>BSBN01000072.1:10000000-20000000 GCA_027924645.1 Cunninghamia lanceolata
TTTTTTTTTGTATATGTATTGTTCATTTCAATTGCGTGTTTGGATCAGGGAATAATCCCTATCCACTTAACTATGGGAAGTGCCTGGGCATAGCCCTAAAACTCATTGTGAGGAGTACCACAGGAACCCCAAAGTAGCTGGCCCATTAAGAGGACCTGCCAGCGAAAAGGGCCACAAACCCTACCTGATTGACTAGTTCCCATCCATGAGGTAAACTAAGAGTTGTCATTTGTGGCAAAATAGTTATTAGTTTTACCTAAGCCATGGAGTGAGGGGTACTGCCCCAATACATAAGCCATTAGACAGCATTGGTGGCTGAGTGACTCTCTTGAACCTTTAGGCAACCGAACATACCTGGGGCCCATATCTATTGCCAGCTGACAAATTACAGATTGACTCTGTCTAGAGCCATTTGTAGATCCTGTCCAGAGCCGTTTCTAGAAAAAAATTGTTTTTTTGCCATATCTTCCTTTCTTTAGCTCTGTTTCACCTCAAACTCCACTGGAACCCCTAAAATTCCATTCTACGTATTTCCTTCCTTGAGGACCCTATCCCAAATTCAACTTATCGAAGCTAGAAATCTAATATTTGCCTATTTTTAGGGTTTTCCATAACTTCTTCGATTCTCAGGTGCCAATAGCCTTCAAATCTTGCCATAGTGTTCATTTCATATTTTTGCTTCTTTGTCCCTCTTGGACAAATTTTCCCATTCTTTCACCTTGCTTTTGAAATCCCCATTTTCTTCTCCCCTTTCCCTCAGAAAGTGTCCAAAACCTAGTCAAACCCTAATTACCCATCATAATTTTTCCCAAATAAAAATTTTCCTTTACTAAAAAAGTTTTTGTTTTTGCTTTTCTACCCATTTCCAAAAAAAATCCTAGTTATGGTTGTCATCCACGCAGGAGTAAAAAACATGCAGGAGGAACTTGCAACTCTCAAAACCAAACTCCAAGATTTGGATGAAAAAATCCTCGGCCTCAATCTTTAGCATTTAGCCATGAACAATAGACGACAGCTAGACTCTTCTGTAGACACTAGGTTCTCTTCTTCTAGCAATTTTCGTGGGCCAAAGCTTGATTTTCCTCACTTCAATGATGATGATCTGACTATATGGATATACTGAGTGGAACAATATTTCAGTCTACATAATACTTTTTGTTGCAAGTATGGGCCTAACCGGTGTTGTCATTGATGTCAACATACTCCTATTGCATTAATGATAAGGATTGGATGAGCTGTGTGCTGAGGATATTGAGAAAATTAGTCTCAATCAGGAACAGTGAAGAACGTTGATGACAATAAGGTAAAAGTCCCAGGTAGGTTGAGGATCAAAGGATACGGTTTAAAGGGTTTGTAGATATGTGTCTCAAGGTGGTCTAGTAGAGATTTTAGAGGTTTGCATGAAGATCTGAAGAAGTTGTGGTCGGTCAAGTAAAATCGGTTCCAGTAGGTGTTCAGAGGTGACAGAGTGTTATAGAAAGGTCCGGTGAGATCTGGAAATGCATTTTCTTGTTCTACGGATGTGAGGGAGTGTTGAGGACATCTTTGTGGATTGTCAACTCAATTGGTTTGTGGTTTGAAGGTCTGCAAGCATCAATTCTTTTGTGACAGTGATGACAAACTATGTTCTTGAGGTTCTGAATGAAGGAGAGAAGGATTTTGGTAAGCAGATGAAGTGTGGATGTTCTTGGTAATTCAGGCAAGCTTGTGGTAGTCTTCGGATTGTGTCCAGTTTGTGTTGGTGGTCTGGATTAGATTTGGAGCTCACAATTGAAGAATAACTTCCGGATGATGGTGTTCTTTTTGTGACTGGCCGACCAGATGAGTTACACATCCTGTGGATGTTCTTGTGGATGTTTGCTGACTTAGATGATTGTTCATAAGTTGATGTCATGTATAAATAAGGGATTGCAAAGTCATTTCAATGTGGTGAGTGTGGAGATGAGAGTGTGGTAGTGAGGAGGAGAGTGAAAAGCAAAGCAGAATTATTGGGCTTAAATGGAACTGATTCAAGCATGGTGAAGATGCTACTTTCCAGTTCAAGTAGGTGATACATATTTCCTTGTAGACAGTGTGTCTCTTATAGGTAGTGAGCCTCTTGTGAGTAGTGTGCTTAGGCAGTGAGCCCCAATTGGCATGTGCCATTTTGTTCTTTCTATTCTTCTAACAGAGAATACATTAATGGGTTAATCACCCCATGGTTTTTCTCTTAATCAGGTTTTCCACATCAAAATCTTGGTGTCTCATGTGTTGATATGTTTCTACTCTTGATTTGTTGCATTGTGCTTTCATGATTGATTTACTATGATGCTGCCAATTAACAATGTGGAGTTAAGTGTTTAAATTGGAAGAAAGTTTTGTACAACTAATTCACCCCCCCTCTCAGTTGTCTGCCCTAAATCTAACAATTAGTATCAGAGCCAAGTTCCTCTAAAAGGAGCTTAACTGCTTGAGGTGATCCAGGATGTTGTCTTACAAGAAGGATAGTCCGAAGTTTGATGAAACCAATTTTAATCTTTGGAAAGGTCGCATGAAATGTCACCTGCAATGTATGGGAATGGCGTACTGGACCATGGCTACAACACAATATGTACCTCCACAGGGTGGTCCGAAAACCCAAATTGAAATCACAGATTCTAAAAACAATCTACGGACTATAGAGGCTCTTCTAAGTGCATTATCGGATTCAAAGCTCTCAAATGTTATTGACCTACCAACAGCTTATGAAATTTGGCAAAAACTGAAACTTTTGCATGAAGGAGACAAGTATGTTAAATGTGCAAGGTTACAGAGTCTAAAAAGGAAATTTGAAAATGTGAAGATGAGAGAAGATGAAAATATCACATCTTTTATGCCAAGAGTAAATGAGATTGTTTGTGGAATTAGAAATGTTGGTGGAGTCTTGAATGAAGATGAGATTGTTGGCAAAATTCTCAGATCCCTTCCTTCTTATAAAATCAAGGCTGATGCAATTGAAGAATTCAGAGCTCACACAACTATTACAAGAGATCAATTGGTTGGTAAATTGGATGCATTTGAAATGGCTGAGTTTGGAGATGAACCCCCAAAGATTAAATCCGCATTCAAAGCCAGTGCATCTGTAAAAGGTAAACAAAGGGTTGATCCAGGAGAGAACTCCTCAAGGAAACCCTCATGGTATGAAAAAGTAAGAAAAGACCTGGAAGAAGAAGTTGAAACTGCTCTCCTTGAAGCTCTTATTGCAAAAAGACTGCCAAGAGGATTCGGTAAGTATGAAGGGAAATTACCTTTTAAGTGTTTTAACTGCAATAAGATTGGTCATTTTGCCTCAAAGTGTCTGGAAAGATTTTCAAGGCTAAATTCTAACAGATCAAGATTCCAAAAGAATTGTTACTATGCTCATGAAGGAGATGATGAAGGAGTAATAGATGATGAATTAGAGACAGGAGACAAATCCAGAAATGACTGGGTGTTCATTGCCATCAAGGAAGAAGATCCAATGCCCTTTGAATCTGTCAATCATAAAGTTGTAGAAAGAGCTTTGGCTACCCAAGTTGAAGAAAAGGATGATTGGGTCATTGACAGTGGATGCTCTCACCATATGACAGGTGACAAAAATAAGTTCATAGATTTGGAAAGGTATGAAGGAGTGGTAAAGTTTGGTGATAATTCTGCTGGTAGAATCAGAGGTAAAGGAACTATTTCTTTTGATGGAAGGAATAAAACTGGAAATGTATTGTATGTTGAAGGATTGAAGTACAATCTTCTTAGTGTTGGACAATTGGTGGACAAAGGTTATGATCTCAGATTCAAGAATGGAAAATGCAAGATCTTTGAGAGTTCTAGAATAGAGATTGCATTCGGTACACAAACAAAAAGTAATATCTTCCATTTAGTTGGTATTGATAAAAGTTGCTTATTTGTTCAAGTTGACCAGAGTTGGTTATGGCATAGGAGGATGTGTCATATGAATTTTGATAATATAATCAAGATAAGCAATACTAAGGCTATAAGAGATCTTCCAAAATTGGTGAAACCTACAAATGGTTTATGCAAAGAATGTCAGTTGGTAAAACAAAGCAGAGTCTCATTTAAAAGCAAGGAGCAGTCTTCTACCGGATTATTAGACTTAGTTCATACTGATCTTTGTGGTCTGGCAAGAATCAGGAGTATGCAAGGTGATAGATACTTCATGTTACTAATTGATGACTATTCTCGGATGATGTGGGTAAGCTTTCTAAAAGAGAAATCAGAGGCTCTTGAGAAATTCAAAATATTCAAGGCTATGGTAGAGAATGAAACCGGATTAAAATTGAAGTGTCTGAGGTCTGATAGAGGTGGAGAATTCACATCTGGTGAGTTCATAGAGTTCTGTGAGAAACATGGAATAAAGAGACAATTGTCTGCTCTTAGGGCCCCACAGCAAAATGGAGTAGTGAAGAGAAAGAACCAGACCATCCAGGAAGCATCTAGGACCACGATGATGGAAGCAAATGTTCCTCAAATCTATTGGAGTGAAGCTGTCAGCACTGCAGTCTATACTCTCAATCGAGTTCAAATCAGAAGCAATACTAGTAAGACTCCTTATGAACTTTGGTTTGGTATCACTCCTACTGTGAGGTACTTCAGAGTTTTTGGTAGAAAATGTTACATTAAAAGAGATGAAGATCTAGGAAAGTTTGATGCTAGAAGTGATGAAGGAATATTCTTGGGTTACTCTACTCAAAGAAAAGCCTACTGGTGTTATAACAAGAGACTAAGAAAGATGATAGAAAGTACAAATGTGAAGGTTGATGAGGGAGTTGAGAAACCCTCAAGGTTTTATGAATATGATGAAGATGATCAGAATGATGTTTCGACTCAAGGAGCCCAAGCTTCCTCTGCTCAAACCAATCCGGCAAACAAGGAAGAAGAGATGAGTTTCAATGAGCCTGATCAAGAATCAGAAATGCAAGTAACTCCCAAAGTTCCTAGGTATGTAAGACTAAACCACTCTAAAGATCACATCATAGGTGATAAAAGCAAAGGGGTACAAACAAGAAGGAGAATTGCTCAGGATTCAGAAGAGTGTTGTCTGATTTCAAAGATTGAACCTAAGACAGTGAATGAAGCTTGCAATGATGAAAATTGGACTAAAGCAATGGAGGAAGAACTAATGCAAATTGAGAAAAATCACACCTAGGATCTTGTTCCCAGACCTAGAAACAAGAATGTGATTGGAACCAAATGGGTCTTCCGGAACAAACTAAATGAAGTTGGGGAAGTAATCAGAAATAAAGAAAGATTGGTTTGCAAGGGCTACTCTCAAATAGAAGGAGTTGACTATGAAGAAACTTTTGCTCCGGTGGCAAGAATTGAAGCAGTCAGATTATTTATTACTTTTGCTGCCTTCAAGGATTTCAAAGTATATCAAATGGATGTCAAGTCTGCCTTCTTGAATGGTGACTTGGAAGAAAAAGTATACATTGAGCAACAGGATGGATTTCAATTATCTAATCATGGTAATATGGTCTGCAAGTTAAAGAAAGCACTGTATGGACTCAAGCAAGCCCCAAGAGCCTGGTATGAAAGACTAGATAAGCATCTTTTGAAGATTGGTTTCAACAAAGGTACTCCTGATAGCAATTTATATTTCAAAATTGACCATGAAAATTCCCTGATAGTTGAAGTGTTTGTTGATGATATCATTTTTGGAGGAAGAAATAGTTTGTGCAAAACTTTTGCAAGACAAATGAAAAGTGAATTTGAAATTTCCATGCTTGGAGAAATGAATTTCTTCTTGGGTCTACACATCTCTCAAACAAAGAAAGGTATCTTCATCTCTCAGACCAAATATGCAAAAGAATTGTTGAAAAAATTTGGGATGGAAGATTCAAAGCCAATGAATACTCCCATGGCAACCGGATGTAAGTTGAGGAAAGGTGATGACTCTCCTAAGGCAAATCATACAAATTATAGGTCAATGATTGGAGGATTGTTGTATCTCACTCAAACTAGACCAGACATTATGCAAGTTGTTGGTCTTGTTGCTAGATTCCAAGCCAATCCTAGAGAATCTCATGTAATGGCAATCAAGAGGATTTTTAGATATCTAAAGGCATAGTTGAGTATGGTCTATGGTATTCTAGAGATCGTGATTTCTTTCTTCATGCATATACAGATGCTAATTAGGCAGGAGATGTGGATGACTAGAAGAGTACCAGTAGTGGAGCATTCTTTTTGGGGAAGAGATTGGTTTCTTGGCTAAGTAAGAAATAAGAGGCAATATCCCTATCCACTACAGAAGTAGAATATATTGCAGCAGTAGGTAGTTACACTCAAGTTTTGTGGATGAAGCAGATGCTAAGAGATATCAAAGTGGAGTATGAGGAACCTATCACAATCCTCTGTGATAATTCAACTGTAATTAATATATCTAAGAATCCAATGTTGCATTCAAAGACCAAACACATATCCATCAAGTTTCACTTTTTGAGAGAGCAAGTAAACAAGAATGAAGTCAGATTGGAGTTTGTGCCTTCCAAGGATCAGATTGCAGACATCTTTACTAAACCTCTACCTAAGGACTATTTTGAGTATCTCAGGGAGAAGTTAGGAGTTATTGCCCCTCCGGTAATGAACTAAGGTGCATTAGTCTAGTGGATATCACAGTCACATCTTGTGGTCCAAATTTATGATGGGGAGCTGCTACTTAGTGGGAGCAGCAAATATGATTCTAAAGTAGTATAATTACAAGTATGTGCCCTTTGCCATTGATGTCAAAGGGGGAGAGAAGACATGTGAAAAACAAGTGGTTGCTAATCAAAGGGGGAGTAGGAAAGAAAGAGAAGACATGTGAATGGTTGTTGCTGATAGGGGGAGTTGTAATAGTGAGGAGAAGTTCTTGTCTTGATGGATAAAATAGTTTTTCACATCATATGTTTCCATCAATGACAAAGAGGGAGATTGTTGCAAGTATGGGCCTAACCGGTGTTGTCATTGATTTCAACATACTCCTGTTGCATTAATGATAAGGATTGGATGAGTTGTGTGCTAAGGATATTGAGAAAATTAGTCTTAATCAGGAACAGTGAAGAACAGTGATGACAATAAGGTAAAAGTCCAAGATAGGTTGAGGATCAAAGGATGTGGTTTAAAAGGTTTGTAGATATGTGTCTCAAGGTGGTCCAGTAGAGATTTTAGAGGTCCACATGAAGATCTGAAGAAGTTGTGTTTGTTCAAGTAAAACTAGTTCCGGTAGGTGTTTAGAGGTGACAAAGTGTTATAGACAGGTCCGGTGAGATCCAGAAATGCATTTTCCTATTCTGCGGATGTCAGGGAGTGTTGAGGACATCTTTGTGGAGTGTCAACTCGATTGGTTCATGGTTTGAAGGTCCCCAAGCATCAATTCTTTTGTGACAGTGATGATAGACTGTGTTCTTGAGGTTCTGAATGAAGGAGAGAAGGATTTCAGTAAGAAGATGAAGTGTGGATGTTCTTTGTAATTTAGGCAAGCTTGTGGTAGTCTTCGGATTGTGTCAAGTTTGTGTTGGTGGTCCGCATTAGATTTGGAGCTTGCAATTGAAGAATAACTTCTGGATGATGGTGTTCTTTCTGTGACTAGCTGACCGGATGAGTTACACATCCTGCAAATGTTCTTGTGAATGTTTGCCAACTTAGATGATTATTCCTAAGTTGATGTCATGTATAAATAAGGGATTATGAAGTCATTTCAATGTGGTGAGTGTGGAGATGAGAGTGTGGTAGTGAGGAGGAGAGTGAAAAGTAGAGCAGAAATATTGGGCTTAAATGGAACTGATTCAAGCATGGTGAAGATGCTACTTTTCAATTCAAGTAGGTGATACATATTTCCTTGTAGACAGTGTGTCTCTTGTATGCAATGAGTCTCTTGTGAGCAGTGTGCTCGAGCAGTGAACCCCAATTGGCATGTTCCATTTTGTTCTTTCTATTCTTCTAATAGAGAATACATTCTTGGGTTAATCACCCCATGGTTTTTCCCTTAACCAAGTTTTCCACGTCAAAATCTTGGTGTCTCATGTGTTGATATGTTTCTGCTCTTGATTTGTTGCATTGTGCTTTCATGATTGATTTACTATTATGCTGCTAATTAATAATGTGGAGTTAAGTGTATAAATTGGAAGAAAGTTTTGTACAACTGATTCACCCCCCTCTCAATTGTCTACCCTAAATCTAACACTTTTGAGGTAAACAAAGTACCCCTTGCATCCTTTCATTTGGAACATGAATCCCTTCAATGGTTCTTTTGGTACACCAAGGCTCGGGATGAGCCAAAATGGATAGATTTTTGCACACTCATTTTACAATGATTTGGCCCTAGTGCTTTTGATGACTTCACAGAAGCACTCACTAAACTGCACCAAAAAGGTACTGTGAGAGAATATCAAACAGTTTGAAAAATTGGCCAATAACATAGAGGGATTGTCTGATGAATCTTTTAGGATTTGTTTTGTTAGTGGTCTAAAAGATGCAATTTGCTCTAAGGTTAAAATGTTCCATCCAAGCACAATGATGGAATCCTTAGGGTTGGCTAAGTTGGCAGAGGAAAAGATCATAGCTCAACAACACTCCAAATCTAATTTTGTCCCATTCAGAAATATGGTTTCCCAATGCCCTTAAATAACACCAGCTCCTAGAACAACTCCTATCAAGCATTTGACTGAAGCAGAGATGCGGGCACATAGAGAAAAAGGGCTTTGCTATAATTGTGATGAGAAATTCACTAGGGAACATTGATGTGTTCAGCAAAATCTCTATCTCTTGGATGTGGATTCTCTTCCTGAAACTAAAGTTTCTACAGATGCTCATGATACAACGAAATATCATGTTGATACTCAACAACCGCTTGTTGACCCTACTTCTTAGGAAGACCACCCAATGATCTCTTTCCATGCTTTAGTAGGAGTCACCACCCCATGAGCCATGCGGGTCAAGGGTTACTTCAAGAAATGCCCTCTTACAATTCTCATTGATTCTGGTAGCACTCATAACTTCATTGACCCTTGGATCACCAAATAGGCTTGTTGTTTTGTCCATCCTTGCTCTAACTTTGAAGTCATGATTACCAATGGGGGCACATTACCTTGCAAAGGGAAGTGTCACAATGTGCATATCTCTACTGGAGATTATAACCTATGCTTTGACATGTTTGCCTTGCCCTTAGGTAGATGTGATGTGGTTTTGGATGCTCAATGGTTACACACACTTAGACCCATCTTATGGGATTTTGCCAAACTTTGGATGCAGTTTTTAGACAATGGGCAAAAACACACATTGAAGGGCTTACAACTAGGGTCTCTCAACATCATCAGTTCACATCACATGGAAAAGATCCTCAAGAAGAATTCACATGGCGTCATCACTCAGCTCCATTCCATTCAGATGCAACCATCAACTGTCTTCACTACTCCTCAGATCTATAACAAATTTTGGATAGATATGCATGTGTCTTTACCAAACTAGTGGGATTGTCACCTTCATGACCAGATGACCATCATATTCAACTCCTTCCTGGAAGCATTCCTTCCAACATCAAGCCCTACCTCTACCCATTTCACCAAAAGATAGAGCTTGAGATGCTCGTTCAGGACTTACTGAAGCAAGGTATTATTCACCCTAATACCGGTTCTTTTTCTTCAGCAGTTCTTCTTGTCTGAAAAAAAGATGGGTCATGGCACCTGTGCATTTACTTCTAAGGACTTAATCACATCACAATCAAGGATAAGTTTCCAATTCCTATTGTTGATGAGCTTCTTGATGAGCTTCATGGCACTCATTTTTTCTCCAAGTTGGATCTTCATTCTGGGTATCACTAAATTCGAGTTCATGAGGATGATATCCCTAAAATGGCTTTCCACATGCATGACGGCCACTATGAGTTTTTGGTCATGCCCTTTGGCCTCACTAATGCTCCTTCCACATTCCAGACATTGATGAATAAAATATTTTGGCCCTACTTGCAGAAATTCATTCTGGTCTTCTTTGATGATATCCTCATCTATAGTAAAATATGGGCTGAGCATCTCTAACATCTGGATCTTGTATTGCAACTTCTCTCTAATCATCATCTATGTGTAAAATAGTCTAAATGTGTTTTTGGGTAGGAGGAAGTGGAGTATCTCAGGCATACTGTTTCAGCCCAAGGGGTTCGAGTGGATCCTGCCAAAATAGATGCCATGAAAAATTGGCCACATCCTCAAACACTCAAGAGCCTCTGTGGTTTTTTGGGACTGACTGGCTACTATCACAAGTTTGTCAAGGATTATGGGAAGATTGCAGCTCCATTAACAACTATGTTGAAAAAGGATGCTTTTACATGGACACATGCTGCTGAGTGTGCTTTTGAAAAATTGAAATAAGCTATGTGTACTACACCTGTTCTAGCTATGCCAGATTTTTCCAAGACCTTCACTATTGAGAGTGATGCTTGTGGCAATAGACTTGGTGTTGTTCTCCTTCAAGATGAACATCCCATTACGTTCACCAGTAAAGCCCTTTCTGGTAAGCATTTAGTACTATCTACATATGAGAAGGAAATGATGGCTATTTTGCATGCAGTACAAAAGTGGCAGCCATACCTACTAGGGAATCATTTCTTCATCAAGACTAATCACTAGATTCTAAAATATTTCTTGGAACAATGGGTCTCCTCCCCAGCACAACAAAAATGGGTTAGAAAACTTATGGGTTATGACTATGAGATCACTTACAAGAAGGGTAAGGACAATATTGTGGTGGATGCTCTTTCTCACACATTTGATGACCAAGCTTCTCTTTCATCTATTTCTATGCCTATTCCAAATTGCTTGGAATCTGTCCAGTAGGGCTATGTCAATGAATGTTCATTATCTCAAATCATCTAGCAGTTGGCCAATAACCCTTCTGCTGTACCGAATTACTCTTGGGATGGTGCTTCTCTGAGATACAAGGGTTGTCTAGTGCTTCCCTAGAGCACAGATCTTGACCAAGCTGTCTTCTATGAACTCCATGCTTCTCCATCGATAGGGCAATTTGGGTTCCTCAAAACCTATGAGCGAGCATGGCGTAACTTCTTTTGAAAGGGAATGAAAAGGGCAATTCAATAGATGGTGGCTGAATGTGAATACCTACCAATGTAACAAGGGTGAAATGACAATCCTTCCTAGATTGCTCAAACCCTTGCCCATCCCTACATGGATTTGGATAGATATTTCTATGGATTTCATTGAGGGGCTTCCTAAATCTGGAGGAAATATAGTTATCTTGGTTGTGGTTGATCACCTCTCCAAATATAGTCATTTTTGTGCCCTTGGCCATCCCTATACTGCCTTCTCAGTTGCACAAATTTTCATGGACCAAATCTTTTGTCTTCATGGCATACCTTCTTCCATTGTCTCATTGGATAGAACTATTTCGACACACTAGCACCAAACTAAAGATGAGTTCAGGGTATCACTCACAAACAAATGGTCAGACTTAAATTGTCAACAAATGTTTGGAAACTTATCTTCATTTCTTAACTTCAGAACAACAACATCAGTGGGCAAAGTGGCTTCCACTCGTTGAATTGTGGTACAATACATCCTACCACACTGCATCTAAAATGACTCCATATGAAGCAATCTATGGTCAGGAACTATCAGTGCTCCTTCCATACACCCCCAGCAGTTCACCAGTTCAGGCATTTTACATGTTTCTATGAACCTGAGATTAGATTCTTTGCATTTTATAGGACAATCTTCACATGGCTAGAAATTGAATGAAACAACAAGCCGATCAATACCATTCTAAGCACACTTTTCAAGTAGGCAATATGGTTTTTCTTCGTCTACAGCCATATAAGCAATCATCCCTGAAACTTAAAGGGAATCATAAGCTAGCTCCAAAGTTCTATGGGCCATATAAGGCTCTTCAAAAGATTGGGTCAATTGCTTATAAATTGGAGCTTCCTTCTTCTCGCATTCATCTAGTATTTCATGTCTCTTGTCTAAAGAAAGTTCTTTGCATCAACATCAGAGCACAAACTATTTTACTAGAACTGGATAATGAAGGATCCATCATTTTGGAGCCGGAGGCAATCCTCGATAGATGCACTTGTTAGCTTCATTCTTGATCCATCATAGAGGTCTTAATTTAGTGGCATAGAATGCAACCTGAGGATGCTACATGGGAACCACTGCTTTAGATTCAGCAACAATTTCCACATCTTAAGCTTTGAGGACAAATCTTTTCTAAGAGGGAGGCGATGTTAGGAACCGATATTTAACCCTTCTCTCTACTTGTTAGTATATTGTTGTTGGATGCATATGCTTTGTGAGTCGTCTCATGATTTAATTGTATTATCCCACATTCATGGGAAGTAATATTTGTTTAGATTAGACTTAGTATATAAGTACATGTTGAGGCTAATGAAGGCATCCACAAATTTATTGTATTGAGCTTGCTCAAAGGAGGTTGTCCCCTGGAAGTGGCCTGCAATCAATAAATTCCTTCTATATTTCTACTATTTCTATTATTTTGTGAATTTTTAATTATATTGTTGTAGGAGGTTCCTCTCAAACACATTTATTACAATAGAAAATTAGGTTTTGTGAAGTCATAAAAGGATTTTCATTCATCATTTGAAACACCTTGCATTCTAGAACAAAGAAGAAGAGTGATCTAAGAGAAAGAACTAGCAGAAAACCAAAAGGTGAAGATCAAATTCAGAGAATCCCATTCGGCTACTCAAAGCAAAACTCTGAACCAAAAAAGAGGTATTTTTCGCAAAGCTTTCTGAATTCCATTATTGAAGATGGCTACTCCACTAGTTGCAAATGTTATTGAAACGCCATGTCCAAAATTCAAGAAACATCCACAGAAGTCTGTAGAAGTTGATCATCTAGGAGCCTTTTCTAATGTTCTGTATAGAGTTCTACATGTGGAAGATATTAGGGTTTACATACATGCAAACATTGAGGAATTTTGGAACTCAAAACTATTGGATATTTTTGATAATCATCTAAGGGATGAGAATTACGACATCAAACTTGAGTTCAAACCACTGGAAAATAAAAAATTTTGCACACGTTATCCATTTTACAACCTTTGAAGAGGATGAATAGGTTTGGACAAATGATAAACCTATAGAAATACAAATTAGAGATTATTTGTATAACCTTGGTGATGGAAAAGCCCAAAGAACTACACTCTGGGGCTACTTTAAGAACTTTCAGAACATGATACACTCTAGGGAACGGATCCCCAAAACAATAGTTGAGAAATATAAAGATACAATCAATTTCACGGTAGACACAAATCAGTGTTTGATGGAGGCAGTGGACCCAAGGACTGTGTGGGTCATGCCTATGGGATATGAGGTTGAGGAAGATGTATTGGAGCTGTATGCTCAACATTTGCTGAAACAACCTAAGGATACTAAGGTAGAAAGTTTTGGAACTTTTGAAGAACTGAATATTAAAATCCATATTGAACTCAGGGAACCAAAAATAAAAAGAAAAGTGAACAAGCAAGTTGAAGCATATGCGGAGAGCATAGGTATAACCAAAGAAGAAGTATAGGCAAATAGGGAAAGGCTAGAGAAAATTGAGAAAGAAAAGCAAGAAAAGAATCAAGGAGGTGCTCCGGTTGAGACCTCTACCAAAACAAGAACAACTAGGAGCTCTGCTGTAGCTCCTACTCCTCTTAAGACTAAAGCAGAATCATCCGATGAAGGAGGGAAAAGAAAGAAAACCAAGGCAACAAGAACCCACAAGAGCGCACAAGATGATGAGGAAACAAAGATAGATGAAGAAGTGAAAGAAATAAGATTCAAAGACCTCCGAAGATCAGCCTTCTGGAAGCATTAAGACTAGTAAAAAGCAAGTAACTGGTAAGGTCGCCATGACTATTGATGAAATTGTAAAAACAATCACTGTTCATGGAAATTTAAAACCTATCAGAGTTTACTATGATAATCTTGATCAAGCAAATAAGAAAATTTTAGAAGATGTTGCTATCATATATCTGAATAAATTCAATAGAGCTTTGTTAGAAATCTTACAAGAACTTCCTAAAAGTTTAAGGAAGGTAATGGAAATGAGGAAAGAAGCAGCCAAGGATAAAGACATAGAACTCAAAGAGTATGTTCTCTCCTCTTTATGCCCTGTATTGACCAGAAAAGAAGCAGATAGAATCCTTAGAGAAGTTAAAGATAAATTCAGAAGCAAGGTCTGGATGAACAAGCTAATGCTTGGCGAGACTGAGGAAATTGCGAAGGAAACAGAGGAAATTTTGAGAAAGGCCTTAGACAAAAATAAATACTATATTGCTTCAGAAAAAACAAGTGGAAGAAGACAATCCTCCTACTCTAGAACAAGAAGCTCCTAAAGAAGAATCTAACAAGAGAATTGATGACCGAAGTACTACTCTAGATCCTCTGGAACCAATCCATGAGGAGACCAATGATGGCCTTGATTCATCAAATACAAATATTGGAGAAGGTCAGGAAGAGGAACAAGTCAATCAGGAGGAAATAGATATGGTAGACAGAATGGTTGATGTAGGGTTTAATCCCTCTGGAAAAGAAGAGGATATTGCTACCACACAGAGCCCTCTAGATCAAATAGCAAGTGGTGAACCAATTGGAAAGAGTCCCTCAGGTGAAAACACAGAGAAGAGTAAAATAGAGAAAGAGGAAGAAAAAGGAAAGAAAGACAAAGCAGAAGAAGATGGTGCAAATGTTGAAGCACCTAAAGAAAATACTAAGAAATCAGATAAGCAAAAGGATGGTTTTGTAATGGCTACAAGAGACACTGCAGATGTAGTGAAAGGTCTTCTTGAAAAAGAAATGATTGGGCTTGATGAACCTGAAATACTTCAAGGTCTAGCCAATCCAGATGCCCTCTCTTCAATTCAACTGATAAAAATAGCATCATTCACCCAAGTAAAGGCTAGAGAAAAGATGTTAAATTCCTACATGGAGGACAATGAGCTACTGGGGCTTGCAACCAAAATTCTAGAGAAATTAATGCCAATCTATCAGAGTAATCAAAATGATTCCCCCTCTGGCCATTTTAAAATCTTGTAAGTTTAGTAAACTCACACTTTGAGTCTTTTGAAAAGTCTGCAGAGGTAAAGGTTCAGAAAGAGTTTTTGAATATGAAATTTAGTCAAGATAAGAATTTGATAAGGAGTGATAGATTGATACTAGGCATTAGCATAAAGAGCATTCAGAATGCTCTAAGTGATGGAGGAGATATATATAAGTTTTACCTATCATGGACTAAAGTCAATGATGTTGAGAAGAAGATAAAGGAACAAGAATAGAAAATATTAGTTCTATCTCAAAATTTTAATCATCTAAATGCCTCTCCTATAAGCCAGTAATGCCAGGTCATTAGCTTGACAGATGAACTAAAGGGACTTGAAAAAGAGAAAATTAATACTATGAAGAGGATGTGTGAACTCTGGGGATTGATTGCCCCCAAGTTGGGAGCCATGCATAATGCCTTATTCGAAGCCTAGAATGCACTTCAGATAGGTGATCCTCTAGATCTGGCAAAGGCATAAGCATATGCAATTTTACTAATTGGGCACATCTCACTCTTGGATGGAATGAAGAATACTTGGGTCTCTGAACTTGTGCAATTAAAAACTAGTTTTGCAGACATTCTCAAGTTCATGTAAATAGGATTTGATGATTTGTTGTACATAGGCGACAGTATACACAAAACTTTTTTTTGGGAATTTTGGCTTGCGGATCACACCCTTTTCCATTTATGTCAAAGGGGGAGTGAAGGATAGTGAAAAATGAGGTATTCAGCACAGGGGGAGCACTGGATCAAGTGAAGGGCATAAATGTACAGACAAAGGGGGAGTCACTTTAAGACACTTAGTCATTTTTCACTAAGTGTTTCCATCAATGCCAAAGGGGGAGATTGTTGGCAAGAGACACTGCTTAGAGTTTATATGTGTTGCCATTGATGGTAACTAAGATCATCCCAAACATCCGTATAACACAAGTTGTTCATACTGGAAGTCAGAATCAAAATTTGTCTAAGTCTAGGCAGTAAAGAACAGAGCAGTAACAGAGTCTGGTATCTTGATCGAGATCTCTCCAGTTGAAAGGCATGGTTTGCTACAAACCTAAGGCAATTGATAGCATTGCAAATACACTCTAAATCTAGATTTTTGTCCTCCGGTGGTAAAGGATTCAAAAGATATTAGCATTTGAGTACCGAGTTCCAGTATGACAAAGCAGACTGAAGTAGAACAAGTAGACCTTGTAGAAGATCTTGATTCCAAATGTATGGAAGTTGCCTTTTGGACAAATGGTGGTGATCAGTGATTGTGGCCGACATGAGTAATGATTTACAAGATAAATTTTTTGGCCGCACCTTAAGTTATGCATAGATCTGGCCGATAGAGCAGAGCATTCATAAAAGTTCTAAGTATTGTTGAAGCTGACTGATAGGGTGATTGTAGATCATGTTGTAGATATATAGTCAATGAAATTGAATGATTAAGTGTGTGTGGTGTGTGAATAAGGTGTATATGTGAAAGGAGTAGAAATCCAAGGTGAGAATGAAGGCAGATCAGTGAGAAAAGCAGAAGGAAAGATGAAATGTGTAAGATCAGTTTTTGTACTTAACCAGAACTAAAATTCATGCATAGGCAGTTGCTATTAATCAGTTCAAATCTTTGTTCTTCTCTTGTAATATTTCATAGGTAGTGAGCCTTCATTTGAGCAATGAGCTCTGGGCAGTGATCTCGAATGCATGTGCATTCCCATTTGTAAAATACTTTTAACAGGGTATTAATTCTTGTGGGTTAACCCCCACCATGGCTTTTCCCTTAACCGGGTTTCCACGTCAAAATATTGGTTTCAAGTGTATCATTTATGTTTTTGCTTATGTGATGTTTATTTCATTAATTTGATTATAATTGGTAAAGGAAGATTAATAGTAGAAAAGGTTTTGAATGTGTGACAACTTGTTCACCCCCCTCACAGTTGTCTAGACCTATTCCAATAGAATTGACTTGATGTTCCATGATCACGTTTTAGGACTTGCCTCATTGGTGTTCATGCTCAAAAGTTGCTTCAGAATAATGTCTTTGTTGATCATCTCATGGTTTGGTATGTCAGTTGTTGTTGATAGTCTTAATTCATGGTGTTTGGTCTTCATTGATTCATTCATGGTGTTTGTTGAATGAAGCTGTGACATTGATTACATCACATCACCATCAAGAGGTAGAGTGATGGCAAGTCATCATCAAGAAGTTTGTGGTTTTCTTCATGAAATGAGGAGATTTGTATCATTAGTAATGTCCTTGATGATGAGTTAGTTGGTTGATGCAAAATGCAAAGAAGTTATGTAGTGATGTCCTTGATGATGAGTTAATAAGTTGATATCTTGTAGCATGTACATTCGTTGTAGTACACTTGTTCTTGTGAAAGACACTTGCAGATCATTCAGAGAGATATGGGCAAAAATTATATAATGGCTGGTGTCAAGGTATTTATTCAATGGTCATCATTTAAGTCCATATTCCATTGAAGGGCAAGTTAAGGTTTGAAGAGATTGGAAGTCTAAAACCCTAATTGTTAAAGGAATGAACTCTAGTTTGGTTTATTGTAATCAGAGATTATCTGCATAGGATAAGAAAGGAGTGTCAATTTATGTTAAATTCTCTTTATGGGAATTAGGGTTTTCAAAGCATAAAAAGGTAACCCTAATATCACTTAAAACCTTAAGTCATAAGCATTTAGTAAACCCTTTACTGCCTGTCATGTACTTTGTTTATGTTTTGATGTTGACCTTCTGCAGCAGGTAGCAAGTCACTTTAGTAACAACTTAAAGGGTTTTATATCATATACTAACTGAACCTCTCTATCTAGGGAAACCAACTCTCACCAGTGTCCTAATGTGAGCAATGTATAAAGCAAATCAATGGTTTTTGTAAGAAATCTTTAGGGTGCAAAAAGGTAATCGAGGATGTTTAAATTATTTAAAATTTCAAACTACTCTTCTTGGTGGTTAAGTTTTTACGGTCATCTAAATGTAACTCAATGCTTGAGTAATTTTTAAGTTAGTTTTATAACTGTATACTATCCTCTTGGTGATGTTTTGACAAAACCTAAAAAGTTGATTTTTTTTTCTTTTTTTGTGATCAGTGTGTGTGTGTATGAAGTATTTATGTGCAGGGAATAAAAGGAAATATGATATGATGGTTATGTGTGTAAAATACAACTAAGACAATAGCAGATAAAGAAAGATTTTACATAGATACATGGTGATTTTTGTGAGAGCTTTGTATATATAGTTTATGGAGTATAGACTTCCTGAAAGAAATGAGAAATGCCATATAGAACAAGATGTACAATATTTGCAGATATATTTGTTCTGAGTCACGATGAAGGAACAAATAGGGTGTAGAAAAATGTGACAGAGAGATAAGGCATTTCTACAGAACATGACAGATGCAAGGAGATGGTGACAGTTGCAAAGTACAATGACTAATTGCGAATAAAAGAGTTCTTGATTCAGGAGTGTATGTCTTTCAGATTCATGTAATCTTGTATTTGTCTATCTTGTTTTTGTAATCAAGACAATGTACTTCTATGTTGAATCAATGTTAGCAATATAGTGTGACAGGAATAATTCATCATGCTAAGAAGTAGGTGTTTGATGTAGATGTGAGTGACTTTTGGGTTCAAGTGATTTTGTGACTTGCAAATGGAAATTTTTACATTGTGGCTATAGATATATGTTATTATGTATTGAAAGAGTGTGATTGAATAGGTGTTGTGGAGTGTATGAATTAAGGAGATGTTTTTGTTGAAATGTTGACTTGCAGAGATAGACAAGATGAGCAGTGAATTATAGTGAAATAGAGTGACCCTTTGTCCTTTTTGTTTCCATCTAAAATTGTTGAAAGGGGTGTATATGATCTTGTTTTCCCAGTGAGGCATATAATTTGTAACTGTTAGGTTTTTGCTAGTGAAGCATATGTTGTGTAACTAGTGAGGTTGATGGCCAGTGAGGCTCAATAAAACTCATTTTCATAGTGGTTGTTTACCCTTCTAGTGTTTTCCACTCAAAATTTGTGTTATGTGTTTTGCATGTGGATTTATGTGATGTAGAGCCACACAGCAAAAGTTTACAAACAAGGTGAAAAACCCATTAAACCTACCAAATAGCTAATACTATTTCCTATCAGCAAGATATCTCTCTTGTCTTACCGAAATAGGCAATCACTCTTCCATCAGCAACACATCCATTATCGGCCACCTTCAAAATCCTCATACTGATCACCACCCTCTTACCGATGAATTATCTCCCTTTCACCTACCAGCAGTATCATCATATTCGGTAAACACAATTATCCTCTTGATGATCACTATTCACCTTACCGCCAAACTCTATCTGCAGCATCATGATGTTCGGCATCATCTACACCTTTTATCAGCAAGATATAAAATATTGGGTTCCTCCCATATATCCTGATGATGACAACCTCATGCACCTCTCTTCTGATGCTTATGTCACCCTAATATTCAACCCACTTACACAACCAGCATCAGGATATAACTTATCAGGTCATATTGACACATCCTGATGACGATACTCAACTTTATGCACATAATGAATATTCCACTGAATATTCCTCCCGTGATCCACTTAGTGTTAATCTCCTATCGCCAAGACATGAACTGTCGGTGAACACTTTGCACTGATCACCCCGATATCCTATGCCTATGCCAAAACACTTGTCGTCAGTAGGATAAACTTTTATCGGGTGATATGTGGAATGTCCTGATGATGATGACATCACATGCACTGTTACTTCCTCTGATGTCTACGTCACCCGGATATAAGACTCATTTATATACTCTGTAGCAGGATATGAATTGTCAGGTTATATTATAATATCTTGATGATGATCCTGAGATCTATGTGATCCTCAGATACCCGATGTTCAAACAAAAGATGATCCTCCTCCTTTCTTTGGTAAATGTGACTTTGACTCACCGTTGACCCGTTTGATTGTACCTTCACCTGCGTGTATGCTCCAGCATACAACAACGATATGTGGATGATGGATACACATGAAATGATGATCCTGAAGATGATATATACAAGAAATATATATCCAAACTATTTCATCCTAATGCCTTCAAAATAGGCATTCTCCATAAGTTTCAAGACCCGATCCAGATAGCGATATGTGCATAGATGCAGATGCAATATACACAGTCTGCAATGTTGCATGCAAATGCTATATATCCATCAAATGTAAATTTTTGACAAAACTCTCAGAACTTCACAATTTCACATAGAAAACATGTCAATCGGGTCGGATCATCTCCTGAGCAATTCAAGCTTAGAAATTTATCCTCCTAAACCCTAGCACATGAGGATGCTAGGATAACTCACAGCATGCTAACAATCAATCCCACGAACATGAAAGGCATAAACAGAGAAACAAAAATGTAAACTAAACTATGATACATGCCCATTCCACCGATTCAGAGAATCAACCGGTGGAATGGTTGGATGAATCCATTCGCCTGTAACCAAAAAAAATCAATACATAGATAGCTTGTAAACTAGACAAATGAAACCAATGGGATCTCTTACTTTCAAATTAGAATTGCATACAGATCTCACAGTCCCACTGTGTTACAATGTCGCTACTCCTTCATAGAAACTAACAGCTATCAACTATTCGCTATCTCCTATCAGTTCCTCTATATCTAAAACAAAAAGAACTAGGGTATAAATAGCTGTGTTTTACGAGTACTACCAACTCGATTCCCAGCGGCTGGGAGAGGATAGTTAAGACAACTGGCATAACAAACTTCTAACTACCAGCACATCCTCCTAGATCGATCTAAAACATAAGAATTGGTCCAATGGACCTTATTACATCAAGAAGTCAAACATACTATAAATAGACTTATGTTCTATTTTGCAGGGGTGCTCCTGCACCATTATGTCCTGATGTTCTTATTCTGAATTCTATGATCAGTCATATATGATGTATTATTTCTGGTGTTGTTGAGTGAAGAACTAACTTGTTAAAAGAAATTTTTGTTGACCACTGATTCACCCCCCCTCTTAGTGGTCTGAAGTATTCCAACAAGTGGTATCAGAGCTATAGGTTCCTTGTAAAAGTTTAACCAACTTAGGTGATCTTAGTCATGGAATACACATTATGGAAAAAAGAAAAGGATAATAGAAAATGGTTAGTGCTAAGAAAAAAGTTGATCAAACAACCTCAAACAAATCATGTGATATATCTGAAAAAGGGGATAGTCTTGTAGTTGAGCATGTTGGCAAAGAAAAGGGACACTCATGTGAAGAAGAGGTTAAGTCTAACATAGAAGGTGATAAAGAAGCATGAAAAAGTTATGTCATGGTAGATGAAGACCACGCTATGAGTGAGTATGAACAAGAATATGATGAAGATGAGTTTGAAATTGATTTTGAAGGTAAACTTATTTCTACCCTAAATGAAATCAAGAAACTCAAAAAGGAGAACTAGAAATTAAGGTTACAAATTAAAGAAGAAATGAATATCAAGTCTAAAGCATTTTTAGATCTTGAAGAGGCAAGACATCTAATTGTGGACCTAAAGGTACATGGTGAAAAGGTTAATACAAATAAATGAGAAATAACAAATTAGTTAAAGGTCACGGAAATGTATTGTAATAGGTATGAGTTAGAAATTGTGTCTCTAAGAAAGAAACTAGAGAAGGTAAATCAGGAGTTGAATAGAAGTCTTCAAAATGAGCAGATCACTGAGTTGTTTGAGAAAATGATTTTAAGTCAAATATTACTGTCAAACAAATCTAGGATAGGATATGAAGGAGAAATGAGTTACAAAGATGCTACAGTGTCCAAGAAGCTAATGAAATTGACAAGTCTATCAAAATGAGCAGCATATGAATAAGGAGAATCAATCTCTACTTCCAAAAAGCTTGTAGATCAGAATACAAATGAGGAAGGATTCAAAAGAGTTCATGATCCCAAGCAAAGTCTGAGAAGAAGGTCATCAAGAAGACAAATCAGGTACAACTATTCACACTTCCATGGTTATTGATATTTATGTAATGATTATGGACATAAAGCAATTGATTGTAGAAGGAGTCAATTTGCATCTTATAGAAATATGAATGTAGTTTTTTTATAAGTGTAACAAAGCTGGCCACATAGAAAGAAATTGTAGAGTGCATGGAAGGAATGATCATGTATGGAATAACAATAGAAGTTCTCATAGGTTGTCAAAAATAAAATATTATTCATTTGATCTGGATTGCAATATCATATGGTATAATTGCAACACTCTTGGACATAGAACACATTGTTGTAGAAAAGGTTGGAAAAGGAAAGAGCCTAAGAAAGTTTGGAGGAGGAAACATGAGAAAAAAGGGAAAGAACCTATGCCTGTGCTTTATGCACAAAAGGCATCTTGAAATGCATAAAGATATCCATAAGTTTAGGGGGAGATGATCATAGTTTTATCATGCAGTCCCCTAAAGGACAAAGAAGGGTAGAGATATGTTAGCACACTGAGAAAACAATATAAGCTATTAAGGGTATCAAATTGCAATGACCATAAGCATTTGTTTGGATTAGTCAATGGTGATTGAATGAGTGTAGTGATGTTTGGAAAAGAGATCAGCATCATTGTGTGATAGAAGATTACTATCTCTTACCCACTATTGTTTAGGTAGTTCCATGTATATGAAATGATAGAGTGTTAATGATCAAAGAAGCCTTTATTATATCAGAGGCATTTCTGTGTTTGATATTCAGGGCATTTTTTGTGATTTATGTTAGAGGACAGGACAGTACATTTGTAGTGATTAGTTGAGTGGTCAATGCTTTTGATCTTACATTGGATGACAGACTAGGCCCTTCCTTTGGAAATGTTGCAAAGGTGACACAAGTAATAGTAATATCTTTATAGATGTGTGATAGTAAGAACTTCCATGTTTATGTTTTATTTTCATTAAAGCATTTATTTTTGAATAAATTAAAGAAACAAGAAGGTCCAAGACAATGTGCAAGAAGTGCAGGACAATGTTGTTGATGAATAGTGTTGTAGTGCAAGCATTGGTGTTGAAGTTGATAATTAACTCAAGCCACAAAGATCACCTACAAAACCAAAGATTTCCCTTCCACAAGAGAAAAAAACAAAGAGAAATAATTTGCACAATATTGGATGAATTAATTAAATGGATTCAATGAATTACGTATGAGAACTTGCTTTTATATTTGCAAATTAGAGAAAACCCTAATATGACTTAAGAATAACCTAAGCCTAAAATTACCCTTAAGTCAACTTAATAAAGTGTAATTAAATATTTAATTACACCAACACTCCCCCATAAGTGCAGCTTAGGGAGAAATGAAAAACATGCAACTAATGTAAGAATGGGTCCCAACTACAAGACCATGTTAGGTACCTATGAAAAATAAGAATCTCTCATAAAGTAGAGAAAAAGGAGAAAAACTCAGTGGGAGAAAACTCCTCTCCAAAAGAGATAAAATACAAGTACATGAACATGTGATGGAAGAAGGACTAACACTAAGACCCCCCAAGAACTGAATCCATCTCAAAAGTACAATCATGAATGCCCCCCATAAGAGAGGAAGAAGAGAGAAGGTCTTATGACCCCCCAGAAGTGAGAAGGATGAAACCCCATGCGAGGAAATGCTCCCTCACAAAAATAGAGATGAGAAGAGAGACCATGTAGTTACTCCTCAAGATGACTCCCGCAGTCTTGGAAAATGCTCGGCACTAAATAAAGATGAAGACCCATGAATGTCGAACATCATTCCTCTCATTGGGAAAAAATAGAACTATAGATGTGTGCATAATGTCTTCCCATTCCGAATAGGAATATACATAAAGAAGGATAAATGTATCTAAACTTTGCACATAATCCAAAGACAATAATGATGCTCCTAAAAACTACTCAAATGTCTCCAATCCACTACCAAACTATGACCGAAGAAGAGGAGGATGAAGAACAATTGCTAAAGTAGATGATGGTGATGCAACTCCATCAAAGATGACATCAAAGAGAAGATAGATGTCCTCAATGTGGTCCTCCAAATCTACAAGATGGGACTCTACAAACAACAATGATATATTTGGTAGATATATGTCCCAATGATCTATCTCTGGAAGACTAATAATGTCCCACTGCAAAGAATCTAATGTAGGAATAGGTAATAAAGATGTGATCCCGATAAGAGGAGAAGGAGAAGTAAGTGAAGTCTCTGTGTCATTTGAACTAGAAAGATCTGTCAAATATACAAGCTCCTCAACTGTATCATCATCAAAAGGTATGTAATCTGCATCATCAAGGGATATGTGGCAATCCATAGCAAGATCATCTGGGAATAGAGAGATATGTGGGTCTTCATAGATATCCCAAATGCTAGTCCAAAGAGTGTGTGGGCACTCAATATGTGAGATAGAACACATAGTTTCATAATCAACACTAGAACCAATCAATCCTACAGTATGATCAACTTAATTTCTCCATGTAAATTTCCTCCCAAGTGTATCTGGTTCAGGTATGAGTCCATAAAGATAAGGCAAAAGATTAAGCCACCTAAGATGTGTCAAGATGCCCTTTTCTCAAGACTCATAATTATCCTTACCCAATGTGACCAGAAAAGGGTGAATAGAAAAACCCATGATATCTCCTCAAATAAATCAAATCAGAGATCAACAATCTAAATATGTATTTATGCTAATAAATGAAAAACATGCCCCTAATACAAGAATGGGTCTTGGCTACAAGGCCATGTTAGGTACCCATGAACAATAAGAATCCCTCATAAAGTAGAGAAAAAGGAGAAAAACCCAGTGGGAGAAAACATCTCTCCAAAAGAGAAAAAATGCAAGTACATGAACATGTGATGGAAGAAGGACTAACACTAAGAATTGGTATCAGACCAAACATTTAATGATCAGACCTTGACAGCAATTCAAGGAAATGGAGTTGGCAAATGTAACATCAAACCCTACAACCTTGACTAGCATTCTTAAAGAGCCTTGGAACAAGGTATGCCATCCATCAAAGTTTAAAGGAAGAGTTTATTGTCAAATGTTTAGTTGCAAATGATCTTGTAGACTATGTCAAAGTATTGGGAACTTTGGGAACAAGGGTATGGCATCTATCAAAGTATTGTTGACTAGTGTTGTAATTACAAAATATCTTGATGAATTTGTATGTAAATATGTAGAAGAATAGACAAGGTACATGAACTTTGTATCAAAATGCTTTAAAGAAATGTGATCTAATGGAGTTACATCAAATTCAATGGTCTGCCAGGACAAGGTATGAGAGTGATGATTTATCTTTAATAATTTTATCATATAAGGTGATAGTCTATGCTACCACAAAGTGATAATGATACAACTCACCTATAGCATTGGTCTAATTAGTTTTACAGTGCAAGAAATGATAGTTTTGGATGGTGATATATCTTCCATGGTTTGCTTGTGTTATATGCTAGATAAAATAGTGATAGTAGTCCTTCAAACATTAGTTGACATCAAGTCATAATAGTGTGATAGGCTATCATACCATATTGTCTTAGTTGTAACAATGATTTAGTGTTTTTTTGAGACTTTGGTGTTCATACTGTTGATTCATGCTTCATGATATGGTGTTTTTTCTATGATAGTTTACACAATTGGTACGGTGTTTTTAGTGTGGTAGTTTATCTTAGACAAATTTTGAATTTTTCAATAACAGTTACATAACAATCTTGACTTGACATTACACTCATGATAGAATGTGACTTTCACTGGTAGTGATCTTCCTTTGCAATTGGTATTGACATGTGTTTATAGTTGTAAAGAGCATATATGTTTGTGGAGTTCTATTAGGAATGGTGGAAGGATGATAGTATTCCCTATATCAGTCCAAGCATTTCTTTATCACTACATTACTTGTGGCAGTGGATAGGCACTATATTTCTACTGACAGAGTTATCTCTTAGGGAGTTGATCTACACTACTTTTGCAATCTTTCTTCTATTTGTTCCCTTATTGTAACAATGGTTCTAAATGGTAATGGCAGTTTAGATATGCACTTGCAAAATGATTGTAGTTTCTCTTTTATGAAGCTTATCTACAGGGGTAGTGATTGAGTTATATCTAAGGGTCCTTTATCATTTAATGTCAAAGGGGGAGAGAGAGCATGGAGAGTTTTTGTTTTTCCATCAATGACAAAGGGGGAGTTTACTAATGTGTTTTTCATTGATGTCAAAAGTTGTATGGAGATGTGTTTGTCATATCAAAGTCTTGATTCTATGTTAGACTGGAGATGTGTATGTCATATCAAAGTCTCGATTCAGTTTTGTCAGAGGAAACAATACGGAAACAGGTTTGAATCAGGATGATCATCATCATATGTTGAATGGAGTTTGTAATTTTTAATGGATATGTCATCCTTTGTAAGGTTAAATGAATATGTCATCCTTAAGAGGTTGTCAGAGTTATGGACATTTCATACATGTCATCTAGTGGTATCCTTTAGGGTCTAGGGTTTTAGGTTAGTAATGTTATAAGAGTTTTCCTTTAAAATCTCTTTTACCCTAAGTCCTTAGGTCATTTACTATATTTCTAAATTTGTGTTGGCCACTTGCAATAGGTTTCTGGTGCTTTAAGTTATAATCTTAAGTCTTTGTACCAGTTAAGTGATTGGCCCTGTGTTCTAAGTCTTACCAAAAATTAAATCAAATGTCCTGAGTTTTCCCGTAGGTCTTAAGGTTTAACAAATTGAATATCGCGGTGTTGCAATGCATCATTAATGATGTCATCACACCGCTGCATGGTCATGATAGGGTGACACCTATCCAAGAATATGTTCTTACATCCTATTCCATTAGGAATCTTGTATTAGCCAATCGTATGTTGCCAGATGTTGATGTAAAAGTGGTCCATAGAGGAACTTTGATCTAACGATTGCACTCCATCGCAAGGGTATCTTGCCAAAAGGAATCTTCTCTGCATGGTCGTGAGATGACGACAAGTGGCCTTGTCCAATTAAAGAAGTAAGAAGCAAATAGAAAGTGGACACATGGAGGATTTATCATACCCATGCACGGTAGGTAAGTGGTGGGCCATTTCTAGCTGCAAGGCCATGAAATGATGCCACATGTCTAGCTCAGACAAAAGGTGATATGATCCATGGAGGGAGTACAGTTGATGTGGCCTATTCTAATTGATCAAAGACTTTTCAAACATGATGACTGAGATTTTCAAGTCTCATGGGTAAATGATAGTCATGGATCTTGCAGTAAGGAATTCAAATCAACAGCACATGTTTAAACTTTTGCAATGAACGTTGAAGGTGTGTTGTTGCATGAATGAAGAGAAAAACTAAGGTTACCTCCACTAATGCATTAGAAGCTAGGCTACAAATCCTATAAGGAAGAAAGTTAGGGCTTTCATATCATTTCTTCAAGCACACACAATTTTTAGGTGCACAGATAGCTCTCAAACAAGAAAAGAATAGATTCCAGACTCTTGCAAGCATTAACCAGTAAGTTCACTCCATTTGGCATATTTTTTAGTTAACTACTTAATTAAGAGGATAAATAGTTGCTTGTGAAGGAAAACCCTAGCTTGCTAAGATCAGTCTAAAAAATGAGTCAAGCTAGTCAACCTTCCACTTCTAAGTGTAGCTTAGATGAGGATCTCCTGGTCTAGCTCCCAAGTTCTACTAGAAAGGCCTTAAAATTGCATGGTCCATGTGGACCTGAGGACAAATTCCTTGATTACTGTTACAGTTGTTGAGATGCCATACTGTTGGTTCCTGGTTGGGTCCTGTTCAAACATTGGCATAGGAGAATCAATTACAAGGCCCCCATCTATCATGGATGATAGTTTGATTTAGCCAAGCTTATTCATTCCAATGTTATCCCTAACCCTGACCTAGTTAGGGCAATAGAAATGAGGTATGATCTAAGCACAAGGATGGTCGTAGTAGGAAATGGTTCAAAGATGATCAAGCTTACCAAAGGATTCATTGCTACTATATTCAATTTAGACCCTACAGCTAAAAAGACAATTGACTTAGGTGCTCTGAAGAAGTACCAAACTGTGAAATGTGTTGCGAATATGTGCCTAATTGGTGTTGTCAGTGATGTCAACATATCCTTGTTGCCATTGGTGTCAACTGTATCCTATTTTGTTGTCTGTATAAAAGACCAGATTGTTGAGGATATTGAGAAAATTAATGACAATCAATGTATGTGGACCATATGGTTGTGTAGAGGATTGTCAGAGGTTTCTCTAGTTAAGAATTGAGAAGTCTACATGAAGATTTGAAGAAGTTATGGCCATCTGAGTAGAACTAGATTTTACAATATTCAGAAGAGATAGAGTGACAGTAAGTTGGTCCATATTTCTCCGTAGTGAAATATTATGGTCTGCGCATCTGAAGGCATGTTTGGGAAGTCAGTGTGTGTCATCAACCCTAGTGGTTCGTGGTTTAGAGGTCTGCAAGCTATCTTTCTAGTTTTACAATCATGGCAGATAGTGTTCTTGAGGTTCTGGAGGAAGATACAAATGATTCTAGAAATTTGGTTTAGAGTGAATGTTAGTGGTGAATTCAATGTTCTTGTGGGGGTCTTTGGATCATGTGGCCACTATATTGGAGGTCCGCATTGAAGTTTGAGCTTGTTGATTAAAGATTTCTTCTTTGAGGTTGATGTTCTTCCTAGTCTTGGCCGACCAGATGTTCCTGGCACGTTGCGGATGATCTAAAGAGCATTTTATGAAGCATGGTATGTTAATGGAGGAAGTTTCAAGTCTCAGCTATGTTTGGCTAACAATGTAAATATCTGCGTTAAGTTTAGCCAACCTTGTTGATCATTCCAAGGTTGATGAAGTGTATAAATACTTGTTGAAGAGTTGTGGAAAATTATCCTTGTATAAAATGAATTAAATTCAAAGAAAGGATCAAAAGCATAGCAGAGAAGAAAAGGAGCGAAGGGAGTATAGAGTGAAGAGTCAGTGAAGAAGTATTTGAAGATAGGAGTAGAAGTTTTGTGAGCCTTCAAAGGGATTGATTTAGGGATGAATGTAGATGCTATTTCTTAGTTCATTATCTCTATGTAAATCATAATTTCTTATAGGCAATGAGCCTCTTCTTAAGCAATGAGCTCTGGGAAGTGCACCCGAAGGCATGTGCCTTCTATTTTATTAAGTACTTTTAACAGGGTATGTATTTTTATGGGTTAACCCCCACTGTGGTTTTTACCTTAACTAGGTTTTCCATGTCAAAATTTTGGTGTTGGGTGTTCATGTTGTTTTTGCTCATGTGTTGATTTTTGTTTAAATGTTTACATCCTTAATCTAGTTGTAAAGAAGATTTAAAAGTTTAGAAGAGGTTAAAGTTTAGGGACAATGGATTCATCTCCCCCTCTTAGTTGTTTGGACTAATTCCAACAATTGGTATTAGAGCAAAGTTCCTCTAAAAGGAGCTTAACTACCCGAGGAGATCCAAGGTGTCGACTTACAAGAAGGATAGTCCAAGATTCGATGGAATAAATTACTTTGTTTGGAAGAGTCGTATGGAATGTCATTTACAATGCATAGGTGATGCTTATTGGTTAATAACTAATAATTATGATCCTCCAGAGAAAGGTCCTTCAACTCCAAATGAACTCAAGGATGCTAAAAATAACCTTCGAGCTAAAGAGGACTTGTTGAGTGCCTTGACTGATTCAGAAATGACAAATATTTTTGGACCAAAAACTACTCATGAAATCTGGGAGAAGTTGGAGAATCTATATGAAGGAGATAAATATGTCAAATGTGCCAACTACAATGTCTGAGAGGAAAATTTGAAAATCTAAGGATGAGTGAAGATGAAAACATCACAATCTACATGCAAAAGATAAACGAGCTTGTGTGTGGGATCAGGTGTGCTGGTGGAATTTTGGAAGAATTAGAGATTGTTGCAAAAGTGCTTAGATCTTTACCTAATTCATCCTAATTGATACAAACATAAGGTTACTACTATAGAGGAGATCAGGGTTGTCTCATATGTTACAAAAGATCACCTGGTTGGCCAAATTTCAACTTTTGAATTGAGTGAATTTGGTGATTCTCTTCCTAAATCTGAATCTACATTTAAAGCCAGTGTATATGGAAAACAAAGATATGATCTATGTGAAAACTCTTCTGCAAGATCAAACATATTTGTGAAGACAAGGAAGGATCTTGAAGATGTTGAAATAGAAACTACAGATCTTGAAGCTCTTATTGCTAGAAGAATGCCAAGAGGATTTGGTAAGTATGAAGGAAAATTACCCCTCAAATGTTTTTCTTGTAATAAGATTGGCCATTTTGCCTCAAGATGTACCGAGAGGTTTTCAAAACCAAACCCTAACACTTACAAGGGTTAGAATAAATGTTACTATGTCCATGAAGATGGAGAAAAAGGGGTCATAGATGATGAATCTGATCATTGAGGTTTCTTTGAAAATGATTGGGCATTCATTGCCATCAAAGAAGAAGATTTGATGTCTACTAAATCTGCTAGTTGTGCAAATGTGGAAAGTACCTTGGCTACTTAGTTTATTGAAAAAGATGAATGGTTGATTGATAGTGGATGTTCTCATCATATGACTAGTGACAAGAGTAAGTTTGTGAGTTTTGAAAATTATGAAGGAGGACTTGTGAAATTTGGAGACAACTCAGCTGGTAGAATCTGTGGCAGAGGATCCATCTCTTTTGATGGTAAGAACAACACCAATGATGTTCTATATGTGGAAGGACTCAAACATAATCATCTCAGTGTTGGATAGTTGGTTGACAAGGGTTATGATCTTTGATTCAAGGATGGAAAATGCAGAATCTTGGAAAGTTTCAGAACTGAAATTGCATCCGGTACTCAAACTAGAGGTAACATATTTCACTTAAGTAGTTCATGTAAAAGTTGTTTGATTTCTCAAACAGATCAAAGCTGGTTATGGCATAGGAGGATGTGTCATGTGAATTTTGATAACATTGTCAAAATAAGTTCCACTCAAGTTGTAAGAGATCTTCCAAGACTTGTGAAACCTGATAGCATATGTAGAGAATGTCAATTGGGTAAACAGAACAAAATTTCATTCAAAAGTAAGGAACAAAGTTCAAGTGGAAGATTGGAACTTGTACATACTAATCTCTATGGTCCTACTAGAATTAGGAGTGTGCAAGGAGACATATATTTCATGTTGTTGACTGATGATTACTCCTAGATGATGTGGGTAACCTTCCTGAAAGAAAAATCAGAAGATCTTGATAAGTTTAAGGTGTTCAAGATGATGGTTGAGAATGAGATTGGTGAGAAATTGAAGTGTCTGAGATCTGACAGGGGTGGAGAATTCACTTCCAGAGAGTTTGATGCTTTCTATGAAAAGTATGGAATAAAAAGATAGTTATCTGCTCCTAGGACTCCTCAACAAAATGGAGTTGTGGAAAGGAAGAATCGGACCATTCAAGAGGTTGTTAGGACCATGATGATGGAAACAAATGTTCCTCAAGTTTATTGGAGGGAATCTGTGAGTACTGTTGTCTACACTCTTAACCAAGTGTAGATCAAAGGAAATTCTGGTAAGACTCCTTATGAAGTATGGTTTGGTCATCCCCCTACTATGAGATATTTCAGAGTTTTTGGTAGTAAATGCTATATCAAAAGAGATGAGGATTTGGGAAAGGTTGAGGCAAGAAGTGATGAAGGAATATTTTTTGGATACTTAACTCAAAGTAAGGCTTACCGATGCTTTAACAAAAGGTTGAAAAAAATTGTTGATAGTGCTAATGTTAAAGTTGATGAAAGCAAAGAAGGACATTGTAGGTACTACGGATATGATTCAAATGATCAAGATGAAAGTCAAAGTCAAGGAAGGCAAGTTCAAAACTAGACTCAGATTCAGATTGATTCGGTAACTCCAGTAACTCAAGAGATTAGTGCAGAAGATGAGGAACAAGTTCAAGAAACAAAAGTTCAAACAATTTCTAAAATTCCCAGGTATGTAAGGTTGAATCATCCTGAAGATCAGATCATAGGAGATAAGAGTAAAGGTCTATGAACTAGGAGAAAATTTTTTGAAGATCAAGAGGAGATTTTTTTAATTTCAAAGATTGAACCTAAATCAGTAAGTGAAGCTTGCAATGATGAAAACTAGGTTAAAACAATTGAAGAAGAATTGATGCAAATTGAAAAGAATCACACTTAGGATCTTGTTCCTAGACCTAAGGACAAAAATGTGATTGGAACCAAATGGGTCTTCCAGAATAAACTAAATAAAGATGGTGAGGTTGTAAGGAATGAGGCAAGGCTGATATGTAAAGGCTATTATGAATTGGAAGGAATTGATTTTGAAGAAACGTTTGCCCCGGTGGCAAGGATAGAGGCAATTAGATTATTTCTTACTTTTGCTTCTTTCAGAGATTTTAAAGTATATCAGATGGATGTCAAGTCAGTATTCCTAAATGGACATTTGGGGGAAGAAGTCTACATTGAACAACTAGAAGGATTTCAATTATCTGATTAGGAAGATATGGTTTTTAGACTGAGAAAAGCCTTGTATGGACTCAAGCAAGCTCTAAGAGCCTGGTATGCTAGATTGGATAAGCATTTACTTAAGCTAGGATTTATCAAAGGTACTACTGATAGTAATCTATACTTCAAGATAAATCATGAAAAAATTCTAATTGTTGAGGTCTTTGTTGATGATATCATTTTTGGTGGAAATGAATGGAGATGTCAGTGTTTGGTGAGATGAATTTCTTCCTAGGTCTACAAATTGTTCAGTCAGATACAAGTACCTTCATATCTCAATCCAAGTATGTGAAAGAATTGTTGAAGAAGTTTGGAATGGAAGATTCAAAGCCAGTAGGTGGATGAAAGCTAAGCAAAGATGATGACTCTCCCAAGGAAAATCAGAAAAGGTATGAATCAATGATTGGAGGATTACTCTATCTAACTCAGACTAGACCTGACATCATGAATACAGTTGGACTTGTTGCCAAATTTCAAGCTGATCCAAAAGAATCCAAAGTTTTGGTAGTCAAAAGATTTTTCAAATATCTCAAGGGGACAATTGATTATGGACTGTGGTATCCAAAGGACAATGACTTCACTCTTCATGCATATACAGATGTTGATTGGGTGGGAGATGTGGATGATAGAAAAAGTACTAGTGGTGGTGCATTCTTCTTGGGGAGAAGATTGGTCTCTTGGATAAGCAAAAAGTAACAGGCAATATCTTTGTCTACTGCAAAGGAAGAGTATATAGCAACAGCAAATAATTGTACTCAGGTTCTATGGATGAAGCAAATGTTGAAGGACATCAAAATTGTGTTTGAGAAGCTAGTCAAAATTTTCTATGATAATTCTAGTGCAATAAGCATCTCAAAGAATCTAGTATTGCATTAAAAAACAAAACATATATCTATCAAGTTTCATTTCTTGAGAGAGAAGGTAAATGAGAATGAAGTCAAGCTGGAGTTTGTGCCTTCCAAAGATCAGATCATAGATATCTTCACTAAGCCTCTTCCCAAGGATAGTTTTGAGTATCCCAGGGAGAAGTTAGGGGTTATGAGCCCTCCTGATCAGAACTAAGATGCACTTATGTGCATCAGTCCAATGCAATTCTCAGTCATATCTTGAGATCTAGATTGATTTTGAGAAGATACTACTCAAAGGAGTAGTCAGTATGCAAATGATGGAGATCATTCTAAAATTAAAAGGGGGAGAAAATATAGCAAATATGTTCCCTTTTCCATTGATGTCAAAGGAGGAGAGAAGTCATGTAAAAAATTTGGAATTGAATAGTTGCTGGTGAAAGGGGGAGCAGTGAAGAAAATGGTTCCAGGTGTGATAAGAGAAAGGGGGAGAAGTTCTTGTCTTGATGGTTGAATTTAGTTTTTCACATCATATGTTTCCATCAATGACAAAGGGGGAGATTGTTGAAAATATGTGCCTAAGTGGTGTTGTCATTGATGTCAACATATCCCTGTTGCCATTTATGTCAATTGTATCCTATTTTGTTGTCTGTATAGAAGACCGGATTGTTGAGGATATTGAGAAAATTAATAACAATCAATGTATGTAGACCATATGGCTATGTAGAGGATTGTCAGAGGTTGCTCCAGTTAACAATTGAGAAGTCCACATGAAGATTTGGAGAAGTTATGGCCATCTAAATAGAACTAGATTTTGTAGTATTCAGAAGAAATAGAGTGACAGTAAGTTGGTCTGGATTGCTTCGCAATGAAATATTATGGTCTGCAAATTTGAAGGCGTATATGGGAAGTCAGTGTGTATCATCAACTCTAGTGGTTCATGGTTTGGAGGTCTACAAGCTATCTTTCTAGTTTGACAGTCATGGCAGATAGTGTTCTTGAGGTTCCGGAGGAAGATACAAATGATTCTAGAAATTTAGTTTATAGTGAATGTTATTGGTGAATTCAATGTGCTTGTGGAGGTCTTTGGATCATGTGGCTATTGTGTTGGAGGTCTACATTGAAATTTGATCTTGTTGATTGAAGATTTCTTCTTTGAGGTTGATGTTCTTCCTAGTCTTGGCCGACTGGATGTTCTTGGCATGTTGCAGATGATCTAAAGAGCATTCTATGAAGCATGGTATGTTAATGGATGAAGTTTCAAGTCTCAGCTATGTTTGGCCAACACTGTAAAGATCTGTGTTAAGTTTAGCTAACCTTGTTGATCGTTCCAAGGTTGATGAAGTGTATAAATACTTGTTGAAGAGTTGTGGAAAATAATCCTTGTATAAAATAAATTAAATCCAAAGAAAGAATGAAAAGCAGAGTAGAGAAGAAAAGGAGCGAAGGGAGTGTGATAGGTAAAAATTAGGTTAATAAGATCAAGCATTACAAATGAAAACCTAATCCTACCACCATCAAAGAATCAAATCCAAGTGAAATCAAATCATGCAATTTAAAAATAATATCACCTAGATTGTATGATTCCTTGTTTGTGATGTGGATTGCTTCTTAAACAATGAACAATTATGAAAATCAAAGGTGCCATGATGGATGGATGATAATGATAATAAGCTAGATGAATGCTAAAATACTCAATGTACTCAAGATGGTAATGTAGATGATATGAGAACGCTGGATAGATGTAGTATGGAATGAGAGGGTGTTTATATAGAACTCAACTAAAATCAATCAACGGTGAAGATTTGGTGGCTATGTGAATGGCTGATATGGATTGATAGTCATAGGTGAATGTGTAGATGACAAGTGGGGGGAAGATAAGGCTTATGTGTGACCATGTACATAAAAATTACTACATGTGAAAGATATTGAATAAAACATGTAGAACCACACATGTTTTTAAATAAAAGAGGCACACATGTTGGCTCATGAAGATATATGATAAGAGAAATTAATTAAATAAATAAAATTTATTTAATTAATTGGAAAGTGGGATAAGGATGGAACTTTAATTAAATAAATAAGATATATTTAATTAAAATAGATAGAATAGAGATAATTAAACAATTAAAGATTGTTTAATTATAGCTTAGAGAAAATAGAAGAAATAGATAATGAATTAAATAAATAAATATAGATTTATTTAATTAATAGAAGAAATAAGTGATTTTGATAAATAGAGAAATTACTCAAGTGTGTTAGATAAATGCAGATGATAGATAATGCAATATTTGATAGTAATGATAATTAGGTCAATTTTGGGTGTCTACATTTTGCCCCTCTTTGATACAATGTTTGTCAGAATGTTGTGTTAAAGAAGATATGATAATTTGTTCGATAAAGAAAGTGATGCCCTAGTGTAACTGGCAGGTGATGTCCTCTTGAGAGGTAAACCAGGTGAACTAGGAAGGACTGGGTTGGCTTGCGATAAGATGAAAGGCTAGAAACAAGGTTGACATGAAGAAAATGGGGTTGGGTGGGAGAAATTGGGATGGTTTAGAAGAAAATAAGTTGTGGTATAAAAGAATTAGGGTTTGGATAAGGGGTATAAATAGGTCCCTTAAGGGCAAATAGGCTCATTTGTGCTTATTGCTTTTAGAAATCTAGAGCTCTAGAGTGTTGGAGTGCTTAGAGTGTTAGGGAGCTTTTAGGATGGTGATTCCACGCAGAGATCAATGTGCCAAGCGAGTGAGGACACATGGGTGACCAACGGGAGCAGGCACATAAGTATGTACCAAAAATTTTGCTAAATGTGTGATTTTTGTAGGTTAAAAGCATCATAAATGCACACACGTCACCAGAAGCAATCAGTGTTAGGATAGGAAAATTTAGGTCCCTTGTAGATCAAAAGCGAACACTTATGGTATTATAGGTTTTTTATAGGCTCAGAGTAGGTGCATAGGTAAAAAGCAAGTCTCTTATGGTTAGCTAGGTCAAATGGATAGGAAAATATGCATAGGATAAAATTAGGTTTCTTATGGTCAAACAATAAATGCATACAAAAATGTAGCTTGCTTTTAATTGACAAGCGCTCGCATATAGCAAATAAGCCCCTTTTAGGTAGAAAATGTGCCCTTCTAGAGATTCAACTCACTTGTAAGCGACAGTCGCTTGCTTAGGGTAAATAGGTCTCTTTTAGGCAAAAAGCATGCACTTATAGTTAAATAGTTTCCTAATGATCAAAAGGCTAGCGCATCTAGAAAATTGGGTTGCTTTTAGTAGAGATAGTCAATTTTAGCAGGCAATAATCAAATTTGTTTAGCATAAGAGACTAATACGGTGAGTGGAATGATGTAGGATATACTACCACCATTGTTATCACAAGAGCCACATCATAGGGACTTGTGATTAGTCAAGATATTGGATGCAGAGGAGCAATTGTTCTTAGATATTATTTGTTTGGAGCATGTGTCGAGATTAGAGCTAGTGCAAGGACATCAAGGACTGATGACATGTATGGTTGAGCGATGGAGGCACAAGCATAGTTCATTCTTATTACCAATGAGAGATTACCTTAGAGGATGTGTTTTAGATTCTGTGTGTGTTGATTAATGAAGACAAAGTAGATTATGATCCTGACATGGGTCTAACTACATTCAAGTGATTGTTCGAGACTCCAAACATTGGGGTAAAGGGCTCAGAGATTCCTATGGCTAGGATGGAGGAGCTATGTGATAGGCTACAGCGAGTGGTGGTGGTGATCATCAGATGGCTAGATGCAGACAGATAGGCTAGAGGTTTTCCAGTTGGATGGGGGATAGTGATGGAGGGGATGTTTTCCTATGGTACCAGATATGCATGGGCTAAGGCAGAGGATCAGAGAGGAGAGGAGATTGAGACAGTGTGCTCAAATGAGGCTGAGGAGGGTGGAGAGAGATAAACATCAGGTGGTGATTAGGGTTGTGGCATGCTAGAGCTCAGGCTCAGACATACCAGGCATATCTACAAGCTAGGGCACAGGTAAGAGATGGGCAGATGATGGGACACTGGCGAGAGTTACTGGGGAGTGAGATGCAGCAGTGCGGCAATTATAGGTAGTGACAGCTAAGAGAGATATTGCAGTATAGCAAGTGTTGGAAAGAGACACTACTAGGACTCATTAGTGTTGTCATTGATGGTAACAAAATCTATCCCACACATTCGTAGTACATAATATGCCTATATCAAAAGTTAGATTGAAGATTGTTTTGGTCCAGTGAACTGACAATCAGGTCTAGATCTCTTAGATGGTGCAACTTAGTAAGTTGCGGACTTGGACAAGTCAAGAGAGGTATCATGACTATTGTATTCCATAGAGTTAGCCTCTAGTGATAAAGCATGAAAAAGATATGAGCACTTGAGTGTTGGGTTCGACTCAGGCAGAGCAGATAGAGGAAGAACTGACCGATAGAGTATCAGACTTCAATCCGGATGTATAAAAGGTGTTGATCAAGCAATTTGTGGTAGTATACATTATTGGCCAGCATGATTAATGATTTCTATGTTTAAGTTTTTGATGCACATCATTAATCAACCATGGATTCATCCGACAGATCAACAACTTGGAAATATCTGAAGTATTCTTGTTGCCAACTAAGAAGTTAAAGGAAATCCTTAATGTGGATATGTATATCTAATAGATTCAAGCTTGTGAGAGTGTATAAGTGTATGTCAAGAAAGAAGGTGCAAAGAAAAGAAGGGATAAGTGTGTGAATAGCATTGAGCCCTAATTGGCAAGTGTCATTTTGTACTCCTTTGTTCTTTTAATAGAGAATACAATCTTGGGTTAGTCACCCCATGGTTTCCCCCCCAACAGGGTTTCCACGTAAAAATCCTTGTGTTATGTGTGTTAATTTTATTTTTGTTCTTATGGTTTCATATGTTTTCATGTTTTGATATATCATTGAATATTGAGATAACAAAAGAAAAGAAAAATAAGGAAATTTTAGATAACTAATTCACCCCCCTCTCAATTATCTACCTTGTTTCCAACAATTGGTATCAGAGCCAAGTTCCTCTGAAAAGTCTATAGCTTGAGGAAGATCTGGGAATCTCAATGGATGAATATGGTATGAAAGAACAACTACAGTCTACCTTGGATGATCTTGAACAATCCCAATCTGAAGTCAATAATCTGAGAGAATGACTTAAGGAGGTTGATGATTTCGTCAATGAATTGAAAGAAAAACTTAGTATCTCCATGAAAAAAGAGAAAGGAACTTCTTCAGAAATTGGTAGAACAAAAAGAAACCAATAATACTGATGAGGATCTGAATGAGAAAACTAAGCTATGTGAGAAGCTACCAAAAGAAGTCATTATGATAAGACATGAAATGGAATCAGGGGTTATAAATTTCACCCAAGAAATTGAAGATAAGAGAAAGATTGAAGATAACCTAAAATAATCCCCTAAGGAGAAAATAGAGGACTGCCACAAAATGGACAGAATAATCAGACATCTTGAATCTGATCTTGAAGAAGCCAGATACAATAAAGAACAACTTGAGAGCCAGATTGACACTCTTAAATAAGATCTTCAATCTACAAATAAATGCAAATAAAAATTCAAGATAAGCTCAGCTCAACTTGAAGTTCTTCTGGAAAGCCAAAAGAGGGTAGATGATATGTGTGGCTTGGGATATGAGAAAAGTGAAAGATCTGGATCTGGTCAAAAGAACTTTGGATCAGGAAGTCAGAGAAACAAGCCTAGAAGACCTCCAGTAAGACAACCAAATTCGCAAAGATATCCATCCTTCAATGGATATTGCTTCAATTACAACAATTTTGGTCATAAAGCAACTTAGTGCAGTAACAGAATGAATCAAAACAATCCATCCTATGCTGGTCAATGTTTTAATTGCAAAAGGTATGGTCACAAATCTCATGAATGCAGAAATATGCAAATGAGAAATTCTTTCAATGTTAGATGCTTTACATGCAATAGAATGAGGCATATGTCTAATCAGTGAAGATCAAGAGGATATCAATCAAATAAGCAAGAAAATGTTGTCTTACAATTGCTATAAATTCGGTCATATAGCTAGATTCTGTAGAAGCAGAAATCATGATGGAAAAGGTCCAGTGAAACCTAGTTAGAAATAAGACAAAGGAAACAGTAAAGTGAATGCGGATGAGATTTAGAAGGAGATGAGCAAGACTTGGGTAAAGAAGAATGTGATGAACATTGGTGATTGGTCCGCACTAGAATCCGGTCCATATAATCCCTCTAGAAATTAAAAAGTGAGCTCTAGCTCAGGGGGAGCTGCAGAAAAGATCAAATTCCCCTAGCCAGTTAGGAAGTGCCTAAATTTGGCACATTAAGCAAACATCTAATATTGTGGATTAAAGGGTTCTTAGAGAATACTCCAAAGAGCCTTCAGCCAGATTGTGAGGGGTCTGCATGAAGATTTAAAAGGTTTATGACCACTTGAGTAGATCCGGTTCTAGTAACCTTTTAGTGTTAACAGAGCAATGCAAATTGATCTGGTATGATTTGGAAATGCAATATTTAGATCTGCAGATCCAAAAGAAATTCTTTAAGACACATGGGTGTTACCAACACACTAAGGCACAAATTTGAAGATCCGCAAGGTGATTTATGAAAAGCTCACTTGAGAAATAGGGTAGCTGATTGATATAAAAGGTTGTGCATTTATTATAATGATAAATTAGGTTTAGCAGAAGGATAAAAGGGTCTTCACTCGCCATTTATCACAGTTTGCATTCAAAACAAAGAAGAGACAAGAGCTCAGAGAGAAAATCCTGCAGTTCACTCGCGTTCAAGCTGAAGATCGAATTCCTATAGAAAATCACTCTAACATCTACTTCAAACTGATGCAGAGTACACAGTGGAAGCTCTCAAAACATGGGTGAAATACCCAACATACCCACAGTTCAAATAGATTAATGTTCAAACAGTTTAAAAAACCCACCTCAAAGACCACACATTACTGAACCACATTCATTCAGTACCATCGGCGAGATAACTGACATTGGAAAGACTTTCCCAAGTCTTACCGTGGACCTACTGCATACTGATGTGTCCCTGACACCTCCTTCGATGAGACTTTTTCCATTGGCATAGCTTTAAACTGATCTTCCGACATCGATGCTCTTACCGATATGCCTCAACTTTTATATGCTTTAGTTGACTTACTATCACCGATTTCCTTCACCATCACTGCCGGTCACCTCTTGTATCTAACACAATGTATGTGCGCAATGTATATTCTCAATATACATTTGGAAGATACATTTGAAACATGCATTCAGAATATGCATTCGGAGCATGCATTTAGAATATGCATGCGGTGAGATTGACCGTTGACTTTCCTTGTATCATACGAAATGCACATTCACCACATACAACCGCAATATTCACTTGCGAGACACACATGAATCATACAACTATGAGATACACATGAAATGACCCCGACATACATTAGCAATATACACACAAAATGTATATCTGGTGAAACAACATGAATCTTTGCTGATCTGAACCTCAGCAAACCTTGTAGCTTCACAGACCCATTTCTCCAACAATCTAGCACATGACAAATGCTAGGATCTATCAATGCATCTTGTACGCGATCATGCAAACACAAATGAACAAAACAAAAAAACACAAAAATGAGCTATATAGCCATTCCACCAATTTCAAAGAAATCTAACCGGTGGAATGGATTAGGAATCCATCTCGGCCACAAAATAGTAAATTGATTGCATAGAGAAAACCTAGTGAATCCAGAATGACAGAAAGATACATAGAACAAGATTCATTTATTATGCTTTTCAAAAATGTGCATACATAGATGCTTTGTTTCACAATTGCAATCACACTCCTCTCATATCTTTCTAATCTCAACTACAACTACTACTACTGATTACATTCGATGATCATGGGCATTTATCTACTTGCCCTCAGTTGTACTGAATTGACTCCAAGCAGCTAGGAGATCTAACAACCTCCAACTACCTAACAACCTTCTAACTACCTAACAACCTTTGTGACTACAAATCGACAAGTGTCCTTGGGACTTACAATCATAGACCTAGATACAAACTAAAATGACATGCATTGGTCAAACAGATCTTATTACATGAATGGTCTTATAGGACCTTATTGGAAACAACAAAATGTACATCAAACAGTTGAATGCCTCATGGAGGCCACTATGGATTAGGTGCTCCTGCACCATACACCCCACTGAGAAAAGAACTCATGCCCCATGAGTTAAGTCTTTTTTTTTCTCTACCTTTATCCTCTGTTGTCTCATGTCTTTCCCATTATCTCTAGACTGCAACCTACTTCCATGGAATCAAAGACTCATGCCCAGCTTTGTATGCCCTACTCACACCTTGCCATGAGTGACTGCTTGCCACTAGACCTACTCTTTTCTTGCCATTCTTTCTTACTATCATCTCTGTCTAAACACCTGCATGGGAAACCTTGGTTAATGCTTCTTGTACTGCTTGTATGGTAGAATATGTTTGCCTTTCAACTCTTGTTGGTTCTAGAGGACAAACAATTATCCCTACTATGATAGCATCCTTGTCTTTCCAATTAGCTTGTGGCTACTTGTAAACCTGCTCTTTGACCTTCTGCTGATTCATCTGATCTCCATCACCAAAAAATGAAATCACCTTCAAACTGTGATCCTTAATAGCTACTCTCCCTGAGGTATCCTCAACTTTCTTTGTCACTGCTTCATTGATCTTCACAAACTCTTTCTTTCCCACCAAGATGACCTTGGCTACCTTCTTTGCTTCAGCATCCTCCTACAATGGTGTCATCACAAAAGTTATCCCATCCTTCTTGATGGTGTAGGTGTTAGCATATCCATCATACAATGCTCTCCTATCAAATTGCCATGGCCTACCTAAAAGTAGGTGACAACATTCCATGGGCAAAATATCACATAAAAACCTATCTTGATATTCCCCAATCTGAAAATCAACATATGCTTGTTCATTTACCAAAAGTGATTGACTATCACTTACCCAAGATGCTTTGTAAGGAGTTAGATGGGGAATCCTTTCTATGTTCAATTTATCCACCATTTCCTAAGATACCATATTATCTGTTGAACCAGAGTCCATTACTACCTTGCATATTTTACTTTTGCTTTTGCAATTGGTCCTAAAAAGTGCTCTCCTTTGTATCATGTCCTTGGATGTCTTCAAGAGTGTTCTCCTTAGCATCAATTCTTCTCCATCTAGAATAGGGGTGGCACTCCCAATTGGAAAGTTAACACTATCATCTACCTCCTCTTCTTGCACATATTGAACCCTCTTTTCATTCTTCCTATCACCTCCTGATGATGAACCTTGCCTTTCTAGACATTTGAATGCTATGTGACCAATTTCATTACAATGATAACATCTCCCAGTGAAAACATTAGAACATCTACCACCTCCAAATCTGCCTCTTGTACCTTTCCATCCACCCCTGAAATCAGACTGCTCTTGTCCTTTACTAGTCTCTTCTTGTTTCTCATTGGATTACCTTGTTGTAAGGGCTGATCCTCTCCCCCTTATATTGCTGCCTCTTCCCCTCATGGACTTATCTTGTCTCCTTTTCATCTTCTCCTCAATCCTGATTGCCATTTGATAACAGTCTTCTATACTCCTAGGGTTAGCCAAAACTAATTCATCCTGTATGTTCAATCTCAAACCAACCAAGTATCTAGCAACCTTTTCAATCTCATTCTCATGATGACCAGACCTCATACTTAATTTATAAAATTCCTCGGTATATGCTTTCACATCCATTTCCTTTTGTCTTAAAAATTGAAGCTTTTTAAACATTTGAACTTCATAATCCTTGGGTAAGAATTTACCTTTGATTCTTGCTACCATCTTGTCCCATGAAGAAATCTTTGACTTACCCTGTTTTCTCCTCTCTAATTGTATGTAATCCCACCATACCAAGGCATGACCTCCCAATTTGGTCTTTGCAATCTTTACTTTCTGCTCCTCAGGAACCTCCTCACATTCAAAATGATTATCTAATGCAGCAATCCAATCAAGTAACTCTTCCTCATTTAAACTTCCACCATACTTTGGAACATCAATCTTTACCTTAGGTTTGTCATTCTTGACTGCCCTTAATAGTTTTGCATATCTCTGATCTTCAGGATTTAGATCTTCATCTACATCTTCAAATTCTTAACCATCCCCTTCTTTTGGTTCACTTTCTTCCACTTCCCTTCTTTTGTTTGTCTCCAAGGCTGCAAGCCTGGCTTGAAGGGATTTTACAAGCTCTTTCATCTCCCTCATCTCTTTAGCATGCTTTTCCTTCATCTCTTACAACTCTCTAGCAGTGCTAGCATTTTTCGAAGGCATCTTGCTAACTTGTTTCTGCAACTTCTCAGTTCTTCCTCAACTCTACTTCTACCTTCTCAATGACAGAACTGAACACACAATAGCCCATACCTTTTGCTGAGCTCTGATACCAATTTGATGTAGAGTACATAGTGGAAGCTCTCAAAACATGGGTGAAATACCCAACATACCCACAATTCAAATAGATTAATGTTTAAACAGTTTTAAAAACCCACCTCAAAGACCACACATTACTGAACCACATTCATTCAATACCATTAGCGAGATAACCGACGTCGGAAAGACTTTCCCAGGTCTTACCATGGACCTACCTCATACCGATGTGTCCCTGACAACTCCTTCGATGAGACTTTTTCCATCGGCATAGATTTAAACCGATCTGTCGACATTGATGCTCTTACAGATATGCCTCAATGTGTATATGCTTATCACCGGTTTCCTTCACCGTCACTGTTGGTCACCTCTTGCATCTAACACAATGTATGTGCATAATGTATATTCTCAATATACATTTAGAAGATACATTTGAAACATGCATTCAGAATATGCATTTGAAACATGCATTTAGAATATACATGCGGTGAGATTAACCATTGACTTTCCTTGTATTTTTACGAAATGCACATTCACCACATACAACTACAATATTCACTTGCGAGATACACACGAATCATACAACTGTGAGATACACATGAAATGACCCCGACATACATTAGCAATATACATATAGAATGTATATCCAACAAAACAACACGAATCTTGGTCGATCTGAACCTTTGCAAACCCTATAGCTTCACAGACCCATTTCTCCAACAATCTAGCACATGACAAATGCTAGGATCTATCAATGCATCTTGTATGTGATCCTGCAAAGACAAATAAAAAAAATGAAAAACACAAAAATGAGCTCTATAGCCATTCCACCAATTTTGAAGAAATCTAACCAGTGGAATGGATTAGGAATCCATCTCGGCCACAAAATAGTAAATTGATTGCATAGAGAAAACCTAGCAAATCTGGAATGATAGAAAGATACACATAACATGATTCATTTATTATGCTTTTTAGAAATTTGCATACACAGATGCTCTGTTTCACAATTGCAATCACACTCCTCTCATATCTTTCTAATCTCAACTACAACTACTACTACTGATTACATTCGATGATCTTGGGCATTTATCTACTCGTTCTCAATAGTACTGAATTGACTCCAAGCAGCTAGGAGATCTAACAACCTCCGACTGCCTAACAACCTTTGTGATTACAGATTGACAAGTGTCCTTGGGACTTACAATCATAAACCTAGATACAAACTAAAATGACATGCATTGGTCAAACAGACCTTATTACATGAATGGTCTTATGGGACCTTATTGGAAACAACAAATGTACAACAAACAGTTGAATGCCTCATGGAGGCCACTATGGATTAGGTGCTCTTGCACCACAAACCCTAATGCGTGAAAAGGTATTTTTCTTCTACAAATTCTCTCCAGATTTTCTTGCTAGAATGGCTACTCCAATGGTTGTTAAAATATCCGAAAGACTGAGACCAAAATTCAAGAAACACCCTTACAAGTCATTAGAAGTTGATCCCTTAGGTGCATTTTCCAACATTCCTCATAGTGTCTTGCATGTAGAAGATGTTAGGGTTTATATCCATGCAAACATCAAAGATTTTGGAGACTCAAAATTGATTGACATCTATCAAAATTAGTTAATGGATGAGAATTTTGAACTCAGACTTGAATTCAAGAACCTAAGGGACAAACACTTCGAACAATGCATACATTTTTCATCTTTTGTAGAAGATGACTGGGTCTAGTATGTTCTAAGTAGGATGCATGATAATTTTATGTGGCTAATGAGGCCATTCAAGATAACCAAAGATGCCATCAAGGATGTGATCAGATTGCACTCAACTGGTGGGTTACCCACGCTCAAATCTATGAAAAACCAAATGGTAACTGAAGCCACCGGATCAAAATTTGACAAGAGGGAAATGACCATAGATGATATCATGGATCTGGATGTCAAGTTTGCTTCAATGATAATTGGGTACAAAATCTTTCACTCAAGTAGGCAAAATTCTATGTCTGGCACAATAATCTATGCTACATATCAGATGCTAAAGGAAGATGTAGATTATGATCTGTGTGAGCTTCTACTAAGTCAACTGATGAAAAACTTGCAAAAGATCAAGAAAGACAAGAAAAATTCTTTCAAATATGGTACTCTAATCATGTGTCTATTTTTCTACTATATGAATGAGCTGCCTGGATCAAAGGGTTGGGTTTGGGAAAATGACAAACCCATTGCAATACAAATTAGAGATTACATATATGGACTTGGTAATGCTCAAGCCCAAAACTCAGCTCTCTGAGGTTACTTAAGAACTTCCAAAGCATGATGCATGTTAGAGAGACAATACCATAGTCCATAGTTGAGAAATACAAGGACACAGTCTACTTTATGGTTGACACTGATCAATGTCTAATGGAGGTAGTTGAGCCAAGAACTGTGTGGATAATGCTCATGGGATATGAGGTTGATGAAAATATTTTGGAGATATATGTCCAACACTTGCTGAGCCAACCTAAAGATACTAAAGCAGAAAGGTTTGGCACCTTTGAAGAGCTAAGCATAAAAATACATGTTGAGTTAAGGCAGCCTAAGATGAAAAGTAAAGTAAGAAAGGAAGTTGAAGAAGTTGCCAAAAGATTTGGCATATCTAAAGAGGCAGTTGATGCAAATAGAGAGAAAATAGAGAAGTCAGAAAAAGAAAGACAAGAAGCAAGGAAAGAAAGTATTTTGGTGGAAGCCTCCCCCCAGACTATATCTTCCAAGAGTTCTACTCCTATCACTTCTAAAAGCTCTAAGACTACCAAATCAGAAGTCAAGCCTTCTGGTAAAGGTGAGAAGAGAATAAAGACCAAAGCCTCAAGAACCTATATAAGCCAAAAGGATGATGAAGAGACTAAATTAGATGAGGAAATCAGGAAAGTAAAGAAGAAAAGAACATCCAAGAAGCCCTCTGATAATAGTAAAGAGGAAGAGAAGACAGAGGAATTTTTTGAGAAATCCACTCTTTCAATTGAAGATATCATTAAGGCAGTAACTATGGATGGAAACCTATAGCTAGTAATAGAATTTTATGATGAATACAATGATGCAGACAAGAGAATACTTGAGGAGGCAACTATCAGGTATTTGAATATCTATAACAAAGTATTCATTGAAATAATTTCATTAATTCTAAAGAGCCTAGAAGAAGTATTGGAGCAAAGAAAAGAGAATGCAAAGGCAAAAGACTTGGAGATCTGGGAATAGATAGTGATACAACTATGTCCTTCTATCACTCCAAAGCAAATGCACATGGTTTTCAAGGATAGTAAAGATTATTTCCAGAGCAAGTCTAGAATGAACAAACTTATGCTTGGAGAAACTGATCAAATAGCTTATGAAACAAGAGAAATTCCTGACATGGATGTCAAAGGATTAAAGAAAACTAATGAAGAATCTTCAGACATGGATGTTGAAGGATTAAAGAAACTTAAAGAAGAAAAATCTGAGGACTTAGACTCCTCTGTTCTAAAAGAGGAAGTTCACAAAGTATAAAGCACTGGTAATGTCACTCTTCCAGATCCCATAGTTACCAAGACAAATCTTTGGGCACTGGAGTAAAATAGGAAGGAAGAGGAGAAGAGAAGGAGATGCAAGAAAAATAGGATAAAGAAAAAGAAGAAGAACAAGCAGAAAAGGTTTGTACTAACACATCCAAACAAGACTATCCTAATATTTCTGAAGAAAAGAAGTCCAAATCACCAGTAAGAGACACTACAGAGACAGTGTAGAATTTCCTGAACAAAGAGGTTGTGGAGTTAGATGAACTGGAGTTGTTTCAAGGGCCTCTAAATCTGGACACTCTCTCTCTAGTATAGATGATGAAGATATCATCATTCGCTCAGGCCAAGGCTAAAGTGAAACTTTTGAAATAACATATGGAGGATTATGAGCTATTGGAGATTACATCTAGGATGCTGGAGAAGATTATTCCAACCTATCAAAAGGATCCTTCTACCTCCCCATCCAGTAATCTAAAAAAATTAGTCAATTATGTTAACACTCATTTTGAATCTTTAGAGAAATCAACGAAAACCAAGGTCTGGAAAGAGTTTTTGGGGAAAAGATTCACCGAGGTACAAGGACTTAATGCAAATGATAGAAGAACCTTAGGTATTGGCATAAAGAGCCTTGAAAATGCTCTTAAGGATGGTGGGGACATATACAAATTTTGTTTAACTTGGCCCAAAGTGATAGAGGACATTGAGAAGAAAGTGAAAGAACAAGAAGGAAAACTGTCAAGTTTATCTCAAAATTTTGATCCCCTTACTACCTCTCTGGTGAATCATGAATGTCAAGCTATTGCTATAATAAATGAAATAAAAGAGCTAGTTAAAGAGAAAAAGAACATAATGGATAGAATGGCTGAGCTCAGAGGGATAATCATCCCCAAGTTAGAGGCAATGCATGATTCCTTGTGTCATGCCCACATTTCCCATTTGGTCATGACACACAACACATGTGTCATGTCCACATTTGCCATGTGGTCATGACATGAATTACGAAAAAAATTTCTACCTATCCCTAAGAACCCCCTCGCACGTGTCTGCATGCTCGGTGGCAATACGCATAAAGCATAAACATGTCAACATAATTTAGGGAGGTGCGTTGTCCCACACAATCCCCTTTGTGATGATAGCTATCTAGGGGGGTATACAACATGAAGTGTGTTTCTTTTAGGGTTAGACTGATTTAAATCTGAACCCTAAGTTTCCTAGGTGTGAAGATGATTCTGCTAGCATCGAAACCTAACTCTAATTCAGGTCCAAATGAAAACAAGATAATGATTAAGTAAAATGGCATGATGGACACATGATTAAAGTGGAATGGTGAAAAATAAGTAATAAAATAACGTAAAATTAAAACCCTAGAAATCTAGGAAAAATCTGACAGCATAAAGCATTTTTTCTGTGTCAGGTTTGGGGAACAAATGTCAAAGATTACTTTGAATTTGATAATAATGTGAATATTAGTAAAGCTAAATGGAAAAATTTTGATGACTTCTTGGTCCCTCAAGAGTAGAAGACTCTACTTAAGACTATTTTGAAAGATAGACGTCTTTTTATCTCAGGTGAAAAGGATAAATTGGTCTGGGCTCCTTCAAAATCTGGTCGTTACACAGTTAAACTTGGTTATTTAAGTCTCACTAGTAAGGACTCTAATTCAGACTCTAGTTGGCCCTATAAGCTATGCCAGAGTGAGCCTTGTCTCCCTAAAGCAGGAGCTTTTTCTTGGTTAGCACTGAACTACCATATTCTAACAAGTGATAGACTATCTAAACTTGGGATTACAAACTCTTTTTCATGCCCTTTCTGTCTTGAGGTGGAGGAGTCGGTGGATCATTTGTTATTGAACTGTAGTTTCTCCTCTCAAGTCTGGTATTGGCTCCTTTCAAAACTGAATTGGTTGGGCCCACTTCATTGTACTTTACTTCAAGTTTTCCAAAGTTGGCCTTTGTTGTTCCCCAAGTCTACTTTTTCTATCTTATGGGTTGTTTCACCAAGTATTATTATCTGGTCTTTATGGTTAGAAAGAAATAATAGATTGTTCAAGAAAATAAGTAATCCTCTCCATGTAATTTTGGGCAAAGTTGAAAAATCCATTTCAGAAGTGGTTTTAGCTTCCTTTCTTTCAAAGAAGGAGGGCTCTTTAATCTTCACAAATTGGGATGATATGACTTTAAAAAATTGGAAACAGTTAAAGTTGCCTAATTCTAATTGCTTTATGTCTGATGTTAAGATTGATCGTTCTTCTGTCAAATGGATCCCTCCGCCAGAATCATTTGTTAAGCTTAATTTTGATGGTGCAAGCAGAGGTAATCTAGGATATTCAAGTACTGGTTGTGTTATTAGAAATCATCAGGGAGTAGTTCTCAGAGCTTTGTCAGTCAAGCTGGGTATAATATCAAATAATGAGGCTAAGGCTTTGGCTTTAATCGCTGGTTTGAATTTAGCTTTTAAATGTGGTTTCACAAGCCTTATCGTGGAAGGTGACTCCCTAAATATTGTTAGAGCTTTTTCTAATAACTCCTCTCCAAGTTGGAAAATTGGTTACATTTTAAATTTTGGAAGGGATCTTTTGAAATGTTTTCATTCTTTTCAAATTATACATATTTATCGTGAAGGTAACGTTTTAGCAGATTTTTTGGCTAACCTTGCTTTTAGTTCTAATGTTGATGTTCTTGAATGGGACTCTGAATCTTTTGCTAGGATTCTTGGAGTTAGTGCTATTTTGGAGAAGGATATTTCGACTTACTATCGAGCAATTTTGGCAGATTTTATTAGATATATATCATCTTTCTATTCTTACTCTTCTAGTTTTCCGTGCGTATTACCTGACATCATTTATTTATTTTCACTTATCCTTTCGTCGGGTGTGATGTACCTTGATTTGTGTTACAAGTGCAGATGGTAGAGTTTGCACGAGGGAGCTGGCATTTCAATTTTTTTCTTTAATTCCTGTGCTATGATCGTTATTTACTCATCTACTCCTTGTATTTCAATGTTAAGCTCTGCTCTGGCTCCAAAAGTTTCTTTTATTTGCTGCATTTGGCAATCTTCAAGTTTCTGCAGTTTTAGCATGGGCTCTGTCCAGTGGAATTCTAGAATTTCTTGGCCAATTAGGAATTGGGAACGACCCCTCCTTGGTCTTTCTAATCTAAACTCTCTGCAGGAAGTCTTTAAGGTTTATGAGGCCTTTGTTGGCAGAGTGATTGTTCAGGTTTGTGATTCAAATTTCCTTTATCCTCCAGTGGCTATTTATCCTTCTCAAGCTGCATCGCATTTTCTTTCTAATGCGATGGACCTCTTGCAAAATGGCGAAAGGGTAAGGTTTTTGGGTGTTACGGTTATTCAGAATGTGCATTTTTCTGTTGACTCTTATAATACTGCATTAGAAGATTATGACTTGCAAGAAGGATCTGCTCTTGTGGGAGGTTTATTTGATGGCAGGTTATTGTTCTGAATGCCTGCACTCCACTGTCTCTTCAACGCTTTTATGCATGGGCTTCAAAACAATTGTGTGATTTCCTTCCAAAATTGTATCCATTGTCATCGGAGGGAGCTAGGGAATCAAATGGCAGCTAAGGCTACAGAAGTTTTTAATACATTACATTTCTTGCTGAACTACGTCCCTCCCCCACTGCCTCCTGCTCCTCCCCAGCATGCAGATGTGGATGGTCCTGAAGCGGGTCGTGCCTTACAGATCATTGAGATTGCAAATTGATCGGGCATTGAGTCATTTTTTGTTTTATTTTCAGTTCATAGTCTTTTGTCCTGACTATTGGTCGACTTAGTCAGCTGCTTTGTATGTAATACTATATAACCTCTATTCTGATTTAAGCTACAGATGTTGTTACTGGATTGACTCTTTTTTGAGTCAATTTTTGTTTTATCTTATCACAATCAGGCTATAATCGGAGGTTTTCTTTGCCGGATTCTTTCCTGCCGGTATGCCTTTCCGAATCCGGCATTTTGTATTCTCTTTTTTACTAATATATTTCAGTGGTGTTTTACCACTTTTTTCAAAAAAAAAAAAATTCAAACTCAAGAACAAATTTAAAATAATTTAAGATAATAGAATAAATAACCTACAAAGGTCGAATAAATTGACCTTGCATAAAAAGATTAAAATTTTGAAAAATAAAAATAAATTAATAACAAGATGCCAAATTGGATTTCAAATTTAAGTCCGTTAATAAATATAAATTTGGCATTATATTATTAATGAACTAGAAAAAAAATAGAGAAGGGAAGAGATTAAGATACTCATTCCCCTAAAATAATAATAATATCGATAGAAAGATAAAAAAATAATAAATTCACGCAAGAGAAAATAATAAAAGTAATTATCCCAACTAAAACGAATTAAATACAAAGGGAATACTCTTCCCAATTAAAATGAAATAAAAAAATACAATCCCTCCCTTATAAAATCTAAATCACAAGGCAATTAAACAAAATGTAAAAACCCCATTTAAAATAAAACAAATAAATGAACTCAAAGGTTAAAAGAACAAGGGCAAATGAAGAATTAAAAAAAATAAGAAATAAACAACCTCCTCACATTCTCCTCACAAGTAAAATATTGTTTTCTAAATGGAAGAGCCTTAATCCAATTTAAAATTGTTTTACTAATGGAATGCCCTAATTGTTTTTTCATTTCCATTGTCTTCTCTTTATCTTTTTTGTTGCCCAATTCCTTAACTCATTATTCTTTTCCTTTGTTTTGTTTTGCCTCTTGTTTTGCAGGTTAGGGTTTTGTAAATCTAATGGAGGCCATGAATGGAGTTTGTTATTACCTCTCACGGGGATATACATAGCAGATTCAAGTTATAAAAAATATGTATATTATTTTTTGTTTAACAGAGAGATTGGTGTATATATATATACCAATCAATATATATAATGTGTATATTTTTTATGACATTTGCTACAAGGTTCAGAAGGTTGTTAAGGGCCAAGCGGCAACCGAAGTGAGGGCAGAGCGAAGGGATCAAAGGCAGTGCTGTGTATGAAGGGGAGGGCAGAGTACATAGAGGAGAAGTTGGAGGTGAAGGGAGGTAACAAGGGGGGGCCGACGGCCCAATGTTTGAACTTACCACCGAACGGAGAGGGGAATGTAGACTCACGACAGTGCTAAGGAGAGAAGGGGGGGTGTGGGGAGGGGGTGATGCCTCCACCCACACCTTCAAGGGTAACAACTCTGTGGCGGTGATTTCAGGCCATCGCCCATAGTCATATATATATATTTTTAAAACTTTCAACAACCCCAAAACCTGTGGTTAATACAGTTCGCTGTTTGAAATTGATCCTCCTTTTTTGGGGGTTTTAAATAATTTTTTTGTTTATATATATATATGTATGTATATACTCAGAAAGATACCTACAGTTTATTTTAAAAAAACACAATATATATATGTCTTCTTCTTATTGTTGTATATATATATATGTATACACTTATTATTTATATATATCTATATATATCAATGTATATACATATTATAATATATACAACAAAAAAATGTAATAATTATTTCCTTCTATTTTTCTGTATTTACACAGTGCTAAGGAAAAATAAAATGAATAGCAACATGATTTCAATATAACAAATGATGTATATATATATATATATATATATATATATATATATATATATATATATATATATATATATATATATATATACCCATTAAAATAATTCTTCCCAACAGTACAGATCTGGGCTAATTATTGAATGTAAATTTTCTATTTGGAACATAAATAATACATAAGCATATTACTATCTTTCTTTTTTTGCAATTATACTATTCAGAAATCCCCTCTGTTCTTTTGAAATAGTTTAAATGCACAGCAACATATCCTTTCTTTTGATGCAACTAATAAGATAAGTAAATTACAACTTTATTTAAACTTCTAACAACCCACTTTCTTCTCATAGCAGCATCTCATAACATAGAATTCACAATACAAAATAACAGAAAGGAATACATTATATTTTCCTTCATATTTGCTAATTTACACCAAAACATAAACAACAATATTTATAGATATTATTTTTTTTGCAAAGAACAAATGACAGTAATAAATCAACTCATGCATTTTTCAACACAATACCAACTCCACCATAAAGGGAATAAACAACTTTTAAATAAAATATATAGAATGTTTACATTACAATACTTTTTACAGCCAACTCCAAGGGCATAAAACTTAACAAAAATAAATACAATAGGGGCACAATGGCCATGGCTCAATAGCCAAAATCATAAGATTATAACAACACAAAAATGGACTCCTCAACAAGCTCTATTTCCTTATTTTAACACCTGCAAATAAAACACAACAAAAGGAAAACCCAACCACTTTGAAATGCCCTCCTCCCTACCATAGACCCACAAGTGGGTCACCCCCGAGTTAGGGAGGTAGGGATTCACACGGCTGCACACAATCAACAAGAAATATCAAACAACCACAACACAAAATCAACCCCAAGAATAAATACATAACACAACTCATGAAAATGAGTTTGATGGGGGTAGGGAGTGGACCCCTCTACTTCAAAGGCCACACCAAAATACCATAATACCAATCTCATGGCCTCAAGCCAAAACCTCCAAAAAATACAACTCCTCAAATATCTCATAATAAACTTCCATGGCACTCTTGCTATTCAAATAATCTCCACAACAAATAAGAAGTCCTCAAGGCATAAATAACACAATATGGGAGTGACCTCAAGGAGGTTCCTTTCCCCTACCCCAAACAAGTTGAGCCTTACCTCTAAATGGAGGTGCTCTCACCAAACTCCCATCCCACATAAAGAAAATGAAACAACAACAATACAAAAATTATAAACACATCACAGTAAATAAGCAAGGGTAAGAACCAGACATAGAGCTTACCTTCAAGAGCCATATTATGGAAGCACGTTTGGCGATGAGCTCCAAGCTTCTCCAAATCTTCCAATCTCTGAGAATTCCTCTAACTTCCCCAAAATTACTCAAAATAGAAAGAAACTCCAAAATGCAAGAACCCCACACTCCTCAACAAGAGGAGGTAATATAGGCCATCAATTTTGGCCTTGAGGAATGAGAAGGTGACACTTGTCACCTTCTCCTTCCTCCTCCAATGCCACTTGCAAGGGAGAGGAAGTGTGAGGGTGACAAGTGTCATCCTACAATTCCATCTCAATCCTCACCTTATCTACTTGTGCTCTCACACGTGTGAGAGAATAAGTGGTGAGGCAACATTCCCATTCCAACCTCTATGAGGATAAGGGATGCCATATGGCATCTTCTTATTCTCTAAAAGGGCTATCTCCCTCCAAGATGCTCTCACACATGTGTGAGTCTTGGAGGAATATTCCACACACTTGGGAGTCTTAGAGACCTCCCAAGTCCTCCTAGGGAAGGGATTCCCAAACATTGGGAAGGGAGATGAGTCTTTCCCAAAGCATGACTCATCTCCCACCTTATCTAATTTCAAATTTCGTCACTTTGACTAAACCATAGTTTAGAGTGACCAAAAGTGAGTTAATCCAAGGGTTAGTTAGTCAAAATTGACCCTAGACCCATGGGTAACCACCTAGGGTAAATTTTGGGACACTAAGGTTCACCTAGGGGGTCATAAATCCACTTTAAATGACCTCAAAAATAAAAATAATTACCAAGTGGTGTAAGTCAATAAAAATTATACAACACTTAATATTATTTAGTTAAACAAAGGGGTACTAGGCCAAAATGATAAAATTAAAACAAGTACTTAAATCAACACTCAATTTCAAACGTGATCCTCATCCCTCTTGGGAATGGATCGGTTTCACAAGGAATAACATATGTGTGAATTCTACCTCCAATTTCTCGTGGCTTGGGAATGTAAAACCTACACATCTCAATCAAGTGTCAATCATATTATGAATAATCATAGCCGAAGCAACTGGAATTAAATTCATGCCATCAAATACAACAATAATCATCTATAACATAATTCTGAATTGAACTGCATTTTTCTATCACATGTCAAATAATCATCATCACATAAATAACTACAAATCACATCACAAAACATCATCTAATATATCTCGTATGTCGGATCACAAAATAACATCAAAATATGATCAAATCGAATCACCACATGTCTAATCAATGTCATATTAAAATTAGGAGATATAATCAAGTCTGTATAATGAAACCATAGTCTCTAAAAGTCTGATAATGTCATCAACTAAAATGCATAATGATCAAAGTAAGGAAGGAAAATAATCAGCCTCACATCCTCGCCCCTAAGACTAAACTTCCTCCTGGAAGTCGTCAAAAAGGTGAGGATAGAGTACCATCAAACTAGCCGCATCCTCCCAAGTCACTGTGACCTCATCATAACGATCCAACTAGACCCTAACTTGGTCCAGCTCTCAACCTCGAAGGCCAAGCATCCAACGAGCCAATATGTGAATTGGCTCCAAAGCCAATTTCCCATCTGCCTCTACCTGTAGAGAACTCTAGTCCAGTACGTGAGATAAATCAAATATATATCACCTCAAAACAAAAATATGAAAGACATTGTGGATATGTGACAGGCTAGGTGGCAACGCTAGACAATAGGCAATAGGTCCTATCTACTCCAAGATCTCAAAAAGTCCTACAAACCATGGTGCGAGCTTAGAGCCCTTTCCATAACAGATTGGACTCTTGTGTGGCCACACTCTAACCCACTGAGAAGCTCTAATCAGTCTTCTTAGGATCAGTATACTTCTTCTGTCTATCATGTGCCTCCTGTAGTCTCTACCTAATCAGTGTGACCTACTGCTCCATATCTTGAATTAACTCTAGACCAATGGCAACCCTGTCCTCTATCCAATCCCAACTTAATGGTGTCCTGCATGGTCTATCGTATAAAACCTGAAAAGGAGGCATACCCAATGAGCTGTGATGCCCATTATTGTAGGCAAACTCAACCAAATACAGATAGTCCTCCCATCTAGACTGATGGTCCATAACATACATACAAAGCATGTCCTCCAACACCACTCTGTCTGTCCATCTATCTCAGGATGATAAGTGGAGCTAAAGTTGAGCTGTGTGCCCAACACTTGCTGCAAGGCTCTCTAGAATGCTGAAGTGAACACTGGATCTCTGTAAGAAATGATGCAGTGAGGTACTCCATGCAATCTCACAATATCATCTAAGAATACTCTTGCCATTGCTGGCGCATTATACATCGTGCGTACAGGTGAGAAATGTGCCACCTTGGTCAACTTGTCGACTGTCACCATCATGGCATCATGGCGACGCAAAGACATAGGAAGACCAACAATAAAATCCATGGAAATGGTGTCCCATTTCCACTCAAGTGTCTCATGTGGGTATAGAAGACCCGTTGAATGTTGATGCTCGGCCTTGACCCTCTGGCACTCAAGGCATCGAGAAAAAAACTCTGCAATGTCTTGTCTCATACCTGCCCAATGGTACAGTTGTCGTAGGTCAGCATGCATCTTCTTCACCCCCGGATGTGCCACATATGGTGCTCTATGAGCCTCTGATAACACTACAGTACGTAGGTCACCTAGGTAGGGTACATAGATGCGATGTCAATGATGAAGTAACCCATCTTCCTCAAGTGAATACCCTACAAACTTGCCCACGAGGGCCCTCTATGAACTAGTCTCCTGTTGTACCTCAAGAAACCACTCATCCTCTAGAAGATGTTGAATAATGCATCCTCTCAAGTCCACATTCAGAGTCAAGGTCAAGAGCTCATGGTGCCTCTAACTCAATGCATCAGCAACCATGTTCTCCTTCCCTTTGATGTAGTGGACATCAAAGTCATACTCGCAAAGAAACTCCATCCAACACCGTTGACGGGCGTTCAGATTCAGCTGTGTAAAGATATACTGAAGACTATGGTGATCTAAATGGAGCTCAAAGCGACGACCCAATAAGAAATGTCTCCAACGAACTAGAGCATGAACCACTGCCGCTAACTCCAATTCATGTGTGGGGTAGTTCAACTCATGGGTCTTGAGCTTTCGCAACTCATACGTGATCGCTCTACCACCCTACATAAGTATAGCTCCCAATCCCTCAAGTGATGCATTCGTGCAAACCATAAAATCTACTGCAGGATTAGGAACCGCTAAAATGGGAGCACTTGTGAGGTGCTCCTTGAGGACTCCGAAGGCCCTCTCACACTGCTTAGTCCATAGAAAACTCTTCCCTTTTTGCTGAAGGGAAGTGATGGGGTGTGCTATCCAAGAAAAACCCTCAACAAAGCGACGGTAATAACTAGCTAACCCCATAAAACTCCTAACCTCTATCACACTAGTGGGTGCTGGCCAATCCCTAATAGCCTTAATCTTTGATGGATCTACTAAGATTCCATCACCAGATAGGATATGCCCCAGATACTATACGTCTGTCCTAAAAAATGCACACTTCACGAAGTTCCCATAAAGATTCTGCTTCCTCAAACACTGTAGAACCTAACGTAGGTGCTCCTAATACTCCTCCTCAGTTCGTGAATAGATCAAAATGTCATTGAGGAAAATGATCATGAACAAATCTAAGTAGGTATAGAACACCCCATTCATGAGACTCATGAACACTGCAGGGGCATTTGTCAAGCCGAAGGGGACCACAGTGAACTCATAGTGGCCATATCGAGTCTGGAAGGCGGTCTTATGGATGTTTGCCTCTATGATACGTAGCTGATGATAACCAGACTTTAGGTCAATCTTAGAGAACACCCTGGCTCCTTGCATCTGATTGAAAAGATAGTCAATCTTGGGTAGAGGATAACAGTTCTTCACCATCACCTTATTGAGCTGCCTATAGTCCACGCACAATCGAAGAGACCCATCCTTCTTCTTCATGAAGATGACAAGAGCACCCCAAGGTGAAATGCTCGGTTGGATGTGCCCCTTCTTGAGAAAGTCCTCCAGCTATAACTTGAGCTCTGTGAGCTCATGTGTGGTCATCTTGTAGGGTGTACGAGATACTGGCTTGGCACCTGGCACTAAGTCAATGTGAAAGTCTACCTCACGATAGGGTGGCATCCCTGGTAACTCTACTAGAAACACATCGGCAAACTCTCTAAAGATGGGATGATCATCCAAGGATGTCTCGGGCTGATCATCTGATTTGTCACTCACTGTGATGGCAAACATCTGGCAACCCTTCCACATGCAGCGTTTAAGTTGCTGAGTGGATATCATACACACTGTTGTGGGCTTCTAAATGCCCACTATCTCAACTAATGTACTATGATTGTCTAAGCAGCTGATTGCCTTTCAGTGACAATCTAGCTTGGCTCGATGAGTCGCAAGCCAGTCCATACCCAACACCACATTGAAGGATCCTAATGTCATAACTCTAAGGTCACATACTATGGCAAAGGGTCCAAAAGAAATCTCACAATTGTGGACTAAGGCATCTACTGTCATCTTAGCCCCTCAGGCCAACTCAACCACCCACCTATCACCCTACCTAGAGGCCACCAGCCTGCAACGCTCCACTAATGATGGAGATATGAAAGAGTCAGTAGCACTAGAATCAAAGAGAATAGAAAAGGGGATACCCCCAATCATACCTGACATCTCAATCACTGACACCTAAAAATTAGCCTGCGGATATCAACCGCTACGAACATATGGTGGGATCTACCCACATCTCCAACAGTTCACTCAGATCCTCCTACACGAGGTTGTCCCCTTGTTGTAAAACCCTATGGACACTCCCTGGCTAGCTGTCTTGCTCCACCACAAACATAACATGGGCCCCTAGCCTGTACCTTTCCAGTCTGAGTCCTACTCGACTACTGTTGTCCTGATCTACCAGTAGACTCCTATGAGCCCCTATATGACTGCTGTGACCTCGCAGGTCCCACAGGTGGTCCCTACTGCCTCTGATCTCTGTGGGGGCCCTACTGCTACCAACCTATATTATGCCCCCCATGTGCCCTCTACTGTGTCCTAGCTCTCTGCTGTTGCTGTGGCTACTGCTATTATGGGGGCCTAGGAGGTAAGGGAGTGGAACTAAATCCTCCCCTATGAGGTGGCTGTGATGGTCTATGGAAACTCTGCTGATGCTACTATTGTCCACGATCTTGAAATTGAGGGCATGAACTCTGCCCTTATCCTTGAATCTCCTCAATGATATATGTCTTCTCGACAACATCACTCAAAGTCTAGGGGTCTACCATACGAACAGGCCCTGCTATGTTGTGGTTTAGTCCTTTGATAAACTTATGAACCAGGAGTTTCTCATCATGGAGATACTCTACATATCAGGATAACTTAGTAAATCTACCCTCATACTGTGCCATTGTAAGTCCCCTCTATGAAAGGTCATGAAAGTCATCTATACGATGCTGCCTGTAATGATCTGATAAGTATCATGTATTAAAGCACTTAATGAAGGTCTCCCATGTGAGAGTGTCTAATGAAAGGTGACGCTTGCACTCCTCAATGCACCACCAGGTAGTTGCTACATCTCGCAATAGGTGTACTACTACACGGGCCTTCGTGTTGCCCTCATAAGGATGCAACGCAAAGTATCTATCTAAGTTGATGAGCTAGGCCTCTACCTCACCTCCCTCTGTGGTCCCGACGAAAGTAGGAGGGTTTAGCATCAACAAATCCCTAATGGGATCTCTTCTGTCTTTATGCCCTCTAATAGGCTCATCTGTATAATAGTCATAAGGTTTGTGAACAATGTGCTCTACTCGTACTGCCTCATCATGCCTAGCATGACATGGAGGGCTCCTGCTATGAGCCCTTTTGGCTAAACCAACCTCTTATGTTGTTGTCTCTGGCACCTCAACATAAGGCTCCACACGTGGTGCCCCTCGCGACTGAATGCAGGGCTCCACATGTGGCTTGACATGGGACTCAACTTGTGGCTCCATGCGTGGCTCCTTTAGTGTATCCTCATGGGGCTTGACACGTGGCTCAACATGTGGCTCTATGCTTGGCTCAACTACGACCAGTGGAAGCCTATCTAAAACTGCCTATAAAGCCTGTAATATTTGTGGCCCAATATCTAGTAGGGCCGATGGTGCCTGCAGTACTAGTAGGTCTGGCTGTGGCTGTCCCTCAACTGAAGAGTCAGTGTGCACCTTGGGGGGTGGAGTGTGGTGAGACTGTGCTCACCGAACTCATCGGGGAGGCATCCTAAAAAAATGAGGTAACCACAAATTAATCAAAGTTGTGAAAATAATAATGTGCCCTAAACAAGCCTAGTGTTTAAACATAGGCTCTGATACCAAATGTCATGCTCGCATTTACCATGCGGTCATGACACACAACACATGTGTCATGTCTACATTTTCCATGTGGTCATGACACAACTTATGAAAACTTTTCTACCTATCCCTAGGAACCCCCTCGTACACATCTGCGTGCTCGGTGGCAATACGCATAAACATGTCACTAGAATTCAAGGAGGTGCATTGTCCCATGCAGTCCCCTATGTGATGATAGTCATCTAGGGGGCATGCGACATGAAGTGTGTCACTTTTAGGGTTAGACTGATTTAAATCTAAACCCTAGGTTTCCTAGGTGTGTAGATGATTCTACTAGCATCGAAACCTAACTCTAATTCAGGTCCAAATAAAAATGAGATAATGATTAAGTAAACTAGCATGATGGACACATGATTAAAGTGGAATGGTGAAAAATAAGTAACAAAATAACATAAAATTAAAACCCTAGAAATCTAGGAAAAATCCAACACCATAACGCGGTTTTCCATAATCACATTAAAAATTTTAAAATAAAACACCACTGAGAATTTAAATAAAATTTAAGAATAAATATTCAAACTCAAGAACAAATTTAAAATAATTTGAGATAATAGAATAAATAACCTACAAAGGTCGAATAAATCAACCTTGCATAAAAAGATTAAAATTTCAAAAAATAAAAATAAGTTAATAACAAGATGCCAAATTGGATCTCAAATTTGAGTCTGTTAATAAAAATAAATTTGGCATTATATTTATTAACGAACTCAGAAAAAAATAGAGAAGGGAAGAGATTAAGATACTTATTCTCGTAAAATAATCATAATATCAAGAGAAAGATAAAAAAATAATAAATTCACGTAAGAGAAAATAATAAAAGTAATTATCCCAACTAAAATGAATTAAATACAAAGGGAATACTCTTCCCAATTAAAATGAAATAAAAAAATACAATCCCTCCCTTATAAAATCTAAATCACAAGGCAATTAAACAATGCAAAAAACCCCATTTAAAATAAAACAAATAAATGAACTCAAAGATTAAAAGAACAAGGGCAAAATGAAGAATTTAAAAAAAAAAAAGAAATAAACAACCTCCTCACATTCTCTTCACAAGTAAAATATTGTTTTCTAAATGGAGGAGCCCTAATCCAATTTCAAATTATTTTTCTAATGGAAAGCCCTAATTGTTTTTTCATTTCCATTGTCTTCTCTTTATCTTTTTTGTTGCCCTAATTCCTTAACTCATTATTCTTTTCCTTTGTTTTGTTTTGCCTCTTGTTTTGCAGGTTAGGGTTTTGCAAAGCTAATGGAGGCCATGAATGGAGTTTGTTATTACCTCTCATGGAGGTAGACACAGAAGATTCAAGTTATAAAAAATATGTATATTATGTTTTTTTGTTTAACAGAGAGATTGGTATATATATATACCAATCAATATATATAATGTGTATATTTTTGATGACATTCACTGTAGGGTTCAGAAGGTTGTTAAGGGTTGAAGGGCGGAGTGGAGGGATCAAAGGTGACGCTACACATGAAGGGGAGGGCAGAGTGCATGGAGGGGAAGTCAGAGGTGAAGGGAGGTAACAAGGGGGGGTCGACGGCCAAATGTTTGAACTTACCATTGAATGGAGAGGGGAATGCGGACTCACGACAGTGCTAAGGGGAAAAGGGGGGCTATGGGGAGGGGGCGATGCCTCCACCCACACCCACGGGTGTGTGTGGGGGCATCGCCCCCTCCCCACATCTTCAAGGGTAACAAGTCTGTGGGCGGTGGTTTCGGGCCGTCGCCCACAATCATATATTTTTTAAAAAACTTTCAACTACCCCAAAACCTGCGGTTAATACAGTTAGCTGTTTGAAATCGATCCTCTTTTTTTGGGTTTAAAATAATATTTTTGTTTATATATATATATAAGTATATATATATATATATATATATATATGTATATATATAAGTATGTATATATATAAGTATGTATATATATATGTATGTATATACTCAGAAAGATACCTACAGTTTATTTAAAAATAACACAGTATATATATCTCTTCTTCTTATTGTTGTATATAAATATATATGTATACACTTATTATTTATATATTTATATATATATCAATGTATATACATATTATAATATATACAGCAAAAAAATGTAATAATTATTTCTTTCCCATTATCATTATTCTCATTATTGCACTGTATGTTGATGATATGTTGTTGATTGGGAATGGTAAGAATATGATTTCTGATTTGAAGTCTTAGTTGTCAGCATAGTTTGAGATGAAAAACTTAGGGGCAGCCAGGTACATTCTTGGGATGGAGATCCGAAGAGATAGAGATAACAAAAAACTTTGGTTAAGCCAGAGTAAGTATGTGAAGACCATGTTGGATAGGTTCAGCAAGGCAGATTGTAGACCATTGTGTGTTCATGTTTCTTTGGGGACAAAGTTGTCTGTTGAGGATTGTCCAAAATCTCCTAGTGAGGTCGAGGACATGAGTAGAGTACCTTATGCTAGTGATGTTGGCAATTTGATGTATGCCACGGTCTGTGTAAGACCAGACATTGCCCAAGTAGTGGGAGTGCTTAGTCGATTTATGGCTAATCTTGGATGGGTACATTGGGATGCAGTTAAGTGAGTGTTTAGATATTTGATGGGTACTTCTGAGTATTCCATATGCTATCATGGTAATGTTACAGGACCTCCGCATTCTGTTGATATTCATGGATTTGTGGATTTAGATTGGGCAGGTGACATTGACAGTAGGAGATCCACTAGTGCTTGTGTTTACACTGTTTGGTGGTGCTATTAGTTGGATGAGTAAGCGACAACCTGTGGTTGCTTTGTCCATGAAAGAAGATGAGTATATGGCAGTAAATCATGCTTGTAAGGAAGCCATTTGGCTTAAGAGATTGTCTTCAGATATTGGTGTTGATGCAGGTCATATTACGATCAGTTGTGACAGTCAGAGTGATTTTCCTTATGAAGAATCTAACTTTCCATGCTAGAACAAAGCAAATTGATGTACAATTTCACTTTGTGTGAGACATGGTAGAGGATGGGAACGTAAATTTGGAGAAGGTCGATACTTTGAAGAACATTTTAGATGCATTAACGAAACTAGTTAGCACAGAGAAGTTTAGATGGTGTTTGGAGTCTATGGGTCTCTCAACCCCTAGCAGTTAAAATCTTATCATTTCCTTTTGGCTCTTGTAAGGTGTTCAACAAGTGGGATAATGTTGGGAATTAAGGTGTCTCAACCTTTCCAATTTCCTAGCATTAATATAATAATTGTATATTTAATTGTTGCCTAATGTTGTATTTGATTGCACATTCAGTTTGGTCACATAGTTGAGATGTCATGGTAACATGTCAACTTACTTGGAATGTGACTTGGATGGTCAAGTCAATCCTACATGGATTTGGGCATCCCATATTGAGGTGTCATTAATTTGTCATGCGTCAGCATCTTTGGTATGTCAAAGGCAATATTCCATATGACAGAATCTATGACGCGTAAGGGCCAAGTTTGGAGATTCCTATGATGAGTGGTGACAAGTGTTAGTTTGCATCTTTGCATGAGGGAAAGGCATCTTTGGGCACCTAAGTTTGGCTATGACATGTTGTAAGTAGAGTATTCTATATTTAGCATTGTATGATGAATTCTCTTACAACTTTCAAGATTGCTATTGTGGGCAGTTTTATGATAGTTGTAATTTGTGAATGCGCCAAGCATTATATTCCTGAGCAACAAAGGATCACTATTCCTAATGGCACGGTGATGGCTTACCTCTCCAAGGAAATGATTGTTGAAGCCTTCAACATTCCTACCTATAACCCAACTATCTACAAGAACAAAGAGGCCACATTCAAGATGTTTAAAGCTAGAACTAAGGCTTGCATGGATATAGTCAATGCTTCATAGATGGAAAAGAAAAGGTCTCATCATTCCAAGTTGCTAAAGAAGCTCCTCAAATCTGACTTCAAACAAGAGTATGGAGACCTTGTCATCTTGCTAAAGAGAGTCATGGGATGTCCTCAAGCTTTGACTTTTGAACCTTGGATATTCTACTTCATAGAGGAGATAACTAGCAGAGTAAAGATGATCGATTGGGCCCAGCTAATCTGTGACAACATTGATGAACAATTGAGGGATATGGAGGAATTAAGGAGTTTCTATAGGAGTTCCTAGGTGATTTACATGCTAGCAAGGAATTTCAGATACAAAGGATTGGCATGGAAAGGGCATGTTGCGAATGCCCAAGGACAAGTCAAGGTCAATGACTATTACCCGTAGTTGCACCTTCAAAGCATAGCCCACTTCAAGAGATTCAATGATGCATTCTCCATGCATATCACAAGAACACTTCAAGGAGGGACTCATAGGAGATTGTCACTTGAGGTCATTGATGAGATCCATCCATGTCTCATTCTATGACACATTTTAGACATTTTCATATGCCTTCAATCCCATTCTAATATTCCATTTCTATCTCATTCCATACCATTTTACCATTTTATGTTGCATATTATTTAATATAAATAAGTGATATCTAATTTCGTTTTTAGATAAAATATATGAATAATAAATATTAGATTGTATTTACTAATATTCACTTCTATTATGTTGAGAAAATATATCATGCATCAACTTCATGTCACCAATGTGGGAGCATTTTACAACACATTAATTTCGATCATGAAATTGTTTGTTTATAAAATAGTTTGGTTATATAGTTATAACCAATTAATATTTAGTTTTAATTTGGTGGAGTATATCTCCTCACATTAAAACTAATATTCTATTTTATTTTGTCCTTTATTTTAGGATCCTACAAATTTTCTCCACCATTTTAGGTTCCTCTATTTAGGATCCTATATTGTTTCCTTCATTTTAGGGGAATTTGTTTCCAACAAATAAACCAACTAAATTTGAGCCACAAAATAATAGAAAAGTGTCATGAAAATTGGAGCAAAAGCTAGAAAATAGGTGCTGGAGAAAACCATATGAATACTGTTAAAAAATTAACCCAAAGCGAGAATGGAATTAGTTTAGAATTAGTTATATGTCTTCATTATATAAAGGCAATATCATAAAGGGAAGGAGAGAAGACTTGTATCATTTTTATAATTAAATACTATTAGTTCTTCTGATCAAATCAGAGTAGAAAAGCTTCTATTTCTTCCGCCGTGCAGACCAGGAGCAAGGGCCCACTCCTTTGGGAAGCTTGGTGAAGTTTTTTTTTTTGTATGTTATTTCTTTTTGAATTTTAATTAATTATCATAGACTTTAAGATTTAAAGGTTGTGTGATGTTTATTATTTTTGTGTATGTTATTTCTTTTTAATCTGATTTAATTATGATAGCTTTTAAGATTTAAATGTAGTGTAATTTATATTTTAGCATTTTCATTAAAGTTTAGTTTAATAGGAGATTTTGTAATTTAACTTTGGTTTGTAATTTTCATTAATGTTTAATTTGGTGAGGTGTGTTTTCATTTTCATTAATATGTTATTGTTTTTACTATCATAATTTTTATTGTAGAATTAGAATAGAAGAATTAAATCATATTTTTATTAATACATTTTTCATGTTTTCTTAGCTGCATTTCATCCCCACTCAGCTCACTATCTTCATCCCTTTGGCAGATAGCCACAATACCTTTCACAAGTCTATGATCCCCGGATTGACATTTTAGGAACAAACTGAGGAAGTTAATATAAAACTTTTATAGCAATTTGATCTCAAGTCTTGATCCACGGTTTTATCCATCATTTTGGTGTTCTTTCCAAGGAGAGTTGTTAAAGGCTTGAAATCATAGTGGGCTAAGTTAGGACCATTGTGCCTCAGTGAAAATCTACGTAACTGTCGACCTTGTTTAGATGATTAACCTTGGTTTTCTTTGTTTTAAATCATAATAGATACATTGTTTTAGTTTGTAGGTAGATCTTCAAGAACCATTTATATATTATTACCATTTTTTGTGAGTAAATTCAAAGGTAAGAATTAATTTTGAAGAAACAACAGAAAAACATAAAAATGCTGCATTTTCAAGGTAATTCAAATACATCAATTTTCAAAGAAAAATACTTCAAAAATGAAGAAATTGTCACAAGTATGGGCCTAACCGATGTTGTCATTGATGTCAACATACTCTGTTTCATTGATGATAAGGATTGGATGAACTATATGCTGAGGATGTTGAGAAAATTAGCCTTATTAGGAACAAAGAAGAATAGTGAAGACAGTGAGCTAAAGATCCCAACTAAGATGAATATCAGAGGATTCACATCAAAGGGTTTGTAGATATGTGTCATAAGATGATCCAATAAAGATTTAAGAGGTCCGCATGAAGATCTGAAGAAGTTATGGCTACCTAAGTAAAACCAGCTCTAGCAGGTGTTCAGAGGTGATAGAGTGACACAGATAGGTCTGGTGAGATTTAGAAATGAAATGTCTTGTTCTGCAGATTTGGTGGAGTGTTTAGGAAGTCAATGTGAATTGACAATTCAATTGGTTCAAGGTCTGGAGGTTCGCAACCATCTATTCCAATATAACAATGATGACAGACTGTGTTCTTAAGGTTCCAGATGGAGAGAATGATTTTAGTAAGCAGAAGTAGTGAGGATGTTCTTGATGATTCAGGCAAGCTTGTGGAGGTCTTTGGATTGTGTCTAGTTCATGTTGGTCGTCCGTATTGAAGATTGAGCTTGTAATTGAAGAATTACTTCTAGATGATGATGTTCTTCCTAAGTCTAGTTGACCAGATGAGTTACACATCTTGTGGATGACCTTGGAGATGTTCTATGGAGAATAGCATATTCCTAAAGGAAGATTGAACTCTTAGATCTATATGGCCGATCGTGTGTCGATCCGCATGAAGTCTTTTTGTAATAAGTCATGTTGTATTTATGTATTTGCTCTGTAATGTATGCCGACGTGGATGATTATCCCTAAGTTGATGTCTTGTATAAATAAGGAGTTGTAAAGTCATTTCAAATGGATCTTGTGGAGATGAGACTGTGGTAGAGAGGAGTAGAGAAAAAGGCAAAGTAGAAGTATTGGGCTTAAATGGAACTAACTCAACCATGGTGAAGATACTATTCTTTAGTTCAAGTATGTAATACTTATTATTCTATAGATAGTGTGTCTTTTGTAGGCAGTGGGCCTCTTGTGAGCAGTGTGCTCAGGCAGTGAACCCTAATTGGCATGTGTAATTTTGTTCTTTCTATTCTTTTAATAAAGAATACAATCTTGGGTTAGTCACCCCATGGTTTTTCCCTTAACCATGTTTTCCACGTCAAAATCTTGGTGTCATATGTGTTAATGTGTTTCTGCTCTTGAATTGTTGCATTATGTTTCCATGATTGATTTATTATTATGCTGCTAAATTAAGAAAAGGATTCAAGTGATAAATTACAAGAAAGTTTTGGACAACTAATTCAGCCCCCCTCTCAGTTTTCTGTCCTAAATATAACAATTTGTATCAAAGACAAGTTCCTCTAAAAAGAGCTTAACCGATTGAGGAGATCCAGGATGTCATCCTACAAAAAGGATAGTCTGAGGTTTGATGGAACCAATTTCAATCTTTGGAAAAGTCACATGGAATGCCACTTGTAATGTATGAGAATGCCGTATTGGGTCATGGCTTCAAAGAAGTATGATCCTCCTCGGAATGGTCTGCATACCATAGATGGAATCAGAGATGCTGAAAACAATCTGTAGACTAAAGAAGCTCTTCTAAGTGCCTTATATGATTCAGAGCTGACAAATGTTGTTGATCTAAAAACCACATATGAGATTTGGCAAAAACTAGAACTTCTGCATGAAGGAGACAAGTATGTTAAATGTGCCAAGCTACAGAGTCTAAAAGGAAAATTTGAAAACCTAAAGATGAGAGAAGATTAAAATATCACTTCATTTATGCCAAGAGTAAATGAGCTTGTTTGTGGCATTAGATGTGCTAGTGGAATCTTGGATGAAGATGAAATTGTTGTCAAAGTTCTCAGATCCCTTCCTGATTCTTACAAATATAATGTTGATGCTATTGAAGAATTCAGATCCTTTTCAGGTATCACAACAGATCAATTGGTTGGTAAACTAGCTGCATTTGAATTGATTGAGTTTGGAGATGCTCCCCCAAGATTGAATCTACATTCAAAGATAGTTCCTCTATAAAAGGAAAACAAAAGTTTGATCTGGAAGAGAACTCTTCAAGGAAACTATCATGGTATGAAAAAGAAAGAAAAGACCTGGAAGAAGATGAAGCAGAAGCTGCTCAACTTGAAGCCCTTATTGCAAAAAGACTGCCAAGTTGATCTGGTAAGTATGAGGGGAAATTGCCTTTTAAATGTTTTAACTACAATAAGATTGGTCATTTTGCCTCAAGGTGTCCAGAAAGATTTTCAAGGCCAAATCCTAATAGATCAAGGTTCCAAAAGATATGTTACTATGTTCATGAAGATGATGATGATGAAGGAGTAACAGATGATGAATCAGAGATAGGAAACAAATCTAGAATTGACTGGGTCTTTATTGTCATCAAGGAAGAAGATCCAATGCCTTCTGAATCTATCAATCATAAAAATTGTAGAAAGAGCTCTGGCTGCCCAAGAAAAGGATGATTGGGTCATTGATAGTGGATGCTCTCACCATATGACAGGTGACAAAAATAAGATCATAGATTTGGAAAGATATGAAGGAGGAGTGGTAAAATTTGGTGATAATTCTATTGACAAAATCAAAGGTAGAGGAACCATTTCTTTTGATGGAAAGAACAAAACTAGTAATGTACTATATGTTGAAGGTCTGAAGCACAATCTTCCCAGTGTTGGACAGTTGGTGGACAAAGGTTATGATCTTCGATTCAAGAATGGAAAATGTAAGATCTTTGAAAGTTTCAAAATAGAGATTGCATCCGGTATTCAAACTAAAGGTAATATCTTCCACTTGGTTGGTACTAGTAAATGTTGCTTATTTGTTCAAATTGATCAAAGTTGGTTGTGGCATAGGAGAATGTGTCATGTGAATTTTGATAATATCATCAAAATAAGAAACACTCAGGATGTAAGAGATCTTCAAAGATTGGTAAAATCTACTAATAGTTTGTGCAAAGAATGTCAGTTGGGTAAACAAAGCAGAGTCTCATTCAAAAGAAAGGAACAATCTTCTACTGAATTATTGGACTTAGTTCATATTGATCTATGTGGTCCGGCAAGAATCAGGAGTGTGCAAGGTGATAGACACTTCATGTTATTAATTGATGATCACTCCTGGATGATGTGGGTAACTTTTCTCAAAGAGAAATTTGAGGCCCTTGAGAAATTCAAAATATTCAAGGCTATGGTTGAAAATGAAACTGGATTGAACATAAAATGTCTAAGGTTTGACAGAGGTGGAGAATTCACATCTGGTGAGTTCATAGAATTCTGCAAGAAACATGGGATAAAAAGATAGTTGTCTGCTCCAAGGACACCACAGCAAAATGGAGTAGTAAAAAGAAAGAACTGGACCATCTAGAAGGCATCTAGAACCATGATGATGGAAGCAAATGTTCCTCAGAACTACTGGAGAGAAGTTGTAAGCACTGTAGTCTACACTCTTAATCAAGTTCAAATAAGAAGCAATACTGGTAAGACTCCTTATGAACACCAGTTTGGCATCACTCCCACTGTGAAGTATTTCAGAGTCTTTGGTAGCAAATGTTACATTAAAAAAGATGAAGATCTAGGCAAATTTGATGCTAGAAGTGATGAAGGAATATTCTTGGTTTATTCCACTCAAAGCAAAGCATACCGGTGTTATAACAAGAGATTGAGAAAGATTATAGAAAGTACAAATGTGAAGGTTGATGAAGGTACTGAAAAACCCTCAAGGTTTTATGAATATGATGAAGATGATCAGAATGATGTTTTGATCCAAGGAGTTCAAGCCCCTTCTAAAATTTAGATTCAGACTGATCCGGTGAATCAGGAAGAAGAGATGAGTTTGAATGAACCTGTTCAAGAAATAGAAGTGCATGAAAGTTCCAAAATTCCCAGGTATGTAAGCTTGAATCACTCTGAAGACCAGATCATAGGTGATAAAAGCAAAGGTGTTCAAACAAGAAGGATTGATCAAGATTTAGAAGAGTATTGTTTGATCTCAAAGATTGAACCTAAGACAGTGAATGAAGCATGCAATGATGAAAATTAGACGAAAGCAATGGAGGAAGAGCTGATGCAAATTGAGAAAAATCACACTTGGGATCTTGTTCCCAGAACTAAAAATAAGAATGTGATTGGAACCAAATGGGTCTTCTGGAATAAACTGAATGAAGATGGTGAAGTAGTAAGAAACAAAGCTAGATTGATCTGCAAGGGTTACTCCCAAGTAGAAGGAGTTAATTTTGAAGAAACTTTTTCTCTGGTGGAAAGAATTGAAGCAGTCAAATTATTTATTGCCATTGCTGCCTTCAAGGATTTCAAAGTATATCAGATGGATGTCAAGTCTGCCTTCCTGAATGGTAACTTGGAAGAAGAAGTTTACATTGAGCAACCGGATGGATTTCAATTGTCTGATCATGGTGATATGGTCTACAAGTTGAAGAAAGCATTGTATGGACTCAAGAAAGCCCCAAGAGCCTAGTATGAAAGATTGGATAAGCATCTTTTGAAGATTGATTTCAACAAAGGTATTGCTGACAGTAATTTGTATTTCAAAATTGATCATGAAAATATCTTGATTATTGAAGTGTTTGTTGATGATATCATTTTTGGAGGAAGAGATAGTATATGCAAAATTTTTGCAAATCAAATGAAAAGTGAATTTGAGATGTCCATGTTTGGGGAAATGAATTTCTTCTTGGGTCTGCAAATCACTCAAACAAAGAAAGGAATCTTCATTTCTCAAACCAAATATGTGAAAGAATTGTTGAAGAAATTTGGGATGGAAGACTCAAAACCAATGAGTACTCCCATGGCAACTAGATGTAAATTGAGCAAAGATGATGACTCTCCTAAGGATGATCAGAAAAGGTACAGGTCAATGATTGGAGGATTATTGTATCTCACTCAAACTAGACCTGACATTATGAATGCTGCTGGTCTTTTTGCTAGATTCCAAGTTGATCCTAGAGAATCTAATATCATGGCAATCAAGAGGATTTTTAGATATCTAAAAGGGACAATTGAGTATGGTTTGTGGTATCCTAGAGATCATGATTTCTCTCGTCATGCATATACAGATGTGGATTGGGCAGGGGATGTGGATGACCAGAAGAGTTCTAGTGGTGGAGCATTCTTTTTGGGGAAGAGATTGGTTTCTTGGCTAAGCAAGAAACAAGAGGCGATATCTCTATCCACTGCAAAAGCAGAATATATTGCAGCAATAGGTAGTTGCACTCAAGTATTGTAGATGAAGCAAATGCTAAGAGATATCAGAGTGGAGTATGGAGAACTATCACAATCTTCTGTGATAATTCAAGTGTAATAAATATATCAAAGAATCCGGTGTTGCATTCAAACACTAAACATATATCTATCAAGTCTCACTTTTTAAGAGAAAGTGAACAAGAATGAAGTCAGATTGGAGTTTGTGCCTTCCAATGATCATATTGCAGATATTTTTACTAAACCTCTACCTAAGGACTCTTTTGAGTATCTCAGGGAGAAGTTAGGGGTTATTACCCCTCCGATTCTGAATTAAGGTGCACTAATGTGAATCAGTCTGGTGGATCTCACAGTCATATCTTGTGGTCTGGATTGATGATGGGAAGCTGCTACTCAGGGGGAGCAGCTAGTATGATTCTGAATTGATGCAAGTATGTGCCCATTGCCATTGATGTCAAAGGGGGAGAAAAGACATGTGAAAAATAAGTAGTTGCTGATCAAAGGGGGAGCAGTAAAGGAAGAGAAAACATGTGAATGGTTGTTGTTGATAAAGGAGCTATGTCAGTGAAGAGAAGCTCTTGTCTTGATGATTAAAATAGTTTTTCACATCATATGTTGCCATCAATGACAAAGGGGGAGATTGTTGCAAGTATGGGCCTAACTAGTGTTGTCATTGATGTCAACATACTCCTATTGCATTGACGATAAGGATTGGATGAAGTATATGCTGAGGATATTGAGAAAATTAGCCCTATCAAGAACAGAGAAGAACAGTGAGGACAGTAGGTAAAGATCCCAACTAAGATGAATATCAGAGGATGTGCATCAAAGGGTTTATAGATATGTGTCATAAGATAATCCAGTAAAGATTTCAGAGGTCTGCATGAAGATCTGAAGAAGTTATGGCCACCTAAGTAAAACCGGCTCTGGCAGGTGTTCAGAGGTGACAGAGTGACACAGATAGGTTCGGTGAGATCCAGAAATGAAATATCTTGTTCTGTAGATTTGGTGGAGTGTTTAGGAAGTCAATGTAAATTGACAACTCAATTGGTTCAAGGTCTAGAGGTTCGCAAGCATCTATTCCAATATAACAATGATGACAGACTATGTTCTTAAGGTTTTGGATGAAGGAGAGAATGATTTCAGTAAGCAAAAGTAGTGAGGATGTTCTTGATGATTCAGGCAAGCTTGTGGAGGTCTTTGGATCGTGTCCAGTTTGTGTTGGTGGTCCGTATTGAAGATTGAGCTTGTAATTGAAGAATTACTTCCGGATGATGATGTTCTTCCTAAGTCTGGCCGACTAGATGAGTTACACATCCTGCAGATGATCTTGGAGATGTTCTATGGAGAATAGCATGTTCCTAAAGGAAGATTGAAGTCTCAGATCTATATGGCTGACAGTGTGTTGATTTGCATGAAGTCTTTTTGTAATAAGTCATGTTGTATTTATGTATTTGCTTTGTAATGTATGCCAACTTGGATGATTATCCTTAAGTTGATCTCTTGTATAAATGAGTTGTAAAGTCATTTCAAATGGATCTTGTGGAGATGAGAGTGTGGTAGAGAGGAGTAGAGCAAAAGGCAGAGCAGAAGTATTGGGCTTAAATGGAACTGACTCAAGCATGGTGAAGATGCTATTCTTTACTTCATGTATGTAATACTTATTATTCTATAGACAGTGTGTCTCCTGTAGGCAGTGGGCCTCTTGTGAGCAGTGTGCTTGGGCAGTGATCCCTAATTGGCATGTGCCATTTTGTCCTTTCTATTCTTTTAACAGAGAATACAATCTTGGGTTAGTCACCCCATGGTTTTTCCCTTAACTGGGTTTTCCACATCAAAATCTTGGTGTCATATGTGTTAATGTGTTTCTGCTCTTGAATTGTTGCATATGTTTCCATGATTGATTTATTATTATGCTGCTAAATTAAGAAAAGGATTCAAGTGATAAATTGCAAGAAAGTTTTGGACAACTTATTCACCCCCCCCTCTCAGTTGTCTATCCTAAATCTAACATAAATTTGTGGGGAAATCATGTTGACACAAGGTGATGTTTTTATATCCCCTCTACCTAATGAATGCAACTTAGATTATCCTAATCTCTCATTACCATTTTCACAAGAATTTACAAGTATTATTCCTTTAATTGAGAAAGAACAAATAATTGATGAATTTTTAGGATAATGGAATTTTGAAAATGAAGATTTAACCATGTGTTGCTCTGATTGTTGCAAGGATGAAAATAAGTGCACATGCCAAGCTGCTCAAGAGGACATGCTGACAGATATACAAGCTATAAGTAAGCCTCATCAAAATAAAGGTGAAAGTGAACAAATCTTCTTTGTAACTCAAGGGCAACTTCACATGTCAAATTGCAAAGATCAAGGTATTATTATACCCATCACTATCATCTCCATCATATCCATACTATCTATTACCACCCACTATATATGCACAACAAGTCTTTCTTTTTCATTATCACATTCATCCACTTCACCATATCCACCAAAGGAAGCCACGATGCCTCATAACACATTACATAATAAGGTGGTTGAAATTGCATATAATAGTATAAATTCATGGATCCCTTTACATTTTGATAATGTGCTTGAAATTGGTCATTTAAAATATATTGATGCAATTATGGGATGTGATTTTGATTTGCTTGAATTAGAAGAACAATATGATCAGTTAATTGATATTCAACATAGTTCTTCTTACTTAATTTACAAATCACAACCTTTAGAGGGTATTCACACACATAAGGAAACACTTCAAAATGAGTTTAGTTTAATTATGGGACTCATAATTGTGTGTGTTGACATTAATCATGCACTAAGCAATGTTGAACTAAATGCATTAATTATTCAAGAATTGTGTGAGATAACAAATAAAAGCCTACAAGATCTATCTTTTAATATTTTTATACTCAACTATATAGATCTTTGGAGGCCTATGGTTAAAATACGTATTCCTCACATACTTGTTGATTTAGGCCCACTAATAATTGATTAAGCACAATTAAATGAGTTTAAATGCATTAATGACTGTACTACACAATGGTGATTGTTCATTAACAAGAATCAAGGTTTTAATATATACATATCTTTGTCATTCTTGATTCTTTGGAATATATTAAGATGACCATTCATTGACAAGGCTCAAGGTGTTATAATATCTTTGTAATTTGGATTATCCTAACACCCTCATGTTTTTGTAGTATAAAATTAAGAAGTCGTTGGTTGACTCTTGATAATGTCTTCATTGACTGTTTCATTGGGATTTTAATAAACCCACACGTGTGAGATGTGGACTAAATCAAGGTACGTATTCTTGTGTTGATTAGCATTTCATTTATATTATGTTTACACAAGAACTAATTGTCATTCATTCATTATTAAATATGTATTCATATATATAACTCTACCATTCATTTTTTAATCAACAAATCGATTATAATGGTAAAGTTATTAAATGGATAATATTGCATTACTATGCTTGATATGCTTGGTCATGAGAATATGGTTACAGGTTTTTCATGGTGGTTACCCAAAACTTTTACACCATTGGTGATGCTTCTCTTCATGAACTTTCAAATACACATTTTGTTAGCCTTGCTAATTAAATGGTGAACATCAAGTTTCTTCTATGCTACACTTTTGGAGATAACAAAAGGATTTCTTTTGCCCCATGTTCAACACTAACAAGCATAAATTGTCCTTTTCACCATCCTTGATGATAGACCATGTGGAGAATAAAATGTAACTTGGTGTAACCACGTATCTTGCAATACCATGTTCTTGGCTAATTATTCACAAGCCACACATCCAAAGACAACTTGAAGACATGTGGATGTTCTAAAAGGAGCTTGAGCATATTCTACTATAGACCATTGCACTTCATCATAAGGAATGATTTATCCACCTATCTAAAGCTATGTGAATGTATTGGGAGGCTACCGTTGGTCTTTCACTACATTGCCTTATCCTTGGAAATTTTCTTCGCTTGTCAGTAATTCCTTCAACCCAGTGATTGGGCATGTATTCCAAAATTCTACAATCAGCTTTCAGATATAGTGGTAGAGCTAAATGGGATCAAGAATTTTTGTAGCAATCATGCTATGCAAATATGCATGGTCAATCCTGATGAGGTATATTTCTTTCCATTGGTCATCATTTCCAGTTTTTCATCATGTAACTAGTTTCAAGACTTTCATTGAAGAGCTTCAAAAGGAACTCTGAGATTTGGATGGTATCAATTCATTCAACATCCATATGAGAGATTCACTTTCTTTGGTCATTATATGCAATTTTCAAAAATAGAAAAAATGAAAAATAGGAAAAATAGGAAAAATAGGAAAAATGAAAAAAAAAAAGAAAAAAAGAAAAAAACAAATAAAAGATCCAACAATGAAAACATTCAGGTGTTGTTGGCCAGTTAGTATCTGAAAACCAGATTCCAGCAGATAGTAATTGCAAAATAAACTTAGAGGTGAAAACTAATTTTTCGGTGCCTCTAGGCAGTGACAAGTTGAAAACTGGAATACCGACGATCTATTATCGTTATCAAAATTGAAAAAAAAAATGTAGTAATTTGTGTTGAGCTAATCCTTTTTAGGTACACTCAAATGCTTCTATGGTTGTTTCAACATTCTAAGTGCCTATAGCACCTCATGTACCTCATTTATGTGGTTATGCTCCAGTTTGTTGTGATTGACATTCCTTGATCACTTAGAGCAAGTGCTACACATTTAGTTGAGGTGTTAACAACAATGAAGAGATTCAGCTCCCAGTGGTATGTTATCTAGTGCTTCAATCCAATGGAGATCTTTCATGGTGTTGCAGTTCTTGTTGTTGATGAAGTTTCACAATTTCTAAGTTCTTCTAGCCACTAGACCTTAGCATACATGGACATGCAAGTTGGTAATACAGTCAATTTTATTTTTCATTGTTTTATCTCTTAACTTTATTAATATTTCTTATTATATTAATCATATGTGCAACATCCCTACCTACCTTCTCCTTGTTTCCCACGGATGGTCAACCCTTTAAGTTGGGGGGAGGTCTACCATCCTTATTACCATCTTTTCACCCATTATTTCACTTTATCCTTATTATCCCATCCATTATTTCATCCTTTGTATTACCTATAATTTCATTCATCTTTCATAACTCATGAACATTGCATATCATTTCACACATTTCAGTTAGCTCATTAAATTTGAGATAAAAATTTATGATTCCTCCTCGAGATAGCATTTCCAACAATAATGCTATGAGAAATAACCAAATTGAAGAAAATGAGAAAAAGGAAATGATAAAAATTTAAAAAATGAAAAATTTGAAGCAGGTATGAATATGCATTATGAAGCCAAGAAAAATGCATAAAATAAATTGAAGCCAATAAAAATGAAGGGCATTATGATTATGCATGAGCTATAATAGTCAGGGGCAATAGAGAAGGCCAAAGCTATGGATCCAAAAGGCTACTAGTTCAAATCAAAGACTTCTCAATCATAATGATTGCACGAGAACGTACAATATCTTAAGTTGGGGGGAATGATGAGAGCCATCCATGTCTCATTCTATGCCACATTTTAGCCATTTTCATATGCCTTCAATCCCATTCTAATATTCCATTTCTATCTCATTCGATACCATTTTACCATTTTATGTTACATATGATTTAATATAAATAAGTGATATCTAATTTAGTTTTTAGATAAAATTTATGAATAATAAATATTAGATTGTATTTACTAACATTCACTTTTATTATGTTGAGAAAATATATCATGCAGCGTGGGAGCATTTTACAGCACATTAATTTCGATCATGAAATTATTTGTTCATAAAATAATTTGGTTATATAGTTATAACCAATTAATATTTAGTTTTAGTTTGGTGGAGGATATCTCCTCACATTAAAACTAATATTCTATTTTATTTTGTCCTTTATTTTAGGATCCTACAAATTTTCTCCACCATTTTAGGTTCCTCTATTTTTCTTGTCGGGCAAATTTGATTTAAATTTATGCTTTTCCTATTTCAGCATGATAAATTTTTAACAAAAAAATATTGAAAAATAATTTATCTGTATTGTCATTGGCTGAAAAAAAATGACCTCTTCTCTGCGAATTCTCAGAGAGTGCAAAAAGCTATAAATGCAGAGAAAATTTTGGTTTGAGGGGGGATGTGGCAAGTAAACAAGTTATGAACAAAAGTTTTGTCTCCCACATGGCGATAATTATGAGAGGGAAGAATCATTAGTTTTTATGAATTTAATTTTTTGCTTCATTAGGTAAACGTAAAAATTATTTTTTGTCAAAGGGACAAAGTTATAATATTAATAATACTATTAAAAATATAGTGTTCTACACATTCTATTTATGAATTAGATTATTTTTGGGATTTCAATTTTATTTACTCAAGAGTTAAAATCTAGTATTTCAATTTTATTTACTAAAAAGTTAAAAATCTATAGTATCATTCCCCATGTTATTACATTTTTTATTTTATTCTTCAAATATACAATATTTTAAAATTATCATAGTATTATTATTATTACATTTTAATATCTTAAGGAGACATTTCAAATGTCTATACACTCTCCACATAATACAAATATGCAGGCTTTGTAAAGTTTACTTTTATAGTTAAGGAAATATTTGTGTTATTTAATAAGCTTTGTAAAGTTTAGTTTTAAATAATTGCCTCCAAGAACAATCAACAACCTGCAACACAATCTCTGCAGGGAGGGGCTTGGAGGGGCTTAGAGAGATCTATATCCACAAGAACCTAAATATGAATATGTTATTGTTATTATATTGTGTAATTATTACATTTATTCAAGAGTTAAAAATCTAGGATTTCAATTTTATTTAGTCAAAAGTTAAAAATCTACAGTATCATGAAAAATATTTTGCCATGTTATTACATTTTTTATTTTATTCTTTAAACTTACAATATTTTAATGCATTTTAAATTATAAAAGTATTAGTATTATTACATTTTAAGGAAATATTTGTGTTATTTAATAGGCTTTGTAAAGTTTAGTTTTATAGTTAAGGAAATATTTTAGTCCTATTTTATTTTTACCATTAGATTATTTTTGAGATTTCAATTTTATTTACCCAAGACATTTAAACACTCTTCAAAAATTAATTTTTCAATTATTGGAATGCAATTTGTCTATACAACCAATACCTAATCAACAAAAAAATTACAACTAAACAAATACTATATACAACCAATGCTAATCAACAAAAAAAAATTACAACTAAACAAATACTTAATAACAACACTACACGGCAGGTACTAGCCACTATGTGGCACTTGTTTCTTATTAATCTGATTTAATTATGATAGATTTTAAGATTTAAATGTAGTGTAATTTATAGTTTAGTATTTTCATTAAAGTTTAGTTTGATAGGAGATTTTGTAATTTATTTTTGGTTTGTAATTTTCATTAATGTTGAATTTGGTGAGGTGTGTTTTCATTTTCATTAATATGTTATTGTTGTTACTATCATAATTCTTATTGTAGAATTAGAATAGAAGAATTAAATTATATTTTTATTAATGCATTTTTTGTGTTTTCTTAATTACATTTCATTCCCACTCAGCTCACTATATTTATCCCTTCAGCAGATAGCCATAATACCTTTCACAAGTCTACGATCCCCAGATTGACATTTTAGGAACAAACTCAGGAAGTTAATGTAAAACATTTATAGAAATTTGATCTCAAGTCTTTATCCACAATTTTGTCCATCAGTCATGTAGTTAGTCAAAAAGTACAGCTCTTAGTTCATCCAATTTCTAAAGTTCACTTACATTTGAGTGTAAGGATTTTCCTCCTATCCATACAGATTGCCAAGGTATCCTTCTGACAAGATGATATTGCTTGAATTAACAAGGCAACTATCATCCTATGATAAAATCCAGAAGAAGAAGAAGGATAGATTTTCATTCCCAATCCAAATTAGAGATTCTATTGAAGTGTGTCCATCCATCAAGGCCACGAAAAGATCTAATGAAGAATTGCAGATTTACAACTTAGTGACTCACAATTCAAGAGAAAACTTCGATCCTCATAACATTACCTAGGTAGCCTGCGGAGGAAAGTATAAGCACAAGGTACACCTTGATGATCATTGGGCAAATGCAAAAGATGATTTTGAGATAAGGAGTAGGATGTGCTCCAAACCATCCTTGGATATGATTAGAGCAACCTGAGTGTTCTATGTTCTGGATTAGGTCATGGAAGATGGAAGGCAACTTCAACCTTTCTTTGAGCATGAAAAGGATAAACCTCTTCCGACAATCAATTGGTCTGAGCAGGAAATCCTCAACTTGGATGACTTGATGGCACCAGTGCTGATAGGTACCAAATGGTGGATAAATCAATAGATTGATAAGTTGAAGAAATAGAATGTCCACCCAACTTATGATTTGATGAGAAATTTGGAATCACAATATTTCAACGAGGAAATGACTAAGGAGTCGCCTGAGAAGGAACAAGGAATGAGAAGGTATGAGGCAAAGAATAAGGCAGTTAATAGTCCACTGGCTAAGAGAGTGAAGGGTCTAAAGGAATCCACTAAGAAACCTATGTAAGAAGAACAAAATACAAGTAGGCCTCACTCAGCTAATACTTCTTCCATCCAAGAAGTCAATTTGTTTCCTAATGATAATGTGCTATCAACTGCTAAGGGTAAAGAGCACATGGAAAAGGAAGTGATCCCAAATGAATAGGATAGGAGTGAGAATGAATCCATGGAATCCACTCGGTAAGGGACTTCCAATTTGGTTCCATGAAATCTTCCTAATCATCCCCCAAGGAATCTATAGATAATCCTTGTTGAAGGAATATTTGAAGACCAAGACCTAGAATTCTTAAATGAAGAATTAAATGATGGTGTAATGTTTGTGCCATAAGGGGGTCATGAATAAAAACTACCTCATGAGAATGGTGATCCATCCACGAGAACTGAATGGCTGCAAGAGAAATTGAAGAAGAAATCTGTCATGGAATATGATCTGTCTGCTGAACTAGATGACTTTCTAAGAAGGATAGGCAAGCTCATGGAGAAGAAAATGGCAAAGAAATATTCAAAGATCACTAAATGAGAATTTGGGTCTTGCCAAGTACAAATTGTAGTTCTAAAGATGGATAAGGCAAAAGAAGATATTACTCCTAAGGAGTATGATGTAGTGACGGTTGATTTAGGACCAACAACAAAGAGGCAAGAAGTGGAAGAGTTGGAGGATCCAATGACAACAATCAAGGAAAGGATAAGGAAGAAGAGAAGAAGAATCAGCTAAGGAAAGAAAATTAGGAATTGAAGCATTATATACAGCACCTGATGAATCTTTTGTAATCATCCCAAGGGACAATTGCTTAGCCCACTGGTATTTCCAAGGATTCACTAGCCGATTTAGAGGAAATGATGTCAATCAGTCATGCAGCAAAGGAGTGGATGGGAAATGTCTTAGAGATAGCTCATAGATTTTTGAATGATCTCATCCAAGTGTATGAGAGATTTTTCACCCTCATAGATAGGATTCAGGTGATATTGGAGACATGTCAGGAATTCAACATCATCAAGGAGAAGACCATTCCAAGACTAAAGACATTGATGAATACTCCAAGGCAGGTCTTGGTGGAGGACAACATGATACAATCAAATTAGGCCCATGACTTCCATAGTTGGCATTGCTCTCTAAACATAAATAGATAAATTATTGAGAAGATGGAGAGTGATGCCACCCAAGCAAGCATGATGTTAAAAGAAATTCAAGATAAACTCCTCATTTCAATGGAGGCTTGGTTCAGTCAGGAGATAGGGATGATGGAGTAGTGGACATGGAAAATTTGAGGAGTAAACTTCAAAGTATATATTTAGAGTTTCTCCTCCTATCCAAGGAATACACTTTGAGAATGCTTCCACATTGTTGATGGTCAAGAATGAAATTTAGGAAGTGCAACCATATTGGGAGAGTATCCTCACTAATTGTGATGCCAACCTATCAGTCATGGATTACAAGGTGGAGAATATGCCAATCATTCCAATGGAGGAGCTAGAAGTTGTCATAACCAGATTAATTAAACTTGGGACCAAGGAGCAGGATGAGGTGGCGTCTAACTAGATCATGCCTTGTTGGAATCTGAGTCAGCATGGGTGCCCTAATATATGTGTCACTTTTCTATTTCTCAGGATGTTGGTGGTCCCACCTACCTCCTCATTAGGGTTTCTATTTGACTTAATCTTGGCCATTGATTCTTGGAATCAATCCTAGCCCTCCATTGTACTCCTTGAAGCCTATATAAAGGCTTGGGCACCTCATTCTTTGGGATTCATTCAATCATGTTTTAGGACATTAGACATAGGAGGGAGAATAAAAATATAGGAAAAAGAATAGTATTCTGTTGGTCATTACCATAATATTGCATTTGAGAGCAATACAACTTCAAGACATTGGCAAATTGCTACAAAGACATTCCAAGTTAATACATAATCATTGAAGTATGGTGTTTATGGCATGCTTTAAATGTGTTAGCATGGTTTTCTAATATTCTTGAAGCAAATCAGAAGCTCCATTGTTGCAAATATGTTTTTTTTTCAGTTTTCATTAATTAGATTAGTGGAAGATATTGCCATTGATGAATGTTGAAACCCTTTATGTTCATACCATTTGTGATTTGTGGCTTGCAAGTTGCAGTGCATGGTTAGTCTGAACATTTTGAAAGCTTAATTTTGATTGGTTGTTGCATAATACATGTCTATGTTCTATGTATGAGTAATATGAAAATCATTAATATTGTAATACCTTAGAAGATTGCATCATCTTTGTGTAATTATTGTCTCATGCGAAACAAAGCATGGTTGTGGTTTCACTAAATCAATAGAATTATTTGCATCAAAGTAGATTTCTAAACCCTTTCCTCTTTTGCCTTTTCTTTTAAAGTTTGTTGTAAGGAGTTCCATTCATCCACAAATCCAAGTCCAAGGAGTAATGAATTTCATCCATGTCCATGAAGAAGGAGAAATTTAGCATAAGTCCCTTTGTGATTACTAGCAAGATCACATCATTTCATAGTCTATCCATGTGCATGTCAAGACCTGACATTCAAGGAACCTTGGAGTAGTCTCACTTGATCACATAGTTTAATGCTTGAGATGCTTTGTTCAAGAGAGGGTAGAATACTCTGTGTTTTATTCCAAATGTTGTTGCTATCATAAAACTAACATCAACAGATAAAATTTTCCCAGTACTCTGTGATTGACATTTCTCCTTGATGCAAATTTTGAAAATCAGTTAACTTTTGGTCAAAGTATAACTGAAGTAGCCACCTCTGCTAGAAAATGATTACAAACTAATCCCAAGTGAGACTTAACGAACTTAGCCCCAGCTGTGTTTTCTTGTTCATCCACCACGTGGATGCTTCCCCAGATTGTTAGTAAGCTCCCCACATTGCCTTGGTTATTTTTGAGTAATTTTGAATCTCAAAATACTTCTCCATGTCACTAAGCCAAGACTCGACTCCATCACCAAGTACTATACTATAAAATTTGGGTGGAGTGACCTTCTTCATGTCTCTGGCTAACTCATTTGTCAATTGTGCCCTTGTTACTACTTGCCCTCTTTTCTCTCCTTAGTTTTCTTGCGTACCTCCACATTTCCCCATTACTATTATGAGCACTATGCTTTTGTTCCTCATTTCTACTATTCTCTTGATCCTACTCTTTAGAATTATCATGATCTTCATGATCTCATCCTCTCACCTCTTGCTCAAGAACTCCTAACCATTCCTTAGTTTTGTTAATTGCTACAAGGATCCAATCCAACTTTGCAGCAGGATCGTCTCCAACTTGGCTTGAGCCTCCTTGACTTCCTTTAGCAATAGTTCGAGTTCTCACCATTTGCACCTAGCAAGTTATGGTTTAAATAGTATAACTTGTTGATATTGGTAAATGATTACATTAAACTATACAAATCATACGCATACCTAGATTAAAAAAATTAGATTTCCAACTCATGATCTACATTTTTATGGAAACAAAAGCCAAAAGCTTCTTTGTTTTATTCATAGATGGACTTATATTTGTGTCCTTATTTAAATATTAATCCAAAAAAGGATTTATAAATAGTTCCTTTTTTGTTATCCGACAAAGGAATTTCTCCCGGATCTTCTTCTTCATTAGATTTTATAATAATAGACTTGGTGGGTGGATGTACTTGCAAGTACTCATCCATTGCACCATGACTTAACATTGGTGCATTGCGACCACACACAAAAGGCATGTAACAAATCACTGAAGTTTTCTTAAGTTTTCCTTCAACTTGAACAACTGGTTTCTGATGCTTATCCTTTTCTAGTTTGATTCGGTTGAGTGTGTATGCTAAGGTTTCAGAATCTTAGGGTATCACCTCATCTCCATAAGATGATGTCGCCTTAGGTCTAATAGTTTTAGACTTCAAATACTTCTTGGTTCTACCTTTGTTCTTAGATTTTCCCATTTCTGTGTTTATGAAAAAATGACATAAGTTAAATTACAAACATTTATTAATTGACAACTTCTTGCAAAGCAGGCACATATAGGTCCTAGTGTTTGAACCACACTCTGCTACCACGTGTAATGAACCCACTAGCTTAGTTAACAATAAATTCCTCTCAAAAGCTAGTATATAGATAATAATGGAAATAATTAAACCATTCATTAGATAATAGTTTAACTGAACTTTTAAAAAAAGACATTCTTTCTTGTTTTCAAAAATTGCATTTATTTAAAAGATTCTAAAATCAATACATCCTGATTTCAATATTCACAATTTCATAAAAGAATAATACATTCTAATCTCTTAAATAACCCTCTGAGTACATCATATATAAAAGATTGATATTTTTTTTCACATATTAGATTGTTGCAAATATGTGCCTAAGTGGTGTTGTCATTGATGTCAAGATATCCTTGTTGCATTGATGTCAATTGTATCCTATTTTGTTGCCTCGTTAGAAGACTAGAATGTTGAGGATATTAAGAAAATTAATAAAGCTCAATGTATGCAGACCATCTAGCTAAGTAGAGGATTGTCTAAAGTAGCTCCAATTAAGAGTTGAGAGGTCCACATGAAGATCTGAAGAAGTTGTGGCCATCTAAGTAGAACTAGGTCTGTAGTGTTTAGAAGAAATAGAGTGACAGGAAATGGGTCCGGATTGCTTCGCAAATGAAAAATTATGATCTATGAATTGAGAGGCATGTTTGGGAAGTTAGTGTGTATCCTCAACTCAAGTGGTTACTAGTTTGGAGGTCCGCAAGTAATCTTTCTAGGTTGACAGTCATGACAGACAGTGTTCTTGAGGTTCTAGATGAAGATGCAAGTGATTTTGATGATTTGGAGGAGTGCGGATGTTTTTGTTGAATTCAATGTGCTTGTGGAAGTCTTTGGATCGTGTGACTATTGTGTTGGGGATCCACATTGAAGATTGAACTTGTTGGTAAAGATTTCTTTCTTGATGTTACTATTCTTCCCAGTCTTGGCCAACCAGATAATTCAAGCATGTTGTGGATGATTTAAGAGCATTTCCATGGAGTGAGGCATTTTGTTTAAGGAAGATTCAAGTCTCAGCTATGTTTGGCTGACAGTATAGTGATCTATGTTAAGTCAAGCTAACCTTGATGTTCATTCCAAGGTTGATAAAGCATATAAATATTTGTGGATGAGTTGTGAAATGTGGTCCTTGTGTGAAAATGAAAAATCTTAAGAAAGGTACAAAAGCAGAGCAAAGGGGAAGAAGTGCAAAGGAACAAGAGCAGTAAAGGATGAAGATATAGCAAAGAAGTGTTTGGGGAATAGAGAAAAAATTTGTGAGCTTTTAAAGGGACTTAACCAGGCATGAAGAAGATGTTATTTCTCAATTCATTATCTCTATCTTAAACATAATTTCCTATAGGTAGTGAGCCTCTTGTAGGCAGTGAGCCTCTTTTGAGTAGTGAGCTCTGGGTAGTGTGCTCAAAGGCATGTGCCTTCTCTTTTTCTAAGTACTTTTAATGAGGTACAAATCTTGTGGGCTAACCCCCACCATGGTTTTCCCTTTATCAGGTTTCTACATTAAAAATACCGGTGTTATGTGTGTTCATTTGTTTATGCTCATGTGTTGATGATTCATGCTTTAATGTTTACATCATTAATCAATTTTAAGTGGTAAAGAAGTATTAATTGTTGCAAGTGATAAAGTTTTGGAACAACTGATTCACCCCCCCTCTTAGTTGTCTAACCTAATTCCAACAATTGGTATTAGAGTTGGTTCCTCTAAAAGAAGCTTAATCGATCAAGGAGATCCAGGATGTTGACTTACAAGAAGGATAGTCCAAGATTTGATGGAACAAATTACTCTCTTTGGAAGAGTCGCATGGAGTGCCATTTGCAATGCATAGGTGATGCTTATTGGTTGAAAACTAAGGATGAGTATAAACCTTTGAAGAAAGGTCCTTCAACTCTAGATGAACTCAAAGATGCTGAAAATAACATTCAAGCTAAAGAAACCTTGTTGAGTGCCCTGATTGATATAGAAATGAAAAATGTCTTTGGACTAAAAACTGCTCATGAAATTTGGAAGAAGTTGGAAAATCTTTATGAAGGTGATGAATATGTCAAATGTGCCAAGATACAAAGTCTGAGAGGAAGATATGAAAATTTGAGGATGAGTGAAGATGAAAACATCATGACCTACATGCAAAAGATAAATGAACTTGTGTGTGGTATGCTGGTGGAACTTTGGAAGGATTAGAGATTGTTACAAAAGTGCTCAGATCCTTACCAAATTTATACAAACATAAGGTTGTTTCTATAGAGGAGATCAAGATTGTCTCAAAAGTTACAAGAGATCAATTGGTTGGAAAATTTTCAGCTTTTGAATTGAGTGAGTTTGGTGATTCCCTTCCTAAATTAGAATCTACATTCAAGGCCAGTGTTTATGGAAAACAAAGATTTGACCTAGATGAAAGTTCTTCAAAAAGATCAACTAGATTTGAAAAAGCAAGAAAGGAACTTGAAAAAGATGAATCTGGAATTGAACAACTTTAAGCCCTTATTGCCAAAAGATTACCAAGACGCACAGGTAAGTATGAAGGAATGTTGCCTCTCAAATGTTTTGCTTGCAATAATATTGGTCATTTTTCTTCAAGATGTCCAGAGAGGTTTTCAAAACCAAACCCTAATAGACCTAGGGGTCAGAAGAAATGCTACTATGTCCAAGAAGCTAAAGGAGTCATAGATGATGAATCTGATAAAGGGAGTTCTTCTAAAAATGATTGGGTGCTCATTTCTATCAAGGAAGAAGATCTAGTGTCTATTGAATCTACTGGCCATGTGAATGTGGAAAGTACTTTAGCTACTTAGATTGAAGAAAAGGATGAATGGATGATTGACAGTGGGTGTTCTCATCATATGACTGGTGATAAAAGCAAGTTTGTTAGTTTGGAAAGATATGAAGGTGGAATTGTGAAGTTTGGAGACAAATCAACTAGTAGAATCCATGGCAAGGGATCCATCTCTTTTGATGGTAAGAATAACACTAATGATGTTCTATATGTGGAAGGATTGAAGCACAATCTTCTCAGTGTTGGACAGTTGGTTGACAAGGGTTATGATCTTTGATTCAAGAATGGAAAATGTAGAATCTTGGAAAGATCCGAAACTAAAATTGCATCTGGTACTCAGACCAGAGGTAACATCTTTTATTTAAGTAGTTCTGGTAAGAGTTACTTGATTGCTCATATTGATCAGAGTTGGTTATGGCATAGGAGAATGTGTCATGTGAATTTTGATAACATTGTCAAGATAAGTTCTACTCAGGCTGTGAGAGATCTTTCAAAAATTGTAAAACCTGTTGATAGCATGTGTAGAGAATGTCAGTTGGGTAAACAAAGTAGAACTACATTTAAGAGCAAAGAACAAAATTCAAATGGATTGTTGGAACTTGTGCATATTGATCTTTGTGGTCCTCCTAGAATTAGGAGTGTACAAGGAGACATATATTTTATGTTGTTGATTGATGATTACTCTCGGATGATGTGGGTAACCTTCTTGAAACAAAAATTAGAAGCTCTTGACAAATTCAAGGTGTTTAAGGTTATGGTGGAGAATTAGATGGGTGTGAAGATAAAGTGTCTGAAATCTGACAGAGGTGGAGAGTTTACCTCTGGTGAGTTTGATACATTATGTGAAAAGCAAGGAATAAAAAGACAGTTATTTGCTCCTAGGACTCCTTAACAGAATGGATTTGTGGAGAGAAAGAACCAGACCATTCAAGAAGATACTAGGACCATGATTATGGAAGTAAATGTTCCACAAGTCTATTGGAGAGAAGCTATGAGTATTGTTGTCTACACTCTTAACCAGGTGCAAATCAAAGGCAATTCCGGTAAGACACCTTATGAGCTATGGTTTGGTCATCCTCCTACTATGAAATATTTTAGAGTTTTTGGTAGTAAATGTTATATCAAAAGAGATGAGGACCTTGGCAAGTTTGATGCAAGAAGTGATGAAGGAATATTTCTGGGTGAATCTACTCAAAGCAAGGCATATCGGTGTTTCAACAAAAGATTGAAAAATATTGTTGAAAGTACTAATGTCAGAGTTGATGAAAACAAGGAGAGACCTTCCAGGTCTTGTAGATATGATTCAAATGATCAAGATGAAAGTCAAAATCAAGAAAGGCAAGTTCAAACCTAGATTCAGATCCAGATTGATCCAAAAAATTTAGTGACTCAAGAAGATAGTGCAAATGTTGAGGAACAAGCTCAAGAAATAGAAGTTCAAGCAAATCCCAAAACTCCCAAGTATGTAAGGTTGAATCATTATGAAGATCAAATCATAGGAGATAGAGACAAAGGTGTTCAAACTAGGAGAAGAATTGCTGAAGATTAAGAGGAGATTTGTTTGATTTCAAAGATTGAACCAAAATCAGTAAGTGAAGCTTGCAATGATGAAAATTGGGTAAAAGCAATAGAAGAAGAATTAATACAAATTGAAAAGAATCACACTTGGGATCTTGTTCCTAGCCTTGAAGACAAAAATGTGATTGGAACTAAATGGGGAATAAATTAAATAAATATGGTGAAGTTGTAAGAAACAAAGAAAGGTTGGTATGCAAAGGATATTCTCAAGTGGAAGGAATTGATTTTGAAGAAATTTTTGCTTCGATGGCAAGAATAGAAGCAGTTAGATTATTTCTTGAATTTGCTTCTTATAAAGATTTCAAGGTATATCAGATGGATGTCAAGTCAGCATTCCTAAATGTAGAGTTGAAAGAAGAAGTCTACATTGAGCAATCAGAAGGATTTTAGTTGTCTGATAAAAAAGATATGGTCTACAAATTGAGGAAAGCATTGTATGGACTCAAACAAGCCCCAAGCGCCTGATATGCAAGATTAGATAAGTATCTCTTAAAATTAGATTTTAGCAAAGGCACTGCTGACAGTAATCTTTACTTCAAGATTGATCATGAGCACATCCTAATTATTGAGGTATTTGTTGATGATATCATTTTTGGTGGAAATGAGAGTATGTGGAAAACATTTGTTGATCAAATTCAAAGTGAATTTGAGATGTCAATGTTTGGTGAAATGAATTTCTTCTTAGGTCTATAAATCATTCAGTCAGATAGAGGTATCTTCAGATCTCAATCTAAGTATGTGAGAGAATTATTGAAAAAGTTTGGAATGGAAGATTCGAAGCTAGTGGGTACACCTATGGTAACCGGGTGCAAGTTGAGTAAAGATGATGACTCCCCTAAGGTAAATCAAAAAAGGTATAGATCAATGATTGGAGGACTGCTCTATCTAACTTAGACCAGACCTAATATTATGAATGCAGTTGGACTTGTTGCTAGATCTCAAGATGATCCTAGAGAATCCCATGTGGTAGCATTCAAGAAAATTTTTAGATATCTCAAAGGGACACTTGACTATCATTTTCTAAACAACTAAATAACAATAAACTAATGATAATATGACTTAATTAAGAGTTAAGATAGCCACAAGCCGACTATCCATAACCCTATACACACTATAGGATTAAGGGCGTAGCACAGTGAGCCTCTTTTGAGCAGTGAGCTCTGGGCAGTGCACCCAAAGGTATGTGCCTTCTCTTTTTCTAAGTACCTTTAATAGGGTATGAATCTTGTGGGCTAACCCCCACAGTGGTTTTCCCTTAACCAAGTTTCCACGTTAAAAATTCTGGTGTTATGTGTGTTCATTTGTTTTTGCTCATGTGTTGATGATTCATGCTTTAATGTTTACATTATTAATTAGTTTTAAGTGGTAAAAAAGTAATAATTTCTGCAAGTGATAAAGTTTTGGGACAACTAATTCACCCCCCCTCTTAGTTGTTTGGCCTAATTCCAACACAGATATCTATCTAATAACAATAGAATAACAAAATACAACTATTTTTACTCTTGTAGGCTCAAGATTTCAGCCACTTGATCTGCATGAGGGAGTGCATCACCAGAGTGATTATATGGCCAACCATGAAGCTTTCTTTTCCCTAGTATTCCTCTTACTAGATAAACCCAACCTATCGCGAGAAAATGTAATGTCCCCTTCTCAGGCCTAATTAGTTCGGGTAACATTTAGACTTTTTCCTGAGTTCATGTAGGCTAATTGGTATTGGTTAGGGGACTCCAAAGATCTTGGAGAGCACTAGTTTAGTTTTAATTGGTTTCTATTTGTAGCTTTGAGCTCAGTTGGAGTTATGCATTGTAGTGATGCTTTCATAAGCATTTATGGCCTCCTAGTTTGTACTCCAAACTTCTTGGAGAGCACGTCTATTTTCAGTAAGTCTCCAAGTTGGCTCCTGTCATTATCCCACTGCTTTAGTTACTTCTTCACATGATTAGTTTTAGTTTCCAATGTCTTGGCAGTGCTTTCCACAACTCGGTTGGAGTATTTAAAATATACACTTAAATTCTTAATGTTTAATAATTTAATATTTGCTTAAGTGTTATATTTTATTAAAGTGACATATCTCTAAATGAGCGTCTAGGGGAAAAGAACAGAACTTGGATATGAAAAGGTTTTTAGTATTTTAAAAAGGGTGTTGAGGAAAAAAAGATTATTTTATAATTTTAAATGGTTTTTTTCTCCTATGATCTTTTGAGGACAAAAACCTTCATTAAATTTCTAATTTTGGATTTGAAAGACAATCCCTAACTAGTTTGGAGTGGTTCTACTCAAGAATCACCATTGTTATTTATAGATTTCTAATTTTAGGGTTTCATGACAAAGATTTTCAAAGTTTTTTATTGCAAAGTTTGAGATTTGAGCAAAAGGGTTTTATTTATATCAAATTTACTAAAGATTTTGCAAATAATAAATTTGGAAGTTTTGAAGTATTGTGTGTGAATAGAAATATAAATCATTATACCAACCTAAACTTCTATGCAAGCCATATTAGATGAAACAAGATGAAATGATTATTATTTTGGATGGAGTGATTATTATTTTGGAAAGTATAAGGGTTAAAAGCCTTTCGTAAAGTTTAGCACTACCTTTAAGGATTGCCTAAAAGCTAACCGCAGCTTGCAAAAGACTTATATTGTGTGGAGACTCTGAAGTGGAATGTGATGGATAGAAAAAGAGGCACTGCTACTAAACACAAGATTTTGTATTGTAGTTTCAGCTGCTATATTTGTGAATGGTTTGTGGTGATATAAGGATTATTGTTGTTCATAAATTTGCCTCTTGCACAACTATCCAGTAATTGTAAAGATTGTGATCATCCATTCTGTTAGTGCCTGAATTGACTGGTAGTTTTTTGAGCAATTTTCATTCAGGCACTCTCCCTAAGTATCCAAAAAATGTTCCAAGTAATGGACCTCCTCAGTATTTCTCAGCTGCATCATCATATTTTTTCGAAGGAGGAGGTCATCATCATCATGTTTGTTTCGATGAGGGTCGGCATCATCATGTTCTCCGTCGACCGGTTTCTCATCGTCATCATCATATTTTACTATCGGGTGATGTTTAGTTTTTATCCTGATGATGCTGACGAGCTACAGTGCGCCCTGATCTGCTTGCGAGGGTGATTCTTCAAAGTCTCCGGTGATCTTCCATTTATCACCTTGCCCAGGCATGATGATGATGTTGCTTATTCTTTGAGTTGCTCGACCTAACTTGTTTTATCCTAAGGGTCGTCATCATCATCATCATATTTCCAGTTATCATCCGTGTTGCCTGCTGGGGTCATCATATTTTGAACGTCAGGATGATCTTAGTCAATATCATCCTGATGATGTTGTATCACTTCTTGTTCGTTGTTTTGCCATCCTGATGATGATGCTGACGTCATCCATATATCAGGGTGATATCCGGTTCTTTCTGCCTATCTGCATCATGATATTTCCGAAGGAGGGGGTGATATTTTCATATCACTCGAATGTGTGTTTGTTCCAGCATCATGATGATGCTGATATCAAGGAGATATCCGCTTGCCGGCTTCGTGCGCTATCTAGAGGGGGTGATCTTTTCGAGCATCATCATATTCATCCATCGCCCCGATCTTACACAGGAGCTACAGTGCAACCTGATATTTGCACATCAGGAGGATATTTCCAAATATCCGGTTGTCTTCCGAATATCATGATGATGTTAATATGATGATGACGTCATCAAGGTCCCGGGGGGGTCATATTTCTAACACTGATCATCATGAGGAGATCTCCCGACATTTGCAAACATGATGATGACGTCATCCGGATATGAGGAGGTGCGCAGTAGGCAGATATGATGATGACGTCAGCAGGATATGATGATGACGTCAGCAGGATATGATGATGACGTCATCAGGATGTTCATCGGCCAGACTTTTGGTATAAGCCCAGCAGGAGGATGTTCCTCCAATGGATCAGGTTGTGCCGATGAAGGCGAATATCATGCAGTTGTATTGCGGTATGATGCTGACGTCAGGGTGATTTTTCGGGCAACAGGATATCATGCTGCTGGAGGATGATGATGATGAGGTTATATACTAGTGTCGTCAGGAGCAAAAGCACCGACATGACATATGCTCATGACCTAGTATATAAAGTGTTATTGAGGTCATCGCGGGGTGCATGTGGGATATTGTTATCCTACATTTTCAAACATCATGATGATGAATCTCGGCGGGAAATGCTTGCGATAGTCTGTATGATGTCCTTCCCAAGGCCGCGGGTTGGTGCGCCATTAATGGCGATTGTTGCAGAGGTATGGGCAATGGCGCGGATGGATCCTGTACCCGACTGGAGGTGTCAATCAGCGGACAGGGGCGCAGGGCTCGAGAAATCTTCCTGTCTCCTCCCCTACCTGCTGCATTCAAGTTTGGGCGCCAATCTGGTTGTGTTTGAGCGCCATTTCCATGATACTGTGTATCTGGTGGGATTTTTGGTCAACATTGTAATTAATTGCTGAGCACCTACCTGGCTGTTATAAGCAGGTGGTGTTGCTCATTTGAAAGGTTGTTGAAAGTTGATGATTTTTGGCTCTGTAATCCAAAACCAGCTGATCTGGTTGCTCTGTACAGCTTGATCTTGTGAGTTTATGTATCTCCTGTTGTAGGACTTGGCATGAATCCACTGATTTCATGGTTGATCTTGTATGAGTAATGCTATCTTAGCATGTGTTGTGTTAATTTTGTCTCCAGTATTGCATGTATCCTTCTTCTGGATCTGGATGTTTGCTTATGTTTAGATTCTAGAGCATAGAATTCCTATGTTGAATGTCTGATCTTTTAACCTCTGCTCAAGGGGCAGATTAAACTGTTTTCAGGTTGAACATTGGGAAGGGTATACTGCAGTAGGGATGCCATAAGTAGAGATAGCTCAACACTCTATATTGGGAGATATCTGTAGGGCAGATATCATGTGTATCCCCCTGAAATCCAGTTTTAGCTATTCATGCTGATCATTCACAGGTGTATGTCTACCGACTCCAAGCCCTGGATAGGCACCAATCATACTGTGTTCTTGTGTTATACACCATGTCCAGCTTTGCATCCAAATTCATACTAAAACACTTCATCTTTCCACTTGTTAGTTGTAGGAGTAGGAATAGGAACCCCCTGCATGCTCTCATACCCAACCAAACATCATGTCCAAGAATGTTGCCAGCCTTGTGATCTATCATGCAGATCTTGGTCCATACATGAGAGTATTCTGCCTGTTGTTGTCAAGCTAGATCTTTCTATTTTTGAGCTAGTCAAGGTTACATCTTGAGTTATAGGGATACCCCCCTTGGTGCGGCAGAACCAGAAGTGAAGGGGAGGAGCTCACGCAACCTCCTGTATTCAGTTGGCCTGAATCTGCCTGTGCATTAGAAGTGGCAAACCCTAATGCTGATTCAGAAGAAATGCCAACACATTCCGCCTATTTTTGGCTTCCATGAAAGCATTCGAATAAGTTTCTTGCTGCAGCAACAAACAAGGAACCAGAACATCAACATGCAGGGAATCAAAACAACTATTATACCTCTTGTTATTCATCCAGTATCAATGTACTTGACATTCCTGAAGGTTAGAGCTCTTGGATATTTAATATTCTGTATTCCTAAATTTATAATAGTAGTTTGCTTTGTATTTTCATATGTGTTCAAAAATGTATCAAGATAACAAACTGTATGACAAAATACCACTTCATTATCCTTGTAATTGTTGTTAAATTTGTATTTGAAATATCATTTAAACTCCATAAACAAACCGTCCAATATTAGCATACTTAGAAATTATAGTTTGTGCGTAAAATGCAAAGTGTTTGACACAATGCATGTGCAATAAAAGTCAGAAAAATTATGGGTTTTGGGGGAAAATTTAAGGGTGGTTATTACTGTTATCACCCAGATTTGCACCCATTGCTGCGGTTATGAAGCCTTAGCAACCTGGGGTAATGTTGGAATGATCTTGAAGTGTGGGACCTTGCGATTTGAGATCAGACCTCCAGAGAAGGCTGGTTCCTTGCTCTAAGCCTATTACTTGGAGCGGTGATACTAAACCTAGTGCTAAAATCTTGTAGAGGAAAGAGTTAGAAGCGAAACTGAAGGGAAAAAGAGGCGATACACCAGATTTAGTGAGTGATGGTAGTCAAGGTGTGGACACAACAATGATTCTTTAATACTGAGGGATATTCACACAGACTTATGACTGGTTGAGGCTTTGGTATGAAAGTTAAACCTGCAGAGGAGCCATTTTACCCATAGAACAGACTACAACTTCAATTAAAACATAGAGATCCAGACATAAGAGAGGTGAGAAGCCAGCATATATTAATCATGAAGGTTCAAAAAAATTGTTACAATACAGAAATATTTCATAGCAGAGTTACACCCACGTAGCTAATTACACTCATTGGTGGATGAAAGGAAGACAACAGAGGCCAGATTCAGGCACAATGAGTTACATTCCTTTACCCTTGCAATTATACTAAGAGGTATGACTACAAAATTCTGGCAGCATAACAGTCCCAAAAATACCATCCTCTCAAAAGAGCTTTTACATGCCTTTTTATAAGCCAGACCCCTGCCAGAAGGGCATGGAGTCTCAGATTTGTAGAAAATGAGGCCATAAATGCCAATAGCAGGAGAGCATGGGTAGAGGCATGGTGAAGGGATAGGGGCCATGCCATTGCCAGAAGAAAAAACATGGAAGATGGCAGCCATGATGCGAGACAGGATAGGGGATGGAGAAGAAACCTCCAAAGTCATCGTCTACCATACAGGAATGGTCCTGCAAGACAAAGAGCTCATGCACCATGAATGCACCTGCAGAACTTCACCAACACAAGACATCGCGAGGAGAAAAACCCCTTAAAACTTTAAGATGGCCGCTAAAACGTCCAATCGGCCCGAAACATGCAAAGCCAGATCCAAAAGATGGACACTGGAAAACTTCCCCAAAAACCTACTTAAATGAAAGAGGAGGCAAAAAAAAGTATCTTTGCCTCCTACAGCATGTCAAAATTCACTGAAATGGGGAAGATACAAGTAGTCAAAGTTCTAGTCAACTGCCTGTATATATCGGCCTCTAAAAATACCTCTGATCCCGCCCCTGCATGTACAAAACACTTTGCATATGTCTCTGCATTTTGGCGCCAAAAGGCCTTCGCAATCGCTCTTAGAAAATGCATTTGAAATTGCCTTGTATATGCAAGAACCTTTGTATATTTGCTCGCCACTGCCACGCAGCACCTCCTAATTTGCCATCGAGTTGGTCTGCCCTTGGTGGTGCTGAGAAACTACATTTTCCTTTTGTATATCGCATTGAATTTTGCTTCGTATATCACTGATGTACAAAAGTTCTTGTATATTGTGGACCCCACCATTTGTATTTCCTTCTTTGCATATGCAAACATACAAGCTGTGGACCCGAAAATGACCCTCAGTTGCATTTCATTGTTTTGCCGAGTCCAACTTGTATTACCTTTTCCTTGTATATTGTTGTATGCGTGCAAATATACAAACACCTACACATACAAATCGGACCCGAAGCCTGAATGAGCCAAACATGATATTCATTTGGGGTCCGGCTTGCATATCACTAATGTATATTCGCCTTGTATATCTGCGATATACAAACCACTATTCACATGATCCTTTGCGGACCCCACCTCTTGTATGCTGGTGATATACAAATGCCTTTGTATATTTTCCCTTTGTATCTTTGCTTTGTATATTTCACTTGTATGTGCAAACATACAAGTGAAAATATACAAGCCACTGTAGCAGATGCATCTTTTGGCTTGTATCTTAGGCGAAGGTCCCTTGTATATTTTCATTGTATATTGGGTTGTATATGCGAATATACAAACCCGATATACGTTCCACTATAGCACATGTATGTCCACCGGCCTTGTATATATTCCATGCATAATTCATTGTATCTTTCACTTGTACATGTGAATATACAAGCCAGATATGCATTCCACCCCTGTACATTTTTATGCAACCGGATATACAAACCAAGAATATTTTAGGAATCTGCGAAAGATTCCCCTTTTGCATATGCATATCCTTGGCTCGACATACATTCCAAAATGTATAAAACTCACTTCTCTCAATATTTCTAAGGCTGATAGGGATTTGCAACCCCACCAAATGTACATTTGAACTGAATGTTAACCAAACTTTGACCATGCATAACTTCTTTGTTTGGTCGAATCTCAGGGTGATGTAAAAAGAAAACCTACCTTTTTTTTAAGCTTTTTCCAATGGCAAGGTTTTTTAGGCAAGGTACCCTGGGAAATTTGGCACTTTTGCTTTATAGGGACTTTTTCAAAGGGATTTTCAAGGAAAATATGAGGTTAACTATTTAGCTCTGAGCAAAGGGAAATAGGATAACATTCTTGGCGACCTCTATGGGGTGTTTGCCTACTAAACAAAAGATTAGTGGCTTGGTACTCATTGGGCATGGAGTCAAAAGAAACTGGGAATACCTTGACAAACATCTTGACCCCAGAAAACTTGGCATGGCAGCAATGGAGGACACAAGAAGACAAGGGGCTAGACAAAAATGCTAACAGCAACCTGCAAACTATGCTAGACAGCACTTAGGGAAAACAAAGAGGCATCTAAACTATTGTGCAACAGCACTTATTGAAAGCATAGAGACCTATTCTATCGATTTACAAAGCATTCATACCTCAAAACACCTCTTTAGGTGTATCCCATTGACTGGGATAGGTAAATTTTGTCCATCCATATTTGATAACTGAAATGCATTGTGTTCCTTGCATTCAATAATGAGAAATGGGCCACTCCACATGTCAAATTTGGAGTGCTTCCCTGGCCTGCTTCTTAATTCATTCCACTTGAGCACCAAATCACCTTCCTTAAAATTTCTGGGGGTGGCTTTCTTATCAAAAGCCTCCTTGGTCTGAAGCTAATGACACTCCATAGTCTTCATAGCCTTGTCCCTGATTTCTTCAAGTTCCATGAGCTGAGCATACTTGACCGCCATGGGATCTTCTTCTTCAAACGTTTCTAGTTGGTTCATGATGTCAAGAGCTGGCAGCTTTGTAGATACGGGCAAACTTGCCTCCTTTCCATAAACAAGCATATATGGAGAGTTCCCAATGGACCTCCTGGGAGTTATTCTATCTGCCCATAAAGCAGATCTCAAATTGGTATGCTAGGTCCTCTGGTTATCTTCCATTGTTCTCCTGATGATTCTTATGAGGTTTTTGTTTGTGGACTCAGCCAGGCCATTACCCTGAGGGTAATAATTTGATGAAGTGCCCAAATAGACCCCATTCTTCACGGTGCAGTCAGTTATTTTTAACCCAACAAAAGTCAATGGATTGTCTAAGATAATAGATTCAGGGACCCCAAATCTAGCTACCAATTCACTGTAAAAATTCAGAACAGTACCTTCATTGGACTCCTTCAGGGCTACCACCTTAGTCCACTTTATGAAGTAATCAGTTGCCATGAGCACCCACCTATGGCCTGCACTAATGGGGCCTATGAAATCGATACCCTACCTCATGAAGGGTTGCTCAACTTGAATTGGCTATAGGGGCAGAGCCAACAGCTGTAATTTTCCTGCAAAAATGGCACACTTCACACATCTCCTAGCCCAAGTGTGGGCATCCTTGAATAAGCTAGGCCAATAATATCCAGCTCTCATTATCTTCCATGTAGTAGTCCTTGGGGCAAAATGACCCCCTGCTACTCCATCATGGAACTCTCGTAGCACCTTGTCAGTTTGAGTTTTATCAATACACCTTAACAATACGCCATTAAAATCCTTCCGGAAAAGGATGCCATTGATGAGAACATATGGGATGGACTACAGTCTGAAGTATCTCCTTTTGGCTCTATCTAACCTTGCTAGACATTCACCAGTTTGCAAATAATGGACCATATTATGAACCCAACTGGTGCCCGCCACTGCTGTGTCCATTTGGTGATCACCCTCTCCGGCCAGAAACACCGCTTCCTCCTTGCTTGCTTCATTCTCAGAACCAACAGCAAGCTATTCGCTGAGTCCTCTTCCTCGAACAAGCTTGGTTACTTTGATATCAACGTCATACTCCATGACCCTAGTAATCCACCCAGTTCTTTTCTTATTGACATCTTTGCTTAATAGGAACTCCTTCACGCTAGGGTGGGGTACCATTAAATGTATCTTATTATTAGAAATAAGATGTCTGAACTTTTTAAGTCTCCTTACTACTGCAAGGATGTGCCTCTCAATGAAACTATATCTCTGTTCATATTCTTCTAAACCTTGGCTGAAAAAAGCAATTGGCTGTTCAAAACCCTCGCTTTGTCGTTGTACCAGAATTGTAGAAATAGTGTCCAGACCACCATAGGAATACAAAATAAAATCCTTGGAGAAGTCCAGATTTACCAAAGTTGGTGTAGCTGAGAGTGCCTCTTTTATGGACTCAAAGCTTATCTTGGCTTCCTTTGTCCAGCTAAAAACTATATTCTTTTTTAACATGGACGTCAAAGGCTTCAGAAGATTTGCAATGTCTGGTATAAACCTTCGCAGAAAGTTAATTCTACCAATAAAACTTTGAAGTCCCTTCTTGTGGCTAGGTAAGGGCAATTCCAAAATAGCTCTTACTCTTTCTGTATCAATGGTAATGCCTTCCTTTGACACCACGTGCCCCAACAACTTGCCTTCATGGACCGCGAAAATGCATTTTTTGGGGTTGAGAGATATCCCAAACTCTTTGCATCTCTCAAATACTTGCTTTAAATGGAATAAATGCTCAGATGCATTCTTGGAAAAGGCTATGATATCATCTAGGTACACCAGCACCAACTTATAAAGCAAACCCTTGAAATCCATGTCCATAGCCCTCTGAAAAGTTGAGCCAGCATTTGACAGACTAAAAGGCATCCTTTTGTAGGCCATGGTGCCCCATTTGGTAGTAAAAGTGGTTTTACACCGATCTTCCTCCTTGACTAACACTTGGTTATAACCAGAAAAACCATCAAGCAAGGAGAATCTCTTTGAGCTAGCTACTACCTGCAGGATCTGCTCCATTGAGGGCAGCAGGTAGTGGTCCTTCACGGAGGCCCTGTTTAGATCTCTGAAATCAACACACAGTCTGATCTCTCCATTCTTTTTTCTCACAGGGACAAGGTTGGAGACCTAAGAAGTATGTTTGATCGGGAAAATGATCTTTCCCTCAATCAACTTGGTCAATTCTTTAATCATCAGGGGCTCGAGTTTTGGGTTTAGGGGCCTTTGTTTCTACCTTACAGGTTTTGCACCTGGCTCTAATTCTATGGTATGCTGGGCTATGTGAGGGTCAAATCCTTTTAGGTCTGAATAATCCCAGGTAAACACATCTTCAAACTCCTGGCAAAGAGCAATGAAAGCCTTTCTATCCTCAGGCGAACAGATTTTACCAATTTTGAGAAGCCTACCCTTAAATATTTCTAGCTCTTCATAATGCTCTTCTTTTATCTGCATGCCAGTTTTGGTCTTCTTCATCTGGTCATCAGTGCCAAACATAGGTTCTAGTGTTACCAGTCCCTTGGGCAGCTTGTTTGTTCTCAACTGAATAATTTGATCATTGCCATATTGTTGTCTAAGCTTATCTTGGTTTACCACAGAGAACTCATCTTCTTCTAACAAAAATTGCAGGATCTACTCATCACTTTCGAATACCTGCCAATGAATGTCATTGTCAAGGACAGACGGTCTATCAACTATTTTGACATGAGGCTGCACTTTCTCCTTTTAAATATCACTGGGGATGTCGAACTGTGCCCCAATTGTAGCTAACCTATCTGCATGGTAATTCTAATTTCTTGGGATTGATATTAAATTGAAAGCATCGAACTCTTCAATCATGTCCCACACCCTATGCTTATAGCATTTTAAAGTATCATTCTTTGTAGCATGCAATCTCCTCACTTGGTTTACAATGAGTTCACTATCCCCGAACACTTGTAAATAGCCAATCTTCCTCTTTCTTGCCCACTGCAGACCTTGAATTAATCCTTCATATTCAGCAGTGTTATTGGTGCATGAAAAGGCAAAACAGAAAGCAAAAAAATACTTGTCGCCTTGAGAGGACACAAGCATTGCACCGCCACTAGATCCATTCCTACCTCTAGAGCCATCAAAGTACATTTTCCATATCTGATCCTGCTCTTCTATCTGTGGTTCTGGGATCCTCACAAGACTCAAAATTACTGCTTCAGGCTCATGCAACATGTACACTCCCATACCAGTCTCTTGAATATGTTCCTCGGGACCATCAACAGCATTCTCCAAGGTCCATTCCCTTAACAGTACCTCTGGTATACTTTCAGCTTGTAGTTGCTGAGCAGCAGCAAGCTCAGGATTATCAGAGATAAAGCAATTTGCATTAACAACACTTGGTGTGTAGGGCTCTATGTGATGATTTGAAAGCAACTCAGATTTTAGGGTTACTTTGGTCCCATATCTGGTCCTGAAAAACATGTGGGACCAGTCTGAGGATAAATATCCTCCTATCTTAGCTGTGAACTCCCTTGACAGGCACATGGCAAAATGAGGTGGCAGGTCTATAATGAACACCTTCTGAGAGATGTAAACATTTGGACAAGCATGTAAGGTGAGGCTTAAGTCTTTTACTACACCTATAGTGTTGATGGCTGTGCCATCAAGTTGGAGCACACCCTTGGTTAGGGGCTGGTAATTCAGTCCTAATTGGTCTGCAATCATCTTAGGTATCATAGAACTACTTGCACCACTGTCTACCATGCAATTGTGCACTAGCTTATCTCCTATTATTAGAGACACATAGAATGGAAGTGGTTTGGCACTCTGGTTTGGCTGTTTGTTACTGACTTGGGGCGAATTGGTAAGGATAGTCTTGGTTGGGTCAACATTTGTATCATCTAACATTTTTAAACTAGACAAAGTAGACTGCAAAATGTCCTTTTGGCTCGGAATCGCCAAGGAGTCCCACATGGACATTGTCACATTTGCCTTTTTCATATTCTCAATAATATTGAAAGGTGTAGCAACACTAACCTTTTGGTGTGACTTGGCAGTAGCAATATCAGCCTGCAAATGAGGCTGCTCTCTAGTAGTTACCTGAGGATTTCTTTGTAGTACGTGGGGCAATTGGGATGTAGAAGGACCAGCAGGTCCTTTTTCTCTACTTGTTGCCTAATCTACCTTGTAATTCTTTCTTTTGGCTCTTGTGTTCGCTGCAACTGGAGTGTCCTCTCTATTCATGCCACAATATTCATTCTCCTGCCAATTTAGGAAGGCAGTATCATTCTGAGGCTATTCTATCTACTGCATAGTCCCCTCATAAGACATGCTTGGCTGCGAAACTGTGATACTTTGTGCTGTTAGAGCTTGATTTATGGTTCCATTTGGACATGCTGCTTGATCATGCAGCTGATTGCTTGGGGAGCACCATTCATACTCGGCGGCCAGGTTGTTCTGAATAGGGATGATGTCACTAATGGCACTGTTGGATGTAGGGTTATAAGGCTGAAAAGGCCTCTGGTTCATGTTCTGCCTAACCCCTTGATAATTATTCTGATAAGGTGGCCTGTTGACTTGGTAGGGTTGATTCTATCCTTGATAAGATTGGTTTTGCCCTTGGTTATGTGGTTGGTAGGGCTGTCTATTCTGGAACTGCTACTTTTTCATATTAGTTAGCTCATTACCAAAAGATTGCAACAATCCCTTGATCTGTTGTAACTCAGACGATTGATTTTGAACAGTATCTTCTGATCTATTTGGCTATACATTAGGTGCTGGTAACGCTAGCGCAATAGGTATAACAGCTATGGGAGGCACATATGTTGGGATTGGCAGTTGAAATGCAGGGAAAATTGGCAAAGGAGGCCTAGGAGCAATTTTGCCAGCCTGAATGAGGCTATTTTCAGCCCTGATGGCTATGGTATAGGCTTGTGGTAAGGAAGACCCTCCCATGGATTGAATCATGACAGAGATGTCACTATTTAATGCTCTCAAAAAATATAGGAATGCATGATCAGTTGTAGGCCTTACCGTTGGTGGAATTCTCTCCCACGTCTTCTAGAAACGGTGGTTGAAGTTTGACATGATTTCATGAGGGGCTCTTTTGATTGTAGACAGCTGCTCCACCAGTGATAGGTGGTCTGATTTGTCCTCGAAGAAACTGCACAGTTCTTCTCCCAAGCAATCCTAGGAATCTATGGAATTTACCGGCAGACTTCTAAACCACTGTAGAGCCTTCCCTTTCAGGGAGGCTGCCAACAGCCTAATTGCTACATTTTCTTCTGTCACATGATGGATAGCACACAGGTTCGCAATGTCTTTGATATGCTCAGTTGGGGTGGTCTGGTCTTCACCATGAAAGGACGATAAGCTCTTCAGGGCGGTGACAAGGATGTCATCATATCAAGCTAGATTCAACGGGCTGCCTTGATTGAAAGCCACAAAGGGCTGATTTCTTACCACAGGAATCATTGTGACTGAAGGCTTTGAGATAGTGTGAGCTCCAATGGCAAGGGGAGTTGACTTGGCTCTCCTAGGCTGGACGTGAGTCTTCTTATGCTTTTTAGATGCTATCCCTCCTCTCCTGGGTGGGGATAATTGTAGGTATTCGAAAGGTGAAGAGCTGCTTCTTGTACATATTCTTCTCATAAGCAGAGATACGCTGATTCTGCTAGAGCAAAGTTGGAGTCGCTAGATATGCAAAATTTTGACCTCTTATAGGTCTGAATATTACTAGCTGCACATCAAAACCAGTAACTAAAACGTAATACTTTGAACTCAGAATTCTCAATTCTCATCCCACCGGGCATGCCAGAAACTATTATCACCCAGATTTGCACCCTTTGCTGCAGTTATGAAGCCTTAGCAACCTGGGGTAACGTTGGAATGATCTCGAAGTGTGGGACCTTGCGATTTGAGATCAGACCTCCAGAGAAGGCTGGTTCCTTGCTCTAAGCCTATTACTGGAGTGGTGATACTAAACCTAGTGCTAAAATTCTGCAAAGGAAAGAGTTAGAAGGGAAACTGAAGGGAAAAAGAGGTGATACACCAGATTTAGTGAGCGATGGTAGTCAAGGTGTGGACACAACAAAGATTCTTTAATACTGAGGGAGATTCACACAGACTTACGACTGGTTGAGGCTTCGGAATGAAAGTTAAACCTACAGAGGAGCCGTTTTACCCACAGGATAGACTACAACTTCAATTAAAACACAGAGATCTAGATATAAGAGAGGCGAGAAGCCAGCATATATTAATCATGACGGTTCAGAAAAACTATTACAATACATAAATATTTCATAGTAGAGTTACACCCACGTAGCTAATTACACTCATTGGTGGATGAAAGGAAGACAACAGAGGCCAGATTCAGGCACAATGAGTCACATTCCTTTACCCTTGCAATTATACTAAGAGGTATGACTACAAAATTCTGCCAGCATAACAATCCCAAAAATACCATCCTCCCAAAAGAGCTTTTACATGCCTTTTTATAAGCTAGATCCCTGCCAGAAGGGCATGGACTCTCAGATTTGTAGAAAACGAGGCCATAAATGCCAATAATAGGAGAGCATGGGCAGAGGCATGGCGAAGGGATAGGGGCCATGCCATTGCTAGAAGAAAAAAAGTAGAAGATGACAGCCATGACGCGAGATAGGATAGGGGATGGAGAAGCAACCTCCAAAGTCATCGTCTACCGTACAGGAATGGTCCTGCAAGACAAAGAGCTCATGCACCATGAATGCACCTGCAGAACTTCACCAACCCAAGACACCGCGAGGAGAAAAACCCCTCAAAACTTTAAGATGGCCACTGAAATATCCAGTCGGCCTGAAACATGCAAAGCCAGATCCAAAAGATGGACACTAGAAAACTTCCCCAAAAACCTGCTTAAATGAAAGAGGAGGCAAAAACAAGTATCTTTGCCTCCTACAGCATGTCAAAATTCACTGAAATGGGGAAGATACAGATAGTCAAAGTTCTGGTCAACTGCCTATATATATCACTTCTGCATCTGTGTATATATCAGCCTCTAAAAATACCTCTGATCCCACCCCATGTACAAAACACTTTGCATATGTCTCTACATTTTGGCACCAAAAGGCCTTCGCAATTGCTCTTAGAAAATGCATTTGAAATTACCTTGTATATGCAAGAACCTTTGTATATTTGCTCGCCACTGCCACGCAACACCTCCTGATTTGCTGTTGAGTTGGTCTGCCCTTGGTGGCGCTGAGAAACTGCATTTTCCTTTTGTATATCGCATTGCGTCTTTGCTTCATATATCACTGATATACAAAAGCTCTTGTATATTGTGGACCCCACCATTTGTATTTCCTTCTCTGCATATGTAAACATACAAGTTGTAGACCCGAAAATGACCCTCAGCTGCATTTCATTATTTTGTCGGGTCCAGCTTGTATTACCTTTTCCTTGTATATTGTTGTATGCGTGCAAATATACAAACACCTACACATACAAATCAGACCCGAATCCTGAATGAGCCAAACATATATTCGTTTGGGGTCCGGCTTGCATATCACTAATGTATATTCGCCTTGTATATCCGCGATATACAAACCACTGTTCACATGATCCTTTACGGGCCCCACCTCTTGTATGCTAGCGATATACAAATGCCTTTGTATATTTTCCCTTTGTATCTTTGCTTTGTATATTTCACTTGTATGTGCAAACATACAAGTGAAAATATACAAGCCACTGTAGCAGATGCATCTTTTGGCTTGTATCTTAGGTGAAGGTCCCTTGTATATTTTCATTGTATATTGGGTTGTATATGCGAATATACAAACCCGATATACATTCCACTATAGCACATATATGTCCGCCGGCCTTGTATATATTCCATGCATAATTCTTTGCATCTTTCACTTGTACATGCAAATATACAAGCCAGATATGCATTCCACCCCTGTACATTTTTATGCAACTGGATATACAAACCAGGAATATTTTGGGAATCTGCGAAAGATTCCCCTTTTGCATATGCATTTCCTTGGCTTGACATACATTCCAAAATGTATAAAACTCACTTCTCTCAATATTTCTAAGGCCGATAGGGATTTACAAGCCCGCCAAATGTACATTTGAACTAAATGTTGACCAAACTTTGACCATGCATAACTTCTTTGTTTGGTCGAATCTTAGGGTGATCTAAAAAGCAAACCTACCTATTTTTTTAATCTTTTTCCAATGGCAAGGTTTTTTTTAGGAAAGGTACCCTAGGAAATTTGGCACTTTTGCTTTACAGGGACTTTTTCAAAGGGATTTTCAAGGAAAATACCAGGTTAACTATTTAGCTCTGAGCAGAGGGAAATAGGATAACAATTACAATGGTATCAGAGTTGGGTGGCTTGTTAGATTGTAGAGAATTTACCCCTGTTAGATTTAGGGCAGACAACTGAGAGGGGGGGTGAATCAGTTGTCCAAAACTTTTCTTTTATCTAAACACTTGCATTCACTTAGCAGTATAATGATAAATCAATCATGAAACTTAATGCTTTTAATTCAAAAGTAGAAACACATCAACACATGAGACACCAAGATTTTAATGTGGAAAACCCGGTTAAGGGAAAAACCACGGGGTGACTAACCCAAGATTGTATTCTCTGTTAGAAGAATAGAAAGAATAAAATGACACTTGCCAATTAGGGCTCATTGCCCGAGCACACTGCTCACAAGAGGCTCACTGCCTACAAGAGACACACTATCTACACAAGAATAAGTATCACATACTTGAATTGGTAAATAGCATCTTCACCATGCTTGAGTCAGTTCCATTTAAGCCCAAAACTTCTACTCTGCCTTTCGCTCTTTTCCTTACTACCACACACTCATCTTCACAAGGACACCTTTGAAATGACTTTGCAATCCCTTATTTATACATGACATCAACTTAGGAATGATCATCTAAGTCAGCTAACAGTCATAAGAACATCCGCAAGATGTATAACTCATCCAGTCGGCCAGTCACAGAAAGAACACCATCATTTAGAAGTTATTCTTCAATTGTGAGCTCCAACTCTTATGCAGACCACTAACACAAACTAGACACGATCCAAAGACCACCACAAGCTTTCCTGAATCACCAAGAACATCCACACTTCATCTGCTTACTGAAATCCTTCTCTCCTTCATCTGGAACCTCAAGAACATAGTCTGTCATCACTATCACAAAAGATTAGATGCTTGCAAACCTCCAAACCATGAACCAATTGAGCTGACACTCCACAAAGACTTCCTCAACACATCTTCAAATCTGTAGAATAGGATAATGCATTTCTGGATCTCACCGGACCTATCTATATCACTCTGTCACCACTAAACATATGTCAGAACTAGTTTTACTTGAGCGGCCACAACTTCTTTAGATCTTTATGTGGACCTCTAAAATCTCTACTGGACCACCTTAAGACACATATAAATAAACCCTTTAATCCGTATCCTCTGATCCTCAACCTATCTTGGACTTTTACCTTGGTGTCATCATTGTTCTTCATTGTTCCTGATTGAGACTATTTTTCTCAATATCCTTAGCACACAGCTCATCCAATCCTTATCATTAATGCAACAGGAGTATGTTGACATCAATGACAACACTGGTTAGGCCCATACTTGTAACAATCTCTCCCTTTGTCATTGATGGAAACATATGATGTGAAAAACTGTTTTAACCATCAAGACAAGAACTTCTTCTCACTGTAACAACTCCCCCTATCAGCAACAACTATTCACATGTCTTCTCTCCCTTTACTACTCCCCCTTTGATTAGCAATCACTTTTTTTTCACATCTCTTCTGTCCCCCTTTGACATCAATGGCAAAGGGCACATACTTGCAATTTTTCCACTTTCAAAATCATATCTGCTGCTCCCCCTGAGTAGCAGCTCCCCATCATCAGTCCGGACCATAAGATGTGACTGTAATATCCACCAGACTGATGCACCTCAGTGCACCTTAGTTTATCACTGGAGGGGCAATAACCCCTAACTTCTGTCTTAGATACTCAAAAGAGTCCTTAGGAAGAGGTTTAGTAAAGATGTTCGCAATCTGATCTTTGGAAGACACAAACTCCAATTTGACTTCATTGTTGTTCACTTGCTCTCTCAAAAAGTGAAACTTGATGGATATGTGTCTAGTTTTTTTAGTGTAACACCGGATTCTTAGATATGTTTATTGCACTTGAATTATCACAGAAAATTGTGATAGGCTCTTCATACTCTACTTTGATATCTCTTAACATCTGCTTCATCCACAACACTTGAGTGCAACTACCTATTGCTGCTATATATTCTGCTTCAGTTGTAGACAGAGATATTGCCTCTTATTTCTTGCTTAGCTAAGAAACCAATCTTTTCCCCAAAAAGAATGCTCCACCACTGGTACTCTTCCGGCCATCCACATCTCCTGCCCAATCTGCATCTATATATGCATCAAGAGAGAAATCATGATCTCTAGGATACCATAGACCATACTCAACTATCCCTTTTAGATATCTAAAAATCCTCTTGATTGCCATGACATGAGATTCTCTAGGATCAGCCTAGAATCTAGCAACAAGACCAACAGCTTGCATAATATCTTGTCTAGTTTGAGTGAGATACAACAATCCTTCAAATCATTGATCTGTACTTTGTCTGATCTATCTTAGGAGATTCACATCTTTGCTCAACTTACATCTGGTTCCTTTGGGAGTATTCATTGGCTTTGAATCTTCCATCCCAAATTTCTTCAACAATTCTTTTGCATATTTGGTCTGAGAAATGAAGATATCTTTCTTTGTTTGAGTGATTTGCAGATCCAAGAAGAAATTCATTTCACCAAGCATGGACATCTCGAACTCACTTTTCATTTGATTTGCAAAAGTTTTACACACTATCTCTTCCTCCAAAAATGATATCATCAACAAACACTTCAACACCTAATATATTTTAATGATCAATTTTGAAATATAAGTTACTGTCAGCAGTACCTTTGTTGAAACCAATCTTCAAGAGATGCTTATCTAGTCTTTCATACCAGGCTCTTGGGGCTTGCTTCAGTCCATACAGTGCCTTCTTCAACTTGCAGACCATATCACCATTATCAGACAATTGAAATCCATCAGGTTGCTCAATGTACACTTCTTCCAAATCACCATTCAGGAAGGCAGACTTGACATCCATCTGATATACCTTGAAATCCTTGAAGGCAACAAATGCAAGAAATAATCTGACTACTTCAATTCTTGCCACCGGAGAAAAAGTTTCTTCAAAATCAACTTCTTCTATTTGAGAGTAGCCTTTGCAAACTAATCGGGCCTTATTTCTGATTACTTCACCAACTTCATTCAGTTTGTTCCGGAAGACCCATTTGGTTCCAATCACATTCTTGTTTCTAGGTCTGGGAACAAGATCCCAAGTGTGATTCTTCTCAATTTGCATCAATTCTTCCTCCATTGCCTTAGTCCAATTTTTATCATTGCAAGCTTCATTCACTGTCTTAGGTTCAATCTTTGAAATTAGACAATACTCATCTGAATCTTGAGCAATTCTCCTTCTTGTTTGTACACCTTTGCTTTTGTCACCTATGATCTGATCTTTAGAGTGGTTTAGTCTCACATACCTTGGAACTTTGGGAGTTTCTTGCACTTCTAACTCTTGATCAGGCTCATTGAAACTTATCTCTTCTTCCTCACTTACCGGATCAACTTGAATATGTTTTTTAGAAGAGACTTGGGCACCTTGAATCAGAGCATTATTCTGATCATTTTCATCATACTCATAAAACCTTGAGGGTTTTTCAATTCCTTCATCAACCTTCACATTTGTACTTTCTATAATCTTTCTCAATCTCTTGTTATAACATCAGTATGCTTTGCTTTGAGTAGAGTAACCCAAGAATATTCCTTCATCACTTCTAGCATCAAACTTTCCTAGATCTTCATCCCTTTTAATGTAACATTTGCTACCAAAAACTCTAAAATACCTCACAGTGGGAGTGATGCCAAACCAAAGTTCATAAGGAGTCTTACAGGTATTGCTTCTAATTTGAACTTGATTTAGAGTGTAAACTGCAGTGCTGACAGCTTCTCTCCAATAGATCTGAGGAACATTTGCTTCCATCATCATAGTCCTGGATGCTTCCTGGATGGTCCGATTCTTTCTCTCAACTACTCCATTCTACTGTGGAGTCCTAGGAGCAGACAACTGTCTCTTTATTCCATGTTTCTCATAGAAGTCTATGAACTCACTAGATGTGAATTCACCACCTCTATCAGACCTCAGACATTTGAATTTTAATCCAATTTCATTTTCTACCATAGCCTTGAATATTTTGAATTTCTCAAGTGCTTCTGATTTCTCCTTTAGAAAGGTTACCCACATCATCCGAGAATAGTCATCAATTAGCAACATGAAGTATCTATCACCTTGCACACTCCTAATCTTGCTGGACCACAAAGATCAATATGAACTAAGTCTAATAATCTAGTAGAAGACAGTTCCTTACTTTTGAATGAGACTCTGCTTAACTTACCCAACTGACATTCTTTGCACAAGCTATTAGTAGGTTTCACCAATTTAGGAAGATCTCTTATAGCCCAAGTATTTCTTATCTTGATGATATTATCAAAATTCACATGACACATTCTCCTATGCCATAGCCAACTCTGATCAACTTGAGAAAATAAACAACTTTTACAAGCACCAACCAAGTGGAAGATATTACCTTTAGTTTGAGTACCAGACGCAATCTCTGTTCCGGAACTTGATTTAGAGTGTAGAATGTAGTGCTGACAGCTTCTCTCCAATAGATCTGAGGAACATTTGCTCCATCATCATGGTCCTAGATGCTTCTTGGATGGTCCGGTTCTTTCTCTCAACTGCTCCATTCTGCTGTGGAGTCCTAGGAGCAAACAACTATCTCTTTATTCCATGTTTCTCACAGAAGTCTATGAACTCACCAGATGTGAATTCACCACCTCTATCAGACCTCATACATTTCAATTTTAATCCGGTTTCATTTTCTACCATAGCCTTGAATATTTTGAATTTCTCAAGTGCTTCTGATTTCTCCTTTAGAAAGGTTACCCGCATCATCTGGGAATAGTCATCAATTAGCAACATGAAGTATCTATCACCTTGCACACTCCTAATTCTTGTCGGACCACAAAGATCAGTATGAACTAAGTCTAATAATTTGGTAGAAGACAGTTCCTTACTTTTGAATGAGACTCTGCTTAACTTACCCAACTGACATTCTTTGCACAAGCTATTAGTAGGTTTCACCAATTTAGGAAAATCTCTTACAGCCTGAGTATTGCTTATCTTGATGATATTATCAAAATTCACATGACACATTCTCCTATGCCATAGCCAACTCTGATCAACTTGAGCAAATAAACAACTTTTACCAGCACTAACCAAGTGGAAGATATTACCTTTAGTTTGAGTACCAGATGCAATCTCTATTTCGAAACTTTCAAAGATCTTACATTTTCCATTCCTAAATCTAAGATCATAGCCTTTGTCTACTAACTATCCAACACTGAGAAGATTGTACTTTAATCCTTCAACATACAGTACATTACCAGTTTTGTTCTTTCCATCAAAAGAAATAGTTCCTCTACCTCTAATTCTACCAACAAAATTATCACCAAACTTTACCACTCCTCCTTCATACCTTTCCAAATCTATGAACTTATTTTTGTCACCTATCATATGGTGTGAGCATCCACTATCACCCAATCATCCTTTTTTTCAAATTGGGCAGCCAAAGCTCTTTCTTCAACTTTTTGATTGACAGATTCAGAGGGCATTGGATCTTCTTCCTTGATGGCAATGAACACCCAGTCACTCCAGATTTGTCTCCTATCTCTGATTCATCATCTGTTACTCCTTCATCATCTCCTTCATGAGCATAGTAACAATTCTTCTGAAATCTTGGTCTATTTGTGTTTGGCCTTGAAAATCTTTTTTGACACCTTGATGCAAAATGGCCAATCTTATTGCAGTTAAAACATTTAAAACGCAATTTCCCTTCATACTTACCGGATCCTCTTGGCAGTCTTTTTGCAATAAGAGCTTCAAGATGAGCAATTTCAGCTTCTTCTTCTTCCAAGTCTTTTCTTGCTTTTTCATACCATGATAGTTTCCTTGAGGAGTTTTCTCCCAGATCAAACCTTTGTTTCCCTTTTACAGAGGCACTGGCTTTGAATGCAGATTGTGTCTTTGGGGGATCATCTCCAAACTTGGCCATCTCAAATGCAGCCAATTTACCAACCAATTGATCTCTTGTGATGGTTGTGTGAGCTCTGAATTCTTCAATTGTAGCAGCCTTGATTTTATAAGAAGCAGGAAGGGATTTGAAAACTTTGCCAAAAATCTCATCTTCACTCAAGACTCCACCAGCATTTCTAATTCCACAAACAAGTTCATTTACTCTTGGCATAAAAGTAGCAGTAGTTTCATCATCTCTCATCTTCAGATTTTCAATTCTCCCTTTCAGACTCTGTAGCCTTGCACTTTTAACATACTTGTCTCCTTCATGTAATATTTCTAGTTTTTGCCAAATTTCAAAAGCAGTTGGTAGGTCAATGACATTTAAGAGCTCTAAATTAGATAATGCGCTTAAAAGAGCCTCAATAGTCTACAAATTGTTTTCAGCATCGGTGATTTCATTCAGGGTTTTTGGACCACCCTGTGGAGGTGCATACTATGTTGTAACCATGTTCCAATATGCCATTCCCATACATTGCAAGTGACATTTCACGCGACCTTTCCAGAGAGTAAAATTGGTTCCATCAAATTTCAGACTGTCCTTCTTGTAAGACGACATCCTGGATCTCCTCAAGTGGTTAAGCTTCTTTTAGAGGAACCTTGCTCTGATACCAATTGTTAGATTCAGGGTAGATAACTAAGAGGGGGGTGAATCAATTGTCCAAAACTTTTCTTTTATCTAAACACTTGCATTCACTTAGCAGTATAATGATAAATCAATCATGAAACTTAATGCATGTAATTCAAGAGTAGAAACACATCAACACATGAGACACCAAGATTTTAACGTGGAAAACCTGGTTAAGGGAAAAACCACGGGGTGACTAACCCAAGATTGTATTCTCTATTAGAAGAATAGAAAGAATAAAATGGCACTTGCCAATTAGGGCTCACTGCCCAAGCACACTGCTCACAAGAGGCTCACTACCTACAAGAGACACACTATCTACACAAGAATAAGTATCACATACTTGAACTGGTAAATAGCATCTTCACCGTGCTTGAGTTAGTTCCATTTAAGCCCAAAACTTCTGCTCTGCCTTTCACTCTTCTTCTCGCTACCACACACTCATCTTCATAAGGAGACCTTTGAAATGACTTTGTAATACCTTATTTATACACGACATCAACTTAGGAATGATCATCTAAGTCGGCTAACAATCATAAGAACATCCGCAAGATGTATAACTCATCTGGTCAGCTAGTCACTAAAAGAACACCATCATTCGGAAGCTATTCTTCAATTGTGAGCTCCAACTCCAATGCAGACCACTAACACAAACTAGACATGATCCAAAGACTACCACAAGCTTTCCTGAATCACCAAGAACATCCACACTTCATCTGCTTCCTGAAATCCTTCTCTCCTTCATCCAGAACCTCAAGAACACAATCTATCATCAATGTCACAAAAGATTAGATGCTTGTGGACCTCCAAACCATGAACCAATCAAGCTAACACTCCACAAAGACTTCCTCAACACATCCTGAAATCCACAGAACAGGATAATGCATTTCCAGATCTTACTGGACCTATCTGTATCACTCTATCACCTCTGAACATCTGTCAGAACCAGTTTTACTTGAGCGGCCACAACTTCTTCAGATCTTCATGCAGACCTCTGAAATCTCTACTGGACCACCTTAAGACACATAAATAAACCCTTTAATTCGCATCCTCTGATCCTCAACCTATCTTGGACTTTTACCTTGTTGTCATCACTGTTCTTCATTGTTCCTGATTGAGACTAATTTTCTCAATATCCTTAGCACACAGCTCATCCAATCTTTATCATTAATGCAACAGGAGTATGTTGACATTAATGACAACATCGGTTAGGCCCATACTTGCAACAAACCCTTGTTGCAAATTTTTAGTTGCATGAAAGTGTTCAATAATTGAAAGTGTTCTAACAGTTGCTACAACTGTTAAGTTCATCTCTCCATCCAATTGTGACAGAGAAAATTCAGAAAATTTGGTATTCACCTTCCCATGAATCATGGTTTTAGAAATGACAGAGAAGCTTTTTAGTGCTGAAAAAATACTTGGACACGTGCCACTACCAAAGGGTATATTACTATGCATTCTAGATACAGTTGAGAATTGTTTGAGTATGATTGAGTAGTCACCCTCTGAAGAGATGTAGTTTGCCTTTATTTCTTCAAAGATTAATTTAGTTAAACCAAAGTTAATGAGGCACTCATATGATGATGTGAGACTTGCAGCTATCACTTGCATCAATGAGATAACAAGAATAACAACTCCTAAAACTCCATACAATGATGACATAATGAAAGATATATTTCAGCTATTGGTGGGTAATTTCAAAGGTTTGGATGATGTCACAAGTCTTTATTTTTCTAAGAGAGTGACCATGCTAAAAACATTTACAAAAATCAGATTTGATAACATTATGTTATCCATTGGTTGTGAAGAGATTATTTTTGTAATGTTTCAAATATTTTGGAATGTTATTGATGAGGCTCATTTAAAGAATGTTATCACCTCCATGCAATCTATTATGTCTTTGATTTTGAATGAGGATGATGATATCTCCAAACTATTGTTAGCTAACTTGTTAGCTGTTTGGAGGATGGAGCAGGATGTGTCACCAATGGCACATGAGTTGTCAAAGAGGTTGGTTAAATAGAATATGGAAAAATTGAAAAGTCATTTGATGGAAAGAGAATTTTTTTCTTGTGGTTTGCAGCCTACAAGTGCTTCTAGAAAGAGAAAAAATTAATTAAAGAAAGAGCAACATTGTTTCACATACACCTAGTCATATATGTGAAAACAATAAAGATGTATCCATCACAGGTTTATTCTAGAAAAGTGATAATGTGAACAAAGAAGATGAAACAATGTATTTTAAGGAAGAAGAATCACTTGGTGCATCTGTAAGAGGTGTACATGAGTCTCCATGATGATGATGAGTTTGAAGGATATGCTGATTTAGAGTTTGTTATTGATAAGCCATATGAAAGTATGGATTCTCTTGATGATACTTTACTTAATCATAAAACTCTCCCACCATTCATACATGATGATTACACGGCATCAATTAGTGAGTTAGCTAATTTTATTGTTCCTACAAATGAAGGCAAATCAGAAAATTTGTTGTGTGGCAAGCCAGGTCACTTTGATGACTTTGATCAAAGATCTTTAGCATTGCAAGATTTGAAGACTCAATTTGTGGTTATGGAAGAGAAAGTAGTGCAAGTGTTAACAAAGATTGATAGTACTCAAAAATTCATTGCAGACATCATTTGGAAAGCCCAAATTGAGGAGAGGCAAAAAGGAGTTGAAGGAGGAATCACTCTTACCCAATTGCACATGGTCAAAGAGGCAATAGAAATAATGAAATCTAATTACTTGTAATTGCTCATTGATAGTGATCATGCTATCAAATTTGTAAAAGAAAAGGAGAAAGAGGATGATGAGCTCTGCCTAGAGCTAAGTTTGGCCCACTTTTCATTACAAAGAAAAAAACTAGTCATCTATTGCAGCCACACCCAAGGAACAAGAATCTAATACAAGGATTATGGAGATCAGGCAAATAGTTGAAGGAATTGATGAATCCATAAGGATGAAATATTGCATAATGATTCCAACATTTCTCATACTAAGGAGATTCAGTATGTTGATAGTGATTGAAAAGTACATCAAGGGTGTGAAATCTTGGGATTTGAGAAGCAATTTTCACATTAAGGTGTAGTTTTCAGCCATGGGATAGATGCTATAACAGGGAATGCATGCAGTTTTCAGCGTGATACAATTTTTGGATCGGCAAATAATGATGAGCATCCAGAAATTAAAGAAAATGTGCATGAGATTTATGAAGACACCATTGAAAGGTATGAAGAAAATGTTGATTCTATGTTTATAAATAGCAGTCCATTGTCTTCACATGATTTTGATAATCATAAGGTGATAGATAAGTTCCATGTGGAGGGCATTGGTAAGGGGCTTTACCTTGTTAAATTAAAGATTTTATAGCTAAACATCAGAGAGTGTTTGTGGATCTAATATACATACAAGATACGACATTCCATATTGGATTTGTTATTCCTTGCTTCAAGTTGAGTTTGCATTGGATACATCTTATTGAAGGGCTACTTATGGAAACCAAGAGATTACCTTTAGGGAAGATACTTCATTTTGATAATGTGTGGTTTGTCATAGACATCACTCTATTGAGATGGTTATCAAATGAGACATATACAAGTTTTAACTCCTTAGTTTGTGATGATATCAAAGTAACGCATCATAAGCATGATGAAGATACTACATTGTTGAGTACAAGAGATCATCAACAAGGATTGTTGGAGGATAATGATGATGGAAAGAATATTAAATGGAAGGTTATGAATCAAAATTTTATCATCCCCTTTTCAATCAACTAGCATATGATTCTATTTGCATACTTACAAATAGATTGGAGGGAAATTTTAGTCAAAAATTGGAGCATGTTTCAATTGATGTCTTTTGTAAAGGAATTTTTAGCCTTGGTAAATGTATTTATAGCTACTAGCATGCCCATTTCTCTTGTTATTTCTAAAAGATTTCAGACTTGTAGTTGTTCCATTTTCATATTAAGAAAATCAAAACATCAGTTGCTAACTTGAAACTTAAGTAGCAACAAGGTTAGACCTTTTGTAGACTTGGAAACCTTGAAGAATGTTGACACAAGTTTTTAGCTGAAAGAAACAAATAATTCAACTATCTATCTTTTTTTGGTTTGGAAGCCCAAGTGATTCATGACTACTCTGAGTTATTTTCAGTTTGCATACAAGCTGATTTGTGTCTTACCATGGAAGAAATATTTCACAATTCAGTTTATGAAGATCCTTTTGTGAAGGAATGTGTTGTGGATTTATTCATTTTGTCTTTGGGACTAACTTGGGATAGCAAATTTCCACACAACTATCTTACAAGAGTTCCAGAAGTGATAATAGAAAGTATCAACACAAACTTTCCAATTTTTTTTGAAGTGACATATGATTTGGAGCCACCTAAGAGTAGCAGGGTGCATGATGGTTTCCATGTGTCTCACCTCAAGAAGGCTCTCAGTTATAATGTTGTTCCCTCTTCTAAGTTGCCATCTTTGGATGAGGAAGGCAAACTTGTGTTGGTTCCAAAGGTAGTTATTGATTATAAGGAGCATACCTTGAGGAAGAGAACCATTAGGGAGTATTTGGTGAAGTGGCATAACTTACCAGTGGAGGATGCTACATGGGAGAGAGCATATTTTATAGCATCCATATTTGCAATTGCTTGGGGACAAGAAATTATGGAGAGGGAGGACTATATGTCTCTTTCTCAGGCCAAGTCAGTTTGGGTGATAGTTAGCCCTTTTCCTGAGTTCCTGTAGGATAAGTGCAAGAAGTTGGGTCCACATAGAGGGGAAGTCGCGGGCAAAAAAAACATCCGACAGAAATGGGTACCCATTTAGGAACGGGTGCCCAAGCCTAAATAGGTACCCATTACTAAACGAGTACCCGTTTAGGCTTAGGCACCCGTTCCTAAGATGTTTAAATTTAAAAAAAAATAATGCGCGCTTCTTTTTGCCACACAAAAGGAACGAGTACCCATTTTAAAACGGGTACCCATTTATAACACGTACCCGTTTTAGAATGGGTACCTGTTCCTAAAAGATTAGGCTCGGGAAAGGCATGGAAGTCAACCCCTTGCCTTGGACCTGCAAGTATTTTTCTAAGTACAGAACAAGAGAAAAGACTGAGTTTATCTCTATGGCTGATGACATTTTTTTCTAAATTTTTTTACGAAATTAAAACCCATTACAGATGACAGTGTCTAGTTTTCAAATATGCAATTTTTTTTTTATTGGACTTGTTTTTCTATTTATTATTTAATTTATGAGCAAACTGGTCCAAAAACTTGAAATGACAGGTGTTTGTATTTTTTTAATAACTTTTAATTTTTAAAAAAATTTGAAAAAAAAATATATGTCATCAATCTACACATCATTCTTTACATAATGAAAAAAAAAATCATTTTATGATTAGTTTTGCTCAAATTATGTTGGCCGTACACAAGGGTTTTCAAAAACAGTAATTAGGGCCAATAAAAAATTAATAAAAAAAAATATTTGGAAAAAAATTATAAAAAAATATCCTCATCAAACTTCACTGTACTACACATCTTTCCCCAAAACGATTTAGAAAAATACTTTTAGTTAGGTCAAATTATGTTGGCCGTACACGTGCATGGTATGGTAAAAAAAAAAGTGACTTTTAAACAGTGGTTTTTAGAAATGCCTATTGAAAATCAATTTGTATCATCTGGGTATTAAAATAAATTATATATTTGGAAACTAAACTCCAAGTACTACATTTCATATTACTAACTTTTTTCAAGATTCAATATTTAAGTGCCTCAAATGTTTAGGTCAAATGTGACAAATTCTAAAAATCAGGGAAAACACTTCCACTTTTTGGCCAAAAAGTGGACCCAACTTCTTGCACTGACCCTGTAGGGTAATTGGTATTAGTTAAGGGACTCCAAAGATCTTGGAGATCACTAGTTTAGTTTTAATTGGTTTCTATTTGTGGCTTTGAGCTCAGTTGCCATTATGAATTGTAGTGATGCTTTTAGAAGCGTTTTTGGCCTCCTGGTTTGTGCTCCAAACTTCTTGGAGAGCACATCTATTTTTAGTAAGTCTCTGAGTTGACACATGTCTTTATCCCACTACTTCAGTTACTTCTTGAAATGATTAGTTTTGATTTTGAATGCCTTGGCAGTGCTTTCCGCAACTTAGGTGGAGTATTTAAAATATAAACTTAAGTTCCTAATGTTTAATAATTTAATATTTGCTAAAGTGTTATATTTCATTAAAGTGACTTATATCTTCTCTAAGTGGGAGTCTAGGAGAAAATAAAGGAACTTACACATGAAAAGGCTTTTAATATTTTAAAAAGGGTGTTGAGGGGAAAAGGGATTATTATATAATTTTAAATGGGCAAGGACTTAGATAAATTTTGCAACTTTCGAAATAAATCCCAACAAGGTATAGTAATAGGAGATGGAGACACTGAAGGTGATAGGGATGAGAATGGGGTGGAACATTTATATAGTTGGTCTTTTATATTTTTGCGTATTTTATCCATTATATCCAAACATTACCATATTATCCCCATTTTTAAGGCTTCTATTATGTAAGAAATATGCTTAAATATTTTACTATAAGGAACCCTACATTACATAGATAAGAAAATTTCCTAGTAAATCAGTATTCACAAGAGATGCTAAAAGAGTGGTTTTTCAAGTTAGTGTTGCATAAGAACTGCATGTTAAGGATTATTAACAAGGCAAATTTTTAGATGCCAATTTCATATTTACACAAGCTTGCTTGTACAGTCTTTAATATATAGAAGGAATTGTGCTTGAAAAGAAGCCATTCTCTAGCAAAGAAGGCCTTAAAGATCTCTATTTTAAGGACCAAGTGTTTACTAAATACCAAAGTTGCTACTTTGTGGTTTGTATTTTCATCATATGGTGTTCATAATTCATTTGAAAGTTAGGAACCCACATGAGAAAATTTGAACATATTTACAAATTCCTTAACAGAGTACCTACAAATTAAATGAGGTGATTTTATCATGGTAGTATTCCATAGGATTGTACTAAGTTTGAAATTGAGAATGCAAACATTTTAGTTGTATGAAACATGAACTTTGCAATATGATAGCATGTTCATGTAAAGAAAACACTGAAGAATGGAACTTTCCATAGGACTTTTTTAGTTGAGTTTCCTATATTCTACTACTTGATGCTTTCTAATTTTCGTGTTTGAATGGCCTCCTTCAGCCATCAGTAGAATGAAAATTGATTCGTGAGGAAAAATGAATTAGATAGCAATAAAAGTTATAATACAGTAGAATAGAACAGGCAACTCAATACAATTATATATTTTTCAATTGTCCATGGAGAGACCTGTAGATGTGGCTAGAAGTAGCTACCTATTTTTATTGCCAATGGACTTGTTATACAATTGGTAAAAGTGCAAATTTTACGTTAAGTTACACATTTTTTCCTTGATAATATATCATGTTACTAATTTTTCAAACCAAGAACTAAAAAACACATACTTTCTATAAGAAAATTGAAGGGTTCTTCCACTTGGGCCGTTGCAATCTATTGTTTTCAAAAAATTTAGGCACATGCTCTTTGGTTCCATGATAGATAATTTGTCCCTCTAAAAGTAGTATAACATCATCAAACAATTTATATGTTTTAGGTGCAGGTTGAAGCAAAGACATAAGAATTGTTACATTCACAAGGGAGTAGAATTGCTACAGGCATTTTACTATTTGATAAGTTACAGTTGTCTCTAAACACATTGAAATCTAATGCTTGCCAATACTAATTAAGCATTATCTAAATGCCTGAAGGGTACCTTGAATATTATCTTTTTTTGCATATACGAAATTATTGTTGATCCAATTTTGTAGGCTTTTAACATGTCGATTTGCAAGGTGCCAGTTGAAAACATGATTGCTTTGAACAAGTGTATATGTTCCTCAAATTATCGAATTCGACATTTTTCATCACTTGCCTAAGTTGCAAAATGAACTTAAGGTGAAACTTTTATGTTGTATGTTGACAAGGATAAATGGAATAACTATGGAAAATTAGTGGTTGAAGTTCTCCCTTTGGTAAAAATAATTAGAGATTCCTATAAAGGTAACACAATATCTTACACTGCAGAAATATCTACTTGCATGTTTTTTTATGGATTCATGTTTCATTATCAAATTTTTTAAGAGTTTAAGTAGGGACAATGTGCATCCTTACTTCATGACAAATGTGGGATTGAATAGAAAGAAAAATGCAAGAGATAATGAAAAATGTTTTCAAGTTATAAAACCAAATTCTACTAATCATTTTGCTAAAGATACTTGAATTGAAGTTTCACACCGCTGAAAGAGTGACCCCTATATTGGCCAAAATTCTGTTATTACCCCAATAGTTACGCATTTTCCCCATTTTTCTAAAAACGAGTCAATCAGAAATGGAAACTCGTATTAATAATGTTGCATGCCATCTCTTGCATTTTTGAAGCAAAATTATATAACATTTTTTAAGTGGATTATATATTTCTGTGGATATCCATCAAGTTAAATTCAAACCTAGTGTAAAAGGAGGCCGTGTTCAGCTTGAGAGTATATGGTTCTCCTCTAAGATACTCTACATTCCTCAGATGTAACTTGACAAAAATACAGAATCCATTCTTCTGAATTTGATGATTTTTAAAATATGTCACTAAATATAGAAAGAGGAAACTCTCGTTTAATTTATTAACTACTTATAATGATTTGCCCCTTCCTCAGCTTAGCAATACCATATTTTGCAAAGAGTATGAAGTCCGTCAATAGTGTTATAAATTGAAAGAGAGTTTCATTTTTTTATATTCTATGACATGTTTTATAACCATCAAATTCACGAGGATGGATTCTGTATTTTTGTCAAGTTACATATGAGGAATGCAGAGTATCTTAGAGGAAAACTATCTACTCTCAAACTAAACAAGACCTCTTTTCACACTAGGTTTGAATTTAACTTGATGGATATCTATAGAGATATATAATCCACTGTAAAAATGTTGTGTAATTTTGTTTAAAAAATACAAAAGATGATAGGCACCATCATTAATATGAGTTTCCATTTTTGATTGACTCGTTTTCAAAAAAAAAGGGGAAACTATTGAGGTAATATAAGAATTTTGACCAACATAGAGGTCGCTCTTTCACGGGTGTGAAACTCCAATTCAAGTAACTTTAGTAAAATGGTTAGTGGAATTTGGTTTTCTAGCTTGAAACCATTTTTCATTATGTGTTGTGTTTTCCTTCTATTTAATCCTGCACTTGTCATGAAGCAAGAATGCACATTGTCCCTTCTTAAACTTTTAAAAAATTTGATAATGAAGCATGTATCCATAAAAAACATGCAAACAAATGTTTCTATAGTGTAAGATATTGTGTTGCGTTTATAGAAATCTCATATTGTTTTTTACAAAGGGAGGACATCAACCACTAATTTTTCCACAATCATGTCATTTATCCTTCTCAACGTACAACATAAAGATTTCACCTTAAGTTCATTTTGCAACTTAAGCAAATGATGAAAAAGGTCAAATTTGACAACTTGAGGAACATACACTTGTTCAATGCAATCATGTTTTTAGTTGGCACCTTGCAAATCGACATGTTAAAATCCTACAAAATTGGATCAACAATAATTTCACCTACACAAAAAAAAAATATTCTAGGTAACCTTGAACCATTCAGACAATGCTTAATTAGTATTGACATGGATTAGAATTTCAATGTGTTTAGAGACTACAACTTATCAAATAGTAAAATGCCTATAGCAATTATGATCCCTTATGAATGCAATAATTCTTATGCCTTTGCTTCAACCTGCACCTGAAACATATGAATTATTTGATGATGTTATACTACTTTTAGAGGGACAAATTATCTATCTTGGAACCAAAGAGCATGTACTTGAATTTTTTGAAACCAATAGATTGCAATGGCCCAAGAGGAAGACAATTTAAATTTATTTTAGAGATTGTGTTTTTAGTTCTTGGTTTGAAAAATTAGTAACGGGATATATTATCAAGAAAAAATGTGCAACTTAACGTATAATTTGGAACTTTACCAACTGTATAACCAGTCCATTTACAATAAAAATAAGTAGCTACTTCTAGCCACGTCTACATGTCTCTCCATGGACAATTGAAAAATATATAATTTTATTGAGTTGTCTGAATTATATTCTACTATATTATAGCTTTTATCACTATCTGATTCATTTTTCCTCACAAATCAATTTTCATTCTATCGATGGTTGAAAGAGGCCATTCAAACACAAAAATTAGAAACTATCAAGTAGTAGAATATAAAAAATTCAACTTGAGAATAGATGGTTCTTCTTTAAAGATACTCGAATTGGAGTTTCACACCCTTAAAAGAGCAGTCTCTATGTTCGCCAAAATTTCTGTATTTATCTCAGCAATTTCCATTTTTTCTTAATTTGAAAACAAACCATCCAAAACTGAAAGTTCGTATTAGTAATGGTGCATGCCATCCTTTAAATTTGTTAAGTAAAATCATATAACCTTTTTAAAATGGATTATATATCCTTGTGGATATTCATCAAGTTAAATTCAAACTCAATGTAAAAGGAAGTCGTGTTCAACTTGTGAAAAGATAGTTTTGCTCTAACATACTCTATATTTTTCAGATGCTACCTGACAAAAATATGGAATCCATCCTTATAAATTTGATGGCTTTTGAAACTTGTCATGAAATACAAGAAGAAACAAATCTATTTCAATTTATGACACTATTAATAGACTACTTATAATGATTTGCTCAATACCATATTTTGCAAATTGTATGAAGTCCGTCAATAGTATTATAAATTAAAAGAGTTGCATTTTTTTATATTTCATGACATGTTTTATAAACCATCAAATTCATGAGGATGTATTCTGTATTTTTGTCAAGTTACATATGAGGAATGCAGAGTATCTTAGAGGAAAACAATCTACTTTCAAACTAAAAAAGACCTCCTCTCACACTGGGCTTGAATTTAACTTGATGGATATCCATATAGATATATAATCCACTTAAAAAATGTTGTGTAACTTTGCTTTAAAAATGGAAAAAATGATATGCACCATCATTAATATGAGTTTTCACTTTTGATTGACTCATTTTCAAAAAAAATGGGAAACTATTGAGGTAATATAAGAATTTTGACCAACATAGAGGTCACTCTTTCAGGGGTGTGAAACTCCAATTAAAGTATCTTTAGCAAAATGGTTAGTGGAATTTGGTTTTCTATCTTGAAAACATTTTTCATTATGTGTTGTGTTTTCCTTATATTTAATCATGCACTTGTCATGAAGCAAGAATGCACATTGTCCCTTCTTAAACTTTCAAAAAAATTGATAATAAAGCATGTATCCATAAAAAACATGCTAACAAATGTTTCTGCAATGTAAGATATTGTGTTGCATTTATAGAAACCTCTGATTGTTTTTTACAAAGGGAGAACTTCAACCACTAATTTTCACACAATCATATCATTTATCCTTCTCAACATACAACATAAAGATTTCACCTTAAGTTCATTTTGCAACTTAGGTAAGTGATGAAAAAGGTTGAATTTGACAACTTGAGGAACATACACTTGTTCAATGCAATCATGTTTTCAATTTGCACCTTGCAAATTGACATGTTAAAATCCTACAAAATTGGATCAACAATAATTTCACCTACACAAAAAAAAATATTCTAGGTAATCTTCAACCATTTAGGCAATGCTTAATTAGTATTGACATGGATTAGATTTCAATGTGTTTAGAGACTACAACTTATCAAATAGTAAAATGCCTATAACAATTCTGATCCCTTATGAATGCAACAATTCTTATGTCTTTGCTTCAACCTGCACCTGAAACATATGAATTGTTTGATGATGTTATACTACTTTTAGAGGGACAAATTGTCTATCATGGAACTAGAGAGCATGTACCTAAATTTTTTGAAACCAATAGATTGCAATGGCCCAAGAGGAAGACCCTTCAAATTTATTTTAGAGAGTATGTGTTTTTTAGTTCTTGGTTTGAAAAATTAGTAACATGATATATTATCAAGAAAAAATGTGTAGCTTAAAGTATAATTTGGAATTTTACCAACTGTATGACCAATCCGTTTACAATAAAAATAGGTAGCTACTTCTAGCCACGTCTACATGTCTCTCCATGTACAATTGAAACATATATAATTTTATTGAGTTGTCTGAATTCTATTCCACTGTATTATAGCTTTTATTACTATCTGATTCATTTTTCCTCACAAATCAAATTTCATTCTATCGATGGTTGAAAGAGGCCATTCAAACACCAAAATTAGAAAATATCAAGTAGTAAAATATAAAAAATTCAACTTGAGAATAGATGGTTCTGCTTTAAAGATATTCGAATTGGAGTTTCACACCCTTAAAAGAGTAGTCTCTATGTTGGCCAAATTTTTGTATTTATCTTAGCAATTTCTATTTTTTAATTTGAAAACAAACAATTCAAAACTAAAAATTCATATTAGTAATGGTGCATGTCATCCTTTAAATTTGTTAAGTAAAATTATATAACATTTTTTAAATGGATTATATATCCTTGTGGATATTCATCAAGTTAAATTCAAACTTAATGTAAAAGGAGGTTGTGTTCAACTTGAGAAATGATGGTTTTTCTCTAACATACTCTACATTCCTCAAATGCCACTTGACAAAAATATAGAATCCTTCCTTATAAATTTGATGGCTTTTAAAACTTGTCATGAAATACAAGAAGAGAAAAATCTATTTCAATTTATGACACTATTAATAGACTAGTTCATACACCACTAAATTGACCTATTACATTGTTCTATTAGAATTCTCTTATAATACTTGTTGAACTTAGAAGTCAATTTCCTATCAATCCACATTATACTTATAATGATTTGTTCTTTTTTAAATTTAGTAATGTCATATTTCTCAATGTGTATTAGGGGAAGGATGTCACATCTCATTTTTATGAACAATATGATTAATCTAGTTTAGTGAACAATCATCTTGATTAATTTTAATTCAAGTAATTTTGCTTACGTGGATGTAATCATTATGAGTTAATTGATGAAATTTGGAAATTATTTTTTTATATAGAATATTGATGCAATGATTTGCTTCGGCTATGTTTTGAGACACTAACCTATTGACATCTAGTTGAGTGCAATTGGATGCAGATATTCATTGAAGATGAGAGCATGATTGTGGTAGAAATGCTCTAGCCACTTGGCAAGAACTAATGGATGTCAACCAATAGTGTTATAAATTGAAAGAGATTTATCTCTTCTTATATTTCATAACATGTTTCAAAAGCCATCAAATTCAAAATGATAGATTCTGTATTTTTTGTTAAATGACATCTGAGGAATGTAGGATATGTTAAAGTAGAATCATTTATTCTCAAATTGAACATGACCTCATTTCACATTAGGTTTGAATTTAATTTGATAAATATCCACAAGGATATATAATCCACTTAAAAAATATTATATGATTTTACTTAACAAATTTAAGAAATGGCATGCACCTTCACTAATACGAACTTCCACTTTTGAATGGTTTGTTTTCAAATAAAAAGGAAAAAATGAAAAGTGCTAAGATAAATACAGAAATTTGGCCAACATAGAGACTACTCTTTTAAGGGTGTGAAACTCAAATTCAAGTATCTTTAACAGAACAATTAATAGGATTCAGTTTTCTAGCTTGAAAATGTTCATTATCTCTTGCACATTTTTTCTATTCAATATCACAATTGTCATGAAGAAAAGATCCATATTGACCTAACTTAAACTCATACAAAATTCAAAAATGAAACATGCATCCATATAATACATGCAAGCAAATATTTCTGAAGTGGAAGATATTATACTACCCTCATAGAAATCTCTGATTGTCTTCTCCAAAGGGGAAACCTCTGCCACTAATTTTTTCAGTCATACCAATTATTCTTTTCAGCGTGCAACATACAACTTTCACCTTATGCTCGTCTTATAAGTAAGTCAAGTGATAAAAAGCCCAAATCCCACAATTTGAAGAACATAATTATGTTCTTCCATGTTGATCATGTGCTCAACTAGCACTATGTAAATGGGCACATTAAAAGTTCATGGACTTTGATGATCAAATGTGTCAGCTACTTCCACCACACCAATGACTTCTTTCTTGGACCCTCCAACAACATAGTTGTTCCTCCACTCTTTAGCTCCAGTAATGATTTCACCTGTACATAATATATATATAGTAAGCCATAGTCAAACTAATTCAAATAATTTGAGATGGAACTTTCCATAGGACTTTTTGTGTTGAGTTATATATATTCTACTACTTTGATAGTTTCTAATTTAGGTGTTGAATGACCTCCTTCAGCCATCGGTAGAATGAAAATTGATTTGTGACGAAAAATGAATCATATAGCAATAAAAGGTAAAATACAATAGAATAGAATTCAAACAACTCAATAAAATTATATATTTTTCAATTGTCCATGGAGAGACATGTAGATGTGGCTAGAAGTAGCTACCCATTTTTATTGTAAATGAATTGGTTATACAGTTGGTAAAATTGCAAATTTTACATTAAGTTACACATTTTTTCTTGATAATATATCATTTTACTAACTTTTCAAACCAGGAACTAAAAAAACATACTTTCTAAAAGAAATTTGAAGGGCTCTTCCTCTTGGGCCATTGCAATCTATTAGTTTAAAAAAATTTAGGTGCATACTCTCTAGTTCCATGATAGACAATTTGTCCCTCTAAAAGTAGTATAACATCATCAAACAATTCATATGTTTCAGATGCAGGTTCAAGTAAAGACATAAGAATTGTTGCATTCATAAGGAAGTAGAATTGCTACATGCATTTTACTATTTTATAAGTTGTAGTAGTCTTTAAACCCATTGAAATCTAATGCATGTCAATACTAATTAAGCATTGTCTGAATGGTTGAAGATTACTTTGAATATTATCTTTTTGCATAGGTGAAATTATTGTTGATCCAATTTTGCAGGATTTTAACATGTTAGTTTTCAAGGTGTCAATTGAAAACATGATTGCATTGAACAAGTGCATGTTCCTCAAGTTGTCGAATTTGACCTTTTTCATCATTTGCCTAAATTTCAAAATGAACTTAAAGTGAAAGCTTTATATTGTACGTTGCGAAGGATAAATCACATGACAATAGAAAAATTAGTAGTTGAGATTCTCCCTTTAAAAAAACAATAAGAAATTCCTATAAAAGTAGCACAATATCTTACAATGCAGAAACATTTACTTGCATATTTTTTATGGATGCATGTTTCATTATAGAATTTTTTAAGAGTTTAAGTAGGAACAATGTACATTCTTGGTTTATGACAAGTGTGGAATTGAATAGAAAAAATGCAAAAAATAATAAAAAATGTTTTTAAGCTAAAAAACAAAATTCCACTAATTGTTTTGCTAAAGATATTTGAATTAGAGTTTCATACACTTGAAAGAGCGACCTCTATGTTGGCCAAATTTTTGATATTACCCCAATAGTTTCTCATTTTCCTTTTTTTTTTTTTTTTCTGGAAACAAGTCAATCAAAAGTGGAAACTCATATTAATGATAGTGCATACTATCTCTTACATTTTTGAAACAAAATTATACAATTTTTTTAAGTGGATTATATATATCTTTATGGATATCCATCAAGTTAAATTCAAACACAATGTGAAAGGAGGTCATGTTCGGCTTGAGAATAGATAGTTCTCCTTTAAGATACTCTACATTCCTTAGATGTAATTTGAAAAAAAAACAAAATCCATCCTCGTGAATTTGATCGTTTATTTAAAACATGTCATGGAATATAGAAATAGGCAACAATCTTTTAATTTATGACACTATTGGCGCATTTAATACACTTTGAAAAATATGGTATTACTAAACCTTGGAAGGAGCAAATCGTTATAAATAGAATATACACAGATATGAAAATTAACTTCCAAGTTTAAATAGTATTATAAAAGAATTTTAACAGAACAATGCAATACACTAGTTCATACACCACTGAACTGACCTATTACATTGTAATGTTAAAATTCTCTTAAAATATTTGTTGAACTTGGAAGTCAATTTCCTATCACTCCACATTCTACTTATAATGATTTGTTCCTTCATAAGATTAACAATGTCATATTTCTCAATGTGTATTAAGTCAATTAGTGGTGTCATAAATTGAAAAAGATTTGTTGTCTTCTTATATTTCATATCATGTTTCAAAAGCCATCAAATTCATAAGGATTGATTATGTATTTTTATTAAATGACATTTGAAGAATGTAGAGTATGTTAGAACAAAACCATCTATTTTCAAGTTGAGCATAACCTCCTTTCACATTGGGTTTGAATTTAACTTGATGAATATCCACAAGGACATATAATCCATGATTTTACTTAACAAATTTAAAAGATGACATGCACTGCCACTAATACAAACTTTCACTTTTGAATGGTTTTCTTTTAAATAAAAAAGAAAAAATAAAAATTGCTACGATAAATACAAAAATTTGGCCAACAAAAAAAATTGCTCTATTAAAATTGTGAAACTCAAATTCGAGTAACTTTAATAGAACAATTAATAGGATTTGGTTTTCTAACTTGAAAATATCAATTATCTCTTACACGTTTCTTTTATTCAATACTACACTTGTCATGAAACAAAGATCTACATTGTCCCTACTTAAACTCATATAAAATTCAAAAATGAAACATGCATCCATATAAAATATGTAAACAAGCATTTCTGAAATGCAAAATATTATACTACCCTCATAGAAATCTCTAATTGTCTTGTTCAAGGGAAAAACTTGTGCCACTAATTTTTTTAAAGTCATACCATTTATTATTTTCAGCATGCAACATACGACTTTCACATTAAGCTCGTCTTATAAGTAAAGCAAGTGATAAAAATCCCAGATCACACAGTTTGAGGAACATGTGTTTGTTGCTCCATGTAGATCATGTGTTCAGCTAGCACCATGTAAATGGGCACATTAAAAGTTCACGAACTCTGATGATCAAATGTGTCTAACTTCCACCACACTGGTGACTTTTTTCTTGGACCATGCAACAACATACTTGTTCCTCCACTCTTCAGCCCCAGTAATGTTTTCACCTACAGAATATATATAGTAAGTCATTGTCAAACTAATTCAAATAATCTGGGATAGGACTTTCCATAGGACTTTTTGTGTTGACTTTTCTATATTATACTACTTGATAGTTTCTAATTTTGGTGTTTGGATGGCCTCATTCAACCATCGGTAGAATGAAAATTGATTTGTGAGGAAAAATGAATCAGATAGCGATAAAATCTATAACACATTAGAATAGAATTCAAACAACTCAATACAATTATATATTTTTCAATTGTCCATGGAGAAACATGTAGATGTGGCTAGAAGTAGCTACCAATTTTTATTGTAAATGGACTAGTTATACAGTTGGTAAAAGTGCAAATTTTCTGTGAAGTTACACTTTTTTTTTAATAATATATCTTGTTACTAATTTTTCAAACCAAGAACTAAAAAGCACATACTTGGTAAAAGAAATTTGAAGGGCTCTTCCTCTTGGGCCATTGCAATCTATTGCTTTCATTAAATTCAAGTGCATGTTCTCTAGTTTCATGATAGACAACTTGTCCCTCTAAAAGTAGTATAACATCATCAAACAATTCATATGTTTCAGGTGTAAGTTGAAGCAAAGACATAAGAATTGTTGCATTCATAAGGGAGCAGAATTGCTACAGGTACTTTACTATTTGATAAGTTGTAGTAGTCTCTAAATGTGAAAATTCTATTGCAGCTACTGATTATTAATCTCCTATCTTATATAGATTATTTGACTGCCAAAAATTAATTCATAGCAAATATTGAAAAAATAATATAGCTGCAACTTCACAAATAATCACGGAGATAAAAAATAAAATATGCAAATAATAAACACAATATTTTTGGACAAATTGTCCCTGGAAAAACCCTGAAGGGAAAACCAATCAACATGTAAGAATTTTATTCAATTGCGGTAAATTAAGAGATACAAAACTGCTTGCCTCTTACTGGCAGAGCTCTGGCAATTTTCTTTCTGGTAATTTTCCTTCCCTCAATTGCTCCTACTAAAATTGCTCCGGCAATATTTTATATTCCAAAAATATTTTCCTTCTCTGAAAATAATTTTCTTCTCCAGCAATTCCACTGCTACTCTCCAACACTATCACTGCGCCCTTGCTCTCACTGCAAATCAATTTGATATTACTGCAAATTTATTTATTTGCTATTGTTGCAAATATTTTTTAGATCTATCCTCTCTAAATGCCCATTGATCCTCTTTTATAATCCTCTCATTGAAAACCAATGGCCATGATTTAATCTCAATCAATGGCTAAGATTAATTAGACTCTAACAAACCCTAATATCTAGAAGTCTCTCAAGAAATTAATTTTCTAAGTATGGAGATAATTATTCTAATTGTGTTTCTAGCCTCGTAATCACCACCTGAGACTAGAACACCTATCCAAGCTACTTTAAAATTAACACTCCCTCTTAGCGAGGAAGGTGTTCTGCATAACACCCAACTTATCTTTGAAGAAGATGAATTTTGCCTTCCCCAATGCCTTTGTCAAAATATCTTCTACCTGCTGATCTATAGGTATATACTATAGCTGAACAATCCTCCGCTATACACAATCCCTGATGAAATGATACTTGATGTCTATATGTTTAGACCTATCATGAAACACTAGATTCTCAGATAATCTGATGCAACTCTGATTGTCACAGTGTATCACGGTAGTCTCAACCCTCTGACCAAACAAGGCTACCAGCAACTTCCGAAGCCATATAGCCTCACACATTGCCATGCTAGATGCTATGTATTTTGCTTCTATAGAACTCAGAGCCATAGACTTTTGCTTCCTACTGTACCAAGAGACAACTCCTAATCCCAAACTAAAGCAGCCTCCTGAAGTGTTTTTCCTATACACTATACTACCTACCCAATCTGTATCAGTATAGCCTATCAACCTGATACCATCACCTCGAGCATATCTGATCCCATACTTGATTGTACCATGCAAATATTGCAACACATGCTTTGTCGTTGTCCAATGCACTCTCTTCAGCTCAACCATGAATTGACTAAGAGAGTTTACTGCAAAGGATATATCTAGCCCAGTGTTGACCAAATACATGAGAGATCCAATCAACTGCCTGTATAAGGTGGGGTCTACATCCTTTTCCTTAGATGAATCTACCTTCTTCCAATTCAGATCATAGGTGTAGACATGGCTCTGCAATCCTGCATCTCAAACCTCTTCAAGATTTCAATGCAGTATTTCCCTTGTCCAAGGAAAATCTCTCCATCTATCTGCCACACTTCCATGCCTAGAAAGTAGTGCATAAGTCCCAAATCCTTCATCTCGAACTTTGCTGCAAGGTCCCTCTTGCACTCCTCTATGAGCCCTAGTGAACTTGTTAAAAACAAGTCGTCCACATATAGAACAAGAATGAGAACTTCACCCCCAACCACCAAGTAGTAGAGGTTAGCATCCGCCTCACTCTTCACAAAGCCTATTCCCTGCAAGTATCTATCAATGCACTCATACCACACCCTGGGAGCTTGCTTGAGTCCATACAAAGCTCTCTTCAATCTGCACACGTGGGTTTCACTGATGTGTGCTACAAAGCCCCCTCTAGTTGTTCTATGTATACCTCCTCTACCAATTCACCATTAAGAAATGTCATCTTGACATCCATTTGATGGATCTACCATCCCATATGTGCTGCAAGTGAGATTACGGCTCGTATAGAAGTATACCTGGCCACTGAAGTGAATGTCTCCTCATAGTCTATTCCCTCCTTCTGAGAGAACCCCTTGGCCACAAACCTTGCCTTGTATTTCTTGATGCTACCATCTGCACCATGCTTAATCTTATAGATCCAACGTGATCCAACCACTACCCTATCTGTGAATCTAGGCACAACCTCCCACACATAATTCTACACTATTGAGGTATATTCCTCAACCATTGCATCTTGCCACACCTATTGCTATGTAGCCTCCTGATAGTTAGAAGGCTCGCTATCTACCAACTGACTAATGAATGCCACATAGTCATTATACCTAGCTAGTTGTTTCCGCTGTCTACTACTCATCCTAGGAGATCCCACAAACTCTTGAGTATCCCTATGTGTCTATTGAACCTCACAGTTCCTCCTGTCATATAGAGGATGAAATATCAAACTCCATATCTTCTTGATGCATCTCTTGGATTTGTTGTATCTGTTGCTCCATACTCTGTGAACTCTCAACACCTGAGCCTATGCTTGTACTAGTAACTGTACTCGTTCTTCGCTGCCCCTATTCTGGTTGAGCAATCCTTGGAGCTTCTGTTGGCTACTCATTCTAATCATCTGCTGGCAAATCTTTGGACCTCCTATATACCTTGTCCTCCATGAATTTGACATCATGCCTAACTATAATCCTCCTGGTCCCTGGTATAAATATCTGATATGCGTTTGAGGTCTTGTTGTACCCCACAAAGTACCCTCTCTCTGTAGTCTAATCTAACTTGGAACGTGTAGGCCCTAGAATGTGACAAAATGCCAAACTCCCAAATATCCTGAAGTGACTGAGATCTGGCTTCTTCTATGAGAATGTCTCCTCTAGTGTCATCTTGCCCAATACCTTATGTGGAACCCTATTCTATATGTATATTGTTGTACTACATGCCTCTACCCATAAGTAACGTGGCATATCTGTTGGCAAGAGACACTATATGGATTCATGAATGTTGGCATTGATGGAAACAAAGGTTAGCCCACACATCTGCAGGACATAATGAGTCTTTACTAGAAGACAGATTACAAAGTATTGAGGTCCAGTAAGCAGGAACAGAGCAGTCAGTAAGATCTGACAGACAGGTCCGGATCTCTCAGAGGAAGTATCTTGGTGAAGTGTAGATTTGGGTAAGTCAAGAGGACTACCTTGAGTGATAGAATCCAAGGATTTAGCCTCCGGTGATAGATGAAGAAAAAGATATGATCACTTGAGTATCGAGTTCCTGATTGGCAGTGTGACAGAGGAAGAATTGACTGGCAGAACATCAGACATCATTTTGGATGTGTTGCTGATGATGGAAAAGGTTCTTAAGGCATAAGTTATGTTTGGCCGACGTGATTGATGACTTCTACAAGTATATGCTTGATCCGCATTACTTGATGTGCAAGGATTCAGCCGAGAGATCAGAGTTTGTGAAAAGTTTGACTATTCTGGGTGCCGACTAGAAAGGTGATGAAATCACTTGTGCGGATATATATATATATATATAAGATGGATTTAATTGTGAGAGAAGTTGTTTTCATTGGTTATGTGTGAATAAAAGTAGAAGAGTAGAGCAGAAGTAGTAAGGAAGGTCCAGTATGTGAAAGGAAAGTAGCATAAGAGAAGAGGAAAGATGAAGTGCAGTAGATCAATGTACTGAGCCTAACCAGAACTGAACCTCAGCATATGTAGATGCTCCCAATCAGTTCAAGTATTGTATAACCTTCTTTTGTAGACAATGTGTCTCTTGTAGGCAGTGTGCCTCCTTGTGAGCAGTGTGCTCGGGCAGTGAGCCCTAATTGGCAAGTGCCATTTTTGTGTTTCCATTCTTCTAACAGAGAATACAATCTTGGGTTAATCACCCCGTGGTTTTCTCCCTTAACAGGGTTTCCACGTCAAAAATATTGTGTTGTGTATTTTCCTTTTCATGGTTATGTTTGCTTATTTCAATTAATGTTGCATTGTTATTAAGAAAGTTCAGAAAGAAGAAATAATTAAGATAACTGATTCACCCCCCCTCTCAGTTATCAACAATTGGTATCAAAGCCACGTTCCTCCTAACAGAGTCTAACAGCTTGAGGAAGATCTGGGAATCCAAATGGATGCATATGGTTTAAGGGAGAAACTCAAGACTACCCTTGATGATCTTGAGCAGTCAAACTCTGAAGTCAATGAATTAAAGGAAAGTAGGCTGATGATTTCATGAGAGAACTAAAAGACAAACTAAGTCTCTCTATGAAAAAGAGAAAGGAGCTACTTCAAAAATTGACAAGACAAGGTGAAGCAAATGATGCAAATGAAGAGTTGAATGAGAAAACCAAGTTATGTGAAAAATTATCAAAAGAAATCATTTTGGTAAGACATGAAATGGAATCAGGAGTTATGAAGTTTACCCAAGAAATTGAAGAGAAAAGAAAAACTGAAGATAATTTAAGACAATCTCTCAAGGAGAAATCAGAAGATTTCCACCAGATGGATAGAATTATCAGACATCTTGAATCTGATCTTGAAGATGCTAAAATAATGAAGAAAAACTTGAGGATCAAATTGTCTCTCTCAAAAGGGATCTTCAAACAGCAAATGAATATAAAGAGAAATTCAAGATAAGTTCTGCTCAACTTGAAGTTCTTCTTGACAGTCAAAAGAAGGTAGATGATAGGTGTGGTTTGGGATATGAGAAAGGAGAAAGCTCCGGATCCAGTCAGAGGAATTTTAGATTAGAAAATCTAAGGAACAGGCCTAGAAGACCTCCGGTAAGACAACCTAATGCTCAAAGATATCCATCCTTCAATGGATACTGCCACAACTGCAATAACTTTGGTCATAAAGCTAATCAGTGCAGAAAGAGAATGAATCAGACTAATTCATCCTTCTCCAGACAGTGTTTTAACTATAAAAGGTATGGTCACAAATCTCATGAATGCAGAAATATGCAAATGAACAAATCATTCAATGGTAGATGCTTTGCTTGCAATAGAATAGGTCATATGGATAATCAATGCAGATCAAGAGGATATCAGTCAAATATGCAAAGAAATGTTGTTTTCCAAATCTGCAATAGATCTAGTCATAGTGCAAAATTCTGTAGAAGCAAGAATCAGGACAAAAAAGGTCTGGTATATCATAATCAGAATCAAGATAAGGGTAAACAAAAGGTGAATGCAGATGAAGTCAAAAGAGAGATGAACAAGATTTGGATGAAGAAAAGTACAGAGAATGTAGAGGATGGATCCGCACCAGACTCTGGTGCTGATATTCCCTTCAGAAATTAAAAGATGAGCTCTGGCTCAGGGGGAGACACAAAGAAAACCTTGTTCCCCTAGCCAGTCAATTGGTGCCGGAACTAGCACAAGAAGAGTTGCAGATTGAAGGGTTCATAAGGGAAACATCCAAACAAACTATGGTGAAGATTTGGAAGATCCACATGATGTTTAAAGATCAGGATTGATCCGGTTCTTCAAGTCATCTAAATAAGGCAAACCGGAATAACTTAGGTCAAGCATTTATTGCAACCTAACATTAGGGTTTGCGGAGCAATATAAGGGTTTTCTCATTAATCACTTGTTCATTCTACACTCAAGAAGAAATGAAAAGTGAAGCTCTACAACAAATCTCCTCAAAGCTCATCTAAGATCATTTGCAAAAGCCATTTCATCCAGAAATCATCAGGCCAGCTCCGTGAAACTGAAAGGTGCAAAAGGTATTTCCCATTTTCAATATCTCTCTACAAATCTTTTGAAAGATGGCTACTCCAAACATAGTAAAGATTTTTGATAGACCTCGCCCCACATTTAAGAAACATCCATACAAGTCCTTGGAGGTAGATCCCCTAGGAGCCTTTTCCAGTGTTCCGCATGGTGTATTGCGTACAAAAGACATTAGGGTTTACATACATGCAAGTATTGAAGAGTTTGGGGAATTCAAACTAAGAGACATCTATCACAAATAATTAATAGATGATGCTTTTGAGCTTAAACCAGAATATAAGGGCATCCAGGAGAAGCATTTTGATCAATTCATTCATTTCCCCTGCTTTGAAGAAGATGAATGGGTCCGGTATGTATTGAGTAGAGTGCATGATAACTTCCTTTGGCTAAACAGACCTTGCAAGATCACCAAGGAGGCAATTAGGGCAGTAACTGGTTTACACTCCTCTGGAGGAATACCTGTCCTCAAATCTGTGAAAAACAACATTGTAACTGAGGCCACCAGATCAAAATTTGATAAGAGTGCAATGACCATTGAAGATATTACTGACTCGGATATCAAGTTTGCTTCTATGATAATAGGATATAAGATATATCACTCCAGTAGGGAGAATTCAGTTTTCGGAACTGCAATATATACTGCCTATGAGATGCTGAGAAAGAATAGAATATGATCTCTGTGAACTTCTTTTGAGCTAATTAATGGAAAACATATAGAAGATCAAAAAGGACAAAAAGAACTCCTTTAAATATGGAGGACTGATACTATGTTTATTTTTCTACTTTATGAATGAGCTTCTCGGATCAAGTGGATGGGTATGGGAAAATGACAAACCGATAGCAATCCAGATCAGAGATTACTTGCATGAACTTGGAGATGCTAAGGCAAGGAATACAGCTCTGTGGGGTTACTTCAAGCAATTCTAAAATACATTGCAAATCAGAGAAAGAATCCCCAAATCAATAGTTGAGAAATACAAGGATACAGTGTGCTTCATGGTAGACACTGATCAATGTCTAATGGAGGCAGTAGAGCCAAGAACAGTCTGGATCATGCCCATGGGGTATGAAGTCGATGCGAAAATTGTTGAGTTGTATATTGAACACATGCTGAAACAACCAAAAGATCCCAAGGCAGAAAGGTTTGGCACCTTTGAGGAGCTGAGTGTAAAGATTCATGTGGAACTCGGACAGCCAGAAATCAAGAGAAAGGTGAGAAAAGAAGTTGAAGATGTTGCCAAAGGCTTTGGCATCTCAAAGGAGGCACTTGATGCCATTAGGGAAAAGAGGCAAAGGGCAGAGAAAGAGATGAAAGAGGCAGAAAAGAGAAGTAAGGAAAGTGCTCCAGTAGAATCTTCCACCCGGACCAGATCTTCAAAGAGATCAGCACCTGTTACTGCTAAAAGCTCAAAACTGGAAGTCTAGGCATCCAGAAAAGGAGAAAAGAGAACAAAGAAAAAGGCAACAAGGTCCTATGCTAGCCTAAAGGATGATGAGGAAACTGAAATAGATGAGGAGATAAGGAAACTGAAGAAGAAGAAGAAGAAATCATCCGGTGAACACTCTACCGGTCAAGGAGAAGAAGAGAAGGAAGAGGAATTTGCTGAAAAGCCCACTCTATCCTTAGATGTAGTGAAAGTAGTCACTGTGGATGGGAACCTGCAACCTCTAACTGAATTCTATGATGATTATAATGAGGCTGATCAAAAGATCTTGCAGGAAGCTACAGTTAGGTATCTGAACATATATAATAAGGCCTTTATTGAAATTATATCTCTTATTCCCAAGAGCCTAGAAAAGGAATTAGAAATGATAAAAACTAATGCCATGGCAAAAGACCTTGAGATCCGGGAACAGATAGCTATTCAGCTATATCCTACAATCGATCCCAAGACAATGAACATGATATTCAAAGATTGGAAGGATGAATTAGCTCATGCTTGGTGAAACTGACAAGGTAGCCAAGGATATAGAAGAGATTCTCTAGAAAACCTTCAAAAGATTTAATCTTCCTATCATAGAGGACTTGGGTGCTGTCCCCTCAGCTTCAAATGTTGTAGAAGAATCTACTGAGAAAATGACAGAAGAGGTGGGCCTTGAACAGACTAACATTTCTCCTCCGGTTTCCCCTATAGTCTCCGGATCTAAAGGAGAAGACAGAATATAGGAGAAAGAAGCAGGAGTGAAGGAAAAAGAAGTTGGCAGTACTAAGGTTGCAGAGGGAGAGAAGACCTCAACAGAAAAGACCACAACTATAGAAGAGAAGAAACATCTGTCTCCGGCAAGAGACAATACAAAAACTGTCCAAGAATTCCTAAACAAAGAATCAATGGAGATTGATGAACTGGAGCTTCTACAAGGACCATTTAATTTTGACTCACTTTCTCCAGTACAGACAACGAAGATAGCCTCATTTGCTAATGCAAAGGCTAAAGAAAAACTCCTAAAGTCTCACATGGAAGACTGTGATTTGATAGAAGCTACTTCCGGAGTGCTAGAAAAGATTATGCCATCATTTCAGAAGGATCCCACAGCCTCCTCATCCGGTAATCTCAAAACTCTAGTCAATAGTGTTAGCACACATTTTGATTCACTAGAGAAGTTAGCAGAAGATAAGGTCCAGAAGGAATTTCTTGCAAAAAGATTATCAGAGGTTCAATGGTTGATAAGTAATGATAGGAGAAATATGAATATTGGGATAAAGAGCTTAGAAAATGCTCTTAAAGATGGCGGTGAAGTATACAAATTTTGTATTTCCTAGTCCAAAGCAACAGTGGAGATTGAGAAGAAAATGAAAGAATAGGAGGATAAACTGTTAAAACTTTCTCAAAATTTTGATCCACTTTCTACATCAATAATAAATCAAGAATGTCAAACGATTGCAGTTTTGAATGAGATTAAGAAGCTTGAAAAAGAGAAGAAAAATAGAATAAGCAGGTTAAGTGAGCTCAGAGGGATAATTGTCCCTAAGTTAGAGGCCATGCATGAGGCCATAAAAGAAGCTCAAATCACTGCCCAGACCAATGATCCAACAGATCTCAAAAGGGCAGATGCGTTTGCATTCCTGCTGAGCGGCCATATATCAATTTTGGACAGAATGAAGCAAAGTTGGGCTACATAATTCATTCAATTGAAGACAACTTTTGCAGATATCCTTCAGTTTATGTAAAGTATAGCATGTACAAATACTTATGCGGCTAAGTATAGAAGTGTTTTTGAAAATTTTGGTATGCGGACCCTACCCTTTGCCATAGATGTCAAAGGGGGAGTGAGGTGCAGTGAAAAATGAGGTATCCAACTAAGGGGGAGTTCCAGAAAATGTACATAGAGACAGAGCATCAGCCAAGGGGGAGTATAGTGCTACACTTAGTCATTTTTCACTAAGTGTTGCCATCAATGCCAAAGGGGGAGATTGTTGGCAAGAGACACTATATGGATTCATGAATGTTGTCATTGATGGCAACAAAGGTTAGCCCACATATCTGCAGGACATACTGAGTCTTTACCAGAAGACAGATTGCAAAGTATTGAGGTCCAGTAAGCAGGAACAGAGCAGTCAGTAAGATCCGACAGACAGGTCCAGATCTCTCAGAGGAAGTATCTTGGTGAAGTGCAGATTTGGGTAAGTCAAGAGGACTACCTTGAGTGATAGAATCCAAGGATTTAGCCTCTGATGATAGATGAAGAAAAAGATATGATCACTTGAGTATCGGGTTCCTGATTGGCAGTGTGACAGAGGAAGAACTGACTGGCAGAACATTAGACATCATTCTGGATGTGTTGCTGATGATGGAAAAGGTTCTTAAGGCATAATTTATGTTTGGCCGACATGATTGATGACTTCTACAAGTATATGCTTGATCCGCATTACTTGATGTGAAAGGATTCAGCTGATAGATCAGAGTTTGTGAAAAGTTTGACTATTCCGGGTGCCGACTAGAAAGGTGATGAAATCACTTGTGCGGATATATATAAGATGGATTTAATTGTGAGAGAAGTTGTTGTCATTGGTTATCTGCGAATAAAAGTAGAAGAGCAGAGCAGAAGTAGTAAGGAAGGTCCGGTATGTGAAAGGAAAGCAGCATAAGAGAAGAGGAAAGATAAAGTATAGCAGATCAGTGTACTGAGCCTAACTGGAACTGAACCTCAGCATATGTAGATGCTCCCAATCAGTTCAAGTATTGTATAACCTTATTTTGTAGACAGTGTGTCTCTTGTAGGCAGTGTGCCTCCTTGTGAGTAGTGTACTCGGGCAGTGAGCCCTAATTGGCAAGTGCCATTTTTGTGTTTCCATTCTTCTAATAGAGAATACAATCTTGGGTTAATCACCCCGTGGTTTTCTCCCTTAACAGGGTTTCCACATCAAAAATATTGTGTCATGTGTATTTTCCTTTTCATGGTTATGTTTGCTTATTTCAATTAATGCTGCATTGTTATTAAGAAAGTTCAGAAAGAAGAAATAATTAGGATAACTGATTCACCCCCCTCTCAGTTATCAACAATATCTTGGTCATACAACATAGCCCTTGCTGCCTCTGATATAGAACGATTCTTCCTCTCAACAACCCCATTCTGCTGCAGGTTGTAAGGAGCGGTCCACTCTCTCTTAATTCCTTCCCTGGTATAAAACTCCTAGAACTCTTTCCCTTTGTACTCACCTCCATTGTCTAACCGAAGAACCTTTACCTTCCTATCTGTTGAATTCTCCACAAGAGCTTTGAACTCCTGGAAGTGACTAAAGACCTCATCCTTGGTCTTCACGAAGTATATCCAAGTCTTCCTAGAGAAATCATCAATAAAAGTAACAAAGTACTCATATCCTCTGAGAGACTTCGTTGACATTGGTCCACATATATCTAAATGTGTTAGATCAAGAACCCCCTTGGATCCGGTGTCACTCCTTAGAAAAGCTGCTTTCACAAACTTCCCCAACACACATCGCTTACATACATCATCATGCTTTGTGCTCACCTCTGGAACACCTGTCACTGTCTCACAAAGTAATTTAAGTGCTCCATGATGTATATGGCCCATCCTCCTATGCCATAGCTCTCCTTGATCTCTAGGATTACTGCTGCTCACTAGTGCCTTAGGAGTATCAAACTGCAACCTATAAAGTCGACCGCTCCTAACTCCAATAGCTATGGGTGATTTCCAATCCTTATGCTTGATTAAAACATGCACCCCTCTAAAGAGTACATTGTAGCCTTTATCTTGAAGGATAGATATGGAAATTAGATTCATGCCCAAGCCTGGTACATGCAACACATCATGAATGCAAATAGGCTAGCCATTCTCCCTTTGAAATAGAACAATCCCTCTCCCAACTAGATTGCACTTGGACTTGTTCCCCATTTGAATCTTGAATCTGATGTCCTCCTTGTAGCTGGAGAAGTACTCCCTAACTCCTGTCATATGAAATGATGCCCCACTGTCTATATACCAAACACCCTGTGAGGTTGAGCTAGTTAGGCAAGCTATGAGTGCAAACTCATCCTCCATTCTACTAGAAAGCTCATCTACATTTGCTAAAACTGCCGTCTACTTCTTGCCTTTCTTTTCATTTTTCTTCCTTTGTAGGCAATTGCTGACATAGTGGTCAAACTCATGACAGCCATAGCATTTGATCTTACACAAGTCCTTCTTCTTCTTCTCACTTTTTGGATTTGATCCTTTGCCAGACCCCTTCTTCGCTTTCCCTTTTCCTACTAGGGCAACGTTTTCCTGTTCCACCTCATTTTTTTGACTATTACTGTTGGTTCCACTGACCAAACTTAGTCTAAACTCCTCCTGAGTGAAGTCACTCCATAGTCAATCCCAACTCGGTAAGGTGTCTCGTCCATTAATAACTTGAACAAAGACATCCCACTACTTAGTAAACCCATTTAGGGCTATTTGTACTAGCTTGTCATCATTTGGTTTGTCTCCAACAGCTGCCAACTCATCATTAACAAGTCTAAGCCTGGTGAGGTAACTTGTAATGTCTTCTCCCTTGTTCATCTGGGTATTCCTCAACTTTTCTTTGAGAATCAACTTTTGGTTAGTGGTAGCATTTTGGTACAAATTCGGAATGGCGTCCCACATCATCTTCACTGTATCTAACTCTGCAATATGCAGAACAATATGATCCTTAACACTATCAAGAATCAACCTCCTCGCCTTGGCATCTTCCTTCTTATATGCTAAGAGTTGTGTTGCAGGTACAACAGTGGTCACATATTCCTTGATACCATTCTCTTCCAGCAATAAGAAAATTATGGCTTTCCAGACATCAAAATTTGAGGCTCCATCCAATCTATCCTGATCTCTTAAACCTACTGAGGCCATCTCAAAAAAAAAATAATAATAATTTTGAAGAGGTCAAACTGGGTTTTATAAACCCTAGATTTTTTTATTTATTATTTTTTTCTCCTTGCGCCTATATTGGGCTTTTTTTTCTGCCCTCAAATATTCTCTGATACCATGTGAAAATTCTATTGCAGCTACTGATTATTAATCTCCTATCTTATATAGATTATTTGACTACCGAAAATTAATTCACAGCAAATATTGAAAAAATAATACAGCTGCAATTTCACAAATAATCACGGAGATAGAAAAATAAAATATGTAAAATAATAAACACAATATTTTTGGACAAATTGTCCCTAGAGAAACCCCGAAGGGAAAACCAGTCAGCACATAAGAATTTTATTCAAAAGTAGTAAATTAAAAGATACAAAACTACTTGCCTCTTACTGGCAGAGCTCTGGCAATTTTCTTTTCGGTAATTCTCCTTCCCTCAATTGCTCCTGCTGAAATTGCTCTGGCAATATTTTATATTCCAGAAATATTTTGCTTTTCCGGAAATAATTTCTTCTCTAGCAATTCCACTACTGCTCTCCAACACTATCATTGCGCCTTTGCTTTCACTGCAAATCAATTTGCTATTACCACAAATTTATTTATTTGCTATCGTTGCAAATATTTTTCAAATCTGTCCTCTCCAAATGTCCATTGATCCTCTTTTATAATCCTCTCATTGAAAACCAATGGCCATGATTTAATCTCAATCAATGGCTAAGATTAATTAGACTCTAACAAACCCTAATATCTAGAAGTCTCTCAAGAAATCAATTTTCTAGGTATGGAGATAATTATTCCAGTTGTGTTTCTAGCCTCGTAATCACCACCTGAGACTAGAACACCTGTCTGAGCTACTTTAAAATTAACACTAAACCCATTGAAATTTAATGCATGCCAATACTAATTAAGCATTCTCTAAATGGTTGAAGGTTACCTTGAATATTATCTTTTTTGCATAGGTGAAATTATTGTTGATCCAATTTTACGTTAAGTTACATATTTTTTCTTGATAATATATCTTGTTACTAATTTTTCAAACCAAGAACTAAAAAACACATAATTTCTAAAAGAAATTTGAAGGACTCTTCATCTTGGGCCATTGCAATCTATTGATTTCAAAAACATTCATGTGCATGCTCTCTAGTTCTATGATAGACAACTTGTCCCTCTAAAAGTGGTATAACATCATCAAACAATTCATATGTTTCAGGTGCAGGTTGAAGCATTATTGCATTCATAAGGGAGCAGAGTTACTACAAGCATTTTACTATTTGATAAGTTGTAGTAGTCTCTAAACCCATCAAGAAATCTAATGCATGTCAATACTAATTAAGCATTCTCTAAATGGTTGAAGGTTACCTTGAATATTATCTTTTTGCGTAGGTGAAATTATTGTTGATCCAATTTTATGTTAAGTTACACATATTTTTCTTGATAATATATCTTGTTACTAATTTTCAAACCAAGAACTAAAAAACACATACTTTCTAAAAGAAATTTGATGGGCTCTTCCTCTTGAGCCATTGTAATCTATTGGTTTCAAAAAATTCAAGTGCATGCTCTCTGGTTCCATGATAGACAATTTGTCCCTTTAAAAGTAGTATAACATCATCAAACAATTCATATGTTTCAGGTGCAAGTTGAAGCAAAGACATAAGAATTGTTGCATTCATAAGGGAGCAGAATTGCTACAGGCATTTTACTAATAGAGAATTGTACTAGTCTCTAAACCCATTGAAATATAATGCATGCCAATACTAATTAAGCATTGTCTGAATGGTTGAAGGTTACCTTGAATTTTATCTTTTTTACGTAGGTGAAATTATTGTTGATCCAATTTTGCAGGCTTTTAACATGTCAATTTGCAAAGTGTCAGCTAAAAACATGATTGCATTGAACAAGTGTATGTTCTTCAAGTTGTTGAATTTGGTCTTTTTCATCACTTGCTTAAGTTGGAAAATGAACTTAAGGTGAAAACTTTATGTTGTATGTCGAGAAGGATAAATGACATGATTGTGAAAATATTACTGGTTGAAGTTCTCCCTTTGGAAAAAGCAATCAAAGATTCCTATAAAGGTAGTACAATATTTTACACAGTAGAAACATTTACTTGCATTTTTTTTAAAGATGCATGCTTCATTATCGATTTTTTTAGGAGTTTAAGTAAGGACAATGTGCATTATTGCTTCATGACAAGTGCGGAATTGAATAGAAGGAAAACACAAGAGATAATAAAAAATATTTTCAAAGTAGAAAATCAAATTTCATTAATTGTTTTGCTAAAGATACTTGAATTGGAGTTTCACACCCCTGAAAGAGCAACCTCTATGTTGGCCAAAATTTTAATATTACTCCAATAGTTTCTTCTTTTTTTTTTTTTTTTTCTGAAAACGAGTCAATCAAAAGTGGAAACTCATTAATAATACTACATGCCATCTTTTGCATTTTTGAAGAAAAATTATACAACATTTTTAAAGTGAATTATATATCTCTATGGATATCCATCAAGTTAAAATTCAAACCTAGTGTGAAAGGAGGTCGTGTTCATCTTGAGAGTAGATAGTTCTCTTCTAAGATACTCTACATTCTTTAGATGCAAAATACAGAATTCATCCTCATAAATTTGATGGTTTTTAAAACATGTCATGGAATATAGAAATAGTCAACTCTCTTTTAATTTATGACACTATTGACGGACTTGATACACTTTGAAAAATATGGTATTGCTAAATTTATGAAAGAGCAAATCATTCTAAGTAGAATGTTCACAGATATGAAAATTAGCTTCCAAATTCAACTAGTATTATAAAAAAATTCTAACAAAACAACGTAATAGACTAGTTCATACACTACTGAACTGATCTATTACATTTTTCTATTAGAATTCTCTTATAATACTTGTTGAACTTGTTGAACTTGGAAGTCAATTTCTTATCACTCCACATTCTACTTATAATTATTTATTCTTTATTAAGATTAGCAATGTTATAATTCTCAATGTATATTAAGTCAATTAATAGTGTCATAAATTGAAAGATATTTGTCTCTTCTTGTATTTCATGGCATGTTTCAAAAGCCATAAAAAAAATGGATTCTTTATTTTTGTTAAATGACATTTGAAGAATGTAGAGTATGTTAGAGTATAACCATCTATTCTCAAGTTGAACACAACTTCCTTTCACATTGAGTTTGAATTTAACTTGATGAATATACACAAAGATATATAATCCACATAAAAATTGTTATATGATTTTACTTAACAAATTTAAGCGATAGCATGCACTATCACTAATACGAACTTCCACTTTTGAATGGTTTGTTTTCAAATAAAAAAGAAAAATAGAAATTGCTAAGATAAATACAGAAATTTGACCAACATAGACTGTTATTTTAAGGGGGAGAAACTCGAATTCGAATATCTTTAATAGAACAATTAATAGGATTTAATTTTCTAACTTGAAAATGTTCATTATCTCTTACACATTTCTTCTATTCAATACTACACTTGTCATGAAACAAAAATCGACATTGTCTCTACTTAAACCCATAGAAAATTCAAAAATGAAGCATGCATTCATATAAGACATGCAAGCAAACATTTCTGAAGTGCAAGATATTATACTACCCTCATCGGAATCTCTGATTGTCTTCTCCAAGGGAAAAACCTCTGCCACTAATTTTTCCACAATCATACCATTTATTCTTTTCAATGTGCAACATACAACTCTCACCTTATATTCATCCTGTAAGTAAAGCAAGTGATAAAAAGCCCAAATCCCACAATTTGAAGAACATACTTTTGCTCCATGTTGATCATGTGTTCAGCTGGCACCATATAAATGGGCACATTAAAAGTTTGTGAACTTCGTGATCAAACGTGTCTGCTACTTCCACCACACCGTTGACTTTTTTCTTGGACCCTCCAACAGCATACTTGTTCCTCCACTCTTCAGTTCTAGTAATGAGGACCTTAAGTTGTTATCTAATGGCCCATAAACATAAATATTTATAATTTCGTCAGTCACAGTGACTCTGCAAATGACTTCTCAATTACCAATTTTCATTGTTAGTTATTCCTATTTTAGTTGTAACTTGTAATGTGCTTTCATTTCTATCTCTTGTTGGCAAAGCATCGTTTACAGTTTGTTAAGAGTATCTCCTCTCCATTGTGATTAGGAGATCTTAAGCTCATGTTCAAAGGGTTCATGAATCCCATCTCAGATTATTTGAATTAGTTTGACTATGACTTACAATATAGTAAGTCATAGTCATACTAATCTGAGATGGGATTCATATAGTAAGTCATAGTCAAACTAATTCAAATAATCTGAGATGGGATTCATGAACCTTTTGAACATGAGCTTAAGATCTCCTAATCATAATGGAGAGTAGATACTCTTAACAAGCTGTAAACTATGCTTTGCCAAAAAGAGATAGAAATAAAAGCACATTACAATTTACAATTTGACTATGGCTTTATATATATATAGTGTAGGTGAAATCATTACTGGAGCTGAAGAGTGGAGGTTATAAATTTTTAAGAATAACATGTGTGATACTTTTAGATGCGTACAGTAAAACAATCTTGTGAATTCAACTACTATTCACTATTATATTCAACTAGGTAACCATAAGGGTTGAAAAGTGTGTTTAATTTTTCTAGTGACTACCACAACTGGCATGCATTTAACAAGACCAAGTCTTGTGAAAAGTAATGAAAAGTGAAGATTGGTGCACCGAGCAGAGTCTTTTAGAGGTAAAAGAGAGCCTTTTATAGATTAAAGAGAGAAAATTAAACCTTTATTCTACCAATGAATGGTTTTGGTAGTGACTATTCAGAATTGATTTGGTTATTGTAGAAATCTTTTGCCAAGATTAGGAGACAGATAAAAGATAATAAAGTTATAAAATCTACCTGCTTGACCAACCTTGCCCATCAATCCCTCTTTGCCCCCCAATTCTTGAAATTCTCACACTAAGGTAAAGGGTCTTCGAAAGTGATTTAGATCTTGTTGTGTATTGGGTTTCATGGAATGCTCCATCAAGTTGTTGGTCGAGTGAGGTGTTATGCAACACACATATAGGACATGTAGTTGCAAGGAATGTAATTTCCTTGTGAGTATGCAGATGTGAAAAATCCTTGAGCCTTCCATCACTCCTACTCTGAAAACTAAAAAATAAACCATGCATATTATGGTCTAAAAGAACAAATAAATAATCTAGTTACAATGGGCAGAGTCCAGCGTACTAATAAAAGTAGCTATTCCCATGCATTTACATGGGAACATTTTGCCGCCATGCATACATTATTCAGTAACATTCACCCTATTCTCTAGAATCCCCCTGTTATCTATCAAACTGCTAAAAATAACCCATAGACCACTTTAAAAAGACTGTCATGATCAATAGAAGAGTAGGGTAAATTTTTTTAAAATAATCATTTTATTTTCTTTCAAAACTTCACTGTAATACCTACATCATTTTTTATAATATTGAACAACTCAGAAAAGAATTACATAAGAGAAACCAGCCAAAAGGGTTGCACATCAGTGAGCCAATAAAAATCAGAAGTTACAACTAGATGGCATCAAAAATACCACATCGGCATATACAATGAAATAGAAAACATAAATCTATGGATACACACGCAACAACCATGACAATCTGATTGCAACAGCATAAAAACAACAGCAACAGCTGAAGACATACCGACAACAAGCAATGAACCAACAGCAACAACACAAATCAGCGCTAAGTGAAAACAAATCAATTTGGAGAAAAATGTTAAGAGTAAAGCCTTGAAATTCCAATTTTCGGATGCTTATAAGAATTAGAAGAAAACAGTTGAACATCTGGTTCTCAACAAATGCAAACGAATAACATCTCTAACTAAATCTTAACCAATAATATTTTTCAATACCAATCCAAATAAAACCTCTTTCAAACTCAAACGATGACCAAAAACTGTAAGTACATCTTTAAAAATAAAATACCACAATCTTTTAACACACATACAATCCCAGAATTGATGTTTCATAGATTCATCTGCATGACAAAAGGAACATTTAATGGATTGAACTTGCAACCATTTTAATTTGTCACCAATTGGCAACTTGCAGTGTAAATTTTCCAAGCAGGCATTTGCATATCTACACCAGCTTTGGACTTCTAGATTTGAGCACTCACCTTGGACAAAAATTTATGACTGAATTTGCATTTCCATTTGATATTCAGTCTAAGGACAAGGGGCATTTTGATAAGAAGATAGATTTACTTTAATAGACACAAAGAAAAGCGATGAGAAGAAAGCCAAATCCAGTCCTTGAAAAAATTACACATGGTTGGAGTGCACAATTTATAGTTAACTGAAGTGGAACCAAAGATTGCACGTACTTATTGCTCAGTCAAAACAATCCTTAATAACAGACAAAGAGGACCACTGCAAGGAAGTGAAGCCCCATATATCATTGAAATGTTTAATCTATTTTTTAAACAAATGATAAGCTTAGGAAACATGTCATGTTCCCTTTTTCAAATTAAGATAATTAACATAGTTGTCAGGAGACAGGTTTTGGTACCAGTATTGGGAAAGAGGTATTAGAACATCATTTTTTGAAAATAGGAGACAGTGGCACTTGGAAATGCCAAAAATTATATATATTATTATAATAATATATAATATATTAATACTTTTATGTATAGAATATAATAGCATAATAATAATAATAAATTAATAATATATATTTTAATAATATTATATCCCCGTAACCTTTTTCACGATGGGACAGGGAGATCATGAAAAGATGGGAAATGCTTACGTTGCCACCAAAACAATGGAACCCAAGAGGAAAGGATAGACAAAATCAATGGTCATGTGGATCCCACCGCTGAAAGGAAAAATCAAAATGAATTTCGACGATGCGGCTCGTGGAAATCCGGGTATATCGAACGCTGGGATTATTTGCAGAAACAAAGAAGGCCAAATACTTTGGGCGGCTTCAAGGAAGCTTTCGCCAAGCACCAACAACGAGGCAAAGTTTTCTACTCTGTTCCATGACCTACAACTCTGCGAACAAAATAATCTACTTAACAATAGCATAGAAATCGAAGGGGATTCACAAATATGTGTCTACTCTATCCTTCGACATCAAGTACAGAATTGGAGACTCGAAAACATAGCAAAGAGCATATGGTCCATTTTAGATAGAAAGAAGGAATACTCTATCCAGCACTGCTATCGGGAAGGGAGCCATGCAGCTAATTACCTGGCTAATAAGGCATGTGATCAAGATGAAGATGAAGTAGTCCTGGACGAGAAGGTGCTTCAGGATGATATGCCCATCTGATTGAGCACCACAAAATGACTGCACCGAATGGCCTTAAGAACCAGAGACATCAAAGAAATCAAAAGCCAGAGATTCAATATCAGGAATAGGTAGGAGCAATGATTACACTTCATGGGGTGGCCTCAACGCAAGAATAAATGTAGACCCAAGAAGTGTTACACACAACAATGGCGACGCGGATGAGTATTGAATGTAATTGCGAATGCAATGAAGAAGTGGAGGCGTAGCTTAAGCACCTCTTCATCACAAATAAATATGGTTGGCTGGGGTAATCAAGAAGATCATCGAAGAACAGGTCTTCGTTGGAGAACACATTCATGATGGCAAGATTTACGAGGAGTTTTTGATGAATAAGGTATTGATAATGGGGAGAAAACAGTCCAGTAAGCTTCTGACACAAACCTTTGTCAAGGAAGGTATGCAGGCTGTTGCGTTCTCTGCCATCTCAACCTTCAACAAGAAGCCCAGTGCAGGACCCCTGGGAGGTATCTTCAATGCTACAACAGCAAAGAAGAACAAGGTTACTACAGAGGCTCTTAAGCTGTATAGGGATGGTATCCACCGCAATAATATGGAGGTCTTCAATTACTATAAGAGTCAGTATGTGGATCTTTTGTCCCCACAGCAAATTGAGAGAGCCTTTGAGTTCACTGAAGGTATGAGGTTCCTTTGGCACCTCAAAATGCCTAGTGCATAGATGTAATGGCGCACACTCGTGGGTTGATGCTTAAGTATTTTCTTTTTGTTCTTTAATCAATGGGAGCTACCCCTATGGTAGCACTTATTCATTAAAAAAAAATAATAACAATATTATATATTATAATATATATAAATAATAATAAAAAAATTTCATAATTTAAAATATTTAAAAAGTAAATACAAATAATAAAACTTATCATAGCAATGGCACCGCTTCAGACTACTTCAGAGGCTAGGGTTTTGGTAAACAGATATGCTTGCCCTTCTATAGAGGAAAATTTAGCATCTATAAAGAAGAGTAAAGGAATATGGCGCCTTGATACAAAGGAAGATGCAAATGAAAGGCATCTTGATCAGGGCTTTGCCCTCATATCTCCCCAAAGCAAGTTTAACGAGGGTATCGACACAGATGGGATAAGAGCAAATACCTTGGCAGTCTGCAGAGACCTAGCACGGATAAGCCCATAGCATAGGGCAAAATATGCTAACTCTGCCAGGAACATACCCCAATCAAAACTCTAGGCACACAATGGAAATTCTTTTCAATTTTATGAGAATAAGGGTTTTCCTTAGGCAAGTTGTCATAGTCTCCATCGCAAGCAACCAAGCATGATGCAGACATTGAGTGTGAAACTCACTTGTCCCCAGTCTTAGATTTGGCAGAGGAGATTGAAAAGAAAGTAATAGAAAATGAAGATTATTTCGTAGAGTATGGTTTAATTGGTAGATTTTTTAAGTTTTGGCCCAGTCTTGTAGAGCTGCACAAGTGGATCATAGATACATGGAGCCCTCTATTGAAAGGTGACATTCAAATTTACCCTTATGCTCACAGTTTCTTTATTGTGGCCTTTGACAACATGCAAGACCAAAACACAAGATCCTCTATGACTATCAATGTAGTTGTGATGAGCACCTACTCATGCTCAAACCATGGCACCCAGCTTTCAACCCTACATCTGAATCTTTCTCTATTACACCTATTTGTGTTTGACTCCCCAATCTCCCACTCCAATTTTGGTTTGAATCCTGCTTTGAAGCAATTGGTAATAAACTAGGGAAGTTCCAGGTTGTTGATGAAGGCTCCTTAAATTTCCTACATACCACATTTGCCCACATCGTGGTTGATTTAGATACCTCTAAAACTCTCCCAGCTGATATCTTTCTAAAAAGTTCTAATCATAGATGGAACTAGATTCTGGAATCTGAGGGTATACCATTCTGATGCCACGGATGTTACAGCATTGGCCACATTGCTTCCAACTATTCAAAATTCAAACTTGATGGACAAGCTACATCGTGGAAAGATGTTGTTGTCCACCATTACTCTATAGAAAAAGAGGAATCAACGAATTCTCGAGAGGTTTCACCAAAGGAATCCCCTCAAAAAATAAGGCCCGCAAGTATAGATGGACAAAAAGAAGCCCAATCCTCCTCTACAACTGCATTTTCCCACTGAATATGATAGTCGCATAGTGTTTTTCTGCATTTTTTTTTGTTTTTTATTTATCATTTTTTAGGGTGGAGATGTGATGGAGTAGGGTCTTTTTTTTTGGGGGAAACAACAAGAAATAGGAGTGAAACATTTCTTGTAATGGGGGACGTCTCGACACCCATTTCTGGTACTAGAAACGCGTCCCAATACCTGAGACACGTCCCAAGGGGTTAGAGAAGCATCTCCCTGCAACTTTGATAATTAATAATATTATTTAAGTTGAGCTCAATAATTTCTAAATTTAAAAGCAACTTAATAATATTATTAGAATTAAAATCAAAGGTGTTTTTAAACCCTAGTACTAAAATAAAAGTATTTTCAAATACTTAAAATAAAAGTAAAATAAATTAAAAATTAAAAAAGTATTTTTAAATACATGGAGGGAAATGTAGGACCCATGGGCCCATTTTGAAAAGGTATATCAAAGAGGCACCTATCTTCATTTGATCATCATTCAAGTTATCATTTTTGTGTCCAATTTTCATATTTGCACAATCTGTTCAATCTAGGGCATCCAAGGACGAAAACCCTTGGCTACAATTTGTGATCTAGGAGGACAAAAAACCATCTTAGGTCTTTTTTCGGAGGTGAGGACGAAAACCCTTAATTTTCTAGCATTGACAAATCCACCTAAGGTTTGCATGGTGTGCTAATTCAAAGTTTGGTGCAAATTTCAGGGTTTGGCAATAAGGATTTGTGAACAAATATCAAAGGAGCACCAACTTTTCATAATTAGACTACATGATTTAGGTGTTTGCAACTGTTAAGGACAACTATCCTTTGAGTGTTGCACTCCATCATCCTATGGCTGTCACAACATATTGTAGTGTGCAAATCTAATTTACACCTGAAGGCACAAATCCATTGATAATTTGTTGATTTAAGAAATGTGTTATTGATTGCCTGCCCTTGACTACTAGACTATTCATTATGATTGGTTTTTGTGAGGTTTGGAGCCACATCAATCATTTGTCTAATCGCAGCCCTATTTCCACCATCTACACTTGAAGCAGGCTGTGGGAAATCCATGGGAGAGGTTGCAATAGGGTGAATGAAACTTGAAGGAATATGATTCATGGAGGCGCTATCATCACTTGTGAAAGAGGATCTTTCTAAATGTTCAATTGCCTTTTCTTATGCCCACCTTGAGATATTTCTAAATCTTAAACTACTCTTATTATCTTTTTACTCTTTCGATAAAGGCCCCTGTCACAACTCGATTGCTTCCTAAATAGATTTTAAAAAAAAACATTCAAATTTCCATTATGCAACAAGAGGAAAATCCGATCAGTTCTTGGCATTAAGATATAAACCATGTTTATAAACTACAAGGCCGATAGTGGGATTCACAAGGGATCAAATAGTATACCATCATGAAGGGGCATGCATGGTTAGAAGTAAGTAATACATTCATATTAAAGAAATGAATAGAAGTATCAATCACATTATGATTAAAAGACTAACTCATGATTGATTAGCAAAATGAAAGGTGGCGACCAATGTTAAACAACACCTCCATATGAATGCATCTAAGTATAAATGTGAGGGTCAATGTGTGGGAAAGGTAATAGCGAAAATCATAGTTCAAAGCATAAATAAGAAGAGCAGCAGATATCAACCATCTAATATCATAATGAAAACAATAAAGAATTTCAATAGCGCCATCATCTCATCTCATCAGCCATCACAGTTATACCTTGGAACCAGTTTATTCTGCCATATCAATCTAGTGGGGAATTGTAAACACATCAATATCATGGCATCAAATCATAAGATTGCTTACCAAGGAAGAGCCACAATCATTTCAATCAGCAGATATCATTGTTACTCATTATACAACAGGTAACTAGTGTAAATTCTAGCATCTATCTAGTGAAAGCACTCTTATATATATATATATATATATATATATATATATATATATATATATATATATATATATATATATTCAGCCCTCTACATTTGAGTAGTATTGATCATCATTTTTGCAGGTATGTCTTTACATCCAATGTTCTTGTACTATAAATCTCCTAATGTTTATTTCAATAATGTGTGATCATAGATGAATGTATGAATTACCATAAGTGTTCCAAATCAATTGAAATAAGCCATAACAGTGATATAATATCATGTGCCATAAGGTAATCTATTAGTCTCATATGGGAAAGTGAGTATGAGTTGCCTAAGAGGCCAATCATGGGTATATAGAGGCCTTTGTCACATGCCAGTACAAAAGGTACCCATAGTGCAAAGGGTATTTATCATAGAGGCCTTGTCACATGCTGGTACAAAAGGTACCCATAGTGCAAAGGATATTGATATAGTGGCCTTGGCTACAAAAGGGTGCAAAAGGCATCCCTAGTACCAAGGAATCTCATAGTGGCCTTGACTCCAAGAGTACAAAAGGTACTCTGCAAGTCTAAGGATAGAGATGGAGGACCCATGTTGGATAGTGACAAGTAGCATCCCATCTCTCTCATATGAAACTAATAATTAATTCATCTAAAGTGAATGGAAATGCATATTGATAGAGATTATGACATTAATGATAGAGAATGTGAAATATCATGATAGAGAATATGAAATATACATTGATAGTGAACTTAAGAGAGAATATGTGAAATATATATAATGATAATGATCATAAGGTTAGTGATAGAAATGTTTATTGAAAATAATCATAAAATTATGAATTGAAGATATGAAATGATAATTGATGTTGATCATAGAAGTTATAAGGGCAATGTTCTTATGTGATTTGAATATATCATATATCTATTGTTATAAATGAAATTAAGAAGGTTTAGAGTACTAATGTTCTCTTTTTGCAAGTTGAAATTTGTGAACAAGGTAGAGAAATTTTGATTTGTGACAAGGGGACATTACAACCCCCTTTCTAGGTGCCCACTTATTCATAACTCTTTAAGTGACTTTTTTATAGAAACTTTACATAAATCGCTTTAAGGTTATAAAATCATTTCCCTTAATAATAATTCCTAAGCCCACAAGAAATGGGAAATGGGCTTATAGATTAATATGGAAACTTAGAGGACAAGGGTACATGACATGAACAGAGTTAAAAATAAACTCTTCAATTGGAGGAATAAATTTATGTCATTTGTTGGAAAGGTTCAACTAGCAAACAAAAATGTCCTTGCTACTCATGTATTTCTTGCAAGGACTTCTAAATAATGCTAACAAAAATTGTCTTTCATGTGCAACCACATGATCTGATAAAATTCCATAGACAACCCATCAAAGCCTACACTTTTGTTATGAATCGTGGAAAAAAGAGCACATTCAAGTTCTTATAAGGAAAGGATCTCACCTAGGAACCTATTGTAACCAAGGTCAATTTTATTAGGGATGTAGTCTTTGTCAATCTCTTCAACAAAATCTTGTATATCTATGCATGGAGAAGGAGATATAAATAGATTGTGAGAGACGTAAAATTTGTCCTACCTATTGAATTTCCTATCCCCACCAGCTCTACAATTAAATCAAGTAAACCAATAATTAGCATGACTTGAAAATTGAAAATTTGCTGTAAAGATGATCAACCACCCTGTTGTGACCTAACCGCAACATCGCCCCATCAGAAATTGGGACCCCTCTTTTTGAGTTTTTGGATTGGATTTGTTTTGTTTTGGCAGTTGTCTCGCTCGAGAGTTCCCACTTGAGTAAAGGAAGTTTGCAAGTAATGCAAAGGCTGTGGTAAAATCCATTGAATGTTTTAAGAAGTCAATCACCGTAAGAGTTGAAGAAGTTCATATAAACACACCTTTGAAGAGTGCTCGCATTTGCATTTTCAAGCATTGTACAAGCCACTTTAAAATCTCTGCCTAAGTGTGCATGTATAGACACCTTGCGAGTTGTAAAACTTCAAATCATACATGGCACTTTGAAGCTCTACCTAGGCACATGTTTTTGGTCACCTTGTAGAAGGTTGAGTTTCAAGTTGCACATACTGGACCAAAATGGTCGCCTTGCAAGTCGCATTGTCCAACTTTTACTTAGTGAATTGAAAAGTCCACTCGGAGTGCAAAATGTTAGTCGATTTATAAAGGGTGAGATTTCAAATCAAATCTAGCACTCTAAAGTCCTCGCCCAAATGTACCTTTTGAGTGATTGCAATTTTAACGATTATGCAAACATGGTCAATAAGTCCACTAAGACAGTTTACAAAAGCAGTGAAACTCCAAGTATACATACTCATTTCAAAAGTCCACCTAGGTGCAAGTTATTAATCAATTTGCAAAGTCTAAAATTTACTCTATGCATTGACATTTAAAATCTCCACTCCAAACGCTTGTCAATGATCGCTTTACCAATGAAATTTTAAACATTATGAAAAACGGTTCAAGTTGTCCGCTCCAAGAGCATTTTGATGCTTGTTATTTTACGCGAATAAAGACTTCTACTATGTATAAAGCATGAAAATGTCCGTTTAAGCGTCAAACGGCAGTATTTTCGCATAGTGAAGATTCTTTTAAAACTATACATGGCGCACCAAATAGCCTGCTTATTCTGTAGGCACACATTTGTAATCATTTTGCATAATTTCAAATCATGCATGGCATCCCAAAATGTCCACCCCAGGCGGACTTTCGCAATCGCCTAGCATTCGCATTGTCAATTCATACGCAGCGATTTGAGAAGTCCACCTAAGCGCAAGTTAATAGTTGGAATGAAGTTTCCTAATATGTAGTGGCCATTCTAAGGTCCGCCAGCTGTGCGTTCAGCTCAGTATTGTAATTCGTTTAATCCAACTCATGCGCGGGAGCTCCAGAAGTCCGCTTGGGACACATGTCCATGGTCATTTTGCAAGCGAGAAATTTCAAATAATGTGCGAGCTGGCAGTCAGTTTGTAAAGAATGAAATTCAAATTATACATATAGCATCTGCAGGTCTGCCAAAGCGCACGTTTGGATAAGTATGACAAAATTAACATTATGTATTGAATGTTAAACATCCACTCAAGGCGCATATCTAGAAAATATTGCATTTTCTGAGTCTTCTGCGTGGAACGGCATAAAATTTGCATTGCCTGGCATCATCTAAATTTTGGTATCATACGTTTAAAATTTGAAAGAGTCTGCTCAAAGACGCGCATCTGGGAATCTCACATTTTCTAAACTTAGTCTCCCGCATCTAATCTCAAAAGGCCCACCTAGAAACAAATTTGAAATCTCTCAGTGTTGACTAATGTTGGGGTCATAAGTTGAAGATCAAAGGATTGCCTAGGGTGTATGAGAAATGAAGCATGAAAAGTCACCTGCCCACAATTGATAAACAAAACTATACGTTTCTCTTCAGTCACCCGAATCATATAAACAAAAGCAACAAAAAGTTGACAAGGTTTTTGCCGCTACCTCCCTGCTCAAATACCACGGGTTTCATGTCTTTAGATCTTTTCAAAAGAAATGGTAAATTTCTTTCAAATTTTCAAAATTAATTTAATTGGAAGAGACCTTTATTTGGAGGTTCAACATAGTATATGAAAACACTTTAACAGTCTGCCAAGGTCTTCACAGGATCGTCAAGGTAAAAACAAACATTTGAATGATGAAATCTCTTAAAGCTTTGAAGCATCAACTTAGGTGACCCTCAGCAAAACGCATGTGTAGCTTCACATCCTTATTCGAAGCATTCATTGGTGAAAATGAGTTTAGGAGCAGACTTTGGCAGAGGGCAAACTGAGGTCAATCTGTCGATTGAAAGTTGTTGAGAAGTTGGTCAAGTTTTATTTTCACAAAAAATTGCATTATTGATTTTTTTTCTTGCAATAGGACAAGGTAATTTAAAATTGCGTATTTAATTTATCCCACATGTATTAGGTGATGGAGTTTGTCCTATTTGCTTGTTTATTAAGCATCACTCTAAGATGTTGATGTCATGATGTTCGTGCAAGTGAACGACGAATGCAAAGGAAAGGCAGGCGATAATGAGAAGTGATATGAAGGAAACGTGGCCGGGGACAAAGATTACATTGAAATGGCAAAATCTGGGTGACACTAATCTAGGAAGAACCAACATGGATGAAATCTGGCAAAACTTGTATAAGCCTAATCCTTCAAATTTGATCAGGCGAATGTTGAAAAATGGAATTGTGCAGGCTGCCTGGTTCCTGGCTACAATGCTGAGTCCGGAGTTGATGTTGGAGTGTGCCAAGCACTATGATCAAGCAAGAAGATGTATTGTGATAGGTGATGGCAAAGTACTGGCTTATTTAAGAAAAGAAGCAATCGCAGAAGCCTTCTACATTCCTTCACATAAGACCATTACATTATGTGATAAGGAGTCTACTTTGTAGCTTTATATGTCTGGGCCCGAAAAATGCATGGAAGTAATTAATAGCAGGTGGCTAGTACAACCAAGGCCGCATGTGAGTAGAGTGCCTAAGAAGCTCCACAAATCTGATTTTTATCAGGAGATCAGTTATATGGTCATATTTTTGAACCGCATTATGGATTGCCCACAATCGACAAATTTCGAGTCCTAGATGTTCTTTATTGAGGAGATTATAAGTGGAAAAAGGATGATCGATTGGGTTGAAATGATCAGCATCAATATTGATGATCAACTCAAGAATCTGCAAGAGACTAAGACATTTTACATGAGCTCGTATGTAATATATATGGTTGCAAGGAACGAGAGATACCTAGGGCTAACTTGCAAAGGGAGAGTTGGTAATAGTGATGGACAATTTAAAGTATGATTGCTACCCTCAGCTGCACTTGCAAGCTATCTCTCATTATAGGAGTTTTAATCATGTTTTTTCCATGTACATTGTCAGATTGTTACAAGGCAACATATGCAGGAGGTTATCAAAAGAGGCTATGAATTTAGTGGAAAAGTATGGAAAGTGGTTTATTCAATTTCCTAGATTCACATACCTTTGTGTTGAAGGATACTCATCTTTGCCCTATCATTTTCCAAGATACCCTACAGACAAGATGGTGTTATTGGAAGTGATGAGATAGTTTGTGGCCTTCAACAAAATTTAAAAGAAGAGAAAGAAAACTACAACTAAGTTTCCAATTAGCATTGGGAGGCTAGAAACTTGTTTGTCATTACAGGCAACTGAAAATTTAGAAATAGAACTACAAGCTTATAACCTGGTACGCCATAATGATGCACATAGTAATTTTGATCCATTCAATACAATCAGGTAGAAATTTGGAAGTAAATATGAGCATAGACCACAACTTGAGGATCATTGGGATGGTGCACGTGATAACATGGAGATAAGGAAGAAAAGCTGTTATAGATTGTCTTTGGACCTGGTTAGAGCAATAGGGGTAATTAAAATTCTAGATCAGTGTGAGGAAGATCACATAAGGTTGTAATAGAGTTCATATGATCAGGAGAAGAACAAGCCTTTCACCATCAGTTGGTCAGAGCAGGAGGTCATGCGTAATGATGATTTGATGGTACCAATTGTGGCACATACAAAAAAATATGTAGACTTCCAAGTTCGAAGGCTTCAGGAGAAAAATGTTCAGTTCACTTACAATTTGATGGGAGGAGTTAGTGTGCATCAATCTAAGGAGACTTCCAGTAGTGACTCAAGCAGTGACTCTAGTGATTCTAGTGATCCAAAAAGTGCAAGTGTTGATTCACAAGAGGACATTCAGCCAAATAAGAAGGTAAAAAGCAATGACCAAAAGGTAGCCAGTACCTCTTCAAGAGGGAGATGAAACAAGACCTGATGAGTAGGTGGCCCTAAATGTATAAGCTATGAAGGATAAGCATGAGTCTTTGGAATCCAATATGCAAGGGAATCAAGTTGATGAAGTCCTATCAAATCCACCAAAGGAGCAAAATGAGGTCTTGATTGAGATAGATGTAAAAAATCAACATGATAAGGAGTTATATGAATTTGATGAAGATGCTCTTCCTACTTTTCAAGAGAATAAAATTCCAGAGGAAAATTAGGGAGATTTGTCTGAATTGCCAGAGTGGCTAAGAGAGAGAGTCAAAGAAAAATCTATTATTGAAAGAGAGCCCATCTTGAGTTTGGAGGATTTGCTAAGTAGAGCCAGCCTAGACAAAGGAAAGCAAAAGGTCACTAAATTTTCAAAGATTATGAGAGACAGCTCTAGGTCAAGACAGGTGCATGTTGTTGTCCCAAGAATCAATGTGGAGATAGGTGAAGGTGCTCCAGGAGGCTATGACATTAGTACTGTTGATTTGGGTCCAACCATGGTGGAACAAGAAATGGAAGAGTTAGAAGATTTAGTTATAGCCGTCAAAGGAAGATTAAAGAAGGAACAGGAAAAGATGATCCAGTTGGAAAAGGATAATCTAGCATTTCAGCATTATATCCAACAATTGATGATGCCAGTGAATCAAGCAGAGGGGATACATGCACCACCTACCTTGCTTTCGCAGGAATCCATTGTGCACTTGGAAGGAATGAGATCTTTATCTCGGGCATTGCAAGAGTGGGCAGCAAGCTTCAAGGTCAAAGCTGATGGATTTATTGATGAAATTGTGAAATTGTATAAGGAAGCATCCTCTCTTTTGGATAGGGTTCAGGCTATTCTAGTGCCTTGTGCAGAATTTGGAGTTGTTAGAGAAGAAATTATTCCTCAATTAAAGAAGTTGATATATACTCCAAATGCCACTTTGATAGATGGAGTGATTGAATAGGGTTCATCATATGACTTCCCCTCTTGGTATTGCACTCTGATCATAAAGGAGTAGGTTCTTGGCAAGATTAAGAGTGAAAGTACTCGAACAAAGGAAACACTTCAAGAAATTCAAGGTAAAATGCTTATTTCAATAAGCAAGATATTTGATCCCGATGGAGAAATTGATGAGTATTTGTTGAAGGATAAAATGCATACATTGTATTTCCGGCACACCCAGACTATTTCCAAGGAGCTTTGGATGATGTTTGCATACTTTCCACTTTCATGGGCATGTTTCATGTATCCATGACTGGATGGGAAATAACACTTGTCAAATGCACAGAGAAGCTACAAATAGTAGAATGTACCATTCAGATACTACCAAGTGTCCCTATGGAGGAAATTACACGTGTCATGTCTAGATTTGTGGAATTTGTCACAAGAAAAGAGGGTCATAAAGGAGGGGACCCCATTCAATGGGTGCATCATAAATGCATTGTCCAGTACTAGTAAATTTTTGTAACCATCTACCTGTGTGGCGCAATAAGGGCCCTTGATTCCTAATTTAATCTTGGCCATTCATTGTATTTTGAGCGCTATATAAACCCCATTTTGCTCTCATTTGAAGGGGGGAATACTCTGAGAAGTTGTTGCAAAAGACCGCTGAAATAGATGCAAATTCATTGTTGAATTATCCATGGTGATTTTGTGTTGTTTCGGATGGATGCATGATTTCTAGGTGTCTGCTCATAGAATAAGATTAGCTTAGTTTGTTTTCAGCAATTTCATTTTATGTTCATGGAAGTTGTTACTGCTGATTCATGTTTGGAGTCCTTATAGTTCATACCATTTATGATTTGTCAATGGCAAGTTGTAGTGCATGGTTAGTCTAAACTTTGTTTGAGCTTAACTTCAATTATCTTATGACCATTTACCTTCATGTTTGTGAGGATTTATGTGCATAAGTAATCTAAAAATCTTATATTTTCCTTAAAAGATTGCATCATCTTTATGTAGTTGTTATCTTATGGCAAAGCAAAGTGTGGTTGGGATTCCAGTGAATTAATGGTAATTGCTTGTATTTATATTAGAGTTCTCTAAACCCATTCCTTTTACATTTTTTAGAATCCTGTTAGAATTAGATTCAAGAGCTTTCACTGCCATATCCTAAGTTAACATATCGCTAGATCTTTTGAAGAGCTATATTGCCTGTTATTTGAGAGAAACAAGTGTAAGAGTCAATGTGACTCAGCAAACCAGGATCACCTACAATCAAGACAACCTTCCACACAAAGATGACAAGAGAATATGCTAAAAAATAATGGAGCAACTGTATTAGACTGTCATATGAAATACAATGAGAGAGCCTTGCTTATAAAGGCAAGGTGAGAGCTAGAAGGGTGGAGTGAAAGGTGGAGATATTCCTACAACATGTGCCAATTAGAAGATGATAACTAATTGCACATGTGGAGGATAAGACAACTAACTCCAACTATCAACAACTCAACACACAACTAGAAACACCTAGACATCTAGAAGACTCACTAAGTCAACTTAACATGTGTGAATTATGTGTTCACACCAACACCCCCCCTTAAGTGCAACTTAGGGAGTAGTTGACTAAAACAAGATGTAATGATGGATGGGTCCCGGCTACTAGGCCATGTTAGGTACCCATGTACAACAAATCTCAAGTGGAGAAAAGGAGAAAACCTCATGGGACAAAACTCCTCTCCAAAAGTGAGAATTATCAAACTCCATATCTTCCTGTGTGTCTATTAAAAGTCTAAATGGAGCAAAACCTAATAGTACATCCATTGACAAAAGTAAGGGCCCAAACATAATTGTGTGAAGGGTCCTCACCTTTATCAATGATAGATTTGGAAATCCATGCCACCAACCCCAAAACAACTACTATCTCTATAAGTAAGAAAAAGGCATCTTTCTTTATATATTATGAAGAGTCATATCAAGATGAACTTCATTTAACTTAACTTCGTGTAGAAATAAGATACCAGATTTCCATTTGTCAATAGCTTCTTTGACTCTAAATTTATAATGAGGGAGATAAATCCTTATTACATTCTAAGAAAATATATTGCAATTCATGATAATAAAGAAGGAATATTTTCATCATTTGAAGGCACTACCCCAAAACAATGGGAAAGCATTACATTTTGTTCATTAATTTGTCAATCTTTAGAGGTGATTACAGGAGATCTCTATCATGCACTGTGAATAGGAGAAGAGAAACCTAGAACGTTGGATTTAAAGGAAGCATGTGGAGGGCAGGGATCAGTCACGAGAAGTAAAATAAGGAGTAGAATGTAAAGAAGAACTAGCATGTTTAATGCAGTCGGGGACTGGGGCCTAAAGTTAGGCAACCAATCCAAGTAACTTCACACTCAAATAAACAATTGCAATAGCAACAACAATTTACTGTAACTCAGAGTCACAATACACAAAATAACAATATGTTAATGTTTTACTATCCACATCAACCGTTCTAGTGTAGGCAGGCACTCACCCCAAGAAGAGAAACCAGTCTTACAATAACAGCTTATTACAGATATAGAGATACAACCTACTCAAAAAATATAGAAAATTAACTTGGAATTCATTACAAGTACATTGGCAAACATCAATGATATATGTTGATCCTTTGTTACTGTCCCTTGTCCTTTTTGTATTCTACTCAAACCTTTTTTTTTATTCCGTTCAATTTGAAGTATTATCACAACAATATGCCCCCCTACAGCTGCCTGCCAGTAGAGATGCCAAGAGTAGAGACGTTTTTAAAACTGAAGCTATTGAAAACAAAGGAATAGGAGCGAGAAGGGTAAATCTAGAATGCAATTAAGGCCCACGTCTTACATTAGAAGTGCCCAGCAATAGGGATACTGTCACCAGAACACAAAACACTAAGTGGATGCAACTGTCATGAGCTGGCACGCTTGAATTAGGACTGTTGTCAAAACTTTCAGGTCATAAAGGCACACGCCTAGCACCAGTTTTTAATGCCTAAAAAAGAATAAAAGTCAACATGAGGCGCCAACCCACAAATAGAGACCTAGTCATGCGTTAAGGTAATCACCACTCAATAACCTAACATAGAGGAATGATGGCTATCAAAATAACTATTTTTTCCATGTAGAATTTAAAAGAAGATGCTTTGACAGCATAAAAATTACCCATGTTTAGGTATAATCTAGGCTATTATTTAGAGAAGTGCTGACAGGAAGTTGTTGTGCTAGCAATGCCAAGCAACACTTCAACTTTTACGCTCAATATGAAGGCACACACCCACATCTATCCATGTCCTTGTCAGGCTAGTATAGAAACTGCAAACACTGACCCTATATGCCAGTAACAAATATCAACACCCAGCACAAAATATATTCAAGATGAAGCGCTTAGAAACTGTAGGGAGTTAATAAAATCTACGCTCAACGATAGGTGAGTCCATGCCCAGAAAAAAGGACACGCACACCAAACAGGAAAAGAACAACAAATAGGACCTGCAACACACCCAAAAATCAGAAAGAAAATCAAAATTGGTGTGCAACACAAGGTCGAGGTTAGCGCGGATGCATCAACGTTCCGTCCTTTTCCTGACCACCGTCCAGCTATCGGTTATAACACCATCTTTGTAAGAAGTAGGGATACCATTGGGAGATTGGCCAGACATAGTATTGGAAGGAATCCATAAGAATTGGAGGGGTAAGGGAGACCTTTCGAGAAGGATTCTAAGCAGAGGGCTGGCTAGATGAAGATAAAAGTGGGGAAGAGATAAGCAACTACGATATTCTATTTTTCTTGACAAGACAGTCTCGTATCAAGGGTCCTTTTCAGTAGGAATTAAAAAGATGCATTAGGCTTGCTTAAATAAACTATTGATTGTTACATTTCAAAACCAAGGCCTATCAACTTAAGGTTCTCTAGCAGAAGATTATTTACATCGATTTCTCCACAAACCCTGGGATGAGCTCTAAAGCTAGAGGATTTATTAGATTTATGTTTGCACGAAATGACTACCAATATGGGCTGTAATCTCTTTCAAAGGAGGGCGATAAGCCAAGTTTAAGTAAGGTAACTCTACCCACATGTGATAGTGTGAACAAGATGGAAATGGAAATGGATCTTGTTGATGATTGTTTTTAGACAGGTCAACAATAGAGTAAAACACTAGAGTATCCCACTCTCTCTTGAATAAAGTCTCTCGAATGCTAAACTGTGTGATCAATCGAGACAACTCCAAGGTTCCCTATTTATGATTCATGATGGGTTAACTCAGTGATTACATGTGATCTTGTTGATAATCACAAAGGGACTTACATTAGACTTCTTCATACTTCCTTAGCTTATTTCTCCTTCAGTGCGGATGATGTATCAATAATAAAGAAAACCAAAAGATAAGGGTTCAGTAATGGTAGGCAGAAGAAAGGTGAGATTTATTCAATGATTACTATGGAATACATAAAGTGAATATATAGTAGTAGTTGACAGTTACGAACAGGTGTAACTGCAGATATAACTGTTATAACTACGTAATGTAGTTATTAGGTAAACAATGTAATAGTTACGCTAACATTCCCCCCCTTATTACATTGTTTTTACAAATGTACCCCCTAAATAGTTCAAATTTGATCCTACCAAGAGATTTGGTGAACATTTCTGCGATCTGAGAGTCTGTAGGGCAGTACTGGAGCTGGATGTGGTGGTTCAAAACTTGGTCCTGAATGTAATGACATTTGACCTCAATATGCTTAGTGCGCTCATGGAAAATTGGATTCTTCACAAGTTTTAACACACCCTGATTGTCGCAATGAAGAACTGGTGACTTTTCTTCAGGAATGTCCATATCTGCCAGAATGTGACGTAACCAAATCACTTCGCACACAGCTCCTCGTGCGGCGCGATATTCAGCCTCAGTGGATGAAAGAGCAACAACAGTTTGCTTCTTACTAACCCATGAAATTGGCCCAGATCCAAGATGAAAAACATAACTTGAGGTGGATTTCTTGTCATCTATAGATCCTGCATAATCTGATTCTGTATATCCCTGTAAGAAGAACTGAGTGTTCTTCTTATATTCCAGACCATAATCAACTGTGCCTTAGATATATCTCAACACATGCTTTGCTGCAACCCAATGACACTTCTTTGGTTCCTGCATGAATCTGGCAAGATAGCTTATATCAAAACACAAGTCTGGTCTGGTGTAGGTCAAGTAGATAAGGCTCCCAACCAGCTGCCTGTAGAGAGTGACATCTACTTGAGGTGAATCCTGGAAACGAGATAGTTGCAAACCTTTCTCCATTGGAGTGGACATAGGCTTACAGTTGACCATTCCATACTTTTCCAGGAGTGTCTTGGCATATTTCATTTGGGAGATGAATATGTGGTTCTTCTTCTGCTATATCTCCAAGCCAAGACAATAATGAAGTAGCCCCAAATCTGTCATGTCGAAGGAGTTCTTTAGATCATTCTTGACATCATCAACGAGACTGTCTGAGCTGCCAGTGAGAATAAGATCGTCCACATACAAAACCAGGATGACAATCTCTGTGCCTACCTTCTTAATATACAAATTAGGATCTGAGGGGTTACGAGTGAATCCATGCTGCAATAGGTGACCATCAATCTTGATGTACCATGCCCTAGGAGCTTGCTTAAGGCCATAAAGAGATTTGATAAGACGACATACCTTGTGTGGATGATGTTCATCAACAAATCCTTCTGGCTGGGTCATGTACACTTCTTCTTTGAGATCACTGTTTAAGAAAGCACTCTTGACATCCATCTGCTGAAGCTTCCATCCCTTCTGCGCTGCCAATGCACAGACCATTCTAATGGTTTTGATCTTTGCAGTGGGTGCAAAGGTCTCTTCATAATCAATGCCTTCCTGTTGAGCATATCCCTTTGCTACAAGTCGTGCTTTGTACTTGTCGATAGATCCATTTGCCTTGTACTTTATTTTGAAGATCCATTTGCAGCCAATGGGTTTCTTCCCTTCAGGCAGATCGACAAATTCCCAAGTATGATTTTGCATCAGAGAATCATACTCTGCATCCATAGCCTTCTTCCACTGAGGTTGGCTTAAGGCCTCTTGAACTGTGTCAGGTTCAGTGCTGTCAACAACAGTACTCATGAGCACAAGATTCACTTCATTTCTTGTCTGACTCCTGGTTCTAACTCCTGACGAAGTGTCTGGAAGAGTGTGCAGGTTAGAGTCCCTAATTGTACTTTGGACCCACTTTAGAGGTTGACTGTGCTGCTGCTGGTGTGGAATGTTTTCTAGAGGGCCCAAATCAACATACAACTCTCCTTGTAGTTCACTGTCTCTGTGAGAGTCTTCCATATGCTCATCATCTGATTGTGAGAGCAATTTATGAGAAGTAGGAGGCTATTGCGCTTCTTTCTGTGATAAGGAATCGAATGACAATTCATCACATACCACATCTCGACTCTCATGTATCTTCATTGTCTCAGGATCTATGAGACGATAAGCTTTTGATGTAATACTATATCCCAACAATATACACTGAAGTGTCTTAGGATCAGTCTTCTTTCTCCTATTGGCAGGGACATGCATGTATGCAGTGCAACCAAACACCCTTAGATGAGAAATTGAAAGCTTTTGTCTAGTCCATACCTCTTCCGGTGTCTTGTGTTGCAGAATCTTTGTTGGTGCCCTATTGATGAGGTATACAGCTGTCCGAACTGCTTCTGCCCAAAATCTTTCCTCCAACTTGGCTGTGGAGAGCATGCATCGAGCCATCTCCATGACAGTCCGATTGCGACGTTCTGCAACTCCATTCTGTTGGGGTGTATAGGGAGCAGTGAGGTGCTGCTTGATGCCATGATGTTTCAGGTATGCCACGAACTCCTTGGAGGTGAATTCCCCCCCTCGATCTGATCGGAGGACAAGAAGAGACTGGCCGGCTTCTTTGACAACTTGCTTGTGAAAGTCCTGAAACTTGGCAAAGGCTTCATCTTTCTTCTTGAGAAAATACACCTAGGTCTTTTGGGAGAAGTCATCCACGAACAACTGGAAGTACTTATGGCCTGAAAATGAAGCAGGCATGGGTCCGCACAGATCAGTATGTACCAACTCAAGGTGATGTGTAGCATGGAAGCTACTAGCCTCGAACGGATCCCGGTGTTGTTTACCTGCAAGGCATCCAGGACATATAGGCAATGAATTTGAAATTGGAGGAAGACCTCTTACCATTTGTTTGCAGCTAAGCTGATGCAAGGAGCTGACTGAAAGGTGCCCATAGCGATAGTGCCAGAGTCCTGTAGATTCTATTGTGGAGGCTGATAGAGCTACTGTAGGGGAGGAGATAGCATCTAATGCAAACAGTCTATCCTTCATAAATGCTCTAGCAAGTATCATACCTTCTCTTGAGATTAGATAGGTCTTGACCCCATCCTTCACCTGGAACTCAACTTTCAGTTTGTGGTTTAGAAGCTGACTGACAGAGAGCAGGTTTGTTGTCAAACCAGGAACATACAGCACCTTGGTGAGAGTACAACGGCTTGCCCAAGAGGAATGATGACCTTGCCTATACCCTCTGCAACATACTCCTTATTGTCAGCAATTCAAACTCTATCTCCAGTAGGTTGTTCTGTCAGTGCATCGAACAGCTCACGATTGCCTGTCATATGCTTGTTGGCACCTGAGTCTATCAACCAAATATCCCTCGTGGGCTGCGAGGTTTGGGAGACAAGGACTAGATTGTGATGAGTGCCGCAGTTGGCTGTTTCTGGTTCATCTTCTTCTGATGCATCATCTTGTTGGGCTGCTACATTTCCTTTGTGCCTTCTGCGATGATGATGGCGTTTGGATGGCTGAGTATCACTGCAACCAGAAAAGCCTTCTTTGCTTGAATTGCCTTTTGTTAAGGCATTGTACCAACAGTTGATAGTGTCATGATTGTTCTAGTTGCATATATGACACCATCGGTTTGCCTTTGGAGGCTTTGACTGTTGATGTTCTTGTTGTTTCTGTGGCTGCTTTCCATGAAACTTCTGACCTTTTGATTGTCTGGAGATCAGGGCCTTATCTTCCAGTTCGCCTTGAACAGATTGAATGGCTTCTTCTTGTTGCAACAGATTCACCAATTCATCATATGAAACATCTTTCTTGGTGATGTTCAGCGTGGTGATAAAGATTTTGAACTGAGATGGCAGTGCTCGCAGCGTAATTGGGACAAGTAGTTTGTCCTCCACCTTTTCTCCAAGTGCAACAAGCTCAGCTCGTAGTTCAGATACCCGCCGTAAGAATTCCTTAACTTTCTCGCCAGCATGCATACTGAGTGTATGTAGCTTGCACTGTAGATGGAGGATCTTCGTCTAGTTCTTTTCTTGGTAGATTGTGGAGAGAGAATCCCATGCCGCCTTTGATGTTGTTGCATCCCGAATGTGAGGTTGAACTTCATCAGTGATGCCGAGTGTTATCAACATCAATGCTTTGGCATCGGCCTTGTCAAACTTCTGCCTTTCATCTGGGTCTGTTGGTCTGGATATGTCACCCTTGACAATTCCCCATAGCTCCTCAAAAATGAGAATAGTCTGCATCTTTGTCTTCCATGCAGCATAATTTGGCCCTTTCAAAAGTTGAGCATCGGAAAGAAGCAATTTTGGGGCAAACATTTTTCAAAAAACAAAATAATCTAGACAACAAATTTATTATTATTTTATTTGACAGTACATTCACTTTGAAGAGGAAATAGTGGCACGGAGATGAGCACGATAGGCCTGTGCTGTGAGACGGGGATGCTTTGGTGTGCGTTCTACCTCATCTTCATCATCAGCATCATAACCCTCATCTAGTTTTGCTCTAATCTTCCTTGCTTGACATTGTACATCAAATAGAAAGTAATCTAGCAATCCTTGCCTAAACAATTCATCGAATTGAAGATTACCGGTGTTTTGTAGGGCATCTAGAAGTGCAAAGTAGAAGCCTGAGCTTTCTGAAACAGCACGTCCGCCTCGAGGTGGATCATTCGCCTGATTACTGGCCACACTGCTGGCATCTGGTGTGGTGGACATCCACAGATTTGCAAGCTTTCCCTTGCTCAATTCTTATGTGCCTGCAAATGGTCTCCAGGCTCAACACCAAACTCCACGCCAAACTCCACGCTCTTTTCCAATGCTATTTGGTTTGGGTGCTATAATCAATCGGGCCTTCTAACTTTGCTGTGCTCCTTGCATTTTCTGCCAACTACCTCTATAGCATCTTCAAGTCCATAGATGAAGAAATGACTTCAATGTTGATGGGCCTGCTACTTGGGCGCTTCCTCTCAATGCTATCAGGACTGCAACTTGGTCAGCAACTACATCTCATACAATAAACTTGAAAGCATCATCATTCAGCAACTACTTCTCATGTAATGCTATCAAGAAGGTGATGGTGGCAAACTTGCTACAGCTGGAGTCGAACACAGACTGTGCCTCAGCGAAACTGCTCTGATACCATTTAATGGTAGGCAGAAGAAAGATGAGATTTATTCAATGATTACTATGGAATACATAAAGTGAATATATAGTAGTAGTTGACAGTTACGAACAGGTGTAACTGCAAATATAACTGTTATAACTACGTAATGTAGTTATTAGGTAAACAATGTAATAGTTATGCTAACATTCAGAAAGGCTAATCTAAGGTCAATGAAGCAATGATGATGTGTGAATAGACAAACTCCTTGATAAACCTAACTCCATTCCGTCAAGGATGCCTACAACTATATGAAGTTGGTGCAATTTCCTAAGGTAAACGAATAATTTTTAAATCATGAAGGCTTATATAAGCACCCATCAGATGGCGTAGCTCAAACAAGCATTCACAATCAAACTTATGCAAATGAGGCTCATACTAGCTTTACACAACACTCCACCAATGATGAATGTTAAAAGCATGAGCTAGGAGTTGATCAAATATTCAACACAAATATACATTACATAAAAGAGCTACTAAACTATTTCTAATCTACTTGAAACATCTCTCCACTCCATCAAAGTACAAGAAACCATGTTATTCCACAAGACAACACTTAACACCAAATGAATTCTAATATTTTGCATTACTCTTGAGAAATATTTACAACAACTTCAAGTCCTCTCAGAGAATTTCGAGAGTCTCTTCTATTCTACTCCTAAAAAACTATTGACTACTGACTACTCCTTTACAAATGAGGCAACAAGACCTTTATATAGAGTCCAGAATACAACGAATGACTAGGATCATTTCATGTAGCCAAGGGCTCATATCATGCCACCTTAGTAGGTAGTTACAACAACTTGCTATTTTTAGTACATCATAGAGGCAATGAAGGCATGTTTTCCAAGAAGATAAGATAAGATGGAATCTTCGGAGCATCTTCCACATAAGCGTCCCTTTGGCTTCTTGTTTATTGAATGTAGTCATATAATGTGGCTGATTATGATTGAATGATGATAGGTACATGCCACATAGGTGCCACCTCAACATACTTGTGGATCTCAACTATTTATTCAATATGATTTTGGGCACATTCCCAAATTTTATCGTCTTTGATGATATCTTCAAATGTAATTGCTTTTGATTATGAACACTTGAGATGTATCTTGTTGATCTTGCCTTGTTCATTGTAAGTAGTATGATATATGATACTTGTCGCTCATTTATCTAACACTGTGACATTTCTTCTTACAGGTAGGTTGATGTTGATCTTCTTCGATGCTTCTTCATGAAGAGTAGAGTAGAGATATGATGTTGCTTCCTTCATGTAAGAGTAGATGATGATGATGACATGAAGTAGAGTAGAGAATGATGCTTGATTGAGTAGGAGACTCTTCTCAAAGACTTGAAGATGAAAGAACTTGAAGTATGGTGAATGGATGTCTTCAAACATGATGCAACTTGATGATGAATGTTGAACTTGATATGACATTTTAGAGTGGTGTTTCCTCTGCAACTTGAAGGTGACTTAGGTGCTTGTCCTTCAGATGACTCCTTGGCTTCACCAACACTCCTTCTCTCAATGATGCAACTTGATGATGAAGCATTCTAATAGGATGATCTTGAAGTGATCTCCAATGGTGGCTAGCATGATGTTTCTTCTTGCAATGACAATTTCTTGACTTCACTCCTTGGATGAAGGTGACTCCAGGCGCTTGCTCCTTAGGTTTGTTGATGTTCCCTCAAGACAAGTGAAACAATATTAATCACTATATAACAAAGGAAACACTTTAAACATGTAAATAACCCCTCTTCAAGTCTAGGCCCATATATAGGTAAAAAGAGGAACAAAGTGCACCTAACACATGATAGCTTCATACTTGTCATTTTAAATGATTTCAAACAATTGTAATAGCTTAAAGAGGTCAATCTCCCTTAAGAGATTGATTCAAAAGGTGTCTTTTAATGCAATTTCTCCCTTAAGCACCAAAATGAGGTGACTTTGATGAAAGTAGCACCTAACTTCATGACTTGGTTCAACATGTTTGATCAAATTTAGATTACTTCCCTTAAGGCTTGCTTCATGCCTTCTTTAAATTGATTAATGTATACCTTTGTGATCCTAGATGCCAAAACTAACTTAAGCAATCAAGTTTCCTCCTAGGCACCCAAAAATGAGTTTTCCAACACAAAGGGTGCCCTACTTCATGATACTCAATTTGACATGATAGATTACCCCTTGGCATTCAAATAAGTTCAATGACTTACCTTGCCTTCACAGTAAATGATCTTTCAATTAGGAACTAGATCCTAGGTCTTACCACCTTCAACCTCCAAGGTGCCAAAATTGATAGGAAATTACATGAAGGGTGCCTAAACACAATGAAAGCAATCTTCAACTCAAGGCGCTCATTGAAATGAGTTGAAATAGGCGCCTATCCTCTTTTGATGACCCTTAGGTGCAAATTGATGATCTAGGATGACTTTAGGTGCAAATCCAAGGTGATATCTTTCTTGGCACAATCTTCACTAAGTTTAGACTTCACTTTACATCAAGGCGCCAAAATGAGGTTATAGATAGGCAAAAATGCGCCTAGAGGTATGATGCTCAATTTGATGTGTTTGATCAACTTTAATAATCAAGATGAATTACCTCCCTTAAGGTGCCTTCCTTTATACTTTGAAATATCCTCTCAATATCAAGGCATAATTTTGAGGTTGCTTGGATGATAAAAGGCACCCTAAGTTCTAGGCAGAGTTTTGAGGTTTTGCAAGTGGAGAAATGCACCTAAGGCCTTAAAGCAAATTGGCACCTAGAATTCAAAGTCCCTGAGGTTAGGTATATTGAAAAATATATTTAAGTATAAGTTGCTTATACTTTAAATATTTTTCAATATACCTTTCAGGATGTTTGAGAGAGGTCTCGAATCCACCAGATTTAACATGCAGATTATAGAATTTGGAGGATCAACCGGATTTTAGACTTAGTCACTTTTTAGGATTTCAGGATATCAGGCTACCAGACTTAGTCATTTTCAGGATCTCAAACATACATCAGGATTGGTCTCAGTGTTCATTATTTGGATGGAATTTGATCAAGACTCTTCATTACTACATGAGACCTCCTGTTATAAAGCTAAACCTTCTAAGAGAGAGACTTATTGTTAGATTGGCATTTCATTACTTCAAGCACCTTCACTAAGCCAAATTTGGTGATTTCCAACTTGATTTCTCTTCTAGGTGCAATTTGATGATGATTGGAGTGTGAAATTGTGCCTAACACTTAAGGGAGAAAACACTTCAACTTTATGGATTCCTAGTACTAGATATAGACAAGGAAGCTTTGTTCAACTTAGGCACCACTTAATGATATCATATCATGCTCTTTCTTCCTAAGGTGCAACTTGGAGTTAGCTTAAACATCTCTTTCATGCTAAGGTGCCAAAATGAGGTTTCACAGAGGAAATTGGTGCCTAGCTTAAGTTTGCTCATTCTTGACATTTTTAAGGCTCTTCAAAACTTGATTACACCCTTGTGAGACTACTTGAACCTTAGGCAGCCATTTTGAGGTTATTCATCTACTATATTGCCAAGGCGCACATCTGGGTTTCTACTTTAGGCGCACTTATGGGTTTGCTGAGATGAGAAAATGCGCCTAACTTCTTGGAGCAAATTTGCGCCTAGAAAATAGAAGTCCCTAGGGTAAGGTATATTGAAAAATATATTTAAGTATACTTTAAATATTTTTCAATATACCTTTCAGGATGTTTGAGATAGGTCTCGGATCCACCAGATTTAACATGCAGATTCTAGATTTTTGAGGATCCACCAGATTTCAGACTTAGCCAATTTTTAGGATTTTCAGGATCAGAATACCAGACTTAGTCATTTTCAAGATCTCAAGCATTAGGATCACGTCATTAGGGGACTATAGAACTCAAACACCACTAACTTCATCATGCAATAAACTAAAGACATCATCAAAAAACTTAATGCAAAGCATGAAAACTCAAAAAAAGGGGGGTCCCCATTTGCAATGGGGTGATGTGTGATTAGGTCACAACAAATCCTTTCATAGTCCACGATGTCGGGCAGCCTGTTTTGGCTCTACAGGTGGCCTATAACATATGGGACTACCTCATACTCTAGAATGCAGGAGGCACCTAACTGTGCTTCAAATATGAGGCATACATACCCTACCCCTGCAAGATTTGAACTTGTGACCTCTCTTTCAAGAGGGCAAGTTTTTCACCAACAGGCCAACTCAGACTAAATGGAACTTAAAGTTCCAAGCCTGAAGGTTGCAAACTTGTCCATGAATAACCCATCTATTTGCTGTAAAACTACCTGAGCATGCTCAACAGATTTAAACATACATGAAACATAACCTATCTCCAAGCCTTCTATGTTTTCAATCTCCCAACCCCTATTCTCCCAATTCATTTTAGCCCATTTGTAAAAATCCATTTCTGTAGGTATCCCTCTTAAAAATAAAAAATAACAGTTCGAGCTTGGCATTCAAAAATAAAATCTATTACATCATCAAGGAGCTAGAATTCCTAAGATTTACCTTGCTCTTCAGTTTGCTCTCTAGATTTATCTTTGGTGGGTTTGTTCATTTCTCCTTCCTTCTAGAATCCAGTGCCTCTAACGGTAATATCAGCTTCCTCTTCATACATTTCAGAATGCATATCTCCCAAATCATCATCCAAAGATCCTGACTTGTCATTCCTTCTGAGGTGGCTAGTAAATCTTGATCTATTCCTGCCTTTCTAGCTGCTCGCCTTTAAAATGCCTTCGGGAATAGATGAAAAAACCCCGCAGATTTTATTAAATTTTGCTAATTGCATATTTCAAGAATACAAATGGCCAAAACTGCTTTGAGATCTGTGTTAGCTTCGTGAAGAAGTTTCTAGCTCTTCAAGGTATTTACTCCACTCCTGTCATTCTCCGTTTAACCCAATCTTTGATAATCCTGTTCCACAGCATCCTCCGGCCAACGTCTCAAACCCTAGCTCCAACACGTCGTCTCTCCACTTGCTTTTGAAAACTATTTAAATTATACTTTCATGAATAGGGGAGAGGAGCCTGAATGTGCGTACCCAAATTTCAACAGTCCAGTGGAGTGCCACGTGCCACGTGGACCAGTAAAATAAAATTTGCAACTTATTTACATAAATTAATTAATAATAAACTATATAAAACTATTTTTTTTTAAAATTACGTTTTGACACGTGGGAGGACGGGATTCGTCGATCTGGAAAAAAATGCATTTCTGGTCATGCGACCGAAACGTAGGCGATTGGAGTGCCAGTTGGTGTGTGGCATGGCGTCCAAAGTGGAAATCCTTACCACATCACTGCATGCCACTCTGCCATCATAATACTCCACTGCATTGCATTAATGTCTCGTCTGCCCCTTCCAATTCTGTCTATCAGTCCGCATTTACTTCCCGTCGCCTCTTCCTACTTCCATGGCATCCTGCGTAAATTTTGATAGGACCTCCATTCAATGCTCATGGTGCCTCGCACAACTCACCAACTTTAGAGCCTTTTAATCTACCAAGTTCTTGAATTTTCCCTATTGTTCCGCTAGAAGGTGCTCGGTTCAACTCTCTGCAACTTTCATCCTGCCACAACATGCTACACTCCGACTCCATTGAATGTGATTCTTGGCGCCAGTTATCAAACGGGAAATGCAGTAGGAACTCTGTGATACCTCCTTTTGAGTTCACCAATGCCATGCACGTGAAGAATAATTGAAACTATTTACATTCTTTTCATTGCTTGCCCATTGATGGTCTCTGCTAAAGCGTTTAACCTGGTTTAAATGCAAGTGAGGAAGCTTGATAATGGCATGCTCGTCAACGTTCGCGGGGGCAATTCTTTCAACCTAGGTGAACATGCTCACTAAGGTTGCCATTATTCAGTTTTGTTTTCTTTACTCTGTCTTTGAATTTATTTTTTTTTACTTTGGTCATTGCAGATTTCCTTCTTCATATCAAGGTTTCATGTTTTTAAACACTCTGCATTCTGTGTTCATCAACACACTAATTATATAGAAATTATTCTTCTATTCAAGCATCGGTGTCTTTAAAATTGATGTTGTTTTTTTAATTTAGGACAAAAAAAAATTTGGGGTTATTTTTATTTTCATTAGAGTAACAAATATTATTGTTTGTTGTCGTTTGGTGACATACAAAAATCTGGGGTTGTTTTTATTTTCATTACAGTAACAAATAATATTGTTTGTTGTTTCAGTGTCCTACAAAACTCTGGGTTGTTTTTTTTTATTACAGTAACAAATAATATTATTTGTTGTTTCATGTCATAGAAAAATTTAGGGTTATTTTTATTTTCATTACAGTAACAAATAATATTGTTGCTTGTTCCGGTGCCATAGATAAATCTGGGGTTGTTTTTATTTTCATTACAGTAACAAACATTATTGTTGGTTGTTTTGGTGCCATAGATAAATCTTGGGTTGTTTATTTTTCGCTTAGGTTTTCTCTTTTAATTAGGTTTTTTCCATCTTTTTGAAAGGTTATTTCTTAGGTTATCACTATTTATTTGTCATAAATCTTCTTCTTTGTCTATATCTCATAAACAACATATTGCAAATATTATAGCCATAGGTTAGCATTTGTGTTTCCCTAGGATTTATATTGCAAATATTACAGTCATAGTTTAGCAATTTTGTTTTCCTAGGGTTTATATTGCAAATATTATAGTCATAGATTAGCATTTTTGTTTCCCCAGGATTTATATTGGAAATATTAAAGTCATAGTTTAGCATTTTTGTTTTCCTAGGGTTTATATTGCAAATATTACAGTTATAGTTTAGCATTTGTGTTTCCCTAGAGTTTATATTCCAAATATTAGTCATAGTTTAGCATTTCTGTTTCCATAGGGTTTATATTGCAAATATTACATTCATATTTTAGCATTTGTGTTTCATAGGTTTTGTATTATCATTCAAACATATATAAATCTTCGGTTGTTTTAATTTTCATTACACTAACAAATAATATTGTTGCTTGTTTTGGTGCCATAGATTAATCTTGGGTTGTTTTTTTTCGGTTAGGTTTTCTCTTTTTAATTAGGTTTTGCGTTCATCTTTTTCAAAGGTTATTTCATAGGTTATCACTATTTATTTGTCATAAATCTTTTTCATTGTCTATATCTCATAAACAATATATTACAAATATTGCAGTCATAGGTTACCATTTGTGTTTCCCTAGGGTTTATATTGCAAATAGTACAGTCATATCTTAGCATTTGTGTTTCATAGGTTCTGCATATCATTAACTCTGGTTATCTTATTCTCATAGGTTTTGCATTATCATTCGTTGTCATTTTCTTCAATGCCAGCCATAAATTTGGGGGTTTCTCTTTTTAAGTTTTTATTAGGTTTTTGTTTCATCTTTTTAACAAGTTATTTCATACGTTATCACTATTTATTTGTCATAAATGTGGTTCCCTATGGTTATATTACAAATATTACAGTAATAGTTTACCATTTCTGTTTCCCTTGCCTTTAAATTGCAGATATTACAATCATAGTTTAGCATTCTTGTTTCCCTATGGTTTTGATTTGTTGTCAGTTTTAAATTTATCATAACTACAGATGCAACATTACTATTTTGATTTGTAATGTTTTCTGGTCAGATTGCAATTTGTGTTGTATTTATGCTTCTTGTTTCCACCTATGTTCAATTGACAGTTTATCATATTGAGTTATTATTTTTTATTGAATTTGCTATCATTCACTATGGCTATCGTATTCTCATAGGTTTTGCATTATCAAATAGTTCGGTTTTCTATGTGAGATTTGTTAAACCCTTATTGTTTTCCATTCGTAAGCTTTATAATGTTCTTCATTAAGCCATTATACTCATAGGTTAGCAGTTGTGTTTCCCTATGGTTTATATTGCAATCACTATAGTCATAGTTTAACAATTTATATTGGTTTTTACGTGCAATAATTGCATTAATTCAGTAATGCAAGATAATTTTTTGTGGTTCCTTAGATAAATTAGGGGGTGTCTTCTTTTTCACAGGTTTTGCTTCACCAATACAGTCATGCAACTATTGTATCTTTTTTTGGTGGCTTACATAAATTTTTCATTGGTGCCATAGATAAATTTGGGGGTGTTCTCCTTTACATAGGTTGTGGATCATCAATTCAGTCCTCAAACTTATCTACCTTTCTTATCTAGCCAAAAGATTGTAAGTGTTTTCAAATTGTATCTGACATAGGGGAGAGAAGTTGGAACGTGCGCACCCAATATTTGACGGTCCATGTTCAATGTCATGTGGACTAGTAAAACAAAATTGCAACTTATTCATAAGTTACTCATTTTTTCTTTCATAAAAAAACACTTTAAGCTCAAACATAAATCAGATATCAAATGCACATTTTATAGTATAATATTGTCAACATAAGATTACAAATATAGCAGCCAAAAATGTTATCTTGTTTTCAACTTGTATCTGACATATCAACCTATGGTAGGAACTTTAAACTTAAAACAACATTAACATAGAACTTTGCACCCTTCCCCATAAACATTATAAAGAGAATTGTCACACCAATCTAGGCATCACTTCCACATTACTCACAACTACAAAACAATGTCACCTCAACACAATTCTAACCCATTACAATGAGTTTTTCCCAACGTAGCATAACCCAAACAACATGACAATTCATCGACCTATCCCATCAGACATGAGACCTACAACACGTATCAACATGAGTCTCTCCCATCTTACCAAGTAGGGTGCACACATACTAGCTCCTTTCTCTAAAAACCCACCCGCATCTAAAAATAGAAGCTAGAAGGCCACCATTATTCATATAAAAATTTATGGAAATGATACACCAAACCAATCAACTAAAGAATTAATGGCCCAAATCAATCAAATTTGCAATTCATATCACCCAGAATTCAAATTTGAAACAAGACAGGGATTTAATTTGCCACACTAAAGAAGCATCAATCAGATTGAAATAATTCCCAATTCAAATAGCCCTTGAGGTGTTTTCTTCACATTGATGTTAGAATGTGTTGGCTTAAGGTCTCTGCAACTTCAATCTCTACACCACTACATGTTACACTCGGACTCCTCTATGTCGATAAGACCAATATTGGTGTTGCCCACATTCTTCCCCCTTGAAACAATCCTGAATTCGGGAAGCACTCCTTTGAGGACATCCTGCATTGGAGCTTGTTGTGAGGTGGATCTGGCCTTGGCATATGCCATTCACCTAGGAGAACAAAACGAATTCAAGTAGGAGCAAAGAGGTAAATAATAAGAATTTACCCCATAGGTAAAGAAGATTTATTCCAAATGTAAATAACTTTTCGCCAACTAATGCATGTGGGATTAAATGTAATGCATTTTCAAATGTACTTGAAAAGAAAGATTAGAAAACAATAGCATTTTCAGGCAATTACTCTAGAAATCTATTCTTTACTCGTGTAAAATCTGTTGGAATAATAAGGTCAATTACTTAATTAATTAAATCATATCGATTTATGAATTAAGTCACCTTTTACTTTATTTTCACTTAAGCTAAACTTAGGCCCATTAATAATTAATTATTAATTCTTCATCCTAGGGTTTTCACTTTTAGGGTTTTGATCTCCTTTCTTAAGGATTGATCTCTTTGTAATTATTCATTCTTGTTAATGCATATTTTGTTTCAAGGTTGTAGAGCACCATTATTGTGCCTCTTGATCTCCTTTATGTGACAGGTTATTTTCTTGCAGGTGTTCATTGGGATCTGTGAGGTTGGCTTTTACAACTTCAACATGGTATTAGAGCTCCAAATCTGCAGCTTCCTGTTTATTTTTTGAGGGATCTTGCCTTAAAGTGGCATTTTAGTGCATCTTGACTCAATTTGGACCTCACCATTGCATCCAGAAGGTTCAAAATAGTCAAGATTGACCTTTGTTTCATCAATTTTAGTTATATGGTGCCCAATCTATGAAGGTTTGAAGTTTGAGAGGGTTTCTAGATCTAGAGGGTACCTGCAATTTTGGAGCATTTTCAGCCCAAACGAACCTTACCATCACGCTCAGAGCACCCAAAAACTCTAAAATTGACTGTCAAATCATCAAAATCAGACACAGTGACTCCTGTAGACACCCTAAAATGACCAACTTGTCACGCTACTCGCATTTCGTCATTTCTTCCTAATCACCTGCATTCAACATTAATTAAATAATCTAATTATTTAATTAAATTCACCAAATTCTTCTAAATCACATACTTGCGACGTTAATTAAATAAATTCCCTTTATTTAATTAATTAAATTAAATTATTCTGTTATTCTTCCATAATTAAATAATTTTTATTATTTAATTAGATCACTATCCTCCTTCCAAAAATCAAATCCACGTTAATTAAATAAGTCCCATTATTTAATTAATTCAACAAATGCTATCTAATCTACAATTAAATAATTTACTTTATTTAATTAAATCAAAATTTATTTTGCCAAAATCATACACAACAATTAAATAAATTTATTTATTTAATTTGCTTTCAAATCTTCTAAATTAAATAATTCTAATTGTTTAATTATTTCTTCCAAAATATTTTCTCTAAATTTAAATAAATCAATTATTTATTTAGGTTGCTTTTTCTTCTAATTTGAGTTATCTCTAAAATGACTCAAGCTTTCTATATTTAATAAAGCTAAATATCTTCTAAATTCTCATGCAAATCTCTTCTTCTTGTTTTAAATCACTTAACTGATCATTACATTCTGTTAATTGCTTTAACTCATTCTTCTATTATTGATAACTCCTCTCATGCAAAAGAAAGCAAGTCACTTGTCTTCTCCTCATTCGTTGCACGTTCCTCAACTATTCTCATCCGTTGATTCTTCTGAATTATCTGGACCATTGATCGATCTTCCTTGAATTATTTGAATTATCTGGAAGCCATTCCTATGACCTATATCACCGGTAAATAAATAGCCAAGTTTATCCTAAACTACCTCATATGTCGGTATGGTATTCCCCAAGCCATTGTCACTGATAATGGGAGGCCATTCAAGAACCAAGATGTCCGTGCCTTGTGCATACAATACAATATCCAACATCGCTTTTCCACTCCCTACTATCCACAGAGTAACAGCCAAGCTGAGGCTTCCAATAAAACCATTCTCAAAATCCTCAAGAAAACGGTCAATGAAGCTGGTCGTGATTGGCACTTGCGACTCAATCCCACCCTATGGGCCTACCGCACTAGTATCAGAACACCAACTAGTGCCACACTGTATGCCTTGGTCTTTGGCTCTAAAGCCATCCTACCTATAGAGGTCGAGATCCCATCCCTCAGAGTTTCCATGCAGGACCTGATCGGCGGGGACGAGTATCGCACTTCCAGATTAGCTGAGCTTGAACTACTAGATGAGAGGCGCCTTGCCGCACTTAATCATCTCCATGTCTATCAAAACCGCCTCCGGCGTAATTACAACAAAAAGATCAAAGAAAGACGGTTTCAAGTTGGTGATCTTGTACTAAAAGAAAATCAGAGAAATCACGCTGATCGAGAGAAGAAGGGAAAGTTTGAGCCTAATTGGTTAGGTCCCTTCATAGTGACAACAACATACGGATCAGGAGCTTATACTTTAGTTACACCTGACGGCATTCCTCTGAATGAGCCACTTAATTGTGTCCATCTCAAGAAGTTATATGTCTGATCCTCAGAGTATTCCAAAAAAAAAGAAAAAAAAAAAAAAAGAAGAAGAAAACAAAAAATACCAAAAAAATCCGTCCTCTGTTGAAAACCTGGCAAACGGGCGCCTTGGATAAGTACCATAGTGAAAACCTGGCAAACAGGCGCTATGTGTAGAGTCAGCATCCATCGTCTATCAAGTCCTATCCACTCCATATCCAGTACACAAGGCACGCTTTTTTTTTCTCCAGCCATAATAAAACCATTGACTTTGTTTGCATTTCCATCTCCCTATCTAGTATAGCTTGGAAATTTGTCAGTGTCCATCATCGTCACCCCACGTCTTGATCTATGTCTACAGTTAACACTGTCTTGTCCTAGGTCAAAGTCTTTTTGTGTCTTCGTCGTCAGTCATCCATACCGTTTCCTCTACCCGAATGGGGGCAGCTCTTTCCTTAACTTAGGTCTAGGATTGGTTCCTTGTTCGTGGTTCGCAGCGCACACTTCAATCTCTTTCTCATTAATCACAGGTAGCACCCTTTAACGGACACATCGCTCCTACGATAAGGCTATTACCTTCTCAACACTTTTTCTACATCATCACACCAACCAGAACTACATATTATCATCTTCTCAGTCTTAAAGTACCTTGATCCCATGGATATGGGTATGTAGGCAGTCTGAAATACGAAGGAAGTTTCTAGTACTCAGGTACCTAAGATCTCCCCCTTCCACCTTGACCCATCTCATCACTCTATCCAGAACTACATATTTATCATTTTCATCTTTCATCGTCGTGTGCCTTGATCCCATGGATACAGGGTATGTAGGCAGTCTGGAATATGAAGGATGTATCCAGTACTCAGGCACACACGATCCATCATTCTCCACCCGTCTCAATCTGTTAGCACTATCACCTTTCTAGTCTTCCATTTTTTTTTCAAAATCCATTCGCCTCAACTTGACTAACTCAAGCAGCAAGCTAGCGCATCCTTTTAAAGCAAAAGTCCTTAACAAACCTGAAGCAAGGAGGCTTCCTTCCAGAGTCATCTACTGTCCTGCATACCGATTGCCAACATCAGCTAAGTCCCGCTTAACCAAAGCCCTAGATCCACAAGCTTGTCTTCTGTGAATTGTTCCATTGTCGAGACCAACACACGCGTCTCCTGCGACATGTGGCATTTCCTGCAGCGAGATATTGTCTTTTTAGGTAGATAGCCCCCTTTAATAGACACAGAGTTCCTACGATAAGGCTGTTATCTTTCCTATCCAATCTATCCTGAGCAACCTCTTTGGCAAGAGAATATGTTGGCTGTATGTTTACTTTGTAAGTCAGTCAATTTGTGTTATGGTTTATCTTTTGTTCCTTTTCCAATACCTATTCAAGGCTGCCTTGATTTATCTATAATCTTGGTATGTTGCGATGAAGTACGGATTGGGGGCATAGTCATTGCTTTTTCTGTGTGCCATGTTTGAGGAATGATCTTTAGTATCTTTCTTAGCATCTTATTTATCTTGTGTGTGTTACGCCCTAGCATCTTACATATTAATAATTCTTCTTGCATTTACATGTATTGAAGTTTATTTTATGTTCAAGACTATGGCTTATTCACATGTTCCAACAAGGTTATATTATGTCTAAAGGATCTAAGTTTAAACCGCTTGCTTGCAGAGTCAACGTCCACGCACTCGGATATTACTGCACCTTGTTATTTTATACCTTGGTGGCGAACTATCCACGTGCTATATCAAAATAAGGATTTCTCTTTATATACAAATGCGAAACCATTGCAACAAGCTCATTCATCCATTTCCACAACCTTTATATTGTTTTCATTGCAGTAATCGATCAATAGTCTCTATCGTCGATCTCCTCCTGTTCTTCTCTCTGGTGTATATCTGCAAAACCCACATGTCAGATATCACTAGTCATCACATCTATATCATCATATGTCTCTATCATCGTACATCTATAAGCATCATATAAGCAACATATGTCATCACATGAATCCATTATCATACATACGTATCATCACATCCATGACATCAAGGAATGCATACACAAAAGCATGAACAACAAGTGAGCTGAATCGATCATCATATATATATCATGTAATGGTCATCATAATGCAAAATGTCTGTGTCTACATCAATAATACAACATGTGTATACATCCAAATATACATCAGTATAGTACATCAAGGCTATCAAGAGCCCGCAAAATATACATCGCGATGCACGCAGGCATCTATCCAAAATGATACAAGTATGGTACAAATATGATATGATACAAAATGTGCATGTCCTAGTGGGTAGAGCTGCCCTCCTGCTGTGGCCCCTATCCTCCCCCTGTGCTCGGTGGAGGTCCCCCTGGCAGTAAGGGTGGTCCTCTAACTTAGGACACTGACTGCCCTGTCCTCCGAGATCTGGATGCCCCAGATCTGCTCCTATCTCTGTAGCTCGGTGCCTGCTGAGCTGCTGGCACCGCACCCACATATAGACCCCTGTAGTACTCTGCCTCTCTGCCGGCTGATACCAGCTCTGCCTGCACTCAGACGAGCTCGCTGTATAAAGTCCTCTGATCGGCACCCAGGGCACGACGTGCCTCCTCTCTCTCCCGCCTCACTCTAAAGAGTGTGGCCTCTGCTGTCAACCGTAGTTGTACCTCTGCATCTCTCTCTCTCCTGGCCTGTGCTAGCTCCTCGGCGTTTGCTACTGGTGCGGCTGGCAGCTACACCTGTACCTGTACCTGGGCATGTAGCTGTCTGTATGCCTGCACCTGGGCCTGTAGCTGCACCTGTATCTGTGCCAGGGCTATCTGTGCTACTGAGGCTGCCTGTGTTTGTGCCTGGGCTGTGGCCTCTACCTGCCTCGCATCCGCCCGCGTGGCATCCCTATCTCTCCTCAGTCGTGCCATCTGAAGCTCTAAACGAGTCCTCCGGGCTGTCTCCTCCTATAGCAGTCGCTCAGCTCTCTGTAGATCAGTCTCTACGACTGGGCCCACTGCCTCTGCCATCTCAACATCCTCCTGCTGACCACCTGCCTGCTGCCTGGTGGCCCTAGCCTGTCATCTCATCCTCGCCTCCCCTCCGAGGACTAGTACCTCACCCACTGCCCCTGCTACACCTGGTGTAGTCAATCTGATCGGCCTGTGAGTCTGCCAGTACTGATTGTACTCTGGCAGCGTCCCTGGTTCTGCCAGCCCAGAGTCCCAATCCCATCTCACGGGAACAAGTCCCCGTACCTCTGCCAATGCTGTAGCCACTGGGATCTCAACGTCCCAGTCTCCAACCTCCCTCCGCGTCCTGGCATGTGTGGCCTTCCCCACGGGTAGTCCCTGCGGCAATCCAAACTGCCTTAACACTCGCTCTGGCAAGTACCTCTCTATCATATCTGTCCGTCTACCGAACAGATAGTCAGCCTATCTGCAGTACATGAGCTACTCATGCTCATCGTCCCACTCCTCACATAGTAACCAGGGCCTCCATATGAATAGGTCCATCTCGTCAATCTGCCGCCTCCAATAGCTAACAGACCCCATCCTTCGATGTGTCATCACCCTGAATCACTAGAATATGCTCCCATGCCCATACCTGTAGTAAAGTCACCCCTGCTGAGAGGCTCCTACCTCTCCTGTACACGCAGTGGTGCATATCATGATATAACTGTCCCAACACACAGGGTCCCCACGCATACTGTCGGCCATGGGTGAACATCCCTGATAGCATTGTACCCCAGCCAACTGATAATCCTCTGGATCTCCTGTCAGGGCACAGGAAGCCACCAATCAATGATGCCACGATCCATCTAATCCTGTCGCAGAGTCTCGGGACATCTGCCCATCGAATCTCCCCACCATCTATCCACAGGTCATCTATACAAAAGACCTCCTCCAAGCCTACCTCGCCCCGTGCCGGGTCAAAGTCCACTATCTCCCCATCTATCTGAATCCTCAAGATGCGGTATACATCCTCCAGTGTCACTGTAGCCTCCCCTGTTGGAAAGTGGAACGACGATGTCTCGCTGTGGTATCACTCCACAACTGCTGTCACTAGGGCGAGATTCACCCTAATGTGTGTCAAGTGAGCCACGTGCCATAGTCCTGCATGCTCTAAGAATGCGTCCTCCTCTCAGGTCAGCTGTACAACCTCGTGCGCTATTGCGTGATGTCGCTCTCACGACATCAATGGTGGCAAAATCCTCTGCATCCATAACAAATCACGTGTCAGTTCTTCTATAACCAATCCCTCAAAATCCTATCTACCCCTATGCTATGCTCTGCAGCCCCCAACCATCCCTTTTCACTTTTGACCCCTAGGATAGGCATCCTCTTTGCCCACCCATTCTCCTTCACTAATTTTTTTGCTACTTACCCCAACAGCGCTTTGATTTATACACAAGCGCTGTACCCCTTTGCCAAGCGCGCTTCACTGCTTATCCAACTGCGCTATGTTTTTCTCTCCCACATGCGCCTTGTTTTCCAAGCGCGCCGCGCTAGCCTACCAACCGCACCACTCTGTTTTACTAGAAGCGACGCGATTTTCCCACTTACCTGCAAATCGCGCTAACCTACTCTACCAAAAGCGCTGCACTGCCTAGCCAAACGCACTGCGGGATTTTGCAAATGCACTGCGGCGCTACCAACTTAACCAAAAGTGACGCGATTTTGCCAACCGCGCTACAGCCGCCTACCAAACGCGCTGCGGCGTGCCGAAAGCGCTGCACACGACTACCACATGCGCTGCGACTCCTAAAGTGCTTTTGGCTAAATATGCAACCCCTACCTAAACCTAGCCCTAATCTACCCCTAACCACCAAATTCAAAGGGGGTTTTCGATCACTTACCGTTGCCGGAGCTCCTGCTGGCCTCCTGTAGGTCCACACCAGCTCCGCCCGATGTCTGTGCACAGGAATCGGCATCTCTCCTCGCTGTCTGCTCTACTCTCTCAGCCTAAGTTCAGAAGCTCTCCTTTCTAAATTTAGAATCTCCTAGGGTGCAAATGAGGATTGTGGTCCCCATGGGACCTATTTATAGTGTCCCACCCTTAGTTTTTCTTCCCACCCCTTGCTGTTTTTCCTCTTATCTGGTCACGTCCTCTTCTAGTCGAGCGTCAACACTGTTCCTCTGTCGCTTCCCTGTCTTCCCACTCGAGGGGCATACGCTGGGGCAACTACCTACACTGGGGCATAAAAAAAAAATGTATCACATCTTCAACAATCGTTTTCTTTGACGCAACGCTGTAAACTGCATTGCATCAAAGAGGGGCAAAATGTAGACACCCTAAAATGACCAACTTGTCACGCTACTCGCATTTTGTCATTTCTTCCTAATCACCTGCATTCAACATTAATTAAATAATCTAATTATTTAATTAAATTCACCAAATTCTTCTAAATCACATACTTGCGACGTTAATTAAATAAATTCCCTTTATTTAATTAATTAAATTAAATTCTTCTGTTATTCTTCCATAATTAAATAATTTTTATTATTTAATTAGATCACTATCCTCCTTCCAAAAATCAAATCCACATTAATTAAATAAGTCCCATTATTTAATTAATTCAACAAATGCTATCTTATCTACAATTAAATAATTTACATTATTTAATTAAATCAAAATTTATTCTTCCAAAATCATACACAACAATTAAATAAATTTATTTATTTATTTTGCTTTCAAATCTTCTAAATTAAATAATTCTAATTATTTAATTATTTCTTCCAAAATATCTTCTCTAAATTTAAATAAATCAATTATTTATTTAGGTTGCTTTTTCTTCTAATTTGAGTTATCTCTAAAATGACTCAAGCTTTCTATATTTAATAAAGCTAAATATCTTCTAAATTCTCATGCAAATCTCTTCTTCTTGTTTTAAATCACTTAACTGATCATTACATTCTGTTAATTGCTTTAACTCATTCTTCTATTCTTGATAACTCCTCTCATGCAAAAGAAAGCAAGTCACTTGTCTTCTCCTCATTCGTTGCACGTTCCTCAACTATTCTCATCCGTTGATTCTTTGGAATTATCTGGACCGTTGATCAATCTTCCTTGAAATCTATATAAACCCCCCTCATCTCCTTCATTGAGCCTCTCTCTTTGATCATATTCTCAGGCATACTTAATAGAGCTTTGAGCATACAAAACGCGTCGATTGAGTAACTTTACGATCTTTTGACATTGATCTTTGAGCACACTACTTGGCTTGTTGCAACTATGGTTTCGCAGCAATATTGAGCAATCCACATTCAATCCAAAGGGAACAATACAAATCTTGGTAAAAGCTTTTCATGTTTCTTTGATTATTATTAATGGCTTTTACTTAGATCGGTTCTCTTTATGTTATTGGATTTTTGGTTTTATTAGTTTAGAATAAATCAATTTTTCCTCATACACAACTCCGAGAGGTAATTTTTTTCATTTCTGGGTCGTACGGCTTGGTACAGCATGAAATCCAAGAAAAAAATATAAAAACATAGTATGCATAGGTGCTGCAGTCAGTTAACCACTAGCGGTTAATGCTAGCGGCTAGCTAACCATCAAGCTTCCCCCAAAGCCCTTTTGGAGCAATTTTGGTATTTTGGCCATAACTTTTGCATACGAACTCAAATTTTTGAAAACAAAATATCGCCGGAAAGCTGGGTCCGAGCCCGATCCATTGGTATAAGTATTTTCTCTTGGTTTTCCTATTTTTCTATATTTATTTCCAATCAAAGTCAAACCTTGTTTTTGCACTTCTGAGGGCATAACTTTTGCATACGGACTCTATTTTTTGTAAACGAAAAGGTGTCAGAAAGGTCTTCAAACGCTCTTTCCAGATCTGAAATTTATTTTATCAAAAAATTTACTAGGTACATAGAGATTGTCTGAAATTGATTTTTTCTTTTTCACGCTTTCCAGCTTTCAAATTTGTACTGGGGTTTGGTTTTTTGTGTTGTGGGGGGTGTTTTTTTCTTGATTTCTCTCTATACACATTAGAAATTAGAAACCTCTATCATTAAACACATTTCAAAACTATAAAAATCATGGCAGACACCTCATCAGTTGACTGTCTTTCCCCACATAATTATCACACCTGGAAGGCACATATGACCCGACTTCTCATGTCAAAGGGGTTATGGTCCTGTTTGGATGAGATTCAGCCTCAATTGCAACATCAATTTGAGATTTTGCAGCATAGAATCAAAATGGATGAGGCCATGGGTTTGATATCATTGCATGTTTTAGACAGTCTTTTATTTCACCTTGAGAGTTGCACAACTCCTCAGGCAATGTGGACAAAATTCAATGATCTATTTGGCACCATCAATGAGTTCAGAGCACTTCAGATTGAGGAAGAATTGACTTCCTTGGTACCTGATTCCTTTCCATCTATTGAGGATTTCTTGATGAAATTCAAATCACTCAGATCACTTTTGCAGAGTTGTGGCAAGACCAAAACTGACACCGAGAGTATTTACCTAATTCTATCTAAGCTCCAAGGTTCATTTCAGATATTCTCTTCTACATTCTACTCCACCATGGATGCTTTGGGTCCACGATTTACCATGCCTACATTTGAGTTATTATGTGATCAGTTGTCACGTGAGAAGTCCAAGTTATCACAGTTGGATGCTTTTCTAGGATCACAGAACCATGTATTGGTAGCTCAGTCATCTCAAGGGAAGTAGAAGCAAAAGTAGAAATAGAAACCAAAGATCGCAGAGCATGGGAAGGATTTTAGTTCATAGAACACTTCTAATTCTTATTCTCCTAAGGGGGAATCATCAAAGAAAGAAAGACCTAAGTGAGCTTATTGTAATAAGTCAAGATATGATGAGTTTAAATGCTATGAGAAGAAGATAGATGGATATGCACAACAGGTTTAAGATTTGACAGCTCTTTTTATGAAGAACAATATTCATCCCTCTTCTTCATCTACATTAGGTGAGTCTTCTTCATGTACATCATTCTAGATAGATAGAAAGACTCCACAAAAGGGTCATGCATTATGTGCAACCACTAGTTCACATTCAACTAGATGGCTATTGGATTCAGGTGCTTCACACCATATGGCATCTTCTCAGGACATGTTCTCATCTTTTGAGATTGCATCCTCACCACACATATTGATGGGTAATAAAACTTATATGAGTGTATGTGGGAAAGGTTCTATCGACATTGATGATGGTACATTCAATGATGTACTATGTGTACCATCTTTGTCCCCCAACCTTCTCTCCATTTATTAGATTGCTCATAGTGGGACAGGGAAGATAGTTGAGTTCACACCAGATTTAGTGCACATTAGAGACATTTAGACTGGCAAAATTGTTGCAATAGGGACAGTTGATCATTCTTCCCAATTGTATGCATTCACACACTTTGGTTCTCCATTGTCTGAGTATCACTCTCTTTCACCAAGAGAGCATGTTGTATCTGAGGTGAAGTTTGGTCACTTGAACTTATGTGTTCTTCCATCTGTTCATGAGACCAGTGTTGAGACTTCTACACTTCCACCTCCTATTGAGACCACATATGTTTAGTAGGATCCCTCTTCAGCTTTGACTGACATTGTAGCTCCACTCATCGAGCCATCTAGTGTAGTTGTTGAGGCCATATCAAAGGATATTCATTTCCTCACAGATGACAGATTCAACACATCTGTTATCCCATCTTCATTGGAGATTCCATTTTAGGATCATCCTGAGTTGTTTTATGTTGATACATTTGATTTAACATCTTGTCATTCAGACAATGTTGCTACATTTGATTCAACATCCTGTCATTTAGACACTCATACTTCACTTCTGTTCTTCAATGAGCATCACCTAGGACTTCCATTTTCACCTCACATCTAGGGATTTCCTCATCATCGATTGTTGGATTGGTTTCTTCCTCAAGGGAGACACATTAGTTTGATCATCGGCACAGGGGTTCTCTCATTCTGCGGGGTCTTTGGAGTCTCCACTCTCTCTCATGGGGGGGTATCTGATTGTATATCTGCATATTTTCTTGAGAGAATCTCTTGAGACATTTCATTTGTACTTTCTTTCAGCATCTCTTTTAGGAGAGGAGTTTTTTCCCACTGGGTTTTCTCCTTTTCTCCACTTTACAGAGATTTCATTGTACTTGGGTACCTCATCAAGCCTAGTTGTGGGACCCATATTTGCTTTCATGCATCTTGTCCTTAGTTTTTTAGTTTCTCCCTAAGTTCATCTTAAGAGGGGGTGTTGGGGTAATAAGGTCAATTACTTAATTAATTAAATCATATCGATTTATTAATTAAGTCACCTTTTACTTTATTTTCACTTATTATTAATTCTTCATCCTAGGGTTTTCACTTTTAGGGTTTTGATCTCCTTTATTATTAATTCTTGTTAGTGCATATTTTGCTTCAAGGTTGTAGAGCACCATTATTGTGCCTCTTAATCTCCTTTATGTGATAGGTTATTTTCTTGCAAGTGTTCATTGGGATCTGTGAGGTTGGCATTTACTGTGTTTTCCTACAAAAATCTACTTTTTTCTAACAAATCTACTCCTTTTTTTATGAACTCTACTATATTTTAATGGATTCTGGTTTATTCAATGAATTTATGATCCTTCTATATAAAAGTCTACTTCCTCCTAATGAATTCGTTGCTTTCATGAAGGAATCTGCTCTTAAATGAAGTTTGCCCAGCCCTCTTGGATTTGGTTCGCCTCCTTGATGTGGAAAATTTACCCTTGGTTGATAAAATATGCCCCCTCTTTGATGAAATCTACCTTTCATATTGAAATTTGCTCTTAAATGAAGTTTTCTGCTGTGGAATTGTGTTTGAATTTGTTTTTGAATGAGTTTGAGCGCCTATATATATACGTGTGTGTGTGTGTAAGAGAATTCTCACCTTAGAGGACCGATTTGGCTAACATAAGGAAATCATTTGAAATTTCAAAGCTCTCTAATAAGGCTGACTTGAATAGGAAATACTTTCCCTTGGCTAACTTAGCCTTATTTTAAACTTTAAATAGTTACCTTTTTCGACCACCGCTTGAGAATTTCCTGTCTCATTTTTCATAAAGTCAGGGATTTTGGTAGGGTGCAGATTTTGGATAGTTGTGGATTTTTCATGGTTTCCAATTCCTTGTCCAAGGCGCATATTGAACCAAGTTGCAGATTTTGATGGGTTGTGGTTTTTTTCTTTTAAATTCCTTATCCATGGTGTGGATTGTAGAAGGGTGCAGACTTTAATATGTCTTGGATTTTTATGCTTTGTTTGGAATTCTTGGCGTGAGTTTCATATTCCCTTAAATTTTCCAAGGCACAAATTCAATGAGTTTGTGGACTTTGCCATTTGGAACTCCTTCATCCTTGGTACGAGTTTCATGATGCCATGGATTTCTCTACCTTGGAGTGTGGGTTTTGGGATGTTCGATATTCTAGTGAGTTATGGATTCTTCATGTTTTGGATTCCTTGTCCAAGGTGTGGATTGTGGAAGGGTGCTGACTTTACTATGTCTTGGATTTTCCCTAATGAAAGGCGCAAACTTTGGATGGTCGAGGATTTTGCAATGTTGTGGATTTTTCTTGAGCCATGGATTTTGGATGAATTCCCCGTATTATGAATTCCTAATCCTCTTGGAGTTTTGCCTTGTTCAGAATTCTTTTCCTAGGCGCAAGTTCAAGCAAGTCTTGGAATTCCCTTATTCCTCAAGCACATTTTCCACCTAGTTGTGGATTCATCCATATTTGGAATTCCTTCATCCTTAGGCACCTATCCTTTGATGATGAGGATTTTCTTTTTTGGATAATGAACCTTTTCCTTGTGATGGTGGATTTTTCTCCTTGGGAAGGGTGCATATTCCATGACTCCATGGATTTTGTACTTGGAATTAGGACTTAATTTTTTGACGGAATTTCATCTTTTGACCAGGAATTTCTACTCCAGAGTCAGGATTTCATGCTTTTGACAAGGATCTTCAAATTTTGCTAAGGAATTCTTGAAGTCATTCTCAGAATCTTCCATCCTTTAAGTTAGGAATCCAGAATTCCTAGTGGAATGATGAGCTTTGTCAAGTAATGACAAGTTTTGTCAAGGAATTGTTCAAGTTGAGGCATATTCAAGATTTTGGATTGGACTCCGGAACGGGATTCTAGATAGGAACTTTGGATAGAATTCTGGATTTTAGAGAAGGATAGCCTATCCATCACAGATTCTTATGCTTAGAGTGAAGGACTTGGACATTTTCCTATGGAATGATGGACTCCTACCATGGATTGGCTAGATTTGATTGAGGAAAGCTAGTTAGGGTTTCATTTATCCTCAGGAAAATCACCCTTTACTTCACTATTTCAAGCACTCTTAATACTCCATGTGAGCTAAGTGCATGGAAATACCTTCCTAGTCAAATGGATCTGAAAAACAATCTGCAAGGTCAAAGCAAAACTAAAACCATGCCAAAAAAGGGTGACCCCATTTGCAATGGGATGATGTTGTGAAAAGGTCACAACATCTGGTGACTCCATGGGAAAAATGTTTTCTGAACATTTCAAGGATAAAAATTTCTTTAAATCACAAATCCTTTTGATAACTACCTCTAACCTATCAGTTGACTTAGAAATGCACTTGAAATGGAAAAGAACAAAGGATTGAATCAAAACACTTCATCTTTTGATCATTGTGTTGTGTGCAGTGCTTAAGAATTACATTGATTCTGTGAAGTATTTGGATGATAAGTTACAATAATTACGAACCTGGAACCTTCTGTGTACACCCATGCATTAGTTTGAACAAACATGAGTACATGATTGAGGGATCAGAACCAATAGGCTTAGCACGACCATTCATAGCCAAAAGATCTAAGTGTGTGCATTTGAATTCATTCCATCCTTCTATAATCGAGATTGCCAAGGTTTTCTTGCATTATGCTACATAAAGATGCACACCTTTTGAACTAGCTTGGACATTGCCCTACATCTAGCAGGCATTTATAGCCCGGACAATGTTGTCACTATGATTCCCTCAAGCATTGCTCTACTGCCAACTGGACGTCCATAGCCCCAATAGAGTTACTTGAATTCTCCAGCTGATTGAATATTTTGAAATGGACTTAGGAAGATTTTTTATTTTGCAGAGTATTCTTTTGATAATGCTTTTGAGCTTTGTTGGTGCATGCACCTGGAGTTAGGGTTTTGAGCTTGAAAATCTATTGGTCTTTTCATTTAAACCCTTTAAAATTTCTAAGTCTTTCAGCCTTCTCAATTGAAAAATGCAAAAAATAGTTGTATGTGCATATCCGTTTGTATGTACATGCAAGTTAGGATGTACATTTGGACATACAAGATGGTTTGTATGTTCAATCGACTTCAAAGGGTGCAAGAATGAGTTGTATGTATATCGCAGATCCCTAGAATATTCCCTGCTTGTATGTGAAGGTTTGCATGTATATTGTCTTGTACATTCGCCACATGTAAGCAAAAGATACATCGGCGGCATACAAGGAAGATATGCAAAGCAGAGTGTACATCGGGTATATACAATGAAAAATGTACAAGGCCGACATGCATTCGCTACAGTGAAAGGGTTCATCGGCTAGACAAGCATATCGGCGACCCATGTAGCAATCTCCCTGACGGCCGATGCACATACAAGAAGAAACATACAAAGTCATATGTACAAAGGGTTTCGGCCAAACAAGCCTCATCGGTGGCTCAACAAATTGTTTCTCCGATGGCGGATATACAAGGGACCGATATACATTTGGTGGGGTCCACAGACATACAAAGGGGATTGTATGTGTTCGATCTACAAAGTGACATACAAGCATACATACAAAGCCCGAATTCCAAAAGTTATCAAATTGCGCCTAGCAGGTACATACAAAAGGCAGGGTTGAAAAGTCAAAGGATTTCTTTGTATGTTGTGGTTGTATGTATCTTCGATATACAATTGCACATACATTGTGAAATATACAATTGGCATATGCAAAGTGGACGTGGGAAGGAAATTGACTATGTTTGTGAAAGGGGTCAAGTCCGCCATTGTATATTGGGATTGTATGTCCCCAATATACAAAGCGATATACAATGAAAGATGCAAGGGTAAGGATACAAGCTGGATTTCAATGGTTCTTCCAATCTGTCTGATAAATGAGTTGATGTCTGCTGCTTGTATGTATGTGTGCATTGTATATCACGGATATACAAAGGAGGTAAGATACAACTTGGACCCGATAGCGTTTCCAGTTTGCTCCATAATGATTTGAAGTCCACGAGTTGTATACTGCATGTTGTATGTGAAATATACAAAGCGATGATACAAGGGGTGTTAGATACAAGCCGGACCCGATTCAAATTTCAAATTGATTTATAAAAATTTGGGGTCCGCGCCTTGTATGAAGGTTGAGTGTATGCATATACAATATCTTCTACAACTGCATATACAAAGGCTGATACAAAGTGGCAGTTGCATGTATATGCATTTGCATATACAAAGGGCGAAAGTAGTGAAAAAGGCAAAATAGGAGTGGAAAAGTCAGTGAAGGCAAGAGGATACTTACGTGGCATAATTTAATTGGTCGATGACTTTTCAGAGTGTTTTGAGGCCATAGATCTTGGCGATAGAGGGAAATCAACGGATCTGTTCAAACGAAGGGTTTGCCATGCTTCTACAGTGGCATTCTTAGTGGGAAAGCATTGCAAAGCACGAAGTTGCGAGTTGGTATGCCATTAATCATAGAATTGTAGAGAGGTATGGGTTGATGATTGATGAACTAGCTACCAAATTCATGAGGAAAATATTCAGGCACATCTCCCTATTGCACCTACCTTTCCTTCTTTTTCTGCATAGAGCATTCAATGTTTTAGGCACCATTCTGAAGGTGCATTGTATTTGGCAGATATTTTGAAATGTCATGGTACTTGATGGATGAGTACACATTCTTGCTATATAGCAGACTGTGTCACTCATTTTTTGGTTGTTGAAGGCTGGGGCAAAATCTTGGAGAAAATAACGAAAAACAAATCCTTTCTTGGTTGTTCTATCTCATTTTGGAGTTTATAAGTTGCATTTTGAATGCATGTTGCATATATTTTTAGTTTCATCATTGTTTTATATGAAAAATGCATTGTTGCATGTATTTAGTTGCTTGTCTCCATTTGTTGTATGCATAGCCTCTTTTGAATCTGGTTGCTAAGGGTTTCTCAAATTCTAGAATATAGACTTTCTGTATTGCATGCTTGATCTGCCACTTTCATTCAAGGAGTGGATTAAATTGTTTTAGGTTAAGTATGGAGAAGAATGTATGTCAGCTGGGATATTTGTAAGTAGAGGTAGCTAAATACTCAGTCTTGGGTGGTGTTTGTAAGGCAAGCACCAATCTGACCCCTTGAAACTTGAATGCCAGTGCAAACCATTCACTTATATACGTCTAGTTGACTCCTTGCCCTAAGATAGGCACCAGTCTGCTCCCTGTGTAGTAGTTATGATCCAAAACCCCATGTCTTGTAGCCAAAACTTAAATACAAATCCTTTCATTATTCCAACCTGTTAGTTGTAGGAGTAGAATTAGGACCCCTGCATACTCTCATCCTCAACCATTTAGATATGTCCAAGAATGTTGCTAGCCTTGTGATCTATCATGCAAATCTTGGTCCTAAAATGAGAGTATTCTGCCTGTTTTTGAAAAGATAAATCTTTCTGTCATTGGGCGAGTCAAATGTTAAATTTTTAGCTATAGGGATACCCCCTTGGTGCGGCAGAACCAGAAGTGAAGGGTAGGCAACTCACTCAACCTCCTGTATTAGTTGGCCGAATCTTCCTATGCATTGGAACTGGCAAACCCTCTGCTGATCCGGGATGAAACTCCAATAGATGGCAACTTTGCTAGGGAAGTTGAATTAAAGAGTATTATTTTTTGGCCCATCCAAGTCACCAACAGATGGCGACTCTGCTGGGGAATTGATTTAAAAGTGTTATCTTTTTGTTTCCCTATATTTAAGAATCAGACCTGGAAGTGCTTTTGTTGTAGCAAGCTTGAAAAGTTGTATGTGTGGCTCTACTGTTAGAAAACCTAGGAAACAAAAAATGAATTTTCAGCTTCAGCTTGTTTGAAGCTCATTCCTCTGCCAAGAAGGTGGTGACTCTACACACAAAGAACCTGAAAAAGAATACAAACATGTGTTAGATTTTCATACAACTAGTTGGGGAAAAGATTTTACAGCAACTGCAACATATCCAGGTATTTTTATAAGTTTTGAAAGATTCCCTATTTAGTGAAATAGCACTGGTTAAAAGGGAAATGTTGGTGAGAGATTGCATGCTTTGGTATTTGACTAGGCATATAGTTTATATCTTCAAGTGAAGCATGCAATATTGTTGCAAAGACTCATTTAGAAGACTTTAGGAAAGTTGAAACAACAGTTTATATTTTTAAAGACCTAAGGTCATTGTTGTAAAAGGAAATCTTAGTTGAGAAGAGGGTTGCAAAAAACACATAAAGATGTATTATCAGCACATGCACCCTTGTGAGGTGTCAAATACAATAATGTATAATAACCAATCCCAACTATGTAATAGAAGGAGTTTCAGCATTGACAGATATAAGCCCATAAGTTTCAATGGCATTTGTGGTTATCCAAATGCCTGTCCATCTAAGATCAGAAAGTACTTGCCTAAATTCAGTGGTGCAAAGGATGAATCAGCTGAGAGACACTTGCAGTAGTTTAGGAATGTTATAGATGATTTTGAGGTTGACCATGAAGATGTAGTCATGAGATTGTTTGTTCAATCTCTAGATGAAGATGCAAGGGACTGGTTCTCCTACCTTCCAGCCTACTTTGTCAGCTCTTGGCAAGAATTCAAGTCTACATTTCTAGAACAGTATGGTGAAAAAATATCTGAATATGCAGTCATCAATGATTTCATGTACATCCATATTGAAGAAGATGAGTTGATTCTAGCCTTTAACTTTAGATTTATGAAGGCATTGAAAAGAATTCCAGAATGCATGAGACCTAATGATGCATTGTGCCTGGTGGTCTATCTGGGAGCATTTGATAAGAAGATGAGCTATAGATTGAGAGATAAAGAGCTCACCACATTGCATCAGGCACATCAGTTTACAATAGACATTGAAAATAATTAGAGGTATGGAATTCAAAGGGGCTATTTCTCTGCAAATTTTTGCTGTCTTGTAGTCCCCAATGTTGATGGAGGATATAATTTACGTGTTGGAGATTAATGCCAAAGCACTCACACCCATGCTATCCCTGTTTATGCATCATTCTAAGTTGATGATGCCTCTGCCATAAAGGAGGATGCGTTGATTTGCCCAGCAAATGAAGTTGATTGTAATGATTTTTCAAGTAATATTTGCATGCCAGTCCTAAGCAAAGAGCATTCATGTTTAAGTGATCCAGTTGTGCATAGTTGTGATCATATGGATCAAGAGTCAATTCCAGTTTCATCAAGAAGCATTAGAGGGCTGGAAAGTGATATAGATAGTGCAGCTTTAGAGTGCATTAAAGTAGCAGAAATCTTGTATGTGGGGCAATCAGATGATGAAGAAGAGGTGGATTTTCATGAAGAAGAAATAGAGACCTTTGTAGTGAGTGTAAATCCCCTTTATGATGAGCCTTTAGATGCATTGAACATTGTGAGTCATGACCTTCATTGGTGAAGAATTAACCCTCTGTTTGAAGATGCTGATGAATATGAGGAGACAACTGACCTAGGTGCTGCATCAGTTTGTGAAGAAGGAACATATGAATCAGAATCAGAGATCTTCAACTCATGTGAAGATAATGTGGATATGCATACTGTGGATGATGAACATTCAGCTTCAGCTGTGTTTGATGTGTGCTACAACGAGTGTGCAAATCAGGATTTGTTTTCAATGTTAATAGGTGATATAAGTGATATCGATGCTCTCATATATTTGGAGTGTTTTTTAGTTTCTGGATCAACTGGATGAGTGTCTGGTAATGTGCAACAACCAGGTAGATAATGAGGGGTGCCACATGTAATATGATGAAATACTATTTGAGGAGCATAACATACATATGTTATCTAATGCTGAAAGATTTTCCAGTATGTATGGTTATGTGTCTGATTTTGAAATACAGAATGACAGAGGCAAGTTTTCAAAAATGTTGAAGTATGTAATTGACAGGATCAACCTATGGACACATTGTCTTGATGTTTTTAGTTGTTGTTGGGATAATTCAGATTTGAATCAAGCATTTGACAAAAGAAAATTATGGTTTTTCATTTTTTTCTGCCCAAGGCTGCCAAAATCGTGTTTGAAAATGTGAGCTATGATGCAGGTTGGTGCAGTGTTCGACTCTGTTGCCCAATGGATAGGGACTAGTCTGCATCCTAGAGATCTATGGTACTCGCCATGCCTACAAGAGCCATGCATCCCCAGATAGAGCCAATATTGGTGCATGAACCTGGAGTTAGGGTTTTGAGCTTGAAAATCTATTGGTCTTCTCATTTAAACCCTTTAAAATTTCTAAGTATTTCAGCCTTCTTAGTTGAAAAATGCAAAAAATAGTTGTATATGCATAGTCGTTTGTATGTACATGCAAGTTCGGATGTACATTTGGACATACAAGATAGTTTGTATGTTCAATCAGCTTCAAAGGGTGCAAGAATAAGTTGTATGTATATCACAGATCCCCAGAATATTGCCTACTTATATGTGAAGGTTTGCATGTATATTGTCTTGTACATTCGCCACATGTAAGCAAAAGATACATCGGTGACATACAAGGAAGATATGCAAAGTAGAATGTACATCGGGTATATACAATGAAAAATGTACAAGGCCGACATGCATTAGCTACAGTGAAAGGGTTCATCGACTAGACAAGCATATCAGCAACCCATGCAGCAGTCTCCCCGACGACCGATGCACATACAAGAAGAAACATACAAAGTCATATGTACAAAGGGTTTCAGCCAAACAAGCCTCATCGGTGGCTCAACAAATTGTTTCTCCGATGGCCAATATACAAGGAACCGATATACATTTGGTGGGGTCTACAGGCATGCAAAGGGGATTGTATGTGTTCGATCTACAAAGTGACATACAAGCATACATACAAAGCCTGGATTCCAAAAGTTATCAAATTGGGCCTGGCGGGTACATACAAAAGGCAGGGTTGAAAAGTCAAAGGATTTCTTTGTATGTTGTGGTTGTATGTATCTTCGATATACAATTACACATACATTGTGAAATATACAATTGGCAGATGCAAGGTGGATGCGGCAAGGAAATTGACTGTGTTTGTAAAAGGGGTCTTGTATATTGGGATTGTATGTCCCCAATATACAAAGCGATATACAATGAAAGATGAAAGGGTAAGGATACAAGCTGGATTTCAACAGTTCTTCCAATCTGTTTGATAAATGAGTTGACGTCCACTGCTTGTATGTATGTGTGCATTGTATATCACGGATATACAAAGGAGGTAAGATACAACTTGGACCCGATAGTGTTTCCAATTTTCTCCATAATGATTTGAAGTCCGCAGGTTGTATACTGCACATTGTATGTGAAATATACAAAGCGATGATACAACAGGTGTTGGATACAAGCCGGATCTGATTCAAATTTCAAATTGATTCATAAAAATTTGGGGTCTGTGCCTTCTATGAAGGTTGATTGTATGCATATACAATCTCTTCTACAACTGTAGATACAAAGGTTCATACAAAGTGGCAATTGCATGTATATGCGTTTGCATATACAAAGGGCGAAAGTGGCAAAAAAGGCAAAATAGGAGTGGAAAAGTCAGCGATGGCAAGAGGATACTTACGTGGCACAATTTAATTGGTCGACGACTTTTTAGAGTGTTTTAAGGCCGCAGATCTTGGCAATAGAGGGAAATCAACGGCTCTGTTCAAACGAAGGTTTTTCCACACTTCTACAGTGGCATTCTTGGCGGGAAAGCATTGCAAAGCACGAAGTTGCGAATTGGTATGCCATTAATGACAGAATTGCAGAGAGGTATGGGTCGATGATTGATGAACTAGCTACCAAATTCATGAGGAAAATCTAAAAACGGTGGCACATCTCCTGATTTCACCTGCCTTTCCTTCTTTTTTTGCATAGAGCATTCAATGTTTTAGGTGCCATTCTGAAGGTGCATTGTATTTGGCAGATATTTTGAAATGCCATGGTACTCGATGGATGAGTACACATTCTTTCTATATAGCAAACCGTGTCACTCATTTTTTGGTTTATGAAGACCGGGGCAAAATCTTGGAGAAAATAACGAAAAACAAAGCCTTTCTTGGCTATTCTGTCTCATTTTGGAGTTTATGAGTTGCATTTTGAATGCATGCTGCATATATTTTTAGTTTCATCATTTTTTTATATGAAAAATGCATTGTTGCATGTATTTAGTTGCTTGTCTCCATTTGCTGTATGCATAGCCTCTTTTGAATCTGGTTGCTAAGGGTTTCTCAGATTCTAGAATATAGACTTTCTGTATTACATGCTTGATCTGTGACTTCCATTCAAGGAGGGGATTAAATTGTTTTAGGTTAAGTATGGAGAAGAATGTATGTCAGCTGGGATATTTGTAAGTAGAGGTAGCTAAATACTCAGTCTTGGGTGGTGTTTGTAAGGCAAGCACCAATCTTACCCCTTGAAACTTGAATGCCAATGCAAACCATTCACTTGTATACGTCTAGTTGACTCCTTGCCCTGAGATAGGCACCAGTCTACTCCTTGTGTAGTAGTTATGATCCAAAACTCCATGTCTTGCATCCATAACTTAAATACAAATCCTTTCATTATTCCAACCTATTAGTTGTAGGAGTAGAATTAGGACCCCTGCATACTCTCATCCTCAACCATTTAGATATGTCCAAGAATGTTGCCAGCCTTGTGATCTATCATGCAAATTTTGGTCCTAAAATGAGAGTATTCTGCCTATTGTTGAAAAGCTAAATCTTTCTGTCATTGGGCGAGTCAAATGTTAAATCTTTAGCTATAGGGATACCCCCCTTGGTGTGGTAGAACTAGAAGTGAAGGGGAGGCAGCTCATGCAACCTCCTATATTAAGTGGTCGAATCTACCTGTGCATTGGAACTGGCAAACCCTCTGCCAATCCGGGATGAAACTCCAACAAGCTTATTTCTCAGTTCAATCATGCTGGGCTGGGAATCATAGTGGTGACAAAGGTGAGCTTACAGATTTTTCACTTAACTCAAGATCACCAAGATTCCTTCAGAAGCTTTAGGATCATTAAGATTTGTAAGAAGTATAAGATCTTTGAATGTTTCAAGTTATGCTAAATAGTTGATTCTTCCTCCAGGAACCAACATTCACGCTTAGTCAATACCAACTATGGAATCCACAATAAACTTCCAATTTCATGACTCGTGTTTCTCTAAGGAAGACTAAGAGATATCAATAACAATATAGATTAAAATATTTATGATTGCAAGATATTAGTGTCAAGACAAAATTATTGGTTCCTTTCCAAGTCAAGTACAAATCTTGTCTTGATGATGAAGTTAGAGAAAATCATTCTAGGATTGCAAGCAATTTTATGAACAATTTATCCAAGGAATGAACACTTTAAGATAGGCCAAATTTGTGTTTGAAAAGGAAACCTAAAGCTAAAGCCAACTAACAACTAACCTAAACCTAAAGAACACCTACTCTATGGAAAGTAAAATCTAAACCTAGGCAAAACGGAAGAAACTACTCTAACTATGTATAGGTAAGTCCTTGCAGGAACTTACAGTTGGAAGTAATGTTTCAAGAATTGCCCATTGACAGGCAATGGAATACCTTCTCTGGTTAGAGTCTTGAGTTTGAAGGCATTCTCTCCCAGTATCTCAGTGATTTGGTAAGGACCCTTCCACAGGTTGTCAAATTTGTCATGTTCACCTCTCTTCTCACGTGCCTTGTCCCAATACAAGACTAAATCCAAAATCCTAAATGTTTTGACCCTTGCTTGTCTATTGAACTAGTGTTTCACAACCCCTTGGTGTTTCATGAATTTATCTAAGGTTGTGTCTCATTTTTCTTCCAGGTGCAATAGTTGAAAAAGCCTAGTTTGAACTCTCTCATTCTCCTCTAAGTATTCCTACATGAACTGGAAAGTTGAGATTCTTAGTTGAATTGGGAAAATAGGATCTTGGCCGTAAACTAGGTGACTTAACACGAGTCCGATCTGCCCAAAGAGAAAATCTCAGCTGTGTGTGCCAATCTCTGGGGTTCTTATTCAATAGATACTTGATTGCATTGATTAAGTTCTTGTTTGTGGATTTGGCCAAACCTTTACCTTGAGGATAATAATTCGACAAGAATTTCAATGTTATTCCATGATCGAAAGCCCAGTTTGAAAATTTAAAAGATGAAAATGCCAGACCATTATCATAGACTAAAGCATGAGGACACCCAAACCTAGTAATGATGTTTTCCTCTAGAAACTTGATTACAACATCAGTGATGTAGTGTTTTAAGGCATGACCTTCAGACCATCTAGTGCAATAATCAATAGTGGTTAGAATATAACTGTGTTGCATAGAGGAATGTTGATTGATCATACCGATAAAATCAAGTCCTCATTTGGTGAAAGGTCTTACTTCGAATACAGGCTGGAGGGGCATGGAAGAATTCCTTTCCCTGGAAGCAGCTACTTGGCAGGTGTGACAGGTTTTGACATGTTTGTAGGCATCGTGGAACAATGTTGGCCAATAATATCCTGCCCTTAGAATTTGGTGAGCCGTAGCTAATTCTCCTCCATGACAGGTTCCAAATTTTTCATGAAATTACTCCATGATTTGGTTTGCTTAATTCCTACCAATGCATCTCAAATAAATACCTTCATGGTTATGTCGGAACAAGACTACTCCCTGGAGCATGAAACAATGGCTTCTGAATCTCAGAGCTCTTTTTTGTGTTGAATTCAAATGGGCTGGACATCTTTGATTTAGCAAATAATACACAATATTGGCATACCATTCATCAGGTGACACTTCAAGTATGTAGGTCTTTTGCACTAATCGAGGTCCTTCGACTACTATTATTTGAGTAAGTGCTTGACCTCACACTATTTTCATGGGTTGGATCTCAATATCGTACTCTTGAATAGTGGCGACCCACTTGCCTCTTCTTTCTCTAAGTTCATTTTGCATCAATAGTGTTTTGATAGTAGCATCTGGAACTATGACATAAACTATACCCCTTAGAATGTAATGCCTAAACTTCTTAATTGCTTTCACTAGGGCATATGCTTGCTTTTCTACACATGGGTATCTTAATTCTGCATCTTTGAAAGGAGTGCTCATGAATGTGATGGGATGTTCATCCCTTTCTTCTATTCTTTGGGAGAGGATTCTTGCATAAGTGTGCTCTAATATGAAAGAGTATAGATAGAAAGGCTATGTATAGTCTAGACTGATTAGAACAAGAGCACTAGTGATTGCTTGTTTAATCTCCTCAAATGCTTTCCTGGTTTGTGGAGTCCAATCCATCTTAGCATCCTTCTTCAACATTCCATTCAATGGCTTTACTATCTTGGCAAATCTTGTAATGAACTTCCTCACAAAGTTAATCTTCCCAAAGAATAATTTCAGCTCTTTCTTGCTAGCAGGCATGTTGATTTTTTATATTGCCTTCACTCAGTCAGGATCAATGAATATCTACTTTTCTGAAATCACGTGGCCTAGGAGTTTCCCTTCTGTTATGCCAAAAATGCATTTCTTTGGATTGAGGGAAATTCCATACCTTTTGCATCTTTCAAAAACCTTCTTCAAGTCTTCTACATGATCTTCTTATTAGAATTAGGCCAGACAACTGAGAGGGGGGGTGAATCAGTTGTCCCAAAACTTTATCACTTACAACTATTTCTTTACCACATAAAACTGATTAAAACATTTAAAGCATGAATCATCAACACATGAGCAGAAACAAATGAACACATAACACCAAGATTTTTATGTGGAAACCCGATTAAGGGAAAACAACGGTAGGGGTTAACCCACAAAGATTAGTGCCCTGTTAAAAGTACTTTAGAAAAATAGAAGGCACATGCCTTCGGGTGCACTACCGAGAGCTCACTACTCAAAAGAGGCTCACTGTGTACAAGAATTAATTTTATCACAGAGATAATGAACTGAGAAATAGCATCTATTTCATGCCTAGTTTAGTCCCTTTGAAAGCTCACAATTTCTACTCTATTCTTCAACCACTTGTCTGCTATATCCTCATCCTTATTGCTCTAGATCCTCTACACTTCTTCCTCTCTGCTCTACTTCTGTACTTTTCTTAGGATTTGATCATTTTTGCACACACACCTTTCCAAAACACATTAACAAGTATTTATATGCTTTATCAACTTTCGAATGAACATCAAGGTCAGCTAAACTCAATGCGGATCATTACACTGTTGCCCAAACATAGCTGAGACTTGAGTCTTACTCCAACAATGTGCCATGCTCCAGAGAATTGTCTTAGATCATCCGCAACACACTTGAATCATCCCATCAGCTAAGACTGGGAAGACTAGCAACACCAATATGTAAATCTTCACAAACGAGCTTAATCTTCAATGTAGACTTCCAACATAGTAGTCACACGATCCAGAGACCACCACAAGTACATTGAATTCAACAAAAACATCTGCACTCCTCCAAATCATTAGAATCACTTGCATCTTCATCCAGAACCTCAAGAACACTGTCTTCCATGACTATTTGATGCAGAGCATCAATTAGAAAACATTAAAACAAGGCATGATAATACCCATCAACCCACACGGTTAGTCACACTTCCTCCGGATTCACCGAAACCCTCATGCACATCGGCCAGACAATTGTTATCAGCCTCCTTTAGACATGTCAACCTGACACTTATTCTCTCCCCGATGTCTTTATCGGCAACACAATCCTCATCGGCTAGACTTAACGTCATCGGCGAACACTGAAGAAGCTAAGTCGATAACCACCTTCTCCCCGATGAAGACTCTTCCCATCGCCCTTGTCGCTGTGACATATAACATCAGTAACACATTTTCCTCATCCCTCGATAACACATCTCACACCGATGTGCCTAACGTCACATAGCTGTCGGTAAGACTTCTTACTTCGGCCAGACTTTCTTCACCTCCGCCGATCATGCCTCTCACACTGATAAGCCTTCTATCGGTAAGACCTTCCATTCTCCTGCCGATATCTTCAGTCATTCTGAAGAGTCTTCAATCTCTATCATTGGGCGTGACTAACATCATCGGCCAAACCTTAGCCTCGTCACCCGATCTCACACCTCATGTCTATATACTTCTCCATCGGCTAGACTAATTCACTCTCTACCCGATGAGACTCAACACAATGCTTGGTTATCGGTGAGACACCATAGCATCGGCTGACTCCATACTTGTTATCCCAACAACATCTCTCTTGCCGATAGACCAAAATACAATATCCTCGGCGAACCAAGATGCATCTTATGCCGATGCCACTTTTCCAAAACTGCAACCATTGTAACCGAACATAACCCACACAGAATTACAAACAAAAACCTACAGAATAGAAATGAATCTACCTACATGGAGGTCATTCCACTGATTTCAAAGAAATCCATCAGTGGAATGACTCCAAATGGTATCTCTGTAGTTTGACTAGAAAACATAGAATTTCTTTATTTCTTCTATTTCAAAATAAAATACAATTCTTCTTAACTCTATTCTGCCTATCTCTCCCTGTCTACCTTTTTCTACGAATACAGATATAACTATTTAAAGACTCATACATTGGCAGTTACAAAAGGTGGAAGGCGAACCGTTCCTCAACCACCTTGCCAATCGGTTACATTCTACTTGTTCGGTTATAATCTCTTTCAATTCATTTACAATCTGGAATGACACATATACAATCTTTCAATATGGCTCGAAGGCCTTACAACATAACATAAAATGTAGGGAATCTTTCAGATTCTTAGAATCCCAAGGTGCTCCTGCACCATACTCCTCAGCATGAAGAAAACTCTTGTCCCAAGAGTTATGTGATTTGCCTCAAACAACTTTTGCCTCTTTATGTCTTCAACCTTGACTTGATGCCTCCACTGCTTCCTCTTTACCTTCCAACTGTGACTCCTATTAATGGAGTTTGACTGGCTGCCTCCAAGGTGCATCTCTATCATCAGAAGTACACTCCTCCCTGCTACAACAACACTCCTATCCCTCACCTAGAAGTCCTCTCTTGTCTCTCTCCCCAAGACTTTTGGCAACAACCAATGGACCATCTTCTTTGGCCCTCTTGACAGACCTTCTTGTCTATCTACTGTAGCGAGTGAACTTGCACCTGCAACCATAAAACTTCTCAACAAGAATCAGATAGAAAAAACCAATGCTTCTTGGTGTAGATTGCCTCCTTCGGCACTCTATCCACACACTCAAGATCTTCTCGCTCTAATACCAATTTGATGTAGAGCATCAATTATAAAACATTAAAACAGGGCATGATAATACCCATCAACCCACACAGTTAGTCACACTTCCTCCGCATTCACCGAAACCCTCATGCACATCACCCAGACAATTGTTATCGGCCTCCTTTAGACATGTCAACCTGACACTTATTCTCTCCCCAATGTCTTTATCGGCAACACACTCCTCATCGGCTAGACTTAACGTCATCGATGAACACTGAAGAAGCTAAGCTGATAACCACCTTCTCCCTGATGAAGACTCTTCCCATCGCCCTTGTCACTATGACATATAACATCGGTAACACATTTTCCTCACCCCTCGATAACACATATCACACCGATGTGCCTAACGTCACATAGCCGTTGGTAAGACTTCTTACTTCGGCCAGACTTTCTTCACCTCCGCCGATCATGCCTCTCACACTGATAAGCCTTCTATCAGTAAGACCTTCCGTTCTCCTGCTGATATCTTCAGTCATTCCGATGAGTCTTCAATCTCTATCATCAGCGCGACTAACATCATCGGCCAAACCTTAGCCTCGTCACTCGATCTCGCACCTCATGTCGATATACTTCTCCGTCGGCCAGACTAATTCACTCTCTACCCAATGAGACTCAACACAATGCTTGGTCATCGGTGAGACACCATAGCATCGGCCGACTCCATACTTGTTATCCTGATGACATCTCTCTTGCCGATAGACCAAAATACAATATCCTCGGCAAACCAAGATGCGTCTTATGCCGATGCCACTTTTCCAAAACTGCAACCATTGTAACCAAACACAACCCACACAGAATTACAAACAAAAACCTACATAATAGAAATGAATCTACATACATGGAGGTCATTCCACTGATTTCAAAGAGATTCATCAGTGGAATGACTCCAAACGGTATCTCTATAGTTTGACCAGAAAACACAGAATTTCTTTATTTCTTCTATTTCAGAATAAAATACAATTTTTATTAACTCTGTTCTGCCTATCTCTCCTTGTCTACCTTTTTCTACGAATATAGATATAACTATTTAAAGACTCATACATTGGCAGTTACAGAAGGTGGAAGGCGAACCGTTCCTCAACCACCCTGCCAATCGGTTACATTCTACTTGTTCGGTTACAATCTATTTCAATTCGTTTACAATCTAGAATGACACGTATACAATCTTTTAATATGGCTTGAAGGCCTTACAACATAACATAAAATGTAGGGAATCTTTCAGATTCTTAGAATCTTGAGGTGCTCCTGCACCACTATCACACTAAAAAGACTGCTTGCAGACCTCCAAACCATGAACCACTTGAGTTGATGATACACACTAACTTCCTAAAAATGACTCTAGATCTGCAGATCATAAAATTTCAATGCATAGCAATCTAGACCAATTTACTGTCACTCTATCTCTTCTTAACATAGCAAAACCTGATTGTACTCAGATGGCCATACCTTTTTCAAATCTTCATGTAAACCTCTCAAATCTTTTCTAGGGCTACTTCAGACAATTCTCTACATAGCCATTTGGTCCGCATACATTGATCTTCATTATTTTCTCTATATCCTCAACTTTCCAGTCTTGTAAACAGGTAACAATATAGGATACAGTTGACACCAATGCAATAAGGATATGTTGGCATCAATGACAACACCACTTAGGCACATATTTGTAACAATCTCCCCCTTTGTCATTGATGGCAACATATGATGTGAAAAATTGATTTGACCATCAAGACAAGAAATTTTCCCCCTTTTTCTCTTATCACTTCTGAAACCACTTCTTTCACTGCCCCCCTTTCATCAGAAACTAGTTTTTCACATGACTTCTCTCCCCCTTTGACATCAATGGAAAAGGGTGCATATTTGCAATGTTTTCTCCCCCTTTGTTCCAAACTGATCTTCAATAATTTGCAAACTGACTACTCCCCCTGAGTAGTATCTTCCTAACATCAATCTGGATCAGAAGATGTGACTGTGAATCCCACCGGATTGATGCATCATAATGCATCTTAGTTCTGATCAGGAGGGGCAATAACCCCTAGCTTCTCTCTAAGATACTCAAATATATTCTTGGGTAGAGGCTTAGTAAATATATCTGCAATCTAATCCTTTGAAGAGACAAACTCCAGTCTGACTTCATTCTCATTTACCTTCTCTCTCAAGAAATGAAACTTGATGGATATGTGTTATGTCTTTGAATGCAACACCAAATTCTTGGAGATGTTAATTGCACTTGAATTATCATAGAAGATTGTAACAGGCTCCTCAAATACAACTCTGATATCTTTCAACATTTGCTTCATCCACAAAACTTTAGTGCAATTACTTGCTGCTTCTATGTACTCTGCTTGTTTGTGAAGATTTACATATTGGTGTTGCTATTCTTCTCAGTCTTGGCCAACCGGATGATTCAAGTGTGTTGCAGATGATCTAAGAGCAATTATTTGGAGCGTGGCATGTTGTTGGAGGAAGATTCAAGTCTTAGCTATGTTTGGCCGATAGTGTAATGGCCCGCATTGAGTTTAGCCAACCTTGATGTTCATTCCAAAGTTGATAAAGCATATAAATACTTGTTAATGTGTTGTGGAAAGGTGTGTGTGTGAAAATGATCAAATCCTAAGAAAAGTACAGAAGCAAAGTAGAGAGGAAGAAGTGTAGAGGATCAAGAGCAATAAGGATGAAGATATAGCGGACAAGTGGTTGAAGAATAGAGTAGAAATTGTGAGCTTTCAAAGGGACTAAACCAGGCATGAAATAGATGCTATTTATCAGTTCATTATCTCTATGATAAACCTAATTCTTGTAGGCAGTGAGCCTCCTATAGGTAGTGAGCCTCTTTTGAGAAATGATCTCTGGGCAATGCGCCCGAAAGCATGTGCCTTCTATTTTCCTAAAGTACTTTTAACAGGATACTAATCTTTGTGGGTTAAACCCCACCATGGTTTTCCCTTAATCAGGTTTCCACGTAAAAATCTTGGTGTTATGTGTTCATTTGTTTCTACTCATGTGTTGATGATTCATGCTTTAAATGTTTTAATCAGTTTTATGTGGTAAAGAAATAGTTGCAAGTGATAAAGTTTTGGGACAACTGATTCACCCCCCTCTTAGTTGTCTAGAATAATTCTAACAATTGGTATTAGAGCCAAGTTCCTCTAAAAGAAGCTTAACCGCCGAGGAGATCTAGGATGTCGACCTAGAAGAAGGATAGTCTAAGATTTGATGGAACAAATTACTCTGTTTGGAAGAGTCGCATGGAGTGCCATTTGCAATGCATGGGTGATGCTTATTGGGTGATAACCAAGGATGAGTATAAACCTCCGGAGAAAGGTCCTTCAACTCTATATCAACTCAAAGATGCTGAAATAACCTTCAAGCTAAAGAAGCCTTGTTGAGTGCCCTGACTGATTCAAAAATTACAAATGTCTTTAGACTAAAAACTGCTCATGAAATCTAGAAGAAGTTGGAGAATCTTTACGAAGGTGATGAATATGTCAAATGTGCCAAGCTACAAAGTCTGAGAGGAAAATTTGAAAATTTGAGGATGAGTGAAGATGAAAACATCACAATCTACATGCAAAAGATAAATGAACTTGTGTGTGCTATCAGATGTGCTGGTGGAACTTTGGAAGAATCAGAGATTGTGGAAAAAGTGCTTAGATATTTACCTGATTCATACAAACATAAGGTTGTTGCTATAGAAGAGATCGGGACTGTATCAAAAGTTACAAGAGATTAGTTGGTTGGCAAAATTTTAGCTTTTGAATTAAGTGAGTTTGGTGATTATCTTCCTAAGACTGAATCTACATTCAAAGCCGGTGTTCATGGGAAGCAAAGATATGATCTAGATGAGAGCTCTTCAAGAAGAACAATCAGATTTGAGAAGACAGGGAAGGATCTTGAAAATGGTGAAATTGAGCTTGATGATCTTGAAGCCCTTCTTGCCAAGAGATTGCCAAGAGGATTTGGTAAGTATGAAGGAAAGTTACCATTCAAATGTTTTGCTTGTAATATGATTGGTCATTTTGCCTCAAGATGTCCAAAGAGGGTTTCAAAGCCAAAGTATGTTCATTGGATTTTGAGGTGGGCTTTGGAATAAACTTGAGAGGTCTCCTTCGCTTGGAGATCCTTGACTTGATGAGGTTGTCCTCTTTCCCCGCTTGGTCTTGGAAAGAAATCCCAATTCCACAAAATCCTTGGATGTTCCTGGAGTAGATCTTAGGATCATTTGATGCCTTTCTAGTGAGAAGGAAATGATTCGATCCAGCATGTTCTTCCTTTCACCTTTCTTTGAGATGAAACACTATGTCTACGAGATTGGCCCTCCTAGCGCCAATTTAACAACTACATAGAAATGGTGTAATCTTCTGAGGCATTTATGACGATTTTCAAATTGCTTGAACATAGAACATGGAAATGGAATATGCAGAAAGAAATTAGAGTTAAGCTTAAAATGAGTTTAGGATAACCATACACTATGATTTGCAAGCCACAAATCACAAATGGTATGAACAAGGAGCTTTAATCATAAATCAACAACAATATTTTCCACCAATCTAACTTAATGAACACTAAAAGAAACTAGAGATGAAACAGATCCAAACTTGGAGCTTATGATTTGCTTTAAGGAAACTAGAAAACCATGCCAAATACCAATCTTCAATGATCATATATTGATTTGGCAATATGTTTTACAACAATCTTTCTTATACCTCAAAGTTTCATGCTCACAAAAATGGAGTAAAACATAAATGAACAACTAAAACTACTCTTCTACTTTCCTTCTATGACTAGTGTCTAAAACATGAATGAATGAAATCCCCAAGAATGAGGTGCGCAGGCCTTTATATAGGATTCAAGGAGTACAATGGAGGGCTAGGATTGATTGTCCACAGAAGTCACACACTTGAGGAACCAGAACAATTACTTACAAAATATGCAAAGGAATTCCCAAGGAAATCAAGGAAATCAAGGAAATTATCAAGGAAATAATCAAGGATGCAATAAGGGATACCGAGGAAATAATCAAGGATACCAAGGACAGAACTAGACATGGAATACAACTCCAAACAATGAAAATGTCCCTTCTCCTTTGGATAATCCTTCAAATCTAGCAGACAAAGTTTTCCTAGTAGAAGCAGCATTATCAAGTTGGTGGAGATTGGACAACACCAACCAACATTCAGAGTTGCAATGTACTGAATTCAAGATAGTTGCTAATATTTTCTAGAAAGAAATGCAAAACTCGCAAGCCCAAGAAGCTCCTCTGCCTGCAACAAGATATGAAATTGTTCCCACCACAAGGTATGATCAAGCCTTGATCATTGAAGATTTCATGTTCCCTCCTGTGCTAGAGTATGATGCAATGAAGTACAATGGAAGATTTCCTCTTGCATCTGCCAATGGTCCAATTGAAGATTCAAGCTATTTCCCTTCATTCAATAATGATTTCCAAATGGAAGAAGTAGGTGAAGTTCAAGGATTCCAATAATCATCTAGGAATGCAAGTTTGAGATTCTACTGAAGGAGTTATCATGCACAAGATCCACTGACTACCTCAATTACTCCCAACAATTTCCAAACTTTGCCAAATCCGAATGCAAACAACAATCCAACTCACCCAAAGGATTCACCATAATACAAATAGAGAGATGTTTCTCAAAGGGTCAATCCACCTAGAGGTGCTGCTCCCAAGGTCACTCCTCCAAAGGATAATACTCCTAAAGATTAATTGAAGAGATTAAGCCATCATGTGTTAGAGGAATTCAAAAGGGTAAAGGTGAGCCTATCTTTGACTAAATTAATGAGAGTTCCTAAAATTAGAGAAACTTTCTTGGGAAGTTTGAATGATACTCCTACAAGGAGTGGTGTCCCGAATGTACAACATACTTTGAGTTCATCAATCCATCCAATACACCTAGCACAATAGTAGTCACACGATCGAGAGACCACCACAAGCACATTGAATTCAACAAAAATATCTGCACTCCTCCAAATCATCAGAATCACTTGCATCTCCATCCAGAATCTCAAGAACATTGTCTACCATGATTGTCACACTCGAAACATTGCTTGCAGACCTCCAAACCATGAACCACTTGAGTTGATGATACATATTGACTTCCCAAACATGCCTCTAGATCCACAAATCATAAAATTTCAATGTGGAGCAATCCAGACGAATTTATTGTCACTAAGTCTCTTCTGAACACAGCAAAACTTAGTTGTACTTAGATGGCCATACCATTCAAATCTTCATGTGGACCTCTCAAATCTTGACTAGAGCTACTTCAAACAATTCTCTACATAGCCATATGGTTCACATACATTGATCTTCATTAATTTTCTCAATATCCTCAACATTCTAGTCTTCTAAACAAGAAACAATATAGGATACAGTTGACACCAATGCAACAAGGATATGTTGGCATCAATGACAGCACCTCTTAGGTACATATTTGCAACACTTCTCTCCTCTTTGAAAAAGCTATGAGATCATCCATGTATATGACAATGCATTTTTTGACTAAGCCCCTGAAGGCGATGTCCATGGCTCTTTGGAAGGTAGCTCCAGTGTTGATCAAGCCAAAGGGCATTCTTCTGTATGTGTAGATCCCCCATTTGGTGGTAAAGGTTGTTTTCAGTCTATCTTCTTCCTCAACCATTACTTGATTGTATCTTAAGTATCCATCCAAAAAGGACATCATTTGAGATCCATTTATGATTTTCATTACTTCATCTAATGAGGGGAGAGGGTAATTGTTCTTCTCTGATGCTTGGTTGAGATTGCAAAAATCTACACATAATCTTATTTTGTCATTCTTCTTGACAGGAATTAGATTAGCGATGCACGTCGAGTGTCTTACTAGAAAAATGATTCTAGCCTCCAGCAATTTCTTAATTTCTTGATAAATTAGAGGCTCCACTAGAGGATTGACTAGCCTTTGATGATGTCGGAATGGTTTACTCCTGGATTTGAGAGGAATGGTATGTGTGATGATGGAAGTGTCATAAGTCTTTAGATCTTCATATCCCTATGCGATCATGTCTTGATACCCCATCAGGTTCTTGAGAATGCTTTCTCATTCCTCTGATGTGCAAACTTTTCCTATGAAGACAATTTCCACTTCATCAATTCATAGATTTATTGTATCGCACTCCTTTCCTTCTTCACTGTGGTATTGGAGTGTGCTTAATATGTCGGAATCAAAGAGTTTTTCTAACTCAATCATTCTTCTTGGGATTGTATTGTTCTTCAAATTCATTATTCCATCCGGATCAAATTCTACTTCCTCACTTTCCCCTTTATCCATAATCTTGGTAATGAATATCCTGGAATTAGTCAGGAAATCCAATATATGCTTGTTGTCATCAAACACTTGAAAATTGGTGATATTATATGGAACTGAAGGCACTAAAGTCAATTCCACTGTAAACCTTTTCAATCCTTCCATTACAAGTGGTTTCAATGAACCTGTGGCTTGGGTTAGAGCATTTGCAACCTGGTTCTTGGATCTATAGATGGACTAAATGTTGAAAGCATTGAAACTTTCAATGAGCTCCCACACTTGATTGCGGTATCTAGTCAATCTCTTATCATGGCAGACATACTCCTTCCTTATCTATCTTATAATCACTTCAGAATCTCCAAACACATGTAGGATTTTGGCCTTCTTCTTGATGGCAAGCAATAATCCATGAACAAGTGCTTCATATTCAGTTACATTATTGGTGCATGGAAAATGCAATTTGTGGTAGCTAGATAGGCTTCTCCGGATGGCTTGATCAATTTGAAGCCAACTCTAGCTCCTTTCATGGATTTGGACCTGTAGAACCTTAATGTCCATACTTGTTCAATCTTTCATTCTGGATCTTGATCATTGTCACTTTTCGTTTCTTGTATGCTCTAGGAAACATTTTTCATAGGTAAACCATTACAGTTTGCTGGCACCTCCTTTGGAGCAATTTCCTCAGTCTCAGGGACTCCTGGGATTTCTAATCTGGAGGCTTCTAGAATCTGTTTGTGAACTTGTTCTAGGGCAACTTTGCACATCACGCAAGAGAATTCAGAATGGAATGCATTATGAATCCTGCATCAATTGGGTAACAATAGATCCTGTACCTTGGCATGACTTCCTAATTCTATTCCTTGCTTAACATTTCTAAGAACAAAGTTTCTAAAATTTTCAAACATGCCAGCATTTTCTTTTTTGGAAGTGGAATCATGATCACTCTCTACAAGAAACTTCGTGGGGCTTTGCATCATTAAAACATCTTCAACCCGGCCTATAGAATCCTAGATTGGTTTCTACAAAGAAAATCTCATTATCTTCACCATATTTGGTGATCATCAGCTTCAGACGAGGGGTACTATCTATTCTGATATGATTTGGAAGTCCCTTCCATGACAACCACATGTGTGAAAAGTTAGTGGACACATATCCATTCAATTTTCTTAGCCAGTCTCAACTCAACAACATACTACATCCCTCAAGAACATCCACCACGAAAATATCAATGTAGTTCTGGATTCTTGGATCGGTTGCTAGTTGCGTATGGATGTTATGCAATTCCCCTACAACTAGGACTTCTATCTTATCAAGCTGAGTGACTTTCTTGAATGTCTGCTTCGGAATCAGACCCAACTTCTTGCATACGGCTAAGGGCATGACATTGCTGGATGCACTGGAATCCATTAGACAATTATGCAAGAGTTTGCCAAAAATTCTTATTGATAGAAGAAATGGTGGTAGTTCATACTTTCCTTGGTAAAAGACCAATGATTTCTTCTTGGGAGCACTAAAGTTTGCATTCTTCACTAGCTCAGAATCTCCTTTGGAGTCTTGACCTTCTATTGTGTTGTTACTTCTTGTAGGTTCTCCATTTTTCTATAGATTCCGTCATTGTGTACCCTCAACTGCATTGGTTGCATTCTGAGATGGATAAACAAAATTTGACTATACTTGGGGATCAAAAGACATTGATTGAGTCATGTTAATATTCAGGGCCACATTTGCTTGGGATGTGCTAGGTGTATTGGATGGATTGATGAACTCAAAGTATGTTGTACATTCGGGACACCACTCCTTGTAGGAGTATCATTCAAACTTCCCAAGAAAGTTTGTCTAATTTTAGGAACTCTCATTAATTTAGTCAAAGATAGGCTCACCTTTACCCTTTTGAATTCCTCTAACACATGATGGCTTAATCTCTTCAATTAATCTTTAGGAGTATTATCCTTTGGAGGAGTGACCTTGGGAGCAGCACCTCTAGGTGGATTGACCCTTTGAGAAACATCTCTCTATTTGTATTATGGTGAATCCTTTGGGTGAGTTGGATTGTTGTTTACATTCAGATTTGGCAAAGTTTGGAAATTGTTGGGAGTAATTGAGGTAGTCAGTGGATCTTGTGCATGATAACTCCTTCAGTAGAATCTCAAACTTGCATTCCTAGATGATTATTGGAATCCTTGAACTTCACCTACTTCTTCCATTTGGAAATCATTATTGAATGAAGGGAAATAGCTTGAATCTTCAATTGGACCATTGGCAGATGCAAGAGGAAATCTTCCATTGTACTTCATTGCATCATACTCTAGCACAGGAGGGAACATGAAATCTTCAATGATCAAGGCTTGATCATACCTTGTGGTGGGAACAATTTCATATCTTGTTGCAGGCAGAGGAGCTTCTTGGGCTTGCGAGTTTTGCATTTCTTTCTAGAAAATATTAGCAACTATCTTGAATTCAATACATTGCAACTCTGAATGTTGGTTGGTGTTGTCCAATCTCCACCAACTTGATAATGCTGCTTCTACTAGGAAAACTTTGTCTGCTAGATTTGAAGGATTATCCAAAGGAGAAGGGACATTTTCATTGTTTGGAGTTGTATTCCATGTCTAGTTCTGTCCTTGGTATCCTTGATTGTTTCCTCGGTATCCCTTATTGCATCCTTGATTATTTCCTTGATAATTTCCTTGATTTCCTTGATTTCCTTGGGAATTCCTTTGCATATTTTGTAAGTAATTGTTCTGGTTCCTCAAGTGTGTGACTTCTGTGGACAATTTCTTTACTTGTTTAATCAACTGTTTCATCTCATCCTTCTTCTCCTGAGTTCTTATGGATAATGAACCTTCGAGATACACGGGCTATGAAGGCAGTGCTTGAGAAAGAGGGGCTCTTAGATGAAGCATCAACTAGTTGCTAGGACTTGGAATTGGATTCATCATGGGAGGGTGATGTACCAATGCTTGGTTTATTCCTTGGACTTAGTTCAACATAGTAGCGTATCCCAAATGATTAAGTGGTCCATGTGTATTCATTCCTAGATCAACATTCACTTTGACAAATTCTGCATATGCTTTCATTAGAGTGGTTAGGGATGGGTTAGCCCTCCTCATGAACATGGAGGTAAGATGATTCAATGCTACATAGTAGACTTGTCTAGCAATGCCATCATCTATGTTGAATGGATCTTGCAATCTTGAGTAGGCTTTGTGAAATCTATTGTTGAAGGCTCCAATAGGCCCATGCCTTTTTACTTCAACAAATTGCTGGTATAATTTTGATGGAGTGATGGGAATCCTGAACTTGGCCACGAAGGCATCCTTTAGCCCTAACCAAGTGGAGATTGAATTGGTAGGCAAATTGATGTACCAATAGAATGCAACTCCCTCTAATGAGTAAGGAAATAGCTTGTAAGCTACATCTTTATAGACAATTCTTCTGTTTTGGAGAGTATCCTCAAAAATCTTGATATGTTCATTTGTTGTCCAGTTCAGATCTTTGATATGGAATTTGGAGTAGAAATGTTTAGGATTCTTGGGCATGTCATTATAGTATCCAAAGGTGGCAAGGGGAGAAGCATTTGTTGGAAGCCAAGCCATTGGAACGTTTGCTTGTTGTAGTGGAACTGCTCAGGTGGATCCTTATGGATTGCTTGGTTGAGAAACTCCTGGGATTGGATTTTGAGGTGGGCTTTGGAATAAACTTGAGAGGTCTCCTTCGCTTGGAGATCCTTGACTTGATGAGGTTGTCCTCTTTCCCCGCTTGGTCTTGGAAAGAAATCCCAATTCCACAAAATCCTTGGATGTTCTTGGAGTAGATCTTAGGATCATTTGATGCCTTTCTAGTGAGAAGGAAATGATTCGATCCAGCATGTTCTTCCTTTCACCTTTCTTTGAGATGAAACACTATGTCTACGAGATTGGCCCTCCTAGCGCCAATTTAACAACTACATAGAAATGGTGTAATCTTCTGAGGCATTTATGATGATTTTCAAATTGCTTGAACATAGAACATGGAAATGGAATATTTAGAAAGAAATTAGAGTTAAGCTTAAAATGAGTTTAGGATAACCATACACTATGATTTGCAAGCCACAAATCACAAATGGTATGAACAAGGAGCTTTAATCATAAATCAACAACAATATTTTCCACCAATCTAACTTAATGAACACTAAAAGAAACTAGAGATGAAACAGATCCAAACTTGGAGCTTATGATTTGCTTTAAGGAAACTAGAAAACCATGCCAAATACCAATCTTCAATGATCATATATTGATTTGGCAATATGTTTTACAACAATCTTTCTTATACCTCAAAGTTTCATGCTCACAAAAATGGAGTAAAACATAAATGAACAACTAAAACTACTCTTCTACTTTCCTTCTATGACTAGTGTCTAAAACATGAATGAATGAAATCCCCAAGAATGAGGTGCGCAGGCCTTTATATAGGATTCAAGGAGTACAATGGAGGGCTAGGATTGATTCCAAGAATCAACAGCTAAGATTAAATCAAATAGAAACCATAATGAGGAGGTAGGTGGGACTACAAACATCCTAACAAATAGAAAAGTGACACATGTATTAGGGCACCCATGCCGAATGGAATTCCAACAAGGCATGGTCTAGTTGGGCGTCACCTCATCCTGCTCCTTGGTCCCAAGTTCAATGAATCTGGTTATGACAACTTCCATTTCCTCCATTGGAATGCTTGGCATATTCTCCAACTTGTAATCCATGACTAATCGGTTGACATCATACGTAGTGAGGATACTCTCCCAATCTGGTTGTAATTCCTAAATTTAATTCATGACCATCAAGAATGTGGAAGCATCCTCAAAGTGTATTACCTGGACAAGAGGAGAAACTCTAAATTATATACTTTGCATTTTACTCCCCAAATTTTCCACATACACTACTCCATCATCCCCTATCTCCTGACTAAACCAAGCCTCCATTAAAATGAGGATTCCATCCTGAATTTCTTTTAACATCATGCTTGCTTGGGTGGCATCACTCTCCATCTTCTCAATAATTTCTCTCTTCATGATTAGAGCAGAATACCAACTGTGGAAGTCATAGGCCTGAATTGATTGTATTATGTTGCCCTCCACCAAGACCTGCCTTGGAGTATTCATCAATGTCTTTAGTCTTGGAATGGTCTCCTCCTTGACGATGTTGAATTCCTGACATGTCTCCAATATCACCTAAATCCTATCCATGAGGGTGACAACTCTCTCATACACTTAGACAAGATCATTCACAAATCCATGAGCTCTCTCTAAGACATTTCCCATCCACTCCTTTATTGCATGACTGATTGACCTCATTTCCTCTAACTCAGCTAGTGAATCATTGGAAATACCTATGGGCTGAGCAATTGTCCCTTGGGTTGATTGCAGCAAATTCATCAGGTGCTAGATATAATGCTTCAATTCCTCATTTTCTTTCATAGCTAGTTTTTCTTCTCTTCTTCCTTCCTTAGCCTTTCCTTGATTGTTGTCACTGAATCCTGCAACTCTTCCACTTCCTACCTCTTCGTGGTTGGTCCTAAATCAACAGTCACTACGTCATACTCCTCAGGAGTAATATCTTCTTTTGCCTTGTCCATCCTTGGAATTGCAATTTGTACTTGGTGAGACCTATATTCTCTTTTAGTGATCTTTGAATATTTCTTTGCCTTTTTCTTCTCCACGGGCTTGTCTATCCTACTTAGGAAGTCATCTAGTTCAACAGACGGATCATATTCGATGATGGATTTATTCTTCAATTTCTCTTGCAGCCATTTGGGTCATATGGATGGATCATCATTCTCATGAGATACTTGTTGTTCATGACTCCCTTGTGGCACAGACATCCCACCATCATTGAATTCTTAATTTAGGAATTCCAAGTCTTGGTCTTCAACTATGCCTTCAACATGGATTATCTTTGGATTCCTTGGGGGATGATCAAGACGATATCGTGGAACTAGATTGGAAGCCCCTTGCCAAGTGGATTCCATGGATTCAATCTCACTCCTATCCTATTCATTTGGGATCACTTCATTTTCCACATGCTCCTTACCCTTTTCAATTGATAGCACATTATCATTAGGAAACAAATTGACTTCTTGGATGGAAGAAGTACTAGTTGAGTGAGGCCTACTTGTATTTTGTTCTTCTTGCATTGGTTTCTTAGTGGATTCGTTTAGAACCTTCACTCTCTTTGCCGGAGGAGTATCAATTGCCTTATTCTTTGCATCATACCTTCCCATTCCTTGTTCCTTCTCAGGTGACTCCTCAGTCATTTCCTCGTCGGAAGATTGTGATTCCAAATCTCCCATCAAATCATAAGTTGGGTGGATGTTTTGTTTCTTCAACTTGTCAATCTACTAATTTATCTACCTTTTGGTATCTATCAGTACTGGTGCCATCAAATACATCCAAGTTGATGATTTCCTACTTCGGTGAATTGAGTGTTGGAAGAGGTTTATCCTTTTCATGCTTAAAGAAAGGTTTAAGTTTCCTTCCATCTTCCTTGACCTGATCTGGAACTGTGAACACTCAAGTTGCTCTAATCATATCCAAGGATAGTCTGGAGCACATCCTCCTTATTTAGAAATCATCTTTCACATTTGCCCAATGATCCTCAAGGTGTACCTTGCACTTATACTTTCCTCCACAGGCTACCCGGGTGGTGTTGAGAGGATCGAAGTTTGCTCTTGAATTGTGAGTCACTAAGTTGTAAAACTGCAATTCTTAATTGGACCTTTCAGTGGCCTGGATGGATGGACACACTTCAATGGAATATTTAATTTGGATTGGGAATAAAAATCCAACCTTCTTCTTCTTCTGGATTTTATCATAGGTTGATAGTTGCCTTGTTAATTCAAGCAATATCATCTTGTCAGTAGGATCCCTCGGTTATATGGATACAAGGAGAATCCTTGCACTCAAATGTAAGTGAACTTTAGAAATTGGGTGAACCAAGAGCTGTACTTTTTAACTAACTATATGGCCTCTAGTGACAATCTCTTATGAGTCCCTCCTTGAAGTGTTCTTGTGATATGCATGGAGAATGCATCATTGAATATCTTGAAGTGGGTTATTCTTTGAAGATGCAGCTGCGGGTACCAGTCATAGATCTTGACTTAACCTTTGGCATTCCCAACATTCCCTTTCCATGCCAATCCTTTGTATTTACAATTCCTTGCTAGCATGTAAATCACATAGGAACTCATGTAGAAAGTCCTTGATTCCTTCAAATCCCTCAATTGTTCATCAATGTTGTCGCTGATTAGCTAGGCCCAATCGATCATCTTTACTCTATTGGTTATATCCTCTACGAAGTAGAACATCCAAGATTTAAAAGTTAAAGCTTGAGGACATCCCATGACTATGTTTAGCAAGATGACAAGGTCTCCATACTCTTGTTTGAAGTCAAATTTGAGGAGCTTCTTTGGCAACTTGGAATGATGAGACCTTTTCTTTTCCATCTATGAAGCATTGACTATATCCATGCAAGCCTCGGGTCTAGCTTTAAACATCTTGAATGTGGCCTCCTTGTTCTTGTAGATGGTGGGGTTGTAGGTAGGAATGTCAAAGGCTTAGATGATCATTTCCTTAGAGAGGTAATCCATCACTGTGTCATTGGGAGCAATGATCCTTCATTGTTTAGAAACATAATACTTGGCGCATTCTAGAATTAGCTCGGAATAGGGCATGGTGGGAGGAAAACAGGGGGCTTGCACAGTTCCATTGCAGACCATCTTCATTGTGATCTTTGATGGAGGGTGTCCTTCGGTCTCGTACATCCTCTTCTTGATCTCCTCCATGTTGATAAGTCTGATATTGGTGTCGCCCACATTCTTCCACCTTGAAACAATCCTGGATTCGGGAGGCACTCCTTTGAGGACATCCCGCATTTGAGCTTGTCATGAGGTGGATCCAACCTTGGCATTTTCCATTCACCTAGGAGAACAAAACAAATTCAAGTAAGAACAAAGAGATAAATAATAAGAATTTACCCCATAGGTAATGATTTATTCCAAATGTGAAGAAGTTTTCACCAACTAATGCATGTGGGATTAAATTTAATGCATTTTCAGATATACTTGAAAAGAAAGATTAGAAAACAATAGCATTTTCAAGCCACTACTCCAGAAATTTATTCTTTACTTGCGTAAAATCTGCCTTTTCCTAAAGAAATCTACTTTTTTCTAACAAATCTACTCCTTTTTATGAAGAACTCTGCTATATTTTAATGGATTTTTCTTTATTCAATGAATTTCTGATCCTTTTGTATAAAACTCTACTTCCTCCCAATGAATTCACTACTTTCCTAAAGGAATCTGCTCTTAAATGAAGTTTGCCCAGCCCTCTTGGATTTGGTTCGCCTCCTTGATGTGGAAAATTTTCCCTTGGTTGATAAAATCAGCCCCCTCTTTGATGAAATCTACCTTTTATATTGAAATTTTCTCTAAAATGAAGTTTTTTCCTCTAGATTTGCATTTGAATTTGTTTTTGAATGAGTTTGAGTGCCTAAATATATATGTAAGTGAATTCTCACCTTAGAGGGTCGACTTGGCTAACATAAGGAAAGCATTTGAAATTTCAAAGCTCTCTAACAAGGTCACCTTGAATAGGAAATACTTTCCCTTGGCCAACAGCATTGTTTGAAATTTTAAATGGTTATCTTTTGTCGGCCACCACCTGAGGATTTCCTATTCACATTTTTCATAAAGTTGGGGATTTTGGTAGGGTACGCATTTTGGATAGTCATGGATTTTCCATGGTTTCCAATTCCTTGTCTAAGGTGCATATTGAACCAAGTTGCGGTTTTTGATGGGTTATAGATTTCTTGTTTTAAATTCCTTATCCACGATGTGGATTGTAGAAGGGCATGGACTTTAATATGTCTTGGATTTTTATGCTTTGTTTGGAATTCTTGGCATGAGTTTCATATTCCCTTGGATTTTCCAAGGCACGAATTCAATGAGTTCATGGACTTTGCCATTTGGAACTCCTTCATCCTTGGCGTGAGTTTCATGATGCCATGGATTTCTCTATCCTGGAGCATGGATTTTGGGATGTTGGGGATTCTGGTGAGTTATGGATTCTTCATATTCAGTCCATTCCTTGTCCAAGGCATGGATTGTGGAAGGGTGCAGACTTTACTATGTCTTGGATTTTCCCTACTGAAAGGTGCAGACTTTGGATGGTCAGGGATTTTGCAATGTTGTGGATTTTCCTTGAGTCATGAATTTTGGATGAATTCCCCTATGTTATGAATTCCTTATCCTCTTGGACTTTTGCCTTGTCTGGAATTCTTTTCCTAGGCATGAGTTTGAGCAAGTCTTGGAATTCCCTTATTCCTCAGGTGCATTTTCCACCTAGTCATGGATTCATCTCTATTTGGAATTCCTTCATCCTTAGGTGCCTATCCTCTGATGATGAGAATTTTCTTTTTTGGATAATGAACCTTTTCCTTGTGATGGTGGATTTTTCTCCTTAGGAAGGCCGCATATTCCCTAACTCCATGGATTTTGCGCTTAGAATTAGGACTCAATTTTTTGATGGAATTTCATCTTTTGACCAGGAATCTCTACTCTAGAGTCAGGATTTCATGCTTTTGATAAGGATCTTCAAATTTTTCTATGGAATTCTTGAAGTCATTCTTGGAATCTTCCATGCTTTAAGTCAAGAATCCAGAATTCCAAGTGGAATGATGAGTTTTGTCAAGGAATGACAAGTTTTGTCAAGGAATTGTTCAAGTTGAGGCATATTCAAGATTTTGGATTGGACTTCAGAACAGAATCCCAGATAGGAACTTTGGATAGAGACTTCTAGATTTTAGAGAAGGATAGCCTATCCATCACGGATTCTTATGCTCAGAGTGAAGGACTTGGACATTTTCCTATGGAATGATGGACTCCTGCCATGGATTGGCTAGATTTGATCGAGGAATGCTAGTTAGGGTTTCATTTATCCTCAAGAAAATCACCCTTTACTTCACTATTTCAAGCACTCTTAATACTCCCTTTGAGCTAAATGCATGGAAAATCCTTCTTAGTCAAATGGATCCGAGCAAGAAAATGCAAGGTCAAAGCAAGACTAGAACCAGGCCAAAAAAGGGGGACCCCATTCGCAATGGGGTGATGTTGTGAATGTTGCAAGTATGGACCTAAATGGTGTTATCATTGATGTCAACATACTCCTATTACATTAATGTCAATAATTGGATGAGTTATGTGCTGAGGATATTGAGAAAGTTAGCCCCATCAAAAATAGAAAAGAATAGTGAAGACAATGAAGTTCTATAAAGCAAAGATCCCAGATAGTTGAAGATCAAAGTATGCGCATCAAAGGGTTTGTAGATATGTGTCTGAAGGTTCTCTAGTCAAGATTTTACAGGTCCACATGAAGATTTGAAGAAGTTATGGCCATATGAGTAAAACTTGTCCTGGCAATTATTCATTGGCGACAGAGTGGCACAAATAGGTCCAGTGAGATCTGGAAATACAATATCATGCTCTATGGATCTGGTGGCATATTTGGGAAGCTAATTTGAACTAACAACTCAATTGGCTCATGGTTTGGGGGTCCGCAAGTGATCATTGTAGTGTGACAGTGATGACCAACTATGTTCTTGAGGTTCCAGATGAAGATACAAATGATTTCAGTAAGCAAAAGTGGTGCGGATGTTCTTTGTGATTCAAGAAATCTTGTGGAGGTCTCCAGTTTGTGTTGTTGGTCTGCATTGAAGATTTACCTTTGGGTAATGGTGTTCTTCCTAGTCCTGGCTGACCAGATGATTTGCACATGTTGTGGATAATCTTGAAGATGTTTTGCAAAGCATGGCATGTTCCTCAAAGAAGATTGAAGTTCCAACTATGAGTGGCCGACAGTACAATAATACGCAAGAAGTTTTGTAACAAGTCAAGTTGCATTTTTGTAAATGCTCTATAATAAAATGAGTGTATGCTGTGCTGACTTTGTTGAACATTCCAAAGTTGATGTCATGTACAAATAAGAGTTGTGAAGTCGTTTCAAGACATATCCTGTGTGGTCAAGATGAGAAGGTGGTAAGGGAGAGGAGGGAAAAGCATAGCATAGGTGTTGAGCTTTAATGGAACTTATTCAAGCATAGTGAAGATGCTAACTTCCAGTTCAAGTTTGTAATATTTAATCTCTTCTGTAGACAGTGTGTCTCCTGTAGGTAGTGGGCCTCTTGTGAGCAGTGTGCTTGGGCAATGAGCCCTAATTGGCAGTGCCATTTTATTTTTCATAGTCTTTTAATAAAGAATATTTTCTTAGGTTAGTCACCCCATGGTTTTTCCCTTAATTGGGTTTTCCACGTTAAAATTTTGGTGTTATTTGTGTTAAGTTTGTTTTTGTTCTTAAATTATTGCATTATGCTTTCATGATTAAATCTTTGATATGTTGTTGAAATACAAGAAGGTTTTAAGTGAAGAAGGAATAGAATTTTGTGACAATTGATTCACCCCCACTCTCAGTTGTCTATCCTTAAATCAACAATTGGTATCAGAGCAGGTTCCTCTAGAAGAAGCTTAACCGCTTGAGGAGATCCAGGATGTCATCCTACAAGAAGGACAGTCCAAGGTTTGATGGAACAAACTACACTCTTTGGAAAAGCTGCATGGAATGTCACTTGCAATGCATGGGAGAGTAGTATTGGAACATGACTACAATTGAGTATATTCCTCCAAAGAATGGTCCGACAACTCTAGATAAAATTAGAAATGTTGAAAAATAATCTTTGAGCTAAAGAAGCCCTACTAAGTGTCTTGTCTGATACAGAACTGACAAATGTTATGGGATTGAAAATTGCTTATGAAATTTGGACAAAGCTAGAGATTCTACATGAAGGAGACAAAAATGTTAAATGTGCAAAGTTACAAAGTCTAAAAGGAAAGTTTGAAAGCCTGAAGATGAGTGAAGATGAAAATATCACGACATTTATGCCAAGGGTAAATGAGCTTGTCTGTGGCATTAGATGTGCTAGCGGAACATTGGATGAAGATGAGATTGTTACCAAAGTTCTTAGATCCTTACCTCCTGCTATTGAGGAATTCAGATCATTATCAAACATTACTAGGGATCAATTGGTTGGAAAGTTAGCTGCATTTGAATTGGCTGAGTTTGGAGATGTACCTCCTATTAGGTCTCAAAAATGTAGGTTGCCAATCCTAAGAGGATGCCACGCTCTATGCTTAGATTTGCAATATTTTTGAACTAGCTTGATGAAATCAACCTTCAAGGTTTGATGATTTCCTACGCTTCAGGTCCTGCTACACCTAGGCGGGTGAACCTTGGAAATTAAAGCAGACTGAATGTGAATGTATGGACTAATTAAATCTATCTGCAATGGGAAAGGATGTAGGATAGATGAAAAGCTTGCTAACTAATTCTGTATCTAATGCCTAATGAGTGATTGGTAGAAATTGTATAAGCAATATCAAGGTAAAAAGGATTTGAATAATGAGTTTAAATAGGACTAGTGCCTTGTTGGATAACAGAGTCAATTGAAGGACTAAGACTAGTGGTTTCCTAATGGTAATAATTCTAATTGTTTGGCACAATTCTAGTTTATAACTTGTATAAACGTGCAGGGAGATGATTGACAAACTCTTCTTAAATGATCCAACCAATATGATCTAATTCCTTGTTATCCACCAGAAGGCAATTTAATCCTTTCTTGAAGGAACCAATTGAGTGAAATATGCAAGAGATGACTGATAATATCAATATGGAGATAGAATGGCAATCCTAATTATATGGCTATACTTAGTAATCCAAACTAATACTTCCAGGTTACCGTGATTGATTAGAAGGATTTTAATTCCTCAAATGGAAACCAGTTTACTCAATCACACAGATACAACAAATGTGTATTGACAAATTAAATATATGCTTGATATATTAATCTAAATAACAAAGAAATACAGAACTGGAGACAACCACACAATTGAGTAACTTTAACAAACAATTGATACTAAGATAGAACCACTGAATCAGAGAACTTCAATCTATTTCCTCAAATAAAATATGCAACATAGTCTTTTTGAAACATTGTAGATTATATATCTGTATATATCCTACTGCTGATGATCTTTTACCACCAATTGTTTGAACTTATATAGATATTTCTATGAAGAGACATAACTCTTCAATAAGTCTTTTGGGAACTTAACAAGCATTAACAACTATTACATAATCATGATTAGGCTCTATTCAGCCATAAGTAAACTTTAGCCAAGTGATCCAAGTACTCCTGATCACGATGAGAATCAGTCAGCTCAATAGCACTCCTTGTAAACACATCAATTGTGATCATCCTTTCCAATTGTCTGCAAGCCTCTCCAGATGCAGAAACTTTGTCTTTCAGAGCTCCTGTAGCCTCGTGTAATATAACTCGACAATCAACAATCCACTCTTCTTTGCTCTTTATTTCTCCATTATCTTTGCATAGCACGGGTACTCCTGCATTCGACATGTCAGCACCTTCCTTAGCATCAGTTTTGAGTTTTTCATAGTATTTATGGTGTTTCTCGATCAATGCTCTTGGATTGGAGGTATATGCACTGTCAGAAGCACCTTCGCTTTGTATCTCAATCAATTTTTCATGCATTCTCCGTTCAAGTCTTTCATTTTCTTTAATTGCTTTGTAATTCTGAGAGTAATTATCCCAAAACAAATTTAACCAATGTACCATGTTTGCATATCTGCTCTGTAGCACTGTGACAAGTGTATCTATTTGAATTTGTGTTGCCTGGTCAGTGGATAGTGCTTGAATGACCTGTGAGCTTTCACCCTAGGTTAATCTCTTTGTTGATTGGCCAAAGTACTTTTAACAGCATCCTTCAAGTAGTCATTCTCTTTTGTTAGTCTTTCATAGCTCAATCTGTAAGCATCTCTCTCTTTGATCAACATTTGAGCTTGTGCTTTGTTTAATTTCACAACATTGATGCCGATGTCTGCTATAATCAGAGGGTCAGTTTCCCCTACCTTTAAAGTCATGACATGGCCGAAAGTCTTTTCAATATCTATGATGGCTGTCTTCTTATGGGGAGGATATAGTGCCCATATCATCAATGAATTTTCATCATTATTGTATCTCGTACCCATATATACTTCATTGACTCCATCTAGAATGAGTTTATACTTATCATTTGCACTATTTAGAAAACTGTCAAAAACTAAAGCAGAATTCAAATCAAGACTAGGAAAAATCATAACCCCTGCATCTTTAAGTAATCGTCTACCCCTGCTAAGAGTATATCCTGCAGCTCTTTCTCCACTGTTATTTTCAGCATATCCAACAATATTTTTTATTATCAGCAGAGACATGATCCACTGATTCTCTGATTTCTTTTCCTTTGCATTTGTACAAAAATAACTTAAATTCTTTTGAATGAATAAATTTATCATCAGAAATGAAAGAATCATAGGCTATTTGATGTGGATCCTCATCAACAGACCCCTCCTCATCATGTATCACAACAGGAGGCTGATATTGTAGCATTTTCCTTTTTGACACTTCTACTGTTTCGTCCTGTGGCTCTTCCTGCTCTACCTGTCCTTCATCTTTAGAGGATACAACCTCAACCTCTCCTAGCTACTTTTTCTTCTCATTTAAATCCTTTTTATACTTTTCTATCACCAACTCTACCTCAGCCTCTTCCAGGTTCCTAATAACATCATCATGTGGATAATGTATGTGCATGTATCCACTGAGATTTTGTTTTCTTCGTGCCGAGTCAATAAAACCTTAAGAGTCAAACCCTTTCCTTGCCTCAGCACTCCTCATATTATAATGCATCAACTTGTCCACAATGAGATTATAACCCTCTTTTGACACTACAGTAAAATCTCCAAAACATAAAGTGTTGGGCATAAAGGATTGTTTATCATGTGAACTCAAATGCATTACATTTGAGCAATGCATTTGCCTAATTATCTCTAAATAAGCAATTCTGTCAGGGACAGTCTTAGGCAATATGAATGGAGTGTCTTCAAAACCATAGATTTTGATCATGGTAGCATCCTCAAAACAATACCAGTCTCCCCAATTATGAGTGACAGTAGGGGGGCCACCAAAATCTTTTAGCCTGAGGAACCTTTTTATCTCATTTGAAACTGAGTATTCAGAAGGGTGGTTGAAATACCTGTATAGCACTTTTACACAGTGTTCTTCAAATTGGGCATAGCTAGAATGGACATATCTACTGTCCCATATTCTAGTCCACATTTGTATGGATATCCTTTCCCCCTTCTTATCTGCAGCAACAACTTTAAGCTCACTTGGCCATAACCCTACTTCCTGGCTGAAATACAACACCATATGCATAAGCAGTGAGTAATGCTCAAAAGAGCATTCTGGGGAACTATTTTTTATTGTAGACAATCCAAAATCTATTCTATTAACAATATAGGTAGCATAGTCAAACTGCCTTGCATTATGACATTGGATGTCAATAGCTATAACCATCAAAGGGATAGTCATGAACTCAGGGACCTCTGAACCTAGGACTTGGCCCACAGAATAATAAGTGTGCTGTATATATGGCTCAAATAAAGCTACATAAAATAGAGGACCATCATTTTCAATCAGAGGCATCACTTCTCCTTCAATTATGGGCCTATGAATGGGCAACCTCCATCCATTGTAGGTTGTGTCCATTCTCCAATATTCCCTCTCCATGTCTTCATAAATAATGGGGACAGTACACAAATCATCTAGATTAAACACTTCACAAACAGCATTTTTTGACAAATATACAATTGGTTCCCCCTGTGGGTTGCATATGGCTTTCAGGCTTGAATTGTAATGTTTGGCAAGTAGTTGGAGGAGTTCAACATTCAGGAATACATTATGCACAACCAGTTTTCCTAAATTCAAGTGCCATGGGTTTGACACAGGAGCATTCCTAAACCTTCTATTATAATGGAATCTGAAAAGCTCATATCCTCTGATTGGGGTCCAGATATCTCCCAAGCGCTTACATTTATCTTCTAATTTCTCAACTTCTGCCCTAAGTTGAGTAGATCTTCTGGCCTTGGGAGTTGACCCAGGCAATTGATCAATTAAGTCCTGATTGAGTTTTCTGTCTTTTATTTTTTCTTCAGGGGTTTGATTAGTTTTTTGTTTTTTAGATTTACTTGTTTCCCCTTGTGATTTTCTACCTTTTCCCTTTCTTGGAGTCTCCATATTCAAATTCTGACAGAAAATTCAAACACAGGCTATATACAATGGTTATATGTATGTTCCTGTCGTTCTGTGGTTGTGATCAAAATCTTCTGCTTGCGCTCCAAAAATTCCTCTGTATTCTCTTCTTAGACAACCCTGCCAATTGTAATTACAATGATCTTTTAAAGGATTTCATCTCCATCTGCATTTAATTATTTGATCAATTCAATGTTGTTCATCGCTGTGAAATGTCACATCGCCATAACTCCTGTCATCGGCATGATTTTCAAAATGTCTGGGCAACCTTAATATCTCCTCATGGCGTGAACAGTCAATCGGCGTGACCCCTCAATTGTGTTTCCGATGCTACGTTGAATCATATCTAAGTGGGTGCGACCATCAGCATGACTTGCTTTCATCGTCGTGTGGTTTAGATTTCCCTCTGATATAGTGAGTCTTACCAATATGACTATCGGTAAGAGTCTCACCAACAACAATTTGTTATCAGGGTGATCAATACTATCAGGATAACATATTTATGTTTCCTCGAGCTTCATCGTCTTCCCGATAGTCTTCTATATTCTAGATCGGAATGACTATCGTAATATCTCACTGATATGGTTTAAAACTTCTTATTAATGGTGTGACTTTATTTCCATTGGAGTGAGACATACCATCGGGGTAATTCTTTTCAGATCACTCGATCACAATTATCTCCCCGATGGCCACTTTATATTCTTTATTGGAGAGAATCTGTCAAAGTGTCACCGACACCCTTTTCATCGTTGTGACTTGTGAGTCAGCAAGACATAATTGCTTCGTCCCGATATGTTAAGTTACTCCGATAGATATGTATATCGATGTGACTCACACCGAAAGTTCCTTTTATTGTTTCACCAAGACATTGGAGTATCAGAGATTTATTTGCTTTTCATCCCGATGGTTCATTTCTTGTTGATGGTTAGTGTTTCCTTGCCCCCGCAGGATGTTCAGTGAGACTCTTGCCGAAATACTTCATCAGTATGATATATACCATCGAGGTAGCTTTTAAAGGACCATCCGATGATTATTAGTCATACCGATCGGTGTGACTACTTGGTTCTCTTACCTATGAAAGGCTATCGGTATTACTTCTTCCATCGGTGACTTCTATAAATCTCTTTCTGATCTCTATTCTCATGCCGATACTTATTTTCATTGACTCCTCATGTATCGGTATAAACAACCCGAAGTCTTGCCGATAGATTGACATTTAAGTAATTTTGCATTGCTTAGCCATTGACATCTTATGGGATATATCAATTTTTACTATGGTTTTGGGATGTTTTTAGGATTTGCTCAAATATGGTGAAGTGAGAAGATAGTAAAAATTTTAAATTTTTACTGTCCCAACAGTGGCTCTTTCTAGGATATATACTCCCTATGAGTATGACAAGGATCCAGATCTCCTGGGGAAGTAGACCACATGTTTTATTTATTTGGGGTGATGATTTTATGAAAATGGAAAAGGAAAGTGATAAATGATGGGGAACGGGGATGATTCCTAAACTACTGTGCATGGAATAAGATGTTTTTTGAGAATTATTTGAGGGTTGTCCATGCACTGGCAACGCTCAATCCTCTTTGTACATGTTTATGAAAAGAACTGCTTCAAGTATTGCCCATATACATGCAACTCCTGCTCTTCTCCAAACATATTATGTAAGTAGTAAGAGTCATCACCTCCTTTGCTAGTGATAATGAAAGGACCCAACCATAGGGCTTCAAATTTTCCATGCTTTCCTTTGTCCTGACACCTCGTATTCCACATCAGTACCAGATCATTTATTTCAAACTTTCTGTCTTTGGCCTTCTTGTCAAAGAGATATTTTACTTGTGATTGTAACTTAACATTCTGCCTTTGAGCTATTCTTCTTGTTTCATCAAGTTCTGCTAGATGTTCCAACCTTTCCTCCATTGGTTCAGGAATGTTCAAGGCTTCCTGAAGAATGAATTTGTATACTAGTATAAGATTTTCCAATGGTAATCTCGCTTGTGTTCCGTACACCAGCTCAAAAGGAGATCTCCCAATTTCTCTTTTTATAGTAATCCTATCAGCCCACACTACCATTCTTAATTTTGAATCCCAGACCTTTTTGTTTCTATCCAACATTCTTTTTACGATTTTTAGGAGGCTTTTGTTACTTGGTTCTGCTTGTCCATTTGCCTGTGGGTGGTAGGGGTAGCATAGGAGACAGTGATACCATGTGTACTGCAAAATCCTTTGAATTCATCAGATCTAATACACATCCCATTATCTGCAATTAATCTTACTGGAGTACCAAATCTGCATATAATATTCTCCATTAGAAAGTTAATCACAACCTTACTTGTTGCTTGTTTAGTTGGGATCGCTTCTACCCATTTTGTAAAGTAATCAATAGCCAATAAAATCCATTTGTGCCCCCCACTTGATTTCTCTGAAATTTCACCTATAAAATCAATAGCCCACTGATAAAATGGAGCCTCAACCTGCATAGGTTTTAAGGGTAGTGCTCCCTGATATTTTAACTTTCCTGAGAACTTTTGGCATGCTTCACACTTTCTAGTGTAATGGTATGAATCATTAAAGACTTTAGGCCAATAGTATCATGCCCTCAGGATTTTGTGGGTTGTAGTCTTTGCTGAGAAGTGACCTCCACACATGCCTTCATGCAACTCCTTCATAATATGTTTTGATTGATATTCATCCAAGCATAATAGTAAAACCCCATCTGTGTTTTTCTAGTAAAGATCCCCATTGATGAGTACATATTTTGAAGCTTGCAGTTTGAGTGTCCTCCTTTTGTTATCATCGTACCCTTCAGGACACTTCATATGTTTTAGATAATATATTATATTAGCATACCATGGAGTATGTTCAATACTGGTACTCACATCAGCATTACATATCTGAGAGGCTTCAATATTACTTTCAACCATCAATTTGGCAAGACCCTATCCCCTCACTAATTTAGTGATCTGGATTTCAATATTGAATTCCTGAATCCTATTGATCCACCTACATCTCCTACCAGTGACTTCAGTTTGGACCAATACATCCTTTACTGCAGCATTAGGAACATATGCTGTGATTTTAGCTCCCACCAAATATGGTCTAAAAGTCTTAACTGCTTTTACTAATGCATATGCCTGCTTTTCAATAATGTCATAATTTAACTCTGCACTCTGAAGGGATTTGCTAAAAAATGAGATGGGCTGTTCATATCCATCATTATTTTTCTGCAATAGCACTGTTGCAACTGTATGGTAAGAGGCAAATGAAAACAATTGGAATGGTTTATTGAAATCTGGGGATATCAAGACAGGAGCTTCTTTGATTGCTTTCTTGATAGTAGCAAATGCTTCTACTATTTCTGCTGTCCATTTTACTTCCGAGTTTTTCTTCAGCATCTTTGATATAGGACAAACAATTTCTACAAAATTGGATATAAATCTTCTGACAAAGTTAATCTGACCAAAAAATGATTGTATAGCTTTCACATTTTTTGGAATAGGCACTTGATCAATTGCTTTTAATCTTTCTGGATCTATTTTCACTCCATCTTTCAAGACTATGTGACCAAGCAGTTTCCCCTCTGTCACTACAAAATTGCACTTCTTAAGATTCAATGAGATCCCATATTCAAGGGCTTTGATAAATATTTGCTCCAAGTGTGTGCAATGATCCTCAGCCCTCTTGGAATATGCTGTCAAGTCATCCTGGTAGACTATCATGATCTTATTTATTAACTCAGCAAAAGCCACATCCATTGCTCTTTGAAATGTTGCTCCAACATTAGTTAATCCAAATGGCATTCTCAAATATACATACGTTCCCCATGGAGTGGTGAATGCAGTCTTAAATTGTTTTGATTCTTCGACTTTTACTTGATTGTAACCTGAGAAGCCATCCATCATTGATAATAATTCACATCTAGTAACCTTCTGTAATATTGCTTCCATATTGGGGAGGGGATAATTATCTTTAAGAGAAGACTTGTTTAAATTTCTGAAATCCACACATAGTCTAATATCACCATTCCTTTTTTTGACAGGCACTAAATTAGAAACCCAGGAGGAATGCCTGATGGGTTTAATGATAGCTCATCCCTCAACTTTGTAAGTTCTTCTAGCATTTTAGGAGCTAATGTAGGATTGATTGGCCTCTGTTTTTGTTTGAATGGCTTAGCATCTAGTTTTAGTGGTATCTCATGTTGAAATAAATCCTCTCTATATGCCTTTAAATCATCATATGACCAGGCAAATACATGCATATACTTTCTAAGTAAGTTGATGATTCTGCTCCTGATTTTTGGGTCAAGATTTCTTCCAAAATACACATTCTTTGGGGCTGCTTATGTCCCCAAATTGATTTCTTCAAGGTCATTAGGTAGCACTGGTGTGTCTTTCTTTTTAAATCTGTCATGTCCATCAAATGCCTTTTCTAATGCTATAAGTCCCTTAGGTATCTTATTTGTTTTCAACTGAACTATCTCTTGGCCAAAAAGGGTTTCCTTCCCATCATGTTCCTCCACAAATGCATTGAAATCAATCTCTTGATTTTCATAATAATTAGCACAATGTAAGAAGTTGATTATATCAGCATTGTTGTCAAACACTTGCTAGTTCTGTATATTATCAGGGATGGTAGGTCTAGTTTTGAATTCAACCTTTGTAATCCCTCCTAATGTGACATCATCCCTCTTCAATGCGATATTTGCTAAAAAGTCTGCCATAATGTTTTTAGACCTATCAACCCAGTTGATTGAAAAGGCATCAAACAATTCAATATTATCCCAAACTACATTTCTGTACTGTCTTAACCTTTTGTTTTTTGATAGGTATTTTTCTCTTACTTGGGAAATGAACAATTCAGAATCACCATAGACAGCTAACTTTTTTATTTTATGTTTAGTGGCTATGTTTAAACCAATGAGCAAAGCTTCATACTCAGCTACATTGTTTGTGCATTCAAATGTCAATAGAAAAGAGTACTTGAAAGTTTTACCTCCTGGTGAAATACAAATTACTCCAGCCCCATTTCCTATTTTGCTGCATGCACCGTCAAAATACATCTTCCACACATCATTTTCTTCTTTCATAGATTCAGTGTGTATTGGATCAGTGTTACGCAATTCTGGTGTAGTTTCTCCAACTTTGAAGACTCCTAAATCTGTATCACAAAAGAAATTTATCTAATGCCGATCCATTCTTTCTATAATATTGTCATACCTTGGCTCTCTGCACAGCTTGATTTCTTTGCCTCCCACTGGTATGGTGGCATATGATAAATCTAACTGAACATTCCCTCCTACCATTGCAGCCCATTGCCTTGATAGAAGCATTCCATAATATGGTGGGATGTCAACCACAGTAATATCAATGTTATAAGTTGCTTCAGGGTGTGAGGCAAGCTTTATCTCTACATCCTTCATAATACCAACTACTAGGATAGATCTGTTATCTATTGCATAACACTGGCCAAATGTAGTATCAACCCACATTCCCAATTCTTTCATAACTGCTATAGGCATGATGTTCATGGCAGCACCTGAATCAATCATGCAATTCCTGACTATCATGTTCTTGATTAATAGTGTAGTATAGAATGGGTCTACCTGTGAGGGATTTTTTGTCAGTATATCGCCAAGGTATACCTCAGGCATTTGGAATGTTTCTTGATGGACATTGTTCATTCTAATTTTAGGTCCTTTATGTTTTTGACTTAGTGTATGAGAAATTAGCTTAACAATTGTACTTTTATATTTATCTATCTTCATCATTTCCAAAAGTGGAACTGATATTTTGACCTGAGACACTGCATGGGCAATGTCAAAAGAATGGGCCATAGTCTGATCACTCTTTTCTATCTTTATATTTTCCTTTTCTTGATTTTGTAATCTTTCTTTTGTTTTATCCTTACCACCCTTTTCTGGTTCTTTAAATGATGACTTCGTATTATTCTTTTTGTTATTTTGATCTTTTATGAACACACTCCTAGGAGTTCCTTGTTCAACATTTAATGTCCTGGTCCTCAAGTTATAAGCATTTTTTGCTTGAGCTACAGCAGCTACTATAAGAGCTTCTCTTTCATCCTCAGTAAGCTTTCTCCATTGACCATATGGCTGGTTGTTATAACAAATAGGTTGCTCACAACTATCTTCCTAATCTGAGAACACTTCTTGTTCTCCCATGTTGATGTGATGCCTCTGATTTCCTACATCATACTCATATCCTTCTTCTGAAGAAGAAGAGTAATCTTCAGTCACCACACATGGTGTATCTTGCATCATATTTATGGTGTGATTGTCTCTATTATAATTGTATAGCATTTCCTCTTGTTGTACTGATTTAGCTACCTCACAGTATTCAGGTAAATGTGGTAAATTACACACCAAACACCAAGGTTTATTTTCTACCATATGTGCCATGTTTCTTTTTAGGGGACCAGGATTATCCTTTCCATACTGTTGCTTTCTACTGTTGTCGATGGGTCTCCCATCCTTCCAATTTGTATTGTAGGGCATATCATGCAACCTAGGCCTTTCATGCCTATGTTGACCCTCTGGTTTAGTCTGTTGACCATTTGGGTTCTGAGGATTTCTATGATTGTCCCTCTTACTAACCATTCCTATAGCCTTCCTATTGTTTTCAATGGTTAGGGCCACTTTCTATGTTTCGGCCAGGGTTGCGAGACACCGATTTCTAAGCTCGTACCCTATTTTGGGGTCAAATGCTTTCATATAAATACTCAGTGTTGCTGGATCAAATAACTTGGCTCCATGTGGTACCTTATTATGTAATTTGGAAAATTTTAGGTTGGAATCATATACTGATTCATTTTGATACTTCTGTATACTTATCAATTCATGTAATGCAAACTCAAGGGCATATTGGTTGCCATACTGGTCCTTAAACTGGTTATGGAAATCAGTTATTGAACTGATTGAGGCATTAGGCAGGCTGTTAAACCAGTCTCTAGCATCTTCAGTGAGGGACATCATGAATAGCCTCATTCTAATATCTTCCCAGTCCATACCAATATCCTGCACGAAAGCATTGAAACTTCTGATATGATCTTCTGCAGATATTGCATTATTTCCAATAAACTTGGGAACCATATTTCTCCAAGTACTATCCATAGGATATGGATACAACTGATATCCAGTTAAATTAAATTGACTACATATATTTGTAAGGTTTTGAGGTGGGAAGTTCAAGGGTGGTGGATTGGGATAGTAATTATATCCACCTGGTGGCTGATGATATGCATATTGTTGTTGTTGGTTCATGTGAGGATTTGTGTAAGGGTTATGTGGTCTCCAATGTTGTTGGCCAGGGGGTGGGTAAGGATTTGCCATATGTTGAGATGCATTATGCATGGCAGGTGGCCTAGGGTTTTGGGGAATAATGTTCTGATAACTTCTAGATGCATGTGAGTTTTGAACACCACTTGTATTTTGCTGTGAATTTCTTGAAATGTTTCCTCTATGTGGAGGTACATATTTTGGGGGAGCTGTTTTGGCTTTACTTTTCCTATGTTGAATTTCTTGCTGCAACAACTCTCTCTCTTCCTGTAATTTGAACCTTTTGAGTTCTTCCCAGAGCATGAGCACCTCTTGCTGCTCTTCACTCATACTTCCTAGATTCTCTAGATTGTCATTTATTTCTTGATTTGAGAACTTGTGTCCTATCTCTTCTCCCTGATGTAATGACATCTTGAAATCATGTTCAGCTTGATTTTGATCAATATCCCTCTTGACCTGTGCATCATGCTCAAGCTGCTCTTGAGGAGTAGTTCTGTATTTTGCCACAATATCATCAGTTGCTCCACTGAGATTCTCATTTGAACCATGTAGAGGTGTGAACTTATTGTGAATTAAAATATTTTACTTTGCATCATCCTCTTGAGCATCCTGGTGATTATCCTGGTGAGAATAATTTGAAATTCCATTTCTCTTGGAAATGTTTCTCAGTGGTGGAGATGACTGCAATTTCTTTCCTTCCATCTTGGATCTCCTACCATCCATTTAGTATTAGTTTTGTGTATAAACAGTCACTAGAGTCGCCACCTATTTTTGTAAATAGGAAAAGTTTGTAATTTTATCTTTCTGGGTTCTTGTTGCCAGCAGAGTTACCAAATGAAAGTTTCTAAAATGACTCTATGAAAAGAATAATTTTCTTCTAAGGTCTTTTATTTAGGTCCCCAGTAGAGTCGCCAATTTGTTAGGTCTCAAAAATGCAGGTTGCCAATCCTAAGAGGATGCCAAGCTCTATGCTTAGATTTGCAACATTTTTGAACTAACTTGACGAAATCAACCTTCAAGGTTTGATGATTTCCTATGCTTCAGGTCCTGCTACACCTAGGCGGGTGAACCTTGGAAATTAAAGCAGACTGAATGTGAATGTATGGACTAATTAAATCTATCTACAATGGCAAAGGATGTAGGATAGATGAAAAGCTTGCTAACTAATTCTGTATCTAATGCCTAATGAGTGATTGGTAGAAATTGTATAAGCAATATCAAGGTAAAAAGGATTTGAATAATGAGTTTAAATAGGACCAATGCCTTGTTGGGTAACAGAGTCAATTGAAGGACTAAGACTAGTGGTTTCCTAATGGTAATAATTCTAATTGTTTGGCACAATTCTAGTTTATAACTTGTATAAACGTGCAGGGAGATGATTGACTGACTCTTCTTAAATGATCCAACCAATATGATCTAATTCCTTGTTATTCACCAGAAGGCAATTTAATCCTTTCTTGAAGGAACCAATTGAGTGAAATATGCAAGAGATGACTGATAATATCAATATGGAGATAGAATGGCAATCCTAATTATATGGCTATACTTAGTAATCCAAACTAATACTTCGAGGTTACCGTGATTGATTAGAAAGATTTTAATTTCTCAAATGGAAACCAGTTTACTCAATCACACAGATACAGCAAATGTGTATTGACAAATTAAATATATGCTTGATATATTAATCTGAATAACAAAGAAATACAGAACTGGAGACAACCACACAATTGAGTAACTTTAACAAACAATTGATACTAAGATAGAACCACTGAATCAGAGAACTTCAATCTATTTCTTTAAATAAAATATGCAACATAGTCTTTTTGAAACATTGTAGATTATATATCTGTATATATCCTACTGCTGATGATCTTTTACCACCAATTGTTTGAACTTATATAGATATTTCTATGAAGAGACATAACTCTTCAATAAGTCTTTTGGGAACTTAACAAGCATTAACAAATATTACATAATCATGATTAGGCTCTATTCAACCATAAGTAAACTTTAGCCAAGTGATCCAAGTACTCCTGATCACAATGAGAATCTGTCAGCTCAATAGCACTCCTTGTAATCACATCAATTGTGATCATCCTTTCCAATTGTCTGCAAGCCTCTCTAGATGCAGAAACTTTGTCTTTCAGAGCTCCTGTAGCCTCGTGTAATATAACTCGACAATCAACAATCCACTCTTCTTTGCTCTTTATTTCTCCATTATCTTTGAATAGCACGAGTACTCCTGCATTCGACGTGTCAGCACCTTCCTTAGCATCAGTTTTGAGTTTTCATAGTATTTATGGTGTTTCTCGATCAATGCTCTTGGATTGGAGGTATCTGCATTGTCAGAAGCACCTTTGCTTTGTATCTCAATCAATTTTTCATGCATTCTCCATTCAAGTCTTTCATTTTCTTTAATTGCTTTGTAATTCTGAGAGTAATTATCCCAAAATAGATTTAACCAATGTACCATGTTTGCATATCTGCTCTGTAGCACTGTGACAAGTGTATCTATTTGAATTTGTGTTGCCTGGTCAGTGGATAGTGCTTGAATGACCTGTGAGCTTTCACCTTGGGTTAATCTCTTTGTTGATTGGCCAAAAGTACTTTTAACAGCATCCTTCAAGTAGTCATTCTCTTTTGTTAGTCTTTCACAGCTCAATCTGTAAGCATCTCTCTCTTTGATCAACATTTGAGCTTGTGCTTTGTTTAATTTCGCAACATTGATGCCGATGTCTGCTGTAATCAGAGGGTCAGTTTCCCCTGCTTTTAAAGTCATGACATGGCCGAAATTCTTTTCAATATCTATGATGGTTGTCTTCTTATGGGGAGGATATAGTGCCCATATCATCAATGAATTTTCATCATTATTGTATCTCGTACCCATATATACTTCATTGACTCCATCTGGAGTGAGTTTATACTTATCATCTGCACTATTTAGAAAACTGTCAAAAACCAAAGCAGAATTCAAATCAAGACCAGGAAAAATCATAACCCCTGCATCTTTAAGTAATTGTCTACCCCTGCTAGGAGTCATATCCTGCATCTCTTTCTCCATTGTTATTTTTAGCATATCCAACAATTGTTTTTCATTATCAGCAGAGACATCATCCATTGATTCTTTGATTTCTTTTCCTTTGCATTTGTACAAAAAATGACTTAAATTATTTTGAATGAATAAATTTATCATCAGAAATGAAAGAATCATAGGCTATTTAACGTGGAACCTCATCAGCAAACCCCTCCTCATCATGTATCACAACAGGAGGCTGATATTGTAGCATTTTCCTTTTGGACACTTCTACTATTTCATCCTGTGGCTCTTCTTGCTCTACCTGTCCTTCATCTTCAGAGGATACAACCTCAAACTTTGCTAGCTGCTTTTTCTTCTCATTTAAATCCTTTTTATACTTTTCTATCACCAACTCTACCTCAACCTCTTCCAGGTTCCTAATAACATCATCATGTGGATAATGTATGTGCATGTATCCACTGAGATTTTGTTTTCTTCGTGCCGAGTCATAAAACCTTCAGGGTCAAACCCTTTCCTTGCCTCAGCACTCCTCATATTATAATGCATCAACTTGTCCACAATGAGATTATAACCCTCTTTTGACACTACAGTAAAATCTCCAAAACATAAAGTGCTGGGCATAATGGATTGTTTATCATGTGAACTCAAATGCATTACATTTGAGCAATGCATTTACCTGATTATCTCTAAATAAGCAATTCTGTTAGGGACAGTCTTAGGCAATATGAATGGAGTGTCTTCAAAACCATAGATTCTAATCATGGTAGCATCCTCAAAACAATACCAGTCTCCCCAATTATGAGTGACAGTAGGGGGGCCACCAAAATCTTTCAGCCTGAGGAACTTTTTTATCTCATTTGAAATTGAGTATTCACAAGGGTGGTTGAAATACCTGTACAGTACTTTTACATAGTGTTCTTCAAATTGCGCATAGCTGGAATGGACATATCAACTGTCCCATATTCTAGTCCACATTTGTATGGGTATCCTTGTCCCCTTCTTATCTGTAGCAACAACTTTAAGCTCACTTGGCCATAACCCTACTTCCTAGCCGAAATACAACACCATATGCATAAGCAGTGAGTAATGCTCAAAAGAGCATGCTAGGGAACTATTTTTTATTGCAGACAATCTAGAATCTATTCTATTAACAATATAGGCAGCATAGTCAAACTGCCTTGCATTATGACACTGGATGTCAGTAGCTATAACCATCAATGGGATAGTCATGAACTTAGGGACCTCTGAACCTAGGACCTAGCCCACAAAATAATAATTGTGTTGTATATATGGTTCAAATAAAGCTACATGAAATGGAGGACCATCATTTTCAGTCAGAGGCATCACTTCTCCTTCAATTCTGGGCCTATGAATGGGCAACCTCCATCCATTGTAGGTTGTGTCCATTCTCTAATATTCCCTCTCCAGGTCTTCATAAATAATGGGGACAGTGCACAAATCATCTAGATTAAACACTTCACAAACGACATTTTTTGACAACTATGCAATTGGTTCCCCCTGTGGGTTGCATATGGCTTTCAGGCTTGAATTGTAATGTTTGGCAAGTAGTTGGAGGAGTTCAACATTCAGGAATACATTAGGCACAACCAGTTTTCCTAAATTCAAGTGCCATGGGTTTGACACAGGAGCATTCCTAAACCTTCTATTATAATGGAATCTAAAAAGCTCATATCCCCTGATTCAGGTCCAGATATCTCCCAAGCGCTTATGTTTATCTTCTAATTTCTCAACTTCTGCCCTAAGTTGAGCAGATATTCTGGCCTTGGGAGTTGACCCAGGCAATTGATCAATTAAGTCCTGATTGAGTTTTCTGTCTTTTATTTTTTCTTCAGGGGTTTGATCAATTTTTTGTTTTTCAGATTTACTTGTTTCCCCTTGTGATTTTCTACCTTTTCCCTTTCCTGGAGTCTCCATATTCAAATTCTAACAGAAAATTCAAACATGGGCTGTATACAATGGTTATATGTATGTTCCTGTCGTTCTGTGGTTGTGATCAAAATCTTCTGCTTGCGCTCCAAAAATTTCTCTATATTCTCTTCTTAGACAACCCTGCCAATTGTAATTACAATGATCTTTTAAAGGATTTCATCGCCATCTACATTTAATTATTTGATCAATTCAATGTTGTTTATCGCTATGAAATGTCACATCGCCATAACTCCTGTCATCGGCATGATTTTCAAAATGTCTGGGCAACCTTAATATCTCCTCATGGCGTGAACAATCAATCGGAGTGACCCCTCAATTGTGTTTCCGATGCTACATTGAATCATATCTAAGTGGGTGCGACCATTGGCATGACTTGCTTTCATTGTCATGTGGTTTAGATTTCCCTCTGATATAGTGAGTCTTACCGATATGACTATCGGTAAGAGTCTCACCAACAATAATTTGTTATCGAGGTGATCAATACTATCAGGTAACATATTTATGTTTCCCCGAGCTTCATCGTCTTCCCGATAGTCTTCTATATTCTGGATCGGAATGACTATCATAATATCTCACCGATATGGTTTAAAACTTCTTATTAATGGGGTGACTTTATTTCCATCAAAGTGAGACATACCATCGGGGTAATTACTTTCAGATCACCCGATCACAATTATCTCCCCGATGGCCACTTTATATTCTTTATTGGAGAGAATCTATCAAAGTGTCACCGACACCCTTTTCATTGCTGTGACTTGTGAGTCGGCAAGACATAATTGCTTCGTCCTAATATGTTAAGTTACTCCAATAGATATGTATATCGATGTGACTCACACCAAAAGTTCCTTTTATTTTTTCGCCAAGACATTGGAGTATCGAAGACTTATTTGCTTTTCATCCCGATGGTTCATTTCTTGCCGATGGTTATTGTTTCCTTGCCCCCACTGGATGTTCGGTGAGACTCTTGCCGAAATACTTCATCGGTATGATATATACCATCAGGGTAGCTTTTAAAGGACCATCCGATGATTATTAGTCATACCGATCGGTGTGACTACTTGGTTCTCTTACCTATGAAAGGCTATCGGTATTACTTTTTCCATCGGCGACTTCTATAAATCTCTTTCCAATCTCTATTCTCACGCCGATACTTATTTTCATTGACTCCTCATGTATCGATATAAACAACACGAAGTCTTGCCGATAGATTGACATTTAAGTAATTTTGCATTTCTTAGCCATGGACATCTTGTGGGATATATCAATTTTTACTATGGTTTTGGGATGTTTTTAGGATTTGCTCAAATATGGTGAAGTGAGAAGATAGTAAAAAATTTAAATTTTTACTGTCCCAACACCTCCCAAGACTGAATCTACATTCAAAGCTAGTGTGTCTGCACAAGGCAAACAAAGATATGATCTAGGAGAAAATTCCTCAAAGAAATCAACATGGTATGATAAAGCAAGAAAGGATCTGAAAGAAGATGAGTCAGAAGCTGCACAACTTGAAGCCCTTATTGCCAAAAGATTGCCAAGAGGATCCAGTAAGTATGAAGAAAAATTTCCTTTCAAATGTTTCAATTGCAACAAGATTGGTCATTTTGCCTCAAGGTGTCTGGAAAGATTTTCAAGGCCTAACCCTAATAGATCAAGATTTCAAAAGAAGTGTAACTATGGTTATTGGAAAATTGGGATAAATGATCAATCAATTAATATCGAATAATCCAAATAACTCAATGAAATAATGAACAAAAGAGATCAAATCAAACAATGAAATAATACAAAGCAAACCTCTTTTAATTTGGAGCTTCCATTGGTCGCCTATCACAATCGAGCTTGCATGTATGAAATAGGGCCCTCAAAGAGTGTACTTCTTTGCTTTCTTTCAAGTTTATCAATTGAGAATGGCTATGATAGTTTTTCCATGAAGATGAGCTTCACAACAAACATAATAGTATGCTAACAAGTTGATCACAAGCAATGAAGGAATTGGTGCCAAAGGCATACTATAATTCCTACAGAGTAAGTTTACTTAAAGCCTGGATGAATAAAATGGAGGAATAGGGTTCAATTTATAGATTTGGGAGAATGAAGATCAATGGTTAATAATAGTTGAGGAATGTACGTGAATAGAAAGAAGACATGTGTCTTTCTCTATTGTGCATGGGAGGAATTAATAAAATAGAAGAATGAGTTAACTGAAGAGATTAATTAATTAAAAGAATATAATAATTAGTTAAGTGATTTAAAACAAGAAGGGATTTGCATGAGAATAAGAAGATATTTTGCTTTATTAAATATTAGGAATATTTAATTGCATGTGCACATTTGATTGAATTATATTTAGAGATAACTCAATTTAGAAGAAATAGACAACTTAAATAAATATTTGATTTATTTAAATTTAGAGAAGATATTATTGGAAGAAACAATTAAATAATTGGTATTATTTAATTTAGAATGATTTTGGAAGAACTAATTAAATAATTTAGATTATTTAATTTGGAGGAGGAATTAGAAGAATTTAGGAATTTAATTAAATAAATTGATTTTATTTAATTATTGGAAGAATATGAATCAAATAAATAAATTTGTTTGTTTATTTATTGATAAAGAAATTAGACTTAAATAAATAGTAAGAATATTTATTTAGACATAATCGTGTCATTTTTAGGTGTATACATTTTGCCTCTCTTTGATGCAATGTGTTTTATCACGTTGTTTCAAAGAATAAATTTTCTAATAATGATACATGCCCCAGTTTGCCCCTGGTACAGGTATAACGACGATAGGATGCCCCCTCGGGAGATTGGATGGGAAGAAGGCAGAAGGATGAGAGACAGATAATCTCATGAAGACGAAGGGAAAACTTGGTTAGGTTTGAAGAAAACAGGACAGGTTTCAGAGAAACGGGAAGAAACAGGTGTGGGAAGTAGTTAGAGTCACCACATAGCTAGTTTAGGGTTTGCATACTATATATAGGAGTTGGGTCCACAAGACAAGTCATTTGTACACTTGTCTTTTGTTGGTTGACTTTGAGAGCTTAGGAGAGTACAGAGCATAAAGAAGTCAGCAGTAGGATGGATATTCCACGCGAGGAGCATTGTTTTGAGTGAGTCCGCCGATTCAATTAGCCAGCAACCTAGGGTCAATTTTTAGTATAATAAATGCTAGGCAAAGTTAGGCTAGATAAATGCACGAGAACGCAGATTGGCGCATATGACACGCAAAAATACGCATATGTCATTTTGCAGTGCATATAGGATATCTTAAGGCACATGCATGAAAGTTACGCATACATGAGTAGAGTCGGCACATGCATAATTCTGCAGTGCATCTAGGATATCTTGTGGCGCATGCACCCAAGTGGCACATATATAGTATAGGATAGCGCATGCATGAGATCTTGCTGTGCATACATCAAAAGTGGCGCATTTGCTACAAAATGGCACGTTTACCTTCTTTTATGGCGCATATGAATAGGGTAGAAGTTTTGACTTAACAAGATTGACTCGATTGGCATCCTGTTTGACGCGTCAATCGATGAGCTATCTCTGAGATTGTAGGAATCTAGTCAAGAGATGTATTGTGCCGTTTTGAACAATTTGATATGTTAAGTTAGTTGATATGATTCTATAGATATGTTGAGCATGGTACTTGCAGCTTTAGGTTGACACCTTGCTTTGTGTGCTTGCAGGAGGATATACGAGATACATTATAGTCAAGGGAGCAGTTCCCTATGCCATTGTTGCAACATCACATGTTGATAGAGATAGATAGAGAGGCGCTCGGCACAATGGGCCTGGACTATGTATGCTTTATGCCTGAGGTTCGAGTGAACCGAGGGTTACTGACTATAGTAGTTGAGAGGTTCCACAGCGAGGATGGGACTTTTCACTTCCTGACAGGTGAGATGATAGTGACCTTGGAGGACATGTACTGGATACTACATGTACTGATTCACGGGGAGCTCGTGGAGTATGATTCACAGCGGGATGCAGGACTTGTCAAGTGTAGGTGGGTGTTTGATGACCCCGAGCTGGATTGTTAGGTTATCTCCTGGCAAGACATATATGATGACTATAACTACTTCCCTGGGATTGTTGTAGGATTGATCAAAGGCGTTGTATGCCCCGATAGGAGATCACACGGGTTCTTGATTGGATGGGGACAGATCATGGAGAGGATGGTCACAAAGGGCACCCGCTATGCTTGGGGTGTCTGTATTTTGGCCTACTTATACCACGATATGCATCAGGTGGTATATTACAGGGGGGCTAGTTTATTAGTGGGCTTCTCATTGTTGCAGTTCTAGTTGTGGGAGCATATCGCCATCACCAGACCGATATGTGTTTTTGAGAGACAGAGGGGGGAGCCCTACAATTATGGATATGCAGGAGTGATTTCCCAGCATAGGCTAGGAAAGCTAGAGTAGTAGAGGCATGCGCTAGACAACGTAGATAAAGTTGTCTGGTAGCCATACCTAGAGTGTGAGCTCTGGGATGATGAGGTAGATGAGCTTCCATATTGTTATCAGACTTAGTGGTTGATAGGCAGGATGCGGTTTATCCTGTAGAGACAGATTGTTTGCAGGGTTTGGAGGCAGTTTGGGAGGAGATTGGGCATGCCATAGGGACAGGCTCTGTTCGTACGGACACACACAGAGAGGTTCAGATGGGGGCCAGTGGCGTCCTATGATGAGGCAGTAGTGGAGTTCCAATAGATCCCCTACACTACATGGCCTATGAGGAGAGAGATAGCCGACGCGGGGATGACTCAAGACTATGAGGATTGGTTCGTTGCTCACCCTTTTCTGAGGTACTCAAGGCCCGGAGAGCTAGTTCCTCGCATAGACAAGGTAGATTTAGAGGAGGCTAGGGCTAGCCAGAGGAGGACAGGGAGAGGAGGATGGGGAGATAGAGGAGGTGGGGAAGATGATGGAGGTCGATCTAGGTAGATGCGGAGATCTGGGGAGGGACCCTCCCATGCCCAGCAAGTAGTGCAGCCTCAGATTGCATAGTAGGTTGTATAGCCAACACAGATGCCACCACCTCAACAAGTAGGTGCTGGTGCCACAGGTTGCATAGCAAGTTGCGCAATAGGTACTGATGCCGCCACCTCAGCAGGTGGCATAGTAGCAAGTGTCCCAGCCATAGGGGCAGAGACAGGCATAGGCTTCTCAGGATCTAACTCAATCAGATGTTAATGAGAGAGCTAGTGCCATGCTGAGAGGACAGGTTCGACAGCTACAAGCTCATATTAGGATGGCTGAGGCTCAGCGGGGTATAGATGCGGAGTTTATCTTGGGGCTCAGGAGAGAACGAGATATGGCGGAGGCGAGGATATGAGTTATTAAGGTAGAGAGGGATACAACGATAGTAGCCCTTAGGACAGATGCCACCAACATTTTTTTGGTTGGGCAGGTGCACCAGGCATAGGCACAAACACAGCTAGCACAGGCACAAACACAGTTAGCATAGGTGCAGGGGCAATTAGTGCAGGCACAGGTTGAGCTTGCCAGGGCATAGGCTCAGATGCAATACTATCGAGGTTTATACCATGGTGTTGTGCCAACTGATTAGAGGACTCTGAGCTACAAGAGCTAGTCTGCGGCCTCGCAGAGAGTAGGGGGATCAAGGTTGAGAGCCTATGTGCTAGGCCCATAGCAGTCTAGGGCCAACAAAGGAGAAGACACAGAGGATACTGTAGGTAGCCGTGGTTCCTAGCAGCAGGGTTAGCAGACACTGACAAAGATTTTGACTCCTATGTACCTATCTTTTGATGGCTCAGATAGCTAGATGCATACGTACCATTTTTTGCATTTTGAGACACATATCATTATTTCTGAGATGTATACACATGTTACATGACGTTGACTCAGAGATGGATCTTTTGATATTATACACTTGGACATGTATATGATATTTATGTGATGATGAAGCTACTTTGATGCCTTTTATAATTATGCGTTATGGATGCACTTCTATTTGTATGATGGTACTCGTGATGTATGCTACTCATGATGTTTATGTGATGTTTTCTTAATGCAATGCTATATGATGCTATGTGGTGCTATGTGACCTAATGCATAATTTAGATGCATTTACTTGATATGCCTCTAATGTGCAAATGCAAATGCTATTTATATGATTATGTAGTTCATGTTATGCATTTATCTCTGTTTTTGAATTTTTTTTGTTGACACTATGTGATGAATGCAAAAACGTATATGGATGACCTAATGCACTTTATTATGTATGCATTTGATTTAATCATGTAAATGACTATCTCATGTGATATAATATGCACCTGTATGCTATGTTTTGGTGATGTCTAAATGTACACTATCGACACAGAAATGACCTAATGAAAGATAGAAGATTGATTGACAGAATGACTAGATAGAAAGACTCGTAGTCTTTGATTTGCATTGTTACTCTGCATTGTTTGGACCTATTTTTATTGCATGGGATATGGATTGTATGGATGTATGATGGATGTAAAATGGAGGCTTTGCTTTTGATATCTTGATGGTGCAAATATTTTGAAGTGCTTTGTTTCATCATTGGGCGATTTTTTTTGGTACTTTTTCCAAATTTTGTAAGTTAATACAAGCATCTAGGTATACTTGAACTGAGATGACCTAAGTATTGCTTACATGTATTTTGATTTAGCAAGTTGATACAAGCATCGAGGTATAATTGAACCGAGATGACCTGAGCATTTCTTGCATATCAACAGACAATGATTTCCCCCATTCATGTTAGACCTTTGATGTCCTCGATGATCATTGAGTTGATCATTTCCTTAGACCAGGCTTTACATTACTAAAGTTTAATCTACAAGTAGAAAACAAAGAAAAATAATCATGCCCTCATCATAGCATCTCTAGCTTTTGGAATCCTCGAGTAGCATAAAAAGACATGATAACAGACATCAAGACATTGTAACTTAACCATGATTCCAACCACAAAACATGTTTGTATTTAGATGTGTTTGTTTCTTGGCATAATTTAGGTAAAATCATTTAGAATGCCTTAGGTGCTTGCTTGCTTTTCTTTGGATAGGTTTATGCCTTGCATCAAGATCTTTGTTTGAGTAAGAGCAGGTTTGTTTTGCGCCTACTTGCTTGGTAAAACAGACCCTAAGGGATTGACCTAGTGCCTCGGGGGCTCATTACTAAATGGCCTTGCCTACGTGACGACACAGAGGCAATGTAGTTCAAGGTAAACCCTAATGGACCTAAGACCTAGGTGATAGAAAGTGGGGTGGACATAGATAGATAGAAGGACTAGACATGTGACAAATGGGACAGTGGAGCCTCAGGGGCACATTTGAGTAATGGTGTTGCCTACGTGACGACGCAAAGGCAACGTAGTTCATGGACTTGGGCCATGCGGATACTGACGACAGACACTATGTAAGACTGACACTGTGGATAGGATATGGGATAAAACCTTGGTTGACAAGGCAACAAAGAGATAGAGTATCAAGCCATGATAGGTTATCATAAGGGTTTTATTATGGAACAGATATGGATCGGATGGGACACAAGTGAAGGAAGGATGGACACAAGGTGATTGGTTTCCCAAAGATGAAGAAAGCGGTTCATCACAAGTAATGCCTATTTACCAGGTTTTCATCACTTGCTTTTATTTGCATAGAAGCTAGAAAGTACACATGATGCCTGATTGCCAGGTTTTCATCATGATACCTATCCAAGGCGCCTATTTTCCAGGTTTTCACTAAAGGACAAATTTTTTTGTACTTTTCTGAGTTTTTTGATTTTTTGCATTTTTCTAATTTTTTTTTGTATTTTTCTGATATATTACCCTCCTTGCATTGGGGTTCTCTTAAGTATAGAATCGGCGAAGGTGCATACTATTGATTGGGTCATCGAACAACTCACACTTGGATGTTGCTAATTGATATTCCCTTGAGCCATAGGTTGCAATGATAACATAGGGGCCAAGCCAATTGGGCTCAAACTTACCTTTCTTTTCTCGCTCTTGCTAATTGCAGGGATTTTCTTTGAAAACTAGATCACCAACATTGAATATCCTTGGACAAACCTTGTGATTGTAGCTTCAAGACATTCTTTGTTGATATGCTTTGAGATGGTTGAATGCATTATGTCTCTTTTCTTCTAACAGCTCTAATTCTTGGAGTCTAGAAACTCTGTAGTCTTCATCTGTGATAAGACCTTTTAACGACACCCTTAGGGATGGTAACTCGACTTCAATGGGCAAAATAGCTTCTGATCCAAAGACAAGGATGTAAGGGGTAGCACCTATGGCAGTGAGTATATTGGTTTGATAGGCCCACAGAGTGGGATTCAGTTGAATGTGCCAATCACGGCCAGCATCATTGACTATCTTCTTGAGGATCTTCAGAATGGTTTTGTTAGATGCTTCTGCTTGGCCATTGCCTTGTGGATAGTAGGGAGTAGAAAAATGGTGTTGGATTTGGAATTTTTCACAAAGTTCTTGCACATCCTTGTTTTTGAAAGGTCTTCCATTATCTATGATAATGGATGAGGGAATTCTATATCTACAGATGAGGTAGTTGAGGATGAATGAGGAAATTTGTTTACCTATGATGGTGGTGAGGGGAACGGCTTCAATCCACTTGGTAAAGTACTCTATGGTAGTTATTATGAATTTGTGGCCATTGGATCAAGGTGGGTGAATTTTGCCCACAAGGTCGAGTCCCCATTGACAAAAGGGCCAAGGTGTCCTTAGTGGTCGTAACTCTTCAGCTGGTGCATGTATCAGGTTCCCATGTATTTGGCACTGTTTGCACTTCTTCACCAACTAGTATGAATCTATTTCCATGTTGGGCCAATAGTATCCCAAACGCATGAGTTTCTTGGCTAAAGAAGGACTGCTAGAGTGTGTTCCACAAATCCCTTTATGTACATCACGCAAGGCGGTTAGAGTTTCTTCTTGTTCTAAACAATGGAGTAAAGTACCATCCAGGCCTTGGCAGTATAGGGTATCGACAAGAATGGTATATCGAGAGGTTTGGCAGATAAAGGTTCATCGTTGGTTTGAAGATAAGTTAGTTGGGAGTGTGTTGTCCTTGAGGTAAGTGTAAATCTTACCATACCAAGGTGAATCAGATCTGACTAGTAGGCATATGGAATGGGTTTCTAGAAGATCATAAGCTAGCTGCCGAATTGGCTCTACCAGGAACTCATAACGTGACTCATTTTCTAGGATCTTGAGAAGTGAGGCAATGCTTGCCATGGCATCTGCTACCTTGTTCTCAATGCGAGGAATCTTCTCAAAAGATATTATCACAAAGTACTCCTTGAAGTCATCGACCATCTGCTTGTATGGAAGAAGCTTCTCATCTTTGGTTTGGTAATCATCATTGACTTGGTTGATCACTAGTTGGGAATCACCATAGACATGTAGCTCTTTTATGTTCCACTCTGCTACTAGTTTGAGGCCAATGACCAATGCTTCATATTCTACTATGTTGTTTGTCCATGGGAATAGCAGATGATAAGACTTTGGTATGGTGTCGCCATGAGGAGTAACCAACAAGATTCCTGCCCCCGATCCATGATTTGTGTAGGAGCCGTCAAAGTAGAGTTTCCATGAGTATGTTGCTACATTAAGAATGCATTCATCTACGAACTCTAATGTCATTGGTGTATTGTACTGCAATGGTGCCTTTGCTAGTTGATCTACAATGATTTGCCCTTTGATAGCTTTTCTTTCTACATACTCAATGTCATACTCACTTAATAGCATGACCCATTTAGCTAGGCGACCTGTAAGATCTTCTTTGCTTAGTAGATACTTGAGTGGATCGATCTTTGCTATAAGATTAACTAAATGTGCTAGCATGTAATGGCATAGCTTCTAGGAAGAGAAAACCTCCACAAGGCATGCTCTTTCTATCTGGGAGTACTGTAGTTTATAGCCTACTAGTGTGTGACTGTTATAGTATATGGCCCTTTCCTTGTTTTCATAATCATGTTGTGCTAGTAGGGCCCCAAGAGCTGTTGGTCTAGTAGATATGTAGAGTAGTAGAGGCTTGCCTTGGATAGGTGGCATGAGAATAGGTGGGTTCACAAGGTACTCCTTCAATTTGTCGAATGCTTCTTCACACTTGTCATCCCATCAAAATGGAATGTTATGTAAAAGATGGTTGAATGGCTGGCACTTGTCTGCTAGTTGTGATATGAATCTCTTGATAGACTGTAGCTTGCCTTGTAGGGATCTCAATTGAGTGATATTCTTAGGTAGTGGTATTTCCATAATAGCGTTGACCTTAGTAGGGTCTACCTCTATTCCATTAGCTAAGACGATGAAACCTAGGAGTTTTCCTGAGGTGACTCTGAACACACACTTCTTTGGGTTCAGTTTGACTTTGAATTTCTCTAGTCTTTGGAAGACCTCTAATATATCTAGTTATGATTCTCTTGTGAGTGATTTTGCGAGGATATCATCCACATAGTCCTCCATTGTTACATGCATCATGTCATGGAAGATGGTGGTCATGGCTCGTTGATATGTTGCTCCTGCATTCTTCAGCCCAAATGGCATGATATTCCATCAAAAAGTACCCCATGGACAAGTGAAAGCTATCTTGTGCTGATCTTCAGGTGCTATCTTAATCTGATTGTATTCGGAGAAGCCATCCATGAGAGACAACATGGTATGCCCTTTTGTTAAGTCAACAATGATATCTATGTTAGGCAACGAAAAGTCATCCTTGTGGCAAGCTTTGTTTAGATCTCTAAAATCATTGCATAGTCAAACTTTGCCATCTAGTTTGGACACTGGTACAATGTTGGATATCCATTATGGATAGTCTATTGCTCTAATAAACCCTACGTCCATCAGCTTCTTGAGTTCTTCTTTGACCAATAGTGCTATGTGTGGATGCATCTTTCTGAGATTTTGTTTGACTGGATTCACACCTGAATCTAGTGGAAGATGATGTAGGATCAAGTTTGGATCAAGACTAGGCATGTATGCATATGACCAAGCAAAGTTGCCCCGCTTTTTCTTGAAGAATGGTATAAACTTGGTCTTTTTCTGGTGGAGTAAGAGATTTTGCAAAGTAGATAACCTTAGGTTGTTCCTCTATTCCAATGTTGACTGGCTCTGTAGGTTCCATGACAATTTGAGACTTCTCCTAGTGCATGTCATCAAGGAGAGTGTCAAGCCTTCCATTGTCAAGTGCCACAGTTGGGTTTTCACCATCGGATGCATCCTTTCTTTTTACTATTTTAGGATCTGATACTACCGTAGAGCAGTTTTCACCATCAAATCCAGTTTTGATTTTGATATTTTTGTGACTGGAAGGCTTGGCACCCTCTCCAAAATAAGCCACGGTATTTAGTTCAATAGAGAAGCCAGCTTTATGATCTCCTTGGGGTAGGTGGTCCCTAAGTTCCATGTAGTCTATGTAGGCATCATCATTTTGGAAAATGTCTAATTCAGGGGTGCCTCGTAGATCCCAGTTGATAAGCTCGGGATGCACAAGGGGGAGGGATTTAGAGGATAGATTTGATTCATTGATATGTTGAATAGATATGTGAGGAGTATTGGTAGGGGTAGAGTCTAGGATGGTACTTTCCTCCAAATTGTTTATCGCGGTAGAACTTGAACCTTCTGCATAGGTCATACTCTCAGAAATAGGCAAATCAGACTCTAATGGTCTTTGCATCAATGTTTGTCTATCATGGTAGGGGCTATAGGTTTGAATGGTATCAACTCCCTTGTCCTCGTAGGAGTGTTATGTGAGTTCCTCCCACTCATACTCATTGGAATCAGTATCACTGTCATCTTGGAGTGAATGAATCTATTCTACAAAGCAAGCATTTGTCTTAACCTTGGGTTTGTCTTGGAAGCCTAGTCCTCTTTTATTTCTGTTTAGTGAGGATGAAGAGGGTTAGATGGGTTCCACTATGCCTTCTTTTCTTTGACTGATAGGGCTTTGTCCTTCATAGCCCATCCTATGCAAGATAGTCTCACCACACCCATAAAGTTCAGTTGGGAGCCTAAGTGGTTCCTGTGGTGTGTCTAGTTCTTCTGTGTAGAGCCAAGATAAGACATCTCTCTCCTTGGTTTCATTAGATAGGGTCCCCCATTTGACAAAGGGAGCCGTGGGAGGTGTAGGAGGAGTAGATGGCTTTGGAAAATGTTTGTGTCAGCCAAAAGATTTTGGAGATAAGGGCATTGTGGCCAGATTGAGGCTGTACTCTATGGAATATTCCCCTACTCCTGACTCTTTGATAATGATCTTCTGCTCTTTAGGTGTGGATGAGAAAGCTTTAGAGGTATGGTCATGCTGTGGGATAGGGGATGTACAGGCTTTGTTGTTAGGGATGATGCAATCTAGCTTGGAGTGGATGGTACTACAATGTTGGAAGGGATTAGGGTCACCTTGGATGGTGACCTATTTGCCATTGTGGGGGAACTTTATGCATTGGTGATAAGTAGAGGGAACAGCCTTCATGGTGTGAATCCATGGTCTGCCTAGAAGGATGTTGTAGGCTAGTTCTCTGTCAAGGACTTGGCAAACAACCTCCTTAATAACTGGTCCAATCTGTATGGGTAGAACCACTGTTCCTTTGGTAGTCTTCTCCTCTTCATCACAGGCTTTGATAGTAATCTTCTTCCTTGGATAAACTGCATTTTCAGAGAACCCCAATGCAAGGACTAGCTTCAACGTGTAAATATTTAAACTAGCACCCCCATCAATGAGAACCCGCTTGATGTGGTGTTTGTGGATGAATGTGATGATATGTAAGGGGGTGTTATGAGGTTGTGACACTGAGAGGTCATCTTTCTTGGTGAATGATATGGTACTAGAGGAAGTGAGATTTCCCACCATGGCTTGGAACTTCTCTTGGGCCAAGTTCGTGGGTACTGTCATTTCCACTAAGGCTTTATCAAGAATCACTCTATGGGAAGGAGATAGATGCAACAACTCTAGGATAGAAATGTGGGCAGGGGTCTGTCGTAGTTGATCTAGGACACTATATTGATGGGGATTGAACTGAGAAGGTGATGACCTTGGAGGGAGGGTATTCAGGGTGACCCTACCACTGCAGGTAATGATGCCACAATCAGTTTTGCTAGGTTTTGATTGTCGGGTAGACATAACCACATTGATTTGTGGGACATTCTCTGATGTGCAATTGATGGTATAATTGAATGGCACATGTGCGTAATTGGTATTACTATTCCCATTATTCTAATTTTGCTTGTTGTAGTTGTTATTGCCAATGTTGTTGCTGTTGTTGTTGTTGCCATTGTTGTTTCCTTTGTGGTTGTTGTTGTTGTACAGCCTATCATGATTGAGAAGTGGATCTCTGTAAGCCACGTGCATCTCATTAGTAGTATGTTGTTGAGCACCTCCTTCAATTTGATCAAGAATGTCTTGGATAACATGTTTGAGGTAGATACAATTGTTGGTTGTATGTCCTCTTCCCCTATGATACTCACAAAAGTCAGTGTCTTTCTAATAGTGAGGTTTAATTTGAGGTTTGTAATCGCTTGTTGGTGGTAGAGTGATTTTGTTGTTGGCCAATAGCTTCCTTAATGCGGATTCTTGGGACTCACTCAGTGGTGTGAATTGGATTTGAGTTGAACCAAGGTCTTGGCTCCCAAAGAATGTTTTGTTGGGCGTAGCATTGCTTGCCTCTGCTTTGATAGTGAATATGGGTTGTTGTTTGGGAGCCACCACCTTGACGTCGACCACTCCATCATTGACAACATTTTTATTTTTAGTCCAAAACTTTGATTTGTCGGTTGTGTAGTTGGAGGTAGGTGTGTCTTTGTATAACTTGATTTGCCCCTTGGTAATCATAGCTTTTTCAATGAACAATCCCATTTCAATGACCTTCAAAAATGAAGTAGGGAATTGGATTTGGATTTGATAGCTCAGATTGGAGTTGAGGTTGTGGACAAATATCTCCATTAATTGCTTCTCGGGTACATCATATGAGCATTTGCTCGCTAGTTGTCTCCACCTTTGTAGAAAGGAGGTGAATGATTCGCCACTCTTTTGCTTGGTATTGCATAGGTCAAGCATGGAGATTTCTTGGTCAATGTTGTACGAGAAGTGCGTGATGAATTTGTTGACCAACTCATCAAAGGTTTTGATGCCCAAAGGAAGTCATGAGAACCACTCCATGGCTTGACTACCTAGGGATCTAGGGAATAATCTCATTAAGAAAGTCTCATTATGAGCTACTTCCATGCATGCTGCATTGAATTCCCTAATGTGATCTCTAGGGTCCCCTTTCCCTTTGTATTTGTCAAACTTGGGAACTTCGAACCGAAAGGGGAATGGTATCATGTTCAAACTCTTATCAAAGGGGTACGGTGCAATATCTTCTAAGGAGTATGTTTTAGTGTTTGTACCCATCTTGAGATCTGTCATTTGTTGTGTCAGACCCTCTATTTGTTTCCTCATTTGTTCCATGGGTGTGTTAGGGTCCATGAATTTCTTTCCTTTGTCCTCACCATTGTGGTGTTTGTGACCATCTTCTGTAGTTTCTTTGAGTGTATTGAGATTAAAGTCAGCAGGGAGTTTAAGTCCATGATTTGCAAGATGGATAAAATACTTGTGAGGGTCCTCATGGAGGACTTTCTCTAGCAAGCGTTGGAATTTCCTATCTTAGAGGTGCCCTTGATAATCTTCGTGGGAGATTTCCTCATCACTATCATGAGGAGTGACAATACGGTTAGATGACCTAGCCATTTCAAGTTGCTTTTGGTATTGAGATCTAGTAAGAACCATGCAAGGCGATGCGGGATGAAGTGGGATGGGACTAGAGATTTGGGCAAGATGCCAGTGGAGATTGATGGGACTAGAGATTTAGACAAAGGACTCTCTCGGTAAATGGTTCCAAGTAAATGACCGATACAAGACGGTAGCCACTAGTAAGGGTATTCGATACCTATCTTACTGTGTAGGGACTAGTCGTGCACCAAGACCACTAGCAAATTTATGTGACTTACTAGGGTTACTTGAATCCAAAGTGAACTGAAAAAGGGGTTTATGCTAATCTAATATGGGATACTTTTGACTTTGTTTAGGAAGACTTTGGTGAAAGGTGGATGAGACGACTGATGAAAAGAGAGGGTACGCTAAGGAGTGGTGAAAGAGCGACTGCAAGGTGAAATCTGATCTCAGAATCCTAAACAAGACCGAAATGGGTATCTAAAGATGACAAAATTTTCCTCTCAAAGATTGTGGAAGTACTCACTATTATGCACGGGCCAAAACAAATGCGCAGCAAGAACTAGTATATGCACTGAAAGTCAATGTACAAGCGCAACACTGGTAAAATCAAATGTGTCGTAATAGGTTGCAAATGTGTAGCAAGTTAGTGTATATGCGTAGCAAGTCGAATCAAATGCGCTACAGGATGTGACAGAAGCGTAGCTCTGATTTTTTAGTGTTTTTTTGGAAATTTTTTATGTTTTTGGTATTTTTGGTTGCAAGAGGTCTCTTTTGATCTAATTTTCTCTAATTATGGCAATAAGACATAGTAAACACAAAGAATGTTTTCATGTTTTTTTTTTTTTTTGTGATTTTTTGACTCTTTTTGGACTAAAAGGAAAGCAAGTACAAACCTAGGCTTCAAAGGGTAGCATAAAACTGAATTCTCCCTATTTCTAGGTGAGGCATCTTTGGGAGGTGATCATCGCCCTTCACTGCACCAGATTATAGGGGTTTTTGGCCACTCAAACAAAGGTGTTTAATATGGGCAACCATTCGAGTGGTTATACATGCGGCAGCACTACTCCCCATTATGGAGTCTTCCAGCCTGCAAGGGTTGTGCCTTGGAGGGTTTTGGGGGAGGTTGGCTGTCGGTATAACACAACTGCACTCATTGTTTGAAGCTTTCACTCCAAACATAATTTATTTATAGTGGATTGGAAGGGCTTGGCATCTAGCCTGTTACCACTTGGGGTCATTCCTACTTGGATGAACGGTATCCAAGAACAAGCCCCTCTAAAGGAAAAACACATGCGAAAATGATATGTCTGGCATTTTGATCACCCAATATAGGGGAGAGCATAGGCCTAGTATCATTCCCAAAACACAAAAGATAGTGGTTCTTTTTCCCCTATTTAAAATGAGAAAAACTAGATGAGCTATCTACTTGGGCAATCACAAAAAATTGTTAACTTTGAAGTTATAACAAGATAGAAATGGTCCAAATTTATTAAGATAGCAATGATGTGTTCAATTTTACCCAGATAGCAGTGCTTTGTTAACTTTGAAGTGATAACAAGATAGCAATGGTCCAATTTTACCAAGATAGCAATGAGTTGTTAACTTTGAAGGATAGCAATATAACAATGATTCAATGATATGCAAGATAGCAATGATTCAATTACTGCCTTCCTAGTTAAAACTACGTGAGATTTGCATGAGCATCCATTTACTTTCTTGTTAGAAATCAAAGTGTGAGTTAACAAGTGCAACTATATGATTCTAAACTAGTACCTAGCCTGTAAATAGATCAACAGTGTTCTTGCAAAAAGATGTTAGCGTTAGCGAAAACTTCAAGGAAACCCTAAAAAAATCATTGCCTAGATCAGATGCATAGCTTCAGAGAGTAAATGCACCATAACAGAGAACAGAAGTGCAACAATACAAATGTGATAAAACAAATGTCAAAAGCACAGAAAAATGGTGTAAATGTACTAAACTGACATATGCGCTGTAACAGAGGATGGATGCACCGGAACAGAGTCTGTATGCACCGAAATAACAGATGCACCAGAACAGGAAGCAAATGCACCATATTGGAGACTGTATGCACTGAAAGAATGTATGCGCTAGAACAAACTATATATGCATGTTAGGATGTATCAGATGTGCTATGTCCTGTGTATGGCTTTCTAAAACACAAAAACTTAGTTTTTGGGTTAAATTGGGGCTAAGCCCCATGGTGGGTGCCAAAACTATTATCAGAAAATTGGGATAAATGATCAATCAATTAATATCGAATAATCCAAATAACTCAATGAAATAATGAACAAAAGAGATCAAATCAAACAATGAAATAATACAAAGCAAACCTCTTTTAATTTGGAGCTTCCATTGGTCGCCTATCACAATCGATCTTGCATGTATGAAATAGGGCCCTCAGAGAGTGCACTTCTTTGCTTTCTTTCAAGATTGTCAATTGAGAATGGCTATGATAGTTTTTCCATGAAGATGAGCTTCACAACAAAGATAATAGTATGGTAACAAGTTGATCGCAAGTAATGAAGGAATTGGTGCCAAAGGCGCGCTATAATTCCTACAGAGTAAGTTTACTTAAAGCTTGGATGAATGAAATGGAAGAATAGGGTTCAATTTATAGATTTGGGAGAATAAAGATCAATAGTATAGAAAGAATGAGAAGATCAATGGTTAAGAATAGTTGAGGAATGTGCACGAATAGAAAGAAGACATGTGTCTTTCTCTATTTTGCATGAGAGGAATTAATAAAATAGAAGAATGAGTTAACTGAAGAGATTAATCAATTAAAAGAATATAATAATCACTTAAGTGATTCAAAACAAGAAGAAGGGATTTGCATGAGAATAAGAAGATATTTTGCTTTATTAAATATCAGGAATATTTAATTGCATGTGCACATTTGATTGAATTATATTTAGAGATAACTCAATTTAGAAGAAATAGACAACTTAAATAAATATTTGATTTACTTAAATTTAGAGAAGATATTATTGGAAGAAACAATTAAATAATTGGTATTATTTAATTTAGAATGATTTTAGAAGAACTAATTAAATAATTTAGATTATTTAATTTGGAGGAGGAATTAGAAGAATTTAGGAATTTAATTAAATAAATTGATTTTATGTAATTATTGGAAGAATATGAATCAAATAAATAAATTTGTTTGTTTATTTATTGATAGAGGAATTAGACTTAAATAAATATTAAGAATATTTATTTAGACAGAGTCGTGTCATTTTTAGGTGTATACAACTATGTTCAAGAAGATGATGATGAAGGATTAACAGATGATGAATCTAAGATAGGAACTAAATCCAGAAGTGACTGGGTGTTTATTGTCATCAAGGAAGAAGATCCAATGCCTATTGAATCTGCCAATCATAAGATAGAAAGGGCTATGGCTACTCAAATTGAAGAAAAGGATGAATGGGTCATTGACAGTGGATGCTCTCACCATATGACTGGTGATAAGAATAAGTTCATAAACCTAGAAAGATATGAAGGTGGAGTTGTAAAATTTGGAGATAATTCTATTGGTAGAATTAAAGGCAGAGGAACCATTTCTTTTGATGGAAAGAACAAAACCAGTGATGTTCTATATGTTGAAGGTTTAAAGCATAATCTTCTCAGTGTTGGGCAACTAGTAGATAAAGGTTATGATCTCTGGTTCAAAAATAGAAAATGCAAGATCTTTGAAAGCTCCAGAACTGAGATTGCATCCAGTACTCAGACAAAAGGTAACATCTTTCACTTGGTTGGTACTGGCAAAAGTTGCTTATTTGTTCAAATTGACCAGAGTTGGTTGTGGCATAGGAGAATGTGTCATGTGAATTTTGATAATATCATTAAGATAACAAACACCCAAGCTGTAAGAGATCTTCCAAGATTGGTGAAATGTACTAATAGCTTGTGCAAGGAATGTCAGTTAGGTAAGCAGAATAGACTCTCATTCAAAAGTAAGGAACATTCTTCAACTAGATTGTTGGACTTGGTGCACACTAACCTATGTGGTCCGGCAAGAATCAAGAGTCTACAAGGAGATAGATATTTCATGTTGTTCATTGATGACCACTCCCAGATGATATGGGTGACTTTCTTGAAAGAGAAATTTGAGGCACTTGAGAAGTTCAAAATACTCAAGGCTATGGTAGAAAATGAAACTGGCATAAACATAAAATGCCTCAGATCTGACAGAGGTGGAGAATTCACATCCAAAGAGTTCATTGAATTCTGTGAGAAACATAGGATAAAAAGATAGTTATCCACTCCAAGGACTCCACAGCAGAATGGAGTAGTGGAGAGAAAGAACCAGACCATCCAAGAAGCTTCTAGGACCATGATGATGGAAGCAAATGTTCCTCAGATCTATTGGAGAGAAGTTGTGAACACTATTTTTTATACTCTTAATTGGGTACAAATCAGAGGCAAGACTGGTAAGACTCCTTATGAACTTTGGTTTGGCATCACTCCTACTGTGAAGTATTTTAGAGTCTTTGGTAGCAAATGCTATATCAAAAGAGATGAAGACCTTGGCAAGTTTGATGCTAGAAGTGATGAAGGAATATTCTTGGGTTATTCTACTCAAAGCAAAGATTACCGGTGTTATAACAAGAGATTAAGAAAAATTGTGGAAAGCACAAATGTGAAAGTTGATGAAGGCATGGAAAATCCCTCAAGGTACTATGAGTATGAAGCTGATGATCAAACTGATATCTCAGACCAATAAGAACAAGTCCAAACTCCAGTCCAAATTCAGATTGATCCAGAGAATCCAAAAACACAAGAAGAAGAGACAAGCTTGAATGAACTTGTCCAAGAATTAGAAGTGCAAGTAATTCCAAAAACTCCCAGGTATGTAAGACTGAATCATTCTGAAGACCAGATCATAGGAGATAGAAGCAAATGTGTTCAAACAAGAAGGAATATTGCTCAAGACTCAGTGAAGTATTGTCTGATTTCAAAAGTTGAACCAAAAATAGTAAGTGAAGCATGCAACAATGAAAGTTGGGTTAAAGCAATGAAGGAGGAATTGATGCAGATTGAAAAGAATCACACTTGGGATCTTGTTCCCAGACCTAAGGACAAAAATGTGATTGGGACTAAGTGGGTCTTCTGAAACAAACTAAATGAAGATGGTGAGGTAATAAGAAACAAAGCCAGATTGGTCTGTAAAGGTTATTTTCAAGTAGAAGGAGTTGACTTTGAAGAGACTTTTGCTCTGGTGGCAAGGATTGAAGCAGTCAAACTATTTCTTGCCTTTGCTACCTTTAAAGATTTCAAGGTATATCAGATGGATGTCAAGTCTGCCTTCCTAAATGGTGATTTAGAAGAAGAAGTATACATTGAGCAACGGGATGGATTTCAACTGTCTAATAATGGAGATATGGTCTGCAAATTAAAGAAGGCATTGTATGGACTCAAACAAGCCCCAAGAGCCTAGTATGAAGGTTGGACAAACATCTTCTAAAAATTGGTTTCAACAAAGGTACTGCTGACAGTAATCTATATTTTAAGATTGATCATGAAAATATCTTGATTGTTGAAGTATTTGTTGATGATATTATTTTTGGAGGGAAGGATAGTATGTGCAAAACTTTTGCAAATCAAATGAAAAGTAAATTTGAGATGTCTATGTTTGGTGAAATGAATTTCTTCTTGGGTCTGCAAACACTCAAACAAAGAAAGGAATCTTCATATCTCCGACCAAATATGTGAAAGAATTATTAAAAAAAATTGGGATGGAGGATTCAAAGGCAATGAATACTCCCATGGCTAATGGATGTAAGTTGAGTAAAGATGTTGAATCTCCTAAAGCTGATTAGAAAACATATAGGTCTATGATTGGAGGATTGCTCTACCTCACTCAAACTAGACCTAACATTATGAATGCTATGGGACTTGTTGCCATATTTCAAGTTGATCCTAGAGAATCTCATGTCATGGCAATCAAGAGAATTCTCAGATATTTGAAGGGAATAGTTGAGTATAGATTGTGGTATCCCAAGGATCATGATTTCTCTTTTCATGCTTATACTGATGTTGATTGGGTAGGTGATGTGGATGACTGGAAGAGTACCAGTGGTGGTGCATTCTTTTTAGGGAAAAGATTGGTTTCTTGGCTAAGCAAGAAACAAGAGGCAATATCTCTATCTACTGCAGAAGCAGAGTATATTGTGGCAGCAAGGAGTTGCACTCAAGTATTGTGGATGAAGAAAAAGTTAAGAGACATCAAAGTGGAGTATGAAGAACCTATCAAAATCTTCTATGATAACTCAAGTGCAGTAAAAATATCAAAATATCTGGTGTTGAATTCAAAGACAAAACATATATCCATCAAGTTCCACTTTTTAAGAGAGCGGGTGAACAAGAATGAAGTCAGATTGGAGTTTGTGCCCTCAAAGGATCAAATTGCAGACCTTTTTTACCAAACCTCTACCTAAGGACACTTTTGAGTATCTCAAGGAGAAGTTAGGGGTTATTACCCCTCCAGTTCTGAATTAAGGTGCACTGATGTGTATTTGTCTGATGGATTTCACAGTCATATGTTATGATCCAAATTGATGCTAGGAGGTTGATACTCAGGGGGAGCAATCAGTATGATTCTGAAGCATGAGAAATGGTTGCAAGTATGTGCCCTTTTCCATTGATGTCAAAGGGGGAGAGAAGACATGTGAAAAACAAAAATTGGTTGTTGATCAAAGGGGGAGTAGTAGAGGAAAAAAAGACATATGAATGATTGTTGGTGATAGGGGGAGCTATGTCAGTCAGTAAGGAGAAGTTCTTGTCTTGATGGTTAAAACAATTTTTCACATCATATGTTGCCATCAATGACAAAGGGGGAGATTGTTGCAAGTATGGCCCTAAACGGTGTTGTCGCTAATTTCAACATAATCCTATTGCATTGATGTCAAGAATTGGATAAGTTATGTGCTAAGGATATTGAGAAAATTAGCCCCATCAGAACTAAAAAAGAATAGTGAAGACAGTGAAGTTCTATGAAGCAAAGATCCCAGATAGTTGAAGATCAGAGTATGCACATCAAAGGGTTTGTAGATATGTGTCTAAAGGTTCTCCAGTCAAGATTTCAAAGGTCCGCATGAAGATTTGAAGAAGTTATGGCCATATGAGTAAAACTTGTTCTAGTAGTTGTTCAGTGGTGACAGAGTGGCACAAATAGGTCTGGTGAGATCTAGAAATGCAATATCATGCTCTGCGGATCTAGTGGCATGTTTGGGAAGCTAATTTGAATTAACAACTCAATTGGCTTGTGGTTTGGGGGTCCACAAGTGATCCTTCTAGTGTGATAGTGATGACCTACTGTGTTCTTGGGGTTTTGGATGAAGATACAAATGATTTCAGTAAGCAAAAGTGGTGCAGATGTTCTTTGTGATTCAAACAAGCTTGTGGAGGTCTCTAGTTTGTGTCTAGTTCATGTTGCTAGTCTGCATTGAAGATTAAGTTTGTAATTGAAGATTTACCTTTGGGTAATGGTGTTCTTCCCAGTCCTGGCCATCTAGATGATTTGCACATGTTACAGATAATCTTGAAGATGCTTTGCGAAGTATGGCGTGTTCCTCAAAGAAGATTGAAGTTCTAGCTATGCGTGGCTGATAGTATAGTAATACGCAAGAAGTTTTTGTAACAAGCCAAGTTGTATTTTTGTAAATGCTCTGTAATAAAATGAGTGTATGTTGTATTGACTTTGTTGTTCATTCCAAAGTCAATGTCATGTATAAATAGGAGTTATGAAGTTGTTTCAAGATGTATCCTATGTTGTCATGATGAGAAGGTGGTAAGGGAGAGGAGCAAAAAGTAGAGAAGAGGTGTTGAGCTTTAATGGAACTGAATCAAGAATAGAGAAGATGCTAACTTCTAGTTCAAGTTTGTAATATTTAATCTCTTCTGTAGACAGTGTTTCTCCTATAGGCAGTGGGCCTCTTGTTGGGCAGTGAGCCCTAATTGGTAGGTGCCATTTTCTTTTTATATTATTTTAACAGAGAATATTTTCTTGGGTTAGTCACCCAGTGGTTTTTCCCTTAACTGGGTTTTCCACATTAAAATTTTGGTGTTATTTGTGTTGAGTTTGTTTCTACTCTTAAATTATTGCATTATGCTTTCATGATTAAATCTTTGATATGCTATTGAAATACAAGAAGGTTTTAAGTGAATAAGGAATAGAATTTTGTGACAACTGATTCACCCCCCTCCTCTTAGTTGTTTGTCCTTAAATCAATAGTGAAAAGGTCACAGCATTACCCAAGTTTTGAAATATGTTCCCTAGTACCAAAAAGATGAGCGATTCCGAATCCAAAAATTTATTGTGGGATTGAATGCACAAATTAGAGAAGTTGGTTTGCATGGAGCATCAACTATGGATCAAGTTTTTGAAAAGGCTATAAAGAAGAGTATAAACTAAAATCATTGTCAGCTTATTGTGATAAGACAAGAAAGAAATTTGGATGGTCAAAAACCACTACCACTTTTAAGAAAAAGAATTGGAATCAGGATTCCAAAGTTGATAGCAAGTATAAATTTGATGAGAAGAAATCAAGAAACAACAAGGATGTGGACCGAAATGAAAAGAAAGGAAACGACTTCAAGAGGAGAAGTGAAAATAAAAGTGGTCACCCTCCTGAGAGGAAAGGACCTCCAAGTGGATGTTTCATATGTGGCGGTGATCACTATGCAAATCGGTGTCTAACTAAAGGTTAGGGGTTCCTTACCATTCCATAAAAGAATTCATGTTGTTGTCGACAATTGTCAAGAGAAGCATTAGATTGCTTCAATATAGGCTATAGGTATTCTTTTTGGTAATTCAATTTCTATTTTAATAGATACTGGAGTAATAGAAAGTTTTATTTCACCCAACCTGCTAAGCAAGATTCCAAAGCTAGCAGGATTTATTGCAAATTCTTGGTCGGTGGAATATGCAAACTAGTCAAGAGCTTAGGTAGAGCAATGTTTGTTTGAAGCTAAGGTTAGATTACCCTCTTTCACAATGGAAGTAAATCTTTGCATAGCCCCCTTAGGGTTAGGGTTGTATGATGTCATCCTTGGCATGTTATGGCTTTGGCGACATAGAGCTAAAGTTGATTTCTATGAAAAGATGGTGGAATGCTTAGATGACCTAGGTAAACCGGTGAGGATTCAAGGAGTCAAGCAAGAAATCAAGGTTAGGCAAATCTCAGCAATGCAGCTCAAGAGAGCTAAGAGAAAATCATGTCAAATATTTGTGGTCAAAATTGAACCAATAGGAAAATCACATGTACCAACAATATGTGATTACTCTTTCCTCTATGAATTCCAAGATGTCTTTCTTGATGAATTGCCAAGATTACCACCCAAGTGAGTGTTTGATTTCTCCATTGACATAGTACCTGGTTCAAAACCTATTTCTAAAGTACCTTATCAAATGACAACCACTGAGTTGTTTGAGTGGAAAGCCCAACTTTAAGAGCTTTTGTCAAATGGATTAATACAACCAAGTGTATCACCCTGGGGATCACCTGCAATCTTTGTGGGAAAGAAGGATGGGACCTTATGGTTATGCATAGATTATCATATGCTTAACAAAGCAATGATAAAAAATAAGTACCCATTCCCTCGCATAAATGATCTCTTCAATCAAATGTGTGGCACAATGGTCTTTTCTAAAATTGATTTGAGAGCATACTATCATTAATTGTGTAATAACCACCCTCCAAATTTTTTCCCAAAAACATAATTATTTTTGACTTCTAATGTGCAGGCATTTTGTCAAATAGTTTTCATGTAATAGATTATGATGGATTTCTAATGGTGATTGTTTTTAAGACAGATGTAATTATCATTGTAGATTCTTAATCCAGCATACAATCATGTCATAGTTCATATACTTCACAAAGACATTATGTCAAACAAATGTCTTTCATTCAACCACTATGAAAAGAGTACAATTTAATTCTGGGATGTGCTATTATAAAGTTAGAGTTACAAAATAACTGAGATACACAATATCTAACCTCAAATGAGACTTGGAAGCTTGTATAAGTGAGTTTTTCTAAGTATAATAGCTTCTGGCTTATTCTAGATCAGCTATGATAATTTATTTCAACCTTGCAAATGCCAAGAATTTAGTGTAACGATGTATATGCAATAACTGCTCAGACTTCTTGTATATTACTGCCTCCAAATGATTATAACAATGTTTGCAATTGATGCTAGGTTGAGTATGATGACTTTTGGCAAATACATATGTAGCTGAGATAATAAAATGTACCCAAACTGGGGCTGCCCTTTTGAAATATAACCTTGATTCTCTTAAAAAACCTATTGCAGCAATTTCATTACCTTATACTTCCCAATAAACTAAGAAAAAACACCCCCAAGATGGAGCACCTCAATTTCCTTATCCTCACATCTCCTCACAATATCATGCACCTTCTAATTCATAAAAAGGGAACTCCAAGGTGGTGTTTGGGAATAAACAGGTCTTACGACCCCTCTTAAACAATAACAACAATCTTTAAAAGGAATTCACTCCTTTATGGACTCACGACCACTTCTTCCATGGGCTATTTGTTTGAGGAACTAAGGTGCATCTGGTATAGACCTTCATTAGTATGAGTCACTCTTCTTCTAAGAGCCTCCTTACATCTCGCGTTCCTTCACAATATGATGCCGCTGGAAAAAGTAGGAGAAGTAAACCCCTCAATATTACATGAAACAAATATGCCCTACAATTTTGTAAATAATCTTTAATAAATTCCAAATCAAACTTTACTCAAACTCCAAATTCATATTTGCATACAAATCACACAAATTTGTCAAGTGAATCCTCCAGGAAAACAAATATCCAAATAAATTGTATAAATCCCTTCTGAATGCAAACTCTAGAAACTAGAAAGGATGTGAAATGCAACAGTGATCCTTGACTAGAACCACACCAAGCTAGCTAGGAATCAAACGAGGGTTTCTGTCCTCAAACGATTGTAGAACACGTAGGTTCAATCCGACAGCATAACCTTGCAAATTAAAATCTTTAGTATATGCAAATTAGAGTTCAGACCTCCTTTTTGTATTTTCTCTTTGGAGGGAAAAGACATTTAAAATTATATTAAATAATCTCCATAGTCCCTTTTTTTAAAGAATTAAAATAATATTATTAACTTTCCCTGCTTACTTGTTAAGCGCCCACTTAAAGAGGTCATAACTCCACTTCATAAATTATAACACTCAAGTAAATAATTAAACATTGAAAATTAGAACTTAAGTGTATAATTTGGATATTCCACTCGAGCTGCAGAAAATGTTGCTAAGGCGCCGAGAACTGAAACTTAACATGCCATACAAAACAACAACTGATGCTCTTCAAAAACTCTGGAGTTCCCCTCCCAACAAAAATTAGCCTACGAGAACTCAGTGAATAAGATAACTATTGCCAAACTATCTAGGCTTGAGAAGGGGACATTACAAATTGAGAGTAAAAGATGAAGACATCCATAAGACCGCTTTCAGAACAAGATATGGACACTTTGAGTTTACAGTTTTATCTTTCAGTTTAACTAACGCTCATGTTGCTTTCATGAACTTGATTAATAGTGTCTTCAGGGATTGTCTAGATAAGTTTATCCCAGTCTTTTTGGATGACATTGTGATATATTTAAAAGATGAAGAAGAGGACATTCAACACCTAAGAATCATTCTTCAAAGGTTAAGAGAACATAAGTTGATCGACAAACTATCAAAATGTACCTTCTTTTAGAAAGAAGTACAATATTTGGGACACATTATATCAGTGGAAAGAATTGCAGTGGATCCTGCAAAGATTAATGCTATTCTAGAATAGCCCACACCTAAGAATGTACATGAGGTATGTAACTTCATGGTGTTAGCAGGTTACTACAAGAAATTTGTGCTAATTTTTTCAAAGATTACTAATCCAATCACAACTATCCAACGGAAAGGAAAGCAGTGCAAATGGACTGAGAAGTGTGAAGAAGCTTTACGTATTCTTAAGGAAAATTTGACAACTGCACCAATTCTCAGAGTTCTTGATCTAGAGGGCCACTTTGTGGTAGTAACAAATGCATCAAGAGAAGGACTAGGAGGTGTGCTTATGCAAGAAGGTCAGGTTGTATCCTACGAGTCCAGAAAGTTGAGACCTTATCAGTAGAATTATGCATCGCATGATTTAGAGCTAGCAGCTGTCATGCATTCCTTACAAGTCTGGAGGCATTATTTGATCAGAAAAAACTTTGAACTTAAGTTAGATAACCAATGACTTAAGTACATCTTCACCCAACCAAATCTGAACATTTGTTAAAGGCGATGGCTAGAGATCTTGTCAAACTATGGCTTTGACATAAACTTTATTAAAGGTAAGGAGAATCGGGTTGCTGATGCTCTTAGTTACAGGAGGTACATAGAAGTAATGACCTCTATCTGACTCACCTTTAGAGAGCAAGTTTTAGAAAACTCTTCAAGTGATGAGGTTTATGAACAAGTTAGAAAGGCACTTATAGTTAACCCTCAAGATGCTAGATATGAAGGGTATCAGTTTAAGACTGATGGGTTGTTGAGATATAAGAGCAAGATGTATGTGCTAGATAAGAATGATTTGAGAACTACAATTTTGAGAGAAACTCATTGTGCACATTATTCAAGACATCCATGAGTAACTAAATTGCTGGAGAATTTAAAGCCGCTATATTTTTTGAAAGGAATGGAGTAGGATGTTGCAAACTTTGTGGCCAAATGCTTAGAGTGTCAGCGAGTCAAAGCTAAACATTGACATCTAGTAGGGTTGTTATACCCTCATGAAATTCTAGAATGAAAGTGCCAAGTAATTAGCATGGACTTTGTCCAAGGTCTGTCGATGTCTAGAAACAGACACAATTCCATTTTTGTTGTAGTAGACAAGCTTACCAAGGTGGCTCACTTCATTGGATCTTACAGATGGAGTATCGGTCTTAGCAAGAAGGTTTGTTCAGGAAATCTTCAAACTGGACATGGAATTCTTGAGAAGATTATATTGGATAGAGATACACAGGTGACTTCAAGGTTCTAACAAACCTTGTTTTCAGCTCTAGGCACTCAGTTGAACATTACTTCTACTTATCATCTAGAAATGGATGGTCAAACTGAAAGAGTAAACCAAGTCTTGGAAGATCTTTTAAGGATGTATTACATGGATCAACAATACTAGTGAGAGGAATAACTTTAATTAGTGGAATTTTCTTATAACAATTCATATCATTATGCATTGAAGATGGCTCCATTTGAAGCATTGTATGGCAGGAAGTGCCAAACTCCTATAAGTTGGGATAAACTAGAGGATACGATTAGGATTAGGCTAGAAATGCTTATGGAAATGGAGGATCAAGTCAAGATCATCTGTGAAAGATTAGAAGAAGCTCATTTAAGACAAAAAAGCTATGCAGATGCAAACTGAACTCTGTGATAGTTCTCAGTTGGAGACAAGGTCTTGTTAAGGGTTAAACCTCATAAAAGTTTAATTACGTTTGGCAAGTCTTCCAATCTAGCACCTAGATATGTGGGACTATTTGATGTGCTTGAAGTAATCAACCCAGTAGCATACCCACTAACTCTACTCCTGCTCTTCCTAGATTGCATAATTTTTTTCATGTATCATATCTCAAAAAGTATGTGTTCGGTTTTAATTATATATTAGAATGTTATTTAGATCCAGGAGCTAGGGGTGGTCACGATTGAGCCTCTCAGAGTGCTCGAGGTTCACAAGCTCCACTTGCATAACCAAGAAATAACACAATGCAAGGTTTAGTGGGATCAGTATGCAAAAGACAGTGCCACCTGGGAGGACTATGAAGATTTCCATAGAAGATTTCTGCATCTTTTTGATAAGATAGATTTTCTTTTTGCAAATTAAAGAAATTGTTTTCTTCTTAAGTTATTGCTTATCAAGACTTTACTAATCATCGAGGATGATGAGTTTTAAGGGGGAGGAGATGTCACACCCCATTTTTTGAACAATCAAAACATGTTATTGTTTAAACTATGTTACTGTTTTATAAAGCAAGACTACGAAAAGGAAATGAATTATTTATGTTTTCATGATTAGAATATGATTATATTTTGTGATGCCATGTTTTTCTGACATGAGAATGCATTTTGAACAGTTAATATCATAGTGATATTCGAATAATGATTTGATTCATGGAATTATATTCTAATTTGATGTTATGATAATCTCATCCGAATAAACAAGATTTAGACTAACTACATTTTGTCCATTGTGAGGTGGATGCTAGAGTATAGGGTGCACTCCATAACGTCATGAGAACTACACACACTCACATAGAATATAGTTTATGATTATTTTGAATGGTCGTAAGTATCTTTTTAGGATTGTTTTGTTCATCTATATTTTCCTTGTGAGTGAAATGTGATCATGTTTGCAAATGCTAGTTTAATATTTATATCATTAGTAAATGATGCTTTCGTTCTTAGACTATTGACATTAATAATAATACCATCACTTTTAACATAGAAGATGTTAATAGGGATGATATTATTAATAATCATTTTATGATGATATTAACGATTATTATTATTAATGAATAATAATAATAGTCAGTAATGTTGTAATGAATGCTTCTAGATTTAACTGTGTAAGTTATTTTTCCTCAACGTTTTGGATCACACATAGTGATCCATCATCAAGAGAATGTGAGCAAGAGAGTAGAATTGAAAATGATGGATTGCAAACCAAAGCAACATAAAAAGAGGGAAGGAGAGAGGTTACACGAACTCCACGAATCAAAAGAGAAAAATAAAAGAATAATGAGAATAGGGAACTAATGAGAAGGAAAAAATATAAAATATAAAATAAGAAGGAACAATAAAATGAGATATATATACATATAACATATATAAATAATAATGAAAAGAATCAATAGTTCAACAAAAAACATAAAAGCATAAGAACAAGAAAAGCAATGGAACAATAAATATATATAATATACAAGAATATATATATATATAAATTAAAATACAACTCAAATATAAATAATATACACGAATGCTAACAAATAATAATAGTACAATAGACAATCCTAAAATGCATATGGTCTAATATAGCCAAACGACTTGAGGATGGAGAGCGAAGAAAAACAGAGTAGAAGCTTTCGTGATTGGTAGGAGTTCCAAAATTTAGATTCAAAAAATGGTGCAGAAGACCATCAAGGAAACTGGGCGATCATTGACCTTTCAGAAGACATTGAGACTGACTTGGAAATGATGGAAGATCTAGCTATAATTTGCAGATTTATTGGAGGGAAATTTTCCAGAGAAAAGATTAAGGCATGGATCAACAAAAATTGGCCAGCACAAAAGGTACTTAAATTTATGCCTAAGGGTTTTTTTGCAGTTATTTTTGAATCTGTGGAAGAGAAAGATAGAATCTTGTAGCGTGGTCTCTAGACTTTGGATGATAACCCACTATATATGCAAAAATGGCAACCAAATTTTGATCCTGTTTCACTTAAACCATACGACCGCCTGATTTGGGTCAGATTGTACAACTTACCGATAGATTATTGGTCAGATGAATGTCTTGAGAAAATTGGTTGAACTTTAGGAACATTAATGGAATTAGATGAGGACATTCTCAATGGCGACTCTTTCATTTATGCGAGATTAAAGGTGGCGACGGTCAAGGAAATTCTGAATCAGATAGCGTTATGTGTCAATGGATCATATTGGATGCAAAATCTAGAGATTGAAGAGAACAAATAGTTTTGTTTTAATTGCGGCAGGCAGAATCATATGGAGTCCACTTGCCACATCAAGAAGAAAATCTCTAAAAAATGGGTGAAGAAAAACCAATCCGAGGGAGAAATTAAGAAATTTGGTGTGGTGCAAAATGAAGAAGTTGTTTCTGAGTGCAGAAAGGGATCGAAAACTCAAGGTGAATCAAGTAATGCTCACCCAGAGGAAGGTGTAGGGTACATAGCTTGTAGTATCAAAGGATCTCTGATCAATTACAAACCATGAAAAATGGATGGGAATAAAAATCAAGAAACTAGGTTGGCCCCTACCCTTGCTTCTCAAGGGATAGATATAATTCAAAACTAGGAGAAGAATCAAGAGATTGGATTAGATGACATACCCTCAAATGAAGATCTGTCAAAGGAGGATGAACTAGGTGAAATTAGAGTAAGGCAAATTAATTAGCCAGCTTTGAATTTCCTCAAGAAACACTATAAAGAGAGGGGAAGGAAAACCAACAAGCAAAGAAGATAAAGGGATGCCTGTGAGTTAGGGTTGAAGAACATCAAAGAATTCTTTCTAAAATCCAAGGGAGCCAAGGCCTCCCTTGGAGAGCAATGAATCTCCTCACTTGGAATATCAGGGGCATAAAGACCCCTAACAAGCAACACCTTATTAAGCACCATTTAGAGAAAGAAGTCTGTGACATCATCCTCCTTCAAGAAACTAAGATAAGTAGTGAAGAAGGTCAAAGATTTTTGAAATATTGCAAAACTTGGTCTGGTTGCTTCCAAGACTCACTTGGATCATTAGGTGGATTAGGGATTCTGTGGAAGTCAAGCTCTATAGATGTGAAGGTTTCAAACATTAGCCAAAATTGGATCTTATGCGAAGTCAAAAGTCTTCTCTCAGATTTTGAATTTCCTCTCCTTAACGTCTACAACCCAACCAAAACTAAAGACAAAGCAAAAGTTTGGAAGGATATTATCTCTCTTAGTGAAGGAATTAATCGACATAAAATAATCATGGGCGGGGATTTCAATGCGCTCTTGGACATTAAGGAAAAAAGCAGAGGTTTAAAGAGTGTGAACAGAATAATCTTGGATTTTAGAGACTTCATAAAAGATATGGAAGTCATTGATTGTGTACCCAAGAATGGCAGCTACACCTAGAATAATAGAGGGAAGGTTTCACAAATATAGATGAGAGATTAGATCATTTTTTCTTTGGCACTAGCTAGATGTTAGAATCTCAAGATTTCTCCACTTCCATCCTTCCATATTCGGCATCAGATCATTTCCCAATTCAGCTAGAGATTAGTTTAAGTGAAAAGATGAAAAAAAGCTACTTCAAGTTTGAGAGTATGTGGTGGAGAGACCCAAACCTAATGCATAATCTTGAGAACTGGTGGAAGGAAAGTGAAGGCATCAAAGGAACATTCAGCTTTCATTTTGTGAAATGGTTGGGGTTTTTAAAGACCAAGTTGAAAGCCTAGAATAAGAATTATTTTAAAAATATTTTTTATGAGAAGGAGAAGTTAGAAAGAGAGCTTGAAATCCTCAATGAATCTGTTATCAAGAAGGGTATGTTTGCAGAGGAGTTTTTGAAAGAAAAAACCTCAAAGAACAGTTGACTAAGGTGCTTGTGAGGGAAGAAATTTTTTGGAGAGATAAAGCTAGGGAAACCTGGCTCAAGGAAGGTGATTGGAATTCAAAAAATTTCCACACCTCTACAAGGAGTCACAGGGAGCAAAACAAAATTTATTCAATCAAGAAAGGTGATGGTTCACTGGCTAGTGATAGAAAATCGATAAAAAAAGAGGCAGTTAACCATTTTATAAATCTGCTAGGAAGCAATCAAGAGGGGGCAAGCTTAGATCCTTCAGTGCTATCATGTATTCCCTCGATTATTGATGATGAATATAACAAAAAATTCCTTGGGCTCTTCACCTTGGAAGAAATCAGACAAGCCACTCAACAGCTGGGACTTGAAAAATCCCCTGGGCCAGACGGCTTCCCTACTAAATTTTTTTAGCTATGCTAGAAAATCTTGAGGCAAGATATTTTGGAATTGGCTGAGGATTTTTGAAAGAAGAAATGATTTGTCAGAGAACTTAATAACACAGTTATCACTTTAATTCCAAAGAAACGGGAGTGTTAGTCATTTTTTAGATTATAGACTGATTTTGCTATGTAATGTCATTTACAAGATCATCTCAAAAGCCCTGGCTAATAGGTTGAAACTGGTAATGAACAAGATAATATCTGAGGAGAAGAATGGTTTCATCCCAGGGAGGGAAATCATTGAATGCATTATTGTCACTTCAGAAGTCATCCATTCCTTGGCTATAAGTAATGAAAAAGGTATGGTTATTAAGCTGGATATTAGTAAGGCCTATGATCGGGTCAACTAGAATTTCCTCTCAAAGATCTTAAAAAGATTTATCTTTGCGGCAAGTTGGATAGAAATGATATCTACCTGTATCTCCACTCCTAAATATTCAGTCTTGGTGAATGTCTCTCTGTGCGGTTTTTTCGGTGCCACCAATGGGTTATGTCAAGGAGATCCACTATCTCCATTTTTGTTTGTCATCATGGTAGAATCTATGGGAAGATACATAAGTTGCCTCTAGGACCTTCGAGTGTGGAAAGGCATTTCAGTGGCAGAAGGGTTGAAACCTATTATGCATTGTCAATTTGTAGATGACACTTCGCTCTTCGGTATTGCTTCTCTAGAAGAAGCTGAGATAATAAAGATGGCTCTAAATAAGTATTCAGTGAATTCAAGGTAGGATTTTAATCTAGAGAAATTGGAAATCTTCTTCTTCAACACAAAGAAGGCAATGTAGAGAAAAATAGCCAAATTATTAGGGTTCTCAATTGGTCATTTACCCGTGAAATATCTAGGAGTACCTCTCTTATCAGGTATGTGCAAAACTTCCCATTTAGAAGAAGTTCTTAGTAATTGTAATAAAAAATCAAATGCATGGAAGAACAAGTGGCTGTCTCTGGCGGGTAGAATCTTGATGATAAAATATGTACTTTCTGTAGTTCCTATATATGTTATGTCTTTCCTAAAATGACTAGGAAAATTATCTCAGATCTTGAGAGCAAACTGAAAAGATTCTTGTGTGAGGGCACCAAAGAAGAGAAAAGAGTCCCTTGGGACACAACCTATCTCTTGAAAGAGAATGGGGGTGCTGGGATTAGATGGATGCTTCCCCAAAATCTCACCTTGGGGGCGAAGTTGGCTTGGAAAATATATAAGGATCTTGAGAAACTATGGTGTAGAATCTTGCAGAGAAAATACCTAGATAATGATGACCTAAGCCAGATCCTCACAATAGTTGATTGTCAAGGTGATTTTGTTGTTTGGAAATTTATCTGGGAAGCCAAATCAGTTATCACAAACCATCTCTCTTGGAAAATAGGAAATGGTAGGAAGGCTAAATTTTGGCGGGACTCATGGAATTGTGAACTACCTGGAAAAGCTCCTAAATCATTTTGATTAGATTGAAAGAGTGGAATTGGAATTTGTTATGGAGGTAGCTGCGTATGTGGAGAGGTCGCCTAATACTTAAGGGTCGTTGTCAAAATAGATGTCATTTGAGGATGTGAATATCCCAGAAGAAGACAAAAGTGCTCTCATCAAGATACTATCAAAAAGAAGAATCTTTTTATCCATCCAAGATGATGAGATCATTTGGAGTGGTTCCAAATCAAGGGATTATATGGTCAAGCTAGGCTATATTATCCAAACGGTAGATAAGATTGAGGTGGAGTGGCAAAAAAGGTTGTGTTGGAGTGACATCTTGCTTCCCAAAGTGGGTGTGTTTCTTTGGACTACCTTACACAAACAAATTTTAATAGAAGATAGACTGTGGTCAATCAGGTTTGAAGGACCTAGCAAATGTCCAATGTGTTTAAACTCAGAAGAATCATCAAATCATCTCCTCCTAAATTGTAGTATTGTTGCAGAATGTTGGGATTAGCTTGCTGACTCGATTGGTTGGTATTGTTGCCCAAAATTTGAACTGAAAATTTTTCAAATTTTAGTGCATAAGGATTGATACAATTATCGCTTTACCCAAGTCCGATCATCTTCCATTACAAAAATTTTTAAATTCTTGAAAACACTTGTTTGAGTCTTTAGCGTCAGCCATTTTTCCAATTCACAAACCCCTTATTTCCTTGACTTATGTTCTTAAATTCTGAAAATGGCCAACTTCCCGACTTCTCCTTTGTGTCAAGAAAGTTTAAAGTCTTTGAATGTCACTCTCACAATTCGAAAGATTATGGGAACTCTAGTGCTCCAACTTCATTCATTGTTGGGAGTTTTCAAATTTCCTAAATCCTTTCTTAATGTTCAAAGTTCAAAATTTGCTTCGACCCCCAACTAGTCAACATCTTCGCACTATCCATTTTTCAAGGTATCGTCAGCTCATTAGATTGCTCATGTGGTATCCAACAAGAATGTCTTTTTAGGAGCTATGATATGCGAGCTCAAATCTTGAGACTCGTTTCTCAAGATACAAAATCACTGAGGCATTAATTATCTCTTAAATGACAAGTGTAACGGAGCTCATTAAGGTGGTAGCATGGCATTAGCAAGTTTTAAAACCATCATTACTCACTGATGTAATTAAGTAAAGGTGGCGGCACTCTCTAAGTTTAGTTTTCTTGCTAGCCAAGCTATTCTTTAGAATGGGACTTCCTGCCAACAACAAAATTTGGGATGATGGACCTATGCCTGTTCTGCAACCCGATTTACAATGACCTGAGGAGGAGCAGATCGATATCATCTCCCAACTATGCACAGTTTCTTGGAAGGAGAAAACCAATTATGTTGAATAGCGCAGGACAATTGATGTTCTGGAGGAAGAAGAAGAGCATGCTGAACTGCACCAACTCTTTCTAGAAATTTGCCTAGAATTAGGGGCTGGAGAAGCCTAATGCCACTTGTCTTGCATGTATGAAGTCCTTTTGTAATTAGTGATAATTATTGCAATTTTGGATATAATGTAACCGTTTCATTTTTAGGAGGTCACTTTCTTGATAATGGTTACTCAAAAAAGGACCATTTTCGAATAGTTATAATTTTTGGGAAGTTATATAAGGGAAGGGATTTTTAGAAAAGGTATATCTTTTTTTTCTGAGACTGTCTGTGAGCAAGGGAAGGAGAGCAAGTTTATTCTATGTCACTCTCTAGTTATATTTTCTTTAGCTCAGCCTATGTATATAGAGGTTTTGTAGAAACTTTGATTTTTGTTATATTGAAGGAAAGAAGAATTACTTACAGAACTTTGTGTCTTTAGGTATCTTCTGTGATTGTAATTGTTCTTATATCAATTAGTAATCTATCTTCAATACTACTTCTTTTATGTTGGTTTGTGTTAAGGAGGAATATAGCTATATCTTCAAATCAATTTGTCCTTGTTCATGAATGTTGGATAGATGGGCTGTGTATCATTTATTTGCATTCATTTCTTTATGAAATCAATTGCGTGCATCTATTTCATGGTGATGGGTAGATGTTAATATGCCTTTCCTGCTTTTTGGTCAAAAGCATATCCTACATTTTTATTCATTGCATATTCTAAGAGGGAGCTGTAGCTCTAAAATTTAGAGGAAGGTTGTCAACCTGATGGCAACTTCTCCAATTGTTAGTACGAATTGTTCTTCTTTCTGGGAATTCTGAGTCATTTTCTAAAATTATCTTCGAAGGACAAACCTATTCCCTAACAAATTTTTGGTGACTCTACTGGGGAATTCAAAATTGAAGATCAATGCTATTGTTTTTCCCAGAAATTTGAAGGTGTCTCCCTGAGGACGGAGGTTGGCAGCTCTGTTTGATGAATTGTACTCAGAAATTTTTTGTTCCAGCGAAGACCTATGCTGATTTAATTTTCAGATTTGCATTATGGCTTTGGTTTCTTCCCAGCCGTGGGGAAATCATTTTGGGCCTCTTTATTTGCTTGTATATTCACCATTGCCTGAAGGGTCAAGAAAGCATTTCCTAAAATTCAATGGAGAAGGTTCTCAAGATGCTGAAAAACACATTCTTGCATTCACGGTTGCATGCAGAGATTTGGGAGCAAGTAAAGAAGATATTTTTATTCAGTTGTTTATTGAATCTCTTGTTGGACATGCAACAGATTGGTTTAATTATTTAGAGAGTAAATGTATTACTAATTGGGATTCATTGAATACCAAGTTCTTAGAAAGATTTAAAGGTCATGTTGATAAAGTTGTTCTTTTGTGTCAATTCTTTCACATTCAAAGACAAGAAGAAGAATCTATCAGAGACTTCGTGGATAGATTCAATCAGTTGTTTAAAAAAATTCCTGCATTTGTTCAACCAGGTAAGCAACTCCAGTTATGTGCTTTTATTTCTGCATTGTATCCAGATGTTCATTATGAATTAAGGAAGAGTGGAATAAATGAAGTTGAAGTTGCACAACAAGAGGTTGTGAAAATTGAAGATGACTTGATATTGAGTGGTCTATGGAAAGCAAATCATGTTATGGGGAATCTAATTAGCAAGCCTATGAAGAAGCCTATCATGCATAAACAAATTTTTCAGCCTATAGATTTCCATAATACTCAACCCCCTTCTATTGAATGCTTCAATCTCTTTGTTTTCAATTCCAAACATTTTGGTAGAAGTGAAGTAAGTACTACAAAATTTAAACCTCATATGGATAAAAGAGTTGAACATTATTATTTACATTATGAGGAAGACCATGATAAATCCATAGTTTTCCCAAACAATGAAGAAGATAAGCAACTTGAAGCGATACAGTATGAAGACGAGGTGTTGAATATCTACTCTCTGGAGCACATGCGAGTTGAACATGAAGGCTACACATCTCTCGAATCAAATAATACAGAAGTATGGATACAAGAGGAGGTCATAAATGCTGTAATTCTTAAACAAGGCTTAAAAGTCACTCATGCCTCTCATGATAAGAAAGAAGACAAAGAAGAGCCCAACAAGAGAATGGATGAATTGCATTCCTGTTCTACTTATCCTCTTAGTAATAATGAAGACTTTTCTTTTCTCACGATCCCAGCATGAAATGATCAGGTACTTGTTGATCCCGCACAAGTGAGATTTTTAAAGAGTTTTTATGGTAATATGCAATTTCAATCTGATAAAGTACATCCAACCTTACTCAAAACTTTGCAAGAGATTGAACAAAGAGATGGCAAAGATACACTTTTTCTTGCTGGCAGCCATGAAAAGAATCATGTTCGTGAAAAAGACACACATGATGAAAAATATCATGCCATAATGCATCATTTGCAAAAAGAAAACAATGATATTGAGGCTAAAAATTCTTCTTAAACTCCCTCTAAAGAAGCAGTGAAAGCATGTGAAGAAAAGGGTGAAAGTGAAATTGTTTCTCTAATGCCCATACAACCAAAGGGTTATATAAGTTTGTCTATTGCTAAGAAAGGTGATGGTACATATGTTGCGAGTCAGAATTCAAGATCCCCATTTCATACTTTGTGTGTGAGTTGCCCAATCTGGGGACTGATTTCTCCATCTTTGCAAAATCAAATGTATTCTGACATTTTATAGGCAGGTGTTAATAGTCATGTGCTAGTCAATTTTGAGATGAGTTGTCATTATGAAGAAGTGTACAATGAAAAATGGCTTCTTAAGCATCAAGACACATCCAAAGAATCCCTATGTGAAGTCATTTTTATCAGTTTTATCATAATGGTCATAAGTTGGCTGCTAGTTGCTTATGGACTCCTCATTCACCAAGCATTATTTCATACTGGTAGCTACTTCTCCCAGCTCATTAATGGATTTGCATAATCACCCTGGAGCCATCTGAGGTATGGTCTACATGGCCATGTACATATTAGGAGTTTTTGTTGTGCTGTTAGTCAGTTTATTTTCCTTTTCTGTCTTGTTTTTGGCTTGTTTTGGCTCCTCCGTTTCTCTTGCTTCTCGACTCTATTGCCTAATGGATAAAGCACTGGTCTATGCTTGGGATTCTAGGTTCCTTACTTTGTCCTTCATAGTCCTCATCCCCAATCAGAGCCTGTTGTTGCCCTAAAATTTGAACCCAAAAATTTTCAAATTTTAGTGCATAAGGACTGATACAATTATCGCTTTACCCAAGTCCAATCATTTTCCATCCCAAAAATTTTAAAGTCTTGAAAACACTTGTTTGAGTCTTTGGTATCGGGTATTTTTCCAGTTCACGAACCCCTTGTTTCCTTGACTTATGTTCTTAAATTCTAAAAATGGCCAACTTCCTGACTTCTCCTTTGTGTCGAGAAAGTTTAAAGTCTTTGAATGTCACTCTCACAGTTCGAAAGATCATGGGAACTCTGGTGCTCCAACTTCATTCATTGTCGAGAGTTTTCAAATTTCTTGAATCCTTCCTTAATGTTCAAAGTTCAGAATCTACTCCGACTCCTGACTAGTCAGCATCTTCACGCTATCTATTTTTCAAGGTATCATCAGCTCGTCAGATTGCTTGTGTGGTATACAATGAGAATGTCTTTTTAGGAGCTATGATATGCGAGCTCAAATCTTGAGACTTGTTTCTCAAGATACAAAATCAATGAGGCATTAATTACTTCTTAAATGATAAGTGTAACGGAACTAATTAAGGTGGTAGCATGACATTAGCAAGTTTAAAAACCATCATTACTCACTAACGTAATTAAGTAAAGGTGGCAGCACTCTCTGAGTTTAGTTTTCTTACCAGCCAAGCTATTCTTCAGAATGGGACTTCCTACCAACAATGAAATTTGGGATGATGGACCTATGCCTATTCTACAACCTGATTTACAATGGCCTTAGGAGGAGTAGATTGATATCATCTCCTAGATGTGCACAGTCGCTTGGAAGGAGAAAACCAATTATGTTGAATACCGCAAGATAATTGACGTTCTAGAGGAAGAAGAAGAGCATGTTAAACTATGCCAACTCTTTCTGGAAATTCACCTAGAATTAGGGGTTGGAGAAGCCTAATGCCACTTGTCTTGCATGTATAAAGTCCTTTTGTAATTAGTGATAATTATTGTAATTTTTGATATAATGTAACCATTTCCATTTTTAGGAGGTCACTTTCTTGATAACAGTTACTCAAAAAGGACCATTTTCGAATAATTATAATTTTTGGGAAGTTATATAATGTGTTGGCTAACAGATTTGTCCTGATCTAATAATATCTCATTTAGACTTCATAACCCATTGTTTCCAAAACAAATAAGTAAACAACAATTGGGTGAATTATTATAGATAATTCCCCTTTGAATTAAGGTACATCGCCCTTTTAAATCTTCAACGAATTTAAACTATTCTAACATTTGAATACACTTTTGACCAGAATGCATTTAAGGCAAACTAACATTCACACATCACTATGTTATGAATGCGATATATTTTCTTTCTTATAAAATCATTCAGTGACAGAACATGCAGATTCTATCTTCAACAATAATCAAATATATATATATATATATATATATATATATATATATATATATATATATGTATGTATGTATGTATGTGTATCACTGAATTTTTGTGAACCAATAAATGATAAAACATATATGATGAGTATTCCAACAAAAGAATAATTACCACATAAAAAATAAGAGCTCGCACATAAACTCAATTTCATGCACTTAAACACATGGATTTAAGTCTATAGCAATCATTTCTTCCTTTCATTCACAGATGAAATATATTGAAACATACATCACATACATTGTAAACGTAGATTTTAGCCAAAAATTTCTTATTCCTATTTTCTTATATCCCCATTAGGTTTCTAACCAAACATATATATAACTTGCCCTTATAACTGTTCTTTAAACCCAGAGTTAAACAAACTCTGACCCTTAGCGAGTTTTAGTTCAATTTTTTTTTTAAACTGATTAAAAGATAGAGTTTTCAAACATAATTTTGAACTAAATAACTAAATAAAAAGATTATATGAGCATGATCACAATTGGGATAGCACGTTAGAGTCTCCAGATTTGCTCTGTTCTGCCAAAGAGACACGTTGCATTTTCCATTCCTTCAATGTAGTGACAAACTCTTGAATCATTGGGAAGTTAGGGATACTAATATGCTTAACCCGCACCTTCCAAACATCCTTTTCTTTTCGAATGTTAGCTACTTTTTCTGCATGTTCCAGAAGTGCATCAACGCAAAGGTGAAGTAGCGATTCCAATTTTGATATTTGGGAGAAATCATCAATTATCAGATTATCATTTTCTTTGACAAAGCTGATTTTCTCTTTGAAGGATTGTATAACAGTATCAACATCTTTTTTTGGCTCATCATCATTTTTCAAGTAATTTACATCAATGCATTCCAAATCGTGATGTAAAGATTGCATAAACTCAATTATCTCCTTAATCAGCTTTGTAAACTCTATTCATCCTTGTTTTAACACTGAGTTTCTCCATTCAATGTTTCTTCTGCTTACATATAGCATATTGTCATTCAGGTTTGTTACATTCTTTTCTGATAGAAATTTAGTCACTCCATATTTCTGAATTTCAATCATCTGATTTATTACATTCATCCATTTCGCTTTATCCTTTTCCCACGAGGCATTCTGTGCTTTTAAATCTTCAACAGTAGCTATGGTTTCATCATATATATCTTTCAAATCATTAATATATTTAGTCCCCTTTTGGATGATACCATCTAGCCATTCATCGAACACTTTAGTCACCATCTTATTTTTATGTATCTGATCAAGCATTTTTTGATTAACTGGAGACTTTGGATCAAAAGACAGAGGTAATTGAGAGACAGGTTGAGGATGTGGATTGTGAATGGTGTCAATGTATTCTGCCATTGATCGTAATGCTTGCTTCAGCTCCCTCTTATCCTTTTCATCTTTCCATGTGCGATTTACTATCTTTTTAGCAGATGCCTCAAGATGGTCTACGTCTGCAACTCGTGATGTAGTTCCAAGGTCTTTTCTTTCCACTGTAAAATCTTGAGCCGTAGGATTTTGAATTTCATCATCTATTATTGTTTGAGCTATCTTAGCACTCCAATTTCCTGTATTAGGATCAATATCTACTCTGGAAGTGATCTTCATTCTTTTAGATTTTAGAGTCTTCCCCAGACATTTACTAACCATGTCTTCTAATGGTAAAGAAAAGGGAACTATTTTATTTTTACTATCGATTGAACTTTCCAACCATCGAGGTGTAGTGACTGGAACTACTTTATCAGAAGTAGGCTTTTAAGAAGGTGCATCTGGCAATATCATTAATTTGGCAGAATCTAAAGTGATCTCCACCTGTTGGTTTGTATTGATTTCCTCTGCCATTGACAAGTCAAGACCTTGATCATTCATCATTTCATCTAAATCTTCTTCAGTATTCAGGTCTATGATTATTCTTTCTAAAAATTATTTCTTTCTCTTGCCCTTAGTCCTAGACCTGGTGCTGCGAATAGGTAGACTATCCACAAGGGTTTTCTTGGACCTATTGGAGGAAAAACCCCTTTTAACTTTTGACCTTGGAGTACCTGCATCACAGATATTAATAAGCTGATTAGAAGAGCTTACAGGAGATTGTGATTCATCAATGGGTGCACCCTGTTGAGAATCTTCATTCTAAATTTTTCCCAATCTTTGTTCTCTTAACCACTTTTTTAGTTCTTCTTATCAATCTGATCCTCTTCATCTCTATTCCAATCAACTTCTGGAATAGGTAGTTGTTTTACTTGTTCAAATTGAGAATCAATCACCTATCCCTCACCATCTGTTATACCAGTAATATTCATTTTCAGGTTAAGGGTGACTATTTGTCCTAGGGAAAATCTACACCGAAGCCTTTTTCTAACTTTAAATTCATCTCAGTAATCTTCCCAGTAGTCCTCTATTTGGGGAATGTGTGAAAATCCATTTCCAAAATCCAAATTGTCTCTAGCAAAACCCTTGCTATCAAACTTAAGTCTAGCATTATAATATTGAAAATTAAACTTCTCTAGACCCACCTCTAGATTCAAAGCATCAGAAACTGATTGACATGAATAGTGACCAAGCTCAACAGGGAAAGATATACTTGACTCTCTTTTCATTGAAAATTTCTTATCTATATGAGCTAACTGCCTACATACTTCAATTAACACGAAGAAGTCGAAGACATATCTGGGAAGTTTCATGGGTTCACCTTCAAAACCGCCAACCCTGGTGTAAGTCAATTTGGAAAATTGAATGAAGTAGCTGCCATAAATGTTGATTAACTACATGGCTTCATCAGACATCCTTTTATTAACATTGCCTATTAATTCGTAAACCATCCTGCCAGTGAAAACATCATTAACCCTTCCATAGTTTTCATAACACTTTTGCATTTGTAAATGAGAGTAATAATCATAAATTCTGATATTTTCAACTAAGGATGAATGGGGTAACCCTATCCACTCCCTTGTAGATGCCAGGCAATAGAAGAGATAATGTAGAGGCAAGTCGGATAAGAGAAGAAGGACAAACTTGAAGGGGTTCAACTACACCAATAAGCCCCAAAATAAGTATCTTCATGGAAAAGTAGGAACAATAGTTAAGGATTTTGAATTCTTCTTGGAAATGGTGTTTAGACATGTACTGGAACCCATCCCATCCATTGGAAAAGGTGGATCAAACTTTGAACCAGTAGTTCCTTCACAAACCTCAAGAATGGCTAGTAGCCCTAAAAACAAAGAATAGCCCTAATATCTTCTTACATAGAACTTCAAAAACAAAACTCAGATAATTAAAAGATACCCATTATGCTTCCCCAAAACATACTCCAGAATGGGTTTGGGTTGTTTTGGAAAGTATGCCCTAACCAATAACCCTCCTAGTGGTTTTAAGCCTTAATTAGGCCTAGTTTGTGAAGCAAGTACTCTCAAATGATGGCTTATAACTCCCTTGACCCCTCAGACATGTTAATGGCATCCCAAAACCATAGAATCCACTATTTATTTACTATTAGGACCGACTGTTCTCCAATTCCTTACTGCTCTTGCCTTTTTCAAGCTTTCTTCAATGGCTTAATACATGGTTTTATTAAGCCCACTCAACAATTTTTTCCCAAATCAACTCTACCACTCTTTCAGTCAATCAAAACACCTAAAATATAATAAAACACATCCATCCCATAGGTCTTATGGCTTGGAAGACTGTGGGATGGTCAATTTCTCATTCTTGAAGGCAAAACCCTTGTTTAGGGTTCTACGGAACTATTTTCAATAAACAACTTATAACTCCTTACAATGATGTTATCAAGACTCCAAAACTACTTCAAAAGATAAGTAACTTGGTCTATTAACAATTCAAAACATGAAGAAAGAAAGATAGCCTTGTACCTTCCTACCATACGGGCTAGTGCAGTGATTTTCCTTTAATGAAACAGAGAAATTAGAAAAATAGTCTCATGACAAATGCTTACAACTCACTCCTATCTCAAAGTCATGACTTCAAAATGCACTTGAATTGAAGGTACTTCAACACACTCCACTTCCAAATAATATAGATGACATGAAAATTTCGTACCACTGAGAAGTATGGCCAGATTCTACAGAAAAAATAGCAAGATAATGGTATTTTGTATGTATAGAACTCCTTCTCCTCTACAATGATCACATTCAAGGTGTCTTAAACTTGTTCACACCTTGAATAACTTTTTTAAAGTAGTTTTGGTTCGATGGGAAGGTTTACAACCACCTCTTCCCATCAAACTTGTTGACAATTTTTAAACTTACAACTGTATACCAGTTTGTTTACATAACCGTCAATGTTTAGGAATCTTCAAACACTCCTACAATATGATTAGGCCTTGAACAAGTTATTAGGCTCCTTGACATGCCTTTAGACTCCTTGACATGCCTTAACAAGGTTTAAAACATGAAGATTACATGACTGTCCTCTATGGTGTTATGACAACAATAGACTTTTGGACAAAGTCCTTTACAACATGACATCTCAACCTTATTACATCATGAGAATGGTCTCTAGGACCTTATTGAACAAAACAAAACAAACTTGAAGATCAGAACAAGACATAGATATCTTGGTGCTCCTGCACCATACTCCTCGGGTGGAAAGAGAACTCAAGTCTCTTGAGGGAGTAGATCAGCAATTGTGACACCATGTTTCAAGATGTCTTCTTCACTCATCCAAGTGGCATCTTCAATAGGCAATCCACTCCACTTGACAAGAAATTTCTTGTATGTCTTCTTCAAGACCTTGGTGTCAAGAATGCATTCCAACTTCAATGGCTAATTGGGTGGAAGACCTTTGATCCAATCTACATCTCTTGTTGTTGTCATATCTACCTCTGAATCTGCCTTAGAATTAGCTTTGAAAGGGAACAAATCTGAAACATTGAAGATAGGAGATATGGCCAAGCCTTGAGGAAGTTCAATCTCATAGGCATTGGGCCCAAACTTGTACACAATCTGACATGGTCCTATCTTCTTCATGAGGAGTTTGGCTGGCTGCCCCTTAGGAATTCTTTCCTTCTTCAAATGTGCCATGACCAAATCCTCAACCTTGTATGGTACATCTGTCCATCTTTCATTGGCTTTCTCCTTGTACTTGGCATTATTCTTTTGAAGCGTTTCCTTGACATTATCATGAATGTCCTTCATGGCCAATGCAAAGTCTTCACCTTGAGCACTTTTCCTTTCCAATCCATGGAGATCTCTTAATTCAAGAACACCTCTTGGATGAAGGCCATAAACAATCTCAAATGGACTCCTTCCTGTGCTTCTATTGGTGGAATCATTGTAGGCAAACTCTGCTTGAGGGATGATCATATCCCATGCCTCTCCATGCTGCTTGGTAAGACATGTGAGAAGGTTTCCCAAGGACCTATTCGCCACCTTAGTTTGGCCATCAGTCTAAGGGTGATAGGCTAAAGTAAAGGACAATTGAGTGCCCAACTTCTTCCACAAAGTGTACCAAAAATAGCCTACAAACTTTGGATCCTTGTCAGTCACAATGTTAAGAGGCAAACCATGGATTCTAACAATTTCTTTGAAGAACAAACCAGCAATGTGAGAAGCATCATTAGTGCATTTACATGGCAAGAAATGAGCCATCTTATTGAATCTATCCACCACAACAAATATACTATCAAAGCCTCTTTGAGTTCTAGGAAGACCCAACACAAAATCCATACTAATACTTTCCCATGGCCTATTAGGAATAGGAAGTGGCTGATATAGACTAGCATTAGATGAAGCACCCTTTGCCCTTTGACAAATACTACAACATTCAACAAATTTTCTAATATCTGATTGCACTTTAGGCCAAAAATAAAACCTCTTCACCTTATCCAATGTGTTATCCAATCCAAAATGACCTCCTAGTCCACCACAATGTTTTTCCTTTATGATGTTCTCCCTCATGGAACATTTAGGAACACATAGTTGGCTGCCTTTGAATAACAACCCCTACTGCAATAAAAACTTAGAAAAATTAGAATGATAAAAGTCTGAAAATTGTGAACAAACTTCATATACCTCCTTAAAATCTTCATCATCTTGATACATATGCTTGAGAGCATCAACCCCTACACTTTGCAACTGAATTTCTTGGACCATACACACCCTCCTACTCAATGCATCTGCCACTTTTTTAGCCTTCCCCTTCTTGTGTTTGATTGAAAAAGTATAGGCTTGGAGTTGCTCAACCCATTTCATATGCCTATGATTGAGTTTCTCCTAAGAATTCAGAAAACTAAGTGCATGGTTGTCAGTATAAACAATAAATTCTTTTGGCAAAAGATAGTGCCTCCATTTTTTCAAAGCTTGTACCATTGCATACAATTCCAAATCATAAGTAGAGTACTTTCTCTTAGCATCATTCAATTTTTCACTAAAGAAAGCAATAGGCCTGCCCTCTTGACTTAGGACAGCCCCTATAGCAAGATTGCTAGCATCACATTCTACCACAAACAACTTATTAAAATCGGGCAAAACAAGTATGGGCTATTGTGCTACCTTTTGTTTCAGAATTTCAAAAGAATCATTGGTTGCCTTTGTCCACAAAACTTACATTTCTGCCCCCTTTTGATGGTATCAAAAATTGGTGCAAAAATATGACTAAAACCCCTTATAAATTTCCTATAAAATGTTGTGAAACCATGGAAACTTTTCACATCACCTATTGTTTTTGGAGTTGGCCATGACAAAATGGTTTCTACCTTTGTTGGATCCATCTTCAAACTACCCTGTGAAATCACAAAACCAAGGTAGGTGAGTTCTTCCTTCATGAAGACACTCTTTTCCATGTTGATCATCAATTGTCCATCATGCAACTTCCTCAAAACCTAATCCAAATGTTGCAAATGCTGCTCCTTGGTCCTGCTGAAAACAAGAATGTCATCCAAATATACCACAACAAATTTGCCAATGAAATCCCTCAACACTTCATTCATGAGATGCATAAAAGTACTTCAAGCATTAGATAGACCAAATGGCATCACCAACCACTCATAAAGACCCTCATTTGTTTTGAATGTTGTCTTCCATTCATCCCCTTGTTTGATTCTAATATGATGATACCCACTCTTAAGGTCTATCTTGGAAAAGTATCTAGCCCCTCCCAAACAGTCCATTAGGTTCTCAATCCTTGGCATAGGGAACCTATATCTTATGGTAATCTTATTAATGTCTCTAGAATCTATGCACAACCTCCATTTACCATCCTTTTTAGGGGCTAGGACTGTTGGGACAGCACATGGGCTAAGACTCTTTCTCACCAATCCCTTATCCAACAATTCTTGCACTTGCTTGGCAATCTCTTCATTTTGTGAAGGTGTCATCTTTGTAGGCTGCTTTGGTTGGCAAAGTAGATCCCTATATGAATTCAATTTGATGGCTTATGTCCCTAATAGGTGGCAACTCATTAGGCATTTCTTCTACCATAATCCCCTTATACTTCTCTAGCAATTGTTGCACCTCATTAGGAAGTTCTTCCTTACTAGGATCATGCAAGCTAGGACTGTTTTTAGGCTTCAAAATCAGAGCATACCCTTGGGTTCTTCCTCCTTAAGGGCATCTAGAAACTCTTTCCCACTCACAATCATGACACTGGACCCAACATTCTTTTCTACATGCTCATCAGGCAATGGATCCATTCTATACTTTTTACCATTCTTAGTTATGATGAAATAATTAGTTTTATCATCATGTTGTGATTGAACTTCATATTGTCATGGATGTCCTAACAATAAATGACAAGCATCCATAGGAATGACATCACATAAAATTTTGTCCTTATATTCTCCTATCTCAAATTCAACCCATGATTGTTCATCTACCAAAACTTGTTGCCCTTTATTCAACCATGATACTTTATAAGGACTAACATGAGGAAGCCTTTTCAATTTCAATTTGTCTACCATTTCAATAGAAACCAAATTTTCAGTTGAGCCTAAATCAACAATTACCTTGCAAATCTTACCATAGGCCTTGCATGTTGTCTTAAACAATGTCTTCCTTTGAGGGGGTTATTGAGTTTGAGGAACCTTCAACATGGTTCTTCTCATCATCAAACTTTCTCCTTCATGGACCGGGGCTGCACTTACAATTGGAGAGTTGACACTTTGGCAATCTTCCTCTTGGATCAATTGGTTCCTTCTCTCTCCTCCATGAGAGTTTGAGGCTTACTTTTCAGGACACTTGAAGGCTGGATGTCCCACTTGGTTGCAATTGTAGCACCTTCTCGTAAAGACATTAGGACCTCTCCCTGGTCCACCAAATCTACCTCTCCCATTAGGCCTTCTTCCTTTAAAGCCTCCTCTAGAACTGGATTCTCCACTTTGCTCTTGGGAACTAGATTCCCCTTGGCTTCTTTGGGACTGATTTCTGCCCCCAAAACTGACCCTACCTCTGAAATTTCTGCCACCTCTTCCTCTACTTTGCTGCTCACCTTTCCTCTTCAACTTCTCTTCAGCCCTTAGTGCCACTTGAAAGCACTTCTCCATGGTTTCATGGGTCAACAAACTGATTTCATCTTGGATATTTAATCTCAAACCATTTAGATACCTTGTCACCTTGGCTTTTTCATCCTCCATGTACCCACAACGAAGAGTGTATTTGTGAAACTCCTCGGTGTAAGTAGCCACATCCAAATCTCTTTGCTTGAGATTTTGCATCCTCTTGTAGATCTGCACCTCATAGTCTAATGGAAGGAATTAGGACTTGATCATCTCCAACATTCTACTCCATGAAGAGATCATGCTCTTCTCATTCTTTACCCTCTCTCCTTGGGTGTAAGTCCACCATGTAAGGGCAACACCTTTGAGTTTAGTTTTTGCAAACTTAACCCTCTTACTTTCAGGAACTTCTTTGTATTCAAAGTAGTTGTTTAGAGCCTCAATCCACTCCATGACTTCATCAGCATTCATCTTCCCACTAAACATGGGAATCTCCATCTTAGCCTCCGAAGAATCCTTGCCAATTGCCTTGATGGCTTCAAGGAAATGCTTTTGATAGGCCAGTACCTCTACCTCTTCTTGTTCTTCTTCTTCTTCCTCTTTCTCTTCCTCTTCATCTGAACCTTCATCTATCCTCTTCCCTATCCTCAATTCCTTTAGCTTTTCTTGGAGTGCTTCCTTGACTCCATTCTTGATCTTCTCTTCCATCTCCTTGAACATCTTGACCACTTCGGTGGTCATCCCCTTTGGAGGCATATTGCTAGCCTCTCCTTCACTCTCCTCTACTAACATATACTAGGCCAACAACAAAATCTTTTATGACTCTGATACCACTATGATGTAGAGGCAAGTCGGATAGGAGAAGAAGGACAAACTTGACAAGGTTCAACTACACCAATAAGCCCAAAAACAAGGATCTTCATGGAAAAGTGGGAACAACAATTAATAATTTTGAATTATTCTTGGAAATGGTGTTTAGACATGTACTAAAACCCATCCCATCCATTGGCAAAGGTGGATCAAACTTCGAACCAGTAGTTCCTTCACAAACCTCGAGAATGGCTAGTAGCCCTAAAAACAGAGAACAACCCTGATATCTTCTTACACAGACCTTCAAAAACAAAACTCAGACAATTAAAAGATATCCATTATGCTTCCCCACAACATACTCCAAAATGGGTTTGGGTTGTTTTGGAAAGTATGCCCTAACCAATAACCCTCCTAGTGCTTTTAAGCCCTAATTAGGCCTAGTTTGTGAAGCAAGTACTCTCAAATGATGGATTATAACTCCCTTGACCCCTAAAACATGTTAATGGCATCCCAAAACCATAGAATCCACTATTTATTTACTATTAGGACTGACTATTCTCCAATTCCTTACTGTTGCCTTTTTCAAGCTTTCTTCAATGGCTTAATACATGGTTTTATTATTCTCACTCAACAAATTTTGCCCAAATCAACTCTACCACCTCTTTAGTCAATCAAAACACCTAAAATATAATATAACACATCCATCCCATAGGTCTTATGGCTTGGAAGACTGTGGGATGGTCAATTTCTCATTCTTGAATGCAAAACCCTTGTTTAGGGTTCTATAGAACTGTTTTCAATAAACAACTTATAACTCCTTACAATGATGTTATCAAGACTCCAAAACTACTTCAAAAGAGAAGTAACTTGGTCTATTAACAATTTAAAACATGAAGAAAGAAAGATAGCCTTGTACCTTCCTACTGTACGAGTTGGTGCAGCGATTTTCCTTTAATGAAACAGAAAAATCAGAAAAATAGTCTCATGACAAATGCTTACAACTCACTCCTATCTCAAAGTCATGACTTCAAAATACACTTGAATGGAAGGTACTTCAACACACTCCACTTCCAAATAATATAGATGGCATGACAATTCTCTACCACTGAGAAGTACGGCCAAATTGTATAGAAAATGACAGAAAAATAGCAAGATAATGGTATTTTGTACGTATAGAACTCCTTCTCCTCTACAATGATCACATTCAAGGTGTCTTAAACTTGTTCATACCTTGAATAACTCCTTGAAAGTATTTTTGGTTTGATGGGAAGGTTTACAACCACCTCTTCCCATCGAACTTCTTGACAATTTTTGAACCTACAACTATATACCAGTTTGTTTACATAACCATCGATGTTTAGGAATCTTCAAACACTCCTACAATATGATTGTTAGGGTAAAATGTGGTTTAATCAAATGAACAATATCAAACCCAAACATCAACAGAATAATGAAAATAATAAAGATTGAATGAAATGAAGCAATGAATAACACAATGCAAACCTTCCATGTTTCAAAGCTTCTGTTGTTCACCTATTACAACCATCCTTTGCTAATGAAGTAGGCCCTCAGTGAGTGCACTCTTTTAGCTGTGTGGTAGGATGTAGGTAGTAAATGGGTGTGTTGATAGATAATGCTATGAAGTAGAGCTTCAAAGCAAATGGTGATCTCAAGTAGATTGTATTGGGGGTGCCAAAGGCACGCGGGTAGAATTCTGCAGAGTAATAATACAAATAACCTGGATGAATAGAATGGAGGGATGAAGCTTCTTTTATAGACTTAGAAGAATGAGAATCAATGGTTGAGAAGAGGTGTGATGATCAACGACTGAGAATGGTTGAGGAATGTGCAACCAGTAGAAATATGACAAGTGTCCCACCTCCATCATGAAAGAGGGGATGTGACAACATTGATTGGAGAGTTAACTCTTTTTAACTGAACAGTTAACAGACTTGATTAGTCAGTTGGAAGAATGAATTGTGGAATTGACTGAATTGATTGAGGAATTAACTCAATTGACTGGTTAGTTAACACTTTTGATTTGTTAGTTAACTAACTTCTAATTTGAGAAGAAATAGGCCATGTGGGTGAGGGAAAATAAGGTAATTAAATATTTAATATATTTAATTACATGTGCAACCCGGTGAGGTGGAAAGTGTGAGGTGGATTTTTGGGAATTAGAACTTAGGATAGAGGAATTTGGATTAATTATATAATTTAGGATTATTTAATTGTGTAGGACATTAGAAGAATTTAGGGATTTTAATTAAATAAATTGAATTTATTTAATTATGGAATAGTGAACCGCTTAAATAAATTTAGAATATTTATTTAATTGGTAGAAGAATGGAATAAATATTTAGAATATTTATTTAGAGTGAATCGTGTCATTTTTAGGCATATACATTTTGCCCCTCTTTGATGCAATGCAGTTTACAGCGTTGCTTCAAAGAAATCGATAGTCTGATAGTGATACATGCCCCAGTTTGCCCCTGGTACAAGTTTAACGACGATAGGATGCCCCCTCGGGAGATTGGATGGGAAAAGGGCAAAAGATTCAGAGACGGACAATCTCACGAAGATGAAGGGGTTAGGATAGGTTGGAGGAAAAGGGACGCGTTTTAGGGAAACAGGAAGAAAACTGGAGGGAAAACGGGCGTGGGAAGTAGTCACAGTCATCACCTAGCCAGAATAAAGGTTTGGAGGCTATAAATAGGAGCTGGGTCCACAAGGTTATTCATTTGTACACTTGTTTGATCTGGATTGGATATAGAGAGCTTAGAGCAAACTTGGAGCAGCACGGTAGCCAGAGCAGTAGACATTCCACGCGAGGAGTACCGATTCAAGCAAGTCCGTCGATTCGGGGGGCCAGCAGAGGCAGGACCCCCGGTATGTGTTTCAAAAAAATTTCCCTAGGGTCGAATTAGGGTGTCATAAATGCAAGTAGAAAATAGGTCAAACAGATGCACCGAACTGCAGAACGGTGCATATGCCACGCGAAATGACACTTTTGTAATTTCACGGTGCATATGTTCAATTTAGCGACGCATCTGTGAAAGCTGCGCATATGTCGATTTGAGCGGTGCTTTTGTAATTTCGCGGCGCATCTACTGTATGCAATGGCGCATATGCTAAAGTTGTGCATATGTGCAATGTAACGGTGCATCTGTGTTTTGGTGGCACTTTAGCTGATTCTAGCGGCGCATATACCAGAAGCGACGCATTTGTAAAGAAATAGCGCTTTTACCACCTGTAGTGGCGCATTTGCTTTTAGATAGCAAATTACTTAGCCTAATTGATTCGATTAGTGTCTTGTTTGATGCAGAAATCGATGAGCTATCTCTGAGATTGCAGGAATCTAGTCAAGAGATGTGGTATGCTATTTTGATCAATTTGAAATGCTAAGTTTAGGTGATATAATTCAGTAGATATGTTGAGTATGGTATATGCAGCTTTAGATTGACGCCTTGCTTTGCGTGCTTGCAGGAAGGGATATGAGACACCTTGCAGTCGAGGGAGATGTTCCCCATGCCCTTATTGAAGAGATATATGCTTACAGAGATCGACAGAGAGGCACTTGGTGCCATGGGTCTGGACTACGTTTGCTTCATGCCTGAGGTGTGGGCGAACCGTGGATTGTTGACCGCTGCCATGGAGAGATTCCACAGTGAGGACGAGACCTTCCATTTTTTGACTAGAGAGATGACTGTGACATTAGAGGATGTATACAGGATACTGCACTTACCCGTTGTTGGTGAGTTGGTGGAGTATGATGCGCAGCGAGATACGGGACTCGCCGAGTGCAGGTGAGTGTTTGATGATCCTGAGTTGGTTGGACAGGTCATCCCGTGGCATGATATACATGATTGTTATGACTACTTCCCTAGGATTGTGGCTGGATTGATCGGAGGCGTTGTATGCCCCGACAGGAGATCGCATGGGTTCCCCATTGGATGGGGACTGATTATGGAGCAGATGCTGACTAAGGGCACCTGATATGCATGGGGAGTCTGCGTACTGGCACACTTGTACCATGACATGCACCAGGTGGTGTACCACCGCAGCATGAGTCTGTCAGTTGGGGTACTGCTGCTACAGTTTTGGTTGTGGGAGCACATAGCGGTGACGAGGCCAATATGTGTGTTCGCGAGGCAGCGAGGAGAGCCATACAATTATGGCTATGCAGGAGTGATTTCCCAGCACAGGCTGGGGAAGCTAGAGTACTAGAGGCACACGTTGGACAGTGTAGATGTGGTCGTCTGGGGACCATATTTGGATTGCGAACCCTGGACGACGAGGGAGATGAGCTGCCATACTATTTTTAGATGAGGTGGCTGATAGGGAAGACGCGACACATATTGGAGAGACATATGGGAGAGACACATAGCAGTGATGAGGCTGATATGTGTGTTCACGAGGAGCGAGGAGAGCCATATAGTTATGGCTATGCAGGAGTGATTTCCTAGCACAAGCTAGGGAAGCTAGAGTACTGGAGGCACACGTTGGATGGTGTAGATGTGGTCGTTTGGCGACCATATTTGGATTGCGAGCCCTGGGACGACGAGGGAGATGAGCTGCCATACTATTTTCAGATGAGGTGGCTGATAGGGCAGATGCGACACATATTGGAGAGACAGATGGTGGGCCGGTACTGCGACAGTTTGGTAGGAGGCAGGGTATGCCACAGGGACAGGCGTTGTTCGCACAGACACCTGCAGAGAGGGTCCGATGGGGGCTGATGGCTTTGTATGAGGAGGCCCTGGCAGAGTTTCGGTAGACTCCTTATGTGGCATGGGACATGAGGACAGAGATATCCGACGCTGGGGTTACACAGGACTACAAGGATTGGATGACGGCACATCCCTTCCTAAGGTACTCAGGACCTGGCATGCTGGTGCCTCATATTGACGAGGCAGATTCAGAGGAGGAGGGACAGGTTGGCCGGGGTTGGAGGGGAGGTAGAGGAGGACAGGGTCGAGGAGGATGGGGAGGTGGAGATGGAGAGAGGCTGAGACAGTGGAGGAGGGTAGCTCAGGCTGAGCAGGTAGTGCCAGGATAGGTTGCACAACAGCAGATACCACAGCAGGCGCAGATGCCGCCACCCCAGCAGGTGCCACAGCAGCAGGTGCCCCAGCCACAGGGGCCAAGACAGGTAGAGGCATCATAGGGGCCAGTGCAAGTAGAGGTGTACGAGAGGGCCATAGCCAGCCCAAGGGGACAGGTGCGAGAGCTGCAGGCACAGCTTAGGAGGGCCGACGACCAGCGAGAGACAGATGCAGCGGTGATCGCTGGGCTGACCCGCAAGAGGGATATGGCAGACGCATGGGTACGTGTTATCCGTGTGGAGCGGGACACTGTAGTAGCAGCCATGGGGACAGATGCAGCTAGCTCCTTTTTGGTTGGGTAGGTGCAGCAGGCACAGGCACAGGTAGGCCAGTTGCAGACACAGTTGGCACAGGTGTAGGCAAAGCTTGCCAAAGCACAGGCACAGGCACAGTACTACCGGGGCCTATACCATGGGGCAGTGCCAGTGAGTCAGAGGGCTTCGAGTTTCAGGAGTCAGTCTGGGGCTTTGCAGAGAGCAGGTCCATTGCGGTCAGGGGCCTCCGTGATGGGTCCCCAGCAGTCAGGAGCTAGTAGTGGTGGCCCACAGCGGCAAGGGTAGACTTGTACCACACTTTGTACTTTTTGGGACATGTATCACCATCCTTTTGGATGCACATTGTATATGACATTTTGACTCAGAGATAGAGATGACGATATTGTATGAGATGATGATTTACTTCTATTGTATGATGCAATGCATGTGGAGACTTAGAAGTTCTATTTGATGTTAAATGAGATGCTTTTTTTATGTGATGTCTATATGATCTAATGTTTCGAATGTATGTAAATGCAACATGATTTCTATGTGATTATGCAGCTTTGTATATGATGCACTTAGCTATGTTTTTTATTTTCTTTGCTTTATGATGTGAATATGATGATGATGTATGGATGACCTAATGCATTGTGTTATGTATGCAACTGACTTAATCATGTTCATGACTAGCTCTAAATGTGATATGATATGCACCTATATGCTTTGTTTTTGTGATGTCCAAATGTACTCTATTGACACAAGAATGATAGGATGATAGATAGAAGAATGGTTTTGACAGAATGACTTAGAAACTTCAGTTGATATTGTTATTCTACATAGTTCAGGTACTGTTGGTTGTAATAGATATGGATGTATGGATGTGTATATGGATATAGGATGGATGGTTTTCTTTTAGAGTGCTTTATTTCATCATTGGGCAATTTATTTTTGGTACATTTTCTGACATGTTTTAAGTGAATACAAGCATCTAGGCATAATTGAACTGAGATGACCTAAGTACTACTTACATGGATTATGATTTGGCAAGTAAATACAAGCATCTAGTTAAAATTGAATCTAGATGACCTGAGTACATCTTGCATGTCAACAAACAAGGATTGCCCCTATTCTTGTTAGACCTTTGATGTCCTCGATGATCTTTTGCCGATCATGTCTTTAGACAAGGTGTCACATTACTAAAGCGGAATCCACATATAGCAAACAAAGAAAATGATCATGCCCCCATCATAGCATCTCTAGCTTTTGGCATCCTTGAGTAGCGTAGAAAGACATGATAAGAAAAATCAAGACTCTGTAACTTAACCATGATTTCAAATCACAGAACATTCTTGCATTTAGATGTACTTGTCTTGCCGTAATATAGATAGAATCAGTTAGAAGACCTTGGGTATTTGCTTTGTGTTTGAATAGGTTAAGTTGTTCATAGTCAAGATTTATGCTTGGAGTGTGGGTTCTGCTTGCACCTGCTTGCTTGGTGAGAAGATTTAACAACCCTTATTGGCAAGACAGACCCTAAGGGACTGACCTAGTGCCTCGGGGGCTCATTACTAAATGGCCTTGCCTATGTGACGATGTAGAGGCAACGTAGTTTGGGGTAAACCCTAATGGACCATGGATGGACTAGAAGAAAGATGACAAGAAAGGGGACGAATGGGACTGTGGGAGAAATGGAAGCCTCAAGGGCGCATTAGAATAAAGGCCTTGCCTACGTGACAGCGCAGAGGCAATGTAGTTCACGGACTTGGACCATGGACATTGATGAGGGACACTATGCCAGGCTCACACTAAGGAGACGGTATGGGACAAAACCTTGGTTGAAAAGGCCACAAGGAGAGTATCAAGCCATGATAGGTAACTATCAAGTGTTTATTGTGGGACAGATATGGGTCAAATGGGAAATGAGCGAAGGAAGAATGGACTCAGGGTGATTGGATTCCCAAAGATGGAGAAGGCGGTTTATCACAAGTAATGCCTGTTTACCAAGTTTTCATCACTTGCTTTTATTTGCACGAGAAGCTAGAAAGTAAACATGATGCCTGTTTGCTAGGTTTTCATCATGATACCTATCCAAGGTGCCTGTTTGCCAGGTTTTCACCAAAAGGACAATTTTTTTGTATGCTTTCTATTTTTTCTAATTTTTTTGTATTTTCTCTTTTCAATTTTTTTGATTTTTTTGTATTTTTGTGCCCCCTTGCTTTGGGGTTCTCCTAGGTATAGAACTAGTGAAGGTGCATGGTGTTGATTGGATCATCGAACAACTCACCCTCTGATGTTGCCAACTGATATGCCCCCAATCCGTAAGCAGCCACAATCACATAGGGCCCAAGCCAGTTAGGTTTGAACTTGCCTTTCTTTGCTCTGTCTTGTTGATTGCAAGGATTCTCTTTGAGAACGAGGTCCTCAACCTTAAAGCATCTTGGGCGAACCTTGTGGTTATAGCTTCTTGACATCATCTATTGATATGCTTTGAGATGATCAAAGGCTTTCTGGTGCCTTTCTTCTAGCAGGTCTAGTTCTTGTAACCTGGACACTCTGTATTCTTCGTCTGATATGAGACCTTTCAACGACACCCTGAGAGATGGTAGTTCGACCTCAATGGGGAGGATGGCTTCTAAACCATAGACAAGGGCATAGGGTGTAGCACCTGTGGGAGTGCGTATACTGGTTCTGTAGGCCCACAGAGCAGGATTGAGTTGGACATGCCAATCACGGCCAACCTCATTGACAGTCTTCTTTAGGATTTTTAGAATGGTTTTATTCGATGCCTCAGCTTGGCCGTTACCTTGGGGGTAGTATGGAGTGGAGAAACGATGTTGGATTTTGAAATGCTCACAGAGTTCTTAGACATCCTAATTTTTGAATGGTCCTCCATTATCCGTGATAATAGATGAAGAAATGTCATATCTGCAGATAATGTAATTTAGAATGAAAGATGAAATTTGCTTACCTATGATGGTGGTTAGGGGAACGGCCTCAATCCACTTTGTGAAATACTCAGTCGCAGTTATGATGAATTTGTGGCCATTGGAAGAGGGTGGATGAATCTTTCCCACAAGGTCAAGTCCCCACTGGCAAAAGGGCCAGGGTGTCATTAAAGGTCTCAATTCTTGAGCAGGTGCATGGATCAGGTTTCCGTGTATTTGGCACTGTTTGCACTTTTCGACGAACTGGTATGAATCCATTTCCATGTTTGGCCAGTAATAACCCAAACACATGAGTTTCTTGGCTAAGGAAGGACCACTGGAGTGTGTTCCGTAGATCCCTTCGTGTACATCTCGCAAGGCAATTATGGATTCTTCTTGTTCTAAACAATGGAGCAAAGTACCATCCAGACCATGTCGGTAAAGGGTATCGGCTATGATGGTGTAGCGAGAGGTTTTTCATATGAAAGTTTGCTTTTGGTTGGGAGAGAGGTCAGGTGGGAGAAGGTTGTCCTTGAGGTAAGTGTAAGTCTTATCGTACCAAGGTGAATCAGATCTAACTAGAAGGCAGATGGAATGGGTTTCAAGAAGATCATAAGCTAGTTGCCAGATACCGTGACTCATGTTTAGGTATTTCCAGGAGAGAGGCTATGGTAGCCATTGCATCTGCCGCCTTATTCTCAATTCTAGGTATTTGCTCAAAGGAGATGGTCCTGAAGTGTTCTTTGAAGTCATCAACCATTCATTTGTACGGGATGAGCTTTTCATCTTTGGTTTGATACTCATCATTGACCTGGTTGACTATAAGCTGAGAATCACCGTAGACATTTAGTTCTTGGATTTTCCACTCAGTTGCCATCTTAAGACCAATTACCAAGGCTTCATACTCCGCTGTGTTATTAGTGCATCAAAATAACAAATGGTAAGACTTTGGAATTGTGTCACCTGGGGTAGTTATAAACAGGATGCCTGCCCCCGATCCATGGTTTGTGTAAGACCCGTCGAAGTAGAGTTTCCAAGAAGATGTTGATATAGTGAATAAGGACTCGTCGGGAAACTCAAATTGCATGGGCTTGCTGTCTTGTAACCGTGTGTCTGCTAGTTGGTCAGCTATGATTTGTCCCTTGATGGCTTTTCTATCCACATATTTGATGTCATACTCACTGAGAAGCATTACCCATTTTGCTAGGTGACCTATGAGAGCAGCTTTACTGAGAAGATACTTCAATGGGTCTATTTTGCAATGAGCTTAACTGGATGTGCAATCATGTAATGTCAGAGTTTTTGTGAAGCAAAAACTACCACAAGACATGATCTTTCTACTTGTGAGTATTGCAACTTGTAGCCCACTAAGGTTCGACTGATGTAGTATACAACTCTTTCCTTGTTCTCATAATCATGTTGTGCTAGAAGTGCCCCCAGAGTAGTAGGTGTAGCAGATATGTAGAGAATCAGAGGTCTTCCTTGGATCGGAGGCATGAGAATGGGTGGATTTATAAGGTACTCCTTTAGCTTGTTGAATGCCTCTTCACACCGCTTATCCCACCTAAAGGGAATGTTCTTATGCAGGAGATGGCTGAAAGGTTGGCACTTGTCTGCCAGCTGTGATATGAATCTGCGAATGGCCTGCATCTTGCCCTGTAAGGATCTCAACTGAGTTAGAGTCTTGGGTGGTGGCATGTCCATTATAGCTTTGACCTTGGCCAGGTACCAAAAATGTTAGGGTAAAATGTGGTTTAATCAAATGAACAATATCAAACCCAAACATCAACAGAATAATGAAAATAAGAAAGATTGAATGAAATGAAGCAATGAATAACACAATGCAAACCTTCCTTGTTTCAAAGCTTCTGTTGTTCGCCTATTACAACCGTCCTTTGCTGATGAAGTAGGCCCTCAGTGAGTGCACTCTTTTAGCTGTGTGGTAGGATGTCGGTAGTAAATGGCTATGTTGATAGATAATGCTGTGAAGTAGAGCTTCAAAGCAAATGGTGATCTCAAGTAGACTGTATTGGGGGTGCCAAAGGTGCGCGGGTAGAATTCTGCAGAGTAATAATACAAATAACCTGGATGAATAGAATGGAGGGATGAAGCTTCTTTTATAGACTCAGAAGAATGAGAATCAATGGTTGAGAAGAGGTGTGATGATCAATGGCTGAAAACGGTTGAGGAATGTGCAACCAGTAGAAATATGACAAGTGTCCCACCTCCATCATGAAAGAGGGGATGTGACAACATTGATTGGAGAGTTAACTCTTTTTAACTGAATAGTTAACAAACTTGATTAGTCAGTTGGAAGAATGAATTGTGGAATTGACTGAATTGATTAAGGGATTAACTCAATTGACTGGCTAGTTAACACTTTTGATTGGTTAGTTAACTAACTTCTGATTTGAGAAGAAATAGGCCATGTGGGTGACGGAAAATAAGGTAATTAAATATTTAATATATTTAATTACATGTGCAACCCGGTGAGGTGGACAAGGTGAGGTGGAAAGTGTGAGGTGGATTTTTGGGAATTAGAACTTAGGATAGAGGAATTTGGATTAATTAAATAATTTAGGATTATTTAATTATGTAGGACATTAGAAGAATTTAGGGATTTTAATTAAATAAATTAAATTTATTTAATTATGGAATAGTGAACCGCTTAAATAAATTTAGAATATTTATTTAATTGGTAGAAGAACGGAATAAATATTTAGAATATTTATTTAGAGTGAATCATGTCATTTTTAGGCGTATACAATGATTAGGCCTTGAACAAGTTATTAGGCTCCTTGACATGCCTTTAGAATCCTTGACATGCCTTAACAAGGTTTAAAACATGAAGATTACATGACTGCCCTCTATGGTGTTATGACAGCAATAGACTTTTGGACAAAGTCCTTTACAACATGACATCTCAACTTACTACATCATGAGAATGGTCTCTAGGACCTTATTGAACAAAAAAAAAAACTTGAAGATCAGAACAAGACATAGATATCTTGGTGCTCCTACACCAATAGATATGAAGACATGTAAAAAAAATTATTTCCCTGATAGTTACTCAAACCCTGATGTAAACATTCTGCTATGATTTCTGCCCAATCTAGATATTGTTCTTCGTGAAGAATCACTTGAATAAAGAAATACATCCAATCCTCCCAATAGAATGCCTGAGAACTACCCTTTAATCTGTATAACAACACCATGATATCTTTTACTTCTGGTATCATATGTTCCCTCATTAATGATCTGGGCAGCCTCGAACCTTCCTTTTGAAACTTTAGCAGCCAATTCCTTGCAATTACACTCTTGTAACTTGCCTTTTTCAATGAAAAATAACTATAAGAGGAAGTAATGTCAAGATCTGAGTATGGCTCCTTGGGTGGGATTTTCATTACAACCATTAAGGTTTGTCTATTAATAGGCAATAACACATCTCCATTGGCTGCTCTAATACATCTACTTTGGGGGTCATATTTGCTCATACATTCAAGGACTAACTCAGGGCATTGCACTACTATAGGAAAAGTTGTGGATTCAATTAGACCACTTTCCACACTCCTTTCCATCATAGGAGTAGACGTAGGATTTTTAGCTCTTTCTTTAAAATCCTCTAAATCATACTGAGCTAAAAAGGTATCCCCATATTTGGGTAGAGAACAAATAAGGCTAGAACCATGTTCGGAACCCAGACAGGCAGCTTTCATGACTACAGTTTGGATAAATAGAATAGAAAATGCTTGAACTGCTTCTACAGTATCAGAAACTGGAAATGATTCTTTTTTTCAACAAAGAATGGCAACGGCTATGAGAAACGTCAAAACTCACCTTAACAGATTTGGATTCACTATCAAATTGGGCAAGAAAGTCCTTTACCTCTAGTGCTTTTTCCCTTTCGTATCACCCTATATGTTTTACTGCTAAATTGGCATGTTCTTTCTTTGATAAAAGTCATAAAATCCAGTCAAATAATTAATAAATCAATCAATTCATACTGAATTTACTTGATAAGACGTAAATTCTGACACTAACATTAATTGCAAGTAGTTCCCATACATGACCTTGATGTGTAATCATTACCCTTAACCTCTTAAAAGTTAGAACTTTTCACTTCATAAGGTACACCGAATATATTTCCCTTTGGTTGATTTTTTTTTAAAACTCCCACAAATTTTGACTCAAAGTAGGTTTTAAGGAATAAACAAGACTTAACACATAGGTACACTTACTGCGGAACATTTCATGATGAACCATTGAACCATTAAACCTTTGAACTCTGATATGAGGTTCAATCGGGAGGTTCAAAGATACAAATTGTGTTGTACTAGAGACCAAGGGTAAGCAACCTTTCTAAGAACATTGCACGTTGAACTTTGAACCCATGAACCATTGAATTTTAAAAAGGGTTCAAGTTCGAAGGTTCAAGACTACAGATTATTTTATACATTAAGACAATAGGTGAATGATTTTTACAGCAAAGGATGACCCGAGGGGTAAATGTGTAGACCAAAAAGAGAATAGTATATCAATTGCTCGCTCAAAGAAGGACTACAAAAAGAAATACAAGGGCAACAAAAGGGTAACATAAGGGAAGGGATTTTCAAAAAAGGTATATCTCTTTTTCCAGGACTGTCTATGAGTAGGAGAAGGATAGAAAGTTTATTCTATGTCACTCTCTAGTTATATTTTCTTTAGCTCAACCTATGTATATAGAGGTTTTGTAGAAACTTTGAGTTTTGTTATATTGAAGGAATGAAGAATTACTTACAGAACTTTGTGTCTTCAAGTATCTTCTGTGATTGCAATTGATCTTATATCAATTAGTAATCTATCTTCAATACTACTTCTTTTATGTTGGTCTGTGTTAAGGAGGAATATAGTTGTATCTTTAAATCAATTTGTCCTTGTTCATGAATGTTGGATAGATGCGCTATGTATCATTTATTTGCATTCATTTCTTTATGAAATCAATTGCGTGCATCTATTTCATGGTGATGGGTAGATGTTAATACACCTTTCATGCTTTTTGGTCAAAAGCATATCCTACATTTGTATTCATTGCATATTCTAAGAGAGAGCTGTACCTCTAAAATTTAGAGGAAGGTTGTCAACCCGATGGCAACTTCTCCAACTATTAGTACTGATTGTTCTTCTTTCTAGGCATTCTAAGTCATTTTCTAAAATTATCTTTGAAGGACAAACCTGTTCACTAACAAGTATGTAGCCAGGAAAAATGATTTAAAATGCTTTTTTCTCAGTTGGCCAATGTTGGGGTCTAAAGCAACATGGGGGGATGTCTAGTTGGTGGTTCCCTCCATGGTTGTCTGGCAAATATGGAATGAGTGAAACTGATGGGTTTTCCAGGACCAGTATATGAATGTGAGAGAAATAACTAAAAAGATCCAACTTGGCATATGTGAGCTTCTCAATTCTAAGACTTCTAAATAGAATTGTTCCTTCACCACCTGGGATGAGAAGTTAAGAAGAATGTGGCCTGAACTGAAGTGTCCCCCGTACACTTCCAATAAGAAAAGAATGGATAGAGATGAAGAAAAATGGAAGAATCCACCACCGTCGCATTTTAAATCAAATTTAGATGGATGTGCCAAAGGGAATTAGGGTGGGCGGGTGGAGGAGTGATCATAAGAAATGATCACGGGATCTGTGTAAGTGCCATCTCATGTTCCTTAGGAGAAGCTACAAATAATGAGGTAGAATTTGAATCATTGCTAAGGGGCCTCTAGCTTTGTAAAAGATCTTCCATTAGAAGGATCGATATCGAGGGAGATTCCCTCATATGTATAAACACTATAAAATCTAAAAAAGTCAATAGTTGGAAGCTCAGTAGGTGGCTGAAGATGATTCTGGCTAAGTTGGAAGATTTAGAAGACTTCTCAGTTTCCCATATTTTTAGAGAGTCTAATAGTGCAGAGGATACGCTGGCTAATATTGGAGCCTTCCAAATGGAAGATGAGGTGGAGAATTTGGGTTCCGTCCTACCTTGCAAAGTGGAAGATTTAGTAGAAAGTGACAGATGCTCCCTAAAGTGAAAGTTGGACAAAATTCCTTTGAGACTGGTGTGATGGAATAGGATGGCCGGTACAAGTTTGGGTGGCTGCATATTATCCATCCGATTCAAAAAAGCTCCTCCTATCGATTCCAAGGCAGATATGGTAATCTCAGTGGTACTGGTTTATGACAAGTTTCTTCTTTTAAAATTACCACAGTTTGGTCTGATTTCTGAAGACAACTGATGTCTTCACGCCGCGATGATATTCCCCAAGATTTAGAGGACGATACTCTGATCATTTTCTGCATGCTTTGTATTTTTCTTCGAGTCCCTTCCAATGGGATGGGTGGAGTTGCCTATTATTTTAGCTATTTATACAGATTGCTTCAGAGTTGCTTTATCATCTTCTAAAGGAGTAGAAGATGGCGTGAGCAATGGGGGTCCACTACAGATGTTTGGAAGATTGCAAGGAACAACAGGTCATGATGTTGTTCAATCTGAGGAATGAAGGGAATAGAGAGGTCATCCTAAAGATGCATGATTCAAGCCTATGGAGTAGTGGACACGTCCATGATGGCATTGTCTACCAAACTTTCTTCACTAATATTCACCTACTGATGGGAGGAAGACACCAAGGCATCGCATGGGGGTCTAGACTGATAAAAAAAATAAAATCATGTAGCGGTCATGATAGCAGTGCCCACAGTTGGCCTGCAACTTTTTGAAAGCATTCTCCAGGGGGCGTATGCTTTAAATGCTGGTCAGACGGAATGAGTGGCTGAAACTATGCTTGCGGCCTACAAGGACAATATTGAGTGCAAGAAAATGGAGGTGTTTCTGAGCCAAACTCAGGGGACTGATAATGTTTTTGCTACTAAGCAGATTACCCATCTCAAAGAATTTGCGGAAGGTGTCATGGCCATCATGCATGACATAATGTAATACTTTTATAGTTCCTAAGTATAGTCTATAATAGCACGCCAATTATGGCCATGCATAATTTATAGTGGTTGGCCTATTATAGTGGCCAGCCTTATTTTATTTTATCTTTATATCCAAATGGGAGCCATCCCCTTGATGGTACTTACCAAAAACAAATAGTACAAAGACAAATATATATATATAGTTTTACAACATAAATATGTATAATATACAAGAGGCAAAAAATAATAATAGCACAACCACATATATATAGTATATTTACCTTATATATGTATATATATATGTATAAAGTAAAAATACAACACAAGAATAAATAATATACACGAAAGCAAAAAAGTACTAGTAAATATGATATACATGAATGCAAATAGGAGAATTACAACAAACATGTAAATATAATATATTTTTACTTTATATATATAACGTTAGAAAATGTCCCCTTGGGGGCTTTTCCCTCATAAGGTTTAGCTCCTAGGTCTTTAGCATGCATTTAGGACATCTTAGTTCATATTTTGACATCCCAATGGAATGAGCCCTAGGTAACATGACAAATGGGACCTAGGAGGACCCCTTGAGCTGTACCCTACCCAAAATAGGGGGGAGGACTTGGGTGCCCATGTCCTAGTCCTGCCCTATTTTGGGGCAGCCCCAATTTTTGGGTGTCGATTAGTGACTGTAATTAGGTCTCTTTTCCGACATGGTAAGTTTGAATTTCAAAAACCTTGGTGGGAGTGTTTGTAGATGCATATATAAATATGCTTAGGCATTCATTTGTAAACTAGAGATTATGTTCATATGATTTTGACATCCTAAGGTGATTCAAGGCTTTCTATTCTGTTGCAAGAGTAGACTTGTATGTTTTGTGTGTTGATATTTGTAGATTTGAGCATCAATTTCCTCATGGCATGAAGAGCATCTTCATCCATGAGAGCTTCACTACAAGGTGACATAATATTGTTTTTTTATCATTGATTCCTTTGGTTTTTGCCTTTGCCTCACAAGGGCACATACTCTTTGTCTGACAATGATGTTTGAAGACTTAAGTGTCCTCCGGGGCTTGACTAAGGCAAGCCTCTAAGCACCACAACCCCCAAACCAAGTCTTGTGATTATAGGTTACAGGTGTCGCATTTGGAAAAAGTGGAGTTGTAGGAAGGATTGGAAGACATCAGGGATTTAGGATCTAAAGAAAAGGACACATGAGCACTTCCATGACTTGGGCGCTCGCTCTAGTGTCCTTTGTAGACAGATCTCTAAAAACAAAAGTTTAGGGTTGATCAATGTCGGAAGTAGGTCCAAATTTTGTGAAGAAACATGTACCTTGGACTAGGATGCCTGCTCCACTGTCCCTAACTATTCTGCCTCACAACCCCGAAAATAGGTATTCTGTGATTTAGTATTTTACTCCTGTCTGCAAGAGCTTTTTCTGTCTTTTGTAAATTTGTTGTCGTATTTGCAATATTAGGATTTTAATAGTTAATTGGCTATAAGAGAAGGAAAATTAATAATTAAATTCTCTAATCTAAGTTTCCCTACATTTGTAAGTTACCTAGGGTATGATAGTGCTCGCCACTCGACCCTAGGTCCTTCAATGTTTAGTGGAGAGGCAGATTTAAACACATAAAAACTAAAACATTAACAATCCAAATTTTCCCCTAAACATTTTGGTGAACGCATGTTTTTGGACTTAAATTACAACTTTTTGAGTGTGTGTCTTCAGATTTGGATTGATTTCATTCATTCATTTAGTCATTCATTTTATTGTATTAAGAAAAATTGAAAATTTTGGAAAATTCAAAAAAATTGCATTGTTTAGCTTACTAAATTGCATCAATTCTTTCTAAATTTTCCTAATTCATGATTTTTACATCAGATATGATATAAACTACATAAAAATACAAAAATTCAAAAATTTGCATTGCATTTTCATTATTAATTTGCTAGGGTTTTGTCAAAATTTTGACAATTTTATATAACCTAGTAATTCTAAAATCTAGGGTTAGTAGGCAAAATCTTTTCTCAGATTTTTCTACTGATTTTAGAGGCTCATTCAAATTTTTATTTGTCTATAGTCTTTCATTTTAATATAAATTTGCAATTAGATTTAAAATATTTGCATTTTTGTCTAGAAAATTTCAACAAAAACTAGCAATTTTGATGCATTTTCATTAAATTTGCATGGGCATTTTCCATAATCAAGATTGAAAATCAATTTCATATATGAGATTATTTAATTTCCATCATAAATCAGACTTCAAAATATTCGCATAGCATTTTGTCCCAAGATCTCAAACCTAGGGCTTCGAAAACAACGATTTTCACTAAATTTGGCCTTATGAACTTTTTAAACTTGCACCATAGGCGTGTTGTGAAAGATATTTTGGCATTATTTTTCTGTTATCAGGGTAATAATTTTCTACCCTCATTAAAATCTTCACAACACCCTCTTATCGAGCTCTTGTAGTGAAAATTTGGTGAAAAACTACACATTTTGACTATTTTTGCCCTAGGGTTTGACCTAGTTTGCAATCCAAGCGTGTTGTGATCAATTTTATGGATTGATTTGACTAATATTATTGATATTATTTTTTGTACCTCCTAAAAAAATTTTACAACACCCCTTTTCCTAGGTTTTGGAGTTGAAAAACTGTTAAAAAATTGCATATTTTGCTATATTTTCACTAGGGTTTTACCTTAAGTGGCACTAAAAGCATGTTGTGTTGGGTATTTTGGAACCAAGTGGCTTTTATTATTTATATTATTTTCTATCCATCATCATTTTCCTCACAACACCTTTGTTATGCTCTCTTGCATTGATTTTTGGTGAAAAAATTATCTATTTCAACATATTTTCACTATAGTTGACTTGGCATTATCTTGGATTTGCATCAAGAGTGTGTTGGGAAGGATATTATTGCTGTTTTAGACTGATATCAGACATATAAATCACTTCCCTTGATCAAAATCCTTACAACATTCTTTGTTTCATTCATTTGCATTGGAAAAAGTACAAAAAATCAAGCATCTAGGCTACTTTTTACATATAGTTTTGCACTTGTCATTGACATACTTTTGGGTAAAACTTTTAAATCTGATTTGACATTGATTTGAAAACATATATCATGGCTACTTCTTTAGAAGAGTCATTTGCATACATCGTAGACATTGATCATTTCTCTAAATTCACTGACAAACATCCTAAAGTTTTGGAACAAATAGCACACATTCATGATGTTGATCTCTCTATGTGCTCTACATACAAAATCCTTTGTCATATATCTGATTTTCATAGCTTCACAAACTTCATAGGAATATACCCTTGGATATTGGATTATCTCACTAAATTCATGATCAATAATATATACTAGTGATGACCTCAAGATGTTAGATGAAGCCTTAGATGACTTTATGGAACATTCCATTTCGGTACCTATTGCTAAAACACTTCGGTTTGCCTTATGATCCCTCTCACAATTTTGTTCCTCCTCATGAAGATGCTTTGATGCAAGAGAATGATTTCATTAACACATCTCTTAACATCATACCACCAAATCTTCATTCTAATGCTCACTCTGGCCAAGATGAAGCATTAGCAAATGAAGAGCCATCACCACTTTGCCATTCCAATGCTCTCCCTGGCCAAGAGGAAGCATTAGTGAATGAAGAACTCCTTCCAACCAAGAACATTCGATGGGTCAACAGTGAGCTTTCATCTAACAACAATACAAACTCTATCATAATGGATCATCCTACCAACCTTGTTCCTTTAATGGATTGTTCACACACCTTGGATATCACTAAGGAAGAGAAGACCTTTAATGTCCCTCCTTTGTTTTATTATTCAAGTCATTTGGACATCACTAAGGAATCAAAAACATCAACTCCCTCTCCTTTAATTGCATATTCCTTGAACATCAATAACGACATAAACTTTCCAAAAGATACAACACTAGTTAATGAAGAAAATATTCAATCTAATATTGAAACAAATCAAAAAGAGCTTAAACATGAAAAACATGAAAACATGAGCAAAAGTTGGACCATGGTACCCTATGCAACTCTCCCCTCAAGCATTAGAGATTGGGATGATTGTGACCCACCTGATGATGAGACTTAGCATGAAGACCCTACAGGTAAGTATCTCTAACTTTTATTTCTCTCATGATGTGCTTCCCTCGTGATGTGTTATGTGTTGTTTAGGCCTCCTAGGATGACCTTGGATTCTCTCATAAGGTCTAGGATACCAAGAGACCAGCTCTGTTGTGACCACCTTTTATTTGTATCATCATTCTTCTAAATTGCCTCTCTCTAATTTCATTATTGTGTGTTGTGTCTTGCAGACATAGCGTCATGGTTAGTGACTTCGGGGCACCCTCCTACATGACTATCCCTAAGACACTTGTTTCCCCTCTCTTATTTATTGTTTCCCTTCCTCTAGTGTTTCCAACTAGCGGGTGAATGACGACAAACATCTATACTAATGCAGACATAGTGTCCCTTTCGAGAGCAATCAAAAAAGAATGGACTTAGTTCCTAATATGATGATGGGGTTGTATATCTTATCCGACTCTTGGCTAGTGGAAGCACTCATGCTTCCCGCGTAGTGAATTTGATGATGTTTCTATCGCATTTACAGACCTTAACAATACTGCTGCTCTATGCACCTTTGTTAGTCTTTGAATCTAGCCTTGGTTGTACTCAATTCAGAGAGCTTTGTGATATAGCCCCATGGTTACCCTCAAACTCTAAATTTGTTGTATAACCTTGGCTCTTTGTGTGGTTAATCGTATGCATTGATGTCATTGTTTATCATAATGTTTCTTGTAGGGATGTGTTCATGGAAACATTTGGTGATCATAAAGTACATGTCACCTCTAGGGAGCATGGGCCTTGTGAAAGCCGGTGTTCCCTTGTGTGTTTTCTTCCTACCTTAATGTGCTTGATATCGATGCATGATATCAACCACCTTAAGGTGGGGGCATATAAGGTAAGTTGTCTATTATAGATGTTAGCAATGTGTTTGACCTCAGATGCAAAGACTTGTGCCCCAGGGTAGTGCAACATGCATCCTGAGTTTGTTTGCAATCAATCAATCAATCATGTATGCCCTCTACAGAGGTGGGATATTGAGGATATCCTTTTTCTAAAGCCCTCTACGGAGGCAGGATATCAAGCATATCCTTTTTCTTAATCCCTTTGCGGAGGCGGGGATGGTGTATTTCTTGGAGCAGATTGCATCATCTTGTCATTTTCAAAAGTCCTCTACGGAGGCAGGGAGAGGTTCTATGACTAACTCAACCCTTAAGCATGTTTTTGGTGATTGTTGTGGTGAAGCCCAATTGTCAGTGTGTGCCTATAATGTTCCTGAGATGGTGATGAGCCTAGACATAGGGAACACACCATCACTTGTCTACCATGTTTTCTCCATGTCTTCAAGTGTGTGTTTTGGCATGCTTGTTTTGTGTGGCATGTTTGTTGCCCCATATGTAGAGACCAGCGCCCTCAGGTAGTGCTTCCTACATTTTGGGAGGTTTTGTGTGTCTTGCGTGTGTGTTGCCCCTATATACAAAGACCTGCGCCCTAGGGTAGTGCGTCCTGTATTATGGGAGGTTTGTTTACTTTCTAGTACGTGTATCTGCATTTCATATATATGGGAAAAAAAATTCATTCTTTCTTCCATGCATTAATGTGTCTTCTATGCATTGACTATCTTCTTCATGTTCTACGTGAGTGTGACTGTCTTCTCTGTGTTCTGCGTGACTGTAACTATCTTCTCTGTGTTTTGCATACTTGTTACTGTTTTCTATGTGATTGGTGTGTCTTCTCTGTGCTTGGTGTGTTTGTTTGTGTTTGTGACCTTACTTTAATGCATGTATTGGCCTTGTGTTTATACATACATTAAAGTGGGGGCTAAATGTAACGTCAAAAAATGTCCACTTGGGGGCTTTTCCCTCATAAGGTTTAACACCCAAGTCTTTAGCATGCATTTAGGACATCTTAGTTCATATTTTGACATCTCGATGGAATGAGCCCTAGGTAACATGACAAATGGGACCTAGGAGGACCCCTTGAGCTGTACCCTGTCCAAAATAGGGGGGAGGACTTGGGCGCCTGCACCCTAGTCCTGCCCTATTTTGGGGTACCACTAATTTTTGGGTGTCGGTTAGTGATTGTTATTAGGTCCCTTTGCCAACATGGTAAGTTTGAATTTCAAAAACCTTGGCGGGAGTGTTTGTAGATGCATATATAAACATGCTTAGGCATTCATTTGTAGACTAGAGATTATGTTCATGTGATTTTTACATCCTAAGGTGATTCAAGGATTTCTATTGTGTTGCAAGAGCAGACTTGTATGTTTTGTGTGTTGATATTTGCATATTTGAGCATCAATTTCCTCATGGCATGAAGAGCATCTTCCTCCATGAGAGCTTCACTACAAGGTGACATAATATTGTGTTTTCATCATTAATTTCTTTGGTTTTTGCCTCTACCTCACAAGGGCATGCACTCTTTGTCTGACAATAGTGTTTGGAGACTTAAGTGTCCTCTGGGGCTTGACTGACACAAGCCTCTAAACACCACAACCCCCAAACCAAGTCTTGTGATTGCAAGTTACAGGTGTTGCATTTGGGAAAAGTGGAGTTGCAGGAAGGATTGGAAGACATTAGGTATTTTGAATCTGAAGAAAAGGACACATGAGCACTTTAGGACTTGGGCGCTCGCTCTAGTGTCCTCTACAGATAGATCTCTGAAAACAAAAGTTACAGGGTTGATCAGTGTCAGAAGGAGGTCTGGATTCTGTGAAGAAACCTGTACATTAGACTAGGGTGCCCGCTCCAGTGTCCCTGACTGTTCTGCCTCGCAACCCCAAAAATCAGTATTCTGTGATTTGGTATTTTACTCCTATCTGCAAGAGCTTTTTCTGTCTTTCATCAATTTGTTGTCGTATTTACATAATTAGGGTTTTAGTGGTTAATTGGGCATAAGAGAAAGAAAATTAATAATTAAATTCTCTGATCTAAGTTTCCCTACATCTGAAAGTGACCTAGGGTATGATAGTGCTTGCCACTTGACCCTAGATCCTTCAATGTTTAGTGGAGAGGCGGATTTTAACACATAAAGATCAAAACATCAACAAATCCAATTTTCTACCTATTCAATATATATATATATATATATATGCAAAAAAAGGGAAAGCACAACAGACATGTAAAAATAGTATATTTCTTTATAAACACAAGTGTATACAATATACATGAATGCAAAAGAGTAAAAGCACAATAGACAAATAAATAAAGTTACTTTACTTTACTTTATATATATATATATATATATATATATATAAATACAACACAAAATTATATAATATACAAGAATGTGAGAAAGCAAAAAGAACAACCGACATATATATATATAAAGAATAAAAACCTAAGAAGAAAAAATGTTATATATAGATTAAGAGAGGAACAATGAACAAAATAAAAAGATAAAGGACAAGGAGAGAAGGACGAGAGAAGTCCAAGCGAGAGGAGAACAACAGGGAAAGGAAGAAAGAGGGTTTGAGGCAATGTGTGAGCAAGGGTAGAGGAGAATGGAGAACAAGCTTGAAGAGCACAGGAGGGGGAGAGAGAAGCAAAGGAAGAAGGAGAAAGAGAACTCAGTGGAGAGGGCTCTCAAAGGAGAGAACAGACTAGAGACATGAGAAATAAAAAGTAGAGATAAGGAGAGGATGAAAAAAGAAGAAGAACAAGGAAGAGGAAGGAAAGGGCGAAGAAAATAGATGACGGAAAAGAAGGGGGGGAGGGGAAAACAAAGAAGGGGACAGAGAAGATAAGGGAGGGGACAAGAGATATGAACTAGGAAAGGGGAGAAAGGCTAAGAGGGAAGGAGATTGGGATGGGGAATGGAATAGTTTCTAAGATGGGTTAGCAAGGGGTGCCAAGAGAAACTAAGACTCCAACCCTCATCACTATTGAGGTTAGAGGCGTGATTTTCAATTTCCCATCCCTGTCCCAATCTCTTTCCCTCTTATCCTTTCTCTCCTTTCCTAGTTCGTCTCTCTTGTCCCCTCCCTTATCTTCTCTGTCCCCTTCTTTGTTTTCCCCTCCCCCCTTCTTTTCCGTCAACTATTTTCTTCCCCTTTTCCTTCCTCTTCCTTGTTCTTCATCTTTTTTCATCCTCTCCTCATCTCTGCTTTTTATTTCTCATGTCTCTAGTCTATTGTCTCCTCTGAGAGCCCTCTCCATTGAGTTCTCTTTCTCCTTCTTCCTCTGCTTCTCTCTCCCCCTCATGTGCTCTTTGTGTTTGTTCTCCATTCTCCTCTACCCCTGCTCACACATTGTCTCCAACCCTCTTTCTTCCTTTCCCTGTTGTTCTCCTCTCACTTGGACTTTTCTCGTCCTTCTCTCCTTGTCCTCTAGTTTTGTTTTCTGTCCGTTGTTCCTTTCTTAGTCTGTATATAGCCTTTTTTCTTCTTGGGATTTTATTCTTTATATATATACACGTATATATGTCAGTTGTTCTTTTTGCTTTCTCACATTCTTGTATATTATATAATTTTGTGTTGTATTTTTACTATATATAAATATATATATAAAGTAAAAATATATTATATTTACATGTCTATTGTAATTCTCTTGTTTGCATTCATGTATATCATATTTACTAGTATTGTTTTGCTTTCGTGTATATTATTTATTCTTGTGTTGTATTTTTACTTTATACATATATATAAAGTAAATCTACTGTATATATGTGGTTGTGCTATTATTATTTTTTGCCTCTTATATATTATACATATTTGTGCTGTAAAACTATATATATTTATCTATTGTATTATTATTATTTGTTAGCATTTGTGTATATTATTTATATTTAAGTTGTATTTTTACTTTATATATATATTCTTGTATATCATATATATTTGTTGTTCCATTGCTTTTCCCGTTCTTATACTTTTATGTTTTTGTTGAACTATTGATTCTTTTCTTTATTATTTATATATGTTATATGTATATATATCTCATTTTATCATTCCTTCTTATTTTATATTTTTCCTTTTTTCCTTCTCATAGTTCCCTATTCTCATTATTCTTTTATTTTTCTCTTTTGATTCTTGGAGTCCATGTAACCTCTCTCCTTCCCTCTTTTTATGTTGCTTTGGTCTACAATCCATAATTTTCAATTCTACTCTCTTGCTCACATTCTCCTGATGATGGATCACTATGTGTGATCCAAAACGTTGAGGAAAAATAACTTACACAGTTAAATCCAGAACCATTCATTACAACATCATGGACTGTGGAAAACTAATGAACTCCAATAGTTGGTAATATCAAATGTGAACTATTGAGTACTATTAAGAGAAATATAGAGATTCTTGTTTAAAATCCATAGTTGCATGGCATGTTAGAGAAGGAAACCCATGAAGTGGAGTTGCATTTAAGATAGGAAGAGTGGCGGCTCCCAACCACCACTCAAATTTTAGTGAAGTAATTATCTTCATTAACTCCAACTGGAGTGATAGGAAGAGGACTCTCAAAATCTGTTGTAAATTAAATGTTTTTCTATTTTGAGGGGAGTTTTTGGAGGTTGAGATGAGGAAAATGTGTTGGTAGAGGGTATCGAATGGCCAGTGACAGAAAACAATGAGGAGTTTTGGTAGAAGTAGAGAGAAGAATTGAGAAGATTTCTCAACAAAGAGGGACTTGGAACTCTGCATTTATTTGGTTTGCTAACAAAAATGGTATGTCTCTGCAAGCTTATGTGCATACAATTTTTAAAACATTTTTAATGGGAATTATATTCTTTGGTTTTTATGAGCAATCTTGCTGTGGATTTGTGACTCTATTTGTTAGAATGAAATGTCTTCTTTGGCAAATAGGGTAAATATAAGAAAGATTGTTACTTTTTATTCAAAGTCGATTTATTATTCAAATGGTATACATTTTTCCATTCTAGTGAAAAGGGGTTGTTATGGGTATACCAGTGTCACTATCTTTTTCTCTTTAAATTCATGAAATTTTTGTTTAGGTTTACTTATGAATATACATATAAGTAAATTTTTTTTGAGTAATCAGGAAGGAGACTACATAGCAATACATACAATAGAAATTGTTGATAAAATGTCTCCACTATTGATAAAACCTGACTAGTTAAGGTTTGTATGATTATTATTATCATGAGAGTATGTTATCTGCTATTTGTAAGACCACAAAAGGTTTGAATGTGATCGATTCCCAAGTGGGAATGACTCACTAAGTAGCTTCATCAATCGACCCTAATGAGAGTTGAACTATTTAGTGAGAAAACTATAAAATATCATGAAACTTGCTTTACTTTTAGAAATCTCTGTTTGATATTTAGAATAGTAATATATAGTTGTTTGAGCATTTATAAACAAAAAAAAGAGATGAGAAAGATCCCGACTTCAATGTTGCAACAATATAAAAGTTGTCTACACTATATGTGTGTGTGTGTGTGAGAGAGAGAGAGAGAGAGAGAAAGAAAGAATCCTTTGATGCGAAGACTGTAACTCTTCATTATAGAATATTCATACGATTATGAAGTGAGTAGTAACTCTATTGTACAAGTGTGTATTTCAAAGATGCAACAGTATGATATAGTTGTATTTATACAATTTTAAATATGAGTACAAATTCTATTTCAAAATATTACAACAATATAATTTAGTTGTTTTATACATTTAGACATATACTTGTAAATGTATAGCAGTATGTATACAAATATAGTTATATGTATAACTTGTATTATAGTGACAATGGTCATTAATTTTTAAAGAGGATATATATATAATCTCTTGGAAGGGTACATATGAGATATGGTTCCTTCATACCTTAGACGGTATATGAATGCAGACTCTATTGATTGTTTGATAACAATAGAATCAGAGATGAGATGTCAATGAATAGAGCATATTGAACTAAATTTTTTTCTCTTTATATTAAATAATGAAATCTACAAAAGCATGATCAGTTAGGTCTGCATTTAAAACGATTTATTATTACTTGTTTCATGGTAAAATCATTTCAATGAATGAAAGAAGAATTAGAAAGTTGAATTTAAAGAATTTAAATTGCTCAAAAGGTAAGATTGAGATAGAGGTGTCTGTGATAGATCGACAGATATATCTAATATAGATTATGTTTTATATATGAAACTTTGGCCAAAGTAATGCATTGACTATGTGCATTGTTGAATCACTGTGTCTTAGATTCACATTTCAATCATAATGTTATGCTCAGTTAGAAGGTATCTATTGTTGTGTAACAAATTGTATGTAAAAAGCACATCACCGGTTCTTAGATGGCATGGTTCCATAAGGACATTCTTTATCCGCTTCTGTCCCAACGGGTTGGGTTTCTCTAGTAAGAGGAATATTAGGGAAGCAAAAGCTTCATGGTTGGCAGATAATCACTCTAGTTATGCTCTCTCATGTAGATCAAGTGGCTGAAATCTTGAGTTGGCAAGAGTAAAAACAATTGTATTTTGTTATTCTATTGTTATTAGATAGATATCTGGTATGTGAAAAACATCAATCTTTTGTATATGATGTACTTAGAGGGTTATTTGAGTGTTATGTCAGAAAATGTCCCCTTGGGGGATTTTCCCTCTTAAGGTTTAGCTCCTGAGTCTTGTTTATGCATTTAGAGCATCTTGCATGATTTTGATGACTCCCAATGAGAAAACCCTAATGTTTCATGGGAAATAGGACTTAGGGGATGCACTTGACATGATTCCTACCTGAAATAGGGGTGAGGACCTGGGTGGCCACTGGTGCAGGAGCACCAAGGGCTTGGAGCCCGTGTATATATTTTCGTGTTTTGGTGTGAAGTGTTTTTGTTTTTTGAATAAGAAGGAGCGGAACTGATGTATGAACTTAGTGATTGAACCATTGAACCTCATGTTGGAGGTTCAACAGGTTCATTTAGTTCAATGGAGGAACCTAGCGTTGAACCATTGAACCTCATACTGGAGGTTCAACTAGTTTATTCAGTTCAAATTTTGACAAGTTTTTTTGGTTCAACAGAGTGAGCACTGTCCAATGGAGAAGCCTAGTAACTAGCATTGAACCGTTGAACCTCATGCTAGAGGTTCAACGGGTTCATTTGGTTCAACAAAGTGACCAACAGTGGTGGTGAGAAAAACCAGCATTAGCATTGAACCATTGAACCTCATGCTAAAGATTCAACGGATTCGTTTGGTTCAACAAAGCGGTGAGAGAGCCGGTGATAGGAACTAAACAGTCACATATGGCGTCGAACCATTGAATCTCATGCTGGAGGTTCAACTGGTTCATTTGGTTCAACAGAGCGGTGAGAGAGCCGGCGATAGGGAACTAAACAGCCACATATGTGAAGGCATTGGTGTATTGGGAAGAAGAAATAAAGTCCCGCTGACATTTGATGTCTCACCGATAATGAAGTTTAGAAGAGTCGTCATTAGTAATGTCTTTTGTCGACAGTTCAAGACTACCAATGGTTCAATGCTGATGTGCGTAAGGATTGCATGGAAACACGAAGACAAAAGATAGCCGCGGGGAGAATGCAAAATAGTTAGTAAAGAAAACTAACCGAATGGGAAAAAGTAAAACCTAACTATCTGGTAATGAAAAAAAGTTGAACATTATAAAAACTGGTTTTACTTTTGTAAATGGGTTGGATGTTGAAAGGTTAAAAAATAGACACTGAATGTAACAAGAAGGATTCTCATAATCAGAATATTTGATAGTTTGATCTATCTGTAAATTTCTGTAGAATTCTTGTTATTTCAATCTGAAGTAGAGTAGTTAATTTTATTTTCGTTGTTTTGTTTCTAGTTGTACAAAATGTCTTTATTTTGATGTCCCTGCAATTCCTCTGTACAGTCATGGAGGGCCATCAAATAGAGATTTTATTTCTTGTTTTTACTTTTATTGTAGTGATTGGATTGTCAATGGGAGATAATAGAAACTTGTCCTAGGTGAGCTCTTCCATAGCCCGGCTAGGTATGCAAGTTGCAGTCTAAGAAGAGACGGGGGTGAAAATAGAGTAGGAGAAATTGGGCACCAAGCAATCAGAACCCTAGACCCAGAGAGGAGGGCTGATAATGGTCTCAAGAAGGCTATAAGCCTTGGAAATTGAGAATCTTGGAAACACTGAGGTTAAAGAAGAATACCTCACACCAAGAAAAGTAGTGTCTGTATTGAGAATAACAGACTAGTAAGCCTTTCACCTCTGTAATAGACTGGCTAGTTTGAGTTGGGCATTTTGGGTAGAAAATGTCTAAGAGCACTTGAATTGGTAGGGAGACCCAGGTATGACATAGGTCTTGAGGTGTTTCGAGCAAGACAGGTTTTCTATGCTATCATAGTCCTCCCTATCAAATTGGTATCAGAGCCAAGTTAAAGATTTGGGCTATTCCTAGATTAGGTTAGAAAAAGTTGTATGTCATCACCAAGTTCAAGTGAATCTAAAGGCTCATCCAAGAAGATGGTGACTAATGCTGAATTGGAGAAGAAAGTTGATGAACAAGAAGAGGAGAATAGGCTCCTATAGGAAAGATTGGCAGAAATGGAAAGTAAGTTGGGGGTAATGATGTTAAAGACTGAAGAAGTCAGTCAGAAAATTAAAGACTCTGAAGGTAAGGAAAAAGGTGTGTTGATAGAAGATGAAGAGCCCACACCTGATCCTAAGATGGAAGAAGAACCTTTCTTAAAGGCCTTGAAAGCCATGAGTGGTAAAACATTGGAAGGAGTTCCTCTTTTTAGTGGAAAGATGGAACCTAATTTGGTTATGGAATGGATAGAAGGTATAGAAAACCACTTTGAATGTGATGGAGTGAGTGAAGCACAAAAGGTGAAGGTGGCTAAGTCAAGGCTCAGAGGGGCTGCCTTGACGTGGTGGAAATTTGTTCAAACAGAAAGAGAAAAAGAAGGTAAGAAACCTATAGCTACTTGGAAAGGTATGATGGCTAAAATCAAAGAAGTCTACATGCCTGAGGATTATGAAGTCCAGTTGTACAAGAAACAACAAAATCTGAAACAAAGAGAATTAGATGTCAATGCATATACTAAGGAGTTTCAAAAATTATGTTTGAGGTCTAAGGTGATGGAAGATGAAAATGTGAAAACAACAAGATACCTCAATGGTTTGAGGTGGAGTATTCAAGAGGAAATCAGCTTGTTCAGTCCTACAACAGTGCATCAATGCTATCAGTTAGCACTCAAGGTAGAGGAGAAGAGCAAGAAGAAACAAGAATCAAACAGCAGATTCAGAGGAAGAGGTGGAGACAGTAGAGGAAGAGGAAGTTATGGTGGTAGGAACACTGATCAAAGACCCCAAGGAGAATCCAAACTCATAGAGTAGAGTGGGGAGACTAGTAGTAGAGGAAACTACCAAGGAAGGGGATCTAACAGAGGAAGATCAAGAGGATCAGGCAGAGGATCCTACTTTGCCACTATGAAATGTTACAATTGTGGTCAATTAGGCCATCCAACATATAGGTGTCCTGATAAGGGCACATCTTCTTCTTAGGGAGTTGATAAAAGAAATCATTATGTACAAGATGATGCTTCAAGCAGCAAATCACCTGAAGTCAGTCTAGCCTCAGAAGTGGGAGAGAACATTATGATAAGGAGAACCTTGATCAAAGAACCAGTAAAAGTTGAACCAAGCCAACGGAGAGCACTATTCAGAATTAGATGCAAGATTATGAATAAGGTATGTCAAGTAATCATAGACTCAGGATCTACTAATAATATAGTGTCTGATGAAGCAGTTAGAAAATTAAATTTGCAAAGAATACCTCATTTAAATCCATATAGAGTTACATGGTTAAATATAAGTCAGCATGTGATAGTCAATGAGTAAACTTGGGTAGAGTTTGGTATAGGTGCGTATAAAGACAAGGTACTCTGTGATATCCTACCCATGGATGCATGTCATCTCCTATTAGGGAGACCATGGAAGTATGACCAAAAGGCCATACATGATGGTGAGAAGAATGCATATTCTTTTCAAAAAGATGGTGTCACCTATAAAATTTAGTCATTGGAAGATGAAGAAGCAGGTAAGACAAAAAGTCCTAATATCTTAATTGTGAGTGGTAAAGAGTTTTTGAATACTCTTAAGGAGGATGGTATTGGTTATGCTATCATAGTGAAACCTAAGGAGGAGCAAAAAGATAAAAAGGTAGTACTCCCAAAAGAGGTACAGACTATACTGGAAAAGTATAAGAGTCTGAGTTTAAGAAGCGGGGCATTGATTTTGCCTTGTTGTCACCGGAGGTGACTTGACTTTTTCTGTGTAGGGGGAGTATGGTGCAGGAGCACCAAGGGCTTGGAGCTCGTGTATATATTTTTGCGTTTTGGTGTGAAGTGTTTTTGTTTTTCGAATAAGGAGTGGAACTGATGTATGAACTTAGCAATTGAACCATTGAACCTCATGTTGGAGGTTCAACGGGTTCATTTAGTTCAATGGAGGAACCTGACATTGAACCGTTGAACCTCATGATGGAGGTTCAACTAGTTCATTCAGTTCAAAGTTTGACAAGTTTTTTTGGTTCAACAGAGTGAGTGTTGTCCGATGGAGAAGCCTAGTGACTAGCATTGAACCGTTGAACCTCATGCTGGAGGTTCAATGGGTTCATTTGGTTCAACAAAGTGACCAACAGTGGCGGTGAGAAAAAACCAGCGTTAGCATTGAACTGTTACCTCATGCTGAAGATTCAACGGATTCATTTGGTTCAACAGAGCGGTGAGAGAGCCGGCAATAGGGAACTAAACAGCCACATATGGCATTGAACCATTGAACCTCATGCTGGAGGTTCAACTGGTTCATTTGGTTCAATAGAGTAGTGAGAGATCCGGCGATAGGGAACTAAACAGCCACATATGTGAAGGCATTAGTGTATCAGGAAGAAGAAATAAAGTCCTGCTGACATTTGATGTCTCACCGATAATGAAGTTTAGAAGAGCCATCGTTAGTAATGTCTTTTGTCGACGGTTCAAGACTGTCGATGGTTCAATGCCGATGTACGTAAGGATTGCATGGAAACACAAAGACAAAAGATAGCCGTGGGGAGAATGCAAAATAGTTAGTAAAGAAAACTAACTGAATGGGCAGAAGTAAAACCTAACTGTCTGGTAACGAAAAAAAGCCAAACATTATAAAAACTGGTTTTGCTTTTGTAAATGGGTTGGATGTTGAAAGGTTGAAAAACATACACTGAATGTAACAAGAAGGATTCTCATAATCAGAATATTTGACAGTTTGATCTATCTATGCATTTCTGTAGAATTCTTGTTAATTCAATCTGAAGTAGAGTAGTTAATTATATTTCTGTTGTTTTGTTTTTGGTTGTACAAAATGTCTCTGTTTTGATGTCCCTGCAATTCCTCTGTACAGTCATGGAGGGCCATCAAATAGAGATTTTATTTCTTGTTTTTCCTTTTATTGTAGTGATTGGATTGTCAATGGGAGACAATAGAAACTTGTCCTAGGTGAGCTCTTCCATAGCCTGGCTAGGTATGCAAGTTGTAGTCTAAGAAGAGACAAGGGTGAAAACAAAGTAGGAGAAATTGGGCACCAAGCAATCAGAACCCTAGACCCAGAGAGGAGGGTTGATAACGGTCTCAAGAAGGCTATAAGCCTTGGAAATTGAGAATCTTGGAAATAGTGAGGTTAAAGAAGAATACCTCACACCAGGAAAAGTAGTGTCTGTATTGAGAATAACAGACTAGTAAGCCTTTCACCTCTGTAATAGACTGGTTAGTTTGAGTTGGGAATTTTGGGTAGAAAATGTCTAAGAGCACTAGAATTGGTAGGGAGACCTGGGTATGACATAGGTCTTGAGGTGTTTCGAGCAAGACAGGTTTTCTATGCTATCATAGTCCTCCCTATCACCCGCGCCCTAGTCCTACCTTATTTTAGGTCAAGACCAATTTTGGAGTGTCAGTTTATGACCGTTATTTAGGTCCTATGCTGACACGGTAAGTTTGATTTATGAAATTCTTAGCAGGAATTCTTGTAGTTACATATATAAGCATGATTAGTGATTCATTTGTAAACTAGATGGCAATTGTGAACTTTATGCATTCTTGTGACTTTGAGCATTCAAAATATTTATTGTGTTGCAGAGTAGAGCATTGTTATTGTGTTTATGTTTACATATTTGGCATTCATCTCCTCATGGGATGAAGAGCTTCTTCCTTCCATGAGATCTTCACTACAAGGTGATATTATTTGTGTTTTCAATCATTCATCATTTAGATTTTGCATTATCTATCTGACAACGATGTTCGGAAGACTTGAATGCCTCTCCGAGGCTTGACTGAGGCAAGCCTCTAAACACCACAACCCCAACCCATTTTTCCATGATTGCAGGTTACAAGTTGTAGGAGTAGAAAGGTGGAGTTGCAGGAGAACATTGCAGACTGTCAAAATTGCATATTTGAAGAGAAAATAGGGACTTGGACTCGGGCGCCCGCTCATTAGTCCTCAGATCTCTCAACTAAAGAATTTCTGGAACAATAGGAACAGGTTGCAAAAGAAAATCATGGCATTTGACTAGGGTGTCCTCTCATTAGTCCCTAACTTCTCCAATTTCTTAACTTCAAAATCTGGTACACATTTGATTATCATTTGGTATCCCTGTGTATAAACATTTTATGTACTTTGTCCGTTTTCTTCCAAATTTGCATAATTAGGGTTTTAAGCATAATTGGGCATAATCAAACAACTAAATCACACAATTCCAATTTTCCAAGATAATCCAAGTGACAGTAGGCCTGATAGTTAATTTCCTACTTGGCCTAAAGTCCTTGAATGTTTGAGGTGAAAGGAGTATTCATACAAACCCAAACAAAACAAATCCCTCTCTTTTCCACCTTAAACATTTTGGTGAACCTATGTTTTTAATGAATTTGGCACCTTGTTGAGTGTTGTGCTTTTAATTTACATTTATTTCATTCATTCATATCATTTTTCATCTTATTGCATTTGAAAAATTACAAAAAAAAATTGAAAATAAAAAAAAATGAAAACAATTGGCATTTTTAGCTTGCATTTTCAAATAATTTAGATTAATTGGCATTGAATTTCAACAAATTTCTATCACTAGCATCAAATCTGATTTGAAATACAGAAAATTTTCATTTATCATTCATTTAGATTGTGTTTTCATACTCAAATTGTTGAAAATTGCTTGAAATTGTGCATTGTTTCATATAACCTAGTTTTGCATTAGCTAGGGTTTGTAGTCAAAATCTTGTTTCAGATTTTACTACCCTTTTAAAACACTCATTAGTATTGATTTCTAATTGTAGTGTTGCATCATAGTGGTTTTCTTGCAAAATTTCATGCCTATGGTTTGAAAACCTTGATTTTTCACTAGATTTGGCCTTATCGTCTCTCTAGATTTGCACTATATGCGTGTTGTAAAGGATTTTTCTACACTAATTAGCTGTTATCAGGGTTATTATTTTCTTCCTTATTGAAATGAACCAAACAACTAAGAGGGGAGGTTAATTAGTTGTCTCAAATCTTTAACTAATTGCACATCTTAAAACATTAAACACTTGTCCATTGTTTGTTATGATTAAATCATGAAAGCATAAACTCAGAAACATAAACACAATTGCAAGATCATACACAAGAGACACCAGAATTTTTATGTCAAAAACCTTGTTAAGCGAAAAACCACGGTGGATGTTAGTCCACAAGATTTATAAGTTATAACAATACCAAAAATCAGAGGCCCACTGCCAAGGGGCAACTCACTGCCAAGGGGTGGCTCACTGCCAAGGGTTTTGAACTGAGATAATAGCATCTACTCTGTGCCTAAATTTAATTCCATTAAAGCCTAATACCCTCCCTCTGCTCTGTTATGCCTTCTTCACTTAACTTCGCATCTTCTCTCAAGGACATCTTTTCCATGACCAAATTACAAGTATATATTTCATTCATCAACCTTGGAATGTACATCAAGGTTGGCATTGCATTCATCAGTCATTGGAACAATCTCCAAGGTCAGCATTACAAACATTTACAAAATAAGTCTTGACCTAATACAAAATTATGCTAAGAAAATGAAGTAAATATGTATGCGGATCATGCCACGCCTTAACTGGGACTCAAACATGATCTTCCATACCACAACACACTTCTACAATCTACAATAGATCTCTGCAATCACTAGAATTAACCAAGTCAGCTCAAACTGGTTACACGCTATGTTATCTAGGAATAATCTTCAAACACGATCTCAATTCCTTAACATGGACTAATGAAATGGCAGGAACTCGATCAGGAGGCATCCACAAGCACGTTGTATCACCAGGAGCAATCGTACAAACTCTAACCACTTTATTTATGAGATTCTTCATACCAGAGCACACAAACTTCACTATCTTCAACTGTAATAAAAGAAAGATAGCTTGCAGACTACCAAATCATGAACCATTGTAGTTGTAAGCACTTATCATCATCCCAGACTTCCCTCTAGAACCGCAGAGAAAAATACTTTAATGTAGAGGAATGTGGAACAAACTACTTTCTGCCTGTCACTAGTAAATAATCAGAAAAGGCAGGTTTTACTCTGTTGAATGTAACTCACTCAATTCTTCATACCAGAGGATTAAACTTAGGATTTAGCATCTTCAGACATGCCTCTAAATAACTTCCAATTTGCAGACCAAGATCTTAAATCTACAAGAAATATGAAGCAATATTTTGGACTATTCTTTAGTAAATAACTCACTTTCTTCACTGTGATTCACTATTTCCTTTCTGATTCTTTTGGAGGGGCTAATTTTCTCAATGTCCTTAATGTGTAAGGCTTCTAATCAATCAAATGATAAGGATACAGTTGCAACCAATGAGAACAAATATATGTTGACATCAATGAAAACACCGATTAGGCACATACTTGCAATATGCCCCTCCTAAAATCATTTACAACACCTTTTTATCGAGCTCTTACAGTGAAAATTTGGTGAAAAATTGCATATTTTGGCTATATTTTCCCTAGGGTTTGACCTTGACTAGCACTATAAGCATGTTGTGATGGATTTTTTGGCATTAGGTGGCTATTATTACTGTTATAATTTGTTTTCCATCATCATTTTCCTCACAACACCCTTTGTCATACTCTTTTGCATTGGAATTTGGTGAAAATTTGCATATTTTGACTATATTTGCCCTAGGGTTTGACTTAGATTTGCACTCCAATTGTGTTGTGACAGATTTTATGGTTTTAGATGACTGATATTACTACTATACTCTGCTTCACCTCCTAAAATTCTTTACAACACCCCTTTTGTTGGGTCTTCGCATTGAAAATTTGTAAAAGATTGCATATTTTAGCATGTTTTCACTAGGTTTTGACTTGTCATCACTCTAGATTTGCATCAAAAGTGTGTTGTGAAATATATTATTTCTTTATTGGATTGATATTAGACATATTATTTTCTACCCTTAATCAATTCCCTCACAACACATTTTCTTTCACTTATTTGCATTGAAAAGAGTTGAAAATCAAGCATTTTTAGATCTTAAACATATCCGTCTCTTAGGGTTTGTTCTATTACTTTGTGCATTGAGCATTGCATGCCTCTGTATAAGTATTATAACTTTCTTTCCTAATAGAAATATTCCTTTAAGAAGAAGTATAAGACACATGGGATCTAGTGCTCTTGAAGAAGTTGACATCCCTACCTCTGAAAATCCATTGAATACCTTCTTTACAAAAGGAGAGACACAAATTTTGCAAGATATTATATCTCCTACAACCACTATGGAAGAAAAAGTATTTCATGATGTTGACGACACTATTGAGGTGGTCACACATGTGCCTGATGAGAAAATAAACAAACTTGATAAAGATTTAGCTGATTTCCAAGCATTTATGGAAACTAAAAGGATAGCGAAAGAAGTCGTCCCTATGATTCACCACATAAGAGAATTGATAAAAGAAGGACAAGATGGCATTAATGTTGTTCAAGGTTTAACACATATTGTACACAATAATTTCATGACAACGACTGAATGTGCAAATGGTATCAAAAACATATCATCACCATCTCATATGCAAGTATCGATACCTATACCGACCACTAGAGTGTCTACATTTACATCGACAATTTTAACAACTAATGTGAATGCTTGCAGTAATTCTACCACTGGTATTGGAGTATCTAATGGAACTAGATCACAAAATTACAAAGATATGGGATTTAATTATCACAACTTGGTTTCTAAGGGGACCTCTTCTTATTCTCAACCACCTATCCATCCCACCTATTCTCAACCACCTATTACATATAACTATTCGCAACCACCTTCCACCTATCAATATGTCTAACCACCATTGAACTATTCATAGCCTCTACCTATCACAACTCAGACTCAATCACCCCCTCACTTTGGTTCCAATTCCTTGCAATAAACTATATTTCCCAATGATGCCCTCTTAAACTAACTTTTGCAAGGCATGACTTCTTTACAACAAAAAGTGACAAATTTGACAAATTCTTCATAGCCTAATATACTAACTTATCATGCCTGTAATCCCCTATCTTATGCAATTTTGAGAACTCCTATGCCTGAAAGGTTTGAGACCCCTCACTTTGAAAAATATGGTAGAAAAGGTGATCCTAATACTCATGTGGTAGCATTCACAGCTATGTATAGCGACTTCTACTTTGAAGAGGACTTGTTAGCAAAACTTTTCCTGCAATCTCTCAAGGATACTACTTTAGAATGGTTTTGCTCTTTACCTTTGAATTCAATACACTCCTTTTCGCAGTTAGTTGATCAATTTTTACAATATTTTCAAGCAAACATTGGACCTTATGTCTCTTTGATTGATTTAGTTCATTGTAAGCAAGGCTTGAAAGAGAAGTTAATTGAGTTTATTAGTCGGTATTAATCTCTCTATGCACAAATTCAATACTAGATGAAAGATGAGGATGTTTAGAAGGTGTTTATTACAAATCTACAACCTAACATCCGTGATAAGATTCTCTTGATGAAGTATAACTCCTTTCAACATTTATGTACCACCCTTCGTGATTATCAACTTTCATCTAGTCAATATGAAAACCAAAACTCATTGGCTCAAGTTGGTCAATCCATGGGTGGACCATCACAAAACAGCTTTAAGAGGAACAATAATAGGAGTTTCATCAAGATTAATGGACCAAATTTGAATAACTTTTCTAACGTGTCTACTATCACTATTTTGAAGAAGACACCGTATCAATAAAGAAAGTTTACTCTGATATCCAAGTCTTATCATTCTATCATAGATCAAGTTGTGAGAAATAATATTATGAAGCTTCCCCTGATTAAGCCTTTAGATCCTAACAATCATCAAGGACCTTACTTCGATGCTAATGCCTTTTGTCATTATCATCAGACAAAAGGACATGATACTAAACGATGTATGTGTCTTAAACATGAAATACAAGACCTCGTCGACTCAAATGTGATGTAGGTATCAGGTGTGAATGATAATGGAAATAAGTCGGTTGCTTTGCCAAATCAGAATTTACAAATCTTCACTAATCCTTTCCCTAAGCATACTGACAATAATATAATAGAACAGGGTGTAGTGGAACTAGACGATGATGATTACTTGGAATATGATAACATCGTGGGTATAATAGAAGTGGATAAGGAAAAGTTAGATAATCCACCTCGTCCATGTAGAAACAAAATTTATGTTGAGGTTCCTCCTCTGTTATCTTTACAAGGATCGAGAGATAACCAAAATGCATCAGAAAAATAAATAGAACAACTAAAACAAGAGAATCTAAAAAAATAAAAAAGTGAGATAGTATAGGATGATTCTTGTAACTATGGTAGACAAAATCAACAACAAAAACTTGCTAAAAATCAGAAAAGAGTAAGACGATCATCATTAGTTGGAAATAATAGTGGTTCTCCACCTCACAAGAAGCAAAAAGTCTAACTTACACAAGGATTTGAGAAACAATAATTACATGGATTTTCTTATTACAATCAAGACTCTCATAAGAACCACTCAACCTTCGAACAAAACTTGATTAGCTACCTCTCCAAGAGGTTCACAAGTTCTAAAATTTAGTACGATGGTACTACAAGTAAGTATTTTTAACTCTTTTTCTCTCGTGATGTGTTTCCCCCGTGATGTGTTATGTGTTGTTTAGGCCTCCTGGGATGACCCTTAATTCTCTTGTAAGGTCCAGGATACTAGGAGACTGCCTCTGTTGTGACTCTTCTTCTATTTGTATCATCATTTTTCTATATTCCTTCTCCTTTATTTTTATTGTTGTGTGTTGTGTCTTACAGACATAGCATTATGATTGGTGACTTGGGGGCACCTGCCTACATGATTGTCCATAAGACACTTGTTTCTCCTCTCTTGCTTTATTGTTTTCCTTCCTCTAGTGTTTCTATCTAGCAGGTGAATGATGAAAAACATTTTATACTAATGCGGACCTAGTGTCCCTTTAGCGAGAATCAAAAATTGGGCTTAGTTCCTATATGACAATGAGGTTATACTATATTATCCAATGCTTTGCTAGTAGAAACTCTCTATGTGCTTGAGATGGTGTCTTATCGCACTTACAAAACATAGCAATACTACTGCTCCGTGTACTTTGTCTATCTTGAATCTTGCATTCCTTAGTTCTATATGCATTGTTGTTTATCATGATTATTTGGACACTAGCACTTTTCTTGCAGGGATGTGTTTGTGGGAACTGTTGTGATGCTCACAACATGCCCCATTTTACTCCTTAGTAAAATGAGGTGGAAGTTACAAACCCTATTGAAAATAAAGAAAAAATAACATTAAGTACCAGAGCAGAATATGGGTGAATTCCTTGTCAAAAATGAGTGAGGGTTGCTTTTTGAACCATTTTGAATTTCCCAGTATTTTGCAAGATATGTATGTTTTTGGGTAAAATGTACTATGGGAGGGTTTGTATGATGCATATACAAGGTCGTTTGTATGTTGTGTCATTGTATGAGTTGCATATGGGAGCAATCGGGTTTATTAAGGATTATGAAAGGAGGTTTTATTGTTGTATGTTTCATGCATTGTATGTAAGTTTCGGGTTATACATTCCAATATACATACAATGCAGAATTCAGGAAAGATTAAAATTTGGTTAAGGTGATGCATCATGACTTAAAGTATATCAAAAGATGCATGGCACTTTATACATGTCGTGGAGCCGAAAAGTGAGTAAACTATGGTTTATAAAAGTTGAAGTCCGAAAGGACATACAAAGGAGTTTGTATGTATTGGGCTTTGTATCTAAGGGTTTTGATACAAGTATTGTTGTATCGCGGAGATACAAGGGGAAAGTAATGTGGGCTCCACCATTTGCATGTCGGGTTTGTATAATTACAATGTATATCTTCGATATACAAGCCGATATGCAAAGCGAAAGATAAAAGTAAGAGATACAAACTGGATGCGAAAAGAAAGTTAAATACTGAAAAGTCTTTGAATGTTTAAATGCTTGTATGTTTATGATATACATAATTTGAGATACAAAGAAATTAAAAGCATCGAAAGAGATAAAGGGTAATGAAAGGAGGTTTGCATAGGGTTGTTTGTATATGCGCTCATACGAGAAAATATACAAGAGCGATATACAAAACGAAAGGTACAAGTACGGACAAAAGGGAAAGAACGTTAGTCATGGTTGTTTGCATATAGGTTTTTTATGTTAAAACATACAAAGGGAGCATACAAAAGGAACATACAAAGAAAATGGGATGTATGTCGAAATTAAACTAACGGTAAAAAGTTTAAAACGCAAATACCGAAGTAGAAGGCTGAACTTTTGCCGCATTAATTGTTGTAATTAATGCCAATCTAACATTCAAAAGAGGTATAAATTGATGAAAGCGGCATGAATTTTAAAATCCATTTTTATGTTTGTTGGCAGGTATGCAGGTATATGGAAGGTGGAGCTTAAATGGCGATGACATCACAAAGGGCGGAGTGGATCACAAAAGAAGTGAAAGGAGTAAAGGATTTCAATGAGAAGAAATATGCAGATGGAAAGAAGCATAATTAAAAGGGCAAGGTAATAGAAGATGTTTTGAGGTTGTTAGGGTTTCCAAAGGGCATCCTTATGCTCAGTATGGAGTATGCTTCTTAGAGATTTTTGGCGGGATTTGTTTTCCATCGTTAATGTTGCACTTGAGGTATAGACCATTAATTGACTAGGTTTTGTAACCGTATTGGGGATAATCAAATCTATATATTAAACCCCTTTACTTTGTAATGACTTACACAGGGATTTATAGAACAAAGCTGGAAATTGTAATTTGTCTTAGCATTTTGAATAGAAGAACATTTTTAGTTTAGAATAGAAGGAGGTCACCTGTGTCTGCAATAAGGAATGCATGAAACATCTAGCTTCCGTACTATATCTGTAAGATGTTTTGTAAGTTTTTTGTAAGTTGATTAATGAAGCAAGGAGTCATTCATACATTGTAAATCATATATGACTGTTTATTTTGAATACAAATATCTCTGGAATTCTGCGTCTACTTTAAGAGTGTTTTTTGGCTCTTGTTTGTATTTGAAATATTACCTCTCCAAAAGCTTGCAATCTTGAATGTATGTTCGTGAAAATACTTAGGGCTTACATTTAAAGGTTTAGCCTATGGATTTAATCAAGTTTGTTGTACTGCTTACAATGTGAATAACAGAGCATTTAGATCCTGTAGCAGAATGAAGTTTAAATTAGATTTCTCTAACTTTTCCCAAACATTTGAAATACTTAGCTTAAACGTAGAGATTTAAAGGAGATTGTCTAATATTTGAAGGAAACATGAACAATTGAGTTGATATTTGGAAATTTTCATAATATTTGAAAAGAAAAGCTTGTGTTAATATAAATCATATAAAGCTTTGTGATACAGTAACAAATTTATGCAAAGGAATGAAGAAAATGTTGATATTTTGCATAATTCAAGTCCAGTGAGTCATAAAACACCTTAAATCAAGTAAGGCCCCTTGCATATTACAGCATCACATTAACCTACTGAATTATCCACAAGGTCAAGACTTGACCATACAGAAACTTGGGATTAAGTAATCTTCATTGATTTCTTCATATCTTTCAAGACAGTTAGGTTCATTTTGTGAATTTTAACTTTTGTTATGAATGTGTAAAAACAATCATCAATAGTTTTTGGCACTAGAAGGAGGGTCTAATTAGAGTTAGGGTTTGTTCTAAGTAGAGCTGGCTCATAACAGTAATAGGGTGACCAGGTCTAGATCCAGTTCAAAAGATATATTTGTGCAATTACCTAATAAAAGGCAAAGTAAGGGTCCTTTGATTTGGAATCTTAGAATATCACACGCAGGAGGTTCATCTGGAACACCTCCTGGATCACCTTTTAACATCCATAACATTGTGAGTCCTGACAGTTCTTCATTTAGATCTTTGAATCTTGGTTCAGGTCCTCCCAGAGGTCCTAGTCCTCCTAGAGGTCCTAGTCCTCCCAGAAATCCTAGTCCACCTAGAAATCTAGGTATTCCCCAAGGTCCAGGTTAAGCAAAGTACCTGCAATGGCTTACTTTAATGTTAATTCTCCCATAACATTCCCTGATTATCATGAGATGCTAAAGAATCCTAAAAAGATATGTCCTAAATACCAGTTGCATCAGGATCCAGAAGATCACATTAGGATATTTAAGGAGGCATGCTTTAGGACCAAGTTAGAATATGAGGATGTTGCGTGTAGGTTGTTTCCGTACACCTTCAATGAGTAGGCTTCTAATTGGTATGTTAACTTGCCTAACGGTTACATTTCTTCTTGGGAACTTATGGAAGAAACATTTTTGTCTAGATTTAGAGGTCCAATAGATCCTTCCACCTTATATCACAAATTGGCTGCAATTAAGAGAGGTGAAGGAGAGCTGATTGACAATTTTAATGATAGGTTTCAAAAGGCCTATTCCAGGTTAGTAGCTCATTACGCAGTAATTGAAGATGCATTATTAACCATGTATTATGTTGCCTTAGATCCACTGACCGCTATGTTTGTCAAAAGAAAAGTTGACATAGATACAATATCCAAGGCTTATAAGGAGGCATCCTTAGTAAACCAAGAGATGAGGCAAATGAACTTATAATCCATTTCCTAATGGAGGAAATCTTGGGATAAAAAATCAAACACAACCTTGGAATGGAGTCCCTACACATAACACTCCATTATTGAATCCAGTTCCTACATACACACCTGTGTATAATCCTGCCCCAATCTAGGCTATAGTTCCTTATACTGGTAACACTACCAATAACAATCAGAGTAATGGTCAATCTTTCTTCCAGCCTCCTCAGGATACATTTGTGGCAAAGGCACAAGAGGAAAGAGAAGAAATCAAAGAAATTACCACACACTTGAGAAGATTGACTACTGAAATGACACAACTGAGAAATGAAAATTTCTATGGTAGAAACAACCAAGGATACAGTCAAAACCATAACCAAAGCTATAGTCAGAACTACAACCCAAATCAAAACTAGAATCATAATTAGAATTATAACCAGGGTCAAAGTTCAAATCAAAATTAGAATTACAATCAGAATCAAAATCATAATCCAAGAAAATTGATGCAAAATAGAGGACCTGTGGTAGATAACAGGGCTTGGGGTAGCAACAATAAAAATCAAAATTAGCCAAGGCCACCTAAGACATGGAACACAGGGCCAAATAATGGCACTCTAGCTTCTCCATTTGAGAATTTAGATAATCAAGATACAAAACAAATAGCTAGAATTCAAATGGCTAATATAGCATTGAAGAATTAGTGCAGAATTCATAATACCAATGCCCATGCTGAACTAGATTGTCCTCAGTTCCATTTAGCAGCCAGTATTTTCAATGTAGATGTACAAGATCCCACTTCTGAGTTTCTCACTCCCAAAGGTAATGAAGTAGTGCCCTCAGGATATGAGACTGCTTTAGTCTTAGAGACTTTTACCTTTGCAACTAGAGAAGAAGAGGATCAATTGTTAGATGATGAACCTTATTTTTGTGAGAACCTATATCCTGAATCAGCCTTAGTACTAAATGCATTTTGGTTTCCTTTTGAAACTAAAAATGAAGTGTTATATGAAACAGAAGAGGTATAGGCTTTTTAGCAGTCAAACAAAAATCACACCTACAATCTAAGAAATAACACTAGGCCAGGAGGTCCTTTCACTACTTCCACTCCTCCTAACAATTTAAATACTCCCCCAAATCAGAATGCTAGTAATAATCTTGCTATACTGAAGGCTAATCATCATGCAAATAATGAAATAGTAGCACAAAAAGTCCAATCAGGTAAAACAGAGATAGTAGAAACAATGAGGTTGATGAGTTACTTGTCAGAAGAGATAAAGAAAATCAAGGTTAGTATGCCTTTATGTGAATTATTGAAGAGTCTAGGAGTCAGAAATGCTTTCATAAAATCCTTGGATACATCTATGACAAGTGAGGTTTCTGTTGATGTGAATGTTCCTAATAGAGATCCGCAGCCCAAAGAAAAGAGTAGGAAAACTGAATAGCCTTCCAACACAAATGTGGTGATGTATGTAGATAAGAAGGAGGCCCCTCCTTTCTTGTTAACCATTAGGATGTGTGGAAAGAACATACATAATTGCATGGTAGATTCTGGTGCATCAGCTAATGTAATGCCTTTAGGAATATGCAAAACTTTAGGGCTGACTCCTACCAAATCTGCTAAGGTTGTTACACAATTGGATAAAACTAAGGTTAATGTGATAGGAGAACTGATGCATATTCAAATGCAATTAGCCTCAGATCCTAGGGTAAGTCAGTTTATTGACATTTAGATAGTGGATATACCTGTGAATTATGGGATGTTGTTGAGTAGAGACTGGTCTAAAACATTAAATGGATATATGGCCACTATTTTTTCATATATGTGGTTACCTTGGAGAGGTGTTTCAAATTAGATCAGGATAGAAGTAGAACCCAGGATGAAACACATGATTATAGAATACAATAGGACTAATGAGATATTGTATGCTTCTGTTGAACTTGGTGTTTATAGATTCACTAACAAAGGGGTACAAGTTGAAGAAATCCTGATGTTAAATTTTAGAGAAAAACATGTCAGTAAGGAAACAGTGTTGTTCATTGAGTCTGATGGAAATTCTTCTGATGAAGAAAGAAATGCAATAAACAGTTTCGGTCAAGTCATTAGATAGGAAATGGAAAGGTGCATTGAACAAAATCTGCCAGTTCAGTGCAAGTTATGTAAAAGAATGTGCAGAGTCCATAATAATCCACATTCTAAAGAGAATTGTGGAATGTCCAGAGATATTATAGAGTATCAATACATAAAATGCACAAAGGGAGTAGGACTGCAAGAAGGAAAGGTTAATCCTAATCAACCAGAGAAATACATTCAGAATAACATAGATATGTTGATCCCAGATTTAAAAGAAGAAACAAAGGACAAGAGTATTTGTCATTCTGATTTACAAACTGAAAGTATAAATATGCAAGTAGGTCAAAATGAATTGCCTATGAATGAACAAGATAGCACCTCACATGTGATAGAAAAGGTAAAACATGCCAAAGTAAAGGGTCAAAAGAATAAAGATGGCATGTGGACACTGAAATGTGATGATCTAAATCTAAGCAGGGTGCAGGTGTAGGTGTGGAGCTTATAGATCCTCATGGTAAGTCATATTTAGCAGCATATAGGCTACAATTTTCTTGTACTAACAATGTTGCAGAATATGAAGCTTTGATTTATGGACTTGTTATGGCTATCAAGAAAAAGGTAAAAATGATCAGGGTATTTTCAAATTCTGAGCTAGTGGTTAGGCAAGTAAGGAAATTGTATGCATGCAACTACAAAAAGATGGTTTGTTATAGGCATAGGGTGTGGGATTTGATAGATTCATTTGATGCTTTCAACATAGAGCATATCCCTAGAGAATTGAACCATAGACCAGATGCATTAGTAGTTGCTACTAGCACATTGGAACCCTTAACATTGTTAGGTTTAAAATGATTTGATGTTGAATTAGTAAATGTTCCTAGTATACCAGATAATGTTACTCATTTCCAGGTATTTGAAGGGGATCAACAAATTGTGGATTTTCTAACTTGTAATGAGGTCTTTGAAGCTCAAAGTATTGATGAACAGGAAAGGCCTGATGTGTCTTGGGATGAAGAAGATATAATCAACCTAAAAAGCAATTTCTTACGTAAGGGAGTGATCAAGTTAGAATAGATTTTTGACTTTGATGGGGTAGTAAGATAGAAAGATTTACCCAAAACTGAGGGAGGTAAGTGTGATCCATATAGCCTGGGAATAGAGCAGAGTCCACAAAATGTACTTATTGGAAAGGCTTGCTCTGAAGAATTGAGAAAAGAAATTGTGGATGTTCTAAAAGAGTACAAACATGTCATGGCATGGACATATGAAGATTTGAAGACATATGATACGTCCATCATAACTCATGTGATACCCTTGAAACCAGATGTTAAACTATTTAGGCAGAAACAAAGGCCTGTGAATGCCATTTTAGAGCCTTTAATCTTTGAAGAAGTGAAAAAATTGTTGTTTGCCATAATAATTTTCCCAGTCAGACATTCAACCTGGGTAGCTAATTTAGTACCTATGAGAAATAAAAGTGGAGACATTAGGTTATGTGTTGACTTTAAAAATTTGAACAAAGCCTCTGAAGAAGATAATTATCCTTTGCCTCCAATAGATGAAGTGTTGCAAGCAGTGAATGGGGCTAAAATGATGTCTTTCTTAGATGGATTCTCAGGATATAACCAGGTCTTAGTAGATAAAGAGGATAGATTGAAGACCACTTTTACTTGTAAATGGGGAAATTATGCATACAGAAGAATGCCTTTTGGTCTAATCAATGCAAGTGCCACTTTTCCGCGAGCCATGGACATTGCATTCCATGGACTGTCAGGTAAGTGCATTGTTATTTATATGGATGATTTAACTATTTACTCTAAAGATGCATCCACTCATGCTGAAGATCTGAGAAGAGTACTTAAAAGATGTGAAAGGTATGGGATTTCCCTTAACCCAAAGAAATGTTCATTTGGCATAATTGAAGGAAAATTATTAGGACATGTCATTTTTTAAAATGGGATATCTATTGATCTTGATAGAATAGAAGGAATAAATAAATTGCAATTACCAAATAGTAAGAAAGAACTACAATCATTTTTTGGTAAGATTAACTTTGTCAGGAATTTTATTACAAGGTTTGTAGAGATTGTACAACCATTAAATGCCATGTTGAAGAAGGATGCGAAGATAGAATGGACACTAGTAGCTAAAGTTGCATTTGAAGATATTAAGGAGGCCATTTTTTATGCTCCTGTTTTGACAAGTTCAGATTATACAAAGCCATTTTACATCTATTCTTTTGCATCTTCACATTCAGTTGGAGCTGCTTTGACACAAAGGGGAGAAAATAATGAAGAAAAACCCATAGCCTTCATGAGTGCACCTCTGAAGGATGCACAGCTGAAATATCTTGATATAGAAAGATAGGCATTTGCACTAGTAACAGCAGTGAAAAAGTTTAGACATTATATCTTATGAAGTCAATTTAAGGCCATAGTACCAGATGTAGCTGTTAAGATGTTGTTGATGCGAAATGAGCCTGGAGAGAAAAGAGCAAAGTGGATTACAACATTGCAAGAGTTTGATATGGAAATTATCCCAATGAAGTTGGTCAGAAGACAAGCATTAGTACAGACCATAGCAAACATAGATCCAAATTTGGTGAAACAGCAGTATGTGTTGAATTCTAGTGATGCATCAGGGTGGTATGATGACTTGAATACCTTTCTGATATCAAGGAAATATCCAAATAAGCTGAAATCTTCTCAGAGGAGAACTTTAAAGATTAAATCACAGAAGTACATGGTACAAGGAGGTCTTCTATTCAAGAAGAACCATGAAGGATTATATTTAAGATGTTTAAACAAAGCTGAAGCAAATAAAATATTGTCAGAGTTACATGATAAGTATGGAACTGCTCATGGTTCCCATTTAACTACTACACATAAGATATTGAGAGCAAGATACTATTGGCCTACAATGTTTAAAGATACAAAGAGTCATATTCGAAGTTGTCACACCTGTCAAACTATAGCAGATAAAGGAAGGAATTAGGCTCATCCATTACAGCCAATGATCGAGTCTAGGCCATTTGCACAATGGGGCTTAGATTTCATTAGGGTCATAAATCCTCCATCATCTGTAGGACATAAGTTTATACTGATAATAATGGACTACTATACAAGGTGGACTGAAGCCACATGTTGCAAGTTCTCTACTACTGAGGTAGTTATCAAATTCCTTGAAGAAAACATCATAACAAGGTTTGGAACTCCATATTCACTGGTATGTGATAATGGCCCTGCATTTTCTTCTCTAAAATTTTCTAAATGGGCATTTGAATATGGGATAGTTTTGAAATTTTCTTCAAACTATTATCCTCAAGGGAATGAGTTAGCAGAGTCTACAAATAAGATTTTATTAGATATAATCAAGAAGCTAATTGAAAAGAATCCTAGAGAATGGAATACATTGCTGAAGTATGCACTGTGGGTAGATAGGACTAAGGTTAAGTCAGCCTTAGGCAATGCACCTTATGACCTAGTTTATGGGACTGATCCCATACTTCCAATAAATCTAAGAATACCAGTTTGGAAGTTTGCTAATGAATATTTAGGGTTTGATGATCACAAAGAAGCCAGGATAATACAAATGTTGCAACTAGATGAGAAAAGAGATCAAGCCATTGAGAATTTTGCTAAACATCAAGCAGTAGTCAAAAGATGGTTTGATAAAAGAGCAAGAGTCAAAACATTTAGAATATCAGACTTAGTGTTGTACTGAGATAAAGCACATGAAAAGAAAGGAAATCATGGAAAATTTGACAAATTATGGTTAGGTCCATTACAGGTCACATAAATAATAGGAGATAATACTTTCAGGCTCAAAACCTTGACTGGGGAAGATGTGCCATTACCGGTTAATGGCCAACACTTGAAACATTACTTTCAGGCTTGAGGTGAGGGCAGTTAGTTTCTATGTATCATAGTGTAAATAATGTACAATTTTGGATTGTTTTTGTTTTATTTTTTGTTTGGTTTTGTTTTTGTTTTGATCTTTTTGTTTTTGTTTTGTTGTGTTTGTTTGTGTGTTGTGTTTTCTTAGCAGGGATGTTTGTTTTATTTCTAAGTATGCAAGAGCAGACTGACAACCACTGAAAACAATAGAAAATTCATAACATTTAGGTTAATTATTTGAAATTTATGCATAACTTGTTGTAACTATCATGAATGTAGAAAGTTGTTTGACTTGTGAAATTTTGTATTCAATAACTATGGGTTGAGTATTCAAGGGAAGTTTCTCACAATGACACACCTAAAATCCTTGGGTTTGTTGAACCTACTAGTGTACATATTAGGTGAAAAATCAGAGGTCACCCTTTCTACCATTACAATTCTCAACTTAATTTCAGCATTTGATCACTCCTTGCATCATGAAGTTATAATTGCAATATCTTATGAAGTCTATCAAATACAAAATATAAAATAATAAAATAATAATATGGATTTTACTAAAAATCCAGATTAAACCATCTAAGTAACTCTATCAGGGCTATAAACACTTGCTGACAGTGGGGCTCTACTTAGGAGAATTGTAACGATAACCTTGTCGGGGCTATGGATGCTTGCTGGCAACAAGGCTCTATCTAGTTGGCTATGAGGGAATGACATCAACTATGTAGGCTAATATCAGTCACTAGTTTGTTCAACTAAATTTCAAGATGAGGATTATTAATTATGTGCACCCACTTAAACTGAAAGCAAGATTCATGCACCTTATTGAATACATTAGGTCTCAAGATAGATAATGATTTGCAGAAAAGATAGTTGGAAGTTATGAATTTATTTCATTTAGTTTTCTTTAATGGTTTTAATTTGATTGTTTTGTTTGGTTGCTAGTTGTTATGATGCCCACAACACACCCCATTTTACTCCTTAGCAAAATGAGGACCCCTCCTGTGGCTGTGGCTTTTGCTTTTGTGTGTGGGTCTATTTGGTGGTAAAAGGGAAAAGGAGGTGAAAGTTACAAACCCTGTTGAAAATGAAGAAAAAATAACATTAAGTACCAGAGCAGAATATGGGTGAATTCCTTGTCAAAAATGAGTGAGGGTTGCTTTTTGAACCATTTTGAATTTCCCAGTATTTTGCAAGATATGTATGTTTTTGGGTAAAATGTACTATGGGAGGGTTTGTCTGATGCATATACAAGGTCATTTGTATGTTATGTCATTGTATGAGTTGCATTCGGGAGCAGTCGGGTTTATTAAGTCATTATACTTGTATGCATTTGGCTAACACTTTATTTTTACATACAAGTCGGACCCAACAGAGTTCGGAGTTTAAATGAATAATTAGTCAAGTCTATCGGATGTATTTTAGGTTTGTATGTTCGACAAAGGGAAACATACAAGATGATATACAAAGCTATATGCATGTCGCAGAACCGAAAGGATTATGAAAGGAGGTTTTATTGTTGTATGTTTCGTGCATTGTATGTATGTTTCGGGTTATACATTTCAATATACATACAATGCAGAATTCAGGAAAGATTAAAATTTGGTTAAGGCGATGCATCATGACTTAAAGGATATCGAAAGATGCATGGCACTTTATACATGTCGCGGAGCCGAAAAGTGAGTAAACTGTGGTTTATAAAAGTTGAAGTCCGAAAGGACATACAAAAGAGTTTGTATGTATTGGGCTTTGTATCTAAGGGTTTTGATACAAGTATTGTTGTATCGCGGAGATACAAGGGGAAAGTAATGTGGGCTCCACCGTTTACATGTCGAGTTTGTATAATTACAATGTATATCTTCGATATACAAGATGATATACAAAGAGAAAGATACAAGTAAGAGATACAAACCGGATGCGAAAAGAAAGTTAAATACTAAAAAGTCTTTGAATGTTTAAATGCTTGTATGTTTATGATATACATAATCCGAGATACAAAGAAATTAAAAGCATCGAAAGAGATAAAGGGTAATGAAAGGAGGTTTGCATAGGGTTGTTTGTATATGCGCTCATACAAGAAAATATACAAGAGCGATATACAAAACAAAAGGTATAAGTACGGAAAAAAGGGAAAGAACGTTAGTCGTGGTTGTTTACATAGAGATTTGTATGTTAAAACATACAAAGGGAACATATAAAGAAACGGGATGTATGTCGAAATTAAACTAACGGTAAAAAGTTTAAAACGGTAAAAAGTTTAAAACGCAAATATTGAAGTAGAAGGCCAAACTTTTGGCACATTAATTGTTGTAATTAATGTCAATCTAACATTCAAAAGAGGTATAAATTGACAAAAGCGATGTGAATTTTAAAATCCATTTTTATGTTTGTTGGCAGGTATGCAGGTATATGGAAGGTGGAGCTTAAATGGCGATGACATCACAAAGGGTGGAGTGGATCACAAAAGAAGTGAAAGGAGTAAAGGATTTCAATGAGAAGAAATATGCAAATGGAAAGAAGCATAATTAAAAGGGCAAGGCAACAGAAGATATTTTGAGGTTGTTAGGGTTTCCAAAGGGCATCCTTACGCTTAGTATGGAATATGCTTCTCAGAGATTTTTGGCGGGATTTGCTATCCACCGTTGATGTTGTACTTGAGGTATAGAGCGCTGATTGACTAGGTTTTGTAACCGTATTGGGGATAATCAAATCTATATATTGAGCCCCTTTACTTTGTAATGACTTACATAGGGATTTATAGAACAGAGCTAGAAATTGTAATTTGTCTTAACATTTTGAATAGAAGAACATTTTTAGTTTAGAATAGAATGAGGTTGCCTGTGTCTACAAAAAGGAATGCGTGGAACATCTAGCTTCCTTACTATATCTGTAAGACGTTTTGTAAGTTTTCTATAAGTTAATTAATGAAGCAAGGAGTCATTCATACATTGTAAATCATATATGACTATTTATTTTGAATACAAATATCTCTAGAATTATGCGTCTACTTTAAGATTATTTTTTGGCTCTTGTTTGTTTTTGAAATATTACCTCTCCAAAAGCTTGCAATCTTGAATGTATGTTCGTGAAAATACTCAGGGCTTACATTTAAAGGTTTAGTCTACAGATTTAATCAAGTTTGTTGTACTTCTTACAATGTGAATAACAGAGCATTTAGATCATGTAGCAGAATGAAGTTTAGTTTAGATTTCTCTAACTTTTCCCAAATATTTGAAATACTTAGCTTAAACGCAGAGATTTAAAGGAGATTGTCTGATATTTGAAGGAAACATGAACAACTGAGTTGATATTTTGCAATTTTCATAATATTTGAAAAGAAAAGCTTGTGTTAATATAAATCATATAAAGCTTTGTGATACAGTAACAAATTTATGCAAAGGAATGAATAAAATGTTGATATTTGTGATATTTTGTATAATTCGAGTCCAGTGAGTCATAAAACACCTTAAATCAAGTAAGGCCCCTTGCATATTATAGCTTCACATTAACCTACTGAAGTATCCACAAGGTCAAGACCTGACCATACATAAACTTGGGATTAAGTAATCTTCATTGATATCTTCATATCTTTCAAGACAGTTAGGTTCATTTTGTGAATTTTAACTTTTGTTATGAATGTGTAAAAACAATCATCAACAGGAACATTTGGCGATCGTAAGGTACATGTCACCACCAGGGGGCATGGGCTTTGCAAGAGCTCCTATTCCCTTGTGTGTTTTCTTCCTACCTTAACATGCTTGATATTAACACCTAATATCAACCACCTTAAGGTGGGGGCATATATAAGGTAAGCTTTTTGTTCTAGATGTTAGTAATGTGCTTGTTCTCAGGTGCAGTCTTAAAGACTGGTGGTGGTGAGGCCCTCCTACACTCTGAGATTTTTTTGAAATCTCTTACAATTATATAAGCCCTCATCACAAGGTGGGGATGGTGTATTTCTCGTGGAGAGTGTACATCTTGTTATTTTCAAAAGTCCTCATCGAGAGGTGAGGAGTGGTTCTGTGGTTAACTCAACCCTTAAGTGTGTCTTTGGCAATTGTTGTGGCGAAGCCCAATCATCAGTGTGTGCCTATAATGTGCCTGAGATGGTTATGAGCTTAGGAATAGGAACACTCCATCGCTTGTCTGCTGTGTTTTCTCCGTGTCTTCCAAGTGTATGTGTATTACGTGTTTGTTCCCAAGCATAGTCTTAAAGACTTGTGGTGATGAGTCCCTCCTATGCTTTAGGATTTATGTGGTGTGCTTGCTTTGTATGGTATGTTTGGCATGTATGTTGCCCCACATGTAGTCTTAAAGACTGGTGGCGATGAGTCCCTCCTACATTATGGGTGGTGTGTTTACTTTCCTTGTACTTGCATCTGCATTTCATATATATGAAAAAGAAAAAGAAAAGAAAATCATTATTGTCTTCTCTACATTCACTATATTCACTATGTTTTGTGTGTCTTTAATGTTGTCTTCTCCATGTTTTGCATGACTATAATTGTCTTACCTGTGTTTTGCATGCCTGTTACTATCTTCTCTGTGATTGGCGTGTCTTCTCCATGCTTCACATGTTTGTTGTGTTTCTTAACCATACTTTAATGCATGTATTGGCCATGTGTTTATACATACATTAAAGTGGGGGCTAAATGTTATGTCAAGAAATGTCCCCTTGGAGGCTTTTCCCTCTTAAGGTTTAGCTCCCAGGTCTTGTTTATGCATTTAGAGCATCTTGCATGATTTTGATGACTCTCGATGAGAAAACCCTAATGTTTCATGGCAAATAGGACTTAGGGGATGCACTTGACATGATTCCTACCTGAAATAGGGGGAGGACTTAGGCGCCCGTGCCCTAGTCCTGACCTATTTTAGGTCAAGACCAATTTTGGAGTGTTAGTTTATGACCGTTATTTAGGTCCTATGCTAACACGGTAAGTTTGAATTACGAAATTCTTAGCAGGAATGTTTGTAGTTGCATATATAAGCATGATTAGTGATTCATTTGTAAATTAGATGGCAATTGTGAACTTTATGCATTCTTGTGACTTTGAGCATTCAAAATATTCATTGTGTTACAGAGCAGAGCATTGTTATTGTGTTTGTGTTTGTAGATTTGGCATTCATCTCCTCATGGCATGAAGAGCTTCTTCCTTCTATGAGATCTTCACTACAAGGTGATATCATTTGTGTTTTCAATCATTCATCATTTGGATTTTGCATTATCTATCTGAAAATAATGTTCATAAAACTTGAATGTCTCTCCGGGGATTGATTAAGGCAAGACTCTAAACACCACAACCCCCAACCTATTTTTTCGTGATTGCAGGTTGCAGGAGCAGAAAAAGTGGAGTTGTAGGAGAACATTGCAGACTGTCAAAATTGCAGATCTGAAGAGAAAATAGGGACTTGGACTTGAGCGCCTGCTCATTAGTCCTCCAGATCCCACAACTAAAGAATCTTTGGAACAACAGGAACATGTTGCAGACAAGATTCCAAGATCACAAAAAAAATAATGGCACTAGACTAGGGCACCCACTCATTAGTCCCCAACTTCTCCATTTTCTGAACTTTGAAATCCGGTACACATTTGATTATCATTTGGTATCTCTATGTACAAGCATTTTCCGTAATTTGTCCATTTGCTTCCGAATTTGCATAATTAGGGTTTTAAGCATAATTAGGCATAATCAAACAACTAAATCACACAAATCCAATTTTCCCTGATATTCCAAGTGATCGCAGGCCTGATAGTAGATTTCCTACTCGGCCTAAAGTCCTTGAATGTTTGAGGTGAAAGAGGATTCATATAAACCCAAACAAAACAAATCCCTCTCTTTTCCACCTTAAACACTTAGAGATTATAATGTATTATTATTTTATAAAATTGTGAATATTGAAATTAGGATGTATTGATTTTAGAATCTTCTGAATAAATGCAACTATTGAAAACAAGAAAGAATGTCTTTTTTTTCAAAGTTCGGTTGAACTATTACTAATGAATGGTTTAACTATTTCCATTATTATCTATACTTCAAAAAATATATACACTAGCTTTTGAGAGGAATTTATTTTTAACTGAGCCAGTGGCTTTGTTACACCTTGTTTGTCATAATGAAGTGTTATTGTCCTAGTCCGTCCTGGTCCCTCCATGTTTTGTTCTCTTTTTGTGGTCTGCTCCTGGAGAATTCTTTTGGATTTTTTGTAATGTCCCCTTTTTGGTGCATAGACCTTTTGTGTGCATTATGCTTGTTCCTAGTCTTTCAGAGGTTAGTCATCATGTTTGGAAGAAATCCAACATTCTTGGAGTGGCTATGGCTCAATCTTACATAGCAATTGTTCATGTTTTTAAGTTCGGCTAGACATTTTGAGTTCATAGATGCTTTTTGAATTTATTTCTGACCTCTTGGGTGCTCTACAACTTTCATGGAGAAATATGCTATTTTAAGACAGTCACTCGATGGCCTCCAATTTTAATTCCAAGTCTAAAGTATCCTGTTGGTATGATTAGAATTGCAAAATTATATCATTTTGATCCTTTCTACAACTTGGGTATATTATTGAGTTAATTATTTATTCACTTAAGTTGTCTAAGGATGGGAACTATTAAAAGATAACTTAAATGTAATAGCTCTTCAGAAAGATAATTATGTGTTTTAAAAGATAGACACTTAAAAAGGGGACCTTGCACATGAAATATTAATATTATTTCAAATAAAGGTCTTTTGGACAGGAAAAGTGTTTTTTTGGAAAAAGAAATTTTTTTTTTTTTTCGGAAAAGCAGAGAAAAAGCAACAAAATTTTTTTTGAAAAAGCAATGAAAAAACAAAAAAAAATTCCTAAAATAGCTCCAAAATGTTATAAAGGGGTTTTGAACTTATTTGGAGGTTTATGTTGTTGAATATATTTTCATTTCTTCTAAAAACTTGTGTTGCTAAGCAGAGTTTCTTCTTGGGGTTGTTTAGCCTCAACTTCTCATCTGGTTTCGGTTGTGGAAGATTAACCGTAGCTGGATATCTGATGATTTTATTTAGTATTCACAAGGAGCTTCAATGGAGTCATCATGTAGAGATTTTGGGTTGAATAGTTTTGATGTATTTTGATGTGTGAAGGTTTGAGATGTTTTTCAGTGATATTTTTGGAGTATTTTGTTCTAAGTTTTGGGGTGAGTTGTAGTGTGTGAAGAGTTTTGGTGTTGTGAGAAATATTTCTTTGTATTTCTAGTTTGTTGGGTTTTCTATCAAACTTGAGTACTTTTCTATTAAAGTGCTTTCAGAGGTGTATTTTTAGTGTTTGAGCTTCATTACATCTATAATCAACAACAAAGCTTCATGGGTATGCTTCAGGGTGATGTTTGGTGACTTCTCAACTCCTCATATTCTAAATTTTAATGCTACAATAGTTTATTTCAGTTCTGATTAGAATTAATAAAATATTGTAGTGTGCCCTAACTCTTGTATTTCCTTTATATGTTGCAATAAATCTGTATTTGTAATACCAGATGGTAGTACCGTTGATTACTTATAAAATTGTGCTTCATTTTGTAATATCAGATGGTTTACTGACAATAAATTATAGCATGAATTTACAGCCCATTTTAGCATGAACAAGCTGGCATATCGACCTTATTGGCTTGAGTCAAGCTTAGGAATTCTACTAGTGGCCTACACACATTCCCATGATTAAGTGGATGCCTGCTGCATAAGCAGATGCCCACTGAATAAGTAGAAGTTGTTATTATTGCACGTTGGTTTTAATGCTAATTCGGAAGTACTATGCTCTCACCTTGCCCACGTAGGGATCTAGGTGATCAGAAGAGTGTGGAAGAACTTAACTATTGCATCTTTCTTTGTGTGTGGAATTTCAAAAAAAAATTGGGGTGCTCATTAAATTTTTGTTTTGCCTACAATAGACATGTGTCCCCAACCAGAGCTAGTGTTGGGACCTATTTTGAAAGCTACAAAATTTATCCAATGCCTTGACCATTTTGTGTATGTTGCCCATTTTGCCTAAGTTACATTTTTTATTGTCTCCTAGGTCTATCTCATATGTTGAATGTTGTGAAAGTCTCAAAAAATCCTAAGTTTGTAGTATCCCTTATCATTTTCTTGTGTTTCTAGTTGTTTATGGGATTTCCCCTTTCTATTGGATGTATAATATTCTCCCCACATCCAATTCCATCATCCTTTTTTGCGTATTTTTCTCACAAACTTCATTGCTTCCTTCATTCCCTCCATTTCCTTTATTTTCCTCTTTTGCAGGTTTTCAACTGGATACTGCATATATTGTGTGCATCTGATATCTTGTATCTTGTTTCAGTTTTACACTAAATCCTTGAAAGTCCTTTTTGTGGCTTAGTCCTTTTTTGTCACCCTTTCTTTCCATCTTGTGGGATCTTGATTTTCTCTTGTAGTTCTCTCCTTCATCTGGTTCTCCACTGTGTAGTGTAGGAAAAATAACTCAATTGAATGACTTCAATTAAGTGAATTCTCCACTAAAACCACACTTGGATTCTGTTATATAAGGTTTTAGATGTTCAAGAACCTATTCTAGGTCTTAACAGAATCACTATGCATCCCAATCAAAGCAAGACGATGGACTAGGTGCTTGACAATGAAGAGAAAGGAACAAAATTGCTGAAATTGAACTATGTACAAAATTGAGAAAAATGATAGCAAAGGCAGAAAGAGATAAGAAAATGGAACATGTGGCCAGTGAAAGCAGTTCACTGCCTTAGACAACATTACACTATGAGGATGTCTGTACTGAGCACTAGAGTCCAAAATGCAACAAAAATTAAATTTATTAGGCTTGTACACATATAGAATGTCTGCACAACATAAATTTAAACACGCCACATACCCAGCATCATCCAAGTAACACAAAATCTTAAAAGAAAACAACTATGCTATGAAAATTACACAAAGCAAAAGAAAAGAAGGGAAATGAAACCTCTATGTGGTTGTGAATTCCTCTCCTAAAAAATACCTGTAAAGAGAGAGAGAGAGAGAGAGAGAGAGAGAGAGAAAATGGTTGGGCTGCACCGGGACTTGCTTCCGTCAAGTCTCAGTTTTGGTCTTCTGACCTCCATGAGCAGCAAATCGATATGTAGAGGAGAAATCAAAGGAAAAACATATGTTTGCTCTTACCCTAAGTGTGTCTAGGAGCTAAAAACAACAATGAAACAACTGAATTGAAAAGATTTGCTTCCCTGGTCTATGAGGAACGAACCCACAAACATGCAGCCATTGCAAGATAACACAATGATGGTCTACACAATATAAATGCAAGAAAAGATGGTGGTCTACACCATGCAAAAGCTATGCAATAAAAATCATTTTTAAATGAAAAAGTATTGATCAAACAAATGAAATGATCTTACCAATATAATGGAGAGAAAGCTACAAATCTGCAAGAGCTGAAATCTAGTACACAACTTATGTAATATGCTACCCTGATTATCTTTTGAAAACATAAGATGACAACACTGAATGTTATGAGCAATGTTCTTCCACACTCTTCTAATCACCTAGATCCTGATGTGGGCAAGGTGAGAACATACAAGTACTTCAGAGTTAGCATTCAAATCATAAACCAATTGAAGTAACAATCTTTGACTTATTCAGTGGGCATCCACTTATTCAGTGGAAAGTACAAGGAAAGTAAACCAGGTGCATCCACTTATTCAACGGGAACATGAGCATGCAGTACTGAAAGAAAGAGGCACATCCACTTATTTAGTGGGAAGCCTTTACAAGCAAATAGAAAACTATCTGGCACATCCACTTATTCAGTGGGAAGCCATTACAATGTTTATATCAGCTTATTACAATGAAGTGCCTCAAGCTATGATACATAAGATTAGCTCCATAAAGCCCCACTCACGTATATGATATGATGATAGTAATATTGCACTATGCCAATACAATCAAACAAGAATGAAGGAAAGCATGCAAACTAAAATATACCATATAAACTCCTATTGTCTTGAAATGTGCTTAGAAAGGACTCTGTTACTATTGTACGGTAGTGCTTGTAGAGGGATCATCATGCATCAAATGCAAGTGTCTTCATCAAGTCTTCTTCCATATAGCCTCCCAATCATCTGCTATCTTAGACGCTTCCAAAGGACTACTTTCAGGATTCTATACTCCAGTGACCAAGATATGGGAGCTCACGCTAGCATTGTACCATCTACGGACTGTTGGGTTGGTACAACTGGGTTTAGGAACTCTGTAACGACATATAATGATTTGCTTCATGCTAAGAAATAAATATCAACCATACACAAAGTGATACCAATCTTCAACAAGGAAAAACAAACAACTCCATTTACTACCACTTCAAAAACTCATGCTACAGTATGGCTAAAACTGTACGGCCAACTTTGTGAAATGTAAAAAACAACAAACTCCAAAATCCACTCCAAAATCTCACTCCAAACTCTAACACATAAAAAACAATGCAAACACTCCAAAACTGATAAAAAAACATTGAACTCCATGGTGGCTCTGTGCAACTCCTAACAGTGAAGCTGCCTCTTCCAGATAGGGTGGATATCTCACCACCGAAACTAGACTTCTTCAAGATAGTTTTCATTCTCAAGAAGGATGAAGATCTCACAGGTTCATTCCTACAACATAACAATATCTCAACAAGCATGAAGAGCAAAATGAGCTCTCAACCCCCCTTTATAGGCACTTTTTGAGGAATTTGCACAATAAAATAAATTATTAAATAGAAAAATATACTTTTCCCCTCAAACTCCAATGTTTCACCACATTAGCTCTCACTTTTATGTGCTTAAGTAAAAGAGTGTCTTTTCCCCTTTCCAATGAGCTATCATACCCTTGCAATTTATAATTATTTTCCAATTTATAAGTCTAAGTGCAAATAATTAACTGTTAGCTCATTAAAATACATGCTTTTAGCAGAAAATCCCAAACTTCACCAAAAAGCCAAATAAACTATACCAACATACTCCATATGGTTTGAGATGAATAATGACGCCTTCTGGGTGACTTTCTGAAAATAGACGACTCCTCCAAGAATCTTGGAGAGCTATCCAGGAAGCTGAACAAACTTCTGAAAGTTGCATAGCCATTCTGAGACATCACTAAGCTCAAAGCCAAAGCAAAATATCACAAATAACTGGACCTGTGCTCTCCAAGACTTAAGGAGCTCCCTAACCCAGCGAGATAGCCTATTGGAGCTCAAGGAACTAGGCTATAGGTCACAAACTTGGCTAAACGCCAATTGGAGACATTAGAACTTAAAACCCCAACAAGATAGAGCTTCCTCAATGAGCACAAGAGTGAACCAAAACCTCCAAGAGCCTTTTGAAAATGATACAACACTACCAAGAATCTCATGTAGTTGTTGTAGAGATTAGATTCACAAAGGAGTATGCAGAGTAGAGCCAAAAGTGTGTTGTGAGCTTGAGAGAGAGATTGAATGAGAACTTACCAAAAGATTCATTCAAAATTCAACCAAAGAGGGAAAAATCCCAAAAAGGCATGCAAAGAGACGTTCTGTGCCTCAGAGAGGTGTTACCAGAGAGTCATGATCACTAGAGGCATCTAGTAAGGCCCATAAATAGTCACCTGGTGGCAAATAAACACAAGACGCTAGCATGTCGCACAGACATCCGCGCTCAGCGCTCAAGTCCAGACAAAACTAGCTCTTGGTCACACAAGATACATTAGAATCATATGACTATCTGAGCATCAAAATAAAATTTGAGGAAAATGTGAGAAAGAAGACTAAATTAAACAAACCTTAGCCTATAATGCAAAGAGAAGGCCCAAGCACTAAGATAGTTATGAAACATAGCATGAAATTGCAAGGGTATGCAATTTTTGACATTACGCACTGCTTTCTTGCATGCCCCCTTGATCCCTTTCATGGATTTTCCCCTTAGTTCCAAAACGTATCCATCTCTACCCTCCATTTCCCACATCCAGTCTTGAGTCATTTTCCTGCGAACCTTCCTTAGTTAAAACTACTCACTTTCTTCCTCCTTTGTGGATTTTCATTGGACTACAGGAAATTGTTCCATCCACCCCACATCCCACCATGATGTCTAGACTTGCAATCTCTTTTTGCATTTCTTTTGAGTCTACAAATCACATGCTTTATTCTTTTTGTGGGATCTCGATGACATCCAAGATGTCATTTCCCTTCTTGTTCCCTTCCACTTCTCACGTCTTGTTTTGTGTGTTTTCCCCATAGGTTGCTACATCCTATTCCATCCCATTTTCTTGCATCCTTCCTTTGTGGAACTTCATCCTGCAATATGATCTCCTTCCACTCACATCTAGTTCTCATGTGTAGTCCCACATCGAGATCTGGCAACTTCCCAAACTTCTCAAAAACATTTCAAGTCACCCCAGCTATTCCCTAGGTCTCCATTAATTATCGATTTAAATTCTGTAATAACTCAGTTTGAGTCGCAAATGTCTTTTGTTTCCTCTAGTTCATCTTACACATGGCTCAAGGAGGATTTATCAGGATTCAATGTGTTTGCAGAAGTTATTACCGTGATTTTGTGGATGATTTTGTAGATTCTTGACTAGTTACTTTAGGCACAAACTTGACATGTATAAATTACTAGACATATGATGTAACAAGGATTGATCAGTAGCATACACCCCTGATTTAAGTTTTTCTCTGTGTGTGTGTTTTTTTTTGTTTTGTTGTTTAGGGTTTTATGAGTTTTGCTTGCATGTGTGTTTTGTCATGAAATATATAGGAAATGAAGCATATAACAAAAACCCAAAAAAATTATAATGAATTTGCACAAACAGATAAAGACCCAGATCATAAAAAGTGGTAAAGCTGATTACAAAGACATACCCATATGGAAATCTTCAACTTCATTCCATTGTCGAAATTGCATCAACTAACATTGCCATAGGAAACACCAATAAATGCATACAAATGAGGTTTTTCACTAAATATGAAGCTACAGCGATAACTGCAGTCCTAATCGCCAAGAATGAAGGAGATAAGTGTCGAGAAATAGAGAAGAAATTGATGAAGGGGGTAAATCATAAAACACACAACAACAGAGATTGAACACAGAAAATAGAACTTTCTTTTATTGATCTGAGAAACTCATTACATTACAGAAGCTCAATTACAATCAGAGGATGAATCCTCTATTGGCTGCAACACATTACAGCTTTCCCAACCTCCAGACTCTAGAATTTTCAGCCTTTTGTAGCCCCAAATCAGCTAGGGTTTCTGTTTTCCCGCCTCTTCTTGACTCCACACTTGCCCCCTTAACTCTACTACTGCCCAAGGTTCCCAAAATAGTCATAAATAGCACTTTTTGGGGGCCTCCAGCTAAATTTTGAAATTTGCAACTCCCTCCAAAAGTAGGTCAACTTCAGGGAAGCATAACTTTTGATCCGGGTGCCCGATTGATGAACCGTTTTAAGCGCCGGAAATCTCGCAATGTGAACTATCACCTCAAAAAATTGTAAATAGATTTTCATCAACTTTTTAGGATGTTATGGGATGTTTTAATGCCTCATATCTTGTTTCAAAAAATTTTAGGGGCTTTTCAGAAAACAAAAACTTTAATATCTTTCAACTCACAAATGATCTTTGCCTGATTCCTTTGCCAAAGGTCTTATATTTCCATTATGTAACTTTCTGTAAGTTTTTGCTTCAATCCGTGCCCAAATGCAAACTTTCCAAAAATAGCAGGTACACTTTCCAAAACAGGCAAGTTGCTATTTATAGCAGTTTTGGAAAAACTGAAAGTCCTACATCATTATTCTGGATATTATGGAACCAAAAACACTAATTATGGAAAGAAATGAAAACAACTACAATGATTTTGAATTATCTTCTTTTTGGGTGATGCAAGATTGCCCTTACACCACTGGATGCTCCTGCATCAGAAATCCACTCTCAAACACCCACATCCTCCCTCAAATGGTACAACCCTACTATAGGCTATTAGTAGCAACAAATACCCTCAAAAAACTCCCAAAATCCTCTGAAAATGATTGAAAACAATTGTAGATGAAAGGTGACCAGCAAGTAAGGTTGAACAGTAGTAAATGTCCACCAAAAACCTCATAAAATGCTCTATTAGAAGTACGACCTGGTGTGGTACAAGTATGGCCAGCCTTGGGAAGATTGTAACAGCAAAAGACTCACTCAAAACCACATAAATTTGCACTCCTCGACTCTGTTCTTAGCTGCAAACATAAACTCCATAAAATACATTCTTTTCAAGCATGAATCTTCTTCAAAATGTATCAACTAAATGGCCAAATGAGACTCCTGAATGAAGCCTCCAATGTCCTCTCCTGATGTAGTCTTTCACACACACATAAAGGTGATTTTGCAGAGGGTTTTGTCTCCACAAATCGATCTCCAAACCATAGAGCCAAGATCCAAGCCAAAGCACAAGAAAATATCAATATGAGAGTAATTTTCATCAAACATAGCATATCCAAATGAAGTTACTTTTTTGTCTTTTGTTGTTCTCCTTTCCCCAACGCCCAAGAGGGATTATATTTATTATTTTTAAATTATAACTCAACCCCTTATTACACCATGTGGGGCACACATCCCTAGGGACCCAACTTTAAGTTACAACTTCACATTATAAAGTGACTTTTCCTTATAACATAAAGTCATATTATGTCTATACAAATAACATAAGTTAAATCTTTAATTTAACTTATATTATGTCCAATTAAGCTCTAGACATTTCGTAACTATGAACTCTCATGCTATGACCATCCGCAACTGCCCTACCAAAAATAGCCAGTGCTCAGCTCTGACTTACTATAAATAGTAAGTTACCCAAACTGACCCCCTAATCATCTCCATTAGCCTACGAGAGTCTGATCATAGGCTAATCTCTATCCACTTATCCAATGGGCTAAATGGGGGACATTATAGTCCGCCCTCCCCAAGATTGCTTGTCCTCAAGCAACCTCAGCTCAGGATGCTACAATATTTGTTCACTCTCCCAAGTGGCATCCTCAACTAGTAAATTCTTCAACTTTACCAGGTATTCTCTGATGACCCGTTTCCTCAAATTCCTCTCTCGGGTGTCAATAATAGCCTTTGGTGCCAAAATTAGCTTCCTCTCCTCATCCAATGGTGGAAGCTCAACTGAAGGAATCACATTGTGGCCAAGAGCTTTCTTCAACCTGGAAACATGAAACACATTGTGCACCTTGCTATATGCTGGCAGCTCAAGCTCATATGCCACTTTACCCACTCTTCTGAATATCCTGAATGGACAATAAAAGTTGGGTTTCAATTTTTTTGCTCCACTCTTTTTAAGAGTGGACTACCTATAGGGTTGGAACCTCAAATATACCATATTTGCAACCCAAAACTCCTCTCTACCCGTTGCTGATCAACATAAATCTTTTGTTGATTTTGTGTTTGTTGTATGTTCTCTTTGAGTTCCTTTACTATGTCCTGGCTCTCTTGCAAAAGATCCTTTTCCTTAGGCACCTGACTGTCACCAAGTAAGAGATCTGTGAATCTTGGGACATTATAACCATATAGTGCCCCAAAAGGAGTCATCTAGATAGACATGTGGTATGTTATGTTATAACAGTACTACACCAAGTGCAACAATCTGATCCAAGCCTTTTGCTGCCCCGAAACATAGTTACAAAGATACCCCTCCACCCAATTGTTCACCACCTCTGTTTGGCCATATGTCTGTGGGTTGTAACTGGTACTAGGAGTCGACTCAGTGCCACATAATTTGAATAACTCCTGCTAGAATCCAGGGTGTCCCATGAAGCCTGAATATCTCCCTGAAAAATAAATCAGCCACCTGAGAAACTATATAGGTTGTTGAAATGGCAAAGAAATGTGCAAATTTGGTGAGTCTATCGACTACCACATAAATATAATCCTTCCCTTGAACTTTTGGCAACCTTGTGATGAAGTCCATGGAGATACATTCCCATTTCTAATTGGGAATAGGTAATGGCTATAATAAACCTACTGGATAAGTATGCTTATGCTTATTCTATTGGCAAATGGGACACTCACAAACATACTTAAGTACCTCTTCCTTGAGTCATTTCCATGTAAACCTTTCCTGAATCTTCCTATAAGTTGTGAAGAATCTAGGATGGCTAGCCATTAGAGTATCATGGAAATTAAGTTATTATCACGTTATGCTTAAACTGAGAACTAGGCACCAAAAATGTTCTGCTTTGTATATGATCAAATCATTCACCATAGAATATCTATCATCCCTAATAGTGCCCTCAATGACTCCTACTACCCAAGAGTCCTTAGCATACTCTGTTGCAATCAATTCCCTCCAATCAGCAAATATCTCTCCAAGTAAGCACAAGTGGGGTCTTCCTCGACAAGGCATCTGCAACTACATTTCTCTTTCCCTTGACATACTCAATGTCGAAATCATAGGCCTGGAGCCTACTAACACACTTCTAATGTCTATCACTTAGATCCTTCTGGTTCATGAAATATTTTATGCTATTATGATATGTTTTTATGATGAACTTACCACCAACTAGATAAGGTCTAAATTTGGTCAATGCATGCATTATGGCCAACATCTCTCAGTCATACACTGAGTAAATCCTCTCAACACCCCAAAGTTTCCTAGTCTTGAATGCTATCGAGTGCTTCTCCTGCATCAATACTGCCCCTATCCCCTCTCCTAAAGCATCACTCTAGCTCAAACGACTTAGAGAAGTTAAGGATTGACAACATAGGGCAAGTAGACATTAAGTGCTTGAAATGATCAAAGCACTACTAAGCTCTGTCATTCCACTCAAAGGCTCCTTTCTTCATCAAATATGTCAATGGTACAACTGTCCGAGAGAAGCCTTTTACAAACCTCCTATAAAAACTACAAAGCCCAATAAAACCCTTAAGTTGTGTGAGGTTTGTGGGTGAGGGTCAATCAACAATTGCCTTTATCTTCTCTGGGTCTACCCTAACACCATCAGCACTAATAATGTGGCCCAAGTAAAGTAGCTCAGTCATGTGAAAGTCACATTTGGACTCCTTGGCATAGAGGGACTCACTCTCCAAAATGCTCAACACCTCCTCCAGATGTCTCATATGATCCTCCCAGGTCATGCTAAAAATTAGTATATCATCAAAGAATATCAATACAAACTTCTGAAGTTGTCTAAAAATTTGGTCCATGCAACTCTGGAAGGTAGTAGGGGCATTGGTTAACCCAAACAACATCACTAAAAACTCAAAGTGGCCATAATGACACCTAAAAGTAGTCTTCTCTATGTCCTCTGCCCTCATACGAATCTGGTGGTACCCTGATCTAATATAAATTTTTCAAAAATAACATGCACCATGCAACTCATCTATTAGCTCATCAATCCTAGGAATAGGATACCTAATCTTGATAGTTTTCTTATTCAGTGCCCGATAGTCAATACACATCCTAATCATCCCATCCTTCTTTTTGACCAAAACCACTGTAAACGCAAAGGGAATCTTACTAGGCCAGATGTGTCCCATCTCCAACAACTCCTTGATGGTCTTCTCTATCTCATCCTTAAGTCTCTTAGGATGTCAATAGGGGGTAATCATGATGGTCTTAGTCCCATCCTCTAACTCAATGACATGCTCTATGCCTCTATCTGGGGGCACTCCTAGTGGTATGTCTCCAAACACCTTGTTGTGCTTGGTCAAGAGCTTCTGAATGTCTGGGTGGTAACTGCCCTTTGGTTGTGGTGGGGACTCTGGCATGATAAGTCACTCTGCTACCCACTCCACCTAGTCATGTCATAATAACCTTTCCGTTCTCTTCAATGACACTACCTGTGGTCCACCATCTGACAAGCCTCTGAGATATATTTTCTTCCCCTTAAATTCAAATTTCATTTCTATTTTGTTCACATTCACGGTGAACTCTCCTAGCAGTCTCATCCAATGCATGCCTCACACAACATTTGTATCCCCAATACTAACAACATAGAAATCATCAATCAACTCATACTCACCCATGATAATCTTCAACCTGGAAATTTTCTTGTTGCACTACATTTTGAACCCGTCGACTACCATAACTTTGAAGCCTTCGAATTCCTCTACCTGCAACCCACGTCAAGCTACCAACCCTTCACGAATAAAGTTATGTGTGGCCCCTGTGTCAAGGAGAGTGATGATACGCTGACCTCCGAGTACTCCACGCACCCTGAAAGAGCTAACCTTCTAAAAACTAGAAAGTTGGGCAACAGTCCCATCACTACCAACATTGTGATGTGATGCTCTCTCATCCCCACTGTCCTCATGGTCTGAAGGCTGATCTGAATGTGAATCCGATGCCTCTGACTATGTCTCCTTAGCTAAATAATATTCTATCAGCTTGGCCTTTGCCTTGTGTGAGCATTTGTGCAAGGGATCCCATGGCTCTTTGTAGTGAAAGCAAAGCTTTTTCCTCCTGTATTCATTGAGTTGGTCATCTGTCAACCTGTTTGATTTATCCTTAGATTGGTCAGCATCCCTTTGGAGGGGTCTCATGTCCTTCTTATCCCTCCTATGTGGAAAGCCCTTAGACTGAAATTTGTTTCACCATACTGATGATTCCATACTCGAGCCTTTTTCATGGCCTCCTGAAGTGATGCAGGGTCAAATCCCTTAACCCAACCATTGGAGGGGTCTGATAGTCCATCTATAAACAAGATAACCAATCTATGCTCTGAGATGTCTGGGACCATAACAGATAGGTCCTGAAACTCTGATATGTAGGAGTCTACTAATCCACTCTGCCTCAGCTGTGACAACTCCTTGAATTGCAATTCAGGATCCTTTTTATCAAACCTATCGATCAGCCTAGCAGTGAACTCCACATATGAAGTAATCTGATCGTGACCCAATGTAACCTTCCTATTACTCCACCACTTATGTGCAGTCCCCTCCAATTGTAAAGCTGCATAAGTTATAGCATCCTCCTCTGGCATGGGACTAATCTACAAGTATCTATCCAATTTTTGAACCCAAACTCTCACGGTGGTCTTACCAGAACCATCAAAATATGGAAGAGTCATCTTACTAACTTTTTTTGTAACTCCTAGTTTTGTGGTCTATTTCCCCTGCGAGGTCTATGCTTCATCCAGAGATTAGAGTATTCCCTAAATATCATCTCAGCTCTGAATTCAACACTCGATGCCCACCAGTCTTTCAAGATTTCATCTTGGAACTCAATTTGAGTTGCACACTATTTAGGGACTTCGTTCCTAGGTGGGAAAATCGGTATACCAGGTCTATCACCTACTATAAAGTGTGAATCTCTTTGATTGGTGACCAATGCTTCACCCTCATCATCCTTGTACCTGTGTCTATCATCATGGTTCCTATCCCCATTATTCCTGTCTCTATTGTTCCTATCACCATTGTGCCTATCACCCCTTAGGTTAATTCTATTCTCGTCACCATCATTGTTCATGTTTCTTTCACCACCATTGTTCATATTCCTACACAGGAATTATTCTTGTTGGTATTGTCACTATTGTTTCTTCCATCCCGGGGTGCCAACTGCTTAAAGATATGAGCCAACACTGCATGTGATTCTCTCAACTCTTCTCATGACTCTCTCATTTCCCTTTCCATAGCCAACTGACTTCTAGTTAGTGCATTTAGAATCTCACGCATGTTGGGTTCCTCCTGTTCTCTGTCACCCATTTGACCTGGAGTAGGTTCTGTAATTGGTGGTGATTCACCTGAAAACGGATCTACTATGGGTACTGGATGCTCAGGTTCTTCTATCTGTGGTATCTATGTTTCCTATTGTAATTTTTTTCTCCTGGTATTGTAGTGGTGTGTCAATGACTACATAGGTAACATAACTCAAATCTCACTACATGTTTGTATCTGTATCATAGGATGGCAAGATCTTCTGCTCTGATACCACTATAACATACACCCCTGGTATATGTTTTGCTTTGAGTGTGTTTTTTTATGTTTTTGTTTGTTTTGTTGTTTAGGGTTTTATGGGTTTTGCTTGCATGTGTGTTTTGTCATGAAATATATAGGAAATGAAGCATATAACAAAAACCCAGAAAATATATAATGAATTTGCACAAATGGATAAAAACCCAGATCATAAAAAGTGGTAAAACTAATTATAGAGTCATACCCATATGGAAATCTTCAACTTCATTCCATTGCTAAAATTGCATCAACTTACATTGCCATAGGAAACACCAAGAAATGCATGCAAATGAGGTTCTTCACTAAATATGAAGCTGCAACGATAAATACATTCCTAATCACCAAGAATGAAGGAGATAAGTGTTGGGAAACAAAGAAGAAATCCACTCTCAAACACCCACGTCCTCCCTCAAATGGTACGACCCTACTGTAGGCTGTTAGCAGCAACAAATACCCTCAAAGAACTCCCAAACTCCTCTAAAAATGACTAAAGATTGTAGATGAAAGGCGACCAACTAGCAAGGTTGAACAACAACAAATGTCCACCAAAAACCTCATAAAATGCTCTATTAGAAGTACAACATGCTATGGTATAGGTACGACCAACCTTGGGAAGATTGTAACAGCAAAAGACTCACTCAAAACCACATAAATCTGCACTCCTTAGCTCTGTTCTTAGCTGCAAACCTAAACTCCATCAAATACATTCTTTTCAAGCATGAATCTTCTTCAAAATGTATCAATTGAATGCCTAAATGAGACTCCTGAATGAAGCCTCCAATGTCCTCTCCTGATGTGGTCTTTCATGCACAAAGAAAAGTGATTTTGTAGAGGGTTTCATCTCCACAAATCGATCTCCAAACCCTAGAGCCAAGCTCCAAGCCAAAGCACAAGAAAATCTCAATATGAGAGTAATTTTCATCAAACATAGCATATCCAAATGAAGTTACTTTTTTGCCTTTTGTTGCTCTCCTTTCCCCAATGCCCAAGAGGGATTATATTTTATTATCTTTAAATTATAACTCAACCCCTTATTACACCATGTGGGGCACCCATCCTTAGGGACCCAACTTTAAGTTACAACTTCACATTATAAAGTGACTTTTCCTTATAACATAAAGTCATATTATGTCTTTACAAATAACATAAGTTAAATCTTTAATTTAACTTATATTATGTCCAATTAAGCTCTAGACATCTCATAACCATGTACTCTCGTTCTATGACCATCTGCAACTGCCTTGCCAAAAATATCCAGTGCTCAGCTCTGACTTACTATAAATAGTAAGTTACCCAAATTGACCCCCTAATCATCTCCATTAGCCTACGAGAGTCTGATTATAGGCTAATCCCTGTCCACTGATCCAATGGACTAAATGAGGGACATTACATGATCATTCTTCTCTTCCATGCCCTTTGAGAGTGCCAAGTATTTTTCTAGGGTTTCAACATTTGGTCATCCAATTCATCTAGGAAGCAATGCATTGGTGAACCACAGGGAGGTCGTAATATTGTAAATGTTATCAATACTTGCATGTCTCCATGGTCATGTGTAGATCTTTAGGGGAACTCTTAAATTATAGTTAGGGTTTTCTCTTAGTACACTTGTTGGTACAATTGTAATACACATTTGATAAATGTAACAACATTTAATGCATTGGAAGAATTGTAATGGTCATTTTTGTATTGCATGTGGATTTCTGCAATTTGGTGATGGATTATTTAGTATGTTCTATTATTTGATGCCGTATCTTTGATATATGTACATGTTTGGATTAGTTCCTATTGTATTTTCATTTCATTGTCTTTCTTGATACACTATGACTTTAGTACCCATTGGATAGGCACCGGTCCTGGAAGCTAATGTTTCAACCACATTCCTAAAATGAAACAAATCTTTAACCAATAGTTTAGGAGTAGGATATTAGTTTCTATGTATCTCATGATTCAGTAATATAACCAAGGAAGCATCTTTAGCAACTTCAAGCACTTATTCATCCTAGAGATTCATGTTATGTATATTTGCATCTTGCATTTCTACAATGATGCCCTCATCAGATTAACAAGAGGTTTTAAGTGTAGTTGGTTAGTCTGTGAGCTAGTGACAATCTTAGGGGTTAAGCATACTCTGGGTACAATTGCAATATTTCATCATGTTCATTCATTCATTGTTTTCAATCTTGTTAAGGATACATCTAGGAATACCAATATGAGTCTAGCTGATCTCAAAGTGTAGGAGAGATTATCCACTCTCATCAATTGGCCTTTAACCATACACAATCTGTTGATAAGCCTCTATTTTACCCTCTTGATGACAACACCTGACCTTGAGGATAAGAAAGTACTCTAGGATTGTGGAGCTGCGGTTTTATGACCCAACATACCCTATTCTTTGTTCCCATGCTAATTTCTTATTCAAATGTCATTTCTTAGATTTTAGTGGTACTTCTTGGCCTCCCTACTTTGCATTGTTGCATCTCTCTATCCCTCCATAAGGGTAGTACATAGAATAAAGTTGCCAAAGAATGCAATCTTCTTAAAACAACCCTTGAATTTTCTCTTTGTAATAAGCCTTAAGGGAAATCTTCAGATATGCAGATTATTTTTGGCTTAGTAGCAACTACAATAATCTTGAGAACCCAAATGCATCAAAGAAAGGAGTATGATGGTAGTTTATATCTTGGAGCTTTGGATTTTAGTCACCTTGTGAAATATGTTCAATGAGACTGTAAAACTACCATACACAATTAGCAGGTTACCTATGTTCTTCAAGTAGTGAGACCTCCAATTTTCTGCATGGGGTTTCACAATTCCAACTTTACCATTAAGCTTTCCTATCTCAGTTGTGGAGGGTTTTCTTGGGTGATTCTGACTTGCTAAAGAATAGGATTTTCTCCTGAAGCTAGCAGGTACTCATTAGTAGTTCCCATTATAATGATTGTTATGTATTTACAGCCATATGATGTTACATGGTGTATGTACCCTAGTAATTGGGGGTCTTTGGGTTCTTAAAGAGAATGGTGGGAACAGATCATACTGTTCTCCTCTTTTACATCTAACAGTCTCATTAATCATGCAGATTTTTTATGCAATTCCTTATATATTGTCTCTTATAAATCAGATGTCAGCTTCTCTGTTTTGGTCAATGGTAGCAATTTGCAGGAGAAAAGCAGTAGCGAGTAGCAATTTAGCATTGTTATCTATTTTCATGTTTGGAGGCTTTGTTATTGCTTGAGGTCTGCTACTCATCGTGTTCATTTTCCATTATGAATTCAAATGAATTAAGAACTAAATTGTAGTCCTATTGGTTAATGACAAAATAAAGCATCAACGAGATTATCAAGGGATTACTCTATAGCATAAGAAAGGAGTTTCCGAGGTATTTCTGAGGTTATTTGAACAAGGTTTTAGCATAGCATTATAAGCTTCATGATCTTTTTTGGCAGAGAAGATTCCCAAGTGGTGGACCAATCCAAAGGAAACCAATCTACCATTAGGGTTTTTCATATTAGTGCACAATCTCTTCCACAAAAGTCTGTGTCTCTTAAGTCATCCAACCCCACCCGTTGCACAATCTCTTCCACAAAGGTCAGTAGTTCGAGAGCTTGCCGTTAGGGTCTTCAAATGTTTTGCACATCAATGGTTTTGGTGTGTTTGTTATCATGGGAGATGGTAACTTTGAGCAGGACAGTGGATTATGCAACGGGTGGAGTTGGATGACTTAAGAGACACATTAGTTGGGTTGGCTGGTGTAACTGGTTTGTCAATGCAACAGAACACTTAACAATAGTTGTCGAGCTTGTTGCAAATCCATTGTTATTTTCATGGCTGAACCAACTTCAAGACTAGATGCCAGAGTAGCAACAACCGTGATGCAAACTGTGCGTAACACTGTTAATACAGGAAGAAGTTAAGAACTGTTGTCTGTACAATCCACCAACCAAGCATTGACATATTTGAATCATTCAATGAGGTAAGGAAATGAGTATCTGCATTCATTGGTGTTTTTCTTGACATTTATAGTTTAATCATGGATGTCTGAAAGAGTTCTGGTGCGGCTTCTATTAATGGAAAGAGAAGGGCAAATCATTTATGCAGGACTGTTAGATCAGAACAAACACAAGATTTTTGAATATTTTGAGGTAATATTGGTAGAAAAGGATACAAACCGGTTAAGAATGCTGAGGAGGAAGTTGAATCAAATTGAGTCGATAAGCTATATGGGTCTTGAAGTTCTAACACTAATGGCAAATAATGGCATATGAAGTGTAAACTATGGAAATCTATACTATTCGACAATTGAATTGAATGATTTATCCCCAATTTACTGTCATCAATATGCTACACAGTTTGTCTCAGGAGTACTCAAGATAAACTATAAACACAATCCAGCCACATGGATGCTGGAAGTTAGCTCTGCTGCATCTGAACTTTGCTTGGGATTAGACTTTGCAGAGCACTACAAGAACTAGCATCTCTATGAGTAAGAACAACACAAATCTCCTAGTAATGTTGTCTTGACTAGCTACTTTACCAGCTTATTCTAACAAATACTACTCCCCTAAGAAATGCAGGAGAATCAAAGCATTTTGTATTCCAGTTCCTGATGCAAAATCTCTTGCTACTCAATGCAGTATTCACAATCATTTTGTGATCAATTCAAATTCTGCCTATGGAAGCAGTGGTGGACAAATTGGCAAAGCTCGGTTTACGATAGTGTCAGAAACTTTGTTACCCTGCTCACTGTTCTGATATTTGGAACTACTATGTAAAATAAATGTATGTTTTTCTATGCTCATGCTAATCTACAGAATTTAATCATCCGTGTTTCCAACAATGTGGCTAGGTTCGTGATGTTTGATGTCAGTTTATAAGTCACTTTTACATTTCTTATGAAAAATAATAAGAAACTTCTTGCTTTCGTATCAGGGGTAATGGTACGGATCTCTTTGTTGTCATTGGAGGCATTTATGAGGCAGTGATGTTCTTAGGAGCAAGCAATAGTTTAACAGTGCAACCTGTGTTTGTAGTTTAAAGAATAATTTTCTATAGAGAAAGGGCTGTAGGAATGTATTCTGCAATGCCCTATGTGTTGGCACAGGCAAGTTGTTACTTCTATATTTTACTGCTTATACTAGCCACAATGAACTCAAACTAATGGGCTTCTCAGGGATCCAATCGTTTAGATCTCTGCCGCAGTCAATGTATTGGAAAATTTTATGAATTGGGAGCAGGCATTAATGTAGCCAACTGAAATCATTGAACATAGTATTCAGATTTCCCTTGGTGCATATTTACTACTTTATTCTGATTACAAGATATTTTTATTGGAAATAGCAAAAATCAGGAGAAAAGCTTTAATGGCTGCTGCATGTATAAAAGTATTTTGCACGTAAGAGTTTGTGTATGGCTCTGTGTACATTCTCATTCTTGCTGTGTAGATTATGATCTCAAAAAAACTGTTTTTCTTTTTTGAAGCCTCCCCCTTTTAACTTATATTAACTGCAAATAAATTTAGATAGACACATCTCTAGATGCATATGGTATCTATTCTGCTGACCCGACTGTGATTTCTATTCTTGTAAGTAGCAAAAGTAGGCCGTTTAAGTGTTACAAAATTGTTAGTCCCTGCCTAAAGTGGGGACTAATGTTTTCATCCAACTAAACGCTATTAGTTTCTTTCTTGGAAACCGCATCAAGGCAAGGGAAAACTGGTTTTGCTAAGGTATGCAGCAGACGGATTTAGAAAATAGAGTTTTCCTTGATTTTTGACCTTTTTCTCATTTATCTGCCATTTTTTTCAGGGGTTTTAGGTTTTTCTGATTTACAAAAATGAGGGAAAAATCTTCGGGCGAATAAAATGTTGGTGTTAGAAATAAGCTACACCCACGATGGACTGGTCCAAGAGGGGCCAGTAGCTCAGTGGTAGAACACTCCAGCAGCGAATGGAAGGTCCTAGGTTCGAATCCTACCTGGTCCATGTCTCAATATGGTATCAGAGCCAGGGCCAGGCTAGGAGCCCCAAGCACATGAGAGGTGTGGCTTAAGGGGGGTGTTGGTGTTGGAAATAAGCCACACCTGGACCGATGATGGACTGGTCCAAGAGGGGCCAGTAACTCAGTGGTAGAGCACTCCAGCAGTGAATGGAAGGTCCTAGGTTTGAATCCTACCTGGTCCATGTCTCAACATAAAAAACGAGTAGGAAAAAAAATTGATAGGTTTCTACTGTTTTGGACACTGGACCTGTCTTCATGATGCGCAGTGAGCTTGTTTCAAGGGTTTCTGGTGGACATGTATGAAGCCACATGGTAGCTACAGAAGGTTTGTTCCAGCCATGTGTTGCCGCCTGATGCATTGTGGGGCTCACTACCTAGCCGTCATGTTTATTCTCATTCTTGGCCTCTTTCTGCTTCACTGTCTTCACCTTTGTTGTCACCAACAAGGGTGCCGGCCAGGTGATAGGAAACAGACGGTATTAGGAATAAAAGCACAGGGACTATTCACACTGGCTGCAGAAGCAAGTCAACAAGGCTTCGAATTGGAAGAAGATCAAGAGCTGCATTCATGATGCCAACATTTGCCAAAACCTCAGAAAGAATGATGCGGACATTATAGTAGACGAGTTTTACAATAAACATCTTACCCCAATTCAGGTATGGCGGGCTTCCAACTCTAAGATCTCGAGTGGCCAACTCTAGAACTCTAGCTACAGAATATTGTGCCTTTTTCCTACATTTAAAGTTGATTTATGGTTTTCCAGAACATTAATTTGATTGGTGAGGGGCTTGAATAGTCGGAGAGAATTATTTGGTTTTATAAATTGAAGCTATCCATTTTAAGCTCGATGCAACAAGGAACTTTTGTTTATTCAACTGGGTTGTTGCAGGTTGCCTTGCTTGAAATGAAGTTGCAGGGTCAATTAGCAGTGAGGGAGGCTTTGGAAAATGCCTTAGGTCAAGTATCAACTATTAGTAGTTCGTAAAATGGAGACCGCATTCCCAAGGTATCTTTTTTTTCTTTAAGTTAATATGTGTTTCTGTCACTAATAGGAAATTTGGGAATTTACAGATCTTACAACTGGCTTTTATGTGTTGCCAACGTATAACTCTTTGCTTCTTTCAAATAACTTTAGGTTAATAAATTGTTTATAGGAATGATGGGGTTAAGAAACTGATCTGTGTTACAGTGGAGAAATTACTAAATTAGAGTTCCTGATTATTCAATAACCACTAGTTCTTTAGATTGATTGAATAAAACATTTTTCCATCTATAAGCCCTTGTTGTCTTGTTTCATTGGCTTTTAAATTAATAATGGTCGTGAGCCTTTAGAGAAAGAAACAGGCAAATGTAATCACAATTCACGTTAACAGATAGAGTACATTATTTTCTGGAGAAAACTCTAGCAGGGAAGAAAGTCCTACAATTTTTATTAATCCACAAAATTACGAGTATGATAAGGATGGCCAAAGGCATCATCTGCATTCAACCAAGACAGTCAAAAAAACCCTTAAAATTATGTTGTACCAAGTTTTAATTAGTTTACTTCTTGACCAAAAAAAACCTTTTTTTTTTTTTTTAACAGATTGATAGTGGGACTAAGTCTTGACCGTACGATCACATCCAATGGACTCCACCATTCTATTTGGTTTGCTGTTTAGTATTGATTTGAAAAATTCTGGTTGTCAATTTTAATATTTGGGCTGCCATAATGTTGCAATATCGTCCTGTTTTTAACTTCATTCGTGCATACTCAGTATCTTGAATCCAGCATATGCTGTGACATTTTACAAATGTTGTTTGTCATTTTAGATCTTTGAATAGCATGGCTATGCAGAGAGCCTTTGCTCACTTGTGCTTTTAAGGTGCGATTCCTCTAGACTCTAGAGTTGCTGACACCATACGGCTTCTGGAGGTTTTGGAATGTGAAATGACGTTATCATTTTGTTGATCTGCTTATCATTTTCATTTTTCCCATATCCCAAGCATGTAAATTTTGTGTCAGGGTTTAGTTACCTAGATATCTTCGGGGTGCAATGTACAAAGCAAATCATATTTAGTGTTTTAGTACATTGAGAATGCTCAGATGCCCGAGATTAAAGACTTCATAAATAGTCATTTCTTTGAGTCAAAAGATTTTGGTTTTTTGACAAATTTGAAATGGTAAGCCTAACATCAATGCAATCTGAATTCCCATGCTCCCAGGTATGCAGTCATCTTTAATGCTTACTATAGTCATCTTTTGTGTCTAGGATTTTGGGTTTCTAGACCAAAGTTATGAGACTTACCAAGGTAGTCATAGAACTCTTGAGTTTGAGTTCTAAGTGGCCCAAATCTAGCTTTAATTGATATTCTCTGGGTCTAAGCATCAGATTTGGCCACTTTAAAGGGAGAGAAACAAACCCTCATTTTCAAGTCAATGACCTTATTGGGAGTAACCGAATCTTGTTTCGATTCTTAGTTGCTTGGTTAATGAATCCTTGTGAGCCTGAATCTCATCTCTATGCTTTAGACAACATTCTGACACCTTCACCAATTAGCAAGCTTCACTGGAGATTCCAAATTCTTAAATAGTTCAACACTTGCAAATTCTTTCAAGCACCATCCTTTGTTTACTGGATTCAGTCTCTGTCATGGCAGATAAAGATTACATATGTAATATGTATGCATGGAGTATGAATTGATCGGTTGCTAATTATTTATGCAATCAAAATGTTACTAGTCATTCATGTTTGTATATCATCTTTGATTTGCCAAAACTAAAATTGGCGAATCAAAGCAGAGCGAAAGAAATAAAGGGCAAATTGTCCACCATGGAAGGGAAAAATGATGGGCAGCTTCCTGTGTAAGGGTTGTGATTTTGCAGGCAAATATCCACTGTAATTAGGAATGCCTATTCTCTTCTTGTCATCTGCTGCCTCAATCCCATTGTTGAATGTTCTTGTGTCACGCATGAAACCCCTCTTTCTCATCAGTACCATCATAGCTGCTCCTATTTCTTCTATTGATCTCCTCGAGGCTTGATTCAGCTGCCCTTTCCCGCCCGCTCCCCATACCTGTTTCTCCTATTGTAGTTTATACGAGCGTCTAATTCCTCTGTTCTATCTGCATCTTTCTCTAAATTTCCAAATAAACCAGATGGGGAGAGATTGGAAACCTATTTCGGAGGCAGAGATGATTTTGGAAGGAAAATTCTGATTGAGGGATTGGTGAGTGCGTTTATGTGTGTATATTTGGTGGCAATACCATCGACGAATGCAACATTTGCAGGCACAGAAACAGATCCAGATCTTGATGTAATTGCATGCCCTTGCCCATCCTGATCTGTGACTTGGGCCTAATTATACAACCCATATTTCATTAACAACTTGAAGAAAACACCGTAGAGCTTCAGTTGGGCATTTTCAGCAGATCTACTTAGTACTCTTTCAACGGATACACAGAATTTGATGCGAGACATCTGATGATGCAAGTGATTTGAACCTTGCTTGCATGTTTTCTGTCCATCACAATTGGAGATACCCTATATGTTTAAATGAGGGATAATCGAGGAAGCCTTTAAAGGCAGGAAAATCAATGCGGACAACCTTAAAATCCTTGCAGACTAGCGGCATAGATTCAAAATGGGCTTGTACAAATGAGGCGGTTGAATAAAGGTGGGAAGTTTTGGCAACAAACAAACTGCTTTGAGACGAATGAAGAAAATGGAAAACATTTGATTGCTAAAGAGTGAGTTGTTCTCTTTTCTCTTCATCTGAGTGCCAAGACTTAAATTGCTTTTGATTTTCTTAATTTGAGGGTCTTTGTTTTCCAGATCAATGAGAAGTAAGTGGCAGAAGGCATCTCAATGGCAGGTAAGGATATATTTGAGTCCTTGCTTAGGCTAAGCCAAGAAGTCTTTTATAGTGTTTAAACAAATTCATCTTACTCTGTCTCTTCATTTTATTAAATAACTTATTTATGAGGCAAATTGTTTGTTTTTAATGTTTTCATCTCTGCATCGTTGTGCTTGTATTGCATTATTTGTTCTTGGTATTTAGATTGTTAATAATTGAATTTATTCAGAGATTTGACATGTATGGTTAAAATGGGAATTCTAGGTGGTTTGCAACCAAATCAACCTGCAAAATAGTGTATCAATTTTTCTGTCTTTCGACTTTCTTCTCTACAGCCATGTAGAGAATTAGAATGAACATCATCTGTGGTAGCCTCCAAATTGTCCAGTAGAACAGCAGTGACTCATCCTCTCCAGTCCATATGAAAAATCCTAAGCTGGCTGGGGAACTTTCAGCTCGGCTAGATTGTAGGGCTCCTAGTTTTGCAGGAAAGATTTATTTCAATGTTGTAGCTGTATTTTTTCAGTTTGATTAGATTGTTCTCAGAATAAAAACAGTTTTCCAATTCCCTTCCATGGAACTGTATTTTAGTGTAAAAAAGTGTAACTTCATTTTTCTGGGCAGCCAGAGTATTTTTTAGACTAACCCCATTTCATTGAAAACCCATTTTTTTTAAAATTTGAAATAGAATTAGAGAGAAAAGTAAGGTTTGAAGGGCTTTGAGCGCTTATAAGATTGGTTTGTATCTTTCTCACTTGGGCTTGAGCTTGAATGGTTTGAGGTTGGATTTGAATTATAGGTATCTCTATTTTCCACTAAAAATATGCGTTTAGAATTGCTTCTATCATTAATTTTTTATATATATTCATATCTAATAAAAATAAATATTCTAAGAGTTTTTGGGATATGGACATTTATGTCTATCTAGCATGCTCTATACATTGACTGGATCAAGTGGTGACTCTGCAACCAAAACTGCATTGGGGCGAGAGATAAAGTGAAGATTTAAAGAAATGCACTGTATGATCATTAAATAGACTGGATAGTATTCAATACAATAAGTGACAATGTTTGCCTAACAATTATAGGCTTTGGAACTCTTATATAATCTAGGTGATATGTAATGGATGATTGCCTTACTATGGTTGTAGATATTATGTGTTCCAGTGCATGAGGCTCTTAACACTAGATTTCCTAAGCATTGCTTAAGGTAATTCTTATCATTATGCATCAAAATTTTTATTCCCCATGTTTAGTTAGAATAATCTCTTTTGTAACAATGGATATAATTGAAGGTGTTTAATCTTCTAGGTGAAATGGTGCATGATAGGTTTGTTGTGACGTTTTTACACATCGCCCCATTGCAAATGGGGACCCCCTCTTTTTTTTTGGCCTGGTTCTATTTTTGCTTTGATCTTGCAATTTCTTGCCCGAATCCATGAAGCTAGGAAAGAATTTTCAAGCACTTAGCTCACAAGGAATATTAAGAGTGCTTGAAGTGGTGAAGAAAAGAGTGATTTTCCTGAGGATGAATGAAACCCTAATTATCATTCCTTGATCAAATCTAGCCAATTCATGGCAGAAGTCTATCATTCCATAGGAAATGTCTAAATCCTTCGCTCTCAGCATAAGACTCCGTGATGAATAAGGAATCCTATCCCAAGACTCCAGTCCAGAAGTTCCTATTCCAAGACTCCAGTCTAGGAGGTCCTGTTCCAAGACTCCAATCCAGGAATCCTGTTCCAAAGTTCCTATCTAGGAATCCTGTTCCAAGTTCCAATTCAGGAATCATTCCATGATCTTAAAATTCCTGAACACCCTAAAAAATGTGACTTTTGCCTTGGAAGGAATTCTTGACAGGGAAAATTCCTGAACACACTAGAAAATGCAACTTTTGCCTTGGAGGAATTCCTGATAGGGAAAATTCCCTAACCAGCTGGAAAATGTGACCTGCATGATGATTCCAATTCAAACTGGAAAATACGACCTTCTGTCTGGAAGGAATTCCTAACTAGGAAAATTCCAGTTCAGATTGGAAAATGCGACCTTCTGTCTAGAAGGAATTCCTGACTAGGAAAATTCTAGTTTAGACTGGAAAATGTGACCTTCTATCTGGAAGGAATTTCTAACTAAGAAAATTCCAGGACTCAGTGGAAAATGTGACCCTCTATCTTGGAGGAATTCTTGGACAGGAAATTCCATGACTGCAAAGATCCTGAACACCCCAAAAGTACGCCACTGCTCGAGGAGGAATTCCTGGACAGAAAATTCCATTACTTCAAATTCCAAGACCTTAAGGAGAAGTTCATGCTAAGGATAAGGAATTTAGGAATCCAGAACAGGAAAATCCATGACCTTGTGAAATTTGTGCACTTGCATAAGGAAGAATTCCTCCACTGGAAAATTCCATGACTTGATAGGATGTGCGCCTAGGATAAGAGGAAGAATTCAAGACTTTGGAAATTTCACAACTTAGATAAGGCCATTTCAAAGAATCATTCCATGAAACTTCAGGAATCCTTAACTCAAAATTCCTTGCTCAGGTGAAATGTGCGACCTAGAAAGACTTCAGGAATCTTTAACTCAAAATTCCTTGACCCCCTAGAATATGCGCCTTAGGAACAGGATTCCTTGACCCCCTGGAATATGCGCCCCAGGAACAAGATTCCCTGACACAGAGGAGTATGTGCCCAAATGAGATTCCTTGACACAGTGGAAAATGCACCCTTGGCCTGGAAAGGATTCCTCCATAGTGAAAATTCCATGACACTGGGAAAATTGCGACCATGATCAGGAAGGAATTCCACAAGAAAAAGTTCTAGGACTTAGTGAAATTTGCAAACAAGGAATTCAAGTCATTCGAAGGATCATTCCAAGACCCAGCCAAAATTGTGCCTTGGCTTGGAAGGCTTCCTTGATAAAATTCTATCAACCTTTGTCAAAATCTCATCATTGCTTGATGAATCCCTGAGTTCTCCACTCTAAGACACGAATATCCAAGACCCATCCAAAAGTGCACTCAGGATAAGAGAATCCATGACATGCAGGAAAATGCAACCTGGAGGAATGATTCCTTGACAATCAGGAAATGCGACCTGGAGGAATGATTCCTTGACCCTCAGGAAAGTGCGACCTAGAGTTAGGATTCCAGGACAGCCTGGAATATGCGCCACAAGTGAAGATTCCTAGACAAAGTGAAATTTGCGACCAAGTACTAGATTCTAGAGCAGATTGGAATGTGTGCTCAGGATGAAGATTCCTGGACAAGGTGGAAAGTGTGCCCTTGGTCTGGTAAGGATTCTTCCAAGACAGAGATTCTAGAGCACCTCTCCAAATGCGCCCAAATCAAGGAATGATTCCACCACCGCTTGAAATCCCCGACCACCCAGAAAATGTGCCACCGCCTGGGAGGAAAAGGACAAAACTTTAGGTCGGCCACCTCTTAGGTTATGGCGGTTCGTAATAAAAAAAATCGGTTAGAGAAACAATTCAGCCTGTTGTGACCTAATCACACATCACCCCATTGCAAATGGGGACCCCCTTTTTTGAACTCTAATGCTTTGCATTTAGTTTTGGATGATGTCTTAGGTTCGTTTCCTCTACCAATCCAACAATAGGTCTCTCTCCTAGAAGGTTTTGCTTTATAACTAGAGGTCTCATTTGGAACATGAACTTGCAATAATGAAGAGTCTTGATCAAATTCCATCCAAATAATGAACACTAAGATCAATCCTGATGTATGTTTGAGATCCTGAAAATGACTAAGTCTAGTAGCCTGATATCCTGAAATCCTAAAAATTGACTAAGTCTGAAATTTGGTGGATCCTCCAAATTCTAGATTTTGCATGTTAAATTCGGTGGATTCGAGACCTATCTTCCAACTTATACTTAAATATATTTTTCAATATACCTTGCCCTAAGGACACTGAAAAAATGACTAAGTACTCCAGAGCGCAAAATCTTCAACCAGTGCGACAAGTCATGAGGATGGCGCAAAAATCTTGATGAAATAAGAGTCTTCTAACTGGAGATCAAAATCCCAAACCAATGCGCCCAAGGATGAGATGATTGGTTTCAAGTTTTAAAGTGATCATTCAAGAGGATTCACAACTTCTATCTAATGCGCTATTGAGTGTGGAGTTCAATTCAATTTTTATAAGACCTTTTAAAACAAGGATCCAAAACTTCTATCCAATGCACCATTGAGAGGAAGAGGTTAAAGTCTTGATCTGCTGCGCCAGTTTCAAGTAAAGGTCAGGTTTATCAAGTAATACGCCGCCTCAAGGGAAGTTAAATTTTGAAGTATCTTTTGATGAGGATTCAACATCCCTATCTGCTGCACCTTGTCAAGGAAGTAAGGATGATGTCAAGGATGGAACAATACTCATGCCTCAAGATCATGATCCAATGCAATGTAGTTTCAAGATGAGATCCATTCCTTCAACTCATGCGCTAGCCTTAGAGAAGAGTCTTATTTGAAGTGTGACATTGTTTGTTATGAAGGTTTAAAATATCCATCTGCTTCACCAAAGTTTTTTAGAACATTTTCAAGGAGAAACTAAAATCTGACCTGCTGCCAGACTTGTCATTTCAAGTGTAAGGACCCACTTGATCCAAACTCAAATTTTCAAAAATTTTACTTTATTAACAAGTTCTTAAGAGATATATGAAGACTTCCATTGAGTACTCAGGAAAAACTTCGGCCAAAATGGGCCATATGTTCAAAATAGAACATTAATTTCGGCTAAAACGGGCCATATGTTCAAAACGGAACATTCTTAAGCCAACCCAGGCTCTTCTATCCTTTGGGCAAATAGGTTCATATGGATCCAGGTCAAACGGACCTTATCGCTACCTGATTCGAGTAGAACAAACAGTGGCCAAAAGGCCTAGTGGTCAAACGGACCAAGTCTTTATCCAATACGGGATAAGTAAACACAACAGCCAACCGGGCTAAATAGGATAGGAATCATTATGCTTCAATCTAGGATACATAAACATAACAGCCAAACGGGCTAAAGAGGATAGGAATCGTTATGCTCTGGCTAGAGACTTCTGACTCCCTCGGAACCAATATAGGTTCATGAGTCACTTCCTGGGGACCACAGTCTGCCCAGACACTGTACTGAGGATGTCGACTAGGGAACACATAACATCAACTTGTACTCACCTCAGTTTACGGCAACGCCGGGTACAAGTAATCCACCCCGAGGATTCTTCTGAGTACTAGGAGAGTTCTTAAGTTACCTAGATAACCTTTTAACTAGAGATCAAAATTATGAAGTTGATTATTAAAGAGTACCCTATATCTGAGGGACCTGAGTATTGGGGGCATCCTTCACCGTCCAGACTGCCTACATACCCTGTATCCACGGGATCAAGGCCCTCTATGGATGCGATCTACACGACGAATACGAACATGTAGTTCTGTCTTGCACTATGTTTATGTAACTGTGGTTGGTACACAGTTCTTTGCTGATTGCCCATTCACTCAAGTGATATAGAGACGAAATTCCTAAGAAACTAGTATTGCAAACACACCTCCCGGGAGTGTTTGGCATTTAATTTTTCAAGTGTGAATAATTTACCTATCACGCATATTTCCCCGATGAGGTCTTCCCGTTGATCGTCCTACAACAATTTTTGATAGTGTCACCTTTTTTTTTATCTTAATCTTTTTAGTCAAGTATCCAAGGAGATTTTCCCTTCCTGCGGATTTAACTTAGACATGTTCCTTATTACTTCTCGGCGATTTAGAGGGATGGTGCCCAGACGTCATTTTTGCAGCTATGTTAGGCGTGAAGTACTTAGTTCAACGCAACGGCATTACCCGTAAACGTGACACAGAGGTACCGTAAATATCGAACACTGTGAATGTTTGAGTTTGGACATTTATTTATAAGGTTTACCTATCTAATGACAAAGGAAAAACTTGCATAATAACAATTGAGTTTAAAATGCCCACTCATGGAATGCCTGTGATGGCTTGTTTGCGTTTATTTTCAGTGTCCTTTGTAAATGAAAGGATCATATTTTCCTCTTCATTTTCCTGTCATTTAATTTGGGATAATTGTTAAAACTTCCGATAAACTCTTCCTTAAAATTAAAATATATTTACCTATGCTCTTTTTAAATTGTACTTGTATAAACAATGTATTTCTGAATTGCAATTCTGAGTTAAAACATCTATTCAATTCGTATTATACATTATGCATAAATAAATCCCACTTTCCTCAATTAAAATTTTTATTTCAAGTCAAATGTTTTAAACTACATATAGTTTGCCTTCAAATGAATAGTGAAAAGTGAATAGTAAAAGTAAATAGTGAATAGTAAAAATGAATAGTGATTAGTGGAAAGTGAATAGTGAATAGTGAATAGTGAATAGTGAATAGTGAAATGGTCCCCATCCTAAGAAAAGACCCTCAAGGTGGCGGTAATTTCAAAAGCAATACTGCAACCCAAATTTCATTTCTTTCATGGTAACAAAATTATAACTTGACTTATAACAAAATTGAAAACTAATATTTCTACTAAGCTTGCACAGAAATAATACTTTTACAAATTTAATTAAGACATCAACTAACTCCCAACTTTGCAAGTAGGAGAAGAAGGAACTAGACAATTTTAATATCCTATTAAAAACAAATTTTCTTTTCCTCTTCTCATTTCTAAATGGTAAAACTTAATGAACTGTAAAATCACAACTAACAACACATTAAGGGAGGATTTTCTCACAACTCTAAAATAACAAGACAATAACAAAATTTTATTGGGATGTTGACAATAACAAAATTTACAACACAAGGAAAATAAATAATTTTCACACATCCTTCATGCAACAAATAGAAATACAAAGGAAAAGCCATGAAATCCAACTTTAAAAAGCCCTTTAATGGATGAAGTTGATGTAGAGTTCCTCTCCAGCCTCCTCCAAATCTCCCTTCTCAAAAACAAAACAATCTCTCTATGATCACAAGCAAGGGATAATGAATGGAGGATATATGATGGCTTTTCGCCTGCAAGAATGAAGTTCCCCTCCAAGAATCAAGTTCCCCCTACAAAAATCAAGTCTTCTCTAATTGCTTAGAGAAGGGTCTTATTTATAGATTTTCTGAACAGGGAATGGAAGGTGAGGATCAAGAGTTGAGATCAAGGGCTCACATTATTTGTGAATTTTAAATTCACAATGGAGAACAAAAATGAATTAAAGATTCATTTTTGGGAAGAGTGGATTATGACAAGTTGAATTAAAAATAACCCCACTCCTTTTTCCACTATCCCAAGTGGGATTAAAAAATATCCCCACTATCCCAAGTGGATTTAAAAAATATCCCCACTATCCCAAGTGGGATAAAAAATATCCCCACTATCCCAAGTGGGATTAAAAAATATCCCCACTATGAGGTCCTCCACCATAGTCCTTTTCCAACACATGGAGGAATAAAATAAAATAAGAAAAATAGAAATAAAAAGGAAGTGGACGACACACCACCCTTTTTATGGGGAACTCCCACCAAAAAAGATGCACAAAGAGACAAAGCACTCCATTATTGGTGGATCATGGAGTCATTCCATGACTTGGAAGTGGGCCTGAGTGTGGATTCCACTCATCCCATTATCCTTATGCTCCCAAATTCGTCACTTAACTTCACTGTGAAGTTAAAGTGACCATATGGAGGTTATCCAAGGGTTACCCAAGTCAAAAGTGACCCTAGACCCATGGGGTATAACCCAGGGTCAATTTAAACTTAGTTAGGACACCCAGGGTCAAGTTAAAGCACAAGTAAAAGGGTCTCAAAATTTAAAATTAAAAAAAAAAACAATTCTTACAACACATATCATAATTTCAAATTTCAAAAATATTGAGTTGTGACATCAAGACAAATTTAAAGAGGATCTCAAATCCTTGATCTGATGCGCCACTAGTGGGGGTGGTTTAACTCAAGTCTTGAGGCGATTTTCAAGCGAAAGATGAAATCTTTAACCAAAGCACCACCTTGTGAAGAAAGCTAAACTTCAGTTTTGTGATATCTTTTAGATCAGGATCTAAAATGTTCAACCATTGCGCCATGATTGAGGCAATTTAACTTGAAAGGATTCAAATCCTTATCCCACGCAGCCAAGGTGAAAGCATCAATAGCATGAAGGCTTTGTGAGTGATGAAGGCTCAAGATCATGAACCACCATGCCAAACTTTAGATATTAATCATGAGGATCTAAATTCCTTAACTAAAGCGCACCTATGATGAAAAGATCAATTGAAGTCCAAAATCTTTAAGTAATGTGCCTAAGGCCAAAATGTATCTTCCAAAGTAGAGATCAAGATTTGTAATTAAGATAGGGGAGTGGGAAATATAACTCTTGAAGACCAGAATAAAAAAAACCTCCAACCAATGCGCCCCACCTATTGTGTTGCCCTAAGATGATATCAAGCCTAAGTCTTTATCAACAAATGTCTAAAATCCTCAAGCAAAGCGCCTTTGAAAGAAGAGGCAAGTTTCAAGTCTTGAGGCATTTATTAACCGGAGCTCAAAATTCTCAACCAAAGTGCCAATGATAAGATCATTAGATGAGGATCCAAAAAACTCCAACTAAAGCACCCTTGTTATAAGAATTTTCCACCGGAGCTCAAAAGTCTGGTCCAAAGCGCCATTTTAGTTGAAGTGAAAGTAAAGTTTAAAATGTAATTTTCAACCGGAGATTGAAATCTTGATCCAATGCGCCTAGGTGGAGAAGGCTACCTTGGGTCTTAACATGAGTTTCAAGTGAGATCTTTCCATCAGAAATCAATTTCCTCAACCGCTACACCAAAAAACAAGAAGAAATCAAAATGGCTAACCAATGCGCCAACTACAAATGACAAGCAAAAGCTGAAATCTTATGAAGAGATCAAAAAACCTTAACCAGTCCGCCTTATCTAGTGCACCACAATTAATAAGGATGAAGTTAAGTTTTATCAACATGCCAAGCATAAGATCAGAGTCTCATCCACCACACTAAAACCAAGAAGGCTGATCTAGCTTACAAGAGGTAAAATTCTAAGAGGAGGATAGATTTGTGAACTGTTGCACTAGTTTTAAAGGATTTCAATTTCTAATCTGATGCGCCTTGACAAGAAGAAGGAGATAATAATGATTTCTTAAGGCATTTTATCCGAGCATCAAAACACTCATCTATTGCAACCTAGATGAAGAAATCTATGTTGAATGAAAAAAAGCAAGATTAAACAAGGATCAAAACCTCATTTAATGCCCCACTAGTTTTAAGGCAAGTTTTAAGTGAGGGATGAAATCATGATCCAGTGCACCAAAGATAAGGAATTGGTTGCGATTTGTTAAAGTAAAGTTAAAATCGGAGGAAGAAATTGGCATCTAATGTGCCACTTTTTAGTGTGATAATTTCAATTTTATGATTTCTTTCATATGAAGAACCAATTTCCCATCTAATGCACCTAGGTTAGAGATGCATGTAATGATTCTTATGTGTTATAAAATCAAGTCTTTATCAAAAGGATTAATGTTGCTTCTTTGTTTGTGTTGTAGGAGTGAGGATTGAGCTAAGGAGTCATCTAAGAAGTAAAAGCTTGAACCACCTTCATGCTAGGAGTGAAGTGAAGATAAAAGGTAGCTGCTCCAAGAGTTCACTTGAAGATCATCACCCAAGTCTTCATCATCGACGGAATCATGATTAAGATCATTATGTTGAAACACTTCATCATCAAACATTCCAAGGCATTCATCCATTCAACTTCAAGTTCTTTCATAATTTTCAAGTCTAAGAGAGATCTCCTTTTTCAAGTTGTGAATGAAGTATCATCATCATTATCATCTACTCTATATTACACTCTTCAAGAAGATGCATCCAAAGAACAACAACCTACCTGCAAGAGGAAGGATCACAATGTTAGTCAAATGAAGCAACAAATATCATACATCCAATTGACATGAAGATGAACAAGGAAAGATCTACAAGATGTATTCCCAGACATACAAGTTTAAAGCAAAGACATCACATTGATGATACAATTTGGGAATATGTCCACATAGTAAAGTGAATAAACAAATGAAATCCATAAGATATGCTAAGGTGGCACCTACGTGGCAGACACTCATCATCAAGCTAATCACAAGTTGCCATATCATTTGACAAGCAAGAAGATAGAGAGGACGTCCATGCGGAAGATGCTACAAAGATTCCATCTTATCTCATCTTCTTGGAAAGCATGCCTTCATTGCCTCTCATGTACTAAAATATCAAATTATTGTAACTACCTACCGAGGTGGCATGATCTGAGCCCTTGGCTACACAAAATGATCTTAGCCATTCATTGTAATTCTGGACCACTATATAAAGACCTTGTTGCCTCATTTGTAAATCATTAGATCAGATATTAGAGTAGTTCAGTTTGTAGACAAGTAGGAGTAAAATAGAAGAGACTCTCGAAAATTCTCTGAGAGGACTTGAAGTTGTTGTAAATATTTCTCAAGATTAATGCAAAGACATTGGAATCCATTTGGTGTTAAGTGTTGTCTTGTGGAATAACATGGTTTCTTGTATCTTGATGTAATGGAGAGGCATTTCAAAGTAGATTAGAAATAGATTAGAAGCTCTTTTATGTAATGTATGTATGTATTGAATATTTGATCAACTCCTAGCTCATGCTTTTAACATTCATCGCTGGTGAAGTGTTGTGTAAAGCTAGTCTCAGCCTTATAATTTGCATAAGTTCGATTGTGGATGCTTGTTTGAGCTACGCCATTCGATGGGTGCTTGTATAAGCCTTCATGATTTGAAAACCATTCGCATACCTTAGGAGATCGCACCAACTTCATGTAGTTGTAGGTATCCTTAGCGAAGTGGAGTTATGTTTATCAAGGAGTTTGTCTATTCATGCATCATCATTCCTTCATTGACCTTAGATTAGCTCCCTAAACCCTTACCTTTTTTTCCTTTTTTTTATCATTGATACATCGTGAATACTTCATCCACACTAAAAGGAGGAATAATCTAAGGAAGTATGAAGAAGTCTAATGTAAGTCCCTTTGTGATAATCAACAAGATCACATGTAATCACTGAGTTAACCCATCATGAATCATAAATAAGGAACCTTGGAGTTGTCTCGATTGATCACTTTGTTTAGCATTCAAGAGGCTTTATTCAAGAGAGAGTGGGATACTCTAGTGTTTTACTCTATTGTTGACTTGTCAAAAAACAATCATCAACATGACCATTCCCAGACGGCCAAGTGGCAAGGTGGCTTGAGCACCTATATAAGGGAGGGCACCCAAGCTCATTCTAACCCAAATCCAAAGCAAACCCAAGCAGAAGTTAACCAAATTACAACACTCAAGGAGCAGACCTCTTCATTTGAAGGTAGGTTTCATTGAAAGCAAGGTAGATCCCACCAATTCCAAAGCAGAATTTATCATTCAGGAGAAAAATTAGACCATCCAAAAGGAAGATTTCCTCATAAGAAAATCCTCTTGGAAGAGAAAAAAATCTCTTCCAAAGGATGAAGCATTCTATAACTTGGTGGAAATCTTGATCGTGGAGTGAACGTCCAAGACTAAAGAATCCATGACCTCTTGGATTTTTTGACCTGGAATTCTTGACTAAGGAATTCCTATCCAAGGAATCCTACTCCACCTTCCATATACGCCCTGCCCTAGAAACTCCTCTTGTGCATGCCTGGTAACCCTGGAATGGAGGAAAAGTTAGTCCAAGTGTAAAGAATACCAGAAAGTGAAGAAAATCCTTTATTTGTTCAGGAGTTCATAAGTCAAATTTATCAAATCTTGCAAAATCATTCATGTTTCATTTCAAATTACGTTGCATTAAGGATTTTGTTCACCTTTGCTATTTAAGAGTTCTCTTTCTTTTGCAGATGTTGAAGACAAGGATCAGTTCCATGAGGAAGGTGCTCGTTGATCCAAGACATTCAAGACGCAGGGAGCTTCAGAGGCTAGAGAAGGAGATTATCCTATGTCAAAGAGACTTCACAAATCTAGAACAAAACATCACTCCATTCTAGTGCCCGCCTTTCTCCCCCTAACACTCAACATGATTGGCACAAGGAAGGGAACATCAGGGATTCCAGTTCTGTGACAAGGAGACTTCGCAGGAATGCTAAAGGAAGATGAAAATCCTTTTAAGACTTCAATGACATAGAGAATGCTAGCATCAAGGACAACATGATTTACTTCAAGTTCCACATCAGGGACTTTAGTTCTGGACAAGAGGTTCAATCCTTGGAAATCTAAGAACAAGAATCCGTGCTAATGCAAGAATCCAAAGGGAAAGGCAGTACAAGGATGGAATTTCAATTCTAAAGTGCACAACACAGAGGAAGAATTCCAAGGAACAAGACAAGGTGTTTGATGACTAGACCTTGCCTTACAGGAGGTCCCAGTCAGGTGGCACCCAGGATAGGTGGCACTTTCCTACTCGTCAGAAGAGTGGCAGTCTCACCTACCCCACCTTTTAGGGTTTTTGTTTGACCTAATTCTGGGCGTGAATTTCAAGGAAATCAGATCTTGCCCCTTTTTGTACTCTTGGATGCCTATATAAAGGCCCATATGCCTCATTTTCAAAAAGAAGACATTAGAGGGTAGAGGAGTAGGATAGGAAAGAGAACAACAGTTGTTGTTCATTACTGTAATGCTCCATTTTTGAGAGAAAGGAACTTTGAGATATCAGTAAGATTGTTGTGAAACACATTTCTGAATCAATATATGAACATTGAAGATTGGTGTTATGGATATTCTTTGGATTGTGGCATGGTCTTCTGATTTCTTTGAAGCAAATCATAAGCTCCAAGTTCTAGATTGTTTCATTTCTTTTATCTTTCAACTTTCATTAGTTAGGGTGATGGAAAATATTATTGTTGATTTATGATTGAAACTCTTAGTTCATACCATTTGTGATATGTGGCTTGCAAATCACAGTGTATGGTTAGTTTGAACTTATTCTAAGCTTAACTTCAATTGTTTCTGCATATTCTAGTTCCATATTCCATGCCAAAGCAGTATGAAAATCCTTGCTTACACCGAAAAGATCGCACCATCTTTGCATAGTTGTTGCCTCATGACGAAGCAAAAGCATGGTTCTAGTTTCCATTCTCAACAATAATCCTATCCATCAGTTAGACCCCTGAACCCTTACCCATCTTTTGCATTTTCTTTTAGGTCTTCATTAGGAATAGTCCACAAGGAGCCTCACTGAGAAATCATTCCCTATTCAGAAGTAGAACTAAGAGCCTACACCTTGTTTTCCTTAGAAGAGATAGTGAAATCCAGGTCTTTCCTTGGAAGAAACAGTGAAATCCTAGTCTCTTTGTTGGAGGAAGCAGTAGGTTCCAAGTTTTCTCCTTTTGTGAAGGAGTTCCATTCATTCACAAATCCAAGGAGTAAGGAGTAAGTTCCATGTCCATGAAGGAGCAATTTCGCATAAGTCCCTTTGTGATTACCAGCAGAATCACATCATTTCACTGAGTCTATCCCTATGCACGTCAAGACCTGACATTCAAGGAACCTTGGAGCAGTCTCACTCAATCACGAAGTTCTGCGTATGAGATGCTTTGTTCAAGAGAGGATAGGACACTCAGTATTTTATTCTATTGTTGTGTTTTCACAAAAAACATCATCAACAAGGTTCATGGGAAAATCATGGCATATTTTCACTGTTGTCTTATTTGTACTTGTAACTCTGGGGAGCACCATGTCAACTCATATACTTACAGCTATGATCAAGAAGTTAAAATCAAGTGGTTAAAATATTATGTTTTTATTGTGAGGCTTGAAGTTAAATTGTTACTTGTAAAAAATGCAAAAGGGTTAAAAAAAATACAAAAGATTGTGACATTCTACAAGATATGTTGGTAGTGCAAACTATCATCTTTTTTTATTGCCATTGTGTTTCATTCCATGCCTCTTTAGAGATACAACCTACCACTCCTTTTCTTGTACTAAACTATCAACTCATTTTAATTGTCATTGTGCTTCATTCAATGCCTCTTTAGAGATGTAACTCAATATTCCTTTTACCTGGCACTAATCTTGATCACTACATGTGTTTTAAGACTTGTTGATTTTATTATTGTTGATTTTTTTTGTGGTTGTGGATGTGCCATATACATAAGCATACTTCTAATATTGGTTTTAGCTCATGATAGACCTTTCTAGCTTTTAAAACATTTATGGATCTGCTGCATGGTAATGATATTAACAAACATAGTTGATCTTGGGGCCAACAAGTCTTGAGTGAGACGATGCCAAAATCTCTTCTTCCTATCCATTTATTCATTACATCAACTTTTTGAATCACAATCTGATTGACATGAAAAATTTAATTGGCAAACAACAAATTACTTTTATGCCTATTCTTTGCATTTCACTAAGTAAGAACTAACATTGAATGATATTTGTTGACATAATAAGTCACCTTAAAAATATATTAATTATAAAAATTCAAATAAATTGTAATGTCCCCTTCTAGACACATGGTTAGTCCATCATAGAGTTCCTATGGACTAGCAACTTGGTTAGGGAATTGTGGTTGTTTTGGCTTTGGAGGTTTGTGTCGGTGGAGGAATTGTGGTTCAGATTCAGTGGATCCAATTGGCACCTTCTAAGGGGCTCAGTTTGCTCATGGTTAGTACTTACTATTTTTAGTAAGTCCGGGGTCAGTGTCAGTTCAGCATTTTTAGAGTGCAATTGGATTCGTCTCATTGAGGGCTTTTCGACGAGCTATAGATCTCTTAATTCTGGCACCGTCTTCATATTTATTTTAAAGTCCGAATTTATTAATATTATATTAATATGGATTTTATTATATTTGTGTAAAAGTGACTTAAGGGGAAATGTAGACATAACTTGATGTCTTGACCATGGCCGCTCATCCCTAGGTAGTTATAAGCTGAAATTAAATGATAAAAGACCCTCATAAACCCAACGCCCATCTTGGAGGGGAAATAAAAGAAGATATTGGAGTTCATTTGTTTATGATTTCTTTGTGATATTTTCTTCTTGTGAGCTCTGCTAGGGTTTGCTATTGTGAAGGGTTTGAGGATTCAAACTAGAGGCTTGTGGAGATAGAAACCTCCATAGGTAACGACATTCTACAGGTGTGAAAGACCACCCAACGGTGCCATTGACAGTGGATGTATTCAACATTCACATTGTGCTTGCAATGGAGTCATTCGGAGGAGTTATTGAGTTGATTTGATATATAACATTTCTCCATTATTGTTCAGTGCAGATTTCAAAGGGTTTGAAGGCAGTTTAGTATGTGAGCATTGTTCATAGCTGTTGTTTGTATATGCAGCCTGCTGGCCGTACTACCTAGACCCAGTCATACCATTCATCTTAGCATTTTGTTGTGTTTTCATGACATACTTCTCTCTCAAATCAGGTCACCTCATCTTCTAGACATCATACAAACTGATTGGGGGAATATTTCTAGAGTTTGGGGTGTGTATTTGTTATATCTTAGCCGTACCATCTTGCCAGAGGGATGTGGTATTTATTGGGGAGTTGTTTCTTGTATTGTAGCATCCCAACATCTCATTCTTGGGCAATTTCATTCTCCAATATTGCTGATATCATTTGTATGCACTATATTTCTTGTCCTTGGGAGATTCATAGTGTTTTCTAAGATACCCACTTGCTAGTGCACTCTCAGCATATGTATCAAGTTGCAAAAATCAATATGGGTATGTCATAGTAATTATAATTTGGCTATTCTGCTATCTGGATCTTTGTTAGTTTCTTCATATTCATTATATATTTTCTCAGTTTTCTATATATGCTCTATTTGTATGCTTCGGCAACACATCTGTAGGAAAACTAAAAACCCCTTCTACTTTTCCCTCTCTAGTCTGAAAGATCACATTAAAAATAAAAAAATAAAACACCCAAAAGATCTTTAAAAATATAAATAGGTACGACACATTACAGTGGTATCAGAGCCATGATCTTGCCATCTTGTGAGGTTGTAAAAGACATACAGAAGTGAAAATGAGACATGTGGCTGACAGATAGATATCCTTTCAGAAATACTAGAGCAAGGCAAGGAACACAGTTTCTGCAGTTGAATCTAGTACCACAGATTGATCCATTTGAGTCAGATCCAGAGATAGTGGTAGCAGCTACAAAGGACAATTCCCTAGTGTCACGGACAGACCCCTTTTCAGGAGAGATACCTTCATTTCTAGGGCATATGGGGGAGATGGGTGATAGGGAGATTAAAGAGTTGAGCACACGAGATATCCTTAATGACTTGGCTTGAGGTCAGCAGCAGATTGTGTCTCAGCATGCACTCAAAAGGCTTCTTGGCTGATTATTTCCTGAGCTGGATGAAGATGAGGAGAATATAGATCAAAATAGATACAGGAATGACAAGAAAAGAGACAGGAATGACAGGAATGGAGGTAGGAATGACAAAAATAGAGACTGGGAGGATGGTGATAGACGTAAGGACCGAGGTCTTGGAGACTGAGGTAATAGAGATAGGAATGTTGACATAAACATTGGTGATAGGAACGGGCACCGAAATCATGATGGAGAGGCTTCGGTGAATAACCGAGGTGCTACACAGCTCACAACTGTAGATAGACCAGACATTCCAACTTTTAGACCAAGGGATGAGACACCCGAGAGGGATGCTACACAATTGGAGTTTCAGGAGGAGATCTTTAGGGATTGGCAGCCTTCTAGTGAAGGGTTTAGAGCTGAAATGACTTTCAAAGACTACCCAGATCTCTGGATGAGACACAGACCCAGAGGGGGTAATAGGCAACAGAATAATGAGCTGCAGAAGACGGTTAGTAAGACGACCTTACCATACTTTGATGGTTCAAGGAAAACTTCAGCAAAAGCATGGGTACAAAAGTTAGATAATTACCTTCAGATCAGCCCCATGCTAGAGATGGATGCCATCACATACGCAACCTTACACTTGGAGGTAAATGCACACAAGTGGTGGAGAAATGGGAAGGTGACTCTGGGACATGATCAAATCACATCTTATGTTGAGTTCACAACTAGATTCATTGATAGGCACGACAAGAAGGACCCAAATTGCAGTTTAAGGAGCTGGCACAATTGCGACAGAGTGGTTCAGTGGACTCGTACATTTCAGAGTTCCAAGATCCTTTGGTCATGGTTTGAAACATATCAGAGAGAAGGTTGATTGTGATTTTTGTCGATGGTTTGTCTGATCCTCTATGAGGATGGGTGAAGGGTTTAGACCCTATGTCATCACAGGAGGCCATGAAAAAGGCTTGGGATATGGAGTCTTCAACTTGGAGAAGCAAATTTTAGAATAAAAACTTTCAGCATAGGAGGGATAAGGAGAGAGACAGGAGCCACGGGTACAAGGACTCAAGACATCAGCCACACAAGAGTTCTTCCCGATTAGATGAGGATCAACTGAATGATCTTAGGAGGAAGAAACTATGTTTCCACTGTAGAGAGCCTTGGGACCCTAAGCACAAGTGTGCTGCCCAAGGAAAGGCAAAATAGATTGAGTATTTTTTAGCAGATGAGTCTGTGGAGTCAGACACACATTCAGAGAAGCATACAGATGATGATGATTCAGGCACTGATGTTGCATCTGAAGTTCCAGATAAGGATGAGAATACCTCCCTACCCACAACCCATATTTCTAGCATACAGAGAGAGGGGTCATTTAGAATCCGAGGAGTGTTTGGGTGGACAGAGATGCATTACATTGTTGGATACAGGTGCCACTCATAACTTCATAGATGAGGGCTTGGTTTCTAAGAGGGGGTTGTAGATAGAGGAGTTTGCATGATTTAAGGTAAAGGTAGCCGATGGGTTTGTACTCACTTGCACTAGGAGAATTCCCAACTTGACGATCCAGCTAAACCATTATACTTGCCAGTCAGAGTTTTATGTGGTTAGCATGGGTGATATGGATGTTGTGCTGGGAATGAAATGGCTACATGAGATAGGGGAGTTCACTATCAATTTGAGGACGATGGAGATGAATTTTGAAGTGAAGGGAGTTAAACATGTGCTTAGGGGCATTTTAGATGGTGGATTGAGAGTTGTTTCTCTCAAGCGGATGGAGAGGTTGATTCACCATGATCAGGTGCAATGGGTAGCAGAGATAATGGTGATGCCTGAAGTTGTGGAGTAACAGAAGCGTGAGTATCCACCTGACATACAGGCTCTTCTAACTAAAAACACCAAAGTGTTTAGTGACATTCCACGAGGTAGACCCCCAGACAGGGGAATAGAGCATGTGATCGAGTTGGAGGAGGGTGCAAATCCCGTGATTACTACTCCATACAGGCACCCCAAACGATATAAGGATGAAATCGAGAAAGCTATCAAAGAGCTTCTCACCATGGGACACATAAGGCCGAGTAAGAGCCCATTTGCATCATCTGTTGTTTAGTAAAGAAGAAGGATGGGACTCTTAGGATGTGCATTGATTACAGGGAACTCAATAAGAAAACAATTAAGAACAGGTACCCTATTCCTAGAATAAATGAGCCAATTGATGAGTTGCACGGGGCTTGTTACTTCTCCAAGATAGATTTGAGATCCAGGTATCATCAGATTCGGGTTAGGGATGAGGATGTGGAGAAGATATCATGTCACTATGGGCACTTTGAGTTCTTAGTCATGCCATTCAGCTTGACTAATGCACCAGCCACCTTTCAGTCTTACATGAACATAGTTTTTCAAGAGCAGTTGAGGAGGTTTGTTCTGATATTCTTTGATGATATCTTGATTTATAACAAGACATGGGAAGAGCACTTGAAACATATTGACATTGTGTTGAGTATTCTAGAGAGGGAATCTTTATATGCTAAGATGTCAAAGTGTGAGTTTGGGATGACCGAGTTGCTATACTTGAGTCACATCATTAGTTTTGGTAGCATGAAGGTAGACTTGGAGAAGATTTGGGCAATATTAGACTGGCCACCACCAAAGAATCTCTCAGCTAAAGGGATTCTTGGGGTTATGTGGATATTACCGTAGGTTTGTGAAGGGGTTTTCTCAGTCAGCTGCACCCCTCACAGATTTGACTCACAAGGATGCATTTAGTTGGACAAGGATTACATAGGAGTGATTTGACATATTCAAACAGATTATGAGTACCTGCCCTGTGTTGGCAATACCAGATTTCAGCAAGCCTTTCAAGTTTCAGTGTGATGCCTCAAGAGAAGGCATTGGTGTGGTAATTATGCAGGATAAGCACCCCATAGCTTTTGAGAGCAAGAAGTTGAGGGGTGTAGAGCATAGCTATAGTATTTATGACAAGGAGATGTTAGCCATAATGCACGCATTGGCTAAGTTCAGACAGTACCTTGTGGGCAATAAATTTGTAGTGAAAACTGACCACAATAGTCTGCCGCATTTCCTTGGACAGAAGGATCTTAATGAGCGGCAACAGAAGTGGGTCAGCAAGGTACAGGCCTACGACTTTGACATTATTTATGTCAAGGGGAAGAAAAATATTGTTGCGATGCTTTATCTAGAAGGCCCCATTTGTGTGCACTAGGTGCCATTACAGATGATTGGAGAGAGATGATATCAGCTGAATATGCTAAAGATGCATGGGCTACTAGAATAATTGATGGCACCATCAAGGATGACAGGTACACAGTGGTAAATGATTTAATCATTTACAAGAACAGGATCTTCTTAGTGTCAGGTTCACAGATGAAACAAAAGGTTTTGAGGGCATTCCATGATTTTCCTATGGCAGGACATCCAGGATACTTCAAAACTTACAGACAAGTCAGAGAGAGGTTCACCTAAAAGGGCCTCAAGACTGAGGTGATGTAGTATGTTAGAGAGTGTTCGATATGTCAGCAAAATAAGCAGGAGCACTCATTTCTAGGAGGCTTATTGTAGCCCCTACCCATTCCTAAGAGGAAGTGGGATAGCATTTCTATGGACTTCATCACAGGGTTACCAAAAGTCCAAGGCAGGGATTGTATTTACGTGGTAGTGGACAAATTGACAAAGTATGCACACTTCTTTGCCATCCCTACTGCTTTCACTACAACACAGGTTACAGAGTTGTTCTTTCGTGAGGTATTTAGACTCCATGGGTTACCTCGGAACATCATCAGTGATAGGGACAACAGGGTCCTCAGTAATTTTTAGTAGGAGCTCTTCAGGTTGATAGGGACAGATCTCACACCCAGCACGAGTTACCACCCTTAGACAAATGGTCAGACGGAGTTAGTGAATAAATGGGTGGAAGGATACCTTAGAAACTATGTTTCAGGGCAGCAGAAGGCATGGGTCAAGTGGCTTCATATGGGGGAGTATTGTTATAATTCCACTTACCACATGTCCATTTAGATGTCACCCTTCATAGCTTTGTACGGGTATGAGGCACTGAGCTTTGTTGATTTACTATTTGGTGATAGTAGAGTACCTAAGGCCAGAGCCCTTCTTCAGGAGAGTCAGGACATCATGAGGTCATTGAAGGAGAATATACAGAAAGCTCAAAATCAACAAAAGCAATATGCAGATCAGCAAAGGATTGAGCGATCTTTTGAGGTTGGTGGTATGGTATACCTCATGTTGCATCCTTATAGGCAGTCCACTCTTAAGAAGAGTGGAGCAGAGAAGTTGAAGCCACAATATTATGGACCTTTCAGGATCTCCAAGAGGATTGGGGAAGTGGTTTATGAGTTGGAGCTTCCAGCAGGTAGCAGGGTACATAATGTGTTCCATGTATCTCGCCTCAAGAAGGTGCTGGGGCATAATGTGACACCATCCACAGAGTTGCCTCCTCTTGATGAAGAGGTGAAGTTGATATTGGTATGTGAGGCCATAATAGACACCAGGGAATGTAATTTAAGGAGGATTATCAGAGAGTACCTAGTTAAATGGAAGAACCTGCTAGTTGAGGATGCTACCTCGGAGAGTGAGCAGATTCTGGAGCATCCTGGCCTAAGATTGCTTAAGGCAAGCAATCTTAGGGAGGGCGGAATGTAATGTCCCCTTCTAGACACATGGTTAGTCCATCATAGAGTTCCTATGGATTAGCAGCTTGGTTAGGGAATTGTGGTTGTTTTGGTTTTGGAGGTTTGTGTTGGTGGAGGAATTGTGGTTCGGATTTAGTGGATCCAGTTGGCACCTTCTAAGGGGCTTAGTTTTCTCTTGGTTAGTACTTACTATTTTTAGTAAGTCTAGGGTCAGTGTCGGTTTCGCATTCTTAGAATGGTCGGATTTGTCTCTTTGAGGGCTTTCTGACCAGCTATAGATCTCTTAATTTTGGCACTGTCTTCATATTTATTTCAAAGTCTGAAGATTTATTAATATTATATTAATATGGAATTTATTATATTTGTACAAAAGTGACTTAAGGGGAAATGAAGACATAACTTGATGTCTTGACCATGGGCACTCATCCCTAGGGAGTTATAAGGTGAAATTAAATGATAAAAGACCCTCATAAACCCAACGCCCATCTTGGAGGGGAAATAAAAGAAGATATTGGAATTCATTTGTTTATGCTTGCTTGGTGATATTTTCTTCTTGTGAGCCCTTCTAGGGTTTTCTATTGTGAAGGGTTTGAGGATTCGAACTAGAGGCTTGTGAAGACAGAAACCTTCATAGGTAATGGCATTCTACAGGTGTGAAAGACCATCCAACGGTGCCATTAACGGTGGATGTATTCAGCATTCACATTGTGCTTGCAATGGAGTCATTCAGAGGAGTTATTGAGTTGATTTGATATATAGCATTTCTCCATTATTGTTGAGTGCAGATTTCAGAGGGTTTGAAGGCAGTTTAGTGTGTGAGCATTGTTCATAGCTGTTGTTTGCATTTGCAGCCCGCTGGCCATACTACCTAGACCTAGCCGTACCATTCATCTTGGCATTTTGTTGTGTTTTCATGACATACTTCTCTCTCAAATTAGGTCACCTCATCTTCTAGATAGCATACAGACTGATTGGGGGAATATTTCTAGAGTTTGGGGTGTGTATTTGCTATAGCTTGGCCGTACCATCTTGCCAGAGGGATGTGGTATTTATTGGGGAGTTGTTTCTTGTGTTGTAGCAGCCCAACATCTCATTCTTGGGCGATTTCATTCTCCAATATTACTGATATCATTTGTATGCACTATATTTCTTGTCCTTGGGAGATTCAGAGCATTTTCTAAGATACCCACTTAATGGTGCACTCTCAACATATGTATCAAGTTGCAAAAATCCATATGGGTATGTCATAATAATTAATATTTGGCTATTCTGCTATCTGGGTCTTTGTTAGTTTCTTCATATTCATTATATATTTTCTCAGTTTTCTATATATGCTCTATTTTGTATGCTTTGGCAACACATGTGCAGGAAAACTGAAAACCCCTTCTGTATTTCCCTCTCCAGTCTAAAAGATCACATTAAAAATAAAAAAATAATACATCCAAAAGATCTTTAAAAATATAAATAGGCACGACACATTACATAAATTCTCTCCACTTACAATATATTCTATCATTTTTTAATATTCCTAAGTGTCAACCAATACAAGTAAAGAGCTATAGTTGTTGTAGACCAATACAAATAAATAATTATAATTCTTGTTGTAAGGGAGAGAAATAAGGATTAGTTTAGCTCTCGTAAGATTTTTTAATATCTATTTGAATTGGTTGACATTAAATCAAATGAAATTGATGTTGTTTGCAAACACATTTTATTTTGTTACATATTTGTATTTGGCAAGACTCTTTTTTCCTCATTGTTGGTTAACATATTTTTCACTTTATTTTAATATAAGACTTGTCTATAATACTAACAAATTCACCAATAGTTGGATAGGTTGCAATCACACTAACAACCTTCCTTTACGTTTAAATGGGAAATTCCCTTGTAAGATGAATTTTTGGGGTATGCTTTTAACCAGGAAAGGTGTTTTTCAAATAAAATCAAAAGATGAGCACAAAGTCTCACTGAAGGAAAAAACTTCTCAATGGAAATCAAAATAGATTTTTTTTTATAAAATCACCACAAGGAATGCTCGGACATAAGAACCAAAATTCCTAGTTGATAAACAACAATAGAAATATTCAAAAGCTATTAACATCTCATGCAAATTCAATGAAAGATTTTATTAGATGCAAGTATTATAAATCCAATATAAGAAGAATTCACAAATATCAGAAAAGATAACCCAAAGTTCACTAGATTTTTGTATTCATTCAATAAACAAAGCTCAAAGTCTTTCCAAAATCTTTACAATGACAATGTGCCAACATCAGAAGCCAAAATGTTTAGGGATAACCCTTTCCAAATTACAAAACGAACAACTCTCGAAGTAACAAATGCCAAAAAAATCCCTTTAAACTTTCACGTATTCCTTATATAGGCTACATATTCAAACGACTTCTTGTTCATAATTGATTCTTGAAAAGAAAAATAAAACAAACTTTATTTCATTTCTTTTTCTTTTATGAAAATAAAGTTTATTTTATTAATTATAATGAAACACCCAAGTCTATTAAGAATAATAAAACAAAAATTACACGAGAGCACTTTTTCCTTTGTCTTCATCCATTGGTTGGTCTTGATCATCGACATGATCCTTTGTTGAAGACTTCGATTGTGATGAAGCTAATTTAGCTTTGAAATTCTTGAATTTTGTCATGATAGGAGTGATGACTTTTCCATTAGGAATTGTCATTGTGCTCAGATGGATCTTCCACATTGCTACTGCATCATTTGCTTCTCCAACTTTCTTGTGGAAATTCATGATTTCTCTCCTGAAGGAACAAAGATAGGTAGATACACTGCATAGTTTCTCTATTGCATTTCCATTCATAACATCCTTCTTGATCAATTCTTTAGAAACAAGCTCCTTGAAATTTTGTTTAACAAATCCCACTTTAACCAGATTAGTTTCATTCTCATCCAGGATATCAGCTTCAATGGACAAACAATTTGTCTTGATATCCATTAAAATTGAATCACAAATTTTAGCCATCTTTTTGAATTCTACCAGCGCTTGTTTTATAGCCAAGATCGTCCATTCAATGGCGATTAGCACTTGGTTGATTCACTCTCCTTAGGTTTACTAACACTCTCAGAGATTAGAATGTTCACATCAACCTTCACCATCTCCTGCAAGTCTTTGACAATAACTATGAGCAAAGATTCTTCCTTTTTGACTTATTATATATCAAAATTGATTTCTTTTCTTCTTGGCTAAGATAGTCTCATAAAGCTTCATTGTTTCTATATACAATAAACCATCTACAATTAACTTCTCAATCCATGCGTCAACTGCTCTCCCATAAGCTTGAAATCTACTAATTTTGTCCATGATATCATGACTTATTCCTTTAGGAGGTATTTTAGCAAGGGTTACAACTGAAGTGTCCAGTGGCTGAGCAATAGTATCAATGATAGATTTGATATAGGAAGTGAGTACTTCCACCTGTTCTTTCAAGTCTTCTTTCTCTTTTCTCTCTTCTTCCAACTTCTTAATCAAAATATTAGCAGTTAACTTTGCATTGTGTCACCATCCAATGTAGGGGGTCCTAGATTGACCTTATTTACACTAAAATATGCTTCAGTAACATCTTCTTCATTTTTATCTACCATGGTCTCAACAATTTCTACAAATTGGTGCCCTAAAGAAGGGTCTATCATCATTCAAAAATTCTTTTCGCTTTTCTTCGTTGATGGGTAGTCTAAAAAATTTTGGCTACGACATCAAAACTAGGATCAATCATTGGGGTGTATTTTCTCTTCTTTCCAATGGTTTCTTTCAGCTAGGGTGGTGATGGTAGAAATCTGGCACTAAAGGGGTAGGATAACATTGGAATCAGAAACAATATTATGCATTGTTTGTTGTAGAGGTGGTGGAGAAGGATTTACATTAGGTATTGATGGTGGATGAGGTAAGGCTGTATTTTGAGTTGGTTGTGATGAAGAAGAAGATACATTAACTTGAGGTGGGGAAAAAGAATTATTAGCTTGATTTACCTATTGTTGTACAAGTGCAAGTTCTTGTGTCTCTGCACTATCTCCTTGAGGGGTTCTCTTCACCTCCAACTTCTTCGTTGGTTTATCTTCTTCTACCTCACATCTCTTCTTGGAGTGGACTTTCATTTTTCACCCTTGTCAGGGTCTTCCTCATCATCATCTCTTCTTGGAGTGGACTTTGACCTAGTGGAATACACCATAGTAGGGGTCTTTTGAGAAGAACCTATAGATGACTTCTTCTTCTTTGAGGCTTTCTCTTTCTATGATGGCTTACTTGCAATGTGTTCTACAATCTTAGTTTGCAAATATTTCTGGCTTTTGGTCAGCACCAATATTGATCTTTCTCCCAAGGTTGTGATTTGACAGTGTAGTAAGCTTCATTTATCATATCAGTTCCATCATCCACCATGTTAGGAATATCCCAACCAAGGTTAAAATCCCTCATCCGATGTACTATCAATCTCATCCAATCCCTTCTTCTTACCTCATGCTCATTTGTACAATCTTCCCAATAATCTTCCAAAATAGATTCATGTTCATAATAAGCTCCTGTATACAAATTATTTTTAATATAACTTTTACTATCAAAGGATGACCTTGGAGTAAAAAGATGAAAATGGTATTTCGCAATGATTTTGTCAATGTTTAAAGCATCTAAATGTGATTTTCAACTATAATATGTTAGATACACAAGAAAAGGATATCTTGACTTCATATGACATATTTCACTCACCTTTCCCATCTGTCTACATAATTCAAGGAACACAAAATAATTGCTCACATACCTGGGCAATTTATATGGGACATTTTCAAAACCCTATTCTCAAGAAATCTCGTATTATCAAGTATGTGAATTTGTCAAACTGAATCAACTAGCTGCCATATTGCATGACCATTTGGGTTGAATCTGGAGAAATTCTTGATTCAAGATTACCATCAATTCTCCTCACAGTGAGCATACAAAATGCGTCATTTACTCTCCTATAATATTTATTTTGATACTCCATCTGTTGTTGAGGATAACAATCATACACTTGTGCATCATTTGAGAAAGCTCCAATAGTCTTCAATCCAAGCCATCTATCCATAGCAACAATAGCATAAAACAGATAGGGAGACATAAAAACATTGCTTATTCTAAAAATTAACCAAATGATTGTGATGTGATCACTGACCATTCTACCCTAGTCCACAAATTGTGAAGAGTAAAAAATTACTATGATGAACTGGCACATCCATTGGTCAGAAGTGCTAGTATCCTTGTTTCCCACCACTCTATGAAGTAAGGTGATCATATTAGATATATCTTCTTTGAAACATGCTCTTTGTAGGTTTCTTGGGATCTGAGATTTCCCTTTCTTCTCAACCTTTCACCAATGTTTAGTAATGTTATTTTGACACAAATCCTTCTTATCAAGATAATAATGACAACCTATTTCTACAAACATGTCTACAAATTCTTCCCTTGTAGGTAACCTAAGAATAATACTCAAAGATGCAATATCTAACCTAGCTACTACCCAACCATCTGTTGATGCAGATATTAGTCACAACAATAAGAAATAAAATTTTAAACAACAAACCTTTATCATCTTGAAAGATATGATAAATTCAGAATGAATTTATGATCCCAAGTCTCCATTAGTCAGGTCTTGACCTTTTGAAAGTCACTCAGAGGTTTGATGTGATAATGTTGTTAATCATTTTGGGGCCTTACGCCTAGATTTGAAGAAATCCTGTCTAGATGTACCCGCTCTGCATGTATCTCAACAAATTACATCAAATACGATCATCCTTAGCTAGTATATGCATCCATTCATGTATATTTATCATAAGTTTGATCAATTCTTCTGTAATTTACTCCAACTAAGATTATTTGTGATTATCTCTCTAACTTTGATTAGTTCTTTTGAAATTCTCATAATTTGAACTAATCTTTACTTCTGTACTTCAGATTCTCTCAAATATGCTAAGATATGTGATTATTTATGTCAATTTTATATATTTACTCTGATCATCAATATCCATTTGTATATTGTCCCCTTGCTCTTGGTTGTCCGTAAAAACCTCTTCTCCTTCATCTCTAGGCCCAGGCTGGTAAGTCAAGTCTATCACCTTGGGACTTGTGATAGTTTCTATAAGGACATTTAAAGGTCTTATTGTCACTCCAACTTTAGGGGACTCTACTCTTTCCACCCCTACATCCTACTCTTCCTCATCAACATCTTGAGCAACAGATTCTAGATGTCCCAGTAGTCTTTCTAAGGGACTACCAGTTACATCCCTGACAACATCATCTTCTGTTAGATCAATAGTTTGGCTTAAAGCTAAGGGTCGACTGGCCTCTTTCTCTAGTGCCTCTATCTAGGTTTCTTGTGCCAATTTACTCTTTACCTTCATGATATCCACTACTGGCACATTGTGTTGAAACTCTCTTTCCACATGCAGTGTTGTGTCCTAATATTATGGAACTTGGGTGTCAACTGGCCTAGAGGTGGATCCTCTCATGAGTGGGCCTTGGTATCTACTTTGTTTAGGGATATTAACCCCTCCCAACACATCAGAGTGCCCCTTGGTGATATCTTCCTCCATAGGCTCCTCCTCCCCTATAGATTCTTCCTCTTCTGCTATTGGGGCCTTGGGTACTGATATAGTAATAGCCCTTATAGGCATATCCCTAGGAGGTGATGGTCTGTATACCAATGAAACACCCTCTGAAGTAGGTTCCTCAGCAACTTTTGATGAGCTGGGTTGGGCTAATCTAGTTTTTAACACATGCCTCTTGTGCACCAACAAGTAATCAAAGTCTGGTTCTTCTCTTTCTTTCATCTTTCTCTTTTTGTCAAAGGTGATAACAACCCCCTTTGTCCTCAATTCATTAATCTTCTAGTTTAACCAATTATTGGTCATTACCATCACCTTAGCAATAATGATATCAATGGATGTCGCATCCTCTTTAGTCTAGTTAGGAGGGGCTAATGCTTCATTGTATACCTTCCTCTCCTCATACTCAAAATCTAGGGCATCATCATCATCAGTTTTGACCTGAGGAGGGACCTTAGGATATCCCATAGTCTTTATCTGATTAAGGGTTAATCTTTGATATTCCTTTCTTCTTACTTCATACTCATCATCACAATTTACCCAATAATCCTCTAGATGAGTAGTGTGTTTATATTTCTTGTTATAAAATCTCTCTATCATGTGGTAAGGATCAAAATCCCTTACCAATCGGAATAATTGTAAGTGCAACATCTTCAGGTCTGCCTCAACTACCTTAGCATTGTCCATTGATCCACATAAACCAATTGATATCAATAGGGAATTTTACATATGGCTTGCCATCCTTCCTCTTGGATATCTCAAGTGCAAGGATCATCTGCCTGGCCATCTCCATCAAGACAACCTTGTCTGATGGGTACTTGGGTAACATGAAGGGATTCCCACTAAACCCTTCCATCCTGATATATGAATATGTGTAGGACTGAATGAACCAAGCCCCATGAGGATGGATCTTTTTTGTGGCTCCCAGTGAAAATCTCTTGGCTCTATCTCCCTCCAAGAGTCTGACTAAGTGCATTATAAAACAATCATTTAAAACCTTCTAATGTTTTATAGACTAACTTCTTTCCAACTAGGGATAATGTTCCTAGGATGTCTTTTCCTGTGGCAATCTGCCCAGTCTTCCAACTATTTGCAGTCCATCAAAAGTGCCCTTGCATGCACATACATAAACTAGATAAGATGTCATCTTGAAAACTCTATCCTTCATTCTCCTCCATTTTACCATCTATGTATACATGGAATCACTAATTATTTTAGCCCATTGGACCATCTATTTATTCTCAATCACCATTCTGATTAGGCCAAACATCCAAGATTCAAAGTTGCCAGCATTCTATTTTCCATTCATTCTGCTGAGCAACACCATCATATATTGGACTTCTGGGCTGAAGTCATACTTGTATAGATGCTGGGGCATCTTAGCTACTGCTTTTGCCTTATTGGTTGGGTCTCTCCATCCTAGAAAAATAACCTTTCTATAATCTTTCTGATTACCATCATACTCCTTAGCAAGTGCCTCCAAATTAGGCACATACATCCCCCTAGGTGTGGGCAAATTGAAGGCCTCTGTTATGCCATCAACTGAGAGATCAGCATACACTCATTCTTGGTGCTCAACTCTTCTTGTCACCACATTATAGTTGTTTGCACATTCAATCAAGAGATCCAGGGCATCTGCAGCATACAAGAAACCAACTGCATAATACATCCATGTAGATACAATATTCTTCAGGATAGGATTGTCCTCCGTGCTATGAATTCTAGTTCTAAAGGCCTCAATGTCTGTGTTGCCACAATAAGTGTCCTCTGTAAACCCATGCTTACTATTTATGCTGTGTACTTTAGGAAACATATCTTGCTTGAATTTAACATCACGTTTGTCTATGTAGGGTTGCATCGTGTCCTAGACATGAATACCTCAATTGGGATGTGTAAATGTATACCAAAAACATCCTATGCAATTAAGTCCTCGTTGCAAGTTCGTTGTATATGCCTTTAGTTCTCGAATTCTCTATGCAAATTATCATCTTTCGAATGCAATAATGTGAATTATGAGAGTAATTTCCCCTTTTAACTTAGCTAATTCTTTGATTTTAGGGCTCATTAATTATTCTCGGGGATTTAGGTGGATTCCAACAGTGCAATTGCGGGAAATCACCACAGGTGTTCGTTGGAATGCTTTTGAATTTAAAAGCCAACAGATTTTTATAACATTAAATGCATAAGGGGTGTGCCTGGATATGGCAACGAATCTTAGTTTGGAATGTTCATATGGATATATCCATGTGGATATGTTTGTATGACATCAGCATGAGGGTTGGGTCAACCCTTGTTGATCGAAAATATATTATTAGAATTTAATTTCATTTAGAATAGATCGGGATATCCATGTAGACATGTGGCACAATATCATTCGTTAGACAGGGGCATGGATATTTGGAAGGTAAAGATATTCGCAATGTGAAATATCCAAGTGAACAAATATCCATATGACGTCATCAGGATAAGACTTCTATGTTGAATCGGGTAGAAGTGACATCATATGGATATGGATATTAGAATTGGGGTATGGATCTTCGAAAGGTTAATATCCATGCGGGTTAATATCCATATGACATTAGCGAAGCTAAAACTCTTTATGGATCAAGATGACATGATGTCATCCGGATCAGGGTGTTTGGTAAAGGTAAAGATATTCAAGAAGGTTAATATCCATATGAACAAATATCCGCATGACATTAGTTGTTTATATAAGTGAAGGTTAAATAATGTCACTGGGATCTAGATATGTTGAAGGCGTAAGGATATGGATAGTAAGCAATCACGAAATATCCATGTGGATGATGTCAACATGGCCAACCTACTACTTCAAGACGAAGCATGATGATTGTTGGTTAACAGATTTGTCCTAATCTAATAATATCTAATTTAGACTCCATAACCCATTGTTTCCAGAACAAATAAGTAAGCAACAATTGGGTGAATTATTATAGATAATTCCCCTCTAAATTAAGGTACAACTCCCTTTAAAATCTTCAACGAATTTAAACTATTCTAACATTTGAATACACTTTTGACCAGAAAGTATTTAAGGTAGACTAACATTCACACATCACTATGTTATGAATGTGATATCTTTTCTTTTTTGTAAAATCATTCAGTGACAGAACGCACAGATTTAAGTCTATAGCGATCATTTCTTCCTTTCATTCATAGATGAAATATATTGAAACATACATCACATATATTGTAAACGTAGAGTTCAGCCAAAAAATTCTTATTCCTCTTTTTCTGTCCCTTAGGTTTTTTTTAACCAAACATATATATAACTTGCCCTTATAACTATTCTTTAAACCAAGAGTTAAAAAACTCTGACCCTTAGCGGGATTTAGTTTTTGAAACTGATTAAAAGATAGAGTTTTCAAAGCATAATTCAGAACTAAATAATTGAATAAAAAGATTATATGAGCACGATCACGATTGGGATGGCACGTTGGAATCTCCAGATTTGTTCTATTCTTCTGAAGAGAGACGTTGCATCTTCCATTCCTTGTACGCAGCAATAAACTCCTGAATCACTGGGAAGTTAGGGATGCCAATATGCTTGACTCGTACCTTCTAAACATCCTTTTCTTTTCGAATGTTAGCCACTTTTTCTGCATGTTCCAGAAGTGCATCAATGTAAAGGTGAAGTAATGATTCCACTTTTGATATTTGGGAGAAATCATCAATTATCAGATTATCATTTTCTTGGACAAAGCTGATTTTCTCTTTGAAGGATTGTATAACAGTATCAATATCTTTCTCTGGCTCACCATCATTCTTTAAGTACTTTACATCAATACATTCCAAATCGTGATACAGAGATTGAGTAAACTCAGTTATCTCCTTAATCAACTTTGTAAACTCTATTCTTCCTTATTTTGACACCGAGTTTCTCCATTCAATGTTTCTTCTGCTTACATATAGCATATTGTGATTCAGGTTTGTTACGTTCTTTTCTAATAGAAATTTAGTCACTCCATATTTTTGAATTTCAATCATCTAATTTATTACACTCATCCATTTCGCTTCATCTTTTTCCCACGAGGAATTCTGTGCTTTTAAATCTTCAATAGTAGCTATGGTTTCATCATATATATCTTTCAGATCATTAATATATTTAGTCCCCTTTTGGATGATACCATCTAGCCATTCATCGAACACTTTAGTCACCATCTTATTTCAATGTATCTGATCAAGCATCTTTTGATTAACTAGAGACTTTGGATCAAAAGACAAAGGTACTTGAGAGACAGGCTAAGGATCTAGATTGTGAATGGCATCAATGTATTCTGCCATTGACGTAATGCTTGCTTTAGCTCCCTCTTATCCTTTTCATCTTTCCATGTGTGATTTACTATCTTTTTAGTAGATTCCTCGAGATGGTGTACGTCTACGGCTCGTGATGTAGTTCCAAGGTCTATTTTTTCCACTGTAAAATCTTGAGCCATAGGATTTTGAATTTCATTATCTATTATTGGCCGAGCTATCTCAGCACTCCAATTTCTTGTATCAGGACCAATATCTACTCTAGAAGTGATCTTCATTCTTTTAGATTTTGGAGTCTTCCCCAAACACTTACTGATCATGTCTTCTACTGGTAAAGAAAAAGGAACTATTTTCTTTTTACTGTTGATTGAACTTTCCAACCATCGAGGTGTAGTTACTGGAACTGCTTTATCAGAAGTAGGCTTTTCAGAAGATGCATCTAGTAATATCATTAATTTGGCAGAATTTGAAGTGATCTCCACCTGTTGGTCTACATTGATTTCCTCTGCCATCGATGAGTCAGGACCTTGATCATTCATCATTTCCTCTTAATCTTCTTCAGTATTCAGGTCTATGATTATTCGTTCTGAAAATTCTTTCTTTCTCTTGCCCTTAGTCCTAGACCCAGTAGTGTAAATAGGCAAACTGTCTACAAGGGTTTTCTTGGACCTGTTGGAGGAAAAACTCCTTTTAACTTTTGACCTTGGAGTACCTGCATCACAGATATTAATAAGCTGATTAGAAGAGCTTACAGGAGATTGTGATTCATCAATGGGTGCACCTTGTTGAGAATCTTCATTTTGAGCTTTTCCCAATCTCTGTTCTTTTAACCACTTTTATGTTCTTCTTATCATAGGGAGGGTTTTGACTTCAATCTGATCCTCTTCATCTCTACTCCAATAAACTTCTGGAATAGGCGGTTGTTTTACTTGTTCAAATTGAGAATCAATCACTTGTCCCTCATCATCTGTTATACCAGTTCTTATTAGAAAATCAGAACAATCAATCAATAATATCGAATAATCCAAATAACTCAATGAAATAATGAACAAAAGAGATCAAAGCAAACAATGAACAACACAAAGAAAACCTCTTTAATTCAGAGCTTCCATTGGTTGCCTATCACAATCGATCTTGCTTGTATGAAATAGGGCCCTGAGAGAGTGCACTTCTTTGCTTTCTTTCAAGATTGTCAATTGAGAACGACTATGATAGTTTCGCCATGAAGATGAGCTTCACAACAATGATGATAGTATGGTAATGGGTTGATCGCAAGCAATGAAGGAATTGGTGCCAAAGATGTGCTATGATTCCTACAAAGTAAGTTTACTTAAAGCCTGGATGAATGAAATGGAGGAATAGGGTTGTACTTATAGAATTGAGAGAGAGAAGATCAATAGTATAGAAAGAATGTGAAGATCAACGGTTGAGAACGGTTGAGGAATGTGTGCGAATAGGAAGAGGACATGTGTCCTGCTCTATTTTGCATGAGAGGAATTAATAAAATAGAAGAATGAGTTAACTGAAGAGATTAATCAATTAAAAGAATAGATTAATCAGTTAAGAGAATAGAACTAGAAGAATAGAATTGCATGAGGATGAGAAGATATTTTACTCAATTAAATATTTAGAATATTCAATTGCATGTGCACAAAGATTAAATTATATTTAGAGATAACTCAATTTAGAAGAAATGGACAACCTAAATAAATAATTGATTTATTTAAATTTAGAGAAGATATTATTGGAAGAAACAATTAAATAATTGGTATTATTTAATTTGGAGGAGGAATTAGAAATTTTTTAAGAATTTAATTAAATAAATTGATTTTATTTAATTATTGGAAGAATATGAATCAAATAAATAAATGTTTATTTATTGATAGAGGAATTAAACTTAAATAAATATTAAGAATATTTATTTGGACACAGTTGTGTCATTTTTAGGTGTATACATTTTGCCCCTCTTTGATGCAATGTGTTTTATCATGTTGTTTCAAAGAATAAATTTCTGATAATGATACATGCCCCATTTTGCCCCTAGTATAGGTATAATGACGATAGGATACCCCCTCGGGAGATTGGACGGGAAGAAAGCAGAAAGACAAGAGACAGACAATCTCACAAAGACAAAGGGAAAACTTAGGTTTGAAGAAAATAGGATGGGTCTCGGAGAAACGGGAAGAAACTGGAAGAAACAGGTGCAGGAAGCAGTCATAGTCACTACATAGCCAGTTTAGGGTTTGCATGCTATATATAGGAGCTGGGTCCACAAGACAAGTCATTTGTACACTTGGCTTTTGTTGATTAGTTTTGAGAGCTTAGGAGAGCATAGAGAATCGAGTAGTCAGCGGTATGATGGATATTTCAAACGAGGAGCATCGTTTTGAGTGAGTCCGATGATTCGATCGGCCAGTAGAGGCAGGACCCTCGGTATGTATCTCAAAAATTTTCACCTAGGGTTAATTTTGAGTGTAATAAATGATAGGCAAAATTAGCTAGGACAAATGCGCCAGATCGCAGTTAGGTGCATATGACACGCAAAACTGCGCATCTGTAATTTTGTGGTGCATCTAGGCTATGAATTGGTGCATACATGAAAGTTGCGCATGTAGACCAAAAGTCGGCACATTTGTTCTTTGGTGGTGCATGCATGAAATCTTGTGGCGCATTCACCCAAGTGGCACATTTATGGTATAGAATGGTGCATGCATGAAATCTTGTGGCGCTTACGACAGAAGTGGCACATTTGTTGAGAAATGGCACATTTACCTTCTGTTATGGTGCATATGCATAAGATAGTTAGTTTTACTTAACAAAATTGACTCGATTGGCATCCTGTTTGATGCATCAATCGATAAGCTATCTCCAAGATTGTAGGAATCTAGTCAAGAGATGTAGTGTGCTATTTTGATCAATTTGATATGTTAAGTTAGTTGATATGATTCTATAGATATGTTGAGCATGGTACTTGCAGCTTTTAGGTTGACGCCTTGCTTTGCATGCTTTTGTAGGAGGATATATGAGATACACTTCAGTCAAGGGAGTAGTTCCCTATGCCGTTGTTGCACCGTCACATGTTGACAGAGATAGATCGAGAGGCACTTGACATGATGGGCTTGGATTACGTATGCTTTATGCCTGAGGTCCGAGTGAACCATGGAATACTGACTACAGTAGTGGAGAGATTTCATAGCAAGGATGGGAGTTTTCACTTCCTGACTGGCGAGATGACGGTGACTTTGGAGGACGTGTATAGGATACTACACGTGCCGATTCAGGGAGAGCTCGTGGAGTATGATCCACAACGGGATGCAGGACTCACAGAGTGCAGGCGAGTGTTTGATGACCCTGAGCTGGATTGTCAGGTTATCTCCTGGCAAGACATATATGATGATTATGACTACTTTTCTTGGATGGTTGCAGGATTGATTGGAGGCATTGTATGCCCCGATAGGAGATCGCATGGGTTCCCGATTGGATGGAGATAGATCATGGAGAGGATGATCACAGAGGGCACCTACTATACTTGGGGTGTCTGTATTTTGGCACACTTATACCACGATATGCATCAAGTGGTATACCACGAGGGGGCGAGTTTATCAGCAGGTGTCTCATTGTTACAGTTCTGGTTGTGGGAGCATATTGCCATTACCATACCGATGTGCATTTTTCAAAGATAGAGGGGGAAGCCTTACAGTTATGGATAAGTAGGAGTGATTTCCCAGCATAGGCTAGGGAAGCTAGAGTACTGGAGGCACGCACTAGACAGAGTAGATGTGGTCATCTGGTGACCATATCTAGACTATGAACCTTGGGATGATGAGGCGGATGAGCTGCCCTACTGTTATCAGACTCGGTGGCTGATAGGCAGGACCAGATTCATCCTAGAGAGATAGATTATCAGTAGGGTGCAGAGATAATTTGGGAGGAGGGAGGGATGACCATAGGGACAGGTGGTGTTTGCATGCATCTGTGCAGAGAGGTTCAGATGGGGGCCAGTGGCATCCTACCAAGAGGCAGTGGCAGAGTTCCACCAGATTCCATACATTGCCTGGTCTATGAGGCAAGACATGGTAGATGCAGGGATGATGCCAGACTACGAGGAGTAGTTTGTAGAGCATCCATTTCTGAGATACTCTAGGCCCAGAGAGTTGGTTCCTCGCATAGACGAGGTAGATTCAGAGGAGGAGGGCAAGGTTGGCAAGAGGAGGAGGAGGGGGAGAGAAGGATGGGGAGGAGATGGTGGAGGAGATGATGGAGGAGATGATGGAGGCTGACCTAGCTAGAGGTAGAGATCTGGGGAGGGACCCTCCCACACTTAGTAGGTAGTGCAGCCACAGGTTACACAACAGGTTGTATAGCTGGCACAGATGTCGCAACCTCAGCATGTGGCACAGCAGTAGGTTGCACAGTAGGTACAGGTGCCGCCACCTCAGTAGGTGGCACAGCAGCAGGTGCCCCAGCCATAGGGGTAGAGACAAGTACAGGTTTCTCAGGATCTTGCACAGTCAGATGTTCAGGAGAGAGCCATTACTACGTTGAGAGGACAGGTTCGACAGCTGCGGGCACAACTTAGGATGGCCGAGGCTCGGTGGGGTATAGATGCAGAGGTTATCTCAGGGCTCACTAGAGAGCGAGATATGGCAGAGGCGAGGATATGAGTTATCCGGGTAGAGAGGGATACAATGATAGCAGCTCTTGGGATAGATGCTACTAGCAGTTTTTTGGTTGGGTAGGTGCAGCAGGCACAGGCACAACTAGCCCAGACATAGGCATAGTTGGCACAGGTGCAGGGGCATTTAGCACAGGTACAGGGTGAGCTTACTAGAGCACAGGCTCAGACATAGTACTATCAAGGTCTGTACCATGGTGCTATTCTAGTTGACTAGAGGGCTCTGAGCTATAGGAGCCAGTCTATGGCTTCGCAGAGAGCAGGTAGATCGAGGTCGGGAGCCTCAATGATGGGCCCACAATAGTCTGGGGCCAGTAGAGGAGGAGACACAGAGGATACTACAGGGAGCAGTGGTTCACAATAGCAAGGTTAGCAGACACTTGCACAGATTTTGGCTCCCATGTACCCACCTTTTGATGGCTCAGATAGTCAGATGCATACGTACCATTATTGTATTTTTGAGACATGTATCACTATTTTTGAGATGTATACATTGTATATGACACTGACTCAGAGATGGACCTTTTAATATTGTACATTTGGACACGTTTATGATATTTATATGATGATGCAACTATTTTGATGCTCTTTATACTTATGCGTTATGGATGCATTTCTATTTGCACGATGGGACTCATGTGATGCATATTTTGACTATGTCTATGTGATATTTTTCTAATGCAATTTTATATGATGCTATGTGATGCTATGTGACCTAATGCAGACTTTAGATGTGTTTACTTGATATGCCTCTAATGTGCAAATGTAAATGGTATCTATATGATTATATAGTTTATGTGATGCACTTATCTATGTTTATGATTTTTTTTCTGTTGACACTATGTGATGAGTGCAAAAATGTATATGGATGACCTGATGCACTTTACTATGTATGCGACTGATTTAATCATGTAAATGACTATCTCATGTGATATGATATGCACCTATATGATATGTTTTTGTGATGTTCAAATGTACTCTATCGACACAAAAATGACATAATGATAGATAGAAGACTGATTGAAAGAACGACTTGATAGAAAGATTCACATGCTTTGATTTGTATTGTTACTCTGCTTTGTTTGGATCTTTTATTGCATGGGATATAGATGTATGGATGTATGATGGATGTTTTTCTTTTTGACATCTTGATGGTGAAAGTATTTTGAAGTGCTTTATTTCATCATCAGGTGATTTTTTTGGTACTTTTCTCAAATGTTGTAAGTTAATACAAGCATCTAGGTATAATTGAACCGAGATGACCTGAGCATCGCTTACATGGATTTTGCTTTAGCAAGTTAGTACAAGCATCAAGGTATAATTAAACCGAGATGACCTGAGTATTTCTCGCATATCAACAGATAAGGATGTTAGACCTTTGATGTCCTCGATGATCATTGAGATGATCATGTCCTTAGACAAGGCTTCACATTACTAAAGTTGAATCCACAAATAGCAAACAAAAAAAAATAATCATGTCCTTATCATAGCATCTCTAGCTTTTGGCATCCTCGACTAGCATACAAATACATGATAACAGAAATCAAGACGCTGTAACTTAACCATGATTCCAACCACAAAACATTTTTGCATTTAGATGTGTTTGTTTCTTGCCATAATTTAGGTAAAATCATTTAGAATGCCTTAGGTGTTTGCTTGCTTTGGTCTGGATAGGTTAATGCCTTGAGTCAAGATTTTTGTTTGAAAAGAGTGGGTTTTGTTTGTGCCTGCTTGCCTAGTAAAACAGACCCTAAGGGATTGACCTAGTGCCTCAGGGGCTCATTGCTAAATGGCCTTACATACGTGACGACGCAGAGGCAACGTAGTTTAGGGTAAACCTTAATGGACCTAAAACCTACGCGATAGAAAGTGGCGTGGACTCAGATAGATAGAAGAACTAGATACGTGATGGATGGGATAGTGGAGCGTCAGGGGCACATTGGAGTAATGGCCTTGCCTACGTGACGATGTAGAGGCAACGTAGTTCATGGACTTGGACCATGTGGATACTGACAACAGACACTATGCAAGGCTGACACTAAGGATGGGATATGGGATAGGACCTTGGTTGACAACGTGACAAAAAGAGAGAGTATCAAGCCATGATAGGTTATCATTAGGATTTTATTATGGAATAGATATGGATCGAATGGGACATGAGAATGGACATAAGGTGATTGGTTTCCCAAAGATGGTGGAAGCGATTTATCACAAGTACCGCTTGTTTACCAGGTTTTCACCACTTACTTTTATTTGCACGAAAGCTAGAAAGTATGCATGACACCTGTTTGCCAGGTTTTCATCATGATGCCTATCCAAGGCGCCTGTTTACCAAGGTTTTCACCACTTGCTTTTATTTGCACGAAAGCTAGAAAGTATGCATGACACCTGTTATTATGGAAGAGAGTATCAAGCCATGATAGGTTATCATTAGGATTTTATTATGGAACAGATATGGATTGAATGGGACATGAGAATGGACATAAGGTGATTGGTTTCCCAAAGATGGTGGAAGCGGTTTATCACAAGTACCGCCTGTTTACCAGGTTTTCACCACTTGCTTTTCTTTGCACGAAAGCTAGAAAGTATGCATGACACCTGTTTGCCAAGTTTTCATCATGATGCCTATCCAAGGCACCTGTTTGCCAAGTTTTCACCAAAGGACGAATTTTTTTTGTACTTTTTTGATTTTTTTGACTTTTTTGTATTTTTTTGATTTTTTGATTTTTTGATTTTTTTTTTGCATTTTTCTGGTATATTGCCCCCCTTGCATTGGGGTTCTCTTAGGTATAAAATCAGCGAAGATGCATGCTGTTGATGGGGTCACCGAACAGCTCACCCTCGGATGTTGCTAACTGATATGCCCCTGACCTAAAGGTTGCAATGATGAAATAGGGACAAAGCCAATTGGGCTCAAACTTGCCTTTCTTTTCTCGATACTGCTGATTGTGGGGGTTTTCTTTGAGGATGAGATCACCGACATTGAATATCCTTGGATGAACCCTGTGATTGTAGCTTCAAGACAGTCTCTATTGATATGCTTTGAGGTGGTTGAATGCATTCTGTCTCTTTTCTTCTAACAACTCTAGTTCTTGGAGTCTGGAAACTATGTAGTCTTCATCTGTGATAAGACCTTTTAGCGACACCCTTAGGGATGGTAACTCGACCTCGATGGGAAAAATAGCTTCCGATCCATAGACAAGGGCGTAAGGGGTAGCATCTGTGGGAGTGCGTATATTGGTTCAATAGGCCCACAGAGTAGGATTCAGTTGAATGTGCCAATCCTAGCTAGCATTGTTGACTGTTTTCTTAAGGATTTTTAGAATGGTTTTGTTGGATGCTTCTGCTTGGCCATTGCCTTGTGGATAGTAGGGAGTAGAAAAATGGTGCTGGATTTGGAATTTTTCACAAAGTTCTTGCACATCCTAGTTTTTGAAAGGTCTTCTGTTATCCGTGATAATGGATGAGGGAATTCCATATCTGTAGATGAGGTAATTGAGGGTGAATGAGGAAATTTGTTTACCAATGATGGTGGTGAGGGGAACGGCTTCAATCCACTTGGTAAAGTACTCTGTGGTAGTGATTATGAATTTGTGTCCGTTGGATGAAGGTAGGTGAATTTTACCCACAAGGCTGAGTCCCCATTGACAAAAGGGCCAAGGTGTCATTAGCGGTCATAGCTCTTGAGCTGGTGCATGTATCAGGTTCCCATGTATTTGGTATTGCTTTCAATTTTTCACGAACTGATAGGAACCGATTTCCATGTTGGGCCAATAGTGTCCCAAACGCATGAGTTTCTTAGCTAAAGAAGGAACGCTAGAGTGTGTTCTGCAAATCCCTTCGTGCATGTCACACAAGGCAGTTTGAGATTCTTCTCATTCTAAACAACGAAGTAAAGTACCATCCAGGCCTTAACGGTATAGGGTATCGGCAATAATGGTATATCGAGAGGTTTGGTGGATGAAGGTTTGATGTTGGTTTGAAGATAAGTCAGTTGGGAGGGTTTTGTCCTTGAGGTAAGTGTAAATCTTTCCATACCAAGGTGAATCAGACCCGACTAGTAGGCATATGGAATGGGTTTCAGGAAGATCATAAGCTGGATGTCGAATTGGCTCCACCAAGAACTCATACCGTGACTCATTCTCTGGGATTTCGAGGAGCGAGGCAATGGTCGCCATGGCATCTATTGCTTTGTTCTCAATGCGAGGTATCTGCTCAAAGGATATGATCACAAAGTACTCCTTAAAGTCATCGACCATCCACTTGTATGGGATAAGTTTCTCATCTTTGGTTTGATAATCATCGTTGACTTGGTTGATCACTAGCTGGGAATCACCATAGACATGTAGCTCTTTTATTTTCCATTCTGCCACCAGTTTGAGGCCAATGACCAAGGCTTCATATTCTGCTATGTTGTTTGTGCATGGGAATAGCAGATGATAAGACTTTGGTATGGTGTCGCCATGAGGGGTAACCAACAAGATTCCTGCCCCCGATCCATGATTTGTGTAGGAGTCGTCAAAGTAGAGTTTCCATGAGTATGCTGCTACATTAAGAATGGATTCATCTGCGAACTCAAATGTCATCGGTGTGTTATCCTGCAATGGTGCCTCTACTAGTTGATCTGCAATGATCTGCCCTTTGATAGCTTTTCATTCTACATACTCAATGTCATACTCGCTTAATAGCATTACCCACTTAGCTAGGCGACTTGTAAGAGCTACTTTGCTTAATAGGTATTTGAGTGGATCTATCTTAGCTATAATCTTAATTGAATGCGCCAGCATGTAATGGCATAGTTTTTGGGAAGAAAAAACCACAGCAAGGCATGATCATTCTATTTGGGAGTATTGTAGTTCATATCCCACCAATGTGCGACTGATATAGTATATGGCCCTTTCCTTGCCTTCATAATCATGTTGTGCTAGTAAGGCTCCAAGAGCCATTGGCATAGCAGATATATAGAGTAGTAGAGGCTTGCCTTTGATAGGCGGCATGAGAATAGGTGGATTTATAAGGTACTCCTTCAGTTTGCCAAATGCTTTCTCACACTTCTCATCCCATCAAAATGGAATGTTCTTATGTAAGAGATGGCTGAAAGGTTGGCACTTGTCTGCTAGCTGTGATATGAACCGCCTGATAGACTGTAGCTTGCCTTGTAGGGATCTCAATTGAGTGATATTCTTAGGTGACGGCATTTCCATAATAGCCTTGACCTTAGCAGGGTCCACCTCTATTCCATTAGCTGAGACAATGAAACCTAGGAGTTTGCCTGAGGTGACTCTAAACACACATTTCTTTGGGTTCAATCTGAGCTTGAATTTCTCTAGTCTTTGAAAGACCTTCTCTAGTATATCCAGGTGTGATTCTCTAGTGAGTGATTTTGCAAGGATATCATCCACATAGTCCTCCATTGTGACATGCATCATATTCTAGAAGATGGTGGTCATGACTCGTTGATATGTTGCCCCAGCATTCTTTAGCCCAAATAGCATGACATTCCAGCAAAAAGTGCCCCATGGACAAGTGAAAGTTGTCTTGTGTTGGTCTTCTGGTGCTATCTTAATTTGATTATATCCGGAGAAGCCATCCATGAGAGACAACATGGTATGCCTTGCTGTTAAGTCAACAATGATATCTATGTTGAGCAACGGAAAGTCATCCTTGCGGCAAGCTTTGTTTAGATCTTTAAAATCATTGCATAATTAGACTCTGCCATCAGGTTTGGACACTGGTACAATGTTGGATATCCACTCTAGATAGTCTATTGCTCCGATAAACCCCACATCCAATAGCTTCTTGAGTTCTTCTTTGACCAATAGTGCTATGTGCAGATGCATCTTTCTAAGCTTTTATTTGACTAGCTTCACACCTGGATCCAGTGGAAGATGATGCAGGATCAAGTTTGGATCTAGACCAGGCATATCTGCGTATGACCAGGCAAAGTTGCCTCACTTTTTGTTGAAGAATGGTACAAACTTGGTTTTTTCTGGTGGAGTAAGAGACTTTGCAAAGTAGATAATCTTGGGCTATTCCTCTGTTAAAATGTTGACTGGCTCTGTAGGTTCCACGATAATTTGAGACTTCTCTTGGTGCATGCCATCGGGAATAGTGTCAAGCCTTCCATCGTCAGGTGCCACAGTTGGGTTTTCACCATCTGATGTGTCCTTTCTTTTTACTATTTTGGGATCTGATGTTGCTGCAAAGTAGTTTTCACCATCAGATCCAATTTTGATATTTTTGCGACTGGAAGGCTTGGCACCCTCTAAAAAATAAGCCACAGTATTTAGTTCAATGGTGAAGCTAGCTTTATGATCTCCTTGGGGTAGGTGGTCCCTAAGTTCCATGTAGTCTATATAGGCGTCATCATTTTGGAACATGTCTAATTGAGGGGTGCCTCGTGGATCCGAGTCGATAAGCTCAGGATGCACAAGGGGGAGGGAGTCAGAGGATAGATCTGATTCATTGATATGTTGAATGTATATGTGAGGAGTATTGGTAGGGGTAGAATCTGGGATGGTACTTTCCTCAAAATTGTTTATCGCGATAGAACTCGAACCTTCCTCGAAGGTCGCACTCTCAGGAATTTGCAAATCACACTCTAATGGTCTTTGCATTAGCGTTTGTCCCTCACGGTAGGGGCTATAGGTTTGAATGGTATCGACTTCCTTGTCCTCGTAGGAGTGCTCTGTGAGTTCCTCCCACTCATACTTGTTGGAATCAGTATCACTGTCATCTTGGAGTGCATAAATTTGTTCTACAAAACACGCATTTGTCTTAGCCTTGCCTTTGTCTTGGAAGCCTAATCCTCTTGTATTTCTTGTTAGCGAGGATGAAGAGGGTTGGAAGGGTTCCACTATGCCTTCCTTTCCTAGGCCGATAGGGTCTTTTCCTTCGTAGCCCATCCTATGCAAGATAGTCTCACCACGCGCATAGAGTTCAGTTGCGAGCCTAGGTGGTTACTGTGGTATGTCCAATTCTTCTGTATAGAGCTAGGATAAGACATCTCTCTCCTCAGTTTCATCCGATAGAGTCCCCCATTTGACAAAGGGAGTTGTGGGAGGTGCAGGAGGAGCATATGGCTTTGGAAAATGTTTGGGTTGGCCGAATGATTTTGGAGATAAGGGCATTGTGGCCAGATTGAGGTTGTGCTCTATGGAGTATTCCCCTACTCTTGCCTCTTTGATAATGATCTTCTGCTCTTTGGGCTTGGATGAGGAAGCTTCAGAGGTATGGTCATGCTATGGGATAGGGGATGTATAAGCTCTTTTGTTAGGGATGATGCAATATGGCTTGGAGCAGATGGTATTATAATGTTGGAAGGGATTAGGGTCACCTTGGATGGTGACCTGTTTGCCATTATGGGGGAACTTTATGCATTGGTGATAAGTAGAGGGAACAACCTTCATGGTGTGAATCCATGGTCTGGCTAGAAGGATGTTGTAGGCTAGCTCTCTGTCAAGGACATGGCAAACAACGTCCTTAATAACCAGTCCAATCTGTATGGGTAAGACACTGTTCCTTTGGTAGTTCTCTCCTCTTCATCATAGGCTTTGATAGTAATCTTCTTCCTTGGATCAACTATATTTTCAGAGAACCCCAATGCAATGATTAGCTTGGGTGTACAAATATTTAAACTAGCACCCCCATCAATGAGAACCCTCTTGATGCAGTGCTTATGGATGAATGTGATGATATGCAAGGGGGTGTTATGAGGTTGAGACACTGAGAGGTCGTCTTGCTTGGTGAATGATATGGTACTGGAGGAAGTGAGATTTCCTACCATGGCTTGGAACTTCTCTTGGGCCAAGTTCGTGGGTACTATCATTTCCACTAAGGCTTTATCGAGGATCTCTCTGTGGGAAGGAGATAGACGCAACAACTCTAGGATAGAAATGTGGTCAGGGGTCTTCCGTAGTTGGTCTATGACACTATACTAATGGGGGTTGGACTGCAAAGGTGATGACCTTGGAGGGAGGGTATTTAGTGTAACCCTACCACTACGAGTGATGATGTCACAATTATTTTTGCTTGGTTCTAATTGTTGGGTAGACATAACCGCATTGATTTGTGGGACATGCTCTGATATGCAATTGATGGTATAATCGAATGGCACATTTGCATAATTGACATTACTATTCTCGTTATTTTGATTTTGCTTCTTGCAGTTGTTGTTGTTGCTGTTGTTGTTGTTGTCGTTGTTGTTGTACGGCCTATCGTGATTGAGAAGTGGATCTTTGTAAGCCACGTGCGTCTCATTAGAAGTATGTTGTTGAGCACCTCCTTGAGTTTGATCAAGAATGTCTTGAATAACATGTTTGAGGTAGATACAATTGTTGGTTGTATGTCCTCTTCCCCTATGATACTCACAAAAGTCAGTGTCTTTCCAATAGTGAGGTTTAATTTGAGGTTCATAATCGCTTGTTGGCGGTAGAGTGATTTCGTTGTTGGCCATTAGATTCCTTAATGCGGATTCTTGGGACTCACCCAGTGGTGTTAACTTTCACCTTGGATTTGAGTTGAACCATGGTCTTGGCTCTTGAGAGAATGTTTTGTTGGGCGTAGCATTGCTTGCCTCTGCTTTGATGGTGAATATGGGTTGTTGTTTGGGAACCGCCACCTTGGCATCAACCATTCCATCATTGACAACATTTTTATTTTTAGTCCAAAACTTTGATTTGTCAGTCGTGTAGTTGGAGGTAGGTGTGTCTTTGTATAACTTGATATGCCCCTTGGCGATCATAGATTTTTTGATGAACAATCCCATTTCAATGACCTTTGAAAATGAAGTAGGGCATTGGATTTGGATTTGATAGCTCAGATTAGAGTTGAGGTTGTGGACAAATATCTCCATTAATTGCTTCTTAGGTACATCATACGAGCATTTGCTTGCTAGTTGTCTCCACCTTTGTAGGAAGGAGGTGAATGATTCGCCACTCTTTTGCTTGGTATTACATAGGTCAAGCATGGAGATTTCTTGGTCAATGTTGTATGAGAAGGGCGTGATGAATTTGTTGACTAACTCATCAAAAGTTTCGATGCTCAGTGGAAGTCGTGAGAACCACTCCATGGCCTGACTACCTAGAGATCTAGGGAATAGTCTCATTGTGAGCTACTTCCATGCATGCGACGTTGAATTCCCTAATGTGATCTCTAGGGTCCCCTTTCCCTTTATATTTGTCAAACTTGGGAACTTCAAATCAAAAGGGCAATGGTATCATGTTCAAACTCTTATCAAAGGGGTACGATGCAATATCTTCCAAGGAGTATGTTTTAGTGTTTGTACCCATCTTGAGATCCATCATTTGTTGCGTTAGACCCTTGATTTGTTTCCTCATTTGTTCCATAGGCGTGTTAGGGTCCATGACTTTCTTTCCTTTGTCCTCACCATTGTGGTGTTCATGACCATCTTCTACGGTTTCTTTGAGTGTGTTGAGATCAAAATCAGCAGGGAGTTTATGTCCAAGATTTGCAAGATGAATAAAATACTTGTGAGGGTCCTCATGGAGCACTTTCTCTAGCAAGCATTGGAATTTCCTATCTTGGAGGTGTCCTTGATAATCTTCATGGGAGATTTCCTCATCACTATCATGAGGAGTGACAATACGGTTAGATGACCCAGCCATTTCAAGTTGCAAAAAGGTCTCTTTTGATCTGATTTTCTTTAATTATGGCAAGAAGACACAGCAAGCACAAAGAATGTTTTCATGGTTTTTTTATTTTTTTGTGATTTTTTTGACTCTTTTTTGGACTAAAAAGAAAGCAAGTACAATCCTAGGTTTCAAAGGACAATATAAAACTGAATTCTCCCTATTTCTAGGTCAGGCATCTTTAGGAGGTGACAATCACCCTTCCCTACACTAGATTATAGGGGTTTTGGCCACTAGAACAAGGTGTTTAATGAAGGCAACCGTTCGAGTGGTTATACATACGGCAACACTACTCTCCATTATAGAGTCTCCCAGCCTGCAAGGGTTGCGCCTTGGAGGATTTTGGGGGAGGTTGGCTGTTGGTATAACACAACTGCACTTGTTGTTTGAAGCTTTTACTCCAAACACAATTTATTTATAGTGGATTGGTAGGGCTTGGTGTCTATCCTATTACCACTTAGGGTCATTCCTACTTGGATGAATAGTATCCAAGAGCAGGTCCCTCTAAAGGAAAAACACATGCGAAAATGATATGTCTGGCATTTTGGTCACCCAAGATAGGGGAGAGCATAGGCCTGGTATCATTCCCAAAACATAGAAGACAGTGGTTCTGTTTTCCCTTAATTAAAATGAGAAAAACTAGATGAGCTATCTACTTGGGCAAGCACAGAATTTTGTTAACTTTGAAGTGATAACAAGATAGCAATGGTCCAATTTCACCAAGATAGCAATGATGTGTTCAATTTTACCCAGATAGCAGTGATTTGTTAACTTTGAAGTGATAACAAGATAGAAATGGTCTAATTTTACCAAGATAGCAATGAGTTTGTTAACTTTGAAGGATAGCAATATAGCAATGATTCAATGATATGCAAGATAGCAATGATTCAATTACCACCTTCCTAGTTAAAACTACGTAAGCTTTGCATGATCATCCATTTACTTTCCTGTTTAGAAATCGAAGTGTGAGTTAACAAGTGCAACTATATGATTCTAAACCAGTACCTAGCCTACAAACAGATCAAGAGTGTTCCTACAAAAAGATGTTAGCATTAGCAAAAACTTCAAGGAAACCCTAAAAATCACTGCTTAGATCAGATGTGCAGCTTCAGAGATTAAATGCGCCGTAACAGAGATCAGAAGCGCCACAGTTCATATGTGCTAAGATAGAGGTCAAAAGCGTAGGAATATAGTATATATGCATTGAGCTGACATATGCGCTATAACAGAGGATAAATGCGCTGGAATAGTCTGTATGTGCTGAAAGAATGTATGCACTGGAACAAGAAGTAGATGCGCCGGATCAGAGACTGTATGCACCGAACTGATGTATCCGCCATAGTAGACTGTATATGCATGTTAGGATGTGTCAGATGCACTGTTTCCTCCTATGTACGGCTTTCTAAAACACAAAAACTCAGTTTTTGGGTTAAATTTGTTGGGAATTAAGGTGTCTCAACCTTTGCAAATTCTTAATGTTGTATTTATTTATCCCATGTTGAGTTGGCATAGTCAGCACCTTGTGTATATGTAGTAGGATAAATTTTGGTGACTTTGGCAGCCGCGGGTTCCCCCTTGAATAATTAACGGGGGTTTGGGGGTAGTGCCCCCAAGACAGGGTCAAGGGGCGTAGCCCCTTGCAGGGTCCAGGGGGTTATGACATGTAAGAGGAATATGATATTTTTAGTCAGTGTATGACAGATTCTATGACAGCTATAAGGTGTGTAAGAGCATCTGTCATAACCTATCTTGGGACCAGGCGCCCACTTCAGGATGGGAAGTTGGACAAGTGTCCTTAGGCATGGGTTTTGGGGCATGAGTCCAAGATGGACGCCCATCTCTAGAAGGTTCCATATTTTCCTTGTAAACTCTATATAAATAGGTGCTTGGATGGGAGATAGATAACTTTGGTACAAGTACTATTATGCTGCCAGAATATCTCCAGATTTGACATTCGAAGACTCCTGAAAGGGCATTGGCTCTGAAATTGTATTGTAATCTGTTATTGTTTACTGTAATACATTTGAGCTGTGTTTTGGAGTGTGGGGTTTTTCACCCGTAAGGGTTTTCCCCATGTATATCTTGTCTCTCTTTCTTCTGTCTACTTTCTGTGTATGTGTATTGCTGCAATATCTCTGTTAGATGTTCTATGTTGCTGTAGTTGTAAGAATTAAATTGAATTTGCATACATCTCTCCTCATTAGATTAGTGTAGGAAGCGATTTCCGCACACCGAGCTTCCTTTCAAAATTGGGGCTAGGCCCCACGATGGGCGCCAAAAATGTTATAAAAAAATTAGAATGATCAATCAATAATATCGAATAATCCAAATAACTCAATGAAATAATGAACAAAAGAGATCAAATCAAACAATGAACAACATAAAGCAAACCTCTTTAATTCAGAGCTTCCATTGGTTGCCTATCACAATCGATCTTGCATGTATGAAATAGGGCCCTCAGAGAGTGCACTTCTTTGCTTTCTTTCAAGATAGTCAATTGAGAACAGCTATGATAGTTTCGCCATGAAGATGAGCTTCACAACAATGATGATAGTATGGTAATGGGTTGATCGCAAGCAATGAAGGAATTGGTGCCAAAGGCACGCTGTGATTCCTGCAGAGTAAGTTTACTTAAAGCCTAGATGAATGAAATGGAGGAATAGGGTTGTACTTATAGACTTGAGAGAGAGAAGATCAATGGTATAGAAAGAATGTGAAAATCAATGGTTGAGAACGGTTGAGGACATGTGTTCTGCTCTATTTTGTATTAGAGGAATTAATAAAATAGAAGAATGAGTTAACTGAAGAGATTAATCAATTAAAAGAATAGATTAATCAGTTAAGAGAATAGAACTAGAAGAATAGAATTGCATGAGGATGAGAAGATATTTTACTCAATTAAATATTTAGAATATTCAATTGCATGTGCACAAAGATTGAATTATATTTAGAGATAACTCAATTTAGAAGAAATGGACAACTTAAATAAATAATTGATTTATTTAAATTTAGAGAAGATATTATTGGAAGAAACAATTAAATAATTGGTATTATTTAATTTAGAATGGACTTGGAAGAACTAATTAAATAATTGGTATTATTTAATTTGAGGAGGAATTAGAAGAATTTTAAGAATTTAATTAAATTAATTAATTTTATTTAATTATTGGAAGAATATGAATCAAATAAATAAATTTGTTTGTTTATTTATTGATAGAGGAATTAAACTTAAATAAATATTAAGAATATTTATTTGGACACAGTCGTGTCATTTTTAGGTGTATACACCAGTGATATTCATTTTCAGGTTAAGAGTGACTATTTGTCCTAGGGAAAATCTGCACCAAAGCCTTTTTCTAACTTCAAATTCGTCTGGGCAATCTTCCTAGTAGTCTTCTATTTAGGGAATGTGTGAAAATCCATCTCCAAAATCCAAATTATCTCTGGCAGAACCCTTGCTATCAAACTTAAGTCCGGCATTATAATATTGAAAATTAAACTTCTCTAGACCCACTTCTAGTGTCATGCCCACATTTCCCATGCGGTCACGACACACATCACACATGTCATGTCCACATTTGTCATGTGGTCATGAAACAAAATATCAAAAAAAATTTCACGCTTCTCTAGAAACCCCCTCACACGCATAAGCGTGCTTGGTGACATTACGCTTAAGGTGTAATAGTACAGTTGAATGCGGGTTAATGCGTTCATGTGCGCATACCAATCACAATGAAGGCAAACTAGGGGGTCAACACGACGCAGTTAACGTCGCCAATAGGGTTAGGATCGATGATCAAAACCCTAAGTTATCCTATGTGAATGAAGAGATTTTGACGAAGTCAAAATCAACAGCCAAAGGTCAAGTGCATGAGAGGATGATAAAATACAAAAATCAAATTATGATACTTGGCAAAAAACAATATTATATTCCCAAACAGGGTTAAACTTCACTAACCTAGCTAACCCTAAATTCTAGAAAAATCTAGTAGCATAGCACCTCACGGGTGTGAGTAGGGTTTATTGTACTAAAACTAATTTTGATCAAAAGGTTTACTAATTTGGTTTAAATTACTTACATCTCACTAGTTGAATAGGTAGTTTAGAAGATTAAGTAAATTGAACATTTTTCAACAAAGTCCAATCAATTTGTTCTCCTTCACGTTTTCTATGATTTTAAATATTTTTCAACAAAGCTCGATCAATTTTTTCTCCTTCACGTTTTCAATCAATTAGAGTTATCTCTGCATCATTTACATTATTCCTAATTTCTTGGTAGATCAAATCTCAGAAACATGTTTCACTAACTCCGTTTAAAAAGTTTACTAGGTTTCTGAGTCTAGTTTAAAACAACATTTAATTTAATTTCGTTAATTAAATTGTCCCAACTTGATTAAAAGGAATATTAAATTTTAATTAATAACGATGTAGGTTTAAATTGTCCTCGTCGAGTTAGGTTTCTTAACTCGATTGTTAAAAATAATCACCTCTCAATATTTAAATTGTATAAAATGATTTGAATCAAATAAATCCTTCTATTGTGATCAAATCTATTATTTAACATCCACTAACAAATAAAAATAATATTCCAATTAGAATATAATTTTGCCCATTTCATTAATTATCTCAAATTCCCTATATCATTTCCAAACTTAAAACAATGAACAAAAATAATAACAAAAGGGGAATTTAAATTTTAAATTGGATTTTAATTCCACCTTGCCCTAGAATCCTCCCACAATAAAATATGATTTCTTTATGGGCAAAAAGCCCTAATCCTATTTTTTTTCTCCTTTTCTCCTCTTTGTTTTCCTATCTCCTTTCTTTCTCTTTCTCTCTCTCATTTTGTCTTCTTGGTTGTGTTTTTAGTTGCAGGTTTAATGGCCACATATGAAATGCATATAATGGCAATATATATATATATATTAATGTGTAATGAAATGCTCTAGTTTTTCTTTTTTAGAATATATATATTTTTTGATAAAACTGAAAACCCTAAGGGTTTTATTTTTTTGTTTTGTTTAGCAACAAGAGGTAAGGCACTATGGAGAAATGGCTAGCGGTGGTGGTGGATCAGAGGAGTGGCAGATCACATGAGGGCCACTGTGTTTAAGGTCGGCGGCAGGGTTAGAGACCGATGGCGGAGGTGTTAGGGGGGTAGAGCCCGCAGAGCAGAGGGGAAGGGATCCAGCGGAGGTAACGTGGCCGCAGGGAGCGGAGATACAGTGGAGGCCGCAATAGGGTTTTGGAGGTAGTGGGGGGTGTGGGGAGGAGGCAAAGCCCCCACCCACATCCCACACAGTGGGGTGTGGGTGGGAGCTCCGCCTCCTCCCCACACCCAATACATAACAACGACGGTGGGGGGTTCGACCCCCCCACCACTCCATTTGTTTTTTGTTTAACATCTCTACGAACAATGAACAGTTCGAACCTTTGACACAGTCTATTCACGGTTTATTCTTTACACAACAGTCATTATTCTTGAATGAGATTTATTTAATATCATATATATATACACAGCAAAAGCACTATTAAATTGAAATCACAGTTTATGATATATTAAAAAATATATATATATATATAATACAATCAATTAATTCTATTTGGCAGAATTAATAAAAATCAATTTATATTTTAATACACAAGAATACATTCATAATACCCATAATATATATAATCATATATATATATATATATATATATATATATGTATATATATATATATATATGTATGTATGTATGTATTTTTGTGTATATATATATCTAAATATGATTATATTTTTCAACTTAAATTTTCCTTCCAATCACATACAAATTTTCTGTTTTAAACAACTACACAAAGATATATATATCTTTTTTTTTTAATCAAATCTTCTAAAAGACAAGGAACTCATTTCTAAAATATATTCATTGTATGATTAATATTAACATTTTTAAAGAAAAGAACAAATGCAATTAAGTAAATACTTATAATACATGACATCAACTATTTCTCTTTTTCATAAAAACAATATTCAAGTTTCATATTTTGTCTCAATAATAAAATCACAACTTTTCCAATTGATATTTTTAAAATGAAATAAACATACAATGAAATAGCTTAAAACCCAATTTTCTTCCTTCAATTTTTTTTTAGATGGTAACAATATAATCAACAAATTTTAAATCTTTATTTCAAATGTAAATAACTATTGTGTGGTTACACAACACGCCCCATTTTGACTTGGTAAAACAGGGACCCAACTTCTTTTGGCTTGGTTTGTGTCGTTTGCTTTCTGGCGGTTTGGTAAAAATCAGTCGTGTGCATCATCATGTGGAGTCAGGATGAGGTAAGTCACCATTATGAGGTCAGTTTGTGAAAATTTGCATTTCATGTTTGTGACCTCATATTCTGAAAGAGCATTAAAATTCATGCAGGTTTGCCTTTTACATCACCCTGATATTCATCAGGATGTGAGAGTTATGAACAGTCAAAGTCTTGGTCAAACCTGATATTTGCAAGAGGAAGATCATATTTTAAAACCTCAGTCATGTGTTGTCGAAGATCATCATCATATTTGAAACATCCCCTGATATATCCTGTGGCTCAAATATCCAGACGTCAACTTTAAGTGGTAGTAAGTCTTCCCGTCAAGCGGTCTTTTATATCACGAACATCATGTTTTCAAATGTAACCCGATATTTGTTAATATCCTCCTGACGCAAAATATCACCCTTAACAAATATCCTGATGACATCATCCGAATACGATAAACAAAGAAACAAACATCCTGATGACATCATCATCATATTTACATTTCGACAGGATATTTTACAAACATGATCATATTTGCCCAATGTGACGATGACGTCATGAGACATTTCCGATACAAAGAACAAATATCATGATGACGTCATCCCGATATTCTGAAAGGGAAGACAAGTAAGTTTGTCTCGCCATCATCATATTTTGAAACATCACCCGATAAACCAAAACATCCTCCTGATGTGCAAAAATATAAACAAAAGGTGCATGGTCACCCGAATCTTGTCGCGATAACAATTTCAATAATAGGGAGGATGATATTGAAACTCAACCCGATATTTGTGAATATCATCCTGCCCTCATGATATCCTGTCATATGGATATCCCCCCGCTCCCTTTGCCGCTATTATCATTAAATGCGCGCAGACATGGTAGGTGATTCCCGCCGACCCCGGAACCCAACGAAACACCTGGCGAAATCCTGAGTTTTCGCACGAACGATCAAAGAATGCAATCTAACTTGTCAGAGTTGCCCTAAATTTACCCTAATTGTGAGGTTAAAAGGTAATTCAACTGCCATTGTTACATTTACCTTGCGATCAAATTATTTTACAGAGCACCAGCTTCCGCATCCTCATACAGGCCATTGTTGCATGATTTGAGCTCGCAGACAGAAGGAGGGAAGTAATCATCACCTAAACTAAGAGCGTCTTGGCAATATACTGGTATAAAGGAAAAATCTGCATAACTAGGTAAGTGAATGAAACCCTCATCATGTTGTTTCTATTCTGATATGATGCTGTAAGTTCTGGTTATGTACCCATATGAGTAAGTAATGTTAAAATTGATGCAATAGGCATGATGATTGCAATATGTATGCATGTGTATCCCTGTTGTGAGAAGAGATTTTGTTAATTGCAGGTACTCATGGCTGAAAAATGATTAATTAAGAGTCAGGAGGAATTCAGTAGGCCTATGTTCTCTTCTCAGAGAGGGGTCATGTTCAAATATGGGGCAATTACAGACACCCATCAGGGGAGTACCAATCTGGAAGCCTGGTCAGCCAAGCTGAATGATGGGCATGACAAGAGTCCTGTACTGGACGCAGTGTTTGTATCGGGTATGTGGAACGCTGCTGGTTTCCCATATTCTATGGAGTCTCCGGAGCTTGTCATAGAGTGTGCCCGGAATTATAACCCTCAGATGAGGCAGGTGGTAAAGCATGGGAGGGTGTATGCAGACCTATCCATCAAGGGTCTCTCCCGGACATTTGGATTGCCGATGGGCAGTAAGGTCAATAGTGTAGACTTGAAGAAGTCTGAAAGAGAATATGAGGCCAACAAGAAATCAGCCAGGAAGAACATGTATGCTTGGCAGGCAGAGAACAGCACATACAATGCAGCAGCTAAGCTCCCTGTGCACCTGTTCAAGTATGATTTCAGTGAGGCGTACCAATACATGATTGCTCTCCTGAACAGGGTAACTGGCCAACCTGATGCTGGCGAGTTCAGAGATTGGATGTACAGAATAATAATGATGTGTCTGTATTCAGACATCAAGCCACTGTGGGGCCAGATAATAAGTGATGCTCTGCATGAGCAGTTGATGAACCTGCGAGGTTCAGATTGTGCATTCTACATGACGTCCTATATTGTTTATTCTTGTGCTTATAGAGGCACTTTTGATGCCTTAGTTACAGATGGAAAATTGACAGGCACAAATGCTGCATATATCTGGGATCATCATCCCCAGTTGCAAAGAACCAGCTATCTCAAGGACTACAAACTGGTCAATGATGCATTCTCTATGCATCTGGTAAGGACCATGGAAGAAGATAGAACAAAGAGATTGAGCATGGAGGCTTAAGAGGTAGTCTACAGACATGGGGCATGGTACATACAATTTGCCACCTTTTCCTATATAAGGGTTGAAGGTTTTGAAGGACATCCCCTGATGCTGCTAAGATATCCTACTGATGCAGTAGTGTTAATGGAATTTATCAGGCAGGGCTCCACCATGATAGATGTATAAGAATGCCAAGAAGCTCCCACCAATTTTGTTCCCAGTCAGCATTGGAAACTATGTGTGCCCTGATTCTGACAGTATAAAGAAGGTGATGGTCACCCTGAATAAGATGAATCTATAGCCTTTCCCAATAACAAGACCATATGATCCTTACGGCAGGATACAGAAGATTCTAGGAAAGCCTATTCATCAGAGGCACCTAGAAGATTTTTGGACTGACTGCGAAGATGAGGCAGAAGCCAGGAGAAAGAGGTATCAGAGGTTGACTCTGAACCAGATTAGAACATTTGACTGCATCTCCCTCCCTCAACAGCTGAAGAGTGATGATGGCAGGATAATGGCAGATGAGTATGAGCAGAAAAAGATTTACAATGACACCATCTCTGCACCTGACCTCACCATGCAGGAGGACATGTCCTTAGACCCATTCCTTGCCAGAACCCTACAACTGACCCAAACTTGGGTAGATGCACAGGTAGAGGCATTGAAGAAGAAGGGTGTTGCCATCACGGTGGACAACAAGAAGAAGGGGCAGGACATCCCTGCAGATGAATATGATGACTTCCTGCTTGAGAAGAGGAAGACTAAGGGAGAGAGAATCCCTCCACCACAACAGCCAAGCAAAAGATCCCCAAGGGGCAAGAAGGTGGAAAAGGGACCAAAAGGTATAATAATTGAAAGAGCAGTATTTACAGCTAAGGAGGCAGCCGGATCAGGATCAGGATCAGATTCTCCTCCAAAGAAAGAAAAGCCCAAGAAAAGCAAGACAGCAGAGGCTGGAATCATTGAGACCCAAGAAGTGGGTCAGTCCTCCAAACAACCAGGAGAAGATATCCTCATGGAGGAGGAGCCTGAAGAAGAAGAAGCTCCACTGATAATAAGAAGAAAGAGGAGAGCTCCACAGGTGCTAGTTCCCACCACACCTAAGAAACCAAGAACGTCCATGAGAGGTGAAATAAGCCAACCCCCTACACTATTACAAGGGGCAGGTAGTGAAGTGCAGAAGGAACTTCAACATAACGTTCCACTTCCTACCATTGTCAAGTTCAAAACTAAACTTGCTGAAGAGCAACAGAAGGAAGCCTCTCAGACACAAGCAGAAGGACATGTCTCGCTGGAAGAGGCAATCAACTTGTCTGATGATGAGGTTGTGCAGGATGTGTCTGCACAGAAGATGGAAACACTGACTGCTGGTACCAGCATGACTCCTCACAAACTTCCATCCGTTCAATCTGTACTTGAGGAGATGAAACAAATAGAAGAAGAGCCAGAAAAGAGCCCAGAGCAGGTAGCTCAGGACATAGGGCTAGAAGCACTAATCACAGAAGTGACAAGTCCTCTAGTGGTGGATTTGACAGAGAAACAGGATGCAAATCCTGAATAGCCAGCAGGATCACCTGATAAGGAACAACCAGCAGAAGAGAAAGAGATGGCAGAATCAGAAGGCCATGCTCTTGAATTGGGACAACCAGGCCCACAAGATACATCAGTAGGACCTGCTATAGTAGAGGTCCAAGAAGCAAAGGCTGATGAGAAGAAGGAAGCACTAGAAGATCCTGCTGCTAAGGCACAAGAGGTAGATAGTGCAGGCACAGAACAAATAGCAGCCGCAGAACAGATGCCATCACTTCAAGCGGACCTCACAGCATCCGGTACGGTGGACATACCACCAGAAACAGAGAAACCAAGGGAGGATGATCAACCTCCACAAGGGGAAGAATTGGGGACAGATGAAGTAATGATGGAGAAAGATCATGATCATCATGATCTACATACAGATGCACCGCAGGGTTCCCCACACCATGAAGACGCTCCCCCAGAAAAGGAAATTCCTCAACAGGAGGAGGCACCACAGGCTCAACAGCAAAGTGAGCATCAGGAGGGAGAAAAAGAAAAGTCACCATCTCCACAACATTTGTTGATAGAAACAGGAGATATGGGTGAACAGCATCATGATGCCGAAGTGCATGATCAAGTACCTCCATGGTTGGCTAAAGAAGTGAACATTGAGGAGGATCTTGAAATTCAAGAATTTGACGTCTCCACCTTGTTTTCCGCGGATCTAATGAAACCCAAGAGGAAGGCCAGGATGACATCGGCCATCAAAAGAGATCTGGCAACAGGGAGAAGAACCACACAAATTGCTATACCTACGGTAGATAAGGAGAAAGGTAAAATCATTGTCGATGAATTTCAGATCAGTACAGTTGATTTAGGTTTTGCCAATGAGGACTAGGAAGGTCAGGAGGGTAAAGACATCATAGACTCTCTAATTCAGAAAGTGAAAAGAGAGAAGGAGAAAAATAAGAAACATAAAGAGCACATTGCTTAGTTGCACGCTTATATCAAAGGCTTGACCAATCCTGATGATACCACAAATGAAGCCGCAGTCCCATTGACGGCCATTTCTCAGGAGGAGGTAAGTAAATTGGACCTCATGAAGCATGAGGCGTCCGTAATAAGAAAATGGATGTCATCCGCATTGGATGATGCTGTCAAAATAATGAAGGCCTCTTTGAAGAGGTGGAGCATATTAAGTGACTCTAAGACCAAGGTGGATAAATTATAGATGCAGACCGAGAAGAGGTCTTATAAACTGGAAAAGGTCCTGAGCCTTTTGGGAGAAATCAAAGGAATAAGCCCACAACTGCTTATCAGTAAGCAAATACTGGATAATAATACTCCATTATTAGTGGACATCTGGTACAAGGATGTACAGTTTGAATGCGGAGTCCTCAAGAGATGCAATAAGAAGCTGAGGGAGATCAGCATGAAGTTGCGGGACCTAATGGGAGTTGAAGCAGAGATGCTAGAAACACTAGAAGGCAAAGTAGAGGGAAAGATAGAGAATCAAGATGAAGACTCTGCCCTCAAAGCTCGGCACAGCAACTTCCAAGTGGAAGTAGATGGTCCACTCATCCAATTGACAGAAGAGATTATAAATAAAGTAATGAGAATCAAGGTCAAGATGGAGAGCTACAATGAGACATTACAGGATAGGAAAAATAAGCTGGACAATAGCAGGGATAAGTATGAAGCACACAAGCACGCCATTATCAAGGCAAAGACTCAAGATGGCGGAGGAATAGATCAGATTGTGCAGTCATATGAGCAGATCCGCAGTAGTATGCAACCCCATATGCAGCAACATCATTATCAGGATAGCGAAGGTTCTGAAAGCAATGCACATGATGATGATCCGCATGAATCAGCTAAGGAGCATGATAAAGATACATAATGAAGGGGATATTTGCATGAGTAATATAGATAGTTGCCAGCTGGCAACTTGTGCCATTGTGTAAAATTGACAAGTCATGGAATGACGACCGTAGATTTGTATTGATGAATCAAGATCGTAGATCTTTTTGTAACGGATTCCTCACCCTATTCTATAAAAGGTGGTGGAATGCCTTGTTGTAGATATTCGAAACTTAATTGAAATCTGTTTGCTGAAGTATTTAGGGCTCATTTCAAAGCTGTTGTATATGTACATGTCTTTTGCATACTTAATGAAAGAGAAGAGTATTCTGATTACAAATCTTCATAAATCCTGAGTAATCTGTGTTTGAATTCTGGATATGTGCTTTGATTTGCTGCGTCCCTTGGAGTGCTCATCATGTTGCATGTGTTGTTTTCATTCATTATCCTATGAAGTTGGCATCAACTGTATCTAGTTGTGGAATGTCCTGGTGAACATATGGTTTGATTTCTTCTCCTCATGACAGTATCAAGCATGTATGTGGATCAAAAGCTAAAGGTTCAACTTAATTACAAGTATTTCTTTTAATTTCTTTCAATTTCAGAGCATTTCGCTATCACAATTGCAAATAATTGATAATCTTAAGCAAACTACACAAAATATGCAGACATCTCGTAGATAATAGCAAATAGTTAGCATATTTGAGTACTAAGCATGCACAATTGAAAATATCATGCAAAGATTGAGGTAATCTTACATCTTTTCATCAAATACCTGCATAATTTGACTTCTCTGTAAAGACTTTCTGCAGGAACGTCATGATGATGACAAATTTCCACGTAAGGCCCCAAAATGGAAACAGCAACTCACATTAACCACTGAGTAACGTCAGTCGGTTAAGACCTAATCACCAGAGACTTGGGATCATGAATTCATTGAATTCACTGTATCTTTCAAGATGAATAAAGGTTAATGTGTACTTTTATTCTATGTTTGTTTGTGACTAACATCATGACCAACATAAATTGGCGCTAGAAGGAGGGCTTGAACCAGAAAACCACACTCATCATCAGTATTTTCAAGTTTGATGATGCATAGAGTAAGGTAACCTTAGATCATCTGTGAATTTCAGTAAATTACGTAAATATTTACTATAAGAAGCTTGTATATGCTCATTCTATGTAAAGATTTCTAGATATCACATAAATATTGCAAACTTTACAGTAGATCATTGTGAATTCACTAATATTGGCCAAAGATACGTAAATTTGTTCAAGTTTTGAAGAATTTAAGCCTTGGACGCTTGAGATCTCGTGTTACGGGCCAAGATACCCCAATATCCTGTCATATTTGCAATATCTTCGCAAATATTTCGTAAATATCCAGTCTGATTTGCCATCTGACCGCAAATATCACCTCATCCAGTGAAATTTAGCCAATATTTGCAAAGTTTCAGCCAATTTGCCTCCAAATCGAGAAATCCTAGCTCACAGGATAAATACCAGGTCTACACCTAGTGAAATTTTTGAAGAATTGCCTGTTAGAGGTTTCATACCTAGGACTGTAGACATTCATCATACTCCAGGGTCTAGTGCGTCAAAAGCTTCACCAGAACCTCCTCCTGCAACTCCTGTTGGTTTGCAAATACCTTCTGGGATATCCGCGACACCTCCTATTCAACCTCAGGGTGTACCTTTAGTTCAACTACAGCCAACTGCACCACCAGCTCAACCTCCTCAGGTTGCAATGTCTTTCTTTGCAGCAGAGTCACCTTTGACCTTTACTGCATATCATGAGTTACCAAAGAATCCGGACAAACTTTGCCCAAAATATCATCCTTATCAAGATGCTGATGATCATATCAGGACATTTAAGAAAGCTTGCTGCAGAGCCAGAATAGAACATCAAGACGTGGTGTGCAGATTATTTCCTATTTCCTTAGGGGAAGAGGCTTATAAGTGGTTCATTAGTCTTGGACAAGCTTCTGTTAATTCATGGGATGTCCTAGAGAAAGCCTTTCTTGATAGGTTCAAGGTCCCTATTGATCCATCTATGAATTACCATATGTTTGCTACAATCAAAAGATTTGAAAATGAGCCTATTGCTAATTTCAATGCTAGGTTCCAGAAAATGTTGTCCAAGCTAGTTACCCCATATGTAGTAGCTGATGCTACTGCTAGGAGTATTTACTATTCAGCCCTGGATCCATTAACTTCCATGTTCATCAGGAGAACACATCCTGAGATCACTACATTGGCAGGAGCTTTTCAAGAAGCTATCAAGATAAATCAGCAATTGATACCTGCTCCTACTCCAAATATAGTATTCCCTACCTTGCCTGGCATGCAGTCACAATATCCTGCACAATATCTTGCACCATATCCTTCACAGTATCCTGCACAATATCCTAATGGGGTAGTGATACCTCTAGCAGTCATGCCTGCACCTTTGCAAGTACCTCCACTGAGCATTATGCCTCCTCCTAATGGAAATGGCCAATTACCACAATATCCTGCACATGCTCAGACACCTCAGGGTACTGATCTATCCAACAATAACCATGGATCCTCTTTTTTCAAGCCTCAGACCGAAAATGTAGTGGCCAAAGCCCAAGAGGAAAAGGAGGAAATCAAAGAAATTTCTACTCAACTCAGAAAACTCACCACAGAAGTAACACATTTGAGAAATCAAGGGTTTTATTCCCCGTCAGGTCAGAATAGAAATTATTCCAATGACAGACCAAATTATCCTAACAGGGGATACAACAACAATAATTTCAACAACAACATTGGTGGAAATAACAATAATTCCCCTAAACAGCCCAGAGTATGGAACTCCAGGCCAAATAATGGCTCATTACCATCACCCCTAGACAATCAGCCTCCTGGTGAAGCCAAACAGACTACTAGGGTCAACCTTGCTGAGGCAGCCCTTACCAATTGGTGTAGGATCCACAATACCAATGCACATGCAGAATTAGATTATCCATAATTTAGGATTGCTGCCAGCATCTTTCAGACTGAAGTGTCTAACACTTCTGGAAATCTGCCTCAGGCAGAAGGAAATGAGATAGTTCCTTGTGGATATGACTCAGCTTTTGTGCTGGAAACATACACTAATCAACCTCATCAGAGTTATAACCAAACATGTGAGGCATCTGCCTTAACCTTTGAAACAAATTATGTTTTTCCCTTTGAGGATGAAAATGAACCTGCAAAAGAGCATGAGGAAGTACATGCATACCAGCAGCAATATCCTGGTAAGCACAATTATAACTTGAGAAGTAATGCCAACAGACCTACTGGTCCGTTGACATCATCTTTACCTCCAAATAACTTCAACACACCTCCTGATCCTAAGGCTAGCAATAACCCTGGGTTCCCTAAGGTGAATGCTCAATACTTGTCACCTCAAAACACCGTATCAAAGGTCGTAAATACACCTCATGAGTCCGACAAGTTAGTCAGCTATTTGGCTGATGAAATGAAGAAAATTAAGATCAGCCTGTCCCTATCTGAGTTACTGAAAACTCCTGCCATCAAAAAAGCATTCATGAAGTCACTAGATGATCCTGCTCCTAAAGAGGATAGCCATCTTTCAAGTCAATCCAATGGCAAAGATCATGCTGCTAAGGATAATATTATCAAGCCTAAAGCGTCAGCTACAGTCCAAGCTGCTGAAACTTCCCACATGACTTTGTATAGAGATAAAACTGAATCACCTCCATTTCTCCTCACCATAAGAATGTTCAGCAAGAACTTGCACAACTGTTTGGTCGATTCAGGAGCCTCCACTAATGTTATGCCTCTATCAATATGTAATGCTTTAGGACTCCATCCTGCTAAATCCTTAAAGAAGGTCACTCAACTGGACAAGACAGAAGTAAGTGTAGTAGGAGAACTAACTCACATCCACATGCAGCTAGCATCTGATCCTAGGATCCAGTATTACATTGACATTCAGGTGGTTGATATACCTGATACTTATGGGATGTTGCTTAGCTGAGACTGGTCCAAAATGCTTAACGGATATATGTCTACAGATTTCAGTCACATGTGGTTACCATGGAAGTGTATACCTAATCAGATCAGGATTGATGCTGAACCTAGGATGAAACATATGATCACAGAGTACAAAAAAATGAATGTGATCATGTACGTAAACGTAGAACCTGGAGTTTATTACATCAGGCCGCAGACTGTCAAAATCGAAGAGATCCTGATGCTTGATGTTCATCATCATCATGATGATGATTATCATGAGGACATGCCAGTTACAGAAATTAATAATAATCCAGATAATGAGAATGAAATGGATCACTTCAAAGATTTTGTGATGCATCTGTCTAATCAAGTAAAACATTGTCAATTATTAGATATACCTGCTAATGATATTTTGATTGATGGATGGTGCAGATTACACGGTGAAGCACACTCAGAAAAGACTTGTGAAACGTGTTTAGACATGATGATACTGGAGCAGACATATAACGAAGCATCATCATCATATTCCAAGGTGAGTGTTACATCTGATGATGATGATGATACTAATTCTTATCTGTCTTATGTAGGAACAAAAGGATCGACAGATCATGATAGAGATCCTATCCTGAAAATAGAAGAGATCATGGTGTCCGATCAGACGAATGACGCAAAAAAAGAAAAGATCACGCCTGGTAGTGATTGCTTCGTGGAACCAGATTATGAGTTGTCTAATGAAGACAAAGGTAGTGACCTGATGAAGTTCGAAGAATTTCTAGTAAAAGAAATAGAGAAGATGACACGACAGTGTAAATCTCCCCAGGATGTTTTAATTAAAGGTTGGTGTAGGCTGCATGAGGCACCTCACTCAGAAACAACTTGCTCACTATGTTTACACATTTTGAAAAAGCATGCAGCTACGGATCCTGAACATCATCCTCCTACTGATATGGAAGAGAAAATAGAAAAGCCATCAAGCTCACAAAATAAAGGAAAGAAGAAACTTGAAGATGATAACGTCCCTAAGTTAAAGTGGATATCAGGTGGAGCAGCAGCCAGAGCTGCAAAGAAGAAAGAAGGTTCAGATAGATATCCTGCTGAGGACAAGCCTTGGATCTTAAGGTTTGATGGATCTAAATCCAAGCAAGGTGCTGGGGTAGGAATTGATCTTATTAATCCATCAGGAAAATCCTATTTGGCAGCTTACAGATTACAGTTCCCCTGCACTAATAATGTAGCAGAGTATGAAGCTCTGATTCATGGAATGTTGTTTGCTCATAAGAAGAGAGTAAAGGTTCTGCATGTCTTCGGAGATTCAGAGCTAGTCGTGAGGCAAGTAAGAGGAATTTACTCCTGTAACTACCGAAAGCTATCAAATTACAGACATCGAGTGTGGGCCCTGATTGAAGACTTTGATGCCTTTAATATCACTCACGTACCAAGAGAACAGAACCAGAGGGCAGATGCACTCGCCCAGGCTGCCAGTACATTGGAGCCACTGTCTATATCTGGTCTGAAGAGATTTTCAATAGAATTGGTGTTGGTACCATCAATACCTGATAATGTGACTAATCTCCAGGTGTTTGATGATGATTAGCACATTCTAGACTTCATTTCAAACAGAGACATATTTGAAGCTCAGATTATAGATGAGAATGGTATGGAAGATCATGTCTGGGAAGAAGATGAGATATTAGAGTTGCCTAGCAACAGGATCCCCAAAGGTATGATTGAATTAGAAAGAGCTTTTGATTTAGATAATATGCTTAAACATAAGGATCTGCCCAAGGCAAATGGAGGTCAATATTCACAAGTGAATATAGGACAAAAGGAAGACAAGAAGAATGTGCTGATTGGCAAAGTATGCACACCAGAAGAGTTAGAAGGAATAACTCAGGCACTCAAAGATTATATACATGTGATTGCATGGACTTATGATGAGCTGAAGACATATGACACCTCTGTCATAACTCATACTATACCTCTCAAGCCAGATGCAAAACCTTTCAGACAGAAGCAGTGACCAGTAAATGCTTTGCTTGAACCGATCATCCTTGAAGAAGTCAAAAAATTGTTAAATGCCGGGATAATATTCCCTATAAGGCACTCCACTTGGGTGGCAAATCTTGTACCAGTCAGAAAGAAGAACGGAGACATCAGGTTATGTGTAGATTTCAGGAACCTGAACAGAGCATCAGAAAAGGATAATTATCCTTTGCCCTCCTTGGATGAAGTTCTACAGATTGTAAATGGAGCCAAAATGATGTCCTTCCTAGATGGTTTTTCAGGATACAACCAAGTGATGGTTGATAAAATTGACAGATTAAAAACTGACTTCACCACAAAGTGGGGGATATTTGCATATAGACGTATGCCATTTGGACTCATAAATGCTGGAGCTACATTCCAACGAGCAATGGACATAGCCTTCAGAGGCTTAATAGGAAAATGTATAGTCATCTACATGGACGACTTAACAGTATTCTCCAAGGAAAGGGGGAATCATGTTGCTGATCTCAGAAGTGTACTGAAGAAGATGCTCCCGTCCTCATCAGTCTAGACTACACAAGAGATTTCTACATCTATTCATTTGCTTCAGAGCATACCTCTGCAGCAGTGTTAACTCAAAGAAATGAAGAGAAAGAAGAGAAACCAATTGCTTTCATGAGCTGTCCTTTCAGAGATGCTGAATTGAGATATGTCGATGTTGAGAGACAGGCACTTGCATTAGTCAGAGCAGTAAAGAAATTCAGGCATTACATACTGAGAAGTAAAGTGATTGCTGTGGTACCAGATGCAGCAGTAAAGATGCTGCTGATGCAGGGTGAACCTGGTGAAAAATGAGCCAAATGGATTACTATATTACAAGAGTATGATATGGAGATCACACCAATGAAACTGGTAAGAGGACAAGCTTTGAGCCAGATGATATCTGAAATTGATCCAAACATCATTAGTCAGCAGTATGTGATCAATGAGAAAGACAATAGAGAATGGTACTCAGACATCAGACACGTCTTGATCACTGGAAGATGTCCATCAAGAATGCAAGCTTCACAGAGAAGAGCCTCGAAGATAAGATCCCGAAAGTATATGATGAAGGGAGGAACCTTGTTTAAGAAGAATTATGAAGGAATATACCTGAGATGCTTAGAGAAGCCAGAAGCAAATAAAGTTTTGACAAAGCTACATGACAAGTTTGGAACAGCACACGGATCAGCATTGGCCACAACACATGCAATCCTCAGAGCTGGATACTACTAGCCTACAATTTTTAAAGACACAGCTGATCATGTTAAATGTTGTCATGTTTGCTAGGTTGCTGCTAATAGAGAGAAAGATGCTGCACAACCATTGCAGCCAGTGATGGAAGAGTGCCCATTTGCACAATGGGGCATGGACTTCATAGGACCAATCAATCCTCCGTCTTCCTCAGGCCATAGGTATGTTCTAATGATTACTGACTATTGTACTAGATGGACTGAGGCTATCAGCAGCAAAACTTGTACTGCAGATGATGTCATTAAATTTCTGGAGAGCAACATTGTCACCAGGTATGGAAATCCTTATGCATTGGTAAGTGATAATGGTTCTGCCTTCATTTCCACCAAATTGTCAAGTTGGGCTTTTGATCATGGGATCATACTTAAGTTCTCATCCAACTACTATCCCCAAGGGAATGGATTAGCAGAATCCACCAATAAGAATTTACTGAGTATCATAAGAAAACTGATAGAGAAAAATTCCAGGGAATGGAACTCATTTCTGAAATATGCCTTATGGGTAGACAGAACTAAAATGAAAACTGCATTAGGAAACTCACCTTTCCAACTAGTATATGGGGTAGATCCTATCCTCCCTGTAAACTTGAAAATTCCTACTCTACAGTTTGCCCAAGAATATCTAGGCATAGATAATAAACAGGAAGTCAGGTTGATTCAGTTGATGCACCTGGAAGAAAAACGGAGTCAAGCGATTGACCAATTTGCAAAACATCAGGCTGTTGTCAAACGCTGGTTTGATAAGAGAGCCAGAATTAAAGCTTTCAGGATATCTGATTTAGTCCTGATGTGGGATAAAGCCCATGAAAAGAAAGGTGACCATGGTAAGTTTGATAGATTATGGATAGGTCCCTTTCAAATTTCTAAGATTTTAGGAGACAGCACTTATAGGCTTAAGAACCTGACAGGTGAGGATGTCCCATTGCCAGTTAATGGACAATTCCTCAAACATTATTTCCAGGCCTGAATGACTTCATGACAATCGTATGTATCATAGTGTATATTTGTATAGTTGTTTGTACAGTTTGTTTGTTGTGCTTGTTTTGTTTTGCTGGTTGGGACCTTGTTCTGATGAGTCAGGATGATGCACTTCATCACCCTAGAAAATAATCAAGTTGTTGAGATTCAAATGATGGGATCACATTTAAACATAGGTTATGATTCATTCTAAGAGGTGTTCATGATCAGGTTTGTGATATCTTTTCATCAGGGTGCTTTTCTTGGTCAAAATGAATCAATCACAATGAAACACCTAACAGCCTTGGGTTTGTTGAACACACTAGTATAAGTGTTAAGTGAAAAATCTAAAGGGACTCCCTTGCTACCAATGCAATCTCCAACCTAAAGCTGCAAGTGACTATACCTTGTACAAATGAGCTGACATGATGATATCAGATATAAATATGAAAAAGAAAATCAGAAAAGAAATAAAATTAGGCCATCTAAGTAACTCTACCGGGGCTATAGACGCCTGCTGGCAGTGGGGCTCTACTTAGGGAAATTGTATAGATAACCTTACCGGGGCTATAGATGCCTGCTGGCAGCAAGGCTCTATCTAGGTTGGCTATGAGGGATGATCCCCAACTATGTAGTTTAACACCAGTTACTTATGTTTTCAACTTGCTTTCAAGATGAGGATAATTAATCATATGCACACACCTGATCCTTTGTTAGCATTATCACCATGATGAAATTTTATCATTCAGAAGATCATGATGCTTACATTTAGACAAAATTAGAATACTATAGATGAATGTGATCACATCACTTGAATCATTGGAATTTGTTTATTTTCTTTGGTGGCAAGTTGTTGTGTGGTTACACAACACGCCCCATTTTGACTTGGTAAAATAGGGACCCAACTTCTTTTGGCTTGGTTTGTGTCATTTGCTTTCTGGCAGTTTGGTAAAAATCAGTCGTGTGCATCATCATGTGGAGTCAGGATGAGGCAAGTCACCATTATGAGGTTAGTTTGTCAAAATTTGCATTTCATGTTTGTGACCTCATATTCTGAAAGAGCATTAAAATTCATGCAGGTTTGCCTTTTACATCACCCTGATATTCATCAGGATGTGAGAGTTATGAACAGTCAAAGTCTTGGTCAAACCTGATATTTGCAAGAGGAAGATCATATTTTAAAACCTCAGTCATGTGTTGTCGAAGATCATCATCATATTTGAAACATCCCCTGATATATCCTATGGCTCAAATATCCGGACGTCAACTTTAAGTGGTAGTAAGTCTTCCCGTCAAGCGGTCTTTTATATCACGAACATCATGTTTTCAAATGTAACCCGATATTTGTTAATATCCTCCTGACGCGAAATATCACCCTTAACAAATATCCTGATGACATCATCCGAATACGATAAACAAAGAAACAAACATCCTGATGACATCATCATCATATTTACATTTCGACAGGATATTTTACAAACATGATCATATTTGCCCAATGTGACGATGACGTCATGAGACATTTCCGATACAAAGAACAAATATCATGATGATGTCATCCCGATATTCCGAAAGGGACGACAAGTAAGTTTGTCTCGCCATCATCATATTTTGAAACATCACCCGATAAACTGAAACATCCTCTTGATGTGCTAAAATATAAACAAAAGGTGCATGGTCACCTGAATCTTGTCGCGATAACAATTTCAATACTAGGGAGGATGATATTGAAACTCAACCCGATATTTGTGAATATCATCCTACCCTCATGATATCCTATCATATGGATATCCCCCCACTCCCTTTGCCGCTATTATCATTAAATGCGCGCAGACATGGTAGGTGATTCCCGCCGACCCCGGAACCCAACGAAACACCTGGCGAAATCCTAAGTTTTCGCACGAACGATCAAAGAATGCAATCTAACTTGTTAGAGTTGCCCTAAATTTACCCTAATTGTGAGGTTAAAAGGTAATTCAACCGCCATTGTTACATTTACCTTGCGATCAAATTATTTTACAGAGCACCAGCTTCCGCATCCTCATACAGGCCATTGTTGCACGATTTGAGCTCGCAAACAGAAGGAGGGAAGTAATCATCACCTGAACTAAGAGCGTCTTGGCAATATACTGGTATAAAGGAAAAATCTGCATAACCAGGTAAGTGAATGAAACCCTCATCATGTTGTTTCTATTCTGATATGATGCTGTAAGTTCTGGTTATGTACCCATATGAGTAAGTAATGCTAAAATTGATGCAATAGGCATGATGATTGCAATATGTATGCATGTGTATCCATATTGTGAGAAGAGATTTTGTTAATTATAGGTACTCATGGCTGAAAAATGATTAATTAAGAGTCAGGAGGAATTCAGTAGGCCTATGTTCTCTTCTCAGAGAGGGGTCATGTTCAAATATGGGGAAATTACAGACACCCATCAGGGGAGTACCAATCTGGAAGCCTGGTCAGCCAAGCTGAATGATGGGCATGACAAGAGTCCTGTACTGGATGCAGTGTTTGTATCAGGTATGTGGAACGCTGCTAGTTTCCCATATTCTATGGAGTCTCCAGAGCTTGTCATAGAGTGTGCCTAGAATTATAACCCTCAGACGAGGCAGGTGGTAAAGCATGGGAGGGTGTATGCAGACCTATCCATCAAGGGTCTCTCCCGGACATTTGGATTGCCGATGGGCAGTAAGGTCAAGAGTGTAGACTTGAAGAAGTCTGAAAGAGAATATGAGGCCAATAAGAAATCAGCTAGGAAGAACATGTATGCTTGGCGGGCAGAGAACAGCACATACAATGCAGCAGCTAAGCTCCCTGTGCACCTGTTCAAGTATGATTTCAGTGAGGCGTACCAATACATGATTGCTCTCCTGAATAGGGTAACTGGCCAACCTGATGCTGGCGAGTTCAGAGATTGGATGTACAGAATAATAATGATGTGTCTGTATTCAGACATCAAGCCACTGTGGGGCCAGATAATAAGTGATGCTCTGCATGAGCAGTTGATGAACCTGGGAGGTTCAGATTGTGCATTCTACATGACGTCCTATATTGTTTATTCTTGTGCTTATAGAGGCACTTTTGATGCCTTAGTTACAGATGGAAAATTGATAGGCACAAATGCTGCATATATCTGGGATCATCATCCCCAGTTGTAAAGAACCAGCTATCTCAAGGACTACAAACTGGTCAATGATGCATTCTCTATGCATTTGGTAAGGACCATGGAAGAAGACAGAACAAAGAGATTGAGCATGGAGGCTCAAGAGGCAGTCTACAGACATGGGGCATGGTACATATAATTTGCCACCTTTTCCTATATAAGGGTTGAAGGTTTTGAAGGACATCCCCTGATGCTGCCAAGATATCCTACTGATGCAGTAGTGTTAATGGAATTTATCAGGCAGGGCTCCACCATGATACAGATGTATAAGGATGCCAAGAAGCTGCCACCAATTTTGTTCCCAGTCAGCATTGGCAACCATGTGTGCCCTGATTCTGACAGTATAAAGAAGGTGATGGTCACCCTGAATAAGATGAATCTACAGTGTTTCCCAATAACAAGACCATATGATCCTTATGGCAGGATACAGAAGATTCTAGGAAAGCCTATTCATCAGAGGCACCTAGAAGATTTTTGGGCTGATTGCGAAGATGAGGCAGAAGCCAGGAGAAGGAGGTATCAGAGGTTGACTCTGAACCAGATTAGAACATTTGACTGCATCTCCCTCCCTCAACAGCTGAAGAGTGATGATGGCAGGATAATGGCAGATGAGTATGAGCAGAAAAAGATTTACAATGACACCATCTCTGCACCTGACCTCACCATGCAGGAGGACATGTCCTTAGACCCATTCCTTGCCAGAACCCTACAACTGACCCAAACTTGGGTAGATGCACAGGTAGAGGCATTGAAGAAGAAGGGTGTTGCCATCACGGTGGACAACAAGAAGAAGGGGCAGGACATCCCTACAGATGAATATGATGACTTCCTGCTTGAGAAGAGGAAGACTAAGGGAGAGAGAATCCCTCCACCACAATAGCCAAGAAAAAGATCCCCAAGGGGCAAGAAGGTCGAAAAGGGACCAAAAGGTATAATAATTGAAAGAGTAGTATTTACAGCTGAGGAGGCAGCCGGATCAGGATCAGGATCAGATTCTCCTCCAAAGAAAGAAAAGCCCAAGAAAAGAAAGACAGCAGAGGCTGGAATCATTGAGACCCAAGAAGTGGGTCAGTCCTCCAAACAACCAGGAGAAGATATCCTCATGGAGGAGGAGCCTGAAGAAGAAGAAGCTCCACTGATAATAAGAAGAAAGAGGAGAGCTCCACAAGTGCTGGTTCCCACCACACCTAAGAAACCAAGAACCTCCATGAGAGGTGAAATAAGCCAACCCCCTACACTATTACAAGTGGCAGGTAGTGAAGTGCAGAAGGAACTTCAACATAACGTTCCACTTCCTACCATTGTCAAGTTCAAAACTGAACTTGCTGAAGAGCAACAGAAGGAAGCCTCTCAGACACAAGCAGAAGGACATGTCTCGCTGGAAGAGACAATCAACTTGTCTGATGATGAGGTTGTGCAGGATGTGTCTGCACAGAAGATGGAAACACTGGCTGCTGGTACCAGCATGACTCCTCACAAGCTTCCATCCGTTCAATCTGTACTTGAGGAGATGAAACAAATAGAAGAAGAGCCAGAAAAGAGCCCAGAGCAGGTAGCTCAGGACATAGGGCTAGAAGCACTAATCACAGAAGTGACAAGTCCTGTGGTGGTGGATTTGACAGAGAAATAGGATGCAAATCCTGAATAGCTAGCAGGATCACCTGATAAGGAACAACCAACAGAAGAGAAAGAGATGGCAGAATCAGAAGGCCATGCTCTTGAATTGGGACAACTAGGCCCACAAGATACATCAGCAGGACCTGCTATAGTAGAGGTCCAAGAAGCAAAGGCTGATGAGAAGAAGGAAGCACTAGAAAATCCTGCTACTAAGGCACAAGAGGTAGATAGTGCAGGCACAGAACAAATAGCGGCCGTAGAACAGATGCCATCACTTCAAGAGGACCTCGCAGCATCCGGTACGGTGGACATACCACCAGAAATAGAGAAACCAAGGGAGGATGATCAACCTCCACAAGGGGAAGAACTGGGGACAGATGAAGTAATGATGGAGAAAGATCATGATCATCATGATCTACATACAGATGCACCGTAGGGTTCCCCACACCATGAAGATGCTCTCTGAGAAAAGGAAATTCCTCAATAGGAGGAGGCACCACAGGATCAACAGCAAAGTGAGCATCAGGAGGGAGTAAAAGAAAAGTCACCATCTCCACAACATTTGTTGATAGAAACAGGAGATATGGGTGAACAGCATCATGATGCCGAAGTGCATGATCAGGTACCTCCATGGTTGGCTAAAGAAGTCAACGTTGAGGAGGATCTTGAAATTCAAGAATTTGACGTCTCCACCTTGTTTTTCGTGGATCTAATGAAACCCAAGAGGAAGGCCAGGATGACATCGTCCATCAAAAGAGATCCGGCAACAGGGAGAAGAACCACACAAATTTCTATACCTACGGTAGAGAAGGAGAAAGGTAAAATCACTGTCGATGAATTTCAGATTAGTACAGTTGATTTAGGTTTTGCCAATGAGGACTAGGAAGGTCAGGAGGGTAAAGACATCATAGACTCTCTAATTCAGAAAGTGAAAAGAGAGAAGGAGAAAAATAAGCAACATAAAGAGCACATTGCTCAGTTGCACGCTTATATCAAAGGCTTGACCAATCCTGATGATACCACAAATGAAGCCGCAGTCCCATTGATTGCCATTTCTCAAGACGAGGTAAATAAATTGGACCTCATGAAGCATGAGGCATCCGTAATAAGAAAATGGATGTCATCCGCATTGGATGATGCTGTCGAAATAATGAAGGCCTCTTTGAAGAGGTGGAGCATATTAAGTGACTCTAAGACCAAGGTGGATAAATTACAGATGCAGACCGGGAAGAGGTCTTATAAACTGGAAAAGGTCCTGAGCCTTTTGGGAGAAATAAAAGGAATAAGCCCACAACTGCTTATCAGTAAGCAAATACTGAATAATAATACTGCATTATTAGTGGACATCTGGTACAAGGATGTACAGTTTGAATGTGGAGTCCTCAAGAGATGCAATAATAAGCTGAGGGAGATCAGCATGAAGTTGCGGGACCTAATGGGAGTTGAAGCAGAGATGCTAGAAACACTAGAAGGCAAAGTAGAGGGAAAGATAGAGAATCAAGATGAAGACTCTGCCCTCAAAGCTCGGCACAGCAACTTCCAAGTGGAAGCAAATGGTCCACTCATCCAATTGACAGAAGAGATTATAAATAAAGTAATGAGAATCAAGGTCAAGATGGAGAGCTACAATGAGACATTACAAGACAGGAAAAATAAGCTGGACAACAGCAGGGATAAGTATGAAGTACACAAGCACGCCATTATCAAGGCAAAGACTCAAGATGGCAGAGGAATAGATCAGATTGTGCAGTCATATGAGCAGATCTGCAGTAGTATGCAACCCCATATGCAACAACATCATCATCAGGATAGCGAAGGTTCTAAAAGCGATGCACATGATGATGATCCGCATGAATCAACTGAGGAGCATGATAAAGATACATAATGAAGGGGATATTTGCATGAGTAATATAGATAGTTGCCAGCTGGCAACTTGTGCCATTGTGTAAAATTGACAAGTCATGGAATGACGACCGTAGATTTGTATTGATGAATCAAGATCGTAGATCTTTTTGTAACGGATTCCTCACCCTATTCTATAAAAGGTGGTGGAATGCCTTGTTGTAGATATTTGAAACTTAATTGAAATCTGTTTGCTAAAGTATTCAGGGCTCATTTCAAAGCTGTTGTATATGTACATGTCTTTTGCATACTTAATGAAAGAGAAGAGTATTCTGATTACAAATCTTCGTAAATCCTGAGTAATCTGTGTTTGAATTCTAGATATGTGCTTTGATTTGCTGCGTCCCTTGGAGTGCTCATCATGTTGCATGTGTTGTTTTCATTCATTATCCTATGAAGTTGGCATCAACTGTATCTAGCTGTGGAATGTCCTGGTGAACATATGGTTTGATTTCTTCTCCTCATGACAGTATCAAGCATGTATGTGGATCAAAAAGCTAAAGGTTCAACTTAATTAGTAGTATTTCTTTTAATTTCTTTCAATTTCAGAGCATTTCGCTATCACAATTGCAAATAATTGATAATCTTAAGCAAACTACACAAAATATGCAGACATCTCATAGATAATAGCAAATAGTTAGCATATTTGAGTACTAAGCATGCACAATTGAAAATATCATGCAAAGATTGAGGTAATCTTACATCTTTTCATCAAATACCTGCATAATTTGACTTCTCTGTAAAGACTTTCTGCAGGAACGTCATGATGATGACAAATTTCCACGTAAGGCCCCAAAATGGAAACAGCAACTCACATTAACCACCGAGTAACGTCAGTCGATTAAGACCTAATCACCGGAGACTTGGGATCATGAATTCACTGAATTCACTATATCTTTCAAGATGAATAAAGGTTAATGTGTACTTTTATTCTATGTTTGTTTGTGACTAACATCATGACCAACAATAACTTACACACACAAATAAAAAGAAAATACATTTTTACAACAAGAGAGAACAATGTTCTTCTCTTGACAAACAACAAATGATACAATCTCCTAAGTAGGCCAAGCTCTCTCTCAATAGTAAAGGAAAATAAAATATCAACTCCAAGAACAAGGTGTTTTCTCCAACTTCACAACTTAGCTCCAATGAACCTGCATATCACAACAAAGGGAAAGAAGCCACACATCTTGCTCTCCTCCCTACCATAGACCTGCAAGAGGGTCACCCTCGAGCTAGGGAGGTCCTCCACACACTAGGGAACTCATTCCACATCACACAAGGCATTCAAACAACCAAACACAATTTTACACCCATGGATAACACAACACAAGAACCCAACCAGGATGAGTTCAAAGGGGTAGGGGAATGGACACACTCAACTCAAGAGTGCCACTCCTACAAATATCCCAAAACAAATACCTCATAAGGCCTCTAGCCAACACATTTAAACACAATTTTCACAAAGCTTCCATTTTGGCTCTCAAACCATTTCACATATTGCTCAAAATCTCATAATACCCCCAAGGCTACAACACCACAAACTCAAGGAAATGACCCTGAGGAGGTTCACTTCTCCCCCATCCCACACTTGTTGAGCATCTTCTCCTAGGTGGGAGAGGCTCTTACAAACACCCTACAAATTTTTCCCCACAATAACAATAAAAACTCAAGAAAATAGATCTCACATATACCATCATACAAGCAAACAAAATACATAAGAGGAAGGCCTAAGCCTTGAAACCAACCTTTAAAATCCCAATTAAGGTAGATGGTTGATGTAGAGCTTCTCCAAATCCTCCTCCAACATAAGCCACAAAACTCTCTCTAACTTTATCCCCAGAGTAAATTCCAAACAATAAATTTTTTTAAAAATTCAACAACCCATAACCTTCTCCAAGTGGGATTAAAAATAAGCTCAACCCATGAGCTTTGAGGAATGGGGAGGTGACACTTGTCATCTCCTCACTCTTCCTCCCCACTACAAGCAAGACCCATGGGATGGGTGTTGACACATGTCACTCACCCATCCCCAAGTCTCTCTCACCCTTCCACTTGTCCTCTCTCAAACATGTGGGAGAGAAAAGTGGAGCTTAAGAGGGAATGGGTGACACATGTGTCCCATTCCTTTCCTCCCAAGAGGAACCACACAACTCCAAGGTAGCCTCACCAATTGTGAGAGAGACTTGGAGTAAAGTCCTCCACAATTGGGGGATCTTAGAGACATCTCCAACCTTGGGAAGTGGTAAGGATGGGGTTGAGTGTTGGGACCACTCATCCTCTCCCTCTCATGCCTCCAATTTCGTCACTTAACTTCAGGGTGAAGTTAAGGTGACCAAATGGAGGTTTACCAGGGGTTACCCAAAGCAAAAGGTCCCTAGACCCAAGGGGTACAACCCAGGGTCAAGTTTAGCTCATTTTGAGCACCAAGCGTTGAGTTAAAGCACTTGAAAAGGGGTCTCAAAATTTAAAATTTAAAAAATAAAATTCAAAGACAACATTCTTACAACACCAATTAGAATTCAAAATAAAAGAGTGGTAGACTTAACCTGACTCACAACAGGCAATCAACATTACAGAATTTCATCATGCACAAAGTTGATCTTAGTTCCTCGTGGAACTAGATCAGCTTCACAAGGGATAACGACATCATGTGTGGAATGATCTCCAATTTCTATGGCTTGTTAGAAATACCTACGCACTCAATTGCAAAGTTAATTCCACATACATATATAATAGCCAAAGCAAATTAAAACATACACTCACATAAAATATCACAAGTTCACATAAGCATCAAGGAAGTCACATTACAATTTAGATTCTAAATTCTGCATTTCAAACATCCATTCCCAAGATTGAATCACATAACAATTTTCTATCTAACATCACCCAATTAGTTTTCCCATAACATCATAATATAAACCATCTATCTAACATCATCAATAAAGCAATATCCAGGTCTAAACACATCATAAACATACTAAGCATAACAATCCACATACAACATAAAGTCTAATAGTTCAGGAATTCAGGATCAACGGTCTTGTTGGTTTTTTCTTTTGAATCAGCATTAGGGTTTGCCAGTTCTAATGCACAAGTAGATTCAGCCAACTAATACAGGAGGTTGCGTGAGCTGCCTCCCCTTCACTTCTGGTTCTGCTACACCAAGGGGGGTATCCCTATAACTCAAGATGTAACCTTGACTAGCTCAAAGATAGAAAGATCTAACTTGACAACAATAGGCAGAATACTCTCATATATGGACCAAGATCTACATGATAGATCACAAGGTTGGCAACACTCTTGGACATATGTGTCTGGTTGGGTATGAGAGCATGCAGGGGGTTCCTAATCCTACTCCTACAACTAACAGGTTGAAGTATTGAAATGGGTGGACATAATGTCCTGGATGCAAGACAAGGGGTTTTGGCTGATAACTACTGACCCAGATGCAGACTGGTGCCTATCCATTGGGCAAGGAGTCAACTAGACGTATACATCAGGTGGCTTGCAACTGTCACTCAAGTTTCAGGGGGTTGGACTGATGCTTGCCTTACAAACATCACCCAAGGATGGGTATTTAGCTGCCTCTACTTATAGATATCCCTGCAGACATACAACCTTCTCCATGCTCAACCTAAAACAATTTAATCCACTCTTTGAATGGAAGTTAGAGATCAGGCATGTGATATAGAACCCTGTATCCTAGAATCTATGAAACCCTTAGCAACCAGATTCAAAAGAAGGCTGACATGCAGCAAATGGAGACAAGTAGATAAACACATGCAATGAAGCATTTCTCATATAGCATTAACACTGAAACTAAAAATATGTGCAAGATATATTCATGCTACAACACATAAACTCCACAATGGGATAGAACAGCCAAGATCATGCCCTGTTCTTCACTATTTACACAAAAATACCCCAGGCCTTCAACAACCTTGAATGAGTAACACAGTCTGCATTCTATAGCAGGAAGGTGCACTCAACCTTTCAGTACAATGGCACACAAAAATTGCCAGATACAGTGCGTCATGAGATTTTGGCACTCAAACTTGAATGTAGAAGGTGGGGGAGGGGATAGGGGAATTTCTCGAGCCTTGCGCCGCCGCCTGTGGATGTACAGCTTCAATTAGGTACTAGATCTGTCCATGCCATCGCTCATACCCTGTAACATCCGCCATTAATAGCGCATCAACCCGCAGCCTTGGGAAAAACAACATACTATGCATCGCTGACCTTTCCCGCCAAAATATCTCATCCTGATATTTAAAATTATGCAGGATATCAATTATCCCACATGCACCGTGCAGTAACCTTTTCAACACTTTATATATTAGGTCACGAGCATATATGATGTCGGTGCTTTTGCTCCTGACGACACTAGTATAAGCCTCATCATCGTCCTCCTGCATGATATCCGAATCCACAAAATATCACCTTGACATCAGCAAACTACGTACTGAGCTCATCCTGATAATTCATATCACCCCGATATGAAATATCACCCCGCAGAAAATATCACCCTGCGGGAAAGTATCATGCTGTCCTCATCACCTTATAAAAATGTCACCCTGACGTCAGCAACATACTGCGATATCACCTGCATGATAATCGCCTTCATCGGCACAACCTGATGCATGGGAGGAAGATCCTCCTGCTTAGCCGATACCAAATGTCTGGCTGATAAAAAAAACTTGATGACGTCACCGTCATATCCTACTAACGTCATCAGCATATCTACACACTATGCACCTCCTCATATCCAAATGACGTCATCGTCACATTCGCAACATCGGGGGATCTCCATAAAATGAATGATGTTAAAATATGACCCCCAGACCTTGATGACGTCACCATCATGTCGGCATCAGGATGATATTCGGAAGATAACCGGATATTTAGAAATATCATCCTGATGCACAAATATCATGCTGCACTGTAGCTTCATTGTAAGATTGGGGCAATATATGAATATGACTGATATTTTAAATGATCACCCCCCACTGGATAATGCATGAAGCCGACAGGCGGATATCTCCCTGACATCAGCATCATCATGATGCTGGAACAAACATACATCTGGGTGATATTCGGATATGAAAATATCACCCCCTCCTTCAGAAAAAACATGATGCAGACAGGCAGAAAAGCAGATATCCCCCTAACATAAGAATGACGTCAACATATCAGGGTGATAAAACAACGAACATGGAGTGATAAAACAACATCAGGATGATCTTAACCAAGATCACCCGATGCTCAAATATGATGACCCCGATGAATATCGGGTCATACTTAGAACCTTGCAGCAACATCATCAGGATGATCTTAACTAAGATCACCTGATGTTAAAATATCACCCCAGCGAAAGGTCATGCTAATAGAAAATATGATGACCCTCGCAAGCAACATCAGGGTGATGTTTGGAAATATGATGATGATGATGACCTCCTCCAAAGAAAATATGATGCTGATGCTGAAACATGCTGAGGAGGCCCAAAGACTTAGAAATTTTTTGGATATTTAGGGAAGGAGCCAGGCTAAAAACCTTGAACATAAATTATCACCAACAGGTCCCACAAGTCTAAATGTATCATCAATAGTAAAATAAATAGTCAAATGTACGAGAATGAAAAAGGTAGTCCTCACATTTAGATTTAAAGCATAAGAATTGATTGACATGAATAGTGACCAAGCTCAACAGGGAAAGATATACCTGACTCTCTTTTTGTTGGGAATTTCTTATCTATATGAGCTAACTCCCTGCACACTTCAATTAACACAAAGCGGTCTAAGACATATCTGGGCAGTTTCACAGGTTCACCTTCAAACCCGTCAACCCTGATGTAAGTGAATTTGGAAAATTGAATGAAGTAGTTGCCATAAATGTTGATTAATTGCATGGATTCATCAGACATCCTTTTATTAACATTGCCTATTAGTTCGTAAACCATCATGCCAGTGAAAACATCATTAACCCTTCCATAGTTTTCATAACACTTTTGCATTTGTAAATGAGAGTAATAATCATAAATTCTAATATCTTCAACTAAGGATGCATGGGGTAACCCTCTCCACTCTCTTGTAGACGCCAGGCAATAGAAGAGATATGAAGACATGTAAAAAAAATTATTTCCCAGATAGTTACTTAAACCCTGATGTAAACATTCTGCTATGATCTCCGCCCAGTCTAGATACTATTCTCCTTGAAGAATTACTTGAATAAAGAAATACATCCAATCCTCCCAATAGAATGCTTGAGAACTACCCTTTAATCTATGTGACAACACCATGATATCTTTTACTTTTGGTATCATATGTTCCCTCGTTAATGATCTGGGTAGCCTTGAACCTCCCTTTTAAAACTTTAGTATCCAATTCCTTGCAATTACACTCTTGTAACTTGCCTTTTTCAATTAAAAATAACTATAAGAGGAGGTAATGTCAAGATCCGAGTATGGCTCCTTGGGCAGGATTTTCATTATGACCATTAAGGTTTGTCTATTAACAGGTAATAACACATCTCCATTGGCAGCTCTAATACATCTACTTTGGGGGTCCTATTTGCTCAGGCATTCAAGGACTAACTCAAGGCATTGCACTGCCATAGGAAAAGTTGCGGCTTAAGTTAGACCACTTTCTACAATCCTTTCCATCATAGGGGTAGGTGTAGGATTTTTAGCTCTTTCTTTAAAATCCTCTAAATCATACTAAGCTAAAAAGGTATCCCCATATTCAGGTAGAGAACAAACAAGGCTAGAACCATGTTCGCAACCCAGACAAGCAGCTTTCATGACTATAGTTTGGGTAAATAGAATAGAAAATGCTTGAGTTGCTTCTACAGTATCAGAAACTGGAAATAATTCTTTTTTTTTACAAAGAAATGGCAACAGCTATGAGAAAAGTTGAAACTCACCTTAACAAATCTGAATTCACTGTCAAACTAGGCAAGAAAGTCCTTTACCTCCAGCACTTTTTCTCTTTTGTATCACCCTATATGTTTTACTGCTAAATTGGCCTGTTCTTTCTTTGATAAAAGGCATAAAATCTAGTCGAATAATTACTAAACCAGTCAATTCGTGCTGAATTTACCTGATAAGACGTGAATTCTAACACTAGCATTAATTGTAAGTAGTTCCTGCACACGACCTTGACGTGTAATCATTACCCTTAACCTCTTAAAAGTTAGAACTTTTCACTTCATAAGGTACACTGAATATATTTCTCTCCGGTTGATTTTCTTTATTTTAATCTCCCACAAATTTTGACTTAAAGAAGGTTTTAGGGAATAGACAAGACTTAACACGTAGGTACACTTATTACAAAACATTTCATGATGAACCATTGAACCATTGAACCTTTGAACTCCAATATGAGGTTCAATCGGGAGGTTCAAAGATACAAATCATGTTGTACTAGAGACCAAGGGTAAGCGGCTTTTCTAAGAGCATTGAACGTTGAACTTTTAAACCCATGAACCATTGAACTTTTAAAAAGGGTTCAAGTTTGAAGGTTCAAGACTATAGAATATACATTAAGACAATAGGTAAATGATTTTTTGCAGCAAAGGATGACCTAAGGGGAAAATGTGTAGATCAAAAAGAGAATAGTATATCAATTTCTTGCTCAAAGAAGGACTACAAAAATATGCAAGGGCAACAAAAAGGGTAACAATGATGTAACTAGGATATGGATACTCAATGGGATATATCTGTGTCAAAATATCCATGACATAATGTTTGGATCTACAGAGTTCTCATTTGGTACAATTTGACGGGTTGTCATTCAGATAGGAATATTCATAAGGATCCAGATATTAAGATGAAGATCAGGGTATTACATGGGTAATATCCATTTCCTCGTTGACCAAACTTTGATCAGGCATAACTTTCTTGTTTCTTCAAATTTTACTATGATTCAAAAGGCAAAGTTGCTCTATTTTCAATTGTCTACCCAATGGAATGTTTTCCAAGGGGATAACTCAACTTAACCTTCTGGATTTATATCATGACATGATCTTTTTTCCATACCGCCCAAAAGCAGGGAAACATGCCAGTAGAAGCAAAAAAGTTGGGTCCATGTCTTGCTAGGGCAAAATGGGGCGTGTTGTGTAACCACACAACTTGCCACCAAATAAAACCACCAAATTCCAATCAATTCAAGAGAGGAGGACAAATTAGAACATAGAGTTCCAACTCTTATCAAACATCAGCATCCTGACCTTTCTAATGAGATCATATTCACTAACAAAACAATGATGAGAAGGAATCAGGTGTGTGCATTTGACTCATTTTCTTCTTCTTGAGAAAGGTTGAAAACAACAGTAGTTAGTGTTAATCTACATGATTGGATTTATCCCTCTAAGCCAACCTTGGATAGAGCCTTGTTGCTAGTCAGGCATCCATAGCCCCAACAAGGTTATCTTTGCAATTCTCCCAAGTAGAGCCCCACTTCCAGTCAAGCGTCCATAGCCCCGATAGAGTTACTTGGATGACCTAAAGAAGTTTTTTTTCTCTGGATTTTTAATATTTCTTTTCTGTTTTCAATTTTCATAAGATATGATCTTGTGAGCTCATTTGAAAGGTGTAAGCACTTGCTTGTTTAGGCTGAGAATTGCAATGGTAGCAAGGGCAAACCTTTGGATTTTTTACTTAATACAGACACTAGTACTTTCAACTAATCCAAGGCTATTAGATGTATTCATGTGATGATTTCCTTGAACAACAAAGGTTAATATTAATGAATATGATTTCACAGACAGGATCAAAAGTACTTAAGTTGACAGGAATTACCTACATGTGGGAATTTATAATTCTTTCTTGAATTCTAACAATTTTATTTTTTTCTAAGTGAAATGTGCTCCATATTGCCTAACCCAAACATGGACTCAACAAGCAAACAAAACAAACAAAACAAAGCAAACAAACTATACAAGTATTTACATATAGTACATGGTTCTGACCTTTCCCTATTTAGGCATGTGAATAATTCTTGAGGAACTGTCCATTGACAGTCAATGGGACATCCTTACCAGTTAGAGTTTTAAGCCTATAGGTACTGTCACCTAGTATTTCAGCAATATGAAAGGGACCGGTCCATAGTTTTTCAAGTTTACCAGGATAGCACCAGATCTGAGATCCTAAATGCTTTGACCTTGGCCCTCTTGTCAAACCAGCATTTAATAATGGCCTGATGCTTTGAAAAATGATCTATTGCCCTATCTCTTTTCTCTTCTTGATGTAATAATTGTAGCAGTCTAACTTCCATTTTATTTTCTATGCCTAAGTATTCTTGGGCAAACTGTAGGGTTGGGATTTTTAGATTGACAGGCAGGATAAGATCCACCCCATAGACCAATTGATAAGCGGAGTTGCCTAAGGTTATCTTAATTCTTGTTCTATCTACCCACAAGGCATACTTGAGTAAGGTATTCCATTCTCTGGGGTTCTTGTCAACTAATTTCTTAATGATATTCAACAAATTTTTGTTAGTTGACTATGCTAAACCATTACCCTGGGGATAATAATTTGATGAAAACTTCCAAATTATGCCATGATCAAATGCCCAATTGGAAAATTTTAGAGATGCAAATGTAGGACCATTATCATAAACTAAAGCATAGGGAATTCCAAACCTCATGATAATGTTGCTCTCCAAGAATCTGATCGCGTAATCAGATGTACACGTCTTAATACTGATGGCTTCTATCCATCTAGTTTAGTAGTCAGTAATTGTTAGCACGTACCTGTGTCCATCAGAGGATGGGGGATTAATAGGTCCAATGAAGTCCATGCCCCATTGTGCAAAGGGGTGCATCTCCATCACCGACTGTAGAGGCTAAGCTACATATTTTTCTCTGTTAGAGGTTATTTGGCATATATGACAGAACTTGATGTGTTCATCCGTGTCCTTGAAAATGGTGGCCCAATAATATCCATCCCATAGAATGGCATGTGTGGTAGCCAGATGAGATCCATGGGTAGTACCAAACTTGTCATGTAGCTCAAGAAGGACCCTAGCAGCTTCTTGCTTATCTAAGAATTTGAGGTATATTCCCCCATATTTTTTCTTAAACAAGACTCCTCCCTTGATCATGTATTTCTGGCCTTTGATTCTCAGAGGTCTTCTTTGAGATGCTTGCAAATCAGGTGGGCATCTTCCTGTGATCAGGACATGTCTTATGTTGGAATACCAGTCATCATGAACTTCAGAATCTACTACATACTATTGGCTGGTCAAGTTAGGATCTATCTCTGTTATCATCTTGCTCAGTGCCTGTCCCTTGACTAACTTCATGGGTGTGATGTCCATGTCATACTCCTGCAAAATAGTGATCCATTTAGCTCTCTTTTCACCTGGCTCACTCTGCACTAACAACATTTTCACTGTTGAATCAGGTACTACTGCAATAACCTTACTCAGGATATAGTGTCTAAACTTCTTGACCACTCCGACTAAGGCAAGAGCTTGTTGTTCTACATTTGTGTATCTTAGTTTAACATCTCTAAATGGAGTGCTCATAAATGCTATTGGATTTTCTTCTTTAGTCTCACTTCTTTGAGTCAGGACAGCTGCACAAGTATGATCAGATGCAAAGGAATATATATAAAAAGCCTTGGTGTAATTAGCACTGATCAGCACTAGAGCATCTGCAATTGCTTTCTTAATATCTTGAAACGCCATTTTTTCCTCTAGAGTCCACTCAATATTTGCATCCTTCTCCAGCATAACATTCAAAGGCCTCACTATTTTAGCAAATCCAGTGATAAATTTTCTGACAAAGTTAATCTTACCGAAATAGGACTTTAATTCCTTCTTGCTAGCTAGGAGTTGAAGCTTCATAATAGAATTCACCCTGTCAAGATCTATTGTTATTCCATTATATGATATGACATGACCCAACAGCTTTCCTATGGTCACTCCTAAGAAACACTTCTTTGGATTTAGGGATATCCCATATTGCTCACATTTCTTCAACACCTTTCTTAGATCTTCAATATGGTCTCCCCTTTGTTTTGAAAACACTGTTAAATCATCCATGTAAATCAAAATACATTGACCTACTAATCCTCTGAAGGCAATGTCCATGGCTTGTTGGAAAGTAGTGCCAACATTGATTAAGCCAAAAGGCATGCACCTATAGGGCTAAATTCCCGATTTGGTGGTGAAAACAGTCTTCAATATGTCTATTTTGTCAACGATTATTTGGTTGTATCTTGAGAAACCATCCAAGAAAGACCATTTGTGCTCCATTCACCATTTGGAGGACCTCATCTAGAGAAGGCAAAGGATAGTTATCCTTCTTAGATTCTTTGTTTAAAATTATAAAATCTATGCATAAGCGTATGTATCCATTCTTCTTATGTACAGGAACCAAATTGGCGACCCAAGTGGAATACCTGACTAGAAAAATAATCCTTGCAGCTAATAATTTCTTATCCTCCTCAAAGATAAGAGGTTCCAGTAATGAATTCATCGGTCTCTACTTCTACCTGAATGGCTTGGCATCTAGTTTCAAGGGGATTGTATGATTTATAGTTGATGTTTTGTGTGCCTGTTACTGCTTTCTATGTGATTGGCATGTCTTCTCCGTGCTTGATGTGTTTGTTGTGTTTGTGACCTTACTTTAATGCATGTATTGGCCTCACATTTATATATACATTAAAGTGGGGGCTAAATATAACATCAGAAAATGTCCCCTTGGTGAGTTTTCTCTCATAAGGTTTAGCTCTCAGGTCTTTTGCATGCATTTAGGACATCTTACTTCATAATTTGGCATCCCGATGGAATGAGACCTAGGTAACATGACAAATGGGACCTAGGAGGATCCCTTGAGCCTTACCCTACCCAAAATAAGGGGGATGACTTGGGCACCCACGCCCTAGTCCTGCCCTATTTTGGGTTAGCCCTAATTTCTGGGTGTCGGTTTATGACCGTTATTTGGGTCCTTTGCCAGCACAGTAAGTTTGAATTACAAAAATCTTGGCGAGAGTGTTTGTAGTTGCATATAAAAGAATGTTTAGGCATTCATTTAGAAACTAGATTGCAATTGTTATGTTTATGCATCCTAAAGGTGATTTAAGGCTTTCATTATGTTGTAAGAGTAGATTTGTGTGGTTTATGTGTTTATGTTTACATATTTAAGCATCAATTTCATCATGGAATGAAGAGCATCTTCCTCCCATGATATCTTCACTACAAGGTGACATTATATAGTGTTTGCATCATCATTTCCTTTGGTTTTTGCCTCTACCTCACAAGGGCACGCACTCTTTATCTGACAATGGTGTTCAAAGACTTAAGCGTCCTTCAGGGCTTGACTGAGGTAATCTTCTAAACACCACAATCCCCTCCCAAAGTCTTGTGATTGTAGGTTACAGGTGTCGCATTTGGGAAAAGTGAAGTTGTAGGAAGGATTAGTAGACATCAAGGATTCAGGATCTGAAGAGAAGCAGGACACCAGAGCCTTTCCAGGACTTAGACGCTCCCTCCTATGTCCTCCGTAGTTGAATTTATGGAAATAGAAGTTATAGTGCAGATCAGTGTCGAGAGGAGGTTAGGATCCTGCAAAGAAATGGGTACCTTGGACTTGGGCACCCGCTCCTGTGTCCCTGACTTTTCTGCCTCAAAACCCTAAAAATAGGTATGCTGTGATTTGATATTTTACTTCCGTCTACAAGAGCTTTTCCTGTATTTTTCAATTTACAGTCATATTTGTGAAATTAGGGTTTAATGGTCAATTAAGCATAAGAGAATGAAAATTGATAATTAAACATCCTAATCCAAGTTTCCCTACATCTCACAGTGACCTAGGGTATGATAGTGAATTTCCACTTGACCCTAGATCCTTGAATGTAAAGGGTGAAAGGAGGATTCGAGCATCTAAACACTAAAACATTAAACAATCCCAATTTTACCCTAAACATTTTGGTGAACCCATGTTTTTAGACATAAATTGCAACTTTTTGAGTGTGTGTCTTCAGATTTGGATTGATTTCATTCATTCATATAGTCTTTCATCTTAATGCATTGAGAAAATTACAAAAAAATTGAAAATTTGCAAAAATTTGAAAACTTTAGCTTGCATTTTCATATAGACCACTAAATTGCATCAATTCTTTCTAAATTTTCCTAATTAATGATTTTTGCATTAGATCTGATATAAACTACAGAAAAACACAAAAATTCAATAATTTGCATTGCATTTTCATCTTTAATTTGCTAGGCTTTTTGTAGAAATTTTGACAATTTTCATTAAACCTAGTAATTCCAAAATCTAGGGTTAGTAGGCAAAATCTTATTTTAGATTTTTCTACTGATTTTAGAGGCTCATAAAATTTTTTATTTTTCTATAGTCTTTCATTTTAATGTAAATTTGCATCTAGATTCAAAATACTTGCATTTTTGCATAGAAAATGTCAACAAAAAACTAGCAATTTTCATGTATTTTCATTAGATTTGCATTGACATTTTGCATATTAAGGCTTAGAATTTATTTTCAGATCTGAGAGTAATTCATTTTAATCATAAATCAGACTTCAAAACATTTACATAGCATTTTCTGTCAAGATCTCAAACCTAGGGCTTCAAAAACAATGATTTTCACTAGATTTGGCCTTATCGACTCTCTAAATTTACACTCTCTAAATTTACACCATATGCATGTTGTGAAGGGTATTTTTGCATTAATTAGTTTTTATTAGGGTAATAATTTTCTTCCCCTCCTAAAAATCTTCACAACACCCTTTTAACGGGCTCTTGTATTGAAAATTTGGCGAAAAACTACACATTTTGATTATTTTTGCCCTAGGGTTTGACCTAGTTTGCACTCCAAGCGTGTCATGATCAGTTTTATGGATTGAGGTGACTGATATCACTAATTTTATTTTCTGCACCTCCTGAAATTAATTACAACACCCCTTTTACTAGGTCTTGGAATTGAAAAACCGTGGAAAATAGCCTATTTTTGCTATATTTTCACTAGGGTTTTACCTTAAGTGGCACTAAAAGTGTGTTGTGTTGGGCATTTTGACATTAAGTGGCTGCTATCACTGATATAATTTTCTTTCCATCATCACTTTCATCACAACACCCTTTGTCATGCTCTTTTGAATCAAGATTTGGTAAAAACAAATGTGCCTATTTTGACATATTTTCACTATATTTTGCTTGACATTATCTTAGATTTGCATCAATAGTGTGTTGTGAAGGATCCTATTTTTGTATTGAACTAATATCAGACATATAATTTTATACCCCTGATCAAAACCCTTTACAACACCATTTGTTTCATTCATTTGCATTGAAAAAAGTACAAAAATCAAGCATTTTTTCATATATTTTTGAATTCATAGATTCTCCTAAGGGTACATCTTTAGAAGACTTATATGAGTACATTGTAAACTATGATAATTTTTGCAAATTCACCAACAAATATCCTCAAGTCTTGCATCAAATCGCATACATCTATGGCATTGATATAACCAATAGTACTACATGTGATATTCTTCGATCAATAGCCCATTTTGATAACTTTCTTGAGACTGTAGATGTTTTTCCTTCAATCATGGAGAATCTCAAAAGTTTTATAGCTAGAAACAATCATGGGGAAAGTAGTGGTGACAACTTTACTCCCACTCTCCCTTTGTTTCATGATGATATAATGCAAATCCTTTCTGACGCCTATGAGAATGAAATAGCAATGGGTGATCTATCAAACAAAGAGACTTGTCCCAACATAACCCCACTTGGTAAGGACATATTGGTACAAGAAAAAGATATCGTTGATACATTTCTCCACACTAATCTTCCATCCCTTCCCACTCTCCCTAATCAGGATGAAGCAGATTCCCTTTGTGACCATTTACTTAAATCTAATGATAATTCACCACTTAATGTTCAAGAACTTCTCAATTACATTCTAAACAAGAAAACTGATCATGAACCATCACATACTTTGGAAAGCAATTAAATCCTACATGTTGTGGAAGAACAAGCTATCTCTCTGACTCAAGCCATTCCAACACCCTATAAAGGGACTGAAATGGGTATCTTTCAGACGCCTCCACAAGCTCATTTAAATCACATTTCAAATGCTCCTATGGCTGACACAGACAATGGCAACATCCCCTCTCAACCATCATTAAGAGAAACCTTTCCTACACGGTTACCCTCACAAACTCATGAACATATGGAATAGAGAAGAATTGATAATGCCTTAACCATTAAGATAGATAAAGATTCGCGATAACAACTAGCCCAGCAGAGCCCTACAAGTAAGTATCTCTAACCTTTTATCTTTCTCATGATGTGCTTCCCCCGTGATGTGTTATGTGTTGTTTAGGCCTCCTGGGATGACCCCTAATTTTTCTGTAAGGTCCGGGATACCAAGAGACCGCCTCTCTTGTGACCTTCTCCTATTTGTATCATCATTCTTATATATTGCCTCTCTCTCTGATTTCATTGTTGTGTGTTGTGTCTTATGGACATAGCGTTGCGGTTGGTGACTTGGGGGCACCCTCCTACATGGCTATCCCTAAGACACTTGTTTCTCCTCTCTTATTTATTGTTTCCCTTCCTCTAATGTTTCCATCTAGTGGGTAGATGATGACAAACATTTATACTGATGCAGACCTAGTGTCCCTTTCGAGAGCAATCAAAAAATGGGCTTAGTTCCTAATATGACGATGGGGTTGGATATCTTATTCGACACTTGGCTAGTGGAAGCACTCATTCTTTCTGCGTAGTCAATTTTATGATGTTTCTATCTCATTTACAAACCTTAACAATACTGTTGCTCTGTGCACCTTTGTTTGTCTTTGAATCTAGCCTTGGTGGTACTCGATTCAGAGAGCTTCATGATATAGCCCCACGGTTATCCTCGAACTCCAAATTCATTGTATAACCTTGGCTCTTTGTGTGGTTAATCATATGCATTGATGTTGTTGTTTATAATGATTTTGTAGACACTAACATGTTTCTTGCAGGGATGTGTTTGTGGGAACATCTGGCGATCGTAAAGTACATGTCACCTTCGGGGGGCATGGGCTTTATGAAAGTTGATGTTCCCTTGCATGTTTTCTTCCTACCTTAACGTGCTTGATATCGATACCTGATGTCAACCACCTTAAGGTGGGGGCATACATAAGGTAAGTTGTCTGTTATAGATGTTAGCAATGTGTTTGACCTCAGGTGCCAAGAACTGCACGATGAGTGCATCATACACCCTGAGTTTGTTTGCAATCAATCAATAAATCATGTAAGCCTTCTGTGGAGGTGGGATATTGAGCATATCCTCTTTCTTAAGCCCTCTGTGGAGGCGGGGATGCTATATTTCTCAGAGCAGATTGCATCATCCTGTCATTTTCAAAAGTCATCTGCGGAGGTGGGGAGCGGTTCTGTGACTAACTCAACCCTTAAGCGTGTCTTTGGTGATTGTTGTGGTGAATCCCAATCGTCGGTGTGTGCCTATAATGTGCCTGATATGGTGATGAGCCTAGAAATAAGGAACACACCATTGCTTGTCTGCAATGTTTTCTTCGTGTCTTGAAGTGTGTGTGTTGGCGTGTTTGTTGCCCCATATGCAGTATAAAGATCAGCGCCTTAGGTTTGTGCTTCCTACATTTTGGGAGGTTTTACATGTCATGCATGTGTGTTGCCACATATATACAAAGACTTGCATGATGAGTGCATCATGTATTATGGGAGGTTTGTTTACTTTCCAATACTTGCATCTACATTTCATATATATGAGAAAAAGAAAAGAAAAGAAAAGAATTAGGCCTGTCTTCCATGTATTAATGTGTCTTCTATGCATTTACTGTATTCTCTATGTCCTATGTGACTATAATTGTCTTCTCCACATTTTGTGTGCCTGTTACTGCTTTCTATGTGATTGGCGTGTCTTCTCCGTGCTTGATGTGTTTGTTGTGTTTGTGACCTTACTTTAATGCATGTATTTGCCTCACGTTTATACATACATTGAAGTGGGGGCTAAATGTAACATCAGAAAATGTCCCCTTGGGGGCTTTTCCCTCATAAGGTTTAGCTCCCGAGTCTTTTGCATGCATTTAGGACATCCCGATAATTTGGCATCCCGATGGAATGAGCCCTAGGTAACATGACAAATGGGACCTAGGAGGACCCCTTGAGCCTTACCTTGCCCAAAATAGGGGGGGAGGACTTGGGTGCCCGCACCCTAGTCCTACCTTATTTTGGGGTAGCCCTAATTTCTAGGTGTCTATTTATGACCGTTATTTGGGTCCTTTACCGAAATGGTATGTTTGAATTACGAAAATCTTGGTGGGAGTGTTTGTAGTTGCATATAAAAGCATGTTTAGGCATTCATTTATAAACTAGATGGCAATTGTTATGTTTATGCATCCTAAAGGTGATTCAAGGCTTTCATTGTATTGCAAGAGTAGATTTGTGTGGTTTATGTGCTTGTGTTTGTAGATTTGAGCATCCATTTCATCATGGAATTAAGAGCATATTCCTCTTGTGATATCTTCACTACAAGGTGACATTATATGGTGTTTTCACCATCATTTCCTTTGGTTTTTGCCTCTACCTCACAAAGGCATGCACTCTTTATCTGACAACGGTGTTCAAAGACTTAAGTGTCCTCTGAGGCTTGACTGAGGCAAGCCTCTAAACACCACAACCCCCTCCCAAGGTCTTGTGATTGCAGGTTACAGGTGTCACATTTGGGAAAAGTGAAGTTGTAGGAAGGATCAGTAGACATCAAGGATTCAGGATCTGAAGAGAAGCAGGACACTGGAGCCTTTCCAAGACTTGGGCACTTGCTCCTGTGTCCTTCGCAGTTGAATTTTTGGAAACAAAAGTTACAGTGTTGATCAGTGTTGGAAGGAGGTCAAGATCCTGCAAAGAAACTAGTACCTTGGACTTGGGCGCCCACTCCTGTGTCCCTGACTTTTCTGCCTTAGAACCCCAAAAATAGGTATGCTGTGATTTGATATTTTACTTCCGTCTACAAGAGCTTTTCCTGTTATTCTTTTGTTTACAGTCGTATTTGCAAAATTAGGGTTTAATGGTCAATTAAGCATAAGAGAAAGATAATTGATAATTAAACATCCTAATCCAAGTTTCCCTACATCTCACAGTGACCTAGGGTATGATAGTGAATTGCCACTCGACCCTAGATCTTTGAATGTATAGGGTGAAAGGAGGATTCAAACATCTAAGACACTAAACATTAACAATCCAAATTTTACCCTAAACACCTATATTGACAAGCTCATATTCACCTCCGTCTATTTTAGGCAGGTCCTTCCATTTGATCATACTGTCTACATCAAATGCTCTTTCTAACTCAACCATTCCTTTTAGAATTTTATTTCTTGGTAGATCAATTATATCCTCTTTGTGATCTTCAAGGTTAGCTTCATCAACAATCTAGGCCTCAAATACATCTCTGTTAGCAATAAAATCTAAGATATGCTGGTCATCATCAAATACCTAAAAATTTGTGATATTGTCTAGAATAGATGGTATGGATACCAGCTCAACTAAGAACCTCTTCATCCCAGATATGGATAAAGGCTCCAATGTACTAGTAGCATGTGCTAGAGCATCCGTGTAGTGATTAGATTCTCTAGGAACATGGGTAATATTGAAGGCATCTGAACTCTCTATCAAGTCCCAGACTATGTGCCTATAGCTGGATAATCTCTTGTAGTTGCATAAATAAATGCTCCTCATTTGTTTCACTACCAACTCTGAGTCTTCGAAGACATGCAGGATCCTCACTTTCTGGTGCAGAGGCACCAAGTCCTCTTTTACAAATTAGGAGTCCAATGTTAGGTGTTTTAAGGTGTTTTAAGTCTTTTGGGTCAAATAAGGTCATAATAGACCATTTTATAGTGTAATTAGTCTAGTTGGAGTCATTTGAGTTCATATTGTCATATTTTGTAATGTTGTCAAATATTGTCATGTATAGGTGCAAAAATGCACAATGGCGAATACCAACGGTCATGCAACTCAAAAGTTAGTTTTTGTTGGTTGTGTTAGTTTGTTTTAGGAGGAAATTTTTTAAATATGCTTTGTAAACTTTCAAACAAAATGCTCCGGAGGAGATTTGGATGGTAAAAGAATAAAGAGGCTTTGTTTCTTTTGAGAATTCTGTGTTTTTCCCATAAAAGTTGTTGCTTCAGGCTGTAGTACGATTAACTACAGAGGTATTTTGCTTCATATTCTTTTGAATTTGTTGAAGGAATGTGTTAACTACATTTTGGATGTGATTTGATTCAATTTCATAGTGATTCAAGTGTTTTATTGGCATTTTTTTAAAAAACAGGTCTGTAACTCTATTTTGAGAGTTTGAAGGCACTTAATATGCACTAATCATCCATTTCACTATTAGAATTGTCTAAGACTTAGTGGACTAAGCATGTCCAGACAATATTTGAAGTGTTTGAAGGTTTGGTTAGTAGGGTAGAGGCCTGGAGTGTTGATTTTCAATAAACCCTCATTGTTTCAAGCATGGAAATGGCTTAAACAAGGGTTAGGTGATTTAGTGGACTCTTGGTTCATTCAATCCATAAAATTTGTTGATTTGGTCTATTTGAGACCTATGGAGATGTCTAGAATTGAGTTTGGTGTTTTGGAAGAAGTATTTCACCAAGTTGCTTTGTAAAAGTGGGCTAATTAGGCCTAGAAAACAGAGGACAATCAATTTTTGGCTGAGGTGTTACAAAACAACCATATCTAAGTTTTTGATATGTTGAAGTAGAGGATAAAGGGTACTTAGAAAGGTGAAGAGTTTCTAGGTTTAAGGCCTTGTCCAAAAGATATGTTGGAAAACCCAAGTTTTGAGGGCTACAAGGCATAAGGGGGGTTAGTGAAGGATATCAATAAATCTAGGGTCTTGAAACTTGCAAATTGGTTCTTTAAAGAGTTGAGAACCTTATTACCCTACTCTGTATCACTTTCTTCTTTAGTGCAAACAATAGGCCATGGATTAGAGCTTCATACTCAGCCATGTTGTTTGTGCATGGGAATTGTAGTCTGTATGCTGCCAGGAACAATTTTCCTTGTGGATTGATCAAATCCACTCCAACTCCAACTCCTTTCTTTGAATTGGAACCATCAATCCTCAATGTCCAAGGTTTATCTTCTATTGAAGGCTTATCTAGACCTTCCTTTTTTCTCTTAGCATGTGTAGCACTTCTTGTAGATATCCATTTTATTCATGATTGTTCCAGTTTAATAACATCCGGATGTTTATGAGAAACTAAAACATCTAGATATTCCTCTTTCTGATTATCAATTTCCTGAATATCCTTTTCTTTCATAGACTTACTATCATGGCATACTTTATCTGGAGATATTGCAGCCTTTTCTTCTATTTCTTCTAATTTTTGGTCATGTTTTACTACATCTAGATGAAGTAACAGGTGGTTACTGTCACCTATATTTACCTTCTCTTTCACATCTAGCAGTAATTGTTTGCTCTTCAGGCATATTCTCTCTACCTTTTCTACTATATCAAGACATAGACCACATGTGCTTTCTAAATGTGATTCTTCATGTAACCTGCACCATCCTCTCATTAGGACATCTTTGGCAGATGTTCCTGTCAACCGACATCTCTAAACCTCTTTGGTCAAGTCCTTCTCAAATTCAAGGAACCGATCACCTGCATCCTCATCTGAGGAATTGTGATTAGATTCTACCATTAACCTTGTTCCAAGCATAACTTCATCCTTCTTATCATTTGTATGCACATGCATGCACATGAGCACTTCTTCTATCCTGATAGTTTGAGGTCTCAATGTGTACACTCCTGGTTCTACCTCCAAATACAATACCTCATTATTCTGATGGTATTCTATTATCATGTGCTTCATTCTAGGTTTTGCCTCAATGTAAACCTAGTTTGGAATACCCCTCCATGGCAACCACATGTGAGAAAAATCAGTGGCCATATAGCCATTTAGGGTTTTTGACCAGTCTCTACTCAGGAGAATACCATATGTATCAGGAATATCAACAACCTAACAATCTATATAATGTTGTACCCTTGGGTCAGATGCTAACTGATTGTGAATATGAGTTATTTCTCCTATGACATTAACTTCAGATTTGTCTAGTTGGGTGACTTTCTTTAACAACTTTGCGAGAGAAAGTCCAAATGTTTTGCATATAGACAGGGGCATGACATTTGTGGATGTACATGAATCTATAAGGCAGTTATGCAAGTTCTTTCCAAAAATTCTAAGGGTAAGGAGAAATGGAGGTGATTCAGACTTCTTTTTATATAGTGTTACCTGGGTTGCATTTGCAGTATGGATTAAAGCTTTTTCCTTAGGTTTAAAGGCAGTATCCCTAGGTGTAGGATCTTTGACAGGGATAATACTAGGGATGTCATCTATTACTACAGGCTCTTCTAGGGACTTAAGGAAAGCCTTCTTAATAATAGGAGTCATAAGCAACTCAAACAAAGATAAACTAATTTTAATCTTTTTCATCTAATCAGCAAGATATGTAACTAATTTATCAGATTTAGTTAGCTGATTCATACCTTTTGCTACCATTTCTTTTGATGCAAAATGTTGTTGGTTTACCCTTGGAGGCCTAGGATTGTTGCTAACCTTAGGATCTAGAGGTGCATTGAAGTTATTTGGTGGGATAGAACTAGTCAATGGATCAACAAGATGATTATTATTACTCTTCAGATTGTAGTTGTGGCCTCTTTGATATTATTGATAAGAATGGACCTCTTCAGTCTCTTGCTCTGGCTCATTTTCATCTTCAAATGGGAAGACATGTGTCTCAAATGACATTGCTGACTCTTCACATACTAATGTGAAATTCTCATGTATCACATCCATTTGATGTTGGTGATCTACAGAACTCTCAAGAACCATAGTAGATTCGTACCCTAGGGGTACTATTTCATTACCTTCAGGGAAAGTAACCTCCCCTGCAGTGTTCTACATTTCTACTTGAATGATACTTGTTGCAATCTTAAACTATGGATAGTCCAACTCAGCATGTGCACTAGTATTATGTATCCTACACCAATTGTTGAGTGTGACTTCTGCTAAATTGACCCTTGTGGTCTATTTTGGTTCAGGAGGTGGTTGATTATCCAGAGGTGAAGGCAAAGAACCATTATTAGGTCTGGTATTCTAGAGTCTAGGAGGTCTAGGAGCATTATTGTTATTGTTGAAGTTCATGCCATTATTATATCCCCTGTCAGGATATCCCCTATTCTACTAATTCTAAGAACTAGACTGAGAATAGAAACTTTGGTTCCTGAGATGTGTTAATTCAGTGGCCAATTTCTTTAATTGAGTATATATTTCCTTAATGTCTTCTTTCTCTTCTTGTACCTTGGCCACTACATTATCCTAACTAGGTTGGAAAAAGGAACTGCCATTTCCATTCGGCCCAGCCTCCAAAGGCACTTGTCTAGGATGTGGTACTAGTTGACCATTCCCTTGAGGAGGCATGATACTAAGGGTGGCACTTGCAAAGGATTTGGCATTGCAGTAGGAGGCATCACGACTCCATTGGTTTGCATTTGGTTAGGGAAAGCAAGATATCCTATGTTAGGCATAAGACATTGTCCTACCAGTTTCATCTCCATGTTAACTTTGACTACTTCTGCAAATGCACCAAACATGGATGTGATTGTAGGATGTGTTCTCCTTATGAACATTGTTGTTAATGGATAAAGAGTAGAATAATACACTAGCTTGGCAGCCTCATCAGGAACATCATATGGAGGTGTCAACTTGGAATACATTTTCTATAAACGAGCATTAAAATTTGTGATCAATTCCTCTTCACTTCTCTTAATTGTAGTGAAGTGATGATACATTGTTGCTGGATCTATAAGGATCCTAAACCTTTCTTTGAAAGAATTTTCCAGCATTTGCTAGGTACTGATAGACATTTGAGGTAGGCTTACATACCAATGATATGCCTCCTCTCCTATAGAGTAAGGGAAAAGTCTGCATACAACATCCTCATGTTGTATCCTTGCTCTGAAGCAAGCCTCTTTAAATGTCTAGATATGATCATCTGCATCCTGATATGGATGTTACTTAGGACAAATTTTGTCTGGATTCTTGGGAAGGTCATTGTAGGTAGAAAAATTGAGAGGTGACTCAACGTTGAAAAATGACATTGGAGCTTGTATTGGTGCTACATGCACTAAAGGAACTACTAGCGATGGAACTACCGGTGGATTAGGAGTAGTAGGCCTAGGTTGTGCACTTGATGAGCGCGGTCTTGGTCTAACAGGAGGCAAAGATATGGCTAAATCCATCACTGAACTTATCTTTATGATCATTAATTATCTCAGATGATGAGATATTTATAAAATATTTGCAACACTGCAAATCTTTTGGTTCAAATTTAGAATCCCGACAACTGATTGTAATTATTTGACTAAATATCCTGAAGGAAGTGATATTTGTACTCAAATTCTTCAACTTTCTGAATATCAATTGGATCTTTGCGGAAATACTCCAAGCCTCAGAGTAAACTAAGTAATTTCAAAATAATTCTTCACAGGAACACAATTAGAGTCATCCAGATGACAAATTGTTCCAAACTTTAAGTGATCGACCCTCCTTGTAGCGCCAAAAACCTGTTGATGTGTTTATTAGTCACAACAACAAGAAATAAAAGTTTAAACAACAAACCTTTATCATCTTGAAAGATACGGGTAATTCAGGATGAATTTATGATCCCAAGTCTTCATTAGTTGGGTCTTGACCTTCTGACAGTCACTCAAAGGTTTGATGTGATAATGTTGTTAATCATTTTGGGGCCTTACATCTAGATTTGAAGAAATCATGTCCATATATATCTTCTCTGTATGTATCTCAACAAATTACATCAAATATGATAATCCTTAGCTATTATATGCATCCATTCATGTATATTTATTATAAGTTTGATCAATTCTTTTGTAATTTACTCCAACTAAGATTATTTGTGATTATCTTTCTAACTTTGATTAGTTCTTCTGAAATTCTCTTAATTTGAACTAATCTTTACTTTTGTACTTCAGATTCTCTCAAATATGCTAAGATATGTGATTTTTTATGTCAATTCTACATATTTACTTTGATCATCAATATCCATCTAGATATTGTCCCCTTGGTCTTGGTTGTCCTTAACAACCTCTTCTTCTTCATCTCCCGGCCTAGGCTGGTAGTCAAGTCTATCACCTTGGGCTTTGTGATAGTTTCTATTAGGACATTTAAAGGTCCTGTTGGCACTCCAACTTTAGGGGACTCTACTCTTTTCACCCCTGTATCTTGCTCTTCCTGATCAACATCTTGAGCAGCAGATTCTAGATGTCCCAGTAGTCTTTCTAAGGGATTAGCAGTTACATCCCTAACAACATCATCTTCTGTTAGAGCAATAGTTTGGCTTAAAGACAAGGTTCGACTGACCTCTTTCTCCAGTGCCTCTATCTTGGCTCCTTATGCCAATTCACTCTTTACCTTCATGATATACACTGTTGGCACATTGTGTTAAAACTCTCTTGCCACATACAATGTTAGGTCCTGATATTCTGGCATTTGGGTGTCAACTAGCCTAGAGGTGGATCCTCTCATGAGTGGGCCTTGATATCAACTTTTTTTAGAGATATTAACCCCTCCCAACACATTAGAGTTCCTCTTGGTGATATCTTCCTCCATAGGCTCCTCCTCCCTTGTAGGTTCTTCCTCTTCAGCTATTGGTGCCTTGGGTACTGATATAGGAATAGCCCTTACAAGCATATCCCTAGGAGGTGATGGTTTGTATACTAGTGAAACACCCTCTGAAGTAGGTTCCTCAGTAGCTCCTGATGAGCTGGGTTGGGCTAATCTAGTTTCCAACACATGCCTCTTGTGCACCAAGAAGTCATCAAAGTCTAGTTCTTCTCTTTCTTTCATCTTTCTCTTTTTGTCAAAGGTGATAACAACCCCCTTTGTCTTCAATTCATTAATCTTCTAGTTTAACCAATTCTTGGTCCTTGCCATCACCTTAGTAGTAATAACATCAATGGATGTCTCATCCTCTTTAGTCCAGTCAGGAGGGGATAATGCTTCATTGTATACCTTCCTCTCCTCATACTCAAGATCTAGGACATCATCATCATCAATTTTGACCTGAGGAGGGACCTTGGGATATCCCATAGTCTTTATCTAATTAAGGTTTAATCTTTGATATTCCCTTCTTCTTACTTCATACTCATCATCACAATCTACCCAGTAATTCTCTAGATGAGTAGTGTGTTTATATTTCTTGTTGTAAAACCTCTCTATCATGTGGTAAGGATCATAATCCTTTACCAATGGGAATAATTGTAAGTGCAACATCTTCAGGTCTTCCTCAGTTGCCTTAACATTGTCCATTGATCCACATATAAACCAATTGATATCAGTAGGGAATTTTACATATGGCTTGCCATCCTTCATCTTGGATATCTCAAGTGTAGGGATCATCTTCCTGGCCATCTCCATCAAGACAACCTTGTCTATTGGGTACCTAGGTAACATGAAGGGATTCTGGTGTAGGAGCACCCCTTCAACAAGCAAAATATACATCTGAGGGAGAAGAGTAAGGTTTTAATATATTGTTATGTTTTATGCATTTCTATGTTTGTTCATGTTTGTAATAAAACCCCATCTTGTGAACCAGTGTCACAAATTTGGCATCCTGATAAGCCATTCTGGACATCTTGGACATTTGGGGTATGTAGATGATTAAATCAAATGTGTCATGTTGTTAGGTGTTTTGTTGTCTTCTTCTAAATGGGTGTCGTGTGATTAGTTAGTGTTTTAGCTTATAATCTTGGTTAAGCAAAATTAAAAAAAAAGAGTTTGGTAACCAAACAGGCAAAGGTGGTTGAGGAACGGTTCACCTTCCACCTTCTATAACTGTCAATGTATGAATCTTTATAATCAGTCTGTGTTTGTTGGGAGACAGGGACAGAGAGAGACGAAGTTTGAGTGAAGAAATAGAAATTTGGTCAGTTTGTGTTTACAAATTCTGGGTTCTGTGTATCGAATTGTTCTGTGTATATTAATTGTATATAATTGTTCTGCACTTAATTTAGGTTTTTGTTGTCAAGATGCAAGATTGAGACCATTCCACTGGTGGATTTCTTTGAAATTAGTCAAATGGATTTTGTACATAGTTTTCTATTTTGTATTCTTTTTGTTCGTAGTCATGGCAGAATGGAACTAAGGATCTGACCTATGGAAGAGCTATCACAGTAGGGAGCCTAGCATCTCTATGTGCTAGGGTTCAGCGGAATAGAGACTGTGAAGTTGATTGTAGAGGAGTCCATCGGTGAGATTTCTATCAGCGGAGAAGCAGAGAAAAATCAGGCCGACGAGCATCATTTGGCCAATAGAAGGAGTTTGGATGTTTCGTATTGGTACAACCATTGAATGAGTCTCACCAAACAAGACTCTCATTGTTCTTCAGAGTGGATTTAAGCATCGAGGGAACCAATAGTATATATTTGCGGGTGGTTGAACCAATTCAAAGGTTCAACAGGTTCAATTGGTTCATCGAAGTAAGTGGTACATCGGCTGAAGGAATTCTGGGTTTGGCTGATAGTAGTAAGTGTTGTCGATAGTTGAACCGATGGTTGAACCGGTTCAACGAGTTCAGTGGGTTCATTGAGATACAAAGGTTCATTTGATCTGCCAGTTCAACAAGGTGTAAATGGGTTCAAGAGGTTCAAACAGTTCAACCAATAGTTGCCGATAGCATTAAATCTGGGCGATAGAAGTATGTTCAATCAATAGTTGAAGGTTCAATGGTTCATGTGGTTCAATAGTTCAATAAACTCGGAGGTTCAAATTGGTAAAGTCTATGCGAAGGGAGTATGTTGAAACGAATAGTTGAAGGTTCAACAGTTCAACGAGTTCATTGGGTTCTAGTGGTTCGAAGGTTCAACCACAACAATAGTTCAGTATTTTTGAACTGGTTTCACCACTTCGTTGCGTGCTCTACATCAAGTGGTATCAGAGAGAAGGAGTATCCTTTGGGTAGAAGAAGAAGACAAGATGTTAGATGGAGAGGGGTCACAAGAGTACCCAGTAAAGATGACCAACGATGAGTTGGTGGTCCTGGTCAAGAAGCAAATGGTAGAGAGCAAAGCAGTTAGAGCTCAGAATCAGGCCTTGAGAGAGGAGTTAGATAAGTTGAAGGACAAAGTAGAGAAGGGAGATGAAGATTCTGGTGAGCCAGAAGATGGGGATGAATAGGAGATCCCTAGGCAGGAAGAGATAGAGGTTCCTGCAGACCAGAGACCCTTACTCAATGTCCTCAAATCCATGGAGAGAAGGACCATGGATATGAAAATAGACCTACCAGTGTTTGCAGGCAAAATAGAACCTGATTCAATGATGGAGTGGATAGACTCCTTGAATAACTTCTTTAAGACCGAGGAAATACCAGACCACCAAAGGGTGAGAATGGCCCAATCCAAAATGAAATGGGCTGCACTAAATTGGTAGAATTTCATCCAATATGACAGGGTGAAGGAAGGAAAGAACAGAGTTGCTACTTGGAAGAAGATGATGGCTTTAGTGAAGGAGGCCTATGTTCCATTAGATTACAACATCCAACTACATAAGAGGAAACAAAACTTGAAGCAGAAGGAGTTAGATGTCAGTTCATACACAGAAGAGTTCATGAAACTATGTCTCAAGACAAAGGTAAAGGAGGGTGAAGAAGAAAAGGTGGCAAGGTACCTTAATGGATTGAGGTTTGCCATCCAAGAAGACATAAATCTGCATAACCCAGAGACAGTCCAAAAGTGCTACCAATTGGCACTCAAAGTGGAAGAGAAATTAAAGAGAAGACAAGAACATAATAGTAGAGGAAGAGGGAGATTACAAAGAGGGGGAAGAAGTCCTTTCAGAGGCAGAGGAAATGGATTTGGACACCAAGGTGAATAATCAAGAAAACAACAAAGGAGACAACAGTCAAAATCAAGGGGGAAATTACAATCAAAGAGGAAACTTTAGGGGCAGAAGACCACCATTTAGAGGGAGATATTAGGGCAGAGGACCTCTTAGATGTTACAATTGCAATCAAGAAGGCCACATAGCCAGCAGATATTCAAAAAAGACAACAAGTTCAATGGGAGAAAAGAGGATAAATCTGATCCAAGAATCTGATTGTCAAAGTGTGACAAGCTCAAAAACTTTTCAAAGTGTGAATGCTCATGATAGTTATGGATATCCTGAGAAAGGAGAATCTTTGATGATTAGGAGAGCAATGACCACCATGAAGGTGCCTGGCAAAGAACCCCCACAAAGGAAGTCTCTCTTCAGAACTACTTGCAAGGCAGGAGGAAAGGTATGTAAAATTTTTATTGACTCCGGATCCACTAAAAATTTTGTGTCATTTGAAATGGTAGAAAAGCTTAATCTTAGAAGACTGCCACACCCTTGTCCATACAAGGTCTCATGGCTCACCCAAGGTTAGCAAACAGTTGTGGAAGAGCAAGCTTGGGTGGAATTTTAAATTGGATCATACAAGGACAGATTGTTGTTTGACATTGCCAAGATGGATGCTTGCCATCTCCTATTTGGAAGACCATGGAAGTATGACTTGAAAGCACACCATGATGGAGTTAGAAACACATATTCAATCACCAAGGATGGTAAGGTGATAGAGTTGCTACCATTGATGGAGAATGAGGTGGAATCAAAGGGGAAAGAAGTCAAGGTGATGATGGTAGAAGGCAAATAATTCATGAAAGAGATAGTAGAAGAAGGAGTAGTTGCATATGCTCTAATTCCATGCCTAAAGGTTAATAAGGAGCAGCAGCAGGAAGTTAAGGGAGAGAAGAGGCAAAGGTTCATAGATCCAATTGTCCAAGAGCTATTGGACAAGTACAAAGGCATCATCTCTGATGGGATACCAAGGTCCCTACCACCTATAAGGGACATTAGCCATTGCATAGATCTAATCCCAGGATCTACACTTCCAAACAAGGCAGCATACAAGCTTACCCCAGAACAGAATGCAGAAGTAGCAAGGCAGATTGAGGAGTTGTTGGAGACAGGCCTAATTGGCAAGAGTTTAAGCCCATGTGCAGTACCAGTTGTACTAGCACCAAAGAAGGAAGGCACTTGGAGACTTGTACTGATTCAAGGGCTATCAACAAGATAACAATCACGTATAGGTTCCCAATCCCTAGAATAGAAGATTTGGTTGATTGCTTGGGGGGTGCTAAATATTTCACAAAAATAGATCTAAAGAGTGGTTATCATTAGATTAGGATTAGGCTAGGAGATTAATGGAAAACTGCATTTAAGACCAATGAGGGGTTATATGAGTGGAAGTTCATGCCTTTTGGTTTGTCCAATGCTCCTAGTACCTTTATGAGGTTGATGAATGAGGTCTTGAGGGAATTCATGAGAAAATTTGTCATAGTATATCTAGATGACATCCTGATTTTCAGTAATACAAGAGAAGAGCACCTCAAACATATAGACTTGGTCCTCAAAAGGTTACATGAAGAGCAGCTAATGATCAACTTAGAGAAGTGTTTGTTCATGCAAGAAGAGATCATCTACTTGGGTTTTGTCATCTCACATGGCAAACTGAAAATGGATCAAGAGAAGGTAAGTGCCATATTGTCTTGGCCAACTCCTAAAACCTTGAATGATGTTAGAAGTTTCCATGGGTTAGCAACCTTTTATAGGAAGTTTATAAAGGGGTTTAGTCATGTTTGTGCACCCATGCTTGACACCATAAAAGGAGGATAGAAGTGCAGATTCACTTGGACAAAGGAGGCAGATGATTCATTTGAAACATTAAAGAAGAAGGTGGCAGAGCAGCCAGTCCTTGCACTTCTCGACTTCAACAAGATTTTCTAGGTAGAATGTGATGCAAGCCACATGGCAATTGGAGCAGTACTCAGTCAAGAAGGTAGGCCTATTGCATTTTTCAGTGAGAAACTAAATGATGCAAAGAAGAGATACTCATCATATGATTTGGAGATGTATGCTCTAGTACAGTCACTCAAAAAGTGGAGGCATTACTTGATGCCGAAAGAATTCATAGTGTTCACAGATAATCAGGTCCTTAGTTTCATAAACAGTCAAGAGAAGCTGAACCATAGGCACATGAAGTGGGTGGAGACTTTGCAAGCTTTCACCTTCACACTCAAGCACAAGAAAGGGGTCAAGAACAAGGTGGCAGATGCTTTGAGCAAGAGGGTTCTAACCATCAATCATATCCAATTGGAGAGTGTTGGCATTGACTCCTTGAAGGCCATGTATGATGTTGATGAAGACTTTGGAGAAATCTATAAGGTATGTACTTCCTTTGGTGATAAATATCATGTTGAGTTCTCTGAATTTTTGATTGAAGACGGATTACTTTTCAAGGGTGGATAGTTGTGTATTCCAAGGTGTTCTATGAGACTGGATATCATTAGGAAGAAACATTGTGGGGCCATGGTAGGACATTTTGGTCTAGATAAGACTCTTGATCTTGTGAAGAGACATTACTATTGGCCCAAGTTGCAGTCAGATGTGAGGAGATTTGTGGAGGCATGTGTGATATGTCAGAAAGCAAAAGGGAGATCCACTAATGCAGGTTTGTATCAGCCCCTACCCATTCCTTCTAAGCCGTGGGAGAGCATAAGCATGGACTTTGTATTGGGTTTGCCTAGAACAAGGAAGGGATATGATAGTGTTTTTGTTGTAGTAGATAGATTTAGTAAAATGGCACACTTCTTGCCATGCAAAACCACTTGTGATGCTTCATATGTTGCAGATCTATTTTTCAAGGAGATAGTGGGGATACATGGTTTGCCATTGAGCATAGTGTTAGATAGAGATGTGAAATTTATTGGCCACTTTTGGAGGACTCTTTGGAAGAAGCTTGGAACCAATTTATCCTTCTCATTAGCCTACCATCCTCAAACAGATGGGTAGACTGAAGTGGTTAACCATTCATTGGGAAATTTGCTAAGGTGTTTGACAAGGCAGCATGGAGAGAAGTGGGATAACATCCTACCACAAGCAGAATTTTCCTATAATGACACCATTAATAGGAGTGAAGGGAAGTCACCTTTTCAAGTGGTATATGGTATTCATCCAAGAGGTATTTTGGAGCTAAGAGATCTGCCTATAGGAGAGTCTATTATTGCAGATAGAGAAGCTTTTGCATCAGCCATTAAGGAGGTGCATGATCAAGTCAAGACACAACACCAACAGACTACATTGAAGTACAAAGCATATGCTGACAAGAAAAAGAGGGATGTACAATTTGATTTTGGATATTTGGTGTGGGTTCATCTAAAGAAGGAGAGGCTCCCAAAAGGTAAACATACCAAGCTAATGTAGAGGAAGATTGGACCATGTCAGATTTTGAAGAAGTGTGGGCAGAATGCTTATGAGATCCAACTTCCTCCTGATCTTGGATTGTCACCCATATTCAATATATGTGATTTAACTCCATACAAGCATAATGTAGATGTAGAACAGGAACCATTGCAGGATACATCAGATGATGATATTCCTAAGCATGATCCACCAAAATTGAAGAAGATTTTAGACTCAAGAGTGGCAAAGAAGACAAGGAACAAAGAGTACATGGAGTACTTGGTGGCTTGGCACGGGAAACCTAATTCAAAGGCAGTTTGGATGACTGAAGATCATATCACAAACAATGGTGCAGACTTTCAAACTCTGATCTCAAGTGGGCTTGAGATCTCTTCTCTCGGGGAGTATGGTGTAGGAGCACCCCTTCAACAAGCCAAATATACATCTGAGGGAGAAGACTAAGGTTTTAATATATTGTTATGTTTTATGCATTTCTATGTTTGTTCATGTTGTCATGTAGTATTTGTGTTGTCATTTCATGTTTGTAATAAAACCCCATCTTGTGAACCAGTGTCACAAATTTGGCATCCTGATAAGCAAATTTGGACATCTTGGACATTTGGGGTATGTGGATGATTAAATCAAATGTGCCATGTTGTTAGGTGTTTTGTTGTCTTGTGCTAAACAGGTGTCATGTGATTAGTTAGTGTTTTATCTTATAATCTTGGTTAAGAAAAATTTGAAAAAAAGAGTTTGGTAACCAAATAGGCAGAGGTGGTTGAGGAACGGTTCACCTTCCACCTTCTGTAACTGTCAATGTATGAATCTTTATAATCGGTCTATGTTTGTTGGGAGACAGGGAAAGAGAGAGACAAAGTTTGAGTGAAGAAATAGAAATTTGGTCAGTTTGTGTTTACAAATTCTGGGTTCTGTGTATATAATTGTTCTGTTGTCAAGATGCAAGATTGAAACAATTCCACTGGTGGATTTCTTTGAAATCAGTTGAATGGATTTTGTACATAGTTTCCTATTTTGTTTTCTTTTTATTCGTGGTCATGGCAGAATGGAACTGAGGATCCGACCTATGGAAGAGATGTCGCAGTAGGGAGCCTAGCATCTCTATGTGCTAGGGTTCAGTGGAATAGAGATTGTGAAGTTGATTGTAGAGGAGTCCATCAGTGAGATTTCTATCAGTGGAGAAGCAGAGAAAAATTAGGCCGACAAGCATCATTTGGCCAATAGAAGGAGTTTGGATGTTTGGTATCGATACAACCATTGAATGAGTCTCACCGAACGAGACTCTCGTTGTTCTTCAGAGTGGCTTTAAGCATCGGGGGAACTGATAGTATATCTTTGCGGGTGGTTGAACCAATTCAAAGGTTCAACAAGTTCAATTGGTTCATCGAAGTAAGTGGTACATCAGCCAAAGGAATTCTGGGTTTGGCCAATAGTAGTAAGTGTTGCCGATAGTTTAACTGATGGTTGAACCAGTTAAACGGTTCAACGGGTTCAGCGGGTTCATTGAGATACAAAGGTTCATTTGATCCACCGGTTCAACAAGGTGTAAATAGGTTCAAGAGGTTCAAACGGTTCAACCGATAGTTGCCGACAGCATTAAGTCTGGGTGATAGAAGTATGTTGAACCGATAGTTGAAGGTTCAATGGTTCATGTGGTTCAATGGTTCAATGAACTCAGAGGTTCAAATTAGTAAAGTCTATGCAATGGGAGTATGTTGAACCGATAGTGTATGTTGAACCGAATAGTTGAAGGTTCAACAGTTCAACGAGTTCATTGGGTTCAAGTGGTTCGAAGGTTCAATGATAGCAATAGTTTAGTATGTTTGAACTGTTTTGACCGCTTCGTTGCATGCTCTGCATCAGATTGCCACTAAACCCTTCCATCCTGATATATGAATATGTGCAGGACTGAATGAACCAAGCCCCATGAGGATGGATCTTTTCTGTGGCTCCCAATGAAAATCTCTTGGCTCTATCTCCCTCCAAGAGTCTAACTAAGTGCATTATAAAACAATCATTTACAACCTTGTAATGTTGTACATACTGTCTTCTTTCCAATTGAAGATAATGTTCCTAGGATGTCTTTTCATGTGGCAATTTGCCCAGTCTTCCAACTGTTTGCAGTCCATCAAAAGTGCACTTGCATGCACATGCATAAACTAGATAAGATGTCATCTTGAAAACTCTATCCTTCATTCTCCTCCATTTTACCATCTGCATATATATGGAAGCACTAATTATTTTAGCCCATTAGACCATCTATTTATTCTCAAACACTATTTTGATTAGGCCAAACATCCAAGATTTAAAGTTGCCAGCATTCTATTTTCTTCTCATTCTGCTAAGCAACACCATCATATATTGGACTTTTGGGCTGAAGTCATACTTGTATAGATGTTGGGGAATCTTAGCTACTGCTTTTGCCTTATTGGTGGGGTCTCTCCATCCCATAAAAATAACCTTTCTACAATCTTTCTAATTACCATCATACTCCTTAGCAAGTGCCTCCAAATCAGGCACATACATCCCCCTGGGTGTGGGTAAATTGAAGGCCTCTATTATGCCATCAACTGAGAGGTCAACATACACTCATCCTTGGTGCTCAACTCTTCTTGTCACCACATTATAGTTGTTTGCACATTCAATCAAGAGCTCTAGGGAATCGGCAACATACGAGAAACCAGCTGCATAATACATCCCTATAGATACAATATTCTTCAAGATAGGATTGTCCTCCTTGCTATGACTTCTAGTTCTAAAGGTGTCAATGTCTGTGTTGCCACAATGAGTGTCCTCTGCAAACCCATGCTTACTGTATATGCTATGTACTTTAGGAAACATATCTTGCTTGAATTTGGCATCATATTTGTCTATGCGGGGCTACATCATGTCCTAGATATGAAGACCTCAATTGGGATGTGTAAATGTATACCAGAAACGTCCTGTGCAAGTGATCTCCTATGCAATTAAGTCCTTGTTGCAAGTTTGATGTAGCTTCCTTTAGTTCTCGAGTTCTCTGTGCAATTTATTAGCTTTCGGATGCAATAATGTGAATTATGAGAGTAATTTCCCCTTTTAACCTAGCTAATTATTTGATTTTAGGGCTCATTAATTATTCCCAGGAATTCAAGTGGATTCCAGCAGTGCAATTGCGGGAAATCGCCACATGTGTTCATTGGCACGCTTTTTAATTTAAAATCCAATAGATTTTTACATCATTAAATGCATAAAGGGCATGCCTGGATATGGCAATAGATCTTAGTTTAGAATGTCCATATGGATATATCCATGTGGATATGTCTGTATGACATCAGCATGAGGGTCAGGTCAACCCTTGTTGACCAAAAATATACTATCAGGCTTCAATTTTGTTTAGAACAGGTCAGGATATCCATGTGGACACATGGCACAATATCATTCATTAGACAAGGGCATGGATATTTGGAAGGTCAAGATATTAGCAATGCGAAATATCCAAGTGAACAAATGTCCATGTGACATCATCAAGATAAGCCTTTTGTGTTGAATCAGATCGAAGTGACGTCATATGGATATGGATATTAGAATTGGGGTATGGATTTTGAAAAGTTAATATCCATGTAGGTTAATATCTGTATGACATCAGTGAAGTTAAAACTCTTTATGGGTCGAGATGACGTGACTTCATCCGGATCGGGATGTTTGGTAAAGGTAAGGATATTCGACAAGGTTAATATCCATATGAACAAATATCCACATTACGTTAGTTGTTTATATAAGTGAAAGTTAAATGACATCATTAGGCTTCAGATATGTCGAAGGTGTAAGGATATGGACATTAAACAATCATGAAATATCTATGTGGATGATGTCAGTGCGGCCAACCTACTACTTCAAGATGAAGCATGATGACGTAACCAGGATATGGATACTCAAAAGGATATATCCATGTCAAAATATCCATGACTTAATGTCTGGATCTACAAATTTATCATTTGGTACAATTTGATGGGTCGTCATTTGAATAGGGTATTCATAAGGATTCAGATATTAAAATGAAGATTAGGGTATTACATGGGTAATATCCATATCCCCGTTGACTAAACTTTGATTGCCATTACTTTCTCATTTCTTCAAAATTTTCTATGATTCAAAAGGAAAAGTTTCTCTATTTTCAATTGTCTACCCAATGGAATTATTTCCAAGGGTATTCCTGGACTTAACCTTCTGGATTTATATCATGACATGATCTTTTTGCCATACTGCCCAAAAGAAGGGAAACACCCCAGTAGAAGTAAAAAAGTTGGGTCCCTATTTTTCTAGGGCAAAATGGGGCATGTTGTGTAACCACACAACACCATCCATTGTTCTTACTCTCGAGATTCAGGGTGATAATTCCATATGCAAGCAAGAACTAAGTCTAGGCATTATACTACTGGTGGAAAACTCGCTGCATGAGCATGATGGAAATTGTTGTCATTGATGTCAATAAGGGGAGAAGATCATGGCTGACTTCATGGTGTTATTGATGTTTTTATCTTTGGAATTGTTGAGTTATCACTTGGAATAAGGCCAACTTTAAACAATTCTAATAAAAGGCAAGGCTGGCACCCTCTTCATGCAAGCACCACCTTTGGGATTTTAAATAAATTGAAAAGATATTTTTGCTGGCCAACCTGTCCCTCTAGCGCCTATTTGGGAAGATTAAATAATTTAAATTAAATTAACTAAATGAGGCCGACCTAGGTTGTGAAAAGGCACTTGATGGCATATAAATAGAATGTGTTGGGAGGTCTTTCATGAAAGCAATCCAATGCAAATCATTTCTCATTTAGAGAAAACCTAAGGAGAAGAAGAAGAAAAGAAATACAATGATAAATTAGACCATTTAGAGCAATCCTAGACCATAAAATATGAAGGGTGTTGAAGATTTATATTGAAGGAAGTTGGAGCAGATTTAGCATGTAAGATGTAATCATATTCATGTGAATTTGGAGTAGATTTATGGCAGATTTGTAGTAGAACTTCAAAGTGATATATAGTTGATTTGGCATAGAACTAAGGGCTGATTTGGAGCATACCGAAGAGCTAATTTGAAGCATACATTAGAGAAGTTGGTGCCTTCCAATTTACAAGAGATTGGTGTCTCTTGCTAAGTTAGTGCTCAGCTGTGGGGATTGGTGTCTCCAGTAGGTTGGTACCTACAAATATTTGTAAGAAATTTTTTTATATAAAGCAATATTTTGTCGTGGTTTTCTCCCAAAAGGGTTTCCACGTAAATCTTGTGTTCTTCTTGTGCTCTTGAATGTTGATGATGTGCATTTGATAATATTGTGGTTGCTAAGTTTAAAATAAAGTAAAAGTTTGTCTTATATCGATCCACTCCCCCTCTCAGTATAAGTGTGTGCTTAACAATTGGTATCAGAGCGGGTTCCTTCACAAATAGCCTAACCGCTAGAATGCAGATCTCGAAAGCACACATGGTGAGTCAAGAAGTTTTTTCATCAAATAGAGCTTCATTGGTCAATGGAACAAACTATACTTTTTTGAGCATAAGAATGCACACTTAATTAATGGCTCTTGGCCTTGATATTTGGCAATCAGTTGTGTGCCTTAATTGTGGAAAAGTAGGACATCTTGCTGCCAAATGCCCATATGTACAAAATGAAAATAATGATGAGGAAGAAGAGTTTCTATTCATTTCAATAAAAACAAAAGATGATATCCTTGAAAATGAAGACAAATACAAAGAAGAAGAGTTAGAAGGAGAAGAATATGATGAAGATTAAGGAGAAGTGGACCTTGAAGTAGAACTCATAAGTGCTCTAAGTGAAATTAAAAAAATCAGAAAGATGAACCAAAAACAAATGCTACAACTTCAAGAAGACAGCAAATCTAATGCAAAGTTATTATGAAGCCTTGACGAATCTGAGAAGATGATCATTGAGCTAAAAATTTAGATTGAAAAGGAAATAGGATTGAAGAAGAAGTGAAACTCAAATTAAAGGAAAAGGAAGAAGATTTTGAAAGATTAGAATCTAAAATCATTTCTTTAAGGAAGGAACTAGAAAAGGTAACTACTTAGTTGAATAGAAGTCTCAAGTTTGAAAGAAGTTCTTGGATCTTGGATGACATCATCAATGTCCAGAGGCCATTATTCATCAAGTCTGGTATTTCCTATGGAGAAAAAGCTTCAAAGTTCAAGTGTACTGAGCCATGAAAAAGCTATACAGATGCTCTCAAAAGTCCCATCAAAGAATAAAGTAGCAAGAAAGAGAATCACGCTCCACAAAAAGTAAGCAATCCTCTGCTAAATAATAAGGACAAATTCACAAAGGTTCTTCCCCCAAGGCAATCTCAAAAGACCAAGGTTCAAATCTCTTTCTTTGGTTATTACTTTTCCTGTAATCATTTTGGTCACAAAGCAGTAGATTGTAAATCTCTTGCAAGAAGTAGTTTTGGTCACTGCTATGTATGAAAAGAGGGAATGATGATGAGGTTGATAGTGTGATTAATTCCTCCTTTCACATATAACATTCAAGGACATTAAACTGAGTTAAGTCACAACTTTTGCAACAGGACTCAACTACAGGTTTGGTGTCACTTGGAATGATAAGTAAATTTAAATTTGTTGATTAATCTTGTTAAACCCTAATCCAATTATGCCTTAAACCCTAATTATATGAAATCATAAATAGACAGACAAAACATGACAAATGCTCACACAAGAAGGCACTAAATGCAGATTATATACATACCAAGTTTTAGATTCTAGAAAGTGAAAACTTCGGGGACACTAAGGCAGGCACCTATGTCTAATGTGGCACTTTTTCTAAGGGATTGGAACCAAAATATGCTTTAGACTGTAACCTGGTTAGAGATTTCCGAAGATGCAAAACTAGAGGACATTGGGGCAAGTGCCTATGTCCAATCAGGGATACTTTCCGTTGTTTTCTTCAGATCCAAAATCTTTATCCTCTATCTTGATCTCCTGCAACTCCTCTCCACAAGATCCGACACCTTTAACCTACAATCACAAGAGAGGGGTTTGGGGTTGTGGTGTTTAGGATCTTGCCTCAGTCAAGCCCCAGAATGGCATTCAAGCCTTCCAACACCGTTGTTATATAGAGTGCATGTCCTTGGTGGATAAAGGCAAAAGCAAATGATATGATAAATTGATTAAAACATAAAATAGATGTCACCTCAGAGGTGAAGCTCTCACAGGGAGATGAAGATCTTTCATGCCATGAGGAGATGGATTGATGAAGATAAATCTACAACAAAAAAGCACAAACAAACACAATACTGCTCTGCAACAAAATGAAAGCCTTGAATATCCTTAGCACAAGATCACAAGTTCACATTATTCATCTATCTTTAAAATGAAGTCCTAAACATGTTTATATATACATTCCCGCTAAACATTCGTAATTGAAATTTAATAGGCTGACAAAGGGAAATCTTTTAATGGTCACTTTGCTGACATTTAAAATTTGGGTCCCAACAAAATAGGTCTGGACTAGGGCATGAGTGCCCAAGTCCAGGGGCCTATTTTGGGACTTGATTAAGCTTAAGATGCACCCCTAGGCCCCATTTGAATGGGTTTCGGGGGATTTTGCTCTGAGATTCATTTTTAACATGCATAATTAAATCTAAGGGACCTAGGAGCTAAACTTAGGAGGTAAAAGTTCTAGGGGGACTTTTTACGACATAACATTTAGCTCCCACTTTAATGTATATATGATCTTATGACCCATACATGCATTAAAGTATGGTCGAAAACACATCAAACACACTAGGCACTTGAAGCTAAGGCATACACAAAGATTGAGGAACTATATCTAGCCCCCAATCTCATGTAAGCACTAGAAAACACATCACATACACACAAAACACAATGAAGACAGTAGGAAGCACACAAGACACAGAGAAGACAGTATTGAAGATACACAAAACATGATGAATACATTGATATAACATTTTCATATAAAATAAAATCCTAAAAAGCACATAAAATAATACCCAAAATGTAGGAGGAGCACATCGCTACACCCTTGAAACCACACACTGGGGAAAACATGCCAAATAAAACCTGAGTGTGGGATGAGCTCATTACTACAGCCTTGAAACCACACATGGGGGAAAACATGCCATACAAAACCTGAGTGTGGGAGGAGCTCATTGTTACACCCTTGAAACCGCACATGGGGGAAACCACACAGAAGACACACGGAATACACGAGCACCGTATAGCATGCCATAGACATACTATATGTCTTAAACATGGAAAACACAGGCAATGGAAGGAGCTTATTGCTAAGTCCCACCATCTCAAGCACACTGCAGACACACCTGACGGGGGCTTATGCCACAACAACCGCCAAAATCATGCTTAATGGAGGATAGCTCAAGATCCAACCCCACCTCCCGATGAGGACTTTGTATAAAAGGATGTGCACTAGCTCAAGAGATACACCATCCTCCCTTGCGATGAGGGCTTTTGTATAAAATTATACACACTAGCTCAAGAGATACGTTATCCTGCCTTGTGGAAAGGGCTTTTTGATTGCAATTGATATAAGGATGTGCACTTGCGAAGGAGATATAACATCCCACCTTGCAGAAAGGGCTTACAAACATGCTTTGTTAGTATCAAAGTCATCAAATAGATATCATTATATATGCCCCCACCTTAAGGTGGTTGACGTCATGTACCGATATCAAGCATGTTAAGGTAGAAAGAAGACATGCAAGGGAACAAGAGCTTTCACAAAGCACATGCCCCCAAGGTGACATGTGCTTATGATCGCCGAATGTTCCTACAAACACATTGATATAATATGCTAAGATAAACAACAAGAGAGGTTAGAAATATTATTCTAAGATATCAACCAAATCACATCATGAAAGCTATGCATGAAAATAATTACATCAAGGACCAAGGCTATACTCATGGGTTCGGAGCCAAGTATAACTGTTGGGCTATACTGCAGGTACCTTGGAACCAAGTGTAGCAACAAGGTGAGATACCATTCAAAGTGTACAAGAGCAGATTGAGTGGATTATAAAATGTTATTAAGAAATTCCATAAGATGATACATCACACAAAGTGATTCTACTAGTCAAGCATTGGATATATATAGATCAACCCCATCTTTATATATGGACTAGGTCTGAACTTGTGAGCATCTTAGAAGGGTGCTCCGCCAAGTTTTGTAAAAGTGTGAGTAGTTCATACCTGATTGATTCTTATTTCCAGGATGGTCATGCGGTGCTTGTTTCTCAAGTCCTTGTATATTTGAAATCTTTTGTTGTTTGTGAGGAGAGGAATCAGTGTTATTTCCCAATTATGATAGCCACCTTATTCTTTTTTGATCTTTTGCTTTCTTATTTCGATGAATAAACCTTTCATGATGGAATAGAATTCTTTCCACCGTGGCAACCTTTGCTTGTATCATAATATCTTGTTGCAGTTGTTCAATTTGCATATACAGTGCATTTTGGTTGACTCCTAATCCTTGAAGGGATAATGACGAAGGAACCTCAACATAGATACCTTTTCTTCATGGATGAGGTGAGCCTTCAATCTTCTCCTTATCCACTTCTATCTAGATAGTCATCTTCTTGCTCAATTGTGTTTTGTTTTACCATATTATTCTCTCTATGCCTCAGAAATGGATTAGTAAAGATCTATAAATTTTGATTCAGAGGGGCAACTGACTTATTTCAATTATCTTTCACTCCAGTTACCTGTATTATATTAGAATCGATGAGGTCTTGAATTTCATGTTTCAAACGCATACATCGTTCAGTGTCATGTCTTATTGATCGGTGATACTGACAAAAAGCATCAGCATCAAAATTAGGTCATTGTATCATGTTACTATCAAGTGGTTTCACAAGTTGAAGCTTCATAAGATTGTTTCTTACTACTTGATTCATAATTTATTGACGATATTCATATAATGGAGTAAATTGTCGATATTGTTGTTTGAATTGAATAGGTGCCCGTTTATGATTACTAATAGCGGACACTTGTGATTGAAAATTATTTGAATGTTGTCCATTGATCTTGATGAAGCTCTTGTTATTCCTCTTAAATTTGTTTTGTGAAGGTCTAGCCATGGATTGACTAACTTGAGCTGATGAGTTTTGATTTTCATACTGACTAGACGAAAGTTGGTAATCATGAAGGGCTATGCATAGATGTTGAAAAGAGCTAGACTTCATCAAGAGGATTTTATCATAGATGTTAGGTTGTAAATTCGTAATGAATACCTTTTGGAGATCTTCATCTTTAATTAGGTATTGTATTTACGAGATGAGACATTGATATGGATTGATGAATTATGTCAATTTTTCTTTCGAACCTTGTATACAATGAACCAAGTCAATCAAAGAAATTGTAGGTCCAATGTTTTCTTGGAAATATTGTAAGAATTGATCGACTAGTTGTGAGAAAAAGTTTATTGAGTTCTGAGGTAAAGAGTAAAACCATTCCAAAGCAGTATCTTTGAGAGATTGTGGGAAAAGTTTTGCTAACAAGTCCTCTTCAAAGAAGAAATCACTACACATCGCCGTGAATGATGCCACATGAGTATTAGGTTCACCTTTATGACCATACTTTTCAAAGCGAGGAATCTCAAATTTTTCATGCATAGTTCTTAGGATTACATAAGATAGAGGATTATGAACATGATATGTTGGTAAAGTAGGTTGGGAAGGATTAGTCAAGTTTGTCACCTTTTGTTGTAAATAAGTCATGCTTTGCAAGAGTTGATTTAAAAGGGCATCATTAGGAGATGCAATTTGTTGTTGAGAAGAATTAGAAGTTGTGGTCATGAAATTTTGAGGTGATTGGTTGTGAGTGATAACAAAAGGAGGTTGAGAACAATTGTAAGTGAAAGGTGGTTTAAAATAATTGTAAGTGAAAGGTGGTTGAGAATAGGTGGAATGGAGAGGTGGTTGAGAGTGATTATTCATATAAGAAGTCACCCTAGGTGCCAAATTTTGATAATTGAATCTCATAGCCTTGTAATTCTATGAATTAATGTCATTAGATACTCCAATACCAATGGTAGCTTTACTAGAAGCTTGTGCATTAGTAGTGAGAATTGATGATGTAAAAGTAGACATTCCAGTAGTTGGTATAGGTGTCGATACTTGTGTATGAGTCAGTGATGACATATTGTTGATAACATTCACACATTCAGTCACATGCATAAAATTAGGATTCACTATGTGTGCTAAGCCATGGAGCATGTTAACACCATCTTGTCCTTCTTTTAACAACTTTCTTAGATTATGAACAACATGCCCAGCTTCTTCCGCTATCGTTTCTTTTTCCACAAATGCTTGAAAATCTGCTAATTCTTTATCAAGTTTGCTTATTTGTTCATCAGGTACGTGTGTCATTATATCAATAAGATCCTTAAAGTCATGAAATTTTTGGTCTTCCATTGTAGTTGTAGCAGGTATGATATCTTACAAAGTTTGTGTTCCTCCTTTTGTAAAGTAAGTGTTCAATGCATTTTCTGATGTAGGAACATCGTTGCTATTGGGAGCACTAGAACCCATTAATCTAATACTTCTCCTTAAAGGGATGTTTGTATTAGGGTAGTGGGTTATACAAATCATGAAAAATCATACAACACTCAATGCAAAAACTAATAAAATAAATCAAAGGAGCAAGATATACTTGTTGAAATACACAATGTGTAATTTAGTAAATATGTCAATTTTCAATCTAGAGAATTAAATGATGCCAAATTTTCAAATGTTAGATGAATATATGTTTCAAAATGAATGCAAGATCTAAAACTAAATATATTTATGACAAATTCAATGAAACAAAGCAAAACTATGCTTGCTTATGCACTTAAAATGCTCAATTTTTTCAATTTAAATGCACAAAAAATGTTATAAAATTATGCACAATGATGGGTGACTGAAATGCAATCTGATTTAATGTGTAAAATAACTCAGATCAGATTTTAAAATGATTCCAAAGTGCTGCAATGCTCAATGCAAAGTCAAGATTAAGGCAAGATGAATGAATATGCTTGTTTTTGTTGAAATACATAATGTGTAAATGCAAATTTTGAAATGTAGATGCAAAAATACACTATGATGAAACACTACAGTCCAAAATTAGATTTGTAAGAGTGTTAAAATGAGTAATAAAATATGAAATAAGATTTTAATTACAACCCCTAGCTTTTGAAATTACTAGGTTATATGAAAAATACAAAATTTCAAGCAAAACCCTAGCAAATGAGAGATGCAAATGCAAGGTAAATGATGATGAAAATCTAAAATGCTGTAATTTATCTCAGATCTGATGTAAATATCTGAAAATTAAATGTTTTCAATGATATGCAAGGAAAATAGTGCAAACTATGTCTTAATGCAAGCCAAAAATGCCTATGTTTTTCAAAATTTTCAAATTTATACAAGATTTTCAAATGTATGATGATCAAAATGAAATGCATGAATGCAAATTTGATTACAATACTCAGCAAGGTGAAAATTTCAGCAAAAACATGGATCCACCAAAATGTTATGTATGAAAGAGGGAATGATGATGAGGTTGATAGTGTGATTAAATCCTCCTTTCACATATAATATTCAAGGACATTAAACTGAGTCAAGTCACAACTTTTGCAAGAGGACTCAGATATAGATTTGGTGTCACTTGGAATGACAAGGAAATTTAGAATTTGTTGATTAATCTTGTTAAACCCTAATATGATTATGCCTTAAACCCTAATTATATGAAATCATAAACAAACAGATGAAACACGACAAATGCTCACACAGAAAGGCACTAAATGCGGATTAGAAACATACCATATTTTAGATTTTGGAAAGTGGAAACTTCGGGGATATTGGGGTGGGCACCTGTTTCCAATGTGACACTTTTTCTAAGGGCTTGGAACCAAAATATGCTTCAGACTATAACCTGCTCAGAGATTTTTGAAGATGCAAAATTGGAGGACACTAGGGCGGGCGCCTATATCCAATCAAGGATACTTTCTATTGTTTTCTTCAGATCCTGAATCTTTATCCTCTACACTGATCTCCTGTAACTCCTCTCTGCAAGATCTGACACTTGTAACCTGTAATGACAAGACAGGGGGTTGGGGGTTGTGGTGTTTAGGAGCTCACCTCGGTCAAGACCCAGAGTGGCATTCAAGCCTTCCAACATTGTTGTTAGATAGAGTGTGTGTCCTTGGTGGACAGAGGCAAAAGAAAATGATATGATAAATTTATTGAAACACAAAATAGATGTCACCTCGGAGGTGAAGCTCTCATGAGGAGATGATCTTTCACACCATGAGGAGATGGATTGATGAAAACAAATCTGCAATAAACAAGCACAAACACAACACAATACTACTCTACAACATAATGAAAGCCTTGAATACCCTTATCACAAGATCACAAGTTCGTATTATCCATATAGGTTTAAAATGAAGCCCTAAACATGTTTATATATACATTCCTACAAAACATTCGTAATTCAAATTGAATAGGCCGACAAAGGGAAACCTTTTAATGGTCACTTTGCCAACATTTAAAATTTGGGTCCTGACAAAATAGGTCTGAACTAAGGTATGGATGCCCAAGTCCAAGGGCCTATTTTGGGACTTGATTAAGCTTAAGATGCACCCCTAGGCCCCATTTGACATGGGTTTCGGGGGATTTTGCTCCAGGATTCATTTTTAACATTTATAATTAAATCTAAGGGACCTAGGAGCTAAACTTAGGAGGTAAAAGTCCTAGGGGGACATTTTACGACATAACAGTCACAAAGCAACAAATTATAGGAATCCTACAAGGAATGTTGGTTGGAACAAGAGCATAAGTCCTTATGAGTTTTCAAATGGATACTATAACTCATTTGCTCCTCTAATAGATTTCAGTGCTATATGTTATAAGTGCAACAATTTTGGACTCACTGTCCAGAAGAGAGAAGAATAGAAGAAAAACTATTATAAAGAAATTCACTATCTCCAAGCAATAGGGAAAATCCACTACTGCAACTTCTTGCCATCCACAACCGTTGGCTCACTGCCTCTAGTAACTTCAAGCACACTGAAATGTAGACACCTTCTGCTTACTACATTCAGGAGTCATAAGCATTTAAGATCCACACAATTCATCACCCTTGATTCACATTTGCATCTTCTTCTCTAGATTTCTCCACTCAACTTCATCTTGCATTTATACCATCCACAACCTAAAACAATCTCAATTAGGTCAGCCTTAATGAAACATGTGCACCTCAAGCATGCAATACCAAATAGGTCGGCACTAAACACTTCCACAGTGGAAAGAAGTGAAAGTGGACCACATCAAGGGTTAACTAGGACTCAAATCTATATCACCATGTTGCTCATCACATCCACAATGCATGAGGTACCTCTGCAAATAGCACTAGGAAGCCAAGTCAACCAAAGTTGAACAATCATTGCAAGCAACCACATATATGCCTCTCCAAGTACACAAACATCATGAAGACCACAAAGAGGTATTCCACAGAATCCACACATCTCTCCATGATCATCATAATATCTTGCAACACTTCCACAACCACCTGAAACAAAGAATGTCTTTATTCTACACATTAGGATGCACTACCACTGAACTCCAACATAAGAACTAATCTTGTGGAGCAATCCAACACTTGAAACCTTAAGAGAAAGTAGTTATAGACAATATAAACACATTCCCAGATCCGCAAGACAAGAGACCTCAATGCGGAGAAATACATAGCAATCTCATTTCTCCCAGATAGACTTCTACACAGGCAAACACTTTATCAAACACATCTTCCACTGCCAAATGATCCAGACCCTAAAACTCTAGATATAACACATCTAAACACCTCTAATCATTACTTTCAAACCGCATAAGCATATATTCAATCATAAATAAATGTGAAGCAAAACTTTGAGCACACCTTTGTCACACTACACACCTTTTATTCAAATTTTCTCAAAAGCACTTGGAAACCAAGTGAATCACCTACTAGAGGTTGACATCAATGAAAACACCAAACAGTTTCCAACAATGTCCCCCTTTGTCATTGATGGAAACAACAAATTTCTGAAAAACCATCAAGACCTAAAGCAATTAATCAGCAGCTCAGTAGTTCTCCCCCTGACTGGAACAACTCTTACTCTTCACATACTTTCCTACACAATCTTTCCTACATAATAGTTTTTTAGTTACTTTAACTCTCTCCCCTTTTAACATCAATGGAAAAGGGAAACACTTGCAACACTAGCAAGTACTTACTCTCATTCCACTATTTTCACTTATTTGCACTCTCCCCTTAGGGTTATAGGATATGCTCCATCTGATTACACCAACAAATAGTATCACTACCTACTCCCCCTAAGAGGTATCCATCAACATCAGTCCAGGACTAAGAGTGTATCTTGAGATGCTTCCTCGACAGATGCATACACTTATGCATCTAATTAAAAGGAGGGGCAATAAACCCTAACTTCTCCCAGAGATACTCAAAAGTATCTTTAGGAAGGGCCTTTGTAAAGATATCTGCAACTTGATCCTTGGTAGGCACATTCTCCAATTTCACCTCATTCTCTGCAACCTTCTCTCTTAGAAAGTGATACTAGATTGAGATATGCTTTGTTCTTTAATGCATTACCAGATTCTTTAAAATTTTGATAACGCTTGTATTATCACATAGGATAGGAATTGGTTCATCATATGATACTTTGATATCCTTCAACATCCACTTCATCCACAACAACTATGTCTAGCAAGATGCTATTGTAATGTATTCTGCCTCTACAGTAGATAATGACACTGAATCCTACTTCTTACTCAACCAAGAGACTAGTCTGCTTCCAAGAAAGAAAACACCACCACCTGTACTTCTTCTATCATCTGTACATCCTGCCCAATCTACATCTGTATACATATTCAAAGAGAAAAGTATCTTTGGGATACCATAAGCCAAAATCTAGAGTGGCTTTCAAGTATCTAACTATCCTTTTTACTGTTGCAACATGTGATTCTCTGAGATCTGCTTGAAATCTAGCCACAAGGCAAACTACATGCACGATATTCAGTCTAGTAGCAGTTAGGTATAACAGTCCACCAATCATTGATATGTATTTGCTCTTATCAGCCTTGGGAGATTCATCATCTTTGCTTAACCTACATCCAGTAGTCATGGGAGTACATGTACTGGTTTGGATTCCTCCATCCCAAACTTCTTCAACATTTCCTTAACATGCTTTGATTGTGAAATGAAAATACCTTTTTCTGATTGACTGATCTGTAACCCAAGGAAGAAATTCATTTCCCCACACATTGACATTTCAAATTATTTTGCATCTCTTCTACAAATCTCTTGCACACACCTTCATTTCCTCCAAAGATTATATCATCAACATATACCTCCACAATTAGAAGTTGATCTCCTTCAACTTTGAAGTATAGATTGCTATCTGTGGTGCCCTTTTTGAAGCCCTGTTGTAGCATATATCTATCCAATCTTCCATACCAAGCTCTTGGAGCTTGTTTGAGTCCATACAATGCCTTCTTGAGTTTACAGACTATATTTGGATTATTTGATAACAGAAAACCTTTCGATTACTCAATGTATACCCCTTCTTCCAATTCTCCATTCAAGAATGCAAATTTCACATCCATCTAATAAACTTTGAAGTCCTTATGTGCTACAAAGGCCAATAACATTTTAATTGCCTCCATTCTTTCCATTGGAGCATATGTTTCCTCAAAATCTATTCCTTCCAATTGTGAGTAGCCTTTACACACAATCCTAGCCTTATTTCTGACTACTTCCCCATTCTCATTCAATTTGTTTCAGAATACCCATTTAGTTCCTATTACATTTTTGTCTGCTGGTCTTGGGATAATTTCCCAAGTCTAATTTTTATCAATATGTATCAATTATTCTTCCATAGCTTTGATCCAATGTTCATCTCTGCATGCTTTAGTCACTATTTTGGGTTCTATTTTAGACAATAAACACAAATTTACATGTTCATCTACCATAGCAATTTTCCCTCTTATTAATACACCTTTGTTCTTATCTCCAATGATTTGATCTTCAGCATGATTCCTCTACACATACTTGGGAGTCTTAGGAGCTCCTTTTCCGGAGCATCTTCTTCATTAACTTGTATTTCCTTTTCCTTTTCTTCTTCTCTTTCTTCTTCTCTAAAAGGTGGCTCATCATATCCATATCCTTCTATCAGTACTAAGATTTGATGTGGTTCTTCATCCAACTATTGGAAAGAGACACTGGTCTAATGAATGATTGAATGGTGCAGGAGCACCCGGACATGATCCGGATATAGGTCCGCATGATGACATACATGATCAGGATATAGGATAGTTATCAGCATGATGACAGGGCAGGAGGCTATTTTTAGTATGTTTGACTTTCTCATGTAATAAGGTCCACTGGACCGATGCTATGTATTAGTTCAGCCTAGGAGTATGTGTAGGCAGTTAGAGATCGGGATAAGATAGTCTGAGTTGTCCTCTCTCCCAGCCGCTTGGAAGCTCCCAGCCGCTGGGAAGTGAAGTTCGTAGTACTCGAAGGATTTGTTATATATACCTTCGATCTGTTAGGGTTTAAGACATTGAGTTCATATTGATAGTTCAGATTGATTATTGAGATTGATATTGATGTTGCTAGATGTACTGGTGTTGTGTTGAGTTGAGAGAAGTTCAGACATTGTGAATCTGTATTCAGGACTTTTGAATTTCAATTGAATAAGATCTCATCTTTTGCAGTATCTGGTTGTATCAGTTGTATCTGTGTTGATTTCCTTTTCTGTTTGCAAGTTAATGGGCACTTTCAACCCTTCCACCGGTTGATCCTGCAAATCGGTGGAATGGTCCTGTATCATAGTTTAGTTTGCATTTGTGTTTTCTGTTTATGCATTGCATTGTTCAGGAGATCAGTTAGGAGCATGCTGTGATCAGCCTAGCATCCTCATGTGCTAGGTCTAGAAGATAAGTTGTTAGATTTTGGTTTGAAGGTGATCCGGCCCGGTCGTCACATGATCTTTGTGAAATAGAGCGGTTCGGAGTGCTTACATGCAGTGGACGGATACACAGGAGGCTGCATGTGCGTTTCCAGCCGGAGCAAGCCGCATCGTCATCTGCGAATCCATCGCCATCAGGATCAGGTCATGAAGTTGTTGAAGTTTGCATGTTGCAGGTGCATCATGATGTTTTGAGTTGGATATATACTCAGTGTATATATCGCAGTCAGGATCATCTCTCGGAGAAGTTCACCATCCGCATATCGCTAACGGATGCGGGTGTGAAAGTTAAGTTTTTTTGGCTAAGTGTTGAAGAGTTCATCAGGATGATGTGTGACGTCATCGTCATCAGGATATGACGTCATCGTCATCAGGATATTAAGAAATCCCTCAATGCGAGTTTATCCTGTTGTCGCTAAGGGGTTAAGTATCGGCGAAGGCAGGAAGTTGTATTAGCATCATCAGGAGGTTTCGAAGAACCGGATAAATAATATCATGATGTTGTTGCTTGTATCGTCGGGAAGTGGAGCATCGAAGGCAAGTTGTTGAAGTGCAACGTCATCAGGATATTTGGAGCAACCGGATATTTGGATATCCTGCTGACGAAGGTGATATTGAATATCATGATGATGCCGCTTGTATTTGGCACCCGATGAACAGTGCAACCGGAGGATGTTTGCGCCCGTTGATTATCATGATGGTGATGATAGGCGACAAACGGAGGAGGTAAATAGTAGTCGACAGGAGGATATTTGCGATCATCCGAAATATGATGATGCTGTTGAAATATGATGGTGCTGTTGGTGTCTCTAGGAAATATGATGATGATGTTCAGCCGATAGAGAATTTTATCATGCTGTTTGTATTGTTGGCAACTCCTTCCTGTTAGTTAGCCTCCGTTGCGTCCCACTCTGCATCATTGAATGTTGTCATTGACACTTTACTTCGGTAGATCAATTTGGTTTGACAACAAGGAATAAAAGGATTCTGGTCTAGAAGCCTAAAATGAATAAGTATGGGCAGTATATAGAGTAAGTGATAGAGATTGGGTCAGTATGCCTCTGCAGTTGAAGATCATTAAATGCAGTTCAGATATGCTAATCATATATATTTGGTGATGATATGTTCCAGTGTTCAAGTCTTGACTTCCTCCGGAAGTCATACTATGAAATGCCTAAGTCCGGGTAAGCAGAGTTAAGTCAGAAACAATGCAGAGTACCTGAGTAATTTGGTCTGTATTCCTCCATTGTTGCATATTACGTCTTGCCAGTTTGAAGATATGTCAAGTGGTCAATGATGAATGTTGGATACAAATTTGAAAATCTCATATGGTCTGCAGTGGGAGTTATGATGTGACAGATAAATTGGTCAAGCGTGTTCTTAAGGGACAAGCCAATAGGCATGTTAGATTTATATGCGGAGAAGATATATTGTTTGAACAATCAATATAAGTAGTTGAATGATTGGTGCCAACCTATATGAAGTCTATTGTATGTTTGTTTGGGTTTGCATTGTTGTTTGGGCACAAGATCAAGCTGACAGGGTATATTATTTGTATACACGTTTCATGTTTAGCTTGCCAACCTGATTATGAGATTAATCTTGTTGTGGATATATATACTTGATGGATTTCAGTGTTGGAGGGGTGTAACTGTGTGAATATAGTGCGAATAAAAGGCGTGTGCGATCTAAGGCAATTTTGTGATCATAAAAAGTTAGTAAAAGCAAAAGGGCAAAGAGTATGTGAAGCAGAGCAGAAAAGCAGGGAAGACATTATGAAGATATTTGAGTTTGTATACTAAGCTATTAAAGGAACTGCACTTTAGCATTCTATACATACATTTGCAGCAGTCACCTCCTGGAAGTGAGTGAATCCTTCTTCTATCTTCTCTTCTATTTTCTTGACAGTGAGCTTATTGCAGTGAGCATTTCTTAGGACAGTGAGTCCTTGGGCAATGAGCCCTAAGGTAGGGAGTCTTCATGTAATTTGGTATTGCTATCATAATATATTGTCAGCTAACACTGACCATGGTTTTTCTGTTTTGGGGTTTTCCACGTAAAAACCCTGGTGTCTATGTGTTATGTCTTTATGGTTGTTGTTCTTATGTTTATTCTACTTTCATGTTATTGAATTTACTAATTGTATTAATGGACATGTAAAGAAGTGGTTTTATAGAATACTAATTCAACCCCCCTCTTAGTATTCCTTGTGTTCAAAAATTAGTATTAGAGCAAGGTTCCTTGGAATAAGTTTAACAGCTTGAGGAAGATCTGGGAAGGAGTACTCATGGAAGACAAAAGGTATCCTTCTCCAAGCAGTGTTACAATTGATCAAGAATTAAAAATTGCTCTTAAATATCTTGATAAGTATGAAGCAAATATCAAGGACTTGAAGGAAAATATCAAAGAAGCTGATGAATGCATCCTGAAGCTAAGAGATCAAAGGATAGGAATAGAGAGCTAAGTGAATAGTTGATTGAAGCAAATGAAAGCCTAAATAATTTATCAAGGTTGTTTGAAGAGAATGAAAAAACTGAGAAACATTTGAATCAAATGTTGAAAGACAAGTCTGAAGATTGTGAAACGTTGGCAAAAGATGTTATACTTCTAAAGTTTGATTTGGAGGTGGCAAACAGTTACAAAGAAAAGTTCAAAATAAGCTCTGCAAAGCTTGATGAGTTGCTTGATAGAAAAAAAAATTAGATGACAAGAAAGGTTTGGGATTTGAAAAAGGAGAAAGTTCTAATTCAGGTCAAGAAAACACTAAGATGAGGAGAAATAAAGGCAACCAATTCAGGAATCAGAGAAGAAGACCTAAAAGACCTCTGGTCAAGCAGCCAAATGCTCAAAGGTACCCATCTTTCAATGGCCATTTTTTTAATTACAATAAGTTTGGCCATAAGGCTACTTAGTGTAGGAGTAAAATGAATTAGAATGTTTCATCATTCTTTGGTCAGTGTTTCAATTGCAAGAAAATTGGTCATAGATCAAATGAATGCAGAAGTATGGTAAGAAATGGATTTAACAATACAATCAATACTCAATCCTTCAATGGAAAGTGTTTTGCATGCAATATATTTGGACATATGTCTAACCAATGCAGAACAAGAATGAATCCAATTAACAGAAGGAATCAGGGATAGAGGAATGTGGTATGCTACAATTGCAATAAGTTTGGACATATTGAAAGATTCTACAGATCCAAGAATGAGAAAAGAGACTATCCTACAGAGAAGAGGAAAATAGAGAAGAAATAAGATAAAGGTAAGAATAAGATTGATCTAGTGGAAATCAAGAAGGAAATGAGCATGGTCTGGATTAAGACAGATGTTAATGATGTCAAGGATGGATCCGCACCAGTTTCTGGTGTAGATACTTCCTCCGGAAAGTAAATTGGGTGCTCTGGCTTAGGGGGAGTTGTATTGAAAATCCAAATCCCCTAACTAGATAGTCAGTGCTAGGATCTAGCACAAAGATATGATGAAGAGTTACATATGACAAATCTTTTTTCCAAAAGAAAAGGTTCAAGTGCAAAACATTGGGAAGCAATCCTAACCGATTGTGCTCTATAGTGAAGGGTTTTGACAGCTTTTTGAAAGACTGCATTTATGGCGATTAGGTTAAGACAATCAAAGACTAAAAGGCTTAGATTCAAAAGGTTAATCACTTTACACTCAAACTATCAAGTGCCTAATGAGAACTGGAGTGAAATTCCAAGCAACTACAACAAGACAAATCGATCTCAAGTGAAACCCTAAAAGAGGTATTTTTTAGTTAGAAACCCTATTGTGAATTTATTTGAGTCTTTATGGAAATGGAAACACCACAAGTAATTGATATAACTAAGGGAGCTTGGCCAAAATTCAAGAATCGTCCATTCAAATCAATAGAGGTCAATCCAAATGGTGCATTTTTAGAAATTTTGTTTGGTGTTATGCATGGGAAAGACATTAGGGCCTACATTCATGTTTCCCTAGAAGAACATGGTGATAGTACATTCATAGATTTATATCTAAAACATTTAAGTGATGACCAATTTGAGTTGAAAGAAGAATATAAGGCTTTGGAAGTGAAGAAATTCATTCAGTACAAAGACTTCCCAACATTCGCAAAGGACAAATGGGTCCAGTACATTCTGAGCTGGATCCATGACGAATTCACGTGGCTAGAGAGACCATTCATGATTGCAAAGGAGGCAATAAGAGTTATGACTGCATTAAGCTCTACCGGTAGAGTACCAGTATTAAAATCTGTAAAGAATGAAACAGTGATAGAAGCCATTGAAGCCAAATTTGACAAAAGGGCATTGACAATCAATGATATTGAAGACCTTGCTGTAAGGTTTGCATCCATGGTGCTAGATTACAAAATCTACTTCACAAACCGTGAGAATTCTATCTCTGGTACTGCTATATATACTACCTATCAGATGATCAAGGAGAATGCAGACTATGACCTCTGTGAATTGCTACAACAACAATTAATGGAAAACCTAAAGAAGACAAAGGATAACAAATACCCCTTCAAGTTTGGTAAGTTGATCATCTTATTATTCTTCTATTTTATGTATGAATTACCAAGTATGAAGAATATGTTCTAGTTAAATAGTCAACCAGTTGCAGTGCAAATTAGAGATCATCTAAGTAGTATAGGAAGTCATGATGCACAAACTACAACCCTATGGGGCTATTTCAATAACTTCCAAAGGGTAATGCAATATAGGGAAAAGATCCCTAAGACAATTGTGGAAAAATATAAAACTGATATAGGCTTCATTGTGTTAGGTGAATATTTTGTCGTTAACTCGCTAACGGCAAAATGGGTATATCAGCCACAGCTATGATGAGACAAAGTCTCTCCTCTCAGCAAGGGGAGGTTCCCTCTAATTATTTAACTTTTGCAAATCAAACAACTTCTCAAATTTATGTACACTAAAAACTATGTTTGTGGTGGTTCCATCTCATCTCATTCTCTTTTTTCAGAATAGATGTCTATATTTCATACTCTTGATATAAGACTTGTAAATTATCACAATATCACAGAAACACAAAGTTTCCTGTTACCTTACTTACTACTTGTAAACAGACTTATTTGAAGTAGAATGCAGCCCAAAGTCTCCACTCCTCTTCAAGATGATAAAAGTAATTCAAATATAACAACTTGCAGCACAAAGTCTCCAAACTATTGTATTCTCACAAACATGAACATATAACCCACAATTGATTTGATAACACAAAGTTTATCAGAATCAAATTAAGAGCGTTCTTCAATTACTTGAAACAAACTCCACACTTCAATTATTATCAAATAAGATTATGATAGCAAGACGTAAGAACAAAACTATCACAACACAAATAATCCCAAGACAAAGATTGGAATTGAACTTGCTTTCTTGTATTGATAAATATTTGAATATTGATTTTCACAAAAAGCACAAAGTCTTGATTTGCTTCTCAATTCGCCAGAGTTTTCTTGCAATAGAAAAAATATAATCTTTACAAAAGAGGTCCCCTTTATTTATAGGGAAAGACCTTGAGAAAATCTAGGAAATCTACAACTACTTTGACTTATTCAAAAATAGGAGTCCTTATTGACTTGGGACTTCCTATTTTTTACATGTAATTGCATATCAAAAATGTACATGTAAAAATGTCCAAAACTGTTTTGAAAGTACATATGAAAATCAGAAAATAAACTAAGGGGAAAAACCAGCTGCTTCAATTTGTATCTCCATTTTTTCTCATGTGGTGATCATACATAGTGAAGGCCGCTTGCATTTCAATGCTATCTGGGTTGAATGCATTTTTGAAGATCATCCTGGCCCTCACTACGGCATCCCTCACTGTAGTGATTGATTTGGCATGATTAGTTAACCTGGTTTTCAGATTGTCCAAGGTTAACTGGTTATCTAAGATGCTGTCCACAGAAGTTATTGAAAATGCCTTGTCTTCAAATTCCTTCTGAAACATGTCTTAAAATTCCTTAACCATTTCTTCTGCAGAAAGAAACTGGTTATCTTGTGATACCAATTTACAAGGCAACTCCTCAAGCTTATGCAAAATGTTAACATCATTTTCTTCACTGGTTTCCTTTGCAGCTTCAAGATCCTTGATCAAATTTCTTAGCATATTGCTCCTGTACATTAGAGCTTCCTTTGTTTCTATATATAAATCCCTGTTGGAAATGGCGCCAATGGATATTAAAGTGCTTATTTTTAGCTTCCTCATTTCCACCCACTTATCATGATTATCCTCCGTGCGCTCAATATCTTGAGAGATGGTATCAATGAGATCATTGAGTTCTGCCCTTACTTTCTTCATCTTATCCATTTTCTCAAACACATCCGTGACCAAAGAGATTCCTTGTGCTCGCATCCTATCTAAGTACTCTTCAAGTACTTTTCCTCTGAGGTGAGTCTTTTCTGCTTTCAGGATGACAGGGTCTTCTACAGATACAGCCTCTGGAGTAATTGCTTCTGAATTCAAAGTGATCTTTCTTACCACTGCAGTCAGCTGTTCTGCCTTTGCCTTGTAATAATCTTTCATTTCTTTTTCCCTGTCGAACTTCTGGATCAGGATGTCCATGGCTGACTGCATATCATTTTTAGCGCTTTCATGGGTGATTTTGCCCAATTCAACCCTAGAAATAGAATAGTCATTCATGTCAAAATTTTCAACAGTTGCATCCTGTGGGGGTTTTGCTATCTCCAGAAATTTATGCCCCTTATCTTCAAGCACCCTGGAAAGGATCTTTGGTTTCTTAGGGGGCCTTAGGCTTTGCAGGTACCAACTTAGTGAAATCAAAATCATCTGGGGAGATGACTTACTTTTTCCTCTTTGGCGTGTAAGCTGATAACCAAGGTGGAAGCAGAGAGGTATTCACATTGGGATCCATTCCTACTGTTGGTGTTCCTGGAACTGTGCTTGTACTGGTGGTGGAAACAATAGGCGGGGTGTTAGTAAAAACCGCACCTGTTATATTTGCACTTGAAACCTGTTTAGTATTCATCACAAAATGATCAAACATAGATGTATCCCCAATATCAAAAGATGAAGAAGACAAACTAGGAATTGAATTGGAAGAACGGAGAACATTTTCAAAAGTGCCTTGGGGATGATCAAAAATTATTTTAGGAGGAGAGGGGGATTCAGAGGAAGGAATGATAATAGGGGAAACAGACACAGGGGCTGCGACAGGTGTATTCTGCTGTGGGGACAAAGCCTCCTCATCTTGTTGATCTGAATCCTTGTCTTCAACATCCATCTCTTCAGTCGTTGGCTCTTCAGTTGCTGGATCCTCAACTTCCATATCTTTCGCTTCAGGTTCTTCCTCAACAGCTTTTGCTTTCTTTGTTACAAATCTAATTTTAGGTTTGTGTGTTTTAGAGGATGATGGAGCATCACTCTTGTTCTTCGTTCTGTTTTCAACCTTCTTACCAGTCTTCTCTTGAACTTCAGTTTCTGAACCAGTGAGGAATTCTTTCACCGTAATTCCTTTATCCTCCAGCCAGTTATTGGTGTTAGCCAATATAGGCTCAAATCTCTTCCTTAGCGAAGTCAACTCCTTTTTAGACCATTGAATTGGAGGTAGAGGAGTACTAGCTATCTGTTCTGTATCATACTTAGCATCAACCAATTCCCCATCATCCACAAGATCTTCTGGAATATCAGCAAGTCCCAGATATTCAATTTGCTCTAGAGACAGCCTGCTATAGTCCAGTTTCTTGATGTCTTCCTCTGTTCTCAAATCTATCCAGACATCTTCCACCATGGGTTCGTGAAACTGTGTTTTCCTCTTGATTTTATCCTTTACGCCTCGGTAGTCAAATTTTGATCTCCTCTTGAATTGCTTCATGGTGACCAACTGCATTTCTGTCTCCATAGCCCTTGCCTTTGCGGCAGTCAACACTGAGTATCTGCCGATTTCCACTGGAAATCTGAAGCCAGGCTTCTTGAGTTCCATTTGTTTGTTATGCACGACAATCATTTGCCTGCACAACTCCATCAAGACCAGTCTATCTGAAGGAAACCTCAGAAGCATATAAGGGTAGCCTTGGAAAAAGCCAACCCTCAAGTATGAGAAAGATGGAAATTGCAAAAACATACAACCAAAGCCATTAACCACTGTCCATGCCTCGTCTGAAATTCTTCTCTGCTCCAGTTGGGGATCAAAAAGACACAAGAATACAGCAAAGAACACATCATTCACTCTCCTAAAATGGTGAATGGAACCTTTCAATGTCAACAAAGAATAATACTGATATACTGGGATTACTCTCCTATCCCCTTCTGATGATAATCTTGGAAAAATCCTCATGGAGGCTGCAATGTATACCAGATAGGAAGTCATGAAGAACTTGGAGGTAGTGGATACCTTCGTCAGCTGATCATGCAAAGCGTTACTGATTTGTTCTCCCCAGAAAATAACTTGCTTACTTTGGAGTATGACCTTAATGAAAGGATACATCCATTCATGAAATTGTGAAGAGGAGGACAAACCTCTTATCTTGCTGAGGAGGGTAATCAAGTCACCAACTTCTTCCACAAAATCACTTCGAGGAAAACTGCGTGGCCACCTTGACAAACTTGACCTTGCAGTCTTCAACCATTTGTTGTTGATCACTTTCTTTGCCTTTTCTGGATTCTTGTCATATTCCTTTTGAGCTTCAACAAAGTCAAGCTTCAATACCTCTGTCGCAGGAGGACACAGGAACACCTTGTCAATGAACTCAGGGCCCAACCTGATTATCACATTACCACTGGCGTCCACCACAGCTCTAATATCTTTGTTATAGAAATGGGCACACTGAAGAACAAATTCTGTATTGTGAGCCACCACCGGGAAGGAGGATACTAGATGAATATTACTTTCCACTATCTTCCTCATCATAGCACTGGGATTGCTTGACTTGGTTCTCTCTACAAACTCAGCCATATCAACATGGCCAATCTCCGTATCTCTAATGTCCTCAACATTAGAATGGACTGAGGTGATTGGGAAAACACCTTGATATTTGTATTTCATTGCTTTTGCCTTCTTCGGGGACAAGTCAGTCATTTGGATGAACTTTCACTGAGAAGAAGTCTAACGTTGAGCGAAGCTCCACAGAAGAAACTGCAACAAAAGTCATGATCATGCAATCAGGGAAAATATGGGCAATCTAGGAAAATTGCATGTTGACGATCACGACTATGTGAATGCGCTTGAAAAAAGGCTATAGCACGAGCTGGCCAAGAATCAAAGGAGAAGCGGGCTCGGGAAATCAAAATTGGAAATTTTCCAGTGTTAGGAAAATTTGAGACATTTTTTGCACGGGCGGCAAAATTCGCCGCCCTTGCATATGAGGGTTTTACATTATTTGCATCGGCGGCAAATTTTGCCGCCTTTGCATGTGTTGGGAAAATTTCAAAGTTGGTACGAGTGGCGGATTTTGCCGCTACTATAGGCAACAAGACAATTTGAAGGGTTTTATGTCAGGGCGGCAAAAAATGCCGATGCTGCATTTGATAAGACATTTGTAAGTTTATACATCGGTGGCAAAATTTGCCGACATTACATGAGGGGCTGGTTGAGCGATAACATTTGTCTGAGTGGCAAATAATGCCAACTTTGCACATTGGAGGTTAGCAAAGGTTCTAGCGGCAAATTTTTCCGCTGTTGCATTTGATGAAACTCGCATGTTTTAAGTGTGAAAGTCGGGAGATTCGTCGACTAAACACTCGGCAGGGACCAAGAAATTCACCGACTAGACACGGCAAGGGTCACGAGGTTTTCAAATGGGATCAGCGGTTTCCGCCGATGTTACAAAATGGCACATAGCGAGGGTTGGGTAATCTAGGGCAATAGAATCCCTAGGGTTTTGGGGGTAAAACCTAGGGCAGCCCTAGGCGAAAACAAAAAATGAAAACTACAGATCAAAGTGAAAGACAAAACATAAAGAAAACCAAAAACAAAAATCAAAACGAAGCATTCTTGATAAACCGGGAAGGAGGAGAATGGAAAATGGAAGAGAAACTTACCCGTTTTAAAACTTGAAAACCCTATGTTTGTCGGCGATGAATGTTGACTGATCTCTTCGACGGCACGATCAAGCAACGTGAGGAGAGGTCTGGAGGGTAGCTCGGGAGAGGAGATGAAATGGAGAAAATAAACCGTCGAAAGACATAAATAACACAAACATTAATGCTGAGCGAGTGGCACGAGTGGCCATTAATGGCACTGCATGACCAAGATTCACAAAATCTCACTTGAGCGGAGATTTCGGCCGTTCATGCGCAAAAGGAAAAGAAAAACACGTAAAGGCGGCGAAAATCGCCGACTTCACACGTAAGACTGAAAAACGCATGTAGCGGCGGTAAAATTTGCCACCTTTACATGCGAAATGAAAAAATATGCAAAAGCGGCAAAAAACACCGCTATTGCATATGTAAGAAAAATAAACCATAAAGAGGTATGCAGGAGCGGCAATTTTTGCTACTCTTGCATATCAAGACTTCAATTTTTACAAACTCTTAGAAATGACCAATATCGACATTTTGACCACTTTACAACTTGAATGTTCTTGCGCATATCAAGAAACCTATTCAAAGGGATGTCATAAACCAGTCTAAAATGTCAAATGTCTTCACGCGAGATCAAGAGAATCTTGTCTCGGTCCGCGAGCTTAGAGTGTAGATTCACGAAACGGACAAGTTTCGTGGGGTTATCTACAAAAACGAGCGTAGCTGATTTTGAGAACAACAGCTGGCTCTAACTGGGGAACTTCCTTCAATCAAACTTTGAAATGATTGAGGGGAGTAGAATCCAGTCTCTAAGTGCCTTCATCCATTCCATTGGGCTATAGAGTCAAGCAGAAAAGAAAAAGACACAAAAGACTACATGAAAACACAAAAATAAAACACAAAACTATACAAATGTACAATTTAACTTATCTAAAACTTCAAGGATTGAAGTGCTTCAGATGTTGTCCACTGTGAGGCAACAAGAATGGTGTCCCATCCTGATACTCCAGCAAGAAACTATTTTCACCACAGAACTGATGAATGGTGAATGGACCTCTCCACAAGGAATCAAATTTTTCATGCATTCCTTTTGGTTCTCTCCTCTTGTCCCACAACAAGACTTGATCTCCAACCTGAAACTCACGAGCCTTTGCCTTCTTGTCGAAGAGTCTCTTTACTTGATTTTGGTGCTCAGCAATACGGTCCACCACAACAGTGCGCTGTTCCTCAAGTTCAGTCAAATACATGATCCTTTTATCGATAGAACTATCAAAAGTTCTATCTTCCAACGCCTTTACCAACTTCAATGCTAGCAATTCCAAAGTAATCAGTATCTCTGCATTCAGACCATATAGAAGCTGAAATGGTGACATGCCTATCACCCTTTTGGGTGTAATTCTATCAGCCCATAAAGCATCAAACAACGCCTTATGCCAAGTTCTCTGATTCTCATCTACCAGTTTCCTGATGATAGTGACCAGATTCTTATTGCTTGATTCTGCTTGACCATTCCCTTGCGGATAATAGTCTGAAGAATGGGAAAGGGTGATCCCATGCTCGTAGCAAAATTCAGTAATCTCATAAGAGGAAAAACAAGTAGCATTGTCTGCTACAATCTTGTTTGGAACTCCAAACCTGGAAATAATATTCTCTTTAAGAAAACTGCATACCACTTCTGAAGTGGTGTGCTTGACTGGAATAGCTTCCACCCATTTGGTAAAGTAGTCTGTTGCAGTGAGGACATAGTTATGTCTGGCACTTGATGATGGATTCACTGCGCCAATGAAGTCAATACCCCATTGCTGAAAAGGCTCCTCAATCACCACTAGTTTTAGAGGTAAAGCTGCCAATTTTGGTTTCCCAACAAACTACTGGCACAACTCACACCTGCGTACCCAATTGTACGCATCTTGGAATAGTGTGGGCTAATAGTATCGAGCTCGCAGAATCTTGTGAGCCATCACAGGTGCTGAAAAATGCCCTCCACAAGCCAAACTGTGGAAAGACTCCAAAAGTCTACCTTGTTGCACTTTATCCATGCAACGTAGAAATACACCGTCAAGGCTTCTCTTGTACAAACCATTGTCCCAAAGGACGTAGTTAGCAGCTTTTAACTTGACAGTTCTCTTTTCCTTATAAGACAAGTGAGAAGGGCACTCACCATAGGTAAGGAAATGAGCGATATTGGAATACCACTCGTCAGTTGTAGTAACAAAAAGAACAGTTGGCGTGTCCACAACTTCTTCTTCTCCGTCCCCTGTCTCTTTTGGAACGTTATCTACGATCAATTGACACAAACCTTTACCACGCACAAGCTTGGTAGGCTTGATATCCAGATCAAATTCTTGGATCTTAGTGATCCAATTACCTCTCTTTGTTCCGAACTCTTGTTGAGTTAGGATGGATTTGACTGTTGTATCAGGCACCATGACAACAGTGTGTGAGTTTAGAATATAGAACCTAAAATGCTTAACCACTTTGACTACGGCATAGGCATGCTTCTCCATATTCGAATACTTCAATTCATGAGCTTTGAGAGGACAACTCATAAATGATATGGGAGATTCAACACCTTCTTCATTCTGCTGAACCAGAATAGCTGAAAGTGTGTGTTCTGAAGCGTAGCTATAGACTAGGAAATCCTTAGTGTAGTCTGGACAAACAAGAACTGGAGCATGAGCAATAGCTCTCTTGATATCCTCGAACGCTTCCTTACCTTCTGCAGTCCAACGGAAAGTATTCTTACCCTTCATCATATTAACAATGTGACGGGTTTTTTCTGCAAACTCAGGAATGAACCTTCGCAGAAAATTCACCTTTCCAAAGAAAGAGTGAACAGCAGTCTTACTTGCTGGCAGAGTGAGACTTTGAATGGATTTAACTCTCTCTGGGTCAATCTTAGTACCTTCCCGGGATACAATGTGCCCGAGAAGCTTGCCTTCCGTCACCCCAAAAACTAACTTCTTGGGATTGAGGGAAATACCATTTTGCCGACAGCGTTCCAGCACTTGTCGCAAATGATGCGCATGATCATGACGGTTTTTGGAGAACACAGTCAAGTCATCGAGATACACCACGATGAACTTACCCATTTCATCTCTGAAAGCAAGATCCATCGCTCTCTGAAATGTTGCGCCAGCGTTGATTAGACCAAAAGGCATTCTGCGATATGCAAATGTGCCCCGTGGTGTGGTGAAGGCAGTCTTGAACTGATCTGCTTCATTTACCTCCACTTGATTATACCCCCAAAAACCATCTAACATAGATAGCATTTCTGAACCTGTCACTGTTTGTAATACTTGGTCCATGATGGGCAAAGGGTAGTTATCTTTCAAGGAAGACTGGTTGAGATTTCTGAAATCAACACAGATATAGATTTCTCCGTTCTTCTTCCTTACAGGTACTATATTTGAAACCCATGTAGAATGATGAATTGGAAAAATTATCCTTGCATTCAGCATCTTCTAAATTTCAGAAAGAATCATACCTGATATCTTTGGATTGTATTGCCTCTGCTTCTGTTTGAAAGGCAATGATCCAGCTTTGAGGGGAATTTCATGTTGAACCTCCTTAGGCCTGAAAGACTTTAGATCATCATAGGAGTAAGCCAAAACATCAATGTAATGGTGGAGGAGGGTAATGAATTTGAATTTTTCATCAGCAATGCAACATTTTCCAATGTTGACCATCTTAGGATCCGCTTCCCAACCTAAATTAACCTGTTCAAATTCCATGGAGGAACTCGAATCCTGTTGTTGTTGCCATTGCTTGATATACCTGTCATGTTTATCAAAGAGTTTCTCAAGGGAAACCAAACCTTTTGGGATTTTATTTCCTTTCAATTGTAGAAATTCTTCGCCAGTCTGCGAATCTACCTTAGAAACATATTCACGAGGTGGTGATTCACTTCCTTCAAAGTAAAGTTCATCAAAACTATCCATCTTTTCCAGGAAAGCAATGATTTGATTGTCACCATTGAACACCTGCCAATGGTCAGCATTATGAGGTACACTTCGTCGGAAGACCAGTTCAATAGTGTACTTATTTCCTTTGAAATCTTTGTGAGGCACCATGAGAGTGGCAGAAACAGCCAATGAATCTGCATGATCATTGAACTCTCTCGGCACTACTAAAATATTGAAAGCATCAAAATCTTCAATGCAATCCCATACGCGATTGCGATAGTGTCTCAATCTTTCATTCTTAGTTTGGTACAAATTTCTTACTTGACAAACCACCAATTCGGCGTCCCCTTGAGCATGAAGGATCTTAACACATCTGGCACGCGCCGCTTCCAATCCGAGCAACAAGGACTTGTATTCGGCGGTGTTATTGGTATTGTCAAATTGTAGCTTGTATGAAAAAGGCAAAATATCCCCTTGTGGCGATATCAAGACCACTCCGGCTCCAGAACCGGTAGAAGAACAGCTGCCATCAAATTCTAAAATCCAGACTCCATCAGAATTTGATTTCTTGGGCTTCCTTTGGTCAGAAGATTCCTCTCCATCGGTGAGGGAAGAATCTGGAATTGCTATACCCTTACCTGAACTCTCATCTGAAAACTCTTCTGAGTCTCCATCTGACATATCGGAGCTATCACCCGATGTAGCTTCATCTAATGAATCGGAACAATCTTCAGTAGATAGAAAATAGTTACCCATTCCCGAGGACTCAAACAAAATTTGAGCTTTGGGGTTTGATGTTTGAGTAACAATGTATTTCGCCTCCTTCCCAGGAAGCAGCTTCTGCATGACACCTTTAACAGGTATCCTAGCTTCAGACAAATCCATGTTCAACTCTCCACTCACATCTTTGCAGAAATTACGTCCAAGGAGAATGCCGTATGAAGCTGGAACATCAGCTACCAAGACTGTCATCTTGATTCTCTTATCCGGAAAAGCTGCAAATGCAAATTGGGCGTCTTTAATTTGACCCAAAAGTGGAACTTGCTTATTCTCCATAGAGAAACACCTCCCAAAAGTTTTGGTTAAGGTGAGGCCAAGGGCATCTGCTACCTTAGCAGGCATAACATTGTCTGAGGCTCCAGAATCTATTACGCAATTGCTCAACTTATGACCATTTACTAATAGGGAAACATAGAAGGGTTCAATTTTTCCAGAAACCACAGGAGGAGTAATAACAAGATTGTTTTGGGTAGGTTTACTCTTAGAGGAGTCATGAGTAACTTTGGGAAACTCTTGTCCTGCAGGGACGGTCTTATTTTTGAAATATTTGGCTAATCTATCAAATTGTTCAGGATTAGCCTGTAAATATTCAACTTCAGACATTTGTATCTTAGTTCTCCTAGCATGGTCTATTATATCGAACTGCTGAAAAGAATTAGATACGGAGGAAGAAAAACCATCATTTTGATTTTTGGTAGAGACAGCACTAGTTTGAGGAGTAGAAGTGGAAGTACAAATTCATTAGAGGCACTTACTTGTTTATTAACCATCAAGTCTTTTGACTGGAAAGGTAGCGGAGTCCCCCGTTTAGCGATTGAAATCACTGGTTGAGACTCTTCTCTCGCCTTCCCTTTATCAGCTTGAAGAGCTGACTGATTTTGAGACCTAGTGAAAACAGCATATGCTCCTTCACTCACTTCTCCTTTTTCAGCTTCGTCCTGGTAGTTTAGAAAGCTGATGGTAGAGTCGCCAGCTAACTCTTCTTCTCCTTCTGTGAAGAGATTAGCACCATTTTCATATTCCAACTCAGGTTGGAAAGAAAGTTCATTCTCAGCTTCATAGTAGCTAATAGCAGAGTTGACCAGCGCTGCTTCAATAGCAAGCTTCCCCTGAGTAGGTGGAAGACAGTTTTGCTGTCCTTGATTCCTAGCAGCATTGCCTTGATATGAATTGTTCAGAAATGTCCTCCTTGGTATATCTCGGTAAGAAGGAGGCGCAGATATACCTTGGGACATTTGTCTCTTGAGAGCCAGCAATTCATTTGCTAGCTTCTGCACCATGGGATCCGTGGTGCTTGTAGAATGGTTCTCAGTAGAAGAGGAGCTTTTGTTTCTATTAATATCCCTTCTTATCTTACCTACCAAGATAAGATCATCTTCTACTTCAGTTGCCAGAATCTGAGCCGCAGCAAGATCATTAGGAGCAGCTCGCCTCAATAGGAAACTCACCTTCGGAAGCTGTGTATTGATAAAGAAACATTTGAGGTTTTCCGCTGTGGGCTCAGCGGCGGTGGGAATCCTGCTTCTCAATTTGTTGAACTTAGCAATGAAATCTCTCATTGGTTCATGAGGTTCCTTTTTCATCTGTGTTAGCTGTGCCAACAATGCATGAGCATCTTCTACAGGTTTGAACCTAGCTTCGAACCTTGTTTTGAGAGTAGCCCAGTCTGTTATGGTCTGAGCTTGGAGGTGGTAGAACCAGTCTGCAGCAGCGCCTCTTATTGTTTCTACAAAGAGTCGCACGGCCACGTCTTCGTGTTCGACACCTATCACACCGCAAGCTATACAGAAAGCCGCAATGTGCTCATCAGGATGAACTTTTTCGTCACCATAGAATTTGGGGAAATTCTTTCTTGAAATACGAGGTAGTTCATGTAATGGTGGGGTCAAATTAAGAGGACCAAAGGTATTACCCCAAGGGCCTTGGGCTGCCATGACGCGCCGATTAAAAGGTGGTATAACAAACCTTGGTGTTGTATGAACAGCCAAAACTCTATTAGCACTGGCAATAGAAACTTCACCTGGTATTGGAGACCTGGTCTTTGTAGGGGGAAAACTCCTAGTGCACTAAAGACGAGGTCGTGAAGTTAAGAATCCAAAATTATTCTGCTGCATTAATTCAAATACAGGATCAATAATACCCTGAGCCCTCTTACTTCTGGTGTACCGGGAATCTGCCAGACTGTATTATACTAAACACAATATTGCAAGAAAATGGAAAAGAACTGAAAATGCTTCAACTCGAAGCGTGAGGCTTCAAGTTGCGCGTTCCTTCCCCAGTAGAGTCACCAAAAAACTGTTGGGTGAATATTTTGTCGTTAACTCGCTAACGGCAAAATGGGTATATCAGCCACAGCTATGATGAGACAAAGTCTCTCCTCTCAGCAAGGGGAGGTTCCCTCTAATTATTTAACTTTTGCAAATCAAACAACTTCTCAAATTTATGTACACTAAAAACTATGTTTGTGGTGGTTCCATCTCATCTCATTCTCTTTTTTCAGAATAGATGTCTATATTTCAAACTCTTGATATAAGACTTGTAAATTATCACAATATCACAGAAACACAAAGTTTCCTGTTACCTCACTTACTACTTGTAAACAGACTTATTTGAAGTAGAATGCAGCCCAAAGTCTCCACTCCTCTTCAAGATGATAAAAGTAATTCAAATATAACAACTTGCAGCACAAAGTCTCCAAACTATTGTATTCTCACAAACATGAACATATAACCCACAACTGATTTGATAACACAAAGTTTATCAGAATCAAATTAAGAGCGTTCTTCAATTACTTGAAACAAACTCCACACTTTAATTATTATCAAATAAGATTATGATAGCAAGACGTAAGAACAAAACTATCACAACACAAATAATCCCAAGACAAAGATTGGAATTGAACTTGCTTTCTTGTATTGATAAATATTTGAATATTGATTTTCACAAAAAGCACAAAGTCTTGATTTGCTTCTCAATTCGCCAGAGTTTTCTTGCAATAGAAAAAAGATAATCTTTACAAAAGAGGTCCCCTTTATTTATAGGGAAAGACCTTGAGAAAATCTAGGAAATCTACAACTACTTTGACTTATTCAAAAATAGGAGTCCTTATTGACTTGGGACTTCCTATTTTTTACATGTAATTGCATATCAAAAATGTACATGTAAAAATGTCCAAAACTGTTTTGAAAGTACATATGAAAATCAGAAAATAAACTAAGGGGAAAACCAGCTGCTTCAATTTGTATCTCCATTTTTTCTCATGTGGTGATCATACATAGTGAAGGCCGCTTGCATTTCAATGCTATCTGGGTTGAATGCATTTTTGAAGATCATCTTGGCCCTCACTACGGCATCCCTCACTGTAGTGATTGATTTGGCATGATTAGTTAACCTGGTTTTCAGATTGTCCAAGGTTAACTGGTTATCTAAGATGCTGTCCACAGAAGTTATTGAAAATGCCTTGTCTTCAAATTCCTTCTGAAACATGTCTTCAAATTCCTTAACCATTTCTTCTGCAGAAAGAAACTGGTTATCTTGTGATACCAATTTACAAGGCAACTCCTCAAGCTTATGCAAAATGTTAACATCATTTTCTTCACTGGTTTCCTTTGCAGCTTCAAGATCCTTGATCAAATTTCTTAGCATATTGCTCCTGTACATTAGAGCTTCCTTTGTTTCTATATATGAATCCCTGTTGGAAATGGCGCCAATGGATACTAAAGTGCTTATTTTTAGCTTCCTCATTTCCACCCACTTATCATGATTATCCTCCGTGCGCTCAATATCTTGAGAGATGGCATCAATGAGATCATTGAGTTATGCCCTTACTTTCTTCATCTTATCCGTTTTCTCAAACACATCCGTGAGCAAAGAGATTCCTTGTGCTCGCATCCCATCTAAGTACTCTTCAAGTACTTTTCCTCTGAGGTGAGTCTTTTCTGCTTTCAGGATGACAGGGTCTTCTACAGATACGGCCTCTAGAGTAACTGCTTCTGAATTCAAAGTGATCTTTCTTACCACTGCAGTCAGCTGTTCTGCCTTTGCCTTGTAATAATCTTTCATTTCTTTTTCCCTATCGAACTTCTAGATCAGGATGTCCATGGCTGACTGCATATCATTTTTAGCACTTTCATGGGTGATTTTGCCCAATTCAACCCTAGAAATAGAATAGTCATTCATGTCAAAATTTTCAACAGTTGCATCCTGTGGGGGTTTTGCTATCTCCAGAAATTTATGCCCCTTATCTTCAAGCACCCTGGAAAGGATCTTTGGTTTCTTAGGGGCCTTACGCTTTGCAGGTACCAACTTAGTGAAATCAAAATCATCTAGGGAGATGACTTGCTTTTTCCTCTTTGGCGTGTAAGCTGATAACCAAGGTGGAAGCAGAGAGGTATTCACATTGGGATCCATTCCTACTGTTGGTGTTCCTGGAACTGTGCTTGTACTGGTGGTGGAAATAATAGGCAGGGTGTTAGTAAAAACTGCACCTGTTATATTTGCACTTGAAACCTGTTCAGTATTCATCACAAAATGATCAAACATAGACGTATCCCCAATATCAAAAGACGAAGAAGACAAACTAGGAATTGAATCGGAAGAACGGAGAACATTTTCAAAGTGCCTTGGGGATTATCAAAAATTATTTTAGGAGGAGAGGGGGATTCAAAGGAAGGAATGATAATAGAGGAAACAGACACAGGGGCTGCGACAGGTGTATTCTGCTGTGGGGACAAAGCCTCCTCATCTTGTTGATCTGAATCCTTGTCTTCAACATCCATCTCTTCAGTCGTTGGCTCTTCAGTTGCTGGATCCTCAACTTCCATATCTTTCGCTTCAGGTTCTTCCTCAACAGCTTTTGCTTTCTTTGTTACAAATCTAATTTTAGGTTTGTGTGTTTTAGAGGATGATGGAGCATCACTCTTGTTCTTCATTCTGGTTTCAACCTTTTTACCAGTCTACTCTTGAACTTCAGTTTCCAAACCAGTGAGGAATTCTTTCAGCGTAATTCCTTTATTCTCTAGCCAATTATTGGTGTTAGCCAATATAGGCTCAAATCTCTTCCTTAGCGAAGTCAACTCCTTTTGAGACCATTGAATTGGAGGTAGAGGAGTACTAGCTATCTGTTCTGTATCATACTTAGCATCAACCAATTCCCCATCATCCACAAGATCTTCTGGAATATCAGCAAGTCCCAGATATTCAATTTGCTCTAGAGACAACCTGCTATAGTCCAGTTTCCTGATGTCTTCCTCTGTTCTCAAATCTATCCAGACATCTTCCACCATGGGTTCGTGAAACTGTGTTTTCCTCTTGATTTTATCCTTTATGCCCCGGTAGTCAAATTTTGATCTCCTCTTGAATTGCTTCATGGTGACCAACTACATTTCTGTCTCCATAGCCCTTGCCTTTACGGCAGTCAACGCTGAGTATCTGCCGATTTCCACTGGAAATCTAAAGCCAGGCTTCTTGAGTTCCATCTGTTTGTTATGCACGACAATCATTTGCCTGCACAACTCCATCAAGACCAGTCTATCTGAAGGAAACCTCAGAAGCATATAAGGTAGCCTTGGAAAAAGCCAACCCTCAAGTATGAGAAAGATGGAAATTGCAAAAACATACAACCAAAGCCATTAACCACTATCCATGCCTCATCTGAAATTCTTCTCTGCTCCAGTTGGGGATCAAAAAGACACAAGAATACAGCAAAGAACGCATCATTCACTCTCCTGAAATGGTGAATAGAACCTTTCAATGTCAGCTGAGAATAATACTGATATACTCGGATTACTCTCCTATCCCCTTTTGATGATAATCCTGGAAAAATCCTCATGGAGGCTGCAATGTATACCAGATAGAAAGTCATGAAGAACTTGGAGGTAGTGGATACCTTCGTCAGCTAATCATGCAAAGCGTTACTGATTTGTTCTCCCCAGAAAATAACTTAATTACTTTGGAGTATGACCTTAATGAAAGGATACATCCATTCATGAAATTGTGAAGAGGAGGACAAACCTCTTATCCTACTGAGGAGGGTAATCAAGTCACCAACTTCTTCCACAAAATCACTTCGAGGAAAACTGCGTGGCCACCTTGACAAACTTGACCTTGCAGTCTTCAACCATTTGTTGTTGATCACTTTCTTTGCCTTTTTTGGATTCTTGTCATATTCCTTTTGAGCTTCAACAAAGTCAAGCTTCAATACCTCTGTCGTAGGAGGACACAGGAACACCTTGTCAATGAACTCAGGATCCAACCTGATTATCACATTACCACTGGCATCCACCACAGCTCTAATATCTTTGTTATAGAAATGGGCACACTGAAGAACAAATTTTGTATTGTGAGCTGCCACCAGGAAGGAGGATACCAGATGAATATTACTTTCCACTATCTTCCTCATCATAGCACTGGGGTTGCTTGACTTGGTTCTCTCTACAAACTCAGCCATATCAACATGGCCAATCTCCGTATCTCTAATGTCCTCAACATTAGAATGGACTGAGGTGATTGGGAAAACACCTTGATATTTGTATTTCATTGCTTTTGCCTTCTTCGGGGACAAGTCAGTCATTTGGATGAACTTTCACTGAGAAGAAGTCTAACGTTGAGCGAAGCTCCACAGAAGAAACTGCAACAAAAGTCATGATCATGCAATCAGGGAAAACATGGGCAATCTGGGAAAATTGCATGTTGACGATCACGACTATGGGAATGCGCTTGAAAAAAGGCTATAGCGTGAGCTGGCCAATAATCAGAGGAGAAGCGGGCTCGGGAAATCAAAATTGGAAATTTTCCAGTGTTAGGAAAATTTGAGACATTTTTTGCACGGGTGGCAAAATTCGTCGCCCTTGCATATGAGGGTTTTACATTATTTGCATCGGCGGTGAATTTTACCGCCTTTGCATGTGTTGGGAAAATTTCAAAGTTGGTACGAGCGGCGGATTTTGCCGCTACTACAAGCAACAAGACAATTTGAAGGGTTTTATGTCAGGGTGGCAAAAAATGCCGATGCTGCATTTGATAAGACATTTGTAAGTTTATACATCGGCAGCAAAATTTGCCGACATTACATGAGGGGCTGGTTGAGCAATAACATTTGTCTGAGCGGCAAATAATGCCGACTTTGGACATTGGAGGTTAGCAAAGGTTCTAGCGGCAAATTTTGCCGCTGTTGCATTTGATGAAACTCGCATGTTTTAAGTGTGAAAGTCGGGAGATTCGTCGACTAAACACTCGGCAGGGACCAAGAAATTCACCGACTAGACACGGCAAGGATCACGAGGTTTTCAAATGGGATCGGCAGTTTCCGCCGATGTTACAAAATGGCACATAGAGAGGGTTGGGTAATCTAAGGCAATAGAATCCCTAGGGTTTTCAAGGTAAAACCTAGGGCGGCCCTAGGCGAAAACAAAAAATGAAAACTACAGATCAAAGCGAAAGACAAAACATAAAGAAAACCAAAAACAAAAATCAAAACGAAGCATTCTTGATAAACCGGGAAGGAGGAGAACGGAAAACAGAAGAGAAACTTACCCGTTTTAAAACTCGAAAACCCTATGTTTGTCGGCGATGAATGTTGACCGATCTCTTCGACGGCACGATCAAGCAACGTGAGCAGAGTTCTGGAGGGTAGCTCGGGAGAGGAGATGAAATGGAGAAAATAAACCGTCAAAAGACATAAATAACGCAAACATTAACGCTGAGCGAGTGGCACGAGTGGCCATTAATGGCACTGCATGACCAAGATTCACAAAATCTCGCTTGAGCGGAGATTTCGACCGTTCATGCGCAAAAGGAAAAGAAAAACACGTAAAGGCGGCGAAAATCGCCGACTTCACACGTAAGACTGAAAAACGCATGTAGCGGCGGCAAAATTTGCCGCCTTTACATGCGAAATGAAAAAATATGCAAAAGTGGCAAAAAACACCACTATTGCATATGCAAGAAAAATAAACCATAAAGAGGTATGCAGGAGCGGCAATTTTAGCCGCTCTTGCATATCAAGACTTCAATTTTTACAAACTCTTAGAAATGACCAATATCGACATTTTGACCACTTTACAACTTGAACGTTCTCGCGCATATCGAGAAACCTATTCAAAGGATGTCATAAACCAGTCTAAAATGTCAAATGTCTTCTTGCAAGATCAAGAGAATCTTGTCTCAGACCGCGAGCTTAGAGTGTAGATTCACGAAACGGACAAGTTTCGTGGGGTTATCTACAAAAAGGAGCGTAGCTGATTTTGAGAACAACACATTGTCAACAAGGATCAATGCACGATGGAGGTCATTGAGCCTAGAATAGTCTGGATTATGCCAATGGGGTATGAAGTAGCAGCTTATGTGTTAGATGGATATGCCTAGCACATGTTAAGAAAACCTAGGGATACCTTAGAGGAAAGGTTTGGCACATATGAAGAGCTATCTATAAAAGTTCATGTTGAACTAAGAAAGTCTGAAATCCAGAAAAAGGCTAAGAAAATGGCAAAAGTATATGCACAAAGCAAAGGATTCACCAAAGAGCAAATATCAGCCACAAGAGCTAGAGCTGAAGTAGAAAGAGCAACTAAAGAAAAAGAGGAGAAAGAAAAGGAAGCTAATAAAGCTCTGGGAGTTCAAGAGGTGCAACAAGAGGCACCTGCCGCACCAAAAAGAAGAACAAGAGGTGCAAGTTCCTCTGGGACTGCATCTAAATCCTCTAGTATTCCCTCCTCAACAACTGCAAAAGTGTAAACAGGCAAAAGGAAGAAGACAAAAGTTCAGAGAGTGTATGTCAGTGTTGGTACATGCGACGAGGAGGAAACTGAATCAAATGAAGAGGTTAAGAAAATGAAAGTCAAAACAACTAAAGCTTCTGGTAGTAAACCAAACAAACCCTCTGACAGCAAAATAAGAAAGAAAGAGAAAAAGGCTGAGCATGTAAAAGAACAGGCTACAATAAGCTTGGAGGAAGTCTTGAAGGCCATTACAGTTGATGGCAATCTAAAACCTATTGCCCAATTCTATGATGATTATAATGATGTAGACAAAAGGATCATTGAGAATGCTATTGTCAAATACTTTACTTCGGTAGATCAATTTGGTTTGACAACAAGGCATGAAAGGATTCTGGTCTGGAAGCCTAAAATGACTAAGTATGGGCAGTATACAGAGTAAGTGACAGAGATTGGGTTAGTATGCCTCCATAGTTGAAGATCATTACATGCGGTTCAGATATGTTAATCATAGCTATTTTGTGATGATATTTTCTAGTGTTCAAGTCTTGACCTCCTTCGGAAGTCATACTATGAAATGCCTGAGTCTGGGTGAGCAGAGTTAAGTCAAAAACAATATAGAGTACCTAAGTAATTTGGTCCGCATTCCTCCATTGTTGCATATTGTGTCTTGCCAGTCTGAAGATATGTCAAGTGGTCAATGATAAATGTTGGATACAAATTTTAGAATATCATGTGGTCCACAGTGGGAGTTATGATGTGACAAATAAATTGGTCAAAAGGGAAAAGCCAACAGGCATGTTAGATTTATATGTGGAGAAGATATATTGTTTGAACAATCAATCTACGTAGTTGAATGATTGGTGCCAACCTATATGAAGTCTATTGTATGTTTGTTTGGGTTTGCATTATTGTTTGTGCACAAGATCAAGCCGACAAGGTATAACATTTGTATACACGTTTCATATTTATCTTGCCGACCTGATTGTGAGATGAATCTTGTTGTGGATATATATACTCGATGGATTTTAGTGTTGGAGGGGTGTAAATGTGTGAATATAGTGTGAATAAAAGGTGTGTGTGATCTAAGGCAGTTTTGTGATCATAAAAAGTTAGTAAAAGTAGAAGGGTAGAGCATATGTGAAGCAGAGGAGAAAACCGGGGCAGACATTATGAAGACATTTGAGTTTGTATAATGAGCTATTAAAGGAACTCCACTTTAGTATTCTATAGATGCATTTGCAGCAGTCACCTCCTGGCAGTGAGCCAATCCTTCTTCTATCTTCTCTTCTATTTTCGTAGCAGTGAGCATTTCTTTAGACAGTGAGTCCTTGGGCAGTGAGCCCTAAGGCAGGGAGCCTTCATGTAATTCGGTATTGCTATCATAATATATTGTGAGCTAACACTAACTGTGGTTTTTCCCTTTTGGGGTTTTCCACGTAAAAATATTGGTGTCTATGTGTTATGTCCTTATGGTTGTTGTTCTTATGTTTATTTTGCTTTCGTGTTATTGAATTTAGTAATTAGATTAATGGACATGTAAAGAAGTGGTTTTATAGAATACCGATTCAACCCCCCCTCTCAGTATTCCTTGTGTTCAATAATTGGTATCAGAGAAAGGTTCCTTGGAAGATGTTTAACAGCTTGAGGAAGATCTAGGAAGGAGTACTCATGACAGACAAAAGGTATCCTATTCTAGGTAGTGTTACAATTGATCAAGAATTAAAAATTGCTCTTAAATATCTTGATAAGTATGAAGTAGATATCAAGGACTTAAAAGAAAATATAAAAGAATCTGATGAATGCATCATGAAGCTAAGAGAGCAAGCTAAGAGATCAAAGGATAAAAACAGAGAGTTAAGTGAATAGTTGATTGAAGAAAATGAAACCCTAAATAATTTATCAAGGTTGGTTGAAGAGAATGAAAAAACTGAGAAACATTTGAATCAAATGTTGAAAGACAAGTCTGAAGAATGTGAAAATTTGGCAAAAGATGTTATACTTCTAAAGTTTGACTTGGAGGTGGCAAACAGTTACAAAGAAAAGTTCAAAATAATCTCTTCAAAGCTTGATGAGTTGCTTGATAGTAAAAAAAAATCAGATGACAAGAAAGGTTTGGGATTTGAAATAGGAGAAAGTTCTAATTCAGGTCGAGAAAATGCTGAGATGAGGACAAACAAAAGCAACCAATTTAGGAATCAGAGAAGAAGACCTAAAAGATCTCTGATCAGGAAGCCAAATGCTCAAAGGTACCCATCTTTCAATGGCCATTTTTTTAATTGCAATAAGTTTGGCCATAAGGCTAGTCAATGTAGGAGTAGAATGAATCAGAATGTTTTATCATTCTTTGGTCAATGTTTCAATTGCAATAAAATTGGTCATAGATCAAATGAATGCAGAAGTCTAGTAAGAAATGGATTTAACAATACAAGGAATACTCAATCCTTCAATGGAAAGTGTTTTGCATGCAATAGATTTGGGTATATGTCTAACCAATGCAAAACAAGAAGGAATCAAGGATAGAGGAATGTGGTATGCTAAAATTGTAATAAGTTTGGACATGTTGAAAGATTTTGTAGATCCAAGAATGAGAAAAGAGACTATCCTACAGAGAAGAGGAAAACATAGCAAAAATAAAATAAAGGTAAGAATAAGATTGATCCAGTGGAAATCAAGAAGGAAATGACCATGGTCTGGATTAAGATGGATGTTAGTGATGTCAGGGATGGATCCGCACCAGTTTCTGGTGCAGATACTTCCTCCAGGAAGTAAATTGGGTGATCTGGCTTAGGGGGAGTTGTAATGAAAATCCAAATCCCTGGCCAGATAGTCAGTGCTGGGATCTGACATGAATATATGATGAAGATTTACATATGACAGATCTTTTTTTCAGAAGAAAAGGTTCAAGTGCAGAACATTGTGGAGCAATCCTAATCGACTGTGCTCTATAGTGAAGGCTTTTGATAGCTTTTTGAAAGACTGCATTTATGGTGATTAGCTTAAAGCAATCAAAGACTAAAAGGCTAAGATTCAAAAGGTTAATCACTTTACACTCAAACTATAAAGTGCCTAAGGAGAACTGGAGCGAAATTCCAAGCAACTACAACAAGACAAATCGATCTCAAGCGAAACCCTAAAAGAGGTATTTTCAGTTAGAAAACCTATTGTGAATTTATTTGAGTTTTTATGGAAATGGCAACACCATGAGTGATTGATATAACTAAGAGAGCCCGACCAAAATTCAAGAAGCATCCATTCAAATCAACAGAGGTTGATCCAAATGGTGCATTTTCAGAAATTTTGTTTGGTGTTATGCATGCGGAAGACATTAGGACCTACATTCATGTTTCCCTAGAAGAACATGGTGATAGTAAATTCATAGATTTATATCTAAAACATTTAAGTGATGACCAATTTGAGTTGAAAGAAGAATATAAGGCTTTGGAAGTGAAGAAATTCATTTAGTACAAAGACTTCCCAACATTCGCAGAGGACGAATGGGTCTAGTACATTCTGAGTAGGATCCATGATGAATTCATGTGGCTGGAGAGACCATTCATGATTGCAAAGGAGGCAATAAGAGCTATGACTGGATTAAGCTCCACCGGTACAGTACCAGTATTAAAATCTGTAAAGAATGAAACAATGATAGCGGCCACTAGAGCCAAATTTGACAAAAGGGCATTGACAATCAATGATATTGAATACCATGATGTAAGGTTTGCATCCACTAGTGCTAGGTTACAAAATCTACTTCACAAACTAGGAGAATTTTGTCTCTGGTACTACTATATACACTACCTATCAGATGATCAAGGAGAATGCAGACTACGACCTCTGTGAATTGCTACAACAACAATTAATGGAAAACCTAAAGAAGACAAAGGATAACAAATACTCCTTTGAGTTTGGTAAGTTGATCATCTGCTTATTCTTCTATTTTATGCATGAATTACCAAGTATGAAGAATCTATTCTAATTAAATAGTCAACCAGTTGCAGTGCAAATTAGATATCATCTAAGTAGTATAGGAAGTCATGATGCACAGACTACAACCCTATGGGTCTATTTCAGGAACTATTAAAGGGTAATGCAATCTAGGGAAAAGATCCCTAAGACAATTGTGGAAAAATATAAAAATGATATAGGCTTCATTGTCAACAAGGATCGATGCATGATGGAGGTTGTTGATCCTAGAACAGACTAGATTATGCCAATGGGGTATGAAGTAGCATCTAATGTGTTAGATGGATATGCCCAAGACATGTTAAGAAAACCTAGGGATACCTTAGAGGAAAGGTTTGGCACATATGAAGAGCTATCTGTAAAAGTTCATGTTGAACTAAGAAAGCATGAAATCCAGAAAAAGGCTAAGAAAATGGTAGAAGTATATGTAAAAAGCAAAGGATTCACCAAAGAGCAAATTTCAGCCACAAGAGCTAGAGCTGAAGCAGAAAGAGTAGCCAAAGAAAAAGAGGAGCAAGAAAAGGAAGCTAATAAAGCTCCAGAAGTTCAAGAGGTGCAACAAGAGGCGCCTGCTGCACCAAAAAGAAGATCAAGAGGTGCAAGTTCCTCTAGAACTACATCCAAATCCTCTGGTATTCCCTCCTCAACAACTGCAAAGTGTAAATAGGCAAAAGGAAGAAGACAAAATGTCAAAGAGTGTATGTCAGTGTTGGTACATGTGAGGAGAAGGAAACTGAATCAGATGAAGAGGTTAAGAAAATGAAAGTCAAAATAACTGAAGCCTCTCGTAGTAAACCAGACAAACCCTCTGACAACAAAATAAGAAAGAAAGAGAAAAAGGCTGAGCATGTAAAAAAATAGGCTACAATAAGCTTGGAGGAAGTCTTGAAGGCCATTACAGTTGATGGCAATCTGAAACCTATTGCCCAATTCTATGATGATTATAATGATGTAGACAAAAGGATCATTGAGAATGTTGTTGTCAAATACTTGGGCATGTACAATAAAGCTCTCATTGAGATAATCACTGATCTCCCAGATAGCTTGGGTAGTATAATGTCCACAAGGAAAGAAGTTGCTATGGCAAAGGACATTGAGCTTAGAGAACACACACTAATAAAGCTATGTCTGGAGATCACCCCAGAAGACAAGGTAAAAGTCTCCAAAGTGATAAATGGAGAGTTTAGAACAAAGAGGAGGATGAACACTCTCATGTCTGATAACATTGAGAAAATAGTCAAGGAGACTGAGGAAATCACCTTAAAGTGTTAAATAAATTTCATCTCCCAACAATATATGACAATGAAGAAACAAATGTTAGAGATGACACAGCTATTGTGGAAGTGAGCCTGGACCAAGGGTTAGATAAATATGACAAAGAGCCAAAGGAGAAAGAAGCCTCTGCTACTGATACAACTGTCAATGACAAAATTGAGACAAGTCTTCCTTTGGAACAACAAATTGATGACCAAGCACACAAGGAGAAGACTGAGGAGCATAACAAAGCTGATGATCAACAAGCTAAGATGAGCCCTGTACCAGAGCAAAATGTTGATGTGAATGAGGCTATGGATCTAGATCCTCTGGAGCAAAATAAAGAAGAAGAAGTCTCTAATATAGGAAGAGACAGAAAAACAAGTCTTGGATGAGCCTGAGTTTTTGTAAGGTCCAATAAACTTGGACTCAATGTCCCCTATATATAAATTTAAGTTGGTATCAATTGTGCAAGCAAACGCACAGGAAGAAATATTGAAGTCACATAAAGAGGACAGTGAACTCATTGGTGTGGCATCCAACATTTTGGAGAAGTTGATGCCATCATATCAAAAGGATACATCAATGTCTTCAACAAATAAACTCAAGGGACTCATAAACGCAGTAATGTGCATTTCAAAAATTAAAGTAAGAAAAGAGTTTGATGAGAAGAGATTAACTGAGTTGAAGACCATGTTGATCAATGATAAACCTTTATTAGATGATGGAATAAAAAGTATATAGAGTACTATTAAAGAAGCCTGTGATTTGTACAAATTTTATTTATCATGTCCAAAAGCCACAAAGGAGCTAGAAGAAAAGATCAAGGATCTGAAACTGCAGTTGACAAATATTTCTAAGTCATTTGATCCAGTAGTTGAATCAGTAAGTAGCAAAGAGATACAAGTTATCAATATTCAAAATGACTTAAGTAATCTGATGGATAAGAGGGATCAAATGAAAAATAGAATGTGTCAGTTGAGAGAACTAATAAGTCTTAAGCTTGACTCAATGTCAAATCTTGTAGCAGAAGCACTGCAGGTAAATGCACTAATTGACACACCCTCTGATATACAAAAGTCAGAAAAATTGGTCTTCCTAATAAATGGCCATATTCAAATTTTGGAAAATGCAAAGTAGAGTTGGGATGGAGAGCTAGATCAAATCAAGAAGATCTTCAATGACATCCTACAACCCACATCAAATTAAGTTGAAGATTGTATTTGTACATGCGGCAGAGTATGACAATTTTTGCAGTTTTGTTGTCTTGTACATACACCTTTTCCATTGATGTCAAAGGGGGAGAAGAGAATCAATGAAAAATGGGCAAACACCTAAGGGGGAGTGTTGTAAGTATGCCCCTAACTGGTGTTGTCATTGATGTCAACATACTCATGTTGCATTGATGTCAAGAATTGGATGAGTTATGTGCTGAGGATATTGAGAAAATTAGCCCCAACAGAAATAGAGAATAGTGAAGACAATGAAGTTCTATGAAGCAAAGATCCCAGATAATTGAAGATTAGAGTATGCGCATCAAAAGGTTTGTAGATATGTGTCTGAAGGTTCTCCAGTCAAGATTTGAGAGGTCCGCATGAAGATTTGGAGAAGTTATGGCCATATGAGTAAAACTGGTTCTGGCAACTGTTCAAAGGTGACAGAGTGACACAAATAGGTCCGGTGAGATCCAGAAATGCAATATCTTGTTCTGTAGATTTGGTGGAATGTTTAGCAAGCCAATGTGAATTGACAACTCAATTAGTTCATGGTCTGGAGGTCTGCAAGCATTTATTCTAATGTGATAGTAATGACAAACTGTGTTCTTGAGGTTCTGGATGAAGATGCGAATGATTTAAGTAAACAGAAGTGGTGTGGATGTTCTTGGTGATTCAGGAAAGATTGTGGGGGTCTCTAGATTGTGTCCAGTTCGTGTTGGCGGTCCGCATTGAAGATTGAGCTTGTAATTGAAGATTTACTCTCAGGTGATGGTGTTCTTCCTAATCATGGCCAACCGGATGTTTTACACATCTTGCGGATGATCATGAAGATGTTTTGCAAAGCATGACATGTTCCTCAAAGAAGATTGAAGTCCCAGATATGTGTGGCCGACAGTGTGATGATACGCATGAAGTCTTTGTAATAAATCAAGTTGTATTTCTATAACTGCTCTGTAATAAAATAAAGTATGTTGTGCTGACTTTGATGATTATCCCAAAGTCAATGTCTTGTATAAATTAGATTTGTGAAGTTATTTCAAAGCATCCTTGGTTGAGATGAAAAAGTGGTAGAGAGGAGAAGAGCAAAAAGCAGAGCAGAAGTGTTGAGCCTAAATGGAACTGTTTCAAGCATGGTGAAGATGTTAATCTCTAGTTCAACTATGTAATATTTATATTATTATGTAGACAGTGTGTCTCCTGTAGGCAGTGGGCCTCTTGTGAGCAATGTGATCAGGCAGTGAGCCCTAGCTGGCAAGTGTCATTTGTTCTTTTTATTCTTTTAACAGACAATACAATCTTGGGTTAGTCACCCCGTGGTTTTTCCCTTAACCAAGTTTTCCACGTTAAAATCCTGGTGTCATATGTATTAATGTGTTTCTGCTCTTGAGTTATTGCATTGTGTTTTCAAGATTGAATCATTATTATGCTATAGAAATATAAGAAGGATTTAAGTGTTTAAAAGAAAAGAAAGTTTTGGTGACAACTGATTCATCCCCCTGTCAGTTGTCTGTCCTAAAACCAACAATTGGTATCAGAGCTAAGTTCCTCTAAAAGAGCTTAACCACTTAAGGAGATCCAGGATGTCTTTCTACAAAAAAGATAGTTCGAGGTTTGATGCAACTGTTAGTAATCATTTATGTATGGGGTTTTGAGTCAGGTCTCCTCCCAAAAATCCTAACACATTTTAGCCTTTGCAGTTGTTAAAAATGCCAGAATTCAGTTAAGGTGCAAGTCAAAAATTGTTGTGGCAGGTTAGAAATCTCCATCAGCCCCTGAAAATTGATAAAAAATGGGTCACATGCATAAAAAATGCTTATCGGGTCACTGTTACAGTGTCTGAATGTTTCTGTGAGTGGCTGGGAGGGTCTAATCGTACCAATGCTGCAGAATGCTCCACATGGAGGCACCCGAAAGAGTCTAAATGTTTCACAGTCTCCGCCAAAGGCTTCGAGGACCCTTTAAGTGTTTCTTTTATGTTTTAAGTAGCTCGGAGCCCCGTGGACTGTGTCAGGTGTCGATCTTCGCCAAATTTCTGATTGACCCTTAATGTTTATCAAGGCAACGCGGATGATGCCAGGTGGTAGCCTTCGCCGAGATTTCTAAAAGTTTCTTGGTCACAGCGGAGGATGCCACGTGCCCTTGGCTGTGACTGCGGAAGCCGACACGTGTCGGCCTCCACGTAGTTTCTTTTTTGTTTCAATGTTTGGCACAGACATGGTGGGGGACCCTTTCAAAGTTTCTAAGTTGCTGCGGAAGCTGACAAGTGTCAGCTTCTGCGTAAGTTTCTTATTGTTTCCTACAAAGCAAGTAATGGCAGGGTGGGTCCCAGTAAAGTAGTTGCTACTGCGGATGTTGCCAAGTGGCGGCCTCCGCGTGAAGTTTCAAGAGCCCCTTTATAAGGTTTCAATGTGGCGGAAGGCACCAAGTGTCACAAGCGGGGGCAGTTTCTTTTTATTTCAGCGGGTGCGCAGAAAGCGCCATGTGTCCCCTGTGGTTGCGACGGAAGCCGACACGTGTCAACCTCCGCATTGTTTCTTTTTGCTTCAAGGATGAACGCTAGAGTTGTGGGCCCCATTTCTTTATGTAACTCAAGTTTCGGTGCCGTGGGTTGTGACATGTGTCACGAGTGGGGCCACTTCAAACTTTTGACGCAGTTTAGTAAAGTATCGTGGGTCTCGACACATGGTGGCTTCCGCCACGGTTTCTTTGAAGTTTCTTTGAGTTTCAAGAGGCTGCGGAAGGCGCCAGTGGCTGCTTCTGCAGGAGTTTCAGGGTAGACTCTTTTGTGTTTTGAGAAAAGTGCGGAGCCCGACAAGTGTCGGCACCCGCGTAAGTTTTTGAAAGGGTCCCTATTGTTTCAAAGGTTTATGGATTAAGCGGGGCAAAAGCGCTCGACACTTAGTTTACATGCGGCCTTGCTTTTAAATCAGTAAAGTGGTCTCTGTGGGATGCATGTGGGACTATTCTTCCTGCGTATTTTGAATTATCAATGAAATATGTTTTGGCGGGAAGGTGTTAAGGGCGCAGTTCCTGTGTTGTCCGTTGGCTGCAGGTTGGTGAAACATTAATGGCAGTTTTTGCAGAAGGCGTGGGTCATGTTGGTAGCTCAACCACCTGAATTGATGATGCATGTCCCTAAGCGGTGGCTCGAGTCCCGATTCTCACCTGCTCCTTCCTCTTTGTCCCTCTGCTACATTAACTCTTTTGAGCGCCATTTTTAGTGCATTGTATCTAGCGGATTTTTGTCTGGCCATGTAATTAATTCGTTAAGTACACAGTTTTGCTATAAAGGGCAGACTGTGTGACCCATTTCGAGGTTGTTGAAGATCTGGGCATTCTTTTGTGTAAATAATGAAGAACAGGGCATGAACCTAGTTGTTTTATCCCATTTTAGAGTTTATGTGTTGCAGCATGTATGTATTTTGTATACATTTTCAGTTTCAGTGATGATTTATATGAAAAATGCTTATTGCATGTGTCTATCTGCTTGTCTCCATTTGCTGCATGTCATCTTTCTTTTGAATCTGGTTGCTAAGGGTTTCATAGATTCTAGGGTATAGATATCTATACTACATGCTTGATCTATAACTTCCATTCAAGGAGTGGATTAAACTATTTTAGGTCAATGTATGGAGAAGGTTGTATGTCTGCAGGGATATCTATAAGTAGAGGCAGTTAGATACCCATTCTTGGGTGATGTTTGTAAGGCAAGCATCAGTTCAAACCACCTGAAACTTGAGTGAAAGTTGCAAACCATCTGCTGTATACGTCTAGTTGACTCTGTTGCCCAATGGATAGGCACCAGTCTGTTTCTGGGTCAGTAGTTATGAGCCAAAACCCCTTGTCTTGTATCCAGGACATTATGTCCACCCATCTCATCACTTCCACCTGTTAGTTGTAGGAGTAGGATTAGGAACCCCCTACATACTCTCATACCCAACCAGACACATATGTCCAAGAATGTTGCCAACCTTGTGATCTATCATGCAGATCTTGGTCCATACATGAGAGTATTCTGCCTGTTGTTGTCAAGTTAGATATTTCTATCTTTGAGCTAGTCAATGTTACATCTTGAGTTATAGGGATACCCCCCTTGGTGCGGCAGAGCCAGAAGTGAAGGGGAGGCAGCTCACGCAACCTCCTGTAATCTGTTGGCCAAATCAGCCTGTGCATTGGAGATGGCAAACCCTCTGCAGATTTGGTAACCACCAGATTTTGGCGACTCCGCTGGGGAGACAATGTCATATCCGTGAAGCTTGATTCTAAAAGATTTAAGAATCAAACCTGGAGGTGCCTTGTTGCAGCAAAAGAAAAAGTTTTATCTGTGGCTCTGCTGGTGGATGACCCAGAAAGAAAGAAATCAATTGTCAGCTTCAGCCAGTTTGAAGCTCATTCCTCTGTGAAGGAGGTGGCGACTCTATTGAATGAACCTATCAGCAGCTGCAATATATCCAGGTATTTGTACAAGTTTTTGAAAAGTTCCCTATTTGGTGAAATAGCACTGGTTAAAAGGGAAACATTGGTGAAAGCAGAGCTTGCTTGCTTTTGTTAGAACCTACTCTGTATTTCAAAAGGGCATGCAATGTGGTTCAAAAGACTCATATAGAGGACTTTAGGCAGGTTGAAATAGCAGTTTTATATTTTAAGGGCCTAAGGTCATATTGTGATTGAAAATCTGAGTAGAGAAGAAGGTTGCAAAAGCATAAAGAGATGTATTGTCAACCCATGCACCCTTGTGAGGTGTCAAATGCAACAATGTATAGTAGTCAGTCCCAACCATGTAATAAAAGAGGCTTCAACATAGATAGATATAAGCCCATAAATTTCAATGGCATTTGTGGTTATCCAAATGCTCTTCCACCTAAAATCAGAAGGTATTTGCCCAAATTTAGTGGTGCAAAGGATGAATCAGCTGAGAGACATTTACAGCAGTTCCTAAATATGATAGATGATTTTGAGATTGACCATGAAGATGTGGTTATGAGGTTATTTGTTCAATCTCTAGATGAAGATGCAAGGGACTGGTTTTCCTACCTTCCAGCTCACTCTGTCAGCTCTTGGCATGGTTTTAAATCTGCATTTTTAGTACAATATGGTGAAAGAATTTATGAATATGCAGTCATTAGTGACTTCATGTACATCCATATTGAAGAAGATGAGTTGATCCCAGCTTTTAACCTCAGATTTATGAGGGCATTGAATAGAATACCAGAATGCATGAGACCTAACATTATGTCTTGTTGTCTATTTGGGAGCCTTTGATAAAAAAATGAGTTATAGATTGAGAGATAAGGAGCCCACCACATTGCATCAAGCACATCAGTTTGCAATTGATATTGAAAACAATTGGAGGTATGGAATACAAAGGGGTTATTTTTCTAAAAAAATTTGTTGTCTTGCAGTCCCCAATGTAAATGAAAGATTTAATTCAGGTATTGGATATGAATGCCAAAGTGCTCACACCCCTGTTGTCCCAGTTTTTGCATCATCCCAAGTTGATGATGTTTCTATTATAGAGGAGGATGTCCTTTTTGGCCCAACAAATGAAGTTGAAAGTAATAATTTTTTAAGTAATATTTACATACCAGTCCTAAATAAAGAGCCTTCATGTTTAAATGATCCAGTTGTGAAAAGTTGTGATCATATGGATCAACAATCAATATCAATTTCATCAAAAAGTATCAGAGGGCTGGAAAGTGATGTGGATTGTTTAACTTCAGAGTGCATTGAAACAGTAGAAATTTTATATGTGGGGCAATCAGATGTTAAAGATGATAAAGATGATATCCATGACCAGTTCATGGATCAGGTTTGTTCTTCTTATGACTCTAGGTCTGACAATGATGAAAGAGAAATAGATTGTCATGAAAAAGAAACAGAGACCTTGGCCATGAACATGAATCCCCTCTATGACGAGCCTCTGGATACATTTATTGTTGTGAGTCATGACCTCCATTGGTGCAGTATTAACCCTTTGTTTGAAGATGATGATGCTGATTTACAAACTGTGAATAATGAATGTTCATCATCACCTGATTCAGACATGTGCAACATTGGGTGTGTGGATCAGGATTTGTTTTCAATATCAGTAGATATTAGGGGTCTCATTTTTTTTGAGTATTTTGAGTTTTCGGATCAGCTAGATGAGTGCCTGATGGTGTGCAGTAGCCAAATAAATGATGAAGAGTGCCAAGAGTAATGTGATGTACTATCTGAGGAGTATAACATACATATGTTACTTAATGCTGAAGAATATTATGATGTGTATGGTTATATGTCTAATTTTGAAATCCAGAGTGACAGAGGCAATACTACAAGTGGCAAGTTGTCAGAAATGGTGGAATATCTAATTGAGCAGATGACCTTGTGGGCAGATTGTTTTAATGTTTTCAATTGTGGTTGGGGTTATTCAGTTTGGAATCAAGCATTTGACAAGATAAAGTTATGGTTTTTCCTTTTTGGCTACCCGAGGCCGCCAAAATAATATTTGAAAATAATGTGCTTTTGATGCAGACTGGTGCAGTGTTCGACTCTGTGCCCAATGGATAAGGGACTGGTCTGCATCCCAGAGATCTGAGGTTCTTACTATAGTCTTGCGCCTACATGTCCCCAATCGGAGCCACTGTTAGTAATAATTTATATATGGGGTTTTGAGCTAGGTCTCCTCCCAAAAATCCAAAAATCCTGACACATTTTGGCCTTTGCAGTTGTTAAAAATGCCAGAATTCAGTTAAGGTGCAAGTCAAAAATTGTTGTGGCAGGTTAGAAATCTCCATTAGCCCCTGAAAATTGAAAAAAAATGGGTCACATGCATAAAAAATGCTTATCAGGTCACTGTTACAGTGTCTAAATATTTTTGTGAGTGGTTGGGAGGGTCTAATCGTACCAATGCCACGGAATGCTCCACGTGGAGGCACCTGAAAGAGTCTAAATGTTTCATAGTCTCTGCCAAAGGCTTCAAGGACCCTTTAAGTGTTTCTTTTATGTTTCAAGTAGCTTGGAGCCCCGTGGACTGTGCCAGGTGTTGATCTCTGCCAAATTTCTGATTGACCCTTAATCTTTCTCAAGGCAACATAGATGATGCCAGGTGGCGGCCTCCGTTGAGATTTCTAAAAGTTTCTTGGTCGCAGCAAAGGATGCCACGTGCCCCTGGTTGTGACTGCGGAAGCCGACACGTGTCGGCCTCCGCGTATTTTCTTTTTTGTTTCAATGTTTGGCACAGACATGGTGGGGGACCCTTTCAAAGTTTCTAAGTTGCTGTGGAAGCTGACAAGTGTCAACTTTCGCGTAAGTTTCTTATTGTTTCCTGCAAAGCAAGTAATGGCAGGGTGGGTCCCAGTAAAGTAGTTGCTACTGCAGATGTTGCCAAGTGGCGGCCTCCGCATGAAGTTTCAAGATCCCCTTTATAAGGTTTCAATGTGGCAGAAGGCACCAAGTGTCGCGAGCGGGGACAGTTTCTTTTTGTTTCAGCAAGTGTGCGGAAAGCGTCGTGTGTCCCCGGTGGTTGCGGTGGAAGCTGACACGTGTCGACCTCCGCATTGTTTCTTTTTGCTTCAAGGATGAACGCTAGAGTTGTGGGCCCCGTTTCTTTATGTAACTCAAGTTTCGGTGCCGCGGGTTGTGACATGTGTCATGAGCGGGGCCACTTCAAACTTTCAACGCAGTTTAGTAAAGTATCGCAGGTCTCGACACGTGGTGGCTTCCACCGCAGTTTCTTTGAAGTTTCTTTGAGTTTCAAGAGGCCACGGAAGGTGCCACGTGGCTACTTCCGCGGGAGTTTCAAGGTAGACTCTTTTGTGTTTCGAGAAGAGTGCGGAGCCCGACAAGTGTCGGCACCCGCGTAAGTTTCTGAAAGGGTCCCTATTGTTTCAAAGGTTTATGGGTCGAGGGGGGCAAAAGTGCTCGACACTTAGTTTACATGCGGCCTTGCTTTTAAATCAGTAAAGTGGTCTCTGTCGGATGCATGTGGGACTATTCTTCCTACGTATTTTGAATTATCAATGAAATATGTTTTGGCAGGAAGGTGTTAAGGGCGCAGTTCCTGCATTGTCCGTTGGTTGCAGGTTGGTGAAACATTAATGGTAGTTTTTGCAGAAGGCCTGAGTCGTGTTGGTAGCTCAACCACTTGAATTGATGATGCATGTCCCTGAGCGGTGGCTCGAGTCTCGATTCTCACCTGCTCCTTCCTCTTTGTCCCTCTACTGCATTAACTCTTTTGAGCGCCATTTTTAGTGCATTGTTTCTGGCAGATTTTTGTCTGGCCATGTAATTAATTCGTTAAGTACATAGTTTTGCTATAAAGGGCAGACTGTGTGACCCATTTCGAGGTTGTTGAAGACCTAGGCATTCTTTTGTGTAAATAATGAAGAACAGGGCATGAACCTGGTTGTTTTATCCCATTTTGGAGTTTATGTGTTGTAGCATGTATGTATTTTGCATACATTTTCAGTTTCAGTGTTGATTTATATGAAAAATGCTTATCGCATGTGTCTATCTACTTGTCTCCATTTGCTGCATGTCATCTTTCTTTTGAATCTGGTTGCTAAGGATTTCATAGATTCTAGGGTATAGATATCTATACTGCATGCTTGATCTATAACTTCCATTCAAGGAGTGGATTAAACTATTTTAGGTCAATGTATGGAGAAGGTTGTATGTCTGCAAGGATATCTATAAGTAGAGGCAGTTAGATACCCATTCTTGGGTGATGTTTGTAAGGCAAGCATCAGTTCAAACCCCCTAAAACTTGAGTGAAAATTGCAAACCATCTGCTGTATACGTCTAGTTGACTCTGTTGCCCAATGGATAGGCACCAGTCTATTTCTGGGTCAGTAGTTATGAGCCAAAACCCCTTGTCTTGCATCTAGGACATTATGTCCACCCATCTCATCACTTCCACTTGTTAGTTGTAGGAGTAGGATTAGGAACCCCCTGCATACTCTCATACCCAACCAGACACATATGTCCAAGAATGTTGCCAACCTTGTGATCTATCATGCAGATCTTGGTCCATACATGAGAGTATTCTGCCTGTTGTTGTCAAGTTAGATCTTTCTATCTTTGAGCTAGTCAATGTTACATCTTGAGTTATAGGGATACCCCCCTTGGTGCGACAGAACCAGAAGTGAAGGGGAGGCAGCTCACGCAACCTCCCGTAATCTGTTGGCCAAATCAGCCTGTGCATTGGAGCTGGCAAACCCTCTACATATTTGGTAACCACTAGGAACAAACTACACTCTTTGGAAAAGCCACATGGAATGCCACTTGCAATGTATGGGATTTTAATATTGGAACATGACTATAAAGAAGTATATTCCTCCAAAGAATGGTCTGACAACTACAGATGAAATCAAAGATGCTAAAGATAATCTTTGAGCTAAAGAAGCCTTACTAAGTGCCTTATCTGATTCAGAGCTAACAAATGTTATGGATCTAAAAACTACATATGAAATTTGGTCAAAGCTGGCACTTCTATATGAAGGAGACAAATATGTTAAATCTGCCAAGCTACAAAGTCTGAAAGGAAAATTTGAAAACTTGAAGATGAATGAAGATGAGAATATCACTATGTTTATGCCAAAAGTAAATGAGCTTGTTTGTGGCATTAGATGTGCTGGTGGAACCTTGGATGAAGATGAGATTATCGCCAAAGTTCTCAGATCCTTACCACCTACTTACAAGCACAAGGTTGCTGCTATTGAGGAATTCAGATCTTTATCAAATATCACAAGGGATCAATTGGTTGGGAAATTAGCTGCATTTGAATTGGCTGAGTATGGAGATGTACCTTCCAAGACTGAATCTGCATTCAAAGCTAGTGCTTCTGTAAAAGGCAAACAAAGGTATGATCCAGGAGAAAATTCCCCAAAGAAATTATCATGGTATGAAAAAGTAAGAAAAGATCTAGAAGAAGATGAGGCAAAAGCTTCTCAACTTGAAGCCCTTATTGCAAAAAAACTACCAAGAGGATCTGGTAAGTATGAAAGAAAATTGCCCTTCAAATGTTTCAACTACAACAAGATTGGACATTTTGTCTCAAGGTGTCTGGAAAGATTTTCAAGGACAAATCCAAATATATCAAGATTCCAAAAGAAATGTTACTATGTTCATGAAGATAATGATGATGGAGTAACAGATGATGAATTAGAAACATGAAACAAATCCAGAAGTGACGGGGTGTTTATTGCCATGAAGGAAGAAGATCCAATGTCCATTGAATCTGTCAATCATAAACTGATAGAAAGAGCTCTGGCTACTCAAGTTGTAGAAAAGGATGAATGGGTCATTGACAGTGGATGCTCCCATCATATGACTGGTGATAAAAATAAGTTCATAGATCTAGAAAGATATGAAGGAGGAGTTGTCAAATTTGGTGATAATTTTGTTGGTAGAATCAGAGGAAGAGGAACTATTTCTTTTGATGGAAAGAACAAAACCAATGATGTACTATATGTTGAAGGTCTGAAGCATAATCTTCTCAGTGTTGGGCAGTTGGTGGACAGAGGCTATGATCTCCAATTCAAAAATAGAAAATGTAAGATCTTTGAAAGTTCTAGAACAAAAATTGCATCTGGTACTCAAACAAAAGGTAACATCTTCCACTTGGTTGGTACTGGAAAATGTTGTTTATTTGTTCAAATTAATTAGAGTTCGTTGTGGCATAGGAGAATGTGTCATGTAAATTTTGATAATATCATCAAGATAAGCAACACTCAAGCTGTAAGAGATCTTCCAAGACTGGTGAAACCTACTAACAGTTTGTGCAAAGAATGTCAGTTGCGTAAGAAGAGAAGAGTCACATTTAAAGGCAAGGAACAATCCTCTACCAGATTGTTAGACTTAGTTCACACTGATCTATGTGGACCGGCAAGAATCAGGAGTCTACAAGGTGATAGATATTTCATGTTACTAATTAATGACCACTCCCGGATGATGTGGGTGACTTTCCTAAAAGAGAAATCTGAAGCTCTTGAGAAGTTCAAAATATTCAAGGCTATGGTAGAAAATAAAATTGGGTTAAACATAAAATGTCTTAGGTCTGATAGAGGTGGTCAATTCACATCCAGAGAGTTCATAGAATTTTGTGAGAAACATGGGATAAAGAGATAGTTATCTACTCCAAGGAATCCACAACAGAATGGAGTAGTGGAATGAAAGAACCGGACCATCCAGGAAGCTTCTAGGACCATGATGATGGAAGCAAATGTTCCTCAGATCTATTGGAGAGAAGCTGTGAGCATTGTTGTTTATACTCTTAATCGGGTACAAATCAGAGGTAAGACTGGTAAGACTCCTTATGAACTTTGGTTTGACATCACTTCTACTGTGAATTATTTTAGAGTCTTTGGTAGAAAATGCTATATCAAAAGAGATGAAGACCTTGGCAAGTTTGATTCTAGAAGTGATGAAGGAATATTCTTGGGTTATTCTACTCAAAGCAAATCTTACCGGTGTTATAACAAGAGATTAAGAAAGATTATGGAAAGCACAAATGTGAAAGTTGATGAAGGTATGGAAAATCCATCAAGGTACTATGAGTATGAAGATGATGATCAAAATGATATCTCAGACCAAGAAGAACAAGTCCAAACTCTAGTCCAAACTCAGATTAATCTGGAGAATCCAGAAACACAAGAAGAAGAGACAAACTTGAATGAACCTGTCCAAGAATTAGAAGTGCAAGTGATTCCCAAAACTCCTAGGTATGTAAGACTGAATCATTATGAAGATTAGATCATAGGAGATAGAAGCAAAGGTGTTCAAACAAGAAGAAATATTGCTCAAGACTCAGTGAAATATTGTCTGATTTCAAAAGTTGAACCAAAAACAGTAAGTGAAGCATGCAATGATGAAAGTTGGGTTAAAGCAATGAAGGAGGAATTGATGCAGATTGAAAAGAATCACACTTGGGATCTTGCTCCCAAACCTAAGGACAAAAATGTGATTTGGACTAAGTGGGTCTTTCGGAACAAACTAAATGAAGATGGTGAGGTAATAAGAAACAAAGCCAAATTGGTCTGTAAAGGATATTCTCAAGTAGAAGGAGTTGACTTTGAAGAGACTTTTTCTCTGGTGGCAAGGATTGAAGCAGTGAGACTATTTCTTACCTTTGCTTCCTTCAAAGATTTCAAGGTATATCAAATGGATGTCAAGTCTACTTTCTTAAATGGTGATTTAGAAGAAGAAGTATACATTGAGCAACTGAATGGATTTTCAATGGTCTGATAATGGAGATATGGTCTGCAAATTAAAGAAGGCATTGTATGGACTCAAACAAGCCCCAAGAGCCTAGTATGAAAGGTTGGACAAACATCTTCTAAAAATTGGTTTCAACAAAGGTACTGCTAACAGTAATCTATATTTTAAGATTGATCATGAAAATATCTTGATTGTTGAAGTATTTTTTGATGATATTATTTTTGGAGGGAATGATATGTTAGATTCTGCATAGACAACTGAGAGGGGGGGTGAATCAGTTGTCCAAAACTTTCTTCCAATTAAACACTTATATCCACTTTGTAATTCAACAGCATAACAATAAATCAATCATGGAAACATAATGCATTAAATCAAGAGCAGAAACACATTAACACATAAGACACCAAGATTTTGATGTGGAAAACCTGGTTAAGGGAAAAACCACGGGGTGACTAACCCAAGATTGTATTCTCTGTTAGAAGAATAGAAAGAACAAAATGGCACATGCCAATTAGGGCTCACTGCCTAAGCACACTGCTCATAAGAGGTTCACTACCTACAGGAGACACACTGTCTACAGACTAATAAGTATTACATACTTGAACTGAAGAATAGCATCTTCACCATGCTTGAGTCAGTTCCATTTAAGCCCAATACTTCTGCTCTGCCTTTCGCTCCTCTCCTCTCTACCACACTCTCATCTCCACAAGATACATTTGAAATGACCTTACAACTCTTTATTTATACAAGACATTGACTTAGGGATAATCATCCAAGTCGGCATATATTACAGAGCAAATACATAAGTACAACATGACTTATTACAAAAAGACTTCACGTGGATTAACATGTTATCGGCCACACAGATCTAAGACTTCAATCTTCCTTTGGGAACACTCCATTCTTCACAGAACATCTCCAAGATCATCTACAAGATGTGTAAAACATCCGGTCGGCCTGACTTAGGAAGAACACCATCATCCAGAAGTAATTCTTCAATTGTGAGCTCAAACTCCAATGTGAACCACCAAAACAAACTGGACACGATCCAAAGACCTCCACAAGCTTGCATGAATCACCAAGAACATCCACACTACATCTGCTTACTGAAATCATTCTCTCCTTCTGGAACCTCAAGAACATAGTCTGTCACAACTGTCATAATGGAAAAGATGCTTGCAGACCTCCAGACCATGAGCCAATTGAGTTTTCAATTCACATTGACTTCCTAAACACTCCCTCAAATCCGCAGAACAAGATATTGCATTTCTGGAGCTCACCAGACCTATATGTGTCACTCTGTCACCTCTAAACACCTGGCAGAACTGGTTTTACTTAAGTGCCCATAACTTCTTCAGATCTTCATGCGAACCTCTACAATCTTTAATGGATCGTCTTAATACACATATCTACAAACCCTTTGAAGCGCATCCTCTGATCTTCATTATAGCTGGGATCTTTGCTTCACTGACTTCACTGTTCTTCTCTGTTCCTGATAGGACTAATTTTCTCAATATCCTGAGCATTCAGCTCATCCAATCCTTATCATTAATGCAACAGGAGTATGTTGACATCAATGACAACATCGGTTAGGCCCATACTTGCAACAATATCCCCTTTGTCATTGATGGCAACATATGATGTGAAAAACTATTTTGACCATTAAGACAAGAACTTTTTCTCACTGACACAACTCCCCCTATCAACAACAACCATTCACATGTCTTCTCTTTCTTTACTGCTCCCCCTTTGATCAGAAACCACTTGTTTTTCACATGTCTTCTCTCCCCCTTTGACATCAATGGCAAAGGGCACATACTTGCACCAATTCATAATCATACCAGCTGCTCCCCCTAAGTGGCAGCTTCCAAAACATCAATCTGGATCACAAGATATGACTATGTGATCCACCAGACTGATGCACATCAGTGCACCTTAATTCAGATCCAGAGGGGCACTAACCCCTAACTTCTCCTTGAGATACTCAAAAGAGTCCTTAGGAAGAGGTTTAGTAAAAATATCTACAATCTGATCCTTGGTACAAACTCCAATCTGATTTCATTCTTGTTCACTTGCTCTCTCAAAAAGTGAAACTTGATGGATATATGTTTGGTCTTTGAATACAACACCAGATTCGTAGATATATTTATTGCACTTGAATTATCACAGAAGATTGTGATAGGTTCCTCATACTCCACTTTCATGTCTCTTAGCATTTGCTTCATCCACAAAATTTGAGTGCAACTACCTGCTGCTGCAATATATTCTGCTTCTACAGTGGACAGAGATATTGCCTCTTGTTTCTTGCTCAGCCAAGAAACCAATCTCTTTCCCAAAAAGAATGCTCCACCATTCATACTCTTCCGGTCATCCACATCTCCTACCCAATCCACATCTGTATATGCATGAAGAGAGAAATTATGATCTCTAGGATACCATAGACCATACTCAACTGTCCCTTTTAGATATCTAAAAATCCTCTTGATTGCCATGACATGAGATTCTCTAGGATCAACTTAGAATCTAGCAACAAGACCAACAACATTCATAATGTCAGGTCTAGTTTGAGTGAGATACAACAATCCTCCAATCATTGACCTGTACTTTTTCTGATCAACCTTGGGAGAATCATCATCTTTGCTCAACTTACATCTAGTTGCCATGGGAGTACTCATTGGCTTTGAGTCTTCCATCCCAAATTTCTTCAACAATTCTTTCACATATTTGGTCTGAGAAATGAAGATTTCTTTCTTTGTTTGAGTGATTTGTAGACCCAAGAAGAAATTGATTTCCCCAAACATGGACATCTCAAATTCACTTTTTATTTGATTTGCAAAAATCTTGCACATACTATCTCTTCCTCCAAAAATGATATCATCAACAAACACTTCAACAATCAAGATATTTTCATGATCAATTTTGAAGTACAGATTACTATCAGCAGTACCTTTATTGAAACCAATCTTCAAAAGATGCTTATCCAATCTTTCATACCAGGCTCTTGGGGCTTGCTTCAGTCCATACAGTGCTTTCTTCAACTTGCAGACCATATCACCATGATCAAACAATTGAAATCCATCTGGTTGCTCAATGTATACTTCTTCCAAGTCACCATTCAGGAAGGCAGTCTATCACAACTATCATAATGGAAAAGATGCTTGCAGACCTCCAGACCATGAGCCAATTGAGTTTTCAATTCAAATTGACTTCCTAAACACTCCCTCAAATCCACAGAATAGGATATTGCATTTCTGGAGCTCACCGGACCTATCTGTGTCACTCTGTCACCTCTGAACACCTGTCGGAACCAGTTTTACTTAAGTGGCCATAACGTCTTCATATCTTCATGCAAACCTCTGAAATCTTTGCTAGATCATCTTAAGACACATATCTACAAACCCTTTGAAGTGTATCCTCTGATCTTCATCATAGCTAGGATCTTTGCTTCACTGACTTCACTATTCTTCTATGTTCCTGATAGGACTAATTTTCTCAATATCCTCAGCATTCAGCTCATCCAATCCTTATCATTAATGCAATAGGAGTATGTTGACATCAATGACAACACCAGTTAGGCTCATACTTGCAATAGGATAGTATGTGCAAAACTTTTTGCAAATCAAATGAAAAGTGAATTTGAGATGTCTATGTTTGGTGAAATGAATTTCTTCTTGGGTCTGCAAATCATTCAAACAAAGAAAGGAGTCTTCATATCTCAGACCAAATATGTGAAAGAATTGATGAAGAAATCTGCGATGGAAGATTCAAATCCAATGAATACTCCCATGGTAACCGGGTGTAAACTGAGCAAAGATGATGAATCTCCTAAGACTGATCAGAAAAGGTACAGGTTAATGATTGGAGGGCTACTGTATCTTACTCAAACTAGACCTAACATTATGAATGTTGTTGGTCTTGTTGCCAGATTTCAAGCTGATCCTAAAGAATCTCATGTCATGGCAATCAAGAGAATTCTCAGACATTTGAAGGGAACAGTTGAGTATGGATTGTGGTATCCCAGGGATCATGATTTCTCTCTTCATGCTTATATTGATGCTGATTGGGTAAGTGATGTGGATGACCAGAAGAGTACCAGTGGTGGTGCATTCTTTTTAGGGAAAAGATTAGTTTCTTGGTTAAGCAAAAAATAAGAGGCAATATCTCTGTCTACAACAGAAGTAGAGTATATTGCAGCAGCGAGCAGTTGCACTCAAGTAATGTGGATGAAGCAAATGTTAAGAGACATCAAAATGGAGTATGAAGAACCTATCACAATCTTCTGTGATAACTCAAGTGCAATAAACATATCAAAAAATATGGTGTTGCATTCAAAGACAAAACATATATCCATCAAGTTCCACTTTTTAAGAGAGCAAGTGAACAAGAATGAAGTCAGATTGGAGTTTGTGCCCTCAAAGGATCAGATTGTAGACATTTTTACCAAACCTTTACCTAAGGACACTTTTGAGTATCTTAGGGAGAAGTTAGGGGTTATTACCCCTCCGGTTCTGAATTAAGGTGCACTAATGTGCATCTGTCTGGTGAATTTCACAGTCATATGTTATGATCTGGATTGATGCTAGGAGGCTGCTACTCAGGGGGAGTAGTCAGTATGATTTTGAAGCATGAGAAGTGGTTACAAGTATGTGCCCTTTGCCATTGATGTTAAAGGGGGAGAGAAAACATGTGAAAAAAAAAGTGGTTGTTGATCAAAGGGGGAGCAGTAGAGGAAGAGAAGACATGTGAATGATTTCTAGTGACAGGGGGAGCTATGTCAGTCAGTAAGGAGAATTTCTTGTCTTGATGGTTAAAATAGTTTTTCATATCATATGTTGCCATCAATGACATAGGGGGAGATTGCTGCAAGTATGGCCCTAACCGATGTTTTCATTGATGTCAACATACTCCTGTTGCATTGATGTCAAGAATTAGATGAGTTATGTGCTGAGGATATTGAGAAAATTAGCCCCATCAGAAATAGAGAACAATGAAGATAGTGAAGTTCTATGAAGCAAAGATCCCAGATAGTTAAAGATTAGAGTATGCACATCAAAGGGTTTGTAGATATGTGTCTGAATGTTCTCCAATCAAGATTTGAGAGGTCCGCATGAAGATTTGGAGAAGTTATGACCATATGCGTAAAATTGGTTCTGGCAGTTGTTCAAAGGTGACAGAGTGACACAAATAGGTCCAGTGAGATCTAGAAATGCAATATCTTATTCTGCAGATTTGGTGGAATATTTAGGAAGCTAATGTGAATTGACAACTCAATTGGTTCGTGGTCTGGAGGTCCACAAGCATTTATTCTAATGTGGCAGTAATGACAGACTGTGTTCTTAAGGTTCTGGATGAAGATGTGAATGATTTCAGTAAGCAAAAGTGGTGTGGATGTTCTTGGTGATTCAGGAAAGATTGTGAGGGTCTCTAGACTGTGTCCAGTTCGTGTTGGCAGTCCACATTGAAGATTGAGCTGTAATTGAAGATTTACTCTCGGGTGATGGTGTTCTTCCTAATCATGGCCGACCGGATGTTTTACACATCTTGCGGATGATCATGAAGATGTTTTGCAAAGCATGACATGTTCCTCAAAGAAGATTGAAGTCCCAGATATGTGTGGCCGACAGTGTGATGATACGCATGAAGTCTTTGTAATAAATCAAGTTGTATTTCTGTACTGCTCTGTAATAAAATAAAGTATGTTGTGTCAACTTTGATGATTATCCCAAAGTTGATGTCTTGTATAAATTAGATTTGTGAAGTTATTTCAAAGCATCCTTGGTTGAGATGAGAAAGTGGTAGAGAGGAGAAGAGCGAAAAGCAGAGCAGAAGTGTTGAGCCTAAATGGAACTGTTTCAAGCATGGTGAAGATGCTAATCTCCAGTTCAAGTATGTAATATTTATATTATTTTGTAGATAGTGTGTCTCCTGTAGGCAGTGGGCCTCTTGTGAGCAGTGTGCTTAGGCAGTGAGCCCTAATTGGCAAGTGCCATTTGTTCTTTTTATTCTTTTAACAGATAATACAATCTTGGGTTAGTCACCCCATGGTTTTTTCCTTAACTAGGTTTTCCACGTTAAAATCCTAGTGTCATATGTATTAATGTGTTTCTACTCTTAAGTTATTGCATTATGTTTTCATGATTGAATAATTATGCTGCTATAGAAATATAAGAAGGATTTAAGTGTTTAAAAGGAAAGAAAGTTTTGGTGACAACTGATTCATCCCCCCTCTCAGTTGTCTATCCTAAAACCAACAAGGAGAAGAAAAACATAGTGTATATAGAAAGGGGGAGTGGATAAGCATTTTTCACTAAGTGTTGCCATCAATGCCAAAGGGGGAGATTGTTGGCAAGACACTACTCTGATGAATGATTGAATGTTGTCATTGATGGAAACAAGACAAAGTGATTCCACCAACAAGGAAAAGAGACTTTATTCCAGTAGATCAATTTGGTTTGACAACAAGGCATAAAAGGAGTCTAGTCTTGAAGCCTAAAATGACTAAGTATGGGCAGTATACAGAGTAAGTGATAGAGATTGGGTCAGTATGCCTCCGCAGTTGAAGATCATTACATGTGGTTTAGATATGTTAATCATAGCTATTTGGTGATGATATGTTCTAGTGTTCAAGTCCTGACTTCCTCCGAAAGTCATACTATGAAATCCCTAAGTCCAGGTGAGCAGATTTAAGTTAGAAACAGTGCAAAGTACATGAGTAATTTGGTCTGCATTCCTTTGTTGTTGCATATTGTGTCTTTCCAGTCTAAAGATATGTCAAGTGGTCAATGATGAATGTTGGATATGAATTTTAGAATCTCATATGGTCCGTAGTGGGAATTATGATGAGACAGATGAATTGGCCAAGCGTGTTCTTAAGGGACAAGCCGACATGCATGTTAGATTTATATGCAGAGAAGATATATTGTTTGAACAATTAATATAAGTAGTTGAATGATTAGTGCCGACTTATATGAAGTATATTGTATGCTTGTTTGGGTTTGCATTGTTGTTTGTGCACAAGATCAAGCCGACAAGGTATAACATTTGTATACACATTTCATGTTTAGCTTGCCGACCTGATTACAATATCAATCTTGTTTTTGATTATATAAGTTAGCAAAAACTAGGGGGCGAACCCTTACATCAAAACAAAAAGAGACCGCAGAGGGTCAAGCACAAAAAGAGCCACCAGACCAAATACAGCATAAACAACATATACAACCTATAACCAGCAAATAGTAAGTAGCAGTAGATAGACAGCATAAAAAGTAACAGAACTAAGGAGATACATTCTCCCAACCTTTAGCCAAAAATTCAACAAATTCACCAAGTTTTTTAAATTTCTTCTCCTCCTCTTCATTAGCACGAGTCCCAAGTTCCTATAACAGAGACAGGTTAAGCATCATCGTATGACTGAGCATGCTACTTATGAGCTCTCCCATAGAAGAAACCTTCTGCTCCAGATCATCCACACAACCCCTAAGGATAGCAAGATCATTCTTGTGGTCATCCCCTTCCTCATTAGTCTCCTCTCCAACCTCCTCCACGATCATCCTCTCCCCTTCACCAGCATTGTCCACCGGATCACCATCATCACCTCCCGAATCATCAACCTGTTTCCCTTCATCCTTACCTGCATCATCTTCAGAGATCTCTTAAACATCAATGTCTTTGGAATTTAGCTGATCATCCCCCTGAGTGGAGGCTTCAAAAGCACTTTCAGAGTAGTCAATCAGTTTAGCTTGTGGGGCAGGCTTACCAGCAATCCTTCCTGACCTCCTTACCCCAGAAGAGAAGCCCTCCTTATCTTTACCAGACAAATTAGATTTATGTTTATTGCCAGGTCCCCCAACGTCACTGCTCAGATTCTTATGGGTCCCCACAGAGTCCCCCACAATATCATCAACCAACTCCCTGAGTTTTTATTTCTTACTTTTCAAACTCCCTGTAGAAGCCAGAGTATGAATATCCTTCACCGTGGTGGTCTCCTCAGTGGTCATGGATAAAGAAACCCCTTTCATTTTTTGGGAAACAGAGGTAGGGCAAGGTTCCTTAGAAATGGCAATATCAAGGGGGTCGGGATTGGCAGGAACCTCACAACTAGGAGTCTAAATTGGCTTAGGTGGCTCCAAAGCAAGATGAAAATTAAATAAACAAAGGATAAGACCTTGATGCAGAGGGACATGCCTTTTAGAGGGTTTCTTATCCATCTTAGCTTTAACCCTAAAAACAAAGTGTTCAAGGGATGACATCAAGTAAAAAGGGAAACTAATAAGAGCATTATGCCTAAAATGATTAAGCAGAGGGAGGTGATAATTATAGAACCTGGTGAACTAACCCTCCAATGTGAAGTATTTCATGAGAAGAAAACACATCTCATCCCACGGCTCTGGCAGCTTGGCTTGTTCAAACCCTCCCTGGTAGGGAACTAATTCCTCTCCTTCCCCTAGAAAAAGCTTTTAGTTTAAATAATTAGCCACCTTCGCCTTCCTTTGCAACTTAGTACCCTTAGTAGAAAGACCAGTCGCCATGGCTATGACTTGTTCAGAGAATTCAAAACCAATTCTTCCCACAGCAACTCTATGATTATGCCAGGAAAGGGAAAATTGCACAGACAAATTTTCATCAAAACCATTCAGGCATTCCAGAACGGGACTAATGCCACCTTCCTTGCAATAATGCCAAACCACAGCATTATCCTTGAATTCACAGCAAGATATTGGCTCCATGTGAATCCTGTCTCCCCCCATTATCTCCTTTCTCTCAAAGACACAGAAAACACAGACCCAAAAATTCACAGTGTTTTTGGAAGGTAATTCTAACAGCTTGGGCAGGAATAATGAAATAGTAAATGAGGCTTAACATGCATGAGTCATCATTATCCTAGAGTGCCTTCACAGACTCCAATTGATGCCAACCCTTCCCATGCTCGAAAATGATAATCATAAATTTCCTATGATTACCATATAACTAACGTGCCTTAACGCGAGTGATAAATAATGTCGAAATGACATTATACCAAGAAGTACAATAGTTCATAAAAAACCCATACTTCAAAATACACATCATCAATGCCCAAAAAAATTGACTAAATAGGCTGGCACCCTCACTATGATGAGTCATCCTTGACAAGTCATCTCTTTTTGAATCAGTTCCCTTATATTAGCAGGAATATTTGTAAATTGGTGCCAACACCACCAATTCGTGAATTGCTGACCATAATCAGCAAGAGCATCAGCAACCCCATTCCCCTCTCTATAAATATCAAAGAGTTCGACTCTAGAGATCCTCTGGACTAGGATTTGGATATCCACAATAATATCCTTAAGTCTCCACCCACAAACCGAAGCATTAGTAACTGCATCAATGATCAGTTTAGAATCCCACTGAATATGCAGATGAGGAATGTCAAGAGAAATAGCCAATTTAACTCCCCATAAGAGAGCAGAGGCTTTAGCATAGTTATTACTTTGAATACCTATCCCACTAGCATAGGCAGCAACCAGCCCCCCTTTGTCATCCCTGATAATCCCACCACCACTAGCCTTACCATTGGACTTAGAAGCCCCATCAAATTTAAGTTTGAACTAATGGGGCCTTGGAGGGGTCCATCTAGTATTTAATCTATGAATCTTTTTAGAGTTATCATATGTCAGAATTTGGTTAAGAATTCTCCAATTGACTGCAATTTGTTCTTCCTCTTGAGTAAATGGTTTGTCAGCAGTTTTGATGTGAGAGCTAACAATGCTTTCAATGAGGAGCTTAGAGAGAGATTGAAAGACTTGAGAGGAGTCCCTGACAGCTTCCCTAAATATTCTGTTATTCCGTTCCTTCCACAAAGTCCAACCAAGGAGGGGAAGAGTTTGGTTCCAAAGCTCCACAAGCCAAGGATGTGAAAAAGTAGGATACCAATTAGGAATGACTTCCCTAATATCTGGATTACAGACCCATTGAATGCCAAAGTTCTGCAAAATTGTACTCCAAATCAATATTGTTGCGGATATATATACTCAATGGATTTCAATGTTGGATGGGTGTAGATGTGTGAATATAGTGTGAATAAAAGGTGTGTTCGATCTAAGGTAGTTTTGTGATCAGAAAAAGTTAGTAAAAGCAAAAGGGCAGAGTATATGTGAAGCAGACCAGAAAAGCAAGGCAGACATTATGAAGGTATTTGAGTCTATATACTGACCTATTAAAGGAACTGCACTTCAACATTATGTAGATGCATTTGTAGTAGTCACCTCCTGGTAGTGAGCCAATCCTTCTTCTATCTTCTCTTCTATTTTATTGGCAGTGCGCCTATTGCAGTGAGCATTTCTTTGGACATCGAGTCCTTGGGCAGTGAGCCTTCATGTAATTCGGTATTGCTATTATAATATAGTGTAAGCTAACACTCATCGTGGTTTTCCCCTTTTTGGGTTTTCCACATAAAAATCCTAGTGTCTATGTGTTATGTCTTTATGGTTGTTCTTCTTATGTTTATTCTGCTTTCATGTTATTGAATTTAGTAATTGGATTAATGGACATGTAAAGAAGTGGTTTTATAGAATACCGATTCACCCCCCCTCTTAGTATTCCTTGTGTTCAACACCACCTTGACATTTGCACTTTCAACTAACTTCTTTAGCCTCTTGTTGTAGCACCTATAAGCCTTGCTCTTTGTAGAATATCCAAGAAAGATTCCTTCATCTGATCTTGTATCAAACTTTCCCAAATTTTCTTCATCTCTCCTAATGTAGCACTTGCTTCTAAACACCCTAAAATATTTTACAGTAGGAGTCTTTTCATACTATAGTTCATATGGAGTCTTTGAATGGTTGACCCTGTTGGCAAGAGACACTATGGAGTCATGATTGTTGTCATTGATGGCAACAAAGTTCATCCCACACATCCGCAGAACATGGTGTGTCTCCACCGGAAGTTAGACTAGAGAATGTTGTGGTCTGGCAAACAAGAACAGAGCATGTGGCAAGGTCTGACAGACAGGTCCGGATCTCTCAGAGGAAGTATCTTGGTGTAGTACAGATTTGGGGATGTCAAGAGGACTACCTTGAGTGATATATTCCAAGGATTTAGCCTCCGGTGATAGATGAGGAAAAAGATATGAATACTTGAGTACCAGGTTCCTGAGTGACAGTATGAACAGAGGAAGAACTGGCTAGCAGAACATTAGACATTATTCTGGATGTGTTACTGATGCTAGTAAAGGTTATGAAGGCATGAATTATGCTTGGTTGACATGATTAATGATTTTCACAAGTATATCCATGATCCGCATTGCTTTGTAAGCAAGGATTCAGCTGACAGATCAGAGTCTATGAAGAATATTGACTATTCTGGGTGCCGACTAGAAAGGTGATGAAATCACTTGTGCGGATATATATACAAGATGGTTTTGGTTATGAGAAGTGTAGTAGTTGTGTATGGTGTGTGAAGAAAAGCAGTAGAGCTGAATAAAAGAAGAAAAGAAGATCCGGTATGTGAAAGAAGAGCAGCATAAAAGAAGAGAGATGAAGTGCAGCAGATCAGTATATAGAGCCTAACCGGAACTAAACTCTAGCATGTGTTGATGCTCCTTATCAATTCAAGTATTGTATTACATTCTTTATAAACTGTAGGCAGTGTGCCTCTTGTGAGCAGTGTGCTCGGGCAGTGAGCCCTAATTGGCAAGTGCCATTTTGTTTTTCTTTATTCTTCTAATAGAGAATAATTCTTGGGTTAATCACCCCGTGGTTTTCTCCCTTAATAGGGTTTCCATGTCAAAAATATTGTGTCATGTGTATTTCCATTTATGGTTATGTTTGCTTATTGAATCAATGCTGCATTAATTATTAAGAAAGTTCAGAAAGCAGAAATAATTAGGATAACTGATTCACCCCCCCTCTCAATTATCAACAATTGGTATCAGAGCGAAGTTCCTCCTAACAGAGTCTAACAGCTTGAGGAAGATCTGGGAATTCAAATGGATGCATATGGTTTAAGAGAGCAACTCAAGACTGCCCTCGATGATCTTGAACAGTCAAACTCTAAAGTCAATGAATTAAAGGAAAGACTCAAACAGGCTGATGAGTTCATGAGAGAACTAAAAGACAAATTAAGTCTCTCTATGAAAAAGAGAAAGGAGCTACTTCAGCAATTGGCAAGACAAGGTGAAGCAAATAATGCAAATGAAGAGCTGAAGGAGAAAACTAAGTTGTGTGAAAAGTTATCAAAAGAAATCATTATGGTAAGACATGAAATGGAATCAGGAGTTATGAAGTTTACCCAAGAAGTTGAAGAGAAAAGAAAAACTGAAGATAATCTAAGACAATCTCTCAAAGAGAAATCAGAAGATTGCCACAAGATGGATAGAATTATCAGACATCTTGAATCTGATCTTGAAGATGCTAAAGATAATGAAGAAAAACTTAAGGATCAAATTGTCTCTCTCAAAAGGGATCTTCAAACAGCAAATGAATATAAAGAGAAATTCAAGATAAGTTCTGCTCAACTTGAAGTTCTTCTTGGAAGTCAAAAGAGGGCAGATGACAAGTATGGTTTGGGATATGAGAAAGGAGAAAGCTCCGGATCCAGTCAGAAAAATTTTGGATCAGAAAATCCAAGGAACAGATTTAGAAGACCTTCGGTAAGACAGCCTAATGCTCAAAGATATCCTTCCTTCAATGGATACTGCCACAACTACAATACCTTTGGTCATAAAGCTAATCAGTGCAGAAAGAGAATGAATCAGACCAATTCATCCTTCTCCGGACAATGTTTTAACTGCAAAAGGTATGGTCACAAATCTCATGAATGCAGAAATATGTAAATGAACAAATCATTCAATGGTAGATGCTTTACATGCAATAGAATAGGTCATATGGCTAATCAATGCAGATCAAGAGGATATCAATCAAATATGCAAAGAAATGTTGTTTGCCAAATCTGCAATAGATCCGGTCATATTGCAAAATTCTATAGAAGCAAGAATCAGGACAAAAGAGGTCTGGTATATCATAATTAGAATCAAGATAAGGGTAAACAAAAAGTGAATGCAGATGAAGTTAGGAATGAGACGAACAAGATTTGGGTGAAGAAAAGTTTAGAGAATGTAGAGGTTGGATCCGCACTAGACTCTGGTGCTGATATTCCTTCCAGAAATTAAAAGGCGAGCTCTGGCTCAGGGGGAGACACAAAGAAAACCTTATTCCCCCAACCAGTTAATTGGTGCCTGAAATTGGCACATGAGAAGCTGCGGATCAAAGGGTTTCTAGAGAAACATATAAAGAAGGTCTGGTAAAAATTTGAGAGGTCCGCAAAAAGATTTGAAGAGTCTTCCGGTGAAATAGGTGTTTTCACAAGACTGGTCCGGGAAAACAGAGCAACCAGAATAACTTAGGTCAAGCATTTATTGCAACCTGATATTAGGGTTTGCGGAGAAATAAAAGGGTTTTCTCATTAATCTTTTGTTCATTTTGCATTCAAGAAGAAACAAAAAGGAGCTCTGTAACTAATTTTTCAAAAGATCAAGACGATTCTTCATACAGCCCAATCCAAATTTCATCGTGTGCCCTAAACTGCGTAAAAGGTATTTTTCGTTCTTGATATTCTTCAGTAAGATTCCTTGATGATGGCCACTCCGAATATAGTAAAGATCTCTGATAAACCTCGCCCCACTTTTAAGAAACATCCATACAAATCCTTGGAGGTAGATCCCCTAGGAGCATTTTCTAGTGTTTCGCATGGCATTTTACACACCGAAGATATTAGGGTTTATATACTTGCCAACATTGAAGAGTTTGGGGAATTCAAACTAAGAGACATATACCACAAGCAGTTAATAGATGATTCTTTTGAGATCAAACCTCAGTATAAGGGCATCCAGGAAAAACACTTTGATCAGTTCATTCATTTCCCCTGCTTTGAAGAAGATGAATGGGTCCGGTATGTATTGAGTAGGGTACATGACAACTTTCTATGGATGAACAGACCTTGCAAAATCACCAAGGAGGCAATTAGGGCAGTAACTGGTTTACACTCCTCCGGAGGAATACCTATCCTCAAATTTGTCAAAAACAACATTGTAACTGAGGCCACCGGATCAAAATTTGATAAGAGGGCAATGACCATTGAAGATATTACTGACCCAGATATCAAGTTTGCATCTATGATAATAGGATATAAGATATATCACTCCAGTAGGGAGAATTCAGTATCTGGAACTGCAGTATATACTGCCTATGAGATGTTAAGAAAGAATGTAGATTATGATCTCTGTGAACTTCTCTTGAGCCAATTGATAGAAAACATATAGAAGATCAAAAAGGATAAGAAGAACTCCTTTAAATATGGTGGACTGATACTATGTTTATTTTTCTACTTCATGAATGAGCTACCCAGATCAAATGGATGGGCATGGCAAAATGACAAACCTGTAGCAATTCAAATCAGGGATTACTTGCATGAACTTCGGGATGCTAAGGCAAGGAATACAGCTCTGTGGGGTTACTTCAAGCAATTTCAAAATACAATGCAAATCAGAGAAAGAATCCCTAAATCAGTGGTTGAGAAATACAAGGATACAGTGTGCTTCATGGTAGACACTGATCAATGCCTAATGGAGGCAGTAGAGCCAAGGACAGTCTAGTTCATGCCTATGGGGTATGAAGTAGATGAACAAATTGTTGAGCTGCTTGTTCAACACATGCTCAGACAGCCAAAGGACCCTAAAGCAGAAAGATTTGGAACTTTTGATGGACTAAGTATAAAAATTCATACAGAGCTGAGGCAGCCAGAAATCTAGAGGAAAGTGAGAAAAGAAGTAGAAGATGTGGCCTAAGGCTTTGGCATATCAATGGAGGCACTTGATGCTCACAGGAAGAAGGAAAGGGCTGAGGAAGAGAAGAAGAAGGCAGAAAAGAAAAGTGAGGAAAGTGTTCCGGTAGAAACCTCCACCTGGACCAGACCTTCAAAGAGATCTACACCTGCCACTGCCAAAAGCTCAAGGGCATCTAAACTGGAAGCACAATCATCCGGCAAAGGAGAGAAGAGAACAAAGACAAAAGCTGCAAGAGCTTATGTCAGTCAAAGGGATGAAGAGGAGACTGAATCTGATGAAGAAATCAGGAAAATGAAGAAATAGAAGAAATCATCCGGTGAACACTCTACTGGTAAAGGAGAAGAAGAGAAGGAAGAGGAACTTGCTAAAAAACCCACCGTCTCCTTAGATGTTGTAGTGAAAGCAGTCACTATGGATGGGAACCTGCAACCCTTAACAGAATTTTATGATGATTATAATGAAGCAGATAAAAGGATTCTAGAGGAAGCCATAATTCAGCTTTTGAACACTTACAACAAAGCTTTTATTGAAATTATCTCTCTAATTCCCAAAAGCTTAGAAGAAAGGCTTGAAATGAGGAAGAATAATGCTCGAGCAAAAGATCTCGAAATCCAGGAACAGATAGCAATTCAGCTATTTCCTTCAATCGATCCCAAGACAATGAATATGGTATTCAAAGATTTCAAGGATGAGTTCCGAAGCAAAGCCAGGATGAATCAGCTAATGCTTGGTGAAACTGACAAAGTGGCAAGAGAGACCGAAGAGATCCTCTGGAATGCTTTTAAGAAATTCAACATTCCAATTATAGAGGACTTGGGTACTGACCCCTCGACCACAAGTGTTGAAAAAGAATCCACTGAGAAAGTCGTGGACACTGGTGCAGAAAAGGATAAGGACTTGGAATCTTCTACTCCGGAAGAAGTGGTTCATGAACAAACTAACATCTCTCCTCTGGGCTCCCCTGTTGACTCCGGATCTAAAGGAGAAGAAAGAATACAGGAGAAAGAAGTAGAGGTGAAAGAAAAAGAAGATGATAGTTCTAAGAATGCAGAAGAGAAGAAACATCTGTCTCCAGAAAGAGACACTACAAAAACTGTCCAAGAATTCCTGAACAAAGAATCAATGGAGATAGATGAACCGAAGCTTCTACAAGGACCATTCAATTTTGATTCACTCTCTCTGGTACAGACAATGAAGATAGCATCATTTGCTAATGCCAAGGCTAAAGAAAAACTCCTAAAGTCTCACATGGAAGACTGTGAGTTGATAGAAGCTACTTCTGGAGTGCTAGAAAAGATTATGCCATCATTTCAAAAGGATCCCATAGCCTCCTCTTCCGGTAATCTCAAAACTCTAGTCAATAGTGTTAGCACACATTTTGATTCACTAGAGAAGTCAGTAGAAGATAAGGTCCGGAAGGAATTTCTTGCAAAAAGGTTATCAGGGGTACAAGGGTTGATAAGTAATGATAGGAAAAATATGAATATTGGGATAAAGAGCTTAGAAAATGCTCTTAAAGATGGTGGAAAAATGTACAAATTTTGTTTATCATGGCCCAAAACAACAGTGGAGATTGAGAAGAAAATGAAAGAATAGGAGGATAAACTGTTAAATCTTTCTCAAAATTTTGATCCACTTACTGCTTCCATAATAAATCAAGAATGTAAAACGGTTGTAGTCTTGAATGAGATTAAGAAGCTTGAAAAAGAGAAGAAAAATAGAATCAGTAGATTGAGTGAGCTCAGAGGGTTAATTGTCCCTAAATTAGAGGCCATGCATGAGGCCATAAAAGAAGCTAAAATCACAGCCCAGACAAATGATCCAACAGATCTAAAAAGGGCAGATGCGTTTGCATTTCTATTGAGCGGTCATATATCAATTTTGGACAAGATGAAGCAGAGTTGGGCGACAGAAGTTGTACAGTTGAAGAATACTTTTGCAGATATACTTCAGTATATGTAAGTACAACTTGTATACATACCTATGCGAATATGTATAGACTGTTTTTGGAAATTTTGGTGTGCGGACCCTACCCTTTGCCATTGATGTCAAAGGGGCAGTGAGGAGCAGTGAAAAATGAGGAATCCAACTAAGGGGGAGTTCCGGAAAATATATATAAAAATAGAGCATCAGCCAAGGGGGAGCATAGTGTATACACTTAGTCATTTTTCACTAAGTGTTGCCATCAATGCCAAAGGGGGAGATTGTTGGCAAGAGACACTATGGAGTCATGATTGTTGTCATTGATGGCAACAAAGTTCATCCCACACATTCGCAGAACATGGTGTGTCTCCACCGGAAGTCAGATTGAAGAATGTTGTGGTCTGGTAAACAAGAACAGAGCATGTGGCAAGGTCCGACAGATAGGTTCGGATCTCTCAGAGGAAGTATCTTGGTGTAGTACAGATTTGGGGACGTCAAGAGGACTACCTTGAGTGATATATTCCAAGGACTTAGCCTCCGGTGATAGATGAGGAAAAAGATATGAATACTTGAGTACCGGGTTCCTGAGTGACAGTATGAACAGAGGAAGAGCTGGCTAGCAGAACATCAGACATTATTCCGAATGTGTTACTGATGCTAGTAAAGGTTATGAAGGCATGAATTATGCTTGGCCGACATGATTAATGATTTTCACAAGTATATCCATGATCCACATTGCTTTGTAAGCAAGGATTCAGCCGACAGATCAGAGTCTATGAAGAATATTGACTATTCTGGGTGCCGACTAGAAAGGTGATGAAATCACTTGTGCGGATATATATACAAGATGGTTTTGGTTATGAGAAGTGTAGTAGTTGTGTATGGTGTGCGAAGAAAAGTAGTAGAGCCAAATAAAAGTAGAAAAGAAGATCCGGTATGTGAAAGAAGAGCAGCATAAAAGAAGAGAGATGAAGTGCAGCAGATCAGTATACAGAACCTAACTGGAACTAAACTCCAGCATGTGTTGATGCTCCTTATCAGTTCAAGTATTGTATTACATTCTTTATAAACTGTAGGTAGTGTGCCTCTTGTGAGCAGTGTGCTCGAGTAGTGAGCCCTAATTGGCAAGTGCCATTTTATTTTTCTTTATTCTTCTAACAGAGAATAATTCTTGGGTTAATCACCCCGTGGTTTTCTCCCTTAACAGGGTTTCCACGTCAAAAATATTGTGTCATGTGTATTTCCATTTATGGTTATGTTTGCTTATTGAATCACTGCTGCATTAATTATTAAGAAAGTTCAGAAAGCAAAAATAATTAGGATAACTGATTCACCCCCCCTCTCAGTTATCAACAGACCCTTGCTTGCATTCTATTTTGTATGTAGACTACAATGTGAATGGCTTCTCTCCAATAGACGTCTGGTAGGTTTGCTTCTTTCAACATTGTCCTTGCTACTTCTTGAACTGTCATATTCTTCCTTTTCACAACGCCATTCTTCTAAGGAGTCCTAACAGCTGACAAATACCTTTTTATTCCATGATCTTCACAAAAGTATTTAAACTCATTATAGGTGAACTCACCACCTCTGTCAAACCTCAAGCACTTGATTTTCAAATCAATTTCATTTTCAACCATAACCCTAAATGCTTTAAACTTATCTAAAGCTTCTAATTTTTCTTTGAGAAAGGTTACCCAAGTCATTATAGAATAATCATCAATTAACAACATGAAATACTTGTCACCTTGAAAACTTCATGTTCTTGTAGGTCCACACAGATTTGTATGTACCAACTCTAGAGGTCCTATGGTATAATATTCTTTGATTTTGAAGTTCTTCCTTGTTTACATCCCAATCTGACATTCCTTGCAAATTGCATTGATGGGCTTTGTAATTATTGGCAAGTCCCTCACATCTTGAGTAGAGCTGATCCTTACTAGGCTATCAAAATTGATGTGACACATTCTTCTATGTCATAGCCAACATTCATTAACTTGAGTCATGAGACATATACCATTAGCACCTTTGAGCTGATATACATTTCCTTTTGTCCTTGTTCTTGTGGCAACCAGAGTTCTGGAGCTTTCATTTCTAATTTCACAACTACCATCCTAAAACACAAGGTTATATCATTTGTTGCAAATTTGTCCCACACTTAGAAGATTATGCTGGAGACCCTTGACATAAAGAACATCATTTGTATTGTGCTTTCCATCAAAATTGATTGAACCCTTTCCACGGATCTTAGCAGATGCATCATCTCCAAACTTAACAAAACCTCCATCAAACTTCTCAAGCTTAACAAACTTATTCTTATCACGTGTCATATGATTTGAACACCCACTATCAATTAACTAGTTGTTCTCCTCTTCTCTTACATGAAAAGTAGTTACCAAAGCTCCTTTGATGTCGTGCTCTATTTCTGGAGCAATTTCCTTTACACATCTTTTAGGATCAGTAGAATTAGTTCCATCATTCAAAGCCATGAACAAGCATTCATTACTTTCATCATTATCTGGATAGTTAGACTCATCATTAAATATGCTATTATCTTCTTTAACATAATAACTCCTCTTGATTGATTTACCTTTGTTATCCTTGTATATATCATTTGAAATTTTGATCAGACATTTTGAAGCATAATGACCTATCTTTCCACAACTGAAACATTTGAAGGGTAGCTTACATCTATATGTTCCAGACCCCTTTTTCAATCTGCTTACAAAATTTGCTTCTATTTTATCAAAGTCATCTGAATCTGATTCATTGTTCTTTTCTGACTTGCTAGCCTTAAAAGTAGTTTCTTTTCTTGAATCATCTTGACCAAATTCTCTTATCTCAAAAGTAGTTAAAGTACCAAACATCTAATCCCTAGAATAATAATCTAAATTTTGAGTCTCTTCAATAGTAGAAACTTTAGCACTATAGGATTTTGGAAGAGTTCTTAGTACCTTCTTTACCACTTCACTTTCCTCCAACTTCCCACCTAGACCATTTATGGAATTGACAACCTCATCCATTCTCTGCATGTAGCTTGCAATATTTTCATCCTCTAACATCCTTAGGGTTTCAAACTCGGCCTTCAAACTCTGCATCTTTGCTTGCTTGACTTTGTCATCTCCTTCATAGATACCTTCCAACTTCTTCCAAATCTCATGAGTAGTTTTGTAGATCATTATCTTCACTAATTCAGAATCTGAAAGACTGTTCAGGAGAATACTCATTGCCTTGCCATTATTCTCATATTCTTTAATCTCATCTTCATCCTTTGGACCATTAGTAGTATAGTATACTTCTTCTCAGCCAACTTCCATATGCCATATCCTAATGAGACAAGAAAGCTTTCCATCCCGATCTTCCAAAAAGCATAATTTGTTCCATCAAACACTAGAACCTCAATACCTTTCATGTGTGCCATCCAGATCCACCCCAAGTAGTTAATCTTTTTCAAGGGAATTGGCTATGTTACCAATTGTTAGATGCATAGGACAACTGAGAGGGGGGTGAATCAATTGTCCATTAAAACATTAAACCCTCAAGCTATTCCAATCTTCAAACTCTTATTATGCATTAGTAGAATGTAAACATGTAAAGCATCAATGTAAACATATCCAAATACATAAGAACACCAAATTTACATGGAAAACCCAAGAAGGGAAAATTACTGTGAGGATTAACTCACATATATATGAATAACAACACTAAAAAATAGGCTCACTGCCCAAAAGAAAGGCTCACTGCCAAGAAGGACTTACTGTCTAGAAGAGAGAAGAATAGAAGAAAAACCATTACAGAGAGATTCACTATCTCAAAGAAACAGGAAAAATCCACCACTGCAAATTCTTGCTATCTGCAACCTTTGGCTCACTACCTCCAGTAACTTCAAGCACACTGAAATGTAGACATCTTCTACTCACTGCATTCAAGAGTCATAAGCATTTAAGCTCCACACAATTCATCACCCTTGATTCACATTTGCATCTTCTTCTCTACATTTCTCCACTCAACTTCATCTTACATTTATACCATCCACAACCTAAAACAATCTCAATTAGGTCGGCCTTAATGAAACGTGTGCACCTCAAGCATGCAACACCAAATAGGTCAGCACTAAACACTTTTGCGGTGGAAACAAGTTAAGTGGACCATGCCAAGGGCTAACTAGGATCCAAATCTATATCACCATGCTACTCATCACATTCACAATCCACGAGGTGCCTCTGCAAATAACACTAGCAAGTCAAGTCAGCCAAAGTTGAACAATCACTGCAAGCAACCACATGCATGCCTCTCCAAGTCCACAAAAATCATGCGGACCACAAAGAGGTATTCCACAACATCCACACATCTCTCCATCATCATCATAATCTTCTGCAACACTTCCACAACCACCTGAAATAAAGAATGTCTTTATTCTGCACATTAGGATGCACTACCACTGAACTCCAACATAAGAACTAATCTTGTGGAGCAATCCAACACTTGAAACCTCAAGGAAAAGTAGTTATAGACAATATAAGCACATTCCCAGATCTGCAAGACAAGAGACCTCAATGCAGAGAAATGCGGAGCAATCTCATTTCTCCCAAATAGTCTTCTACACAGGCAAACACTCTGTTAAACACATCTTCCACTGCCGGATGATCTAGAACCTGAAACTCTGGATATAACACATTTGAACAGCTTTGATCATTACTTCCAAACTACACAAGCATATCTTCAATCATAAAGAAATGCGGAGCAAAAATGTGAGCACGCCTCTATCACACTATACACCTTTTATTTAAATTTTCTCAAAAGCACTTGGAAACCAAGTGAATCACCTGCTAGAGGTTGACATCAATGACAACACCAGCAAGTTTCCAACAATAAGTAGGTGGCGTAAAGGCCCTGGTTGGAGTCATAAGAGTAACCATGAGTGGATTTCATAGAATAGATGGGGTCGATAAGAGTAGTGGAAGTTTAGAAGAAGATGAAGGAGGTAAACGTGTAGACATGGGAGGAGGTGGACCCTATTGAAAATGAGCAATGAGGGAGAGATCAATCCCAGCATAGGGATGGAGTGTTGATGCATGGTTTGACACACCAATTTGGGTAGGATAAAAACATGCTCTACCTCTACTAAAAGGAAATAAAAATCTCCCAAGGTTTATATCACTAGGTCTTAGCTATACTAGGATAACCAAAAGCCTGATGTGTTTACTATTTCAATCAAGGGACTATAGTGGAAACTAAGATACAAGAATTACAAAGTCTTATTGCAACTGAATATAAATTAGTAGACTAAGATTTGGGAAATAATTCTAACTAATTTAACATAAATTCAATTGCATTTACACATCATTTCATATCAAAATCAACAATAAAAAGTACTTGCAATCAAAAGAGTTCAATTTTTCAAAATGGATCACAAGTTTAATCCTAAATTAAATCCTAATTCTAATCCTAAGTCCACTCCTAACTCAAACAAATTTATAAAAGATAAAGGTTAGGAAGAAATGGAAACAAGTCTATTTTATGTTGATGCCAAATCCAATTCTATTGACCAGACGACCCCCAATGGAACTAATCTTGCTTGACCAATATACACCTAGATAGAAACATGAGAGGGTGCAAATGCCTAAGGGCAACCCAACCATGAAGAAGAATAAACATAACCACCATATTGATGCACAATTGAATACACAAATCTTCATAGCCTTCAATTCAAAAGATATCTCATGAAGCACTCAATGGAATTTATCAAATACATAGATGAATTTTAGAAATGGAATCAAAATAGCATAACTCATGTTTGAAAAACGGGTGAAAAGGATAAAAATAGGCTAAGAAAACTAAAAATTTCTATACAAGAATCTAGTTTCAACCAGGTTTACAATGTCTTTACAATGTCTATTTGGTGATCTTAAATATACTCATAGCCAAAAGATAGCAAATTTTTTCACTCGACTCGTCAGTACAAATATTAGCAAAAATGATAATGCTCAAATTAAATTCATGTTGCATTGGGTCAAACAAGTACTTTTGTAGCAATCCTCTCCAAGACAAGTCCCTTTTGTAATCGTCTTTAAAATAGGGCCCATTATCGTTCTTCCTTAATTCATGCCCAAGATAGGGTCCTCACTGAATGACGCATCTTTTAATGTAATGCTTCCTATATTCAACCACATTTGCATAGTAGGTCTAGGATGAATTGTTCTTCTCCTCATGTATGAAAGAACTCTTTATTTAAAATAGGTGGCAATAGTTCATTGGAATAAGTAATCCCTGTAGTTAGGGTAAAATTGCAAATCAGGGCAAATGAATAAACAGCAATGATAAAAACCCTAACAATGCACAATGAAGCACAAGACAACATGAAAATCAAAATAACAAATGTAAATGCAAACCGATCTCCACGCTATGCTTGATTTATCTCCATTGCTCTTCTCCACCTCGCATGAGCATGCAAGATTTTGAAGGATTATTGTTGGAAGAATGTTGGGTGCTCACTTCTGCAGCATAACATTAAGATGAAGATGCTAGAATGAATGATAGATGAAGGATGCAAAGGCTCTAATGATATTTCAACAGCATGTGGATACTTGAGGATCAATGCATCTAAGAAAATTTGGCAGAATAAGGGTACTTGAGGCTTAATGCATGCTAATGGCTTGTGAGGGGTTTGATTTATAGGAAAGGCTTGGTTCCAATGGACGACTAAGATTAAAAAGCTAATTGATTGATGTGGACGGCTAGGATTGATTCGGTTATCCCACTCTTCAAGGGAGTTGTAGTCATTTGACAAGTGGAGGGAGGATAGGGCTCATGTGTGCTTGTATACATAAAAAAGTACTACATTGGAAAGATATTAAATGAAAGGCTTTAGTACCACTTATCTTTTTAAATGAAAGAGGCACACAAGTCGGCTAAATGATAAGATAAATTAATTAAATAAATAAAATTTATTTAATTAATTAGAAAGTCAGCTTATGATGAAATGTGAGAACTTAATTCAAATAAAATATTTGAATTAGTTGGGATATGAGTTGGATATTAATTAAATAAATAAAATTTATTTAATTAATTGGATAGTGGGATTAAGATATGATTGGGATATTAATTAAATAAATAAAATTTAATTAATTAATTAGTTAATGGATAAATGGGATTAAGAGTGGGATTTAGGACAAAATACTACATGATGTCTAAGATAATATTTTTGACAAGGTGTTGCAAGACATGAACAAATTTGGGACAAATTTGGGTGTCTACATTTTGCCCCTCTTTGAGATGATGTTTGAGATGATAAGCTTTATGTCGAGTAACATCATTTCAAAGAAGCTAAGGTATGGATAGAGGAAAATGATATGGGATGATAATATAAGGATATGATGAAGATGATGATGATGATGATGGAAAGATAGGATGATGATGCCCCCTCGAGAGGTTAGGCGGGTTCGACAAACACGGGTAGGCTCTCGAAAGAAATGGATTGGCTAAGAAAGAAAGATAAGGGAATGGATAGAAGAAATGGAGATGCGTTATGCTGCAATGAAAGTGAGCAACCATGATGTTTGATATAGCACTAGACGTTATGCACCAAGGTATAAGGAACCAGGATGACGATGTGTGTTGTGCCCCAACGTAATACAACCTTGTCTAATGTATGAGGAAGTAAACTTAGAGCATTGAAGTCCTAGTGCACAAAAGGTATGATATGACCTTAGATGCAAAGGATAGTGCAAAAAGCTATTCCAACATACACAAGATATGAATATTAGCTGGAATGATACCGATTTGATACAAATGCAAGATAAAAAGATAACACACACACAAGCAAGCAAGCAAGCATACACAAATGATTCAAAAACAAACAAGGTATTGCCCCTGTCAAGCTGTAAACCAATGATTAATTGCTGATTGTTGATAATTGAGAGTGTTGTCATGGCAGGGAAAGCTATATCCCTAGATCAACACAGGGTTGTTTGCTGAGTTGGTTGGCTGGTTGGGTGATTGATTTGGCTTACAACAAGACTAGGATCAAGACCATTGATTGTGATTGGATAACTTTGCTTGATTTATTAACTTGAGTGGTATGGATTAAGGATGGGCTTGCACTTGGATCATTGTTTGGAATGATTTGAAGATGATGAAATGATGGTTAGATTGATTTGATGAAATGTTGATGATGTGATGATATGTGGTGGATTGAGCTACTTTTGATTTGCTGAAGTGATTAGATTTTGTTTTGATGGCTAGCTTGACATGCTTTGATTTTGATGATTGTTGTTGATTGATAGGATTTGTTTTGATAGTTGGCTTGATGTGCTTTGGTTGTGATGTTTTCTATTGTTGGATTGATAGGATTTGTTTTGATGGTTGGATTGTTTTGAATGATGATAGTGATGGTGTGATGATTAGAGTGTCCACTCAATCTAAGCCTAAGCAAGTGTTCTCAGTCTGCTCAAAGGATGTAAAACAAACAAGGTATTGCCCTTGTCAAGTCATAAACTAATAATTGATTGTTTGATTGAGGATGATATATAGTGTTGTCATTGCGGGGAAAGCTATATCCCTAGATCAACACAAGGATGTTGGAACGCTATATCCCATTGATAATGATTGATTGGGCTTGTATATCAAAAAATTTGGATTTATAAATGGAAATGATCAAACAATTGAAATGCATAACCTAAACCCAAATAATTCAATACCTCGAAGATGCAAGATGAGCTCGATTGATCAATCTGTTGTGTTGGTTGCTCGATTCTGCAGCATAACATTAAGATAAAGATGATAGAATGAATGATAGATGAAGGATGCAAAGGCTCTAATGATATTTCAACAGAATAATGTTACTTGAAGCTCAATGCCTTTTAGAAAATCTGGCAGAATAAAGGTACTTGAGGCTCAATGCATCCTAATGGCTTGTGAGGGGTTTGATTTATAGAAAAGGATTAGTTCAAATGGATGGTTGAGATTAAAAAGCTAATTGATTGATGTGGACGGCTAGGATTGATTCGGTTATCCCACTCTTCAATGGAGTTGTAGTCATTTGACAAGTGTCAAGGAGAATAGGGCTCATGTGTGCTTGTGTACATAAAAAGTACTACATATGAAAGATATTAAATAAAAGGCTGTAGTACCACTTATCTTTTTAAATGAAAGAGGCACACATGTCGGCTAAATGATAAGATAAATTAATTAAATAAATAAAATTTATTTAATTAATTGGAAAGTCGGCTTATGATGAGAACTTAATTCAAATAAAATATTTGAATTAGTTGGGATATGAGTTGGATATTAATTAAATAAATAAAATTTATTTAATTAATTGGATAGTGGGATTAGGATATGATGTGGAAATTAATTAAATAAATAAAATTTATTTAATTAATTGGCTAAGTAGGATTAAGATATGATGTGAAAATTAATTAAATAAATAAAATTTATTTAATTAATTCGCTAATGGAATAAAAGGGGTTAAGAGTGGGATTTAGGACAAAATGCTACATGATGTCTAAGTGATGTTTTTATCAAGGTGTTGCAAAACATGGACAAAGTTGGGACAATTTTGGGTGTCTACATTTTGCCCCTCTTTGAGATGATGTTCGAGATGATGAGCTTTGTGTCAAGTAACATCATTTCAAAGAAGCTAAGGTATGGATAGAGGAAAAGGATGATGATGATGATGATGATGATAAGATAGGATGATGATGCCCCCTCGAGAGGTTAGGCAGATTGGACAAACACGGGTAGGCTCTTGAAAAGAAATGGCTTGGCTGCAAAAGAAAGATAAGGGGATAGATAGAAGAAATGAAGGATGCATTATGCTGCAATGAAAGTGAGCAACCATGATGTTTGATATAGCACTAGACGTTATGCACCAAGGTATAAGGACCAGGGTGACGATGTGTCTCGTGCCCCAGCATAATACAACCTTGTCTGGATACAAGATATGAATATTAGCTGAATGATACCGATATGATGCAAATGCAAGATAAAATAATAACACACACAAGCAAGCAAGCAAGCATGCACAAATGATTCAAAAACAAACAAGGTATTGCCCCTGTCAAGCTGTAAACCAATGATTGGTTGTTTGATTGTTTTGTTAATAGTTGACAGTGTTGTCATTGCGGGGAAAGCTATATCCCTAGATCAACACAAAGTTGTTTGCTGAGGTGGTTCGCTGATTGGCTAATGGCTTTGGCTTACAACAAGGCTAGGATCAAGACCATGGATTGCGTTTGGATAACTTGGCTTGATTGATCAACTTGATTGGTATGGATTAAGGATTGGCTTGCATTTGGATCATTGTTTAGAATGATTTGAAGATGATGAAATGCTGATTAGATTGATTTGATGAAGGATGGATGATTTGTGGTGGATTGAGCTACTTTTGATTTTTTTTTAAGTCATTGGATTTGTGTTGATGGCTAGCTTGATGTGCTTTGGTTTTGATGTTTTCTATTGTTGGGTTGATTGTTTTGATGATTGGATTGTTTTGAATGATGATAGTGATGGTGTGATGATTAGAGTATCCACTCAATCTAAGCATAAGCAAGTGTTCTCAGTGTGCTCAAAGGATGTAAAATAAACAAGGTATTTCCCTTGTCAAGTCATAAACCAATGATTGATTGTTTTATTGATAATGATAGATAGTGTTGTCATTGCGGGGAAAGCTATATCCCTAGATCAACACAAGGATGTGGGAACGTTATATCCCATTGATGATGATTGATGATGATAATTTGATTGATTGGTCTCATGACAAGATTAGGATCAAAAACTTGTTGATTTGATTGGATAATGTTCCTTGATTGATTAGCTTGCTTGATATGGATTAGTGTGACTTAGATTTAAGATCATTGCTTAGCTTGATTTGACTGATATTATTGGAAGAAGTGATTGATTGAAATGGATGAATGAATGTTATTGATAGGAAGAATTGATGATGATGATGATGATGATTGAATATTGATGGAGTGGATTGCTTTGGATTGATGATGATCAATTTTATTGCTTGGATGTTTTGTTGGATATTTGATTTTTTAGACTTTTGACATATTTTGATTTTTTTTTTCTTTTGTGTTTTTTTGGGATATTTTGATTTTTTTGTGTTTTTGAACGTTTTGGGATGTCAATGGATTTACAATTTGGGTAGCCTTTGTGCTAGATACCAATGACAAAGGAGAAAACCAAGTCTAGGTGCAAGGATGGATGAATGGGATTGGATGGATAAAAGGATGGGCTCATAGTAAATGGGATGGAAGGCTCATGATAGATGGATAGATAAGAGGATAGGCCGTATAAGGTAAAGCTCATGATAAATGGATAGGTAGGCTATAGTGGAAAGCTCATGATAAACAGATGGGGATAAGCTATAAGATGGAAGCTCGTGATAAGGATACACCATAGTGGATGGATCATAAGGGAGCTAGGATGTGATCTTCAAAGGCTATGTTGCATGGGAAGAACTTGCCCCATTCTAAGTGGTAATGCTTAGGATTTTTACATGACAAAGTTCATGACCAAGGGATGACATGATGGATTGGTTTAAATGGGATGGATGAATGGTCAATGGATAGGACTTGGTTTGGAAAGAAGGTATGTCAAGAAATATCCAAACATGTTTCAACATTTTTGCCCCTATGTCTTCATCAAGATCAAAAGGAGGAAAGGGAGGATAAATGGGCTCAATAGGATAGGCATGTTTATGTAATGGCTAAGGATGGTAGGATGACAAGATAGGATAAGATAGGATGGAAAATGATATAATGGGATGGATAGTTTGGAAATGGATAGGTTGGATGAGACAATGTGCCCCCAAGTGTAAATGACATAGAAGATCAACCTACACATGACGCCTGTTTGCCAGGTTTTCATCATGGTACTTATTCAAGGCGCATGTTTACCAGGTTTTCACCATTGGACGAAGGGCTTTCTCTTTACTTTTTTTTTTTTTTTTTGTGATTTTTTGGCTTTTTGGGGGATAGCTGAGATTTATGGATAAAACTTCTTGAGATGAACACTATTGACTGGTTCATCCAAGGGAATGCCTTTAGGTGTTGACAGAGTGTACGCACCGGATCCATAGACTGCTGTGATAATGAAAGGACCAAGCCAATTGGGCTCAAACTTGCCCTGTTTCTCTCGATGCTGTTGATTCCTTTGGCTTTCTTTAAGGACAAGGTCACCAACCTGAAATCTGCATTCTCTGATCTTTTTGTTGTAGCTGCGGCGTAGCCGGTTTTGATAGACTTGAAGATGGTTCAATGCTGTAAGGCGGCGTTCATCTAATAGCTCAAGATCATGGAGCCTGGACACTCGATATTCTTCATCTGAGATAGTATGTTGCAAGGATATGTGCAAAGAGGGGATCTCAACCTCGATAGGCAAAATAGCTTCAGTGCCATAGACGAGAGCATAGGGTGTGGCTCCAGTGGGAGTTCTGATGCTTGTTCTATATGCCCATAAAGTAGGATGCAGTTGTAGATGCCAATCTCGACCAGCTTCATCAACAGTCTTTTTAAGGATCTTGATGATTGTCTTATTAGAGGCTTCAGCTTGACCATTGCTCTGAGGATAATAAGGCGTAGAGAACCTATGTTGAATATGGAACTTATTGCAAAGATCTCTAACCTCTTGGTTCTTGAAAGGGCGACCATTGTCTGTGACAATAGCTTGAGGAACTCCATAACGGCAGATAATGTAATGTAAGATGAATTTGGCTATTTGTTTACCTGTGATATAGGTCATTGGTATGGCTTCTACCCACTTCGTGAAATACTCAGTGGCAGTGATAATAAACTTATGGCCGTTTGATGAAGTAGGATGGATTTTACCCACGAGATCAAGTCCCCATTGCAAAAAAGGCCATGGAGTGACAATAGGCTGAAGCTCATGTGCCAAAATGTGATAGGTGAAAGTCAGGTGTGGAAGATCAGACATAGTCATGAAACCCTAACCCTACCATCATCAAGGAATCTAATCTAAATGAAATCAAAGGATAATGCAATTCAAGCATAGCATCACCTAGACCGTGCGATTCCTTGTTTGCGAGAGAGATGTGGACTACTTCTTCAACAATAAGCAATTACAAAGCTGAAAGCTGCCATGATGGATGATAAAAGCTCAAATGCTCAGATGCTCAAGATGATAATGTAGGTGCTATATGATTGCTGGATTTATATAGGCTTATGGAATGAAGATGGATGGAAAACTTATACAAAAGCATGGACCATAGGGTTAGCATGGGGGAGATATGTAGGATAATGGATGGAAAATGGGGAGATGTAGTTATGTGGGAATGTTTTGGAATGGAAGGGAACCATGACCAATGGTTGCACACATCATGATAAACACTAAGGCTTTTGATTGGATGGTGGTGTAGGAAGCAATCGAGATGTTTACTTAGGGGATGGTTGATGAAGTGATTTAGGAACCCCCATAGTTTTAGTATTTTTAGTGCTTTTGTTTTGCTTGTAGAATTTTTGAAGGGAATGGAAGTTTTGGATGGAAATAGGTGGTTGGGATTCTTGAGATGTGGATGAGGATGCCTCATTTGACTTGCTAGCTATTTGCTTAGGAACCCAAACCATTTTGCTTTTGGGCTTTGCATTTGGAGGTAAGGGTTTCGATAGCTTTTTGGATTGCGTTGCTTTGGTTCTTTGCATTGATTTTTCATGTTTGTGCCCTAAGGCATGAGAGTCCTTAGGATTTTTGGTAGGACTTTTGGCTTTGTAGATAAAGGCATCCAAATTTTTGCTTTTGAATCCCATGGGGTGGGTGGAGTGGATGGAATGATTGGAAACTTTATGCTTAAATGATGTGTGCTTTTGTTGGCCATGATTAGGGATGTAAGGATACTTGTGAATGATAGGTATGTTAGGTGTTGGAAGCAATGGTGGCAAGGTGGATGGAGGGATATTTGGAGTTGGTAAAAGTGGAGGCAAAGTGGATGGCAGAAGGTGTACGGTCACATGCTTTTGACATTTATAGGATGATGGAGGTGAAATGGCTACATATGTTTTGGGTAGATGATGGGGGGTGCGATGGAAAGTAGTAGGTTTAGGATGCATGAAGGGATTACCAACATCTTTAGCTTGTTTACCTTGGGGTGTGTATCCAAGGCCATATGAGCATGGAGGAATCTTGACATGGTTTGGCTCCAAAATGCCTTGTTCATAAAAACCTAGGCCTTTACCTTGGTAGTTCATGTTTCAGAGTATGCGATAGACAAAGGGACTAGTTGTAGTTTGGGAACTAGACTTCAGCTCTTTATTGGATGGAGAAGATGAAGTGGATAAAGGTCATTGTTGTCCTAAGGAAGAACACTCATGTATAAGGGTGGTAAGACCAATAGGACATGATGGTGGATTTGAAGTAGAATCGATGGTGGATGTGGAAGGAGGATCATTAGGATCTTGATTAGCATTACGTTCACTAAGATCCAAGTTATTTGTTTGATCTTTTATGCTTACTTGGGGGACAAGTGTCTCATCATGACAAGTGGATGTTTGCTCATTATGGATAGGGATAGATGATGGATGACTAGGAGCAATGTGGATATCTTGCTCATGGATAGATATAAGATTATGGATAGGATCAAGGTGCTCATGGATAGCTTCTTCATAGGTATCATCTTGATCATAAAGAAGGTAGATGTTATGGATGGGTTGAATGAAATTGTTTTGATCTTGAGTTGGACTAGGGCTTAATGTTTCCACATGCTTAGGATTAAATCTTTGACATACCTCTTGGGTTTCTTGAATGGAAGTGGAAGGCTTTTGGATAGGCCCTTGGCCAACAACATGAGAACATGATGACTCTTGACTTGGATTAATGATAGAAGACTCTTGAATAGGCTTGATGTCTTGTAGGTCACATGATGGACTTGAAGGGCTAAGAATGTTAATTGAGGGCTCTTGGATAGGCTCAAGGATATGTGAACCACATGATGGGATTAAAGGATTGAACATGACCTTTGGAAGTTCATTGGTAGGCTCATAAATGGGTGTTTGACATGGAGGTAGTTTATTCCTAGCTAGTAGCCAATGGATCACATCCTTCGCAAGGGTATGTGTAGATGGGCAATACAATGGATGGATGATAAGGGTAGATGGTGTTGGAGGCTTATGATTAGGATTAGGTTGAGGGCTAATTGGATTGGATGGATTTAGATTTGGACTAGGTGGGGATGATGTGGCATGATTTCCCATTATAGGTAGGTACACCTTGTAAACAATTGGGACAAATATTGGGCATTGATTTGTATTATGGCTTTTGGTCCTATGGTATGCACAATAATCATGTTCATCATATGGACTTTCTTCACATGGTTTAACTTGAGGAAGTTCAATGAGTTTTGCTTCAAGCATCCTTTGTAAAACTATCTCAGCCGCATCCTTTGGTGAACGATTAGAATGACATGGTGATGAAGGTAATGGAGGGCTTGGTGGTTTGGAAGATGGAGGGACCAATGGACTAGGGGTAGGATCACATGGTGGTGTTGGGATAGGACTAGTTGGCTCATGTGTTGGCATGGGATTGGATGGTGGAGGCCACTCTAGATTGGTATCTCCCTTGTCAAAGGTAATCAGATCTTGCATAGGATAATTTGGGCTCATTTGGTTTATGTACAAGGGACCACTTGGACTTGCATGTGCTTCTTGTAATATCACTTGATGGCTTTGTGGATGGGCTTGGTAGTGCATTGGAATGGTGGTATGAGGGATTGGATAAGCTTGAGGTGGATGTTCATAGGTTGATGTGGTATTGACTTGGTGGATAGGTGGCTTAAGTTGATATGCAGTGGATGGATATGACATGTGGCTATGAGGTGGATTAGGTTGATAGGAAGTGGCTAAGGATTGTTGTACTTGTCGAGCTTGACTAGTGGCTAAAAGGTGTTGGACTTGGGCTATGAAGTGTTGTAGTTGAGGTGATTGGCTTGCATGGGGTTGAGCTCTTTGGATGAAGAATTGTAATGTTTTAATGGCATCTTGGTTTAGGGGTTGTGATCCTTGATAAAGATTTTGAAGGAATCTTTGGAATTTGATTTCTAGGTCTTCTAGTGTAGACATGTTGTCACCAAGTGTTTGTCTTAAGTTCTTTTAGCAAGTGCTTGCTTAGGGATTTGGATGATGATGTGGCTTGTTTGGATGACTTGGCTATGTTTGGGTTGGATGATGACTAGGCTATGTTTGGGATGAAAGTGATTGGGTTTGAATGTTATTGGAAGAATGTGTAGGATGACTTGTCTTTATGTGTTTGGGTGTTTAGAGCTTAATGTGGCAATATTCAAACAAATGATTATGCATATACACACATGAATCACTCACGCAAGACACATAAGCACATTTTAGTTTGGAATAATGTGATGATGGTTAAGCAAGCACGTGAAGACACTTCAACAAGTCCTAGTAAAGGCAAGGCCACTATCAAAAGGAGGTTCTAGTAAAAATTCGGGGGACCGGCACCCCACGAGCATCCAGCAAGCCACTTAAGACTTTAACTAACCCTACTAGGAGTGTATATCGAAAAATTTGGATTTATAAATAGAAATGATCAAACAATTGAAATGCATAACCTAAACCCAAATAATTCAATACCTCGAAGATGCAAAATGAGCTTGATTGATTGATCACTTTGTTGTGTTGATTGCTCGATTCCGCAGCATAACGTTGATAAGGATGCAAGCTAGATGGATTGAAGATGATGGATGCAAAGGCTCTAATGATATTTCAACAGCATGTGGATACTTGAGGATCAATGCATGCTAATGATAATTTGGCAGAATAAGGGTACTTGAAGCTCAATGCATTTTAGAAAATTTGGCAGAATAATGTTACTTGAAGCTCAATGCATGCTAATGGCTTATGAGGGGTTTGATTTATAGAAAAGGCTTGGTTGAAATGGATGGTTGAGATTAAAAAGCTCATTGATTGATGTGGACGGCTAGGATTGATTCGGTTATCCCACTCTTCAAGGGAGTTGTAGTCATTTGACAAGTGTCAAGGAGGATAGGGCTCATGTGTGCTTGTGTACATAAAAAGTACTACATATGAAAGATATTAAATAAAAGGCTGTAGTACCACTTATCTTTTTAAATGAAAGAGGCACACATGTCGGCTAAATGATAAGATAAATTAATTAAATAAATAAGATTTATTTAATTAATTGGAAAGTCGGCTTATGATGAAAACTTAATTCAAATAAAATATTTGAATTAGTTGGGATATGAGTTGGATATTAATTAAATAAATAAAATTTATTTAATTAATTGGATAATGGGATTAGGATGTGATGTGGAAATTAATTAAATAAATAAAGTTTATTTAATTAATTGGCTAAGTAGGATAAGGATGGGATTGAATGGGATTTTAATTAAATAAATAAAATTTATTTAATTAATTGGCTAATGGAATAAGTGGGGTTAAGAGTGGGATTGAGACAAAATGCTACATGATGTTTAGGATAATGTTTTAACAAGGTGTTGTAGGACATGGACAAAGTTGGGACAATTTTAGGTGTCTACATTTTGCCCCTCTTTGAGATGATGTTCGAGATGATGAGCTTTGTGTTGAGTAACATCATTTCAAAGAAGTTAAGGTATGGATAATGATGATGGAAAGATATGATGATGATGATGGAAAGATAGGTTGGTGATGCCCCCTCGAGAGGATAGGTGGGTTGGACAAACACGGGTATGCTCTCGAAAAGAAATGGATTGGTTAAGAAAGATAAGGGGATAGATAGAAGAAATGAAGATACGTTATGCTGCAATGAAAGTGAGCAACCATGATGTTTGATATAGCACTAGACATTATGCACCAAGGTATAAGGACCAGGGTGACGATGTGTCTCATGCCCCAGCATAATACAACCTTGTCTGGATACAAGATATGAATATTAGCTGGAATGATATCGATGTGATGCAAATGCAAGATAAAATAATAACACACACAAGCAAGCAAGCAAGCATGCACAAATGATTCAAAAACAAACAAGGTATTGCCCCTGTCAAGCTGTAAACCAATGATTAATTGTTTATTTTGTTGATGATAGTGGAGAGTGTTGTCATTGCGGGGAAAGCTATATCCCTAGATCAACACAGGGTTGTTTGCTGAGTTGGTTGGCTAGTTGATTGATTGATTTGGCTTACAACAAGGCTGGGATCAAGACCATGGATTGCGTTTGGATAACTTGGCTTGATTGATTAACTTGATTGGTATAGATTAAGGATGATTTGCATTTGGATCATTGCTTGGAATGATTTGATTGGATGATTAAAGGATGAAGATTGATGAAGGATAGATTGATTTGATGAAATGTTGATGATGGGATGATATGTGGTGGATTGAGCTACTTTTGATTTGTTGAAGTGATTGGATTTGTTTTGATGGCTAGCTTGATGTGCTTTGATGTTGATGATTGCTATTGTTGGGTTGATTGTTTTGATGATTGGATTGTTTTGAATGATGATAGTGATGGTGTGATGATTAGAGTGTCCACTCAGTCTAAGCATAAGCAAGTGTTCTTAGTATGCTCAAAGGATGTAAAACAAACAAGGTATTGCCCTTGTCAAGTCATAAACCAATGATTGATTGTTTCATTGATAATGATAGATAGTGTTGTCATTGTGGGGAAAGCTATATCCCTAGATCAACACAAGGATGTGGGAACGCTATATCCCATTGATGATGATCGATGATGATTGATTTGGTTCATGACAAGATTAGGATCAAAAACTTGCTGATTTGATTGGATAATGTTCCTTGATTGATTGGCTTGCTTGATATGGATTAATGTGACTTGGATTTAAGATCATTGCTTAGATTGATTAGATTGATATGATTAGAAGAAGTGATTGATTGAAATGGATGAATGAATGTTATTGATAAGAAGAATTGATGATGATGATGTGGATTGTTTTGGATTGATGATGATTGGTTTTATTGCTTAGATTTTTTCGTTGGATATTTGATTTTTTTTTGTGTTGTTGGAATATTTTGATTTTTTTTTGGATTGTTTGAATGTTTTGGGATGTCAAGGGATTTACAATTTGGGTAGCCTTTGTGCTAGATACCAATGACAAGGGAGAAAACCAAGTCTAGGTGCAAGGGATGGATAAAAGGATGGGCTCATAGTAAATGGGATGAAAGGCTCATGATAGATGGATAGATAAGAGGATAGGCCGTATAAGAGATAGATGCTTGCCTCATGATAAACGGATAGGTAGGCTATAGTGGAAAGCTCATGATAAATAGATAGGGATAAGCTATAAGATGGAAAGCTCATGATAAGGATACACCATAGTGGATGGATCATAAGGGAGCTAGGATGTGATCTCCAAAGGCTATGTTGCATAGGAAGAACTTGCCCCATTCTAGGTGGTAATGCTTAGGATTCTTTGCATGACAAAGCTTCATGACCATGGGATGACATGATAGGTTTTACACAACAAAGTGTATGATAGGTGGATAATGATAATATGGATTGATGAGGAAGGGATGAGATATACCAAGAGATATCCAAAGCATGTTTCAAGATTTTGCCCCTATGTCTTCATCAAAATCAAAAGGCAGAAGGATGGATGAATGGATAAATGGGTTCAATAGGATAGGCTTGTTTATGTAATGGCTAAGGATGGTAGGATGGTATGGTAATAGTTTGGAAATGGATAGGATGGATGAGACAATGTGCCCCCAAGTGTAAGTGACATAGAAGATCAACCTACACATGACGCCTGTTTGCCAGGTTTTCATCATGGTACTTATCCAAGGCGCCTGTTTACCAGGTTTTCACCGTTGGACGAAGGGATTTCTCTTTACTTTTTTGATTTTTTGATTGTTGATTTTTTTCTTTTTTTTCTTTTTTTTTAATTTTTTTGGATGGGATGACAATTACACATGGCGCCTGTTTGTCAGGTTTTCACCATGGTAATGGATAGAAGGGACTCAAGTGGCTAGTTCAATGGATGTTGGTAGTCCCATTAGAGATGGATGTCCTCGCATGGACCATGTCAAGTGTGCTCATTGATGTTGATAAGGGATTGCATGGATGGGAGATGGATTAGGTAGATAGTGGATGATGATGTGGAATTATGGTAGGGTAGGCTAGTGGCTTATGGTGTGGATTTGATATAGGCTTATGGAATGAAGATGGATGAAAAGTTTATGCCAAAGCATGGACCATAGGGATAGCATGGGGGAGATATGTAGGATAATGGATGGAAGATGGGGAGATGTAGTTATGTGGAGGTGCTGCGAAGTGGAAGGGAACCATGACCAACGGCTGCACACAGCGTGATAAACATTGAAGCTTTTGATTGGATGGTGGTGTAGGAAGCAATGGAGATGTTTGCTTAGGGGATGGTTGACAAAGTGATTTAGGAACCCACATAGATTTAGTATTTTTAGTACTTTTATTTTGCTTGTGGGATTTTTGGAGGGAATGAAAGTTTTGGATGGAAGTAGGCTTTTGGATGGATATAGGTGATTGGGATTCTTGAGATGTGGAGGAGGATGCCTCATTTGACTTGCTAGCTATTTGCTTAGGAACCCAAACCATTTTGCTTTTGGGCTTTGCTTTTGGAGGTAAGGGTTTGGATGGTTGCTTAGATGTGGATGAAGATGCCTCATTCGCTTTGCTAGCTGTTTGCTTAGGAACCCAAACCATTTTGCTTTTGGGCTTTGCTTTTGGAGGTATGGGCTTGGATAGCTTTTTGGATTGCTTTGATTTGGTTCTTTGCATTGATTTTTCATGTTTGTGCCCTAAGGCATGATAGTTCTTTGGATTTTTGGTAGGACTTTTAGCTTTATAGGTAGAGGCATCAAAATTTTTGCTTTTGAATCCCATGGAGTGGGTGGAGTGGATGGAATGATTGGAAGCTTTATGCTTAGGCGATGTGTGCTTTTGTTGGCCATGATTAGGGATGTAAGGATACTTATGAATGATATGTATGTTAGGTGTTGGAAGCAATGGTGGCAAGGTGGATGGAGGGATATTTGGAGTTGGTAAAAGTGGAGGCAAGGTGGATGGCAGAAGGTGTATGGTCACATGCTTTTGACATTTATAGGATGATGGAGATGGAATGGCTACATATGTTTTGGGTATATGATGGGGGGTGTGATGGAAAGTGGTAGGTTTAGGATGCATGAAAGGATTACCAACATCTTGGCCTTGTTTACCTTGGGGTGTGTATCCAAGGCCATATGAGCATGGAGGGATTTTGACATGGTTTGGCTCCAAAATACCTTGTTCATAAAGGCCTAGACCTTTGCCTTGGTAGTTCATGTTTTGGAGTATGCGATGGACAATGGGACTAGGTGTGCTGTGAACATTAGACTTGAGCTCATTATTAGATGAAGAAGGTGAAGTGGATAAAGGTCGTTGTTGTCCTAAGGAAGAACATTCATGGACAAAGGTGGTAAAACCAATAGGACATGATGGTGGACTTGAAGTGGAATCGATGGTCAATGTGAAAGGAGGATCATTAGGATCTTGCTTATGTTCATGTTGATCCAAGTTATTGGTATGATCTTTTATGCTTACTTGGGGGACAAGTGTCTCATCATGACAAGTTGATGTTTGCTCATTATGGATAGGGCTAGATGGTAGATGACTAGGAGCAATGTGGATATCTTGGTCATGGATAGATATAGGATTATGGATAGGATCAAGGTGCTCATGGATAGCTTCTTCATAGGTATCATCTTGATCATAAAGAAGGTAAATGTTATGGATGGGTTGCATGGAAGTGTTTTGATCTTGAGTTGGACTAGGGCTTAATGTTTCCACATGTTTAAGATTATGCTCTTGACATACCTCTTGACTTTGGATGGAAGTGGAAGGTTCTTGAGTGAACTTGATAGGCTCTTGATAGTTATCAACATGAAGGCATGATGGCTCTTGACTTAGGCTTGTGGTTAGAGACTCTTGAATAGACTTGTTGTCTTGTAGGTCACATGATGGGCTTAAAGGGCTAGGTATGTTAATGGAAGCCTCTTGAAGAGGCTCAAGGATATGTGAACCACATGATGAGATTATAGGATTGGACATGACCTTTGGAAGTTCATTGGTAGGCTCATGAATTAGTGTTTGACATGGAGGTAGTTTATTCCTAGCTAGTAGCCAATGGATCACATCCTTTGCAAGTGTATGGGTGGATGGAAAATATAATGGATGTATGATAATGGTAGTTGGTGTTGGATTAGGATTAGGACTAGGATTAGGTTGAGACCTAATTGGATTGGATGGATTAGGATTTGGACTAGATGGGGGTGATGATGTGGCACGATTTCCCATTATAGGTGGGTACACCTTGTAAACAATTGAGACAAATATTGGACATTGATTTGTATTATGGCCTTTGGTCCTATGGTATGCACAATAATTATGTTCATCATATGGACTTTCTTCACATGGTTTGACTTTAGGAAGTTCAATGAGTTTTGCTTCAAGCATCCTTTGTAAAACTCTCTCAGCCGCATCCTTTGGTGAACGATTATAATGATATGGTGAGGAAGGTAATGAGGGGCTTGGTGATTTGGAGGGTTGATGGACCAATGGACTAGGAATAGGATCACATGGTGGTGTTGGGATAGGATTAGTTGGCTCATGTGTTGGTGTGTGATTAGATGATGAAGGCCACTCTAGATTGGTATCTCCCTTGTCAAAGGTTATTAGATCTTGCATAGGATAACTTGGGCTTGGTTGATTTATGTACAAGGGATTACTTGGACTTGGATGTGCTTCTTGTTGCAAAGGTGGACTTAGGTCTATCAATGGTGCTTGGTGGTCTTGTTGAAAAGGTGTACTTGGACCTGATTGATTTATGTACAAAGGGCTATTTGGACTTGCATGTTGTTCTTGTGATATCACTTGATTATCTTGTGGATGGGCTTGGTAGTGTATTGGAATGGTGGTATGAGGGATTGGATAAGCTTGAGGTGGAGGTTGATAGGTTGATGTGGCATTGACTTGGTGGATAGGTGGATTAAGTTGATAGGAAGTGGATGGATATGACATGTGGCTATAAGGTGGATTATGTTGATAGGAAGTGGCTAAGGATTGTTGTACTTGTCGAGCTTGACTAGTGGCTAAAAGGTGTTGGACTTGGGCTATGGAGTGTTGTAGTTGAGGTGATTGGCTTGCGTGGGGTTGAGCTTTTTGGATGAAGAATTGTAATATTTCAATGGCGTCTTGGTTTAGGGGTTGTAATCCTTGATAAAGATTTTGGAGGAATCTTTAGAATTTGATTTCTAGGTCCTCTAGTGTAGACATGTTGTCACCACGTGTTTGTCTTAAGTCCTTTTAACAAGTGCTTGTTTAGGGATTTGGATGATGATGTGGATTGTTTGGATGACTTGGCTATGTTTGGGAAGAAAGTGATTGGGTTTGAATGTTATTGGAAGAATGTGTAGGATGACTTGTCTTTATGTGTTTGGGTGTTTAGAGCTTGATGTGGCAATATTCAAACAAATGATTATGCATATACACACATGAATCACTCATGCAAGACACATAAGCAAGTTGTTGACTTTGAAAATAAAATGTGATGATTATGCAAGCACACATGGAAGACACATCAACAAGCCTAATGTGTAGTCAAGTGGGTATAGCCAATTAGGTCTTAGGCTATCTATTGCACAAGGTTGACTATGGAATTGAAAGTGAAATCCTGCCACACAGCCAGGAGAAAGGGGTAACCCACCCTTCACCTTCACTTCCCAAAGGTATAAAGTTCTTTAGGGCTTAGCCAAGAGTGACAAGATTCCAACTCCCAATGAGGGTGTCTTTCGATTCAGCCTCGATTGAGGTCATCCCTTGGAGTGGTGTGTCTCCAAGCAGGCCTCCTAAGAAGGGTATGACAAAAGCAAACCAAGTGAGCTGTCACTTGATTCACACTCGCAGTTGTTAATTTCCCCTTAGAAACTTGAAATGTGTAACAAACAGTTCAAGCACTTGTTCTTTTTAGACCCAAATCTAAATGTGATGGAAGACAATGGTTTGTTTTAGCCTAATTTTTTGATGTGAATTTGCAAACAATTGTTTATTTTAAAGCCTAAATCCAAGTGTGATGACAAACAAGTTGTTTGTTTTATGCCCAAAATCTAAATGTGTGATCAAATAATGATTAGAGATGAGAGATTAGAATGAGTGCACCTCATAAAAATTGCTTTCCAAGTTGCTATTATGATTGATCCAAATGTTGCTCCAGCTCCTTTGATTCACATACAAGTCACTGCAAAAAATAAAATGTGATTTGGTTCGCTAGATTAGAAGATATGATTTTTTTTCTAAAAGTCGCGCGTCAAAAATTTCTGAAAAATTAGAATCGCAGGGTCAACTTCAAATCGCCATAACTCTTTGAATACTGAGCCAAATATTTAATGTAACCACTTTTCGGAAAGCTCTCGAAGTCCTCTTTCCAACGAATCTAAGATCTCCTTTTTACAGGACCTGTGTAAAACAAAAAACCCTCTGCAACAAATCTGGTCATAAATTAAAAAAAATCAGCAAAAAGTCGCGCGTCAAAAATATCTAAAAAATTAGAATCGCAGAGTCAACTTCAAATCGTCATAACTCTTTGAATACTGAGCCAAATCTTTAATGTAACCACTTTTCGGAAAGCTCTCGAAGTCCTCTTTCCAATGAATCTAAGATCTTCTTTTTACAGGACCTGTGTAAAACAAAAAACCCTCTACAACAGATCTGGTCATAAATTAAAAAAATCAGCAATATAAAATATCTTCAACCTATAAATCAAAGTGCATAAACCTGCAAAAATGAATGATTGACGCTCCAAGAAATCTGATCTTCACAAAAACAACTCAAACAAGAGGGTTAATCAGGGACGTGAGTCCCACCGGGCGTGCCAAAATGTATATCGAAAAATTTGGATTTATAAATGGAAATGATCAAACAATTGAAATGCATAACCTAAACCCAAATAATTCAATACCTCGAAGATGCAAAATGAGCTTGATTGATTGATCGCTTTGTTGTGTTGATTGCTCGATTCCGCAGCATAACGTTGATAAGGATGCAAGCTAGATGGATTGAAGATGATGGATGCAAAGGCTCTAATGATATTTCAACAGCATGTGGATACTTGAGGATCAATGCATGCTAATGATAATTTGGCAGAATAAGGGTACTTGAAGCTCAATGCATTTTAGAAAATTTGGCAGAATAATGTTACTTGAAGCTCAATGCATGCTAATGGCTTATGAGGGGTTTGATTTATAGAAAAGGCTTGGTTCAAATGGATGGTTGAGATTAAAAAGCTCATTGATTGATGTGGACGGCTAGGATTGATTCGGTTATCCCACTCTTCAAGGGAGTTGTAGTCATTTGACAAGTGTCAAGGAGGATAGGGCTCATGTGTGCTTGTGTACATAAAAAGTACTACATATGAAAGATATTAAATAAAAGGCTGTAGTACCACCTATCTTTTTAAATGAAAGAGGCACACATGTCGGCTAAATGATAAGATAAATTAATTAAATAAATAAGATTTATTTAATTAATTGGAAAGTCGGCTTATGATGAAAACTTAATTCAAATAAAATATTTGAATTAGTTGGGATATGAGTTGGATATTAATTAAATAAATAAAATTTATTTAATTAATTGGATAATGGGATTAGGATGTGATGTGGAAATTAATTAAATAAATAAAGTTTATTTAATTAATTGGCTAAGTAGGATAAGGATGGGATTGAATGGGATTTTAATTAAATAAATAAAATTTATTTAATTAATTGGCTAATGGAATAAGTGGGGTTAAGAGTGGGATTGAGACAAAATGCTACATGATGTTTAGGATAATGTTTTAACAAGGTGTTGTAGGACATGGACAAAGTTGGGACAATTTTAGGTGTCTACAAGGAGTTTTAATATACACAAAGGTACACCTCCTTTCTAGTTAGCACTGTATGGTGAGCCCTAATACCGGTTAGACTTAGCTTTCGCCTTATCCTCTGATTTTTATAGCGGACCGGATGAAAGCACCGCTTGAGGTCATTCCCTTGGGGTGGATACCAAGGCAGGCCTCTCTAAGGCTAAACAAAAGCAACACAAATAAATGTTTTTGATCTCCAAGTTCGTGTTGGGACGCGAGGAGAGAGCATACACATTTACTTGGTCACACTAGCATGGGGTTCATTAACCTTAGAGATTCAATGTGTGGAAGACAATGCAAACACTTGTTTGTTTTAAAGCCCAAATCCAAATGTGATGAAAGACAATGGTTTGTTTTAGCCCAATTTTTTGATGTGAATTTGCAAACAATTGTTCATTTTATGCCCAAAATCCAAATGTGTTTGCAAACAATGATTAGAAGATGAAAAATGAAATGATTGCACCTGGTACAATCACTTTTCAATTTGCTGTAGATGTTGATGTCAATGCTGCTCTAGCTCCTTAGATGCCCTTACAAGTCACCAATTCCAAAAAGAAACAAGTAAACTTGCAAAGAAGATGATTACATGAAAAAGATGAAATCCAAAAATTCTGATGAAAATGATCTGATACAGAAAAATGGATTGCATAAATAGAAAGTTTAGGAGATTCTAAGCAATTTGAAAAAAAGTTTCATTGAAAAACGATCAAAATTGCTCAAGTTATGCTCAAATGAAGTTTGCAATGAAGCTGAACTTTGACTGATAAAAAAGAGGGCAATATGATACAATCACCTGATAAAAGTGGTACAGTTGTGAAGCTTGTCCTCTCAACTTTCCATCGAGTCCTTGTTTGTGCGATTTGGCCTCCGTATGTGAAAGTTATGATATAAATACCAAGATGCACAATGACAGCTACCAAAAGCAAGTTACAGTTGCCAGATGCGATTCACTGTTGAACATATGCGATCTATATCTTGCGACAGGCGAGATCCTGCATATCATATGCGACATGAAAAATACTAGATGCGGCTCCTGTAGGCTTATAAGCGATGAAGAAAATCCAAAAGCGACCGATCTCGGCTTACAAGCGAACTGTATCTACAAAATAACAGTCAAAACACAAAACCCATATTCTGCACAGGCGAGCACTGTCAGTTCAGAAGCGATGCATATCAGATTAAAAGCGCGTACTGTTAGATCAAAAGCGATGCTAGATTGTGCAAAAGCGGCCATTGTTAGGTTAAAAGCGACCTAATTATGTGTAAAAGCGGCGGCTGTTAGGTCAAAAGCGGTAAATACAGTCAAAGCAGTCGCAAAAATCACAGGCGAGCATTTTAAAAACAAAAGCGATACCGTTTTACCTCAAGCGACGACTGTTCATTTAAAGGTGAACCAGAGAGGAAAATGCGGCCTGTTCCAGCTTAAAAGCGACGCAGAAATTCGGAAGCGGCGGATTTTTGTTCAAAAGCGACCGGAATTTTCTGCAAGCACCTGCAAAATCTGATCTTCAAAGAAACAACTCCAAAAAATAAAGTTAATCAGGGACGTGAGTCCCACCGAGCGTGCCAAATGTATATCAAAAAATTTGGATTTATAAATGGAAATGATCAAACAATTGAAATGCATAACCTAAACCCAAATAATTCAATACCTCGAAGATGCAAGATGAGCTCGATTGATCAATTTGTTGTGTTGGTTGCTCGATTCTGCAGCATAACATTAAGATAAAGATGATAGAATGAATGATAGATGAAGGATGCAAAGGCTCTAATGATATTTCAACAGAATAATGTTACTTGAAGCTCAATACCTTTTAGAAAATCTGGCAGAATAAAGGTACTTGAGGCTCAATGCATCCTAATGGCTTGTGAGGGGTTTGATTTATAGAAAAGGATTGGTTCAAATGGATGGTTGAGATTAAAAAGCTAATTGATTGATGTGGACGGCTATGATTGATTCGGTTATCCCACTCTTCAAGGGAGTTGTAGTCATTTGACAAGTGTCAAGGAGAATAGGGCTCATGTGTGTTTGTGTACATAAAAAGTACTACATATGAAAGATATTAAATAAAAGGCTGTAGTACCACTTATCTTTTTAAATGAAAGAGGCACACATGTCAGCTAAATGATAAGATAAATTAATTAAATAAATAAAATTTATTTAATTAATTAGAAAGTCGGCTTATGATGAGAACTTAATTCAAATAAAATATTTGAATTAGTTGGGATATGAGTTAGATATTAATTAAATAAATAAAATTTATTTAATTAATTGGATAGTGGGATTAGGATATGATGTGGAAATTAATTAAATAAATAAAATTTATTTAATTAATTGGCTAAGTAGGATTAAGATATGATGTGAAAATTAATTAAATAAATAAAATTTATTTAATTAATTCGTTAATGGAATAAAAGGGGTTAAGAGTGGGATTTAGGACAAAATGCTACATGATGTCTAAGTGATGTTTTTATCAAGGTGTTGCAAGACATGGACAAAGTTGGGACAATTTTGGGTGTCTACAGGGCTCATGACAAGATTAGGATCAAAACTTGTTGATTTGATTGGATAATGTTCGTTGATTGATTAGCTTGCTTGATATGGATTGGTGTGACTTGGATTTAAGATCATTGCTTAGATTGATTGGATTAATATGATTGGATGAAGTGATTGATTAAAATGGATGAATGTTATTGATAGGAAGAATTGATGATGATGATGATTTTGATTTTGATTGAATGTTGAAGTGGATTGTTTTGGATTGATGATGATTGGTTTTATTGCTTGGATTTTTTTCGTTGGATATTCATTTTTTTGTGTTTTTTGAATATTTTGATTTTTTTTTTTTTTGTTTTGGGAATATTTTGATTTTTTTTTTCTTTTGAAAGTTTTGGGATGTCAATGGATTTACAATTTGGGTAGCCTTTGTGCTTGATACCAATGACAAGGGAGAAAACCAAGTCTAGGTGCAAAGGATGGAGGTAGGATGGATGGATAAAAGGTTGGATAATGGTGGATAGGATGCAAGGCTCATGATAAATGGGTGGATAAAGGGATATGCGATATAAGAGATGGATGCTTGCCTCATGATAAATGGATAGGTAGGCTATAGTGGAAAGCTCATGATAAACAAATGGAGATAAGCTATAAGATGGAAAACTCATGATAAGGATATGCCATAGTGGATGGATCATAAGGGAGCTAGGATGTGATCTCCAAAGGCTATGTTGTATAGGAGGAACTTGCCCCATTCTAGGTGGTAATGCTTAAGATTTTGTATGACACATGATGGATTTTACATTGCAAGGCTCATGACAATGGGATGACATGATGGATTGGTTTGAATGAGATGGATAAATGGTCAATGGATAGGACTTGGTTTGGAAAGAAGGTATGTCAAGATATATCCAAACATGTTTCAACATTTTGCCCCTATGTCTTCATCAAAATCAAAAGGTGGGAGGATAGAGAAATGGATTCAATAAGATAGGCATGTTTATGTAATGGCTAAGGATGGTATGATGGCTAGATAGGACATGATAAGATGGAAAATGATAGGTTGGAAGTGATAAAATGGATGAGACAATGTGCCCCCAAGTGTAAGTGACATAGAAGATCAACCTACACATGACGCCTATTTGCCAGGTTTTCATCATGGTACTTATCCAAGGCGCCTGTTTACCAGGTTTTCACCGTTGGATGAAGGGATTTCTTTTTACTTTTTTAATTTTTTTTTTTCTTTTTTTTTGCTTTTAGATAGGTTGACAATTATACATGGCGCTTGTTTGCCAGGTTTTCACCATGGTAATGGATAGGAGGGACTCAAGTGGCTAGTGCTATGAAGGTCAATAGTGTCCCTTTAGAGATTGATGATGTCTTCGCATGGACCATGTCAAGTGTGCTCATAGATGTTGATAAGGGATTGTGTGGATGGGAGATGGATTAGGTTGATAATGGATGATGAAATGGATTATGAAAGGTTCATGCATGGAAGGATAGGGGATTATGATGTGGATTATGTAGGCTTATGCAAAAGCATGGACCATAGGAAGGTGATTGAGGAGATATGTAGGATAATGGATGAAGGATGGGGAGATGGAGGCATGTGGGAATGTTTTGGAATGGAAGGGAACCATGACCAATGGTTGCACACACCATGATAAACATTAAAGCTTTTGATGAGATGGTGGTGTAGGAAGCAATGGGGTTGTTTGTTTAGGAGATGGTTGATGAAGTGATTTAGGAACCCACATAGATTTAGTATTTTTAGTGTTTTTGCTTTGCTTGTGGGATTGTTGAAGAGAATGGAAGTTTTGGATGGAAGTAGGCTTTTGGATGGATATAGGTGGTTGGGATTCTTGAGATGTGGATGAGGATGCCTCATTTGCTTTGCTAGCTTTTTGCTTAGGAACCCAAATCATTTTGCTTTTGGGCTTTGTATTTGGAGGTAAGGGTTTAGATGGCTGCTTAGATGAACTTTGCTTTGAGTTTGATTCTTTATGTCCTAAGGTATGAGGACATTTAGGATTTTTGGTAGGATTTTTAGCTTTATAGGTAGAGGCATCAAAATTTTTGCTTTTGAAACCCATGGGGTGGGTGGAGTGGATGGAATGATTGGAAGCTTTATGCTTAGACGATGTGTACATTTGTTGGCCATGATTAGGGATGTAAGTATACTTATGAATGATAGGTATGTTAGGTGTTGGAAGCAATGGTGGCAAGGTAGATGGAGGGATATTTGGAGTTGGAAGTAATGGAGGCAAAGTGGGTGGCGGAAGGTGTATGGTCACATGCTTTTGACATTTATAGGATGATGGAGGTGGAATGGCTACATATGTTTTGGGTAGATGGGGGGTGTGATGGAAAGTGGTAGGTTTGGGATGCATGAAGGGATTACCAACATCTTTAGCTTATTTACCTTGGGGTGTGTATCCAAGGCCACATGAGCATGGAGAAATCTTGACATGGTTCAACTCCAAAATACCTTGTTTATAATGGCCTAGGCCTTTACCTTTGTAGTTCATGTTTTGGAGTATGCGATGGACAATGGGACTTGGTGTAGTTTGAACACTAGACTTGAGTTCATTATTGGATGGAGAAGATGAAGTTGAGGACAAAGGTTGTTGTTGTCCTAAGGAAGAACACTCATGTATAAGGGTGGTAAGACCAATAGGACATGATGGTGGACTTGAAGTGGAATTAATGGTGGATGTGGAAGGAGGATCATTAGGATCTTGATTAGCATTGTGTTCACTATGATCCAAGCTATTTGTTTGATCTTCTATGCTTATGTGTTCTTGAGAGGCACATGTCTCATCATGACAAGTGGATGTTTTCTCATTATGGATAGGGCTAGATGGTGGATGACTAGGAGCAATGTGGATATCTTGCTCATGGATGGATATAAGATTATAGATAGGATCAAGGTGCTCATGGATAGCTTCTTCATAGGTATCATCTTGATCATAGAAAAGATACATGTTATGGATGGGTTGCATAAAACTGTTTTGATCTTGAGTTGGACTAGGGCTTAATGTTTCCACATGCTTAGGATAAAACCTTTGACATACCTCTTGGGTTACTTGAATGGAAGTGGAAAGCTCTTGGATAGGCTCTTGGTCAACAACATGAGAACATGATGACTCTTGACTTGGATTAATGATAGGAGACTCTTGAATAGGCTTGATGGCTTGTAGGTCACATGATGGGCTTGAAGGGATAAGTATGTTAATTGAGGGCTCTTGGATAGACTCAAGGATAGGTGGACCACATGATGGGATTATAGGATTGGACATGACCTTTGGAAGTTCTTTGGTAGGCTCATGAATGGGTGCTTGACATGGGGGTAGTTTATTCCTAGCTAGTAGCCAATGGATCACATCCTTCGCAAGTGTATGGGTGGATAGAAAATATAATGGATGGATGATAAGGGTAGATGGTGTTGTAGGCTTATGATTAGGATTAGGTTGAGAGCTAATTGGATTGGGTGGATTAGGATTTGGACTAGATGAGGGTGACACACAGGATTGGGATGATGTGGCATGATTTCCCATTATAGGTAGGTACACCTTGTAAATAATTGGGACAAATATTGGGCATTGATTTGTATTATGGCCTTTGGTCCTATGGTATGCACAATAATCATGTTCATCATATGGACTTTCTTCACATGGGTTGATGGGGGGAAGTTCAATGAGTTTTGCTTGAAGCATCCTTTGTAAAACTATCTCAGCCACATCCTTTGGTGAAGGATTAGAATGACATGGTGATGAAGGTAATGGAGGGCTTGGTGTTTTGGAAGATGGAGGGATCAATGGACTAGGAATGGGATCACATGGTGCTGTTGGGATAGGATTGGTTGGCTCATGTGTTGGTGGGTGATTAGATGATGAAGGCCACTCTAGATTGGTATCTCCCTTGTCAAAGGTAATTAAGTCTTGCATAGGATAACTTGGACTCATTTTATTTATGTACAAGGGGCCATTGGGATTTGGATATGATTCTTGTTGGAAAGGTGGATTTAGATCTATCAATGGTGCTTGATGGTCTTGTTGAAAAGGTGTACTTGGACCTGCTTGATTTATGTACAAAGGGCTATTTGGACTTGCATGTTGTTCTTGTGATATCACTTGATTGCTTTGTGGATGGGCTTGGTAGTGCATTGGAATGGTTGTATGAGGGATTGGATAAGCTTGAGGTGGAGGTTGATAGGTTGATGTGGCATTGACTTGGTGGATAGGTGGATTAAGTTGATAGGAGGTGGGTGGCTATGACATGTGGCTATGAGGTGGATTATGTTGATAGTGAATGGCTAAGGATTGTTGTACTTGTTGAGCTTGACTAGTGGCTAAAAGGTGTTGGACTTGGGTTATGAAGTATTGCAGTTGAGGTGATTAGCTTGCGTGGGGTTGAGCTCTTTGGATGAAGAATTGTAATATTTCAATGGCATCTTGGTTTAGGGGTTGTGATCCTTGATAAAGATTTTGGAGGAATCTTTGGAATTTGATTTCTAGGTCCTCTAGTGTAGACATGTTGTCACCCAAGTGTATGTCTTAAGTCCTTTTAGCAAGTGCTTGTTTAGGGATTTGGATGATGATGTGGATTGTTTGGATGATGTGGATATGAAGAGTTGGATGATAACTAGGCTATGTTTGGGATGAAAGTGATTGGGTTTGAATGTTATTGGAAGAATGTGTAGGATGACTTGTCTTTATGTGTTTAGGTGTTTAGAGCTTGATGTGACAATATTCAAACAAATGATTATGCATATACACACATGAATCACTCACATAAGACACATAAGCAAGTTGTTAGTTCGAAATAATGTGATGATGGTTAAGCAAGCATGTGAAGACACTTCAACAAGTCCTAGTAAAGGCAAGGCCACTATCACAAGAAGGTTCTAGTGAAAATCTGGGGGACCGGCACCCCACGAGCATCCAGCAAGCCACTTAAGACTTTAACTAACCCTACTAGGAGTTTTAATATACACAAAGGTACACCTCCTTTCGAGTTAGCACTGTATGGTGAGCGCTAATACCGGTTAGACTTGGCTTTCACCTTATCCTCTAATTTTTATAGCGGACCGGATGAAAGTACCGCTTGAGGTCATTCCCTTGGGGTGGATACCAAGGCAGGCCTCTCTAAGGCTAAACAAAAGCAACACAAGTAAATGTTTTTGATCTCCAAGTTCATGTTGGGACGCGAGGAGAGAGCATACACATTTACTTGGTCACACTCGCATGGGGTTCATTGACCTTAGAAATTCAATGTGTGGAAGACAATGCAAGCACTTGTTTGTTTTAAAGCCCAAATCCAAATGTGATGAAAGACAATGGTCCGTTTTAGCCCAATTTTTTGATGTGAATTTGCAAACAATTGTTCATTTTATGCCCAAATCGAAATGTGTGATTCAAACAATGATTAAGATGAAATATTAGAATGAGTGCACCTGATTATTTTTGCTTTCCAAGTTGTTGTAGATGATTGATATTGCTGCTGCTAAAGCTCCTTATGATCACCTACAACATAAAAAAAAATGATATTATAATGCAGGCATAAAAAATAGGCTCATCAGGCAAGGAAAATTGTAATTTTAGATGCATAGCCGAATTAGATTTGATTATTTCGATATATTTTTGGTTCAAAAATTAAAAAACCAAAGAAGAGACCCCTATTAATTTTCAGAGAGCTTTCCGAAAATGTAAAGGAATCAGAAAAATTCCCTGTTTTACGCCTAGAAATGTGGATTTATGAAAAAGGTACAGTCGGTAAAGATCTAATTTTTTCGCAATATAAACGACCTCCAAATTAAATCTATAAAACAGACTCCCATTAGAATTTCGAGAGCTTTCCAAAAATGTAAAAATTTCTAAAAAATTCGCTGATTTGTGCCCAGAATTGCAATTTTATGAAAAAACATAAAAACGTGATAAATCCCGCAAAAATCGTGATAAACCCAAAATTTTTCTTCTGTAGCTTCCTTATATCATGGAAAAACTTTTGCCAAAATCTTGTAGAAAAATTCGTAGTTGTTTAGAAGATATGATGAAATCTTTAAAACCTAGGGTTTTGTCCAAAAAGTAGCAGATCTGCAACAAAAGGTTAATTAAACCTACAAAACTCAACAATGGGGGTTATATGAATGCAAATTTTTACTACAAAAACCTGCAAAAAAAGATCAAGCGAAGTGAGTCCCACCGGGCGTGCCAAAATGTAGTTAGGGTAAAATTGCAAATCAGGGCAAATGAATAAACAGCAATGATAAAAACCCTAGCAATGCACAATGAAGCACAAGACAACATGAAAATCAAAATAAAAAATGTAAATGCAAACCGATCTCCACACTATGCTTGATTTATCTCCATTGCTCTTCTCCACCTCGCATGAGCATGCAAGATTTTGAAGGATTATTGTTGGAAGAATGTTGGGTGCTCACTTCTGCAGCATAACATTAAGATGAAGATGCTAGAATGAATGATAGATGAAGGATGCAAAGGCTCTAATGATATTTCAACAGCATGTGGATACTTGAGGATCAATGCATGCTAGAAGATTTGGCAGAATAATGGTACTTGAAGCTCAATGCATGCTAATGGCTTGTGAGGGGTTTGATTTATAGGAAAGGCTTGGTTCCAATGGACGGCTGAGATTAAAAAGCTAATTGATTGATGTGGACGGCTAGGATTGATTCGGTTATCCCACTCTTCAAGGGAGTTGTAGTCATTTGACAAGTGGAGGGAGGATAGGGCTCATGTGTGCTTGTGTACATAATAAAGTACTACATGTGAAAGATATTAAATAAAAGGCTTTAGTACCACTTATCTTTTTAAATGAAAGAGGCACACAAGTCTGCTAAATGATAAGATAAATTAATTAAATAAATAAAATTTATTTAATTAATTGGAAAGTCGGCTTATAATGAAATGTGAGAACTTAATCAAATAAAATATTTGAATTAGTTGGGATATGAGTTGGATATTAATTAAATAAATAAAATTTATTTAATTAATTGGATAGTGGGATTAGGATATGATTGGGATATTAATTAAATAAATAAAATTTATTTAATTAATTGGTTAATGGATAAATGGGATTAAGAGTGGGATTTAGGACAAAATGCTACATGATGTCTAAGATAATGTTTTTAACAAGATGTTGCAAGACATGAACAAATTTGGAACAAATTTGGGTGTCTACAATCCCAATAAGCATCGAGTGTAATCTTCAAACAAACAACATATTCAAATTAAAATTGCACTTTTTTATATATAAGTCACCTTCTATTTGGTCTTATTTGCATAATCCCAATGCTAATAGCCCCAAATCATTCGCTCTCAATATGTTGAAAGGCCCTCCTTTATTCAACACTAGTGGGCTAGTGGCAAAGGCAACAATTCGGTCCAATTATAATCTCCATTGGAATAACACATTCTCATATGTAAAACCATATATTTCATTCGATTCCATTGCTTTAGCAATTTGTGCATATCACTCCTTGTTATCATGCCCTAATGTGCCACAAATCTCCATTCAAGATAGCCATGTCAATCATACATTTTTTTACAACCATAAGTAATAGAGCATCCAATTTATTTAATAAAACTTAATTGTTTAACTAAGTCAGATAACACTAACCAAGCCCAAGCAATATTTATGTAGGATTTCTAAAGAAAATAAAAGTAATGAAAATAAAATCATATTTCAAAGGATTTTATTATGTTAGAATCTGTCTAACTTCCTTGTTAGATCAATTTTCATTTAGTAACCAAGTTTAATTTTAGAGTCATCATGGAACTATTCGAGTGTTCACAATTTGTAGACAAACATATCATCCACAATAGGTTTACAATTATAGTCATATTCTCATATCAGATTATAAGACAAAATTTAGTAAATTGTTTTAAATTTCTCAAAGTTCTCTCAACTATACACAACTCATTTTGAAGAACACCTTCATTATAATAACCAGCCCTTTATTGCTCAAATCGAAGCTCAAGATCATTGCTCATATGCTAAAGGCTCAAAAACTAACTCATTGTCTACACTCAGTCTGCAATCAAAATACCTTCATGCTTATAATCCTACACTTATGTTGCATCTTGAATACTGACCTAGCTCAAAGCATAACAAAAGTTACATGTTCTTTAAATTCTCAAAGCACTCTTCCAAACACAATTAGCATATAAAGTTTACTTTAAAAATCACCATAGACGGGCATTTTATCTAAAGAATGAATTAAAAATGACTTGTGATGGGCCCACAAACGTCACCTCATATAAAGGCAAGACTGTCAATTCAAACAGCCAAGAGAGCTCTTAATTGTTGGCTAGGTCATGATATATCAATGGCTATCGTAAGGCACAATCAAGGATTAATGGTTTGTGTAGGTCGACTAAAGTGGAAGAACTCGATGATGGACCGGCAATGCTCGATGCAAATTTCACTACGTGTCCCACTTCCACTTAATTTACGTCCAGCAAAAATTGCTTGCTAGAGTAGATCATTCTCTCCAAACACACGTCATTACCATATGGATCTACCGTGGCACAATGATCACTCCTAACCATATTTATATGGTCTTGTGTTTATATTTGATTGGCTCATATTTTACCGTCTACATGGTCCGAGGGTCACAACCAATAATAGTATTTGGACATGATGTATGTCAGAGCCCATGACCACAGCAATTATCACCCCTTACAAAACATTTACCACCACCGATAAAGCAAGTGACTGCGTTCCTAAGTCACTGAGAACATTACAAAGGCTAGCTTAAAGCACATGGTGACTCCCTAGGGATGTCAAAAATAAAATAGAGCATAAAATGCATGTAAAGATCGTAAAATGCACCCACTTTAGATTTGATTGAATGGACAGCGAAAAGGGATTATGTGAATCTATGGCTATCATAGTTGAGTCAAAATGACAGTGCTGAAAAATAATTGTCCAATAGAAGGGTGCTTTTTGATGGAATGAAATCATGCCATGTGTTTCATTTCACATCAGAATTCAAAGTCTTCATGTTTCAACCATAGCGTAAGGTACAAGGTTCAAACTAAAGCATGAGCTCAATTACCAAGCCAAAAAAATAGAGACACATGGATTATCCAAACAAATGAAGTGATGCATTACAACACACCATAGTTGTGACAAGAGTAAGGATTTGAACATGAATGAGATAAACATAAAATAAAGTTTGAGTATGCATTCAAAGAAAAGCATTTAAAAATGACACATCTTATCTATGGAGTGTGTTAGCCTTCATCTTTGACTATGAAGGTCTATAGCCTATAAGCTAGAGAGAACTTGTCAGAATGAACCTATGAAGGTGGATTTCTCTAACTACTTAGAAGAGCAAATCTATAAACAATTGACCAACTTTTTTAGTAGATAGATCTCCAAGTACTCTTCCTTCCTCCTGTACTTGATCCTTCATCAATATGTAAACTTCTACATAGAGCTGAAACCAAAGATGACACACACAACAAAGAGATACAACCTAGTAATAGTTTGGCTCCCCCCTTCACAAAATGTCTTCTTATTATGACTTTGTTAAGTAATTCATGTCTCCAACCATTGACCATGTAATGAGGGAACCCATCTTCAGGGTCTCAAAGTCAAGCATTTTAATGAATAAAGGATAGGTGCAGACATGATCGGTATTTTGTAATGACCAGTACTATGATAAGGCTCTATGATAGGGCAAGTCTACAGGTTCCCAAAGTTTTCATCCAATAGAGTCTTTACTGTAGAATTCATCAAACATGGATACAATCAAGATCCTATTTGACTATGGTATGAGAGACAAGCCTACTACTCTAGTACCATCCACCTATAACACCATCACTATAGTTAAGTGGTGCTTTGGAAAATATCTGAAGGCCTAAGTACAAGATTTGCAACTACAGCCAATGGAAGACACATGTGCAACTATGACCCATGGGGTACTTTATCAAGTGGCTTCAATTGAGGTGGCAAAGAGTTCTAACAAAGAATAAACTGACAAAGTGATAGAAAGTTGGGAGATTGTTGCTATTGTCCAAGTAAGACTCCTATACCTTATGAGAACTTTATAAGGAGTTGGCCAGCTTCAAATGCAACCTAAAGAATGAATGTAAGAAGATGACAGATAACCAAGGTTGGCAAAATCACCAAATTGATACCTAGTGGAAGTTCAAGTACAAAGTTGGACATCCCTTAATTTCCCTTAGGAAGTTTGCAATGGATGAGCAATTTGAGAAGCTATATGAAGAGGCTAATTCCAGTTTAGTATTCACTCTTGAAGCTTCCAAGAGAATGAGTAGAGAAACAATTATATTGTCTTAAGATGAGCTAGAAGTCCAATTAGTTAACCCTAATTACCAGCATCAAGCTCCTATAGCAACCATGCTTACTTAGCAGCTAATGGCACATGGAAGTAGCATAGATGTGCAATCACAACTACACAACAACAACAACAATAAACCCAGGTTCTCACTCGAGGGTTAAGTACTCAAACATAGGTTTCTTTCAAAGAAAAATGAGGGGTAGCTCCTAGCAACAATCAAAGAAGGATAGCCCTCAAGAAGCCAACAACAAATCAAATAATGCCCAAGGAAGAAAGGAGGGACTGCAGCTGCCACATCATCCCCACAAACACCTATCACCCAACCAAGCGATCTCATAATACTAGGGTGGGGACGATGAACTTTAAGAACACAAGAAAAGAAAGAGAAATTTAAGGACCCTCTGAGGAAGTGGTAGAAAGAAGAAAGTATCCAAAAGCTAATAGAATAACCAGGACTAGCACAAGTAGCCCCAGCCTTGCCCCCTTAAATATTCCTCCTTTTCTTCCTCCTCCTTCAAGGAGTAGACATGTGTTTCCCCTTTCTATCCCTCATAGTTTTGTAGCTCCCTTATTCCTTCTCCAACAACAAAGTTACTTGCTAGGTACGACTCAAGTACCTATGCAACAATTTATTCCCCTTAATAGACTCCCCCTCAACATGGCTTTCCCTCTCATCTCATTACCTCCAACAAGGCAATATCAAATGTCTTCCATGCAAACTTTTATCCCTCTTACCCCTCCTAAAGGTTACCAATTTCCTCCATTCCAAGCACTCGTTATACCTACAATCCCATCAACTTCATAAGTTTTGTGATCTTCCCTTCTCTCCTCACCTTCTAAGCCTCTATAGGTTACCATTCCCCAAACAATCTCCACTCCCCAGCCTACCCAGCAACTAATGGTCCTATAGTCTCATTTCTGTGCACTCCAATAAGACATTAAATATTCCTAAACGTTTTACTGCCAATATCATTCATTATGCTTCCACCAGCATAAAGGTAGTAGTTCACATACATATTTAATGTGTCATGAGAAATGGTGCATATGTTCGAATTCAATGCAGAGATGATTGAAGGATCAACGAATGTAGCGTCCATAAATCTAGTGCAACTCAGCCAGTGAAGATAATGCATAGCTATTTTAAAACGGCGAGACTCTATGATAAAAAGAATATGTTAATCGCTCAAGAACAGCCATGAATGAAGGTACTGCCAGCATTATGAATGGAGTAGCCATTCCAACTCCTACGCAAGCTTTCCAAAATGAGGCGCGGCCAAAATCCAAAATAACATGGCAATGTGGGCCCGCGGTGAAATAAACTTCAGTTTATAAAATTATTCTTTTATCTCCGGTGAAGGTTAAAGGAAGATTCATTTCATTTAAACATCAAAAAGTGGTAGGAGGCGATAAGGATAAGGTGGGGGCCCGTGGTTTCCAAAGGGGAAGAAATTATTAAAGCAGAATCGCGACCTCTAAAAAGAAAGCTTTGTTCTAAAATTAAAAAAAATATCTAATCTAAGATTCCGTAAATGTTATTTGAGGATAAGCTAAAAAGTTCTTGTCTCCTAAAGAAAGGTCGAGAAACAAAAATGGAAACAAATAATGGCCATCACCATATTGCTAGTTCTTAAATGCTTAAAGTCAAATAAAAAATTAACTCTTTTGGTTTAGGACTAGGTATTTAAGAATCGTTTTATTTTATTTATATTTTTAGAACTATTTTATTTTATTTAGTTCATAGGCCTAGATTATTGTCGTATAGTTATATAGTGAATAAAATAATTTTAATGAAGTATTATATAATTTAGTAAAATAGATATGTATTTTAATAAATAAATAGTAGATAATACTTTTAAAGAATAAAACAAATAAAATATATGGCCAATATAATTAAATTTAATAGTATTTATGTGTATAGTTATTTTCATTAAATTATATTGAATAAAATAATTTTAATGAAATATTATATAGTTCAGTAAATAAAGATAAAATAGTAGATAATATTTATAAAATAATTATATGTTTAAAAATGTTGTAAATAATTTATTTGAAATTACTATTGAATATCTCTTAAATAAATAACTCTTTAAGTAAATTAGCATACCTATCTTTAGGAAATCTATGTAAAAGAGATGGATTCCCTATTTTTTCTAATTTGTGATGAAAGTGGAATAGGAGAATATAGAAATGTACTTTTATATATTATAATAATATTAATTACCAAGGCATTAAGGGGATGACTATGACCATGTTCACAAAAACTAAAAAGAACACATATTTTTTAAAAAATTATAAAGTAAGTGTTTTAAATTTAAAATATAGACGATATATCTTATTAAATGAACAGCTCAGGAGCTGCATAGTAAATTCAAAGACCTACATTTTGATGAGGCAGAGGAACTAGATATGGCTCACAGTGGCACCCAGGATCCAGGTTTACCCGCAGTTGCTCCCGGTTTGGATGAATCTCCAAGGCTCTTTATTGATCAAGATGGAGTGCCTCATATACATGTTGAACCAACAAATGATGTGGAAGCAGACACATAATTAGACATAGAGTTTGATCACTTTCCAGACCTTGAATCAAACATGGAACTAGAGCTTTCAGAGAAGGAAGAAGACAGGGATGTGCCAATGAAAGACGCTGATCCTAAATAAGTTTTGTGGATTGTTATCTTGCAGAACTTCTGTTGCACTCTTTTGTGGTTTTACATGCTTGAAACTATAATCATATGAATTATATGTACCTCTCTATCAACTTGTGAATCCTGGGTAGGTGGCCATCTTGGCCACATAGTATGTAACACTTTGGCTCCTACTTTTTTGGTAATATGAATGCACTATCTTCAATCCAAAAAAAAAAAATTATAAAGTAAGTGTTATAAATTTAAAATATAGAGGATATATTTTATTAAATGAATGCACCGTAACTAGGACATATTTTTTTAAATGAAAATACATAAAAATTAAATTTAAAACACTTATTTTATAATTTTTACAAAAATATGTCAGCTCTTTTTAGTTTTTGTGAACACTGTCACAATCATCCTCTTATGCCACTGTATAATGATTAATAAAATGAGATAAATAACTCAAATATAACATCTCTTTTAATTAACATTACCTTTACCTTCACATATTGGAATGGTTCATAATCTATTTGTTTTCATTGTCTATTGAACATTACCTTCACATATTGGAATGGTTCATAATTTGGAGAGTTTTTAATTAAACATAACAAATGATAACATAATACTCATAAAAGCCAAAGGTTAACAGTTAGATATAACTGCAACTGGTAGATATATACAGTTGCAGAACAACAATAGAGCAATATTAATTATCTTGATTCTCAGTGATTCTATAATGCAGTTCAAAAAGGCATTACCATCGAACAAACAGTTCATAAATGACTAGCCAATAAACACAACCAAGAACAATGACTATCCAGGAATGGTACAGTGTTAAGTTTTTTAACAAAACATAATTTAAAAGCCATTGATTCTATTTTACATTTTAAAAACTTCTAAAAGTCTTTCTTTCAGAGGGTTTTATATCAAATCTACATAATTGATTAATTATCTTATAGAGTAGAAACCTTAAGCTAAAACCTCTTCACCATTTTAATTTCTCTGTCTCAACTCTTCTCATTTCACATGGCTTGAGATATGGTTCTAAGAGTATCTATGGAAATTTGATTCTGTAAAAGAGCTCTAACAAGCCTTGAAATAGTCCGTAGTGATAAACCATTTATCTGAGGAGACTTTGACTATAATATTTTTGACACAACTCTGTCCCTAACCGTAACAATTTTCCTGATGATGGATCATGTAGTATGATCCAAAACGTTGAGAGAAAATACTATCACACAATTTAATCCAGAAACACCCAATTACAATATTATAGACTGTGGAAATCTGATGTCTATTATAACCATACCTGCTTTGTGTATGTTTTATGGCTATTGCTCCTACAGTAGCTATGGCTCTGTAGTGTTTTCAGCCTAGAATTTATTTAGCAGCTCTTTCAGATATGTTGTCTCACGTTTTCTCCTCTTTGTTCTGTATTGATAGATGAATACCTTAGCTCAGCAATGATCCTCTACTTCTGTATTCTATTATTTGTAATCACTTATTACCTTTCACCCAATAAAAAATATATATGATGATGACTTCAATGTAAGTTTTTTTCTTTTACATGTTAAAAGAAACCCATAATTTAATGTTTCCCTTTATATAATAAATAAATAAATATGATAATAATTGCAGGTCAATGATGAAGTAAAAAATCAATTGGTGTTTCCTTCCTTAATAGTCCCTCTCATATAGGAATTATAATGATCAATGTTTACTTTTGTTGTTAATTGATTATTATTATTTATTGTATATTGCAATTACTAGTTGGGAAATAAAAAATTGTGGATATTAATATTTATTCATGTTAATATAAATATATAAATTTGGTAATTAATTGGTTTTAAATGATTTGTGTGAATTTTTATTGGTCGGACGGTTTGAGTTTTTATTATAACTTTCATTTTACTCAATATTAAATAAAAAGATGAGATGACACTTTAATGATCTTATTATTTACCTACTATTTTATTTCTAAGCATTGACCTTTATAATAATTAGATATGATTATATGAAGCCATGTGGATGACAATATTTATTGCTTTTATGACTTTTATTATTTTTCATTTACAAGGTATGACAAGTGTCCAAAACATTTATTGTTAATTTTTTCTATTTTTATTAAATTGAAATAAATTATTATGTCAAATCTTGTCAACAAGGACCTGGCATGAACACTTACATTAATGCTAGAGGTTCTAACCCACGAAGGCACAAATCATGCGAGCACATTAGCCCAGCGAAGGCACAAGGCCTGCGAGCTCTTTTGCCCAGCAAAGGTTCAAACCCACAAAGGCACAAATCATGCGAGCACATTAGCCTAGTGAAGGCACAAGGCCTGCGAGCTCTTTGGCCCAACAAGGGTTTGAACCCTGGTGGCCGCCACTACCACAGAGCGACTTGACCACTGAACCATGCCCTTAACGGTGAAATTATAATTCTTGTGTTATTTCTTGTTATGTATGAAAAAGACATTGAAGAAGACTAGCATGCACACTAGATCAAACCCTCTTCCACAATAACATTCAAGGACAAAGACCAAGCCAAATCACTACCAAATGGAGATGGACTTAACTACAAATCTTATACTCAGAGTGCTATGGAAAGATCTAATTTAATCAAGCCTTTTATTAAACACTAGGTTGATCAATGTACTAAACCCTAGATTTACAAAGATTTGATTATATAATTGTACGCTCGAAATCATGACTCCGGTTGCCTAGAGGCTGTCGGGTCAAATCTCGGCACACACACGGACCCTGTTTCTCCTTTCCATGGGGCGATCCGCCACGTCATTCTCGCTCACATGGAATTAGCTAGTCGAGAGGAGGAAAGACACGGTGGGGGTTTGGCTCGTTGGAGAGCTAGACTTTGCAAAGGGGGGTCGGCAAGTTTTGTGGCCTTTGTTGTTGTGTGTTATGTTGTATGTTTCGTTCAATTGTGATGCAGAGTGCCAGCAGAAGTGACTGAAATTTGTCTATATCTTCCCTATCGGCAAGAGGTCTTCCAATGTTTCACCGAAGCCAAGGATGTCTTCGCTATCGAAAAGACATGAGCTATTGGCCTTTATTCATTCTTTTTCCCCGATGACCAAGCTCTCACCGATACCATCAGGCACATCGGCCAGACATATGTTATCGCTGTGTTCCTTGATTCCCACACCGATCGTAGTTCTCTTCCCGATAACCGCGGCTCCCAAATACTTAACCACCACGGTTAGTTGCCTTCGTCGCTGAGACTTCCTGAACTCCTTCCGATGAGCTTCTATCGGCGGGATTCTAATGGTCGCAGTGACTTCTTCGGCTTCCCCTGACAAGGTTCCTCACACCGATACTCTCTTCATTGGGTTGGCTTCCTCCATCGTTGTGACTCCGATCCCCTCTTCCGACGACTCAAGTCTCACCGATATCTCCGTATCGGTTAGTTGCCTATCGGTAACACCTTATATATATCGGGTGATCCACCAGAAGTCTCCCTGAAGTTTCCCTCACGCCGATGAAAAGTTTGACATTGGTTGCCTTCGGCAACACCCAGACTATCGGACAACGAGAAATATCTTAGGCCGATGTACTCCATCTTGCCGACGCCCACTTCCTTGTCGGTATGACTTCAATCATCGGTGATACTAATAGATCTTAGGCCGATATCTTCTGGCACTTCGATGACCCCTCAAACAATATTTGTCAGTCAGAATTCCTCCTTCGGCGAAGCTCCTTTCACCTACACCGACACCTTATTTCTCACCGATGACTCCCTCCGCACCGTTAGCCGTTTCCACCCATGGGGTCCACATTCCTTAATCACACAAGGCGGTTAGTGTGTGTGTCTCTGACACTACACAACACGATGTACATTCAACGAATGTATCTTTGGCCAGACAGTATTCGCTTATCACCGATGCCTATTTATCAGGTAGGGATTGTCTATCGGAGGGTCTTCCAAAATCTATTCCGACACTCGATCTTACGCCGATGGATTCCCAACTGTTCTGTGACGCCGAACTAGGATTCCCTTCGACAGAACAATGGAATTTAGCCGATTCATATATCAAACCCTCGATCACTTGTATCAATCTGATCCCACATTAAGGCTATCCAATTTCACCCTGATTTCCCGACTAGCCACATGAAGATGTCTAGTCGAACCTGACTGAGTTCTCTGGCTTCTTGGGCAAGAATTTAACAACAACAAACGTGAAAAGTCTTTCCCCCATCACACTGATACTACACAGGGCTTCAGTGGACAGAGGAAAGGGCCTCCATGTATGAATCAAAACCCTACTCCTAGGTTACAAACCAGCCTCTGTGGAACCGTTGGTTTTACACCGTCTGCACACTACAAGAACACTACGGATTGACAGATAGCATCCAGTTAGGGCTTCAACATACAAGATTAGGATAAAGATATCAAACCACCAAGAACACCCAAGAAAAATCAACACAGATCATACCCAGAACTCTCTTTATTCATTTATCAAAAAAAACTTGTTGTAATACACACACTTCTCTGCTCCGTGTGACATACAACCTGCCTCTAAAGAAGATGTAGAGACAACAGTTATTTCCCTCCAACCGTGCAAACTAATTTTCAAATCAGTTAGCCGTTGGGTTACCCTTCATACAAGCAAATCACTTGTTTGCCTTGCACATGTACATCCATGGGACCAAATTGACCCTTATTATAAAATGAAATGGCTTAAGAGCCTTATGAGAAAACAAAAGAAAAGATGACCCTGCACTACAGAGAATGTGCTCCTGCACGAAATTGTTGTGGTGGTTGAGATAACCTTATGACCCGAAGGGTTACTAGTCTCTCTTCTTATATTTGAATTCCTTGAATTCCACCTTTGTGTGGGCAAACGGTTGTTCTCGTTGATGGTTTCTCTAGTTTCTATGTCTCTGAGAAATGCTCTGTGTAATCGTAATTGCCTAATTTCCTCAATCAACAAGAGAACAAATGGATCCTCTTGTGGTGGAATGTGTGTCTGTTGCTGTGGTCGCGGATGGATCTCCTCGATTTCGTCTCAGACAACTCTCACCCACTCTCCCCTCACTCCTAAACACATGCGTGAATCGAGATAGAGGAAATCGTGCGATTGCTAACTCTAACCAGATCTAGGGTTTCTACCTAGGGTTTGACTTGTGTTTTGACTTTGTTTATACCTTGTGATGAAATCAAGGGTTTGTTTAAGGTCTCTTGAACCGTATTTATCTCGTGATGGAATCAAGGGTTTTCGATGTTGTCTACTTTATATGAATGCAAACTAAATGACATGCAATGCATCTTTTTGGTATTTTTAGAAAGGAAAATGCTTCTAATCTATGAAAGAAATATGTATGCAATCATATATGTCTTTTTCAAATGCAATGTGTAATCTATGGTCTTGTGGGTTTTTGGTGTTTTCAATGCAATTTAATCTAATAAAGAGGAAAGATGCTTTTTCTAACAAAATAGATCTAAGAATGCAAAAATTACTAATCTAGCATGCAAGATCTAATCTATCAAGGAAAAAGCAAGCATCTTAATATTCCCAAGGGCAAGATGATTGTCTAGTTACTATGAAAGCAATAAAAGAACTTGAATAGATGAAGATTTGAAGACTCCACTATCCCTCAGTGATCCTTGTGTAGGCAACCTCGAACCTTTTGTGACAGCAGTTGGTTCTCTCGACGACAAAATGACCTAAAGAAGCAAAGAGAATCTTTTGTGAAGCTTGTGTGAGCTCGATGTGAGCTTTGAATTGAGCACAATGGTTAAAAATTGAGCAGCGTGGTGTTGCTTGATTGAAACAAAGAAAATAAAAGGCACTTATGTCTTATATTGAGCATATGGATGCTAGGTTGGAGAGCAAACTTGGCAAGAGCTGGTGCACAATGAATTTGCCTCCCTAGAAGAGCTTTGAAGCCATTTAAAAATGAAAGCTTTGAAGAAATAAAGAAAGAAATGAAGAAAGAGGCTCAAGGGCCTGTGAAGAAGCTTGAAAAAGCTTGTGAAGATTGGAAGAGTATTCTCCAACTTGCTCAACTTAGAAAATAATGAAGAGGTGAGGGGTATTTAAAGGTTAGAAGAAGGGATGAGAGATGGAATTGATTGAGAGGTTAACTCATTTGATTTATGAGTTAACAAGGATTGATTGGGGAGTGAACTAGATGACTACCCAGTGAACTCAATAAGGAGAGTGATGAAGCAATGATAGCTTATCACTGAAGAAGAAAAGGAGATAGGAGAAATGCATGAGATTGATTGGAGAGTTAATTTTGGATCAAATAGAGCTAATTATGCATGTGTGGGTGCATGAAATAGTAAACTCTATATCAAGGATCAAAAATCATGCAAACAAAAAGAAAAACGGGCAAAAATAGAGCAAAAATGTGAGAGAAACTTCAGTTTTCCTCAGGACAAAAGACAACAAGGTCACCATTTTCATCAGACAGGGTCACCCAAGGAGATCATGGGTTGCCCCAGGGGCGACCATGGGTCACCTGGGGAGATCCAGGGTGAAACAGGGTAGAATGCAGAAATTAGGGTGGCAGAAGGAAAAAGGGAGGAAACAGATGATTTCTACATCAAGAAAGAGGTCAATCATGAGGAAGAATCCAAATCTCCACTTGCATCCACAATATCTCCCGGGGAGATCTGGAAATAATACGGGGAGATTTGGATAGGAAGGTTGAAATTGAAAACAGAAAGCGGGAGAGGGATTAGGGGATCTCTAGAAGGCTTCTATGAGATGCACTAGATGAAATACAAAGGGACGAGGTGAAAACTCACCTAAAAGACACTCACAAAGGCCTAGGATTAAGGTCAGAAGCTAGAAAATGGAAGTCAACAAGTGTCGCAATAGTGGCAAAAAGCATCGCAAACGGGGAAGAAGGAGAAGAGGGAGAATCGACAAAGAAGAAACAACACAAAGCAAGAAGAGAGGACACGTCGTCAAGAGGCCTACTACCCAAAGGATTTATTTTCATGCTTACACGTACGTGACAAGGATCTAACTCATCATAGGGGTCCTAGTGGAGGCAGTGCGTGATTTTTGTGCTTACATATTTGCCCCCTTGGGGACGGTAGTCTACATGAAAGGTAGACACCGTTCCCAAACTAGGCCTTACCTGTTGTCAATTTTCTGCAATTTGTACCTGCAATAACTAGTATCAGTCTGACATCTAAATATATCAAAATGAATAATGAAAACTGAAATGACGAACTTACCATGGATCGTTTGATTTGACTAGCTGCTTGCTTTTGTCAGTTTGGCCCTGTAGGTATGAGAGCACGCAAAACGATGCATGAAACAAATGTATAAAAGCAAAGAACTAATGCTAAGCTAGAGAGGAGAATAGATTCTCCTTTTTATTGCAGATTTTGAAGAAGGTATTTGATTTTTAGGGATTTTTTATGTTTTACAATTTTTTTAGGCTTTTTCAAATTTTCTATTTTTTATGGTTTTTGTGGAGATTTTCCAAAGGTTTGATTTGACACTCCTTGAGGTCTTTGAGAGACCTACACTTATTGAAGGGATCTCTACCCTTGCCCCCTTGCATGGGGAGACTTGTGTACTTGACTACATAGGTTTGCTCTTTTGACTTGTTGGAGGAGTGACTTGAGCTCAGACATTGTTTTACAAATGAGACCTCATTGGATGAGATCTATACATAGCTTTAGTTGACATCTTGTACTTCACTTCCCCTTTTGTACATATAGTTGGTTAGAGATTTTATTTTTCTTATGAGAATGCATACCTAAGATGATCACATATGGATGATGCAATTTGTTTTTGTCTTTTTAGGAATATATATATATATATAATATGCAATTTACAATATGATAATGTAGGCACAAAAGAAATGCAGTAATTGAAGCTATAACACTTTACTGGATGTCATGAGATATGACACTTTGACTTTATTGCTTTGAGACTCCTTTTCTGATTTTGATACGAATGCAATGTGGGACAAATAGAATGACTGCTCTTAAACACCATTTTCAGTTTAGGGGATTGCGGGTTGGCTTGATATAAGAAATCTATTCAGGGCTGCGAGATGGGTTTTTAGAAAAACTCAAGTGGGGAGTGAAAATGAATTATGGAGTGCTTCTAATTTCTAGGCTTTGCTAAAGGATAAACACTGATCCTTATCTAGATAAGATAATTTGACAGGCTTTCAACTTAGACAATCATCAAGTTTTATAGGTGTTTGCTAGACTTAGATCAGAGATGGCAGACAAGATAGACCCGGTGTAAAGGATAAAAATGGGAAAGAACAAGGGTCCCTAGATAGAAGATGATCCTAGAGACAACTAGACTCTTCAGCTAGTGCGTGTGTGTGCTTTGTACCTTTCTTTCTCTGTTAGAATGTCACTCTTGAGGCTTTGAGCTTAGAATGATCTCTACCCAAGAGTATAGACATTCAACAATCTTCTCTCTTTCACTCTTTTTTTTGTATCTCTCATTATTTTTCCTTTTCACTTTTTTTTGTATTTTTCCTCACTTATCTTTTCTCATTTTCTTGGATTTTCTAACTTTTCTAGAAATGAATTTTTTTTTGGAATTTTTTCTATGCAATGATTTGATCTCTTAACTCTCACTTTTCTACACTCTTATTTTGTTCACTCATTTTTTTTATTCACTCGTATCTTAGATTGTTTCCTTCAGAGTTTTGATCTTCTAACATTTTTGGCCAAGAAAGATAAGGGGTTGAGTGCCACCTAAATCTTTTGTAATCTGGTCGGACTTCTTTCTACTAGGGAAGAATTAGGAAGGTCTACTTGCAGGCTTCCTTTGAACACTGTAAGTTTGAATACTGACTTTGTTTAGACCTAACATCTTGACTGATTAAGACTGGGATCAGTGTAAAGCTAAGAGCTAGGCTTTGATTAGAATCACTGGAAATGAAGGGGGATAATGGTGATTGTGAAAAATGGGGGATCTCTAGGTCCTGAAAGGATGACGTATATCTAGGCAACCTTAGACTCCTTATTGGAGAGAAAATAGTATAAGAGAAAGTCACTAAGAGTAATGCAAAATTAATAGAATGATGCAGAAAATGCAAGAAACAAATTGTTTTTGACATTTTGATTTTTATAAAAAAAATTTGTGTTTATTAGTTTTATGGTTTTTTTTTTTTTTTTTTTTTTGAGACGTAGTATTTCTTGAGGTGAAAGGCATTGACTGTTTCGCCAAATTCCTCTCCCTCCATTGTGCACAAGAGATAAGCACTGTTTCTGATATCTTCTTTAATCATGTAGGGGCCTATCCAATTTGGTCTAAACTTTGCTTGAAAGTCTTTGCAAGGACACTCGAAGACTTGGTGTTAAAATGTCTTGGTATTCAGTGAGGAATTTCGTGTACTCACATGTTTCATTGCTTGATGATTTGCCCCCTAGATTTATCATTTTCTATTCTTGTTGAGTTCTCATGTTTGTTTTGAAATTTTGAAGGGCAAATGATGTTGGTGTTGACTCTCCTAGTTTTTGTGTGGATTCTAGTTCTTCTTCAGTCATGGTTTCAACCATAGGGATGTTTATGTCTGGTTCAATTGGAATGGCCACTAAGTTGAATGGGGCATAAGACTTTGTTGAGTTCGGATCAAAGGGGAATTCTCTTATTGCCCCCTTTCCTATACATTTTGAGGTCTTGTTTATGTTTGTAATTTGTTTTGATGTCTCTCCTTTTTGAAAAGTGTTGACTTTTGGGTTGCTAGTGGTTTCCATGGTCTTTCCCTTCTTTTTGACTTGTTCAACTCTATAATGGCTGAAAGGATCGGGATCTCCTTTGATGATGTGGGTTTGTCCCATGCGCCAGAAATGGATTTCTTGAAATAATGTGGAGGGAATGGCCCTCATCCTATGGATCCAAGGTCTTCCTAGGATCATGTTATAAGTGGTTTCTTCATTAATGACATAAAATTTAGTTGGGAGGGTTTTGGGACCCAATGTGATTTGAAGATTGACCTTACCCATGGTTCGAATGTTTAGGTTATCATGAATTCTAAGGATCAAGTTTGTTTTGTGATTGTGTCTCGTCGTAACCCATTCTTTGAAGAAGTGAAAAGGAGACTATGTTGATTGTAGATCTATCATCAATCATTACATGTTTAATGGAACAGTCTTGGATTTGGACTATCAGATGGAGGGGGAGGTCACCCTGTTTGGCTATGTCATTGTCTAAGGGTAACTTTTCAAAATCAAATGTTGAAAAAAACTTTTCACTTGGAGTGTTTTGAACTTGATGGCCTAGATCTAAGGCTTTGAGGAGAGATTTTTGTGTGTAGGAGAACTCTTGATAAGCTCTAGCATGTGAGAAAATTTTGAATTGTTGGTGTCATCTAGTTGTTCTGGTCCTTGTATGACACAAATTTCTTGATCTTTATCTAATTCCACAAGGCCTAAGGTGTTTTGATCAAAGCTATTGGGACTAAGTTCTTCATCTTGTGAGAATGTGTCCATGAATGATTTTTGTTGACGCTTGGGGAGGTTTGATATGAAGCGATGGTACCCCCCACATGACTTGACCTCATGCCCCCTTCTCTTGTGAAATGAGCAATATTTATCATGATTGTGTTCTTGAGGTTTGTGACGATTGTTGTAAGACTTTTTGTTGATTCTTGGGGGATAGCTAGTATTTTCATTTCCCAAATATGTATGACTATTGTAGTCATAATTGTCATTCCCTGATGGTGAAGTGTTTGTTGACCCATCTATGTCTTGATTGTTTGTCCAGGATTTGTTATTTGTATCATGGTTTATCAACCTTCCATTGACATCATACTCCCTTCTTCCACTATCAATAGCAGCTTGGTCAATTCTAAGGGCACTTTCGAGTGCTTGTTCATATGATTTGTAAGGGAGTTTTTGAACTTGTTCTTGTATGTCATTGTTGAAAGCGTGTAAGAAGAGATCAAAAAGTTCTCTATGATCCATGTTTGATGCACTAGTTGAAGAATAGATAACTTTCCTCCATCGTGTGATAAAATGTGCAACCGACTCATTGGCTTCTTGTTTGATTGTTAAAAATTCTCGTATTCCTGTCTTGACCAATTTGTTTATGTCAAAGGCAGCCACAAATTGATCAATGAGTTGCCTAGAAGAGTGGATTGATGCTTCTGGAAGTCAATAGTACCAATCCAAAGCAATACCCTCCAAAGTCTTTGGAAAAATCTTTGCTACCACCCCATCCCAAGGGAGGAGTTCTCGCACTACCATGATGTAAGCCTTGATATGAGAGTTGGGATCACCCTCTCCTTTAAATTTTGGAAGCTCAGGGAGAGTTCGTGGTAGTATAACTTGATGAATGTTGTAGTCAAGGGGCTCCTTTAAATACTCGAGGCATGTTCCTAGGAGGGAATTATGTGTAGAGGATTTTGTTCCTCCAAACATTAGCCCTTCAAGTGGAGCTTTTTGTGTTTGTTGAAAGGGTATGCTAGATTGTTGATATCCTAAAAAATTTTGATGACTAGATGGTGTCATGTTTATGTTTTGAAGATTGGGTGAGATTGTTTGTGGTTGATATTGCATCATAGGAATCCCACATATTCTATTTATACTTGTTGTGTTGGATTGTGAGGGCAAGGGAGGCTTGAATGTTTTGTTATGGAAGTTTAGATTAGGGGGGATATGTGTTGCCCCCTGGTTTGATTCAATCTTATCAATGAAAGAATTTTCCTGTGCCCTAGGTTTTTCTAGAATTTCACTTTGACAACCATTTCTAGCTTCAAGGGTCCTGATTCGTTGGACCAAATTTTCTATAAGGTCTGTGAGTAAGGCTTACTCCATTCTTGGAAATTTACAACCTTGCGATGGATTACTTTGCATTGGGGTTTGAGTGACCCTATTTATTCTTTTTGATGACATTTCACATGTTGTGGACTTTTTCTCTTGATGTGCCATATGTAGGGGTTTTTGTCCCCCCCAAGCTTCTTGCAAGCTTTTCTTTTGATGGCTCACTTCATTATCAATTTCGCTAGCCATTTTTAAATCACTGGTAATGGGTTGATCTTGTTGATGGATTTTAGACCGAACACTCACTAGGCATGTTTTGATTTCATCAATGTTGTGGGGATCTTGTTGGATCTCCTTTGAGTCTTTCGAGTTTGATTGATTGAAGATTGAATCTATTGGATCTAAACATGTGCTAATTTCATTGGAGGGGTGATTCCCGTGAGCTTCGTGTAAATTCTTCTCTTGATAACATACTTCATTGTCCATTTCGCTAGCCATTTTTTATGGCTTGTTATTGGTTGATCATCTTGATGAATCTGAGATTGATTGTTCACTTGTGTTTTGATTTGGTCAATGTTCTCAAGATCTCTTTGGATCTGTGTTGAATTTGTAACTTTACTCGAGGGGACATTCCCTTTGACTTTTGGATTGAAAAATTATGAAGTACAATAAAATGTGAAAGAATCCATCCCAAAAGGATTTGTTGTTCACGTCGGGTTCACCAAAATATGTACGCTCAAAATCGTGACTCCGGTTGCCTGGAGGCTATCAGATCAGATCTCAACATGCACATGGACCCTTTCCCTCCTTGCCACGGGGTGATCCACCATGCCACTCTCGCTCACATGGAATTAGCCAATCGAGAGGAGGTGAGACACGGCGGGGGTCTGGCTCTTTGGAGAGCTAGACTTCGTGAAGGGGGTTCAGCAAGTTCTGTGGCCTTTGTTGTTGTGCATTTTGTTGTATATTCTATTCAATTATTGTGGTGGTTGACATAACCCTATGACCCGAAGGGTCACTAGTCTCTCTTCTTCTATTTGGATTCCTTGAATTCCACCTTTGTGTGGGCAAATAGTTGTTCTCGTTGATGGTTTCTCTTGTTTCTATGTCTCTGAGAAATGCTCTGTGTAATCGTAATTGCCTAATTTCCTCAATCAACAAGAGAACAAATGCTCTTGTGGTGGAATGTGTGTCTATTGTTGTGGTCATGGATGGATCTCCTCGATCTCATCTCGAACAGCTCTCACCCACTCTCCCCTCACTCCTAAACACATGCATGAATCAGGATAGAGGAAATTGTGTGATTGCTAACTCTAACCAAATCTAGGGTTTCGACCTAGGGTTTGACTTGTGTTTTGACTTTGTTTGTACCTTGTGATGAAATCAAGGGTTTGTTTTAAGGTCTCTTGAATCGTATTTACCTCGTGATGGAATCGAGGGTTTTCGATGTTGTCTACTTTATATGAATGCAAACTAAATGACATGCAATGCATGTTTTTGGTATTTTTTAGAGTATTTTTAGAAAGGAAAATGCTTCTAATCTATGAAAGAAATATGTATGCAATCCTATATGTCTTTTTCAAATGCAATGTGTAATCTATGTTTTTGTGGGTTTTTGGTGTTTTCAATGTAATTTAATCTAATAAAGAGGAAGGATGCTTTTTCTAACAAAATAGATCTAAGAATGCAAAAATTGCTAATCTAGCATGCAAGATCTAATCTATCAAGGAAAAAGCAAGCATGTTACTATTCCCAAGAGCAAGATGATTGTCTAATTACTATGAAAGCAATAAAAGAATCTGAATAGATGAAGATTTGAAGACTCCACTATCCCTTAGTGATCCTTGTGTAGGCAACCTCGAATCCTTTTGTGACAGCAGTTGGTTCTCTCGACGACAAAATGACCCGAAGAAGCAAAGAGAAGCTTTTGTGAAGCTTGTGTGACCTCGATGTGAGCTTTGAATTGAGCACAATGGCTGAAAATTGAGCAGCGTGGTGTTGCTTGATTGAAATAGAAAATAAAAGGCACTTACGTCCTGTATTGAGCATATGGATACTAGGTTGGAGAGCAAACTTGGCAAGAGCTGGTGCACAATGAATTTGCCTCCTTGGAAGAGCTTTGAAGCTATGCAACAATGAAAGTGTTGAAGCTTTGACGAAATAAATAAAGAAATGAAGAAAGAGGCTCAAGGGCCTATGAAGAAGCTTGAAAAAGTTTGTGAAGATGAGAAGAGTATTCTCCAACTTGCTCAACTTGGAAAATAATGAAGAGGTGAGAGGTATTTATAGGTTAGAAGAAGGGATGAGAGATGGAATTGATTGAGAAGTTAACTAATTTGATTTATGAGTTAACAAAGATTGATTGGGGAGTGAACTAGATTGATTACCCAGTGAACTCAATAAGGAGAGTGATGAAGCAATGATAGCTTATCATTGAACAAGAAAAGGAGATAAGAGAAATGCATGAGATTGATTGGAGAGTTAATTTGAGATCAAATAGAGATAATTATGCATGTGTGGGTGCATGAAATAGTTAACTATATATGAAGTATCAAAAATCATGCAAACAGAAAGAAAAACGGGTGAAAACGGAGAAAAAACGCGAGAGAAACTTCAATTTTTCTACAGGACAAAAGACGGCAGGGTCACCACTTTCGTCAGACAGGGTCACCCCAGGGGTGACCATGGGTCGCTCAAGGAGATCCGAGGTGAAACAGGACAGAATGCAGAAATCAGGGTGGCAGAAGGAAAAAGGGAGGAAAAAGATGATTTATGCATCAAGAAATAGGTCAATCATGAGAAAGAATCCAAATCTCCACTTGCATCCGTAGGATCTCTTGGGGAGATCTAGAAATAATAGGTGGAGATTTGGATAGGAAGGTCGAAACTAAAAATAGAAAGTGGGAGAGGGATCAAGGGATCTCTAGAAGGTTTCTATGAGATGCACTAGATGAAATACAAAGGGACAAGGTGAAAACTCACCTACAAGACACTCACAAGGCCTAGGATTAAGGTCAAAAGCTAGAAAATCTAAGTTGACAAGTGTCGCAACAAGTGTTGAAAAGCATCGCAAACGGGGAAGAAGGAGAAGAGGGAGAATCAACGAAGCAGAAATGACACAAAGCAAGAAGAGAGGACACGTCATCTAGAGGCCTGCTGCCCAAAGGATTTAATTTCACGCTTACATGTACGTGACAAGGATCTGACTCATCATAGGGGTCCTCGTGGAGGCAATGCATGATTTTTGTGCTTACAATAACAGGAGATGAACAACAGATAATCAGAAACTAACTTCACAAGAGTGATCAGGAAGATATTAGAACCTGTGTCCCGAAAGCTGGAATGTCGGAGGACTATTTCAAAAGTGCCCAAGTCCTAAAAGGTGGAATTTCCTGAAAATATAAACTAGAGAAATGATGTATAAATTGTTCAGATACCAAATCTGAAGTTAGCTAAAGAAGAAGAATAGTTTCAAAAGCACCCAAGTCTTTCGCAGAGGAATATTCTTGAAATGTTGTTGGATCTTGAAACCCTTTTCCTTACTCAGTCTTCATGTGTCTTCACTTTTCTGGATCTCGCACCTGTAACCTGCACACAAGAAGAAGAGGGGTTTGGGGATTATGGTGTTTAGGGACTTACCTCAGTCAAATCCTGGGATAGCATTCAAGCTTCCCAACAGGTGATTGGTATGAGAATGGTATATGGGATTCTTGGCCAAATAGATATTACTCTGACTATCACATTTGATCTGAGCTGCCTTGCAATTAAAACCAACTCTTGAACACGATCTCTATAACCATACTACCTCTTTACAAGTATGTGTTCAAAACATATACTTTACTTTGCTAGTAGACAAACCAATTAGGCTAACTCTTATTCATCCAACTAATAACATTACCAAATAGAGATAATGCATAGCTACTAGTGGACCTTTAACTATCTAAGTCACCTACCCAATCTACATCAACAAAGCCATGTATGTCGAATAACTTTCCCACATCAATAAAACCATGATAACATAAAAAATAATCATAAGTCCCTCACAAATATTTAAATACCCTTTTAACATGAATCCAATGCTCTCTACCAAGGTTAGGCATAAACCTACTAAGAACTCCCACTATTTGGACAATATCTAATCTAGTACAAAGCATTGCATAGATCAAGATACCAACAACACTAGCATAAGACATGTTAGATATATCATTTACATCATCATCTAACTTGGGACACATATCCAATGAAATCTTAGTGCCTACAAGTAAAGGAATACTCAGCATGCGAAACGAAAATAACTTATTTGAAGTCCCAAAGTAGATAGTGGACTCAGGAACCCCTATGCATTCTAATTTATCTAGTCCTTCACATCTACCATGGAAATAAAGTTATAAATTCATCTTGATTCAAGTGTTAATATAAATTTTCCCAATGTCTCACATCCAAAATGAACCAAAATTTACATTCAAGAACCCTCGAGACCTAGATTTCATTTTAAAATAGTTTATTCTAGGTTTGGGTCTATGATCATGATTTACATCTACATTCTATGTTTTTCCTTGATTGAGAATGCTTGTCTACCACATGGTTACATTTTATTTTCTGACAATAAAATGTCCTTATTATCATTAACCTAAGACAATCCTTAACTCAATTTTATTAAGGGCTTCCTACCCAAACATGTAATGTCTCTAAGATGTAGCTTCTTAAGGACTCTTAGGTCCTTGTACACTCTATTTGAATAAAGGTTTTACATCTACTATTATTTACAAACATAAAACATTATCAAATAAAATTCACATGGGAGATTATGTTTGATTTATTATAGATTCCATGCATGAGCTATCCTTCTAGACCTATTATGCTTGATAAAACTTGGTTGAATGAAGATTTAAAGCTTTTTGAATCAATAATATATCAAGTTTGGTTCTAGAATCAATTTATATCTAAATTTACTAGATTTATTACATCCATCAATTCATGTATATCATCTCCAAGAAGCTTGTAGACCTAGGCACACAACTAAACTTTGACCAAGCAAAGATTTTACATTCAAAAATATTTTGCTATCATGTTTAGAGTCAAACTATGACCCAATATAGACTTCGGTGTTATAATTTTATTGGCTTGTAGATCACATGACACCTGTCACTATGTCTTGTTGCTTGTATGACATGTAAATTTTAGATTACATAAACTTGATGGTATGACCATGACTGAATAAATTTTTAAACCCTATTTCAACATGCAATGACTTTGCATGTACCAAATATAAAATCTGAGTCCACACACGTACACTATGTATTCCTCCTAAGCCTAAAATGTAAGAATATACCAAAATTGAATTTGATGGTTATTTCATGTTGGAGAAGCCAATTCTAGATTTCATGTCTTAAGGGGAATTTTAATCAATGTTTTGCTAAAGCTTAAATATTACTAATCTAGTCTTGTGAATTTAACTGATTGCTTTAGCAATTCTTGTTATCACTCTAGTCTTGTATATTTTGTGCAAGACTCTCCTTGTTGGATGCTTATTAAGATTTTCCTAGGATATTTATTGTTGACTTAGACTCTTGTGGCTCTCTTCATTCTTGAATTGCCTCTAGCTCTCTAGCTTGAAATGACTAGTTTCTTGGAGTGCATGTTAAGAACTAAAGTTAAATTACCTCTGAATACACAATGAAGGATTTAGTGGACCTACTTGTATGATTGGTAGCCAACTAGAAGCTGGGAATAAATTAGAAATCTAGCCAAACATGTCCCAAATTTAAATTTTAAAAATTGATGAGATTCAAACCACTTGTTAATATTTAATTGGCTTATGATCCAAGGCATGTAGCCATATTTAAAGAATGAATCCTTTAGAAAGTGTACTTACTACAAATTTAATTTCAATAGATCTTGCAAGACTATAGGTGGGTCTAATTATCTTTGCTAAAGCTTCAAGTCATCCTAATAAAGTTAAATGGAAGTGCATGTGGGCAATCTACAAATGTTTCAAATTTAGAACTTTTAAGCATTGATTGGTACTTATGAATGTTCTATATTGTCTTATGTCTTTTAAGTTTTTAAAACTTTCCCACAATGATGATGTTTCCCTCCTCTTAGGATCAAAGATTTCTTTATAACATGGATTATTTGTCATTCAAAGTGATTGGAAAAATCAATATGTTAGTGTGTTCTTGTGTTTTATAGTCACTTAGTCTTTGTAATTGGGATAGTGTGTCATGTGTAGTGATTTTTATAGCCCAAGCTATGTTGCTTATATATATATATATATATATATATATATATATATATATATATATATATATATATATATATATATATATATATATATATATATATATATATATATATATATATATATATATATATATATACCGGTCCATCTCACATTAGTTGAATTAAATAATAATATTTTAGAACATCATCTAGATTGGACTAGAAAAATCACTACATATGACACACTATCCTAGTTACTATATATACACACATATGCATATGTATATATGCATGCATGCAAACATACATTCTATGCATGTAACATGGTGAATGTCCACCAGTCTCATTGATCAAGCTTTATAACAATTACACCATTTTGAGTCTCTCATTATACAACAACATATTGAGCCAAGACTGGTTATTCACATTGGTTTGTCTCCTTCAATGAGTCAAATATTATTTCAAGACAAAATAGGACCATCTCTCTCAACCCTTTAATCTTTTACCTTTTTCTTTTAAGATAGATAGAGTGGGAACTAGTTTAGTTTTAGTTTCTTATTTTTCCTTTGTAGTTGATAAAGGCTTGTTTCCTATGTATTTAATGATTTCATTTATTCTGATACAAGTCTTTATCGTGTTCATTTTTCAAGATAACATGTTAAGTGAAAATATTTAACTAATATTGTTTCACTTATGTTTTCTTAGTAGACCTCATCCCTTAAGATAAGATTTTAGTTTGACCTAACTTCGTAAAATTTATCCTTAAGTTCTATAGGCCCATTGTAAAACAACAAATCATCAACCTTTGAGATATCCCCTCATTGCCAAGATCTAGTGGAAATGAACCTTGGGGAGACTCATTCAATCTCCTTTCTATAGAGGGGGAGCCTCACAACACCTCTTAAGTTGGCCTATGTCAAAAGACTAACCAAGATATTGGTGTTAGAATAAGAGCAACCAAGCTAGTACCCAAAACTTTCTTCGAAAGGTCAAGGTCTCTTCAAAGTCAACCTAAGATTTTAAACCCTATACAACATATTGGTAACTCTCTTATAATTTATGCATTCCCCTTTGATCCCATTAACCTCTTTTTCAACTTACAAATTAATCCTCAAGACTAGTTTGTTAACCCATTTGCAAACCATGTTAGATCATTAATCCATTCAAGTTACACATTGAAATTCACTTGTGAATTAAGTCATCATACTTTAAATTTAAACCATGGCTACACTATCTCTTTTTTAGGGAAAATTTGTCCTCTAAGTGTACTAGGGCGCAATCATGATTTACCCATGAATCCTAACATTGAATTCATCTTCAAATTTTAGCATAATGGGGCCTACATGGTAGAAGAGCATATTTAAGCTTATAATTATACTTGGATTGGTAACCAAATTCATCATGAGACAAGCCTACTTATATGTTCTCATACACTTTGGATGATTCTACCTATAACTAGTATCTTGGCTTATTAGCTAGGTCCATAATCTCGTAGACTAACCTAGAAAATACTTTCCCTAACCATTTTAAACTACTCCTAGACCCCACTATCATGTATCATCAATTTTCCATTTGTGATAGAGAGCCTAATGAGTCAAAACTTATTTTTAATGCATAATTTCATAGACTATATACCAAACTTATGGCTCCATATATGCACCAATTGAAGCCACATCCATTCAAATATATCTCATGTCTCTAGACCCTTTGACATCCATGTTTAAGAGGAGTTAAGATTTTGTGCTAGTTACTTTATCTTAATCATACACTATGGCCATGATAGTTAAGTGGCAACTAATGCCTCAAGGTTATGGTTGTTAGAAACAAGGTAGATAACTGAGAGGGGGGGTGAATCAGTTATCTCTAATAAATTTACTTTATTTTTCTTTTTATAATTTGTGTAGCATCAAAATACATAAGCATATATAATCATGAGAACAGAAAAGAAATCAACACACATAACACAAGGATTTTAACGTGGAAAACCTTGTTAAGGGAAAAACCATAGGGTGACTAACCCAAGATTGTATTCTCTGTTAAAAGAATGAGAAGTACAAAATAGCACTTGCCAATTAGGGCTCACTGCCCGAGCACACTGCTCACAATAGGCACACTACCTACAAGAGACTCACTGTCTACAATGTTTTATAGAAGGTAACCAGGTGTTTGAACTGAAGAGAGACATCCATATATGTTGAGGTTCAGTTTTGGTTAGGCTCAATATACTAATCTAATGCACTTTATTCTTCCTCTACTTAAGTGTTGTTGTTTTGTCACATACCAAATTTGTATTGTTGCTTCCACACTTCTCTCTATCTTTCTTCGCACACTCAACCAACACACACACCTTCATACCAAAATCCATCTAGTATATATATCCACATCAAGGATTTCAACATCTTTCTAGTCGGCAACCAGAATACTCAAGATATTTCCAAGACACTGATCTGTCGGTTGAATCCATGCTTAATATGTGATGCATATCAAAGACATACACATAGAAGTCATCAATCAAGTCAGCCAACCATGTATGATCCCTCAAATAGCTTGATCACCATCAATTTCTCATCTAGATTAAAGTCTGATGCTTTGTCGGTCAGTTCTTCCTCAGTCTACTCTGCCTGTCAGTAACCCAACACTTAGATGCTCAAATATTTTCACTCATTCATCACTGGAGGCTCAATCTTTGGAATGTAGTAGTCATGGTACTCCTCTTGACTTGTCCAAGTCTGCAACTTGCTAAGTTACACCATCTGAGAGATTCAGACCTGATTGTCAGACCTTGTTGTATGCTCTATTCTTGCTCACCGGACCAGAACACTCTTCAATATGTCTTCCGGTATAGACATACTATGTGCTGCGGATGTGTGGAATGGACTTTGTTGCCATCAATGACAACACTCATGAAGCCATACAGTGTCTCTTGCCAACAATCTCCCCCTTTGGCATTGATGGCAACACTTAGTGAAAAATGACTAAGTGTCGCAGCAAACTCCCCCTTGGCTGATGCTCTATCTTATGTACACTTTTACCAGAGCTCCCCCTTAGCTAGATTCCACATTTTTCACTACTCCTCACTCCCCCTTTGACATCAATGGCAAAGGGTAGAATTTGCACACCAAAATTTGCAAAAATCAACCTATACATAGACACATAAGTATATATACATGTTATACTTACATATACTTAAGTATATCCACAAAAGTGGTCTTCAACTGGACAAATTTTGGTGCCCAACTCTACTTCATCCTGTCCAAAATTGAGATGTGACCACTCAACAAAAATGCATAAGCTTCTGCCCTTCTTAAGTCTGTCGGATCACTGGTCCGGGCTGTGGTCTAAGCATCAGTTAAGGCCTCATGCATTGCCTCTAACTTAGGGATAATTATCCCTCTAAGTTCACTCATCCTGCTTATTATATTCTTCTTCTCCTTTTCAAGCCTCTTTATTTCATTTATAATGGCAATAGCCTGGCACTCTTGATTCATTATGGATGAGGTGAGAGGATCAAAATTTTGAGATAGACTTGATAGTTTACCTTCTTGTTCTTTCACCTTCTTTTCAATATCCTCTATCACTTTAGACCAGGATAGACAAAATTTGTACATTTCTCCACCATCTTTAAGAGCATTTTCTAGGCTCTTTATCCCAATATCCAGGGTTCTCCTATCATTAGTTATGAGTCCCTGTATTTCAATGAATCTTTTTCCCAAAAATTCTTTTCGGGCCTTTTCATCTGCCGATTTCTCTAAGGAATCAAAATGAGTGTTGACAGAGTTTATCAGAGATTGAAGGTTACCGGATGGAGAGGCTGAAGAATCCTTTTGGAAGGATGGCATGATCTTCTCCAACATTCTTGATGCAATCTCTATCAGCTCACAATCTTCCATGTGAGACTTCATAAGCTTTTCTTTTGCTTTAGCTTGGGCAAAGGATGCTATCTTCATTGTCTAGACCGGAGAGAGGGAATCAAAATTGAGTGTTCCTTGAAAGAGTTTAGGTTCATCTATCTCCATCATCTCTTTATTTAAGAAGCTCTTTACTACCTCTGTAGTGTCTCTTGCCAAAGACTGAGTCTTCTTTCCTTTGGCAAGCTCAGAACTGTCATCAGGGATCTTCTTTGTTTGTTCTTCTTCTCTTCCCTTTTCCTCCTCTACTTGACTCAATTTCTCCTCTTTTCTTCCTTCTCCTTCAGTTCTGGAGTCTGCAGGGGGATCCGAAAGAGAGATGTTAACTTCTTCATGGACATCCTCTTCCAGAACAGAGGAATCCAAGTCCTTAGACTTCTTCTCACCTATCTCTTTTGACTCTTCTACATTTTTCTCAGTAGATTCTTCTTTTGATGCACTTAATCCTTCAACATCCATGGTAGAAGGTTCTTCATCTATTTCCTCTATAACAGGAAGATTGAATTTCTTGAAGGCATTCCAGAGGATGTCTTCTGTTTCTTTTGCCACCTGATCAGTCTCTCCAAGCATAAGTTTGTTCATTCTTGCTTTGCTCTGAAACTCATCCTTGCAGTCCTTGAAGATCATGGTCATTTGTTTTGGAGTAATGGAAGGATAGAGATGAATTGCAATCTGTTCCCGAATCTCTAAATCATTTTCCTTGGCATTCTCTTTTCTGAGTTCAAGTACCTTGTCTAGACTTTTGGGAATTATAGAAATGATTTCAATGAATGCTTTATTATAAATGTTTAGGTACTTGACCATAGATTCCTCCAAAATTCTTTTGTCAGTATCACTGTAATCATCATAAAATTCTATGATTGGTTGCAGGTTCCCATCCACAGTGACTGCCTTGATGATATCATAAATAGAAAGAGTGGGCCTTTCAACAAATTCTTCTGCCTCTTCTTCCTTGTTTTTGCTGGCAGAGGATTCCCCGGATGTTTTCTTCTTCTTCTTCATTTTCTTAACTTCCTCATCAGACTCTGTTTCTTCATCATCCTTTTGGCTTATGTAGGACCTTGTGGCCTTTGTTTTCATTCTCTTTTCTCCCTTTCTGGATGTCTTGGCTTTCGGTTTTGAGGCTCTTGAGCTCTTAGAGGTGGCAAGTGCAGAGCTCTTGGAGGATCTAGTCTGGGAGGAGGCTTGCACTGGAACACTTTCTTTTTCTACTTCTTGTCTCTCTTTCTTAGCTTTTTCTACTTTCTCTCTGTTTGCATCAACTACCTCTTTTGATATGCCATATCTTTTGGCAATTTCCTCTACTTCCTTTCTGAATTTCCTTTTTATTTCTGGTTGTCTTAGTTCAACATGTATCTTTACACTTAATTCTTGAAAGGTTCCAAACCTTTCTGCCTTAGGGTCCTTAGGCTGACTCAACAAGTGTTGAACATGTACCTCCAAGATTTTATCATTTACTTCATAGCCCATTGGCATTATCCATACTGTTCTAGGCTCAACTGCCTCCATTAGGCATTGATCAATGTCAACCATGAAGCATATTGTATCCTTATATTTTTCAACTATTGTTTGAGGAATTCTTTCTCTGGCCTGCATCATACTTTGGAAGTTCTTAAAGTATCCCCAGAGTGCAGTACTTTGAGCCTTGGCATCACCAAGCCCATACATATAGTCTCTAATTTGTATGGCAACCAGTCTATCATTTTGTCATACCCAACCACTTGATCTGGGTAGCTCATTCATATAGTAAAAGAACAGACACAATATTAGCCCACCATACTTGAATGAGTTCTTCTTATCCTTCTCTATTTTCTGCAAGTTTTCTAATAGTTGATTCAGAAGAAGATCACATAGGTCATAATCAACATTTTCCCTTAGCATCTTATATGCTGTATAAATCACAGTTTTGGACACAAAATTCTCCCTGCTAGAATGATAGATTTTATAACCAATTATCATAGAGGCAAATTTGATATTCGGATCTGTGATATCTTCTATTGTCATTGCTCTTTTGTCAAACTTAGATCTGGTAGCTTCACTTACTGTTTGGTTCTTGACAAATTTGAGTGCGGGCAACCCACCGGATGAGTGCAATCCGATTACTGCCCTAATGGCATCTTTTGTTATCTTGAAGGGCTTCATCAACCACATGAAATTGTCATGTATTCTACTAAGAACATACCCGACCCATTCATCTTCTGCAAAATAGGGAAAGTGGATGCAATGTCCAAAATGCTTATCCCGGAGGGCTTTGTATTGAGGTTTGAGTTCAAAAGTTTCATCTATTAATTGTTTATGATAGATATCCATCAGCTTGGATTCTCCAAATTCCTCAATATTTGCATGGATGTACATCCTAACATCTTCTACGTGTAGAACCCCATGCGGAATGCTAGAAAAGGCGCCTAAGGGGTCAACTTCTAGGGATTTGTAGGGGTGTTTCTTGAACTTTGGGCATGGCCTATCAGTGATCTTAACAACCCTTGGAGTAGCCATCTTTGTAAAAAATTCAGAGAGAGATATTCAGAAATGAAAATACCTTTTTACGCTTCTAGGGTTCACAATATGAGCCAGAAAAGATCATTGGTTGAATCAGATTCTGCAGTTGATCTTTGAGAAGGTTGTAACAATCTTGATGCAGAGCTCTTATTTTCTTCTTCTCGAATGCAAATGTGCAAATGATGAATAAAGGAACCCTTTTATCTCTGCACAAACCCTAATTTCCCATTGTAATAAATGCACGACTTAAGTTATTCTGGTTGCCTTGTTCTAAGAGAGATCTTTCTGAATCACTGAGATGCACTTAGAATTATTTTTAGTGATAATTGACAATGTATCTCCTTTCCTCCAATCATGTCATTTATCCGCAGATCAAGATATTTCAATTTTGAATCATATCAGATCTAACTGTGAAAATCCTACTTTTACCGGATGGCTGTCAAACCGGATCAATCTTGGATGATTAACCTCTTCAAAACTCATTGCGGATCTTCAATATTTTTACCAAGGGTTATTTAGATATTTCTCTGAGAACCCTTTAATCCGCAATATTCCATGTGCCAAATTTAGGCACCAATTGACTGGCTGGGGAAATTTACTTTCCTTTGTGACTCCCCTTGAGCCAGAGCTCATTTGTTTAGTTTTCGGAAGAAATATCAGCACCAGATTCTAGTGCGGATCCATCCCCAACATTTTATGTACTCTTCTTCACCCAAATCTTGTTCATCTCCCTTTGAACTTCATCCACATTCACTTTACCTTTTCCTTTATCTTGATTTTGATTATGATGCACCGGACCCCTTTTATCCTGATTCTTACTTTTGCAGAATTTGGCAATATGACCGGATCTATTACAATTGTAGCAAACCACATTTCTTTGCATATTTGACTAATATCCTCTTGATCTGCATTGATTAGCTATATGTCCCATTCTATTTCATGCAAAGCATCTACCATTGAATAAATTTTTTATTTGCATATTTTTGTATTCATGAGATTTGTGACCATACCTTTTGTAGTTGAAACACTATCTGGAGAAGGATGAATTAGTTTGATTCATTCTTCTTCTGCACTGAGTTGCTTTATGACCGAAGTTGTTGCAATTGTAACAGTATCTATTGAAGGATGGATATCTTTGAGCATTTGGTTGCCTTACCGGAGGTCTTCTAGGCCTATTTCTTTGATTTCCTGATCCAGAGTTCTTCTGACCAGATCCGGAGCTTTCACCTTTCTCATAACCCAAACCACGCTTGTCATCTACCCTCTTTTGGATTTCAAGAAAAACTTCAAGTTGAGCTAAGCTTATCTTGAATTTTTCTTTATATTCATTTGCTATTTGAAGATCTTGTTTAAGAGTGTCTATCTGATTCTCAAGTTGTTCTTCATTATCTCTAGTTTCTTCAAGATTAGATTCCAGATGCCTGATTATTTTGTACATTTTATGGCAGTCCTCTAACTTCTCCTTGAGAGATTGTTTTAGATTATCTTCAATTTTTCTTTTCTCTTCAATTTCTTGGGTGAATCTCATAACCCCTGATTCCATTTCATGCCTTACCATAATGACCTCTTTTGATAGCTTCTCACATAGCTTGTTTTTCTCATTCAGATCTTCATTAGTATCATTGGCTTCACTTTGACTTGCTAATTGTTGAAGAAGTTCCTTTCTCTTTTTCACAGAGATACTCAGTTTTTCTTTTAGCTCATTTATGAAATCATCATCTTGTTTGAGTCTTTCTCTCAAGTTATTGACTTCAGAGTGAGATTGCTCAAGATTATCTAGGGCAGACTGAAGTTGTTCCTTCATACCATATATATCCATTGAGATTCCCAGATCTTCCTCAAGTTGTTAGGCTCTATTTAGAGGAACTTAGCTCTAATACCAATTGTTAGAAACAAGGTAGATAACTGAGAGGGGGGTAAATCAGTTATCTCTAATAACTTTACTTTATTTTTCTTTTTATAATTTGTGCAGCATTAAAATACATAAGCATATATAATCATGAGAGTAGAAAAGAAATCAACACACATAACACAAGGATTTTAATGTGGAAAACCCTGTTAAGGGAAAAACCATGGGGTGACTAACCCAAGATTGTATTCTCTGTTAAAAGAATAAGAAGTACAAAATGGCACTTGCCAATTAGGGCTCACTGCCCGAGCACACTACTCACAAGAGGCACACTACCTACAAGAGACTCACTGTCTACAATATTTTATAGAAGGTAACCGAGTGTTTGAACTGAAGAGAGACATCCATATATGCTGAGGTTCAGTTCTGGTTAGGCTCAATATAGTGATCTAATGTACTTCATTCTTCCTCTGCTTAAGTGTTGTTTTGTCACATACCAGATTTGTATTTCTGCTTCCACACTTCTCTCTGTCTTTCTTCACACACTCAACCAAAAAACACACCTTCATACCAAAATCCATCTAGTATATATATCCACATCAAGGATTTCAATATCTTTCTAGTCGGCAACTAGAATACTCAAGATATTTCCAAGACACTAATTTGTCGACTGAATCCATGCTTAATATGTGATGCGTATCAAAGACATAGACATAGAAGTCATTAATCAAGTCAACCAACCATGTATGATCCCTCAAATAGCTTGATTACCATCAATTTCTCATCCGGATTAAAGTATGATGCTCTGTCGATCAGTTCTTCCTCAGTCTACTCTGCCTGTCAGGAACCCAACACTTAGATGCTCAAATCTTTTCACTCATTCATCACCAGAGGCTCAATCTATGGAATGTAGTAGTCATGGTACTCCTCTTAACTTTTCCAATTCTGCAACTTGCTGAGTTACACCATCTGAGAGATCCGGACCTGATTGTCAGACCTTGCTGCATGCTCTGTTCTTGCTTACCGGACCAGAACACTCTTCAATCTGTCTTCCGGTATAGACATACTATGTGTTGCGGATGTGTGGAATGGACTTTGTTGCCATCAATGACACCACTCATGAAGCCATACAGTGTCTCTTGTCAACAACAGTTTAGGACCACTTCCCTCACTCAAATAGCTTCCAACACATAAAATCAAGTCTTGTTAAAAAAATCAAGCTCTCACATAGAATATGCCACTCCTCAATCTTATACCAAATACCTCTTATAGATAGTTCAAATACAATTTTTCAATCCAATAAGTTGGTGAATCAAATCATGCCTCAAACTAGTATTCGATAGCATATTCCCACATTTTTAAATGGACAAGATGTTGCCCCTAAGTTGTTGTCCTTGATGTCAAATCCACAACTTGGTATCACTTGGCATGGTATCTTGATGTTGGCACATGCCTGGGTATTGGCATGGTATTGATGTTGGCACATGCTTGGTATGGTATCATTCTCACAACATGCTCTCAGTTGATATTCATTGTTGGCTCATGATATTCATTGTTGTATTCATTATTGACTCAATTGAAGTTGATCTCAGATCTATGCCAGTTAATATATTCATAATCTCCTGATGATATATCTCCTGATGACATACTTGGCATATGCCATATGATATCATGTTACATTTCTATGTTATGATATTTGTAATAGGTGGCAGATGATATGGTGTTATGATTAGTATGGTTGATCTCAAATGCGTTGTTGTGGCACTTGACTCTACCTTGATGTTTGAGACACATTTCTACAGATGCATGTTTAATATTCTATAGGTGCATATTCTACAGGTACATGTTGAATATTCTACATGTGCTTGTTGATTATGGTATCATTATGATATTCTTAGTTTGCAATAACAGTGAGCTCTTTTGGTGTTATGATATCATTGGCATTATGAGACAGTTTGGTCTCAAGATCTTTAAGTCCTATACTGTTTCATTTTGTTATTACATTCACATGGAATCATGACATTTGGCATGGTACTGACAGCATGGTATCAATGGTAATATGGATATAGAATTTCTATGGACACATTGCTATGGACACATACCACTTATCATGATGATATGGTGACATAACTCTCAGGGTATCCTGGTATATATATGCATTGTAAGTATTGATAATGGCATCCTCAGTTGTTTGGTATGGACATCCATAGCAAGTTCATCATGGTGACATGAACAAATTGTAAAAACATTGATATCATATGGAATATTCAATTTGGTAATTGATCATGGCATCTTCATTTACTGTGCTAGTACTATGTTGCTACAAAGGTATGATCACCTTTAAAGGGGATACAAATACGAATTGTTTCATCTAAAGTTTAATGTTGACAAAGATGCTTAATTATTTCCCTTGAGCCTATATGTAAACAAAGTCATATTAAAAAGGGTGTTTCAGGGGCCACTAAATTTGCAACCGACCCAACAGGTTTTGGCATATGCAATAGGTAAAAAGAGTTTAAGTTTTATTATCGTTCACTGGGATCACAAGTTGCCATTAGTCAAAAAGCTTCGAGAATGAATCTTTTTGCAAAGTGAAACGTAGGCTATGAGCTAGGGTTTGTCATCTCAATGGTTATCATGAAAAATCATGGAAAATGCAATGAAACCTATGGAATTCTTAAGGAATCTATGTGATATGACAATGCTCGAGAGTAAAAGGGGAAGTTCGACTGTTAAGTTTTAGATGCAAAAGGTTTTCATGATGGCTTAGTCAAGTGATATTTTTCTTTTGATAATGTATGTTGAAGTTTCTATTTGATCTGTCATATGGGTTGAACGAAATTTCCTATTTTTGAGTAGCTTGGACTTGGTTGAGATGTTCAGTATAGTTTCCTTTATACTATTTTTGAGTTTGAACTGTGGTATCTACCTAAAACCCCTGTTGCATAGATCAAGATTCGTGGATATGCACTTCACTTATCTTTTTACTCAAGAATAGTTATAAGTCAAGTTTGTTTGGTAATGGCAATGGTTTTAAAGGAGGTTGTTTACTTTTACCTTAGTTAGGGTTTACCTTCAAGCATACAATGCAAAGATTTGAACAAAACATAACTCGACTCTATGGTTTCACTATGATCTTGAAGATAGGGCATTTCCTGTTACAGTTTGAAGACATCATATGAACTATTTGTGTTTACTATAGTAAAGGGACATTATGCAGTGGTGATTTGAGCCTTGGGTTAAAATGAAACCATTTGACTATATGGGTCTTATAGTTATTTGTTCTACAAGGAGTTTCTCTGCACGATTACATTCTTTCAGTTACACGTTTAAACTATTTGATGAAAGAAAGAAAGACTTAAAATAGATTGTATATAATATGTTGAAGAGACCTGATGTAATGTGTGGAAAAATGTTTTTATTGTATTATCATTTAGATCAGAGTTGTATTGATACTTGAATCTCAATTAATGAGATATTCAAGGATTTGACTTTAGAGAAACAGAGTGTTCCTCTGTAATTGATTTGTACTATTTGTTATGTTGATTGATCACAAGCCAGTGAGGTAGAAATTATCACAAGCCAGTGAAGCAAAAATAATAATAAGCCAGTGAGGCATAAATAATAATAAGCCAGTGAGGCATAAATAATAATAAGCCAGTGAGGTAATGATTTTACCCAGTGAGGCAAGTTTATTACATAATCTAGTGAGGCACTTTTACTAAGTGGTTTTCTACCCCCCTAAAAATATATGTGTTATGGTGCCATCTATCATTTGTTTTATTTGCCATCTCTCTTATGATGCTATTTGTCATTTGTTACATATGCACATGGAACTTGTTTACTTGTCTTTGTAATGCTCTGACACATGTACTAATAAGCATTTAAGTCACCATGCATAACTGTTGTCTAAACCTACAATTATATTGTGTAAATTTGTCAATTTGTTCTATTTTTTGGAACACTGATTCATCCCCCCTCTCAGTCTCTCAGTGTTACCAAGTACTCCAACAAGTGGTATCAGAGCCAGACCCTTGTCCAATAGGTCTAATCAACCTTAGAGTTTCCTAGTAAGAGTACTTGTCATGGCTAAGTGCAAAAGTAATAGAGGTCAAAAGAAAAACACTAGTGTCAAGCAAAGGAATAATCAAACAATTCCTATCAAGTCTAATTAAGTCTTGTCTCAAGAAAAGTTCTTGTCAGTTGATTCAATAAGTGATAATAAGAACAATCCTGTAGAAGAAAAGATGTGTAATATAGAACTAGATGAATTTGTGGTAAATATGAGTGAATCAGATATAGAAGAGTGTGTTAGTGACCATGAAGGAGTTGTTGATTTTGAAGGAGAGCTTGTTTCTTCTCTAAATGTGATTAGGGATCTTGAAAGAGAAAATCAGAAACTTAAGATAAAATAGTTGAAAGAAAAAGAACTGTGTAAAAAGTTAGAGGATGAACTCGATTCTTGGAAAGGGGTATAATATATTATATTGTATGAGTTGTTTTCTTGTTACAAAATTGTATGTAAGGTTTGATAGAGAATGGTAGATAGAAACAGTGCATACATTACAACAGAGACAACAATATGTAGACAGAGATCAAGACACAATATACATAGCAAAGCTAGGGTATACAATAATGAAAAGAGATTTATAATAAGCAGTGGTTGCATTAAAACAAAGTAACATTTGTTGTGTTCAATGTTTTGTGACTATTCGACAGTGTTGAAATTGTTTCAATGATCAAGAGATGATATCTGACTTGTTTTTGTATACATTGTAAGTGTCATCTTCAATCACCACAGTCTTAAGGAGTGTCAATGTTTTGACAATGTTGGTGTACTTTAATGATTGACAATATCTGTAAAATGTAGGTCATCATCTTTACATGTGATATATGACCAAGATCACTCTCAAATAAACCTCATTCAATGCATGGACAAATGTATTTCCATCATGCAGGGGGAGTTTGTTTTAGTGAGTTTAGTTTGTGGTAAAAGCTTAACAAACAGGTGACATATGACAATGGTTTGATGTTATAACATTAGTACAATCTTTGAGTGGGATAGTCATAGTCTTTCAATGAGACGGTGATTTTTATGACAGTGTTTGTTGCTAGGATAAGTGATATATGGGACAAAGGATTTGATGATGATATTTATGTTGGACAAAGAATTTCATGTTGACAGTGATGATGATATAGTAACAGTGATGTCTCAAGTACAGGCAACATGGAACAATGTTACTATTTTTCCTTCTTTGGTCTCTGCTATTTGCTTGTGGCCAGATTTATGGAGGTCTTAGAACAAAGTATGATCCATGGTTACTTTGGTGTTTACTCCAGTGATATATTCAGCTGTTCTTGTGGTGCTTGCTCCTTGATCTTTGATATAGTGCTAGAATGATGGTGACGGTGTTATTATATCTGATGCTTGTTGAGCATATTCAGTTGTTCTCCTTCTTTGATATATGCTCCTTGTTATACTTATCATGGTGCTGACAGTGTAGTTATGTTTCAAGATGCTCTGAATGTTTCTCCTTCATGGGATAGTCTTGGAATTAGCATACTTTCTTTCTCCCTTTGTCTTGATGCCAAAAGGGGGGGGGAGAGAGTTATGTTTTGCCATCATGGACAAAGGGGGAGTTTGTTGCCCCTTAGTTGTTGTCATTGATGTCAAATCCACAAATTAGTATCACTTGGCATGGTATTTTGATGTTGGCACATGCTTGGTATGGTATCATTCTCACAGCATGCTCTCAGTTGATATTCATTGTTGTATTCATTGTTGGCTCATGATATTCATTGTTGACTCCGTTGAAGATGACCTCAGATCTATGCCAGTTAATATGTTCATAATCTCCTAATGATATATCTCCTGATGACATACTTGGCATATGGCATATGATATCATGTTACATTTCTATGTTATGATATTTGTAACAGGTGGCAGATGATATGGTGTTATGATTAGTATGGTTGATCTCAGATGGATTGTTGTGGCACTTGACTCTGCCATGATATTTGAGACACTTTTCTATAGATGCATGTTGAATATTGTACTGTGCATATTCTATAGGTGCATGTTGAATATTCTACATGTGCTTGTTGGTTATGGTATCATTGTGATATTCTTAGTTTGTAATAATAGTGAGCTCTTTTGGTGTTATGATATCATTGGCATTATGAGACAGTTTGGTCTCAAGATCTTTAAGTGCTATATTGTTTCATTTTGATATTACATTCACATGGAATCATGATAGTTGGCATGGTACTGATAGCATGGTATTAATGGTAATATGGATATAACATTGCTATGGACACATACCACTTATCATGATGATATGGTGACATAACTCTCAAGGTATCTTGGTATAGATATGCATTGTAAGTATTGACAATGGCATCCTCAGTTGTTTGGTATGGACATCCATGGCAAGTTCATCATGGTGACATAAACACATTGTAAAAACATTGATATCTTATGGTCATAGCACACCGATATCATATGGCATCTTTAGTTTGGTAATTGATCATGGCATCTTCAGTTACTGTGCTAGTACTGTGTTACTACAATCGTATGATCACCTTTGAAGGGGATACAAATATGAATTGTTCAATCTAAAGTTTAATGTTGATAAAGATGCTTAATTGTTTCCCTTGAGCCTATATGTAAACAAAGTCATATTAAAAAGGGTGTTTTAGGGGCCACTAAATTTGCAACTGGCCCAACAGGTTTTGGCATATGCAATAGGTAAAAAGAGTTTAAGTTTTATTATCATTCACCGGGATCACAAGTTGCCATCAGTCAAAAAGCTTAGAGAATGAATCTTTTTACAAATTGAAACGTAGGCTATAAGTTTTATTATTTAATTGCACCTTACTAAGTTTACTTAGGTAGATAGGATAATGTGTACAAGTTGTCATTTCCTTCTTTCATGGGATTTTGCTTTAAAGCAATCCCTTATTTTTAGTTTATACCTTTTACTCATCCTCATCAAATTTGGAAACTCAAAAGCTATATATATTGTATACATCCTATCATGTAATTTTTTAAGCACCATTAATTCATTTGTACATCTATTTTCCTCTAATTAATCCTTGTGTGTAGAATCTCTCTTTTGTAGAAGGACTACTATAAAGATCTTATCTTTTGTGAGTCTATTGAGTGACTCCAATAGACTCACAAAATAAATCTGCTATACTATCAAAAGTTCATCCAACAAAGTTAAATTTGAAAGACAAGAAACATCTTGTTGAACTGAAGTACTAGAATCCATAGCAACACTAAGCTCTGAAGAAGTAGGAGGTGGAGGTAAAGGAATCTTAGTACAACTCACAAGTATCAAGGACTAGAGTGAATGAAAGAACACCAAGGTTTAAGTAACCAAACTTCTTGTCATTTATACAATCCACACTAGCTGCATGAGTGTAAATATCAATCAAAGGAGCTTCCATACCATCAAGGATAAAATGTGAAAAGACGCACAAGTGATGCATGATTAACCATCCCAATAGTAATGATGTCTATACTCTCCAAGTCTTCAATAATTATTGAATCAGTTGTGAAATCAACACTTTCCGTACTCCACTCTAAATAATCTAATAGATATAAAGGAGTTTGGTTGACAAGGATGGCACGCAAAGTACATCATTGAAAGCTCCTTCTCCCATATTAATATATCATTTCCCAAAAACACTCATAAATGTGTTATTCCCCATTAGGATACAACTTGTGGTAAAGTAGAAGGCTCAAATGAAGAGAACATACCTTGTGATGAAGTCATATGATGGAAAGCTCCAAAATCAAGAAGACATCTCCCTAACTCAAGACTTGTAGATGCAAAAATGCCTTGCCCTTCATCTTTTTTGTCCCATTAGCCAATCTAGCCATCCTTGACTATGTAGATGATGAGGAAGATGCATCTAAGAGTCCATATCCTTTGAAGAGAGAGTCTCCGTAAAAGATCCTAGTTTATCATTAATACATAACAAAGAAAATACATGACAAAAATTTGGGGGGCTATTCTTGTCAACTGGGTTTCATGGTCTCATGGATCATATCAAGGGTGGAGTAAGGGCTTCTTTATGTTTCTCTACATGTTCATCCTACTTAGAATTCTCACCTAAATGGACACTTCTCCCTCTTCATCTTCTAACCCATCATTATGTTCTTCAAAATGTGCATCTTCCTACTTTTTGACCTTAGTCTCAAGATACACTATTTTCATTCCTTCTTTTTCCTTCAACTATAAAGGACCTAAAAATGCTCTAAACTCCCTAAAATTTGTATCTCCAGAATAAACAATTTTTTGGATTAGTGAATTCCAAAGATTAAAAAAACTCTTACATTCTCACCATAACCAACAAGGATGTCTTTATATGCTTTTGGATCTAGTTAGATTGATTTTCTTTAGCAACATCAATCAAAGCCTCACAATCAAATACCTTCAAATGTAAAATAGAATGTAGGTTTCTTACCTATCCACACTTCATAAGGTGTTTTGTCAACAAGAGCCAAATAAGAATATCATTGATTAACCAAGTAACAAGTACTACTCATGGCCTTTACCCAAAAGCATCAATATAACTATGTACCACTAAACATACTTTTGATTCATTCCATTAAGGTTTTGTTCTCTCTAAATCTCATTTTGTTGTGTGATGTAGGGGGTAGTATTCTATCAAATAGTACCTGCATGTTTACAAAAATTACCAAATTCACTAGAACAATATTCGCCACCATTGTCAAATCTCAACACCTTTTTTTCTTATATGTCTACTTGTCTACAAGTTCAATTTAAATTCCTTAAACTTGGATAAAACTTCAAATTTAGAATGAATAAAATAAGCATAGGTGTATCTAAAATAATCATCAATAAAAGTGACATAACAATATATTTACCCATAGAACCCACATCCACTAGACCAAAAAAATCTATCAAAATGAATGATTTATAATAATTTCTTAGCTTTATAATTTATAGAGGGAAAAGATGCTTTATTTTGTTTGCCAAACACACAATGTTCATAGAAATCAAATTGATCATTAGAGTAAATAGAAAAACCTGTCAACCATCGTTTTATTAATAAGGGTCTGGTTGATGTGTTTTTTAACACACCAACTTATCTGCAAGCCGTGAAGCCTACAAGAGGGAACGACAAAGGTAAGTTCATGTGTCAAAATTTACATCAACATAAATGTCACTAGAAGGAGGGCCAACAATTGATATTAGGATAGTTCATTTTGTTGTTTCTAATTATTAGTTTTCCTTCTTTACTTTTGAAATTTATCATTTTCAAAAACATAAAAACTATTAAAATTATAAAAATCATAAAAATTATAAATTTTAAAAAAACTAAGAAACAAAAAATTATTTGAGTTAAATGAATGTATGTTATGCTAAATTTTTCTTTAAAAATTATGGGTATTTTGTCTTGATGCCAAGTCCTATGTGTATCCCTGAGGGTTTCCTCCAAATCTCCTTAAATAAGAATAATTGGTTGTGATGCAGGAGCATCCTAGGTTGCAGAGAAATATTTCATTAACCAAAAATATTTGCATCCTTTCTTTTATTTTTAGTTTAGTTCAGTCATTTGTAGTTTCAATATTATGTACCGCATTTTACCGCATCCTCATATCAGAGCTCGCAGAGTAGGAATTAGCATCTACATAGTGTCATCTACATCATATTCAAATTTCAGGTTATTTGGATTTGTTTGCTAAAAGTTATAGCTATCAAAAGATCATTAGTTTTCACAGAACAAACCATCTAGACAGTTAGTTGTTCAAGGAGAAGGTTTGTGGAGCACTTCCATAACTTGTGGAGCCTAATGGAACATCATACATAGCACATATGGATTACACATGCCTTCCTTGAGGTCTGCACCAAGTTTCATGCATTTGTGGAGCAATATCGGATGTTGTAGACCGATCTACCTTGTTTCTATGTGTTACATCTTTCATTAGAGTATGTAACCTCTTGTGGTTGACGCAGAGGATTGTATGAGCTTGAAAATGCTATATATACACCTCTTAGATGCATTAGGAAGTTAGTTCTTGGTTAGTAGTTTTAAAATGTGATTTAGAATTCAAATTTCTTTTTGAGAAGGCACTTCAATGCCATATCTTGCATATCTGTTGTAGCTCGGAAAGCGAGCCAATGAGCCCTTTGTTTGTAGCCCACATGTTGTTGGAGCATATGAGCATTGTAATTCTTTGATATTCTAAATATATGAATCTTCTATTGCATTCTATAATTGTGTTGTTTCTGTTGTGTTTACTCTAACTGCATGGTTTGGATAGTTTATTTTTTGAACCCTCCAGCCATGACTGCACCAAGTGGTATCAGAGTGAAGTTTTGAATCCTTTGAGAAGTGAAGGCATTTTGTAAGATCTTGTGGTGAATAGATTGCTGACCTGAAGGCAGTCTACTTGTGTTTTTCAATAGAGTGTCGATTGTGAGGTAGTTGCTACCTTGTAGTTAGATCGCTAAATTGAGGCAAAACTTGCACTAGATCCTAGGAAGAGATGTTACCGAGGAGGATGCCTTCTATAGCCAATGTTGCTGGAAGAATGAAAGAATTGATTGAGATGATGAGGACAATGAAGGTTAGATTGGATGTTGTAGAAGAAGATAGAAGAAGAGGACTAAACCCTAGACATGATGTTGAAAGTGATGATGAAGAATTTCAATCTGCTGATCAAAATGAAGAAGCCCTAGAAGAAGAAGAATCAGATCAGGCAAAGATGTTGAAAGATATTTTAAAGATTGGTAAGATACCTAGAGTAGATGTATCAAACTATACTGGAAATTTGAATCCCGAGGAATTGATTGATTGAATAAATGACTTGGAAGAATACTTTGAATATGAAGAAATTGAAGATCCGGAGAGAGTAAGATTTGTAAAAAACTAAATTGAAAGGACATGCTACTATTTGGTGGAAAGAAGTTCAGTTGGATAGAAATAGGAAAGAAAAAGAAAAGATTATAAAATGGGATAGGATGGTGACAAAGTTAAAGAATAAGTTCATACCTGCTGACTATGAGTTGGAATTGTTGAAAAGATTATAAAACCTAAGGCAAAAAGAGAAATCTGTAAAGGAGTACACTGAAGAATTTCATAAGATGATCATAGGGAATGGACATAGTGAAGCAAGCAAGGAGAAAGTGGCAAGATACATAAATGGATTGAGGATGAACATTCAAGAGGAATTGAGTCTAGGTAGGATGACAACAATAGAAGAAGCTTATCAGTTTGCCCTGAAAGTTGAAGATAAGTTGAATAAGAAGCATGATTAGAGACAGAGAGGTAGAAGAGGTAAATTTCAAAGAGGTAGAACATATTTCAGAGGAGAAAGATCATATGCAGAGCAAAAAAAAGAAAGTAGCCCATATCAGAAGGAAGATAGAGATAACAATCCATACCGGAGAGATGACAAATGTTTCTACCGCAATAGCTGAGGGAATCATAATTCTTACCACAAATAAGGATACAAGAGAGATTAAAGAGGGTTTGATAAGAGATCATTCAGAGGAACTTGTTTTAAGTGTGGGGGTGAAGGACACAGAGCATTTGAATGTCATCAGGGAAGTACAAACAAGAGGACAGAGAATAGAGCAAGAGCATCTTATGTAAAGGAAGAGCCTATTGGATCACCTAGTTTAGTAGGAAAGCCAAAGAAAGGAGAATCGTTAGTCATGAGGAGATCACTATTCAAGAAGAGACAACTGAGGAACCACCATAGAGGAAAAGTTTGTTCTGGGCCAGATGTAAATTGGGAGGTAAATATTGCAATGTGATCATTGATAGTGATAGTACTGATAATGTGGTTTCAGAGGAGATGGTGACTAAGCTGAAAATGGAGAGATTGAAACACCCTAAGCCCTATAAGATAGCATGGATTTGGGATAAACACAAGGTACTGGTGAGTGAACAATGTTTGGTGAAATTTCATATAGGATCTTATAATGATGAAGTACTATGTGATATTATGCCAAAGGATGTATGTCATATATTGTTGGTAGACCATGGCAGTATGATAGAAGGCTATACATGATGGGAAAGAGAATACTTATACTATAACATCAAATGGAAAGAAACATATCTTGATACCTTTGGAAGATGAGCCTAAGAGTGAAGTATGTGGGAATGCTAGAATCTGTTTGGTAGATGGAAGGAAATTCTTGGATGGATTGAGACATGAGAATATGTATTTTTCTTTGATTCCTAAGAAGTACATAGACTGTTATCAGAAAGAAGAACGACCACTGGGGGAGATAACTAAATTATTGATAGAGTATGAAGAAATCATATCAGATAATGTACCTGAAGGATTACCACCAATCCAAAGTATCATTCATCATATGGACCTTATACCTAGAGCTAGTTTGCCTAACAAAGAAGCACACCAGATGACACTAGCAGAGAATGCAAAGCTAAATAGATAGATATAGGAATTTATGAGGAAAGGCTTAATCAGAGAAAGTTTGAGCCCATGTACGGTACCTGCAGTATTAGTACCGAAGAATGATGGAGAATGGAGGATGTGTATAGACTCTAGAGCAATCAATAAGATTATAGTTAAGTATAGATTTCCATTTCCAAGGATGGATGACATCATGAACTATTTGAGTGGAGCAAAGTATTTCACAAAGATAGAATTGAAGAGTGGATACCATCAAATCAAGATCAAAGAAGGAGATGAGTGGAAGACTGCATTCAAGACAATTGAGGGATTGTATGAATGGTTAGTGATGCCTTTTGAATTGACTAATGCACCAAGTACTTTCATGAGGTTGATGAATGAGGTTTTGAAGAAATTCTTGGGTAAGTTTGTTATTGTATACTTGGATGATATTTTGATTTTCAGTAAGACAAAAGAACATTTGTGGCATATTAGACAAGTATTACAGAGGTTAAGGGAAGAGAAATTGTTGATAAACATTAAGAAATGTAGTTTCGTGAAGGAAGAATTGGTATATTTTGGATTTGTAATTTCTGCAGAAGGATTGAAGATGGACCTTGAAAAGGTTAGAGCAATTCTTGAGTGGCCAACATCAAAGAGCATTGGATAGTTTAGATCATTTCATGGATTAGCAAGTTTCTACTAGAAGTTCATTAGAAATTTTAGTTCAGTATGCACACCAATGACATAGACAATGAGAGGTGATAGAAAGGACTTTAAGTGGACATCAAGAGCAAATAAGAGTTTTGAATTATTGAAGCAGAAAGTGACAGAGCAACCACTATTAGCATTACCTGATTTTAACAAAGTATTTCAAGTTGATTGTGATGCTAGTGGAAATGAAATAAGAGCACTGTTAACTCAAGAAGGGAGACCCGTAGAACATTTCAGTGAGAAGTTGAATGATGGAAGGAGAAGATATTAGTTTATGATCAGTAGTTCTAAGCCATAATTCAAGCTTTGAAGAAGTGGAGACATTACTTGTTGCCTAAGGAATTTGTGTTGTATACTGATCATTAGGCTTTGCAATATTTCAATAGTCAAGGAAAGTTGAATCAGAGACATGAGATGGGTAGAGTTCATGCAGAGCTACACATTTGTATTGAAGCATAGGAGTGGAAAGTCAAAAGTTGTAGATACATTGAGCAGAAGAAGGAATTTACTGCTAGAGATGAGAGTAGAAGTATTAGGTTTTGAGGAACTGAAGCATATGTATGAAGAAGATCTTGATTTTGTAGAACTATGGAAAGCATGTAAGGAACTTGTTGTGACAGACAGAAGTAAGTGGTTAGACTATTTCATTCAGGAAGATATGTTGTTCAAAGGAAATCAATTGTGTATACCTAGGAGTTTAATGTGAGATAACTTGATCAAGCAAAAGCATAGTGGTGGATTGACAAAATATTTTGGGATTGACAAGATAGTAGCTTTAGTATGTGAACACTACTTTTGGCCTCGGATATATAAGGATGTAAGGAAGTTTGTGCAGAGTTGTAGAGTTTGTCAAGTTGCAAAAGGGAGTAGTTAGAATACTAATTTGTACAAATCTTTGACAGTATCAGAGAGACCTTGGGAATACATCAGCATGGATTTCATATTAGAATTGCCAAAGACCCAGAGGGGATATGATTCTATATTTGTAGTGGTAGACATATTTTCAAAGATGTCACATTTCATACCTTGTAAGAAGACAAATGATGTAGTGCATGTCACTGACCTATTTTTCAAGGAGATTGTGAGATTGCATGGATTACCTAAGAGCATAGTTTCAGATAGGGATACAAGATTCATTAGATATTTTTGGAGGACATTATGGAAGAAGATGAAGATAGACCTAAAGTTCAGTTTGACATTTCACCCACAAACAGATGGACAAACAGAAGTGGTAAATAGGAGTTTGGGTAACTTGTTGAGATATTTAGTAGGAGACAAGGCAAGAAATTGGGATCTAATTCTACCGCAAGCAGAGTTTGCATATAATAATTCAGTGAGTAGGAGTATAGGGAAAACACCATTTGAGATTGTGATAGGAGCAAAACCTAGAGGACTAGCAGACTTAAGAGACATCAGTATGGAGAATAAGAGAAGTGTGGAGACAGAAGAATTTGTAGCATACATGGAGGTGCTACATAATCAAGTCAGGGAGCATTTGGAGGAGATGAACAGTAAGTATAAAGAGCAAGCAAATGAGAAGAGGAGACACAAAAAAATTTTAGAAGAGAAGTGCGGAAAAAACTTTCAATTTCCAATCATAGTTCACTAAAGATGCACATTAAATAGAATGACAGAATAGACAATTAAGAGACACACACATAATGAACACCAGTTTTACATGGGAAAACCCTTTACGGGAGAAAAACCCACACACCAAGCAAAGTCACTATGTATTACAGTAAAATATGGCTTACATACAAAGTTCACAGACTTGTGCTTCCAAATGTTTAGTTCATAGCATCAACTTCGGTGACACAACATTTCTCTTATCAGCCTCTCACACTCTACAATGAACAATTTGAAGGTTGCTTTTCACAGTCGCAATGTTCACCTCTTCACATTTGGTTACCCCTTGAGAACTCTTTGTTCTAAATTCCATGCCATACCAGAAACTGTCGATTCAATTTCTGTAGCAAATGGTCTCAAACCATCTAACTGTCGGAGACACAAACCGTAACCGTCAACTGCTTGTTGGGACTGTCGAAGAGACCTCAAACCGTCTCGCTTCAAAGTCCCTGTGTCACATCAACAAGAGTCCAAGCTTCTCCAATCACTTCGTCAGACTATCAAGGAGACTCGAAACAAAGTTTCAACGAAATCACATTGTTCACCACATTAAAGGGATAGGATATCATCTTCCACCAATATAAGGATGTCACTCCGATGAAGAACATACCACTCCATGTGGTCCCCACTACCATGTCAATGCCAAGTCACTGAGTCATACATTTGTCATCACTCCATCGACATCATCCAATCCCCACTCTCCACTTAGCACCAGTCGGGTCCCACCAAGACACCCGTGGAATGGCAAGTAATACACTGTATAGGTTTATCGAAGAGACCTAAAATAGAGTCCACCATTACACTAAGTCACTCTAATATGCTTCATATCAGCTATCGAAGGGACTTCTTAGAGACTCGCACTGATATTGCCATGTCTCGCCAATGCAGCTAAAGCTCTGTACCAAGCTGTTGAGGGGACAGCTAAGAAGCTCCCACCAAAAATGAATAGTTAGGCCAATGAAGAAATAAATGCATAACATGGAAAGTGAAATATCAAGCCAGTAATTTGAGTCACATTTTCCAACATGCTCCCACTTGACAAAGAACTACTGGCTTCTTCCAATTCTTGAAGTTACGTAATGTCATAGGCCCCAAGGCCCATCAAATTGGCACACCATCTATACTTATCTGTGCTCACAGGCTTCCTTAATGCATCAACAACATTTTCTAGAGTATCCACCTTTTCCAATTAACCTTTCCATCCTCCACCATATCATGAATGAAATGATACTGAACATCAATATGAAGACAAAGGGTGAGGCCTGGGTTGGCAAGAGGCCAATTCCCCCTCACGTATAAAACCATTGTAATCTTCTTTCCGTGCCAACTCCAACGAGTGGTTGGATGACTAGGGATTTTTTCCCTCTAGGCATTTTTTTTCTAATTTTAAGTGTAGTTTTCATTAAATAGGTCATTTATGAGAATTTGATTGTGTGATAACTTTTGATTAGTAGCTCAAAATTGAGCACCATTTTTTACAAAAATTGATGTTTTTTCATTTCCCACACTTTGAATCTACTTGCATTGTAAAACAAACTAAGTTATACAGTGCCAAAACTAGGGGGTCACCTAATCAAGATGGTTGCCTAATTGTTGATTTCTATTATCTAACAGAATTAACCTATTCTAATCATGGGATATGAAACTCACTCTTCTGTAATCAACCCAAACAAGGGAAACTATAAGTCCTGGTGTGAAGGCATCTTGAAACATCTCAGGATCTATAATCTCATACCCCATCTATATGGACTTATCCCTCAACCTAGTAAATAATCTCAAAATACTAAGTGATTTAATCATCATGATCACTTTGTTAGATTGATCAGTTTACATATACTAGATGTCACTTTGTATTCCATCATGGATATTGATTGTCCACATACATTATGGATCAAAACTTAGGAGATATATGGAGACTCCAATGTTTCTCCATTCCCACATGATACTGCTTTGATCACAACTCACATCCCTAATAATGGTACAGAAACATAATGTTCCATTGACATAGAAGAAGTCATCACTCATATTGTTGCTTCATCATATTCCAGAGTCGCTTCTTTGAAAGCTTCTGGTGCTTCTTTGCAACAAGATTTTAGTCTTCCTAGCATTGTTGATTGGGACAAATTTCTTCCTGACATCACTTGTATGTTTGTAGAGTCCTCTATTGCTGACATGGAAGCACACATTGAGGACATCAGTGTTCTCTTTAATGATAGTTTTGATGAAGCTGCATCACCATTGTCCTCTATAGATATTCATGCTCTACATCATCTTACACATGGTTTTGGATCGTCATCATCCTCATCTATTAGGCATGCAGCTGATTTGATTATGGCATCCTTCAGCATTGACATGGGGACACATGAGTGCCTCACTCTTTGAAGACATTGACATGGGCATTATCATGTCCTTGGATCATCTTCAGCATGATTCAAGATCATACATACATCTTCTCGCATGGGAAGATATCTTACATCTTCAGGTGGTTTCGTTTCTTCCCAAGGGAAGGAACATTGTTTGACGTTCTTTGATCTAGATCTGCATTTTTGTTAACTATCCAGTATCACTGCAGTAGGACATGTATTATGGGGGCTCTCATAGACCTTCTATCATTTTCTCTCCTATGGGGGAAATCCGATCTTATACTTAGTGAAAGAAACTTAGTACTTCTTCACCTGTATAATTTCATTTTCTCTCTTTTGGAGGGTAGTTTTTTCCCACTGGGTTTTCTACCTTTCTCCGTTTATGATAGATCGTATTATACTTGGGTATCTCATCAAGCCTAGTTGCCAGGACCTAATTTCATATTTGCATTGTTCCTGGGTGCCTCACCAGGCCTTGTAACCGGGACCCATTTCTTTGGGCCCACCTAATCTATGCTTAAGGGGAGGTGTTAGTGTATATATATTAGATATATATTATACATTTAGGCATAAGCCTACTTAGGTGTGCCCTTACACAATCTTGACACATGTCAAGGTTGTTGGGTGGTTAAGGTTGTTAGACGGTTAGTTGAGGGGTCATCAAGTCCCCCACAAAACTAGCCACTCATGCTAGTTTATAGGAGTCTTTCCCTCAGCCACTAACTACCTTTGCTCACCTATATATGTACTTGTCTTCTCCAATCTATATGGTGGACTTCATACATTTAATTTCTTTGTGTATTGATTTGCAATCTTTCATGTTTGTTATTCCTCTTGTGATTCTAAATTTCTAATAAAATAAGATCCTCAACCATCAGCTTCCATTACCCACCATATATCCCATTAACAACATGCATCTGAGAGTTAGATTCTATGGCTTCCAATTTCACAAATTTGCAAAACAATGTTAACATACAAAACATCCACTATAGTCCACAAGCCTCCAACACCTCCCTAAAAGTTCAAAGACTCTTACACAATCTAGCTCTGATATCAAATGTTGGATAAAAGATCAATCTCTAATCCAATTTTTAATCATCAAATCTCCATTCAAGATATGATGCCAATTGGTGAGATATAAGGGTTAGATTACTACAATATGAAAATCTAAAAATTGTATGTAAATCTGAAATTAAGTTGCATTAATATGGAATTACCATGTAGAGTTTCAACTTCTTTATGATGCTAAAATCAGCCACTTTAACATGCTTAATACTACCACTTTATATGAACTTGAAACAAAAATAAAAAGGAAGATAACATCACCATAAGTAAGCAGTAACAAAGAGACACAAATTAGTAACATACGAGTGCAAGAAACTCTAGAAGATCATCACATAACACAATGTTTACATGGAGAAACCCTTTTAGGAAAAATCACCACTAAGAAGAGAGGTCAAGCATGTATTGTCTTCAAATGCAAGATTGCAATACATCCACTTCCATATATCCTCTTCAGTCTTCAATTTAACAACACGTGTATAGAGTTTCATTCACTGTACTCACACACTCCCTCAAGCACCTATGAATAGGAATTTCTTCACATTCTCATTAACTTACTTCTACCTCCTTAAGCATATATTTTATAGTGTTTCAACACCTAAATGATGCAACCAAGATGGTCACACATCCCAATGCCCCTCCTTGGAAGTTTCCTAGTAGGCTTAACATAGCCCTTGTAGGTTATAACTGACTCACTGAAATGGGTACCTAGTTTGTCCATATTCTCAAGGTGGTTTTTGTCTTCTTTCACAAGGTGTTATGGGCTTATAATAGCCATGCCAAAATGGTTACAAATGTCCTAACAACCTCATAGGAAGTTGGGTTCCTAGAACCTCCGTAACCTCCAAGATGCTTATCCACTAAATAATAACTTCCTATTGATAATAATTAATTACGGGCCCCTAGTAAAAAATAATTACTATACTAGTAAAACCATGATGGTAAAAAAATAATTACCACTATCAGTGAAACTTTCATCTCTTTTAAGTAATTTATAAACAATATTAGGTGTAATTAAATACATAGGATTTACAAAGTTGATGTCACCTTAATCCTAACAATAAATGCAAGGGAAGAAAAAGTGGATAGTTGAACTAATAGGAAGTATAAATACCAAATATCTAAAAAAGGAAAGAGTAACTACAATAGAAGAATGTGACACCTCTCACCCTATTGATCATACTTTGACTAACATACAAGTAACACATTGAACCCACATGAGCCAAGTCACATATACAGGTAAGTGCAAAAAGATGGGGGGCCAAAAAGTGGCCAAATTATTTTCAAAAAAAATAATGCAAAACGTGAGCGCGTTATCACCTATTATAAATAAATAAAAAAACTCATCTCATTTCATTTCATTTCTTTTTTCTCCACTATTCCCGCAGTCTGTAAACCCTAGGAAGCGCGCTCGCGTTTTGGATTCCTCAATTCAACACAAAAATCTTATCGATTCGTCACCAAAACGCCGCCACGACGTCAAGCACGCCAAAGGAGTGAGTTTATTTGTCTTTTTGTTTGAATTTGCTTCTAAATAGGTAGGTTTGAGTTGTTTTTTGATATATATTTTGTTAATTGTCAGGAAATGTTAATGCACCTCCTCCTCCTCCTCCTCCTCCTCCTCCTTAAAATCTACAAAATCCTGTGGAACAACAACCTCCTCCATCCATTCCTCGACATGCCCCTGGAACACAAGAAAATATAATGGGGCAAATTGAAAACAACAAAAAAGAAATTGAAGATATAATTGCAAGGTTGAAAGATCCTTCCACTTCAACCTTGCATAGGTCCACGCTTGTTGAATCTCTTGAGTCTATGTTATCAAATGTAGATTCAATTAGCAAGCAAATAACTAGTTGGATGGATAAGAGGAGAGAGTTTAGAGATTATTATGCAGACAAGCTGTCATACCAAGATGTGAAAAAATTACAAATTATAAAATTAGACTTGTGTTCAATTTTCACAAACCCACAAACAAATCAACCTCCACCCATTACATGCAAGAGGTTCCCTATCCATTGGTGCAACAACCAATCAATAAGGGACAATTTTGGGTAGAGGTGGTGGATGGTTTTTGACCATCCTCCATGCAATAATAATGAGGTCCCACAATACTTTTTGAGGAAACTCTACTGCGAGTTTGTCCTCAATAAATTGCCAAACTATTTTGATATGTGGGACTTCCAGGGTAGAGGTGGGGGGTCAGTACAAGATAGACCAGGGGCACGTGTTGACCCACAGCGGGCAGTGAGGTGCGTAATCAGTAGACCAGCCCATGAGCATGTTTCTATCCTTTCCATTGTGAAGGAGAGTGTTGAGGTCGATATATTTCAGTCCATTAGTGCCTTGACCCAGAGCATCATAGAGCATGCCAGTCCTGCAACACAGAGTGGGTTGGGAGATAGTACAAGGAGTAGGGCCCCACCCCATGCTTGTCAGGCTTGTGGCTCAGCCTGTGGTTATGACCCCATGGATAGTCAGGATACATGTGCACAGGCTACATCTGCAGCTAAGCAGATGGTGATGATAGATACCCTCCTTAGTGAGACTTTTGGCCTTGATACTCAGGTAAATATTAGCAAGTTTATTGAATTTAATTTATTAAATTTCATTTTTGAAATGCAAGATTAGCTAATTTAGTTTGATGATTTTAATGAAATTTTAGGGTCATAGCATTGATGCAATTTTTAGTGGTTCTCCACCTGCATATTACACTAGATCATCTACTGTCGGGGTATGTAACTAGTAAACAATTATAAATATTACATGTGAATAGCATCGTTATATGAATGGTATTCTAATATCTGATTTTGGATGTTGAATAGGTTAATATTGGAGATTTCACGGAAACACCTGTCAGTGGTGGTGGACTTCAAAGCTTCATGGAAGTAATAAAATAAATAGTTTAATGAATGAATTGTACTTACTAGATTTTTGTATGTGACTTGTGTGCTTTAATGTGTGTACTTCCATGTTTAGATGAACGTGTGTGTATGTTAGGAGCCATGATTTGCATCACTATTATAGTTTTCGTAATTGAATAATGTTGTTTTATTTCCAGATGATGCAGGCTGCGGAGACACCTCCTGATGTTTAGAGGGCAATTGAGCACGGTGTGACCTCTGCGATTCATAGCTCCATGGCATTGACAGGGGTATGAGGCAGATTAGTAAATTTCAATTTACATTCATTGTTATAGTTGTCTATTTTTGAAAAATCAAAAGATTATTGATTTGAAGTTTAATTTCTATCTGGATGGTTTCTATAGGACATGACATCACCACGGCCTATTCCTGCTACTGAGGCAAGTGAGGAGATAGATTATATGGTAGCAGTAAGTGATTATTTTGTTAAATATTTTATTTTTATAACATGTAATTTCTATATATTAATGTCCATACTTTTTATTGTAACAGCTAAAGATGCAGGAAGAACTAAATAGGAGGAGTAGCCCTCAGGTTTGTAGTAGACCACCCACATGCGCGTCTCCATCCCCTAGAAGATCAAAGGTTGCCTGTGATCTATTCTCTTCACCAGCTAGAGGGGAATGACTTTTTATTGTGTTCCTTTGTTGTATGCCTATATGGCATTTGTGGACATATATTTTGTATTGTATATAGTTGACATTGTATTCCTATATGGCATTCTTGTAAGCCTATATGGCTATTTTGTATATATGTTATACTTATATCGACAGATATTGATGTATGCCTATATGGATATTTGGTTAATACAAATCTTTTTCATTGATGGAGTCCATACTTGCATTATAAATCCACGTTTGAATGGATATTTGTAGATGGCTACTTCAAATATTTAAAGTCCAATTGTATTACATAGGATGTTTGTTGATCCAATAAGCTAGCTATTGATATTCAAGTATCACCTAAACCTCATTTTGGAACTAAAAGATAAAAGTTGTATTTTAAAAAAAATGAATCATCATGTTGAATAGAAAATATTAATATTCTTTATGAGTAGCATACAATGTCAACTATATGCAATACAAAAAAAAGAATCATCATGTTAGTCTTTATGTTTGAGATCCTGAAAATGACTAAGTCTGGTAGCCTGATATCCTGAAACACTAGGATGAATATCCAAGTCATTAGGATGATTGCGCCTTGAGAAAAAGTCATTAAGATGAGCGCCTAAATGAGACTTTCTTAAACATTCAAACATTGAGCAACAAGCATGAAGGGTTAAGGCACAATTTGCAACTCATAAAGCCTCAAAAGGGCGCCTAACTTGGAGAGAGCATTCATTTAAGACAAGGCACCCATTGACACCTGTTCCACCATAAAAGTGCGCCTAAGGTGGAAGGAGAAGAAGCCTCTAGTAAGTGAAGCACACCTATTGTCTAAACCACTTCATTATGGCGCCCTAGCATGAGGAGGAGTATATAAGTCAATAGGAAATGGTGCCTAGAATGCAAATAAAGGACTAAGTGGCATTTTCAATAAGCATCAATTCACTTTGAGCTTTCAATAAATACATCAAATTGAGCCCCATAAGCCTAGGCACCCTTTGCCTTCAAAAGAACCTTGTATTGGCGCCTTGGAGGAAATCAACTTACAATGACAAGTCTTGGAGGTTTCTCATTTGGATGATGTCTTTTGAGATTAACTACAATGATTGAAAGTTAAGATGAGTGGAAAGAACCTATCTTGAACCTTAGGTGCCCTTCATGTAATTTCCCACCATCATGAGCGCCTAGATCTAAGGAGTGAATGAAGGATCTTAACATCAAGAAGCATGTCATCAATCAACTTATTATGATGAATTGAGTACATGGAAGTAAAGGAAGTACATATCAACTCCAAAGTGTGCCTAATGATCAATAAGAAATTTTCCAAAGCAAAGGTGCTCATTGTGAATTTTCTTACTAGTTTTGGCACCTTGAAGTCTAAGTGCATGAAAATCATGAGGATGAGCGCTTAGGGATGAGATATTATTCATAAGAGTTTAAATAAGAACATCATCAAAATGTGCCTTAGTAGAGAGACTTGAGACCATCGTCAAATAAGCTAAAATATCTATCTCCAATCTAGGTGCAAATTCTAGCTCCTCCCAACTCAAATGAGCGCCCAAGTTGAAGTCAACTTTCATCTATACAACCCTCAGATTGTGCCTTGATTGAGGAAGGGATTTGAACCTCAAAATTTAATCATCTCAAGACAAAAGCTTCCTTAGACACTTGGCATTTGATTGAAATCATTGAGAATTAGAAAGAACCACCTAAGGATGTAAGGCGCACTTTTCACCCATACAAGCCTAAAATTGCGCCTAAGGGAAATAACTTGATTTTATATCAATAGGTGAGTGCCTTGAGGGAAAGGATCACTCTAGGTCATTTTCAATTGTTGAAAGCACAAAAATGATAAAGATAAAGGCAATTGAGTTAGGCGCACTTTAGCCTCTGAGGACACCTCAATGAGCGCCTTGGGTGAAATTGCATGAGATGACCTTTTGGAGTGAGCGCTTGAAAGATAGAATTCATTCTAAGACATATCTCATCATTTAGAATTACAAAATTGCAAGTATAAAGACATTTAAATCTAGGCGCACTCTCCATCAGCACAAACCCATTCTGGCGCCTAAGGAAGAAATTGCATTGAAAGACATATTTTGAATGAATCTCTTAAGGAAGATTGACCTCTTAAGCCATTACAATTGTTTGAAATCATTTAAAGTGATAAATATGGACCAACTTGTGTTAGGCGCCCTTTGCTCTTCTTTTTACCTATATATGCGCCTAGATTTGTAGTAAGATTATTCCATGTTTAAAGAGGATTCCTTTGTGTTATAAAATGTTTATCATGAGGATTGATGTGTTTCTTGGTTTATATTGTAGGAAGATTAAAGGAAAAGGTAGGAGCAAGAGCTTGGAGTTGCCTAGAGTCATCATGTAGCTGCTCCAAAGGAGCCTTTCACATTCATTCATGCCAGAGAGTTAAGATGGAAGTAATCACTGCCAAGGAAACACCACTTCAAGAGGTAGCTACTCCAAGAGGTCACAACAAGATATATTTCAAGTCTCCTTCATCAACGACATCACCAGTTGCATCATGTTTGAAGACATCCATCTATCACTTCAAGTTCCATTCATCTTCAAGTATCAACTAGATTCTTGATCAATCATCACTTCAAGATCAGCATGTAGCCGCTCCAAAGGAACTTCTCATCATCATCAAGCATTCCAAAGACATCCATTCAATTTCAAGTCCCTCTGATATATTCAAGCCTCCTTGAGAAGTCATCTACTTCACATATAAGGGAAAGTGTTATCATCAATATCTACACTTCAAAGGACCTTTCAAGTTGGAACACTTCTTCATCAAACATTCAAAGACATCCATCCAAGCTTCAAGTTCTTTCACAATCTTCAAGTCTAGGAGAAATTGCATCTAGTGAACTCATTAATTGGTGCCTAGGAGGAAAAGACCTTAAACTTACATTATTGAGTCAGCACTTTAGAAATTAAGCCATTCCTAGTCAATTGGAGTCATAAAATATCAAATACAAAGTCAAATTGGACTTAGGCGCCCCTTCATGTAATTTCCCACCATAATGAGCGCCTAGATCTAGGAAGATCATCCAATTGTGCCTAGGAATAAGATACAAGTCCAAGACCTCAAATTTGAGTGCCTAGAAATGTGATGGATTGAAGAAGCTACATTGGTGCCTAAGGGTAAGTTGTATCTAATGACATCACCTAATTGAGCGCCTAGGAGGTATAAAGCTTAACATTGACATGAGGACAAGCACTTAGTAAAGGAGAGTTTCTCAAACATTTAAACATGTGAATGAAGTCATAGAAATGCACGAAGTCATCTAGGCACCATTTTCCCCTTGTGTACCCTTACATTTGCACCTAAGAAGAAGTTGCTTCAGTTCATTAGAGTGTTTGAGTATTGAGGATTTCTTAGCAATGCTTTGCAACTTTACACTGCCTCCTTCTGACGATTTTTGGGGCAGTAGAAAACCTTTCACCATGGGAAAACACCTCAGAGATATAAAAAATTGAGAGAGGTTATTGTAAAGGCACTCTACATGATCGCGTTTCTTCAGATGGAATGTTTCTAATTGACACGGTTTTCGAGTAACATCAAGTCAAAGATTGCTTCATTTTTGCACTTTGGGCTCTTCAGGGATATCGTCGGTACAATGTAGCTCGAACTGTTTCGACATGTTTGGGTGAAAAATAGGATCATGCCTAGCATAAATGTACCCATCCGGACGCGTTGGAACAGCTCCTTTTGACGATTTTTGGGGCAGCAGAAAACCTTTCACCATGGGCAAACACCTCAGAGATATAAAAAATTGAAAGAGGTTATTGTAGAGACACTCTACGTGATCGCGTTACCTCAGACAGAATGTTTCTAAGTGACATGGTTTTTGAGTAACATCTCATCAAAAATTGCTGCCTTTTTGCACTTTGGACTCTTCAGGGATATCGTCAGTACAATGTAGCTTGGACTGTTTCAACATGTTTGGGTGAAAAATAGGACCATGCCTAAGGTAAATGTACCCATCCGGATGCGTTGCAACAATCAGTTTGGTTGCATCAGGAGCAGGACGAAAGTTACACCCCTTTGCAACTTTACACTGCCTCCTTCTGATGATTTTTGGGGCAGTAGAAAACCTTTCACCACGGGAAAATGCCTCAAAGATATAAAAAATTGAGAGAAGTTATTGTAGAGGCACTTTACATGATCGCGTTGCCTCAGACAGAATGTTTCTAAGTGACACAGTTTTCAAGTAATGGACTCTTCAGGGATATCATCGGTACAATGTAGCTCAGACTGTTTCGACATGTTTGGGTGAAAAACAGGACCATGCCTAGCATAAATGTACCCATCTGGACACGCTCGAACAGTCAGTTTGGTCGCATCAGGAGCAGGACGAAAGTTACACCCCTTTGCAACTTTACACTACCTCCTTCTGATGATTTTTGGGGTAGCAGAAAACCTTTCACCACGGGAAAATACCTCAGAGATATAAAAAACTGAGAGAGGTTATTGTAGAGGAACTCTACATGATCGCGTTGCCTCAGACAGAATGTTTCTAAGTGACATGGTTTTTGAGTAACATTTCGTCAAAGATTGCTACCTTTTTGCACTTTGGACTCTTCAGGGATATCGTCGGTACAATGTAGCTCGGACTGTTTCGACATGTTTGGGTGAAAAATAGAACAATGCCTAGCCTAAATGTACCCATCCGGATGTGTTGGAATAGTTAGTTTGGTCGCATCAAGAGCAGGACACCAAAAATGCATAACATGATGATGTAAAAATGTGTATATGTGTAAAAATGCAGCAGGAAATTAGAAAAAGACAAACCTTACAAATTAATGTGCATACTTACAACTCAATGTAACATGACTTTACAAAATCAATGTGAATACTTACAAATTAATCTAATGAACCATCCGGGTCTACTCTACTCTTTATTGTGTCAAGTATTGCTTCATGGTCAGACTCACGAACCTTCCACAAGATTTTGTTCAAAGGTCTACCCTGATACTTTATCAAATGAACATTGGATGCCACGACAAGGTTCGAGTAATGAAGAATCTTCTGATGCGTGTCAAAGTCCTGAAATAGCTAAAAATTAACACTCTTATGTGGGTACCTTCTAGCCATGTTGCAGTAATAACCACTGAGCCTGTAGGGTATTCGATGTTTTCTCCATCTGTAACAGGGGCCTCTAATTTCTTTTTGGCCTTAACACAACGACATAAGTAATAATCTGTTCCCTCTTCATTATCTTCATCTGCAATAACTGCATATACGTGCCCTACATTGATATGTGTAGCAAATTAGATGAAATTAGTCAACATTACAAAAACACTACAAAGTAAGATGACATTACATGGTTGAACTAGATGAAATTAGATGCATATACATGCCCTATATTACCTAGTTGAACTAAATCTGATATGTAGTCAAAGTCAACTAATGATTCCATCTGTGTTAGTTCCAGTGCCGTCAGGGGTCGATACATGTCAAGTGGGCTAAGATAACTTAACTGCCATTCGTCAACCCACTCCTTTGACTTGCACTCATCCCAGACTTGAATTGTCCAGGAAGAACAAAAGCATGACATCTTTCGTGTATGGATACTCCATGAACCTGCAATTGAGCTTCAGAAAGAGTGCATCTCATTTGATCCTGTCAGTGTACAACAGTCCTCATATGGTGCAATGTTAGTATCATCTATCAACCAAAAAAATCTATGAACTGAAGACTTACCTTCATTACCTGGACCCATGGAAGCATCACAACACTCAACAATCGATTTTGCATCTGTCAACTTTGCATTGTCTTTATACTTTAACTCTCCTCATGCTATGGCTCTTTTGATACATGCTCCTGCACCATCATGCTCCCCCTTTCCATGCCCGGCCTCACAAAAGTTCCACATATGTTGAATACCTATAAAATTATGCCTCCTACTCAGCCAATAGAAATTCCACGAGTTCTTAAATTGTGACACACAGTTATCTGACCATATGATATGCTGACTGAACGATATGCCCCTTCTAGCCAAATCATTGTGGAACACCTAAAAGCAACCTTGCACAAACTCTGTAGAATGCGTGCAATCATCACTAATATAGAAATTATACTCACTTATGATCTTTCTGTCATCCTCTATACTATCATTTGCATGAATGAATGCAATGTGCACAAATATAGAAACCTGTGTGGAGTTGTAATATTGTGATTGCACCTCACACTGTGGCTATAGACTGTAGTTCTCTACAAAGTTGACGACTGAAAAAATGCTACCAACCGGAAATGTGTCCTTGCATAACTTGAATTGCAAGTCCAACTATCGAACTCTATGGGCATGTCTTGCATACTCATACACTATTGTGTCACGAAATATAGGCATAAACTGATACACTGGAATCTTTTCAATAACCAATTCACACCTCTTTGCTTCTTTACCATCTTTTGTATTGTATGCCACTGTTTTATACTTGCCAAACTCTACTAGCAACTGCATGTGTTCTTTCCATATGTTCACATATTGGCAAATGTTGCAAGCCACCACAACGATGACATGTGCCATCCAAGCATAATTTCTTGTAGAATATTTGACCTTCCCCTCTTTCACATAAAATTCTTGATATGAAGTCTCTTGAAGATGTTGGTGGGGCACATATGGCACAACCCTGCAAAACATTGTTAGTATGCATATCTAAACATATAGACCTATAAGCATCAAAATGGTTAGAAAATTCAATATGTAATCTACAACAAGTAGTGCGTGTGTGATTTATCTTGACAAAGAAAGGTTTTAGCATTTCAAAATATCTTTGACAAATTTTAATTTGAGGATACTTCTCTAGAAATTTACCATCAAACTGTGTTTGAGTCTCATCCAAAAAATGCTTTGGATGTGGCTCACGGTTCTGACTACTGATTCTCCTTCTTACCACATCCTTTTGATTTGGAGATACCCTTGTGTAATTCTTCCAAAAGTCTTCAATTAGTGATCTCAATGCTTCAATAATTGGTTTATCTTTTCGTGGTAGTCTCCCCGAGAACGCCCATAATTCATTGGCATTAGTGTCCTCAATTCTTTGGCATCTTCCAACAGCTCTTGATAAAGTTTTCCTATTAATTCTCAATTCTTGACTCGTCTTTCTAATGAGACGAGCTTTCCTCATTTGACTACTTACTATAGTTGATGTAATCACACGAAGTGTTGCATTACTATCTTTTGTTTGTGAGGTGTTACCCACTCTCTCATACACACTCATTAGATTCTTGACAATAGATTTTTCACTTGAAGCCTCTGATGTTCTCAACCTAAGAATCTTCATGATGGACCTATACTTTATACTTCGCATCATTTCAATGAATAGTTGACATCTTGCAGTCTCATTTAACTTTTCAAAGAACAATCTCCAAATCTTATGAGCATATCTTCTACAAGTGTGTTTTGGAATCTTACCTTCCACTGGCTGCAAAATATTCTCATCAATATCAATCAAAAACTTTGGCTTTCTATGCAAAATTCTAGGTGGTGTTAAGTTAGATAAATTCATCTCAACATTAGGAATTTCATCAATATTTAAATGAGATGGGCTAGATGGCATACCTTCCATCGAAGATGGAATAGAGGACATACCTTGAGGTTGAGGTGGGAACGATGGCATACCTCCTTCATCACATGTGAGTGATGATGTACTCTCAACTTGAGATGTGGTAGATGGTGTCCCTACATGTTGACTTGTGGTAGAGGATGTCTCCAACTATGGTATTCAAATCTCTCGTAGCACGAAATTTTTGCATCCGTTCTCTTTGTGCCGCCAATACCATATCTCTTTGTGATGGTTGTGGTTCCTCTTTAATTGACATGTCTTCATTTATCGTGTCCAATTTCTTCTTCTCACGAAGTTCCCTCATAGCCACTGATTTCTTTGCATTCTTAGCTTCTATCTCTTCTTGTGTTGGTTTAATTCTTGATCGTTTCCTCGGCATGACGGAGAATTTGTCTATAGCATGATAAAGAGACCAATATTACTTCCTAAGAAATGAATACAAGATAATAGTGGGATTGTATTTTTATTATGTTGTAAGGATTTATTCTTGTATAGTTTGACATCATGGTATGTTAAGGTCTATTTATTACACATAATTATTAAAGAGCCCAAGTGTAGAAAATATACATGGCATCATGTGAGATTGTAGGCTGCTTTCTTGACTGGGAATGTGTCTATTTTAAACATGTATGATAAAGCATGATAAAGTAATTCAAATAGAATTAAAGAAAATGTAAAGAACATGCATGTAAAGACTTGACATACCTAAAAAATGAAGATTCGAATGGAGAGAGTACCCAATTATGTAGTATTTTTTTCTTCTTGCATCACACTCTTCAACAATTTGAGTTTTTCACCACTTGCTTCCTTTTCAATGTTAAATTGAATAACACTCAAATATAATTACTAACAACAATACTATTAACCAATCTATAATGTTAAATTCTTAAAATTGAATCACAATTAACATTGCAACACTACAAAAATTGAAACTTGAATAGATATATATCAAACTTGGTGTAAAAACTATGTTATTTCCTCCTTCTCAAGTTGGCAAAGCAGAAAAGGTGGTGGAAAGATCATGCAAAGGTGGTAGAATGTGTCAAATGTGCATGTGAACTTCCCAAAAGCATGAAAGCACTTCTTTTTTGTCAGAGCACACACAGAATCAGTATGAAAATAGAGCATGTGGGCCTGCATCACGGGGGTCAACACTTTTTTACCGTTTCTATAGCAGGACAAAATGTGGTCACGTTTTGTCCTGCTATAGATTGATCACATCCTGTGCATTATCTTCCTTAACACAAGCAGGGATGACCACATCCTGTGCTTCATCAACTGACACTTCCAAGCCTTACAATTCCTCTTAAATACGGGAGGATCCATGACTGGAAGAGCTAAGCCACTAGGTCCCGCCTTACTGAAGGATGACATTCTGGGAGAATTAGGAGATTTTCCTTTGGAGATCATATAATCTTTAAATGCTTTCCATCTTGGTAGGTCCTCTGCATCAGAGAAAAACCACTGATGGTGTCTGAGAAATAAGAAATTCTTCATCTCTTTGGTGCTCCATTTCTCTTTCCAAACCTTCCCCTTCAGACTTGAATGACCACAAGGTTTTTGAGGGAGAACTTTTCCTGTTTCCTGCAAGAGCTTGCCAGATGCTCCACAATATGATAGGCATAACAATGAAGGGGCAAGCCCTCATAATCAAGTTCTTGATAGAAAATGCCCATCGAGGAAGAAAGACAGATCTTCTTTGGAAGCATAAGTTCTAGTTTGTGACAAATCCTTATCCAAGCATAAATAGTAGGGGTTCTGTCAAGCGATTGCCAATCCACTTCCACAAAGTCTCCTAAAGACTTCCTGATTGATTCCAAAACATCCACACCCCAAAACTAGAGAGGCAATCAATATAATCGAACCCATAAATCTACATTTGACGACATAAACTCTCTTTAGGCTAGATTAAGAGTCCAGCATTTCAGCTCAAGTCTAAACCCATCAACATCTAAATAACCTGAATACAAAATCTCTGTTTGCCTATCTTTAGAACTCAACCCTCAATGTCAAACCCTAATCCCTCAACCCTTAACTCTAATCCCTCAACCCTCAACCCTATCCCTAAACCCTAAACCCTAAAGCCTCAACCCTCAACCCTCAACGTCAAATCCTAATCCCTCGACCCTTCACTCTAATCCATCAACCCTAAACCCTATCCCTAAACCCTCAACACTATACCTTAAACCCTAATCCCTCAACCCTCAACCCTAAACCTTATCCCTAAACCCTAATCCCTCAACCCACAACCCTCAACCCATCATCCCTCAACTCTAATCCCTCATCCCTAAACCCTAAATGCTATCCCTATTCCTAAACCCTCAACAGACTTAACACTATACCTTAAACCCTAATCCCTTATCCCTAAACCCTCCAACCCTATCCCTAATCCTTATACCCTCCACACTCTACTTTAACCCTAATCCATCGACCCTCAACCCTATCCCTAAACCCTTGACCCTTGAACCTCAACCCTCAACCCTCAACCCTCAACGTCAAACCCTAATCCCTCAACCCTTAACTATGATCCCTCGACCCTCAACCCTATCCCTAAACCCTAAACCCTAAAGCCTCAACCCTCAACCCTCAACGTCAAATCCTAATCCCTCGACCCTTCACTCTAATCCCTCAACCCTAAACCCTATCCCTAAACCCTCAACACTATACCTTAAACCCTAATCCCTCAACCCTCAACCCTAAACATTATCCCTAAACCCTAATCCCTCAACCCTCAACCCTAATCCGTCATCCCTCAACTCTAATCCCTCATCCCTGAACCCTAAATGCTATCCCTATTCCTAAACCCTCAACAGACTCAATACTATACCTTAAACCCTAATCCCTTATCCCTAAACCCTCCAACCCTATCCCTAATGCTTATACCCTCCACACTCTACTTTAACCCTAATCCCTCAACCCTCAACCCTATCCCTAAACCCTTGACCCTCAACCCTTAACTATGATCCCTCGACCCTCAACCCTATCCCTAAACCCTAAACCCTAAAGCCTCAACCCTCAACCCTCAACGTCAAATCCTAATCCCTCGACCCTTCACTCTAATCCATCAACCCTAAACCCTATCCCTAAACCCTCAACACTATACCTTAAACCCTAATCCCTCAACCCTCAACCCTAAACCTTATCCCTAAACCCTAATTCCTCAACCCTCAACCCTAATCGGTCATCCCTCAACTCTAATCCCTCATCCCTAAACCCTAAATGCTATCCCTATTCCTAAACCCTCAACAGACTCGATACTATACCTTAAACCCTAATCCCTTATCCCTAAACCCTCCAACCCTATCCCTAATCCTTATACCCTCCACACTCTACTTTAACCCTAATCCCTCGACCTCAACCCTATCCATAAACCCTTGACCCTCAAACCTCAACCCTCAACCCTCAACGTCAAACCCTAATCCCTCAACCCTTAACTCTGATCCCTTGACCCTCAACCCTATCCCTAAACCCTAAACCCTAAAGCCTCAACCCTCAACCCTCAACGTCAAATCCTAATCCCTCAACCCTTCACTCTAATCCCTCAACCCTAAACCATATCCCTAAACCCTCAACACTATATCTTAAACCCTAATCCCTCAACCCTCAACCCTCAACCTTATCCCTCAACCCTTCACCCTAATCCATCATCCCTCAACTCTAATCCCTCATCCCTAAACCCTAAACACTATCCCTATTCGTAGACCCTCAACAGGCTCGATACTATACCTTAAACCCTAATCCCTTATCCCTAAACCCTCCAACCCTATCCCTAATCCTTATACCCTCAACACTCTACTTTAACCCTAATCCCTCGACCCTCAATCCTATCCCGAAACCCTTAACCATCGAACCTTAATGTACTCAACTGTCAACGTCAAACCCTAATCCCTCAACCCTTAACTCTGATCCCTCGACCCTTAACCCTTAAAACTTGAACCCTAAAACCTATCCCTACACGCTCGACACTCGACACTATATCTTAAACCCTAATCCCTTAACCCTCATCCCTAAAGCCTCAACCGTAAATCCTTAAACCTTCAACGCTAAACCCTATCCCTAATCCCTCTACCCTCAACACTCTTATTTAACCCTAATCCCTTGACCATTAACCCTATCCCTCAACCTCAACCCTCAACCCTCAACCCTCAACTCTCAACATTAAACCCTAATTCATCAACCCTAAACCCTAATCCCTCAAACCTAAACCCTATCCCTAAACCATCAACGCTCAACACTATACCTTAAACCCTAATCCCTATCCCTCAACCCTTAACCCGTAAAACTTAAACCCTATCCCTACACCCTCAACACTTGACACTATATCTTAAGCCTTAAACCCTCATCCCTAAAGCCTCAACCCTCAATCCTTAAACCTTCAACCCTAAACCCTATCCCTAATCCCTCTACCCTCGACACTCTAACCCTAACCTCGACATTAAACACTAATCCGTCAACCCTAAACCCTAATCCATCAACCCTAAATCCTATCCCTAAACCCTCAACCCTCAACACTATACCTTAAACCCTAATCCATCAACCGTAAAACCTAATCCCTCAACCCTCAACCCTAAACACTATCAATAAACCCTCAACCCTCGACACTATACCTTAAACCCTAATCCCTCAACCCTCAACCCTAAATGCTATCCCTATTTCTAAACCCTCAACACTATACCTTAAACCATAATCCCTTATCCCTAAACCCTAAACCCTATCCCTCAACCCTTAACCCTTAAAAATTAAACCCTAAAACCTATCCATAAACCCTCGATGCTCAACACTATATTTTAAACCCCAATCCCTTAACCCTCATCCCTAAAGCCTCAACCCTCAATCGTTAATCCTTCAACCCTAAACCCTATCCCTAATCCCTCTACCCTCAACACTCTACTTTAACCCTAATCCCTTGACCATCAACCCTATCCCTAAACCCTCAACCCTCAACCCTCAACTCTCAACATTAAACCCTAATCTGTCAACCCTAAACCCTAATCCCTCAACCCTAAACCCTATCCCTAAACTCTCAACCCTCAACACTATACCTTAAACCATAATCCCTCAACCCTAAACCCTAATCCCTCAACCCTCAACCCTAAACCCAACAAAACTGCTTTGCCTTATGTTAGGTTGTTAAACCCATCATTTTTGACACTCTTCTCTTAAAGATATTTGAGTTGCAAGAATATGTTAGAAAAATGGCTATGAACTTTTTTAACGTTAGTAATGTTATATGGCATGTTTTTCTGGCCCATCTGGGGTTCATTATGCTAGTAGGTGTACACACTATGAGAAAAGCTTTGTGTATGGTACATCCACAGTGAGTACTTAACAGTTGAAATCAGAAGGATGATCATTATGAGAAAAGATTTGCATTGGGGTACATCTATGTTTCTTGTTGTCCACTCCACACTTAGGGGAGGTATATTGTTATGAAACAGGCAAATAATCTCCCATTGTTTACTGGCTCTATCCACAAGAACTACTAAACTATACCTAAACCCTAATCCCTCAACCCTAAACCCTATCCCTAATCCCTCTACCCTCAACACTCTACCTTAACCCTAATCCCTCGACCCTTAACGCTAAACGCTATCCCTAAAGCCTCAACCCTAAACCCTAATCCCTCAAGGTCCTAAACTCTAATCTCTTATCCCTAAACGCTCAACCCTCAACCTTAAACCTTAATCACTCAATCCTTATCCACCCCTCTCCTCCCCTATCTGGCTCACTCCCATCTCTACCCTCCTCTTCCCTCGACACTATACATACATACATATAGGCATACATAGATACATAGATACATATAGGCATACATAGATACATACATACATATAGGCATACATACATACATACATACATACATACATATAGGCATATAGGCATACATACATGATTAATAGCCTTGAACATAAAAAAATTTAAGGGGAACATAACGTGAGCGCATTATAACGCGCTCGCGTTATTGCAAACATGACAAACAACACAAACTTTTGCAGAAAAAAGAAAAATGCAAAGCAAAACATAACGCGCTCAAGCCTTGGGCTTGGGATTTGCTTTGGATTTCCAACCCAAAGGCTTGGAGTGCCTTTTGAACAGCCACAGACGGTTTTTCCATATTCTTCAAGATTTCACATAATTTCATTCGTGCTAACCCTCAGATTTACACGTGTTTCAAGGTCAAACAAATCGAACACCTGGGTAATGTTAGGCTTTCTCTTAACTATTTGACGATGTGATTTTTTTCACATTTTAACAATGTTAAGCCTTTCATCTTTAATTTATTTTGTTTGTGTGTCCGTTTTTGGGCAAAAACCACTGTTTGGTCTTTTTTTCATTGTAAATTAACTATTCATTGAAATTTCAAAAAAATTACATATTTAGAAACTAGACTCCATTCTACAAATATTAAAAAAAGAAAAAAATGATTTTCAATTAGTTTTCAAAATTTATAGGGGTAGCACGGCCAAAATTCTATTTTTTAGGATGTGTCCACTTTGAAAATTAGTAAAAAATGAAATATTCATCAAAAAATTATCAGAAAAATCAGGCATAAACTACATGCTATTAGCTAATTTCTCACTGAAGCAATTTTAAAAATACCAAAAAAAAGTTGACCTTTTGAGGGAGCCACAAAACATGCTATGTTATGTTTTTTTTACAGAAACAACACCAATTTCTATGGCTCCCTCTTTTGAACCCCTTAATCTATGTCATTTAAAAAAAAAATAGTAGTTTAGAAAGTAGACTCGGAGCACTACGAACATTGTTTTGGTTGCATCTCCAAATTTTGAGTGTAACTATGCTCAATTTCTCATCCAAGGCTAGTATTTCCTGATTTCAGAAAAAAAAGTGGCCACTTAAGACCCCTTTTTGGCCCCCCATCTTCTTGCACTTACCCATACATAACAAAATAACTCAGAGAAATCTCAAAAACCATTCACATTATTCTATTGTTACTCAAAACACAATATTTATTAGACAGAAATTCAAACCCACAATAATACTATTATACAACATTCTACTTTTGAGTACGTAACATTTACATATTACTAATTATAAATTTTAACATATAATAACTTACCAAACAAATACAAAGGTATACACCATACCCTATTTAGTAACACCTACAACTACTTGCCTGCATTCGACATCGACAATCATAAGGGATTCCATCCTAAACCAACATAAATCTAGGCACATATTTAGAGCAAACAAATCATCCACACATATTAAGAGTTGTTCACACTATTCTAAGATCATAATGGGTTAGTTCAACATCAACATTACATGCAAAGTTAGCATATTTGCACAACTCATTCATAACCTTGTCATGTCCAAGTTTATCATGCCCTTATTTCTTAGAAGAATAGACCTTTCAAGTATCTTGAGTCTAACATATACCTTCCTATACTTATCATTGAGCCTAGACATAATGCCATAGTGTTCATCACCCAAAACTCTAACAATCTTAGTCCCAACAAGTCTAGAGGCATCCTCATGCATTCACATTAGAGACTGACCATGATGATAGTGAGTCTAAAAGATCATCCAAGATTAGAGTAGATTGTGCAATCCAAACTCCACAAATCTCAACGTAGGTAAGCTTAATGATAATGGAGTGACTTTTATCGACTTAGGCCTACATAGTTAGGACTTATTACTTGGAAGGTGATTTCATAGCCATCTAATGTCTATTTCAGCCTCAAGATGAAACATGCCAAAGATGGAAGGTTGATCAAGTTTAAGAACACCGTATACCTTGGAGTCATTCCCTAAACCCCTCCCTTATGGACTTGGGGTCTAGGGGCATCCTTCGGCCAAGAACTACCAACACACCCACTTCCAAATAGGATCAAAGTCACATGTAGTTCTCCTAGGATTTAACTACTAGGATGATGGCATGCATCTTCCCACATTAAGATAACCTATGCAAATACTAGATATTGCCACCACTTTTCTCCTATGTTAGCAAGGTATAGCCTTCCAAGATGCCTGGCCTTGATAGATAGTTTCATGAAAGAAGTCAGGGACTAACTTAGTTAGTGAAGATCATGTAGATGAAACAAATCACAACTATTATGATTTTACCCCAAACAAATCAATTCATCATGCTAAGATGACACATTACTAAGGACGAGGTTCATGAACTACATTTTCATATAATGGTCCCAATTATCAACCCTTGTATACTTAGCTAAGCCTTAGAATGTCACCCTTCTTAGATGATACACCTTAGACAATAGTCTCATATGAGGACAAATTGTCCAAATAAAATCTATACTTAAAAATTAAGCATAACAACATAGTCAATATAAAATGAATCCACTCATAACAGAGCATAGGATAGAAGCAATTAAAATAGTGTCATCAGACAACAATTATGTGAAAGCCTCGATATGGCTTCGAGTGATGTCCTACTTTAATATGATTCAATGATATTAAGTATCACACACTCATATTATATTATAACATCCTTCTTTTAACTCGAAACACAAAATGCATTAGCAAGGTCACATAAAACTATTTAATATTTCAAAAGGCTTTCAATAATAATTATAAAATTACTTCAAGCATGAACAATACCCAAGACAATTATATATCAGGGATATCGTGCAAGATTTGATACCCTGTTGATAACACCATATGTATATCTGGACCACCTACCCCATCGATCAAGGAGACATAACCTTGTGATTAAATACTTGATACATAGTGTAGATTATAAGCAAGGTGATATCATAACTTTAAGTGTTCTATTCTAAGTGACCTCATGAATCACACTCAAAGAGAGCTACATAATCATATAACATAACTCAATGTGTTGTTCATGTAAATTTATCATAAGGAAAGGAATTTAAATTACTTAACTGTTAAAAAAATCTATCTGTATTAACATTACACTACTCTTAGTGTTTTAGCAATAGTAGCATGCCCATGATCAACACTACATATCTTCCCATATGAAGAACATGCAACTAAGTAATCCAAATTATTGATACTAGAGTCACCTATAGTGGCAACATTTTCTTATGAGCATGACCTACACCATTATGTCGTTTAATCTAATAGAATTTCTACTTGACATAGACATCCATTTACATATTAGTATTCACATGCACTGTGTAGACATTCAAAAACACTCAAGAAATCCAAATTATTGATACTAGAGTCACCTATAGTGGCAACATTTTCTTATGAGCATGACCTACACCATTATGTCGTTTAATCTAATAGAATTTCTACTTGACATAGACATCCATTTACATATTAGTGTTCACATGCACTATGTAGACATTAAAAAATGCTCAAGGAAGCTTGGCACATGGCATATGAGTTGTTAACAACTATAATGATGCTCTCTCTCTCTCTCTCATAATTTCAAACAAAATTTATAGATTACCATGTGGGTTTTGTTTTAACTGAAATTTCCTTTATAGTCTAACACGCAATCCCATGGGTGTATAAGACAAATCACTTATAAACAACTACGCCTCTAAGTTTAAAACCCAACCGCCTACCCTAGATTCACGAGTTCAAGTAATATCTATCCATTCAACTTCTAATACATCTGTTAGGTCATTTTAGAGATAAATATTGAGAAGGCAAAACAAACTACTAGTTTTAGCATTACCTAGTGGGTATCATCTATACAACCGCCAAAATCGCATGCACAATTATCACAACGTACTTCTCTTCGAGATTCATAAACTTCCCTTTAGTTGCCATTATGACGCCTGTTGCTAAAAGCCTATTGAATAGGTAGAGGCTCCAATTTGCATGTCTAAACAATGGTAAACACAGTACAATTGTCTTGCCTTTATCGTCATCACAAAAATATAGAAGGGTAATGATTGATTACAAGCAAGGCTTCCAAGCGAAAGCCCAAATGACACATTGTTCCTTCAAGTCAAAAAGAGCCCATCTGAGTTGCCGCAGGGACCTAATCCTTCCTTCATCGCTTTAGCACTGGCCTCACATCAACCCCCTCGTCATTACGGTAAACCTTAACCAGAGCAGTCGACATGTGTAGAGGGGTCCATTGATCAGGTCTTACGATTTGTCGAAAAAATTGCAAGTCGAAAATATGAGTAAACAGTCTGCACACAACATACCGGCTGTTTAATGTGGATGCATCATTACTGAAGGTTGTAAGTATGAATCCCACATCGTGTGGCCGTGAAGCCCACTACTTACCCTTCTCATAGTGTTCACACACATTAGAATCCTCACATGTCTAAAGGAACAATGTGGAAGATATCTTTGGTGTAAGCACTGAAATTTGCTTTCAGCTCCTATACAATGTTGAAGATATTTTTGATGCAAGCGTTTCAATCTGCTCTTAGCATCCTCATATGGCGTTGTCTATTTTTTTTTTTTTAATGCTAGAGGTATCCCCGTGACTCTGCCCAGCGACACATTTTTTTTATGAGGCCAGCGGAGGCGAGACTAGTCCTCTAGGGCTGCCGAGATGGCCCGCACACCCCAAACAGCCATATATTACGGGCGGGAGAATCAACACCTATATGGGAAGAACCCAAAACCCTTAACCAACTACACCACCCATGAAGACATATGGCGTTGTCTATTTGAAGAGCTTATTCTTGTAAATTCTCACACTCCCTTGAGCGGATAGCATCTTCTTAATTCTTCCCTTTGGCTTATCAACAGAGCAAACATAAACTCAATACAATAATCCCAGCACCAAAGTGCCTAAACAAGGAGGAGAGTGTCAAACGTGGTGGTCATGGAGAGAAAATTAATAGCAGTTACAGGCCTCCACGTTAAGAGTCTTCCGAGCCAAAAATCTCCCTTAAGATGGAAGCTATGAACACTGATAATGACGGCTAAGGAGAAAGCATTCATATCAGCAATAGCACCCTGATTTGGTCAAGATTTTCCACCTCTTTCACTAGTCCCCCTTCTAAAATAGTTTTTATCTTTTCTCCCCAAATTCCTGTGCTCCTCTTCCATTTGCTACAATTATACACTAGTTGTCCACTTAGCTGTAATGCAAATCGTGCATTCACTGTTGCACCTCTTCCTTGCACGTTGTTCTCATCAAACTTTAGACAAATTGATTTATGCATTGATGGATGTTCATACCATGTTCCACAACTCTTTACCAAACTGTTGTCCATCCCATTTAATTTGTAAAGGTTGCCCGTGCTTATCTTTTCGTTGAAAAGACTTGATTTAATTGATTTTATCTATTACCTGGCCTTCTTGCAGCTCCTCAATCGATCACACCAAGATAAATGAATTGTCTCTGTGCATAAATGTCAGTACCCAATTATCCAACACTAGATTTATTTTACTAAAATGCACCTGAATCTTAACCATGACTCCAATTACTACCCATTTGACAGGATTAATGCCATCTCCACCTTATCTTCTTGGCTACTTACAATAAGATGTGACAAGGAGCTCTCAATCCTAAGGGCAGAAGCAACTTTAGGTTTTCAACATTTATAAAGTAAAGCCAACTTATAACAAACCTATTGAGAGCTCTCTGCCATGAAGTGTAAGAGTTCTAATTTATGTGATTTTTATCTTAAATTACAAAGAGGTATTTACTCAAGGGCCCATCACTTTAACAACATTAGAAATTTACCTTGAAGCAAAAAGATAGATATCAACCATGATTGTTGTATCATAAATTTTACTATATAAATTATTGATAATAATATATTTTATTTCCAATTTGTTGGCATTTATAAATTACTTGCAGTTAGAATATTTGATATGCTCACATGAGTTAATTGAAAAGAGACTACGATGTGAGACTTTTCATATTCTTCAAACGTAATAAAGATTTCACCCCAAGTTTTTCTATTTTTCTATCCATTTGGCTTCCATGAATTTTTTTTTTGTTTAACGTGAAGATTTCACTCAATAACTGCCCAAATTTTTCTTATTTTCTATCCATTTGGCTTCCATGAATTTATATATTTACACATTTTATGAATTTTGTTTACATGGGAATCTGAATCTTAATTGTTTACATGAATTTTCCAGCGCTTACAGTGAGTGTAGAACACCTCTCGGCGTAATTAACTAGTATATTTATATTTTAAAAATATATCTAAAGTACGCCGAGGGATATCTCTTTTCCATAGTTTATTTGAAAATGAAATTGGAAAAAATAAAAAATACAAACTAAAAGAGAAATTGGCAAAAATAAAAATTAAAAATTAAAAAAGAAATTGGAAAAAATTAAAAAAAAACCAAAAAAGAAATTGAAAATAAGAAAATCACAAAAACTATGGAACCAAAAAAGAAATTTGGAAAAAATAAAAAATAAAAACCAAAAAGAAAAATTGGAAAAAATAAAAATTAAAAATTAAAAAAGAAATTGGAAAAGATAAAAAATAAAAAATAAAAAGAAATTGAAAATAAGAAAATTAGTGGAATCAAAAAATAAATTGTACAAAATCAAAAATAAAAACTAAATTTTAATTTTTGGTTTTTTTATTTTTACAATTTTTTTTTTCATTTTTTCCATTTTTTTTGGTTCCATAGTTTTTGTGGTTATCTTAGCTTTTTCTCCTTCAGGTTTCTAATTTCATTTTTGGTTTTTATTTTTTGTTTTTTCTAATTTCTTTTTTTCTAGTTTCTAATTTCTTTTTTCGTTTTTATTTTTGTTTTTAATAAAGATTCTAGATTGGAATCTTATAAGTTTACATAGAAATTCTGGAATTTTTCAGCGCCCATCCTGCTGTGAATGTAGAAACGCCTCTTGGCCTAATTACATAGGAGTAGGAATAAAGGATTTTACAATCTCTATTTATAATCATTATTTAAAATCTTGAATATCAATATCGTTGAGATGTCTTAATCTATATGCCACTGCGAGTGCGTGCATTCTTCTGTACGCCACATTGTTTGAAGATGGCTCAATAACATCTTCTGCAAATCGCACCTTCTTCTTAGGGTTCTGTCTTTTATCTGCATAGCACAAACACATTGACCACATTAGGGTTTACTCTTAAGCAAACAATATCTTACCTAGTAAGAAAGAAAAATGTATGCTCTTAAAGAAAATCCTACCCAAATTTACCTTTCACTTGCTGCACCGATGGGAATCCTGTGTCTGATTATTTCGGCAACTTCGTTGCACAAGAGTTTATCATCACTTCCCTCTTTAGGAGAGAAATTAAACGCAATAAACTCATTGGTCTAATTCATTTTGGGGTTTCTGAAATCTCCTTCCTGTAAGTTTTTCATTTTATTTCCTCCTCCATGTAACTGGTTTTTGAACTCATTGGAAACCACTCGTGGGTAGTTATCTTCCTTCCTGGAGAAGCACATACCCATGACTAATACAGTGGAAAATACCTTCAATATCAGATTCTATGCAAACACAGATCGAATAATTAAAGTAAGAGTGCCACCTCTAGCAAAATGGTAAATAGAAGCGCCAATATGTTGCCTCGAGATCCATGTAGTACATTTATATTAAGAGGGCATACAATTTTATTCTGTTGAGCAGTTGAATTCACTGCGTACATGTGATTTCAGTTTCTAGAATCATAAGATTTGATAATTGATGTTGCAGGAAATTTTTGAATAGGCTAACTAAAAGGAAACCTACCGCCTGTATGCTGTCGAATTTATGTGGAGTTCAATAATTATTTCTCTAAAAAAGTGTCACAAGCCTAAATCTCGGCTTGCATTCGATTTAGTATTTAGTATTGAGGAGACATTCATTGCGAACGTAATGTTATAGCTATGTGTAATGAAGATTGATTTCTAGTTTTTCAAATTCCTTAAACTTATTCAGACCCAATGCTATCATTGGTGATATTTCTTTCTATCAGACTCCTCAAAAATACTTCAAGAAAAATGAACAGTGCATGGTGCCATTGATTATTGAAAGTTTTGTAATATTGAAGATTGTATGATCAATATAATTTTAAAAACTTATTATTTTTTCTAATGTGAGGGTGCATGTGTATTTTGCAGGACTTACAAAGACTTGGAAGTCTAATCTTGAGTCAGACTGTATTTAATTCATTCCCATTAGAAATAACCTTTTGGGATCCATTTATTCTGCTGCTTTAACTAAAATAAATAATATTATCTGTTGATTAGAGTGCATTTATTTTGATATTTACATTTACGTTTTGAGTGTGAGTGGAAAAAGTTAAAAAGTAAAAAAAAGATAAAAGAAAAATATAGAATTGTTGAACTTGAAAGTGTGCATATCAAACATATATGTTGTAATAGCAGAAGAGAATAGAGAGAACAACTATGAAGAGAAGAATATTCTAAGTAGATCTAGAAAGGGCACATAGAAGCCAACTATAGAATTACATAGAAGCCAACTACAAAATCACACAACAGCCAACTATGGAATAGAAACAACTATAAAAGCATACAACATCAACTATGGAATCACATAGTAGCCAACTACTAAATCACATAGTAGCTAACTATGGAATAGCAGTAGCTACAAAAGCACACAACATCAACTATGGAAGGATATAGAAACTATGAAAGGATTAAAAAACAATAACAACAGTGTCAATACAAAAACAACAACAATAGTGTCTAGTTAGCTCTCGAAGCTCCCAAATAGGTGTGCAATCACTGTAGAAAAGTTGCTCTATAGTTTGATTGTAATTTTTTAATGTAAAATTTTACATACATATATAAATATAAATCTATCTATTTGTTTTGTCGTTTGTCTCTCCCTCCCCTATCCTTATCTCCAACTACTGATATCAGAACCAAAGCCCTAGATTTTTTTAGGTATTAACAACCTTTATCTTAAATTAACATAGACGGAGGTGATACTATTAGCTGGCAGAAGCCACCTACATTTGATGGACAAAACTATGATGTCTGGGGAAAGAAGATGAAGACAATAATGGTAGAAAATGATTTATGGGATCTTGTGGTCAATGGATTCACATATATGACTAACCAAACAACCTATGCAACATTAACAAATGCTCAAAAGAACCAATTGAATGAAACTAGAAGGAAAGATGCAAAAGCCCTAAGTTTGATTAAGGTAGCAATGGCCGAAGTCATATTCTCCCAAATAGCAGAAACAAACTACTTAAAGGAAGCTTGAAAGATTCTTGAAAACTCCTACAAAGGGACTAACAATGTCAGGTTAGTCAAACTCCAATTTCTCCAGAGAGGTTTTGAAACTCTACAAATGAAAAATGGTGTCCATTTCAGACTTCCATACAAGAATTTGTAGCTTAATAAATTAGTTAATGATTAATGGAAAAGCTATGGAAGAGAAAAAGATTATTGAGAAAATCTTTAGGAGTCTGCCCTTAAGATTTGACCCAATTGTTGTTGCAATTGAAGAAGTTAAATACCTCTCAAAGATTGTAGTGGATGAGTTGATGGTTTCACTACAAACTGATGAGCAACAATTTAATAGATCTACTCCTTCCCTAGAAAAGCCTTCAAAGCTCAAAGCAATGTAAGAGGCAGGAGGAGAGGAAGAAATAGCAGAGGCGGAAGTCAATGTTGGCATAATAGTCATATAGTATTACATTGTTAGTTTATGCATATTAAATAAATGTTAGTTTATAAGTTAGGTTTTGGGAAGTTACTTTCTCGTAAGAAGTTATATACGGGAATAATAAGGTTTTAAAAAGCCATGGAATTGTATTGCAACATCATCCAAAGACAATAATATATTATTCTATGTTGTTTGTTATTCATGTGTAATGATGTAATTTGTATGTGCTCACCATATTTCAATATGGTATCAGAGCAGGTGTTTACATTATGGAAGCATTTTGTATGTGGTATTCTTGAATCTCTACTAAATGAAAGGGATGGCAGCTTTGTCTAGTTTTTACGAGATCTTGAACCCCTTTTTCCTAGCCTGTAAGGTGCAGTTTCATTCCTATTGTGGCGTATGGCATGTTCTTAATTGTGCAATTTTTTTCTTGAGACATCTTCATGATTCTGTACTGTGAGAGCATAATTTTTTTGTGTGGAGCGAGTAGACTGGCAATGAATTTTTGTGGAGCAAGTAGATTGGCATTGAAGATCTACAATATAAATCATGTGCCTATGAGTTGAAATTTGCATATAAAAGACTATTAATTGGTGTTTCTACCACGTTGGTGATTTCTAGCATGAAGGAGGAAAACGCTTATTTGAAGATTCCAAATATTGTTGCACTAATTTTAATGTTGAGATTGGCATGTGCTGAGATCCATCTTTCTTGGGTTGATGGGCGTCAGTGAGGAGATTTAAGGGTGTAGCACGAGTTGCAGCATTCGGTGAGTCAAACATTTCTACCTTCAATCATGGTTTAATCTTGCAGTGTGAATCCATGTGAAGCTATTAAAGTTTGTGTGGTGTGAAATGAACAATGGGCAGAGGTATAGGAGAATAACTAGTTAATATCCATGATATTTGGCATTTTTTAGGTCAGTATTTGAAGTGAAAGGATTTTAGTAAACGTTCAAATCTTAGAATTTTAACTATCATTGTGATTGTTGGAGGTAACTCATCTATAGATGAGTTGGAGGAATTAATAGTTGGTGTGAGAAGGTTATGAATTCAAAACTTGGGAGGCATAAGGTTATATTTTTTCCATTTTAAATATTATTTTGTCATTGGAGATATAAGGTTTTATTTATACACAAACTTGCAAGTATTTGATTTTTTTTTGATATCTTGGAGAAATAAGGATTATTGTGTTTACAGTATATTGTAAAAGGTGCACTTTTGGTGGAATTCGACACTTGTTCATATTATTTTAACATGACTAAATCAAACATTGCTTGTGCTCTCGGGGCCATTTATACTACACCTAATGAGGCCTCCAAAGACTCATGCAAGACATCAGTTGGTTAAAGTGTAACAGGGTCATATTGGAGGCAGGCGGCATCAGAGGATGGAGGATTTTCCATCATCTCAAGTCAACTTCTCACTTTGAGATGATGCTTTGCATGAGAAGCATTTTTGGTTTTGGTTGTTTTATTTTTCTTTGTTGATGCTGATAGAGCTGACAGATTTGAAGAATGTATGTTTTGTGAAGATTTTGTTTTGGAGATAGGTTTGGGATTTGGTGTTGAGCTCAATATGGATTGTTGTCCAGTGAGCTTCAAAGAGTATATGATCTTGAATTATACCCTTTCGTCGTCACTAGACAATGGCAGAGATTTGTCATATCTCTTAGGGTTCATTGTCAAATAATTCAAGACTTTGTGATTTGAGAGCTTGAGACTAAAGAGCTCAAGAACACAGCTCGAAGCTACACCTTTCTGAGGGTAGACGAGATAGCATGATGGAGCCCCGCTTGGTTCAGGATTTGTTCTTTGGGAGAAGATCTTCTATAAAATATGTATTCGTATTATATAATCAGCTTTGTTGAGTATGTTAGCATTCATGGGGGGTCCCCTAGTACTTTTGCAGGAACAATGTAATAAGGGGGGAATGTTGGCATAATAGTCATATAGTATTACATTGTTAGTTTATGCATATTAAATAAATTTTAGTTTATAAGTTAGGTTTTGGGAAGTTACTTTCCCATAAGAAGTTATATACAGGAATAATAAGGCTTTAAAAAGCCATTGAATTGTATTGCAACATCATCTAAAGACAATAATATATTATTCTATGTTGTTTGTTATTCCTGTGTAATGATGTAATTTGTATGTGCGCACCATATTTCAATAATCAAAGAGGTAAAAGAAGAAGCTACTCTAAAAAAGCTAGCACAAATAGTGAAGAGGAAGCAAGTAACTCATAGTCAGACTCCCAAGACAAGAAAAAGAGCAGCTACTCAAATCAAAGGTATGGCATTTAAAGTAATGTTCAATTCTATTATTGTCACAAGTATGGTTATTTTGAAAATGAATGTAGAAAGAGGCATCATGACCAAAGGAAATAAAATGCAAATGTAGCAAATGAAAACATGATTGAAAATGAACACCCTTCAAACATGTTCATTGTGGGCAACATTGTTGAGAAAAGTAGCATTGAGGTTTGGTATTTGGATAGCACTTGTAGCAACCACATGAGTGGTAATACAAACCTATTTTCCTTCATTGACAAGAACATCAAGTCTAATATTAAGATGGGGAACAATTAAAAGGTTTCAATCATGGGAAGAGGTACAATCATCATTCAAACCAAGCATGGTGATAAAAATAGAAATTTAAGATGTCTATTATGCCTTAGGCACAAAACATTATCTTTTTAGTATTGGATAGCTAATCAAAAAAGGATATAGAGTCTTGATGGAAAAGGGAGAGTGCATAATCTTTGACAAGGATGGCAACAAGAACAAGATTGTAGCAGTCTAAATGACAAGAAATTGAATGTTTCCCCTTAGAATGCAAATTGATTATCTGGCACAGTCTGGAGCTACACCTTCAAATAGCATGAAGACTATGGAAATGGGATAGTAGTCCACCTTCAAGACAGTCATCAAAGACCCATCAAAACTTTGGCATTTGATTAAATAACATAGTCTTATTTCTCAATGGATGATCTGTGTGGCCAGCCAGAAGACCCAGAGCAGGTCCTAGCCCCACCAGTCGCTTGAAATGTCATACATGTTTAAGCACATAATACTAACTTTGTACACTTCATCTTAACTCTGCCCTGTTTTACTGTTCTTCCATAATCCAGACCTTAGATCTCTTCTTTTTCCCTCTTCTTTCTACCTTTTTTTGCACTGCTTATCATATCACATCACTTCCACACCTAATTCACTCGAATCCATTGGCTATATATATTCGCCTCAAGGAATTCAATCACTTTTCTGTCGGCCTTGTGAAGAACTTAACAAACAATACAAGTACTATTTGTTGTCGGCTGAATCCATACACAAATATTGATGCATACCAGAAATAACACTTGCAGGTCACCGTACATGTCGGCTATTAACATTATATCCCCTACGCAACTCACCAAAACACTTCTACTAGATCCGCACAATGATCTAACACAAGTTAGCCTATTCTTCACAAAACTATTCTCTCATATTATGACTCGGTACTCAAATGCTCATAACTTTAAATCCTTTTGTCACCAAAGGCTAAAATGTTAGATTTAGATTGTCCTAACATTCCTCTACACTCTCTCGGATTTGTAACACAATGATTAACTGGAGAGATCCACTGACAAACATACTGAACTCTGTCATATACTCTGTTTCTGTCTATCCAGACTTAGATAAATTCTCATTATGTCTTCCAGTAAGAACAAATTATGTTATGTGGATGTGTGGAATAGACTTAGTTGCCATCAATGACAACACCTGTTATGCGTAGCAGTGTCTCTTGCCAACATTAAGAACATACAAAGTGCCATTGAAGAAGCTGGAAAAATATACAAATTTTGTTTATCTTGGCCAAAGATCACAATTGAGCTAGAAGATAAAATCAAAGACTTGGAATTCAAATTGCTAAATATCTCTGAAACATATAATCCAGTAGTGGATTCAATAAATGCCAAAGAAACACAAGTTGCAAAACTTCATAATGATTTGAACACTCTGATGAAGAAAAGGGGAGAAATCAAAGATAGGTTGTGCCAACTGAAAGGCTTGATAAGTCCAAAAATAGATTCTATGACCCATCTGGTAAATGAAGCTCTAAAATCTCAAGTCATAATTGATACAACATTAGATGTGCAGAAGGTAGAGAAGATAGTATTTCTGATGAATGGCAACATTCATATTCTAGAAAGTGCAAGAAATACATGGAATGGAGAGATAGCTCTAATAAAGACTATCTACAGTGACATTTTTCCTTTAGTCATAAATTGAGATGAAGATATGTATTTGTAATTATGCAGTAGAGTACACAAGTTTTTGGAATTTTTGAAAATTTTTTGGCTCTGGATCACACCCTTTGTCATTGATGTCAAAGGGGGAGAAGAAGATTAGTGAAAAATGATGAACATCTTAGGGGGAGTAGAAAATCAAAGTGTATATAGTAAGGGGGAGCAGTCAAGCATTTTTCACTAAGTGTTGCCATCAATGCCAAAGGGGGAGATTGTTGGCAAGAGACACTGATCCGATATAAACTTGCATGTTGTCATTGATGGAAACAAGAGTCAAAGGTCTCATTAGCATTAAAGGAAGGCATATCTCTAGAAGATCATACTGCATTTCAAGTCCAGTTGGTAGAAAATAGCTAAGTATGGGTATATACAAAAATAGAGGACAGTAAGTGGGTCAGTATGCCTCTGCAGATGATGATCTGGAAATGTGACTCAGGTATGATATTTATAAGTGTTTGAGATTGTTATGTTCCAGAGATCAAGTCCTGACTTCCTCCGGAAGTCATTTGGAATAAATATCTAAGTCTGGGTAAACAAAGGTGTAGCAGAGACAGTGTACATGGCACATTGTAATGGTCTACATTCCTCCGCAGGTGAGTATTTTACTATGCGGTTTTAAGGTGTTGTAAAAACTTGTATGGAGTGTCTAATTCTAGAGTTGTGAGATCTGAAGACCACCAAAAAGATAGCTGCAAGTTGCTAAGTATCGCTACAACATTTGGCAGAGTTTGACTAAGACAGAGTATGAGCTTTAATGGTCTGCATTTCTCTGCAAGATGACATCATGCCTTGTGGTTCTAAGGGTAAGTTTGTAAATGTATGAAGAGTCTTTGATACGGTTTTGGAAGTGTTCTGAGATCCGTAGTAAAAGTTGTAAGTCAAGATGAAACAGTTATGCATGCTCTTAAGGAATAGATTGATTGATATGATAAATCATTGTGCAGAGAAGAGATAGTGTTTGAAGGATCTATTCAAGTGATTGAAGGATTAGAGCCGACCTATGTGAGCATGTTTGAGCAAAGTTTTTGGTCCACATAACATTTAGTGCATTGATTTGAGCCGACAAGCTACATCTTTCTATGTACACGTTTTGTATCTTGGGTGCCAACTTGATTATGAATCAAATCATGATGTGGATATGTAAGAGTGATGAATTTTGATTGTAGGGTGGGTGGTATATGTGTGGATGCAAAATATGCGAAGATAGAGTGGCCGCAGCAAAAAGGGAAATCTTGAGCATATGTAAAAGTAGAGTAGAGAAACAGAGGCAGAATGTAATGAAGAGTTCTGAATTAGTATTTATGAGCTTAACTAGAATTGTTTCCATGCATATGTAGATGCAATCTTAATACTTCACCCTTGGCAATGAGCCACCCTTATTCTACCTTCTTCTTCTAATTGGCAGTGAGCATTTTTCTTGAGCAGTCAGCTCCGGGCAGTGAGCCTCTTGTAACTCGGTATTGTGCTATAATAATATTTTGAGAGATAACACTCTCCGTGGTTTTCCATCTTTGGGTTTTCCACGTAAAAATCCTGGTGTTCATGTGTTATGTCTTTATGGTTGTTGTTCATTAGTTTAATTTGCTTTCACATAATTAAAATTGGTAAATGGATAAAAGAACATGTTTATGAAAGGTTTTGTAGAACACTGATTCACCCCCCCTCTCAGTGTTCATTATATTCAATAAAATGATGCCCCCTCGAGAGGATAGACGAATTTGAAGAATATGGGTGTACTCTTGAAATGAATGGAGATGAAGAAAAGATGGAAATAGAAGATGGAGAACAACATAGAGAAAAATGGAGAAGATAAAAGGAGAGATGATGGATGAATGATAATGCTCAAATTAAATTCATGTTGCATTTGGTCAAATGAGTACTTTTGTCACATCCCCTTTTATTTAGACTTAACAACTTGCTTTAAAACTTTAAATTTTGGATGTGATGTTATAAAAACTATCAAGTGGAACATTATTATGGACAAGGAAAGATATTTTGATGAGTATGTTATTGATTTTATTTTATGATTACTAACCTGGACTAATGTTTTGATGTTGTTTCCGTGAGTGTGACAGACAAGTCAACATAACCACAAGAAGGAGAGCATCATCAAAGAGAGGGAACCTAGGATTTTGAAAGCGAATGGTTGTGATGGAACACACACAAAATCACTTAGAATTGTTAAATATATTATGAATATTTGTTTATCAGTGTGATACTGTCTTCCTATGTGTTTGATCAAAAAACAAATTAAAAATATAATTTCTTTTTAATTTAAGAATGGATAAATAATGTTCTATCTTTTAAAAGATAGAAGAATAAAATAATATTAAAAGAAAGTGCACATTATTATATATAAGTCACCTTCTATTTGGTCTTATTTGCATAATCCCAATGCTAATAACCCCAAATCATTCTCTCTCAAGTTGTTGAAAGGGTCTCCTTTATTTAACACTAGTGGGCCAGTGGCAAAGGCAACAATTGGACCCAATTATAATCTCCATTGGAATAACACATTCTCATATGTAAAACCATATATTTCATTTGATTTCATTGCTTTAGCAATTTGTGCATATCACTCCTTGTTATCATGCCACAAATCTCCATTCAAGATAGCCATATCAACCATACAAATTTTTACAACCATAAGTAATAGAGCATCAAATTTATCTAATAAAACTTAACTATTTAACTAAGTCAAATAACACTAACCAAGCCCAAACAATATTTATGTAGGACTTCTTAAGAAAATAAAAGTAACGAAAATAAAATCATATTTCAAAGGATTTTATTATGCTAGAATTTGTCTAACTCCCCTAGTAGTGCAATTTTCATTTGGTAACCAAGTTCAATTTTAGAGTCATCATGGCACTATTTGAGTGTTCACAATTTGTAGTCGAACACATCATCCATAGTAGGTTTACAATTATAGTCATATTCTCATATCAGATTATAAGACAAAATTTAGTAAATTGTTTTAAATTTCTCAAAGTTCTCTCAACTATACCCAACTCATTTTGAAGAACACCTTCATTATAATAACCAGACCTTAATTGCTCAAATCGAAGCTCAAGATCATTGCTCATATACTAAAAGCTCAAAAACTAGCTCATTGTCTACACTCGGTCCACAATCAAAATACCTTCATGCTTACAATCCTACACTTATGTTGCATCTTGAATTCTGACTTGGCTAATACCTTAAACTCAGAGGACAAAGCATAACAAAAGTTACATGTTCTTTAAATTTCTCAAACTACTCTTCCAAACACAATTAGCATATAAAGTTTACTTTGAAAATCACCATAGATGGTCAATTTATCTAAAGAATGCATCTAAAATGACTTGTGATGGGCCCACAGACGTCACCTCATATAAAGGCAAGACTGTCAATTTAAACAGCTCAGAGAGCTCTGAATTGTTGGCTAGGTCATGATATATCAATGGCTATCGTAAGGCACAATCAAGGATTAATGATTTGTGTAGGTCGACTAAAGTGAAACTACTCGACATAAATTGGCTGATGGACATGCTATGCTCGATGCAAATTTCACGACGTGTCCCACTTCCACTTAACTTACGTCCAGCAAAATTGCTTGCTAGAGTAGATCATTCTCTCCAAACACACGTCATTACCATATGGATCTACCGTGGCACAATGATCACTCCTAACCATATTTATATGGTCTTGTGTTTATATTTGATTGGCTCATATTTTACCGTCTACATGGTCGAAGGGTCACAACCAATAATAGTATTTGGACATGATGTATGTCAGAGCCCATCACCATAGCAATTATCACCCCTTACAAAACATTTACCACCACCGACAAAGCAAGTGACTGCGTTCCTAAGTCAATGAGAACATTACAAAGGCTAGCTTAAAGCACATGGTAACTCGCTAGGGATGTCAAAAATAAAATAGAGCATAAAATGCATGTAAAGATCGTAAAATGCACCCACTTTAGATTTGATTGAATGGGCAGCGAAAAGGGATTATGTGAATCTATGGCTATCATAGTGAGTTAAAATGAAAGTGCTAAAAAATAATTGTCCAATAGAAGGGTGCTCTTTGATGCAATGAAATCATGCCATGTGTTTCATTTCACATCAGAATTGAAAGTCTTCATGTTTCAACCATGGGTCTTCGATGGTATACTAGTGCAAGGTACAAGGTTCAAACTAAAGCATGAGCTCAATTACCAAGCCTAAAAAATAGAGACACATGGATTATCCAAACACATGAAGTGATGCAGTACAACACACCATAGTTGTGACAAGAGTAAGGATTTGAACACCATAGTTGTGACAAGAGTATGGATTTGAACATGAATGAGATAAACTTAAAATAGAGAATGAGTATGGATTCAAAGCAAAGCATATAAAAATGACACATCTTTATCTATATAGTGTGTTAGCCTTCATCTTGACTATGAATGTCTATTAGGCTATAAGCTAAAGAGAACTTCTTAGAATGAACCCATGAATGTGGGTTTCTCTAACTATTTAGAAGAGAAAATCTATAAAGAGCTGACCTACTTTTCTAGTAGATAGATCTTTAAGTACTCTTCCTTCCTCCTTCACTTGATTCTTCATCAATATGTAAACTTCTACACAAAGCTAAAATCAAAGATGGCACACATAACAAAAAGATACAACCTAGTAATAGTTTCGCTCCCCCCTTCACAAAATGTCTTCTTATTATGACTTTGTTAAATAATTCATGTTTCCAACCATTGACCATATAACAAGGGAACCCATTTTTAAGCTCTCAAAGTCAAGCATTTCAATGAATAAAGGATAGGTGCAAACATGATTGGTGTTTTGTAATGACCAATACTATGATAAGGCTCTATGATTTCACAGGGCAAGTCTACAGGTTCCCAAAGTTTGCATCCAATAGAGTCTTTACCATACAAGTCATAAAACATGGATACAATCAAGATCTTATTTGACTATGATATGGAAGACAAGCCTACTACTCTAGTACCATCCACCTATAACACCATGACTATAGCTAAGTGGTGCTTTGGAAAATATCTAGAGGCCTAAGTACAACATTTCCAACTAGAGCCAATGGAAGACACACGTGTCGCTATGACCCATGGGGTACTTTATCAAGTGGCTAGCCAATTGAGGCAACGAAGAGTTCTAACAAAGAATAATCTGGCAAAGTGATAGAAACTTGGGAGATTATTGCAATGGTCCCTAAGACTCCTATACCTTATGAGAACTTTTATAAGAAGTTGGCCAACTTCAAATGCAACCTAAAGAATAAATGTAAGAAGATGACAGATAACCAAGGCTGGTAAATTCACGAAATTGATGCCTAGTGGAAGTTCAAGTACAAAGTTGGACATCCCTCAATTTCCCTTAGGAAGTTTGCAATTGAGAAATTTGAGAAGCTATATGAAGAGGCGAATCCTAGTTCGTTATTCACTCCTGAAGCTTCCAAGAGAATGACTAGAGAAACAATTATATTGTCTTAAGATGAGCTAGAGGTCCAATTAGTTAATCCTAATTACTAGCATCGAGCTCCTATAGCAACAATGTTTACTTAGCAGCCAATGGCACATGGGAGTAGCATAGGTGTGCAATCACAACTACACAAAATCTACTATAGAACCAAGTTCTCACTCGAGGGGGAAGTACTCAAACATAGGTTTCATTCAAAGAAAAATGAGGGGTAGCTCCTAGCAACAATAGAAGAAGGATAGCCCTCAAGAAGCCAACAACAAATCAAATAATGCCCAAGGAAGAAAGGAGGGACTGTAGCTACCACATCATCCCAACAAACACCTTCCACCCAACCAATCAATCTCATAATACTAGGGTGAGGACGATGACCTTTAAGAACACAAGAAAAGAAAGAGAAATTTAAGGACCCTCTGAAGAAGTAGTAGAAAGAAGAAAGTATCCAAAAGTTAATAGAATAACCAGGACAAGCACATGTAGCCCTCCTCACCCACTGTAAATATTCCTCAACCTCCTTCCTCACCCACTAAGTATTCCTCCTCCTTCCTCCTCACCCATTATAAGTCCTCCTCCTTCTCCTCTCCTCTAGCTAGAACACACAAATTTCCCCTATCTATCCCTCATAGTTTTGCAACTCCCCCATTCCTTCACCAACAACAAAGTTCCTTGCTAAGTACCACCCAAGTTCCTTTACAACAATTTATGCAGCCTTCCCCTCCCTAACAATATTCCCTTCAATATGGCTTTCCCTCTCATCTCATTCCCAGTTACCTCAATCCCAAGCACTTGTTATCCCTCCAACCCCATCAACTTCATAAGTTTTGTGATCTTCCTTTGTCTCCTCACCTTCTAAGCCTCAATACGTTATCATTCCCCAAACAATCTCCACTCCCCAGCCTACCCAGCAACAAATGATCCTATAGTCTCATTTCTGTGCACTCCAATAAGACATTAAATATTCCTAAAGGTTTTACTGCCAATATCATTCATTATGCTTCCACCAGCATAAAGGTCGTAGTTCACATACATATTTAATGTGTCATGAGAATATGTTCGAGTTCAATGCAGAGATGATTGAAGGATCAACGAATATAGCGTCCATAAATCTAGTGCAACTCAGCCAGTGAAGATAATGCATAGCTATTTTAAAACGGCGCGACTCTATGATAAAAAGAATATGTTAATCGCAAGCTTTCCAAAATGAGGCGCGGCCAAAATCCAAAATAACATGGCAATGTGGGCCCGCGGTGAAATAAACTTCAGTTTATAAAATTATTCTTTTATCTCCGGTGAAGGTTAAAGGAAGATTCATTTCATTTAAACATTAAAAAATGGTAGGAGGCGATAAAGATAAGGTGGGGGCCCGTGGTTTCCAAAGGGGAAGAAATTATTAAAGCAGAATCGCGACCTCTAAAAAGAAAGCTTTATTCTAAAATAAAAAAATATCTAATCTAAGATTCCGTAAATGTTATTTGAGGATAAGCTAAAAAGTTCGTCTTCTAAAGAAAGGTGGAGAAACAAAAATGGAAACAAATAATGGCCATCACCATATTGCTAGTTCTTAAATGCTTAAAGTCAAATAAAAAATTAACTCTTTTGGTTTAGGAATAGGTATTTAAGAATCGTTTTATTTTATTTATATTTTTAGAATTATTTTATTATATTTAGTTCATAGGCCAAGTACAATTGCAGGGCTGAGATTATTGTAGTATAGTTATATAGTGAATAAAATAAAAGTTTTTGTCTCTTAAAGAAAGGTCGAGAAACAAAACTGGAAACAAATAACGGCCATTACCATATTGCTAGTTCTTAAATGCTTAAAGTCAAATAAAAAATTAACTCTTTTGGTTTAGGACTAGGTATTTAAGAATCGTTTTATTTTATTTATATTTTTAGAACTATTTTATTTTATTTAGTTCATAGGCCAAGTACAATTGCAGGCCTGAGATTATTGTAGTATAGTTATATAGTGAATAAAATAATTTTAATGAAATATTATATAATTTAGTAAAATAGATATGTATTTTAATAAATAAATAGTAGATAATATTTTTAAAGAATAAAACAAATAAAATTTATGGCCAATATAATTAAGTTTAATAGTATTTATGTGCATAGTTATTTTCATTAAATTATAGTGAATAAAATAATTTTAATGAAATATTATATAGTTCAGTAAATAAAGATAAAATAGTCGATAATATTTTTAAAATAATTATATGTTTAAAAATGTAGTAAATAATTTATTTGAAATTACTATTGAATATCTCTTAAATAAACAACTCTTTAAGTAAACTAGCATACCTATCTTTAGGAAATCTATGTAAAAGAGGTGGATTCCATATTTTTCTGATTTGTGATGAAAGTGGAATAGCAGAATATAGAAATGTAAGTTTATATATTATAATAATATTAATTACCAAGACATTAAGGGGATGACTATGACCATGTTCACAAAAACTAAAAAGAACACATATTTTTTTAAAATTATAAAGTAAGTGTTTTAAATTTAAAATATAGAGGATATATTTTATTAAATGAACAGCTTTTTCAATAGCAAGTTGGAGGAGTTGCACAGTAAATTCAAAGACCTACATTTTGATGAGGCAGAGGAACTAGATATGGCTCACAGTGGCACCCAAGATCCAGGTTTACCCGCAGTTGCTCCCAGTTTGTATGAATCTCCAAGGCTCTTTATTGATCAGGATGGAGTGCCTCATATACATGTTGAACCAACAAATGATGTGGAAGCAGACATAGAATTAGACACAGAGTTTGATCACTTTCTAGACCTTGAATCAGACATGGAACTAGAGCTTTCAGAGAAGGAAGAAGACAGGGATGTGTCAATGAAAGATGCTGATCCTAAATAAGTTTTGTGGACTGTTATCTTGCAGAACTTCTGTTGCACTCTTTTTTGGTTTTACATGCTTGAAACTGTAATCATATGAATTATATGTACCTCTCTATCAACTTGTGAATCCTGGGTAGGTGGCCATCTTGGCCACATAGTATGTAACACTTTGGCTCCTACTTTTTTAGTAATATGAATGCACTATCTTCAATCAAAAAAAAATTATACAGTAAGTGTTTTAAATTTAAAATATAGAGGATATATTTTATTAAATGAATGCACCGTAACTAGGACATATTTTTTTAAATGAAAACACACAAAAATTAAATTTAAAACACTTATTTTATAATTTTTACAAAAATATGTCAGCTCTTTTTAGTTTTTGTGAACACTGTCACAATCATCCTCTTATACCACTGTATAACACTTAATAAAATAAGATAAATAACTCAAATATAACATCTCTTTTAATTAACATTACCTTTACCTTCACATATTGGAATGGTTCAAAATTTGGAGAGTTTTTAATTAAACATAACAAATGATAACATAATACTCATAAAAGCCAAAGGTTAACAGTTAGATATAACTGCAACTGGTAGATATATACAGTTGCAGAACAACAATAGAGCAGTATTAATTATCTTGATTCTTCTTGATTCTATAATGCAGTTCAAAAAAGCATTACCGTCAAACAAACAGTTCATAAATGACTAGCCAATAAACACAACCAAGAACAACGACTGTCCAGGAATGGTTCAATGTTAATTTTTTTAACAAAACATAATTTCAAAGCCATTGATTATATTTTACATTTTAAAAAATTCTAAAAGTCTTTCTTTCAGAGGGTTTTATATCAAATCTACATAATTGATTACCTTAAGCTAAAACCTCTTCACCATTTTAATTTCTCTGTCTCCAACTCTTCTCATTTCACATGGATTGAGATATGGTTCTAAGAGTATCTATGGAAATTTGATTATGTAAAAGAGTTCTAACAAGCCTTGAAATAGTCCCCAATGATAAACCATTTATCTGAGGAGACTTTGACTATAATATTTTTGACACAACTCTGTCCCTAACCGTAACAATTTTCTTGATGATGGATCATGTAGTATGACCCAAAACGTTGAGAGAAAATACTATCACACAGTTTAATCCAGAAACACCTAATTACAATATTATAGACTGTGGAAATCTGATGTCTATTATAACCATACCTACTCTGTGTATGTTTTATGGCTATTGCTCCTACAGCAGCTATGGCTCTGCAGTGTTTTCAGCCTAGAATTTATTTAGCAGCTCTTTCAGATATGTTGTCTCATGTTTTCTCCTCTTTGTTTTGTATTGAAAGACGTATTGGGAAATGAGGTGTCTCAACCTTACATATTTCCCATAAATAGTTATTGTCATTTAATATTTTCCTACAGCTATTATGCATTGTCGATGCATTGAAAATTGGTTTATTAGGTGTCAAAAGATGCCCACATGGTAGTATATGATGGAAGGCCTATTTTTAGGCATATTATGACAGATTCTATGACATCTGTAAGGGTCAAAAATAGGGGTTTTCATTTTGGACGTGAGAGCTTATTTTGGGACTAGAATCTTGGCTGAGAAGCTTCGCACATGGTTTTGTAAAACCATAGATGGTTTCTTGTATATCCAAAAGTCTATAAATTGGAGGATTGAGGAGTAGTTTGCATAATGTGAGTTTGCAGGTATTGTTATGCTACTGGAATGCTGCTGGAATTCTTCCAGAGTTGTTTACTGGTGATACTCCTATAATAAACTTGCTCTGCAAGTGTATGTAATCATGTTACTGGATTTGAAATACATTGAGCAGGCTTTTGGAGTGTGGGGTTTTTAACCCGAAAGGGTTTTCCCCACGTATATCTGGTGTTCTGTGTTTTATTATTTATTTCATGTTTTTAAATGTGCTTCTAAATTTTCTGTAACTGTTAGATCAGTTTTTAAAAGTTTTAAATAATATCTCTCCTCAAGATTGGCGTAGGAAGTTGTTTCCGCTACTTTAACTTCCTTACAAGTGGTATCAGATTCTGATTACCTTTGGTTTCAATTGTGGGTTGTTGGGTTTTTTGTGCTAATCAAGGTTTGAGTGGGAGTTTGTGTAGAGGATACTTTGTGATCTTGTTGCAGGCTTTTTTTAGATGGTGAGCACATCTGGGAGGATTGAGGTTGAAAAATTTTCTGGCACGAACTTTGAAATGTGGAAGCTAAAGATGGAAGTTGTTGGTTTTTCTTCTGAATCAGCATCAAGGTTTGCCAGTTCCTATGCACATGCAGATTCAGCCAACTAATACAGGAGGTTGCGTGAGCTCCTCCCCTTCACTTTTGGTTCTGCCGCACCAAGGGGGGTGTCCCTATAACTCAAGATATAACCTTGACTAGCTAAAAGATAGAAAGATCTAACTTGACAACAACAAGCAGAATACTCTCATGTATGGACCAAGATTTGCATGATAGATCACAAGGTTGGCAACACTCTTGGACATAATGTCTGGTTAGGTATGAGAGTATGCAGGGGTTTTCCTACTCCTAATCCTACAACTAACAGGTGGAAGTGATGAAATGGGCAGACATAATGTCCGGGATGCAAGACAAGGGGTTTTGGCTCATAACTACTGATCCAGGAGCAGACTGGTGCCTATCCATTGGGCAAGGAGTCAACTAGACGTATACAATAGATGGTTTGCAACTTTCACTCAAGTTTCAGGGGGTTGGACTGATGGTTGCCTTACAAACATCACCCAAGAATGGGTATCTAACTGCTTCTACTTACAGATATCCCTGCTGACATGCAACTAGATTCAAAAGAAGGAGAATAACATGCAGCAAATGGAGACAAGCAGATAGACACATGCAATAAGTATTTTTCATATAACATTAACATTGAAACTGAAAATATGTGCAAAATACACTCATGTTGCAACTCATAAACTCCAAAATGGGATAAAATAGCCAAGATCATGCCCTGTTCTTCATTATTTACACCAAAATGCCTCAGGCCTTCAACAACCTTCAAATGAGCAACACAACCTGCTATATACAGCAAGGAAGGTTCCCAACATTAATTACATAGTTGACCAAAAATCCCGCCAGATACACAGTATCAGAAAAATGGCGCTCAGCGCATTGAATGCAGCAGGTAGAAGAGGGGACAGAAGAGGTTCTCGAGCCATGAGCCGCCAGCTATAATGTACAACTCCAATCGGGTACCAGATCCATCCACACCATCGCCTATACCTCTGCAACAACCGCCATTGATGGCTCAACCACCCGCGGCCTACCTGGAAACCATCGCAGCACTCAAAAAGGAAATTCCCGCCAAAACGTGCTTTACTGAAGGTTCAAGTTATGCAGGAACATTAATCCCACATGCACGGTGCGGAGACTCCTTCAGTAGTTCAAAAACATGGCCACATGCATAATAAGCGTCGAGCGCTTTTGCCACGCTCGACACACGCCTTTCTCTCCAAAAGCCCATCGCTATGACCAAAGCCATCGGCCAACCCCAAAAAACTCACATCGATCTCAAAGGTCTCGCCAATGCCTACCTTACAATCCGCTCCATCGGCCAGAGATAGACCATCGGGCCAGCACAAAACTCCTTTGCCGATGCCCATGGTCTCACTGATGCCTTTAAAAATCCTGATGACATCATCATCATATCCTGATGATGTCACCATCACCCGTCTGCATACTGCGCAACTCTCATATCCGGATGACGTCATCGCCATATAGGCGCCGGGGTGATATTAGTAAGATAACCTAATATTTCAGAATATCACCCCCCAAACAAAATATCATGATGCACTGTAAACCGGATGATGATGATGAGCCCTTTAACTCAAAGAACATCAGGGTGCACTGTAGCTCTACTGCAGGATCGGGATGATATCCAAACATCACCCGATATTGAAACAAGATGATCCTGATGACAAATCTGGTCGACAGAAAATCATGATGATGCTGACCACCTCGGAGAAAATATGATGCTGCTGTTGAAAAATGCTGAGGAGGGCCAACACTTAGAATATGTTTTGGATTTTTTGGGAAGGTGCCTGCATGTTTTTATGCTTGAAAACTGACTGCTCATGCAGGCACCAACAGTGGCTCTGTCTGGGGATGCATGCCTCTTGCAGGCATGGCAAGAACCTCAGAACTCTGGGATGCAGACCAGTCCCCTATCCATTGGGCACAGAGTCATAAAGTTACAATGATCTGCATCACCAAATACACTCGATGGCCTAAGGCCACCAAGAAAAGGAAAACCAATATTTCCCCTTATCAAACACCTTGTTCTCATCTACACATACTGGGTCAAGCCTGGGAATGATGCCATGATCTGACCACAAACAAACCTAGTCACTTGCATATTCATCCTTCTGATTTAGTTTGACACTGTCAACCCTATGCAAACAACACTCAGCATCTAGCAACAAGTGAATGCAGAATGTATCAGGCAATGCAATCTCAAATGGTATGTAACGCTTGTCATCATCCGCATCAGCAGTGTGCATTGCAAAATGATCTCCTAGCTGGACTGAAAACTGAAAACATTCAAAGTCCACGATGCAACTAGGAAAAACAGGGCTCTCTTCATTGTAAGCTGGCCTATCAAAAGAAAAGCTTTCAAATTCACAATTGTGCACATCATGCACACAACCAATAGCAGCACCAAACTAGAAAAGACCAGGCTCTGACACCTCTTTCAAATCAGGCACATTTTTACAGTCACTTACCTGATGTATGTTGTTTCCTCTTTCATCAGGATGAGAAACAGAATCCAAGTCAAAAACAATGTCTAGATCCTCACCATACTCAGACATATCCTCATCATCACATGTGTCATAAATGGGTGACCCAGGTGCATCAATTTCATCATAGTATGCCATTGGTTCATGGGCAGCAGAGCACGCATTTTCATCACCAATGGATTCACTCTGTGAAGGAGTATCAGCCTGTGTGTCATAAGCAAAACAGCCATCAAATGAAAAACAATCATGCTCTGCACCAGCACTTATTTCAATTTCTGACTGCTCTTCATGATCTCCATGTGTTTGAAAGGTAAGCAATGGGTCACACATGGGACTGTTTTTCTGTTTGCTTATACCTTCTCTGTCTTGAGTACAATACTCACAATTGTCTCCACAGGTCCATTCCAAAAGTTGCTCATTGTTGTCCACAACCTTATTGTTGTTTTCATGGTCATATGCCTCATCATTGCAATGGGAATCCTCACTAGTCCCTTCATTGGCATCCTCAACTGGTGAACAATCCAGTTGAGTAGTATTGTTAGCATTATGTTCAAATACAGCAGTCTCAACCTCTATGCTTTCATTTTCATTTTTATCTGCACATGATGCCTTAATTATTTGGTCATTTGCAGCTTCACAACTATTTTTCACACCAAGGCCAGGGGACAGGGATTTCAGCAGGTGCACATTTCTGATTTTTTCTATTTTTTCTACGAACTTGTATGCCATCTGCATACTTGTCACCTTGAAATCCCTCAGTAATGCACTAGAGCCCTCCTCAAAAGCTTCAAAGAATATGCCAACACAGGCTGAAATATCGGGTCTAAAGACTTCTGGGATCTGTGAAAGGGCTACTGCAAACCTATGACTGAAATCAATACATAGCTCTTCATCTTGTTTTTTGATTTTCATCAATTCTGCAACAAGATCAGCAGGTTCTTTTGCAAATTCCTCTTTAAAACAGTCAGTAAGCTCATCCCAACAGGCAAAAAATCTTTTTGGGAAGCTCAAATACCAGTCTTTTGCTTTTGCATCAAGGGACCTAACAAAAAACCTCATCCACATATCCTCATCTCTAAATGAATGTTTTCCCATGAACTCATGAAAATTTTGAATATGTGCATCCCCATCACATACACTGTGACCACTAAATCTGGGCATCTAACAGTATATCTTAGCAGGCATATTTTTTACTTTATAATCAACCCATGACAAATCTAACTGGTCATACAAAGGATCAAAAGGGCTGACAGGAGGTTTAGCTTTTTGACTAGCAGACACAACAAGGTTATCACTATTCAACTGGGCCTGCCTAGCCTCTAAGAGTATCAAACTATTTTTCATTTCTTCTAATCTTTTATCCAACAAATCATTCCCCTTTTGACTGAGTATGGGTGTATACATATTTGGATTCCTGAAATTTCTATTTTCAGACATCCCTTGCATTCCTAAGACCTGTAACCTCCCCTGGCATCTAACTTATGCATTAGGACAACAAATATAAGTGGGAAGAAACAGGGCACCTTTTCTCATACAGATGCTAAAGTTTGAACATCACATTTTTTGTCACAACACACACATCAACTTTTCATGTGCACTTGAATTTTTTTGCAGAGTCGCCACCTCTCCAAAGAGGACAAAATTTACAGCAGCTGAAAGCTCATCAAATATGTTTCTGAGTTCATTCCACCAGCAGAGCATCATCATTCACATGAAAGACTCCCCAGCAGAGTCGCCATTTTGTTGGTTTTTCTTCTGAATCAGCATCAGGGTTTGCCAGTTCCTATGCACATGCAGATTCAGCCAACTAATACAGGAGGTTGCGTGAGCTCCTCCCCTTCACTTCTGGTTCTGCCGCACCAAGGGGGGTGTCCCTATAACTCAAGATATAACCTTGACTAGCTCAAAGATAGAAAGATCTAACTTGACAACAACAGGCACAATACTCTCATTTATGGACCAAGATCTACATGATAGATCACAAGGTTGGCAACATTCTTGGACATAATGTCTGGTTAGGTATGAGAGCATGCAGGGGTTTTCCTACTCCTAATCCTACAACTAACAGGTGGAAGTGATGAAATGGGCGGACATAATGTCCGGGATGCAAGACAAGGGGTTTTGGCTCATAACTACTAATCCAGGAGCAGACTGGTGCCTATCCATTGGGCAAGGAGTCAACTAGATGTATACAACAGATGGTTTGCAACTTTCACTCAAATTTCAGGGGGTTGGACTTATGGTTGCCTTACAAACATCACCCAAGAATGGGTATCTAACTGCTTCTACTTACAGATATCCCTGCTGACATGCAACCAGATTCAAAAGAAGGAGAATAACATGCAGCAAATGGAGACAAGCAGATAGACACATGCAATAAGCATTTTTCATATAACATTAACACTGAAACTAAAAATATGTGCAAAATACACTCATGTTGCAACTCATAAACTCCAAAATGGGATAAAATAGCCAAGATCATGCCCTGTTCTTCATTATTTACACCAAAATGCCTCAGGCCTTCAACAACCTTCAAATGAGCAACACAACCTGCTATATACAGCAAGGAAGGTTCCCAACATTAATTACATAGTTGACCAAAAATCCTTCCAGATACACAGTATCAGAAAAATGGCGCTCAACGCATTGAATGCAGCAGGTAGAAGAGGGGACAGAAGAGGTTCTCGAGCCATGAGCTGCTAGCTGTGGATGTACAACTCCAATCGGGTACCAGATCCGTCCACACCATCGCCCATACCTCTGCAACAACCGCCATTGATGGCTCAACCACCCGCGGCCTACCTGGAAACCATCGCAACACTCAAAAAGGAAATTCCTGCCAAAACGGGCTTTACTGAAGGTTCAAGTTATGCAGGAACATTAATCCCACATGCACGGTGCGGAGACTCCTTCAGTAGTTCAAAAACATGGCCACATGCATAATAAGCGTCCAGCGCTTTTGCCACGCTTGACACACGCCTTTCTCTCCAAAAGCCCATCGCTATGACCAAAGCCATCGGCCAACCCCAAAAAACTCACATCGATCTCAAAGGTCTCGCCGATGCCTACCTTACAATCCGCTCCATCGGCCAGAGATAGACCATCGGGCCAACACAAAACTCCTTTGCCGATGCCCATGGTCTCGCCGATGCCTTTAAAAATCTTGATGACGTCATCATCATGTCTTGATGATGTCACCATCACCCATCTGCATACCGCGCAACTCTCATATCCAAATGACGTCATCGCCATATAGGCGCCGGGGTGATATTAGTAAGATAACCTGATATTTCGGAATATCACCCCCCAAATAAAATATCATGATGCACTGTAAACCGGATGATGATGATGACCACTTTAACTCAAAGAACATCAGGGTGCACTGTAGCTCTACTGCAGGATCGGGATGATATCCAAACATCACCCGATATTGAAACAAGATGATCCTGATGACAAATCTGGTCGACAGAAAATCATGATGATGCTGACCACCTCGGAGAAAATATGATGCTGCTGTTGAAAAATGCTGAGGAGGGCCAACACTTAGAATATGTTTTGGATTTTTTGGGAAGGTGCCCGCATGTTTTTATGCTTGAAAACTGACTACTCATGCAGGCACCAACAAAAGATATGTTGATTGACCGGGATCTATGGGATGCAGTGGATGAAAATGTCCATAGGCCTGTGGATCCAGATTTGGCTGCAAAATATGATGTAATGGATAGAAAAGCTAAAGGTCTCATTAGACTATGTCTTGCAGACTCGATTCTGATAAATGTCCATGAAGAACCCACTTCAAAGAAGCTTTGGAAGAAGTTGGGTGAGATATATCAAGCTAAATCTCTAGTGAAGAAGGTGGACGAATTTCTAAGCATTTGGAAACATTCAATATGTTGGTGACTCAATTGACCTCAGTTGGGGTGAAAATGGACAAGGAAGAAAGGTGCCAAATTTTGATATGTTCGCTACCAGACTCATGGGATAGCCTAGTTACGACTATTGGGAGCACTGCAGTTGTCTTGACGATGGAGCATGTTGTTGGTTCTCTACTTTCCAAAGAGATGAGAAGAAAGGTCTCTCTGAATGCCAAAGAGGCTTTGAGTGTTCTAGGAAGACAAAAAGAACGAGGCAAAGATGAGAAGCAGCGTGGCCATTCCAAGTCCAAGAATAAGGGGAGATCAAAATCTCCTGGTAAGTCCAAGGCAATATGCTGGAACTGTGGAAAATCCAGACACTTCTGAAAGGAATGTAAAGAAGAGAAGAAAAAGAAGAAGAAGAAGCAAGATTCTGATTCTGAGTCTGAGAAAGAAGATGGAGATACCTTTATTGCAGCCTTGGCCACTCGTGCAAGTGATAATGCATGGTTGATAGACTCAGGTGCATCTTTCCACATGGCTCCTAACAGAAACTAGTTTAATAAGTATGAAAACTATGATGGTGGTAAGGTGTATTTGGGTGATAATTATTTCCTTGACATTGTTGGTCGTGGTAGTATTCATGTGAACTTTTCTGATGGTAGAGTTAGAAGATTTGATGGTGTCTTACATATCCCAAGACTAGCAAGAAATTTATTATCTATTAGTAAGCTAATAGATGCAGGTGTGCATATACAATTTTCTGAAGCAGGTGTGAAAATGGTGAGAGGTGCTATGGTGATAGCAAGAGGAAGTAGATTGGGTAGATTGTACCAGCTCAATGCATGCATGATTGAGTGCAATGGCACTTCTGATAAAATCAAGCCAAAAACTACTTCACTGAAAAAAGAGATGGTTTCTTCTTTTGCGGATGGTCGTGGCTCGGCCACTCATGTAGGTGATAATGCATGGTTGATAGACTCAGGTGTATCTTTTCACATGACTCCTAACAAAAATTGGTTTAATAAGTATGAAAACTATGATGGTGGTAAGGTGTATTTGGGTGATAATTATTTCCTTGACATGGGTATAGTTTTTAAAGAGTAAATCTGAAGTTTTCAGTCATTTTAAGGAGTTTAAGGCTATGATTGAAACTCAGACTGGAAAGAAAATTAAATGTTTGAGGTGAGTACTATTCTGCAGATTTTGACAGATTCTATACAGATTGCGGGATTAAAAGACAAAAGACAACTCCGTATTCTCCTCAGCAGAATTGAGTCACAGAAAGAATGAACAGAACATTGATGAAGGCTAGGAGCATGTTGAGTGGAGTAGGTCTAGAACAAAAATTTTGGGCTGACGTTGTAGCCACTATTTTCTATTTGATAAATAGATCTCCAACATCAACACTTGTTGATAAAACGCCAATGGAGGCGTGGTCAGGGAAAAAGATTTCACTTAGACATCTGAGAATTTTTTGTTGTGAGGCATATGCACATGTGCCTAAGGAGAAGAGGACAAAGTCAGATTCTAAGGCTATCAAATGTATCTTCATCAGCTATGGCTATGGTGTGAAAGGATACAAGCTTTGGTACCCTGTTGCACATAAGGTAATTTATCTCAGAAGTGTTGTTTTTAGAGAGACTAAATCTTCTCCTGTTACTTTTCAGCCATAACAGCATAACGAAATTGGTCAGAAAAAGGATGTGATTCAACTTCCATCTATGCCTCAGAATGTTGAATTGAGACCCCAAGATAGACAAGAAGTTGAGGAGAGCTCATCAAGCTCTAAATCTTCAGGAGAGGGAGAAGAGGAGGAAGAAGTGGAAGAACCTCCACCTTAGCTTGTTCCAAGGTTTACAAGGCATAGGCAACCACCTGAAAGGTATGGGTATTCACCCGATGATTGGAAGTGTATATTTGCTTTGAATACTAACATTGATGAACCAAGATCTGTGCAAGAGGCTTTGGGTATGAATGATGCAGAGTCCTGGAAAGTTTCCATGGATGAAGAGATGACAGCCCTTGAAAGAAATGATACATGGGACCTAGTACCATTGCCTGAAGGATGCAAACTTGTTGGATGTAAATGGGTGTTCAAGAAAAAGATCGGTTCAGATGGAAATGTTGAAAAGTATAAGGCACGGTTGGTTGTGAAGGGATACTCTCAGGTTGAGGGTATTGATTACGGTGAGATATTTTCTCCTATTGCTAAAATGACATCCATTCATTTTTTATTATCTATTGCAGCAGCTTATGACCTAGAGGTCGAGCAAATGGGTGTGAAAACTGCTTTCCTACATGGTGATTTGGAGGAAGAAATTTACATGACACAGCCAGAGCACTACGTGGTGAAAGGTAAAAGCAAGTTGGTTTGTAAGTTAAAGAAATCTCTGTAAACTCCTAGGATGTGGTACCAGAAGTTCGATACTTATGTGTTGAGTTTGGGATTTGTGCGGTCTAAATCTAATCACTCTGTATATTTTAAATCTGATGGTGATCATTTCTTGGTAATTGCTTTATATGTTGATGACATGTTATTTATTGGGAAAGGCAAAGGTTTGATTGCAGAATTAAAATCTCGGCTCTGCAAAATTTGAAATGAAAGATCTTGGTGTAGCAAAACACATACTTGGGATGGAGATCAGAAGAGATCGTGAGAACAGAAAGCTATGGCTTGGCCAGAGTAAGTATGTTTGTTCAATTTTGCAAAGGTTTAACATGCAGGATTGTAAACCACTATGTGTTCCTATTACATTGGGAACGAAGCTCTCTATTTCACAATGTCCTACATCCCCATCAGAGATGGAAGACATGAGCAAAGTGCCTTACCAGAGTGTAGTTGGAAGCTTAATGTATGCTATGGTCTGTACAAGCCCAGACATTGCCCAAGCAGTGGGATTTCTTTCTCGTTATATGTCTAATCCTGGAAGAGTGCATTGGGATGCAATTAAGAGGGTCTTCAGATATTTGTGGGGTACGATAGAGTACTCTATTTGTTTTCATGGTACAAGAGATCAGCATTCCTTGAGTATTCACAATTTTGTGGATTTAGACTGGGCTGGTGATGTCGATAGCAGAAGATCCACCAGTGCATATGTTTTTACTCTTAATGGTGGTACAATCAGTTGGACGAGCAAGCGACAGGCTGTGGTCGCTTTGTCCACTACTAAGGCAGAGTACATGGCAACTACTCATGCCTGTAAAGAAGTCATTTGGTTGAAGTGTTTGTGTTCAGATATTGGATTGAAACAGGGTGCAGTTACAGTTTATTGTGACAGTCAGAGTGTAATCTGCCTTGTGAAGATCCCAAATTTTCATGCCAAGACCTGTTGGTGCCTGCATGACCAGTCAAGTTTCAAGCAGTTAGCATGCAGGCACCTTCCCTAAAAATCCAAAAATATTTGAAGTCTCTGGGCCTCCTCAGCATTTTTCAATTGCAGCATCATATTTTCTTTGGAAGAGGTCATCATCATCATCATATTTCTGAACGTCACCCTGATGTTGCTTGTGGGGGTCATCATATTTTCTGCCAGCCTGATCTTTCGCTTGGGGGTGATATCTTAACATCGGGTGATCTTAGTTAAGATCATCCTGATGATGTTGCTGCAAGGTTCTAAGTGTGACCTGATATTCATCGGGGTCATCATATTTGAACATCGGGTGATCTTAGTTAAGATCATCCTGATGTTATTTTATCACCCCAATGTTATTTTATCACCTTATGTTTGTTCCAGCATCATGATGATGCTGACGTTAGGGAGATATCCCCCTGTCGGCTTCATGCATTGTCCAGTGGGGGGTGATCATTTCAAATATCCGTCATATTCAAATATCACCCCAATCTTGTAGTGAAGCTATAGTGCAGCATGATATTTGTACATGGGGGTGATATTTCCAATTATCCGGTTATCTTTCGAATATCATTCTCATGCCAACATGCTGCTGACGTCATCCAGATTTGATGGGGTCATACTTCAAGTTTTCAATCTGACCCAACATTGTAATATGATGGTGACATCATCAAGGTCCGGGGGGTCATATTTTAACATCAGTCATTTTATGGAGATCCCCCGATGTTGCGAATATGACGATGACGTCATCCGGATATGAGGAGATGCGAAATATGCAGATATGATGCTGACGTCATCAGGATTTTTGTGGACATGCAGGATGTTCATCGGCGAGACATTTGGTATCGGCTAAGCAGGAGGATCTTCCTCCGATGCATCAAGTTATGTCGATGAAGGCAATTATAATGCGGGCGATATTTCACATGAAGGCAAGGTTGGTCATCAGGCTGATATTCATACATCAGGGTGATATTTTTTATCAGGTGATGAGGTCCGGATATGCTTTCCCGCAGGGTGATATTTTCTGCGGGGTGATATTTCATATCAGGGTGATATGAATTATCAGGATGAGCTCAGCAGGTGGTTTGATGACGTCAGGATGATGTTTTGTGCATTCGGATATCATGCAGGAGGATAATGACGGGGTTTTATGTTGATGTCATTGGGAGCAAAAGCACCGACATCATATATGCTTACGACTCAGTATATAAAAATATGAGGAGGTCACTGCGGGGTGCATGTGGGATAATTTGATCCTACATAATTTGAAATATCAGGATGAAGTATTTTGGCAGGAAAGGTCAGCGATGCACAGTATTCTACATTTCCCAAGGCTGTGGGTTGGTACGCCATTAATGGCGGTTGTTGCAGAGGTATGGGCGATGGCGTGGATGGATCTAGTACCCGACTGAAGATGCGAATTCCCAGGTGACGGCGCAAGGCTCGAGACCTTTCCCTTGTCTCCTCTTGCACCTGCTGCATTGAATGTTTGAGCACCAATCCGATGATGCGTTGTATCTGGCGAATTTTGAGTTTGCCTGGTGGTTAATGATGAGCACCTCCTTGCTATATAAGTAGGGATGTGTTGCTCATTTGTAGGTTGTTGAAGGCCTAGGGCATTTTTGTGTAAATAACAAAAGACAGGGCATGATCCTGGTTGTTCTATCCCATTTTGGAGTTTATGTGTTGTAGCATGAATGTATTTTGCACATATGTTCAGTTTCATGTTGATTTATATGAAAAATGCTTATTGCATGTGTCTATCTGCTTGTCTCCATTTGCTGCATGTCATCCTTCTTTTGAATCTGGTTGCTAAGGGTTTCATAGATTCTAGGGTATAGATATCTATACTGCATGCTTGATCTGTAACTTTCATTCAAGGAGTGGATTAAACTATTTTAGGTCAATGCATGGAGAAGGTTGCATGTCAGCAGGAATATCTGTAAGTAGAGGCAGTTAGATACCCATTCTTGGGTGATGTTTGTAAGGCAAGCATCAGTCCAACCCCCTAAAACTTGAGTGAAAGTTGCAAACCATCTGTTTAATACGTCTAGTTGACTCCTTGCCCAATGGATAGGCACCAGTCTGCTCCTGGGTCAGTAGTTATGAGCCAAAACCCCTTGTCTTGCATCCAGGACATTATGTCCACCCATTTCATCACTTCAACCTGTTAGTTGTAGGAGTAGGATTAGGAACCCTTGCATACTCTCATACCCAACCAGACACATATGTCCAAGAATGTTGCCAACCTTGTGATCTATCATGTAGATCTTGGTCCATACATGAGAGTATTCTGCCTGTTGTTGTCAAGTTAGATGTTTCTATCATTGAGCTAGTCAAGGTTACATCTTTAGCTATAGGGATACCCCCCTTGGTGCGGCAGAACCAGAAGTGAAGGGGAGGAGCTCACGCAACCTCTTGTATTAGTTGGCTGAATCTGCACGTGCATAGGAACTGGCAAACCCTGATGCTAATTCAGAAAAAAAACTAACAAAATGGCGACTCCGCTGGGGAAGGATTGATGAAAAAAGAATAGATTTGTGGCCCATCCGAGTAACCAACAAAATGGCGACTCTACTGGGGAGACAATGTCATATCCATAAAGCTTGAGTCTATGAAATTGAAGAATTAGGCCTGGAAGTGCCTTTTTACAGCAAATGTAAAGTTTTATGGGTGGCTTTGTTGTTGGGGGACCCAGAAGGAAACAAATGCATTTTCAGCTTTAGCCAGTTTGAAGCTCATTCCTCTGCCAAGGAGGTGGCGACTCTGTTGAATGAATCTATCAGCAGCTGCAACATGTCCAGGTATTTGTACAAGTTTTTCAAAGATTCCCTATTTGGTGAAATAGCACTGGTTAAAAGGGAAACATTGGTGAAAGCAAATCTTGCATGCTTTTGTTAGAACCTACTCTGTATTTCAAAAGGGCATGCAATATTGTTCAGAAGACTCATATAGAGGACTTTAGGCAGGTTGAAATAGCAGTTTGTATTTTAAGGGCCTAAGGTCATATTGTGATTGAAAATCTGAGTAGAGAAAAGGGTTGCAAAAACACATAAAAAGATGTATTGTCAGCCCATGCACCCTTGTGAAGTGTCAAATGCAATAATGTATAGTAGTCAGTCCCAACCATGTAATAAAAGAAGTTTCAACATAGATAGATATAAGCCCATAAATTTTAGTGGCATTTGTGGTTATCCAAATGCTCTTCCACCTAAAATCAGAAGGTATTTGCCTAAATTCAGTGGTATAAAGGATGAATCAGCTGAGAGACACTTGCAACAGTTTAGAAATCTGATGGATGACTTTGAGATTGACCATGAGGATGTAGTCATGAGGCTATTTGTTCAATCTCTAGATGAAGATGCAAGGGATTGGTTCTCCTACCTTCCAGCTCACTCTGTCAACTCTTGGCAAGATTTTATATCTGCATTTCTAGAACAATATGGTGAAAGAATTTCTGAATATGCAGTCATTAGTGACTTTATGTACATCCATATTGAAGAGGATGAGTTGATCCCAGCCTTTAACCTCAGATTTATGAAGGCATTGAATAGAATACCAAAATGTATGAGACCTAATGATGCATTGTGCTTAGTTGTCTATTTGGGAGCATTTGATAAAAAAATGAGTTATAGATTGAGAGATAAGGAGCCTACCACATTGCATCAAGCACATCAGTTTGCAATAGATATTGAAAACAATTGGAGGTATGGAATTCAAAAGGGTTATTTTTCTAAAAAAAATTGTTGTCCTGTAGCCCCCAATGTTAATGAAAGGTACAACCTAGGTGCTGAATATGAATGTCAGAGCACTCACACCCCTATTAAATCTCTTTATGCATCATTCCAAGCTAATGATGACTCTGCCATAAAGGAGGATGCCCTGATTTACCCATCAGATGAAGTTGAAAATAGTGATTTTTCACGTGATATTTACATGCCAGTCCTGAGTAAGGAACCTTCGTGTTTAAATGATCCAGTTGTGCAAAGTGGTAATCATATGGATCAACAATCAATATCAGTTTCATCAGGAAGTGTTAGAGGGATGTAAAGTGATATAGATAGTTCAACTTCAGAGTGCATTGAAACAGCAGAAATTTTATATGTGGGGCAATCAGATGATAGAAATGATATCCATGACTAGTGCATGGATTAGGTTTGTTCTTCTTATGACTCTGAATCTGACAATACTAAAGAAGAATTGGATTGTCATGAAGAAGAAGCAAAGACCTTTACAATGAACATGAATCCCCTTTATGATGAGCCTGCAGATGCATATGATATTGTGAGTCATGACCTTCAATGGTGCAAGATTAACCCTCTATTTGATGATGATGATACTGATTTGCAAACTATGGAAAGTGAATGTTCATCATCAATTGGTTCAGACGTATGCAATTATGGATGTGCAGATCAGGTTTTGTTACCATTATCCATAAATGATATAGATGATGATGAGGGTCTCATTTATTTTGAATGTCTTCAGTTTTTGGATTAGCTGGATGAGTGCCTGGTAATGTGCAGCAACCAGATAAATGATGAAGAATGCCAAGAGCAGTATGATGTACTGTCTAAGGAGTATAACATGCATGTATTGACTGATGTTGAAGAATATTATAATATGTATGATTATATCTCTAATTTTGAAATCCAAAATGATAGAGGTGAAAATGAAATTAGCAAGCTTTCAAAAGTGGTGGAATATCTAATTGAGCAAATGACATTATGGGCAGATTATGCCAATCTTTTCAGTTGGGATTGGGATCTTTCAGTTTGGAATCAGGCATTTGACAATAAAAAATTATGGTTCTTCCTTTTTGGCTGCCCTGGGCCGCCAAAATAATGTTTAAAAATAATGTGTTTGGTGATGCAGATTGGTGCAAGTTTGACTCTGTGCCCAATGGATAAGGGACTGGTCTGCATCCCAGAGATCTGTGGTTCTCACCATGCCTGCAAGAGGCATGTGTCCCCAGACAGAGCCACTATTGGTGCCTGCATGAGCAGTCAAGTTTCAAGCAGTTAGCATGCAGGCACCTTCCCTAAAAATCCAAAAATATTCGAAGTCTCTGGGCCTCCTCAGCATTTTTCAACTGCAACATCATATTTTCTTTGGAGGAGGTCATCATCATCATCATATTTCTGAACGTCACCCTGATGTTGCTTGCAGGAGTCATCATATTTTCTCCCAGCCTGATCTTTCGCTCGGGGGTGATATCTTAACATCGGGTGACCTTAGTTAAGATCATCCTGATGATGTTGCTACAAAGTTCTAAGTGTGACCCGATATTCATCGAGGTCATCATATTTGAACATCGGGTGATCTTAGTTAAGATCATCCTGATGTTATTTTATCACCTTATGTTTGTTCCAACATCATGATGATGCTGACGTCAGGGAGATATCTGCCTGTCGGCTTCATGCATTGTCCAGTGGGGGGTGATCATTTCAAATATCCATCATATTCAAATATCACCCCGATCTTGTAGTGAAGCTACAGTGCAGCATGATATTTGTGCATGGGGGTGATATTTCCAATTATCCAGTTATCTTCCGAATATCATCCTCATGCCAACATGCTGCTGACGTCATCCAGATTCGACGAGGTCATACTTCAAGTTTTCAATCTGACCCGACATTGTAATATGATGGTGACGTCATCAAGGTCTGGGGGGTCATATTTTAACATCAGTCATTTTATGGAGATCCCCCGATGTTGCGAATATGACGATGACGTCATCCGAATATGAGGAGATGCGAAATATGCAGATATGATGCTGACGTCATCAGGATTTTTGTGGACATGCAGGATGTTCATCGGCGAGACATTTGGTATCGGCTAAGTAGGAGGATCTTCCTCCGATGCATCAGGTTATGCCGATGAAGGCGATTATCATGTGGGTGATATTTCACATGAAGGCAAGGTTGGTCATTAGGCTGATATTCATACATCAGGGTGATATTTTTTATCAAGTGATGAGGTCCGGATATGCTTTCCCGCAGGGTGATTTTCTGTGGGGTGATATTTCATATCAGGGTGATATGAATTATTGGGATGAGCTCAGCAGGTGGTTTGCTGACGTTAGGATGATATTTTGTGCATCTGGATATCATGCAGGAGGATGATGATGGGGTTTTATGCTGATGTCATTGGGAGCAAAAGCACCGACATCATATATGCTTACGACTCAGTATATAAAGATATGAGGAGGTCCCCGCGGGGTGCATGTGGGATAATTTGATCCTGCATAATTTTAAATATAAGGATGAGGTATTTTGGCGGGAAAGGTCAGTGATGCACAGTATTCTGCATTTCCCAAGGCCGCGGGTTGGTACGCCATTAATGGCGGTTGTTGCAGAGGTATGGGCGATGGCATGGACGGATCTAGTACCCGACTGAAGATGTGAATCACCAGGCGGCGGCGCAAGGCTCAAGACCTTTCCCTTGTCTCCTCTTCCACCTACTGCATTGAATGTTTGAGCGCCAATCTGATGATGCGTTGTATCTGGCAAATTTTGAGTTTGCCTGGTGGTTAATGTTGAGCACCTCCTTGCTGTATAAGTAGGGCTGTGTTGCTCATTTGTAGGTTGTTGAAGGCCTGGGGCATTTTTGTGTAAATAACAAAAGACAGGGCATGATCCTGGTTGTTCTATCCCATTTTAGAGTTTATGTGTTGCAGCATGAATGTATTTTGCACATATGTTCAGTTTCATGTTGATTTATATGAAAAATGCTTATTGCATGTGTCTATCTGCTTGTCTCCATTTGCTGCATGTCATCCTTCTTTTGAATCTGGTTGCTAAGGGTTTCATAGATTCTAGGGTATAGATATCTATACTGCATGCTTGATTTGTAACTTCCATTCAAGGAGTGGATTAAACTATTTTAGGTCAATGCATGGAGAAGGTTGCATGTCAGCAGGGATATCTGTAAGTAGAGGCAGTTAGATAACCATTCTTGGGTGATGTTTGAAAGGCAAGCATCAGTCCAACCCCCTGAAACTTGAGTGAAAGTTGCAAACCATTTGTTGTATACGTCTAGTTGACTCCTTGCCCAATGGATAGGCACCAGTCTGCTCCTGGGTCAGTAGTTATGAGCCAAAACCCCTTGTCTTGCATCCAGGACATTATGTCCACCCATTTCATCACTTCAACCTATTAGTTGTAGGAGTAGGATTAGGAACCCTGCATACTCTCATACCCAACTAGACACATATGTCCAAGAATGTTGCCAACCTTGTGATCTATCATGAAAATCTTGGTCCATACATGAGAGTATTCTGCCTATTGTTGTCAAGTTAGATCTTTCTATCATTGATCTAGTCAAGGTTACATCTTTAGCTATAGGGATACCCCCCTTGGTGCGGCAGAACCAGAAGTGAAGGGGAGGAGCTCACGCAACCTCCTGTATTAGTTGGTTGAATCTGCACGTGCATAGGAACTGGCAAACCCTAATGCTGATTCAAAAGAAAAAACCAACAGGACCAAACACATTGATGTTCAGTATCACTTCCTGAGAGATATGGTCGAGGATGGCAGCGTGAAGCTAGAAAAGGTAGAGACTGTGGCAAATGTTGCAGATGCATTAACTAAGCCCATGAGCACAGCAAAATTTAGGTGGTGTTCTGAGTCTATGGGCCTCTTGGCCCCTAGCAGTTGATCCATGATGATGTGATTCCCCTAGCTCTTGCAAGGTATTCGACAAGTGGGAGAATGTTGGGAAATGAGGTGTCTCAACCTTGCATATTTCCCGTAAATAGTTATTTTCATTTAATATTTTCCTACAACTGTTATGCGTTGTCAGTGCATTGAAAATTAGTTTATTAGGTGTTAAAAGATGCCCACATGGTAGTATATGATGGAAGGCTATTTTTAGGCATATTATGACAGATTCTATGACATCTATAAGGGTCAAAAATAGGGTTTTTCATTTTGGACGTGAGGGCTTATTTTGGGACTAGAATCTTGGCTGAGAAGCTTCATACATGGTTTTGTAAAACCATAGATGGTTTCTTGTATAGCCAAAAGTCTATAAATTGGAGGCTTGAAGAGTAGTTTGCATAGTGTGAGTTTGCAGGTATTGTTATGCTGCTGGAATGCTACCGGAATTCTTCCAGAGTTGTTTACTGGTGATACTCCTATAATAAACTTGCTATGCAAGTGTATGTAATCTTGTTACTAGATTTGAAATACATTCAGCAGGGTTTTAGAGTGTGGGGTTTTTCACCCGAAAGGGTTTTCCCCACGTATATCTTATGTTCTGTGTTTTATTGTTTATTTCATGTTTTTAAATGTGCTTCTAAATTTTCTGTAACTGTTAGATCAGTTTTTAAAAGATTTGCATAATATCTCTCCTCAAGATTGGTGCAAGAAGTTGTTTCCGCTACTTTAACTTCCTTACAAGACGAATACCTTATCTCAGCAATGATCCTCTACTTCTGTATTCTATTGTTTGGAATCACTTATTACCTTTCATCCAATAAAAAATATATATGATGATGACTTCAATGTAAGTTTGTTTCTTTTACGTGTTAAAAGAAACCCATAATTTAATGTTTCCCTTTATATAATAAATAAATAAATATGATAATAATTACAGGTCAATGAGGAAGTAAAAAATCAATTGGTGTTTCCTTCCTTAATAGTCCATCTCATATAGGAATTATAATGATCAATGTTTACTTTTGTTGTTAATTGATTATTATTATTTATTGTATATTGCAATTACTGGTTGGGAAATAAAAAATTGTGGATATTAATATTTATTCTTGTTAATATAAATATATAAATTTGGTAATTAATTGTTTTTAAATGATTTGTAGGAATTTTTATTGGTTGGACGGTTTGAGTTTTTATTATAACTTTCATTTTACTCAATATTAAATAAAAAGATGAGATGACACTTTAATGATCTTATTATTTACCTACTATTTTATTTCTAAGTATTGACCTTTATAATAATTAGATATGATTATGTGAAGCCATGTGGATGACAATATTTAATGCATTTATGACTTTTATTATTTTTCATTTACAAGGTATGACAAGTGTCCAAAACATTTATTGTTAGTTAATTTTTTCTTTTTTTATTAAATTGAAATAAATTATTATTTCAAATCTTGTCAACAAGGCCCTGACATGAACACTTACATTAATGCTAGAGGTTCCAACCCACGAAAGCACAAATCATGCGAGCACATTAGCCTAGCGAAGGCACAATGCCTGCGAACTCTTTGGCCCAACGAAGGATCAAACCCACGAAGGCACAAATCATGCGAGCACATTAGCCCAGTGAAGGCATAAGGCTTGTGAGCTCTTTGGCCCAGTGAGGGTTTGAACACTGGTTGTTGCCACTACCACAAAGCAACTTGACCACCGAACCATGCCCTTAATAGTGAAATTATCATTCTTATGTTACTTCTTGTTATGTATGAAAAAGAGATTGAAGAAGTCTAGCATGCACACTAGATCAAACCCTCTTCCACAATAACATTCAAGGATAAAGACTGAACCAAATCACTACCAAACGGAGATGGACTTAACTACAAATCTTGTACTTGGGAGTGCTGTGGAAAGATCTGATTTAATCAAGCCTTTTTATCAAACACTAGGTCAATCAATGTACTAAACCCTAGATTTACAAAGATTTGATTATATAATTGTACACTTGAAATTGTGACTCTGGTTGCCTGGAGGTTGTTGGGTCGGATCTCAGCACACACACGGACCCTTTTTCTCCTTGCCACGGGGTGATCCGCCACGTCACTCTTGCTCACATGGAATTAGCCAATCAAGAGGAGGCGAGACATGACAGGGGTTTGGCTCGTTGGAGAGCTGGACTTTGCAAAGGGGGTTCGGCAAGTTCTGCGGCCTTTGTTGTTGTGCGTTGTGTTGTATGTTTCGTTCAATTGTTGTGGTGGTTGAGATAACCCTATGACCTAAAGGGTCACTAGTCTCTCTTCTTCCATTTGGATTCCTTGAATTCCACCTTTGTGTGGGCAAACGATTGTTCTCATTGATGGTTTCTCTTGTTCCTATGTCTCTGAGAAATGCTTTGTGTAATCGTAATTACCTAATTTCCTCAATCAACAAGAGAACAAATGGATCCTCTTGTGGTGGAATGTGTGTCTGTTGCTGTGGTCACAGATGGATCTCCTCGATCTCATCTCAGACAACTCTCACCAACTCTCCCCTCACTCCTAAACACATGCGTGAATCAGGATAGAGGAAATCATGTGATTGCTAACTCTAACTAGATCTAGGGTTCCAACCTAGGGTTTGACTTGTGTTTTGACTTTGTTTATACCTTGTGATGAAATCAAGGGTTTGTTTTAAGGTCTCTTGAACCGTATTTATCTTGTGATGGAATCGGGGGTTTTCGATGTTGTCTACTTTATATGAATGCAAACTAAATGACATGCAATGCATCTTTTTGGTATTTTTTAGAGTATTTTTAGAAAGGAAAATGCTTCTAATCTATGAAAGAAATATGTATGCAATCCTATATGTCTTTTTCAAATGCAATGTGTAATCTATGTTTTTGTGGGTTTTTGGTGTTTTCAATGCAATTTAATCTAATAAAGAGAAAATATGCTTTTTCTAACAAAATAGATCTAAGAATGCAAAAATTGCTAATCTAGCATGCAAGATCTAATCTATCAAGGAAAAAGCAAGCATCTTACTATTCCCAAGAGCAAGATGACTGTCTAATTAATATGAAAGCAATAAAAGAACATGAGTAGATGAAGATTTGAAGACTCCACTATCCCTCAGTGACCCTGTTGTAGGCAACCTCGAATCCTTTTGTGACAGCAGTTGGTTCTCTCGATGACAAAATCACCCGAAGAAGAAAAGAGAAGCTTTTGTGAAGCTTGTGTGAGCTCAATGTGAGCTTTGAATTGAGCACAATGGCTAAAAATTGAGCAGCATGGTGCTGCTTGATTGAAACAAAGAAAATAAAAGGCACTTACATCCTGTATTGAGCATATGGATGCTAGGTTGGAGAGCAAACTTGGCAAGAGTTGGTGCACAATGAATTTGCCTCCCTGGAAGAGCTTTGAAGCTATGCAACAATGAAAGCTTTGAAGCTTTGAAGAAATAAAGAAAGAAATGAAGAAAGAGGCTCAAGGGCCTGTGAAGAAGCTTGAAAAAGCTTGTGAAGATAAGAAGAGTATTCTCCAACTTGCTCAACTTGGAAAACAATGAAGAGGTGAGGGGTATTTATAGGTTAGAAGAAGGGATGAGAGATGGAATTGATTGAGAAGTTAACTCATTTGATTTATGAGTTAACAAGGATTGATTGGGGAGTGAACTAGATTGACTACCCAGTGAACTCAATACGAAGGAGAGTGATGAAGCAATGATAGCTTATCACTGAAGAAGAAAAGGAGATAGGAGAAATGCATGAGATTGATTGGAGAGTTAATTTCAAATCAAATAGAGCTAATTATGCATGTGTGGGTGCATGAAATAGTAAACTCTATATCAAGGATCAAAAATCATGCAAACAGAAAGAAAAACGGAGCAAAAACGTGAGAGAAACTTTAGTTTTTCTGCAGGACAAAAGATAGTAGGGTCACCACTTTAATCAGACATTGTCATCCAGGGAGATCATGGCTCGCCCCAGGGGCGACCATTGGTCACCCAGGGAGATCCAAGGTGAAACAGGGCAGAATGCATAAATCAGGGTGGCAGAAGGAAAAAGGGAGGAAAAAGATGATTTCTACATCAAGAAACAGGTCAATCATGAGGAAGAATCAAAATCTCCACTTGCCTCCGCAGGATCTCCTGGGGAGATCTGGGAATAATAGGTGGAGATTTGGATAGGAAGGTCGAAACTAAAAACAAAAAGCTGGAGAGGGATCGGGGGATCTCTAGAAGGCTTCTATGAGATGCACTAGATGAAATACAAAGGGACGAGGTGAAAACGCACCTACTAGACACTCACAAGGCCTAGGATTAAGGTTGGAAGCCAGAAAATGCGTCACAAACGAGGAAGAAGGAGAAGAGGGAGAATCGACAAAGCAGAAACAACACAAAGCAAGAAGAGAGGACACGTCGTCAAGAGGCCTACTGCCCAAAGGATTTATTTTCATGCTTACATGTACGTGACAAGGATCTGACTCATCATAGGGGTCCTAGTGGAGGCAGTGTGTGATTTTTGTGCTTACATATTTGCCCCATCAGGGACGGTAGTCTACATGAAAGGTAGACGTCGTTCCCGAACTAGGCCTTACCTGTTGTCAATTTTCTACAATTTGTACCTGCAATAACTAGTATCAGTCTGGCATCTAAATATATCAAAATGAATAATGAAAACTGAAATGATGAACTTACCATGGATCGTTTGATTTGACTAGCCACTTTCTTTTGTCGGTTTGGACATGTAGGTATGAGAGCACGCAAAATGATACACGAAACAAATGTATAAAAGCAAAGAACTAATGCTAAGCTAGAGAAGAGAACATATTCTCCTTTTTGTTGTAGATTTTGAAGAATGTATTTGATTTTTAAGGATTTTTTATGTTTTACAATTTTTTTAGGCTTTTTCAATTTTTCTAATTTTTATGGTTTTTGTGGAGATTTTGCAAAGGTTTGATTTGACAGTCCTTGAGGTCTTTGAGAGACCTACACTTATTGAAGGGATCTCTACCCTTTCCCCCTTGCATGGGGAGACTTGTCTACTTGACTACATAGGTTTGCTCTTTTGACTTGTTGAAGGAGTGACTTAAGCTCAGACATTGTTTTACAAATGAGACCTCATTTGATGAGATCTATACATAGCTTTAGTTGACATCTTGTACTTCACTTCCCCTTTTGTGCATATAGTTGGTGTTGGTGCTTGCATGAGTAGTCAATTTTCAAGCATTTAAGCATGCAGGCACCTTCCCAAAAAAATCCAAAAAAGCTCTAAGTCCATGGACCTCCTCAACATGTTTCAACATCGGCATCATATTTTCTTCGGAGAGGAGGTCATCATCATCATATTTCCAGACATCACCCTGATGTTGCTTAAGAGGGTCATTATATTTTCTGCCTGCATGATTTTCATCGGGGTGATATTTTAACATCGGGTGATCTTAGTTAAGATCATCCTGATGATGTTGCTGCGAAGTCCTAAGTATGACCCGACCTTCTGTGGGGTCATCATATTTGAATATCAGGGAATCTTTGTTAAGATCACCCTGATGTTATTTTATCACCTTATGTTTGTTCCAGCATCATGATGATGCTGATGTCAGGGTGATATCTACTCGTCTATTGGCTTCATCATATTCCGAAGGAGGGGGTGATATTTCTAAATATCAGTCATATTCAAACATCATCCCAATGTTACAATGAAGCTACAATGCACCCTGATATTTCTGTGGGGGGTGATATTCTAAAATATTGGGTGATCTTACAAATATCACCCCAGTGCCAATATGGTGGTGACGTCATCAGGATCCAAGGGGGGTCATATTTCTAACACTAGTCATCTTGTGGAGATCCCCCGATATTTGCAAATATGATGATGATGTCATCCGGATATGAGGAGGTCCGCATATGCAGATATGCTGATGATGTCAGCAGGATATGATGGTGACGTCATCAGGATTTTCATCGGCTAGACATTTGGTATCGGCTAAGCAAGAGGATCTTCCTCCGATGCATCTGGTTGTGCCGATGAAGGCGATTATCATGCGGGCGATATTTCACATGAAGGCAAGGTTGGTCATCAAGATGATATTTTATATCAGGATGATACATTTTGGCGGGAAAGGTTTGCGATGCACATTATACTGCATTTCCCAAGGCCGCGGGTTGGTACGCCATTAATGGCGGTTGTTGCAGAGGTATGGGCAATGGCGTGATTGATCAAGTACCCGACTAAAGATGTGAATCCCTAGGTGGCGGCGCAAGGCTTGAGGCCTCCCCTGTGTCCTCCCCTACCTGTTGCATTCAATGTGATGAGCACCATTTTCTCAATGTACTGTATCTGGCAAATTTTGAGTTTGCCTGGTGGTTAACGCTGAGCACCTCCTTGCTGTATAAGTAGGGTTGTGTTGCTCATTTTCAAGGTTGTTGAAGGCCTGGGGCATTTTTGTGTAAATAATGAAGAACAGGGCATGATCTTGGTTGTTTTATCCCATTTTGGAGTTTATGTGTTGTAGCATGAGTGTATTTTGCACATATGTTTAGTTTCATGTTGATTTATATGAAAAATGCTTATTGCATGTGTCTATCTACTTGTCTCCATGTCATCCTTCTTTTGAATCTAGTTGCTAAGGGTTTCTTATATTCTAGGATACAGGGTTCTGTATCACATGCCTGATCTCTAACTTCGATTCAAGGAGTGGATTAAACTATTTTAGGTTGAGCATGGAGAAGGTTGTATGTCTACAGGGATATCTGTAAGTAGAGGCAGTTAGATACCCATTCTTAGGTGATGTTTGTAAGGCAAGCATCAAGCTCAACCCCCTGAAACTTGAGTGAAGGTTGCAAACCATCTGTTGTATATGTCTATTTGACTCCTTGCCCAATGGATAGGCACCAGTCTGCTCTTGGGTCAGTAGTTATGAGCCAAAACCCCTTGTCTTGCATCTAGGACATTATGTCCGCCCATTTCATCACTTCAATCTGTTAGTTGTAGGAGTAGGATTAGGAACCCCCTGCATGCTCTCATACCCACCAGACACATATGTCCAAGAATGTTGTCAACCTTGTGATCTATCATGCAGATCTTGGTCCATACATGAGAGTATTATGCTTGTTGTTGTCAAGTTAGATCTTTCTATCATTGAGCTAGTCAAGGTTACATCTTGAGTTATAGGGATACCCCCCTTGGTGCGGCAGACCCAGAAGTGAAGGGGAGGTAGCTCACACAACCTCCTGTATTAGTTGGTTGAATCTACCTGTGCATTAGAACTGGCAAACCCTAATGCTAATTCAGAAGAAAAACCAACAATTGGTTAGAAATTTTATTTTGCTTATGAGAATGCATACCTAAGATGATCACATATGGATAATGCAATTTGTTTTTGTCTTTTTAGGAATATATATATAATATGCAATTTACGATATGATAATGCAGGCACAAAAGAAATGCAATAAATGAAACTATAACACTTTACTGGATGTCATGAGTTATGACACTTTGACTTTATTGCTTTGAGACTCCTTTTCTAATTTTGATATGAATGCAATGTGGGACAAATAGAATGACTGCTCTTAAACACCATTTTCAGTTTAGGGGATTGCGGGTTGGCCTGATATAAGAAATCTATTCAGGGATGCGAGATGGGTTTTTAGAAAAACTCAAGTGGGGAGTGAAAATGAATTATGGAGTGCTTCTAATTTCTAGACTTTGCTAAAGGATAAACACTGATCCTTATCTAGATAAGATAATTTGACAGGCTTTCAACTTAGACGATCATCAAGTTTTATAGGTGTTCGCTAGACTTAGATCAGAGATGGCAGACAAGATAGACCTGGGGTAAAGGATAAAATTAGGAAAGAACAAGGGTCCCTAAATAGAAGATAATCCTAGAGATAGCTAGACTCTTCAGCTTTGCTCAACTAGTGTGTGTGTGTGCTTTGTACCTTTCTTTCTCTGTTAGAATGTCACTCTTGAGGCTTTGAGCTTAGACTGATCTCCATCCAAGAGCACAGACATTCAACAATCTTCTCTCTTTCACTCTTTTTTTTGTATCCCTCATTTTTTTGCCTTTTCACTTTTTTTTTGTATTTTTTCTCACTTATCTTTTCTCATTTTTTTGGATTTTCTGACTTTTCTAGAAATGAATGCTTTTTTGGAATTTTTGCTATGCAATGATTTGATCTCTTAACTCTCACTTTTCTACACTCTTATTTTCTTCACTCATTTGTTATATTCACTCGTATCTTAGATTGCTTCCTTCGGAGTTTTGATCTTCCTAACATTTTTGGCCAAGAAAAATAAGGGGTTAAATTATAGTGAATAAAATAATTTTAATTTTCATTAAATTATAGTGAATAAAATAATTTTAATGAAATATTATATAGTTCAGTAAATAAAGATAAAATTGTAGATAATATTTTTAAAATAATTATATGTTTAAAAATGTAGTAAATAATTTATTTGAAATTACTATTGAATATCTCTTAAATAAATAACTCTTTAAGTAAACTAGCATACCTATCTTTAGGAGATCTATGTAAAAGAGGTGGATTCCATATTTTTTTCTGATTTGTGATGAAAGTGGAATAGGAGAATATAGAAATGTACTTTTATATATTATAATAATATTAATTACCATAGAGGATATATTTTATTAAATGAACAGCTTTTTCAGTAGCAAGTTGGAGGAGCTGCACAGTAAATTCAAAGACCTACATTTTGATAAGGCAGAAGAACTAGATATGGCTCATAGTGGAACCCAAGATCCAGGTTTACCTGCAGTTGCTCCCAGTTTGGATGAATCTCCAAGGCTCTTTATTGATCGGGATGGAGTGCCTCATATACATGTTGAACCAACAAATGATGTGGAAGCAGACACATAATTAGACACAGAGTTTGATCACTTTCTAGACCTTGAATTGGACATGGAACTAGAGCTTTCAGAGAAGGAAGAAGACAGGGATCTGTCAATGAAAGATGCTGATCCTAAATAAATTTTGTGGACTGTTATCTCGCAGAACTTCTATTGCACTCTTTTTTGGTTTTACATGCTTGAAACTGTAATCATATGAATTATATGTACCTCTCTATCAACTTGTGAATTCTGGGTAGGTGGCCATCTTGGCCACATAGTATGTAACACTTTGGCTCCTACTTTTTTGGTAATATGAATGTACTATCTTCAATCAAAAAAAAAATTATAAAGTAAGTGTTTTAAATTTAAAATATAGAGGATATATTTTATTAAATGAATGCAATGTAACTAGGACATATTTTTTTTAAGGAAAACACACAAAAATTAAATTTAAAACACTTATTTTATAATTTTTACAAAAATATGTCAGCTCTTTTTAGTTTTTGTGAACACTGTCACAATCATCGACTTATACCACTATATAACGCTTAATAAAATAACATAAATAACTCAAATATAACATCTCTTTTAATTAACATTACCTTTACCTTCACATATTGGAATGGTTCAGAATCTATTTGTTTTCATTGTCTGTTGAACATTACCTTCACATATTGGAATGGTTAATAATTTGGAGAGTTTTTAATTAAACATAACAAATGATAACATAATACTCATAAAAGCCAAAGGTTAACAGTTAGATATAACTGCAACTGGTAGATATATACAGTTGCAGAACAATAGAGCAGTATTAATTATCTTGATTCTTAGTGATTCTATAATGCAGTTCAAAAAAGCATTACCATCGAACAAACAGTTCATAAATGACTAGCCAATAAACACAACCAAGAACAACGACTGTCCAGGAATGGTTTAGTGTTAATTTTTTTAACAAAACATAATTTCAAAGCCATTGATTGTATTTTACATTTTAAAAAATTCTAAAAGTCTTTCTTTCAGAGGGTTTTATATCAAATCTACATAATTGATTAATTATCTTATAGAGTAGAAACCTTAAGCTAAAACCTCTTGACCATTTTAATTTCTCTATCTTCAACTCTTCTCATTTCACATGGCTTGAGATATGGTTCTAAGAGTATCTATGGAAATTTGATTATGTAAAAGAGTTCTAACAAGCCTTGAAATAGTCCCCAGTGATAAACCATTTATCTGAGGACACTTTGACTATAATATTTTTGACACAACTATGTCCCTAACCGTAACAATTTTCTTTATGATGGGTCATGTAGTATGATCCAAAACGTTGAGAGAAAATACTATCACATAGTTTAATCCAGAAACACCCAATTACAATATTATAGACTGTGGAAATCTAATGTCTATTATAACCATACCTACTCTGTGTATGTTTTATGGCTATTGCTCCTACAGCGGCTATGGCTCTGCAGTGTTTTCAATCTAGAATTTATTTAGCAGCTCTTTCAGATATATTGTCTCATGTTTTCTCCTCTTTGTTTTGTATTGATAGACGTATTGGGAAATGAGGTGTCTCAACCTTGCATATTTCCCATAAATAGTTATTTTCATTTAATATTTTCCTACAACTGTTATGCATTGTCGATGCATTGAAAATTGGTTTATTAGGTGTCAAAAGATGCCCACATGGTAGTATATGATGGAAGGCCTATTTTTAGGCATATTATGACAGATTCTATGACATCTGTAAGGGTCAAAAATAGGGGTTTTCATTTTGGACGTGAGAGCTTATTTTGGGACTAGAATCTTGGCTGAGAAGCTTCGCACATAGTTTTGTAAAACCATAGATGGTTTCTTGTATAGCCAAAAGTCTATAAATTGGAGGCTTGAGGAGTAGTTTGCATAGTGTGACTTTGCAGGTATTGTTATGCTGCTGGAATGCTGCTAGAATTCTTCAAGAGTTGTTTACTGGTGATACTCCTGTAATAAACTTGCTCTACAAGTGTATGTAATCTTGTTACTGGATTTGAAATACATTGACCAGGCTTTTCGACTGTGAGGTTTTTCACCCGAAAGAGTTTTCCCCACGTATATCTGGTGTTCTGTGTTTTATTGTTTATTTCATGTTTTTAAATGTGCTTCTGAATTTTCTGTAACTGTTAGATCAGTTTTTAAACGTTTTGCATAATATCTCTCCTCAAGATTGGCGTAGGAAGTTGTTTCAGCTACTTTAACTTCCTTACAAGTGGTATCAGAGCCTGATCACCTTTGGTTTCAGTTGTGGGTTGTTGGGTTTTTTGTGCTAATCAAGGTTTGAGTGGGAGCTTGTGCAGAGGATACTTTGTGATCTTGTTGCAGGCTTTTTTTAGATGGTGAGCACATCTGGGAGGATTGAGGTTGAAAAATTTTCTGGCACGAACTTTGAAATGTGGAAGCTAAAGATGGAAGATATGTTGATTGACTGGGATCTATGTGATGCAGTGGATGAAAATGTCCATAGGCTTGTGGATCCAGATTTAGCTGCAAAATATGATGTAATGGATAGAAAAGCTAAAGGTCTCATTAGACTATGTCTTGCAGACTTGATTCTGATACATGTCCACGAAGAACCCACTTCGAAGAAGCTTTGGAAGAAGTTGGGTGAGATATATCAAGCTAAATCTCTAGTAAATAAGATTTTCTTGAGGAAGAAGTTGTATTCCTTGAGAATGGAAGAAGGTGGACGAATTTCTAAGCATCTGGAAACATTCAATATGTTGGTGACTCAATTGACCTCAGTTGGGGTGAAAATGGACGAGGAAGAAAGGTGCCAAATTTTGCTATGTTCGCTACCAGACTCATGGGACAGCCTAGTTACGGCTATTGGGAGCACTGCAGTTGTCTTGACGATGGAGGATGTTGTTAGTTTTGTACTTTCCAAAGAGATGAGAAGAAAGGTCTCTCTGAATGCCAAAGAGGCTTTGAGTGTTCGAGGAAGACAAAAAGAACAAGGCAAAGATGAGAGGCAGCGTGGCCATTCCAAGTCCAAGAATAAGGGGAGATCAAAATCTCCTGGTAAGTCCAAGGCAATATGATGGAACTGTGGCAAATCCAGACACTTCCGAAAGGAATGCAAAGAAGAGAAGAAAAAGAAGAAGAAGAAGCAAGATTTTGATTCTGAGTCTGAGAAAGAAGATGGAGATGCCTTTATTGCAGCCTTGGCCACTTGTGCAAGTGATAATACATGGTTGATAGACTCAGGTGCATCTTTCCACATGATTCCTAACAGAAATTGGTTTAATAAGTATGAAAACTATGATGGTGGTAAGGTGTATTTGGGTGATAATTATTTTCTTGACATTGTTGGCTGTGGTAGTATTCATGTGAACTTTTCTGATGGTAGAGTTAGAAGATTTGATGGTGTCTTGCATATCCCAGGACTGGCAAGAAATTTATTATCTATTAGCAAGCTAATAGATGCGAGTGTGCATGTACAATTTTCTGAAGCAGGTGTGAAAATGGTGAGAGGTGCTATGGTGATAGCAAGATGAAGTAGATTGGGTAGATTGTACTAGCTCGATGCATGCATGGTTGAGTGCAATAGCACTTCTGATAAAATCAAGCCAGAAACTACTTCACTGAAAAAAGACATGGTTTCCTGTTCTGCGAATGGTCGTGGCTTGGCCACTCATGTAGTTGATAATGAATGGTTGATAGACTTAAGTGCATCTTTCCACATGACTCCTAACAAAAACTGGTTTAATAAGTATGAAAACTATGATGGTGGTAAGGTGTATTTGGGTGATAATTATTTCCTTGACATGGGTATATTTTTTAAAGAGTAAATCTGAAGTTTGCAGTCATTTTAAGGAGTTTAAGGCTATGGTTGAAACTCATACTCGAAAGAAAATTAAATGTTTGAGGTGAGTACTGTTCTGCAGATTTTGACAGATTTTGTACAGACTGTGGGATTAAAAGACAAAAGACAACTCTGTATTCTCCTCGGCAGAATGGAGTTGTAGAAAGAATGAATAGAACATTGATGAAGGCTAGGAGCATGTTGAGTGGAGCAGGTCTAGAACAAAATTTTTGGGCCGATGTTGTAGCCACTGCTTGTTATTTGATAAATAGATCTCCAACATCAACACTTGTTGATAAAACGCCAATGGAGGCGTGGTCAGGGAAAAAGCTTTCACTTAGACATCTGAGAGTTTTTGGTTGTGAGGTATATGCACATGTGCCTAAGGAGAAAAGAACAAAGTCAAATTCTAAGGCTATCAAATGTATCTTCATCGGCTATGGCTATGGTGTGAAAGGATACAAGCTTTGGGACCCTGTTGTACATAAGGTAATTTATTTCAGAAGTGTTGTTTTTAGAGAGACTAAATCTTCTCCTATTACTTTTCAGCCAGAACAGCATAAAGAAATTGATCAAAAAAAGGATGTGATTCAACTTCCATCTATGCCTCAGAATGTTGAATCGAGACCCCAAGATAGACAAGAAGTTGAGGAGAGCTCATCAAGCTCTAAATCTTCAGGAGAGGGAGAAGAGGAGGAAGAAGTGGAAGAACCTCCACCTTAGCTTGTTCGAAGGTCTACAAGGCATAGGCAACCACCTAAAAGGTATGGGTATTCACCCGATGATTGGAAGTGTATATTTGCTTTGAATACTAACATTGATGAACCAAGATCTGTGCAAGAGGCTTTGGGTATGAATGATGCAGAGTCCTGGAAAGTTGCCATGGATGAAGAGATGGTAGCCCTTGAAAGAAATGATACATGGGACCTAGTACCATTGCTTGAAGGATGCAAACTTGTTGGATGTAAATGGGTGTTCAAGAAAAAGATTGGTTCAGATGGAAATGTTGAAAAGTATACGGCACGGTTGGTTGTGAAAGGATACTCTCAGGTTGAGGGTATTGATTACGGTGGAATATTTTCTCCCGTTGCTAAAATGGCATCCATTCATTTTTTATTATCTATTGCAGTAGCTTATGACCTAGAGGTCAAGCAAATGGATGTGAAAACGGCTTTCCTTCATGGTGATTTGGAGGAAGAAATTTACATGACACAACCAGAGCACTACGTGGTGAAAGGTAAAAGCAAGTTGGTTTGTAAGTTAAAGAAATCTCTGTAAACTCCTAGGATGTGGTACCAGAAGTTTGATACTTATGTGTTGAGTTTGGGATTTGTGTGGTCTAAATCTGATCACTGTGTATATTTTAAATCTGATGGTGATCGTTTCCTGGTAATTGCTTTATATGTTGATGACATGTTGTTTATTGGGAAAGGCAAAGGTTTGATTGCAGAATTGAAATCTCGACTCTGCAAAATTTGAAATGAAAGATCTTGGTGTAGAAAAACACATACTTGGGATGGAGATCAGAAGAGATCATGAGAACAAAAAGCTATGGCTTGGCCAGAGTAAGTATGTTTGTTCAATTTTGCAAAGGTTTAACATGCAGGATTGTAAACCACTATGTGTTCCTGTTACATTGGGAACGAAGCTCTCTATTTCACAATGTCCTACATCCCCATCAGAGATGGAAGACATGAGCAAAGTGCCTTACCAGAGTGCAGTTGGAAGCTTAATGTATGCTATGGTCTGTACAAGACCAGACATTTCCCAAGCAGTGGGAGTTCTTTCTCATTATATGTCTAATCCTGGAAGAGTGCATTGGGATGCAATTAAGAGGGTCTTCAGATATTTGCAGGGTACGACAAAGTACTCTATTTGTTTTCATGGTACAAGAGATCAACATTCCTTGAGTATTCACAGTTTTGTGGATTCATACTGGGCTGGTGATGTCGATAGCAGAAGATCCACCAATGCATATGTGTTTACTCTTAATGGTGGTGCAATCAGTTGGACGAGCAAGCGATAGGCTATGGTCGCTTTGTCCACTACTGAGGCAGAGTACATGGTAGCTACTCATGCCTGTAAAGAAGCCATTTGGCTGAAGCATTTGTGTTCAAATATTAGATTGAAACAGGGTGCAGTTATAGTTTATTGTGACATTCAGAGTGCAATCTGCCTTGTGAAGAACCCAACTTTTCATGCCAGGACCAAACACATTGATATTCAGTATCACTTCCTGAGAGATATGGTCGAGGATGGCAGGGTGAAGCTGGAAAAGGTAGAGACTGTGGCGAATGTTGCAGATGCATTAACTAAGCCTGTGAGCACAGCAAAATTTAGTTGGTGTTCTGAGTCTATGGGCCTCTTGGCCCCTAGTAGTTGATCCATGTTGATGTGATTCTGCTGGATCTTGCAAGGTATTCGACAAGTGGGAGAATGTTGGGAAATGAGGTGTCTCAACCTTGCATATTTCCTGTAAATAGTTATTTTCATTTAATATTTTCCTACAACTATTATGCATTGTCAGTGCATCGAAAATTGGTTTATTAGGTGTCAAAAGGTGCCCACATGGTAGTATATGATGGAAGGCCTATTTTTAGGCATATTATGACAGATTCTATGACACCTGTAAGGGTCAAAAATAGGGGTTTTCATTTTGCACGTTAGAGCTTATTTTGGGACTAGAATCTTGGCTAAGAAGCTTCGCACATGGTTTTGTAAAACCATAGATGGTTTCTTGTATAGCCAAAAGTCTATAAATTGGAGGCTTGAAGAGTAGTTTGCATAGTGTGAGTTTGCAGGTATTGTTATGCTGCTGGAATGCTACCGAAATTCTTCCAGAGTTATTTATTGGTGATACTCCTATAATAAACTTGCTCTGCAAGTGTATGTAATCTTGTTACTACATTTGAAATACATTCAGCAGGGTTTTAAAGTGTGGGGTTTTTCACCCGAAAAGGTTTTCCCCGCGTATATCTGGTGTTCTGTGTTTTATTGTTTATTTCATATTTTTAAAAGTGCTTCTAAATTTTCTGTAACTGTTAGATCAGTTTTTAAAAGTTTTGCATAATATCTCTCCTCAAGATTGGCGTAGGAAGTTGTTTCCGCTACTTTAACTTCCTTACAAGACGAATACCTTAGCTCAGCAATGATCCTCTACTTCTGTATTCTATTATTTGTAATCACTTATTACCTTTCATCCAATAAAAAATATATATGATGATGACTTCAATGTAAGTTTGTTACTTTTACGTGTTAAAAGAAACCCATAATTTAATGTTTCCCTTTATATAATAAATAAATAAATATGATAATAATTACAGGTCAATGAGGAAGTAAAAAATCAATTAGTGTTTCCTTCCTTAATAGTCCATCTCATATAGGAATTATAATGATCAATGTTTACTTTTGTTGTTAATTGATTATTATTATTTATTGTATATTGCAATTACTGGTTGGGAAATAAAAAATTGTGGATATTAATATTTATTCTTGTTAATATAAATATATAAATTTGGTAATTAATTGTTTTTAAATGATTTGTAGGAATTTTTATTGGTTGGACGGTTTGAGTTTTTATTATAACTTTCATTTTACTCAATATTAAATAAAAAGATGAGATGACACTTTAATGATCTTATTATTTACCTACTATTTTATTTCTAAGTATTGACCTTTATAATAATTAGATATGATTATGTGAAGCCATGTGGATGACAATATTTATTGGATTTATGACTTTTATTATTTTTCATTTACAAGGTATGACAAGTATCCAAAACATTTATTGTTAGTTAATTTTTTCTTTTTTTATTAAATTGAAATAAATTATTATTTCAAATCTTGTCAACAAGGCCCTGGAATGAACACTTACATTAATGCTAGAGGTTCCAACCAGTGAAGGCACAAGGCTTGCGAGCTCTTTGGCCTAGCAAAGTTTCAAACCCACGAAGGCACAAATCATGCGAGCACATTAGCCCAGTGAAGGCACAAGGCCTACGAGCTCTTTGGTCCAACGAGGGTTTGAACACTCGTTGCCGCCACTACCACAAAGTGACTTTACCATCGAACCATGCCCTTAATGGTGAAATTATCATTCTTATGTTATTTCTTTTTATGTATGAAAAAGAGATTGAAGAAGACTAGCATGCACACTAGATCAAACCCTCTTCCACAATAACATTCAAGGACAAAGACTGAGCCAAATCACTACCAAACGGAGATGGACTTAACTACAAATCTTGTACTCGTGAGTGCTATGGAAAGATCTGATTTAATCAATCCTTTTTATCAAACACTAGGTCGATCAATGTACTAAACCCTAGATTTACAAAGATTTGATTATATAATTGTACGCTCGAAATTGTGACTCCGGTTGCCTAGAGGTTGTTGGGTCGGATCTCGGCACACACACAAACCCTTTTTCTCCTTGCCATGGGGCGATCCACCATGTCACTCTCGCTCACGTGGAATTAGCCAGTCGAGAGGAGGCGAGACACGACAGGGGTTTGGCTCATTGGAGAGCTGGACTTCGCAAAGGGGGTTCAGCAAGTTCTGTGGCCTTTGTTGCTGTGCGTTGTGTTGTATGTTTCGTTCAATTGTTGTGGTGGTTGAGATAACCCTATGACCTAAAGGGTCACTAGTCTCTCTTCTTCTATTTGGATTCCTTGAATTCCACCTTTGTGTGGGCAAACGATTGTTCTCGTTGATGGTTTCTCTTGTTTCTATGTCTCTGAGAAATGCTTTGTGTAATCGTAATTGCCTAATTTCCTCAATGAACAAGAGAACATATGGATCCTCTTGTGGTGGAATGTGTGTCTATTGCTGTGGTCACAGATGGATCTCCTCGATCTCGTCTCAGACAACTCTCACCAACTCTCCCCTCACTCCTAAACACATGCGTGAATCGGGATAGAGGAAATCGTGTGATTGCTAACTCTAACTAGATCTAGGGTTTTGACCTAAGGTTTGACTTATGTTTTGACTTTGTTTATACCTTGTGATGAAATCAAGGGTTTGTTTTAAGGTCTCTTGAACCGTATTTATCTCGTGATGGAATCGAGGGTTTTCGATGTTGTCTACTTTATATGAATGCAAACTAAATGACATGCAATGCGTCTTTTTGGTATTTTTTAGAGTATTTTTAGAAAGGAAAATGCTTCTAATCTATGAAAGAAATATGTATGCAATCCTATATGTCTTGTTCAAATGCAATGTGTAATCTATGTTTTTGTGGGTTTTTGGTGTTTTCAATGCAATTTAATCTAATAAAGAGGAAATATGCTTTTTCTAACAAAATAGATCTAAGAATGCAAAAATTGGTAATGTAGCATGCAAGATCTAATCTATCAAGGAAAAAGCAAGCATCTTACTATTCCCAAGAGCAAGATGATTGTCTAATTACTATGAAAGCAATAAAAGAACCTGAATAGATGAAGATTTGAAGACTCCACTATCCCTCAGTGATCCTTGTGTAGGCAACCTCGAATCCTTTTGTGACAGCAGTAGGTTCTCTCGACGATAAAATTGCCTGAAGAAGAAAAGAGAAGCTTTTGTGAAGCTTGTGTGAGCTCGATGTGAGCTTTGAATTGAGCACAATGGCTAAAAATTGAGCAGCATGGTGCTACTTGATTGAAACAAAGAAAATAAAAGGCACTTACGTCCTGTATTGAGCATATGGATGCTAGGTTGGAGAGAAAACTTGGCAAGAGTTGGTGCATGATGAATTTGCCTCCCTGGAAGAGCTTTAAAGCTTTGAAGAAATAAAGAAAGAAATCAAGAAAGAGGCTCAAGGGCCTGTGAAGAAGCTTGAAAAAGCTTGTGAAGATGAGAAGAGTATTCTCCAACTTGCTCAACTTGGAAAATAATGAAGAGGTGAGGGGTATTTATAGGTTAGAAGAAGGGATGAGACATGGAATTGATTGAGAAGTTAACTCATTTGATTTATGAGTTAACAAGGATTGATTGGGGAGTGAACTAGATTGACTACCCAGTGAACTCAATAAGAAGGAGAGTGATGACGCAATAATAGCTTATCACTGAAGAAGAAAAGGAGATAGGAGAAATGCATGACATTGACTGGAGAGTTAATTTCACATCAAATAGAGCTAATTATGCATGTGTGGGTGCATGAAATAGTAAACTCTATATCAAGGATCAAAAATCATGCAAACAGAAAGAAAAATGGAGCAAAAACGTGAGAGAAAATTTAGTTTTCCTACGGGAAAAAAGATAGTAGGGTCACCACTTTCATCAGACAAGGTCATCCAGGGAGATCATGGCTCGCCCCAGGGGCGACCATGGGTCACCTAGGGAGATCCAAGGTGAAACAGGGCAGAATGCAGAAATCAGGGTGGCAGAAGGAAAAAGGGAGGAAAAAGATGATTTCTACATTAAGAAACAGGTCAATCATGAGGAAGAATCCAAATCTCCACTTACGTCCGCAGGATCTCCCAGGGAGATCTGGGAATAATAGGTGGAGATTTGGATAGGAAGGTCAAAACTAAAAATAGAAAGCTGGAGAGGGATCAGGGGATCTCTAGAAGGCTTCTATGAGATGCACTAGACAAAATACAAAGGGACGAGGTGAAAACTCACCTACAAGACACTCACAAGGCCTAGGATTAAGGTCGGAAGCCAGAAAACGCAAGTCGACAAGTGTCGCAACAAGTGTCGAAAAGCGTCGCAAATGGGGAAGAAGGAGAAGAGGGAGAATCGACAAAGCAGAAACAACACAAAGCAAGAAGAGAGGACACGTCGTCAAGAGGCCTACTGCCCAAAGGATTTATTGTCACGCTTACATGTACGTGATAAGGATCTGACTCATCATAGGGGTCCTAGTGGAGGTAGTGCGTGATTTTTGTGCTTACATATTTGCCCCATCAGGGACGGTAGTCTACATGAAAGGTAGACGTCATTCCCGAACTAGGCCTTACCTGTTGTCGATTTTCTACAATTTGTACCTGCAATAACTAGTATCAGTCTGACATCTAAATATATCAAAACAAATAATGAAAACTGAAATGACGAACTTACCATGGATCATTTGATTCGACTAGCCACTTTCTTTTGTCGGTTTGGACCTGTAGGTATGAGAGCACGCAAAATGATGCATGAAACAAATGTATAAAAGAAAAGAACTAATGCTAAGCTATAGAGGAGAACAAATTCTCCTTTTTATTGCAAATTTTGAGGAACGTATTTGATTTTTAGGGATTTTTTATCTTTTACAATTTTTTTAGGCTTTTTCAATTTTTCTAATTTTTATGGTTTTTGTGGAGATTTTGCAAAGGTTTGATTTGACAGTCCTTGAGGTCTTTGAGAGACCTACACTTATTGAAGGGATCCCTACCCTTTCCCCCTTGCATGGGGAGACTTGTGTACTTGACTACATAGGTTTGCTCTTTTGACTTGTTGAAGGAGTGACTTGAGCTTAGACATTGTTTTACAAATGAGACCTCATTGGATGAGATCTTTACATAGCTTTAGTTGACATCTTGTACTTCACTTCCCTTTTTGTGCATATAGTTGGTTAGAGATTTTATTTTGCTTATGAGAATGCATACCTAAGATGATCACATATGGATGATGCAATTTGTTTTTGTCTGTTTAGGAATATATATATAATATGCAGTTTACGATATGATAATGCAGGCACAAAAGAAAGGCAGTAAATGAAACTATAACACTTACTGGATGTCATGAGATATGACACTTTGACTTTATTGCTTTGAGACTCCTTTTCTTATTTTGATATGAATGCAATGTGGTACAAACAGAATGACTGCTCTTAAACACCATTTTCAGTTTAGGGGATTGCGAGTTGGCCTGATATAAGAAATCTATTCAGGGATGCGAGATGGGTTTTTAGAAAAACTCAAGTGGGGAGTGAAAATGAATTATGGAGTGCTTCTAATTTCTAGGCTTTGCTAAAGGATAAACATTGATCCTTATCTAGATAAGATAATTTGACAGGCTTTCAACTTAGACGATCATCAAGTTTTATAGGTGTTCACTAGACTTAGATCAGAGATGGCAGACAAGATAGACCTGAGGTAAAGGATAAAATTAGGAAAGAACAAGGGTCCCTACATAGAAGATGATCCTAGAGACAACTAGACTCTTCAGCTTTACTCAACTAGTGCATGTGTGTGCTTTGTACCTTTCTTTCTCTGTTAGAATGTCACTCTTGAGGCTTTGAGCTTAGACTGATCTCCATCCAAGAGTATAGACATTCAACAATCTTCTCTCTTTCACTCTTTTTTTTGTATCTCTATTTTTTTTGCCTTTACACTTTTTTTTTTAATTTTTTCTCACTTATCTTTTCTCATTTTTTTGGATTTTCTGACTTTTCTAGAAATGAATGCTTTTTTGGAATTTTGTCTATGCAATGATTTGATCTCTTAACTCTCACTTTTCTACACTCTTATTTTCTTCACTCATTTGTTTTATTCACTCGTATCTTAGATTGCCTCCTTCAGAGTTTTGATCTTCCTAACATTTTTGGCCAAGAAAGATAAGGGGTTGAGTGCCACCTAAAGCTTTTGTAATCTGGTTGGACTTCTCTTCTACTAGGGAAGAATTGGGAAGGTCTACTTGTAGGCTTCCTTTGAACACTGTAGGTTTGAATACTGACTTTGTTTAGACCTAACATCTTGACTCATTAAGACTAGGATCAGTGTAAATCTAAGAGCTGGGCTTTGATTAGAATCACTAGAAATGAAGGGGGATAATGGTGATTGTGAAAAATGGGGGATCACTAGGTCCTGAAAGGATGACGTATATCTAGGCAACCTTAGACTCCTTACTGAAGAGAAAATAGTATAAGAGCAAGTCACTAATAGTAGTGAAAGATGAACAGAATGATGTAGAAAATGCAGGAAACAAATTATTTTTGACATTTTGATTTTTATAATTTTTTTGTGTTTTTTAGTTTTATGGTTTTTTTTTGGTTTTTTTATTTTTTGACATAGTATTTCTTGAGGTGAAAGGCATTGACTGTTTCACCAAATTCCTTTCCCTCCATTGTGCATAGGAGATAAGCACCATTTCTGATATCTTCTTTAACCATGTAGGGGCCTATCCAACTTGGTCTAACCTTTGCTTGAAAGTCTTTGCAAGGACACTCGAAGACTTGGTGTTAAAATGTCTCGGTATTCAGTGAGGAATTTCATGTAGTCACATGTTTCATTGTTTGATGATTTGCCCCCTAGCTTTATCATATTCTGTTCTTGTTGAGTTCTCATGTTTGTTTTGAAATTTTGAAGGGCAAATGATGTTGGTGTTGACTCTCCTTGTTTTTGTGTGGATTCTAGTTCTTCTTCTTCAGTCATGGTTTCAACCATAGGGATGTTTATGTCTGGTTTAATTGGAATGGCCACTAAGTTGAATGGAGCATAAGACTTTGTTGAGTTCAGATCGAAGGGGAATTCTCTTGTTGCCCCCTTTCCTATACATTTTGAGGTCTTGTTTATGTTTGCAATTTGTTTTGATGTCTCTCCTTTTTGAAAAGTGTTGACTTTTGGGTTGCTAGTGGTTTCCATGGTCTTTCCCTTCTTTTTGACTTGTTCAACTCTATAATGGCTGAAAGGATCAGGATCTCCTTTGATGATGTGGGTTTGTCCCATGCGCAAGAAATGGATTTCTTGAAATAATGTGGAGGGAATGGCCCTCATCCTATGGATCCAAGGTCTTCCTAGGATCATGTTATAAGTGGTTTCTTCATTAATGACATAAAATTCAGTTGGGAGGGTTTTGGGACCCAATGTGATTTGAAGATTGACCTTACCCATGGTTCGAATGTTTGGGTTATCATGAATTCTAAGGATGGAAGTTTGTTTTGTGATTTGTGTCTCGCCTTAACCCATTCTTTGAAGAAGCAAAAAGGAGACTATGTTGATTGCAGACCCATCATCAATCATTACACATTTAATGGAACAGTCTTAGATTTGGACTATCAGATGGAGGGGGAGGTCACCCTATTTGGCTATGTCATTGTCTGAGGGTAACTTTTCAAAATCAAATGTTGAATAACACTTTTCACTTGGAGTGTTTTGAACTTGATGGCCTAGATCTAAGGCTTTGAGGAGAGCATTTTTGTGTGTAGGAGAACTCTTGATAAGCTCTATCATGTGAGAAAATTTTGAATTGTTGGTTTCATCTTGTTGTTCTGGTCCTTGTATGACACAAATTTCTTGATCTTTATCTAATTCCACAAGGCCTAAGGTGTTTTGATCAAAGCTATTGGGACTAAGTTCTTCATCTTGTGAGAATGTGTCCATGAATGATTTTTGTTGATGCTTTGGGAGGTTTGATATGAAGCGATGGTACCCCCTACATGACTTGACCTCATGCCCCCTTCTCTTGTGAAATGAGCAATATTTATCATGATTGTGTTCTTCAGGTTTGTGATGATTGTTGTAAGACTTTTTGTTGATTCTCAGGGGATAGCTGGTATTTTCATTTCCCAAATATGTATGTCTTGATTGTTTGTCTAGGATTTTTTTTTGTATCATGGTTTATCAACCTTCCATCGACATCATACTCCCTTCTTCCACTATCAATAGCAGCTTGGTCAATTCTAAGGGCACTTTCGAGTGCTTGTTCATATGATTTGTAAGGGAGTTTTTGAACTTATTCTCATATGTCATTGTTGAGAGCGTGTAAGAAGAGATCAAAACGTTCTCTATGATCCATGTTTGATGCACTAGTTGAAGAATAGATAACTTTCCTCCATCATGTGATAAAATGTGCAACACACTCGTTGGTTTCTTGTTTGATTGTTAAAAATTCTCGTATTCCTGTCTTGACCAATTTGTTTATGTCAAAGGCGGCCACAAATTAATCAATGAGTTGCCTAAAAGAGTGGATTGATGCTTCTAGAAGTCAATAGTACCAATCCAAAGCAATACCCTCCAAAGTCTTTGGAAAAATCTTTGCTACCACCCCATCCCAAGGGAGGAGTTCTCGCACTACCATGATGTAAGCCTTGATATGAGAGTTGGGATCACCCTCTCCTTTAAATTTTGGAATCAGGGAGAGGCCGTGGTAGTATAACTTGACAAATGTTGTAGTCAAGAGGCTCCTTTAAATACTCGAGGTATGTTCCTAGGAGGGAATTATGTGTAGAGGATTGTGTTCCTCCAAACATTAGCCCTTCAAGTGGAGCTTTTTGTGTTTGTTGAAAGGGTATGCTAGATTGTTGATATCCTGAAAAATTTTGATGACTAGATGGTGTCATGTTTATGTTTTGAAGATTGGGTTAGATTGTTTTTGGTTGATATTGCATCATAGGAATCCCGCCTATTCTATTGATACTTGTTGTGTTGGATTGTGAGGGCAAGGGAGGCTTGAATGTTTTGTTATGGAAGTTTAGATGAGGGGGGATATGTGTTGCCCCCTAGTTTGATTCAATATTATCAATGAAAGAATTTTCCCGTGCCCTAGGTGTTTCTTAAATTTCACTTTGACAACCATTTCTAGCGTCAAGGGTCCTCATTCGTTGGACCAAATTTTCTATAAGGTCTGTGAGTAAGGCTTCCTCTGTTCTTGGAATTTTACAACCTTGCGATGGATTACTTTGTATTGGGGTTTGAGTGACCCTATTTATTCTTTCTGATGACATTTCACATGTTGTGGACTTTTTATCTTGATGTGCCATATGGAGGGGTTTTTGTCCCCCCAAGCTTCTTACAAGCTTTTCTTTTGATGGCTCACTTCATTGTCGATTTTGCTGGCCATTTTTAAATCAATGGTAATGGATTGGTCTTGTTGATGGATTTTAGACCGAACACTCAATAGGCATGTTTTGATTTCATCAATGTTGTGGGGATCTTGTTGGATCCCCTTTGAGTCTTTCAAGTTTAATTGATTGAAGATTGAATCTATTGGATCTAAACATGTGCTAATTTCATTGGAGGGGTGATTCCCGTGAGCTTTGTGTAAATTCTTCTTTTGACAACATACTTCATTGTCCATTTCGCTAGCCATTTTTTTATGGCTTGTTATTGGTTGGTCATCTTGATGGATCTGAGATTGATTGTTCACTTGTGTTTTGATTTGGTCAACGTTGTGAAGGTCTCTTTGGATCTGTGTTGAATTTGTAACTTTACTCGAGGGGACATTCCCTTTGACTTTTGGCATGAAAAATTGTGAAGTGCAAAAAAATGTGAAATAATCCATCCCAAAAGGATTTGTTGTTTACGTCGGGTTCACCAAAATATGTACGCTCAAAATCGTGACTATGGTTGCCTGGAGGCTGTCAGGTCAGATCTCGGCATGCACATGGACCCTTTCCCTCCTTGCCATGGGCTGATCCACCATGTCACTCTCACTCACATGGAATTAGCCAGTTAAGAGGAGGCAAGACACGGTGGGGGTCTGGCTCATTAGAGAGCTGGACTTCGTGAAGGGGGGTCAGCAAGTTTTGTGGCCTTTGTTGTTGTGCATTTTGTTGTATGTTTCGTTCAATTGTTGTGGTGGTTGAGATAACCCTATGACCCGAAGGGTCACTAGTCTCTCTTCTTCTATTTGGATTCCTTGAATTCCACCTTTGTGTGGGAAAACGGTTGTTCTTGTTGATGGTTTCTCTTGTTTCTATGTCTCTGAGAAATGCTATGTGTAATTGTAATTGCCTAATTTCCTCAATCAACAAGAGAACAAATGGATCCTCTTGTGGTGAAATGTGTGTCTATTGATGTGGTCGCAGATGGATCTCCTCGATCTCATCTTGGACAGCTCTCACCCACTCTCCCCTCACTCCTAAACACATACGTGAATCAGGATATAGGAAATCGTGTGATTGCTAACTCTAACCAGATCTAGGGTTTTGACCTAGGGTTTCACTTGTGTTTTGACTTTGTTTGTACCTTGTGATGAAATCAATGGTTTGTTTTAAGGTCTCTTGAATCATATTTACCTCATGATGGAATCGAGGGTTTTCGATGTTGTCTACTTTATATGAATCCAAACTAAATGACATGCAATGCATCTTTTTGGTATTTTTTAGAGTATTTTTAGAAAGGAAAATTTGGTTCTAATCTATGAAAGAAATATGTATGCAATCCTATATGTCTTTTTCAAATGCAATGTGTAATCTATGTTTTTGTGGGTTTTTGGTGTTTTCAATGCAATTTAATCTAATAAAGAGGAAAGATGCTTTTTCTAACAAAATAGATCTAAGAAATAAAAAATTGCTAATCTAGCATGCAAGATCTAATCTATCAAGGAAAAAGCAAGCATCTTACTATTCCCAAGAGCAAGATGATTGTCTAATTACTATGAAAGCAATAAAAGAACCAGAATAGATGAAGATTTGAAGACTCCACTATCCCTCAGTGATCCTTGTGTAGGCAACCTCGAATCCTTTTGTGACAACAGTTAGTTCTCTCAACGACAAAATGACCCAAAGAAGCAAAGAGAAGCTTTTGTGAAGCTTGTGTGAGCTTTGAATTGAGCACAATCACTGAAAATTGAGCAGCGTGGTGTTGCTTGATTGAAACAAAGAAAATAAAAGTCACTTGCGTCCTGTATTGAGCATATGGATGCTAGGTTGGAGAGAAAACTTGGCAAGAGCTGGTGCACAATGAATTTGCCTCCCTAGAAGAGATTCAAAACTATGCAACCATGAAAGCATTGAAGCTTTGAAGAAATAAATAAAGAAATGAAGAAAGAGGCTCAAGGGCCTGTGAAGAAGCTTGAAAAAGCTTGTGAAGATGAGAAGAGTATTCTCCATCTTGCTCAACTTGGAAAATAATGAAGAGGTGAGGGGTATTTAGAGGTTAGAAGAAGGGATGAGAGATGGAATTGATTGAGAAGTTAACTCATTTGATTTATGAGTTAACAAGGATTGATTGGGGAGTGAATTGGATTGATTACCCAGTGAACTCAATAAGGAGAGTGATGAAGCAATGATAGCTTATCACTGAACAAGAAAATGAGATAAGAGAAATACATGAGATTGATTGGAGAGTTAATTTGAGATCAAATAGAGATAATTATGCATGTGTGGGTGCATGAAATAGTTAACTCTATATCAAGGATCAAAAATCATGCAAACAAAAAGAAAAATAGGCAAAAACGTGAGAGAAACTTCAACTTTTCCGTGGGACAAAAGACGACAGGGTCGCCACTTTCGTTAGACAGGGTCGTCCAGGGAGATCATGGGTCATCCCAGGGGCGACCATGGGTCACTCGAGGAGATCTAGGGTGAAACAGGGTAGAATGCAGAAATCAGGGTGGCAAAAGGAAAAAGGGAGGAAAAAGATGATTTATGCATCAAGAAATAGGTCAATCATGAGGAAGAATCCAAATCTCCACTTGCATCCACAGGATCTCCTGGGGAGATCTAGAAATAATAGGTGGAGATTTGGATAGGAAGGTCGAAATTGAAAACGGAAAGCAGGAGAGGGATCAGGGGATCTCTAGAAGGTTTCTATGAGATGCACTAGACGAAATACAAAGGGACAAGGTGAAAACTCACCTACAAGACACTCACAAGGCCTAAGATTAAGGTCGAAAGACAAAAAATGCAAGTCGACAAGTGTCACAACAAGTGTAAAAAAGTGTCGCAAACGAGGAAGAAGGAGAAGAGGGAGAATCGACAAAGCAGAAATGACAAAAAGTAAGAAGAGAGGACACGTCGTCTAGAGGCCTACTGCCAAAAGGATTTATTTTCATGCTTACATGTACATGACAAGGATCTGACTCATCATAGGGGTCCTCGTGGAGGCAGTGCGTGAGTTTTGTGCTTACAATAATAGGAGATGAACAACAGATAATCAGAAACTAACTTCACAAGAGTGATCAGGAAGATATTAGAACCTGTGTCCCAAAAGCTGGAATGTCGAAGGACTATTTCAAAAGTGCCCAAGTCTTGAAAGGTGGAATTTCCCAAAAATATAAACTAGAGAAATGATGTAGAAATTGCTTAGATACCAGATCTAAAGTTAGCTAAGGCAGAAGAACAGTTTCAAAAGCACCCAAGTATTTTGCAAAGGAATATTCCTAAAATGTTGTTGAATCTTGAAACCCTTTTCCTTACTCAGTCTTCTTGTGTCTTCACTTTTCTAGATCTCGCACCTGTAACCTGCACACAAGAAGAAAAGGGGTTTGGGGGTTATAGTGTTTAGGGACTTGCCTCAGTCAAATCCTAGGATAACATTCAAGCTTCCCAATAGGTGATTGGTATGAGAATGGTATATGGGATTCTTGGCCAAATAGATAGTACTCTGACTGTCACATTTGATCTAAGCTACCTTGCAAGTAAAACCAACTCTTGAACACAATCTCTATAACCATACTACCTCTTTACAAGTATGTGTTCAAAACATATACTCTACTTTGCTAGTAGACAAACCAATTAGGCTAACTCTTATTCATCCAACTAATAACATTACCAAATAGAGATAATGCATAGCCACCAGTGGACCTTTGACTATCTAAGTCACCTACCCAATCTGCATCAACAAAGCCATGTATGTCCAATAACATTCCCACATCATTAAAACCATGATAACATAAACAATAATCATAAGTCCCTCACAAATATTTAAATACCCTTTTAACATGAATCCAATGCTCTCTACCAAGGTTAGGCATAAACCTACTAAGAACTCCCACTATTTGGATAATATCTAATCTAGTACAAACCATTGCATAGATCAAGATACCAACAACACTAGCATAAGACATGTTAGATATATCATTTACATCATCATCTAACTTGGAACACATATCCAATGAAATCTTAGTGCCTACAAGTAAAGGAATACTCACTGGTTTGCAATTATGCATCACAAATTGCCACAAATTGGTGTCAACATACTTACTCTAACTATGCCAAAGCATTTTGTGAGATCAGACACTATTGATTTCCATTCCCAAAATGAACTTTGTTTCCTCTAGATCCTTCATGTCAAATGCTCTAGAAAGCTAAGTTTTAAGCTCCCTAATCATTACCTTGTTATCAACATGTTATCCACATACAACATAATAATTAGAATATGATCATCAATACACTTAATGTAAATATAGTAATCCTCTTCACTTCTAAAAATATCCAACTTCAAAGTAAATGCATCAAATTTTTGATACCACATTTGAGGTGATTATTTTAAACCATACAAAGACCATTTTAACCTACAAACCAAATTTTTTTCCCATTTACCTCAAACCCATTTGGTTATTGCATATAAATTTTCTCTTGGAGATCCCCATGTAAGAAAGCAATTTCAACATACATTTGCTAAATCTTAAAAATACAAGTTGAAAAAATATATAACATAAATCTAATAGAAGATATTTTAGCATAAGGAGAGAAGATTTCACCAAAATCAACTCCCTCTCTCTAGGAGTAGCCCTTGGCCACTAGTTTGGCTTTATACCTCTTTAACTAATCGTCTTCTCTAAAACAAAACTGTACACCCACTTGCAACCAATGAGTTTCCTTCCTCCAAGAAAATTAACAAGATCCCAAGTGTCACAATTATCCAAGGCCATCATCTCCTCCTAGACGACTTGTATATCTTCCTCTAAAGAGAGACATTTCTTTAAAGATCTTGGTTCATCATTAGCACATTAAAAATAAAATATACAGTGAGAATCTAGTGGGCTATACTTGTCAACTAGGTTATGTCATCTCATGTGTCATTTGAAGGGTGGAGAAAGGGCTTCTTCTTAGTCATATACATGATCATCCTACTCAAAACTCTCACTAGAATCCTCTTCTTCCACTCCATCATCTAATTTATCATTATGTTCTTCAACATGTGCATCTTCCTACTATTTTATCTTAGTCTCAAAATGTATTGTTTTCCTTCTATCTTTTTCCTTTGGCTATAAAGGACCTAAAAATGCTCTAAACTCCTTGAAAATCACATCTCTAGAATAAACAATTTATTTGGGTCAATGGATTCCAAAGATTGTAACCTTTTACATTCTCAACATAAACAATTGTATGCTTTATGTGTACCTTGTGTATGAGAATTGTTAAGTGTCAAATCCACTTTGGTCTTTGTAAGTCTTCCACTTGTGTTTTTTATGGGTGTGTAATGACCTTATGTCCTCATGCACTTTGTAGTCTCATTTTGTGTTTTAGCCGTGATGTCAATCCTTTGAGCAATGTCATGGTGTGTCTAAGTGTGAGTTGTGGCATGTGTATGTCACAATTGTAATATGCAAAAAAATGTTAATCAATATTTTATCTGCTACTATCCTAATGTCAAAGTTGGTGCATTACATCCACAATAAACTTGTCACACTCCATTTTTAAACAAACATACTTATCATTTTATTTCAAGCAGACAGATAGTTAGTCAGTGAAATTAATATGAGAAAAGTAATGTTACGTCAGAATAGAGAATGCATTTGATTTATATTATTTTATATGCAAAGAATAATTGTCTATGACGTTATTAATATGCACGTGGTTAAATAATGTTATGGACTACTACCGTTGTGCAACTGAGGTGGATGCAGGAATAGTGTTTTCCCCTCCAAGATGAGGAGAGAGAGTATCACCATGGAGAGGGTGCTAGATTGCATGAATACAATGATCCTTATGCTATCTGGGAATACCTACACACACTCACATTAGAGGTTAAGTCAATATCGGATTAAGTCTTAATGTATATGTTGTTGGTCACCTCAGTAATATTTTCAACGTTGTGATCATTTCATATTTGTTTAATATTGTTGTCGTCAAGCCAATGGTCTAGACTTTTACGTCGACAATTAGTAAGGTTGTGCACAATTATGAATTTCAATTCGACGGGAGTAATCGACCAAATAAGTCTAATCTTATTATAGAGGTCTATGTTAACTTTGCTAGACTTCATCGTCAATAGTTGTGCTCGTAAATAGCATAATAGAAGCATTCAAAAGAATGCATTAGTGACATCTAAGAAATAGGTCTACTATTGTTAATATTTTTAATTATTTTATAACTTAGTTATGGCTAAATTAAAATATCTAGCTTATTCTTCCCTAGATGAGCTTGGAAGAGTGGAAGGAGTAAAATCTCCATATTTCCTATTTCTAAGCTCTCTAAACCATGAATGGTTGAGAGAAATGGGGGAAATAACTATGCATGAACTGCTTTGTAACTGGAAAGGAGTGGATGTTAGAGCATTAAGTGATCTCGGTCGAGGGAGAGAGAAGGATATATCTCTTGGATCAAAAGATTAGAACAGACAGAGGAAGCTCGATAGGGGAGTGTTGACTGCAATATTCAGGTATGCCAAGAACCAATAGAAAACTGTTGACATTATAGCATTAAACTATATGTATAGAGTCGTTGTTATTACTAGCAAGTCTCAAGAGGCTACGGGCTTAAATGTTTTAAATGTTTTCTGTAGCAAATAAAGCTTCCATGTATATAAATGTATGCTTTGACAGAGGGTTATATACACGGCTACTCATAAGAATGACATTCTATATCAATGTAGTATTGAGTTATATGCCTTTAGAAATTTGTGGTTACTATTCTACACAGATTACAGTGATAATAGATATCACTCATATCATATAGAATACAGTGATAATAGATATCACTCATATCAAATAGAACTCGGTCTGTAGTATGATCGAGATGACAGTGCTATGACGCTGATAGGCTATCATATTGACATATATTTTTTTAAAAGAAGGTTTAAATGAAATATAGACTTGTGTAAAGGTTGAATGTTATATATTGGCCGGTCTATAAACTAATGATAAGATTGTATTCTTATAGGAATGTACCATGTATGAGGATTTACCTCAAGAATATATGTAGAGAATACTTTGAATAGAAAGCCAGTAAAGGTTGAATGTTTAGTGGTCATCGAGTGTGAGAGGTTAATTTAAGAATGTTAACATATATCTAGTTGTCTATGATATAAACTTACCAGTTAAGTTGATAGTGGACCAAGAATTGTACACTCATTGTTTTATGTCTAGTAAAGACCAAAGTATAATAGAGTTATATTATCATTGTACTATCCTAAAGGAGCTATAACAAATCAAAGTAGAGAGGAATCATCACTCTTATCAATTATAAAAGCTCATAGCTTATGAAAGATCAATGACTATAAAAGACTATAGATGAATAGACTTCTTGTTCGGATAATCATGTAAAATAATCTATTTAACTTATGTTGTAGAGGTAGATAATATTAGCAATATCATTTTGGTTATTTTAAGCAACCGAGAGTTCTCGTATACCGCCTATATTTTGGTTAAAGAGAAAACTGTTATCACCTAGAATTGCACCCTACTTGAAGCCTATTCAAACATTCCAATGACACAATGGGAATGATCTCAAGGTGTGGGACCTTGTAGATGAGATCAAACCTCCAGAGAAGGCTAGTTCCTCTTTCTGAATTTAAGGTTTAGAGAAATCAACTAAACCTAATGTTAACAGTGACCAAGGAAAAGGATGTGTATAAATCATCTTCCAATCACTCATAAAAACTGAATCATAGGCTGGAAAGATACACAAGCTCTGATACCACTGAAATAACCCACCCCCTTATGAGTTTAGTAGTTTGTTGATCTGGGTTTGCTTTCATTCACCGTTTGAAGAGTTTTATGTGGTTAAGTTGATCCCTGCTTGCGTTTTGGTGTTGGGTCCATAACATAACATAACATGCATGTGTATATTTGCAAATACAAAGAAATGGAAATACCCACAATTTCTATTTCACTTATAATGTATCATAAATCAGATAGAAACAATACCCATATTGAGATATTCAAGATAAATAGTTTTCCTGACATACCCATTAGCTGCAATGAAAGTACGTGACTAAAAATACTTGTTACAAGGTGCTAAAAGCTTCAAATCTCATAAACTTCTCAATATACATGGGCTGTGAACGCATCAACACATAGAATAGTTACTCCTCCAAATGCTGGACCTCCAATGGTGATGAAAAGAAGGTGAAAAGAGTCCCTGAGGAACCCACGTGCCTGCTGAATTGGGACGGTTGCTATAGCAATATATTTAATGCATCAAATACCTTAAACAGCCTTCACAACTGCCTCCTATTCACTGGTAATGGACTATAAGTAGCTGTAGCCTATAAACGCCTAGATAGGAAGAGGAAACCATATGAAAACTACCACCAAATAGACCCAAATGCACACTGCCAGGTACGACTAGGTACAACCCTGGTATGACCAGGCTATGGGCTCAAATACCAGCCAAATCCCCTCCAAAATATAGTCTGAACATTGCAATATGATCTTCAACAATCCTCTGAAATTATAGTGCCAGAAAACTAAGAATATCTTCTTGAATACCCTTTTGTGACTGAATCCCAAAACCAAATTGTGTAGAAATGAAGCACAATCGCAGCCACAAAGTATGACTATGTCTCAAGCAACCTTAGATGATCTCTCACACCCGCGGTATGTTGTTAATGATGGTGGTTTTCATCACCAAAAGCTAAAAGGTTTCTTCAAACCCTCAAAACTTGTAGAGAAAAATACATTTCAAAATAATATGTCATGAATGAATGAAATGCTTTTCATTTTACCTTTTATTTTTCTCCCTTGAGGATCATTCCTTTTTGAGAGGGAGAATATTTTAATTAAAACACTTTTATTATCCTTCCCTTGGGCGCCCATGTACTTTGTGACTTATTTTTGCATTGCATTACCTTTTTCCTAAGTCACCATTTAAATATAATAAAGTCCAAATATTAATAAATAATATTAAGTTGCAGACTTTAATATGAAAGCCCAAACGGTCTCGGAATCACATGAATTATGGACCGTTGGAAAGGTCTTGACGAAACGCTCTACCTCCAATACTGAATTTCCAAAAATAGAAGAAACCCTAACTAAAGTAGTAAGTTCTCTGAAACCAACCATCTGAACTCCCAGAGTTCCCTAACCACCTTGGTTAGCCTACGAGAACCAAGTCTAGGCTAACACCACTAGGAATGGGGACATTACACAAAGTTTGCATCCAATAGAGTCTTTACAGTAGAATTCATCAAACATGGATACAATCAAAATCTTAGTATGGAAGACAAGCCTACTACTCTAGTACCATCCACCTATAACACGATCACTATAGTTAAGTGGTGCTTTGGAAAATATCTAAAGGCCTAAGTACAAGATTTGCAACTAGAGCCAATGGAAGACACATGTGCAACTACAACCCATGGGGTACTTTATCAAGTGGCTCCAATTGAGGCGGCAAAGAGCTCTAACAACCTAAAGAATGAATGTAAGAAGATGATAGATAACCAAGGTTGGCAAAATCACCAAATCGATGCCTAGTGGAAGTTCAAGTACAAAGTTGGACATCCCTTAATTTCCCTTAAGAAGTTTGCAATGGATGAGCAATTTGAGAAGCTATATGAAGAGGCTAATTCCAATTTAGTATTCACTCTTGAAGCTTCCAAGAGATAGAGTAGAGAAATAATTATATTGTCTTAAGATGAGCTAGAGGTCCAATTAGTTAACCCTAATTACCAGCATCAAGCTCCTATAGCAACAATGCTTACTTAGCAACCAATGGCACATGGGAGTAGCATAGATGTACAATCACAACTACACAACAAGAACAATAGAACCAGGTTCTCACTTGAGGGGTAAGTACCACTAGTAGAAATATGGCAAATAAATGACCACGTGACAAACTTTTAGTCACGTGACCAAATTTTTTTGCAACACAGCTATAAATGACTAAATAAATGACTAATTTGGTCATCAGTTAAAATGACCAAATAAATGACTAAATAAATGACTAATTTGGTCATTGGACAAAAAACACAACTAATTAATTGGTCAGACAAATAAAAATGACTATATAATATAATATAATATATATATATATATATATGTATATATGTATGTATATTATGTAATATTATATTACTATATAATATATATTATTATTATATATATTATAATATATATTATAATTATTATATAATATATATATTATAATATTATAATATATATATTATAATTTATATTATAATATAATATTTATATTATATTTCTATTATATTATTAATATTATATAATATAGTATTATATCTATATTATATTATTAATATTATAATATATTTAATATTATATAATATAATATTATAATATATTTAATTAATAATATGGGCGCCTTTAACATAATTTTCATTTAAAATAATATATTTAACCTAGGCGCCAAAATTATTTTCAATTCACCGCTTTTGGCGCCCATCTCAACCCTAAAGGTAGACCCTAACTCGGGAGGCTGAAAACAGAAGTCTCATGCCCTCAGATTGGCCATGGCCGATCAAATCCGCCGCTAAGGCAAATCGCCCTCCTCACCCACAAGTGGCCTCCCTGCCCAAATCAAAATCAGGTGGAGATCTGAATTACCCACACATAAGCACTGGTTCAAACCACGTGAACGCCGCAGTTTTTAGGGCTCAAGCCGGACGGAGGCGAGTTGTGGGCAAAGTCGGACTACAGTTCGGATGTGATAATCGGCATCATGGACACCAACATCTGGCCCGAGCGACGGAGTTTCAGCGACCTAAATATTTGTCAGCATTTTACTGTATGTTGAAGTTAAATTAGGCCTGCATGTGTTTTATGAGCAATCTAGTGTGTTTTTGTGGTAGATGAGGCTGGATTTAAGGAGTAGAGGGTTTGTAGGAATCAATGATCAGGGTAATTTGAATATTTTGTAAATTGACGGCATGTTGTATGAAGGTTGTGTTGAAACTGATCAAAGGTAAAAGAAAGTGATGACATCTGGTTTGAACTTTGAGTTTATATGGGATTTTAAACTTGTTTTGGATCTAAAGTAGCCTGGATTTTAAGAGTCGAGGGTTTGTAGGTGTCGATTAATGTGATATTGTGAATAATTTGTAACTTGATGGTATGTTGTGTAAAGTTTTTGCTAAATCTGATCGAAAGCGAAAAAATTGTGGGCATATTGAATGAACTTTGTGTTTTTATTGTTTCTAAATAAAGGAGACTTTTATTTTTCTGGATGCGGGGTTTTCACGTGAATACAATGCTATGTGTAGTTTCTTACTTTTTTTCCTTTGAAAATATTACAGGAGCTTTGGATTCGCCCCCATCTTTGAGTTGAGATGTAAATCTTAGATTTCTTTGCCTTGTATGACAATTTTTCTGCTATCATCATGTATTCTTTGTGAAAATATTGTTATCAAGCACAAATTCAACTATTCAGTTAGCCGAATTTTAGGGATTGGATTTGATTTGAGGATTTCAGTGTAAGGTAGACTGATTTTGGCAGATTTAGCTTCCAGTTCTGTGAATGGAACTACTAGAACAGTAGATGGGATTTTAAAAGAATCTTCAATAATTATTGGTGAGCTTTGAGGAATATTGCAAAGAAAATTGTCTACTGAAAGATTTTACTGTCTACACGAGTCGGACAGTGAGAGAATTGGCTTGTGAATGCAATTTCATCGTCTTCAAGCTCTATTTTAGGGAAAAAAATGTATTTTGTTTTATTTCATTCTTTTTTATGTCCACTACCCTAAAGTTTTATGTATGTATAGTAAAGTTTTATGTATGTATAGTACAGAGGTGAAGCTATTTTTTATTTTTAAGAACACATTAAAATAATATAATTAGTTTTTAAATAATGTATTTGAGATTTAATAATATTAATCAATCATTTTAAATTTGTCCATCTTATTTACTAAAGTTTGGTTTTACTAACTGTTTATTAATTTACCATATATTAGAAATTTATTGCCCCTATTGATAATGACTTGATGACACATAAGTTGGGATAATTAAAACTTAAAATCATGTGATCAAAAAATAATAAACTAATGTTAATCTATCTAGCAACATTAACAAAAGCAAATGGAACAATATGCAAACACAAGATTTGTAATGATTAAATAAACGACTACAATTAAATGACTACAATGAATAAATAAACAACTATCATGATTAAATAAATGACTACCATCACTAAATAAACGACCAGTTAACAACAATCAATGACTAAATATACTACCAAATTAATGACTAAAAATTTTTTGGTCATAAATTTGGTCATGACATAAATGACCGGCAATTGGTAGTTTATTTAGTCATTTATTTCTGTTTTTCTATTAGTGTACTCAAACATAGGTTCCATTCAAAGAAAAATGAGGGGTACCTCCTAGCAACAATAGAAGAAGAATAGCCCTCAAGAAACCAACAACAAATCGAATAATGCCCAAGGAAGAAAGGAGGGACTACAACTGCCATGTCATCCCAACAAACACTTGCCACCCAACCAAGCAATCTCATAATATTAAGGTGAGGATGATGACCTTGAAGAACACAAGAAAAGAAAGAGATTTAAGGACCCTCCAAAGAAGTAGTAGAAAGAAGAAAGTAGCCAAAAGCTAATTGAATACCCAGGACAAGCACATGTAGCCCTCCTCACCCACTGTAAATATTCCTCCTCCTCCTTCCTCGCCCATTGTAAGTATTCCTCCTCCTCCTTCCTCACCCATTGTAAGTATTCCTTGCAACTCCCCCATTCCTTCACCAACAACAAAGTTCCTTACTAGGTACCACCCAAGTTCCTTTACAACAATTTATGCAGCCTCCCCCTCCCTAACAATATTCTCTTCAATATGGCTTTCCCTCTCATCTCATTACTTCCAATAAGAAAATATCAAATGTCTTCCATGCAAACTTTTACCCCTCCTAAAGTTTACCAGTTACCTCAATCCCAAGCACTTGTTGTCCCTACAACTCCATCAACTTCACAAGTTTTGTGATCTTCCTTTGTCTCCTCACCTTCTAAGCCTCTATAGGCCACCATTCCCCAAACAATCTCCACTCCCCCAGCGTACCCAACAACAAATGGTTATATAGTGTCATTTCTGTGCACTCTAATAAGGCATTAAATATTCCTAGAGGTTTTACTGGCAATATCATTCATTATGCTTCCACCAGCATAAAGGTCGCAGTTCACATACATATTTAATGTGTCATGAGAATATGTTCGAATTCAATGCAGAGATGATTGAAGGATCAACGAATATGGCGTCCATAAATCTACTGCAACATGGCAGCCAGTGAAGATAATGCATAGCTATTTTAAAACGGCGCGACTCTATGATAAAAAGGATATGTTAATCGTTCAAGAAGAGCCATGAATGAAGCTACTACAAGCATTAGAAGATGCTGTAAGAAGCGCCATTGGTCAGTAAGCAAATGACATGGCAATGTGGGCCCGCGGTGAAATAAACTTCAGTTTATAAAATTATTCTTTTATTTCCCGTGAAGTTAAAGAAATATTCATTTCATTTAAACATTAAAAAGTAGTAGGAGGCGATAAAGATAAGGTGGGGACCCGTGGTTTCCAAGGGGAAGAAATTATTAAAACAGAATCGCGTCTTGTTTGAGGTTACGGATGGACGAGTAAAGGAAAGCTTTATTCTAAAATAAAAAATATCTAATCTAAGATTCCGTAATGTTATTTGAGGACAAGCTAAAAAGTTCTTGTCTCCTCAAGAAAGGTCAAGAAACAAAAATGGAAACAAATAATGCCCATCACCATATTCCTATTCTTAAATGGTTAAACTCAAATTAAAAAAATAACTCTTTTGGTTTAGGACTAGGTATTTAAGAATCGATTTATTTTATTTATATTGTTAGAACTATTTTATTTTATTTAGTTGAGAGGCCTAAGTACAATTAGAAACATGAGATTATTGTACTATGGTTATATAGTGAATAAAATAATTTTAATGAAGTATCATATTATTTAGTGAATAAATAATAAATAAGTATGTATGTTAGTAAATAAAATAGTAGATAATACTTTTAAAAAATAAAATAACATAACAAAATTTAATAATTTTATAGTATTTGTGTGCATAAAATAATTTTAATGAAATATTATATAGTTTAATAAATAAATATTGAATAGCTAAGCCTTTAGTAAATAAAATAGTAGATAATACTTTTAAAGTAAATATATGATTAAAAATGTAGTAAATAATTTATTTGAAATTATTATAGAATATCTCTTAAATAAATACCTTTTTAAGCAAATAAATATAATACATAAAATAATGAAAATTAACCTTCAAATAAAAATAAACCAAACAATGTAAATAAAATAAAATATTTTTTAAAAATAAATTAAACAATGTAAATAAAGTAAAATAATTAAATTAAATAGTAAACAAAATAACTTGAACTAAATTATAATTAAAATAATAATAACTCGTCAATAAATCACTCAATAAATAAAATAACTCAAAATGATATTTTTAGCAAGACGCATTTAAGATATCTAACAACTTTCTAAAACCATCTTAGAGTCATGAAAATCAATATTGTGAAAAATCAAATTTAGAAATCAATAATGTGAAAAATTAAATCTTCTCAATGTAAAAATATTAGCTCACAATTAATGCATCTGAGTTACTAATATCATTAGAAGGCCATCATGAGAGACAAAATCACAATTAATGCATCTAAGTTACTAATATCATTAGAAGGCCTGTCATCCTTGGGACAAGATGAAGGGAAACTAGAAGCCATGTGACCAATGGAGAAGCAACACTTATAGTGGAAGGGGAAACCTTCATAATCAAGTGGATGATTCCACGGCCTATCCTCCACCAACAAAACAACCTCCCCGGGAAGAGCCTCGAAGGTGTCAATATCCACTAGAATATGGGCGAAAGTAGGATGGCTTAAGAGAGTGGTGGTATCATCAACTTTTAAGAGTGGATTGAAAGACGTAGACCATGGCTTGAGCGAGAGGGAATGCTCGCCCCACATCCACACCTGGCGACCCAGGATCAAATCCTTGTCACGAGAAGACTCAAATGTCGTAATAAAGAAGCCCCTAGCGCTTGGGTGAAGCTCATTTTTCCCCTCAACAAGCGACTGCCAAGAGTCTAAAACCCACGAGTGCAAGTCTAGTAAATCTACACACCAATCCATGAGAGGCATAATACCATTCATTATAAATCACTCAATTTTTTATTCAAAGAGTTGTTTTATTTACTTAACAGTTATTTTAGAGTTAGTTTATTTACTTAAGAGTTATTCTGGTTTATTTTATTTACTTAACAATTATTTTATATTATAGTTTTTTTTTTTCCCCCAATATATGTGGGTTGTGCTTTAGTTTTTATTATTTTTGTATATCCACTCTTTAATCATTTTTGTTAACAGGCTCAACTATTACACTTCACCCCTTGCTACACTTTAGTAAACCTATAAAATAATTCATAAATAAATAAAAATAATAACTCCTCAATAAATAAAAATAATTATGTAAATAAAATAATTAAAAAGACAAAATAGAACCAACATATATTTAAAAAATTAAAACTATAAAATAATTCTTAATAAATAAAATAAGATAAATAACTCAAATATAACATCTCTTTTAACTCTTATTTACTTTTTTTCATTATTTGTTCAACATTACCTTCACATATTGGAAAAGTTCATAACTTTATAATTTTGAGAAAGTTTTGTTTAAACATATCAAATGATAACATAATACTCATAAAAGTCAAAGGTTAAAGGTTAACAAAACATAATTTGAGAGCCATTGATTGTATTTTACATTTAAAAAACTTAATACGGTCATAGCTTTGTTTATAAAAGTCTTTTTTAGAGGGTTTGATATCTACATAATTGATTAATTATCTTATAAAAAGTACCAACCTTAAAAAGTATCAACCTTAAGCTAAAACCTCTTCATCATTTTAATTTTTCTATCCATATCTCGGTCTCGACTCTTCTCATTTCACATGGCTTGACATATGGTTCTAAGAATATCTATGGAAATTTGATTTTGTTTAAGAGCCCCATCATATTTGTCCATCCTATTTTTATAACAAGCCTTGTGATAAACCATTCATTTGAGGAGACTTTGACTATAATATTTCTGATACAACTCTGTCCCTAACCATAACCATACCTGCTCTGTGTATGTTTTATGGCTATTGCCCCTACAAAAGCTATGGCTCTGCAGTGTTTTCAGCTTAGAATTTATTTAGCAAGTCTTTCAGATATGTTGTCTCATGTTTTCTCCTCCTCGTCTTGTATTGATAGACAAATACCTTGCTGTCAGTAAAGCTCAGCAATGATCCTGTACTTCTGTATTCTATTATTTGTAATCACTTATTACCTTTCATCCAATAAAAAATATATATGATGATGACTTCAATGTAAGTTTCTTTCTTTTACGGGTTAAAAGAAACCCATAATTTAATGTTTCCTTTATTTAATAAATAAATAAATATAATAATTATTACAGGTCAATGAGGAAGTATAAATCAATTGGTGTTTCTTTACTTAATAATCCCTGTCGTATAGGAATTATAATGATCAATGAATACTTTTGTTGTTAATTGATTATTATTATTATTATTTATTGTATGTTGCAATTAATGGTTGGGAAATAAAAAAATGTGGATGTTAATATTTATTCTTGTTAATATAAAATATAAATTTGGTAATTAATTTTTTTTAAAGATTTGTGTGAATTTTTATTGGCTGGACCATTTGAGTTCTTATTATAACTTTCATTTTACTCAATATTAAATAAAAAGATGAGATAGCACTTTAATGAAGTTATTATTTACCTACTATTTTAATTCTAAGCATTGACCTTTATAATAATTAGATATGATTATGTGAAGTCATGTGGATGACAATATTTATTGCATTTATGATTTTTATTATTTTTTATTTACAAGGTATGACAAGTGTCCAAAAAAATTATTGTTAGTTAATTTTTTCCATTTTTATTAAATTGAAATAAATTATTATGCCAAATATTGCCAACATCCTTTATTAATTATTCCAATGGTGAAATTATCGTCTTTATGTTTTTTTTTTAATTCAACACCCTACAAAGGTCTGAACCTTGGTGGCCACCACTACAACCGAATGACTTGACCACCAAACCATGCCCTTGACGACGAAATTATCATTCTTATGTTATTTCTCATTTAATTGTGTTTGTTTTGAGAAAATGTATTAATACATTGATGACAAATGGCACAATCTTGTGAAAATTTAATCTTATTTAGCTAGCTATATCCACACATGCTCATATGCTAATAGCCTTATGCACACTTTTCTATGCATGTTCCTTATGTATCTATCAGTCACACTTTCAAGACTCACATAACCACAACTCCATTGATTGAGAGAACCTCTACTTAATAAATTAGAACTTTGCATATACCTATGCCGTGCTCACACAAGGTAAACAAGTTGGTGAATTTTATTTGAATGACCAAACTCTTTTCGAGCTCGGACATCCTTGTGTTCCAAAAAGCACACCTTGCTAATCACTCATCTAAGAGGCACACTATGTCAAAACAACTAAACACTTCAGCATTACCAAAACACTAGCAATGCTAAACACCATTTCTACTGGCCTCACATGTGTATAAACATTGAACACCATATCAAGTACTGCATTTATTGTTGCATTGTCAAGGCCATGAACAAGAAGCTTGGGCTTTACAAACCTCGTGCAGTTCTACAAAAGGCCTTGAGAATTTATCAACATGGATCTTATGAGTGGACTCCCTATGACAAAGCACTAGAATGATTTGGTATTTGACATAGTGCATAGATTTTTAAAAATAATTATCATGGTTGCTTGTAAGAAAATCATCGTAGCACTAAAAACCATGTGCCTCTTCTTCAACCATGTTTTGGTGCATTTTGGGCTACCTACATCTATTGAGTCTAATTGGAATATACAACTCATTAGCACATTATGGCAATCTTGGTGGGGGAGATTGGGTACATAATTAGATTGGTCCATAACCTTACATTTGTAGACAAATGGTCAAACTAAGGAACTGGTGAATTCTACACTTCTACACCTGTTGCACATCCATAACCATGCACATCTACACACTTGGAATGATAACTTGTTATACATCCAACATGCCTACAACAAAGCTTTGCATAGTTCTATCGGGCATAGTCCTATCTAAACATGTCTTGAGTTTCAACTTGCAACACCACTCGACATATCTTATTGTGCACCACTACATTTGGAGTCATGTACACATGAATAGGAGTGGATAAAGCACAAAAATTTCTAAATTTCTATAACACATTCAAAGTGATTGTACCAAAATGTTCAAAAGACTCTCACATTAGCAACTAAAATACAAAAAGTTTCACGATGCATACCACACACCTCACTAATCAAGGTTGGTGACAAAGTTTATTGCATCTTCAAAAGGAATGCTTCAAGGGTCCACACCAGAAGATGAAGCCTTTGTGCTACATGTTCCATACACCATTTTGCATGTAGTTGGTGAGAACACATATATTGTTCACCTCCAACAATAGTTCAAGGGTTTCCATATAATGTTCAAACATGAAACTCCTTCAACCATACTTTCCTCCTCTTCTTGAGCAAGCATCAACTCAATATCCTTTAAACATGGATCATGATCACTTGTGCACTAGCCAAGATCATTCAAACTACCACAATATGCACTCATATTGGTTCACACTATCTCTTCAAAGTAGCTAAGGCTGACTAGTATGTAGATCAAGCAAACTAGTGCAATGTTCACTACCTTCATGTTGAGTTTCCATATCTCACTGAAGACACAGTGGGGACCATCTCTTCTCAAGAAAGGGTGAATAATCAATGAAAATTCATGCAAGCCTTTAAGAATATTATGCCTGCCTCAATATAGTCTTTGGAACCTCCACACTCTCCTCCATAGCTCATGTACATTGCACATAACACATGGTGTCATCACATACCATCATGCATTGACTCTACACATTATTCCATTGCATGCTTTTATGTATGATCTATGTGCATGTCTTTGTGTCATCACATACCATTGTACATGACTTCACATAATCTTACATTTGCACTTAGTAACATCAAAATATCTATATACATATACTTATTTAGCCATGGAACATAGTGGCAACTATCAAGGTTCTCAAACCGGTACATAGCTAGAAGATTAACAATTCAAGATGAGTCATTACGACTTCCTCTTCTTATTTGTAATTACATCATGTAATTTATACATATTCATCCATCTCTTCTCATTAAAGAGATGATGGATAACTAAATAGTTGTAGGCAAACTATTTTGATATGTTCACCCATTTCTAGTAAAAATAATCATCATTCCTTGCTACACTATTTATAAAATCTATTAGACCTATTCATTTCTAACTATAAATAGAAGTAGCATGTATGTTTGCTACAATCTTCCACTTGCATATCTCAATTGTGTGTCGTTATACTAATCTCCTATTTTCCTTTGCATAGACTATAAACTTGTCTTTCTCAAGATTGGTTTGTCCCTCAAACCACCTAAGATTTAGATCATGGAGTAGGGACTATTGAATCTCAAAATCAAGAGTGAATGAATAGGAATCTAGGCCATTAATTATGGAAATGTATGGGAATAGGTGCATATAGCACATGTATATGGCCAAACATAAAAAAAATGTGGGTAAGCGGGGATGGATAGGCATCAAGGAAGAAGCCAAACTTAGCACAAAAGTATGCCACGTGTTACCATGTAATCGCATTAAGGCATTCTCTCAATATGGACCCAGAACTAATGGGAATTACCATGGGTATTTGTAATTATACTATTACATTTTTGTAGGGAAATTTGTAGCCATAAAGACAATTTCCACATAACCCTATGAGAGATATTTATGCAAACAAGTATTCAGAAATCCATATGCAAAAGAATAGGCAAACATACCATCAAGATGACACAAGATATACCCTAGGAAAACCCTCCATGAGGGAAAAACCCATCCTCTAAAAGCATCCACACCCATTGTATTATCTCATGAACAAAGATTACAATACATAGCTTCCATGAATACTTTCAAATCATCAAGCTCCCTAATTACACTCCATATGAACAAGCAAATGAGAATCATGTAACCACACATCCCAATCCATGATTCCTCTCCTCACACATGCAACCTACAATAGAAGCTCAATCTTGGCTACACAAACCAACCCAACCTAAAAAACCAATCTCAATAACTACTCATGTGTTTGCTTTTATAGAGATAAGAGATCACACAAATACAAGATGTAGTATGGTAAAACCATGTATCCCAAACCCACGAGTATACAAAACCATTGACCCCAACATTTAATTATGCATGTAAGCAAGGCCCTGGTAGCAATTTCTTCTTCACTATCCACTTGGGTTCTTGATTCGGGTGCTTCGCACCACATGGCTTCATCTAAGGAAGAACTTGCATCTTTGGAGCCATGTATTATGCCTTCTATTTTGATGGGTGATGACACTCCTGTAGAGGTGTGTGTGAGAGGATCTATTGATGTGGGGGATGACATATTCCATGATTTTCTTTGTGTACCCTCATTATCAACTAATCTCCTATCAGTATATCAAATCACTCACATAGGTTCAGGAAAGAAAGTTGAGTTCATTCCTAATTCAATGCAGATTTGTGAGTTGCACAATGGTTCTATAGTTGCAATTGGGAGAGCAGATCAGCAGTCATGACTATATTTGTTTTCTCACTTTGTTCCCGATCCTCCTTCGACTTTTTTGCTCACTCATTCTGATGATGTGAGTAAGTTATGGCATGAGCAGTTTGACCATCTTAACTTATGCTACTTGTAGCAACTCATCCAGCAGAACATGGTCACATGGTTACCTTCAATTCATTTTTCAGGTGGTGTTTTCCAAGGTTGCATTCTTAGTAAGCATCTTAAGGAAAACTTTGACAAAGGTAAGGCATAGAGAGCTTCACAGACACTACAGTTAGTTCACAGTGATTTGGTTGGACCATTTCCTCATCCATCCTTCAGCAAAGCTAGAAATGTTCTAACCTTCATTGATGACTTTTCTCACTATACTTGGGTGTAATTTCTCAAATAGAAGTTTGAGGTATTTGATCACTTTTAGGACTTCAAGACTTTTGCAGAAAAGCAATCCGAGAAAGCCATCAAAGTTTTGTGCATTGAGAATGGTGGTGAATATGTCAACCATCATTTTGAGTGGTTTTACACTTCATAGGGGATTGATTTGTAGCATTCAGTTCCATATATCCTCAACAAAACAGTGTTGCAGAATGAAAGAATAGGTCCTTTAAGGAAATGGTGAACTATATGATTCACTCCAAATCTCTTACACCACAGTTTTGGGTAGATGCTATTAACTATGCTTGTTATATCTAGATCCATGTTCCTCACCGAGCCTTGAAGGAAGTCACTGCTTTTGAATCTTGGAGTGGTAAAAAACCATCAATTAAGCACTATCAAGTTTATGGTTCTCCTACATGGGCCCACATTCATGTAGAGAAATGTAAGGCCTTGGATCCACAAAGTAGGTCTTGCATATTTGCAGGCTATCCTGATGGTGTGAAGGGTTATTGGTTACTCCACCCTACTACACATGAGTTGTTTATTGAGAGGAGTGTTTAGTTTGAGGAGGGATCTTCGAGATCAATTTCTATGACTTCTCCACCTCCTTTTACTTTGGCTTTGGAGTCACTTGGGCTATATAACAGATCTTCTGATGAGTCTGATTCACCTGAGAAGATTCTTGATGATGAGCAGTCTTCTACCTCCACTTTTGATACTGAGAGTGATTCAAAGGATTCACCTCCTTCCTCTCCTAGTCATCATTTAGAGGGTGATGATTCTCCTCCACATTCTTTTACTTTTGGTACACTTTGGGCTAGACAAACCTTACAATATATAGGTGATTGGGTTGGGGATCCATCATACACCAGGCAAACTTGTTCACAATTCTAGGATGTTCCACATGTCTTCATTGCTACTAGCTTTGATCCACAGTCCTTTTGAGAGGCTTCTAGTATGAACCTGGATCGGATACAACTACGCAAGAGAAGTATAGTTCCTTGATGAGGAACCACACCTGGGATCTTGTCCTTCTTCCTAAGGGAAGAAAACTTGTTCAATGTGAATCTATTGGACAAAGTTTGCAACAAATGGGTCGGTTGATAAACATAAGGCTCATCTAGTCACCAAAGGATTCTCCCAAGTTCCTGTGATTGACTACTCTAAGACTTTTGTGCCAGTTGCCTGAATGAACTCCATCTAACTTGTTCTTGCCATTGCTGCAACCAATCATTGAGAAGTACACCAGATGGATGTGAAGAGTGCTTTTCTTCAGGGTGACCTTCAGGAGGAGATCTACATGGAGCAACCACAAAGTTTCATTCAGGATTATTCACTTGTGTGCCACCTTCGGAAGTCTCTCTATGGCCTCAAACAGGATCCTCGGGCCTAGTATGCCAAGATGGACTGCTTCCTTCTGATAGTTGGGTTCAATCAGTGCCATTCTAATCCCAATATCTACATTTTGCAGCAAGATGATTCACTCCTATTTTTGGTTCTATATGTTGATGACTTGTTGATCACATGGAGTTCTTCATTTGCCATTGGGGTAGTCAAACTATCCTTCATGATAGGTTTTTGATGACTGACTTGGGCTTGTTGCATTACTTTCTTAGGATTGAGATCTTCCAGCTTGCTTCTGGGATCACCATCACACAATCCAAGTATACTCTAGATTTTCTCTCACGGTTTCATATGGTTGACTGTAAGCCTACTCTAACTCCATTTCTTTGTGAAGTCAAACTTGAGGCTCAATGTTCTTCACCATTTATTGATGGCACTTTGTACTGACAGCTTGTTAGGAGTCTCATTTATCTAACTCATACGAGATCCAATATTTCATATGATGTAGGCACGGTTTCTCAATTCATGCAGGAGCCCCATGAGTTGCACTAGAAAGAAACCAAGAAGATACTTCACTACATTCAGGGTACTCATAGTTTTGGGATTCACTACGTAGTGGGCATTGATCTTGACTTGGTGGGCTACACAGATTTAGATTGGGTAGGCAATTCTCAGGATCACAAGTCTACTTCAAGTTATAGCTTCTCACTTGGTTCTGATCCTATTTTTTGGTCGAGCAAGAAGTAGTTTGCTATTCCTCTATCTTCTAGTGAAGCCGAGTATCAAGGAGTTGTGAATGCTGCCACTAAGGGCATTTAGCTTCAGAATCTTCTCATTGAGTTTGGTATCCAAATCAGACATCCATCTATCATATTTTGTGACAAATAGAGTGCCATTTAAATCTTACAGAATCTGATCCATCATCAGCGAACCAAACACATTGAGGTCCACATGTGATACATTTGAGAGCTCATCCATGGTTGTGGATGGATTCATCTTCTGGGGGGCTTCATCCTCTCACTCGGAGTCCTAACTCTCTCTACTCTGAGGGGTCTCTTCTCTCTCTATTTGAAGGGGCTATTCTCTCTTTTTTTTTTGGGGGGGGGGCTTCTTCTCTTTAAGGGGGATTTTTATGTATATGGGTACCTCATCGGGCTTGATTTGTCGGGACCCATCTTTTTACCCACCTAAGTTGTACTTAAGGGGATGTTAGTGTAGGTTTTATTTCCTTGTTAGTGTAGGTTTTTATTTCCTAGTTGGGATATTTATTTTCCTATATTCCTAGGTTTTTCCTATACCTTTCATTAATCTTACTTAGGTTCATAAAGCATGTTTAATTAAGTGAGTGGGTTATGAGGTGTCACCATCCTACAAGGGAGCACCCATTAGCTACCTTGGGAAGATACTTTGTTATATTTAGACCGATAGATGGTTCTCCTTCTATATCAATTTCAAACTCTTGTTCATCATCACTCATAATGTGATCTTCTTCTTCTAAATATGATTGAGTCTCATCTCCTTCATGTGAAAGTCTTCCATCATTGTCACTCTTGTCAGATAACAAGTTGTCCTCTCCTTCAAGTGCATCACCTTGATAGATTCTTATCAACTCCTTCCACACATCTTGACCTATTTCACAATGCATAACTTTACAAGAAACATCATTAGATAATCCAAACAAAATGGCCTTCTTTGTTGTATAATTGCATTCATAAGCCTCTTTGTTACTTGTAGAATTAGATGATTAAGAGAAAATAGAATATCCATTCTTAATAGACATCCATACACCATACCCTAAAGAGGATAAATAAACTTGCATTCTAATGCACTAGACAGAGAAATTTGAACCATCAAAGAAAGGAACTCCTGAAAACACTTTCTCTAATTTAATATATGTCTCAACTTGTGAGACATTTCTATTAATTGATTCTATATCAACATTTGAATTTAATAAAGATGGTGCCTTTTGATCAATAGGAGACTTGGCATTTTTCTTTTCTCTATTTCTTTTGCACTTACCCATGGTACTCCACACTCAAGACCTACCCAAGTCGATTAGACTTCTATAACGAACCTAAGCTCTGATACCACTTGTTGGAGTATAGGACAACACTAAGAGGGGGGTGTGAATCAGTGTTATATAATTTTAAAATCTTTTCACACCTTTTAATTTACAAGATAGAGAATAGAGGAGACATCAATAATCTATCAAATTCATATGCACAAGTATGATGATGATTAGTGTGAATAGGACCTTATAAATAAAACATTAGAAAACACACACATAGAGGCAAATCATAACACAAGGATTACTAGAGTGGAAAACCACCATGGGGTAGAAAAACCACTCAAAATTGCCTCACTGGCTTAACCATGAAAAATCAAGAGTTACAGAGCCTCACTAGTTGATAAATAGGTCTCATTGACCAACAAAGCCTCACTGGATAGAACCAGGTCTCACTAACCAATCAAGTGCCTCACTGGCATATATCTGAACATAAGAGAGAAAAGAAGTAATTCAAGGGATTACCTTGATTCTCTACAACACATTACACTTCACAACCTTATATCTCCTTTTGTCAATACATACTTCAAATACAACCTTTTCAATCAACAAAATCAAGTCTCTTTTATCCTCTATGTTGAAGTCTCTGAACATCTCTATTTACATTGAAACATTACTCTTGAAACCTATACAAGATGTATATTCTTCAAACCCTCTTATTCACTAAAAATCTCATTTCAATTTTTGCTATTTAAAACCACAATAACTCAACCTCATTTTTCACCACTTGCATATATATTAGATTTCAAACAATAAGACCTTTGGTCTTCCATCTTCAAATCCTATCTACATTTTCATCATCTTCAAAAACCCATCCACCTGTAATAAGAAAGACTTCAAATTCATTTTCTCTCTGATTCATTTTCCCTCTATGAAGAACCTGCAAAACCAAAATAAGATCAAATTCATATTCTTCATTTCTCTGATTCATTTTCTTCTTCTCAAAAATAACTCTTCAATCTCTTTATTTTTTGAGTCCCCTTACATTTTCATATATCTATTACATTTCATAAAATCTCTCTCGAAATTGGATCCTCTTCTCACAAACTGTTCATCTTCTCCAACAAAAATAAAAATAAAAGATCATAAATGATATTCATCATATTAAATAAAATCTTCAATTGATTTAAACAATTTGCCCTCTGTCAAGAAAATAAGCCATTTATCTCCTCGGTCATAATGCTCAAAAGGCTATTGCATGAAGATAAGAAAGAAGACAAAAAGTCCTCTTAAAAAATAATATCTAAAAAGAAATTTTCTTTCTTCAAAAATAAACTCTTTCTATGTCTTCAAAGCCTCGAGAATAGAAAAATTCTTCTTAAAAAAGAATCTTTTAAATCTCTCAAAAATTGCCTCTAAATCTCATATAGATCCGTCTTTTTTAAATGGCTAAAAATAGCCTTTTACCAAACCTTATCTGCAGTTAAAAGGCTTCTACATTCACAAGCATGTCAAAGATAATGTATAAAGTTCAGGGTTAAGTTTGAATAATAGCCATTGATTAGCTTTACCAACTTTTAAACTTACCTATTGATCTCCTTTTTGGCGCCCAAGTGCATATATAGTGACTTATGTTGGAAGTAAAAGAAGTCGATGGGGCCGATCATACATATGACTAAGATCCCCTTCAGCAAGTCGCATTTAAGTGATTGACCTACAACAACAGGTCAACAGACAAATATAACATAAAGTGCAAATGTTATATGATAGGTTTCAAGAAGGGTCTTTTAAGAGTCATGAAAAGAATATGAAGCATAGATAATGTATAGGTTTACAAAGACATTGTAGAGCTTTAGGAAATATTAGAGACTTTCACACATAAAATCCATAGATTTAGAATGGATAATGTATGTCAGATAAAATAAAAACATGTCTCTTTGTTTTAGAAGGCTTTAGGGATTAGGGTTTTATATTTAGAATCAAGAGTAATGAAGAACAAAATTCCAATCATATGATCAATAACAAGTATATCTCATCTACAGATAACTTTTGTGGTAGAAGACATCAGTGCTTACAAAGACACCTCTAACATTAATGAGAGACAATTATCTGCATGCCATATGAAACATATACATGAAGACTTTATGTATACCAACTATCCAAGACTATAAATGCATCAACTTGTGATTTACTGCAATTCAACCATATTGATTTAACCCGATGATGTGTTCAATCCACTTGAAGTATGTGATATCAACATCATAGAACATCAAACTTTGGCATCACATGTTATGAACTCCATCACCAGTTTGATATCTCTGCCACATGTTTTGCCATCATATGTTTGATGTCCCAACTTTGAGCATCCATGTCAACTTTCTTCAAGTCAAGAATCATGATCATCATAACATGAAGCATGGTGAGCATCATAGAAACAATGGTGAGAATCATGACAATTCAAGCATGAGTGAACATATGAATATCTCTCTGATCAATAATTAAAGCTAACTTTGCATCAACAACTCAACACATCAACTCAACATCATAACACCATGATCAACATGATAACCCTATGATTAGCATCATAAAACAAAAATAAGAATTCCAAGGACCTGACATAAACATGACGATCAACACAATACCTTTTTGACATCAATGACAATCAATCTCCATCAATCTCCCCCTTTGTCATTGATGGCAAAACTACTTGATGCATTTTCTTTTCTCTCCCCCTTTTTGACATCTGATGACAAAGGGTATTATCTCCCCCTGTGAAAAATAACTCATATACATCATTAGCAAGAGACTAGAAAATTATGATGATATCAATCAACTGCCTACCTATTTCTTGGATCACAGGCACTATTACTAACTTTGTTATCTTTATACCAACCAAGAATTGAGATACCACTTACCCAAATATTTGATACTACTAATCTATTTCAAAAAAAATTGAAGGCACTCATCACTTTTTCTATTTGATGTCCTAAACTTATCCTAGAAGCTTTGTACATTTACATTTACATATTGAACAACTTTTCAACTTGAGAACGACAAGACACCATGAAGCACACATCTGAAGATATACATCCTAAAGCACATGACTTGAGAAAAACATCATTTGAGGCACACCAAACAAAGCATCAACCCACTGTTATAAACTGCCCATAAACTGTACCATATTCTGCATACATAAAATGAGATCTGTTACATCATAAAATCTGCACAAAAGAGCACTATCCTGATAGAATGAAGCATGCATATCTATCTCAGCACAATACCACTTCTTGTCACTACACCAATATGAAGATGAAATAACTGACATATATCTGCTATCAAATACCAACTCCTGATAACATCACTCGTAATTGCAAAACAAACTTTTCATGACAAACAATTCTTTCACAATCATCAGCCCTTTTTGACCTAAATGACAAAACTCCAAGATCTCCTCAAGCATAGAGTATGATGTATGATTATGATGACATAAAATTGACTCTTAGGATTTAGATGAATCAAGCCTTTGACATGACACATATGAACTTGAACTCCATGCGAAAATATCATAACCACTTCAACACCCATAAACACCAACATGAAGACTACTCATCACACTATTCTCAACTCATGATGACATGATGACCACACAAGAGATGACTTTGACAAGACTTCCAATACTAAGAGAAAATATTACTTCAATATTCTAATTCTATTTGCACCTTGTCACTGTCCACTGCCTGCAAATTGAAGTTATGACAACACCATATCATATTACACAAGAATGAAACTCAAACCAATCAAAACACTTCAACTCAGCTGAGATCACAAATTCAATCAGTAAATTTTCAAAAATCAAATGACTACATGTTCTCTATTGGCTTGTCAACATGTTAACTATCATAGCTCATAACCATTGATCACTAAATAACCAAAGAGATAGCTTGGAGAACTACTTCCCGTGAAATGATATTAGGTCTCTTAAATGGGAGAGAGATGAACACCATGAAGAAAATTTTTGACATCAAAGTGAATCTAACATCTCACTGTGAAAGATACCACTACAACAATACAAAGACATTCATTTTAAATGCACTGAATGAATTCTAGAGACAATGAACACAATCAATTCCTTCTCCACTTGCTTCTTGATTGCAACAACATCCATGGGGTTAATAGAAAAGACATTAATCAACTCCCATTCACTTCATGCTATATGTTATACAATTGATGATGTGACTTGTGCAAGATGTACAAGTTTAGGATTTATCTTCTCTTGACCTTGTTTCTGCCTCCTAACTTTCGCAAGTTCTTTCTTCTGTTCAGGTTTCTTCTTCCAAACCTTTTCAACCTTTTTCTTTTTCAAACCTTTCAAACTAGGTGATGTAATTCTTCCATACATTCTGCAACTATATGCTTTGTGACCAGGAGAGTTACACTTGAAACACACAAGATTAGCATTCCTTCTACAGTCAACTACTTTGTGTCCAAAATGATTACATGTATAACAATAACCAAAAAAATGAATAATTATACCTGTACATATATGCTTGTCTAACTGAAGCAGTTCTAAAAAATTTCCTCCTTTGATTATGCATTTTGACAAACTCATTTTTGGTATTCATTTCAGCTTCAATCTTCTTTTTACCTTCAAGAGCAGCAACATGATAACTCAGATCAATTTTCTTTTTAGAAGTCTCTCTGACTTTGGAACACTCTCCTTCTTCATAACTAAGTCCAGTAGTGTCTCTATGTTGTCTTTGTTTACCCAGCATCTCATGTAACTTGATTGTGCTTTCTTCAAATTTCAAATTCTTTTCCAACTGCTTTCTAACATCCTCAAGATCTTTTCTTAAAGAAATTATTTCTCCTTCAAGATTTTGACATTCAACTATTTTAGTTTCCAACTCAGACTTTGTTACATCAGCTATCCTCTTAGCTTCCTCAACCTTTGTCTTTAGATTGATGATTAATTTATTTGATTCACCTACTTGATTTCTTAAATCTATAATCATATTTCTAGCATCTTCAAGGTTTGAAAGTGCTTTTTTTTTGTCTTTTTCTTGTTGTAGCTACAATTCTAATTTTTGATTCTCCTTTTTGTATTTCTTGAGTTCACTCAGAGCACTCATGAGTTCTCCTTCTATATCAATTTCAAACTCTTGTTCATCATTGTAAAGGATATTTAAAGGATCAATAATACTAATCAATCATGCAAAGTGAATAAAACATAAATAAAAGAGATATACCAGATTGCACCAATGGAGACCAAGATTTGAAGGGGGGAAAACAAAGAAAACCCCCCTGTGTTATGCAAGTGGCAAGAAGCCTGAAAAAGATTATAGAGAGATTAAAGAAGCTTCTCAATGAGAGAAATGAGAAGAGATGAAAAAGAAGAATAGAGGAAGATATTTGTGAAGAGGAATGCTACAAAGAGAGGAGGAGACACCTTTTAAATAGAGGTGAATAAATGGAGTTATGCATAACTCCCATATGCCACCTTGCATAAGGTGTGTGCCACATGTTTCCTCTTAAGGAGGAATCTATAGAAATAGATTATTCCTGCATAAGGAATAAAAGAGGTGGATTATCTAACATGTGTGGGGATAATACACCAAATAATAAATTACAAATAAAATATAATCTTCACTAAGTAAAGATTAATTTCTAACACCCCCCCTCCTTAAGCTTTACTTGGGGAGATTTACAAGAAATCCATCAATGGGATAGAGACCAAGAGATTTAGAATGATGAAGAAGTTTGTCTTTACAAAGGGGTTTAGTAAGAATGTCTGCAACTTGATCTTCACCCTTGCAATATAGAAGAACTATTTGTTTGTCTTCAATTTGCTCTCTAATGAAGTTATGTTGAAGAGCGATGTGCTTGGTCCTTGCATGAAAAACTAGATTCTTTGTTAAGGCAATGGCACTTTGGTTTTCACAATACAAAGGAGTAGGGTCCTTTTGAGGTAGACCAAATTCTTCAAGTAATCTTTGTAACAATAAGGCTTCTTTGGATGCATTAGTACAACCTTTGTATTCAGCTTCGGTAGAACCAAGAGAAGTGGATTGTTGCTTTTTACTATTCCAAGATATGGCACCTGATCCAACAAAGAAACAATAACCACAAGTGGATCTCCCATCATCGGGATCATCTCCTAGATCTGAATCGGTATAACCATATAAAGAAAATTTACAATTTGCATTATAAAAGAGACCAAGATTAATGGAACCTTTAATATATTTTAAAATTCTTTTTGCAATTTTAAAATGAGTTTGTTGTGGTTTAGACATAAACCTAGAAACTAAACCAACACTAAAAAATATCAGGTCTAGTTAGAGTTAAATAATTTAAACTTCCAACTAGTTGCCTATATAAAGTAGAATCAATATAAGGAGTTCCCATATCAATCATTAACTTTGTTCCTAATTCACAAGGAGTAGAAATAGGATTAGCATCATTCATTTTAAATTTTTCTAAAAGATCTTGTGCATATTTGTGTTGAAAAAGAAAAATACCATTAGGAGTTTGTCAAACGTCCATACCCAAAAAATAATGTAATAAACCTAAATCAGTCATTTGAAATTGATGACTGAGTTGTGACTTAGTGTCACAAATCAAATTGTTAGAACTACTTGTAAGAATAAAATCATCAACATATAAAATAACTATTACAATATGCCGATAAGGGCGTGGTTCGATGGTTAAGTCGCTCGGTTGTAGTGGCAGCCACTAGAGTTCAAACCCTCACTGGCCCAACGAGCTCGCAGGCTTTACGTCTTTGTTGGGCCAACGAGCTCACGGGTTTGAAGTGTTCTTGCTAGGGGATGAGGTCCCCCATGTTGTGGCCTTACCGGTTCATTGCTCCGGGCAAAAGCATTTGCATGGAGCCAAAGGGCATGTTGCAACAGCGTCGCCGGTCACGTTAAAAAGTTTACCAGGCGCATTGATTAGCTGCAGGATAGAATTGGTAGAATTAGAACGCATACATAGGAAAAATAAATTATGTACTTCCATTGCTCCCTTCAAAATTAAAGGATCAACTTACATAATTTTATGCCAGAAAAGAATTATTACAACATAACTTTATCATCAAAGAGTTCTAAGGTTTTGATTCCCAGACAAGGGAAGAGCATACTTCTCTATTCTCTGGAATGAAAACCTAAACTGATACTTAGACCACTTGACTTGACTAAAGACTCGGGACTAGATACTACTTCTATCAGACCGAACTCTTGAACTCTTACTCAAGACTCCATACCCTTAATAGAGAGAATGGGTAGTATTTATAGAGCTTTTCCTCCATCCCACCTCTTTTTTGTATTAAAGGCAACATAAGAAATTTGAATTCCGCCAATGAAATGGAAACATCACATCATCTACTTTCTGTAGGGATGACCACATTGAGAAGATAAGATTCTCTGGGTGGTCCCTATCATCCTGTGAACAAAAAAGTAAAGAGGGGACACAACAAAAAGGAATCTACTTTTACAAAGTCACTTTTTGATCTTGGGAAGATTAACCCGAGGTTACATTAAGGTGGTAACCTTACCCCTTTTACTGTGGTGAGGTCCACATCTACTGTTTGTTTACGGAGTGATAGATGGCTCCGATGAGGGACAAACCCCACTCATTAGTCAGTTTCAATATCTTCCTCATAATTGATTAGAGATGAAGTACAACAGGGACAAGTGTCTCGTGGATGTCCAAGAAGACAGCTTTCATGATCAGATTCTCGTGCATATGGATTGTTGGATGGTCCAGGTTCTTTCCAAAGAATGGTTAAGGTTTTGAGTTTGCACGGGCCATATATTCCTTGAGCCATTGCTCCAATGTTGCCTAGTTCAAGGCGATAAGTTTTAGTGGTAATCCACATTGGTTGTTGATTGTTATATAGGTGCCGTATTCGAGCACCAAGTGTCTAATGCCGAAACATTGAATATTCTCCCAAAGGACCATAATGTTGACAGATAAAGCAGTTGATGAAATTATCATGATATAAGGGCAAGGTTAGCTTCCACAAAACTCCTTTGTAGATTGCAGAATTACCAAATTGCATTTCTGGTATAGGATATGGTCCCTGAAACATATCTTTAATATATTCAATCCCTTTTTCAAGGTGAATCCATCTTTCTGGTTGTTGAATTAGAGGATTTAGAAATTTAACTGGTAATTGGAATTCACCACTCCAATTCTGCAAATATTCAGCAATCTAAGGATCAACAGGCTCAGCTTACGCAGAGAACTGAAAAAATGAATTATTAGTCCAGACACCTTCAGTGGACAAAGCAAGTTTAGAAATAATCATTATGTGTGTATCTGACAAATAATCATTGGTAAGATTAAAATTATGTCTATCTCTTCTATTAAAAGGATTGCTACTGAATTCTGGGCAACTTTTTTCAAACCACCGTTCCTCCCGAATTCTGATAATGCAAATCTTGCCTTCTTGATGGCCTTCGTGAGAGAGGAAATCAGCAAAGATATTATGCTTCCCTTGGAGATGTTCAATTTCAAGATCAAAAGTATTGAGAAATTGAGCCCATCTTAATAATTTGCCACGGATGACCTTATCCTTGGATTCTTTTTTGAAGAACCCTTTTAAGCTCTGTAAATCACTGTGCACAAGAAATTTTTTGTCATCCAAAAACATATAGACTGCGTTTAAGGAATTTACAATAGCAAGGATTTCCTTGTGCATGCTATGATAATTGATCTCGCTGCCTTTGAAACTGCCAGAAGCAAAACGGATAATTTCTTCTTTCCCCTGTTTATTTTTCTCTTTGAGGATACTGGTCCAAGTATGCTCACTTGCATTTGTCTCGATAATTTTGTCACCATTGCCAGGTAGTCTAAGTCTGGGTAAAGAAGCACATTTAGCTTTAATCCTTGAGATGTAAGCATCATGCTAGGAAGTCCAAGGAGGTGGATTTTTGGTTAATAGTTCATTCAGGATTTTCCTATCTTCAGTTATGTTGGAATAAAATCCAACAATGTAATTGACAAGACCAAGAAACCTTTGAAGTTCCTTCAGATTAGTTACTTGAAGATTCTGAATTTGACTCAAGATGTGTTCTTGTACCTCCATTTTCCCTTTTGGTAGAAGCTTGATACCAATGAAAATAATTTCAGTGCAGGCAAACTTACTTGTAGATGGATTAATAGAAAGACCATGAGTCTGGTAGACCTACAAAAATTGTTGAATATGGTCAAGATGGCTTAAAGGACTTTGATTGAAGACCAGAATGTCATCAACGTATGGGATTATGAACTTTGAATATTTCCTGAAGATAATATCCATATGTTGCTAGAAGATAGATGGAGCAGTTTTAATTCCAAAAGGTAAAACCTTCCATTCAAACAGACCCTGTGGTACTAAAAAAGTTGTTTTGTAATAATCTTATGGTCTCAAGGCTATTTGCCAGAAGCCTTTTGTGAGATCAAATTTAGAATATCGATTGCTTCCCTAGATACACTGCCATATGTGATCCTTGCTAGGCAGAGGATGTCTGTTATCTTGAAGACATTCATTCAAAGGCTTATAATTGACTACCAACCTTTTCTCTGGTAATTCATTCCCATTCTGATCAAATTTAGGTACATACATAGCATGACATGAAAATGGAGAACTAGAGTTCTGTCTCAGATCTAATTTGAGAAGTTCATCAATTTACCTTTTACGCATCTTTGTTTCCTATGGGCTCATTAGAAAATAGTTGGCCTTTGCTTCAGGAAGTAATTCTTTGCCTGACGCATCCTTTTTCAAAATTATTTCACAGAAAAGATTTTTGGAATGCTTCTTAAGATCTTTGGTCATAATAGTATTTGCAAATTCTTTTTTCAATTCTTCCAGAGGAGTGGAAGCAACTTCATCTTGTTTGGCAATCCAGACTGTATTCTTCTTATGTTTGCGTTCAAATTCTATCTAGCTAGTGTATGCAAACTTAGTATGTAGCCTGGGTACTTTGAATTGGTTTTTTAAAGTTATGCTATCCTGGGCTATTATGATTGGTTCCCATATTTGCATTGTTGTACTACCTATTACCCCATCATACCCATCAATTTCATAATGAACAAAGGCGAGTTCTTCACTGTAATCCTTACCAAGTTGAATTGGGGATTTGCATACTAGATTAGATATGTGTTTGCCATTGCCAAACTGAATATTTGTGGATCCCTCTATCCACTAATTACTAGGAAAATAATTATATCTTGCTACATTTAGGTCTGCACCTGTGTCCCAAAGAAATGATAATGGATAACATTTTATACCTGGGAAATGTATTGTCAGTACTAAGCCAAGACAAGTGGTTGGTTTAGGGCACTGCAAGGCTCTGAACTGTCTTTGACTAGAACTACCTTCTTCTTGAAAAGAGAGACCAGTATTGGGATTAAATCCTTCAGCCATAATGGCTTCCTCAATCAATGGACTATAGGAATTTTCCTGACAAAATAAATCTTCCTTTGCTTTAGATACTTGACTGGGAATTTGAACAGATCCTAGGGAATTGAATTTAGAGACATAGGAGTCTAATTCCATGTGCTTACTTAATTCCTCATTTAGGTTTTCATTCTCTTCTTCCTCTATTTCTTCTATTTCAGATTTTACTTGAGAAATAACCAGTTGTAGATATTCAATTCTTTTTCTTCTCCATATCCTGCGTGTGATACTTCTAGGAGAAGGTACTTCTGTAGCAGTTCTTTGTGGTAGGGACAAAATTGATGGAGTGGAGACAGATCTTGGGGCTTTTTACCGAGTTTGAGTTTGTTCTTGTTTTAAAAGAATATCCTTTTTGGCATGTAGTTGCTCAAGTTTGGCCTTCTTCTTTTTCCATGTTTTAGGGCCAAAATTCATTTCCTGCAAGGATTTTTCTATTTCAAGAATGTCTCTAATGATTTGATCCAGAGATTCTTTCTTCATAATTCTACAAAAAAATGATACTTCAAGTTGATTATCTACTTCTTCCTCTAGAGTGGGTTGTATCTCATGTTCATCATCAGACGATATTGAGATTTTATTTGAAAAGTCTTCTTCTTCTGACAGGACTATATCGTCAGGGTCTAATGGATATTCATTGATATATTCATATTCTTCTTTATTATCTACTCCATCTTCCTTAGCAAGTCTAATTTTTCCTTTGTTTTTTGCCTTGTGGTGATCAGGGCATTTATTAGCATAGTGTTCTCCTTTACAAATGTAACAGGTTGGTTTCCATTTAGAACTCTTCTTATAATTTCCCTTCTTTCAGAAATATCCTTTCTTTGTTGGATATTTAGAGAACCTTTTCCTTTCATACTTCTTATTGTATTTTCCACAATCATAACATTTCTTTTTTCCCTTATAAGAAGTCTTTTCTGACTGGTTCAAAAACTGATTATTAGGAGAAATTTGATAACACACTGCTGATGAAATTAATGGTCTTACTTTTCTCATTTCCTTTTTCTTTTTTTCTTCAAAGCAAATTTCTTCATTTAACTTTGTTAAAAACTGAACAAGTTGAGCAAAAGTAATTTCTTTTAGATCCAGATTTTCTAATACTCTTTTATGGTAATAGTCACCCATGACATCACCAAAGCTTTTTATGAAGGTAGTGAACATAAATTCTTGATTTTGCTCTTTTCCTAACTGGTAGAAATTTTTATACTGTTCCCAATAGTATTCTTTGAAAAATCTCATGTCTTTGTACTTTCCTCGAATGAACTTATTGTAAGTCATTCTTTCCTCAGAGTCAGTGCGACTGACAAACAATCTAGTCAACTGAGCACATACTTGATCAACACCATGACCTATTAAGTCTTCTCTGTAAGTTTCATCTAGACGATCCCAGACTCTTTTTGCTACACCGGTCACAGAGTTGATGGCTTGCTTAATGACCTCTTGCTCTGTAACACCAGTATTTGTGGATACATAATTTGTTACCCATGCTCTAATGGCATCTATACTCCTAGTGTTTTCAACATCATCAAATGTATCAAAATTAATCAGAGGTGGTGTGTCTGCTTTATAATTTTGGATATTTCTATAAGGATCATTACCATTGGGACCCATTTGATCCATTACCTCTTGCCATTTGTAACTTGCCTTGAAAATTTTCTTCAAGTGTAGCTTCTCTCATGGTTCCTGTTTTAGGATCCCAGATCTTTTCAATGGTTGGTACTTGGGGATTTAGCTTTAATCTCTTTCCTTCATACTGGGCTTGTAAATAACTGGAAGAACTAGTAGGAAAGGCTAATTTTTTTACTAGAGGAGTTGAACTAAGAGTTGTTATTACTGCAGACTGAATTGCTCTAGATTCATGTTGTACTATATTTTCAAGATGGAGGGTTGAATCACTTATGCTTTCAACAACTTCTTGGATTTTTTGGACCTATTGGGTGATTTGCAAAACATGTGTGCCAGTAGTAGTGATTTCACTATGGATGACTTACAAATCTGAACCAATCTCAGTTTGAACTTTGTGTAGGAAATGACTTTGAGTGACATTAGATTTCTATTGATCTATCCACCATGATTTTGCTTGTTGTTTAAATAGATTGTAATCGGTACGGAGTTGAGCAACTTCACATTGAATGGTGGATTTCCATTCCTCCGTCAGGTGATTTTCAAGGGTTTGGATGGAAGCAACAAGAGAATGGAGATTGGCTTGCATGCTGACATAGCGCTTTTCATTAGCAATAAATTTAGCTTCATGCTGATGTTTTTGATCTTGAGACAACAAAATTTATTTACGTAAGAAAAGATTGGTCCAGTTTAGAAGTTTACTTTGGTTGGACGCTTGGTTTTTGCCAACAGGTGAGACATGTTGAGGCTAGAACTCAAGCTGGAATTTCCCAGTAGTGTCAAACATCATAAAATCTTGAAAACGAGGGAGAACTCCAGGGGTAATAGATGGACCAGCAGGAGTAGAAATAATTTTTTCTTCCTTTTCTTGGAGATTGGATTTAGGAAAAGAAACTGCTCTACCAGACATCATACACATCATACGCAGATGTTTTGGGGTAAACACAAAACTACAATCATCACATTTATAGACACCAGTCTCTATTTCAGAATAGTTTTTATGAACACAATCAGATCCTAGTTGAGGTGGATGTGCAGCGGATACACTGGCATGTGGAAACTGGAATAACTATTTAAAGCCAGTTGCTGGCTGAAGACAGACTTACTGAGATCATTGCAAAGGTGTTCGTGGCATAGGATTATTGTATGAAAATATTCTTTCAGTGGCCATGGAAGGAGATTGATGGAATGAAGGAGTAGAGGAGATTCTTAAGACCGCATGGTCATCTATTTCTTGTATACTAACCCCTTGCAATTGAGGAGGCTTGACAGGCTATGTGTCTTTGCTCCATAGTTCCAATGCCCATTCTTCAGGCATTTTAATATCTTTATGTTTGACTATGTGTGGAGCACAAAGCTGGGTGGTAGGACTTGTAGATTTCCATATAGTGGATAGTCCTTCCTCAGGAGACAGGGGTTTTCTAGGATTGATCATTAAAGGAATAGTCTTATTATATAATCTGTAGTGAATTACAAAGACTAGAGAATGATTAATAGAGTTGTCTTTCATATACAAATTCATTGTTTTGAATTCATATGTCAGGACATCGTTTAGATTAGCATCTTTTAGACTGACTGTATAATCTAAGGCACAGTCAATGTAGATAGGACCATTTGACATGGAATCACAGGCACCTCCTAAAAGTGCATGTGATGTTTTGAGAAACCTTGCATCCTTAAGTAACATGAGTACTATGATAGTAAACCTTTTCTATAATTACCCATTATACCAATCCTAACAAAAGACAAATGCATATATTAATAACTTTTAGGGTCAGACCTAGCCTTCTCTTGCCATTTACCAATTTCAGTCTGGGTAAATAATTGAAGCTTTCCTTTTGAACCATTTCTAACTTCATGTTGTAACTCTGCAACCTTACATCGTTGTAGACTCTTATACCCAAACCAATCCTTTAAACCGTTTGGTAAGATCCAGTTTTTGGGTACATCCCTATAAATCTCAGAAGCCTTAATTCTAGGAACTTTAAAAGGTTTATTACTAGAATTTCCTTCATCATACATCTCATCTAAAGCATTTCCACTATATTCTAGCATAGAGAAAGTAGATTCATTTTGAGCAAAGAAGTGTGTGAAACTTGCCTCATTATTGCGTAGCTGTGTCTGATCATCTAGAGGAATCACTGAACCTGATGATGACAATGATGCATCCATTCTATTCGCTCAAATCTGCACTCGAATCCGTGCTCAAAACACAGTTTGACTACCCAAACACTGCCCAACCTTAAACACAAAACATGACTTACAACAAGGGACTTACAACAGATTTACTGAGACTGTGAGAGCATATACGGAGAGCATTACAGAGAGCTATAAACTAGGTTTGCACAACACATCAAAAAATTCAATTTCATCAACCAGATATAAAGCAAAATAATTAACGAGGCTCTGATACCAAATTGGAAAGCATTAATTTTAGCATACCACTCTCTAGGTGATTGTTTTAAACCATAAATAGATTTATTCAATTTGCAAACAAGATGTTCTTTACCTTGTTGAACAAAACCTTTAGGTTGAGACATATAAATCTCTTCATGTAAATCACCATTTAAAAATGCACTTTTAACCTCCATTGGTGCAATCTGGTATATCTCTTTTATTTATGTTTTATTCACTTTACATGATTGATTAGTATTATTGATCCTTTAAATAAATATTGTAGTCGGGGGAACAACAAGGGGGGCGAGGCCTTTAGGGCCTATGAAGCCCTCAAAAATTGTAAAATTTTTTTAAGGTTTTTAATTTTTAAAATAAAAAAGGTTTATTAAAGAAAATTGTTTACTATTTTTTTTTAAAACTTTGTAGAAAAGCTATAGAATTTTTTAAAACTTTGAAGATTTAATTTATAGTTTGTAAAAAAAGATATTGAAATATTTAAAAAATTGTAGCATGCAAAAATAAAAATAAAAAGAATATAGATTATTTTGCAAAGATCCTAAAATTTTTACAAGCTATGTCAATTTTTTTTGTAAAAAAAATAATGCTACAGAAGCATGCAAAAAAAGTTCTGTAAAAAAAACTAAGCTTAGATATTTTTCTTATGAACCCTAGATTAGATTTGAAAAAAACAAAAACAACTGAATATATTTGTTGCAGAGTTTCTTCTTTTCTCTCTGCAATAGGTCTCCAAGGTGTATGTTGCTCACACAAAATAGTTGAACCTTCAACAATATTCACTTACACAAAAGATTAGTAATGCATGGCTCTGATACCATGTAAAGGATATTTAAAGGATCAATAATACTAATCAATCATGCAAAGCATGAATAAAACAAAAATAAAAGAGATATACCATATTGCACCAATGGAGACCAAGATTGTGAAGGGGGAAAAACAAAGAAAAACCCCCTGTGTTATGCAAGTGGCAAGAAGCCTGAAAAAGATTACAGAGAGATTAAAGAAGCTTCTCAATGAGATAAATGAGAAGAGATGAAGAAGAAGAATAGAGGAAGATATCTGTGAAGAGGAATGCTACAAAGAGAGGAGGAGACACCTCTTAAATAGAGGTGAATAAATGGAGTTATGCGTAACTTCCATATGCCACCTTGCATAAGGTGTGTGCCACATGTTTCCTCTTAAGGAGGAATCTATAGAAATAGATTATTCCTGCATAAGGAATAAAAGAGGTGGATTATCCAACATGTGTGGGGATAATACACCAAATAATAAATTACAAATAAAATATAATCTTCACTAAGTAAAGATTAATTTCTAACAATCATCACTCATAATGTGATCTTCTTCTTCTAAATCTGATTGAGTCTCATCTCTTTCATGTGAAAGTCTTCCATCATTGTCACTCTTCTCAGATAACAAGTTGTCCTCTCCTTCAAGTGCATCACCTTGATAGATTCTCTTCAACTCCTTCCACACATCCTGACTTGTTTCACAATGCATAACTTTACAAGAAACATCATTAGATAATCTAGACAAAATAGCCTTCTTTGCTGTATAATTGCATTCATAAGCCTCTTTGTTACTTGTAGAATTAGATGATTGAGAGAAAATAGAATATCCATTCTCAACAGACATCCATACACCATACCCTAAAGAGGATAAATAGACTTGCATTCTAATGCACCAGACAGAGAAATCTGAACCATCAAAGAAAGGAACTCCTGAAAACACTTTCTCTAATTTAATATCTATCTCAACTTGTGAGATATTTCTATCAACAAATTCTATATCAACATTTGAATTTAATAAAGATGGTGTCTTTTGATCAATAGGAGACTTGAAATTTTTCTTTTGTCTATTACTTTTGCACTTACCCATGGTACTCCACACTCAGGACCTACCCAAGTCGATTAGACTTCTATAGGGAACCTAAGCTCTGATACCACTTGTTGGAGTATAGGACAACACTGAGAGGGGGGTGAATCGTGTTGTATAATTTAAAATCTTTTCACACCTTTTAATTTACAAGACAGAGAATAGAGGAGACATCAATAATCTATCAAATTCATATGCACAAGTATGATGATGACTAGTGTGAACAGGACCTTATGAATAAAATATTAGAAAACACACACATAGAGGCAAATCATAACACAAGGATTACTAGAGTGTAAAACCCTCATGGGGTAGAAAAACCACTCAAAACTGCCTCACTAGCTTAACCATGAAAAATCATAAGTTACAGAGCCTCACTGGCTAATGAATAGGTCTCACTGACCAACAAAGCCTCACTGGCTAGAATCAGGTCTCACTAACCAATCAAGTGCCTCACTAGCATATATCTGAACATAAGAGAGAAAAGAAGTAATTCGAGGGATTATCCTAATTCTCTACAACACATTACACTTCACAACCTTATATCTCCTTTTGTCAATACATACTTCAAATACAACCTTTTCAATCAACAAAATCAAGTCTCTTTTATCCTCTATATTGAAGTTTATGAATATCTCTATTTACATTGAAACATTACTCTTGAAACCTGTACAAAATGTATATTCTTCAAACCCTCTTATTCACTGAAAATCTCATTTCAATTTTTGCCATTTAAAACCACAATAAATCAACCTCATTTTTCACCACCTACATATATATTATATTTCAAACAATAAGACCTTTGATCTTTCATCTTCAAAGCATGTCTGCATTTTCATCATCTTCAAAACCCCATCCACCTACAATAAGAAAGACTTTTCAAGTTCATTTTCTCTCTGATTCATTTTCCCTCTATGAAGAACCTGCAAAACCAAAATAAGATCAAATTCATATTCTTCATTTCTCTGATTCATTTTCTTCTTCTCAAAAATAACTCTTTAATCTCTTCATTTTCTGAGTCCCCTTACATTTTCATATATCTATTACATTTCATAAAATCTCTCTCAAAATTGGATCCTCTTCTCACAAACTCTTCATCTTCTCCAACAAAAATAAAAATAAAAGATCATAAATGATATTCATCATATTAAATAAAATCTTCAATTGATTTAAACAATCTACCCTCTGTCAAGAAAATAAGCCATTTATCTCCTCGGTCATGCTGCTCAAAAGCCTATTGCATGAAGATAAGAAAGAAGACAAAAAGTCCTCTTAAAAAATAATATCTAAAAAGAAATTTTCTTTCTTCAAAAATAAACTCTTTCTATATGTCTTCAAAGCCTCGAGAATAGAAAAAAATCTTCTTAAAAAAGAAGCTTTTAAATCTCTCAAAAATTACCTTTAAATCTCATATAGATCTGCCTTTTTTAAATGGCTAAAAATAGCCTTTTGCCAAACCTTGCCTGTAGTTAAAAGGCTTCTACATTCACAAGCATGTCAAAGATAATGTATAAATACCAGGGTGTAAGTTTGAATAATAGCCAATGATTGGCTTTACTAACTTTTAAACTTACCTGTTGATCTCCTTTTTGGCGCTCAAGTGCATATATAGTGACTTCTGTTGCAAGTAAAAGAAGTCGATGGGGCCGGTCATACATATGACTAAGAACCCCTTCAACAAGTCACATTTAAGTGACTGGCCTACAACAGTAGGTCAACAGACAAATATAACATAAAGTGCAAATGTTATATGACGGGTTTCAAGAAGGGTCTTTTAAGAGTCATTAAAAGAATATGAAGCATAGATAATGTATAGGTTTACAAAGACATTATAGAGCTTTAGGAATTATTAGAGACTTTCACACATAGAATCCATAGATTTAGAATGGATAATGTATGTCAGATGAAATAAAAACATGTCTCTTTTCTTTAGAAGGCTTTAGGGATTAATGTATAGGGATTAGGGTTTTATATTTAGAATCAAGAGTAATGAAGAACAAAATCCCAATCATATGATCAATAACAAGTATATCTCATCTGCAGATAACTTTTGTAGCAGAAGACATCAGTGCTTGTAAAGACACCTCTGACATCAATGAGAGACAATTATCTGCATGCCATATGAAACATATACATGAAGACTTTATGTATACCAATTGTCCAAGACTATGAATGCATCAACTTTTGATTCACTGCAATTCAACCATATTGATTTAACTTGATGATGTGTTCAATCCACTTGAAGTATGTGATATCAACATCATAGAACATCAAACTTTGGCATCACATGTCATGAACTTCATCACCAGTTTGATATCTCTGCCACATGTTTTGCCATCATATGTTTGATGTCCCAACTTTGAGCATCCATGTCAACTTTCTTCAAGTCAAGAATCATGATCATCATGACATGAAGAATGGTGAGAATCATGACAACTCAAGCATGAGTGAACATATGAATATCTCTCTGATCAATAATGACAGCTAACTTTGCATCAACAACTCAACACATCAACTCAACATCATAACACCATGATCAACATGATAACCCTATGATTAACATCATAAAACAAAACTAAGAATTCCAAGGACTTGACATAAACATGATGATCAACACAACACCTTTTTGACATCAATGACAATAAATCTCCATCATCTTCCTATTGGTTGGTGTTGCGACCTCCACCCTCTCCCTTTTCTATATAAACATGCTACCTAGCTTGTATTAGGCATATTTTTCTTTTGCATCCTCATAATGCTATTTTGCTTCTAGAATTTGTATTACTCTCATGGAGACTAACTTTGTGTTGTTATTTTGACCTTATATCATTTGCTTTCATAGTTTAATATCTATTCATTTGCACTAGTTTCCTAAGTTACCCATTTTTTTAGATTTTAACAATTTGAAGAGGTGGGAGTTTGTTGATATGGATGTTGGATGTTATGTGAAGAAGGGGGTTATTGATACTATAAGCACCAAAATCAGGCACACCCTCCATGACAACCCTGACAATGACTCACAATCCTTGTCACATACATGTAAGCATGTAATAATACCCTCTCAGCAGTGATTCTCTTGGTAGCATGTGATTTCTTCTTCCTTTTGTTGTTTCCCCTTTGTCATGTTATCCCTTTCTTCACTTTCGACACTTTTTGACACTTGTTGATTTGCATTTCCTATGCTTATGACTTTGCCACTAAGCATTGTATTTGTCCCTTTGTTGTGTTTTAACCTTTCCCTAGTGTTCTTCTTACATTCCCACCCCTAGGAGCCCTATAGAGGACCTCCCAAGCTATCTCCAACTTTTATTTTTTAGTTTTAGTCAACCAATACAAATCTCCCCCTATTATTTCTAAGTCCCCCAGGAGATTTGTCTTTTGCAAGTAGAGATTTGGTTTTTGACCCCTATTTAACTAGTTTCTGGAGGCATTTCACCTCTTTTTCCCCTCTTGGTTCATCTCCCATCTTGCATTTTTACCCATGAACCCTCCTCTGAGGGTTTCCCATGGGTCACCCCCAGGTGACCCTGACTGATGAAAGGGGCAACCAAGTGGCAACTCTGTCGTCTTTCCCAACCATGAAATAACTCAAGTTTTTTACCAAAAATAACTCCATTTTCACTCATTTTTGTTATTGTTTGCATGGAATTGTATCCCAAAGATAGAGTTAACTATTTCATGCACCCAAGCATGCATATTTAGCTTATTTTTATCTTTATTTATCAACCCATGCATTCTCTTAACTCCATTTCTTCTTGAGTGATAGGCTATATTGGTTAGATTACTCCAATTTTAGTCCAGATCACTCTTGTGTCTTCTAAGTTAACTTATCAATCAAAGGGAGTTAACTCTTCATCCTCTCCACCTCTCATGCTTTCTTCAAACCTATAATTAGCCCATCCCTCAAGCACAAAGGAAGGCAATTTAATTTGTGCACATAGTTCTTGCAGGTTATTGCTCTCCAATCTAGCATCCATATGCTCACACAAGACGTCAGAGCCTTTTGCTTTTTATTGTTGTCACATCTAGCTTTGCTAAAATCTCATTTAGCATCGATACGCTACTCACATCACAAGCCACAATGCTCACAAGCTCACATTGATCTCTCATTCAAGCTTCCAAAAGCTTGTTTTTGCATCCCTTTCTTATTATTGCCAAGAGGATTTCCTTGCTGCTGCAAGAGGATAAGAGGTTGCCATATAAGGATTTCTGAGGGTAGTGGAGGCTCACATGTCTCTTTATTCCATGTTCCTTCATGCTTTTATTTCATAGTTATTAGAAAATCACATTTTCTCCTGCAAATAGTAAATGCATGTTCCTTTTTCCTTGATAGGCTAAGTAGATCTTGCATTGTTAGAGTAGTTTACCTTCAAAAGTTCATAGATTAGATTCATTTCAAAGAAATTTCCCTTTCCTAGAGTAATTGCTCCACTTATTTAGAAAAGCAAAATAAAAACATAGATCAATTGCATTTAGATAACTTCATAATAGATTGCATACATTTTATAATTCCTGGAATAGAAAACAACATTTTCATTTTCATAAATAGAAAAAAGCACAAAAAAATTGTTTTGCACTCATATAGGCTTGCATGCATCCAAAAATTGAAAAGAACAAAAACATTATCATCATATAATGTTTGCAAACCCTTGATTCCAACACAAGGTCAACTTTGGTCAATATTTTGGCAAAACCTTTGATTTTAACACAAGGTCAAAGCAAAGTCAAACCCTAGGTCAAACAAACCCTAAGTCCAAACCCTAGGTCAAATAGAGGTTAGCTTTAACTATCTCTCTGTTGGTTTGGGCCAATGAATGTACCCTGAACTTAGAGGCAAGTGGGTTAGGGCAATCCTTGACAAGATAGAGGAGATCCACCCTAGACCACAACAAGACCAACAAACAATTCAACAATAATAACAAAGGTTGAGGACATTCCAAATATAGGTTTTCATCCAATAGTTCAAACAACAATGCCAACTTGAAAGAAGTGTCAACGAAAACAACAGTCAACCCACATAGCGTTGGAACCTTAGGAATCCCAATAGAAGAATGGTGACTAGTGACCCTTCAGGTCACATAGTTGTTATGGAGTAAAAAGTGGACACATGCCATTTTTCCTCCTAGTTTAGCTCCTAGGTCTTATTTGCTTGATTATACACTCTACTTGAGCATCCTAAATAAAAGATCTTGACACCCATGTGGATTTGGGACCTTGGGCCCTCCATTTAGATTACCCCTAACCTAATTTGGGCCCCTGGACTTGGATGCCAACTTCCCAAGTCTTCCCTAATTGGTCGAGGCTAATAAATGGTATGTCGGTCTGGGACCTTTAAAAATGTTCCTCCTTATCAGCTTTTGTGATTTAATTTCATGAATGTTAGTGGGAAAGCATATATAAGTGAGTCTATGACTTCATTTTAAACCTAGATGGATATTGCGAGCTTATGATATTAGAGCAAAGAGCATTTAAGGTATTAATTGTGTTATTGTTGCAGATTTGTGTTTTTATTGGTGTGTTTGTTGTAGATTTAGCATCAACATCCATCTTATGAGTTTAAGAGCTTGCATCCTCCTAAGGACTTCACCTCCGAGGTGACATCATTGCTATTCGAATCATTTCATCATTTGGATTATCTTTAGCCTCTGTCCTACAAGGACACACTCTTTGTCTAACAACGATGTTGGAAAAGCTTGAATGCTAACCGAAGATTTGATTGAGACAAATCCCTAAACACCACAACCCCAAAACCCCTCTCTTGTCGTCTTGTGTGTAGGTTACAGATATAGGTTTTGGGAAAAGTGGAGCTACAGGAAGAGAGTGCGGGAATTAATGTTTTGAGATCCAAAAACAATTCTAAATTATCTCTCTAAAAAGACTTGGGCAGTTGGCGCCCTAGTCTACAAGGCTTCTAGGCTCTAGATCTAGTTTCTGAGCATCATTTACAACATATTCTCAGTTTTGACCTCTGGCAGAATCTCACTTCTAGACTTGGGTGATTACCAAATTTGTCCTCCAAGACCTTAGCTTCTAGGAGACATGTTCCAACATCTTACTAATCATCTTTGTACTTTTAGTTTCTGGATTTCTATTGTCGATCATCTGTTTCAAACTTATTATCTCATAACTAGGGTTTCACTCATACCTAACCTAGGGTTTTATAAAAGGCTTGGTTGGATCTCATCTTTCCTTGACAAACAAGAACACAAAATCAGTAGCTAAGTCCTCTTCCATCTTGTAGTGACTTTAGCTCGGTTTTGTCCTTGAATGTAGTAGTGAAAGGAGGGTTTGATGTAGTGTACTCACATACATGCATTTATCATCTCCTCTCTTCTCCTTTTACTATTAAATATTTTGGTGAACCTGTAGCAGTGAACATTTGCATCTTGCTAAGTCTTGAAATTAGTCTTTGCATTAATTCATACCATATCTATCATTCTATATTAGAAAATCTTGCATAAATTTGAAAAAAAATTAAAAACAAAAGCATTATAGGCTTACATAAAGGCATAGTTTTGCATTATTTTTATTGCATATCATTGGAAGCATTTGAAAATCAGATGTTAACATCAGATCTAAGATAAATTACAACAATTAATCATTTCACGATCTCACACCTTGTGTTTGCATATCTCATTTGTTAGGGTTTTGTTGAAATTTTTTATTTTTCATATAACCTAGTTCTTTTAAAGGCTAGGATTGGTAGTAGAAATCTTATTTCAGATTTTTCTACTCCTTTAAACACTCATTCAAATCTGATTTTGAGTTGTAATGTTGCTTCATTGTGTGTTCTTGCATTTAAATTTCAAATTTTGCAATTACACATTGTGTATTTCAACAAACATTACCTTAATCTTGTTGGTTGTACTCTTGGTTAGTGCATTGAGTGTTATTGGACTTTGCATGAGTTGTATAACTCACTGCCCTACTAGAAACATCTTTGTAAGGAGTTGTAGACTAATGGTTTCTAATTTTATTGATAGCAACAGTGTGCAAACATTAGAAAATCCATTATACAACCACTTTAAAATGGGTGAATCAATACCTCTACATGATATCTTAAATGATAACTTGGAAGAACCAATAATTCCTCCTTTTGAAGAAATGGCTAACAAAGATATACATGTGTCTGATAAAAATCTTAAGAAATTAGACAAACAACTAGCTGAATTTCAACAAATTGTAGAACAAGCACATCTCGCTCAAGAAGTGGTACCTATTGTTGAAGGAATAAGAGGATTGTTACAAGAAGGACAAGAAGGTGTTGACATGCTCTATGGATTATCCCACATAGTGGATCATAACATTATATTCATATGGCTAGCTACATGAATAACATTGAAAATGTGTCATGACAAGGTATATAAGCTTACCAATCTCGGTACCCATACCAACTACTAGAATGTCCACTTTTACATCATCAATTCTCACCACCAATCCACATGCTTGTAGTAATGCTACCACTACCATGGGAACATCTACTAGAAATTACAAAGCCGTTGGATTTAATTATCAAAACTTTGCACCTCATATATCCATAATAATGCATAATTACTCTCAACCACCTATTACCTCCACTTACCATCAACCCTACAATTTCACGACCACAACTTCAAATCCACAAGCCACCTCTTTGAATCCAATGATACCCTCCTAAATCAACTTTTGCAGAGTATGTCTTCCTTACAACAAAAGGTAACAAACTTGACTAATTCTTCTTCTCAACCTACTTTACCAACATATCATGCTCGCAGTCCTTTATCTTATGCCATTCTAAGAACTCCAGTGCCTAACAAATTCAAGACCACTCGCTTTGAAAAGTATGGTGGTAAAGGTGATCCTAATACTCATGTGGCAGCATTCACATCGATGTGTAGTGATTTCTTCTTTAACGAGGAATTGTTAGTCGAACTCTTTCCCTGATCTCTCAAAGATAGTTGTTTTGGAGTGGTTTTGCTCTCTACCTCCTAATTCAATCAATTCCTTCTCATAGCTAGTTAATCAATTCTTACAACACTTCCAAGCAAACATTAGACATACTGTCTCTTTGATTGATTTGATTCATTGTAAACAAGGTGCGAAAGAGAAATTAACAGAATTCATCAGTCGATATCAAGGACTCATCTCGCAAATACAGTATCTGATTAAAGATAAGGATCTTCAAAAGTTATTCATTACGAGTCTACAACTGAACATATGCGACAAGATACTGTTGATGAAGTACAGTTCTTTTCAACATTTATGCATAGCTCTCTGAGATTACCAACTTTAGGCTAGTCAATATGAGAATCATACCTCATCGGCTCTTGTTGGTCAATCCACAACTGGCTCATCCCAAAATTCATTCAAGAAGAATAACATGAATTGCTTCAAGATTAATGGGCAACATTTGAATAATAATCACTCACAAGTGTCTGCTATTACAAAGCCTCCTCGGGCACCATTTCAAATCAAACAGGAACAAAGAAAATTTATTCCATTATTAGATTCTCTCCATTCGGTAATGACTCAAGCATTGAATAACAATCTTTTGAAGCTTCCTCCTACTCATCCTTTTGACAATAGTAATCCACAAGGACCTTCATTCAATGCTAATTCTTATTGTCACTATCATCACTCTCCAAGACATGATACTAAAAGATGTATGCATCTTAAACATGAAATTCAAGACCTCGTTGATTCTAATATGGTACAAGTTACTAGTGTGAATGATAGTGGAAATACGTTAGTAGCTCCTCCAAATCAAAATCTACAAATCTTCATTGATCCTTTTCCTAGGCATAGCAACAATAATATGGTGGAACATAATACTATGGAGATTGAAGATGATTATCTTGACTCTGATGGCATAGTGGGTATGTTATAGGTAGATAAGATGACAAATGAAGATTTACCTTACCCATGCGAAAAAGGTATCTATGTTGAGGTTGGACTCCTCCGTTATCCCTTTATGGATTGGGAGATAACCAACATGCACAAGATAAGAAATCAGAGTAGCCTATATGCAATCACTTGAAGCAAGAGAAAGTGGTGTCGATGAGAAGTATCCAATTTTCATCGTGAAAGGTTCATTAATCATGTAAAGCAGAATATGAAAACAAAAGGGATGCAAAGAACAAGGTGATCGTCATTGGTGGGAAATGGAAATGATTCCCCTCCTCGTAAGCAGCAGAAGTTTTTAAACATACAAGGTCTTGAGAAACAAGCTCCACAAGGTCGATTTCAAAATAAGCATCAATTAGGTATGAATTCTTCACGCAATTTGCCACACTTGATGAAGCGCCTCTCTAAGATGCTTGCAAGTTTGGCTTCCTCATAGATAAATATATTTATCTATATCATGTTGTGTTCCCTCATGTTGTGTTATATGTTGTTTAGGTCTATTTGGATGACCCTTGATACTCTTGTAAGGTCCAAGATACAAGGAGACTGCCTCGATTGTGACCATTCTTCTATTTGTCTCTACATTCTTCTACTTTCCTCTATATTTTATTGTTGCGTGTTGTGCCTTGGGGACATAACATTGTGGAGGGTTTTGATGGGCTACAGAATTAGTCTCTTTTATGCTACTTTTTATACTTCAAAGACTTCTTTCATAGCATCTTTTAAGACATTTATCCATGTTTGCACTATGGAATGTTGACTTTATTTATACTTCTAAGACCTAAACTTATAATATTAATATGGACTGTGATGATCATATTATCTAATGAATGAATTAGATATAGATATGTATAAAAGTATAAATGAGATGTTTTTATGGTTAGTCATGGAGAATGTTTGTGGTGTATGCTTTGGGAACTAATTCTATGTGCAGAATTGGACATGTCACGATGAGATTGGGCATTGTAGCAGGTTGCAGACAAAAGAGTTAATAGAAGTGTGAGTTCCAACGCTAAGAATGCAGAGACAGCTGAAGATAATTATGGAGCATCGTGGATAGTAATAAATTAAGGAGTGGATTTGTTTCAAATATGATTATGGACGTTGTTCATGCATCAAACTTCTAATTTGATTTGAATTCTTCTTCTTATAGTCAGTTAGAATAAGAATGTGATCTTGACTCCACGACCTAGTATCTAGGCATGGTAAATGATCAGAGTCAGTTAATTAATAAATAAGGCTCTCTCTCCATTTTTGTATAGTAATGAGAAGATGAGATATTTAAGGTAGCAGAGTCAAGTTGTAGGGAGTTCAATTATCATTTCCTTTTCTATGTGTAAAGACTCAAACATGTTACATTTATGGAATACAATCTAGATATGATAGAACAGATTTCATTGTTGAGCAATTTGATATGAGTTGATTCTGTGCATGGAATAAGTTAAGCTTCGATATGTGTTACAAAGATACATAGAATCTGGGTTAGATTTGGTTTCAATTAAGGAAGATAGTCTCTTGAGATGGTCACTCAAGGTACTGATTCCCTCCTTGTTTATTTCATTTCAGTTAATGTTGGTTTATTAGTTTTCTGTTAATCAGAATTTGAATTCAAGTTAGTAATATGTTTTGATCAAATAGATATAGTTCATGAGCAAATGCATATTAGTGTGTTTACAAATCCTCCGGAGGTCAGCATTTAGTCATTTCATTCTTGTCAATTCAGTAAGTTAATTCTACAGTTTCCCTGTTGTAATAGTTATCTACAGACCTTGTTGTAGGTACCTATAGCAACTAGGATTTATAGTCGTTTTCACTGTTTTGTAATTCTGTCAATTCCAGCAAGGTAGATTTGTTTGTTTAAAGTTAAGATTGAATGATTTAGGAACCATATGAGCCGGAAGGCATATACTTTGCAAGTACCATCATAAGCTTATGCTCCTTGGTCGATAATTTAATGTAGGAATGCATAGTGATAGAGTGGACTATTCAGATAGGTTTCCCCCTGAATTAGTTAAGTCTACAACACATTAGTTTTCCTCTACATTTTTGGTGCCATTGTCAGGGATGGTGCTAACTTCTTATGCTCATTTTGTTTTTACATGTTTTCATAGTTTAAACTTGTTTTTTTTATTCTAGTATTAGAGTTAATCAAAACACCTTTCAGGAAACACCAGGCATTCTATTAACATTGTACAGGGACACTGAAACATAAAGCTCAATTTACTATATGCGGAGGTAGAGAGATATTCAAGGTAGATTCCTCCCATCAACTTCTCAGAATAATGAGGGTACAATTGATCTCAACAACTATACAATAGGAAGTGTTGAAGGAGAGTTTCCTTTTACATTTTCATCAACACCCCCTACATCTCCATTAGCTTCCTCTACTACCATAAAGGGCACTTTCAAAACAATGGAAAAAGAAGTAGAGGATCCTCCAAGACAAGATACATTTGAATTCCTGATACCAGGCCTAGCACAGATAGCTACCCTGAAAAATATACCACCATCTACATTGCCTGTTTTCTATGGTTTGGCAACTAAAGATCTTGACACTTTCCTATTCAAGTTTGATGTTCTGTGTAGGAGTTATGATTATACTACTAATCCTTATAGACTCAAGTTGTTTCTTGCTACCCTAAAAGATGTTTCTTTAAGGTGGTTTATGGGACTAGGGAAAGATGCCATTCCAGACTGGGATACCATGAAGACAAAGTTCCTGACAAAGTACAAAGACTACTATAGAGGACATGATAGGAGGAGAGATGACATCTTTAGGATGTCACAAAAGGAGGAGGATCCATTAGAAGACTATGTGGAAAGATTCCAATTTGCCTTGAAGAAAAACCCTCAAAATAAGTTGTCCGAAGAATCATTGAAGCTGGTCTTTTTAAGAGGGGTCAATGATGATTGCATGGATGCCCTAAATCTCATTGGAACAGGGGATATTTCCCAATTACCCTTTGAACATGTTTGTACAGCTTGCAGGAACTACTCCAAGACTTTTTCCAGGAAGCCCAGATGGGAAAGAGTAGCTATTACAGGCAAGCCAATCAATGGAGTTTCTCGAGCAAAAATTAGTAATCTGTTGACCAATATGAAAGAAGATATCATTAACCACATGGCTACATAGTTGGACACCCTCCACATTAAAAAGAAACAAGAAGAGGCAGATGCAATGCTCACTGAATATTGCTCGAGTTGTAGACAAAGGAAGGCCAACTATAAATGCAAAAGAGTAGCCAATATCCAGTAGGAGAAGATTGAAAGGCCAGAACTTCAACCATTTGAAGGTGACGATGGGCAACTATTCTTTATTGCTCAAAGAAGATCTTGGCAACAAAGGAAAGGTATGTCCCTTGATCCACTTAATTATAATTCATCTTTTCCTGCTGCCAATCAAAAATTTTCTGCTTGGAATAACCAGCCCTGGCCTGCTAATCCAAATGCTTGGCAAAACCCACCATGGTCTACTCCATAGGTAGGGTGGAACCAACAACAACAATGGTCTCATCAGACTTTCCAAGGCCCTACCTATAACCCCCAATGGCCTACTCAACAATAGCAATAGCAACCTCAATGGAACAAGGGCCAACCATGGCAGCCAAACTCCCAATATTTGCAACCCTTATTTCCACCTCAACCACAACAACAAACCATCATGCCTCCACTAGCACCTCCAAATCAACCTCCTAGACCTACCCAAATTCCTGCCCAACCTGCACCTAACCCTAAAAACAAGCCTATTCAATAGGCTTACATTAATGAGGTGATGCAGTACCCCACCTATGGAGTTAAGGTAAGTAATGTTCAGCTCAAATCAGGGAAACACCTTGCAGGTCCTTCGTCTCCCCAAATCACAGAACTGTAGGATGGAGAACCCATGGAGGAAGCCTTAGCTGAATCACCTTTAAAACCTGAGCCAGTTCTAGAACCTTAATCTATATCACACCCTAAGCCTCCTTTCCCTGAGTGCTTAGTTATCCACAAACAACCAGAATAGCCTACTAATGACCTTATAGGACAGTTGCAAGATATAAACATAAAGATACCCTTGATTTAGGCCATCAAAGATATTCCTATCTACACTAAGACAATCAGGGATCTCTGTATCAAGAAATCAGGGAGAAAAAGAGTAGACCCAAAAATAGTCCATGTCTTAGGTAACCTTGCAGACATCGTGTTGGGAAATGTCATTGTTCCTAAGTATACTGATCCAGGAAGTCCAGTGGTCGATGTCAAGATCAATGAAGCCCTAATCAAGAATACCTTAATAGACTTAGGTGCAGCAATCAATGTCATGACTAAGGACACAATGCAAATATTGCAATTAACCAATCTTAAACCTACTCAGACTGTCCTACAATTGGTTGATAGGTCCGCAATAAAACCTAAAGGTATCATTGAAGACTTAGTCATTGCATTATATTCATGGGAATATCCTACTGATTTCATTGTATTACAACCTAAACTCAATCTCATTGGTTACCCTCTTATACTAGGCAGACCATGGCTTGCTACAACTAATGCATTTATAGGTTGTTGGTCAGGAAACATGATTATATCTAATGGAACCATTACCAAGAAATTGGTGTTGTATCAACCATCCCAACCATACCATGAATTGGAGCAAACTATTTGGCCTACTCTAGTAGAAGAGGACAATTATTCTTTGCAAACCTTGATGACCATTGAACGTAGTCCTTTGTTGGATATCCAAGATGAAGATGAGTTATTGGCACACATTATCCAAAATGACTGTGGGAGGCACCCACAATAGCAAGATTGCATCTCCTATCTACAGGATCCACTGAACAGTATAATACCTAGTAGCTCCACATAAGAAATCTCCTAATTATTTCATGCCTTACTACCCCAGCAGCATCTACCGGTCTTTCCTAGCCTTGATGTGTCTTACATTCAACCAATGACTAAACCATTAGAGATACATCCTGGAAAGATGTTGACTATAAATAATGCCTTGACTAAAGAACAGGAGCAATCCCTTCAAAATGTCCTACAATCCAATTCAACAGCTTTTGCATGGCATTACAGTGATATGAAAGGCATCGACCCAAATCTATGCATGCAAAAGATCTATATTAATGTTGATTTTAGACCTATCAGGCAACAACAAAGACATATGAACCCTGCTCTAAGGGACATAGTCAAGGCTGAGCTTCAAAAACTTCTAGATGCAGGTTTTATATACTCCATTTCAGACAATGAATGGGTTTCACCATTGGTGATAGTTCCTAAAAAGGGTGGTAAGTGGAGAGTTTGTGTTGACTACAGAGAGCTCAACACTACCACCAGAAAAGATCACTTCCCATTGCCCTTTATTGACCAAGTCCTAGATTCTTTGGCAGGAAAGAAGTACTTCTCATTTCTTGATGGTTTTAGCAAATATTATCAGATAAATATTGCTCCAGGAGATCAGGATAAAACCACATTTACTTGTCCTTGGGGGACCTATGCATACTCTGTTTTGCCATTTGGACTATGTAATGCTCCAGCTACTTTTCAATGGACAGTCCTTAGTATTTTTTTTTATTTTTCTCATGACAGCAAGGAGATCTATATGGATTACTTCACCACATATGGTGAAGCATTTGATGAGGCTTTGGATAATCTTGAAAAAGTTTTGAAAAGGTGCACATAGCACAATTTGTCCTTAAGTAATGAAATGTGTTTTATGATGATGACATAAGGAGTAGTGTTGGGACATTTCCTTTCATCTATAGGTATCCAAGTTGACCCAAAGAAGATAGAAATAATCTCTACATTGCCTATTCCACAAAAATTGAAGGATGTTAGAAGTTTCCTTGGGCATGTAGGTTATTATAGAATGTTTATTCAAGATTTTAGCAAAATTGTTGCTCCCTTGTTTGCACTTCTATCTAAGGATATTGAATTTGCTTGGACACCTGAATGTCAACATTCTTTTGAAAAATTGAAAGCAGCCCTGACATAGGCCCCAGTCTTGAGAGGTCCAAATTGGAAACTGCCCTTTCATATTCACACCGATGGATCAGATTTTGCCATTGAAGCAGTTTTAGGCCAGCAAGAAGGCAACAAGGAATATGCAATTTATTACATTAGTAAAAACTTGCAAGGAGCTGAGCTAAACTACACAATCATAGAGAAAGAAATGTTGGCAGTTGTTTATGCCATCACAAGTTCAGACACTACATAACTGGCTACAAAGTATTCATTCATACCAATCACACAGCTATCAGATATTTGATGAATAAACCAATAGTGGGTGGCAGGCTGGTCAAATGGTTATTGTTATTTCAAGAATTTAATATCACAATTGTTGACAAGCCCGGTAAGGCTAATGTGGTGGCCGAATTTTTATCTAGATTTCCCACTCAATCCTTAGATGGTGTGGTTGATGATTCCTTTCCTGATGAGCATCTATTTGCTCTCAATATACACACACCATGGTATGCAGACATAGCAAATTACTTGGTTACAGGGCAGATTCTGTTAGAAATGAAAGCAACACTACTTCAATGGAAATCTGATTCGAGATAAATTTTAGCAATCTTTTAAGTGTGCATTAACAATGGAGATTGTAACAAAACATAAACCCACAATACATAAATATACCAGAAGTAGAATGAAGCACATAACACAAGTGTTTAACGTGGAGAAAACCCTTTTGGGTAAAAAAACTCCACCAAGAAAAGAGGCCAAGTTGTATTATCTTCACAAAAAGAGATTACAAATACATTCACTTCCTCTATCCTCCAACCTTCACTTCGGCAGAACTTGGGTACCTGTAAACTGTTATATGCTTCTCATCTACTATGCTATGGTTTTTATAGAATTTACACAACCTCAAGACATTAAAATGACTTCTTACAAGCCCATAACACTTGTCAAGAGTCAACAATACAACCTCGGGAGTCCATATCCAAGAATAGGCTCTTACAGGGTCATAAATGTTGTCATACATTCATCCTACACTTGGTAAAAAGTGCCCATGCAAGCTTGAACAACTTGGGGCCAAAAATAGCCACTTACAGCATCTTAGGACGCGTCATATGCTATTATTAGTGTCATAGATTCTTATGAGAACTTACAGTTGTCATAGAATCTCTTACACCCTCTTACAGCATCTATGACGTGCGTCATAACACTAAAAATAGATTATTCCTCCACATGTGCACCCCACTTTGACCAATTACCATTTACCATAGTAAATAACATCCCGTAACTACCGCCGGTAACTCCAGGACTTACCGTGCAGTAACTTCGTAATTACCATGGACAGTAAATAATTTTTACCACTGCTGGTGAAACTTGTACATCCCTTATGGGTAATTACAAATTACAAATAATAAATGGAATAAATACAATATTAGGATTTACAAGGTTAATGGCACCTTATCCCAACAGATTCCAGGATATTTTTCACCAAGAGAAAGGAGACAACTTGTTCACAAATGCTTTCCTTACTCTTGGATTTTAGGTTTTCTCTTCTATACTAGACCAGACAACATCATGAGAAGATGCATCAAAGCAGATGAAGTGTTTGATATCATGAAGGCTTGTCATGATGAACCATGTGGGGGACACTTTGCAGTAAAAAGAACAGCCTTCAAAATTTTGACAACAGGGTATTATTGGCCAACACTTCACAAGGATGCTATCAAATATAAAAGAGCCTGTGATAGGTGTCAAAGAATGGGTAGACCAACTAAAAGTGATGAAATTCCATGCAGCCACAACTCTTATTAGCTCCTTTTGACAAGTGGGGATTGGACTTTGTTGGTCCTATTTCTCCAACCTCCAACAATAAGGAGTATATTCTGGTATGTACTGATTACCTTACAAAATGGGTTGAAGTCAAAGCATTGTAGTTTGCAAGAGATGGCAATGTAGCTAAATTCGTATATGAGGACATTTTCACCAGATATGGTGTGCCAAGGGAAATAGTAACAGATCAAGGTCCTTAATTTACCTCTGATCTAATCACAAAGTTAGTGAAGGAGTATCAAATAAGGCATAAAAAGTCTACCCCTTATCATCCTCAAGCTAATGGACAGGTTGAGGTAACAAACAGAGAACTAGAAAACATCCTGACCAAAACAGTACAACTCCATAGGTGAGACTAGGTTACTAGGTCGCCAGAGGCTGTTTGGGCCTATAGAACCACCTAGAAAACCACCACAGGGTTTACCCCATATGAATTGGTTTATGGAAAAACAGTAATCCTCCCAATTGAATTTTAACATAAAACACTAAGGACAACTGTTGAGCTTGGGATGGATTTGACAACAGCACAACAAGATAGGCTTCAACATCTTAATGCTCTGGATGAAATAAGGTTAGAGGCACTCCACCATACTGAAGTTGTGCAGAAACAGAGGGTCAAATGGCATGACAGTCATATCAAGAACAAAGCATTTACAACTAGTGATTGGGTACTTTTATATGACTCCGGGTATAAAGACTTCAAGGGCAAGCTCCAATCCAGGTAGCTTGGACCATATGAAATCATGCAAGTTTTCCCAAATGGAACAGTGCAGTTGCAAACTATAGATGAGGTCTGATTTTCACTCTTCGTAAATGGACATAGGCTTAAGTTGTATAAGAAGCCATTACAGAAGGAAGACTTCATTGTTTCCTTAGCTACTGCATATGATGCATCTGGCTCCATTGATGAGGATACTATGACACCGGTCGATACAACGTCAGAGGATGATCCATACGGCCTATCTAGTGAAGCAGAGGTTGAGTTGAAATACTCAACCCCTGTAGCTAAGGCATGATTTATTTTTCTTTCCAAACACATGCACACACAACACCACATGCACACACATAGCACCTTTACCATGATGTTTACAATCTTCAGCTGGGACCTGTTCACAATTTTATGCTGGGACCTGTTTACAATCTTCAGCTGGGACCTGTTTACCAATTTCAGCTGGGACCTATTTACAATTTTCAGATGGAACCTATTTACAATCTTTAGCTGGGACCTATTTACCAATTTCAGCTGTGACCTGTTAACATTGCACCTGTTCTGATTACTATCATAATTTGCACTTTGGAAAAATTCTGCAAGCACCTACAACAACTGCAGATGTCTTCAATACACTGCACTACCACTCCACTCAATCCGTACACTCCTCCTTGCTTTATCACCATGTTGTACCTCACTTGCCAAATTTCAAGCAATTTAGTACAATCACACATGTTGACGTGTCACCTCACCATTCATCTGCATGCATGATCTTACAGTTTTGGAGAATTGATTGTATCATACAAAATATCTTCTCTTGAAAAATGCTTCCACATTTCTTTTGGAGGCAGTGTCCAAAAGGTAACTTTTCTTGATTGCCATTAAATTTCTTTTTTATGCATTTATAATTATCCCTATTTAATTCATGCATGCGATAATATTTCAAAACATTCCAATTGATAATTGCAAACTTCCTACCACTTCCTTTGCCACGTGAGTGAGGTCACTTCACGTTCAGTTGGGGGAAAGGGTTGTCATTCTTGATTTTTTGACTGGTTTTCAACTGAGTTGTCATCCCTGTGTACTGTGTAAATAACCAGTGAGAGTTACCTTCCTAATATCTTTGCTTAAGTCAAATTGAGTAACCCTAAGCAATAAGAGGAATTGTAGAGAGATGTGAATAGGGGTTAAGTCTAACAAGGTGGCGAAGTGAAATTTTACGGAGGATTACAGAAATGGGAGGTGACTTAGTAAGGAGAGAGCCATCTACGCACAAGGAAATTCTTGAAGATGTGCTAGTTTTACTACTCCTCACTAGAGTAGGATGGCTCAAGTACTTCTTAAAATTGACAGAGTATGACAATGATATGGCCGTAGAATTTGCAATTACATTGCAGAGTGATGAAGCAGTAGTGAAGGGATTAATGGTTGATTCTTCTGTGATAGCTATAGCCCAAGTGACTGGACTACCACACATTGGGTTAGAATACCCAGCCCGAGCTGATGTAGTCACTGCCAGAGAAGAATTCTATGAGCGAGGTGAGCATTTAGACTCAACAACTCAAAGTACAAAATGCCTATCTCTGCCATTTTTTTGGGGAAAATGTGCTACATACATTATCAAGTATTTCACTTGTGATGGGAGGTATAATATGTTGTACACTATGCACTTTAAATTGTTAAATCATCTTCGTCATGACAAATTGGTGAATGTTCTTAACTACCTCTACAACTTCCTAAAGAGAATGGCTTCAGAATACCAAAAAAAGCCAGCATATACTTTAGTGTCTCATCATTGTCTAATTGCACTACTGGTTAAGAGGAGTTTTCGGATACAATACCCATAAATTGATTGGGAGGCCTTTAAGGATTGTGTTGATATTTCCACCTTGTTGGAGCAAACTCATGAGGAGGAAGAAGAACCCCCACACAATGTTGAACCTAAAGTTGAACCTATTCATGAAGAGATGAAGGAGGAAAATCTCCCAGAAAATAGACCTGAAGAAATAGGGGAACCTTCAATCTCTCCTCCTGGACATGTGACCCTAAAACTTGTAAGCAAGAAAGGAAAGAAGAAGGCAGGAAAGGATATAAGTATAGAAAAGAAAAAAAGGAAAAAGAAAGGGAAAAATGTCAATGTAGGGGAAGTAGAGGAGAAATAGAAGGGGAAAGGTAAAAAGCAGATAAAAAGGGTTGTTGAACGAGAAACCACTACCCCGAGGAGATCAAGCAGATTGAGGAAAAAGACGGTTGAAGAAAAGATTGTTGAGCAAGGACAAGATTTTGAGGAAAGGGGAAATGCTCCTGGGAATGTCCCTATTGATATACCTAAAGATGATATCTCTATAAATCAGGATGATGTGAATGTTTCTTCAAAGAAGAAAAGGTATGTTTCTTCTTCTGACTTTGACTCAGAAGACCCAGTTATTGTAAAAAAATGAGAAAAGCAACCCCTGGTAGCCTTGTTAAAGAAATGTTTAATGCTTCTGATAACAATGATAGTGGTGATGTCAATTTTGAGCAAAGAAATGAATTGTTAGAAGACAGAGACCTCTAGAAAGAGCTTCAAGAGACATTGAACATAATCAAAACCCTAGAGGATCAGGTAAAGAGGTATGAAGAGAGGGAGACAGAAAAAGAAAAGAGGATACAGGAATTAGAGGAGAGGATTCAGACACAAAATCAAGGGTCTAAATTGGACTTGTTAGCACAATTGGTTGTTAGCAAGATCAACTTAGATGAGGAGAAGGAACCCCCTCCATCATTTCCTGAGGTAAGAACTCCAACATACCATACTTCTATTTCATTGGGTTTTGAGTTGCTGAAGGTCACTAGTAGGTCAAAACAAGACACAGAGAATTGGGATAAAGAAAGGAAAAGTTTTAATGAAATAATTGAGAACCAAAATCTTGAAATTAAGAAATTAGAGGCAAAGATGGCAGGCATAATTGACAGGGCCATGGAAATCATTGAATGCAGACCACCTTTAAGGGTTTATGCATTATTTTTAAAGGAGAAATTTCTTAGTTTTGAATTCAATAGATTTGTTAGTGACCAACCAGCTCTGCAGTCTAGACACAATTTATTTAGTTATTTTCAAAAGGTCAGTCTAGAACAACAAGATCAGCTATGTGAGTTCTGTCTACACAACTACCTACTGGAGGAAGATACAGACTGGAATCCCTCCATAAATGTTGGAGATTTACAATTGAGAGCAGTAGCATCATACCTAAATAATGAAACGTTGAGAGGAGAATTGATGGATAGGTATGAAGAATATGAGAAGAAGGTATCATTACCAATCAGACAAGAGGCACTTAACCCTAAAGATATCCTTATAAAATGGTACAGACTTCTCTCTCATAAAGGCCCAGGCAAAATCATTATGGACTTAAGAATAAGGGATCACAGAAGGATACAAAGAATGATGGGATCCATTTTACAAGGTTGTGTTAGATATGTGCAAAGTAGATGGATCAGTTTGACACCTACTCTTCAACGGAAAGAACCTCATTCCTTACATAACTTTATGAACATGTCTAAAAGATTACACAGGTACATTCAAATTTTAGAAAATCAAGGTGTGGCATGGTTGTCTCTTACCTACCATCCACCTCTACTCTTATATCCAGTTCCACACTAGACAGGAGAAAAGGGAGAGGAATGTAGGACTACAAAAGCTATCAAACTACAAAGGCTTTCATGCTACAATGGGTTCTATTTGAAATAGGGTGAGGTTGTCAAGGTAATTATGGACTTGAGGCAAATAGTTTTACATTATATTTCATTCCCCTAGGTATCTGTTTGAGTAATTTTGCTTGAGGGAAAGCAAACGGTTAGTTGGGGGGAATGATGGGCTGCAGAATTAGTCTCTTTTATGCTACTTTTTATACTTCAAAGACTTCTTTCATAGCATCCTTTAAGACATTTATCCATGTTTGCACTATGTCATGTTGACTTTCTTTATACTTCTAAGACCTGAACTTATATTATTAATATGGAATGTGATGATCATATTATCTAACGAATGAATTAGATATAGATATGTATAAAAGTATAAATAAGATGTTGTTATGGTTAGTCAAGGAGAATTTTTGCGGTGTATGCTTTGGGAACTAATTCTTGTTGCAAGTATGGGCCTAACCGGTGTTGTTATTGATGTCAAAATACTCATGTTGCATTGATGATAAGGATTGGATGAGCTGTATGTAGGATTTCAGACAACACTGAGAGGGGGGGTGAATCAGTGTTGTGTAGATTTTTGTAACTTATTATAACTTTTGATTTACAAGACTCAGAAAGAGAAAGTCATCAATAAACTATTACACATATATATACAAGTTTGATAGTGAAAATTATGAGCAGGACCACATAGAGATAAATCTTAACATAGAGGCAAAAACACACATAGAAGCATATCATTAACACAAGAATTACTGGAGTGGAAAACCCTCTCTGGGTAGAAAAACCACTCATGAAGTGCCTCACTGGCTTAACTTTGAAAACATCTTACAAAGCCTCACTGGCTGAATATTATGTCTCACTGACCTACAAGCCTCACTGGCATACTGTTTAGAAGCACCAGCTTCAAGGAGCACCAACCCCTATTACAGAACAAACTAAAAACACAAATTCAGAGGGTTTCTCTGTTTCAATATAGAACATTTATTCTCTCTCATGTGTCTGTCAAATGGCCATTCTATTCAAAATCAATCCTTCATCCAGATATGCTCAACAACACTACTTTTCTCTGTATGTTTCATCTCTGTCTCACACTATCAATGCACCTGAAAGACTATTTTATACAAGTTGAATGTCCTTTCACCTGCAAAGAAAAATCTTTTCATATTCCTTTCCTCTGAAAAAATTGATTAACCTTTTATATTCATTTCAATCTGAATATTTTGTCTTCAATAAAAATCAGTGCCCTGTAAGAGAAAATAAAATCTCTTTTATTTGAATCCTCTTCATATTTTCTTCGATGTCTTTTCATTTTCTTTTTCTCAACTTCATCTTCCATCTGTAAAACCATTCATATTCCCTTTCATCTCCTGTGCAAAAATGATCCTTCAAAATCTCTTTCATCTTTTAAAGCCCTTCATTTTCTTTTCAAAAATAAAATCATTTTGCCTGTGCAAAATAAATCATCTAAAACTTGTTCAAAAAACAAAAACTCCAACCCTTTTTCCTTCTCTGCAAAAAAATATTATGTGAACACAAAAAATCTCCTTCAAAATTGATCATCTTCTGTGCAAAAATATCTTTAAATCATTTTGCATTTTTTATGTTCCATCTGCCAAAAAAAATCTCTATCCTTTAAAAAAAAAAAACTCTCCTTAATGATCTTTCTACAATGAGTGGAAAAATCCACAAAAACTGCCTTTTTCACATATACTAAAATTAGCTTTTTAAAGCTTATCTTCATACTCCTTCAAATGCCACGAGGAAGATTAATATAGAATAAAATCATCTTAAAAAAGATGCTTAACAAAAATCAACAACTTTCCAAAAAAAAACTTCTATCAACTGCAGTTACCAACAGCTCTGTTTGCAGTAACGTTTGAATGACCGTCAAATATATCATATGGAAGTCGGGGCTTTTGTTTAAACATAGGCCATTGATTAATCCATTCACGCTCACTTCATTTTAAACATAAGCCTTTGATTTTAGTTTTGGCGCTCATGTTTGGTGAAGGAGAACCTGTGGCATCGGTGGCTAGGAAGGAGGGCCAGTCCACCTACGTTGCTTGATACCCTTAGTTGTGACTTAAGTCACCTATAACCTGCACTAACCGGTCACCAATGGGATAGACAAAAAGTGACCGACGGGTTAGAAAATAGTCTAGAGATTTATTCTTTAAACATTACACCTTAACCATAATACTTGAGAAGAACATCAACAAGTGCACAAAGATGCACAAGTAGCTATAGTCTGACTTCATCAGATAATTGATCACCGATCACCGTTGAAGTAAGAAGATTTCTTTGTCTCAAGATATCTAAAGAAATCACTTGAAAATAATGATTAAACCAAACCACTAAAAACAATTAGTTGCATCATCCACTTCCACTAGATCATGATGTCATGTGAAGAACATCTTATCTGTATACACCACTGAACACCTCTATAGGAAAATTGTAGAACTTATGACCAACTAACTTTGCTCAACTTTTGATATGAGAACAAGAAACCAAATTGAAGTTTAAACATGCAATCCCTCCTTCTATTTTATTACTGCTAACATTATGAGCATTATCATGATGCATATAAAACACTAATCAACCTGCCAAGTAACCATCTCTAACTGAGGTAGATATGAAACCCACCAAACATCTGCATTCTATATTTGACCCAAATGATCATCCTGTGAACAAACATGACAAAGAGCAAGTATATCTAGTAGTATCCATCCAACCTGAGACATCATAATAATAAACACCAAACACATCCTTAACAAATGTTAAACCATCTTATACCAATATGATGGTATTGTATTCAAGCAAGATCCCACTGTCCAAAATGATTGTGAAGACAATCTTTGAACTTACCTCAACCTTTAACCTTGAGAGTGAGTTGATTTACTGATGTTCTTATTCAAACTTCATGGAGATAAGAATGTATCACTTAAATGAATCAAGACCAAGACACCCTGAGATTGAGATCAATATATATAATGCAAGCATCTCTGTTCAACACTTCAATTAGCACACCACATCATATTCAACCTGTCAACAATGTCAACCTTAACATGCTTGGAGATATACTGATTGAGACCACATCTCCTGCAAGACCTTTTTGACATCAATGACAATCTGACACCATCACTGTATGTTGAGGATAATGAGAAAATTAGTCATATCAAGAACATAGAAGAACAGTGAAGACAGTGAGGTAAAGATCCCAGCTAAGATGAAGATCAGAGGATGCGCATCAAAGGGTTTGTAGATATGTGTCTTAAGTTGATCCAGTAAAGATTTTAGAGGTCCGCATGAAGATCTGAAAAAGTTATGGCCACTTAAGTAAAACCAGTTCTGGCAGATGTTCAGAGGTGACAGAGTGACACAGATAGGTCTGGTGAGATCTAGAAATGTAATATCTTGTTCTGCGGATTTGGTGGAGTGTTTAGGAAGTCAACGTGAATTGACAACTCAATTGGTTCGTGGTCTGGAGGTCCGCAAGCATCTATTCCAATATGATAGTGATGACAGACTATGTTCTTGAGGTTCCAGATGAAGGAGAGAATGATTTCAGTAAGCAAAAGTAGTGTGGATGTTCTTGGTGATTCAGGCAAGCTTGTGGAGGTCTTTGGATTGTGTCCAGATCGTGTTGGTGGTCTGCATTGAAGATTGAGCTCATAATTGAAGAATTACTTCTGGATGATGATGTTCTTCCTAAGTCTAGCCAACCAGACGAGTTACACATCCTACGGATGATCTTGAAGATGTTTTGTGAAGAATGGCGTGTCCCTGAAGGAAGATTGAAGTCTCATATCTATGTGGCCGATAGTGTGTTGATCTGTGTGAAATATTTTTGTAAATTAGTCATGTTGTATTTATGTATTTGCTCTGTAATGTATGCCAACTTGGATGATTATTCCTAAGTCGATGTCTTGTATAAATAAGGAGTTGTAAAGTCATTTCAAAGCATCTTGCGGAGATGAGAGTGTGGTAGAAAGGAGCAGAGCGCAAGGCAGAGTAGAAGTATTGGGCTTAAATGGAACTGACTCAAGCATGGTGAAGATGCTATTCTTCAATTCAAGTATGTAATACTTATTATTCTGTAGACAGTGTGTCTCCTGTAGGTAGTGGGCCTCTTGTGAGTAGTGTGCTCAGGCAGTGAGCCCTAATTGGCATGTGCCATTTTGTTCTTTCTATTCTTTTAATAGAAAATACAATCTTGGATTAGTCACCCCGTGGTTTTTCCCTTAACTGGGTTTTCCACGTTAAAAATCTTGGTGTCATATATGTTAATGTGTTTCTACTCTTGAATTTGTGCATTATGTTTCCATGCTTGATTTACTGTTATGCTGTTGAATTAAGAAAAGGATTTAAGTGATTAAATGCAAGAAAGTTTTGGACAACTGATTCACCCCCCCTCTCAGTTGTCTATCCTAAATCTAAGAATTGGTATCAGAGCTAAGTTCCTCTAAAAAGAGCTTGACCGCTTGAGGAGATCCAGGATGTTGTCCTACAAGAAGGATAGTCCGAGGTTTGATGGAACCAATTTCACTCTTTGGAAAAGTCACATGGAATGCCACTTGCAATGCATGGGAATGCAGTATTAGATCATGGCTTCAAAGAAGTATGTTCCTCCACAAAATGGTCCGAGTATCATAGATGAAATCAAAGATGCTAAAAATAATCTACAAACTAAAGAATCTCTTTTAAGTGCCTTATCTGATTCAAAGCTGACAAATGTTATTGATCTAAAAACTGCATATGAGATTTGGCAAAAAATGGAACTTCTGCATGAAGGAGACAAGTATGTTAAATGTGCCAAGCTACAGAGTCTGAAAGGAAATTTTGAAAACCTGAAGATGAGAGAAGATGAAAATATCACTACATTTACGCCAAGAGTAAATGAGCTTGTTTGTGGCATTAGATGTGCTGGTGGAATCTTGGATGAAGATGAGATTGTTGGAAAAGTTATTAGATCCCTTCCTGATTCTTACAAATACAAGGTTGCTGCTATTGAAGAATTCAAATCCTATTCAGGTATCACAAGAGATCAATTGGTTGGTAAATTGGCTGCATTTGAATTGACCAAGTTTGGAGATGCACCCCCCAAGACTGAATCTGCATTCAAAGCTAGTGCCTCTGTAAAAGGAAAATAAAAGTTTGATTCGAGAGAGAACTCTTCAAAGAAAATATCATGGTATGAAAAAGCAAGAAAAGTCCTAGAAGAAGATGAAGCAGAAGCTGCTCAACTTGAAGCCCTTATTGCAAAAAGACTGCCAAGAGGATCCAGTAAGTATGAGGGGAAATTGCCTTTTAAATGTTTTAACTGTAATAAGATTCATCATTTTGCCTCAAGGTGTCCAAAAAGATTTTCAAGGCCAAATCCTAACAGATCAAGGTTCCAAAAGAAATGTTACTATGTTCATGAAGATGATGATGATGAAGGAATAATAGATGATGAATCAGAGACAAGAAACAAATCCAGAAGTGACTAGGTGTTTATTGCCATCAAGGAAGAAGATCCAATGCCATCTGAATCTGTCAATCATAAAATTGTAGAAAGAGCTCTGGCTGCCCAAGTTGAAGAAAAGGATGATTGGGTCATTGATAGTGGATGTTCCCACCATATGACAGGTGACAAAAACAAGTTCATAGATTTGGAAAGGTATGAAGGAGGTGTGGTAAAATTTGGTGATAATTATGCTGGCAGAATCAGAGGTAGAGGAACCATTTCTTTTGATGGAAAGAAAAAAATAAGTAATGTACTGTGTGTTGAAGGCCTGAAGCACAATCTTCTCAGTGTTGGACAGTTGGTGGACAAAGGCTATGATGTCTGATTCAAAAATAGAAAATGCAAGATCTTTTAAAGTTCTAGAACAGAGATTGCATCCGGTACTCAAACAAAAGGTAATATCTTCCACTTGGTTGGTACTGGTAAAAGTTATTTATTTATTCAAGTTGATCAGAGTTGGTTGTGGCATAGAAGAATGTGTCATGTGAATTTTGATAATATCATCAAGATAAGCAACACCCAGGCTGTGAGAGATCTTCCAAGACTAGTGAAACCTACTAATAGTTTGTGCAAAGAATGTCAGTTGGGTAAGCAGAGCAGAGTCACATTCAAAAGTAAGGAACAGTCTTCTACTGGATTATTGGACTTAGTTCATACTAAGGTGATAGATACTTCATGCTATTAATTGATGATTACTCCCGGATGATGTGGGTGACTTTTCTGAAAGAGAAATCGGAGGCTCTTGAGAAATTCAAAATATTCAAGGCTATGGTAGAGAATGAAACTAGATTGAACATAAAATGTCTGAGGTCTGATAGAGGTGGAGAATTCACATCCGGTGAGTTCATAGAATTCTGTGAGAAACATGGAATAAAAAGACAGTTGTCTGCTCCAAGGACTCCACAGCAGAATGGAGTAGTGGAGAGAAAGAACTGGACCATCCAGGAAGCATCTAGAACCATGATGATGGAAGAAAATGTTCCTTAGATCTACTAGAGAGAAGTTGTAAGCACTGCAGTCTCTACTCTTAATCGAGTACAAATCAGAAGCGATACTGGTAAGACTCCTTATGAACTCTGGTTTGGCATCACTCCCACTGTGAAGTATTTTAGAGTCTTTGGTAGCAAATGTTACATTAAAAGAGATGAAGATCTAGGAAAATTTGATGCTAGAATTGATAAAGGAATATTCTTGGGTTATTCTACTCAAAGCAAAGCATACCGGTGTTATAACAAGAGATTGAGAAAGATTATAGAAAGTACAAATGTGAAGGTTGATGAAGGTATTGAAAAACCCTCAAGGTTTTATGAATATGATGAAGATGATCAGAATGATGTTTTGATCTAAGGAGTCCAAGCCCCTTCTGAAATTCAGATTCAGACTAATCTGGTGAATCAGGAAGAAGAGATGAGTTTGGATGAACCTGTTCAAGAAATAGAAGTGCAAGAAAGTCCCAAAAATCCTAGGTATGTAAGACTGAATCACTCTAAAGATTAGATCATAGGTGATAAAATCAAAGGTATTCAAACAAGAAGAAAGATTGCTCAAGATTCAGAAAAGTATTGTCTGATTTAAAAGATTGAACCAAAGTCAGTAAATGAAGCATGTAATGATGAAAGCTGGACTAAAGCAATGGAGAAAGAGCTGATGCAAATTGAGAAAAATCACACTTCGGATCTTGTTCCCAGACCTAGAAACAAGAATGTGACTGGAACCAAATGGGTATTCCAGAACAAATTGAATGAAGTTGGTGAAGTAGTCAGAAACAAAGCCAGATTGGTCTGCAAGGGTTACTCTTAAATAGAAGGAGTTGATTTTGAAGAAAATTTTGCTCCGGTGGCAAGAATTGAAGCAGTTAGGTTATTTCCTGCCTTTGCTGCCTTCAAAGACTTCAAAGTATATCAGATGGATGTCAAGTCTGCCTTCCTGAATGGAGACTTGGAAGAAGAAGTATACATTGAGCAACCGGATGGATTTCAATTGTCTGATCATGGTGATATGGTCTACAAGTTGAAGAAAGCACTGTATGGACTTAAACAAGCCCCAAGAGCCTGGTATGAAAGATTGGATAAGCATCTTTTGAAGATTGGTTTCAACAAAGTTACTACTGACAGTAACTTGTACTTCAAAATTGATCATGAAAATATCTTCATTGTTGAAGTGTTTGTTGATGATATCATTTTTGGAGGAAGAGATAGTATGTGCAAAACTTTTACAAATCAAATGAAAAGTGAATTTGAGATGTCCAAGTTTGGGGAAATGAATTTCTTCTTGGGTCTGCAAATCATTCAAACAAAGAAATGAATCTTCATTTCTCAGACCAAATATGTGAAAGAATTGTTGAAGAAATTTGGGATGGAAGACTCAAAACTAATGAGTACTCCCATGGCAACTGGATGTAAATTGAGCAAAGATGATGACTCTCCTAAGGATGATCAGAAAAAGTACAGGTCAATGATTGGAGGATTATTGTATCTCACTCAAACTAGACCTAACATTATGAATGTTGTTGGTCTTGTAACTAGATTCTGAGCTAATCCTAGAGAATCTCATGTCATTGCAATCAAGAGGATTTTTAGATATCTAAAAGGGACTATTGAGTATGGTTTGTGGCATCCTAGAGATCATGATTTCTCTCTTCATGCATATACAGATGTGGATTGGGCAGGAGATGTGGATGACCGAAAGAGTACCAGTGGTGGAGCATTCTTTTTGGGGAAGAGATTGGTTTCTTGGCTGAGCAAGAAATAAGATGCAATATCTGTGTCCACTACAGAAGCAGAATATATTGCAGCAATAGGTAGTTGCACTCAAGTATTGTGGATGAAGCAAATGCTAAGAGATATCAGAGTGGAGTATGAAGAACCTATCACAATCTTCTGTGATAATTCAAGTGCAATTAACATATCAAAAAATATGGTGTTGCATTCAAAGACTAAACATATATCCATCAAGTTTCACTTTTTGAGAGAGCAAGTGAATAAGAATGAAGTCAGATTGGAGTTTGTGTCTTCCAAGGATCAGATTGCAGATATTTTTACTAAACCTATACCTAAGGACTCTTTTGAGTATCTCAGGGAGAAGTTAGGGGATATTACCCCTCCAGTTCTGAATTAAGGTGCACTGATGTCCATCAGTCTGGTAGATCTCACAGTCATATCTTGTGGTCCGGATTGATGATGGGAAGTTGCTTCTCAGGGGGAGCAGCTAGTATGATTATGAAGTAATGCAAGTATGTGCCCTTTGCCATTGATGTCAAAGGGGGAGAGAAGACATGTGAAAAACAAATAGTTTCTAATCAAAGGGGGAGCAGTAAAGGAAGAGAAGACATGTGAATGGCAGTGGTTGATAGGGGGAGTTATGTCAGTGAGGAGAAGTTCTTGCCTTGATGGTTAAAATAGTTTTTCACATCATATGTTGCCATTAATGACAAAGGGGGAGATTGTTGCAAGTATGGGCCTAACCAGTGTTGTCATTGATGTCAACATACTCCTGTTGCATTGATGATAAGGATTGGATGAGCTGTATGATAAGAATATTGAGAAATTAGTCCTATCAGGAATAGAGAAGAATAGTTAAGATAGTGAGGTAAAGATCCTAGCTAAGATAAAGATCAGAGGATACGCATCAAAGGGTTTGTAGCTATGTGTCTTAAGTTGATCCAGTAAAGATTTCAGAGGTCCGCATGAAGATCTGAAGAAGTTATGGCCACTTAAGTAAAACCAGTTCTGGCAGATGTTCAGAGGTGAAAGAGTGACACAGATAGGTCCGGTGAGATCCAAAAATGCAATATCTTGTTCTGTGGATTTGGTGGAGTGTTTAGGAAGTCAATGTGAATTGACAACTCAATTGGTTCATGGTCTGGAGGTCCGCAAGCATCTATTCCACTATGACAGTGATGACAGACTATGTTCTTGAGGTTCTGGATGAAGGAGAGGATGATTTCAGTAAGCAGAAGTAGTGTGGATGTTCTTGGTGATTCAGGCAAGCTTGTGGAGGTCTTTGGATTGTGTCCAGTTCTTGTTGGTGGTCCGCATTGAAGATTGAGCTCGTAATTAAAGAATTACTTCCGGATGATGATGTTCTTCCTAAGTCTGGCCAACAGGATGAGTTACACATCCTGCAGATGATCTTGAAGATATGCTGTGAAGAATGGCATGTTCCTGAAGGAAGATTGAAGTCTCATATCTATGTGGCCGATAGTGTGTTGATCCGCGTGAAGTCTTTTTGTAAATTAGTCATGTTGTATTTATGTATTTGCTCTGTAATGTATGCCAACTTGGATGATTATTCCTAAGTCGATGTCTTGTATAAATAAGGAGTTGTAAAGTCATTTCAAAGCATCTTGTGGAGATGAGAGTGTGGTAGAAAGGAGCAGAGCAAAGGGTAGAGCAGAAGTATTGGGCTTAAATGGAACTGACTCAAGCATGGTGAAGATGCTATTCTTTAGTTCAAGTATGTAATACTTATTATTCTGTAGATAGTGTGTCTCCTATAAGCAGTGGGCCTCTTGTGAGCAGTATGCTCGGGCAGTGAGCCCTAATTAGCATGTGCATTTTGTTCTTTCTATTCTTTTAACAGAGAATACAATCTTGGGTTAGTCACCCTGTGGTTTTTCTCTTAACTGGGTTTTCCACATTAAAAATCTTGGTGTCATATATGTTAATGTGTTTCTACTCTTGAATTGTTGCATTATGTTTCCATGATTGATTTATTATTATGTTGCTGGATTAAGAAAAGGATTTAAGTGATTAATTACAAGAAAGTTTTGGACAACTGATTCACCCCCCCCCTCTCAGTTGTCTGTCCTAAATCTAACAATTCTATGTGCATAATTGGATGTGTCACAATGAGATTAGGCATTGTAGCAGGTTGCAGACAAAGGAGTTAATAGAAGTGTGAGTTCCAACGCTAAGAATGCAGAGACAACTGAAGACAATTATGGAGCATCATGGATAATAATAAATTAAGGAATGGATTTGCTTCAAATATGATTATGGACGTTGTTCATGCATCAAACTTCTAATTTGATTTGAATTCTTCTTCTTATAGCCAGTTAGAATAAGAATGTGATCTTGACTCCATGACCTAGTATCTAGGTGCAGTAAATGATCAGAGTCAATTAATTAATAAATAAGGCTCTCTCTCTATTTTTGTATAGTAATGAGAAGATGAGATATATAAGGTAGCAAAGTCAGGTTGTAGGGAGTTTAGTTATCATTTCCTTTTCTATGTGTAAAGACTCAAGCATGTTACATTTATGGAATACAATCTGAATATGATAGAAAAGATTTCATTGTTGAGCAATTTGATATGAGTTGATTATGTGCATGGAATAAGTTAAGCTTCAATATGTGTTACAAAGATACATAGAATCTGGGTTAGATTTAGTTTCAGTTAAGGAAGACAGTCTCTTGAGCTGGCTACTCAAGGTACTAATTCTCTCCTTGTTTATTTCATTTCAGAAAATGTTAGTTTATTAGTTTTCTGTTAATCAAAATTTGAATTCAAGTTAGTATTATGTTTTGATCAAATATATATAGTTCATGAACAAATGTGTATTAGTGTGTTTACAAATCCTCCAGAGGTCAACAATTAGTCATTTCATTCTTGTCAATTCAATAAGTTAATTCTACAGTTTCTCTGTTGTAATAGTTATCTACAGACCTTATTGTAGGTACCCGTAGCAACTAGGATTTATAGTTGTTTTCACTGTTTTGTAATTCTATCAATTCCAGCAAGGTAGATTTGGTTGTTTAAAGTTAAGATAGAATGATTTAGGATCCATATGAGCCTGAAGGCATATACTTTGCAAGTACCATCATAAGCTTATGCTCCTTGGTCGATAATTTAATGTAGGAATGCATAGTGATAGAGTGGACTGTTCAGATAGGTTTCCCCCTGAATTAGTTAAGTCTACAACACATTAGTTTTCCTCTATAGTAAACCCAATTCACTCTTGTCTCCTCTCTCATTTTTATTGTTTACATTCTTCAGTGACTATACTAGTCAGTGGATGACGAAAACAAATAAGGATCATGTGTCCCCTCAACAAGAAAGCAAAAATGGACCTAGTCCATATATGAAGATAGGGTTAATATATATTTGATGCTTGGTCCTAGTAGAATCACTCCATGTGATTTGTATTGTGAGATTTGTTGTAACAAAACTTTGCAATATTCTCAATCTGCTCCAATGCACTTTGGATTGTTTTATATCTCACCTTGTTGCTAAGATACATGCGGTATAGCCCAACAGCTATACTCAGTTCTAAACCCACAAGTGTAGCCTTGGTATTTGATGTGATCTAATATATGATTTCTATATAGCTTTCATGAATTGATTTGGTTGTTATCTTGGAGTAAGATTTTCTAACCAAAGCTTATATGTTGTTGATTATCTTAGCAAATGATATCAATTTGTTTGTGGGAACATTCGGTGATAGTGGCACATGTCACCTTTGGGGCATGGGCTTTGCGAAAGCTCTTGTTCCCTTGCATTTTTTCACTCTACCTTAATGTTTTTGATACCGGCAAGCAGGAACAACCACCTTAAGGTGAGGGCATATATAATGGTATCTACTTGATTAATTTTACACTAACAAATCATGTTTGAAATCCCTCATCATGAGGCGAGATGGTTATCTCTTGATCTAGTGTGCATCCATTTAAGCAAAAAGCCCTTGTCGCGAGGCAAGATGGTGTATCTCTTGAGCTAGTGCACATCCTTTTATACAAAGCCCTCATCGTGAGGTAGGATGGTGTATCTCTTGAGCTAGTGCACATCCTTTTATACAAAGTCCTCATCGTGAGGTGGGGTTGGATCTTGAGTCATTCACCCTTAAGCATGTATTTGGCTATTGTGGTAGCATAGCTCAACCATCAGGTGTGTTTGGCATGTTTTAGATAGTGGAGTAGTGATGAGCTCCTTCATATCGCTTGTGTTTGTCTTGTATAAGACATATAGTGTGTAGACGACATGCTATGTGGCACTCGTGTATTCTGTGTGTCTTTTGTGTGTTTTATGTGTCTTCTTTGCGTGTCTTGTGTGTTTGTGGCATGGTCTAAAGTTGTGTGGCGATGAGCCCCTCCCCACACTGTACGTATTTTGCGTGTATTTCCATGTGTGTTTTGTTCACTTTGGTTATAATTATATATATGTGTGTGTGTGTAATTGCTTAATCATGTCTTCTTTGTGTATTGTGTGACTATGTTCATGTCTTCTTTGTGTATTGTGTGCTTCACTATCTTCTCCATGTATTGCATGCTTCCTTACTGTATTTATTGCATCTTATGTGATTGTTAAGTGTTTTCCTAAGCTTGGGGGCTAGTGATAGTCTTCAAACTTAGGGTGTGTCTAATGTGATGTGCTTTGACCGTACTTTAATGCATGTATGGATCATAAGATCATACACACATTAAAGTGGGGCCTAAGTTTTATGGAGTAAAAAGTGGACACATGCCTTTTTACCTCCTAGTTTAGCTCCTAGGTCTTATTTGTTTCATTATACATTCTAATTGAGCATCCCGAAGAAAAAAGATTGACACCCATGTGGATTTGGGACCTTGGGCCCTTCATTTAGCTTACCCTTGACCTAATTTGGGCCCCTAGACTTGGGTGCCAACCACCCAAGTCTACTTTGATTGGTTGAGGCTAAAAAATGGTATGTCGGCCTAGGACCTTTAAAAATGTTCCTCCTTGTCGGATTTTGTAATTTAATTTTGTGAATGTTAGCGGGAAAGAATATATAAGTGAGTTTCTGACTTCATTTTAAACCTAGATGGATATTGCAAGCTTATGATATTGGAGCAAAGAGCATTCAAAGCATTTATTGTGTTATTGTTACAGATTTATGTTTGTATTGGTGTGTTTATTACAGATTTAGCATCATCATCCATCTCCTTACGAGTTGAAGAGCTTTCATCCTCTTAAGGACTTTACCTCTGAGGTGACATCATTTTTATTTGAATCATTTCATCATTTGGATTACCTTTAGCCTCTGTCCTATAAGGACACGCTCTCTTTAACAACAATGTTGGGAAAGCTTGAATGCTAACCTAGATTTGACTGAGGCGAATCCCTAAACACCATAACCCCCAAACCCATCTTTTGTTGTCTTGTGTGTAAGTTACATATATAGGTTTCAGGAAAAGTTGAGCTACAGGAAGACAATGCAGGAATTAAGGTTTCAAGATCCAAAAATAGTTCTGAATTATCTCTCTGAAAAGACTTGGGCAGTTGGTGCCCTATTCTATAGGGCTGCCAGGTTCTAGATTTGATTTCTGAGCATCATTTACAACATATTCTCAGTTTTCACCTCTGGTAAAATCTCACTTTTGGACTTGGGCGGTTACTAAATTTGTCCTCTAACACCTCAACTTCTGGGAGACAAGTTCTAACATCTTACTAATCATCTTTGTACTTTTAGTTTCTGGATTTATGTTGCCGATCATCTATTTCAAGTTGATTATCTCATAACTAGGGTTTCATTCATACTTAACCTAGGGTTTGATAAAAGGCTTGGTTGAATCTCATCTTTCCTTGACAAACAGGAGCACAAAATCAATAGTCGAGTCCTCTTCCATCTTGTAGTGACTTAAGCTTAGTTTTGTCCTTAAATGTTGAAGTGAAAGGATGGTTTGATCTAGTGTATACATGCATTCATCATCTCCCCTCTTCTCCTTTTACTATTAAACAATAGTTATTTTAACAACAACGGTCACAGAACACCATATTAGAATCAATGCACAAGAAAGGCCCCAGGATCAACTGGCCACTCTCCATGAAGTTCAGCTCTCAAGCGAGCTAGACTGCCCCGTGTCTCACCTCCTCTTGACTGGCTACTTCCATTAAAGCGAGAGTGATGTGGAGGTTCACCCCGTGGCAAGGAGAGGGCTCCATGTGCGCACCAAAGCTAACTCGATTGCCCCAAGCCACTGAGCCATGTTTTTGAGTGTACAGATACATGTGTTGGGGATAAGTTGATGTGGGATTGCCATGATATGTGGATGGATGAGATTGGTGTGATGGTAACATGGGTTGGTATGATGGTAATATTGGTTGGATTGGGGTTATTTGTTGAGGAATGAGGTTTTTCATAGGTAGAAATGATTGGGTGGATTGGATAGTTTGGGACTAGGATCAAAATAAAATAGAGTCATTCTATTGATTTAGATTTTGATGTGATTTGATGATGTAATATGATGGATGATTAGGGATCAAATTTCAAGACCTTAGGATAATTTGATTTGATTGGATGAGGGATGTATCTCTATACTTAAGATAGCCAATGTTTTTAAGCAAGTTTTAATCAAGGATAATGGGTTCTAATTAAGGTCATGATCTTTGATTTTGAAGATTGGATTTGAATTGGATGATAGTTGGATTAGGATTAGTACCTTTGGGTGAAGGATTTTGATGATGACTTGGATAGATTATGATTAGGATTTGAATGGAATTGGATGGTGTTGAAAGGGGTTAAATTTTCAACCAATTGTGATTTGATTAAGGGTGTTGGATGTGATTATGATTGAGTTATTAAAATGGATAGCAGATAGTGGATGATGGTTTGATTATATTGGATTAGTGCATGGATGGATGATTAGGATGTTTACAATAGGATGATGAAATTATTAGGGATAGGGATTCGATTAAGATAGTGATGGAGATTGGATTAGGATGGATAGGTAGATAGGATTAGGGGTGAATAATGGATGAAATGATTAGGGATATGGATTGGATTAGGTTTGTAGACACCTAAAATTTACCACATCCTAAACATCATCTTACGACACCTCCTAACCCACTTTCAACACTTTTCGACATCATTCATCCTAGGAGTCCCCTTTATCATTACATTAGCCAATTAATTAAATAAATTATATTTAATTAATTAATCAATATTATCCCTCCCACCAAATTAATTAAATAAATCTTATTTAATTAATTAATTTATCCTCCCATATCATCCTTCTCCAATAACTAATTAAATAATTTTATTATTTAATTAATTATTTTCCATTTGTCCTCATCCTCATCCCCTTGCCACAAATAATAAATGAGAGACACAAAAGTCAAACTAGCCTTACATCTCAATCATCCATTTCAACTCCATCCATCCCAAATCAAAGTTCAAGACCTTAGTTGGAATACATCATCCTTTCTCCAAACTTGCTTAAGAACATTGCCTATCTTAAGTATAATAATCAAATCCAATCAATTCCTGCTTAAGCACTTTAACTATCTTAAGTAGAAATAAAATCCAATCCACTCTTTCTTAAGAACTTTATCTATCTTACGTACAAAAAATCATCTAGGTTATTCAATCAAATCAAATCATTCTACAATCTTGACATTTGATCCCTAACCTACATCAATTTCATCCATCATCTTACATCATCCAAACTCCATCTCAATCAAATATAAATCCCCATCCAAAACATCACCTAATCCTACTCCAACACCTACATATGAACATCATGATTTGGTTTGATATATTAATTATGGAATCTAGAATGCCTATGACCCCTCCTTTGTGTGAAATCCATCCCAAACCTAACATCAAACTCATAGGAGGTTCTTAATTTGCTACTAATGATGATGAGCACCTTGCATATCATGATGAATATTTTGAATGCATCCAATCTAAAAATAATGCCCATGCCAAACCTAAAATTACACTCTTACGGGGGCCTCAATTTTCCATCATGATGATGAGAATATTGTAGACTATCTCAATGATACTAATGGCTTGGTGGATCATGACAAATACCCTAGTGCACCTTATGATTTGGCTAGAGCTGAACATGATACTACCTATCTCAATACCATTATTACGAACAAATTCTCTCCAAGTTTACAAGAGCATTCTAGCACTAGCTATTCCATATAATCACATCAAACATCCCTTAGGTGTCTACACAAGTCTCCCACTATTTCTCTTGTTGATAAGACCCCACATAAAGTTTGATAGGTAAAATCCTTCATTTTTACATCTTAGAGTTTTTGGTTGTGAGGATTTTTCTCATGTGCCTAAGAAAAAAATATCCAAATTTAGATTTGAAAGTTAAAAAATGTAGTTTCATTGGCTATGGTGAAAATATTAAAGGATATAATCTTTGGAATCTATTAACACAGGAAATAGTGTATTCTAAAAATGTTACTTTCAAGTAAGGTAGTATTTTTCTTAGTGTTGAACAATCAAAAGAACATGATAACACTAAGGTGCCTTTCGAAGCTAAGAAAGAACAAAATGCATCTAATCATGTGATGAAGGGGGTAAATCATAAAACACACAACAAGATAAATAGAACACAGAAAATAAAATATTTCTTTATTGATCTAGGCAACTCATTACATTACAGAAGCTCAATTACAATCAAAGGAATCAATCCTCCGTAGGCTGCAACACATTACAGCTACACATCACCAGGCTTTGGAATCTTCTGCCTTTTGTAACTCCAAATCAGCTAGGGTTTCTATTTTCTCACCTATTCTTGACTCCACACTTACCCCCTTAACTCTACTACTGCCCAGGATTCCCAAAAATGGTTATTAATAGCCTTTTTTGGTGGCCAACAACCTAATTTTGAAATTTGCATCTCCCTCCAAAAATAGGTCAACTTCTGGGAGCCATAACTTTTGATCCAGGTGTCCGATTGACGAACCGTTTTATGCGTCAGAAAGCTCATGGAGTGCTCTATGCGCTAAGAATTTGCTTTGCCAGTTTTGGCCATTTTTGGGCCTGTACGAGGCTGTTTAGTGCCTCAAACCTAAGTTTGAATAATTTTCAGATGTTTTTCAAGAAACGGAAACTTTAATAGCTTTCAGCTCACAAATGATCTTTGTGTGATTCCTTCGCCAAAGGTCTTATTTTTTAGTTATGAAACTTCCTGTAAAATTTCACTTCATTCCGTGCCCAAATGCAAACTTTCTAAAAATAGTAGGTTACTATTTTTAGCAGTTTGGAAAAACTAAAAGTTTTACATCATTATTCAAGAGATTATGGAACCAAAACCACAAATTTTGAAAAGAAATGGAAAGAACATCAACAATTTTGAAACATGTCTTTTTTTTTTGGGTGATGCAAGATTTCCCTTACACCACTGGATGCTCCTGCATCATCATGAGCAGGATGAAATCAAAATGAGGAATAGGAAAGAAGTTATAATTTAAGGGAAGAGGAAAAATAGGAGTTTCAAACTCCACTATTATGCAAATCTGCAAGAGTACAAAGGCTAGTTGAAAGGTATACACCATCTAACTTTCATTGTATATTTTCTTTGCCTGATACTAATGATTGTTAAAGTTGGTAAGCCAACCTCACAAATCCCAATGAACACCTACAAGCAAATAACCTGTCACATAAAGGAGATCAAGAGGCACAAAAATGGTGCTCTACAACCTTGAAGCAAAATATGGATTAACAAGAATTAATAATTACAAAGAGATCAATCCTTAAGAAAGGAGATCAAAACCCTAAAAGTGAAAACCCTAGGATGAATAATTAATAATTAATTATTAATGGGCCTAAGTTTAGCTTAAGTGAAAAATAAAGTAAAGGTGACTTAATTAATTAATCAATATGATTAAATTAATTAAGTAATTAACCTATTACTCTAACACCCCCCCTTAAGATGAACTTAGGGAGAAGCTAAAAAACTAAGGACAAAATGCATGAAAGCAAAGATGGGTCCCGACAACTAGGCCTGATGAGGTACCCAAGTACAATGAAATCTTTGTAAAGTGGCGAAAAGGAGAAAACCTAGTGGGAAAAAACTCCTCCCCTAAAAGAGATGCTAAAAGAAAGTACAAATGAAATGTCTCAAGAGACTCTCTCAAGAACATATGCAAATATACAATCAGATACCCCCCATGAGAGAGAGTGGAGACTCCAAAGCCCCCCAGGATGAGAGAACCCTTGTGCTAATGATCAAACCAATGTGTCTCCCCTGAGGAAGAAACCAATCCAACAATCGATGATGAGGAAATCCTTGGATGTGAGGTGAGAATGGAAGTCCTAAATGATGCTCACTGGAGAAATGAACTAAAGCATGAGTGTCTGAATGACAGGATGTTGAATCAAATGTATCAACATCAAACAACTCAAGATGATCCTGAAATGGAATATCCAATGAAGATGGGATAACAGATGTACTGAACCTGTCATCTGTGAGGAAATGAATATCTTCTGATATGGCCTCAACAACTACACTAGATGGATCGATGAGTGGAGCTACAATGTCAGTCAAAGCTAAAGAGGGATCCTATTGAACAGATGTGGGCTCAACAGGAAGTGGAGATGTAGAAGTCTCAACACTAGTCTCATGAACAGATGGAAGAACACATAAGTTTAAGTGACCAAACTTCACCTCAGATACAACATGCTCTCTTGGAGAAAGAGAGTGATACCTAGACAGTGGAGATGGTGGACCAAAGTGTGTGAATGCATACAATCGGGAAGAATGATCAATTGTCCCTGTTGCAACAATGTTGCCAGTCTGAATGTCTCTGATGTGCACTAAATTTGGTATGAACTCAACTATCTTCCCTATCCCACTATGAGCAATCTGATAAATGGAGAGAACGTTGGTGGACAAAGATGGTACACATAGTACATCATTGAATGTACCGTCATCAATGTCGATAGAACCTTTCCCACATACACTCATATAAGTGTTATTACCCATCAATATGTGTGGTGAGGACGCAGCCTCAAAAGATGAGAACATGTCCTAAGAAGATGCCATATGGTGTGAAGCACCTGAATCCAATAGCCATCTAGATGAATGTGAACTGGTGGTTGCACATAATGCATGACCCTTGTGTGGAGTCTGTCCATCTATCTGGAATGATGGTGAAGAAGAAGACCCAACTGATGTAGATGAAGAAGAGGGAAGAATATTGTTCTCATAAGAAGAGCTATCAAATCTAAAACCTGTTGTGCATATCCATCTATCTTCTTCTCATAGCATTTAGACTCATCATGTCCTAACTTATTACAATAAGCACACTTAGGTCTTTCTTTCTTCGATGATTCCCCCTTAGGAGAATGAGAATCAGAAGTGTTCTGTGAACTAAAATCCTTCCCATGCTCTGTGGTCTTTGGTTTCTATTTTTGCTTCTTCTTCTGCTTCCCTTAAGACGACTGAGCTACCAATCCATGGTTCTATGATCCTGGAAGAGCATCCAACTATGATAACTTGGACTGCTCACGTGACAACCGATCACAGAATACCTCAAATGTAGGCATGGTAAATCGTGGACCCAAAGCATCCATGGTGGAGTAGAATGTAGAAGAGAATATCTGAAATGAACCTCAAAGCTTAGATAGAATCAAGTAAATACTCTTGGTGTCTATTTTGGTCTTGCCACAACTCTGCAAAAGTGATCTGAGTGATTTGAATTTCATCAAGAAATCCTTAATAGATGGAAAGGAATCAGGTACCAAGGAAGTCAATTTTGCCTCAATCTGAAGTGCTCTGAACTCATTGATGGTGCCAAATAGACCATTGAATTTTGTCCACATTGCCTGAGGAGTTGTGCAACTCTCAAGGTGAAATAAAAGACTGTCTAAAACATGTAATGATATCAAACCCATGGCCTCATCCATTTTGTTTCTATGCTGCAAAATCTCAAACTGGCATTGCAACTAAGGCTAAATCTCATCCAAACAGGACCATAACCCCTTCGACATGAGAAGTCTGGTCATATGTGCTTTCCAGGTATGATAATTGTGTGGGGAAAGATGTTCAACTGATGAGGTGTCTGCCATGATGTTTATGGTTTTGAAATGTGTTTAATGATAGAGGTTTCTTATTTCTGATGTGTATATACAGAAAACAAGAAAAAAACACCCCCACAACACAAGAAACCAAACCCCAGTACAAATTTGAAAGTTGGAAAGCGTGAAAAAGTAAAAATCACTTCCAACTATTCTCTGTGTACTTGGTAAATTTTTTTATGAAACACTCTACACATCTGGAAAGAGCACTGTCAGACCTTTCCAAAACGCCTATTCATTTGCAAAAAATGGAGTCCGTATACAAGAGTTATGTCCCCGGAAGCTCAAAAATAAGGTTTGACTTTGACTGGAAATAAATGCAAAAAAATAGAAAAACCAAGAGAAAAGACCTATACCATTGGATCGGGCTTGGAACCAGATTTCCTACAATATTTTGTTTTCGAAAATCCAAGTTCGTATGCAAAAGTTATGGCCAAAATACCAAAACTGCTCCAAAAGGGCTTTGGGGGAAGCCTGGCAATTAGCTAGCCGCTAGCATTAACCGCTAGCAGTTAACTGACTACAGCGCCTGTGCATACTCTATTTTTTTTCCTTGGATTTCGTGTCGTACCAAGCTATACGACCCAAAAATGAAAAAATTACCTCCCGGAGTCACTGTGTCTGATTTTGATGATTTGATAGTTGATTTTGGGGTTTTTGGGTGCTTTGAACATGATGGTAAGGTCCATTTGGGCTGAAAATGCTCCAAAATTGCAGGTACCCTCTGGATCTGGAAACCCTCTCAAACTTCAAACCTTCATAGATCGGGCACCGTATAACCAAAATTGATAAAACAAAGGTCAATCTTGACTATTTTAAACCTTCTGGATGCAATGGTGAGGTCTGAATTGACTCAAGATGCACTGAAATGTCACTTTAAGGCAAGATCCCTCAAAAAATAAATAGGAAGCTACAGATCTGGAGCTCTGATACCATGTTAAAGTTAGTAAGCCAACCTCACATATCCCAATGAACACCTGCAAGAAAATAACCTGTCACATAAAGTAGATCAAGAGGCACAAAAATGGTGCTCTACAACCTTGAAGCAAAATATGCATTAACAAGAATTAATAATTACAAAGAGATCAATCCTTAAGAAAGGAGATCAAAACCCTAAAAGTGAAAACCCTAGGATGAATAATTAATAATTTATTAATTATTAATTATTAATTAATTATTAATGGGCCTAAGTTTAGCTTAAGTGAAAAATAAAGTAAAGGTGACTTAATTAATTAATCAATATGAATCTAGTTTTGTGAGGGAAGCCTCTCTTTAAAAACATTTCTTGGAAAATGGTCGTGAAAGAGGAAATAGTGGCCTTGAATAAATGTAAGACTTAAGACTTGGTTGATCTACCTAAAGCAAGGAATCCCAATGATTGCAACTTAGTATTCAAGAAGAAATACAATGTGGATGGTAGGTTGGATAAGTATAAGGAAACATTTGTGGCAAAGGGGCATTTTAAGTTGAGGTAATAGACTTTGGTGAAATATTTTCTCCTATTTCTAAACTCAATTCAATTAGATTGCTACTTTTTATTGTTGTTGCTTTGAATTTAGAGATGCAACAAATAGATGTTAAAACAACTTTTGTACATGAGGATCTAGAGAAAGATCTATCAAAACCTAGTGTACAATTAGATTTTGTTATTAAGATAGACAAATATTTATCTTTGAGAGATCCAAGAAAATTTCATGTCACAACACATATTGGAGGTTCTTTGAAGTTAAGTACTATGTAACTTATTCTTTGAATAATTATTATCCATGACAAGTCATGGTTTTAGTTATAATTAATTTATTCTACTAGTATAAGTTTAAACTAGCAATTAAATTAGTCATTAGTTATTGTAGTTTGTTTTTAATCCATTTTAATTCATAGCTTTTAGAATTAGCTGTCCTTTTTGTGTGTTACAAGAAGAGCACATGGGGTTCTAATAGATTTTTTCATAGCTCTTGGGTAGAAGCATAAAGTGTAGGAATAAGGAAATATTCCATAGATCCGGGAACTGTCAAACTAACAAACTTTCCACAAGAAAATATAAATAAACAAAGCTAATAAGAGGCATAGAGAAATACCCATCATAATGATTATATTGAATAATTGATGTTCAAAGTATAAATAAGCTTTTGTTTATATAGAGCAAGGTAATGCATGAATGATGGAAACTAACTAAAGGTAGGACATCTATGATAGATGGATCTAACTAAAGCTTGGCATGCATAATAGGTAGAGATAACTAGATGAACTAGCATGATAAAAAGAGTGTATCTCAATTAAGACTAGATAAGTAGAAATTAGGCACATAAGACATTGGCACATGACTAATTGACACAACTATCTAAGTGAGCTTATCTTAACTAGGTACATATAATACAATATAATAATAAACTAAATGCATGTAAAATAAAAAGAATCAACATAAAAGTGTGTCCATCTTGTTCCATGAGGCACAAAAATTAGTCTTGAAGGGTAATTTAACTCATTGAACACCTTTGAATGAAGGTCATTCATTTGAAGGTAGAATTCTTACCATGTGTAAATAGGGTTATAATTAATGGGGCTCAATATAAGGTCCTTTTCCCATTGTATTGTAAAATATTGCACACCTATAAGAAGGGACCTTTAAATTAAGGGTCTTTAGTCAAAGGTTCTTCATTCAAAGACCTTTATATGAAGGCCCTTGGGTAAACCTCCAACTTCTACTCAACTGATTTTAGATAAAAATGATTATTTAAGGCAAGGTTTTAACAATCAAATGAAGTCACCATGATATGTGATTTATAATATGTGGTATATTCTATATAATTATTATATTTATTTTCTATTTTCTAGTGAACATAGGTTTAATACCAAACATAAATCCCTATGTTCAATGCACGTGGATTTTTTAAAAGTAGATTTTTTTCAAAAATATGATGACACTCCACATTGATGTCCTTGTTTTAACAAAAATAATAATATGGATATATAAAAAAAATCATGCTAGATGGCATAATATCACTCATTAAAAATACTATAAAGTATAAAAAATGTTATTAATGAATGTTTTTAAAATGAGGCAATTTTGTTCTAATATTTAAAAATAAACATTTATAATCTACACATGAAATCTCACAAGTCACTAGTTGATATCATCTTCAAATTCTTAATGGTTTGCTTGCTATAAGTGAGAAAAAGTGAAAAATTGGTTTAAAATGTTAATTTGAGTGTCCCACTAGGCCAAAAAGTGGGACACTCTATTGTGTTGTTACCCGCATATTTCACACTTTGTCACACATCCTACATCTAGATTGTTCATTACTTAGCATTCCCATTTCAATCCTCCTTTTTGTTTTTGTTTTCTTTTGATTCTCTTATTCTAAAAATGGTTGTTAAAGGTTCAAATTCACTTGGGGTTTTTTCTTCTTCATTCTTTCTCTTGATTGGAGGTTCTTCTTAGGTAGATCATCATATCTAGATATCTCTTTCTTTCTTTGTATATTGTTGTTTTTCCATAGTTTCAACATGCCTTGTAATTCATGAAACCTGTTGATAACTGAGAGGGGGGGGGGTGAATCAGTTATCCTAATTATTTCCCTTATTGAACTTTCCTTTTAATTGAAGCAGCATAAAATCAAACACAAAACATTAACCATGAAATAAGAAACACATGACACAGTATTTTTGACGTGGAAACCCTGTTAAGGGAGAAAACCACGGGGTGATTAACCCAAGAATTATTCTCTGTTAGAAGAATAGGAAATTACAAAAATGGCACTTGCCAATTAGGGCTCACTGCCCGAGCACACTGCTCACAAGAGGCTCACTGCCTACAAGAAGACACACTGTCTTACAAAGTGATAAGAATCACAGTCTTGAACTGATTGGAAGCATCTGCATATGCTGGAGTTCAGTTCCGGTTAGGTTCAGTACACTGATCTGCTGCACTTCATCTTTCCTCTGTTCTTTAGTCTGCTATCCTTTCACATACCGGATCTTTCTTGCTACTTCTGCTCTGCTCTGGACTTGTTCGCATATCCCTTCACTCATTTCACACACTTCACAACTAAATCCATCCTCTATATATATCCGCACAAGTAATTTCATCACCTTTCTAGTCGGCATCCGGAACAGTCTAGTTTCTTACAAACTTTTGTTCTGTCGGCTGAATCCTTGCTCACCAAGCAATGCGGATCAAGCATATACTTGTAGATATCATCAATTATGTCGGCCAAACATGATTCATGCCTCCGCAACCTTTATCATCATCTGTAACACATCCGGAAAGTAGTCTGATACTCTGTCAGTCAGTTCTTTCTCTGTATTCACTGTCTCTCAGGAATCCAGTACTCAACTATTCATATCTTTTTCCTTGTCCATCTCCGGAGGCTAAATCCTTGGAATATACTACTCAAGATAGTCCTCTTGACTTCCCCAGATCCGCACTGTGCCAAGACACTTCCTCTGAGAGATCCGGACCAATCTGTCGGACCTTGCCACATGCTCTGTTCTTGTTCACCAGACCACAACAATCTTTAATCTGACTTCCGGTAGAGACATATCATGACTTGCGGATATGTGGGATGACCTTTGTTGCCATCAATGACAACAACCATGAATCCATATAGTGTCTCTTGCCAACAAAACCTTCCCATTTGTTCCAAACTCATATCTTCTTTTCTTAATTGTTTACAACTATTTATAGGATATAGTTTCCTCTTTTTTTCATTTTTAACCCTCACTTACTATTTTCCAAGTTCAAGAGTGTAATTGAGTCTTAATCGATTTTATAACTTTTGTTCAAAGGGTTTTAATTTGATGTCAATCATGCATTATTTTGTTTTTTAGTATTTTAAGGTCGTTTAAATATTGAATTTCATTGTTTTGTAGGTTCTTTGTGTAGCTATTGAGTGTTCATCATTCCTTTTTTTCATTTTTTAATGGGTTTATAACCTTCATGTTTTTTTGTTGGTTTATTTTATATAATCACATATTCACCCTTTGTTTCCAATTTATATTTAGTGATTCTTGTTTGCTTGCATGTTCATTGTATCATCACCATTAGGGTCATTTGCACTCTTAGCTTATATTTACATCATCTACATTGTTAATTACTAGTTAGAAGAAACACATCTCACTTTAAAATATCAAGAAAGAACATAGCATAGTGAAGGAGCATTTGTTTCTTATTACTTATTTCAAAAACGTAGATAGCTTTCTTTCTTTTATCAATTTATTAGTTTAGCATTTGATTTTCATGACTTAATTTCGTACAACTAGCCTCAATTCTAGGGTTATAAAGCTACTCTTTCCATAGCCACAACGCCTTGAACTCTCTTCTTGATTTCTCATAGTTTTGGGTTTCTCTCACTAGATCTTGAGTTGACTATAAGATTATCTGATCTTAAAACTTTATCATATCAAATGACCCTTTGGGGGAAAGATCAAACCCACATGAATAAGGGAACCTTACCATTCTCCATCATATTGCAAATAAAGTGATACTATACTTCACCATGATTTGTATGAGAATGGTATATGGGATTCCTGGCCAAATAGATAGCACTCTGACTGTCACATATGATTTGAGCTGCCTTGCAATTAAAACCAACTCTTGAACACAATCTCTATAACCATACTACCTCTTTACAAGTATGTGTACAAAACATATACTCTACTTTTCTAGTAGATAGACCAATTTTAGGCTAACTCTTATTCATCCAACTAATAACATTACCAAATAGAGATAATGCATAGCCACTAGTGGACCTTTGACTATCTAAGTCACCTACCCAGTCTGCATCAGCAAAGCCATGTATGTCCAATAACTTTCCCATATCATTTTAAAAACCATGATAACATAAGCAATAATCAAAATTCCCTCACAAATATCTAAATACCCTTTTAACATGAATTGAATGCCCTCTACCAAGGTTAGACATAAACCTACTAAGAATTCCCACTATTTGGACAATATCTAATCTAGTACAAACCATTTCATAGATCAATCTACCAACAACACTAGCATAAGACATATTAGATATATCCTTTACATCATCACCTAACTTGGGACACATATCCAATAAAATCTTAGTGCCTACAGGTAAAGGAATACTCATTGATTTGCAATTATGCATCACAAATTATCACAAACTGGTGTCAACATACTTACTCTGACTATGCCAAAGTATTTTGTGAGATAAGACTGTTGAAAGTAAAGAATACTAAGAGGGGGGTGAATCAGTATTCCGGAAAACCACTTGTTGACTTGTTTATTAATACAATTTCTAAAATTAATAACATGAAAGTAGAATAAGCATTAGAATAGCAACCATAAGACATAACACATGGACATCAAGATTTTTATGTGGAAAACCCAAAAAGGGAAAAACCACAGTGAGTGTTAGCTCACAATATATTATTATAGCTCAATACTGGATTACAAGAAGGCTCACTGCCTTAGGGCTCACTACTCAGGGCTCACTACCCTATGAAGAAGTGCTCACTACACAAAGGCTCACTACCAAAAGAAAGAAGAAAGAAAAAGGATTGGCTCACTACCATAAGATGAACTGCTTTAAATGCATCTACCACATGTTGGATCATAGTTTCATTGAAGGTTCAATATACATATTCAAAGATCTTCATTAGTTCTACCCTGCTTCTCAACTTAACTACATATACTCTGTTCTTTGTCCTTGTTCAACTTTTTCTGCTCTGCACTCTGCACATAATCCTTCACACTTTGAATTCGCACACACACCATACACCAACACCAAATTCCATCGAGTATATATATTCACTACAAGATTTATCTCATAATTAGGTTGACAAGAAAAACATAAACCGTGTACACAAATACTACATCTTGTCAGCTTGAACTTGTGTACAATCTGCAATGTGGACTTAAACAAACATACAAAAGTTTTCATATAGGTTAGCTTCAATCATACCATCACTTAGATTGACTATTCAGACAATATAACTTCTTCGCATAAGAATCTAACATGTCTATCAGCTTGTTCTTTAAGAGTATAATTGATCAACTCATTTGTCACATCATAATTCCCACTGCAAACCATATGAGACTCTGAGATGCATAACCAACTATCATTCTAGATCTCTTAGCATACCTTCAGAACCGCAGAACAAAATATACAACTGGAGAGGAATGCAGACCCTTTTCTCTAGCACTGTGCACTATTCTTGTCTTTGCTTTGTTCACCCAGACTTAGGTATTCTACCATGTGACTTTTGGAGGAAGTCAAGACTTGAGCACTGGAACAAATCATCACTATATAGTTATGAACAACATACCTGACCCGCATATACTGATCTTTTATTGCGGAGGCATACCATCCCAAACATTGTTACTTACTCTGTATAATGTATACTATTCATACTTAGTCATTTCTGCTTCCAGAGTAAAGTCTCTTTGTCATACCGCTGGAGTCTCTTTCCTTTGTTGCCATCAATGAAAACATTCAATCATCAGGACAGTGTCTCTTGCCAACAATCTCCCCCTTTGGCATTGATGGCAACACTTAGTGAAAAATGTGCATCTGCTCCCCCTTACTCTGTGTTTCTTCTCCCCCTAAGATGCTTTTTCATTTTTCACTGGTCTTCTTCTCCCCCTTTGACATCAATGGCAAAGGTGTATGTACAAGATTCAAAATTGGACCAAAACTACAAAATTCTTCATATTCTGCCACATATGTAAACATAAAATACTTTAACTCAATTTGTTATCAGTGAAAGAATATCCTTATACATAATCTTTAATTGTGCAATCTCTTCATCCCACATTTTCTTTGCTCTTTCCAAAATTTGGATGTGACCACTTATCAAAAAGGCTAATTCTTCTATCTTTTGCATGTCAGGGGATGTGTCTATTTGCAAAGCTGCCTGTGCTTCTGTTGCAATCCTAATCATTGAGTCCAACTTGGGACTAATTAGTCCTCTCAACTGACACAGTTTGTTTTTCATCTAATCCCTCTTATTTACAAGATTACTTAACTCATTATGAATATTAATTACTTGTATTTCTTTGCTACTCATGACTCAACTGCTGGATCAAATGATTTAGAAATATTTATTGGCTGTTGTTTTAGATCCTTCACCTTTTCTTCTATCTCTTTTGTGGATACCGACCAAGATAGACAAAATTTATACAAATCACTTTCTTCTTTGATAGCACTCTGTATTCCTTTCATTTTATTGTCTAGTAGAGCTTTGTCTTTACTATCATAGTCTTCAACTCATTTATCCTTTTCTCATCAAATTCTTGTCTCACTTTTGTCTCAGCAGATTTCTCAAAAGATTCAAAATGCTCACTTATAGAATTTATGAGTCCTCTTAGTTGACTTATAGAAGACAAAGAGGTGTCCTTCTGATATGATGGCATCAGCTTCTCCAAAATGTTGGATGCTTCACCAATCAGTTCACTATCCTGTATGTGAGACTTCATAATTTCTTCTTGTGCCTTTGCCTGTATAATTGATACCAATTTAAATTTCTGTATAGGGGACATTGAGTCCAAGTTTATTGGTCCTTGCAAAAACTCAGGCTCGTCCATGACCTATTTCTCTTTCTCCAAAAATTGTTTGATCGACTCTGCAGTGTCTCTTGCTATACTAGAGACTTCTTCTTCTTGGTTTAGTTTTGAAGGATCTAAATCCATGACCTCATCAATCTTTTGTTCTAGAGAGGAGTTTTATTTAGCTTGTTCCTCTTTAAGATCTTCATCTTTGTTTAGTTTCTCACCCTTCTCCTTGTTTGTTTGAACATAAGTTTCTTGTTCTGGAGGACTATTTATTTTGGATTTTACTGCAGTATTAGTAGTAGAAACTGGATCATCTTTATCTCTCAACTCTCCATCACCTTGATCCAAGTTTTCTTCAGGAATAGATGTGCCAACCCCAACATCTATTTCTTCTTGATCATATATAGTTGGTAGAAGCTGATCTCTCAACACTTTTAAGATGATTTCCTCTATATCCTTGGCTACTTTCTCAATGTCATCTGACATGAGAGTATTCATCCTTTTCTTTGCTCTGAATTCCTTTTGCGGCAATTTGGAGATTTTTGCTTTGTCTTCCAGTGAGATCTCCAGACATAATTTTATCAGTATATATTCTTTGAGCTCCACATCCTTGGCCATAGCAGCTTCCTTTCTTGTAGTCATTATACTGCCCAAGATGTCTCAGAGATCAGTAATAATCTCAATAAGTGCTTTGTTATAGATATCCAAGTATCTGACAATAGCAGTCTCAATAATTCTTTTATCTGAATCATTGTACTCATCAAATAGCTGGGCTATAGGCTTTAAGTTTCCATCAATAGTTATAGCTTTAGGACATCCTTGAGATTTATAGTAGCTTCTCCTATCTCATTTTTCCCTGGATTTCTTTTAGCTTTAGTCTTACCAAAAGGTTTCTTCTTGCTACTTCCATAGGCTTTGGTGGTCTCAATTTTCATTTTCTTCACTTCTTCATCTGATTCAGTCTCTTCCTCATCATCTCCTATACTAACATACATTCTATGACCTTTTGTTTTCTATCTCTTGTGACTAGTTGCACAGGTTTCCACACTAGCAGAGGGTGTAGAACTAGAGGACATAGATGCAGTTCCTGCGGAAGTAGAACCTCTAGTTCTTCTTTTGGTTACTGTTGGGTTCTCTGGTTTCCTTTTTGGCTCTTCTGGAGCCTTAACTGGTTCACTTTCTTTTCTTTCTTTTGCTTCTCTCTCTACTTGTGCCTTTTCTCTTGTCTCTTTGATTTGTGTTTTGGTGAAACCCCTTTTTAGGGCATAATCATCTGCCATCTTCTGGGCCTTTCTTGAGATTTTAGGTAGTCTCACCTCAACATGTATTTTTGCATATAGTTCCTCATAAGTCCCAAATCTTTCTTCATTTGGATCTCTAGGTTTTCTTAGCATATGTTGGGCATAATTTTCCAATATTCTTCCATCTACCTCATAACCCATTGGCATAACCCATACTATTCTAGGCTCAACGACCTCCATCAAGCATTGATCTTTTGTCACAATAAAGCAGATAGTGTCCTTGTATTTCTCAATAACTAATCTAGGGATCCTTTCCCTGGATTGCATTAATTTTTGGAAATTTTTGAAATAGCCCCATAGGGCTGAGTTTTGTGCATCAATATTACCTATGTTACTCAACTGGTTTCTAATATGAATTGCAACTAGTTTGTCTCCAGTCCAAAAATAGTTCTTCATGCCAGGTAACTTTGCATAAAATAGAAAAATAAGCACATGATCAATGTATCAAATTTGAAAGGGTATTTGCCTTCCTTTCTTTTCTTCAAGTTCTCCATTAATTACTATCGGAGCAGTTCACATAGGTCATATTTTGCATTTTCCTTGATCATTTCACAAGCAGTATAAATGGCTATATTAGAGACAGAGTTTTCTTGGTTTGTGAAGTAGACCTTATACCCAATCACCATGGATGCAAATCTGACTGCATGATCTTCAATATCATTGATAGTCAATGCCCTTTTACCAAATTTTTCTCTGGTGGCTTTCATTACTGCATCATTTTTCACAGCCTTCAATACAGGTATTGTGCCAGTAGATTTTAGTCCTATGATAGCCCTTATGGCATCTTTAGTGATCTTGAATGTAGAGTGGATCCATATAAACTCATCATGAGTTCGGCTTAAGACATACCGAACCCATTCATCTTTTGCAAAAACTGGGAAATCTATAAACTAAATAAGTTTCTTTTCTTCTAGTACTTTGAATTCTTCCTTTAGATCAAGTTTATTGTCACTCAGATGATTTAGATACAGATCTTTGAGTTGACTACCTCTGAGTTCTTCTAAGGGAACATGTATATAAGCCCTAACGTCCTCTACATGTAACACACCGAATGGAATCTCTGAAAACCCACCATTTGGATCGACCTCTGTTGATTTGAAAGGATGCTTCTTGAATTTTGGCCATGCTCTTTCAGTTAGATCAACCACATGTGGGGTTGCCATCTTTTGCAATAGTTCAAATAAATTCACAGTAGGGTTTCGATTAAAAAAATACCTCTTTTCATCGATTTAGGGTTTTCATTGGTCTTGTCTTAATTTGCTTAAGAAATCACTGAGTCACTTAGAATTTTACTTCGATTTGTCTTAGACACTTGACAGTTTGATTGTAGAATGAATTTTCCATTGAATGAGCCCCCTTTTTAATTCTTGACTGCATCACCATAAATGCTCCTAAAAAGCTGTCAAACACATCTCTGCAGAATGTAGTCTACTAGGATTGCTCCGCAATGTTCCGCATTTGATCCTTTTCTTCCAGAATTTCCTTCAAAAGATTTATCATATGAATGTTTTCAATATATCCTCGTGCCGGATTCTAGCACTAACAATTTGGCTAGGGGATTAAGATTTTCATTATAGCTCCCCCTGAGCCAGAGCTCCCAATTTACTTCCTGGAGGAAGTATCTACACCAGAAGCTGGTGCGGATGTATCCTTGACTTCAATTACATCTTTCTTAATCCAAATCTTGCCCATTTCTTTCTTAGTTTCAACCGGATCAACGTTTTCCTTTCCCTTATCATTCCTCTGCTTTGTTTTCCTTTCTTCAGCATGGTAGTTTCTTTTCACATTCTTGCTTCTACATAATTTTGTAACATGTCCAACCTTGTTGCAATTGTAGCACACAATACTTCCCTATCCTTGATTGAATGAATTTATCCTTGATCTGCATTGATTAGCCATGTGTCTAAATCTATTGCATGCAAAACATCTTCCATTGAATGATTGAGTATTCCTTGAATTATGAAAGCCATTTCTTACGGGACTTCTGCATTCACTTGATCTATGACCAATTTTCTTGCAATTGAAGCATTGACTAGAGAATGATGGAACATTTTGATTCTAGTTTCCTTTCCCTTATCATTCCTCTACTTTGTTTTCCTTTCTTTAGCATGGTAGCTTCTTTTCACATTCTTGCTTCTACAGAATTTTGCAACATGTCCAAACTTGTTGCAATTGTAGCACACAATACTTCCATGTCCTTGATTGAATGAATTTATCCTTGATCTACATTGATTAGCCATGTGTCCAAATCTATTGCATGCAAAACATCTTCCATTGAATGATTGAGTATTCCTTGAATTGTGAAAGCCATTTCTTACGGGACTTCTGCATTCACTTGATCTATGACCAATTTTCTTGCAATTGAAGCATTGACCAGAGAATGATGGAACATTTTGATTCTAGTTTATTCTACTCCTACACTGAGTAGCCTTATGACCAAACTTATTGCAATTAAAATAATAGACATTGAAAGTTGGGTACATACCTTTGAGCATTTGGTTGTCTAACCGGAGGTCTTCTAGGTCTTCTTATTTGATTCCTAAATTGATTTCCTTTGTTTTGCTTCATCTTAAAGTTTTCTTGACCTAATTTTGAACTTTCTCCTTTCTCAAATCCTAAGCCTTGCTTGTCATCTGAACTCTTTTGACTAGCAATCATCTCATCAAGTTTTGCAAAACTTATCTTGAACTTTTTTCATAGCTCTTGGCCTTTTCCAAGTCTATTTTCAGGCACACAACTTCCCTTTCTATTTTGGCACATTCTTCTATCTTTCTTTTTACCATCAGATTTAGATCTTCTTCAGCTTTGGCTCTTTCTAAAACTCCCACTTTCAAATCATCCAAGGTCTCATTTGCTGATATCAATTGTTCACTAACATCTCTATACTTTTCTTTGAAATTCTTGACTTGTTCTTTCAGCTTTAGAATGCATGCATCAGCATCTTGAATGTTATCGTTCAGATCCCTAATTTCTGCTTCAGATTTTTCAAGATCAATAAGAGCTGCTTCCAATTCAACATTATTTGAGAAGTTTCCAAATCTCATGGCTGCCATGAGTGAACTCTCCCAGATCTTCCTCAAGTTGTTAGGCTTCTTCCAAGGAACCTTGCTCTGATACCAATTGTTGAAAGTAAGGAATACTGAGAAGGGGGGTGAATCAGTATTACGAAAAATGACTTGTTGACTTGTTTATTAATCCAATTTCTAAAATTAATAACATGAAAGCAAAATAAGTATAAGAACAACAACTATAAAGACATAACACATAGACACCAAGATTTTTACGTGGAAACCCCAAAAAGGGAAAAACCACGGTGAGTGTTAGCTCACAATATATTATTATAGCTTATACCAGATTACAAGAAGGCTCACTACCTTAGGGCTAACTGTCCAAGGCTCACTACCCTATGAAGAAGTGCTTACTGTACAAAGGCTCACTGCCAAAAGAAAGAAGAAAGAAAAAGGATTGGCTCACTACCATAAGATGAACTGCTGTAAATGCATGTACCACATGCTGGATCACAGTTCCATTGAAGGTTCAATATATAGATTCAAAGGTCTTCATTAGTTCTGCCCTGCTTGTCAACTTAACTACATATGCTCTATTCTATGTCCTTGTTCAACTTTTTCTGCTCTACACTCTGCACATAATCCTTCACACTTTGAATTCACACACACACCATACACCAACACTGAATTCCATCAAGTATATATATTCACTACAAGATTTATCTCATAATCAGGTCGACAAGCAAAACATAAATCGTGTACACAAATACTACATCTTGTCGGCTTTAACTTGTGTACAATTTGCAATGCAAACTTAAACAAACATACAAAAGTCTTCATATAGGTCAGCTTCAATCATACCATCACTTAGATTGACTATTCAAATAATATAACTTCTCTGCATAAGAATCTAACATGTCTGTCGACTTGTTCCTTAAGAGTATACTTGATCAACTCATCTGTCACATCATAATTCCCACTGTGGACCATATGAGACTCTAAGATGCATAACCAACAATCATTTTGGATCTCTTAGCATGCCTTTAGAACCATAGAACAAAATATACAACTACAGAGGAATGTGAACCCTTTTCTCTAGCATTGTGCACTATTCCTGTCTTTGCTCTGTTCACCTGAACTTAGGTATTCTACTATGTGACTTCCAGAGGAAGTCAAGACTTGAGCACCGGAACAAATCATCACTAAATAGTTATGAACAACATACCTGGTCCGCATATACTGATCTTTTACTATGGAGGCATATCATCCCAAACATTGTTACTTACTCTGTATAATGTATACTATTCATACATTTCTACCTCCGGAGTAAAGTCTCTTTGTCATACCAATGGAGTCTCTTTCCTTTGTTTCCATCAATGACAACATTCAATCATGAGGACATTGTCTCTTGCCAACACAGACACTATTGATTTCCATTCCCAAAATGAACTTTGTTTCCCCTATATCCTTCATGTCAAATGCTCTAGAAAGCTAAGTTTTAAGCTCCCTAGTCATTACCTTGTTATCAACATGTTATCCACATACAACATAATAATTAGAATCTGATCATCAATACACTAAATGTAAATATAGTGATCCTCTTCACTTCTAACAAAATCTAACTTCAAAGTAAATGCATCAAATTTTAAATACCACATTTGAGGTGATTATTTAAACCATACAAAGACCATTTTAACCTACAAAACAAATTTTCTTTCCCCTTTACTTCAAACCCATTTGGCTGTTGTATATAAATTTTCTCTTGGAGATCCTCATGCAAGAAAGCAATTTTAACATATATTTGCTCAATCTCAAAATCACAAGTTGCAATAATAGATAACATAAATCTAATGGAAGATATTTTAGCATAAGGAGAGAATATTTCACCAAAATCAACTCCCTCTCTCTAGGAGTAGCCCTTGGCCACTAGTTTGGCCTTATACCTCTTTAACCAATTATCTACTCTAAAACAAAATTGTACACCCACTTGCAACCAATGAGCTTCCTTCCTCCAAGAAAATTAACAAGATCCCAAGTGTCACAATTATCAAAGGCCATCATCTCCTCCTAGACAACTTGTATATCTTCCTCTGAAGAGAGACATTTCTTTAAAGATCTTGGTTGAAATTATTAGCACATTAAAAAGAAAATATACAACGAGAATCTGGTGAGCTATACTTGTCAATTAGGTTATGTTGTCTCATGTATCGTTTGAAGGGTGGATTAAGGGCTTCTACTTGTTCATATACTGATGCAAGAGGTACTTCCTCTCGCTCAAAACACACACAATTTCACCACACCAACAAATGCATTACAACAAAAACTCTCTGCTCACAAACTCCACATACTTAACCCATAGCATAGATGGACTTCAATCACAAAATGTATCAAATTGTTTATCTTTAGAAATGCAAATTTAGCTACACCAATTACAGGAATATAAATCACTATCACTCTCCATTCAATCAAATGCAAACAATTACACACTGCATTGCAAACAACCCATTCAATTTCATTCCAACTTCAAGTTTTATTGGAAACATTCAATTGTTGATTATGTAATATTTTATACAAAAAATACAATAAATTTATATACAAAAGAGCTTATTTTTGTTCAATTCATTCTACCATAATGGCATTTTTGTTGTTCCTCATTCACTTGCTCATTCCCTGCAACAAACCATTCCTTTGTTTTACACTCTGTTGTTCCCTTCAATTGCTTCTCCTCTTATCGAACCCTCTATCACACAATTATTTATTCTACTCTTATTTCTCTGGCAGTGAACTGCTATTCACTCTCACTTTTTACCCTATGGCAGTGAACCTCCCACTCAGATTTTCCCTTATGGTAGCAAATGGGGCGATCCCTCTTTAGCACAATTGGTGCTCTCTTAATTTCTTCTACTCTAGTGCTCCTTTCTAGGTGCCCCTCCTCTCTGTTGTGTGTCTCTTTTCTCTACAAAAATGGCACTTCCTCTTGTTGTTTTTTAGCCTCTAAAGAGTTCTTCCATTTTCTTTAGAATATGGCACTTCATATTCTCTCAATTAGTTGGCATTTCAATATATTATTTAAAATTCTTGAAATACCACTCCGTACCAGCAACCTTTACAATTATTTTTAATGCACATTCAATATGCAATCAACCATATTTTATTTTCTTGAATATTCTGCCCAATAATTGATTTTTTTTTTAAGTGATTACATAGTGAAAAGGTGAAATTACAAAAAGAATATAAAATCCTCCACCACTGCCCATTTAGACTTTTCAATTTGCTTAAAAAGATGAATATGAGATAAATAAAATCCACCAAACATTACCTTGTGAGGCTGCATACAATATTTGGAAAAAATTCCAAATACGTGACTTCGACTATGTGTGCCAAGGTGCCAGAAAATTGACTTTTTGCATAACTCTTACCCAGGAGCTCCTTTTTGCATGAAAAATGGTCAAGATGAGTTTGATGATCTCCTTAAGCTTCTCATAAAAGTATTTTTCTCCATCTTTTAAAAATCATGAGATATTAAACTTTCTATAAAACTGCTAATGTGAACTTCTGGCATTAAAATCTCCCAAATGGTGAAATATATGTCTTCAATTCTTTTTGCACATTTGGAGAAACATAATCAACAATCTTCCCCTGAAAGTATTTTAGCCCATCTCTTGCAGATCTTCAAAAACAATTGTTTTTGTGAAACTGCTTGTAGGGACTTTAAAACAAGAAGCCAGTAAAATTTCAAATTTCACAAATCTGATCATAGAAGTTGCTTCCTGATGCTGAGAGATGCCAAGAACACCAAAACAAACCAAAACTAAAATAAAACAAAATAAATTTTTTTGGGGGTGATGTCGATTGCTTGTCTACTTGGATGCTCCTACATCATACACATGATCATCTTTCTCATAACTCTCATTAGAATCCTCTTCTTCCACTCCATCCTCTAATCTATTATTATGTTCTTCAACATGTGCATCTTCCTACTTTTTTTTATCTTAGTCTCAAAATGTATTATTTTCCTTCTATCTTTTTCCTTTGGCTATAAAGGACCTAAAAATGCTCTAAACTCCTTAAAAATCACGTCTCTAGAATAAAAAATTCTTTTGGGTATGTGGATTCCAAAGATTGTAACCTTTTACATTCTCACCATAAACAATTGTATGCTTTACATGTACCTTGTGTATGAGAATTGTAAAGTGTCAAATCCACTTTGATCTTTGTAAGTCTTCCAATTGTGTTTTCTATGGGTGTGTAATGACCTTATGTCGTCATGCACTTTGTAGTCTCACTTTGTGTTTTAGGCATGATGTCAATCCTTTGAGCAATGTCATGGTGTGTCTAAGTGTGAGTTGTCACATGTGTATGTCACAATTGTAATATGCAAAAAATTGTTTGTCTGTATTTTGTCTACTACTATCCTAATGTCAAAGTTGGTGAATTACATCCACAATAAAGTAATCTCAACTATTGCAATGCCTAATATGCCATACCACTTTTTTTACAGGGGATTTTTTCCTTTCATACTCCTTTTTCATTTTCCTAGACAATTAAAATGAGCTTATAATGTGTGCATGTTTCACTTGTTAGATATAAGCTACTCAATTCTTAGATTTTCTCTATTTTACAAGTTCCTATGGAGTGTGCAGGATGAACACATGAAGATATCTAGAGTTGGGTTCATTACTTTACATGGACCCTAATATCCTTTTTTATGTCTGAATATTTGTTTTCCATGTATGTTTTTGAGCACTCATTTAATTTGAAATACATGTTCATTTAGGATTCATGTGCACCCTGAAGCAAGGGAAAAATGTAATGGTGAAATTTGTATACCCATGCTAACACCCATTTAGTTTTGGGCCCATTGTGAAAGAGCATCTTGTTATGATTACATAGTGACATGTGGCACACTTTTGTGCTAAGTTTGGCTCCTTCACCAATCCACATCCCTCCTCATTTACTCTTGTTTATACATACTTCAACCTTATCCTTATCTTATTTGCACCTATTTGTACACATCCACATTATTAGCCCACACTTCCACATATCCAATCATAATCCCAAGATCTAGCATTCCTTGTCCTTGGCTAATCTTGTGATGTGTGGGAGGAATCCCACATGACATGAATTCAACTTGAATTCACATTTTTAAAATTTAAATTGTTGATTCAACTCTTTCATCCTAGTCGTTGGACGCTGATTTGGTACACATTTGTGTGACTATTCATTATGTCTTGGTATTAATATACATTCATTTGAACATTAATTAATATCTTAGAATCATCCTAGATCATTTAAACATCCTAAGAAATTATAAGGAGCATTCCTAGGAACATGTGGATTTGGAGCATTAAAAAGAATCAGTACTTGTATCAGAATTCACATCTAGACCATTGCATGTTTGTTTGTTGTCTGCCAACAATTGGCCAAGGTCGTAAAGCTAGTCAATTAAGGGTGTTGACTGGGAAGAACATGAACCCTTGCAATTCAACATTTTTCCAAGGTACTTCTAAATACCAACAATCCTTACACATCCTCAAACATCAGTGATCAAGCTGAAATAGGTCACAAAATCCCACAATTAGCCAATTCAAATCTATGTGTCACTGGTCAAATCAACTCAGTAGGTTAGATCCACAAAACTTGGGATCAATCTCATGATGTGTGGGATCAATACACCAATTTATTAGAGTAACCCATTTCAAACTTGATCATTCTACTTCTAACAAATAAAAGAGGTTGTAATTTTAAATTGCAGTTCAAAACATATGAACAAAATAATAGACAACTATCTATCAACCACCTAAATCAACTACATACTATCACTTCTATAATTTCTAAATTTCCAAAAAAAAAAAAATTTGCATGATCGAATGGTTGAATACTTAAACTTTCTTACTATACATCAATGCTATCTAGTTGCATCCATAGGCTCCCAAATTTGCTTGGTTTATTTTGACATTTATGACTTGGAAAGATGCTCGGGCTCTTCTCATGGGGTCCTCACTTTAAGAGGGATGTTTGTCAAGGACACTTTAGGGTGAGGATACGCCCATAATGAATTGGTCTATAAAAGCGGTTGAGATAACGACAAGGTTAGAGATGCTGCGTGGAGACTTTTTCGTAGATTTTTGGTTGGAAAGCAAAGTACAAAGGTAAGGAAGAAAAAAGCTAAGAGAACGACCCCCATGTTAGTGGGGTCCAACTTAGTCGTACATATTTAATTCAAGTCATCACCTTGGATTTGCAAAATATTCTAAATTGGGAGTCTACCTAGAATTCCTTTGGCGAGTATGAAAATCCTCAAGTTTATTTCGTAGACTTGGTGTAAGTGAAGCTCCTTGGCGAAATGGTAAACTATTGAAATGTTTAATATTTAAATATAATCTTTTACTTTATGGACATGATTAAAATTTATAAATATTTGTAATGTTTGAAATTATTATAGTCATGTCAATTTCTATTTAGTTTTGGGTCTATTTTGAGAACATGTTTTAATGTGATTACATAACGACATGTGACATACTTTGATGTTAAGTTTGGTTTCTTTTTTAATCTTTATTCATTTTCATTTATACACTTTTTCTATACATTTGACCATATTTCTATCCTATTTACATTTTTTCACATATTCTCATCTATTGTGGGCTTAGATTCCCATTCATTTACTCCTAACCTTGGGATACCATATTTCTTGCCTTAGGTCATTGCTATGGTGTGTAAGAGTGATCCAACATGATGCAAATTTGACCTAAAAATTAAAATTTTAAAATTTAAATGGTTGACTCCCACCCTTTCCTCATAGCCATTAGGCATCTACTTAGTACAAAGTTGTGCAAAGATTCGTTATGTCTTGGTATTTAAAGACATTCATTCAAGAATTACTAGACATCCAATTCATATATGATCATTTGATTATCATTCACATTTTCAAGGAGCGCCTTTAGGAACACTTGGAATTGAAGCACTAAAGGAACAATACTTTGTATAAAAATCAACATCTAGATCACTTGTATGCTTGATTGTTGTTTGTCGATCTTGCCAAGATCATAAAGTCGGTTTAATCAAGGGGGTTAACCTAAGAGAACTTCACGTTGCAATTTGACGATCTCCCAAAGGTATTTTTAAATACTGTCAATCCGTAATAGTTGGTAAGGAGTAGATATTACAATAAATTAGATAACAAAAGTTTTCATTGCACTGATTAGGACTGTGCATTAGGGATTAGATCTGTTGGGTGCAGAATTGAACCATAGCTATGGAATCAACCTAAAGTACAAGTTATAATTCTACATAGAATTCTAGATAGCAAGCACCCCAAGGTTGTCTATTTTCTACTTTAGTTGACTGAATTTTATGATTTATTAGATCTTTATCTTCATCATTGTTCCACAAATGAAGTACACATATCTCTTTGTATTTAATTTCCTAAATTAGCTTTGAATGACATGCTTTATCATACCTAGCTATCCTTTATTTAATCTACTCTAATTCTTGTTGATTTGTGTGTATTTATTTACTTAGCCTATATTAACACTAGGAAAATGTTATTTTCCTTTACATTTTGGTGAACTTGTCTAATCTTACATCACTATAAGGTTTTACCTTAGTTGCTTTTAGGGTTTTAGATTTATAATTTCTAATTGCATTCTCATATTTTCAACTCTTTCTAGGGTTTGAGTATGTATACTCTTTCTATTTCACTGTTAAATGTCTCCTTTTAATATTTGTGTCTTACTTTGTGAGCTCCATTTTTGCCCTATCTACCCATCCTTTAATACTTTATTTTTGCCCTACTAATATTTTTATTTTAAGATCTTAAAGTGATTTATTGTGCTTTTTTTATCTTTCATAAGTCATATTACATTATTTATGTCATGAGCTACTTGTGATCCTAATCTTCCTTTGAGAAGGAATGCTCACCCTAACCTAATATGGATGCCCATTCTAATCAAACTATAATATTTTATGTTTCTCATGTTGAGAACAATGGGGATGACTATGATCATGATGTCCATGTTGAGCAACAAGAATTTCCTAATGAACTTGCTACTTTAGCTCATGTAGAGAATCATATACAACTAGCAAATATGATTCAAAACGTATTTATCAACAAGCCATAAGGGTTAGAGGTCTTATAAGCTATACGTGCTAAAATTGCTTCATCTACCTTTTTGTTTGGTTCTATTTCCCTCCTTTTACCATTGTGTCATCTTCTACCATTACTCCTTCCACTATCATTGTTCAACCCCATAGTTTTTTTTTTAAGATAATGCACTTGGTAAACTTTTTAACGTGATTGGTGCCGCTAGTGCGACACACCCTCCAGCTCCACAAGAATGCTTTTGTCCAGAGCTATAAACTGGTGAGGCCATAACATGGGGGGCCTCAACCCCTAGCATGAACACTTGCATTAATGCTACAATTTCAAACCCACGAGCTCGTTGGCCTAGCGAAGGTGTAAAGCTTGCAAGCTCGTTGGCCTAATGGGGGTTTGAACCCTGGTGGCCACCACTACAACCAAGCGACTTAACCACCGAACCATGCCCTTAATGACACTTAGAGTTCAACCAGTTTCCCACTAGTGTCCCACCATATTTTGTTCATCCTTTCTCCACCTCTCACCCTCTCTATGGTCTTTGTTCTAACTATACACCTCCTAATATACCCACCACTACATGATGTACTACACCTCCATTCCTCTCTAATCCACCACTACCCCATCTACCATATCTACCAACCCTCTCATTTATGTCATTCGTACTTCCTCCACTCACTTCTTTATCTTGTCCAATCCTCATTTCATACATCCATATATGCTTGTGCACATAATTCATTACACTTCTTTCTCTATGCCTCTCTCTAACCCTATTATCATTTGCATTCCTTATACCAACCATGTAATTTCCACCCTAGTTCATTTAATGCGCTTCTATTTCATGAGCGTTATGTTGTATTTGTGTGTATATCAGTGTATTATATGATTCTCCTTCTTTGATGCATTGCAATGAACTTGCCAATGAAGTATATTGTACCATCAAGGAGTTCTTAGGGTGTATCCTGGATGACCATCGAGGTGCTTCTAATGGGGTTTCACATTATTATTTGGCTTCCAACTATGCATTAGGGGATGCATATGTTGTGTTCATATGTGTTAGATTATTGCAGTGCTTCAACTTCACTATTTTTATTTGTGTAATATGTTGGATGGATGTGATGTCTTTACTATGATTATTGTTGTTATATGGAGCCTAATCAGACTCAGAGGTTAAATTCTCCCTACTTTTATCAACGCAGTTTCCCCCCAAATTATTTAACAGGGTCAAGGGACAGCGCCCCTTGCAGGGGTTTGGGGGCAGCACCCCTAAGGCGAGCTCGAGGGGCAGCGTCCCCGAAGCCTCCAATGATTTTTTATTATTTTATTAAGGCGTCGGGAGTTATTTTTCTATTGGCCGACATAAAAAACCTTATTTTTGTAACCAACATAAGGCTTGATAAAAGCGGCTAAGGGTTAGGGTTTTTCGGTTGATGTATTGTAGCATTTGCAGCAGTATTGAGTTGCAAGGATTACAAATTGTAATCGGTTTGATTTATTGGATAATAATATTGGACTCTTTGTTGGTGGATGTAGCCCGAGTTTGGGTGAACCACGTTAAAATTGTCTCTCACTATTATTATTTCTGTGTATTTTTCATTCCTCTATTTAGTCTGTATTTTCATTTAATTGATATCTTCTGCCAGCTAACCCTAACAATTATGTTAGATGATTTATGCATATATGATTTTATGTTGTCGATTGATTGTCAACAGTTCATGTTTATGATGCTTATGCAATATTATGCCATGTTGGGTATTATGATGTGCTTCAGCTATTTTATGTATGGAGCAAGTATGCCTGATGGTTTACTTGAGTGTGCAGGTAATTACAGGTGTTAACTAATGTGGGAAATGTGGAAAAGATTGGCATGGGAGGCCAAGCCATCTCACCCTTATCCGTGTGTTGTGGAAACCTGTAATGTGTGCTTGGAATCATTTACGTGTGTTTCCTTAGCATTGTGGCACTTTATTTTAAATTATCTTGAAAAACATTTTTTATGCATTTTCATATTAATTTAATGACTTTAAATTAAAATTATTATTTCTATCTTCTTAGCGAAAATGTTTATTGCATCATGATATGCTTGAGGAATAAATTTGAGTGATTTCGGTTTAATTTTAAAATTTAATATATTTTTCTCGTCAAAAGGTAGAATTGCTTTATTTCAGGAAATTGAATGCTTGGTATGGCATATTTGGTCTTTTCAAAATGAGATTGGATCAAATAGCAATAACCTATTTGGAATAATTGAGCTTAGTTGATTAACTAATTTCATGTCGATTTAAGTGATTTACTTGGGTGTTTTTCAGTGAAATTGAATTATTATTGCATTTTGATTAAATGCCTAATGTGGTTGCAAAGGAAATATTTTAATTATTTGGATGATTGGATTTAGTGATTTAAATGTTTCCTTGTGAAAGGTAAAGTCTTAAGTTTGATTTATTAAAATCACTTAAGTGAATATTTTATTTTGAAAAAGATTTAGGGCTTTTCTATATAAAGCAAAAATGAGTTTATTTTATTCATTCTTTGTTTTCCAAAATTGTTCTCCATTTTCTTCAAACCCTCCTTTGCTTGCAAAAAATGGAATTTTGATGTGCTTGAAGGAAGGATTATTTTGTTGGCTTGGAAGTTGGATTTGGATTGGTGTCTTCCTATTGATGCTTGGAGTTGTGTGTTCAAAGATTGTCTTCATCCTTTCTCTTCTTTGGATTCCATTGCTTGATTGAAAGGTAAGCTTCACAAACTCTCTCCATGAATTGTTCTATGGTTTTCCCTTTTTGTCATGCCATCAAGAATGGTTTGAAATGGCTTTACTTGTAGAAAGCAAAGAAATTCATTTCAGTTCTTTACTTATTTTATTTCATTTGTTCATACTTTGGAAGCATGTCAAAACAGACAAAATCCAGTCAAAATTATTCTAGAAAACCCCAACTCATTTTTATCAAAGATTTGGGATGTTGGGCATATTATCTATAATGGGTTGTTGTCGGTTTCTCCATAGCCATTGTAAAATGAAAGTTCATAAGATTATATCCTCTTCATTGAGCTCTCCCAATGATTAAATATTTAATCAATTTTAAAAAATAAAAGATTCTTTATTTTGTCAAAAGATGCTTTCATTTTGTCAAAAGATGCTTTCTTTTTATCAAAAGATTCTTTCTTTTACTTTCTAAAAATTAATTCATTTTAATAACCTTACAAGTTTATGGAAAAAGTTGGGTTAAATGTGAGTTAAATATTATTAAAATATAATTAAAATATTTAAATTTTTATAGCAAGTTGGAATTGGAGAATGAACTTTCTTTTATTTTCTTAAAATTTACTTTATTTTTTAATTAATTGATTTATAATAATTATAATAGAAACAAAAAGTAAAAAGTAAAAAATAAAAAAACTAAAGTAAGTCTAAAATAATAAAAGAAAGTTCATTCTCCAACTTTAGTTTATTATAAAATAAAATAAATATTATATATTAATATATTAATGTATGTGTATATATATTAACATAAAAATTTAAAAAATAATAATTACAACTTTTTAATTTTTATTTATGTTTGTTATAAAATAAATCAAATAAATAAATAATATATATTAATGTATGTGTATGCATATATTAATATAAAAACTTAAAGAAGCAATTAGGATTTTTTATTTTTTATTTATGTTTGTTATAAAATAAAATAAATGAATAATTTTATGTGTGTATCTGTATTAATATATAAAAATTTAATAAATAATAATTGTGATTTTTTAATTTTAATTTATGTTTATTATAAAATAAAATAAATGAATAAATAATTTTTTTTTTTTGCTGTGTAAAAGATGATTTGTATATATATAAGTTTTGGAAAATACAAAATGGCTATTTTAACCTGTGATTCAATCTTATATTCTCCACCCATTCCCTATAACTATAAACTACTTCTATCAGACCACGCAGGATCACTACATAATGAGAGAAAGGCCACGTAGGGATGTAGAGATAATCAAAATTCCCTTATGGCTATTAACTAATTGTTTGTCTATCCACCTTCTAACCGAGAACATAACTATACAGAAATTGGGACAAAAAACCAAAGTTTACCACCGGATTACATAAGGTTCATCTCCTGTGTCATGTCCTAGAAGTGTTGCACCCAATCGAATTGGCCATTCACAAACTCCATTTGAAGAATCTTTTTGAGAAACGCTACCGACTTCTCCACTTTCTCCCTGTGCTCAATTAGTGGCAAGCCTTTCAGATCAAGGATGAAGGGGAAAACTTTGATCACCTCTCCCTAGTCTAGAGGCAAAGGAATGTCTCTCGATCATGGAATCCCTATACCTGTAAACACTGCTCCAAGTGTCTTCTCTAGTCCACCAAGAATCTTTGTTTTAAAAAGGTTGGAGATTAATGACTTTACATCTGCCTTAGAAACCCCTGCATCCAACAAGGAGGTGAGAAATCTTGAAGAAATACTGGTGTTGACCCTGTAGCCCTCCCTTGCTTCCATGAAACTGTTGCCAAGGATGATCTTTATAGCTGCCAAGATGAGGTCGTCATGGAGTCACATGACTCTCTTCAATCTTTGGTCCGTTACTTCTCCCTTGAAAGCCATTTGTCTCACAAAACTTTCTAGCTGGATAGGAGTGTCAATTCCCAAATTAACTAGACCTTCTAGCACTATGCGGGCTATAAACCTTGAATTACCCTCCATTGAGTTTGCAAACATTTTCCAGAGCTCTTCGCATGAGAAATGAAGAAGGGGGATATCGAGGAGAGGATTTAGATGATACCAAGGAAGGGTCTCAAAGACTCTAGCCTAGCGAAGGGACTCGAAGCAGTTTCGAAGTAATGATCTCATGGCATGCTTTGTAGAAGATAGGGAAATGCAAGCTTTGATAAATTAAATGTCCTGTCAATACCTCTGCCACCCTTGCTAGAAATGATTTCTTGCTTGAAGGAGATATAAGGAGATGACTAGGATGTTAAGACATCTACCATCCCTAACGACCCTTTCATTTGTTATGAGTGAATAGGGTGCCTTCCCAACCACCCATAATAAATAATATATATTAATGTATGTGTGTATATATATTAATATAAAAAATTGGAGTAATTAATTTTTTTAATTTTGATTTATTTTTATATGCAACAATAGCATTTATAAAAACATAAAGAAACATTTACTTCATATAACTTGACTTTAAAAATTAAATTAACTTGGGTTAGTTTTGAGTATTTTTAATTATTATTATTTTTTATATTTTAGAGAGAACGTGCATATTTTAATGAAATATGTGTTTTTAATTTATTTAGAATCTTATTTAATTTTTCCAAATAGGAGAGGTTTTGGGGGTGGAAAAACCTTTTGTTAGAAAAGGGTGGGTGCAAAAAGATGGGGGGCCAAAAAGTGGCCAAGTTCTTAAAACTTTTTAAAAAGCCATAACGCGAGCGCGTTATAACATGCTCGCGTTATAGCACGCTCACGTTATGGCTTGGTGTTGCCGAGCCTTTGGCTCGACAACACAAAACCATAACGCACTCGCGCTATAACGCGAGTATAACTCACTCGCGTTATTGTTTTCTTTGCATTTTTTTCTTTTTTGTAAAAGTTTGCCCAATGTTTAAGGGTCAAGGGTTTAATGGTTGAAGGATTAGGGTTTAAGGCATACTATCGAGTTTAGAAGGTTTAGGGTTGAAGGTTTAAGGGATGAGGGTTGAGGATTTAGGGATGAGGGTTAAGGGATTAGGGTTTAAGGTATAGTGTCGAGGGTAGAGGGTTTAGGGTTTAAGGTTTAAGAGTTGAGGGGTGAGGCTTTAGGGATAGGGTTTAGGGTTTAAGTTATAGTGTCAAGGGTTGAGGGTTTAGGGATAGGGTTTAGGATTTAAGTTTTAAGGGTTGAGTATTTAGGGATAGGGTTTAGGGTTTAAGGTTAAATGAGAGACCTAGATGGCTAAGGACGGATGGAGAGGTAGACAAGGAGTGACTGAGAAACTTAGAGAGGGGAGAGGTAGAGGTGAGGGGGAGATAGAAGTGAGAGATAGAAAGGTGAGGGGAGAGATAGAATAAAATGAGAGAGTGAAGTTGACAACTTGAGGGAAAGATGGGTAAGGAGGAGGGAGACAGGTGGAGAGCAATGGAAATATCTAGAGAGCCTTGAGAGATATACAAGTGAGAGACCTACAACCTAGGGAGAGAGGGGTGAGAGAGATAGAGGAGAGATGGGAGTGAGGCAGATAGGGGAGGAGAGGGGTGGATAAGGGTTGAGGATTTAAGGGTCAAGGGTTTAGGGTTTAAGGGTTGAGGGTTTAAGGGTTGAGGTATTAAGGGTCTAAGGGTTGAGGGATTAGGGTTTAAGGTATAGTGTCGAGGGTTGAAGCCTAATCCCTCAACCCTCGACACTATACCTTAAACCCCAAGGTTGAGGGATTAGGGTTTTAAGGTATTGTGTCGAGGGTTGAGGGATTAGGGTTCAACACTCGACACTATACCTTAGACCGTAATCCCTCAACCCTTAGACCCTTGATACCTCAACCCTTAAACCATAAACCCTTGACCCTTAAACCCTAAAGCCTTAAACCCTTAACCCTTATCCACCCCTCTCCTCCCCTATCTACCTCACCCCCATCTCTCCCTTATCTCTCTCACCTCTCTCTCCCTAGGTTGTAGGTCTCTCACTTGTATATCTCTCAGGGCTCTCTAGATACTTCCCTTCCTCTCCACCTCTCTCCCTCCACCTTACCCATCTTTCCCTCAAGTTGTCAACTTCACTCTCTCATTTTATTCTATCTCTCGCCTCACCTCTCTACCTCTCACCTCTATCTCCCACTCACCTCTCTACCTCTCCCCTGTCTAGGTATCTCAGTCATTCCTTGTCTACCTCTTCATCTATCCTTAGTCATCTAGGTGTCTCATTTAACCTAAACACTAAACCCTATCCCTAAGGCCTCAACCCTCAACCCTTAAACCTTAAATCTTAAACCCTATCCCTAAACCCTCTACTCTCAACACTATACCTTATACCCTAATCCCTTAACCCTCAGCCCTAAAGCCTCAACCCTCAACCCTTAAACCTTCAACCATAAACCTTGTCTCTAAACCCTCTACACTTGACACTATGCCTTAAACCCTAATCCCTCAACTCTTAAACCCTTAATCCCTCAAACCTTAAACCCTTAAACCCTATATACCCTTTACACTTAAACTTGGACACTCAACCATGAACATTATCCCTCAACCTTCAAACCTCTACCCTCTACCCTATACCTTAAACCCTAATCCCTCAACCCTCAATCCTCAACCCTAATCCCTCAACCCTCAACCCTAATTTTGATTTTCTTCCATTGATTCAACATCATTGTTGTTTTCCCCATCAGAAACCAATTCATTCAGCAACTTGCTGCCCATTGGTTGACTTGAACTGCATATTCTGTTAGAAAAAAGGGCATCTTTTATTTGTATCAATGTTGGTATTCATAAGCTGAATAGCATTGATATTTTTCACACACCCTATTCTTTGAAATATCTTAACCTTAAAATATGACTTGGATATGTAGTTGAACACAACAAAATCTCCAATCTCCAACCCATGATGATTCACAAAATTTTCCCAACCCTGCCTAAATTCTAGTTTATTTATTGTATACCCTCAACCCTAATCCCTCATCCCTAAACCCTAAATGCTATCCCTATACCTAAACCCTCAACTCTCAACATTAAACCCTAATCCATCAACCCTAAACCCTAATCCCTCAACCCTAAACCCTATCCCTAAACCCTCAACCCTCAACACTATCCCTATACCCTATCCCTAAACCCTCAACCCTAAACCCTATCCCTAAACCCTAAATCTATGTTTCTTGTTGTCCACCCCACACTTAGGGGAGGTATATTGTTATGAAATAGGCAAATAATCTCCCATTGTTTATTGGCTTGCATTTTGTCCTGCTATAGATTGATCCATTAATATTTGTGCCTATCTCACCTTCGATAGCACCTTTACAATATCTCACCTCTAGTTCCATTAGCTCATGTTCTATATCTCACTTATCTCTCCCCCTCACCTCTCTACCTCTCCCCTCTCTATGTCTCTCAGTCGCTCCTTGTCTACCTCAACCCTAAACCCTCGACCCTCAACCCTATCCCTAAACCCTCAAACCTCAACCCTCAACGTCAAAACCTAATCCCTCAACCCTTAACTCTGATCCCTCGACCCTCAACCCTATCCCTAAACCCTAAACCTTAAAGCTTCAACCCTCAACCCTCAACGTAAAATCCTAATCCCTTAACCCTTCACTCTAATCCCTCAACCCTAAACCCTATCCCTAAACCCTCAACACTATACCTTAAACCCTAATCCCTCAACCCTCAACCCTAAACCCTATCCCTAAACCCTCAACACTATACCTTAAACCCTAATCCCTCAACCCTCAACCCTAATCCATCATCCCTCAACTCTAATCCCTCATCCCTAAACCCTAAACGCTATCCCTATCCCTAGACCCTCAACGGGCTCGATACTATACCTTAAACCCTAATCCCTTATCCCTAAACCCTCCAACCCTATCCCTAATCCTTATACCCTTGACCCTCAACCCTATCCTGAAACCCTTAACCCTCGAACCTCAATGTACTCAACCCTCAACATCAAACCCTAATCCCTCAACCCTTAACTCTGATCCCTCGACCCTCAATCCTATCCCTAAACCCTAAACCCTAAAGCATCAACCCTCAACCCTCAACATCAAATCATAATCCCTCAACCCTTCACTCTAATCCCTCAACCCTAAACCCTTAACACTATACCTTAAACCCTAATCCCTCAACCCTCAACCCCCTAAACCCTAATCCCTCAACCCTCAACCCTAATCCATCATCCCTCAACTCTAATCCCTCATCCCTAAACCCTAAATGCTATCCCTATTCCTAGACCCTCAATAGGCTCGATACTATACCTTAAACCCTAATCCCTTATTCCTAAACCCTCCAACCTTATCCCTAATCCGTATACCCTTGACACTCTACTTTAACCCTAATCCCTTGACCCTCAACCCTATCCCAAAACCCTTAACCCTCGAACCTCAATGTACTCAACCCTCAACGTCAAACCCTAATCCCTCAACCCTTAACTCTGATCCCTCGACCCTTAACCCTTAAAACTTGAACCCTAAACCCTAAACCCTCAACCCTCAACCCTCAACCCTCAACCCTCAACTCTCAACATTAAACCCTAATTCATCAACCCTAAACCCTAATCCCTCAAACCTAAACCCTATCCCTAAACCATCAACCCTCAACACTATACCTTAAACCCTAATCCCTATCCCTTAACCCTTAAAACTTGAACCCTATCCCTATACCCTCAACACTTGACACTATATCTTAAGCCTTAAACCCTCATCCCTAAAGCCTCAACCCTCAATCCTTAAACCTTCAACCCTAAACCCTATCGCTAATCCCTCTACCCTCAACACTCTAACCCTAACCTTGACATTAAACACTAATCCGTCAACCCTAAACCCTAATCTGTCAACCCTCAACCCTCAACACTATACCTTAAACCCTAATCCATCAACCCTAAAACCTAATCCATCAACCCTCAACCCTAAACACTATCAATAAACCCTCAACCCTTGACACTATACCTTAAACCCTAATCCCTCAACCCTCAACCCTAATCCCTCAATCCTCAACCCTAATCCCTCATCCCTAAACCCTAAACTCTATCCCTATTCCTAAACCCTCAACCCTCGACACTATACCTTAAACCCTAAACACTATCCCTCAACCCTTAAAAATTAAACCCTAAAACCTATCCATAAACCCTCGACACTCAACACTATATTTTAAACCCCAATCCCTTAACCCTCAGCCCTAAAGCCTCAACCCTCAATCATTAAACCTTCAACCCTAATCCCTTGACCATCAACCCTATCCCTAAACCCTCAACCCTCAACCCTCAACCCTCAACTCTCAACATTAAACCCTAATCCGTTAACCCTAAACCCTAATCTGTCAACCCTAAACCCTAATCCCTCAACCCTAAACCCTATCCCTAAACCCAACAAAACTGCTTTGCCTTATGTTAGGTTGTTAAACCCATCATTTTTGACACTCTTCTCTTAAAGATATTTGAGTTGCAAGAATATTTTAGAAAAATGGTTATGAACTTTTTTAATGTTAGTAATGTTATATGGCATGTTTTTCTGGCCCATCTGGGGTTCATTATGCCAATAGGTGTACACACTATGAGAAAAGCTTTGCATATGGTACATCCATAGTGAGTAATTAACAGTTGAAATCAGAAGGATGATCATTATGAGAAAAGCTTTACATTGGGGTACATCTATGTTTCTTGCTGTCCACCCCGCGCACTTAGGGGAGGTATATTGTTATGAAACAAGCAAATAATCTCCCATTGTTTACTGGCTCTATCCACAAGAACTACTAAACTATACCTTAAACCCTAATCCCTCAACCCTAAACCCTATCCCTAATCCCTCTACCCTCAACACTCTACCTTAACCCTAATCCCTCGACCCTTAACCCTAAACGCTATCCCTAAAGCCTCAACCCTAAACCCTAATCCCTCAAGGTCCTAAACTCTAATTCCTTATCCCTAAACTCTAAATCCTATCCCTAAATGCTCAACCCTTAACCTTAAACCTTAATCACTCAATCCTTATCCACCCCTCTCCTCCCCTATCTGGCTCACTCCCATCTCTACCCTCCTCTACCCTCGACACTATACATACATACATATAGGCATACATAGATACATACATACATATAGGCATACATACATACATACATACATATAGGCACACATACATACATGATTAATAGCCTTAAACATAAAAAATTTAAGTTGAACATAACGCGCTCGTGTTATTTAAAACATGAAAAACAACACAAACTTTTGTGGAAAAGGAAAAATGCAAAGAAAGAATAACGCGAGCGCGTTATAACGCGCTTACATTATAGCGCGCTCACGTTATGTCTTGCTTTGGGAATCCCAAGCCTTGGGCTTGGGATTTGCTTTGGATTTCCAACCCAAAGGCTTGGAGTGCCTTTTGAACAGTAACAGACGCGTTTTTCCATATTCTTCAAGATTTTACATAATTTCGTTCGTGGTAACCCTCAGATTTGCACGTGTTTCAAGGTCAAACAAATCAAACACCTGGGTAATGGTAGGCTTTCTCTCAGCTATTTGACGATGTAATTTTTTTCACATTTTAACAATGTTAAGCCTTTCATCTTTAATTTCTTTTGTTTGTGTGTCTGTTTTTGGGCAAAAACCACTGTTTGGTCTTTTTTTCGTTGTAAATTAACTATTCATTGAAATTTCAAAAAAATTACATATTTAGAAACTAGACTCCATTCTACAAATATTAAAAAAAGAAAAAAAATGATTTTCGATTAGTTTTCAAAATTTATAGGGGTAGCACGGCCAAAATTCTATTTTTAGGATGTGTCCACTTTGAAAATTAGTAAAAAATTAAGTATTCATCAAAAAATTATTAAAAAAATTGGGCATAAACTACATGCTATTAGCTAATTTCTCACTAAAGCGATTTTAAAAATACCAAAAAAAAGTTGACCTTTTGAGGGAGCCACAAAACATGCTATGTTATGTTTTTTTGACAGAAACAACACCAATTTCTGTGGCTCCCTCTTTTGAACCCCTTAATCTATGCCATTTTCAAAAAAAAATAGTAGTTTAGAAAGTAGACTAGGAGCACTACGAACATTGTTTTAGTTGCATCTCCAAATTTTGAGTGTAACTATGCTCAATTTCTCATCCAAGGCCAGTATTTCCTGATTTCAGAAAAAAAGTGGCCACTTAAGAGCCCTTTTTAGCCGCCCATCTTCCTGCACTTACCCAAAATTTGTCAAACTTGGTCAAGGTGTCAAAGGGAGCTCTAATGGAATTTTTAGGGCCTTATGAATATTTCTTGTATTTGGAAAACATGAAAATTACTTTGTAGGCATCTCCTTGATGAATCTAAATGTGGGATGAGTAGTATCCCTATTATTTTAAGATTTTACATCTTTTTAGAATATTGTCAAAAAATATATTATGTTGAAAATCTATGCATTGGTTTGCATGTCACACCTAAATTCATAAAATTATTTTGTAGGATGAGTTGTAACCCAATTAAAATGTGATTCTGCATCTTTTGAGACCATGTATTTTTTGGGATTTTTGGTGCATTGAAATTCGTGCCATGCTCAGTTTGTTAAATCGACGCATTGGATGTTTAGGAAGAGGTTTGGGGGTAGGTAAGGAGTGGCTCCTTGAATGCATACCAAGGCATGAAGTTGTCGGTGGGTTCAGCATGTAAGGAGTTGTAAAAAGAGAAACATTAATCACATGAGAGTTAATAAAAATTAAAACAAGAGTTTCAACACCTTACCAAAGGGAACTTCTCTAGACCCAATAATGGTGCATGCCAACTACAGGGAGCTTTCCTAGACCTAGTTGGGCGTAGAAGCATTGTACACAATGTTAGAGTTGGTGGATGCTTAAGTAGGGCCCATGATAGGTGACTTACTATTCACACTTGGTGAGGAGGTTTGAGTGCCCTCGTTATGACACTCCTTATTCAGATTGCTAGTTTTCTCTTACTTATTTGTCACCACTAGAGTTATACTTAGCATGTGCTGTGTACTTGCATTGTAGTGCATTGTGATGCCTGATTCATGCTTGTATGTGTCATTTATGGACTATGGTTTATGCTTTGTTTGGCGTGCATTGAAGGTGTGATTATTTCTCTTATGCTTGAATGTTGTGATGTCATTCTATTATACTTATTGGCAAGTGTGTCATAGCTTATTTTAATGCATTGTATGGTAGTTGTACCATGTATTATTATATGCATTAGATTGGAAATTGTGCCATGTATATTGTGTGCATTAATTGGCATGTATGCCATGTGTTGTTTGTATACCCTAGATATGTGAGATGTTCTTAGTGGGTTTGTCATGATCACCTTCTCCATAGCTCGGGGGTTGCCTAGAGTTGTGTAGATAACTATTACGCTTGACGATGGCAATATGGTTGGGAGGCGAGCAACATTTCCCCATTCTAGTCATTCATGATGATCTTCAGGTGTTAGATGGATTCCTTGATCTTTTTTCTGGTGGTTTACCTTGTGCTTTGTGCCTTGTTGTACCTAAGAGAGTGTGAGGGATTTTGGTGTATTTATGCACTTTTATATTTGAAGGATGTTGGTGCCTATGCTATATAATTGATTATTGATTGTTATTGTTTGATCGTTGATGTATGAGGACTTGTAAATCAACCACCTGAGTGGTGATGTATCTTTCCATGGGTTTTTGCTTTGATGTTGGTGTCGAAGGCACGATTGGATTGTCTTGCTTTCCTTTTGTGAACTTGTATGCAACAAATGGTGAAAATGACAAATTATATTTTGGTGCTTAAAATGAATCAGTTTCTGCTTGTGATAGTTAAATATGATGTGTAATCATGTTTTGCACTTGCACTTTCAATTTCATACAATTTTGGGCAGTTTTTCTCAAAACTGGGTCTTTTTTGTGTTTTGACCCTGTCCTGGAAGGACTACATTGCTGGGGCGTTGGAGTCTAGAGGACCATAGTGCATGGGTGCTAGTGTCCCTAATAATGGGCTTCTCCTTTGAGGTCCATACACCCCAAGGTTGCCTAGTATTGCATGTTCCTTTAGTTTGTGCATAGGATTTTTGTTAGAGGCACTTTTGGCCTTTGGAAGTATCTCTTGTGTAGTTTCCCTGATGTGTCTGGAGTGTTTACATACCTGCATGGTTTTCCTCTGTTACATTGGGAAGTGTGCCTTGCATGAGTTCATCTTATAACCATTCTAATTGGTTGAGGACTCATACCTCCTAGTTGGACCATCTCGTGGGTGAGTGTTACCCTTGTGTTTCAAATGTCTTACATCATCATGGAATGGAATGAGGTGGATGTCACCCTCATCCCAATCCATGTGTTCATAAGGGAGTGAGGTTGTGGACGTGTATCCAATCCTCATCATGGAGTGAACTCCACCTCTCGCTTGGTCATCGTGGTGAGTTGTCACACGATGGCTGAATTCTTCCACTTGTGCCACCTTGTATAGTGCAATGGTGATGTCGCCTTGGGTGTTGTTGGCCTTGTTGTGACACCTTGTGTGCACGTGAGTGTAATGCAACATGTGAATGTTGTACTTGCAAACGTAAAAAAATTATTGGTTCAATGCTTGTTTAGCTAATGTCCTGTGTGAAAGCTTGGGTCATTACATTATACCCATACCTACACCCACCCTAGTGGACCTCAACCTTCTCTTCTTACACTTCCTTCATCTACCTTAGAGAAAAGAGTGGATACAAGACCAAGTAGACAAAATAGTGTAGCAATTTAAAGATGCTAGACATGCATCGCTATCATATGAGATTGTTAGAGATCCTCTTATTATGGGCATTATGTCACCTCATTTTGAAATGTAGAATGGAAAAGGTGAACTGATTACACACTTGAGATCTTTTATTGCCACACATGAAGAATTTCTATATGAGGATAATCTATAAGCTAAGGTATTTCCATGGACCTTAAATAATTATTCTATTGAGCAGTTCCTTTCAATTCCTCGTGAGTTTATTGACACATTTGATGATTTGACAAAAGTATTCTTAAAGACATTCAAATTTAACATGGGCCTTTGAGTTACTATTTTTGACCTATTTGAGTGTGCCTAAGGACAAAATGAGTGCATTAATGACCATTTCATAAGATTTCAATCATTATGCTCTAAATTGCTCATTCCCTTATTTGATCTTGAATTTTAAACATCTTTAATAAAAATTACTTGAACTAATTATGGAAAATGTGTATCTCAACAACTTTGACTCTTTTATGGACCTATGTGCACATGTTAAGATAATTGAGTCTAAGTTATTAGAAATAAATGTTTTCAAGTATAGGTCATAAAATCAAAATGCATCATCATATCCTTCATAATATCAAAAGTCAAAAAACAATTCAAAGAGCAATGACACAAATGAAAATGTGAATCAAGTGGCTACTACATCTACTTTCCCATATTTCAAATAAGAAACTTGTTGGAACTTTACTAAGTCACAAGAATCCTTGGATGACACATTCCAAAGTTTAAGCACTAAATTTATTACTCTTCCCCTAATCCATCTATTGGAACATAATAAACAACTTCCTAGATGTTATAAGGAGAAATCATATTGCAATATCCATAGAATAGGAGAACATTATACACAATCATGTATGGGTGTCAAACATAAGGTACAAGATCTTATAAAAATAACATGATTTGTGTCGAAGAAGTCAATGGTAATGGAAATCCTTCAACTACACCTACTAATTGATGATTGGGCATTTTTGTGCTTTTAGATCCAGTTTAGATCTAAGCACATGAACATAAATTTCACAACCAAATACCCTTAAATGTGAAACAAAAGGTTTCTTACTTGTCCATACTTCATAAGGAGTTTTATCAACAAGAGCCAAACAAGGAGATCTATTTACTAGGTAACAAGCAGTACTCATAGGCTTTTCCCAAAAGCAATAATCTAATTGCGTAACACTTAGCATGTACTTCTGGCTCTTTCTAACAAGGTTTATTCCATTCTCTTTGCCACCTCATTTTTCTAAGATGTGTATGGTGTGGTCTTCTACCAAACTATACCTACATGTTCACAGAAGTCGTTAAATTCCTTAGAATAGTATTCACCCCCATTGTCAAATCTCAACACCCTTATTTTAAAATCTATTTGCTTTTCAACCAAGGCTTTAAATTCCTTAAAAATAGTGAAAATTTAGATTTAGAATGCATAAAATAAATCTAGGTGTATCTATAGGTATCATTGATGAATGAAATGAAAAAACAAGATTTTCCCATAAATTTAAAATCCACTAGACAAAACACATCCAAATGAATAATCTCTAACAATATATTATCTTTAAAATTGTCTGAAGGAAAAGATGCTCTATTTTGTTTACCAAATACACAATGTTGACAAAAATCAAAACACTCATCAGAATAAGAAAATATATCAACCAACTTTTTACCAAGGGTAAATTCAAGTATTAAATTTAATCTAAGATCGATGACATCAAGTTTATGATGTCCTCTTGCCACTTAAACTATCCTAGTTTGCTTGTCCTAAGTGTTTCATATTGAGATGTACAAAACTTTTCCTAGTAGGTATCCTAGAGTATAGAAATTGGTCACCCTTCTAACCAGTTTATCCTTTTCTATCTACATTTGTTTCCCTAGTATAGCTATAAAGGGAAAAATTATTGCTTAATAATAAATTGACTATCAAGAGTTTGAAAATGAAGAGCTACATTTAATATAAATAACCTTACACAAATAGTCGTGCTTGGAACAAAATTTTAAAGTGAATGAAACTATTTCTTAACTTTACTATTAACATCAATGACACAAGAATCATTTTGATGCTATCAAGACTCAAAAGATAGATTAGCTTAGTTTCAAGTTCTAAGTTGTAAATGGCATTTACTTATTGTTTTAGTAGTTTTAGATTTAGATGTAACTACTTACTATTTTTTAATTCATAGTGTAAACTTTGATTTCATTGACTTAATGTTCAAACTAAACAAAATTTCCACTTGGTTATACTAATATTCTTGATCAAAGGTTTAAATAAGTTAGCCATTACTTTGTTGACTTGGTTTTCAATTCCCATCAAAGTAAGGGCTTTCCTTTCTCATTTGAGTTTCAAGAAGCTCTCTTATATTTCTCTATGGAATTTAGCCTATCTAATAGATTCATTCATTGAGATAAACTTTAAGATTAATCACAACTCCAACTTATTACTATTGACGTTAAATCATGACTTTATGATTTATTGGCAATCGATTCACCACCACTGGACTAGTTTAATGTTTAATGATATTCCAATTCTAAGTTTGATTAATGTCTAAGTCAAGTTAAAATACATGTATATGTTACATCACAATCTTGTGAAATTTGACAATGGCTTTAAAAAAGAATTTAATTACGCTTTCATTGAATTTTAAATTGATAGATTTATTACAATTAAGTTTAACTCCATTTAACTTAATTTTTATTTCCAAAATCTTAATTTAAAGATTCCTAAATAGAAACTACCTTATACTTAACAAAACCAATTATCTTCTTATGGATTTCCTTCGTTGAATCATAAAATGCAATCAATATGATTATACATTTAAATCATTTTTCTCTTTCTTTAACATTTTTCAAATCAAGTGTATAAGAAACGATTACAAGATAATCTATGAAACATGAGGATTTTTGGTAACTAAATAATGCAATGATACAATCTTTTCTTCCAAAGAAACACATAACTTGCTTTTCTTGCATATCTATTTTTGACTTACAACTTAACAATTGATCTTTTTCTTTTCTTTTCCCTCAAGTATTTATGTAACAACACAAGTTTGTTACTTTAATACTTTTACAAATGATCTACAACATTTGATACATAAAGTACATCATGAAACAAAGATGTCTTTCTTAAAAACAAAACAACATTTATTTTCTTTCCAAGAGACTTGAACAACTCCAAAACATCTTCTACGTCCATCCAAGAACCTTAAAATGAACAAGAGAGGAAAAACAACAATATGCCAATGGGCTCTCCACCCATCCATAGGGTTGTGAGACAACCCACAGTTGAGCATGGGGAAACATTTAGCCACTTGAGACCTCTTCACAACATGCAACTCAACAAGATCACTTTACACAAACAAAACACATATGTACACATTTGTTTCACACTTCATATAGTTACAAAAAAACTTAAAGTACATTTCTAACACATCTTTTTTTTCAATCAATGGGGGCATATTATCACCCTTTCTCATTCTAAAAGTGCTAATTTTTTGAAATGACATTATAAAATGCAATCTTAAAGAGGGGCAAAATGTAGACACTTAAAATCATCTCCTTCTATTTTTGTCATAACCAACCTCATTCAGGGGGTTTCTCTCAACATTTTAAGCATTTCTCATCACTATGTTGATTGTCCCCATGCTCATTTCTACCCTCCAATTTTTAGTCTTCTATTCCTAGTATTAGTCTAAAATTACTTATTTTTATTTCCAAATGTATGCTTTATATAATTTTTCCAACCCTAGATCCTATGTGATTAGATTGGATCAATTTAGGCTCATTTATGCATCTTTTGATGTCTTTTATTTGACCTAATTTTTCATGCACTTTAATAAATAACTTTTTTATCTTTTATCTCTCATTTGGTGAACCTAATTGACTTACATTTCCACTTCTGATTTGTGTCTAGACTAGCTTTTTATTTCTTTCTTTTTTTTTCTTATATTCACTTGTTCAATTATGATCCATGGCTCATATCTTCCCCTTTCCTTCTATCTTTGATCCTTATGCTTATCCTGGTCTCTCTCCTACTCAACCCTCTATAGCCACTCATCTTGTTTCCTTATTCAATCATAATTTTTCATCTAGGATCATATTTCACCTTCTCATAGCAAAAATAATCCTCCTACTTGTTAGGGTTAGACGACATAAGATATCAATTAAATGTAAATAAAGATTAAACAGAGGAATAAAAAATAAACAGAAATAATAATCAGCGAGAGACAAGTTTTAACGTGGTTCACCCAAACTCAGGCTACATCCACCAACAGAGAATCCAATATTATTATCCAGTAAATCAAACCGATTACAACCAGCAATCCCTGCAACTCAATACCATTGCAAATGCTACAATACAATATCAATAGAAACTCTAACCCTTAGCTATTTTATCATGACTTTTGTCGGTTACAAAATAGGGTTTTTAATGTCGGCCAATGAAAAAATAACTCCCGACGCCTTAATAAAATAATGAAAAACTGTGTGAGGTTTCGAGGGCATTACCCCCGAGCCCCCACGGGGTCGCTGCCCATCGACCCCACCTTGTATCATGACAGGGAGCACCCCAGGGGTGCTTCCCCTGGACCTCGCAAGGGGCATTGCCCCTTGACTCCATCTTGGGGGCGCTACCCTATGACCCTGTAGCAATTTGGGGGGAAACCGTGCCAATAAAAAGTGGGGAAAATTTAACCTCCGAGTCTAATTAGGCTCCATATAACAACAATCTCCCATTTGGAGACTGATCAGACTCCACACCATATCATCTCCCACTTGGAAACTGATCATAAAATCGCTAACCCTGTAGCTCCCACTGGAAATAAGCACCCTGGACTCTGTTGTGTTGTTTTTGTTGTTTTCAGTCTTGAAGACCAACTGAAGATGAAGAGGAGCTCAACTTCTCCCTTGTCACTGTCTTTGTAAACATATCTGCTGGATTATCATCTGTATGTATCTTTTCCATCCTTAACTGTCCATCATCCAACACCGACTGAATGAAGTGATACCTCAACTGTATGTGTTTGGTCTTTGAATGCAAGGCAGAATTCTTTGCAAGATGTATGGCATTCTGGCTATCTGTAAACAAATAATTGTTAGCCTGTTGTTTGCCCAATTCTTCCATGAAAGATTGCATCCATATCATCTCCTTGCTTGCCTCTGTTGCAGCTACATATTCTGCCTCTATGGTGGATAAAGCAACCACCTTTTGCAACCCGGAAATCCAACTCACCACTGTCCCACCTACAGTAAAGACATCACCTGTAGTACTCTATCAGGTATCAATATCCCCTGCCAAATCTAAGTCTACATAACCTGCTAAATCACTATTATAGCCCCCAAAACATAAGTGTTTATTGGATGTACCTCTCAAATATCTGAGAATCCATTTTACCGCATTCCAATGCTCCAATCCGGGATGACTCATATACCTGCTGATGACTCCTACATCATGTGCAATATATGGTCTCGTGCATATCATGGCATACATTAAACTTCCTACAATTGAAGCATATGGTACCTTGGACATTTTTTCTTCCTCCTCTGGTGTCTTAGGATACATCTCCTTAGTCAATTTCAAATGACTAGGCAAAGGTGTGCTGACAGTTTTTGCATTCTCCATATGATATCTCTACAATACCTTTTCAACATAATCAGCCTGATATAGAGTCAATTTTCTGTTCTTCCTATCTCTGCAAATTTTCATACCAATGATTTGTTTTGCTTCCCCCAAATCCTTCATAACAAATGACTGTGTTAACTATTGTTTTAACTCTCTTATGTGATCCATGTTAGACCCTGCTACAAGCATGTCATCAACATATAAACATAAAATAATATAGTTGTCATTATCCAACCTCTTAAAATAAACACAATGGTCAGAATTACACCGACTGTGGCCTTGCTCAACCATAAAACTATCAAATTTCAAATACCATTGCCGAGGTTCTTGTTTTAGGCCATACAAACTCTTCTTCAATCTACACACCTGTTTCTCCTTACCTTTGACCTCAAATCCTTGGGGCTGTTCCATGTATATCTCCTCCTCCAAATCACCATGGAGAAAGGTAGTTTTCACATCTAGCTATTCCAAATACAAATCTTCAGTAGCCACAATACTTAAAATAGTACGAATAGAAGTCATCTTAACAACTGGAGAAAAAATCTCATCAAAATTAATGCCCTTTTTCTGTGCAAATCCTTTTACAACTAACTTGGCTTTAAATCTTTTCTTACCTCCATCTTCCTCTTTCAGCCTATAAACCCATTTGTTTGGTAAATCCTTTTTACTTGCAGGCAACTTATGTAATTTCCAAGTCTGATTTTTCAACAAGGAGTCCATTTCTTCTTTTATTGCAAGCTCCCACTGAACCTTTATATCCACATGCAGAGCTTCATCATACCCTTCTAGTTCACCAGCAGCTGTTAACAAAATAGAATACAAAGATGGAGAAAACATTTCAGGAGGTCTACTTAGCCTTGTTGACCATCTAACATTCACTGGAGTTTGTGGTATTTCTGGTTGTTGTTGCGGAGCATGGGGAACTACTGGAACATCACTATTTGGAGTATCATACAACACCACATAATTTTTTTCTTTCTTCTCATGGTATTGCAACTGATCTTTGTACAACACCTTCTCATTGAATATAACATCCCTGCTTCTCACAATTTTCTGATTTTCAAAATCCCAAAGCCTATAACCAAATTCACCAATGCCATATCTAACAAAGGTACACTTTTTTTATTTTGCATCTAACTTGGTTCTATTTTCAGAATCTACATGTGCAAATGCTTCACATCTGAAGGTTGTGAGAAAAGAATAACTCACCTTCTTACATGTCCATGCTTCCTCTGGAATACCACAACCCAAAGGAACTGAAGGACCTCTGTTAATTAAATATACAGTGGTGTTGACAACCTTTACCCACATATTTAAAGGTAGCCCAGCATGCAATCTCATGGTCCTTGCATGCTCCATTATTGTCCTATTCATGCGTTCAGCCACTCCATTTTCCTGTGGAGTCCATGGAACTATTTTTTGCCTACGGATTCCATTAAAGGAACAATAATCCTCAAATTCTTTGCTGCAATACTCATCACCATTATCAGATCTGAGACATTTTAATCTTTTACCTGTCTCATTCTCAACCAAGCTTCTCCATTTTTTAAATGTTTCAAATACATCAGATTTCTACCTAAGGAAATAAATCCAAACCTTCCTAGTTGCATCATCTATGAATGTAACATAATATCGAGAGCCACCAAGAGAAGATACCTGAGCTGGTCCCCATACATCTATATGCACAAGCTCCAACTTTTCATTTTTCTTTTGTTTCCCATCCTTGAGAAAACTGACTCTCTTTTGTTTGCCATACACACAACTTTCACAGAAATCCATATTAATACATTTCAGACCTGGTAAAACTTTCTTAGAATGAAGTACCTTCATACCCTTTTCACTCATATGCCCAAGTCTGTTATGTCACAATATTGTCTCAGAACCTACAGCAACTGTTTCAGTCTCTTCCTGCAAACCTGCAACAACTGTTTCAGTCTCTTCTTGTGAACCTACAGCAACTGTTCCTGAACCTGTTTGTTTTTTCTCTGGAAAAGCTAAAGTAGAAGGAACATTATGACCTGTACAAAGATATAAGGTGCCTATTTTCACACCTTTTGCTACTATTAAGGCACCTTTTGAAACCTTCCAATTTTTATCAGTAAATGTAACAATGCAACCTTCTTCAGCTAGCTGCCCTTCTGAAATTAAATTCCTACTGAGCCTTGGAACGTGCCTTACCTCTTGTAGTAGCCAATGATTCCCATTCTGTAACTTAATCTTGATTCTTCCCTTTCCAACAATCTGACAGGGTTCGTTATCTCCCAAATAAATCAACCCAAAATCCCATTGGACATAATCAAGAAAATAACTTCTATGGGGCGTAGCATGAAATGAGGCCCCTGAATCTAAAACCCATGAATCATCAGCATTATCTAGAGAAAGAATCAAAACATCATCTTTAGATTTATTACTTACCACATTTGCCTTCTTATTGCCTTCATGTTTGTCTCCTTCTTTATTATTCTGAGACCAGCAATCTTTCTTCAGATGTCCTGGTTTCCCACAATACCAGCAATCCTTATGTCCTCTGGATTGGGATCTCTTGTCCTTTGATTTTCCTCATGACTTCCCATGACCTCCAAAACCTTTTCCTCTCTCCTTTGATCTGCCCCTGCTTTCTGCATTCAAAACACTACCTGATGTGGACCCTCCTGAGCTTTTCCGTTGCATGTCCTCGCTAAGGATAACACTAACAACATCATCAAATTTTAAAGTGTTTGAACCAGAGACAGAGTTCCTTACAACCATTACCAAGCTATTCTAGCTTTCTAGCAAAGAACATAAAACTAAGAGAGCCCTCACCTCTTCATCAAATTTCACTTTTACAGAAGTTAACTGACTGACAATCGTATTAAACTCATTTAAATGATCTATCACAGATCCACCTTCAATCATTTTCAGATTAAACAAACGCTTCATAAGAAATACCTTATTTGAGGCTGAGGGTTTTTCATACAATTTAGCCAAAGCTTTCATCAGTTCACTTGTTGTCTTTGCTTCTGTTATATTGAATGCCACAGATGGTGTCAGGCACAACCGAATGGTTCCCAGTGCCTTTCTGTCCAAAAGTTCCCAATCCTCATCTGTCATTCCTGTCAGTTTCTTGGATACTCCTTCCAACGGCCTCCATAGATCCTTTTGATAGAGATAATCCTCCATCTGCATCTTCCATAATTGATAGTTCTGCCCATTAAATTTATCAACCTTCAATTTACCCTTATCCACCATTGCTCCCACTTAACCGTGAGACTCTCACTCAACCATGAGACTTTCCTGCAGATGATAATTGAACACAACCCGCTTTGATACCACTTGTTAGGGTTAGACAGTAGAAGATATCAATTAAATGCAAATAAAGATTAAACAGAGGAATAAAAAATACACAGAAATAATAATCAGTGAGAGACAAGTTTTAACATGGTTCACCCAAACTCGGGCTACATCCACCAACAAAGAGTCCAATATTATTATCTAGTAAATCAAATTGATTACAACTGGCAATCCCTATAACTCAATACTGCTGCAAATGCTACAATACAATATCAACGGAAACCCTAACCCTTAGCTATTTTATCATAACTTTTGCTAGTTACAAAATAGGGTTTTTTTATGTCGGCCAATGAAAAAATAACTCCCGACGCCTTAATAAAATAATAAAAAACTATGTGAGGTTTCGGGGGCATTGCCCCCACAGGGTCACTGCCCATTGACCCTGCCCTGTATTACGACAGGGAGCACCCCAGGGGTGCTTCCCCTGGACCTCACAAGGGGCATTGCCCCTTGACCCCATCTTGGGGGCGCTGCCCCTTGACCCTGTAGGAATTTGGGGGGAAACCATGCTGATAAAAAGTGGGAAAAATTTAACCTCCGAGTCTGATTAGGCTCCATATAACAACAATCTCCCACTTGGAGATTGATCAGACTCCACACCATATCATCTCCCACTTGGAGACTGGTCATAAAATTGCTAACCTTGTAGCTCCCACTGGAAATAAGCACCCTGGACTCTGTTGTATTATTTTTGTTGTTTTCAATCTTGAAGACCAACTGAAGATGAAGAGGAGCTCAACTTCTCCCTTGTCACTGTCTTTGTAAACATATCTGTTGGATTTTCATCTGTATGTAGCTTTTCCAGCCTTAACTGTCCATCATCCAACACTGACCAAATGAAGTGATACCTCAACTGTATGTGTTTGGTATTTGAATGCAAGGCATAATTATTTGCAAGATGTATGGCACTATGGCTATCTGTAAACAAATAACTATTAGCCTATTGTTTGCCCAATTCTTCCATGAAAGATTGCAGCCATATCATCTCCTTGCTTGCCTCTATTGTAGCTACATATTTTGCCTTTGTGGTGGATAAAGCAACCATCTTTTGCAACCTGGAAATCCAACTCACCACTGTCCCACCTACAGTAAAGACATAACCTATAGTACTCCGCTGGGTATCAATATCCCCTTTACCCCGTCTTGGGGGTGCTGCCCCCAAACCCCTGCAAGGGGCACTAGCCCTTGACCCCGTAGGAATTTGGGGGGAAACCAAGCCGATAAAAAGTGGGGAAAATTTAACCTCCGAGTCTGATCAGGCTCCATATAACAACACTACCCTACTCAAGCAATACACATGTATAGTTACTCCACCATCTATGTCATCTCTTCACATGTGCATCTCTTTACTCCAAAACCAAGATGATTACTCTCTTCATATTCTTGCTATTGGTCTACTAACAACTTATGACTATTCAACGCCTAATAACTCTTATTTACCTCTTGAAGACCACTCCACAAATGTTGATGATGTGTCTACCTTAGATTCTCTCTTTTTTACTCCTATTATTACAAAAAATGAATTGTACTTTGTATAAATTCTCCCCTCTTCATCTCTCTCCTTACTTATTCTTATTTCTATAAAACCTTTCTCATTAACTTTTAATACAATCTTCCCTTTGATATTCTCTTGTTATTCCTTCTATTATGTCACCATATCTTCCTATGTTATCACTTGACACGTCATCTATTTCTTACGAATCTCTTTCTTCTTACCACATGCCACCTTTTTCATCTATGATTTTTTCTTCATATGGGCCACCCTTTCTTTCTACTCCTTGTGATGTCTTACACTTTCCTCCTTGTCATCCTCCAACCCAATGTGCCTTTTCTCCCTCATTTTATATTCTTCTTTTATGAGTATCCTTCCTCTTAGGGGACATGACCCTGGTTTTCCACTTGCTCATCATCATTCATAGTTTTCTTTCGTATTTTATTAGTATTCACTCTATATTCTCACTTAGGGACATGTCCTTATTCATTCTCATCATGACCTTCCCTCTTATTATCATCTTGGGAATATGATCTTGGCATCCCTTGCTTTGTCATGATCTCCTCTTCTCCTTTTCCTCTTTTCCTCCCATAAAAATCCTTGGCATTTTACTTTCTCCTTTTTCCTTATATAATTGATTGGTTCTTTTCTTCTTCCATCACCAATCAATTTAAGGGGGGCGTATATTATATATCACTTACTCACTCATGCTCCTATTTACTTGATCCTAACCCATGGCCTTGATGATTTTCCTTTCTTATTAGCTTCAAGGTTGACTTGGCCTCTTATCCAACTAAGGGACTATCTTATAACAACTGACAACATCATCACATTTTCCTTTTCCTTTTATACTTTGGGGGTGGCAACATCATATACCCAGTGGGTGGCAACTACATGTAATGTTGGAAATTGCATACTTTGCAATTTTTGAACTATGTTTGTCCATCTCCCATAACATGTTTTTAGGTTCATTTGGCCTTATCCTAGTCTTTGTCCCACTCTTGGTGCTAATGTGGGATTTGTGTTTCAATGGTTTTATGTATTTCCTATGTAAGTGAATATGTTTTTTGTGTCAACCTAGTGCCTTGCTATCATTATGAGCCTTTTTTGGTCTTGTCATACTTGGATAGAAGTGTGACACATGGATGTTTGTGCGACACACTAGAATCGACTAACTTTTCAATCATACAATAGTCATTTATTTTTAATTTTTTGCCAACTTCCAACCTGAGCATGCAAATGTAACTATTATTGGATCTGATGAGGTATAAACAACCTCATTTCTTTGATGAAACAAATAACCCTTTTTGCATTGGCCAATTCCCTAACCTTGCCAATTTATTTGTTTTTATAAGCAATATTTATCTATTTTTAATGAAATGTTGTATAAACCTTTATTTCCTAAATTGATTGAAATTAGCTTTTAAATGTTGATATAATGGCATGTAGAGTTGGTTAATTGTGCAGGGTAATGCATTGCCTACAAGAGAAGTGGACTTCATGCAGCTGAGGTTGAATGTGCTGGAAATTGAAGGCGCCAGAAATTTTAGGCGTCTATTAATTGAAGGCTCTATTTTAAGTTATGTTATTTATGTTGGTTACCCAAAGACATTATGACTCTACTCAAAGCCCTCTTTATGTTTTAAAAGACATCAATAGTTAAGATTCTATTTTTTTGTTATAAGACTTCTTCAAATGGCATTTTCTTGCCATCTAAAATTTTGGAGTTCGAATGTAGTTCAGTTTTAATCTATTGCTCAAAACATGGATATAAATATCATCCTATGGATAGATAAAAATCAATCCCTTAGTTTTTGAAATGATCATAATGCAAATAGTGTTGTTCTGAGTAATTTCTTTTGAAATATAAAGATCTAAATAGAGTTACCATGTTGTTGTGGAAATGATTGAATGTGACCTAAGTTAAAGAAAAAATGCTCCCAAGAGCTATCCACTCAGGAGACTATAGAATAGATAAGTACTTTCATTTCTGTGGATGTTTCATTCAACTAAAGTTATTTTATGTTTTCTATCGTGAACCTGCAAGGTGTGTTGTTTAAAAGTTTTTGGAGCATCTGTTTTAGTTAAACTGTTATGTACTTTTGTTTTAGAACTCTTTGTGTTGTTTAAATGTTTTCGGCGCTTCTACCTTAGTTAAATTGTTGTTTACTGATAGTTAGAAGTTAGAATATTTGCGGTATAGAATTTCTCATTGTTCAAAATCAGAGTAAAGTTGCATTTTTGAATTTATAGTGTAGAGTTTATATGCTTTCTAGTGTAGAGTTTATATGCTTTCTAGTGTAGAGTTTACATGCTTTCTAGTATAGAGTTTTCATATTTTTAGTATAAAATTTAAATGCTTTCTGTAGAAGGATATAACTATTGTTTCATTTCATATGCTTTTAAAGGAACTAGAAAATTTTCTCTCAATGAGATATCCAAACTCCATATTGCTTATAGCCTCGGACACTGCCCTGGTCGATAAACTAATAATTTTCAACTAAAGTGTTAGGACCTTACAACAGCCTGTCACTTTTTGGAGTTGTTTCTGGGGACACATGATTCTTTTCTAAGTGTTATTAGGGAAATGCTTGGAAACCTCTTATAGTAAACACCAAAAATCGTCACTAAACCTCTCTTTTTGCATGGTCAGGAAACGAGGCCCACACAGAAGATTTATACCAAAAATCCCCCAATAGTAATTCCAACCATAAATAGGGAGGAATTAGTCTCAACTAAAGAACTCAATTTCAAATTGATCGAGCAGGATCAACCTGAGACCTCCCAAAATACCCCAAAACTTTTACTAGTTGACCCAATCTTTGAGGGGATAGTCATTCAACCAACTAACCTAGTCTTTGAGGAAGAAAACATTCCTTTTGACATTATGGCTAATAATCTCCATAATGATGATATCCCGAGAAGACTGGCAACACGAACCTTTACCTACCCTATTGCTCTCAATGAAGATGATGATGCACTAATGAAAAACATTTCACCATCCATCTTGCCGACTTTCAAGGGACTTTCTTCTAAAGATCCTGACTAGTTCCTCTTTGAGTTCAAAGTCTTGTGTCAAACATACAACTACAAGAATGATAACCAGAAACTTAAACTTTTTCCCTCCATTTTGAGAGATGCTGCAATGTGTTGGTTCATGGGATTAGTTTTTGGATCAATAACTACATGGGATGAAATGGAAATTGTCTTTTTAGACAAATAATAGAGTTATTGCAGAGTTAGTGACAGGAAAGAGTTGTTCAAACTAAAACAAAAAGAAAATGAGAGCCTGGAAGATTACCTTGATAGGTTTATCTTCCTAACCAAACAATGTGGTGAAGAAGCCATAAGTCTGGAGATTCTAAAGACTATATTTCTCAAAGGACTTTTTGAAGATGCTAGGAGGAGCTTAGATTTAATGGGAAAGGAACATGTGTCCCAACTTGAACTGGGTGATATCTCTGAGTTATGTCAAAAATTTTCCTGTACTCGAGGAGGTATCTAAAAATCTAGCCTTTTAAGGAGCTCAAATGAAATAGGTAAACTACAAGAGGAAATAGCAAATCTGAAGACTGACATTCTTGTTCAATTGAACACCACTTTAGATGGAATACAGGCTAAAACACGTAATCCTAAGACTTTATCCATCTATTGCCCTAGGTGTTGAAACAAGCATCTGTTAAGAGAATGTCCTTTGGATAAGGCTGACATTTACCAAATTTGTGAAAAGAGTCATGACACTAATCAATGTGAGATCCTGAATGCAATCAAGAGTTCTAAAAAATGACCATCTCCACTGAGGAGGAAATCAATTTCATCAGTCAAAGACCTGGAGGAAATTTCTCCTATGGTTAAAACTCCAATGCCACATGGCGACCTCCAAACACTTGGAACAATACACAATGGATAGCTCCATGGCCTTCAACACCATCTGGTTGGGGAGCTTACCCACCTTGGGGACCACCTGAATAGATGAACCAAGCTTGGGGAAATCCATAATGGCCAAATCAACAATGGCACCCTCATAATCAACCCTCACAATGGAACCAACCACCAAATTAATTCTATAGTGGTCCAAGATGAATGCCAAATCTGCAACAGAACCTTCTAATGCCCCCTCAAAACCCTCAGCAGAACGAACAAGTCAATCAACCACCATTACCGGCACAACCTGTTCCTAATCCCAAGAACACACGTCAAAATGCCCCAGTATATGCTACTAATCAAGATAACATGGCAGGGGTCAATGCTATCTATTGTGGAAACCTTTAATTGTAGTCAAGAAAAACACTTAATCAACCTACCATTGTTGAAGTTACAGAAGAACTAGACGAGGAACTTAACATAGAACCAAAGACTCTTCTTGTACCTATAGAGTGTGACCCCAAGAAAAATTAGGAGGAATTATCCCCAACACAATCTCGGGCAACTTCACCTACCATAGAACTGTCTCAAGAAGAAGTTGTCAAATGACCATCAACTACTCCAGAGAAGGATCCTATACTAAGGAAGAAAAATCAAGCACCTTTTCCAAAACATCTCAAAGCAAATGTTCATAGGAACCCACTGAAAGTATCATTGTCTAATGAAACTGCTCTGATACAAGAAATTAAACAACTCCATATTGAGATTCCCTTGTTACAAGCAATTAAGGAAATTCCTGAACTGAATCATCTAATTAAACAGTTGTACATTAAAACACCATGAAGGAAACTGAAACAGATTAGTATGGTGCACATCAATGGATATCTAGCTGACCTTCTGGCTGGAAAAATCTTAACCCCAAAATATGGTGACCCAGGTAGTCCACTAATAATAGTAACAATTAATGGGGTAGCAATACCTGTAGATAGCAAATTGTTTAAGTGAATAAATGATGTAATTAGTTGTCGGTACCAACCGACGAGTTGGGTAGTTTGGAGTCGGTACCAACGGTTGGCATCACAAACAACCTTGGAAATGAGTATATAAAGCGTCAATGTAGTGTAGTCAGACATATGTGTGTACTTTGATGATAGTTGATACATGGAGATATTGGAGTTATGATGAAATGTGTTACTATCATAAACATTGTAATGTTTTCTGTGAATCAATGAATGAATACAATGGTCCATTCTAAGTAATTCTATTGTGTTCATGTAATGCACTATACTACTACTTCATTATTTTTGTTTACTTCATATTCTGTAAAACACACCATATTGAGGTAAACATTTGGTGTCGTTGCCTGTTCAAAAACGGGGCGAGGGTGACAAGTCGATGACAAGTTAGCTGTCGATGACAAGTTGAGTCGTTGGATGACAAGTTCAATCATCAGATGACATGTTGGCTATCGATGACTAGTTGAGTCATCGGAGACCATCGGATAAGTGGCATCGTTAGAGACGAGCAAACCGTCGGGTGTACCTAGGGTCGAGAAAAACACGATGAAGATGGTAGCATAATGGGGCAACCGATCCACACTGATGAGAAGTTACAAAATAGAAGGCAAGTAAAAGAAATAGAACAATATATTCAAGAAGAACATGAGGGAAGCGATAGAGAAGAGAATGAACCAAGAACTTAAGGAGATGATTTAACATAGGAATTGGTAAAACTGTGGTTATTGTCAATCGGGCAGTATGTAAGAAACGAATCCATCTGCAGGGAGGTTCTGAAGGAAGTTATTGGAGAAAACCTGCGCATCAACAGTGAAGTGGATAACCTCTTGAATCCCATCCCTCAACGCCTGGCAAGGAATTTGATAACTCTCCAAGACCTCCGAGAAGAAAGAGATCGGGAATTGTGACGACAAGTACTTAGGAGGTATGAAGAGTGTATGAAACAAGAGGAGGAAGAGCATGATGCCAATCATCGTCCCACGCCATACAACTAACAAGTGTAATCATAATTAATGCCCATACTACTTAATAAGGATAAGAATAAAATACCAATCGGGCAGGAAACACCTAAAGAAGTATTGAGAAAATCACTAAGATTAAGAGAACAAGAAGAACGTAGAAAAAGACTAAAACAAATTATTGAAAAAGGGAATGAATGACATGAAGAAATAAGTCAAGATATTGGTGAGTTCTATAGTGAGGGAATTGATGAATAGAACTTTAGAACACCAATAACAAACAGAGAAAAAGAAAATGGGAAGAAATTGATAGAAGAGCTAGAAGATAGCATACATCGTATTGTGGAATTGTCTATTTTAGATGAAAGGCCAAGGATTAGAGGACCTGAGCCCAAGACCCCTGTGCAGAGGGAGTACCTGAGAGAACCAAAGGTGACTCGAAGTGTAGAGGATGCCGAGAATGGACGTGGGAAGGAATCGTACGTGGCCAACAGTGTCAGGAGGACACTAAAACGACACGGTAGAACCAGTCCAATTGGGTCAAAGACATAGAGAGGGCACCCCAGGAAAAAGATGGTGACTCAACCAGAAAGTGAAAGGTAGAAGTTGCCAAAGTTCATGGGGAACGGGTTAGAGGATCCTGTCCGGCACTGTAAAACTTGTGAAACCATATGGGTGGAAAATGGACAAGAAGACAAAGATTATTGGGTAAAAGCGTTCCTAGCAATGCTAAGAGGTATAGCTATTGACTGGTATATAGACCTAGAGGCAGCACAGAAGGCCTCATGGGATGGATTGAGAAAAGCCTTCGAGAATAAGTTTAAGCTTCTAAGAGGTGATAACGAGATTGTAGTGGAAATCTACAACACCAGACAAGGGAAAAATGAAAATGTAAGAGCGTATAATAGGAGGCTCAAAGAACTGCTCGAAAAATTGGAAACCCAACCAGCCAATGGATTGAAGAGAGGGTTCATCGAAGGGCTACTTCTATCATTAAGGAAAAAAATGAAAGTCGTACCACCATCCTCATATGCCAAAGCATACAATCGGGCGATGGATATAGAAAGAGAAAACAAAACATCTTCCCGGAGTAAGAGAAGGACTGAGGACGATGAAAGTATGGGTGATGACAGCAGTGATGGGGAGTCAAAGACCATCCAGGAACTGAGGAGAGATATGATTCGCATGATGAAAGAACTGAAGGTCGATAAAGAAACAACCAAAGAAGGCCGAGAATTATGGTGCACCGATTGCAACGGGTGATGAGTCTAGTTTATGACTCAATTTTGTTAAACTTTATTATCCACTTGCTGTAGTTATCTTGGACTTTGGTACTTTGATCCTAATCTTTTAATGTCATTGCCTCAAAACTATAAGATGTTGAGCATAGGTCATTTCTTATATTCTTTTATGACAAAGACATGCTATATGAACTATCTATGTTAATTTTACATATGGTTAATGAATGTTACTCAAAGGTAGTTACGGATGTACAATTATTGTGTGTACTAATATTGTTATGTAGATATAATCAGCACCCATAAAGTAGAGGAAGATTCTGCTGGTTGGTTACTTGCCATAAAAAGTCAAACATGGTGATTGTTCAAATGTCAAATGGAGGGAAGACAACCGCCTTGTAACTAATCTTAAATACTTGTTGAGAAAATTTAGGAGTAACTATTATGCTAGATCTGTATTGAAGCAACTCGCTTGACCAGATTCCACGCATGTGTAACCTCCTTTCCACTTTCTATGTTTTCCATAAAGAGGCGTCCTCCTATTTTGTTGGAGTTAACCGCCTTGCTAGGTAGTTAGTTTTGTAGTTTTCCTTCTATAAATAAGACTCTGATGCTCCTTCTGAGGGGTTGTTGATTAATCAGAGATTGTATTTGCATTATCCAATTTTTGGTAATACAGTTATGATGTTCAGTTGTACTTGTCTTTTCCAATGAATAAAATGAAGTTATAAGTTTGCATTTTTGAGTTTACATTTGTCTTAGGGAATACTCATCCAAGGGGGCCCACTTGGTGAGAATTCCATCCTCTAGTTTAGCTATATTTTATGTTAAGCATTTAGTTAAATCTGGCATTGAATGTTCCTGCAGCCACTAGAATTTTATTCTATGTCTGTTCCTACAACCAAAGCAGACAGAGTAGTTTCCTGTTTGTTTACCCAGACTTTTACTTTATTGCATGTACTTGATCTTAGAATATTTGTTGGTCGATGTTCAACATTCATGTTATTTCATTTCTAGCAGTTTATCTCTAGCATTATGTCTTTCTTAGCTATAGAATGAATGTGGCTACTTTGAAAGTTCTTAGTGCACATACCATGCTGACCCATTTCAAGTTCACATCCCTAGGTTGACAAGTGAAATGCATCTCCATAGTGATTAAGACAGCTATTCAAGTTAGATGTCCAATCTCTGAGTTACTGCTTTAAGAGCTAAGTTGTTAAATCATTGTAAGAGACCAACATTTTTGGCGTCGTTCATGGGGATGGTGTCAAACTAAGAAGATCTTTGGAGTCATCTTTAGTATTATTCCTTGCAGTTTTTTTTCTTTAAAATATGTTTTTAGTCAGGAAGTAACCATCTGCAACCCATCCACAACATTTTTTGTGTGAGAGGTGGCTGATACTGAGTATATTGCATGCATAGAGGTAGGAGAAAAGATGCCTTAGGGAGATTCCTTCCTAATGATTCAACTTACCTAGCAGAAGAAGCTGAAGTAAATCCTTTCCTTGATGCATTCCCTAATTTGAATAGTTTTGAAATATCCTTTGAAGAACAAGTTACCCCAAACCTAGTTGAAAATCCATTTGCCTTAATAATAGGTCAAGTAGTTATGGCTGCCCCAAACGTACCTAATCAACCAACCTTTCCATTTCCGATTGTTCATCAAAATGAAGTGGATAATCTCAAGAACATCCCTGCTTCAGCTCTCCCCAAGTTCTATGGACTTGCAACAGAGGACCCAAAGACCTTCTTGTTTGAATTTAATATCCTTTGCAGAAGCTATGACTACACTACTGATGCTCATAAACTTAAGTTGTTTCCTACTACCATGAAAGAGGCTGCATTAAGGTGGTTTATGAGTCTAGGTAGTGATATTGTCAATACCTGGGAAGAAATGAAAGATAAATTTCTTGAGAAATATAAAGACTACTGTAGGAGTGGGGATATGAGAGGAAATGATATTTTCAGAATGCATCAGAAAGAAGATGAAAGTTTGGAGGATTACATCTCAAGGTTTCTACTTTGTTTACAAAAGTCTCCCCATCATGCACTCAATGAGGAGTCTCAGAAACCGCTCTTCCTTAGGGGAATAAGTGAGCATTGCATAGATGCCTTGGATTTAATGGGAGGAGGAGATATTACCCAAGTGTCTTGGGATGATATTAAGAAGTTGTGTCAGAATTATTCTAAAGCAGCCATGAAGAAAGGAAGAGGTTACCATTCCCTTATGGGCAAAACCTCTACCAATGGAGTTTCAAGGATGGAGATAAGCCACTTGCTATATGATTTAAAGCAAGATATTATAAATAATATGGCCACCCAGTTGGACACACTCCATGCAAAGAAGAAGCATGAAGAGGCTGAGGCAATGTTGGCAGAATATTGTCCTCATTGCAGAGAAAAGAAGAGGGACTGCAAATGCAAGATGGTAGCTGACATTGACAGCAAGTAGATTCCACCTGAGTTCAAGCTAATACAAGTTGAAGAGGATCAAGTCTTCTATGTTGCACAAAGGAGGCCATGGGCTCCAAGACAAGGTATGTCACCAGATCCATTATCATATGATGGTCCACATTTTAGTACTTATGCATCTAGTAACTAATGGCAATAGCCATTCCCATCTAGTTATGGAGGATATCCACCTCAGCCTTGGAACAACCCTCAAAATAATTGGCTAAATTACCAAAACCCTGCACCCCAGTGGCAACAGCCTCTGGGGAATTGGCAGTCACCTCCAGGAAATTGGTAGCAAACATCTCAATGGAGAGGAGGATAGCAATGGCCAAATCAAACCATTAATTACATGCAGTCACCTCCTCAACCCCAACAGCCTGCTATAATGCCTCCACCTACTAGCTCCAATTCAAATACACCTAAACCTAGTCAGTTACCAGCTCAACCCTCACCTAACCCAAATAATAGACCACAGCAACAGCCAGTATATTCTGCTGATCCAAACCAATTCCCTGCATATGCTATGAATGTAAGTGATATACATCTGTGTTCAAGAACTACCTTGGCAGCTCCTTCAAGACCTGTTATTACTGAGCTTTCTAAGTGTTGGCACTAATTTTGGTCTAGATCTGAGCGCAGATGTTGGAGGGTTTTTTTTTCTTTTTGAGCCCTAAGTTTCCTTGTTCATCGCTGTGACTTTCTCTATCGGCAAAACTTCTTTTTGAGTGCTCAGATTATGGTTGAACCATCGCTTTGAACCACCACATTGAACCCTTTTGGTTCATGGTTCAACGGTTCAAGGTTTTATGTTTTTGGTACTTGGCCGACAGTGATGGAGTATTGTTTTCGAGGTTTTGAACCCCGCCGGCGAACCTCAATGTTGAACCTCGCTGTTGAACCGGTTCATCGATTCAACAGGTTCATCGAGTTAGTCATGCCGACGAGAGTCTTGGAAGGTCATCGCCAACACTTTGGCTATCGGCAAAGTATTTTCTTGGGTTGCCGATATGCAATGTTTGGCCGATGCGATGTCATCGGCCTGGGTCTCACCGACAAGGGATTTGAGTAGGCATCGGCATAACCCTCTTCATCGGCTGGGAAGCTTTTGGTTTAGCCGATAGCGTTGGTTTGGCCGACGGGAGCAATGGAGGGTGGCCATCAGGTGAACCGTGTGTTTGGTCTCGCCGATGGTGTCATCGACATAGTGTTTGTTATCGGCGAAGCAGTTTCATGTTGGGCTGACAGTTGGTTGTCTGGCCGATGAGGGATGTTCAAGGTGGTCCCGGCAGGACTTGTGCTATCGGCCAAGGATTTTCTTGTTGCTCCGAGGGATGGTGGTCTCGCCGAAGACCAAGGATGTGGTATGCCATCGGGGTGACTTGTGTGGTCAGCGTAGGTGTTTTGTGGCTTGCCGATAGTGGAGGGTCTGGCCGACGAAGGGGCAAAGTCTAGCTTGCTGGTCATCGGTGAGAGTTTGGTCTATCGGTAGAGGGATTTTTTTTCTTGGCCGACAGGGGATTGCGGTGGCTTCATCAGTGTAACTGATGAGATCGGTGAAGGTTTGGAAGGTTGGCCCGATGGTGCATCTCTGGCCGATGGAGGGGATTGTAATGTAGCGATCGGCCAGACTATTGATGTCAGCAAGAAGATTTTCGGCAGGGCCGATGGCTTAGGTCTGAGCGATGGGTTTTGGAGAAGGAGCGTGCGTCGAGCGCGGCAAAAGTGCTCGACACTTAGTATGTTGGTGGCCATGTTTTTAAGATGCTAAAGGAGTCTCCGCACTATGCATGTGGGATTAATCTCCCTACATTATTTAAACCTGCAGCGAAACACGTTTTGGCTGGAGGCTTCATTTTGAACGCTGCGTCAGTTTTCAAGTAGGCCGCGGGTGGTTGAGCCATCAATGGCGACAGTGCTGAGGCATGGGCGAGTTGTTGAACAGTCATGTACCTGATTTATGGATGAGTACTTCCAGATGGCAGCGCAGGGCTTGAGGTTTCTCTTGTCTGATGCAGCAATAACTTCTGAGCGCCATTCCCTCTAAGGACTGTATCTGGCAAATTTTTGTCAAAAAACATGTAATTAATTGCTAGAGGTACACTTTCTGGCTGATATAGGTAGACTGTGTTACCATTTTTTGGTTGTTGAAAGTTGAACATTTTGGCTCTGTAATGCAATACAGCTGATTTGGTTGCTCTGTGCAGCAAAACTTGTGAGTTTATGTATCTCCTGTTGTATGTTTTTGCATGAATCCACTGATTTCATGGTTAATTTTATATGAGAAATGCTATGTTAGCATGTGTTTTGTTAATTCTGTCTCCAGTATTGCATGTATCTTTCTTCTAAGTCTGGATATTTAAGGAATGTTTGAGACTCTAGAACATAGAATTCCTGTGTTGAATGTCTGATCTCTTAACTTCTGCTCAAGGGGTAGATTAAATTGTTCTCAGATTGAACATTGGGAAGGGTATACTGCAGTAGGGATGCCATAAGTATAGATAGCTTAACACTTTGTATTGGGAGATATTTGTAAGGCAAGTATCACATATGTCCCCCTGAAATCCGGTTTTAGCTGTTCATGTTGATCATTCACAGGTGTATGTCTACTGACTCCAAGCCCTGGACAAGCACCGATCTAGCTTTGTGTTTGTGTTATATACCATGTCCAGCTTTGGATCCAAATATAAAATCAAAATCAAACTCTAAAACAACCATTAGGACAGTAGAATTAGTTTTAGGATCCAAGTCCTCTGTCTACAACTGCAAATAGGCCCAAAGCTAGCCCCTTTGCTCTTATCTTACAGTTTTGGTCTACTTACAGGAGGACTTATCTGCTTTCTGTCAGCATCCCAGCCTTTGTATGCATATCCTCATGGATGTTGAGTAGGGAATACCCCCTAGGTTTTGCAGAGCCTGAAGAAGAAGAGGAGATAAAATATAGAGTCTATCTCCTACACTGTTGGCCCCTGGCCCAGAGATCCTATTGATCATTGATGGCTACCTTGTAGGGAAATCTGGGAGTAAGCATCCAGTCTAGGAAAAAACTAACAGTAAGGAAGAAGAGGAACTTAACAAAGCCCCCATTCAATCAAATGTACCTGGAAATATTGAACCAATGACAGTCAAACAGACTGCCCAAGAACCACCATTTCCACAAAGGTTAGAAACTATGAAACAAAAGGTAGAAGAAGAGGAACCCACCTTTGACATTCTAGAGTAGTTGAAACATGTATGTGTCAAGATCCCTCTATTTCAAGCCATAAAAGATGTTCCTATATATGGCAAAGAAATTAAAGAAGCACGCCTTAAGAAGCCAGGCAGAAAAAGGAAAGACCCCACTATGGTTCATGTGGTGGGACAGTTGGCTGACATCATGCTTGGAAAAGTGACTGTTCCCAAGTATAATGATCTAGGAAGTCCTGTAGTAGTTGTTATAAATGGAATCCAAATCAGAAATGCTCTGATTGATCTTGGAGCAGCCATAAATGTAATGACAAAGGATATCTTGTAGCAACTGAATGTTGCAACCATGCGACCAACTCCTACTGTCCTACAGCTTGCTGATAGCTCTACTATTAAACCTAATGGGATAGTCAAGGACCTTGTGGTATCCCTGAACTCATGGGAATATCCAACTGATTTCATGATACTTTCTCCTAAAGCTACATTGGGAGGATACCCCATCATTTTGGGAAGGCCATGGTTAGCCATAGTAGATGCTTATATTGGGTGTCAGTCAGGAGACATGACCATCTCTGATGAGAGAAGCACTAAAACACTTGTTCTTTACCCACCTGCACAGCGATCTCATGATATGGATAATCCTGTTTGGCCTCATGTTGGTGAAGAGGCAGAGGAAGCTAATTCTGTGGAGCAGCTTATGATGATAGGCAGAAGTTCTTTCCTACAGCTTCAAGGAGAGGAGGAGGTGTTGTCTAATATAATTCAAAATCATTGTGAAGTAGAGGAAGCATCATCCTCTCATTCTGCTAATCCAGCAAGGATACTTGTTCCAATTTTTCTTGCAGCATCAGGTATGTTGCATACATTGCTTCCACAAGAAATTAAGGTACCAAGCATTAATGAAGTAACTATGGTTGACTTAACAACTCAAGTGAAAATTTCAGAAGAAAGATATCTCAATATTAACAGTAACTTGACTCAAGCACAACATTTGTCCTTGACAAATTTGTTAAAGAAACATAAAAATGCCTTTGCATGGGATTATCATAACATGAAAGGATTAGATCCTACCTTATGCACCCATAGGATTTACATAAAGGAAGATTATACACCAGTAAGAATACCACAAAGGAGAATCAGCCCTACACTAAGAGAAATTGTCAAAGAGGAATTGCAGAAGCTATTAGATGCAGCATTTATCTACCCAATCTCAGATAGCCAGTGGGTGTCTCCTCTGGTTCTTGTGCCCAAGAAGGGAGGAAAATGGAGAGTTTGTATTGATTACAGAGAATTAAACTCTGCCACCAAAAAGGATCATTTTCCCCTTCCTTTCATAGACCAAGTATTGGACTCACTTGCAGGAAAGCAGTACTTTTTCTTTTTGGATGGATTCAGCAGTTACAATCAGATTCAGATTGCACCTGAGGATCAAGAGAAAACAACATTTACCTATCCTTGGGGGACATATGCCTACTCAGTACTTCCATTTAGCTTATGCAATGCACCTGCAACTTTCCAAAGAGCAGTCATTAGCATATTTTCCTATATCTCACATGATTGTATGGAAATCTATATGGATGATTTCACTACTTATGGTGCTACTTTTGAAGAGGCATTAGCAAACTTAGGCAAGGTGTTGGAAAGATGTGAAGACCACAGGCTATCCTTAAACAGTGCAAAGTGATTCATGATGATGCAGGAAGGAGTAGTACTTGGCCACTACATTTCTCCAAAAGGAATACAGGTAGACCCAGCAAAGATTGAAGTCATCATCAATCTGCCCATTCCTGCAAAGCAAAAGGATGTTAGAAGATTCTTGGGTCATGCAGGGTATTATAGATGTTTCATCAAAGATTTCAGCAAAATGGCATCCCCAGTATATACTCTTCTTACAAAAGATGCTAAATTTCAGTGGAATGAAGACTATGACAAAGCATTTTCTGATTTAAAGGTAGCCTTAACCCATGCTCCTGTACTTAAAGGCCCCAATTGGGAACTTCCTTTCCACATTCATACTAATGCATCAGATTATGCCATAGGAGTAGTTTTAGGCCAGAAAGAAGGAGTCATTAAGCATGCTATTTATTTTATTAGCAGAAACTTACAGGGTGTTGAGTTCAACTATACAGTAACAAAGAAGGAAATGCTAGCAGTCATCTATGCACTTAATAAATTTAGGCACTACATAACTAGTTATCAAATCATTGTGCACACAGATCATGCAGCCATTAGGTATCTCATGAACAAACCTCTAATATCTATTGATTAGTAAGATGGGTGTTGCTAATGCAAGAATTTGACATCACTATTGTGGATAAGCCAGGGAAGGCCAATGTGGTTGCAGACTTTCTTTCAAGAATGACTACATCAGAGGATAACCAAGTCATGATGACTCTTTACCTGATGAACATTTGTTTTCATTCACTGTGCAAACACCCTGGTATGCTGACACAGCCAATTACCTAGTAACAGGAAGAGTCCCTCCTCACTTCTCTCCTAAGGAGAGAAGGGTACTCATTGAAAAATCTTTTCATTTTTCATGGATTGCTGGATGTTTGTTCTACACTGGACCAAACAATGTCATGAGGAGATGTGTGAGAGAAGATGAAACATATGACATTTTGCATGAATGTCACAATGAACCTTGTGGAGGACATTTTGCAGCAAAGCGAACAGCAATGAAGATTTTGAATGCAGGTTATTACTGGCCTACACTCTACAAGGATGCAGCAAGATATACCAAGAAATGTGATAGTTGTTAGAGGATGGGACGGCCAACAAAATCTGATGAGATGCCCCTTTATCCTCATCTTGTGATTACTCCCTTTGATAAGTGGGGATTAGATTTTGTAGGACCCATTGATCCTCCATCTAATGGTAAATCCTATATCTTCGTCTGCACTGATTATGTAACTAAATGGGTAGAAGTTAAGGCCATGAAGCATGCAAGAGATAGTAAGGTTGCATAATTTTTCTATGAGGAAATCTTTACACAATATGGAGTTCCTAGAGAATTAGTGACTAATCAAGGAGCTCAATTCACCTCAACTCTAGTTGCAGCACTAGTACAGGAGTACAACATAAGGTACAAGAAATATACTCCTTATCACCCTCAGGCTAATGGCCAAGTTGAGGTGACTAACAAAGAAATAGAAGCCATTTTGACCAAAACTATGGTTGTCCATAGAAAGGATTGGGCGAACAGACTGCCAGAAGTTGTCTGGGCCTATAGGACAACTTGGAAAACAACTACCGGTTTCACCCCTTTTGAATTACTGTATGGAAAAACAACCATGATGCCTATTGAATTTAAACATAAAACTATTTAGACTGCACTTGACTTGGGGATGGATCTCTCTAAGGCACAAAAAGAAAGAATCATGCAGCTCAATGCTTTGGATGAGATGAGAAAAGTAACTTTACATCATACAGAAGTGGTGCAGAATCAGAGAATAAAGTGGCATGATAAATACATCAAAGATAAGAAATTCCAGCCTGGTGATTGGGCTTTGCTTTATGACTCAAGGTATCAGGATAATGTAGGGAAATTACAGACAAGGTGGCTAGGACCATATGAGGTTGCTGAAGTTTTTTCCAATGGTGATGTTCAACTTACTACTATTGACCCTATCAAATTTAAGTTGTTAGTCAATGGTCATCACCTCCGGTTATATCACAAGCCAACCCCAAAAGAAGAATTCCTACAACAATTCACTTAGCATGCAACTCCTGAACTTCCTGCAACCAAAGGTAGTGGACCTAATGTCCCTCCTTCTGGGTAACCAAGGTATGACACTTGTCATAATAAAGACTTCCACATTTGTGGGAGTCCACTCTTTCACTTCTTCACCCATCCACCCACCCATATCCATTATTCTCTCTTCCATCACGTGTATTGATTACACTTCATCCCATCTTGCTTCAGCCCACTCCACTTTCATTCATTGCTTAATAAATTCTTAAGCATTAACTGATACTTTCTCCATGATTTTTGCAACCGATCTTGGACAGATCAAGGTATGCACACTTTAATAATTCTCTCTTAATTATCTTTTGGTACATTCATTTAATTATTGTACATTAATATCGATATTTCCCATAGCATGTCATTATTCCCTTCCTTGTCCTATCACGCATCACCATTCCGCATGTGTGGACACATGCTCAAATTTAGGTTGGGGAGGGAGTGTTAATATGATGTCCATGTGTCAGTCCATATGCTTTACGCCAGCATGTCAGCAAAGTTTTAAAATTGAATGATTTGAATTCTGAGTGAGGTGACAGCTCGCAAGTGTGAGATGATAGCCTTCATCGATCATTCATTACTACTTGTACCACCCTTGTCTTGCATTCCCAAGAAAAGAAGCCAAAAAGGAAAATACAGACAGCATGAGTTATTGAAAATTTAACAAGGTTGCAGGAAGGTGAAGTTAGTTTTCAAAATTTTTGCAAAAAAAAAAAACTTTGCAGTGCGATTGTTTTCAGGCAGCTAAGTCAATGGGAGGTGGATTAATTCAGAATGAACCCATATTTCATGATGTATTATTGCAGGATGCACTTAGATAGGCCGAGTTTAGAAATTGTGGATGGATGGACTATTTCTTGAAGCTAAATGGTTTTGATGAAAATGTTGCGTTAGAATTGGCTCAGACATTGTCTGCTGGTAAAGCCATGGTAAAGGGGTTGGAGGTGTTGGCTACTGAAGAAAGAATTACAGAAGTTATAGGTCTGCCTATTGATGGCGAGAATTACCCTATTGCCAGAGATGCCAGGTCAGCTAGGGCTGAATTTACAGAACCTGGTGATCCTTAATTGACTATAGACAAATAGGGAGCTAAAAGAACCTCTCTACCTGAGCCATGGAAACAGGTAGCTGTTCATGTGGTGAAGTACATTACTTGTGAAGGTTGTCTGTCTAATCTTCATATGTGCATTTCAAATTGCTGAATCATATGAGGCATGGGAGAAGAATGAATGTGCCAAACGTGATATACCACCTTCTCTCAATCATGGCCGCCAGGACCCAAAAAGGTAGGCCTAATTCTATCTCTCACCATTGTTTAGTCAAATTGCTAGTTGAAAAGTCTCTGCATGATGTGTCTGATATGACTTGGGAGGAATTTCTGAATATTGATCAAATAAGTCCATGCCATTTATGACCTGTAGTTGTGCCGCAACATCATAGAACTAGGAGAAGAGTGTGTTCTGTTGAAGCTACTCCCGGAACTTCAACTTCCAGTGCAAACCCTCCTGCAACAAAATAAACTATTGAGATTCTAAAGCAGAGCATGCAGACAAAGAAAGTTCTTCAGGTTCTGACGATGAGGATATTCCTCTTAGCAATTTAATTCAAACTAGGGCATAGATGAGAAGGGCAGAAATAAAGAAGGGTAAAACCAAAACACAAACCGCAGGAAGGAAGGTGTTGCGCTCTAGCAAATGGAAGGCTGACACTGTTCTTCCTCTAGCTGAAGAGAAACATGAGAGTCCTTCTAGTAAATCAAGACCTACTGAGCCTACCTCTGATGCGTCTACACAGACAAGCCCTAGGGTTGAAGAAATGATAGCTGAGGAAACAGAGGCTCCAATGGGGCATGTGAATGTTGTAGAAAAAGACATAATTGAGGAAGTAGCAAATGTAACTCTGGAAGACCTTGCTGCCACTACTAAACATATTAAGAGATAGGAACATGAAGATAAACAGGAGTTCCTGCAGCAAGACACCCTACAGCCAGAATTGGTTGAGCAATCAGAAACCCTACAACTTATGCTATATGAAGGTCAACCATCTGTGCCAGGAAAGCCTTTGGTAGGAATACATAGACCTCCTGATTTTTCAATGCACATGGTAGCCATGAATTTGTGGAATGAGATGCAGAGGAGAGAAGAAGAATGGAAGAAGGAGAAACACAGATTAAAGCATGAAATTCAAAAGAAGGATGAAGAGATTAAAGACAAGAATGCAGAAATTGCAACTTTAAAAGAGAGAGTGGATAATATGGCAGCTTTGGTGCCTCAGGTATTAGAATGCAGGACTCCCTCGAGAGTCTATGCTCTGCATTTAAAGGAAAGATACCTCTCTTTTAAGTTAGCAAGGATTGTTTCTGGTTTGAACCCTTCCATTGAATCTCTTGAATTTTTCAATGCTTATAGGATTGCTCCTCTAGAAATAAAGAATTTGTTGTGTGAATTCTATTTACATAATTTTGTTGTGTCCCAAGACCATGAGTGGAACCCCTTGTTGTATGTTGGGGATGTTCAATTGAGGGCATTTATGTCTTGGATGCAAAATGAGATTAGTTGGGGACAACAGTTTAGGGCTTATAAATAATTAGAATTCAGCACTCCATTGACCATTAGAGCTAAATCTAGAAATCCAGAAAGCATTTTCAATGATTGGCATAGAATGTTTTATAGGCCAAGTTATGGTAACAGAATCCTACCTGAGAGATAAGCAGCTTACAGAGAATATGAGAAGATTGCACACACTATTGGAGAATCTGTGAAGGGACATTTGACACAAAGGTGGAACAGTTTGTCTGATGAGCTAAAACAAGAAGAGCCTCACTCTCTACAGAATTATGTTGCAGCATGTCAAAGAGTGGATAGATATATACATATTGGGAGGACAAGGGGGCAATTCTGGCTTCCCTTAATCTTTCAACCACCTATCCTATTGTGGCCTGTGCCAAATTACAGATTTTACCAGTATGATATTGCTGAAGAGAGGTAGAGATGGAACAGATCAGATAGGCAGCAAGGGTTCTATTGGGATCCTAACTCACACACCAGAGAAACTGATATAGGACAACTAGCATTTGCTATTTTTAGGGTGTTAACCAAGCAAAAGAACAACCCTTCCTCTGCTGGAAGACTAGTAAAGTCTTAGTTTGGGGAGAGTGAAGAGTCTAGTTTATGACTCAATTTTGTTAAACTTTATTATCCACTTGTTGTAGTTATCTTGGACTTTGGTACTTTGATCCTAATCTTTTTATGTCATTGCCTCAAAACTATAAGATGTTGAGCATAGGTCATGTCTTATATTCTTTTATGACAAAGACATGCTATATGAACTATCTATGTTAATTTTACATATGGTTAATGAATGTTACTCAAAGGTAGTTACGGATGTGCAATTATTGTGTGTACTAATATTGTTATGCAGATATAATCAGCATCCATAAAGTAGAGGAAGATTTTGTTGGTTGGTTACTTGCCCTAAAAAGTCAAACATGGTGATCATTCAAATGTCAAATGGAGGGAAGACAATCACCTTGTAACTAATCTTAAATACTTGTTGAGAAAATTTAGGAGTTACTGTTATGCTAGATCTGCGTTGAAGCAACTCACTTGACCAAACTCCACGCATGTGTAACCTCCTTTCCACTTTCTATGTTTTCCATAAAGAGGCGCCCTCCTATTATGTTGGAGTTGACTGCCTTGCTAGGTAGTTAGTTTTATAGTTTTCTTTCTATAAATAAGACTCTGATGCTCCTTCTGAGGGGTTGTTGATTAATTAGAGATTCTATTTGCATTATCCATTTTTTGGTAATATAGTTATGATGTTCAGTTGTACTCATCTTTTCCAATGAATAAAATGAAGTTATAAGTTCACATTTCTAAGTTTACATTTGTCTTAGGGAATACTCATCCAAGGAGGCCCACTTGGTGAGAATTCCATCCTCTAGTTTAGCTATATTTTCTGTTAAGCATTTAGTTAAATCTAGCATTGAATGTTCCTGCAGCCACTAGAATTCTATTTTGTGTCTATTCCTGCAGCCAAAGTAGATAAAGTAGTTTCTTGTTTGTTTGCCCAGACTTTTGCTTTCTGTCATGTACTTGATCTTAGAATAGTTGTTGGTTGATGTTCAGCATTCCTACTATTTCCTTTCTAGCAGTTTATCTGCAGCATTATGTCTTTCTTAGCTATAGAATGAATGTGGCTACTTTGGAAGTTCTTAGTGCACATACCGTGCTGACCCATTTCAAGTTCATGTCCCTGGGTTGACAAGTGAAATGTATCTCCATAGTGATTAAGACAGTTATTCAGGTTAGATGTCCAATCTCTGAGTTACAGTTTTAAGAGCTCAGTTGTTAAATCATTGTAAGAGACCAACAATAGGGAAGGACATATAAAAGCAAATTGTATGAAGAAGTTATTCTGTGATATCTACCAAGTAATGGGACATTCGATCAAGGAATGCCCATTTAATCTAAAAGCAAGAAGTACTCAGGTGCTCTTTACACAAGGAGAATCGTCAACTCTGCTGATGACACCCCCGAAGCCTCAGAATAGTCCCAATGCATCCCCTGGAGGGTATCAGAATAACAGGGGGAGTAACAATAATAGCCCTAGAAATAGATTGTAGTACGACAGCAGGGGCGACCCATGATACAGTGCTAACAATGCAACGAATGGGGGCACTTTGCAAGGGAATGCCCGAACAATAATCAAAATAAAATAAATGCATTATGCAAGTGGTGTGGGCCTGGAGATCACGAAGAAAAAGATTGCCCAAAACAGAAAGAGGTGAACCTTATCAATGTCAAGGAAAATGACGAAGAGATCCTTACTGTCACCCGAGCACAATGGAAGAAAGCTATGTATCCAGACCCCAGAACCGAGAAAGAGAGACTCTGGGAGGCTAGAAAAGAAGTAGTGATGGAGATGGAAACAGAAGGGAAAAATAGAAGAATAACCACCGTACAACTAGAGTCAAACAAGAATATTGTAAATCAGGTGTTGCAGACCACTGTGTCCGTCAGGATGGCGGATCTCCTACAAAGCATGCCACAATTGAGGATGGAAATTTCTAAGGCAATGGAAGGAAACCTAAGTAGGGAAACAAAAGGCGAGGACATCATAGTGGAGCCACCGCTGAAGGGAGAACAAGTCATCGACCTGAGGCTGTTAGCAGTTGACAATGGGAAGAATCCAGTCATCGTACACATATCAATCGGTGGATGCTACCTGACGAACACAATAATTGATGGAGGATCCGGAGTGAATGTGTTGACAGAAGACACATGGAAGTGCTTGGGAAAACCTACCTTATGGCCACAAAATTTCTAGTTAGTGGGAGCAGACCAACATGGGATTAAAGCGTTGGGAGTGCTAATGGCTCAAAAAGTGAAGATTGGCACCCAACCCTTTCTGTTAAACTTTGTAGCCATAACAGCACAAAATGCGTCATACGATGCATTTCTCAGTCGAGGGTGGCTAGAAAACAAAGGTAAGAAGATTGTCATAGTTCTAAGAACATAGGCTATAAGTGAGGAGTTGGTGTCAGATTCTGATTCAAACGAAGGAGAGTCAGTTGGTAGAGGACCAATGGAACCTGATGAGGAAGGAGTATTAAAAATGCAAGAATGTTTTGAGGATGAGACTAATTCATTTAGCAGGCTTTTTCACTGGCAGATGGAGGACTATGAGTTCTTCAAGTCGGAATGTAACATGATCTCGATAAAATAAATCGGTGAGACCTCTCAGGTGAATGTAGACACAGAAGGTGATGGAAGAGAATAGAAAGAAGACAAATTAGACGGAAATGATGACCAACACACCTTCCCGACTGCCTTCGGGGAATACATAGAAGGGATAGTCAAGATAGACAGTACAATCGCTCACAACTTTGGAGCGGAGGGAAAGATCAAGTACGAGGAACCATCCATGAAAAAGCTAAATCTGGGTGAAGATAGTAATCCTTGATTAATACTAGTAGGGGATGATTGGAATCCCGTCCTCAAAGCAGCGGCATTCAGGATCTTCATGGAATACAAGGAGGCATTTTATTAAACATATAAGGACTTGAAAGGAATTCTACCAGAACTGTGTGTTCATAGTATTCCATTAATACCATGGGCACGTCCTGTGAGGAAATGGCCATATAGAATGAATAGGAATTATGCGACCAAAGTTTAGGAGGAGATAGAGAAGATGTTGGAGGCCGAAAACATATTCAAGGTAGAAACCAGCGAATGGGTCTCACCCATCATCATATCACTTAAGAAAGAGGGTGGGCAGATTAGAATATGTGTAGACTTCAGATGCTTGAATGCAGTTATTTTGGTATTTAGTAACAACAAAGAAGAGCACCTACAACACTTGAGGATCATCTTTGGTGTGTTAAGGAAGGAGAAGCTCTATGCCAATTTGAAGAAGTGTAGGTTCATGCAGGACAGTTTGGTTTTTTTAGGCTTTGTCATTTCTAAAGATGGTGTCAGAATGGATCCAGAAAATGTCAGGGCAATTCTAGAATGGCCTAGTCCAAGCAGCATCACAGAGGTAAAAAGTTTTCATGGCTTGGCCACTTTCTATCGAAAGTTCATTTGAAATTTTGATAGTATTGTAGCTCCTATAACAGATTGCACCAAAGGAAGGGAGTTTGTATGGACCAAGGATGCTGAGGAGAGCTTTAAGTACTTGAAGCAAAAGGTAACATAAGCACCTATACTTGCATTGCCAAATTTTGATAAGGTATTTGAAGTAGAATGTGATGCCTCCCATGTGGGAATAGGTGTTGTGCTTATCCAAGATAGAAAACCTATAGCTTTCTTTAGTGAAAAGCTTAATGAAGTGAGAAATAATTATTCTACTTATGATTTGGAATTTTATACAATTGTTCAAGCATTGAGGCATTGGAGACATTATCTAGTTCCCTAGGAGTTTGTATTGTTTACAGATCGTATTGCACTGAGATACTTAAACACACAGAAAAAGTTGAATAGTAGGCATGCCAAGTGGGTCTCTTTCTTGCAGGGTTACAATTTTGTGTTGAAGAATAAGTTTGGAAAACAAAATCAAGTTGCAGATGCGTTAAGTAAGCGTGTTGCACTTTTAACCACAATAAAAACTGAGGTGATTGGTTTTGATGCCATCAAAAATTTGTATGAGTTTGATGATGATTTTTGGGAGATTGTGGAACAATTGAAGGCACCAGTATCTGGTAACTTGGATCACTTTAGGGGTGAATATTTTATGCAAGATGGGTATCTATTTAAAGGAAAACAACTATGCATACCAGCTGGCTCTATGAGGGAAAACATTATCAGAGAATTTCATAGTAGTGAGTTGGTTGGACATTTTGGCAAGGACAAGATAATAGCCTTGATAGAAGATAAATATTACTAGCCAAAGATGAAAAGGGATATCACTAAGTATGTAACAAGGTGTAGGATCTACCAAGTGGCAAAGGGACATTCACAAAATACAGGGTTGTATATGCCATTACTAGTACCAACTGCACCATGGACAGATTTGAACATGGACTTTGTGTTGGGACTTCCACATACTCAATGAGGTAATGACTCCATTTTTGTAGTTGTTGATAGGTTCTCCAAGATGGTTCATTTTATTGCCTGTAAGAAAACTAATGATGCAACGAGGGTAGCAGAGTTATTTTTTTCAGAAGTTGTTCGACTACATGGTGTTCCAAAGACTATTACCTCTGATAGGGATACCAAATTCCTCAGTCATTTCTGGAGGACTTTATGGAAGAAGATGGGGACCAAGTTACAGTTTAGTAGTGCCTATCATCCTCAAATGGATGGGCAAACAGAGGTAGTCAATCAGAGTCTAGGAAATTTGTCAGGTTGTATTGTTGGAGAAAAGCCAAAACAATGGGACCTGGTGTTACCCCAGGCCGAATTTGCCTATAATATTTCTGTTAACAGATCAATGGGAAAGTCCCCTTTCTAGATTGTGTATGGCAGGAACCCTTAGGGTGTTCTAGATTTGGTACAGATACCAATGAAAGATAGAGTCAGCGATGATGGGGAAGCATTTGCAGAACACCTTCAACAGTTGCAGAAAGATGTGAGACAGAAGTTGCAGGACAGTAATGAGAGGTACAAGAATACAGTGGATGTTAGTAGGCGACATCAAACATTCAACAAAGGTGACTTAGTGATGGTATATTTGAGAAAAAAGTGGTTTCCTACTGGAACATACCACAAGTTGAAGTACAGGAAAATTGGTCCTTACAAAATTACAAAGATCAATGATAATGCATATGAGGTCAGTTTACCAGATGATCTCAATATTTCTCTTGTGTTTAATATTTCTAATTTATACGCATTCCATGGTGAGGATGATGCTAAAGACAGTCAACCAAAAGTGGCATGGCACCACCACATTCCCCATAAGAAGAAGGAAAAGATTGCACAGGTTCTTGATAAGACAACTATCCACACTCGACAAGGGCATTACAAGTATTTAGTACAGTGGGAAGGATTGCCACCAACAAATAGCACATGGATTACAGAGTGAGAAGTATAGAGGTTAGATCCAGTCAAGTGGCAGCAGTTCGAAGACACTCACTTGCAGGAGCTGCGTTCTTTTCAACCAAAGGAGAATGATGCAGAGACTTCCGGAGGTCATAACTTTTGACTCGGATGTGGGTTTTCTACGAAATTTTACAGGTGGATGCGTTATGACGTGGCATATGGTTTCCCAACCTACCCTAGTTGGTTGGACCCCATCTTGGCACTTTTTGGGGCTTGAAACTTTCATCTAGGCCCTCAAAATGGCAATTTAGTGTTTTTTCCTAGTTTTTAAAAGTTGCTTTTTTTTAATAAGTCGAAACTCATGTTTGGAATTTAGGATGTTAGTTGGCTTTTCATCCTACCTTAGTTTTAGGAAGTTTTTGGGAAAAATTTGGATTCTCAAGATATGAATGTAAAATTACCTAAAATGGCAAAATTATACAATTGTCGAAATCTGCCAAAAAAGGTATTTTTTTAATTTTTTTTGTTTTCTTGGATATAAGAGAGTTTTCTCTCATTGTAGCAGTAGAGTTGGTGAATAAAAGTTTTTTTTTTTCAGTGTTCCAAATCTTTGGCTCTCACATGATTAATGGCACAATTTTATTAAGTGTATGTTGTTGGCTACATCAAAAGGTACTTGATATCAGTATAAAGAGTATTCAAAATGCTCTTAATGATGGAGGTGATATATACAATTTTTTCTATCCTGGCCCAAAGTTATTAAGGATATTGAAAAGAAGATAAAGGAGCAAAAATAAAAACTTGTTGAATCTATCTCAAAATTTTGATCCTTTAAAAGTTTCTCTGGTAAGTCAGGAGTGTCAAGCAATCAGCTTGACTAATGAAATAAAGAAACTTGTTAAAGAAAAGAAAAATATTGTGGAGAGAATGTGTGAGCTCTCAGGATTGATTGCCTCCAAGTTAGAAACAATGTTTACTGCTTTATCAGAAGCTCAAGTTGTAGTCCAAACAGGTGATCCTTCAGATCTGAAGAAAGCAGAAACACATGCATTCCTACTAAGTGGACACATCTCAATTTTGGATAGCATGAAAAGAAAATGATTGATGTCAAAAGGGGAGTGAGAGATAGTGAAAAATGAAAGAAAATGAAGAATCCAACAAAGGGGGAGCAGTGGAAGAATATATAAGTGTACACAGTAGGGGGAGTCAGTCATGACACTTAGTCATTTTTCACTAAGTGTTACCATCAATGCCAAAGGGGGAGATTGTTGGAAAGAGACACTGTAAGGCATTTTATGTGTTGTCATTAATGGAAACTAAGCTCATTCCACACATCCACAGTGCAGTATCAAATCATACCGAAAGTCAGTTCCAAGATTGGTCAAGTCTAGATAGACAGGAACAGGGTTTATGGCAGAGTTTAGTATTTTGGTCAGCAGATCTCTCCAGTTAATCATTATGTGTTGCAAATATGAGGGAGTGTAGAGGAATGTTAGGAAAATATGAATCCAATATTTTAGCCTCTAGTGATAAAGGGATTAAAAGTTATGAGCATCTGAGTACCGGGTCCTAATATGACAGAACAATTCAGTGAAGAACATGTCAACTTGTGTTAGACCCTTGTGCAGATCTAGTAGAAGTGTTTTGGTGAGTTGCATATGGGATATAATGTTAGTAGCTAACATTTATGGTGACCTGCAAGTGTTATTTCTGGTACGCATCAATATTTGTGTATGGATTCAGCCGACAGGACAGAGTACTTGTATTGTTTGTTAAGTTCTTCATAAGGCCGACAGAAAAGTGATTGAATTTCTTAAGGTGGATATATATAGCCGATGGATTTGAGTGTACTCATGATGAAGGTGTGCAAGGATGCAGTAGTGCAAAAAAGGCAGATTAAAGAGCGAAAGAGAAGAGATCTAAAGTCTTGAATTCTTGCATTGGAAGATGTTATTCATTAGTTCAAACAATATGTGATCCTTTTGTAATCACTCTTATAGGCAGTGAGCCTCTTTTGAGTAGTGAGCTCTGGGAAATGAGCCCGAAGGCATGTGCCTTCCCCTTTTGTAATACTTTTAATAGAGTATAATCTTTGTGGGTTAACCCCCACCGTGGTTTTTCCCTTAACCAAATTTCCACGTTAAAAATCTTGGTGTCTAGTGTGTTATCTGTGTTTCTGCTCATGTGTTATTGATTTTTACTTTTCATGGTTACATCATTAAACTATTAAGAAGTAGTAAAGAAGAATTAACTGCAGTCAGCATTAAAATTTTAAGACAACTAATTCACCCCCCCTCTCAGTTGTCAGCCCTAATTCCAACAATATCTATATTGATGCTTCCAATGATGATATTGGAGCAATGATAGGTCAAGAAGATGAAAATGGAGGAAAGTACGCTATATATTTCATCAGTAAAAACTTGAGCCCCACTTAACGGAATTACATCACCATGGAGAAGTAATTCCTAGCAATAGTTCATGCAATAAACAAATTCTGGCATTATATTACAGGATACAAAGTGACTATGTTCACAGACCATTCAGCCATTAAATACCTGATGAACAAACCTGTAATGAATGGAAGAATAATCAGATGGTTATTACTTCTCCAAGAATTCAATGTGATCATCATGGATAAACCTAGGAAATTCAACATAGTTGCAAATTTTCTATCCCAAATAAAACAAGATAATGGAGATTGTACCCTTGTGCAGGATGAATTTCCTGATAAAAATTTATTCACTATCTCCATTAAAACACCCTGGTTCGCAGACATTACCAATTACTTAGCCACTGTAGAGCTTCCCCCAAACTTTACATCAAAACAAAAGAAACACCTCATTCGAGAAAGTGCTCACTTCAAATGGATTAAGGGCATGTTAGACTAGATGAAACATACATCATCCTCAGAGCTTGACATGACGATCCATCTGGAGGACACTACTCTGCCAAAAGGACTTCCCATAAAATCTTAGGTGCAGGATACTATTGACCCTCTATGCACAAGGATGTAAAGAACTATGTTCATCATTGTGATGAATGCCAACGAGTGGGAAGACCTATGGCCTCCAACGAAATGCCTCTGCAACCTAAGGTGGTTTTCAAACCATTTGAAAAGTGGAGACTGGATTTCATTGGTCCTATAGACCATCCTTCACAAGGGAAAGAGTATATTCTGGTCTGCACGGACTATCTTACCAAATAGGCAGAAGTCCAAGCTCTGAAAGTTGCTAGAGAAGAACAAGTTGTAGACTTTCTGTATAACAATTTTTTTCCCAAATTTGGAGCCCCTAGGTTAATTGTCATAGACCAAGGACCTCAATTTATGTCCAAGGTTTTATTAGCTTTTACTGATCATTTCTAGGTAAGCCATAAGAAGTCGTCACCCTATCACCCACAAGCAAATGGTCAAGAAGAAGTTACTAATAGGGAGCTTGAAAACATCCTAACAAAAATAGTTTCATCAAGCAAAAAGGACTAGGCTAGAAAATTGCCCAAGGTTGTCTGGACTTACAACATGACTTGGAAATCCACCACTAGACTTACTCCTTACGAATTAGTCTTTGGGAAGAAACCTTTTCTACCCATCGAATTTGAACTCCAAACTATTAGAACAGCAAAGGAGCTAGACTTAGATCTTGATCGGGCTCAGGTAGAGAGAGTCTTGCAGTTTAGTGAACTAGATGAACTCCACTTGGAAGCTATTCATCAAACTAAGCCAGTTCAACAACAATGAAAGGCCTGGTATGATAAACACATTAAAACAAGAGCATTCCACGAGGGAGATTGAGCATTATTGTTTGATTCTCGATACAAGGACCAGAAAGGCAAACTTAGAACTCATCAGTTGGGTCCATACAAGATTTCTGAGGTATTTCCAAATGGAGCAGTACAACTCAAACCCATTGATGGTGATTCTCAGACTCTCTTAGTCAATGGACATTAACTCAAGATTTACCATAAACCTTTCAACAAAGAAGAGTTTACTCGACTGGTAGAAATGCACGAGGAAACTCAATGTCTTGATTCTACTTCGGTAGAAACAATACCATAAACTGAGTAATAATATATATATTTTTTGGAAACAATGTAGATAACTGAGAGGGGGGTGAATCAATTATCTTATATCTTTTCTATTTTCTTACTTTTTCTTAACTTATCATTTAATGTTATGTCAAAACAAGACAATCATAAGAGATGAAAAGAAATTAACACATGACACAAGGATTTTTACGTGGAAACCCTGTTAAGGGAAAAACCACGGGGTGACTAACCCAAGATTGTACTCTCTTTTAAAACAATGAGTACAAATTTGGCACTTGCCAATTAGGGCTCACTTCCTGAGCACACTACTCACAAAAGGCTCACTACCTACAAGAGACTTACAGTCTACAAATGCTTACAGAAGATACCAAGGTGTTTGAACTGATGAGCAACATCTATGCATGTAGGATTTCAGTTCTAGTTAGGCACAATAAACTAATCTGGCACATTTCATTCTTCCTCTGCTCAATATAACTTTCCTGTTACATTCTGGGCTTGAATTACTACCTTCACACTTGTCTCTGCTTATCTTCACACTTAACCATACATACCATTCACTACACACACTTATAGGCTTGAATCCATCAGGTATATATATCCGCATCAAGGATTTCCAACTTCATAGTCGGTAACAAGAACACTTGAGATATTTGTAAGTTATTGATCTATTGGCTGAATCCATGCTTGATTAGTGATGCACATCAAAAATATAGGCATAGAAGTCATAAATCATGTCGGCCAACAATGTGTAATATCACAGATTGCTTGATCAGCACATTTTACACATCCAGATTGAAGTCTGATACTCTGTTGGTCAGTTCTTCCTCTGTTTACTCTGCCTGACTGGAATCCAACACTTGGATACTCATATTTTTTTCTTGTTTTATCATCGGAGGCTAAATATTTGGAATACAGTAGTCATGATACCCCTCTTGACTTGTCCAAGTCTACAACTTACTGAGTTACACCATTTGAGAGATCTGAACCTAATTGTTAGACCTTGTTACATACTATGTTCTTGTTCACCAGACCAAGATAATCTTCAATCTGACTTCTGGTATAGGCATATTATGTACTACAGATGTGTGGGATAGACTTTGTTGCCATCAATGACAACACTTATGAAGCCACACAGTGTCTCTTGCCAACAATCTCCCTCTTTGGCATTGATGGCAACACTTAGTGAAAAATGGCTAAGTGTCGCAGTAACTCGCCCTTGGCTGATGCTCTGTCTTTTGCACTATTTTACCGGAGCTCCCCCTTTGTTGGATTCCTCATTTTTCACTACTCTTCACTCCCCCTTTGACATCAATGGAAAAGGGAGGGATCCGTAAACCAAAATTGTACACAAAGTTTCCACATAAGGCCGCATATGTACATATAATTCATATGATAAACTTACATATACTTGAGTATGTCTACAAAAGTAGTCTTTAGATGTACAAACTTTGTGGCCCAACTCCTCTTCATCCTATCCAAAATGGAGATGTGACCACTCAAAAAAAATGCATAAGCTTTTGCCCTTCTTAAGTCTGCTGGATCACTGGTTTGGGCTGTGGTCTGAGCTTCTGTTAAGGCCTCATGCATTGCCTCTAACTTAGGGATAATTATTCCTCTGATTTCACCCATTCTGTTCATTATGTTCTTCTTTTCTTTGCCCAATCTCTTTATTTTGTTTATTATAACAATAGCCTGGCATTCTTGATTCATTAAAGAGGAGGAAAGAGGGTCAAAATTCTGAACTAGGCTTGAGAATTTTTCTTCTTGTTCTTTTACTTTCTCCTCAATGTCTTTTGTCACTTTAGGCCAAGTCAGACAAAATTTGAATAGGTCCCCACCGTCTTTGAGAGCATTTTCAAGGCTCTTTATTCCAATATCTAGAGTTCTCCTATCATTTGCAATAAGTCCTTGCACCTTAGTGAATCTTTTTCCCAGAAACTCCTTCCGGACCTTTGCTTCTGTTAATTTCTCTAGAGATTCAAAATGAGTGTTAATAGAATTTACTAAGTTTTTCAAGTTACCAGATGGTGAGGCCGAAGGATCCTTTTGATAGGATGGCATGATCTTCTCCAGCATCTTGGATGCAATCTCCAACAGTTCACAGTGCTCCATGTGAGATTTCAAGAGTTTTTCTTTTGCTTTGGCTTGAGCAGAAGATGTTATTTTCATTGTCTAAACCGGGGAGAGAGAGTCAAAATTTAGTGGTCCTTGAAATAGCTCAGGTTCATCCAGCTCCATCATTTCTTTGTCTAAGAAGTTCTTCACTGTCTCTGTAGTGTCTCTTGCTAGAGATTGAGACTTCTTTCCTTTTGAAATATCAGAACAATCATCATTAATTTTTTTTGCTTGTTCTTCTTCTTTTCCCTTATCCTCTTTTCCTTGAATCTTCTTCTCCTCTCTTCTACCTTCCCCTTTAGCTTCAGAGTCTGGAATGTTGCAAATGATATGAGTGTGGGTAGCCCACCAGCTGAATGTAGTCTGGTCACTGCCCTGATGGCATCTTTAGTTATCTTGAATGGGCTCATTAGCCACATAAAATTATCATGCATCCTACTTAGAACATACTGGACCCAATCATCTTCTGCAAAACACGAAAAATGTATGCAATATCCGAAGTGTTTATCCCGGAAGGCCTTGAATTCAGGTTTGAGTTCAAAATTCTCATCTATTAGTTGTTTGTGATAAATGTCCATCAATTTTGAGTATCCAAATTCTTCAATGTTTGCATGGATATAAACCCTAACATCTTCTACATGAAGACTCCGTGCGGAATGCTAGAAAACGCACCCAAGGGATCAACTTCTAGAGATTTGTAAGGGTGTTTCTTGAATTTAGGTCTCCTATCAGAAATATTGACAGCTGTATACACCTAAAAATGACATGACTCGGTCTAAATAAATATTCTTAATATTTATTTCATTCTAATTCTTCTATCAATAAATAAATAAACAAATTTATTTATTTGATTCACATTCCTCTAAGTTCATTAAATATCAAAATATTTAATTACCTCTTCTAAAGTAAAAATTAAATAAAATCCTTTATTTAATTAAATTATTCCAAACGATTAAATAATTCTTAGTTATTTAAGTAAGTCATTCATTCCTCCAAATTTGAATAAATCAAATCAAATTTATTTAAATCCTCTCAATCTCCAAAAATAAAATACAATCAAATATTTTATTTATTCTTCCAAATCATGCACAACAATTAAATAAATTTATTTATTTAATTTGCTTTCTTATCTTCTAATTCTTCAAAAATCTTCCAAAATCTTCTAAATATAAGTCTTCTTCATGCACACAAAATTAAATAATTTATTATTTAATTTCTCTCAAATCATGCAAAAGCAAATCTCAAGTTGAGTTAACTGACTCAATCAAGCCTTGTTTTTATCAATATCTCTTAAATTAGAAAAAAAAAATTCTAATTTATGAAAAGCATGTCTTATATTTAGAAAAGAAAGTAGTTAACTCAAATAAAACAGCCTTTGTGTGACACTTGTCTTCTTCTTACTCACGCACATTCCTCAACCGTTCTCAACCGTTGATCTTCTCATTCTTTCTATACCATTGATCTTCATTCTCCCAAGTCTATAAATTGAACTCTCTTCTTCCATTTCATTCATCCAAGCTTTAAGTAAATTTACTCTGCAGGAATTACAGCGTGCCTTTGGCACCAATTCCTTCATTGCTTGTGATCAACTTTGTTACCACACTATTACTAACATTGTTGTGAAGCTCATCTTCACGGCACAACTATCATAGTCGTTCCCAATTGACATCTTGGAATCATAGCAAGGAAGTGTACCTTCTGAGGGCCATATTCATAGACAAGATCATTTGTGATAGGCAATCAATGGAAGCTACAAATTAAAGGAGGTTTGCATTGTATTGTTCTTTGTTTGATTGAATATCTTTTGCTCATTGATTCATTGAGTTTTGGGTATCATTGATATTGATTATATTGATTATTCATTTAGATCCAATTTTCCCTTAACAACAACCATTGGAGTAGCCATTTTGCAAGAGATTTGGAGAGAGATTTTTAGAATGGAAGTACCTTTTCACACTTTAGGGTTTGAAGCAGAAGCCGGAATGAATCTCTAGTTGAATTAGATTTTCAGTTGAACTTGAGTGAATTGTAGGATCTTCTTCGCAAAGCTCTTCTTTTCTTCTTCGTGAGTGCAAGTGTGTAAATAATGAGTGAAAGAACCCTTTTATCCTTGCGCAAACCCTAATTTCCTTTTGTGATAACTACACAACTTAAGTTATCTGGTTGCCCTGTTTTGAGAGAGATTTTCTTGAATCACTGCGTAGAACTTAAAATCATTATTTGTGAGGATTGACAACATATCTTCTTTTCTTCAATCATGCCATGGGTCTGCAGATCAAAGCATTTCAATTTTGAATCATACCTGATCTATCTGTGAAATTCTACTTTACCAGATAGTTGTCAGAACCGGATTAACTTGAGCCGTTATAAATCTTGCAAAACTCCATGCGGACCTTTCAAATTTTGACTGAAGGTTATTTGGAGGTTTTTCTGAGAACCCTTTAATCTGCAACGTCAGATGTTTACCCAACGTGCTGAATTTAAGCACTAGCTGACTAGCTAGGGGAAATTATTTTTCTCTGTGACTCCCCCTGAACCAGAGCTCACTTTTTTAGTTTTTAGAAGGAATATCAACACCGAATTTCAGTGCAGATCCATCCCCAATATTCATTGTACTCCTTTTTACCCAAATCTTGCTCATCTCCTTTTGAACTTCATCTGCATTTACTTTACTTTTGCCTTTATCTTGTTTCTGATCATATTCCACCGGACCTTTTCTATCCTGATTTCTACTTCTGCAGAATTTGGCAATATGACCGTATCTATTGCAATTGTAACACACAACATTTCTTTGCTTATTTGAATGATATCCTCTTGATCTGCACTCATTAGCAATATGTCCAATCCTATTGCATGCAAAGCATTTACCATTGAAAGAATTGTTCATTTGCATATTTCTGCATTCATGAGATTTGTGACCATACCTTTTGCAATTGAAATATTGACCGGAGAAGGATGAATTGAATTGATTCATTTTATTTCTGCACTGGATTGCTTTGTGACCGAATTTGTTGCAATTGAAGCAGTATCCATTGAAGGATGGATATCTTTGAGTGTTAGGTTGCCTTACCGGAGGTCTTCTAGGCCTGTTTCTTTGATTTCCTGATCCAAAGTTCTTCTGACCGGATCCAGATCTTTCACCTTTCTCATATCCCAAGCCACACTTATCATCTACCCTCTTTTGGCTTTCAAGAAGAACTTCAGGTTGGGCTGAGCTTATCTTGAATTTTTCTTTGTATTCATTTGTAGTTTGAAGATCTTGTTTAAGAGTGTCTATCTGATTCTCAAGTTGTTCTTCATTGTCTCTAGCTTCTTCAAGATCAGATTCAAGATGCCTGATTATTCTATCCATTTTGAGGCAGTCCTCTGTTTTCTCCTTGAGGGATTGTTTTAGATTATCTTCAATCCTTTTCTTTTCTTCAATTTCTTGGGTGAATCTCATAACCCCTGATTCCATTTCATGCCTTACCATAATGACTTCTTTTAACAACTTCTCACATAGCTTATTTTTCTCATTCAGATCTTCATCAAAATTATTGACTTCACTCTGATTGGCTAATTTTTGGAGTAGTTCCTTTCTCTTTTTCATAGAAATACTAAGTTTTTATTTTAGCTCATTTATGAAATCATCAGCTTGTTTGAGTTTTTCTCTCAAATTATTGACTTCAGAGTGGGATTGTTCAAGATCATCTAGGGTAGACTGAAGTTGTTCCTTCATACCATATGCATCCATTGAGATTCCCAGATCTTCCTCAAGCTGTTAGGCTTTGTTCAGAGGAACTTCACTCTGATACCAATTGTTGTAAACAATGCAGATAACTGAGAGGGGGGTGAATCAATTATCTTATATCTTTTTTATTTTCTTACTTTTTCTTAACTTAAATCATTTAATGTTATGTCAAAACAAGACAATCATAAGAGTTGAAAAGAAATTAACACATGACACAAGGATTTTTACGTAGAAACCTTGTTAAGGGAAAAACCACGAGGTGACTAACCCACGATTGTATTCTCTGTTAAAAGAATAAGGAGTACAAATTTGGCACTTGCCAATTAGGGTTCACTACCCGAGCACACTGCTCACAAAAGGCTCACTGCCTACAAGAGACTTACAGTCTACAAATGCTTACAAAAGATACCAAGGTGTTTGAACTGATGAACAACATCTATGCATGTAGGATTTTAGTTCCGATTAGGCACAATAAACTGATCTAGCACATTTCATTCTTCCTCTACTCAATATAACTTTCTTGTTACATTCTAGGCTTGAATTACTGCCTTCGCACTTGTCTCTTCTTATCTTCGCACTTAACCATACATACTATTCACTACACACACTTACAGGCTTGAATCCATTAGGTATATATATCCGCATCAAGGATTTCCAACTTCTAAGTTGGCAAGAAGAACACTTGAGATATTTGTAAGTTATTGATCTGTCGGCTGAATCCATACTTGATTAGTGATGCGCATAAAAAATATAGGCATAGAAGTCATAAATCATGTCGGCCAACAATGTGTAATATCACAGATTGCGTGATCAACACCTTTTACACATCCAGATTGAAGTTTGATACTCTGTCAGTCAATTCTTCCTCTGTCTGCTCTGCTTGACTGGAATCCAACACTTGGATACTCATATCTTTTTCTTGCTTTATCACCGGAGGCTAAATCTTTGGAGTACAGTAGTCATGATACCCCTCTTGACTTGTCCAAGTCTGCAAATTACTGAGTTACACCATCTGAGAGATTCGGACCTGATTATCGGACCTTGTTACATACTCTGTTCTTGTTCACTGGACCAAGATAATCTTTAATCTGACTTCTGATATAGGCATATTGTGTACTGCAGATGTGTGGGATAAACTTTATTTCCATCAATGACAACACTTATGAAGCCACACAGTGTCTCTTGCCAAGAATATTAGTGTGTGTATATGCATTTAGGAACAATTATTCATATATTCCTCTTTGTACTTGCCTAAATTTCATCTCTATTTTGTAGGGTTTCATCTTTGAAGGAGTGTTACAAATTCTGGCGCAAAACCTGGTGTTGCTTTGAAACTTGTTATTTGAATAGATCCACACCCTTGCTTTGTTCCTACATTCTGGTTGCATCTTTCAGTGATACTCTGGAACTTTGTTCCTGCATTCTGGCTGCATCTTTCAGTGATGCTCCTAAACTTTGTTCCTGCATTCTGGCTGTATCTTTCAGTGATGCTTTGGAACTTTGTCCCTGCATTCTGGCTGCATCTTTCAGTGATGCTCCAGAACTTTGTTCCTGCATTCTAGCTGCATCTTTCAATGATGGTCCAGAACTTTATTCCTACATTTTGGCTGCATCTTTCAACAATGCTCTAGAACTTTGTTCCTGCATTTTGGCTGCATCTTTCAGAGATGCTCTGGAACTTTGTTCCTACATTCTGGCTGCACCTTTTAGTGATGCTATGAAACTTTGTTCTTGCATTTTAGCTGCATCTTTCAGCAATGCTCCAGAACTTTGTTTCTACATTCTGGCCGCATCTTTCAGCGATGCTCCAAAACTTTGTTCCTGCATTCCAGTTGCATCTTTCAAGCGATGCTCTAGAACTTTGTTCATGCATTATGGCTGCATCTTTCAGTGATGCTCCGAAACTTTGTCCCTACATTCCAGCTGCATCTTTCAGTGATACTCCAGAACTTTGTTCCTGCATTCTGGCTGCAACTTTCAGCGATGCTCCAGAACTTTGTTCCTTCATTTCTAGCTACATATTTCAATGATGCTCCAAAACTTCATCCCTTCAGCCTGGCTGCATCCTATGATGATGCTCTAAAATTTTGCTCATATTCTCCATATCTATTCCTTTGATATCTTCCACCACCATTGTGAACTTGTGATTTATGTCTATGAAAATGTTCCTACTATCTGCAAGCACACCATTATCACCCTGAAATCCACCACTAAATCCATCATAAGTTTGTCATTCCCGACCATAATAAATAAGTGTTATGTTGACAACTTGTCATCATAATAAATTTAGCCACCCCATTATCACATCATAATAAATTCATTCCATCCAAACCATTTAGTATCGCCACCTAGGATGCTATTATGTTAGCAAAAACAAGTGACTTTCAAATCAATAACGGAACTGAAGGTAAGTACATTTTTTTTATTTTAAATAGATTATTTATTGTGAATAAAAGTAGATAAATTGGCAGGACCCATTTTCTCTTCCAAATTTGGCAAATGTGTGAACTATTTCTTCACTGGAGAAGGTGGCAGCTCGTTCACTCTATCCCATGCAATGTCATAATTAACTACTACAAAGCCAAGTACCTAAATCAACATTATCAAAGTACAAGTGGCCTCAAAACCTACATTCCCTTTAATTTCCCTATCAGTTTCTTGAGTAGTTTTATCATTTTGGGTGCCACGATATTTTAGTAGACATTGAGCAGTATTATCATTAACAAATAGAATGGGAGGAGCCAAATCCAAGTCTGAGCCAGCTTCACCAGATAAATTGTTGGCATTGGGGAGTATTTTAGAGTTGTTTCAAAAAGTAGGGGAGCTAGAATTTACAAAGAAATTTGAGGGACACCATGCACAGTTGGTCAAGGAATTTGTCGAGAACTTTGCAAATGGACAATCAATTGTGCACAGGAAGAAATTCAAGGTAATTCCCCAAATTATCTGGTATTGGAAATGAAGGTATTAATTTGTCTAAAACCACAAACATTTCCTATCATAAAATGATAGAACTTTTTGTACGGGAAGGGGAACCTCACCCATTATTAGTTGTGAATACCCGGGGGCAAAACAAGGGGTTTCACATAATGTCCATTGTAGAACCATGGCGAATAATAGTTGCATGGATCATTAAGTACTTCACTTGTGAAGGGCAATGTGCCACTGTAGTTGGCCCCCCTTTTCGGCTACTCATTCATTTGCGCCATGGTTTAGAAAACCCTGAATTAAGGGTTAACATTCCTGCCTTCCTCCATGATTCCCTTGTCAGTATCATAGAACGATTCAAGATAGGGTCTAGGCCTTTAAAGCATCATGGTCTTATACATTTAATTTACAAATATCATTTTCATAAGAAAAGAAAACCAAATGTAAAATAGCAGAAGTTTCTGCAAAAGTTTGAGAACCCTGAACCTCCGAGACAATTTGAGGAAGGTGAGACGTCTGGTAGGGCAACCCAAAATGTGAGAGAACTCTCCCCTATACCTCAAGGTGATAGACAAGCTCCTAGCAGTGAAGCACCAGAAAATCCAGTAAACCCTTTAGATCTTGAAGAAAGGCCTAAACCACATAATGTACTTGAGACCCTAGAAAAATGGGAAAATGTGGATTTAGTAGACTCAGATGAGGAATATACTAGGCCCCGTAAAAAGGAGAAGAGGCCCAAAATGAAACTGCAAAAACCTCCTCCTTTAAGAAGGAGAAAATGGCTAGCTATTGAATCTAGTTGTGTCGCGGCCTCTGAATTACCCCCTATTCCCAAGAAAAAGAGACAAGAAAAGTAGCCCTGTGAAAAAGTAACCCAGCCAGATGAAACTATATCTCAAACATGTGCAAATGTAACTCAAACTTTGGAGAGTAATAAATACCCTGAATCTAAAAAAAAATTGACCCGTCTCAAGAAAACCAAAAAGAAATAGGAGAAGAATGACAAGAGGAAATCAATGAACAAGTGCCCAGTTATGTCCTAATTGAACAAGAGGAGGGTCAGGAATATGGGACAGTCAAAACAATTTCTTCATCACAACAACTAGAAAACATTCAGGGAATCAATATGGTGCCTAAGGAGAGACAATTATCTCCCTTAATAAATGTTGGTGACATAAGACAAGGTTCATTAGAAGCAATTAATGAAGGGCATGTGTCTGGCAGAGAAATAGAAGTTTTTATTCCCCCCTTTCTACAGATGCAGAGGATAACAAAAGTGAATCTATGACACTGGAAACAGAGAAATTAAAAGCAAAAATTATGCAGTTGAGAAATAAAATACAATTGAATGAAGAGCAGTTAAACAAACAGCAACAGGAGATAGAGGAACAGAAAGAGCTTCTAGAACAAAGGGATCAAACCATTAGAGAACTACAATCCCAATTGCAGCAAGTTGAAGAAAGAGATAAGCATTGTCTGGATAGTCTATCTAAAAGAGATAGACAAATTCAGAATCTAACCTTTAACTTGGAATGGTGCCTGAAGACATTTGCAAAGGAACAAGAAAAATAAAAATTTGAATTAAATAAAGTTGTAAGTAGAATTGTTGAACTGGAGCAAGATCTACAGGAAATTAATATTAGGCCAACTGTGGAATCAAAGGAGGTTCAAACCGAACCAACTAAGATGGAATGGTTTTAGATCCACATTCCTCCCATGTTAACTAAGTGGATGGAGTAATGCTATTTCTTAAGGCAATCTAGAGATGAAAATGCTAGACTTAAGAAAGAAATAGTATTGTTGAAAGAATCTTATGATAGATTGTATTAGGCTAAGATAGATGCATGTCAAATTGGAGAGCTATTACTGGCCTGTAGGAAACTGTCTAGATTGTATTCTATGTTTCTTAATGAATAGTTGTTAAGATGGAAGCTCTTGAGAATCTCTTACAATATACCACATGACCCTGATGACCAGCAGTTTCTTGAAGCATTTAAAGAAGCATCTCCTATGCAGAAAAATTTGTTATGTGAATTCTTCATTCATAATATGTTTATTAAAAACCATAATGATTTATTCATCAATCTATTTGTGGGGGAAGTTCAGTTAAGGGCATTTTTGTCAAATATGCAAAATCAAATTCAATGGCAAGACAAAACTAGAGAATATCTTCATGCAGAGAGAACTATGGGATTACACATGAGATACCCCAATCAAAAGCCTTTTTCTTTCAAAGCCCAGTTCAGAAGAATTAAGAGCTATGAACATATGAAAGAAAAATAGAATGAAAGTATTAGGATCTGCTTTGAAGATTTCAAGATTAATCGACCACAGTTAATTGACAGAGTTTGGAATGCTTGTGAAGAAAGGTATACCCCCTTGCCTATGTATTTAAAAAGGAGAGAGATGATTCCCCCTACTAACCTCAGATGGTCATACAAAAGAGCTGAGGCATTAACGGAGATTCTTCAGCAGCTAAAAACTAAGTGGATAGGGATGAGATACAGGCCTCCACTATGTTTATAGCCACCCTCTGCAGTCTTTGTGGTTACAGAATAGGAGCCTAAGGGCCTACATACTTGGCAGCTACAAATCAAATTACACAAAGGCTTTCTAAAGGTTCCTGACCATATTGATGAGGAGGTAGATGAAATATATGATTTTAGGTCAAAATTTGATGAATTGAATAGGAAAAGAGAGGCAAAAAGACAAAGGATGCATCAAAGAGCAAGAGGACCTGCTCAAGGTTAGGAAGGGGAGGGTGATGAGGTATAAACAACCTCATTTCTTTGATGAAACAAATAACACTTTTTGCATTGCCCAATTCCCTAACCTTGCCAATTTATTTATTTTTATAAGCAATATTTATCTATTTTTAATGAAATGTTGTATAAACCTTTATTTCCTAAATTGATTGAAATTAGCTTTTAAATGTTGATATAATGGCATGTAGAGTTGGGTAATTGTGTAGGGTAATGTATTGCCTACAAGAGAAGTGAACTTCATGTAGCTGAGGTCGAATGCGCCAGAAGTTGAGGACGCCAGAAATTTTAGGCGTGCATTAATTGAAGGCTCTGTTTTAAGTTATGTTATTTTTGTTGGTTACCCAAAGACATTATGAGTCCACTCAGAGCTCTCTTTATGTTTTAAAAGACATCAGTAGTTAAGATTCTATTTTTTTGTTATAAGACTTCTTCAAATGGCATTTTCCCGCCATCTAAAATTTAGGAGTTTAAATTTAGTTCAGTTTTAATCTATTTCTCTAAACATGGATATAAATATCATATTATGGATAGATAAAAATCAATCCCTTAGTTTTTGAAATGATCAGAGTAATGTACTTGCAATATTCTTCATGAATGCAAATAGTGTTGTTCTGAGTAATTTCTTTTGAAATATAAAGATATGAATAGATTTACCATGTTGATGTGGAAATAATTGAATGTGACCTGAGTTAAAGACAAATTTCTCCCAAGAGCTAGGCACTCGTGGGACTGTAGAATAGATAAGTACTTTCATTTATGTGGATGTTTCATTTAGCTGAAGTTATTTTGTGTTTAGTTTTCTATTGTGAACCTGCAGGGTGTGTTGTTTAAAAGTTTTTGGAGCATCTACTTCAATTAAACTGTTGTGTACTTTTGTTTTAGAACTCTTTATGTTGTTTAAATGTTTCTGGCACATCTGCCTTAGTTAAACTGTTGTTTATTGATAGTTGGAAGTTAGAATGTTTGCGGTATAGAATTTCTCATTGTTCAAAATCAAAGTAACATTGCATTTTTGAATTTCTAGTGTAGAGTTTATATGCTTTCTAGTGTAGAGTTTACATGCTTTCTAGTATAGAGTTTTCATGCTTTTTTATTAGAAACTTTAAATGCTTTCTGTAGAAGGATATAACTATTGTTTCATTTCATATGCTTTTAAAGAAACTAGAAATTTGTTTCTCAATGAGATATCCAAACTCCCTATTGCATACAACCTTATGAGTGCCAGGTAGCACCCATAATAATACCCTTTTTACCTCTCTTTTCCATCCTTCTTATTCTATTGTCCTGATAATTGCACCAAAGTAGACTGATAAGATTTGTTCTAATTATATTAATTAGAGATGAATTACTGAAAGTCATGATTTTTTATTGAAGGACTAATGTGCAACAATTTAATAGAAATATGTAGAAATTCTCTTTTTTAATCTACAGGTGCAGATGTTCAGGCAAAGGCAATTTTGAGCATCTCCAGAGATGGTCCTAATAATCTCTAGAGCTGACATGAAGGATACCACACCAATCTCCAATGTTTTCTAATATGATTGGAGAGATTTTGAGATAAGAGGACCAAGGGTGAATCGTCTCTGGAGCTGGACATAAGTCATAAGCACATCTCTAGAGCTACAAACATAAGTACACACCTTCGAAGCCTCCTTAATACAATGCAGAGTTCCGGCGCCGCTATCAGTCAACACTTCCGGTGGCAATTGGAGTGCTCTAGGGATTACTCAGCCAACGCTTGAGTAATCGAATGAAGACTCTAGTTAACTGCTAGAAGTTTAATTCCTCTTTATTGATTTTGCATGAGTTCTTGACAAACTGATTAAGTACCTATATTTCAGGGCCTCGCTGCCCAGTTGTTATTTGAAACTAAGACTCTAGATTTAGTGGGACTGTTGTTCCACTAAAATCTATTTCAATTGCATGATTTTACTCTGCAGTTAAACAATTGATAGAATAAGAGATTGATGCTATCTCATAGATAAACTAGTAGTTAGAGTAAGTGATATATCATCGCTAGATTTGATATAAATATATAAGGTAGAAGCAGAAGAAAGATATAGATTATTATTATTGTAATCTCATTTTGATATAGATACTTTTTTCTGAATACAAAAAGGATACTGATGGGATTAGACTGAAGAAGAATTGTGATATTACATTCTTGTACTGATTTATTGCCTTAGTCTTTAGTCCTGAGGGTGAGGAGCAAGGGCCCACTCTCACCATCAAGACAGGAGGCTAGTATTTATTTTGTTTATTATTATGTTTCAAATTCTATTTAGGAAGATAGTTATTGTTTTCTCATAGATAAATGCATGCTTCAGTTGAATGGATTAGAATAGATCAATGTTAGCTATTTATTGTTTCAGCTTTGTTTCTCGTATTCTCAAAATTTACTTTCATAGCAAATAAATCAACATCATTAATTTCCATAGCAAATAAGATTAGTAGAATTAGTTCAATGGACTGGTAACTATAGGATTCCTAATTACAAATAGCCAAGGACACAACCCTGGATTTGACACATGAAAACGTGATTAAATGACAAGGACCAACGACCCTTGTCATTTTTGGCTCCGTTGCTGGGGATCTCTATGTTAATTAGAGAAATTTAGTTAAACAATTTTTAGGATAAATTGAATTTGTATGGTTAGAGCTAGGGATTCAAAAGGAAGATACATAAAATAGACACCCCAACAACAAACTATAGGAGAAAGTAGTAGGGTGGCACAAGTTCTTGTTCAAAAGAGGCACCTAGAACCTACCTTGGAAACTGCACCCCAACTCAATAATTCCTCAAATCCTCCAAGTCCTTCACTCTCTGAATATATCCAAGAATTGCAAGAAAGATTCCAAGCAGATTCTTTGACAGAAACTAATTCCCTAGAACCCCACACCAAATCTCAAAGAGAAGAACCAGTATCAGACATGGATGATAATCATGATGAGGAGGATAATCAGGCTCCAAGAACCTTCTCATATCCCATTGTTCTGGCTACTGGAGATAATACCCCTATGAAGAATATTTCACCTTCACATTTGCCAAATTTTAGGGGTCTTTCTTCTGAGGATCCAGATCAGTTTTTGTTTGAATTCAAAGTGGTATGCCAGACTTATGATTATGGATCAGATAATCAAAAACTCAAACTTTTCCCCTCAACATTGAAAGATTCTACTATGAGATGGTTCATGGGTTTACCCCAAAACTCCATCCATTCCTGGGAACATATGGAAATAGAGTTTTTGGGAAAATACCAAGATTACTGTAGAGTCAGTGATAAAAATGAGGAATTGTTCAAAATTAAACAAAGAGAGGATGAAACCTTACAGGACTATGTGGATAGATTCAACTTTGCTTTAAGAAGGTATGGCAATCATGTGGCTCACTCTTTGGACAGAACCCTGTTTGTAAAAGGATTAGACAAAGAATCAAAATAGGCACTGAATCTAATGGGAAAAGGGAATATCAATAAAATGGATATGCATGCTAAAGAAGAACTCTGCAGGAACTATTCTAGAACCTAAGATGGAGTGAGAACACCCAAATATTTCAAAGGAAAGAATGAAATAGGATAGTTAATGGAGGAAATTACAAGTCTTAAAATAGATATTCTAGTCCAACTGAATACCACATTAGATGGGATTTAGGCAAAAACTAGAGCAACTGATCACAACAGAACAACTAAACCACTCTCCATATATTGTCCTAGGTGTAGGAACAAACACCTGTTGAGAGAATGCCAATTAGATAAATCAGAGATCTATCAGATCTATGATAGGGAACATCCTACCAGTCAGTGTGATCATCTTCCAGCCTTAAAAAGGCTGATTAAAAAGAATGCCATTATAGAGTTGAACTATGTAGGACAAAAATAAGTTGGGAATTTTCCTTATAACCAGTATCCAAACTAGGCTTCTTATAGGGGCCCTTCGAACTGGGGAAATAATCAATGGAATCCAGTGTGGCATGGGCCTTAGAATATTCCTCCTTAGGGACCACAAGATTGGCCAAACCAACAATGGCAAAACCAACATTGGTAAAATCAGCCCTGGGAAAATCAACAATGGCCACAATAGTTTGGATTGCAAAACATGCAACCTCATTGGGGTCCTTAATAGGGTTATAATCAACAATACCAGGGACAACCTCAACGTTTCCAACCTCAACAACAAGCATTGCTAACTAGACCCCCTATTGGAAACAATGCAAATAACTAAGAGGGGGGTTGAATCAGTTATCTTATAACTTTTCTATTTTTCTTTTCTTTACTTTACTTATCATTCAAAGAAAGAAAATCATAAGAGCTGAAAGAGAAATTAACACATGACACAAGAATTTTTACATGGAAACCCTGTCAAGGGAAAAACCATAGGGTGACTAACCCAAGATTGTATTCTCTGTTAAAAGAATAAAGAGTACAAATTTGGCACTTGCTAATTAGGACTCACTGCCCGAGCACACTGCTCACAAAAGGCCCATTGCCTACAAGAGACTTACAGTCTACAAATGCTTACAGATGATACCAAGGTGTTTGAACTGATGGACAACATCTATACATGCAGGATTTTAGTTTTGATTAGGTACATTATACTGATCTGGCACATTTCATTCTTCCTCTACTCAATATAACTTTCCTGTCACATTTTTATGCTTGAATTACTGCTTTCGCACTTATCTCTGCTTTTCTTCACACTTAACCATATATACTCTCAATTCCATTTTCTTCAGGCTTGAATCCATCGCGTATATATATCCGCATCAAGGATTTCCAACAACTTCTTAGTCGGTAACATGAACAACTGAGATATTTGCAAGTTATTGATCTGTCAGCTGAATCCATGTTTGAATAGTGATGCGCATCAAAAACATAGGTATAGAAGTCATAAATCATGTCGGCCAACAATGTATAATATCACAGATTTCTTGATCAGCACCTTTTACACGTCCGGATTGAAGTCTGATACTCTGTCAGTCAGTTCTTCCTCTGTCTGCTCTGCCTGACTGGAACCCAACACTGAGATGCTCATATCTTTTTCTTGCTTTATCACCAGAGGCTAAATCTCTGGAATATAGTAGTCATGATACCTGTCTTGACTTGTCCAAGTCCACAACTTACTAAGTTACACTATCTGAGAGATCTGGACCTGATTGTCAGACCTTGTTACATATGTGAGGCCGATTATTTTTACCTCCCTTATTTTGGATCGATATGCATTTTAGTTGATGACATTATCAGACCTTTAGTGACTATGTTTCATTATGCAGACTTAATTTTATCCATTGATTATGATAGGACATTGATTTGACATATGTGATTCGATTTGATCATAGTGATGCTATTTTTGTGATTCGACATATGAGTTATATATTTGATGATGTTTTGTGATGAGATTCTAGTTGTTTATGTGATGTGGACTAATTGACATGTGATGGGATAATGTAGTTTAATTTGGATTTATGTATTGATGTTTATTGTTGCATTCAATTGCGTGCATTTAATTCCAGTTGCTTCGGCTATGACTTTTCATGACAGGACTGACACTTGATCGAGATGTGCAGGTTTCACATTCCCTAGCCACGGGAAATCAAAGGTAGAATTCACACTATGTTATCCCCTGTAAAACCAATCCATTTGTTGATTTAAGTACTTGATTTAATTTTATTATTTTGGCCTTAGTACCCCTTGTCTATTTAATTAATAATTAGTGTTGTATAATTTTACTTGATTTACACCACTTGGTATTTATTTATTTTGGGCCATTTAAAAGTGGATTTTTAACCTCCTTTGTGAACCCTAGAGTCCCAAAAGCTACCCTAGGTGGTTACCCATGAGTCTAGGGTCAACTTGGACTATCTAACCCTAGATTTGACTCACGTTTGGTCACTATAAACCATGGTTTAGTAAAAGTGACGAAAATTTGAAATGAGGGAAGGTGGGAGATGAGTCATGCCTTGGGAAAGACTCATCTCCCTTCCCAATGTTTGGGAACCCTTTCCCAAGGAAGACTTGGGAGGTCTCCAAGACTCCCAAGTGTGTGGGAGCTTCCCCCAAGACTCTCACACGTGTGAGAGCATCTTGGAGGAAGATGGCTCCTTGAGAGAATAAGGGGATGCCATATGGCATCCCTTATCCTCTTGAAGGTGTGAGTGGAATTTCCACCTCACCACTTGTCCTCTCACACATGTGTGAGAGCACAAGTGGATAAGGTGAGGATTGAGAGGGAATGAGAGGATGACACTTGTCATCCTCACACTTCCTCTCCCTTGCAACTGGCATGGGAGGAGGAAGGAGAAGGTGACAAGTGTCACCTTCTTATTCCTCAAGGCCAAATTGATGGCCTATATTATCTCCTCTTGTTGAGGAGAGTGGGGTTCTTGCAATTTTAGTTTTCTTGCTATTTTGGAGGAGTTTGGGAGAGTTAGAGGATTTTTCTTGAAGGATTGGAAGGCTTGGGAAGGCTTGGAGCTCTTCACCAACTTGCTTCCATTATAAGGGCTTTGAAGGTAGGCCTCTTAACTTGTTTTCTCACCCTAGCTTATTTAATGTGTTGTGTTATAATTTTTGGTTGTTTTGTTGTTGCATTGTTTTGTTTTGTTGGGATGGGAGTTATGGTGAGAGCACCTCCAATGGAGGTAATGCTCAACTTGTATGGGTAGGGGAAAGGAACCTCCTTGAGGTCTCTCCCACACTATGTATTTATGCCTTGAGGGCTTTTATTTTGTTGAGAAGGTTATTGAATGGCAAGAGTGCCATGGAGGTTATTTTTGTGATATTGTGGAGAGTGGTGTTTTGGAGATTTTACTTGGCTTGAGGCATTGAGCTTGACATTTTATCATTTAGGGGACCTTTGAAGTTGAGGGGTCCATTCCCTACCCTCACCAACTCATTTTTATGAGTTGAGTTTTGTGTTAAACCTATGGGCTATTTGTGTTGTTGTGTTTGATATTTTTGTTGTGGATTGTTAAACCTGTGGGAATCCCTACCTCCCTAGCTCGGGGGTGACCCACTTGTGGATCTACGGTAGGGAGGAGAGCTTTCGAAGTGGCTGGTTTTGTTGTTCTTGTTGTTGTGTTTATTGTAGGATTAGAGTGGATAAATGAGGTGGATGGAGCCCCTTTTGTGTGGCCTTTGTAGTGTTTTAGAGGCAGATTTAGCTATGGCCTTAGTGGCCTTGTTGCTTGGTAAAATCTTGTAAAAGTTGCTATGATACTTACCGGGGGGTTGGCTGTGTTAGTTAATGGAATGTAAACATTCAGTTATTTTTTTTGTAATGTTGTTCACTTACTATTTTTGTGGAGCTATGAAATTTGTGAAATATATGAGAAGTTGCATTTATATTTTTGCTGTCACTATTTGTTTCCAAACAAAAAAAAAAGTAGGCATGTGTTATAATGCTGTTGTTTTAGATCTGGTTGTGGATGAAAGATAATAAATGTAGCCTCAGTTGTTTAATGCTTCCAAAAAAAAAGGAGAATAAGAGTGTTATTTACTAAATACTAATACTGCCAAACAAGAGAAAGTTTATAATAGTTATCTGTATATTACTTGAAGGATATTTTATGTACTGTGGTTTTAGAAGATAAATTTATTAGCTATTGTTTGGAAGAGAAAAGAAGTTGTTATGAAATTAAATGACATTTAGCCTCCTACCTTATTGTTGCCCTTTCAAAAAAAATAAGATATTTTGTATACATTTTATGTTGTTAAAAAAAAGGGGTGTAAAGTACTATTGAACTATTTATGTTATAAAAGGGTAAGTTAGCATTCTGTTAATATTCAATATGTGTTGTTGTAGAAAATTTATAATACATCTGCTGTGTATATTACAGAATGCATATACACTTATGTTTATAAATATATATTTGTTGCGTGTATATTTTGTAAAAAAAAAGGGGGAAAGTTGTTTTGTGAAATTTAGATTGGACTGTACCATTCTGAGTGTATATGCATATACATATATATATAAATATATATATATATATATATATATATACGTGTATATACATATATATATAGTAAATACTTATTAGGTATAGATTTCAAAAGTTAAAAAAAAAACCTAAATCAAAGGACGAACTGTATATGCTAGGTTATGTTTTTATTAAAAAAAAAAATTACAAAAAAATGGACTGTGGGCGCTGCCCACAGTCCTTCGAACTTTAATAGCAGAGGGGTGTGGTGGAGGCACCGCCTCCCCCACACCCCCCATAACCCCGCACTCTCCCTTGCATCACGTCCGCCGCCAGTGACCATGAACGCCGCCGCTGCAGACCACTAACTCTGCCGCCCACAGCGACTCACCACACCACTCACCTCTGTCGTGAGCTTCGCCCAACTCACCGCCCCTGTTTCATCATTCCTCCGCCCTCTACACCAGTGACCCTCCACCCTCAGCCGTAGCCTCTCCCCAACGTGCAGCTCCTGCCGCCCTCCGCGGCCATACTTCACAACTCCCCAAACACAGTGGCCTCCGCACAGCGCCCCCGACCCTTCACTCTGCACTAGTATGTTGCATACTAACTGTTACACCAACAACATTTTCATGCATATATATAAATAACACTGTAACTTGTCAGGCATACCTCCATGAGTTCATCAATGGCTGCCTCTCCAAACCCTAGCCTGCACCCAAAAAAAAAGATAACAAAACAAAAGGGAAAGAGAATAAGAGATTAGGGCAAGAAGGAGGCATGAAAATAGAGAAGGAACAAAATAAGAGATTAAGGCTTGAGAAAGAATTGAAAGAGGAAATTAGGTCAACTTGCTACTAGAAAGCAATTTTTTAATTTAATAAGGCTTTTCTCATTTTATTTGTGAGGTTTGTATTTTATCCTTTATTTTAAACCTCCATTTCTTTTTATTATTTTATTTATCTTTTGTGATCTCTTTATATGAATTCTAGATTGGAATGGGTTGATTTTGGGCAATTTTGACTTTTGTCTTGTGTTTTGAATCTAATTTATGAGTAAGGGTATTTTTCTCTTTTCCTTGCTTATGGAATTATTTAAATGGGGATAATGAATTTATTTTGATGGAATTTCATCAGTTCAATTTCATCTATTTTTTATTATTATTTTACGGGGAGAGTTAATTAAACTCTCCTCCTCCCCCTATTAATTTGAGTTAGTTGTTAAATATAATTGCCAAATTGTATTTAATAACGAACTCAATTTTCTTCTTGGACCTATTGACATCTTGTCATTTAACTTTATTTTATTAATTTATTTTAAATCGTTTCTGAATTTATTCTTTAAGTTTGATTTAATTTTATTATTAATTTTTACTTAATTTCCTTAGGGTGATTTATTTTTTTAAAATTTTAATTTGCGTTTATCGAAAACGCATTATGCTGCAGAAATTTTGCTAGATTTCTAGGGTTCATTTTATGAGATGTTTTATTTTATTCCATTCCATCATTCCACTTGAATCACGCACCATCTTGCCATTGTTCTACTTATCACTTTTTGATTTGAGTTAAGTTAGGGTTCGAAATTGAAATCTTCTTCACCTAGGAAACTTAGGGTTCAGATTAAATCAGTCTAACCCTAGAAGCGACACCCTGCATGTCGCATACCCCCTAGACGGCCTTCACCTTTGCGGTTATGTTGTCATGTTTACGTCCTTGTGTATTACCACCGAGCACGCAGACGCATGCGAGGGGGTTCCTAGGGATAGGTAGAAAATTTTTTCATAGTTCGTGTCATGACCACATGTCAAATGTGGACATGACACGTGTGTTGTGTGTCATGACCACATGGGAAATGCGGGCATGACAACATACTCTGTTCTTGTTCACTGGACCAAAACAATATTTAATCTGTCTTCCGGTATAGGCATATTATGTACTGTGGATGTGTGGGATAGACTTTGTTGCCATCAATGACAACACTTATGAAGCCACACAGTGTCTCTTTCCAATAATCTCCCCCTTTGGCATTGATGGCAACACTTAGTGAAAAATGGCTAAGTGTCGCAGTAACTCCCCCTTTGCTGATGCTCTGTCTCTTGCACTATTTTACCAGAGCTCCCCCTTAGCTGGATTCCACATTTTTCACTACTCTTCACTCCCCCTTTGACATCAATGGCAAAGGGTGGAATCCGCATACCAAAATTTTGCAAAAATTATTCTATACATGGTTGCATAAGTATATATAAATCATATGTTATACTTACATATACTTAAGTATATCCGCAAAGGTTATTTTCAACTAGATGATTTCTGTGGCCCAACCCCTCTTCATTCTATCCAAAATGGAGATGTGTCAACTTAACAAAAATGCATATGCTTCTGCCCTCTTTAGGTCTGTTGGATCACTGGTCTGGATTGTGTTTTGTGCCTCTGTCAAGGCATCATGCATTGCCTCTAACTTAAGGATGATTATCCCTCTAAGCTCACCCATTCTATCTATTATGTTCTTTTTCTTCTTAACCAGTTCTTTAATTTCATTTATTATAGCAATAGCTTGACATTCATGATTCACCAGAGAGGTAGTAAGGGGATCAAAATTTTGAGATAAACTTGACAGTTTTCCCTCTTGTTCTTTCACTTTCTTCTCAATGTCCTCTGTCACTTTGGGCCAAGTTAAACAAAATTTGTATATGTCCCCACCATCTTTAAGAGCATTTTCAAGGCTCTTTATGCTAATGCCTAAGGTTCTTCTATCATTATTTATTAGCCCTTGTACTTCACTGAACCTCTTTCCCAATAACTCCTTCCGGACCTTAGTTTCTGCCAATTTCTCTAAGGATTCAAAATGAGTGTTAACATAATTGACTAAATTTTTCAAATTACTAGATGGAGAGGCAGAAGGATCCTTTTGGTAGGTTGGCATAATCTTCTCTAGCATCCCAGATGCAATCTCCAACAGCTCACAGTCCTCCATGTGAGATTTTAGAAGTGTCTCTTTTGCTTTGGCTTGAGCAAAAGATGCTACCTTCATTATCTGAATGGGAGATAGAGAGTCAAAGTTTAGTGGCCCTTGAATTAGATCAGGTTCATCCAACTCCATTATTTCTTTGTCTAGGAAATTTTGTACTGTCTCTTACCGACTCTACTTCCTTCCTTTTGGGAACATCCGGACTGACTTGCTTATTGATCTTGGTTTCTTCTACCTGTCTTTCCTTTTCTGGAGCAGAGGAGTCTAGTGCCTTAGATGGCTCTTCATGATTTTTCTTTAATCCTTAGACATCCTTGTCAAAACATGTTTCTTCTCTCTATCCTTCCTCTTCCGAAACATACGAATCCAATGCCTAAGATGATTCTTCATCATTTTTCTTTAATCCTTCAACATCCATGTTAGAAGGCTCTTCATCTATTTCCTTTATAATAGGAATATTGAATCTCTTCAAGGCATTCCAGAGGATTTCTTTTGTTTCATTGGCTATTAGTTCTGTCTCACCAAGCATGAGTTTGTTCACTCTCGCCTTACTCTGGAACTCATCCTTACAATCCTTGAAAATCATGCTCATTTGTTTTGGATTGATGGAAGGATATAGCTGTATCATTATTTGCTCTTGGATCTCCAAGTCTTTAGCCTTTGCATTCACTTTTCTTTATTCCAATACTTCTTCTAGGCCTTTTGGAATTAAAGAAATTATTTCAATGAATGCTTTGTTATAGATGTTTAAATAGCTTACAGTAGCTTCCTCCAGAATTCTCTTGTCAGCATCATTGTACTCATCATAGAACTCTGTCACCGGATGCAGGTTCCCATCCATAGTAACTACCTTGATGATGTCATCAATGGAAAGAGTGGGCTTTTCAACAAATTCCTCTGCCTTCTCTTCCTAATTTCTGCTAGTAGATGTTCTCTTCTTCTTCATTTTCCTAATTTCCTCATCTGATTATGTTTCTTCATCATCTTTATGGCTTGTATATGTCCTTGTGGCTTTGGCCTTCATCCTCTTTTCTCCTTTTCTGGATGTCTTGACTTCCAGTTTGGTAGACTTTGAACTTTTGAAAATAGGAGCAGAGCTCTTGGAGGGTCTAGTCCGAGAGGAGGTTTGTACAGGAACACTTTCTTTCTTTGCTTCTTGTCTTTCTTTCTCTGCCTTCTCTATTTTCTCTCTATTAGCATCTATAACCTCCTTTGATATGCCAAATCTTTTGGCAATTTCTTCAACTTCCTTTCTTACCTTTCTCTTCATCTCCAATTGTCTTAACTCAACATGTATTTTTATACTTAGCTCTTCAAAGGTGCCAAACCTTTCTGCTTCAATGTCCTTAGGCTGGCTCAGCAGGTGTTGAATATGTAGCTCTAAGATTTTCCCATTGACCTCATAACCCATAGGCATTATCCATACAGTTCTTGGCTCAACTGCCTCCATTAGGCATTGATCAGTGTCAACCATGAAGCAAATTGTATCCTTGTATTTGTCAACTATTATTTGTGGTATTCTTTCTCTAGTGTACATCATGCTTTGGAAATTTTTAAAGTAACCCCAGAGGGCTGTGTTTTGGGCTTGAGCATCACCAAGTCCATATGTGTAATCTTTGATCTGAATTGTAATGGGTTTATCATTTTGTCAGACCCAACCATTTGATTCAGGTAGCTCATTCATATAATAGAAAAACAAACATAGTATTAGACTACCATATTTAAAGGAGTTTTTCTTATCCTTTTTGATCTTCTGCAAGTTCTCCATCAATTGATTTAGAAGAAGCTCACATAGATCATAATCTGCATCTTCCCTTAACATCTAATATGCAGCATAGATTGCTATACCAGACACGGAATTCTCCCTACTCGAGTAGTAGATTTTGTAGCCGATTATCATTGAAGCAAACTTGACATCCGGATCTGTGATGTCATCTATAGTCATTGTTCTTTTGTCAAATTTTGATTGGGTGGCTTCAGTTACCATTTGGTTCTTCACATATTTGAGTGCGGGTAACCCACCAGATGAATGCAGTCTGGTCACTGCCCTGATGGCATCTTTAGTTATCTTGAATGGCCTCATTAGCCACATAAAATTATCATGCATCCTACTTAGAACATACCAGACCCAATCGTCTTCTGCAAAACACAGAAAATGTATGCAATGTCTGAACTGTTTGTCCCGGAGGGTCTTGAATTCAACTTTGAGTTCAAAATTCTCATCTATTAACTGTTTGTGATAAATGTCGATCAACTTTGAGTCTCCAAATTCTTCAATGTTTGCATGGATATAAACACTAACATCTTCTACATGCAAGACTCCGTGAGGAATACTAGAAAACGCACCCAAGGGATCAACTTCTAAAGATTTGTAAGGGTGTTTCTTAAATTTAGGTCTCAGCCTATCAGAAATATTGACAACCATTGGAGTAGCCATTTTTGCAAGAGATCTGGAGAGAGTTTTCAGAAGGGAAGTCCCTTTTCACACTTTAGGGTTTCAAGTAGAAACTGGAGCGATTCTCTAGTTGAATTCGATCTTAAGTTGAACTTGAGTGAAATGTAGGATCTTCTTCACAGAGCTCTTCTTTTCTTCTTCGTGAGTGCAAGTGTGTAAATAATGAGTGAAAGAACCCTTTTATCCTTGCATAAACCCTAATTTCCTTTTGTAATAAATGTACAAGTTTTTAAGTCATCTGGTTGCCCTGCTTCTCAAATGAGCTTTTCTTAACTTGTCTTGCAAATCTTCAAATCATTGTTTATGAGGGTTGACAACATATCTTCACATTTTTCAAACATGTCGTTGGTCCGTAGATTAAAATATTTCAATTCTGGATCATACTGGATCTGACTGTGAAATTATGCTTTACCAGATAGCTGCCGATATAGGATCTCCTCATAACTGGTTTAAATCTGCATGCGAATTTGTCAAATTTTGACTGGATGACCTTCAAGTGAGTCTCCTCAAACCCTTTAAAGCACAACTTCTTATTTTGACTCAAAGTACTGAATTTAGGCACTCACTGGCTGACTAGGGAAAAGGGATCTTTTCTGTAGCTCCCCCTGAGCTAGAGCTTGCTTTTTAGTTTCCAGAAGGAATATCAACACTAGATTTTAGTGCGGATCCATCCCCAATATTCATTGTACTCCTTTTTACCCAAATCTTGCTCATCTCCTTTTGAACTTCATTCGCATTTACTTTACCTTTGCCTTTATCTTGTTTCTGATCATGTTCCACCGGACCTTTTCTATCTTGATTTTTGCTTCTGTAGAATTTGGCAATATGACCGGATCTATTGCAATTGTAATACACAACATTTCTTTTCTTATTTGAATGATATCCTCTTGATCTACACTCATTAGCCATATGTCCAATCCTATTGCATGCAAAGCATTTACCATTGAAAGAATTGTTCATTTGTATATTTCTACATTCATGATATTTGTGACCATACCTTTTGCAACTGAAACATTGACCAGAGAAGGATGGATTGAATTGATTCATTCTATTTCTACACTGGATTATTTTGTGACTAAACTTGTTACAATTGAAGCAGTATCCATTGAAGGATGGATATCTTTGAGCAATTGGTTGCCTTATCGGAGATCTTCTAGGCCTGTTTCTTTGATTTCATGATCCAGAGTTCTTCTGACTGAATCCAGAGCTTTCACCTTTCTCATATCCCAAGCCACGCTTATCATCTACCCTCTTTTGGCTTTCAGGAAGAACTTCAAGTTAGGTTGAGCTTCTCTTGAACTTTTCTTTGTATTCATTTGCAGTTTGAAGATCTTGTTTAAGAGTGTCTATCTGATTCTCAAGTTGTTCTTCATTCTCTCTAGCTTCTTCAAGATCATATTCAAGATGCCTAATTATTCTGTCCATTTTGTGGTAGTCCTTTATTTTCTCCTTGAAGGATTATTTTAGATTATCTTCAATTTTTCTCTTTTCTTCAATTTCTTGGGTGAATCTCATAACCCCTGATTCCATTTCATGCCTTACCATAATGAATTCTTTTGATAGCTTCTCACATAGCTTATTTTTCTAATTCAGATCTTCATCAGTATCATTGACTTCACTCTGATTGGCTAATTTTTGGAGTAGTTCCTTTCTCTTTTTCACATAAATACTAAGTTTTTCTTTTAGCTCATTTATGAACTCATCAGCTTGTTTGAGACTTTCTCTCAAATTATTGACTTCAAAGTGGGATTGTTCAAGATCATCTAAGGCAGACTAAAGTTGTTCCTTCATATCATATGCATCCATTGATATTCCCAGATCTTCCTCAAGCTGTTAGGCTTTGTTCAAAGGAACTTAGCTCTAATACCAATTGTTGGAAATAATGCAGATAACTGAGAGGGGGGGTGAATCTGTTAGCTTGTAACTTTTCTATTTTTCTTTTCTTTTCTTTACTTATCATTCAAAACAAGACAATCATAAGAGCTGAAAAAGAAATTAGCACGACACAAGAATTTTTATGTGGAAACCCTATTAAGGGAAAAACCACGGGGTAACTAACCCAAGATTGTATTCTCTGTTAAAAGAATAAGGAGTACAAATTTGGCACTTGCCAAGTAGGGCTCACTGCCCGAGCACACTGCTCACAAAAGGCCCACTACCTACAAGAGACTTATAGTCTACAAATGCTTACAGATGATACCAAGGTGTTTGAACTGATGGACAACATCTATGCATTGAGGATTTTAGTTATGGTTAAGTATAGTATACTGATCTGGCACATTTCATTCTTCCTCTACTCAATATAACTTTCCTATCACATTCTGGGCTTGAATTACTACTTTTGCACTTATCTCTGCTTTTCTTCACACTTAACCATACATACTCTCAATTCCATTTTCTTCAGGCTTGAATCCATCGGGTATATATATCTGCATCAAGGATTTCCAACAACTTCTTAGTCGGCAACAAGAATACCTGAGATATTTGCAAGTTACTGATCTGTCAGTTGAATCCATGTTTGAATAGTGATGTGCATCATAAACATAGATATATAAGTCATAAATCATGTTGGCCAACAATGTATAATATCACAGATTGCTTGATCATTACCTTTTACGCATCCAGATTGAAGTCTGATACTCTGCCAGTCAGTTCTTCCTCTGTCTGCTCTGCTTGACTGGAACCCAACACTTAGATGCTCATATCTTTTTCTTGCTTTATCACCGAAGGCTAAATCTTTGGAATATAGTAATCATGATACCCCTCTTGACTTGTCCAAGTCTACAACTTACTGAGTTACACTATCTAAGAGATCCGAACCTGATTGTCAGACCTTGTTACATACTCTGTTCTTGTTCACTGGACCAAAACAAGCTTCAATCTGTCTTCTGGTATAGGCATATTATGTACTGTGGATGTATGGGATAGACTTTGTTGCCATCAATGACAACACTTATGATGCCACACAGTGTCTCTTGCCAACACCCCCAACACACAAGGACATTGGCAAAATGAGCCAGCTAGCTAGCCACCTTTACTAGCCAAACCTATACCAAACCCATGGAATAAACAGTGAGAAGCTGTTTACATGACAGAACAAGAAAACATAGCTGGTATTAATGACATATACTCCAATAATCTCTAGTTGTGTTCTGGGAAAGCCCTTCTAAGACCATCTCCTCCAACTATAATTGAAGTAACCAATGATGAGGAACATGAAAATCCATCTACTCAACTTCAAGAGGAGATTACTTTCGAAACAGTGTTGAAAGAACCATCCTTGGATAACTTTGGAGTTCCTCCTAAAGGAACAGCTTCGGAGAACACCCCTATAAACACTTCTGCTAAGAACTTCAGAGTTGCTCCAGAGATAGAAAAACTAGTACCATACCCAGAACGGCTCAAACTACATGTCCCTCAGAAAAAGGTCTTACAAAAACAAGTTCAATCTACCCTGGAATTAGAACTTATACAAGAAATTAGACAATTGAACATTGAAATTCTACTCCTACAAGTAATTAGAGATGTGCCTAAACTAAACCAATTCATCAAACAACATTGTGCTAAGACCCAGGGTAGAAAGAAAACCTTTCCTACCACCATCCAGGTGGAAGGGAAAGTAGTAGACCTCCTAATGGGAGAAATGCTCCTCCCAAAATATGGAAACCCTGGGAACCCTATCATAATTGTTTATATCTCAGGGGTGGAAATATCTAATGTTTTGGTTGATTTGGGAGTAGCAATAAATGTAATGATAGTCCACACTATGGACAAATTAGCTCTAACAAGTATCCAGTCCACATCCACAATCCTTCAACTGGCTGACCTGTTGGTTGCTATTCCAAAAGGGGTGATAACTAATGTTCCAGTTGTGGTGGAATCATGGCAATTCCCAGTAGACTTCCTAATATTAGAACCTAGAAACCAATGAAATGCATATCCATTGATATTAGGAAGGTTGTGTCTTGCCACAATAGCAGCATCTATTGATTATCGAACAGGGGATATGGTCATTTCCAATGGAATAGATTTGAAGAAAATATCTTTGTATCCTCCAGCTAAACCATTAATACATTATTCAAGAAAAGTGTGGGTAGATGAGCTAAATAACATGGAAAATAGTGTCTCAGTAGCTATGGTTACCATCAAAGAACATTTGGGTGAGTTAGAAGAAGAAATCCACTATGATACAAAAGAAGATATCACCCACATTCTTATTAATGAGGATATAATGGAACTAGCCCAAGATTCAAAAAGAGAATTTCTCACTTCTGCTCATTGTACTCTAGCAAACATCATTCCTTGTGGAGAGACCTTTTACAAAGACTTAGCCACATTGCACATGTTGCTCCCACATTCTTGCCCCCTCAATACCATGACTCTAGGATATGGATTGAATACATCTATGGATCAGATCACAAAACATGTCATGATTTTACCTGGGAAAATACTAAATATCAACACCCAGTTAGCAGAAAAATAGGAAGAACCACTTCTCAAACTCCTAATTTCCCATTCAGCAGCTTTTGCTTAAGAATACCAAGATATAAAGGGCATCCCTCCTGAGATATGTACTCATCATATATACATTGAAGATGTCAAACCTGACAGACAACCCTAGAAAAGATTGAATCCTGCTTTAAACGATATTGTTAAGACTGGGATAGAAAAATTGTTGCAAGTAGGGTTTATATATCCAATCTCAGACAGTCAATGGGTCTCACCCTCAGTCATAGTACCTAAAAAGAATGGGAAGTGGAGAGTGTGTTTTGACTATAGAGAACTAAACAAAGCGATAAAGAAGGACTGCTTTCCCTTACCATTCATTGTCCAAGTGCTAGACAACCTTGCAGGGAGGAAGTACTTCTCATTCCTAGATGGGTTCAGTGGATATAATCAAATCCAAGTAGCACCTAAAGATTAGGATAAAACCACCTTCACTTGTTCTTGAGGAATTTTAACCTACAAAGTTCTTCTATTTGGGCTATGTAATGCTCCAGCTACATTTTAGAGGCTTGTTTTAGCTATTTTTGCTGAATTAGCTAATGAGTGCATGGAAGTCTATATGGATGACTTTACTGTGTATAGGGACAACTTTGAAGAAGCTCTCATAAACCGAGAAAAGGTACTAAAATGTTGTGAAAAAAACTGACTATCCCTGAGCCATGAAAAATGCTTTATGATGGTAGAGGAAGGAATTGTATTGGGACACCACATCTCAGCAAACGAGATCAAAGTAGACCAAAATGAAATAGAAGTGATCAAATAGTTACCCTCACCTAAAAATTAGACAGATGTTAGAAATTTTCTAGGTCATGCAGGCTACTATAGGAGATTTATAGAAAATTTTAGCAGAATAGCCGCTCCTATGTTTTCCCTACTTAACAAAGACACCGACTTCTTATGGACAGAGGATTGTCAATCAACATTTGAAACCCTTAAGGAGAAACTTACTATCACACCTATTTTAAGAGGGCCCAATTGGACTACTATTTCACATACAAACTGATGCTTCAAATAAGTCTATTGGGGTAGTCCTAGGGTAGAAAGAGGAGGGAGAAGGTATGCATGCCATCTACTACATCAATAAAAACCTTACCTCTACAGAAAGAAACTATACCACAACTGAAAAAGAATTCTTGGCAATCATATATTCTATAAACAAATTCAGGCATTATATCACTAGATACAAAATATTTGTACATATTGATCATCCAGCCATCAAATACTTAATGAACAAGCTAGTAGTAGGTGCAAGGATAATTAGGTGGTTATTGCTATTGCAGGAATTTGACATTACCATAGTTGATAATCTAGGAAAATTCAATTTGGTTGCTGACTTTCTGTCAAGATTGCATATAGGTGGAGAGAACCAACCAGTGGAGGACAAAGTTTTAGATGAACATCTTTTTGCTATTTCCTCTATTGTACCTTGGTCTGCAGACATAGCTAATCTTTTAGCTACAGGCTTGTTTCCATCTCATTTTACCTCAAAACAAAAGAAGTGCTTACTAAAAGAAAGCCTATCTTACAAATGGTTAAATGGTTTACTATTTAAGTGTGGTCCTGATTTCATTTATGCATGTGTCTAAAAGCTGATGAAATTTTTTATGTCTTAAGGGCATGTCATGATGAACCAACTAGTGGGCATTATTCCTCACACAAAACCATCCACAAAATTCTAGGAGCTGGTTACTACTGGCCCTTTATTCATAAGGATACCAAGAAGTATTTGTAGTAGTGTGATCAGTGCCAAAGGATGGGACAACCAACCTTTACCCAGGGAATGTCACTTCATCCTCAAGTAATGTTGGAACCATTTAAGCAATGGGGTCTAGACTTTGTGGGACCAATTTCTCCACCATCATCAAGTAAAGAAAACATTCTGGTATGCATAGACTATGTAACTAAATGGGCTGAGGTTCAGGCATTGCAATTTTTAAGAAAAGAAAAAGTTGTTGATTTCCTCTATAACAGAATGTTCTTAAGGTTTGGAGCCCCAAGATTAATAGTTTCAGACAGAGGACCTCAATTCACTTCTCAGGTAATTAAAGCATTCATAGACCTATATCAAGTTAAGCACAGAAAGTCTTCACCTTACCATCCCCAAGCTAATGGACAGGTGGAAGTGACTAATAGGGAACTGGAAAATATCCTGATAAGGACAGTGGCCATGAATAGAAAGGATTGGGCTAGCAGGTTACCTGAAGCAGTTTGGGCTTACAATACCCCCTGGAAGTCCACAACCAAGTTCTCACCATATGAATTGGTTTATGGGAAGAAACCCATTATGTCTATAGAATTTGAATTGCAGACACTCAAAACTTCATTAGATATCAGTTTACCATTGTCTATAGCACAGCATAACAGGATTCTTCAACTTAATGAGTTGGATGAAATCCGTACATAATCCATACAACAAACATAACTTGTTCAATATCAGAGGAAATAATGGCATGACCAACACATCAAAAGGAGAACATTTTAGTAGGGCGATTGGGTTCTCCTATATGATTCTAAGTTCAAGGAGTTCAAAGGGAAGTTATGTTCAACTAATCTCAAGCCACATTCCCATAATCTAAGCAACTGCAATTAACAGATCAAACCCAATTCAAAGATTGCAAAATTCTCCAAAATCTTTGGGGATAATATTCAAGTCTATTGTCATAGTCCTCGTAGGGTGAAAAGAAAAAATAAACTACAGAGGAAATCAAGAAGAATTTAACCAGAGGAGGTGAAATAAGACAGAAAGATGGGAGTGAAAAAGAAGTCAAAGCCAGATAATGTAACAGGCCTTCTGCAAGATCAAGCTACAACAGATATCTTAAGGGATGCTGGATGGTTAGAATTTCTAGGGAAGCTTGTAGGCTTTCAGGAAGACATTGTGGATGATTTCTTGCGCAACCTGAGGAATAACCAAACAATTGTGAGAGGGATTCATATCAGTGTCTCTCCCACCATTATCAGCCATATTTCAGGGCTACCAGAACAAGGTGAGAGCTTTTACCATCTAAAAACCCTATATGTTGATTTGGTTAAAAATTTCTCTGAAGAAGGTGAACCTGAAATACAAATGCATTTAAGAAAAAATGAAGTCAAAGGAATTGTTAGGACCTCACTTCCACAACCATGGCAATCTCTAGCTATGTGGTTAATGAAATATTTTACATATGATGGACAATTCTCTATAGTTTTAGGACCAATAACGAAAATGTTCATTTTTCTGAGGCATGGGCATGCCCATCTAGAATTTAGCATAAATATCCCAAACTTTCAATGTTCTGCTATTAAAGCCTCTGCAAACAAGTATCAACAGGGGAAGGGTCCCATGAAAAACCACGATCTCATTTTCTTGATTGTAAAACATCATTTTTTGTCCCAAGCTGATGAGGAAGCCTTATGGCAGACATTCTTGGAAAACAAACCACAGGATAGGACACCAGAAAGGGCACAGGGTATAGATGACACTTCCTCTACTCAGCAGGATGAGGAAGCAATGCCTTCCACTTCCTCCCTGGCTACTAAAAAAGACAAGAACCAAAAAAGAGCAATGGAGTAAACTTTTGCCCCTATTACTGGCAAAAAGAAGAAAGGGAAAGAAGTTTTGGGTGAAGCCTCAACTGCCATAAAATAGCTAAAAGAACCTGTTATAGAGCAATTCCCCTATATGACTTGCTCAGCAAAATGGAAGATGACTTCGGCTGAGGAGTCTATTCCAGCCAAGCAAACAGGAGAGGTAGTCATTATAGAAGAGGAAATTGTGCTTACCTCTACCTAGACTTCTAACCTCAAGAAGCAGGGGAAAAAGACAAGGCAGACTAAGAAGGAAAAAAGGACTTCAAAGGCACCTAATTCCAGTAGACACTATTGGGCCAAGGAAGAATCTAGTGATTCAGATGAAGTTCCTCTGATTAGGAAAAAGAAACAAAGAGAAATAGTTAAGGAAGCTTCCTAGAGCCACATGTTCATCCAAGTTCTCATATTCCAGTGCCACAGCATTCCCATGCTCCGGAGACAGAAGAGAGATACACCTTCACCATTTCTTCAGACTTTGAGGATAATGCACCTGCTACAAAGGCACAGGCTCCACCTATGCTATAGAGAAGCTAGAGGAAGAGGCAGCCTACTCAAGCTGAAAAAGACATTGCTCTCTTAGCTGAGGTTCTCTTGGGTTTATGAACTTCCATGGATGAGGCTGGAACTTCATCAGCCCCAATAATAGCAGAAGGAAGTCAAGAGGAAGCTCATGATAAGGAGATTGCAGGGGAAGTTGAGAAGGGACAAGATAATGTAGTTGACAACGTAGATCAAAGAGCCATGGAAGCCTCTAAGGAGGAACAGACAGAAGGGGGAGAAACAAGGAGTTATTCTCACCCCTCTGATCAAGAAGACATAGAGGTCCCAAGGGAACAACTGCTGCTAGAGGAAATAGACAATCTAAAGAGACTGTTATGTGGGAAAAATTTAATCATTACTGACCTCAAAAAGGTCATGAAAGAAAACGAAATGGAACAAAAGTAGATAAGTGAATGACTGCAAGTATAACTCCAGGACAAACAAAAGATAATTCAAAATAAAGAGGTGGAAATTAGAGACAAAGAAACAGAGGCTACCTAAAGAATCAGAGAAAAAGAAGAAGAAGCATCACAAAATATCTCTGATATGATGAAAGCTTGAGACAATAGTCTCACATTAATTGCAACACTCATTGAGAAGGTACAAAGTCAAGCCAAACAGTTGACATGGGCCAATAACTGGGTAGATGATTAGGAGGAATACATTCATGAGTTGACTGGCCTAGTTGCAACCATGGAACATGGGATTCAAACAAATCCATATTTAGGACCAATTCCAATAGATATCCCTAAGGCCTTGTTTCATTGGGAAAGAAGATGTCAGGAATATTAGACCTCCAAACCAATGCTGCAATTGCAAAGAACAGTAACTGCCATGTCACAGATAGTACAAACCTTAGAGGAAAAGGTCATTCAGGTAGCCTCCATTTCAGTTGAGATCATATCTTGCAGACCTCCCGGTGGTAGTTATGCTCTGTTCTTGCAAGAACGAATCCTCTAGAGAAAGATATTTTTAATTTTATCTAATTTAACTAAGGACATCAAAACTGAGGCAGGCTTCATGGAGGCATACATAAAAGGTCCCAATGAGGATAAATATTTCCTGTGTGAGCTGTATTTGCATGGTTTTTGCATCAATGATCATACTATCCTTATCAACTACTTTGTAGGGGAATGCCAACTCAGGGAATTCATGTCACTAATGAGGAATCATCAGATTTGGAATGAAAGGATGGAGGCTTATACAAAGAAGGATGCAGAAACAAGCCTCTTCCTTAGGAGGGAATGCTTTTAAGATTCGTTTTAGGGCAAACATTTACTCCCCAGAAGGTAAGACCAAGATTTTGCCTTTATATTAGAAACATCTGCAAGAATGTTCCATTGATTTTGGTCTCCTCATAAATAGTTTATCTAATCAAATGCTTCCAGTAGCAAAGAGAAGGTGGAACACTTTAACTACAGAACAATAGATGAGGGAAGTAGTGTCCCTTGCCAACCTAAGGTTGTTTATGACGAAGGCTAGGATAGTGTCCAACTTGATGGATAAATACAAACTATAGTGGATAGGTGGTCGTTTCAGACCTCCTCTCATTATTGAGCCACTACCTTTTTGGGCTGAACAAATGGAAGATGCCAGATTTCAAGAATGGTTAAAGTGGGTTGAACAATTCATGGGGAATGGAAATATAGACCACACTACTTGGCCCACATATGTAGATGATTTCAATTTGATTGATAGAATATTCCACCTAAATAAGTCTAGATTATGAAGAGCAAGAGGACCTACTAACCTTTAAGCACAGGGGGATGATGAGTGCCAGGTAGCACCCATAATAATACCCTTTTTACCTCTCTTTTCCATCCTTCTCATTCCCTTGTCCTGATAATTGCACCAAAGTAGACTGATAAGATTTGTTCTAATTATATTAATGAGATATGAATTACTGAAAGTCATGATTTTTGATTGAAGTACTAATGTGCAGTAATTTAATGGAAATATGCAAAAACTCTCTTTTTGAATCTACAGGTGCATACGTTTAGGCAAAGGCAATTTTGGGCATCTCCAGAGATGGTCCTAATAATATACAGAGCTGACATGAAGGATACCACACCAATCTCCAATGTTTTCCAATATGATTGGAGAGATTTTGAGATAAGAGGACCAAGGGTGAATCATCTCCAGAGCTGGACAGAAGTCATAAGCACATCTCTAGAGCTGCAGACAGAAGTACACACCTTCAGAGCCTCCTTAATACAATGCAAATTTCTAGTGCTGCTATCAATCAACACTCCCAATGGAAATTGGAGTGCTCCAGGGATTACTCAGCCAACGCCTAAGTAATCGAATGAAGACTCTAGTTAATTGCTAGAAGTTTAATTCCTCTTTTTATTGATTTTACATGAGTTCTCGACAAATTGATTAAGTACCTATATTTTAGGGCCTCATTGCCCAGTTGTTACCTGAAACTAAGACTCCAGATTTAGTATTTATTTTGTTTATTATTCTATTTCAGATTCTATTTAGGAAGATAGTTATTGTTTTCTCATAGATAAATGCATGCTTTGAAGTTGAATGGATTAGAATAGATCAATGTTAGCAATTTTTGGTTTCAACTTTGTTTCCAGTATTCTCAAAATTTACTTTTATAGCAGATAAATCAGCATCATTAATTTCCATAGCAAATAAGATTAACAGAATTAGTTCAATGGACTGGTAACTATAGGATTCCTAATTGCAAATAGCCAAGGACACAACCCTGGATTTGACACATTAAAACATGATTAAATGTCGAGGACCAATGACCCTTGTCATAGCCTCAGACACTACCTCAATTGATAAACTGATAATTTTCAACTAAAGTGTTAGGACCTTACGACAACCTGTCAGGATCCATTAGGCAAATCCCAATAGCTAGTTCACTATGGCATGCCTCTTCATCTTCCAATCTCATATCATTTTTAATCTCTCAAGAAAACTTTCAAGAAACCATGCAAGCAATCTTCTATTCTATTATTTTCATGTCTTTATGAAGCATCTGGCACTCCTAAGTTTTTTGAGTAGCAACTCTATACTTCCAAGATCTATCTTCTATGAATCTACGTCATTGTTGAAGCCATGTGCTTGTGATTTCATTTCAATTTCAGTGTTGTACGTGGCATTGTTTGAAACTCTACTTTCATTTCCTTTATTTTATTGTTATTATAAGCTTGTTTTGTGCGTTGCCTTCTTTGTTGGCACATAAAGGGTTTCATCTCCATTTGTATCCTCACACACACATGGACATACTAGGGTGTTCATTCTTGAAGAGCAAGGATTCACTTATAACTTCATTTCAATATTGATGTTTTTCGAAATTACTAGAAGTTAGGATATAAGAGAACACACATTCCATCTCTCCTTGATTCATGGGCTACCCATGGAGGTTGAAAGACCAAAAATACGGGCTTGACCTAAAGGTAAGCTCCTATGCAGCCACTCCCTTTCTTCATTTCTTAGCATACAAGTGCTTGAGGACTCTTGAATGCACAAAGGGTTTATTATCTTTTATCACCTCTTTCATGACTCCATTCATTTCATTTAAGTGAGTTTGTTAAAGTTAGTTTCTTCCATTCTATTGGGACCTAAATTTTGTAGCTCCTAAACTTGCATAATTTTGTCCAAAATTCATCAAGATGCCCTTTGAATATGCCCTTGTGTCTGTATCATGTTTCATGCCCTTCAAAATTCCAAAAATACAAAAATATTCTAAGTATTTAGCCTTTTCAATCTTTTGGGTGTTCCTAGGAACTTTTCAAAGTTTTCCATGGTTCCGAGAACCATGGAAAACCCCAATGGGTTATTATGTTCCTATTTTCGGTGATTTTTTTATTATCGAGAAATCTACGACAAAGTGGAATGAGGCAAGGATGGATGAAGAAACAAAAATTTGGCTAAGGCATGAAAGAGGGTAAGTGACAAAGAAGAGTTTCAAGAGATAAGCAATTGAAGATTTCAGCGAGTTCCTAGTCAGCAGGAACTCCTTGACAAAGAGGAAAAAGAGAAAGAAAGCAAGTTTCAACGAGTTCTTGGTGATCAGGAACTCACCAAAAAAGTTCCTGATAGGCTCTTAATTGTTGAAAAATATAGAATTTGAATTCTAAATTGTTGTAAAAACTGTAAAACACATTTTTTGTGGGTTAAGAGTTTATGCGCTTACCAATACCTCCCAGAACACCATTAATGCCCAACACGAGAAGATTGAAGGTAGATGGTGAATTAAATGCAACTAGTGCAGGTAGATTGTGGTTGGTAGGTGGGTAGATGGATTTATTGCTGCTATTGGGTGCCCTAATTTGTTTTCCCACCTAGAACAGTAAATGATAATGTAACACTATATATACATGATACCGAGATGTTTTAATGGTTGGTCATTAAACCAATTAGACGTGTGGTTGTTTCAATAGGTTTTATGGCATCAAATATTGTTGGTTTAGTCTGTAATGGGGATGAATACATTTTTTAAAATAGAGGAAAGAGATTTAATTGTGTGTTTGTATGTAATGGTATGTACCCAAGGCATTTTGTAATGATTCAGGTAAAACCAAGTCACAATTATGTGTTTTCCTCCTGTCACATTTGTTGGCATGAGTGTAGTAAAGATTTGATGTATGTGTTAACAATATCTAATGCATTGCAAGCTTTGTAATGGTATTTTCTTCATCTCACATGGGTTGTTGTAGTTTTGTTTTGGGTTACTAAGTATGTCCATTGTCTGTAATGTTATCTAAGATTTGTACGTAAATACATATTGGGTTCTATTGACATTTTGTAAATGTTTTTCCTTCTTTCTTGCATTATGTAACTCTATTGCCTAAAGGAGTAGGCATTAGTATGATTAGTGAAGGATCAAACACCATTCAATTTAATCTTGTATCCTATTAGTTGTAGGATTAGGTTAGGGTTTCTATTGCAATTCATGATTCATTGTTGCAAACTAGGGATCAATCATAAGTGATTCATAATATTTAGATAAAATTAGAGTATCATGTTCTTACATGCTTGCATATTGCACTATCTCAATGATGCTTTTATCAACTTAATAATAGGTTCAGTGATGTAGGAAGCTTGTTTTAATCTAGTGATAGTCTTGGGAATTAAAGTTGCAATTTGGGTATGTTGCAGTTGTGTAAATCTATATATATATATATTGTATTGTGATTAATCCCTATTAAGGAATACCTCTAGGAATACCCTCCTTGGTTTAGTTGAACCAGAAGTGAAGAGGAGATTACCCACTCCTATCAGTTGCCCCTAAATCATCATCATTTTATTGACGACCCCCTTTTCAATCTTCTTCATGACACCCCTAGCCTAGGAGTTTGAGTAATGCTCTAGGGTTTTAGATTAGTTATTTTGGGAACTGACACATTCTATGTATTTCTAGAAACATATGGTGTCTACTCTTTGTGTTGGTGCATCCTTGTGTGTAGGTGTCCTTGCAATCCATGTTGAAACTAGAGTTTTACATCCAGTTTGGACAACAATGCATGGATCAGACTACAACATGTTGTGTGGATGATAACACACTATTCTAGCATCTTGACCAGTGAGTTTCTCAGGTTATTTTCAAGGGTATCCTCTAGCTGCTCTTTGGTATTCTACTTTTTTTTTTCATTTCTATATTTTAGTTTTTAGTTATTCATAGTTTTCATACCCAACTCTCACTTTCTTGTTTAAACATAGTTTAAATAGGGAGGAAAAACCCTAGGTAAGGCTAGATAGTTTTATGTTATTTGTTAGAAAATATGTAAGCTAGAAAAACAAACAAAAACATTTCTTTTTCTTAGTCTTATCTAGAGTGTAAGGTAGGATTAATTGTTAGAGTCTTAACAAACGTAGACCTAAACAACTTCATTCATTTATTACATTTTTGGTGAACCCAACTATTTGGTGAACCTCTTTTCATTATAAAACTTTGTCCTATGTGTTTTTTCTACTAGACTACTTTCATTTTATGAGTTTCACTGCACATTCTCTTTATTTTAATTGTGTTGTTTATAAAAGCTACCATGATTATTCAAAAATGTCTTCTTCGCAACACCCTACCAATCTTATTTATACTACCATTGATCTTCCAAGTTATCTCTATGACTAAATTACCATAACCCTTCCCCCTTTTCCTACCTCCCCCACTTCTAAATTTCATGATTTTGAGGGAGGCTCCCATCATGAAGCATCTCTTTGTATTGGGATTGAGGAAGTAATTTTTCATATTGATCAACACTTGGGTGTATTTCAAAATGAGCTTGCTACTAATGAGGATATTCATCATACTTCTAGCCCTATTTTGGATGTTATGCATATAATGCTCTGTCATCATCTAAAAGGCTTAGATTTCTTGCACGAAGTGGTGGTTATTTTTAATCATGAGAGTCCTATTTTTGGGGTCCCTCTTGATCAAACAACTGACTCACATTATAATCTAACTAATACTTGATTCGTGTTTCTCTTCCTACACTAAACACTCATATTCCTTAGTTTATATATGTCTCTACTTCTACTATTCGACCCAATCACATGGGTGCTTCTTCATCAGGCATTCCTTGTAACCATGTTTCTACTTATTGGTTTATTCCTCCTTTGTAATCTCCACCCTTCATTATGTCATCGTGATCTCTGGGGCATCCCAACTTCTACATACACAAACCTTTTCTATTCCTTTTGTTGTTCCCACTATCCCAACTACCATTCCTACTATCACTTATGTTATTGCTATTATTGCCACTCCCTTCCATTCCACTAATCTTATGCTCAACTAGATAATACAAAATATGGGCAATCTTCAACAACTTGCATCCCTTTCGACCACTTCACAAATGATGATCAAGTAGTACTATCTCCAGTCTACTTTCTCTTGAGATTCTTTCCACTTCGATCCCTTCTAACTTTGAGGTCCCCTAGTTTGAAAATTATAATCATAAAGAGGACCCCGAGATGCATGTCTCTTCCTTTACTACCCTATGTAGCAACATTATCTTTGAAGACGAGTTAACAAAAATCTTCTCATGATCCCTTAAAGATATCACCTTGGATTGGCTGTGTAGCTTGTCTGACCATTCTGTCACTTCCTTTGATTAGATTATTCCACTCTTTCTGCAACATCTTTAGGTGAATATTGGCATTACCTACACTGACCTAGTTCACTGTCGGCAGAGCCTAAATGAAAGAGTTACTAATTTTATCTTTCACTACTAATATTTGTTCTCTCAGATTCCATACCCTCTCCTTGAATTTGATGCTTAGATGGTTTTCATTGGAAACTGTTGATAACTAAGAGTGGGGGGGTGAATCAGTTATCTTAATCATTTTAGCTTTCTAAACTTTCCTAATAATTAATGCAGCACTAATTCAAATAAGCAAACATAACCATGAAATGGAAATACACATGACACAATATTTTTGACATGGAAACCCTGTTAAGGGAGAAAACCACGGGGTGATTAACCCAAGATTGTATTCTCTATTAGAAGAATAGAAATACAGAATGGCACTTGCCAATTAGGGTTCACTTCCTGAGCACAATTCTCACAAGAGGCTCACTACCTACAAGAGACTCATTGTCTACAAGTTGTAAGAAGAATAATAGGATCCTTGAACTAATGAGAAGCATCCACATATGCTGGAGTTCAGTTCCGGTTAGGCTTAGTAAACTGATCTATTGCACTTCATCCTTCTTCTTTTGTGTTGCTGTCCTTTCACATACCGGACCTTCCTTACTGCTTTCACACTGCTCTTCTGCTTTTCTTCGCACTTCACACAACACAACACACAACAACAACACACCCTCTCATCGAAATCCATTTGGTATATATATCCACACAAAGGATTTCATCCTTTTTCTAGTCAGCATCCAGAATAGTCAGTATTTCCCAAACTTTAGTCTGTCGGCTGAATCCTTGCTTTCCAAGTGATGTGGATCAAAAAGATACTTATAGAAGTCACTAACATGTCGGCCAATCATGAATGATGCCTTAGGAACCTTGATCATCATCAATATCTTATCCGAAATAATGTCTGATCCTCTGCCGGTCAGTTCTTCCTCTGTCTACTCTGCCAAACAGGACCCCAATACTTGAATGTTCATATCTTTTCACTCTTTCATCACCGAAGGCTCAATTCCTAGAATCTATCAGTCAAGGTACTCCTCTTGACTTCCCCAAGTCCGCACTTTCCAAAGATACTTCCTCTGAGAGATCTGGACCTGACTGTCGGACCTTGCCACATGCTCTGTTCTTGCTTACCAGATCACAACACTCTTCAATCTGAATTCTGGTATAGGCACACCATGTCCTGCGGATGTGTGGTGTTGACTTTTTCCCAGACTGGATGCTTATTCCCAGATTTCCCTACAAGGTAGCCATCAGTGATCAACAGGATCTCTGGGCCAGGGGGTCAACAGTGTAGGAGATAGACTCTATATTTTATCTCCTCTTCTTCTTCAGGCTCTGCAAGACCTAGGGGGGTATTCCCTACTCAACATCCATGAGGATATGCATGCAAGGCTGGGATGTTGACAGAAAGCAGATGAGTCCTCCTGTAAGTAGACCAAAACTGAAAGATAAGAGCAAAGGGGCTAGCTTTGGGCCTATTTGCAGTTGTAGACAGAGGACTGAGGTTCCTAAAACTAACTCTAATGTCCTAATGTTTGTTTTAGATTTTGATTTGGAGTTTAAGCTTGGATGCAAAGCTGGATATGGTTATAACACAAAACAAAGCATGATTGGTGCCTATCCAGGGCCTGGAGTCAGTAGACATACACCTGTGAATGATCAGCATGAACAGCTAAAACTGGATTTCAAGGGGATATATGTGATATCTGCCTTACAGACATCTCCCAATACAGAGTGTTGAGTTATCTCTACTTATGGTATCCCTACTGCAGTATACCCTTCCCAATATTCAACCTGAAAACAGTTTAATCTACCCCTTGAGCAGAAGTTAAAAGATTAGACATTCAACATAGGAATTCTATGCTCTAGAATCTAAACATTACCAAACATCCAGATTCAGAAGAAGAATACATGCAATACTGGAGACAGAATTAACACAACACATGCCAAACAACATTTCTCATATAAGTTCAATCATGAAATCAGTGGGTTCATGCCAAAAACAAACAACAAGAGATACATAAACTCACAGGTAAGCTGTACAGAGCAACCAGATCAGCTTGTCATGCATTACAGAGCCAAAATCATCAACTTTCAACAACCTTTCAAATGAGCAACACAACCTGCTTATAACAGCCAGGTAGGTGCTCAGCAATTAATTACATGGTTGACCAAAATTTCGCCAGATACACAGTATCATGAAAATGGCGCTCAAACACAACCGGATTGGCGCCCAAACTTGAATGCAGCAGGTAGGGGAGGAGACAGGAAGATTTCTCGAGCCCTGCGCCACTATCCGCTGATGTACACCTTCAGTCGGGTACAGGATCCATCCACGCCATCGCCCATACCTCTGCAACAATCGCCATTAATGGCGCACCAACCCGCGGCCTTGGGAAGATCATCAAATCTGCAATCGCAACCATTTCCCGCCGAGATTCATCATCATGATATTTGAAAATGCAGGATATCAATATCCCACATGCACCCCGCGATGACCTCAATAACACTTTATATACTAGGTCATGAGCATATATCATGTCGGTGCTTTTGCTCCTGACGACACTAGTATAGACCTCATCATCATCATCCTCCAGCAGCATGATATCCTGTTGTTCGAAATATCGCCCTGACGTCATCATGATATTTGAAATATAACCTGCATGATAATCGGCACAACCTGATCCATCGGAGGAACATCCTCCTGCTGAGCTTATACCAAAAGTCTGGCCGATGAACATCCTGATGACATCATCATCATATCCTGCTGACGTCATCATCATATCTGCCTACTGCGCACCTCCTCATATCCGGATGACGTCATCATCATGTTTGCAAATATCAGGAGGTCTCTTCAAGATGATCAGTGTTAGAAACATGACCCCCCCGGACCTTGATGACGTCATCATCATATTAACATCATCATGATATTCGGAAGACAACCAGATATTTGGAAATATCCTCCTGATGCACAAATATCAGGTTGCACTGTAGCTCCTCTATAAGATCGGGGCGATAACTGAATATGATGATGCTACTTGAAAAGATCACCCCCAGTAGATAATGCGCGAAGCCAGCAGGCGGATATCTCCTTGATATCAGCATCATCATGATGCTCGAACAAACATATATCCGGGTGATATGAAAATATCACCCCCTCCTTCGGAAATATCATGATGCAGATAGGCAGATAAAAAGATATCACCCTGATATAAGGATGACATCAGCATCATCAGGATGACAAAACAACGAACAAGAAGTGATACAACATCATCAGGATGATATTGACTAAGATCATCCTGACGTTCAAAATATGATGACCCTAGTGAATATCGGGTCGCACTTAGAACTCTTCAACAACATCATCAGGATGATCATAACCAAGATCACCCGATGACAAAAATATCACCCCGGCGAAATATCATGAAGGCAGAAAATATGATGACCTCCGCAAGCAGCAGGATGATAACTGGAAATATCATGATGATGACGACGACCCTTAAGAAAAAACAAGTTAGGTCTAACAACTTAGAGAATAATCCCTTCAGGATATCGGGGCAACATCATCATCATGCTGGGCAAGGTAATAACTTGAAGATCACCGGATACTTGAAAAATCACCCTCGCAAGCAACTGAGGGCACACTGTAGCTCATCAGCATCATCAGGATAATAACCCAACATCACCCGATAGTGAAATATGATGATGACGATGAGAAACCAGTCGACGAAGAACATGATGATGCAGACCATCATCGAAGACAAGATGATGATGATGACCTCCTCCTCAGGAACATATGATGCTGCAGCCGAAAAATGCTGAGGAGGTCCAACACTTAGAAAAATTTGGGCAAGAAGATAAAGGCTTCAAATGAAGAAACCTCCTGATCCTGACAAATCAACCCCAGGTCAAAATGAGTGCTAACAGTGGCTCCGAATGGGGACGTGCAGGTGAAAACCTGCAGCGAGAACCAGATCTCCGGGCAGACCAGACAAAAAGCCAAAAAACGCGAGCTGTACAAGGCATTTACACTACATACATATTTTTACAAATGTGCACAGCAACCAGTCATTTATGCAAAATAGAACTTAAGGAATTGGCCATGCACAGGCAATTCCAGAACTTCACCATCTAGGGCCTGGAGGAAATAAGAATCCTCCCCATGAGTATTGCAAACCTGATATGGGCCCATCCATAAGGGTTGAAATTTACCATGTTTACCCTTTTCCTGATCTTTAGCATTCCAAATAAGCACCGGATCATTGACTTGAAACTTCCTTTTTGTAGTTCTCCTGTCAAACTGGTATTTCATATCCTGTTGTCTTTTGAGATTGATCTGGTGGGCTTTCCTTCTGTCTTCATCCAATGCTACCAGCTGATTCACTCTCTCTGTCATGGGATCTTCAATCTCCTCATCATTTTCTTGAATGAATCTGTAAACTGGTAGGAGATTGTTTATGGGCAGTCTAGCTGATGCACCATACACTAACTCAAAAGGTGACTTCCCAATAGCCCTTTTCACAGTCACTCTGTCAGCCCATACTGCTAAGTTCAACTTTGAGTCCCAAGCTCTTTTGTTCTTGTCCAGTATCCTCTTGACAATTTTCATGATGCTCTTATTGCTTGATTCTGCTTGACCATTTCCTTGGGGGTGATATGGTGATGTATATGACAGATTTATCCCATACCTGTTACAAAAATCAACAAACTCACCTGATCTGAAGCACATAGCATTATCAGTGATGATCTTAAATGGTACTCCAAACCTGATGATGATGTTTTCTAGTATGAAATCTGTCACCACCTTACTTGTAGCTCTTTTAGTTGGAATGGCCTCAATCCATTTGGTAAAGTAGTCAGTTGCCACCAAAATCCAACTGTGTCCCCCACTTGATTTGTCTGCAATTTCCCCTATGAAGTCAATTCCCCATTGCTGGAATGGAGCATCCACAGGTACAATTCTGAGGGGTAAAGCACCATCATATTTCAGCTTTCCTGAGAATCTCTGGCAAGGGTCACACTTTCTTACTAACCTTTGTGCATCTGAAAAGAGAGTGGGCCACCAATATCCTGCCCTAAGAATTTTATGAGCTGTTGTTTGGGCAGTATAATGTCCACCACACAATCCTTTATGCATGTCAATCAAAACATTGTTAGCCATGTTCTCATCCACACATCTCAGTAGCACACCATCAGGGTTTTTCCAGTACAGCTCACCTTGAACAATAACATACCTGATTGCATGTAACTTCAGAGTCCTCTTTTGATTGTCACTGAAATGGGAAGGACAATTCAGATTTTGCAAGTAATAGACAATATCCTTGTACCATTCAGATCCTGATACATTTATACTCTCATCTTGGACTGCATTAACTTGGCATGCTTCCAAGTTTGATTGTGCCATCATCTTGGCTAATCCTTGTCCTCTTATCAACTTAGTAACTTGTATGTCTATGTTGAATTCCTGCAGTTTGTTTATCCATCTGCACCTTCTTCCAGTCACCTCCTGCTGAGTGAATATGTCCTTGACTGCTGCATGAGGTACATATGCAACTATATATGACCCTACCAAGTATGGTCTGAAACTTTTGATGGCTCTAACTAGTGCATATGCCTACTTTTCCATAATGTCATACTTCAACTCAGAGGCCTGCAGGGACATACTGAAGAAAGCAATGGGCTGTTCAAAACCATCTTCATTTTTCTGTAACAAACATGCAGCTACAGTATGAAAGGAAGCAAATGAAAACACTTGGAATGGCCTAGAAAAATCAGGAGATTTAAGAACAGGGGCCATCTTTATTGCCTCTTTGATATTCTGGAATGATTCTGTTGCTTCCCTTTCCCAATTGACAGTTGCATCCTTCTTCATCATCTTGGAGATGTTCCTTGTGATCTCTGCAAAGTTGGGAACAAATCTTCTAACAAAGTTTATCTGTCCAAAGAAAGACTGAACTCCTTTCACAGTTCTTGGCATTTGAATCCTGTCAATAGCTGCCACTCTCTCTGGATCTATCCTGACTCCATCCTTGGAAACAATATGTCCCAGAAGTTTTCCTTCAACTACTCCAAAGGCACACTTCTTTGGGTTCAAAGAAATACCATATTCTAGTGCTCTTATGAAAATCTGCTCCAGATGCAAACAATGCTGCTCTTCTTTCTTTGAGTAGGCAGTCAAGTCATCCTGATATACAGCCAGGATTGAATCAATCAGCCCTGCAAAAGCAACATCCATTGCTCTTTGAAATGTAGCACCTGCATTTGTTAGTCCAAATGGCATTCTAACATACACATATGTTCCCCATGGAGTGGTAAAGGCAGTCTTATATTGTTCTGATTCCTTTACCTTTACCTGATTATATCCTGAAAATCCATCCATCATGGATAGGAGTTCACAACCAGTCACTCTCTGCAACATAGCCTCCATATTAGGCAGTGGATAGTTATCCTTCAAAGAGGATACATTCAAGTTCCTGAAATCAACACACAACCTAATATCACCATTCTTTTTCCTGACTGGGACAAGGTTAGACACCCAAGTTGAATGTCTGATTGGCACAATTATTCCAGCATCCCTGAGCCTTTTGAGTTCTTCCTGCATCTTGGGAGCTAAGGTAGGATTGATAGGTCTTTGCCTTTGTCTAAATGGCTTAGCTTCAGGCTTCAGTGGGATCTCATGCTGGAATAAGTCTTCCCTATAAGCTTTTAGGTCCTCATATGACCATGCAAAAACATGTTTATACCTTTTCAGCAATGCAATCAGCATACTTCTTATGTGTGGTTTGAGCTGTTTGCCAATATATACCTTCTGAGGGGCCTGAGATGTCCCCAAATTTATTTCTTCTAAATCCTCCTTATTTGTGGGGGATGTCCTTGTGACCATTTTGTCTCTACTGTCAAAGGCTCTTTCCAAAGCCACTAACCCTCTAGGGATCTTGTTAGTCTTCAACTGAATGATCTCTTTTCCCACAAGGGTCTCTTTTCCATTTACAGTCTCTACAAAAGCTTGGAAATCAATTTGTTGATTCTCATATTCATCTATGCAGTGCAAAAATTTCAGCAAATCCCTATCATCATTAAAAACTTGCCAACTGCATATATTCTCTGGTATGGCAGGCCTAGTTTTAACTTCCACATCTGTGACACCTGACAGAGTGATGTCATCTGGCCTTATTGCAATATTAGCTAAGAAGTCGGCCATAACATTTTTTGACCTTTCTACCCAGCCAATTGAAAATGCATCAAAAAGTTCAATGGTATCCCAAACAGCATGCTTGTATTGTTTCAGTCTTTTATTTTTTGCAGCATACTTATTTCTGATTTGGGATACAATCAGCTCAGAATCCCCAAATACTCTTAACATCTTAATTCCATGTTTGAGAGCAATATTCAGGCCTAAGAGTAAAGCCTCATATTCTGCAATATTGTTCGTGCAATCAAACCTCAGCAAGAAAGAGGATTTGAGGAGCTTACCAGTTGGAGACAGGAAAACAACTCCAGCTCCAGAGCCTTCTTTTGCACAAGCTCCATCAAAAAACATGGTCCATAAGCCTTGCTGATCCAGCCCTTCAATACAGGCATTTTTCTTTTTGTCTTCTGTATCATCTGAGACAACCCTGAAGTTATCACAGTCAGTGTCTACAAAGCATATCTGTTCATTTGCTTCTTGGTCTTCCACTGTCTCTGATGATCTTTGCTCTCTAATTAGCTTGACATCCCTGCCATTCATTGGAATCATGGCATATGACAGGTCCAGCTGCATACTTCCACCAATTAGTGCTGCCCATCTTCTTGACAGCAACATACCATACTGTGGCTTGATATCAACCACTGTTATATTCATTTTGTATCTTTTTTCAGGAAATGCTGCCAGTTTGAAATCTACATCCTTCATGATTCCAATAACTGGTACCTCTCTGGCATCCATAGCATAACACTTTCCACATGCCTTGTCAATTTTTAATCCAGTTTGTTGCATGATGGCCAAAGGCATGACATTTGTAGATGCTCCAGAGTCAAGCATACAATTTCTAATTATTTTTCCATTTATAACCAGGGAAACATAAAATGGTTCCACCTGTGAAGGACACTTTGTCATGGTCATTCCTAAATAGACTTCAGGAGTCTCATCCTCTTCATTACACATGACATGTTTCTCACCCTGGGTCTGATCATTTTGTCTAGCTTGAAAAGGTACCCCTGAGATTAGGGATATTGTCCTATTCTTGATCTCTTCCACTTTCATGAGTTCCATAAGTGGAACAGAGACCTTTACCTGAGAGAGGATCTGGGCTATATCAAATGGAGCACAGTTTTGTACAACAGTTGTAGCTTGCTCCACAACCTTGCCTTTATCCTGAGCTGATTTAGTTTTCATTTTCATAGTTCCCTGATCATCATTCTTGTCTTGGGAACCTCTACTTTGATCTTCAGCCTGAGGGATTTTGTTTTCTGGTCCTTGAAATTCAGGACCTGTTCTGTATCTAAAGTTCTGTTTATTATTTACCCACTGCCTTTTTTGTGGTTCAGTTCCTTTATGACCATGCACCAGCTGACCTGCAGAAATATCTTCTGGCTGATGTGAGCTGCCAACTTGATTCTTACCTCTGAGGTTGTAGTTGCTTTTGACTTGAGCAACTGCTGCAGCTGTGAAGGCTCTGATTTCCTCATCAGAAGGTCGTTGTAGGTTGCTCAGAAAGTTGTGTGAGTTCTGAGCATACACATAGTTATCTTCATTATCTTCATCATATGGGGACTGTTGGCAGGCCTGAATTTGATGATCTGTCTTCTCATCAGCATCATAAAGAGTATATCCATTGCCTATGGACATCATGTTAACCTCATCATCCTGCACATGGTGTGGCTCATTACATTCATTACATGATGTAGCATTATCATACAAGGATTGAGCAATCATGCACTGTGACTGTGAATGTGGCATCTGACAAATTATACACCACGGAGCATCATCAGCAATATTTATAGTTTTCTTCAGGGGATCAGGAGTTTCCTTGACATGTTGAGCCCTCTGATTTGTGTTGTTTCGTGGATATACAGGCTTACCATCATGCCAATTGGTGTTATAAGGCATATCATGTAATGATGGCCTCTTTTCCTGCCTTTGATAGACTTGCCTATCAGGACCCATCCCTTTTTCACTTCTAGCTAATCTATAGCTCAGGTCCTTAACAACATTTGCCAGTTTGTCTATCTTATCTTCAGGAGCAGATGTACTACCTTGAGTGTTCTGAGGCTTGTTTGGATTCTGCAGAATTTTTATATCATCCCTTCTATTTGTCTTGCCTGATGCTTTCCTATTGTTTTCAATATTTACTGCAATTCTGAAAGCATCCCTGAGAGTGGCAGGACCTTTATCTCTTAGTCCATATGCAGTCTTTGCATCAAAGGCATTGATATACAAAATTATGCACATTGGTTCATTTGGCCTCATGTGATGTGGCAATTTGTTCAACACTTTAGTAAATCTTGCATTAAAGTCTGCAACCTGCTCATTTGACCCTTTAGTGATACTGGTGAATTCATTTACAAAGAAGCTAGGGTCAGTTTTATCACCATATTGCTCCTTGAATATCCTCTTAAAATCATCCCATGATGAAATACTCCGGTCAGGCAGATTCCTGTACCATTCTCTTGCCTCATCTATTAAGGATTGCATGAATGACTTCATGAAAACATCCTCATGCTCAACCTCAAAATTATCCATGACATTTTGAAAGGCCTTTAGATGATCTTCTCCTGACACTGTGTTGTTTCCTGAAAACTTAGGCACTTGCAGCCTCAGATGCTTATCAATGGGGTTAGGATACCCAGGAATACCATCAAACACCAGCTGCCTGAATCTATCTAGCTGCATGGGCTGTCTGTTTGGCTGATTAACATTAACATTTCTATTTGCATTCTAGTTTCCTGCATTGTTCTGTGGTATCCTAACATCATTCACATTTTGTCTGTCATCATGATGCTGATGTTGCATTTCATATCTTTGCTGATGTCTTTGCATATTTGCATTCTCTAGGGTAGGAACTGAATCATTTTGGGCAGTTCTTAAGGCTTGCACTTTCTGCTTCATATCATCTCTGATTTTCATGGCTTGTAGGTATTCTAGTTCTGCTCTTAGGCTTCTGATTTCTTCAGCTAGCTGTTCATCCTTAGGTCTGGAGGTAGATGGTCTCATGCCATTCTGGTCATCATCTTCATCATCCCTTAGAGACTCTGCCTCTTCAAACCTTTCACTTGGGTCTAGAAAAGGGCGTTCTTGGAACACCTCTGACCTCATTCTCATACTACCACCCTGTTGCCTCTCATATGCACCTTGGATATCAGCTTCTGCACTTGAAAAATAAGGCGCATGCTGTCCTGATGGCCTAGGGTTATCCTGTGCATCATCACTTTTTCTGGGGGAGCTCTCATGACTAACTGAGACAGTTCCCTTTCTTCTATACATCATTCTTTTTGTTAATGGTAACTCTTCAAATAAAGGATTTTGTTGGGATCTTCTCCCCTGCATATAAATTTTCTTTGACCGGTTGGGAGATTACTTCGGAGTCGCCACCTATTTCTAGGAACTATTTTCTTCTGAAAACCAGGGTTCTTTCACAAGGTTCCCCAGCGGAGTAGATTACTTCTGTTGCTGACTCAGATGGGTCACATATATATTACTGGAGATGATTAGATAGTACTTTTACTTCTCAATCCCCAGTAGAGTCACCAATTTCTGTTGACTTTTTCCCAGACTGGATGCTTATTCCCAGATTTCCCTACAAGGTAGCCATCAGTGATCAACAGGATCTCTGGGCCAGGGGGTCAACAGTGTAGGAGATAGACTCTATATTTTATCTCCTCTTCTTCTTCAGGCTCTGCAAGACCTAGGGGGGTATTCCCTACTCAACATCCATGAGGATATGCATGCAAGGCTGGGATGTTGACAGAAAGCAGATGAGTCCTCCTGTAAGTAGACCAAAACTGAAAGATAAGAGCAAAGGGGCTAGCTTTGGGCCTATTTGCAGTTGTAGACAGAGGACTGAGGTTCCTAAAACTAACTCTAATGTCCTAATGTTTGTTTTAGATTTTAATTTGGAGTTTAAGCTTGGATGCAAAGCTGGATATGGTTATAACACAAAACAAAGCATGATTGGTGCCTATCCAGGGCCTGGAGTCAGTAGACATACACCTGTGAATGATCAGCATGAACAGCTAAAACTGGATTTCAAGGGGATATATGTGATATCTGCCTTACAGACATCTCCCAATACAGAGTGTTGAGTTATCTCTACTTATGGTATCCCTACTGCAGTATACCCTTCCCAATGTTCAACCTGAAAACAGTTTAATCTACCCCTTGAGCAGAAGTTAAAAGATCAGACATTCAACATAGGAATTCTATGCTCTAGAATCTAAACATTACCAAACATCCAGATTCAGAAGAAGAATACATGCAATACTGGAGACAGAATTAACACAACACATGCCAAACAGCATTTCTCATATAAGTTCAATCATGAAATCAGTGGGTTCATGCCAAAAACAAACAACAAGAGATACATAAACTCACAGGTAAGCTGTACAGAGCAACCAGATCAGCTTGTCATGCATTACAGAGCCAAAATCATCAACTTTCAACAACCTTTCAAATGAGCAACACAACCTGCTTATAACAGCCAGGTAGGTGCTCAGCAATTAATTACATGGTTGACCAAAATTTCGCCAGATACACAGTATCATGAAAATGGCGCTCAAACACAACCGGATTGGCGCCCAAACTTGAATGCAGCAGGTAGGGGAGGAGACAGGAAGATTTCTCGAGCCCTGCGCCACTATCCGCTGATGTACACCTTCAGTCGGGTACAAGATCCATCCACGCCATCGCCCATACCTCTGCAACAATCGCCATTAATGGCGCACCAACCCGCGGCCTTGGGAAGATCATCAAATCTGCAATCGCAACCATTTCCCGCCGAGATTCATCATCATGATATTTGAAAATGCAGGATATCAATATCCCACATGCACCCCGCGATGACCTCAATAACACTTTATATACTAGGTCATGAGCATATATCATGTCGGTGCTTTTGCTCCTGACGACACTAGTATAGACCTCATCATCATCATCCTCCAGCAGCATGATATCCTGTTGTTCGAAATATTGCCCTGACGTCATCATGATATTTGAAATATAACCTGCATGATAATCGGCACAACCTGATCCATCGGAGGAACATCCTCCTGCTGAGCTTATACCAAAAGTCTGGCCGATGAACATCCTGATGACGTCATCATCATATCCTGCTGACGTCATCATCATATCTGCCTACTACGCACCTCCTCATATCCGGATGACGTCATCATCATGTTTGCAAATATCAGGAGGTCTCTTCAAGATGATCAGTGTTAGAAACATGACCCCCCCGGACCTTGATGACGTCATCATCATATTAACATCATCATGATATTCGGAAGACAACCAGATATTTGGAAATATCCTCCTGATGCACAAATATCAGGTTGCACTGTAGCTCCTCTATAAGATCGGGGCGATAACTGAATATGATGATGTTGCTTGAAAAGATCACCCCCAGTAGATAATGCGCGAAGCCAGCAGGCGGATATCTCCTTGATATCAGCATCATCATGATGCTCGAACAAACATATATCCGGGTGATATGAAAATATCACCCCCTCCTTCGGAAATATCATGATGCAGATAGGCAGATAAAAAGATATCACCCTGATATAAGGATGACATCAGCATCATCAGGATGACAAAACAATGAACAAGAAGTGATACAACATCATCAGGATGATATTGACTAAGATCATCCTGACGTTCAAAATATGATGACCCTAGTGAATATCGGGTCGCACTTAGAACTCTTCAACAACATCATCAGGATGATCATAACCAAGATCACCCGATGACAAAAATATCACCCCGGCGAAATATCATGAAGGCAGAAAATATGATGACCTCCGCAAGCAGCAGGATGATAACTGGAAATATCATGATGATGACGACGACCCTTAAGAAAAAACAAGTTAGGTCTAACAACTTAGAGAATAATCCCTTCAGGATATCGGGGCAACATCATCATCATGCTGGGCAAGGTAATAACTTGAAGATCACCGGATACTTGAAAAATCACCCTCGCAAGCAACTGAGGGCGCACTGTAGCTCATCAGCATCATCAGGATAATAACCCAACATCACCCGATAGTGAAATATGATGATGACGATGAGAAACCAGTCGACGAAGAACATGATGATGCAGACCATCATCGAAGACAAGATGATGATGATGACCTCCTCCTCAGGAACATATGATGCTGCAGCCGAAAAATGCTGAGGAGGTCCAACACTTAGAAAAATTTGGGCAAGAAGATAAAGGCTTCAAATGAAGAAACCTCCTGATCCTGACAAATCAACCCCAGGTCAAAATGAGTGCTAACATGTGGGATGAACTTTGTTGCCATCAATGACAAAAATCATGAAGCTACAACATGTCTCTTACCAACAAAAACCTCCAACCTTAGATAAGGAATAAGATTCTTCTAATGCAATATTGTTCTTTTCCACATCTTTGTACTACCCTTCAAGATTATGAGCAAATAGTTACCCAATTTGAGGTGCCTCCTATTGCCTCATCAAATCCTACTTCCTAAAATCCTTCTTCATCATATAATAAAAATACAAAAAGAACAATAACTTCTCCCAAAAGAACCAAACCACACTTGATGTCAACCATGTTGGCACTGTTGTGACCTCTTCTTTGGTGATGGCTATATTTGTGTGGTTTTAACATAATCATCATTTCATGCATTTATCTAACCCTCTCCATTCTTTCTTCTCTTATCTAATAATGTTTTTCAATTACTCACTATTTCCCCCCTCGACACTAATCTTCCACTTCCTAAAAATTATGATGCTAAAGTCTTTTGTCAATATCATCACATGCCTAGGCATGACACTGAAAAAGTGTATTCACATTCAGACCTCATTCATGACCATATTAATTCTAATGTCATACAATTCATTGGTGTAAATGACAAATTGAATAAATCCATTTTCCAACCAAATCAAAAATTACAAAACTATACTAACCCCTTTCCTCAACATACTAATGCCAATTACATAGACCTTATCCCTTCACAACTCACACCTCACAATTCTGATTCTGCACTGACCCTTTATGAGAAAAATGATGTTCCTTCTTTCAATTCTCTACCATTCTCTTATATGGTGGGTGTAGTAGACACTTAACATCATGCCTCTTGAGTTGAGCCTACTCCTAACCCATCATCTCTTTCTCTTTTGTTGATGTGCCTATTGGTGTCTATGACAATCTTCTATATGTCCAAGTCCTAGTTAACAAAAAAAATTGTAAATTTTTGGTTGACCTAATGATCTTGGATAGCATTGTTATAGAGGAGTTTCTTTACATTAAATAGTTGCATATAGATTCGTACTCTTCTTTGGATCTCTTTACACATGTACAACAACCTTTCTCTACCAACTATTGGCTCTATCATCTTATCCATCCAAGTTGGTCCCAAATCCTTAGATGTTCTCTATCACATTATCCTTACTTTTGACTATTATCACATTTTTCTAGGCCACCCTTGGCTCACCACAATAAAGTACATCCCATCTATCATTCATAAATGTTTGAAGGTCCCTCATAATGGTGTTGTTCATACTATTTTGTATAGTTAGTTTCAATTGCTTACCATTTGAGGTAACTTCTCTCTTGAAAATTTATAGCCTACCCCTTTTGGGCCACCTCATCCACATATTGACATTCTTTTCAAACTATATCAAAAGTACATTTTAAGCAGGTTAAATCACCATGCTCCTTATTTTATTCATTCTTCTAATCATCATGCTGATTCTTCTGATCATCATGCTCATTATCTCCTCATCATATTCCTTTTTCTCCTCCTCCTACTCCCTTATCTATCCCTCCTATTGCATCTTCATAGGATAAGGGCAAAAAATAAGTGTACGATCCTCTCCCTACTTCTCCCCAATCTTAACCTTGGCAAAACTGGTCCTCCAGATTGCATAGGTGCCAACATCATGTTTCTATCTGACCTAACCCAAACCTACCCACTTTTGACCCACCCACTTTTTCCTTGCCTCTTCTTGATCTACCAAAAGAGCCTAACAAAATAAGCTTACAAGATTTGACGTGATTTTGGCCCCATCCATTAACCCTCCTTTTATCCCACAACCTCCCAAATTCTCCCATTCTTTGAGCTTATCAATCTTCCTAATATCACTATGATTTCTAGTAACACCCTCACCACCCTTGTTTCATTCACCCACACCCATCATTAGATCTTCACTGAGATTTGACCATCTACTTTTGACATCTATATACCTCCTGTGTTTCCCAAAATAAATTTTTAACCCTATCATCCCCCACCCCACTAATAACCCAAACCTAAATTAAACCCTCCTCCACCTCTAAGCCCTTCTACATCATATCCCCCTATAGTGGAGGTTGCTCCACCACCACAGTTTTATAATCACAATGCTCTCACATCTATTGGTTATATGGAGGATCAAAGCATTGTGGTTTACTCTCCACCTGAGTCATTAGCCCCTCAACCGAAGATGTGCCTTTTCATTTTGGTGGCTAATGTTCCAACACTATCAGTGGTCTTCAGACATGTGCTAATAATTGCCCCTTCAACAAACATTAGGGAGGCTATTGTTCATCCCGCTTCTTTAGACTGTCATGCTTCTACTCCACTTCTATTGTATTCTCCACAATGCTTCTACTCCACTTCTATTGTATTCTCCACCAATTGATGGTCCTACACCCACATGTAGTAATGATTAGGACAAGGAAGATCTCATGGCTATGGAGTTTGAGAGATAGGATTTTTTCCTCTACATCATGTGTGTACAACATGCATGTTTAGTTTGTTTTTGCATGTACCCCCATGTGTTTGTTTCTTTCTTAGTTCTCCTAACAGATCCATGATACCCTTGTAGATACATGGATACATGAGGAATGGAATTGTGTGTCATTCCTCTATATGTATATGCATTCTTTCTGATGTTGCATTTTTGGGATGATGTGAAGTATTGAGGCAATTTTAACATTTAGGTCTCTCTCATGTTGACCCAAATTTTTATTTTTTATTTATTTTTTGACCATGTGTCTTCTTCCTTTGTCTTCATAGTTCTATATGTTTGGGAAATGATGATAATTTTGTCCTTGTCCCTAATTATTTATTCCTTAAACTAATACTAACCCTAGGCACATAGATCCCTTATTGTGTGTTTTGTTGCATTTTGGGGATTATGCAAAGTATCAAGACAATTTTAACATTTAGGTCTCTCTCAGGTTGACCCATTTTTTCTTTATTTTGACCATGTGCCTTCTTCCTTTGTGTCTGTAGTTCTATATGCTTAGGGAATGGTGATAATTTTGTCCCTATCCCTAATTATTTATTTCTTAAACTAATACTAACTCTAGGCATATAGATCCCTTATGTTTTTTGTTACATTTTGGGGATGATGCAAAGTATTGAGATAATTTTAACATTTAGATCTCTTTCATTTTGACCCAAAATTTTATTTTCCTTTATTTTTTTACCTTGTTCCTTCTTCCTTTGTGTTCATAGTTCAATATGCTTAGGGTGGTGACAAATTTGTCCTTGTCCCTAATTATTCATTCCTCAAAGTGATACTAACCTAGGAATATAGATCCCTTTATGTTTCTTTGAGAGATGTTGGTTTCTATGTGACATTGCCTTTGCTTCTAATAATATCATCCCATGAGCACAATTTTAGGTGCATCATACTTCATTTACAACAACAACATCTTTTCCTCCTCTCCTTATGGGCATCACATTAGTGACCCTAGGGGCATATCCATTCATATATGGTTCCTAGACATCCTTCACCTTCTCCTTTTCTACCATAAAATCAATTACATACTTCTAGTTTATGCAATTATTTAAGGGCTCTCATATTTGCACTTTCACATACATGTAACTACACATTTACACACATTGTTAGCGTGATCCCTAAAGCACTAGTAGCTTGTACTCCCAATTATAGAGAGTTGATTGGATTTGGCCACCCTTATTAGGATTACTTAGTACTTGTTATACCTGGTATTGTGTTTGCATATGAGCCACCTACCAACAACATACACTAGTACATGTGACTCATATCAACTACTTTTTATACTCTGTGTGGGTCAACTAGCACCAAAGTATGCTAGTGTATGTGATTCATGAAGATATTGAATGGTTCCTAGCAATAGAGTACGCTAAACCTTGAACCATGCCATGCATTTTCCTAACAATAGAGTACTTTGGGACCATGTCCTTCGATTTTCTAGAGCAATAGAGCGAGGTAGAAAATGCTTGGTATTTTTTTTATTATTTGTATCTTTGTATCTTTGTATGTTTCTTGTGTGTTTCTCTTATTCCCATTCATGTATGTCTTGTGAGTGTATTGGATTATATATGATTTGCTAGCATGTTTGTGTTGAAGGTTATGTTTTTTCTAAAACACTTGTTTTGTAGGTTTTATGTATTCTGACACTATTTGTTTCTAGGTCTTTTGTTGTTTATCATGTTTGTTTTGCAAATTCTTGATCTCGGTGCATGCTTCCCTCACTTTAACAATTGAAAATGTATCCTTTTATTTATCCTAAAAAATGTTATTATTTTTAGTTATTTATTTTCAATACTTTAGTGTAGCTTATCAGCTAGTGGCATCAACCTTGCTAAGGTGGGGGTAAAATGTAACATTGAAAAGAACTATGTTTTGCACTCGATTTAGTGTACATCTTCCCTAGCATGTTTTAGGTTCATTTGGCCCTATCCTAGCCTTTGTCCTGCTCTTGATTCCAACGTAGGTTTATGTTTCTATGTGTTTCTATATTTCCTATGAAAGTGTATGTTTTTTGTGTCAATCAAGTGCCTTGTTGTCATTTTGAGCCTTTTTTGACCTTACTATAATTGGATGACAACATGATGTGCTAGCATCCAATAAATTTTTAGTTATATAACAGTTTTTTATTTCTAATTTTTGCCACCTTTCCAATTCAAGCATGTAAATGTAACTACTATCAGATCTATTAGGTGAATCCCAATAGCTAGTTCATTGTTGCATGTATTTTCATCTTCCAATCTCATCTCATTTTTAATCTATCAAGAAATCATGCAAGAAATCTTCTATCCTAACATTTTCATGTCTTTGTGAATCATTCCAACACTCTTGAGCTTTTTGAGCAACAACTTTATACTTCTAGAATTTATCTTCTATGAATCTACTTCATTTTTTAGGGTGCATGCTTCTGATTTCAATAGTTATCATCTGCATTTTAGTGTTGTAGGTGACATTGTTCAAAGCTCTACTTTCATTTCGTTTATTTCATTGTTATTGTAAGCTCTCCTTGTGTTTTAGCTTCATTACTGGCACATAAAGGGTTTCATCTCCATTTGTATCCTAACACATGGACTAGGGTGTCCATTCTTATATATGAAGGATTTAAACACTTATAGATTCATTTCAATATAGTTGTTTTTTAAAATTCTTATAAGCACTTAGGATTTAAGAGTACACACATTCCATCTCTCCTCAATATATAGACTTCTTATGGAAGTCGAAAGACCAAAATAGGGGTTTGACTTGAAGGTAAGCTCTTATGCAACCACCCCCTTTATTCCTTTCTTAGCTTATAGGTGCTCGAGGAATCCTGAACACATGGAGGGTTTGTTATCTTTTATCTCCTCTTTCATTATTCCATTCATTTCATTTAAAGTTAGTCTATTAAAGTTAATTTCTTTCATTCTATGCATTTCTAGAAATATCTAGTGTCTACTCTTTGTGTTATTGCATCCTTGTGTATAGTGACAAGGGTTGTTGGTCCTTGGCATTTAATCATGTTTTCATGTGTCAAATCCAGGGTTGTGTCCTTGGCTATCTGAAATTAGGAATCCTATAGTTGCCAATCCATTTAACTAATTCTGCTAATCTTATTTGCTATGGAAATTAATGCTGCTGATTTATCTGCTATGAGAGTAAATTCTTGAAACAAAGTTGAAACAGTAAATTGCTAATATTGACCTATTCTAATCCATACAACTGAGCATGCATTTATCTATGAGAAAATAATAACTATATTCCTAAGCAAAATCTGAAACAAGATAATGAACAAACAAATACTAGCCTCCTGTCTTGATGATGGGAGTGGGCCCTTCCTCCTCACCCTCAGGACTGAAGACTAAGGCAATAAATCATTACAGGAATATAAATATCACAATCCTTCTTCAATCAAATCCATCAATATGCTTTTGTATTCAGAAAGTATCTATATAATTGAGATTACAATAATTTCTCTATATATATCCCTCTTCTGCGTCTACCTTATTTATCTATATCAAATAGAGCAATGAGATATCACTTACTCTAATTATCAATTTATCTATGAGATAGAATCAACTCTTATTCTATCAATTGTTTAACTGCAGAGTAAAATCATACAATTGAAATAGATTTTAGTGGTACAATAGTCCCACTAAATCTGGTTGTCTTAGTTTCAAATAACAACTAGGTAGTGAGGCCCTGAAATATAGGTACTTAATCAGTTTGTCTAGAACTCATGCAAAATCAATAAAAGAGGAATTAAACTTCTAGCAGCTAACTAGAGTCTTCACTCAATTACTTAGGTGTTGGTTGAGTAATCCCTAGAGCACTCCAATTGCCACTGAAAGTGTTGACTGATGTGGCACTGGAACTCTACATTGTATTAAGGAGGGCTCCAAAGGTGTGTACTTTTGTCTACAGCTCCAGAGATGTGCTTATTATTTAAACATAGCTTAAATAGTGAGGAAAAGTTCCAAGTAATGCTAGATAACAAAATAATAACCTAGAAAAACAAACAAAAACATCTCTTTTTTCTTAGTCTTAGCTAGAGTGTAACGTATGATTAGTTGTTAAAGTCTTAACATACCTAGGCCTAAACAACTTCCTCTTTTCATTTATTACACTACATATAGCTAGGGTGGCAACTGCCAAATAGCCAACACATTGGGGTGGCAACCACATATAGCCAAGGGGTGACAACTGCATAGCCAAACCATTTACCATTTTGATTTTTTTACCTTTTTGGTTGATCATCATCATCAACACTATTATCATTGGTCTTGTCCTATTCTAGGGTGGCCACCTTATAGCCTTTATCATCATAACCATTAACTAGTTTCCATTTTCTAGTATTTATTATCTAGTTTCCAATTTACATTCCAACCTCTCTCTCTCTCTCTCCTCTTCTCTCTCTCTCTCTCTCTCTCTCTCTCTCTCTCTCTCTCTCCTCTCTCTCACTCTCTCTCTCTCTCTCTCTCCTCTCTCTCTCTCTCTCTCTCTCTCTCTCTCTCTCCCCTTAGTTCTTTTGTGGAGCATATATTCATATATCTCTCCCTAAGTGGTTAGGGTCAAATGTTTTCAATATTTCATATGTCCATGATATGGTAGCATGTATTATGTAGTTTAATTTTACATAGATTTTATGTTCTATTCCATGGACGCGTTTCTATTTTCTATGTTGTTAGCTTTTTTTTGTTATAGTATAATGACTACTTTCCATGGATACTTTTGTAGGACCACATACAAGTGCAAGAACAAAGAGATAAAGACATTTTTGAAGCCCAGTGTCTGTACTTTGGTAAATGTAACGTTGATATTTCATGATTATCTATATATAATTTACTATACTATTAATTTTCAAAAGGGAGAGAGAACAAGTAAAGTTGCAGCTATGTAGCTTTAAAATATTTTTAAATATGAAATTAATAGCATGTGTAAATCTAAAATTACTTTTAATTTAGATGTTATAATATTTCTCCAATTTAATCAATGTAGTAGAAGAAAATAGCTTGCAAGAAGAAGACAAGTATTTACGTGGAGAAATCCCTAAGGGAAAAAAACTCCACACCAAAGGTGTTTATGCTTGTATTAAATCTCTTGTGAAATATTACATTCAATACTGAAATCCTTTGATTCCTTGATGCACTTCAAAAGCTTCTTCAATCTTCAAACCTATAAAAACTTCTTGTTTTTTTTTTTTAAGTAAAAAAAAGCTTCTTGCTTTTTTCTTCTAAGTAAAAAAAAAAGCTTCTTGCTTTTTTCTTCTAAGTCATTTTTACAATTCAACTCTCTAGAAAATGTATGGGGCTCTTAATTATTCAAAATCTTCTTTAATTCAAGAGCTTCTTAATTCGAAAGCTTGAAACTCAAATTACAATAAATTGTAATTGATAACATAGAAACCAATGCTCATGCAAAAACCAAGCACTCCAAATAGAGAAGATTGAAGTCAAACAAAGGCAAGCCTTCTATTAAATGCATGTCCTTGATGTGGGCACCCGAGTTTGCCCAAGTTAACTTTGACAACATTAAATACATTTCCAAATAAAAGCAACAACAAAAAGTCCTCAAATTGGGCATCCAAGTTTGCCCAATCACGTTCTATTAACTGAAGTGATCAAACACACACCAATCTCATGCAAATAACATGCAAGATTGATGTCCCCAAAGTTATTATGAATTACCTTATTATGTACATGCAAGTGACATGCAAACACTGGATTTAGCAATGCCAACTGATACCCATTATCTGAAACACTGAGATCTACCATCTTGCAAGTCTCTGGAGTTGGAGTGTTCTACAAGTAATGTCTCAAAAATGACATGCAACAACATGCAAGGTCATACAAGTCCATAGGAGTGACATGCAAGCACATGCAAGTGACATGCAACAACATGCAAGGTCATACAAGTCCATAGGAGTGGCATGCAACAACATGCAAGCACATGCAAGTGACATGCAACAATATGCAAGGTCATACAAGTCCATAGGAGTGACATGCAACAAATGCAAGTGACATGTAACAACATGCAAGCACATGCAAGTGACATGCAACAACATGCAAGCACATGCAAGTCCATAGGAGCAACATGCAAACAACATGCAACAACATGCACGCATATGCAACAACACGCAACAACATGCAACAACATGCAAGTACATGCAAGTCCATGCAATCTTTTCTGACCTCATGCAAGTAATATCCAATTCATTCATCTCTAATACTTTAGTTAACTCCAACATTATATCCATGCAAGGTGTCTCAACATTATCCACTCATGTACATAAAAAAGCACAACTCCAAGTGTAAATATAAGTCCCCATCAAAAGGGGATGCTGAAGTTTAACTCCCACTCACTAGGAGTTGTCAAAGTCTCAAAATAGACTTAAGAGAAGTCAACAAAATCTTCATGGCTCCCACCTCAAAGTAAGCGCCCAAGTTTAACCTTATCCATTAGGAATTAACTGCAAAAAGTCAAAGTGATATACTTAATAAATAATTAATCTCTCAAAGTCCTTATGTGTTGGGGGACACATTCCAAGAACTTTGGAGACACATGAATTGGTTAGGATTGCAAGTTAATGGCAACTTGTCCCAACACAATCTTACTTCCCCTAAAGTGTTACAATTATAGTAAAGTGGAGACAAAGTGTAATAATATAAATTGCATACCCTGCAATTTCTTTTACTATGTTTTTCACTCATTTCAATGTTCTCCCTAGTTTTCATGTTTTGACCCCTCTTTAGCGTTATTTTCCCTTCTTCTTTCCTCTCCCTCTTATTTTTTCCCTTTCCATGTGTTTGAACCCTTCCTAAGTCTTATTTCTTATGTAATTCTTTCCATTTTCCATGTGTCCTTTCCCCTTTCCATGTGCATTTCCCCCTCTCTGATGTGTTTGACTTCACCCTTAAGCTATCCATGTTTCCATTTCCAAGGTCATTACTCAAAAATTAAATGCTCTCTTATTTCCTCTTATGACAACCTCATCCTTTCACCATTTCTTCCATAACTTACACATCAAGACTCCAATTGAGCTAAAACTACCTCTTGTGATCCTATTTTTATCCCATGTTCTCCATTCGATCTCATCTTCCTTGAGATATGGGGTAGACGTTGCCCCTACCTTGGTAGGGGTGCATTTTCCTTACCCTTCCTTGGATCCAAAAAATAAATGACACCGTAGGATGACTAAGATTATTTCCAATTGTTCTCCCCAAAAAAGATGAAATTTTACCCCTAAAATCTATAAAAGAATTCTCTCTCTCATTTAGAACCACATGCACACTACATGCATGTTTCATTCATAGCATAAACACGTAATTATTCTTGCAATTTTAGAGCATTGGAGCACCGTCATAGAGCTTTAAAACCCACTCATGTAGCACTAGCACAATGTAATAACTTTTGTGTGGTCTATCTTTCTTCCTCCCATAGCCCTTCTCCTTCCTTCCCCCAATTTCTTTACCAATACACGCCCTCTTTCCTCGTAATTCCCTATTTCTCTTTCTCATTTCATCCCTCTTTAGATCCATATCTTTTTTTCTTCTTTTGTTTCCATCTTACCTTCTCCTCCCAAACCTAATTTCCCTCCTTATTTGATATTAGAAAGCACATTAGGGTTTGTGTTTTACCTTTTAATTTACAAATTTATTTCAGATTTGATTTTAGTATAATATGTCGTTTATCATTAATGTCATTTTGAAATACGAGAGAGAGAGAGAGAGAGAGAGAGAGAGAGAGAGAGAGAGAGAGAGAGAGAGAGAGAGAGAGAGAGAGAGAGAGAGGAGAGAGAGAGAGAGTGAGAGAGAGAGAGAGAGAGAGAGAGAGAGAGAGAGAGAGAGAGAGAGAGAGAGAGAGAGAGAGAGAGAGAGAGAGAGAGAGAGAGAGAGAGGAGAGAGAGAGAGGAGAGAGAGAGAGAGAGAAGAGAGAGAGAGAGAGAGAGAGAGAGAGAGAGAGAGAGAGAGAGAGAGAGAGAGAGAGAGAGAGAGATGTTTTGTAATAAAATTAGGAAGAATCTTACTTCCGAATGAACCTTCTTGAGTGTTAAATGATTGAACATGGTATTTAAAAACATAATTGACCATTCTTGTATTTATAAGGTTAGCATATATGAATGAATATACCTTATTCATTGGTATGGATAGAGTGGTAAAAAAATAGTTAAGAGAGAGGGAGAACCATCCATGTTTTGTAAAACAATTGGGAAGAATCTTCCTTCCTATTGAACCTTCTTGAGTGTTAAATGATTGAATATGATATTTAGAAATCTAATCGACCTTTCTTGTTCTATGCTTATATTCATAAGGTTAACATAGATGAATGAACGTACCTTATTCACTGGTATGGATAGAGTGGTAAAAAAATTAATTAAGTCATGTATGCTTATTCACTCTCTCTTATCTTATTTTTCATTTGAAAGGTTAGATGCAACAAATGAACATATGTTAATTATTAGTTGGCTAGAGTAGGTAAATGATGAATACATGTATCTAGATCCTTTTTCTATATTTTATTTGAAAGATTAATGTAGATGATCAATTGTATGTTATCTATTGAGTTCAAGGTTAAAGTAGAGTAAACCATAAACACTAAATCAAATGGCTTGATGTAATCTTCATGATCATATTTGGAGGGTATTTCCCTTTACCTTAGCATTTAGAACCCTTGTGGAGTGGGTTATCTACAAGAGACAACACTCATTTAGGTACCACATTCACTAGTGTCTTCCCCCTATCTTAGCTTTCCTTCTATAGGATAGGGTGTGTCACATGGAGATATGTGCAGACCTATCTTTTCCTCTTATTATTTTATCTATTTTCCTTTTCTCTCACTTGCTAACACATCTCTTCCACATGGTGTTGGTATTAAGTAGAGTTGTGTGTGGTGATAAAACTTCTTGTCTTCATGTTTCATTAGCATTCATGCGATGCATTGAATGGTTCAAAAAAATTTGGTTGTGTTTTTGTTGAGTTTGTGCATGGTAAAATATGGGCATCAACTATGATTCTTATTATTTATTCTTTTACTTACCATGATTGTGTAGTGCTAAACCTTGATCTTAGAGCTTAAATATTGAGCTTGCATTGCCATACCATACTTTTGGAGTTATCTTCCCTCATTGGGGGCACCATGCTTTCCTCCTTATCTATTGAGCCTACATTTCCTTATCACAAATTTAGAGTTACCACATTGTGCTTCTATTGTCATATTCTTACCCTTATATTGGGGGCATCATATCTTCCTCCATATCATTTTTACCTACACCATCAAATCATGATTTTGGAGCTACCACTTTTGAGTTGAAGCATCTTGCCCTTTCCACTCTTTTTTCCTAAACTTATATTACCACTAGATACCCATTGCCTTACCTCTGCCATTATGTGCTCATGTAGCCATATTGGGGGCATATGCCTTTTGTAGTGTTTTATGTGCTTATAGGGGTGTTTTGGCCATTGAGGGCTACATCACTATTTTATTTTCCCATGTTAGAGAAACCTTATACCTTGAAATTCATCTCTAGCTCACATGATTTCCATTCTTTATCATTCTAAATGTTTTCTTGCTTGTGATCCTGTAGAGATTTAGAAGCATTAGGGTGAAATTTGTTCATGCAACTATATTCTAGTTTTTCAGTATTTTTTTCTAGTTTTGTCTACATCCTAGTAATTGGCATTTTTAGAGGCTTTCGGAGTGGAATTTGGGGTCAAGACTTTGTCTGGTTGCTTTTGAGTGGTAGCCACAGGCATGGCTTAATGCAACTCAATCTAGCTCTTCAGGAGATCTTTCCAACAAGTCCAAAATGTCCAGATTTCGACTAGCTGGCTCGAAGTTATGACCCTGCCTAGTGGGGTCCAAAATTTAGTAGTTTTTTTTTAATTTTGAAAAAAATTGAAAATTTGAATTTTAGTAGTTTTATCACCTTCCAACTATCCATTTCAAATTCTATGGATAAGGTGACCTTTCACATTCTTGCTCATTGTATATATTCAACTTTTGATGCAATAAGAAATCCTCTTTGGTTGCCTGCAACTTCTTACAAGTTCTGCACATTGAGCATTTTGTTTATTTTTACAATACCACAGGCCCAACGCTAGGTATTGTTATCTAAAGTCTCTATTAAAATTCAGATCAACTTGTCACATGATGCATTTATTATAGTTATTACTTTACATGATTTACATGCTTACATGATCATCCATAGATTACATTTACTTTCATGTACTATTTTTCTCTCATCCAACTTCTTGCATCTGATGGATACAACCAATTAAAGGGGACATATGTTGTCATTAACACTCCTATCTTGAGATTACTAACAATTACAAGTGCCTACACAAAGACTCACCACCACGTCTAGACTGAGCATTATCACATACTAGAATATTGCAATACCCAGTATGCCATGTCACTCTATATTTCCATACCAAGCAGAGTATTACCACTTTCCATATAGGTAATTTTTTTAGATAACCAGGCTACTCCCTCTTCTCTCTTTCATGCTTGATGATATTAAAATTTAACTTACAATTGTCTTTATTTTTACTTGCATGATAGAAGCTACTCAATGCATATTTTTCTTTTATTTTATTAGTTCCCATGGAGCACACATGCCAAAGGATGAACTTACACCATGAAATTAAGTGGGGTGACCCATTAATTTATATGGATCCAAGCATCCTTTTGTGTCTAAATATTTATTTTACATGCATGTTTGTGAGTACTACATACTTTGAGATACGTGATAATTCTAGGATTCACATGCACCTCAAAGCAGGGGCAACAATTTAATGGTGAAATTTGCATATCCATGTCAATTCTCATTTAGTTTTGTGCCCATTTGAAAGAATATCTTAATGTAATTACCTATCAACATATGCCACAATCTTACGTAAAGTTGGGCTCATTCCTTGATCTTTCACCTTTCCCCATTTATACATTCTCATGCATTTGACCTTATCCCATCCATTGCTATACATTTTCCTATACACTTCCCATTTATTGCATACTCCATGTAATAAGATTTTGAAGTTTGAAAATAATAGAAATAAACACATTTAGTGGATTCCAATACCCAAAAGATGATTATTTGTTGATTTTAATCATAACTCAGAATCACGACTTCTTATATGCATTAGAACCATAATGACAAGATCTGAACTTGCTTTTTCTCATTTTTTGGTGGATTAGTCTTGTGCATGTGGAATCAATTCCACACTGCTAGATCTAACCTCTGACATTTCAAAATTCAAATTCAAGTTTGGTTGAGGCTTGCCCATTTCACTAGCTATTATGAGTTGACTAAACACATGCTTTGCATGACTATTGCTATGGCCTTTTATTTAAAGGCATTCAATTGCATTCATTTGATCTATATAAGCATCATTTGAATATCACACATATAAGGAAAGAGCATGCTAGGAACACCTAAGTTGGAGCACCTACACAGAATCTAACTTTGCATATTCATCGTAAAGCATTTGCACACATTACTTGTCCACCAATCTTTCAATGACTATAAAGTTGGTCTTTCCAAAGTTTAACCTAGGAGAACTTGTCCCATAACATTATGATAAACCTTTAAAGGTATTCTTAAACATCAACAATCCTCATAGTAGAATAGACAACAATGAATCGGGTGAAATAGGAAACAAGAGTGCACTGTACCAAATCAAATCTCTACATAAAGATTAATCCACACTTGCAGAAATGTCCTATAATTGCAGACTCAACCATATTAAGTCCATGGACAAAGATCAATCCACGAGCTTGTAGAAATGTCTTAGACTTGCAAACTTGACCCTCTGTAGAGTTGGCATAATAGTTTGAGTTTGTTGGTATATAGATTTTGCATTATAGTAAATATTCTAAAACTTGACTATGTTTTCCCCAAAAAATAGCAAAAAATTGCACCAACAGTTGGTAAGGTTGTAATAATTAGACAACCTACCTCTGCATTAAGAGGGGCATCTCCCTCATAAGATAAATATTATATTTTTGTGGTATTTTTGACTCAAAAACACCAAAATATTTCAAAATAAAAATAAGGAATGTAGGTTTTCAGAGAAACCTAATAAGTCAACCTACAAATATCGAGTCAGGATTCTTGTGTGTAGGTGAAACAACTATAACTAACTTCTCTGCTACAAAAAGAGAGCACTTCTCAAGGTTATCAAAGGGAATAACACAAAAGATTCAACATGCAATAAGAAAGAATAGGTTTAACAAGTTTTTAACACACATTAAAAATTGCCACAAGACAATGATAACATATATATTCAGAATCTTTCAATATTGCGCATCATTTTTAACTTCATGATAAAGACTAAATGAATTCACAGCTAGATTCAAAAGATAAACAAAAGGATTACTCATTCAACATATGAAGAGCAAACAACCAAGAGAATATTCAAACCACACAATTCAAATATTTTTTTATTCCTTTACCACATAGTTGTACAACTCAAGTCTTTAGAGTCTAAAATTTGTAAAAGCCAAAAAGTCCTTTTGATACAATAAAGCCACATATTGATAGGATTTCTCCTCTCACTAACTTGTAACTAGATTTAATTTATAACTTATAATGAAATATAAAAGTCATCGTTATCCATTGTAGAGTTATAAATTAAATAAAAGAGTCTTTATTAAGTCATATACAATGACTTAATTTTTAAATAAGGAAATAAAACATGATTTGAAGAAAAATAAAAGTTTTCAAGGCTCTTTGACTAATGTATCTTATTTCTGATTTATCTAAAGAAGAAGAAAGACCTTTGTAAATCTTGTATTGCTTCACAACAGGTGCCATAATCTTCATTTTTGGGACCGTGGTATTCAACATACACTGCTTCTAGATTGTCATAGAATCTTCTATTTCCTTTTTTTTGTCCCTATGATCGACAAATATTTATGAAAGCTTCTTGTGACATTTGACAAGGCGTTTTACCATAGTGCTAGCACTGACATCTTCTTTGATGAATAATTCTTTAGAGACTAGATCTTTGAAATTCTATTTTATTACTTGAATGTCTTCTGAAGTTGAATAATTCTCTTTGGACGTGTTACTTCCATATCCATACAACTTACTACTATTTCAGACTTAATATATTAAACCTCTTTCATAAGTTTCTTCAATTCATTAATGGCCTATCTGACAATAGTGACTTTCCGCTCAATGTTCCTTGTCCATATAGTGGGTGTATACTCTTTGAACTTAATAAAAAAATTCTCAAACAATAATGTATTAACATCCATCTTTGCCATCTCCTGTATATCCCTAACTACCAAGTGCCACACGATCTCTGATTTCTTGATCACCTGTAGTTCATTTTTAATTTCTTAGGTTCTCTCTTCAACTTTTTGATATAACTTCATTGACTCCTCAAACATAAGAGCCCATCTATTGTTATATGTTCAATCCAAGATTCAGAAGCTTTCCCAAATGCTTGGTATTTGCTTATCTTTTCCATAGTTTCTTTATCAATCCCTTGCAAATTTTCTCCTTATGAGATCAAAGATTTATCCGATGGTTGAATTGAGAGATTTTAGAATAGGCTTAACATAAAATGTCAACATTTGTACTTGCTCCTCGAGTTGCTCCCTAGTAGCCTTTTCCTTTTTTATCCTATGCACAAGCTTTGCAGCTGAAATTTGAAAGTTATGTATATCTCCTTCATGAGTTAAAGGTCCAAGATCTACCTTATATATCTAATTATCATCTTCTGTCATTTCCTCTTTATCCTTATTATCAAAATGATTTGCTATTTCTACATATTGATTGCCTGAAGGATCAATCATTAACCTTGAAGCAATATGTGCCTTCTTAGCTTTGGGAGTAGTGCCATGTAACATTTTGGCCACCACATCATAATATGGTTCAGTCATCTCCTTATACTTTCTCTTTTTACAAACTACCTCTTTGAGCCATTCAAAAGAGGAGGGAATTTTGGATGGGCTTAGAGTGAAAGCAGAAGCAATAGGGGGAAAAAAAGCTTTTGATGATGAAGGCTCAAAAATATCCTCTTGATTAGGTGATGGAGGAGGGGACATGTGAACAACATTATTTGTATTTAGAGGTGGTGGAGATGATGAAGGTGGTGACACTTGAGATGAGGATGGGTTTACTTTAGAGGTTGGCACAATAGTTTCTTTTTGTGACTCCTCTTATGTATCCCAATTGGTTGGAGGCCTTTTTACCTGCAATTTAGCTCTGTCTTCAAAATCACTTTGGGTATAGGAACTCTTCATATTTACCCCTTTATCAGGTTGGACACCATTTTCTCCATCAACTCTAGTTGTATTTGATTTTTTCTTGGGAACATTGACATCAGTTGCGGTTGTAGATGTCTCAGCTAACTTCTCCTTTTGTTTTACCTCCTTAGATGAGGACCCTTTGGGTTTAGTGGCAATATGTTTAGCCTTCTTGGCATCTAGCCATTTTAAGACTTCCTTAAGACAAAGAGAGATTTTTCTCTGACATCTTTCACCTCTTTATCACTTCATTTAATTGGAGTAAGTGGTTCAAACTAAAGAGTATCTAGATAAACCTGATCAATCATGTCTGAGTTATCCTCTTCAACTCCTTCAACATCCCACCCTAGTTCATAATATTTCATTTGTTGCACTGTCAATCTTGACCAATCCCTCTTTCTTACTTCAAAATCATTCTCACAATATTCCAAGTAATCCTCAAGATGGGGGCGATGGAAATAACTAGCTCCCACATATAAATTATCTTTAGCATAATTTTTATTGTTAAAGGGGTACCTCATGCTATGATAATGCATGGTAACCTTTACCTTCTACATTTTTTGCCTCAGCTGAATATGAGCAAGTATAATAAGTCAAGCCTAATGGAAATGGATACCCTGCTTTCTTCATATCTCTGCACTTTTTATTCACTGACTCCATTTGCCTAGACATAACTTGATGAGAACGAGATGATCATTGGGATATCTTGGTCATTTGTAGGATATTCATCAAAGCCACTTATCCTTATGTATGAAAACCTGGGAAATTGAATAAAATAACTTCCAAATTGTTTAATCAACTATGCAACCTCAGGAGAGAATCTCTGACCTACATTAGCATCCAACTTTGATAATTAACATGGTAAATGCAACATTTACCCTCCTATAATGTTTATTGAACTGTTGTTCAATTGTAATTGAGGGTAAAGTCATAAATCTAAGCATCTTGATCATATACCCCTATTGAATGTAGTCCAGACCATGGGTGCATACTGGCAATGGCATAACATAGATATGATGTCATATAAAACTCTTGTTTGTCCTAGAAATTTGTCAGCTGATTATGCAGATTGTCACTTATTAATTTACCCCAATCAAAATGTTGAGATTCCCACACTATCACTATGATAAATTGGCACATCCAATATTCAAAATAACTAGTTTCTTTTATCCCATTGACTTTGTGTAGAAAAGTTATAATATCATACACATCTTGATTAAAATGTGATCTAAGGAGGACTTTAGACAGCTTAGATTTTTCCTTTCTAGGTTTCTTGAAACAAGACTTAGCAATATCGTTAAGATATGTATCTTTCCTCTCAATAAAGTAATTTGTTGCCCTTTCCACATTCATGTCTACACATTCTTCTCTATTAGGTAATCTCAACATAGTGCTAATTGATGCCCCATCTAATTTGGCTATTACTCTGTCATCTACACTTCTCACTTCTCTGTCATCTAGCTTGTAATGTTTGATGTAGGCCATTACCAACTCAATACATTGGACATAAGTTGGGAAGCCACTAGCGTGGGCTAACCCACTTTGGAACGTAGCCTCAACCATTTCTAACCTAGGGGTTTTATACATACGCAACTAAAACTCTTCTAAATCTATATGTCCTAGTTGGCCATCCCTAATGTTTGACAAAGAGTTCTCTAAAATTGATTCTCTTTCAAAACCTTCATATGGATATTTCATTTTTGGCATTTGAATTTTGTCCAGGTCAAAAAGGAATAAAACAAGTCTTTGGAGAAGAATCCAGGTGGGAAAATGTAGTTTTATGGAAAACCAGGGTATAGGAGAAATTGAATAAGTGGTGGAATCAGAAATTTAGGAATAAATTAATTGAATAATGTACACGTTGACTTACTTGGCAATGTTCATTTAAAAGAGTTGAAAGGTAATATGAAACAATTGCAGTTGAGCTAGGGTTCCAATGGGCATGAATATTGGCACCTTCCTCGCTTTGAAACAAACACTTTCTCAAATGATGGAAGAGTGTCTTTATAACATCATGACTTTCTTCTTTTCCCTCTTGTCGAAGGTTCTTCAATGACTAGGAAAAAATAACTTGTAATCTTTTCTTTTTCTTTGCTTTATTTTAAGTGTCAGAGATTGGGTGGGAACTAGCAACTTATTGGAGGTTCCATAGGTTCCAAGAACCTAGGAACTCTCTGATACTTCTTTTTCTTTTATTTCCATCTCCTTATGAACCTTTGAAGCTTTCAAATTTCATGTGTTTTGAACTATCGAGGGTTCCTCGATAATCAGAACTAGAAACTTGTTTAGCTCTTTTGACAATTTGAGCTTTATTGAGAACTTCAATGTGATATGGAACTACGTCAGAGGTTACACATGTTCTCAGAACCTATGGAACTCCCGACAATATTATCCTTTTATCCTTCATCTCCTCTTTGAAGATTTCCTTAGTTTTATTGCGTTTTAGAGCTTTTAATGGTCACTGAGAACTAACCTTAAATTCAAAACCTTTTAGAGGTTTCGTAGGTTCTTGGAACCTACAGAATTCCTGACAACATTAATCAGTTCTACTTTTCCTCGCGAGTTCCTAGTTATCGACAATTCACCGATAAGTAGGAATCATTAAATCTTCTTCCTTACTTGCTTTTCCTTTTGGAGCTTTAGATAGAATCAGGAACTAAGGGGTGGATAGGAACTTTTCAAAAATTCCTTCAGTTCCTAAAACCTTCTGAGTTCCCGGTAGCATAGAAAACATTGACAATCTTTACAAAAAGACAAAGGAGATGAGTTCCTGACTAACTAGAAACCTCTAACAAAAAGAGTTCCTAATGATTCAAAAGCTTCGACTAGTTCTTGATGTTAGGATTAAGGTGTCATCAACCTCGTAAATCCTATTTAATTATTATTCCTATTATTATTTGTAAATTGCCCATAAGGGATGAAAGGTTTTACCAAGAAGCGATCTTGTTTCATTCACATGTTTGATCCTAGTACTTGACGAATGTTGGTTATGGAGCACATTTCATTTCGAGGGGTGCAGGGAGTACCCCCTTATGGGGGGTCTGGGGGTTGCACGCCCCAATTAGGGTTTGGGGGAAACACCCCCAAAAGCCACATTGTCATGTCCCCATATAAGGCATTGTTTAAATTAAATATTTAAACATCATGATAAGAAAATGACGAAAGTGCCTTTGTAAGATATCAATTTGAAATAATACGTGTATTATTAAAATAATAATATTATTATATGAATATTAGTAATTTAATACTATTATAATCATTATTATCCTGAGAAAATATTATGATCAATGTAAATATAAATATAAATGTAAATATATATAAATATAAATATTAATAATGTTAATATTTAATGTATATATATATAATCAATACAAAAGTATCTAGTATATATATATATATTAATATAATAATATGATTTAATGTATTAAATAATAATAAGTATAATGATGATCGGGTCTCCTAAATAAGTCCGGATCCCATATAAGAAAACATTAATAACAACGAATGGAGGTTCCCATTCACTGATCGATGTGACGTTTACCATTGAGACCCCCTCGTGGTCTTTAAAAGGCCCGCTCCTACCCATTGTTAGACATCAACGAAAGGAAAAGGGAGAATGGGGTGTTGGCAAGAGACACTGTGTGGCCTCATAAATGTTGTCATTGATGGCAACAAAGTCTATTCTACACATCCGCAGTACATAATATGTCTATACCGGAAGTCAGAGTGAAGACTGTTTTGGTCTGGTGGACAAGAACAGAGTATGCAACATGGTCTGACAATCAGGTCTGGATCTCTCAGATGGTGTAACTTAGTAAGTTGCAGACTTGGACTAGTCAAGAAGGGTATCGTGACTATTGTATTCCAGAGATTTAGCCTCCGGTGATAAAGCATGAAAAAGATATGAGCATCTGAGTGTTGAGTTCTAGTCAGACAAAGCAGACAAAGGAAGAACTGACCGACAGAGTATCAGACTTCAATCCCGATGTTTAAAAGGTATTGATCGAGTAATTTGTGACATTGTACATTATTGGCCAACATGATTGATGATTTCTATGCCTAAGTTTTTGGTGTGCATCATGTATCAAGTATGAATTCAGTCAACAAGACAGTATTTTGCAAATATCCTAAGTGTTCTTATTGCTGACTAGAAAGTTGTTTGAAATCCTTGATGCGGATATATATACTCGATGGATTCAAGCTTGTGGATGCATGTAAGTGATAGGTATATGAATTAAGTACGAAGAAAAGTAGAGAGAAGTGAGAAGGCACTAATCCAAGCTCAGAATGTGACAGAAGAGTGATTGTCATGTCCCCATATTTTAAGGCATTGTTTAAATTAAAGATTACGCAATGATAAAGGTAGAGAAGTCATTTCCGTCAAATATAGTGTTTGTCATCATCAATCGTATATAAACATTAATATTAAATAATATTATAAATATTTTATATTTATGATATTTATAAACGATAATATAAATACAAAAATAATATTATCAATATTGATATTATTATTATAATTATAATATAATATATTAATAAATATATTATATATTTAAATATAAAAATAAATAAGAAATATTATTATAATCATTTATTATAATAATATAACAAATATAATATATTTTAATATAATAATAAATATATTATAGATGATTATAATTATGATATAATATAAATATTATATATTAATTATATTATTATCTAATAATATAATTATTAATGTTATTATTATTATATAATAAATACTAAATATTATAATGAAGCATTGCATATCATTATAGAGGGGTGCGATTCATATGAGAAATATATATATCTGGAGAGGGCAATCTAAGAAAAAGAAAAAGGGTAGATCAATAAACAATAGAGAATAAAGGCATTGAGAGTTATCAAAGACACAGCAAAGAGAAATTACAAGGAAGAAACGGGATAGACAAGGTAAGTCTGCAATAAACAATAGAGAATAAAGGCATTGAGAGTTATCAAAGACACAGCAAAGAGAAATTACAAGGAAGAAACAGGATAGACAAGGTAAGTCTGCAATTATATCAGGTATGTTTTTCATTAAGTATTTAAATATAGAATATAATTTATGTTAGTAATATTCTAGTATAGACTGTGTAAAATAAATAGTGGATTCAGAAATGAATAAAGTTAAACAAATAAAGATATACCAATAGAATGAATTGATTTCATGATCATAAATAAGAAATGTAATGATGGAATAATATAATTATGAGAGAAGTAAATGAATTATGATTAGAAGTAAAATTAAGTATTAGTTAGAAGTAAAATTAAGTATTAGTTAATTGTCTCATGCGTGAAAGTAAATAGGAATGATATAAACTATAAGATAATAATGTGAATCTAAGATATCAGAAATAAATAAAAAAAGAAATATTGATAAATAAATATAATTAGATCCGTATTATATTTATATATATATTTCTGAGTCATAAGTAGGAAATATATCATAAATATATATAGGGAGGAATTATTCAAGTAAATATATATATAGAGAGATATTAATATTGTAACAAATACTATAATATATAAATATTTAAGGATAGGTGAAAGAGAATAGAATCCAGTGAGCAGATTCAACAAGACAAGTAGCATAAAGAGGTACAGGCACTTTCCTTATTAATAGGTTAGGTGATATTAGATAACTAGAATAATGATATGAAATGGAAAATAGAGCTCTAATGTTCTCTTTTGTGAGTTGAATTTATGTGCAAGGTTGGAAAATTTTGGCTTGCCAGAAGGGGACATTACAGTGATATTGAGCATATGAAGAATGAAATGTGCTAGATCGGTATACTGAGCCTAACCGGAACTGAATTCTTGCATATATAGATGTTGTTCATCAATTCAAATACTTTAGTACAATCTGTAAGCATTTGTAGATAGTGAGTCTCTTGTAGGCAGTGGGCCTCTTGTGAGCAGTGTGCTCGGGCAGTGAGCCCTCATTGGCAAGTGCCAAATTTGTACTCCTTATTCTTTTAATAGAGAATACAATCTTGGGTTAGTCACCCCATGGTTTTTCCCTTAACAGGGTTTCTACGTAAAAATCCTTGTGTTGTGTGTTAATTTCATTTTCAATTCTTATGGTTGCCTTTGCTTTCATGTTTTGATATAGTACTAAATGTTAAGTTATGAAAATAAAGTAAAAAGAAGAAAAGTTATAAGATAACTAATTTACCCCCCCTCTCAGTTATTTGCATTGTTTCCAACATGGGGAAATGATTAGAAAAGAATACATCAGGGAACCAAGGAAAATCAAGAGTAGAGACATTATTAGCATCGATCAACATACATTTTTCTCTTTGCAAAAAGAAACACAATAGGAGCAACATATATCTATCATTCCATATCAGTGTTTATATATCCCCAATCATTAAGGAGACACCATACACAACAAAGGTACACCATGATGCTCTTACTCCAGTAATAAATGCTTGATCTAATTTGTATGCATATGCCTTTGCATCTAATGAATAATATATTATGATTTCTGACAATAACTGTGTAAAAAGATGTCTTGATTCATATTCGAATAGGCATTAGGATTAATAATTGCATTTCATGATTTAGTACTCTAAATTGGCTCATTCTATTACATATATAGGAATATTATGATTTCAATGTTGAATCTCATATTAGAGTAATTCCAAGGTATTTAATATGTCATTACTGTATTATATGTTGTTTAAATTTCATGATATGATAAGTATAAAGAGGTAAAACTCTTAGGAAATACAATGTCAGATATTACATGAGATAAGAAATAATGTTGATGAAACATATTGAACCATGAGATTAACATATAACCTCATATGAGATGGTGAGTCTTAGATGTATAGTAACCAGCATGGGTAATTAGTGGCCCTTGTCTCAGTTGCTACAAAAGGTACCCCTTGGACAAGTGGAAGTGGCCCTTGTCTCAGTTGGTACAAAAGGTACCCCTTGGATAAGTAGAAGTGGCCTTTGGCTTCAATTGGTGAAGAAGTCACCCCTCGTGCCAAAGGATTATTAAATAGTGGCCTTTGTTCTAGTTGGTGAAAAAGTCACCCCTCGTACCAAGGAATATTATAGAGGCCTTGACTCCAGTTGGTGAATATCCACCCCTTGAGTCAAAGGATTAATAGCGGACCCATGATTGGCCAAAGAGCATCCTATCACCTCATCTCATATGAACTTAAGGGTTAATGCATGAATCCAATATGATGGATAGTGGCAAGTGTCATCTCACCTCTCTCATAATGTTTAATACATGGACAGTGATAGAGAATGTGAAATACATATATTGATAGAGATCATGACATTAATGATAGAGAATGTGAAATATCATGATAGAGAATATGAAAGACATATTGATGGTGAACTTAAGAGGGAACATGGGAAATATATATAATGATAATGATCATAAGATTAGTGATAGAAAATATGTATTAAAAGTAATCATAAAATTATGAATAGAAGATATGAAATGATAATTGATGTTGATCATATAAATTATAAAGGTAATGTTCTTATGTGATTTGAATATATCATATGTCTATTGCTATAAATGAAATCAAAGAGGGTTTAGTGTACTAATGTTCCCTTTTGCAAGTTGAAATTTGTGTACAAGGTTGTGAAATTTGGACTTGTGAGAAGGGGACATTACACACATTTTATATATAGTTTCATAGTAAATCTGGACTGTTCATCATTACGTCACAGATCTGATAGTAGATGTTATGTTGACTTTTCTTGCCCTAGAAGGCAACCCCTTTATGAGGATATTATTATGAATGTGAAATAGTAGAGTAGAAAGTTGAGACTGGAAAAATATGCACTGCTGGATTGAAGACTAAAAATGAGATTGATAGTGTTGTATTGTAAATTTTATTGAAGTTAAATACAAACTGGCGCATCTCTTCTTGTGTAGAGTTTTTTTTTTTTTTTTTTTTTTTTTTTTTTTTTTTTTTTTTTTTTCTGAAAGGGTTTCTCCATGTAAACACTATGTTATGTGTTTGATCTTCTGTTCCATTATTTCTTTGTGTTGATTTCATACTATCTCCATTTTTGTTCTGCACAGTTAAATATCTATATTACAGTTGCAATTAGATTTTCATTGATAGTTGTTTATCTTCATTTCTAACCCCTGATTGGGGTGAAAGCTCTGACATGAAGGAAATACTTGGAAAATTTTCAAGATTTTGAATAAGGGCTTTTGAGACTTAGAAATTTAGTACAAGAAGAAAGGTTACATGACACAAAATTTTGAAAAAAATGAAAGATCTAGTACTATAACTAGGGGTTAGGGTAACATATTTCAAGGTAGAATATAGATAGAGAGGTCCATTTTTTAGTCTAAAGACATATCAAATTTAGTGCTAAACTAGACTTATTCTCTTCCATCAAATATAATGCTAAGTGCCCATTTGTTTTTCATAATTAACATTTATTATTTTACTTTTCTTAATATCTTTACCCACATCTCTATTATTTAAATTAAGTTATATACTTATTTCAACTCTTAATTAATTAATCTAAATTAATTTATATTTATATATACAATATAAGAAAAAGATATTTTTCTTTACACTACTTCAAAAAAATTATATATATATAACATCTCTTCACAATCTCTATCATTCATCCTAATGGTAAACCACAAATGTACTAGAAGCAAAGTGAAGTTTACCCATTGATTAAGTGTACTCTTTGGTCAATCAAGCTATTACCTCTCCTAGCTAAAATGAAGGTGAACATGGTTCAAATGATAGACTCATAAACTACACTATATATGTACAGTGTTATTCCTCCTTACACGAATGTCAACCGAATAGTATCGTACCATCCACAAGCACATGGAAGACCATTATTCAAATTGTGAATATACACACCAGAAAGCTCTATTTTAGCATTCCTTGGATCTCTCAAGGAGATGCACCTAGATTCATGTTGAAACAAATTACACCTAGAACATGCTTTCATGTAGAATATTCAGCTTAAAAATATATAAATAATTTTCGGCCTAAAAAGGAGTAGGACAACCTAAACGGCTAAGTTTATCATCATTACATAGTTGAACAAAGTGAATCCATACAAAAATTACGTTTCCATCATTTGCTATAAATTAGTACTTCTCAGCTACCGAGGTAAATAAAAAAATATGACCGTTGGAGTAAAAATAAAAATAAATATATAATTACGATATTTCAAAATACGTTCAATTTTAAAAATAATTTTATTTACGACCTTTTCCCGTCAAATACGGCGGAAGATTGGTACTGTGCTGTCTTCATGTCCGGAATTAAATATCTCGCAAGTTTGACATACGTGGTATGATAAGAAAAGGATAATGTGTAGGATAACCGTTCGAAAGAAAAGAGCTGCTCGCCCTTTAACAATTGGGGTTGCAGGCTTTTTGAGCGGACAGTTCGTCTGTTTGCTGCTGTCGTTCTACGGTTAAATAGTGCGCTCATCAAAAGAATCCAACGGTGCAACGGCCGGAGAGATGCGCACGGTTTAACGATGCAGTCCAAAGTTAAAAAGGACGGCAATTTGCCGTTGGGAACTCGAGATGCGCACTGATTATCGAGAACGTGGTCCCGCTCCGAGCTCTTGGGGTTTGTGGAGCCTTAAAAAGGGCGCAGCTTTCTCTCATCTGACGGCATCCACGAGAAAAGTTGCCGTCCAGTTAAACCTACGTAGGGGTCCACGTCGGAGACAGGATCTGACGTGGCAGAGAAAAGAATTCGGCTGGTAACGAACAGGTCACATGTTTAAACCCCCGTACTCCTCCATAAGGAATGCAAAACACTCAATAATACCGTTAATTGACGTAATTAGTTGAATGTTTAAATCCCCGTACTCCTCAATAAGGAATACAAAACACTCAACAATGCCGTTAATTGACGTAATTAGTTGAATGTTACCCTGATTACACGTAAACAATGTGAAAAAATTAGGTTTCAGGTTCAAATCCCGCTGCTTACACGAAAACCAATATTTTCTTCAGCTAATTACACGTAGACAAAGGGTAATTTGGGCTGTGATAAGGGAACTTGGAACACAAAGGATATGGTGAGTATGTAGCGCGCAGCAACATTAGTGTTGCAACCGCTCAATACTACACTTTATTTGGACACGTAAATTTTTTTCGCAAATTTAAAGCTCTTCATCGGCCGTATCGGGAATCGAACCTGCAACTGATCCTCAAAATTTTCGGCCGCCTTTTCGAGTTTATATACCAGGATTGTCTAATTAGACATTTTTCTGTAATGTGAAATTCTGTGAAGAAAATCCTAAACTATTTCTAGCCTTTCTGACATCAGAAATAACAGAAATACGATTTTCTCCATTTTCAGCTTCTCGGTTTTTTTCTCAGGTTTTCAGGCGCTAATATTATTATGCAAATGAATTTTTGAACGGAATTTGGGCGTTTTGTGACTTTTAACATGTTTAGCTTCGCATTTTGAAAATTTTGAGACTTTTCCCGTAAATTTCTGCGATCTATAGAATTTTTTAAGCTTTTGTCTCTGATATTGCGCTGTTCTAATGTGCAGATTGTAAATTTGAACTGTGCGACCTGTTATGGTCGTTATTTCTCGCAAAATCGCGCTGAAATGGTACATTTCCGATGTTCCCGAGGTTTTAACTGTAATTTTTTTTTGTGTATTGATGAGGTCTCCGTGGTCTGATTTTGCCTTGTTCGGCAGTTACAGATTTTAATCTTTCGTTTTTCGTATAAATTACACGACATTTCTAGACGTATTCCGGTGACGAGGTGAACATAATCGGCTGCGTTGTTGTTTGGTAGGTTATATATTGGTAGTTGATGTTTCCTATACTTAGATAGGGAAATCTGTTCAAAATGTATAGTAAAAGGGAAGCAAAATCTGAAAGGATTTTTATGGATAGGGTAGGTATAGAATAAACAAAAAAACAAATGAAGTTTGAAACGGTGAAACAGTGAATGATTTCTGTCGCCTCTGTTTTGACCGCAGGAAGGTTGTGCCTCCGTTTGTGTGCTTTGAATCTTCTATCAGGCTATGTTTAGCAAAGGGAGTTTTGGTTTTGATTGGAATGGAAAAGAATAGCAAATGATCGTGACAATTTGTGTTGAACAGGGGAAATCGAGCTGGCTTTCCTACATTCAAATAAAACTAATAATCTGAACGCTGTCACTCATTTGGAGCTGAGAAACAGTTCAAATGATGAAAAGTATGGATGTTCCAGTTGAGCGAAAGCTCAGTTTAATGGAGGAAATGCTGGATTCAATCAATCAGTACGAGGATCGATCCCGTAATGCCCCTCCTGCGTTGCCTCGGCGACCAACTTCGAAAGGGAGGCTTCCTTCAGCAGTCAGAACAGGAAATGTTTTGCAGACACAGCTTAATCATAATAATGGTGAAGATCATAACCGACCAGTGTCTTCAAATTTGTTTTCCGAGAAGATTCATGAGGAAAAGACAGCAAATTCTGTACTGGGTGATGGAAATCTTTGCTATGCAGAGGTTAGCAGAAATGATGTTAAATCTATTAATAGTTCAAAAGCTGGAAGCAAACGTGAACCTGATCTGGAGATGGTTTGCAATGGTAATATTCCAAATAAAAGTGGGCTCAAGACGGCAAATGATGGGAGTGCTACTGATTCACCATACAATAAGAATGCAGATGCATCGGAGCGTTCTGGTGAAAGTGATGATTCAGATGCTGGTGACTTGTCCACTGTATCTGCAGATGACCATGGAGACCACAAATGGGTAGAGGACAACATGTCTGGCATACAAAAGGTTAGATTCCTCTCTGTTATGGCTTTTTTGATGAACAAGTTTTCATTTACTAGAAAACAAATATGTGGCCCTGTGAACTCCATTACTAAAAATTTTAGTTGCCCAATAATGGAATACGTGCCTGCTACCCTAGCTTGACTCTATTCAATGGTCTTCAATCTGATAAATCATCTTTGCTTTCTGATATTTCATTTGTTCAAGAGAACAATTGGATATTGAATAGATATTATAGAGTGAAATATATCTATAGCAGGTTGAATCACTTTGAGATCCTGTGTTATCCTTTGTTATGAGTTCATGCTGACAATTGGAAAAGTGTTTTCTATTTGTCTTCTTTAAGAAGCTGGTTGTATCATCAGCTTAGTCACTTATGAAGAACACAACTTTCAGTGTGAAAGCTTTCTTTGGTTTTAGTTATGTTGCAAGTATCGACTGCTGATGCTGTCAACAATTTCTGCCAAGAAAATGGATAAATGCCTTTAATTTTTCAAAATCCTGCTTGAAAGAATTGCTGTAAACTTACTATAGTCTTTGAGTGAGCCAAATCTTTTAATCTCAATAACTATATAAATATTTTCTAGGATTGAGACTTGAACTACAGCTGTTGCACATTTTTGTTTTCATATTTGTTAGATATTTGTCAGACTGGACATTGGTAGAACCTGTGGCTGTACTATGTAACTGCTACCTTTAGCATCAGCAAGAAAAAATTGCAGAATTTTATTGGGCATTTCAAATTTATGTCCTAAGGGCGTGGCCAGTAGACTGATCAGCAGCCACTGAGTGCTTGCTAGTTAGAGGTTGGCGGTTTGAATCCTATGCCTCCAGGGGTCTCCCTCACTCCAATCGGGTTTTTCCGGGAAGAGGCAGGTTTATAGTGGCTGCTAACCAGAATTGGAATCCTAGTAAGCTGAGATGTAGGTGTTAGTTATTGGTGCAGTCTAGGTCAGGGGGTCTAATGAAAGACTACCCAATCTAGAAGCCTACATTCACATCCCACACAAACCCGTGTACAATGGAAGCAATACACATAGTTGAAAAACTCGCCAAAAGCAAAAACCCGCCAAGCCTGAAAAATTTGACTCGGCAAAAACTCGGCAAAAAACTCGCAAAAACTCGGCAAAAAACTCGGCAACTTAAAAAATTGTTTAAATTTCATTAAAAACACATTTTTTTTGCAAAATTCAATGATTAGATGCATCCAACAAGTCAATAAATGAGAAACAAGCTGAGTCTAGTTGTATTTGATTGATTTCAAAGTAAATTGGATACAAAATGGCATCCTCATGAGGAATGCGCTGATACTGATAGTCTGAAACAAAATGGAAATAGCAAATTGTTTTTGTAAAACTGAAACTGAAAGTAAATACTACATCTTCCTCTTCCCCTTCCCCTTCCCAAGTCTACTGAAAACTAGGGGAGTGGTAGAACTAGGTCTAGTCCTAGGAATCTGCTGTGGCTCCTCCCTCCTCGGCATGACAAACCGTGGCTCAACCTCCATCCTGGATGTAGATGCTGGTAGTGGTCCTGGTGGCAATGTCTCCTGACTCTCCTCATCCTCCTCATCCTCCTCATCCTCATCCTCCTCATCCTCAATGTCATCCAATGAGAATCCCAATCCATCGATTCCAGCGGCAGCCCCCTCCTCCATTGCCTGTCTCTCCAAATCATAGATCTCATCCTCAGAAAACAATGAAGGCTGCTCATCCTGCCCTGTCCAATCACTGTAAGGATCTATCTCATCCAAATCAATTGGATCATCTGATATTTCCTCTACCCTTCTTGTGCGCAGCCGAAGATTATATTGCACATAGACAAGGTCATTGAGGCGTTTCTGAGCTAGCTTGTTCCTCTTCTTTGTGTGGATGGCCTGAAATAAGCTCCAGTTGCGCTCACAATTGGATGAACTACATGGTTGGCATAAGACACGGAGGGCAAATCTCTGGAGATTTGGGGTATTTCCACCCCAATTTGTCCACCAAACCTCTGCAAAAAAAATATTGAAGAGTTAGAAACTTAGAAAGGAAAGTGAAAAGTTCAAAACATATTAAATATCAAATTATCAATAGTTGTAACTTGTAAGTTTGTAACTTATAAATTTGAAATTTTATACCTGGTGACTGATTGTTTATTGCTCGTGTAGCCAGGTCTGAAGAAAAGAGCCTACCCCTTCTTTCCCTATAAGCTTGCAATTCATCAACAATGAGGTCTGCCACCTCAGCCTGGGGTGTCATCCTCTGAATGCAAGAAGTGAGGCCCTCCATAACCTCTCCAGTAGGATCTGAGAAGGTGCCTGAATGGAAGAAACGGGGGTTCAAAAAGTACCCTGCTGCATGGATGGGTTGGTGGAGTTGATTGTTCCACCTCCTATCAATAATCTCCCATATGGGATCAAATTTGAGGCTGTCCCCCTTATAATAAGTTTTAATAGCTTCCTTGGCCCTATCCATGGCCTCATAAAGATATCCCATTGGGGTTTTATCCCCATCTACCAAGCGGAGGACTCTAACCAAGGGCTCCGACACCTACAATATAAAAATGCAAAAAGATTAAAGGTACTAATTTACAATGAAAGACATATTAAAAATAAATAAATATTCAATTTGAATTTAAATTCGAAGCTTTGAAGTTACCTTCACAATCTCTGTAGCTCTTTCTACAAATACTTTGTCAAAGACAATGCATGCAACCTTGTCTCCTTCTGGCTTCTTCGCATAAGATGATTCTGTCCATCTTGGGCACACAAACATTTGTTTCAAAGCCCCCAATGCACCAAGAATGCTTTGCAACGTTAAGAAAACCGTTGCAAACCTTGTCACACCGGATCTCACCAACTCTTTCCCTTGGGTGTAATCCCTCATCATGTTAAGAACCCAAGGGTGATTGTAGATAAATTTTGTGATCCTCCTTGCATCCTCTACAATCGGTGTGACCCAATCAAGCTTGCCTATGTCCTCCAAAAGAAGGTCAAGGACATGTGCTGCACAAGGTGTCCAAGAAATTGTGTGGTGTCTCTCTTGGAGGATTCTACCAGCTGCCACATATGCTGCTGCATTGTCAGTAATTATTTGCACAATATTTTCAATCCCAACCTCCATGCAAACTTGCTCCAACATGTTAGCCAAATTTTCTGCATTTTTCACTATGTTGGAGGCATCCACTGATTTCAAGAACACCACTTCATTCTTGCAAGCTACCAAAAAATTAATGATGGTGCGGTTTTTACCATCCGTCCACCCATCGGAAAGAATAGAGCAGCCGTATTTTTTCCATTCATTTCTTTGGTCTTCCACCACTGCCCTTGCCCTATCCCTTGCATTTGTAAGCAACCTACAAGTACAAAGTGAAATTAAGTACAAAAATTTTGTTTGTAAACAAAAAATAGCTTAAATTCATCATAAATTTCTATAAATTAAAGAACATAAATTTATCAAAAACTTAAAACGTAAAAGATTATCATTAACTAACCTCCCACTCAATTCTGTGCGAGAAGGTGCCTTGAAGCCCTTTCCTGCAACCGTCAGTGCAGTAACCAAATTATGCCAATAAGGAGAATTTGCCACATTGAAAGGGATGTTGTTGAAATACCAAAAATCGGCACAAGCAATGTATGCATGCTCATGCACCTCCTTATTCCACCCAGTTGCCTCTAAGGAAGTTTGTGATCCAGGTGTGTTTCTAGGCACAAAAAAACTATCTACTGTGCGTGTAGGTGCTGATCCTGGTGCTCTACTGGAAGTAGATGAAGGGCTCGCAGTGGTGGTGGGTTGCCTTCGGTTACGTGGACCACGAAGAGAGCCCACTATGCCCTGAAGTGCATCATCATCCGACTCAAGGTTGACTGGAGCACCTTGAGAAGAAGCTATGGATGCTTGCATGGCTGCCTTTGCCTTCTCCCTTTGTAATTTTCTTTCTTCTGCGGCTGCAAGTATGGCATTCATTTGCCTTTTTATTTCTTCCGTGGTTCCAGTACAGGCCTTCGCATCACGACGACTGATGCCTGCAAGATGGTATTTGAGGCGGTTAATGCCTCCACGGTATACGTTTTGGCATTTGATGCAAAAAACTGAGCCAGGGTACGGTCCTAGATAAGCATATTTCCACGCAGGATCTCTAGCTCCTGGAGGACGTTTGCCTACAAATGATGATGATGCAACAGGCCCTGAGGCTGAACCGGATACAGAAGCATCTCTATCTGCCATTATAAATTAACCTGCACATACAAAGAGAAAGCACAAGTTGTTAGATTTTTAATAGAAAATTAAAAAACAACCTAAATTAGATTTCTACTTGATAGATTAAATTTAAACTAACGTAAAATTCTAAAGTTAAACATTTTGTTCCAAAAAAACATGGATTCAACAAAAAAAAAATTAACTAGGGTTTGGAAAAAATATGAAAACAATGAAGAAATAAACAAATTACTCTAAATTACTAAAAATGCAAACTAATCTAAGACTTAAACAAAAAAAAATTGGATTGAAATAAGAAGAACGAAGAAAAATGAAAAAAAATGAAAAAAATGTGAAAAAAATGAAAAAATGCAAACAAAATAGTGATGAATCTTGTTTTTATGAATATAAATCTTGTTTGGATCAATACAAATCCATTTATACTACATTCATGATGTTTTTTAAACTTAGATGCTTCGAAAATGAAGAAGAAATTTCAAAAAAAGAAAGAGAAAGAAAAAAAACAAAAACTTACCTGGAAATCTGATTTGCCTTTCAAACTTGATTCGAATCCGCCTCAAAATCTTCTTCGATCGATGCCAAATGCTGCAAATAGGTGTAAAATGGTTTGGAGGAGTTTTTTTCTAGTTTGGAGCAAATAGAATGACAAAAATGAGTCAAAAAGACCCTTTAAACCGCGCCGAAATGACCTTTTCCCACGCGGGCGAGTCTTCTCTGCGGACTCGCGAGTTTTTGTGAAAAACTCGCCAAAAACTCGCGAGTTTTTGGCGAGTTTTTGGCGAGTTTTTCACAAAAACTCTTGTTTTTTTTTTTGCGAGTTTTTGCCTGTAAAACTCGTTTCTTGAAAAAACTCGCGAGTTTTTCAAAAACTCGCGAGTTTTTGGCGAGTAATGCATCTATGGCAATACATATATAATAATTTTTTTATTATTTTCCTACAACTTATTATGATATGCTTATAAAAACATACTATGCTACAGAAGCTGATTTGACTTCCTGCAGCCTGCCGCTTCACTCTTTCACTACAAGGCTTCATACGACCCTTCCCTCATTACAATCTTCACCCTCAGAGTGCTCTTCATTCCTCTAATAGAGGTCACTAACTCTTAGCTTCCTCTCTGCATTCTCTGCTGAACAGAGAAAAAATCTTCTCTCATGAACAATCTCTCTAAATCCCCGAGAGAGTCCTCTTCAACAAAAAATAATGCAAAAATATATATAAACTTTCAACTTCCTATCGCCAGCCAAAGAGATGATCAGTCACGCCACCTTGGAGAGTTGTATCAGTTACCAAGATTAACAGAATCAATCATGGTTAAGAACATAAACAGCCACACAGCCAAGGGACAACTCGCAGCCTCCAAATGCAATTAACGGCCAAGGACAAGTAGAAAGAAAAATCACACAAATCAGAGGATAATGAAATCCTCCATGGAAATATTCCCATGCTGTTACTAAAAGCTTCATCAACAAAATACCATGCAGCCACTAAGCCACTCGCCCATCATCAATTTGAATGGCCAAGAAAGGGCCAATGAAATGTTAGCCAGCCAAGGAAAATAGCTGAAAACATGTCAGTTGGAACTTGGAATATCATGGCCCAACAAACAAGGAAGAGCCAAAAGGAAAAAATAGCTGCCCAAAATAAAGGCACGATCCTTCTTAATCTGCTGCCATGTGTGATAAAACTCAGCCACCAATCACTGCCCAAATATAGAAGGGGAAAATAAAGGGCACATCCTTCCAACAATTAGTTGCCATGTGAGATAAACCTACCACATAATATAGGAAGAATATCTCAACTATATCGTTTTAGCAATAATAGTTGTTAGAAAATAACTTAAAAAATAACTTAAAACCCATTGTCACCACGGTTAGAAGAGGCATACAACACCTCCAATGTAATCACTGAAAGTTGGTAGATGACTGAGACGCAATATTAATCATTTTATCTTCTTAGCATAATTTTTAACTTCAGCATTAATATTTGTAGCAGCATTTATATTTCCTGTTGCAGCATTGAAACACCATAAACGGTAAAATCAACCCCAAAAAAGTATATTCGTAGTCCTCTTTGGTGCAGGAGCACCAAGGCTCAATGCAGCCGTACATAGTTTTGGTTTGTCAATTTTTAGTTTGCAGCTTGTGTTTTGTTTTTGTGTGTTTTCTTCAAGTTTTCTGAAGATGCAATGGCGGGAGAAGCATTTTGTTTTTGATGGGTTTTTGAGCCAAGTGCAAGTTCAAGTTGAAGGTGTTCGGTATTTGTTCAATGGTTGAACCACGCCGTTGAACCTATCAGTTGAACCTCTTTGTTGAACCCCGCGGTTGAACCCGCACCAAGGTTAAATGGTTCATTGGTCATTTTGTTCAACGGCTGAACCGCGCCGTTGAACCTCTTCGTTGAACCCCGCGGTTGAACCTTGAGATTGAACCCGCTATTGAGGTTCAATGGTTCAACGGGTTCATGCATAGAGGATGGTGGAGTTGAAAGCGCCGATCATTTTGTTGGAGGTTGAACCTCACGACTGAACCTTGCGATTGAACCCGCTGTTGAGGTTCAATGGTTCAGCGAAGGAGTATGTATCGGGGTGATAAAAGGCATCGGCACAAGCTTCTTTTCTTGCACCGACAAAGTATTGTCACACCGACAGAAAGGAATGAAGGAAGCACATCGGCATGACCAAAGATATCGGTGGGATGAATGTGAAGGTTGCCGATAGAATGTGGTCTCACTGAAGGCGGTTGTTAGGACCGTCGGAGTAAAAATGCATATCGGCTAACCAAGGAAAAGCTACGCCGGAAATGTAATGTCTGAGCGATGAATGCTTAAAGCCGTCGGAGAGAAATGATATATCGGCGGAAGGGACTTAGGCTAGGCCGATAGTCATCCGTTTTGCTGATACAATGTGTCGGAGAGACATCATGGTAGGTCTTGCCGACTGTCAAGAAAATGCAGAATTCAACCGGCAGTTAGAATACGAACCGTCTGGTAACTGAACCGTCTTGTAACGGACATGGAATTCATATAAAATGTAACATTCTTCCTGTAGAGAGTGTGGAGAGGAGAAGAATCGAAGAAGTGAATTTTGGTGTGTGAAGCACTTTGATGTAATCAGAATTTTTGAATAGAAATAAAATACAGCAGTTCGATCATTTGTATATTCTGTTCTGTTTTCACTCATCATTCTGAAATAGATTAGTCATTTCTGTTTCTGCAATTTTGTTCTCTTTTGCAAACCATGACTCTGTTTTGATGATTCTTCAAATCCCAATGTACAGTATGGAGATCATCAAACAGAGCCATGATTTTTGTTTGTTTTTCTTTTGTGGGTTGGTCGGATTGCCGGCTAGAGGCAATGCATGCTTGTTCTAGGCGAGCTCAGTGAGGAGTCCGGCTAGATAAACAAGTAGGAAAATAGATTTGCAGGGGTGGAAAATAGAGAGAAGGAAAGTGAGCACCAAGCAGTCCAGACCCTTGAACAGAGTGAGAAGGGTGGGCAACGGGCTCAGAAAGTTATGTGCCATTGAGGCAGCATCTTGGAAAGCAGTGAGGACAAGGTATGTGTCCCACACCAAGTAGTGAAGTAGAGTTTTCCATCTCTGCAAAGAGTATGTCTTTCAGCACTTTGAATTGGTAGGAAGGCTAGAGTTGTCAAATGGTCTTGTACACCTACAGGATGCAGAAGCAGGCAGCCTAGAGTCCTCCCTATCACTCTTGTAGCAAAAATGTAGAGTCGTCTTGTAGCAATATACACAGTCTCCCTGAAGCAGTCCAACACATAAATAACAGTCTTGGAGGTAGCCTCAAGAAACAAAAGTAATCATCATGGCAGTAAGCACTATAAAACAACACACACAGTCTTCTTGTAATAGCATACATAGGTTTTGTAGCAGAAAATAAATAGTCCTTGTAGCAAAAACTGCACAATTCCTGCAGTAGAAATAAACAATCTTCCTGTAGCTGCAAATACACAGTCCCCCTGTCACCTGTTCTGCAGCAGCTTAAAAACTAACTTGTAGCAGTATGTTTAAGACTAAAACAATAATGAAGAAGGCCTGTAGCAACTAAATAAACATCTTGAAGCACAACTACTCATCTGAAACACATATATAAGTCTGCAATCTTCCTGTAGCAGCCTTTGAAAAGCAAGTTGATGATGCCAAAAAACAACAAACACATAAAAAATGAAAAAAAAAACTGAAAAGAAACCAGCAAATTTTTTTTTGGTGATGCAGGATTGCACATGGACCCGGATGCTCCTACATCAATTATCAAAGTCAAACTTTTGAGGTGGGTGGAGATAATGAAGGATTGTAACTGTTTTCCCTATTCAAAACGAAGTAAAAAAATGTCCTAATAGGTCAACGGCTCCTTATATGTCCCTTAGGTTTATTTCATTTTCAACAATTATGTAGCAGAATCTTTGCATATTGTTTTAGAGACTTCTTTGTAAAATTGGGAAGCTCTTTTATCATCACATGCTTGGGTATCTTTAAAATTAATTAGTATCTTTTGCTTCTTGTTGCTCTTGTTAAATGACAAAGGAATGATTGATGTTGATCCCTAGTTTGATTTAGTTGACACTGGGCTATATGGGTCACAGGTATCTGTTTACTCGCTAAGTGGTTTCTCAAACAGAACTTGGAGTAAACGGAAATATACAGCAATAACTATAAGGCGTATGATTCATACCAGAATTGCACAGAATAAAGCATTGTTTCCATTCATTGAATATATCAGTATTGCACTACAATGTCACAATGCTGCCTCTCGATTACAAGTATCGACTCAATATATAACTTATGCCAAGGTTGGTTGAGATACCAACCGTTGGCAATGACTCCACAACTATCCAACCGTCGGGGTTAACCCGATAACACTCCTAAACTTAACTGTGCACAACATTAATTAATTCATGATTATTTACTTGGCCGACTACGGCCGACTACAATTATGACGACTACAGTATCTGTTGCTTAATCCTCATGTTGTATGTAATCAGGTTATGGAGTAGTTGATATGTGATACATATAACCATGGAGTATTCTTCTAGCAGTTTGTTCGTTATTTTGTTTCTGGTTATTTGGCCTCATTTGGGGATTTAGGGTTTCTTGAACTCAACTATGCTTTTAAACAATCTAAGTCTTCATTTGGAAACCATCATTCACGGAGTCCTCAAAGTTGCTCTATTTTTGAATTCTGGCATTTTGTCTTCATCTTTCATTTCAGATCTGTTCCATTTTTCTCTATAATTCTATTTCATCATTATTGTGCAAATTGGTATTGGAGATCTGTTAATCTAGTATCTTCACATCCTATCTTCATATTTAATTTATGAACTGTTTCTTTTGCAATGAGATTCATTATCACTGTGTAGATGCTACTGGTGCTTTGTTATTATCAAGCAACAGCTTCTTTTCCTCGATGATGAGTCGAGTGTGGAACTCAAAATGCTCGTGATTAAATGATATAAACAGATTATTCCAATAAAAGTAAAACTCAACAGTTATTTTTTTTCTATTGTCTAAAATATTTGGAGTTGAGACCAATGTAGGTTTGTTTGGTAAAACTTTTATTAAATCTTTGAGTATTACAAAGCTGAAAGCAATTTGCTCTTTATACTTAAGAACCAGAAGCAACCTGAATGTTGTCTCTCTAGGAAAATCTTCATTTAGTTTGCAAGGGAACTAAATCAAAATCACACGTTATGCATGGGGAGAGCTGTCCAGAGTCATTTGAGTTAATGCTAATAACCTGATTGTAATCTGTCGCCTTATGATAATGACTGCTGGTGAGAGTTTCTATTCTCCCTTATATGATGTAGGCAACACCTTTAACTTCCTCTATGTCCTGCTTTGACTACTGCTGCTACTGTGTAACTGTAATATTGATGGCTGTTGGAGGGTTTCGTCCCCAGAATCTGCTGTAACTGTACCTGTGGGTTTTCATCCCAGGCACCAAGGATTGTTGTAGCTGTGTCACTCACAGAAAGAGATTTTTGGTTTTTTGTGGTTTTCAAGATGATGTCTCTTTCTTCCCAGCGCTGCCTATAATCTCTCTCTCATGTGATCCTGAAGTTATGGCAGTCAATTCCATAATTGGAGGGAACTAACTCACAAACAACCCCCACAAATCACTGACTGCTAACTGACTCATTTCCACCTTCCTTTGCAGAGGATAACTGCAGGTGCATCTGGTGATGAGTTCACTTAACAAGGTAGCAACCTGATTTTATTGATTAGCTACCTAACTGGCTGATCAAACTAACTGAAAGATATACTACCTTCTAACTGTCGACTGGGACTTAGTCAATAATCTGATGAATTCAGAGCTGTGGATCTAGTCTAAAAGGGACATTACACCCTACACCTCAAAAGGTTTGGTCAACTTGCACATCTCCCTCCTTGTTTCTGTCTTTAAAACCTGTTCACAATGAAGGACTGCATCAGTATATGTCGATCTATTTTTTGGATGGATGTACATGTATTACAAACAGACAAATAAAACATGAACTTGCATGAATGTATTACAGAAAAGTATCTGGGGAGCAAGTTATGTTTTAGAGGGTACTTTTTGTCATCTTAGAAAAAGATTTTTCAAAACAAACCTTACTAGCAGAGGACAAAGCTTCTGACAGTTGGCCTTGAGTTATTGCTGTATATTTCTCATTATCACCTTTGAATTATTAGCCAGATTTTTCTGCAACCTTCTTTACATGTGGTTTTTCAATTTCTCATTTATACACATTTAGTTAAAGTCTTGGTCAAAAGTCTTATAAGTTGCTTCAGAGAGAATGGCGGGCCTTATCAAAAAATGCACAAATTTTTAAGTATCTATCCTGCAGAATCTGTAAAATAAATTCTCTGTATCTATATTTATTTTTCCAAAAATGCCACATTAGGATAAAACATGTTTGTGTATTCAATATGAATCCTGCAGAATCAGTGAAGTATAGAAGTTCTGTACCTATATTTATTTTTTCCAAAAATGCCACATTAGGATAAATCATGTTTGTGTATGGAATGCAGATCTATCCCAATGGGAAAAAGGCATAGTTTGTTTGACAATCCTTGTACTCACTGAAATCTATTTAAACACGTTATGAAACCAAATCAGCAGTATAGAAATGACAAAAAAATCTTATTCCTATTGCATTCCAATTATTAACGGCCAAATGAATTATTCCAGTTGCTTATAGAAAATGATTCCTCTGAATTAGCCGCTTTGAACTTTACACCAGTCATCTGTTGTTTGTCTCTGGCAATTAAAATGCTCTGACAAATGACATAAGTATAATTCAATATCCATTTTCTGTTTGATTCCCTTTATCCACGGAAACTGTACATGTTTTTCCTTGTGGTGTTGTCTCTGAGGCTTATGCTTACTGTTTTTATCCACTTCCTACAATTTGTCAAAACACAGCAAAAACCAAATCAGTGGAATATAAATTACAAAGAATCTTATTCGTATTGCATTTCATTAACAGCCATGGCATATAGAAAATGAATCCATTAATTCCTCCTCTCCACCATCATCATTTATTTAAATGATCCCTCTCAATTAGCAGCATTGGACTTTAGACCAATCATCTGTCATTGGTCTCTCGCAATTAGCCTAACAAAGTATAGTGTATACTTCAATATTTTTCTGTTCGATTCATTTTTCTTGAGGAATATGTACTTGTTTTTCCTTTTTGTGTTGTGTCTCTGAGGTTTTTGCATCTTTCAATTGTTGGCTTGTATTAAATTTTTGTTATTAAAACCTTTTGTTTTTGTATGCTTGCTTGGTTTCTGGATCCAGGCACAGATTTATTGATGCATACTGTGCAGTTGCTAAGTACATGTCAATTTTAGTATAAGTCTGATCTTAAATTCAAGAGTTGATGCTAATATGAGGTGTTTGAATTGGTTGCACAGAAATCTCGTGTTTGGTGCACACTTTCAGAAAATGACTGGAAATTAGGGGCGATCCAATCAAGCACTGAGGCTGAATCTGATGTTCTCCTTTTAGATGGCAACGTGGGCATTTCAAACATTTCAGTTTATTTGAGTTTAACAGTTTATTTTATTGTTGACATTCTTTTTCTTGATCATCTCTATGTGCAGATTGTCAAGATATCAACTGACAAGTTATTACCTGCAAATCCAGACATCCTTGAAGGTGTGGATGATTTGATACAACTAAGTTACTTGAACGAACCATCAGTCCTGCATAATCTTCAGTATAGATATGCTCAAGATATGATTTATGTGAGTGAGCAATATGCACACCAAGACTTTATATGCTTATTTGTTCAAATTTTTTTATCTCGACATTTTTGTTTCTGCATTCACTTTTGAGATTGCAGACTAAGGCAGGACCAGTTTTGGTTGCAATAAATCCATTCAAAGATGTCTGTCTTTATGGGAAGGAGTTTATCAGGGAATACAAACTGAAACTTACTGAGAATCCACATGTATACATGATGGCAGATGCTGCCTTTGGAGCAATGATGAGGGGTAAGTGAAAGCATCCCCGCTATGGTCTCTGGATTGATACAGTAATTGTCCTTAAATCTTGAACAGTTACTGCCTTTCCTGGCATGCTTTATTTTGTCTTAGATAAGAATATCGCTATATAGACTTATTGAATGTTTTGCTATTGTTTTTTGTCATGGAATTGTACAGATGGCGTAAATCAGTCTATTATTATAAGGTGCGTTTGATATGACCTGTTAAGTAGCCTTTCCTTGAAGTCCTGGGAAATTCCCCATATTTGCTTATCGTAAATGCTTTGAGTAAATTAATAGTTAAAGTTTCTTTAAGAGGTCACTGGACCAAACTCTTTAATGAAAACCATAGATTGGTCAAAGACATTCCAAACTCTCTCTTGGCCATAGCCTCTTATATCTATTTAACTGTATTCATTTAGCTATTGCATTGTGTTCATCTAATTTTGGTAGTTTGTTGAGTCCATACTTTCTTGTTAAACCTACTTAATATTTTTTTTTGTTTAGTTACTTATTTTTAGTATATTGCTAGAGAGGTGATTCTACTAAACAAGCCCCTCGATAGGTAAATGAAGGAGCTCTCTCTTAGCTTATACTCAAGGGAGATAGGAAGGTATAAGTGGGTAATATGTATTAGTATAGTAATAATGACAAATCAAATAACAAAGTAAATAAAGAAATATGCCAACCAACGTAAATAACAAGAGAGTCATGAAAACGAGATACTTACCCAAGGGGAACTTGTTGTTACAAATTACAATGATCTCCCCTTTTGAATAGAGCTTTTGCATTGTGACGTTTGATGTCTTAGGTTGAAAGTTTGGAAGGGAAGGGCTTAGTCAGGTAGGTGTACACATGCCTAAGTCTCTGATCTACATGTACATATCGCTATATAGACTTATTGAATGTTTTGCTGTTGTTTTTTGTCATGGAATTGTACAGATGGCGTAAATCCGTCTATTATTATAAGGTGCGTTTGATATGACCTGTTAAGTAGCCTTTTCTTGAAGTCCTGGGAATACCCCATATTTGCTTATCATAAATGCTTGGAGTAAATGCTTATTGTAAGGGCCAAGTCAAGTAGGTGCACACATGCCTAAGTCTCTGATCTAGGTCTGCAGTAAATTTTCAAGTCCAATTCTTTGAGTCCTACACACTTGTCTGTGCTACTCTTGTTAAGTCCCTTAGCTCCCTATTCTATTTACTGTACCATAGGTAGGTTAATTATAATGCGCAATGAGTGTGAATTGTTGGTGATTGATTAGGGTACATGCATGTGCCTAAGTCTTTAATCTTGGTCTGCATTAAATTTTCAAGTGCGATTCTTCAAGTCCTATACACTTGTGTGTACTCTTGTTAAGTTCCCTTGCCCTTGTAGGGGATTTAGTGTGCCATAGGCAGGTTAGTTGTAATGTGCGATAGGAGTGTGAATTATTGGTGTTTGCTTAGGGTATGTGCATGTGCATAAGTCTCTGATCTTGTTATGCAGTAAATTTTCATCTTCAATTCTTTGATCTTAGCCTGCAGTAAATTTTCAACTCCAAGTCTTCCAAGCCTTATGTGCTTGTGTGGGCTCTTGTAAAGTCCCTTTGACTACCTAGGGGATTGGTGTATGAAAAGAGGAATATGAATTTTTGGTTTTTGATTAGGATTTGTGCATGTGCCCAACTCTCATGTCTTGGTCCTTCATAAATTTTGAACTCTAAGAATTCAAGTCTTATGATCTTGGTCTAGTCGTAATGCACAAGAGTAGTGTGCATTGTTGGTGTTTGATTAGGGTATATGTATGGTACCAAATCTTAGGTCCATACGCTCTTTAATTAAGGGCAAAAAGAGAAACTAAACTACATGGTCTATGATCGCTATTGTTGGCCTTAGACATGGATACATGGTGGCAAAATTTTTTCGAAGTCGATAAATTGCCTTTTAGCACAGTCAAATCTACTTCGAAGTAGATCACTAATTGTTTTTGTAACCTTGGGCACAAAATATCATGATTTATTTTCCGCATTGCCTTTTTCTTTATTAAAATTGTTCTTTTAAAGTTTGTACCTCATTTTTATAGACTTCCATACACTCTGGCTCCCAAACACGGAAATCAATGCTTAGAAGTCAAAATGAATAATCAAAACCCTTATCTTGCATGTGGAAAAGATAAGAAGAGTATAGGGTGAGACATACAAGCATACAAGTATATTTATGTTATGATTAATGAGAAGAGGGGAATCATGGATTGAATAAGATGAAGGAGAACGAAATGTCCATCAGCTGTTGAAGAAGCAACATTCAGAAGGTGGAACCTTGTTTTGGAAGTTGGCGCTTCCCAAAAGAAGAGAATGGTGTCTCTTGCTGAGTTGGTGCTCAATTACAGGGATTGGTGTCTCTTGCTGAGTTGGTGCTCAATTACAGGTATTGGTGTCTCCAGTAGGTTGGTGCCTACAAATTAAAGAGATTGGTTTCTCTTGCTGGGTTGGTGCTCAGTAGTGGGGATTGGTGTCTCTAGTGGGTTGGTGCCTACAAAGATTAGCGGGGATTGGTGTCTCTTGTAGGTTGGTGCCTACGAAGTTTGTAAGAGAATTTTATATAAGCAATATTTTGCCGTGGTTTTCTCCCGAAAGGGTTTCCATGTAAATCTTGTGTTCTTGTGTTGCGTAATTGTTAGATCTTGTGTGATTGCTATTGTTATGGTTTTTAAGTTTTGAAAAAAGTAAAAGATTGTCTTATATTGATTCACTCCCCCTCTCAGTATAAGCGTGTGCTTGTTAGAGCGCTCTCAGACAGATAGAAACACACTCAAAAAGTGTCATTGGGCTCGCTAACATCTCCTGAACTCACTGCTATTAATAAAACCACCGCCTGATCACCTATGCGTTCTCCAAGAAAGATGGAGTTCTCCCTTACACCACCAATTAGCCTACGGGAAAACTCGGAAAATAGGCTAATTGTTCTCAAATTGATCATGCACAAATTGGGGACATTACATCATTGTATTAACTCAACATTCACAATACAATAAGATATAGGCAATTCACTATAGAAAATTGCTAAGCATTATTACAATATGATAGGTATAAAGCTAAGTTATTGGATTCGTTGAAAACCTAGCCAGATCTAGGACTGATTCGAACTCGGTCCGGATTTGGAACCGATCCGCTTGTCCGTCCGTCTTGGGTTCGAAAAAACCTGTACGAGTTCGTCTAGGGTGAATCTGGGTGAACCCGTCATGAATCTAGGCAATTTCCACAAATTGTTTTTTGCTTTGAACGAATTTCAATGCATTTTTAGGGTGAAAAAACCATGATTTTTATTTTTTCCCCCCCCTAGACGTTGCAGGAGATGAAAAGAAGGGCGTCCGCTTGGTTTGCTTGCCTAGGAGCATTTGAGACTGGATTCGTCCCTCTTCGGCAAAGCAAGCTTCCCATGGATCGATCTTGGCCAAATATATGCTGCCATAAACGCAAAATTGTATGCCGCAAGAAATGAAGTCTTTAATAAAGCAAGCAGTATAATTGTGTATACGATCTACTAAAGGTAAATATAATTATTTAATATATATAATAATATTTATATATTTTAATATATTTATAATATTATATTTAAATTATAGTCTTTAATAAAGCAAGCTGTATAATGTGTATATGATCTACTAAAGGTAAAATAATTATTTAATATATATAATAATAATATTAAATTATAATTATATATATATATATATTTGATAGATAAGCTGTTGCCCGTACGACAACTAATATATTATAGGAAAAAAAAGTACTATGCTCACTATGTGAGCGCTTACATCCATATGATTAGGAGAAGAAGAGGGATTAGTTGTTGTGCCAGAGGGTTTTCAGCCCCTCTGCCAGCTCTATGGCTCTGACAGCCTGAGTAGGTGATAGTAGATCCCTGTCTTGGCTGATAAAGTAGGAGAAAGTTTCCATGTTATTTCTTCGTATTCCTTCCCTGAAGAGCACTAGAGCTTGTGTTGACACCTTGTTTCTGTTTATAGCCGCCGCATTGAAAATCCTAGCCATCATTCCGTACTTGGGCCTCTTGTTAAAGTTGGAAATGGCCTCATTCGCAGTAGATTTCATGTTGTCCTTATGAAGATGTTCGCTAGGATCTTTCCACAGTTTTTCCTTCCCAGAATAAGGACTGTGTTCATAAGAAATTCTTCATAAAGGTGAGCCTATTACTTTGTAGATGGCTTCCGCCACCTCATTTGATTCCTCTTTGAAGAGTCGCCTGATCTGGTCCTTTGGTTCTTCCTCAATGTCTTCCTCCGCGTCATCTTTCGCACCTTCGTCTTCTTCCTCCTGCCTTTCCTCTCCTTCCTCATTCTCTTCCTTCTCTTCCTCTGGTTTGACATATACAAACACAATCAATTATCATTCTGCTCGCCATTGCCTCTGCATGAGCTCTGTAATCTGGAAGCATTCTTTCTTATGGGCGGGACGACGAAGTTTCCCGAGGCTCTTTCAGGGTTACAGCTGCTCCATGTGATTGTTCTGTAACTCATATTTTGGAGATCTTCATCCGGCCGTCGAACATTGATCCTTCCGTAGGGTAATTGCTAGCCTAACTGCAAATTCATCTTAGAGAATTTCTCTTTCCCTTTGACTGTCTACTTGTTCCGTCCTCATCTGTTGCTTCGAATCTAGGTTTTGGATTTCTTGTCTAATCTCGGCAGGGGCTCTTTTTTCCACCTGCAAAGCGGGGGAACTGAATTACCACAGGCGTTTTGAGGCGTCGGATTAAGGGGCTGAGCGCCCCTTAATAGGTTTAATTTGGGAATGATCTAGGAGCACCACCAGTGGTGCCCCTAAGAAAATCCGAGAGTTTGATATTTTAATGCGATTTCCCATTCTTAGTGTGGTATCCCTCGTTGGCGACTGCCCAGTCATGTCCGCTCTCACCTCCAATTTCCCCGGCGTCTTATCAACTGTGGGATCTGACTTCTTCGTAGGGGAATTTGGATGATTGCGTATCGGGGGAGTCAGGTGAGCAGGCATGGTGCTTGTCATGTCCTCTCTTACATGAATGGAAATCACCGCACTTTTGTCGTCCTTATTCCCATCTGCAAAAATTCTCCCATCCATCTTTTGTTCGGTGCGTGGATTATTCGCTTGTGACTGAGTACTTCGAATATCAACTTTGTTCGGTCTGTGTGATTGCTGGTGGTGTTCTTTTCTATAGCAGGGGCACCTGGATTGTTCGTGCTTGCGATTTGGTTCCCTTTTTTTAGGGCACCGTTCTTGCGAATGGTATCGACCGCTGCACTCAGAACAATAAAACCTTTGTTCTTCTATTTCCAGTTTTTGGGTCCACCTATAATCTTTCGAACACAAGATTAACTCTTTCGGGATCTTTTTAATCGTCGCCACTTGAATTCTTGCATAGAGGTATGAGTCTTTGTCAAGGAGGTCTGTGTCGATGCTTGTTATCGTTCCCAGAGAACGACTGATTTTCATTAAACAATCCTCTGTCTAGAATTCCAGTGGAAGATTGTAAAGCCTGATCCATTTGGGTTCTTCGTAAGGATCATAACTTGTGGGGTTGAAGTTTACCCCTTAAAATCTTGTCTTGATCTATTTCTGAGATGAAAGCGGCAACAAAGAAACCCTTGGCTAGAAACTTGAGTATACATTGAGTCTGCCATGTCTCCTCGATCCATTCTCTTGTTTGCTTCCTGCTAAGTTTTGGTTCGACGAAGCGGCATATAATCGCTGTGTGTTCTAACATTTCGATCTCCTCTACATATTCTCTTGAGATGTCTATAAGGTGGCAAGACTTCGTTGGTTCTGCAATTATGCTTTCTTTCACTGACTCTGCCAGTCGGGCAACCTCCATTTCGCTATTATGTTTATTATTATATGTATATTATAAATATATTCAATATATTATTATTATATGTATATTATAAATATTAATATTATTATAAAAATAAATACGGACGAACCGAACCCAAACCCCAAATTTTTTTTGCCGAATCCACGAACTGAACCCCCGAACCATATATATATATATTACGGACGAACTGAACCCAAACCCCAAATTTTTTTTTTTTTTTTCTGAATCCACGAACCGAACCCCCAAACCAGAACCGGCAACTTAGGTATAAAGTTATAAACCATGGGCCAACAACAACCAATAATAGCCCAAAATTTTTTCCACACATGATCCCACCATATTCCCTAGCTGGGGCTGTCAGATGCAACTCTGGGCCCCACTAGTTATGGTGAGGTGTATAACATGCAAACTATACATCACATATCCAACAATTGCATCTTGCAATTCTATTAGTAGTAAAGTTATTGTCACATGCTAGCTATGTTAGTTGTATGTTTAGTTTTAATGTGGAAGTGGCTGCGAGTCAACAATCTGTGATGAATAAAGAAGGCATTTGAATCTCTCTGAGAATGAAAATTTCATATTCTAGTCTGCTAAGCATCCTGTCTTCTGGAATCCACAGAATCCATGTGCAATGTGTTATATGAATATCCACTATTTTTGAAGTTTGAACTGAACCACAGATGTTTCCACTTTTTTGGCTCCAATTTCATGTCTTGCATACCATCTAGCTTAAGTTTGGCCACTCATTGGTGCTATTGGCACCAGTTATTCTAAATACATGTACAGGTGACTGGGTTCCTTAAAAAAATAAAAAATCTGAAATAAATGTTGCTTTTACTCACTCAATTTTGAGAGTAAGAGGTCATCATCATTCTTGTATATGGTCTATCATGAAGCATATTTAGTCAGTGACTAAAAAATATTAAAGACCAAGCTTCCAGTGTCCATAATGTTCAGATAAAATGTTTTTGGAGACCAACATTTTGGGTCTCATTTGAGACCTACCATCAGGATGACAATTCAACAGACCATCTTGGACTAATTGCAAAGGACAGACAAGCATGTGAGAAGACAGCATTGAATGCCATCTCAAAATCTCTGAAGATTGTTCTAGTGGATATGGCCACTACCATCTTATGTGTCAATTGTTGTCGAAAAGCATATGATAATTAGAAAACAGTAGAGGCTGCTTGTTTTTAACTAATTCTATAACAAATGTCTTTTTCTGAGTCTGCATTTGAGATAACATAGAGCTTTCTCAAATCATTATTTGTTAGCATCAAGCATTTGTAGGCTGCTTTTTTTTGACTAATTCATAATCTTGGATGAATTGCAAAGGTCAGACAAACGTGTGAGAAAGCAGCATTGAATGCTATCTCAAAATCTTTGAAGATTGTTCTAGTGGATATGGCCATTGACATGTTATGTGTCAAATATTGTTGAAAATTATATGATAATTAGAAATCAATAGGGCCTGCTTGTTTTTGACTAATCATATAACAAATGTCTTTTTCTAAGTCTGCATTTGAGATAAACATAGAGCTCTCTCCAATTATTATTTGTTAGCATCAAGTATTTGTGGGCTTCAGGAAGAGACATAAGCGGAGATATTAAAAAAGCCTTTTTGCCTCCAATTAAGCATTTTCTAATACCTTGTTGTCTCTAACTAAATTTTGGATATTTGTTTTTTGAATTACAAGATGGCATTGCTTTATGTTGAATATATATATAAAATCTGGAAGCTCTATTTCTGTTTTTAACTTTTGTTTAGTTCTTTCCTTTTAATCAAGACTTGATAACACTTTGTCTTTTGTATTTTGAACATTTTTCCTTACTGATACACAATATACAATTTAGTGGTGAGAGTGGTGCAGGGAAAACAGAAACTGCAAAAATAGCAATGCAGTATCTGGCAGCTCTTGGAGGTGGTAATGGCATAGAAAATGAAATTTTACAGACAAATCCAATACTTGAAGCATTTGGAAATGCAAAAACATCAAGAAATGATAATTCAAGTCGATTTGTAAGTAATTTTGACAGCTAAACTCATGAAGCTGAATGTCAGAGACTTCAACAAAAGAGCACAAAAAACATGCTGATATTTTTAATACATGCAGGGCAAGCTAATTGACATCCATTTTGGTAATTCTGGAAAAATTTGTGGCGCGAAGATTCAAACCTGTGAGTGAACATTCAGCTTATTTGTATTCAGTGATCTCATATATTATAGATGGTCATCATTATGTTTATCCTTTTCTATGTGTGATCTCACACAAATCTCTAGCTTATGTTCACCATTTAGCTACATATTGTGAGTATACACTGATACTGATGTCATGGGTGCAATTTGTTTGGGCACGCTTCCATTTTCCCATCTTGTCATGGAAAGACTTGCTTGAAAAGGTTAGTGGTCATCTCACATAATTATTGAATTTTTATTCCTATAATTATTTTAGAATTGTCAATAATATGATTTCTTTATGGATTGTTTGTAGTCAAGAGTTGTGCAACAGTCTCAAGGTGAACGGTCATATCATATATTTTACCAGCTTTGTGCTGGGGCTTCACCTGACTTGCGAGGTACACTATTGATGCATTATTTCAAACTTAATTGTTTGGAATGTTTTATTAGCTTAAAGAGTGATTTGTTTTTATTTCTATTTATCTGTTGACATAGACATGTGATCCATGAAAAGAAAAGCCCTACACAAAGGTGTGTCTAAGTTCCTTTTGTGAACACATTACTGCAAAGATTGCAGTTCCCTAGCTGTTACAAATTTTCATCCTTGCTTCCTCAAGACTACAATTTCCTTACCAAGATTTTCATTGAGCTTTCAAAGGCTTTTTGCAGTCTTCCTTCACGAAATTAGTCTTAGTTTTTGTCAAAAAGTTCTTCCCATTTCTCCATTTCCAATATCTTGAGTAAGGGTCTCTGAAGATGCATATTAAAAAGGAAATGTTCTGGAATCGTTTTACAGAGTTCTTGATTGACTGATTTGAGTTCCAATGATGTAACTCATAGTTCTAAACCCTAGCAAAAGCCCTTTTTTGCCAATCATTTGGCAACAAAAATGTAAGAGCCCAAGATGACAATGTAGGGTTTGAAATACCAAAATAGTTTTGTTATTGGATCCCAAGTTGTACCCATACAAAATTTATTTGCCTTTCGTTGTACCCATACAAAAGTTAATTGTAACATACACCCCTTGATATATGTTTGTTCTATGCCAAGTTTTTTTTTGTGTTTTCTGACTGTTTTGGGTTTAGGGTTTCATTGCATGTTTTTGCATGTATGTTTTTTGCATTGAATACAAGGAATATGAAGCATATATTGAAAACCCAGAAAACATATAATGAATTTGCATAAAAGAACAATGATCCAGTTCATAAAATAGGCTAAAACTAATTATAGGGACATACCCATTTGGAAAACCCCAACTTTGTATTATCGCCGAATTCGGGCCAGCATTACAAGCGATGAAAACTCTTCAACATTCACATACAATGGCAGATATGATGCATCAATATCAAAGCTGCAGCAGTAACTGTGTCGTCAAACGCCACCAAAGAGAAGTATAAACAATGCCAAAAGAGTGGGGATTAATTCCCAAGAACACCCACGATCTGGTACTAGATGTACGGCCTGCCTGGAGCTCTATATCAGCAGCAAATGACACTAAATCACTCACAAATATCTCTGATTTATAATGGCAGTGATTGCAGATATCAGGCGATCAAGAAGAGGTGAGGAAACTCCATAGAAACCACTCTAGAAACTCCACAAAATGCTGATATGAAGGGTATGGCCCTGCTGTAGGAGTACGGCCTGCATAGGGTAGAGTGCACAGCTGCATAAACTCTCCGAAAACTCCAAAATCTGCCTTAAACTCTGTCCTTTATGACTGCAAAACAAAACTCCATGAAGATTGATCGTTTCCAGCTCAAACTATCACCAAAATGTATCAAATGAAAGCACAACTGAAGCCTCTGGATGAAGCCTCTAAGAATCTCTTCCTGATGTGTTCTCTCACACACGACGAAGAGGACTATGAAGAGGGTTTCGTCTCAACACAGCCAATATCAAACCCTAGAGCCAAGCTCCAAAGCTAATGAACGGGAATATCACCAAAGAGAGTAAAATCATAAAACCAAGCATATGCAAATGAGCTTCTTTTTTCACTTTTATTCTCCTCTCATCTCCAACACCCAAGAGGGATTAAAATATAATTTTATTTTATGTTTTAAAACCTTATGTCCCCTCATCTCCATGGGCACCCATCTCCTAGGCAAAACACTCTAAGTTATAACTTACTTTTATAAAGTGAGATTACATTATAACTTAAAGTCACTTTTAACCCTTATAAAATAATATAAGTTAAATCTTTAATTTAACTTATATTTAATCGAATAATGCTCTAGGAGTTTTGAACCATAATCTCATGCAATAACCATTTACCTCTGCCCTGCTATAAATAGCAACGTGCTCTGTCCCGACTTACTAAAAATAGTAAGCCTTCAAATTGACCCCCTAAACACCACCATTAGCCTACAAGAGTCTGATAATAGGCTAATCTCCATCCACTGATCAACTGGGCTAAATGGTGGACATTACATTAATGTTTTGTGTAAAGTTGTAAGCCAAGGTCTTGTTGTCTCTCATTAGTATGTCAAGCTTGAGTCCTTGTTCCCATTGGTTTTCAATGTTGTTTTTAGCTAACACCTTTGCAGGGCCAACAAAAGAAGTTATCCACCATAGGTGAAAATGAAAACTTGGACAACGAAAGAATAACCAAGGCATTCTTAGGTAGTGGAAAGTTCATTAGGGTTTCTGAGACACATCTTGACAAAGGTGAGGTACTTTATGAGGATTTCAAGTAGGGAAATGGTGCCGAAGTGGTCTGGTGGCACATAGAGAAAATACCATTCTAGGAGATCAAAAACACTCAAAAAAGTCTTAGGGGAAATGTCATGTTTTAGTGAACTTTAAGTCAAAAAGCCATGTATGCGGGAAATATGGATCAATGACATATTAGAACATGAAATCACTTGTCTCAAAAGTGCATGTGTTCCAACCTTTTTGGAGTGCATTTGGAGAGAGAAAATCACTTAAATCAATTGAAAATGGTAGAGCATAGAGAATGCTAAAAAGACTAAACCATGTGCAGAGAACGACAAAAAAGTATTATAAAATTTTTTGGGATGGATTTTCCATTAATTACAATATGGCTTTTATAAAGTGTTTGCAAATTTCAACTACCCAAACCACCCAACAACTCACACAACTAACATACCCAACAATAACATTAATAGCTTAATAGCTAACTTTGTCACACATCACTAAGTTACTAAGGTGACTTTATTACAAAATGTAAGCCTTATATTCTAACACCTCAAAACCAAAAAGAACCACATATTCATTAGAAGCTTCTCTTTGAAAACAATTCTTGGATTAGGTAGAACTCCATCAAGCTATCTCGTAACCTTAATAAAGGTGTAACTCCCAAGTTGAATTCTTGAGTTCCTAGATTCTACCTCCCCAAACTCTCGAATTAGGAGTCTCCTAAATTATTGGACAACCATCCAAATTGAACGACATCCATAGTGCTTGATTAAGTTGTCTCATGACCCTCATAAGAGTATAATTCCCAAGATCCACAAACTCTCAAACTATTTGGGCAGCCATCCACGCTGAGCTTCAATTGCACCAGATCCCTTCCTATCTTCAAAGTGTGGATTTCTCAATATATGAATTCTTCATCAACAAATTCTTCACCATTGTTAGCATTTAGTGGACCTTCAACAATGTCTACATTAGCTACATTTATTTGTCTTTGAGCTTTCCCTTGAGAACATCATTGACTTGAATTCTATAGTTCCAGGCTGTGTGACCTATTTTCTTGTAGTAATAACAATCAACTTCCCCTTTGTCTTTATCTAATCTTCTACAATTATTTCTTGAATATAGAACGCTCTTAGGTTGAAGATCATCTTCTATATTTCCTATAGTTGTTCACTTTCTTTAGCCAAGAGAGCTGAAATCATATCTTCTAGAGTTTGAGAAGGCATTTGATAGAGAAAATGAAATTGGAATATTTTGAAGGCAGGCTATTAACTAAATGGCTTTAGCATCCTTGTCATCTACCATAGCATTAACCTTGGCTTGTTGTCTGATAAAAGTTCTTAGATTGCTTATGTGGCTAGACACAGTGACTTCGTCAACCATCGTGAATCTAGATAGCCAAAGCTTTAGAGCAAACCTTCATTAACTGCTTTTGTTCCAAACAATTTATTCAGATTTTTGCAGATTTCCTTGGATGATTTTTCTAGATCTATGATGTAATTTAGAATTTGAGAAAGCAAGGCCAATAGTGGCTTTCGATTTACCATCTCTACCTTGCTAATTCAGTAACTTATTTGCATTTGTAGGTGGCTTCTCATTCCCATTACTATTCTCCACAAGTTCTTGTTCATCAGTTGCATTTGGATTTTTACTTTCTAGGTGCGGAAATTGAGCCCAAAATATTTTTTTAATGGAATTTCCATTCGCGAAAAAAAAAACCCTAGAAAATAACCCTTCTACTTAGCAAACCCTTTTAGCAATTTCTGGAAAATTATTATTTTTAAATGCAGACTTTACTCGAAATTTGTGGCATTGCTCATTTTTCCTAGCTATGAGCTGACTTTTGCGAACATTTGTGATTTTATCCTTGATTGGCAATCTTCACAATTCTGTTGCGCCCTTCGGGGATCTTGCGTGACCTTCATATTTCCCAATTTTTGTTGCCTTAGCGACCATCCATGATTTTATGTGAATTGCAGCCTATTTTCCGAGCATAGATAATTGCAGAATGCCTACGATCCATGAAAAGAATGATTGTGTTTTGTGCCTTGATTTTCGAAAAACTATTGTGTAACTGCGTGTGACTGTAAATGCCTTTTCAGACTTGTGATTCGCTGCAAAAATGGCTGCCATGTGATGCCCTAATGCTGCACAATCTTCAAACGATGATTTTCCTGGACAGTGGCTTCTTGAAACGTGGGCATCTCTCTTTCATGTGGTTCCTCTATTGGCATCTTGTAGTAGATATGGTGGCTCTACCTTGCTCTGATACAAAATTGAAAATGGTAGAGGATAGAGAATGCTAAAAAGACTAAACCATGATTACAGAGAATGATACAAAAATAAATATTATTGAATTCTTCGGGATGGATTTTCCATTCATTATTGTAAATTTGAAGTACCCAAACCACCTAACAACTCACAAAACTAACATACCTGATATAGGAAATCCACTTTAGAATTTGTATTCTTTTTGGGATTTGGTCCGATATCATTGTGTTGGGGGGGGGGGGTGGAGTAAAAAAAAACAAATCACTATTGCTTGTTTTTTCATAGAAGTAGAGCATCGCGTTGCAAGTAGAACTATTTGCGAAGTAATATGGTTATGTCACATTTTGACAGAAGTGGGCATACCTTAGAAACAACCTACAGTTATATTTTGGGACGATCAGGGTGTGTTGAAACTTGTTTGCAGTCTAGTATTTCACGAGCACACAAAACACATTAAGGTTTAGTGCCAATACATTTGGGGACTTATTCAATAACATAATATTTAGTTTCAATAGTGTTACACTTAGGAGCAACATGCCTACATATTCACTAAATCACTTGCAACACTGAAGTTTGAAGCTTTTCAACACTTCTTGACTTGTGCTCTTGAGAAAATGGTGTAATTAACAGGGGATTGTTGAAGTAAGATTATATATTACATCATGTTAATGTAAATGATTATTAACATCAAAAGTAATCTATTATTATTAATTATCAAAGTTGTTAATTAGTTATTAGTTGGGTGGTTGATGGTTGGTTGATAACAAACTATTCCTCATGCATATATTCCTTACAAACTTCAATAAACATTTGCTCTTTGCCCCACAATGACTTCAATACCCAAGTGTGTCCTAGACGGGTTAAGTGACAAAGTGAACATTAAATTATAACAAAAAGTGCAAGGAGTTAAGTTTCACCTTCAGAGCACAAAAGGATGCCATTGGAGCAAGTTTCTCAGCATCTTGTTGACTGTTAGCAGCAGATTTTCCAAATTCCATCAGAGTTGTCCAAGGATCAACACTTGTTTACTTTCTTCCAGCATCAAGAACAACCATCATGAGAAACCTTATCATTTCCTTCACTCTCCATTCAAGGCACCTGAAGATTGATAGTTTGTTGTGTAAAAGCTCCTCATCATTGACAAGGTCCGAGGCATTGAACTTTGAATTTCAAATTTTTTTTGAGGAAGGAGTCAGAATCAAGTTTCCAAGATTGCTTGGTGATTTCGTCACTGATCATTAATTAGGGTTTCAAATTTCTTTAGAAGATCTATCATTGTAAAGATCAAAATCATTGTGAAGTGCCAACTATCAATTTGACTATTTAGAGTGTTGATATTTTTCGGAGGCAAGTATTTTGAGATAATTTGCTAGAGGAGACGTCCTATTTTTGAATGATCTTCTAAAGGGTCAGAAGTCTATAGAGATATATGTTCTTGTCAGAAATTTATTTGAAGATTTCTAAAATTAGTTCATGTATTTATTTGGGGACAAGTTTGTATTTTAAGCTTGCTTTGATTGCAAACAAACTATATTGAGTGTAGAAACTGCTGTATGCTTTTTATTTATCTTGAATAAATCACCTGTAAAATCTTGTAAACACTTATAAGTGCTTTTGGCACTTAGATTTTAAATGGTAATTTTTATGTCTATTTTCAAGTTGTTGTATGTAATCCTGTGTTTGTTCATTGTAACATACACCGCCGGATATGGTTTTCCGTGCCAAGTTTTTTGCCTTTCTGACTGCTATTTGGTTTAGGGTTTTATGTGTATGTTTTGCATGATACCATTGAAATACTAGCATATATTGAAAACCCAGAAAATATACAATGAATATGCATAAACGGACAATGACCCAGATCATAAAATAGGCTAAAACTAGTTACAGTGACATACCTGTTGATGATGTTTTCTTGACATATCTGTTGATGATGTTTTCTTGACAACAACAACATTAGAATAAAACACCAAGTGCTGTATCCTCTCTTGAACAAAGCGTCTCGAATGCTAAACTATGTGATCAAACAAGAACGCTCCAAGGTTCCTTGTATGTGATTTGCAACGGATAGCCTCGGTGGTATGATGTGATAATGTTGTTTACACAAAGGGACTTACGCAGGATTTATTCATCACCCCATTCAAACATGTACTCTTTCCTTGTGAGATGGAACTTCTTCTAATCAACTTATGAAAAGAAAATGAAAAAGGAGAAGGGGTTAAGAAAGCTATTCTAAGGACAATGACGTGATGAACGATGCAATGGTAAACCAAATTTCACTTCGCCATGACAAGCAATAACTACATGAAATAGGTGCAATCTCCAAAGGATAAACCAAGGATTTTCATATTGTTGACACACTCTAAAGTACCCACAGCTGGCGCAACTCGAAGGAGCATCAACATTCGAACTATTTGCAAGATGTGGTTCAGGCTAACTTTACATGATGACTTACCGTCGACAAGCCATCAAAAGTATGAACCAATGGGAATTTATCAAATATCATTGCATATATCCATTACATCAATGAACTCTATCTACTTTAACATCTAAGCTACTTGGAACCACATCTCAACCATCTTGGAGAATAAGAAACCATGCGAACATTCCTTGATCGTACAAGATCACCATGCGAACAACAACAATGAGCTTGTATTAATTTAGGAAGTGTTTTGTTTACAACAACCTCATATATCTCTTCAATGATTTCGAAGAGTTCTTTCTACTCTACTCCTATTGCCATAGTATCTACTCCTACTCTATCTTCCTCTAATGATTCCTTTTTTTACAAATGAGAGAAGTGAGCCTTATATAGAGCTCAAGAATTACAATGAATGGCCCAGATTGATTTAGCAATCAACGGCCGAGATTGAGACAACAAGGCAGTTTGTTACAAAATTTGCTATTTTTAGAACATGAAAGAGGCAATGAAGGCACGTTTCCCAATGTGATAAGCATCTTCGGAGCATCTTTATGGTGGGCCCTTTTCAATGAATGACATGGCATAATGCAATTGGCCTGATGATGTGTACGTGCCACCTCAGTATCCTTAAACGAACTAGTCTGGTTCATCTCATGTTCACTTTACATAGAATATTTCCTTCTTGTTGTCTTGATGTAACTCATGGATCGCTTTGATGATCATGCTCATCTCTCATCTTGTGATGCTGTTCTTGCAGGACTTTGGACTCTTGGAGTGTTGAGGTGAAAGATGTCTTGTGCGTGACTTCTTGTAGTAGACTGGCATATGATGGATGCACATGAAATAGACAACTCTGGATGATGACTCCTTCTCATGCGTGGCGTTGATGTCTCCCTCATCCAGACATACAAAGTTTGCAAAGCAAGATGAACTTGATGTAAGAGCTCTCCTCCATGTGGTAATGATGACAAACTCGAGCAACTTTCCTCCGCCTTCCAAACTTCTCATGTATGAGCTCTCGCCATTCACCTCCTCGGATCCTTCATCACCTACAAAAAGAAACACATCAAATTAAGACTTGATATAAAGGATTTTCAATAACAAATTACATTTATCTTATGCATGTTGGATAAAAAAATGGCATTTTAAAACATACCCTTTCGCATGAAATCCATGCTTAAGTGCCTAGACGGGTTTAGAGGGGTAGTATGGATTATTTGATGTGAATTCCAAGGGTCATGGTCTAGGCCGCCTAGGAAGGGTGGGATTTTTCATGACTTAGGCATTTTTTGCTTTGTTTTCATGATCTTTTCCTTCTTCCTTAGCATGACTTAGTGTTCTCTTCATGTTCTTCATGTAAATTACCTTCATTTGAGTGAATTCAAGAAGTGATCTGAATGGCATTTGAGGTATTCTCCATGTGCAATGGCGGAGACTGCCTATGATGAGCAGCCTTGAAGGTGATGTGTGGATTTGACTCCAATACTTATGATTTTCAATGATTTTCACCTCCTTATTGGACTTGCATGTGTGTGGAAGCAGATGGGTGGAGTTGGTAGGCAAATGATGAGTGGCATGAGTGCTCAAACACTTAATTCCATGCTCACCTCCCTAGGCCTTCCATTAAACATGCCCATGAAGTCTTACATTTGCAATTCTTCAAATTCACTTGAAAGCTGTCTTAATCATCTTTACCTCATCTTCTAGTAGCTAACTTTCTCCAATCTTTCCTTGAGCGGGTTAGAAGGTTGAGTGTGGAGAGAGTGTATGTGGATATGGATTGAATCCAAGACCTCCTCTCTAGGCCGGCCATGTTGGGCGGGTTTGGAGGTGTTGTCTAGAGGATGTCATGTGAATGACATGATGTTGTCCGGATGAGGAGCTCAAGGCCGCCCAGTATGGGCGGGATTGCAGGATGTGTAAGGAATTTTATAACTTAGACATTTTTAGCTTGATTTCTAAATCTCCTCCATTTACTTCATTGATGGCTTAATCTCCTCTGAATTCTATGTAAAACTCTAGAAGGGCGGATTTAGAGAGAGAGTATGGAGAATGTAATGTGGAGGAGGTGATGAAAGTGGAAGTCACTTGACAAGGCAGTCTTGAAGGGTGTAGATGGAGAATGTGTTGTGGAGGAGGTAGTGTTGTCCAAGCAAGGTGTTGAAGGACACATCTTAAATGTCAGGTGATCTTATCCATATGTCTTGGTGAAATCCGCCTAGGAAGGGCGGGTTTTGAGTGCTAGTAAGGATTTTGCCACGTGAACACTTCTCTAACTTAACCTTAACACTCTTCATCCATCTTCATGACTTAGTGATTTTTCAAACTTCCCTCTCCTAGAATGACCTTGCATGGATGTGAAGCATCATGGTGAGTTGGAGAGTCAGGACGGAGTAGTTGCAATGCTTAGACATCAAAACTCTAGGGTCACCTCTCTAGGCTGCCTAGGTAGGGCGGGTTTGAGAGTAGGCCTTGGACTTTTGACACTTTAGAAACTTTTCACTCTTATCAACTTGATTATCTCATTCTCCTGATGTCATCTTGATCATCTTCATCAAGCCTACTTGCAATCTTATGTTGTTCTTCACTCTGGGCGGTTCTGAAAGCAGTGTGTGGAGAACTTCATGTGGTAGGAGATAGAATCCATGAGAACCTCTTGAGGCCGCCCAGGTAGGGCGGCTTTAGAGGTGACTCTTGGATTATGATTTGAAACTCATTTAACTCTTTCAAACCTTCAAGCTTCCATTGGAATTTCATCACCTTCTAATGCATAGTACTTGAAACACTTTATAAACTTGATCATTTTCTCCTTGGGCGGGTTGCAAGGCAATGTCTGGAGAGATCCATGTGATGGTGAAGACATTATCCATGACCTCATGCCAAGGCCGCCCAGTCTGGGCGAGTTGGGAAGTGATACTTGGAATGTTGCCTAGAATCCACTTGACTTCCCTCAAACTCAAACTTTACTTATAATTCATCATATCTTAGTGCTCTGTGCATCAAAACCTTAAAACTCAACCATTTTCTCCTAGGGCGGGTTGGAGGGTGTTGTCTGGACAAAGTGTCCTGAAAGTGATGACACTGTCCAGAAGGACTCTATGAGGCCGCCCATGCTGGGCGGGGTTGGGAGTGTTGTGTGGAATTTCACTCAAACTTGTTCTTTTTCACCTCAAAATGAACTCCTACTCCACCTAACTTGCAACTTTTCGTAAGGGTTTTCCTGGGCGGGTTTGAGGTCTTTGTCTGGAGAGACTCATGTGAACGACGTGGAATCCATGCCCAGGTGAAATTTCCGCCCAGGCTGGGCGGGTTTAGAAGGTGTGCTTGGAATGCAAGTCTTGTCGCCATATTGGAAATGTCCTGAATGGAAGTATATTGAAAATATGTTTAAGTAAAATTCTTATACTTTAAATATTTATCAATATTCTTCCAGGATGTTTGAGATGGGTCTCAGATCCATAGGATTTAACATGCAAATTCTAGATTTTGGAGGATCCACCAGATTTCAGACTTAGCCAATTTTCAGGATTTCAGGACATCAGGCTTAGTGATTTTTTTATCATTCTTTCCAATTAAGTCATCCTTGTTGGGAGTAGTTTAAGTAATGCTTGGTGTCATCTTTATCATTCTCATCAAGTAAACTTGCAACTTATGCCACCTTCACCCTGGGCGGTTCTGGGAGTGTTGTCTGGAGAGTTTCATGTGGGAGGAGACACAATCCATGAGCACCTCTTGAGGCTGCCCAGGGAGGGCGGGTTTGGAGGTGAGCCATGGAATTTGACTTAAAATGTATTTAACTCCTTCAAACTTGTGAACTTTGCTTGAAATTCATCACATCCTAGTGCTTTGTATTTGAAACCTTGCAAACTCGATCATTTTCTCCTTGGGCGGATTTGAAGGTTGTGTCTGGAGGAGCTCTCCTAATGGTGATGACACTGTCCATCACTCCCTTGTGAGGCCGCCCAGGTAGGGTGGGCTGGGAAGCCTTGCATGGAATCTACCTTGTGATGCCTTAGAGTCATTCAAACTCATGAGTTTCCTTGGAGTTTCATCATTTCCATGTCTTTAGTGCTCAAAACCTTGTAAATTTGACAACTTTTTCCTTGGGCGGGTTTGGAGGCTTTGCGTGGAGAGATTGTCTTGGTGAAAACCTTGTCCATGACTACCTTGTGAGGCCACCCAGGCTGGGGTAGGTGTGCATGGAATTTCTTGCCTTAGTCAAATTTCCTGAGTGGAAGTATATTGAAAATATGTTTAAGTATCTTATATTTTAAATATTTATCAATATACTTCCAGGATGTTTGAGATAGGTCCTGGATCCATAGGATTTAGCATGCAGATTCTAGATTTTTGAGGATCCACCAGATTTCAGACTTAGTCATTTTTTCAGGATTTTCAGGATATCAGACTTAGTCATTTTCAAGGTCTCAGTGACATGCATCGGGATGAAGGCATATAGACCTCTTGGCAAGAAACTGTTAAGACTTGGATACACAACCAAACCTACAAGCTCAGAGGAAAACTAAACCTAAAGCAAAACAAAGAAAGCAAGAAAAAAGAGGGGGTCCCCATTTGCAATGGGGCGATGTGTGATTACATCACAACAATACCCATTTTGAAATCTTCTACTTTGTAAATCTGATATACACGGACCAGCAATACTGGCAGTAGAAAACACATCCAGAATACCAGCAAGTGAAAGTTCTCCTTAGACAATGATCTACAATGATATTGGTGTCTCTAAGCGACCTCCATGAAGAGGATTAAAGGCCCAAATGAAAGGAGGTTTAGCTGCAAACCTCCAATGTCCACTTTTGCTGCTGTACGGCCAAGGAAGGAGCTGCTACAGCAATGCAAAACTGCTAAAAAACTTCTGATTTGCTGTCCTCAGTCAATCTGCAACTTCTAATATGCAATGATCCTCCAAATCGACCCCAAAGATATAATATGCAAGTTGTTCAAACAACGATGTGATCCCAGCAAAATGGTACGGCCTCTATGGTGTACGGCCTGCCTGTAGAAGCATAGCAAGACAGCAAACAAAACTCACAAACTCCCTTTGATGTCTTTACCTTGGTCTGCTCACAAAATCTGAATGATATTATCATTGAATCTCCTCCAAAATGCATCAATCCAAGCACAATGCGAAGCCCCTAAGTGAGACTCCCAGCAACCCTCCTGATGTTGTCTTTCAAACACGAAGAGAGTGATCTTACAGAGGTTTTCGTCTTTGCAAAACCTGAGATGAACCAAGTTCAAACTCCAGAACCACAAGGGTTTTTGATAAGAGAAAATAAAATAAACTTCCATATCCCAAATGAGCCCCTCAAATGCCTTTTTATACTTTTTTCCCAAACTCTCTAGAAGCTTCTATTTTAAAATACATTTTTTAATTAAAACTCCATTTTAGCTCCGAAAAAGACCGTTTAATTAAAATAATGATAATTTGACACATAAGGTCCTTGTTTAATGTATCCATAATTTAAAACATCTCATTCTGGTTCCGATGAGCTATAACAATAAGGTGCTTTCAAAATATTTTGAATAATATTTAGCAACCTTAGTAAAAATAATTAAATAAAGCCATTAATACACTCATTTTGCGGAAACTGCCGGAATGCATCGGAATCAAAAACTAACTGTATTGATGTGATCCCGATGAAGAATAAAGGTAGACGGAGCCAACCTGGCGACTTACTATAAATAGACGCCTTCTCCAAGATTCTTGGAGAGCACACCAGAAGCCGGAAATCATCCCGAAAAGTGGCATATGAGTCCTCTAGACCAATTGAGCTCATTGGTAACATCAAATTACCCTTTTGATCAAGCTGACACAAACCTAGAAAGCCATCTCCAACTACAAAGCAAGAGAAACCAAAAATGGGGACATTACATTCATTTGTCAAATTGAATAGTCTTTCTTGAAAAGTGTACACTTCGTATTGTAGGTATCATTAAAGAAGTTATCGTAGCTTTTTATATGATAGCATCTAATTGGTTTGCTGAATAGCATCTAATTCAATTCTTATGTTATATTCACATTGTCTAGTATTTGCTTTTAGCTAGAGAGTGTGAGCATTTGTTTAGTCGTTGCAGGTGTTTACTTTCATGAAAAGCTATAAAACTGTCTTCTTGAGTAGAATTGTTGATAAGTCTTGTGCCCTTTGTCTGAGAACTAGATAGCCAATCTCTTTAGTTTGTTTGCAATGCATACTCAAAAACTTAGAGATTTAACTTGTACGTATTATAAAAAGCCAGATGTTGTTTCATTCGATTCTAGGGTTTAGTTTTGTTTTCTATTACAAGGGAGGTTTCCCTTATAATTTGAAGAAAGAATTATTCTTACATGTTGTTCCATTTTGTGTTTTCCTCTAAGTTGCCGAATCGGGTACGGGTACGGGTACGGGTACGTGGGTACGGTACGCCGGTACGGCAAATTTTTTTGGGGGAGTTGGGTACGTTTGGGTACGTCCGTGCAAAAAAAAGAAAAAATAATAAATATATATGTATTTGCAGCCTCAAAAACAAGAATTACATTCACAATGAACTATGAAGATGACAATTGTATGGACTGATATGCTGCAAACTGATTATATAATACTGATATAAAAATGCAATGATTCCAAGACACTAATGAATTATTGGTTTGCACAGTTATGTTCATCAGAAATATCCAAATCAAGTCATTAGCTTTCAGCGAACAGAACATGAATTGAATTTAACATTGCAGCAACTAGGTACTTATAAATTTCTGATATAACAGCAATATTCAGCCAAAACCTTTACGCATTCAATTCTAAAATGCTGATGCAAACAGCAGAAATACAGTAGAACCCATTAAAGAATCATTAATAATAATATTCATATTGATATCAACGATAATTTGTCAAAACTTGAATGTCATGATAGATATTCATTGTTCACTGGTTCAAAACTTCAATATTAAAACAAAACAAGTAGTAATAACTAATCACTAATCAGCATTATATTGGTCATCATGAAGACCAACATCAACATCATCATTGACATTGTCAATAGATAATCCAGGTAGATGAGAACATGATGCAGTATTGACACTATCACTAAAAGTATGTTGGCTATCTGAGTCCACAAAAAGTGAAGATTCTGTGGCAGCTGAAAAATCCAAGTCAGTTCGCTCTGGATCTACATCCCACAACTTTGTGCCCCCTTCCTTGTATTCATTTTGTTTGTGAGTAAGAAGGCGCAAGTTGGAATGCACAAAAACTAACTCCTCTGCCTTACTCGATGCCAATCGGTTGCGTTTCACTGAATGGATGAAGGAGTATGTACTCCAATTCCGCTCAGATGAAGAGGAACTAGCAACCTATTGAGGCAAAGTGAGAGCGTTACAGTTATAAAATTGTAAATCAAACTTCAAATTTGTTTCAAAATTTTAAACTAACAAGTTTATTAACTTTATTATTTTAAAAATGAAAAACAATTCAAATTTTAAATTTAGAGAGTGCAATAAAAATTAAGAAACTTACTTGCGATAAAACTTTGATTGCAAGACTTTGCAATTGTGGTGATGTTACACCATTGAGGTACCACCAAGTATGAGCATCCTTCCTATACTTGTCACGAAGAGCTGAAACACTATGATTATTGGAGGCTACAAATTCACCAAACTCAGTTGTAATTATATCCTCCATTTCAGGATCAGGGAAGAGTTTAGTAAATGCCTTCCTATACCCTTCGTTGACTTCTGGATCTCTGTATGGTGCAACCCTTGATGGCATAGCAAGAATTTCATCACTATAAAACTTGGGAGTCAATGCAAAGGCAAGAAGATGTAGTGGGGTGGTCATTTTGTTCCAACGCTCAACACAAATTGTTTGCACCTCTCTGAAGAAAGTTTCTTCAAGATCTTGCTCTTTTTCATTTATGATGGACCTCATCTTCTCAATCATTGAGTCGATGCCATCATACACCTCTCCCAAACATGGCTTATCCATGTCAGTAAAACGGATCATACTCATGATGGGCTCGGTGAAACTAAGAAGATATTGCACGCGGTCCCACCAATTGTCATCTAGGATCAACCGCTTTACATTTGCTGCCCTGTCACTATTGGACTGCCTCCATAGGGACCAACTTTGGCTAATGACCATGCTAGAAAGTGGCACCTTCACCTTCACAAGTCGTCTCAAGACGATTGTGTTGGATGCAAATCGAGTCTCAGCAACCTATTAAAAAAATTAAAACAATGAGCAAAAGCATACTTAATAAATTTTTAAAAGTAAATTAGAAATTTCAAATTACTAATTACAAAATCTAAATGTAAAATTTAAAAATTTAGTGTTTCAATTACCTTCAATAGCTCCAATTGCGAGAATGATCTAAAAATGGCTTGAGACATGTGATGGTTTGTGATGAACATTTGGATCTCTTCAGCCTCAGCATAGACTTGTTTGATCCACTCTATTTTCCTACCCAACTTTTGTAACATGAGGTTAAGTGAGTGGACAGCACATGGTGTCCAAAATATGTGTGAAAATCGTGTCTCAACCAACATACCAGCTGCTCTACAATTCTTTGCATTGTCTGTTATGACTTGGACAACATTTTCAGGACCAACTTCTTGAATGCATTGTATAAGGATGTCAGCAATAAATTGTGCATCCTTCACTTGCCCTTCACAATCCACAGCTTTCAAAAACATTGGCCCTTTAGGGCATATTGCAATCACATTGATTAGTGGTCGATTTCTTGTATCCTTCCATCCATCAGAAACAATGGACAACCCTGTAACTTTCCATGAATTCCTAATGGGAGCCAATGAAGAGTGTATAGATTTTACCTCTTTTGCCAATAGTGTGCTACGCACCTTCTCATAACCTGGGCCTTTGTACCCTTTTGGAGCCTCATTTACCTTTCTCAACATATCTTGCCAATACGGTGATCTAACAACGTTGAAAGACAAACCATTTGCATAGAGGCATCTTGCAACAGTCTGATCTGCAATCTCTCTAGCATCACTCTGAAATGCCCTCTCCAATGGACCCTTTGTTCTCTTCACAATAACGGGCTCTTCTTCATTCCCACCCAAAAATGGGTGGCTGTCTACTACATCATCAGTTGAGGCACGAGAAGTAAGTGGCCTTTGTAATCCCCTTCCTCTCCTCAAAGGATGGTTTGCACTGCGGGCAATTCTTGCATCTGCTTCCTCTTGCTCTCTAACATATTCTGCTATTTGATGAAGTGGCAAACCATTACCATCCGGTCCTGGACATGCTTTGATTCCCAAGTTTGAAATGGCACATAAATGAGCTTTCACTCGACTGTAGGAGCTAGTGTACTTCAGCTTACAGATTTTGCATATCCAAACATATGTCCCACCACCTCGAACATTCTGTATCATTTCTACATGCTTCCATAAAGGTGAACTAGGGTCGGTTTTGAAGGTGGGTTGACCAGTAGTACTAGAACTGGCTGCCATTTGTCCCTGTCTACAATAAATTCAAAAAACAAATATTGAGCAATAAATTAAATAACAAATGTATATATAAAATTTAAAAATAAAACAAATAAATTACATACAGAAAATTCAATATATATTACATAACAAATTTAAATTACATACTATTATGTCTGTTATAAATTACATAGAAAAAATTAAATATATATTACATTTTTAATTAAATGTATAACTACAGACTACAGTCTATACTCTGTTTTTCTTTTACTGGTTTTTTTAAATTTAAAGTTAAACAGTAAAATTTAATTACAGTCTATACTCTGTTTTTCTTTTACTGGTTTTTTTAAATTTAAAGTTAAACAGTAAACTTTAAATAAAAAAAATTAATTTCAAAATATAGTATATACTATATACAGTAATAAAAAACTTATATTAATATAATATATATTATAAGGCTTTTATATTAATTTAAATTTTAATCTATATATTTAAATTAAAAACTTCAACCCTTTTATAAATTTATTATAGTATCTGTATAATAATAATATAATATACTATATTAAAACATTTGAGTAATAATATCTGTATATTTATATTTTAATATATAATAATAAACGTAACTGGAGTCTGGGACCATTAAATATAAATAATAAAAACAAAAATTTAAAAACAAAAATCTTTTAACAAAAACCTTGTGAAGTTAAAACGTAAATTTAAAATGATAAATAATAAATATTAATACCTCAAGGCTCAGATGAAGCGTCGGGTCTGTGAGATGAAGCGGTCGCCGTTCGAAAGAAGCCCTCAGAAACCGTTAGAAACCCGTCGCCCTCAGAAACCCGTCGCCCTTTGAAACCCGTCAGAGGTCGTCCTCCTCAGTGTCGCCGTCAAATGTCCTCAGATGTTGCCGTCCTTAGCGTCCTTAGAGAGAAACCGCCGTCCTCAGCGTCCTCAGAGAGAAACCGTCGTCCTCAGATGTCGCCCTGAGCGGTGAGAGAAACACGTCCACTGTTAACCCGTCGTCCTCAAATGTCGCCGTGAGAGAAATTTCTCTTTGAAATATCCTACGAAATATCTCTTCGAAATATCTCTTTTAAATATCTAGGTTAAAACTTAAACGCATACACGATTTTTAAGTCACTTGTTTTTTAATAAAATTGAAGTCAAAGTCAAAAAAACCTGATAAAAACGTTCAAATACCCTACGACTCTTCCGGGAAGCGCCACGTCAGCGCGGGAAACGGAAGGAAGCGCCACGTCAGCGCGGGAAACGACTCAAGGTGTAACCCTGGTCGAATCCACAGGGATTCCTGGCCGTACCCGATTCGGGTACGGACCGTACCAGGAAACGCCATGGGAGGGTAGGAGATTCGGTAACATAGGTTTTCCTAAAAGAGACAAATTAAAATGCTAACACCTTTCATGGCACTAATGAAGAAAGTTAACCACCTAGGTTCTAGGCAACCCAAATTCTTTTGAAGTGTTGAATCTTCAGCCTGAGCATTGCTGGTAATATCACAAAAGCTGAAAGGGGGTCTTATTTCCTAAACATGTCTAGCAATTTGAATTTGGTAAACATCGCATGCCATTGTCCAATTCCACTACTCTTTCTATGTCATAAATATCTAGATCCCAGTGATTCGTTGGTATTGTGCAAATCATAGTTCAAAAACTTGTGACTTGGCAAAACTTGACAAAAACTTCGCAAAACTTGGCAAAAACTTGACGTGCATGAGTTTCTTCTACTTGACATATATGGATTTTCAGGCAGGATTTGTCTTTTGCTTTGAAGCCAAGAGTGTGTGTATCAGCAAAGATGTTGAGTTTGTCTCTTAGGATTGATGCTTAAATGTTGATTTTTTGGCATTTATAGGGATAGATTTTCCCAGAAACCCTGTTGTAAAACCATTTAATGTTGTTAATTAATCGGTGTCGTTTTGAGAAGGACCATATTTCAGTTGGAATTACTTTTCCATGCAGCAAATAGTTTATGTTGTCTTTAAGGAAAAATGTGATCGGACATTATGCACTGGTTTTAAATTCTTCAATTGTGATCGGAGTGGGTCTGAGTAACATATTTATGAATTGTATTCAATTCATTTATGTTCATTTTAAAACATATTCTTCATGGCTCCTGAATCTGATAGAGTTCAGTTTAGTTTACTTAAGTTTTAGCACTGAATGCCAAAATCAGAGCCTAGTATGTAGCCTTGGCCATAACAAAGGTGAAGGATGGTGGTAATTTTCAAGTTTTGTGCTTTTTTAGGGGTTATGCATCAGAAAATAATGTATAGGAGGCAACATGTAGCTTATAACTTGGGAATAATTAACCCATGATTTCCCCTTTAGTCAGAACACCATTTCCATCAATATTTAAAGTAGGAATGTTCTACGCAATGGGAGCACGAGGACATGTCTCTTCTACCACACAAATCTGAGAATTCACAATTTTGAGTTCCAGTTTTTCTCTGCTAATCTTCATGCTGTATGTTGTCAAGATTTTGTACAATGTCCCAAATAATGTGGACTTAAATATGGAGAATACGAAAAGTGTTCTGAACTGTTCCTCTATTATTAATGCATTCATAATTTATTTGAGTGCTTTGTTGTGTTTAATGCAGAGCAATTAAATTTAAAGCCCGCTGAAGAGTATTCCTACCTGAACCAGAGTAACTGTTTGACAATTGATGAAGTTGATGATGCCCAGAGGTTTAAGAGTATTCTTGTAAGTTACTGATCTTCAATCAAATTTGACCCAATCTTTGTTCATTAATGCAAACCTCATCTGAAGATAATTGATTTGACTTATACGAGTTTACTTACTTTTTCATTAAGTCTTTAGATACATTTTGGTTTTTCTTTCAATTCATTTTTGCAAAATCTGCTATTGGGCATTTATTATTTATGTGATTCATTGATGTCTATTTATTTGTGTTCAGGAAGCTTTGAATGTTGTCCAGATCAGTAAAGATGATCAGAAAAACATGTTTGCGATGCTTGCAGCAGTATTATGGCTTGGAAATGTCAAATTTTCTGTGGTTGATAATGAAAATCATGTGGAAGTTGAGAATTGTGAAGGTAAAGAAAAATGTTACATTTGAGATGATAAAAATAATACTTTTAATTTTAAGATTCAACTTTTATAAGCTCATTCCTGTTTCCCTATTCCTCACGCATTGTAAAACTTGTTAATATAAGTTCTGAGGACTTGTAACACATTGGCTGTTAGGATTATTGTATAATCATAGTCTACTGTTTGAGTGCGTTTCCGCAAAGAATTATCAAGGTTTTACCTATTCCGTTGCCGAATCATCAGGCAACCTTTTTGTGCCTTATGTATCCACAATATCCAGCTCTCTAGCCACCACATCTAGCATACCTTGTGCTTATTGTAGCTTGGAGCTCTTTGTTATTGGCATCATGGTGTTCTAACTTCTATGAGACATGTTGATTTGTTTTGGATTACCCACAGAAACTTTTTTTTTTGTCAAGACTACTATTAGAGTCAAACAAGGGTGGCCTCTTTTGCCAACTTTCTGTGGGATCTACATAGATGAATTTGAGGGCTAGCTTAAAGAGGGCACTCTTGTTGATGATGGTTGCACCATACATTGTTTATTGATTATTGTACTGCTTTTTGTTAATGTTGTGGTACTCCTTGCTCATTCACTTGCAGATTTACCAAATCCAAAGCATATCCTTTAAGTTGAGAAGATTTTTTGCTCATTGCTTTGGGATTAAATTTTTTCTGTTTGGAGTTATCTTTTATTTGTGAAGCTCTTGTCAAGTATTAAATGTTGAGATTGTTTTCTAAGAGTGGGTTATGTTGTCCTCACTGTCTGATTTATCAATACCAAATCTTATCTTTCAATATAGGTAAATGGATGGTTGGTTTAGGTCGCTTTGCGATTAATCCTTTTGTATCTGAAGCACATTTAAGATTTTGGCATATTAATTTAGAACACAATTGTGAACATGATTTATCCTAACATGTAAGTTGACAGGCTTGTATTAGTTCACTACTTGCTTCACTTATTCAAGTAAATTGCTAATTGGTTGGTTGGTCTATCTATTAATGGCACTGATATTAAGTATCGACTATTAATTGTAGATTACTTTTGGGAGTGAATTATTTTGTTCAGTTTATAATTGCCAAAGCTAAATATTATTGGTTCTTACTCTGTGATTTAACCCTTTTCTGTCTGAAGTTCACCATCTTCTGTCAACTTTCTATTTATGATTCTTGATTCATGTATCTGAGACAGGTATGCTTTTCAGGTATGCAAAATGCAAATGGGTAGTTCTCAAGACATCAGAAAACTTTGCCCTAAGTTTTTTGGTGTCTCCTACGTCTCTTGCCGTTGTCTAGGATAGAATCCTATAATGGCTTACAAAATGAGAACAAATTGCTGCTTTCTTGCTTCTTAATACTTAAATTGTCTTAGAACCTCCATGTGCTTTTGTATTTTGGAAAATGGCATCCCTGTCTTCTATACCCAAGACATTTCCTGTCTCTAGGGAATTATGCTTTTTAATTGAAAGGGGAAAGTCTTCTTACAAATACAAGCACCAAATCTATTAAATAATTGGGCTGTAAATAATGAGTTTAAAGGCTTACTGCCTATTAAAAGGTCCTACATAGTGGTGCTATAATTTGTGAGTCAGATTGGAAATATTGTAATTATTTCTGAAGTTTTGAGTTGGATTTCTGAGAAGGGTTTATATCAATAGTAACCTTTCTCAACATCTACTCGATGGGCACCATCATTCATTAGCACAAGTGTTTGATAAGACATACTGACGTCTTTAGCCGAATTTGCTTTTTCCATCAGTAGAAATGTACTTAGCATCTGATTTAACTATTAGTTTCCAGCTTTATCTTGGTCAGCCAATTGTTACCACTTATTTGATGTCACTAGCTAGATCTGCTTGTTGCAGCCATATGAATACACTTAGCATCTGATTTAATTTTTAGATTACAGACTTCTCTTGATCAACCAATTGTGGGTTTCCTATACATGTCGAAAAATGATATGAATATTGAATCAGAAAGTCTGTTCTGTACTTTTCAGCTGCCCAAGTTCATATGAAAGGTTATCTGAAAGTCAAATTACAACTTTTAACTGATCCCAGAAAGCCTATTCCAGTTCTTAATTCTTTAGAATATGCACCCAGTTTTAAAATCTAGTATATTAAAACTATATGAATATTGAATCAGAATGTCTATTATGTATGTTACTTCTGTTTAATTCCATATGAAAGTGAAGTAGAAAGCCAAATTGCAACCTTAACTAGATCCCAGATTGCTTTTCTAGTTGTAAATTCTGTTAGAATTTGCACCATCCGTTTACATTATTGATTGCTTTAGTGCTATGTTTATGGTTCTGGCTGTGGCCATTGACAATTTTAGTTTTGTATCCATCTCCATAACAGGAGTTAAAAATGCTGCAACATTGCTAGGTTGCAATGTTTTAGAGCTCATGACAGCATTATCCACCCGCAAGATTCGTGCTGGAAATGAAAATATTGAGCAAAAGCTTACTTTGTCTCAGGTATCAAATCTTTACTTAGTTTTGAAAACTGTACATGCATTGCTATTTTTGCAGCAACATTTTTAGTTTGGATGGTTGTAATCTCTTACAACGTTTGGATCAGGCAGTAGATACACGAGATGCATTGGCAAAGGCAATCTATGCAAGTTTGTTTGACTGGCTGGTAGAACATATTAACAAGTCATTGGAAGTAGGCAAACGCCGTACAGGCAGATCCATCAGTATCCTGGATATTTATGGCTTCGAGTCTTTTAAAGTGAGTTCATTCTTGGTTCTTATTTTTGATACTACTAAAGGATGGATATATATGGACCAATGTTTCTCACTCCTTCATGTGGAACTGTTTATACAGAGGAATAGTTTTGAACAGCTCTGCATAAACTATGCAAATGAGAGACTTCAGCAACATTTCAATCGGCATCTATTCAAGCTAGAACAAGAGGTAGACTTTCATCTCCAAAATTAATCAGAACAGACAGTAGGGTAAGATTTCTTGGATTTATAGTTTGAGCAAATGGAGAAAGAAGGAAAGACAATTTGCATTTAGGTGCAAAATTAGAGATGTTAGCTCTGCTTGTTTTTATGGGGAGAGGATTTCTCAAAGGTGCTACCTCTATGTAATTTTTCCATATTTATTGAAGTAATATAAGATGCATGGTTTCATAAAAGAAGAAAATCTAAAATATCGTGAAATTGGGAAACTCTATTTATTCTATGTTACATTCTAATAAAATAAGAGAAACATTAGATAAAGAAATCAATTCCATAAATCATTTTTTGATAGTTTTCTTTGGATTAGATTTTTGATAGACAATAGATGTACTTTAATAAATTATTTGATTAATAACACCTTTGTTAGCGCCTTTGATTAATAAATTATTTGATTAAACATGTCTTCAAGTTATGTTTTAGAAAGCAGATTCTTCTCAAACATAGTTGGAAAAAATGGATTTGGCAGCCCAAATTTTTTTGACTTGGAAAAAAATAAAATATTAATAATTACACACACAAAAAAATATTAATGCTTTTAGAGAACACATAAATCTATTTTGATCATTAATTTGTCATAATTCAAATATTACATATGCATATGACCCTCAAATGTTCAAATTTGAAATTTCAAACTTTCAAAGTCAAACACTACATTGTATTACTATAAATAAACAAATACTATAACTATTACATATGTCAAAAACAACCAAATACAATCTACATCCTACTCTTCCCCCTCCTAGTGTAATTAAAACTTTCAAGTCTCGAACTAGAAGGATCAACATGAGGCTACTTGTTAGCGCCTTTGATTAATAAATTATTTGATTAAACATGTCTTCAAGTTATGTTTTAGAAAGCAGATTCTTCTCAAACATAGTTGGAAAAAATGGATTTGGCAGCCCAAATTTTTTTGACTTGGAAAAAAATAAAATATTAATAATTACACACACAAAAAAATATTAATGCTTTTAGAGAACACATAAATCTATTTTGATCATTAATTTGTCATAATTCAAATATTACATATGCATATGACCCTCAAATGTTCAAATTTGAAATTTCAAACTTTCAAAGTCAAACACTACATTGTATTACTATAAATAAACAAATACTATAACTATTACATATGTCAAAAACAACCAAATACAATCTACATCCTACTCTTCCCCCTCCTAGTGTAATTAAAACTTTCAAGTCTCGAACTAGAAGGATCAACATGAGGCTACTTGTTTCCTCAAATATGTCTTCATCTTCTTCCAAGGCATCCACCTTGTTTACTGCCTAAATCTATATGCTTTGAATGATATAGAGTAAACAGAATAGAAATATAATAATGATCATAACAGATTCATACCATAAATTGCAGAATGATATCATATTGCTTTTCATTCATATGCACTTCTACAATTGTAGTGTAGGGAATTCTCGCAACAAGCGGTCCCTTTCACAATTACAATAGGAGTATATAAAGAGGCCGACGGCGATGGTTGCTAGGGAATACCAATCGTCCAACTACCTACAACCGACGAGAGAGAAACTAATCTCGCCGACTACCCAAAATATAACTATAAGTAAATCGTATTATTTGCTAACTACACACTGCTACTGCTGTTGTTGCTGCTCTCTCCAATTTTTGGCCATTTTCAGACGTGAATTCTGGTTTCCCTTGTGCCTCAAAAAATTTGTGGCTTAGAAACTTGAAAAAGATTAGAAGATAGGGCAAAATGACTATGCTCAATAACTGAACTAGTTATCATTTTTCCTTTTATTCGAGGACATTCATTGGATTGAGGAAGTTCATCCACAATTAGATCTAACTTCAGCTTTCCAGATCATTTTGAATTTTTGAATTTCATTAAGAACTGAGAGAGATATCATGGTTTTACTGAAACTGTTTTTCTTGGTTTTTTCTGTTCTGCATTTCTGGCACTCTGTAATAGTCAACTTATATCATTAACTGTTTATTCATTTTAATGAATCTCTTAAAAACGTCTTCATGGATTTGTTCCTCTCTCTTTAAGCTTTCTAGATCATTTTGAAATTCTGATTTTCATTAAGAAATGAGTGAGATATTGCAGTTTTACTGAAACTGCATTTTCTTGATGTTTTCTGTTCTGCATCTCTAGAATTTTATAACAGTCAACTTCTGTCACAAACTGTTGAAATGTTTTGACGATTTGTCTCAAACGCCTTCTGAGTTTTGTGCGCCTCATTTCTATCTTTCCAAATCATTTTAAAATTCTAAATTTCATTGAGAAATGAGGGAGATCTTGTTGTTTTACTAAGACTGGGTTTTTGACTTCTGCATCTCCGGCGCTTTGCAACTCTGAAACTATGCAACTTGACATAAAATAGACTTTCTCTTCACTTTATTGATAAAATAATTGCTGATCTCGAGGTGAACATGTAATATCAAGATAAACTCATGCATGGCATTGATCGTTGCATTTAGACAAGTTTATTTGATATTTAGCTAAAAATCTTCAAACCTATACTCAAGTCCACTTCAAAAACTGATTTAATGAAGAGAAAATATATATGCTTTTATTTGACTAAAGATGAGAAAATATATACTTGCAAAAATTAGAAGATCATGAAAGATATATGTTCAGTAATGACCAATTTCTTGAAGATTAGAGATATTCAATTTTTGTTGACCATACCATCCATCCCATAATAAACTCCATCCATCCCATAATAAGCTTCAACCATCTCACACTAAAACCTATTTATCCATAATAATACCACCCCCTTTTCCATCTCCATGTTTTACTCCTATCATGGTTTGGAAATTGTTGGAGTTGAAGTATCATTCATTTCTATCATTTAGCTAGGTCACCTAAATCCATCACCTTTCATAATAAATCCTTCCCATATTGGGGGCATGTAATGTCCCCTTTTTAGCCTGTTCGGTAGTTAAGGAGTTAGTCTATTATAATTAATTTGTTTGCGTAGACTGACTAATGTGGTTAGGGAATCCTGGATGGCAGTGCTTTGGATGCGTTACTCAGTTGTGGGATATCAGTTTGGGTTCAGTTGTGACAGTTGGCTCTGTCAGTGATGGTTGGGGTCTTCGGTGTTGGATATGCTATTTTTAGTAAATTCAGGAACAGTGCCATTTCGGGATTTTCAGTGTTGGAGATGGAGTGTCTCGTCGAGACCTTTCCGGCGAGCTATAGATCACTGAATTTCGAGTTCATTTGGGCCTCCGCTTTAAACTCCGTAAATTAATATTATTATTTAATATTAGACTTTGGGGTTTATTGGTTAAGTGATAAAAAAATAAAATATTTAAAAGTCGCTTAAGTCATTTTATGAGCGCTCATCTTGGGAATTATTAAAAAGTGAAATTAAAATAAATATTTCCCTCCAAAGTGAAATGCGCCTCTTGGAGAGTTATAAAAGAGGGAAAAGTGCCTCAGTTGTATTATGCTTGGTTTATTATTTTCTTCTCTCTTTGAGATTTCCTTGCGAGGATTTGGAGCTTGGCTCTAGGGTTTGAGTATTCGAACCAAGAGCGCCTCTTGGAGAGTTATAAAAGAGGGAAAAGTGCCTCAGTTGTATTATGCTTGGTTTATTATTTTCTTCTCTTTTTGAGATTTCCCTGCGAGGATTTGGAGCTTGGCTCTAGGGTTTGAGTATTCAAACCAAGGCTCTTGGAGACGAAAACCTCCCTGAGTGACGACAGTCTACAGGTGTGCAATACCACCCAAAGGTGCCATTGTTGGTGGATGCATTCAGTGTTCACATTTGTGCCAGAATGGAGTTCGTGTAATGAGTTTTGTGGATTCATTGTTCATATCATTTGCAGATTTTGTGAAGATTGTCTATGCAGATTTGAATGACTGATTTCATGGCTATTTAGAGCATATTTTATTGAGGGTTTGGAGCTGATATATATTGCATTGCTGGCTGTACCATCTTGGAGGGTTATTTGTGGTTGTTTATTGTGGATTTCTTTCCCCACCTTGGTCGTTCAACATTAAAGATCAGTGCAGACCAGTTTGCTAGCAGATATAAGGAGTTTTTGGCAGTGTTTGATGCATTTTCACCTACAGCCAGCCGTACATTGTATTAGAGGAAGTGGGTATTTGGAGTGGCTTCTCCAACATTGTTAACAGCCATTGTGGTGTCTATTTGAGGTGTTTAGTGCCTATATCTATGCTGATAACACTTGTGTAATCAATCTTTATCACTCCTTGGAGTTTGAAGCATTTCCAGCCATACCCATTAGTTGGTCCGGCGATAGCATAAAACTGAAGTTGTATTTCTGCACATGGGTATGTGATAGTAATTAATATTTGGCGATTCTGCTATCTGGGTCATTGTTATTTTCTTCATATCTATTGTACTTTTTCTGGGTTTGCATCCTATGCTCTATATTGTATGCTTCAGCAACACACATCTTCAGGAAAACTAAAACCCCTTCTGCATTCTTCTGTCTAGTCTGAAAGATCACACTAAAAATAATAAAAATCACACAAGATTTTAAAAAATTACAAACAGGTACGGCACATTACAATGGTATCAGAGCTAAAGATCTTGCCATCCTGTGAGGTCAAACACAGACATGCAGAAGATGAAATGAGACATGCAGCCTACATATCAGTATTAGCCCAGACGAAACAGATCGCAATGAGACATTCAGGTTCCCCATATTTATCCCTTTGCAGGTTCAGATACAGTAAGGGTAGAGGAAATGGATGATGACGATTGGGAAGGGCTCAGTATCCAAGAGATGTTGAAAAATTGGTGGAGAGAGAAAGAGGCGCAGAGAGTGTCGACAACATTCTAATCAATTGATACAGAAGATAGACATGTATTTCCTCAAGAACCCTGATATCAATGATATTTGCGAAGATAAGATCAAAGAAGATACTACCACGAATGAGGTGGTGCATGATGAAAAGGATAAACAACAGTTGTGGATCCTAATTCGGATTAAACTAGTGATGATTCTAATGATTTCCTTGGTGATTCCTATGGGGCAGATGACTATATTGAGACCACTCATGCATTTTCAGATGAAGGGCATGGAGAATGCAAATTTGATGGTGACTTCAAAACAGTTTTTGATGATACTTTATCTTATTCTGGTAATGTTAATTCAGGTGGCCTTGGTTTTGACTTTCAAACCAAGCCTATGGAGAGAGATACTTACATTGATACCAGTGTTGGTGAATTAGAGGTGGTTGTTGATACGCCTTGTGAAGAGATGAGATCATTGGATGATATCCTTTTGCCAGCTAGAGATGATTTCTTTTCTTATTCCAATGTTGATGACACAAGTGGTTGTTGGTTTGACTCTCAAACCCAGCCTATGATGGGGAATGATTTATTCACAAAGGGCACCAGTCATGAGGAAAACAGTGATCACATTTTCACTGATCTGAGCAAAGAACACTTTAGCACATGGGATCCGGGTGTGATGGTCCCAACATTGGATATGGATCCTACTTGGAATGGATCTACTTTTGGTCATATTGCAGTTCCTACTTCATTTACTCAGTTGGGCTTGAGGGACGACATTGATGACATCGATGATGTTGATATCCACCCTGAAAACAAATCAGATTGGGTGTTGCATGGTGTTGATCATAAATTAGAAAATTTTTATGAAGTTGACAAGTCTCAGGGGTCCCATCTTTTGCCAGGACCACTAAAGGTAAGTGAAGACTTGATAGCTAAAAGAATTGAATCCGAGCCTCTGTATGATGAATACCTAATCACAAAACAGGAGGCATGCATTGAGGAGCTAGCTGATTTGGGGAAGACTACCACAGAAATTAGTAATGCTGAGCCTACTCTTGAGATAGCAGCCATTCCATGTGAGGATGATAGATGTGTGGAGTTCCCTAACATTGACACTCAAGATTTGGGTGTTAAGAATGAATTATGTGATGCGGATTCAAGCCATAGCAAATCTGATTTTGCAATCAGACCTTAGAAGAGAGGAATGAGACAGAAAATTTACATTGGAGGCAGCGGTGAACAATGATTATGTCCAATCAGTAGATTCTATTATGTCATTGGAGCCATCCCGTGAGGTACATAACAACAGTACTTTTGTTGAGGAAGTTAGCAAAGCTAATAGCACACATGAGGATGCTTACCAATCGGTGAGTCATGATGCTTCAGCCTCTTTCCATAGTGCAGAATACAAATCAAAAAATTTGTATGGAGACAAATTGTTAGAGGGGTCTAATCATTTGGCAAGGCAATTGAAGGTGAACGAAGGCATGGTTGCTTCAGCCTTAGAACACTTTGATGTTGCTGAGCAGTTGGTGACACACTGTTGTTGGACTCCAGGTATATATGAGCACCTTGATAGTGGACTTTCCCTTGCTGAGTTTCAGGCACTTAGAGATGCAGTTGTGATCATGAAGAATAATTACCTACAGCTGTTATCTGATAGAGATCATCTTCTCAGGATCGACGGTATTTATCATGATGCTCTAAGGGGAAAGGAAGAGGAGGTTGATGAACTCACCAATGAGCTTGAGGTTACCACAGACTCTTTGAAGAGCACTCAAACAACCCTTCAAGAGTCAAAGCTACGGATAGATGGGCTTACCGTGGATTTGAGCTTGGCGCAGTCCTCATCACCTACAGATACAATTCAAATATCTATGGCAGCGTGTGGTGATAACCATACATCCACGGATAGTGGTAATGAGTATGTGGAGGATGTAGCTACATCCAATTCATTTAATGGTGGAGGATGGTTGTTTTGGATGAGTGTAGCAGGGAACAATATGTTGCACCAGGTGTTCCTGAAGTTAGTCCCATTTCAGGTGATGCAGAGCAGATGAGTGATGGCTCTTATGGTGTAGTAGTGAGTTTTCCAGAGAGTTATTTGACAGATCATCACACTACTCCGTCTTTTTCACAGGAGATATGCGGGGCATCATTCAGTGGGAAGATCGACTCTTATGTTGATTTGTTTCCCTCTCTTGGAAGCAAATCAGAGTCTACATCCCATGCAGTTGATTTTGATCGACAACTTATTGAGCCACAGAGATGGAGAGATCAGCTGACGGTTACTAGAGAGAAGGTTGATTCAACCTTATCTCGTTTAGATTGCACTCATAGGAATGTTGAGAACCTTCTTTGGACATCAGAGTTGGACGAGAGACGGTATGGGGTCTCGGCTAGTACTCACATTCATGATTTGTAGACCATCAAGAGTGCTTTGGAGGAGGTAAAATCAGAATATCTCCAATTGTATCGTGATAGGGAGTATGCTATTGGGTACGCAGAGAGGGTTGCCAGAGTATCTACCCAGTTAGCTATTCAGGATCAGAGACATGAGCCATTATCTGATTCAAGTGATGAGAGTAATGAGGAGTGTATTCCCCATGACTATGACAGTCAACCGTTGACACAGGCAGGTGCTTTTTATTTTGACTGCATAGTGAGGAATGCTCATCATTTTTCCTTTAGTCCACACATGATGACCTGATGATGCGTAAGTGTGGATTGGCTCGGGATTTATACCATCCATTGTGGGATGAAGAGTTGCCATCTACAGAAGATGGGACTAGGGGCTGCAAGTACCCGACTCAGTTGTTTGCAGGGGATTACTTGCAGGATCAGAGGTTGGATTACCATCATGTTGATGTGTACCTGATAGAGTTTGCCACTACTGGGTCTCATTTGGAGACAGGGCTTGAGGGAGGTTGTAGTGTCAGTAGGCATGATGGCCTGTTTAGTTTTTACAGCGGTAATGGAGGAGAGTTTTATCATTCCCTCGATTTGAGAGGAGCAGTTTCATATCTTCCAGCACCTATGTTGGGTAGTCAGCACATCCATAGGAGTTTGGCAGGGGATGATAGGGGATGTTGTGGTTCAGACACTTCGAGATTTACTTACCCCTTCATGATTGTTGGATGTGAGGTTTTGATGTGTTGGGATCCAGGTGGTGATAGGTTTGGCATGTCAGTTCAGTTGGATTCTGTTGTGTTGCTTCACCACTCTCTGCATGGTGAAGATTATATTAGAGTAGCGCAGTGGAAGTCAATGGGTGATGTGTATGGCAAACTTCCATTTTGGCTTTGGGACCCAGGGGTTCCTATGTCCAGCAAATTGTTCTATATTGGGGTAGCTACCTACATTGATGCTGAGCATGGTTTTACCTCTACCCAATGGATGTAGTGGAGATGCTGTTGGACATTCTTCAGATTGATTTGGGATCCTGGTGTTCAGCTTTGGCTTGCAGGTGCAGATTGCTTTAGGGCAAGCAATCTCCGGGAAGGGCGGATTGTAATGTCCCCTTTTTAGCCAGTTAGGCAGTTGAGGAGTTAGTCTATTATTTGTTCTCGTAGACTGACTAATGTGGTTAGGGAACCCTGGATGGTAGTGCTTTGGATGCGTTACTCAGTTGTGGGCTATCGGTTTGGGTTCAGTTGTGACAGTTGGCTTTGTCAGTGATGGTTGGGGTGTTCGGTGCCGGATATGCTATTTTTAGTAAATTCAAGAACAATGCCATTTTGGGATTTTCAATGTTGGAGATGGAGCATCTCGTCGAGACCTTTCCAGCGAGCTATAGATCACTGAATTTTGAGTTCATTTGGGCCTCTGTTTTAAAGTCTGTAAACTATTATTATTATTTAATATTGGACTTTAGGGTTTATAAGTGATAAAAAAATAAAATATTTAAAAGTCACTTAAGTCATTTTATGAGCGCTCATCTTGGGAAATATTAAAAAGTGAAATTAAAAGAAATATTTCCCTCCAAAGTGAAATGCCCCTCTTGGAGAGTAATAAAAGAGGGAAAAGTGCCTCATTTGTATTATGCTTGGTTTATTATTTTCTTCTCTCTTTGAGATTTCCTTGTGAGGGTTTGGAGCTTGGCTCTAGGGTTTGTGTATTCGAACCAAGGCTCTTGGAGACGAAAACCTCCCTGAGTGACAGCATTCTATAGGTGTGCAATACCACCCAAAGGTGCCATTGTTGGTGGATGCATTCAGTGTTCACATTTGTGCCGGAATGGAGTTCGTGTAACGAGTTTTGTGGATTCATTGTTCATATCATTTACAGATTTTGTGAAGATTGTCTATGCAGTTTTGAATGATTGATTTCATGGCTGTTTAGAGCATATTTTATTGAGGGTTTGGAGTTGATATATATTGCATTGCTAGCCGTTTGATGCATTTTCACTTACAGCTAGCCGTACATTGTATTAGAGGATGTGGGTCTTTGGAGTGGCTTCTCCAACATTGTTAGCAACCATTGTAGTGTCTATTTGAGGCGTTTAATGCCTATATCTATGCTGATAACACTTGTGTAATCAATCTTTATCACTCCTTGGAGTTTGAAGCATTTCCAGCCATACCCATTAGCTGGTTCGGCGACAACATAAAATTGAAGTTTTATTTCTGCACATGGGTATGTGATAGTAATTAATATTTGGCGATTTTGCTATCTGGATCATTGTTATTTTCTTCATATCTATTGTACTTTTGTTGGGTTTGCATCCTATTCTCTATATTGTATGCTCCGGCAACACACATCTATAGGAAAACTAAAACCCCTTCTGCATTCTTCTGTTTAGTCTGAAAGATCACACTAAAAATAATAAAAATCACACAAAAGATTTAAAAAAAATACAAACAGGTACGACACATTACAGTGGTATCAGAGCTAAAAATCTTGCCATCCTGTGAGGTCAAACACAGACATGCAGAAGATGAAATGAGACATGCAGCCTACACATCAGTATTAGCCCAAACGAAACAAATTGCAGCGAGACATTCAGGTTCCCCATATTTATCCCTTTGCAGGTTTAGATACAGTAAGGGTAGAGGAAATGGATGATGAAGATTGGGAAGGGCTCATTATCCAAGAGATGTTGAAAAATTGGTGTAGTAGAGAGAAAGAGGCACAGAGAGTGTGTCGACAACATTCTAATCAATTGATACAGAAGATAGATAGGTATTTCCTCAAGAACCCTGATATCAATGATATTTGCGAAGATAAGATCAAAGAAGATACTACCACGAATGAGGTGGTGCATGATGAAAAGGATAAAACAACAGCTGTGGATCCTAGTTTGGATTCAACTAGTGATGATTCTAATGATTTCCTTGGTGATTCCTATGGGGCAGATGACTATATTGGGACCACTCATGCATTTTCAGATGAAGGGCATGGAGAATGCAAATTTGATGGTGACTTCAAAACAATTTTTGATGATACTTTATCTTATTCTGGTAATGTTAATTTAGGTGGCCTTGGTTTTGACTTTCAAACCAAGCCTATGGAGAGAGATACTTACATTGATACCAGTGTTGGTGAATTAGAGGTGGTTGTTGATATGCCTTGTGAAGAGATGAGATCATTGGATGATATCCTTTTGCTAGCTAGAGATGATGATTTCTTTTCTTATTCCAGTGTTGATGACAAAAATTTTTGTTGGTTTGACTCTCAAACCCAACCTATGATGGGGAATGATTTATTCACAAAGGGCACCAGTCATGAGGAAAACAGTGATCACATTTTCACTGATCTGAGCAAACAACACTTTAGCACATGGGATTCGGGTGTGATGGTCCCAACATTGGATAGGGATCCTACTTGGAATGGATCTACATATCATCACTTTCATCATCATCGTATTGTGCGTTTATCCCGTGGATACAAGGTATGTAGGTAGTCTAGAATGCGAATGAAGTATCTAGTACGCAAGCACAGACAATTCATTCTTCCATTTTCCATCTTACTTTGACTAACTCAAGCAGAAAGCAAACTATGCACGTCTCAATAGCTCAAGCACTCATCAAATTAGAGGCAAACAAAAACATTTGTCCACATGCCTTTAGCCAACATTTGCTATATCAATCCAACATCTCTGCCTTCAACAAGATATATCTTTCTTCACATCAAGGCACTATCCAATCTATCTAAGAGCACCCTCTTTTGGCAAGAGAACATGATGGCTATGTCATTGTTTTGTCTTTTGATTTATCTTTTTCTCTCTTTCTAATACCTAGTCTAGACTGCATTGATTTCTTATATCTTGAAATTGTTTTCCTTGGGGTGTATATCCAAGGCCATACGAATGTGTAGGGACTTGGACATGGATAGGCTCCAAAATACCTTCTTCATAATGGCCTAAGCCTTTACCTTGGTGTTGTGATGTAATCACACATCGCCCCATTGCAAATGGGGACCCCCTCTTTTTTTTGCTTTCTCGCTTCATTTTGCTCTAGGTTTAGTTTTCCTCTGAGCTTGTATGATTTTGATAGTGTTGTGTATGCAAGTCTCAACAGTTTCTTGCCAAGAGGTCTATATGCCTTCATCCTGATGCATGTCACTGAGACCCTGAAAATGACTAAGTCTGAAATCTGGTGGTGGATCCTCAGAAATCTAGAATCTGCATGTTAAATCCTATGGATCCAGGACCTATCTCAAACATCCTGGAAGTATATTGATGAATATTTAAAGTATAAGAAACTTATTTGACTTATACTTATCCCATTCGCTTTGCCATGCCATTTCATTTATGCAATAAAACCTCCATCCATTTCACTCGTTCCATCAAATAATGAACTCAAGTCTAGTGTCCATATCATATTCCTGTAGTTCGTTACATACTCCAAAAGATGAACTATCAGGGTAATGGTTTAAGTCCTCTATGAACAAAGTATTTGTAGTTCATCCATGTCAATGTCAATTCATATGACCTTAGCCATTCCATAGAAAGCAAGGTCAAGATGTTGGTATGTCCATCCATTTCCGCATAAATCTATCGTTGTTCATTATCCACTCATTACATATATATCCATTCCACCTCCATTGCTATGCAGAGTCTAAAAAAATATGACCACGCATACCCTCCACCATCCATCGTATTTCCATTTTCCCAATTCCCGTTCCCTATTTGTCCACCTCCTAATCATGATTAGCAAATGTAGGTGTCGTCTAAATGAGAAGCTTGCAATCCATCCGCCATCCCATAGTTCCACAAAATAAATATTTGGATGCCTTTACCCATGAAACAAAGAAATTCCTGAAAATCTCAAGATCTTTATGCCTTAGTACGAATGCCATAAATCCAAGCAAAGCATATTCAAAGGCTATTTCATTCCATACTTCAAAAAGAAAAGAGACAAGTAAAATTCTGGGTACTAAAGTCCAAGAAGCTGAATCCAAAGAGGCTTCCACATCCAGGAAATCCATTCATCCATTCCATCCCATTTTCATTCCATCTAAGTTCCAAGTTACTTCATCCCACGAAATAAAATCAAACAAGAACTTTCTAAGTTCGTGTGGGTCCTGAAGTTATCAGTTCACCTGTTCACTGATCACCGTTCCCGTTCCTTTATACACTTCCCTTCCCTTGCAAGCTTCGAAGTTTAGTCCGGTACGTGCAAACGTTGATCGTGATTCCATCCCATTTCATTCAATTATATATACCATCCGCTTCCCTCTATCCCCCGCTAGCCTGCATATTCCACCACTACCTCATCTATGTTTGGATATGCCCATCTGTCTGTTTCGCATAATCCACATCATAATCCACTGCCTCCACTAACCTTTGTGTCGTTTGTATCCTATCTATCGTTCCTTGCCAACATCGGTGAACATAATGATTCGACATGGGTTTTTTATGGACTATCTTTTCACAAGATTAGACATTTCAGTTTCCTTCATCAATTACCGTGGTGAAAACCTGGCAAACGGGCGCCATGTGTAGTCATAAATTAAAAAAAGAAAAAGAAAAAAAAGAAAAGAGCGAAAAAAAAAGAAAAAAGAAAATAGTAAAGAGAAATCTTTTCGTCCACAGGTCAAAACCACCTCTGGTGGCGCCTCGGATAAGTACCATGATGAAAACCTGACAAACAGGCGTCATGCGTAGAGATACATTGTCTCATTCCGCCTATCCATTGTGTCATTTCACTCCGTCATTACCCTCCATTCCATTCCATTCCATTTCCTGCTGTTTTGTCCATTATCCCTGTATACACCTACTTATCATACTTTTGAATCTGTTCATCCCCCCTCCATGAACTTATGTAGCTTAAGACAAGTGAATTCGGATGATCTTAGCTTCTAAGGGACGAAAATCAACGCAATTGCACACACTTGGGTCTTTGAATTATGAATGGTTGTACTAAGCTTTTGATTCCGATTTCTTGATTAGGTATTCATGTTTGTTCAACCTAACATGTGGATGTACACAGAAGGTTTCAATTCGCTGATTCTTGTTTATCATTCGAATACTTGGGAGAATCAATGTTTGTTGAACACTGCACACACAGTGGTAATCAAAGGATGAAGTGTCTTAACCCAATTCATCATTCTTTTCTCTTTCGAGTGCATTTCCTAGCTAAGTGACAGAATCAGAGTTAATTATCTAAGGTTTCTTGGCTTGGATTGAGTCTTTTTCTTTGAAATGTTCAGGAACATTTATTCGGATTGGCGCTAGATGTTGTGATGTAATCACACATCGCCCCATTGCAAATGGGGACCCCCTCTTTTTTTTGCTTTCTCGCTTTGTTTTGCTCTAGGTTTAGTTTTCCTCTGAGCTTGTATGATTTTGATAGTGTTGTGTATGCAAGCCTCAACAGTTTCTTGCCAAGAGGTCTATATGCCTTCATCCTGATGCATGTCACTGAGACCCTGAAAATGACTAAGTCTGAAATCTGGTGGTGGATCCTCAGAAATCTAGAATCTGCATGCTAAATCCTATGGATCCAGGACCTATCTCAAACATCCTGGAAGTATATTGATAAATATTTAAAGTATAAGAAACTCAATATCTGACTTATACTTAAACATATTTTCAATATACTTCCATTCGGGAAATCCAAAATTTGACTAAGGCAAGAAATCCAAGGGTACTGTCCAAACCCGCCCAGACTGGGCGGCCTCACAAGGTCCTCTTGGACAATGTCTTCACCATCAGGAGAGCTTGTCCAGACAACAACTTCAAACCCGCCCAGGGAAAGTTAGGATGTTTTCATGAGTTTTTGCTGACTGAAGGAAGTTAGGGAGTGATGATGGAGTCTAAAACTAAGATTTTGATGAAACTTCCATGTCTCACCTCCAAACCCGCCCAGACTGGGCGGCCTTGGCATGAGGTCATGGACTCAGCCTCCTGCACATGCATTTGTCCAAACAGAACCATCAAATCCGCCCTAGGAGAAAATGGTTAAGTTTAGAAGGTTTTCAAGTACAAGGCACTGAGAAATGATGAATTTCAAGCAAGGTTTGGAAGTTGGAGGGAAGTTAAGTAGTTTACAAGCAACATTCCATGCATCATCTCCAAACCAAGCATTACTTAAACTCCTCACAACAAGGATGAAATAATTGGAAAGAATGATAAAAAATCACTAAGCCTGATGTCCCGAAATCCTGAAAATTGGCTAAGTCTGAAATCTGGTGGATCCTCCAAAATCTAGAATTTGCATGTTAAATCCTATGGATCCTAGACCCATCTCAAACATCCTGGAAGTATATTGATAAATATTTAAAGTATAAGAAATTCAATATCTGACTTATACTTAAACATATTTTCAATATACTTCCATTCAGGACATTTCCGATATGGCGACAAGACTTGCATTCCAAGCACACCTTCTAAACCCGCTCTACCTGGGCGGCCTTGGCATGGGGTTTTGGATTCAAGGTTGTGATCACGCACTTTCTCCAGACTAAGTCTCCAAATCCACCCTAGGAGAGAGGTTGCAAGTTTTTAAGAGCTTTTGAAGGTAAATTCCATGCATCACTTCTCAACCCGCCCATGCTGGGCGGCCTCATGAGGGAGTGATGGACAATGTCTCCTGCCACATCAATCTCTCCACACACTGCTCCCAAAACCGCCCTAGAGAAAAAATGGTTAAGTGTTGAGGTTTTCATGTACACACTAAGGTATGGTGATCTGTAAGTAAGATTTATGAGTTTGAGTGAAGTCAAGGGGATGATAAGCAATATTCCAAGTGTCACTCTCCAGCCCGCCTTACTTGGGCGGCTTTAGCATGCAGACATGGATGATATCTTCAATACCTCATGACAATGTCCAGATACAACCTTCAAACCCGCCCTAGGTGAGAATGATCAAATTTTGAAGCGTTTTCAAGCATAAAGCACTAGAAGGTGGTGGAATTCAAGAGAAACATGAAGGTTTAGGAGGATTAAGTAAGTTTCAAGTCAAAATCCAAAGGTCATCCTTAAACCCGCCCTTCCTGGGCGGCCTCAAGACGTTCCTATGGACAGCTTCATCTCCTTCCACACCATTCAGTCCAGACAATCCCTCCAATCCCGCCCTAGGTAAGATTGTGCAAATTTCAAAGTGTATCAACACAAAACATTAGAAGGTGATAAAGTTGGATGGAGATTTGAAGGTTTTTGAAGGCATTAAGTAAGTTTGGAATGAAAATCCAAAGGTCACCCTTAAACCCGCCCTTCCTGGGCGGCCTCAAGAGGCCTTTGTGGACAATGTCTCCTGACACAAGAAATTCTCCATACACTTGCTTCAAAACTGCCCAAGGAGAAGAATCATGCAATAAGCAAGGTTTGTGTGCTAAGTATAGCCAAGATGATATCACAAGGAAAGGAGATAGTCACTTTAAGGAAGGAGAAGTGTCTAAGTGACAAAATCCAGACATCTCTTCCAAACTCGCCCTTGCTAGGCGGCCTTGAGCTCCATGCTTGGACTATGCTACCTCCTGCACATCACACTCTCCAGACAACATAGTTAAACCCGCCCAAGGAACAACTTACAAAGTTTACAATATTCTAAGTTGAAATGCAAGGAGATCATGAAGTGTTGATGAAAGTGCATACCATTTTGAGCTAAAATCCAAGGGGTACCCTCAAACCCGCCCTACTTGGACGGCCTCAGGGGGTCTCTGTGGATAATGCCTTCTTTCACATGAAATAGTCCATACACTGCCCCCTAAGCCGCCTAGAGTGAAGACACTACAATTGGTAAGAAGGGACAATAGATATAGGAAGAGATTAAGAGTAGAGTTGTTGTAGGAGAGTAGAATAGCAAGTAGAGTAGAGGAAACTCTTCGATGTCATTGAAGAGATATTGTGAAATTGTTGTAAAAACACTTCCTGGATCAATACAAGCTCATTGTTGATATTTCATGGTGATTTGTGTGATTGTGGGATGTTGGCATGGTTTCAAATTCTCGCAAATGATTGAGAAATGTTTCCAAGTAGAGTAGAATTAGATTAGAAGTTCACTGTATGATGGATTTATGTTGAGATATTTGATGAATTCTTTTGTGTTAATACTTTTTGTGACTTGTGGCTTGCAATTCACAGTGCAAAGTTAGTCTGAACCTTCATGTGCTTTAGTTCGGTTGTGAAGATTGTTCAAGCTGCGCTAGCTGTGGGTGTTTGGATGAATGCTTCACAATTTGAAAATTTTTGAGTTACCTTAGAAGATTGCACCGAACTTTGTGTAGTTGTTGGTCCTCATGGCGAAGTGGAGTTGGGTTATAAGAGGAATTTGTCTATCTTGACATCATCCATCACTTCATTGTCCTTAGATTAGCTTTCTCAACCCTCGTCTTTTGCATTTTCTTTCATAGACAGTTAGAAGTTCCATTTCACAAGGAAATAAGTACATGTTTGAGTGGAGTAAGGAGCACATTCAACGTAAGTCCCTTTGTGATTACCAGCATGATCACATCAACAACTGAGTCTATCTATCGCAAAACACGAATCAAGAACCTTGGAGTTGTCTCGATTGATCACATTGTTTAGCATTCGAGAGACTTTGTTCAAGAGAGGATAGAATCTTAGTATTTTATTCTGAGTTTGCATGTGCAAGAAAAACACATCAACACTTGGTAATTCATTTTTTGGAGTATGCGATGGATAATGGGACTATGTGTGTTTTGAACATTAGACGCGTGCTCCTTATTTGGTGGAGAAGGTGAGGTGGTAGACAATGGTTGTTGCTCTCCTAAGGAAGAGCATTCGTGAATGAAGGTAATAAGACCAATGGGATAAGTTCGTTGATTTGCAATATGGTCAATAGTGGATGACAAAGGATCAATAGGATCTTGAGTATCATTATGCTCATTAATACCCAAGCTTTTTGTTTGATCATCTATGTTTACTTGGGAGCCAAGTGTCTCATCAAGGGAAATGGGTGTTGTGGGATCATGGATAGAGCTAGATGGAGGATGGATTTCTTGCTCATGGATAGTTATGGGATTATGGATTGGATCAAGTTTCTTATGGATAAGCTCTTCATCATAGATATCATCTTGATCATAGAAAAGAAATCGGTTATGGATAGGTTCAACTTGGATTGATTGCTCATGGATAGGTATAGGATCAAGTTGCTCATGGATAGCTTCTTCATAGGTAATATCTTGATCATAAAGAAGGTATAGGTTGTGGATGGGTTGAATGGAAGGGATTTGATCTTGATTGGAATAAGGACTTGATGTTTCCACATGCTTTAGATTAGACTCTTGACATAACTCTTAATTTTCTTGAATGGAAGTGGAAGTGGGAGACTCTTGGATAGACTTGATGGGTTCTTCATGGTCATCAACATGAGGGTACAATGGGTCTTTACTTGGACTCACGGTCGGAGACTCTTCAATAGGCTCGATGGGTTGTGGACCACATGATGGGGTTGGAGGAATAGGCAAGGTGTTTGAAGGCTCTTTGATACACTCAAGGATAGGTGTAAGATGTTATAATGATATGAGATATCAAGTGATAGTGCATGTGAAATGCAAGTGATAGAGAATAATAGAGAAAGTGAAATATAAAGTGAATATGAGAATAGAGAATTGAGAAATATAAATAGAGTGTACATTATGTAATGATGATGCATATAATGTTCAAAGTTAGTGAATGAGAAATGATGTCTAGTAGTAGAAGATATATGAATAAAAGAGCAATATGATGAATATATCTTATGTTTATTAGTGATCAAAAGATTTAGTGTACTAATGTTCTCTTCTTGCAAGTTGAAATTTGTGGACAAGGTTGAGAAATTTTGAGTTGTGATAAAGGAACATTACAAAAAGGTGCAATTAATGTGATAACAAAATTTGGTAAGAAGACTATTCCCGATGCTTATTTTGTACCTGGTTTAAAGCATAATCTCATAAATGTGGGACAACTTATTCAAAAGGGTTATAGAGTTGCTTTTGAGGATAATGTTTGCACTATATTTGATATTTTTCCAAATAACATGGTGATTGCAAAAGTTGAAATGACAAATAACAAAATGTTCCCACTTCGCATGAAAAGTGAAATGATGGAGGAGATTGAAGCAAGTTTCAAGGCATCAAGTCAAGATCAAGCATGGGTATGGCATTTGAGGTATGGTCATCTAAACTTCAAAGGACCATTCAAGCACCATTGAGTTCATGTGAAAGTTGTATTTTGTCTAAGCAACATAGAGAGAGTTTTCCAAAGGAAATGCCATATAGAGCTTGGGCACTTTTAGAAATTGTGCATATAGATATATGTGGTCCAATGGAAACACCATCATTAGGGGGGAGCATTTATTTTCTAATAATCATTGATGATTTTAGTAGAAAAACATGGGTTTATTCTCTTAAATACAAATCTGAAACATTTGGCAAGTTCAAGGAATTCAAGGCATTGGTTGAGAAACAGAGTGGCCTATCTATCAAAGTATTGAAATCAGATAGAGGAGGAGAATACAAGTCAAATGAGTTTTTGAATTATTGCAGGTATCATGGAATAAAGAAGCAGTTCACAAGTTACACACCTCAGCAGAATGGTGTTGCAGAAAGGAAGAATTGTACAATAATGGAGATGGCAAGGAGCATGTTGAAAAGTAAGAATCTACCTAATGAGTATTGGGCTGAAGCAGTTGCTTGTGCAGTTTATATATTGAACAAGAGTCCAACAAAGATTGTGAGGAACATGATTCCACAACAAGCATGGAGTGGTAAGCATCATAGTGTTTCTTAGTTTAGAGTATTTGGTTGTATATATGCACATGTTCCTAAAGAAACAAGGAGTAAATTGGATGATAGAAGTGAAAAATGCATTTTTATTAGTTATGATAAATAATCTAAGGCATATAAGTTGTTTAATCCTATAGCCAAGAAAGTCATTGTAAGTAGAGATGGTTGTATTTAAAGAGGAAGAATCTTAGGATGACAATATAGACAAGACAATTACAGGTACAACAACAATACCATATGAAGAACAAGAAGAAAAAGGTCAAGGAGAACAAGGAGAACAATCAAATGAGCAAGGAGGAACACCATCAAGAAGTCCACAAGGAGAAAACTCACAAAGGCAAGTTGAGCAAGGAGAATCATAAAGTCCACAAGTAAGTAATGACTCAAATCCTACACTTGCATCATGGGGAACATGATTAAGAGACAAAAAGACTAGAAGCTTGCAAGAAATATATGATCAAGGAGATAGGATAGATTTGCAATCTAATTTTGCTTTATTTGCCGAAGATCCTATATATTTTGAAGATGCAGTTAAGGAAGAACATTGGATTAATGCAATGAATGATGAAATGGAATCTATTGAGAAAAAATGATACATGGGATCTAGTTGATTTACCTAAGGATAAATAATGCATAGGTGTGAAATGAGTTTATAAAACTAAATATAAGGCAAGATTAGTAGCTAAGAGATTTGCACAAGAATATGGAGTTGATTACAATGAAACATTTGCACCCGTAGCAAGACTTGACACAATTATGATGGTACTAGCTATTGCAGTTGAAAACAATTGGAAAGTTTATCAAATGGATGTCAAATCAGCTTTCTTGAATGGATATTTGGAAGAAGAAGTTTATGTGCAGCAGCCACCAGGATATAAAATAAAAGGATATGAAGACAAGGTTTACAGGTTGAAGAAGGCACTCTATGGATTGAGACAAGCACCAAAAGCTTGGTATAGCAGGATTGATTCATACATGATGAAGAATGGATTTAGTAGAAGCACTAGTGAGCCTACACTATACACCAAGGCTAATGAACAAGGTCAGATTTTGATTGTTTGCTTATATGTTGATGATTTGATCTTTACAGGAAATCTTTCTATAGACATATTTAAATCTACAATGAAGAAAGAATTTGAGATCACAGATATGGGTTTGATGAAATATTTTCTTGGCATTGAAGTTACACAAATTGATAAAGACATTTTTATTTGTCAATGTAAATATGCAAAAGATGTTTTGAGAAGGTTTAGAATGATAAATTGTAGTCCAGTTTCTACACCTGTGGCAATAGGCACAAAACTAAGTAGAGAAGATAATGAGACGAACTTTGATTCAACTATATTTAGATGATTGGTAGGTAGTTTGATGTATCTTACAGCAAGTAGGACGGATATAATGTATGGAGTTAGTTTGATTTCTAGATTCATGGATTCACCAAAAAACTCACATTGGCAAGCAGGAAAAAGGTTATTGAGGTATATTGCAGGAACTATGAATTCATAATGTATTCTACTTCAGATGATTTTTAGTTGATTGGATATACAGATAGTGACTTTGTAGGAAGTATAGATGATAGAAAGAGCACATCTGGATATGCATTTCATCTTGGAACAGGTATTGTAGCATGGGCATAAAAAAAACAACCAATAGTGACAATCTTATCAGCAGAAGCAGAGTATGTAGTAGGTACATCATCATTACATGTTGCCTCTATTTAAAGAGGTCTAAGAACAATCTGGAAAACATTCAAAACCACATGCCTAAACATTCAACGCACATGGTTGGAAATAGTCTGCAGGTCGGTGGAGAGCGTTGGGAGAAAGTTCTACATTAAATGGACGAAGCTTCTGAAATAAATGTTTATTGACTGGTAGAAATTAATCACATCCAACACTCCCCCCTAATTTCTACTATCAACAACTAATTACATCAATATTTACAATTCCCAAAATTTCTCTCAAATACTCAAATTGTTCTTGTGCTAATGCCTTAGTGAATATGTCTGCAAGTTGCTTCTTTGATCTTCAATGCTGTAGGATGAGTTCTCCATTGTTGACCAATTCTCGAATGAAGTGATATCTAGTGTCGATGTGCTTTGTCTTGTGAAAAACATGATTCTTTGATAGTGCAATGGTGGATTTGTTGTCACAATAGATTGTAGTAGGCTCCTCTTGCTCATGCATTAGATCTTTCAAGATTCTTCGCATCCAGACTACTTGACATGTTGCTGATGCACCTGCTACATACTCTTCATCTGTTGATGAGATTGTCACTATTGGTTGTTTCTTTGATGCCCATGCTACAATACCTGTTCCAAGATGAAATGCATATCCAGATGTGGTCTTTCTATCATCTATACTTTCTGCAAAGTCACTATCTGCATATCCAATCAACTGAAAATCATTTGAAGTAGAATATATTATGCCATAATATATCTCAATAACCTTTTTCCTGCTTGCCAGTGTGAGTTCTTTGGTGAATCCATGAATCTAGAAATCAAGCTAACTCCATACATTATATCCGGCCTAGTTGCTGTGACATACATCAAACTACCAACCAATTTTCTGAATAGAGTTGAATCAAAATCCGTCTTATTATCTTCTTTACTTAGTTTTGTGCCTATTGCCACATGAGTAGAAACTGGACTGCAATTTATCATTCTAAACCCCCTCAAAACATCTTTTGCATATTTACTTTGACAAATAAAAATGCCTTTATCATTTTGTGTAACTTCAATGCCAAGAAAATATTTCATCAAACCCATATTTGTCATCTCAAATTCTTTCTTCATTGCAGATTTAAATATGTCTATAGAAAGATTTCCAGTAAAGATCAAATCAACATACAAACAAACAATCAATATCTGACCTTGTTTATTGACCTTGGTGTATAGTGTAGGCTCACTAGTGCTTCTGCTGAATCCATTCTATATCATGTATGAATCAATCCTGCTGTACCAAGCTCTTGGTGCTTGCTTCAATCCATAGAGTGCCTTCTTCAACCTGTAAACCTTGTCTTCATATCCTTTTATTTCATATTCTAGTGGCTGCTGCACATAAACTTCTTCCAAATATCCATTTAAGAGCGCTGATTTGACATCCATTTGATAAACCTTCCAATTGTTTTGAGCTGCAATAGTTAGTACCGTCCTAATTGTGTCAAGTCTTGCTACGGGTGCAAATTGTTTACTGCCTAAGTGGTCTAATTATTTCCATGCAAAGTAAACGATAAAGATACTTGCACTATCACAGTGTACGGAAATGCATTACATTGTACGAGAATAACAACCAGAAAGAATAACAACCAGAATTGGTACTCAAAAGATCAACTGCATATATTAACTCAGAACAGTAAGTCCAAATACAATCCCAAAAACTCCATGCCCATACAATGGCGTAACAAGTCCATATATAGTTTGTTCGACGGTTGCCAGTCGTCGCCAACCATCGTACCGATTGGGAGTAACTACTTGCCGAAACTAAAACATAAACATACTTCCCGAAACCACTAACAAAACATATTTTGCCAAAAGTAATAACTATGTAAAGTACGCCTAACATCATCCCCCCCAAAAAACTTGTCGTCTTCCAGACGACTACAACAAGAGCCTAAATGAACTAGGAAGTAGGAGGGTCAGTGGACGTCCCTGGGGGTGTGGATGCCATCCGTGCTGATCCAGGAGTCCCCTGCTGAGGTTGAACTAACCGCCGAAGCCTGTAAACCTCCTCAGTCCTTTGTTTCAGATGTGTTGAGGCAACGATATGCTTGTCTCTGGTGAGACGTACTATCTGGACAGCCTCGGCTAACTGCTGTTTTGTTCTCCTGTGTTGCCTGAGATTCGGCCAACTCCTTCCTTATGGTTTCTAGTTCTACTCTGAGTGCCTCAGCCTTGTTCCTTTCCAACTGTGTGAGCTCGGTTTCCTGTGCCAACTGCCGTTGGAAGTGCACCTGTTGCTCATCAATTTTGTCCCTCAGCTGCTTACTCATAGTTGCAGCCTCCTCTAGTCGTTTGTTGCACCGTTCTGTCTTTTGAAAATCCTCCTGTCGAGCATAGTATAATGCTCTGAATTGGTCCTCAATGCTATGAAGGGCTGCCAGTAGCTCACTGTCGGCATCTCCCACTCCCAAGTCTGGTCTCTCTGGTTTCCATGTTCTCTGCATCTCCTCGGTAATTGCTTCTGGCCAACCCTTATTCCAAAATACCCATAAAAACTCCGTCTCAGCATTCTTGACAAAATGTTCAATTCTTTGTACCTCTGCACGTATTACTGGCGAAGAGTATTGGGGGTTGACCCTGGCAGCAATATCAGATACCCTCTGAAGGATGGTGCCCATAAACCCTAAATCCTGTGCATACCTGAGAATGGTGCCGAGTGGGTCACTCTCATTTGGCGCACCCATGTGTACTGTCAACCCAGCTGGCTCAACCGAGCGAGAAGTATCCTCTGTATCATCATCAGCACTGTCTGTCCTACTCGTGCCTTCCTCCTCTGAGCTTCCTGTAGCTGTGCCTTCCTCCTTCGCTTCCAAGTCACTAATCGTTATGGCAACATCAACTGCTTTCTCCTCCTCTGACTGTACCATCTCACCTTCAAATGCAGGTGGCGGTAAAAGAGATCTAGCGGGGCTTGGAGGAGGAATGTCTGCCAACTTTGATGGCATGCCTAGTAGCTGAAGCCAAGCATCTACCTGTAATGAGCTGTCTGCATGTGCTATGCTCTCCGGAGATCTAGTCTCGAATGGAGTAATCTGCCCTGATGGAAGGGAAACTGGTACGGTGTTATCTCCCTTCATCTTCATGACCTGACCCCAAGAGACGTGCGTGGTACTAGGCCGAACTGGAATCTCTGCTTGGGTGCGTGTGTCTAAGTGCAAGTGTGCATGCTTCTTTGTCAGTGAGAAATCCCATCTGTTCTCCCCTACTGGTATGATAGGACTGGGGCTGGCAGGGTTGCTAGGAGTGGCTGAGGCTGACGAGGCCTCAATGCAATCCTCTTCGGCACCTTGTGCACTATACGAAGCTTCCGATGAAGTCTCAGGTAACTCCTGCTGCTTTATCTTTTTGTTGCTCCGAGACTCTTCTCCCTTCCCACCTTGTGCAGGAGCCTTCAGGTTTGTCCATCTGAAGACGGTCGACCATGTGGGGTCGTACTGCGCATCTCGCTGAAACGGAGCTCGCGCCAATGAGGGGACGTGAGTGCAGATGGCGTCCAGGAACAACGCAATGGCTTGCTGAGTCATGTAGAATGACTTGTGAGTCATTTTCATGAACTCGTGAATCCTGTCGGAGAGAACTGCTGCCCAGTTGTACATTGCACCCTGGCTAAGGCCAATCATATAATCTGACATCCAAAATGGAATGTCTGACGAGCGTGACGCTCCCGTCAGCCGCCCCCGGATGACATCCATTATGCACCGCCATTCCTCATTCGCCAAGTGATCTCGGCGAAGTCCTCTATTCCCTGCAGCCTTTATTTGATTCTTTTCTTTCTCACTCAGGTCTGGTTTGCAAACCTTTGCCATAATGCTGTCCTTGTGTCTCTTGGTCATTTTCTGTTTGCCGACTGTAAATCCTTGGCGCGGTACACCCATCACTCTCTCGAAGTCCTGTGGCGAGAATGTGATTTTGACTGATACATTCATGAACCTGATGATCGTGTGTTTTGCTCGGGATTGTAATTCGCCACCATGTTCTTCAATATTGCCTCAAACTCTCTGAAATTGAAATAGGCATTGTATTACCTTGTCTACTTGTGCCTTCTGCAGTGCCTTCTTGAGAGGATGATCGTCAGCATGGCTGTTCCACCACTGTTTGCACTCGCTCGCCGTAAGACTTTCCCACTGCAAGGAATCCACTGTGATTTTTTCCTTGTCTTTCCCTTTCTCTTTTTGGCTGTTTCTTCTGTGCTGATGAACCCACGTCAATTTGTGGTGTCTGTGCTGGTTTTTTCTTCCACGATTACCTTTGCCGCCATCTTTTGATCTTCCACCTGTTCAGGAATCTGAATTTGTTTTCCTCTGCCTTGAGCTCTGGTAACCCTGTTTGCTGGCAAGAATGACATTCTGATCTTCGACTCCCGCAGGTCAGTTAGTACCGGTATTTTTTCTCTCCTTACACCTGAATCATACGGCCAGCAACTTCACCAGATGAATCCGTACGTGCAAGGGCAAGTACGGTGATTTTGTACTTGGTACGACCAGCTAGGAACCGTACGGTCACAAAGTGTATGGCAACTCAGGACTCTTCGTACGGTTGAACCCTTCTCTGCTTCGTACGTCCGTAACCCCCTTCGTACGGTGGCTGCACTTCTCCTTTCGTACGGCAACTTCTCTTCGTACGGCAGAGTTACCGTACTTTACTTTCTTCTGTCTTTTCGTACGGTAGCTTTTCCGTACGGCCTCCTCTATACTTAGCGTACGGTTTCTTCTCCAAACTCCGTACGGTCCTTTCTGCAAACTCCCGTAAGGTCTCTTCTCTGCAAATCGTACGGTCTCTTCCCTGCAAATCCGTACGGCCTTCCTTTACAAAATCCGTACGGCCCTCTCTGCAACTCCCGTACGGTCTCCTCTCTGCAATTCTGTACGGCCCTCTTCTGTTCGTACGGTTTCTTCCGTACGGTTTCTTTTGTTGAAATGCCGTACGGTCTGCCTTTTATACCTTTTTTTTTCTTCTGTTTTTATTCTATTTTGCTTTTTCCCTTACCTGACTTGTCGATTCCAGATTTCTCGAACATTGCCAGCTCCCATTCGTCCTCTCAGTTCTCAGGATCTCGATTTCTGTCAGCTGACGGAAGATGCAGTTTATGTAGCCTTTCTGTTCAGACATCATTCGAGCAACATTTATCAATTTCCTCTAACTCCCATATCCGGTCGAAGATCGTTGATGGATCTCTTACCCATGTCAAATTCCACCCCATCGCTCCTGGACCCACTGGAATGTTTTTCCGTCTTCGTTCATCTTTATATTCACGTTCCTGCATCTATATTTTCGCTTTCAAAGCCGACTCTTGAAGCTGTATGTGAGGTAGTTTGACTGGCCAATTTTTTCCTCCTCAACTCCCAAACTTCGTTACAATAGGGTGATCTTTCTATAATGAACATTGCTTCTCTGCTAGGTACTTCTTGGCGCGGTCCCGGACCTCCTTTGGTAGTAGGAACTCAAATTTGTCCCGTAGTTGATTGCATTCTTTTATCAGTTGTTCCAGTTCTCTTCTCCTCTTCTTCATCTTCTTCTGGTAGTTCTTATTGATCCATTTACCACCATAGTCTTCGTCGATTTGGCCCTCACGGGCTTCCATCCGCACTGGCTTTGGTGCAAAGAATCCCGTGACTGGTTCAAACTGAGTACTTGCAAATACCATTCCATCAACTTTGTTTTTTGTCTCCTCATGTTGTTTGCCTCTTTCCTCCTTCACAGCCGTGGTTTGTTAATGCGAATCCCAGCATATTGATTTGTATTGTTTTCTCTTTTCTCTCTTTATAAATCTTCAGTTTCGACCCGTTCACTACTTCGTTGATTGGACTTCCATCGAGATTATCTAGCTTTATAGCCCCATTGTCCATCAATTCCCGTATTCTGAACGGTCCTAACCACCGAATTTTGAACTTCCCAGGTTTGATTTCGTTACGGCCGTTATATTTCAGAACTAACTGCCCGGGCCGGAACTCCATTTTCCGTAGGTGTTTGTCGTGCCAATACTTCCGGCGTTTCTGCATGATTTCCGTCGACCATTGAGCCAAAATTCTTTTCTCGTCCAATTATTCAACTGGAACAGTCTTTCCTCCAGGCTCTCCGTATCTCCTAGCTTGTTTTCTACTGCAATTCTCAGACTTGGGACGAGGTATTCTACTGGTACTACCACTTCTTGCCCATACATCAACTGGAAAGGTGTGTGTCCAGTCGTTACCATTATAAGTGGTTCAGTAAGCCCATAACACCGCTGGTAACCTCTCTTCCCAGTCTGATCCTTCAATTCCGCATGACTTGTGGATTACCGAAACGAGCACCTTGTTTGTTGACTTTGCCTGTCCATTCGCCCTTGGATAGTACGGACTTGATAGGGTGTGCAAGATTTTGAATCTGTAGTCATGAGTCGGATGACGTGGTTGACGAAATGTCCCCCGCGGTCACTTGTCAATTGAATCGGAATTCCATATCTCGTCACAATCTGTTTGTATAGGAATTTTGCCGTGCTCAATGCAGTGTTATCCTCCAGTGCCTTCGCTTCCGCCACACTTTGTCAGGTATTCTGTAGCCACTATTATGTACCAACATCAGTGTAGTTGGCTGACCTTTAGGGGTCCTACAAAATCCAGCCCCCATCTCTCGAAAAGTTCTTGAGGTTGTGATGGCCATAGTGGCATATAGTCCCTTTTTAGCGGTTTCCCTACCCTCTGACAAGTGTCACATTGAATTACCCACTCTGCGGCATCTGTGTGTAACGTCGGCCACCATAGGCTGGGCGAGTAGTACTTTTTGTGCCGTGGCGTCAGGGCCCATATGTCCCCCTGCCAGTCCCTCGTGCTTCTGCCAATACACCCCTTATCTCTTCTTCCATCACACACCTCCGAAGAATTTGATCGGGCCCCATTTTGTAGAGCAGTCCGTTTATCAGTTGAAATGTCTTACTCTTCAGTGCAATCTTCCGTCGTTCACTTGTAGACATTTCTGGCGGAAACGTTGAAGTGGACAAGTCCTCGCCAATTTTCTCGTACCACGGCGGCAAGGCCGCAATGTGGAATAGGTGGGCATCCGGAAAGTCTTCATTGACCCCATCTCCTGTTCTCCGGATTTGATCCTTGAGAGCTGGTCGGCAATTACATGGCTTTTTCCTGGTCGTACAATAATGGTGAAAAGTAAATTCTTGCAGAAGTAACAACCATCTACTGATTCTGCCTTGAATAATCGGTTTGTTGACCAGATACATTAGAGCTTGATGATCCACATAAAAAGTGAATAGTGTTGCCAAGAGATAATGCTTGAATTTCTGTACGAGTAGACCCATTCCTAAAGCCTCTCTTTCTGTAGTATTGTAATTCCGCTCCGCTTTGGAGAGCAACCGACTGGCCAAAGTACATAGGATGATCCAATCCATGAGATTCGACTTGTGCAAGAGTGGCACCAATTGCAAAGTTTGATGCGTCCACGTGCACGTGGAATTCCTTGTCCCAGTTTGGATAGGCTAGGATAGGTGCACTGATGAGTCTTGTCTTTAGTTCTTCAAAAGCTTTCTGTTGTTCCTCCAACCAGACAAACTGCACCCCTTTCCTTGTCAACATGTCCAGTGGGTGTGATACCTGAGCAAAATTTTTGATAAATCTCCGGTAGTAACCGACATGGCCAAGAAAGCACTTTACTCCGGTGACATCTCCTGGAGCCTCCATTTCTACAATTACCCGAATCTTGTCCGGGTCCGCTTTTAGTCTTGCTTGGCATACGATATGGCCCAGAAGTTTCCCTTGGGACACCATGAACCGGCACTTCTTCGGGTTTAAAGCCAATCGTGCGGCTCTGCATCGTTCCATGCACTCGGTGAGGGCTTTGAGGTGAGTCTCTTGGTCACTGTAAATTGACCAGTCATCGAGGAATGCCTTGAAGTTTCCCACCGACATTTTGTCAAATATGTGTAGAATAATCCTCTGAAAGGTGGTTGGTGCATTGCACAGACCGAACGGCATCCGGTTGTATGCATATACCCCATTTTCAATCACAAATGTTGTCTTCAGTTTGTCTTCCTCGGCGATGCTGATCTGGTTATACCCGAAAATCCGTCCATAAAGGAATATATTTCATGACCGACCACTTCTTCCAAAATGGAGTCTGTGAATGGGATGGGAAGGGATCTTTGATTGTTACCCCGCATTGAGCATCTGAAATCCACGCAAATCCTGATTTGTCCCCCTTCCTTTTTAAGTGATATCACGATCGATGACACCCACTCACTCGTTTCCACCTTGAATATTATTCCTGCCTCAAGCATTTTTTCAATTTCATCTTGTACTTTTGTCGCGTAGTTCTTATTCATGCAATATGGCCTTTTCCGTACTGGACGTGCTCCTGGTATAAGTGGAATTCTGTGGACGCACAGTTCTGGTGGTATCCCCTTCAGGTCCTTGTAGGTCTAGGCAAACACGTCTTTATACTCGAGGAAAATTCTGAACGCTGCTGCCTTGAGTACGGGATTCCAGTCGTCGCCGGCCAGAATTATTTTCGGGTTGCTTTCCTCGCCGAGATTAACTTTCTTCGTTACCGGCTCTTTGTACATAATCTTCTTTTCCGGTTCAAACTGATGTGCCGGCGAACTGTCTACTTCTGCATTCCCTTCCTTATATTCCCCGTACGCTGCTGGGAACATGTGGGTTACTTCCTTCCCCTTCTCACTTGTTCGTTCCAATGTTTCACCGTCGTCTTTCTGTTCACTCGTCGTTCCCGAGTTTTCGCCGATTTCTTTTATTGAAATCATGTTGCACTGTGGCGGAAAAAACTCGTAGTCTTCCATCTGCCAATGGAATAGCCCGCTGCATGAATTTGTCTCATCTTCTGAGCATTCCTGTAATTTCAGCTCCATCGGCCCTTTCCCACTTTCCGTCGAGTCCCCTCCATCCGAGTCAAAATCTGACGCCAACTCTTCACTGACTGTCTGTGTCTTTAAATCAATGACAAACTTCCTACGTCCATTTTCTATGGACAGAGTGTTTTTCTTCCAGTTGTGGTTGGCCTTGGCGGCTATTAGCCATCCTCGGCCGAGTAATGCATCATATGATGCATTTTGTGCTGTTATGATTGCAAAATTTAACAAGAATTGCTGGGTACCGATTCTTACCTTTTGAGCCATTAGCACTCCCAGCGCCTTGATCCCGTGCTGGTCGACTCCCACTAACTGAAAGTTTTGTGGCCATAGAGTAGGCTTCCCGAGGCTCTTCCAGGTTGCTTCTGGTAGTACGTTTACTCCGGATCCACCGTCAACTATAGTATTTGTCAAATTCCGTCCAAGGATCTCCATGTGTACTACAGCCGGTTTCTTTCCAGTGTCAATCGCCAGCAACCTCGGGTCGAGTACTTGTTCTCCCGTTGGCGGTGGTTCTACTATAACATCTTCCGTTGTGAGGTTTTGGTCTTCGTGCAAGTTGTCCTCCATTACCTTGGATATTGCTACTTTTAACTGAGGCAAGCTTTGGAGAAGGTCCGCCAACTTGATTGGTATGGTAGTTTGCAATACTTGACTTGCTATGTTCTTATCTGATTCCGATCGTATTGCCTTTTTGTCTGAGTTCCTCCTTTCGGTTCTCATGGCAACTTCCACTTCCTTCCGTGCCTCTCGCAGTCTTTCTTTTTCCGTACGGGGATCTGGATAAGTGGCCTTTTTCCACTGTGCTCGGGTGATAGCCAGGATTTCTTCCTCATCTTCCTTGAGATTGATAAGGTTCACCCCTTTCTGCTTTGGACAGTCTTTTTCCTCGTGATCACCAGGGCCACACCACTTGCACAATGCATTTACTGTGTTCTGATTGTTGCTGGGGCATTCTCTGGTGAAGTGTCCCCACTCGTTGCACTGCCGACACTGTATCATTGGTCGCCCTTTGCTGTCCTACTGCAATATATTCCGAGGGGCTGTTATTGTTAAACCTTCTGTTATTCCTGTATCCTCCAGGGGATGCATTCGGACTATTTTGCGGTTTTGGCGGTGTGGTCGGCGGAGTTGATGATTCTCCCTGTGTGAACAACACTTGGGTACTTCTTGCTTTCAAGTTAAATGGGCATTCCTTGATTGAATGTCCCATTACCTGACAGATGTCACAAAATAATTTTCTCGGGCAATTTGCCTTTATGTGACCTTCCCCATTACACTCTGTGCACCATAACTCTCGACTTTCTCTAGTCGTCTCTTTATCTGTTTTCATTTCCTTCATCATGCGGATCATGTCCCTTCTCAACGCTTGGATGGTTTTCGACTTGTTCTCACTGCTGTCATCCCCCGTACTGTCATCATCTTCAGTTCTCCTTTTACTTCGGGATGATGTTTTGCTTTCGCTTTCTATGTCTATTGCCCTATTGTATGCTTCCGCGTATGACGATGGGGGTACCACTTTCATCTTTTTTCTTAATGACGAGACTAGCCCTTCAATGAACCATCTTTTCTTCAGTCCATCGGCTAGCTGTGTTTCCAGTTTCCCGAGTAACTCTTTGAGCCTTCTATTATATGCCCTTACGTTTTCATTCTTCCGTTGTTTGGTATTGTAGATTTCAGCGACAATCTCGTTGTCGTCTCTGAGAAGTTTAAATTCGTTCTTGAAGGCTTTTCCTTAGTTCGTCCCATGAGGTCTTTTGTGCTGCCTCTAGTTCTGTGTACCAGTCAATGGCAATACCTCTTAGCGTCGCTGGAAACGCTTTTACCCAGTAATCTTCGTCCTCTTGTCCGTTTGCCACCCAAATGGTTTTACACGTCTTACAGTGTTGGACAAGATCCTCTGACCCGTTCCCCATGAACTTCGGCAACTTCTGCCTTTCACTTGCCGGTGGGGTCACCATTTTTTTCCCGAGGTACCCTCTTTGTGTTTTTGACCCGACTGGACTGGTTCTACCGTGTCGTTCCGGTGTCTCCCCGACACTGCCAGCCACGTACGGTTCCTTCCCACTTCCGATTCCAGCGTCCTCTACACTTCGAGTTACCTCTGGCTCTCCTTGGTTTTCCCTTTGGGCAGGGGTCTCGGGCTCAGGTCCTCTGTTCTGCGGCCTTTCGTCTGAAATGGACAATGCCACAATCCGACGTATACTATTCTCTAGTTCTTCTGTCAGATTATTTTCTTTTCCTCTATTGGTTATTGGCGTTCTAAAACTATGTTCATCACCTCCTTGATCTACCTCTTCATGTTGTTCATTTTCTTTTTCAACAATCTGTTTCAATCTTTTTCTACGTTCTTCTTGTTCCTTTAGTCTTAATGATCTTCTTACTATTTCTTCTGGTGTTGCGTGCCCCGCTGGTAATTTATTCTTGTTCTTATTCAGTTGTATGGGCATTAATTATGCTTACCTTTTCTCAATTGTACGGTGTGCGACGGCGATTACCGTCCCGTTCCTCCTCTTCTTGTTTCAGACGTTCTTCATATCTTCTGAGAATTTGTTGTCGTCGTACTTTCCTCTCTCTTTCTTCTCGAATATCTTGGAAGGCTATCAAGTTCCTTGCCAGAAGTCGAGGAATGCGGTCCAAAAGATTATCCACTTCGCTATTAACACGCAGGTTCTCTGAAATAACCTCCTGTGGAACCTCTTTGCGGATAGACTCGTCTCGCACGTATTGTCCGACTGATAATAACCACAGTTTGACTAATTCCTGAGTTACTTCATCTTCTCGACTTCTGGGTTCATTCTCTTCTCTATCGCTTTCCTTGCGTTCTTCTTGAATTTCTTGTATTATTTCTTCTACGTGCTTTCTGTCTCGTACTTCTTCGTCGGTATCAACCGGTTGCCCCATTATGCTGCCATTCTTCCGTCTGGATGTTCACCGGATTCGCTTAGGCAACGGCGCCAAAATGTTTACTGCCTAAGTGGTCTAATTATTTCCATGCAAAGTAAACGATAAAGATACTTGCACTATCACAGTGTACGGAAATGCATTACATTGTACGAGAATAACAACTAGAAAGAATAACAACCAGAATTGGTACTCAAAAGATCAACTGCATATATTAACTCAGAACAGTAAGTCCAAATACAATCCCAAAAACTCCATGCCCATACAATGGCGTAACAAGTCCATATATAGTTTGTCCGACGGTTGCCAGCTGTCGCCAACCATCGTACCGATCGGGAGTAACTACTCGCCGAAACTAAAACATAAACATACTTCCCGAAACCACTAACAAAACATATTTTGCCAAAAGTAATAACTATGTAAAGTACGCCTAACACAAATGTTTCATTGTAATCAACTCCATATTCTCGTGCAAATCCCTTAGCTACTAATCTTGCCTTATATTTGTCAACTTCTCCATTTGCCTTATATTTAGTTTTATAAACCCATTTCACACCTATGCATTCTTTATCCTTAGGTAAATCAACTAGATCCCATGTATCATTTTTCTCAATAGATTCCATTTCATCATTCATTGTATTAATCCAATGTTCTTCCTTAATTGCATCTTCAAAATATATAGGATCTTGGGCAAATAAAACAAAATTAGATTGCAAATCTATCCTATCTCCTTGATCATATATTTCTTGCAAGCTTCTAGTCTTTTTGCCTCTTAGTCTTGGTCTCAATGATGCAAGTGTAGGATTTGAGTGATTACTTGTGGACTTGATGATTCTTCTTGCTCAACTTGCCCTTGTGAGTTTTCTCCTTGTGGACTTTTTGATGGTGTTCCTCCTTGCTCATTTGATTGTTGTCCTTGTTCTCCTTGACCTTTTTCTTCTTGTTCTTTATATGGTATTGCTGTTGTACCTCTAATTGTCTTGTCTATATTGCCATCCCAAGATTCTTCCTCTTTTAATACATCTCTATTTACAATGACTTTCTTGGTTATAGGATTAAACAACTTATATGCCTTAGATTGTTCATCATAACCAATAAAAATGCATTTTTCACTTTTATCATCCAGTTTACTCCTTGTTTCTTTAGGCACACGTGCATAAACAATACAACCAAATACTCTAAAATGAGAAACACTATGATGCTTACCACTCCATGTTTGTTGTGGAATCATGTCCCTCACAATCTTTGTTGGACTCCTGTTCAATATATAAACTGCACAAGCTACTACTTCAGCCCAATGTTCATTAGATAGATTCTTGCCTTTCAACATGCTCCTTGCCATCTCCATTATTGTTCGATTCTTCCTTTCTGCAACACCATTCTGTTGAGGTGTGTAACATATAGTGAACTGCTTCTTTATTCCATGATACCTGCAATAATCTAAAAACTCATTTGACTTGTACTCTCCTCCTCTATATGATCTCAATACCTTGATGGATAGACCACTTTGTTTTCCAAATGCCTCAGATTTATATTTGAGAAAATAAACCCATATTTTCCTACTGTAATCATCAATAAATGTTAAAAAATAAATGCTTCCCCCTAATGATGGTGTTTCCATTGGACCACATATATCTGTATGCACACTTTGTTTTCCAAATGCCTCAGATTTATATTTGAGAAAATAAACCCATGTTTTCCTACTGTAATCATCAATAAATGTTAGAAAATAAATGCTTCCCCCTAATGATGGTGTTTCCATTTGACCACATATATCTGTATGCACAATTTCTAAAGGTGCCCAAGCTCTATATGACATTTCCTTTGGAAAACTCTCTCTATGTTGCTTAGCCAAAATATAGCTTTCACATGAACTCAATGGTGCTTCTATGGGGGGTACACCTCTTACCATTTCCTTTCTTTGCAACAAACACAATCCTTTGAAGTTTAGATGACCATACTTCAAATGCCATGCCCATGCTTGATCTTGAGTTGATGCCTTGAAGCCTGCTCCAATCTCCTCCATTTCACTTTTCATGCGAAGTGTGAACATTCTGTTATTTGTCATTTCAACTTTTGCAATCACCATGTTACTTGGGGAAATAGCAAATATAGTGCAAACATTATCCTCAAAAGTAACTCTGTAACCCTTTTGAATAAGTTGTCCCAGACTTATGAGATTATGCTTTAAACCAGGTACAAAATAAACATCGGGAATAGTCTTCTTACCAAGTTAGGGTTCACTGTATTGAAGACAATCGCCCAGATCTGAATGTTGTGTTGCTGCAGAAATCAAGCCCCCAGTCCAGGGAGAGTTGAAGCCATAGCTGCAGGAACAAGAAGCCTGAAGGCTCAGATCGTTGCTATGGAAAAGAGAACCGCAATTTTTAGATTCTGAAAAAGAGTCATGTCAAAAGGAGGTAGATGAAAAGGAGTCAAGGAGATAGTAAGTATAGGAAATTTGGTTGTTTATCGTGTTTTGTTTGGTGTGTTTGTTGAACTACTGAAACTTGTGCATTTGTGGACTGGAATGGTTGGTATTTGTGGCGCTGTGGAAATTTTGGGGTCTTTTATAGGCTCAGAATTTGAGGTTGTGTTTTGGGGATCACATTGATTGCTCTGTTTTCATGTGGAAAGTGGAGAGGTTGTAATTGTTTTGGGTGAAGTTTTGGTGATTTGAGTCAGTTGTTGGGAATAATGAATTAGATGCTTTCAATTTGAGGGAAAAGATTAGAGATTGCAGCAGACTTTAATTTGTAATTCTTTATATTTTGGGGTTTGTTTGATGTTTAGCCAGTTTCTAAGGATTTTTATGCTGCTAAGAAGTATGAGGATGTATCGGAATGAAAACTTCAATAAAGATGTGGGTTTTGGGTTAAGTTTTGCAGAGAATGAATTGAGGGAATGACCTGTGGTTTAGGATTTGAACTGCAGAAGGCGAATTAAAAAAAAGGAGGTTTTGTTTACAAGCCGCAGCTTGGAGTAAAATCAAGGAAGAATTTGCACAAAGCAAAATCCATATTAGGAGCCGTGAGTTTAGCAGGAGGAGCCACAACCCCTAAAAGAAATCATGATCCCCAGAAAGTTGTCATTAAGCTGCAATTTAGTGGAGACTAAGGCAGAAAAAGGAAAGAAGCCACAACTTGCAAAAATAAAATCATTGAATGAGTAAATCACAGCAGAAGACTGCAAGAAAAAAAGAAGGTGATTGGACCGTAGTCCAAAAGCTAAGTATATGAAGATTGTGGGCTTGACGAAGTCAAAGCCACAGATACGATTCAGAAAATTTTGAAGCTGCCAGTGAAGAAGAGAAATCGGAGCCGTAGCATCTTTGGAACAAAAAAAAACAATCGTAGTATCACAGCAAAGTGCAGTAGCACAAAGAGTATGTCCGAACATGTTTTCACAAGAGGTGTGGAGAGTTATTTGAAGTTTTGATAGATCTGAAGATCGTTTGGCAAAGGCACTAAGGAGAAGACAAAGTTCCAGTAATGAAGATGTTGAATCATTTGAGGTCGAAATTAAGGGGGAGTATGTTGGACGTAATTTCTCCCGTATCAGTCAAAGAGCATTAATATCAGAAGCTGCAATGTCAAAAAATAGCATTTAAAGTAGAACTTTCTCCACCGTCCTTCACCGACCAGTTTCAAACCATGTGGGTTGAATGAACCATGTGTTTTGACTGAGCAATAGTCTAGATTGTTCTCAGACCTCTTTGAATAGAGGTAATATGTAATGAGTTTCTTATCAAGCAATTGAAATTGCTTTGATCCCCAAGCATTGGTATTACTTTGAAGGAGAGCTCGATGATGATTTCACCTCACTAGAAGCATCGCCTTGGATGATAGGCAAATTAATTAATAATTCTACAATAGGGCATGTTCACTATGTTCTTTTTTCACACCTTTCTCATGTGCTTGCTGTCGTGAAGGTTGATCATGCAGATATTTCTTCTTGTTTTTGCACATCTGAAGGATCATATTGTAATTTAATGACTAAACCTCTAGATCCTTCGGATTTAGTCATTAAGGGGGGGTAGTAGAATATAATAATGATGTAATAAAGTGTATTCACACTTGACTGTACTTGGGTAGTTAAGTGTAGGTAATTAAAGAAGCTTGATGTAGCTCTTGAGGAGCCTATATGGTAGTTGTACCATTAAATGTGGTAGATGTGAAAGTGCATTTCTAAATCCATATAATGTTGCTCTTCCTCTTTGTGGAGTAAGCCTTTTTTGCCATTTTCTTTCATCTCATTTTTTTGCATTTACTAACATATCTGTCATATTTCATCCTCTTGGGAAATAAATCAAGCTGAATTTTTAAGATTCAAGAGTTGAACACTGGATTAGAAGGATTTCTGATATAATTATCCATTTATTTCAACATAGTATTGAACCATTGCTCTTTTATATATCAAAATGTTCAATATAAATGTGATCTTTTGGCATTATCTTTGCTAGTGATTTTTAGAATAATTTTCCACTTATTACAATGTCCAGCACCTGTCATGAGCAGGACTTAGATATTTCATGATGCTTTGTTTGACTGTGTGGAGGTTCAAGTGCAGAAATAATTTTTTCATTTCCTATTCTTTAAATCTGAATTAACTACTTCCATGCAAGCATTAAACATTTTAGCTTGGGCGAATTATAATTGTTACCCAAGATGACTTTCTTGGCTTTAGCTTGCTTGCGTATCAGTTGCCTCAAACATATTCTGCAATGTTGTTGAATCTTTTTAGTATTGTAGATAACTCATGAATATATATGTATGTATGCTTTCAAACGCATTTCAAAACATGGTTGGTATGCTGCTGAGATTTTATGCTTATTATTTTATTTTAATTTTATATCTAAGAGACCAAATGCAAGGATCATATGATTGTCAATGGAAATAATGTACATGAATGCATTGCAGGAATATAGCCTGGATGGTATTGACTGGACAAGAGTGGAATTCGAAGACAATCAGGAGTGTTTAGATCTTATTGAAAAGGTCCGTAACAATTTAAAGCAGGGAGAATTAGTTCAATTATTTCCTTAAAGATACCTTGTTGCCTAGATGATGTGATTTTGCATGCTAATAGTATCTTGTAGATATAAATACATTTTACTTGGTATCTGGGAACAAGAATAACAACTCAATTACTATATTTTTGTCAATTTAATATTTTATTGAAAAATGCAATAATTTATAACAGGAATATTTTGAGCTTGCTATTTTTGTTCACTTTTGCTTGGGTGTTGTGTATTAGCAGCTATAAACAATGCAAGATCCTTATCTTTATTGAGAGAATGCTACAGGTCATGTTTTCTGGTATCATTTCTTTGTTCTAGCTGCCAAGCATAAGTGAAAACTATAAAGGTTATTTGATTTAACTATGAAAGTAGAGAATCTTTCTTGTGTATTCAATCATATTTATTATCATCTCTTCCAATTGTAACAGTCTTTTGCAATTATTGTGGAGCAACTAACCTTTGCAACCATGTAATGTCCACCATTTAGCCCTTATGATTAGTGGATGGAGATTAGCGTATCATGGGACTCCTGTAGGCTAATGGCAGTGTTTAGGGGGTCAATTTGGAGACATACTATTTATAGTAAGTCAGGATGGAGCACCTTGCTATTTATAGGAGGGCAGATGCGGAGGATCATTGCACGAGAATAATGGTTTCGATATACCCAGAGCATTATTTGATGAAATATAAGTTAAATTAAAGATTAACTTATATTATTTTAATGGGGTAAAGTGACTTATGTTTTTAAAGTGACTTTATATTATAAAGTTAAGTCACAACTTAAGTTGTGTAGACTAGGAGATAGGCGCCCATGGGGGTTATAAGGGACATGAAGATATTAAATAAAATAATAAAATATTGCATTCTTGGGCGTTGTGGAGAAATGAGAAACAAAAAGGAAAAAGTGAGCTTCATTTGGTAATGCTTGGATTATTGACTTCTCTTGATTTTTGCATTCTCGTGCATTGTTTGGAGCTTGGCTTCAAGGGTTTGTGGCTTTGCTAAGACGAAAACCTTGGCATAGTCCTCTGCTTCGTGTGTGAGAGACCACATTAGGAAGAGAATCTTGGAGGCTTCATTCAGGAGCTTTAGTTGGGCATTCGAATGATTCATTTTGATGGAGTTTTCATGAAGATTTGGGTATGATATTGCCATAATTCTATGTAGTCTGATATGCAGATTGAAAACAGGTTCTTAAGGAGCAGATTTGATAGTTTTGAAGGGATTTGGTGACCGAGTTATCTTCCATTGCTGGGCCGTACCATATCTACAGCAGGCCGTACACCTGTGAGGCCGTACCATATCTCTCATACATGGTCGATTTATTTCTGCAGTCATTTACAGTCAGTTATTGAAGAGTTTGCAGAGTTTGGGGATGCATTTTATTGCTGCTACAGCTACAGCCATGGTCGTACCTTGCTGACATAGGACGTGGGGATTCTTGGGTGTTATTCCTACCTCTTCGCAAATATCTCAGTTCTTCAATAATGGCGCCTAGGGTCTGAAATCCCTTTGTGATACATTATATGACCAGACTTCTCCATTTGAGGAAGTTGGAAGTAATTCATGGTGGCTTGTATTGCTGGTTCGTCCTCAGCACCGACACGAAGTTGTAAAACTTGACATGGGTATGTACTCATAATTCATATTTGGCCATAATATCATCTGGGTCATTGTTATTTTGTTAATATATGTTGTAGTTTTTCTGGGTTTTCAATACATGCTTTATATTTCAGGTTTTCAATGCAAACTCAAAACATGCAAAAACAAATATGAAACCCTAAACACATCGGCAGACAGAAAACCAAAAAAAAAATTGATATAAAAACCTTGCCTAGAGACAGTGTATGTTATAGTGGTATCAGAGTAGTAGCATCTTGCCATCCTGTGTGGTTAGATCAAGCATGCAGAAGGGTTTTTGAGTCATGCTTCCTATACCCTCTTTGACTCACCATTACAATCCGAGAAGAAACAGGTCACAACAAGAAATACAGGTTCCGCAAATAGAACAAGAAGCTGGCTATAGAGAGGACAATGCGAGAATCATAGGCAGAACTGACTCATCCTTACCCAGTTGATACCTCAGGATGATAGGAACAACAGGGACAACCGTAACAATAACAATAATGGAAGGAACCGGAACAATTTTGGGGATAGGAACAGAGTGAACAATGGAGGTGACAGGCACATGGGTGACAGGCATAACGGAGACAGGAACAATGGAGACAGAAACATTGGTGACAAGCACAGAGGTAGGGATGATGAGGGTGAAGCATCAGTCACTAACAGGAGAGCTTCCCAGTTGACAACAGGTGATAAACCTGGCATACCGGTATTTGCACCCAGAAACAATGTTTCTGAACAGGAGGTTACACAACTTGAGTTCCAAGATGAGATTCTGAGAGACTGGCGGGCATCTAGTGAAGAGTTCAGAGCTAAAATGACTTTTGGAGAATACTCTGATCTCAGGATGAAACACAAACCTTGTAGGGGAAACAGACAACAGAACCAGGAACTCCAGAAGGTTAGCAAGATGACTTTACCATATTTTGATGGTTCTGGTAAAACCACTGCCAGAGCATGGGTCTAGAAATTGGACAGTTATTTGCAGATCAGCCCTATGCCAGAAGTAGACGCTATAACTTATGCAACTTTACACTTAGAGGGCAGTGCTCACAGATGGTGGAGCAATGGTAAGGTAACTTTGGGCCACGACCAGATCACTTCTAATGTCGAGTTCACTGCTAGATTAATAGACAAGTTTGTTAAGAAGGATCCAAAACTATAGTTTAAGGAGTTGGCACAACTTAGAGAGGTTGGATCAGTGGACTCCTACATTTCAGAGTTTCAGGACCTATTTGTTATGGTCCCAGATATTTCAGAGCACAAGTTGGTTATATTATTCATAGATGGTCTATTAGATCCCTTGCGTGGTTAGGTTAAGGGTTTAGACCAGTGTTGCCGGATACGCTACCTGCCTTCTCCAGGTACGCGTATCGCTGTATCCGATACTGATGCGGGTACGGTACGACAAGGATACCATGCCCTACCGTACCTAAATTTAGGGTAAATTTTCAGTCGTGCCTGATGCGTCTGGATTCGGCGTCCCAAAAAATAATGTCGTATCTTTTGCGAAATATAAAAAAAAATCTTCGACGTTTGTTTTTTCAGCATTTTCCTCCCCTTGGCATTGGTTTTTCCTACATTTTCTTTCCTTTGTGTCTGCTGTCCGCGCCTACAAAATAAAAAGCATTGAAATAGTGCGATTTCCATTATAGTTTGCAATATATGTTAATAACTCAGCGTGAAATTTACGATTCCTTTTATTTTTATATTTAGGGCATATTAATATTTAATTAGCCGAAAGGCTTTTATATGTGAGTATTATTGTGCTCCGAATTGTCTCACGCCGTAAAAAAAATTCACGTCGGAAAATTTTCTAAAATCGTCGACCGTCGGTTGTTCTATCGGCGTATTCCCTGAACCTCCTATGGGTGCGCAAGTGCTAGTAGTTAAATTTTAAAAATTAGAGCCCGTAATAGTTAGAATTCAATAGTTAATTTTTAATTTTTTAATTTTTTAAATATTTTATTCATGGGGCTTTCATTTTTAACTAAAGTTTTAATTATTTCTATCTCCTCTTTTGAAAATTTAATATTTAATAGTTAATTATTATTAATACTAAAACTTATATATATATTTTTATTTTTAATTATTAATTAGTTTATTTTTAATAGTTTATTAATATTAAATATAATATATATTATATATATATAATTCAATATATACAAATCCTATATAATAATTTATTAATTATATATATAATTAATAAACTATTGTATGGGATTGTAAATAATGTATTTTATTTTATTATATATAAAATAAATATAATATATATAAATTAAAAAATATTTAAAAAATACAATAAAATAATTAAAAATTATATATATATTTCCGTATCCAGCTGCCGTATCCATATTAGGGGTTTTGAAAAATAGCCGTATCCGTATCGGATACCGTATCCGTATCCATGCAACCTTGGTTTAGATCCTTCATCACTTTAGGAGGCCATGAAAATGGCCCGTGACATGGAGTACTCTATATGGAGGAATAAATTTCAGTCAAAAGGTTTTTATAGGAAGGACAAGGAGAAAGATAGGAAACCCTTTTAGAAGAATATTAGCCAACAAAAAGAGAAAACAAACCGGCTAATTGATGATCAGTCGAACGAGTATAGGAGGAAAAAACTTTGTTTCATTGTAAGCAACCATGGGACCCCACACACAGATGTGCCAATAAGGCAAAAGCAAAGTTAATTGAATATTATTCATCAGAGGAGTCACAGTCAAGGCATCAGACCAGTCATCAGATAGAGAGGACAGTGAAGATGAGAAAGCCTCTCAGCACAGTCATGACAGTGATGGGACATTGGCACAACTTTCTAGCTTCCAGAAAGTTGGGTCATTCAGAGTAAGAGGAGTCCTCAGAGGTCAGCGCATCATCACCCTGATAGACATAGGTGCTACACATAATTTCATTGATGAGGGGTTGGTGGCTAGGCGTGGACTGAAGGTGGAAGAGTTTGAAGGCTTCAAGGTAATGGTAGCTGACGACTTCAAACTCACATGCCATAGGAAGATTACCAGTTTGAGCATTCAGATGGGAGAGTAGCTTGTAGACAATTTCTATGTTGTTGGGATAGGAGACACAAATGTGATACTAGGCATGCATTGGATGATGCAACTTGGTGAGTTCACTATGAATCTAAATACGATGGAAATGAAGTTTGAGTGCAATGGAAAGAAAATAGTTCTCAGGGGATTATCAGATGGTGGACCACGAGCAGTCTCTTTCAAGAGGATGGAGAGAATGTTGCGACATAACCAGGTAGAGTGGGCAGCAGAATGTCTTATTATGCCAGAGTCTCCACAGTAGCCGAAGAGTGCTTACCATCCAGATATACAAAAGCTATTGACCAAGCACAGTAAGGTGTTCGGTAGTATACCTCCAGGAGTGCCACCTGACAGAGGTATCGAGCATGTCATCGAGCTCGAGGACGGGACTAAGCCCATAATGATCACACCCTATCGTCATCCTAAGAGGCTCAAGGATGAGATAGAGAAAACAATTAAGGAGCTATTAGAGATGGGAGACATCCGCCCCACCAAGAGTCCCTTTGCTTCAGTAGTTGTATTGGTCAAAAAGAAAGATGGGACCATCAGGATGTGTATAGATTACAGGGCCTTAAATAAAAAGACAATTAAGAACAGGTATCCAATTCCCTGCATAGGTGAGTTGATAGATGAACTGCACGACGCTTGCTACTTTTCCAAGATAGATTTACGATCCGAATACAATCAGATTCGTATGAGGGAGGACATAGAGAAAACAGTTTTCAGATGTCACTATGGCCACTTCGAGTTCTTGGTGATGCCGTTTGGATTAACTAATGCCCCTGCTACCTTCTAGAGTTGCATGAATCAGATTTTTAGACAGCAGCTCAGGAAGTTTGTATTGATCTTCTTTGATGACATATTGATTTTCAGCAGGAGTTGGGAGGAACACATGAGGCATTTGGAGAATGTAATATACACCCCAGTTGGGTATATATTTTGATGCCAAATTTTTTTGTTTTTCTGGTTGTTCTAAGTTTAGGGTTTCATTGAATATATTGCATGTTTGATATTTGCATTGAATACGTGAAATAAAGAGCATAGACTGAAAACCCAGAAAAACTAGAAAAGATATCAATGAAATAACGAACACCCAGATAGTATTATGGCCAAATATGAATTATAAGTCATAGTTTAAAAACTCTTCCAAAACTCGCCAAAACTCGGTGGACTCCCGAGTCCTAAGGCTAGCCGAGTCCACTCGCCGTGGACTCGCGAGTCGAGTCCACTCGCCGTGGACTCGCGAGTCGAGTCCTGAAGAGTCCTACCCTGGGACTCGCGAGTCCTATCCTAGGACTCTCGCGAGTCCCAGGGTAGGACTCCCGAGTCCTGACCCTGGACTCTCGCCCTGTCAAATGAACGCCCATAAACACTTAAAACTGTTTTTTTTTTTGGGTTTTTTTCTTCATTTTAACACTCTTTGAGGCACACAACAGATCTGCATAGTGGATTAGAAGCTGGAGAAGAGAAGATTATGAGCTAAGGAGATCGAAATAGAGTGGCTCAATGATCTTGTCTTCGTCCGGTACAACCTTCGCCTTCGAACTAGAAAGGTGGAGGGCATTTCACATGAGTCCATCGACTTAGATGATATTGATCCATATGGTGAATGGACTACCAATGAACAAAATGATGATGATGTCCTCCTTACTGAAGAAGATCTTGCAGAATTGGAGAGAGGAGCAGCAGAAGCAGCAGAATTGGATGAAATGGAGGATGACGAAGACAATTTTGATTTTGAAGAACAAGAAACAACTGTAGCACCTAGTTCGAGGCCTCAAAAATTGAGTTACATTAGGAGAGGAAAGAGGAAGATGTAGATTTTATTTGGTTGTTTTTCTCATTTTGACATCATTATATGTAAACATTTATAAACTTATGTTGTTACTTGTTATACATTTGAAAGTTTGAAACTATGAGTATGAATCGTATGATTATGGTTCATGAATGATGAAATTTCAAATATTGAGTGTTTGAAGATCATATGACGTGTAATGTTTGAATTATGGCTCTTATGTTCTCTAAATGCATTAATTTCTTTTTTTTTTTGTTTGTAAAACTACGGTTTTCTTCTTTGCCGAGTCCTAGCCGAGTCCTAGCTGAGTTTTTTGCCGAGTCCCGAGTCCGAGTCCTATTTTGGGCTGCCGAGTCCGCGCCGAGTCCGAGTTTTTCAACTATGTTATAAGTACATACCCATATGTTCATTTGTAACTTTATACATGTGCTGACGGAGGACCAGCATTACAAGGCTATAGAAAATCACTCCAAGTGCCTACAATGGATGAAAGAATGTCATACAATAATCCGCAACAGTATTGGAGGCTTGAGGCGACCCAAACTCAGCTAAATAGTATCACAAAAGGCTTTCACAAACCCCTCTGCAATCCAACGCCTGGCTGCAGCTGTACGGCCTCACTAGAAATGTATATCAGCAACAAAAAACAGTGAAATCTCCTCCAAAACCATCAACAATGAACTGTTAAATAATGCTGATGCTGAGCAATCCAAAAGAGATGAAGAACAGCTCAAAAATCCATCCAAAACATCAACAAAGAGCTCTACAAAAAGTACGGCCTGCTATGGGAGTGTACGGCCTGCTGAAGGAAGTCTCTAGCAGCATAAAACCAGTTTAAAAATGCATAAATCTGCCCATTAAATCCTTGTTATCAGCTGGATACTGAAATACTATCAAAGTGTTCATTTCCGGCACTAAATCTTCACCAAAATATTTCCGTCGAATGCACAACTAAAGCTTCTGGATGAAGCCTCCAAGAATTGACCAAGTGGGTTTTCGTCCACAAAACCAAAGATAGAATCCTTTCTTGCAGAGGTTTTTGTCTCAGCAAGACAATACCAAACCCTAGAGCCAAGCTCCAAAAACCCTCACGGGGATATCTCAACAAGAGAGAAAATCAATATCCAAGCATCCGCAAATGAGAGCACTTTTCCCTCTTTTATAACTCTCCAAGAGGGGTGTTTCACTTTTTTGAGGGAAATATTCTTTTAATTTTACTTTTTAATATTTCCCAGTGTGAGCGCTCCATAAAATGACTTAAGTGACTATTAAATATCTTATTTTCATCACTTAACCAATAAACCCAAAGTCCAATATTAATTTACGGACTTTAAAACGGAGGCCCAAATAAACTCGGAATTCAGTGATCTATGGCTCGTCGGAAAGCTCTTGACGAGACGCTCCATCTCCAACACTGAAAATCCCAATCCGGCACCGAACCTGAACTTGCTAAAAATAGTAAGTACGCCACAAGGCACCCAAACTACCACTGACAACTGCCTACTACCAACTGAGAAGCTAGCAACACCAACACTAGGCTCTCTAAACACCATTATTAGCCTACGAGGACTCGATGATAGGCTAAACCACCAGCTCTGATGCTTGTTCAAAAAGGGGACATTACAGTGGAGGTTTTCAGCATTCTGGAGAGTGAGTCCTGTTGTGACCAAATCACACATCGCCCCATTACAAAATGGGGACCCCCTCTCTTTTTTTTTTTGCCTTAGATTAGATTGAGTTTTTTTTGGAGCTCTGCTTCAACCCTCTGTTGAGACAAGAGGAAGACTGCCTCAACATTCATCATGGTTATCACTCGCATCTGAGCTCCAATGTTATGGCATCATTGGATGGAATCATGACATGATTGAACTGAGATAGAATTGGACCTCTTCATGAACACTCAAGGTGATTGCCTCATGATCTATGGTGTTTGAAAACATGATATTGTAAGATGTTGACAAGTGCAAAGTGGCTATGATTTCGATCAGGATCAAAAATCCTCATCCAATGCGCCACCTTATGGAGGAAGTCAGACTCAACTTTAATGACACCTTTTCATCAGGATTCAAATTGTTCAACTGGTGCGCCATGATTGAGGAAGTTTAACTTAAGTTTCTTGACCTTCTTTCAAAGTGGATTCAAAATCTTGATCTAGTGCGCCAAGATGGAAAGGTGAGTTTCAAGTATCAAAATGCAGATTTTATGAGGTTTTAAGATGCATTCAAATCCCTTATCCAATGCGCCATCCTTGAAGGGGGTTTGGTTTGAGTTTGACATCATTTATCCCAGAGAAATCAGAACCCTCAACTAATGTGCCTCATCTGGAGCGCCATCTATAGGGAATCAAGGTTAAAACTTTTGAGTGAAGTTTCAAGGGGGATTCAAAATTCTGATCCAATGCGCCTTATGTGATGTGCCTAGTCAAAGAGATGATGATGAGTTTAGAAGGCATTTTAGATAAGGAATCAAGATTAAGATCTAATGCGCCTCATCCAGAGCGCTACTTTTTTGTGAAAATAGAACTTTTCATAAGAAATCAAAACCTTGATCTATTGTGCCTTGTCCAATATGCTTGAAGGGCGTAGAGATGACAACTTTTAGAAGATTTCAAGAGGATCCAAAACATGGAACCAATGCGCCACAACCATTGCACCACTTTGGAGGGCAAGGTAAGGTGAATTCTTAAGGTAATGTTTGAAGATAGACCAAAATCCCTATCTAGTGCGCCTTGTCCAATGCACCACCATGGAGGGAAATTTAAGTTTTTTTTAACACATTCCAAGCAAAGATCAAAACCATCCACCAATGCGCTCATCTCATGCGCCATTGTTGATGAAGTTCAAGGTACTCAAGAGATATTAACATCCTCATCTAATGCACCCAATTTGAAGGAGTCTTATTCAAAGTTTTTGACAAGATCAAGAGGATACAAGATCCTCATCTCATGCGCCATATCTAATGCGCCACCTTGGAGAAGATCAAAACAAAGAGGATTCAAAATTCATATCTAGTGCGCTCAAAACCAAAGAGAATCAAAAACATCCAACCGATGCACCTTATGCGCCTTTGCAAAAAATTGAATTTTCTAAGCCAACATTTGACTCAAATAGAAATTCGCGCCACATTAAATAAAGAGAGGATAAATTAAATGTTTTTCATTGCATTAATTCAGGTCGGCCTAGGAGGAATTCTAGTTTTTTGATGCAAATTATATATATATCTGCCTTTGCTTTTTCATTTTATCACTCATCAAGGAGCAGATTCGCCTCAAGGAGTAGAAGTAAAGTGAGTTTTAGCAAGGACAAGTCTGATTTTATCAAGACAAGACCTGATTTTGATCAAATTTTGAAGGTAGTCATCCAAATCAGTCCTTTAGTAAGTCTGATCTGAAGGTAATATTCTGATTTTTTCTTTCATTTTCAGCAGACTTATTGATTTTAAGCAAGAAAATTGCCCTAAGTGTTGATGAATTTTGCATAGAGGATAGTAAATTATAATGATAGAAGTCATAATCTTCTTGTGAAACTCCATTTTAGATCCTTGAAAATCAGAATTTTAATGCATATAGAAGGCTGAGGTGAGTTGTTTGATCAGTCCCATTCAAGATTACTTATTCATGTTTAGTCTTGTAGGATCATGGCAATGACATCAAAGGAAAGGCAAGCAAGGATTCGCATGGATGCTAAAGGAAGAGTTCCGGAGTCAAAGCTTGTTTCACAATGGATGAATATCGGAGATACGAACATGGGCAACAGCAGTCTAGAGGACATCAAGGGCATACTTCAAGAGCCTACTGGGAGTAGTCTTGCTAGAGCCATTGCAAAGAGTGGAGTCATTGAAGCTGCTTGCTTTCCACCAGTTCTACCCTGTCAAGAGATGATTATAGAATGTGTTCAGAAGTATGACAAGAACACTAGACAAATAGTGGCTAGGGATGGAACCGTGTTAGCCTATCTACAAAAGGAAGCAATTGAAGATACATTCAACATTCCAACCAAAGATAAGATGATCAAAATCTCCATACACCAGGGTCAATAGGAGTATGATGCTGATTCAAAGAACAGATTGCAAGAGATGAAGAAGGAATGGATGGCAAATCCATCAATGAAGTTCAATACAAACAATCCTCCACGGTTTCATAAATCAGATTTTCATCCGGAGTTCGGATATTTGATCATGTTCCTCAATAGGGTAACAGGTATGCCTCGATCGGCAATATTTCAGTCATGAATGTATTCCTTCATCAAATTAGTTCTCAAAGGAAAGATGATTGATTGGGCTGGACTCATTAGTCAAAGCATTCATGAACAACTCATAAACTTCTCAAGTACTAAGTCATTCCATATGAGTTCTTATATAGTATATCTTCTAGTAAGGAATGAAGTTTATCCAAGTTTAACTAAAAAGGAGAAGTTGGAATAGGACCGGATAAGTATTTGTCACATCAATGTTACCCTCAGTTGCATCTCAAGAACATCAACCACTATATGAGATTCAATGATGCATTTGCTATGTTCATATTGAAGAGATTGTGAGGAGAGTTCCACAAGAGGTTGTCAAATGCAGCAAGGGAATTCATTATGGGCATTGGTATACACAACATGAGAGGTATACATACATAAGGATCCAAGGTTTCACATCTTATCCATACAGGTTACCGAGATATCCAACCAATAGGATAGTGATGTTAGAAGTTTCAAGACAACTCCTAGAACTCATCAGGATGCAGAAATTAAAGAAGGGAGGAATCCAGTTTCCACTAGTTCTTGGACAAAACCTTGAGTGTCCATCATTGGTAGCATCTGAGTATTCTGAAACGGAGCTTCAAGCTTATCATCTACAAACTCATAGTACTAGAAGGCTTAATTTTGATCCTTTCAAAGTTTGTTGGAAATATAATAGAGAATATAAACATGTCATGCAATTAGAAGATCATTGGGCAAATGCAAAGGATGAAGATGATCTTCGGACATTCAAGTGTTCAAGACTTACATGGGATCTAGTAAGAGCATCCAAGGTACTCCGAATTCCAGATCAGTTTATAGAAGATGATACTATATTGATAGGTGAATTGGAGAAGATAAAGGATTTGCCATATACAGTTGATTGGTCAAAGAGAGATGTATCTGAAGAAGAATTGATTGAGCCAATCTTAGCTATGACAAAAGCATGTGTTAATCAATTGTTACAAGAAATGAATGAGGAAGGACAGGTTCTTACATATAAGGAGATGGATGAAGAAGAACCAGGACATCATAGTGCACATAGTGGACTTGGGCACAGTGGAAGTGATAAAGGTGACAATCAAGCTAGAAAAAGGAAAAGACCTAGTTATGATCAAGGAGAGTCAAGTCAGAGGCCGAAGAAGAAGAATAGCCGATCTACTTCATCTAGTTTGCAAGAAGGTACTTCAAATGCTAATGTTCCAATACAAGAAGAAGAAGTAGTAGAAGAGACTATGGCAGTTCCATCCGAAGAGATTTATTCAAGTCCAACTGTTGAAATAGAAGATGATGTTGCTAATCAAGAAATAGGACAAGGAGAATTTGATGAAGATGCAGTACATATACAATACAGGAAAGCACACAGACAACAAGATCTTTCCTCATTTCCACCTTGGTTGAGAGAAAGAATTAAAGAGAACACAGTCATAGAAGCCTATCAGCCTACTCCGGTTGAAGAGTTGCTTATGGTCAAACAAAAAAATGATCAAAAGAAGAAAGCAATTGTCTTTTCAAAAATCACTCAAGATGCTTCTGGAAATAGGGAAGTACATGTAGTTGTTCCTAGAGTTGAGAGGAATCTGGAAGATATGGCACCTGAAGGTTACAATATGACTACTATTGATATGGGCCCAATCATAGGAGAACAAGTAGAAGAGGAACTTCAAGAATCAGTCAATAGTGTAAGAATGATGCTAAGACAGGAAAGAGAAGCTAAGCAAAAGGTGGAGCAAGATTTCAATACATTAAGGCAATACATTCAACAAGTCATGCAACCCATCCGACAGAAGGAAGCCACTCCAGTGCCTCCATCCATTTTTTCACAAGAAACAGTGTCACAAGTTGAAGATATGAGAGCATCATCTCATCTAATGAAGGGTTGGATAGAGAAAACAGAGGAGAAAGCATATATCTATCTTGAGGAAATTGTGCGGGTCTATGATAGAATCCTTAGCCTCAAGGATAGAGTTCAATCTTTATTGAAGATATGTGCCGAGTTTAAACCGATCAAGGAACAGTATATGCCACATCTCAAGAATTTGATGGAAGCTTCAATAGAAGATCTAGTTCAAGATAAGGTGATTGATCAGGATACTTCACATGATTTCACTACTTGGTATTTCTCCTTTCATAGTAAGGGGCAGCTAATTGAGAAGATTGAAGTGGATATGTCTAGAATAAGAAGTGTTCTCCTAAGAACGCAAAATCATGTGCATACTTCATTGACAATAATATGCAATCCATATGGAGAGATCACCATTGAGAACATGAAGCAGCAAGTCAAGGCATTCTACTTTCAGAAGGATAATGTCGATGAAGAACAACTAGATAACATATTCACACTTGCCTTCAACCTTGGAGCAAACAAGTCATGGATATCTGACTGGGAGAAGACACTTGGCATCTATGAGTTAGATGTGACAACTACAGAAGGGTCTATTAATGCTGCGACAAGTGTACCTATGGGAGATGTTGCTCAAGTTGTGTCCAGATTCCTTGCACTTCATAGTACTACTAGGGGCACCTCACATGGATATTCCCCATAGGATATGATGTGTCATCCTTATCTTCTTGGGAAGCGTGCCTTTGTTCCCTCTTTCATATGCTAAAAATAGTAGTTTGTTGTAACCACCTGCTTAGGTGGCATCATTTGGTCCATTGGCTTTGCCAATCGATCTTAGCCATTCATGTATTCTTGAAGCCTATATAAGGGCTCCTTCTGCTCTCATTTGTAAGGTTGAAGACTCTGAAAAATTGTTGCAAGAGCTCTTTGAGATAATATAAGACTCATTGTTTGGTGATTCTCTCTATGTTTCAAAGTGTTGCATGGTTTTCATTTCTTCAAGCGAATATTAAGTTAAATTAAATTTTCTTTTAAGTGTTATATTAGTTGGTGGAAGAGATTATTGTTGTTTCTTGGTGGAATCTACATGTTCATACCATTTGTGATTTGTGGTTTGCAAGTTGCAGTGTATGGTTAGCCTGAACAAAATGAGCTTAACTTTGATCGTTTATGTTTGTTGAACTTTTATGAACATAATTGATTTGAATATCTTGTATCACCCTTAGAAGATTGCATCAACCTTGTGTAGTTGTTTCAATTTGGCGAAACAAAGTTGGTTGATTACATTTGATCGATAATCATTTCTTACATCTAGGATTAGAGTAGTTTCCTAAACCTTTACCTTTTGCATTTTTTTATTCATCATTAGGAATTAGGATCAAGAACCTCATTGCTATATCCTACGCCGAGAGTTGCAGTACTTAGAAATTCCAAGTGTTTGCCTCTAGTAAGTGAAACAATCAAGTTGTTAGAACAATTGTGTAAGTCCCTTTGTGTTTATCAGCAATATCACATCAAGTCATTGAGTTAATCCATCGCGAATCATAAGAACATGAACCCCTTGGAGTTGTCTCGATTGATCACTTTGTTTAGCATTCGAGAGGCTTTATTCAAGAGAGAGTTGGATACTCAGTATTTTACTCTATTGTTGACTTGTCTAAAAACAATCATCAACAAGTCCCTCTATGCCAAAGAGTCCAAATGTGACTATGGCATGACAGAACTTCTATATTTGTTACATCCCTTTTTGTTTAAACAATTAAATATTAATTATGTTGTTAGTTGAGAACAACTATTTTTTATATGAATTTGAAATTGTTCGTTGAAAGTGTATGCGATGATTTTTCTTTAATTGCAAATATTTTATTATATGAAAATGGATTTATGGAAAAGATATTGATAATTATTGGTACCATGGAAATGATTTAACTTTCCTTAATTGTCTAAGTGGTTGCAGCGACTAAGAAAAAGAGGTATCAACAAGGAGATGATAATAACCGGAATCAATTAATAATAATTTAGCCAAAATCCTAAAGTTATCATAGCCTTGGCCAAGACATATGAGTATATATATATATATTGAAATAAAGAAAAAGATTTATCTCTTTTGTTATTTAATAAATTACTTGGGTCTTACCTTTGGAGCACTTGATGTGTATGAGTTGAGTCTTGTTTGTAACTCCTCTTTTTTTCCAGTACGTGGAGCGGTTCTATTTTGATCGATTGTTCTTTCTTGGCGTGCATCTTTTTCCTTCATATAGGAGAATAGAGGAAACAACGCATGCTAGGAAACATTCTTATTTTTCATTCTGAGAGAAAAGACGGGAAAAAGGAGAAGAAGTTCGAGTTGTAGTTTCTAGGGAAGGCACCATTATTTCTTTGGGTATACTGTCAGTGTTTTTCTCTGTAAAGTTCATTGAGTCATGCTTTCATCTAGTAGTCCGTGATACCAACTTTACTGAATATATCAGTCGCAGCCAGCAATTTCGGCTTACAAAACATTATCAGGCAAAATCTTAAGTCTCTAGATCAGTTCGATAAGAGTTCGTTGATCTTAGTATTTGTATTATCTACTGAATGAAAGGAATTCTGAACTTTCGAATTCAATCAACTGTGATTAGCATTTGTGTCTTTTTTATTTCTGTTTCTGAGATTACTTCCACCGAGACACTTTTATTATATGATCTATGTAAGATATGCAATCATATATATATATATATAAAGATGTTTTAAGAAACCCATTGTTGTTACTACCAACTGAGTATCATTATGTTTTGACAATAAGAGTCTGTTGTATTCTTGAGGGCATACTTCCATCTATGTGTTGTTGTTTTGTTTCTTTTATGTGAACAAAAGTTGACAAGTAAGATATGCATGATGCTATGTGTAAACCTGCATTCCAAAAGAAAAGAAGAAAGCATTAAGTTAACAATAATGTCGAGCAAGGGTGAAGGCTGACGACACAGTAGTGTCAGATATATGTATATATATAAATATACTAGAAAATCCTTGGCCAAGGTTACGATGCAGATAGGCATCTGTCATCGATAAAGTACCAGATATACCTCTGGTCAGAATGATCTTTCCAGTTAGGAGGTACCTATAGAGAAGGATCGATTAGGAGGTATAGGTTTTGACACCAAGCTCAAAGGCACATTGTTGTTAATGGATTTCTGTTATTACCCTCGTGAAGGGTCGGGTTTATTCAGTTGAAGAAGCACGGGAGACCAGTTGGTCTTGGTTGGGCGGATAAAACCCTTGTTGATATCTCTTTTTCCCAAAAACTCAGTGGAGGATCTACAAACAAAATCAACAGAAAGCTATTCAAGTTGTACTTCTCTTAATCTCTCTTATTATTTGAAAATTCGTTGAAGAAAGTTAAATTATTTTGATTGCTTATAATCAGTTAGAAAAGATTACTTCAGCTAAAAAAGAAAGTTAGTTGTAATCGTGAAATTTTATTGCTTAGATAGTTAGTTAATCAAGTTAATTATTCTGCGGAAATTTTGTTAATAGTTAATTTTTTTTTCTGTTAAATTAGAGTGGGTGTAACAATATTTGGGTCACATCATTAGTGTCGATGGTGTCAGAGTTGATCCAAAGAAAATTAAGGCAATAGTTGATTAGCCTCCACCAACAAATCTCATTCGGCTTAAGGGGTTCTTCGGGTTGTGTGGTTTTTATAGAAGGTTTGTGAAAGGCTTCTCGCAGATAGCTGCACCACTGACAGATTTAACCAAGAAGGAAGCCTTTGTGTGGACCAGTTCAGCTCAGCAGTGCTTTGACCATTTCAAGCACTTGATGTCTACCTGCCCAGTGTTAGCAATCCCCGACTTCTCCAAGCCTTTTGAGTTAGAGTGTGATGCTTCAGGAGAGGGGATAGGGGCAGTCTTAATGCAGGAGAAACACCCTATTGCGTTTAAAAGTAGAAAGCTTAGGGATGTGGAGAAGAGTTACTCGGTGTATGATCGAGAAATGTTGGCCATTATGCATGCACTGGCCAAGTTCAGGCCATATCTGGTTGGAGGAAAGTTTATAATAAAAACAGATCATAGCAGCATCAAATACTTCATGAACTAGAAGGACTTGAACGACAGACAACAAAAGTGGGTCAGTAGGCTCCAGGGCTATGATTTTGGCATTGAATATGTTAAGGGTAAGAAAAATGTGGTTGCAGATGCATTGTCTAGACGGCCCCACTTGTGTTTGTTTGGAGAGATATCTGCTGATTGGAGGGAGACAATTTCAGCAGAGTATGCTAAGGACTCTTGGGCAGCAGGAGTCATTGAGGGTACTATACATGATGATAGGTACACTGTGGTGAAAGATTTGATTATATATAAGGACATGATATAGGCAGATTCGGGAGACATTTACATGGAAAGGACTTAAGAATGAAGTCCTTAAGTATGTTGGTGAATGCCCCATATGTCAGCAAAACAAAAATGAACATACTTATCCAGCAGTTTTGTTATAGCCACTGCCCATTCCCAATAAAAAATGTGAATACATCTCCATGGATTTTATCACCGGGCTGCCTAAGGTTCAGGGGAAGGATTGCATATATGTGGTGGTCAATAGATTGACCAAATTTGCACTCTTCTTCGCCATTTCAGCAACATACACAGCTGTATAGGTGGCTGATTTATTTTTCCGGGAGATATTCAGACTTCACAGGATACCCAAGGGGATAGTGAGTGACAGGGATAGCAAGTTCCTGAGTTTGTTTTGGCAGGAGTTGTTCAGGTTGTGTGGCACTGAGCTAACTCCCGGCACTAGTTACCACCCATAGACCGACGACCAAATAGAGATAGTGAACAAATGGGTGGAAGGGTATTTTCGAAATTATGTTTTGGGGCAGCAGAAGGCATGGATCAGGTGGTTGCACTTGGGGGAGTATTGTTATAACACGACCTATCATATGTCAATCAGGATGACTCCATTCAGGGCACTGTATGGGTATGATGCCCCATGCTTTACAGATTTACTACTTGGTGATAGTCGAGTGCCGAAGGCAAAGGATCTATTGCAAGAAAGCCAGGATATAATGAAAGAGCTTAAGGAGAATATGCAGCAGGCATAGAATCAACAGAAATCTCTATGCCAATCAACACCGAGTAGAGAGGAGCTTTGAGGTTGGGACATGGTGTACTTGAGGCTCCAACCCTACAGGCAGTCCATTTTAAAAAGGAGTGGAGCAGAGAAATTAAAGCCCATGTTCTATGGTCCATTCAGAGTGGCTAGAAGAGTGGGAGAAGTAGCTTATGAGCTTGAGCTACCAGCAGATAGCAGAGTGCATAATGTATTTCATGTTTCCAAGTTGAAGAAAGCACTCGGCCACAATGTGATTCCTTCAGCTGAGCTTCCACTATTGGATGAGGAGGGGAAGCTAATATTGGTTCCAGAGGCTATCATAGACACAAGGGAAAGGAATCTGAGGAAACGGGTCATCAGGGAGTACCTGGTGAAATGGAAGAACTTGCCAGTTGAGGATGCGGCATGGGAGAGTGAGCAGATACTTCAGCATCCTGAGCTAAGATTGCTTGAGGACAAGCAATCTTGTGGAGGGCGGACTGTGATGTCCTCCGATGGAGATTAGCCTATCATGGGACTCTCGTAGGCTAATTGCAGTGTTTAGGGGGTCAATTTGGAGACTTTTATTTATAGTAAGTCAGGACGGAGCACCTTGCTATTTATAGCAGGGAAGATGCAGAGGATCATTGCATGAGAATAATGGTTTCGATATACCCAGAGCATTATTTGTTTTCATAAAGATTTGGGTATGATATTGCCATATTTCTATGTAGTCTGATATGCAGATTGAAAACAGGTTCTTAAGGAGCAGATTTGATAGCTTTGAAGGGATTTGGTGACCGAGTTATCTTCCATTGCTGGGTCGTACCATATCTACAGCAGGCCATACGCCTGTGAGAGCTTTGGTGGGAGATTTTGAAGGTTTTTGCTGCTGCAATCCACTCATACATGGTCGATTTATTTCTGCAGTTATTTACAGTCAGTTATTGAAGAGTTTGCAGAGTTTGGGGATGCATTTTATTGCTGCTACAGCTACAGCCATGGCCGTACCATGCTAACATAGGACGTGGGGATTCTTGGGTGTTATTCCTACCTCTTTTGAATATCTCAATTCTTCAATAATGGCGCCTAGGGTCTGAAATCCCTTTGTGATACGTTGTATGACCAGACTTCTCCATTTGAGGAAGTTGGAAGTAATTCATGGTGGCTTGTATTGTTGGTTCCTCCTCAGCACCGACACGAAGTTGTAAAACATGACATGGGTATGTACTCATGATTCATATTTGGCCATAATATCATCTGGGTCATTGTTAATTTGTTGATATATGTTGTAGTTTTTCTTGGTTTTCAATACATGCTTTATATTTCACGTTTTCAATGCAAACTCAAAACATGCAAAAACAAATATGAAACCCTAAACACATCAGCAGACAGGAAACCGAAAAAAAAAATTGATATAGAAACCCTACTAGAGACAGTGTATGTTACAAACCATAAGTTGTGTCTTCCGTTCTTTAGGAATTAGGTATTATCTGAAAGTTTTTAATGCAAATAGAAAATGGGATGAGAAGAGCCTGCTCCAATTTTATAACCTTGTTTGTCAAGAGGATTATGTCTATTTGGATTGCCTACGTATTAATCAGTAATGAAATCTTAGGTGTAAAGCTGGATTTTTCTGTCTCTTTGATGGAGGAAATAAGAATCATGCAGAGACAATGTCACTGTAGATTGACCTTTGTAAGGGTTGAAGTGAACACTTAGTGAACAAATTGCTGCATCACATGGTTTTTAACATTTATCTCAGAAAAGTAAAGTTTATTGAAGTTTTGTCTTACTATTTCACAAAATACTTGTGTGGTAAAAGTTGATGTGTGGTCTAATTGTCTCTTCTTTGTCTATAATAAATCAACCCTAAGGTGGCTTTCTGATACTTTCTATGCTAAGCACTTCCTACAAATTGCAAATGGTATTGTTACTCTAGATGATGGCTCTAAATGGCCTTTGGATACTGCTACTTCACATGTTGAACCTGTGAAATGACATTTCTTGCAGCTTATGCCCCAACATGTTCCCCCTCGGAAACAGAGTTACATTGGCCTTGAATGTTGTACTCCTAGAGGGAGTGCCTTGCTTCCTCATCTATTCCTTTAGCTTGGCTCTTCCATTTTAGGCGGTCACAAAGATATTCAATAAGACTTGTCTCCTATCTCCCCAATACTCCTCAGCTTATGCTATTTGGTGATCTTGTTCTCCCTACTAGGTTATTTGCATTGGTTTCTTGACAACATGTGGTAGTGGTCCACAATTGTATTGTATTTTTTTGTTTTTGTTCTTCCCTTTTTTGGGCCTCTAGGATTTTCTTTTCCTAGAACTTTCTATTGTATACTGATGTACTCTTGTGTCCCATTGACCTACTTTTAGTCAGCCATGGACATTAATATAATGTCTTCCTTCTTTCTTTCTACTTGAGGATTCCCCTTAGCTAGTTGAGGTCTTGTTCTCGCCAGCTTCATGTGGGGGCTGACCTTCATATTCCCCCTGGTGACAATAGTTGTTGTGTATGCTCTCTTGAGGAGTTGGAGAATGTGGAGAATGTGCCCTTGTTGCTGCTCTCTGCAGTCTTCTGCTGCCCTGACCAAAGATGTGTGATGCTCTTCCTTCAAGAGGCAGAAGTACTTGCAGGGGATATCTTGACCCACTAGGCTGATTACCTATTTTTTAACAGTGTTTCTTTGAGTTTCCGGGATGCAGGAACGTGGGGATGCAATTTTGGGGAGGGCAAAAATTAACCCACAGTTTGCGGATAGTGGGGACACAGCTATAAAATAGCTTAAGCAAACTAAAAGCAGCTGAAATACTTGAAAACCTATGTTGCATGGAGACCCGTCTCCGACCCCCTGGTACTCGTCTCGGAGACTGGTACTCGTCTCCCCGTCTTGGAGACTTCTTGGGTACGTCTCCCTGTGAAGGGAGACTTCTGGTTGAGTCTCCCACACGTCTCGAAGTACCCTGCGTTAATAAAAAGACGTCTCCATTTTTTTTTCTTTCTCTACCTTTCATTTTTTCCACTATTTTCTCACAAACTCAGTGGATTCTTACTCCTACAGACTTCAAACCTCAATACTAGTGTCTACAGTAATATATACATTAAGCTATATTAAATTGTTACAAGTAAGCTATAACCCTATAAGTAATATATATACAGCAAGCTATATTAAATTGTTACAAGTAAGCTATAAACTTAAACTTTACTAGTTCTCTTGTTTTAAAAGTTAAATGTCATGATATTTTCAGTTTTAATGTTAGCATATTAATAAATTAATAAAATTATTAAATTATATTTAAAAAAAATTGGTGTCTCCAAGTATCCCCGTCTCCTATTTTTCAAAAACAGACGTACCGGTACCGGTACCAGTCTCCTGTACCAGTACCAGTACCAGTCTCAGTGCAACCTTGTTGAAAACTAAAAAGTAAATACAATATGCTGAATTTGCAATGACAATCCTTCTACTTTTAGCTTTAGAAGGGTTTTTAGTGTTTTTCCTTACAAAGTTACTTTTTGAATTTTTATGCAGCAAATGGAGCAGGCTGTCCAGTCCTTAAAAAGGGGATGACTCCTCCAAGTACCCTAAGACATTGAGGGGACATCATCCAAACCCCCAAGAACGCTGCTTCACTGCTGTCATTGGAGGAGTTTAGCATCCTCTGGTAACAAAGAGTTTCCAGACTGATTAAAATAGATTAGTGAGACATTATTGTAATCTGTGGATTGCTATGAGGGCTTCCTAGCTTGCTGACTCTCAACCTAGACAGCATAACCCTACCTTGCTTCAAAAGTGAGGAGCGAGGACCTACTAGATCTTCTAGCTGCTCTCTTGTCTCCCCCCCCCCCCCCCCCACTTCGATCGGGTCAACTATTCCACCCAACCCTCTTACACTTGGACATTCCCCATTAGACATTATTAGGTCTTGCATTGGTCTCTTCCGTGTGGTCGATGATGATGCCATTGCCTTGCTCGCTCCAAATGCATTTCGATTTATGACTTTTTTCCTTTGGTCTTCATCAGTGTATGGATTATATCATTATAGGGAAAATTCCCTATGGCTATTTGTAGTTGTTCTTGGTTCATATGCTTTAGTGTTTTTATTATTTTATTCAATCACTATTTGTAGTTATTGGTTCATATGGCTATTGTAATGTGCTGTACTTTCAAGTCTCATTGACCAGCTTTGGTCATTTGTGAACATTAATATAATATCATTCCAGTTTTGTTCTTATACTCCTTTTGCAAATTACTTAAGAACTCAACAACATTCTTGGACGAACAATTAATCGGAAGAGCTCTTGTGTTATCTTAGCCTCTAAAAATGTTATGACATTATAACCATGACGAACATGCTTATTGTTCTCTTCACAGCTTTTTGCAATCAAAACAATAACTTAAATTCTGTTTTAATTTTTCTTCTAAAGTATTGTTTTTGTCGAGAGTGCTATATTATGTTTCATTACGTGAATTGCCCAAGTACACAAGACACTGTTCGAAACAATGAAGCATGATGCAAATCTCCCAGGAACTGTGTTGATTCTCTTCCAGTTTTTCAAAACTGTGCTATTCTACATCAAATATATTATTGATGTTAGAAGAACTAGTTTATTGCAAGCTGCATAAATTCAATATCCGAGCTCTCCACTAATTCTATCTTTCTATTAATTAGTACGGTTGGGCACAACTAACTGATTGTTCATGGCATGCTTCCTGCAGAGACCATTAGGTTTACTTTCCTTGTTGGATGAAGAGTGCACATTCCCTAAGGGGACTGATTTAACTTTGGCTAATAAACTTAAGCAGCATTTAAATGGAAACTCATGCTTCAAAGGAGAAAGAGGCAGTGCATTCCGTGTCTGCCATTATGCTGGGGAGGTATAGACCAGAAAGATATGTGTAATTTAGAAATTTCAAATTACAGATATGAAAGTTCACAGCAATGACATATGGACTTGCATCTAATTCATAACTTGATTTCTTCAAGCAGGTTGTATATGATACAACTACGTTTTTGGAGAAAAATAGAGACTTGCTGCATTCTGATTTGATTCAGCTTATGTCTTCATGCACTGGTCTGCCACAATTATTTGCAGCCAATTTCAGCAAAGGACCGCAGATTCTAACAACTCCTAGAGGTCGAGCAAGTGGTGCTGATTCCCAGAGACACAGTGTTGCAACAAAATTTAAGGTGACTAGAATTGTTTGAATTTCTATACATTCAATTATAATAGTGTAGCTAATACATAGATTTCCTTGAACTGATCTGGTCTGCTGGGGAATTCAAAATAAAAAATATTCTGATAGGGACAACTTTTCAAGCTGATGCAAAGACTGGAAAATACTTCGCCTCATTTCATTCGCTGTATCAAGCCAAACAAACTGCAACTTCCTGGTGTCTATGAGCAAGGACTTGTCTTACAGCAGTTGCGCTGCTGTGGAGTATTGGAAGTAGTACGAATATCCCGTTCAGGTTATCCCACTAGAATGTCACACCAGCAATTTGCAAAAAGGTAATGTTTTTTCATGTTTAGTAGGTCTTTGAGTCTGCCACTTATACATTTCCAATCTTCTCTTATTCCCTTTGGTTCATTTGTGCAGGTATGGGTTTCTCTTGCCGCCTAACATTGCTGCTCAAGAGGTACTTAGTGTCTCTGTTGCAATCCTTCACCAGTTCAATATCTTGCCTGAGATGTACCAAGTTGGTTTCACAAAGTTATTTTTCCGGACAGGACAGGTAGAATTTATCCCTTTCATATTTTTTGAACGTTTTTTTCAGCATGTTGCAATTCACATTGTTTTACTTTTCTTAGCAAAATACATTTCTGCTTTTTGTTTCTTATCACAACCTTCATTTTATTAGAGGTATAAAAAAACTAACCTTTGTATTATTTAGCTTGTTATCTCTGTGGGTCCTTTCTTCTAATAATGAGGAATTTGTAAGATTTTCATTATATAGCTACATGGCTAACATTCTGGAAGTACATCATAAGAACAAAATACCTAAGAAGCGTGGAGTAACAAGTTGAAAGATCGCAATACTAGAAGATTGATATATAAAAACACGAGTACTAAAACGAGATGGAATAACCTCCCAAGACACAATAAAAGACACTTTTTAGAAAGCAAACAAAAGTAAAGTTGGTGCAAAATGGAAATTGGATATGGTAAGTATAAGTGGTGAGTTAGATGGCAGTGCTTTTTAAATTTTGGCAGATCCACTGCAAGAACCTGGCATGTGTTCTTTCCCAGAGTAATGGGTCCACTCGCTTGAAGGGAATATAGGTTGAGTACCATGCAGGTGTTGTGTTTTATTTATCTCATTGAGTGGGTTGGAATGCTCCCATTTTGTGCCTTTTCAAGGGGTTAAACTCCTTGCTTGTAGAACCTCTCATTGCTTGGTTGGGTCTTGTTAGCATAGCGCGCAACCAGAAATTCTAACTGCTGGGAGATGAAGTGTCACGCATGGGAGCTCAACCGTTTCAACTTCAATAACGACCCATTTGTCTTTATGAACATGTAATGTACATCTGTTTTAAAAACATATAGGCACAGGCATAGCAAAAACTGAAAACAACAATTAGATGGGAGAAAGTACACAACCATACATCTCCCCCGAGAGTATGTCATGTCCCTAACTTGTATTTCCACAACAATTCCAAGAAGATATCAAAGCACCACAAATCTGAGCAATGAAATATATGGATATGAATATGATCAATCCGGAACACCAATTGCTTCAACCAAATCTCTGATTTCTGCCCTAGAATTCTGCACTTTACAACTCTGCCCTAACCCCAGGTCTGAGTTCTGATTTTATAATTTCAGTATGCAATAACTTCATAAATATCACAAACAAGCATCAAAGGAAAGCCTCACATGGTGCGCCCAAACATAAAGAGGAATTACATCATGAAACAAGCATGAATAACCATGATAAACATGTCCAATGTAAATGGCTAGGTCTGCTGAAACAAATCTGAATAAATATGCAGTCTTCAATTATAACTATAGATGGCTAGGGCAATTGCCACAAGCCCTACAAATGGCGAATGCTAGTAGCAACATTTACATACCAAATGAATAATAAATATGCAGGAATGAAGCCCCACAATGAGGTCGCACCAATCTGCAGTCTGCTGCTCCAGAAATCTGCCTTAAACCCTAAATATTGCTAGTTGACTGCTGCTCCAATATGCTCAGATCTGCTGCTATAAAAGATGATCAGATTCTGCTCCAAATAATGATCAAGGGCTGCTCCAAAATGATTCGCTGGCCTGCTATGATATTCGCCCTTGGCTGAAGATACTCTTTCTGTAATTCGCCTCACAATTAGGCTCAATTCCACCTCAAGACGATGTTTGCCCTAGCCTTATGAAGTGCGCCTATGATGAGGTGATGATAACTACCCTTAAAGCTGATATACTTATGCTCCAACGAAGATATTTGCTGCCTTTTAGGGATGTCTGCTGCTCCAATGAAAGTCTTTAATGGCTTCTCATAAGCTGATCTGCAAGTCTGCTCCAGATTTGATGAATGGGGTCATCACCATTCAAGGTTGAGGAGCTATCTCCTCAATGCATGACAAAGAACTGAAATTCTTAGCCATAGGAATAAGAAACATATCAAATGATTCGTGCTTGGTTGATGCCTTTGCAATGCCAAATGAGCGGGTATATATACACATTATATCTTCACAATTCCTCTAGGCCGACCTAGGTATGAGTACTTTACTTTTTTTTATTACAAATATCCTCCTTAGAGGGCCGACCAGCATTATGGAGTCTAGGCGCCTAAATCAAAGCAAATGAAGAGTAGTATTTCATTAGTTTTCTTTCTCCTTCAAGCGCCAATGGTAAATTGTCCCTTAAGCAAGAAGATCAAACATTAATTATTATTTTATTGTTCCTTCATGAGTGCCCAAGGGGAATATATACTATCCTTAGCCTTATGATGGAATCCATTCGCCCAAGTAGAAGAATCATGAGGAGCGCCTTAGGGAGATAATAGAATAATGGGTTATTGATGTGCCCAAGGTGAATAGTGATCTCCAAGGCATCAAAGATGAAGTGATGTTTAGCGCCTTAGGGAGATAATAGAATAATGGGTTATTGATGTGCCCAAGGTGAATAGTGATCTCCAAGGCATCAAAGATGAAGTGATGTTTCCAAGGCAAGGCATCCATATGAAAGTCATCCATGTGATGAAATCCAAACTCCAATATGAATCTGTATGAAAGCTCCGGAGAAGGCAAACCATCCCAAGCCAAGTATCCATGAGGAAGCATTCCAAGTGAAGTGATAGCATCCATGTGACCCATGATGAAGCCCAACCTCTCCAGATGCCTTGAAGTTCACTGGAAAGTGCAACAATCTCTAGATGGTGACCATTCCGGCAAAAAGGGATATGACAGAGTATGCCATGTACAAAATGAACAAATTAATAAAACAGTTTGTTTTAGGTTTCATATTCTTCTTTGTCTAAACTATTGTTACCAAACTTGGACTTGGCTCAGACTTGGCAAGCAGATTTTTGACCTAGACTTGTACTCGATGCCCAAACTCAGCTAAGACTTGGCAAATTGAACAAAACATGAAATATAGAGATTTTTAAGGATTTAAAACTTGTTTCATGCACCCTTCAATAAATAAACTTTAAAGACACAATAAATTAATCAAATTGAAGCTACTTTGATTACATACACAAGTATACATTGATCGCATGAGTATAAAAACAAATTCTAGTTGAAGGAAACAACATTGTTACATATATAAATTCTAAATATTGTCAAATGTATACAAAACTCATGGATTATGAAATCCATTGTCGGTGTAGTGTCTTGTTGATGATTGTTTTTAGACAAGTCAACAATAGAGTAAAACACTTAGAGTATCCCACTCTCTCTTGAATAAAGCTCTTCAAAGGCTGAACTATGTGATCCAGTGAAGTAACTCCAAGGTTCCTTTTTATGATTCCTGATGGGTTAACTCAGTGATTACATGTGATCTTGCTGATAATCACAAAGGGACTTACGCAGATTCTTTTTCATACTTGTTTAGCTTATTCCTCCTTTCAGTGTGGATGATGTATTCAGGGTCTCAATGATAAATAAAATGAAAAAGGTTAAGGGTTCAGAAAGTTAATTTAAGGTCAATGAAGCAATGATGTTGTATGAATAGACAAACCCCTGAGTAAACCTAACTTCACTTCGCCAAGGATGCCTACAACTACATGAAGTTGGTGCAATCTCCTAAGGTTTGCGAATGGTTTTCAAATCATGAAGGTTCATATGAGCACCCATTAAATGGCGCAGCTCAAACAAGCATCCACAATCGAACTTATACAAATATGGCTCAAACTAGCTTTACACAACAATTCACCAGCGATGAATGTTAAAAGCATGAGCTAGGAGTTGATCAAATATTCAGTACAACATGCATTACAACAATGAGCATCTAATCTACTTTTAATCTATTCTGAAACATCTCTCCATCGCATTGAAGTACAAGAAACCAAGTTACTCCACAAGATAACACTTAACACCAAATAAACTTCCAATGTTTTTTACATTAACCTTGAGAAATATTTACAACAGCTTCAAATCCTCTCAGAGAATTTTGAGAGTCTCCTATTCTATTCCTAAAAATCTACTCTCTACTATTGCTAATGATCTACTGAATTACAAATGAGGCAACAAGGCCTTTATATAGTGTCCAGAATACAATGAAGGTCTAAGATTAATTTGATAGCCAATGGTCTAGATTGTGCCACCTCACAGGTAGTTACAACAACTTTCTATTTTTAGCACAAAAGAGAGAGGCAATGAAGGCACGATTTCCAATGTGATAAGGTAAGGCGAAAGCATTTAAAATATCTTCCACATAGGAATCCCTTTGGCTTCTTTTATTAAATGATACATTGAATGCATTAAATAATGCGGCTAATCAAAATTAAATGATGTGTACTCGCCACATAGATGCCAACTCAGCATACTTTGAAGATTGTATCATCTTTGTGTTGATGTATTCAATGTAATTGCTTGAACTTGTATGTTTAGGAATACAACTTGTTGATCTTTGCCTTGTACATCTCCTTGCAACTGTATGTATGATACTTGTAGCTCATTTGATTGACTTTGTAATGTTTCTTCTTCTTGCAGGTAAGATATATGATGATCTTCTTTGTAGCTTCTTGATGTAGATGATGATGACCTCATTCTTGAATTGGAGTAGATGATGAAGACTTGAAGTAGAGTAAATGATGATGCTTCATTGATGACATGGAGTAGGAGACTCTCTTGGACTTGAAGGTTGAATGGAGCTTGAAGTATGATAGATGAATGTCCTTCAATCATGAGGCAACTTGAAGATGAAGTAATCCTTCATGATGATCTTTGGAGTAGCCCCCTTTGAAATGTAGACAATAACACCTTCTTTGGACATAGACTTTGAAGCTTGAAGATTGAGAGATCTTGACTTGAAGCTTGGAAGAAGTGCCTTACTTGATGATAGGATGAAGATGAAGTGTACTTGCAAGATATTCCTCGAAAAGCTTGAATGGATAGATGCCTTGAACTTAATGTAATCCAACATGATGTCAGTGATGAAGAGTATCAACATGTTGGACTTGATGTGACCTTTTAGAAAGGTGTTTCCTCTGCAACTTGAAGGTTACTTAGTTACTTGTCCTTGATGACTCCTTGACTTCATCAACACTCCTTCTCTCAATGATGGAGCTTGATGATCTTCAAAGGTGGCTAGCATGATGCTCCTTACTCCTTGCTTGAAGGTGATTCCTCGGATAACTCCTTAGCATCATTGATGATCCTACAAGACAAGGTAAAAAGATATATCAATGACCTCATAAGATAAAAAAAAACATGTAATAATGCCATTTCAAGCTTAGGCGCAAATATAGGCAAAAATGAGAACAAAGTGCGCCTAACTTAATTAGTCCCACATTCATTATTTCAAATGATTTCTAGCAATTGTAAAGGTTTAAAGAAGGTCAATCCCCTATAAGGTTCACCCAAAAGGTATCTTTCAATGCAAACTCCTCCCTTAGGCGCCAAAATGATGTGCTTTTGGTGAAAGTGGCGCCCAACCCTTTGAAGCTTCATACTTGCAATTTTATACTTCTAAGTGATCAATCATGTCTTAGAATGATTTTATACTCCAAGCGCCCAACTTCAATGTCTTGATTGAGTAGTTCCTTCAAGGCGCCTATTGAGTTGGCAGAGGTAAAAATGGGCGCCTAGACCTCTTTGGCTTATTTTATCACTTGTTATGACTTTAATCAATCAGAGGTAACTTGAAATGATCCTTCTCTCCCTTCAAGGCGCAATTTTGGTCCTTTTTTGGGAGTTTATTCACAAGGCGCTAAACTTAATTTTATGATTTCAACCACTTATTGATGGCTTCAAAGACCCTATACTTCCTTAGGCGCTCAACTTGAATGGCTTTAGACTCAATCTCAATCTAGGCGCTCATATGGGGAAGGAGTGACAAGTAAAGGCGCCTCATCTTAATGAATCTTCTTTGATGATCTAAAGGCCCTTTAACACTTACTTATATCCCTTGCACCTTACATTACCCTTAGGCGTTCATTGATGACGATTTCTAACTCCTAAGGCGTTCAATCATTCAAGGCGCCAATTAGATATACTTTCACTCAAAGGGGGCCAAATTCACTTGCTATAAACTTTTCCACCCTAAAAAAAACTTGATGTTAGTCTAGGCGCCAAGATGATATGATTGTGATATCTAGGAACCTTCACTCCATGCTAGGATGCTAAACTCACTTCAGGGCGCTTATTCCACTTCAAGGCACTTATTCCACTTCAAGGCGCCATAACCTCATTGAACTAGAGGGCGCCAAATGATATGGTTGTGATATAAGGCGCTTACTTAGTGATTTGTTGATCTAGGCGCAAATAATGCTTTGATGATAATTTGGGATAAATATAAGTCTAAACAAAGTGAAATGACACCTAAGTTTACTTACTCCTTGATGCTAGGTGCAATTTTAAGTGATACAGGGCGCCTAGGCTCAGTTGAGGCGCAAATTGATGATGACCAAGCCCTAAGGCGCCTTTCTAATGACCTTTACTTCATGTATGATGCCTTAAACAACTCTTGCCATTATAGGCGCAAAACTTAAGTCTCTTGATGATGCTTAACTCTAGGCGCAATCTATCACTGTCTTAAGATTGATTGTCTTCTAGGCGCACTTTTGGTGTCTCTGCGAGTGGGGAAATTGCACCTAAGTACCCTGGAGCAATTTCGCGCCCAGAACTGACAGTGCGTGAGGTAAGGTATTTCAATATACCTTTCAGGATGTTTGAGATAGGTCTCAGATCCACTGGATTTAACATGCAGATTATAGAATTTGGAGGATCCACCAGATTTCAGACTTAGCCAATTTTTCAGTGTTTCAGGATTTCAGGCTACCAGACTTAGTCATTTTCAGGATCTTCTCAAACATACATCAAGGATTTCATACTCTTTCTTCCTAAGGCGCCCATTTGACTTAGCATATTTTCAAGATCCCAAGCCTTCTTTTACAAGGCGCCCACTTTAGATTGGGAAAATGAGTAAGGGCGCCTTTACAACAACCTTCAAGTTTCCACTTCCAGAAGACTCCTATCATTCCTTGAGGTTAGGCGCTCATTGGGTTAAGAATACTTACTCCAAGTTTTAGGCGCCTATCAATCTTGACATCATCAAGGCGCTCTCTAAGAGGCTCTTAAACACTAGGCGCCAAGTGATGATCTTCCTGACTTAGGGCGCTCCAACTCAACCTTTAAAAACTCTTAAGGCGCAATCTATTATTAGTTCAAAGCTTACTTCACATCAAGGCGCCTAAAACTGGCAGGAGTAACAAGAAATGGCGCCAAAACTCATTCCTTCAACCTTGGGCGCAATCTTGGAGCGTTTTGGAGGTTGATCTTTCCCTAGGCGCTGATGTAAGTTGGCAGAGGTGGGAAAATGCGCCCAAGTACTAGAGGAAATTCGCGCCCAAAAAATGCAAGTCGCCAAGGTAAGGTATATTTCTTATACTTTAAATATTTTTCAATATACTTTTCAGGATGTTTGAGATAGGTCTCAGATCCACCAGATTTCACATGCAGATTCTAGATTTTTGAGGATCCACCAGATTTCAGACTTAGTCAATTTTTCAGGATCTTCAGGATCAGGATACCAGACTTAGTCATTTTCAGGGTCTCAAACATTAGGATCAGGTCACCAAGGGGCTCTAAGACTCAAATACCACTGACTTCATCATGCAAAGGACATCATCCTGGACTTAGCAAAGCACTGGAATTCAAAAAAAGGGGGTCCCCATTTGCAATGGGGCGATGTGTGATTTGGTCACAACATGTCCCTTTTTGGATTTTTCATAAAATATGCAATTTTTGTGTTTCTCTGATTTATGCAATTGGGACTGAATATAAAATACAGAACAACAACTAATGAACTTCAATAATAATTCAGATATTATTGCTATTATGGCTAAGTTCTGAATATTTACAAATACTGAAGCAAGATGCAGCAAAACTATAATGTCCCTGTTGTGACCAAATCACACATCGCCCCATTGCAGATGGGGACCCCATGTTCTTTTGATTCTAGTGCTTTCCCGAGTCTTGTAGGATGTCTTAGGTTGACTGCATGATGGAGTCAGTGGTTTGTTTGAAGTTCTCAGTCTAGTTCTAATCCAAGTGTCATGATGGAGTCAGTGGTTTGTTTGAAGTTCTCAGTCTAGTTCTAATCCAAGTGTCATGTACTTTCATTTTGACGACTTGATCCTGATGTTGGAGATCCTGAAAATGACTAAGTCTGATCCTGAAAATCCTGAAAATTGGCTAAGTCTGAAATCTGGTAGATCCTCCAAATTCTATAATCTGCATGTTTAATCCGGTGGATCTGAGACCTATCTCAAACATCCTGAAAGGTATATTGAAAAATATTTAAAGTATAAGAAATTCAACTTATACTTAAATATATTTTTCAATATACCTTATGCTCTGCGACTTCCATTTCTAGGCGCGAATTTGCTCCGGGAGGCTAGGCGCATCTTCTCACTCACAGATACCCAAACTAGCGCCCTAGGTTGAGATTCATATGTGCACCTAGATTGAAAATGATAGTCAAGTTTCCATCATCTTGAGCGCCTTGGAAACTAGGTTCCTATAAAGATGAACTTGAGCGCCTAGTGGAGTGGGTAGGACTCCACATGCATCCTGATAACTTGGAGTCACAAAACCTTGAAGCAAATACTTAGATGAAGTTAGGTGCAAATCCTTACCTTGGTCACTGTAGAGTGCATTTAGCAATGAACTTAGGCGCATTGCACACTTCTAACCAACCTTAAAAGTGGGCGCCTTGGTTTAAAAGTTACCAAAAGACTTCTGAATTGGAAATTTGGCACATTGTGAGCCAGGCGCATTCTTTATGTTCAAACCACCATCAAAATGATGCCTTGGGAAAAGACATTGTGAGCAAGGCGCCTATTTCAATTCAAACTATCTTGCATAGGTGCCTTAGAAGGAAGTTGGATTTTGGAGATTGGACACCTAACCCAAAAGATCTTTAACACTCCAAATTGCACCTTGAGTTGAGGGAATAACTTTAGGCGCCCATCCCTTGTTACTATTGCCATCTTTGGGCACCTTGGTTTAAATAGAGGATAGATGGCGCCTTAAATGAGGAATGTAAGGTTGAAGGAGAGGAGGTATCAAGTTACAAGTGTTGAAGCGCCTATACATGTTCAAACCACCACAAACTAGCACCTAGATAAGGGGCTTGAGATCATCAAGATGAAGTTAGGCGCATTTTTTCCTACAGGCATATTGAGCAACTTGAAGATCATTGGGCTAATGCCATTGATGATGATGATGTCAGGATGCAAAAGTGTTCAAGATTGAAATGGGATCTAGTGAGGGCTACTAAGGTATTAAGGATTCCTGATCAGTTAGATAATGAAAGAACTCTTTTGGGTAATGAGTACAACAAGATTCGGAACCTGCCTTATGAAATTAACTGGGCTGATAGAGAAAGGGTTCATGATGAAGGTTTGATAGAGCCTATCATCGCTATTACTGAAGAGCAAATAAAAGAGCAAGTACAAGCATTGATAGATGAAGGAAAGAAACTTACCTACATCAAGATGGGAGAAGTAGAACATCAGGAACAACATAGTGCACCTGGTAGAAGTCCACAAGGTAAAGACAATGAAAGAGATTCAGGTCAAGCAAAGAAAAGAAAACAACTTGAATCCGCACAAGGAGAATCAAGCAAGAAAAAGAAAAGGATAAGTAGTGAAACCGCTTCTTCCAGACAGCCAGGTGATACTCCACTGAATCAAGACATAGTGGTACGTGTTGATGATGCAGTTCCAGAAACTTCAGTTGAAGAAGTACCTTCAAGTCCACATGATACTGAGATCATTGATGAAGCTAACACTGAAGACAAGGATGAAGCTGAGGAAGAATCATTGCCTGCACAAGGAAAGCAAATACAACAGTTACATGATCTTTCATCATTGCCGGAGTGGCTGCAGGAAAGAATCAGGGAAAATTACGAAGTTGAGAAATGTCCTCCTCTTCCAGTTGATGAGTTACTTCTAGACATGTCTAGTGAAAAACCAAAGAAGAAAGCAACTATCCTTTCAAAGATCACTAAAGATGAAACAGGTGTAAGGAAAGTTCATGTAGCAGTTCCCAGGCTTGAGAAGAATATAGAGGATATAACACTTGATGATTATGACATTAATACAATCAATTTGGGTCCATTGACTGGAATGCAAGTAGAAGAAGAACTTCAGGGTTCAATTGATAATGCTCGGGCTATCATAAGGCAAGAAACCGAGGGTAGAATTAAAGTTGAGCAGAGGTGTCAAGCCTTAGAGTAGTATATTCAGCACTTGGTTCATCCTATTCGTCAACATGAGATAGTTTCTACACCTCCATCTCTTCTTCCTCCAGAAACAGTTGTACATCTTGAGGAGTTGAAGTCTTCATCTCACAGGTTGAAGGATTGGATGAAAAGATCAAAGGAAGCTACATATAAACACCTGGAAGATATCATGCAAGTGTATGATAAGATCAATGACCTTAAAGAAAGGGCACTTGCATTGTTGACAGTTTGTGTTGAATTCAAGGCTATCAAGGAACAATATCTGCCGCATCTGAAGAACTTGATGGAGACATCAGTTGATGATTTGATACATGCTGAAGTGATTGAAGAAGGTAGAACCTATGACTTCTTTTCTTGGTATTATGGTTTTCGCATTAAAGGACAGTTGCTAGATAAGATAGAAACAGATCTGTCAAGAGTAAGGAGTGTACTTAAAAGAATTCAATATGGAATACATGCATCCTTGATGAAGATATGTAATCCATTTGAAGAAGTGACTCTTGATAACATAAAAGAACAAGTTCAAACTTTCTACTTCCAAGAGGATGATGTTTCTGATGAGAAGCTTGATAGTATATTCTCATTTGCTATCCACCTTGGCGCCAACAAAACGAAGATGGCTGATTGGGAGAAGACACTTGGCCTCTATTCCGATGATGTACTTGAAGCTGAAGGAACCACTCAAAACGTGCCAGGTGTACCTTTGGATGATGTCAAGCAGATAGTGTCTAGATTCATTGAATGTCAAGCTTCTAGTGATGGGTATTCACATGGAGACTCCTCATAGGCTGATGATGTGTCATCCTTATCTTCTTGGAAAGCGTGCCTTCATAGCCTCTTTCATTTACTAAAGATAGCCTCTTTCATTTAATAAAGATAGGAGTTTGTTATAACTGCTTGTGATGTGGCATGATCTGATCCATTGGCTTGGCTGATCGATCTTGACCCTTCATGCATTCTGAGGTTTATAAAAGGGCTCCTTTTGCTCTCATTTGTACAATGGAAGACTCTGGAATTGTTGCAAGAGCTCTCTGAAATAATATAAGATTCATTGTTTTGGTGATTCTATATATGTTTCTAAGTGTTGCATGGTTTGGATTTCTTCAAGCGAGTATTAAGATTAGATTAAGTTTTCTTTAAGTTTATGTTAGTTGGTGGAATGCTTCATTATTGTTTGTGGTGAAATCTTTATGTTCACACCATTTGTGGTTTGCGGCTTGCAAATTACAGTGTATGGTTGGTCTGAACAAAGTTGAGCTTAATTTTGATCTCTATGTTTGTTGAAATGTTTCATGAGCATAAGTGATTTAAACATCTTGTACAACCCTAGAAGATTGCATCAATCTTGTGTAGTTGTTTAATTTGGCGAAGCAAGATTTGGTTTGATTTCACCTAAGCAGTGATTATCCTTGCATCTAGGATTACCGAACCCTTTCATCTTTTGTTCTTTTTATCAATTTGATTAGAGATAGGATCAAGAACATCATTGCAACATCATACGCCATAAACTATAGTACTTAGATATTCCAGTGTTTGTCTTCTTTATCATTGAATCAACAGTTTGTTTGAACAATTGTGTAAGTCCCTTTGTGTTTACCAGCATAATCATACTTAGTCACTGAGCTATCTCTTACAAAATCATAAGAAAGGAACCTTGGAGTCATCTTGTTTGATCACTTCGTTCAGCATTCAAGAGGCTTTGCTTAAGAGAGAGTCAGATACTCTGTATTTCACTCTATTGTTGACTTGTCCAAAAACAAACATCAACAGTCCCCAATCAGACAACCTTAGGAATTGACAAATTTTATGTAATTTTCTAATTCTACATACCGAAAATCAATTGTGAAATACAAGATATGGCTACCAAACTCCAACAAATGAATGCTGTCAGCATAATGAGTAGATCAATCAATACAAACTATTGTTGCAAATACTGAAATAAGACAGAAACCCAAACTTTAGTAGATATAAATTCACATTTTGATTTGATTATGATAGAGGACTGCAGTGATAAGGGTAACATGGTATTGAACCCCAATATAAATATAAATAATACTCAGGAGTACTCACACATATGACAGCAGAAATTGATTATGTATTTCACTTCAACCCACAATATGCTGATACAAACTACAGAAACTGTTGACACACTAACTGATACAAATAATCAAAACTCACAGGGCGCTGCAATAAATGACTGACAGGTCCATATGGCATAATCATCAAATAATCAGGGTTACAGGATAAAATAGATTCCCACACAAGGTGCCAAAGTACCAAAAGTTATGCAAAACTCAGCAAATACAAGGCAAACTGTATGGAATTGTTGATGCTAACAACTGAGTAATAACAACAGATCTGCAAACTACATAATTTTAAAACATATTTGTAACAACAATCTACTCACATTTCCACCTTACAATGGTACAGAACAACAAATTCATAAGGGGTGATGGCAAGAAATGCTGCAGTTTTTTGAAAACTGTGAAAATCAGCAACTAAACCCTGAAAAACAACAATATGAAGATGGTACAACGGTTGGAAACTTGTTGTTTGGTAGATACAACAAACCCAAGGCTAGGCACAACATTTATGAAGGTTGGAATTTGCATTTGTGTAGATCTAAACTCTTATTAGCAACAACAGCATTAAGCCTCTTCAAATCAACAAAGCTACAATTGTACAACAGTGCTAGGATGAAAATGTTGGCTGGAATCATGAACTACAGTAGAGTCAATGACTGAAATGTCTCGCAAACAACAACAAATTATTTGAAACCTTAGGCGCAACAATTATGATGTAATGCCCTCTTTTCCCGCATAATCAGTTTGAGAACAATTAGCCTATTTCCAAGTTTTCCTGTAGGCTAATTGGTGATATAAGGGAGAACTCCAGCTTTCTTGGAGAGCACAAGATTGTTCTAGCAGCAGTTTTATTCATGGCAAAGAGTTCAAGAAGTCATCATGAGCCCAATGACACTCTCCGAGTGTGATTCCGCCCTTCTAGGAGCTCTCCAAACTTCTTGGAGAAGCAGGGTATTTTTACGTTGGTGCCAAGTTGCTTCAATTCATCGTCATTTGACTTCAGTAATATCATGGTATGATTAGAATTTCATAATTATCGCATTTTGATGCTTTCCGCAACTTGGGTGGATAATTAAATAATTAAATGTTTTTTTTTTTTTTTTGATACGTAAGATGTGGGATGAGGGCCCACTCCCTTTGAATAAAACATAAAGGAATACAAAGAAACTCAAACTTGCCAAGTAGGGAGCAAAGAGAGACCAAAATATAGAAGCAAAGAAGTTCCAATAAGGAAAGAAACCTAGAACAGACTAAAGAAAGAGAAGAAAGAACAACAAACTACCACACTGTGAGTAACACTAGAAGAAACCATCACCACCATGGCCAAAGAGGCCATACTAAAAATAAGCTTTTTTGTAATGTTCCCCACTTAGCTCGTTACTCCGGGAGATCGGGATTAGCCTATGAATCGACTTCCGTAGGCTAATGTGGTTGTTTAGGAAGTCTTTTTCAGGGACTTACTATTTATAGTAAGTCGTGAGTCAGGTAGTTACTATTTTTGGCGGGGTGGTCGAAAATGACCCTTGGCACACATTTCATAAGTCGAAGTATCGAGAGCTCTAATAGATATAATATAAGTTAAATTAAAAAATTTAACTTATATCCTTATGTAACAGGTTATGACTTCACTTTATGATTATAAAGTCACTTTATATATATTAAGTCATAACTTAAAAAGTGACTCCCTAGGCAGGAATGCTCTCCATGGTGGGCAAGGGGGATAAAAGAAATTAAAATTAAAAAAAAAGAATGCCTCTTCTTGGGCGTTGAGATGTGAGGGAAATAAAGTAAGGGAAAAACTCTCATTTTGGACATGCTTGCTTTGTAATATTTTAGCTCTAGTCTTGAGTTTTGCCCGTGCTAGGGTTTGAGTTTGGATTTTGGCATTCTAACACCAATTTGCAGAGATGGAAACCTTTGCAGATTGCCCTTCCTTGTGTATGAAAGAGTGCATTAGGAAAGGATCTCGGGAGACTTCATTCAGGAGTTTCAATGGTGCTTCCAGGAATTACATTTTGTGGCTTATTGTTGAAGATATTTTGAAAACTTGTGCTTGCAGCCAGAATACAGTAGTTAAAGGACAGAAACCAGGTGTTTGAGGCTGAGTTTGCTGAGTCAAAGAGGATACATTGCAGGCCGTACAACTTCTATGCAGGCTGTACTTGCATAGGAAATCGTGCCACTCCTTGTGGGCAGATTTAGCTATTTTCTAAAGTGATTTCAGTTTGAGAGGGGTCGCCTAGGGTGAAGGAGAATAACAGATAATAAACAGTACCTATTTCTGCTGTTGCTACTAGCAGCCTAGAGGCCGTACATTGCTGGAAGTGGATGTGGTCTTCAATGCAGACATTCCTGTACCATTTGGAGTTGCATATCTCTATGTTTGGGAGCTGAAAGACATTTAAACAGTTCAGAACTTGCAATGTTGAAGATTCCTTGTAAAATGTATGGAGATTGATGCATTTGTTTAGCCATGTATGCTGGTGCAAATTCGGCAGTGAAGTCAAGTTGAAGTTTTCCAAGTGGGTATGACATTTTAATTAGTTTGAGTATATTTTATGATCTGGGTTGTCTTTCGTTTATGCAAAATAGTTGTACATTTTCTGGGTTTGTTTATCTACTTCATATTATGTATATGCAATGCAAAAATCAAACATGCAAAACCACCCATAAACCCTGAACAGCAGACAACAAAAAAAAAAAAAATACAAAAAACAGTCAGTGCAAAACATATACAGTGGGGTGTATGTTACATTTTTTGCTATGCCAAAGAAGGAGAGCCCTCATCCACCGCTTCCTTGCCTTCAATACGAAGTTTTTCAGCATCTGATTTACGCCCTTTCTTCCTTGAAGGACCACAGTCAGGTTTGGTTTTGCTACTCAAGGTTTGTGCAATTGAGCAAATCCTTGTTGGAGCAAGGACAAAATCATGCTCAAACATCTCAGGAGACACATCATCAAGATCATCCATGAAAGGAAAGATGCCCTCAGAATCAGAGTCATCATCCTCTATCGGAGAATCATTATCCAGGTTATCAAGGACTGGATCCATGGCAGGAGTGGGATCTGGAGGCAGCGCAGTCGCAGGACTGGGATCATCATGAGTTTAAAAAAACTTTCCATGGTTGCGCTAGATGAAATTAGATTTCGGAGAGCTAGATTTCATTACCCATTTTTTGAGACAAATTTTCTTGGAACCCAGCTTTCTTTGAGAGGAGCACGGTCCAACATCATGACCCAATTGATTGCAACGAAAACACCAAAAAGGAAGGCCTTCAAAATTTAGGAATTGAGTCCAAGTGCCAAAAGAGGAATGAATACGAACAGAGTGAGGAAGAGGCTTCAAAATGTCCAACAAGGCACAGACCCTGATGAACCCGCATGGGGAAACCGCCTCACCAAAGTCCAGTTTGACAAAAACACCCACATGATTGATTAGATTTTTGATAATATCAGGGTCACGTAAGATTGGGGGAGGGCTGTAAAGCCTAAACCAAATGGGAATCTCAGAAATTTTGGCAGAGGAAGGATCAAAGAAAGGGGTCCAAGAAGTAACAAAGATTCCAGTATTGCCAAAAACCCAAGGCCTATTCTGAACCACAAAGCTGCAATTGGAAGCAGAGCAGAAACGAATCAGAAAGAAACCAAAATCCATATGCTCAATGGCAGGAAGGGACAAACCGCTCCAAGTAGATTTGACCCACTCCAGAACTTGTTCGAAGGTGGGGTGCTTCCTCAGAAATCTGATGATGGGGGAGCGGCTCCCCACATCCGCATCGCCCCCTCAACACAAGAATCGGAAATGGAAAAATCCACAGGCTCATCAGAAAATTCCACATCCGTATCTCCAACCACAACAGAGGCAGAAGAAGGATTTGAAATGAGCACATTCGTGGGCTCCAAAGGTGGAGATGATGGAGACCCAGCCGAATTAAGGTTTGCTTTTTTGATTTGATCCAAGCAAAAGGAACTACAGGTATGAAAAGGATTTGACCTGTTTTTGCAGGCTGTTGTGACCTAATCACACATCGCTCCATTGCAAATGGGGACCCCCTTTTTATTTTAGCTCTGATGCTTTGCATTAAGTCTTAGATGATGTCTTAAGTTTGTTTCATGATCAAGTCAGTGGTTTGTTGCCTAAGTGAGGAATAGTTTCTTGAGTTCTTTGTCTAGTTTTTCAAGAGTCATTAACTTCATGGTGGAAATCATAGTATACTGATGCATGTTTGAGATCCTGAAAATGACTAAGTCTGGTATCCTGATATCCTGAAAATCCTGAAAAATTGACTAAGTCTGAAATCTGGTGGATCCTCCAAATTCTAGATTCTACATGTTACATCCGGTGGATTTGAGTCCAACTTATACTTAAATATATTTTTCAATATACCTTACCCTGAGGAACACTGAAAAAATGGCTAAGTACTGGAGCACAAAATCTTGATCCAGTGCGCCAAGACATGAAGGGAGCGCAAAATCCTTGACTAATGCGCCCTAACCAATGCGTCAGGATCAAGAAGCAATCAAAACCTTGAATCGATGCGCCCAAGGAAGAAGGAAGATTTTGATTTTAAGTTTGAATCAGGAAGCCCTCAAAACATGGAACTAGTGCGCCATAACCATTGCGCCATTGTGGAGAGCTAGATAAGATGGATTGTTAATGATATGATGGAAGAAAGATCAAAAAGAGGATCTCTTGCGCCCCAACCATTGCGCCAATTTTGAGAAGGGAAGCTAGGTCTTGAAAGTCATTTGAAGAGGATTCAAAATTCTCAACCAGTGCGCCCTAACCCATGCGCCACTTTGGATGGATTTTAGTGAAGTCTAAACAAGGATAAGAAGATCCAAAAACCCCATCTCAAGCGCTTCAACCAATGCGCCATGTATACAAAGGTAAAATGGAGGTTCTAAAGAGTCTCAAGAAGAGATTAAAACTTCCAACCAATGCGCCAAGATGGAGAGGATAGTGTCAAGTATCAAAATGCAGATTTTATGAGGTTTTAGGAAGAATTCAAATCCCTTAACTAATGCGCCATCCTTGAGGGAGGGTTTGACTTGAGTTTTACATCATTCATCCCAGAGGAATCAAAACCTTGAACCAATGCGCCTCATCTAGAGCGCCATCAAAAGAGACAAGGTTCAACTCTTGAGTGAGCTGCAAGGAGGATTCAAATTTCTTAACCAATGCGCCCTTGTCAATAGGTGTTGAATGAAGTTTTCAAAACAGTCTTCAAGAGGATTCAAAATCCTTAACCCATGTGCCCGAACCAATGCGCCCTCCTTGAAAGGTAAAACTGATGATTTAAACAAGTTTTAAGAAGCAATCAAAACACTCAACTGCTGCGCCCAAAGCCAAGAAGAAATCAGAATCCTCATCTAGTGCGCCTAGATCAAGGAAGTGAAAAACAGTGATTTAAAAGTGACATTTCAACCAAACAGCAAAAGGCTGATGTAATGCGCCCACTTTGAAAAGGTTTTAATTAAGGTTTTTTGACAAGTTTCATGAAGAGGATTTGAAATACTTAACTATTGCGCCATGATGATGGATTTATGTTAAGTGAAAGGAATGATTTTAAGGAAGATCGAGATGATGATGCAATGCACCTCAACTAGTGTGCCTAGGATAGGAAGCTTGTTAAGTATAGCAAATTCAACTCAACTCCAAAATCCTCATCTATTCCGCCAACATCAAGAGGATTTGAAATTGCCATCAAGTGCGCCCAATCTGCTGTGCCAACCTTGGACATTTTCAAGACAAGTTTTTAGATGATACTAAATCCTCATGTGATGCGCCACTTCTAGGAAGGTATAGTTCAAATCTCAAGTGTGATCTCATGAGAAGCATAAAATGCTGATCTGCTGCAACAGAACTGATGCACCATTATTAAGGGACAGCTTACTTCAACTTTTGGTGAACATTCAAGCAAAGAACAAAACCCCCATCCAAGGCGCCCTTAAGACCTTCCAAGAAGAGATCAAAATTCTCATCTCAAGCGCCACATCCATGGTGCCAAGGAATGAAGGTGTAGAGTGGTGAATTTCAAGAACAAATCTCAAGCAAAAAATCTAAGTTTCCATCCATTTGTGCCATGTACATGAAAATGAAGTTAAGCTTTAGTGAATGTTAAAAGGAGATCAGAATTCCCATCTAGTGCGCTTAAGTTGGAGAGGTTTCTTTTGGATGTTCAAATGCAAACATTTCAAGTGGATATCAAGATCATGATCCAATGCACATGAAGAGGTTGCTGATTGTGAGTTTTAGAACACTTTTTAAATCTGCTACACCATCTTTTAATGAAGTCGGATTGAGCCACTTTGGATTGAGACTAAATTCAAGTTTTATGAAGGTTTCTAGGCTAGGAGTGAAATTGGCATCCCATGTCTCATCCATATATGATATTTAACATTAAATTTATGATTGCATCAACTAATTTGGCATCCAATGCACTTAAGATTGGAAAGGTTAGAAATTGGTTTATAATGATTATTTTGTGTTGTAAGATCAAGGAGTTGATATTGCTTCCTTGTTTGTGTTGCAGGAGCTAAGAAGTCATCCTAGGAGCTAAGTGATTAGAGTCATCTTCAAGCGAGGGATGATGCTGAGAGGAGGTTGCTACGAGGAAACATCATGTAGCTGCTCCAAAGGAACCTTTCATCATCATCGTGTTGGAACTCTTCATCAAGGGCATCATGTTAAGATCATCAAGTTGGAGCATTTCATCATCTACATCATGTCAAGGACATCTATCCATCTAGCTTCAAGTGCTTTCAATTTTCAAGTCTTCGAGAAGTCTCTTATTTCATGAATCAAGTATCATCATCATATCTCTACTCTACTCTCTACATGAAGATTTATCCAAAGAAGATCAACCTATCTGCAAGAGAAGAAGGATCACGAAGTTAGTCAAATGAAGCAACAAATATCATACATCCAGTTTACAAGACAATGAACAAGGCGAGATCTACAAGATGCATTCTCAAACATACAAGTTCAAAGCAATCACATTGAAGATATCATAAGATGATACAATTTGGGAATATGTCCACAAAACAAATTGTATAGATAGTTGGAATCCATAAGAGTTGCTGAGATGCACCTACGTGGCATGTACATCATCATCAAGCCAATCACAAGTCGCCACATCATTCAACAAGCAAGAAGCCAAAGAGGACGTCCATGTGGAAGATACTCCAAAGATTCTATTTCATCCTTATCTTCTTGGAAAGCGTGCCTTCATTGCCTCTCTCATGTACTAAAAATAGCAATTTGTTGTAACAAACTGCCTTGTTGGCATGATCCTAGCCCTTGGCTATATGGATTGATCCAAGCCATTCATTGTATTCCTGGACCTCTATATAAAAGCCTTGTTGCCTCATTTGTAAAAGTAGTAGTCATTAGGAATCTAGTAGTTTAGTTGGTAGGATTAGAGTAGAGTAGAAAGAGACTCTCGAAATTCTCTGAGAGAGCTTGGAGTTGTTGTAAATATTTTGCAAGATTAATGCAAAGATATTGGAATTCATTTGGTGTTAAGTGTTGTCTTGTGAAATGACATGGTTTCTTGTATCTTGATGAAGTGGAGAGATGTTTCAAGTAGATTAGAAGCTCATTGATGTTATGTATGTTGTATTGAATATTTGATCAACTCCTAGCTCATGCTTTTAACATTCATCGCCGGTGAAGTGTTGTGTAAAGCTAGTCTGAGCCTTATCATTTGCTTAAGTTCGATTGTGGATGCTTGTTTGAGCTGTGCCGTCTAATGGGTGCTTATATAAGCTTTCATGATTTGAAAACCATCCGTTTACATTAAGAGGTTGCACCAACTCCATGTAGTTGTAGGCATCCTTGGCGAAGTGGAGTTAGGTTAATTCAGGAGTTTGTCTATTCATGCATCGTCATTGCTTCATTGACCTTAGATTAGCTTCCTAAACCTTCATCTTTTGCCTTTTCTTTATCATTAAGACATTGTACATATATCATCCACACTCAAGGGAGAAATAAACTGAATGAAAGAAGAAGAAATCTACGTAAGTCCCTTTGTGATAATCAGCAAGATCACATGTAATCACTGAGTATATGCACCATAAGTTATAAAAAAGGAACCTTGAAGTTGCTTCATTGGATCACACAGTTTAGCCTTTGGAGAGTTTTATTCAAGAGAGAGTTGGATACTCAGTATTTTACTTTATTGTTGACTTGTCTAAAAACAATCATCAACACGGGCCAACAAAGCCTACGAATCCAAAGTAGGGGAAACCGCCTTCGATGGAGAGACAGGGGAAACCGAATGTCCTGCTTCAGGCTGGGTAACAGCATCAACCCCAAGGGGATCAAACCGAATAGAGGCTCCTTTTTCGTTGTGATGAATCGATTGGTTTTTGCTGGAGGAACGCAACGAGTACCTTTCTTGACATGCCCTAGGTGCATCGTCACTGTCAGAAGGCCTTTTTTGCATAGCACGACTCTTCCCTTTTTTCGCTCTAGCACCCTTGGCCTTAGTCCACGCCCCAGTGCCAATGCTCTGCACGCTTTGAGCCCGACTCATACCATCACCCACGCAAGGAACCTGCACACCATCTCGCTCTGAATCCTCGCACATCGCTCCTTAATAATTAAATGGTTATTACTTAAGTTGTCTCAAAAGTATTATTCGGTTAAAGACAACTTATGTGTAACTATTCATTTGAAAGGTGTTTAAGTTGTGCATACAAGGGTGCTAGGCATATGGGGGACTTTGCTCATGAAAAAGAATTATTATTTTCAAAAGGGAATTTTTCGAGGCAAATTAAAAAAAGTAATATTATATTCATTCCAAAAAGTTATAAAAGGAGTGTTGGAGCTCATTTGTGAGGTTAGCCATGTTATGTATTTGCTTTTGCATTTGTGAGGTTAGCCATGTTATGAATTTGCTTTTGCATATGGAGAGAGCTTGAATTCTTTTCAAATTTTTTGAGGACGAAAACCCTCTTGAGATTTCTAGTTTCGGGAACGAAAACTCTCCTGGCTAGTCTTGGTGATTTCATTTCAGGAATCACAAAGTGCTTCAATGGAGGATTTGATGTGTTTTGAAGTTTTTCCTTATAGGATTTTGATGCAGTGATTGAAGATTCAATAATAGAGATTTATTCTAGGTTTATCTGATTATCTTTTGGTTATTGTGTGAAGTTTCTTTCCTTGTTGAGCAGCACTTGTCCTTGTTGGTCTGTTGTACCATGTTGAGTGTTGGAGGAGGTTTTGCTATAAGAAATCGTCAAAAAATGGACTGAAATGCCTTCCAAGCTTGGCTGCTTGACTTAGCATGAATTTTTGGTGATATGAGAATTGATTTGGTTGAAGGGACTATTTTTTTTGCAGGCCGTACTTTTCTGAACTAGGCCGTACCTGCTAGAAGGGGCGTGGGGGTCTTGGAGGCAAATCACCCCACTTATTATTGTTTTCTTTGGTTGTTTGGGTGGTGCTTTTGGTCAAGGTTTCAGTTGGTATGAGTTAAAGGGTGAACATTGATCAGTTTTGGTAGTTTTGGAAGGTTCTATGTGCTGGTTGGAGGGTCCGACAATGCTGTTCATTGCATCAGAACTGAACAACAGCTACAACAGAAGGTTTCAGTGGGTTTGGAACTGAGATATGACTTCATTCTTCATCAACAACTGCTAATCTTCACTTGGGTATGATTTTTTCATGATTTCTACATGATATTATACTGTTATTCCTTCAAGATGTATGTTGCAGCGTTATATTTCATGTGAAATCAGAATATAACATGCATATTGCAGCTTTTTAATGTTTGTAATATCAATTTCTAGTTGCAATATTAATTGTTTGTAATACCTCGGAAGGTAGTATCGCCAGTGGCTTGCTTTTATGCATTTCATGATGTAAAACCTAGATGGTTATAGCATTTTCTTTCAGCCCATTTTGGCATGAACAAGCTTGCATGTAATCGACCATTTTGGTCTGATTAAGCTTTAATCAATCTGCCAGTGGCTTGCATTGCACAGTCCACTGAAGAAGCTTTTATAAGGTCGGCTTAGCTGCCTCGTGTGCTCATTTTGTTTGCATATCACACTCCATTGAATAAGTGCATATGTGGTTGGCTCTGCCGCCTAGTGTGATAATTTGTGTTGCATCGACCACTTTGTTGAATAAGCGCAGATTGTGGACGGCATGGTCGTCTAGTGTGTCACAGTGAACATTTTAATTGCATACTCTCTAGTTGCTACATTGGATAGTTGTGTAGATCCAACACACTGTATGCTCTCACCTTGCCCACATCGAGATCTGGGTGATCAGAAAGTGTTGAGGAGTTTGCATGATTGTATTTTTATTTCAATTGAAATATTAAAAAAAACTAGGGTGGTTATTACAGTGGTACTAGAGTTGGTGATCTTGTCAGCCTGTTGAAGTCTAATTCTTCTATTGCAGATTTGACATTCCAATTTCAGTATTTTGCATGTTGGTGATGAGCATCTGCATGTTCATTTTAGCCATTCCTTGATAGTTGCAGAAAAGCAGAGTTTGAAAGACATGAAGATGATTACAATTGAAAAGTCTATGTTAGAAATGTTGCAAGAACTGCATAAACAGTTGAAGGATCCAGACATTAAGAAAGTGTTCCAAAAGAGGGTTGTGAAACAAGAACCTATGAAATCATGTTTGAAGGAAGAATCAAAAGTTCTAGAAACAAAGGCCAAAGGAAAGAAGTTGGAGTATGAGGAAGGGGAAGAGAAGATAGATCATATTCAAGAGAAATTGATGATAGTATAGGACAAGATGAGCTATGAATGAGAGGCCATCAAAATTCTTGATCAGTATAAAAAATTTCCTAAAGAGTTCAAAGACCAAGTTTTCTTTGATGGTTTCTTGAAATTAATTGTAGTAAGGTTTCCAAGCAAAAAGGTAGAGAAGTTTCCAAGGAGTTGGAGAAGAAGAAAACGATTTTGAAGGTAGAAGGAAAGCCAGATTGGAGTCTTCAGTGTCAAAGACCAAACTCCATTCTAAGACATCTTCTTCCAGCCAACAGAAGAAGAGTTCTTCTATTGCAAGAAATAAAGAGGGGCAACAAAAAAGAATTTTGAAGACGAAAACTTTGCTTCTTATGCAAAGAATCTTGGGAACCAATGTAATATCCCACCCCCTTATGGTTTTCTATGGTTTAGTTGAACTTGATGCGTTTTGGTGTTTTTTGCATTTGACATAACACATGCATGTACATATATTTTCGAAAATCACAAGAAATAGAAATACCCAATTGCTAATTTTCAAAGGAAATGCATTAAAACTCATAAATAGATGATACCATGTGCAATATATTTTAATACGTCAAAGTGTTAACATACCCATTCGCTGTCCTAGGCAATATAGAGCTGATACAGCAGTGAACAACATATAAATACATGCTAGGTACAATGAGATGGAGGTACAATCTTCTGTTGTCCGTTAATGGACTATCTACAATCAGAAACACAAGGTACTCGCCCTCCAACAATGCCAAACTGAATGTATATTGCTACTCTAGAGCCCACGCCTAGGCTGGAGATGGTACGGCTTGCTGGGTGTTTGTAGTAGCATTAAATGTCACCAAAAACCCTCCAAACAGCCACTAAAAACTCTGCACTATATCAACAGCACTCCATGCTCAGCTGAGATGAGAAGACTTGGCCAAAATGCCCACCAAAACACCATAAACTTCTCCCTATGTGGTACGGCCTAACCACAAGTGTATGACTCATATGAGGGGCTGAAACCACATTGAAAACTCACCAAAACCAAGTCTAAAACCTGCAATGCACTCTTCAATCCTCCTCCATAATTACCGTGACAAGAAACTTGAGATATATCAATGAAAACCCTTCTACAACAAGCTGACTACTTGCAAATGAAGCACAATAGTAACCTCTGAAATGAGATCACCTCAAAACATCCTAGAGATGTCTTTCAACCCTGTAGATGCTCAAAACCAAATGAAGGATTTCGTCTTCAAAGGTAGCTAGTTCAAACCTTTGGCACAACCAAGAAACAAAGCTCATTCAATAAAATTATGTAATGGTAAGAATGAAATGCCTTCACTTTCTCTTTTATTTCTCCATTACTTTCCAGCGCCACTTTTGGGAGATAAATATTTTAATATTATTTTCAGTCCTTTATGACATGGGCGCCCACTTCCAAAGAATACAAGACTTTATTACAATATGCCTTTTACATTTTTCTCCCAACGCCCCTTTAATAAAGTCACTTTAATAATTTAATTAACATTAAGTTAAATCTTTAATTTAACTTAAATGACATTAACGTTAATTAAAATAATATAACTCTGCCCAACAAACACCAACAAACAACCGAAGGAGTGACCAATCATGTAGTGACATGGAAACGGTGCCACGTGAAGAAGTCGGTGCTGAGCGGTGACCTACTAAAAATAGCAACCTGCTAAAAATAGTAAGAATGGCCCAAATGTCCAAAATCGCCCGGACAAACATCACCGCGAACCTTCTGATATTATGAGCTCAATGCAACACTTGGAAAGGCCCCTAGTCGGCCGAACTGCCATGTCACCAAAACATTGTCCAGACTGACACTTACTATAAATAGTAAGTACGGATAAGTTGTCCGAAATCCCTCCGGAAAGTGTCATACTGCTCCACTGGAACAATTGAGCACACTGGTGACATCAAAATACTCCACTGATCAGGCTGTCGCAAACCCAGAAAGTCAGTTCTAACTGCGCTGCAAGAGAACCCGAAAATGGGGACATTACAACCAAGCCACAAATGTTTGAGCAGAGAAAGGGTGAAATCAGATGAACCTAAGTTTGAGAAAGAAGAACACTCAAGGCAGTTTGAGGATGACAGTTAGTTGGGAATCAGAAACGAATGCTTCTAAAGACAACTACACAAATTTGGGTCAGCATGAAGATTGGCTCAAACATGAAAATATAAATAGTTTCCAATCCTTCTCAGATAACCCACTTTTTGAGATGGATATGGAGAGATCTTTTGATAACCCACTTTTCAAGATGGATACCTCTAGGTCACAAGATGAAGAAGTGGATATTTATTTGACTTCTAACAAATGTGTAAATCAAGATGATGATGATGAAGTTAAGGAAGAGATTGGCTAGTTGAGCATGAGAAAGAAGAAAAATCAGATTTGCAAGAGATGGGAAGGAAGCAAACTTGGAGGATTCCACCATGCAAGTGGAAGATATGAAATTTAATGAAGAAAAAGATATTTTGACTTTCAAGATTACAAATCAGCAAAGGAACAATATTAATGTTGCCAAAGAGAAGGCCTCACTCGATGAATGCACAAGTGAGGATGACATTCATGTTCAGTACACACCCATCAATCCTCCAATGATTGATGATTTGAAGGATATTTGTCAAAATAAAGTGCTGATTTTTCTGAAGCAACAAGAAAGGAAGACCAATGCCTTGAACAGACTTGTGATTTCAGATTGGAAATTCAAGAGGTTTATGTGGTGGAGTTCCAGGAGGAACTTATTGAGAGGCATGTGCATGAGAAAAGTGCCTCAGAGGATATTAATGTTGGTTTTCAGCTGGCTGAAGTTTTCGGATCAGCAACTAATGGTGAGCACATTGACCATCTTTATGATTTTAGCCTATGGTATGAAAGCATTGTTGTTAACAGGGCTTTAGAGCAAGGCTTTTATCATAATGAAAGGGACCATAAGATTGTAGACAAGATAAAGAATTCAACTTGTATCGAAGGATACTTACATCCTTTTGCTGAAGGTTGTCTTCACATAAGAATATGGGTGTAATGTCCCCTTCTAGCAAGCCAGAATTTTTGCAACCTCTGCTATTCGTTTAATACTTTGATAATGCTTTTGAGTTCTTTCAATGGCTGTTCTTGTTTGACGTTGGCTGTTAACTCAGAGAATACAATATAAGTTATGTCTTTACTCAATGGAGACAGCGATCTCTGTCCGCGATCGCCTTGATGGTTGACTGTATTTGTTTGGAGGCTGAGTATTGATTTCTAAGATGTTTGATGTAGATTTAGACTTCTCTTTAATTGTGAGTTCCTTTTGTGTTTTTCTTTATATCCACAGATTCAAACAAATGACGGCTGGGCAATGTTTGTGGAAACGATATGCTCAAATGCTTCTATTTATGTAATATACATCAATGCCCATTTGCTGCTGCTAAATGATTAAGAGATAAGATGCTTGTGATATGTTTCGGTCTACAGAGAGAATGTTATGCTATGCTTCGATCTGCAGAGAGGGACGGTTGTGTTATGATCGATGCCTTCCTTGCTACCCCCGCTCACCTTACATATTTGATCGGGTGTCCTTTCATCAAGGGACGCTTCTTCATAATGCATCTTTTAGTTAACATTAATCCATTCGTTACCACTGGCGCTTCTTATTATCCTTACTAATTGCTTATTATTATTTTTTATTCACACGATCATTGACAATCGATCCATTTCAAATCTTATGCATAAAATAATCGTCTTTATGGATTCGATGTTTTGCTCTTCATGGACTGCTGAGTGATTGACATTTAAGTATCTTATTTTTTGCCTCTATGGGTATATGATTGTGTCTCTCATCGGCACTTAGAAACCTCATCGGAGTTGGCCATTTTAGTATATATATTGATGCCTTTTCTTATGTTTAAATACAAAGTGTTGCAATCGATCTCATCATTGATTTGGTCTTCTTGATTAGTATGGCAGGGTGACTATTCAAATCTTTAATTGGAATAGGGTCATCGAGGGATATGACAGAATGTATGCAATTGATAGTCTTTCCAATCTTCAATTGGAAAACATAGTCATGACAACGGGACCCGGGTGTTTCATTGAAACATCTGACATTAAGAACTAAGGGCTGTCCTTCATACAGAGTTTGCGGTTTGTTAGTTGGGACAATATCAATTTTCTTATCCAATATTGAGGTTGATTTAGTTTTGTCTCTGAACATGGGCACTTGTAATGAGTTGAATCAATGTGGAATTGATAGCACACATTGGAGAAGATTGTTTGTCATGATAGACATAAGAGTAACAACTCCTTGTTGTATTAGAGTAATGTGGGATAAGCATGGAGGAGCTACTTCGTTGATGAGTTTTTATCACCAACAGAGTTTGGTGGGAGTTGGGGAAGATAGAAGGAATGTTCCATGGAGGTTTATAACCCAAAATTTCAGACTTAGTACTGCTGTCTTGGTGCAGATCAGCCATCATATATTTTGGCTTGCACATTTTCAAATGGGTTGGCAAGAATTATCAGTCAAAGGATGGAGTGTTTCTCAGTTGGTAGTTGTTGAGGAAGTATTTTCGGCCTTTGCGAAAGCATCTTCAAACATTAAGATGCTCACAAATCCTGTTTTTGCAGAGAGGCTCCAAATTTAAGGCACTGATTTTGATAAAATCAGATTATAAGTTGCTATTTCTATGCTTGAACAACTGCAAGGTTGAGAATTTTGGGACCACTAGACTTTGGGGAAATGTTGGGAAGTGATTTCAGCTGAAAAGAGTGAATACTTCAGCCAACATAATTCTGATTTGGGTGGAAAATAAGGTAATACATGACTGTTATAAATTGTTTCCAGCCTGCACACAAGCTGATTTGTATCATTTCATGGAAAGAATAATTCACTAAGGTCATTTTGCAAAGGCATGTGTTGTGAATTTTAGAAGTTTGTCTTTGGGATTAACTCAGAACAACAGATATTTGTATGTTTATGGCCACCATTTTGGGTTTCCAAAAGTGAAAACAGAGAGCGATCACTTAGACTTAGCAGTTTTTATCAGAGTGGTGCAGCGGAAACATGGTAGAGCAAAATAGCTTTTTGGGAAAATTGCAGAAGCCTTGCCAAAGATTACTACTCAGTTGGCAAGAAATTTGAAGGAGGTTATTCCTGAAGTTATATTACAGCATAGCACATCCATTAAAATGACACACAAACCTCCTAGATCGATTTGGGATCTTGGGATTACTTCTAAACTTTGTCTGAGGTTATTCAGTTGATTGAGTTGCAATTGCTTGAGGACAAGCAATTTTGGGGAGGGAGGATTGTAATGTCCCATTTTCCTGCATAATTAGTTTGAGAGCAATTAGCCTATTTCCGAGTTTTCCTCTAGGCTAATTGGTGATATATTGGAGAGCTCCAGCTTTCTTGGAGAGCACAAGATTGTTCTAGTAGCAGTTTTGTTTATGGCAGAGAGTTCAGGAAGCCATCATGAGCCCAATGACACTCTCCGAGTGTGATACCGCCCTTTTGGGAGCTCTCCAAACTTCTTGGAGAGGTAGGCTATTTTTAGGTTGGCATCAAGTTGCTTCAGTTCATCGTCATTTGACTTCAGTAATATCATGGTATGATCAAAATTTCATAATTATCGCATTTTGATGCTTTCCCCAACTTGTGTGGATAATTAAATAATTAAATGGTTATTACTTAAGTTGTCTCAAAAGTATTATTCGAAAAAAGACAACTTATGTGTAACTATTCATTTGAAAGGTGTTTAAGTTGTGCATACAAGGGTGCTAGGCACATGGGGGACTTTGCTCATGAAAAGGAATTATTATTTTCAAAAGGGAGTTTTTGGAGGGAAATAAGAAAAAATAATATTATATTCACTCCAAAATGTTATAAAAGGAGTGCTGGAGCTCATTTGTGAGGTTAGCCATGTTATGAATTTGCTTCTACATATGGAGAGAACTTGAGCTCTCTGAAATTTCTTGAGGACGAAAAGCCTCTTGAGATTTCTAGTTTCGGGAATGAATACTCCCCTAGCTAGTCTTGGTGATTTCATTTCAGGAATCACGGAGTGCTTCAATGGAGGATTTGATGTGTTTTGAAGTTTTTCCTTTAGGGTTTTGATGCAGTGATTGAAGATTCAATAATGGAGATTTATTCTAGGTTTATTTGATTATCTTTTGGTTATTGTGTGAAGTTTCTTTCCTTGTTGAGCAGCACTTGTCCTTGCTGGTCTGTCGTACCATGTTGAGTGTTGGAGGAGGTTTTGCTATAAGAAATCATCAAAAAAGGGATTGAAATGCCTTGCAATCCTAGCCACTTGACTTAGCATGAATTTGTGGTGATATGAGAATTGATTTAGTTGAAAGGATTGATTTTTTTTTGCAGGCTATACTTTTTTGAACTGGGTCATACCTGCTAGAGGGACGTGGGGGTCTTGGTGGCAAATCGCCCCACTTATTATTGTTTTCTTTGGTTGTTGGGTGGCACCGTTGGTCAAGGTTTCAATTGGTATGAATTAGATGGTGGACATTGATTTGTTTTGGTAGTTTTGGAAGGTTCTATGTGCTGGTTGGAGGGTTTTGACAGTGTTGTTCCTTGCATCAGAATGTAATGTTCCTAAGTGGTTATACTGAAATTAATTTGCCAACTTAGCTAATAATACTTGCAAACAATTAGCCCACTAGAATGAAATTGAACAAGTATACAAATATTTAATGAAACCCACTCCAAATGTTTTATTCTTTCAATAGAAATGTTGCAAGTACCAAACAAGGGTTCGCTGTCTTCTATGACAGTCACATACACATTCAGATCAGACCTCTGTAATGAATACAAATAACTCCAATTGGCCTCCCAAAGCTTAGCCAAATGCTTATCCAATAGTAGATCTTGATTACAAACAAATATACCCCTGAACAGTGTGGTATCAGCTGAGTGTAATTCAGCATGGACAAGTCAAACACATCACAAATGCAAATCGGTAGAGGCCTAGAGTCTTCAAGTCGTCTTAGAGCCTTCAAGTATGATTGCAAATGATAGTATTAGAGCTGTAGTATGACTGCAATGGCTGTAACAAAGGATGTGTGGCTGAAAGATGATGAATTCCTTGATACAACTTTCTACAACTCCTCAATGATTGTCTAACACCTGCAATTGTTTCCCAATACCTGCAATTTTGAAATCAATGGTGAAATTAGAAGCAAAATCACCTCTTAAAACATAGGGGATCATCTCCCTATGGGCAAGGGCACATCTCCTTGCAAATAAGCATGAAAATCGGAATCTTCAAGCTAGAATTGAATAGGAAAAACATACCAAATCAGTCATATCCTTCAATGAAGATGAAGTGCTCTATTTATCCTTCTCCTTTCATGGCCGATTGAGTTTGAGCATTGGTGGATGTGATTCTCCTTGGGTAAGTATTGGTTTACTCTTTCATGGCGCTTTCTTCTTGGAGAATGGAAATGTCATTGCATTAATTAAATGCTTTTTTTCTATCTCCCATGGGCAACCCTTCTTCTTGGCCGAATGGTCTCATGTCCTAGGTGAATGCATTAATCTTCTTTGGCACCTTTTTCCTTGCAAGATCGCACCCTTCATGCAATGGCGAATGGCATTGAATGCATTTGAAACCCCTTTTTGCCTATTTGCCTTGGGCAAATACACCTTAACATAGGTGAATGAGTCTTAGCTTTGGCGAATCCCTTCAAGTGGCCGTTGGCACACCTTGCTATGTAAATCAGCCTCCTCATTGCTAATCGTTCCTCTTATCTTGGGCGAATGGTATTGGATGAAGCATTATGACATTTCCTTGATTTGGCCGAACCTTCATGATGATAAATGTATTTGCAGCTCCATATGATCATTCACCTTGGGCGAATATCACTTATCATGGGCGAATGTGTCTTGGCTGGTCGAATACATCTTCTTGGCAAATGTGTCATGCTATGGCCGAATCCCCTTTGGTTGAATTGTCTCTATCCTTAAGTGAATCCTTCATATTATGGCCGATCCTTACCATTAGCCTTTACCTTTCCCATAGGGCGAATAAAATTGATGTTTACAACTTCTATGCTTTGGCGAATACCCTAAGTCTTCTCATGCTCCTGTTGGCGCATGATCCTAGGCGCCATTCCCTCCCTAGTCGTTGGCATTTGAATATTCGAATTGGCATATAGCTTGGGCGAATGCAAATGGGTCCTATGACAACCGTTCGTATTTTGTCCCTTGTTTGAATTTGAATCCTCTTTCAACCGTTGGGCCCAATCATTGGAACTCTTTATACCATGCGAGTGCCTTTTGAAATGATCATTTAGATCTTGAATTTGTATTTCCCTCCATTTTGAATTTGAATTGGGTTTCCCTCCATTATGCATTTATTTCCCTCCAAATCGATTGATGAAGTGTCATGATGCTTAGCTTGGACCTATCACACATTTGAATCCTTTTTACTTAGCTTGGACCCATCTTAACCTCCATAGGAATCGATTATGGCAAATGTAATTAAAGATTTCATTTGCCTTATGAAATGCTAAAATAATACTTGGCTCCAATTTGGGGATATTACACAGAACTAAACAACAGCTACAACATAAGGTTTCAGTGGGTTTGGAGCTGAGATATGACTTGATTCTTCATCAAAAACTTCTAATCTTCACTTGGGTATGATTATTTCATGTTTTCTACATGATATTACAGTGTTATTGCTTCAAGATGTATGTTGCAGCAGTATATTTCATTTGAAATTAGAATATAACATGCATATTGCAGCTTCTTAATGTTTGTAATATCAATTACTAGTTGCAATATTAATTGTTTGTAATACCCTAGAAGGTAGTACTGCCGGTGGCTTGCTTTTATGCATTTCATAATTGTAAATGTTTACTGTCAGTCATTATAGCATTTTCTTTCAGCCCATTTTGGCATGAACAAGCTTGCATGTAATCAACCATTTTGGTTTGATCAAGCTTTAATTAATCTGTCAGTGGTTTGCATTGCACACGTCCATTGAAGAAGTGTTGATAAGGTCGGCTTAGTCGCCTTGTGTGTTCATTCTGTTTGCATATCACACTCCACTGAATAAGTGCAGATGTGGTCGGCTCTGCCACCTAGTGTGATCATTTGTGTTGCATCGACCACTCCGCTGAATAAGCACAGATTGTGGATGGTATGGCCGCCTAGTGTGTCGCGATGAACATTTTAATTGCATACTCTCTAGTTGCTGCATTGGATAGTTGTGTAGATCCTGTTGGGACCTAAAATTTCATACCAATTTATGCAAAATTTTAGGTTCCCATATGTAAAAAATCAATTTCAACACTCAGAAATGCACCTGCACAATGTGCTCAAGTGGCCTACTTTGAAGCATTGTAATTCGAAGCCTGTTCATTTTCTTGCAAAATGACTTTGCAAGCATGATTACTTATCATATGTGAACACACGTATCTGATTACAGCTTCCTGTGACATGATTTAACTGAGTTTTGAGAAGTCGAGCTGAAGGGTTCTGGTAAAATTTGCTACTTGCATAATGTGAAATCAGCCCGAGAGGCCAACTTTGGAGGTTGATATCTAGCAGCTAAATGATGATCTTGACAAGCTAATCAGTGTTCCATATTCCCCTCATAATAATGTACCTTCATACTAGTTTTTGGGACCCCAACATATCGTTTGCTATTTTTTCAAAATCAAAAGCAAATGTAAAAAGTTCAGTTGCCATATCTGCATTTCCAAAAAGTTGCGGAGAGGTCAACTTTGGCCCTTAACATTTCATGACAGAAGATGGATGGGGAAGAATCCTCTTACACACGCACTCATCAAGCCTAAATGAAATCAACTTTCTAGTTACAACTTCCCAGGAAGAGATTTAATGGGTTTTTAAAATTGCAAGTTGGTGAGCTCGAATCAGGGTTTGACAGGGGCAGTTTTCAAGGAGGTTAATTTGGAAGGTAATATCTAGCAATCGGGTCGTGTTCATAAAAAACCAATTGATGTCTCAAATTCTTCCCATGTTAATGTGCTTACATGCCAATTCTCAAGGTCCCAACACTTCGTTTGATGTTGTTTCAAAAGCAAATCCAAGTGGATTTTACACAACTCTGTGACTACATTCCCAGGCAGCTTCAGAAAGGTCAACTTTGACACCCGATATCTTATGAAGGAAGAGGAATGATGAAAAATTGTTTTGCACACATGTTTACGTGACCTAAATGAACTAATCCCCAGGATGGCAGCTTCTCAAAATTAGATTTGATATTTTTCCAAAGAGGCAAAATGATAGGTTTCAGTTGAGTTTAAATAGGTGCAAAACATGCTGAGTGAGCTACTTTGATTGTGAGCAACTTTTAATTCCAATAACTTCATGCCGAACCGTTTGTTGCGTTGAATTCTCGGGTCAGAAATCTACAAGTTTGTGCATTTTCGTGGCTCCGGGAGAGGTTTTGATCAGTTTTCCAGGGCAATTTTGGAGGCTACATGGCCTGTTTTGCTCACTATGCAAAGTGCCAGAAAGAAGATTCTGATGAAAACCCATTTCATTTTCACACCTCATGAACACACAAATGCAGTATCAGGGCAATCCGAGACAGAAGCTTATTTCAAAATGAAAAAATTTTTTAGTCGGACCCACATAGGGGATCCGACTTGTGATGCACGATGGCTGTTGTAGGAGTGGCAATTCAAGTTCTGAAGCAGATTGAAACATTAGGGTTTGGCATTGGTGTCAAAAGTCCAAGGTGTGCACAACGGAGGTTCTTGTTTCTATATGTTAGGAAGAAGCCATAAAAGCAGGAAAATACTGGCATTAACTTCGATGCTTATGAGGATATCCCCGTTGACACCAATGGGGAGAATGTTCCACGTCCTGTAGATACATTTGCAGAAATGAATTGGGTTTCGAAGCTGGAGAAAATGCAGAGGAAATGACTAGTAGCTGCAAAACTTGCGGATGGCTTTAAAGATTCTTGTTCATGTATCTCATGCTTCAAATATGGTGCTAATGGAAACAATGGATAGCAGGATGTAGGAATGACAACAATGACAGTTTCTTATGTACTCTCCCACTATACAAAATATTAAAGAAGAAGGTCTTGAGTATTTTCAAAAACACTAGATTGTGGTGATAAATGTGATGTAAGGATGGAGCTCCAGTGATATCAATATCTGCACAACTAAAATACAAAATTGACGCTCTAGGTGAATACATAACAAACATGATTCCTATTTCCTGAGCATAATCTCGTTGCTCCACCCAACATGATTATAATCAGATCATTTGATGTGAATAAACCTGCTAAAATTCATGCATTGGCTAAAGGTTTGCAGATAATAAGAAATACGAGAGCTTGGCTCTGGCACGTATGGAACAGTTTATCATAGAAAATGTAAGGGATCAGAGATGTTGCTATTAAGTAGATCAAAGCCAGCTGTTTTGAAGGTATACAGAGCAAGAACAAATGATAGTAGACTTCTGGAAAGAGGCTTCTATTCTAGGTCAACTCCATCATCCCAATATTATATCATTCTATGGTGTTGTTCGGGAAAGACCTTGGATCAAATACGAGGCAGACACATTATTTCACCATATGCAAAAAACGGATTTCCAACCCGGTTAGTTCATATTTGCCAGCATCCTTCCCGCCTGTACTAGAATGGGAGCCTTGAAATAGTGTATGGACATCCATCGAAGCGTAATGGAAGGGGGATTTTTTCTTCAGATATTGTAGTTGCGAATGCCTTGATAGGCATGTGTGCCAATGACGGAGCATAAAAATAGAACACGAGTTGTTTAATGGAATGATTCAGAGAAATATGATATCTCAGAATGCCAAAATTGCAAGCATAAAACCAGGTTCCATGATGGTTGCCAACATCCACGGTGCTCGAAGCAGGCAAATAGGGTGGAATTGGAAAACGCATGAGAAACCCTAAACTCACGTATCGGCGTGACATTTGAAGTCGGAGCAAAATTTTTAATTCACACCGATCTTAAGTTTCTTGCCGATGGACACCTTTTCGGGGAGACAATTGCTTTTGGCGGAGATTATTTAGATCACACCGATCTTATACATCTTGCCGATACTGTATGCTGGAAACCGTGAGGTAAAAGAATTATTAAAAGTGAATTTATTTCAAAAGGGAAATGAAAATTGGCAAAAGGTGCATATAAAAAATGGAATGAGACTATAGTGAAATAAATTTGAATTTCACACTTTTATGGAAAACGTTGTCAAGTGGGAAATAATTTGCGGGAAAAACAAAATAAATATACCTAATGAAGATTTTTATAGTTGATATTTCACTTGGAGGTAAAAAGTTTTCCCAGAAGAATCAACTAAATAGGTAATTAGTTTACCTAAAAGAATATTTTCTGGAAAAGCATATGACGGCCTATGAAAGTATTTTTCACCCGAAGAATTATTAAGTGGAACATTTTATGAGTAAAATCACTTACAAGACTACTTGAAGAATTTAATATTTTGGTAAAATTCCTATGAAGAAATTACTTAACGCGGAATAAAGATTTACTTGATGGTTAAGGCTTGGAGTAAAAAGTTATTCATAAGGTAAAGATTTTATGAAATGCCAAGGGGAACAAAATTAAATAAAAGATTGCAAGCTGACTTCGAAAATCAAGGTGTAAAGTTAAAAAATCTTCATGAATCAATCAATGTGAACTTGCCAAACTTTTCATAGGACCCGGAGCTTTCCCAATAAATCCAGGCAAACAAGAAACCCTAAAAAGACACAGTGCTGCAAAAACACGATATCGGTGAGACTAAACATATCGGAAGGAAATTTTTAATTCACACTAAATTTCTATGTCACACCGATGGAGGTTTTTATCGGTAGGAAATGGCATATCGGTATGAAATATTTTGAAGCTTCCGATGTAGTTATGTCACACCGACAAGATATGTTGGAACCCCACGAGAAATAAGAAAAAGTTATCAAAGGATAAATGAAATTATAAATAAAAAATGAAAGTGAGGTATCCGGTAAATTTCACAGGTAGATAATAAAATGAGAAATATTTTCTCATTAAAAGTATAACACAGTGAAGATTTACTTTGCGAGAATAACATGGTAAATAAAAATGCCCGTGAAAATAGTTTTCGTTGAGGGTAATAGAAGTTCAATCAGTTAATGAAACTACTCCGCCAAGCAGATGAAATAATTCAAAGAAGTGAAGAAATATTTTATGTATATAAAGCCCGAGGGATATTTTTCACCAAGGAGGAAAGAACGGGGCAATAATTTTTACCCAATTGAATATTTTGGCAAGACAAAGGTGAAAGCACACAAAATGCAATATAAGACATTTTTAAAAGTGGTGATTAAATGTGGTAAAAATATATATGAGTAAAATTAAGTTTTGAAGTCTCCAAGAATATTACCATTAAAATTAATTTTCAAGGAGATTACGAAAATAAAGTTTAATTAAAATATTTAACTTGCCAATGGCAACTAATTAAATATTTTATTTTTTGCCGAAGACAATTGAATGAAGAGCTATACCAAAGGATGCACCGGAATGTAAAGAGTCATAACCCTAATATTGCAAGATACATATGGAGATGCAAATCAGGAGGAAGGGGATAAGTGGAGTAGGTTAGATTAGAAAAAATATCAGTTAGATAACTGGATGGATTGACCAGTTGCCAAAATCAAATATTATGTTGTACATTGTAAAATCTTTCGAAATTACATAATGGAGAAAATGCAGAAATTAATGATTTAATATTGGTGTCTATTGTTTGTTGAGCTGAGCAATTATTTGGCTGTCTCCACATTGTTATTTCTCTGTCATTTGAACCTGAGTTTCCAAGTTGATATTTCAGCTTCATCGAGACACACTTGTTGTTTTCGTGTAATCAAATTAATTGGTTTCCATTAAAGATATAAAATCCTTTTGATTGATTATAGTAACTTGGAAGTAACATTTGGATAGGTAAGAGCAGCCCGATAATTGACAAGATTGCCATACTGTCTCCAACTCGATATTATCTTGTTATTCAAATTGAGCATCAACTCCATTTGTCAATACACATTTGCTGTCTTTGTGTGATTCTGTTGATTGGTTCCTTCAAGGAAGGATTAAAATCCTTTTAATAAGTCATAGTAACCTGGTAAGATTCGAGTGGATCACTAAGTAGAGTCTGTCAGTCACATTCTTGCACGTTTATACAAGGTATAAACAAACACAAGTGCCAAACAATCAGAATTGTAACCAGTAAGTAAATCGTATATCATATACACTTTGACTCCATTAGCCCAATAGAAATAGGCACTGGTCATACCAATTCCATTTTAGAATTCCATAAAATCTCATTCAAACAATTACATCTCAGATCTTAGTATTAGGAGTAGTAGTTTAGAAGCTTGCATCTATTACATTTTATGCCATTGTGATAGATTTACTAATCCAATCAAGTCATATAATGTTAAGTTTGCTTTAGTTACGAAGGTATACCCGCCTAGGTTTGCAGGACCTGAAGTGTAGGGAACTGATAGCTCTGTCAATTGGTCCAAAAACGTTGCAAATCCAAACATAGAGTCTGGCATCCTCTTAGGGTTAGCAACCTGCATTTTTGGGAACCAACAGATCCTATGCACTATGTGCTCTCACCTTGCCCACAGCGGGATCTGGGTGATCAAAAGGCGTTGAGGAGTTTGCATGATTGCATCTTCATTTCAGTTTCAGTTGGAATATAAAAAAAAACTAGGGTGGTTATTACATATGATGGTTGAAAACAATGACGAAAGGCTGGACACATCAATTATGATGGCTGGAAACAACCAATAAATGATTGAAAAACCTCACAAACAAAAAAGAAATAGAAACCCCTTCAAAATTAGCAATTCTAACCCTTTCACACTATGGCGGCACTATAGCAACTGAAAATGACTTCAAATCCTCAATCAATCTTTCAATAAATCAGCACAATTACCCCTTCAAAATTAGCAATTCTAACCCTTTCACACTATGGCGGCACTATAGCAACTGAAAATGACTTCAAATCCTCAATCAATCTTCAATAAATCAGCACAATTGTTGTGATCCCTGGATGGAATCACCTCTAATGGATGAGTGTAATGTCTCACCCCTTTCTGTGACCCAATTTTTTCCCGGTTTTCTATGGTTTTGTTGAACCTGATGCGTTTTGTGTTTTTGATCATAACATAGAGTTTCTTTGCATTTGTTCATAAAGTTTGAAGTCATTTTTCAATTCCAATTTGGTTTTTGAAGATTTTTCCAGTTGTGTTGAAGATTGCAGACAAGTTCTAAATGATCCATTGTTGATATTTTATAGTCTAAGTTGCATTTGCTACTAGGCAACAAGTATTAATCGCTGCCATTGATGACCCAGCTGTACCAATTTATAGCCAGCTGTACATACTTAAGAAGGCATCATATGATTTGTTAAGGCTGTTGTACATCTTTATTCATTGTCATATCTCCTTCCCTAGCTATCATAGTAGATTGTGTTCATTTAGGAGCCATTGTACCATCAGAAGGGGAAGCCGTACCTTCAAGTTTGACACTGTACTACTTGAGATTTGGCAAACCGTACAGCTACTTTTGATATCAGTCACAACATTTTGTAAGTTCTATCATTTATTAATAATATTTGGGTATCAACTGACTAAAATATTGAAGGGTTTTTGTAGCACATGTGCATCTATATCTATGTGTTTCCAGATCAATGATATTTGATAATTATTGAAGTTGTTTTGTATTTCATATTCATTCCAGTTTATATAAATCAGAAAATACAAAAGAAAAAAAAAATTGCATATTTTATAAAGGGTCGTTACAAAGGCATAGAGGTTGGACAACAAACTCGACTTGATGATGCATTGAGGAACAATCCGTTTGCAATGGGTCATGCATTGCAACAAGATTTTGGACCCTCTCAATACAAGCCTAGTTGATGGATCCCAAACAAGGCCCCAAAATCTCAAACCCATATAAAACTTTAGGTTTGATGATTGTATCAAAAAGGCCCATCTTTGAAGGAATATCTTGGAAGTGGATCTAGAAACACTAACACTCTAAGACAGAAAGAGGCATATCCCTTGCAAAGGATGGGCTAGAAAATGGGATCCCCAAGTAGTTGTATGTCGATGTGATCTCCAAAGTTTCCCCTTTGTAGAAGAATTGGAATTTAGAAAGAGCGCATTTGGAGATGTTGAAAATCATGACCTTAGTTTTACTAAGGTTGACCACAAGTTGGCAAAGCTTACAGAAACAAACAAGAGCATTAAGTTGTTGATGTAGGCGCTTGGTCGAATGAGAGAGAACATCATTGACAAAAAGTATGGCTATAACCACCCAATGTAAAATACAACTATCATCAATGTAGTATGCTAATGAAGAAACTGCTCAAACTCATCAGTGTAAATGCTGAAGAGGGTCAGTGATAGAGGGCATCCCTGCGTGACCCCAATCGTTCTCTTCACAAAGTTTGAAAGGCTGTGAGAATTATGGAATTGCCCAATAACTATCTCATAAATCCTCGAAGCTGCGTGATGAGAGAATCTAGAATGCCAACACTACACAATTTATGGAAAAATAGGTGTCTCGGTGTTGGACATGTTGTCATTGACGTCAAAGATGTATGAAGGAGATTGTTGGACACGTTGTCATTGATGTCAAGAAGGTAGTCATGGTTGTTATCATGAATGAATAGATGAGAGTATAAGAAATGGTTGTCATTGATGTCAACATAGCAATATGATTGAATGCAAGACACAGAGCCATTAACGATGTCAAAGGTTGAAGAAATTGTCGAAGGTTATTATTGGTGTCAAGAATGTATCAACAAGACTATCGACGAGGTTGTTGGCGAGAAAGATGTATAATGATATCATTGGGAGATTGTTGAAAGTATGTATTGTCAAAGATTGAATGTATTGTTTAAATTAAATATTTAAACAATCCTCTTTATGATGGCCGATGATTCCTTTGTGGTGTATAAGACATACAATAAACATCATATTGTTGAGCCGACTTCCTAAATATCCTAGTCGACTTTCTAAATATAAGTGTTTAAATCAGGCCGACCTTTCTATATTTGGAGCGCCCATGTATATAAGACAAATTTGTTAGTGATCTGCTGAACAACGTAAGACAAGTAATATATCTAATAAGGAGCAGCGATTAACTTGTAAAAAGAGGCCGACTAAATGTATAAAGTGCTCCATATGAGGAGGTGCGACTTATATATAAGTGACAAGATGAGAAAAAGAAGTACAATTAATAGAAAATAATTTGGTCAAGAAGAAATAGATGATTAAAGGAAGAGATATGTTTAATACATAGTCAGCGATTTGTATAATGGTTAAAAGCAGCGATCAACATGAAGGCGATGCAAGTTTGTTAAGGCAGCAATTTATCTTGAGGAGTTATGTCTTTTGTGAACAGTCACATATATTCATAAAGGACATCTCATTTGAAGAACATATAAATACTAAATGAAGGCATGTGTTGAAGGTAAGAAATAAGATAAAGTATCTCTGAGTGTTAAAGCAGATTGAGAAAAGAATAGAGGCAGAAATGAAGTGTAAATCAGACATCTTTTGAAGAGTATGTGTTGCCATATGAGAAGGATAAGTGCAAATATATATGACAAACATATGTGAAGATTGAGAGATTTGAGAAGGAAGATTGTGCAAAGATATAAAGAGAAGAAAATGCTATTCTAGAAGAAGAGTATGCTGATAGAAAAGAAGAAGATCTAGCAGAGATAAAGGAAGAGATAGAAGCAGAAATATAGGAGTCATCTATGCAGAGATAGAGGACAAATTTGGGCAGACCTCAATGCAGAAAGTTATGAGAAGTTGATGCTATGATTATGACCAGTTTTGTGAAGAAGTGGTACATAGTTTGGATCAGATTTGAAGGAAGAGAGTAAGCCTAATTGTAATCAGATTTGAGAAAAGAAGTTGTGCATATGTTGGATCAAATGTGAAAGGAAGAACATAGTGTGATTCAGATCAGATTTGGAAGAAAAGATATTGTCTGAGTTGCGATCAAATTTGTAGAAGAAAGTGATCCAGATCCGTAGAAGGTGGGTGCGTTAACGAGAGATTGGTGTCTCTTATTGGGTTGGTGCTCAGTTGCAGATTGGTGCTCACAAAATCTACAAGTGGGGATTGGAGTCTCCAGTGGGTTGGTGCTCACGAATTATATAAGAAGGGATTGGTGTCCCATGTAGGTTGGAGCCTACTAAGATTGTAAAAGAGATTTATATATAAGCAATATTTTTCTGTGGTTTTCTCCGTAAGGGTTTCCACATAAATCTTGTGTTCTTCTTGTGGTGCATCATTGATAGATCTTGTGTGATTGTTTAAGTTGTGAAAAGTAAAAGTTTGTATTATACTGATTCACCCACCCACTCAACACCCCCCCGCCCCCCCCTCTCTCTCTCAGTGTAATTGTGTGTTCTTCACACGGAACTAAGTTAAAGGCATTCTTGAGAATTCATCCTAGGCCATTTATAGAGTATGTTTTAGGCCATTTACTTTGGTTGGGACTACAACACCTTGTAGGCCTAGATCACAGAAAAAATGTGGTGAGACTTCATCTTTGGTAAAAATCCTATGTAAATGACAAACCAAAGATCCCAATCCATCGCTCAATCATCCTTCTTTGGAATTGAGTACTTCATGAATAGTGCTTATGAGAAAGCAGCTGTAGTTGAAAAATCCGAGAGTTCCGAGAAGTCCTTATAAAAGACCTATATATAGAAGCTGCAGCTGGATCTCTCATAACAAACAATGTCAAACAAGCTGAATTATACATGGCAACAAAATGTCTCTGCATTATCACCAAGCATCTGCAACCAAAAGTCTAAATGCGTTCACCACAATCAAGGAGAGGTGCAGTTCATACCAAAACCACCCATGCGTTCATCTATTTGATCTAAACCACACTTATGTTGTTTGCATTTCAAAATATGAGGGTGAACTTCTCCTTGATGCCTCCAGCAAAATCGTGGCTGCCACTTTTCAGCATTCATAGGATTGGCTCTAATACCATGTTGGCAATTGGAGCACAAGTGGGTACTATTACATGGTAAGATGCTGCTATATATACTGGCAACCTGATAATACAAACAAAAACCATGAAACAAAATACTAACTAGCTACTGATTTAGCTGTTACACGGTTCCAATTATTAAGTAAACTTAAAAAGTTATGTTGCCTACCATTTCTTACTTATCTAATAGCTTGACCCAGGTCTCATGAGAACGTTGTCCCCATTAGGCTGCTTTGTTTTTTTGTAAAGTGGATATTTTTGGTTGCTGATTCTCACATGCAGGTGTTATTTTCTGTAGGTTTAATATCAAGTCATCTAATATTAAATTTAGTTCAATGTTTGACAACTAAATTGTTACTGATCTTTATTTATAGCTTCAAGTACAAAAAAATTACTTCTATGCTTTCACTATCTCATTTTTTGATTTCAGTTCATTCCATATTGGTGAAACGTAAACCTGTTTTTCCTTTCTTATCAATTTAAAAGATTAGATCCTCATACTGAATCATCTTATCTGAATGTGAAGTTAAAATTCAACTGTCCTTTCATTGCTATTTAAATACATTATCAACATAGTTACGAGGAGATAGGTACTGTAACTGGAGCGGGAGGTGGGGATGGGTACCTGAACAGAGAAGACAGAATAATAAAAATACATAATTTGAATTTAGAAAAAAGTAAACATACAATCATATGCAACATTAAAGAATGCAAAATACTAAAATGCTTAATTTAAAATTTAAAAAAAAAAACATTTTGAAGTGATGAGTAGATGTCAACAAAAGCGAAGATAAATAATGTTACTATTTAATAATCATTATCATATAAACAAAAATGATTTTAAATCATAATCACTTAGAGATGGCAGACTGAGAATAATAAAAATACATAATTTGAATTTAGAAAAAAGTAAACATACAATCGATATGCAACATTAAAGAATGCAAAATACTAAAATGCTTAATTTAGAAAAACAAAAAAAAACATTTTGAAGTAATGAAGTAGATGTCAACAAAAGCAAAGATAAATAATGTTAATATTTAATAATCTTTATCATATAAACAAAAATTGTTTTAAATCATAATCACTTAGAGATGGCAGACTGAGACCAGAAGGGTAATGCCATTATTTTAAAACATGGTTGGGGTTGCTTGGAGATTGCCATCATTATTTCTCTTCATACTAATACCTCATTGGGATTTGATAACAAAATTTTCTTCTGCAAAAAAAACTTGTTATGTTATGCAAAAAATAGAAACTTACAAGTCTGTTAGTATATTTCTTTAGTTCTTTTAGCTTTTTCAGCCACATATCAACATTTGAGGAAAACCCAATGTAAATTATATGATACATCTGCAAAATGCCTACAGAAAGTTTCCCAATTTTCAAGGGATGCTTCTAGGAGACAGAGAGAGGCAAAATTTTTCATTTGAAGTCTCCTAATGTCAGGAGATGCTCCTATATGGATCTCCGAGATGGGGGCACGTTTCCATTACAGGAGACGTACCAAGGGTCAGGGTACAAATCTCCTAGTAACCATGGTTATCAATAGATTTTAAAGGAAGAGTTTATGCCATTTTTTTATAGCATATTGATCATTTTTAAAAAATAGTATACTTGAGGATTTTGTGGAAAATGTGGGGCTTCACTTTTTGAGGCAAAAGTTTAGATAGGTTACTGTAGGAAGGTGGTTCAAGTCCAATCTTTACCACCAAACTGAGCAGACTTGCTGACCAGCTGTCATTCTAATTGCCTATATCAGCAACTAATTACATGTTCTGATTGCATGTTCTGATCTGCTAAAATCTGCTTGAACTGTAATCCTTAGATATTTTTCATATAAGATGTACTCGATATATGTGTATGCTTATGCTTCCTGCCATCTTACCCATCATATGTGATATATCTTTTCACTTTTGTATTTCGTACTTCATTCACTTAATGAATCGATTCATATTATTTTAGGCTGCTCCAGGAGCTCTCTAAAAGATGAATGAATGTACCACCAAAATCAGGACCTGCAAACCCTTCAGAATCACGGCCTTTTCCAGAGAATAGGAATTTTCATATTTTTGCTATGGTAATGCCAATTTAATAGCTAGGGTCGATTCCTAAACATTTTTTAATAGCACTGTAACTAGGATTCCCATTTTTTTTTTCTAGGGAATATGTTTTTCAGATCAAATATTAGATATGCGTTAGTAGCAGAATAATCTATTTCGGGTAATTGCTGAAAGCAATATGAATCAGAACGGCAGGCTTTTGAAGTTTTATGTAATTACTTAATATAATATTACCACAATTTGAATGATCAAAAAAATGCTGCATCTATACAGAAATGTGGATATTTGTCTCTGTAGTAACTTGTAACCAGTAGTGCTTCTGTTGTTACAATCCATAGACTACTTATTTTACATGTGCTTTATGATCAGTTTCCTGCATGTTCTTAATCTTTACCTAGAATTTTCACATTATTCTGGATGCATTTCAATTGAAATCGTTGAGTGTTTGGCTACAGATTGGCAAACTGGAAGACACGCGTACTCGAACTCTCCATGGCATTCTTGGAGTTCAAAAAGTTTTCAGGGGCTATAGAGCTCGTTGCCAATTTAAAGAACTCAAAAGAGGAATTGTAATCTTGCAATCATGTATGCTAATCTAAATTGCTTTTTCTTGAGATGATAGCATACTTTTTATGGCTTGTGGTTGAGGTTACTGTGTTTGTAATTCTTAGATTGCTCAATAAACCTTGTTTGTTTTGCAATTTTTGTGTCTGCAGTTATACGAGGTGTGCAATCAAGAAAACAATATGAATTATTGATGGAGAGACGCAAGGCAGTTATCACAATCCAAAAGGAGTTAAGGTCCATAACAGCTAGAAGGAAATATTTAACTACTCGAAAAATGGTGATTCTTGTTCAGGCGGGTAAGATACTGTGCTTACGGTCATTCAAAACACAGCTAACTGGCATGATTTGCGTTAAAGAGGGACCCATACTTACATTCTAGACTGTTCCTGATTGCTTTCAGTATTGCGTGGCTGGCTTGCAAGAAGACAAATACAAATAATGCGACAGCAATTGCATGAAGAAGCCTTTTCTTTAAAAGTTGATGTGGAGAAACCTGTTGCTGATGTCACCTTTGACAGAAATTATGAAGTTGACAAGGAGTTTAAACTGGTGGAAAGGGCTAATGGCTTGTCAAAAACAAATAGAAGGTTACCCATGCAGGGGTTAAAGGTATCTATTGATTAATGGTTTTCCTTTTTATTAAAAGCTTCTAATCTAGTCATTTCAAACTATTGGATTATTCATTTTACCTCATGATAGCATTCTCACAAGTCTGAATGGCTGTTGTCTGAGAAGGATTCTGAAAGCGAAGGCACAATCAAGGTTCAAGTATCATACCTTGCAGAGCTTCAAAGGCGTGCACATGAAGCAGAGATGGCTTTGAGAGAGAAGGAGGATGCTAATGCTCTCTTGCAACAAAGGTTACAGCAGTATGAAGCCAGATGGTCAGAGTATGAGGTCAAGATGACTTCTATGGAGGACATGTGGCAGAAACAGATGAGATCATTACAACTGAGCCTTGTTGCAGCTAAGAAAAGTCTTGTCGAGGATTCTCTGATTCCACAGACAAAACAGGATGATGTCATAAGTAATCAGATCACAGCTTCACAGAATCATGCAGTCAAATCCACTTTGCCACCTGATGATGACGAATTTGATTGGGATGAAACTGCTTCAATCGGAACAAAGACACCTGATTATAAGTTTCCCACTCATAATTTTGATAACGGATTGGCAAGGGAACTGGATGCAGGGAGGTCTGTTGTTGGCCACATGGTCAAGGAGTTTGAGCATAGAACTCAAGTTTTTAATGATGATGCAAACTTTTTGGTGGAGGTGAAGTCAGGTCAGGCAGAAGCAAATCTTAACCCTGATGAAGAACTTCGGAAGCTGAAACAGAGATTTGATGTCTGGAAAAAAGATTATAAATTTCGATTACGTGAGACAAAGGGAATCCTACACAAGATTGGAAGTTTAGATTCAGCTGTGGAAAAGACAAAGAAAAAATGGTGGGGAAAGAAGAGCAGCTAACAATGTTTATTGTCTGCCTTTGGCATCATGCAAAGGAATCTGACATTAATTATTTTATCTTATGCTTTGTTCTCTGTACATACCCTAGCCTTGGTATATATCATTTGCTTGCATGGCCTCTGACCTGAGAAGCGGCCTGGTGCATGCCAAGTGAGAGCAGATGATGGACATATAAGGCTTCTGTCCAGAGTACTTTGATGAGCTTTGTAACAGATCTGAGAATGATACAGCAGCAGGTAGTAAGTCTCGACTCTCAATCCATTTTATCAGGATAAACTTGTGCCTAAAACAGTAAATCATAGGCAGAAGGCGATATTTTAAAGTTTGAAGGCGAGATCTGAAGTTTTGCAATTTTGTAAAACCTGAAGTTTGAAGGCGAGATCTGGTTCATGGTCATGAGCTATGTATAATTGCACATATTGGAGAGTGCTGCTTGCTCTAGCATTTGGGTTTTGCTGCCTTGTAGGCATTTCTAAATTTTGATGGCGCATAGCATTGAGCCATTAAAGGTATGCTGGCGGTTGTTGTATGTGTAAGACAAAGTATGAAACATTCTTTATTCTCCTAGTCTAGGCCAAAAACACTCAACAGATATGTACGAGAGTTGTAATTTAGAAGCACAATGATGTGCAATATTCCTTTAATAGCTTTCAGAGTAACCTGCTTGTAAAATACTCATGCTGATAAAAATAGCAACAGTAAATTCAACATAGAAAGCTATTGGAATTTGAATTTGAGGATAATGCCCATTGAAATTATTTCTAATGAGCGAAACCCATTTCCACGCGACACTATTAAACTTGGCCACATTTTAAAATGGGAAAATTTATGAGCAGATCCAGGATATGCTAAATGGTTAAATGTCACTCCCAGAAATAGTTTGCAATGTAACTAGTTACGATACTGAATATTCGTATAAGTACAGGGAGTTCAACATCATAAATTTGTAAATGAAAACTCTGCAGACTGTAAGGAAGGGGTCCCATGGAGCTGCTAGAGGATCTATTTTTGTGGAGCAAGGGGTCCCATGAATCATCATAAATTGGAATCTTTTCCTTCAAAATAGGAGCAGCTATTTTTAGGGGGTTGATTTTGAGCTGGTGCATTTGAGGTGGGGCTGAAACTTTCCTCCACTAGCTTAGGGATTTTTCTACCAATTAAATAAGGAAATATTTTGGAGGGAAACTTTCCTCCACTAGCTTAGGGATTTTTCTACGAATTAAATAAGGAAATATTTTGGAGGGAAACTTTCCTCCACTAGCTTAGGGATTTTTCTACCAATTAAATAAAGAAATATTTTGGAGGGAAAGTTTTTTATTTGATGATTCTTATTTTTCTATTTGTAGGTCCTAAAAAATCTATGCAAAATCAATTAGGATTAAACTAAAAACCTCATGAGACCACTAGCTTCCATAAATTTTGGAGCTTAAAGTTTAAGCCTACATGCAACTACAAAATTCATGGGACCCCTTATTTTAAAATGCTCCTAAAAAATTTCAGCAACACCGCTGAAATAATTTAGTAAGCCCCCCTCCATGGGACCGCTTCCTAACCCCATCTTCATTTGAAATTAGAAAGTGGCTTACTTCCCAGCCAAGGATTCAGGCTATTTCTTGCAAGCACACATTAACCTAAAACACAGTCCTATTCGTCACTCGGCAGCGTCTATGCAGCATTCAGGATGCACCATGCCTCATAGACGTTGCCGTACCCATAACTGTTAGTTCACAATTTATTAACTGTGCGTAACTATTAGTTTGCAATTGATTAACTGTCCGTCTATCTCGAGAGTAACTGGACGATTTTCACTGCTTAAATTCGTGCGTTTTTTACTGGATTTTTGTAATTTATTCTTAGAAACGAACTGCTATACAAAAGAGGTTTCTTTTTAAATCATTTAATAGGCGGGAAAATGCTATATGCGATTGAAATAATGATTTTTATGTGATTTTTTTCTGCTACATAGTATTTTTTGTTTAAAAATTGTACCAAAGGATGCTTAAAGCCCATTGCAATCCAGGAGAAAGGAGACGTTTTATTTATTTATATTCTTCGCAGTTTATGGATCCGTTGGCTCTGGTTCTTTGTATGGCGGCAGTCCTTCGAAGGGATACAGTGCATGGAAAAATAGTTTCGAATGAGAGACAACATGAAATTAAAGAGCTTTCATGGCAGCAGATTTATTGTTGTTGTGCTGGGAATGGCCGAGAATATGAAGAAGATCCTCCTAATAGTAGGGATAAGACAATAATCTTTCTAAACTGTAAATCCTTATATATGGAGGAGGCCATAATACATGCAAAGGCTATTTAAGCTTTAGATTGATAATATTTGAGAAGGAAAAATAGTTTCGAAGTTTCTGCAAAATGTTTCAAAGTTTTGGGGGTAGCATCAACCTGTCTAGTAGGCCCTCTTCTGTTTATAAGGGCAATGATAATTCCTCTTCCCCTCTTTGAGTTGTGTTGTATTTATCCATCTTTATTTCAACGAAAGTATGTGGAGAAATGACCTTGATGATGAGCAGTCAACAGCTCTACTCAAATGACTTTGATCGTAATTAATTAAAGAGTAATGGTCATCTTCTTTTCCAATGTGACTATGCTAGTGATATCTGGAATAAATTCATTGATTCTTTCAATGTTAAATGGGTTTCTTCAGGTGAGAGACCCATTCATTGCATTTGGTGAAACAGTGCCACCAGCACATGAGGATGCTATACCAGAGGTTGACTTCCTCCCACACCAACGAACACCATAGCCAGAGAAGAGAACATAATTAGTTTTCACCATTCTCTTTTGGATTTTCTGCCCTCCCTGATTCTCTACATCTTCTGTTCCCCTTTTGTCTTAAAGGTTGCTACAACATTGACACGATCTCCAGCACAAGTGTTCTGTATGTTTAATGGATTATATTGAATTCTATTAACTTAACCACTTTGCTTTTAACATACTGATGTAAATTAGGTTTATGCATAATTTATCAAGCAATATCTCAAATCTATTGATCATAAACTGATATCGTATACTATTAGAAGTTTTTTTTTAATAGCATGAACTACCAAAGATAAATAATGTAACCAAAATACCATTGTTTGTTTTAATGAAACACTAATGTACATAAGTTTATTGTTAGATATAATGAATTAAACAAAAACTCTTCTATGTATATATTAAATTAAAATGATATGTTGGATCATTGAGAAAACAATTAGGTGGACAAATAGTAACTTGACCAAGTACATATAATGGATCATATTAAACTTCAAAGAATTGGGTGAACAACGAGTAACATGGTCAAGTACATATCATGGATCATATTAAAAAATTAGGTGAACAACTAGTAACATGACCTAGTACATATAATGGATCATATTATAGGTATTTTAGAGGATCTCATCACAAGAAAATATTTTCAATTGCAAAACATGAGAAGGTGTATTTCTATGGTGTACCATACCCCAAAGCATATGCATGTGATAATGTATGAGAATCAACATAATAGTCATCCATACAATCTCTTCATTCCTATATTTAAAGTTACATAAACTACCCTACCATCACCTTGTAGAAATAGCTCTTCTTGTTCCACAATAAAGATTCAGTTTTAGTCTACAAACCACTCAAGGTATAACAATATGGAAAATGGATTAAGTTTTCATGCATTTCAATTACCTCAAAGTCTACCCTTCTCTTGATACCCATGAATTTGACTTCCATGTTTCTCCAAGTTCCAAAGGGACATCTATGATTCCTATCTCCCAGTGCTATGTTGTAAGGTGTATTCTATAATGTAGGTTCTAGGCACTATTTGTTAAATTATCTTTGGAATAATATTAATACCCACACGTAGGTCAAGTAGTGCTTCTTTTACCAACTATTTTAAATCTAGTAGTATAGGCAACATTTTCCTCTTTTGTTTATTTTTTGATTGCATTTTGCTCCTAGGTTTTCTTCTTTGATCTTGATCCTATTGGTTCCAATATTTCAAGAATTTATTCAAATTTTCACCTATAATATTTTACAACTCTTTCAAGCTCTAGACCTCCTTTTCAAAAAAAGGTTTTCTATCTTCTTATTTCTTTATAGACTAAGGAAGGCAACATAATAGATGTGATTCATTAGACAAGTATTGCATTCATTGTCTCTTCATGCAACAAGCATAGACATATACATCACATTTGATTACGTGTCGTATACATATGTTAACTCTATTATATCTTCTATGATCCTATCTTTTAAATATCTCCTTTATATTCTATGTTATCTTACATGTTGCATACGTCTAATACACTATATTTCTATTATAGCCTTTGAGAGTCTAGTGATGTGTCTCTAGATTTGTCCATGTATGACTTATGACCATCTAGAGGTACCACAAAGATTCTAATTGTACCACAACTCTTGCTAGGTATAAAGTATCTCGAGTTCATACCTTCCATGTTACTTCTTTCAATGAAAGACTTTCCCATTACTTTTTACATAACTAATAACCAAAGAAAATAACTTAGAATTCATTCAATCAGCGCAATTAGACCCCTACATTCTGAATTAGTACTCTAATACCAAATGTAACAACTGATTATGATCTATCAAGAAAACTAGAGCAATTTTTTAGTATTGATTTATAGCTATAATCTATATCTTCTACAATTAAAGATCACAATAATTTCCTTTGGTAAGTCATTCTAAGATTCTCATGGAGTGCCATTCTAGTTACTTAGAGTTTGAGATGAATTGAGCAAGTGATACTATCTTTGAATTCATGTTGAGCAAAGAAACACTAAGCTCATTAATTCCATAGAATGAAAGGACTCATGAGAAGTTCAAGGGTCATTAGATTCAAAGGAGATTTAATGGTTGCCACATCACTGTAATGTCCCCTTTTTTAGTGAGCATCAGAGCTGGTGGTTTAGCCTATCTTCGAGTCCTTATAGGCTAATAATGGTGTTTAGAGAGCCTAGTGTTGGTGTTGCTAGCTTCTCAGTTGGTAGTTGGTAGTTGTTAGTGGCAGTTTGGGTGCCTTGTGGTGTACTTACTATTTTTAGTAAGTTTGGGTTCGGTGTTGGATTGGGATTTTAAATGTTGGAGATGGAGCGTTTTGTCGAGACCTTTCCGACGAGCTATAGATCATTGAATTCTAAGTTTATTTGGGCCTTCGTTTTAAAGTCCGTAAATTAATATTATTATTTAATATTGGACTTTAGGTTTATTGGTTAAGTGATGAAAATAAAATATTTAAAAGTAACTTAAGTCATTTTATGGAGCGCTCAGATTGGCAAATATTAAAAAGTAAAATTAAAAGTATATTTCCCTCAAAAAAGTGAAACACCCCTCTTGGAGAGTTATAAAAGAGGGAAAAGTGCTCTCATTTGTAGATGCTTGGATATTGATTTTCTCTCTTGTTGAGATATCCCCGAGAGGCTTCAGTTGTGCATTCAACGAAAATATTTTGGTGAAGATTTAGTGCGAGAAATGAACACTTTGATAGTATTTCAATATGTAGCTGATAACAAGGATTTAATGGGCAGATTTATGCATTTTTGAAGTGGTTTTCTGCTGCTAGAGACTTCCTTCAGGAGGTTGTACACTCCCATAGCAGGCCGTACTTTTGGTAGAGCTCTTTGTTGATGTTTTGGATGGGTTTTTGAGTTGTTCTTCATTTCTTTTGGATCACTCAGCATCAACATTCTTTAACAGTTCATTGTTGATGGTTTTGGAGGAGATTTCACTATTTTTTGTTGCTGATATACATTTCTAGTGAGGCCGTACAGCTGCAGCCAGGTGTTGGACTGCAAAGGGGTTTGTGAAAGCCTTTTGTGATACTATTTAGCTGAGTTTGGGTCGCCTCAAGCCTCCAATACTGTTGCAGATTATTGTATGACATTCTTTCATCCATTGTAGGCATTTGGAGTGATTTTCTATAGCCTTGTAATGCTGGTCCTCCGTCAGCGCATGTATGAAGTTGTAAACGAACATATGGATATGTACTTATAATTCATATTTGGCCATAATACTTTCTGGGTGTTAGTTATTTCATTGATATCTCTTCTAGTTTTTCTGGGTTTTCAGTCTATGCTCTTTCTTTATTTCATGTATTCAATGCAAATATCAAACGTGCAATATATTCAATGAAACCCTAAACTTAGAACAATCAGAAAAATAAAAAAAAATTGGCATCAAAATATATACCCAACAGGGGTGTATATTACAATCACCAAGAACACATTAGTTTTGAAATCCTCTAAGGATTGTAGAAACTTGACATGTCACTTATTGACATCATCTATTACCTAGTTTATTGACAAAATAATATATGGGATAGGGCCCACCAGAACAATAACTTGGACCTAGCTAATAATGATGCAAGGGATATCTAACATTGTTCAAAGGTTGCTTAGGGATTATGTAAACCATAGGATTAATTTAGACTAGATGGTTAGTTCACATAGAACTAGTAGTATGTGCTAGTAAGGTTTCCGATTGTATAAGCCATTGTATCAATAATGAGATCAATGGTCAATGCTATTCTTACTAATAAAAACCATGTAACCATGGAAGTACAAGTAGAGGATTCTTAAGGGCATGGATTATCAACTTGCCTCCCATGGAAAGATCTGCAAGGTTGGGTAAATGAATTATGATTAACAATTGAGCTTCAGACTTAAGCCTCATAGCTTACAAATTCAAACCATCTCTACACTATACAACTTCCACAATTGATTATATGTACACAGTTTTAGATTTCAAGCATGATGCAATTCATGAGTGACATAATTCTCTTACAAGAATGTGCTATTTTCACTAGAACATTTGTAATTTATCATGACCTATTCCAATCAGAATAATGTATTCTTATCATTTAAACAATTGGATGTCAACATAGATACATGATTGGCAATATGATACATGATCATGATATGTCCTAGAACATGAAACATGCCAAATCAAAGTGGATAACATATATATGAGAATATGTGTGCGCATGGGTTACTAAGTAAGTGGATAGGATGAATATATATATATATATATATATATATATAGGGGTAAGAGAGAAGGTTATGGGAATGTGTGTAACGGGTAGGTAAGTGGCATAGGGCAACGAACTCCTCTCACAAAATTACACCTTTTGTCAATATGCTAATGTATCAAGGCACTTATCTCAATATGGGCCCAAAAATAAATGGAAAATAGCATGAGTGTGCAAATTTCAACATTACATAATCATAGAGAAAAAAATGTTAATGTTCATCATGTTGCCAATACTTTCAATGTCCCTTCTTTTAAGCATCATACTATTATTTAAAAATCTTACCATGTTACAAGAGCCCTTGGATTAGGATAACGTGCTTCAAAGTTTATTGAGCTCTAATTTGATTACTCTTCCATCTATGCATCCATTATATTCAACTAGAGGGCTACTTAAGAACTATAATGAGAATTTAGTTTGTAACTTTCATAGAGTTGATGGGGGTAATCCTTTAGTTGATCTCCTTAATCATAATTTGAAAATTTATACAAATCCACTCCTTATCCATGCTAACAAAGATGATGCACATCATGAGCACAATCATTTTGCTATGGCACATGTAGATGTTATGGATGACTATTATGTTGATTCTCATACATTATCACATGCATATGCTTTGGGGTATGGTACATCATAGAAATACACCTTCTTCTCATGCTTTGCAATTGCAAATGTTTTCTTATGACGAGATCCTCTAAAATACCTATAATATGATCCATTATATGTACTAGGTCATGTTACTAGTTGTTCACCTAATTTTTTAATATGATCCATGATATGTACTTGACCATGTTACTGGTTGTTCACCTAATTCTTTAAAGTTTAATATGATCCATTATATGTACTTGGTAAGTTACTATTTGTTCACCTAATTGTTTTCTCATTGATCCTACATATCTTTTTAATATATACATTGAAGAGTTTTTGTTTAATTCATTATATCTAGCTATATACATTAGTGTTTCATTAAAAATAACAATGGTATTTTGGTTACATTATTTATCTTTGGTAGTTCATGCTATAAAAAAAAAACTTCTAATAGTATACGATATCAGTTTATGATCAATAGATTTGAGATATTGCTTGATAAATTATGCACGTCAATATGTTAAAAACAAAGTGGTTAAGTTAATAGAATTCGATATAATCCATTAAACATACAGCACACTTGTGTTGGAGATCGTGTCAATGTTGTAGCAACCTTTAAGACAAAAGAGGAACAGAAGATGTAGAGAATCAGGGAGGGCAGAAAATCCAAAAGAGAATGGTGAAAACTAATTTATGTACGCTTCTCTGGCTATGGTGTTCGTTGGTGTGGGAGGAAGTCAACCTCTGGTATAGCATCCTCATGTGCTGGTGGCATTGTTTCACCAAATGCAATGAATGGGTCTCTCACCTGAAGAAACCCATTTAACATTGAAAGAATCAATGAATTTATTCCAGATATCACTAGCATAGTCACATTGGAAAAGAAGATGACCATTACTCTTTAATTAATTACGATCAAAGCCATTTGAGTAGAGCTGTTGACTGCGCGTCATCAAGGTCATTTCTCCACATACTTTCGTTGAAATAAAGATGGATAAATACCACACAACTCAAAGAGGGGAAGAGGAATTATCATTGCCCTTATAAACAGAAGAGGGCCTACTAGACAGGTTGATGCTGCCCCCAAAACTTTGAAACATTTTGCAGAAACTTCGAAACTATTTTTCCTTGTCAAATATTATCAAGCTAAAGCTTAAATAACCTTTGCATGTATTATGGCCTCCTCCATATATAAGGATTTACAGTTTAGAAAGATTATTGTCTTATCCCTACTATTAGGAGGATCTTCTTCATATTCTCAGCTATTCCGAGCACAACAATAATAAATCCGCCGCCATGAAAGCTCTTTAATTTCATGTTGTCTCTCATTCGAAACTATTGTTCCATGAACTGTATCCGTTCGAAGGACTGCCGCCATACAAAGAACCAGAGCCAACGGATCCATAAACTACGAAGAATATAAATAAATAAAACGTCTCCTTTCTCCTGGATTACAATGGGCTTTAAGCGTCCTTTGTACAATTTTTAAACAAAAATACTAAGGGAGAGGGACCAGTAGCCCCCACCCTAACTTCGCCCACGTCAAGCACATAGTTAGATATATCGAATTTCGACGATTTTTTTTGGGTTTTTCTGTAAGCGTACGAAGAGCTTAAAGCTATTCTTTCAGCTTTTGGGCACTTATACATTTCCCTGTAGGACGCGTTATGTGCACGTGGGTTGAAAAATGGTCATTTCAACATGTCGCCCCATACATCCACACCAATGTGCCGGTAACCGCTTGCCATCACATTTGTACACTTGTCTTAATTTCATTGGTTAATTTATAAATGTATTGGTGCATTTGTGTTAATTTATTTGGTTCGTATTTTACATGTATTGGTTCTTTTTAAAAATTTAATTGGGGGTCAAGTGATTAAAAACATAGCGGTTATTGGGGTGTGGGCGGCAAGTGACCCCTCTCCCTTATGTAGCAGAAAAAAAATCACATAAAAAATTATTATTTCAATGGCACATAGCATTTTCCTGCGTATTAAATGATTTAAAAAGAAACCTCTTTTATATAGCAGTTTGTTTCTAAGAATAAATTAGAAAAATCCAGTTAAAAAGGCACGAATTTAAGCAGTGAAGATCATCCAGTTACTCTCGAGATAGACGGACAGTTAATCAATTGCAAACTAATAGTTACGCACAGTTAATAAATTGTGAACTAACCGTTATGGGTATGGCAACGTCTATGAGGCATGGTGCATCCTAAATGCTGGATAGACATTGCCAGAGAAATAGTTTCTAATTTTAAAAATAATAACTAGAAACTATTTTTCTTACTAGTAATAACATCTCAAGCTAGCAAGCTTCTACCTCCCATGGACACGGGAAGGGTATTCATGCTTGGTTGTGACGATAGGGAGAGTGTGGTAATCAAGTGAAAGTAGGAAAATAACCATTTGGCATATGAGGTATAAAGTGAATGCCAAAGCAGCAGAATCAAGAGCACTTGATGGTATACATTATGTTACACAATGTGAGGTTAAACTACACTTTGTACATTGGGATTTTTTTTAAAAAATGGTAATGAATGTAATAACACCATATTCCTTATAGAACTTTATTGTAAATAAATAAGAGGTTTGTTTTTTTAAATGTATGAAAATTAGGTTAAGTGAATACAATAAGTAAACACGATTCAATTAATTTTTCAGTTTTGATCACAATTTTTGCAATTAATTGAAAATTGTTTATTTTTGGATGAGTTGGAAGTAAAATGATGAAATTTGAACTAAGTCATTGCTCTGACACCTATAAGGGATGAGGTCAGGATCGTGCCCCAGGCAGATTTTGGCGGAATGGATACCCCTCAGACCTTGGCTCTAAGCTAAAGGGGACCCCCTCAAGGGTATCTCCAACAAAAAAAATCAGATCCATGAATGTAGATCTAAACCCTATGCACAGAAATCAACTTTAGACTTGCAAACCTTCTATACTTACAAAAAGTGACTCGCCTTGATCCTTGGACCTATAACAATAAATGGATGGTGTTGAGAAACACCTTTGAGGAGTTTGCAAGGCCATTGGATACCAATTTAATGGCTTGGTACAATGATTAAAGGTAGTACACAATCATGCAATATTGCCTAGAATGTTGATGTCAATTCTTTTATGATAATGCAATGTGTAATGAAGCTTTTTATGCAAGGTTCTAGATGCATGCAAGATATGTACTAGATAATAATAATGAATTAGGGCTTGACCTTTTGTATAACACCTTAACGTGCAATTCAAATGTTATCACGCTTTTGTTGGCTTATTATAGCTGATTGGAGGGAATTATTTGGAGCCCAAAATTTGAAATTGAATTTAGAATAATTGAGGTCATTTCTACAAATGTGGAAATTGAATTAATTTAATTTCATGGCATCGATCTAAACTAGGGTGGTGTATAAATAAATTAAGGGTCAAGTCCCAACTCTAGGAATGAGTGGAGATGGAATAGCACCTTTATTGGGTGATTTGCCAACTTCAATGCAAAATTACATTATTTTGTACACCAATCATTACATTAGGGACAAACGGGTCAAAGTGAGTCCAAAACAAAAGGGCAAAATGTGGGGTATATAATATTCATCATTACATTTTGCCCCTTACTACAATAAAGATGCATGTCAAAGTAAAACAAGTAGTCAACATGAAAGTAAATATTCACACTCATATAAATGATACAAATAAATATATTGATTATATATACTTCTTGGTAACAAGCACTCCACTTAGAAACATGTAAGTATGGAAGAAAAAGTTCCAATAAGTAGCATATGTTCAATATTTTAAAATAAGCATAAGTGGAACTACTAAACTATCTATAAACAAAAAGTAAGTAAAATTTGCGTAAAATTTTGCCTAGAATGAAAATAGAATACTGTCATGAGGCAAAAATAGGGTATTATGATGGGGCAACCATAAAATTTTGTCTTGAAGAAAGGTAGATATTGTCTTGGAGCATCAAATAGGGTAATCCATAAGGTACTACATAGAGCAACTATAATCACTACAAACAACCATCAAATAGTTCTAGTGACAATATATACCCCCTCCAATTGGTTGCAAAGAAAGGATGCAAGTAATTTAGAGCAAAGAAGAAAAGATCCATAAAATGATGTGATCTTATAGAGAGTTAATGTAGAAATATAAAGATATCATTGTGTGACAACCATGTATAATGATAGGATGCAAGGTGCCCCCGATGTTGCCCCTAATTAGGTCCATGAGCCAATGATAACAACCATGAATACTAAATAAGGGACATGTAAGCATCAACAAGTGTAAGATGTCATCATGCATTGATAAATTATAATCACCATAAACATGCTACCATAAGATATAATCATGGTTAGCATAAACATGTGAGAGTCATAAGATATAAGCATGCTAATCATAGAAGAACCTCTAATCAACATAAGATAAGAGCATGTCAGTGTAAACATATAAGCATGTTAACAATGTAAGCATAGATGTTGAAGGGCAATAAAATACTTTCAATATTGCCCCCAATAAGAAGAAGGAAGCCTAAGCAACAAACCTATAGAAATAGATCCTTTGAATAAATCACTCATATCACATAGTTGTGATGAAATAAATGTTTGCCCCATGGCCAGCTGTAATGATATTACAATAGTTGTATTTAGTAATCGGGTGAGTGCGAGATCATGATGGGCCAAATAGTGGCAATGGAGAAAAAACTTGCTGGATGAAAAAGTGCTAACATTTAGACTAATATTTAGATTTGGATAAAAATGATGTTAATATTTCTAACTCAAATATGGGTTCCCTCCGAAAATGCCTTAGGATTACCTCATATTTAGGCAAGTGGGAATCCCAAAACTTGCCAAGGAAACTTGCAAAACCACCCATTTAGTGTTATCCTTAAATTTTCCACAATTTCATCCTTGAGGTATTCTATAATCATACCAACCAAATACACACATATGTGATAAATATTTAGGGAACATTGTAAACCATAATAGAGTCATTGTAAGATGAATCAATCAATACACTAGAAGCAACCTCATAATCATATGTAATTGAATCAACTAAATGAACTATAGTAGTATCTATAGGAATAGATGAAAAATGTATTTGTATGTATCATGGATATTGTAGGTTCTTTGTCTTTATATTTTTATTCTTCTAACCATTTTTTTAGATCTTTAGGTACATATCAAAGGCCTCATTATCTTTGTTTTCTTATAATTATAATGATTCTAGAATAACTTGCTCATTTGACTAAGTTCTTTACCTTTGTATCCAAGTTTTTGCATTATCTTATATTCAAGACTATAACTTTTTAAATGGTATAGAAGAAGTAGATGAAGTTACACTTTCTAAGACAATGTCATGTAGAAAAAAAAGAGTGACCTGTTGCAACAATAACATCAAACTAAGTGTAGATTTTAATGCTTCATGTATTAACAATGAAATGGAAATGGAGAAAGCATATAAAATCGACAAACCATAATAACACAACACATAACATCGAATGTATGTTGAGAAAAAACTTCACCATCAAAAAGAGCACAAGTCTGTATTAATCTTGAACTCAAGAGTGCATATACAACAAACTTTTCCTTTCAATTTGATAGTATTCATGTAGCACCTATGTACATGTAATAACCCATAAAACCTGTTTCCAATGCATATGATTTATAGAGGAGAGTTGAGAGGAAACCACAAGAGGATTCCTAAAACCTTAACACCCTAAAGCCATGGTATGGAAAAATTGAACATCCCCATGTGACAAATCAATGCATCCATGAATAGATAAAATTAATTCCTCAAGCATCTTTGACCAATGTGAAAGTGGGCACACATCCCCAAAAGCACTGCTCCACCATGCTCTTCATTACACTTGTGGACCCCATCCAACATGCAAAGATTATCCAATCTCTCACCTAGCGCCTTAGATGGAGAAATTAGGGTAAATGAAGTCTTGTAACTACCACCATCATGTTCCACCTCTCTCTTCAATGCCATTACAACCAATATTTACAAGTTATAAGGAGAATAATTAAATAACAATAACCCAAAAATACCTACATGGGTATCCAACTACCCATTCCAAGATGTTGGGAGATCTAACATTAGATATTAAGATTGGAATTGAATATCACACTTTCTTAACATTAGACATTAAGATTGGAATTAAATATCACACTTTCTTAACATTCTCCCTCTTGATATTATACATAAGGGGAACCATAAAATAAATGAAGTACAAGATCCAAGGCCCATAGCCTTCTTGTACCAAGATAACTTTTTGTGCTCACTAGCTTTGTGAGTGAATATACAACATTATCCTAAGTGTCAACCTTTTGTAACATGACCTTACCATTCTCTACCATCTTGTGAACAACATGATATTGTACATCAACACGCTTAGTATGAGCATGGTACATGGTATTCTTGACCAAACAAATAGCACTCTGACTATCAAATTCAATTTTAACCATGTTGCAATCAAAACTAATACTCAAACATAGTCTTTGTAACCATACCACCTCTATAGAGGCAGTGTAGTAACCATGTACTCTACTTCGGTGGTGGATAAAGCAATTGTGAGTTACCTTTTACTCATCTAAATAACTTCCCTATGAAACAAAGAGAATACATAGCCACTAATAGACTTTGGACTATCCAAGTCATCTACCTAATTTGCATCAACGAAACCCTATGTGTCCAATGTCTTTTCCACATCATTAGTACCATAATAATATAAACAATAATTAGAAGCTCCTCACAAATATCTAAACACCCTTTTAACACAAGTCCAATGTTCCTAACTAGGGTTAGACATAAACTTGCTAAGAACTCCCACTACTTGGATAATATCTAGTCTAATGCAAACCATTACATACATTAGGCTACCAAAAGCATTGACATAAGAAATGTTAGACATATATTTAAAATCATCATCCAATTTAGGACACATATCTAAATAAAGTTTAGTGTTGGCTAGTAAAGGAATACTAACTGGTTTATAATCATGTGAATAGTAAATCTCTACTAAATAGTATCAACATAGTTACTATGGTTTAACCAAAGATTTATGTGTACCTAGTCCCTATTAATCTCCATTCCAAGAATGTATTTTTCTACCCCTAAATCCTTCATATCAAACATACTAGAAAGCTTAGTTTTAAGCTCCCTAATCATCCCTTGCTCTTACCAATAAACAAGTTATCTTTATACAAGGCAATGATTAGAACTTGATCATCAATAATTTTAGCATAAACATAATGATTTTCTTCACTCCTAACAAAATCCAAATTCAATCCAAAGGCATCGAATTTTTGATATCACATGTAGTGTGACTATTTCAAACCATACAATGACCATTTTAACCTACAAACCAAATGTCCCCTCCCTTTTATCATAAAACCATCAAGTTGTCACATATAAATTTCTTCTTCAAGATCACCATGTAAGAAAGTAGTTTTAACATCCATTTGCTCAATCTCAAAATCACAATCTACAACAATAGATGACAAGAATATAATGGAGAATGAGAGAGAATTTTACCAAAATCAACTCCCTGTGTCTAGGAGTAGCCCTTGGCTATTAGTCTACCCTTGTACCTCTCTAGTTGTATGTCTACTTTGATTTTCTTTTTATACACCCCTTTGTAACCAATCAGTTTTCTTCCCTTACACAAACTAACTAGATCCTAGGGGTCACATCTATTTAGGGCCATCGTCTCCTCTAGCATGGCCTATAGCTAAGACTCTCTATCCTCTGAAGAGAGATCATCCTTGAAAGATATCAATTCATTATTAATACATAATAGAGTTAATACGCATTGGAATTTTGTTGGGCTATACTTGTCAATTGGGTCTAGTTGTTTCATGAATCATCTCAAGGATGGAGTAAGGGTCTCTACCTATTCTATTGCATGCTCATCCTACTTAGATCTCTTGTCAAAATCCTCTTCTTTCTCTCCATCTTCTAATCCAACATTTTGTTCTTCAACATGTGTGTCTTCTTACTTTTCAACTTAGTCTCAAAATGCATTGTTTTCTTTCCTTCTTTTTTCTTTGGTTGTACAAGATCTAAAAATGCTCTAAACTCCCTAAAAATCATGTCTTAGCCAACAAATATGCATTTTTGTTCTTTAAGATCCAGTTTAGATCACTTTTCTTTAAGCACATAAATGAAAGCCTCACAACCAAGTACCCTTAAATGTGAAACATAAGGTTTCTTGTCTATCGACACTTCATAAGGAGTTTTGTCAAAAAAAGACAAATAAGGAGATCAATTTATCAAGTAACAAACAATATGCACAACCTCTACCCAAGAGAATTGATTTAACTATATACAACTCAATATACTTCTACCTCTTTCCCCTAAGTTTCAGTTCATTCTCTATGCAACCCCATTTTGTTCTGGTGTGTAAGGGGTGGCCTTTTGCTTAACAATACCTACATGTTTATTTTTTTTAGAATAATATTCACCACCATTATTAGATCTCGTCACTTTTATTTTCTTATCAGTTTTCTTCTCAAAAAGTGTCTTAAATTTTTTAACTTAGAGAAAAATTTAGCTTTAAAACATAAAAAATAAACCTAGGTGTATCTAGAACAATCATTAATAAAGTGACATAATATTGAGATTTACCCATAGAACCCACATCCACTAGACCAAACACATATGGATGAATGATTTCTAATATTCTCTTAGTTTTATGAATTTTAGAGGGAAAAGATGCTCTATGCTTGTCAAGCACACAATGCTCATAGAAATCAAAGTGTTCATCAAAATAAATAAAACCATCAATGGTATTTTTGTTAATAAAGCTTCAAAGACTTTTTTCTCCAATATGGCCTAAATGTTAGTGCCACAACATACATGCATTTTCATAAATTTTAGTTACATTGGTAAAGTTACAAAATGTGGAGTCATTCAGTCTAAACAAAATCTCAACCCAAGATCATTTAGCAACCACCAAATTTGTCAAATATCACATGCAACCTAGAAATCAAATTTCTCATAATTCTTGGAATATGCAAAACACCAATAAGGGTTTTTACCATCACATCACTTAAATGACAAGGAGAGGTACAAAATGTGTTTCCTACACTAATCTATGAGAAGATATATGTGCACAAATTAAACTAATTACACAATTACAAAGAAATAAACACAAAAGTGATATACCATAACATAATGATATATGTGGGGAAAAACCTTTTAGGAGAAAAATCACACACTCCAAAGCAACTCAATATATTATTTAGTAATCAAACTATAGACACCTAAAATCTATTCCTATATTTTAACTAATTCCTATCATCGAACCCGCAATGCCTCCAACACTAATTAATTAAACCTTCCCTCTTCCATCAACTAATTAAATAATTATTTATTTATTTAATTAGTCTTGTTATTAATCAAATATGCACCCTATGCTAAGATACCAACTTAGCTATCTATTGACACATGGGAACACTCCTAGGCCTGTGGGTTGCCTAAAACTTGGAGTGAACCTCCAGAGTGAGCTGGTTCTCCTAATTATTTTTTTAATCTAAATGATTTGCAGAGGGAAAAGGTGAGAGGATGAACTGAAATGGATTTCAAACTTAAATAGACTATGCTCCTGAATTCTAACCTATCTCAATACTTTCACTCACAAACAACTCATTAAACATGAACTCTCACAATCTCACTTAGAACATACAATTCAAAAGTAATTTGCATGAAGGCTCAATCTGAACTCAACATACAACCAGAATCATATGAAATATTTGCACATAGTTCCACAATAATGAGACATGACAAAGGACAAAATATTTATTATCACAATGAGACATCAAATCAATATTGTAACTATGAAGGAAAAAGAAGTGAAATAGGAATGCTCTATTGTATTGAACTGAAAGGAGTACATGAAAATCTAACAATTGAAATATTAGTCAAAAATGTCTACAAACTCTCTGCCTATGCTCAAGAGAGAATAAACAATGATATCTAAACCCCTCAAGCACCTTAAACCATGCAAAACATTATAGCACAAAATGTTAAAAAACTTTCATCTGAAAATAAAACTTGATGCACACCAGCTCTGCCAATTCAAGATGCAGGTGAAAAATTGGTAACATTTCTGGTGACTTCTGCTACATGCTTGCCTGCTAAGCATCAAGACCAATTACCTTAACTGTCCATTGGGCATTGAGTCATACTCTGCTCATCTCAACTCAGAAAAACTGAAACTCGGCACTTCAAACTACTCCAAATAGCAGCAAAAAACTAAACTAAACCAAACTGAAAGCAAACTAAAAGGCCTTGGTGGCCAGAAAACATGTACAACAGCACTTAGGGAAACAAAAATAACTGAAAGGAAATGTGTCCTAAGCACTTATTAATTGAAAATACTAACTATAACCTACTCTAACTAGCCAAAGAAGTTGGTCAAACAAAACCATTCACTGATTGTGTGAAATAACTTCCCCTCCTAACCAACCGAGGATGTCTCTCATGCTTACAAACTGACGATAAGGAGTGAAAAACAAGAACACACCTTATAAATTGTTGTACTGCAACCTAAAGAGTACAACCAAAGGTTTGAATCCCTTAATTCTATTCAAACATACCTCTAGTTTGCCATGAATGGGCAAGTTGGATCTGTTGCTCCTCAACTGCAATCTCATTCTTAGGGGCACTGAAAATCCTTTGAAACTTGCTGGTCACTTCATTGGCCAAATCTCTAATGGGGCATCCTCTTGAAAGGATGTAGCCTAAACTTTTATTACTAGTTTCACTCTTATCAGCTGCCTCCTCAACCACAACTGCTTCTTGCTTTGGTTGAATCATGCCTTCAATCTCGTGATCCGTGACAACCAAGTTGTCCTCGTTTAATTGCTCATGGATCAGTCCTTTGTCTGAATGGCTTTCATCATTTTGCTGCTCAGAACTTGATAATTTTTTAGTTCATATGCATTTTCTTCATCAATACTAACAAACAAAGGGAGTTCAACAATTAAATCAGTCAAAACCTAAGTTCCAACACTCTCTTTTACCTCTTCATCTTGTTGTTCCACACATTCCCCCTCAAAACATGATCATTTGACATCTAAATTTGAAACAAAAATCTCAAGATCATCCCAAAACATGTCTTCTTCATCATCATTTTCATTTTTCTGTGAAGGGGAACTACTTATTACCTTGTAACCATTCTCAGCCAGCTGTGTAGGTTGCATGATAGGCTTACCTTCATGCTCCTCTACTTGATCCAAGACCATATTATCAGATTGCTTTGCTTCAATCGGCAACTCTTCATATTATTGAGGATTCTCTTGTTGCTCTAAAATTGTTGTCCTTGGTATGAGCATGCTTTCCTCATCTGGCTCTACAAAACTAGGTAACTGATCAAACAAAGACATTGAATCGTCATCTTTATCTAGTTTATTCTCCATCGGAACCTAGACAATGTGTCTTTGCAATTGAAGACTTTCACCTTCTAATCTTTGTATCCTTCTCTGATTCACCTTATAAAAAGCATTAGAAAACTTCTCAAAGGAATCGAAATGCAAAGGATTCAAGATCAAGTTTGAATCAACTTCCTCTACACATGCATTATGCTCATATTCAGCTGGGGATGCAGCACAAACAGTAGGAACCTATTGCTTCACATCTAATTTGTCTAATTCGGTGGCATACAAAGGATTGCAAGAACCTTCAACTGCTGGACTGAAACTTGGAATTCTGATTGGTTTGGGCTCTACAACCTTTTGCTCTCGTTCACCACACCAACTTGGAATCTTGATTGGTTCAGGTTTTTCTACCTCTTCAACTTCTTGATTTTGGATTGGTTTGGGAGGGGTAGACTTAACAAGATTCAACATTTTATAACTGGGATACCTAGTCCAAGAAGGCTGCCATGATTGTTCAAAAGTTTTATGACTTGGTTTAGGTTCTTGATATGGCTAAAATTGAGGATTAAAGGGCTGGTCTTGAATGCAAATAGGCTCCTGAGCAAAATCAAAACTTCTAAAACTTGGGATTTTGATTTTCTGGGGAGTCTGTTTGCATTCAAAACTAATTGCTTGGAGGGAAAAGGATTCTTCAAGTGGCTGGTTTTAAATCATAACAAGTTCAAGTTGTACCAACCTAGGTTCTTGCAATGGTAAAGGATCTCTAAAATTGGGATTCTTGACCTTGGAAGGGATAAGAGATTCACCTTGCTTGAAACTTGGAAATTTATGCTTTCGAACCTCCTCTCGAATAGACTGATTTGGAATGACAGGAGTTGCTTGAACTTGATGCCTATGCATTTAAGAAAGAAAAAGTTCTATCTGCTCTTCTTTCATTATTATCTCCTACTCAAATTGTGTCTTTTGTGCCTCCAACTCCTACTCATGAAGATAGGCTTGATAAGCCAGTTCCTCCCGGTGCATGTTGTACTCGTGCATCCTCTTAATCTCCTCTAACTGCTTGTTGAAGTCTATCAAAGTATCTTTAATCATGTCTTTAAGCTCCATCATTTCAGAATGTTTTTGTTGATTGGGAGATTGGGCAGGGGTGGGTGGGTGGTAATTATGTTGGATATGTTGATTTTGAAAAACCACGGGATTAGAAACAACAGCATAATTGGTCTAATATGGAGATGGATAAATGACATTTTCATAGTATGGGGGTGGGTATACATGTTGGCTATGAAAATTTGGCATTTCTACTCATATGAAGAGCTGGAAATAAGAATAAAACTTAGTTGTTTGAAACATACTAGCACTTGATCTATAAAAAACCAGTAGCTCTTGATCTGGAGTCACCAGATGTGTTTGATTTTCTTGCCTTCAAAGGTTGAGATCACTGATACACACACCAAATATCAGGATATATAAATGTACTGTTGGACTGAAATTGTCTAATCTGTCCCACTGGGCGTGCCAAAAATTGTTATCAATTAGATATGCACCCTATGCTAAGCTACCAACTTAGCTATCTGTTGACACATGGGAACACTCCTAGGCCTATGGGTTGCCTAAAACTTGGAGTGAACCTCCAAAGTGAGCTGGTTCTCCTAATAATTTTTTCTTTAATCTAAATGATTTGCAGAGGGAAAAGGTGAGAGGATGAATTGAAATGGAATTCAAACTTAAATAGAATATGCTCTTGAATTCTAACCTATTTCAATACTTTCACTCACGAATAGTTCATTAAACATGAACTCTCACAATCTCACTTAGAACATACAATTCAAAAGTAATTTGCATGAAAGCTTAATCTGAACTCAACATACAACCAGAATCATATAAAATATTTGCACACAGTTCCACAATAATGAGACATGACAAAGGACAAAATATTTATTATCACAATGAGACATCAAATCAATATTGTAACTCTGAAGGCAAAAGAAGTGAAATAGGAATGCTCTATTGTATTGAACTGAAAGGAGTACATGAAAAACTAACAAAATCTGAGTCAAAAATGTCTACAAACTCTCTACCTGTGCTCAAGAGAGAAGAAACAATGATATTTGAACCCCTCAAGCACCTTAAACCATGCAAAACATTATAGCATAAAATGTTAAAAAATCTTTCATTTGAAAATAAAACTTGATGCACACCAGCTCTGCCAATTCGAGCTGCAGGTGAAAATTTGGTAACAAGTCTATCCTAACATTAGTTAATTAAATAAATCATTTTATTTAATTAACTAAGCTAATGGCATTTATCCCCTTCATCATTTAAAAAATAAAACATTTATTCTCCTCCATCAAATCTAAAAATCCATATCATCTATCCAATTACAAATTAACTTTGCATCTTGGCCATCAATTTAATCTTAAGCCTCTATTTCCAACTACCATCCATTTAAATAATAATGTTAATCCACATCACCTATCCAAAATGAAATTAATCTTTAATCCTAGCTATTCAACCCCAACTACCTTCAATCCAAAATCAAATCAAGTTTGAATTCTAGCCATCCACTCAATCAATGCAATCTTAACCCTCCATTCACCTAACCACTAGTATTTATTTCGACTCTCCTTTCAATTTCAAATTACTTTCATTCAATCTTGGCCATGCATTCCAAACAAATACCAGCCCTCCATTCCTCCCATCTCAACTCTATAAATCAAACATCTCCCTCATCCATGATCATGAACATGAAGAATCTATTGTAGGAACATGGTGTCATATAGAGTACTTCAAGGAGCAACTCAACATCCAACTAGATCAAGAGCACATCTCCAATCACCAAGGTTTGCATGTGTTAATGTTTGTTTGATTTCATTTCATTGATTTGCATGCCTTGATTACTTAATCAGAAGTAGTGGTAGGATTTGAAATAGCATTCTAATTTGTTTGTGTTTCTTATGATTTATTCATTTCCACTCACTACACAAAGGTTACATACACTTGCAAAGTCTAAGAATTTATAGGAGTATCACAAACTAGAGATCTGAAGTAATTATGCTAGCATAACATTACCTACAAAACTCACTACTAAAACCTCCATCGCATGCACCCTATTTATAGGAGACACAATACATGAAACCATCAAATGGTAATTAGGAAACTATGAGTTAAAACAACTAAAAAATGTGGCACCTACGTCTTTAGTTAGAAATCTAACACCCAAATCCCAAGGTGAGTCCACAAGGTAAAAATATCATATTCCATCCACCTATCATAAACTTTCCATAATTTACTCACCAACTTGGATGCTCCATTATCTCCATCCAAATATGCCTTATGATGTGTCATAACAGACATCATAAGTTGGTCAACAAATGTAACCCCCTCTTACAACTCTTTTATGTGTCCTAGATATTTTTACATTTCCAATGTGGGAGGTCCAACTTCCAAAGGCCATAACTTTTGATCTAGGAGTCCGATTGGACCTATTTTTAAAAATTATAGATCTTGAAGAGGTCCACAACATAGGCATCTAGGAATGCCATACAACCCAAAAAAATTATTTTGGCCAAAAAAGACCTCTATAGCCCAAAAATTGAATTTTTCTATTCTATAGCTTGAAAATCACACTTTTTGTAATATTAACATTAGGAGCAAGGTTCAAACACCTTTCCTAACATTATCCCACTTGTCAAACACCTTGAAAGAGTTAAGGGGGTACCAAAACTAAGATCTAATTTCTAGGGTTTGAGAGGCCATAGACTCATAGCACCACCTAAACTTTTATGTGCTCATAGGCTTTGTCAATGCATATGCGACATTCTACAAAGTGTCAACTTTCTCCAACATCATCTTACCATCCTCCATCATGTCATGAAAAAATGGTACTAGATATCAATATGCTTTGTCCTTGCATGAAAGGTTGGGTTCTTTCCCAAACATATGGGGCTCTGTCACATATAACTTAATAGCTCTTGGATTCAACCCCAACTAAACATAAATGTTTGAGGTAGATGGCTTCCTTACAAGCATGAGTAGCTAACGTGTACTTTGATTGTATAGTGGACAAAGCAACCAAATTAACCTACTACTTACTCATCCAACTAATATCACCACTAAACATAGTGAAAACATATCCACTAGTGGATCTCCTACTATCAACATCACCTACCCAATTTGAATCCACAAATATCAACTAAGAGTTAGTCTCGTGTAGAATTACAATGATAACAAATATAGCACTTGGAGGTACCCCACAAATATCTTAAGACCCTGTTCACTAGATCTTAATGAACATGTCTAGGATTAGCCATGAAATGACTCAAGACTCTCATTTCTTGGGTGATGTCTGGTCTAATACATACCATATCATACATTAAGATACCAACAATACTAGCATATGCTACTCTAGCCATATCCTCCATCTCAATAAGAGAGCTAGATACTACTCTACTAATAACTTAGTCCCCACTGAAATAGGAACACACATTAGTTTGCAAGTTGGCATGTTTAATCTCTCCAACACTGAGTTCACATACTTGATCTAGTCCAACCAAATATTTTTATTAGATCTATCTCTTCTAAACTCCATCCATAAGATGACCCAAGCATTCCTTAAGTCTTTGATCTCAAACTGTGCTAAAAGCTGAGACTTTAATTCAAAGATCATGCCCTTACCATTACTGATAACAACATATCATCAATTTATAATACAATAACAACGAAACGATCACTATCCATATTAAATAAATGCAATGATCTAATTTGGGCCTCAAAAATCCCAATAACAACACAAAAGAAACAAAATTTTGGTACCACATCCTAGGAGATTGCCTAAGACCATATAAAGATTTCTTCAACTTACAAACCAAATTTTCTTTATCTTTTTTTAATGTAGTGCTTTAGCTGTGTCATGTAAATTTCTTCTTCCAAATCACCATGAAGGAAAGTTGTCTTCACATCCATCTACTCAACCTCAGTGTCAAAATTTGTTGCAATAGATAATAAGAATTGAATGGATGTCATCTTAGCAACTAGAGAGAAAATCTCACCATAATCAATTCCTTCAACCTAGGAATATCCTTTTGCAACCAATCTCACCTTGTACTTCTCAACACTACTATTTGAACCAATTTTTATTTTGAACACTTATTTGCATCCAATGGGTTTCTATCCATCATGCAAAAGTACTAAGTCCCATGTGTCATTTTTCTTCAAGAAACCATCTCCTCATCTAAAGCAACTTTCTAGGACTCTACAGATCATCCATACTCATAGCCTCCTTAATAGTCCTAGCCTCATTAGTGTTAGTAATCAAAGAAAAAATATATCTCGAATTAGGAGTATACCTATCTGGTTGTGTCTTTGTCAAGTGTACCTCCTCAATGACTTAGGTGGAGGTTTTATCTCTTCTTTGGAACTCGCTAAACTATCTAAGCTCTCTTCATCTTTAGGTCTTTCATGGGATTTTGGTTCAACCTTCTTGGTCTTTAGGGTTAGTTGAACCACATATTTCTTCCCATCTCTACCTACAATACTATGGAAAACAACTTGACTTCTCAAAAATAACACTTCTTCTATACAAAACTCTCTCGACCATAAGGTTCCAAAGCATGTATCCTTTCACACCAACACCATAGCCAACAATGATACATTTTACAGTCTTGTTCTTTAACTTTGACCACTTCTCCCTAATCACATGTGCATGTATCTCACAACCAAAGATTCAAAGATATCTTAATGAGAGATTTTTTCCCAGCCACACCTCCATAGGTGTCTTCTCAAAAAGAAATGATGTAGGGGACCTATTAACTAGGTAATATGTGATGGCAACCACTTCTACCCAAAATGTTATTCCAAGCTAAACCCACTAGGCATACTCCTAACTCTCTCCATCAACATCATGTTCATTATTTCTACAACTCCATTGTTTTGAGGGGTATATGTAGTTGTCTTATGTATTTCTATTCCATGATCCTTACACAATCTATCAAAATCTTATGAACAAAACTCACCGCCATTATTAGTCATTAAAATATTAATCTTCCTATCGATCTAATTCTCTACAAGAGCCTTAAACTCTTTATAATGACTAAAGACTTTAGATTTACTTCTAAGGAAATATATCCATGTCCTTCTAACGTAAACATCAATGAAAGATACAAATATATAGATTTAAAAATTGAAGGAACATTAACAGGACCAAATACATCAAAATGAATTTAGTCCAACAACCTAGAATATTTACAAGAACTAGAGTAAAATATAATGTAGTGTTGTTTTTTATATACACATGTTCATAGAAATAAAATTCAAGATTACAATCATTTAACCCCTCAACAAGGTTTTTATTTTTCAAGGTCCTTAGACCCTTCTCACTTATGTGACCCATCATCTAGTATCAGAACATTATTTTCTCTATAGGTAGTTTAGTCTCCAAAGCATGAGCACTCTTAGGTACCTAGAAAGCACAACCACTGAAAGTGGATGCAACACTCCTCTTTACTTCTAGTTCGAATGATGAAGGTGTAGATTTCTTCACTACAGGAATAGAGAAACTATTGCACTAAACTATGCATGCATCCAACTAAATTAGAGTGTCAATGCAAATACTCTTAGCAAGCACCATTGCCCCTCTCACCATCTTGCATTGTCCACTAAAAACATAACCTATACACCCACATCATTAAGTTTACTTATAGAAAGTAGGTTTTGTGCCAAACTAGGGATATGTGGTGCACCATTGATCCCCTTCACTCATCCATCAGGAAATTGAATTAGGACTCTTCCACAACCAACAATCTTTAGATGAAAATCATCTCCAAGGTACACCTTCCCACCATCACATTCTTCATACTTTATAAAACAACCTTGATGTGAAGTCACATGGAAAGAGGCACCAAGTCTATCAACCATGCACCTTCTGATGCATGTGCAGACAAGTCTGCATGACAGAGGCATCACCATCATCTCAATAGGACTTCTCAAAGTTATCATCAAAATCTATCTTTTTCTTCTTCTCCCCCTTCTTGCAATCTCTTCTAAAATGGCCAGTCTTGCCACAATTCCAACATTTAGCCTTCGACTTACTAGGAGATTTGGATCTCCCATGGGATTTAGATCTAGACTTTTATTGCTTCTTGTTCTTCTTCTTTCCTTTCTCTTTTTTTCTACCATGGACAGTAAGGGCCTCTTTAGTAGATTCAGAAGTCTTTCTGCGTATCCCCTCAAAAAGTAACGATGCCACCACCTTATCCATTTTCAACTTGGTGGTAGTGCTCCCAATAGCCATAATAAGGTGATCCCATGAATCTAGAAAAGAGCATAGAAAATTCATACACCAATCTTCCTTCTTATAATATTTGGTCGTGAAGCCACCTAAGAATGTAAATGAGTGAAAGGAAAGCATTAACAAGAAATAAAAATGATAGAATAAACTATATTCGATTCAATAGGAATGTAAAGAATACAATAATGGGTGATTATAATGATAGCAATAGGTGAGTATATAGGATATACCACCCAAGAGACTAAAAATAGAACCAATGTGGAATAAAGTAAAAAAGGTCCCTAAGTAAACTTAACTAAGTGTGAAAAGGACATAAGTGGAGAACTAGATAGGAAATATATTAGTTAGGAAATATACTCCATTGACACTAACACCTCCACTTAAGTGCAACTTAGGGGGGGAAGAAAAGATGGGTCCCAAATACAAGGCTTGATGGGGTACCCATGTACAACAAAATCCCTCCAAAAAGAAGAGAAGGAGAAAAACTAGTGGAAAAAAACTCCTCCTCATAGGGGGATGAAGCAAGAAGGGCTAAGTAACCCCCCTTAAAGGAATGATGTCTTGCACCCCTAAGAGATCTCATAGATGGAGATGCTTTCTCTTTGTGAAGGGTTTGGTGAAAATATCTACAGCTTGCTCTATTTTGGGCAATAGCACAAATCAATGGCATTCTTCTATATCAACTCCTAAAGAAAGTGCATATGGATCTTGATGTGTTTGATCTGTTGATGATGGACCAAATTCTTCAAGATCTTGATGGCACTCTAGTTGTCTCAGTAGATGACTAGTGGCTTTTAAAAGGAATGCCAGGCTTAGTGAGGATATTCTTAAGATAAATAACCTCATTAGCACATTAATAGCTCCCTAATACTCAACCTCAATTGATGAGAGAGAAGTGGTGTGTTGCTTCTTTCTCTGCCAACAAATGGGACCATGTTATCCCTGATTTTGGTAAATCTTGGATAACTCTTTAAATTGGACTTTACGAGCAATTCAAGGTTAATTGAGATTAAAACATGACAATAATTAGAGGCCAAGTCTCAAGTCAATATCGAATAATATTATTAAATTAAATCATATTAATCCTTTTTTAATTAATTGATTTAATTTCAGAGTCATGCTAGGAGAAAATTACTTTTTCACTAATTTATTTATTTAATAATTAAATAATCTCACCATAATATGCAAAAAGTAATTAAATATTGCACTATGGTAAAGTGATTAAATGTTAGTGAGGGTAAGTGGTAGTGAAGTTGGGTAAATTAATTTTGTGGAAATTAATTAATGTGCAAGGTGTAAAACTGATTAATAAACTTTGCACATGATTTCCCATGGATGTGTTTTTGTAAAAAGGTGGGCAAATAATTTGGAAGTTGGGTAAAAAGGAGTTACAAGTAGTTACCGAGCTACTTATATGTGAGTAAAACTTTAAAAAGAGGATTTTCCATTGTAAGGGGGAATTTTTTATCCTTTTTTGGCTCAGGAAAAAGGAAAGGCTTGTAAGGGGAATGGCTGGAGACTTTGTGCTCCTAATAATTTTACTATTCAAAAAAGAATTATTGTTCTTACGTCAGTATTTCTTTTTGAAATCAATTGTTCTTATGTTTAAAATTGATTATCTATTTGTTTCCCTTTATATTCTCTTTTCACAATTTAATTTGGAAGGCTTTGTGCTTCTATTGTTAATCTATTCATTTTCTCTCCTCGAGATTTGCATTGTGTTTCTTATGTTCACAGTCAAATTTCTCTCTTTTTTGTAATTTTTTATTTTCTTCCTTTCATACTTTCTGGTTAAAAGTATCTAAAATCATAAAAACCCCAATTATATAAGGAAGTTGCCCCTTTCAAAATGCAAAGGAAAATCACCCTTTCAATGGTGATTTCTCCAATGTTGCAAAAAAATTTCATTGTCCATTGGACAAATTGACAAAGAAGCACAGTGACAAAATTATTTTCCAACAATTTTTGGTGACTCTACTAGGAATCGAAGTGCCTTGTGCATTTGACTTTCATAAATCTGAAGGCACCTCCCCCAAGATGGAGGTTGGCAACTCGATTGAAGATGAATTCCAGAAAATGCTTTCGACGTATCTTAAAATAAATTGACAAATTGGATTCCTACAAGCAATGACAATGAAGCAGGTATCTTCCTATTTATACCTCCCTTCAAGGAAAATCAATCAATGAGGTGGTGGGTGATCTAATTAAAGAGGTGTGGTTCTTAAAAAATTTCTACAGTGTTGTCCCAATCAAAAATAAATAAAACTTTCACCCCAAGACCTGAACATGGAAGATCAAGTGCATAAAAAAGAAGTTGGTGGCATTGAACATGAGCATAAAGAAAATCTTGAGGCCAAATCAAACAAAAATCAACAAGAAGAAAATCTTGAAATTCATGAGCATCTTGAAGTTCAAACCCCAAGTTTACCATTAGAAGCATCCAAAGAAGACTTGATTCAGCCAATTGCAGTTGAAAGGCCACAAGGACAACCACCAAGTAAAGATTTTAAAGACATGTCTCATGCTATCCAAATTCCAAATAGCATTTTACAACATACCCCTGTTGTTCTTCCAAAAAATAGATGTGCTATACATTTTGTCATAGAAACAAATAGCTTGTGTAACCTTGTTATTCATGAGCAAATTGTTGAATCCATATTTATTTTCCACCTATACCTCATACCTTCCCTATAGGTGCTATCAAAGTCATGTTGTTACTATCGTTTATGTCCTTGTAAATGTTTCCATCATCTTATCCAAAATTATTTTTAAAAGGCTCATATTTCATCCAACCCGTAAATGGCCACATTTAATCTACAGCCTTTTTCTCTTCCCCATTGTACATAGTTTATTTTCACTTTCAATTTTGGTTTGTTTCATGTGTTTTGTCTTTGTTTTCAATAAATGTTGCATTAGTGAAGTGTCCCCTATATATGATTGTGTTTTGTAACCCATTGTACATCAAAAAGAACTCTAGACTACATAAACTCTTCAAAAATCATTAGACATAAACTATGACACTACATCAACAATAGTGTGCAATATCCAAAAGTTTTTTTATTAGAGTTTATTGAGTTGATTGAGTGTACCCTCTCCTTTGGTTCCATCATCAAAAGCAAATGATTAAAAAATCTTGGCATGTTTGTGCATTATTGGGAGAATACTTGGGACATAAAACTATAGTTGTAGTGGCAATTCTTTTACGAACTGTGACTGCTTATTCAATTTCTTGTCATATGTTTCTGGCCAAGTCTTAAGATCCATTGATGCTTGATGATAACTATTAAAATTTCCTCCTAGGGATGCATTTAGTCTAAGTCCCTCCATTGGCATGTTTAGAACCATGTTGTTGGGATCTAGTTACTCACATTTCCTCCTCCAAGCTCTCAGATGCAGGGATCATCCAGCTCTCCAATAGATCACCTAACATGCACATGCTAATTTCACCTACAAGGAGTGGTATTCATGGGGAAAGGTTGTGTTGTTGGGTATGTGGAGTCCTGCACTTGACACTATTGGGAATATACTCACTAAATGAACTTAATCGACTGCCATTATGGTAACTATGTGCTATTGTTGAAAAATACTAGAGGAATATTTTAAAGTAAGCTTTGATTTTGTAAAGGAGCATTAAAAAGTTTAATAGAAGATTTCGTAAATCATACATAATATGGTTCAAGCGGGGGAGAAAATAGGGAGTGGTTACATGGATCTCAATGGTTTTGGAATATTTGATTAAGAAGGCATCAAATTGTTTGGAACATGTACCTTTTTTTCTTTTCTTAAATGCGCCTGGTAAACTTTTTAACGTGACCGGCAACGCTGGTGCAACACGCCCTTCGGCTCCACGCGAATGCTTTTGCCCGGAGCAATGAACCGGTGAGGCCACAACTGGGGGACCTCATCCCCTAGGAAGAACACTTCAAACCCGCGAGCTCATTGGCCCAGCGAAGGCGTAAAGCCTTGCGAGCTCGTTGGCCCAGCGGGGGTTTGAACTCTGGTGGCCGCCACTACATCCTGAGCGACTTAACCACCGAACCATGCCATCATCGGCAGTTTGGAACATGTACCTTAAAAAGGAAGGAACATTTCTTTTCTTTTGAACCATTATCTACTATGTGGATGCAGAGTTTTTTTTACAACTTTTAGATGGTTTAGGAATCCGATTTCAACCATGGACTCTTACAACTTACAAGGATTCTACTGTAGTTGTCTAGGGGTCAATCTTGATGTAAAGTGTTGGATTTTGTTTTTATTATCCATAAAGGGAAAATCTTGTAGCCTATGTTGGTTTTTGAAGTTTGAGAAGAAAATGCACATACGAGTTATAAAGGTAGAGCCAATATGCGGTCCCTTTGTTGTGTGGTTGCAAGGCCACATGTATCCCAAAGAGGATATGGTGAATGGTCTGTTATCCCTAATGAAACCCACTATCAAACAAAGGTAGTTTCTTCCCCCTCTTTCAAGAAGATGGGATTATAGGTTACATTATGAAGCTATGTCCTCTGTCTCACTTGGACTATAGTTCTATAAATCTTCATTATCTTTAACTAACAAAAGAAGCAGAAGCAGGATGAGCAGTGGTCTTTTTTCAAACCACCAGTATTCTGCATCAAACGACAGTGTTTCCATTTTTGCAGTTCATCTAATAGTTTCCATGCATCACAGTTGGATACCCTGGAAGAAGCATTCAATCTTGGGGAGTTTTTTCTGCTACCGTGTCAAAACCAAGAACTTCGAGCCGTTATCTTCAACTAGATGATTCTAGAGTTTATTTAACATCTTTGGTTGTCACTGTCTTGATTTCAACAAATGCCATAATTGAGATTTTGTTATTCGCACTTGTAAATTTTACACTAGCTATATTGTTGGTGTCTTCTCAAATCAATCTTGATGTTGTGGTCAAACAAGGGATGAGACCAGAAATGGGTGTTATCTATGCAGGAGCTTTGTTTTGAACTTTGAGCTTAATAACATACAAGGGGATAATGTTTTCCCAAGTATGAAGAATATGTGTTTCAATACATGACAAGTGGTCAATATGAGAATGATGTAAATGGAGCAATCAAGGCAGTAGATAGCTGTGTAATTTCTACAGTGGTAATTGGTGATGGACTTGATACAGTAATAATAGACACTAATCAAATAGCTTTGTCCAACTTTTTGTACTTCAGTACTTTTCAGCATCATTCCATGTTGCATAATGTGGATGCTTGGAATCATTGGGTTGAAGAAGCAAAATCTCCACCATTGATTCCCACTTTGAAGTTGTATCAGAAGCTCTAGAACCATGGTTTGGATTTGATTTTCCTTTCTGGAAGACACAAGAACCAATAGAACTCCACTGTGAAGAACCTCCTTCATGTTGGTTATTCTAGTTGGACAATGTTGATAATGCGGGCTGAAGATGAGATGCAAATGAATGTCCAAGCCTACAAGTTCAAACAAATATTACAATTGGAGAATGAGAGCTTGTGCATCAAAGGTGTTATTGGGGATCAATAAAGTGACATTAGTGGCCCTGCTATTGGAAATTACACTTTTAAGCTACCAAATCCATTGTATAATATCTTGTGAATCTATCTTGGGTGCTATATAGTTGGTACCAATATTGTCTATGGAGAAGGGCAGAGGTCTTATGACATGATAAGAGCTTTTGTGTATGTTGTGCAAGTATTGGTAACTGTTGCTTAAAATCTACTTTGAGTAACCTTTGTTACTTTGAGAGTGTAGATGCTCATTGGTTATGACCATGATGGGTGATGTAGACAATATAAGGATTATGTCTGGGAAGTTTTTATTGGATGGAGAAAAAGTTATTCTATCTAAGAATACATATTTAGAACACCCAAAAATGAAAATAAATGCCCACATGTGAAAATTAAGTTCTTCGACATATCAATTGGCCTATCTGAAAAGATGAGGAAATTACAATGAGAATGCTAAATAATGTGACCATTTGTAGGTTGAGTTTTAGCATTTACAGACAAAGATTTGTACAGGGTACTTGCCCTGATTGTGACTGTGGATATGAGGATGCATGAGGTGATCAGTGTGAAAAATGTGGAAAAATGTTGAACCCTACAGAACTCATAAATCCTAGGTGCAAGGCTTGTCAAAGTCCTCCTTGCATTCATGACACTGAACACTTATTCTTGGAACTCCCAAAGTTGCAAGACCGCTTGGAGGAGTATATTAGTAATACATCTGCAGTTGGAGGTTGTAGTCAAATTTCCATTCAGATAACTAATTCTTGGTTAAAGGAAGGTTTGAAGTAGCGTTGTATTACACGGGATCTTAAGTGAGGTGTTCCTGTTCCACTTGAAAAGTTTGAAGATAAGGTTTTCTATGTATGGTTTGATGCTTCAATTGAGTACATATGAGTACATATCCATAACAACATGTTATACATCAGATTAGGAATAATGGTGGAAAAATCCAGAAAATGTGGAGCTTGTTCAATTTATGGGCAAGGACAATGTTCCATTTCATATGGTTCTATTTCCTTCAACACTGCTTGGAACAGGAGAAAAGTGGACTTTAATGAAGAAAATTAGTGTCACAGAATACTTAAATTATGAAGCAGGAAATTTTTCTAAAACCAAGGGGATTGGTGTGTTTGGCAATGATGCCAAGAGCACCAATATCACTGTTGAGACATGGTGGTATTATTTGCTGACAAATAGGCCTGAGGTGTCAGACACACTTTTCATATGGGCGGATTTGCAAGCAAAACAAAATGATGAATTGCTAAAAAACCTTGGGTAACTTTGTTCATCATTCCTTGATTTTTGTTGCAAAACCTTTGGGTCAAGGTTACAGGTTTGTTGTCCCGGATGCTCCAGATGTTGGGATGCATAAGCTAACTACTAATCTGGGTGACAGTTTTAGAAAATTAGTTAAAAAATATGTCGAGGCTATGGAGAAAGTTAAGCTTAAACATGGATTGATAAGAACAATGAGCATATTCACTGAAGCAAATGGTTACTTACAAGATAGTCAATTCTAGAAGCTTTAAAGGAAGACCCAAAAGCATGTGCCATTGTGCTGAAGACTTCAGTTTGCCTTGTACATCTGTTGATAACCTTATTGGAGCTTTTTATGCCTTTTTTCATACAAGGTGCTAGAACAACTCAATCTTCCACTTGAAACATTAACACTTTCTGATAAAAAAGGGGATCTCGAAAAGGCCAGAAGGCCTAAGTTGGGACATTATACCGTCCGGCCATATAATTGGAAATCTAGAACCACTATTTATAGAAATACAAAAAGGGTTACATTAAGGCGATGGTGTTAAACAAAAAAATGAGGTCGAGTCTTTAAACAAATAAAACATGATGTTGGATTCCAATAGTGAAACTGACTTGACTTTGAAATTAGGGAATCATGTTGTTATTGCTAAGACAACTGCATTAATATAAAACTTGCAAGTTTTAGTTGATTCAAATTGAACAGCATCCAAAACAAACTCCTCTCCCATTCTTAGTTGCTGGTGAATATGCCTTGCTGGTTCAACTACCACCTTGACGAGCTCAGTTATGCCTATTCTTGTGATCAAGGTTCAATGAGAGCTATGCCAACAAAAAAAAAAAACATGGTTGATGATTATTGAATTTTTTATGGTGATTAGAATATCCATTGTAGTCCAATCTTTATTTCCAAGATTAGCAGTATTTAAATCGAAGGGGTGACGATGCATTCAACTCAATGGTATGAGAGAAGTTATCAAGACAATCATGTTGATGTTATTGTAGCGGCGGGAGATTTACCCGGGCCGACTCAATGAGAAGTCACAACTTATTCATGAAGAGGCATCACGATTTACATATATATAGGCATGCAATCCTTATCATTTGATCATCCATGAATAAAAGACAAGTTCGCTCTTCTACAACAGATCGAGTTTGAAGGCAGAATTAGCATTTGGAGAGGAATTTGATCATCTTCAGCATATTGTCATATTGCTTCAGATCGATCTATATAAAGGAGAAGTCATTCTTCTTGTGTATTTGCACCTAGGAGATGTGCCTTCATTCATTGTGTGAATTGGCCTTGAGATTGGTCATTGTAAAGTAGATTTCTGCATTATTTATTCAACAATATAAGAGAAATTATTGGCTGGGTTTTTTCTCACTCGACAAGGAGGGTTTTCCCAGGGTACTTGTTGTGTTAAAGTGTTTATCATTACTATATTTCTGCTTAATTCAATTCTGATCCTAAAACTAACATGGTATCAGAGCTAGGTTTAAGAAAGGATCTAATTAGATTTGTTTAAGCAGTCAAGTCAACTTTTCATCTAGGGCAGATCTTGAAGGCAAAGTATTGCAGATCTAAGGTTGCAAATTATTTCAGACCTAAGGGCAGATCTTTGAAGGAGAATTTGTGCAGAAAAAGAAGATGGTGAACGGTGTCAAGGTAGAAGATAGGCTTGATGGAGCCTCAAACTTCAACTCTTGGAAACCTAGGGTACTCATTGCATTAGAGGAGAATGATCTTCTTGATTTCGTGGAAAGTAATATGCTCGAGCCTTCCGATGATGCTGAGAAAATCCAGTGGAAGAAAAAGGGCACGAAGGCTAGAAAGATCATGATAGACTCTGTGATGAATCACCTAGTACCGATCATCTCCAAGTTGAAATCAGCTAAAGAAATGTTTGATACTCTAAAAGGATTGTATGAGATCAGCAATACCAGCAAAGCCCTTGCTTTGAGACAACAGCTTCACCATGTAAAAATGAATAAAGAAGATTCAGTTATATCATTCTTTATGAAGATCACTGATTTAAGAGATCAGTTGAGCGCTATTAGGGACATAATTGCAGACAGAGATCTTGTTATGTTGGCACTAAATGGTCTTCCTCAATCTTGGGAGCCCTTTATCCAAAGCATCAGTGGGAGATCTAAGTTGCCCAAGTTTGATCGTCTTCGAGCTGATTGTATTCGAGAAGAGTTCAAGTCGGCAGCAAGAGGAATTGAGCGAAACTATCATGATGTAGAAAATCTAGTTCTTGCTACACATACTTCTAGAGAAAGAGGCAAAGGAAGAAAGAGGAATAGAGACAGAGAATCAGATTCTTCCCCAGAACCGAAGAAGAAGGATCTCTCTCACATTCAGTGTTTCAGGTGTGACAAGTATGGTCACTTTGCTCGAGATTGCAAATTAAGGTCTACATAACTTGTTTCTTCTACGGAAATTGCCATGGGGACATCTCAGAAGGAGCCAAGCTCTAAAATCGATTCAGAAGGTTTCTTATTCTAAAGTCAATCAGTTTCTTCGAAGAGGAGGAATTAACATTCAGAGGGAGTTTGACAAATCAATAGAGGCAACCTTGGACAAGGAGGTCAAGAGGTTAATGTTAGTACTTGGAGCTTCAGAGGGAGTCACATCATCATGAAGGTTCCTTGTAGTGTATATTTCTCTGAGACGGAGAAATATGAGGTGAAATCCCTTGTAGTGTATATTTCTCTGAGACAGAGAAATATGAGGTGAAAGCCCTTATAGTGTATATTTCTCTGAGACGGAGAAATATGAGGTGAAAGCCCTTGTAGTGTATATTTCTCTGAGATGGAGAAATATGAGGTGAAAGCCCTTGTAGTGTATATTTCTCTGAGACAGAGAAATATGAGGTGCAAGCCCTTGTTCATCTCTGAGATAGAGATGTATTTCTTTCCACCCTCTGGGAGTAGCCATGGTGGATGTCATGTTGAGAGACTCCATGACAAAATCATGTTGAGAGACTCTGTGATGAATCCTTTGTACTTGTGTTTATCCACACATGGGAGTAGCCATGGTGGACGTCATGTTGAGAGACTCCATGATGACATCACGTTGAGTGACTCCGTGATGGGCACTTGTACACATGTTTCTTTCCACCCTCTAGGAGTAGCCATGGTGGACATCATGTTGAGAGACTCCATGACGACATCGCGTTGAGTGACTCTGTGATGGGCACTTGTGTACATGTTCCTTTCCACACATGGGAGTAGCCATGGTGGACGTCATGTTGAGTGACTCCATGACGATATCACATTGAGTAATTATGTGATGAACATTTTTTCACAAATGGGTGTAGCCATTAAGGGTGTCATGTTGAGAGACTCCATAACATGGATATCTGGAAAGATATCTCCCTAGCTAAGAGGGAGTGTTGATGTTATTGTAGCGGCGAGAGATTTACCCAGGCCAACTCAATGAGGAGTCACAACTTATTCATGAAGAGGCACCATGATTTACATATATATAGGCATGCAATCCTTATCATTTGATCATCCATGAATAAAAGACAAGTTCGCTCTTCTACAGCAGATCGAATTTGAAGGCAAAATTAGCACTTGGAGAGGAATTCGATCATCTTTAGCATATTGCTATATTGCTTCAGATCGATCTATATAAAGGAGAAGTCCTACTTCTTGTGTATTCACACCTAGGAGAGGTGCCTTCATTCATTGTGTGAATTGGCCTTGAGATTGGTCATTGTAAAGCAGATTTCTGCATTATTTATTCAACAATATAAGAGAAATTATTGGTTGGGTTTTTCTCCCTTGAGAAGGAGGGTTTTCCTAGGGTACTTGTTGTGTTAAAGTGTTTATCATTACTATATTTCTGCTTAATTCAATTCTAATCCTAAAACTAACAAATCAGAGGTTGGTAAACATGAACCAAGGTTGGTACTTGATGCAGGAATAGAGAGTTTTAGTGATCTTCTACTTTTATGCAAAGGAGCCATCTCTGCGTTACACCTGGGTAGAATTGTTGGGTTTGAGATAAATGGTAGAAGGCAAGCTAATGTTATTGCAAACATCTTTTGAAGTACATCAGAAAATAGATCTAGAGATTTCCATATTATAACTGACTATGCTGGGATACCTCGGTTTGTGACTACTTTTCATTGTTGAACCATTACAATGGCTACTGATTGAAACTAATTGAGATGACTTGCAGTGGAGAATAGTAGAGGAGCACCCATAAATCACATAATGTAGAGTTAAAAAAATTCAAATCATAGTTGAAGTCTCATACTACATTCGGTATGTATTTTAAGTGATAACGTGGATAGCTTCATTGTCAATCATCAAAAGGTAGTAAAGACGTTGCACATATTCATACCATACAATGATTGACCAAGAGGATTTTTTTGAAGAAAAACCAGTATCTTGAATATCAAATGTATTGCAAAAATCACACTTCTTTTTAAGATGTTTTCTTCTATCTTTAATGCCCAACAGATAAGGCATTGGCCCATTTTGCTAGAGACTCTGGTGTTCTTTGCATTCCACCAGGGAATGTAGTCCCCAATAAGAGCCATTATTATCCCTGATTTTGGCAAATCTTGGATAACTCTTTAAGTTGGACTTTACGAGCAATTCAAGGTTGATTGAGATTAAAGCATGAAAATAATTAGAGGCCAAGTCTCAAGTCAATATGAAATAATATTATTAAATTAAATCATATTAATTCTTTTTTAATTAACTGATTTAATTTTAGAGTCATGCTAGGAGAAAATTATTTTTTCACTAACTTATTTATTCAATTCTTTAAGAATTAAATAATATCACCATAATCTGCAAAAAGTAATTAAATATTGCACTATGGTAAAGTGAATAAATGTTAGTGAGGGTAAGTGGTAGTGAAGTTGGGTAAATTAATTTTGTGGGAATTAATTAATGTGCAAGGTGTAAAGTGATTAATAAACTTTGCACATGATTTCCGGTGGATGTGCTTTTGTAAAAAGGTGGGCAAACAATTTGGAAGTTGGGTAAAAATGAGTTACAAGTAGTTACCCAACTACTTATGTGTGAGTAAAACTTTAAAAAGAGAATTTTCCATTGTAAGGGGGACTTTTTGATCTTTTTTTGGCTTGGGAAAAAGGAACTTGGCTTGTAACGGGAATGACTAGAAACTTTATGCTCTTAAAAATTTTAATATTCAAAAAAGAATTATTGTTCTTACATCAATATTTCTTTTTGAAATCAATTGTTCTTATGTTCAGTTGATTATCTATTTGTTTCCCTTTATATGCTCTTTTCACAATTTAATTTGGAAGACTTTGTGCTTCTATTGTTAATCTATTCATTTTATCTTGGAAAGTTGCATTGTGTTTCTTATGTTCACAGTCAACTTTCTCTCTTTTCTGTATCTGTTGTCCTATTTTTCTACCTAGCCAAATAGCCCAAATCCATGAAATCTCTAAGTGTTTTCCCCTTTAGAAATGCAAGGAAAAACATCCCAAATCAACAAAGTCCAAAAAATCTTGAGTTTTCCTTGTGTTTTAGCATTTTCGGAGTTTCAGAGTTTCAGAGTTCTCCCCTTCATCGTGCCATCCTAATCAACTTTGAACTCCGCTTTGTTCCTTGCAAAAATCCTCTAAGTGCTCAAAGTTCTTCAGATGTCGGAGGTTGGAACTCCTTTCTTTCTTCCTTCCTTTTCTTTTGGAAGGCGAAAGGTGGAGGGTCCAAAGTTCAAACTCTATTCTTTCCCTTTGAAAATTTGGATGTGTTTCGAGGGGTCAAACTTTGAACTTTTCTTCTTCCCTCTTACTTTTCTTTTGGAAGACTGAAGACGGAAGGCTCGAAGCCTAACTTCCACCGAACTATCTCAAATAAGTTCTAAGTGTTTCAAAGGGGTCGAACTTCGGACTTTTATTCTTCCCTCTTCCTTTTCTTTGGAAGACGGAAGATGGAAGGCCCAAAGCCTGACTTCCGCCGAAACCTTCAAAAACAACTAAGTCTTTAGACTTTCAAGGCTCAAACCTTCTTTCTTATTCCTTCAATGGGAAGGCAGAAGACAGAAGGCCTGAAGCCTGAAGTCTGCCATTGTAGGTTTCCCTTTGTAAAGCGGGACTTGGAGGGTGGGGTTTTCTCCTTTCTTCTTACTTCTCTCTTGGAATACAAAAGACTGAAGGCCCGAGGCCCGATCTCTGATGGCTTCTACGGTATTCAAAAATGAAGGGAAAAGAGGTAGTTCATCCAGGATCCGCCATGGTTAATCATGATGAAATCTTGCTGATAAGGCAGAGTACAGGCTAGATTGAAAGTCAAACGTCCAGCTCCAGCTTGAATTTATAGTTGGGCATTTATTGTTGCAGACAGAGGAAGATGCAAGGTTTCAACGCAAATATTTGTTTAGCTACTTCAGAGAAGATATTTTCTGCATTTATGTCAAAGACAAACGGATCTTTTTAGACATTCCTTTTGTAAAATATCTTTTGACGGGCCCATAGGGCGAATTTATTATAGTAGTTGATGCCACCTCATTGTAAAATGCATGAAATTGAATGTATTATGTTGGTTGTTGGTCTAAAAAACCATAACGTGTATCAGTTGTAACCATGCCTCTTTAACAATAAACAATAAGATTTTTACCTTTTCATGCACTTCTTCTGCTCTGTGTAATACTTCTGTCTGATCTCCATTTGTGAATGCTTCTTTCCTTTTAGATTTTATTTAGTTTCCTTTGCCTTTGCAGGTTGTTTATGATTTGTGTATGCTCGTCTGTTGTTTGTTATTACTTTGTACATACATAGTCGATCTAAGGGTTGAACATTCAAACCTAGTGTATCACCTTCTCCCTTTCAATTTCTCCTTCTTCCCTTTTTCCCTAGCAGTGATAGATTAGGTTTAGTCTTAGTATACTCTAAATCTCATATTCAGAAAGAGGAACTAGCGTTCTCTGGAGGTTTGATTTCCTGTGTAGGGTCCCACACATGGAAATCACTCCAATATTTCACTAGATTGTTGCAGCACATGCGCTTCAACACAGGGTGCAAATCCAAGTGACAACAGTTTCTTGCACACCTGGTGGGCCACGTTTGATGATCCTCATCATCCATTAAGGATCTTTGGTGTGCTCTTTTGTGTATCTTGCCTTTCAAGGCAATATCTCCAACACCATGGCGACTCTGTTGAGTAAATCTACTAGTGTAGCCAGTTGAAGTGCTTAAAAGAACTTTAAAATCAAGATTTGGTGATACTCCTCATCTTAATTGCTTTTAGAAGCTTTTCAATCACCCGACTCCCTGGGCAGATATGTTTACTCTTATTCCCATATTGTTTGAATGATTTTCATTTTTCATGATATATTATGTCAAACTTCTATGGAAACTCTAAATATCAGAACCCTAAAGATGTTAATTTCCCTCCATCTTATCAAGATAAACACTATTGGCCTCCATATCGGCCTTTTCAGGCCCAAGATACCTCTGGTTTTATGTCATATAGTCTTGTTTCAATAGAATATCAGTATTTTAACAATGCTTACCTCCCACCCGCCCTTGTTCAATCTTCTTGGCAGTCTAATGACACTTATTTTCAATCCTAAGAAAACCACTTCAACACTAATCAATATGATTGCCCTCCTAACCCACCTCAAGTGGACTATGATTTTGATAACATGAGTTCCATGGACATAATGATGGACCTACAACGGAGGTGGAGGAAATTCAAGGAGTGGTAGAGTATAACCAACAGCAAGAGGAGCTTTCTTATCAGGTTCATCTCCATCCTTTCCCAACTTCAAGCAACCCCTCCCTTCTACCCAAGTTCAACCTATAGCAGAGGTGGCCTCCAATTTCAAAATCCCAAGTTTCAGAGGCCATCAACCTTCATGAGAGCCTATTCCTACACAAATTCAGCGTATTATTCCTTAGGATCAACCCTCTCAAGATGCCCTTCCATTCCCTATTCCATGTTATCCCTCTTGCCCTGATACTATTTCAATTTTCAAGGGTGGACTTGTTGTCTACCGAGCTAGTTGGCAGAATAAGCCAAAGGTGGAGGTGGATGAGAAAGAACTAATGAAGAACAGTTTGTTGTTCTTACACTCACAGAGGTGGAATTGTTTAAATCTCTTATATCTGTGAGTACTGTTGATTCAAATAAGGGGTTGAATCCTCTGGATTTTAGTTCTTTTGAGGCTTTTTCTCATGCATCTGATCAAGTAAACAAGGATGAAATGCAAAGATTGCATGGGGAGAGCCTTCAGCTGCAAAGACAACTTGAGCGGAATCCAGTTGAGTTGTAATCAAAGGATGAGGGCAGTGAAAATGAGGAACTTTCTGATGATGAGGTTTCCTTATACACTCCGGAGGTTGCTGTGGAAGCTATATCCAGGTTGGTAGTGTAGTTCCCTTTAGCGAGTTGCCTTGTTTTATTGAAGAGGGGGAAGAATACATACAAATGCTCATGCCCATATCAGCAAAGAAATTGCAGCAGCATGGAGACATTGAAAATGAAAGGAAGCCAGGTGTGCGGAAATCACTTCCTACACTAATCTAATGAGGAGAGAAGAGTGCAAATTTATTTTAATCTTTACAATTACAGTAATGTTAACATAACAATGGAGATATTGCAGCAATACACAACACAAGAATGTAAGATAGGAGAGAGAGAGAGAGAGAGAGAGAGAGAGAGAGAGACAAGATATAATGTGGGGAAAACCCTTACGGGTAAAAAAGCCCACACTCCAAAACCTGCACAATGTATTATATAAACAATGAAGTTTACAACACACTTGCAATGCAAGTCTTTATAGGAGTCTTCGACACTCGTATCTAGAGACAATCCGGCAGCATGATAGTACATGTCAATCACATCATACATCTCCTCTCCAAGCTCCTGCTTAAATAGAAGTTTACAAGGCAAAAATGTACTTTCCTTGAGATGTGTGTTCAACTTGGCCCCATGGCCCAAAACCCAGGCCTAGGGACACTTGTCCAATATTGCAGCATGTTCATGACACTTGTCACATCACCCCGTCCCAATATGGTCACCTATTCCCAAGTTGGGCAATGACAGATGCTCTTACGCATCTTACGGCTATCATAGAATCTGTCATAACTGATAGCTCTTACAATTGTAAAAGAATCTGTCATAACTGCCTAAAAATAACATATTCTACTTACAACACATCATCACCCTCCTTGGGGTGCCCAAAGATGTCTTCTTCCAAGATGCCTTGTGACACATGTCTTCACCTATCATAGAACCTTCCATTTACGACTCTTACGCGTCATAGATTCTGTCATAACCATTTCGGTAAAAATTCACTTACACACTAGTCAAAGTGCCGACACATGGCAAAATACCTCTACCACTAAGTGGGACGCCTATCTCCTCATGTGAGGACAAAATTACATGTGGTCACCTTCCACATAGGATGACACATCACCGTGCCAACTCCCACAAGATGACGAAACATGGCTTGCATCCAAAATACATTAATAGGCAATAAATAAATACATACAATTAATTATATACAAGGAATTACCAAGGTTGAGACACCTTAATTCCCAACAAAAAATAATGGCAAGTTTTTGGCACATGGGGCCACAAATAGCAATGAGATCTCATCTCATGGGGAAGAGCATATGGGCGGCCCCATAGTGAGGAGTGCAAAGGACTTGGAGGAGGCTCATTTCTGGGATGAGCTTGATGTTTTTTGCTCAAATATGGATAGTAAATCAACTCCTCTTAGTGAGGTAGATCGTGAGCATTGTGAGCAAATTAAGGAGGCAGTCATTCTTCCAAATTGAGCCACAAGAGCCAGAGCATCCAGACCAGCAACAAAATTATGAAGAAACAAAGCAGAGGCATGAGATAAACTTTGTTGATTTGCATGCCATTTCAAGGGGATGTCCTATCAGGCATTTGGCCCAACTAGAGATATATGAGGAGTCCCTACCTGCCATGCTTACTTCAAAGCATAAGGTTGAGCACCAAAAGGGGCTAGATTAGCCCATTTATCCACCTCTAGATAGCCACATTTTCAATCAGTGCAAGTGGATAGGTGAGTTTTTCTTTGTCCTTGGGGGAAGCATTTCACTATTTGGTTGTATGTCCATCCCTTCCCCACCTCTTTTTAACTACCCACAGGCATGACAAACATTGTAATTTGTTAAGGAAGGGCATATACTTTCAGAAACCTATCAATGGCTTTGTTTGAGGTCATTTCCTTGTTGTTAGCTTAGGTTTAGAGTAGGTTTTGTTTTTTCTTTAGGTTTATCATTTCCCTAGGTGCTCTTGCATAGGCTGCACTCTCATTAGGAGAATGCATGCCTTGTTTTCCTTTTTTGTGGTGTTGTTTTGAGGTAGGTTTCAGTTGTTCCCCACATACTTTAGCCCTTTTGACTCTATGCCCAATGGATGCTTAAGGCCACTGGTTCCCTTTTGTTTAGCAGGCAAACACCCTTGAGAAGTCACCAAAATATTGTCCTATTTTGCTTCCCAACCAAATAGCCCAAATCCATGAAATCTCTAAGTGTTTTCCCCTTTAGAAATGCAAGGAAAAACATCCCAAATCGACTAAGTCCAAAAAAATCTTGAGTTTTCCTTATGTTTTTAGCATTTTTGGAGTTTTGAAGTTCGGAGTTCTCCCCTTCATCGTGTTATCCTAATTGGCTCCGAACTCTTCTTTGTTCCTTGCAAAAATCCTCTAAGTACTCAAATTTCTTCGGATGGTCAGACCTCCTTTCTTTCTTCCTTCATTTTCTTTTGGAAGGAGAAAGGCGAAGGGTTCGAAGTCCGGGCTCCGCTCTTTCCCTTTGAAAATTTAGGTGTGTTTTGGGGGGTCAGACTTCAAACTTTTCTTCTTCCCTCCTTTTCTTTTGGAAGATGGAAGATGGAAGGCCCAAAGCTCGACTTCCGTCGAACTATCTCAAATAAGTTCTAAGTGTTTCGAGGGAGTCAGACTTTGGAATTTTCTTCTTGCCTCTTCTTTTTCTTTTGGAAGATGAAAGATGGAAGGCCGAAAGCTCGACTTTCGCCGAAACCTTCAAAAGCAGCTAAGTCTTTAGACCTTCTTTCTTCTTCCTTCTCTTGGAAGGCGGAATACAAAAGGCCCAAGGCTTGAAGTCCATCGTTGTAAGTTTCCCTTTGTAAAGCAAGACTTAGAGGGCAGGCTTTTCTCCTTTCTTCTTCCTTCTCTCTTAGAAGATGGAAGGCTGAAGGCCCGAGGCCCAATCTCTGATGGCTTCTACGGTCTTCAAAAATAAAGGAAAAAGAGGCAGAATCTAGTATCCTCCATGGTTAATCATGATGAAATCTTGCTGATAAGGCAGAGTACATGCTAGATTGAAAGTCAAACGTCTAGCTCCAACTAGAATATATAGTTGGGCATTTATTGTTGTAGGTAGAGGAAGATGCAAGGTTTCAATGTAGATATTTGTTCAGCTACTTCAAAAAAGATATTTTCTACATTTATGTCAAAGACAAATAGATATTTTCAGACATTCTTTTTGTAAAATATCTTCTGACAGGTCCATAGGGCGAATTTATTACAGTAGGTGATGGCGCCTCATTGTAAAATGCTATAAAATGCATGAAATTGAATGTATTATGTTGATTGTTGGTCTAAAAAACCACATCTTGTATCAGATGTAATCGTGCCTCTTTGACAAAAAATAATAAGATTTTTACCTTTTCATGCACTTCTTCTGCTCTGTGTAATACTTTTGTCTAATCTCCATTTGTGAATGCTTTTTTCCTTTTGGATTTCATTTAGTTTCCATTTTGTATGATTGTGAATGTGAATGTGAGAAGCAGAATGTGGATGTGTAATGCATTATGATGTGCGACTGAAAGAGAAAGAGCATAAGTGATAGATTATGTTCGGATTCATCTTGAAGATATTTTACTGATAGGAAGGAAGTGAAGAGTGTGCCTAATTGAATCAATCATCAAAAGAGGAGAAAAACAAGCAAAATTGCAATCATCAAAGGAGTGAGCATCATTGTCAGTTTCAGACAGTAGAAGGATTGTCATGCTGTAATCTTTTCTGTTTGTTCTCAGTTCAAGGAGTAGTTACTTCCTTAGGTTGAACCCCTAAAACAAAGTTTGCAGGGAGTTGTAATTTCCTTGGGAGTGACCCTAAAACCTTTCTTTAGGGAGTAGTAGCTTCCTTGGGTTGTATCCCTAAAACAAAGTTGTAATTTTGAGCTTCATATATTGTGAGTTAATCCTCACCATGGTTTTTCCCCTTTGGGGTTTTCCACGTACATATGATGTTATGTGGTGTTGTGCATTGTCTTGATCTCTTATGTTTTGATAATGTTGTAAAGGTTAAGTTTTAATCTGCTCCGGAGGTTTTGAGATTTGTTTTAATACTGATTCACGCCCCTCTCAATATTAGGTGTGTTCAACAACACATTTATTTTCAACTCAAAATTAACTACACCATGACACGGGTGGGTTAATAGACGGAATGGTGGCCCTACAACTATAGCACATTGGCCTTCATAGGTAAAATATTTTATGACTTAGGCCACTACTGTTCTTTAGGGTTCAATGAGGGTTTTCCTAATTATTCCTTTATTTTCCCCCTTTTTCCCCATAAACATTTGGGGTTGAGGTTCCCCTTCCCGAATAAAACTATCAATCATTTTCTAGTATGTAGTTTAACATATTTTTCCTAAGATAAATCTACTCCCTCTTTGGGAATTCTAGAAATTTTAGAGAGGATTGAGGAACTTACCTTAATTTTCTTTCCCTTGAAAACTACATGGTCATCTTGGAAATTTTCTACGAACTCCTGCACCAATTCTATGTGGCAACCTTTGAACTTTCTCAAAAATTCTAGCCACCCAACTACTTGAAAAAATTATATTACTGTTTGTATTGCCAGCAATTTGTCTACAATGGGTGGCTCTACTTTGTGCTTGACACCCATGATTTCAAATGGAGGAGAAAGGATGGGTAAATTAATGTTGTAAGTTGGCTTAGCAACTTAACTAAAGAAATGGATTGGAAAACTTATAGAATGAACATGCTTGGCAAATAGACTAAGTTATGCTTGGAAAACTTCTTGAATGAAATAACTTTACAATCACTGCATAACGGAATTATACCTTTCAAACACATCACATTAATTGTTCTATATTTGCTCGTCATAATTTACTTGCATGCTTAGTCATGTCCCTGCCATTTTCGTCAGTTGTAGCGAAGGTTATTATAGGTTTTCTATTTTTGGGAAAAAGAATACTTGTGCCAATTTATTGATTTTCATGGTATAATTATTGTGTATTAAAAAATAATGATGTACATACCTTCTTTCCCAAGCTGACATCAATTAAGACTTATGCTTCTTAATGGAAAATGCGGTGTATGAAAGCTGATGTGGATGTGTACACATATTTGTATAGTTGTCAATATTGTTATATGGAGGCTTATTAGACTCAGAGGTTAAATTTTTCCCACTTTTATTGGCACGGTTTCCCCCCAAATTATTTAACGATGGTTTGGGGGCAGCAGCCCCGAAACCTCAAACAACTTTTATTATTTTATAAAGGTGTTGTGAGTTATTTTTCTATTGGCCGACATAAAAAACCCTATTTTGTAACCAACATAAGTCTTGATAAAAATAGCTAAGGGTTAAGGTTTCTATTGATATTATATTGTAGCATTTATAGCGGTATTGAGTTACAAGGATTGCTAATTGTAATCAGTTTGATTTGCTAGATAATAATATTGGACTCCCTGTTGGTGGATGTGGCCTGGATTTGGGTGAACCACGTTAAAAATTGTCTCTCGCTGTTATTATTTCTGTGTATTTCCATTCCTCTATTTAATCTTTATTTGCATTTAATTGATATCTTATGCATGCAATTCCTAACAGTCAATCTATAGACAAGGCACTTTTATTAATGATGATGTTGCAGTTTATTAATGATGAAGGCATGGATTTCCAAAGATGATTTAATTTGATTCCTTTTGAAAATCCTGCATTTATTATGACTTATGATTTCAAGTATCGGCATTGATGAAGAGACACTTAAAGATAAGCATTATAACATAGGTCTTGGAACATCGAAAATTGAATTTTATCGGAATGGTGAATAATAGAAAGGGTTTTGGAGCATCGTTGAAGGATGCTTTTGGTACACGAACAAAGAGAATTCTAGAGCATCATTGAAAGGACGCTTTCAGAACACGAACAAAAAGGTTCCAGAGTATCATTGAAAGGATGCTTTCAGAACATGAACAAAGAGAGTTCCAGAGCATCATTGAAAGGATGATTTCGAAACATAAACAAATAGGGTTCTAGAGCATTGTTAGAAGGATGCTTGTAGAACATGAACAAAGAGGGTTCCAGAGCATTGTTGAAAGGATGCTTTTGGAACACAAACAAAGAGAGTTCCAGACCATCGTTGAATGGATGCTTTTAGAACATGAACAAAGAGAGTTATGGAGCATCATTGAAAGGATGCTTTCGGAACATGAACAAAGAGGGTTCCATAGCATCATTGAAAGGATGCTTTCAAAACATGAACAAAGAGGGTTCCAGAAGATCATTGAAAGGATGTTTATGGAACTGTGTGAGCTTTAGAATGTATCTACAATGATTGAGTAATTCCAAAGTATTTTGTTAAAATATGAAAAATTGAGAAAACATTATGGAAAACAATACAAAATGGTCCAAAAGAAGATATGATACCAATAATGCATTTCTGGAGCAGTTGAAGATGCTTCCAAAGAAAATACTACACCAATAACACTTATGTTTTTTTTTGAAAATTTTGTCTTATTCTGTTGTAGAAGGAATAAATGCCTTCATACAACAAATGTATGCTTGCATTTGTACCATTTTTGTAAACAAATAGGGTTCTAGAGCATTGTTAGAAGGATGCTTGTAGAACATGAACAAAGAGGGTTCCGGAGCATTGTTGAAAGGATGCTTTTGGAACACAAACAAAGAGAGTTCTGGACCATCGTTGAACGGATGCTTTCAGAACATGAACAAAGAGAGTTATGGAGCATCATTGAAAGGATGCTTTCGGAACATGAACAAAGAGGGTTCCATAGCATCATCAAAAGGATGCTTTCAAAACATGAACAAAGAGGGTTCTAGAAGATCGTTGAAAGGATGTTTATGGAACTGTGTGAGCTTTAGAATGTATCTACAATGATCAAGTAATTCCAAAGTATTTTGTTAAAATATGAAAATTTGAGAAAACATTATGGAAAACAATACAAAATGGTCCAAAAGAAGATATGATACCAATAATGCATTTCTGGAGAAGTTGAAATGCTTCCAAAGAAAATACTACACCAATAACACGTATGTTTTTTTTTTTTTGAAAATTTTGTCTTATTTTGCTGTAGAAGGAATAAATCCTTCATACAACAAATGTATGCTTGCATTTCTACCATTTTTTAAATTTGTCCTTGTTTATCGGTTTTTGATACAATCAGAGTCTATGGCCATTTATCAAGAGTGTATGAGTGTCTCCATCAACTAGTTTAAGTCGTACAACTACATTATTGAATACTTCAGTTATTTCATATGGCCCTAACCAATTTGAAGTTTTCCTTTTAAATCCTTACATCAGGAATCAAACAGTAACACCCAATCTCCACTTGAGATTTTTTTTCTTTGATATGCTTGTTGTGCCAATCTTTACTCTATTGTTGCATGAGTTTAGTCTGTTGTATAGCTTACAAACGGAGCTCATCCAGTTTGTTTAGTTGAATGACGTGTTCCACCTAGGCTCTATCTAGATCCAAACCTAATTCCATTGTTGACATTAATGTTTGGATTTCAAACTCAAAGGGAGAATGGGTTTCTTTCCAAAGACCATTTCATAGGGAGTAAAACATGTTGATTTCCATGTAGTGTTATAGGGCTATACTACCTCATGTAGCTTCCTAGCCCAGTCTTTCCTTCCTGATGAAACCATTTGATAAGTATATTTTCTAGTTCCCTATTAGTGACTTCAACCTGACCATTTTCCTGTGGATGGTATGTTGAGGAAGTTTTGTAGTTTACCTGGAAATGGTCAGTGAAGTGAGGAGGACTTTGGACATAAAGTGTGGTCCTTGATCTATGACTATGGATTTGGGTGCTCCAAATTTGAGGAATATTTTGTTATAAAGGAAGTTAGCAACTTGTTCTTCTCTGGCTATTTTCAATGCATGAACCTCTGTCCATTTAGTTAGATAATCAGTGCATACAAGGATGTATTCTTTTCCTTGTGAGGGATCAATGGGTCCTATGAAGTCCAAACCCCATTTCTCAAATGGCTCCAGGACAACCTGTGGCTGCAAAGGTATTTCACTAGATGGTGTTGGTCTTCCTATTCTTTGGCAATCATCACAACGACGGACATGTCTCTTAACATCCTTATGCATGGAGGGCCAATAATATCCAACACCCAAGATTTTATGAGATGTTCGTTTTGTTGAATAGTGACCTCTTGATGGATCATCATGAGATGCTCGGAGTATACTATAAGTTTCATTTGGCCTTATGCATCTACACAATATTATATTGGGGCCACATTACCCTTTATCTACTTGAATTGCACACTCTCTTAGAGTAGTCGTTTCTTTTATTTTGTGGTAAACTCAGGTGGAAATTATGATGTAGCTAAGTAATTAGCTACATCTGCAAACCAAGGTGTTTGAGAGGATACGACAAATAACTATTCATCCAAGAATTCATCTTGGACTGGTTCGCAATCTCTATTTTATTGATGGATTTTGGACAGAAAATTAGCCACCACATTAAATTTGCCCAGTTTGTCAATGATAGTCACATTAAACTCCTAGAGGAGCAATAACCATCTAATTATCCTTCCACTCACAGCAGGTTTGTTCATGAGGTATTTGATTGTTGAGTGATTTGTGTATGCAGCCACTTTGTAACCTATGATATAGTGGCAAAATTTATTGATGGCATGTACAACAACTAGGAATTCCCTCTCTGTGGTGGTGTAATTTTTTTTCGGTTGGGGTTAAGTTTTTACTCACAAAATAGATAGTGTAATTTCTACCAGTTTTATCTTCTTTCCCTAATACTTCCCCTATTACATCATTTGAAGCATTGATATAAATGTAAAATGCCAAGCTCCAATTGGGTCCACGCAACATTGGTGCTGTCGTGAGCCTTTCTTTAATTTTTTCGAAGGAAGCTTGGCATTCAGGGGTCCAGGAGAACTCAAAATCCTTTTGAAGCAAGGAGAACATAGGGGTTGCAATTTTGCTAAAGTTTTTAATAAATCTTTGATAATAGCCCACATGTCCTAAAAAGATTCTAATGTATCCGTTTGATTTTTACGAGGTTCAAGATTTTTTATCACTTCAATCTTCTTGGGGTCAACTTTAATTCCTTCTGCAGAAAAATGATGGCCTAACACAATTCTCTATTCCACCATTATTAGGCATTTTTCATGGCTTAGGGATAGCTAATGTTCTCACATCGCTAGAGAACTTTATCTAGATTTTGAAGTGCTTCCTCATAGGTAGTTCCATAGACTGTGAAGTCATCCATATAAACTTCTACAAAGTCGTTTACGAGTTCTGCTAAGATAGTCAATATAACTCTCTAGAATGTAGTAGGAGCATTACACAAGCTGAAAGAAAGAACTCTGTATGAGAAGGTTCCCCATGGATAGGTAAACGTGGTTTTGTATTGATCTTCAGCAGTGACTTGTATTTGATTATAGCCACTAGACCCAGCAAGGAAGGAAACAAAAATTTTCCAGCCAGATTGTCAAGAACCTGATCTATAAATGACAAGGGAAAATAATCCCTATAGGTTGCTTTGTTAAGTTCCCTATAATCCACACATACTTTCCATTTCCCCCCTTTTGTGGGGACCACCACCAAACAAGAAACCCACTTGCTATCAAAGATAGGATAAATGAACCCCACTTGTAAGTGTTTTTCTATTTCAATTTTAACAATATCTCTAAGTGAAGGATTGAGTCAATGTTGTGTTTGGCGGACTGGTCTAACATCCTCTATATAGATGTGATGAGTGCAAACTTTCGGATGAAGCCCCCTCATGTCCTTGTAATCCCAAGCAAAAGATTTGGATTGGTTCTCCAGAACATCAAATAGTTTGTGTTCTTGTTGTTCTAAGAGCTAGTTGTTAATATTGAGGTTTTTTTCCAGGTAACACCATTATTGATTTTATCCCTGGGTGAGTGGAAGATACTATATAAGTTTTACTCATTAACCTATTAAGAGGGCAGTTGTGGGGTTGTAAAATATGGAAAGTAGTTATATCTTTGAGGAAACACTCTGTTCTAAGGATCAAATTAGCCAAAGGACAATGCAAGGATGTAAGAAAGTCTTTCTTTTCATTATAAGCAAATTATGCTATACTTGTCTGGATAAGGCTTTCTATATTTTCATTTTTTTCTGGTATCCATCACTATCTGTGTCTGTTTCATTGTTTTCTTCAGTGTGTGTGTCCAGATTGGTGTCATTATCCCATTCATCTTCCATGTCTTCGCCATGTTGTTTAATAATGACCATAGCCAGAGAACCCAGATTTTCTTGTTGACCATACCGATTTGGTTCATCCACCCATACTTTGCTAGTTTTATTCACGGAGAAACGAGCATGAGGGTATAGTGACAACTATTTGCTATTGATGTCATTCGAGATGGTCATCCCTCCAGATATGCAGTCTATTTGGGCTACTACTATAGCCAGCCAAGGTCTCACCAAAATCAATGGGTAACTGTCCTTAGGGATTTGTGATTGGATTACCTAAAAGTCAACTAGATATTCCCAGTTCTCTACTTTAATTGGGATATTTTCCAAGACTCCCTTCGGAACAACAATACACTGATTTGCCATTTGCAAAATTATGGTTGTAGGTTGTAAATTTGTTAATGCCAGCATCTCCATTATTTCCATAGTCATTACATTGATTGCAGCACCTAAATCAACAAGGGCATTAGAAATCTTAACCCCATTAATTGATACAGTTATAACCAGACTACCCAGATCACCATATTTTGGTGGAAGAAAATCTTCAGAAAGAAGATTAGCAAGATAGCCATCAATTTGCACCGTATTAATTTGTTTCTTTTTTCTTCCTGGTGTCTTGATACATAACTGTTTTACGAGTTAGTTCAATTCTGGAATCTCTCTAATGCCTAAAGTAGTGGAATTTCGATGTTGAGGCGTTTTATTTCTTGAATGACGTCTATTTCAATTGATTTCATTGGTTCTGAAGATCCGTTAGGAACTATTCCCTTTAGTTGCTCCGGAAAAAGAACTTGATGCTTTTCTTTATTCATAAGGTCAACTTCTAGAAGCTTATGAACATAGTTTTAATTAGCCGATAGGCTTTTATATGTGAGCATTATAGTGCTCGGAATTGTCTCACACCATAAAAAAAAAGTCACGCCAGAAAATTTTCTAAACTCGTCAGTTGTTCCTATCGGCGTATTCCTTGAACCTCCTATGGGTGCAAGTGCTAGTTTTTATTTACAAGTCACCCCATGACCTCATACTACCAAACATCTTTCAGCCTCATTATTATTAAATTTACTTACATATTTATTACTTAATTGCACTAGATTTTTATGTGAGGTGTGGGTTTTATTTCCATACAATAAACGAGGATAGACACTCCCCATAACTATAGTAACGTTTTTCCAATAAATCATAAATTTCCAAACCATGCGTATGCACGTGCTTGTCGGTGAAAGAGCCCGTGGTGTCGTAACCATTACAATTGCCGCCTTATGTTTGGCACACAGTTAAAACATTGTTTCCTATCATTTTCTGTCCATATAAATTCTCAAGCCGCGTGGCAGTTTCCTATTGGGTTTTCCTTTCCACTACTTATTAACTTTAATAGCTGGCTCAACGCGGAGAATCCGTACAAAGCGACCGCAATCGACATGGGCAGAAATAAATATCAACGAACTTCGGAGATTTCCCGTCAATTCGAATCACTTACAACTCCCGACTGTCAAGAAATGGCTTAAAAACCACAAGGTCTCGAGTTCGAATCCGTCGGAGTTAACCTTCAAAGTTGAGTGAATTTCATTGGAGGGACGAGATTTGGAGGGACTGTTCAGTTCATTGCTGACTCCGGAAACATCGGGCAGTAACGAGTAAGTCCATTTTCAAATCTCTTTGTAAATTAGTTTTAGTTAATTTCTCTTCTCTTGCTCTTTATTTTTTATTTATGGAGTATGATCTGAAATGTTGAGGAAAAAACTGGATCATTAGTAAAAAACTGGATCATGGAATATGATCCTAAATGTTGAATAAAACACTGAAATACAGTTAAATCCCTGAAGCACTTATATACATTCATTATGGACTGTGGAAATCTGATGTCTATCCAATTAGTTTTAATTAATTTCCAAAACCGTAGGTTTTTTTAAATTCTTTCAGCAGGTATTAGCTGTTTATTTGTTCTCGTTGTTGAAAATATCTTCTTTAGCTTGTTTTTTTTTCTCATTACTGCAAGCACAGGATTTTAATGCAAATTCTGTGTAATGTGTGCTTGCATGCGTCCAAAACTATTTCTTCTCAATTTTAAAGCTGTAAAAATGCAGACTTAGAGGGCTTTTAATATCTATTTTCCTTGCATTTGCCGCCGTTGTAAGGAAACGCTGATTTTTTTTTTTTACTATTTCTTCTCAATTTTAAAGCTGTAAAAATTCAGACTTAGAGGGCTTTTAATATCTATTTTCTTTGCATTTCCCGCAGTTGTAAGGAAACGCTGATCTTTTCTTTTACTATTTCTTCTCAATTTTAAAGCTGTAAAAATTCAGACTTAAAGGGCTTTTAATATCTGTTTTCTTTACATTTCTTGCCGCTGTAAGGAAACGCTGATTTTTTCTTTTACTATTTCTTCTCAATTTTAAAGCTGTAAAAATTCAGACTTAGAGGGCTTTTAATATCTATTTTCTTTGCATTTCTCGCCGTTGTAAGGAAACGCTGATCTTTTCTTTAACTATTTCTTCTCAATTTTAAAGCTGTAAAAATTCAGACTTAGAGGGCTTTTAATATCTATTTTCTTTGCATTTCCCGCCGTTGTAAACAAACGCTGCTCTTTTCTTTGATTTTTTTGGAAAGAATTTATGTTTTTGTGGAAATTGCATCTGTTTCATACCGAATTAAGCCGCGCATTCTTTTCGTTTCTTTCAGAGCTATCGATCGACATCAGCAATGGCGCTATTCCGTCACTGCGCCAGAAAAATCTCGCCAAAAGCATTGCCGCCATTAAGCTTCATGAATGCCGCCAGATCTAAGCTGCGCATGCAATTTCACACCTCTGGAAACGCAGGATCTCAGCCCTCGTTCCCCAGCCACCGAGCTCTCAAGCTAATCTTCTCAGCCGCTGGGCTAGGGTTAGGGTTAGCAGCCTCTTCATTCAGTGCGCTAGCAAATACTCATGATGATGACAAACATAAAAATTTACCCGATTCCAAGCCTACTACTAGTCAAAATTTACTTTCTTCGGCCAAACCGAGCGGTCCTGTGGTGACAAAGAGCGGGAAAGCCCTAAACAAACTCAAAGTCTTTGTAGGCTACGATCCCCGCGAAGATCTGGCCTACGAAGTATGCCGCTACTCAATTCTGAAGCACGCAACAATTCCTGTTGAAGTTATTCCCATAAAGCAGCCAGATTTGCGCAATGCAGGGCTTTACTGGCGAAGCCGCGGCAATACAGAAAGCACGGAGTTTTCTTTCACTCGTTTTTTGACTCCTTTCTTGGCCGGATTCGATGGCTGGGCTGTTTTTGTGGACTGTGATTTTCTTTACACATCAGATATAAGAGAATTGGCCGAGCTTATAGATGATAAGTATGCAATTATGTGTGTTAAGCATGATTATACCCCAAAGAGCGCTACAAAGATGGATGGAGCTGTGCAGACTGTTTATCCTCGGAAGAATTGGTCATCCATGGTTTTGTATAATTGCTCGCACCCGAAGAACAAGATTTTGACGCCTAATGTTGTGAATTCTCAGACTGGTGCATTTTTGCATAGGTTCATGTGGCTGGATGACAATGATATTGGCTCCATTCCCTTTGTGTGGAATTTTCTGGTAGGGCATAATGAAGTTGATGAGGAGAATGGGTTTCCTAAGGCTATTCATTATACTTCAGGGGGACCCTGGTTTGAGGCGTGGAAGGACTGTGAATTTGCTGATCTCTGGATTAAGGAAAGGGATGAGTATGTTCGGTCTCAGAGGATTCAGAAGGTTATTCAGGAGGAGCTTGTGAGTCTTTTGGAAGATAGGATGGAGGAGAGATCGAAGGGAATTGAGAACAGGGTTGTGGATCTGGAAGGAAGGGTCAAGGAGGTCGATGCTTTGAATAAATTGTTGGCTTTTAACTTAAAGGAGAAGGTTCTTGTTGATGCCAGTGCAGAGGAGGTGAAGGTTAAAGAGCCTTCAGTCGAGTCTGTGTAGATTGAAATCATATCTATATCAGAGTTATCAATTGATTGATTGGTCAGTTTGGAGACATTGCAGAATCATTATTTCAATTATTTTCTTTCAAGAATTCTTTAATTGTGCCATGATATTCAGCTAACCAGTCAATGACCGCGGAGACCCGATCTTTGCTATTTGAATTCTGCAGTTCGTCAAAGAATTTATTGAATTTTTTTCCGTTTCTGGTCAGGAACACTAATTCACTAGCTATTTCGTGGCAGAATTGGGTAACCAACAATGGGTATTGCAATGTTATCTTTCTGCTACAGGGTTTTGGTATGGCAGTGGATTAGCTACACCATTTTGAGGTAGAATGGAGCTATGTTATCCTGATTTGCTATAAGATTTTGTAGTAGCAATTGATGATAAGGCCTTGTATGCAGTTACCAATAGTGTACTCTGTATAACCTTATTATTTTGATTCTATGCAACATATTCAGCTATTATTAATGAAATTTTGCTTTTAGAAATAAATATAGAATGGAATATTTTGTTTACATCCTGCAACTTGCTATAGGATTTATACAAGTTTCTACATTTGATATGCCATCAACATCATTGCTCAAAGCAACCTGGTTGCCATTTACACTAAATATATGTCTACTTCACACATATAAACTATCAATTCTCACTTTTTTGATGCCTAGATCATCTGTGATTTATCTGGCCACTTGTTTAGCCAGAAAACTCAGCTGGCTATGTGCTTTTATCTATCTTGCTCATATGTAGAACAATGAAATATGATGCTGAAATAATGGTATAAAAAACCAAAACACTATATAACAAATATGCAGTTGGCTTGAGAAACCAGATCCAAGCGGGAAAAGAAGGCAAAGTAGGAAAGCAGGGTGGTTGGCTCATAGGGCATTGAGAAAAAAGATAATACGATGTACCTATAAGATGTACACTGAAATTGGACTTAATCGGTTACTGTTTATCATTGAAAAGCCTAGTTTCATGGCTTCGTCAGTATAAGCTTGAATATAAAATACAACAATGTTAATATGACCACATGTCATCCTCATAGCCTCAGCTTCCAGGATCAGAATCATGATTATGGCCACATCGGCCTGCATCACCACACACGGACAGTTTACAGTATTCTGATTTATATTTAGCATTTATCTAAAAAGTTAATTTCTTTGGTGATATTATTAAGGTGTGTTATTATTTTGTTGTCATCTTCACTTCAGGAAATGATTCTTATGCAAATGAAGCTTATAACATCTTGGAGAATTGTTTAAAAGAACTCTTTAACAACGTATCTCAATGAAAACAATAGATTCGTAAGCTATATGATTTTCAGACCTTGCCCTTGGCTCAAGTTCCAGTTCACTATTGTTTTATTCTTTTCTGCTGCAAGAATTTTGAAGCCTGGCTACTTCTGATAGCCTTCGGATGCTGAGTTTACATCAGAGATCACCAAAATTTAATTGATGCAACCTCTTCACCCCAATCTTTGGAATATCTCTTCATTGTACGAATCTGGAGGGCACAGGACTGGTAAAGATTTTGATATGCTTCTGTCCATTCTAAGTGAATATGATGCTAATTCCAAGTAATATTGCAAGGGTCAACTAAATAAACATTCATCTCTTGACCTATCAGTCAAGAGCCTAAAGGCCAAACCCTCAATTTATTTTGGTAAGGCAAGCTGTTTGCTTTGCTATCAATTTATTTTGGTAAGCCAAGTGCATAAATGACTTTCATTTGCATGGCTCTAATTTGGAACCTTTTTGAAACTTAAAGTTTAGTCTCATCAAAGAAATGTGGTGCATAGTGTAGCTAGGGTAAAAATTTAGGGTAAATGCATAAACAACAAACAACTAAACTCTAATAAGCGATAACATGAAAATCAAAACAACAAACGCAAAAGCAAACGAATCTCTCTCCATTGCTCTTCTCAACCTCGAATGTTGGTTGCTCATTTATGTAGCATAACAATAGCTAGAAGATGATGAATGAGAAGACCTATAATGATTTCAACAGCATAATGATACTTGAAATGTGGATGCCCAAATGGCTTGGGTGATGTTTGATTTATAAGAGATGAGTGATGGGAATGGACGGCTAAGATTAAATTAGAAATGGATGGCTAGGATTAAGTGATATAAGAAGTTCTAGTCATTTGACAAGTGTCTAATGAAGGTTGAATGAGAGGATTTAATTTTGGAAAGGAATGATGTGGAATGTATTAATTAAATAAATCTTTAATTTATTTAATTAATTTGGATGAGGGATGATGTGGAATACATTAATTAAATAAATATTTAATTTATTTAATTAAATTTGGATAAGGGAAAAGTGAAAATTGGCTAGAGGGATTAAAAATGGGATTATGATGGGACTAAATGAGATTAGTTAAATAAATATGATTTATTTAACTAATTGAGTGATGGAAAAAGCAAAATGTCTCATCGGGTGTCTCAAATGATGTATCGACAAGGTGATGTGACATGGTCAATTTTAAGTGTATATTTTGCCCCTCTTTGAGATGGTGTTGCGACTAAGAGAAGTAACATCATTTCAAAGAAGATAAGGTATGGATGGATGGAAAAAAGAATGCCTCAGTCACTTGAAAGAGTGACAAGGAGGAATAGATGAAAGGATGGAATGATGATGTAAGGATATGGTGATGCCCCCTCGAGAGGATAGGCGGGTTGGAAGAACACAGGTAGGCTCTCGAAATGAATGAAATGATAAAAGATGGATAAGGAAATGGAAGATGCAAGATAAGGGATGGATGAAAGAGATGAATGATACGTTATACTGCAATAAAGTGAGCAATCATATAGTTTGATATAGCACTTGACATTATGCACCAAGTATAAAGACTAGGGTGACGATGGGTCTTGTGCACCCAGCGTAATACAACCTTGTCTAAATGTATGAGAAAGAAAACTTAAAGCATTGAAGTCTTAATGCACAAAAGGTATGATATGATCTTAGATGCAAAGGATAATGCAAAAAGCTATTCCAACCTACACAAAACATGAATATTAGTTGGAAAGATACGGATTTGATACAAATGTAAGATAAAATGATAACACACACAAGCAAGCATGCACAAATAATTCAAAAATAAACAAGGTATTGCCCCTATCAAGTTGTAAACCAATGATCGATCGATTGATTGATGATGATGATGATAGTGTTGTCATGACGGGGAATGATATATTCCTAGATTAATACAAGGACGTGTGAACGATATATCCCATTGATAATGATGATGATTGATTTGTTTTACAACAAGATTAGGATCAAGACTATTGATGTGATTGGATAATTTGACAAGATTGATTAACTTGATTAGTATGGAGTAAGGATGACTTGCAAATGGATCATTGCTTGGATTGATTTGATTTGGATTGAGTTGAATGATTTGGATTGATTGATTTGAAATGAATTGATGATTGGATTGATTGAGCAGTTGAAGTGATTTGATTTGATGTGATGGAATTGATTTGATTTTGATTTTGAGGGATTTGATTTGATGGATGGATTTGATTGATGAATTGATTAGATTTTATTTGATGGAATTGATTGGATTTTATTTGATTTTATTTGATGGAATTGATTGATGAATTGATTTGAGTTTGATGATTGATTTGATTGATGGATTGAGTGATTTTATTGCTTGGATTTTTGTTGGATTTTTTGTATGTTCTAATTTTTTTTTGGATTTTTGTCATGTTTTGATTTTTTTGGATTTTTGGGAATATTTGATTTTTTGTGTTTTTGAAATGTTCTGAATTTTTTTTGGATTTTTGTATGTTTTGGGATGGCATTGGATAACAATTTTGATAATCTTTATGCTAGACACCAATGACAAGGGAAGACCAAGTCTAGATGTGAGGATGGAGGTAGGATTGGATGGATAAAAGGATGGGTGATAGTAAATGGGATGGAAGACTCATGATAGATAGATGGGTAAGAGGATAGGCCATAGTGGAATGGATGTATGCATCATAAGGGAGCTAGGATGTGATCTTCAAAGACTATGTCACATAGGAATAACATGCCTCATTCTAGGTAGTAGACTTAGGATTTTACATGACAAAACTTATGATGAAAGGATGACATGATGGATTGGTTTGGAAAGGATAAGGTATATCAAGAGATATCCAAAACATTTTGTCAACATTTTGCCCCCATATCTTTATCAAGATCAAAAGGAGGAAGGAAGGATGGATGGACTCAATAGGATATGTATGTGGGTATAATAGCTAAGGATAGTAGGTGGGATATGTTAAGATAGGATATGATAGGATGGATGAGACAATGTGCCCCCAAGTGTAAGTGACATAGATAATCAACCTACACATGACACATGTTTGTCAGGTTTTCATCATGGTACTTATCCAAGACACCACCAAGGATGGTTTTCACCGTTGGACAAAGAGATTTCTCTTTACTATTTTGAAAAAAAAAATTGTTGTTGTTATGGAGGGGAGAAAGGCAATATGGATAGGAGGGACTCAAGTGTCTAGTGCCATGAAAAGTGATAGTCCCATTAGAGATGAATGTCACACATGGACCATGTCAAGTGTCATTATGCTCATAGATGTTGGTAGGGGATTGCATGAGAGGAAGACGAATTAGGTAGATAGTGAATTATGAAGGGAATGCTAGTGGATTATGGAGGGAAGAATAGTGGATTGTGATATGGATTAAGGAGGACTTATGCAAAAGGATGGATGAAAGGCTTATGCAAAAGGATGGACCATTGGAAAGTGGTTGGGGAGATATGTAGGATAATGGATAAGGATGGGGAGATGGAGGTATGTGAGAATGGAATCATGACCAACGCTTGCACACACCGAGATAAATATTAAAGCTTTTGATGGGAAGGTGTAGGAAGCAATGGCAATGTTTGCTTAGGAGATGGGTGATGTAGTAACTTAGATACCCACATAGACTTAGTATTTTTATGAATTTGGTTTTGCTTGTGAGATTTTTGAAACTTTTTGAATGGAATGGAATTTTTGGATGGAAGTGGATGGTTGGGATTTTTGAGATGTGGATGCCTCGTTTAACTTGATTGATTTTTGCTTAGGAACCCAAACCATTTTGCTTTTGGACTTTTATTGTGAAGGTTTGGGCTTAGGTAGCCTTTTGGATGGATTGTGCTTCAATTCTTTGGATTGATGCCCTAAGGCATGAGGATTTTTAGGACTTTTGACTTTATGGATATAGGCATCCAAATGTTTATTTTGGAATCCCATGGGATAGGTGGAATGAGTGGAAGCTTCATGTTTAGACAATATATGCATTTGTTGGTCATGATTAGGATTTTTAGAGGATATATGGATAAGTGGATACGGGAGTAGTTGAGGTAAAGTGGATGGAGAGATACTAGGAGTTGGAAGAAGTGGAGGTAAAGTGGATGGAGGGAAATTAGGTGTTGGAAGAAGTGGAGGTAAAGTGGATGGTGGAAGGTGTATGGTCACATGCTTTTGAGATTTGTAGGATGATGGAGGTGGAATGACACATATGTTTTAGGTACATGATAAGGTTTGTGATGGAAAGTGGTGGACTTAGGAGGCATGGAGGAAGTACCAACATCTTTAGATTGTTGTCCTTGAGGTGTATATCTAAGGGCATATGAGCGTGGAGGGACCTTGACATGGATTGGCTTCAAAATACCTTGTTCATGAAGGCCTAAGCCTTTACCATGATAATTCATGTTTTGGTGTATGTGATGGACGATGGGACTAGGTGTGTTTTGGACACTAGACTTGAGCTCATTATTAGATGGAGAAGGTGAGGTGGTGGACAAAGGTTGTTGTTGTCCTAAGGAGGAACATTCATGAATGAAGGTGGATAAACCAAGGGGATATGATGGTGGACTTGAAATGGGATCGATGGTGGATGATTATGAAGGATCATTAGGATCTTGGTTATCATTATGTTCACTAAGATCCAAGTTATTTGTTTGATCTTCTATGCTTGCTTGGGAGGCATGTGTCTCATCATGACAAGTGGATGTTGGTGGATCATAGATAGGTGGAGTGATGAGCTCTTGACCATGGAATGCATAGAGTTGACTAAGAGGATCATCATGGCCTTCTTGATCATAGAGGGGATCTTGATCATATATGAGAGCTTGATCACGGATAGTTATGGGATTATGGATAGGATCAAGTTGCTCATGCATAGGTTCTTCGTCATAGATATCATCTTGATCATAGAAAAGAAGGTATAGGTTGTGGATGGGCTGAATGGAAGGGATTTGATCTTGATTAGAATAAGGGCTTGATGTTTCCACATGCTTTAGATTATACTCTTGACACAACTCTTGGTTTTCTTGAATGGAAGTGGAAGTAGGAGACTCTTGGATGGGCTTGATAAGCTCTTGACAATCACCAACATGAGGGTATAAGGGATTTTGACTTAGACTCATGAGGGGAGACTCTTCAATAGACTTGAGGGGTTGTGGACTACATGAAGGGATTGTAGGATTGGACATGGCATTTGGAAGTTCTTTGATAGGCTCAAGGGTAGGTGTTTGGTGGCATGGAGATGGTTGATTCCTTGCTAATAGCCAATGGATTACATCCTTTATAAGTGTATGGGTTGATGGACAACATAATGGATGGATAATGATGGTGGATGGTGTTGTAGGCTTAGGATTAGGATTTTGATTGGATGGAGAGATAACGGGATTGGACATATTAGGATTTGGATTGAATGGAGGGATAGGAGGATTGGATGGATTAGGACTTGGACTAGATGAGGGTGACACATGGGATTGGAATGATTTAAGCATTCTTAAGGATGCTATGTTTGTACATCTTGTAGATGAGTGGGATAAATATGGGGCATTCATTTGTATTATGACCTTTGATCCTATGGTATGCACAATAGTCATATTCATTATACCCAAGGGAACTAAATACACTTTCCAAACATGGTTTGATGTCAATAAGTTCAATGAGTTTTGCTTCAAGCATCTCTTGTAAAATCATCCAACATTATCTCTTGGTGGAGGATTAGAGTTACATGGTGATGAAGGTAATGAAGGGCTTGATGGATAAGAAGGTTGGTGGATCAATGGACTAGGAGTGGGATCACATGGTGGTGTTGAGATAGGACTAGTAGGGTCATGGATTGGCATTTGGGTGGATGGCGATGGAGGGTACTCATAGGATACATAATATAGATTGGTATCTCCCTTGTCAAAGGTAACATGAGGACTTAAGGATGTTTGATCTTGCTGCACAGGATAACTTAGGCCCGCATGTTCTTGTTGTGAAGGCCATTGATAGTCTTGTGAATGAATTTCATGGTAAGGTGAAATGGTGGGATATGTAGATAAAAGATCTTGGGGTTGGTATGAAGTTGAGGGCATTTGATCTTGTTGCCAAGGTGGACTTGGGCTCACATGTTCTTGTTGTGAAGGCACTTGATAAATTTGGTGGTTAGGTGAAATATTAGGATATGTAGATAAAATATCTTGGGGTATGGATTGATGTGGATGTTAGTTGATTGGAAGAAGTGAGGTAAGGTGATGTAGAATTGATATGATAGGTGGATGGATTAGATTGGTATGAAGTAGGATAAGTTGATGTGGAATTGATTTGACATATGGATTCATTAGATTGGTATGAAATGGAGGGGGATGACACATAGGATTGAGATGGCATTGGTTGATAGTGAATGGATAGAGGATGATGTGCTTGTTGGATTTGACAAGTGGCTAAGAGGTGTTGGGCTTGTGCTACGAGTTGTTGCATTTGAGGTGATTGGCTTGTTTGAAGTTGTTGGATGATGATATGGAGCCTTTGTATGTTTTGGTGGTCTAGAGGTTGTGGAATTTGGTGAAGTGTATGAATGAGGTCTTGGAATTGTGGTGCTAGGTCTTCTAATGTTGGCATGGTATCACGCATGTGTTTAAGGATTAAGGCTCTTTTTGGCAAGTGCTTGATTAGGATTATGATGATGATGTGGAATGATTGGGATAATGATTGATTGGATTAGAAAGAGGAGGATGATGATGATGATCTGATGTGGATGATTAGGATGACTTGTCTTAGAGTGAATGTGATGGAAAGAATGTTTAGGAAGAAGTGTTTATGTGTTTGTGTTTATAGCTTCATTTGGCAATTTGCAAACAAATGTATACAAGTGAATCACACACGCAAGACACAAGTAATTTGACTTTGAAATTTGAAAAAAATGTGATGATTAAGCAAGCACTTGGAGAAGACACATCAACAAGCCTATGACTAGTCAAGTGGGTATGGCCAATTAGGTCTTACTCTAGGTTGCACAAGTTGACTAAGGATGTCCCCAATATACTCAAGGTACAGGGGGCCCAATTCCATGAAATGAAAGGGAAATAATGCCATAGAGCCAGGAGAAAAGGGTAACCCACCCTTCACCTTCACTTCCCAAAAGTATAAAGTTTTTTAGGGCTTAGCCAAGAGTGACAAGATTTCGACTTCCAAAGAGGGTGTCTTTCGATTCACACCTCACTGTTTATACTCCGTCGGAACGCTAGAGTTGAGGTCATCCCTTGGAGTGGTGTGTCTTCAAGCAGGCCTCCTAAGAAGGGTATGACAAAAGCAAACCAAGTGGGTGTTTTTGATCTTCAAGATCACCTTGCAATGCGAGGAGAGAGCATACACACGCACACTTGATTCACACTCGCACTTGTTAATTCCCCTTTAGAAAATTCAAATGTGTGGTGTGAAAATGAATGGATGAGAGGTGTTTTTGATTCTCAAGATTGCACGAAGCGAATGAGAAGAGCATACACACCCCTAACCTCACTCAATTCACCAAACAGTTCAAGCACTTTTTCCTTTTAACTCCAAGTCAAAATGTGTGAAAGAAGACACTTGTTCATTTTATGCCCAATTTTTGATGTGAATGAAGACAAGAGTATGTTTTAGATCCCAAATTGAAATGTGTATGCAAACAAGATGTTCTTTTTATGTCCAATTTGAAGTGTGTTTGCAAACAATGATTATGAAGAAATGAAAAGAGATGAAATATGAATAGAGTGCACCTGATTATTTTTGCTTTCCAATTTGTTGTGTATGCTGATGTTGATGTTGTTCCAGCTCCGTATGGTCACCTACAAGTCACAAATCCCAAGAAGAAACAAGTAAACTTGCATAGAAGACCATTATGTGAAAAAGATGAAATCTAAGAAATTCTGATGAAAATGAATAGCTACAGAAAAATAGATGTTATAATTAGAAAATTCAGGAGATTCTATGCACTTTTTAATAAAAATCATGAAAAACAAATCAAAACACAAGAGATATGCTCGTTTAGAGTTTATATGCAAGGTTGACTTTGACTGAGAAAAAAGCCCGATAACTAACACAGTCACCTAATAAAATCTGCACCATTGCGTAGTTGACTGAATCAGCTTTCCAACGAGTCCTTGTTTGCAAATTTTCAATATCGTATGGCAAAGTTATGAGCAAAAGAAAAAATGCCCTATTGGGGCATGTAGGAGGCAAGGGGATCAGGTCAAGCAGTTAACATTAACCGCTAGCAGTTTTGTAATAGAGGCCACATGGCACAGTCGAATCTAGTGGTCACTGTCAAGGTTGGCGGTTTGTTTTTTGGACAACGCCCCTGGTCACCAATGTGACCGGGGGCTAGAAAAAGCCAAAAATAAAAAGAAAAGGTGAAAGAAAAGGCGCGGTGGACAACTGAGCGAAACCTGTGGTCACGGTAGTGACCACAGTCTTAAAGGGACTGACTATTGACTGTGAAATGGAGAAACCAAAGCCTGTGGCTTAACCCTGATCAAACGCTAAAGTATCACAGTCGAATAATCGACGGTTCAGGGAAGGTGTTGAAACCCAGTGTTGACTGAAGACAAGGGAAAGGCGATTAGGGTTTTTTATTGAGCAAAGGTTGTAAGGAGAGGTGGAGATCGAGTGGTGAATGGGAGTTATAAGGTGTTAACTCGATGATTAGGCTTTTATGGACATGCGGAGGAAAACTTAGGCATCGGCGTCAACCAGTGCAAAATGGGTGGCGACAGATTTTTTAGTAGCGATCGGGTGGTAGAGGGAAAAGGTCGGTGACAAATATGAGGAACGACAACTTAGGGTTTTAGGTAGAGTGTTGGGAGATAAACAACGGCGACACATGAATAATCAATGTCGACGGAATCTTAATGGCAGATGGTTGTGGGTACTCAGGGTTTCCTTCAAAATCCTTCAACAACAGATATATAATATTGAACCTGCAACCAAATATCAACCCAAAATATAAAGAATAACCTGCAATACCAAAGCATATCCTGCAATGTATAAGCCAGAAATTTTAGATAAACTAGAAACTTTCGATAAACTAAAAAAAATTCAACCAAGGCCCCTGTGCAGAGGTCGTACGGTACGACCTTGCGATGGGGTCAAAACTAAAAAAAATTCATTTTTTTCCCACAGCAAAATATCAAGTGTTATGTCATTTTTCGCCTGTAAGGCCTCCCGGACGCAATGGTGAGGTCTGTTTCAAGCCTAGAATCAACCTACAAAACATAATTTTTAGAAATCATAAAAAAATGTTAAATCTGCGAGCAGTCACACTGGGCATGCCAAATGTAGCTAGGGTAAAAATCTAGAGTAAAAGCATAAACAACAAACAACTAAACCCTAACAAGCACAATAGAGCACAAGATAACATGAAAATCAAAACAACAAATGCAAATGCAAACCAATCTCCACGCTAAACTTGATTCATCTCCATTGCTCTTGTCAACCTCGCATAAGAATACAAGATTTCAAAGGATGTGTTGGAGTTTTTCCTGAATCAGCAGAGGGTTTGCTAGTTCCAATGCACAGGCAGATTCGGCCAACAAATACAGGAGGTTGCATGAGCTGCCTCCCCTTCACTTTTGGTTCTGCCGCACCAAGGGGGGTATCCCTATTGCTAAAGATTTTACTTTGACTCACCCAACAGGAAGATTTCACTTTTCAGAACGAGCAGAATACTCTCATGTTTGGACCAAGATTTGCATGATAAATCACAAGTTTGGCAATGTTCTTGGACATCTAACTGGTTGAGGATGAGAGTATGCAAGGGTCCTATTTCTGCTCCTACAAACTAACAGGTTTGAAGTTTTGAAAGGATTTGTTTTAATGTTTTGGATGCAAGACAAGGGTTTTGGAAACATAACACAACACAAGAAGCAGACTAGTGCCTATCTTAGGGCAAGGAGTCAACTAGACGTATACAAGTGAATGATTTGCACTGGCATTCAAGTTTCAAGGGGTCAGACTGGTATTTGCCTTACAAATACCACCTAAGAATGAGTATTTAGCTATCTCTACTTACAACTATCCATGCTGTCATACATTCTTCCTCATACTTAACCTAAAACAGTTTAATCCACTCCTTGAATGGAAGTTAGAGATCAAGCATGCAATACAACAAACCTGTATCTTAGAATCTAAGTAACCCTTAGCAACCAGATTTAAAAGAAGGGATGCTGATGCAGAGCATCCACCAAAAATCCTAACATACATTTTCAATCATATGTCCATGCATTATTAAATATGCATATAAACTCTATTTCAATAACCCTTCTCTTTATTTTCCTATCGCAAGGTACATTTCCCCTTATACATGCAAACTCTCACCTACTGTGCCTGCGACCCTTGCATTTGCTTCGCACTGAATACTCAAAAATACAATGCCCGACCTGTGACCGCCGGTTTCCACTACCATTCCTGTCAGTCACTTCTTGCATCTAGTGCAATGTATCTTCCAACATACATTCGCAATATATCTACGAGCACTGTTCACTCCACCGAACATACATACAATTCTCAACCTACTCTGCCGGTGTCCTCACCTACTACTGCTGGTCACGCAGAACAAAACTCCTTACACATACATTCCAGCTACCACCTCGACCAGTCACAATTGTATCGGGCACATGTATCTCCGCCAATGTACATTTAAAATGTACATTCCTCAACATACAAACTTTAACCTCTTATCGTCGGTTCCTGTTACCTCCACTACCGGTCGTCCGATGTATCTTTCGACAATGTATAAGTGCGATGTATATTTCCCATATACATTCACCGAATATTCCTCCGGATATGCTCTCAATGTATGTTTGATTGGCATTGACTTCTTTGTATCTGCGGAATGTATGTTCGGACATACAATCAAATATGCAATCACAAAATATGCAGTCAACGAATATTCCTCAGAATATCCTTTCCACGATCCGCTGACTATTGACTTTCTCTTGTATCATCGAATATATATTTGCAATGTACATTCATTATATACAAACCTCAAAATGCATTTGATGGATACGCAGAAACATGCATCTGCAGTATACTCAGAACTTGTATGACCCGATGCCCCTCAGCGATATACACAAACTTCGTATATCTTGAATGTATATTTTCAATGTACATTTAGAATGTACAAACCCGACATGCAAACAAAAGATGCATCTCCCATCTATCTTTGGCGAATGTATCTTTGACTCGTCATTGACCCGCTTGTATGTATCAAATGTACCTCTGGCTGCTTGTATGTTCCAGCATACAACAGCGATATGTAAATGACAGATACACACAAAATGATCCTCGGATGCAAAAGCAATATACACAAGAAATGTATATCCGAACTACTTTACCCTTATACCTTCAAAACATTCATTCTTAACATATTCTAGCACCCGAACCGGTTAGCGATATATGCACAGATACAAATGCGGTATACACACAGACTGTATGTCACATACAAACACTATATATCCGTTAAATGTACATTTTGACAAAACCCTCAAAACTTCACAAATTTCACACAGAAAATACTGCGATCGGGCCGAACCATTTCCTAGGCAATCTTAACTTAAGATTTAACCTTCAAACCCTAGCACATGAGGATGCTAGGATAAATCATAGCAAGCTATAAATCAATCCCACAAACATGAAATGCATAAACAGAAACACGGAAATGCAAACTAAACTACTGTACATGTCCATTCCACCGATTCAGAGAATCAATCGGTGGAATGGGTGGATGAATCCATTTCCCCTGTAAAATCAAAATCGACTACACAGATAGATCGAAGATCAGACAAATGAAACAACGGGATCTTCTTTATTTCAATAACAGAAATGCATACAAATATCACAGCCCCACTGTATCACAATGCTCAGTCTGATCTCCAAAACACAATGTCTCTGTTTTTCATATGCAACTGTATATCTAAAACAAATTGAGCTAGGGCATAAATAACTACTCCTCACGAGTAGTACAGACTCGATTCCCAGCAGCTGGGAGCTTCCAAGCGGCTAGGAGGATAGCTAGCATCACAAACTATATCTGTCAACACACCACCCTAGATTGACTTAAAACATAAGGATTGGTTCAATGGACATTATTACATCATAAACTAAAAACATACTATAATTAGACTTATTCTTTATTTCGAAGGGGTGCTCCTACACCAGATGCATACAGCAATGGGAACAGACAACTAAACACATGCAAAGAAGCATTTTTCATATAAAACTAACATGAAACTGAACATATGTGCAACCTGCATTCAAATGCAACTTATAAACTCACAAAATGAGACAGAACGACCCAGGAAAGCTCTGTTTTCATTATTCTTCCCAAAACTTTTTTGCCCAAGTCTTCAACAACAGAAAAATGAGTAACACGGTTCTGATATACCAAAACGTGTACTCAACAATTAATTACATGGTCAAGTCAAAATGCTGCCAGATACAATGCACCATCAGAATGGCGCCCAAAACATTCAATGCAGTAGGCAGAAGAAGAAGGAAGAGCAGGTGAATTCGGGAAGTGTGCCACCGCTTGGAGATTTTCTCCTTTAAGATGGTAGTTGGCCTATCAATCCATTGACCCATACCTCTGCAATTTTGTCATAATGGCCGACCTACTTGCGGGATGCAACAACTTCAGAAAATACGACGGTTGTGTGCTTTACAATTCTTCCCGCCTCAAATGCGACTACAGATACAAAGAAATCCCTTCTTCCTGGGGCATTTGAAATAGGTCATCAATTCATTTCCTCCCGCCGAGATCGGCGGCTTTAAAACATGCTGAAAAGTCCACAACCAATGAAAACATGCCATGCAGACGCATTATCCCCTTTTACTTTTCACAGCGCGAATATACATTTTGCCTTTTCGCCCTTTTTGCCTTTTTCGCCTTCAAATCTTTGTATATGTAGTTGTATATACATACAACTACCTTTGGACACGTGGCAGCATCTGGTTGGATCACCATCGCTAAGCACTGGCCTCTTCATCGGCGATCCATTGTATCTCCTTTTGTGCTTTTGAAATTGTATGTGCAATTGTATATACATACAATCACCACATACAAAGGCGGACCCCAAATCATTATGAAACACTTTGAAATTTCAATCGGGTCCGGGCATTGTACATTCCCTTTGTATATCTCCTTGTATATTGCATATACATGCGCAATATACAATCAACTGCGGACTCCAAACTGAAATCTGCCAAAATCAAATTCTCCTTCGCGTCTGGATTGTTTATGTGCCCTTTGTATCTTGCATTGTATGTGCAGTTGACATACAAGGAAATGCTTTTGACTTTTCAACCATGCCTTGTATGCACCCGCCAGGCCCGATCTAATAATTTTTGAAGTCTAGGATTGGATATTCTGCATTGTATGTTCAATTGTATCTGTCACATACATACAATCCCCTTGATACAACCGCGAGCCCGACCATTGTTCACAACCTAATTTGAATATATTTGAAATCTGCCATTGTATCTCACTCGTTGTATATCAAAGATACAACAACATATACATACAATACTTTTTGATACAACTGTAGAATCAAACCCAGAATATGCGATATACAACCACTTTTTTTTTACCTCCAAAAATTGCACCCGAATATCACATACAAGCCCGATATGCATACAATTGATTTTTTCACCATTTCTGAAGCCAATTGAACTTATTTTTCGAGTCCGCCAATGTACATCTGCATTTGTACATACAAAGACACATCAAGTAGCCATATATAAAAATACATACATGAAAATGTGAAGGCCGACGGATTTAGAAATTTTGAGGGTTTAAATGAAAAGACTAATAGATTTTCAAACTCGAAACCCTAACCCTAGGTAGGCACCAACAGGATGATTGTGGGAGGAATGTTGGTTGCTCATTTCTGTAGCATAACAATAGCGAGAAGATGATGGATGAGAAGACCTAGAATGATTTCATCAGCATAATAATATTTGAAATGTGGATGCCCAAATGGCTTGGGTGATGCTTGATTTATAGAAGATGAGTGATGGGAATGGACGGTTAGGATTAAATTAGAAATGGATGGCTAGGATTAAGTGATACTAGAAGTTGTAGTCATTTGACAAGTGTCTCATGAAGGTTGAATGAGAGGATTTAAAGTCAAATGGCTTCCACCTTACATAGATACAAATGTAGAGATAGAGACAAAGGTGGAATTAAATAATAAAATTATTTAATTTTGGAAAGGAATGATGTGGAATGCATTAATTAAATAAATCTTTAATTTATTTAATTAATTTGGATGAGGGATGATGTGGAATACATTAATTAAATAAATATATAATTTATTTAATTAATTGGCTAGAGGGATTAAAAATGGGATTATGATGGGATTAGTTAAATAAATATGATTTATTTAACTAATTGGATGATGGAAAGGGCAAAACGTCTCATCAGGTGTCTCAAATGATGTATCGATGAGGTGATGTTCTGACATGGTCAATTTTAGGTGTCTACACATGGCTTGACAAACGGACATATGATTGCAGGGCATGCATACAACATAATTGAGGTGCTAGCCTAGTTTGGAGACAAAATATTCCTTGCTCAACATGATTAAGCAAATTGTCACACTTTTATCGTAGGATCATTTTGCTATTTTCTATGGCATGATCAAGATGATTCATTTAAACGCTTTAAGTAAAGGAGGCTCATTAGCCATCCTCCATGACATTGGAAGCACAAAATCATATTACCATAGATAAGAGAGCAAGGATAGAAATGCACCCTTGATCGGATTTGAAACATAAATAAAATAACAAAAGTAAATGTGTATTTTAGTGTTGGAGAAGAGGATACAAATTTGACTATGGCAAGCAATTATTTCATGATTTCTAAAATTGGATCTGAGATGAATAAACTAAGATGATTGTGATGTTATTATGTGGTGGTTGATCATGCTGCAGGGTCTGCGAGTACACGGGGCAAGGTAAATTTTAGTGACTTTGTCGGCCGCAGTTCGCCCCAGAATAATTAATGAGGGAGTGTCGGGGACTCGAGGGCAGCGCCTCTAAAGCAAAAATTGTCCTATATTTAATAAAGGCATCGGCAGTTAGTTTGTTATTGGCCGACATGCAAAAACTCACTTTTGTTAACCGCCAAAGAGGCATGATAAATAGCGGGTATAGAAGGCAAAAAGCCAAGAGGCACGAATGAGATTGTAATGCATTTCATATAGCATAGTAGCGATATTGAGTTGTGAAGATTGCTAGTTGTAATTAGTTTGTTTTGCTAGATAATGAAATACTTGATGGTTGTTTTGTGGACGTAGCCCACATTGGGTGAATGACGTTAAATCTCTGTGTTCATTTATGTTATTTCTGTGTATTGTAATCTGCATATAATTGTTAATTGGTATTGCTCCGATCTGTCTAACATAATCCTAACAATTGATATCAGAGCTATGTAATTTCGGTGTAATTGCCAAGAAATTTTAGATTTGAGTGGGAGCAATGGAAGGAGGCAAATTCAAGGTTGAGAAGTTCAACGACCAAAATTATCAATTATGGAAGATGTAGATGGAAGATTGCTTATATCAAAAAGATCTGTGGTGGCCATTGCAAGGAAAAATGCAGAAGCCAATCGCGATGCTAGGTGAAGAATGGGAGATATTAGATAGAAAGGCACTGGGAACCATTCAGTTGCACCTAGCACCATCTGTGGCATTTAATATATCAAAAGCAGTGACTACTGATGGATTGATGACAGTGTTGGAAAAATTGTATGAAAAAACCTCAATCTCAAATAAGGTATTTCTTATGAAGCGTTTGTTTAACATGAAGATGAGTGAATAAAGATCTGTAATAGATCATTTAAATCATTCAATACGATCGCTAGCCAATTAAATTCTGTAAAGGTGAATTTTGATGAAGAGGTGAGAGCTCTCTTGATTTTATGTTCTTTGCCAGAAAGATGGAATAGCTTGGTCATGGTTGTAAGTAACTCTGTCTCTGGTTCTAATACATTAAAGTTTGATGATGTTGTTAGTGTTGTCCTTAGCGAGGAAATGCGATAGAAAAGCACAGGTGAGATTTCAACATCGAGTAATGTTTTGAATGTAGAGAATAGGGGAAGACAAATGAGAGAGGAAAAAACCCTACAAATCATGGGAAGTCACAAAGGAAGAAAGACATATCTCAATCCAGAGGAAGTAAGGATTGTTGGCATTGTGGAAAGCCAGGACACCTGAAAAAGGATTGCTGGCCTCAGAAAAATAAACGAGGAGACTGACAACAAGATGGCAGTAAGGAAGCTAATGTTGCAAGTAATAAATTACAAGATGTTTTAATTGTGTTTAGATAATGTAAATGATTCTTGAGTAATAGATTCAGGAGCTTCGTTTCATGCCATACCCCATAGGAAATTTTTCCTAGATTATGGTCAAGGCGATTTTGGACAAGTATATTTGGAACTTTGTCAAATTGTTAGAAAGGGGAAGATTAAAATTAAGTTGCAGATTGGAAATCAATAGTTGATGCAAGAGGTTAGACATGTTCCAAATTTGAGAAGGAATTTAATCTTTGCAGGATAATTGGACAGTGAAGGCTGCATGGTTACCTTTGCAGACAAAGTCTAAAAGGTCACTAAAGGTGCATTAGTAGTAGCTAAAGGTGAAGGTAGACAAATTGTATTTGTGTACTGGTAATACTTATTCTACCCTTGCTTCTACAAAAATAGCTGTTGCAGGGACAACAGAGACACTTACAATAGTTGCTACAGGAACAGATGCAAAACTGTGGCATCATAAACTTGGGCACATGAGTGAGAAAGGTATGAAGATCCTTCACTCCAGAAAGTTGTCATGAATGAAGCAAATTGACTTAGAGTTATGTGAAAAATTGTGTCTATGGGAAACAAAAGAGAGTTAGATTTATCAAGGTTAGGAAAGAGAAGAAGAGTGAGAAGTTAGAGCTTGTGCATTCAGATGTATGGGGAATAGCTCAGGTATCATCTCTTGGTGGCTCTTGTTATTATGTTACTTTTATTGATGATGGTGTTTGAAACATTTAAGAAATGGAAAGCTTTGGTTGAGAATGAGACAAGGAAAAAGGTAAAATGTCTTAGATATGGTAATAGAGGTGAGTATTGCAACATATAATTTGAGAACTACAGTTCATTCAATGGAATCCGTAGGCAGAAAATAGTTCCAGGAACCCCACAAGAAAATGGTGTGTCTGAGAGGATGAATAGGACAATCATCGAGCGTGCAAGGAGCATGAGGTTGCATGTTGGACTGCCTTTACATTTCTGGGTAGATGTTGTACATACTGTTGTTTATTTAATAAGCATATGACCTTCAAATCCTTTGGATGGTGGTATTCCAAAGGAGGCATGGAATTAGTAAGAAGGTAAACTATTTTTTTCTAGAAACCTTTGGTTGTGAAGTTTTTGTCCATGCTGATATTGAAAACAAAACCAAGCTTGAAGCAAAATCTCTAAAATGCACCTTCATTGGATATGGGATAGATGACTTTGGTTATTGATTATGGGATTATAAAAATTAGAAAATTATTAGGAGTAGAGATGTCATATTCAATGAGAAGGTTATGTATAAAGATTAGTTGTGGGAAAAGAAGCATGAATAGGCAAGAAAGGAATGTGGTGCTGGATGAAATTCTAGAAAATAAATTGTCATTGATACCTGATGCTTAGCAACAACAAGGTATCCCAAAGACTCATGCAAGTGTTAGATGTTCTACAAGGTTAAGTATACCTCCAGAAAGATTTTCTCCTTCATTATATTCTATTTTATTAACTAATTATGGTGAACCTAAAGGATATGAAGAAGCAATGCAAATAGATGCCAAACAATAGTGGGAGCAAGGCATGAAAGAGGAAATGGATTCCTTGCTGCAGAATTAGACTTGGGACTTAGTCCAATTACCTGCAAGTAAAAGAGCATCACCAAACAAATGGGTTTATAGGTTGAAGGAAGGAGGCAATAAAAGGTATAAGGCCAAACTCGTGGTAAAAGGTTTTGCACAGAAAAAGGGTATAGACTTTGATGAAATATTTTTGCCAGTTGTAAAAATGACTTCAATTAGGACTGTTCTAAGTCTTGTGGCTGTGGAAGACTTGCATCTTGAACAACTAGATGTGAAAACAATTTTTCTCCATAGGGATTTAGAAGAAGAGATCTATATGCAACAACCATAGGGATATGAGATCAAAGGTAAGGAGAACTTAGTGTGTAGGTTAAAGAAGAGTGTATGGCCTAAAGAAAGCACCTCAACAACGGTGTTTGAAATTTGATAAGTTTATGGTTGAACAAGGTTACAACAAATGTCATTCTATTACTGTGTTTACTTTAAAAGATTGGATAATGGTAGCTATATTATTCTGTTACTTTATGTTGATGACATGTTGTTGCTAGGTCTAATATGCAGCATATTAGTGAGTTTAAGTAGAAATTAGCAAAGACATTTGCTATGAAGGATTTGGGTGCAGAAAAAAAAATCCTTGGTATGAGGATCACTAAGGATAAGAAAAGCAGAAAATTGTTGTCACAAAATGAGTATGTAAAGAAGGTGTTGAAAAAATTTAACATGTAGAATGCAAAAGCGGTTAGTACACCTTTGCCTAGTCATTTTGAATTGACTAAGGAGATGTATCCAAAGACACAAGAGGAGGAAGACAAAATGTCTAAAATACCATATGCATCAGCAGTTGGTAGCTTGATGTATGCAACAGTATGCACAAGACCAGATATTGCACATGTTGTTGGAGTTGTGAGCAATTCGGGAATGGAACATTGGACTGCGATAAAATAGATTCACAGGTATTTGAGAGGAACTATTACAAAGTAACTTTGTTTTGGAGGAACCAACACTACTCTAAAAGGATACGTTGATTCTTATCTGGCAGGTGATAGAGACAGTAGGAGGAGTACTACAGGGTATGTTTTTATTGTAGAAGGTAGATCAATCAGTTGGATTTCTAGATTGGAAAAGGTTGTTGCATTTTCAACCACTGAAGTTGAGTATGTAGTTGCTATTGAAGCTAGCAAGGAGATGATTTGACTGCAACATTTTCTGGAGGAATTGGGTTAGCAGTAGGAAGATAGCCCATTGTACACTGATAGCTTGAGTGCCATTCATCTTGTAAATAATTCAGCTCTTCATTCGAAGACTAAGCACATTCAGCTCAGGTACCACTTCATCCGGTCAGTTTTGGAGGATGGTCAATTGAAGCTTGAGAAGATTCACACAAGTGCAAATCTTGCAAATATGTTCACGAAGGCTGTGCATTGGGAAAATTTGATTTCCTCATCAGTTTTCATTCGCTTTCTTGATTGATAACAGTGGAAACGAGGAACTAGCTAATCCAAGGATGAAATCCAATGGGAGCTACAGGTGTAGTAGTGATGCTCTAGGATCAGTCTCCAAGTGGGAGGTTATTTGGTGTGGAGCCTAATCAATCCCTAAGTGGGAGATTGTTAATATGTGGTGACTTTCTCAACCGTGATTTCTCTCCAGAATAATTAACAGGGAAGTGCCAGGGGCTCAGGGGTAGCGCTCCCAAAGCAAAAATTGGCCTATATTTAATAAATGCATCAGTACTTAGTTTGTTATTGGCCGACATGTAAAAACCCACTTTTGTTAACCGCTAAAGAGGCTTGATAAATAGCGGTTGGAGAAGGTGAAAGCCAAGAGGCACGAATGAGATTGTAATGCATTTCATGTAGCATAGCGGCGATATTGAGTTGCGAAGATTGCTAGTTGTAAACAGTTTGTTTTTTTGGATAATGAAATACAAGATGGTTGTTTTGTGGATGTAGCCCACATTGGGTGAACCACATTAAATCTTTGTGTTCATTTATGTTATTCTTCATTGTTATTTCCATGTATTGTAATCTGCATATAATTGTTAATTGGTATTGCTCTGGTTTGCCTAACATAATCCTAACATGTGCTTTATAAATTTTGAAACTTCAAACTAGGCGTAAACATGGGTCAATCCCACACTTGCAACCTTGATTGACCCTTGCATTTGCATTTTTGACCTAAATGGTGTAGTTTTGATTTTGACTATGGACTTGATGTTGTATTTAGATCTTATATACATGTAAACAAATTTGGTTTGTGCCTATAACTTACAATGAAAGACTTGGTTGTGTTGAAGAACACTGTTGGAATATGCTATGCTAGGAGTAGTAGTTGACTTGGTCCCCTCATTTTCTTGGAGTCAAGTCGTAGTGATCAATTTTATGACATTGGTAAAGTTGGAAGACGACAAGCAATTTATGTAACTGATGCGGCTACAATGATGAATAGGCTTTTGGATTTTGACACAATGATGTGCAATTCAATGGATGTTGAAATGGCATAGTGCAAGAGTCAAGGTTTCGTCATGTGTTGATGCAAAGGGCTAATGGGATTGACGTGGAAAGCTTAATAGTGACTAATGAGTGATCCTTTTGACAAATATGAGTGAAGGGGTTGTCCTAATGATGGATCTAGTTGATAACTGGAATCATCTAGGGGTAGTGTCCTTCTATACTTGTCCTAGGTGCACAAATCCTTGGGTTAATATTGCACCAACAATTTTGAACCCAAGAGAGGAAGCTTTGATCTAAAACCTAGAAATGCTTTGTGTAGGAGAACACATTATATTTGATAATGGGGTTGATGTGGAAATCTTAACAGTGACTAATGAGTGATCCTTTTGACAAATATGAGTGAAGGGGTTGTTGTAATGATGGATCTAGTTGATAATTGAAATTGTCTTGGGGTAGTGTCCTTCTATACTTGTCCTAGGTGCACAAAGCTTTGGATCAATATTGCACCAACAATTTTGAACCCAAGAGAGGAAGCTTTGATCTAAAACCTAGTAAAGTTTTGTGTAGGAGGAACACATTATATTTGATTGTCAATCTATCAACTGGAGCACCAATTTAGACAAAATTATATGTTAGGGCAAAGTACCTAGGACACACCCATGCAAAGTGGTGTAATAAGAAGGTAAAGATGCAAAGTATGCACCTTTCACATTTATATTTTGTCTCCCCTTTGGTGTACATGTGAATCTACATGAACAAGCATACAAAAATAAAAAGAAAAGATGAACACAACTAAAAGCATAATAGTTGGAGAAACAATCTACAATTACCCTATGAGTAGTAATAATGTCTCCTTTGATTTGGTGTGTTCTCAAAAGAGTTCACACAAATCAAGGAGAAACAAAAATTGGATAAAACTAAACATGATAGCATGATATGTATATAAAAAGTGAGCATAAACATGAAAAAGTGTGCATGAAAATTCTAGAATAAAATTAGATAAACCAAAGATGCATACCTAAGATACTTACCTTTGTGACACCAATGTGAATGTAAGATGGAGGATGAATGAAGCCTCCAACTTGAGCAATCATGAATGAATACATTTTGCAAAATTTAACAAGAACCTTGTCCCCCATGTGCCAAGGTCAAGTGAAAACCATAAAAATGAGCATAGCATAAAAGTGCATTATGTAACATGTAGTAAAATAGACAAGTAAGAAATTTATCCAAGAATGTCCTCACCATTGGGTAGGTTTATCTCAATGTGCTCAAATGATGAATCACTTGTTGGCAATATGTGTTGTCATTGATGCCAACACTTAAAGTGAGGTCAACACTTAGTTTGTGATGATATATCAGTGTAGTAATAGAGATGTAGTGATGTTCCTAATGTTCATGGTTGGTTGTTGATGTTCATGGTTGGATGTCATGCCCTGATCAGTGTCAAGTCGAGTTGTTTTGAGCATGCTTGTGGTCAACAAAGATGATTTCATGATGAAATATTAAGATGGGAATTAGAAGCACTAAGATAAATGATGAAATATTAAGATGGGAATTAGAAGCTATGCCAAGGATTAGAAGATGTTGTTGATGACCTGTGGCATGTTGTATAATCCTTCATGTTGTTCTTAAGGATGTATGTGCTGTTATATGAAGGTTTTGGCCTCTAGAAGCTGGTGAAGGTTTCTGCTACAAAGAATTGCCTGAAAGACTGCCTGGTAAAATGCTTCGCATTCCTCCACATTTGAAGATATGGTCATGCGGTTCAAAAGTTAAGTTTAGTATGATGTAATGGTGCTAAATCTCAAATCTCAGATCATTTGTCTCTCTGCAGTGAAAGTTATGAGAGATAGAGTTCTGGTCTGTGCTCTAGCAGAATCAAGTGATGATGAAGATTGTTTGGAATGCTCTGCATTTCTCCGTAGTGATAGATATGGCTGTACGGTTTTGAGGATATGTTCACAGCATTGTATGAGTGCATCCATATGAGTTTTAGGTGTTTTGGAGGTCTGCAAGCTTAGTTTTCAAATGACAATTGTGATACAGATAGTTCTGGATGCCTAGTTGTTCTCAGGACATATGCTGATGATGTGCGCCAACTTGTTGTGGAATGAAATAGTACATTGACTAATGGAAGATGGTCCTGATGATCTTGTGTTGTCTCTAGTTGCTCCGCAAGGTGTTTTTCTGCTCTCTCCAGAACTGGCTGAGGTTCAGAATGATGATATTTCCAGGTTATGCCTTTGTCTGGTCGAATGAAGAATGTTGAAGGTATGCGCCACAATGTTGTTGTGTGGAGTTCAAGGAATGTTTGGAGATATTGTGTGGGTCCTGTCGACTCATCTAGAAGAAGCGCAAGCAATGTGAACATTCTCTCATGAGTACCGCCAAGTTGAAATGACCGTTGTGCTACAAGCTTCATGTGCTCTTACTTAAGGGTGGCCTAATTCAAATTTGTGAGACGTGCGGATGTTATTCCTTGAAGAATGTTGTGAAGAATGTTTAGGACTGGACTAAGCATTGTTAGCAATATGTGTTGTCATTGATGTCAACCCCATATGTGTCAACCTAAGGTCAAAGATGGGTGAAGCTAATGGACAATGGAAGGTTTGAGAGAGATGGTTTGACTAAGTTGAAGACATAGGATCAACGTGCTTAAGGGAGGTCAGTCTGGAAGACCTAGCAAATGAAGAAAAACTATCCAAGTATAAGAATGGTAATCTTCTTGATATCTAAACGTATTGTGGAGGTGTGTAAACCTATTCTAACATATTTTCTAAATATCTACAATGATATCCTATCAATTTGAAGTACCACACTTAGAGAAATGTTGCAGAAGTTTGGTTAAGGTTCTCGCAATGTATATCCTAAGGTAGAGTTGCAGTATTTTGGTCTGCATTCCTCTGTAGTGCAAGATTTAGTCTTGCGGTTCAGCAGATAAGTTGATTGACATATGAACATGCTTTATTCAAGATTTCAACCAATTACACCTTCAGCAGAGAAAGTTATAAGTAGTAGTATTTTGGACTGTGACTTGACATTGAAAAGCAATGGTGGAGACATGTTGGAATGCTCCGCATTCCTCCGGAAGAGAAGTTGTGCCCATACGATTTTGGGAATATGTTCAAAGATGTGCAATGCATGCTTCCTCACAGTATCAGTCTATAGGACACAGGTTTGAGCACTTGTGGAAGATGAAAAGTATACATATCAGCTATAAGAGCTTGTGCATAGATTCTACATGCCTTAACGTATCTCAGGTTTGAATTGCATGCAAATCTTTCTTATCTCATGTACCGCATAAGGTATTTAAGTCAGTTAGTGAAGAATTACATATGACTGTCCTCTGAACTACAATGTACTTGAGTCAAGTTTTGATTTTCTCTGGAAGTGATATTATGGATGTGAAGATCTAGGAATATGCATATAAAGATGCATAAGTTCATTTCTAAAAGTTTTAGAGATTTTGGTGTACTGCAATGTAATATCCTGAGTTGTGGAATGCCACAGTCAGTCTGGAATGCTTTGTTTCCAGCAGTTCAACATGTTTCTTGTTGTGCGGATGTATAGAATGATCTAATATTTTAGGAGAAATGTGTATGGATGTTGTCAGGAAGATACATTGTTGAAACACTAGTCCACATGATGTTTTTAGCTTCTCTCTGGTGGTGTGAAGATGAACAGTTAGCAGTGTTTGTGTAGTTTGAGTCGACAGTCTGGTTTCTATTATGTGTGGTGGATCCTGATCAATTATTTTGACATTAAAAGGTGTGTAATGATGTTTCTTGAATTCTATTATGAGATGTTGTGGTTTGCAACTTGTTTTCTTGACATATTTTATGAGTTAAAACCGACACTTGAAGAATTACATGTTTCATCTAAAAATTTTTATGATACTGACCTAATCAATGTTTTGAAGTGTTGCGGAGGGTATTTATAGGAGATCAAAGTCATTTGTGAAAGGGAGGAGTGTGACACATTGGTATGTGAAGTATGAAGTGTGCGAAGTTGGTTTGATGGCATAATTTGAGCAAGAAAAGAGGACTGTAATATCAACATAAGTCAAATGTTTTCCACACAACAGTTCATGTAATTGTTATCTCTGTAATTCTTATATCAGACAGTGAGTCTGCAAGGAGTTGTAGCTTCCTTGGGAGTGACCCTAGAAATTGTATTCAGGGAGTAATAACTTCCTTGGGTTGTAGCCCTAAAACAAAGTTTCAATACTTTTTGCAGTGAGCATAATATATTGTGAGCTAACACTCACCGTGGTTTTTCCTTGTTTTGGGTTTTCCACGTAAAAATCCCGGTGTTCTTGTGTTGCGTGATTTCCTTCTTGTTCTGTAAGTAATTTAGTTTTAATCTGCAAATACCTATTTAAGTTTTAGTGTGTGTTGATTCACCCCCCACTCTTAGAACTTCCTTGTGTTCAACAATTGGTATCAGAGCCAAGTACCTTTGAGAAGCCTAATAGCTAAGGTAGATCCTACACTTGAACACATGGAATCTGAAGCTATGGATAATGATGTATTTATTTTGGAACCAGATCTAGAAGCAATGGAACCTAAAGGTTGGGACCTCAACCTAGATGATGTTGACCTTAAAGGAGAACTTCGGTCAGCCCTAGAGGATCTGGATGAAGCAAGAGAACTAAATCAGGAATATGAGGACATGCTTGAAAAATCAAAGGAGACAATTGTGAAATTAAAGACAAGGGCCAAAGAATAAAAAGAAGAAATTGGCAAACTGAAAGCTCAAATAGAAGGAGATAAAGGAGGTGACATTAAGCTCAAGGAGGCAAAAGATATGATCTCTAATTTTTGAAAGTTATGATTGAAGAAAACAAAAGGATTGAAGATTGCCTAAATATGAAACTCAATGAGAAAGTAGCTGAATGTTCAAAATTTGAGGAAGAAGTTGTCACTCTAAGGAAAGAACTGGAAAAGGCAAAAGAACAAATTAACAAAGGATTAAAACTGAAAGGAGATTCTGAGATTCTGGATGAATTGATCAATTCTCAAAAGCCATCAAAAGAAAAAATTGGCTTTGGTTTTGAAAAGGGAAAAAGTCATATAATTACTGCATCCACAAATTTGTATGATAACTTCAAAGCAGAACAAAAGTCTAAAACAAAGGAAGAAAAAGCCTGCACTAAAGACCCTAAGAAGATTGCCTCCAAAGTGTTAGGGTTAGCCGGCAGAAGATATCAATTAAATGTAAATAAGGATTAAACAGAGAAATGGAAATACATAGAAATAATAACAACAAGAGACAAGTTTTAATGTGGTTCACCCAAACTCGGGCTACATCCACCAAACAGAGAGTCCAAATATTATTATCCAGTAAATCAAACCGATTACAATCAGCAATCCCTGTAACTCAATACCGCTACAAAATGCTACAATACAATATCAAAACCCTAACCCTTAGCTACTTTTTATCAAGCTTTTTGTCGGTTACAAAATAGGGTTTTCTTATGTCGGTTAATAAAAAATTAACTCCCGCTGCCCCTTGACCCCGTCTTGGGGGCGTTGCCCCCAAACCCCCACAAGGGGCACTGCCCCTTGACCCCGTAGGAATTTGGGGGGGAAACTGCACCGATAAAAGTGGGGTAAATATAACCTCTGAGTCTGATTAGGCTCCATATAACAATAATCTCCCATTTGGAGACTGATCAGACTCCACACCATATCATCTCCCACTTGGAGACTGATCATAACACCACTGACCCTGTAGCTCCCACTCGAAATAAGCACCCTGGACTCTGTTGTTCTATTTTTGGTTGTTTTCAGTCTAGAAGACCAACTGAAGCTGAAGAGGAGCTCAGCTTCTCCCTTGTTACTGCCTTTGTAAACATATTTGTTGGATTGTCATCTGTATGTATCTTTGCCAGCTGTAACTGTCCATCATCCAACACCGACCGAATGAAGTGATACCTCAACTGTATGTGTTTGGTCTTTGAATGCAAGGTAGAATTCTTTGCAAGATGTATGGCACTCTGGCTGTCCGTAAACAAATAATTGTTAACCTGTTGTGTGCCCAATTCATTCATGAAAGATTGCAGCCATATCATCTCCTTGCTTGCCTCTGTTGCAGCTACATATTCTTCCTCTGTGGTGGATAAAGCAACCACTTTTTGTAACCTGGAAATCCAACTCACCGCTATTCCACCTACAGTAAAGACATAACCTGTAGTACTCCGCCTGGTATCAATATCCCTTGCCAAATCTGAGTCTACATAACCTGCTAAATCAGTATTAGAGCCCCCAAAACATAAGTGTTTATGAGATGTACCTCTCAAATATCTGAGAATCCATTTGACCGCATTCCAATGCTCTAATCTGGGATGACTCATATACCTGCTAATGACTCCTACAGCATGTGCAATATCCGGTCTCGTGCATACCATGGCATACATTAAACTTCCTACAGCTGAAGCATAGGGTACCTTAGACATTTTCTCTTCCTCCTCTTGTGTCTTAGGACACATCTCCTTGGTCAATTTCAAATGACTAGGCAAAGGTGTGCTGACAGCTTTTGCATTCTCCATGTGGAATCTTTGCAACACCTTTTCAACATAAGTAGCTTGAGATAGAGTCAATTTTCTGTTCTTCCTATCTCTACAAATTTTCATAACAAGGATTTGTTTTGCTACCCCCAAATCCTTCATAGCAAATGACTGTGCTAACTGCTGTTTTAACTCTCTTATGTGATCCATGTTAGACCCAGCTACAAGCATGTCATCAACATATAAACATAAAATAATGTAGCTGTCATTATCCAACCTCTTAAAATAAACACAATGGTCAGAATTACACATGTTGTAGCCTTGCTCAGCCATAAAACTGTCAAATTTCAAATACCATTGCCGAGGTGCTTGTTTTAGGCCATACAAACTCTTCTTCAATCTGCACATTAGTTTCTCCTTACCTTTGACCTCAAATCCTTGTGGTTGTGCCATGTATATCTCCTCCAAATCACCATGGAGAAAGGCAGTTTTCACATCTAGCTGTTCCAAATGCAAATCTTCAGCAGCCACAATACTTAAAACAGTACGAATAGAAGTCATCTTGACAACCGAAGAAAATATCTCATCAAAATCAATGCCCTGTTTCTGTGCAAATCCTTTTACAACTAACCTGGCCTTAAATCTTTTCTTACCTCCATCTTCCTCTTTCAACCTGTAAACCCATTTGTTTGGTAAAGCCTTTTTTCCTACAGGTAACTTACATAATTCCCAAGTCTGATTTTTCAGCAAGGAGTCCATTTCTTCTTTCATGGCAAGCTCCCACTGAACTTGTGTATTCACCTGCATAGCTTCATCATACCCTTTTGGTTCACCAGCATCTGTTAACAAAATAGAATACAAAAAGGGAGAAAACCTTTTAGGAGGTCTACTTATCCTTGTTGACCGTCTAACATTCACTAGAGTTTGTGGTATTTCTGGTTGCTGTTGCGGAGCATGAGGAGCCACTGGAACATCACTATTTGGAGTATCATCCAACACCACATAATCCTTTTCTTTCTTCTCATGCTGCTGCAACTGATCTTTGTACAACACCTTCTCATTGAATATAATATCCCTGCTTCTCACAATTTTCTGATTTTCAAAATCCCAAAGCTTATAACCAAATTCATCAATGCCATATCCAACGAAGGTACATTTTTTTGATTTCGCATCCAGCTTGGTTCTATTTTCAGGATCTATATGTGCAAATGCTTCACAGCCGAAGGTTTTCAGAAAAGAATAACTCACCTTCTTGCTAGTCCATACTTCCTCTGGAATACCACAGCCCAAAGGAACTGAAGGACCTCTGTTAATTAAATATACAACAGTGTTGACAGCATCTGCCCACATGTTTAAAGGCAGTCCAGCATGCAATCTCATGGTCCTTGCACGCTCCATTATTGTCCTATTCATGCGTTCAGCCACTCCATTTTCCTATGGAGTCCCTGGAACTGTTTTCTGCCTACGAATTCCATTAAAGGAACAATAATCTTCAAATTCTTTGCTGCAATACTCACTGCCATTATCAGATCTGAGACATTTTAATCTTTTACCTGTCTCATTTTCAACCAAGCTTCTCCATTTCTTAAATGTTTCAAATACATCAGATTTATGTCTAAGGAAATAAATCCAGACCTTCCTAGTTGCATCATCTATGAATGTAACATAATACCGAGAGCCACCGAAAGAAGATACCTGAGCTGGTCCCCATACATCTGTATGCACAAGCTCCAACTTTTCATTTTTCTTTTGCTTCCCATCTCTAAGAAAACTGACTCTCTTTTGTTTTCCATACACACAACTTTCACATAAATCCATATTAATACATTTCAGACCTGGTAAAACTTTCTTAGAATGAAGTACCTTCATACCTTTTTCACTCATATGCCCAAGTCTGTTATGCCACAGTGTTGTTTCAGAACCTACAGCAACTTTTCTAGTCTCTTCCTACAAACCTGCAGCAACTATTCCTGAACCTGTTTGTTTTTCCTCCATAACATTTAAAGTAGAAGGAACAGTATGACCTGTACAAAGATATAAGGTGCCTACTTTCACACCTTTTGCTACTACTAAGGCACCTTTTGAAACCTTCCAATTTTTATAAGTAAATGTAACAGTGCAACCTTGTTCAGTTAGCTACCATGCTGAAATTAAATTCCTACTGAGCCTTGGAACATGCCTCACCTCTTGTAATAGCCAATGATTCCCATTCTGCAACTTAATCTTGATTCTTTCCTTTCCAACAATCTGACAGGGTTCGTTATCTCCCAAATAAACTAGCCCAAAATCCCCTTGGACATAATCAAGAAAATAACTTCTATGGGGCGTAGCATGAAATGAGGCCCCTAAATCTAAAACCCATGAATCATCAGCATTATCTAGGGAAAGAATCAAAGCGTCATCTTCAGATTTATTACTTACCACATTTGCTTCCTTATTGCCTTCTTGTTTGTCTCCTTCTTTGTTCTTCCGAGACCAGCAATCTTTCTTCAGATGACCTGGTTTTCTACAGTACCAGCAATCCTTCTGTCCTCTGGTTTGGGATCTTTTGTCCTTTGATTTTCCTCATGACTTCCCATGACCTCCAGAACCTTTTCCTCTCTCCTTTGATCTGCCCATGCTTTCTGCATTCAAAACACTGCCTGATTTGGATCCACCTGAGCTTTTCTTATGAATTTCCTCACTCAGAATAACACCAACAACATCATCAAATTTTAGGGTATTTGAACCAGAAACAGAGTTACTAACCGCCATTACCAAACTATCCCATCTTTCAGGCAATGAACATAATATCAAGAGAGCTCTAACTTCTTCATCAAATTTTACATTTACAAAAGTCAATTGACTGACAATCGTATTAAATTCATTTAAATGACCTGTCACAGATCCACCTTCAACCATTTTCAAATTAAACAACTGTTTCATGAGAAATACCTTATTTGAGGCTGAGGGTTTTTCATACAATTTAGCCAAAGCTTTTATCAGACCATCTGTTGTCTTCGCTTCCGTTATATTGAATGCCACCAACGGTGCCAGGCACAACCGAATGGTTCCCAGTGCCTTTCTATCAAGAAGATTCCAATCCTCATCAGACATTGTTGCCGGTTTCTTGGCTACTCCTTCCAACGGCCTCCATAAATCCTTTTGATAGAGGTAATTATCCATCTGCATCTTCCATAACTGATAGTTCTGCCCATTGAATTTATCAACCTTCGTTTTACCCTCGTCCGCCATTGCTTCCACTCAACCGTGAGACTTTCCTGCAGACGATAATCGAACACAACCCGCTCTGATACCACTTGTTAGGGTTAGCCGGCAAAAGATATCAATTAAACGTAAATAAAGATTAAATAGAGAAATAGAAATACACAGAAATAATAACAACGAGAGACAAGTTTTAACGTGGTTCACCCAAACTCGAGCTACATCCACCAAACAAAGAGTCCAAATATTATTATCCAGTAAATCAAACCGATTACAATCAGCAATCCCTGCAACTCAATACTGCTGCAAAATGCTACAATACAATATCAAAACCCTAACCCTTAGCTGCTTTTTATCAAGCTTTTTGTCAATTACAAAATAGGGTTTTCTTATGTCGGTCAATAAAAAATTAACTCTCGGTGCATTATGAAATAATAAAAAACCATGTGAGGTTTCAGGGGCAACGAGCCCCCACGGGGGCGCTGCCCCTCGACCCCGCCCTATATCGTGACAGGGAACGCGCCAGGGGCGTTGCCCCTGGACCCCGCAAGGGGCGCTACCCCTTGACCCCGTAGGAATTTGGGGGGGAAACCGCACCGATAAAAGTGGGCTAAATATAACCTCCGAGTCTGATTAGGCTCCATATAACAACACAAAGATACAAAAGAAGAAGGTTTCACTCCTATCTGGAGACAAAGAAAGAACAACAAGAAGAATTTCAGAAAGTCTGCTCCTATCAGGTATCCTCAAGCTTTCAATGGTAATTGTTATGCTTGTAATAAGTTTGGTCACAAGGATGTTGAATGTAGAAGCAAGATGAATCAAAATTCATTTAGGCCTCCTAGGTACAATGTTTTAAACTCTCATGATCAATGTCATGCTTACAACAAGGTTAATCATAAAGCTAATGAATACATAAGCAAAATAATGAGGAATGGTTTCATGAACAAGAACAATGCTAGGACCTCTCAGTTCTTCTATGGTTATTGTGATGCAGATGTTTTACAACATCAACAAACAATGCTCTTTTTGATTCTACAACCCTACTCTACTATCTCTTCAATAGGGCAACATGTACCCTATTTTCTACAAGCCTAGTTCACTTGGCCTAAACCCTCAACAAGACTTAATGGGTATTTGTATGGAAAATTCTTTCTTGACACTTTCTTAGGATTCTCAAACCTTTAGCATAATCTATAAGGTCTTACCAAACCCTATCTTTCCTATGGCAAACTCAGTAAGACAAATTTTCACTAAACCCTTAATGGCTTCTAAGGTTTTAACAGTCCCTTTGATAGAGAATGACTTAGACTTGCATAACTCATTCAAATGAGTGTGTCATGGCCTCTCCCTTGGTAGATATTCACCTACAACCTGACAAGAGTTCTCAAGAAATTTGAAGCCTTTTTGTTTCTGCAGTCAAAAGATACAGAGTTTTAAATATCACTATTTAACCTAAATCTATGACAAGGCAGAGGTAAGTTAAATCAATTTTCTTGCATAAAAAATCTATGAAATTGCCAAACAATCATGGCATTAAGCCTGTACAACCATGTATCCACTTGTCATCCACCTTTAGACCTCGTACTATACCGTACCTATCCTTACAAAACTGACTTTAGACTATTTTTATAGAAAAAGAATAGAACATTGACAGTTAGACTTTGTTTCTTACACAAAAAACACTGCAAAATCAATAGTTAAACAATATTTCAACCCTGTAATACAGTGCTCTCATTAATCACTCACTCCAAGTCTGATATCCTGCCCTCTCACGATCGTACAGTCAAGTATTTCCCTATTTTTATCAGAAAATAGAAGTAAAACAATCAAAGGTGTCATGTAAACTGAGCATACTAGAGAAAATTGTTCACTAAACTTCTTAGATCCTTCCCCTGAATTGTTCTACGTGAGAATGAATTCTATAAAAGCAGTTACCACCGAGATTTATGTGCTTGTCCATCAAAAACCCTAAAACCTCACTAAATTTGACAATTATGCCCTTTTTACAATTTTTCAACCATGATATGAGACAAAACATCAAAGAAAGGAACTTTACATGATTTCCATGGTCCTCTAGGACCTTATTATGCTTCAAGAAACCAAAAACAAGTGTTGAGGGACCAATCTCAACCTTGTGACAAACCAAAAATACTTCAAAAATTCAAATTACCTTTTAGCGGGAAGTTAGTAATTTGAATCCCTAGCCTATTCAACCTAAACTAACCATTGGATTATGATCCCAATGGAGTCCACAAACCTAAATCAACTCAACTAGACTCCTATCATCTAAATAAAGCATAAAACACCTTGAAATTGATGCTCCTGCATCATATTGTTACACATGTAACAAGTATGGTCATAAGGTTGTTGACTGCAGATCTAATGTTAGAAGAGGTGATTATGCTCTGCAGTCCAATACGACCTGCTACAATTGCAATAAAACAAGACACATTGCAAGGTTCTGCAAGGGAAACGGTGTAAGGTCCTCTGCTCCTCAAAAGAAAGTTGATATTGCTCCGCAAAATAAGGAAATGTACAGGACATGGAGGAAGAAGGAAGAGAATGAAGTAAAGGAAGGATCTGCACCTCTGCCTAGTGCAGATGGATCCTTTGGAAACTAAAAGGGAGGAAGTGTTGGTTTAGAGGGAGTTGCAACTGCAAATATTTTTGAAACCCCTAAATGCATAAGATATTGAAATCCTCAACATATTGGCTAAAAATGGTTTGAACATGTTAAGATAATGTTATGAAGATGTTTGATCAAATTTCTGGAGCAATTGGACTACTTGCGGAGGATTGTTGAATGATCACAAGTTTTTATATAATAAAAAGGTTGATTAGGTCAAAACAGAGAATGCAATTAATGTGGAGCAATCATGGTTGGTAAGAAGACTATATAGGAAATATTTGATCTCATTTTGAATGAAGTCAAGAGTGTTGAAGATCCAAAGAAGAGCAAAAGGTTTTCAACAAAGCATTGGTACAAACCCTATCTATTGCATTATCAAGTATTTCTCATTTTCATTGGTTAAACCCTGGTTTCTGAAGGTATTATCATGGCGACACCTATAGTAATCAATGTTTTTGAGAGACCAAGGCCAAAATTCAAAAAGCACCCATACAAATCCACATAAATAGACAAAGACTGTGCATTTTCTTATGTTCTTGCAAATGTACTTCATACAGAGGATGTCTAAATTTACATCCATTCTTAGTTAGATGAATACAATCACCTAAAGCTTGAACAATTCAGAAATGACAATCTATTAGGAGATGATTTTCAATTAAAACTAGAGTTTGCTAATGTTGTTGCAAAACAACTTGACATTTGGAAGGGTTTCCCAAATTTCTAGTATGAGGAAGATTGGGTTAGGATTGTTGTTATATGGAGCCTAATCAGACTCGGAGGTTACATTTTCCCCACTTTTATCAGCGCGGTTTCCCCCCAAATTCCTATGGGGTCAAGGGGTAGCGCCCCTTGCGGGGGTTTGGGGGCAGCACCCCCAAGATGTGGTCAAGGGGCAGCGCCATAAAAAAACCCTATTTTGTAACCGACAAAAAGCTTGATAAAAAGCGGCTAAGGGTTAGGGTTTTGGTATTGTATTGTAGCATTTTGCAGGGGTATTGAGTTGCAAGGATTGTTGGTTGTAATCGGTTTGATTTACTGGATAATAATATTGGACTCTCTGTTTGGTGGATGTAGCCCGAGTTTGGGTGAACCACGTTAAAACTTGTCTCTCGCTGTTATTATTTTTTGTGTATTTCCATTCCTCTGTTTAATCTTTATTTGCATTTAATTGATATCTTCTGCCGGCTAACCCTAACAAGGATTGCCCTAAGTCAAATCCATGGAGACTTCTTCTACCTTGATCAACCATATTTGATCACCAAGGAAGCCATCAGGGCTGTTACTGGATTGTGCTCCTCAGGATCTGCGCCTATATTGAAATCTGTGAAGAATGAGGAAGTGATGAGACTAATTGGAGCAAGGTTTGATAAAAGCACCTTAACGGTAAATGACATTGAAGACTTGGGGGGTCCGGTATGCTACAATGTGCATAGCATATAAGAGATACTATACCAACAAAGAAAACTCTGCTACTGTCACTGCAATATACACAACTCATCAAATGGTAAAAGAAGGGAAGGATTATGACCTATGTGAGCTCATGCGGCAACAATTAATGGATAACCTGAAAAGAACAAAATAATCAAAATACAAATTTTGGAATGGTTCCCTGATCATTTGCCTTATGCTCGATTTCCTGAGGGAATTACCTTTAATGAAGGGTATGGTGTGGAAGATAGATACCCCTATTGTTCACCAAATTAAAAACTATATGCTTAGTTTTCTTGATCACAAAAATTGTATCACTCTATTTTGGGGCTTCTTCAAAACCTTTCAAACTTATATAAAGATGGGAGAGTCTTATGCAACCTTCTAACTAACTGCGATCATCAATTCATTCCTGGACATCGGGATATTGTTTTTGAGATCAACTTATTAATTGGAACAAAGGAAACAGAGTCCTATCCAAATAGAAATTCTAACCATAACAACTCATAAATAAGATTCATAAACTTTGGTGAGATTCCTAGAATGAGTCTTCTTTCTCCCCTGCGTTTATTCTCCCATAATGACCATGTTTGTCTCCACTGATCGCTATGTCTGGCACTTGGACCGCATTCTCATTGATTCTTCTATTCTACATCCTATTGTAATTACTCCTCCTTGGATTCTTTATCTGGATGCACAGGGTTAATCATTCCAACATATATACAAAACAACCTCTCATAATAAACTTATGAAATCCTATCTATATTTCATGCATATTAATAATTCAAATCATCCATTTGATAATATAACTGTTGGAATTGTTTGTCGTTGCGCCAAAAGCTCGAGCTATCAACGCTCGCTACAAATGCCAGACTTAACCCAGATCCACAGGAGGCTCACTACCATGTCACGAATCCCGAGGTCGACGTTGAATGCCTCACTAATAAGGGGGCAGCTCACTGCCAACAATCCCCCCCTCAACGCAACCCGAGGGATTCGAACCCGTGACCCATGGCTCTGATACCAATTGTTGGAGTCCAGGACAACACTGAGAGGGGGGGTGAATCAGTGTTGTGTGAATTTTCAAATCTTTTCGCAAACTTTAACTTTCAAACACAAGGAGAGAAAGATATCATTAATTTGTCAAACACATATGCACATGACTGAGAAAAGAGAACAAAACCTCATGAGTAAATCATACACACACAGAGAAGATCAATATATATTATGACACAAGATTTGCACGAGTGGAAAACCCTCCAGGGGTAGAAAAACCACTCCAAAATTGCCTCACTGGCTTTATCAAAAATCTCACTGATTACAATGTTTAGAAGCACCAACTTCAAGGAGCACCAACCCCTAATTCATTTAGAAGCACCTACTTCAAGGAGCACCAACCCCTAGTTCATTTAGAAGCACCAACTTCAAGGAGCACCAACCCCTAATACAAAACAAATTGCAAAGTGTGCAAGAAGTGATTGCCACTCAATCAGATTTGCACCATTACATAACTTGTCTTCTCTTTTGCATATCTCTATTCAATTACAATCTGAATATCAATCTTATAACCAAATCACCTGATACTCAATCAACTGCAAATTGTCTTCGTAAATGGCTTCTTTGCACACACATGTGTCTCTGCAAATATTAACCCATCTCTGCAAAATGATTTAAATTATCTCTTCAATCCTATATGATGAACCACACAATCACTCAATCCAAACACCTGATTACACATTCAATTTCAAACTATGTCATACAAATTGTCTTCATATTAATTCACAATTTTTTTTCAACTGTATCATCCAATTATTTCATCATTGATCTACACAACAACAACACTATCAAAGCACCTGTGATGTCATTAAATATCAGATGACCTTTCACATTCTGCAAAATGATTTTCATCTTTTCTTAATTATAATTCATAAAATGACATTTATTTTTGGCACACATAATGTCTCTGTAAAAATAAACTTTCATATTCTTCAAAATAAATTTGTCCAATCTGCCCTTTCAAACTTTAGCTTCCCCTGCATAAAAATTATGAATGATTTCCACTATTTTATTTTCTCTTCATAAGAAAAAATCCATTCATCTCCCATATCAATTTATCAATCTGCCCTCAAAAAAAAAATCTTCCATTTATAATGCACCCATTCAATTCCCTGTCGGAATCTCTTCAATCTTTGATATTCTTCAAAAATATCATTCAATTTTTTCTTCCCTGTAATAAAATTTCTATCTTCAAAAAAAAATTCTTCAATCTGTATCAAACAACTTTTAAAAAAAAATGTTCCAACTGTTCAATTTCATCTTCTCATAAAAATCTCCATAAAAAAAAATTAATCTTCTCACAAAAAAAATCATTCACTTCATCTTCTTCAAAATCCTTCAATTATTGAAAATCATCTTCAATAAATATTATATAAATCTTCAAAAGATTTCTATCTTAAAAAAAATTTCTATCTCAATGACTCTTGGTCTTCATTGTCACTTAGAAAAAGGAAACAAATCTGATTTTAGCTTTTTTAGAAAGCAAAAACTCCTTAAAAAAACTTTCTTTGATTTTATCCACAAAAATGGGAGATAAAGTTTTAATAAAGTTTCTAATATTGAAACAAGACCATAAGAATCGGGCTATCTCCTTAAGAAAAGCTTAAAGCACATAAAGAGGGATAGACTTAGGAAATACGTGACTTTTTTTAATTTTCAGAAATTAATGAATATAAAATGCACTTATATAATGTCACTATTAAGTGATCTTAAAAGGTCAACTAGATTTTATAAGAAAAGTGCATATGTGAAGGGTTAAAGTATGACTTAGTTTTTAAGGTTTTAAAGTCATTGATAAAATTCTAACACATATTGGATGCAAATTTGGCTATGAAGAAACATACTACTAACAAGGGAATTTTGTCTATGACATGGAGATATAACAAAATATATTGACTCTACAAGAGCAAACCCTTGATAAAGGAAGATGCGCATTTAATCAACAATCACCTGATTAACATCAATCAAAGCCAACTCATATCACTAATGCTCTTATCCCTCTTGTTGTTACACCAATCCATTCATATCTTTACTTGATCATGACTATACCAAATCAGTCCAACAAACTTAACCACCATAACCTTTGTTATGCAACTTACTGAAGACACGTTGTACTTTTGTGTCCTTGAAAATACATTCTCAACATGAAGCCATCCAATACCAACACCCACATGGAGAACATCATACTTCTATGCATCAGTAAGACATCAACCTGTGTCTATCATCAACAACTCAACTGACAACATTCTTATTGAAGGCATGATTCTAAACAACCTGAACAACCTATGTCAATAGTGCAACTCTCTGATGATACCTTATGAAGATGCACATTAACTCAACACCCTCAATACCTTTTTGACATCAATGACAAACAACTACCATCAATCTCCCCTTTGTCATTGATGGAAAAACTCCATAAAGCATTCTTTCTTTCTCCCCCTTTTTGACATCTGATGACAAAGACTTAAATCTATTTACTCCCCCTGTGTTGAATTACACAAACAAATCATTGCTCATAAATAACACTCCCAATCACTGACAAGAAAAACTATCACTTCTTGACACAATACCAATATGAGGATGAAGAAGACATATCTCTGCAACCAAATACCAACTTCTTGAACACTATGCAAAGAAATCATAAACACATCAATACTCATGATGAACAATATTGCAGCCAGAAGATGACATGATGACCACTTTTATAAGACCTATTCAAATTTTCCATGATAGTCACAACTCAGTCCTGTAGAGAAGAAATATAGTACACACAACACCAACTAGTATTATCATTATCAGCTGATTCAAGATCTTTACTTGCCTCTGATTAACATATGAACTTGAAGAAAAACAAGGCACCACCATCAATTTCATAAGCATCTCTAGATGTCATAGCTTGAAACACATACCTGATACCACTTCAAAACTAGATTCACACAATTTGAACATACCTCCCTGAAACATGTCAGATTATCACATCAAGAACACTTCCTCTGATGAAATACAAGATACCACCATCAATGTCATAGCTTGAAGAACACTGTGAAACACTATCTCCAAATCACCTGAAAGCTTCAATAGTTATGTGAGACATATGCCATAAAACATTACTCAACAAGGTAGTTGAAATGACCATCAAATTGACTTCTTTGATATGAACTATCATCCTGCAACCAAACTATTCTGACACCTTTTCTAACATGACAAAGACTGAAGACCATCTAAACTATCCTCCTGTTCTGCACAAGACACTTTTCACAACATAAGAACTGATCCCTTTTTAACCTTATAATTCAAATCAACCCATCAAGACTGCACAACACCTTGCAAAAACCAAATGCAGAGACAAGAATTTAACTTCTTCCATTTTCAACCTTTTCAGGCAACATAAGAAAACATCTATCGAAGATCTTTTGTGAGCACCAACATGATATGAATAGGATAGGACATTCAACATCATCAATCTCTATGAGCATTAAATTCTTTAACAACTTATCAACACATTGCATTCACTGAACATGTCATAGATCATGGACACCTGACACCACTCCAAAACTAGAATCATACCTTCATGAATCATATTAATGATGAAGACCAACAAAGAACATGTTAAATTATTACACCAATGAACATTCATTAAAGATCATCCTCCTGCACAAGATACCTTTTTGCAACACAAAGTCAAATCTAATATAAATTGCAAAACTACATCTGAAACAAATTATACTACACAAGAACTGCTGCCACTTGACTTTGACATTCAAACTAGCTCATCAAATAAGCACATCAACAAACTAACTGCATCATTAAGTTCTTCTTGCAACACCACTTTGCAAAACCAAATGTATAGACAAGAATATTAATTGACTCCTTCCATTTGTAACCTCCTTAGCCCACATAATCAAACATCTGAGCACCTTGAGAACATCTTAACTGCAATATGACATCACATCACAAACCACTGATCACCTATATCACTGTTACACATAAACAATATCAAAGATGAATCCAAAACCAACAAAACAAGATCATCAAAATGATAAACATCAAATGATCTTCTTCCTGAAACCTTTCGGGGATACTTGATAGAACATGAATAACTCCCCCTTACTTCATGCTCTCAGTTATCCAACTAATGATGTAACTTGTGCAAGATGCACAAGTTTAGGATCCTTCTTGTCCTGGCTTTCTTTTCTTTTCCAAACCTGTATAAACCTTTTCTTTTCTTTGCTCAAGGTATCTGCTCCAGATATCTTCAATCTATTCCTGCAAAACTGTGCCTTATGCCCAAGATTATGACACTTAAAGCATGTGACATTATAACCAATTGGAGAAGTAAAGGAATCATATCTCTTTGACATGCCAAAAGTACTTCCATAATCATATCTTCCATGCATCCAACAGTCTCTTTCTATGTGACCAACTTGGTTACAGTAGTAACATATTGCATTAGAATTCTTATTTGTCGTTCTAGAAAGACTTTTGTTCTTATGCCACTAACATTATTTCTGGCATAAGTCTTACAATTTCTAGCTCTATGACCATAGCTATGACAAGAATAACAATATCCATGAAACTGAGAATAATTATACCTTATTGAATGGTTATTGTTGTCATTGACTCCTACAATTGGTATCAGAGCCAAGTTCCCTTTTGTAGCCTAATCAGCTTGGGTAGATCCTGCGTGTGGAGTACCATAGGAAAGAAGAATAAAAATAATGTCTTGAATAGAGAAAAGATTGATGCTGATCAAAAACAAGCCTCGGTTAAGACTAGCAAAAAGAATGATTCTACAGTTGAGAATTCTGATAAAAAGGAAGACTTCAATATGAATGTAAAAAGACAAGAGGTTGATGAAAATTTTGTTGTTGAGATTGATAATGAAGATGATTATGAGACTGATATGGAAGGTGAGCTCATTTGTGCCCTTGATGAGATCAAAGAACTCAGAATGGAGTACAAAATGTTAAAGTTGCAACTTCAAGAGGAAAGGGACAGCATAAAATAGAGATAATGTATGTGAAGTCTTTGCAGAACCACATAGAAAAGGTCTTTAAAACATATGGAAACAGTATAAAAGGAGGACAATATTTTATCCCAACATTCCCCCCAACTTAGACTTTTGCTTGTCCCTAAGCAAAATTAAAGAACTAGACACCTAAGGAAAAAGGTTATAATGCAGGGTAATTCTTCTAAGGTATGTGTCCTCTCTAACTCCTTTTCCTTGCTTGAGGTAGAACCCATTAGAGTATGCAAGTCTTTCCATCCTGATCTATTCAGCACACCTACACTACTCACTTTGCCCTCTTGTCCAATGTGGCACTGGATAAAGAAATATAGGAGGTTGATAAGTGAGAGGTAACCATGATACTCCCTTTTGTTCTGATATCTGGATATATCTACGCAATCTTTCAAGCATATTCATGAAATTGTGGATAGAATGGGATTCCTTCCTTTGTAACTCTAGAGTTAAACTATCCCATCTGTTCTACACATACCTCTGACAATTTTGGATAATAGACACTACCATCCTCTGTATTCTTCTATAGTCCCTAAGTCTTAAATCCATGATCACCTTACCTAGTCCTTTATGAGACAACAATGTCAACCATTGGGTTAAGATGATTTCAGGCTCCAAGGCTTCCTTCCTCAGTTGCAGTGGTACTTTCTTTTCCTATTCTTCATATTGGTCCATCAATAACCCTCTGAGTTGTTCATTTTTAAAATATGACATTAATGCTCTGACCTGGAGGTCTCCAACATAAATGCAGGGATTCCATTGTGTATGTTCATCCATTATATACTTGTGTAGGTAATACTCACACAACTGGTCTCATTTTTCTAGGCTGACCTCTTGGAAGTAATTACACAAGATAAATCTTGAATGCAAATCAGGTTGATCATTGATAAACATGTTAAACTGAAAACGGAGAAATTTTTCTTTCAAAAATAGTGCATACACTCTTGATGGAGGTCTACATCCCATAATCTTCTTGGCCCTTTCAATAACCTCTATCAACTTTTGCTCTGACTATTTAATCTTCAAATCCTTTTTTGCAACAGATTCATTGAGGTTATGCTTTTCTTTTTCCCAATTTTCCTTCTCTTGCCTATTTTCATCAGTCAGTTTCATTAGTTCAAAACCCAAGGACAATGTAGTATGGTATGTTGGGGTTTTTACCACAAGAGGTTGGAGAGTAAGTACTGCCTCTTCCTCAATCTTTGCTTTATTTTCAGCCAGCCGTGCTAACAAATCTAAATTAGAGTCGTGGCCATAAGTTTGGATCTTCTCCTCCAACTCCTAAATCCTCTTTTCCTTTTCTCTATTTATTTCTTTAGAACCCCTTACCTATTCCTCAAGTTGCCTTATTCTATCTAGGGCTTCCTGCAACTCCTTCCTAATATCTCTGTCTTCTATCAATTCCTTTTCACCTTCAAAATTTTCATCATTCCCTTTTTCAGGGGCATCAAAGATTTCCTTAGCAAAGTCATCTGACACAGGTTTTCCCATTTTTCTGGCAATAAACGGATCTTCTGATTCAGAATCAAAAGAAGAAATGTACCTTCTTTTTCTAGCAGACATATTATCGTTTGCACAAGCATGAGTAGAAGCATCCTCAAGAGGGTTTTCTCCCCTATCTGAATCTAGATTTAGAGGAGCTAAATTAGTATCCCGCTGGCCTTTATTTTTGTCTTCTTCTCTTAGGTGTTCAACAATTTTCTCTTTAACACCTTGCTTCCTCAACCTCCTTGATCGCCTAGGAGTAACTGTCTCATGTTTTTCTACCTTTTTCCTCTTCTTGTTATTCTCCCTCTGACTCTGTGTTTTCTTCCTAGATGTTGAGGAAGTGGTTCTTTTTGTTTTAGGAACAGAGGTTGAGGGCTCTTCAACTGATACAGGCCTAAACTCTGGAGGGTTCTAAGGTTGTGTTTCTTCCTGCTCAGTATCAACAGGGGGTTCAGTTCATGTGGAATATCTTCCTCTGGCTCTGGTGCTTCCAAGAGTGTTGAGATGTCTACACATTGTTTAAAGGCTTCCCACTCAATCTGTGGGTACTGAATCCTTAAACTCCTTTTTACTAACAAAGCTATTAAACAATGGTGAGAAAGAGGTGTGTTTGCTTGTTGCCTCTGATACTCTGAAGACATTCTTCTCATCATACTATACAAATAATTGGGAACACTAACAAGTTTCTCATGCCTCAAATGGTTAAGTAGTTTAAGATGTGCAGTATATATCATATTATATCTACCATCACAAGTGATATATTTGATAATATAGGAAGCACATTTCCCCCAAAAATATGGAAGAGATAATCTTTTGGTACCTTGTGTGGTAGAGTCTAGGTGTTCACCTCTTTCACAAAACTCTTCCCTGGCCGTAGTTGCATCAGCCCAGACTGGATACTCAGACCCTGTTCTAGGCAACCCTGAAACTTGAGCAATTGCAAGCTCGGAAGCTTCTATTGTCAACCCTCTAACCATTGCTTCATCATATTGCAAAGTAAGTGCAAATTCTTTCGCCATGTCATCATCATATTCTGTCAATTTGAGGAAGTAATCAAGCCAACCCACTCTAGTAAAGAGCGGAAGAACCAACACATCCTCCAATATTTCCTTGTGTGCCGAGGGTTCCCTTCTAATTACGTCTCCTCCCATTAAGACTATGAATTAGAACTCTGCAATGTCAATTTTTTGCACAATGCCAACTAACCAATTTCTACTGCCTCAGCTCACCACCCTAAAAAAACAGTCCTTCAATTTGCCTCTTTCCTGCTTCTCCACTATGACTCCATAACTCCTTAGGGTATTAATTCATTATTTGACAAAGGTGAGTTCATAGCGCATAGTATTTTGTCTAGTTTTTTTCTCAAAAGGTAGGGTTTAAACAAGGTTTTGAAAGGCAAAAATGTAAAGGTAACAATGATTAAATGACAATCATTTGAAAAGAAACCCCTCCCCCCAACTTAATGATGAAGTGACCACACTTCAAATGGCAGGTTTTATGGATAGAGGAGTGATAAAAAGAAATGGTGGAAATATACATCGCATGCATGAAATAAATTATGAATAAACATAAATAAAAATAAAGAAATCTAAGTGTATTAATAGAAAGGTGTTGATTGTACATATATATCGAAATGAAATAATTAACATACCTTGGAATTTGTGAACAACACTGGTGAGGTGATAGAATATGCATGCGGCAAATGGGAAGTTTGATGTACGGTTACAGAGTGATAATTGAATAATGTAATATGGCGGATGGAAGTACTACTCATAAATGTGAATTGACACTTGGAATTATGTGAATGGATCAATTTTGAAAGGAATACGGGTTGATGGAATGGGAAGGAGAAGTGAGGTAGTGTTCACCATGCAATGGAACATAACAGTAGACAGGTGTTGCTACAAGCGCCTGCAACACAGGTCCTGATTGTGTAAATGTAAACATAATATAACAGGTCCAGTTGATTTAGGTCCCGACTGAATAAGTGAAAAATAGGTCCTAGTGTAGATATCAAGTTGTAACCATGGAAATTGTGCAGTGTGTGCATGTGAGAAAAACAAAGAAATTTAATTTTCAGCAACAAGGGTTGAGTATTGTAACTCAACCTCCACATCACTGGACATTGTTGCTATATCAGCATCAGAGTGTGCATTGTCTGGTGTTACAATAGCTGAATCAGCATCTTCTAGTGTCACAGCATCTAAATCAGGAGTATCAAGAGGAGCATACTGAGCAGATAGAGATACCAGAAAGTCATCTCTCTGGAGTGGCTTCTTATACAATTTAAGCCTATGCCCATTGACCAATAGTGAAAACCAAACTTCATCAATAGTTTGCAGTTGAACTACACCATTAGGAAAAACTTGTTGGATTTCATATGGACCTAACCAACGTGATTGAAGCTTGCCCTTGAAGTCCTTATACCTTGAATCATAAAGTAGTGCCCAGTCTCCTACAATGAATTCCTTTGTTTTTATATATTTATCATGCCATTTGCCCTTTGCTTCTGTTTTACCTCTGTATGATGAATGGCTTCCAGTCTCATTTCATCCAAGGCATTCAAATGTTGTAGCCTTTCCTGTTGTGTAATGGTCAGATCCATTCCTAGGTCCATTGTTGTCCTCAGGGGTTTATGCTCAAATTCAATAGGCAGAACTGTACTCTTGCCATAGACCAGCTCATAGGGTGTAAACCCTGTAGTTGTCTTCCAAGTTGTTCTATATGCCCAAACAGCTTCAGGGAGCCTAGAAACCCAATCTATTCGATGAAGTTGCACTGTCTTGGTCAAGATGTTTTCAATTTCTCTATTAGTACCTTCTACCTGACCATTAGCCTGTGGATGATAAGGAGTGGATTTCTTATGCCTGATCTAGTATTCTGCAACCAATTTTGTTATTAAATCAGTTGTAAACTGTAGTCCCTGGTTAGTTACTATTTCTCTTGGAACACCATACCTAGTGAAGATGTCTTCATACAAGAATTTGGCCACACTGCCATCTCTGGAAAATTGCAATGCTTTCACTTCTACCCATTTAGTTAAGTAATCTGTACATACTAGGATATATTCTTTGTTGTTGGATGAAGGAGATATAGGCCCCACAAAATCCAAACCCCACTTGTCAAAAGGAGCTAGTGAGATTTGCGGCTGTAAAGGCATCTCATCACTTTTAGTAGGTCTCCCCATTCTTTGGCATCTATCACAGCTCCTAGTGTACTTGATAGCGTCCTTGTGAAGTGTTGGCCAGTAATAACTTGTGTTAAGGATTTTGAAGGCTGTCCGTTTAGCTGTAAAATGTCCTTCACAAGGCTCATCATGAGAAGCCTTCATTACATCAAATACTTCATCCTCCCTGGTGCATCTCTGCATGATATTGTCTGGTCTAGTGTAGAATAGAAATCCAGAAATCCAAGAGTAAGAGAAACATTTATGCACCAGCTGCCTCTTCTCCCTTGGAGAGAAATATCCTAGAATTTGCCCTGTAACCAAATAATTGGCTATATCTACATACCATGGAGTGTATGTAGTGAGAGAAAATAAATGCTCATCAGGAAAAGAATCATCAACCACTCCATTTGAAGACTGTGTAGGTAGTCTGGACAGAAAATCAACAACATTGGCTTTGCCTAGTTTGTCAACAATTGTAATATCAAACTCTTGCAACAACAATAACCAACTTACAAGTCTGCCACCTACTATGGGTTTATTCATCAAGTATCTGATGGTTGCATGATCTGTATGCATGAAGACCTTATAACCAGTTATGTAGTGCATGAACTTATTTATGGCATAAACAACTGCTAACATATCTTTCTTTGTCACTGTATAATTCAATTCAGCTCCTTGCATATTCTTACTGGCATAATAAATAGCATATTCCTTGGATCCTTCTTGTTGGCCTAAAACTACACCAATTGCAAAATCTGATGCATCAGTATGGATGTGAAAAGGTAAGGTCCAATTTAGTCCTCTAAGTACAGGAGCTTGTGTCAAGGAGGTTTTCAACTTTTCACAAGAAGTCTAACAATCTAGTGTCCACTCAAATTCATTATCTTTTGTTAACATAGTAAATAGAGGTACAACAATTTTGCTAAAATCTTGAATGAACCTTATGTAGTAACCTGCATGTCCTAGGAAACTCTTGACATCTTTATGCTTCTTTGGAATAGGTAGGGTGGAAATAACTTCAATTTTCTTTGGATCCACTTGTATTCCAGCACTTGAGATAAAGTGCCCCAAAACTATTCCTTGTGTCATCATAAGGAAACATTTTTCATTACTTAAAGAGAGATTGTGATCTGTACATCTTTTCAATACCTTCTCCAAGTTGTGTAGGGCTTCATCATATGTGTCACCATATGTGGTGAAGTCATCCATATAAATCTCCATACTGTCATGTGCAAAATCAAAGAAAATGCTTAAAACTACTCTTTGAAAAGTAACTGGAGCGTTGCACAAGCCAAAGGGCAAGACAAAGTATGCATATGTCCCCCAAGGGCAAGTAAACGTTGTCTTATCTTGATCTTCTGGAGCAATTTTAATCTGATTATAGCCACTAAAACCATCAAGGAAAGAAAAATATTTCTTGCCTGCTAGTGAGTCAAGAACCTAGTCAATGAAGGGCAATGGAAAGTGATCTTTCCTAGTAGCAGTGTTCAATTCTCTGCAGTCGAAACAAACCCTCCTCCTTTCTTTAGAACGATAACCAATGGTGAAACCCATTCACTGTCTGAAATGGGGCATATGAAGCCTGCATCGAAAAGTTTTTGTAGCTCAGTTTTAACAATTTCCCTGAAGGTTGGATTCATGCGCCTTTGTTGCTGCCTGATGGACCTGTATCCATCATCTATGTATATTTTATGCATGCATAAGGCAAGATCAATGCCTTTCATATCATTATAATCCCATGCAAATGTTGTTGAGTGTGAATTTAAAACTCTATGCAAGGAGTGTTGTTGTTCATCAATCAAAGCATTATTAATATTCAACATATTTCTTGGTTTGACTTCTAGTTGTTTGGACAGTTCTTGCATAGAAGACAAATCAAGGCTGGGTAACACAGGTAAGCATTGCTGAATTAATAAAGCATGAAATATTTGAGACACTTCTTCTGATGAACTGCTTGGTATTGTGGTGCTCAAAGGGTCTTGCAAGCAAGATAGACAATCTTGCTATTGCGAATGCCTTCCACAGTCATTATGGAGGACATGAGCAATTAGTTCATCTTCATCTGGAACATCTAACAAGGGGCTGCATTCAATAGTCATTAGTGTTTGAAAGGAACAAGTGTCCTCTTCTTCCTGGAAAGGCCAAATGGTCTGCTCAAGTTCATGGTATGGTTGGGCTAGAGGATACAACACCAGTTTCTTGGTCATTGTCCCATTAGAGATGATCATGTTACCAAACCTACAACATATAAATGCATCAGCAGTGGAAAGCCATGGTCTGCCTAGTATAAGAGGGTAACCAACAAGATTAACTTTGGGCCGCAAAACTATAAAATCAGCTGGATACTCCCAAAAGTCTAATGTAATGACCAAATCCTCTATGACTCCCTCAGGTTTGACTGTGGACCTATCAGCTAATTGAAGAACTATCTGGGTAGGCCTAAGATTGTTTAGTTGGAGTATATGCATTGTTTCCTTGGTCATGACATTAATAGCAACACCTAAATCTATCATAGTGTTCTTAATCAGAGTCCCGTTGATCTTGACATCCACCACTGGACTTCCTAGGTCTGTATATTTTGGAACAATTATATTACCCAACGTGATGTCTACAAGATTACCTAACACATGCACTGTCTGGGGGTCTATTCTCTTCCTTCCTTGCTTCTTTATGCAAAGATCCCTAATAGTTTTGGTATAGATGGGGATATCCTTGATAGCTTGGATTAAGGGAATCTTGATGCTGATATCCTTTAGCTGGCTAAGAATGGTAGTATCAGCTTGAGCTAGTTGCTTTTGCATGGCCAAACGTTCAAGGAAAGGAGGAGACTTCTGCTGCAAGGTAGGTTGGGCATCTTGGTTTGAGTCAGGTTCCAAGGGTTGTTTATCTGGGGTCTCTTCGGTGGGCTCTTCATCTTCAAGCTCAGTAATTTGGGAGATGAAGGTCTTGCAAGTTGTTTCCCTAATCTAAGATGAACATTACTCACTTCCACCCCATAGGTGGGATATTGCATCACCTCGTTAGTATAAGTCTGTTGAACAAGCTTGTTGTTAGGGTTAGGTACAAGTTGGGCAGGGATTTGGGTAGGTCTAGGAGATGGAATATGAGGTGGATTTTGAGGTGGTGGCATGATGGCTGGCTATTGTAGTTGAGATAAAATCATAGGTTGTTGAAATTGTGCATTTTGTTGCCATTGTTGGCCCTTGTTCCACTGAGGCTGCCATTGTTGCTACTGAGTAGGCCACTGAGGATTATAATAAGGTCCTTGGAAATTTTTCTGTGGCCATGGGTTAGGTTGTTGGTTCCAACCAGCTTGTGGAGTAGGCCATTGGGGATTTTGCCATTGTGGATTTTGCCATGCATTTGGGTTACCAGACCATTGCTGAGTATTCCAAGCAGAGAAGTTCTGATTTGCAGCAAGAAAGGGAGGATTAAAATTAAGTGGATCAGGAGGCATACCTTGTCTTTGTTGCCATGGCCTTCTTTGAGCAATGAAGAATAATTGCCCGTCCTCTCCTTCGAATTGTTGTAACTCTGGTCTCTCAATCCTTTCTTGCTAGATATTGGCCACCCTCTTACATTTGCAATTGGCTTTCCTTTGTCTGTAGCTGGGGCAGTATTCAATGAGCATGACATCTACCTCTTCTTGTTTCTTCTTGATGTGAAGAGTGTCCAATTGTGTAGCCATGTGGCTAACGATATCTTCTTTCATATTGGTCAGCAAGTTACAAATTTCCACTCGAGAAACTCCATTAGCTGCCTTGTTTGCAATGGCTACTCTTTCTCCTCTAGGCTTTCTAGAAAAAGTCCTAGAGTAGTTCCTACAAGATGTACAAATATCTTCAAAGGGTAGTTGGGAGGTATCCCCTGTTCCAATGAGATTTAGGGCATCCATGCAATCATCATTGACTCCTCTTAAAAAGACCAGATTCAATGATTCTTTGGACAACCTATTCTAAGGGTTTTTCTTCAAGGCAAATTGGAATCTCTCCACATAGTCGTCTAATGGCTCATCCTCCTTCTATGACATCCTAAAGATGTCATCTTTCCTCCTATCATGTCCTCTGTAGTAGTCTTTGTATTTTTCCAAGAATTTTGTCTTCATGGTATCCCAGTCTAGAATGACATTTCTCCCTAGACCCATAAACCATCTTAAAGCAGCATCTTTTGGGGTAACAGGGAACAAGTTGAGTCTGTAAGGATCAGTGGTATAATCATAACTCCTACACAGAACATCAAACTTGAACAGGAAAGTGTCAGGATCTTCAATCACCAAACCATAGAAAACAGGCAATGCAAATGGTGGTATATTTTTTAGAGTAGTTGCCTGTGCTAGGTCTGGTATAGGGAATTCAAATGTAGCTTGTCCTGGAGGATCCTCTACTGCAACTATCATGGTTCTAAAAGTTCCCTCTGTAGCAGTAGAGGAAGCTGATGGAGATGTAGGGGGTGTCGATGAAGATCTAAAATGAAACTCTCCTTCAGCACTTCCTATTGTGTAGTTGTTGAAATCAGTTGTACCCTTTTTTTTCTAAGAAGTTGATTGGAGGAATCTACCTTGAGTATCTCTATACCTTTGCATACAGTAAATTGAGCTTTATGTTTCAGCGGCCCTGCACAATGTTAGTAGAATGCCTGGTGTTTCTTGAAAAATAAATTTATGCAATATAATACTGAAATCAAGATTTAACTTATTAAAGCATGTGAAATCTAACAAATGAGATTATGAAGATAGCACCATCCCCGGTAACGGCACCAAAAATGTAGAGGAAAACTAGTGTGTTGTAGAGTTAAATAAAATTTAGGGTTTAACCTAACTGAATAGTCCACATAATTGCATTCCTACATTGAATTATTGACCAAGGAGCGTAAGCTTATGATGATGCCTGCACTATCTATGCCTTCAAGACTCATTTCTAATCTAAATTAATCTTGTACAATTCTTATTTTATCTAGTCCTACTTACTGTTGCAAGTATGGGCCTAACCGATGTTGTCATTGATGTCAACATACTCCTGTTGTATTGATGATAAGGATTGGATGAGCTGTGTGCTGAGGATATTGAGAAAATTAGTCCTAATCGGGAACAGAGAAGAACAGTGAAGATAGTGAGCTAAAGATCCTAGCTAAGATGAAGATCAGAGGATGCGCATCAAAGGGTTTGTAGATATGTGTCTTAAGGTGATCGAGTAAAGATTTCAGAGGTCCGCATGAAGATCTGAAGAAGTTGTGGCCGCTCAAGTAAAACTGGTTCCGGCAGGTGTTCAGAGGTGACAGAGTGACACAGACAGGTCCGGTGAGATCCGGAAATGCAAAATCTTGTTCTGTGGATTTGAGGGAATGTTTAGGAAGTCAATGTGAATTGACAACTCAATTGGGTCGTGGTCTAGAGGTCCGCAAGCATCTATTCCATTGTAACAGTGATGACAGACTGTGTTCTTGAGGTTCTGGATGAAGGAGATAAGGATTTTAGTAAGCAGATGTAGTGTGGATGTTCTTGGTGATTCAGGCAAGCTTGTGGAGGTCTTTGAATCGTGTCCAGTTTGCGTTGGTGGTCCGCATTGGAGTTTGAGCTCGCAATTAAAAAATTACTTCTGGATGATGGTGTTCTTTCTAAGTCTGGCCGACCGGATGAGTTACACATCCTGCGGATGATCTTGAAGATGTCATGTGACGATTGGCGTGTTCCTAGAAGAAGATTGAAGTCTCAGATCTATGTGGCCGACAGTGTGTTGTTCCATGTGAAGTCTTTCGTAATTAGTCATGATGTATTTATGTATTTGCTCTGTAATGTTTGCTGACTTAGATGATCATTCCTAAGTCGATGTCTTGTATAAATAAGGAATTGTAAAGTCATTTCAAAGTGATCTGGGAAAGATGAGAGTGTGGTAGTGAGGAGGAGAGAAAAAGGTGAGTAGAAGTATTGGGCTTAAATGGAACTGACTCAAGCATGGTGAAGATGCTATTCTCCAATTCAAGTATGTGATACTTATTATTTGTAGACAGTGTGTCTCTTGTAGGCAGTGAGCCTCTTGTGAGCAGTGTGCTCAGGCAGTGAGCCCTAATTGGCATGTGTCGTTTTGTTCTTTCTATTCTTCTAACAGAGAATACAATCTTGGTTTAATCACCCCGTGGTTTTTCCCTTAATTGGGTTTTCCACATCAAAATCTTGGTGTCTTATGTGTTGATGTGTTTCTGCTCTTGATTTAATGCATTATGTTTCCATGATTGATTTATTATTATGTTGTTGAATTACAAAGTGGATTTAAGTGTTTAATTGGAAGAAAGTTTTAGACAACTGATTCAACCCCCCCCTCTCAGTTGTCTGTCATGAATCTAACAATTGGTATCAGAGCTAAGTTCCTCTAAAAGAGCTTAACCGCTTGAGGAGATCCAAGATGTCGTCCTACAAGAAGGATAGTCTGAAGTTTGATGGAACCAATTTTAATCTTTGGAAAAGTCGCATGCAATGTCACTTACAATGTATGGGAATGCAGTATTGGACCATGGCTTCAACAAAGTATACTCCTCCACAGAATGGCCTGAAAACTGCAAATGAAATCATAGATGTTGAAAACAATTTGCGGACTAAAGAAGCTCTTCTAAGTTCCTTGTCTGATTCAGAGCTGACAAATATTGTTGACCTACAAACTACTTTTGAGATTTGGGAAAAATTGGAACTTTTGCATGCAGGAGACAAGTATGTTAAATGTGCAAGGCTACAGAGTCTAAAAGGAAAATTCAAAAATCTGAAGATGAGAGAAAATGAAAATATCACTACTTTTATGCCAAAAGTAAATGAGCTTGTTTGTGGCATTAGATGAGCTAGCGGAGTCTTGGATGAAGATGAGATTGTTGGCAAAGTTCTTAGATCCCTTCCTGCTTCTTATAAATACAAGGTTGCTTCCATTGAAGAATTCAGAGCCCATTCAGGTGTTACAAGAGATCAATTGGTTGGTAAATTAGCTGCAGTTGAATTAACCGAGTTTGGAGATGGCCCCCCAAGACTGAATTTGCATTCAAAGCCAGTGCCTCTATAAAAGGTAAATAAAAGTTTGATCCGGGAGAGAACTCTTCAAGGAAACTATCATGGTATGAAAAAGCAAGAAAAGACCTGGAAGAAGAAGAAGCAGAAACTGCTCAACTTGAAGCCCTTATTGCAAAAAGACTGCCAAGAGGATCCGATAAGTATGAAGGGAAATTGCCTTTTAAGTGTTTTAACTACAATAAGATTGGTCATTTTGCCTCAAGGTGTCCAGAAAGATTTTCAAGGCCAAATCCTAACAGATCAAGGTTCCAAAAGAATTGTTACTATGTTCATGAAGATGATAATGAAGGAGTAACAAATGATGAATCAAAGACAGGAAACAAATCTGGAAGTGACTGAGTGTTCATTGCCATCAAGGAAGAAGATCCAATGTCCTCTGTATCTGTCAATCATAAAATTGTGGAAAGAGCTCTGGCTGCCCAAGTTGAAGAAAAGGATGATTGGGTCATTGACAATGGATGCTCTCACCATATGACAGGTGACAAAAATAAGTTCTGGAAAGGTATGAAGGAGGAGTGGTAAAGTTTGGTGATAATTCTATTGGCAGAATCAGAGGAAGAGGAACAATTTCTTTTGATGGAAAGAACAAAACCAGTAATGTACTATATGTTGAAGGTCTGAAGCACAATATTCTCAGTGTTGGATAGTTGGTGGACAAAGGCTATGATCTCCAATTCAAGAATGGAAAATGTAAGATCTTTGAAAGTTTCAGAACAGAGATTGCATCTGGTACTCAAACAAAAGGTAATATCTTCCATTTAGTTGGTACTAGTAAAAGTTGTCTATTTGTGCAAATTGATCAGAGATGGTTATGGCATAGGAGGATGTGTCATGTGAATTTTGATAATATCATCAAGATAAGCAACACTCAGGCTGTAAAAGATCTTCCAAAACTGGTGAAACCTACAAATAGTTTGTGCAAAGAATGTCAGTTGGGGAAACAAAGCAGAGTCTCATTCAAAAGAAAGGAACAATCTTCTACCAGATTATTGGACTTAGTTCATACTGATCTATGTGGTTTGGCAAGAATCAGGAGTGTGCAAGGTGATAGATACTTCATGTTATTAATTGATGACCATTCCCGGATGATGTGGGTTACTTTTCTGAAAGAGAAATCAGAAGCTCTTGAGAAATTCAAAATATTCAAGGCTATGGTAGAGAATGAAACTGGATTAAAATTAAAATGTCTAAGGTCTGATAGAGGTGGAGAATTCACATCCGGTGAGTTCATAGAATTCTGTGAGAAACATGGAATAAAAAGACAGTTGTATGTGTAGACACCGAAAATTGGACTGCTCTACAAACCAATTTCCTTACCGCGCACTAATCCATTCCCCCAATCTGCATGTCCCTATTGATCAATTAATTCACCTAATTGATTCATTTAATCTTACCACCCTATCTAATTAATTGAATGAATATTCCTAATATTCATTTAATTGATTTATCCATTTCCCTAATCCCTGATTAATTAGATAAACCCTGATTATCTAATTAACCTAGACTTAAGTTAATTAAGATGCCACTTAATTAACCTTGTCCCCCACTCATCCACTATCTGAATTTAATATTCAGATGTCTCCCACTATCTGAATTTAATATTCAGATGTCCCCCACACTCCTCCACTCTTCCCAAAATGGGAATTTTTAATTCCTCCACTAGGAATAAAAGATTCACTTTTATTCCTAGCCCTTGATCTTGTCAGATGAATCCTGACCCTCCATCCTCATCTCCAAATTTCTATAAATTGGACCTTCTCCAAGCCATTTTCAGAAGACCACTTCATGCATCCAACCTCTGTCGAAATCACTCCACAGTCTCCCTCATTTTATCAAAACTCTGTCAAAATCACTCTAATCATCCCCTATCTCCTTCCAAATCAGTCATCAAATCACTTGTCTCTCATCCACATTGTGTTGTATGCGTTGAGCAATCCACATTAGTCATTTTGATCAAGGGAACAATCTTGAGGAGCTACATGGCGCATCTCCTTCCCGCATGGATTCGTGAGGTCATTCAATGAAAGTATAATCGTTTGTTTATGCATTAGATTAGTTTTTATCTTCATTCAGATTTCACTGATTACATTGGGCATGCCCGGTCTAGAATCTACTCGTCATTTTGTGAAGGTCTCTTGTTAAAATCTTCATTTTCTAATAGTTTTTGTCAAGTTTTGGAAGTGGACTATTGCAGGTTGCGTCCTGGGCGAAAATGGACATCATTTTCGCGCTCAGGACGTCGATTTCATGAATTTTGACTATAAACTTCGACATTTTTTTGAAAAAATTTTAGGGCCACAGGCTGTACCGTACGGAACCTGTAGCCCCCTATGCGCTGATCACTTGTTTTTTCTCTATGTTGCAGCTGATATTTTGTTTTGTTCACAGGGTTAATGTTTATTTGCAGGTTTTTTTCAATCGCTGCCACCCGACAACTGCTTCTCCCACCATCCGCTGCTCCGTCGAAATCCCCACAGACCCCCAGTCACCATCCACCCTTTGTCGCCACCCCTAACCTCCTGTCGCCACCCCCGAAGACCCCCGTCGCCGACCACTAGCAACCACTCCTTACTCCCGCTACCACAGGTCGCCACCACCTCCCGCAACAAATCCCACAACCGTCGTTCCCTAGCTCCCTTCCGCCCGGTCACCACCACCCTTATATCTCCCACAGCCTACATCTCCCTCCCCCAACTCCCTACACGACCCACACCTCACTTCCCAATCCCCTCTCTGCAATACTCACCTCCCCGCTTCCGTCTCCCCACGCTCCTCCCTGTCCACTCCCCGCAGAGCCACCTCTCCATACATCCACCTCTGCGCTCCCCCAACCACCCCCTCTCTGCCCATCACCAACACCTCCCCCTGTGCCCAAACCCCCGATCCTCCACCGATCCCGCGCCGCCGTCTCTGCAACCCAACTCCCGCCGACCTCCTGTCCCTGCCGCCTCATCCCTATCGACCTAGCTCCCATTCCCTCCACTCAAAACAAACAAACAAAAAAAACCCTAAAAATCCCCCGCCCAAACAAAACAAAACAACAAATACCTAAACCGCCAGAAGTGACCACCAACGGAGACAACCGCTACATGTGACTAGTTTTAACTCAACCACTAACCGTTTGCAACAAATAGTCAGAGCTTGATCTTGTGCCTCTACATGCCATAATAGGCTATTTTTTTCAAACGTGCACAACTTTTGCATACGGAGGCAGATTTTTGCAAACGAATAGTTGTCAGAAAGAGCACTCTGAGCACTTCGCAGTTGTGAAGTTTTCATTAGGTAACGGTACCTTTTTCTAGTTTTTTTTCATAGTCAAAGTCAAACTTGCAATCAAACTTCCAATCGTCATATCTTTTGCGTTTTTGATCGAATTTTCACAAATTTTTTTTTGAAATCACATAGAATCTCCTGAAGAATCTGTTTATGCAGTTTGTTTTCCTGTATTGGTTAAAGGTAGCGTCATAAGTTTAATTAACGCCATTTTTCTGTAAGTCAGGTTGTTTTGCCTGCAGTGGCGTTTTCACATACCTTCTTTAATCATCCGTTTGGAAGATACTAACATCTTTTTTGCAGGGATTTCTTAGCTTAAAGAACATTTATCTTTGGTGCATCTAAAATGAATATTTCTTCCAAACAATCTACAATCAAACATTTCATTTTGGTGCACCTAAAAAGAATCTTTGAGTGCCTTAGTTTAAAGAACATTTGATTTTGGTGCAACTAAATTTAATCATTGCTTGCAACAAACAACTTTAGGCACATTTTCAATTTGGGCTTAAAATGAACATTAGCTTTTGTTTGCCGTGTCTTGTGCGCTTGCACATTTGTGTTATCCCATAGGGTAGAATCAAAGTATCCTCTCCCCTTGCCTTCACAAAGATCTTGGGTGAAGAGAAATGGTTCTATTCTATTTTTTTTAGGACGTGGGCCTGCCCTTGAGACACATCCATTCGGAGAACTCATTGGCGACCCCAAGCGGTACTTTCATCTAGTCCGCTATATGTAAATTGAGGATAAGGCGAAAGCCAAGTCTAATCGATATGAGCGCTTACCATTCAGTGCTAGCTTGAAAGGAAGTAGTACCCTCGAGGTATATTAAACTCCTAGTAGAGCTAGTCAAAACCTTAAGTGGTTTATCGGATGCTTGTAAGGTGCTGATCCCCCAGATGTTCCCCCACTACGAACCTTTGTTTTAGTGGCCCAAATCCTTAAGGTTGTACATGCTTGATTATCACATCTTTCATATATCAAACCTTTGGCCATTGTGTTCTTGCTTGATTGTTTGTCTACTTGCCAAGAAAAATCAACTTCATCCCAACAATCCACATCATCATCGAATCCTAACCAAGCACTTGCCAAAAAAGGACTTAAGACTTAACAACTTGTGTGACATCATGTCAACCGTAGAGGACCTCCAAAAGCTCCTTCATATGCTTCACCACATGCATGCAAGCCAATCCCCTCTAGAGCCGCAAACCTTTCAAGGCATTCAAACATTGATTCAAAAAGGTCGAACAAGCCAATCCTCACACATACAATACCTCTTGGTAGAAATCCAACACATCGTGGCCACTTGCAAAGTCCAACAACCATCCTATCTCGCACCTGTCCCATCATATCCATCTACACATCAAACCATTTCTCCATCAACTTATCCCACTTCATATCAACCAAATTCATCCCCATGTCCTATTAACCCTTTATCAACCTATCACAACCCCTATCTATGTCAATCCATATCACAACAATCATTATTTAACACATCCACCAACATCAACAACCGATCACATCACAACAAGAAGTCCAACCACCATCCCAACCTCAACAAATTCCACAACAACCTTACATGTCATCATCTTCAACATCATATCAACTTCCATCATCCTCATATCAACCTCCTTCATCCTCATATCAACCTTCAACATCATATCAACCTCCATCACCCTCATATCCACCATCATCCTCATATCAACTTCCTTCATACCAACCTAATTCATCCACCTATCATGTCAATGTCACATCAACAAATCAACCTTCACCCCAACATTATCCAATTTCTCATTCTCACATTCCAACATACCACCAAGCCCATATATGCGACAACCAAGTGTCACCACAACAAACACTATTAAGCCCAAATCCACCTTTGCAACAAGAAGCACATGCAAGTCCAAGTGGTCCCTTGTCCATAAATCACCTGAGTCCAAGTCATCCTCGGCAAGATCTAATCACCTTTGACAAGGGAGATACCAATCTAGAGTGCCCTCCAACACCATCATCCAATCCCACACCTATCCTCGAGCCCACCCATGAACCATCACCACCTAATCCTATCACCCACCTATCTAATCCCGATCCCATTTCTACACCATCCACCATCATTATTCATCCATTATATTGCTCTTCAACCCATCAACTCATGAAGGATATGTTGATAACTGAGAGGGGGGGGTGAATCAGTTATCCTAATTATTTCCCTTATTAAACTTTCCTCTTAATTGAAGCAGCATAAAATCAAACACAAAACATAAGCCATGAAATAAGAAACACATGACACAGTATTTTTGACGTGGAAACCCTGTTAAGGGAGAAAACCACGGGGTGATTAACCCAAGAATTATTCTCTGTTAGAAGAATAGGAAATTACAAAAATGGCACTTGCCAATTAGGGCTCACTGCCCGAGCACACTGCTCACAAGAGGCTCACTGCCTACAAGAAGACACACTGTCTTACAAAGTGATTAGAATCACAGTCTTGAACTGATTGGAAGCATCTGCATATGCTGGAGTTCAGTTCCGGTTAGGTTCAGTATACTGATCTGCTGCACTTCATCTTTCCTCTGTTCTTTAGTCTGCTGTCCTTTCACATACCGGATCTTTCTTGTTACTTCTGCTCTACTCTGGACTTGTTCGCATATATTCACACACCTTTCACAACTAAATCCATCCTCTATATATATCCGCACAAGTAATTTCATCATCTTTCTAGTCGGCATCCGGAACAGTCTAGTTTCTTACAAACTTAGTTCTGTCGGCTGAATCCTTGCTCACCAAGCAATGCGGATCAAGCATATACTTGTAGATATCATCAATTATGTCGGCCAAACATGATTCATGCCTCCGCAACCTTTATCATCATCTGTAACACATCCGGAAAGTAGTTTGATACTCAGTCAGTCAGTTCTTCCTCTGTTTTCACTGTCTCTCAGGAATCCGGTACTCAACTATTCATATCTTTTTCCTTGTCCATCTCCGGAGGCTAAATCCTTGGAATATACTACTCAAGATAGTCCTCTTGACTTCCCCAGATCCGCACTGCACCAAGACACTTCCTCTGAGAGATCCGGACCAATCTGTCGGACCTTGCCACATGCTCTGTTCTTGTTCACCGGACCACCACAATCTTCAATCTGACTTCCGGTAGAGACATATCATGACTTGCGGATATGTGGGATGACCTTTGTTGCCATCAATGACAACAACCATGAATCCATATAGTGTCTCTTGCCAACAATCTCCCCCTTTGGCATTGATGGCAACACTTAGTGAAAAATGACTAAGTGTTTACACTATGCTCCCCCTTTGCTGATGCTCTGTCTTTATATACAATTTCCGGAACTCCCCCTGAGTTGGATTCCTCATTTTTCACTGCTCCTCACTCCCCCTTTGACATCAATGGCAAAGGGTAGGGTCCGCACACCAAAATTTTCAAAAATTTTCTATATATAGCCGCATATTTACATACTCACATATACTGCAGAATGTCTGCAAAGGATGTCTGCAGTTGAACCATTTCAGTAGCCCAACTAAGCTTCATTCTGTCCAGGATTGAAATGTGACCACTCAGCAAAAATGCAAAAGCTTCTGCCCGCCTGAGATCTGTCGGATCTTTTGTATGGGCGGTGGTCTGGGCATCACTGATGGCCTCATGCATCGTTTCCAACTTAGGGACTATAATCCTTCTAAGTTCTCCCATCCGGTTGGTAATGTTCTTCCTCTCCTTCTCAAGATTCTTTATTTCATTCAAGACTGCAATAGTCTGACATTCTTGATTTATTATAGAGGAAGAGAGAGGATCAAAACTTTGAGATAAGCTTTGAAGCTTGTCCTGTTCTTCTTTTATTTTCTTGTCAATTGCTGTTGTTGCCTTTGACCAAGATATACAAAATTTGTAGATGTCACCGCCATCCTTAAGAGCATTTTCTAAGCTCTTTATTCCAATGCTTACAATCTTCCTATCCTTAGAGATTAATTCTAATATTTCAGAAAATCTCTTATCCAAAAATTCCTTCCGGACCTTGTCTTCAGCTGATTTTTCTAGAGAATTAAAATGTGTATCAATACTGCTGACTAAGGTTTTTAGATTACCGGAAGTGGAGGCAGTCGGATCTATTTGGATTGATGGCATGATCTTTACAAGTACTCCGGAAGCAGCCTCTATCAACTCACAGTCCTCCATATGAGACTTTAGGAGCTTTTCATTTGCCTTGGCATTTGCAAATGAAGCTATCTTCATTGTTTGTACCGGAGAGAGAGAGTCAAAATCAAATGGACCTTTTAGAAGCTCCGGTTCATCAATCTCTAGAGTTTCTTTGCTCAAAAATTGTTGAACAGTTTGTGCAGTGTCTCTTGCCGGAGACAGATGTTTCTTTTCTTCTGCAGTCTTAGAACTGTCAACCTCTTTGTCTGTCACCACTGCTTCCTTCTCCTGCAATTGCTCTTTTTCTTTGGATCCGGAGACTGTAGGGGAAACCGGAGGAGAGATGCTTGCTTGTTCATGGGTCACTTCTTCTGGAGCAGAGGGTCCCAAGTCCTCACTTGTCTGTTCAGGGCTCACTTCTTCCGGAACAGAAGATTCCAAGTCAGCAGCTGTTTCTGCACCTAAGTCCTCTACAACAGGAAGATTGAACCTTTTGAAGGCCTTCCGGAGGATCTCTTCTGTCTCTTGTGCCACTTTGTCAGTCTCACCAAGCATGAGCTGATTCATCCTGGCTTTACTTCTGAACTCATCTCTGCAGTCCTTGAAGATCATGTTCATTGTCTTGGGATCAATTTGAGGATATAGCTGAATAGCTATCTGCTCCCGGATCTCAAGATCTTTGGCATGAGCATTATTCTTTCTTACTTCCATTTCCTTCTCTAGGCTTTTAGGAATGAGTGATATGATCTCAATGAAAGCCTTATTGTATGTGTTCAGATAGTTAACTGTGGCTTCCTGCAGAGTCTTTTGGTCTGCCTCACTGAAGTCATCATAGGATTCAGTCATTGGTTGAAGGTTTCCATCCACCGTGACCGACTTGATTATGCTCTCTAGTGACAGAGTGGGCTTTTCAACAGTTACCTCTGCCATTTCCTCCTTGTCTTGGCCTGTGGAGGGCTTACCGGATCCTTTCTTTTTCTGTTTCTTTACTTCTCTTACTCCTTCATCTGATTCTGTCTCCTCTTCATCCTTTTGGCTTTCATAAGCCCTTGATGCTTTTGTCTTGGATCTTTTACCGGATGCCTGGACTTCCGGTTTTGAGCTTTTGGTTGTGGAAGGTGCAGATCTCTTTGATGATCTGGTCCGGGTGGGGGTTTCAACCGGAGCACTTTCTTTGCTTTTCTCTTCTTCCTCAGCCTTTCTCCTCTTTTCCCGGCTGGCATCAAGTGCCTCTTTTGAGATGCCTAGGCCTTGAGCAATGTGCTCTACTTCTTTTCTCACTTTTCTTTTAATCTCAGGTTCCCTGAGTTCTACATGTAATTTCACGCTCAGCTCCTCAAAGGTTCCAAACCTTTCTGCCTTAGGATCTTTGGGCTGACTTAGCATGTGTTGAACATGCAGCTCTACTATCTGTTCATCAACTTCATACCCCATGGGCATGATCCAGACAGTCCTTGGCTCCACTGCCTCCATTAGGCACTGATCAGTGTCAACCATAAAACATACTGAGTCCTTGTATTTCTCAATGAGTGACTGGGGAATTCTCTCTCTTGCTTGCATCATGCTCTGAAAGTTTTTGAAGTATCCCCATAGAGCTGTATTTCTCGCTTTTGCATCCCCAAGTCCATGCAAATAGTCTCTTATCTGGACTGCAACAGGTTTGTCATTCTGCCATACCCATCCACTTGTTCCGGGTAGCTCATTCATGAAGTAGAAGAAGAGACATACAATGAGAGTACCATACTTAAAGGAGTTCTTCTTGTCTTTCTTGATTTTCTGTACATTTTCCATCAATTGGCTTAGTAGTAGTTCACAAAGATCATAATCTGCATTCTTTCTTAGCATTTCATATGCTGTGTATATTGCAGTTCCGGATACAGAATTCTCCCTGCTGGAGTGATAGATCTTGTATCCTATTATCATTGATGCATATTTGATATCCGGATCCGAAATATCTTCAATGGTCATTGCTCTCTTATCATATTTTGATCCGGTGGCCTCAGTTACAACGTTGTTCTTGACAGATTTGAGGATAGGTACCCCCCCGGAAGAGTATAGACCAGTTACTGCTCTAATTGCTTCTTTTGTGATCTTGCAGGGTCTATCTAGCCAAAGGAAGTTGTCATGCATCCTGCTCAGTACATACCGGACCCATTCATCTTCTTCAAAGCTAGGGAAATGAATGAATTGCTCAAATTGTTTCTTCTGGATACCCTTATACTCTGGTTTGAGCTCAAAAGCATTGTCTATCAGTTGTTTGTGATAGAGGTCTCTTAATTTGAATTCCCCAAATTCCTCAATGTTTGCGTGTATGTAAACCCTAATATCTTCAGTATGTAAGACTCCGTGGGGAACACTAGAGAAGGCTCCTAGTGGATCTACCTCCAACGATTTGTAGGGATGTTTCTTGAATGAGGGGCGAGGTCTATCAGAGATCTTAACTATGTTTGGAGTAGCCATTCTTCAAAGATTTGCAGTGAGGCAATGAAAAACGAAGAATACCTTATGCGCCTTCGGTTTGCACGGAGTGGTTGGATTGATTTCTTTATGCAATAGCTTCGGCAGGAGATCCTTGGTGTGCTTGATGAACCTTGTTGCAGAGCTCCACTATTCGCTTCTTCTCAAGTGTAGAATGAGCAGATAACTTTTGAGAAATCCCTTATATTGCTCCGCAAACCCTAATATCTGTCTGCAATAAATGCTTCACCTGCATTATTCCGGTTTACCATGTCTGGACAGCTTGGAGTATCCCGGATTAGTCCTGATCACTGAATATCATTCGAATCTTTAAATCATGAATAAATCTAGGTAACATATTACAAGAACATCCCAAACACTCTGTCCAATCCGCAAGACAAGATCGTGCACTTCCGGATCTCTCCGGACCTTTTTGTAATCCTTTATCATACCGGAGCACCTCCCTGAACAGGTCTAACTTAATCGAACACAGCTTCTTCATAACTCCATGCGGACCTCTGAAAACTTGACTGAAGCATCTCAGGACTTATATCTACAAACCCTTTAATCCGCATCTTGTGCCACATCCGGCACAACTTGTTTGGCTGGGGGAACAGAATCTTCTTTGAGTCTCCCCCTGAGCCTGAGCTCACTTTTTAATTTCCGGAAGAAATATCAGCACCAGAATCTGGTGCGGATCCAACCTCTACATTCTCTGAGCTTTTCTTCACCCAAATCTTGCTCATCTGATTCCTAACTTCATCCGCATTCATCTTTTGTTTACCCTTGTCTTGATTCTGATTATACACCGGACCTCTTTTGTCCTGATTCTTGTTTCTGCAGACTTTAGCATTATGACCGGACCTATTGCAGATTTGGCAAATAACATTTCTTTGCATATTTAACTGATATCCCCTTGATCTGCATTGATTAGCCATATGACCTACTCTATTGCATGTAAAGCATCTACCTTTGAATGATTTGTTTACTTGCATAATTCTGCATTCATGGGATTTGTGTCCATACCTTTTGCAGTTGAAGCACTGTCCGGAGAAGGATGAATTAATCTGATTCATTCTCATTCTGCACTGATTAGCTTTGTGACCAAAATGGTTGCAGCTGTGGCAGTATCCATTGAAGGATGGATATTTTTGAGCATTTGGCTGTCTTACCGGAGGTCTTCTAGACCTGCTCCTTGGATTTTCTGATCCAAGATTCCTCTGACCGGATCCGGAGCTTTCTCCTTTCTCATATCCCAAGCCATACTTGTCATCTGTCCTCTTTTGACTTCCAAGAAGAATTTCAAGTTGAGCAGAACTTATCTTGAATTTCTCTTTATATTCATTTGCTGTTTGAAGGTCTCTTTTGAGAGAGGCAATTTGATCCTCAAGTTTTCCTTCATTATCTTTGGAATCTTCAAGATCAGATTCAAGGTGTCTGATAATCCTGTCCATCTGGTGGCATTCTTCTGATTTTTCTTTAAGAGATTGTCTTAGATTGTCTTCAGCCTTTCTTTTTTCTTCAATCTCTTGAGTAAACTTTATAGTTCCTGATTCCATTTCATGTCTTAACATAATGACTTCTTTTGATAACTTTTCACATAACTTGGTTTGCTCAGTCAATTCCTCACTTGTATTGCTTTCTTCACTTTGTCTTGCCAACTGTTGAAGCAGCTCCTTTCTCTTTTTCATAGAGAGACTTAATTTGTCTTTTAATTCTCTCATGAATTCATCAGCCTGTTTGAGTCTTTCCTTTAATTCACTGACTTCAGAATTTGACTGTTCAAGATCCTCAAGGGCAGTCTTGAGTTGCTCCCTTAAACCATATGCATCCATTTGAAATCCCAGATCTTCCTCAAGCTGTTAGGCTCTATTAGGAGGAACTTAGCTCTGATACCAATTGTTGATAACTGAGAGGGGGGGGTGAATCAGTTATCCTAATTATTTCCCTTATTAAACTTTCCTCTTAATTGAAGCAGCATAAAATCAAACACAAAACATAAGCCATGAAATAAGAAACACATGACACAGTATTTTTGACGTGGAAACCCTGTTAAGGGAGAAAACCACGGGGTGATTAACCCAAGAATTATTCTCTGTTAGAAGAATAGGAAATTACAAAAATGGCACTTGCCAATTAGGGCTCACTGCCCGAGCACACTGCTCACAAGAGGCTCACTGCCTACAAGAAGACACACTGTCTTACAAAGTGATTAGAATCACAGTCTTGAACTGATTGGAAGCATCTGCATATGCTGGAGTTCAGTTCCGGTTAGGTTCAGTATACTGATCTGCTGCACTTCATCTTTCCTCTGTTCTTTAGTCTGCTGTCCTTTCACATACCGGATCTTTCTTGTTACTTCTGCTCTACTCTGGACTTGTTCGCATATATTCACACACCTTTCACAACTAAATCCATCCTCTATATATATCCGCACAAGTAATTTCATCATCTTTCTAGTCGGCATCCGGAACAGTCTAGTTTCTTACAAACTTAGTTCTGTCGGCTGAATCCTTGCTCACCAAGCAATGCGGATCAAGCATATACTTGTAGATATCATCAATTATGTCGGCCAAACATGATTCATGCCTCCGCAACCTTTATCATCATCTGTAACACATCCGGAAAGTAGTTTGATACTCAGTCAGTCAGTTCTTCCTCTGTTTTCACTGTCTCTCAGGAATCCGGTACTCAACTATTCATATCTTTTTCCTTGTCCATCTCCGGAGGCTAAATCCTTGGAATATACTACTCAAGATAGTCCTCTTGACTTCCCCAGATCCGCACTGCACCAAGACACTTCCTCTGAGAGATCCGGACCAATCTGTCGGACCTTGCCACATGCTCTGTTCTTGTTCACCGGACCACCACAATCTTCAATCTGACTTCCGGTAGAGACATATCATGACTTGCGGATATGTGGGATGACCTTTGTTGCCATCAATGACAACAACCATGAATCCATATAGTGTCTCTTGCCAACAGGATACCATCCATTCGTTAGTAGCAAGGAATCAACCACCCTCGTGCAATCCAACATCCACCAAATCTCTTGAACAACCCCCTATCATAAGTCCAGAACCATCATGCAAACATGTTCGAGAATCCAACCACCCACCTATCACATCCATCCAAGCACCCATCACATCTATCCAAGTCACTTCCACTTCCATGCAAGCACATGAGCTATGTCAAGAAACAACTCCAAAGCATGTTGAAACATCAACCCCTTCTCCTAATCAAGATCTAACCATCCCATCTAATCCCAGCCCTGATCCCCTCCCATCTATGGATCACCTTATTGATCCCACACCTTCTTCTCCCACCCCTTTACCATCCCCCATTACTCCTTCACCTCCATCTACCAATCCCATCCCAAATCCATCCCCTTATCCACTTGGAAAAAACACCTTCATCCGTGGTAAACCCCTTGTAGGATGTGAACAACTTCCATCCACCATATATTCTTCTCCAACAAATAATGGACTCGCGTCTTGTTTCCGAAGCAACAAACATCCCATTGCATATCGCATGCTCCAACTTATGAACTATCAAGGCAAAGGCTTAGGCCTTCATGAACAAGGCATCTTGGAGCCCATTCACACCACATTCCATCTATCCTCACATGGCCTTGGCTATCCCTCTCAAAGCAAGCAACCTAAACATGTCGATACCATCCACCCACCTTCCAAAATCCATTCATCCAATCCCAAACATGATGCATCTCTTCGTACTTCCAAAACATATGTCTCCATGCCTCCTCCATCATCCTACCATTTGCAAAAGCATGTGACCATCCATCTCCCTCCATCCAATTTACCTCCACTACTTCCAACTCCAAAAATCCCTATCAAATCCACTCTACCTCCCATCCTACCAACTCCCAACATCTCTATCCACCAATCCACTTTACCTCCTATCCTACCAACTCCCAATATCCCAATCATCCAATCACTTCATCCATCTATCCAAAAATCCACTAAGTCCACTAAAATCCTGAATCAAGACCAACGAAAGCACACATCTTTCAAACCTGAAGCTTCTCCCAAATCCATGGGATTCAAAACTTTGAGTGCCTCAACTCATAAAGCACAAAAGCCTAAGGATATTATTCCTTCCAATCAACCTGAAAAATCAAAAAGGCTATCCAATCCCACACCATCACAAGCAAAAGCGAAAACAAAAATGGTGTGGGTCCCTAAACGAAAAGCACAAAACTCTAATGAGGCATCCACATCCCAATCTACCGCAAAATCCCAAACATCCCCCTCCCCATCTAAAAACCCCATAATTCCTAAGTCTATTTGGGTTCCTAAAACCCCAAATTGACCATCCAAATATCCCCCATCCCAATCCCCATTACTCCCAACTCCACATCCCAAGTACAAGCTTCCAAATCAATCACGATGTGTGCCACCATTGGTCTTGGTTCCCCTCCACCACTTGCAATTCCACATACCGCCATCTCTCCATCTTTCGTTCACTATCCTACATATCTTCCCCGCCACATTCCTATGGTCCATGCTTTTGCATAGTCCACATCATAATCTGCCTAATCCACACCATAATCCATTATCCATAATCCATTCCATCTTCTCCTATCTACCAACATTCAGGCAATCATCATCCAACATGCTATCCAACATGCGACCATCTTCTCCTTGCTATGGAAACAGACACTAGAGTCCCCCTTCCATCAAAAAAGTCAAAAAAGTCAAAAAATCAAAAAAAAAAAATCAATCAAAAAAATAATAAAGAGAAAAAATCCGTCCAAAGGTGAAAACCACTCCTCATGGCGCCTTGGGCAAGTACCATGATGAAAACCCCTTGTGGGCGTCATGCGGAATCACTCCTCCATCCATTTTGTATCCCTACACTTGGGGGCAAAACCGTATCCTTCATCCACATCCATCATATCCTTGCACATCTTATCCACTGTCTTATCTTTATCCTATCATATTCCTATCCACCATCCCCTATGTATCCTATCATTTCCCATCCATCATATCCATCATATCTTGTTTTAACCATCTCTCACCCTAGATCTTGATAAAGACAAGGGGCAACATATCAACAACATGCTTTGGAAACCTCTTGGCATACTCCCTTTCAAAGTATATCCTCCATTCATCTATGGCAAAGTCCACCCATTCAAACATGAGCCCATCATGCAAAATTCTTTAGGCATTGGGGAATATGATTCCTTGCAACCTAGCCCTTGGAGAAAATCATCATCCCTATCTTCCATCTATCTCACATACATCCCTATCGCTTGTCCATTCATCTATCCTGAATCAGTTATCCATCATCCTTTCATCGCCAACCCCCCCTACCCAACCCCATCACTTTCACCTTTAGACTTGGTGTTTCCCTTGTCATTGGTATTTAGCACAAAGGCTATCCACATGAAATCCAATACAACCACCATCATAATAAACCATTCCTTTTCCAAAAATCCAAAAACATCACAAAATCAAAAAATACAAAAAAAATAGAAAATCAAAAATCCAAAAAAATCATAAAATCCCAAAAATATCCATCACAAAATCAACATCATCATCTCCCAACATCCTCAAAATCACCAAACATCTTGTCGTCTTCCATCATCATCACATCTATCATCCTCAATAAGGTTACACGAGATCCAAGCATCGCATCACCTATCAAAGCATTGTCCTTAATCAAAATCATCAACTATCAAATCAGCATCAATCACAACCTGTCACCATCACATCTTGAGCCAATGTTACAACATCATCAAATCATCTGTCAATCTCTGCCTTAGGATATGTCTTTCCTATGATAGGCAGAATCAATCACATCATCATCCATTTTGGCAAAAGATGCAATGGTTACTTGTTTGGTTCGTTGGTCTTTTTGTTTTTGATTTTTATCTTTTGTCCTATTCGAAGATCACAGTAAAGCTACCTTGATCTTACTATATCATGGTATGTGGCGAACACATCTAGAATGGGGCATAGTCTTGCTTTTGTATGCTGTGCTTGTGGGCTGGTTTCATTACTCCAAGCTAGTATTCATATCTTGATTGATCATAGGGTCGGTTCTAGCATATTGATCTCCTTATGCATCTAAGGTTAATCATTCCTTTTTTGTACTAAGGGCTTATGCTATGAGTCCCCTTCCCTCATCTAGACAAGGTTGTACTATCTTGGGCATGCATGCGATCATCCATTTGTCTACGTGTCCAGTCCATGCAAATGTTGGATAAACATCATCACCCTGGTCTTCTATACCTTGGTGAACATATCCACTTTGCTATATCAAACCTAGGATTGCTCAAATTCAGTTTCAGCACAATGATCATCCACCAATCATCTCCCAACATCATCATCCTTTCATCCCACCACTTATCCCCTGACCACTTCTACCAATCTGTCCCATCCATTTTGAGAGCACAATCGTGTTCTCGCAACCCGCCTATCCTCTCGAGGGGGCATCACCCTTACCAATTATCCCCAAACCTAACCTTATTCTTCCAAACCAAAATCTTTTTTTCTATTCAATCCATCTCTATGTTTTAACTTCTTTGAAATGATGTTGCTTAGCTGCAACACCATCTCAAAGAGGGGCAAATGTAGACACCGAAAATTGGACTGCTCTGCAAACCAATTTCCTTACCGCGCACTAATCCATTCCCCCAATCTGCATGTCCCTGATGATCAATTAATTCACCTAATTGATTCATTTAATCTTACCACCCTATCCAATTAATTGAATGAATATTCCTAATATTTATTTAATTGATTTATCCATTTCCCTAATCCCTGATTATCTAATTAACCTAGACTTAAGTTAATTAAGATGCCACTTAATTAACCTTGTCCCCCACTCATCCACTATCTGAATTTAATATTCAGATGTCTCCCACTATCTGAATTTAATATTCAGATGTCCCCCACACTCCTCCACTCTTCCCAAAATGGGAATTTTTAATTCCTCCACTAGGAATAAAAGATTCACTTTTATTCCTAGCCCTTGATCTTGTCAGATGAATCCTGACCCTCCATCCTCATCTCCAAATTTCTATAAATAGGTCCTTCTCCAAGCCATTTTCAAAAGACCACTTCATGCATCCAACCTCTATCGAAATCACTCCACAGTCTCCCTCATCTTATCAAAACTCTGTCAAAATCACTCTAATCATCCCCTATCTCCTTCCAAATCAGTCATCAAATCACTTGTCTCTCATCCACATTGTGTTGTATGCGTTGAGCAATCCACATTAGTCATTTTGATCAAGGGAACAATCTTGAGGAGCTACATGGCGCATCTCCTTCCCGCATGGATTCGTGAGGTCATTCAATGAAGGTATAATCATTTGTTTATGCATTAGATTAGTTTTTATCTTCATTCAGATTTCACTGATTATTGTATGCTCCTAGGACTCCACAGCAGAATGGAGTAGTGGAGAGAAAGAACCGGACCATCTAGGAAGCATCTAGGACCATGATGATGGAAGCAAATGTTCCTCAGATCTATTGGAAAGAAGCAGTCAGCATGGTAGTCTATACTCTCAATCGAGTACAAATCAGAAGCAATACTGGTAAGACTCCTTATGAACTTTGGTTTGGCATCACTCCTACTATCAGGTATTTCAGAGTCTTTGGTAGCAAATGTTACATTAAAAGAGATGAAGATCTAGGAAAATTTGATGCTAGGAGTGATGAAGGAATATTTTTGGGCTATTCTACTCAGAGCAAAGCATACTGGTGTTATAACAAGAGATTAAGGAAGATTGTTGAAAGTACAAATGTGAAGGTTGATGAAGGTATTGAAAAACCCTCAAGGTTTTATGAATATATGGAGATTATCAAAATAATGTTTTTGTTCAAGAAGTCCAAGCTCCCTCTGAAAGTTAGATTCAAACTGATCTGGAAAATCAGGAAGAAGAGATAAGTTTGAATGAACCTGTTCAAGAATCAGAATTGCAAGAAACTCCCAAAGTTCCTAGGTCTGTAAGACTGAATCACTTTGAAGATCAGATTATAGGTGATAAAAGCAAAGGTGTACAAACAAGAAGAAGGATTGCTCAAGATTCAGAAGAGTATTGTCTGATTTCAAAGATTGAACCTAAGACAGTGAATGAAGCTTGTAATGATGAAAATTGGACTAAAGCAATGGAGGAAGAGATGATGCAAATTGAGAAAAATCACACTTGGGATCTTGTTCTCAGACCTAAAAACAAGAATGTGATTGGAACCAAATGGGTCTTCCAGAACAAACTGAATGAAGTTGGTGAAGTAATCAGAAATAAAGCCAGATTGGTCTGCAAGGGTTACTCTCAAATAGAAGGAGTTGATTTTGAAGAAACTTTTGCTCTGGTGGCAAGAATTGAAGTAGTCAGATTATTTTTTGCCTTTGCTGCCTTCAACGACTTCAAAGTATATCAGATGGATGTCAAGTCTGCCTTTCTGAATGAAGACTTGAAAGAAGAAGTATACTTTGAGCAACCAGATGGATTTCAATGGTCTAATCAAGGTGATATGGTTTGCAAGCTGAAGAAAGCACTGTATGGACTAAAGCAAGCCCCAAGAGCCTGGTATGGAAGATTGGATAAGCATCTTTTGAAGATTGGTTTCAACAAAGGTGTTGCTGACAGTAATTTGTATTTCAAAATTGATCATGAAAACATCTTGATTGTTGAAGTATTTGTTGATGATATCATTTTTGGAGGAAGAGATAGTAGGTGCAAAACTTTTGCAAATCAAATGAAGAGTGAATTTGAGATGTCCATGCTTGGGGAAATGAATTTCTTCTTGGGTCTGCAAATCATTCAAACTAAGAAAGGAATCTTCATTTCTCAGACCAACTATGCGAAAGAATTGTTGAAGAAATTTGGGATGGAAGAATCAAAACCAATGAGTACTCCCATGGCAACTGGATGTAAATTGAGCAAAGATGATGACTCTCCTAAGGCTGATCAGAAAAAGTATAGGTCAATGATTGGAGGATTGTTGTGTCTCACTCAAACTAGACCTGACATTATGAATGTTGTTGGTCTTGTTGCTATATTTCAAGTTGATCCTAGAGAATCTCATGTCATGGCAATCAAGAGGATTTTTAGATATCTAAAAGGGACAGTTGAGTATGGTCTGTGGTATCCTAGAGATCATGATTTCTCTCTTCATGCATATACAGATGCGGATTGGGTAGGAGATGTGGATGACCAGAAGAGTACCAGTGGTGGAGCATTCCTTTTGGGGAAGAGATTGGTTTCTTGGCTAAGCAAGAAATAAGAGGCAATATCTCTGTCCACAGCTAAAGCAAAATATATTGCAGCAGCAGGTAGTTGCACTCAGGTTTTGTGGATGAAGCAGATGCTAAAAGACATCAGAGTGGTGTATGAGGAACCTATCACAATCTTCTGTGACAATTCAAGTGCAATAAATATATCTAAGAATCCGGTGTTGCATTCAAAGACTAAACATATATCCATCAAGTTTCACTTTTTGAGAGAGCAAGTGAACAAGAATGAAGTTAGATTGGATTTTGTGCCTTCCAAGGATCAGATTGCAGACATCTTTACTAAACCTCTACCTAAGGACTCTTTAGTGTCTCGGGGAGAAGTTAGGGGTTATTACCCCTCTGGTGATGAACTAAGGTGCACTGATGTGCATCAATCCGGTAGATATCACAGTCATAACTTGTGGTTTAGATTGATGATGGGGAGCTGCTACTCAGGGGGAGCAGCTGGTATGATTTTGAAATGGTGGAGTTGCAAGTATGTGCCCTTTGCCATTGATGTCAAAGGGGGAGAGAAGACATGTAAAAAAAAAGTAGTTACTGATCAAAGGGGGAGCAGGAAATGAAGAGAAGTTGCAACAGTGAGGAGAAGTTCTTGTCTTGATGGTTAAAACAGTTTTTCACATCATATGTTGCCATCAATGACAAAGGGGGAGATTGTTGCAAGTATGGGCCTAACCAGTGTTGTCATTGATGTCAACATACTCCTGTTGCATTGATGATAAGGATTGGATGAGCTGTGTGCTGAGGATATTGAGAAAATTAGTCCTAATCAGGAACAGAGAAGAACAGTGAAGACAGTGAGCTAAAGATCCTAGCTAAGATGAAGATCAGAGGATGCACATCAAAGGGTTTGTAGATATGTGTCTTAAGGTGATCCAGTAAAGATTTCAGAGGTCCGCATGAAGATCTGAAGAAGTTGTGGCCGCTCAAATAAAACCAGTTCCGACAAGTGTTCAGAGGTGACACAGACAGGTCCGGTGAGATCCGGAAATGCAAAATCCTATTCTACAGATTTGAGGGAATGTTTAGGAAGTCAATGTGAATTGACAACTCAATTGGGTCGTGGTCTGGAGGTCCGCAAGCATCTATTCCATTGTGACAGTGATGACAGATTGTGTTCTTAAGGTTCCAGATGAAGGAGATAAGGATTTCAGTAAGCAGATGTAGTGTGGATGTTCTTGGTGATTCAGGCAAGCTTGTGGGGGTCTTTCGATCGTGTCTAGTTCATGTTGGTGGTCTGCATTGGAGTTTGAGCTCGCAATTGAAGAATTACTTCCGGATGATGGTGTTCTTTCTAAGTCTGGCCGATCGGATGAGTTACACATCCTGCGGATGATCTTGAAGATGTCATGTGAAGATTGGCAAGTTCCTAGAAGAAGATTGAAGTCTCATATCTGTGTGGCCGACAGTGTGTTGTTCCACGTGAAGTCTTTTGTAATTAGTCATGATGTATTTATGTATTTGCTCTGTAATGTTTGCCGACTTAGATGATCATTCCTAAGTCGATGTCTTGTATAAATAAGAAATTGTAAAGTCATTTCAAGTGATCTAGGCAAGATGAGAGTGTGGTAGTGAGAAGGAGAGAAAAAGACAGAGCAGAAGTATTGGGCTTAAATGGAACTAACTCAAGCATGGTGAAGATGCTATTCTCTAGTTCAAGTATGTGATACTTATTATTTGTAGATAGTGTGTCTCTTGTAGGTAGTGAGCCTCTTGTGAGCAGTGTGCTCGGGCAGTGAGCCCTAATTGGCATGTGCCATTTTGTTCTTTCTATTCTTCTAATAAAGAATACAATCTTAGGTTAATCACCCTGTGGTTTTTCCCTTAACCGGGTTTTCCACATCAAAATCTTGGTGTCTTATGTGTTGATGTGTTTCTGCTCTTGATTTAATGCATTATGTTTCTATGATTGATTTTTTATTATGTTGCTGAATTACAAAGTGGATTTAAGTGTTTAATTGGAAGAAAGTTTTGGACAACTGATTCACCCCCCCCTCTCAGTTGTCTGTTCTGAATCTAACACTTACTAGAATGCATAGTAATGTGAAACAATAAATGGAAATGGAAAACAACAAAAACAATCTAAACTTCTAGTTGCTGCGGGTACCTTCAGCAGAAGCTGAAGATAACTGTATTTAACAAAAAATCACATTTTTAATCTAACAACTCAAAAATGATGAAAAGGCTAACACTAACCTCCGGAGGATTAAAAACGTGCACTCTACTCATGAATCACAATTACTAGAAATATCAATCAATAGTTCTTACTTGCTTCACAATATAACACATAAGATGGAATGAAACAGATTAACTAGGAATGCAGGAATAAATAAGAAAACATGCAAAGTGAGAGTTAGTACCTTAAGTAGCCAGCTCAAGGAACTATCTCACTTTTTCTAAAGATTAAATCTACTTCAGATCTTCACACATCCCATAACATACAGTTGAATTCAAATCATATCAAAGATAGAATCTTCTTCAACTTTTATTCAAAATTATAACATGTCTGAAATAACTAATAACTGTAACAAAGTAACGGCTATTTTGAAAGTAAAACATAACAGTCATCCTAATCAATGAACTCATCCTCTAACTTATATAAAGATGGGAGAGTCTTATGCAACCTTCTAACTAACTGGGATCGTCAATTCATTCCTGGACATTAGGATATTGTTTTTGAGATCAACTTATTAACTGGAACAAAGGCAACAGAGTCCTATCCAAATAGAAATTCTAACCATAACAGCCCATAAATAAGATTCATAAACTTCGGTGAGATTCCTAGAATGAGTCTTCTTTCTCCCCTGCGTTTATTCTCCCATGATGACCACGTTTGTCTCCACCGATCACTATGTCTGGCACTTGGACCGCATTCTCATTGATTCCTCTGTTCTACATCCTGTTGTAATTACTCCTCCTTGGATTCTTTATCTGGCTGCACAGGGTTAATCTTTCCAACATATATACAAAACAACCTCTCATAATAAACTTATGAAATCCTATCTATATTTCATGCATATTAATAATTCAAATCATCCATTTGATAATATAACCACCTGATTTCATTTATCAGCATAGGGTCTAAGTATTTGGAAAGTATATATATGAAACAGCATAAAATAGAGACAATGTATGTGAAGTCTTTGCTAAACCATATAGAAAAGGTCTTTAAAACATATGGAAATAGTATAAAAGAAAGACAATATTTCATCCCAACAAAATGCCACCTGTTGACAAAGCCACAATCGAGAAGGTCATAGTTATGTACATAATGGGCTTCAATATAGCCCTAATTGAGATCATCGATCAACTTCCTACAAGTCTTTCAGACATACTTATAGATAAGAGGAATAAATCCATGGCAAGAGGCTAAGACGAGGAAACAAGCAGTTGAAAAAATTGTTCCTTCCATCTCTGATGAAGACAAAGTTAAAATCTCTCAAAAACAAGCACAAGAATTTAGAACAAAAAGAAGAATAAATATTCTAATGGGAAAAGACCAAGAAGAAATTGATAGACTGGAGAAGGAAACCTTAGAGAAAACTGCAAAAATTCTTGAAGAGCTGAAGAATGCTAAAGTAACTGATATACCTGATGTGCCCATTCAAGATATAGACTTATCTGCCTTTAATGACCAAGTGGATAAAGGAGACATGACTCAGTAGAATAAGGAGATTGCTCATCCAGAAGCACAAGATGACAAAGATCAAGGAAAAGCAAATACTCCTCCGGATAACATAGAAACACAGAACTTAGAAGATCAAGCTAAAAAGAATGTGTCTCCTCCAGAGGACACTGATATTGGTGAAAGACATGATCCTCCCCCTCTGGAAACTACTGAAACAAAAATTATAGAGGGTCAGGATAAAGGTAGTACATCTCCTCTGAAGAACACTAACTCCAGCACAGAACATGACAATTTTCCTCTAGAGAATAGAGGGAATGATGAGGAAAGGAAAGAAGATAATCCTAAGGAGAAACAGAAAGAGAAAGAAAAGAGTGAAGAGAAACAAGATGAGAAGACTTAAAATGAAATTGAGAAGGATAAGGAGAAACAAGAAGATGAAAAAGACAAAGGTGAAATAGAGATAAAGGAAGATGAAAAAGTTAAAGATTTAGGTCAGAGTTCCTCAGAGACTAATTCATTCAAAGACCTATTGGAGGGTCATCCCATAATAATGGGTTACACTTTTTGGCCAAACTTGACATTGAAATCAACATTTTGAACTAAATCTTCACTTTCTGACACCTATAGCTGCTAAACCGTTAGGAATTTGAAGATGATGCAAACTAGTGATTTGTGAGATTTTGTTTGTAATTCTAAATATATATTTTTAAAAAAAATTGGAGTTAAATTGTAAAATATTTTGTCTCCTTTGATAACTAGTTTTAATAGTAAACAACAATTTTTTAAAGTGATGTGTATTTTGTAGCACATAATTTTTTTCTACAAAGGATAAAATTCTGATTCTTTTGAATTTAGATTTGTAACACCGATATATAGGGCATGCATTTGGTTTTATAATGTTTTGTTGAATATATTTTTTTAATTAATTTTTGAAGTCAAACCAATTATAATTTAGACATAGGTGTATTCCGTAAAACATAACTTTTTCTGTATGCATCGAAATTCTTTTTTTTTTTGAAACAAGGACATCAATACCTAGGGCATAGATAGTTTTTATAATTTTTTAAACTAATTTACTTATTTTCCATCTGTGTAGAACACAGAACTTGATGTTCGGTGAAAAACCTACATTCACAAGAAATAAAAAATAAATATAATAATCAAATTAAATATATTTAAAATTATACTTTTTGGGAAGCTTATAATAAGGACTACATACTTAAAAACATAAAATTTAAATGAAGTCATTTGATCCCCCAAAAGGTAAATCAAAAGTGGTTTTTTATCAGCATTTTGATAGGTGTAGAGGAGAGTCCATTATAGGTATGGTTTTAAACTAGTGGGGTTCTATCCAAGGGGCTTTGAATTTAAGGGGGTTTGATCAAACCCTCTTCTATTAAAATCCTTTAAATGGAACCTTTCAAGGCTTAAATCATTATATTTTCTAAAAATATATGATTTCAACAAAAATCAGGATGTCCCAGAAAGTGTAACCCGTTATTGTGGCAGCACCCATTTGCAGATACACTTTCAACCAGTGATTACTCCTCAACTTCTGCAGATTCCTACACATGAAGGGAAAATTGATCTATCAAACATCTCACCCCTTCACAAACTATAACTTGGTGATATTGTTACATCCCCAACTCTTGATATATCTTAATCCTACTTTTATGTGGTAAACAGGATAATTAATCATAGTTTAATGATTTGATGTTTGTGGAAAATATCAAGTAGAATCATTGATTATATGGATATTGATTAATGTTTAGATTAGACATGAAATTACATGTTGATAAGATTATTTTATCATAATGTTTTACAAATCAAATGATGATACACTAATCATGATTATATGGTTGTGAGTGTAATCGGAAAAAGGATCTTCCTCCAAGAATGGAAGGAGAGTATCACCCGGGAGGAGGAGATAGATGTTGGGAAAAGGTCAGATTGCCATCTGAGTATCAAAGTTGATATTTTGTGAACCCATGCAAGATAGGGTGAGTTTAAGTTTTTTTTCTTGTTAGTCGATTTCAATTCAATCAGTGTCGGCGTGATAATTTGAGATATCTCGATGTCATATGCATCGATTCAACTAGATAATGTTCTCAGAACGTTCATTTAGTCGATAAGTAATCGCATTTGGTTGTTGAGTATTCCTTTGTTTCCTTATCTATTTCCTTATTAGATTGTGTGATTATCATTATATATATATATATATATATATATATATATATATATATATATATCTTAGTTATGGTTTAATATGGTGAAGAGGGGGAGTGAAACTCGACCCCAAGTCGCATGTTATTGGTGCCACTCTAACGATGATGCTATCTTTTGATGATACCTTGGATTATTTTGATAACCCTTAAACATCATTTAGATGTAAAGGAATTTATGTGTGATATAATTATTCTTAACCTTATAGTGGTCGAGTACCTTTCTTATTATTATAATATATGTCTTTTGATAGTTAGCCAACCACTATCCACGATGAGTGGAGTGAGTGGAGGTCGACAAAAAGCTTATCATAAGCTTAATTATTGTTGCTCACTCCATAATGGGAGTTGTGGACCATATGGAGCCTGATAACCCACAGGGTGGCGGAGGATAACTCAACTGTTTTCACCACTACCATAGAAAAAGGTGGCGGATTTGGTAGCATGCAAAGGTTAATGCATGCAAGAAGAATATTGAGAGGGAGTCTTTTGGTTATGTTTATGTTTTGTGGATTGTTGTTGTCAACGAAGTTCTGAGCACGGGGAGCTCAGTAGAGAAAAGCTACAGAAGTAACAAGGGTTGGTAAATACGTGAGCTTGCGGACAGAGCTGCCACCAACCATGGTAGAAATAACCTTTGGCGGGTTGAAACTTGACAATATACGTTCATATACAAGTATGGTTCTTAAGACTACCTAATGTGTTTTGAACTATGCGATGCAACCAAGATATCACTATTGTTATCTTTATGTCATCAACTATGTAACTTCATGTTAGCAATTGTGTTGTTGAATAATGTTTAAGAGGCCGTCGATGAAATCACTGCGTTGCTTCTTGAAAGCATTGGTATAAACTATTAACCAGTCAAGGTTGTGAGGCCGAAGGCTAGACACTATTGTAGCATGCATGAGTCTCGACTGCCAATATGACAGAGGTTGTAAAACCTATAGTATATCTTTGATACCCTCGTTATCATTTATTTAAGTTTCATATGTTATAGATCGTAGAACTACTGAGTGATAATGACTGTGTAAATGAGTAATGAAGAATGATAATAGAGTAGGCCGAGAGCCTTGCTCAGACAAATGATATTTTTGTTGTAAAAACTATAAACCTCGACTATGCCTATGGCACTAAGTTTGCCTAGAACTCGTGGAATATGAAGAACAGTACTTGAGTGTCCACGATAGAGGTTCTTTTATCTAATATGTATCCTATGTGTAGGAAAGGATAATGTGACTCCTTGTTGTCAAAGGAGAATAATTAGTGGGTAACTAATATTGTTGCCTAGATTGCATTAATTGAATGACAAACCTTGTTTGTCAGAAAAGTAAACCCTCTATTGATATTTATTTTTTATATGGAAATGAAAATAATGTCGAGTATGCTAACTCTTGTGTCTAAATGTATTTGATTCTATCCCTAATATTGAATGGCAAGACTTCACGGTCGAAGTATAGGGTATCAAGAACTCATTGGATTCTTTTGAACTAGGGTCTATTTAATAGGATCGACCCATTAGACTATTTCAGTATATGTCTTAGTTGATGTGAATAGATGTAAACCTTGTGGCAAGGTAAACATAGAATCTTAGACCAGGAAAGGTCATAAGTATTGTAAACATGAATGTGTAAACTTTTATAAAGAAAGGACAGAAATAGATTGACGTGGAGTCACAAGTTCCTTGTTGTGTAGGCAACAAAACAATAATGAATGTACTCCTGAAATCGGAGTCGAATGTCCAAGTAATGGACTAAGGGTGATTTCAACCTATCTTTCCAAGACCTAGAAGGGTTGAACTATGATTATTGTAGGATGAGACAACTTCTAAGTCGAGTCGAGGTGGGTGAACAATCAACTACGTTCATTGTGAAACGTATATGTATATAAATCTTTGGCCAAAGTAATGCATCCTGTTAGTAATCATTTATGTTTAGGGTTTTAAGCCAGGCTCCTTCCCAAAAATCCAAAAAAATCTAACACTTTCAGCCTCTGCAGTTGTAAAAAATGTAAAAAATTAGTTAAGGTACAAGTGTTTTTGTATATACAAGGGTGTTTGTATATACATGCAGGTCAAAATATGCATTGGCGGGCTTGCAAAAGTCTTCACTGGCCTTCGAAAATGGTGAAAAATGAGTTGTATGCATTTTTAAATGCATATCAAGTTGCATATACAAGGGGGAATCTTTTGCAGATTCCTGAGAATATTCCTGCTTTGTATGTCAGGTCATAGACAAAACAAAACATACAAGGGGCTTTGTATGTTCAGCAACATACAAAGAAACGGAGGTGCAATTGGTGGGGCCCGCGGATATGCAAAGCAAAATATACATCGGCTATATACATTCAAAAATGTGCAAAGGAATCATGTACAATGATTGATATACAAGTGGTGGTGCCCGCAGACAGGACATACAAAGGCGAATGTATGTGAAGTATACATTCGAAATATACAGAACAAAGGCATACATTCTGGACCTGATTGAAAATCAAATGCAGTTAATAATGTTTCAGGTCCGCAACATGTATATTGGGCACTTGTATGTGCCAATGTATATTCAGAAGATAAGATGCAAGCCAGATTTCAAAGCAACTTCAGCGTGCCTCATTAAAATTTGAAATCCGCCTTGTATGTATGAGACAAATGTACATGCACATATACAAGGAAATAAGCATGAAAAGAGAATACAAGCCGGACCCGAATTGAACTTCAATTTGTTCTAAACAGGTTTGGGGTCCACCTTGTATATCAAATAGATGTATATGTATTTTACATATACAAAGGATTTTTGAGGGGTGAAAATAGCAAAATGAAGAAAGGAAAAGTCAACGATAGGAGCATGAAGTGCCTACGTGGCATGTTTTCACTGGTAGGTGACTTTTTAGGGTGTTTTGAGTCGTTTATCACAACGATGGATTTTGGATCGACGGTCGGGTTTTGAACCTTCAGTGATAGTTTTTTCTGGGCGAGTGCGGCCATTTTTGAGCGAAAAAATCCCCAAATGTACCTGTTGTTGCATCCTGCAAGTGGATGGGGCTTTAATGGCAGAAATGCAGTGGTATGGGTCGACGATGGACAAGCCAACTACCAGATTTAAGATGCAAGTCTTTGAGTGGCAGCTCAGAACCCGAGCCCACCTGCTCTCTTCCTCTGCTTCTCAGTTGCATTCAATTTTGAGCGTCATTTCTCACGATGCATTGTATCTGGCAGATTTTTTATTAGCCTTGTAATTAATTTTGCTGAGTTCACGGTTTTGCTATAAAAAGCAAACTGTGTTACTCTTTTGTTGTTGTTGAAGACTTGGGCAATTTTGTGGGAAAAATAATGAAATACAGAGCATTTCCTGTTTGTTGTATCTCTGTGGAGTTTATGTGTTGCATCTGAGTTGTATCTTGCACACATGTTCAGTTTCAGTGTCAATTTTATATGAAAAATGCTTCTTGCATGTGTTTTGCTGTCTGTCTCCACTTGTTGTATGCATTTTCTTCTTTTGAATCTGGTTGCTAAGGGTTTCTCATATTCTAGGATATAGTTTTGCTGTATCACACGCTTGATCTCTAACTTCCTTTCAAGGAGAGGATTAAATCATTTTAGGTTAAGGTATGGAGAAGATTGTATGTCAACTAGGATATTTGTAAGTAGAGACAGTCAAATACTTATCCTTGGGTGATGTTTGTAAGGCAAGCATCAGTTTTAACCCCTTGAAACTCGAATGACAGTTGCAATCCATTCTTATGTATACATCTAGTTGACTCCTTGCCCTGGGATAAGGCACCGGTCTGTTCTTATGAAGTAGTTATGATCCAAAAACCCCTGTCTTGCATCCAAACCATCAAATTCAAACCATTCCATAATTTCAACCTGTTAGTTGTAGGAGTAGGATTAGGAACCCCTGCATACTCTCATACTTGACCAGACAAATATGTCCAAGAACATTGCCAACCTTGTGATTTATCACACAAATCTTGGTCCACACATGAGAGTATTCTGCCTGTTATTACAAAGTTAAATCTTTCTGTCATTTGGAGAGTAAATGTTACATCTTTATCAAATAGGGACACCCCCCTTGGTGCGGCAGAACTAGAAGTGAAGGGGAGGCAGCTCACGTAACCTCCCGTTTCTGTTGGCCAAATCAACCTATGCATAGGAACTGGCAAACCCTCTGCCAATTCGGGAAAAATAACCAATAGAATCGGAGACTCTGCTGGAGATGATTTGATGAAAATAGAATTTATTTTTATCCATCCGAGTCACCAACAAATTGGCGACTCTACTGGGGAGAGAAAGAGTCAAATTATTTGAAAAGTGAATTCGTTGCAGCAAGAACCAAAAATGACCATGTGGTGCTCTGCTGGCGTGGTGAATCTAGAAAACAAAATGGCCTTGTTGATATATTGTCCTCTCTGTGAGAGGTGGCGACTCTGTTGATTGAACCTATCAGTGCTGCAACATATATCCAAGTATTCATCTTTGATTCAAAATGTTAAGTTTAAAATAGCAGGCCTAGGTATGCTCTCAAAGGAGACCATTTTTTATTGAAAGGTATAAAGCCCTAAATTTCACAAGAATAGGTGGTTACCCAAATGCTATTCCAAATAAAATTAGAAGATGTTTGCCAAAATATAGTGGATCAAATTCTGAATCAGCAAACAAACATCTGCAAAAATTTTGTAATTTAATAGAAGATTATGAGGTAGAGGATGAAGATGTTGTAATGAGACTCTTTGTTCAGTCATTAGAAGATGATGCTAGAGTTTGGTTTTCAGACCTGCCTGTATGTTCAGTTTCTTCGTGGATAGATTTAAAAATTGCATTCCTAGAGCAGTTTGGTGAAAGATTTGATGTGGCCTCATTGATCATACATTTTATGAATATTTAAAAGGAAGATGAGGAGCTGGTTCCAGCCTTTAACCTTAGATTTATTAAGTTGCTCAAGCAGATCCCTGAATATATGAGACCCAATAATCCATTGTGCTTAGCAATTTATTTGGCTGCATTTGATGAAGAAATGAGTTATCTATTGAGAGATAAGGAACCGGCCACACTTCACCAGGCTTACCAATTTGCTATGGATATAGAAAACAATGAGAAATATGGAATGCCAGTAGGTTTCATGGCTGCAAGTTGTCAAAACAGTTATCAAAGTGAATGTATTTCTACTTTTCCACAATGTTCATTAAAGGATGATTTTGCAGAGGGAAATATATTTCAGAATAATGTGTGCAGTCGTGATGTGATGCATGAAGAAAATGTTGTAGAAAATGTAGGCACATCTTGTAATAATGAAAACAAAGATTGTTATCAGCCTCTAGAAGACAAGCCTGCAGACACAAGATGCCCTCCAATTGATCAAATGAAAGATATACATGAGGTTGTGTCTTGCAGCAATAGGCATATCCCAGCTATTCCTAATTATTTGTATAAAATGGATATGCAACGCTTCACTCTGAATGTAGAAGATGCTTCTTCAAGGGATAATAGTGAATATGTTAGTGACTGTTAGCATTCAGATGCATGTGTGAGCCTTTCAGATGGTGAAATATACATGGATGCTGAGTATGAGTGTTTCCTTGAAGATTCTAACCATCTTCATAATGCAAAGGTTGAAACTTCTGCTGTTGATTATCAGGGCATTGATGAAGAGGAAAAACAGGATCACTATTCACAGGTGGATGGGCAGGTTGCAGATGTGTGTGCTCATACGGTTGGGGATAGTGTTGATTACAGGGGTAACTATGGAGTTTTTAATGTAGGGTTGCATTCTAAGCTATTTATGTCTTATTTTGAGACATTCCATGTGGACATAAATGATATGATTGCTGAGCACAGTAATGATGAATATTTGCATGTCTATAAAGATAAATTTGATTATAAGATGTTGCTTGTGCCTGAATATTGCATGTTTTATACAGAGGAGCTCTTATTTTTTCAAGAAGGGCAAAATTCTGATGTGGATTCATTTGTTTCATGTGACTCTATCATTTTCTCAAGCAACATCAATGACTCATATGATGATGACATTCTACAACTCATGATAATGTACGCTGATGAGGCTCGTTGTAGATTTGTCAATGAAAAAGAAAGGAGCAACAACACAAACAATTGCAATGCTGAGTGCTACAAGTGGTTAAATGCTTTCAGGCTTCATTTGAAGAAATCAAATCAAAATCAAGTGTTTGACAAAGGAAAACTTTGGTTTTTCCTTTTTGGTGGCCCTGGGCTGCCAAGTAAATTTTAAATAAATGTGTTTGGTGATGCAGGTTGGTGCAAGTTTGACTCTGTAGCCCAATGGATAAGGGACTGGTCTGCATCCCAGAGATCTGAGGTTCTCGCCATGCCTGCGAGAGGCATGCGTCCCCAGATGGAGCCTGTGTTAGTAATCATTAATGTTTAGGGTTTTAAGCCAGGCTCCTTCCCAAAAGTCTAAAAATTCTAACACTTTTGGCCTCTGCAGTTGTAAAAAATGCAAAAAATTAGTTAAGGTGCAGGTGTTTTTGTATATACAAGGGTGTTTGTATATACATGCAGGTTGAAATATGCATTGGTGGGCTTGCAAAAGTCTTCATTGGCCTTTGAAAATGGTGAAAAATGAGTTGTATGCATTTTTAAATGCATATCGGGTTCCATATACAAGGGGGAATCTTTTGCAGATTCTTGGGAATATTCCCGCTTTGTATGTCAGGTCATATACAAAACAAAACATATAAGGGGCTTTGTATGTTCGACAACATACAAAGAAACGAAGGTGCAATTGGTGGGGCCCGCGGATATGCAAAGCAGAATATACATCGGCTATATACATTCAAAAATGTGCAAAGGAATCATGTACAATGACCGATATACAAGTGGTGGGGCCGGCGGATAAGACATACAAAGGTGAATGTATGTGAAGTATACATTCGAAATATACAAAACAAAGGCATACATTCCATACCCGATTGAAAATCAAATGCAGTGAATAATGTTTCAGGTCCACAGCATGTATATTGGGCACTTGTATGTGCCAATGTATATTCTGAAGATACAAGGGTTAAGATGCAAGCCGAATTTCAAAGCAACTTTAGCGTGGCTCATTAAAATTTGAAATCCGCCTTGTATGTATGAGGAAAATGTACATGCACATATACAAGGAAATATGCATGAAAAGAGGATACAAGCCGGACCCGAATTGAATTTCAATTTGTTCTAAACAGGTTTGGGGTCCGCCTTGTATATCAAACAGATGTATATGTATTTTGCATATACAAAGGGTTTTTGAGGGGCAAAAATGGCAAAATGAAGAAAGGAAAAGTCAGCGATAGGAGCATGAAGTGCCTATGTGGCATGTTTTCACTGGTAGGCGACTTTTCAGGGTGTTTTGAGCCATTTATCACAGCGATGGATTTTGGATCGACGGTCGGGTTTTGAACCTTCAGCGATGGTTTTTTCTGGGTGACTGTGGCCATTTTTTATTGAGAAAATCCCCAAATGTACCTGCTGTTGCATCCCGCGAGTGGATGGGGCTTTAATGGTAGAAATGTAGCGGTATGGGTTGACGATGGACAAGCCAACTACCAAATTTAAGATGCAAGTCTTTGAGCAGCGGCTCAGATCCCGAGCCCACCTGCTCTCTTCCTCTGCTTCCCGACCGCATTCAATTTTTAGTGCCATTTCTCACGATGCATTGTATCTGGCAAATTTTTTATTAGCCTTGTAATTAATTTTGCTGAGTTCACGGTTTTGCTATAAAAAGCAAACTGTGTTACTCTTTTGTTGTTGTTGAAGACTTGGGCAATTTTGGGGGAAAAATAACGAAATACAGAGCATTTCTTATTTGTTGTATCTCTGTGGAGTTTATGCGTTGCATCTGAGTTGTATCTTGCACACATGTTCAGTTTCAGTGTCAATTTTATATGAAAAATGCTTCTTGCATGTGTTTTTCTATCTGTCTCCACTTGTTGTATGCATTTTCTTCTTTTGAATCTGGTTACTAAGGGTTTCTCAGATTCTAGGATATAGTTTTGTTGTATCACATGCTTGATCTCTAACTTCCTTTCAAGGAGAGGATTAAATCGTTTTAGGCTAAGGTATGGAGAAGATTGTATGTCAACTGGGATATTTGTAAGAAGAGACAGTCAAATACTTATCCTTGGGTGATGTTTGTATGGCAAGCATCAGTTTTAACCCCTTGAAACTTGAATGACAGTTGCAAGCCATTCTTATGTATACATCTAGTTGACTCCTTTCCCTAGGATAAGGCACCGGTCTATTCTTGTGAAGTAGTTATGATCCAAAAACCCCTGTCTTGCATTCAAACCATCAAATTCAAACCATTCCATAATTTCAACCTGTTAGTTGTAGGAGTAGGATTAGGAACCCCTGCATACTCTCATACCTGACCAGACAAATATGTCCAAGAATGTTGCCAACCTTGTGATTTATCACACAAATCTTGGTCCACACATGAGAGTATACTGCCTGTTATTACAAAGATAAATCTTTCTGTCATTTAGAGAGTAAATGTTACATCTTTATCAAATAGGGACACCCCCCTTAGTGCGGCAGAACCAGAAGTGAAGGGGAGGCAGCTCATGCAACCTCCCGTTTTTGTTGGTCGAATCAGCTTGTGCATAGGAACTGGTAAACCCTCTGCCGATTCAGGAAAAATAACCAACACATCCATCTTTGCATACATTAGTCAGTTCACTATGCTCCAGATGGCATAATGTTTCCAATAGTGTCATACATAGTTAGAGTGGATCTATAGTTGTATGACCGTGAAGCATTATGAAAGGACACAACACTAGATACTTAGATGGAAAACCTTATGGTTTCTTATATCTATTCCCTTTGTGAAGGGTAGGGTTGTTTCCAGGTAAGAAGTTGTGTGGGAGATCGTCGGTCTGTGGTTGGAGGAAAAACACTCAAGTGATGCTCTCCTTCCCAAGCAGAAGACAAGCCGAGACTTATGGAGATAGATGTCAAAGTTTCAGATATAATACATTCTTTTATATGACTTGATAGTCAAATGTTATGTATAAATTTATCATTGATGCTATGAGAAAAACATTGTAATTGTATAGTGAAGGGTATTTACTAATATGTTATCTTTGGATTAATGTAAATCTCAATTTTTGAAATATCCAGAAAAGAAATGCATGTTTAATTTCATGATGATATTGATTTGTTTCTTGCTTAACTATGATAGTGTTAATCATGATTTATTTTTAATCTTAATTAAGATGGGTGATTATGGGTTAATATGAGATGGCATGTTATAGATATATTGCATGCTTTAGCAAGAAAAGAATTTCTACAAGAAAACATGAAGAAGACGAGTGTAGTTGAGGATGCTACGAAGGTGGTCCAAGAAGGGTTACTAGAGGTAACCATTGATTCATCTCTGCCTCCAGAGCAAAAACTTAAGCTATTAATGGATTCTTTCAAGGACCATTCTTCCTATGTTGAGAAAAAAGTAGAGCAAGAGGTAGAAATAATGGTAAATGATAAAAGGTTGGCTGAGATGACTAACAAATGTGTTAATGCACATAATAAACTGAAAGAAAATTTGAAGAAGTTTAAGGATTGCATTGATGAAGCCATAGCATTGTATTTGTTATGCCTAAAATGGCCAAGTTCCACAAAGAACATCAAAGCTTAGATTGACTCCATTGAGTCACAAATCTCCAAATTGGCTAAAACATATGACTTATCAAAAGACAAGAATGGGGTAACTAGGGCACAAGTTGAAAATCTTCATGCACAAATGTCACAACTACAAGACCAAAGAGAACAAATAAAGAAGCAATTTGGTTAGATGAGAGAAGCAATAAATCTAAGACTTGCTTCATTATCAGGGTTGCTTGGTGAAGCTAAGAAGATTGAACAAAAGATGAAGACAACTAGTAGTATTGATGAGGCTTATATGTGTAGTTTGAATGCAAAAATTACATCCTCACCTCAGAAAAAGCAATTTGGGCATCTACTCTAACTCAACTCAAAGTAATATACAAAGCCATTCTACCTTCTAAATGAGTTGTAGAGTATTGTAGAGAAGAAAATTTTGAATGTATATAGACTTGCAGAGGACAATAGTGTATATAGCATCAATGTTTGAGGCATTTTCATCTCAGGGGAGAACTGTTTGTAAAAATTATATAGTAAGGGGGAGTTTATATAGTTTTGGGATAATTAGGCCCTTTGTCCTTGATGTCAAAGGGCGAAAGGAAGGAATATACGTCTAAGGGGGAGTGGTTGTACACATTTTATTTTGGGTGTTGCCATCAATGACAAAGGGGGAGATTATACGCAATATGTGTTGTCATTGATGTCGACCCCATATATGTCAACCTAAGGTCAGAGATGGGTGAAGCTGATGGACAATGGAAGGTTTGAAAGAGATCATTTGACTAAGTTGAAGACATAGGATCAACATGCTTAAGGGAGGTCAGTCTGGAAGACTTAGCAGATGGAGAAAAATTGTCCAAGTATAAGAATGGTAATCTTCTTGATATCTAAATGTGCTGCAGAGGTGTTTAAGCCTGTTCTAACATATTTTCTACATATCTATAATGATATCCTATCAGTTTGAAGTACCACTCTTGGAGAAAAGTTGCAAAAGTTTGGTTAAAGCTCTCACAGTGTATATCCTAAGGCAGAGTTGCAGTATTTCGGTCCGCATTCCTCCATAGTGCAAGATTTAGTCTTGTGGTTCAATAGATAAGTTGATTGACATATGAACGTGTTTTATCCAAGATTTCAACCAATTACACCTTCAACAGAGAAATTTTTAAGTAGTAGTGTTCCGGATTGTGACTTGACAATGAAAAGCAATGGTGGAGACATGTTGGAATGCTCCGCATTCCTCCAGAAGAGAAGTTGTGCCCATACAGTTTTGGGAATATGTTTAGAGATGTGTAATGCATGCTTCCTCATAGTATCAGGTGTTCTTATGGTACGCAAGGTCAAATTTCAAGTAATAGAAGTAACACAGACAATTTTAGATGCAGAAGTACTCTATATCTAACACAGGTTTGAACACTTGTGGAAGATGGAAATTATACATATTATCTATAGGAGCTTGTGCGGAGATTTTACATGCCTTAATGTATCTTAGGTTTGAACTGCATGCAAATCTTTCTTATCTCCTATACCACATAAGGTATTGAAGTTAGTTATTGAAGAATTGCATATGATTGTCCTCCGAACTACAATATACTTGAGTCAAGTTTTGACTTTCTCTGGAAGTGATATTAAGGATGTGCAGATCTAGGAATATGAATATAAAGATGTATAAGTTCATTTCTAAAAGTTTTAGAGGTTTTGGTGTACCGCAATGCAATATTCTAAGTTGTGGAATGTCACAATCAGTCTGGAATGCTCTGTTTCCAGCAGTTCAACATGTTTCTTGTTGTGTGGATGTATAGAATGATTTGATATTTCAAGAGAATGGTGTATGGATGTTGTCAACAAGATACATTGTTGAAACACTAGTCCGCATGATGTTTTTGGCTTCTCCCTGGTGGTGTGAAGATGAACAGTTAGCAGTGTTTGTGTAGTTTGATCCAACAGTCTGGTTTCTATTGTGTGTGGTGGATCCTGATCAATTGTTTTGACATTAAAAGGTGTGTAATGATGTTCCTTGAATTCTATTATGAGATGTTGTGGTCCGCAACTTGTTTTCTTGACATATTGTATGAGTTGAAGCCGACCCTTGAAGAATTACATGTTTCATCTAAAAGTTTTTATGATACCGACCTAATCAATGTTTTGAAGTGTTGCAGAGGATATTTATAGGATATGAAAGTCATTTGTGAAAGGGAGGGGTGTGACACATTGGTATGTGAAGTATTAAGTGTGCGAAGTCAGTTTGATGGCATAATTTGAGCAAGAAAAGAGGTCTACAATATCAGCATAAGTCAGATGTTTTCCACACAATAGTTCATGTAATTGTTATCTCTATAATTCTTACATCAGACAGTGAATCTACAAGGAGTTGTAGCTTCCTTTGGTGTGACCCTAAAAATTGTATTCAGGGAGTAGTAGCTTCCTTGGGTTGTAGCCATAAAACAAAGTTGTAATACATTTTGCAGTGAACATAGTATATTGTGAGCTAACACTCACCATGTTTTTCCCTATTTTGGGTTTTCCATGTAAAAATCATGGTGTTCTTGTGTTGATTCTTGTGTTGCATGCTTTCCTTTCTATTCTCTAAGTAATTTAGTTTTAATCTACAAATATCTATTTAAATTTTAGTGTGTGTTGATTCACCCCCCCTCAGCACTTCCTTGTGTTCAACAAGCATGTATTGGGATCCATAAGGTGTGTGTTTCCTTCTAGAGTAACATGTTGTTCATAAAAAAGCTTGCCCTATGCATGTTTCATGTTGTGATCTTTGGCTGACTTATAATGAAATCAATGTAATATCATGTACATATTGTAAACCTATTTGGTCTAGGTGAGGTATGATTGAAAAAAATGAGAATATGAAAGTGTGAAGAGCAGAATATGAATACGTTATGCAATATGTTGTGTGACTAAAGGAAAAAGAACAGAAGTGTTAGAGGCTGTACTGATTCATCTTGAAGACATTTTTGTGAGAGGAGGGAAGTGAAGAGTGTGCCTAATGTTAGTGTAGGTATTTTATTCCTTTTTATAAGGTTTTTCCTACACATTTATTTAAGCTTTCTTAGGTTAATAAAACATGTTTTATTAGGTGAGAGGATTATGAGGTGTCACCTTCCTACATGTGAGCATCCATTAGCTATCTTGGGAAGATACTTTGTTATCTTTAGTCCGATAAATGGTTGCTCCTCATTGGTTAGTGTTGCCACCTCCTCCCTCTCCCTAGTCTATATAAGCATGCTACCTAACTTGTATTTTCAATTCGATATTGGAGATAGTAATCTGATGTTATTTTGCCTTTCGAGCATTTCACATCAATCTCTTGGTATCGTTATGTTGTTTTAATTGCTTTTGCATTTACAGTTTATGTCTCTAACTCTTTCAATTGATTCTGGGTTATAATCTGTTTTATGGATTCTAACATGGTATCAAAGCAAGTTTTGTAAGGTTAGATTCTTTGTAGAGATCTTTCAAAATGTCATATGCTCTTCTCTTGCGTTTTTAAAATGATCTAGAGAATTGGAAAGGATTTATGAAGATCTCGCTTTTTGAAGCTCAAATCTATCAACCGACTTGCATATTTTGTGTTTTAATTAGTATTTCATGTTGCAGCATGCCCTTGCTTGTCTTAGGTAGCTCATTCATCCTTTGCATGTCATTTTTTGGTTGTTGGGGTTGTTTTTTGTTGCTAAAGGCATCTATTTTACATTAGATCTGCATCTTCTGTACATCAGCAAGAAAAATGCCTTCTAGGTTTTGTTCGCAACATCAAAAAACCATCTGGGTATCTTTTAGTTTTTGCATGCAGTTTGTATATTTTACATAAACAAACTCAGAAAGCTACAACAGTACCCCTCTCCATTGGCAGTTGCAGATTTAAAGGCAGTTTTCAAATGCTCCGTTCTTGCTCATACAGACTCTGTTTCTCACAAATGTTTTTTTTATTTTGGCTATTTTTTGTGCTCTATGCACTAGTGCAGATGTTTTTTTGATTTTGATGCAAAAAATTTCTAGAAATTATAGATTCTCACCCGTGACATTGCATAGTTCTCATTTTTGGAACTTCGAAGGATCATAACTTTCACATACGACCTCGTATCGAGGTGATTCTTTTTATGAAAGTGCATGATTTTTCTAGATCGCAATGGTGTTGTTAGTTTTGCTTGAAAAAGTTTCAATATTGTACTTTTAGCATACACCCAATTTGTGAGGGTTTTGTAATGCATTGAGATCAAGTCCACTCAGTATTTCTTGATGGTGGCAATTGTAAACGCACTAAATATAAAAGTGTCAAATCAAATTTTCTTAGGGGGGTTCTTTGATTGAGTGAAAAGGGGAGGGGGTGTCTTGTGTGTTCTTTCTTGCATCTTTTATTTCCTCACAACAATAACAACAATCTATTTCTGCATTAAGATGGATCAATTAACAGTGCGTGTTCTAAACACCCTACAACTACTATGAGTGGAAGTCCAAGATGACTATCCAACTTAAGAAGTTAGGACTATATAGAGTAACTATGGGTTTAGAAACTGAACCAACCTTAATTGCAAAAAAGCCTAAATTTCATAACAGGCTAGATGAAGCTTTTGGAACTCTATGCTTATCTGTATCTCCTGATCTTCTTTTTCATGTTGAATCTACTACAACACCAAATGATGTATGGACTATTTTGGAAAATCTCTTTGGTAAACAAGATGAATTAAGGAGACATCAATTGGAGAATGAGCTAATAGGGATAATCCATGTAATTTTGATACAATACAAGACTTATTCACAAAGCTAAAGGCCATTAGATTACAATTGAAACAATGTGGGATTGAGAAGAAAGACACATAATTGATCTTAAGTATTCTTTCTAAGCTTGGTCCTAACTACTCAGTGTTTGTTTCTACATTTTATGCCACTAAAAGTGCTCTTGGGGCTACCTACAAAATGCCTTCTTTAGATGAATTTGCTGCTGAACTCACTAAAGAATAGGATAAATTGGTTCACATGGGCACTATTAAACCTTCTAAGTCTCATGCCTTGGCTGCAAATCAGGGCACTAAAGATCAGAAAGGCAATGACAAGCATAATAAGAAACAAAAGGATCAAGGAGAGAAGAAACAAGATCCCAAACAAGCTGCAACCAATGCAGCTCCTAAGTCTTCCTCTAAAGACAACAAGTCTAAATAGGAGAAGACAAAGTGTGCCTTTTGTAAGAAATCTAGTCACGATGAGCATAAGTGTTTAAAAAAGAAAATAGCACATGTTACTCATCTTCTTGAGAAGAATAATATCAAAGTGCCAGATTCAACTAAGGAAGATTATTCAGAATCTTCAAAGAACACGAAAAAATAGTAAGGGGAAGGGCAAGGCCCTTGTTGCAGTTGCTACACCACCAGATAGTTGGATAATTGACTTAGGTGCTTCTCACCACATGGCCAGTACAAAGGAAAGTTTCTCATCCTTGGAGTCATGTTCTGTGCCTGATATTCTTATGGGTAATGATACACCAGAAGAAGTACTTGGGAGAGGGTCTATTGACGTTGGTGATGGGACATTCCATGATGTTCTTTGTGTACCTTCTTTGTCAACTAATCTCTTATCTGTCTACCAGATCACCCATACAGGTTCTGGCAAGAGAGTTGAATTTACACCTGACTTAGTGGTTATCAGTGATCTGCAGAGTGGTTCTACAGTTGCTGTAGGAAAAATTGATAACCGTTCAGGGCTCTATCACTTTTCTCATTTTGTTCCTGATTCTCGTTCACTTGCTTTGCTCACTCACTCAGATGAGGTGAGCCATTTGTGGCATCAGTGATTTGGCCACTTGAACTCTCGCTACTTGTAGCAGCTTAGTCAACAAGACATGGTTATAGGGTTGCCTTCTATTTGATTTTTTGATGGAGTTTGTCAAGGCTGCATTCTTAACAAGCATCCTAAAGAAAAATTTGATAAAGGCAAAGCATGGAGAGCCACACAACTCTTGGAGTTAGTACACATTGATTTGGCTGGACCATTTCAACAACCCTCATTCAGCGGAGCTAGATATGTATTGACATTCATTGATGATCTTTCCTAATACACCTTTGTATACTTTCTCAAACAGAAGTCTAAAGTCTTTGAGTCTATTCAGGACTTTAAAGATTTTGCAAAGAAACAATCTGGGAAGGTTGTCAAGTTTTTGCGCACTGATAATGGTGGCAAATATGTCAACCAGAGGTTTGAGCAGTTTTGTGCCTTAGAGGGCATTGATTGTCAGCACACAGTTCCCTATAGTCCACAACAAAATGGAGTTGCAGAATGAAAGAATCGGTCATTGAAGGAAATGGCTAATTGCATGATTCACTCCAAATCATTAGCACCTCAGTGTTGGGCAGAGGCCATCAACTGTGTGTGTTATATCTAGAACTGAGTTCTTGACCGAGTTGTGAAGGGCGTAACTCCTTTTCAAGCTTGGACCGGTCGGAAACCCATAGACAAGCACTTCTAAGTGTTTGGGTCTCCTACATGGGCCCACATTTTAGTAGAGAAACGCAAGGCTATGGATCCACAGAGTAGGCCTTGCATATTTATTGGCTATCTAGATGGTGTCAAAGGCTACAGGCTACTCCACCCTACCACACATGAGCTCTTCATTGAGAGGAGTGTTTGTTTTGAGGAGGATACTTCTTCTACCACTTCTCCATCATTCATTCCCATGGAGACACTGCAACTTCATGATGATAGTTCTTTTGAGGATCTTAATCCTCCTAAGGAGTCTTCTTCCTCCACTTCAGATGGCAATGATGAGGATTCATCTTCCTCCTCTCTTAGTCATCATTCAGAGGATGTTGATTCACCTCCAAATTCTCCTGATTCTTTTGCAACTGGGCCTCTTTGGGCTTATCAAAATTTGGAGTCAGCAGGTGATTGGGTTGGTGATCCTTCAGATGCAAGAAGAACAAGGTCATAGTTCGAGCAGGCTCCTCATCTCTTCTTTGCTTCAGCTTCTGATCCACAGTCATTTAGGGAAGCTTTTGGTGTCCCCGAGTGGGATGCTTCTATGTAGGAAGAGTTCAATTCCTTGGAAAGGAATCATACTTGGGATTTAGTCCCACTTCCTAAGGGAAGCAAACTTATTCGATGCAAGTGGGTCTATTGAACAAAATTTGATGCAGATGGATCAGTCAATAAACATAAGGCTCGCTTGGTCGCAAAAGGATTCTCCCAGGTTCCTGGGATTGACTACTCTGAGATTTTTGTGCTGCTTGATTTCATATTAGAGCACATTATTATAAGAGTTGGAGTGCCAACAAAATTGGTTACAGACAATGCCATGTGCTTTAGGTCTGGTGAGTTTATTGACTTTTATAACAATTATGGAATCAATCTATCCCATGCATCACCATATCATCCACAAGGGAATGGTCAAGTAGAATCCAGTAACAAAAGTCTTATGAAGATCATCAAAAGGATAATTGACAAAAACAAGAGGGCATGGGATTCAAAGTTGAAGCTAGCATTATGGGCTGATAGGGTGACAATAAAAAAGGCAATTGGAAGGTCACCTTTTGAGTTAGTGTATGGCACAGAGGCCAAATTGTCAGCGAACAATCTCCTACCAGTGTACAAATTCATACAGGAGAATAATGAAGAAGTAGAAGGTCCAATGAATGAACGAATAAATCAGTTTGTTGCACTGGATGAGATGAGGAGAGAAGCACAGAAGACTAACCTCAAGAAGCAACAAAAAGTGAAATACTTGTTTGACAAGAGGACTACAGAGAGAAAGTTTCAGATAAATGACTTAGTCCTTGTATGGAATGCAAGAGGTCAAGACAAGGGCAAACATGGCAAGTTTGAGCCCTTATGGATGGGCACGTATCTAGTAAGCAATACTCATGGAGAGGATTCTTATTTCCTCCAGGCCTTGAATGGTGAATTGCAATAATTACCAGTGCATAGTCAATTCCTTAAACCCTATTTCTCATGAATGAATTATGCATTTTTGTGCACAGTGTAAATAGGTGTATATATGTTGTAAATATTGTATATTCTTGTATAGTTGGTTTTGCATGTGTTTTGGTCTGGTCTCCCCCAGGAGTCATGTGGTTCTCGCTACAATCTTATGCTTGCACGTCCCCAGTCGGAGCCAGTGGTGGTACCCTTTAGGGTTTAGGGTTTTAGGTTTGTAATGATATAAATGTTTGCCTTTAAAATCCTTTTCACCCTAATTCCCTAAGTCATGCACTTTATTTTTTAAATTTGTGTTGACCAAATGCAGTAAGTTTCCAGTCCCTTAAGTTATAACCTTAAGCCTTTCTGGTCATTAGGTGGCTGGCCCCGTGTTCTATGTTTTACCTTCTGTGGCCTGTAAAAAATTAAACCAAATGTCCTAAGTCTTCCCATAAATCTTTAGGTCTAATAAAGTGAATATCGCAGTGTCATAGCGCATCATCAGTGACGTCATCACCTACTGCATAGCCACGACATGGTGACACATGTCCTAGGATCTATGCTTATGTCCCTTTGCATTAGGAATCTTGCACCAGCAAACCGCATGTTGCCAGATGTCAGTATAAAAGTGGCCTGCAAGGAAGGTTTTAATCTAACGGTCGCGCATCATCACGAGGGTATCTGGCAGGATGGAATCTTCGTTGCGCAGTCGCGAGATGGCGACACGTGGCCCTATTTCAAAAGAGGTTCAAAAGGAAATAAAAGAGTGACGTGTGGAGGCTTTATCGTACCCATGCAGGGTAGGAAAGGTGGTGGCCCACTATCAGCTACGATGCCGCGAGGTGGTGCCATGCGTCCTGGACAAACAAAAGGTCATGCCGTCAATAATGAATGTACATCCAATGCGGCTCGTCTTGATTGGTCAAAGACTTTTCGAACATGATGACTGAGATTTTCAAATCTCATGAGTAAAAGATGGTCGTAGATCTTGCAGGAAAGAATTCTAATTAACGGCGTAGGTTTAAATTTTTGCAATGAACGTTGGAGGCGCGTTGTAGCACAAATGAAGAGTAAAGCTGAGACTACCTCCATTAATGCATCAGAAGCTAGGCTACAAAGCTTAAAAGGAAGAAAAGTTAGGGCTTTGTGCATCATTTCTTCAAGCACATACAACTTTCAGGCACACAGAGAATTCTCAAGCAGGTGAAGACCAGTAATTTAGAACTCTGCAAATCAAACCAGTAAGTTCATTATGTCTTCTTGTATCCCGTGTATTTTAAAACAAATTGCTTGATTAAAGAAGTAGTTAATTACCTATAAGAGAAGCCCTAGCTCGTTAAAATAAGTTAGAAAAATGAGTCAAGCTAGCCAACCCTCCACCTCTAAGCGCAACTTAGATGAAGATCTCATGGCCCAGCTCCCCGGTTCTGCTAGGACAACTTTGAAACTGCATGGCCCAGGCGGGCTTGAGGATAAATTCCTTGATTATTGTTATAATTGTCGAGATGCCATACTGTCTATTCCTAGTTGGATCCTATACGAACATTGACATAAGAGAATGGATTATAAGGCCCCCATCTGCCATGCCTGGAAATTTGATCTGGCCAAGCTTATCTGCTCCAATGTCTTCCCTAACCCTGACCTAGTTAGGGCAATTGCAATGAGATATGATCCTACTACAAGGACGGTCATAGTTGGGAATGGCTCAAAAATGATTAAACTCACCAAGGGATACATAGCTACTATATTTAATTTGGACCCTGCAGCTAAAAAGCCAATTGATCTAGCCACTTTGAAGAGGAAGTATCAGACTATGAAACGTGCTTATAGGGATTACAACCTAGCCAAGCACAGGCCCAAGGGTATGGCAAATTGGTGAAGATTTCGACCAGCGAACAAGAGCCCTTCCACTGCAGTATGTTCATGGACTACTTTGTCAAGACTTATCACAGTTTGTGTTAGGTATTGGGCAGGGATGCTTCAGATAATATGCCCATTTCTCTAATGATGTTAGCAGTTGATATTCAGAGTCTAGAGGTCAAGGAGCCATATGATTATGCCACTTACATTGCTGACCATATGCACAAACAGATGTCAGACATCAAGAATAACCTATCTTAGCCAGAAGTCCATGTTGAATTCACATGGTATTCCATGTTGTGCCACATGTTTTTGTTTGCTTTATCTGAAATGTGGCACCATAATCTACATGTCAAGAGTAAGATGCTCAAGGAAATATGTTGCCGGTGTAGGTGTGGACATGCATGTTGGATATGCATTGCACTACTACAGATTATATGATTTTTGAGGAGTATTTTGTGAGAATAATTCTTGGGTTTTTGGAACTAGAGGGTGAGGGGTTGCACCCAGATGTATTGGATTTCTTTAGACATCTAGACAAGACTCCTCATTTAGGAATTGATCACAATTGGGGTGATTGGTTCTTTCATGAAAATACTGTTAGTGTAGGTTTTTTATTCCTTATAATAAGGTTTTTCCTACACAATTATTTAAGCTTGCTTAGGTTAATAAAGCATGTCTTATTATGTGAGTGGTTGCGAGGTGTCACCTTCCTACATGTGAGCATCCATTAGCTATTTTGGGAAGATACTTTGCTATCTTTAGTCCGATAGATGGTTGCTCCTCATTGATCGGTGTTGCCACCTCCTCCCTCTCTCTGGTCTATATAAGCATGCTACCTAGCTTGTATTTTCATATTCGATATTAGAGATAGTTATCTGATACTATTTAGCCATTCGAGCATTTCACATCAATCTCATGGTATCGTTATTATTTTTTGCATTTACAGTTTATGTTTCTAACACTTTCAATTAATTCTAGGTTATAATCTGTTTTACGGATTTTAACATGGTATCATAGCACAGGTCATCGGTTTGAGTCCCTTGAGCCCTCGACCCTTCATCCGCGTAAGCTCGGCTTATCGACATGGTATGTAGTGGGTACGAATCCCACATGATACGTGGTTGTATCTGGCTCTATCGTGTGGGGGGGTGTTGGCATAGCGACTATATCGACGATGAGATCCCTCTCCACCACAAGTATGTGCTTTTGGTGTGATGGCAAAATTCTAACATGGTATCAGAGCAAGTTTTGTAAGGTTAGATTCTTTGTAGAGATCTTGCAAAATCCAGTATGCTCTTCTCTTGCATTTTTCGAACGATCTGGAGAATCAGAAAGGATTTATGAAGATCCGGTAAATCTTCATTTACTCAAATATGTCAATCGGCTTCCATATTTGGTGGTTTAAATAGTATTATAGTTTGCAGCATGCCTTTTCTTGTCTTAGGTAGTTGATTCTACCGTTGCATGTCATTTTTTGGTTGCTAGGGTCATTTTTTGCGGCTAAAGGCATCTATTTTACACTAGATCTACATCTTCTATACATCAACAAGAAAAATGCTTTATGGGTTTTGTTTGCAGCATAGAAAAACCATCTGGGTATCTTTTAGTTTTTGCATTCAGACTATATATTTTGTAGAAACAAATTTGGAAAGCTATAGCAGACCCCCTCTCCATTGGCAGTTGCAAATTTGAATGCAATTTTCAAATGCTCCGTTCTTGCTTATACTGACTCCGTTTCTCATGAAATATTTTTTGATCTTGGCTATTTTTTCGTGCTCTATGCACTAGTGAAGTCATTTTTTTATTTTAGTGCAGAGATTTTTCAGAAATTGCAGATTCTCAGTCGGGACACTATGCAGTCCTCATTTTGGGAACTCCGAAGAGACATAACTTTAGCATAAAACCTCGGATCGAGGTGATTCTTTTTTTGAAAGTGGATGTTTTTTCATGTAGTTTGCAGTGGTACTATTTATTTTACTAGGGTTTGGCCCTAAGTATTATTTTCAGCATATGCTCTTTTTGAGGATCTGTAATAGCATTGAGATCAAGTCCACTCAATATTTCTTGCTGGTGAAAATTATAAATGCACTAAATATAAAGTGCCAAATCAAATTTTCTTGGGGGGGTTCTTTGATTGAGTGGAAAAGGGGGGTGTCTTGTGTATTCTTGCATCTTTTCTTTCCTCACAACAACAACAACAACAATCTAATTCTGCATTAAGATGGATCAATTAACAGTGTCTGTTCTAACACCCTACAACTACTATGAGTGGAAGTCCAAGATGACTATCCAACTTAAGAAGTTAGGGCTATATAGAGTAACAATGGGTCTAGAAACTGAACCAACCTTAATTGCAGAAAGGCCTAAATTTTATAACAGGCTAGATGAAGCTTTTGGAACTCTATGCATGTCTGTATCTCCTGATCTTCTTTTTCATGTTGAATCTGCTACAACACCAAATGATATATGGACTACTTTAGAAAATCTCTTTGGTAAACAAGATGAATTAAGGGGACATCAATTGGAGAATGAGCTAATAGGGTTAAATCCATGTAATTTTGATACAATACAAGATTTCTTCACAAAGCTAAAGGCCATTAGATTACAGTTGAAGCAATGTGGAATTGAAAAGAAAGATCCACAATTGATCTTAAGTATTTTTTCTAAGCTTGGTCCTAACTACTCAGTGTTTGTTTCTACATTTTATGCCACCAAAAGTGCTCTTGGGACTACCTACAAAATGCCTTCTTTAGATGAATTTGCTGCTGAACTCACCAAAGAACAGGATAAATTAGTTCACATGGGCACTATTAAGCCTTCTAAGTCTCATGCCTTGGCTGCAAATCAGGGTACTAAAGATCAGAAAGGCAATGGAAAGCAAAATAAGAAACAAAAGGATCAAGGAGAGAAGAAACAAGGTCCAAAACAAGCTGCAAACAATGCAGCTCCCAAGTCTTCCTCTAAAGACAACATGTTTAAAAAGAAGAAGACAAAGTGTGCCTTTTGTAAGAAATCTAGTCATGATGAGCATAAGTGTTCGAAAAAGCAAATAGCTCATCTCACTTATCTTCTTGAGAAGAATAATATCAAAGTGTCAGACTCAGCTAACGAAGATTCTTCACAATCTTCAAAGGACACAAAAAATAGTAAGGGGAAGGGCAAGGCCCTTGTTGCAGTTGCTACACTACCAGATAGTTGGGTAATTGACTCAGGTGCTTCTTACCACATGGCCAATACAAAGGAAAGTTTCTCATCCTTGGAGTCATGTTATGTGCCTGATATTCTTATGGGTAATGATACACCTAAGGAAGTTCTTGGGAGAGGGTCTGTTGACATTGGTGATGGGACATTCCATGATGTTCTTGCCTTCTTTGTCAACTAATCTCCTATCTGTCTACCAGATCACCCATAAAGGTTCCGGCAAGAGAGTTGAATTTACACCTGACTCAGTGGTTATCAGTGATCTGCACAGTGGGTCTACAGTTGCTGTAGGAAGAGTTGATACTTATTCTTGGCTCTATCACTTTTCTCATTTTGTTCCTGATTCTCCTTCACTTGCATTGCTCACTCACTCAGATGAGGTGAGCTGTTTGTGGCATCAGCAGTTTGGCCACTTGAACTATCGCTACTTACAGCAGCTCAGTCAACATGACATGGTTACAAGGTTGCCTTCACTCAATTCTCTGATGGAGTTTGTCAAGGTTACATTCTTGGCAAGCATCCTAAAGAGAAATTTGACAAAGGCAAAGCACGGAGAGCCACACAGCTCTTGGAGTTAGTACACAGTGATTTGGTTGGTCCATTTCAACATCCTTCATTCAACAGAGCTAGAAATGTATTGACCTTCATTGATGATCTTTCCTGATACACCTTTGTATACTTTCTCAAACAAAAGTCTAAAGTCTTTGAGTCTTTTCAGGACTTTAAAGCTTTTGTAGAGAAATAATCTGGGAAGGTTGTCAAGATTCTACGCACCGATAATGGCAGGGAATATGTCAACCAAAGGTTTGAGCAGTTTTGTGCCTTAGAGGGCATTGATCTTTAGCACACAGTTCCCTCCAGTCCACAACAAAACGGAGTTGCAGAACGAAAGAATCGGTCATTGAAGGAAATGGCCAATTGCATGATTCACTCCAAATCATTGGCACCTCAGTATTGGGCAAAGGCCATCAACTGTGCGTGTTATATCCAGAACCAAGTTCCTCACCGAGCTGTGAAGGGGGTAACTCCTTTTCAAGCTTGGACCAGTCAGAAACCCACAGTCAAGCACTTCCGAGTGTTTAGATCTCCTGCATGGGCCCACATTCCAACAAAGAAACGCAAGGCTATGGATCCCCAGAGTAGGCCTTGCATATTTGTTGGCTATCCAGATGGTGTCAAAGGCTACAGGCTACTCCACCCTACCACACATGAGCTCTTTATTGAGAGGAGTGTTCGGTTTGAGGAGGATACTTCTTCTACCACTTCTCCATCTTTCATTCCCATGGAGACACTGCGACTTCATGATGATAGTTCTTCTGAGGACCTTAATCCTCTTGAGGAGTCTTCTTCCTCCACTTCAGATGGCGATGATGAGGGTTCATCTTCCTCCTCTCTTAGTCATCATTCAGAGGATGTTGATTCTCCTCCAAATTCTCCTGCCACTGGGCCTCATTGGGCTTGTCAGACTTTGGAGTCAGCAGGTGACTGGGTTGGTGATCCTTCAGATGCGAGAAGAACAAGGTCACAGTTTGAGCAGGCTCCTCATCTCTTCTTTGCTTCAGCTTCTGATCCACAGTCCTTTAGGGAAGCTTCTGGTGTCCCCGAGTGGGATGCTGCTATGTAGGAAGAGTTTAGTTCCTTGGAAAGGAACCATACATGGGATTTAGTCCCACTTCCTAAGGGAAGAAAACTTGTTCGACGCAAGTGGGTCTATCGAACAAAATTTGTTGCAGATGGGTCGGTCGATAAGCATAAGGCTCGCTTGGTCGCAAAAGGATTCTCCCAAGTTCCTGGGATTGACTACTCTGAGACTTTTGCGCCGGTTGCCAAGATGAATTCAATCCGACTTGTTCTTGCCATTGCTACAGCCCATCACTGGGAAGTTCATCAAATGGATGTGAAGAGTGCTTTTCTTCACAGTGACCTTCAGGAGGAGATATATATGAAGCAGCCACAGGGGTTCATCCAGGATCCTTCACTTGTCTGCCAACTTCGAAAGTCTCTCTATGGCCTTAAACAAGCCCCTCGAGCCTGGTATGCCAAGATGGACTCCTTTCTTCTATCAGTTGGGTTCACTCGGTGCCATTCTAATCCGAACGTCTACATTTTGCAGCAGGATGATACTCTCACTTTCCTTGTTCTCTATGTTGATGACTTGTTGATTACAGGGAGTTCCTCATCCACCATTAAGGCAGTGAAAACTGCCCTTCATGATCATTTTCTGATGTCTGACTTGGGTCTTCTTCACTATTTCTTAGGCATTGAGATTACACAGTCTTCGGCTGGTATCTTTATTTCTCAGCCCAAGAATGCTCTTGATATGCTCTCCAGATTTTGCATGGCTGACTGTAAGCCCGCACCGACTCCCTTTCTGTCAGGAGTCAAACTTGAGGCTTCTTGTTCTTCACCTTTGGTAGATGCTACCGTGTATCGCCAATGGTTGGGAGTCTCATATACTTGACTCAAATGAGGCCTAATATTTCATATGCCATGGGCCTGGTCTCCAGGTTCATGCAGGAGCCACATGAGCTGCATTAGAAAGAAGCTAAGCGGATTCTTCACTATGTATAGGGCACTCACAGTTATGGGATTCATTATGTAGTAGGCGTGGATATTGACTTGGTGGGATACATAGATTTAGATTGGGCAGGCGATTCTCAGGATCGCAAGTCTACTTCAGGGTATTGCTTCTCTCTTGTCCGGTCCGATTTCTTGGTCGAGCAAGAAGCAGTCTGTGATTGCTCTTTCATCTACAGAGGCTAAGTATCAAGGAGTAGTTAATGCTGCTACTGAAGCCATTTGGCTTCAACACATTCTCACTGAGTTTGGTATTTCCTTCAGGAAGCCTACGGTCATCTTTTGTGACAACCAGAGTGCTATTCAGATCTCTCGCAATCCAGTCCATCATCAGCGGACCAAACACATTGAGCTTCACATGCACTACATTCGGGAACTGATTCATGAGCAGGTTCTTGATCTTTAGTATTGTTCGACATCAGATCAGACAGCTGACATCTTCACCAAACCCTTCACTAAGAGCAAGTTCACTCATTTGCGCGCTTTGCTTGGGGTGCGGCAGGTGTCCTCCTTTTAGGGGGCTTCTTAGCTCCTTCTTTCTCTCTCTATTCAAGGGGATGTACTCTCTTTTGTGGGGGGGGCTACTTCTCTTTTGGGGGGAATTCATTGTACATGGGTACCTCATCAGGCTTGATTTGTCGGGACCCATCTCTTTACCCACCTAAGCTACACTTAAGGGGGGGTGTTAGTGTAGGTTTTTTATTCCTTATTATAAGGTTTTTCCTACACATTTATTTAAGCTTGCTTAGGTTAATAAAGCATGTCTTATTATGTGAGTGGTTGCGAGGTGTCACCTTCCTACATGTAAGCATCCATTAGCTGTCTTGGGAAGATACTTTGCTATCTTTAGTCTGATAGATGGTTGCTCCTCATTGGTCGGTGTTGCCACCTCCTCCCTCTCTCTGGTCTATATAAGAATGCTACCTAGCTTGTATTTTCATATTCGATATTGGAGATAGTTATCTGATGCTATTTTGCCATTCGAGCATTTCACATCAATCTCATGGTATCGTTGTTATTGTTTTTTGCATTTACAATTTTTGTTTCTAACTCTTTCAATTGATTCTGGGTTATAATCTGTTTTACAGATTTTAACAAATACTACTTGCATTAGGGTCTATGGATGTGAGACCCCACCTCATATATTGCCTAACCATGTGCCTAAAAGAGTGGCATTCTTAGAAATTATTAGGCAATTAAACAATTCTAACAAGGAGCACCCGAGAAGACATAAGAAGGGCTCATTCTTTCCTTCTTCCCTCAGATTTAGTGATTTTCTGATAGCTGATAAGAGTGGACTGGATCAAAATTATTTAGTCATGTAGTGTTTTGGGATGTATTTGGAGCATCCAAGAATTTTTGACCCTAAAGGCTTCATAAACAGGATGAGGGTCATCAAAGGAAGGCCAAGATATATCCATCAGGTTGACCTAAATGAAGATCCTATCAGGAACTGCTTCACAATGGCTGAGGTCCACCACTCGAGAATCAAGTGGGACACTATAATGGTAGGAGAAAGGATGAGGAAGAGTGTAAATCATGTATATCAGGGTGCCTTCTCATAAGTGCAAGACCATATTCAAAGGATTCATAAGATGTTGGATAATGCAGAGTAGTTAATTGCTACCGCCCCTGCAGGAGAAGAGAGACCCACTTATGAGCCTGGAAGCTCAAGCAGAGGATATGCTGCCAAGAGGGAGCCAATTGACCCCTCCCCTGCCAAGAAGGATAAAATTATTGATTTATAAAATCCTGAAGAGATTGAAGTAGTAGATTTGGAAGGGGAGGCAAAAGAACATGTAGAAGAAGCTACCCATTAGGTGAATTCACCTGATAGAATAAGACCTTATTCATCCCCTGAAAATAGGGCAGTAAGAATAATGAGAAACCAAGCTGTGGACATTGAAGATGTTAGAGTGATGGCTTGTAACAAATTCTTAGAGGATGATGAATTTATAAACACTCCTAAATTTAAGAGTTATGTATTAAAGGTGAGAAGTGAAGAATTCCAAAAGAGGATTGAAGATGCTAAGAGTGGAGTAGACCCTACAGAATATGAAGCCATAACTCAGAGGGTCTTGGAAGAAGTTAATCAATTTATAAGTGCAATGACTCCAGAGGAGGGGAGAGCACTAGTTGCAAAAAGTAATATTTTACTTCTTCCTCATTGGACCCTATCAGATGCCATTGCATTTCATACAATTACCAAAGATGACTCAAATATAACAGGTGAGAAAATAGAGAAGGCTCTTTTTGGCACAGCCTTCAACCCTAAATTTGAAACATTAGTCGTATGGGCTCTAGCCCCAAACAATAACAAGCCTAGGGTTGAATTGGGGGAATTGGTAGGAGATGTAATAATAAAAAGAGTATCTAACACCCCTGCTCCCCAGGCTACAAGCTTAAATGTCCAGACTGCGCAATTTGCAGAGGCAGTCACAAATAAGTTGCAAAAGGATCACAATGAGTTGCAGCTCAACTATGCTCAGGTAGTTGCAGAGATAAACAGGTTGAAGCAGCAATTGTCACTAGGAGATAGTACTTCATCTCCCCCACTAGTGATTCCAACAGCAGAGTCCTTCCCAATCGACACATAACCTTTATTGACTAAAATCAAGGAGCTGAAGGAGGAGGTGAAGAAATTAGAGGAGGAGAAAAAGAGTACAGTGAAAGACATGGTCACCAACTTGATAAAAAATAGGGTGACCAAACTCTTGGCTAGGGTGGATGAGACCTAAAGGTCTTACTCACAATTGAGGATAACTTATGAGAAGCATGAATCAGATAAACAAAGGTTGTCAGTTGTGAAAGTTAAGTGCTGCCAAGAACTGTAGAAGTCAGGGATCTTCACAGGTGTTCAAGGTTTGATATGCAGGCACCCCCTGAACTAAAACTGGTAATGGACATGCTGCAACATTTCAAGGATGTTGCCAATTTTCAATTGAGATTAGATAAGATTTTGGTGGACAAGATGCAAGCCATAGAAAAGATGGACACAAAGTGGTTGCCACATATTTTGGAGGGTGATGGGAAAACTAAAGACTTAGACAAGTGGAAAACAAAAATAAAAGAAAATGGTTACCAATTAATTCCTACTTGTTGTGATGATGGTGATCCAACTATGTAGATGCTAAGCTTATCACTTGACAAGCTGCACATAGTTGAAATAAATTTTGAAATATTTTGCAAGAATGTAAAGACTATATTGGATGCCAGGTATGTCAGTCATAATGGTAGAATTACAGAGATTATCTCATTCCCTAGCCATCTAAAAATACATACAAGTGGACAAACAAGTATGGGTCACGTGATTAAAAAGGACAACCACCACCTTCCTAGCATTGATGAAGCAGATCTTCTTTAGGTGGCAGCACATCTTCCAAGTCCATCTACCCTTTCTCTTCTTCTCTCCAATGTAATAAATGATCTCAATGCCATATGGGTGGTGCATTGTATCAAGCACCTTTTGAAATGACATTGTAATTTAATGTTGAGTACACATTCTTGGTCTATAAAAGAACTATGTTACTCCTTTTGTTGTTGAAGATTTTGGAAACTTTTGGAGAGTGAATGAAATACAAGTTATGTTGGGTTGTCTCATCTTTTGTCTTGTCAGTTAATGAGTTATGCGTTGAATGCATTTTTGTATAAGTTTTATCAGTTTCATGTTGATATAAATGAGAAATGTTAAATGCATGTATTTTGCTAATTGTCTCCATGGTTGTATGAATTTTTTTTTTGAATCTAATAAGTAAGGGTTATCTAAGATTATAGAATATAGGTTTTCTATATTGCATGCTCAATCTTTTACTTCTATTCAAGGGATAGATTAAATCTTCTAGGTTAAGTATGGGAAGAATGTATTGCAGCATGGATATATGTAAGTAGAGTTGGCAGGATACTCTATTTTGGGTGTGTCTGTAAGGCAGATATCAACCAGCCCCTTGAAACTTGATTCTTAGTTTAGTTCATATAAGTCATTACATATATGTCAATGTGACTCCATGCCCTAAGATAAACACTAGTCAGAGTTAGCATTGAATTTATGGTTCAAAATCTCAAGTCTTACAGCCAAGCATAAATCAAAAAACTGAACAACATTCACAAACTTTTAGGATTTTAGAAATAGTTTAGGTTCATAATCCTTTGGTTCACAACTAGAGCAGGGTCCAAAGCTAGCCCCTTTTGCATTCATCTTATAGTTTTGGCCTTTTCAAGAAAGGATTCATCTAATTTGTGTCAATACCTGGTCATTGTCATAGAGTTATTATATAGGTATTGATTAGGGAATACCCCCTAGGTCTTGCAGAGCTTGAAGGAGAGGAGACATTTAGAGTCTGTCTCCTATATTGTTGGCCTCTGACCTGAGTGTCATGTTGATAAGTGATGGCTACCTTGTAGGGAAACTTAGGACTGATCAGTGGGAAAAAACCCAACACGTTTGTTAACACTCATTTGGGATTGTTACTGACTAATCAGTTAATTATAAAATTGTGGAAGTGGCATGAATACCTGTAAGACCTAGTTTGTCTAAAGTGTGAATTGTCATAACATTGATTGTTGCTCCCAAGTCAACTAGCACATTTGATATTTCTACCCCTGAGATAAAGACTGTGATGATAGGGTTACCAACGTCACCATACTTAGGGAGGAGCATTTCACCAACTAGCAGGTGAACAACCTTACCTTCCACCTGGATACTTCTGATAAAATTCTTCTTTCTACCCTGGGTCTTGACACAATTTTGTTTAATGAACTAGTTGAGTTATGAAACATCCCTAATGGCTTGGAGTGAGATTTCAATGTTTAACTGTCTGATTTCTTTCAGCAATTTAGACTCAGTGATAAGCTAAATTTCTATGGATGGAATTTGTTTTTGAGCAGCAATTTGTTTGAGTCATTCAAGAAATGTTTGTTTTCAGTCTTAGGAGGAGCTCCGAAGTGTATCTCTAGAGAGGCTCCGGAGTGAATCTCTGAAGGAACTTTGAAGGTACCTACTGATTGTTTTCTAGGCACTCTATTGAAAGTAATCTCTTCTTAGGGTTGTTGTTTGAAAGAATTTGAAGATTCCAGTTCATCTGTAATTTCAACATTCATAGGAGGAGATGGTCTTGGTAAATCTTTTCTTGAACATAGTTGGAGATTGTTTAAATGAATAGTGTTTAGTCTAACCATATTTTCTTGATCAATTAGGTAAACTATTGCTCATTGTTTATTGTGTTTGGGATTTGTTATAGGTTGAGCAGGTAGGGGCGGTTGATTAACTGGTTCATTTTGGGACTAATTTGGTGTATTTGCTGGACCAATTAAGAGCCCTTGCCGTTGATTTGGAAAATGCCTTTGTTGTCCTTGGATGACTAGTTATAATCTTGTTGAGTACCCCATTGTTGACACATGTTATGTGGTCCAAATTGGGGTTGAAACTACTATGGTCACTGTTGGTTAGGTCATGACTGATTCAGCCACTGATGGTTTGTCCATTGTTGGCTTTACCAATCTTGATTTTTTTAGTCTTGTGGTCCCCATTGAGGTGGGTTTATAGGACTATTCCATTGATTAACTCCCCAATTTTGAAGGCATCTATAAGAAGGTTAGGTTTGATATTGGTTGTATGGAAAGTTACCAAGTTGTTTTTGTCCAATATAGTTCAACTCCTCTTCTATCTGAGCATTTTTCCTTGTCAACATTTCAAAGCTGGGATTTGGTCACAATGGTTCCAGTAGGCTGGTTTTTATCACAGGTTTGACAAATTTCAATTTTGTCTAAGGGACATTCACGTAGGAGATGTTTGTTCTTACATATTGGACAATAGATAGATAGTAGTTCAATTGTTTTGTTCTTCCCTTGAATCCCATCTAAAGTAGTGTTTAGTTGAACTAAAATATATATCTTTAGATTTGCAATTTCTTCCATTAACTATCCTATTTCATTCTTTCCCTTCAGAGACTTTAGTGTTCTAACTCCATCATGTGTCCTTGAATAGTTCCTACAGATCTCCTCAATAAATGGCATGTCCAACTTGTTTATATTCCCTTTACCCATCAGATCTAATGCTTGTTTTGATTCTTTATCTAACCCTCTCAAAAATAAAGCCTTAGCTAGATTATGTTCCAAAGGATTGCCATCTCTTTCAAGGGAAAATTTGAATCTATCCAAATAGTCCTCTAAGCTCTCTTCTTGCTTCTGCTTGGTTCTAAAAAGCTCTTCCTTCCTATCGCTTATTCTATAGTAATCCTGATACTTGTCCAATAATATAGTCTCCATCTAATCCCATGAGTGTATAGAATTAGGATTTAATCCCATAAACCATCTCATGGCAGAGTCTTTTAAGTGTGGAGGGAAATAATTTCAATTTTTTATTACTGGACCGTAATCATAGGTTTGGCACAACACTTTAAATTCAAAGAGGAATTAATCTAGATCCTTTGAAGGAATTCCTCTAAAGGTTGGAAGTACAGATAGAGAAATGTTCTCCATAGGGGCATTGCCCTTGGGATCTAGGACTACAGGATAAGAAAAAGTTCTCCCTGGAGCCGTTTCTCCTAGAGCATCCGATTGTTCATTATTATCTTCCATCACTAATGGATCTGTTTGATTTTCTTTGGGGGTGTTTCTTCTTGAAGATCTATTCAGGTTTGATTTTGCTTTTCCTGCAAGCTTTGGATATATTTTGAAAGTCTATGATAATTGGGAGATGTAGGAATGTTTGGAGGTGGTGATATTTCCAAGGTGTCAAATGAGTTATTTTCTTTATCAATACTTTCCTGTTGTTCCCCACTGCTTTCACCTATAGTCTAAGTTTGGGGTTTTTGTTTTTTGATAAACCTACCTTGTGAATCTCTTGGCCTAACCATGCAAATTTATTCTAATCCTATTCTAAGAATTACTAACTAGAGTTTTTACTAACACATTTTCCTGGTAACGGAGCCAAAAATGACAAGGGTCATTGTACCTTTTATTTAATTAGAATGATTGTCTAAGTTGTTAAATCTAGGGTAGTGTCCATGGCAATCTGCAATAGAAGTTGCTAATTAACAGTCCCAAAACTACTTCCTATAAACCAAAACCTAGCCATCTATTCACAATCGTGCATTTAGTTATTTTCTTGAAAGAAATCTAATATAAGAATATGAAAGTTTATAATTACTGAGACAAAACCTACTTTATCATAAATCTGATAACAAAGTAAATAGAATGAAATAGTAAAGTCATCTAAAGATTAATAAAGCAGTAAACTTAACTAAGCAATTTCAGAATTTAACAAAGTAGGAAAACTAATTACTAGATACCAAACTCTGCTCCTTTGGTGGGAGTGGGCCCTTGCTCCACACCTCTGGAGGGAAGATCAACTTAATGCTTCAGACCACAAATATAGAATTGTCTACTTTTTATTTCTGATTCTTCAAAAATAGAGTATGCTTAAGAAAATAGAATATCTCCTACCTTTTCTAAAATCAATCTATATCCTATTTTATAGATTCCATCCATATATATATTAGATATATATCTCTGATAAAATATCTCTAGAGTTATTCTTTTACACCTAGTTCTGTAACAAAAACAATATCTTTATTCAACATCTTTAACATGCAACTATCACTTCTAAAAAAAGTCATGCAAAACTAAAATAAATTATTAAAGTGACACTGAAGGTAGCACAAAAGTAAGAGTTCAACTTTGAGTTCAAACAGGTTGTGGAGGCCGTTGATAAAAAGGGAATAACTTAAATAGAAGTTTATTAAAGATTCTACAAATCATGTAGGAGCAGTCAACTGGTGGTCTCTCTTCTCCAGCAGGGTCAGTAGTGTCATGAACAATAGTCATCCTATCTCTCAAGATTTTAGGTGGGATATGAGCTAGTATGTCATGTTGCAGTCTCCTCCAAAATCTTTGGTGTCCTCTGCAGAACTCCAGAGTGTTGAGAGCATCTCTGGAGCTTCTGTAATAGTTATGTTGCAGAGCTTCAGAGTTGATAGAAGTATATTCAGAGACTCCTAAAGACATCATTATTCATAGTGAAAGGATTTTTGCACTCAGAAAGGTGTTCCTACATAAATTTTTGTTAGTCAAAATTCATAACATGAAACCATTTAATCCCAACAGTTGTTGCACTATTACATCTGCATTTAACACAATTAAATAAGGTTTTTAACACTCCTTAAGGTACAAATCAAGGGATGCAATGGTTTTTAGGATAGGAAAGAGAGATATAATTGCATGTTTTGGTGAGCTCTACCTGACACTCATCATTCAACTTAAAGACAAGGATCGCAACCAATTATCTTCATTTTTCTAGTTGTCAACATAACTTGCATTTTGTATTTTAGAGTATCGGTCAAATGAGAATGGTGGCAATATTCTTAATGAATTGAGAGATTTAACTCGAGATATTGGAATAAACATCAAACTTGACCTCTCTACATAACTAGCATCTATTATGGTCCTTTCAAACATTATCCCTTGTGAGTTGTGTATGGGTGAAGCCCATGCCATTTTAAAAAAGATGTGTATGATTGCCTCTTATAATAGGTGAGACATATACTAATAGTAGTAAAACTAACATGTAGTTACATTAGTATACAAAAAGCACATATCTTGGGAAATTAAATATGTAGAAATCTTCATTAAGAGTGTAAATTCATTAGTTATATATAATAGTTATATAGGGATTAAGCTTCAATCCTCTAATAGTTTCAAGATTTTAATTGTATTTTTGAACCTATAGATTATTTAATCCTTATTATTATTTAAGAAAACAAGAAAATTACATCAATATAGCAAGGGAATGCAAATTTTGGTTTGTGAATGATATTTCAAAGGAGGAGCGAAGAACTTTCAAGAACGCGTATTAACCCTAGTTTCACATTTTTTCAAACCCTAGTAGCCAAAGATCCATTTCATCTCTCACATGAGACTAAAGATAGCAAAAAGACAAGTTGGAGAGGATTTTAGGTCTGGTTCAATAGATAATGAAGAATAAATTCACAAATAGAGGGCAAATTATGATATGGGAATCGTTAACAACTAGAGTGGGGGATTTGCGACACTAAACAAAGATGTTGAACAACACGATGTAAAGGCTACAAGGAACAAACAAGCTTACGATGTCATGCTAGAGAAGAGGAAAAGTCCAATGAAATGATAAAGGAGATGTCTAAGGAGGAGCCAGGTAAATCCTTAGAATTCTTTCTCCCTGATGATGTTTTAGATATCATTTCTGAGTGTCAAAGTCGAACTGTCATTTTATTTTTTCTTAGAGGTATACCTTTTAAAGTAGATTTTTATAAATGGGCTCGTTTAAATTGGGAAAATAGAGGTTGGGATAAGGGGATTGAGGAAAGGATATGTATCATGTATGTTTAAGTCGTCTGACCATGCCTAAGTTGTTTTCATTTGTGTGAAAATTTTCTACCTTCAGGCTTGGAGATTTGATTTCCACCCTGCAAGCCCTTCCCGCTCACACTATCCCATGTGGATTGAGCTTCCCTATTTGAACTTAGCATTCAAACCCTTCTTAAATAATATTGTGTCATAGTAAGGTAGATTCATTTGGTGCAAACATAACACAAAAAAATTCTCAAGCTAAGGGTGCACCCTAGGGTGTGCATGGAAGTAGATTTAAACAAACCATTACCTAAGTTTATAAAATTGATTGGCCCAATATTTGAATTGAATCAACCCTTAGTCCATTTGAACTATTGGTGTAGCGACTATATCGACGATGAGATCCCTCTCCACCACAAGTATGTGCTTTTGGTGTGACAGCAAAAATCTACATGGTATCAGAGTGCAGGTCATCGGTTTGAGTCCCTCGAGCCCTCGACCCTTCGTCCACATAAGCTTGGCTTATCGACGTGGTACGTAGTGGGTATGAATCCAACATGGTACGTGGTTGTATCCGACTCTATCGTGTGGGGGGGTGTTGGCGTAGCGAATATATCGATGATGAGATCCCTCTCCACCACAAGTATGTGCTTTTGGTGTGACGGCAAAATTCTACATGAACAAACCCAATGCTTGTTTCTTTTTTCAAAAAGAAGACCATTTGATCTAAGATTTTCCTATGAAGAAAAATAGAGTTACGCCAATCCTTTCACCTTTTGTTCTGTCCAACCAAATGGTACATACTTCATCTCAGCCTACCCGTCCTCATTTTTTTCATCTTCTCCCCCTTCTTCAACACCTAATCCTCCTCCATCTACTCCACCCACTCATGACAATTCTCCCAAGGTCTTGCCCATTTCTTCACCATCCCATAAAGATGCAATAATAATAGATGGATGGAGAATGGTGAGAAAGAGGAAAGAACTGTCTGGTTCTTCCCCTCATTCTTATTGTTCTCTCTCCTAGGATTGTTCTCCATCCCCATCCCATAACCCATTTGTCCATCCTATTCAAGACTCAGTTTCTCCTCCACCTACTTCTTTTCATCGGTGTAGATCCCCTTCACTATCCTCCTTTGACTTAATAAACAAGGAACAATCAGTTACACTTGCCAATAGCTTTAGCATGTTGCCACAAGAAGAGGATATTATTATAGTACCTACATCATGAATTACAACATACTTTCTTGGAATGTGAGAGGGATCATGCTCCCTCTTCAAAAATTTAAAGTTAGAGAAACAATCATGAAATGGAAGCCAAACATTGTATTTCTACAAGAAATTAAACTTGTCAACAACAAACTAGATGCGTCTATATTTTGTGTATGGAGAGATGTTGTTTTTCTACATACATCTCATAGAGATGACAAAGGATGATTAGTAATTGGTATTGTTCCATGGATTTCAAAATATGTTGTTGATAAGGGGGGGACCCCACTCATAGCTATGTTTGGGCGCTTACTATTATCAATGGACATCCCATTGGTTTTTGTTCTATTTATGCATCTAATAATGTTAAAGAATAGGTGGAGCTTTGGAATTAGATGTCTAAGTTCCTTTTGAATACTAATTGGATTATTGGTGATGACTTTAATATGGTAGAACATTACACTGATTGGAGCTGGTTTGATCCTTATAAACTCAGGAATGATGAATTTAACAGTTGGTTGTTTTGTTGAAATTCCCTAGGGGTAGTTGATCCAATCCATGATAAAGTTTCTAGCCATGCCAACAACTAGTATACTTGGTCCAATTGTAGATTAGAAGATGATAGGAAATTAGTTAGATTGGATAGATTCTATATTTCTCCTAACCTGCAATTGATCCATGATTCTTCTAGTGTTTGCATCTTGGTGGATTACTCGACCATTTCCCTATATTTTGCACGGTCTCTCCTCAAAAAATCAATACTACTCAGCCACCCCCTTAGAAGCTTAACATTTCTCACTTAAAGAATCCTAATTGCATGACTAACATAGTGAGGATTTGGAATTCTATTTCGAAGCCTCAAGAAGGAAAGTAATCAATTCAGTAGTGGGGTGAGGCAATTACTCAATGTACTACTTTTTTGTGTTCCTTTGGCAAGAGAATGGCTTGGTAGCACAAACGTAGAGAAAAATCTCTCCAAGGAAAATTGGAGCTTGAGCAAGAAAATAATTGAATGTTGATCCAAGTAACATCAGGCTGTAAGCAGATATTGCTTACATAGAGACATAATTGCATAAATTTGATAATTATAAAGGACAGAAAGCTAAAATATGTGCTAGACTACAATGGATAAAAGAGGGGAAGAGATACTCTAAGTATATTTTTTAATTATTTAAATTATAAACACAAAAAGGAGAAAATTTATGCCATTATGGATGAATTTGGCACCCTTCACCCAGACACATCTGAAATAGGTGTGATATTTCAAAAATTCTATGAAAATCTTTTCAAATAGGACCAACAGTGGAAAGATATAAATTAACTTTCTAGGAGATAGTTGAGGATTATATCCCCAATAAAATTGATTAAGGATACAATTAGTTTCTAGTTCGAAAACTATCATTGGAGTTAGAACATGCTTGTTAGCAGGATGCAGAGCATAGAGCAGAGCCGACTGGAAGTTGGTGCATACATTATGCAGAGGTTGCATGCCAATAGAGGATGTTAGAAGACACATCCCTAGATGTAATAGATATAGTATATATAGATATAGGATATGATAACATAGCATAGGAGGATAGAAGTAAGATATGAGATAGATGATAATGACATAGAAGTTAGATAGATGATGTGTGTTGATGGATGAGGCAGAGACTTGGACCTGCCAGAGGATAGTTATATGATTGTTCATATATATATATATGAAGATCTATCGGCACCAAATAGTTTTGTGTTGCCTTATTGTTATGATCTATTTATGATACTCTACATATGTTATTCTTTGTGTTTTGCTATCAATATCTAACTACTTGACCGAGTTATAAATTGACTACAAAGACTTGACTAAGGACCAGATCTCTAGATCGGTATCCCTCCTCATTTCATGCCAACATTTGGTTCAGTTGTTGGGACCTTAGAAGAAGGTAGTTAAAGATTGAAGGGGAAAAACATTCAAAGGAGTAGCACAGAGTTCCAGAGAGAAATGAAGGCTAAGTTGGCAAAGAAAATTTTCAAGTTGTGGAGAAATTTGAGTCTCCTTAAGTTCCTACATCGGTGAGAGGGGGCAGGCACTTAAGGGGATGGCAAGTGGAAAGGGGGTAGGGTCCGCAAGGACCTTTCAAATGATGTGACTCTTCAAAGAAGGATAACATGGTATATAAGAGGACTAATGGAACACCAAATCAAGAAAACCCATGGTGAAAGGGGAGAAGCAGAGGAAAAAAGAGATCGGTGAAGACATCAGAATCGAAATAGAGATAAGCAGGGAAGAAAGATCAAAGCAAATTCGGGAATGGTAGGAACATTATCGTAGAAGGATTGAAAGGGAACAAGAGATGAGAAAAGAGATGACAATAGAAGTTGCGGAAGGAAAGGGGGAACAATTCATGGAGTGCACCATGGAGGGTGTTGCTGGAAGGGAAGAAGACAAGCACGTCATGGAGGATGTTGCTGAGCGCGCCATTGGGGGTGCTGCTGGAGAAAGGAGATTAGAAGGAGAAGAAATAGAGTGTGTCATGGAGGATGTTGTTGAGCATGCTAATGTGAGTGTTGTCAGATACAAAAGCGGAAGGAAAAGGAAAAAAGAGGAAAATTAGGGTTTCTACCGCAGACTGTTGGAAATTGTGAATTAACACCAGAAATTTTGAAGATGGATGAGGAATATATAGAGGAGATAATTTTTTGAAGCATAAAGGAGATAAGAGGAGGAGGAGAAGATGCGGTAAGTATTGAGAGGAGTTCCAAGGAGTTTAGAAGGCTATTTCAATCATCACTAAATGCTGACATGATGTTCACAAATAGAAGAGTACCCCCTAATCTGAAGAGACACTACGAAGAGACATAACCCCTGGACCATGAGTCACCTCGAGTGCCATATAAAGTAAAGAGAATTTTAGTTGAGAAGGAAAATATTCAAGCAAACAAGGAAGCAAACATAATAGAAGAGATACAGAGCAATTTTGCAGAAGTTTTAGGAGAGGAATACTTTGATATTCGACTACAGAGAGACAAGGGAAGAGAAAGAAACCGAGTTGATAGAAGTCAGGCTAACCAAAAGAGCAGACCAAAGGAAACCTACCGCAAACTATCAGAGACATTGAGAAGACCAATCATGGATACTCCTGTCAAGTTACCTATATTTGAGAAGGATACTACTAAAGCAACATAGCATATTTTTGTTCTGGAGTCTATTTGGAATTGGAATAGGGTAGAAAGGGATGAAATCAAGTTGTTTGACTTCATAGGCACCTTGCGGATGAAGCATTAAAGTGGTATAGGAAGACATGTTCAAACAGTGATAAGGAATGGAATGAAATCAAGAAGCTATTTTTGGAGAATTTTGGAGTTTTGGATATTCAGACAAAAGGGGTAAGTAAGATGAGAGATTTGATGCAACTGGATAAAGAATCAATAAAGGAGTTTGATAGAAGATTCAAGGAGACAACTAGGAAATTGGAGGAACCGCTGATTGAGAAGCAAAAGACAGAATAGTTTATTTCTGGAATAAGCCCTGAAATAAGATTGACCCTGGATGGAAGAACATTTGAAAAATATGCAAAAGTAGTGACAATAGCCTATCGAATAGAGTCTCAATCTTTACGCAGACAAGGTAAGATGAAGGATAACCTAGAATTGGAGAAGTTGAAATTAGAATTAGAGCAATTGAAGCTAAGGCAAGAGATTTTGGCCAAGCAGGAGGAGAATACACAGAAACAAAGACCTAATATTTAGTGGTCATAGTATACTGTTGATGGTTGTTTTGATGCAATCATAACAGTAAGTTAAAATTCACATGAAATGAACTGAAACTATACTTGAAAGATAAGAAGGAATCATTTGAGATTCAACTAATCCCAAGTCTACAATGGTTCGGTTGGTCAAGTTCAGTTGGTCAATGTGAAGCTGTAATGTTCAAGGGGCCTTACGTAGTTTAGGTTTGTTTAGTGGTTTACTGGACTAAGAATATGCAAAAAGATCATAGATTTCAACAAGTATTTTGTTCATTTGCATACAAGTGTTACTGTGCTGCAAGTTCAGATGATGTTCTTGAATCATTACTGCTCTCTCCTTTATCTATTTATGAAAACTGTCTACTTATAACTCTGTTATGCAGGCTTCTTCAAATTTGAGACAATTTCCTTTAGATTTCTACGTTTTCAGCTAAATATTTTAGATGGGTTGGGAAAAGTTAGAAAGATCTAATCTATACCTCATTTAATCTACCGAAGGATCTAATTGTTTCTGTTATGCACTATGTAAATACCACAGTAATTTGATCAAATCCACAGTAAAAATCTTAAATGTAAGTTCTGAGCATTTTCACAAACATACATTTAAAATTGCAAGCTCTCAAAGAAAATATTTCAAAACACAAAGAAGAGCAGGAGAACACTCAGAAGATAGATGCAGAACTCCAGATTCTATTGTATTAGAAACGAATAGTCATACATGATTTACAATGTAGGAATGACTCTTAGTTTCATTGATCATACTACAGAGAACTTACAAGCTTTACAGATACAGTAAGGCAGCCAGACATTCCACGCGCACCTTACTGCAGACAAACAGGCGACCTCCTTCTTCTACTTCTAAACTATGCTAACTTGCTGTATGTTCCTAAAAGAAAATCCTGTTGTAGTCCCTGTTGTTTTCCTAAAATCCCTGTTGTAAAGTTTTACAGTGTAGAGAGGCACAATATAAAGACAATCTGATTGTCCTCACTACAGCAGAAAACCTAACTGAACCCCTGGTTCAAACCCCTGGTTACAGCAATAAATACAGGTGAACCAGCTCTTCAAAATATCCCTGAGCAGTGTCAAATCTGGGCAAAATATTGCCCCTTCTGAGAAGTTCCGGCAGCTGGGTAATAACTTCTGTTTGTCTGTTGTAGTAATACTCTCAGCTGCAACTCTGTCCTTCACTTGAATGGCCTTGACTTTTCGCACTTCATCCTTATCTTCCTGCTCCTGAGATTGGATTTCCTTCCTTCATGAGGTCACTGTGTTGACTTTCCGGCTGCTTCCTCAACTGCAAGCCTGCAAGACAAGACAAGCAAAAAGTATTACATTTATCACATAAACAGCAGGAAATTAAAATAATCACTTAAATCCAGGTGACTGTGCAAAATTGCGGAAATCGGGTCCAAAATACTCTTAAAACGCGTTTAAAACGCATACAAACTGCTCACAAGCCATCGGGTCAACCATCGTTGACCGGGAAAATGCCACAGGTGCCAAAAAATGCTTTAAAACTCCACCGCTTCATTTCCCGCCCATCGGCGTGACTATCGCTATCGGCGTGTCAAAAAACATGTTGGCCGATATTCGCTATTTGGCCGATCACCTTTCGATTGCTCATCCTCCATCGGCGAGAGATATCCCCCTCGCGGTGACAATTTCACATACTGCCGATAGCAAGACTTAAAAGTTTCGCCCGCATGATATTTTGGAAATATGATGCTCACCCTTTCAAATGGTCCAGATGACGTCATCAGGATGTTTCGCTTCTGTATATTGGGGAAAAGAATGACATCATCATCATATTCATGTCGAAGGAAAAATAGGAGGATATGAAATATGATCCTGCTGTTGAGGAAAGGAATATGATGGTGACGTCATCGTCATATCCGGGCTTCATTAAAATGCAAAAGATGACATCATCATCATGTTCAGTTAAGATCAGGGGATAAATGTAAAATCGGGTCATCTAAGGAGCATGATCAGGATGATGATTGTAATATGACCCCTTTGCGGCCAAGGTAACCCTCTCGAAAGATTAGGAGGATGATGATCATCAGGATATCCGGGGCTTGTGTTGAACTGGGAATATGACGTCATCATCATATTCGCGAACCGGATCATGTTTTGGAAAATATCCTGCCGAAGGGAAATGTGATGAGGATGATCATCAGGATATTTGCTTCTTCGTTTATCAGATCGGGATGACGTCATCATGATATCCGGGGCCTTTGTTAAACTTAGAACATGACGTCATCAGGATGTTTCGCTAACCGGATCCTGTTTTGGAAAATATCCTGCCGAAGGGAAATGTGATGAGGATGATCATCAGGATATTTGCTAAAGGTCATTCTTTCTCGGCAGGAGGACATTACGAAATATTGGGTAGACAAACAAGATCATGATGATTTTGACAACAGGACAGGATTTTAAAAAATATATATATATGATGATCCTCCTCATCGAATATCATGATGACGTAATCATCATATTTCGTTTTCGGAGCATGAGGATGAGTTGAGGTCATCATCAGGTTAGCGCTAGGGTGATATTAAAATATGATCATGCAAAAGGAGATCAGGAGGATATGAAGACGTCATCATCATCTTAGCAAATTTCAGCAAATATGACCCCCTTGTGAAAGATCAGGATGATGACCTTCCGATAGGATTTTGGCATGCACATGCAAATTATGCAGATGGTGGATTTTCTAAGTCAGGGTGACTATTATAATATCATCATGATATTATAATATCAGGCAATGTTAAAATATCAGCATGATGCTCACGATACAAAAGACCGCTCGACGGGGAAAACTTACTATGACTTAAAGTTGACGTCCGGATATTTGAACCTCAGGATATTATCGGGGGGGCGCTTCAAATATGATGATGATGTTCTTCATACAGCAAAACCGAGTTTATAAAATATGACCCTCCTAAAATCATGATGCTCACGATGCGCATAAGGTCATTTGACGGGTAAAGGGCACTATCACCTAAGATTGACGTCCGGATATTTCGACTGCATGATTTTATCAGGTGATAGACCAAGATCATGATGACCTTGACAACATGAAAAAATATGATGATCATTTGCGATTATCAGGTTTGACCAAAACTTTGACTGCTCATAACTCCCTCATATGGACGAATTTTCAAGTGATGTAAAAGGGAAACCTGCATGGAATTTCAAGCTCTTTCTAAATATGAGGTCACAGAAACAAAATATGAACTTTGACAAACTGACCTCATGATGATGACCAACCTCATCCAATATCATGATGATGATACACCTGACTCATTTTTACCAAACCGCCAGAAAGCAGAAAAAACACAAGCAGAAGTAAAAAGCAAAGCGACAGCAGGGGTCCCCATTTTGCTAAGGAGCATAATGGGGCGTGTTGTGAACATCACAACATATACAAGGGAAGATCACTTAAGAAATGAATGCCCTGGGATAAAATGTGAGATTCAAGCTACTGCAATAAAGGCAAACATCAAAACAACAACAAAAATAATAAATTCAATATATGGATTATGCAGAGAGTGGGATGACCATGAAACATCAAATTGTCCTTCACAGAACTTCTAGAGGAAAAGAGATTTGATGATGAAGAAGATGAAACATGGTACAATGGAAACAACTTGGCGGAGAGCAACAACATGTCATATGTGAATGGCATAGAAGAAATAAACTCATATGATCAAGGCTACAAGCAACCAAGTTGGAGAAACCAGAGGAATGTAAATGCAATACAAAATTCAAACTTTAGTGTTCCATCCTATGGAAATAGCTACAATAATGATGACAAAGAGAATTTTGGAGGCTACAAAGGAGGCCAAGGTTGTGGAAGAGGACAAAGAAGGAGAGAGGATGCAACATGTTTCAGGGTCAGTGGAAGAAGTTGGGTCCACTTTTTGGCCAAAAAGTGGAAGTGTTTTTCCCTGATTTTTAGAATTTGTTACATTTGACCTAAACATTTGAGGCACTTAAAGATTGAATCTTTAAAAAAGTTAGTAATAAGAAATGTAGTACTCGAAGTCTAGTTTCTAAATATGTAATTTATTTTAATACCCAGATGATACAAATTGATTTTTAATAGGTATTTCTAAAAACCACTGTTTAAAAGTCACTTTTTTTACCATACCATGCATGTGTATGACCAACATAATTTGATCTAAATAAAAGTATTTTTCTAAATCCTTTTGGGGAAAGATGTGTAGTATAGTGAAGTTTGGTGAGGATTTTTTTTATAATTTTTTTTCCAAATATTTTTTTTATTAATTTTGTATTGGCCCTAATTGTTGTTTTTGAAAACTCCTTGTGTACAACCAACATAATTTGAGCAAATCTAATCATAAAATGAAAAAAAATTTGTCATTGTGTAAAGAATGATGTGTAGATTGATGACATATAATTTTTTTTTAACTTTAAAAATTAGAATTTATTAAAAAAATACAAACACTTGTCATTTCAAGTTTTTGGACCAGTTTGCTCATAAATTAAATAATAAATAGAAAAATAAGTCCAATAAAAAAAAATTACATATTTGAAAACTACACATTGTCATCTATAATGGGTTTTAATTTCGTAAAAAAATTTAGAAAAAAATGTCGTCAGCCATATAGGTAAAGTTAGTCTTTCCTCTTGTTCTATACTTAGACAAATACTTGCAGGTCCAAGGCTCAAGGTTGGCTACCCATGTCTTTCCCGAGCCTAAAACCAAACCAAAAATGTGGGTGTAAAATTTGAAGTTTTAAAAACAGGTACCCGTTTTAAAATGGGTACCCATTCTAAAAAAAATAAAAAACAAAACGGGTACCCGTTTCTAAAAACATTAAAAATAAAATAGGTACCCATTCTATAAAACAAAATGGGTACCTGTTTTAAAACAGGAACGGGTACCTGTTTTAAAACAGGAATGGGTACCTGTTTTAAAATAGGTACCCGTTATAGGCTCACGCGCCCATTCCTAAACGAGTACCTGTTTTTTAAAAATGGGTACCCGTTCCTGTCAGGATTTTTTTTGCCTGACACTTCCCCTATATGTGGACCCAACTTCTTGCTTTTACCCTTCAAATGCAGTAAGCTAGGACACTTTGCTAATGAATGTTGGGGCGAAAGGAAAACACAATGTTCATTTTGTAGCAACACAAAGTATGATCTATTTTCTTATGATAGAGCACAACAATACTTCCAGAATGCACCACTATAATCTGAGAGTGATGAGTTACAGAACCTGAATAATAAAAAAGGGGCTAGGATCATAAGAAGGGAACCTAAGGGTCAAGGAGCAAGAACTTGCCAGAAGAACAACAGGGAAGAAACACATCTTCAACTGAATCTACAAAAGAAGAAGAGTATTACTAGAGAAGCAAGCCAAAACATACTGGAAAAGAGAGAAGAAGGAGAAAGTTACGATACTGACAAGACAAGGAACAAATACCGGAAGACATTACAACACTGAGACAGAAGAAGAAGACAGTGGGAAGGAAGAAGAATTTGTTCCTACTAAGAAACGGCATGAGGAAGGTGTGAAGGAAGCCAAACACACAATAAGGAAGGAGCAAGAAAAGGAGAAATAATACAAGTAGTTTTTCACTGAAGAAGAAGTAGAATCTCTCAAGCAGTCAACCCAATTAACACAACAACACATACTCATTGAGAAATTGAAGCAATTTTGTAAATATTAGAACAAGGAGCAAGGTCAAAAGAGTCAACTTTGGAGGATGGGAAGAATAGACAGATAGTGGAAGACAAAGCCACTTATGGTGGATGTTCATATAAATCACATTATATTTTGGAATGTTATGATAGATTTGGGTGCAAATGTCAATATGATGACAAATAAGTTGTGGGAGCAATTTGGAAGACCTAAACTAACATAGACAATTTACAATATAATTTTGGCAGATGGATCCAATATGCAGACAACAGGAACATGGAACCAAGTGGAAGTTAACCTAATGGGGGTTAAACGAGTCTTAGTCTTCATTGTTGTAGCCATGAAGGATCAAGGAGAAGCTTTCAATGCACTTTTGGGCTGAGATTTTTTTAGTGGTGAATATTCGCCAATTGGCGAATATCGTAGATCAAGCAAGTCAGAATTGGCAAATAAATCGCATCCAACAGGGTGGTCAAATCTCCTGAATTTTACGTATTATCAATCGAATGCATATCCATTCACCATCGATTTATTTTATGAGAATCAATAAAGTAATATTTTTGCCATAACAAACTACACATTTCAAATGGGTCAACTAATATTTTTGCCTGGAATCTCAGAAGCAAGTACTAAATCACCTATATATTTGCCAATACTATCAAAACAACACACGTTTCGCCAACTCCATTAAATGGTCGCTGCACATGAGGACCCATTTCGCCAACCCCATTAAATGGTCACTACACATGAGGATCCATTTCGCCAATTAAAATTTACAAGTAGTTGATTATGAGGGGCCATTTCTTCAATTTCCATGACACCTCTGTGCTAATCATAGGGCCATATTCACCTTAGAAATTACAAAGTATGTAGTTCGTCAAGGTTTGATTTGCTGACACTTAAACGTATTCCTTATATAATCACACGGGATTCGCCAATTTTTTTAATATACCATTAAGAATTCCCACGGAATTCGCCAAATATGGATTGATATAAATATAATCGAAACTATGATTTATTCTTACACATTTTGTTCAGTTATGAACTTGTGAGCTCTCGATTCAGATTTCAGAAGTTGGAGTTGGAACCTTGAAGTTGATCGTAGGCAAAGTTACAAACTTACAACACAGGCATTCCTGCATTAATGAATAGCATGTCAATGAAAACCTAAACTTAAAGGTGAGTAATCATTTCTTCATAGTATTAGTGTTATAAGATTTCTTTATCTCTTTTCCATTCTTTCTTCAATCTTAAAGAAGATATTTAGTAGGGAATGAGATCTATATTCTATGAGTATGTCCTTAAACAAGAAGACATTTTTTCCAGCTTTTATTTGAAGTGAGATCAAGATATCGAGCTGCAAGTATGACAAGGGTAAGACTCCTCAGGGTGGTGAAGGGACTGGGAGGCCATCAAAACGTCGAAAACATGGAGTTAGTATATAGTCTTACTTTGGAATTGGCAATGTTTCTGATCCATCAAATCAAGATGGAGCTACATCATCAACTCTTGCACCAAATATTAATGAAGAATCCATTCGCAATACCTCACTACCACCAGAAGGTGGGATTACCATTGAGTCAAATGAGGATGGCAATACCGCAGAAGATGTTCCAAGGGATACCCTGGTTAGCCAAAATGAGGATGGCAATACCGTAGAAGATGTTCCAAGGGATACCCTGGTTAGCCAGAATGATGATGGCAATACTGCAGAAGATGTTCCAAGGGACACCCTGGTTATCCAGAATGAGGATGGCAATACCGCAGAAGATGTTCCAAGGGATACCCTAGTTAGCTAGATTGAGATAATTAACTTGGATGAAAATGTTGGTGTTGTAGATGATGTTGGTAAGAAGAAAAGAAAAGGCAAATAAAAAATGGGGTGCGAGTGGGAAATGTCAAGGAATTTTTAGCTTGATTGGGTGTCAAAGTACCCATTCATTGAACCAATGGAGAAAGCAAACAAAGATGAACAACCAACAGAATGCAAGTGTGTGATTTGTAGTTGGAAATGTAAAAGAGACAAGAAATTGCAGCTAAAACTTGACACTATAGAAAAGCATATCGGTAAATTTTATGAAAAATAAATCATAGACGGAAAGGAAACATCAGTAGTAAGATGGAAATCAAAGGAAGAATGTCTTCATGTGAAGTATGTCATGGAATATGGTGAGCATAAGAAAAGAATGATGAAGCTTGCTACAAGTGGAGGTACAATCAAGGCTCAATTTGGAAAAGCAATGGAAGGAGCACAACTGGCAAAAATTGTTCAGATGAGTGTTGTTTTTCATATTTTGTCCAAAAGGCGTCCTATGATAGACTACCCAGAGTATAGTAATTTATTATTTGTTTTTAGTATTCCTCACTATCCTAACACACATTGGTCAATAAACGCTAGATGGGAATGGGCAAACTATCTCGTTGCAATGGAAAAGAAAGATTTAAAGGAGAATGTAAAAGAGTCAAACTTCATTGCATTATCTTTAGATGAAGTTACTACGGTAGATAATACTTCTTGGGTCTATATACATGTGTATATTGTAAAATAACATGTCCGCTGAGCTCATCTACTCTGTGTTCATAAAATGAAGGATAGTTCAACATCACAAAATCTATTTGAACTAGTTAAGAAGTCTTTGAATGAAATTGCAGGTATGGATGACTTGAAAATTACCAAAAAGTTGGTGTGTAAGAGCTAATGGAGTTGTCGTAATGCTGATGAAGAGGGTAAATCATAAAACACACAACAATAGAAATTGCACATGGAAAATAAAACTTTCTTTTATTGATTTGGACAACTTATTACATTATAGAAGCTCAAATACAATCAAAGGAATCAACCCTCCACATGTTGCAACACATTACAGCGTCCTCTCGCAAGACTTTGGAATCATCTGCCTTCTGTAACCCCAAATCAACTAGGGTTTCTATTTTCTTGCCTATTCTTGACTCTACGCTTCCCCCCTTAACTCTACTACCACCCAGGGTTCCCAAAAATGGTTATTAATAGCCTTTTTGGCGGCCAACAACCTAATTTTGAAATTTGCATCTCCCTCCAAAAATAGGTCAACTTCCGAGAGCTATAACTTTTGATCTAGGTGTCTGATTGACAAACCGCTTTATGCGTCGAAATGCTCACAGAGTGCTCTACGCGCTAAGAACCTGCTCTGCCAGTTTCGGCCATTTTCGGGCCTATACAAGGCCGTTTAGTGCCTCAAACTTGAGTTTGAATAATTTTCAGGCATTTTTTCAGGAAACGAAAACTTTAATATCTTTCAACTCGCAAATGATCTTTGCGTGATTCCTTCGCCAAAGGTCCTATTTTTCAATTATGAAGCTTCATATAAATTTTCACTTCATTTCATGCCCAAATGCAAACTTTCTAAAAATAGCAGGTTGCTATTTTTAGCAGTTTGGAAAAACTGAAAGTTCTACGTCATTATTCAAGCGTTTATGGAACCAGAACCACAAATTTTGAAAAGAAATGGAAAGAACATCAACAATTATGAAACACCTCTTTTTTTGGGTGATGCAAGATTTCCCTTACACCACTGGATGCTCCTACATCAGACACCTAGGGTAATTTGAGAAGTGACCCTGTTATGTCTCAGGTGTTTATGTGAGGAAAACCCAAATGGTCAACCTCTGCCTTAGACAACCAAGAAGAATCTTCAACAGGCCTTCCTTTCCATTTCACTAGATATTCTTCATATTGCTTGTTCTGAGTACTTCTTCCCACACAGCTATCCAAGATCTTGTCTATCTCCTCTGTTGAAGCAGATGCCAGAATACTCCAATGTTCTTCTGTTGGTCCATCCTCTGTTCCACCTTCATGATATTCTGATAAGTCAGCAATGTTGAAAACAGGGGAAAGTTGATCTCACTCGGCAGCTCCACCTCATTTGCATTTCCTGAATCTTATTTCTTCAAAATTCTGCATGGTCCAAAATTCTTCATTTTTAGCTTATTGTATGTTCTAATTGGGAACCTTTCTTTTCTCAAGTGAACCATTACTTCTTCTCCTACCTAGAATTCCTTATATCTCCTCTTCTAATCTACCTTAGCCTTGTACTGAATATTCATCTTATTAATGTGCTTTTTCACCTCTTCATGCAAATTCTTTATGTGTTCTGCAAAGTCTTCAGCCTCAGCACTTGTCTTTTCTCCTTTGTCTAGATTTCTTAACTCTGAAGCATTTCTTGGACTATTCCCATATACAATCTAGAATGGTGATTTACCAGTACTCCTATTAACAAAATTGTTGTAAGTAAATTCTGCCTGTGGTAAAATCAAATCCCATCCCTTGGGCTTATCTCCTACTAAACATCGTAGCAAGTTACCCAAACTCCTATTCACCACTTCGGTCTGTCCATCAATCTGTGGATGGTGTGCAGAACTGAACTTCAAATCTGTCTTCAACTTCTTCTACAGTGTCCTCCAGAAATACCAACAGACTTAGTATCTCAATCTAAAACTATGCTCTTAGGTAGACCATGTAATCTCACCACCTCCCTAAAAAATAGCTCTACAATATGAACCACATCATTAGTCTTCTTGCAACGAATAAAATGTGCCATCTTCGAGAATCTGTCCACCACCACAAAAATGGAATCATGTCCTCTCTGTGTCCTTAGTAAACCAAGAACAAAATCCATATTGATATCATCCCATGGCTTCTCTGGTACAGGTAATGGCTGATATAGCCCTATATTCTGACTTGTTCCTTTTGCCATCTGACACACTCTACAACTCTACACAAATTTCCTCACATCCTACTACAACTATGGCCAATAATAATTTTAACCAATGCTATCAATCGTCTTATCTCGACCAAAGTGTCCAACCAATCCTCCACTATGCTTCTCCATAATCAGGTTCTCTCTCATGGAACTCCTTGGAATGCACAACTGACTTCCTCTAAACAACATGCCATCTTGGATTATGAATTCCAACCATTTTGTCATGTCCAAAGTAACAAGTTCCAAACAAGCTTTCCAGGCCTCTGCAAAATATAGATCTTCTGGATACAAACTCTTGAGCTCATCGAACCCCACAACCTCTATCTTCATTTTTGTCAACAAATTTTGCCTTCTGCTCAAGGCATCTGCAACTCTGTTGGACTTCCCACTCCTGTGCTTCAAAACAAAAGTATAGCTCTACAAAAACTCGACCCATTTTAAGTGCCTTTGGTTCAACTTTCCTTGACTATTAAGATACTGCAAAGCTTGATGATCAGTATATAAAACAAACTCCTTTGGAAACAAATAATGTCTCCATTTCTTCAAAGCCTGAACTATTGCATAAAACTCTTGATCATAAACAGAATACTTTTTCTTGGCATCATTAAGATTCTCACTAAAATAGGCAATGGGCTTACCTTCTTGGCTCAAAACAGATCCTATAGCACTGCCACTAGCATCACAATCTACCTGAAATACCTTATTGAAATCTGGAAGTGCCAAAACAAGTTGCTCTGTAACTTTCTGCTTCAATGTGTCAAAACTTTTTTCTGCTCCTTTAGTCCATCTAAACTCTTTTATATCCCCTCTCATTGTCTCAGTCAGGGGTGCACAAATGCTACTAAAATTTCTAATAAACTTTCTGTAAAAACTTGTCAAACCATGAAAAGATCGTACCTCTGTGGCACTCCTTGGTGTAGGCCATTCAATGATAGCCCTTACTTTTTCTGGGTCCATCTTAAGACCTTCCTCTAAGACAACAAATCCCAAGTATACCAACCCCTTCTTTGCAAAACTACATTTCTTTAGACTAATTATCAAATTCTCCTCCCTCAACTTCTCTAAAACTCTTCTGATATGCATCAGATGCTCATCCCAAGTTTTACTAAAAATCAAAATATCATCTAAATAGACAATAACAAAACTTCCTGAAAATTCTTTCAGTACCTCATTCATGAGCCGCATGAATGTGCTCGGTGCATTGGTTAGCCCAAATGGCATGACTAACCACTCACACAAACCCTCCTTTGTCCTGAAGGCTGTCTTCCATTCATCTCCTTCTCTGATTCAAATCTGGTGATACCCACTCTTCAGATCAATCTTCATGAAGTACTTGGCTCCACTCAAACAATCCATTATGTCATCCATTCTGAGTAATGGAAATCTATACTTGATCGTGATCTTGTTGATGGCTCGAGAATCTGTACACATTCTCCACTCTCCATCTTTCTTCGGTGCTAGTACTGCAAGTACCACACATGGACTTAGGCTCTCTCTTATTGGTCCCTTCCTTAACAGCTCTTGAACTTGTCTATTTAGCTCTTCACTCTCTACAGGGGTCATTCTGTGTGTTGCCTTATTCGACAAACTGGCTCCTGGTATCAAGTCCATTTGATGACTTATCTTCCTCACTGATGGTAAAACTTCTGGTACATTATCAGAGACAATGTCCTTAAATTCTTCCAACTTATCTAAAACTTTTGCTTGTACATCTTCACATTTCTCTTGACTGATCTTAGGAATCAATGCAAAGCAATGATGTTCATGCTTCATACCTTCCAAAAAATTTCTGCCATCTACCAAGCAAATTCTGGCAGTACTATATACCTTTTCTTCCACCTCCTTCAAGAGCTTCAACTTATGACAAACTCCATCCTTTGTTAGGAAATATGTGTTTGCATGACCATCATGAACAGCGCTCCTATCATACTGCCATGGCCTCCCCAATAGCATATGACATGCATCCATCGGTATGATATCACACAGCACCTCATCATGGTAGTCCCCAATCTTGAACTTCACTAAACACTGCTCATTGACCAAAGCTTTGTGGTCCTTCTGCAACCATGCAATCTGATATGGATGTGGATGCTTTCTTCTTGTCAACTTCAACTTATCAACCATCTCCTCTAAAACAAGATGATCAGTGCTTCCACTGTCGATAATAATATCGCAACACTTACCTTCACATTTGCACCTTGTGTGGAATAGACTCTTCCTCTGATTGGGTTCTTTCTCCTCATTCAACAAAGTTCTTCTGACAACTAGGGTTTCTCCCCTTTCAGCATCTTCAGAACACTCAGACTGCGCATCTTCATCTACATGTGCAACTCGTGCATTACCTTCAGGTCTTCTATTTGTCCTTCCTTGATGTTGCGGACACTCGTATGCTCAATGCCCTTCTTCTCCACATTAGAAACATGTTCCTCTGAAACCTCCTCTTCTAGGTACTTGCCCAGGTCGGCCTCTTCCTCTTTGCTCTCCATTGTTCTAGTCACGAGGGCAGTAGATATTATCTCCTCTCCAATTTTGACTGGTGTTGGCTTCTTCACTTTTCCTTGAATCTTCATTTCGGCCCCCATAGGGTCTTCCACCAGTCCTTCCGCTTTGACCTCTTCCCTTTTGCTTGCTGTCAAATCTTTTATTCAACTTCTCTTCTACCTTTAGGGAAAACTGATATGCATCTTCTGTGGTGGTCATTCTGACCAGGCTCAGCTCCTCTTGAATACTTGGTCTCAACCCATTAATGTAATGGGCTACCTTCTCCTTATTGGCCTCTGCATGACCGGTTCTGATAGTAATCTTATAAAACTCTTCTGTATACTCCTTAACAGACTTGTTGCCTTGCTTCAATCCTTGCAACTTCTTCAATAACTCCATCTCATAGTCCACAGGAATGAACTTCTTCTTCAATTTCTCCACCATCCGATCCCATCTGGTGATCTTTCCGTTTCCTCTTATTTTCCTCTCTAACTGGACATCCTTCCACCAAATATTGGCATGACCCTTCAATTTTGTTTTTGCAAACTTGACCCGATCTGGGTCTTCCACATCTTCATACTCGAAATATTCTTGCATGTCATTAATCCAATCAATAAGCTATTCTAGATTCAAATCTCCAGAATATGTAGAAACTTCGATCCTGGTCCTCTTTCCAATCTTAGAAATGGCCCTTAACAACCTACCTTCTGCAGGATCTCTTGTAGCTTTTTGTTCTTCCTCAGATAGCTCTTCTTTAGCTTCATCTTCGCTTTCTTCTCTTGTTCTTGGATCAAACCCTCTTCGTAGCTCCTCTTGCAATGCATCAATTTGCCTTTGCAGGGCTCTAAAACCCTCTTCCATCAAAGCATTCCTCCCAATATGATTTCTTCATGGAGGCATCTTAATCTCCGCAGAAAACCCACAACCTCAGGTCCTGGTGCAAACTACCTCATGGTCAGCGATCTGTCTACATACTCAAGAACCCTTGCTCTGATACCACTTGATGAAGGGGGTAAATCATAAAACAAACAACAATAGAACTTGCACATAGAAAATAGAACTTTCTTTTATTGATTTGGACAAGTTATTACATTATAGAAGCTTAAATACAATCAGAGGAATCAACCCTCCACATGTTGCAACACATTATAGCTTCCTCTCGCAAGACTCTAGAATCATCTACTTTATGTAACCCCAAATCAGCTAGGGTTTCTATTTTCCTGCCTATTCTTGACTCTACGCTTCCCCCCTTAACTCTACTACCACCCAAGGTTCCCAAAATAGTTATTAATAGCCTTTTTGGCGACTAACAACCTAATTTCAAAATTTGCATCTCCCTCCAAAAATAGGTCAACTTCCGGGAGCCATAACTTTTGTTCCGGGTGTCCGATTGACGAACCGTTTTATGCGTCGGAAAGCTCACGAAGTGCTCTACGCTAAGAACTCACTTTGCTAGTTTTGGCCATTTTCAGGCCCGTATGGGGCCGTTTAGTGCTTCAAACCTGAGTTTGAATAATTTTTAGGCATTTTCAGGAAACGGAAACTTTAATATCTTTCAGCTCGCAAATGATCTTTGCGTGATTCCTTCACCAAAGGTATTATTTTTCAGTTATGAAGCTTCCTGTAAATTTTTACTCCATTCCGTGCCCAAATGCAAACTTTCTAAAAATAGCAAGCTATTATTTTTAGCAGTTTGGAAAAACTGAAAGTTCTACATCATTATTCAAGCGATTATGGAACCAGAACCACAAATTTTGAAAAGAAATGGAAAGAACATCAACAATTTTGAAACACATCTTTTTTTGGGTGATGCAAGATTGCCCTTACACCAGTGGATGCTACTGCATCAAATGCAAGGTCATAGGACTGGTCTTTGCACAAAATTACAAACTACTTGTGCACCATTCATGCTTGGCATTCACTACATGGCCCACAGAATGAATTTAGCATTTAAAATTGTAAGAAAGTTTCTTACAGTATCAAAAGTTAAAAATCTAGTCCGCGAGCTCCACACATACTTCTTCCGAAGTCCCAAATGTTTTTGGAATTTCAAAATTTTGCTGAGGGAATAACAACATGAAACAAGCTTCTTAAGGATGTTAATACTAGATGGATCTCCTTGCATGGACTAGCACAACGAGTTCTTTCAGAATATCCATCCTTGATTGGAATAATGTACGAGCATTGCAACACAGTAGACAAAGCTCCTAGCCTCTTACATAGGTTAAGCGATATAGAGACACTCTTAACTTTAGCTAGTCTTCTCCCCATGCTAGATGAAATGAACAATCTTGTGAAGAAAGCCCAAGACATAACTATGTATATCTATGAGTATACCAAACTACGTAGAATGACATGCATGGCCCTCGATAATCTATATCTAGATCTAACTTCTTAAAGCCCAAGTTTTTATAGGTGGCAGATAATTACAAATTTGAATCATCCTGAAAATTATTTACAGTTTAATGCAAGCGGGGAGTTATGTGCCTTTGTACGTGGATTTGAGATACCAATGCACCATTGTAAGACGGTCAGGCGCTCTATCAGAGAAGTACCTAGTAGAAAGGAAGATTTTGACAGCATTGTTGAATCTGTTAGTAATAATTTGAAGGAAATTGCAAGCAATCTTTCAACAAAGATTTATAATCAATTCCCTCGAGAAGAAATACTTGAAGCCATGTCTATTGTGTATCCTCAATTTTGGGTTCAAGGCCACTGAGATAGCCCAAGTTTTTTTCATCAAAAAGTAACTACCTTGACTGCATACTTTTTGAAAAGTGCAGAATGCAATGGACAGACAATAGAAGGAATTATAGATGGAAATAAGCTTAGAGGACAATGTAGTTGGTTTGCAAGAAGTATGATAGACCAGTTTAATGCCATGGAGAATCCCTTCGAAGAGGGATCAATAACAAAGGCTTGGAAAAAATTAGATCAAAGTGAAATATTGCGTGATTTGATATCAAAATATTTCAAACTTGCTAATTTATGTCAAACAATGATATTGGGTTCGGTGGAAGATGAGAGAGTTTTCATTGCATTGGGGTTTTTGAAATCAAAGATAAGAAACAAACTAGACAAGAATCTGGAAAATTGCTTGAGGGTGTTAGGAAGTGCGTATAATGTCAAAAAGTTTCCTTATGAAAGGGCACTCACAATCTGGAAGTCCATATGTGAAATAAGATGGTTGTGCAACACTTCCAATGCTGGTGGTGGTGGGACAAATGACAGTGACACAATGACTGATGAATTTGAGACTCAGAATCAAGATGAAGAAAATAAAGATCAGACTCAGAATCAAGACGACTCTTTTACTTTATCTGAACGTCAGTTTGAGGACCCTGATTGATTTGGGAAATGGAAGTGAATTAGCAGTTTTTACGTATTGCATTTCATGAATCATATTCCAAAATTGTAGCTGATGATATTTTATATTGTATTCCTTGAAATTGTGAATCAAATTAAATACATTAACATATTATTAATTATTTCATATTTTAATTGTGTCATACTGATAAGTTTTACATTTACTTAGTGATTCATCATTCAACTCAATGCTTAATATTTCTTTGCTAACGTTGATTTGTGCATAAAACATAAAATTTGTAGTAAAGTATAATTTTGGTTTTTGATTTGATATGTGATTCTGCATCATTTTTCACATTTTATGAATTATTTTGATCAGTTCCTTATCCGCAACTGGGTCAGAAAATGAAATATACTCCTACAACAGACCATTTGATCCGCTAGTTAGGGTTTTAGGTTTAGGGTTTAGGGTTTGTCTTCATTTCATACATAAACCTAACCTTTTAGCCTTTTGTGTTATAATTTTAAGTTGACTTGTTACCACTGGTTCCCAGTCATCCAAGTACACACTTAAGCCATCAAACCCGTCAGTATTACCGGCCCCTTTGCCTTGTCTCATTGGTCACCACTTGGTTGGGAACATTATGCATCAAAATGTTTAAAGGGGTTAAATATTTCATCTTTTATCTTAAGTCTTGATCCCTAAAGTTTTTATATCCCTTTCTCTTGTCAACCTAGGGATGTCCGCTTTTAAATCACAAACAATTCGCATGTGTATATTTGAACATTAATGAGAGCTGCTGGATCTCGCAGATTAAATCCTGACCGCTTCCCGCCAACTCGCTTGAATAAAATAATATTTTAAGAAATCTAGAGGGATAGCGGGCTAGTGACACCTGTTGCCTGTCAAAGTGGGACCCATCGTCCACTATAGGCGTCGAACATCAAAGCAGTGAAAATCAATATCTTTAGAGTCAATCTCGCTCGTTCCCTGCTAGCTCACAGGGGGCCCACCAAAAGATTTCATCTCTTAGAGGGATAGCGAAGAGATGACATGTGTCTTCATCTGGACCATTAAAGAGACTTTAGAAGGCATGACATGAATTTTTTTGTCAAATATTTTAAAGGAGTTGCCTTGGGTTTTAAACAATGAGCTACTTAAAGGAATTATAAAGCACATGGACAAATATGCAGTAAGATGTTTTAATCTTAATTGTCCAATAATAAAAAAGTTAAGCTACTAGGCAGATGACTAAGGAGGTTAAATAGCATGCAAGTTGATGGGCCCAGACTTACTCTAGACCGTTCTCTGCTACCCTATTGTCGTATATCTAAACACTGCTAAAGCCAGAGGGATAGCGGGCAATCTCAATGGCATGTGAATAAAACATTTGAAATGGTAATAACAATAGTAGCATATAGAACAATGAACATTAGCAATCATTGACTGTGTATCTAGTAGTTGAAACCAGAGTTTTTATTCAATTGATAAAATAAATAATACAGATAATTGAACGTCAACACATTACTGAATTTGAGTTTTCTACATAGAGGCAATGTAAAATCTTACTCAAAGACAACTCTGCACAGAGCTGAGTTGGAACTTGGAAACTCATATTATCAATATCAAATCATTCTAACAGCGTTTTTAGCAAATTCTACTGTTCAGGTGGTGGAATTATCATTTCTTCTAGTTGATGTTGTCTGACTTGAATTTTTGTTAACAATGTATGATTGAATTTCAATTTGGATCGTGACTTGAATGTTTCAGCCAAAGATACATTCAAGATTATCAGTGGTTTGATGGAATCCAAAAAGTTTGCCTCATCTGGGTTCTGAGGAAACTGGTCCAAATCAATCTTCCTTGCATCCTCCATCTTCTTTTTGAAATTATCTTTTCCAATGAATCGCTCATTTTTGTCAAAAGCCTATGGCAAACCAAGTTTTGTCAAGTTCCTTACCTTTTCATCCTCCTTCTTAATCTTTGTTGCATCCTCAACCACAAATTATGTTGTTTCACGCATTCTTGAACACTTTTGAATGATAGATGTCACCTTCATTGAGGCTTCAATCCGATTAGTAATGCCTTTTGAAATCAATTCATTGTCGTTGGCTTTGTAGACTGTTTCTAGAACTTGATTTGCAGATTTCTCTTCTGCCTGCAGTTGCACATTTTTGTTGTCTATTAAATATTTGTTCAACTTCTTATGATGTAGTCTCATGGCATCAATCAATTGAAACAATTCACACAAATGATCAATCCTCTGCATTATTTCCTCCCAGATCTTTTGTTTCATATGCCTCATTGTTTGTCTACAAAATTCAGTTAACTTATTTTGACAAGATTTTATTTCATTTTTTGCTTCCATAAGCTCTACGGCCAATGTTTCCTTTTTTTTCTCTCTTTCTCCAATTTTTGTTCCCACTATTCATTTGCTTTCCCAATGCTTTGTCTTAATTTTTCTAAAGTGGATTTTTCCTCGTCATATTTCTTTTTGATCTCATCTAACCTTTTCTTTAGTCCATTCAATTCCACCTCTATTTGTTTATCCTCTTTGCTTGTTGATGTAGAGGCAGATTTTTTTATTCTTTTTTCTAATTCATTTCTCTTGTTATCTGTTGCTTTCCTCTTTGCTTTCTCATTTGCTAAGTCTGCCTGTAATTTTTCTATTTGATTCTGCAACCTTTTTTCTCTCTATCATGCTTTAGCAATGGTGTGTACACCAATTCATTATTCTTCTTTGATATATTAGTTTTCTCAGTATTTTTTAATCCAGAAAAATCAAATTGCAAACTGCTCACCTGAAATTCAGATTGATCCATCTGATTTTCTGGTTTATTTTGAACTGTGGGAACAACAATTGTGTACTCCATGATTTCTGAATTTGTGTCAAATGTGGGTAATATCATGGTTGTTGTAGGCTCTGAAGTTATAGCAGACACACTCTCCATCAGTTGCTTCTTTTCTTTTTTATACAATTCTGATTTCTTTTTAAACTCTTGAATGTAATAAAAACCTAGGGATGCAAGAATAAGGGAATGCTTGAATGGTGAAGGAATAGGAGTACTTGCAATTTCTGTTACAGTCACACTAATTGGGGGAGTGCCTGGAAATAACTCCTTTGTGGTGGAACTAGTAGTTGGACTTGGACCTGTCATAATCCTTTGTCTCTTCTGTATCCCTTGATCACTGAGTATTTGTGTGGTATCTTGTATTGGTGTCCTCTTGTGTGTAATTTGTTGTTGGACTTGTTGCTGTAGCACATGTTGACTAAGTTCTCCACCAGTGGCAATGTTAGTCGCACTAGGCTCTCCACCATGGGCATGTCCAAGTTGTGATTGCATCTAACCATGAGGATTAGGATTTGAAACTATAACAAAATGAATTCTTTCAGTTGTACTTGTATGCCCTTGGTCTATTTTATCAGTTGATTCAACTCCAAGGCCTTGTTTATCAAATGGTTTCTGGTGACTAAATCTATTGGGTTCCAAATGTCTTGTCCTTGGGACCCCAAACCACCACCATGATAACCCATATTTTCAACTATGGTTGCTCCTAAAGTATATGCTTCTTTTGTGGCCTGACTTAGACCAGGTTTGAAATTGCTTTGTTCATCCCTATCATCATCAGGTTCATTATCAATTTCTTCATCTTCATGTTCATTGGGATGCTCTATATTCCACAATTTGCTAAACTTGTTGTCTTCATCGATTTCTCTATACTCTGCAACAGTTCTTGGTTCTGTTACCTAGATTTCACTACTAGCTCAATCAGGTAGAGCTTTCCAGATTTAAAAGAGAAAAAGGTACATATATTTCTACTGTGTTCAAACCAAGCACATTTGATACAAATCAAGATGAAATTGTAGTGTTGCATTCAGATGTTTTCAGAAAAACTCAAGAGATTATAAAAATCTATTTAAAAGATCAGCAATTTGTATTCAAAAATAAGTGTATAAGTTCTCACACAAGCCGTGAGACTAACTGGTTTAACGCAAAAAGAAAAGACAAACTATACATGTATACATAAACTGAAAAAACGGAATATACATATGAGATAGGGTGACTCGTCATTGCCTGAATGATGAGCCTTCATGTCGCGTCTCCTATCTTGTTCGGCGCATCCCACATCCAGCCGTTGTCTCCTTGCTATCCCGTCATCTGCATAAAAATTTGAAAAATTGATGTTAGAGCAATGGCGAGGCATCATACATTATATGATATGCATTCTATAAACATACAATTTGTGTTTTCAGATTGCAGTAAACCAGTTAGCGTCACAGAAGCTTTTGAGAAGACAAATCCAGGAATATCAACTGCAAGCATGCATTTATTTTCTAACAAGTTTGCTTCATGTGCAGATACAGATGCAATTATGTTTCCGTTTGATTCATCAGTTACGTTATGAGTGGAGGAAATGTGGCTCCCACAAGGGTTAAGCCCAGCTCATAAACCTTTACAGAACATTTCAGATACAAGTCAGCTCAAGGAGCACATTCAGAAAAATAGATACAGTTGTCAAGAGGTTTCAAACATGGTAGGACAGCAAACAATCAGAGGAACAGTCAAAACAGGATAGCAAGGCATGACAGAACAGTACTCATGTGATATGATGGAACAACAATCCTCAATGGTAAAAAAGAAAAAAATTGCATGCTAACAGCAGTCAATCAGTCATAATAGAGTAGCAAAGTTGTTAGCAAGGCACAACAATAGCAAAGTATAATAGAGCAGCAATACACAAAAAAAGAAGACAAATAGACTACAATGTGATGAAGTTCAAGCAGCAAGTTATTTCAGGTTTGCAGAGGTCAAACTACAAGGTATGAACAGCTATAAGCATAGAGTAATATGACCTTTTGACCCAAAGAGAAATCTGTATCAGCTCAAAGACTACTTGGAACAGCCTAATCAAGATAGTGGCATCACTATCAGAGGGAAGGTCCAAACATTCTAAGACAGTCACAACTTATAATAAAGGAGCAGCCATTGTTTAAGAGCAACCGTAATAAGTCACAAAGAGCAACATTCACGAACTAAAGGGAGACCTATAAGCAGAGATGCAGATGTTGTAAAGGAGATAACAGGTATATCACATTGTTCATTTTCTCAATTTCTAAGAAGTTGTCTCAAGAGGCCTAGTACTATCATCAAAGACTGTTATAGTGTGATAGGGTCCAAATGAGTGAACGATCTTGAGGACAAGGTACTGGCAGCAAATACACAGTCAGAACTTCCAAAATGCCCAGACAACACAGTCTTTAGACACAGAAAATGCAATTTTCTGAAAAGAGCGAATGCCACAGAATTCACCAACAATACAAAATGGAGTTTTGAGCCTTTTTGTGAACAGCAGAAAGAAAAAAATGAAGGTTTTTGTTTACTCAGAAATAGAGTCAAAGTCATACATTTTGACAATAAATAGCAATAAGAACATGCACTTCTCTTTTAAAGTTTAAACAACAGAACAAGAGTATACGAAAGTGGAGGAGTTTTTAAACAAGAATTCACAGAGATCCGGAATGAAGCTGACAGAAATGGAGTTTCAAGGTCGTATACAGCCATCAGGTTTATTAAAAACAAAGTTTCCACAGTAATGAAGCTACAGCTACTCAGAGAAAACTTCATATTACGAACAGCAACAAGGCATCCTTGTATTTTTTCCAAGTTTTTTGTTTGTCTAAGCCAGGGAGAACAGAGAAACATCAAAATATGAAGAAAAATGCAAGGGTTGTTATTCTTTTTCAAACATATACTCAGAAATGTTAAAAATCGCGCCTCCTAGCAGCAGTATACAGTAGAAGATACAAAAATTTTCATTTTTTTTATTTGACATCAGTAAATACAATTTTTCAAGTTGTAGCAATATAGAGAAGACACAGAGAAGTCTCTTTTCAAATATGAATGGAGTTTGAACAGCAACAGCAAGAAAAAATGAAGGTTTTGTAGTTTGGTCGGAACATCATGCTCCGTTTTTGACTATCAAAACACAGACTTTTAACTCATTTCAAAACAAAACCCTCAGAAATGTTTTCATAGAATGCTCAGAATCGCGCTTCAATGCATATGCAGTGAAAATGCTAGTAACGAACAGAAGAGAATCAAGAAACGTTCGACAATGAAGGGATTTACCTTTCTACCAAATGCTATGCACGATAAAGCCACAGATAATTCCTCATTTGACTCTATAACAGCGGCCTCATAGTCAGCAAATGCAGAAGAAACACCAGAAAGAACAATGAAGGAGGTCGGCCAGAAAAAGCCACAGAAAATCCATCACTTCGCAGTCAGTTCGCAGTAAGAAAACAGCCTGAAATGCCTCAAAAAATGATCAAGTATGGAGTCAAACCCTCATAAAAGACAACTTACCTAAGAATCGACAAGGAACAGCCAGTAATCGACCAGAAATGCTGCATTTTTCACCCTTCAAACCCTCATGGTGACCAGCAGCGAACAGCAAAACAAAATGCAAATGAAAGTGTTTCTTTTTAGGGTTTCTCTCTTTCTCTTAGAGGGTCGAATGACCTATTTCTTAAGAATCTTTGCCTTTTTTTTAAAACATCATTTTCCTCCTATGGCCCGTACCAAATGTTCGAACTTTGCAAATGTTTTAAGGGGCCGTGGCATTTTAATACCTTTTGTTTCTTTTTTACAAAAATAAAGCCAAGTCCAATATGTCATACAAGAAACACAAGGTTGAATGTCATCCCATGATAATGTGCCAAGGTGGGTTAAATCATGTATGTAAGACTTGGTGTATTATGGGCAAGACAAGGTCGAATAGCATGTAAAGTGCTAATTGCATGTAGACTAGGAGTTATAAGGTGATAAATGTTTCTTTCTTACCAAGTCAAAATGTATTAGAAGGGATACAAGGTGGTGTATGTTAGGAGACATAAGGTGATGATTAAAATATATGTGGGAGTTACAAAGTGAAGTCATAAAATGGTGATGGACTATGGGAGTCATAAGGGTTGTTTTGAAACATACTTCACGGAACCTCGCTCAAATCATGGAGAAATGTATGCGAAGAACGAGATGACGAGAAGTTGTGAAGCATTGTGATGATACAGCTTTGTGTAGATGATGTAGATGTGACTCACGTCATTTTGTCTAGGAGCCAAGGATGTCTTCATTGTCGTCTTTTACGACATTTAATCAAAACACCTAAAATCACAAAAAAATCAGGGATTTAGATTAAATGTCATTATTTTCTGCATAGGATTATTTAATTGTAGAACATTTACTAAGGTGGTGCAATTATAAGCCTCTTGGTGAAATGTTAAATATATGCAGAAAATAAGGTATTTTTGTCATTTATTTAAAAATATCAGATATTATGATTGTAAGAGGATGATGACACAAGTTTGAAGCACTAGAGAGCACTAAGAGGTATTTTATCCTATTTTTAAGTGCCTTCATGATAGTGGATGGCATGCCTCCACCATTTCTGCATTGGGACCCCTTTTTGGAGCAGTTTAAGGGGATATTTTTTCACTGTTTCTGAGATACACGAGAATGGAGCTAGTGGGGTTGGTGAATGTTGATCCTTGTTGAGTGGAGTTGGTGGATCTTTTTTGAGTGGAGCATGAGCTATTTACAGTTGTTAGAGTTGTATATATTCCTCTTCCTTGTTCAGTTTTAGGAGGTTCTGGCTGTTCACAGCTCTGCAAATTGTAATTTTATGAGTTCTTTTGCAGAAGTGAAGAGTCTTGTAACCCATTTTCAGAGATATGCAGCATTGTAACACCTTTTGACAGTAATAAGCAGTCTATACCTTCCCATGTTCTTCTGATATTGTGTGTTTTTCTGTGTTAGTACAAGCCTTTGTGCTATTTTTTTTTGTCCTTAGAGTTGTACTGCATGTTGATGCCTTTATACAGGAGTTACATTATTTTTGCAGGTTGTGAGCTGTGCAAGTGATAACAATCAATTTTAGATAGTGAGAAAATCTATTTCTCCTAAACAAGACTGCTGTTATTTAAGCCTCCTCACAAAGTGATCATGCAAAGATTGTGATTTGTTGGTTGTGCAAAGGATCTTGATTATTACTAGTTCTGTAGTGTGTCGTTTTCTGTGTATTTGCTGATAATCGTTTGGTGTATTACCTTAGACAGTAGGTTGCTTTTTATGCAAGCCTTCTTACCCTTTTCTCTACAAAGTCTTAGTCTAGGTAGCATAGGTGAAGTACCAAGAGGAAGCCGGCCTTCTCCGGAGGTTCTTTCCGTCATAGGCAACCCACAGACCTAGGAAAGATCCCATGTTTCTCCAGATTGCCCAGTTTCACAACTCGGCGAGGGTGCAAATCTGAGAGACAACAGGTTCACCTAGATCCTTCCTCATAGACCAAAAGGTAGTAATTTTTTATTGTGACTAATTTTTGCTTGTAACAGGCATATCTAGAGATTCTAGAATTTTTACTCTAATAGATGGTTTATCACTTTTTTCATAAAAATTGTTGTACCTCTTGATTTGATTCTTCACTAGTGCTCATGTATTTTGGTGCAATCTCATAATTTCTGTTGACAATTGTTCAAAAGAAATACCTTTCTCAGCAATAGTTTTCTCCATTACTATTTTGACCTCGTCCCAAGAATCCTTGTTTCTCAAGTTTTCAAGCAAAGGTTTACTTTGATGTTGAATTCTACTTGCAGCATTCCTGTTGGCCACAATCATTGTTTTAATGGTGTCACATGGATCATACTGCCAGTGACAGACATCATCAAAAATAAAAAATTCCAAAAGATCATGTACCACCTTAAATGCTTTTCTCTCCAATGTGAACCGTCTACATGAAACAGGTAAAGAAGGAAATAAGGTCTTCTTTTGCTGACCGGCAAAGTGTAGTTCATCAGTACTCTGCATCTGGCTTACATATTCCAATGCAAAAACCCTTTATGTCACATGTATTGGAAGTTTGTATGGATCTACTCTTGATCCATGAAATCTTAGCACAGTATATTCTTCCAATAAGTACCAATCAACGAATTGTATTTCTTTTCCTAGTTGAATGCAATCTCTACATGATATAGGCAATCTAGGCATTGGACTATTTGTAATTGTTTGATGCAATGGAGCCAAAAAGTAGTCTACAAAATGATTGTAGTTCCTTCAAGAATCATGCATCCTTATCTTAGTGGTCCAATCATATACTGGAGCCACTTTCTTTTCCTCGGCATTACTTTAGGGCTGAATTTGAACCTTGTTGGTCTGAAACATTCCACTAAATTTGAATAGAAAAAAATAGCACAAGTAGGTTGTGAACCTAAATGTCTTGGTGGAACCTCCTTTAATCATTAAAAATTGGTTATGCATGGATTCTACAATGTGCTCAATAAATTTATATTTGGCATGTACACCAATATCATAATGGATATTATATACCATTTCAAGGAGGCTTGCATCCACTTCCCAATTGCTATCCAGTCCGAGGCAAAACGCTAGCATGGAAATAGTATCTTAAGCCCATGATTTAAAAATTTCCAAAGGATAAGGAGGCTTATGGTTACCTTTCAACTTGTTTCTTTCTTGAACTATTTTATTTAGGAAAACATTTTTGTCCCTTTCATCCGCTGCTTCATAATCACTAGCAAGCTTTTCTAGGTCAATGTGGACATCTCCAAATTCTTTGATTGTAAACCCCAACACTTTTCCAAAGTCTTCTGCATTAATGGATAAAATTTCTTCTTTGGTATCTTTATTTACGATTTCTCTTTTGTTATCATCATAATTGTGGGCACAGACCATGATAAATTCTGGGCAAGGGAAAACCTCATGTAACATCATGCGCCCTATTCCAGTTACCCAGGGTGCATTGATACTATTAACTTGCTTTTGGTTGGTAACCTTATTCTCACACGAAAATCTAAGTTCTGAGGTAAGTTTACCATTGATTTTAGGATCATAAATATCATGGTATTCATCAGTCAAACCTGAGGTTTTAAGCAATCCAGAATAATCTATTTTTCTATCTGAACTTGCTCTGCCTTTCCCAAAAACTTTGTATGGTCTGCTAGTGGTGGTAGACATGCTTATACAGTGTGAAATTGTGAATTCCCTCTTACGTCCTCCTTAATTTTTCTTAAGTCTCTCAACCCTAAACCCAAAGTTTGACAAAATAAGATTTTAAGAAAAAAGTATGACAAAATTAGATTTTAGGAAATGATGAAACGTAGCCTAGGAATTCTGTCTTTTGTCTTACCATCTTTGTTGGAAGTGGCACTGCAATGAGCAATCTAAAATCTCCTCGTGTACTAACCCTCTCACTTAAAAATAAAATCACTTAGCAGTAGAAAGATTGCTTTTTTATATAAAGTGAATTTTTTTATGAACATTAAAGTGAATGAAATGTCAAGTCAACGTGTTGCTTCCAGACTACACAATTAGTACATGGATGACAGTTGTCCTACATTGACAAGTCACAGCAATTTCTAAACCATTGATCTTTGTAAATCTAACGGTTATAGGGTGATTCTGGAGATTTAAGATCGCAAGCCTAGTGCTCTGTGCATTTCATTCTGGAATGCAACTACAACCATCCATCAAATGTTCATCAAACGGTTGAGTAATTTATGATATAAACAATAAACATATAGTTTGTTTATATAGATCTACTTTTAGTGACAACTTTTAGTGTTTATAATGTAATTTGTCAATTTGCTGGCAACTTTCTTTTTTCATTTGTATTGATTTATGTTTCAAATCTACATGCAAATATTTTTTACGTTTTAAATCTGCAAAGAGGCCTGTAGGGCTTAAATTTGACAGTCGACCTTACCTGTCAAGCAATTTTCTTATGACAGTAATCTATTCAATGTTGCCTTTAAAAACTATGGCATACATTAGTATGAGTAGATTATATAGAAACCAAATATATATAAGCATAATCCTATATAAATTTTGACAGTTTGTCCAAAATCTCCCCTTTCATATGATGCAGTCTTTTTAAATTTTTTATTGTATTTTACAACAAAAATGCCTAAATACAACTATACAACTATCAAATTTAAGCCTTGAAAGTGGGTATTCAATTGATATTAATTCAAAAAATTCTTATAGTTGGGGGATAGCTGCGCCCCTGGCATATCATTATGTTACAAAAAATTCCCATGTATTAGTATTACATATTCATTCCCAACCGATACGATAATATTACATCAAACTTACATAGCAAAAATCAAAACACTAGCTAAGGGATACCATAGAAATTGTCTGTTTCCACTAGCTCTGTGAAGTGTAGCACCCATTCCAGATTTGGCTCCATGTCGAGAGCTCGAGTGCACCTTAGAAAATTTTGACTGATGGTGGCCTAGTGACAGTGGCGGGTGAGAGCCCCATCTATCATGTTGAGAAGAAAGGGAAGCCGCGAAACCCACACACCCATCTCTACCCCAAAAACCACCAATGATAGGTTAGAAGACCACAGAATCCCCACACCCATCTCTACCCCAAGAACCACCTCCAAATCATTACCCAGAAAATCTAGCTTGAAAATTTCTCGCAATAGAACAAGAATATCCACCTTCACACCTCCAAGGTCCAACAATGACGCCAAGAACCAAGAAGCTATGTCGGAATTCACTATGTATCTTTTCTTATCTATTAATAAATCCCTCCCAAGCACCATTTTCACGGCTTCCAACTCTAGGAAGCGTAAACGGGCAATTTTGTGAGGCTTCGTTATCGCTTTAAGCCTCGAGTTTGTGATGAATCCCAAGAAAGCAATTTTCCTTTGTAGTGCTATAAGGCAAATTGGCGTATTCATTTTCTTTGTTAAGCTAGCTTCAATCTTTGGTATGAGAAAGCGTTGTTGGGCTCCATTAAATAGAGTCAGGCTTCATTAATGGTGCTCGGCTTCAAAGCTTTGGGATATCTTTCCAAGCGTGCCAATATTTAAGTGATATGATATATTTGTTCAAGTGATTTTAATATGCATGCAAATATTTATCCTTGATTTGACTTAAGTATATAGATAATACTTAATAGAGTTTCCAAACGATGTTCCAAGCATGTAATTCAGGACACATATCACCAATTTTGAATTAAAATGAGCACAATATTTGTAAATTGATATGTAAGATCCAACCAATTTTATATACAATAAACTAATAATAAATACTATAAAAAGAGGGAGTAATTCTTTTTTTTCTAATTTCAACAAAATTATCTCAGATCAAATATATTCAATAAATGAATAATACAATAATTACCAAAACATTAACATTTACATATACTTCAGCACTTTAGAAATCTAAAGTGTCAACATAGTTGGACCTCCATAGCTAATACTCCTCCTCTATTGGCCAAATGAAATTGACAAGTTCGTCTACTTTGGTACTGTAGGGTGTGTACTTGATAACCACTCAATTAGCTTCCTTGTCAAATTCCTCTAAGAAAATGCCAGTGTGAATCAGTTTATCCATGTTGCTTCTCAACATATCTAAATCAACATTGTCACAGATGAGCTTAACTTGAGCAGATATTATTTGTTTTGCCTAGTCCCTCCACAATTGTAGAGGTTTAACCCCACCATTTTCACTCAAAATAACAGGAAGAAAACTAAAAATCCATTCATCAAACTTTTTGACAAGCTCCCTGATATTTATTTCCAAAGGACTTACCACCCCCTGAAAATCCTTAATTGAATTTACAAGCCTGAGAGTTGGGACAATATTAGGAGGTGCATCCTTGACATGCTTGGTTGTAATTGCCATGTCTCTTAATGTTTGGGCTCTAGGGATCCATGTATCCATTAATGATGTTACAACATCCTTATTCTTATCAAAATCCTTTATGGTATCAAACATAGAAGAATAATTTGAATGAATGCTAATTAATCTCCTATCAATCCCTTTATTCAAGTGTTCAAGAACTATAGTTACAATCTTCATATTACTGGAATAAATTGATTCATTGACCTTTGACAGCAATTTCTTGTACACCTCAATTTGATCCAATAATTCCTCTTTAGTAGGCTCACTTGATGGAGTTGCACCTGATGTGCTTGGCACCTCAACTGCAAGGGGTGCATCTCCAAGATTGTATGGAATGATTTCCATTGAAACTTCTGGAAGGACAGTAGAGTCAGTCTGTGTTGGGGCATGAGCATGCATATTATGCAATTGTTACTTTAACAATGTCACTTCAGTTTCCAACTTGGCAACCTTTTGTTAACTCTCATTATACTCTGCAACCATGTCATTATACTTGGTTCTATATTGATCTCGTTCCTCAATGATATTCTCTACTGTTGCCTTTGTGAATTTGGCAACGTTCACTGACATGTTTGCTGCCTCAATTGCTAGGGTATCAGACACTCTCTTAAGAATTAGCTCTCCACTTATGTTTGGAGTAGGCTCAACAACTGTAAGTTTCCTTGCACTTGGGGCCAATGCCCAAATAGCAAGTACTTCCCATTCTTCGTTGAAAGAAGACCCCTGCAAAGCTAATTTTGCTTCCTCCTCTGTTTGATACAAGGGTCTGTCATGCTTGCTCACTGTGTCAAAAGCAATTGTTGAGGTGAAATCCCACTCTTGCAGCAATAAAATACCACTTTCCTTCACCAACTCTTTGCCTTTTTCAGCTGTTATCTTCTGAAATTGTTCTTTCATTTCCTTTCTAACCTTAGTCTGAATAATTGCTTCTGGTAATTCAAGGTGTAAGCTTCTCTTTTTGGAAACATTATCAACATATTCATCTCTCTTTGCCCTCCAAGAAAACTCTCTAAAAGTAGGGGTTTCGACAAATGAATCATCTATCATGAAGGTCTTGCAAGCTTCCTCCCTAATGTCATCCGTGTTTCTCATCCCCATGAGGTCTACCTTGCCCAACCTGAGGCTGCTTTCTAGTTCTATTATCTCCCTAGGGGGAGAGGGCGTTCCCTATCTCATATCCTCCTCAGTGACAATGATATCATCATCTAACTCATCTAGATAATCCACCAAGTTTCTTTGTTCAACCTTTTGCTTCTTTGGTAGTGATTGTCTTGGAGGTGAATCCACCTCAATCACTTGTGGAGCATCTTGCCTTGGGGGAGACAGTGGTGGCATTTCATGCAATGGTGAGGAAGCTCTTGACCCCTCAAGTTCAGAATCCTCAGATGCAGTTGGGGTGGCAATAAATTGTTGCTTCCTCACAATACCTTTTCTCCTTGCAAAGACTCTGATCTTTTGTGGTGGTTGGTAGGTAGGCCTTTCCTCCAACACTGGGGCCTTCCCCTTATCCTTTTCATGTTCTTCCCCAACCACAACATTTCCTTTGTTAGCAACCAATCTCTCTCCTTTCATCCTGCCAACCACTTGCTCAAAATTCTGAAGCATATATTCAACTTTTTGCAATTCATTTTTGAATTGAGGTAGCCGCAGGGGATCATATTAGGGATCAACCTTCCATTTTTCCCTTACCATCTTATCATAGGCAATCCATTTTGCTTTCCTGTCCTCCTATATTTGGTAATTAAAGATATTCCTAATAACATATTCAGGGAAATAGAAGTTATGTATGAACTGGCTACTTCTGATCCTCGCTTTCAATGCAGCCATGAAACCTTCAGGATCATGATTTCTTGGGCGCATTCTCCTCATGTTGTATGGTTCAAGCAATTCATCCATTTTTCTCTACCCTCCACCAGTCATCACAAAGTCTACAAAAATTGTCCATGTTGGGAAGAAGGTTCCTTTCCTCATGTTTAATAAGTGGTCATCTTCAACATTACCCAGCTACCAAATGACCTCAAGGAATCCAATTCTCAGTGGCACATCTCTTGGGATAACATGTGGTCTAACCATAGTGCCATATACTAGAATTGTACAATCTAGATAGGGGATGACATCTCCCCAGTTGTGATCAATTTTTAAATTAGACCTCCTTTCTTTTGGCCTGAGAAAATCATGTAGTTCAGTTGGAATCCTTGGTGGATTCAGGATTAGGTTATTCCTCAACTTTGATGCAAAGGCATTCTCAAACACCACAAAATCAAACTTCATATCATCCTTGTCTAGAATTCTTGTCCAACTTTGGATAGGCAGCTCAACACCATCTTCCTCCTTTTCCAACTCCATATCATTCTCAAATAATTTTGCCCTTTTGAATAAAAACATGTGCATTAACAGTGAGTACCACCAAAACTAAACCAAATTTTTACCATTATTTAATGATAATAAACCCTCATGAATGTTATTTGCCAGTAGGAAGCAAAGTCATATACTATGTTGTAAGCGAGGTGTTGGATATGACCAACCATATACATGAAACCCATTGGCATGCCGGAAGCAGGATAAAACCCCAAGATTTGACACAAAGAATAGAAGGTTTTCTGAAAATATGGAGCAACATACTTTATTGGGAAGGGTTCCTTATCTGATGGACCAATAACAATTCTCCCCTTTCCCTTTCCAATTGATGCTAGATGATTTGGCGGCATTGTGATTTTAAAGGTGTGTCTTGTCTTCTCGTATTCACTCCTAAAGGTTTTCAAATCAATTTTTACCAAATCCTCATTCCACTCATGAAGTTGAAAAACTTCAAAAAATCTCTTCCCTGCTGATCTTTCGCATTTTGATCCCATTATAAGTCCTAACAACTCTGGAGATAGGATCATATTTGGTTGCCACTGCTTTTAACAAGTCCACATCCATGTAGACATTTGGGACAACCAATTTCCCCATGTCCAATCTCCAGGGGTTACATATAGGAGCACTCAAATTCGTGTTCCCAAACCAGTTCTTGAACAGTGACCATCCTATAAGTGGTAGCATCCTTGATATAGATATGTTTATCTATGAGGCCTTCTTTAATTTTGGAACCCTGGAACATAAGCGGACCTTTTACTTTGTCATTAGTGGAGAGCTTTAATTGATCAAGAAGGTCCTAGACTATGGGCCTTTTTGTCTCTCCAGAGCTTGAGGTTTGGGCTCATGGGGGTGCTATTATGGTGAGAATTTTGCAAATTAGGCTTTTAGTTTAGCAACTAGGGTTCTGACTTAAAGCAACAATAAAGCTCAAATTTTGCAGTTCAACAATCTAAGAAGGCAAAACCCTTAAAGAAATGAAAATTTACCAACTAGGGTTCCAACTTAAAGGAGCAATAAAGCTCAAATTTTGTAGTTCAACAATCTAAGAAGGTAAAACCCTAAAAAAATGAAAATTTACCAGTAATTCCTATTGACAAAACCACGAGAGTGAGCACAAGCAACAATTTTAGAAGGCGAGATTTTAACTTATGGCTTTGAACACTTTGAAAACCCTAGTTTTGATCGCCAAGAGATTGAAATTGCCTCGAGAGATTGAAATTGCCTCCAGATGCTTTAAAACACTTAGACGGATTTCAATTATGCAAAATGACTGGTTTTATGGCGTTAAAACTGCCATTACTACTCACTCGCGTGAAGCAGAATGACTCCCATGGCCACTTTCTCAATTTCAAACTCTACCTGTTGATCTCTTGATGAGATGGCAAGATGGACGACCGTGATGAAGTTTTTTGCCACATGGAATTATTTACTCATCTTTCGGTGCACCCCACCTTCTCTTCAGGCTACGAAGTCTACTACGTGGCGTTCGCTCGTTAGCCCATTGGGTTTATCGCCCGTGCATCTTCTAACAATGGGCTAGCAAGGAATGGTTAGGATTAACATGGGCCCTCCAACCTGCTCACACATTAACTTCTCAAGCCATCCACTATCTACTTAAATTCTTCAACATTGGACAACTAAGATTAAAACATCTTGCTGAGGAATTTCCCATGTGTCTTATTTAAACCTTTAATAGCTCACCCTTTAAGTCTCTTAAGGCTGCTTCAAAATATTTGCTAAAATATTTCAAACTCTGGTCATTGATCTCTTGATGAGATGGCAAGATGGACAATCGTGATGAAGTTTTCTGCCACATGGAATTGCCTACTCATCTTTTAGCAGACCCCACCTTCTCTTCAGGTTGCGAAGTCTGCTACGTGGCATTAGCCCGTTGGGTTTATCGCCTGTGCATCTTTTGACAACAGTCTAGCGGGAAATGGTTAGGATTAACCTGGGCCCTCCAACCTGCTCGCATATTAACTTCTCAAGCCATCCGTTGCCTACTTAAATTCTTCAATAGTAGATGGCTAAGATTGAAACATCTTGCTGAGGAATTTCCCATGTGTATTATTTAAACCTTTAATAGCTCACCCTTTAAGTCTCTTAAGGATGCTTCAAAATATTTGCTAAAATATTTCCTGTTCTTCTATAGTTAGCATTTAAAAAGTGGACCTTGCAAGGTTAACATCGAGACTTAGGCAACAGATGAAATATTTTAACCCGTTCCCCACCAAGCGGTGACCGACAAGACTAGGTATAAGGGGCCGGTAAACAACACAAATTTGATGGCTCAAGTTTCAACTTAGACAACTAGCAACCGGAGGTAGCAAGTCAACATAAGATTACACAGAGGGTTAAAAGATAGGTTTCTCATATGAAATGTCAACCATTAATATTTGAAAATCTAACGGTTCAAGTGTTATTCCGGAGGTTTGAAGTCGTAGGTCTAGTGCTTCAAACATTTTCTTCTGGAATGCAACTACAAACATCCATCAAAAATATATCGAACGGTCATTGATTATATTAATTTGCGCTGACATCTTGCTTCAGACATAATAAATATGTTGACACTTGTCTCCATTCTAGAAACTTTATGAAGGAATTTGGATGTGTGGAAAATTTGTCTCAGAATAAAACTATATGTAGCATTTGATATTTTCGCCACGCACAGTATGATTTTTTATTGGCATAACAGTTTATTTCGCCAATTAATTTATTAATTTTTTATTGGTTTGAAACTATATTTAATTTGTCAATGATTTTTTTTATTGGTTTGAAAATTGGTTTAATTCACCAATGAAAATATTTTTTGGGTTTGAAAATAGATTTTAATCGCCAACAAAAATATATTTTTATTTAGAAAACAGGTTTAATTCGCCCACATAAATATTTTACTGGTTTGAAAATAGGTTTTAATTCGCCAATGAAAATATTTTATTGGTTTGAAAATAGGTTTTAATCGCCAATGAAAATATTTTATTAGTTTTTAAAAAATTACAATTTACTAGGATTTTCCAAAGACCTCTAGTGATTACAAAAGATTCACCAATTGAGATTTTTTTTTCCCCAGAAAAAATTAAAAAATTTGCTAATAAAATTAATATTTTTTCTCGGGAAGTATACATGATTCTCCAGGTTTATACACTTTCTCCACGGGGGGGGAGGGGGGTTCTTAAAGTTATCCCTGCTTTTGGGCTTGAGATGGTTTGTGGATGCAAACGGTATCATAGACTCTCGAAAAGAAGAGCTATCATTTACCAGTGAGAACAAAATTTTCAATATTCCTTTGGGATCATCAATGGAGGAAGCATACACAGAAGAAGTCAATCAGACATAAGACAGTGATAAGGATTGCAAGAACATCTACAAAATTTTAAGGTTGGATGGAGAAGAAACAATAAAAGAACCTAATTCCAAGGGAGAAGTAGACGTAGAGGATGATCATTACAACACCGATAATGAGGAAGTTCTAGAAGCCTGGTTGTGAGAAGAACCAAAACTGAAAACATGGAAAATGGTTGGTTACCGGAGTATATTCATGATCAGGACTGGCAAGGAAGACATACCACAATCCTCTGCATTTCATCAAAAGTCACTGCAGATCACTTTTGACACATTGGGGAGGAACAAGAAATCTATATCTCAAAAATTTCATCAAATGAAGCAAAGGAAGCAGAGAAATCGACATACCAAGATGACTAAGTTCCCAGAGATACAAACAGGGCAGTTACATACAAACTGAAAGAAGATAATGGAAAAAGATACAAGGAAAAAAATGTGGGGAGGTTACTTCAGATGCCAAACCACCAGATCATCAATATCCAGAAGAAGGAAACTGATTGCAGAGAGATTATGCCATGGTAACATAGTGTATCATACACTAACCACTAACAAGGGGCAGAGCTTAAGATATAAAAAGCAAGGAAATAAAGTAACTAAAGAAAAGAATAAAAGGGAGAAGTAGGAAAAATTAGGGAGAGGGGTATTTAACCCTAATCAGACATCACAACCTCACTTTGCATTCATACTTTGAAGAATTTGGAGCTCTGAGAGAAAACATAGTGGCGAATGAAGCAGTGAAGAGTTCAAGAGCGCAGATAACCAGAGAATATATAATGGAAACCCCCGAGTTGACTGACATCACACACTTGAGCCAAGGCTAAAGTTCAAGAAATACCCTTGGAGATCCCTATAAGTTGACAAACATGGCGTATTCTCATCGTTGCCGGTAGATGTGGTCTACACAGAGGATGCGAGGAAGTACATTCACAATTCTGATACTTGTCCAAGAATATAGTCTCAATTTGATCCCATGAGTGTATAGAATTAGGATTTAGTCCCATAAACCATCTCGTGGTAGTCTTTAAGTGTGGAGGTAAATAATTTTAGTTTTTTTTAATTTTTGGACCGTAATCATAGGTTTGGTACAACACTTTGAATTCAAAGAGGAATTAATCTAGATCCTTTGAAGGAATTCCTCTAAAGGTTAGAAGTGCTGATAGAGAAATGTTCTTCATAGGGGCATTGCCCTTGAGATCTAGGACTATAGGATAAGAAAAAGTTCTCCCTGGAGCCCTTTCTCCTAAAGGATCTGGTTGTTCGTTATTATCTTTCATCGCTAATGGATCTGTTTGATTTTCTTTGGGGGGTGTTTCTTCTTAAAGATCTATTTAGGTTTGCTCTTGTTTTTCCTGCAAGTGTTGGATATATTCTGGAAATCTATGATAATTGGGAGATGTAGGAATGTTTGGATGTGGTGATATTTCCAAGGTGTCAAATGAGTTGTTTTCTTTATCAATACTTTCTTGTTGTTCCCCACTGCTTTCACCTATAGGTTGAGTTTGTGGTTTTTTTTTTATAAACCTACCTTGTGAATCTCTTAGCCTAACCATGCAAATTTATTCTAATCCTATTCTAAGAACTACTAACTAGAGTTTTTACTAACACATTTTCCTAGTAACGGTACCAAAAATGACAAGGGTCATTGTACCTTGTATTAATTAGAATGATTATCTAAGTTGTCAAATCTAGGGTAGTGTCCATGGCAATCGGCAGTAGAAACTACTAATTAGCAGTCCCAAAAGTACTTCCTAGAAACCAAAACCTATCCATCTATTCACAATCGTGCATTTGGCTATTTTCTTGAAATAAATCTGATCTAAGAATCTAAAAGTTTACAATTGCTGAAAAAAAAACCTACTTTATCAGAAATCTGAGAACACGGTAAATAGAATGAAATAGTAAATTCATCTAAAGATTATTAAAGTAGTAAACTTAACTAAGCAATTTCATAATTTAACAAAGTAGGAAAACTATTAACTAAATACCTGACTCTGCTCCTTTGGTGGGAGTGGGCCCTTTCTCCACACCTCTGGAGGGAAGACCAACTTAATGCTTCAAACCACAAATATAGAATTGTCTGCTTTTTATTTTTGATTCCTCAAAAATAGAGTATGCTTAACAAAACAAAATATCTCCTACCTTTTCTAAAATCTATCTATATCCTATTCTATATCTTCCATCCATATATATATTAGATATATATCTCCAATACAAATATCTCTGGAGTTATTCTTTTACACCTAGTTCTGTATAAGATACAATATCTTTATTCAACATCTTTAACATGCAACTATCACTTCTAAAAACAGTCATCCAAAACTCAAAGAAATTATTAAAGTGACACTGAAGGTGGAACACCAATAAGAGTTCAACTTTGAGTTCAAACAGGTTGTGGAGGCCGTTGATAAAAAGAAAATAACTTAAATAGTAGTTTATTAAAGATTTTGCAATTCATGTAGGAGTAGTCAATCGGTGGTCTCTCTTCTCCAGCAGGGTCAGTAGTGTCATGAACAATAAGTTCATCCTATATCTCAAGATTTTAGGTGGGATATGAACTACTATGCCATACTAATGTCTCCTCCAGAATCTTTGGTGTCCTCTACAGAACTCCAGAGTACTGAGAGCATCTCTGATGCTTCTATAACAATTTTATTGTGGAGCTTTAGAGTTGACAGAAGTATCTCTGGAGCCTCCTGAAGACCTCATTATTCATAGTGAAAGGATTCTTGCACTCAAAAAGGTGTTCCTACATATTTCTATTAGTCAAAATTCATAACATGAACCATTTAATCCCAATAGTTGTTGCACTATTACATCTGCATTTAACACAATTAAATAAGGTTTTTAACAATCCTTAAGGTACAAATCAAGGGATGCAATGATTTTTAGGATAGGAAAGAGAGATATAATTGCAAGTTTTGGTGAACTCTACCTAACACTCATCAGTCAATTTAAAGACAAGGACTGCAACCAATTATCTTCATTTTCTAGATGTCAACATAACTTGCATTTTGTATTTTAGAGTATTGATCAAATGCGAATGGTGGCAATATTCTTAATGAATTGAGAGATTTAACTCGAGAGATTGGAATGAACATCAAACTTGACCTCTCTACATCACTAGCATCTATTATGGTCCTTTCTAACATTGTCCCTTGTGAGTTGTGTATGGGTGAAGCCCATGCCATTTTAATAAAGATTTGTGTATGATCGCTCCTTATAATAGGCGAGACATAGACTAATAGCAGTAAAAATAACATGTAGTTACATTAGTCTAAAAAAAGCACATATCTTGGGAAATTTAATATGTAGTAATTATAATTAAGAGTGTAAATCCTTTAGTTATATATAATAGTTATATAGGGATTAAGCTTCGATGCTCTAATCGTTTCATAATTTTAATTGTATTTTTGAACCTATAGATTATTTAATCCTTATTATTATTATTTAAGAAAACAAGAAAATTACATCAATCTAACAAGAAAGGGAATGCAAAATTTGGTTTGTGAGTGATATTTCAAAGGAGGAGCGAAGAACTTTCAAGAACACGTATTAACCCTAGTTTCACATTTTTTCAAACCCTAGCTACCAAAGATCCATTTCATCTCTCACATGAGACTAAAGATAGCAAAAAGACAAGTTGGAGAGGATTTTAGGTCTAGTTCGACAAATAATGAAGAAGAAATTCACAAACAGAGGGCAAATAATGATATGGGAGTTGTTAACAACCAGAGTGGGGGGTTTGCGACACTAAACAGAGATGCTAAACAACACTATGTAGAGGCTACAAGGAAAAAACAAGCTTACGATGCCATGTTAGAGAAGAGGAAAAATCCAATGAAATGACAAAGGAGGAGCCAGGTAAATCCTTAAAATTCTTGCTCCCTGATGATGTTTTAGATATCATTTCTGAGTGTCAAAATCGAACTGTCATTTTATTTTTTCTTAGAGGTATACCTTTTGAAGTAGATTTTTATAAATGAGCTCATTTAAATTGGGAAAATAGAGGCTAGGAGATTGAAGCCTTAAGGGAATTGGGGAAAGTATAAGTATCATGTATGTTTAAGTCAGCTGACCATGCCCAAGTTGTTTTCATTTGTGTGAAAATTTGCTACCTTCAGGCTTGGAGCTTTGACTTCCACCCGAAGGCCCTTCCCGCTCACACTATCCCATGTGGATTGAGCTTCCCTATTTAAACTTAGCATTCAAACCCTTATTAAAGAATCTTGTGTCATAGTCGTCTAGATTCATCTGGAGCAAACATAACACAAAAAAATTCTCAAGCTTAAGGGTGCACCCTAGGGTGTGCATGGAAGTGGATTTAAACAAACCATTACCTAAGTTTATAAAATTGATTGGCCCAATATTTGAATTGAATCAACCCTTAGTCTATTTGAACAAAACCAATGCTTGTTTCTTTTGTTGAAAAGAAAACCATTTGATCTGAGATTGTCCTATCAAGAAAAATAAAGTTACCCCAACCCTTTCACCTTCTGTTCCGTCCAACCAAATGGTACATACTTCATCTCAGCCTACTCATCCTCATTTTTTTTCATCTTCTCCCCCTTCTTCAACACTTAATCCTCCTCCATCTACTCCACCCACTCATGACAATTCTCCCAAGGTCTTGCCCATTTCTTCACCATCCCATAAAGATGCAATAATAATAGATGGATAGAGAATGGTGAGAAAGAGGAAAGAACTGTCTGGTTCTTCCCCTCATTCTTATTGTTCTCTCTCCTAGGATTTTTCTCCATCCCCATCCCATAACCCATTTTTCCATCCTATTCAAGACTCAATTTCTCCTCCACCTACTTCTCTTCATCGGTCTAGATCCCCTTGACTATCCTCATTTGACTGAATAAACAAGGAACAATCAGTTACACTTGCCAATAGCTTTAGCATGTTGCCACAAGAAGAGGATATTATTATAGTACCTACATCATGAATTACAACATACTTTATTGGAATGCAAGAGGGATCATGCTCCATCTTCAAAAATTTAAAGAGAGAAACAATCATGAAATGGAAGCCAGACATTGTATTTCTACAAGAAATTAAACTTGTCAACAACAAACTAGAGGCGTCTATATTTTGTGTATGGAGAAATGTTGATTTTCTACATACATCTCATAGAGACAACAAAGGACGATTAGTAATTGGTATTGTTCCATGGATTTTAAAATATGTTGTTGATAAGGGGGAAGACACCACTCATAGCTATGTTTAGACGTTTACTGTTATCAATGGACATCCCATTGGTTTTTGTTCTATTTATGCACCTAATAATGTTAAAGAATAGGTGGAGCTTTGGAATTAGATGTCTATCTTCCTTTCGAATATTGATTGGATTCTTGGTGGTGACTTTAATATGGTAGAACATTACACTAACCAGATCTGGTTCAATCCTTATAAACTTAGGAATGATGAATTTAACAGTTGGTTGTTTTGTCGAAATTCCCTGGGGGTAGTTGATCCAATCCATGATAAAGTTTCTAGCCATGCCAACAACTAGTATACTTGGTCCAACTGTAGATTAGAATATGATAGGAAATTAGTTAGATTGGATAGATTCTATATTTCTCCTAACCTGTAGTTGATCCATGATTCTTCTAGTGTTTACATCTTGGTGGATTACTTGACTTCTCTCTCAGACCATTTTCCCTATATTTTGTACAGTCGTTCCTCAAAAAATTAATACTACTCAGCCACCCCCTTATAAGCTTAACATTTCTCACTTAAAGAATCTTGATTGCATGACTACCATAGTGAGGATTTGGAATTCCATTTCCAAGCCTCGAGAAGGAAAGTCACGGATTTAGTGGCAGGGTGAAGCAATTACTCAATGTATTACTTTTTTGCGTTCCTTTGGCTAGAGAATGGCTTGGTAGCACAAACATAGAGAAAATTTTCTCCAAGGAAAATTGGAGCAAGCAAGAAAATAATTGAATGTTGATTTACTTACATAGAGACACAATTGCATAAATTTGATAATTATAAAGGACAGGGAGCTAAAATATGTGCTAGACTACAATGGATAAAAGAGGGGAATAAATCCTCTAAGTATTTTTTTTAATTATTTAAATTATAAACACAAAAAGGAGAATTATTGTGCCATTATGGATGAATTTGGCCCACCCTTCACACAGACACATTTGAAATAAGTGTGATTTTTCAAAAATTCTATGAAAATCTTTTCAAATAGGACCAACAATGGAAAGATATAAATTAACGTTGGAGGAGATAGTTGAGGATTATATCCCCAATAAAATTGATCAAGGATACAATTAGTTTCTAGATCAAAAACTATCATTGGATGAGTTAGAACATGCTGTTAGTAGGATGCAGAGCATAGAGCAGAGCTGACCGGAAGCCGGTGCATACATTAAGCGGAGGTTGCAGGCCGACAGAGGATGTTAGAAGACACATCCCTAGATGTAGTAGATATAGTATAGATAGATATATGATATGATTATATAACACATGAGGATATAAGTGAGATATGAGATAGATAATGATACAATACTGACATAGAAGTCAGATAGATGATGTATGTAGATGGATGAGGTAGAGACTTAGACCTATCAGAGGATAGTTGTATTATTGTTGTTCATGTATATGGAGATCTGTTGGTACCAGATAGTTCTGTGTTGCCTTATTGTTATGATCTATTTATGATACTCTACATATGTTATTCTTTGTGTTTTGCTATCAATCTCTAACTACTTGACTGATTTATAAACTGACTACAAAAACTTGACTGAGGACCGGATCTCCAGACTGTTATCCCTCCTCAAATTACCTATATTTGAGAAGGATACTACTGAAGCAGTAGAGTACATTTTTATTTTGGAGTCTATTTGGAATTGGAATGGGGTAACAAGGGACGAAATCAAGTTGTTTGACTTCATAGGCACCTTGTGGAATGAAGCATTGAAGTGGTATAAGAAGACATGTCCAGACAATGATAAGGAACGGAATGAAATCAAGAAGCTATTTTTGGAGAATTTTGGTGTTTCAGATATTCTGACAAGAGGGGTAAGTAAGATGAGAGATTTGATGCAATTGGATAAAGAATCAATAAAGGACTTTGATAGAAGATTCAAGGAGACAACTAAGAAGTTGGAGGAACCATTGTCTGAGAACCAAAAGATAGAATAGTTTATTCCAAAATAAGCCCTGAAATAAGATCAGCCTTGAATGGAAGAACATTTGAAACATACGCAAAAGCAGTGACACTAGCCTACCGGATAGAGTCTCAATCTTGGAGCAAACAAGATAAGATGAAGGAAAACCTAAAATTGGAGAAGTTGAAATTGAAATTAGAGCAATTGAAGCTAAGACAAGAGATTTTGGCCAAGCAGGAAGAGAATACACATAAACAAATACCTAATATTTGGTGCTCATACTATATAAGGGAAGGTCACTTGAGAAATGAATGCCCTAGGATAAAAGGTGAAAGGCAAGCTACTACAATAAAGGCATACATCAAAACAACAACAAAAATAATAAATTTAGTATATTATGGATTATGCAGAGAGTGGGATGACCATGAAACATTAGATTGTCCCTCAGAGAACTTCTGGAGGAAAAGATATATTGATGATGAAGAATATGAAACATGGTACACTGGAAACAACTCAGCGTAGAGCAACAACATGTCATATGTGAAGGGCATAGCAAAAAGAAACTCGTATGATCAAGGCTACAAGCAACCAAGTTGGAGAAACCAGAGGAATGTAAATGCAATACAAAATTCATACTATAGTGTTCCATCCTATGGAAATAGTTATAGTATTGATGAAAAAGAGTAGTTTGGAGGCTACAGAGGAGGTTGAGGTCATGGAAGAGGTCAAAGAAGGAGAGAGGCTAAAACATGTTTCAAATGTAATAAGCTAGGACACTTTGCTAATGAATGTTTGGGCGAAAGGAAAACACAATGTTCATTTTGTAGCAACACAGAGCATGATCTATTTTTCTTGTGATAGAGCACAACAATACTTCCAGAATGCACCACCATAGTCTAAGAGTGATGAGTTACAGATCCTGAATAATCAAAAAGAGGCTAGGATCATAAGAAGGGAACCTAAGGGTCAAGGAGCAAGAACTTGCTGAAAGAACAGTGGGGAGGAAATAGACACATCTTCAACTAAATCTACAAAAGAAAAAGAGTATTACCAGAGAAGCAAGCCAAAACATACCGGAAAAGAGAGAAGAGGAAGGAAGGAGAAAGTTACGGTATTGACAAGACAAGGAACAAAAACTAAAAGACATTATAGCATTGAGACAGAAGAAGACGACAGTGAAAAGGAAGAAGAAATTGTTCCTACTAAGAAACAACATGAGAAAGTTGTGAAGGAAGCCAAGCACACAATAAGCAAGGAGTAAGAAATTGAGAAACAATACAAGCATTTTTTCACCAAAGAAGAAGTAGAAGCTCTCAAGCAGTTAGCCTAATTGACACAACAACACGTACTCATTGAGAAACTGAAGCAATTTAGTAAATATTGGAACAAGGAGCAAGGCCAAAAGAGTCAACTCTGGAGGATGGGAAGAACAGATAGAGAATGGAAGACAAAGCCACTTATGGTGGATGTTCATATAAATCACATTATATTCTGGATTGTCATGATAGATTTGGGTGCAGATGTCAATATGATGACAAAGAAGTTGTGGGAGCAGTTAGGAAGACCTAAACTAACAGAGACAATTTACAATATAATTTTGGTAGATGGATCCAATATGCAGACAATGGGAAAATGGAATCAAGTGGAAGTTAACCTAATGGGGGTTAAACAAGTCTTAGATTTTATTGTTGTAGCCATGAAGGATCAAGGAGAAGCTTTCAATGCACTTTTGGGCTTGAGATGGTTTGTGGATGCAAATGATATCATAGACTCTTGGAAAGAAGAGCTATTATTTGCTAATGAGAACAAAATTGTCAATATTCCTTTAAGATCATCAATGGAGGAATCATACACAGAAGAAGTCAATCAGACATAAGACAGTGATAAGGATTCCAAGAATATCTACACAATTTCAAGGTTGGATGCAAAAGAAACAATAGAAGAACCTAATTCTGAGGGAGAAGTGGACATAGAGGATTATCATTACAACACATATCGTGAGGAAGTTCTAGAAGCCTGATTGCAAGAAGAATCAAAACTGAAAACACGGAAAATGGTTGGTTACTGGAGTATATTCATGATTAGGACTGGCAAGGAAGACATACCGCAATCCTTCGTATTTCATCAAAAGTCACCGCAAATCACTTGCAACACATTGAGGAGGGACAAGAAGTCTATATCTCAAAAATTTCATAAAATGATGCAAAGGAAGCAGAGAAATCGACGTACCAAGATGATTGAGTTCCTAGAGATACAAATAGGGCAATTATAGACAAAGAGAAAGAAGAGTACAAGAGCACAAATAACCAGAGACTATATAATGGCAACCCCTGAGCTAATTGACATCACACACAAGCCAAGGCTGAAGTTCAAGAAATACCCTTGGAAATTCTTAGAAGTTGACATAGACAATGTATTCTCATCGGTGCTAACAGATGTGGTCTACACAAAGGATGTGAGGAATTACATTCACAATACCTTGGCAGAGATTGATCACATGAAGTTTGAGGAGCTAAGGGATACATTGATGGGTGACACAAGGTATTTGCCTGAGTACACAAATATACCAGTGAAGAAACTGGATGTGTGGAAGGATTACCTTGATTTCACAGATGCACACGAATGGGTAAGAATCATTCTGAGACGAGTTCATGATGAATTTATATACTTGGACAAAACCTATAGAATCACAAAAGAGGCCATTAGGGCAGTCACAAGGTTAAGTGTCATTGGACCCCTACTGACAATGAAGGCCATTAGAACAGATCAAGTGAGGGAATTGACCGGAGCAATGACAGATGGGAGTAGCATGCTTGTAAAGGACATCACAAACCCTGGGGTTAGATATGCCGCCATGGGCATTGCATACAACGTGTACTATGCCAACCGGGAGGGTTCAACCATAGTCACTGCCATTCATACCGCCTATCAAATGGTGAATGAGGGCAAGGATTTTGATCTCTATGAGGTAATGCGACAACAATTGCTTGAGAATTTGTAGAAGATCAAGGATTCAAAATACAACTTCCAGTATGGTATTTTGAGTCTTTGCCTTACATTTTATTTCTTGAATGAATTACTGGGGTTCAAGGGGAAACATTGGCAATAAAACATACTGGTAGGGTTAGAAGCGAAGATACATATAACTTAATTTAGGGAAACAAAAGCATTTAATGCCGCATATTGGGGTTTCTTCAAAACCCTACAAGAAGAAATGAGGGCAAGAGAAAGAATTCCATATGGGGTGGTCAAGCAATATATAAACCTGAGTACTTTACAATGGTGCTATTTGTTTCACTTGATTTTATTCCAAGATTGTACTTTCAACATATACTCATTTGTTGATCATTTTGTACATTTTATTTCTTGAATGAATTACCAAGGTTCAAGGGGAAACATTGGCAACAAAACATACCAGTAGGGTTAGAAGTGAAGAGATATAGATCAATTTAGGGAAACAAAAGCATTCAACACCACATATTGGTGTTTCTTCAAAACCCTACAAGAAGACGTGAGGGTAAGAGAAAGAATTCTGTATGGGGTGGTCAAGCAATATACTAACTTGAGTACTTTACAGTGGTGCTATTTGTTTCACTTGATTTTATTCCAAGATTATACTTTCAACATATACTCATTTGTTGAGAACTTTGTAAAGCATTGAGATCAAGTCCATTCAGTATTTCTTGCTAGTGGCATTTGTAATAGCACTAAATATAAAGTGTCAAATCATATTTTCTTGGGGGGTTCTTTGATTGAGTGAAAAAGGGGGGTATCCTATGTGTTCTCTTTGAGTTTTGCATACTCATTTATGCACAACAACAACAAAATCAATCTTCTTTTTTACATAAAATGGATCAAGTAACAATAACAATATCAATACTCACACTTTATAACTACTTTGATTGGAAGTCGAAAATGACAATCTATATAAAGAAGCAATGGTTGTATAGGGTAATAATGGGGCTGGAAATTGAACCAACTTTTATTGCAAAAAAAAAAAAAGGTTTAATAAGTGAGTGTATGTCTGTATCTTCAGATTTACTTTTCCATATTGAATATGTTTCTACACCAAATGATGTGTGGACCACTTTAGAAAATCTCTTTGGTTCACAAGATGAAATTAGAGGACATCTACTGAAGAATGAGCTCATATGGTTAAGTCCTACCAATTTTGATATTGTTCAAGACTTCTTCACTAAGCTAAAGGTCATAAGATTGTAGTTAAAACAATGTGGGATTGAGAATAAATATTTTCAATTGATCTTAAGTATTCTTTCCAAGCTTGGTCCTTTAAATTATTTTGTGTTTGTTTCTACATTTCAGACTACTAAAAGTGCCTTAGGAACCACTTATAAAATGTATTCTCTTGATGAATTTGCAAATGAACTCATAGAGGATCAAGAAAAAATGGTTCAAATGGGCACAATTAAGCCATTTAAATCTCATGCCTTGGCCTCAAATCAGGGCACTAAAGATGTAAAAGGGTCTAGTAAGTAGAATAAGAAACAACAAAATTAAGGAGAGAAGAAACAATATTAGAATTTGGCTGCCCCAAAAGCATCTAATGAGGCCTCTTATTCCAAAGGTGACAAGCCTAAGAAGGAGAAGGTAAAGTGTGCCTATTGTAAGAAACCTGGGCATGATGAACATAAGTGTCTTAAGAAGCAAATCGATCACTTGACACATCTTCTTGAGAAGAACAATATCGAAGTGTCTAATTCAATCAAACAAAGTTCATCTCAGGAATCTTCAAAGGACATGGATAAAAGTAAGGGGAAAGGAAAGGGCAAGGCCTTAGTTGTTGTTTATTCACAACCAAATTCTTGGATCATTGACTCAGGTGCTTCACACCACATGGCTTCATCACAAGGTAGTTTTGTCTCCTTGGAGTCATTTTCTATGCCATCTATTCTATTTGGTGATGACACTCTTGCTGAGGTGCATTGGAGAGGGTCTATTGACATGGGTGAAGGAACATTTCAGGATGTTCTCTATGTTTCATCTTTGTAAACTAATCTCCCATCTGTCTATCAAATCACTCACACTGGCTTTGGAAAGCGGGTTGAGTTCACTCCATACATTGGTGGTAATCAGTGAGATGCATAGTGAGTCTATAGTTGTTGTGGGGAAAGATGATCATCAATCTCAATTATATCATTTTCTCACTTTGTTCTTGACTCTCCTTCACTTGATTTGCTCACTCATTCAGATGAGGTAAGATGTTTGTGGCATCATTGGTTTGCCCACTTAAACTACCGCTACTTGCAGCAGCTCAGTCAACAGGACATGGTTTTAGGGTTGCCTTCTATTCAATTTTTTGATGGAGTTTGCCAAGGATGCATTCTTGGTAAGCATATTGAAGACAAATTTGACAAAGGCAAAGGCATGGAGGGCCACACAACTTCTGGAGTTGGTACATAGTGACTTTGGCAAGATCATTTCCACATCTTTCTTTCAGCAGGGCTCGATATGTCCCGACATTCATTGATTATCTTTCTAGATACACATGGGTATATTTTCTAAAGCATAAGTCTGAGGTCTTTGAGTCTTTTCAGGACTTCAAAGCTTTGTAGAGTAACAATATGGGAAGACCATCAAAATTTTACGTATAGATAATGGGGGGAATATGTCAATTAGAGGTTTGAGTAGTTTTATGTTTCAGAGGGCAATGATCTTCATCACATAGTTCTCTACAGTCCACAATAGAATGGTGTTGCAAAGTGAAAGAATAGGTCCTTGAAAGAGATGGCTAACTGTATGATTCACTCTAGGTCTATGACACCTCAGAATTGGGCAAAGACCATCAATTTTGTGCGTTACATCCAGAATCAGGTTCCTCATCGAGTTGTGAAGGGGGTCACTCCTTTTCAAGCTTAGATCGGTCAGAAGCCCACAGTAAAATGCTTTCAGGTGTTTGGTTCTTTTGTATGGGCCCACATTCCAATAGAGAAACATAAGGCTATGGATCCGCAGAGCAAGCCTTGTATGTTTGTTAGGTACCTAGATGGTGTCAAAGGCTACTGGCTTCTTCACCCCACCACTCATGAGTTGTTAATTGAGAGGAGTATTTGTTTCGAGGAGGATGTTTCTAGTTCTTTTCCTACCACTTCTCCATCTACCATCACTTTGGAGACATTGCAACATGATGATAGTTCTTCTGAGGATCTTAATCCTCCTGCTCTTCACGAGGATTCTTCTCCCTCCACTTTAGATGGCAATGATGACGATGATTATTCATCTTCCTCCACTCCTAGTCATCATTCAGAGGGTTTCAATTCTCCTCCAAATTATTCTACTAGGCCTCTTTGGGCTCGTCAGACATTAGAGTTAGTAGGTGATTAGGTTGGCGATCCTTCAAATAATATATCAAGGTCACAGTTTGAGTAGGTTCCACATCTCTTCATTGCTTCAGCTTCTGATCCACAATTTTTTAGGGAAGCTTCTAGTGTCCCTGAGTGGGATGCTATAATGCATGTGTTAGCGCCTGAATTGACTGGCAGTTTTTTGAGCAATTTTCATGCAGGCGCTCTCCCTAAGTATCCAAAAAATGTTCTAAGTAATGGACCTCCTCAGTATTTTTCAGCTGCAGCATCATATTTTCTATTAAGGAGGAGGTCATCATCATCATATTTCCTTTGATGGTGGTCAGCATCATCATGTTCTCCGTCGACCGTTTCTCATCGTCATCATCATATTCAGTTATCGGGTGATGTTTGGTTATTATCCTGATGATGCTGACGAGCTACAGTGCGCCCTGATCTGCTTGCGAGGGTGATTTTTCAAAGAACCCGGTGATCTTCCATTTATCACCTTGCCCAAACATGATGATGATGTTGCCCCGATATTCTGAAGGGGTTATTCTTTGAGTTGTTCGACCCGCCTTGTTCTTCCTTGGGGGTCGTCATCATCATCATGATATTTCCAGTTATCACCGTGTTGCTTGTGGGGGTCATCATATTTTCTGCCTTCATGATATTTCGCCGGGGTGATATCTTTATCATCGGGTGATCTTGGTTATGATCATCCTGATGATGTTGTTGAAGAGTTCTAAGTGCGACCCGATATTCACTGGGGTCATCATATTTTGAACGTCAGGATGATCTTAGTCAATATCATCCTGATGATGTTGTATCACTTCTTGTTCGATTGTTTTGTCATCCTGATGATGCTGACGTCATCCTTATATCAGGGTGATATCTATTTCTCTGCCTATCTGCATCATGATATTTCCGAAGGAGGGGGTGATATTTTCATATCACTCGGGTGTATGTTTGTTCCAGCGTCATGATGATGCTGATATCAAGGAGATATCCGCCTGCCGGCTTCATGCATTATCTAGTGGGGGGTGATCTTTTCAAGCATCATCATATTCATCAATCGCCCCGATCTTATAGTGGAGCTACAGTGCAACATGATTTTTGTGCATCAGGATGATATTTCCAAATATCCGGTTGTCTTCTGAATATCATCCTGATGTTGATATGATGATGACATCATCAAGGTCCGAGGGGGGTCATATTTCTAACACTGATCATCTTGAGGAGATCCCCCGATATTTGCGATATGATGATGACGTCATCCGGATATGAGGAGGTGCGCAGTAGGCAGGATATGATGATGACGTCATCATGATGTTCATCGGCCAGACTCTTGGTATAAGCTCAGCAGGAGGATGTTTCTCCGATGGATCAGGTTGTGCCGATGAAGGCGATTATCATGCAGTTATATTGCAATATGATGCTGACGTCAGGGTGATATTTCGGGCAACAGGATATCATGCTGCTGGAGGATGATGATGATGAAGTCTTATACTAGTGTCGTCAGGAGCAAAAGCACCGACATGATATATGCTCATGACCTAGTATATAAAGTGTTAAAGAGGTTGCCGCGAGGTGCATGTGGGATAATTGTATCCTGCATATTTGAAATATCATGATGATGAATCTCGGCGGGAAATGGTTGCGATGCAAAATTGATGTTCTTCCCGAGGCCGCGAGTTGGTGCGCCATCAATGGCGATTGTTGCAGAGGTATGGGCGATGGCATGGGCTGATCTGGTACCCGGTTGAAGATCTGGATCCCTAGGCGGTGGCGCAGGGCTCGAAAAATCTTCCTGTCTCCTCCCCTACCTGCTGCATTCATGTTTGGGCGCCAATCTTGATGCATTAATGTTTGAGCGCCATTTTTATGATACTGTGTATCTGGCGGGATTTTTAGTCAACCTGGTAGTTAATGCTGAATACACCCTCCTGCTATATAATGCAGACGGTGTTATTCATTCAAGGTTGTTGAAAGTTGTGGATTTTTGGCTCTGTAATCCAAAACCAGCTGATCTGGTTGCTCTGTACAGTCTAACTTGTGAGTTTATGTATCTCCTGTTGTAGGACTTGGCATGAATCCACTGATTTCATGGTTGATCTTATATGAGTAATGCTATCTTAGCATGTGTTGTGTTAATTCTGTCTCCAGTATTGCATGTATTCTTCTTCTGGATCTGGATATTTGCGTAATGTTTAGATTCTAGAGCATAGAATTCCTATGTTGAATGTCTGATCTTTTAACTTCTGCTCAAGGGGTAGATTAAACTATTTTTAGGTTGAACATTGGGAAGGGTATACTGCAGTAGGGATGCCATAAGTAGAGATAGCTCAACACTCTATATTGGGAGATATCTGTAAGGCAGATATCATGTGTATCCCCCTGAAATCCAGTTTTAGCTATTCATGCTGATCATTCACAGGTGTATGTCTACCGACTCCAAGCCCTGGATAGGCACCAATCATGCTGTGTTCTTGTGTTATACACCATGTCCAGCTTTGCATCCAAATCCATTTCAAATCATCTCATCCTTCCACCTGTTAGTTGTAGGAGTAGGATTAGGAACCCCCTGCATGCTCTCATACCCAACCAGACATCATGTCCAAGAATGTTGCCAGCCTTGTGATCTATCATGCAGATCTTGGTCCATACATGAGAGTATTCTGCCTGTTGTTGTCAAGTTAGATCTTTCTATCTTTGAGCTAGTCAAGGTTACATCTTGAGTTATAGGGATACCCCCCTTGGTGCGGCAGAACCAGAAGTGAAGGGGAGGAGCTCACGCAACCTCCTGTATTCAGTTGGCCTGAATCTGCCTGTGCATTAGAAGTGGCAAACCCTAATGCTGATTCAGAAGAAATGTCAACAAAATGGCGACTCTGCTGGGGACATCAATGTCATATCCATGAAAGGTTGAGTCTACAAGATTAAAAAAATAAATAAATATCAGACCTGGAAACTGTTTGTTGCAGCAGAGAAAAGGGTTATATATGTGACTCTGCTGGTGGATGACCCAGAAAGAAAGAAACCAATTTGCAGCTTTAGCTTGTTTGAAGCTCATTCCTCTTCAAGGAGGTGGCGACTCTGCATCAAAGAACCTGATAAAAGAACAAAATCAGCCAGAGAAGAATTTGCAGCTTCTGCAACATATCCAGGTATTTCATATTGTTTGACAGATTCCCTATTTGGTGAGATAGCACTGGTTAAAAGGGAAACATTGGTGAAAGCAGAGCTTGCATGCTTTTATTAGAACTTATTTTGTATTTCAAAGGGCATGCAATGTTGTTCAAAAGACTCATTTACAGGACTTTAGGAAAGTTTGAAAAAACAGTCTAAATCTTCAGTGCCTAAAGTCATTGTCTGTAGAAAATCTGAGTAGAGAGGAGGGTTGCAAAAAACATAAAGGATGTATTATCTGCCTATGCACCCTTGTGAAGTGTCAAATGCAGAAATGTATAGTAGTCAGTCCCAACAATGTAATAAAAGAAGTTTCAACATAGACAGATATAAGCCCATAGATTTCAATGGCATTTGTGGCTATCCAAATGCTTTTCCACCTAAAATCAGAAATTTTTTGCCTAAATTTAAGGGTATAAAGGATGAATCAGCTGAGAGACACTTGCAGCATTTCATGAATGTGATAGATGACTTTGAGATTGACCATGAGGATGTGGTTATGAGACTATTTGTTCAATCTCTAGATGAAGATGCAAGGGACTGGTTTTCCTACCTTCCAGCTCACTCTATCAACTCTTGGCATGGTTTTAAATCTGCATTTCTAGTACAGTATGGTGAAAGAGTTTCTGAATATGCAGCTATTAGTGACTTCATGTACATCCATATTGGAGAAGATGAGTTGATCCCAGCCTTTAACCTCAGATTTATGAGGGCATTGAATAGAATACCAGAATGTATGAGACCTAATGATGCACTATGCTTAGTTGTCTATTTGGGAGCTTTTGATGAGAAAATGAGTTACAGATTAAGAGACAAGGAGCCCACCACATTGCATCAGGCACATCAGTTTGCATTAGATATTGAAAACAATTGGAGGTATGGAATACAAAAGGGTTATTTCTCTGAAAATTTTTGTTGTCCTGCAGCCCCCAGTGTTAATGAAGGATTCAATTCAGGTATTGACAATGAATGTCATAGCACTCACACCCCTGTTGTCCCAGTTTTTGCATCATTCCAAGTAGATGATGTTTCTATCATAGAGGAGGATGTCCTTTTTTGCCCAGCAGGTGAAGTTGAAAATAATAATTTTTCAAGTAGTATTTGCATACCAGTCCTAAACAAAGAGCCTTCATGTTTAAATGATCCAGTTGTGCAGAGTTGTGATCATATGGATCAAGAATCAATATCAGTTTCATCAGGAAGTATTGGAGGGCTGGAAAATGATGCAGATTGTTCAACTTCAGAATACATTGAAACAGCAAAAATCTTGTATGCGGGGCAATTAGATGATAAAAATGATAACCATGACCAATTCATGGATCAGGTTTGTTCTTCTTATGACTCTGGATCTGATGATAATGAAGAAGAATTGGAGTGTCATGAAGAAGAAGCAGAGGCCTTTGCAGTGAATGTTAATCCCCTTTATGATGAGCCTGCTGATGCATATGATGTTGTGAGTCTTGGCTTTCAATGGTGCAGGATTAACCCTTTGTTTGAGGATGATGATACTGATTTGCAAACTGTGAATAATGAATGTTCATCATCACCTGATTCAGACATGTGCAACATTGGGTGTGTGGATCAGGTTTTGTTTTCAATATCAGTAGATATTAGGGGTCTCATATTTTCTGAGTATTTTGAATTGTTGGATCAGTTGGATGAGTGCCTGATAATGTGCAGCAGCCAGATAAATGATAAAGAATGCCAAGAGCAGTATGATGTACTGTCTGACGGACATAACATACATGTGTTGTCTAATGTTGAAGAATATTATGTGTATGGTTATATGTCTAATTCTGAAATCCAAAATGACAGAGCTGAAAATGATGGTGGCAAGCTTTCAAAACTGGTGGAATATCTTTTTAAGCAGGTGACATTATGGGCAGATTATGCCAATCTTTTCAGTTGGGATTGGGATCTTTCAGCTTGGAATCAAGCATTTGACAAGAAAAAATTATGGTTTTTCCTTTTTGGCTGCCCGGGGCCGCCAAAATAATGTTTAAAAATATTGTGTTTGGTGATGCAGATCATGATAACTTCATGACTCTATGCCCAACGGATAAAGGACTGGTCTGCATCCCAGAGATCTGGGGTTCTCGCTGCAGTCTTGCACCTGCACGTCCCCAGACAGAGCCACTGTTAGCGCCTGAATTGACTGGCAGTTTTTTGAGCAATTTTCATGCAGGCGCTCTCCCTAAGTATCCAAAAAATGTTCTAAGTAATGGACCTCCTCAGTATTTTTCAGCTGCAGCATCATATTTTCTATTAAGGAGGAGGTCATCATCATCATATTTCCTTTGATGGTGGTCAGCATCATCATGTTCTCCGTCGACCGTTTCTCATCGTCATCATCATATTCAGTTATCGGGTGATGTTTGGTTATTATCCTGATGATGCTGACGAGCTACAGTGCGCCCTGATTTGCTTGCGAGGGTGATTTTTCAAAGAACCCGGTGATCTTCCATTTATCACCTTGCCCAAACATGATGATGATGTTGCCCCGATATTCTGAAGGGGTTATTCTTTGAGTTGTTCGACCCGCCTTGTTCTTCCTTGGGGGTCGTCATCATCATCATGATATTTCCAGTTATCACCGTGTTGCTTGTGGGGGTCATCATATTTTCTGCCTTCATGATATTTCGCCGGGGTGATATCTTTATCATCGGGTGATCTTGGTTATGATCATCCTGATGATGTTGTTGAAGAGTTCTAAGTGCGACCCGATATTCACTGGGGTCATCATATTTTGAACGTCAGGATGATCTTAGTCAATATCATCCTGATGATGTTGTATCACTTCTTGTTCGATTGTTTTGTCATCCTGATGATGCTGACGTCATCCTTATATCAGGGTGATATCTATTTCTCTGCCTATCTGCATCATGATATTTCCGAAGGAGGGGGTGATATTTTCATATCACTCGGGTGTATGTTTGTTCCAGCATCATGATGATGCTGATATCAAGGAGATATCCGCCTGCCGGCTTCGTGCATTATCTAGTGGGGGGTGATCTTTTCAAGCATCATCATATTCATCAATCGCCCCGATCTTATAGTGGAGCTACAGTGCAACATGATTTTCGTGCATCAGGATGATATTTCCAAATATCCGGTTGTCTTCCGAATATCATCCTGATGTTGATATGATGATGACGTCATCAAGGTCCGAGGGGGGTCATATTTCTAACACTGATCATCTTGAGGAGATCCCCCGATATTTGCGATATGATGATGACGTCATCCGGATATGAGGAGGTGCGCAGTAGGCAGGATATGATGATGACGTCATCAGGATGTTCATCGGCCAGACTCTTGGTATAAGCTCAGCAGGAGGATGTTTCTCCGATGGATCAGGTTGTGCCGATGAAGGCGATTATCATGCAGTTATATTGCAATATGATGCTGACGTCAGGGTGATATTTCGGGCAACAGGATATCATGCTGCTGGAGGATGATGATGATGAAGTCTTATACTAGTGTCGTCAGGAGCAAAAGCACCGACATGATATATGCTCATGACCTAGTATATAAAGTGTTAAAGAGGTTGCCGCGGGGTGCATGTGGGATAATTGTATCCTGCATATTTGAAATATCATGATGGTGAATCTCGGCGGGAAATGGTTGCGATGCAAAATTGATGTTCTTCCCGAGGCCGCGAGTTGGTGCGCCATCAATGGCGATTGTTGCAGAGGTATGGGCGATGGCGTGGGCTGATCTGGTACCCGGTTGAAGATCTGGATCCCTAGGCGGTGGCGCAGGGCTCGAAAAATCTTCCTGTCTCCTCCCCTACCTGCTGCATTCATGTTTGGGCGCCAATCTTGATGCATTAATGTTTGAGCGCCATTTTTATGATACTGTGTATCTGGCGGGATTTTTAGTCAACCTGGTAGTTAATGCTGAATACACCCTCCTGCTATATAATGCAGACGGTGTTATTCATTCAAGGTTGTTGAAAGTTGTGGATTTTTGGCTCTGTAATCCAAAACCAGCTGATCTGGTTGCTCTGTACAGTCTAACTTGTGAGTTTATGTATCTCCTGTTGTAGGACTTGGCATGAATCCACTGATTTCATGGTTGATCTTATATGAGTAATGCTATCTTAGCATGTGTTGTGTTAATTCTGTCTCCAGTATTGCATGTATTCTTCTTCTGGATCTGGATATTTGCGTAATGTTTAGATTCTAGAGCATAGAATTCCTATGTTGAATGTCTGATCTTTTAACTTCTGCTCAAGGGGTAGATTAAACTGTTTTCAGGTTGAACATTGGGAAGGGTATACTGCAGTAGGGATGCCATAAGTAGAGATAGCTCAACACTCTATATTGGGAGATATCTGTAAGGCAGATATCATGTGTATCCCCCTGAAATCCAGTTTTAGCTATTCATGCTGATCATTCACAGGTGTATGTCTACCGACTCCAAGCCCTGGATAGGCACCAATCATGCTGTGTTCTTGTGTTATACACCATGTCCAGCTTTGCATCCAAATCCATTTCAAATCATCTCATCCTTCCACCTGTTAGTTGTAGGAGTAGGATTAGGAACCCCCTGCATGCTCTCATACCCAACCAGACATCATGTCCAAGAATGTTGCCAGCCTTGTGATCTATCATGCAGATCTTGGTCCATACATGAGAGTATTCTGCCTGTTGTTGTCAAGTTAGATCTTTCTATCTTTGAGCTAGTCAAGGTTACATCTTGAGTTATAGGGATACCCCCCTTGGTGCGGCAGAACCAGAAGTGAAGGGGAGGAGCTCACGCAACCTCCTGTATTCAGTTGGCCTGAATCTGCCTGTGCATTAGAAGTGGCAAACCCTAATGCTGATTCAGAAGAAATGTCAACAGCATGAACAATTCAACTCCTTAGAGAGGAACCACACTTGGGATCTTGTCCCTCTTCCTAAAGGAAGAAAACTTGTTCGATGCAAGTGGATCTATTAGACAAAATTTACAGCAGATGGGTAGGTTGATAAGCACAAGGCTTGCCTGGTCGCAAAAGGATTCTCCTAGGTTCTTGGGACTAAAAACTCTAAGACTTTTACGCCAGTTGCCAAAATGAATTCCATTTGTTCTTGCTATTGTTGCATCTCATTATTGGGAAGTTCATCAGATGGATGTGAAGAGTGCTTAAATTCTTCACGGTGGCCTATGAAGAGGAGATATATGGAGTAACCACATGGGTTTGTATAGGATCCTTCACTTGTTTTATGTTTTCGAAAGTCTCTCTATGGCTTCAAATAGGCCCCTCGATCTTGGTATGCCAAGATGGACTTCTTTCCTTTTGTTAGTTGGGTTCACTCGGTGCCATTTTGATCTGAATGTGTATATTTTGCAGTAGGATGATACTCTCACATTCCTTGTTCTCTATGTTGATGACTTGTTGCTTATAGGGAGTTCCTCATCCACCATCAAGGAAGTGAAAACTGCCCTCCCTTCATGATCATTTCCTGATGTCAGGCTTGGGCCTTCTACACTACTTTTTAGAGATTGAGATCACTTAGTCTTCATATCAAGGTATCTTCCTTACACAACCCAAGTATGCACTTGACATGCTCTCTAGATTTCACATGGCTGACTGTAAGTGTACACTGACTCCATTTCTATCAGGGGTCAAACTTGAGGCTCACTGTACTTCACCATTTGTGGATGCTACCTTGTATCGCCAATTAGTTGGGAGTCTCATATGCCTGACTCACACGAGACCTGATTTGTCATATGTTATGGGCCTAGTCTCCAGGTTTATGTAGGGGCCACATGAGTTGCACTAGAAAGGAACTAAGTGAATTCTTCATTATGTATAGGGCATTCACAATTATGGGATTCACTATATAGTAGGCGTGGATTTGACTTGGTGGGACACACAAATTCAAATTGGGTAGGTGATTCTCAGGATCACAAATCTACTTTAGGGTACTGCTTCTCACTTGGTTATGGTCCATTTTCTTGGTCGAGCAAGAAGTAGTCTATAATTGCTTTTTCATCTACAAAGGTTGAATTTCGAGGAGCAGTTAATGCTACTACTGAGGCCATTTGGCTTTAGAACATTTTCACTGAGTTTAGTATTCTCTTTTGGAAACCCACAATAATCTTTTGTGACAACCATAGTGCAATAGAAATCTCTCGCAATCCGATCCATCATTAGATGACCAAACACGTTGAGATCCACACGCACTACATTCGGGAGTTGATTCATGAGAAGATCATTGATCTTAGGTATTGTCTAACATCATATCAAATTGTAGACATCTTCACCAAACCCTTCACTGAGAGCAAGTTCCTTCATTTGCGAGCTTTGTTGGGGGTGCGACAGGTGTCCACTTTAGGGGGCTTTTTAGTCCTCTTTTCTCTCTTTATTCTGGGGGGTGTTCTCTCTCTTTTGTTTGGGAGGGGATTCTCTTTGGGGGAGAATTCATTGTACATGGGTACCTCATCAGACTTGATTTGTTGGGACCCATCTTTTCACCCACCTATGCTACGCTTAAGGGGGGTGTTAGTGTAGATTTTTATTTTCCTAGCGGGTTAGTTATTTTCCCTATTTCCCAAGTTTTTCCTACACTTTTATTAAGCTTGCTTAGGTTAAATAAAGTGAGTTTAATTAGGTGAGTGGGTCATTTGAAGTGATACCATCCTATGAGGGAGTTGCATTTACTATGTTTTGAGCGTTTGGTGGTCTCTCCCTATTGACAATTTTGCCATCCCCACCTGTCCCTAGTCTATATAAACTCACTACCTAGCTTCTATTTTGCATTCTAGTTGCATCTTGTATGACAATTCTATCAGTCTTGGTGTAGCTTCTTTGATCTCTTAATGCAATTGTGTCATCTTAACATTTGCATATCTCTTGGAGTCACTAGTTTACATTATTTATGCTTTTTCCAGTTTATGTAACTTAAAATCTCTCTTATAAAATTCTTGGGTTATCAATTTTTTTTCAGATTTCTAACAACATTACAAAATAAATAGGAAGAATAGAGAGATAATTTTGAAGTGATACAATTATAAGGGAGAGAGCCCGATCGTGGGCATAGGACCCGTTGTGGGTATAGTATGTGACAGCCTAGGGCCCACTTTTAGGCAATAAAAATGCCAGAAAAAATTCTAAATGTGCTTTTCAATATGATAGGACATGTTCATATAAAATTCAAAATGTGTCCTATCATAGGTAGACTATTTTTTTACCACTTTCTTAATAGTAGGTGAATGCAACTTGACATTTATTTGCCACCATCCCAATATTAAGTGAATGCAAGTAGACAAACTTATTTCCACAATATAAATAATCTTTGACACCTTCCTAATAGAAGGTTATTGCAAATGGTTTATTTTTTAACCAAAATATATGTCTTATTGCATTAAAAGTGAGTTGACATGTACAAAAGTCATTGTCAACTGACCAAGATGTAAATATATTTTAACAAAATACATTAAAACATGTTCCATTTCTCATTTTTTTTACAAACTACTAGTTCCACCATGTTCATAATCACCAATCTTTTTGTCAATTAACCTGCAAAAATGAAAAAAAAAAACTCTCAAGCTCACTATGCATTTTAATTTTAAAATAAAACATGTAACTATTATACTATTATTTCCAAATAAACATAAAATTAAAATAATAAAAACAAAATATTAAAACTGGTTAGAAATACAATTTTTTAATATCATTTCAAATTCTTCGTCTACATTGAACCAACTCAGTGATTAGTAAACAACATACAATTCTAATTATTACAATTGAAAGAATGATACAAACTGAAACAACAAATTCATACATGTAAGAGTGAGTGTAATTGAAGACACATTTTAGCGATTTTTGGGTGGTTTTTGAAAAATGCACTGTAAACGTTGATAAACGTGCTTAAAAAATGCCAGGAAAAAAATGGGGGGAGTGGCAACTCGACTATCAACAATGAAACAAGCAATGATCAAGGTTATGTGTGCAATGAAACAAGAAATGCATGGTAGGTAAAAGAACAAAGTTGTGTCACACTTTTATAAAGGAAACGACCAACACTGATCCAACTTTTTAACTTGAATCACTAAAAAGTGATATATATGTTTTGAATTTTGAAATGATGTAAACTAATAAAATATTTATTTTTAGTATATTTTATGTTTGTATTTTTTGAAAAAATTTAAAAAATTATTTGAATATAGTTTTTTATAAATTGACACTATAATTTAGTTGCTGATAAAATGCTAAAAAATGAAGTTACATGAGACGTCAATCTTTATATAGTAAATTTTTTTTTTTTTTCAATTTTTTTGTGTATTTATAACTTGAAACTTTAGTGCATGGATATACTTTTTTTCCAAATTTTTTTTGATGAAAATGTAATTTATCTATTTAAATAAACAAACACTTCACAAAAAAATAATGGGTGGTAAAAAGGCACACCCCAAGAGTCACATGGGATAAGCCCAGAAATATCTAGAACAAAGTATCAAAGGGTACAAAACCCATATAAAAACAAAGAGAAAATAGAATTAAGCAGCCAATGCCATTCCTGTAGATGGTGGATCCCTGTCATCTGGTTTCCCCCAAATGTCCATGGGGTCTGAGTTGACATCAGACATATCCTAACCATCTTCATTTTCCTGTTCTTCTTTCTAAACATTTGGCTCCTCGTGCTGAGGTGAGATAGCCAAATTTAACCGAGGGAAAACCTTAGTATTATCCCACCCTGTAGATGGTGGATGTGAAGAACCAAGAGCATTCCTTTTTTCATTGTCCATTGTAGGCCAACCAGCATTACCTGCATTATCCATAACGGGCCACCCCTCGTTATCCCCAGCTGCATTAGCAGCACGACCAGAGGTCCATCAACGCGGATGTGGAGAGGCTGAGCACCTATGTCGGTGAGCAATGTGACGCAGAGCAGGCTGGGAGTGAGGCCGAGAATCTCTGGCTGAACCACTTCTGCGTCTATTAGGAGAGCAAGCCTTGATAGAGGATGGTGAGGGAGGAACACGAGCCACAGTGTAGGGAGCATTCCCCCAATGATCCAACAACTCTTGTAAGTGAGCCACTTCCAAGGCAACTTTGTTAGCTTGCACTTGAATCTGCAAGAGAACATTAGAACATATAGTAGTTTTAATGTACAGAGAAACACTGTTCCAATTTTGCTTTCTGAAAATATACAAGAATTACGATCTTTCCATAATGTAAATAAAATCTCCACCCTGAAAATATGCCAGATTTGAGTAAATTTTTTAGGAAACCTGGGTGAATCACCCAACAGGATGATTTGCCAGGTTAATGGCTCAGGTCTGAAAGGCCAAAAAAATCATGAATCTATATCCAAAATTGCTGAGCTCTGGTGCAATACTAGAAGAGATGCTGAATAGTTTCAGCCTATCCACAAAAAGGGCAACGTGGATCCTGGACTCCAAGGTGGAACAACCTAGTACCAACAGGCAAGCTTTGAAAGAGAATGCACCAGGAAAAATGAGCAAGTTTTGGCTCAAGAATGACAGACCAAACAGTTTTAAACCTGGAATGCCAAAGACTTGAAGAGCTATGAATAAGCCAGTGCTTATTAAGAGTGGCAGCCATGGGTAAATGGGGTGAAAGCCACTTGTGAGCCATCCGTGGCTTGAAATGATGTAAAGCTGTGTTTGGATACCATTTCCAGTCCTTCCACCATGGCTTGTTGGACTGAATTCCAACCTTTTACAACATTTCAAGTGGAATAGCCATGATGATTCTGTCATAAGTAGGCTTATCAACTTTTGAAAGAGAAAATTTTACATGGAATGCTTCCCAAGCCAAAAGGCTCATAGTGGGTTTGTGAAACAGGTCCTTAAGGGTCTGAACACCTTTTTTGTGAAATTTGAAAGCCTTTAAACCTTGCAATTTGGCCAAAGGCTGAGTTGTAGAAGCTAGGAGAGGTGACCACCAAATATTAAGGTGATTAAATGAAATACCAGCACGAAAATCATCACCAGCCCAGCATAACCAAGGTTTATTTTTTTTCCATGCTTTCCAAATGCTCTTAACCACAAACATGCCCAAGATTTGAATTGGTTATCTCATGACAAGGAGAGTAGAAAAACCAATTCCTTTCCAAGCCAGTTTGTGCAAAGGATGACCCATTTCAATGTTATACCAGAGTAAAACCTTCCATGCCTCACAACCAGTGAGCGCATGAACAATCCATTTGACCGCCAAGGTAGTTCCTTGGCGGTGAGTAGAAAGAATACTAAGTCATCCAGAATCTCTGGGAAGGTAGCAAAATTCCCATGCAACACGGTGAAAACCATGGCGAGTATCAGAAGAGGTCCATAGGAAATCCTACAAGAGTTTTTCCAGTTTGGCATAAGAGCTCTTCGAAGGAGCCCAACAAGAAGAAGAATAAACATGGGTTGCAGCGAAGATCTTAGAACAAACCTGAAATTTACTAGCCAATGAAAGAGGCTTAGTAATCCATACTGCAAGTTTTGCTCCACACGGGTAAGAATAGCTTGCCATAGGGTGGCAGAAGTGCCCTGGAATGCAAATGGAATACCCAGGAATCTAAAAATTTCACCATGGCCAACCCAACGCCAGCCATATTGTTGAAGCCAATGAAGAGTGGGAAGTATAGATTGTCTATAGCATAACGTCTTGTGCCACTAAATGGAAGAACCTGAGGCCAAACAAAAGGTCTCCAGACAACCAAGAGCATTTTGAACTGAATTTTCTTCTTCCAATAAGGTTAAAAAGGAGTCATCGGCAAAATGACCACTAACCAGCTGGTTGGAACAATTTGGTAAAGAAATACCATGAACAAGCCTATTGGAAACTGAATGAACAAGAAGATAACCAAAACCTTCTACTGCAAGAACATACAGACTTAGGGCAAGTGGGCATCCTTGGTGGATTGATCTGAAAAGGCCAAAAGTATGAGACAGGTGGCCTTTGATAGTGATGCAAGTAGAAGCATCTAAAAATAGCATTTTGATTGAGTGTATAAAAGAGGGTCCAAACCCTAATGTTGCAAGCATTGCAAGGATAAAGCGCCATTCAATGCGATCATAAGCCTTAGCAAAATCTTATTTTTTAAAAATTGCTTTTTGGTTTGATTTTCGGGCCCATTCCATTCCCTCCCAAATAGAAATCATATTATCTAATATATATCTGGCCTTAATGAAGCATGTTTGTTCAGGACGGATAATCAAAGGAAGCAGGTTGCAGAGTTTGAGCGAAAGGGCTTTAGCAATGATTTTGTAGGAGACATTGAGGAGGGTAATGGGCCTCCAGTTGCAGATATCCTCCAGATCGCTAGCTTTAGGTATGAACTTAATGTTTCCTTAATTTATAATATTTCCTAAAGAATTGGAATAAAATGCTTCAAGGTAGACATTGTGTAAATATTTTCCTAAACAATCCCAAAGGGCTTTGTAGAACTCACAAGGAAAGCCATCAATTCCAGGCGCTTTCCCATCTGCCATAGAGCAGACAACTTCCTTAATGTCTTCAATGGTCAAAAGTTGATCGCAGAAGCAAGTCTGGGCAGAGGACAGCCTGTTTGGAACAACAAGACAATCATGCAAAGCAGTTTGTCGCTTAGGAGTGTAATCTTGAGCAGTGAAAACTTTTTCATAATGTCTTACAAAAGCCTGGAGAATGTCTAGCAGATCTGTATGAACAACATTGTCCTCTTTGATTTGCTTAATATCGTGTGAGGAATGTTTGGCTTGAAGAGCAAGAAAGAACTCCTTAGAAACATGGTCCCCAATTTTTAGCCAGTGCATTCTGGCTTTAAGTTGTGCTCCTCTGGCAGCATTGCAATCAGCCATTTGTTTTTGATGCCATAAATTGGCAACAAGGACTTGCTTAGAAGGAGAAAAAGGCTCAGCAGCCAAGGCCTCATAAGCAAATTTCAAAGCAGTGACAGTAGCTTCATAAGCCCTTCTCCTGAAATTGGCCAGCTGACGGCCATAGATGCAAAGAAACCTCACTGTACAGGTAATATCATCATTCCACCACTTAATCCAGCCAGTAGCATGCAACGACTGACATTCTAAATTCCAAATAGTTGAAATGTGTGCCAAGGTGGGTTGATGAGCAAGCAAGGACGTGTTCAGAAAAAACTAAGATTTCATGGCACGTGGCTGAGTGAGTTGCCACTCAATGGCAAACTGAATTGGAAAGTGATCTGACAACGTCACATCCACTAACGGCTGCACAGGAAGGGTGGATGACGTGGAGAATTTTAAAAAAGATTGCATAGAAATCATTGCACGATCAAGGCATTTAAAGACCCTGTCAGTTCCAGCCCAAAAATTCCACCAAGTATGCCAGAAAGGATTGGAGTGACGGCAGCCAATATTGGGATCAAAAAATCCCAATTTATTACGCATATGGAACCACGCCTCTCTTTCTCTAGCTGGCCACCGAAAAGGTAGAACACCATCCTTGTCAGCAGCCATTTCAACCATATTAAAATCTCCACAAATAAGCCACGTGGCAACATGTAATGAATCCGCAATTCACCACCACAAAGCAGATCTTTTTGACGCATCATTTGAAGCATAAACATTAATAATCCTAAAAGAGTGATTATTAATATTAAGAAACATCCAGACTAATTGGTTGGTGGGATCCACCCCATGATCCACCACTGAATCATGCCACCGAGGGGAGAAAAGAGTAGTTACACCACCTTTGCTAGTCTCATGGGCGGTGGAAAATAGTTTATTGGCTGGCCAAATACAACGGCAAGCCGAAGATAAAAGAAAGCCTGTAACTTTAACTTCTTGCAGGAATAGAACATCAAGAGAAACATAATGATGGAGAGCATCACGAACAAAGTACTTCCTAGAGAGGTCAGTGAGATCTCTAACATTCCAAGAGAGAAAATTCATTTAAAATTCTCCACCATCTCCCCAGAATCCAGGCTTCCAAATGAAGCAAAACTATTCTGAAGAAAGTCGGTGGGGTTTGACCTAAACTAGAGAGGAGGGATTTGATGTTTTTTAAGCTCCTGAACAATTTCTCCCTCCTCAGGATGCTCACAACTACGAGAGTGTCTGGGAGGTGTCACAGAAGAATTGACACGAGCTCTTGCCCTTGGCGGTGATGCTTACTGTGAAGGCAACACAAGAGGACTCTTATTATTGTCCTTCCCGCCAATCACAGAAAGCTTTGAAACCTCTTTAACTGCCTCGGAGGGTTTAAGAACATCTGCAGAGGGTTTCACTATGTGTTTGCGATTGGTAACAGTAGCCCAAGTATCCATTGGTTTAGAAACCACCTCCTTGGGCATAGTTGCTACATGGTTTGCTACAGGGCGTGCCTGTATAGTCTCCCTGAGAGGAGCCCAGGTTCTAGGCACAGCAAGAGGACAATCCCTAATTTTATGCTCTGCTAACTGACAGCAATAGCAAGTATTGGGCAAATTGAAGTATGTGACTTTCTGGGTGTGCTAAAGGGGGCCAATTTGAATGTCAATAAATTCCTTGAGGTCTTTCGAAAGATCCACCTCAACATAGACACGCTTTTGAGGGTGTGCTTGAAAGAACCTATCAGGTTCAACACAAATAACTCTTCCTAAAGAAGAGGCAATGTCATGCAGGAAGTGTAGACAGGGCAAAGGCAAACTAGGGAATTCAATCCACACAGGAACTCTGTGTTTGGTATCATCAGAGGTCACAAAATCCCATGTCCACTATTGGAAGACCAATAGGGAAGACCGAACATACCAAGGGCCATGGTTGAAAATAGCTTGAACATGGCTAACTCCCGCAAAGCGAAAAAGGAAAAAGCCTTTGGTTAGATATTGGACCATATCAAGGTGGACCCTATGAGGGACCCAAGACTTTTGGATCCATTCTTTGAGCATAGATTCAGGGGTAGTTCTCCCTACAAAATAACCAATGAGAGTATGCTGCTCTAACCATAAACAAGCAGTATCAAATTCATGTGATGGTAAGATCTGTAGGAGTCAAGAACAACACTGAGAGGGGGGGTGAATCAGTGTTGTGTGAAATTTCTAAACTTTTTACAAACTTTAACTTGCAGAGTACAAGGAGAGAAAGTTATCATTGATTTCTCACATACATGTGCACATAACTGAGAATGAAAAATAAAAACTCATGAGTAAAACATATATCCACAGAGAGAAGATCAAGACACAAGAATTGCACGAGTGGAAAACCCTCCAGGGGTAGAAAAACCACTCCAGAATTGCCTCACTGGCTTAACTGAAAAACATGCCTCACTGGCAATACAAATTGTATCTAGGAGCACCAACTCCAATACCAAATAGAAGCACCCACTTCCAACACTAACATACCTCATTGGTAAACAAATAGGTCTCACTGACCTACAAGCCTCACTGGCTAATACAAGGCCTCACTGGCACATTGAATCTTCACTGGAAGTAATAAACAAGTTCAGAGGGACACTCTGTTTCCATTCAATACAGAACATATGTCTGTCAAATGCCCATTCTATTCAAAAACAATCTGACATCCGGATATACTCAACAACATTGCATAACAATTCATCTGATTATCTCTGCATTACAAACTTAGTATAAGCTTATCATTATTCTTTTCTCTTCAAAAGGATTTATTAGGAAATGTCTTCATTTCTGTATCTCATCCCACACACACTCACTCTGTCAATGTACTTTAAAACCATTATATACAAATTCTGAATATCTTTTCGTATTCCTTTCCTCTGCAAAAATCCTCTTCATATTTTCTTAAAAAAATCTTTTCATAATATCTTCATCCAATGCCCTGCTCACAAAATAATTGATAAAAACATTTTGTTCCTTCATCTTCTATGCCAAAGAAAATCTTCTAAAAAATATTTATCCAATTTGCCCTTGTGAGAAAAACAAAAATCTTTGATACGTTGATTCTCTTCAATTGTCTTTTCATTTTCTTTTTCCCTGCAAACATCTCAAAAATAATATCTGCATAAATCCATTTGCAAGAAGAAAATCTAATTTACAATATTATGAAATCTTAAATAATGTATTTTGAATCTGCCCTTGTGAGAGAGAATAAAGTCTCTTTCAAAAATTGAAGCATGATCTTCATGTGACCACCTGTATAAAAATCTTTCAAGACAAATTATCTCCATTAAACATTTCATCTCCTTCTTAAAAAAATTTGTTCATCTTCAAAAAATCTTTAATCTTCCTTGATAATAAAATCTTTATCTCCACAAATCTAATCAATGCTCTGTAAAATAAAAAATCTCTAATAAAATCTTTTTCATTTTCTTCAAACATGACTCTTCATATTCTTCATACAAAAATCTCTTCTCTGAAAAAACTTTTCAATGACAATATATCAATCTCAAAAGAAACTCTCTTTTTTTCTTTTTACTCTCCAAAAATCTCTCTTAAAAAGTTTCTAAATTAATAACCACTAAACTTCCAAAGAAACTCTCTAATAACAACTCCACCAAAATTCCTTTGCAATCGGGCACAAATTCCATCTTGAAGGAAACTTTCTAAAACATAGTTCAATGCATTAAAAAGCAGAACATCCACCAGAACGTTAAAGTTTATGGCATAGGAGTCGGGCTTAAAGTTTAAATGTCAACCGTTTGATTGACCTTGCGCACTCCACATGTTTTGAAAACTGACCATTGATTATCATTTGGCGCCCGATGCGCTTATCACTTCACCTTTGTTACCAATTTGCTAGAGAGAAGGGCCGGTTAATACCATGACTTGAGGACCCTCCAAGCGGTAATAATTAAGTTGTAAACCCGCTATAATAAGTCACCTTCCAAATAGATTTAAAAGTGTATGACAGGTAGGAGGTTTAGAGACTTAGAAATAAATAATGATTTAGAGTAGATAATACCTCTTTAGTCATCCTTATTGCAATGTCAAAAACACCACATCATACTGATCACCTTAACCTCGAGCATGTCTGGTGCAATATTGATATCAGTACACATCATCTAAACATCAAATTCAAGGCACCCTTGAAAAGATAAACCCTTTTGAGCCATGAGCAAAAAGATTTAATACTTCAACATATATGATTTAAGCTCCTAAGATCACCTCCATCATAATAAAAACTTAGACAATTGAAAACCTCAAATGATCTCCAAAAACATATCTCTGTGAAATGATTGATCATCTCTTGCAATCAATACTACTTTATAATGTAACCTTGAGAATGAAACAAGCCCTCTCATAAATATGATTATAAAGACTTGATCAAGTACTACACACAAAGTGAACCCTCCAACATAAATACCTTATCTGCACTGGTCTTGTAAAACTGAAGCAAGTGAACTTTGTCAAGCCAAGATCAATCATACATTGTAACACCAACATGATCAATTTGCGTAAATATGAACATGCATGTAACCCATTTGAGCTCCTGTATGATCAACATCCTCAAACACATCACTGACATCCTGATGTAGCTCAATCTTGAGAATCTATTCAAGAAGACTTTGCACAAACACAATTGATATTCTTAAAGCAACATTTTCACAGATCAATATTATCATCAACTCAATCTGAATGACACAACACTTTACCATACTGAACAAGCTGTGATATGACAATAGAAAGAACACATGAGATGATGTCTCCTACTCAAATGTTTACCAATATCAACCCTGCACATGATGATGATCTTATCAAAACATGAACTAACATTATTCTTCATAACTCCTGGCTATCTTGATGATATTGATGTCCTGATATGAAGATCAATCCCAACATCTATGACAACCTAAAAGAACACCTTTTTTGACATCAATGACAACCTGACTCCATCAAGATCACATCAGTAGGAGGGTCTGGGGACTTACCTCATGGAACACCTTCGGAACAAACTTCCAGGGACACCTGGTCGATGGAGGAGTCATTGTTCACAGCTGAAGAACCGTCAACACCAGCAACAAATGCTGGGTTAGAAGCAGTAAGAGGCATTTAAATGGCCAAAAAGCCGCAATAAATGCAGGCGTACTACAAAAAAAAGAAGAAAAGGCTATGCTTCCTGTGCGCAGTATGACCCTAGAGATACAATGGTGGCCAAGCTCAAAAATATGCAGAGAAAAAAACGTGTTCCCTTCTCAACCGTCGGCAAAAGTTCTTAGATAAAAATTTCTCTTTTTTCTTTTCCAATTTTGATAAATATATATTTTTAAATAAATAATAAAATGTGCGTGTATTAAAACGTAGTTGTTTCCATTCGACGTCAACTTTCATATTAACTATTTATCTAAAATAGAAAAAAAATTATACCATCTTGATATAGATTCTTTTATCTAATGCATCATTTTTTTTCAAATTTTTTTAATGAGTTTTACTATTTTTCCTTGACATGGTAATCGACCTAATGTTTTGTGCTGATAACCTACTTTTAGTTAAAATAGAAAGGAAAATATAAATAATAATTAAACTATTAAAATATATATATTTTTGAAAACTAAACTTATAGATCTACAAAAGAGTATTTTTATATTTTTTTAAAAATGTTATTTACACGAGTAGAAGTTGTTGAAATAAGTTTTTCAAATATTTTTAGTTTTTTGGTAAATTGGCCTCAAAGTGGTGCTACATATGCATTTAGCCAACAATTTTAGTTGGAAAAGTTGTGGACATATCTAACTTAGCTAGAATGAATCTTACAAGATCATATGTTTGACCAAAATTGTTTTTAGTTAGAAATACTTAAATTCACTTGTGCTGATAAGTCGGCTGAAAGTGTGACACAGCTTTGTGCTTTTACCCTATACTATCATATCCCCAATTCTACCTCTTATAAACACTTGGGTGATCATGCTAAACCCTTCCTCAAATAGCACAATGATACAAATATATATAAACTTCAAACAACGGTATGATATAGATAAAGCTTAAAACAACAATATGAAATAACTTGAAAGAGCAGTATGATACGGATAAATCTTAAAACAACAATATGAAATATCTTGAAAGACCAGTATGATACAGATAAATATTAAAACAACACTATGAAATAACTTGAAATAATAGAATGATACAGGAAAGGGTTTAAAATATTTCTATCATACTGTTGTTTCAAGTTATGTAAATGTTTCATAATTTTGATTCAGAAATGGTTACCCATACATTTTACAGTAATTGAAGAACAAACAAATATATATATATATACAACCAAATGTGATAGTGGCTGACTCCTACTAATGTTATAACTATTTTTTAAACAACGTTTATAACTCGAAACAACAGTATTATATTATAATATAATACTGTTGTTTCAAGTTATATATGTTGTTTAAAAAATGACTATAACATAAGTAGGAGTCAGCCACTGGGTAAGTGCAAAAAGATGGGGGGCCAAAAAGTGGCCAAATTGTTTTTTTAAAAAAAAAGCTTTTCTATCTCATTTCATTTCTTTTTTCTCCTCTATACCCGCGGCCTGTAAACCCTAGGAAGCGCGCTCGCATTTTGGAAAAGATAATTCAACACCAAAATCTTACCAATTCATCGCCAAAATGCCGCCACAACGTCGAGCACGCCAAAGGAGTGAGTTTTATTTTTTTTTTGTTTGAATTTGTTTCTAAATAGGTAGGTTTGAGTTGATTTTTTATTTAAATTTCATTCATTGTCAGGAAATGTTAATGCACCTCCTCCTCCTCCTCAAAATCCACAAAATCTTGAGAAGGAAATACCTGCGGAACAACAACCTCCTCCATCCATTCCTTAACATGCCCCTGGAACACAAGAAAATATAATGGGGCAAATTGAAAACAATAAAAAAAAATTGAAAATATAATTGCAAGGTTGAAAGATCCTTCCACTTCAACCTTGCATAGGTCTACGCTTGCTGAATCTCTTGAATCTATGTTATCAAGCGTAGATTCAATTAGCAAGCAAATATCCAATTGGATGGATAAAAGGAAAGAATTTAGAGACTATTATGCAGACAAGCTGTCATACCAAGATGTGAAAAAATTATAAATTACAAAATTAGACTAGTGTTCGATTTTCACAAACCCACAAACAAATCAACCTCCATCCATTACATGTAAGAGGTTCCCTATCCATTGGTGCAACAACCAAGCGATAAGGGACAATTTTGGGCAGAGGTGGTGGATGGTTTTTGACCATCCTCCATGCAATAATAATGAGGTCCCGCAATAATTTTTGAGGAAACTCTACTGCGAGTTTGTCCTTAATAAAGTACCAAACTATTTTGATATGCGGGACTTCCAGGGTAGAGGTGGTGGGTCAGCACAAGATAGACCAGGGGCACGTGTTGACCCATAGCAGGCAGTGAGACGAGTAATCAGCAGACCAGCCCATGAGCATGTTTCTATCCCTTCCATTGTGAAGGAGAGTGTTGAGGTCGATACACTTTAGTCCATTAGTGCCTTGACCCAGAGCATCATAGAGCATGCCAATCCTGCAGCACACAGTGGGTTGGGAGATAGTGCGAGGAGTAGGGTCCCACCCCATGCTTGTTAGACTTACGGGTCAGCCTGTGGTTATGACCCCATGGATAGTCAGGAAGCAGGTGCACAGGCTACATCTACAGCTGAGCAGATGGTGATGACAGATACCCTTCTGAGTGAGACTTTCAGCCTTGATATTCAGGTAAATATTAGCAAGTTTATTGAATTTAATTTATTAAATTTTATTTTTGAAATGCAAGATTAACTAATTTAGTTTGATGATTTTAATGAAATTTCAGGGTCATAGCATTGATGTAGTTTTCAGTGGTTCTCCACTTACATACTACACTAGATCATCTACTGTCGGGGTATGTAACTAGTAAACAATTATAAATATTACATGTGAATAGCATCGTTATATGAATGGTATTCTAATATTTGATTTTAGATGTTGAATAGGTTAATATTAGAGATTTCACGGCAACACCTGCCAGCGGTGGTGGACTTCAAAGCTTCACAGAGGTAATAAAATAAATAGTTTAATGAATGAATTGTACTTACTAGATTTTTGTATGTGACTTGTGTGCTTTATTGTGTGTACTTCCATGTTTAGATGAACATGTGTGTATGTTAGGAGCCATGATTTGCATCACTATTATAGTTTTCATAATTAAATAATGTTGTTTTATTTCCAGATGATGCAAGCTGCGGAGACACCTCCTCATGTTCATAAGGCAATGGAGCATGGTGTGACCTCTGCAATTCATAGCTCCATGGTATTGACAGGGTTATGAGGCAGATTAGTAAATTTCAATTTACATTCATTGTTATAGTTGTTTATTTTTGAAAAATCAAAAGATTATTGATTTGAAGTTTAATTTCTATCTAGATAGTTTCTATAGGACATGACATCACTATGGCCTATTCCTACTACTGAGGCAAGTGAGGAGATAGATTATATGGTAAAGGTAAGTGATTATTTTGTTAAATGTTTCATTTTTTATAACATGTAATTTTTATATATTAATGTCTATACTTTTTTATTGTAGCAGCTAAAGATGCAGGAAGAACTAAATAGGAGGAGTAGCCCTCGGGTTCGTAGTAGACCACCCACATGCACGTCTCCATCCCCTAGAAGATCAAAGGTTGCCCGTGATCTATTCTCTTCACCAGCCAGAGGGGAATAACTTTTTATTGTGTTCCTTTGTTGTATGCCTATATGGCATTTGTGGACATATATTTTGTATTGCATATAGTCGACATTGTATGCCTATATGGCATTCTTGTAAGCCTATATGGCTATTCTGTATATATGTTATACTTATATCGACAAATATTGATGTATGCCTATATGGATATTTGGTTAATACAAATCTTTTTTATTGATGGCGTCCATACTTGTATTATAAATCCACGTTTGAATGGATATTTGTAGATGGCTACTTAAAATATTTAAAGTCCAATTGTATTACATAGGATGTTTGTTGATCCAATAAGCTAGCTATTGTTATTCAAGTATCACCTAACCTCATTTTGGAACTAAAAGATAAAAGTTGTATTTAAATAAAATGAATCATCATGTTATTCTTTATGTTTGAGATCCTGAAAATGACTAAGTCTGGTAGCCTGATATCCTAAAACACTAAAAATTGACTAAGTCTGAAATCTGGTGGTTCCTCCAAATTCTATAATCTACATGTTAAATCCGGTGGATTCGAGACCTATCTCAAACATCCTGAAAGGTATATTGAAAAATATTTAAACTATATTCAATATACCTTATCCTCTGGGACTTACACTTCTAGGCGCAAAATTGCTCTAGGGAGTTAGGCGCGCTTTCCCACCTCTACAGACTCAAATCAGCGCCTAAGATTCAGACCTCAAAGTGTGCCTAGAGAAGAAAACAAACCTTTGATCATCCCAAGTTATGGCGCCTTGAATGGAATTGATACAAATGACCTTAAGCATTGAAATTTTGACAAGGAAAACACATTATGAGTTTAGGTGCCCTTCATGCTTCATATCACCAATTTTGGCGCCTTGGCAACATAGTAGATGAATAACACCTCAAAATGAGTGCCTAAGGGTGATGTAGTCATACAAGGGTGCAAACAAGTGTTAAAAGCCTTAAAATATCAAGGAATAATCCAAATTCAAGCAAGGCACATTTTCACACCTTGATCATCATCTAAGGCACCTTGCAAAGGAGGTCTTGAGCAACATAAACCTTAGGCGCAATTTCTTGCTTCTACAATCAAATTTGAACGCCTAAGGAGTGGATTGGTGATGGACATCACTCTGAGCGCCTTAAAAGTGTTTGAAGGTTTGAATTGGTGAATGATAGCGCCTAAAGGTCTTAGAACCAACTAGAATAAGGAATTGACGAATGAGTTAACCACTTTGAGCGCCTTGAAGGAGAGAAGTATGTATACAAAGATTGATTGAATGTTTGGAGTTTAGGCGTACTTTACTTGTCATCTAATCACACATTGACACCTAGGAAGAGTTGACATGAAACAATCCTTTGAGTGGACTCCTTGATGAGATCTCTCCCATCGCTTAAACTTGATGAAATGTTAAAAGCTAAGTCAAATGGATTCTAGGTGCTCTTTGCCTTTAGAATGACCTTGAATTGGTGCCTAAGCATAACAAGTGAGTTTAAATCCATTCAATATGGCACCTTGTAAGAGGAGAGCTTAAGAGCATGAGACTAGATGGCATTTAAGAGTCAAGATCATCAAAATCCAAAGAAATGGGCTAAGTAAGCTAAGGTGCCTTTGCTTGTCATTCAGTACCTCCATGAGCGCCTAGATTGAAATTGCATCCAAGGACATCTAAGAGTAGGCGCCTAGAGGGGAAAAGTCATCCTAAGAACTTCATAATTATTTAAAGCATAAAAAATGCCAAGTATAAAGCTTCATGATGTTGGGCGTTCTTTCACCTCCATATAGATCTAGATTGGCGCCTTAGATAAAGTATCACAAATCTATATCATTGAGTAAGTTCCAAGAGAGAAAGGCTTACTTCAAGCATGTTTAATCATTCAAGGTCTTACAAATAATGAATAGAGCCTAAATTGATGCTAGGCGCCTCCTCTTGTCTCTACTATCTAGTTTTAGCGCCTAAGGAGAAACTGCATCTAGTGAACTCATTAATTGGCACCTAGGAGGAAAAGACCTTAAACTTACATTATTGAGTCAGCACTTTAGAAATTGAGCCATTCCTAGTCAATTGGAGTCATAAAATATCAAATACAAAGTTAAATTGGACTTAGGCGCCCCTTCATGTAATTTCCCACCATCATGAGTGCCTAGATCTAGGAAGATCATCCAATTGCGCCTAGGAATAAGATACAAGTCCAAGACCTCAAATTTGAGCACCTAGAAGTGTGATGGATTGAAAAAGCTACATTGGCGCTTAAGGGTAAGTTGTATCTAATGACATCACCTAATTGAGCACCTAGGAGGTATAAAGCTTAACATTGACATGAGGACAAGTGCTTAGTAAAGGAGAGTTTCTCAAACATTTAAACATGTGAATGAAGTCATAGAAATTCACTAAGTCATCTAAGTGCCATTTTCCCCTTGTGTGCCCTTATATTTGCGCCTAAGAAGAAGTTGCTTCAGTTCATTGGAGTGTTTGAGTATTGAGGATTTCTTAGCAATGCTTTGAACCCCTTTGAACAAGACAAGATCAACAAGATACATCTCAAGTGTTCATTATCAAAGTAATCACATTGAAGATATCATACAAAGATCAGTTTGGCCACACGAGGAGAAGAACGAAAATTACACCCCTCTGCAACTTTACAATGCCTCCTTTTGACGACAACAGAAAACCTTTCACCACGGGCAAACACCTCAGAGATATAAAAAACTGAGAGAGGTTATTGTAGAGGCACTCTACGTGATCGCGTTGCCTCAGACGAAATGTTTCTAAGTGACACAGTTTTCGAATAACATCTCGTCAAAGATTGTTGTCTTTTTGCACTTTGGACTCTTCAGGGATATCGTTAGTACAATGTAGCTCGAACTGTTTCAACATGTTTGGGTGAAAAATAAGACCATGCATAGCGTAAATGTACCCATACGAACGCGTTGGAATAGTCAGTTTGGTCGCATCAGGAGCAGGACGAAAGTTACACCCCTTTGTAACTTTACATTGCCTCCTTCTGACAATTTTTGGGGTAGCAGAAAACCTTTCACCATGGGCAAATGCCTCGGAGATATAAAAAATTGAGAGAGGTTATTGTAGAGGCACTCTACATGATCACGTTGCCTTAGACATAATATTTTTAAGTGACACAGTTTTTGAGTAACATCTCGTCAAAGATTGTTGTCTTTTTGCACTTTGGACTCTTCAGGGATATCATCAATACAATGTAGCTCGGACTGTTTTGACATGTTTGGGTGAAAAATAGGACCATGCCTAGTGTAAATGTACCCATTCGGACGCGTTGGAATAGTCAGTTTGGTCATATCAGGAGCAGGACAAAAATTACACCCCTTTGCAACTTTACACTACCTCCTTACGATTCTTAAGGCAGCAGAAAACCTTTCACCATGGGCAAATACCTCAGAGATATAAAAAACTGAGAGAGGTTATTGTAGAGGCACTCTACATGATCGTGTTTTCTTAGACAAAATATTTCTAAGTGACATAGTTTTTGAGTAACATCTCATCAAAGATTGTTGTATTTTTGCACTTTGGACTCTTTAGGGATATCGTCGGTACAATGTAGCTCGAACTGTTTCGACATGTTTGGGTGAAAAACAAGACCATGCCTAGCATAAATGTACCCATTTGGATGCGTTGGAATAGTCAGTTTAGTCGTATCAGGAGCAGGACGAAAGTTACACCCCTTTGCAACTTTACACCGCCTCCTTCTGACGATTTTTGGGGCAATAGAAACCTTTCACCACGGGCAAATGCCTCAGAGATATAAAAAACTGAGAGAGGTTATTGTAGAGGCACTCTACCTGATCATGTTTCCTCAGACAAAATATTTCTAAGTGACATGGTTTTTGAGTAACATCTCATCAAAGATTGCTGCCTTTTTGCACTTTAGACTCTTCAGGGATATCGTCAGTACAATGTAACTCAGACTGTTTCGACATGTTTGGGTGAAAAAAAGGACCATGCCTAGCGTAAATGTACCCATCCAGACGCGTTGGAATAATCAGTTTGGTTGCATCAGGAGTAGGAAGAAAGTTACACCCCTTTGCAACTTTACACTGCCTCCTTCTGATGATTTTTGGGGCAGCAGAAAACCTTTCACCATGGGCAAATGCCTTAGAGATATAAAAAATTGAGAGAGGTTATTGTAGAGACACTCTATGTGATCATGTTATCTCAGACATAATATTTCTAAGTGACACAGTTTTTGAGTAACATCTTGTCAAAGATTGTTGCCTTTTTGCACTTTTGACTCTTTAGGGATATCGTTGGTACAATGTAGCTCAAACTGTTTCGACATGTTTGGGTAAAAGAAAGACCATGCTTAGCGTAAATGTATCCATCCAGACATGTTGGAATAGTCAGTTTGGTTGCATCAGGAGCAGGATGAAAGTTACACCCCTTTGCAACTTTACACTGCCTCCTTCTGACGATTTTTGGGGCAGCAGAAAACTTTTCACCATGGGCAAATGCCTTAGAGATATAAAAAACTGAGAGAGGTTATTGTAGAGGAACTCTACATGATCATGTTTCCTTAGACAAAATGTTTCTAAGTGATAGTTTTTGAGTAACATCTCGTCAAAGATTGCTGCCTTTTTGCACTTTGGACTCTTCAGAGATATCATCGGTACAATGTAGCTCAGACTGTTTCGACATGTTTGGGTGAAAAAAAGAACAATGCCTAGCCTAAACATACCCATCCGGACGCATTGGAACTATCAATTTGGTCGCATCAGGAGCAGGACACCAAAAATGCATAACATGATGATGTAAAAATGTGTATATGTATAAAAATGCAGCAAGAAATTAAAAAAAGACAAACCTTACAAATTAATGTGCATACTTACAACTCAATGTAACATGACTTTACAAAATCAATGTGAATACTTACAAATTAATCCAATGAACCATCCGGGTCTGCTCTACTCTTTATTGTGTCAAGTATTGCTTCATGGTCAGACTCACGCACATTCCACAAGATTTTGTTCAAAGGTCTACCCTGATACTTTATCAAATGAACATTGGATGCAATGACAAGGTTCGAGTAATGAATAATCTTTCAATGCGTGTCAAAGTCCTGAAACAGCCAAACATTAACACTCTTATGTGGGTACCTTCTAAGCCATGTTCCAGTAATAACCACTGAGCCTGTAGGGTATTCGATGTTTTCTCCATCTATAACAGGGGCCTCCAATTTTTTTTGGCCTCAACACAACGCCATAAGTAATAATCTGTCCCCTCTTCATCATCTTCATCTGCAATAACTGCATATACGTGCCCTAAATTGATATGTGTAGCAAATTAGATAAAATTAGTCAACATTACAAAAACACTACAAAGTAAGATGACACTACCTGGTTGAACTAGATGAAATTAGATGCATATACGTGCCCTATATTACCTGGTTGAACTAAATTTGATATGTGGTCAAAGTCAACTTATGATTCCATCTGTGTTAGTTCCAGTGTCGTCGGGGGTCGATACGTGTCAAGTGGGCTAAGATAACTGCCATTCGTCAACCCACTCTTTTGACTCGCACTCATCCCAAACTTGAATTGTACAGGAAGAACAAAAGCATGACATCATTCACGTATGGATACTCCATGAACCTGCAATTGAGCTTCTGCAAGAGTGCATCTCATTTGATCCTGTCAATGTACAACAGTCCTCATATGGTGCAATGTTAGTATCATCTATCAACCAAAAAAATCTATGAACTGAAGACTTACCTTCATTACCTGGACCCATGGAAGCATTACACCACTTGACAATCGATTTTGCATCTGTCAACTTTGCATTGTCTTTATACTTTAACTTTTTTCATGCTATGACTCTTTTGATACATGCTCCTACACCATCATACTCCCCCTTTCCATGCTCGGCCTCACAAAAGTTCCACATATGCTGAATAACTATAAAATTATGCCTCCTACTCAGCCAATAGAAATTCTGCGAGTTCTTGAATTATGACGCACAGTTATCCGACCATATGATATGCTAACTAAACGATATACCCCTTCTAGCCAAATCATTGTAGAACACCTGAAAGCAACCTTACATGAACTCTGTAGAATGCGTGCGATCATCACTAATATAGAAATTATACTCCCTTATGATCTTTCTGTCATCCTCTGTACTATCATTCGCATGAATGAATGCGATGTGCACAAATATATAAACCTGTGTGGAGTTGTAATATTGTGATTGCACCTCAGGCTGTGGCTGTAGACTGTAGTTCTCTGTAAAGTCAACGACTGAAAACAATGCTATCAACTGGAAATGTGTCCTTGCATAACTTGAATTGCAAGTCCAACCATCGAGCTCTATGGGCATGTCTTGCATACTCATACACTATGCTGTCATGAAATATAGGCATAAACTGATACACTGGAATCTTTTCAATAACCAATTCACACCTCTTTGCTTCTTTACCATCCTTTGTATTGTATGCCACTATTTTATACTTGCCAAACTCTACTAGTTCGTTTCCAACCGCATGTGTTCTTTCCATATGTTCACATATTGGCAAATGTTGCAAGCCACCGCAACGATGACATGTGCCATCCAAGCATAATTTCTTGTAGAATATTTGACCTTCCTCTCTTTCACATAAAATTCTTGATATGAAGTCTCTTAAAAATGTTGGTGGGGCACATATGGCACAACCTTGCAAAACATTGTTAGTATGCATATCTAAACATATAGACCTATAAACATCAAAATGGTTAGAAAATTCAATATGTAATCTACAACAACAAGTAGTGTGTGTGATTTATCTTGACATAGAAAGGTTTTCGCATTTCAAAATATCTTTGACAAATTTTAATTTGAGGATACTTCTCTAAAAATTTATCATAAAATTGTGTTTGAGTCTCATCCAAAAAATGCTTTAGATGTGGCTCACGGTTCTGACTACCAATTCTCCTTCTTACCACATCCCTTTGATTCAGAGATACCCTTGTGTAATTCTTCCAAAAGTCTTCAATTAGTGATCTCAATGCTTCAACAATTGGTTTATCTTTTCATGGTAGTCTCCCTGAGAACGCCCATAATTCATTGGCATTAGTATCCTCAATTCTTTGGCATCTTCCAATGGCTCTTGATAAAGTTTTCCTATTAATTCTCAATTCTTGATTCATCTTTCTAATGAGACGAGCTTTCCTCGTTTGACTACTTACTATAGTCGATGTAATCATACGCTGTGTTGCATTACTATCTTTTGTGCGTGAGGTGTTACCCACACTATCATACGCACTCATTTGATTCTTGACAATAGATTTTTCACTTGAAGCCTCTGATGTTCTCAACCCAAGAATCTTCGTGATAGACCTATACTTTATACTTCGCATCATTTCAATGAATAGTTGACATCTTGCAGTCTCATTTAACTTTTCAAAGAACAATCTCCAAATCTTATGAGCATATCTTCTACAAGTGCGTTTTAGAATCTTACATTCCATTGGCTGCAAAATATTCTCATCAATATCAATCAAATACTTTGGCTTTCTATGCAAAATTCTAGGTGGTGTTAGGTAAATTCATTTCAACATTAGGAATTTCATCAATATTTAAATGAGATGGGCTAGATGGCATACCTTGAGGTTGAGGTGGGAATGATGGCGTACCTCCTTCATCACATGTGAGTATTGATGTACTCTCAACTTGAGATGTGGTAGATGGTGTCCCTACATGTTGACTTGCGGTAGAGGATGTGTCTCCAACTATGGTATTAAATCTCTCGTAGCATGAAGTTTTTGCATTTGTTCTCTTTGTGCCACCAATACCATATCTCTTTGTGATGGTTGTGGTTCCTCTTCAATTGACATGTCTTTATTTATTCTATCCAATTTCCTCTTCTCACGAAGTTCCCTCATAGCCACTGCTTTCTTTGCATTCTTATCTTCTATATCTTCTTGTGTTGGTTTAATTCTTGATCGTTTCCTCGGCATGACGGAGAATTTGTCTGTAGCATGATAAATAAACCAATATTAGTTCCTAAGAAATGAATACAAGATAATAGTGGGATTGTATTTTTATTATGTTGTAAGGATTTATTCTTGTATAGTTTGACATCATTGTATGTTAAGGTCTGTTTATTACACATAATTATTAAAGAGCCCAAGTGTAGAAAATATACATGGCATCATGTGAGATTGTAGGTTGCTTTCTTGATTGGGAATGTGTAAACATGTATGATAAAGCATGATAAAGTAATTCAAATAGAATTAAGGAAAATGTAAAGAACATGCATGTAAAGACTTGACATACCTAAAAAATGAAGATTCGAATGGAGAGAGTACCCAATTATGTAGTGTTTTTTTTTTCTTGCATCAAACTCCTCAACAATTTGAGTTTTTCACCACTTGCTTCCTTTTCAATGTTAAATTGAATAACACTCAAATATAATTACTAACAACAATACTATTAACCAATCTATAATGTTAAATTCCTAAAATTAAATCACAATTAACATTGCAACACTACAAAAATTGAAACTTAAACAGATATATATCAAACTCGGTGTGAAAACTATGTTATTTCCTCCTTCTCAAGTTGGCAAAGTAGAAAATATGGTGGAAAGATCATGCAAAGGTGGTAGAATGTGTAAAATGTGCATGTGAACTTCCCAACAACATGAAAGCACTTCTTTTTTGTCAGAGTACACGCAGAATCAGTATGAAAATAGAGCATGTGGGCCTGGATCACGGGGGTCAACACTTTTTTACTGTTTCTATAGCAGTTTGTCCTGCTATAGATTGATCCATAAATATTTTACCTATCTCACCTTCGATAACACCTTTACAATATCTCACATCTATTTCTATTAGCTCATGTTCTATATCTCACTTATCTCTCCCCCTCACCTCTCTACCTCTCCCCTCTCTACGTCTCTCATTCGCTCCTTGTCTACCTTAACCCTAATCCCTCGACCCTCAACCCTATCCCTAAACCCTCGACCCTCGAACCTCAACCCTCAACGTCAAAACCTAATCCCTCAACCTTTAACTGTAATCCCTCGACCCTCAACCCTATCCCTAAACCCTAAAGCCTCAACCCTCAACGTCAAATCCTAATCCCTCGACCCTTCACTCTAATCCGTCAACCCTAAACCCTATCCCTAAACCTTTAACACTATACCTTAAACCCTAATCCCTCAACCCTAAACCTTATCCCTAAACCCTAATCCCTCAACCCTCAACCTTAATCCGTCATCCCTCAACTCTAATCCCTCATCCCTAAACCCTAAACGCTATCCTTATTCCTAAACCCTCAACAACCTCGATACTATACCTTAAACCCTAATCCCTTATCCCTAAACCCTCTAACCCTATCCCTAATCCTTATACCCTCGACACTCTACTTTAACTCTAATCCCTCAACCCTCAACCCTATCCCGAAACCCTTAACCCTTGAATCTCAATGTACTCAACCCTCAACATCAAACCCTAATCCCTCAACCCTTAACTCTGATCCCTCGACCCTTAACCCTATCCCTAAACCCTAAACCCTAAAGCCTCAACCCTCAACCCTCAACCCTCAATGTCAAATCCTAATCCCTCGACCCTTCACTCTAATCCCTCAACCCTAAACCCTATCCCTAAACCCTCAAGACTATACCTTAAACCCTAATCCCTCAACCCTCAACCCTAAACCTTATCCCTAAACTCTAATCCCTCAACCCTCAACCCTAATCTGTCATCCCTCAACTCTAATCCCTCATCCCTAAACCCTAAATGTTATCCCTATTCCTAAACCCTCAACAGCTCGATAGTATACCTTAAACCCTAATCCCTTATCCCTAAACCCTCCAACCCTATCCCTAATCCTTATACCCTCGACACTCTACTTTAACCCTAATCCCTCGACCCTCAACCCTATCTTGAAACCCTTAACCCTCAAACTTCAATGTACTCAACCCTCAACGTCAAACCCTAATCCCTCAACCCTTAACTCTGATCCCTCGACCCTCAACCCTATCCCTAAACCCTAAACCCTAAACCCTAAAGCCTAAAGCCTCAACCCTCAACCGTCAATGTCAAATCCTAATCCCTCAACCCTTCACTCTAATCCCTCAATCCTCAACCCTATCCCTAAACCCTCAACACTATACCTTAAACCCTAATCCCTCAACCCTAAACCTTATCCCTAAACCCTAATCCCTCAACCCTAATCCATCATCCCTCAACTCTAATCCCTCATCCCTAAACCCTAAATGCTATCCCTATTCCTAGACCCTCAACAGGCTCGATACTATACCTTAAACCCTAATCCCTTATCCCTAAACCCTCCAACCCTATCCCTAATCCTTATACCCTCGACACTCTACTTTAACCCTAATCCCTCAACCCTCAACCCTATCCCGAAACCCTTAACCCTCGAACCTCAATGTACTCAACCCTCAATGTCAAACCCTAATCACTCAAACCTTAACTCTGATCCCTCGACCCTTAACCCTTAAAACTTGAACCCTAAAACCTATCCCTACACGCTTGACACTCGACACTATATCTTAAACCCTAATCCCTTAACCCTCATCCCTAAAGCCTCGACCCTAAATCCTTAAACCTTCAACCCTAAACCCTATCCCTAATCCCTCTACCCTCGACACTTTTATTTAACCCTAATCCGTTGACCATTAACCCTATCCCTCAACCCTCAACTCTCAACTCTCAACTCTCAACATTAAACCCTAATTCATCAACCCTGAACCCTAATCCCTCAAACCTAAACCCTATCCCTAAACCATCAACCCTCAACACTATACCTTAAACCCTAATCCCTATCCCTCAACCCTTAACCCTTAAAACTTAAACCCTATCCCTACACCCTCAACACTTGACACAATATCTTAAGCCTTAAACCCTCATCCCTAAAGCCTCAACCCTCAATCCTTAAACCTTCAACACTAAACCCTATCCCTAATCCCTCTACCCTCAACACTCTAACCCTAACCTCGATATTAAATGCTAATTCGTCAACCCTAAACCCTATCCCTAAACCCTCAACCCTCAACACTATACCTGAAACCCTAATCCATCAACCCTAAAACCTAATCCCTCAACCCTCAACCCTAAACACTATAAATAAACCCTCAACCCTTGACACTATACCTTAAACCCTAATCCCTCAACCCTTAACCCTAATCCCTCATCCCTAAACCCTAAATGCTATCCCTGTTCCTAAACCCTCAACCCTCGACGCTATACCTTAAACCCTAACCCCTTATCCCTAAACCCTAAACCTTATCCCTCAACCCTCAACCCTTGAAAATTAAACCCTAAAACCTATCCATAAACCCTCGACGCTTAACACTATATTTTAAACCCCAATCCCTTAACCCTCAGCCCTAAAGCCTTAACCCTCAATCGTTAAACCTTCAACCCTAAACCCTCTACCCTCAACACTCTACTTTAACCCTAATCCCTTGACCATCAACCCTATCCCCAAACCCTCAACCCTCAACTCTCAACATTAAACCCTAATCCGTCAACCCTAAACCCTAATCCCTCAACCCTAAACCCTATCCCCAAACTCTCAACCCTCAACACTATACCTTAAACCCCAATCCCTCAACCCTAAACCCTAATCCCTCAACCCTAAACGCTAAACCCTATCCCTAAACCCAATAAAACTGCTTTGCCTTATGTTAGGTTGTTAAACCCATCATTTTTGGCACTCTTCTCTTAAAGATATTTGAGTTGCAAGAATATGTCAAAAAAATGGCTATAAACTTTTTTAATGTTAGTAATGTTATATGGCATGTTTTTATGGCCCATCTGGTGTTCATTATGCCAATAGGTGTACACACTATGACAAAAGCTTTGCGTATGGTACATCCACAATGAGTAATTAACAATTGAAATCAGAATGATGATTATTATGAGAAAAGCTTTGCATTGGGGTACATCTATGTTTCTTGCTGTCCACCCCGCACTTAGGGGAGGTATATTGTTATGAAATAGACAAATAATCTCCCATTGTTTACTGGCTCTATCCATAAGAACTACTAAGCTATACCTTAAACCCTAATCCCTCAACCCTAAACTTTCAACCCTAAACCCTATCCCTGATCCCTCTACCCTCAACACTCTACCTTAACCCTAATCCCTCGACCCTTAACCCTAAATGCTATCCCTAAAGCCTCAACCCTAAACCCTAATCCCTCAAGCTCCTAAACTCTAATCCCTTATCCCTAAACTCTAAATCCTATCCCTAAATGCTCAACCCTCAACCTTAAACCTTAATCACTCAATCCTTATCCACCCCTCTCCTCCCCTATCTGGCTCACTCCCATCTCTACCCTCCTCTGCCCTCGACACTATACATACATACATATAGGCATACATAAATATAGGCATACATAAATACATACATACATACATATAGGCATACATACATACATGATTAATAGTCTTACACAAAAAAAATTAAGGTCGAACAAATCGAACACCTGGGTAATGTTAGGCTTTCTCTTAGCTATTTGACGATGTGATTTTTTTCACATTTTAACAATGTTAAGTCTTTTATCTTTAATTTCTTTTGTTTGTGTGTCCGTTTTTGGGCAAAAAACACTGTTTGGTCTTTTTTCATTGTAAATGAACTCTTCATTGAAATTTCAAAAAAATTACATATTTAGAAACTAGACTCCATTCTATAAATGTTAAAAAAAGAAAAAAATGATTTTCAATTAGTTTTCAAAATTTATAGGGGTAGCACGACCAAAATTCTATTTTTTTAGGATGTGTCCACTTTGAAAATTAGTAAAAAATCAAATATTCATCAAAAAATTATCAGAAAAATCGGGCATAAACTTCGTGCTATTAGCTAATTTCTCACTAAGCGATTTTAAAAATACCAAAAAAAGTTGACCTTTTGAGAGAGCCACAAAACATGCTATGTTATGTTTTTTTGACAAAAATAACACTAATTTTCGTGGCTCCCTCTTTTGAACCCCTTAATCTATGCCATTTAAAAAAAAAATAGTAGTTTAGAAAGTAGACTCAGAGCACTACGAACATTGTTTTGGTTGCATCTCCAAATTTTGAGTGTAACTATGCTCATTTTCTCATCTAAGGCCAGCATTTTCTGATTTCAGAAAAAAAGTGGCCACTTAAGACCCCTTTTTGGCCCCCCATCTTCTTGTACTTACCCCAGTATCACAGTTGGCTGTAAGGGAGGGGCCGATATTTATAGTCACTTTAATTGAAGAACAAACAAAGCATACATTTAATTAAGTTCAATGTAAATACTATACCAGGACTGGGCCTCTTTAGTATGTGACATATGACATATGGTGGGTATAGTGTGACAGTCTAGTATAGGAAACTATATCTAGATAGGAAACTTATGTAGATGAAACTTATGTAAGGGAGAGGGAGTGGTGGTGGGTAGGGTGATGTTCAGTGAGGGGTCCACGTCAACAACTGCGAAGTCAGAAAATTTGTTTCGCCACATCCCTTGACAGTCAAGCTAGCACCCCCTCATATATATATATATGACTAAGCTATATGAAAACCTCTCAGCTATATCTATCTATATATCTGACCCGGCTATATCTATATATCCGACTATATCTATATATCAAATTATCTATCTATTTATATATCTGACTTAGCTATATCTATCTATATTTTCTGAGCTTTTACATTCATAAGTTGTTACAGGAAAGGGTTTGAAATATTTCTATCATACTGTTGTTTCAAGTTATGTAAATGTTTCATAATGTTGTTTCAGAAATGGTTATCATACATGTTATAGTAATTGAAGAACAAACAAAGCATACATCTAATAAAGTTGAATGTAAATGAAGAAGTGTATAGTAAACTTATGTAATTGAAGAACAAACTAACCATGCATCTTATTGAGTTGTTTGCAAATGATCCTGGGTGTGTGTGCAATGAAACAAAAAATGCATGTTATACTATCATACCCAGGATCATTTGCAAACAACAATTATATATGAGAACAATTTCATACATGTAAGAGAGAGTAATTGAAGAACCAATTAGTACAAGATTATGATACTCATATATAATTGTTCTCATGATTGGAGTTTTCATGAAGCTAAAGCAAGACTAAGCGAATGGTGTGCATGCCGAGGTGTAGACACTAAGACCCACGATGATAGAATGTTGGGAAGTTATTACACATTAATCAGTAGTAGTAAACAGAGCTAGTACTGACGTTTTGTGCCAACCCATGAAGGATAATACACATGTCCAATATCGGTCGATGACACGTTTTATTACTCAAAAACTCACATGTCAAGTGATAGATATACATTGCAAAGATAGATAAATGTGTAAGTTTAATGAAAATGAACAAGGCTATAGGAAACATACGTATCTATGTATCTCTGCATATATATATATATATCATAATGCTGTATTGGAAAGGCTTGGAAATATTTGTACCATATTGTAGTTTGAAGGTATATAAACATAAGACAGTTAGCTTTAAGGGAGATTGGTCGATATTTGGTTGGGGTTGTCTCGGAGGTATAGAATGTGATAGCTTAAACATGGGCTATGAAACAACAAATTCAATTCATTTAAATGTAAATGGACAAGGCATTTGAAAGTAACGAAATCATACATGCATGCATAACAAAAAATTGAAGTCAGGTTTGAGTCTTACCGTAAAAGCTGAAGGAGGAGACTGCATTGCTTTGGAGGAGTTCATTGTCAATGAGTTGTATCGAGCACAAAGTAAGAAATTTGAATTTGTGAATAAATAGCTTGCATCGCACAATTGAGCATTGCTTGTATAAATAAATAGGTTGATATAATTTGAATAGGTAGCAAGTGGAGAATTTTGAATATACATAATTTTGAATTATGTCTATATTACATATATTCATATGCATATATGTAATATGCATTATATATATGCATATGCATATGCATATGCATATGTATATACATAATATGTATTATGCATATGCATATGCATGATCGATTATGCATATGCATTATGATATTACTATGCATTTATGCATATATATAATGCATATGCATATGCACATGGCATATGGCATATGCATATACATAATTCAAAATTAAGTATATTCAAAATTCTCCACTTGCTACCAATTCAAATTCTATATTGCAATATGCATATGCATATGTTGCATATACATATACATATACATATACATATATATGCATGAAAACCGGTGATATACATTGATATACATTGAAAGGAGTCTTAAGTAAATAGGAATGAGCCCTTCTTTTGTAATAAGAGTGAGAGTAATTGAAGAACAAAGTAACTATGCATCTAATTGAGTTGATTGCAAATGATCAAGGGTGTGTGTGCAATGAAACAAAAAATGCATGGTCTATTATGACATCCACAATTCTAACTCGTACAATTAAAAGAATGATACAAAATGAAATAGAAAATTCATACATGTAAGAGTGATTGTAATTGAAGAAAAAACTAACCATGCATCTTATTGAGTTGTTTGCAAATGATCAAGGGTGTGTGTGCAATGAAACAAAAAATGCATGTTATACTATCACATCCCCCAATTCTAACTCTTACAAATCAAAGAATGATACAAACTGAAACAACAAATTCATACATGTAAGAGTGAGTGTAATTGAAGAACATACTAACCATGCATTTAATTGAGTTGATTGCAAAAGATCAAGGGTGTGTGTGCAATGAAACAAAAAATGCATATTATTCTATCACATCCCCAATTCCAACTCTTACATATCAAAGAATGATACAAACTAAAACAACTAATTTAGACATATAAGATTGAGAGTAATTGGATAGTAATATTTGGAGCCATTTTTTGATACAGCATCATGATTTTTAAGAATAACTCAAAACAACCAATTGATACAACATTATGATACTCATATGTAACTTCAACTAGCATTATGATACTCATATATAACTTAAAACAACATTATAATTCTGCAAGTTGCATATTTATATTGACAATATTGAAACATTATCATACACTCCATAGTTGAGGGTGCCATGCACCTATCTTTTGGCCGATTGTATGTATGTATGAATGATTGGTTTCCATACATACATACATACATCATAGTAAAATAATGTATTTATGTTACATATGAATGCCATATGTATGGGTACCTGCATGACCTACATACATACATACATATGACCTGCCATATGTATGTATGTGTGTGTATAGTATACACACATACATACATATTATGGATATGTATGTATCCATAATATGTATGTATGTGTGTATACTATACATACATACATATGACAGTTCATACAAATATATGTATGTGTATATGAACTCCCATATGTATGTATAATAGACACACATGCATGCATTCATACATACATATTAAATTATGTATGTATGTGTGTACAATACATACATATTATTATAATGTTTATTAATATATTAATTTGTTAAATATTATATTAATATGTTATTAATAATATTAAAATGTTATGTCAATTAAAGAACTCAAATGATTACGAAATTGACCATAAAAATCCTATATATACATATGAACTCTTCACAAGAATTCGACCATTCAAGTTGAGGCGATTCTTCTATGGACAGGGCTGAGAGGATGATGGGGGCGGGAATTGTTGAGCGAGGGGTTCACGACAGCGGTGGAAACAATCGGCAAAACTATAGGTGCATGAAACCCTTAATAGTCGAGCTGTTGAAAGCCTTCAATGGTATGTATATGTATAGACACAGTCGGCCAAAGGATAAGTACATGAAACCCTTAACAAACAATACAGTATGGAAAAAGTGTTTAATAACTTTGAATACTGCCACTATACATATACAGAAATGAAAAGAAAGGGCTTTATTATGGCCAACTGTGTGTATATGTGCACACACATATATATACACACAGTCGGCCATATATATGCATATATATTTGTATACACATATATACACAGTCGGCCATATATATGCACACATATATATTTGTATACTCACATATACACATAGTCGGCCGCAATATAGGTTCAATATTGCTGCAAAATAACATTTCTTCGCCTTTTTTGTGTATATATATAAACGTGCTTAAAAAATGCTAGGGAAAAAATGGGAGGGTGCCAGCGCAACTGTTAAGGGACGTGGCCAAGAAAAATAATCCGACTCGGACGTTGCTGACGTGGACCCCTCGCTCAACATCGCCCTACCCACCACCGGTCCCTCTCCCTTATTGGATTCTTTGGAGTAATAAATAAATAAATAAATAAATTAACAAAAAAAACAGAAAAAGAGTAGAACATAAACCAAACTTAACATCAAAAAAATATGCAACTTGTCTTATTGTTGTATTAAGCCGTCCCATCAAGGCGGTTACAGAAATAAATGAAAAATTGCACGGGTATGTTAATCACACCATTTCACAAATTAACTCCTTTGAGATATCGAACTAGAAAGCGTCAAAATCTGGTATTATATATCAATAACCCCACTTCTAAAATCTTCCTTTTGCGTTTGCTTTCGAGAACAGTCTTGCGCAGGCCGAGTGTTATATATAGCTCGTTCTTTTCAATCTTAAATCTAGACTCCAAACCCTCGTTTCTGCTCCCTTTCCTTCTTCTTTCTCTCTTCCTTGTACTCTTTCTGCTTGGCTTCCCCAACCCTTTCCCCCATTTTTCTCCCAGGTGTTACGTAGAGAGACTACAAGGCCAGTTTAGGAAGTGTAAGATTTTGTTTAGCACAGGTCTTAGGTTCGATTCGCAGGAGAGAAAGCCTTGAAAAAAATTAGGGTTTGTGGTGTTTATTTGCCGTAGAAAAAATGGCTGGCAGGGAGGTTAGAGAGTATACAAATCTCAGCGACCCCAAAGGTATGAACACAAGGCCTTTGCTTTGTATTAAATGAAATATGATTTTTTTTTTCAGTAGAATAAAATATGTGTTCTAGGTTTACGCATCAAAAAAATTGCTGCAGATTTTGAAAGTTGAAATTTTGTTGCTGGGTAACAACGATGGCTTTTTAGTATAGAGAAAACGCTGTTCAAAAATGTATATAACGTCGTCAGGGGTTTTCTGGTGTATTTATTTTATTTTTAAATTTTCATTCTTTTGCGTATTCATTATTGCAGTTAGTGAAATTAATTTAGTTTTTGAGAGTTTACAGTGGAACTTGATAAAATTCAACTTTGCTTTTCTGTATTGATCAGGCTCCATGGATTTAATGTGTTTGCTTTTGAGGGTTTATAGATTAACAGCATAAAATGTGGCTTTTCATTTCTTTGCTGGTTAGGGTTAGTGATATAATGTATTTGTTTAGTCAATTTAATGAAATATTTAGGATTTACAGTAGAACTGCGAAGTTTCTAATGATTTAATGTTTTGTCAGGCGAGGTTAATTCTTTTAATGGTTATTTATGATGACAGTAGGGTTATACTCCTCAAATATTTGATGTCATCGCCTAGTAAATGTTAACCCAGGACAGTGAAATAAAGCTTGGGGAATCTACTCTTGTGCTAACAATTATTGGACACAAGTTAAACAAATACATGTTTTTAGGCTTTATGTTTATGTTTTTGGCGACAGATAAGAAATGGGGAAAGGGTAAAGATAAAGTTGATGACGAAGATATTGCATTCCAGAGGATGGTGGCAAAGGTTAGTGAACCGGCCCTGCTGAATTTGTGTTGGGTTTTTGCATTGAATAAAGGATGGTCTTGTATGTGTTTTAACTTGCTCTTTCTGAAAATTTGTATAAAAGTGTGCATTAGAGATCTACAGATGAAGATATGAACAAAATTATGAGAATCAATATTGTGTTGTTGCGAGAGATTATAAATTTCAAACTGTTAGAGTTGGATAATTTCCTTTCCTTTTTATTCAAAGTATCGGAAATCAGGTGACATGATCTTATGGAGCACATTTATTACATTCATTAACATAACAGTTTTTGTATCTGTGTTATGTGGGTTCTAAACTTCTATCGGAACTTTACCATAATTTAATAGTCTGTCCTGCAAATTTTTGAATAGATTGCATTCTATGGTCTGTGTTTTAAGCTGGGTCAAACTACTTGATATTTTTTCTTGTATTTTGCTTGGTACATTCTGGACAAGGTCCACTTTTAACACAGTGGATGGTAATCCTAGACATCACTTTTAGGATTTGTTAACACGGGTCACACTCAAAGGTACTCTTGATTTTGAAATATGGGCAATGCTTTAAAGCACCTTATTTTAAACATGGATAATGATTGAATGAAACCAATTATAGCTGCATCACAATTTTGGTAAATCTTGGGTGAGGTTATGGTCTGTACCCTGTCACCATCACACAACAAAGTCTGTAAGACTTGTTTGAGGTAATGGTCTGCCAGTCACATGGTTTAAGGCATATTTGGATAACAGTTGGTGGCTCAGATATGGGTTTGGGGTTTGGGTTTGCTATGTGGTGGATTTGTTTCCCTGGGTTCAGCACAGCTGGGTATGGCCATACAGTAATAATAAATATATTATATTTTTAGATATATATTACAAATAAAAAATATTTATAAGTATTAGGTATATTTTTTAGTTTTTAACATTATATATATATTAAAAACATAGCAACTTAGATAAAATATTAATAATGGAAGAGGATATGTCACAAGCAGAGTGGGAAAATCACAAATTTCACAATTGAACACTACATCAAGCCGATTGAGTAGAATGGAAGAAAAGCTATTTCTGACAAATGTGAAAAAAAACTATTTCAAGCCAACATGAAAAATACATTGCCAGCAAACAAAACCCTTGAATTTCAGAGAGGATAATAAAACACCAGTTTGTCTAATCTGCAGAATGGAGAAACAGTTGATATTAAGTCTTTAAGAGATACACCCTCCATAGCTGAGTTAATAAACAGAATATTGAATGAAAATCTGTCTTCCGCTTATGACAACTCCATTGACCTTAGCTTTTCTGATGACAAGAAATGGCAACAGCTTTGTAATTGGCAACAAACCCAGGCCGGTCCTGGCCCCATACCCGGATCCAAAGCAAACCCGTGCAATTGGCAACCCATTTCTGCTGAATCTGGTAACGAAGGTTTTCTAAACATAGGTGAAGCTTGAAATTATCAGACAATTGCAAGATTTGTGATTTGTTTATATGGGTTGCTTGATGTTTCTCTAAATCTTGGGTGAGATTATGGACTGCCTTTAGAAAAATGTTTTGTAAGCTTGGGTCATGCTTGTAAGATGGCTTCTATAGTTCAGTGCAGGTTGAGCTTGGATCGCCTTTGCAATATACATAAACATGGGTGTAGCTGTTATGTGTCCCATTGTTATTCACTACAACCTTTCCATTGTCTGCTGGAACTATGGGTTACCTTAATGTGTCAGTGGTGATTGCACTTGTGTAAGTGTTAGTGTTGGTGCTGGTTGTGCGGATTTATCCCAAGGCTTTTGGTGGTTTTGCCCATTTACAATAGAGAAGAAGAATAAAAGCAGAAAACAATGTCTCTTCATGTTCCTTGGTATGTAGAAGTTCATTAGTGCATGAAGTGGCAGCCTCAATATTCATAGATATGTAACAGCTTCAATATTCATAGATATGTAAGAGGCATATGCCCAATAGAAATAAAGAGTGTGAGGGTGAGAATTGGAGAGTTCAAGTTCATTGTTGAATTCAAAAAAGGTTCCAGAGGGGCTTCAAAAGTCTATTGATGAGCTCTTGAGGTATAAGATGACTACAACAACAGGGAGCAGCAGGCAAACATGCTGAATAAGCAAGAAACCACTAGGAAGCAAGCTAAGGAGCATTGTAAGGCTTCAAAAGTCTATTAATGAGCTCTTGAGGTATAAGATGACTACAACAGCAGAGAGCAGCAGGCAAACATGCAAGAATCCACTAGGAGGCAAGCTAAGGAGCATTGTAAAGGTGCTAGCTAAAACTAGAATTTGTTTGAAGTCTCAGTTTCAGAAATTGCCTTGTAAAAACTGGCAAGATGAAAGTGAAAATGAGAGAGCATGGTTTCACTCTTCATGATTTAAAATTTTTCCCATATTGGGTTTCTTCAGAGTAATTCCTTGTGTTATTTTTGTTTCTACATGTGTTTTGATTTATTTGCTTGCTCACTTCTATTCCGTGCAAGTACTTCACTTGCTCAACCACTTCATAAAGAATAAGAATGACACGTTCGGCTGATTACACAAGCATGATACTTGGTCATAACAGCATATAGAGGTTGAATTGAATTTCACTTGCATTAAATAATTGGACCTTGTGGAATAGAAAAGAGTCAAATGTTCATAGTTGCATAGGAGGGTATGCAATCTGATTTTATATGCGATGTAGGCATGCATGTGAGTATTTCCAAAATTGCAACAAATACATGATGTAAATGGCAGCAATAGATCTGTCTGAAGGATCAATTTGCAGCCTTACATTATTGTTTCAATCACAATGGATAGAACTTAAGAATGGTATGTAAGGAAAAAGTAAATCTATGTTGGTGAATTGTTTACTTGAATATCGAAGCCGATCAGATGTGTATATTTGCTTCTATATTTCATGATTGACAAAGAGGTGCAAGCTATTTGGTCACATAGCCCAACCATGAACAAATTTTTGAAGATACATGGGCTTCAAAAGTTCGATAAAATAAATCAGCAATTTCAAATGAGTAGTTGAGAAATATGTTGCAGCTCTTGAGATTGAGAATCATGAGTTTCAATTTAGATCAACAAGCCATAGAGGTTTTCTCATGGGTATCATAGAGGATTGCAACAAGAGTTGCATATAAAAGAACATATATATTGTTATTACTTTTATTGATTATGCAGTGGAATATCCAAGCCAAATTATGGATCAAACAATTGCCCATATCCAAATTATGCTCTCATCACGTTTTGCAATGCTCACCAAACATGCAAAAGTTCAGTAGGAATCTGTGCTAGTTCATTTCATGTGGTGAGATTGCCTTGGTAAACTGCTTTTAAAAGCAGGTTGACAACAGTCACACTTGTTCACCTCATACTGGTTTTTAATAACTAAATCTGATATAACAATCTTCTGTTAAATCTTCATGGACTGGATTTATGATGGAGAGAGTGATTTATAATGCGGAAAAATAATATTTTCTTGCTTTAATGTAAGGATTTTGTTGAATGAGTTCAATTACTTTTTCCACATTGCACGGGAAGCATTCCCAGGGTCTGGGTGATGTACTTTTCAAAATTTAAGCTACATTTAATCTGTTTAAGATAGTTTAACAGCCATCCCTGAAACTGAATCTCCATCTCCCCATGTTTCCCCATCCCAGAAACTTGGAGAAACACCGTTTTTCTTTTATTTGCTTACAGATATTCTTTTATATGCCCCTCCTTTATTCTGTTATTTTCTTAAAGAATATCACGGAAGCTCTTTGTTTAGTTGGGTGATGTCAGAGTGCTTCAGGATAAGTAAGAATTAAATATTAATTTTAAAGTTTGAACATGGGTAACCTTCTGCATTGATGTAATGTCCCACCCTGTTTGTATTTTTTCTGTTCTAATTTTTTTTGTTTTTGATGCTGTTCTTGTTTAGGGTTTGCATGTGGTTTTTGCTTTGCATATAATTGAAATATAATAATAAAGAAGCATTTCTAATGAACCTTGAAGCAATACCCATATGTTAGGAAACCTTAGAAAATCAGATATTTCAAAACCCTAGGTGCTGTCATATGTTTTTTGAGATATATTTGCTGAATACATCAAATAGAGGGATTATAACAAATACCCAGATGATAAAATCACTCAAACATCAAATTTGAAACATACCCATTTGCTGTCATACAATGTGCAGGTCTGAAACAATCTGTGAACAGCAATGGAAGCTCCAAAAAACCCTAGCAAAAATGCTCAAATTACAAAATGCTCAAAACCTTTTATTCTCCAGCCCTAGGTGTCCCCATTCAAGGTGAAATAGCACTGAAATCATTTGAAAACAACTGCCAAAGTCTCAATGTTCAGCTACAGCACTTGGAGTGGCCAGCAATGGAGAAGGTACAACAATGAAACACATAAAATCTGCAAAAGATCGTTTGCTATGTTCTTCTAAATCACTCTATAAAATCTGCATCCAAACCCTTGCTTCAAAACACTGAAAAATCTTCAACTATTTAGCTCCAGCATAACCCCTGAATGGAGTTATCAGTGAAGTATTCTTGGGTGATCTTCCACACCTGCAAATGCAAATATTGTTCCTCTTGAGGGTTTTTGTCCTCAAAAAGCCAAGAACCAAGTTCAGCCTCCAACCTGTAGAGAAAAATATTTTTTCCAAGCATAGAGCATAATGAGCTCCAAAAGAACTTTTTATAAGCTTCCCAATTCCAACGCCTCAATTTGGGAGAAATATAGGAACTTTAATTTCTTTTAGTTCCTTATGTCTCCCTTTTTGAAAGAGACGCCATAAAATAAGTTATAAAGTTATCTTTATTATAACTTAACACATTCCCCAAAGCTAGGCGCCCAAAAACAATATTAAAGTCACCTTTAAAATATTTAATTATCGTAAGTTAAATATTTAATTTAACTTAAATTGCATAACAATTAAATATATCAACTGCATCCACAAACAGACACCAAAAACAATATTAAAGTCACCTTTAAAATATTTAATTATCGTAAGTTAAATATTTAATTTAACTTAAATTGCATAACGACAATTAAATATATCAACTGCATCCACAAATGGACACCGATGGGCAATTGATGAAGGGACTGATCATGACGAGCTGTTACTGATGATGTGTGACAAAGACGGTGCCGAAACGGTGACCTTGCTAAAAATAGCAAATGCGGCAAAAGAGTTCGAAAACGCTTCTGAAAGCGTCACCGCAAAACGCCTGACAACTCTAAAAGCTCATTGTAACATCTAAGATAGCCAAACGGTTGAACTGCCAAATCACCAAAAACAGTGCCAGGTTGACACTTAGTATAAATAGCAGTGTTCTCCAAGGACCAAAGAGAACAAACCCAAAAAAACCCAGAAAGATTGTCGCCATGCAAGCACTTACTATAAATAGTAAGTACAGACAAGTTGTTTGAAATCCCTCCGAAAAGTGTCATACAACTCCACTGGATACTGAGCTCAATGCAACACCTGGAAAGGCCCCGACACGGCCGAACTGCCATGTCACCAAAATAGTGTCCAAACTGACACTTACTATAAATAGCAATGTTCTTCAAGGACCAAAGAGAACAAACCCAGAAAGATTGTTGCCATGCGAGCACTTACTATAAATAGTAAGTACGGACAAGTCCAAAATCCCTCTGGAAAGGGTCATACAGCTCCATTGGATCACCTGAGCACACTGGTGACATCGAAATACTCCTCTGATCAGGTTGTCACAAACCCAGAAAGTCAGCTCCAACTGTGCTGCAAGAGAACCCGAAAATGAGGACATTACAATTGAATATGACTGATGGCTGCACCCATGTTTTGTGGAAGGAACAGGACACGTCTTTATCCATGAGTGCAATGATAATTGAAGAGTTAGTAATTGATAATGCAAAGTGAAAGTACAGAAACAAAATGCAAGAGAAGTGGTATGAAGGATATCCAACAACCATTCAAGTGTAAATATCAGATCAAGATGTCTTATGAACAAAAGTTCTGGGAACTACCTAGCAGCAGTGTTTTAACTCTTATCATGCCCACTTGGAACTGATGATTAATGGGTGAGTTGATAACTTAAGTACACAGTATCTCTTAAATATAATATCTTCAAAATCATGAGAGCTTGTTTAAGATAGATTGTAATGTACTTAATTGTAGGTCAGGCCTTGATGAAATAAAGCATTCAAAAATATAAATTGTAGCACTCATAGATACATTATATAACAGTTAACACATTATATCAAGCAATGAGCGGTCTCATCAATCAGCAAAAATGAGTGAAAAAACTATGGTCAGAATGTAGTAATTTATTTGTGTTCTGTATTTTATGGAATCACTCAGTCATAGATATATTATAAAACACATTATATCAAGAAATGAGTAGTCTTATTAATCAGCAAAATGAGTGAAAAAACTATGGTCAGAATGTAGTAATTTATTTGTTATCTGTATTTTCTGGAAATGTGTGAACTTTGGAAGGACCACTTCTTATGGTTGTTCTGCACACCTTGTGAATCTCTTATCAAAATAGCAATCATGGAGCTAATATAATTTTCCTTGTCAGATATATATGTGCTGGATATAGCACCTCAAATTGCGCTTTTAAAGTTTTATGGTTTTAAGTTAAATTAATTTAATGGTTCTTTCATCTACAGAGTACATGTTTCTGATAACTTGCCCTGACAGGGTTCATGGCACCTCACATTGTTTACTTTGAAAAGAGCAGATGCAAGAAGTTGCTGGAGAACGTGGGGGATATTTGCATGGACGAGGCGGTATTTGCTTCATCTTTGTGCTTACGTGTCTTTGATTTTATGTTGGTGTATGATATTTGAAATTAAGGTCTATTTTTTCTATACATTTAGCTTGTTTACCTCACTAGAATTATTATGTGTGAGATATAAAAATGGTGTAAATGTGTTCACATTGCTATTTTAAATGTTTTTGTAACAATTCCTATGCATGTTGTATTAATGGGAGTGTCATCTCTTATATTGATTGAGTTAAATCATGGTTTTCTCTGTGTATCATGGTTTTTGGATATTTGATTTGACGAAATAATTGCTGGTTGAGGGCACTGCAGCTTTAGACAGTGATGATCTGCTTTATCTAAAAGAGCAAATGGAAGCTGAGGAGGATGCTGAACGGCTCCGTAGAAGGACTGAGAAACGGGCATTTGCAGCCTTTAAGATATCCTTTGCTTGAACTATTTTCTTTTTGCTTTCAATATTTAATATTATATTGACTTCAATATTCTAACACCGATTTGTGTGTTTGTCATTCTTAGTAGAACATGTTTACATAGTTAGAAGTTCCTGTTTATTTTGGACTACTTGTATTTTCTTGACTATCTTTGCACAGAGCTGCAAGCTTAGCTGATTCTTCCCCATCAATCCAACCACTTCGTGTTGAACCAAAGCCTAAGAGTGGCATTAGGTATGTTGTTGCTTTGTTCAATATTGTTTTCATTTAATCTAATTACCTATTGGTATTTTGCAGTCCAGATTGTAATTCTGGATAGTATTGGCAAAGGAATTGGCAAAGGAATAGAATGTGAAACATAAGCCAAAACATAAGATGCAATGGTTTACTAACAAAAGAAGTGGACAGTATGGCAATGCACTTTACAAATAGAAATCACAGGGCCTATTGTCCCAAACAATAAAGAACTGCAAACCAAATGCATCTATTCCCCTAAACATGAACAATATCAAGATAATTTAACTTCAATATTATGTGAACTTGTTGATACAATACAAGGAAATAGCTTGATCGTATTGATTAAGACTGGCAGGTTGTCTTCCAGCCATTCATTGAGCAAAATGATTTTAATTTTGCACTCATTTTCTGTTATTGGTTTGTCTCCCAAGGGAGTAAAACAAGTTCCTAGCTTGTGAGTCGGGGGAATGGGTGCTGGTATTTCTTCAGTTTCATGCTGTGGCCTTTTGGGTGTCCATTATCTCACAAGTTCAATCATCAGGTGTAGTATTTCTCTAGTTGAGAGTTGCTCTTTGCTGTGGTTTTTTAGTTGAAGCTTATTTTTAGGATGATAGAGGTTTCTCCAGATACTTATATTATTGTAACTTCTAGTTGTTAATTTTTTGTTTCCCAGATGGTATTTTTAACCTGCATTCCCAGTAATACTACCTGCAGTATAGTTTCAGCTCCCTTTTCACTGGCTCCTAAACCTTTAAGAAAAAAAATGTCACGTCATGATTTGCTAGTAAGCATGACACAATTACTGTCAGCTCTGTTAGATTTTACACACGCCATATCTAGTTTCTTCTGCCAAATCTGTCACTGGCGTGGTGTAAGAAGCTGTTTGTCAGCATTCTATGATGGTTATGTTAAATTAAGTGATTTACAATACAAGACAAGAAAATATGTGTGTATGTCTATGTGTAGTTAACTTATGACGATTGCCCTAGGCCGAGCGCTATCCTCCAAGAGAAATGGAGTGGCATGGTATTCCACGGGCGAGGTTAAGAGTGGCACATCATGCCCTTTGCTGGCATGGTGTGATGGGCAAACATTGAATTGGGCTGCTCAGGGTGCACTATTGCTTAGTTGTGCAGTGCTTGCGAGGAGCTGCTCTACATATAATTTACTTTTTCTATAGATACATCTTTTCCTAGTTTTAAAATATGTGTGCTCTGCCATTGTTGGTACTCTGGCTATGTTGGATTCACCAGAACACAGAAGTAGAAGCAGGGCAAAGGGCAATGAAATAAAATGGGATCACAGAAGTGTTGTGATCTCGTCTCAACACGCCCAAATAAGCAAGGTTTCTATTGAGTGTTTCCCTGATTGGTATTTTGGTGAATTCTGATTTGTGTTCCTGCTTTATTCTTCAGCTGAAGTATCGCACGTGCATTCAAATCCTGGTTATTGATCTTTGGTTATGTTGCTTCTATTTTGCTTCTGATGTTTTTGGGTTTGTTTAATTTGTGGATTCCAATTTAGTTGTAACTGTTATAAATATTGGAGAATCTGTTCTTGCAGAGCCTTTTGTCTAGGTATTTTCAAACTTTCATCTTCCAAACTCTCTGGGATGCAAAATGAATTTAATTTATCTTTTATCTTTTCAGGAGGTCCGTGGTTAATGCTTTATCCTTTTACTTGGTCTTAATATTTTTTCTGTTTGCAGACTCATCCATCTTTATTTTTTGTTTAATTGTTTCGCGGAGTTAAGGTTTTTTGGAGTTTTGGCCTTCACCTATTGGTCAAAGTTTCCCCAATCTTCTCACCTACTCTAAGGCATTCTTAAATTGTCTTGTAAATCTCCTTGAGTTTGGACTTCATAAAGTTTTATTGCTTTTGTTAAGGCTTTTCCTTCCTGTCTTCTCCTAGACCCAAAAATTTATTTAAACCAGTTTATTCCTTTTGTATGTTATAACAATGTGAATCCTGGATCTTACATAGTGTTGTGTTAGGTTTAATAAATCTCTAACTTTGGATTTTTGAAGATCCAATTGCTTAAAGTTAACCTAGTTTTCTTTAATGTCCTGGGCATTGCGAGTTATCAAATCAGATTTAATTTTGAAGTGTTCCATTTTGGATCTAAATCAGAAGAAACCCGGTTCTCATGGTGCTATTTTAAGACATTGTAATGTTTTTTTGGATCTCTAGCATTTCATGCAAAAGTGGTATTTCAAAGGGTATTTTGCTCTTGTATTCTGGAACTCCCAAAAATCTTAAAGCTGGTTAATAATTTAAATGTAGCAAAAACCAATAAGTTAAAATCTGAATAAATTATGCTTCAAAATTTCAAATGTGGTTTAATCCAGATGGGTCTGTGATGGCTGTAAAACAATAAAGTAAAGAAACATTCTATGCATTGGAAGATTGAATAGAAAAGGTGGCAGCTACAAAAAAAATGTTACTGTAGTTCCAGTAATGCTCCTGCAGACCAGTTTCAGATATGTTTTACTGCGTCCTAAACCTACAAGAAACCTGTCATGTCTCTCTTTTTATAGTGCACAACATGCTAGTAAGTGTAACACATGCCATGTGTTTTAAGAAGCCGTTTCTCAGCATCCTATGCTGGTTGTGTTTCTGAATGTTTCACAAGACATGCAAGAAAATGTGTGTAGTTAATTTGTGATGATTGCAATAGGCCGGTGCTGTCCAAGAAATGGAGTGGCGTGGTATTCCATAGGAGAGGTTAAATGTTGCTCACCAACCCACTTATTGCATGGTCTCAATGGGCAAGCATTGAATTGGGCTACTCAGGCCGCATCACTGCTTTCTTGTGCAGTTCTTGTGTGGAGCTAACCTACATTTTGTTTTTTCTTTCTATAGAATATTCTTCTCCAGTTTTGAAAATGTTAGTGTGCTCCACTGCTGGTGATATTCTGTCCACATGGGATGTGCCAGCACAGAACTAGAAGTAAAGTGCAGAGGGCAAGGAAATGAAAATGGTTCTTCTATGCAATTATTACTAATATTTATTGTTTGCCTCATTTGTCAATAATTTAAGATCGGAGTCAATTTCTTCATTGTTGATTATCTTAAGATTTGGGATCCTTGATGTCTGTAAACAAAAAATAAAGAAACATTCTATGCATTGGAAGAACAATTGAAAAAGGTGGCAGCTACAAGAAAATTATGTTAAACCTGTAGTCCCAGTAATAATCCTGCAGCTGAGTTTCAGATCCATTTTACTGCATCCTAAACATATGAGAAAATTATCATTTCTCTCTTTTGCAGTGCATGAAATGCTAGTAAGTGTAATACATGCCATGCCTAGTCTTAAGAAGCTGTTTGTTTGATTCTTATCCCAGTTGTGTTTAAATTTTAATTTAAGTGTTTTACAAGACAAAGCAAGAAAATGTGTGTATTCCACAGGAGAGAACAAATGTCACACCATCCCACTTGTTGGCATGGTGTGAATGGTTAAACATTGAATTTGGCTGATCAGGCTGCACCACTTCTTTGTTGTGCAGTTTTTGTGAGGAGCTAGTCTACATTTACTTTTCTATTCCTATAGAATATTGTTCGACATTGAATTTGGCTGATCAGGCTGCACCACTTCTTTGTTGTGCAGTTTTTGTGTGGAGCTAGTCTACATTTACTTTTCTATTTCTATAGAATATTGGGTATAGAATATTGTTCGACATTGAATTTGGCTGATCAGGCTGCACCACTTCTTTGTTGTGCAGTTTTTGTGAGGAGCTAGTCTACATTTACTTTTCTATTTCTATAGAATATTGTTCACCAGTTTCTAAATATTAGTGTGCCCTGGTGCCCCTGATATTCTGTTCACATGAGATGCACCAGCACAGGACTAAAAGAAAAGTGCAGAGGGCAAGGAAATGGAATGTGATCTCTATGCATTTATTACTTGCTTTTAGTACTTCCCTCCTTTGTAAATGATGTAAGATCTCTTTGAGTTGATTTCTTCATCTTCAATTAAGATTTGGGATCCTTGATGTCTGTAAAACAGAATAAAGAAACATTCTATGCATTGTAAGAGCAATTGGAAAAGGTTGCAGCTACAAGAAAATAATGTTAAACCTGTAGTCCCAGTAATACTCTGGCAGCCCAGTTTCAGATCTGTTTTACTGCATCCTAAACCTACAAGAAAACTATCATGTCTCTTTTGCAGTGCATGACATGCTAGTAAGTGTAACACATGCCAGGTCTAGTCTTAAGAAGCCACTTCTCCACATTACTATGCTGGTTGTGTTTAAATGTGTAGTTAATTTATGATGATTGCCCTAGGCCGAGCGCTATCCTCCAAGAGTAATGGAGTGGCGTGGTATTCCACGGGAGAGGTTAAATGTGGCACACCATCCCACTTGTTGGTGTGGTGTGATGGGCAAACATTGAATTGGGCTGCTCAGGCCGCAACACTGCTTTGTTTTGCAGTTCTTGCGAGGAGCTAACCCTACATTTAGTTTTCTTTTTATATAGAATATGCTGTTCCCCAGTTTTAAAATAATAGGATGCACTACTGCTGCTGATATACTGTACACATGGAATGCACCAGTACAGAACTAGAAGTGCAGTGCAGAGGGCAAGGAAATGAAATAGAACTTTTACAATTATTACTTACTTTTATTGCTTTCCTCATTTGTAAATAATCTGAGATCTCTGAGTGGATTTTGTTATCTTCGATTAATTTAAGGTTTGGTGTTCTTGATGTCTGTAAAACAAGAAACAAAGAAACATTTTATGCATTGCAAGAGCAATCGGAAAATGTGGCAGCTCAAACCAGAAGCCATCACAGACTTCTGATAAAAAATATTGACATGCTAGTAAGTGTAACACATGCCAGGTCTACTCTTAAGAAGCCACTTCTCCACATTACTATGCTGGTTGTGCTTAAATGTGTAGCTAATTTATGAAGATTGCCCTAGGCCGAGCGCTATCCTCCAAGAGAAATGGAGTGGCGTGGTATTCCACGGGAGAGGTTAAATGTGGCACACCATCCCCACCTGTTGGCATGGTGTGATGGGCAAAAATTGAATTGGGCTGCTCAGGCCGCACCACTGCTTTGTTTTGCAGTTCTTGCGAGGAGCTAACCCTACATTTAGTTTTCTTTTACTATAGAATATTGTTCCTCAATTTTAAAATATTAGAGGATGCTCTGCTGCAGCTGATATTCTGTACACATGGGATGCACACACACAGAACCATAAGGGCAAAGGGCAAGGAAATGAAATGGAACCCCTATGCAATTATTACTTACGTTGATTGCTTTCCTCATTTGTAAATAGTGTATGATCTCTGAGTGGGTTTCTTGATCTTCAATTAATTTAAGATTCGGGGTTTGATGTCTGTAAAACAAGAAAACATCAAACAAAGAAACATTAAGGGCAATTGGAAAAGGTGGCAGCTCAAATCAGAAGCCATTGCAGACTTTTGATAATTTCTTTTTTTTTGTGCTTTAGATCTTATATCATTCATAGAGTTTCTTAGTCTTATGCTCTTTTCAGTTTTGATCTTATAGTTTCTTAGCCAAATTTAACCTCTCCCATGGAAAAACACACAATTCGACTTACCCTCATTTTAGTTTCGCCCTTGCATTATAGGACCTATACCATGTCTAGTCTTAAGAATCCATTTCTCAGCATCATAAGCTGGTTGTGTTCAATTGAGTGTTTTACAAGGCAAGGTCAGGAAATGTGTGTTGTTAATTTATGATGATTACTCTAGGCTGAGTGCTGTCCTCCAAGAGAAATGGAATTGTGTGTTATTTCATGGGTTAGGTTAAATTTGGCACACCACGCCACTTGGTGGTGTGGTATGAATAGCAAACATTGAATAAGCACCCCTGCTTTGTTTTGTAGTTCTTTTTCTATAGATTATTGGTTTTTTATATAAAAATATTTGTGTGACCCACTGTTGCTGATACTCTGTCCACATGGAACACAGATCTGTAAGTGAAGTGCAGAGGACAAGGAAATGAAATGGGATCTCTATTCTATTATTACCTACTTTATTGCTTCCCTCATTTCTAAATAACGTAAAATCTGTGTGCATTTCTTCAAGATTCTGGCTCATTGATGTCTGTAAAACAAAAAACAAAAAACAAAAAACAATGCAGATCTTAGATAATTTTTTTTTTTTGGTTTAGATCTTTTATCATTCAGAGTTTTTAGTTTTAGGCTTTGTTCTGTCTGGATCTTATTGCCTAAATACCTTCGTTTTAGTGTCTCACTTGCATTATATGACCTATTGCATAGTTGAGTAAATATCAGTGTAGCCTGCATATGTTAGGGATTTGACATGTCAATTGACAGATGCATGGTATACTATACTTCTTGATTTATAAAAACTTTAGCAGGAGTTTGTAAAAGATGTAGATGTACCAAGCGTTAAGCACCTTCACGGTAAACAATGACATTGAAAAACTGGAAATTTGGTGGGATATGGATTTTAATTGCATACAACAGACTGTAAAGCAGATTTACAACACAGCTTAAAAGGATAATCAGTCTGAGTCTCCCAAAATTTTGAATATGGGCGAGCAAAAGAAGGAATTTCCTACATCCATGGGTGAAATGTACTAAAATGATGCAAAGAATCTTTATTGCAGTCCCTGTATAATAATCCTGTTTTGAATAAGTGTCCATGGAAATTCAAGTACATGACTATGTTACAAACTGTTCACTGTATAAGTTTGTTCGGAAATGAATCAGAGCCCTTGTCTTTCCTTTACAGGAAGTCAGACAGCCACTTAGTGACAATGGTCTGACACAGACGTAGTTCTTTATAACGGATATGCTGTTGTCTGCGCATCGCTATTATTTTCATGAATCTCTTTTACAAAGAAAAACATATTTAGTGTATGCTTTGCATTACTGTTTTATTTGTCCAATCAAAAATTGATTTTTTCTACTGTTTTGCAGGCAGCAAGTGCTTCTCAAGAACATTTTAGAGGTAAAACCCAAGAGACAGCGAGTATCTGGTCATCCATCTATTACTACTAGTGGAGGTAAATCACCGGAAGCAACTAATGGATCTTCAGCTTCTTCACGTGTTAAATCAAATGGAATTACTTCAGCAGAAATTGTCGTTGCAAATGTCAATTCTGATGGCTATGATCAAGGAGGTGACTCATCCAAACAAGGGGACTCGAAAGAACAAGCCAGTGGAGGTTTGTTAGGATTGGCTTATGAGAGTTCTGATGAAGATTGAATTTACAATTAGCGTGACAATTATGATGGGGTTGGTTCATCTGCTGGGCAATCGTTAACTATTTGCAAAATTTTTATACCAGTTTCACCAACTAACTTCTTTGTCAATGTATAATATGTTTGGATGGTAAGAGTTTGGTTTTGCAACTAAGCAAACCTATAAAATGTGATGCTTATGGTCATGTTGAGGTCTGACGAGGAGCAATATACATCATCTTTTACTAGTGAGCACCTTTTGTAAGCTGAGGAAAAGATCATTACAATACAATGCATTTGAGCTTTGTAAATTTAGCAAGGTTATATTACATTCTACAAACATTCTGACGCCACAGATTCTAGCTGTGATAATCTATGTATGTATGACAACCTAATGTTGTTTCATATATGTATGTATGACAGTTTTAGTTTCAGCCATTGTGTTGGAATTAGTTTGTTTTGGGATTTGGCATTGGAATACTCTTAGGTTGTGTTTCTACTGATCTAGTTTGTTTACTAAGTCCATCATGTTGTCAACAACTGAAATGTTATATTAATTCACGATCTGATTCCACCACTCTTAATAACGGTCATCATCTTATATGTATTTCTGGTATGCAGTACTCATTGTAAATGGCTCACCAAACATTTCGGCTGGGTGTTCTGGTCTGGATTTACATTTACATGTGAGTTGACCTTTGTAAACTTGCCTGGTACCTTGTTTGACTTACCATTGAGGATAGGATGAAATTGGGGACAATGGAACCCATGCTAGAATAATTGCGGGATTAGATAATTTTCAATGCATATTAAATTCAACTATATCTTGAAGGTCATGGTGGACTTGATATAAAACTAGTCTCTAATTATTAAATTGATGGTGCAAGCGGTTCTGTTGCCATTACTTTCTTGCGTTGTCTTGACACTGTATGGTTCAAATTGATGGGTCATATATACCAATGCTAGTAGTTGAATAATATTTTTTTTTCAAGATATAATATATTGAGTGAAACGGAACTGGATGACACGCTTTTTAGCCAAGCGTCGCTCTTAAAGACGCGTTGTTGTAGGGAACAGTTAAAAAAACCAGGCCAGAAGGAAATACCTTCTTATTTTTCTATAAAATTTTGGTAAATATCTTGCAAGACATACATAGATTCGTTGGCTAATACTTTATAAGCTTATATAACGGCATAGAATGTTGGCGATCCCGTCTTATTTTGATGTACGGGACAAATACTATCAAAGAGATTTTGATAGCTATATGTACGGGACAATTACTCTCAACGAGATTTCTTTTTTATAAAAATTGAAATGAAGTTCTATTAATATAGAAAGTATATTAAAAAAAAAAGAAAGCTGCACAGGATGCAGTGAGACTAACAGAACAACGTATACGGCACTAAGAACCATTATCATTTTTCTTAATTAATCTTAATAAATATTAAGATATATTTAAAATAATTGACGTAACTTGTGTCTATGTATCTATTATGCCTATAAGCGATAAGCCTAATATATTCAAATATATATTAAAAATATTGATGTAACTTGCGTCTATGTATCCAGATATACCTATAAGTGACGAGTCTAATATAACTATAGAAGATACATATAATAAAAGCAGTGAAATTATGTACATATTTTAAGAATTTAATTGACTGTAAATAAGTGGACAAAAATTATTATGATTAATTTTAACCAGTCACCGGTCCATCCATAAAAATAATAGCCAAACATAAGCTTTAAAAATGCTAGTAATAACAAACTGAACTTTTATTGTATTGGTAAACTCAGTACGTTACAAGTTAAATTTAAATGACGACATCTTGATTGGCTCATTTGGTTAAAACAAAGTCTAATGGTCAGATAATTCTTTTGGTTTGCTTTTTTAGGTTACAGTGATTATTAGGAAGTTTTTTTTTTAATGAATAGTGATAATTTGTTATTGACCAATATCTTAAAAAGATGTGAGCTTCACCAATAGTTCTATGAGTGTTATATTTAAACTTATTAAAGTCTACGGCCTAAGACCCTATTCCCTTTAGAAAGGCTCTTAATTGTGAGCACCTAAAGTGGGATGTCACAGTTACTATATTGATCAGATATTTATATTTCATTTATAGTTCTATAATATTAACAAGTGTGACGTGTGCTTGGGAGATGCTTTACAATTTTTATTCATGGCTTCTCACCCACCTCTTTTTGTGTGGGTTAGGGACCTTGAGTAATTGTAAAAGTGAGCAAGACATAAACTTGTCATTTGAATTATTCTTAGTTCTTAAAAGATTTTTACTTTCAGTTCCAATGTTTTTACTTTCAGTTCCAATGTTTTAATTGAGAGACTAATGCCCTTAATGACCCATGTAATGTGTGGACTCTTGTTTGGTTTTTCAATTTTTCATGGTGGTGTAAGACTATTTTTCTTGCAACTATAGTTATCCTTTCATTGTTGAAAACAATATTTAATTATATTTGTGGATCAAGCAAAACTCAATTGGCCTTCTTAATTTACTATTTGGGTTAATTTTCTTTTTATGAACAATGAGGAATCGTTGGAACCAATATAAGAAAAGAAAGAAAGAAAAAAAAGAAGGAAAAAGAAGTCTATAATGAATAGATTGTATTTATCTTGGTTGAGTCAATGCATAAGGGTAAAAAGTAAATCACTTTATAAAATTGTAAAATTTGGGTTGGTCTGAAGGCAAGACGAGAATATGCGGTCCATAATTTTACCTCTTGGCGTAACGTTGAAACATATGAATTCCTGAAATATTGTCGTGTTTATCTATATTGAGCCTTTCAGGTAACACTGCTTCTATCTTAACCAAAGCCAACGATGCTTGGGCTTTATTAAACCGTTCCCTTCCCAGCACCGTCTAGAATGGGCCAATTGAAGAAAGACAAATGAAGCAAAAGGAGCCCACTAGTTGGGACAGATTTTGTAGTAGCCCAAGAATTATGACAAGACTTTTAGGAATTACAGCATTTTTAATTTTGATATTAGCATGAGTGCCAACTGCCATGACGGATAGATTTCAACCTACGTGCCCTCTTAATGGATTTCCCCCCATCGTGGTTAATAGGTTTCATGGTCCCCTGTAAGCTCTACGTTTGTCTCAGGTGTGATTTCTTTTATATGACTTTTTTTGGACTGTATAGCTTATGCTTTATTAATATGATTAAAGCGGCTATTTTACAAACAATTTAAAGTCTTTTTGAAGGGCCTTTTTAGTTACACTATACAAATAATATTGTTTTTTTTTTTATGATAAGCAGCTAACAAGGGGTTGAACCCTTTACAAACGAGGCCACAAAGGCAGAAAAATAGAGGACAAAACAGAACAACTGCAGCCAAGCTGTAAGAACCAGAACCCAACAGCAGAAAACCAGGTACATCAGAGCGACAACACAGCACAACAGCCCAACCGGAGAAAAAAAAAAACAAGGATCTACACAACACCAAATCCTGACCTAGAACATCTAACACCCTTTGCCCACAGAGAACCCCAACAGACGCCAAATCCGCACGCAGGGATGTCGAGCCCGAAGAAGGCAAAACTAAAGAAGAATCTAGAGTAGAAGAAGCAGGAGGAGCCGATAAATGAGCAGATAAGTGATCAGAAGAGTCCAAAGAGTGCGAGGGATCCGCAACAACAGCCTACACCACCCCCTCAGCAGCATCCCCAACAGGGAGCACAACCTCTTTAGAGGAATCATCCCTCTGAGACGAACAATCCTCTTGTGAAGCACTGATAGTTAGGTGATCCAGGAAAGCATCCTTCCACCAAGTTGCAGCTCCCTTGTGACACGAGAGAGGACAACCAGAGGCCAAATGATCGGTAGCAAAACACCTTCTGCAACGAAAAGGAATACCCTCATAATCCAATAGTTGTTTCCAGGGCCTTTCCCCTACCATAAAGACCACATCCCCATGAAGAGGTTTAGATATGTCAAGATCCACAAGGATGCGAGCTACTATGGAATGTCCCATGAAAGAAGTTGTAGAATCAACCTTAAGGAAACGACCAATAGCATTGTCTATGCTCTCGTAGCAAGAATCCTCCCAAAACTGGAGAGGGAGATTTGGGGGACGGACCCAAATGCGTCTGATGTTGAGTGGGCTCAGTTAGGGGATTGAAGGAGAGAGTCCAGGGTTTGATGGAGAGGGAATGCTCCCCCCACAACCAAACCCTGTCATTGAGCACTAAATCTCGCTTCTCTGAAGAAGCATATGTCACAATAAAGAATCCTCTTGCACAGTAAAACAACTCAATCTTACCTCTAACAAGTGGCTTCCAAGACTCAATGACCCAATTGTGGAGATTGGGCAGAGAGGGCCAGAATCCATTAAATCTCCATATAACTCTTGTGTTGCAATAAAATTCTTCATTTTCAGTGACCTCCGATCCACACACCACAACAAGAGACTCCCGAGCACAAGGGATAGGCCGAGAACCGAGTCGGGGTGAGTGGGTCCGAGTGCCAGAACCAGTCACAGCGGCAGAGAAAGATTTCTTAGGGCCCCCAAGAGCCTGAAGCCCCTCAGCAGGCCCGCCAACAACATCAACCCCATTTGAATGACCATAGCCACCCAAACCAGAGTCATTAATCAGTGCCGTGTGAGACGGAACCCCAAGGTCAACGTTCACGGGATCATGCCCCTGCCCAACTGCAGCAGCAACAGTTCCTCCTGCAGGAAAACCAGGGGCGACCACACCCAACAAGCCAGAGTCAGAGACAACACTACGACCCCCAACCAACATGGCTCCATGAGCAGTGAACGCACAGATAACCAACCATCATAGTTCAAAATTGCATTTTCTCACTCAGCGCACAATTTCCCGTCCATCACTCCTCTTCTAAAACATACAAATAATATTGTTTTTCATATGCCTAATCAAAATAATATCATAGAGAAGTTAGATGGAACTCTTCATTTTCTTTTTAAATGCAAGCTGTGATGGCAATTAATTTTGCAACGAATGCATATGTGATACAAATTCATTATCTTACTAAATTACGTGAAAAAGCAAACACAGAGTTTGGCAAATTCATTTTAAAAGAAGTCATATAATCAATCTTTAAAACATATCTTATCTTTACTTCTCTAGTTTAAACAAGTAGCCAGATTAGTTTGCCATTGTTAAAATTGATGGAATAGTTCGATAGGGCTGTTCTTAAATATCATCCACTTCAATGGTCAAATGTCAATTTTGAATAATAAAAATATGACAAATATTTACCACTTTTTGATATGGATGAGGTGTAAATTCACGATTGGTTGTTTAATTGTTGAAATGGATGATGTTTAAAAGTAGAGTGGTTCAACAAATGACTTTAAGTATAAATAACCTGTCTTTTTATTTTTTTAATCTATCAATAAGATATCATGTTAGTTTGCCATTGTGAAAATTGTTGAAGTTTCTACCATCCTGATAGTTGGGAAGATGTCCTCCACATTATGGACCATGAACTTCATAATGAGGTTGCGGCAATTAATTACGTCCTTGTAAACTGTGTTTTGTTCAAAGTGTAGTAGCCTCTGTTACAATCTCAACTAGAGAGTGCCGTGGATTATTGTTTTTATTTTACAACTCAAACTTCATATATACATATGTGGAAATTGCACATAAGAAATGTAGTATGATTGATAGTGATTTTGACAAGTGTTCACGTCCTATAGCTGTTTGGTGAGTGTGAGCATAACACACATGAAAACATTAAGAGGTTGTTCATTTCAAGGCCACATGCAAAGAGGTCTTGTTGTCATATTTTGTTCAGGTCAAAATAGCTCAAAAATCTATTCTTCTTCCATCAAATATATCCGATCTAAGAAAGCCTAAATGGAAGAAGGCCTCCTTTCAAAAACCCTAGAAATTCTAGGTTTGGCTAACCTTTGGTTCAGTAGTTCGCGGTTCGCTAATTCCTCGATTTGCCGACTAAGGAGAAAAAAGAAAGGAAGCAGGTGGGTAGAAGTCTAAGGCCAAAGAGTTAAGAAGTAAAGGAGTGCTTTATTGGCAAAATTGAAGGTTTGTGAACCTCTTAGTTCACCGATCGGCAGGTTCGCCGACAAGGGGCAAAGTGGCTAACATAGAGATGAAGGTGAAGGAAGCAGAGAGTTTTCCTTTGTCGGCAAACTTAAGGTTTGGCGAACCTTAAGTTCGCCGATCGACAGGTTCGTTGATTGCCCGGTTCGCCCACTGAAGGGGCAAAGTGGCTAACGCAGAGATGAAGGTGAAGGAAGTAGAGAGTTTGCCTTTGTCGGCAAACTTGATCGACAACCTGCCAACAAAGAAAAGAAGGAAAGGAGCCGATGTCTAAGGCGAAAAGTGACAAAAGACAAGTCCTTAGCCAAAAGTGGTTCATGGACATGAAGATTCGTCGACAAGGCAAAAGGTAAAACAAGGGCTAAGGAAAGGGGGGGGCCGCCATCAGCGAATTGGTAAAAGGGAGAACTCACCGACAGGTTCATGATTTCTAAGGTTCATTAATAAGGCGATTGGCCGATAAAGAGAACCGAAGACAAAAGAAAGCCAAAGGCAAGGATAGTTTGTGAAAAGTGAATTTTGCCGATAAGGCGAGAAGTAACAAGGAGAGTCAAGTTCACGAATGGGAAAGTTTGTCGACAAGGCAAAAATGAAAGACAAGTAAGATCTAGGCCAGGTTCGCCAAACGAAAGGTTTATTAATAAGGCAAAATGAGAAGCAAAGGAGGCCATGAAGAAATGGTTCTCAAAGGGGAGATTTTGCTGATAAGGCAAAAGCAAAGGCAAAGAAGTTCATAAAATTAGGAAAACGCCGACTAAAAGAAAAGCGAGCCGGCTAAGAGGTTTACAGAAGTGGAACTTTGCGACAAGCCAAAAGACGAAAGAAAAGATAGAAAAAGTTCACAAAAGTGGAACTTTGCCGACAAGGTAAAGGAGTAAAAAAGAAGACAACCAAGTTCGCGAAAGTCAGTTTTGGCCGACTAAAGAGAAAAGGGAAATGTTGTGACCTAATCACACATCGCCCCATTGCAAATGGGGACCCCCCAAGTTTTTCAAGTTTTAGGGTTTAGTTTTGAGTCTTGTTCAATTCTCTTTACAAATGAAGGTCATCTGTCAAACAATTGAGAAACATTGAGGTTAACACGGGCAAGCAAAAGTAATTAGACTCCATCAATTCATCTAACAAAGAGGGTCAAACTTTAAAAATTTGACTAAGTGTTGATAATAGTGGAAACTGTTCTGCCACTTGCATTATGTGCCCAAAGTGAGAGTTTCAAAATTTGACTAAGTGTTCAACTCAAAGAAGGAAATTTCTCTTTGGAGAGAAATATGCACCCAAGAGATAAGAGGAAATGTTTATGAATAAGGTAGAATCCTGCAAAATCATCATTGAAATCATTAATTTGAGCTGAAATAGTGATTAAAAGAGTTCAAACTTAGAAAATCTTGCAAGAAAATGCCTTGAGGACTCTAGGCGCAAATATGCTCCTGATCAATCACCAAAGTGCACCTCAAATGGGTAGAGGTATAAACATCATCCAGAGACCTAGTTTTGTGCCTAAGGATGAAATATGAGGTGTTTTTAACTTAGAAAATTTTGAAATTGCTTCAAGGAGAGCTAGGCGCACTTTATTACCTGCTGAGCCACAAATATGCGCCTAGAGAGATGTTAGAAGTTGTCAAGGGAAGTGGCGCCTTGAAGAGCTAGTCCACCCAAAGATGCTTTCCATTGATCAAGTCCAAGACTTACTCAACCTAAGGCGCCATTTTGCATCAGTATGATCACCTTTTTGTGCCCAAGAAGAAGCATGCTTAATTCCATAAAGTTTTAAGGAATGTTCAGTGTCAAGACTTCCCTATGAGCTAATGCATTGGTTGAATTGATAAGATTGAAGAATGAACTCTCCTAAGTCTAGGTGCAAATCTCCATCTGTAGGACCTCTAAAGTGTGCCTAGACTTGGGTGGGAGAGAAACATCATCTGGGGACTCCAAATTTGCGCTCAGTATCAACAATAAAGTGTTATAACTTAGAAACTTTTGAAAAACACCAAGAGGAAGCTAGGCGCACTTTCCCACCTCCAGAGACCAATTTTGGTGCCTTGGAAACAAAGTGCATGTAAACATGAGAATGAGCGCCTTGATAAGAATTGATGTTTTGATCTTTAAGATGCCTAGAAACTTTGGAGATGTTGCATGGAAATGGTCCAATGGCCTTAGGCACAAATCTGCATCTGTAGAACCATAAATGTACGCCTAGGCTTAGAACTTGAGAAATCATCATGGCCAATGATAAATCTACGCTTGGAGACACCTTTAAGGTTCAAACCTAGTAAAAAATGCTCCAAGGAGGGAAAGGCGCCAATTTGCAATTGAAGGGACTCAAATGTGCGCCTAGAGAGGAAGATGATTAGAAGTTGTAAATGAAGCTTGTGCCTTGATAGGATTGAGTCTTCCCAAAGACACCTTCATTTGCTCAAGTCAAAGAATCCATTCACCCAACCTAAGGCGCCCTGCATGAGAGTGAGGTTTTGGCCTTCAAAATGCCTTAGACATTGACAATTTTGCAAGGGAATGGACTAAGTTACCTAGGTGCCAATTTGCATCAGTACAACCATAAATGTGGGACTAAGTTAAAGTATGCTTGACTTTGTGAGTATTGAAGATACCTGAGTGTCAAGGCTTCTCTTTGAGCCTGCACAACAACTTGAATCCATGAAAGAGGAAGTGATCACTCATTCATATTAGGGCGCAATTTACACCTCAACCATCATCAAAGTGCACCTTGGTAAGGGGAGGCTTGAGACCATCAAATTTGATGTTACCTTGAGGCAAGAATCATCTAGACATCTATGAACTAGGTTAAAGCCATTTAAGTTGAAACAAAATCTATCTTCAAGTGTTAGGCGCAATTTTGCATATGTGGAATCACCTTTTGGCACCTTGACATGAAAGTGTTTACATCTATAGAAGATGATTGCACCTTAAGAGATATATCCTTACTTGAGTTCCAAGATTGACTAAGTCTACAAAACATACATCTCAAGTCTAGGTGCATTTTTACCTCTGTGCAAGTCTACTTTTGTGCCTAGGCAAAAATATGTTTGAATCTATGATTTTTGAAGATACTTGAGTGTCTTGAATTCCTCCTTGAGCCTATATAATGGTTTGGATCCATAAAATTTGAAGTATGCACCCATCCAAGTCTAGGTGCAAATTCACACTCAGAGGGTCATGAATATGCGCTTTGCAAAAGGAAGGCATTCAATCATGAAGTTTGATGACATCTTGAAGCAATAAGTCCTCTAGGCACCTATACATTGAGTTTGAAACCATCAAATTGAGTAAGCTCATCATCTTTAAGGTAAGGCGCATTTTTGCATCTCCATAGACCTAGATGTGTGCCTAGGCTTGGAAAGGGCTAATAGATGTTCAAAATGATTCCTCTATGTTATGTATTTGAATATATATCAATGGTTTAATATGTTGCTTTCTCTGTGTTGTAGGAGAAATGATGGATCTGAGGAGTCATCCAAGGAGCAAGGCGCCAAGAATCACCTTCATGCAAGGAGTGAAGTCAAGAGGCAGTCACTACAGGGGAGACATCATGCTACCATATCAAGAGGTCACTTCAAGTTCATCATGCCAGTACACTTTATCATCAACATCATTGAGGACATTCATCCTTCAAACTTAAGGCTCTTTCTGAATTTTCAAGTCTCCTACTCCATGATATGAAGGAAGCATCATTACCTATGCTATCCTCTATGAAAAGGTATTCAAAGAGGATCAACATAATATCTTCTCGCATCATCCAGAGTTGAAGCTTGCACAGAGAACAAAAGATTCATAAATCAAGATTATCAAGAAATTTGTAAATTTCACTAAGGCATGAAGGCAACTTGAAAAATTCGACAAATTCCCAAATTGGCAAGTTCGAACAATGCAAAGTTCCAAAGTTGAAAATCCAAAATCAAAGATTACTTCAAAAAAATCCACAATTTGGGAAAACATTTCAAGGAGTGTGAACAGGAGGAAGGATCAAATTGGTTCGCTTAATGCTAAGGTGGCATGTACATGTCATCAGCCCTATCATCTTTTGCCACCTCACTCATCTTTATTCAATGCATGCACACAAATAACAACCAAAAGTTGGCGCCTTCATTGCTCTTGCTTTCCTACTAAAAATAGAAGGTTGTTGTAACTAACTGCCGATGTGGCATAATCTAGGCCATTGGCTTTGCCAATCGATCCTAGCCTTTCATGTATTTTTGAGGGCTATAAAAGCTTCATTTGCTCTCATTTGTAAAGTTAGAGACTTTGGAGAATTGTTGCAAGAACTCTTTGAGATAATACAAGACTCATTGATTTGGTGATATTGTTGTTGTTTCAAGTGTTGCATGGTTTCCAATTCCTCAAGCATAGATTATGTTTAGAATAAATTTTATTTTCAGGTGTTATGTTAGTTGATGGAAGTAATTGTTATTGTTTCGTGGTGAAATCCTTATGTTCATACCATTTGTAATTTGTGGCTTGCAAGTTGTAGTGCATGGTTAGACTGAACCCAAATGAGCTTAACTTCAATTATTTGTGTTTGTTGAATTTTTCATGAACACGAGTGATTTGAACATCTTACATCACCTTAGAAGATTGCATCAATTTTGTGTAGTTGTTTGATTTGGCAAAGCAGAGTTTGTTGATTTCACCTGATCAATAATCATTTCTTGCATTTAGGATTAGAATAGTTTCCCCAAACCTTACATCTTTTACACTTTTTTATCTACAATTGTTAGAAATTAGGATCAAGAATGTCATTGCAATATCATTCGTCATAAGTTGTAGGACTTAGAAATTCTAAGACATCTTCCTTCGAAAGTGAAACAAGAGTTGTGTTTGAACAATTGTGTAAGTCCCTTTGTGATTTCCAGCAAGATCACATTCATTCACTGAGTCTATCCACATACAAGTCAAGACCTGACATCAAAGGAACCTTGGAGCATTGTTGTTTGATCATATAGTTCAGCATTCAGGAAGCTTTGATCAAGAGAGGATAAGATACTCGACGTTTTATTGTATTTTTTTGTTGTCATAAAAACATCATCAACATTTTTGGTGCTAGAAGCAGGGCCATTGCACAACAAGTTGTTTCATTTCAAGGTTTGGTGAAAGAAGTACACACTGGATCGAGTCATTTCCTTTTCACTAGAAAGACATCAGAGAATTCTATGTTCTACACCAGGAGCATCCAAGGAGTTGACAGAATTGGAATTTCCTTCTAAGTTGAGGAAAGGGAAGAAAATAGCTCCATCAAGTCAAGGATCTCCAAGTGGAGGAGATATTTCAAATTTATTCCAAACTCCACCTCAACAAAATCAAACTCAAGGAGTTGTTCAAGCAAGCAGTACACAAGCAGTCATCCAAGCAATTTCACTTCAGCTAGAAGCTAATCAAGCGGGCCCGTTACCACAAGAAAACGTTCCAATGGCCTGGCCCCTGGCAAATGTGTCTCCTCTTGGAGCTTTCACAAAATACAATGACATGCCTAAGAATCCTGAACACTTCTGCTCCAAATTCCACATTAACGATGTAAATCGAACCGCGGAGGAGCACATCAAAATTTTTGAAGACACTCTGTCAAACAGAAGGATTGAACATGAAGATGTAGCTTGTAGGATGTTTCTCTACACACTTGAAAGAGATGCTACCTTTTGGTATGTCAATTTACCCACTGGTTCCATCACCAGTTGGCCACAAATGAAGGATGTTTTCTTGGCGAAATTCTGGATTCCTATTACTCTAGCAGAGCTTTATAAGCAGTTTGTCGAAGTAAGAAGACAAAAGCATGAACCCATCGCTGCTTTCAACCACAGGTTCCACAAGGCCTATTCAAGACTGCAGGCTCCATATAATATTAGTGATGCAATGTCTATAAAAATTTATTATGCAGCTTTGGATCGTCTCACTTCCATGTTCGTGAAAAGAGCAAGAGCACCACCTACTGCTTTAACAAGAGCATATGCTAAAGCTGTCAAGGTGAATACAGACTTAGGCATGAACACTCAAGGACCACTCAATCACATGGAGCATGTGGCTATGCCAAATCAAATTCAAGGAATTAATCAAGCTTTAGCACATCACACGCCAGTAATGAATCCTGTTCCTACTCCTACCAATCATCTGATGTTACATCCTGGAGTGCCTATTTCACAAGCTTTCCCTACACAACCAGTATATTTGCAAGGATCATCTTCTATGAAAACTCAAGAAGAAAAAGATGAAATGAAAGAGCTGATAGATCAAGTGAAAAAGTTGTCTACCGAAGTTATGCACCTGAGGAACCAAAACAACTACTTGCAGAACATGCAAAGAAACTATCAGGGAAATCAAGGGTATCAAGGAAATCAGAGTGGTTACCAAGGAAATTTAGGAAACTATCAGGGAAACTATCAAGGATAGAACCAAGGATATAATCAAGGTTTCTGAGGGAATAATCAAGGTTTTTAGAGGCAAAATTGAACATGGAACACATCGCCTAATAATGGAAGTGTGCCTTCACCCTTGGATAATCCACCAACTTCTTAGAATAAGCCAGCTGATAAAGTATTCTTGGCGGAAGCAACATTGTCAACATGGTGCAGGTTGCACAATACAAATCAACATTCTGAGTTACAATGTCCTGAGTTCAAGATAGCAGCTGATATATGTCAAAAGGAAATGCACTGTTCACAAGTGCTAGAGAATCCTCCTGTCATTGGGTATGAGATTGTACCAATGACAAGATATGATCAAGTCTTAATGATTGAAGATTTTGTATTTCTGCCCATGATGGAATATGATATGACAGAGTACAATGGAATGTTTCCACCAACTTCTGCGAATGGACCTATTGAAGACTCATGCTACTATCCCCCATTCAATAATGATTTCCAAGCTGAGACAACAGGTGAAGTATAAGCATTTCAACAATAATCAGGAAATACACCTCAAAGGGTCTACCAATGAAACTATTGAGCACAAGATCCCATAACTACGTCAATCCCTCCAAATAATCTCCAAACTCCTAATCCAAATGCAAGCAATAATCCAAGTTATCCAAAGGATTCGCCAGAATACAGATAGAGGGATCTAGCCCAGAGAGTCATTCCATCGCGAGATGCTCCATCGCAGAACACTACTCCAAGGGTCGGTCCTCTAAGAAAAGAAGCTCCTAAAGATGATTTAAAGAGGCTAAGTCAATATGTGGTAGAAGAACTTAAGAAAGTAAAGATACGTTTGCCATTGACAGAGTTGATAAGAGTACCCGAAATAAGAGAAGCTTTCTTGGGGAGTTTCAATGATACTGTTGTAAAGAGTGGAACTCAGAATGTGCAAGTTGCTTCAGGTTCATCAAATCCATCCACATCTAGTGCACCTCAAACAAATGTTGTTCAGAATGCAAATACAGTTCAATCAGTACCTCCTCATCCGCAAGGGCAAACAAATGCATTCTATGTGGCACAAGATTCACCTAGCACCGTCGAAGATAAATGGTCAAGAGAAAGGAGGAACCTGCAGGAAATAACAATACAGTAAAGGGTCAAGATCCTGAGGGAGATCTGGAATCAGCGAATAATTCAAATTACAGTGCTCCAAAGAAGAAATCAGTGGTCTTCTACCAAGGGAAAGATGAACAACCACCATTTCTTCTGTCAGTAAGGATTTTTGGAAAACTTTTGCACAACTGTCTAATGGATTTAGGAGCATCGAGTAATGTCATGCCACTAGGTGTTTGCAAGAAATTGGGTTTGATCCCAAAACAGACTTCCAAGAAAGTTACACAGTTAGATAAAACTGAAGTGCCATTTGTAGGAGAATTACATAACATCCACATGCAGTTGGCAGCTGATCCCAGGATTCAACATTATATTGATATTTCAGTTGTAGACATTCCTGAAGGATACATAATACTATTGAGTAGAGATTGGTTAAGGAAATTGAATGGATATGTGTCTATTGACTTCTCACACATGTGGTTGTCGTGGAAAGGATTGCCAAATCAAATCAGAATAGATAGTACTCCTTGACTGAAACTGATGATCATCGAGTATGGAGAAGACAACGAAATCCTTTTTGTAGAGACATATCTCGGTGTTTATAAGCCCAAAGTTGAAGAAGTTTTAATGTTGCACAACCCAACAGAAGTTCTTATAGAAAGTGATCATGACACTACATCTGATGAAGAAAGTGAAGGCATGTTCGAGAACTTCCAGAATTTCATTTTGAAACATGTGAAGCAGGGTGTAGAACTAGGAAGTCACGCCAGAATTTAAGATTTACTATTACCCAATTGGTGTAGAATTCATAATGCATTCCATTCTGAGTTTTCTTGTGCAATGTGCGAAGTAGCTTTGGAGCAAGTTCGAAAGAAGATTCTAGAAGCAATGGGATTAGAAATCCCAAAAATATCAAAGCTAGAGATACCTATTCCAAGTGAAGTTTTCATGAAAGAAGCAAGTTCGTCAATTCCAGCAGAAGAGATTACTTAAGAGGCATGCGAGGAAAAGAAAAATAATAATAACAAAGTTCAAAGCAAGAAGCTGGTCAAGTATGGACATTAAGGTTTGATGGATCCAAATCCAAGCAAGGATCAGGAGCAGGTTTTGAATTAATCAGTCTAGTTGGAGAGCCCTACTTGTCAACTTTAAGGTTAAAATTCTGTTGTACAAACAATATTGCAGAATATGAAGCTTTGGTACATGGATTACTCCTCGCTATTATGAAGAAAGCAAAAATGCTACATATATTGGGGGATTCAGAAGTGGTCATCAGACAAGTTAGAAAGCAATATGTGTGCCATGATAAAGGATTGAAGAAATATAGGAATAGAGTATGGGACCTCATTGAAGATTTTGATGCTTTCAACATTCAATCAATTTACAGGTCAAAGAATCAGGTCACAAATGCCTTAGCTCAAGCAGTAGGTTCCCTTGAGCCCTTGGAAATGGAAGGGTTAAAGAAGTTCATGGTTGAGTTAATGTCAATACCTTCAGTGCCAGATAACATCACAAACTTTCAAGTTTTTGAGGATGACAAGCATATACTTGACTTCCTAACCAATTCAAGGATTTTTACTTATTGATGAAGGTGAAATGGAAGAAGCTAAGTTTGATCCTCATGGGATTATGAATTTGAAGAACAACACCATCCCAAAAGGAATGCTTGAACTTGAAATACTTTTTGATTCAGATAAATTAAGCACTCTTCAATATCACAGCGGAGATGGCAATAAATGTGACGCAGTCAATTTGGGAATAGAAGAAGATGTAAAGAATGTCTTCATAGGAAAAGTCTGTACACCTGAAGAAAGAGAAAATATAGTCAAGAGTATGAAGGAATTTCAAGATGTGATCGCATGGGGATATGAAGATTTGAAGACATATGACACCTCTATTATTACACACACAATTCCCCTTAAACCTGGAAGTAAACCATTTCGGCAACGATAGAGGCTCATGAATCCTTTATTAGAACCTCTTGTCTATCAGGGAGTGAAGAAGTTGCTGCAGGCAAAGATAATTTTTCTGATAAGACACTCTACGTGGGTTGCCAACCTAGTTCCTGTTAAAAAGAAGAATGGCGAGATAAGATTGTATGTAGACTTCAGGAACCTCAGCCAAGCATCATAAAAGGATAACTATCCATTGCCTTCATTAGATGTACTCCAAATAGTAAATGGATCACAGATGATGTCCTTTTTGGACGTATATTCAGGGTACAATCAAGTTATGGTTGAGGAAGAAGATCGATTGAAGACAACTTTTACCACCAAATGGGGAACATATGCATACAAAAGAATGCCTTTTGGATTGATTAATGCAGGAGCTACTTTTCAAAGAGCCATGGACATTGCTTTCAGAGAGATAGTAGGAAAGTGAATTATTATTTACATGGATGATCTCACAGTATTTTCAAAGAAGAGAACATACCACGTGGAACATTTAAGGAAAGTTTTTGAAGGATGCAGAAGATATAGTATTTCTCTCAATCCAAAGAAGTGCATTTTTGGGGTGACCGAAGGGAAGCTTTTAGGCCATATTATTTCAGAACAAGGAATTTGCATTGATCCTGATTAGGTGGAAGCTATCAAAAGGGTCAGTATGCCTGCAAGCAAAAAGGAGTTAAAGTCTTTCTTTAGAAAGATTAATTTTCTGAGAAAGTTTATCACTGAATTTGTGGAAATTGTTAAGCCACTAAATGAAATGTTGAAGAAAGATGCGAAGATGGATTGGACTCCACAGGCAAAGAGAGCATTTGAAGAAATAAAGCAAGCAATCGCTAGTGCCCCTATGCTCATCAGTCCTAATTATACAAAACCTTTCTACTTGTACTCTTTCGCATCAGATCACAGTTGTATAGGGATTTTAACTCAAAAAATAGAAGAAAAAGATGAACACCCCATTGCATTCATGAGTGCTCCTTTTAAAGACACAGAATTAAGGTATCCATGTGTTTAAAAGCAAGCATATGATTTGGTGAAGGTGATCAAGAAATTCAGACATTACATCTTAAGGAGCAAGGTCCATGCAATCGTTCTAGATGTCGCTATCAAAACCTTGTTGATGCAAAATGAGCTGGGCGAGAGAAGATGCAAGTGGGTCGCCATCATACAAGAATATGATATTGAAATCCAACCAATGAAGCTAGTTTGAGGACAAGCACCCACACAAAAGATAGCAGTTGAAGGCTCAGGACTAGTGCAACAAGCATATGTGCTTGAGGATGTATCACCGGATGAGTGGCATGATGATATTGTATACTATTTGCTAACCCAAAGATGTCTGGGCCATATGAATTCAACATAGAGAAAATCCCTGAGATATAAGAGTCAACATTTTATGCTGCAAGGATCAATCTTGTTCCGACAGAACCACGAAGGAATCTATTTGAGATGTGTCAGAAGAAATGAAGCCAAATAGATCATGGAGCAATTTCATGAGAAATTCGGAACATGTCACGGAGGAAGATTAGCAACAACTCATCAGACCCTGAGAGCAGGATACTATTGGCCTACTTTGTTCCATGATACTCATCAGCACATCAAGACTTGTCACACCTATCAAGTACCTGCCTCGAGGGAGAGAAATCTTGCAATGCCCCTGCAGCCCATCATCAAAGTAAGACCTTTCACCAAATGGGGACTAGACTTTATTGGTATGATCAATCCACCTTCCTTTGTGCAACACACGTATATTCTAACCGCAACTGACTATTGTACTAGATGGTTAGAAGCTCATGCTTTGTAGCTTTGCACTACTGATGTTGTAATTAAATTTTTGGAGGATAACATTATTACCAAGTTTGGTTGTCCTAATGCCCTTGTTTGTGACAATGGTCCTGCTTTTTCGTCTTTAAAATTTTCAAATTGGGCCTTTGAATATGGAATAACTTTGAAATTCTCATCAAATTACTATCCACAAGGTAATGGTTTGGCTGAATTGACAAACAAGAATCTTTTGAATGCAATCAAGAAATTATTGGATAAGAACCCGAGAGATTGGCACACCCAACTGAAGTTTGCTCTTTGGGCAGATAGAACCCGTGTTAAGTCCTCTTTAGGAACTTCTCCTTACCATTTAGTTTATGGCCAAGATCCCATCTTCCCAATACAACTGAGGATTCCAACCTTGTAATTCCTACAAGAATATTTAGAAGAAGATGAAAGAGTGCAAATAAGGCTTTCACAATTGTTGCATATGGAAGAAAAATGAGACATAGCTTTGGATAAATTCATGAAACACCAAGGAGTGGTGAAGTGTTGGTTTGATCGTCAAGAAAAGATAAAATCATTTAGGATTTTTGACTTGGTCTTGTACTGGGACAAAGCACATGAAAGATGGGGAGACCTTGATAAATTTGACTATCTCTGGAAAGGTCCTTATCAAATTGCTGAGATTTTGGGTGAAAATGCATTTAAGTTGAAAACACTGACCAGAGAAGACGTCCCATTGCCCGTCAACGGGTAGTTCCTGAAACATTATTTCCAACTGTGAGTTCCTTGTGGGACTTACTTGTACATAGTTAGAGTAGAGTTTCCTTTCTGTTGTTTTCCGCTTTCCTAGATTAGATTTGCTTGCCTTGTCATCATTTGACTCAGGGTTTTCCTATTTTCAGTAGTTTAGTTTGCTTTAAGTTAGTTGTCTTTGGGGATCCTAATTTGTAGAGGAGTGATGAATCTTACACATAGGTCTGGTATGATTTCACTGAGTTATGTTAGTTCCTTTCTTAAATATTTAGTCATGAAATTCTTAGAGTTCGAAGATGTTTTTCTTTCAGTTTATCACCTTGTTAGACTTTGTACTTGACTCAGAAGTTAATCATATATTGTGTCTCGACACTGCAATCTTTTGTTTTAAATGTTTAAAATGATAAATTTTAAGCTTTATGAATTCTTAGTTTTCTTTTGAGAAACATAGGTCATGACTGATGGATTTCTTGTGGATTCCATCGCTAGTGTCAAATAGCGGGACTACTTGCTCATGGGGGATAAGTCAGTTGTTTGGTATTACTTGAAGTATTTTGAGATCTTATACCTTACACACTTAAAAAATCTTGAAGTACCTAAAGGAGTCTCTGTGAAATTACATTAAGTGAAAAATCTAAAGGTCCACCTTTGCCACCATCACAAGTCCACACCTGCTAGCTGAGTTATCAACGTAACTCGTGCTGTCAAAAAGCATGTGTTACAGGGGTAGCGGTATTGCATTGTACTCTGCCACATTTAAGCTTAATAGAATATCAAAGAATGAAGCAAAGAAATGCAAAATCACAAATCACACACTATAACTCAGTTAGATGGACGATCAAGTAATCTCTACTGGGGCTATGGATGCCTTATCAATAGTAGGGCTCTGTTCGAGTGGAATTATGAGACAAACCCGTCGGGGCTATAGACGCTCGTTGGTAGCGGGGCAATGTCTAGGTAGTTCATGAGGTGTGTACTAATCACGTAGCTTAATGTAAAGGAGCTTAGATGATCTTAGTTGCTAAAGGATGGGAAGGAACACATACACACACACTTGGGTCTTTGGAATATGGATGGTCATGCTGGCAGTTGGTTTTGATTCCGTGATCATGTAGTCTTTTTTGTTTGGTATAGTGTGTGGGTGTACATGGAGATTTTGAAACTTGATTTTTGTTTATCTTTGGAATACTTAAGAACCTGTTTTAATTGCAATCTATCTTTAATCACACATGACAAGAGATGAAGTGTCTTGATCCAATCTATGATTCTTTTCCTTTTTGAGTGCATCTTGTAACTGGTTGATAGGTTGAAGAGGATGATTCGAAGGTTCTGGGTTGGGATTGAATTCTTATTTTTGAAATGTCCAGGAACATTTTCTTTCATGGAGTTGCTAGATGTTGTGACCTAATCACACATCGCCCCATTGCAAATGGGGACCCCCTAAGTTTTCATAGTTTTAGGGTTTAGTTTTGAGTCTTGTCCAATTCTCTTTACAAATGAAGGTCATCTGTCAAACAATTGAGAAACATTGAGGTTAACATGGGCAAGCAAAAGTAATGAGACTCCATCAATTCATCTAACAAAGAGGATCGAACTTTGAAAATTTGACTAAGTGTTGATAATAGTGGAAATTGTTCTGCCACTTGCATTATGCGCCCAAAGTGAGAGTTTCAAAATTTGACTAAGTGTTCAACTCAAAGAAGGAAAATACTCTTTGAAAAGAAATATGCACCTAATAGATAACATGAAATGTTTATGAATATGGTAGAATCTTGCAAAATCATCATTGAAATCATTAATTTGAGCCTAAATAGTGATTAAAAGAATTCAAACTTAGAAAATCTTGCAAGAAAATGCCCTGAGGACTCTAGGCACAAATATGATCCTTGTAACGTCAGAAAATGTCACCTTGGTGGCTTTTCCCTCATAAGGTTTAGCTCCCGGGTCTTTTGCATGCATTTAGGACATCTTAGTTCATATTTTGGCATCCCGATGAAATGAGACCTAGGTTCCATGACAAATTGGACCTAGGTGGACCCCTTGAACTGTACCCTACCCAAAATAGGGGAGGACTTGGGCGCCTGTGCCCTAGTCCTACCCTATTTAGGGGCAGCCCTAATTTTTGGGTGTCAGTTTGTGACCGTTATTTGGTCCCTTTGCCGACACGGTAAGTTTGAATTACAAAAATCTTGGCGGGAGTGCTTGTAGTTGCATATAAAAGCATGTTTAGGCATTCATTTGTAAACTAGATTTCAATTAGATGGCAACTGTGAACTTTAGGCATTCTCAAGGTGATTCAAGGCTTTCATTGTGTTGCAAGAGCAGACTTGTGTGTTTTGTGTGTTTATATTTGCAGATTTGAGCATCAATTTCCTCATGGAATGAAGAGCATCTTCCTCCCATGAGAGCTTCACTACAAGGTGACATTATATTGTGTTTTCATTATCAAATCCTTTGGTTTTTGCCTCTGCCTCACAAGGGCATGCACTCCTTATCTAACAACGGTGTTCGGAGACTTAAGTGTCTTCTGGGGCTTGACTGAGGCAAGCCTCTAAACACCACAACCCCCAAACCAAATCTTGTGATTGCAGGTTACAGGTGTCACATTTGGGAAAAGTGAAGTTGCAGGAAGGATTGGTAGGCATCAAGGATTCAGGATCTGAAGAAAAGCATGACACAAGAGCATTTCCAAGACTTGGGCGCTCGCTCTAATGTCCTCTGCAGATAAATTTTTAGAAATAGAAGTTACATGGCTGATCAGTGTCAGAAGGAGGTCCAGATCCCGTGAAGAAACTAGTACCTTGGACTAGGGCACCCGCTCCAGTGTCCCTGACTATTCCACTTCGGAACCCCAAAAATAGGTACTCTGTGATTTGGTATTTTAGTCCTGTCTGCAAGAGCTTTTTTTGTTATTCGTTAATTTGTTGTCGTATTTGCATAGTTATGGTTTTAATGGTCAATTGAGCATAGCAGAAGGAAAATTCATAATTAAATTCCCTAATCCAAGTTTCCCTACATCTCACAGTGACCTAGGGTATGATAGTGCTCGCCACTTGACCCTAGATCCTTGAATGTATAGTGGAGAGGAGGATTTAAACATCATAACACTAAAACATTAACAAATCCAATTTTCCACTAAACACTCCTGATCAATCACCAAAGTGTGCCTCAGATGGGTAGAGGTAAAAACATCATCCAGAGACCTAGTTTTGTGCCTAAGGATGAGATATGAGGTGTTTTAACTTAGAAAATTTTGAAATTGCTTCAAGGAGATCTAGGCACACTTCATTACCTGCTGAACCACAAATATGCACCTAGAGAGAAGATGTTAGAAGTTGTCAAGGGAAGTGGCGCCTTGAAGAGCTAGTCCACCCAAAGACGCTTTCCATTGATCAAGTCGAAGACTCACTCAACCTAAGGCGCCAATTTGCATCAATGTGATCACCTTTTTGTGCCCAAGAAGAAACATGCTTAATTCCATGAAGTTTTAAGGAATGTTCAGTGTCAAGACTTCCCTATGAGCTAATGCATTGGTTGAATTGATAAGATTGAAGAATGAACTATCCTAAGTCTAGGCACAAATCTCCATCTGTAGGACCTCTAAGGTGCGCCTAGACCTGGGTGGGAGAGAAACATCATCTGGGGACTCCAAATTTGTGCTTAATATCAACAATAAAGTGTTATAACTTAGAAACTTTTGAAAAACACCAAGAGGAATCAAGGCACACTTTCCCACCTCCAGAGACCAATTTTGGTGCCTTGGAAATAAAGTGCATGTAAACATGAGAATGAGCGCCTTGATAAGAATTGATGTTTTGATCTTTAAGATGCCTTAAACTTAGGAGATGTTGCATGGAAATGGTCCAATGGCCTTAGGTGCAAATCTGCATCTGTAGAACCATAAATGTGCGCCTAGGCTTAGAACTTGAGAAATCATCATGGCCAATGATAAATCTGCGCTTGGAGACACCTTTAAGGTTTAAACCTAGTAAAAAATGCTCCAAGGAGGGAAAGGCGCCAATTTGCACTTGAAGGGACTCAAATGTGCGCCTAGATAGGAAGATGATTAGAAGTTCTAAATGAAGCTTGTGCCTTGAAAGGATTGAGTCTTCCCAAAGTCACCTTCATTTTCTCAAGTCAAAGAATCCATTCACCCAACCTAAGGTGCCCTGCATGAGAGTGAGGTTTGGGCCTTCAAAATGCCTTAGACATTGAAAATTTTACAAGGGAATGGACTAAGTTACCTAGGCGCCAAATTGCATCAGTACAACCATACATGTGTGCCTAAGTTAAAGTATGCTTGACTTTGTGAGTATTGAAGATACCTGAGTGTCTTGAGGCTTCTCTTTGAGCCTATATAACAACTTGAATCCATGAAAGAGTAAGTGATCACTCATTCATATTAGGGCACAATTTCACATCTCAACCATCATCAAAGTGCACCTTGGTAAGGGGAGGCTTGAGACCATCAAATTTGATGTTACCTTGAGGCAAGAATCATCTAGACATCTATGAACTAGCTTAAAACCATTTAAGTTGAAACAAAATCCATCTTCAAGTGTTAGGCGCAATTTTGCATATGTGGAATCACCTTTTGGCGCCTTGACATGAAAGTGTTTACATCTCTAGAAGATGATTGTGACTTAAAAGATATAACCTTGCCTTAAGTTCCAAGATTGACTAAGTCTACAAAACATACATCTCAAGTCTAGGAGCATTTTTACCTCTGTGCAAGTCTACTTTTGCGCCTAGGCCAAAATATGTTTGAATCTATGATTTTTGAAGATACTTGAGTGTCTTGAATTCCTCCTTGAGCCTATATAATGGTTTGGATCCATAAAATTTGAAGTATGCACCCATCCAAGTCTAGGCATAAATTCAGACTCAAAGGGTCATGAATATGTGCTTTGCAAAAGGTAGGCATTCAATCATGAAGTTTGATGACATATTGAAGCAGTAAGTCCTTTATACGCCTATACATTAAGTTTGAAACCATCAAATTGAGTAAGCTCATCATCTTTAAGGTAAGGCACATTTTTGTATCTCCATAGACCTAGATGTGAGCCTAGGCTTGGAAAGTGCTAATAGATGTTCAAAATGATTCCTCTATGTTATGTATTTGAATATATATCAATAGTTTAATATGTTGCTTTCTCTATGTTGTAGGAGAAATGATGGATCTAAGGAGTCATCCAAGGAGCAAGGTGCTTGAAATCACCTTCACGCAAGGAGTGAAGTCAAGAGGCAGTCACTACAGGGGAGAGATCATGCTACCATACCAAGAGGTCACTTCAAGTTCATCATGCCGGTACACATTATCATCGACATCATAGAGGACATTCATCCTTCAAACTTCAAGCTCTTTCTAAATTTTCAAGTCTCCTACTCCATGATATGAAGGAAGCATCATTACCTACACTATCCTCTATGAAAAGGCATTCAAAGAGGATCAACATAACATCTTCTCGCATCATCCAGAGTTGAAGCCTGCACAGAGAACAAAAGATTCATAAATCAAGATTATCAAGAAATTTGTAAATTTCACTAAGGCATGAAGGCAACTTGAAAAATTTGACAAATTCCCAAATTTGCAAGTTCGAACGATGCAAAGTTCCAAAGTTGAAAATCCAAAATCAAAGATTACTTCAAAAAAATCCACAATTTGGGAAAACATTTCAAGGAGTGTGAACAGAAGGAAGGATCAAACTGGTTCGCTTAATGCTAAGGTGGCATGTACATGTCATTAGTCCTATCATCTTTCGCCACCTCACTCATCTTTATTCAATGCATGTACACAAATAACAACCAAAAGTTGGCACCTTCATTGTTCTTTCTTTCTTACTAAAAATAGAAGGTTGTTGTAACTAATTGCCAATGTGGCATAATCTAGGCCATTGGCTTTGCCAATCGATCCTAGCCTTTCATGTATTTTTGAGGGCTATAAGAGCCTCATTTGCTCTCATTTGTAAAGTTAGAGACTTTGGAGAATTGTTGCAAGAACTCTTTGAGATAATGCAAGACTCATTGATTTGGTGTTATTGTTGTTGTTTCAAGTGTTGCATGGTTTCCAATTCCTCAAGCATAGATTAAGTTTAGAATAAGTTTTATTTTCAGGTGTTATGTTAGTTGATGGAAGTAATTGTTAATGTTTCATGGTGAAATCCTCATGTTCATACCATTTGTAATTTGTGGCTTGCAAGTTGCAGTGCATGGTTAGACTGAACCCAAATGAGCTTAACTTGAATTATTTGTGTTTGTTGAATTTTTCATGAATGCGAGTAATTTGAACATCTTACATCACATTAGAAGATTGCATCAATTTTGCATAGTTGTTTGATTTGGCAAAGCAGAGTTGGTTGATTTCACCTGATCAATAATCATTTCTTGCATTTAGGATTAGAATAGTTTTCCCAAACCTTACATCTTTTACACTTTTTTTTATCTACAATTGTTAGAAATTAGGATCAAGAACGTCATTGCAATATCATTCGCCATAAGTTGTAGTACTTAGAAATTCTAAGACATCTTCCTTAGAAAGTGAAACAAGAGTTGTGTTTGAACAATTGTGTAAGTCCCTTTGTGATTTCTAGCAAGGTCACATTCATTCACTGAGTCTATCCACATACAAGTCAAGATCTGAGATCAAAGGAACCTTGGAGCATTGTTGTTTGATCATATAATTCAACATTCAGGAAGCTTTGATCAAGAGAGGATAAGATACTTAGCATTTTATTCTGTTGTTGTGTTGTCACAAAAACATCATCAACAGGAAAGTCAGAGGCAAGCCTAGTTTGTGAAAAAGAGATTTTGCCGATAAGGCAAAATAAAGGCCAGAAAAGCAAAAATCAATGTAAAAATAAAGCATGTAATATAATGTAGTGCAATAAAATATTTTAAAATGGGTTTAAAATATTTTAAAGTGTTGTAAAGGCTTTTAAAAGGTGCGACTTTTCTGAGTGCCACAAAAACATGCTTCGAGGTGATGCCATTGTTTTGATTAATGTAACTGAGAAGTGCCCAAACCCATGTACAAAAGCCAAGAAAGATGAACGAAACGAGTTCATAAGAAGAGAAATAGGGAAACAAAATGAGATTTTGAAAGGGCCCGATCTCTTACAATTGAAGGTAGCCCCGCTGCGAAAAAAAGACATAACAATAGGGACTAGACAACGTTAGATCCTGAACACTTTTGACCTGAGGGTGTAAAGTAGAAACAACCTTAGGAAGACCTTTCTTCCTTCTATGAACAATGATCCAAGAACATAAAGAGTCTAAGTCCTCAGAACAAGGGGAGATAGGGGAGTCTTCTTTAGACTCCATGGACAAAGTCGACACTCGAGAAGAGGGAGAGGCCCCAACACAAGCTGGGGAACCCGAAGACAGAACAAGAGCAGGAAAATCCACTACAACCTCACGGGAGGGGGCAACCAACGGTAGATCCGAAGACACTAGAGGAATCAGGAGACACGCGGAAGCCGCCACATCACCAACATGATTGGACGAAGAGGGCACTACTGCCGACGAGGGGTCCGTTGGAGAGTCAGAAGAACTGACGGTCAAGTGAACATCTGATGCATTCTTCCACTAGGTGGCCTCACCCTTGTGACGAGAGTGGGGACAAATGAAGGCTAGGTGACCCGTGGCAAAGCATCGTCAAAATTTGAACAAGAGGCTCTCATAACCAAGTAGTTGTGAACATGACCTATTCCCCACCTACAGAACCACCTTCCCATGAAGGGGTTTGGAGATGTCAATGTCGACCAATATCTGGGAAAATGTGGTGCCCAATGAAAGAGGTAGCAGAATCCACCATCAAGAAGCGGCCCATAGAATTACCTATGTCCTTAAAATAGGAATCTTCCCAACATTGAAGAGGTAGATTCAGGAGCCTAATCCAAGTTGGCTTGATGTTGAGAGGCTTGGTGAGAGGGTTGAAGGAGCAAAACCAAGGTTTAATAGAAAGGGAATGCACTCCCCACATCCAAACCCTACCATTCAACACAATATCCCTCTCCTTAGTGGAATCAAAAGTTGCCACAAAGAAGCCCCTGACACATGGAAACAACTCAATCTTGCCCTCCACCAAGGGCTTCTAAGACTCCAAAACCCAGCCGTGAAGGTCCCGCAGGGACGGCCATAGGTTGTTGAATCTACAAACTATCCCAATGCACTGATAATGGTCCTCGTTCTCAAGGACCTCTTGCCTACAAACCACAATCGGGGGTGGTAGTACAGAGGACAAAAAGGCCTAGGAGAGGGGTGAGCAAGTAGCACCCTGACAAAAATTTCCTCATCCGCTTCAGGATAGAGGGCCCTGAACGAGCCATGCCCTCTTGAAGGGATATTTAAACTCTTCACTAGCACATCTAAGGAGGTGCCTTTAGTTTGAAACCTTGTCTGGATCAGATCCTTTGTGCTAACAACAATGCCAAGCATAGGGACATTCGCAGCCATGGATTTACCCTTTCCCAGCACTACAGAGGTGCCCTCACCACCATCAGAGAGCATCTAAGGAGGTGCCTTTAGTTTGAAACCCCGTCTAGACCAGATTCTCTATGCTAACAACAATGTCGAGCATAGGGACATTCGTAGCCATGGATTTGCCCTTTCCCAGCACTGCAAAGGTGCCCTCACCAGCATCGGAGCCTGCAAAAACAATAGGGAACCCACCCGCTACACCCAGGACAGATGGGCTCCCAAGGGCAATGGAAGAAAGAACCGTACTTGCGTTCCCCATCGTGACCCACTAGTAGAATTTTGGCAAATAAATGACTAAGTGACTTAAACTTTTAGTCACAACAACTAAAAATGACTAAATTCTACTAATTTTTTGCAACTCAACTATAAATGAGTAAATAAATGACTAATTTGGTCGTTGACTAAAAATTATTTAGTCACACATAAAAATGATGAAAGAGTTAATCATTTATTTAGTCACAATCCATTTGAATAAATCATTTAAGGAATCAAGAATCAATAGCATGCCAAAATACTCTAAAACTTTAATAAACATACTCTAAAACTTTCGTCCAAATCTTATTTTCAAGTGTAGCCCACCAAAAGAGTTTTCATTTTAATAAACATACTCTAAAACCTTGGTCAAAACCTTATTTTCAGGCGTAGCCTGCCAAAATGGAGAAGTGTTTCAGTAAAGAATGACATAGAATGGTAAGGAGATGTGCGTGACAGGAGGCATAGGATTCATTGCTGCTTATCTCATTCCTGCTCTACTCAACAAGGGTTACATTATTTGGGCTAGTGTTTGTAATCCAGGTATTTAATTGACATATATTTGCATAATTTCAAATTCCTTCAGATTCTTTTGAAGTATCAATGTATCCTATATAGGGTTTAGAATGATTTATTTTAATTTAAAAAAATAAATAAATGATGTATTTGCCTGTGATTAGATAATGTGGACTAGATCTCCTAAATCTACCCCAACTTACTATCCTCTTTGGCACTGTATTCATTACTCCAACTGCTAGGGTTTTGCATGTGACATCTTTAATATCTTCATGACAATGGCTTTTAAATAGATCCCAGTCTTTGCTTTAATCTTTATCATGGTAACCTAATAAATCTAGAGCATTTTTTCTTTCAGAGTCAATCTTGGTGTTGTAAATTGATGATGAAGTTCTTGGATAAATATTCTAGGGAAGTTATTATCTATTTCAACAAATCTTCTAAAGCACAGTCACCAGGAAACTTCAGTTCTGCCCTTGTACCTCTACCTACAACTCTGGAGTCTTATATTTAAATGGGATATAACCTGTACCATTATTCATATATTCTTGTATCCTATTTTAAAATGACACCCCTGTCTCCATATGCCATATTTCCATATGACTGGCTATAATATTTGGATAAATAACTAAACTATCGTGTGTTACTGATAAAACCAGTGACCATATATAATGTCAAACTCAGACAAATAGAGAAATGGCTCTCACTGATACAATTCAATAATAGGATAGCCACAGGTCTGAGAAATCAAATAATTATGGCAACACATTATTGCCTTGGAAGGCAAATATAGGCCAATAAATTAGTAGATGCTTTGATAGACTGATACCACTTGGTATGCTCCTAGGGCATTTTGATATAACCCTTAGTAGGTAAATATAAATGAATATAGTACTTTGGGTGTAGGTTGATTGGGGTAGTCTGCTTACTTCTGCACTTGTAAAAAAGGTTGACATTTGGGTATAAAGTTTCGACATATATGACGAATGTTAACACGTTGTAACCTGAATTTTGATTATAGGGTTCCATAATAAGACAATTAAGGAATGTGGGAACTTCTTGAAGTGTTGTAGTCTAGAAAAGCATAAATTTGAATAACCATGTGATTACTTTTGGTGCAGAAAGATGGTCCTGGGGCACCGGGAGGTCAATCATGGACAGTAGTGTGGCTTAAATTTGATAATTCTTATATCAAGGTACAAAGTAGAGCTGAATTGAACCTCATGTACTAGAATTTACCTTGATCATGAATGAGAAAAAGTTTTTTTTTCTTGATTTTGTGAAGGACATAAAAGAGAGGAGGGACCTAGATCTTTTGGTATTGCCGACTGACACTATTCTTTTTGAAGATCCTGGATTCAAGGTGATTCTTTAACTGGTTGTACTTTAGAGTCCCCATGGACCTACTCTGGTCATTTGTGGTGGTTAATATAATTTCCTTCTTTGTTTCTGGTTCTTCAAGCTCAAAAAGAATACTCCATTTTAACCTGCCCTTATTTTTGCAAAACTAGACATTTTAAAATCCATCTTGAACTCCAACAAAGCTTGATGTCAACTTATGCAAGTTCAAAGAAGTTGAAGAATATTGATGAAATATGTCAAAAGAATCAATCTTTCCATTGACATAACATACCAATAATGCTAAGCCAATATCTTAAGTCTTGTAGGAAATCTTTTTCTCCTTTTTGAAAAAATTGAGAAACATTTTACTAGATAACTCAACTCAGTGAAGGATATATGCATCTGAAATAAAGTTTTAGAGGATGCCTATAGTTGATTTCCTTTCAATAATAAGGAAAGTGTTGATTGGATTTTAAATTTTTTTATAGGTATATGTCGAGAAATATGTAGTTGATCAGGATGCATTTTTCAAGGACTATGCAGAGTCTCATGTAAAACTTAGTAACCTTGGTGCCAAGTTTGATCCTCTTGATGTAAAGTAACTCAACTCCTGAACACTCTCTGCCTGTCATATTCATATTTCATTTTTCTGTTGTTTCATGATGTTCATGTGATAAGCTTAATTTTATGAGAATATTTATTTGGGGGATCAGAAATGATAAATTCACATATCATGGTATATATATATTTAATGCGCTTGGTAAACTTTTTAATGTGACCAGTGACACTGGCGCGACATGCCCTCTGGCTCCACACTAACACTTTTTCCCAGAGCGATGAACCGGTGAGGCCACAACGCGGGGGACCTCATCCCCAAGAAGGAACACTTCAAACCCGCATGCTCATTGGCCCATCAAAGGTGTAAAGCCTGCAAGCACGTTGACCCAGCGGGGGTTTGAACTCTGGTGGCCGCCACTACAACCAAGCGACTTAACCACCGAACCACGCCCTTAACAACGCATATCCTGGTATTAGTTAAGGTTTGAAAATATCATTTTAAAAGCTGTCTTAAAAAGTTTCTTATGTGTGATGCTGAAAGAAACGAAACCTCCAAAACAATCAGGAAAACATAGTTCTACTATTATTTTTTGATATTTTATATATCATAATTCACACGAGCTGTACGTGTTTTGATAAAATGCTTGTCTATGGTCATTTTGTTAGTTGACATCTTGAACATTGCAATTTTGCCACTAAGTCAACACTTAAGCTACTTTGGGTGTAGGTGGATCAGTAAAACTGGGTTTAGTATGCATATATGTTCATTTACAATAGCGAGGGGATACATCTCCAAGCTCATGAGGGCTATTTCAAGCAAATGCCATGACAAGCAAATTGCTATGGATTGTTATGGCATTCTATCACCATGAGACAAGGCAGTGAACTATTCGGAAAAAATCCTCAAAGAAATGTGGTCTCAATGTGCTTGTCATAGCATTCCATCACCATGAGAGCACATTTCTTTGACGCATTTTTTCGAACAGTTCACTGCCTTGTCTATGCTTGTTAGATTCATTGTTAGAGTCTTCCAAGGCATTGTTAAAACAATAAATTCTATTGAGTTTTGAATTTATTATTTGCCTTCTCTAACAATACAAGGAAACAAGGATTACAACCTAGTTTGAAGTCTTTCCCAAAATTTGAATCAAGAGTAAACCACTAATGATAAGAAACAATAATAGGAAACATGGTTTACAACCTGGTCCCCATAAATTGTTGACACAAAGCAACCTAAAGAAAAAAGAAACTAAAAGATGACATTTTTAAATAATCAGAGCTCTATAATTGTTTAATTATGATTAAGTATGTGTACATGCTAAGCCTTCTCTGTACGACACACAATACTGGCATGCCCAATGTGTTGATGATTACCACCACCATGAGGATGCTCAACAGGATTCATTGCCACACCACAAACATTGGGCCAACAATTTCTTTTGACCCTATATTTGTGATATGCATTACTAGATTTGAGCATTGGCTTTTGTGTCCTTCCACCACCAGTAACCTAACCAATCATGGCTCTGCAACTACTTGGCACAATCTTCTTAGCTCCAGATGGAAGCTTTACCTTGTAAATTGAAACCAGTTTCCAAGACTTATCAAACAAGGCTATTAAAAATCTGCAAAATCAAAAATTACACAAATCTGAACATTAAGAGAGAACTTAGATAATTGTTGTAAAATTATTTCCACTACCTTTGGAGTAATTACATTTATCAACTCACTGTAACCTTGGAGAAAAATTAAGCATAGAAATATGCCATAAGTCTCCACAAGCTGTACGCCTAGAACTCAAAATAGTTTGAAAATAATTTGGAAAAAGCCACCATCCATAGGACATCACAACAAATGCATCACATGTTTGTTGCTAGCCAAAAGCAAGATAAACAAAAATGATAACGAGTCAAGGGGAACATCAAGAAGCAATACATTCAAATTAAATTTCAACCAGCTGCTAAACGACCACAACCCACTTTGACTTGTCATAAGTTCAAAATATTAGAATAGATACATTTTTATGTCTGTAAAGGTGACAACAATCCAACAATGGATCAAACGTTTCAGATTGAAATGCAATAGAAATGCATTGCAAATGACAACAATCACATTTTAAATTACTCAGCTCATAAAAGAATAGTGGAGAAAAGGTAGAAAAAATGTTCTTTGATTTGATCGGGCCAATGAGAAATATTGTCTCAAAAATTCAACTATATCACCATGTCTTTGGCAACTTTGTTACCAATACCTTGGCCAATATTATTACACAAATGAAGAGCATTATGGGCAAAAATAAAAATTGATTTGGGGCTTCACTAAGATAGTTTGACAAAGAGAAATGATATATCTTACTAAGACATGCATATGACCCCAGAGATGGGATAATACCAAAAGCTAAAACAGATCATACATCTAGACACAATCCGCAAAATGCTATTAATGGTGATATCATCTAAGATACCAATAGGCATTGAAAAAGGAGATTAGCAGTGACTGTCTATTGTTTTGACTTATTTTAACAAATGAGTTTCCAATGTGAAGTGTCAACCAAGGATTTTATTACCATTCTATTGACTGTCATTTTCTAAGTCATGACTATCAATTTTGAACCAAATGAGGCCTTCCAATGCTTTGGGTTTGGGGGCTCATGATTTTATCGATTGCCTGTGATGGAGTTGCCTGCCGTGTTTGCTTTTATGACTCTGAGGAACACATAGAATAAACAATAGAAACAAGATAGGATGGTAACTATTGGAGCCAATGGGCCATACATGCAAAATTAAAGTGAATGTCTAAGCATGGTTAATGATGTTTTATTTTGTTGCTTCTAATTATATTTGTTCAACTGTCAAGGGGGTGTAAGTCATGGTATAGCTCTGTATCTCTTTATTGCCTTAAGGTAGATCCTCACATGATTCTTATCTTGGTAGTAGGGGTATCTCAACACTAAAAATTATTTAGAATCCCACTCCTTCATGAAATGTAATGACTACAAACTACTATCCCTTGACTTATCTCTACCACAAAGACAACTCTATGGAACATGTAGAGGGTTAAGTCATGGCTTGGCTATGTCTAAGAAAGTTCATAGTTTGTTCTATCTCCATTTTAGAAATATTTTCTCAAAAATTCAACTATATCACCATGACTTGTTCCCTGTCGTAGTACCGTAAACTATTTCTTTGACCATCGCGAGACCACGATATACTAAACATCACTTGAAGCTTTTCATTGCACTACCACACTCCTTAATTAAAACTGTCGTGGGGCTGTAGTATTCAACACTTACATAACTTAAACTCCTTATACTGCCATACTGCAAGCCTCACTTGAGGCCACCACAGGGGTGCGGTGTACTGTTTCCTCCGCTCCTTCTTACCGCCATACCACAAGCCTCACTTGAGGCCGTCACGAGGGCGCGGTGTACAATTTTCCTCTGCTCCTTATCGCAAGCCTCATTTGAGGTTGTCGCGGGGGCGCGGTGTACTGTTTTCCTCTGCTCCTTACCACATTGCTGCCGGTTATTCTCTTGACTGCCGTGGGACCGTGGTGAAGTATCATATGCCATTTAAATTTATACCACCAGCCCGCCACTTCATTTTGAGACTGCTGCGGCGCTGTGGGAATCGATCTCTGCCTCCCGCAATGCCGCAAGTGCAATCTCTTCATGCTACGGGATAGCGATAACTACTCCCTTGTTATCCTTGGTTCCCACACACCTACCAAGACCTTTTGAGTGACCTATGGGACTGCAGTGAGAGACAAAAACACATCAATGGTAAAAAATACAAATATCTTTCACATGGACTTGGTATGGGGTGCTTATGAATGACTCCTGGAATAATTTTAAAAGAAATATGGATCCCTAAGATGGATTTATGGAAGGAAATTTGCATGGATTTATGGATTTATCAAATGTTCTTTTATCAAATGTATGAAGGTATCTTTATTGTAGGTTATTTTCGCTATATTATTTATTCTTGTTTTGAACTCCTTGATTTTGTAGTTTTTTGTTAGGACCCAGAGCTTTCATATGCAGGACCACCTACAAGGCGCCAAAGGAGTCATCTGGATCATGACTTAGGAGCTGCTTAGTATTCATTGAGTGGTATAATGGTGGTTGAACTGTCCTGGTCTATATAACTAAGAGATGTACTTGTGTGCTTTGTAGTTTGTTTGTTTAATGTTTTGATGCTTAGAAAAACATCATAAATATATAGGATGATATTTTTTGTAATTTATTCCTTCAATCACTTGTCATAGGTTTAGTTGGAGGTAGCAGAGCTAGTGAAATGGAGGGTGTACCTTATCTGCCTATTTATTCAAGTAGAAATGTTGCAAGTTCCACTTTGGATCACCAAAGCCTTCACAAAAAACATCTGCACAAATTCAATAATGAAGATTTTATGCACAAATTCTCTTTTGAATGATGAAAAAAACCTTCATTGCAACACCGCACTGTTGCTGGGCCTTGCGGTGATGCAGGTGATTCCCGCATCACCGCAAGGCCCAGCAACAAACTGTGCGGTGTTGCAGTGGAGGCTTTGTGCATCATTCAAAAGAGAATTTGTGCATAATTCTTCATTATTGAATTTTGTGCAGAACTTTTTGTGAAGGCTTTGGTGATCCAAAGTGGAACTTTCAAAATCTGATAAAAATCTACTTCCAAATATGCTTTTGATGGATGTTCATAGCTTCATCCAAAGCTCCAATTCACACACAGGTAGGAAGGACACTTTCAAGGGTTGAGGAGTTGGGCTTTACACCCACTGGTTGCATTTTTCTTAAAATTTTCTAAGGACTTTACAGAAAAACCCATTTTAAACATATCCTTTAATCATGACATTCCATGATATCACATTTCTTTGAGGCATTTTTTGAAACAGTTCGCTTGCCTTGTCTATGCTTCCACATTTTCATGTATGTCTAGCAGGGTACTTGTAACTACAACATATCACAAAAAATCCCTGCTGTTATGGTTTGATGGATGTCCCTTCATTATTAATGGATATCTGATGTAGTGCACATTATTATAGTGCAATCCTATTTTTCAAATTGTTTCATTTAACATCATCAATATTCTCCACAAGACAACACATGAACCAGGGTTGACATTTTTTTTTAATAGGTAAAGATGCTTAGAGCATCATAATATATTAATATTAATAAAAACATTTTCACAGATTACAAAAAAGGCCCTTCCTGGCCAAAAAGATAACATAAAAGAGCATTTTAACTAAGAGCCCTGAACAGAGCTATAGATCTAAAAGGCCCTTTCTGGCCAAAAAGGAAACCAAAGTTATAGCGAAGCCAAAAACTTAAAATAGAAAGAGTAGTTCACATGCTGTCCATATTTAAATCTGCAACCCTAAAGCCATGAACCCCCAGTTGGATTCTCTTGAGAAAGGACCGTGTCATCATTGGTGAAGGGAACTACCGGTGGTTGGAAATTTGACAAGAAGATCCATGCATTGAACATTCCCTCTTGGACCTTCCAAATGTAGATTTGTGTACCCACAGTGAATTATCAAAGAGCTCTTTGTTACCTGATTGCAAACTTGAAATCATCACTTGATAAACACAGTTAAAACTGGGTTTATTAATGATATCTTCACGAAGAAAGAGTCCCCCTACCAAGTTGTTGGGATAAGGTGCCATTGACCTTGTAAATCCTAATTTTATATTTATTCTATTTATTATATGTAATTTTTAATTATCCATGAGGAGATGTACTAGTTTCACTGACAGGGGTAATTTTAGAGTAACCGGAGGTAATTACGAAGTGACTTTTACTATTGGCAAATGTAAAAAATCAAAGTAAATGAGGGTAGGCGTGCTCCCTTGAGGAATATACTATTTTTGGCATGTATGACAACTATCATAATGTTTGGTAAGTGAATCTATGACAACTGCAAGTTGTCATAGGATTATAAGATTCTATGACACATATGACGGATATGTTAGTTGTATATTTGCTATATTTAGCCCAAGGTTCCTATCTTGGAAAGATACTCTTGTGTGGAATCTATGACTGTTATGATGCGTCATAAGATGCTGTAAGAGGCCAGATTTAGTCTTGGGCCCCCAACCTTTACATGGCTATTTTTTGGACAAGTGTAAGATGCTTGTAAGATGGTAATGAATGTTTATAGGTTGGAGAATCTTAGGAGAGAGAAGGTGAATGCCTAGAATGGAGTGGAAAATATTTCTATAAGTATTTGCCATGTATTTGTTGCTGTAATACAAATTTTAGGTACTCAGGTGCTGCCAGAATGCTTTCGGATTGAAAACTTGTGGAGAGAGTTGTGTAGTGGATATACTGTACAATCTTGTTGAGATTAATACAAACTTGTGCCTCTTTCTTGGTGGAGATTTTTACCCGCAAGGGTTTTCTCCACATAAACACTATGTCATTGTGTTGAGTTCTTCATGTTTGACATATTTTTTGTAGTGGGTTTTATGTTTTGTTACAATCTCCATTGTTAATGCACACTTAAGATTGCTCAAATTTATCTTGAATCAGATTTCCATTGAAGCAGTGTTGCTTTCATTTCTAACATTTGGTGTCAGAGCCTGGCCAACTTTGACTCTTGGGTGGTAGTGTGGAAGCTGTAGCTAGAGTGGGAGATTTGGTTGTGTTTGTTTTATAGATCTTGTGTTGTTATTATGGCTAGATCCACCATTGCATCAACCTCTCGATTGGACATTGAGAAGTTCAACAGAATAGGGTATGAGTTATGGAAGCTGAAAAAGAAAGATTTTTTAGAAGAAAGAAACCAATGGTTGGTTGTTCAAAAAGAGAAGAAACCTGATGATGTCTCTCAAGATGAGTGGGATAGACTGGATAAGAAGGCACGAGGAACCATCTGGTTGTGTCTTTCAGGCTCTGTCCTGTTGAATGTTGCAAAGGAGGAGACCGCACACAAGTTGTGGAATCGGTTGGGTAAGATCTATCAAGCCAAGAGTATGGTAAATAAACTTTATTTAAAAAGAAAATTGTTTTCCATGAAAATGTGAGAAGGTAAATCAATTGTAGAGCATTTAAATTATTTTAATTTGTTATTGAGTCAGCTTGATTCAGTAGATGTTGAGGTTAGTGAGGAACATAAATGTATCTTACTTCTTTGTTCTTTACCTGAGTCTTGAGAGAATGTTATCCTTGCTATCACTGCTAACCTTGCGGATCCGAAGTTGGATGCTCTTATTTCAGTGCTACTGTCAATGGAATTGAGGAAGAAGAGTTTGGATAGTTCAAGGGATGCTCTCAATGTCAGGGGAAGGTCAAAGGAAAGGAGACCTAAAGGAGATCAAAAAGAGGCTAAGGACAAGTCCAAGGGCCAGTTTAAAACTCCTGGTAAAAAGAACAGAGTTAAGTGTTGGAACTGCGGTAAAAGGGGACATGTAAGGAAGGAGTGCAGAAGTCCCAAGAAACAGTGGAAGAGTGCTTTAGATAAGTCCTCGAATGCAGGTGAAGAAGTTTTACTTTCTGCATGTAATCTTGTTTCTAATGATAATTGGTTGGTTGACCTTGGATGCTTGTTTCATATGACTCTGCATAAGAAATGGTTCTCTACATATGAAGAATATGGTGGAGGTAATATCTACCTTGGTGACAACTCTTCATATCTGATTGTCAGGAAAGGAAAGGTATTGTTGTGTTTCAGTGATGGGAGGATTAAAACCCTCCCTGGTGTTTTGCATGTTCCTGGATTAGCTAGAAATATGATTTCAGTTTCGAAGTTGAATGATTTGGGAATGCATGTGACATTTGACAAGCATGGCTGCAAATTGGTGAGAGGGAACTTGGTGGTAGCGAAAGGGAAGAGATTCAAGAACTTGTTTAAGCTTGAAGCCACTACAGTTTGTAATGCCTCCTATGTATCTGAGGCTATGTTGTCCTCAAAATTAGCTGCACTCATTTTGTAGGACGATCCCTACGAAACTTGTATGTTTCATAGTCTACATTCTAAGCTTGTAAATCAAGGTGATTCATCTTGTCCTCGTGCGTAGTCCTCTCTCTCCTGAGTATTTATTCGAGTATTTTTCATTTAGATTTCTCAAAATTTGCGTAAGTTGTTAAATTAGTTTTCACAATTTTGAAGAGTTAGAGGAATTTTGTTAACATGCAAGGTCGACAGATTTTGCCGCCAAAGCATATTTTTGTTTTTGAGTTATGTGCAGGGGCGAAAATTTTTTCCGCCCATGCATGTTGTCCTTGTGATATGCGAAGACGGTGGGATTTACCACTCGAGCATATCTCGGGCGTGTCAAGTTAACAAAGAGTGCATTAATGGCACTCGTGCCAGGGATTAATGCAACCTTTAAAAACATTTTAAAAGGGTTTAGTGATTGTTTTTATTTAGTTTTCATTCTAAACCTCTCAAGATAAACTGTCTAAACCCTCTGTGAAGTCAATTGAACTACAAAACTTGTGGATTGAGTGGATTTTGCACCTAGGGTTTTCATCATTTTTACCAGGTAAGATGACGTTTCTCCTATTTTCATTTTTATTTTTCTTTTGTTAGGGTTTGGTGGTAATATAAGTGTTTTGTTTGTTAAAACATCTTTTTGTATGAATTGATTGTTGTTTGTATTTCTTTGTGGACTGTTTTGAAACCCTAGTGATTGTGAATGTTTTTTTTATTATCATTTTTTATCGATAGTATTCGCCAATTTTCAATATACCCTAAGTTCTTGTAAATGGTGGATTTCAATTGATGTTTGAAAAACTTAGGTTTTTTCATGTTTTAACAAGATGTATTGGTGGTCCTTTTTACCGTTGATGCATATGACTTTCTCTTAGCAGATATCCAAGTGTAAGGGTAGGAAAATTTGCCGCCCCTACACGAAACATGTTTACCCAACATACGTAAGTGGTAGATTTTACCATTCAAACATGTTTTTGCCTTTGTTGTCATATTTGATGTAAGGGCGGCAATTTTTTCTGCCCCTACATAAAACTCACTTAACTACCCGGGTGCAATGGTGGCAAAATTGGCTGCTCCTACATAAGTTTAATGAGTTTAGAGTTTTTGGCAATAACGGTGGAAATCACCGACCCAACACAAACTTTGCTTAGCATCAAAATGTAAAAGCGACATAATTTACCACTATTGCAACTTGCCTTGCAAATGTTCTACCCTACATGCAGGAGTGACAATATTTGCCACCCTGATATCTGTAATTTCCCTAACATGCAAGAGCGGCAAAAATCGCCGCCCGTGCATCACTCTTCATAATTTTTCTAACTCTGGAAAATTTCCTAAAAAGCTATCCTGAGCCCGCTTTCATCCATTTTTTCGACCCACTTGCTCTTTAGCCCTTTCAAGCTCACTCTTGTAGTCATGATCACCAATATGCAGTTTCCCAAAATTGCCTATATTTCCCCTAACTGCAAGATCATGACTTTTTGTTACAGTTTCTCCTGCAAGTTGTCGAGGTCTTCAACTCATCCGAAGGAGTCTTCTTTCTAGATGACTGATTCATCTCTAAAGAAAGCCAAAGCAATGAAATACAAATATCAAGGTGTTTTTCCCGTAACTTTAGTGACATCAAATGTTGATGAAATATGGGATACAGAGATCGGCCATGTGGATATGGCTAAATTTATTGAGAGAATGAAATCAAATAAACCCAGTCCTTATATGTAGAAGATTGTTAAGCAACATTCATCTGGTATCCTCATTCCCAGTTGTTGCACACAATATAGAGTTTGTTCTCCAAGTTACTCATTTCTACAACAGAGATACCAGGGCCGTGGTAGATGCACACGATAATGTCATCATGAGGCTTGATCTAGAATTCATAGATAAGGTGTTCATGTGTTTGGGCGCTGAAAATGTTGCAGAACTAGATTTTGGTATTGCTCAACGTGAGTATGATATAGATATAGAAAAGGCAAAAAGGGTGATAAATACTAAGTGGCTCAAGACTGCTAGACCAAATTTGTATAGATGGCCTAGGAGTTTTCCCAGGAGCAACTTTGTGGAAGAAGTAAGTGATCTAATAACTCTTCTTAGTAGAGTTAGAGGTCTATCTTCATCTTCAACTTTCAATGAATGGATGTATCCATACATCAAGGTCATACTTCAGGGTAAGCAAACTATCTTCTGGGGAGAACAAGTTAGTAATGCTCTTCATGAGAAGATAATTAAGGTGTCAACTAGTTCAAAGTTCTACATGACTTCATAACTGGTGTATATAGCAGCTTCTATGAGAAGTTTTCTAGGCTTAACATCTGATGGAGATAGGAGGGTTGTACCAGTTTATCAGTACTATCCCCAGCTCACTTTGAAAGGTTCAATTCATCATTTTAGAAGGGTGAATGATGCCTTCTTTGGTGTTTTCTTGTGTCTTTTTGATCCTTAGTTGGAACAGAGAAGAGTCTCATATGAATCTTGGGCAGTGGTGAATGGTTATGGTTGCTTGTTTCTTCAATTCTCCACTTTCACATATTTAAGAGTTGTCTTTTATCAGGGTTATCGTTATATGCTTCAAAAATTCCCCTCTGATAAAATTGTCTTGATGGAGTTGTGTTGACAGATGATTGTTGTTCATAACAAACAGATGGAATTGAAAAAGCTTGGAATTAGGTTTCCTATTGAGATTGGTACATATTTTGTGGCAAATGCTGCTAAGGCCAAGGCAATGGAAATAAAAATGTAGATGGTCACTATGAAGATGTTCAAAAAGAGAATCTAGTTTGATTATAAGGGAGTGAAAGACATAATAAAGAGGAAGACTCAATTTCATGAGCCAATGGTTGAAGATATCTGGGATGATTTAAGAACAAAAGAGGAGATCAAAAAGTTGGACTACAGTAGGTTGACCCTGAATCAAATTAAATATCTAACTTTAGCTGATATTCCAGAGGCTATGGTGGATGATGAAGAAGTTGTCAGTTTAGGCTATGTCAATGAAAATATTGCTAACTCTCCCTTGCTTGCTGTACAATGGTCAAAGGAGGTAACTTCTTTGAGGAAAAGGTTTGAGCCAATTCTGGCTAATACGAATATGGGGCTTCAGAGCAAAGGTATTCCTTTGAAGTATTTCATAACTGGATCTAAGGAAGAAGTCTTAGAGCAAACAGGGAAAAAGGTTGAGTTAAGGACAAAAACAAAGTGATACACCAAGCACATCCAAGGTTTCCAAACCAAGGATTAAATTTGTGTCTAGAGGAAAAAAGGCCAAAGTTGCAGAAGAAGAGTCTGATGCTAAGGACATGGAAGTTGAAGAACAGGGTGTTGATGAACAAGCTACTAAATAAATAGATATTAAAGATAAGTCTTCAGGGGAGAAAAGAGATGAATAGGAGAAAGAAAAAGGAGATAGTCAGGAAGGTCTATAGGATACAACCATGTCTCCACAAAGGGATGTGACACAAGGAACTAAAAACCCTTCTCCCCTACCTAATGTATCTATTTCAACTCCTTTTTCTGTTCTTCCTACTACCAGTTTCACCCATCAATATTCCATCTACTGAGTCAGCATCATCTTCAAGAACAATTTTTGATAATCCTCATGCTGCTTTTGATAATGTTCTTCATTCCTCAGATTCAATTCCTAGTTTTTCTTCACCCTCTTATGACATTGGTGATTCTTCAATATTTGAACATTTTGTTTTGGGTACTGAGCAAGTTGCTAATGTGGATATGCTAGGTGCTGTGTTTACTAATACTCCTTCTATCATTAGTACCACAAGTGTGAGTACAATTCCACCTACACCAACAATGGGTTATGATCCAAATGTTAGTACATCAATGCTTCCTCCCTGGCTTTCATTGTATACACCTAAGAGGAAGAAACAAGCCATCTCTCCAGATGACTTTGATTTTGGCAAGTTGGTACTAGTGAAGGCTAAAACTCAAAAAAAGCCCAAAACTCTTTCTCGGCTGATGGAAGATAAAGGCCACAAATATGTGGAGATTGCTCGACCACCATAGGATGTAACTATTGAAAATTTTAGTATGAATGACTACACCATTTCTAGAATTGAACTTGGAAAGATCACACATTAAAGTGCAAAATCTAATATGCAATCTACACTGGATTCTTTTATTCAGAAGTTTGATTGGGAAAAAGAAATGAAGGACCACTACAAGGCAATGATAGAACAACTGGTTGTGGTGGTGAGGAAAATTACTTTGGCATCTGAGTCAATAACTCGTGAAGCTGTTTCTATAGAAGATCCTATCATTTAGAAAGCTGAGAAGACTCACCTAAAAGGAAAAGTGGTTGAAGAGTATTTGGAAAAGATGCAGGTGCAAGGAGTGTCTCTTCTCACAGAAATAGCTGAAAAGACAAGCAAGATGGAGAAGATCAGAATAGAACTCGATGATGTGGTTGATACTATTTCTCAGGATATTGAATATCTAGAGGGAACCTATGAAAAGTGGATCAAAATGAAGAAGTTGAAGGTAAATACTTTGATATCAATTGGTGTTATTCTAAATCATGATTCCTATGTGGAGACTAAAGAAGCATTGGTCTATCAAAGTAATGTTTTGAAAGACTTGATAAAAGATTTGGAAAGCGCCAAGGAGCTAAGTGAACAAAGTAATGTTAGTCTCTTGCATAAATTGGAGGAGCTTCCATGTAATTTGATATAAGAGGATCATCCCTTCCTCCCTGCAGATGAGATGATTCAAGAATTCAGAAATATGTTCCGAAAAGAGTTTGAAGATAAAGTTTTCTCAACTTCTTCTTTGGACAACATTTTGGATAATCAATTAACAGTAGATAACCTAAAGTCTAAGTTAACTAGTCATGCAAAGGCGACCACAACATTGAATGATGCAGTGATAAGAGCTCGGATGATCTTTAGGAACACTGTTAGTCCAGATAGTTTGGGGATGCAAGCAACATTTACTATGTATGATGCTCATTTGAAGAAAGATGACAGTACAAGTTCATGCAACGTTTTATAACTTAGTTTATTTTATGTTTTCATATGTCTTTTGTTTGTAGTTGTGGACATATTTACATGTACTTTTCTCATATGTAATTACATGTAAAAATATAGGAAGTCCCAAGTCAATAAGGACTCCTATTTTGAATAAGTCAAAGTAGTTAGGTTTTTCCTAAATTTTTTCAAGGCCTCTCCCTATAAATAAAGAGGGCCTCTCTTGTAGTATTTATCTTTTGACTATTGAAGTGAAGTACTGCCATTTTGAAGAGCAATTTGATACTTTGAGGTTATTTTGTAAATCAATTTTCAAGCAATATTAAGAAGCAAGTCGGCATCCAATCTTTGTCTTGGAGCAAGTTTTTGAATGTGATAGAATTGTTCTTATGTCTCTATCACATGATCTTATATGAATGTTTGAATTGTGAGTGTGAATATCAAGTGTTTGGGAGGTGATTCAAATTGGAATTTGTAGACTTTGTGCTACTATTTAATATTCGAGATTAGAGTTTAAGTTTGTGAATGAAAAGTAATTTGAAGACTTTGGGCTACAAATTATTGTTTGTGATTGTGTCATTTTACCTCAGCATATAGTGAAGACTTTGAGCTGTACTCTATTCTAAAATATTTCATTTTCAATTGGCATAAGAAGCAACAAGAAACTTTGTGTTTTTGTGGGTTTCTTGGTTATCAACACAAGTAGGTATTTTTTAGATAGTAAATTGTGTTGAGTTTTGTATTGAACATTGTAAACATCATTTCTGAAAAAAGAGAAATGGATGATATGAAATCACCCCAAAGTTAGTTTTATTGTAAATAAGTTTGAAATAGTTAGAAAAGGGAACCTCCCTTTGTTGAGAGCAGAGAAATTTCTCATCATAGCTGTGGCGATATAACCATTTTACCATTAGTTAGTTAACAATAAAATATTCACCCAATAGTTTTTTGGCGACTCCGCTGGGGAAGAAGGCACAACTTGGAGCCTCATGCTTTGAGTTGAAGCATTTCATCCTCATTCATTGTTTTAAGTTGTTTTTAAATCTTTGTTAATTACATTGCATTCTGGCAGACTCAAGGTATACTAGAAGTAAGAGAGCTCAAGGAATTATTGATCCTGTGTTTGAGTTAATGCAGCAAAATAATTTTGGTCTTTTGCCTCAAAAACCTCAGCTTCAATGAACAAGGAGTTTTCCTCCTACCAACGCTAGGTCTCCTATACCAAGTGAAGCTTCTAGCTCAAATACTATCAGAGTTTTATCTGTTCGAGTTCCACGAAGGTGTGTTATCCCACCTTTCAATCAACGCACAATGGCAGCCCAAGGCTTGTGGGGTAATTCTTTTGGACCTTTGAATTTGACACCACCACTGCATGAACTACCTCGTAGTTCAAGGAAGGATTTTCTAAAATTCTATGGTGATGGGAAAGTCCATCCTGATGAACACATTGTAACTTTTTGTATAGCTTGTGGCGTGTTAGGGGTGGAGCATGAAGATGTGTCTGTGAGACTTTTTGTAGAAACACTTCAAGGTGCTGGTATGGATTGGTTCTACAACTTCAAGCTCAAACCATTACTAATTGGAATACTCTGAAAACCAAGTTTGAAGCTAGGTTTAAGCCTGCGGAAGACGCACATGCTTTGTTAGCCCAACTAACATAGATGAAGAAAGAACCACATGAGCCCATGCGAGATTTCATTGCTAAGTTCAATAAATTGACAAATAGGATTCCAACAACTACCCAACCAACAACGGAGAATCTGAAATGTTTCTTCATCAACACTCAACTCCCTGAGGTAAGCTTTCTATTAAGACGGGCTAATCTCGTTGATCTTCCTCTAGCACAAATTTTTGGCTACGGAGGTTGAAGATGATCTTATCCTTGTGGGTAAGATAAGAAGGGATTCAAACACAAATAGAGGTCAACCCTCTACTGATTTATCATCCATAAGCACCATAGATCCTATGGTGCAAAAGTTAGCAAATGAGTTGCTATCTTTGAAAAAGCAAATGTCCCATGTCCCAAAATATGTCCGCTCCTCCTTATCGGGACATACCAAGAAGGACATTTCCTAATAATTCATATCAAGGCAATGCTACGAGAAATTAGGGGCAGCAAAATCGTCTTCCTCCTACTCAAGGAAGACTGGATTTGGAGGCTCCACTAGTCAACTCAACAGTTGGCTACTATGAAGCTGAATAGGATAATTCTTTCCAACCTGACTTAGATCAGAAAAATAATGCTAAACTTTTTATGGAAGGAGTTTTGCAAGTATGAGGTTAACCAATGTTGTCATTGATGTCAACATACTCATATTGCATTGGTAAGAAGGTTTGGATGAGCTGTGTGTTGAGGATATTGAGAATATTAGTCTCAATTAGGAACAATGAAGAACAGTGATGAGAAGGAAAAAGTACTGTATAGGTTGAGGATCAGAGGATGCAGATTAAAGGGTTTGTAGATATGAGGATTGAGATTCCCCAGTTAAGATTTCAGAGATCCGCATAAAGAACTGAAGAAGTTATGGCTGTTTGTGTGAAACTGGTTCCGACAGGTGTTTAGAGGTGACAGAGGGTCACAGAAAGGTCCGGTGAGATCCAGTATTGAATTATCCTATTCTACAGATTGGAAGGAGTGTTTGGGATGTCCTTGTGATGTGTCATCTTGATTTGTGTATGATTTGGAGGTCTGAAAGTAACTCTTGCATTGTGACAGTGGCGACAGACTGTGGTCTTGAAGTTTCGGATGATGAAGAGAAGAATTCTGGTAAGCTGATGAAGTGCAGATGTTCTTGTTGATTCAGGGAAGGTTATGATGATCGTTGGATCATGTACAGTTCATGTTGGCAGTCCGCATTGAAGTTAGAGTTGGATTTGGTGTTATGACCACCGGTTGTTGGTGTTCTTCCTGTGACAGGCCAACCGAATGTTTTACACGCCTTGCGAATGTTATTATGGATGTTTGCCGACTTAGATGATTGTTCCTAAGTCGATGCCTTGTATAAATAAGTGTTTGTGAATTCAGTTTGAGTGTGTCTTGGTGTGGATGTGTGCGGCATAGCAAAGAGAAGTGCGGAAGGCAGAGCAAGTGTTTTGGGCTTAAATGGAACTGATCCGGACATGGTAATGATGTCATTCTCCAGTTCAAGATTGTGATTCTTATCACTTTGTAGACAGTGTGTCTCTTGTAGGCAGTGTGCCTCTCTGTGAGCAGTGTGCTTGGGCTGTGAGCCCTAATTGGCAGGTGCCATCTTTTTCTTATTCTTCTAACAGAGAATAATCCTTGGGTTAATCACCCCATGGTTTTTCCCTTAACCAGGTTTTCCACGTCAAAATCTTGGTGTTCAATGTGTTGATGTTTATCTGCTTTGATGTTTATGACTTATGCTTTCATGGATGATTAATTGCTATGCTAATAAATAAGACAGTGGATTTGATTGTTTGAGTTGATAAGAATATTGGGATAACTGATTCACCCCCCCTCTCAGTTATCAACAATTGGTATTAGAGCCAAGTTCCTCTAAAGAGAGCTTAATCGCTTGAGGAGATCCAGGATGTCGTCTTATAAGAAGGACAATCCAAAGTTTGATGGAACCAAATTCACTCTCTGGAAAGGCCACATGAAATGTCACTTGGAGTGTATGGGAAAGGCATACTTATCCATGGTCACAAAACCCTATGTACCTCCGCAGGGTGGTCTGACAACTCTGAATGAAATCATAGATGTTGAAAACAATCTGCGGACCAAAGAAGCTCTTCTAAGCGCACTAAATGACTCAGAACTCTCAAATGTTATTGACCTGCCAACTGCCTATGAGATCTAGACTAAACTGGAACTTCTGCATGAAGGAGATGAGTTTGTCAAAAGTGCAAGGCTGCAAAGTCTCAAAGGGAAATTTGAGAGATTGAAGATGAGAGATGATGAAAACATCACTACCTTTATGCCAAGAGTAAATGAGCTAGTATGTGGAATTAGAAATGCTGGTGGAACTCTAGATGAAAATGGGATTGTTTGCAAAATTCTTAGATCCCTTCCTGCTACCTACAAAATCAAGGTCGCTGCCATTGATAAATTCAGAGCCCATACAACTGTCACAAGAGAGCAATTGGCTGGCAAACTAGTTGCATTTGAAATGACTGAGTTTGGAGATGATCACCCCAAGACTGAATCTGCATTCAAAGCCAGTGCCTATGTGAAAGGCAAACAGAGATTTGATCCGGGAGAAAACCCTTCAAGGAAGATGTCATGGTATGATCAAGCAAGAAGAGACATGGAAGAGCAAGAAGCAGAAATAGCTCAACTTGAAGCCCTCATTGCAAAAAGACTGCCAAGAGGATCCGGTAAGTGTGAAGGAAAGTTACCTTTTAAATGCTTCAACTGCAATAAGATTGGTCACTTTGCCTCAAGATGTCCGGAAAGATCTTCAAGGTCAAACTCTAATAGACAAAGGTTCCAAAAGAATTGTTATTATGTCCATGAAGAAGCTGATAATGAAGGAGTAATAGATGATGAATTAGAAATAGGAGACAAATCCAGAAATGAATGGGTGTTTATTGCCATCAAGGAAGAAGATCCAATGTCCTCTGAATCTGTCAATCATAAGGTTGTAGAAAGAGCTTTGGTTGCCCAAGTTGAAGAAAATGATGATTGGGTTATTGACAGTGGTTGCTCTCACCATATGACTGGTGACAAAAACAAATTCTTAGATTTGGAAAGGTATGAAGGAGGAATGGTAAAGTTTGGTGATAATTCTGCTGGTAGAATCAGAGGTAGGGGAACTATTTCTCTTGATGGAAAGAGCAAAACTGGTAATGTATTGTATGTTGAAGGATTGAAGCACAATCTTCTCAGTGTTGGACAGTTAGTAGACAAAGGTTATGATCTCTGGTTCAAAAATAGAAGATGCAGGATCTTTGAAAGCTCTGGAACTGAGATTGCATCCGGTACTCAAACAAAAGGTAATATCTTCAATCTAGTTGGTTCTAATAAAAGTTGTTTGTTTGTCCAAGTTGATCAGAGTTGGTTATGGCATAGAAGAATGTGTCATGTAAATTTTGATAACATCATCAAGATAAGCAATACTCAGGCTGTAAGAGATCTTCCAAAACTGGTGAAACCTACAAATAGTTTGTGCAAAGAATGTCAGCTAGGTAAACAAAGCAGAGTCTCCTTTAAAAGCAAGGATCAGTCCTCTACCAGATTATTGGAATTAGTTCATACTGATCTATGTGGTCTGACAAGAATCAAGAGTATGCAAAGTGACAGATATTTCATGTTACTGATTGATGACCATTCCCAGATGATGTGGGTTACCTTTCTAAAGGAGAAATCAGAAGCCCTTGAGAAGTTCAAAATCTTCGAAGCTATGGTAGAAAATCAAACCAGATTGAAACTGAAATGTCTAAGGTCTGATAGAGGTGGTGAATTCACATCTGGTGAATTCATAGACTTTTGTGAGAAGCATGGTATAAAAAGATAGCTGTCTGCTCCTAGGACTCCACAGCAGAATGGAGTAGTTGAGAGAAAGAACCGGACCATCCAGGAAGCTACCAGGACAATGATGATGGAAGTAAATGTTCCTTAGATGTTTTGGAGAGAAGCTGTCAGCACTGCAGTCTACACTCTTAACCGAGTTCAAATCAGAAACAATACCGGTAAGACTCCTTATGAACTTTGGTTTGGTATAACTCCTACTGTGAAATATTTCAGAGTATTTGGTAGCAAGTGTTACATTAAAAGAGATGAAGATCTAGGAAAGTTTGATGCTAGAAGTGATGAAGGAATTTTCTTAGGTTACTCCACTCAAAGCAAAGCATACCGGTGTTACAATAAGAGACTGAAAAAGATGATAGAAAGTACAAATGTGAAGGTTGATGAAGGAATTGAGAAGCCCTCAAGGTTTTATGAATATGATGAAGATGATCAGGATGGTGTTCTAATTCAAGGTACTCAATCCCTTCCTGAAAGTTAGATTCAGACTGATCTGGTAAATCAAGAAGAAGAGGTTTGTCTGAATGAACCTGATCAAGAAACAACAGTGCAAGAGACTCCCAAAGTTCCAAGGTATGTAACTTTAAATCACTCTGAAGCTTAGATCATAGGTGACAAAAGCAAAGGGGTACAAACAAGGAGGAGAATTGCTCAAAATTCAAATGAATACTGTCTGATTTCAAAGATTGAACCTAAGACAACAAATGAAGCTTGCAATGATGAAAATTGGACCAAAGCAATGGAGGAAGAGTTGATGCAAATTGAAAAAAATCACACTTGGGATCTTGTTCCCAGACCTAGAAACAAGAATGTGATTGGAACCAAGTGGGTCTTCCGGAACAAACTAAATGAGGTTGGTGAAGTAATCAGAAACAAAGCCAGATTGGTCTGCAAAGGCTACTCTCAAATAGAAGGAATTGATTTTGAAGAAACCTTTGCTCCGGTAGCAAGAATTGAAGTAGTCAGATTATTTCTTGCATATGCTGCCTTCAAAGACTTCAAGGTATATCAGATGGATGTTAAGTCTACCTTCCTAAATGGTGATTTGGAAGAAGTATACATTGAACAATCAGATGGATTTCAATTATCTGATCATGATGATAAGGTCTACAAGTTGAAGAAAGCACTGTATGGATTGAAGCAAGCCCCAAGAGCATGGTATGAAAGGTTGGATAAGCATCTTGTGCAGATTGGTTTCAACAAAGGTACTGCTGACAGTAATCTATATTTCCAAATAGATAATGAAAACATCTTGCTTGTTGAAGTATTTGTTGATGATATCATTTTTGGTGGAAGAGATAGTTTGTGTAAAACCTTTGCAAATCAAATGAAAAGTGAATTTGAAATGTCAATGCTTGGTGAAATGAATTTCTTCTTGGGTCTGCAAATTACTCAAACAAAGAAAGGTATCTTTATCTCTCAAACCAAATATGTGAAAGAATTATTGAGGAAATTTGGAATGGAAGATTCAAAGCCAATGAATGCTCCTATGGCAACCGGATGTAAGTTGAGCAAAGATGATGACTTTCCCAAGACAGATCAGACCAAGTATAGATCAATGATTGGAGGATTATTGTATCTCACTCAGACTAGACTAGATATAATGCAGGCTGTTGGTCTTGTGGCAAGATTTCAGGCTGACCCTAGAGAATCTCATGTTATGGCAATCAAGAGGAATTTTAGATATCTAAAGGGGACAGTTGAGTATGGCCTATGGTATCCTAGAGATCAGGATTTCTCTCTTCATGCATATACAGATGCAGATTGGGCAGGAGATGTGGATGACCGGAAGAGCACCAGTGGTGGAGCATTCTTCTTGGGAAAGATATTGGTTTCTTGGCTAAGCAAGAAACAAGAGGCAATATCTCTGTCTACAACTGAAGCATAATATATTGCAGCAGTAGGTAGTTGCACTCAAATCTTATGGATGAAGCAGATGTTAAGAGACATGAAAGTAGAATATGAGGAGCCTATCACAAATTTTTGTGATAATTCAAGTGCAATAAATATTTCTAAGAATCCGGTATTTGCATTCTAAGACCAAGCATATTTCTATCAAATTTCACTTTTTAAGAGAATAAGTGAACAAGGGTGAAGTCAGATTAGAGTATGTGCCCTCCAAGGATCAGCTTGCAAATTATTTTACTAAACCTCTTCCCAAAGATTCTTTTGAGTATCTCAGGGAGAAGTTAGGGGTCATGGCCCCTCCGGTGATGAACTAGGATGCACTAATGTGCATCAGTCCAGTGGATATCACAGTCATATCTTGTGATCTAGATTGATGATGGGGAGCTGCTACTAAGGGGGAGCAGCTGGTATGATTCTAATGTGTTACAAGTGCAAGTATGAGCCCTTTGCCATTGATGTCAAAGGGGGAGAGAAGACATGTGAAAAACAAGTGGTTGATGATCAAAGGGGGAGCAGTAAAGGAAGAGAAGACATGTGAAGAGTTGTCGATGATAGGGGGAGCTGTGACAGAAAAGAGAAGTTCTTGTCTTGATGTTTTTTCACATCATATGTTGCCATCAATGACAAAGGGGGAGATTGTTGCAAGTATGAGGTTAACCAGTGTTGTCATTAATGTCAACATACTCATATTGCATTGGTAAGAAGGTTTGGATGAGCTATGTGTTGAGGATATTGAGAAAGTTAGTCTCAATCAGGAACAATGATGAGAAGGAAAAAATACTGTATAGGTTGAGGGTCAAAGGATGCGGATTAAAGAGTTTGTAGATATGAGGATTGAGATTCCCCAGTTAAGATTTCAGAGATCCGCATAAAGAACTGAAGAAGTTATGGCTGTTTGTGTGAAACCGGTTTCGGTAGGTGTTCAGAGGTGACAGAGGGTCACAGAAAGGTCCGGTGAGATCCGGTATTGAATTATCCTATTCTGCGGATTGGAAGGAGTGTTTGGGATGTCCTTGTGATGTGTCATCTTGATTTGTGTATGATTTGGAGGTCCAGAAGTACCTCTTGCATTGTGACAGTGGTGACAGACTGTGGTCTTGAAGTTTCAGATGATGAAGAGAAGAATTCCGGTAAGCTGATGAAGTGCGGATGTTCTTGTTGATTCAGGGAAGGTTATGATGATCATTGGATCATGTACAGTTCATGTTGGTAGTCCGCATTGAAGTTAGAGTTGGATTTGGTGTTATGACCACCGGTTGTTGGTGTTCTTCTTGTGACAGGCTGACCGGATGTTTTACATGCCTTGCGAATGTTATTATGGATGTTTGCCGACTTAGATGATTGTTCCTAAGTCGATGCCTTGTATAAATAAGTGTTTGTGAATTCAGTTTGAGTGTGTCTTGGTGTGGATGTGTGCGGCATAGCGAAGAGAAGTGCGGAAAGCAGAGCAAGTGTTTTGGGCTTAAATGGAACTGATCCGGACATGGTAACGATGTCATTCTCCAGTTCAAGATTGTGATTCTTATCCTTTGTAGACAGTGTGTCTCTTGTAGGCAGTGTGCCTCTTTGTGAGAAGTGTGCTTGGACTGTGAGCCCTAATTGGCAGGTGCCATATTTTTCTTATTCTTCTAACAGAGAATAATCCTTGGGTTAATCACCCCGTGGTTTTTCCCTTAACAGGGTTTTCCACGTCAAAATCTTGGTGTTCAATGTGTTGATATTTATCTGCTCTGATGTTTATGCCTTATGTTTTCATGGATGATTAATTGCTATGCTAATAAATAACACAGTGGATTTGATTGTTTGAGTTGATAAGAATATTGGGATAACTGATTCACCCCCCCTCTCAGTTATCGACAAGGAGAAGAAGAATTAGCTGGCGAATCTACTATTGGGTTCCTGAACTATCAAGATGAAGCAGAAAGAGAAGAAGATGTTTATGGTGGAGCGTATGCTGTTTTCACCAGGTCTCAAAACCAATCAAATCAACAAGTGGCTGATAAAGGAAAGTCAAGAGAAGAGCCTCAACTTGTGATTTTAATTGCCAAACGAGGAACTCCATTGCCTTTTCAATCAAGGGACCCGACTGTCAATAAACAAGTAATTTCTTCTAACAATCCTACTTCTTCTACTACTATTCCTCAGACCAGTACTACCCCAATTAAACCCCAAAATGAAGGATTTCCTACCTTTGTGTCTAATTCATTTCAGCTCTTTGACATAATTGACCATGCTAGGAAAACCAAAATCCAGATGTCTGAGGTAGAATATTTACAAGCTAACCCTGATCAATTTGAGAGGTTAGCCAAATTTGTTAAAAATAAGGCTTCCCCTATAGGGCAAGATTCTCCTATGACTGTTCACGACTCCTCAAAGAACATGTCCACCCAAAATAACCTAGTTTCTACTCCTCTTGTTGCTCTAGGGAAAATAGAACCTTTCTATGTTTCTCTTCTAGTCAATGGCCACAAACTACACAATTGTATCATAGACTCGGGAGCTTCTGACAATGTCATTCCTGCCAAGGTGGCAGATGTTCTTGGTCTCATTTTGACCAAGACCTTCGGGAGATGCTTTTCAATGGAAAATAAGCAAGTGCCTTTGTTAGGCCAAATTAAGGATGCACAATTTGCATTCGCATCTTTTCCAGAGAAAAGAATAAAGATGACCGTTCTGGTTGCTGATGTTCCAGCTTCTTATGGTATGTTGCTTGGACGTAATTTTTGTAAAGATGTATGAGAACTAAATATGGATTTGTCTGAGGCAAGGATACCTGTCAAAGGTGTCATGCAGAAATTTCTTCTTGAAAGGGAGGCAAAATATATTGTTACTCAAACTGAAGATCCAAAAGCTCAAATTTTATTTGAGTCTTCAGGGATGGGTAATTATTTATTGACCACTAAAAACACTTCTAGTTCGTCAGATGAAAATTTAGATAATTAAAATGAAGAATCAGAAGAAAATTCAGGTGAAAGTTCAGACGAGAGTATGGTGATACCAAATTTTTTCTCCTCCGACGAAGAGTCTACTGGTCATAGAAATATCAAAGTGGGAAATTCAAATGATATATGGATTTTAGAATTTGATGGTAGTTGTTCTTCCATTGGATTTGGGGCTGGAATAGTTCTAATATCTCCTCAAGGTGATATTTTTCCTTTCTCCTATAAGCTACAGTTTGAAAATACTAACAACACCGTTGAGTATGAGTCATTGTTACTCGAAATGGAGGATGCTCATGTTAAAGGTATTAAAAATCTTCACACACAAGGTGATGCAGAGCTTGTTGTTTGTTAGGTGAGAAATCTTTACCAAATCAAGAATGAAAGGCTAAGACATTACCGCAATCGTGTCTGGGATTGCATTGAAGGTTTTGTTGCTTTCGACATCTCCGTGGTACCAAGAGAGTTTAATGATCGTGCTGATTCATTAGCTATCTTTACTACCCTTATGGTCCCTCACAAGGATTTTAAAGGTGATAAGTACACAATTGAGTTGGTTTTCAGACCAAGTGTACCAGATAATGTTGACCATTGGCAAGTCTTCAATGGTGATAATCAGATCATAGCTTTCTTAGAAAAGACATACAACTTTGATGAACTCTACTTTGAAGGTAGTGATTCTCCACCTCGGGAATATGTTTATGAAATAGATTCACAGACTGGTGAGGAGATTCTTCAACTAAAAGGGAATACAATTTTGAAAGGTTTGGTTTCTCTAGAAAAGTTATTTGACAAGAATGATTGATATATCAAACAATAACAACTTGATTCAAATTCATCAATGGAATTTGAACAAGTGAACCTAAGTTCTGAAGCGGATCCCAAGATGGTTAACATCGGGAAATGTTGCACTGCTGATGAGAAATTCAAGTTCATTACACTTCTTTGCCACTACATTGATGTGTTGGCATATTTATATGATGATCTGAAGTCTTTCAGACCCAAGGAGATCCAACACGAGATTCCTCTCAAGGTAGGATTGTTGCCTCACAAACAAAAGTAGAGGCAACATAATCCCAAGATATCAGGTACTATTCTTACTGAAATCTAAAAAATGGTGAGTGCTAGGATAATCTTTCCTATTCACCATTCTACTTGGATCGCCAATATTGTTCCTGTAAGAAAGAAGAAAGGAGAAATCTGTATTTGTGTAGATTTTAGAAATCTAAATCAATCTTCTTTAATATATAACTTCCCTCTTCCTATTATGGATCAAGTGTTACAAACTGTAACTGGTTCAGAGATGTTGTCTATGTTAGATGGTTTTTAAGTCTACAATCAAGTAGAAGTCATTGAGGCAGATCAATACAAGACTGCTTTCACGACACCATGGGAAACATTTGCATACTGTAGGATGCAGTTTGGTTTGATTAATGCTGGCGCTACTTTCCAAAGAGCAATGGACCTTGCTTTCAGAGATGAAATGGGTAAGTTCATTGTGGTGTATCTTGATGATCTGACCATTTTCTCTAAGAAACATCAAGATAATGCCTATCATTTGCGACAAGTCTTGGAACAGTGTCATTAAAATGGTATTTCTCTTAATCCTAAGAAGTCATTTTTTGGGGTTACAGAAGGTAAGCTTCTTGGTCACATTGTGTCCAAAGAAGGTACCAAAATTGACTCTAAGAGAGTTAAATCTATCCAAAATCTTACTTTGCCTGCTAGTAAGACAGTTGTTCATTCTTTCTTCGGGAAGGTGAATTTTCTGCGGAGGTTCATTCCAGAATTCGCAGAGAAAACTCATCATATTGTTAATATGATGAAAGGTAAGACCACTTTCTGTTGGAGTGCAGAAGGTAAATCAACTTTTGAGGATATTAAGAGAGCGATAGCCCATGCTCTGGTTCTGGTTTGTCTCGACTACACTAAAGATTTCATAATGTATAGTTATGCTTCGGAGCATACACTTTCAGCGATTCTGGTTCAGCAGAATGAGGAGTGTGTGGAATCTATGATTTCATTTATGAGTTGGCCACTGAAGGCTCATGAACTTAAGTACTCAAATATGGAGAAATATGCTTATGTTGTAGTCAAAGTGGTGAAGCATTTCAAGTTTTACATTATGAATTCACATACTATTATTTTGGTGCCAGATGTACAACAATGACACCTATCCTGACAAAACAAGAATTTGGGACTAAAAGAGGCAATTGGATTGCCAAAATTCAAGAATTTGATTTTGATATCAAACCCACCAAGCTTGTGCATGGGAGAGGTTTGTGTCAGCTGATTGCTGATAATGTCCCAAAAGAAACAGGTGATGAAGAGGTAAAGGTTGAAGAGGTTCCAACTATTCTCTTTGTTACTACAACAGATGAGTGGTATTCTAATATCGCTTAATTTCTCACATATGGTGAGTGCCCTTCTCATTTATCTTATAAAGAGAAGTGAACTATCAAGCTAAAGGCTGCAAACTATGTCCTATGGGATAACAGTTTGTATAAAAGAAGTCTTGATGGAGTTTTTCTTCGTTGTGTGGATAAAGCACAACAAAGCAAACTTTTGGAGTCTTTTCACAATTTGGCATGTGGAGGACATTTTTCCACACCTGTAACAACTCATAAAATTTTGTGGGCTAGGTACTATTGGCCTACATTATTTCAAAATGCATACAACTAGGTACGTAGATGTGGACTCTGCCAGCAGTTTGTGGGGAAGCCTAAGTTAGCTGCATTACCACTAAAACTAGTTGTGATTGAAGAACCTTTTCAGCAATGGGGCATTGACTTCATTGGTGTTGTGAATCCATCGTCGAGTACGGGACACAGTTTTGTTCTTACTGCAACAGATTAGTTCACCAAGTGGGTGGAGGCTATTCCTATTAAACATGCTACTTCTGAGGTAGTGTGCAAGTTCCTCAAGGAGAATATCATTTCTCGAGTTGGAGTTCCAAACAAAATTGTAGCAGATAATGCTACATGTTTTTCTTCAAATGAGATCACTAGTTTTTGCTTTGAATATGGGATTATTCTTTCACATTCATCTGACTATTATCCGCAAGGGAATGGTCAAGCATAATCTAGCAATAAGAATATGATTACAATTATCAGGAAACTGGTAGAAGACAATCAGAGAATGTGGCATAAAGCTTTGTTTGATGCTTTATGGGCCGATAAAATTACCCCTAAAAGGGCAATTGGTATGTCACCATTCCAGTTTCTATATGGTTTGAATGCAGAGATCCCTATTACGTTGGAATTACCGGCTTTGAAGTTGGCAAAAGCAGTGGAAGATAGAACTTTTGAAAGTTCTATTGATAAGAGAATAATGTACCTTTTTGAACTTGAAGAGCTTGTAGGAGTACAATCAACACTGAGAGGGGGGGTGAATCAGTGTTGTGTGAATTCTCAAATCTTTTTACACACTTTAACTTTCAGAGCACAAGGAGAGAAAGATAGCATTGATCTATCAAATACATATGCACATGACTGTGAAAACAGAAAGAGAACAAAACTTCATACACAGAAAAGATTATGACACAAGAATTGCATGAGTGGAAAACCCTCCAGGGGTAGAAAAACCACTCTAAACTGCCTCACTGGCTTAACTGATCAAACATGCCTCACTGGCTACAAAGAAGCCTCACTGGCTACAATATGTGTCTCACTGACAAATGTTAAGGTCTCACTGACCTACAAGCCTCACTGGCATACTGTTTAGAAGCACCAGCTTCAAGGAGCACCAACCCCTATTACAGAACAAACTGAAAACACAAATTCAGAGGGTTTCTGGTGCAGAGGCACCTACCTAACAGCTGGCCTCCATGAGGCAGTTAGTTTGTTATAGGTCTTGTTTATGTTTCCAAGAAGGTCTGTTAAGACCAAATGCATGTAATAAGGTCATGCCGATCATGATAAGATCATGCTGACCAGGCTTTACTATTTGTAGCCAGTTTGTTAGGACAGTTGTCATGATGTATGTTCGGTTGGATCTCCCAGCCGCCTGGAGAGTTCCCAGCCGCTTGGAGTCGGGTCAGTAGTACTCATAGGAAAATCTATTTAAGCATGAGGATCGGTTGATATTACATACATATAGAGAGATCATCGATCATAGTATTGTATCGCATTGAGAAGTCAGATTGCAGAGACTGATCATTGTAATCGCATCTTTGAAATCAATAAAGAGATCCTGTTTGTGTTCTTTCTCTGGTTGGATTCCATTGTTTATTCGATTTGCAGATCTGGTGGTTTCATGGACATGCTGATCCATTCCACCGGTTGATTCGTCGAATCGGTGGAATGGCCGTGTACAGTAGATTAGGAGGTAGTTTGTGTTTTCTGTTTGTTCGCATGCAGGTGTGCAGGATCGCGGTCGAGAGGTGTTGAGAAGCCTAGCATCCTCATGTGCTAGGTCGAGCTGATAAAGTTTGGAAGATCACCCTGGAAGTGGATCAAGTCATCCCAGGAGGTTCGGCGGATCAGAACAGTGAAAATCCGCTAAGGCTGGAAATTTGTCAAAACGGCATCATCAGGATATTTTGGTGAATATCCTGCAGTCGCTTTGGACGTCGTCATCCGGATGAATGGAGATGAGCATGATGCAGCTGAGTGCATGAAGTGAATGTGCGTCGGGGTGATCATCATCAGGAGTTGCCGAAGAGGAGTGCATCGGCATAAGGTAGAAGATCGGGTCATGAAACTGTTGAAGTTTGCATATTTCAAGTGCATCAGGATGTTGTAAGTCAGATATATACTCAGTGTATATATCTCCGTCAGGATCATCTTCTGTGAGTGCCCATCATCCGCATATCGCTAACAGATGCGGGAGTGAAAGTTTAGTTTTTTGGCTAAGTGTTGAAGAGGTCATCAGGATATTGTGTGACGTCATCGTCATCCGCATATGACGTCATCGTCATCAGGATATTGAGATATCCCCCTATGCATGTTGATCCTGTTGTCGCTAAGTGCTTAGGTAACGGCGTAGGCAGAAAGTTGTGTTAACATCATCAGGAGGTTTCGAGGGAACCGGATAAATCATATCATGATGCTGTTGCTTGTGCCGTCGGCTATCGGGGCATCGAAGGGAAGGTGCTGAAGTGGTCGTCATCAGGATATTTGGAGCAACCGGATATTTGATATCCTGCTGACGAAGGTGGTGTCGCATATCATGATGATGCCGCTAGTGTTTGGCGCCTGATGAACAGTGCAACAGGAGGATGTTTGCGCCCGTTGAGTATCATGATGATGATGATAGGCGACAGGCGGAGGAGGTGAACAGTAGTCGGCAGGAGGATAATTGTGATCGTCCGAAATATGATGATGCTGTTGGTGTTTACGGGAAATATGATGATGATGCTGAGCCGATAGGGATTTTTATCATGCTGTTTGTATATTTGGCTCCTCCTTCCTGTTAGTTATCTTCCGTTGCGTTTCCACTCTGCATCAGTTTCTCTTTCAATACATAACATTTATTCTCTCTCATGTGTCTGTTAATGATCATTCCCAACTCATATACAAACTCAGATATTTCAATCCTGTATCATGATCCACTCTACAACACCAACACTACTTGATTCTCAACAACACTGCTTGATTTTCAACAACACTTCACAACTTTGTATATTTCATCTCTATCCTTCTTAATTCATTCATCAATGCACCTAAAAAACAACTTTATACAAGTTGAATATCTTTTCACCTTTCCTCTTTTGTATGAACATTTTCATCTTCTCTCAATGAAGAACCTGCAAAAACTTTTCACCTTCTCTCTGCAATTTTTCTTATTTCAAAAATCAATCTCTTGTAATAAAAAAATATTATTTCTCTGTCCATTTTAGAACCCTTTCATATTATTTGACATCTCAAATTATCCCTTGTAAAAAAATGTAAATCTTCTTCAAAAATTTTGAAACCTTTCACTTACTCTGCACAGACAAATCATCTAAAACAATAATTAAGAAAAATCTTTAATTGAAATAAGATTTTTCAATTTGCTTTTGAAAGAGAAAATAAAATCTCTTTCTGATCTCCATGTGCAAAGTCAAACCCCTTCATTGAAATCATTTAATCCTGCAAAGAAAATATATTCTCTGTATAAACAAAATCTCTTTATATTTCTTTGAAGATGACTCTTCAATCTCTTCAATCTAATTTCTCTGCAACATTATTGACAAGATCATTTCATATTCTCTAACATTTCAATCAGGACCTGTAGGAGAAAAATAAAATCTCTTTGAAGATTTAGTCTTTTCATTTTTATCTCCTTCTCTGCAAATCCTGCATTCAAATTCTTTATCCAATCTGCCTTTCAAAAGAAAATCACCTCAAATTCTTCTATCAAAAATCCATCTGCAAAAATAAAATCAATCTTTGCAAAACAATTTCCGTCCATCATTCCAATATGAAAATCTTCTCTATATTTTCTTAATCTCTCTTGCCATTTTATTATCTTGACCCTTCATAATCTGTAAAAAATCTCTTTGTCTTCTTAAAAAAAATTCTTCAATCTACAACAAAAGACTTCATATTCTTCATTAAAAAAAAAATCCTCTCTGCATAAAAAAAATCTTCAATAAAAAATCAATCTCATCATCTTCTCAAAAATATAATCTTCTCACAAAAATGTCTGCCCTTAGAAAAAGAATAAAATCTCTTTCATAAAAATCCTCTCTTCACAAAAAAATCATTCATCATTTTCTTCTCTGCACAAAATTAACTTTTTCATTAAAAAATCCATCTCCAAAAAAATGAGTTAAAAACTCACAAAATAAATCCCAAAAAAACATTTTAATATCCTCCACCTTCTTAGCTTCCATGCCACAAAAAATTAGAAATAAATCTTTCATTCCCAAAAAAAAATATCTCCTTAAAATCTTCCAAAATCTCCTTAAAGCTCTCCTTGAAATGTGCCCCCTAGAAAATAGCACAAAAAAACAAAAGCTCATAAAAATATTTTAAATAAAGCCATAAAATGGCTTATTCACATTCCCCTCTTAAAGCATATTTAATGTTTTTTTCTTTTTTAAATGTTTTATATTTAAAGCTTTATAAAAAGCTTTATAGAAAGTCATTGGAAACCTTTTCATGCTCCCCTTTAAATAAGACTTTCTAATATAAATGATATTCCATGCTTTTTTCTTTTTTCTTTTTTTTAAATCAAGCTCTTCATAAATTAAATAAGGATATTCAACCAAATTCAAATAGAATATGAAGGGGCTAGTAGGTGTCATGAATTAAAACCCTCTAGTAGGTTGCTCTAAGTAGTATAACCTGCTCTTGCAGGTCAACATTACTTTATAACATAAAGTGCATACTTTATGACATTTAATCTCTTTGTATACACTTAGAGCTTATAGTTAGGATTTTAATATTTTAGGCATTTTGATAACCATTGATTCAACCATTAATAAACATTAATGCCTCACTTTGATCAAGCATGGCAAGATGAACTTTACAGCAACCTTGTATCATAAAACATATGCATTGTATCATACTTATCCTGATTGATGATTCTGATCCTGCAGTCTTGCGAATATCAAGAATGTACACAAACTGATCAAACAAGTTAGCTTTTCCTGACATAGCCATGAAGCAACATATCAACCTAAAGTATATGAACAACTCCTGTAAATACCAACACATTTTTGACATCAATGACAATCTACTTTCATCAGAGCTGTGGGTTATGGTAGTAGACTGCATTGCTGAGCATCAAAGTTAGGTCAAGAAACTTTTTGACAAAAAGGCGAAGGCTAGAGAATTTCAAGTTGGGGATCAAGTCTTGTTATGGGACAAGAGGAGAGAGCCAAAAGGAATGCATGGGAAGTTTGATTCCCTATGGAGAGGCCCGTTCATCATTCACCAACTTTGTGATGAGAATAGTTTCTTGTTGGAGTATCAAGATGGGACACCATTCTTACTGCCCCATAGAGGACAACATTTGAAGCATTTCAATCCATGAAGTATCAGATAAGTTCATCAGTATATTTGTATAGTTTGTGTTTTTCTTTTTCATTTTTGTTTGGTCTTTTTGTCTTTTAGTTTTGTCCGCTTGACTCTGTGGCCCAATGGCATGGATGAAGGCACTTAGAGACTGGATTCTTCTCCCTTTGATCATTTCAAAGAATGATCAAAGGAAGTTCCCCAGTTAGAGCCAGTTGTTGTCCTCAAAATCAACTGCGCTCATTTTGTAGGACGACCCCTATGAAACTTGTCCGTTTCATAGCCTACACTCTGAGCTTGCAAATCGAGGTGAGTCATCTTGTCCTCATGCGTAGTCCTTTCGCTCCTGAGTATTTATTCGAGTATTTTTCTCATTTGGATTTCTCAAATTTTGCATAAGTTGTTAAATTGGTTTTCGCAATTTTGAAGAGTTAGAGGAATTTTGTTAACATGCAAGGTCAGAAGATTTTGTAGCCATTGCATATTTTTGTTTTTGATTTATGTGTAGGGGTGGCAAATTTTTCCGCCCATGCATGTCGTCCTTGTGATATGCGAAGATGGTGGGATTTACTACTAGAGCATATCTCGGGCATGTCAAGTTAACAAAGAGTGCATTAATGGCACTTGTGGTAGGGATTAATGCAACCTTTGAAAACCTTTTAAAAGCATTGTAGTCATTGTTTTTATTTAGTTTTCATTCTAAACCTCTCAAGATAAACCATCTAAACCCTATGTGAAGTCAATTGAAATGCGGAATTCGTGGATTGAGCAGATTTCACACCTAGGGTTTTCATCATTTTTACCAGGTAAGATGACGTTTCTCCTATTTTCGTTTTCATTTTTCTTTTGTTAGGGTTTGGTGGTAATATAAGTGTTTTGTTGTAAACGTTTTTGTTAAAACATCTTTTTGTATGAATCGATTGTTGTTTGTATTTCTTTGTGGACTGTTTTGAAACCCTAGTGATTGTGTATGTTTTTTTTATTATCATTTTTTATCAGTAGTATTCGTTGATTTTCAATAAACCCTAAGTTCTTGTAAACGGTGGATTTCGATTGATGTTTGAAAAACTTAGGTTTTTGCATGTTTTAACAAGATGTATTGGCAGTCTTTTTTATCGCTGATGCATATGACTTTCCCTTAGCAGATATCCAAGTGTAAGGGTGGTGAAATTTGCCGCCCCTACATGAAACATGTTTACCTAACATACGTAAGCGGTAGATTTTACCGTTCAAACATGTTTTTGCCTTTGTTGTCATATCTGATGTAAGGGCGGCAATTTTTTTTGCCCCTACATAAAACTCATTTAACTACCCAGGTGCGATGGTGTCAAAATTGGCCGCTGCTACACAAGTTTGATGAGTTTGGAGTTTCTTGCAATAGTGGTGGAAATCATGGACCCAACACAAACTTTGCTTAGCCTCAAAATGTAAAAGTGGCAAAATTTACCGCTTATGCACCTTGCCTTGCAAATGTTCTACCCTACATGCAGGAGTGGCAATATTTGCCGCCCTGACATTTGCAATTTCCCTAACATGCAAGAGCGACAAAAATCACTGCCTGTGCATCACTCTTCAAAAATTTTCAACTCTGGAGAATTTTCTAAAAAGTTATCTTGAGCCCTCTTTCATCCATTTTTTCGACCCGCTTTCTCTTTAGCCCTTTCAAGCTCACTCCTATGGTCATGATTGCCAATATGCAGTTTCCCAAAATTGCCTATATTTCCCCTAACTACAAGATCATGACTTTTTGTTACAATTTCTCTTGCAAGTTGCCGAGGTCTTCAACTCATCTGAAGGAGTCTTCTTTCCAGATGATTGATTTGTCTCCAAAGAAAGCCAAAGCAATAAAATACAAATATCAAGGTGTTTTTCTTGTAACTTCAGTACATAAAATGTTGATGAAATACAAGATACAAAGATCGACCATGTGGATATGGCTGAATTTGTTGAGAGAACGAAGTCAGATAAACCCAGTCCTTATATGCAGAAGATTGTTAAAAGCAACATTCATCTGGTATCTTCATTCCCAGTTGTTGCACACAATACGAAGTTTATTCTCCAAGTTGCTCATTTCTACAGCAGAGATACCAGGGCAGTGGTAGATGCACACGGCAATGTCATCATGAGGCTTGATCCAGATTTCATAGATAAGGTGTTCATGTGTCTGGGAGCTGAAAATGTTGCAGAACTAGATTTTGGTATTGCTCAGCGTGAGTATGATAAAGATATAGAAAAGGAGAAAAGGGTGATAAACACTAAGTGGCTCAAGACTGCTAGACCAAATTTGTCTAGATGGCCCAAGAGTTTTCCCAGGAGTGACTTTGTGGAAGAAGTAAGTGATCTAATAACTCTTCTCAGTAGAGTTAGAGGTCTATCTTCATCTTCAACTTTTCATGAATTGATGTACCCATACATCAAGGTCATACTTCAGGGTAAGCAAACTATCTTCTGGGGAGAACAAGTTAGTAATGCTCTTCATGAGCAGCTAACTAAGGTGTCAACTACTTCAAAGTTCTACATGACTTCATATCTGGTGTATATAGCAGCTTTTATTAGAAGTTTTCCAGGCTTAACATCTGATGGAGATAGGAGGGTTGTACCGGTTTATCAATACTATCCCCAGCTCACTTTGAAAGGTTCAATTCATCATTTCAGAAGGGTGAATGATGCCTTCCTTACTATTTTATTGTGTCTTTTTAATCCTCAGTTGGAATAGAGAAGAGTCTCAGATGAATCTTGGGCAGTGGTGAATGGTTATGGTTGCTTGTTTCTTCAATTCTCCACTTTCACATATTTAAGAGTTTTTATCAGGGTTATCCTTATATGCTTCCAAAATTCCCTTCTGATAAAGTTGTCTTGATGGAGTTGTGTCGACAGATGATTGTTGTTCATAACAAACAGATGGAATTGAAAAATCCTAGATTTAGGTTTCTTATTGAGATTGGTAGATATTCTGTGGCAACTGCTGCTAAGGCCAAGGCAATGGAAACAGAAATGCAGATGGTCACTATGAAGATGTTCAAAAAGAGACTCTGGTTTGATTATAGGGGAGTGAAAGACAGAAAAAAGAGGAAGACTCAATTTCATGAGCCAATGGTCGAAGATATCTGGGCTGATTTAAGAATAGAAGAGGAGATTAGAAAGTTGGACTACAACATGTTGACCCTAAATCAAATTGAATATCTAAGTTTGGCTGATATTCTAGAGGCTATGGTGGATGATGAAGAAGTTGTTAGTTCAAGCTATGTCAATAAAAATGTTGCTAACTCTCCCTTGCCTGTTATACAATGGTCAAAGAAGGAGGTAACTTCTTTGAGGAAAAGGTTTGAGCCAATTCTAGTTAATACAAATTTGTGGCTTCAGAGCAAAGGTATTACTCTAAAGGATTTCATAACTGGATCTGAGGAAGAAGTGTTAGAGGAAATAGGGAAAAAGGTTGAGTTAAGGACAAAAAATAAAAGTGATACTCCAAGCACATTCAAGGTTTCTAAACCAAGGATCAAATTTGTGTCTAAAAGAAAAAAGGCCAAAGTTGTAGAAGAAGAGTCTGATGTTAAGGACATGGTTGTTGAAGAACAGGGTGTTGATGAACAAGCTACTGAAGAAATAGATATTGAAGATAAGTCTTCAGGGGAGAAAAGAGATGAACAGGAGAAAGAAGAAGGAGATAGTCAGGAAGGTCTAGTGGATACAACCATGTCTCCACAAAGGGATGTGACACAAGGAACTGAAAACCCTTCTCCCCTACCTAATGTATCTATTTCAACTCCTTTGTCTGTTCTTCCTACTACCCCATTTTCACGCATCAATATTCCATCTTTTGAGTCACCATCATCTTCAAGAACATTTTTTGATAATCCTCAAGCTGCTTTTGATAATGTTCTTTGTTCCTTAGATTCAATTCCTAGTTTGTCTTTGCCCTCTTATGACATTGGTGATTCTTCAATCTTTGAACAATTTGTTTTGGGTACTAAGCAAGTTGCTAATGTGGATATGCCAGGTGTTGAGTTTACTAATACTCCTCCTATCATTACTACCACAAGTGTGAGTACAGTTCCTCCTACACCAACAATGGGTTCTGATCCAAATGTTAGTACATCAGTGCTTCCTTCCTGGCTTTCAGCGTATACACCTAAGAGGAAGAAACAAGCCATCTCTCCAGATGACTTTAATTTTGGCAAGTTGGTACCAATGAAGGCTAAAACTCAAAAGAAGCCCAAAACCTTTTCTTGGCTACTGGAAGATAAAGGCCACAAATATGTGGAGATTGCTCGACCACCACAGGATGTAACTGTTGAAAATTTTAGTATGAATGACTACACCATTTCTAGAATTGAACTTGGAAAGATCACACATGAAAGTGCACAAGTTGATATGCAATCTGCATTGGATTCTTTAATTCAGAAGTTTGATCAGGAAAAAGAAATGAAGGACCACTACAAGGCAATGGCAGAACAATTGGCTCTAGGTAAAAGCACAAAACTGTGTCACACTTTCAGCCGACTTATCAACACAAGTGAATTTAAGTATTTCTAACTAAAAATTAATTTTGGTCAAACATATGATCTTGTAAGATTCATTCTAGCTAAGTTAGATATGTTCACAACTTTTCCAAGTAAAATTGTTGGCTAAATGCATATGTAGCACCACTATGAGGTTAATTTACTAAAAAAATAAAATTATTTGAAAAACTTGATACTTCAACAACTTCTACTCGTGTAAATAACATTTTTTAAGAACTATAAAAATACCCTTTTGTAGATCTATAAGTTTAGTTTTCATATATATATATTAATAGTTTAATTATTATTTATATTTTCCTTTCTATTTTTACTAAAAGTAGGTTATCAGCACAAAACATTAGGTCGATTACCATGTCAAGGAAAAATAGTAAAACTTATTTAAAAAAATTGAAAAAAATATGATGCACTAGATAAAAGAATCTATATCAAGATGGTATAATTTTTTTTCTATCTTAGGTAAATAGTTAATATGAAAGTTGACGTCGATGGAAACAACTACGTTTTAATACACGCACATTTTATTATTTTTTTAAAAATATATATTTATCAAAATTGGAAAAAAATATATCCATGCACTAAAGTGTTAAGTTATAAATACACACAAAAAAATTGAAGAAAAAAAAATTACTATATAAAGATTGACATCTCATATAACTTCATTTTTCAACATTTTATCAACAACTAAATTATAGTGTCAATTTATTAAAAATATATTCAAATAATTTTTTAATTTTTTTCAAAAAATATAAACATAAAATGCACTAAAAAATAAATATTTTATTAGTTTACATCATTTCAAAATTCAAAACATATATGTCACTTTTAAGTGATTCAAGTTTAAAAGTTGGATCAGCGTTGCCATTTCCTTTATAAAAGTGTGACACAACTTTGTGCTTTTACCCTGCGGTGGTGAGGAAAATGACTCTGGCATCTGAGTCAATAACTTCTGAAGCTATTTCTATAGAAGATCCTGTCATTCAGAAATATGAGAAGACTCACCTAAAAGGAAAAGTGGTTGAAGAGTATTTGGAAAAGATGCAGGCGCAAGGAGTGTCTATTCTCATAGAGACAGCTGAAAAGACAAGCAAGATGGAGAAGATTAGAACAAAACTTGATGACCTGGTTGATACTATTTCTCAGGATATTGAATATCTGGAGGGAAGCTATAAAAAGTGGATCGAAATGAAAAAGCTGAAGGTAAATACTCTGATATCAATTGGTGTTATTCCAAATTGTGATTCCTATGTGGAGACTAAAGAAGCATTGGTCTATCAAAGTAATGTTTTGAAAGACTTGATCAAAGATTTGGAAAGCGCCAAGGAGCTAAGTGAACAAAGTAATGTTAGTCTTTTGCATAAATTGGAAGAGCTTCCATGTAATTTAATATTAGAGGATCATCACTTCCTCCCTGTAGATGAGATGATTCAAGAATTGAAAAATATGTTCCAAAAAGAGTTTGAAGATAAAGTTTTCTCAACTTCTTTGGACAACATTCTGGATAATCAGTTAACATTAGATAACCCGAAGTCTAAGTTAACTAGTCATGGAAAGGCGACCACAACAATGAAGGATGCAGTGATCAGGGCTTGAATGATCTTTAGGAACACTGTTAGTCCAGATAGTTTGGGGATGCAAGCAACAGTTACTATGTATGATGCTCATTTGAAGAAAGATGGCAATACAAGTTGATGCAACCTTTTATAACTTAGTTTATTTTATGTTTTCATATGTCTTTTGTTTGTAGTTGTGGACATATTTACATGTACTTTTCTCATATGTAATTACATGTAAAAATATAGGAAGTCCTAAGTCAATAAGGACTCCTATTTTTGAATAAGTTAAAGTAGTTAGGTTTTTGCTAAATTTTCTCAAGGCCTTTCCCAATAAATAAAGAGGGCCTCTATTGTAATATTTATCTTTTGACTATTAAAGCGAAGCGTTGCCATTTTGAAGAGCAATTTGAGACTTTGAGCTTATTTTGTAAATCAATTTTCAAGCAATATTAAGAAGCAAGTTGGCATCCAATCTTTGTCTTGGAGCAAGTTTGTGAATGTTATAGAATTGTTCTTATGTCTTTTCTATCACATGATCTTATATGAATGTTTGAATTGTGAGCGTGAATATCAAGTGTTTGGGAGGTGATTCAAATTGAAATTTGTAGACTTTGTGCTGCTATTTCATATTTTAGATTAGAGTTTAAGTTTGTGAATGAAAAGTAATTTGAAGACTTTGGGATGCAAATTATTGTTCGTGATTGTGTCATTTTACCTCAGCATATAGTGAAGACTTTGAGCTGCACTCTATTATGAAATCTTTCATTTTCAATCGACATAAGAAGCAACGAGAAACTTTTATTTTCGTGGGTTTCTTGGTTATCAACACAAGTAGGTATTTTTTAGATAGTAAATTGTTTTGAGTTTTGTATTGAGCATTGTAAACATCATTTCTAAAAAAAAGAGAAATGGATGATATGAAATCACCCAAAGTTAGTTTTATTGTAAATAAGTTTGAAAATGGAACCTCCCCTTACTGAGAGGAGAGAAATTTCTCATCATAGTTGTGGCGATATAACTATTTTACCATTAGTTAACGATAAAATATTCACCCAACAGGCTACTACTGAAAATACATGTATGTTGTGGCACCTTAGATTGGGCCACACAAGCAATAATGTACTGAAAACTATTAAGAATAAAATTTTGTTGGACGGTTTCTCTTATTATGATGAGCACTTTGATTTCTGTGAGCATTGTGTGTTTGGTAAACAAAATAGAAAATCATTTCCTTCAGGAAGCAATAGAACAAAAGAGAAATTAGAAATTATTCATATGGATGTGTTTGGACCTGTGGAGAATGAATCTATTGGAAAATCTTGTTATTTTGTTACCTTCATTGATGATGTATCCAGATATACATGGATTTATTTTATGAAATATAAATCTGAAGTTTTCACCAAGTTTAAGGAATTCAAAGTCTTAGTAGAGAACCAATCAGGTTTAAAGATAAAAATATTAAGATCTAACAATGGAAAGGAATATTGCTCTAAGGAATTTGATGAGTTTTGCAAGCATGCAGTTATAATCAGACAAAAGACAACTCCGTATACACCACAACAGAATGGTGTTGCAAAAAGGATGAACTGAACAATTATGGAAAGGGCCAGAAGTATGCTTAGTGATGCATAGTTGGATAAATATTTTTGGGCAGAGGCTGTGTGTACTGCTTGCTACTTGATAAACAGATCTCTTTGTAAGGCTCTTGATTCGACACCTTATGAAGTGTGGACAGGTAAGAAACCTTTTGTTTCACATTTAAGGGTTTTTGGCTGTGAGGATTTTGTTCATGTGCCTAAGGAAAAGTGATCTAAGTTGGATCCAAAGGCTGAAAAGTGTACATTCATTGGATATGGTGATAACGTGAAAGGTTATAAGCTTTGGAATCCACTAACTCGCAAGATTATCTTTTTTAGAGATGTTATTTTTAGGGAACTTAGAGCTATTTCTGAACCTGAGCAGCCAAAAGAAAAAGAAGAAAAGGTAAAGAAGGTGCACTTTGATTTAGAGTAGCAAGATGCACCTCAGGAAGAACAAAATGATGGATTGGGGGTGAAGAAGAAGAAGATTCGAGTAGTTCTGATAAAGATGAGTTTGTTGTTACAGAAGTTGTTGTAGATGATCATGCTGAAGAACGAGTAGAGTCTCATACTCTACCCTTGAGGAGATCCACAAGACAATGAAATCCAGTTGACAGGTATAACCCACCAGATTTCTGTTGTGTATATGCTTTATTGAGTACTAATGATGAACCTAGATCCTATAGGGAAGTTATTTCTCCAAATGATAGTGAGTCTTGGCAGTTAGCCAAGTAGGAGGAGATGATGGCTTTAGACTCTTGTAACACCTGAGATCTTGTTCGTTTGCCCAAAGGAAGAAAGGCCATAGGTTGCAAGTGGCTCTTCAAGAAGAAGTATGGAGTAGACAAGTCATTGGAGAAGTACAAGGCTAGACTAGTAGCCAAAGGCTACTCCTAGAGAGAGGGAGTTGATTTTGGTGAGATATTCTCTCCTGTTGCTAAATTGACTTCTATTAGATTTTTTTTATCCATTACTGGTGCTTATGATTGGGAGATTGAACAAATGGATGTTAAGATTGTGTTCTTGTATGGAGATCTTGAAGAAGAAATTTATATGCAACAACCTACAGGTTTTGAGGTAAAAGGAAAAGAACACTGGGTTTGCAGGTTAAAGAGGTCTCTTTATGGTTTGAAACAGTCCCCCAGAATGTGGTATCAAAAGTTTGACTCATTTGTTTTGAAATTGGGTTTTGTTAGAAGTGAGGAGGATCACTATGTTTACATTTATTGTGTTGATGATTCTATATTGGTTATTGCTTTGTATGTTGATGACATGTTTTTCAGCAATTCTAGGGGTATGATCAGTGAGCTTAAAGCCCAACTTTCAGGTGCATTTGAGATGAAGGATCTTGGTGCTGCAAGGTATATTTTGGGAATGGAGATCAGGAGGGACAAAGTTAACATAAAGCTTGGGTTGTCACAAAGTAAGTATTTGAATACTATTTTGCAGAGGTTTAGTTTGCAGGACTGTAACCCAGTTAGAGTTCCTTTACCCATTGGTACTAAGCTTTCGTTAGATATGTGTCCAAAGATTGAGGATGATCTTGAGGATATGTCTAATGTGCCATATGCTAGTGTTGTAGGGAGTTTGATGTATGCAATGGTTTGCACTAGACCATATATTGCCCAAGCAGTAGGAGTTTTGAGCAGATTTATGTCTAACCCTGGTAGACAACATTGAAACTATGCGAAGATGGTGTTTAAATATCTTGTAGGTACTCCTGATCATTGTTTGGTTTATTCTGGTACTGATATTGCTGATAAATCTTTGGACATACAGGGTTTTGTTGATGTAGATTGGGCAAGTGACTTAGACAATCGAAGGTCCACTAGTGGCTATGTGTTTACTCTGTTTGGAGGAGCAGTGAGTTGGATGAGTAAGAGGCAGCCCACAGTTTCTTTGTCCACCACAAAAGTAGAGTATATGGCTTCTACTCATGTCTCTAAGGAGAAAGTTTGGTTAAGGAGACTGTGTACAGGTATTAGATTTGATTGCAGGATCATTCAGATTGGTTGTGATAGCCAGAGTGCTATTTGTTTGGCCACGAATCCCATGTATCATGCTCGAACTAAGCATGTTGATGTTCAGTATCACTTTGTTCAAGAGTTGGTTGCAAATGGAGAGATTGAGCTAAAGAAGATAGACACTCAGGAGAATGTTGCAGATTCATTGACCAAACCTGTGAGCACAGAGAATTTCGTGTGATGCAGAGAGGCCATGGGCCTTATTTCTAGTGCTTGATTATTTTTCATTTGATTTCCTATGGGTTGATTTACAATGTCTAATGTCAAGTGGGAGAATGTTGGGATAAGGTGCCATTAACCTTGTAAATTTTAATATTGTATTTATTCTATTTATTATATGTAATTTGTAATTATCCATGAGGAGATGTACTAGTTTCATTGACAGGGGTAATTTCAAAGTAATCAGAGGTAATTATGGAGTGACTTTTACTATTGGCAAATGTAAAAACTCAAAGTAAATGAGGGTAGGCGTACTCCCTTGAGGAATATACTATTTTTGGCATGTATGACAACTATCATAATATTTGGTAAGTGAATCTATGACAACTGCAAGTTGTCATAAGATTATGAGATTCTATGACGCATATGACGGATATGTTAGTTGTATATTTGCTATATTTAGGCCAAGGTTCCTATCTTGGAAAGATACTCTTGGGTGGAATCTATGACAATTATGATGCATCATAAGATGCTGTAATAGGCTAGATTTAGTCTTGGGTCTCCAACCTTTGCATGGTTGTTTTCTGGACAATTGTAAGATGCTTGCAAGATGGTAATGAATGTTTACAGGTTGGAGAATCTTAGGAGAGAGAAGGTGAATGCCTAGAATGGAGTGGAAAATATTTCTATAAGTATTTGCCATGTATTTGTTGCTGCAATACAGATTTTAAGTACTCAGGTGCTGCTAGAATGCTGTCGGATTGAAGACTTGTGGAGAGAGTTGTGTATTTGATGTATTGTACAATCTTGTTGAGATTAATACAAAGTTGTGCCTCTTTCTTGGTGGAGTTTTTTACCCGCAAGGGTTTTCTCCATGTAAACACTATGTCATTGTGTTGAGTTCTTCATGTTTGACATCTTTTTTGTAGTGGGTTTTATGTTTTATTACAATCTCCATTGTTAATGCACACTTACGATTGCTTAAATTTATCTTGAATCAGATTTCCATTGAAGTAGTGTTGCTTTTATTTCTAAGACAAGGCTGAGCCATCATGGAGATTATAAGTAGCAAAAGCTTCAAATAGCTTGACATCTGTGACTAGATAGTCATGAACAAACATTGATGCTATCATTTTAACCTTATCAACTTGATGAAATAAGTCCATCACATTTGAGAGAACATGAGATACCAGATGCAAAGCATAACATACCCTATATTGTAGCAGAAAATCTCTATCACATACATCTATCAAAGCGTCCTCCACCAGCTCTTCATCGAGCAGTTTGAAGGCCCTAGCCATGAAATCTGAGTTGATGCTTCCGTGCATTGGTTGTTCCCATGATTGAACATGCAAATGAAGTTGACAATTGTTGGGATAGATAGACATTGCAGATACACAACAAGAGCAAAATGAAGAGGCAAGAATAAAATAATTAATGACACATATACCATCATCTCTTGCATAAAAAGAGGATCACATGAGCCAACATAATGAATTGAAGTCATTCAAGCCGGCGGGGAAATAAAACCAAGATGAGATCCAAATGTGGATTATATTTCTCAGCTTGCAACACTCCTCTCACAGAGCATTCAATGAATAAAATCAAAGACATGTGCGAAGTGAACAATTAATGCCAGATGGAAATCTACATAGATTGCAAGCTTCAAAATGACTAAATATACTACTAATTGACATGAATTAATGGTTAAATTGACTAAATATACTACCAATTGACAGAAATCAATGAACAGTGAATAAATATGACTAAATATATGACCAGTGTTAAATCAGTGAATAAAAATGACTAAATATACTACCAAATTGATCAAAATGATGATTAAAATTAATGACTAAATACACTACCAATGGACATAAATCAGTGAATAAAAATGACTAAATAAGTGACCAGTTAACAACAATCAATGACTAAATTAATGACTAAATATATCAGTGAAAAAAAATGACTAAATAAGTGACCAGATTACAACAATCAATGACTAAATCAACAACTAAATATACTACCAAATCGATCAATCAAAACAAACAATAAATGACTAAAAATGGTTTAGTCATCAATTGGTCATGTTATAAATAACTGACAATAAACTACTAATGGTCACGTGACCATGTTTGGTCATTTATAAGCAATTTTTAGTAGTTTTTTTAGTAATATATTGCTCTTTTTGTACAATTGACATATCTTGCAAAAACCACGCTCTCCTCTGTGTTTAAAAAACCTATGCATGAGAGTTCCATTCTTTTTTGTTTGAGTTGAAAGTTGAAGCTCCAGGTGACACCATTGTTGCAGGCATAGGTTGTAGGTAGTTGGAGCAGTGGAAAGCTTCAATGCACAAGTACCTGAATATTAATGAAGAGGATGAAGTGTCTCTGCAACCCATGCTTCTACAGGTCCTTCCAAGGACAAATCAGTGCCAGGGCATGGACGTTCCTTAAAATCCATAGATTTCCAGACAGGCTTATGGGCCAAATTGAATGCAGCATGGGCATAACTTGTTGACTGATTTTCAGTGCCCAGGTTTGCATAGTAATTCAAAAATACTATATATATATGTAAAAAGTTGCATTAAGGGTTGGTTGTCTGCGTTAGGTCACTTTCAGAGGCAGAAAGTTCTTTGCAAGCTCAGACCTTGTGGTTATCTCCAGAACTAGACAAATTTGATGGACTATGCTCTTTTGCTGAGCCTCTCATGTCTCTGTACCAGTTCACAAATGGAGAGGCATCATTTCGTGTCTATTTCATGTCTATAATAGATTTTTCTTCTTTTGTAATGACTATTTAGCCTCTATGATCAATATAAACTAAATTTTGCCTCTCTCATTATTCTTGCACTGTGTTTATTTGATAGATGTAAGTTGTGTATTGTGGATAAAATGGTCCCTTTCATACTTTCATCTTTCTGCCTTAACCTCTGTTTGAATTTGCATGAGTCTTTGTGAATCTCTTTTAGTGTTTGAGATCATTAATGTGTTATGTCAGTTCCATCCGAACACCCTAAATCTTGGTGTATCACATTTTCTTTTTTGTATTGCCTCTCTCCCTTTTCCCTAGTGATCATTAGCATAGGTTTAGTTGATTTATCTGAACCTTAAGCTTAGAAAGAGGAACCAGTCTTCTCTGGAGGTTTGGTCTCAAGTACAAGGTCCCACACCTTCAGACCAATCCCATGTTACTTTGAAATTGTTGGAACTATCAAAGTTTCAACAAAAGGGTGCAATTTCAGGTGATAATAGGTCCAATTAGATGAAGTTTAAAAATGAGTCAACGTTCATAATAGTGATGCTTGATGTATGCTTGTCTTCCCCCACAAGATCCCCTTCGGGAATGGTAAGTGATTGTATAGGGAACTTTGAATCCTTCGATACGTAATGGCCGTGACAACCATCCATGTTTGACACCAAATGCTTCCTCTTGAGGCTGTGAGATGTTAATTGCATGCTTGGGTCAATGAGTTCATTTTCTGTTGAAATTGGCATCTTGCTTTTTACATATTGCATTCAAATTGGCTTTCTGTCACATCCTCACAAACTCAATGTTTTTAGACACTTGACATACCAATGTAATTTGGATCAAGGCAGAAACCTTAATGTTTTGATCATTAATAGTACCTTGATAACTTTGGATGCTTATGATGATTCAAATTGTAAATGTTTTTGATTAGGATAAACAACTTACAAGGGGTTGAACCCTTTACAAACAAGGCCCCTAGGGCAGAACAAAATAGGGCAGAGACAACAACACAACAGTAGCCAATTTGCAAGAAACCAACAGCTCAAAAGGCAACCCAAAAGGCAACCCAAACAGTGCACAGGACGCACACTTATAGTCGAAAAAAACCAAATAGGGGATCTAAACAATAGCAGATCTCAAATAAGCAAACCTAACACCCTTAGCCCTAGGGCACAACTCCACACCAGATTTCGGGAGCTCTTTCTTTCTACGCTGGACCACAGTCCAAGAAACTTCTGAGTCAAAGTCCTCAGAGTGTGGTGAGAGGGGGGGTCATCCCTTGCTGCAGCAGCCAAAGAAGGCACAAACAAAGAGACCGAACCAGGAGGCACAACCAAATGAGTGACTGGAGTAGATGAAAAAGAAGCCTGGCCATGAACAAGAGCTGAAGAAACAACAGGTGCAGATGTCAGGGCCTCAACTTGATCAGACGAAACAACATCCATATTCTCCACCACACCCTCAGGTACCACAGGAGGAACATGCAAGGTATCTTGGGGATAGTCATCTCCCTGAGAGGAGCCATCATTCAGAGAATCACAAACTATTAGGTGATCCATGAGTGCATTTTTCCACCAAGTTGTCGCATTCTTGCGGTGAAAGTGAGGACAACCCGAGGCCAAGTGACGATATAAAAACATCTTCTGCATCTGAAAGGAAGGGAATCATAATCAAGTTGTTGCATTCAAGGCCTTTCCCCTACCATCAACACATCTCCATGAAGGGGCTTGGATATGTCAATATCAACTAAGATTCAGGCAATCGTAGTATGCCCCATATGGCCTCATAGAAAGAATCCTCCCAAAACTGAAGGGGAGATTCAGAAGTTGAACCCATATTGGCTTGATAATAAGTGGCTCGGTAAGAGGGTTGAAGGACTGAGCCCAAGGTTTGATGGAGAGCGAGTGCTCACCCCACAACCAAACCCTATCATCGCACTAAATCCCACTCTTCAGAGGAAGCAAAAGTTGCAATGAAAAAACCCCTAGCACAAGGATAAAGTTCAATCTTACCCTCAACCATGGGCTTCCATGATTCACTGACCCATAAATGTAGATCAGGAAGAGAAGGCTAAAGCCCATTAAACTTGCAGATCACTCTGTGCTTCAGGTAGAACTCCTTGTTCTCTGAAACCTCAGGGCCACACACCACCATAGGGGCTGAGCGGGTAACAAGAAGTGGTTGAGTTTTTGCCTGTGAAGAGTGGTCCTTAGAACCTACACTTTTCACAACATCAATGAAATATTTCTAGGGGCGGCCAACAGTCTCAAAGCAGACCCTAGCCCCACCAGTCACACCAGAGGTTGGATTCAGCTCATTCGCAATAGTCTGACCAGGGATAAGCCTAGACACTAGCTGATGCAGAGCGACACACAACAGACACACAAACACACAAAATGTTAATTCTATCAATCTCAGAAAGAGATCTCAAATATCTCACTGAACCCCTTCCACTCTTTCCTTGTCGGCCTGACCTACCTTGTCGGCCTCGCTATCTACTGTCTCCCCGATGGTTTCCTTCACACCGATGCTTTCCTATGCATCGGCCAAACATTATATCATCGGCCTCCCTTTGAAATGTTATTTTGAAACTTCTTGTCTCTCTGAACTCCTCATCAGCAACACACGACCCTATCGGCAGCCGCTTACAGACTTCGACCGATACACTGTCATTACACCGATCAACTATTCATCGGTGACACTTTCCGTTGTCACCTCGATCGGCATGAACACATACTATCGGCTCCACATTGTTTTGGCCACCCGATGACTCTTCTCACACCGATGACTTCGGCTTGTATATACACTATCTAACCTTCTATTGCCAGTAACCCATTGTATCTTCACCCACTTTGACCGCTACAGCCGGTCACCACTTGCACCTCACAAAATGCACATTAACAATGTACATTCCAATATACAATCTGCGATATACAATTGCAGTATACACACAAACTGACACTTGCATACAATAGTGATATACTCACAAACTATCTACGACATACGATGAATGTATGCACAAAATATGTATCTCCTTAGATACTTTTGACAGACACAAGAATTCACACAGAATATGCTTGACGATATACACAAGCGACGAACCTTTACGTGCAGTTGCAGGATACACACAGAATGAGCTCAGACACATTAGCGATATACACACTGTTTGTATATTCATCTAACGATCATAAACTTAACCCGGATGGACTCTTACACATACATTTCATCACAGGATATATATAGGATGATACTCAGATGTGACAATGATATACATAGGAAAGGTACCTTCATACATTTGTGATATATACAGGAATTGTATATTCAACAAACAACATAAACTTAACCCAAAAAGACTTTTATACATACCATTCTTCACAGCATATACACAGGAGGTTGCTCGCATGCAAATACAATATATTCATAGATTGTTCCTGACATACAATTGACGGATATACATAAAATGTATATTTGTATTTCCCGCCGATAACTTCCTCTGTAACAGATTCCACGATTCCTATTTTGCCATGCCCATTGAACAAAAAGGAAAACCAATAGAAAACTAATATACACAATCCATTCCACTGATTTCACAGAAATCCACTAGTGGAATGGATTTAATCGTGCATCACGGCAACAGAAAAAAAACTAAGTTAAATATAAAACGATTCTATACAGATGATATACAGAACAATTCGATATATAGAGATTTCACACAGAATACAGAATTTGTGAGACACAATTGACAGAATTCCTATTTCTTCATTCTAGTTTCATACATTTAGTTGATTTCAGAAGGAGGAGGATGATCTCTCTTCAAAACCACCTCCGTCTGTTTTTGTTCCCCTACTCCTCTATTTTCAGAATTTTGTTCTAACCAAGATTATTAGCAGAAAACCTAATTAATCACATCACACATGTTTTATACAAGACAACAAACACCTAATGATAAGACACCTTGGTTTAATCCTCCACATAACCCAACATATCTCAAATGTCAAATTTGATGTTTACAAACATGAAATGCTAACACAAAATGCTGCATTTGAAAATGACATACAAATGCTACATGATAACATGAAATGTCTAAAACATATTAAAGTCTTATTCTTCTCCCTCTTGTGCATATTTATCTTGTTGAAGGGGTGCTCCTGCACCATACTCCCCGGGATAAGAGATCTCAAGTCCCGTTGAGATCAGAGTTTGAAGGTTTGCACCATTGTTTGTGATCTGATCTTTAGTCATCCAAACTGCCTCTAAATTAGGTTTCCCCTGCCAAGCCACCAAGTACTCTATGTACTCTGTGTTCCTTGTCTTCTTGACCACTCGTGAGTCTAAGATATTCTTCAACTTAGGTGGATCATGCTTAGGAATATCATCATCTACTGCATTCTGTAATGGTTCATGTTCTACATCTACATTCGGCTTGTATGGAGTTAAATCACATACATTGAAAATTGGTGACAATCCAAGATCAGGAGGAAGTTGGATCTCGTAAGCATTCTGCCCACATTTCTTTAAAATCTGACATGGTCCAATCTTCCTTTGCATGAGCTTGGTGTATTTACCTTTTGGGAGCCTCTCCTTCTTCATATTGACCCATACCAAATCTCCAACATCAAATTGTACATTTCTCTTTTTCTTGTCAGCATATACTTGGTATTTCAATGTAGACTGTTGAAGCTGGTTCTTTACTTGATCATGAACTTCTTTGGTAGCTGAAGCAAAAGCTTCTCCATCTGCACTAATAGGCTCTCCTATAGGCATATCTCGTAGCTCCAAAATACCTCTTATATGAATACCATAAACCACCTGAAAAGGTGACTTCCCTGTACTCCTATTGATGGTGTCATTATAGGAAAATTCTGCTTGTGGTAGGATGTTATCCCACTTATCTCCATGCTGCCTTGTCAAACATCTTAACAGATTTCCCAATGAACGGTTAACTACTTCAGTCTACCCATCTGTTTGAGGATGGTAGGCTGATGAGAAGGATAAATTGGTTCCAAGATTCTTACAAAGAGTCTGCCAAAAGTGGCCAATAAACTTTACATCTCTATCTGAGACTATGCTCAATGGCAATCCATGTATCCTCACTACTTCCTTGAAAAACAGGTCTGCAACATATGAAGCATCACAAGTAGTTTTGCATGGCAAGAAATGTGCCATTTTACTAAATATGTCTACTACAACAAAAACACTATCATATCCTTTCTTTGTCCTAGGTAAACCTAATACAAAGTCCATGCTTATGCTCTCCCATGGCCTAGAAGGAATGGGTAGTGGCTGATACAAACCTGCATTAGTGGATCTTCCTTTTGCTTTCTGACATATCACACATGCCTCCACAAATTTCTTCACATCTGACTGTAATTTGGGCCAATAGTAATGCCGCTTCACAAGATCAAGAGTCTTATCCAGACCAAAATGTCCTGCCATGGCCCCACAATGTTTCTCCTGAATGATATTCAGTCTCATAGAACACCTTGGAATACATAACTGTCCACCTTTGAAAAGTAATCCATCTTGGATCAGAAATTCAGAGAACTCAACATGATATTTGTCACCACAAGAAGTACATACCTTGTAGATCTCTCCAAAGTCTTCATCATCATTGTATATGGTCTTCAAAGAGTCAATGCTAACACTCTCCAATTGGATATGATTTATGGTTAGGACCCTCCTGCTCAAAGCATCTGCTACTTTGTTCTTGACCCCTTTCTTGTGTTTGAGTGTGAAGGTGAAAGATTGCAAAGTTTCCACCCACTTCATGTGCCTATGGTTCAGCTTCTCTTGATTGTTTATGAAACTAAGGGCCTGATTATCTGTGAACACTATGAATTCTTTTGGCATCAAGTAATGCCTCCACTTTTTGAGTGACTGTACTAGAGCATACATTTCCAAATCATATGATGAGTATCTTTTCTTTGCATCATTTAGTTTCTCACTGAAAAATGCAATAGGCCTACCTTCTTGACTGAGTACTTCTCCAATTGCCATGTGACTGGCATCACATTCTATTTGAAACATCTTGCTGAAGTCAGGAAGTGCAAGAACTGGCTGCTCTGCCACCTTCTTCTTCAATGTTTCAAATGAATTGTCTGCCTCCTTTGTCCAAGTGAATCTGCACTTCTGTCCTCCTTTTATGGTGTCAAGCATGGGTGCACAAATATGACTAAACCCTTTTATAAAATTTCTATAAAAGGTTGCTAACCCATGGAAACTTCTAACAGCATTCAAGGTTTTGGGAGTTGGCCAAGACAATATGGCACTTACCTTCTCTTGATCCATTTTCAGTTTGTTATGTGAGATAACAAATCCTAAGTAGATGATCTCTTCCTGCATGAACAAACACTTTGCTAAGTTGATCATTAGCTGTTCTTCATGTAACCTTTTGAGAACCAAGTCTATCTAGTTGAGGTGCTCTTCCCTTGTATTACTAAAAATCAGGATATCATCTAGATATACTATGACAAATTTACCTATGAATTCCCTCATGACCTCATTCATTAACCTCATAAAGGTACTAGGGGCGTTGGACAAACCAAAAGGCATGACCTTCCACTTATATAACCCCTCGTTAGTCTTAAATGTAGTTTTCCACTCATCTCCTGGCCTAATCCTAATCTGATGATAGCCACTCTTTAAATCTATTTTTGTGAAATATTTAGCCCCCCCCAAACAATTAAGTAAATCTTCTATCCTAGGGATTGGGAACCTATACCTGATTGTTATCTTGTTGATAGCTCTTGAATCAGTACAAAGCCTCCAAGTGCCTTTCTTCTTTGGTGCTAGTACAGCCGGTACTGCACATGGACTTAAACTTTTGTCAATTAGGCCTATCTCCAATAATTCCTCAATCTGCCTTGCTACCTCTGTATTCTGCTCTGGGGTAAGCTTGTATGCTGCTTTGTTTGGAAGTGTAGATCTTGGGATTAGATCTATGCAATGGCTGATGTCCCTCATAGGTGGTAGGGACCTTGGTATTCCATCAGAGATGATGCCTTGGTACTTGTCCAATTGCTCTTGGACAGCAGGATCTATAAACATTTGCCTCTTCTCTCCCTTGATTTCTTCTTGTTGTTCCTTGTTCACCTTTAGGCATGGAATTAGAGCATATGCAACTGCTCCTTCTTCTACTATCCCTTTCATGAATTGTTTGCCTTCTACCATCATCACCTTAACTTCTTTTCCTTTTGATTCCACCTCATTCTCCATTAATGGTAGCAGCTCTATCACCTTACCATTCTTGGTGATTGAATATGTGTTTCTAACTCCATCATGGTATGCTTTCAAGTCATACTGCCATGGTCTTCCAAATAGGAGATGGCAAGCATCCATCTTGGCAATGTCAAATAGTAACCTATCCTTGTATGGTCCAATTTGAAGTTCTACCCAAGCCTGTTCTTCCACAACTGTTTGGTGACCTTGGGTGAGCCATGAAATTTTATATGGGCAAGGATGTGGCAGTCTCCTAAGCTTAAGCTTTTCTACCATCTCAATGGACACCAAATTCTCAGTAGATTTAGAGTCAATCAGAACTTTACATACCTTTCCTCCTGTCTTGCAAGTAGTTTTGAAGAGAGACTTCCTTTGTGGAGGTTCTTTTCCAGGCACCTTCATGGTGGTCATTGCTCTCCTAATCATCAAAGATTCTCCATTCTCATGATACCCATAACTGTCGGGAGCATTCACACTTTGATTAGTGCTTGAGCTTGCTACACTTTGACAATCAGATTCTTGGATCAGATTGATCCCTTTTTCTCCTATTGAACTTGTTGCCTTTGCTGGACATTTGCTGGCTATGTGGCCTTCTTGATTGCAGTTGTAACATCTGATGGGTCCTCTGCCCTGATATCTTCCTCTAAATGGTGCTCTTCTGCCCCTGAAGTTCCCTCTTTGATTGTAGCTTCCCCCTTGGTTCTAACTGCTGTCTCCTCTGTTGTTCTCTTGATTGGATTCACCCTGGTATCCAAATCCATTTCCTCTGCCTCTGAAAGGACTTCTTCCTCCCCTTTGCTGTCTCCCTCTTCCTCTATTGTTCTGCTCATGCCTTCTCTTTAATTTCTCTTCCACTTTGAGTGCTAACTGGTAGCACTTTTGGACTGTATCTGGGTTATGCAGATTTAAATCTTCTTGGATGTTAAACCTTAATCCATTGAGGTACCTTGCTACCTTCTCTTCCTCACCCTCCTTTACCTTTGTTTTGACACAAGTTTCATGAACTCTTTTGTGTATGAGCTGACATCTAGCTCCTTCTGCTTCAAGTTTTGTTTCCTCTTATGTAATTGGATGTTGTAATCCAATGGAACATAGGCCTCCTTCACTAAAGCCATCATTCTCTTCCATGTTACAACTTTGTTCTTTCCCTCTTTCACCCTGTCATCTTGGATGAAATTCCACCAAGTCAGTGCAGCTCCTTTCATTTTGGACTGAGCCATCTTCACTCTTTGGTGGTCTGGTATTTCCTCGGTCTCAAAGAAATTATTCAAGGAGTCTATCACTCCATCACCGAATCAGGTTCCATTTTTCCTGCAAACATTGGCAGGTCTATTTTCATATCCATGGTTCTTTCCATGGACTTGAGGGCATTGAGTAAGGGTCTCTGGTCTGCAGGAACCTCTATCTCTTCCTGCTTAGGGACCTTCTCTTCATCCCTGTCTTCTCGCTTACCAGAATCTTCTTCCCCTTTATCTACTCTGTCCCTCAACTTCTCTACCTCTTCTTTCAATCCCTGATTCTGAGCTCGATCTGCTTTGTTCTCTGCCATTTGCTTTCTTACTAAGGCCATCAACTCAGTGTTGGTCATCTTTGCTGGGTACATTTCTGACCCCTCTCCTTCTGACATTTGGCCTTCTTCTACCCAAAGGATACTCCTACACTCTGATACCACTATGATGCAGAGTGACACACAATAGACACACAAACACACAAAATGTTAATTCTGTCAATCTCGGCAAGAGATCTCAAATATCTCACCGAACCCCTTTCACTCTTTCCTTGTCGGCCTGACTTACCTTGTCGGCCTCGCTATCTACTGTCTCCTCGATGGTTTCCTTCACACCGATACTTTTCTATGCATCGGCCAAACATTATATCATCGGCCTCCCTTTGAAATGTTACTCTGAAACTTCTTCTCTCCGAACTCCTCATCGGCAACACACGACCCTATCGGCAGCCGCTTACAAACTCCGACCGATACACTGTCGTTACACCGATCAACTATTCATCGGTGACACTTTCCGTTGTCACCTCGATCGGCATGAACACATACTCTCGGCTCCACATAGTTTTGTCCACCTGATGACTCTTCTCACACCGATGACTTCGGCTTGTATATACACTATCTAACCTTCTATTGCCGGTAACCCATTGTATCTTCACCCACTTTGACCGCTACAGCCGGTCACCACTTGCACCTCACAAAATGCACATTAACAATGTACATTCCAATATACAATCTGCGATATACAATTGCAGTATACACACAAACTGACACTTGCATACAATAGCGATATACCCACAAACTGTCTACGACATACAATGAACATATACACAGAATATGTATCTCCTCAGATACTTTCGACAGACACAAGAATTCACACAAAATATGCTTTGACGATATACACAGGTGACGGACCTTTACGTGCAGTTGCAGGATACACACAGAATGAGCTCAGACACATTAGCGATATACACACTGTTTGTATATTCGACTAACGATCATAAACTTAACCCGGATGGACTCTTACACATACATTTCATCACAGGATATATACAGGATGATACTTAGATGCGACAACGATATACATAGGAAAGGTACCTTCATACATTTGCGATATATACAGAAATTGTATATTCAGCAAACAACATAAACTTAACCCAAAAAGACTTTTATACATACCATTCTTCACAACATATACACAGGAGGTTGCTCGCATGCAAATATGATATATTCACAAGCTGTTCTCGACGTACAATTGACGGATATACATAAAATGTATATTTGTATTTCCCACCGATAACTTCCTCTGTAACGAATTCCACGATTCCTATTCTGCCATGCCCATTGAACAAAAAAGAAAACCAATAGAAAACTAATATACACAATCCATTCCACTGATTTCACAGAAATCCACTAGTGGAATGGATTTAATCGTGCATCAGGGCAACAGAAAAAAAAACTAAGTTAAATATAAAACGATTCTATACAGATGATATACAGAACAATTCGATATATAGAGATTTCACACAGAATACAGAATTTGTGAGACACAATTGACAAAATTCCTATTTCTTCATTCTAGTTTCATACATTTCGTTGATTTCAGAAGGAGGAGGATGATCCCTCTTCAAAACCACCTATGTCTGTTTTTGTTCCCTGACTCCTCTGTTTTCGAAATTTTGTTCTAACCAAGATTATTAGTAGAAAACCTAACTAATCACACGACACATGTTTTATACAAGACAACAAACACCTAATGATAAGACACCTTGGTTTAATCCTCCACATAACCCAACATATCTCAAATGTCAAATTTGATGTTTACAAACATGAAATGCCAACACAAAATGCTGCATTTGAAAATAACATACAAATGCTACATGATAACATGAAATGTCTAAAACATATTAAAGTCTTATTCTTCTCCCTCTTGTGCATATTTATCTTGTTGAAGGGGTGCTCCTGCACCACTAGCTCCAAACCAGGCACCCTACCATTTGCATCCCCAAGCATGCTCTCCGTTGCAGTATTTCCTGTGTTTTCGTTACATCCGCTTGCGCGTTCAAAATTTTCGCCTGCGCTCATAGTGCTAGTAATTCAAATTGTAAATGTTATGGTTTTAATAGTTTTGATAGTTAATTGCATCTTGATGACTTGTCACTATTGTTGATTAAATTGTGGATGTTATAATTTAAATGGTTTTAATTTTAGATGATGACATGGTATAGTTGAATTGTGTGTTTATGTCTTTGGACTAACCAAATACTAATGCTTTGATGGTGAAATGTGTGAGGAACTTGATTGGTCTTGCAGGTATAGGGGTGCAGACTTAGTAGTTTTGTCATGAGAGTGATTTTGATGCTAAACCAACCTTGCCTTTGTATCCTTATGTTTTTGATTATTGATAAAAATGGGATTGAAAGGGCCTAAACCCTTTTACAACAAAATAGGCAACAGAGAGATGGAAAGAGTACCATGAAAAGTGGGACTAACAATACAACACAAAATAGTAGCCCTGCTACAACCCAACAAAATCACAAAGAAACAACCATGGATCAGAAACTACACAACACCTGATCCCGCTTAAACGCACCTAACACCCTTAAACCTAGGGTGTGAAGCAGAGACAAAATTAGAGAGTCCCTCCTTTGTACAATCGTTTAGGATAAACCTGTATCCATATCCTCAGACTGAGGGGAGAGGGGAAGCCTCAGCCGATGCGCCCACCAACGATAGCTTGCAAAGAGATGGGGAGAGACCAGTCCTAGAAGCGGGGAGAGCCAAAGCCAAAGTTGGAACAACAATCTCCACATCGCTCACCACACGGGGGTCAACAACCAATGAAGGGGCATGTAGAGCCCTGTCTGATGAAGAGGACTTGTGAGGAGTCGAGGGTCTCGCCATAGCCACACCTGCTACAAGGGGAAACCACTCAAAAAAAAATACTTGCCGCAAGAGGGACAAAAGGAGTGGATTCTAAGTCTTGAGGGGGCTCATCATCTTGAGAAAAATCATTCGCTGGAGATTTAGAGGCGCTAATAGTCAAATGATCATTGAGGGCATTCTTCTACCAAGTAGTTGCACCTTTGCAAGGAGTATGAGGACAACTAGAGGCCACGTGACCAATAGCAAAGCATCGTCTACATCTAAAGGGGAGACCCTCATAATCAAATTGTTGCGTCCATGACCTATCCTCCACCATCAAGAGTATATCTCCATGAAGAGGTTTGGAGATATCAACATCCACCAAAATCCAAGCCAACATAGAATGTCCCATATAAGTAGAGGAATCTACCTTTAGGAAGTGACCAATTGCATTGCCAATGGCCTCGTAGCAAGAATCTTCCTAGAACTGGAGAGGAAGATTTGGGAGCTTGATTCAAATTGGTCTGATGTTGCGAGGTTTGATGTGTGGGTTGAAGGAGATAAACCATGGCTTGACCGAGAGTGAGTGCACTCCCCACATCAAAACCCTATCATTCAACACACGATCCCTCTCCTTCGAGGTTGCAAAAGTCGCAATGAAGAAACCCCTTGCAAAAGGAAAGAGCTCAATTTTGCTTCTAAGATTCCATGGCCCATTTGTGTAGGTTTGAAAGAGAGGACCATAAACCATTGAATTTAAAAATCACCCCATGATTGACAGAAATCTTCATTGTCAATGACGTCTTGGTCGCATACTACTACCAGGGGCGATTTAGCACATAGCAGATGTCGAAAATTGAAACTCTGGGAAGGGCAGCCATGATCCCTTGAGCCAGTAGCGGCCACGTAGGAAAGAGGGTTGACATTTACACCTGCAGAACCTTTGCACTTAGGCGCCACCATTCCATTTACTGTCATCATAGGTCTTGGGGCAGGCCCAACGCCATTAGGAACAAGATCAACGCCTTCGACCCCTAGAAACAACACATAAGTTGGGTGAGATGTCTCTACCAACTATTGTAGATGCATCACACACAACAACGAATGAAATAGTAGCGTTGGACGAGTGTGGGGAGTGTTTTATCCTTATGTTGTATCCATATAATTTTTTTGTATCGAGTCAAGTTTATCAACTAGAAATCCTCAGTTATCTACCCTTGATATGTTTCAAAATCTTATCTCATATGCATTGTCTTGTCGGTTCATTTTGCTAACCCCGTAGAATAATAAATTCAAGCACTTGGAGAAACAACACGTCATTGCAAAAAAAAATTGAAAGATGAACAAGATGTGCCAGGCAGAGAAATGCGCCTAAACGACGTAAAAGGGCATGTGGTGAGATTTTTTAATTATGGGATGTGATGACCGCTGGTTATGTGGCTGATTGGGATGTGATGACTGCTGGTTATGTGGCTGGTTTATTTCTAACTCCTGAAATACTTCTGTTAAGAATATTATATCGGGTATTGCTGCTGCTATGGACTGCTCAGCACATCGGTTGGTGGCACTAGGTGACTCATTTAATGAAAAGTACACTTCTATGTTCCTTTCTTATGTTGTATGTAAATAACATATGGCTATAATGCCTAACATATGGCTGTAATGCTACAGGTTATGTTTCCATTTAGGTAGGATAATAGTGAGTCATACAATCAACCTAAATCTTGCACACAACATTGTGTTAAGACCTTGAAATCAGCACTAAGAAGATAAGAAGATTCTGGAATGTTCTATGTAAAGATTTCTTATGGGGATATTGCTGTTGTAAACTATTTATGGAATATGTGGAAGGATCTTATTGGATTATGATGCCATTAAGGAATAAGTCTTATGCATGATAACATCAATGATTGGATGCAATCAAAATGATCATTGAACATCGGTGTGTGTGTGGCCATGAATCTCTTTAAATTGTTTATAATAATAATAATGATAATCGTGGTTTCTCTTTGGATTCATAACATTGCTCAAATTGGCAATTTGATTTGTCTGGATACATATTAACTTGCATCTGCAACCTATTTGGATTCTTTCCATGTCCCATATGACACCTTGATTTGTATGATCAAATTGCCTGCAACCTAGTTGGACTCTGTCTTAAAAAAGTATTACCAACTACATGTTTGTAAATTTCATGTGCAAAAAATAATGCCAACTAAATGCTTGTAAATTTTATTCGCATCAGGCATCCATTTAGATTCATTGTTTATGTGCAAAAAATAATGCCAACTAAATGCATGTAAATTTTATTCGCATCAGGCATCCATTTAGATTCATTGTTATTTGTTGAATCTAAACGTATTTCCTACTACCATCAATCTAACATACAGACACATTAAATGATACAATTTTTATGCTGCATTTCCCAACTGATGACTTCGAAACATTTTTATTTCTGTATAAAATACAGAGACACATTAAATGTCCCACCCTCAAAAGTGAGTGTTTCTGTAAAGGAGGTTGAGGCAATGCTTTTTTCGGCACAGGCTTATATAAATATTTGTTCCCTGCAGTATTATATGATCCATTATTCAAATAAATAAATCCACACGAAAGTCAATGGTTGCATAATCATTAATGTGGTGGCCTGTGATATGGGATGTCATTCTGAAACTTGGTGGATGCAATGTTTTTTGGTTTGATCTGCACATGAAAGAATGTTGGCTAGTTTGAAACATAAGAAAAATTGAATTGCTCCTCACGATCAAGAATGTCCATATCCTTTGTGAAGTTGTAGATAATGGAAAAAAATGAATCAATTTAATCTAAAATCTCATTAGTGGCAGTTCACAACATCAAAATTGGCTCCAATATCCATGTCAAACTTTGTCTTGACTATTTGACACACAGTTTCTCCTTGCAAATAAATGGAATTAGGTGTCTTGCAGACCCGTATGTTTAGATTGATTTCAAAACCTCCTCCATAACCAATGCCCATTGGGTCCAATGTGTACAACCCTGTAATGTCAAAGAAACAAAAAAGTAGTTGAATGATAAGTCTTTTAAATATGGTACCACCAGAAAACATAACATTATTCGTTGCATGTCATGGACTGGAAGCAATGATACAAACCTGGCAAAAGACCGAAAATGGATCCCTCAATGGCCCATCACATGACAACTCACTTGTACTTCCATCTATGAATGTGCCATCTGCAAAGACTACCTAAGCATACGAACAAAGATATATTACTCAGAAAGGCAGATCAAAAGCAATTGCATTTCAAAGATAATTTTGATGTAAATAAGTTACCTCAGATGCATATCCAGAGGTTGAACCAGCCACAGGTTTGATATAGGATCCAACAGGACAACATCTTTGGACAGCCCCACAAAATGCCAAGAGGCGTTCCCGGTTGCCCAACTGGACTGCCTGGTTCATACACCAATATTGAGATAAACAACATAAGGCTTTGTTGCCAATCTTGTCAGTCCTAAGGGTCAAATTTTGGATCCAATGTAGTACCTGTATGATATCATGACGAGGCACCCGAGGAAGAGGCTGCACTTTATAACCTTCTGCTGCCATAACATCAGCAACAAGAAGACTTCCCTAAAGGCACAGAAAAGAGATTAATTGCTTGTGCCTATCTAAATATATTCCCCAATCATTAAAGAGATAAAATTGAACTTGGAGAATTTTTAATATTCATCAAGTTCAGATGCTAGTTCCTGGGATACCTTAATTGATTCCCCTACCATTTGAGGGGATAAAAATAATCCCTGGAAGAGCAAGCGCATAATGCCTCCTGGGGTTGCCCCTGAGTCTATACCTATGCCTGGAGCAGAAAGACGAGCTGCTGCTCCTTTGACCCATTTATCCTTCCCAGCTACATAGCCTCCACAAGGTGCTATGGTACCTCCAGGATTCTTAATCAAGCTTCCTGCAATGATATCGGCACCCTGCCACAGGCCAGACTGACTTGTTTGTACAACTATCTTATTTCTTACAAACAAAACCCAATCAACAGAGAACAAAAATCTACCACATGCAATTCCTAGAGAAGCATATATACAACTTAACAACGTTTTCATGATTCTATATATTAGCATCGTATATATGGCAGCAGAAACATAAATTACCCACCACAGCAGTTGGCTCCATGCTCTCAACGAATTCACCATAGCAGTTGTCCACAAAGACCACACATTCTGGATTTTGGTTCTGATCAAAACGTCTTAATTAAATTGATACAATTGAACAGAATAGCAAGAGACTTATTTTCATAAATACTTGGGCAAACCCATTTCTTGAAGACAAACCTTGATACTTTGTATTGCTTTCCTGATATCAGATATACTTAAGCTACGTCGCCATGCATATCCACAGGAACGCTGTATCAAAGCACATTTTGTTTGTGGCTTCACTGCAGTTGCAAGTGCATCCCAATCCACACCGCCATCCCCTGCAAGCTGAAATACAGTAGATTCTTAGCTTATGGATGACAACAAATCAAATGTGTGCAAACAAATTCTGCATCTAAAACAAATTGAGAACTTCCATCTTTATTTCCTATTGACTGGGCACAGTTGAGTTTACATGCAAACATGATAAATGCAGAAAGTTCAATTACCGGCAATTCCCTATAGGAAACTTCAAATTCCTTAAGAGATCCTTGACCAGGAGTGTTCCGAATTCCAATGACTTCTTCTAGTGTGTCATATGGAGCACCTGCCACTGCTAAAAGCTGAAAATCAAGTTAAATGAAATAGGCAATAGTTCATGTACTAGATATTTAACAAGCAAAGATAGAAGCATATAATTTTTAACTCCAAGGTAAAGTCTTATTAATCAAATTGAGTTTAAGAATGTATCTTTTAATCTGTGACTAATGACTTGAACATTTCATCAAATGAGTAAGAAACAGGCCTTATCAGGATGGTATCTAGAACTTACTTCGTCCCCTGGTCTTAGGATGGCATAGAGTGCACAGGCTATGGCATGAGTACCAGAGAAGAACTACAAGAAACAAATTCCAAACTCATTCTAATGTTATCATATTAAAGATTCCATCAACTATTATGTTTTTTCCGTACCTGTGTACGAACCATTGCAGACTCTGCATTCACAATCTCTGCAAAAGCACTGTCAAGTGCTTCACGACCACCTGCTTCATTGTGTCCATAGCCAGTAGAACCCCCAAAGTGCTGCCACAAAAACAAATGAAGAACACAATGAATTCTCTGCAAATTATCAAACTATACTCATAATCCAGAAGATAACTCTCTTTCACATTCAAAGCAAACAAAATTGGAACCATAATATGAAGCTGAAGTCAAAGAAGCAAGAATAATACTCACATGAGTTCCAACTCGAGCCTTTCTGTAAGCTTTCAATACCCGGCTTGTATTAAGAGCTACCAAGTTATCTACTTCTTGAAATACTGGATAAAGGGCCTCCACGGCTTCTTTAACCTACATCATACACACAAATACTAAAATAAATTAAAACACAAAACTTGCTGATTTAACTGATATAAAACTTTGTTGCTCTTATGTAAAACTCTTCCTTCTGCAGTCAGACTTATCATTACTCAATTTGTTCGTTTATACATGAATAACGAAGGTGCTAGCAGTATGCAAGACCCTGACAGTGATTTTTCGGGGTAGGTAAATAAGGGCCTGTTGTTCCAGAAGCAGGCATTCTTCTACCCACAGAAAGATTGAATGTAATTAGATAAATTTTGGGCTGGTGGGACTTGAGGCTCAACTGCTACTTTTAGATGCATAAATTTTGATGTGGTATGGCTTGGGACTCAAACGCTACTTTGCAACTATTATAATGCCCAATTTCAAAGCTCAGTTTTGTTGGATCTCAAATTAGGGGTTACACAACAGTCACCAAAAGCTGGGAAGTGACATGGGACCTTACACCCATTTGCAGAAAGAATTTCCCCAAACCAGTGATCATTAAAAGCTCAACGGTCTCACTTCTGTGTACCCGGAAAGAGGGTTCACCCTACCCCATTGGCCTTCAACTCAAATAATAATGCTTTCTTGAACCAGCCACATATAAAGACTGTGACGAGAGAGAGGTAGGCACCTCCTAGAAGTTTGGAGCCAGTGGTGTTGCCACAAAAATGCCCCACCTTATAACTGGGCAATATCCCGACAAAAATCATACATTCTTTGGCCTGTTGGAGGCGAATTTCAGCTAAGCTATTTCATTCCTTGCAGTAAGCCTGAACCCCATACCCACTTACCGATAAATTGGATTTTGCTTAGATTTGGATTCTAGGAGCTAACTTAAATTCAATAGCATATCCTTTGGACATCAAAAAGAACTCACGTTCAGCAGTATTTGAATTTGTGTACCAGATTTACCACTTATAGCAGTCGGTCCAATTGCCATTTGGTCGATAAATTGAAATAATTTCTATTTTAAATTTAGGCCGAAGTTTAACAAGTTGAGAACGCCTATGGTTCAGGAGGCTAATGAAGGAAACCCCGGTTTAATTGAATGGAATGGAACCTTAACTCTAAACTAAAACTGTTTCTGAGGGTATCTTCAGAAAAATGTCCAAGAGAAAAAACCTAAGCTACGTTACACTAAAGCACATTAACCAGTGCAAATTAAGACTTCGTTTATATCACAGTTTTTTTCAACCGGCCTCAAAATGTTTACCTCTAGCAACGCTGTTACAAACCATGATTCAAAACTAAAAACTACCACCCACATGTGGGATTTTATATAGTTCCCTACTATACTACTCCTTAGCACCCAACAAACACAACAGTTGTGCAGAAGTGGTTAATATAGAAATATTCTGTAAGTAGCCTAACAGTATTCATTATATTTTATACAGAGATTGGAAGATAAGAACGAGATTAAAACATGTATACCTGAGGGCAGAAGGAGTGACCAATGGAAGTGCTCTGAAAACTGCAGCTAACCCTAATCTTCTTTCCGATATTTATCGAAGATATCGATAACAGAATAGGAGCAGGTCTCCATGACAGAGAACTATTGTTTACCGTTACCGTTGCCATAATGCATAATCAATCCTGCCCTCCGATGAAAAATCTTATAAGTCTCATAAAAGAACTGTTATATATGAAAACCTCCGATTTCGGATTTAACTGGGTATCTCCTCCTTTACCAATGCAGCAAATTGTATCTACATTTCTTCTGCTTCTAATCCATGGCTGTAAGTGTTCCTGTATACTTCATCTCCGGGCCAAGTAATATCTTTTACAGATGAACCTGGATATAAAAGGGTCCATACGTAAATGAAAAAGCTTTTATTGAAATTTGTGAGCCCTTAGTTTCACACCACTTTGTGTGGGTGCTCTGAAGTGTAAGTGTGTGCGTGTGTGCGTACCTTTCCTATTTGGTGTAGTTATATTACAAACATTTTTGATTTCCTTTATCTCATATTGTTTGTACATTCACATATCTTGGTGGTGTATCCTATATATACCCACCCTAAATAATATCATTTGTACAATTGCATTCTTTGATAGAATAGAATAGTTCTTTTATTTTGGGTCTCTTTTGTGCTTTCATTAAAGCTCCTTGATCTTGGATGACTAATCTTACATGGTATTAGAGCATGTGGTATTGATTTTTATTAGCCTTTTTGGAGATCTAGGTTGCAAATCTTTTATTTTCTTGAAATTTTGAGTATGTTCTTTTCTTGTATCAAATGATGACTTGAATGAGAAAAGTTTGATAGAAATACTAGATTATCGAGGGGTTCCTCTTTGTTGTTTTTGTATTTCAAGTGCATTTTGGAGCTTGATGGAGTAAATCTGAGTACCCCATTAAGTCTAGAGCATTTGAAAAAGTTAGTTTTGTCTTTTGTTGCATCCAAATTAGACATAGGAGGCTAGATCCACAAGCGTTTGAAGGAAGATTTTTTTTGTTGGGCATCTACAAATCACTCATCATTAGAGCATTATGGGGCAAAATCAACCCTACCATTGTATTTGAAAGGCCTACAAACATAAGGATCAACTATTAAATCATCTAAATCAGATAACTTGAACTAGAGCCATTCGAGAAAAATTCACCTCCTCCATCATATAAATTGTAGCATAGAGAATATTTCCTACACAATAGGTAAAATTTTCCTTGTGTAAGTTTCAACATTATGTAATCACTGGTATTATCGGTTGACAACCTTTAAGCCCTTGCCACTGGTAGAATAGCCAGTGTCAGTCTACGACTTTACCAATAACATGGTGCAACTCTATTGTAAACCATCCAACTCACCTATAATCGACTTCTTGCCCTTACATCAATGGTTTTAGACAATACACAAGTAGTTTTTAGTCAATTAAGGGGGTTTTGGTAAAACCAACAACAAATTTGAAATATTTTATCAAAACTTAGAGCATATTCTAGTAGTTTCAATATATTCTATTTGCTAATGTTAGAAAAGCCTTCATCCCCTACCTACCCCTTCACCATTTGCATTTTGATTTTAATACTTAATTTATAGAGGCCTCGTTATGGGTCATACTAGCTCTTTTTTACAAGCAAATTTTTTGATCTAGACTAAAATTTTTAGAGCCTCACAATGGTGTAGAAAGTTCTTAATTTTAGTGTATAGATTTTCTAGAAATTATAGATTCTCATAGGTGATGCTAAGCAATTTTCATTTTAGGAATTTATGGGGCTTCATTTGAGTTCATACAATAATATTTTTAGGTGCAATTTTTTTTAAAGTGCACAAATTTTTATATACTTCTCATTGGTGCAGTTTGATTTATCCCATTCTATCAAAAAATTATACTTTCAACACTATATCCTATTTTGGATTTTGTAATACACTATGATCAAGACCACTTCACTGATTTGGCAAGTGGCAAAGTAATCACATTAAATATAAAGTGCCATCATCATAATTTGTTGTGGGGGTCTCATGATTGAGTGATTTTGGGGGATAATTTAAATATTATGCATTGGTTTTGTTGGTTTGGTCTTTATTTGACTCATTTAAGGAGTTTATCGTAGTCAATAATGGGTTGTTCAATTCATCCTTCGGTTATCACCTTGAAAAAGGAAACTATAATTCTTAGCAAGATGAAATCTTGAAGCATCTTTGACGGCTTCATCTCTTGCCCCATCTCTATGGATTTATTCTTGAACTAGATACTTGTTGGTAAAAGAAAGTATGTGCTAATAAGAATGATCATGTCCTAGGATTGATTGGTTGTAGTATTGATACAAACACTACATGTGTGATATATTAGATATTGAGTGGCCTTACACTCTTTGGACTAGAATTTGGGAGATGCATGGAGACTCGAATGAACCTCCATTCCCAAATGATCCTATTATGGACTATCTTGTAGGGTAAAAGCACAAAGCTGTGTCACACTTTGAGCCAACAAAATAGTTCAAAGTGAATTATTTTCATGCGAGTTTGACTCGCCCGAGCCAGTTTCACCCGAAAACACATGGCCGTTGCATGACACATATGTGGCAAGATATTTTTGGGCAAGTTGATATCGGGCGAGATGGTTTCGCTCGAAATCATGCAGTTAAAAAAAAAAAAAAAAAGAAATTGCCACATTTCACGGTGACCATTTTCTAACAACGATAGTGGTAGGGTTTGAAAGTTTTTCATGTGAAGGGCATCCTTGCCACCTTTTGCAATAGTCTCGTCACCTTGAACCAGGTATGCCATCTTCACCTTGGCATTTTCTGTCAAACATTTTGTATGGCACGATGTATAGAAGTGTTTGAAATAAACTTGCACCTTATATGATTGTAGGCAAGTAAAATGGATTTGTATGTCTTTGATTTCAATGTGCAAAATGGGTAAAATTTGTTTAAAATTTGTGAATGGGTACAAAATTTGTATTAAAACTGTGTATATGTCATCTTTCTGCTCAAACTACCTTTATAAATGCTCCAATTGTTGCTATATTCCTTCAAACTGGTCATACAACCTGAAAAAAAAAAAGCAAAAAGAGATCATAAACAAACAATGATATGTAATTACAACAATACCCATACAACAATATGTATTCACAACCATTTGATGCATCTACAACAATAAAGGCAGTATAATGTGGAAGTAAAAGTAAATATAAGTCACCTTGGCAATTTGTTTAACATTGATAACATATTTTGCATCCTTGGTATTTGGGTTTATTGTCTTCGTACACCTTGCCACCTGCACAACAGAAACAAGAGCTAACTAAGTATACACTGAAAATCAAAGCATAAAAGAGAGGAATTTTGATAGATGTAGTTGCAACAACCCTGCTAGACATGTATGCAAAATGTGAAAGCGTAGAGAAGGCACATGAACTGTTTGACAAAATAACACAAATAACTATAGGATATGCACAAAAGAGTTTAGGCATCATGTCTATGCTTCCGCATTTTTTATATAGGTCTGCCAGGGCGCTTGCAACTAATACATCTGACAAAAACCCACAAGATATGGACAAAATGTGGTCTCATGGACTGCAATGATTATAGGATATGCACAAAATGGATTTGTTGAAATGTCTTTAGAAATTTTAAAGCAAATACAATTGGCTAGTGTAAAGCCAAATTTCACAACCTTTGCTAGCATCTTCCCTCATATCCATCAATACATCTATGAATCTGAATGGATATGAGGGAGTTAACAGAGCCACACCTACCCTATACCATGACACAATAGGAAACTACAGGGAACATCAAATTTCATCCACACAATATAAGCTAAAAAAATATATCAAAATTTGAAATCATTCCAAAGAGAATTTGTGCATAAATTCTTCTTTATTGAATTTTGTGCAAAATTTTTTATCAAGGTTGTGGTGATGGAAAATTAATCACAATTTGAAACCATTCAAGAAAGAATTTGTGCATAAGTTATTGGAAAGGTTGTGGTGATCAGAAGTAGCAAGTGGCTAATGGTTGCTGGGTGGGAGTTAGTTCACACATAAAATAGGTCAAATCAAGTGCTACAACAATGCAGGACATGCACTTTTATCCCTTGTAAGGTTATCCATTCAAATTTGCCCATCAAATGCTAGGGAATAAGATGGTTAAAGAAGGAAACAACATACACTAGATATATATACATATATAATACTCTAGAATGTTAAATAGAGTCTGCCTTTTCTAGATTGTTGAATGTTTTTTTTCTAGATTGGAAATATACCTTCTTATGACTCCAACTACTATAGGGTACCTCATCTTTGAGATGTCATTTTTGTAAAAATTTACAACTTTCCCCCTTGCAAGAGCTTATGTATCTCTTGAAAATATTCAACTTGTGCATACTCCTATATATACATATATAATACTCTAGAATGTTAAATAGAGTCTGCCTTTTCTAGATTGTCGAATGTTTTTTTTCTAGATTGGAAATATACCTTCTTATGACTCCAACTACTATAGGGTACCTCATCTTTGAGATGTCATTTTTGTAAAAATTTACAACTTTCCCCCTTGCAAGAGCTTATGTATCTCTTGAAAATATTCAACTTTCCCCCTTTGTTCCTTTTTAATCATCATCATTGCTTGATGAATGTGACAGTTGCACTTGATCTGCAACTGTGTTAATTCCAATTGTTAGTGCTTTTTTTGATGCTTCATAATTTGAAGATGCAAATGCGAGCCTAAATCTCTTGGTGCAAGAATTGCATCTTGTCTGTATTATATAGCCTTCAAATTTATTTGTACTATGATTGATTGGATTTGACTTCCCTCAACTTGCATAGTTTGTGAAATTTTTGAGAAAACTTAACTTGAACATATGGTTCTTCATTGATGGAGAGCTAATATACCATTTCTATGAGTTTTTTCAATTTTACAAACTAAAGTTGTGATGTTTATCACTAAAATTTCTCATGTACCATATACTACTCCAAGATAGATGACTTTTCTATTTCTTTCTGTCCAACTGTTATTTTTGTTGCTTCAACATGATGGGCAATAAAAACTATATTATGATGAATTGATGCATTTTCTTTGACAGTAACTTCATTATCTTAAATACTTTGGGTTGGAGGACATTGATGTGACTCAAAAGGAAAGTTGCTTTTTGCTCTACTCCAATGGCTTTGAATTATGATAAAATATGATTTATATAAATTCCTTTGGCTGTCATGTCAACATGCTACATGCTACATGTGACTTCAAATTTGGAGTTTCTATGCATTCCTAGTTCTGTGTTTTATGGTTGATTCAAATTTGGTTGATAAGCCTATTATTTATGTATTTGCAAGCATGTAAGGTGCATGTTTATTTGAGAAGCACGTGTGCATTTATATCATGGTTTTTTTAAAGATGTATGTAGTAGTTGGAAAATTTATATGTAGGTTTATTTACATCGTGACATATAATATGTTTGACAGAAAATTTAATTATCATGCTGTAGATAAATTTAGACACATGGATGACCAATCTTTGCATGAGTCACATCAATCAGGTCAGCCTGACAATCATGATAATTCTACGTTCTATGCTAAGACCATTCAGAGGTTTGAAAAAGCTTTGGATGAACTCAATAGTACAATACACAATACACCAAACCTGTCAAATAGAGATAGGTTGGTTAGGATTAGAGATGAGATAACACGTATGATCAAAGTTGTTCGATTATACAATCCCTATGATGAGATTAGTGTTGACAAGTTCTATGCATTGCTTTCTTAGGGTGTTGTTGGCCAAGAGAAATGGCCATCTATTTCTAGGGTGGTTTCAGTAGATAATGTTCTCAACATGTTCCTTTCTTATAGGGGAAAAGAGAGAGTGAGAGGCTATTCTCCCACCAAGTGTGTGGATGTAGTTGTTGGTCCTTTCATCTATCCTAGGTTTTTGGCAGCTCATCACAAATGGCCAAACAATGATGAGTTGCCATTATATTTTTGTAAACAATTATATGCAGAGTTCCATTTACATTTATCTATCAATTATACATATTTCCCTAAACATGCTAGTAAGGTGAAAGGGAGGTTTGCAGAGAGACCTAAGTATAGAAGACCAGATGTACCACCTCTTGAGAACAAGAGGTCCTTAGTTGGCCCACACCTTTTGGTTCTTCCAAAATATGTGGAACTAGCAAATGCCGCCCGACCAGCATTGACCCCATCGAGATGCACAATTTTTGAGAGCATGATGACTATTGCCACTGAGGTTGATCAGTTGTCATCCGATCATGTTGGCAAATATTTGTTACGCCCGAGGATTGACATTCCATCCACTGAGGGCACATTGACCAGCTATTCAGATCGTTACATTCATGCTGATATACCATCGCCACATGATGTGGCATGGATTAGTGGAGAGAGTGCTTTGCGGAATATGACTAGATGCCTGGCCAATGATTTATTAGATTCATACTAGTTCATCAGTGATGAGTATGGGATCCCACTTGATGCTGTATCCTCACATCTCGAGTGATATTTTGGTAGATAGAGGAGCATGGTGAGTTAGGTTCATAGGGTTTGGGGGGACATCAAGATGTTCCAGTTGGTCCTATAGGCTCTGCCCCTCCACATGTTCTAGTTGGTCATGAGGTTGAGGCTAATGCACATGATGTTATAGGAGGTGAGTATAGCAGGCTTCTTTTCAGCACTGAGACTGCACCATCTACACGTGTATCGTTGTCTCTCCATGATTCTGACCTCAGTGGGATTGGGACTTGGGCCTTTGTTGGTGTAGTTAAGGTACATTTTATTTAAAAATTATAATCTAAATTCATAAATTATATATTTAAAAATTATAAGTTTAATTTTACATTAAATCACATACATTAAAGCTCTGACTCTTGATTGCAATCTTAAAAGTACATGTGTATTAGACACAAGCTACTATTTTACAACCTAGATATGGAGATTTGCATCATGCTAGCGATCCTAGTCATCATCATGAGGTATTTAAAAACCAGGTCTATATATCACATGTACATATAAGTTTGATTTAAGTGTACACATATATCAAGTTAACTTTCTACATACAAACATCAAGTGTACAAGTTTTCTAACTAAATACACATATGCTTATATATTGTATGAACACATGTCATATATAGGTTGTAGGATCAGGTCATGCTTCTATTGAGACTCCTCTACATGATGCAGACTGTGTATGTCAGGTAATTTAGATTTGTCAAGTATTATTTATTTATTTAAAATCAAAACAAATTATATTTGTGTGTATATATATAGAATTTGAAAATTACATGGTGTTTCATGTGCAGACCTCGACCCATAACTCAACACAGCACTCGGGTCACGGATCAGTCGAAGGCTCCAATCAAGGATTAGGACACAGCTCGAGACAGAGTGAGGCTCAATCCACTCATAGAGCGAGACATTTATGAGTTGTTATTATGATTCAGATGTTTTATATTTGTACATTTGGACATTATGAGTTACATGTTGTTATATTTTATCTAGACATTTTTATGAGTCACATGAACTTTTATATCTAGACGTTGTTATTATGAGTCATGTTTTATATTTGGACATTATATACACTTATGTTTTATATCTTAGAGACGTTCTTATTATGAGTCACATGCTTTATATTTACATTTCAAGATTTATATTATGAGTTACATGCTTTATATTAATTATTTGGACATTTGGATGTCCATTGTTTATTTTGTGAAGAAATTTAATTACTTTCCCCTTTACGAATAAATTTAATGTATTGATGTAATATAGATATAATTGCTTGGTATTATTCAATCCAAGGATAACCAAGTGCCATGTTTAATCTACTTGATGTTGGTATGATATAAAACAATATAGGATCCTCCCTTGTAAATGACATAATGTTTTCAATGGATGAATAGGTATCGAAGTAATTGTTGATAACTGAGAGGGGGGGTGAATCAGTTATCTTAATTAATTTAACTTTCTATTCTTCTTTAACAACTAGTGCAGCATCAAAGTAAACAAGCATCCATAATCATGAAAGCAGAAACAAAGTCAATACACATAACACAATGATTTTGACGTGGAAAACCCTGTTAAGGGAAAAACCACGGGGTGACTAACCCAAGAATGTATTCTCTGTTAGAAGAATAGAAATACAAAATGGCACTTGCCAATTAGGGCTCACTGCCCGAGCACACTGCTCACAAGAGGCTCACTGCCTACAAGAGACTCACTGTCTACAAGTTATAAAGAGAGTAACAAGATACTTGAACTGATGAGAAGCATCCACATATGCTGGAGTTCAGTTCCGGTTAGGCTCAGTATACTGATCTACTGCACTTCATTCTTTCTCTTCTTTTGTGCTGCTATCCTTTCACATACCGGACTTGTCTTACTATTTCCACACTGCTCTTCTGCTTTTTTTTGCATACACCAACACATAACACACACCTTCATATCCAAATCCATCTAGTATATATATCCACACCAATGATTTCATCTACTTTCTAGTCGGCATCCGGAATAGTTAGTATTTTCCCAAACTCTGGTATGTCGGCTGAATCCTTGCTTATCAAGTGATGCGTATCAAATAGATGCTTATAGAAGTCATCAATTATGTCAGCCAATCATGAATGATACCTCAGGAAGCTTGATCACAATCAATATTTGATCCAGATCAAGGTCTGATGCTCTGCTGGTCAGTTCTTCCTCTATCTACTCTGTCAAACAGGAACCCAATACTTAGGCGCTTATATCTGTTTACTCTTTCATCACCAGAGGCTCAATCCCTAGAATCTATCAGTCAAGGTACTCCTCTTGAATTCCCCAAGTCTGCACTTTACATAGATACTTCCTCTGAGAGATCTAGACCTGATTGTCGGACCTTGCTGCATACTCTGTTCTTGGTCACCGGACCACAACACTCTTCAATTTGACTTTCGGTATAAGCACACCATGTCCTGTGGATGGGTGGGATGAACTTTGTTGCCATCAATGACAACAATCTTGAAGCCACAATGTGTCTCTTGCCAACAATCTCCCCCTTTGGCATTGATGGCAACACTTAGTGAAAAATGACTAAGTGTTATCCTACACTCCCCCTTGGTTGATGTTCTGTTCTAATGTACACTTTACCAGAGCTCCCCCTTAGCTGGATTCCACATTTTTCACTGCTCCTCACTCCCCCTTTGACATCAATGGCAAAGGGTAGGGTCCGCACACCAAAATTTTCAAGAAAAACAATCTATACATATCCGCATAAGTGTATATACAAGTTGTACTTACATGTACTTGAATATGTCTGCAAAAGTGTTTTTCAACTGTATAACTTTTGTAGCCCAACTCTGCTTCATCCTGTCCAAAATTGAGATGTGACCACTCAACAGGAATGCAACCGCTTCTGCCTTCTTAAGATCTGTCGGATCATTGGTTCGGGCTGTGGCCTGAGCGTCAGTTAGGGCCTCATGCATGGCCTCTAGCTTGGGGATGATGATCCCTCTATGTTCACTCAACCTGTTTATTCTATTTTTCTTCTCCTTCTCAAGATTATTTATTTAATCTATGATTGCAATGGTCTTACACTCTTGATTTACTATGGAGGAGGAGAGAGGATCAAAACTTTGAGATAAACTTAATAGTTTATCCTCTTGCTCTTTTACTTTCTTCTCAATATCCTTGGTCACTTTAGGCCAAGATAAACAAAATTTATAGATATCTTCACCATCTTTAAGAGCATTTTCTAAGATCTTTATTCCAATATCCATAACTCTCATATCATTGGTTATTAGACCTTGTACTTCAGAGAATCTCTTTCCTAAAAACTCCTTCTAGACCTTTTCTTTTGCTGACTTATCTAAGGAATCAAAATGCGTATGAACAAAATTTACAAGAGACTTTAGATTACCGGATGTGGAGGCTGAAGAATCCTTTTGGAAGGATGGCATAATCTTTTCCAATACACTGGATGCAGTTTCTATGAGCTCATAGTCTTCCATGTGAGACTTCAAAAGTTTTTCTTTTGCCTTTGCTTGAGTGAAGGATGCTAGCTTCATGGTTTGCACCGGAGAGAGGGAATCAAAATTGAATGGACCTTGAAGCAACTCTGGTTCATCAAATTCCATCATCTCTTTGGTCAAGAAATCCTTGACTGCTTCTGCTGTGTCTCTTGCCAGAGACAGAGTTTTCTCCCCTTCTACAGCCTTACCACTATCATCTGTGGCTTTTTCTGTTTGATCTTCTTCTCTTCCCTTTACTTGTTCTTCTTGACTGGATTTTTCTTTTATTCTTTCTTCTCCTTTAGATCCAGAGTCTGCAGGGGAAACCAGAGGAGAGATGTTTTCTTCTTCATGAACTTCCTCTTCCGGAGCAGAGGAATCTAAGTCCTTAGCTTTCCCTTCACTAGTCTCCTTTGCCTCTTCTACCACTATCTCATAGATTCTTCTTTGTCATCCATGGCAGAGGTTTCATCACCTAAGTCCTCTATGACAGGAATGTTGAATCTTTTGAAGGCATTCCAGAGGATATCTTCTGTTTCCTTTGCAACTTTGTTAGTTTCTCCAAGCATAAGTTGATTCATTCTAGCTTTGCTCTGGAACTCATCCTTGCAGTCCTTGAAGATAATGTTCATTTGTTTTGGAGTGATGGACGGATAGAGCTGAATAGCAATTTGCTCCCAGATTTCTAGATCTTTTGCTGGGGCATTGTTCTTCCTCATTTCAAGTTCTTTCTCTAAACTTTTGGGGATTAGAGAGATGATTTCAATAAATGCTTTATTGTATATGTTCAAGTATTTAACTGTGGCTTCCTCCAAAATCTTTTTATCTGCACCATTATACTCATCATAGAATTCTATTATTGGTTGTAGATTTCCATCCACAGTAACTGCCTTGACTACATCATCAATGCGAAGAGTAGGTTTTTCAACAAATTCCTCTGCCTTTTCTTCTTTGTCTTGACCGGTAGAGGGTTCACCGGATGTTTTCTTCTTCTTCTTCATTTTCTTGATCTCTTCATCAGATTCAGTCTCTTCATCATCCTTTTGGCTTGCATAGGATCTTGTTGCCTTTGTCTTAGTTCTCTTCTCTACTTTATCAGATGATTTTGCTTCCGGTTTTGATGCCTTTGAGCTTTTAGCAGTTGTAGGTGTAGAGCTCTTAGAGGATCTGGTCCGGGAGGGGGCTTTTACTGGAGCACTTTCTTTTTCTGCTTCTACCTTTTCTTTTTCTGCTCTTTCCATCTTTTCTCTGTGGGCATCAAGTGCCTCTTTTGAGATTCCATGCCTCTTGGCAAGATCTTCTACTTCCCTTCTTACTTTTCTCTTGATCTTTGGCTGTCTAAGTTCAACATCAACTTTTACACTCAGCTCTTGGAAAGTTCCAAATCTTTCTGCCTTGGGATCCTTGGGTTGACTCAGCATGTGTTGAACATGTAGCTCTATAATTTTCTCATCTGCTTCATAGCCCATTGGCATGATCTAGACTATCCTTGGCTCCACTACCTCCATTAGGAATTGATCAGTGTCTACCATAAAGCACATTGTATCCTTATATTTTTCAACTAGGGATTTGGGAATTCTTTCTCTAGCCTGCATCATGTTTTGGAAGTTTTTGAAGTAACCCCACAGTGCTGTGTTTTGTGCCTTGGCATCAACAAGCCCATGTATATAATCTTTGAATTGAATGGCTATAGGTCTATTATTCTGCCATACCCAACCACTGGATCCAGGAAGCTCATTCATGAAGTAGAAGAATAAACATAATATCAGCCCACCATACTTGAATGAGTTTTTCTTGTCCTTTTTGATCTTTTGAAGGTTCTCCAACAGTTGGCTTAGAAGAAGTTCACAAAGATCATAGTCATCATTTTCTTTTAGCATCTAATAAGCTGTATAAATTACAATTTCGGGTACTGAATTTTCCCTATTGGAGTGATATATTTTGTAACCAATTATCATGGATGCAAATTTGATATCCGGATCAGTGATATCTTCAATTGTCATAGCTCTCTTGTCAAATTTTGATCCGGTTGCCTCACTCATTGTCTGATTCTTGACAGATTTGAGAGCAGGTATCCCACCGGATGAGTGCAATCCGGTAACTGCCCTAATGGCATCCTTGGTTATCTTGAATGGCATTGTCAACCAAATGAAGTTATCATGTATTCTACTTAGAACATACCAGACCCATTCATCTTCTGCAAAATAGGGGAAATGAATGCATTGTGCAAAATGTTTGTCCCGAATAGCCTTATATTGTGGTTTGAGTTCAAATGAGTCATCTATTAACTGATTGTGATAGATATCTGCCAGCTTGGATTCCCCAAAATCTTCAATGTTTGTGTGAATGTAAACCCTAACGTCTTCTACATGCAAAACCCCATGTGGAATGCTGGAAAATGCACCTAAGGGATCCACTTCCAGAGATTTGTAGGGATGTTTCTTAAATTTAGGGTGCGGCCTATCAGAAATCTTCACAACATTTAGAGTAGCCATCTTAAAGATTTAGAGAGAGATTTTCAAGAGCGAAAAATACCTTTTATGCTTTTAGGGTTCATGATGTGAACCAGATCGGACTGCTGGATGGATAGACTTCTACAGTTGATCTTTGATGAGCTTGAGGCAGTTTGTTACAGAGCTCCTTTTCTCTTCTTCTCAAAAGTAGAATGAGTAAATGTTCAATAAGAGAACCCTTATATTTCTCTGCAAACCCTAATTCCATATTGCAATAAATGTGTAACTCAAGTCATTCCGGTTTGCCTTGTTCTCCTTGTTTTGAGAAAAATCTTTTCCAGATCATTGTGAAGTATTTAGAGTTGTTCTTGGTGATGATTGAAAATCTATCTTCCTTTCCCCAAACATTTCATCTATCCATAGATCAAGATTCCTCAGTTTGGATCTAACTGTGAAAACCCTACTTCTTATCGGATGACTGTTGAACCATATTAATCTCAGATGATTAACCTCTTCAAATTCATTGCGAATTTCTCATATCTTCCCCAAGGGTCATTTAGATGTTTCTCTAAGAGTCCTTTTAGTCCGCAACCTTCCATGTGCCAATTTCAGGCACCAATTGACTGGCTGGGGAAAATATTTTCTTTTGTGACTCCCCTTGAGCCAGAGCTCATCTATTTAGTTTCTGGAAGGAATATCAGCACCAGATTCTAGTGCGGATCCATCCCCAACATTCTCAGTACTCCTCTTTACCCAAATCTTGTTAATCTCCCTTTGAACCTCATTTGCATTCACTTTTCCTTTTCCTTTGTCTTGATTTTGATTATGATGTACCAGACCCCTTTTATCTTGATTTTTGCTTCTGCAGAATTTGGCAATATGACCGGATCTATTGCAATTGTAGCAAACAACATTTCTTTGCATTTTTGACTAATATCCTCTTGATCTACATTAATTAGCCATATGTCCCATTCTATTGCATGCAAAGCATCTACCATTGAGTGAGTTGTTCATTTGCATATTTCTACATTCATGAGATTTGTGACCATACCTTTTACAGTTGAAGCACTGTCTGAAGAAGGATGAATTAGTCTGATTCATTTTCTTTCTGCACTGATTTGCTCTATGACCAAAGTTATTGCAATTATGGTAGTATCCATTGAAGGAAGGATATCTTTGAGCATTTGGTTGCCTTACCAGAGGTCTTCTAGGCCTGTTTCTTGGATTTTCTGATCTGGAGTTCTTCTGACTAGATCCGGAGCTTTCACCTTTTTCATACCCCAAGCCTTGCTTGTCATCTACCCTCTTCTGGCTTTGAAGAAGAACTTCAAGTTGAGCAGAGATTATCTTGAATTTCTCTTTGTATTCATTTGCTATTTGAAGATCCCTTTTAAGAGTGTCAATCTGATTCTCAAGTTGATCTTCATTATCTTTTGCTTCTTCAAGGTCAGATTCCAGATGTCTAATTATTCTATCCATTTTATGGCAGTCTTCTGATTTCTCCTTGAGAGATTGTCTTAGATCATTTTCAATTTTTCTTTTCTCTTCAATTTCTTGGGTGAATTTTATAACTACTGATTCCATTTCATGTCTTACCATAATGACCTCTTTTGACAACTTTTCTCGTCTTCTCCTTTAGGTCTTCATTTGTATCATTGGCTTCACCTTGACTTGCCAATTGCCGAAGTAGGTCCTTTCTCTTTTTCACAGAGATACTCAGTTTCCCTTTTAGTTCATTTATGAAATCATCAGCCTGTTTGAGTCTTTCCTTCAATTCATTAACTTTAGAGTTAGATTGATCAAGATCATCTAGAGCAGACTGAAGTTGTTCCCTCATACCATACATATCCATTTGAATTCCCAGAACTTCCTCAAGCTGTTAGGCTCTGTTTGGAAGAACTTGGCTCTGATACCAATTGTTGATAACTAAGAGGGCGGGTGAATCAGTTATCTTAATTAATGTAACTTTCTGTTCTTCTTTAACAACTAGTGCAACATCAAAGTAAACAAACATCCATAATCATGAAAGCAGAAACAAAGTCAATACACATAACACAATGATTTTGACATGGAAAACCCTGTTAAGGGAAAAACCACGGGGTGACTAACCCAAGAATGTATTCTCTATTAGAAGAATAGAAATACAAAATGGCACTTGCCAATTAGGGCTCACTACTTGAGCACACTGCTCACAAGAGGCTCACTGGCTACAAGAGACTCACTGTCTACAAGTTATAAAGAGAGTAACAAGATACTTGAACTGATGAGAAGCATCCACATATGCTAGAGTTTAGTTCTGGTTAGGCTCAGTATACTAATCTACTGCACTTCATTCTTTCTCTTCTTTTGTGCTGCTGTCCTTTCACGTATCGGACTTGCCTTACTGCTTCCACACTGCTCTTCTGCTTTTCTTTCCATACACCAACACACAACACACACCTTCATATTCAAATCCATCTGGTATATATATCCGCACCAATGATTTCATCTACTTTCTAGTCAGCATCCAGAATAGTTAGTATTTTCCCAAACTCTGGTCTGTCGGCTGAATCCTTGCTTATCAAGTGATGTGTATCAAAGAGATGTTTATAGAAGTCATCAATTGTGTCGGCCAATCATGAATGATACCTCATGAAGCTTGATCACAATCAATATCTGATCCGGATTAAGGTCTGATGCTTTGCTGGTCAGTTCTTCCTCTATCTACTCTGTCAAATAGGAACCCAATACTTAGGCGCTTATATCTATTTACTCTTTCATCACCAGAGGCTCAATTCTTGGAATCTATCAGTCAAGGTACTCCTCTTGACTCCCCCAAGTTCGTACTTTACATAGATACTTCCTCTGAGAGATCCAGACCTGATTGTCGGACCTTGCTGCATACTCTGTTCTTGGTCATCGGACCACAACACTCTTCACTCTGACTTCCGGTATAAGCACACCATGTCCTGCGGATGGGTGGGATGAACTTTGTTGCCATCAATGACAACAATCATGAAGCCACAATGTGTCTCTTGCCAACAGTAATCACATTGTCGCCTAAAATAGAAGGTTAAGTTCACAAAATTTCACATGAAAATATAAATCTATAAATGATGCATAATGTTTGTGTAAATGGGAAAAGGTAAAATACTTATTTTTATGTGGTGAATTATTTTCAATTACCTACCCTAATGTTCCACTATAAATCTAACATAAAAAGAGTTTTATTTAGTTAAAGCAAACATAAGTAACTACTCTACCCAATAAGTTAGTGTTATTTTTCCTTTTATCTAAATTTCTAAATGTGTCCTAATTAGGCTATATTCCTAATCTAAAATAAGATTAAGTTGGGAAATAGAAAATGAATATAGGAAGATATCTAAGCAAATGAAGTAGTACATATAAATATTTTGAAGTAGTACATAGCAAATGGAGATATCTCAATGCTTAAATATTTTGAGTAATAAATGAAATGTACAATCAAACATTAAAGAAATTTGTACATATTTTAAAAATCTAGAGCATATAAATACCATTAAAGATCTACCTAAACTTCAGTTAAAATAACAATCATCATGTTAAAATCCAAAATACAAAAGAACTCTTAAAAGAGAACTCATAAGCACATTATCTTTGAACATGTAAATTATGAACTAGATAGATCTATCTAATGTAGGTTTGTTAAGTTTGAGACCCCTACATGATAAGGATACAAAAAAAAGAGCTTCCCTTAGCTTCGAGAAATATTTATTCTGTACTAACAAGGCCAACCACGTGAAGGTGGAAGCTCAGTGGCCTCACCTAAGACCTAAGACACCTAAGACCTAGAACATAACTAAGACCTAGAAGACACCTTTAAGACACTTAAGACATACATTAAGACACCTAAGACATTTAAGACACTTAGAAGACATACCTACTTGACACATTTAAGACACCTAGACACCTATGTCTTAAAACACCTAAGAAACCTAAGACCTATAAGACACCTATACACCTCTAAAACACCTAAGAATTAAGACATATCTAAGACACCTAAGAAACTTAAGACATATAGTAAGACACCTAAGACCTTTAAGACACTTGACATACCTACTTGACACATTTAAGACATCTAGACACCTAAAACACCTAAGAAAGGTCTAAGATGCCTAATCTACCTTTAAGACACTTAAGACATATATCTAAGACACATAAGACCTAAGATAGGTCTAGAAGACATATTTAAGACACATTTAAGACACCTAAGACCTAAAACACCTAAGAAATTGTAAGACCTAAGACACCTCTAGACACCTAAGACATCTAAGGCTATCTATATATAGTTTAGAGATCATACTTGCGCAACATGAAGTTCAATTTTATAACTTGAAATCCTTATAGGCATAGACCTACATAATTGCAAAAACAAAAATATGTGTAAATAAATTTATAGCTCGTTTGTAGCTTGAACATGTTTGATTATAATTAAATTTGAATTAAGAACCATTGAAATTAAAATTTGAAAGGAAAGAACTATCAAGAATCATGTACATTTTAAAATAAATCAATAGATCAATAGATAATTCAATGCATATACCTTTATACCATGTATCGATTGGTTCAACTCACTCTTCAATAATGTAGTTAGAGCTCTTAGTATATATAATCTGGATCTTATCTATCTTTTATTATCTCAAAAATCTTTTCATGATCTTCAATAGACAACCTCCACTTTTGTTGGCCACGTCCTCTTTTTCATAAAGTTTCCAAACTTAATCTTGTTGCTATAACTAAGTGACTGTACTGTAGAACCTTTTGTCTTCGCATATAATCAATAAATATAATACCATTTTTATCTATCTTTACTTGTTGATAATAGGAGCCTTCAACAACAACTGATCCAATGGGATATGATTGTCCATCACCATCTGTCATTGATTCTAACAATTTTAATTTTGCTTGTGTGCATCTTAGTAGATAGTAATCTACACCTTCTGTATTGTCAGGATCTGCAAACATAGCAAAAATATCTCCTATACACACCACAAGTAAACATATTTGTACATTTGAGTTGAACAATGCAAATCAAATGTTCAAAACTTTATTACAGTCTAGAATATAAATCAATTCTATAACTTACCTATAACAACTAAATCTGATACACGTTCGTAATTAGCTGAATATATAGGATCATATACATCTACAATGTCACTATCTTCAAAAGGAGGCATTGATACTATTTGTTTCATTTCCCATTGTGAAACATATCCATCCCTTACATTTGGATATTGTAGAATATTTGCATTGTTCTCAATGCAATCAACACAAAAACATGATTTGTCTCTAACTTGAATAACAAGAGGCTTGCTATGTCCTATAGTCATGACTTGATGCAAACTTCTAACACCATTAATTGCTTGACAATTATATGGATTCGATCGATCAATATCTGCATGTATGAATAAATTCTTGAGCATCTCAATTAAAACTAAAATTCAATTAAATCACATACATTGTACTTAAATTTAAATATTAAAGTTTTCAAATAACATAAATTCAATTAACATACATTTAACTTCCCAAAAATAGCATTTGTTGTATATTGAGTCACAAGCACCAAAATGGCTTTTGCACTATTCAACAATTTGATTTGCATTTCATATGGGGTTACCTACAATTTCATGTTGGTGACGTGCCCAAGTAAGAGGTAAGAATTTAAAAAAGTTCACATGTACATCCAACTATTACAATACATGTAGATCAATTACATAAATCATTATAGAAGTATTCAACAATTTTAAATTTTGTAAATTTTGTATGTCGTACATTACTTGCAAGTTCATATTGGTGAAGTGCATGCTTTACACATGCTCCTTCTCCATCATGCTCTCTTTTTCCATGTCCACTCTCAAAAAAATTCCACAAAAACTTTATGCCAAATCTAGCATGTTGTTGCGTTAACCAATTAAATGCTTTTGCAAACTTAAATTGTCCTATATGTTGCCTTGGAAGTGGCACACTTACAAGAGTTGTTGGATCATTGGGGGAATGCTCCCTGCAATGTGGCTCGTGTTCCTCCCTCACCGTCCTCTATCAGAGCTCGCTCTCCTAACAGACGCAAAAGTGGTTCGGCCAGAGATTCTTGGCCTCTCTCCTAGCCTGCTCCGCATCGTGGTGCTTACTGCCGCAGGCACTCGGCCTCTCCACGTCCACATGGTTGGACCTCTGGCCATGCTACAAGTGCAGTTGGGGATAACACGGGGTGACCTGTTATGGATAATGTAGGTAATGTTGGTTGGCCTGCAATAGACAATGCAGGCTGGAATGCTCCTGGTTCTTCTCATCCACCAAGTACAGGGTGGGATAATACTAAGGTTTTCCCTCAGTTGAATTTGGCTATCTCACCTCAGCACGAGGGGCCAAATGTTTAGAATGAAGAACAAGAAAATGAAGATGGCTGGGCTATGCCTGATGTCAACTCGGACTCCACTGATATTTGGGGGAAACTGGATGATAGGGATCCGCCATCTGCAGGAATGGCATTGGCAGCTTAATTCTATTTTTTTAGTATGTTTTTATATGGGTTTTGTACCCTTTGATACTTTGTTCTAGATCTTTCTGGGCTTAGCCCAAGTGACTTTCGGGGTGTGCCTTTTTACCACCCATTATTTTTTTGTGAAGTGTTTTTTTTCTATTAATAGTTAACTTGCATTTTCATAAAAAAAATCCAAAAATTAGTTAAAAATTCAAGTCTTAAAATTTTATAAATTTTTAAATTAAAATTAAAAATTAAAAAATAATAATAAAATCAACACTTACCTGCACATCTATCAGACCAAATCCATTACTGTAATGCAGTAATGACACGTTGTCTCAAATCTTCAAAAAACATTCGAAAGCAATGTGCTACATAGCTTCTATCATGACCCGTATCATCATTGATATAAAAGTGAACCTCCTTGATGATAATTCATTCATCTTTGGTACTCTCTACCTCATCTACAAATAACTCAGCATGTCTATAGCAAACTTGTACAAAGATTGCGACTTGCTCTGAATGATAATATTAACTTTGAATCTTAGTTTGAGGACTAAATGTATAATTTTTTTAAAAATCTATAATAGAGAGAATACAATATGGTGGAAAACAATTCTTTGAGTCACGAAATTGCTTAGCCTGCCATCTTGCGCCATGACAATGTTGGATATGTGGGTATACAATGTTACAAAATTTGTTCATAAATTAGTTGCAGGGTAATTCACTCTCTCTCAAAACAATTTTTTTGGATTCAACTCCTGATTTCGTTGAGTATTTCTCATATTCAAATCTCTTCCAAACAACTGAAATTGAATGATCAATATTCTCAAATGGTAAAAATTTCATCAAATTTCCACAATCTACACATATATTTCTTATACACTGTACATTGAATTCATCTAAATCTTCTGATTTTTCACATAAGATAGACTTCACAAATTGTGTTGTACTTCCAAGGATGGCTACATTTGGATTAACTATTGTCATAAGTTTTTTATATGACTATAGATGTAGATGAAATTCAACATGATTTCGACAACAACAAGTTTCATGTACTTTATTTATACGTACAAAACATAGTCGTAAATTCTCAAATATCCTTTGAGAAATCTTCACTTGTGAAAATTCTTGCTTGAATGCTTCGAAAAATTCACTTTGTGTTGTATCTATAAAATGCTTTGGATGATAAATTTTTTTACCATCTTCGTCTTTTATTTGTATAGTGTCCCTTCTATTGGAAGAAACATGGGAGTGCTCAGTCCAATATCCAATTACTTTTTGTTTTACATCTTCTGAAATTCTATCTCTCCAAGGGACTCGACAAATATTTACCCAATTATTTTCAATGTTTTCATCTAATTTGTTTCTCTTCTTGATATATCTTTGAACAGTTCTCTTAGATACATTTACTAATTGGGAAATTGATTTAACTTGTCTTCTATGTGATAATTTCTTATTAGAAATTACAGTCATCAATGCTCTACTTGTAGCACTTAAATCAGAACTTTGACTCTTGGTTTGAATACAATCCAATGCTGTTTGCAAGTTTTCAATTACTGTCTGATTTACTAAATTTGAAGATTTTTTCTTATTATCAACTCCTAACAACTCCAAAATAGGGGTCATTTCTTTTCGCCTAAATAACTTTGCACATAATTGTGCTCTTCCAATTAGAAATTTATCTTCAAAAAATTTATCGCAAATTCTTTTAGAGTGCAATTTTATTGTGCTTTTAGGTAACATATGTTCAGGTGAAATATTTTTGAAAAGAGCATCCTCATCCCTCTTCATAAGATTTTTCATTTCATGCAAAAAATTTCTATCACTACTATCAATTTCATCTTGTACTTGTTCATTAACACGCCCTTCAATTTGTTCATCAATAATTTCAATGGGTTGTTCTTGACTAGATGTTCCTAGGGTTTTTCATCTCTTTTTCGGTCATACAACCTTGATCTAGTTCTTTTAGTCCCTATCACAAATTGCTTGTTTTAATTCACCTACACACACATATACATCCTAATAAATAACTTATGAAGTTTAATTTCTACATGGTAAAATGAGTAAATAAGTTGGGAATCATGTTACATACCTAAAAATTTGTAGCTTCTTTTGCCAAAAAAACTCCTTTTGTGTGGTTTCTCCAAATGCTTGAATTGAAAAAAACTAAAAAAAAATTTTTAGCCTCTATTGCAAAAAATTTTGCTTCTTCTATTTTCTCCTTGATACTTGAATTGAGAAAAAACACAAAATATAAAGCCATATATATAATTAAATTTTTTTTTAAAACAAAAAACAAAAAAATAAATTGCCGACCGGTGGTGGTCGTCGGAATTATATGATTTTGGGCGAGTTGATCTCGCCCAAATTTGATTCGGGCGAGTTTGATTCACGTAAAACTGTCTATGTGGCATTCCACTTGGTAGCCACCTCCTCATTTTCTAGGGTTTTCTAAAATTCTCAACTTAAATTGAATATTTCTTCAATCATAATGGATTATTTCAAAAATTAAAAAAATACCCTTTTGTAGAGCTTTGAGTCTAGAATCCAAATATGATTTTTAAAAATATTTTGATTAGTTTAAATATGTTTTTTAAAATTATTGCAAGTAGGTTGTTAAAATCAGAGATGACACTGATTAGAAATTTAAAAAAATATCAAAACACATCCAAATTTCTTCAAAATTATATGGTGCACTAGAGGAAAGAGTCCTCTCCAAAAGGGTATAATTGGTTTTGTGAAAATGATAAAAAAATTATATAAAAGTTGACGTGGAATGAAAACCATCAGGTTCTGTAAAGTTTGACTTTAAAACGATATTACGAAGAAAATATGCATTGAAAACTGATTTTTTTTCTTCATGCACTAGATATTTTTTTTTAGAAAAAGTGGTAAAACCACTAAAATTATATTAAATATATAATAAAGTTTACAAAATGCTAGATTCAGGGAGGCATACCAGTAGGAAAGAATCGGCAAAGAAAACCTCCGGTTATAGCCTTTTTTAGACAATTTCAAAAACAAAATCGACTCAAAAGGATGAGTCAATCCAAAAAGAGTCTGTAACTCAAAACCTTACAGGATGAATTCTGTGTCAAAACAACAAAAATACAAACTAGCCACCTGAAAATTACATCAGATAGTAAAACTAAAACTTTTTGCTAACACAAAAATTAGATATCCCCTTGCAAATCTTCACCATCAAAACCCTGCCAATCATGAATCACTACTTCTGCTAGCCGAGGAGGAGGAGGTGGAGGAGGAGGAACATAACGCAACAGAAAGTTCAAGGCATTAAAAATGTCTGTAGCAACGTCTACCAAATGATTCCCCAATCCCCGCCTGTGACAATCAATGGAATTCTGAAAGGACACAACATAGTTGCTTTGGAGACCATGCATAAATGCGTTGAAAAGGCAGTGAAGTTCAGAGCAGCGAAAAAGATTCCTGCGATCAAACAAACCTCCCACAAGAGCAGTACCTGAATACAAATCATAATCCTCTAAGGCATTATTGAAAGTGTCTACTGAAAAATGAACATTTTGAACAAACATAATACCCAAATTCCTTACTCTCTCACCACTTTGCACAAGGTCCATAGCATTAGAAAGAAAATGAGATACTGCTTCAGACGGATAAAAAGACCTAGGAGAGTGTAAAACCTGCAATCCACAAACCTGAGAGATAGCTCTTTCTACTTCATCTTCATAAATCTTAAAGACTTCCTGCATAGAATTAGGGTTAAGAAAACCAAGAGAGGGCCGCTCCCAATTCTGGATAGGCAACTAAATTCTATTATTTTGTTGAGCGGAACCCATGCTAGAGTTAAATTGTATTGAATAGTTAATATTTTCCAAATGAAAGATAAGACTGAACAGGAGCAAAAATAACAACGGATTGTAAATGATATAACAATAAAAAAGAATATAGAGGTGAATAACATCGAAAACAATGAATGAAATCATTACTGTCAGATATACCATTGTGTGAAAACTGCCAACCTGAATCCAAGTGAAAAAACAAGGTACTACACATCAAATAAAATAATCCTTAGGGCACTAACAACGTCAACTATCAGAATGGAAGCAGTCGTTCAAAAAAGATGGAAGTAGCTTTTAATGAACAAAAATCCTCTAGAAATCTATACTAAATGCTAACCAAATTAAGTATGAGCATCCTTATCCATGATGTTACTAACTCCGGGGATAAGTAAGAAGGAGTTAGAATCCCATTCCTTAAAAGAGTCGTTAATGCTAAAAGCAAAATTAGCTAAGAAGTTTGCTAATAGGTTGCCTTCTCTGTAAGCATGAACTATTTTAAAAGATTGGAAGTGATCAAGCAGATTCCTTCCAAACTTTAAAATATAATCAATTTTCCAACTGGGAGAAGAATTACTAGAAAAAGCTCTAATAATATTCATTGAATCCCCTTCCACTATAATATTTGTGACACCACATTTAAAAGCTAAATTTAAACCAGCTATTAACGTCAGTGCCTCTACCTCATTGTTTGTGCATATACCAAGCTTAATTGACAAGGCTCTAAGGACTAAACCATTATGATATCTCAAAACACAACCAGCACTAGAGTTACCAGGATTACCTCTGCTCGCACCGTCAAAATTTAGCTTTATAAAAGATTTAGGTAGTGGAATCCATTTGATAGAGGATCTATCAATCTTGATGCCAGCACTAAAGCAGTTTGAATTAGGTAAATTTAAAAACTTCCAGCTTTTTAACATCAAATCATCCCAAGACGTAAAGACTAAAGAACCTTCCTTTCTTGAAAAAAGTGAAGCTGAAACAACTTCTGAAATTGTTTTCTCAAAATTTCCAATAACTACATCAAAGGGATTATTAACTTGTTTAAATATTCTACAATTTCTTTCTAGCCATAATGACCAAATAACGATACTTGGTGATACCAACCATACAACAGAGAAGGTAGGATTTGTGAAAAAAATAGGCCAGCTTTGAAAAACTTGAAGAAGAGAAAAAGGAAGGGGGCCTTGCCAAATCAATTTTGAGAGAAGCCAATACCAAACTTTTGAAGAAAAGTTACAATTCAGTAGTAAATGATCCACTGTTTCCTCTACTTCAGAACAGAAGGGACATAAGAAAGAGTTGGCAACCCTAAGCTTAACTAACCTATCACTAGTAAGGATTCTATAATTCAAAGCTAACCAGGCAAAAGCTCCTACTTTAGGCAGGCAAGGACCACTCCAACAATTCTTAAAAGGCCAATTAATAGTTGAATTAGAATCCTTACTAATGATACTTAGATATCCTTGCTTAACCATATAACGCCCAAACTTTGAAGGGGCCCAAATAAGTTTATCCTTTTCACCTGAAATAAAAATTTTCCTGTCATGTAAAATATTCTTAAGCAAAACCTTCTATTCTTGGGGAATTGAAATATCATCAAAATTTCTCCACTTGACTTTATTAATTTCTGAATTATAGTCAATTTCAATATAATCTTTAACTTTTAGTCCCCAATCTTGGCACAAAATTAATTTAATCTCCTGAAGACCTTCTATTTTAGACAAGGGTGGATGATTATTCCAAGAATCATCCCAAAAGAGTGCAGAATTACCATCATGAATAACCCAAGATAAAAAAGGGGAAATCACCTCTCTACAATTTATCAAAAAGTTCCAAATATGAGAACCCTCCTTTGGATTAAGAATAGTAAAGATTCTTTCAAGAGAGAATGAATCTAAATATTTAGCAAACATTAACTTTTCCCATTTGGATTCTGATTTTTCATATAAATTCTAGACCAATTTGGCTCCAAGAGCTTTATTTTGTGCTCCAATGTTATGAATCCCAATTCCTCCTGTCTGCTTTGGAATACTTATTTTGTCCCAAGAAATTAGAGGGATATTTCTCCCATTGAGATTAGAGCCATTCCACAAAATTTTTTTGAGAATACTCACAAGGCAAGAGAGGATAGACTTGGGAACCATAAGCACCGAAAACATATAAACAGGCACTACTAAAAGGACTGTTTTAATCATAAGAAGTTTTCCCGCCAATGTTAACCATTTACCTTTCCAAGAAGAAATTTTAGCTTTTATACTTGTGATAAGTTTATCCCAAAACATGATTATAATTGATCCCAAAAAAAGAGGAATTCCCAAATATTTTGAAGGGAGAACATCCACTTGGAAACCCAGAAATTTAGCAATCCTTTGTTGCACCAAAGGAGAGGAAAAAAAGAAAAAAAATTTAGACTTATTCTGATTAACTTTCTGGCCCGAAACTAAACAATATTTAGAAATAACATCCTTCAAAATTTTAGCTTCTAACATCACAAGCTGCCCAAATAATAAAGTATCATCTGCAAACAAAGCATGAGTTATAGCAAAAGGAACTCTAGGAATCTTGATCCCCTTCCAATTACCCAATGAATTTTGCCTCATAATCAACCTGCTCAAACCTTCAGCCATTAATATAAAGAGGAAAGGAGACAAAGGATCACCTTGCCTTATCCCTTGAGAGGACTTAAAAAATTTAGATTGAGAACCATTAATCAGAATTGAAAAGCTTACACCGGTAATACAAGATGAAATCCATTTACACCATTTAGAAGAAAATCCAAACTTAATGAGAACTTGAAACAAAAAATCCCAAGATACTCTATCATATGCTTTTAACATATCCAACTTAACCAACATAGTAGGAAGTTTATGTTGATGAATTGAATGTAAAACCTCATGGGCTACCAGAGCACCTTCAGATGTTTCCTTGCCTGGAACAAAACCTCCTTGTTCATCAGATACAATTTTTGGAATAAAGATAGCAAGTCATAAAGTAAATGCTTTGGAAATGATTTTATATAAAGTATTACAAAGAGAGATGGGTCTGAAATCAGCAAAGGAGGAGGGAGAGGCAACTTTAGGAATCAAAGCAATGAAGGTGGAATTGATCTCTTTCAAAACAGTTCTATTTCTACGAGCTTCTTCTACTGCCAACCATACATCCTTACCTAAAAATTCCCAACATTTTTGAAAGAAAAGAGGGGTAAAACCATCTGGGCTAGGAGATTTGTCTGGATCTAAGGAAAAAACTATTGCCTTAATTTCTTCTAATGTAAAATGTTTCATCAATTCCAAGTTATCTTCCTGTGCAATCAAAGTAGGAATATGATTTAAAACTTCTCGCACAGTCAAAGTGGAGGCCATACTATTTTCTTTAGAAAGGAGCTTCTGAAAAAAATTAACTCCTTTTTGAATAAGAACATCATCTTGCAAAATATTCCTCATAGAGTCTTTAATTGCATAAATAGAATTCTTATGTCTTCTTACCATAGACGACACATGAAATTTTTTTGTATTTCAGTCTCCTTCTCTCAACCACGTCTCCCTTGATTTCTGCCTACAAAAAATTTCCTCTCGAGCTAAAACTTCCTCTAATTTAAATTCAAGGGCTTTTACACATTCAAAGGATGCAGTATCCATACCATTTTTTATAATGGTTTCATTCATTTGTTCTAGTTGAGATTGTAATGCCACTTTTTGAGAAAAAATATTACCAAACAAAAATTTATTCCATTCCTTAATTTTACCCCTTATAAATTTCAGCTTTTCATTTAGCCAGAACATGCAAGAACCATTCACAAAAGGAGCATTCTTCCACCATGATTCCAATAAGGGTAAGAAGTTGTTATCTCTAAACCACTTAGCTTGAAACTTAAAAGAAGATCTATATTTCTTTCTACTCCTATCCAAATCCAAATGAAGAGAAATGGGAAAGTGATCTGATGTAGAGAAAGGAAGAACAGAGGTACCAGAAATATTAGAGTCAAGACACCATTTAGAAGAAAACAAAAATCTATCCAACCTTTCTGCAATATTTAGAAAACCCTTTCTCCTATTTGACCAAGTGAAACTCCCGTTCAATAAAGGACTATCAACTAAAGCATTTTATGAGATAAAATCAGTAAAATCATCAATTACCCTCTGTGGAGGGCAAATACCTCCTGACTTCTCTGATAAACAAGCAATCACATTAAAATCTCCCCCTAAAATAACTCTTTCTCTAGATAGTTTTTCTAAAAGTGTTGTTACAATATCCCAACATCATTTTTTGTCACAAGTCGAGGTTGGTCCATAAATATTAAATAACCAAAAGTTTAACGATGGGGAAGTTACTTTAACCAGTAAATTTTTTTGAGTAGAACAAATTAAATCTGCATCATAGCTTTTACTGTCCCAAAGAATAACCAGGCCTCCTGATGCCCCCTGAGAGGGAAAATGAATAAAATTCCATTTGAACCAGTTTGGAAAGATAATATCAGCTTGAGATTGGGATAATTTTGATTCCTGAAGCAAAACAATGTCCATACTTGAGGAATCTAACTGACGCTTAATCAAGCATCTTTTGTTAGGGGCATTAATGCCCTAACATTCCATGATAGGATCTTCATTGTTCTCGGGGAGAGTTTCTCACTCTCCCCGATCTCAAACAAGTTTCAAGGGTAGCCTACAACCCAGCCTTAATTTCTTCCCAAGTCTTGAAAGATTTTGGTTTACGTCCTCTTTTGGATGGAGAAATAGAATTAGATTTGGTAGGAGAATCCTGACTTAAGGATTGAGAAATAGACAGTTTTGTAGCAAAATCAAAAACCTCACTACCAATTCCATCTCCTAATGAAGCTTTCCAATCCGATTTCCCTAGGTTTAATTGATTATCATTTACCAAGTTTGAATCAGAAATATTATTAACAGTAGAAATATGAGGATCTTCTACAGTTACCTCTTTCGCTAATTCATCGATGAGATTAGAGGCAACTTTTCGAATAGTCTTATCCACAAAAGCTTTTGCTTCCTCCTCAGAAAGAGAAAAATTGGCCAAACATGAAACATCCTGCTGATCTTCATTTAAAATATTTCTATCTTCCTCCTTATTAAAAGATGAGAGTAAATTCTTCTTTGCTTTATCATTAAAAGAAAAAATAGGGGTATCTGATTCCTCCTTTTTACCAATATCAAACTCAAAAGAACACTCTTCTGAAAAATCGTTAATAGAATGTTGCCCCTCATCCGAAACAGGGGAATTGGCAAAGTGATTTAAAGATGCTTCCCCAATATTAACAGAATCAAGATCTTCCTTTGAAGATTTATCTTTTTCTGAATCCTCACAAGCCCATGTTGATTCAAAAAGCTCTGGTTTTTCCATAGTCACAGGGTTTTCAAAAACGACTGATTGTTTCCAAGACCCAAATTTAGAATGGAACTGCATAAATTTAGGAAATGGAAATGAAGTGTTTAAGATTATGGAAAACCTTACCGGAAGCTCTGGTTTTTGAAAATTAGACAAATCATGCTTAATAAAAAAACCCATTTTCTTTGCACAAAATTCAATAATGTTGAGATCTCTATATTCAAGAGGTAAATTCGGCAATGTAATCCAAAAAGGGACAAAATTCATATTAGCTTTGATTGGGTCAAAATTAGGCTCCCATTTTTGAATACAAATCCCTTTACCTTGGTAAAACCATAACTTTTGATTTAGGGTTTCATCACGAAAGAAACCATTCTCAAAAATTACTATAAACACACATAAATCTTTATGCAAGAAAAAACATTTGAAACCCCTTTCCAAGAAACCCTAATCCAATTAAGAAAAATATCAAAATTAACTATGGAATTCCACACCTTACCAATAATGGCCCGTGATGCAAGATCTTGGATATAGGGATTCACCATATCATTAGGAATTTGAATATTAACAACTTCTACAAAAACCCTAACATCATTTTTAGACACTTCTTTACAAATATTAGGATTAAGAGGAACTAATTTTTCCTTCCATACCTGATGAGTACCATTTCTAGGATCTACCCTTCGTGAAGCCGTAGTTTGATCATTTGTGAAGAGCAGCTTCTGAGCATTGAACTGCCTATTATTGTGAAAACCAAAAGAGCCAAAATTACGAAAACCAAAAGAGTCATATCGGGACAAAAAATGATATTGTCTAGAATTTTGGAAAGAACCACAAAACCCTAACCCTCTAGTCTCCTGAAAAGATGAACGCCTTCTTGCCCTAGATGCTTCAAAAAATAAACTCTGTTGTGAACACAGAGGTCTTCTATAAAAGACCTCTGCATTTTTGTCGCATTTTTATTCTTTATTAATGTTATAAAAATTTCATGCACTAGATATTGAACCCATCTATTTGGGAAAAAAAAATTAGGAAAAAATAAGGTTGTTTGCTCTTTTTTTTTGTGACGTGGACTCAAAGTCACTTTTTCCTAAAATTTTCAGCAATTCAAAATTTTCTCTTTAATTTATAAAAAAATGTCAAAATAATTTTTTAAATTTTTTAAAAAATTACAAGCATAAAATTCATCAAGAGATCTACATTTCATTAGTTTACATCATTTTGAAATTCAAAACATAAATGCCACTTTTATGAGGTCGAAGTTGAAACTTTTTACTTGTGTTGGCCGATTCCTTTATAAAAGTGTGACACAGGTTTGTGATTTTACCCTGTATCCCTTGATGATGGTGATAACCTACCATATGACAATGATACAATTGAGGAAATTACTTAAATGATGAAGAGATTGAATGTCTTGATGATATAAAGACTTCTCTTCATCCTCCTCCTCCTCCCATAGAGACTTTCATTGATTCATCTTTTATGACTCTTGATTCAAATTCAAAGGGTTCATTTCTTTGTTGTAAAAATAAAAAAATCATCTGCATTTGCATAGTTAAACAACAAAGATTAATCATGCTATTGAGATCATATTATTGAGATAGCAATCAAAGTATTACAATATGGATTTATAAAGCCTTTACAATAGAACTTCCCGAACTACCAACATACGGGAATGTAACTAATTAGTTACTAACAATAATAAACTACAAGTCAGTAAGGTGACTTTATTAATGTAAACCTTAATATTCCAAGACTGCTCCCACTTAAGGTTTGCATTACACAAATAGAACATATAACAAAATATGCTGATAAAACAAATACATATTCTTGATAAGATTTTTCCTTGAAGAAACAAATCTTGAATTAGGTGGAGCTCCATCAAGCTGCCTTGTAACCCTCGGAAGGGTGTAGCTCCCGAGCTAAATTCCTGAGTTGAGTTCCTGGATTACCACCTCCCTGAACTCTCGAATCATAGATCCCATGAATTATTGGACAATAATCCATGTTGAGCTACATCCTGATGTCAACCAAGGTAAGGTGAATACCAAATCACCCACAAACCAACTCGCAAGTATCTAGACCCTAAGATTAGGGGTGCTCCTTCTTTAGCCTCCTTATTCCTACCAGCCCTCCAAAATTGGTATTTTCACCATAAATTTCAAAATACACCTCAAAACCAGAACTTGTTCACCTTTTCAGATACCCATTAAGGAGTTATTTAACATATCTCATTTCCACTTAGGGTTGTTTCAGACCTTCATGTCCTATAATTGACTAGTCTTGCTGCTCCAAAGGGGCAATTAACCCTATTTTCCAAAGCAAGTACTCAAAATTCTTCACCCAAACTTTCTGAACTTATTCTACCACCCTTATCAGGTTGCAAATAGACAAAATCCATAGGATTTGGATCAAGATAGGTCTTCTGTATCACCAAACCACCATACCCTTGCTCTAGGCCTGTTTTAGGTTAGTTTCCATGAGGGTTTATTGGATATGCACCTTCCACACCTTGCCAAACTTTGTCAATGGCTCAAACACCTTAGGTTGGGCCTGTACATGCTTCCCAAACTCTCCTCTAACCTCTAGCAGCTCTGTCTTATGAAACTCACACTTTAAACCCTCATTTTCGAGTCAAAACTCAGAAATACAATTGGGATAGTTTTTGGTAAATCGAATATAAAATGCTCAAAACTTCATGAAATCAAACCAAACTAGTTGCAAACTAAAGGTCATTTAGTCCTCCATCAATCCCAATTAGTTTCAGATTATAAAACACACGTACAAATCCATACTATTCGCTGCAACATGACTGTTATAGGAAAAATCTAGAAGTAGCAGTCACTAAAACCTTCATAACTTCTTCAAAACTTAATGAAATTAAATGAAACCAATTGAAAATGAAATCTTATTAAGAGAAATTTCCAACAAATCCAATTTCATACCATTTGGTGTTTGTACATGGCCTTACCATCCTCAGGAACAGTCATTTTGCAGAAAAATGCAGAAAAATAGGGGTATATGTTATCATTCTTTACTTCAAACTACTCCAAACCATTCCAAATCTTTTACAACAAATATTTACGCATATATACATGAATTCCCTCCAAAGACCAACCACCTAAACTAACCTTTAGACTTCCCTTTACAAAGGTGACCTTTCAACTTCCTAATTTTGCACTTAGTTGCATCTTTTACATTGACAATATTACAATAATTTGAATACTTAAAAAAATGACCCTCAAATAACCTCCTAAGACCTAAGACATGTTCAAAATGGTCTCTTGAACCTTATTACAACATCAAAACATTAAATCTAACCCAAAAACCCATAGTTGCCTCATGGAGGCATGAAAACCATAAGGTGCTCCTGCACCAAACACCCGGACAAAGAAGAACTCAAGTCCCTTGAGGATTGTACTGCACCATATCTTTGCTTGATCCTCTTGTCTTTTTGCTCTCCACATGCTACTCCACCTGGTAGTCCCTTCCACTAGGTCAAATATTGGAACCTTGCATCATCTTTTGCCCTGTTGAACTGGTTAACACATTGGTACTGCTGCACCTTCACAATCTGACCAGTGGTATGTCTTCTGATTTGTCCCTCATCTGCACCTGATGCTGCACTTGCTCCTTTACCTGCAAACATATATTTTCCATTCTTGAATGGATTGGTCTTCATCTTAACTCTCTTTATGTGCTCAAAGCTAGCCACAATCCTTAACAACTTGTCTTCAACCTCTTTACTATTCCTCTTTACCTCTATTCTCAACTTCTCTGCCACCAAGACCTCTATGCTATTAGGTCTACCATCCTCTTTACTGACAGATTCCTGCTGCCTACTATCCTATTGTCCAATCAGTGGACAAAGTCTCTTTCCCATCATGACCTCACTAGGCCTCTTTTCCCAATCTTGCCTTTCCCTAACCACTTCACTCTTACTCACTTCATTTTTTCCTCTTATCTCAGACTTACAAATCTCTGTTTTGACAGTATTAGACTGCCCCTTCACCTCTTTTGCTTTAAAAGGACAAATAACTGCCCCTACCATGACCTCATCTTGCATCTTCCCAAGGAATTCATCCTTGACTTTCTCTGTTTTAGACTTTGGCACCAACTCATTATCCTTTCTTTCCAATCTTAGATCATTCTCCACCTTTTCATCTTCTTTTCCCACCAAAATTAGATCACTCTTCAAGCTGATTATCTCCACATTCTCTTCTTTCCTTCTTTCTGCTGTCTTAGCACCTTCAACCTTTGCAATGGCTGCACACTCTTTGTCTTTGTTTTCTTCAATCTTTACATACTCTTTCTTACCACACATAATTACTCTTGCTATCCTACTCTATTCCTTCACATCTTCAACTAATGGAGTTAATGTAAAAGAAACCCCATCCTTCTCAATCTGATAGGTGTTATGCCTTCCATCATATATGGCATGTCTTTCAAATTGCCATGATCTCCCTAGTAATAAGTGACAAAAACTCATAGGCAACACATCGCATAAGATCTTATCCTTATAGGGACCAATATGAAACTCAACAAAAGCTTGCTCCTTAACCAAGAGAGAATGTTCATCGTTCAACCAAGAAACAATATAGGGTGTCTCATGAGTTATCCTTACCAAATTCAATTTATCAACCATTTCTTGTGACACCATGTTTTCCAAGCTACCTAAGTCTACTAGTACCTTACATACCTTTCCATTGCACTTGCAAGCTGTCCTAAATAGTGCTCTTCTTTGTGTCATCTCCATGTTATCTTTTAGGTGCACCTTGTCTTTTCAACTTCCAAACGTTCTCCTCTTCAATCTTCAACTTCTTACCTTCAAAAGATCTACTCCCTGTGCTCTGATACCAATTTGATGTCAACAAAGGTAAGGTGAATACCAACTCACCAACAAACCAACTCACAAGTATCTAGACCCTAAGATTAGGGGTGCTCCTTCTTTAGCCTCCTTATTCCTACTAGCCCTCCAAAATCGGTATTTTCACCATAACTTTCAAAATACACTTCAAACCGACAACTTGTTCACCTTTTTAGATACCCATTAAGGAGTTATTTAACATATCTCATTTCCACTTGGGGTTGTTTCAGACCTTCATGTCCTATAATTGACTGGTCCTGCTGCTCCAAAGGGGCAATTAGCTCTATTTTCCAAAGCAAGTACTCAAAATTCTTCACCCAAACTTTCCCAACCTATTCTACCACCCTTGTCAGGTTACAAATAGACAAAATCCATAGGATTTCGATCAAGATAGGTCTTCTACAGTACCAAACCACCATACCCTTGCTCTAGGCCTGTTTTAAGCTAGTTTCCATGAGGGTTTATTGGATATGCACCTTCCACACCTTGCCAAACTTTTCAATGGCTCAAATACCTTAGGTTGGGCCTGCACATGCTTCCCAAACTCTCCTCTAACCTCTAATAGCTCTATCTTATCAAACTCACACTCTAAACCCTCATTTTCAAGTCAAAACTCCGAAATACAACTAGGGCAGTTTTTGGTAATTGGCTATAAAATGCTCAAAACTTCATGAAATCAAACCAAACTAGTTGAAAACTAAAGGTTATTCAATCCTCCATCAATCCCAATCAGTTTTAGATCATAAAACACCCGTACAAATCCGTACTATTCGCTACTGTAACGTTAGAAATTGTCCTCCTGTATGGAATGGTACAATTTCCCTCAGTTTAGCTCCTCATTTTTGGTGACCTCTCAACCTTTTATTTTTTGGCCTTCCTAAAACCTTGATTGACTTAGTCTAGGAGCAATCTATTCACTTTTTGAGGTAACTTATTGATAGAACTCGGAAAGAGATTTGAGAATTGGGTCCCTAGGACCCCCAAAAATGTAGATCTGAGTTGAAATTGGGGGCTAGGACTTGGGCGCCCGTGCTCTAGTCCTCCCCCATTTCATAAGATTTTGAATTTTGGTGGGGTGTCAGTTCTCGCCGAGTGCCTCGGGATTCCATTTTCAAATTCTCAGTTTTCGCGCAATATCGAGACGTTATTTCAAAATTTGAATTCCCTAAAGCTAGATATAAAAAGACATTTGCAAATCATTTTAACACACACAATTCTCATGCAAGCTTGATGCCAAATCTCTGCTGCAATTGACATTGAAGATCAGTGACTTGTTGAAGCTATTCAAAGTATTCTTTATTTTCTATCTTGGAGATTATGGATGAAGATTAGGAATCAAGATCTTGAGTCTATCTTGCTCTTCCTAGGGTTTGTACACCCTTTGCATGATCGGGAGAAGGTTTGAAGCCTCCAACAACAAGCTTGGAGATCCTCTGTGGACATTGCTCATTCGCCTTCTTGTTCATGCGAGTCTTCATTTATCTCCTCTCCTTGAGGTGAAGTTGTATGTGTTTATTGATGCAAAGCAAGTTGTTGATCTTCCCTTGATTGAGACATCTAGGATTTGATTTTTATGCATACACACATTGTTAGGTTTGCACACACTTTTGCAAATCTTTTTCTTTGGCTATTATTGAGGTAGAAATACCGAAGATGGGGCTTGACTGAGGAAAGATCCTATATAGCCACTGTTGCAAGTATGGGCCTAACCGGTGTTGTCATTGATGTCAACATACTCCTATTACATTAATGATAAGGTTGAATGAGTTGTGTACTGAGGATATTGAGAAAATTAGTCTCAAACAAGAATAGTGAAAAACAACGGTGGCATAAGGTAAAAGTCCAAGACAGGATGAGGATCAGAGGATGCGGATTAAAGGATTTGTAGATATGTGTCTTAAGTCATTCCAGTAGAGATTTTAGAGGTCCGCATAAAGATTTGAAGAAGTTATGGCAGTTCAAGTGGAACCGGTTCTGGCAAGTGTTCAGTGATGACAGAGTGATACAGATAGGTCCGGTGAGATCCAGAAATGCATTCTTCAGTTCTGTAGATTTGAGGAAGTGTTTGGGAAGTCTGTGTGGTGTGGTAACTATATTGGCTTGTGGTTTGAAGGTCCGGAAGTATCTATTCCTTTGTGACAGTAATGGCAGACTGTGTTCTTGAGGTTCCAGATGAAGGAGAGAAGAGTTTCAGTGAGTAGAGGAAGTGCAGATGTTCTTGGTGTTTCAGACAAGCTTGTGGAGGTCCTTGGATCGTGCTCAGTTAGTGTTTATGGTCCACATTAGAATTGGAGTCCCGTAAATGAATAATAACTTCCGGATGATGATGTTCTTTCTGTGACTAGTCGACCGGATGAATTATACATCTTGCGGATGCTCTTGTGGATGTGTGCCGACTTAAATGTTTGTTCCTAAGTTGATCTCATGTATAAATAAGGGATAGTGAAGTCATTTCAAAGTGGGACTTGTGATGATGAGTGTGTGGTAGCGAGGAGAAGAGTGAAAGGCGGAGCATAAGGTTTGGACTTAAATGGAACTGACTCAAGCATGGTGAAGATGCTATTTACTAGTTCAAGTATGTGATACTTATTCTTTTGTAGACAGTGTGTCTCTTGTAGGCAGTGAGCCTTTTGTGAGCAGTGTGCTCGGGCAGTGAGCCCTAATTGGCATGTGCCATTTTGTTCTTTCTATTCTTCTAACAGAGAATACAATCTTGGGTTAATCACTCCATGGTTTTTCCCTTAACCGGGTTTTCCACGTCAAAATCTTGGTGTCTCATGTGTTGATGTGTTTTTGCTCTTGATTAAATGCATTAAGTTTCATGGTTGATTTATTGTTATACTGCTAAGTGAATATAAGTGTTGAAAGTAAAGAAAGTTTTGGACAACTGATTCACCCCCCCTCTCAGTTGTCTGCTCTAAGTCTAACAATTGGTATCAGAGCCAAGTTCCTCTAAAAGGAGCTTAACCACTCGAGGAGATCTGGGAGGTCATCCTACAAGAAGGATAGTCCAAAGTTTGATGGAACTAACTTTGCTCTTTGGAAAGGTTGCATGGAATGTCACTTGCAGTGTATGGGATTTGTATACTGGTCTATGGTTAAAAAGGCCTATGTACCTCCACAGGGTGGTCCGACAACCCTAAATGAAATCACAGATGCTGAAAACAATCTAAGGACCAAAGAAACTCTGTTAAGCATGCTATCTGATTTAGAACTCTCAAATGTTATTGATCTACCAACTACCTTTGAGATCTGGAATAAACTGGAACTTTTGCATGAAGGAGACCAGTTTGTCAAATGTGTAAGGTTACAAAGTCTAAAAGGCAAATTTGAAAAATTAAAGATGAGAGATGATGAAAATATTACCACCTTCATGCTAAGAGTAAATGAGTTGGTTTGTGGAATCAGAAATGCAGGTGGAACCCTGCGTGAAGATGAGATTGTTGGCAAAGTTCTCCGATCCCTTCCTGATTTTTATAAAATGAAGGCTTTTGCAATTGAAGAATTCAAAGCTCACACAACAGTCACAAGAGATCAATTGATTGGTAAGTTGGCTGCTTTTGAAATGGCTGAGTTTGGAGATGATCCCCCAAAGACTAAATCTGCATTCAAAGCCAGTACCTCTGTAAAAGGGAAACAAAGATTTGATTTGGGAGAAAACTCTTCAAGGAACCTATCATGGTATGAAAAAGCAAGAAAAGACTTGGAAGAAGAAGAAGCTAAAACTTCTCATCTTGAAGCTCTTATTGCTAAGAGATTGCCAAGAGGATTCGGTAAGTATGAAGGAAAATTACCTTTTAAGTGTTTTAACTGCAATAAAATTGGTCATTTTGCCTCAAGATGTCTGGAAAGATTTTCAAGACCAAATCCTAACAGACCAAGGTTTCAAAATAATTGTTACTATGTTCATGAAGAAGATAATGAAGGAGTAACAGATGACGAATCAGAGACAGAAAACAAATCCGGTAATGAATGGGTGTTTATTGCCATCAAAGAAGAGGAACCTATATTCTCTGTATCTATCAATCATAAAGTTGAAGAAAGATCTTTGGCTGCCCAAGTTGAAACAAAGGATGATTGGGTCATTGACAGTGGATGCTCTCACCATATGACAGGTGACAAGAATAAGTACTTAAAGTTGGAAAAGTATGAAGGAGGAATTGTAAAGTTTGGAGACAATTCTGCTGGCAGCATCAGAGGTAGAGGAACTATTTCTCTTGATGGAAAGAACAAAACCGGTAATGTACTGTATGTTGAAGGTTTAAAGCACAATCTTCTTAGTGTTGGATAGCTGGTGGACAACGGCTATGATCTCAAATTCAGGAATGGAAAGTGCAAGATCTTTGAAAGTTCCAGAACAGAGATTACATCTAGTACTCAAACTAAAGGTAATATCTTCTACTTGGTTGGTACTGGATAAAGTTGCTTATTTGCTCAAATTGATTAGAGTTGGTTATGGCATAGAAGGATGTGTCATGTGAATTTTGATAATATCATCAAGATAAGCAATACTCAGGCTGTAAGAGATCTTCCAAAATTAGTGAAACCTACCAATAGCTTGTGCAAAGAATGTTAGTTGGGGAAATTGAGCAGAGTCACATTCAAGAGTAAGGAATTGTCTTCTACTGGATTGTTGGACTTAGTTCATATTGACCTTTGTGGTCCGGCAAGAGTTAGGAGTATCCGAGGTGATAGGTACTTCATGTTGCTAATTGATGACCATTCCCGGATGATGTGGGTAACTTTTCTGAAAGAAAAATTAGAAGCACTTGAGCAATTCAAAATATTCAAGGCCATGGTGGAGAATGAAACCAGACTAAAATTGAAATGTCTGAGGTTTGATAGAGGTGGAGAATTCACATCCGGTGAGTTCATAGACTTCTGTGAAAAACATGGAATAAAGAGACAGTTGTCTGCCCCTAGAACTCCACAGTAGAATGGAGTAGTTGAGAGAAAGAACCGGACCATCCAGGAAGCATCCAAGACCATGATGATGGAAGCAAATGTTCCTCAGATCTATTGGAGAGAAGCTATTAGCACTGCAGTCTACACTCTCAATCGAGTTCAAATTAGAAATAATACCGGTAAGACTCCTTATGAACTTTGGTTTGGCATTACTCCCACTGTGAGATATTTCAAAGTTTTTGGTAGCAGATGTTACATTAAAAGGGATGAAGATCTAGGAAAGTTTGATGCTAGAAGTGATGAAGGAATATTCTTTGGTTACTCTACTCAAAGAAAAGCTTACCGGTGTTACAACAAGAGACTGAGAAAGATGGTAGAAAGTGTAAATGTAAAGGTTGAAGAAATTGAAAGACCCTTAAGAATTCATGAGTATGATGAAGATGATCAGAATGGTGTTCAGATTCAAAGTCTCCAAGCCTCTTCTGAGAAACCAAGTCAAGTTGATCCAGTAAGTCAAGAAGAAGAGTTATGTCTCAATGAGACCGATCAAGAATTAGAGATGCAAGAAACTCCCAAAGTTCCAAGGTATGTTACTCTAAACCACTCTGAAGATTAGATCATAGGAGACAAAAGCAAAGGAGTGCAGACAAGGAGCAGAATTGCTCAAAATTTAGATGAATATTGTCTGATTTCAAAGATCGAACCTAAGACTGTGAATGAAGCTTGCAATGATGAAAATTGGTCAAAAGTAATGAAGGAAGAACTAATGCAAATTGAGAAAAATCATACTTGGGATCTTGTTCCCAGACCTAGAAGCAAGAATGTGATTGGAACCAAATGGGTCTTCCGGAACAAACTAAATGAAGTTGGTGAAGTAATCAGAAATAAAGCTAGATTGGTCTACAAGGGTTACTCTTAGATTGAAGGAGTTGATTTTGAAGATACTTTTGCTCTGGTGGCAAGAATTGAAGCAGTCAGATTATTTCTTGCATTTGCTGCCTTCAAGGATTTCAAGGTGTATCAGATGGATGTCAAATCTACCTTCCTAAATGGAAACTTGGAAGAAGAGGTGTACATTGAGCAACTGGATGGATTTCAATTGTCTGATCATGGTGACATGGTCTGCAAATTGAAAAAGGGACTATATGGACTGAAGCAAGCCCTAAGAGCCTGGTATGAAAGATTGGATAAACATCTCTTAAAAATTGGTTTCAACAAAGGTACTGTTGACAATAATTTGTACTTCAAAATTGATCATGAAAATATCTTAATTGTTGAAGTATTTGTTGATGATATCATTTTTGGAGGGAGAGATAGTCTGTGCAAAACTTTTGCAAATCAAATGAAAAGTGAGTTTGAGATGTCCATGCTTGGAGAAATGAACTTCTTTTTGGGCCTACAAATTACTCAAACAAAGCAAGGAATCTTCATTTCTCAGTCAAAATATGTGAAAGAATTGTTAAGAAAATTTGGGATGGAAGACTCAAAGCCAATGAACACTCCAATGGCAACCGGATGCAAATTGAGCAAAGATGATGACTCTCCCAAGGTTGATCAGACAAAATACAGGTCAATGATTGGAGGATTGTTGTATCTCACTCAAACTAGACCAGACATTATGTAGGCTGTCGGTCTTGTTGCTAGGTTCCAAGCTGATCCTTGAGAATCTCATGTTATGACAATCAAGAGGATTTTTAGATATCTAAAGGGGACAGTTGAGTATGGGTTGTGGTATCCTAGAGATCATGATTTCTCTCTTCATGCATATATAGATGCTGATTGGGCAGGAGATGTGGATGACCAGAAGAGTACCAATGGTGGAGCATTCTTTTTAGGGAAGAGATTGGTTTCTTGGTTAAGCAAGAAACAAGAAGCAATATCTTTGTCCACTGCAGAAGCATAATATATTGCTGCAGCAGGAAGTTGTACTCAAGTCTTATGGATGAAATAGATGTTAAGAGACATCAAAGTAGAGTACAAGGAGCCCATCACAATTTTCTATGATAATTCAAGTGCAATAAACATATCTAAGAATCTGGTGCTGCATTCAAAAATCAAACATATATCCATCAAGTTTCATTTTTTGAGAGAGCAAGTAAACAAGAATGAAGTTAGATTGGAGTTTGTGCCTTCAAAGGATCAGATTGCAGACATCTCTACTAAACTTCTACCTAAGGACTCTTTTGAGTATCTCAGGGAGAAGTTAGGGGTTATTGCCCCGCCGGTGGTGAACTAAGGTGCACTGGTGTGCATCAGTCCGGTTGATTTCACAGTCACATCTTGTGGTCTGGACTGATGATGGGGAGCTGCTACTCAGGGGGAGCAGTAGGCATGGTTTTTTTTTGCAAGTATGTGCCCTTTGCCATTGATGTCAAAGGGGGAGAGAAGACATGTGAAAAACAAGTGGTTGCTGATCAAAAGGGGGAGCAATAAAGGAAGAAAAGACATGTAAATGGTTGTTTCTATTAGGGGGAGTTGTGACAGTAAAGAGATTTTCTTGTCATGATGATTAAAATAGTTTTTCACATCATATGTTGCCATCAATGACAAAGGGGGAGATTGTTGTAAGTATGGGCCTAACCGGTGTTGTCATTGATGTCAACATACTCCTGTTACATTAATGATAAGGTTGAATGAGTTGTGTACTGAGGATATTGAGAAAATTAGTCTCAATCAAGAATAGTGAAAAACAACGATGGCATAAGGTAAAAGTCTAGACAGGATGAGGATTAGAGGATGCGGATTAAAGGATTTGTAGATATGTGTCTTAAGTCATTCCAGTAGAGATTTCAGAGGTTCGCATGAAGATTTGAAGAAGTTATGGTAGTTCAAGTGGTACCAGTTCTGGCAAGTGTTCAGTGATGACTGAGTGATACAGATAGGTCTGGTGAGATCCAGAAATGCATTCTCCAGTTCTGCGGATTTGAGGAAATGTTTGGGAAGTCTGTGTGGTGTGGTAACTATATTGGCTCATGGTTTGAAGGTCAAGAAGTATCTATTCCTTTGTGACAATAATGGCAGACTGTGTTCTTGAGGTTTCAGATGAAGGAGAGAAGAGTTTCAGTAAGTAGAGGAAGTGCGGATGTTCTTGGTGTTTTCGGCAAGCTTGTGGAGGTCCTTGGATCATGCTCAGTTAGTGTTTATGGTCTGCATTAGAATTGGAGTCCCAAAAATGAAGAATAAGTTCTGGATGATGATGTTCTTTTTGTGACTAGCCGACCAGATGAATTATACATCTTGCGGATGCTCTTGTGGATGTGTGCCGACTTAGATGTTTGTTCCTAAGTTGATGTCATGTATAAATAAGGGATAGTGAAGTCATTTCAAAGTGGGACTTGTGATGATGAGTGTGTGGTAGTGAGGAGAAGAGCGAAAGGTAGAGCAGAAGGTTTGGACTTAAATGGAACTGACTCAAGCATGGTGAAGATGCTATTTACCAGTTCAAGTATGTGATACTTATTCTATTGTAGACAGTGTGTCTCTTGTAGGTAGTGAGCCTTTTGTGAGTAGTGTGCTCGGGCAGTGAGCCCTAATTGGCATGTGCCATTTTGTTCTTTCTATTCTTCTAATAGAGAATACAATCTTGGGTTAATCACCCTGTGGTTTTTCCCTTAACCGGGTTTTCCACGTCAAAATCTTGGTGTCTCTTGTGTTGATGTGTTTCTGCTCTTGATTAAATGCATTAAGTTTCATGGTTGATTTATTGTTATACTGCTAAGTGAATATAAGTGTTGAAAGTAAAGAAAGTTTTGGACAATTGATTCACTCCCCTCTCAGTTGTCTGCTCTAAGTCTAACAGCCACAACAATTTCCTTCTTTTGTATGTGCAGATCACGTTTTGCAAGTTCTGGTGAAAAGAAGCTACAGGAAGAAGGATATTGTAGGTACATCGCGACAAACTTTCAATTTTTTGGATTTTGAGACTTGCGGGACATCGAAGCGGGCACCCTAGTCCAACCAGGGGTTTATTCTGGGATTTGGAAGCCTTTTTGCAGTCTTAAACACCTTGTGTAAAGGATTTTCCTATTTGAAAACTTTCAGGACACTGGAGCGGGTGCCCTAGTCCATGCAGCCCTCAAAATTTGGGTACACAGTCTCTGGAACCCTATCTCTACAATTTTGCAATCAGTTTTACCAGTTGCTTCATTAGTTTATGTATATTTCTGATTTAAGGCATAATTAGGGTTTTACTTGGTTAAAAGGAAAACACTTGATAAAATCTTGATTAGGGCATTAGGTTCTATAACCACGCAAGCATAAAGGAGAGACAAAGTGATTAGAAGCTTGTTCACAAGCTCGATCACTATCCTTCCAATGCTTAGCGGTGAAATGGTAGTATTTAACCTAGTTTAAATAAACTATCATTTTTCACCCTAAACATTTTGGTGAACCCGAGCTTTAAAGAATTTGCATCCTTTAAACTTCACATTTGAAATAATTGGCTATTCTAGAGCATAATTGGATTGAAAAAATCTCTTTAGTGAATTTGCATATGTTAAATTGTGGATCACATTCTTTATCCTTTCACTAAAGAGTTGGAAATTATCATTTATTGTTGGAAATTATCTTTCATTTGCAAAGGCCATCATTGTGCATTTAAATCTTGATTTAATTAGAGCATGTTAGAATGTTGGATTATTTTTTGCAAGATTTTCATGCTTATGATGAGCTGTTTAGTCGTGATGACTTTGATATGTTAGATGAAGCCCTTGAGGACTTTATCTCGATTGAACATTCCACTATGACCTCTAAGCCGTCACTATTTCAAAGATTTGTAAATGCAATTTATTTGCCTAAATCTAAAGAAGAGATTGAAAAACCAAAAATTGTGGTTACTCTATGTGCAAATGTGGTTAAACCAACCTCTAAACCTGTGCTTGTTGTTAAAGGCCTTTCATCCTCTTCTCAATCTCCTGATCACATTTATGATTATGCAAAACAAATAGTGAAACAAGACTCACAAACTAATCATAATGTGGTTGCTCATACATATAACATTTAAAATAATAAACAAAGTACACAACAAACGAGTGTTCCGATATCTTTACCAGCTTCTCAACCTATGCTTCCTCAAGCACCTTGTTTAACATATAAAGGTGGTAAAGACTATGATCTTATAGAGCAACTACACGCTACTCCTGCAAAAATATCTCTTTGGGAACTTATACAAACTTCACCTACTTACCATGGAATGCTACAAGAAGCTTTACAAAAGGTGATTGTTCCTCCTGTTGTTAAACCAAATGATGTTGCCGCTCTACTAGATTGTACGCATGCAATGAAAATAGATATTTTGTTTCAACAACATGAGCAACCATCTCTCGAGGTTCAGAAGTAGTATGATCCTTTGGTTATCTTTATTACAATCAACAAAACATTGGTTAAGAGAGTTATGATTGATAATGGGCTAGCCCTTAATGTTTGTGGTATTGATTTATTGCACAAGGTTAAAGTTGATATATCTGCTGTCAAATCAGAATCATTAAGTATCCATGGCTTTGATAATGTTGGACAACAATTTGTGGGCACTATAACTTTACCTATACAAGTTGGACCTCTAATTGTGCCTACCTTGATTCATGTAATGCCTTGTTCTCTATCTTATAACATGATTCTGGGTAAACCTTGGATACATGCATTAGGAGCAGTTCCTTCTACTTTACACCATTCGATAAAGTTTATATTTAAAGGAAAATTGCATACTATCCATTCGGATCTTGAACTAGACAATTGTTTGCAAATGGAAGTGCATAAGCATGTTGTTGGTCCTAAGATTATAAACAATCTGAAAGCTAAATTCTCAGCTCCTCTTGCCTCTAAAAATGTTATGCAAGACCTGAAACAATCGAATGCATTTGTTGGTGATGACTGGGGTTCATTAGATTTTGCATCCTCCTCCACAGGAGAGTATGAACTTAAAAACCCCACCCCTGAAACAACAAATATTGCATCAATCACATCACATGCTTCGAATGATAAACATAGGACTTCTTTGTTGACAAATAAAGACACTCTAAGTTACACTACTGATTATGAGACTTATGAAGCTCTTCCTTTGTTTAAAGAAATGGTCTCTCTCTATGGTAGAGGATTCTGAATCCTTTACAAAAATTGTGACTATGTAGGTAATGGTTGTGGCATAAATCAACAAGGAATCAAAGTCCCTATAGAATCCTCTTTGCAACATTACTCAAGTGGCATTGGATACAATCCTTTTAAGGAATCCAAAGCCCGCAAACGCACTACTCTAAATGTGAATATAATATCAACAATTAGTCTGATATTCCCTGAGATGATTGACACCAATTGTCCTCTAGGATCACTTCCATTAGATATATTTACGGTGGATGAAGCGATAATGGATTTATTAGGTGCTTATGATGGTATTCCTCGTTATCACCACAAATGTGGCCTACCTTATTGTTTAAACAATGATGCATACTTTGGAAAGACTACTAGCACAATAACTGCTACAGTAGAACATAATGAAGAACTTGAAGAACAATTACAATCCTACAATCCCCCTAACCATAGTACTCTCCTTAACAGAAAGACTATCGATGTTGTTATGGATAAGGATAATCCTAAAAAAGTTATCCCTATTGGTGATTGTTTAGATGCAGAAGAAAAAGAAGAAATGATCAAATTATTGAGTGAATTCTAGGAATTGTTTGCTTGGAATTATTCAGACATGCCTGGTATAGATCCTCAAATTGTAACGCATAATATTGTGTTGAAGCCAGATGTTGAACCTTTCAAACAAAAGATTCGTAAGATGAATCTTAAGATTGCTTTGCTTGTTAAAGCTAAAATAGAAAAGCTCTTACCTAGTTTTATTTGACCTATTGATTACTCTCTGTGGATCACAAATATTGTGGCCATCGCTAAACCCGATGGTCATATAAGAATGTACACAGATTTCTGAGATTTAAATTTGGCATCTCTAAAAGATGATTTTCTGCTTCCTAATATCGATATGATTGTTGATTCCATAGCCGGACATGAGTTGCTATCTTTCATGGATGGATTTTCAAGATATAATCAAATCCTTATAAATCCTCTCAATCAGTATAAAACAACCTTTATAACACCTTGGGGTACATTTTGTTGGGTACTCATGCCGTATGGGCTTAAGAATGCAGGAGCTACTTACCAACGTGCAATGACTCTTATATTTCATGACTATATGCACAATATTCTAGAAGATTATGTTGACAACCTCCTAGCGAAGTCTATCCATCATAAGGATCATGTTACAAATCTTTTTCAGATATTTGAGCGCATACAAAAATATAATATACGATTGAATCCCTGAAAGTGTGTTTTTTGGTGTGGACAGTGGAAAGTTACTTGGATTTATTGTTTCAAATTGAGGTATAGAAGTTGACATGAAAAAGATAGATGCGATTGTTAACATGCCAATACCTAAGAACATATCTCAACTTTGTAGTTTGCAAGGTAAGATATAGGCCATTTGCCAATTTGTTTCACAACTCGCAGATAGGACTCACCCCTTTACGCAACTACTGAAGAAAGATTCTCGCTTTCAATGGAATTTTGAATGTCAAAAGGCTTTCGATGATCTAAAAGATTACTTAGCTAATCTGCCTGTTTTGCAACCTACTGTTCTTGATAAACCATTTTTGTTATACATTTTAGCATCTAACAAGCTACTGATTATTTTACAAAATGGGTCGAAGCGGTCCCTTTGTGATCCACGACCGCCGATGTAATCTATCAATTCATACAATATAACATAATTTCTCAATTTGGAATACCTTCCTCATTGGTTTTGAATAATGGTACACCATTTAAGAACAAGGATGTGAAAAAGTTCCTCGAAAAATATCATATACAACATCGCTTCTCTACGCCTTATTATCCTCAATCAAATGGCCAAGTAGAAGCTTCAAATAAGGTTATTGGATAGATTCTAAGAAAAACTATTAATAAACATCAAAAAGATTGGCATACACAATTATCCTATGCACTATGGGCCTACATAACAAGTATTTGAATGGCTACAGGTAACACACCGTATAATCTTGTCTATGGCGTAGACGTGATAATGCCCTTGGAGTTAGAAATTCCTTCCTTACGAATTTCCCTAAGAGACATCATGGATGATGACATAGAATGAGAGAACAGATTACAGGAACTTGAGATGCTTGATGAAAGATGTATTAACGCTCTTGAACGTCTTAAGGCTTAACAAAAAGGAATACAATGAGCCTATAATGCGCAAGTCATACAATGTTCATTTAATGTTGGGGACTTGGTTCTTTATGAAAATCAATGCAATGTAAACACACCGCTTGGTGAAAAAGGTAAGTTCGGCCCTAATTAGCTTGGACCGTATATAATTACTAAGGCCTTTGGATTCAGAGTGTATAAATTAGCTGATGAGCAAGGTACACCGCTTAAGGAACCTATTAATGCGGCACACCTCAAAAGATTTTATGCGTAAAGATCTAATGTTAAATGTTCCCAAGCTAATTTAGCACATAGATTAGCTTCAATTTCGACAAGATAGTATTGTTTTGTCTTAATTCATTTTGCATTAAATCTCTGTTCAGTTGATCATTGTTGTATCGTGTTTAAGTAGTCATTGCTTAGATCACTTTTGTATTAACTAAATATAGTATGAAAGTTAAAGTTATGTGTAAAATAATTAATCATTGTGCTTGTTACTACATGTTCTTGTTAGAATTGTTAGTATATCACAGTAGTATTAATTATAGAATTTAGACATCATCACTAGTTGCATTTTTACAAAAATCACATGTGATAGATCAAAAGCCATTACACATAGATAAAAAGAAGTAAACATCACACACACACACACACACATATATATATATATATATATATATATATATATATATATATAATATATATATCATTTTCATGAATACATCCTGTTTAGTGTAAAATTGGATTTTGTTAATCTTTTGTTGTTTAGATGTTAAAATCTACCTCTCCACTAAATATTGAAGGATCTAGGGTTGAGTGATGAGAACTATCATACCCTAGAGTCACTTTCAGATGTAGGGAAATTTGGATTAGGGAATTAATTATCAATTTGTCCTTCTCCTATGCTCAATTGACCATTAAAACCCTAATTATGCAAATATGAAAAAAAATTAATGAATTACGGAAAAAAATCTTGCAGACAGGAGTAAATACTGAATAACAGAAAACTTGTTTTTGGGGTTCCGAAGTGGAGCAGTCAGGGACATTGGAGCGGGTGCCCAAATTCAAGGTACCTAATTTTTTGGGGAATCTGGACCTCCTTCGGACATTGATTAGCCATGTAACTTCTATTTTTTGAAATCTATCTACAAAGGACACTGGAGCAAGCGCCCTAGTCCTAGAAGTGCTCCTTTGTCTGACTTTTCTTTAGATCTCAAATCCTTGATGCCTGCCAGTCCTTCTTGCAACTCCACTTTTCCTAAATGCGACACCTGTAACCTGAAATCACAAGACTTGGTTTGGGGGTTGTGGTGTTTAGAGGTTTGCCTCAGTCAAACCCTGGAGGACACTTAAGTCTCCAAACATTGTTGTCAGATAAAGAGGGTGTGCCCTTGTGAGGCAGAGGCCAAAAACCAAAGGAATCAATGATATGTCATCTTGTAGTGAAGCTCTCATGGAGGAAGATGCTCTTCATGCCATGAGGAGATTGATGCTCAAATATGCAAATATCAACACACAAAACATACAAGTCTGCTCTTGCAACACAATAGAAGGCCTTCAATCACCTTGAGAATGCCTAGAGTTCACAATGATCATCTAATAATGCTCTAGTCTACAAATGAATGCCTACACATGCTTATATATGCATCTACAAGAACTCCCACCAAGATATTTGAAATTCAAACTTACCGTGTTGGCAAAGGGACCTAATAACAGTCACTAACCGACACCCAGAAATTGGGGCTACCCCAAAATAGGGCAGGACTAGGGTGCGGGCGCTCAAGTCCTCCCCACTATTTTGGGTAGGGTACAGCTCAAGGGGTCCACCTAGGCCCTATTTGCCAAGGAACCTAGGTCTCATTCCATCGAGGTGTTAAAATATGAACTAAAATGTCCTAAATGCATGCTAAAGACCTGGGAGCTAAACCTTATGAGGGAAAAGCCCCCAAGGGGACATTTTTCGATGTTGCATTTAGCCCCCACTGTAATGTATGTACAAACACGAGGCCAATACATGCATTAAAGTAAGGTCACAAACACAGAAAACACATCAAACATGGAGAAGACACACCAATCACATAGAAGACAGTAATAGGCATGCAAAACATGGAGAAGATAGTTACAGTCACGTAGAACACAGAGCAGACAGTCAATGCATGGAAGACACATTAATGCATGGAAGACAAAAATGATATCTTTTCTTTTCTTTTTCTCATATATATGAAATGCAAATGCAAGTACTGGAAAGTAAACAACCTCCCATAATACACGATGCACTCCCATAGAGTGCAGGTCTCTATATATATGGGGAAACACACACGCAAGAGATGCAAAACCTCCCAAAATGCATGAAGCACTACTCAATAGCACTGGTCACTACATATGGGGCAACAAACACACCACACAAAACAAGCACGCCAAAACACACACACTTGAAGACACGAAAAAAACACGACAGACAAGCGATGGCGTGTTCCCTATTTCTAGGCTCATCACCATCTCAGGCACATTACCCACACACACTGATGATTGGGCTTCACCACAACAATCACCAAAAACACACTTAAGGGTTGAGTTAGTCACAGAACCGCTCCCCGCCTCCATAGAGGACTTTTGAAAATGACAGGATGATGCAATATGCTCTAAGAAATACACCATCCCCGCCTATGCAGAGGGCTTAAGAAAAAGGATATGCTCGATATCCCGCCTCCACAGAGGGCTTACATGATTGATTTATTAATTGCAAATAAACTCAGGATGCACGATGCACTACTCAAGAGCACAGGTCACTACATCTGAGGTTAAATACATTGCTAACATCTGTAATCGACAACTTACCTTATATGCCCCCACCTTAAGGTGGTTGATATCAGTTATCGATATCAATCACGTTAAGGTAGGAAGAAAACACACAAAGAAACATCGACTTTTGCAAAGGCCATGCCCCCCGGAGGTGACATGTACTTTACGCTCGTCAAATGTTCCCACAAACACATCCCTGCAAGAAACATGTTAGTGTCTACAACATCATGATAAACAACTACATCAATGCATATGATTAACCACACAAAGAGACAAGGTTATACAACAAATTTAGAGTTTGAGGATAACCATAGGGCTATATCATGAACCTCTCTGAATCGAGTACCGCCAAGGCTAGATTCAAAGACTAACAAAGGTGCATAGAGTAGTAGTATTGTTAAGGTTTGTAACTACGATAGAAACATCATCAAATTCACTACGCAGAAAGCACAAGTGCTTCCACTAGCCAAGCATCAGATAAGATATACAACCCCATCGTCATATTAGGAACTAAGTCCATTTTTTTTATTGCTCTCGAAAGGGACACTAGGTCCACATCAGTATAAATGTTTGTCGTCATCTGCCCGCTAAGTGGAAACACTAGAGGAAGGGAAACAATAAATAAGAGAGAAGAAACAAGTGTCTTAGGGACAGTCACGTATATTCGAAACCAAGGAGGAAGGTATTCCAAATTGAGAAATTATGTTATCTTGTATGAATCGACAGATTACATCGACAATCATGGATCACAAAGGGACCACTTTGACCCATTTTGTAAAATAATCAGTAGCAGTAATTATAAACGTGTGTCCCTGAGAGGAGGGCGGAGAAATTTTACCAATGAGATCCAAGCCCCAAATAGAAAATGGCCATGGTGACACCTGGGCATGAAGCTCTTGAGTAGGAGCATGGATTAGGTATTTATGTTGTTGACATTGCGGGTATCGCTTGATGTAAGCAAAGGAATCTTGTTCCATATGCTACCAATAATACCCCATACATAACAATTTTGCACCAATGATTTTCCACCGAAATGCCCTCCATAGGCACTAGAGTGAGCTTCTTCTAAAGCTATCAGAACCTCTGCATTACTTAAACATCAGAGTAAAACACCATTATAACTTCGTTGATATAAGACATTCGATAATATAATGTATCATGCTACTAGTTTGTGTAAACGGAGTTGGGCATTCTTAGATGTCAAGTCTGGAATGGTTCCATCGCGTAGATAGTTGAATATGTAGGAGAACCATTCATTAGTGTATGTCTTACCACATAGTTCTAAATTTGCAACTATAGGGCTTTCAAAAATCAGAGTCTTTAGATTATGAACAACAAAGGTAAATTCTTCAGGAGAACCATCAAGGGATATAAGGGAAGCTATGCTTGCCATTGCATCTGCATGCCAGTTATCTTTCCTAGGAATGGTATCAATCATATATGATTTGAATTGTTTTAAAAGAGATAATACAAACTCTTGATATTGAGAAAGCTTATCGTGCTTATTTTGATACAATCCCATGATTTGTTTAACAATCAATTGAGAATCATCGTATATTGTAATGTTCTAGATATTAAGAGCCAAGGCTGCATGAAGTCCAGTGATAAGAGCTTCGTATTTAGCTATATTGTTTGTGCATAAGAAATCTAAGCGGTAAGATAAGGGAATCAACTTACCAATAGGAGGTATTAATATAACACCAGAACCAGAGCTAGTTCGACATTTTGATCCATCAAAGTATAACTCCGATTTTTCATCCGTAGAGATTGTTAAAATTTGTTCATCAGGAAAAGCATTGACATTTTGTATAGAAAAGGGTGAGGGAGCTTTAACTAACTGATTAGCTATCACTTGCCCTTTAATTGCTTTTTGTGAAATAAATTTGAGATCGAATTCTATTAACAACATAACCCATTTAGCAAGACGACCTGGTAAATCTGTTCTTGCAAAGAGATGTTTCAAAGGGTCAAATTTTACCATTACATGCACTTCAACATTTAAGAGGTAATGTCTAAGATTTTGAGTGGAAAACACTAAAGCTAGGCAATGCTTCTCTATGATTGTGTATGGCACTTCATAATCAAGCAAAGTACGACTGATGTAATAGATAGCACATTCTTTGCCTTCATCATTATGTTGTGCTAACAAAGCTGCTAGGGCGTTGTTAGATGCTGAGATGTATAACAAAAATGGTTTATAAAAAACAACGGGTTGCAAAATGGGTGGATTAGCTAAGTAATCCTTTAAATCATCGAAAGCTTTTTGACATTCAGAATTCCATTGGAAGCGAGAATCTTTTTTCAGTAATTGCGTAAAGGGGTGAGTCCTGTCCGCGAGTTGTGAAACAAATCGGCGAATGGCCTATATCTTTCCCTGCAAACTACTAAGTTGAGATATGTTCTTGGGTATTGGCATATTAACAATCACATCTATCTTTTTTGTGTCAACTTCTATACCTCAATTTGAAATAATAAATCCAAGTAACTTTCTACTGTCTACACCAAAAATACACTAACGGGGATTCAATCGCATATTATATTTTCGTATGCGCTCGAATATTTGTCAAAGATTTGTCACATGGTCCTTACGATGGATAGACTTTGCTAGGACGTTGTCAACATAATCTTCTAGAATATTGTGCATATAATCATGGAATATAAGAGTCATCACATGTTGGTAAGTAGCTCCTGCATTCTTAAGTTCAAATGGCATGACTACCCAACAAAATGTACCCCAAGGTGTTATAAAGGCTATTTTATATTGATCGAGAGGATTTATAAGGATTTGATTATATCCTGAAAATCCATCCATGAAAGATAGCAATTCATGTCCGGCTATGGAATCAACAATCATATCGATATTAGGGAGCAGAAAGTTGTGTTTCAAAGATGCTAAATTTAAATCTCAGAAATCTGTGCACATTCTCATACGACCATTAGGTTTGGCAATAACAACAATATTCAAGATCCATGGAGAGTAATCAATAGGTCAGATAAAGCCAACTTGTAAGAATTTTTCTATTTCAGTTTTAACAAGTAAAGCAATCTTAGGATTCATCTTACGAATCTTTTATTTGAAAGGCTTAACATCTGGCTTCAACACAATATTATGCATTACAATACGAGGATCTATACCAGGCATGTCTGAATAATTCTAAGTGAACAATTTTGAGAATTCACTCAATAATTTAGTCATTTCTTCTTTTTCTTCCACATCTAAACAATCACCAATAGGGATAACTTTTTCAGGATTATCCTTATCCATAACGACATCAATAGTCTTTCCGTTAAGGAGAGTACTATGGTCAGGGGGATTGTAGGATTGTAATTGTTCTTCAAGTTCTTCATTTTTCTCTACTGTAGCCATTATTGTGCTAGTAGTCTTTCCAAAATATGCATCATTGTTTAAACAATAAGGTAGGCCACGTTTATGGTGATAACGAGGAATACCATCATAAGCACCTAGGAAGTCCATTATCGCTTCATCCGCTGTAAACATATCTAATGGAAGTGATCCTGGAGGACAATTGGTGTCAATCATCTCAAGGAATATCAAACTAAGTGTTGATATTGTATTCAAATTTAGAGTAGGGTGTTTGCAGGCTTTGGATTCCTTAAAAGGATTACATCCAATGCCACTCGAGTAATGTTGCGAAGAGGATTCTATAGGGACTTTGATTCCTTGTTGATTTATGCCACAACCATTACCTACATTGTCACAATTTTTGTAAAGGATTTGGAATCCTCTGCCATATAGAGAGACCATTTCTTTAGATGAAGGTGGATCTTCATAAGTCTCATAATCAGTTAGTGTAACTTAGAGTATTATCTTTATTTGTCAACAAAGAAGTCTTATGTTTATCATTCGAAGCATGTGAGGTGATCGATGCAATATTTGATGTTTCAGGGACAGGGTTTTTAAGTTTATACTCTCCTGTGGAGGAGGATGTGAAATCTAATGAACCCCAATCATCACCAACAAATGCACTCGATTGCTTGGGCTCTTGCATAACATTTTTAGAGGCAAGAGGAGCTAATAATTCAGCTTTCAAATTGTTTAAAATCTTAGGACCAACAACATGCTTATGGACTTCCATTTGCAAACAATTGTCAGGCTCAGGATCTGAATGGATAGTATGCAATTTTCCTTTAAATATAAACTTAATCGAATGATGTAAAGTAGAAGCAACTGCTCCTAATGTATGTATCCAAGGTCTACCTAGAATCATGTTATAAGATAGAGAACAAGGCATAACATGAATCAAGGTAGGCACCATCACAGGTCCAACTTGTATAGGTAAAATTATAGTGCCTACAGATTGTCGTCCAACATTATCAAAGCCACAGATACTTAACGATTCTGGTTTGATAGCATATACATCAACTTTGACCTTATGCAATAAATCAATGCCACAAACATTAAGGGCTGACCCATTATCAATCATAACTCTTTTAACCAATGTTTTGTTGATCGTAATAAAGATTACCAAAGGATCATACTGCTTCTGAACCTTGAGAGATGGTAACTCATGTTGTTGAAATAAAATGTCTTTTTTTGTTGCATGCATACAATCTAGTAAAGCAACAACATCATTTGGTCTAATAGCAGGAGGAACAATCACCTTTTGTAAAGCTTCTTGTAGCATTCCATGGTAAGTAGGTGAAGTTTGTATAAGTTTCCAAAGAGGTATCTTTGTAGGAGTAGCACAAAGCTTCTCTACAAGATCATAGTCTTTACCACCTTTATATATTAAATGAGGTGCTTGAGGAGGCATAGGTTGAGAGGCTGGTAAAGATATCAAAACATTCATTTGTTGTGTACTTTGTTTGTTATTCTGAGTGTTATATGCATGAGCAACCACATTATGATTAGTTTGTTGTAAGTTTTGTTTCGTAATTTATTTTGCACAATCATAAATGTGATCAGGAAATTGAGAAGAAGATGAAAGACCTTTAACAACAAGCATAGGTTTAGAGGTTGGTTGAACCACATTTGCACATAGGGTAACCACAATTTTTGGTTTTTCAATCTCTTCTTTAGATTTAGGCAAATAAATTGCATTTACAGATCTTTGAAATAGTGATGGCTTAGAGGCTGTAGTGGAATGTTTAATTGAGATAAAGTCCTCAAGGGCTTCATCTAACATATCGAAGTCATCATGACTAAATGACTCATCATAAGCATGAAAATCTTGCAAAAAATAATCTGACATTCTAACATGCTCTATTTAAACCAAGATTTAAATGCACAATGATGGCCTTTGCAAATGAAATACAACATCCAACAATAAATGATAATTTCAACTCTTTTAGTGGAAAGATAAAGAATGTAATCCATAATCTAACATATGCAAATTTCACTAAAGAGGCTTTTCAATCCAATTATGCTCTAGAACAATAAATTATATCAAATCTGAAGTTTAAAAGGATGCAAATTCTTTAAATTCTCAGGTTCACCAAAATGTTTAGGGTGAAAATTGATAGTTTGTTTAAACTAGGTTAAATACCACCATTTCACCGCTAAGTATTGGGAGGACAAGGATCAAGCTTGTGAACAAGCTTCTAGTCACTTTGTCTGTCCCTTATGCTCATGTAGTTGTAGAACCTAAGGCCCTAATCAAGATTTTATCAAGTGCTTTCCTTTTAGCCAAGTAAAACCCTAATTATGCCTTAAATAAGAAATATACAGAAACTGATGAAGCAACTGGCAAAATTGATCCCAGAAGTACAGAGAGAGGGTTTTAGACACAGTGTACCCAGATTCTGAGGGCTGCATGGACTAGGGTGCTCACTTCAATGTCCTGAAAATCCCCAAATAGAAAAAACTTCTGCACAGGGTATCTGAGACTGCCAAAAGGCTTCCAGATCTCAGAATAAACCCCTGGTTGGACTAGGGCACCCGCTCCAATGTCCTGCAAGTCTTAGAATCCAAAAGTCTGAAAGTCTGTCATGACTGTACCCGCAATATCCTTCTTCCTGTAGCTTCTTTTTTCCCTGCACCTACAAAAGAAGGAAATTGTTGCAGCTATATAGGAGATTGCCTCAGTCAAGCCCCATCTTTAGTATTTCTACCTCAACAATAGCTAAAGGAAAAGATTTGCAGAAGTGTGTGCAAACCTAACAATGTGTGTATGCATAAAAATCAAACCCTAGATGTCTCAATCAAGGGAAGATCAACAACTTTCTTTACATCAATAAACACATACAACTTCACCTCAAGGAGATGAGATAAATGAAGGCTTGCATGAACAAGAAGGTGAATTAGCAATGTCCGCGGAGGATCTCCAAGCTTACTATTGGAGGCTTCAACCCTTCTCCCAATCACGCAAAGGGTGTACAAACCCTAGGAAGAGCAAGATAGACTCAAGATCTTGATTCCTAATCTTCATCCATTGTCTCCAAGATAGAAAATAAAGAATACTTCAAAGAGCTTCAACAAGTCATTGATCTTCAATGGCAATTGTAGCAGAGTTTTGGCATCAAGCTTGCATTAGAATTTTGTGTGATAAAATGATTTGCAAACATCTTTTTATATCTAGCTTTAGGGAATTCAAATTTTGAAATAATGTCTCGATATTGCGTGAAAGCGAAGAATTTGAAAACAGAATCCTGAGGCACTTGGCGGGAACCAACACCATGCCAAAATTCAAAATCCCATGAAATGGGGGAGGACTAGGGCACAAACGCCCAAGTCCTAGCCCCCAATTTCAACTCAGATCTACATTTTTGGGGGTCCTAGGGACCCAAATTTCAAATCTCTTTCCAGGTTTTATCAAAAGGTTACCTCAAAAAATGAATAAACTACTCCTAGACTAAGTCAATTAGGGTTTCAGGAAGGCTAAAAAAGAAAAGGTTGAGAGGTCACCAAGAGTGAGGAGCTAAACTGAGGGAAATTGTACCATTCCATACAGGAGGACAATTTCTGACATTACACAAAACAACGAAGTGGTGAGAGTTTTTCCACTTGTTTACAAAGATGGAGAGCCCTTGCTAGTAGGCTACCTTGGACAACCAGAGAAAAATAACTCATTCATATTTTCATCCAAAACCTCAACCAAGAAATGGCCTTCTATTTGCAAGTATATTGTGCATCAACCTTCGACAAGATCATCGAAAAAGGGGTCACTATTGAAAAAGCCCTTATTGTGAAGGGTCTAGTCAAAATATACAACAAGAATGACAATGACAAAACCTCCAATGACAAACCTAAATTTTGGGCTAAAAACAAGAACACCATAGGAGATGGTGCTACCGATTCCAAGTACATCCAAATCGCCACTCCTAAACCAAAAGAGATAAACATGGTCCAAAATGTTTCAAACAATGTCTCTATCCCATCCACTCCTCCAAAATGAAATCCCCCTAATAATCCAAAATGTAAAAATACTCCCTTGGGTGAACCACTCAAGGTTGTATTCCAAAAGTTACTTTGAGCCGGCATGGTTGAGTTCCCCACAACGAAACCATTTGACAAAAACCAACCTAAACCCACATGGTACAAATAAAATGAATATCATGACTATCATCACATCAAGGGCCATGCCACGAGTAAATGCATGAAATTGAAAAACAATGTCCAAGACCTCATTAAGCGTGGCGGAATCCAAATGGAAGACCTCAATAATACATCACCCAATGATGGCTTAGGCATAGATACCAAGACCCTCTTCCTCACCACAACAATAATCAAACCACATCCAAACCATCCTCCTCCAATGCTAATCTTAACAACCAATCCAACAACATCAACTACAACAACGTTCTGCCTCCCTACGATAATATAGTGGGTAGAATTGAATTTGATTCTACTCATGTCACCACTATCAAACTCAAAATACCATCCCTGAATGTGCTGTTACCACCTGCTATGGGTGTATAACTGTAAAGGGACCATCCGCATCCTCCCTTACCACCACTTCCTAATATAACCTCCTCAACCATCTTGGAAACACTCCTACACAAATCTCCATCTTTGAACTCCTTAGGACATCCGCTATCCACCAGGAAATACTTGACAAGGCTCTCCAAGAGTCTCCCGTTCCTACTGACATACCTCCTTCCCAATTCCAAAACCTTGTCACTCAATTATCATCATTCTACCTGTTGTGATGCTCACAACACGCCCCATTTTACCCTCTAGGAAAATGAGGACCCCTGCTATGGCTTTTGTTTTTTTGCTTGTGGTTTGGTCTTGCTTGGTGGTAAAGGGAAAAAGGTACTCAATGCTGAAAATGTTTAAAATTTGAAATGCATGGTACTAAAAAGAGAAATTAAGGGTACCAGTGGAATTTACATGAAGTTTGGTCTAGAGTTGCTTTTTAAACCAACTTAAAATTCCTTGTATTTTGTGAGATATGTGGCTTTGTATTGAAAGTGTAGTGTTAATTAAATTTGTATTTCATATACAAAATTCTTTGTATCTAAAATGCTTTTGGGTTGTCACATTGTGATAAGGGGTTATTTTGTTGTGCTTTGCATATGTATCTTAAGTACTCAAATCAAAGTATACAAACCTGGACCCGATTGTGTTCAAAGGTAAAACAAATAAACATTCAATTTCGTGATTGCATTTGTATATCACTTTATATGTATAAACTCGTGCATTTGATATACAAATTGTAGAATATACATGCACGGACGTCAAAGTCAGTATCAAAAACAACCTATAACGTTAGGACATCTTATTTGTATATCACATACATGATTTGTTGTAAGTAGCCGGACCCGAAAAGATAATTAAATCAAGTACCAAAAGAAACATCACTTGCACATTTGTATGTTAAACACATTGTATCTTACATACAGATGCAAAATAGATGCAATTTGAAAAGTTAAGCAAAAATAAATATATGTTGTGTCTGCATCTGCATTAATAGGTGTATGTATTTGAAATACAAGAATGAAAGATGTATATAGAGAATTAAACATGAGACTGTTTAATTGATAAAATACTTAATGGGTATTTTTTGTATTCATCATATACAAAAAATTTACAAGTAAAAGGGAGATTCTTCCCACGATTGTCAAGTGTACAAAAATGATACAAAAAGAGCAAAATTGTCAAGACTTGAGTCTACCAGAGTTAGGGATGTTTGTAAAAATCCCCAATCCTGACTAGATCTACAAAGTGCGCCACCCAGTCACTGCTCTACAATAGGTCTAGTCCCTGAGATAAACACAAGAAATTCAACCCAATCGTCGCCCATTGGCAGTGATGTGCCAGAGCCAAGTTAGACATGTTCATTGAAAAGGGTAATCTATGAAATTACGCACCAGGAATAGAAACTAGTGCCGTCTCTGAGGTACACAGAATGCCACCTCCCAACTCGGCCCCAATTATCACGTCTATATCTGTAATATGGTACTTAGCTTTAAAAATGTCTCAAAATAACAAAAATATCTTGATTTTGTTGCCACCTAGGTCCAACAAGGAGGCAAGGAACCAAGAGGCAATATCAGAATTTGCCCTATATTTGTCCTCATTGATAAGAAAGTCACTGCCTAAGATCATCTTGACGACTTCTAATTCCAGATCGTGAAACCCAGGGTCGTCATGCTATATGATGAGCTTCCTCAGACGTGTGTCATAAATAGAGCCAAGGAAGGCAGTTTGCCTTTTGGCACCATGAAGACAAATAGGAGTATCCATAATTGTGGCTGGTGTAGTTTTGAAAATGAAATGAATTTCCCCATGATCGACACCATTAAATAGAGCTCCGCCTGATTTGTGAAATAGCTCACCGTTAATGAGGTTTGTGTGAGCTCGTTACCCAGTGCTAGGAAAATCAATTCATACATGCCAAAGGTCTAATTGAATTGAATACCATAGATATGCCTTTATTTACCTAGATTTGAGTCATGATTTCAAATTTAGCATTAAATACGGGATAGAGTACAGTCATTCATAATGGAGGGGTAGGAATTGAACTTTGGAGATATTTGTATTTGCGCGTGCATATGATATACAAGGTGAGATACATGGTGATATACATTTTTGTATACAAAGAATTGTATACAAGGATCCAATGTAAGAATGATTTAAATATTGCATACACTAGGTGGGGTCCACCAATGCATAATCAGGATGAACATGATATACAAAGGATGATACAAAGGATGTAAATACAATGCGGAACTTGAAATTGATTGCAATTTGTTTTATAAACCAGATGGAGTCTTGGTTATATGTTTCAAAGATTGTATAAAATATGCATAGAGGTATACAAGACTGAACATGCAAAAAGTAGAAGGGAAATGTGCATGTATATGAGATACAAAGTTCAAAAGTGCATAAGTTAACGTATACATAATTCAAAATATGAAATGAACAAAGCGTAGAATGAATTGTATACATTAATTGTGGTATTTAATACATAACTAACACTAAGAACATGAAATTAAAAGGAAGTAAAAGAAGTTGGGTATGTTGAATCTCACAATTACATTCAGGAGGTAAAATTGTGGAGCATTTTATAGAACTGTGATAAAAGATTCAAAAGGCGATTGAGAATTTGGAAGCGATAGCTGCGTGGAGATTGAACGGTAAATCTCATCAACTTAAAGTCAAAGGAGTTACAAAATACAGGTATGTTTTTGAAACCCTGTTGGTATTTTACAGAATATGGTTTTGGTAGTTTATACGATGATTACAGTTGAATAGAAAAGATTTAATTTACTTGATTACAGTAATTTAAAGGGGAAAATCATAAATTAGACACAATTGGAGAATGCATGTATGATTCCATTAAAGGAGACTTAGGGTAAAAGTAAAATGCTAAAATGTATGGTAAAAATCCTAGGAAATGTAAAACACGGTTGTAAAAGGAAATGTATATCTTCGCAGGATGCCGCTAAAAGGAAAGAAAGTTGAAAAGGTGGTTGGAAAAACTGAAAGGAGGGAAACCAAAACTAAGGAGGAGTTTACAACCGGGGGTTATCCTTCAAATATATACTGTACGCACAGGGTATCAGATACTGAGATTGGGGATTTTGATTTGACTGAGATATTGAACAAAATTTAAGAACCTGGCGCACCTTTGCAAATGAGAAATATTTGGGATGTTGGGCTATACAATGCTACAGGGTTTCCTCAAGCAATGGATGCTAAAGACCTAGTTATTGAGTGCTTATTGAAATATGATTTTAATTTGAGAAAGGTTAAACATAATGGAGTGGTCTTCGCAGACTTGTCTGTGGAAGGGATAGCAGAAACATTTGGGTTAAGGACCACTGGGAAAAAGAAAGAAGTGGATGTAGAGTTGTATGCTATAGATTTTAAGAAGGAAGAAGCAATATGTAAGAGTGCCATATTCTATGGTTGGTACAATTCTGATAAAAAACTGAAGGCATCTGCCAGAGTACCCAAGAATTTATATAGGATAGATTTTAAAGAGGAGGTCTACATCATGATTACATTATTGAGTAGAGTAATGGGATTGGAGGATGTGGCTTCATTTGAGCCATGCATGTTTTCAATCATATAGTTCATTAGGGAAGAAATAGGGTATGTACATTGGGCTAGGGTAATCAGTAATTCCATTTATACACAGGTTATCAAATTCAATAAATTCAAGAAATTCTTCATGTCCTTGTCCATTGTATATTCTTGTGCTGCCAAAATTGTTGGCAAGAGCCACTGCTCTGGTATAGAATAGAATGTTGTCATTGATGGCAACAAGGTAAAGATATTTCATCACAATGGCAAGGACACATTACTTTGGAAGACAATCCTTATCCGGCAATAAGACACAATCATTTTGGTCCAGAAGTCCTAAAGTGGCTAAGTATTGAAAGTGTTTAGGAAAAGGATGAGTACTCCTCCGCAAGTGAAGATATGAAGATGTAGCTTAGGTATGGTGCTCATAGTTATCTATTGATGTTATATTCCAATAATCAATTCATGACTTCCTTTGAAAGTCATCTGATGAAAAGACTAAGTCTGAGTCAGCAGGAGTTAGACAGAGATAGTGAACAGTGCTGAGTAAATTGGTCCACATTCCTCCGCATTAGCATATTTTGTTCTATGGTTTTGAAGATAGAGATAAGTCATGACTATCATAATCCAAGTTTGTAGCTCTGGAAGTGTAGTAGATCTTGTTCTATAGGCTCTCCAGTACCGACATCTAGTATAGCAGTGTTACAGTGTGACAGGGCAACAATTCTAAGGTCCGCATTTTGGCACATAGATTTATCTTGTCCTATGGAGTTGAAGACATGTTAAGAGATCATTAATGATTGTTGAATATGAATCATGAAGGTGAATTGGATCCGCATTGAAGATTTAACACAAGAACAAGACGACAAGGTATAACACTTGGTATACACGCTTCACAGTTTACTTGCCAACTTGATCATGAGAAAGATTTAATGGTGGATATAAATAGAGGATGGATTTCAATGTTTGAGTGAAATGGTGTACGATGTGATATATGTGGATGCAAAACATGTGAAGATAGAGTGGCCGCAACAAATAAAGAGAGATCTTGAACATATGTAAAAGCATAACAGTGAAATAGGGGTAGACTGAAATGGAGAGTTCTAAGTTAGTATTTATGTCTTTATGGTTTCTGTTCATTAGTTTAATTTGCTTTCACATAATTAAAATTGGTAAATGGATAAAAGAACAAGTTTATGAAAGATTTTGCATAACACTAATTCACCCCCCCTCTCAGTGTTCATTATATTCAATAATTGGTATCAGAGCAAGGTTCCTTGGAAGATGCCTAATAGCTTGAGGAAGATCTGAGAAGGTCCACCTATGGCAGCACAGAGGTGTCTCACTTATCCTGAAGCAAATCCCTCTAGCAACATTATAATTGGCAATCAAGTATATGTCAATAATGAACAATTTGAAGCAGCTTTAGAAGATCTTGACAACTCCAAGGCTGATATCAAGGGTTTGGAGGAGAGTATCAAAGAAGCCGATGATTACATTTTGAAACTAAAAGAGTAGATTAGTAAATCTCAAGAAAGAAAGAAAGATTTATGTGAGCAACTAAAACAAGCAAATGAATCTATAGAAAGTCTCCTCAGAGTAATTGAAGAAAAGACCAAGAATGAAGAATATCTAAATCAAGTTGTGAAGGACAAGTCAGAGGAATGTGAAGGACAATTTCTACTCTTAAAGTTTAACCTAGAAGCAACAAATGGCTACAGAGAAAAATTCAAAATAAGCTCTGCAAAACTTGATCATTTGCTAGCCAGTCAAAAGTATCTAGATGATAAACAAGGTTTGGGATTTGAAAAGGAAGAAAGTTCAAACTCAGGACAAGATAGATCTAAAGAAGGAAGAGGTAGAAACTATCTGATAAGAAATCAAAGAAAAAGACCTCCGGTTAGACAACCAAATCCTCAAAGGTATCCATATTTCAATGGTTATTGTTTCAAATGCAATAAGTATGGTCATAGGACTAGTCAGTGTAGAAGTAGAAATCAAAATGTTCCATCTTTTTCTGGTCAATGTTTCAATTGCAAGAAGATTGGCCATAAAGCAAATGAGTGTAGAAGTGCGTTAAGAAATGTGCCAAACTATTCAAGGAATAGTTAATTCTTCAATGGCAAGTATTTTGCATGCAACAGATTTGGGCATATGGCTAATTAGTGTAGATCAAGACCAATTCCAAAATACAGAAGAAACCAAGGTCAGAGAAATGTTGTTTGTTTCAATTGCAACAAATTCAGACATTTCGCAAAGTTCTGCAGAAGCAAAAATACAACAAGAGACTATCCTACAAAAAAGGGGAAAACAGACTAGAGAGTAGACAAAGGCAAAAAGAAGATTGATTTGGTAGAAACCAAGAAAGAGATGAGTCATATTTGGATAAAAAAGGATGTTACTAAGGTCAAGGATGGATCTGTACCAGTCTCCGGTGTAGATACTTCTTCTAGGAAGTAAATTAAAAGCTCTAGCTTAGGGGGAGCAACGTCAAAATATAAATCCCCCAACCAAAAAGTTGGTACTGGAATCCAGCACATAGATATGTGATAGAATCCAAAATGATAGATCCCTTGAAAGAAATTTCAGAAGAAAAAGATCTAATGCAAAATATTGCGGAGCAATCCTAATCGACTATTTTCTACAGTGAAGAGTTTAACAGCTTTTTGGAACAAGCATTAATGATGATTAGGTTAAGTCGTGCAGAGGATAAAAGAGAACTAGCATAGTTCCAAAATCACTTTGCATCTAAAGCTATCAAGTGTTCAGAGAGATTGAAGCAGAGTTTAAGCAGCAACAACCAAGATTTGAAGCGTTTGAAGAAATTTGAAGAAAGGAAACCCTAACACAATGAAACAAGGTATTCTCATTGAAACCCCATTTGCAAATCTATTAAATTTCTACAATGGAAACTCTATAAGTTGTAGACATCTCTAAATGACCTCAGCCTAAGTTTAAGAAGCACCCCTACAAGGCAACCGAAGTTGATCCAATGGGTGCATTCTCAAAAATACCCTATGGAGTTCTATATGTGGAAGACGTTGGGGCATACATCCATGTGGCCCTAGATGAGCTCGGTGGCGATAAATTCTTAGAACTATTCCTGAGACATTTAAGTAATGATCAATTTGACCTAAAGGAAGAATACAAAGCTTTAAAGGAGAAGAAATTCATCCAGTATGCAAAGTTTCCTGCATGTGCAGAGGATGACCGGGTTTGGTATAATCTTAGTTGAACCCACGACGAATTCATGTGGTTAGGGAAAGGGCAACCCTTTAAGATAACAAAGGAGGTGATTCAGGTAGTCAGTGGACTAAACTCCACTGGAGGTGTGCCATTATTGAAGGCGGTCAAGAATCAAATGGTTATAGATGCTACCTGAGCCCAATTTGACAAAAGGGTATTGACAATAAATGATATCACTGATCCTACAATAAAATTTGCCTCAATGGTCATAGGTTACAAAGTTTACTTCTCAAACCGGGAAAACTCTATTTCTGGTACTACAATATACACTGCCTATCAAATGGCTAAAGAAAATATAGAATATGATTTGTGCGAACTGCTGTGAACCCAACTTCTGGAGAATCTAAACAAGATAAAGGAAATCAAGAACTATCCATTCAAGTATGGTATGCTAATTATCTGTTTATTCTTCTATTTCTTGAATGAATTCCCAAATCATAAGGGATTGATTTGGTTGAGAAATAAACCAGTAGCTATGCAAATTATAAATTGTCTTAACAACTTGGGTAGTCATAATGAGCAAAAAGCAACCCTATGGGGATTTTTCAAGAATTTTCAAAGTATGATGTGTTGGAGTATAGAACAACACTGAGAGGGGAGGGGTGAATCAGTGTTGTATAATTTTTAACATTTCAAAACTTGACTCAAAATATTGTGCAAAGGAGTTCACTAAAAGACATAATTATTATGATATGCAAAACTTAAATAAAGATGATCAAATAGATACAACTTAATCAATCACAAAGATAACACATGACATAGGTTTTGATGAGTGGAAAACCCTCAAAGGGAATAAAAACCATTCTAAAAATTTGCCTCACTGGCTTATTTGAATCTCACTGATTACAACAATAGTTGTCTCACTAACAATTAACCATGCCTCACTGGCATACAAGACCTCACTGGCATAAATCTGCCTCACTTGCAAATACAATCACCATTATCAAAATATAAATTGTAGTGTGCAAGAAATGATTGCAAGTCAATCTAATTTGTACCATTACATACCTTGTGATTCATCACTCAAAGATTCAAATACAACCACTTAAATCATCTCATCAAATCACCTGCAAAATATATCTCATTCATCTCTCTCAATCACCTTCTGAATAACCTTATTCACCTACAATTTCTTCCACACTTAAAATAATGTCTTCATCTCATCATATCTCAGATTTTTAAATTAAATTACTCAATGTATCTGCAATGAAATTATAAATGGAATAAAGAAGCCTTTCATATTCTTCTTATTTCCCCTTTCAATACATCTACAAAATAAGATAATTTCTTCTCTGTATGACCATTTCCATTCATGAAGAATAATATCAAATTCCTTTACTTTGCATATTTTCAACTCTTCTACAAAAACCCTTGATATTCTTCTCTGCATATTCATCTTCACAATTTCAAGATTAAAAATAATTTTGTCAAAAATAATGTATTAAAAATAATAATATCATCTGTATGCTGTAAATAAAATCACCATTCTACATCCATATAAATCTCTTCATAGAAGCATTCATTTCTTCTAAAACCTCTTCATATTCCTTCTAAGAAAAATCATCTCTATTTCCCATCATAAGATATTCATCACCTGCAAATAAAGGATTTCAATAATATTTTAATCAAACTCTCTGCGAGAGAAAACAAAAATACTCTTTCACATTCGAATCCATTCCTCTTCAAAAAAAACTTCCTGCATGATGCACAATAAGTTCTCATAAAAGAATAATGTCTTAAAAAAATTTCCTTCCTTAAAAAAAATGTCTTCTTTTTCTTTTCATTGCCACGAGAGAGTTTTTTTAAAAATTAGAACTAAATCTTCTTAAAAATTTGATCTTTCAAATCCCTTAAAACTCTGCCTTTTCAACATACTAAAAATAGCCTTTTAAAAGCCAAAAACTGCAGTCATAAGAGGATGACAGTCTAATGATCATCAAATGCAATGCATGGTAGTTGGGGTCTTAGTTTAAATAATAGCCATTGATCACATTCTTCGTGCCCTTCAAAACTTTTAAACTCAACCATCAATTATCATTTTGGCACCCACTCATATAAAGACTAACTGATGCCGATGGTGAGGGAGATCTAAGGGGCCGGTCACTTAAGTGTTTAAGGACCCCTCTAATAGGTGAATATTAGTGAAGTGACGTATGATCTTAGGTCACCATCCGAATAGACAAAAAGTGCTTTTAAACATATGATGGTTTCAAACAAACTATTAGGACTTTTACAAGGTGTTTAATAATGTCTTTTAAGCACAATTAACCCTTTGATAAAAGTTAAATCTATTTGCATAGAATCACCTTCCATTTTATATATTTGATAATGAAGACCTTCTGAACATTGAACACTTCTATCCAACCAAACACAAGACCATGTAGATCAACAACTTAAAATATCAACATTCAACTCCTAAGCACTATGCATAAACATTGAACCAACAACACCCATCAAAGAGTCATGGGGATTCATGAGAGTTCATGAAGATGATAAGCACTATGATCAACTATGAAGATCCTGAGAAACAACAAATGTGAACTATGACAATGACGTCAACCTTCACCTCAACCAACATGATATGAAACAATGATATGACATCATCTCCATGGATCCACCAATTTCTGCAACCTGAAGAATTTCAACTTCTTTGATCATGAAAGAACCAAGTAAGATTTGATCCCTCAACATCAATGATTCTATCCTAATATTCTCAAGAAGAATAACAAACAACAAGATATGAAAAACATCATGTCATCCATTTGATAATCCTATAGTCCTATGAACACTTGAAGCACCAACATTTGTGAATGCTTAAGGTACCAACATATGAAAAACATAACAACACCATGATTCCAACAATGTATCAACCTCTAACAACATATCAAGTGAAGAAGCATGAAACGTGATGAACCAAGTAAGTAACCTCATCAAGTGAAGAAGTAGCAACATAGAAGCTATATCATACTCTTTTCTTAGCATCATGGTATGACCATAAACATGAGACAATCCATATGATCATGAACCTTCAAATTGACTCCACAAAACTGTCATCTTATGAACACCATAACAAGAGCAAAACCCACCAAGATAACATCTCTTTCATGTACCAAGTACCAACATTTTGTCACCTTGACCTACTAAACAACTCAACTAATAGTTCACCCAATGAGATCACCATGGCATGAGGTATGAAGCATGTGTACTGGTGAAGCATGACAAACAACATGAACATCATTACAATGTTTAAGCATCATTAAGTCAAGGCATCATAATACGAAACATTGCCTTAATCAATTGAGGTCCGTCTAAGCAGAGCATAAGAGATATAAACCAAACCAATACGAACTGAGATCTTCTTTGAGGTCTTCCTGAACAACATCCTGATACATAATCCAATCAACATCACCTCAACCTTTGACATTAATGAACATGAAGACACTGTCCACATCTTGAAGCATTGTGCCTATGATATTCATGAACAACATAAACCATAAACATTCTCATCTTCTCCTGATGATATGCATCAACTCAACTCCTTTTTGACATCAAAGACAATCTACTTCCATCAATCTCCCCCTTTGTCATTGATGGAAAAACTACATGATCCAATTTCTCTCTCTCCCCCTTTTTGTCATCGAATGACAAAGGATGAATTAACTCCCTTGCTTAACTCCACTGAAAAAATGTTAAAGCTTGATTATAACATTTACAATCTCATTGCATTATGAGGATTTTGAAGACATAAACTCCTGTTAACCTATTATCTATTCTTTGAACCTGTGATGAACTATTATGACAAAAATAACAATCCTGAAGCAATCATATGACAAACCTTGTTGAAAATTCCCTGAAACAAATCTTCAATTTGACTTGAAGCACATACATCCTGAAGCACAAACATATTTCTGCTATTAAATACCAACTCCTGATAACATGATGACCACACAAGAGATGACCTTGCCAAGACTTTCATGATAGTAACTACAAGAAGACAATCAACCTAGAACCCTGTACACACTTCTTGGCATGATAAAGAATGAAGGTCATCCTGTAAGGAATGAAGACTATCTTGATGAAGGTCATCCTCCAATTCCTGCACATGACACTTTTTACAACACAATGTCAAATCTTATATATATACAGAACCACTATCAATACCTTTGCAAAACCAAATGTAGAGACAAGTGCTATGAATTGACTTCTTCCATTTTCAACCTCCTCAGTCAACATATGCTAACATTTGATGAGATCTCCTTGAGTACACCTTAATTGGAATTGAACAACTCTTTTCTATGACAACCAACACTTCACATTCTCACTAGCATATCAAGAACACTTTGAACTGCAACATCATGACAACTCAACCTTTGTTAGTATCAACATGATATGAACAAGATATAAATAGGATCATTTATAAACCAAGTCACTCAACATCATCAAACTCTTTGTGTATTGAATCCCTGAACATCTTATCAACATGAACCACTAATCACCTGTATCACTATCATACATTGAAGATCAACATTAACAACACCATTAAGAATTTGATTTCACAAGACTGATATGAATAGCATATTATCAGGCATGAATCCAAAAACATAATAAACAAAACAAGATCATCCTATTGACAAACACCAAATAATCTCCTCCTAAAACTTCTTCGGGATAATTGATAGGACATGAACAACTCCCCCTAACTTCATGCCATATGTTATGCAACTGATGATGTGACTTATGCAAGATGCACAAGTTTAGGATCTATCTTCTCTTGACTTTGTTTCTGCTTCCAAACTTTTATAGGTTCTTTCTTCTATTCAGGTTTCTTCTTCCAAACCTTTTCAACCATTTTCTTTTTCCAACCTTTCAAACCATACTTCATTGCAACTATGTGCTTTGTGACCAAGAGAGTTACACTTGAAACACACAAGATTAGCATTGCTTTTTGAAGTAGATTGACTTCTTCTGCAATTAGCTGCTTTGTGTCCAAAATGATTACAGGTAGAACAATAACCAAAAAATAAATAATTATACCTCTACATATATGCTTGTCTAACTGAAGCAGTTCTTTTGAAATTTCTCCTCCTTTGATTATGCATTTTGGCAAACTCATTTTTGGTATTCATTTCAGGTTCAATCTTCTTTTTGCCTTTAGGAGTAGTAACATGATAACTCAGATCAATTTACTTTCTAGGAATCTCTCTAATGTTAGAAGACTATCCCTTTTCATATCGAAGTTTAGAAGTGTCTCTATGTTGTTTTTGTTTACCCAACATCTCATGTAACTTGCTTGTGCTCTCTTCAAATCTCAGATTCTTTTCCAACTACTTCTTAAGATCCTCAAGATCTTTTCTTAAAGAGACTATTTCTCCTTCAAGCTTTTGGCATTCAACTATTTTAGCTTCCAAAACAGACTTTGTTACATTAGCTATCCTCTTAGCTTCCTCAACCTCTGTCTCCAAATTTATAATTAATTTATCTGATTCACCTACTTGATTTCTTAAATCTATAATTAGATTTCTAGCATCTTCAAGGTCTGAAAGTGCTTTGTTTTTAAAATCTTTTTCTTGTTGTAGCTGCAACTCTAATTTGTGATTCTCCTTTTTGTATTTCTTGATCTTACTCAGAGCACATATGAGTTCTCCTTCTATGTCAATCTCACAATCAGTTTCATCAAACTCTTGTCCATCTTCACCCATGAAGAGGTCTTCTTCTAAATTTGATTGAGTCTCATCTCCTTCATGTGAATGACTTCCATCATTGTCACTCTTCTCAGATAACAAACTATCCTCTCCTTTAAGTGCATCACCTTGATAGATTCTTATTATTTCCTTCCACACATCCTGAGCTGTTTCACAATGCATAACTTTACAAGAGACTTCATTAGATAAACCAGACAAAATGGCCTTGTTTATATATGATTACATTCATAAGCCTCTTTTATATTTGTAGTATTAGGTGATTGAGAGGAAATAAAATATCCATTCTCAATAGACATCCATACACCATACCCTAAAGAGGATAGATAAACTTGCATTCTAATGCACCAAACAGAGAAATCTGAACCATAAAAGAAAGGAACTTCTGACTCAACTTTTGAGACATTATTTCTATTCTTCTTACCCATTGTACTCCACTATTAGGACCTACCCAAGCTTGTAAGCATCTATAGGGAACCTATGATCTGATACCACTTGTTGGAATATAGAACAACACTGAGAGGGGGGGTGAATTAGTGTTGTATAATTTTTAACATTTCAAAACTTGACTCAAAATATTGTGCAAAGGAGTTCATTGAAAGACATAGCTATCATGATATACAAAACTTAAATAAAGATGATCAAATAGATACAACATAATCAATCACAAAGATAACACATGACATAGGTTTTGATAAGTGGAAAGCCCTCAAAGGGAATAAAAACCACTCTAAAAATTTGCCTCACTAGCTTATTTGAATCTCACTGATTACAACAATAGTTGTCTCACTGACAATTAACCATACCTCATTGGCATTCAAGACCTCACTAGCATAAATCTGCCTCACTGGCAAATACAATCACCATTGTTAAAATATAAATTGTAGTGTGCAAGAAATGATTGCAAGTCAATCTGGTTTGCACCATTACATACCCTATGATTCATCACTCAAAGATTCAAATACAACCACTTAGATCATCTCATCAAATCACGTACAAAATATATCTCATTCATCTCTCTCAATCATCTCATCATATATTAGATTTTCAAATTCAATTACTCAATGCACTTGCAATGAAATTATAAATGAAATAAAGAAGCCTTTCATATTCTTCTTCTTTCCCCTTTCAATACATCTACAAAATAAGATAATTTCTTCTCTATATGACCATTTCCATTCACGAAGAATAATATCAAATTCCTCTACTTTGCATATTTTCAACTCTTCTACAAAAATCCTTGATATTCTTCTCTGCATATTCATCTTCACAATTTCAAGAATAAAAATAATTTTGTCAAAAATAATGCATTAAAAATAATAATATCATCTGTATGCTGCAAAAAAAAAAACCTTTCTGCATCCATATAAATCTCTCCATAAAAGCATTCATTTCTTCTAAAACCTCTTCATATTCCTTCTAAGAAAAATCATCTCCATTTCCCATCATAAGATATTCATCACCTGCAAATAAAGGATTTCAATAATATTTTAATCAAACTCTCTGTGAGAGAAAACAAAAATACTCTTTCACATTCGGATCCATTCCTCTTCAAAAAGAACTTCCTGCATGATGCACAATAAGTTCTCATAAAAGAATAATGTCTTAAAAAAATTTCCTTTCTTAAAAAAACTTCTTCTTTTTCTTTTCATTACCACGAGAAAGTTTTTTTTTTGAAATTAGAAATATATCTTCTTAAAAATCTGATCTTTCAAATACCTTAAAACTCTACCTTTTCAACATACTAAAATAGCCTTTTAAAAGCCAAAAATTGTAGTCATAAGAGGATGACAGTCTAATGACCGTCAAATGCAATGCATGGTAGTCGGGGTCTTAGTTTATATAATAGCCATTGATCATGTTCTTTGTGCCCTTCAAAACTTTTAAACTCAACCATCGATTATCATTTTGGCGCCCACTCATATAAAGACTAACCAATGTTGATGGTAAGGGAGATCTAAGGGGCTGATCACTTAAATGTTTAAGGACCCCTCTAGTAGGTGAATATTAGTGAAGTGACCTATGATATTAGGTCACCAACCTAATAGACAAAAAGTGCTTTTAAACATATGACAGTTTCAAACAGACTTTTAGGACTTTTACAAGGTGTTTAATAATGTCTTTTAAGCACAATTAACCCTTTGATAAAAGTTAAATATATTTGCATAGAATCACCTGCTATTTTATATATCTAATAATGGAGACCTTTTGAATAGTGAACACTTCTATCGAACCAAACACAAGACCATGCAGATCAACAACTTAAAGTATCAACATTCAACTCCTGATCACTATGCATAAACTTTGAACCAACAACACCCATCAAAGAGTCATGAGGATTCATGAGAGTTCATGAAGATGATAAGCACTATCATCAACTGCAAAGATCCTGAGAAACAACAAATATGAACTATAACAATGACATCAACCTTCACCTCAACCAACATGATATGAAACAATGATATGACATCATCTCCATGGATCCACCAATTTCTGTAACCTGAAGAATTTCAACTTCTTTGATCATGAAAGAACCAAGTAAGATTTGATCCCTCAACATCAATGATTCTATCGTGAGATTCTCAAGAAGAATAACAAATAGCAAGATATCAAAAACATCATATCACCCTTTTGATAATCCTGTAGTCTTGTGAACACTTGAAGCACCAACATTTGTTAATGCTTAAGGTACAAACATATGAACAACATAACAACACCATGAACAATGTATCAGCCTATAACAACATATCAAGTGAAGAAGCATGAAACATGATGAACCAAGTAAGTAACCTCATCAAGTGAAGAAGTAGCAACATAGAAGCTATATCATACTCTTTTCTTAGCATAATGGTATGACCATCAACATGAGGCAATCCATATGATCATGAACCTTCAAACTGACTCTACAAATCTGTCATCTTATGAATACCATAACAAGAGCAAAACCCACCAAGATAATATCTCTTTCATGTACCAAGTACCAATATTTTGTCACCTTGACCTACTAAACAACTCAACTAATAGTTCACCCAATGAGATCACCATGGCATGAAGTATGAAGCATGTGGACCGATGAAGCATGATAAACAACATGAACATCATTACCATGTTTAAGCATCATTAAGTCAAGGCATCATAATACCAAACATTGCCTTAATCAACTGAGGTCCTTCTAAGCAGAGCATAAGAGATATGAACCAAACCAATACCAACTGAGATCTTCCTGAACAACATCCTGATACATGATCCAATCAACATCACCTCAACCTTTGACATTAATGAACATGAAGACACTGTCCACATCTTGGAGCATTGTGCCTATGATATTTCAATGACAATCTACTTCCATCATGATGCACTCAAGAGATAGAATTCTTGAGAAAATTGTTGACAAGTACAAGGACACAATTTGTTTCATGGTCACTAAGGATCAATTCTTAATGGAAGCCATGGAACCCAGAATTGTATGGGTAAAGCCCGTGGTATATGAGGTAGATGATTTTTTTTTGGAAAACTATGCCTAGCACCTGCTCAACAAACCTAAAGATACCAAAGAAGAAAGGTTTGGAACATATGAGGAGTTATCTATGAAGCTCCATGTTGAACTTAGACAAACAAAATCCACTAGGAAAGTGAGAAAAGAGGTAGAAGAAATTGCCACAAGGTATGGCATCACCAAAGAGCAACTTAAGGAATTAAGAGAAAATGCAGAGAAAGCAAAGAAGGAAAAACAAGAGAGTGAATAGGCTAAGGTTCCGGAAGAGCCTATAAAGAAGCAAAGAGGGCCTGAAACAACACAAAGGACTACCAGAAGCTCTACTACTTTATCCGATATGACATCATCAAAGAAACCCTCTGTCAAAGACTGTATGTCAGTGTGGGAGAAAATGATGAAGAAGAAATTGAATCAGATGAGGAGGTAAAGAAGATGAAAGCTGAGGCTATCAAAACTATAGGAAAGTCCTCCGGAAAGGCCATGTCAAGAAAAATATAGAAGGTAGATGAGATTCAAGCCACATTAAAACTTGAAGATGTATTAAAATATGTCATTGTTGATGGAAATCTGAAACCTGTGGCTGAATTTTATGATGATTACAATGATGCTGATAAAAGGGTTTTGGGAGAAGCCACCATAAAGTATTTGAACATATACAATAGAGCTCTCATTAAGATCATTGGTGATCTCCCAGATACCTTGGGAAGTATTCTGTCAGCTAGAAAAGAAATTGCTATGGCTAAAGACATTGAGCTCAGACAACATGCACTAACAAGGTTAAGTCTAGAGATCACTCCTAAAGAAGAAGCCAAAATTTCTAAAGAACTCAAGGATGACTTCAGGACCAAGAAAAGGATGAATTCATTGATGATCGGTGAAATCAACAATGTGGTTAAGGAAACAGAGGAAACCATTTTGGAAATATTAAAGAAATATAATATTCCCACCATCTATGACAATAAAGTAATAGATGGTGATAATATATCTGTTCACATTGGAAAGGAGACAACTAAAGAAAAGGAGATTCTTGCCTCTCTAGAACTTCAAAAAATTGAAAGTATTATTAGAGAGAAGACCACAAAAGAAAAATCATTGACTGCACAAACCAGTTCTTCTCTGACACATCAGATTGAAAAGGATCTGACATAGGATGAATAGAAGGAAGACTCAAACAAGGCAATGGATATTGATCCTCCAGAGTTGGAATAGGAAGATGTGGTCTCCGGTGCAACAAGAGACACTGTAGAAGCATTAAAAGAGCTATTGGAAAAAGAAGAACTAATTCTAGATGAGCCTGAGTCAATCCAAGGTCCAATAAACTTGGACATAATGTCTCCTACTCAAATGTTCAAGTTGGCTTTAGTTGCTCAAGCCAAAGCAAGAAAAGAAATATTGAAGGCCCAACTTGAAGATAGTGAACTCATAAATGATGCCTCCAACATTTTGGAAAAGATGGTACCAACATACCAGAAAGATACCTCTCTGTCTGCCACTTGTCAACTCAAGGGACTAATTCATTCTATAAGTACACACTTTGAATCGCTTGAAAAATCTACTGAAACAAAAGTTAGACAAGAGTTCAATGAGAAAAGGATAGATGAGTTGACAAAGTTAATAGCCCATGATAAGGCTTAGCTAGATAATGAAATACAAAATATTTAGAGTTCTATTATAGAAGCTGGTGATGTATAAATTTTTTTTCTATCATGGTTGGAATTTACAAAGGAGATAAAAGAAAAGATCAAGGAATTAGAAGAGAAACTGATGAATATTTCTAAGAAGTTTGATCTAGTAAATGAATCAACCAACAACCAAGAAGCTCAAGTCATCAACATCCACAATGACTTGAATGATTTAATAAATAAAAGGTATCAAATGAAGAGTAGAATGGGACAATTGAGAAGATTGATCAGTCCTAAACTGGAATCAATGCCCAAGCTTGTAGCTGAAGCACAACTTGCTGCACAAACTATCACACCATCAGATTTGCAAAAGGTAGAAGCTCTATTTTTTCTACTCAGTGGATATATACAAATTTTGGATAGTGCTAAGAAGAGCTTGGATGTTGAGATAGCTCAACTAAAGAACATCTTTGGTGACATTCTTCAGCATATGTAAGATAAAATAGAAGACTGCACTTGTAAATACGTGGTAGAGTACATAACATTTTGAAGTCTTGACAACATTTTGGTTTTGGATCACACCCTTTGCCATTGATGTCAAACGGGGAGAAGAAAATTAGTGAAAAATGGATAAACATCTTAGGGGGAGTAGAAGAATAGAGTGTATACAGTAAGGGGGAGCAATCAAGCATTTTTCGCTAAGTGTTTCCATCAATGCCAAAGGGGGAGATTGTTGGCAAGAGGCACTACTCCGGTATAGAATAGAATGTTGTCATTGATGGAAACAAGGCAAAGATATGTCATCACAATGGAAAGGACATGTTACTCTAGAAGAGAATCCTAATCCGGCAATAAGACAAAAGCATTTTGGTCCAGAAGTCCTAAAGTGGATAAGTATTGAAAGTGTTCAGGAAAGGATCAGTACTCCTCTGCTAGTGAAGATATGAAGATGTAGCTTAGGTATGGTGCTCCCAGTTATCTATTGATGTTATATTCCAATAATCAAGTCATGACTTCCTTTGGAAGTCATCTGATGAAAAGACTAAGTCTGGGTCAGTAGAAGTTAGATAGAGACAGTGAACAATTCTGAGTAAATTCGTCCGCATTCCTCCAAATTAGCATATTTTGTTCTACAATTTTAAAGTAAGGTAGAGATAAGTCACGACAATCAGAATCCAAGTTTGTAGCTCTGGAAGTGTAGCAAATCTTGTTCTACAGGCTCTCCAGTACCGGCATCCAGTATAGTAGTGTTACAGTGTGACAGGGCAACAGTTCTAAGGTCCACATTTTGGCACATAGATTTATCTTGTCCTGTGGAGTTGAAGACATGTTAAGAGATCATTAATGATTGTTGAATATGAATCATGAAGGTGAATTGGATCCACATTAAAGATTTAACACAAGAACAAGCCAACAGGGTATAACACTTGGTATGCACGCTTCACAGTTTACTTGCCGACCTGATCATGAGAAATATTTAGTGGCGGATATAAATAGAGGATGAATTTTAGTGTTTGAGTAAAGTGGTGTGTGATGTGATATATGTGGATGTGAAACATGTGAATATAGAGTGGCCGCAACAAATAAAGAGAGATCTTGAACACATGTAAAAGCAGAGCAGTGAAACAGGGGCAGACTAAAATGAAGAGTTCTGAGTCAGTATTTATGAACTTAAGTGGAACTATTTTGATGCATATGTAGATGCAATCATAGTAGTTCATCCTTGGAAATGAGCCACCCTTATTCTACTTTCTTCTTCTAATTGATAGTGAGCTTTTTTCTTGAGCAGTGAGATCAGGGCAATGAGCCTCTTGTAATTCCGTATTATGCTATAATAATATTTTGAGAGATAACACTCTCTGTGGTTTTTCCCTCAGGTTTTCCATGTAAAAATCCTGGTGTTCATGTGTTATGTCTTTATGGTTGTTGTTCATTAGTTTAATTTACTTTCACATAATTAAAATTGGTAAATGGATAAAAGAACAAGTTTATGAAAGATTTTGTAGAACACTAATTCACCCCCCCTCTCAGTGTTTGTTATATTCAACAAAAATAGCACTGAATGGAATACCAAGGATTGGTATCCTAGGGAGTGGACCAGGACAAACTATTGTATATGGACATTATCGAGACATACAAGCCAAAATGTGGGGAAGAACTAAATAAGGGTTAATGCTACTTTCTCCATGTATCTAACAAGGATTTTGACAGGGGAGAAAGATCAAAGATTGTCTAGGAAGCAACAAAGAGTGCCATCACATGGCATAGTACCTGGTATATTCAATTTCCTACATTCACATATATCAGAACTGAAGGATTCAAAGGCAAACTATTCAGGTTACCTAGGTATCCATCCAATAAAATAATGTTGCTAGAATTCACAAGATAGATACTTGATGGATACAAGATGTATAAAAATAGGTTTAACAAGGGTAATCTTAGATTCCCTTTTTTGATTGGAAGGTATCATTGTTTTAATGAGGAGGTGGCCAAAGAGTCAGAAGATGAATTAAGGTATTATGGTTTTCCAATGTTTGATTTGGTATGACCTTTTGACCCATTCAAAAGGATTCATAATTTCATAGATAAGAAATTCAAACATCAGCATCAACTTGAGGATTTTTGGGCAGATTGTGCTAATGAAATGGAGGTTAGGAAGAGACATCATCAACGGTTAACTCTAGATCAAATGAGAACATTAGGAGGAGTTGAAGTGCCTCAGGAAGTGGTGTCTGATGATGAAAATGCTCTGCATTTAGGATATGATAGCACAAAGGAAGTCTTAACTGAACCTCATTAGGATCAGCCTGAGGAAACATCATTGGAAAATGTTTCAAAATTAGTCCTAGAATATTCTAATCTATGGATAAAGGACAAAATAGAGAGGTTAAAAGAAAAAGGAATGTGAGTCACTTATAAGAAAGGTAAAATGAGGAGTATAGAAAATGAGAGAGTTTGATGTTTTCTTGAAGAGAAAAAGGTAGGTGTTGGAAGCTAAAATAGCTAAAGTTAACACTGGAGCCACAATAATGGATCTTTATGCATTAGGCATAACAGTGGCAATACCTGAGGGGAAATTTATATCTGCTAAAGAAGGGGCATCCACATCAAATGTAATAGTTGTAAAAGGACATGGCCCAATACTGGTAGAGGTAATATCACAATTACCATCCACGCCTACAGTGACTGTATAGATACTACAACAGAAATCTTTGGAGACCCCTACAACTACTAAACAAAATATACACCAAGAGTTTATTGAGGTTAAAAAGGAAATGGCTGAAGAAATGATGGCAGCCAGGACATCTAATGCCCCACTATCCGCTATGTAAAATGAAGAGATAGTGGATGTGGACCAAATTGAAGATGTAGAAGAAGATGAAGAAAAAGGTGAAGCATAAGGTAGTGAAGATTGTTGGGAAATGAGCAGTAGTGAGGAAGAAGGTAAACAAAGACACAAGTCTCCTTTTTTGTCCAAGCAATCTATAAATGATATTAAAATCAATGATCCTTTTGAGAGCATGGTATCAAAAGACATTATGGAAGAAGTCAAGGAAGTAGCTTAGGAAATATTGAAGAATCAAGGAGGAGAAGAAGAGAATGTAAGTATGGGAAAAGCACCAGGTGAGCAAGGAGAAGATAATCAAAAGAGCATGGCTACAGATGAGAGGGAAGAGCAAGGGGAGGATAAAGGACAAGATTCATTACAAGAAGGTCTAGATGCCTGAGTGGTGCAGGAGCACCCCTTCAACAATATAAATATGCATAAGAAGGAGAAGAACAAGACTTCAATATGTTTTAGACGTTTCATGCTACCTCATAGCATCTTCAAAATGTAACATTTTATATTGGCATTTCATGTTTGTAAACTCCAAACTTGACATTCTAGACAAGTTGGATTAAGGGAAGGGTTAATCAATGTGTCTTAACATTAAGAGTTTTGTTGTCCCATGCAAAATAGATGTCATGTAATTAATTAGGGGCTTCTACCAATAATCTTGGTAAACTCAAATCCCAGAAATAGAGAGGAATGTCGGTCTCTCACCATTGGGAAAGATAAATAGGAAAATCCTCTGGAGTAGAGTAGGGGTGGTGTGTGTTTTGGTTTTTGTCGAACAATTGAATGTGGTTTTGAAACACTAAGAAGGAGAAATAGAAATTCTGCAAATTGGTTTTTCTTTCCAAATTTTGAATTCTGTGTAGATACTCTGTGTAGAAATTCATTCTGCATAGAATTTGTGTATAATCTAAATCTAGTGCCTCTGTGGTCGAAATGACTAGATAAATCCATTCCACTGGTGGATTTCTATGAAATCAGTGGAATGGACTTGTAAATTAGTTCCCCATTTTTGTTTATTCATTTGTCTGTTAGATATGGTAGTATAGGAATTGCAGAATCACTCCAAGTATCTCATAAGTGTATACTGTTGTTGTAGCTGAGTGTCCATTTATGTATATTGGTTGTATACATCCTATGTGAAAGTCAAGGCTGTTTGTGGAAGTACACTTACTGTGTATATGTCAATTGTATGATGATTCCATGTTTTGCTGTTGCATGGTGAGAAGACACCAGTTATGAGTGTCTGTCATTTGTATGAGATAACCTTCTGTGTGTATCTTGCATTCAGATCATCAGCGTGAGCATAGGCATCGGGATGAGGAAATACTAGTGGGCTGACAGTAGAAGGTTTCACCGATCGGGGTGACTGTTGTGAAGTGTCGCCGATGAAGGATATCGGTGTAAAAAGCACCGTCGGGGGAATTGTTGAAAGCTTCACCGATGAGGAGTCATGCTGACAGTAGGAGTATATCGGTGTATCGGCTTGGCGAAGTTAGGCCTCACCGATGTTATTAGTCTCACTGATGACAGAGGATACAAGGTTTCCACCGATAGTTCTGGGTCTTGGCAATAGGGAGTTCATCAGTAGGAGACTACCCATCGGAAGGGGAGAAGAAAGTTTTGCCGATGGTATAAGTGTTGCCAATAGGCAACCAAAGGCGGGAATAAGTCTTTGGCGAGAGAGTGTCCATTGGGTAAGGTCTGGGAAGTCATAGCGATGTTGTATATCATCCCAACGAAAGAGGTATCGACGTGAGTCATGGTATCGGCCAAGCGAAGTTGAGTTTCACCAATGTGAAGAGTCTAACCGATAGGCGTAAGGTGTGGATAGTCTATCGTGGAGAGGAGAGTCATCGGCGAAGGGTTTCTGGTCTCTCTCGATCGATTAAGTCATACCGATGGTAGGGGATATCTAGTATATCGGGGTAAGTAGGTATATCGGCGGAGGAGTTTGAAGTCAGCCCGATAGACGATATCCTGCCAATAGGCACATAAATGAGATACTCATCGGTGTGAGATGGATATCAGGGTAAGGTGTTCAAGGGGATGCCGATAGTTATTATCAGACTGATAGGGCATGTCGGTAAGACATTTAGGCAGTTCTTGCCAATGGCATAAAAAAATCATAAAATTTCAACAATAGAGAACGTTTCTGGCTATGGCTCTGCATCAAGTGGTATCAGAGCTAGAGAAAGCTCTAGGAAAGGCTGTTGTGTATTTTGATTTTGAAAGGTGTTTGTTCCATCTAGAAGCAGAAGGAGAAAGAGAGCAAGGAGTATCTGTGGGGTAGAAGGAGAAAGCAAAATGTCAGAAGGAGAAGCTTCAGAAACTTATCCAGCAAAAATGACTAATGCTGAATTGACGGCCTTGGTGAGAAAGAAAATAGCAGAGAGCAGAGCTGATAGAGCTCAGAATCAGGCATTGAAAGAAGAACTAGAGAAGTTGAGAGATAGAGTGGAGAAAGAGGAAGAAAACTCAGGTGAACGAGAAGATGGGGATGATGAGGAGACCCCAGAGTAGGAAGAGCTAGTGGTTCTGCAGACTAGAGACCCTTACTCAATGCCCTCAGGTCCATGGAAAGAAGGACCATGGATGTGAAAATAGACCTGCCAGTGTTTGAAGGAAAAATGGAACTTGATTCAGTAATGGAGTGGATAGACTCCTTGAATAATTTCTTTGAGACTGAGGAGATACCAGAACACCAAATAGTGAAGATGGCTCAGTCCAAAATGAAAGGAGCTACACTGACTTGGTGGAATTTCATCCAAGATGACAGGGTGAAAGAGGGAAAGAACAGAGTTGCAACATGGAAGAGAATGATGGCATTGGTGAAGGAGGCCTATGTTCCATTGGATTACAATATCCAATTACATAAGAGGAAACATAATTTGAAACAAAAGGAGCTAGATGTCAGCTCATACATAGAAGAATTCATGAAACTGTGTGTAAAAACAAAGGTAAGGGAAGGTGAGGAAGAAAAGGTAGCAAGATACCTCAATGGATTGAGGTTCAACATCTAAGAAGACCTAAATCTGCATAATCTAGATACAGTTCAAAAATGCTATCAAATGGCACTCAAAGTGGAAGAAAAATTAAAGAGGAGGCATGACCAGAACAATAGAGGTAGAGGAAGACAGCAGAGAGGAGGAAGAAGTCCTTTTAGAGGCAAAGGATTTGGATACCAAAGTGAATCCAACCAAGAGAACAGTAGAGGAGATAGTAGTCAGAACCAAGGGGGAAGCTACAATCAAAGGGGAAACTTCAGGGACAGAAGACCGCCATTTAGAGGAAGATCTTAGGGCAGAGGACCTATCAAATGTTACAATTGCAATCGAGAAGGCCATATAGCCAGTAGATGTCCAGCAAAGGCAACAAGTTCAATAGGAGAAAAGAGAGTAAGTCTGATCCAAGAATCTGATAGTCCAAGTGTGACAAGTTCCAGCGCTTCTCAAAGTGTGAATGCTCCTGAAAGTTATGGATACCCGGAGAAAGGAGAATCTTTGATGATTAGGAGACTAATGGCCACCGTAAAGGTGCTTGACAAAGAACCTCCACAAAGGTAGTCTCTTTTCAGAACCACTTGTAGGGTAGGAGGGAAAGTATGCAAGGTAGTAGTAGATTCTAGTTCAACAGACAATATGGTATCTCAAGAAATGGTGGATAAACTGAAATTGGAAAGAATTCCACATCAAAATCCTTACAAAGCCTCTTGGGTAAGTGATAATCAATCACTTTTAGTGTATGAACAGGCATATGTTGATTTTCAGATTGGGGATTATCAAGATAGAGTTTTGTGTGACATATTGCCCATGGAATGTTGTCACCTACTTTTGGGTAGGCCATGGCAATTTGATAGGAGAGCATTATATGATGGATATGCTAACACATACACCATCAAGAAGGATGGGAGAACTATTGTGTTGATTCCCTTGCAGGAAGATGCTGAAGTAGAAAAGACAGGTAAGATTATTTTGGTAGGTAAGAAAGAGTTTGTGAAGATACCTACAACAGAGTCACAAAAAGTTGAGGATATCCCAAGGAGAGGAGATCACAGTTTGAAGAAGATTTTAGTTCTGGCTAACAAAGATCAGATGCATTAATAGAAGATCCAGAAGCAGGTTTGTACACAACCACAGGTTGATTGGAAGTGCAAGGATGCAATCTTAATAGGGACTATTGTTTGTCCTCTAACAGTTGAAAGACCAACACATTATGTCATAGCAGTAAAGGAGGTTCCCACTGTCCATGTTCAAACAGAGATGATGGTAGGAAACAATGATCAGCAAGGTGTGAGAAGAGCCTGTAGTATTAAGCATGAGTATTGGCCTCCCTGGCAACAAGTTGCAGCATAGAGATCATGGGACAAATATGAGACAATAGCTACAGGTGGATTCAGTCAAAGCCTTAACTCATGGGACATGAGTTCTTTTCAAATGGGGGAGTATGGTGCAGGAGCACCCCTTCAACAATATAAATATGCATAAGAAGGAGAAGAACAAGACTTTAATATGTTTTAGACATTTCATGCTACCTCATAGCATCTTCAAAATGTAACATTTTATATTGGCATTTCATGTTTGTAAACTCCAAACTTGACATTCTAGACAAGTTGGATTAAGGCAAGGGTTAATCAATGTGTCTTAACATTAAGAGTTTTGCTGTCCCATGCAAAACAAATGTCATGTAATTAATTAGGGGCTTCTACCAATAATCTTGGTAAACTCAAATCCCAGAAACAGAGAGGAATGTTAGTCTCTCATCGTTGGGAAAGATAAATAGGAAAATCCTCTAGAGTAGAGTAGGGGTGGTGTGTGTTTTGGTTTTTGTCGAACAGTTGAATGTGGTTTTGAAACACTAAGAAGGAGAAATAGAAATTCTACAAATTGTTTTTTCTTTCCAAATTCTGAATTCTGTGTAGAAATTCATTCTGTATAGAATTTGTGTATAATCTGAATCTAGTGCCTTTGTGGTTGAAATGACTAGATAAATCCATTCCACTGGTGGATTTCTATGAAATCAGTGGAATGGACTTGTAAATTAGTTCCCCATTTTTGTTTATTCGTTTGTTTGTTAGGTATGGTAGGATAGGAATTGCAGAATCACTCCAAGTATCTCATCAGTGTATACCGTTGTTGCAGCTGAGTGTCCATTTGTGTATATTGGCTGTATACATCCTATGTGAAAGTCGAGGCTGTCTGTGGAAGTACACTTACTGTGTATATGTCAATTGTATGATGATTGCATGTTTTGCTGTTGCATGGTGAGAAGACACCAGTTATGAGTGTCTGTCATTTGTATGAGATAACCTTCTGTGTGTATCCTACATTCCGATCATCGGCATGAGCATAGGCATCGGGTTAAGGAAATACTAGTGGGCCGACAGTAGAAGGTTTCACCGATCGGGGTGAGTGTTGTGAAGTGTCGCCGATGAAGGATATCGGTGTAAAAAGCACCATCGGGGGAATTGTTGAAAGCTTCACCGATGAGAAGGAGTCACGTCGACAGTAGGAGTATATCGGTGTATCGACTTGGTGAAGTTAGGCCTCACTGATGTTATTAGTCTCACCGACGACAGAGGATACAAGGTTTCTGCCGATAGTTCTGGGTCTTGGCGATAGGGAGTTCATCAGTAGGAGACTACCCATCGGAAGGGGAGAAGAAAGTTTTACCGATGGTATAAGTGTTGTCGATAGGCAACCAAAGGCGGGAATAAGTCTTCGGCGAGAGAGTGTCCATTGGGTAAGGTCCGGGAAGTCATAGCGATGTTGTATATCATCCCAACGAAAGAGGTATCGGCGTGAGTCATGGTATCGGCCAAGCGAAGTTGAGTTTCGCCAATGTGAAGAGTCTGACCGATAGGCGTAAGGTGTGGATAGTCTATCGGGGAGAGGAGAGTCATCGGCGAAGGGTTTTCGGTCTCTCCTGATTGGTTAAGTCATACCGATGGTAGGGGATATCTAGTATATCGGGGTAAGTAAGTATATCGGTGGAGGAGTTTGAAGTCAGCCCGATAGACGAAATCCTGCCGATAGGCACATAAACGAGATACTCATCGGTGTGAGATGGATATCGGGGTAAGGTGTTTAAGGGGATGCTGATAGTTATTATCAGACCGATAGGGCATGTTGGTAAGACATTTAGGTAGTTCTTGCCGATGGCATAAAAAAATCATAAAATTTCAACAATAGAGAACGTTTCTGGCTGTGGCTCTGCATCACTGAGGGAGAGCGATAGAACACATAAAATATTTAGGATCCACAACAGTAACATATCCCTCTACAACAAGGGCCAGTGCAACAACAATAGGAACATCAACAAGAACAACAACATGAACAAGAGCAAGAGCATGAAAAAGAGAAAAAACTCACAGAGGAGCCTCATGAAGAGGTGTTAAATGAAGAGGTTACAAATACAAATATGGAGGTACCAGCTTGGTTGAAATATGAGGTAAAGCAAGGTGCAACAGTTGAAGTAGCACCAATTGACATCAGGACTTTATTAGCTAGTTAAACTGGGAGAAGAGGTAGGAGAAAAAATAGAACTATGTATGCCATAAAGAGAGATCCCTCTGGTGGAAGGACAGTACAAGTAGCAATTCCCCAGGTGAATAAAGATAAAGGAGAAATAAGTACAGATGAATACAAGATAATTTGTATGGATTTAGGTCATATAAAAAGAGAACAACATATTGAGTTCACTACAAGAAATGATTGAGTTCACTACTAGTAGGTTGATAAAATACCAAGAGAAAATAAAGAGCTTGAAAGGGAAAATTTCCCAATATGAGCAATTAATTCAAGGGATATTTGATCCCACACGAAATGTGCTAGTTAGCTCCTGACCTAACTATTCTCTCTAGAGAATAGGTGGAAGGAATAGAAAATAAAAGGCATGAGGCTAGTATGCTAGAGAGTTTTGTTAACTCATTCATTCAGAAGGGAGAGGAAGTCATAAGAATAGCTATCAGTAATTGGAGTTTCACTCTAGTAGAGAAATAATAGTACACATATTATGCAAAAATGCCAAGATAGAATAAAACAAAGCAGAGATGAATTAAGGAAACTCAAGGCTTTGGAGGGATATCCTTAGACCTTGGTGAATGAAGGTATCATAACAACACAGGAAGTCTTTTAGGTTCTAACAATGAAGATGGAGCTTAAATATGAAGAGAAGATATTGAGGCCATGTTTGGCCAATATACAAGAGATGGAAAGTAATATTAAAAGGTTGTTGAAGAAACACATGAAGATGGTGGAGGATCTAGTCAAGCACCCATGCCATCAGAGTTAGGTATTTGATGCAGACACAGTAGTGAAAGAATTCAGAGATAATTTTCAGCCCTGCATTGATGATCATGTTAACCATTTGAATGAAGAGGAAATGGAAAGCATGATAAGGAAAAGTGCTAAGATCAAGAAGTATCATAAAAGAAGAGAAGATAGGGAGAGCAAAGCCTAGGCACTGAAGACAGGTATTGGAATGTAGAGATATACATGAGATGTGTCTCAGAGGACTGATCATACTTTCATAATGACTCTAATTACAAGGTTTATAAAATACATGAGCGACAATAACATGGAGGTGCAAATTGAAGAAGATAGTGATAGTGAATAGGTCATATATTCACTTAGGAATTTGTAATGATAATTGGTCAAGAAAAGTAAAATACTTAAAAGATTCTAAAGGCATCCTTTGCGCTAAGGAATATTCGTTTAGATATTTCTTTGAAATAACACTTGGCATTAGAATTTGAATTTGAATCATGGACGGTTAGTGACCCAAAAAGGGGATTTGAAATCTATAAAAGGGGATTTAATATGTATATTTTGACACACATGACTGAATTTGAAAAACACTGAGAATTTGCAAGAGAAGTAATTTTGTGAAAATACTGATATTAGGGAATTGAAATAGTAGTAGTTGCTTGTGTTTACAGTGGAGATAATGTGGAATGTCCTGTTTCTCGCTGTATCTGGAAAATGTTGTAAGTTTGTTTAGTTGCTGATGTTTTCAAAGACTTTGAAGCCAAAATACATTATAAATTTGAATGGATTTTGTATGTTACTGAATACAAACATCTAATTACTGCGTCTATTTCTGAATGCAATTAGATTCAGGTGTTCTTTGATATATTTCCTTTGATGATTGTAGTTCTATATGTCAATTTGTGATATTGCTCAAGAGAAACATATATGAATTTAATTCTTTTGAAGTATTGCAACTAATTAGATTTGTACGCATGAGTAGCAGAAAAGTAATTCTTACAGAATCAAGTTTCTAACCCTTATCTTTTCTATCTTTTCTCCAAAAAATCTTTCAATAATTAGCATGCACACAGTTATCTAAAGGAAATTTTTATTGATTCGAATAAATACTGGTGAGTTGTAAAGATCTTTAACAATTTTCATACAAATTTGAGATACAGAGTATGTTTTATCGATATTCATGTAAAGCTTTATAAAGAAGTAGTAAATACATGCAAAGGAACATTCATTTCAGTGTAATTTGTGGTTATTTACATACATCAAATGAGTCTAGTCATCACAAGACACTTAAGTCATGTAAGGACCCTTAAAACAAAATAACTTCACATTGAACCCTGAGTAAATCTAACACAACCATGACCTGGTTAACATAGACTTGGAATTGAGAAGTATTTCTAATAGTTCTCCATATTCTTCAAGATAAGCTAAGATTCTTTGTGAATTTTATCTCTTGTTATGCTGAATAAAATCAACATCAACACTACCATCTCACCTTTAGTAATGCTGACATGCCACCTATTGATCCCACACATAATTAAGCCCTCCATATCGAAGTCCAAATCACCAACCATAGAGTCAAGAGGGTCCTCTTGGATAATGGATCTGGCTTGAACATATGTACATTAAAATTCATAAAACTCTTGGAGTATTCAATGGCTGACTTGGAATCTTTGGTTATCTCCATTAAGGCATACGATAACACAGAGAGAGAATCCGAAGGCACTATATGCCTCCCTATCAAGGTAGGTCCACTCACCATGCCCACTCTATGTCACATGATTGATCTTGACCTTCCATATACTCTCCTCCTAGGCTGACCATGGTTGCATGCCATGCAATTTGTTTCGTCCACCTACCATCAATGTCTCAAGTTCCCTCATAACGGTGTGGAAGTCACTATTCCCGCCGATCAACAACCTTTTGAATACTGCAAGGCTTTAGAGGTTGTTTATGATAGACAATTTCATTGTTTGAGTACTTATGGGGATCATGTTAAAGATCCCTCATCCACTCCATCCACATCATCAGTCATGCCGCAAGTCACCATCGAACCATCACAAGCTTCTACCTCATCTTCCACCCATACACCTCAAAAGGTCAAGATCGTAGAGAAAGGGTGTGGTGAGTATGAGATTCACAATGCCTTCCATGTGGGACAATTACCATTGTCCCCCCACTCCCATGTTCATCATGTTTTGAGGAAGGAAAAAGAGCAGTAACACAGAATCAATGATAAAATTCCCTTTGTACCAGCACAGGTCTCTAGAGAAGAAGCTGAAGAAATAGCTCTAAGTGATTGGATCTACCATAATGAAACCACCCCAACACCTATGAATATGGAATACTTTAAAGAAAAATATCCTGTACCATTTCAAATTTGTACCAAAATGCCTTACCATGGAACAAGACTTGGTGCTGATGAACAAGGTGTTATAGAACCCCTTTCGGTTGATCCTACATCTCCCAAGAAATATGCTCAATACTTCAGTTTAGGATATGCTCCACTGATTGTGACAATTCATGGACCCGCCAAAACCTTGGTACAGGTAATGTAATCCTCTTCTAGTGTTGAAAACATCATTCCAAGTGTCATCATAGCTTCATACGAAGAGCTTTATCTTTCATGCATCTGCCCTGACAACACCATCTTTGTTATTGACCTTCCCCTCATTCATCCTAAACTCATTGCTTGGGATTGTCAAGGACCCCCACCTCTTGACGTATTCCCACATGATGAGGCCCTCTCCGCATTCCTAAAACTTTGTGACACCTCACAACATGACATATGCTTGCACACTGATGCCTATTTTGGGGAAGAGGAGATCCTTAGTCCAAAAAAGCAAAAATCCAAAAATAGAAAATCATCCCCTAGTGAAAACCTCTCTGAGGCACTTTCAGAAACAAAAGAGAAAAATAAAGACATAGCTTCTAGTGAAAACCTCTCTGAGGTGCTAGAAGATGAGGATCTCAATCTTCCCCCCATACCATCTCACTTGCAAGAGCGTTCTAACATTTTGATTGAAGGCACACAAGAAATCAACCTCGACACGCAAGAATTGCCTAAGCTCACACATCTAGCAGAAAGTCTCAGCACCAAAGAAAAATCCAACATCTCCATTATGCTTCATGAAGCACCTGATGTGTTCGCTTGGTCCTATGTTGACATGCCAGGGTTGGATCTGTCCTTGGTTGTTCACCATCTTGTGGTACATCTTGATGCTAGACCTTTTAACCAGAAGCTCCGTAAGATGCACCTGCAAGTCACCTTCCTCATTAAAGAAGAGCTACAAAAGCTATTAGATGTAAACTTTATCCATCCTATTGATTATCCAGAATGGGACTCTAATATTGTTCTAGTTGCTAAGAAACCTGGGGGTATCTGTTGTTGTACAGACTTTTGAGACCTTAACAAAGCATGTCCGAAAAATGATTTTCCTCTCCCCAACATTGACATGATTGTAGATCTCATAGCAGGGCATGAGATTCTCTCCCTCATGGATGGCTTCTCTGGGTATAATCAAATCAGGATCGTTCCTGAAGATCAACACAAAACCACTTTCACTTGTCCTTGGGGCACATATTGCTGGTAGGTCATGCCCTTTGGTCTAAAGAACGTAGGGGAACTTATCAACGTGCAATGGCTACCATCTTCCATGACATGATACACAAGATAATGGAAGACTATGTAGATGATCTCCTATGGAAGTCAGGAACAAAGGAAGAACACCCTGAGATCTTGCGGTAGATCTTTGCCTAACTCAGAGCGTACAACATTCACCTCAACCCTAAGAAATGCGTCTTCGGTGTAACATCAGGTAAACTCTTGGGGTTCATTGTCTCCCGCAGGGGTATCGAGGTAGATCTTGCTAAAGTCACTACCATAATAGAAGTGCCTCCTCCCAAGATGCTCAAACAGCTCCAAAGTCTCCAATGCAAACTACATGTTAGGGTTAGCCGGCAAAATATATCAATTAAATGTAAATAAAGATTAAATAGAGGAATAAAAATACATAGAAACAATAACAGTGAGAGACAAGTTTTAACGTGGTTCACCCAAACTCAAGCTACATCCACCAACAAAGAGTCCAATATTATTATCCAGTAAATTAAACTGATTACAACCAATAATCCCTGCAACTCAATACCATTGCAAATGCTACAATACATCAACATAAACCCTAACTCTTAGCCGCTTTTATCAAGCTTTTTGTTGATTAAAAACTAGGGGTTTTTATGTCGGCTAATGAAAAAATAACTCCCGACGGCTTAATAAAATAATTAAAAATCTTGTGAGGATTCAGGGGCGCTGCCCCTCGACCTTGCCTTGTATCGTGACAGGGAGCGTGCCAGGGGCGCTGCCCCTAGACCCCACAAGGGGCACTACCCCTTAACCCCATTTTGTTATATGGAGCTTAATCAGACTCAGAGGTTAAATTTATAGGCAACTCAACATGCAATCTCATGGTCCTTGCATGCTCCATTATTGTCCTATTCATGCGTTCAACCACTCCATTTTCCTGTGGAGTCCCTGGAACCATTTTTTGCCTACGGATTCCATTAAAGGAACAATAATCCTCAAATTATTTGCTACAATACTCACCACCATTATCATATTTGAGACATTTTAATCTTTTACCTGTCTCATTCTCAACCAAGCTTCTCCATTTCTTAAATGTTTCAAATACATCAGATTTCTGCTTGAGGAAATAAATCCAAACCTTCTTAGTTGCATCATCTATGAATGTAACATAATATCAAGAGCCACCAAGAGAAGATACCTGAGTTGGTCCCCATACATTTGTATGCACAAGCTCTAACTTTTCATCTTTCTTTTGCTTCCCATCTTTGAGAAAATTGACTCTCTTTTGTTTGCCATACACACAACATTCACAAAAATCCATATTAATACATTTCAGACCTGGTAAAACTTTCTTAGAATGAAGTAGCTTCATACCTTTTTCACTCATATGGCCAAGTTTGTTATGCCACAGTGTTGTCTCAGAACTTGTAGCAACTGTTTTAGTCTCTTCCTGCAAACCTGCAGCAACTATTCCTAAACTTGTTTGATTTTTCTCTGCAACAACTAAAGTAGAAGGAACAGTATGACTTGTACAAAGATATAAGGTGCCTACTTTTAGACCTTTTGCTACTACTAAGGTACCTCTTGTAACCTTCCAATTTTTATTAGTAAATGCAACAATGCAACCTTCATCAGCTAGCTGTCCTGCTGAAATTAAATTCCTCCTTAGCTTTTGAACGTGCCTTACCTCTTGTAGTAGCCAATGATTCCCATTCTACAACTTAATCTTGATTCTTCCCTTTCCAACAATCTAACAGGGTTCGTTATCTCCTAAATAAACTAGCCCAAAATCCCCTTGGACATAATCAAGAAAATAACTTCTATGGGGCATAGCATGAAATGAGACCCTTGAATCTAAAACCCATGAATCATCAGCATTATCTAGGGAAAGAATCAAAGCATCATATTCAGATTTATTACTTAGCACATTTGCCTCCTTATTGCCTTCTTGTTTGTCTCCTTTATTCATCCGAGACCAGCAATCTTTCCTTAGATGACCTAGTTTCCCACAGTACCAGCAATCCTTCTATCCTCTGGATTGGGACCTCTTGTCCTTCAATTTTCGTCATGACTTCCCATGACCTCCAGAACCTCTTCCTCTCTCCTTTGATTTGCCCCTGCTTTCTGCATTCAAAACACTACCTGATGTGGACCCTCCTCAGCTTTTCCGTCGCATTTCCTCACTAAGGATAACACCAACAACATCATCAAATTTTAAAGTGTTTGAACCAGAGACAGAGTTACTTATAACCATTACCAAGCTATTCTATCTTTCTGGCAGAGAACATAAAACCAAGAGAGCCCTCACCTCTTCATCAAATTTCACTTTTACAGAAGTTAACTGACTGACAATTGTATTGAACTCATTTAAATGATTTGTCATAGATCCACCTTCAATCATTTTCAGATTAAACAAATGCTTTATGAGAAATACCTTATTTGAGGCTGAGGTTTTTTCATACAATTTAGCCAAAGCTTTCATCAGTTCACTTGTTGTCGTCGCTTTTGTTATATTGAATGCCACAGATGGTGCCAGGCACAACTGAATGGTTCCCAGTGCCTTTCTGTCCAGAAGATCCCAATCCTCATCCTTCATTCCTTCCAGTTTCTTGGATACTCCTTCCAATGACCTCCATAAATCCTTCTGATAGAGGTAATCCTCCATCTGCATCTTCCATAACTGATAGTTCTGCCCATTAAATTTATCGACCTTTAATTTACCCTCATCTGTCATTGCTCCCACTCAACCCTGAGACTCCCACTCAACTGTGAGACCTTCTTGTAGATGATAATTGAACATAACCCACTCTGATAGCACTTGTTAGGGTTAGCCGGCAGAAGATATCAATTAAATGCAAATAAAGATTAAACAGAGGAATGAAAAAAACACAAAAACAATAACAGCGAGAGACAAGTTTTAACATGGTTCACCCAAACTCGGGCTACATCCACCAAGAAAGAGTCCAATATTATATCCAGTAAATCAAACCGATTACAACCAGCAATCCCTGCAACTCAATACTATTGCAAATGCTACAATACATCAACAGAAATCCTAACCCTTAGCCGCTTTTCTCAAGCTTTTTGTCAGTTACAAAAATAGGTTTTTTTTATGTCGGCCAATGAAAAAATAACTCCCGACCCTTGACCCTATCTTAGGGGTGCTGCCCCTAAACCCTTGCAAGGGGCACTGCCCCTTGACCCCGTAGGAGTTTGGGGGGAAACCACACCGATAAAAGTGGGGTAAATTTAACCTCTGAGTCTGATTAGGCTCCATATAAAAACACTACAGGCTATACGAAGGTTCATCACTCAACTCGCAGATAAATGTCATCCATTCGCTCATTTGCTTTGAAAATATGTCCATTTTAAATAGAACTGTTGATGATTATTTTTACACATTCATAACAAAAGTTAAAATTCATAAATGAACCTATTTGTCTTGAAAGATATGAAGAATCAATTAAGATTACTCAATCCCAAGTTTCCTTATGGTCAGGTCTTGACCTATTGGACAGTTCAGTAGGTTACTATGAAGCTGTTAATTTGTAAGGGGCCTTACATGATCTAAGGTTACTGATGACTTACTGGACTCAAATTATGCAAACTGTTCCAAATGTCAACAAATTATCTTTTCCTTTGCATAAATCCACTACTCTATCACAAAGCTTTGAAAGATTTATATTGAAACTTGCTTTGCCTTTCAAATATGTATAAAGGCTGTCAAATATCAACTCAATTGCTCTTAATTCATTCAAATGTTAGACAATCTCTTTTAGATTTCTACGTTTCAGCTAAGTATTTTCAAACTGTTTGAGAAAAGTTAGAAGAAATTAAATCAAACATCATTTCCTACAGGATCTAAATGCTCTGTTATGCACACAGTAAGAAATACAGCAAATTCAATTAACTCAGCAAACTAAATCATTGAATGCAAATGACCTGAGTATTTTCACAAACATGCATCCAAGATTGCGAGCTTTAAGAAAAATTGTTTCAAATACAATGAAGAGCTAAAAGACACTCAAAAAATAGACGCAGACTTCTAGATTCAATTGTATTTAGAACACACAGTCATACAAGATTTACAATGTAGAAATGACTCTTAGCTTCATTAATTGAATTCACCAAAAAAACTTACAATGCTTTACAGATACAATAAGAAAGCTGGACATTCCACGCATTCCTTAGTGCAGACACAGGTGACCTCCTCTAAACTAAAAAAAATACTCCTATTCAAGTTTCAGAACAAATTACAATTGCTAGCTAGTTTCTACAAATCCTGTGTAAATAATATACATGTAGCCAAGTCTCTTATATAGAATTTGAACTTTCAAATTGCTACGGCTACGGTCTTCATCTACGGCTGAGGTTTCTCCTTCTTTGATCAACAGTGTATTTTGTCTCATAACCGTTTGTCCAAAATATCTATTTGGCATCTTTTCCTTCGCTCAAAGGATGCTGTTGGAATCTTTACAAAATAAGATTCCATTCTCTTTGTTGACTTTTCCTGCCAAGGTTTTTCATTTGACTTCTTTTCAAAAAACCTTTGCACTTGCTCACTTCTCACTTTTTCAAATATTTCTTGAAATTACTAAGGTGTAATTTCACCTTCAACAAAGGTGCGGTCCCCTCCTGGACTCTTAGCCAAAATATACTCTTGCATTATCACCCCTTCCTTCAACTTCTTTTCCTTATTCTCTGAGCCCTCTCTTCTCCTCTGATATTTCTTCATTTTACCCTGTTCTTCCATCACTGTACCTATCATTTGCTTACTGAGATTGGTATCAGGGTTCTCCATGCATGGTGCGAATATGGCATTGAACTCTTTTAATGCCCTTTCTAAATTATATGTTGGCATTTCCATACATTCATGTTACAGGAGTCTTTCTGTTATCCTCTTATGTATCTTGATCATTTCATCTGCCTTTTCCTCTAAATCCTGTATTACTGTTGCACATTTTCTGAGGTTATCTTCCTCGAACCTGAGCTCTAATATTATTTGTGGTACTTGATTTGCCAATGTGACAGTAAGTGCTCCTTCATTAATTAGTTCCTCTGCTCTTCTTTCCACTTCTGTCAATTGTTCAATTTCAAACCTGCATTCTTCTTTTCTGTTTTGGCATTTATGTGTAAGTATCAGACATTTACTCTTTTCTTCTACACTTACCTTCCAATGTTTTGCAACTTGCCTTATTATTTGCTATCCTTCTTGCATGAAGTCACTAAACCTTTCATCAAAGATATTAGCCTTTAGCCCTTTATTTTTTATGTCTTGTATTTCTTCCTTTGACACCACTGCTATGTTATCTGGCAATTCTGGAACTGTGGCACTAGGATCAAATATCCCCTTAATTAATTGTTGAAGCTAGACAATGTGTCCCTTCAAGTAATCTTGTTTATCTTTGTCTTTCTTCAGCATTTTTGCTGTCACCTGGTGCATGTCTTCCCATTCATGAATATGTTGTTCTCTTGTGCTATGCTCTAGGTCCAAATTCAATTTTTTTTATTCCTCTAAAGTTATTTCTCCTTTCGGCTTTTCTTTATGTGGAATTCCTAGGTTTAGCATTTTGGATCCATCTGGACCTCTCTTTATTGCTGACATTGTCCTAGCTCTCCTTTTTTCTTTTCTTGGAGTATCACCACCTATCAAGCTTTTAATATCTATTGGTACTAACTGTAACTCTTTATCCTTCTTTCTTATTTCTTTTTCCAACCATGCAGGAACTTCCTTTGTACCTTCTGCAACCTTAAGTTCATCAATCACCTCTTCATGAGGTTTCTCTGTTTCAACCTCTTCTTGTTGTTGCTATTGCTGCTATTGCTCTTGTTGTTCCTCTTCTTATCTTTGTTGTTGAATTGGCTCTTCTTGTTGCTATTGTTGCTAAATTGGAGGCCCCTGTTCTGTAGGATTATTTAGCTATTCTTTTGATTCCTCTTTTGCTTCTTCCTCTTCTTTTTCAGTGTCCCCTCCAGTACTACTCTCCTTTTCATGACCTTCTCCTTCTGATGATTCTTTCTCTTGATCTTCTCCTTTTGCCTGTTTATCAAGTTCATTCTCATCCATTTTTTCTTCTTCCTCTGTATCTTTAGGCTTCTTAATTTCTTCTTCCACCTTATCAATACTTCATATCTATACTTGTTCTGGATGTACTGGTGAACTAGCCTTTACCTCATCCTCTTTTACTTCCTATTCTTGCTCTTGCATATCTTCTATATTTTTCTCTTCGTCACCTTGTTCACCATACATATTCAACATATTTAGAGCATCAACACCTGAGGTATCTTCTTTTTCTTCCTCTTCTGCTGAAGCAGGTGTTTCTGTAACCATTTCTTCTAGTATCTTCTCCTTTTCAGCCTCCTCAATTTTATGTGCTTCTTCCTACACATACTTAATAATTTCAGGTGGCACCAAAGTACCAAAGGGATCTACTGATCCTACTTCTTCCTGCACTTTTTCTTCTTCATGTTCCATGCCATGTTCTATTCCTATTTCAGCTTGATTGCTTGGCTCATCTTCCTCACTCAGGAAATTGCTTGAATCTTCCTCTATGTCAATAGTCTTTCCTTTATACATCATTTCTTCTTCACTATCACTGCTCTCAATGTGTACAGTCTCTACAGATTGTTTGGCTTTATATGTTTCAGATTCTTGCAGCTTTTCTCCAGCCAATTCTGTCTTTACTTTAATGAATGTTTGCCCTTGTGTTAAAGGTGTGGATGCACTGGCTATATTTTTCAGCTTTTCACTCACTTCCTGTGCTCCAATTATATTAGTTGGTTTAGAAGTTTCTCTTTTTGATAAACTTATGGGAATTGCCCTTCTTGCTGTTTGTCCTGCTGCCTCTTTTGTAGCCTGTGTTTCTTCTGCACTTACTTCATGGCTTATAGACCTTGCATCAATAAAAGTATCAGATGCCACTGCTATTGTTATGCCTAAGGCATATGGATCCATTAATGTGGCATTTTTGTCCTTTTCTACAATTTTAGCTTCCACAAATTTTCTCTTCTTTTCATAGAAACACTACAAATCTTCACTGGGGTCTGCTTTTCTTTTCCTTCTCTTCTTGGGGTATGTGACCTCTTTGCCTTCAGCTTTTAGCTCTTCAATTTTGTCCTTCAGTCATGTTTTTGAAAACAATATTATAGGGTTAGATAATACATCCAATGATGTATTCCAAGGCTTTGACCAATCAGGCTCTGTAATAGGAGCCATCCTTGCTTCTGCATAACTTTGATGTAATAATCGATCATCCTCCCGAACCTCTGGAGAAACATATATATTGCCAATAGATTTCATTTGTTCAATAGTCAATCTTTTGTGAGCTCTTTTCCTCACCTCCCTGTCATTTTGGCAATCAGCCCAAAAATCTTCAATGTGTACTTGCTGCTTATATTTTTTATCTACAAAATTCTGAATTCTATGGAAAGGGTTGAATCTTCTTGCCAAATCAAATTCCTTGAAGCCATAAAACCTCAACTCCTGTTCTGAATATGCTGCAACTTTTTCACTATAACACGAATACCTGCCAATAGCCCAAGGCAGTCTCACATTTCCTCTGTTATTAAATTTTCTTTTGTACATCCTAAAAACATTCAAGTTTTGTCTTGAAAATTCCAACACAATTAGCTTGTCAGATGGATATCTGGGCAACATAAATGGTTTCCCTTCAAAGCCCTTAGTTCTTATGTATGTAAAATGTTCAAATTGTATAAACCAAGAACTGTGCAATCCAATTGCATCCTCTGCATCTTTAGACAACCTCTTGTCAGGCTCTTCTCTCAATATTCTTACCAGGTAAGTATAAAAAACATCATTAACCAAAGCAAAATTCTTTAAGGCATTTTCTTCCTATAAGATAGGGTAATGTTCATACACTAATCTCTGATTAGGACCATTTCCTAAGATGCCTATCCTTTCTATTCCATGAATGTAGGTTTGATTTCTGTAGCACATGAATATAATATATAAGAAGACAAATAAAAGGGCAACATCTTCTATTGTCTCTGCATGGCCTGCCTCCAGATGGTTGTGCTTATTGCTTTGGCCCAATGGATCTGCCCTTGCTCCTTTTCTCCTGTTCTTATGAATTTTATGACAGTGAACATCCAAGGTTCACATCTAGTGCCATCCCTCAATCCAACTAACATGCTGAGCATAGTTATCATTAAATGAATCTCCTCTTTGAAATAGACCCTCATCAAATTCCTAGGTACTCTGGCCACAGCTTTAGGTTTGTTTTCCAGGCTATACCAGTTGTGAAATATTTTACTCTTACATTCCTTCTCATTAGTTTGGAAATCCTCATTATATTGGTCAATGTCAATATCACACATCTTCTCAGTAATCTCCAACCCAAAAGTCCTTGCAATGCCTTCTGTGGTTAGGTCAACAATCAATCTGTCATATAGCATGATTTTTCTTGTAGACGGATCATATAAAGTAACACAATCCAGACACAAATCCTTAGCCTCCATGGCCAACGGGAAACCTGCAGCTCTATATAATCCACTTTGCCAAATATGTTTCATATCAGGAGAGGCATCAGCAGCGGTGATTTTCTTCAACACATCTTCTGCATCATAGTTTCGAATATTCATGTCCGTGCCCATTCTGCTTGTACTAATCAAGGATGGACAACCCCTATGAATGGGCAATTCCTCCTTTTCTACTTCCTTTCGGGGTTTTCTTTCTTTCTTCACCTCTTCCCCTATATCTTTCTTCTGTTTAGGGGCCATCCTGTAAAAACATACTTCTTTTAACTTTCATTTCAATTTCTGGTTTAGGGTTTCTACCATGAATTTCTATTTTTACTATTTACCCTAACTCATTTTTTCCCTCCTTATTTTAACCTCTAAATTAACCAAGCTCTTTTAGCTAATTAACAATTAAAACAATAATTTTAACAAATGCATGCGTTTTGCAACTAAAATTACTGGAATAACAGTATTAAACCAACCGAAAATAAACATCATTTTAGGTAAATAGCTGTTGTTTGTGACTGTTTACCCGTTGACTTACTTTACCGTTTTCACCCTTTTCCAGCTACTGTAGCTGTTGCCACTTTGGTAAATTCTGTTTAACCACTGCAACAACTCTCTTTTTTCCTGCAATTTTCACTTTAAACAGTATATCTTGCAATCGAAATAACATAAAAATACTCTAACCCTCGTTAAATTTCCCTTTGTTTGAGTGTTAAATTTGCATTAATTACAGTAATTAATGCATTACGCCCTCAGCCTTTATTACAGTATTTATGTTTTTCAAACTTTTTACTGTTAGCTTTGATTCAACATGTGTACTTTTCTTTTGTATATTTCCTTGTATGTTCCCCTTGTATCTCTTCGTTGTATCTCTAAACATACAAGCCCCTTTATGCATACAATCAACTAAAGCTCTTTTACCCCTTTTACCCTTTCCGTACGTCTTTGTATCCTTGGATTTGTAAACCTCGCTTGTATATTAAGTTGTATAAGCACACATACAAACACAACATACAAACCCTTCATTACCTTTTCTCTTTCCGCAATGCCTTTGTTTCTTTGTATCTCGGCATTGTATATTGTAAATATACAAATGCCCAAACATACAAAGAATTTATCGTTTTTAACTTCTGTGCCAAATCCGCCTTGTATCTGCTTGTATATTCACAAACAAACATGTACATACAGTGGGGTCCACCCCACCTCTCAATAGTACCTTTCCGCGATGCTTTTGCCTCTCATTGAACTTTCAGACTTCAAACTATTAAAAAATCATATTGCATTTACTTTTGCATCCCTAATGTATATAGAATTTTGTATATTCCGCCTTGTACATTCTGAAACATACAAAGACCAAAACATACAACAGTTTAACTTTATTCCATAATGCTTTCGGCTCCGGCTTGTATAAAGTGGAATGTATATTAGTGTTGTATGTCGTAAACATACAAAGCGCAATATACATCGACTTAACTACCTTTGATAATTCTTCGGTTCCGACTTGTATAAATCAATGTATCCTGCAATATACACTAAAACCCGATGCATTAATTATACCGTATTTTAACTTTTCCTCAATTCCGCGTTGTATGTAAAACAATGCATACCTCCCAATATACATATACAAAGCCCCAAATATACAACCATTATTCCATATTTCATACTCTTTTCAGTTCCGCTTTGTATATAAAACTTTGTATATAACCGATCATATACAAAGTGCAAAACATACAACGAATATGTCAACTTTAATGCCTTTTCAATTCCGCGCTACGTATAATCTCTTGTATATTTTCCTTGTATGTCTACCATTTACCAAATATACAAACCAAAATATACATAGTGGAATTCAAAGTTTATTCATTCCAATTTTGACTATTTTCGGCCCGACTTGTATATTAAGATAAAGCGTTAGCCAAAAATGTATACAAGTAACAACATTTTCAAACCCGATGACTTGCCCCCTTTTTTGCGACTAACACAAAGACACGATATACAAATGCATTTGTATATGAAATGACTTTGTACCCTTATTCATTTTTCACAAAGAATTCACCTATACTTAGCATTGGTACCCAATGTTATTTTTTCTCTATTTTCACCAAGGTTTGTAACTTTTACTTGCCTTTTCCCTTTACCACCAAGCAAAACCCACACACCAAAGCAACCAAAAGCCAACTACAGCAGGGGTCCTCATTTTGCTAAGGAGTAAAATGGGGCGTGTTGTGAACATCACAACAAGAACCACAATTGTCAATAGACATTTGACCACATCAAGGAGTATCTGGCTTCACCACTAGTCCTAATGGCACCTATCCTTGGCAAACCCCTGTTACTATATATCAGCAACTTCAGTAGCACTAGGGGCACTCTTAGCACAACATGATGATTTTGACCGTGAGAGAGCTATATATTACAACAGTAGGACTTTAGTTAGATATGAGCTTAACTACACCCCCATGGAACGCGCATGTCTAGTTGTCATTTTTTGCTCTCAAAAGTTACGACACTACATGCTAAGTAATTCTATCAAGCTCATATCTAAGATTGACCCCCTTAAGTACCTCCTTTCCAGGACTTCACTCATAGGAAGAGTGGCAAAATGGGTCATGTTGTTGAGTGAATTTGATATTGAGTATGTTGATAGAAAAAAAATCAAAGGACAAGTTGTAGCAGATTACTTGGTCAAAGCACCCCTCACATATTATCAACCACTATCCATTGACTTCCTAGATGAGTCCATCCTAACCATGACAGAATCAACAAACTGGAAACTATACTTTGATGGATCCTTCACCCATCATGGTTCAGGGGTAGGAATACTATTAGTGACCCTGTAAGGCGATTACATCCCCAAAGCTTACAAACTTACTTTCCCCTATACGAATAATGTGGCTGAATATGAAACTTTGATTATTGGTCTCAAAACAACAGTACAATGGAATATCTTATAGCTACAAGTCTATGGAGACTCTCAATTGATCATCAAACAAGTGAATGATGAGTTTATCACAAAGGGTGATAAGCTAATACCCTATAAGCAAATAGTTGATGAATACAAACTATTTTTCACCTACATAAAGTTTGAGAAGGTTCCTCGCCTTCACAATAAAGTAGTTGATGCCATGGCTACTATTGGTTCCCTTTTGGATATGCCTCATGACAGCCATTAATGTGAGTTTCTTTTGGAATAGCTCTTAATGCCAACATATCGTGTCACTGAGTTAGAATTCATTTGTGAGATTATTGGTCTAGAAAATCCCTACTATCATGACATTTACACCTACCTCCAACATCACACTTTCCCTCCTGAATCCACCCATAAACAACAAAGATCCCTCATTCACCAAGCTGCTCGTTACACTATACTTGCCAACACCCTCTATTGTTAAAGCTATGATGGTACTCTTCTTCGATGCTTAAACACGGAAGAAGCTTCCGTTTCCTTACATGAGGTCCAGACAGGTATCTGTGGAGTGCACATAAGTGCAATTGTCCTAGCCAAGAAGCTCTTGCGTACATGATATTATTGGTCTACTATGGAACATGATGCATGTGAGTACATGAAGAAGTGTAAGCTCTGTTAGCAGCATGGAGATCTCATTCACTCTCCCTCTCAAGCATTGCAACCTATTACTACACCACGACCTTTCTCTCAGTGGGGCCTAGATCTTGTTGGCAAAATTCACCCATCCTCCTCTGATGGACACAAATTCATCATCACCGCCACTGAATACTTCACTAAGTGGGTGGAGGCCATCCCTCTCACTTTCACCATAGGAAACCAAATTTCCAAGTTTATTCTCTACCATATCATTTGCCGTTATGGTATCCCATCCGCCATTGTTACCGATAATGGTAAACCTTTCAAAAACCATGATGTTCGGGACCTTTGTGAACAATTCCACATTCAACATCATTGGTCCACTCCATATTACCCACAAGGTAATGGACATGCTAAGGCAACTAATAAAACTCTACTCAAAATCCTCAAGAAAGTTGTCAATGAAACTGGTTGTGACTGGCACCTCCATATTCATCCCACCCTTTGGGCCTATCGCACTAGTATCCACACACCCACATGAGCTACACCATATTCGCTTGTCTTTGGAGCAGAAGCCATCCTTCCAATCAAGATCAAATTGCCCTTATTGCGCATCTCCTTGCATAATGTCATCACTGATGAAGAATACCGTGTTGCACACCTCTAAGAGCTCGAGTTGTTGGATGAATGGCACCTCAACACCCTTAATCACCTCCAAGCATACCAAAATCAGCTTCGCAGATCCTATAACAAGAAGATCAATGCTAGGGAGTTTGCAGTAGGAGATTTGGTCTTCAAAGAAAATTAAAGGAATCTATCTGAGTGGGAAAAGAAAAGGAAATTTGAGCCTAATTGGTTAGGACCCTACATTGTCACTGCAATGTATGGCTCTGGAGCATACCACCTCTCCACCCTTGAAGGAGAACTTGATGAGTCCATGAATATCATTCATTTGAAGTGGTTTCATAATTAGTCTGCTTAATATCCTATGTCAAAAATACAAAAAAAATTAGAAAATTTAAAAAATTACAAAAAAAATAGTAAAGAGAAATAATCCATCCTATGTTGAAAACCACTCCTTGTGGTGCCTTGGATAAGTACCATGATGAAAACCTACTTGTAGGCGTCATGTGTAGGTTCAACCCATATCCATTGTTAAAACTACCTTCCCATCTTCGCCCACACTATCCACTACACTTATCCCCTCGTCTGAGCTTTGGAATAAACCCATCATCTGAACTTCCATTGTCCATCATTCCCAAAATATCTCTCATCTCCCAATGCCTAACCCCCTCCCTCCCATGTCACCACTATATTAGTCACTTGACCCGCTCATCCATCCATAACCTTGGTCCCTTTAATGGTTTCACACAAACATCACATCATGACCTACACCAACACCATCCTCTACCTGTCGTAGTTTTTATACCATGGTACCCATTGAAAAATTGACATCCACATCCACTAAATCATATCTCATCATTCCACATGAACCAACCCCTATCCTTACATCATCAAGTCTCCCAAAACTACATATCATCACCACCTGCATTGTAATGTGCTTTGATCCCATGGATACAGGGTATGTAGGTAGTTTGGAATATGAAGGAAGTATACAGTATGCAGGTACATACGATGCACCCATCTAACCCATTTTGATGGTCCCACTTTTCTGAGCTTATTGATTGCACTTGACCAACAATCAATATACTTGCTAGGCATCTTATCAAAGCATAACACTCTCATGAAAAATCTTTCACCAACATATTGGCTTTTCCATAACTCACAGCCCGTATCCCTCCACCTATCTTTAGTTTAGCCTAATCCACCATTGATTCTTATCCTAGGATGTATCCTTCCTACAATGGACAAAATCATCAATCCTCCATCCATCCCCTTTGGCAAGAGATACAATGGCTATGTGTTTTGGGTCAGTAAGTCCTTTGGTCTTTGATTTTTATTTTGTGCACCATTCCCAGATTGTATCAAAGCTATCTTGATCTCATTATATCATGACATGTGGAGAAAGATCTAGAATGGGGCATAGTCATTGCTTTTGTATGCTGGGCTTGTGGGAGGTTCTCTTTACTTCGTATTAGTATTCATACCTTGTTGACTGTAGGGTCAGTTCTAGCATATTGATCCCCTTCTACATCTAAGGTTCTTCATACTATTGGTACATTAAGGACTTATGCTATGAGTCCTCTTCCCTTGTCTAGACAAGGTTGTACTATTATGGGCATATATGGGTTCATCCTATTGTTTGTAGAGTCAAGTCCTATGCATGGATGCCTTGCCACCTTGGTTCCACATACCCTGGTGCATAACATCCCATGCTATATCAACAGTAGCACTCAATTATTATTATTATTCGCAAAATATCTCAATATGATGAAGTTCCTTACATTTACATCTATCCTCGTCACCCCATCTCCCTATTGTTGCTTCAAGATTCACTAAACACTTACATTCCCATTGCCCTACTTTCTACTATCCGCTAGATCCTTAACATTTTGTGACCATTTTCAAGGTCCTATTGGCGTATCATGTTCACTTGTCACCCTGCATCACAGACATGTTAGTAGCTCATCATGTATCACAAATGTGTTAGCATGTATCCACATACCATCATATAGCATATACACATATTGGCATTATACATAAATCCATCTATCCTAACACGCTCCATCCTGCATCCAAGCACATGTCAAGTCATAACATCTCACATATCAAACATCATAAACATATACATATCAAATAACATCACAACATCTAATTCATCATATATGCACATCCATAAATGTATTCATCACATATAAATTAATGCATCACATCATCAATCAATACATCTATCATATATCCATCACATTATAAATCAATGCATACATCATATATAACACAACATACATCCATACATCCATCCATAGCACATAATCCATTGATCGAATAGTCCATCTCATATCTATATCAAAATGTGATCATGATACAAAATGTGGTCCTCAGACCTATCAAAAAATAGTACATGTATACATCATGCCCCTAGGCGGAGCTATCCTTGCCTGACTCAGCCGGTCTTGAGTCTCTTTGATGTGGGCACCCTATATCCTACTGACCTACCTATCTCAGTGTCGGTGGAGGCAACATCTGTGCTACTGCTAATACCTGTGATGGTGAGGGCTACCGAATAGACCTCTCCAACCAACCTGACCTCCTAGAACTAGAAGCTCCAGACCGGCTATGATAACTGACTCTTTGCTCTGCTAGTACTAGCCCCTCATAAAGGGTCATGTAGTATAGGGCCTCCCTAGTACTCTCCTGCATGGCCCTCACCATATCCCCCATCTATGATGCCTGGCAGGCTTGGTCCCTCTCATGTGCATATCGCTGTGCTAACCCCTAAGCCTGTGTCACCTGTGCCTGCAACTCTATAACCTATGCCTATATGATTCTTGTCTGTGCCAACTACCCCTGTAACTAGGCTACCTATCCCTCTAACTAAGCCACCAGTGCCTGTAATTGGGCTAGCTATCCCTCTCACTGAGCTATCTATTCCTATAACTGGCATATTTGCTCATGTGCCCTGGCTAACTCTGACCTCTCATCTTTACCTCCACCATCACCTCCAATATCTATATCCATCCCCTCTGCCTATGCATCCTCCTCCTCCTCCTCCTCATCATCATCCATCCCCTCTTCCTGTGCCTCATCCTCATCCTCATCCTCATCATCCTCATCCTCATCATCATCATCATCCTCCTCCTCTCCTGCCGCCTCCACTGGTGCTAAAAAGCACATGGGCATTGTGAGTCTCACTGGCTTCTGCCAAGCCCACCATGCCTCATATGTTGCTATAGTCCCTGCATCCACTATATCTTGTCTATCATCCTATGCCTGTGGCTGAAGTCCCTCAAACTCTGCTATGACCATCTGTGCATCAGGCACTAGTCCCCACCACTATTGATCCTCACGTATCTGTGCAAACCTCACCTCCACCTGTGGTACATCCTACACTAACCCAAACTACTGTTGAACTCACTTTGGTAGGTATTTGTCTATAATCAGCTCTGTCCGCTCCATCAGGTATTGTGATTGCACCGCATAACCTAGTTGGTCATCGTCGTCTGACTACCTCTCTTCCTCCCTCCAGGGTCACCACACAAACTCCACAATCTCATCTATTACTCACCTCCAATATCCTATGTTCCCCAAATGACGCCGCATATGATGTCCTCTATATGCATAAATAAATGGCTGATGTTGTGGTCTATCTTACACCATCAATAACCATGTCATTGGGATATGCTCCCAGGCCCAGATGTGCAACAATGTCACCCCATAACCCAAGCTCCCTGATCACTTGTATACCACTCCATCAGTCAGCATCTGACGTAATACCTCCCCCCAGCCCATTAGGAATCTACATGATCTCCTATCAGGGACCAATGTCCTTGTTATCAACCCTACCAAAATAGAGCCAACGAATCTAATCCCCTCTCCATCACTAGGTGATACACCATCTCAGTCCCGTCTGCTGTATACGACACCTGCCTTAGGAAAAATACCTGGTCCAAGTACTCTGCTCCATGTCCATGCTCATAAACCATGCTCTCCCCATGTAGGGGGGCCCGTAGAATCCTCTGCACATCCTCTAATGTGATCATCACCTCCCCTGTAAGAAATAGGAAGGTGCAGCGCTTCAACTAATATCGTTATACCACAACTATCATCATAGCTCTATCGACGTGAATCCATGACATATTCACAATATGATCCAGTCCAAGTACCCCCTAGGACAAACCTATCAGCTCGGTCTAGCTCCCCCCATAAACCAAATGTTAGCGGTCGCCTCTCCCGAGACTGAAGAACCCCCTTGTCCTCCTACACCCTCCTAAACACATCACCATGTCAGTCTATCTTATCATTACACACCTCCTCTACCCCTTGGCACATTTTCCAAAGAACCCCTTCCTTTGACCCCATCCCAAACAAACATCCCTGAACCATCACCTTCCCCCCATTGCCACCCCCATTTCACAATTGAAAATTTAAAAAATCAACAAACCAAAAATAAAAATCCAAAAATCCAAAAATTAAAAAAATTCAAAAATCATTTAAAAAAATAAAAATTAAAAAAATTAAAAATCATTTAAAAAAATCACAAAAAAAAATCATTTAAAAAATAATAAAAAAATAAAAAATCATTTAAAAAAAAATTAAAATTAGCGCTGGCGCCAAAGTGCCGAGACTAGTGCCAAAGCACACCCCCCCGCCCCGGTGCTACAGTGCCGGGATGGGTGCTAAGCCCTGCCCACCCCCTCTAAACACAACGCCCCCCTACCACCTGCCCCTCCCCCCTAACCCTACCTACTACCCCCTCCCACCTACCCTAAATCCCTCCCTGGCCCAGTGCTAAGGCACTGGGCCGGGTACCAATCCCCAACCTCTTAACCCTACCTACTGCCCCCTCCCACCTACCCTAAATCCCTCCCCATCTCGGTGCTAAGGTGCCGGACTGGGTGCCAATCCCACCCCCTTACCCTAGACCTACCCTTTCCCCCTAGCGCCTATCCCTGCCCCCTCCCCTTAGCGCCCATTCGACACCACTCTCCACTCTTAGTGTCCATTGGGCGCTAATTCCCACCCCTTTTCCCTTCAGTGCTCGTTTGGCACCACATCCCATCCCTTCCACCTTTCAACGTCCAAGCCAAACATTACAAACAATAAAAAACCAAATAAAAAAAACAAACAAAAATAAAAATAAAGAAATAACAATAATTTTTTTTCAAAAAACTCCAAAAAATCCAAAAAATAATTTTTTTTAAGACCCATTTGCTCATTCCAAGTGTCCATCCATATTTTAAGCGCTAAAACCCAGCCCCCCATGCCATTCCCTTAAAATCTCCATTTTTTCAAATCTTCAATTTACCCTAAAACCCCTATCATTACATCAAATAAAACCAAAATACCAAGCAAGGTTAAAACCACTCACAAGCTCGCCTGCCGCTATCAGTCGTAAATACTCCCTCACCCACTCCGCTTGGTGCTCCTCTTGAGAAATTCCCGCCATCGCTCCTCTTCCTCTTTTCACTTCCACCTCCAAAATCACAAAAAGTAAAATGAGTTTTTTAGCTCCTTTTTCACTTTTTAACTCCCTCCATTTTCATTTTTTCACTTCTTTTTATCTTTTTTCACCCCACTTTTTATCCTTTTTTCCCTCTTTTTTCTCCACCAACTATTTTTTCCACTTTTTCCATCTACCCACCTCATTTTTTTCTATTTTTTTACCGTTTTTTTCATTTCTTCCTCGTTCTTTAGTCTCGGGACCACCTTTTTCCACCCCTTTTCCATAGTTTTTCCCTCCTTTTTCGAGAAATCACCAAAAATTTATTTTTCTGCCAATCTCTCGAGGGGGCATCACCTCATCATCTACTCCCCTTTTTACTCATTCACCAGGGCATATTTATCAAAAAATTTACATTCTTTGATATCCCGTTAACCCGCTAACCACGACAGCCGTGACGCCATATCAAAGAGGGGCAAAATGTAGACACCTAAAAATGGTCACAACCAATTTCATCCACCCACGCATCCAACCCTATTCACCTACATTATACCATTTGATCCAATTATTAGTTAAATATTTTTCAATTATTTAATTAATTTATTCTGTGCCTTTATCCCATCATAAAAATCAAATTCCTCTACTATAGTTTGAAAATTAAATATTTTTGACTATAGTTCATTCCAAAAATTAAATAAATTATCATATTTATTTAATTCCCTATTTTGTGTAATTTTTTTTATTACTTTTTGCAATCACAATTATTTTATTCTAATCCATGTGCACATGAATTAATTTTAATTAATTAATTATTACAACCCCCATGTTTCTAGAAGTCCACTTGTCATCTTGTGGACATACATGTACATGACAAGTGATACTTTGGAAGCAGGGCAAATATTCCAAATTGAGTATATTTGTTCTATTTCTTCCACCCCACTCCATGTGTCACTATTCCTTCCAATTTAAAATTCCATGTGGCACTATTAGAACAGTATTCTTCTAATTTTAAATTCCACTTGTCCTCTTCATGGAATTTAAAATTCCTCACAAAATCTAACTCTTACCTTTTCATAAATGAGTCCTTACATGTCATACACCTACTCAATCCTAGCCATCCATCCATTCAAACTTGCATTCTCATCCATTGATCATCCCTTGAATCTTGGGGCAATATTATCATTCAATCCAAACATGCCATTTGTCTAATTCTTTTTTCTTGACAATCCTCAAGTAATCTTTGTTGGAATAGGTCTGGACAACTGAGAGTGGGGGGTGAATCACTTGTCCCAATAATTTAACAATTTATGTACTTTTAAACTTTCCTTCTTAACTCAAAAATAGATTAAGGAAGTAAGCATTAAGCATGAATCAACACATGAGCAGAATCAAAAGAACACACACATAACACCATAAATTTTTTACTTGGAAACCCGATTAAGGGAAAACCATGGTGGGGGTTAACCCACAAAAATGCCTACCCTATTAAAAGTACTTAAGAAAATGGAAGGCACATGCCTTCGGGCTCACTGCCCAAAGCTCACTGCTCAAAAGGGAGGCTCATTGCCTACAATATTAAATGAATTACATAGTTATGAACTGAGAAATAGCATCTACAGAATGCCTGACTTAGTCCCTTTGAAGGCTCAAGAATTTCTGTTCATTCCCCCAGATTACTTCTTCATAACACCTTCATCCTTCGTTGCATTTGATCCTCTTTTCTTTCTTCACTTTGCTCTTCTTCTGTACCTCTCTTAGGATTTTTTCATTTTTGCACACAGACCCTTTCACTCAACTCATTAACAAGTATATATATGCTTCATCAACCTTGGAATGATCGTCAAGGTCGTCTTCACTTCTATGCGGATCACAATAGTTTCAGCCCAACATAGTTGAGACTTCAATCTTCTTTTATCAACACGCCATGCTCCAGGAAATTACTCTTAGATCATCCACAACATGCTTGAAACATTCGGTCGGCTAAGACTAGGAAGAACACAAACACCAATGAAGAGATCTTCAACAACGAGCTTCAAACTTCAATGTAGACCTCCTACACAGCTGTCACATGATCTAGAGACCTCCACAAGCACATTGAATTCAACAACATCCCCACTACTCCATATTATCAGAATCATTTGCATCTTCCTCCGAAACCTCAAGAACATTGTTTGTTATGACTGCAAGACTAGAAAGATAGCTTGTGGACCTCCAAACCATGAACCATTGGAGTTGATGACACACACTGACTTCCCAAACATGCATCTAGATCCGCAAATCATAATATTTCACTACAGACCAATCCGGACCAACTTCCTGTCACTCTGTCTCTTTTGAATGCTGCAATATCCGGTTCTACTCAGATAGCCATAACCTCTTCAGATCTTCATGTGAATCTCTCAAATCACAACTGGAGCTTCCTTTGACAATCCTCTACACAACTGTATGGTCCATGAACATTTGTCTTCATTAATTTTCTCAATATCCTCAACATCTCAGACTTTGAACCAGGTAGCAGAACAAGGAACAGTTGATAATAATGACAACAAGAATATGTTGACATCAATGACAACACTGCTTAGGCACATATTTGCAACAATCTCCCCCTTTGTCATTGATGGCAACATATGATGTGAAAAACTAATTCAACCATTAAGACAAGAACTTCTCCCCCTTTCTCTTATCACTTTTGTAACCACTTTCTTCACTACTCCTCCTTTGATCAGCAACTAGTTTTTCACATGACTTCTCTCTGCCTTTGACATCAATGACAAAGGGCACATATTTTCAATTGTTTTCTCCCCCTTGGTGTCTCAGACTGATCTCCAATTACTTTGTATATTAACTACTCTCCTGAGTAGTATCTCCTTACCACCAATCCGGATCACAAGATGTGACTATGAGTTCCACCGGATTGATGCACCCTAGTGCATCTTAGTTCTGATCAGGAGGGACAATAACCCCTAACTTCTCTACGAGATATTCAAAAATATCTTTTGGCTGAGGCTTGGTGAATATATCTGCAATTTGATCCTTTAAAGAAACAAACTCCAATCTGACTTCATTCTCATTTACCTTCTCTCTCAAAAAATGAAACTTGATGGAAATATGCTTTGTCTTGGAATGCAGCACCAGATTCTTTGAAATGTTTATTGCACTTGAATTATCATAGAAGATTGTAACAAGCTCCTCAAATACCACTTTGATATCCTTCAACATTTGCTTCATCAACAAAACTTGAGTGTAAGTACTTGCTACTGCTATATATTCTGCTTCTGCAGTAGATAGAGATATTGCCTCTTATTTTTTGCTTAACCAAGAAACCAATCTTTTTCCCAAGAAGAATGCACCACCACTAGTACTTTTCCTATCATCCACATCTCCTGCCCAATTAGCATCACTATAAGCATGAAGTGTGAAGTCATTGTCTTTTGGATACCACAAGCCATAATCAATTGTCCCCTTGAGATATCTAAAAATTCTATTGACTGCTACCACATGGGATTCTTTAGGATCAACTTGAAATCTGGAAACAAGTCCAACTGCATTCATAATATCAGGTCTGGTATGAGTCAGATATAGTAGTCCTCCAATCATTAATCTATACCTTTTCTAATTTTCTTTGGGGGAGTCATCATCTTTACTCAACTTGCATCTGGTTACCATAGGTGTACCTGCTTGCTTTGAATCTTCCATTCAAAACTTTTTTAGCAACTCTCTCACATACTTGGATTGAGATATGAAGATACCTTTATCAGACTGAGTGATTTGTAGACCCAAAAAGAAGTTTATTTCACCAAACATTAAAATCTCAAATTCACTTTGCATTTGATCAACAAATGTTTTACACATACTCTCATTTCCACCAAAAATGATATCATCAACAAATAACTCAACAATCAGGATGTGTTCATGATCAATCTTGAAGTAAAGATTACTATCAGCAGTCCCTTTGCTAAAGCCTAATTTTAGCAAATACTTATCTAATCTTGCATACCATGCTCTTGGGGCTTGTTTGAATCCATACAGTGCTTTCCTCAATCTGTAGACTATATTCTTTTGATCAAACAATTGAAATCCTTCCGGTTGCTCAATGTAGACTTCTTCTTCTAATTCTCCATTCAGAAATGCTGACTTCATGTCCATTTGATATACCTTGAAATTTTTATGAGTAGCAAATGCAAGGAATAATCTGACTGCTTCTATTCTTTCTACTGGAGCAAAAGTTTCTTCAAAATCAATTCCTTCCACTTGAGAATATCCTTTGCATACTAACCTTGCTTTATTTCTTACAACTTCACCATCTTCATTTAGTTTATTCTGGAAGACCCATTTAGTTCCAATTACATTTTTGTCTTCAGGTCTAGGAACAAGATCCCAAGTGTGATTCTTTTCAATTTGCATTAATTCTTCTTCCATTGCTTTCATCCAGTTTTCATCATTGCAAGCTTCACTTACTGATTTTGGTTCAACTTTTGAAATCAAGCAAATCTCCTCTTGATCTTCTGCAATCCTTCTCCTGGTTTGAACACCTTGATTTCTATTTCCTATGATCTAATCTTTAGGATGATTCTATCTTACATACCTGGGAGTTTTGGCAATTGCTTGAACTTCAATTTCTTGAGGTTTTTCTTCGACATCTACACTATTTTCCTGAGTTACTGAATTTTCTGGATCAATTTGGATTTGAGCTTGGGTATGAACTTGCTTCTCTTGAGTTTTATTTTCATCTTGATCATCTGAGTCATATCCACAATACCTAGAGGGTCTCTCCTTGCTTTCATCAACTCTGACATTAGCACTTTCAACAATCTTTCTCAATCTTTTGTTAAAGCACCAGTATGCCTTGCTTTGAGTGGAGTATCCCAAAAAAATTCCTTCATCAATTCTTGCCTCAAACTTGCCAAGATCCTCATCTCTTTTGATATAGCATTTACTACCAAAAACTTTGAAATATTTAAAAGGAGGATGACCAAACCATAATTCATAGGGAGTTTTACTAGAATTGCCTTTGATCTGCACCCGGTTAAGAGTGTAGACAACAATACTCACAGCTTCTCTCCAATAAACTTGAGGAACATTTGCTTCCATCATCATGGTCCTGGCTGCTTCTTGAATGGTCTGGTTCTTTCTGTCCACAACTCCATTCTGCTGAGGAGTCCTTGGAGCAGATAACTATCTTTGTATCCCTTGCTTTTCACAGAAAGAATCAAATTCACCAGAGGTAAATTCTCCACCTCTATTAGATCTCAGACACTTTATCTTTACACCAACCTCATTTTCAACCATGATCTTGAACACTTTGAATTTATCAAGAGCTTCTAATTTTTCTTTCAAGAAGGTTACCCACATCATCCGGGAGTAATCATCAATAAGAAACATAAAATATCTATCTCTTTGCACACTCCTAATTCTAGTAGCACCACAAAGATCAGTATGTACAAGTTCCAACAAACAACTTGATGACTGTTCTTTACTTTTGAATGAAATTCTATTTTGTTTACCCAATTGACATTCTCTAGACATGCTATCAGTGGGTTTCACAAGTCTTGGAAGATCTCTTATAGCCTTAGTGGAACTTATCTTGACAATATTATCAAAATTGACATGACACATTCTCCTATACCAGAGCCAACTTTGATTGACTTGAGCAATTAGGAAACTTCTATTAGAGCTACTTAAATGAAAGATGATGTGAGGAACTATTGGGAATTAAGGTGTCTCAACCTTGGTAATTCCTTGTATTTTTACATTGTATTTATTTATTATTTGCCTATTGTATTAATTGGATGCAAATCCTATGTTGTCATGTTGTGGGAGTTGGCACGGTGATGTGTCATCCTACATGGCATATGACCACATGTAAATTTGTCCTCACATGAGGAGATAGGTATCCCACTTAGTGGTAGGAATATTTTTCCATGTGTCAGCACTTTGGGATGTGTGTAAGGGAATATTGACCGAAACAATTATGACATATTCCTATGACGGATCTATGACATGTAAGAGTCAGAAATAGAAGATTTTATGACAAGTGAAGACATGTGTCGAAGAGCATCTTTGGGTGCCCCAAGGTGGACTATGACATGTTGTAAAAGAATTTACTATTTATAGACTGTGTATGACAGATTCTCTTACAACTGTAAGTTATGACAGCTATGACAGATTCTATGATGATTGTAAGAGTCGTAAGAGTATCTGTCATAGCCCATTTTGGAAATAGGTGACTTCCTTGGGATGTGGTGACTTGACAAGTGTCCTTAGAATCCTACAGAGTTAGACAAGTGTCCATAGGCGTGGGTTTTGGGCGATGAGGCCATGTTGGACGCCCATCTCAATGTGGAGCCATTTTTGCCTTGTATTTGTTATATAAACATGTGCTTTTGAGAGGAGATGTACTACAGGTTTTACAGGTACTGTTATGCTACTGGATTGTCTCCAGATACGAGTGTCGAAGACTATTGAGAGCTTGCATTGCAAGTGTATTGTAAACCATTTCAGTTTTGATAATACATTGTGCAGGTTTTGGAGTGTGGGGTTTTTCACCCAATAAGGGTTTTCCCATGTATATCTTGTGTCTCTCTTCTTGTGTCTCACTTTCTTGTGTATGTGTTTGCTGCAATATCTCTGTTAGTGGGATAACATAGCTGTAATTGTAAAGATAAAATTGAATTTGCACTCTCATCCCCTCATTAGATTAGTGTAGGAAGCGATTTCCGCACACCTAGCTTCCTTTTAGTTGGTATCAGAGCCTGGCCAGTTTTGGTTCTAGTTGCTGGGTAGGGGTTTTTTGAGCTAATCTTAGGTTGAGTGGGAGTGTTGTGTAGAGCATTCTATATCTTGTTGCAACAAGGAGATGGCAACCACATCTGAAAGATTAGAGGTGGAGAAATTTAATGGCACTAATGTCAAGTTGTCGACACTCAAGATGGAAGACTTACTAGTTGACTGTGACCTATGGGAAAGCGTTGATGGAACAAAACCTACGACAATGTCACAAGTTGATTGGGACCTCAAAGATTATAAGGCTAAGGGTCTCATAAGACTCTGTCTAGCTGACTCTATCCTGTTGATTGTCCATGAGGAGAAGACTACTAAAGAACTTTGGAAGAAGTTGGTATCTGTTTATCAGGCCAAGTCCCTGGTGAACAAGCTCTTTCTGAAAAAGAAGTTGTTTTCTCTAAAGATGGAAGACAAAGGATCTATTGTAGACCATTTGAATGATTTTAACATGATTGTTGCACAATTTACATCCGTGGGTGTGAAAATGATGGAGGAGGATCGATGTATGACCTTGCTTTGTTCTTTGCTAGATTTGTGGGATCATCCTGTCATGGCTATCAGAAGCACTACAACTACCTTCATGATGGATGAAGTAGTATCTTCATTGTTGTCTGAAGAAATATCAAGAAAGACATCTGAGTCAGCCAATGAGGCTCTTGCAGTTCGTGGAAGACCCAAAGAGAAAGGGAAGAAGAAGGACAAGAAAGGTGAAAAGTGTAGATCCAAATCTCCTGGAAAGTCCAAGGCTCTCTGTTGGAACTGTGGAAAAATTGAGCATTTCCGAAAGGAATGCAAACATGAGAAGAAGAAGAAAAAGAAGAATGCTCTTGATTAAGATTCTGACAAGTCACAAGATGATGGTGATGCCTTCATCACAGCCCTGGCCACTCATGCATCTGATGATGTGTGGTTGATTGATTCTGGTGCATCATTCCACATGACCTCGCATCAAGACTGGTTCATGAACTATGAAAAGTTTAATGGTGGAAGAGTGTACCTGGGTGACAATTCACATCTGAAGATTGTTGGTCATAGAAGAGTCTCAATCTGATTCCCTGATAGATGAGTGAAGGAAATCACTAGAGTTATGCACATTCCAGGCCTTGCACAGAACTTGCTTTCTGTAAGTATGTTGAGTGATGTAGGTGTGTAGGTTATCTTTTCGAAGGATGGATGCAAGATGACTAGAGGATCTATGGTGCTTGTGAAGGGTACTCAGAGAGGTACTCTATTTCATCTAGAGGCATGCATTTCACAGTGCAATAGTTCTTCTGACTCAAAGAAAAGAGTTGCAGTCACTTCATCCTCACCATCTAAATGAGCAGTGAAGAAATCTGTTGTAACTAGTTCTGATGGTAGTGCACATGCTTTGGAAGTTAAACTTCCTGATGAAAAGACTATGTTATGGCATTGGAGATATGGCCACATTGGTGAGAAGGGTCTGTGTACCCTAAAAATAAAAACCTCTTTGAGGGGTTAAATGATTGTAATCTCAAGTTTGACTTTTGCAAACATTTCATTTATGGAAAGCAAAACCGTGTTCAGTTTTACTCTAGTTCTCACAAGTCTTCTGGTGTGTTGGATCTTATTCATTCTAATGTATTTGGTCCTGTTAATGTTCCTTCGATTTCAAAATATGTATATTTTGTATCTTTCATAGATGATTATAGTAGAAGGACATGGGTTTATTTAATCAGAAGGAAGACTGAAGTCTTTAGTCGGTTTAAAGAGTTTAAAGCCTTTGCTGAAAATTAGACTAGTAAAAAGATTAAGTGTTTGAGAACTGACAATGGTGGTGAGTTTTGTTCGGCAGAGTTTGATAAGTTTTGTAAAGAGAAAGAGATTGAAAGACATAAGACAACTCCATACACCCTACAACAAAATGGAGTTGTAGAGAGGATGAACAAGACACTGATGGAGAAGGCTAGGAGTATGCTTAGTGGAGCAAGCCTCGAACTAAAGTTTTGGGCTGAAGCTGTAGCCACTGCATGCTATTTGGTAAACATATCTCCTACATCAGCTCTTATTGGTAAAACACCTATGGAGGTGTGGTCTAGTAAGAAGCCTTCAATTAGACATCTTCATGTTTTTGGTTGTGAGGCATATGCACATGTGCCTAGGGAGAAATGGTCTAAATTAGAGAACAAGGCTGTTAAGTGTATCTTCATTGGCTATGGTGTCGGTGTGAAAGGATACAAGCTTTGGGATCCTGTGGCTGAAAAAGTGTTGTATAGCATAAGTGTTATCTTCAGAGAGCTAACACCTTCTTTTGTTGGTCTACAGTCAAAATAGATAGAAAAGAAAGAGGATGTGGTTCAGTTTCCTTCTACCCCTGAGAAAACTGAATAGATAGACACTGTGAGACTTGATGATGAGGAGAGCTCTTACAGCTCTAAAAGCTTAGAAGAGGAAGCAGAACCTCAACCTCAGCCATTGAGGAGGTCTACATGAATAAGAAAGCAACCTAATAGGTTTGGTTATTCATTACTTGATTCTAGTTGTGCTTTTTCTTTACTTACTAACACTAATGATCCTAGAACTATGAAAGAGACTATGGGCATGAAAGATGTAGGTTCCTGAAAGGAGGCCATGGAAGATGAGATGGCTTCTTTGGAAAAGAATAAAACATGGGACTTGGTGCCTTTGCCTAAAGGACAGAAACCCGTTGGATGCAAATGGGTGTTCAAGAAGAAATTTGGTGCAGATGGTAGTGTTGAAAAGTACAAGGCTAGATTGGTTGCAAAGGGGTACTCACAAGTGGAGGGAATTGATTATGGTGAAATTTTCTCTGCCATTGCAAAGCTAACATCCATTAGTTTCCTATTATCTCTTGTAGCTACTTATGACTTAGAGGTAGAATAGATGGATGTGAAGACAACTTTCCTTCGTGGTGATTTGGAGGAAGAGATTTACATGTCACAACTAGAGCATTACATAGAGAAAGGTAAAGAAAATTTTGTTTGCAAGTTAAAGAAGTCTTTGTCTGGTTTGAAACAATCTCCTAGGATGTGGTACTTGAAGTTAGATGCCTTTGTGTTGTCGATTAGATATCTGAGATCAAAATTGGATCATTGTGTGTGTTACAAGTTTGACAATGATTGTATTCTCATTCTTGCATTATATGTTGATGATAAGTTGCTGATTTGGAAGGGTAAAAATATGATTTCTAATTTTAAGTCTCAGTTGTCAGCATAGTTTGAAATGAAAGATTTAGGGGCAGCCAGGTGTATTCTAGGAATGGAAATTAGAAGAGACAGAGCTAACTAAAAACTTTGGTTAAGCTAGAGTAAGTACATGAAGACCGTGTTGGATAGGTTCAACATGGCAGATTGTAGACCATTGTGTGTTCCTATTTCTTTGGGGACAAAGTTGTCTGTTAATGATTGTCCAAAATCTCCTAGTGAGGTGGAGGATATGGGCAGAGTACCTTATGCTAGTGTTGTTGGTAGTTTGATGTATGTTATGGTCTGCACAAAACCAGACATTGCCCAAGCAGTGGGAGTCCTTAGTCGATTTATGGCTAATCTTGGACTGGTACATTGGGATGCAGTTAAGTCAGTGTTTAGATATTTGAGGGGTACTTTTGAGTATTATTTGAGGGGTACTTTTGAGCATTCCATATGTTATCATGATAATGTTATAGGACTTCCGCATTCAGTTTGTATTTGTGGATTTGTGGATTTTGATTGGGCAGGTGACATTAACAACAGGAGATCCACCAGTGCCTATGTGTTCGCTATGTTTGGTGGTGCAATTACTTGGATGAGTAAGCAACAACCTATGGTTGCTTTGTCCATGATAGAAGCTGAGTACATGGCAGCAACTCATGCTTGCAAGGAAGCCATTTCGCTTAAGAGATTATGTTTAGATATTGGTGTTGATGCAGGACAGATTACGATTTGTTGTGACAGTCAAAGTGCGATTTGCCTTGCAAATAATCTAACTTTCCATGCCAGAACAAAGCATATTGATGTATAGTTTCACTTCGAGTGAGACATGGTAGAGGATGGGAAGGTAAATTTGGAGAAGGTAGATACTTTGAAGAATGTTGCAGATGCATTGATGAAGCCAGTGGGCACATAGAAGTTCAGATGGTGTTCAGAGTCTATGGGTCTCTCGGCCTATAGTAGTTAAATCTTGTTATTTCCATTGGCTCTTACAAGGTGTTTGACAAGTGGGAGAATGTTGGGAATTAAGGTGTCTCAACCTTGGTAATTCCTTGTATTTTTACATTGTATTTATTTATTATTTGCCTATTGTATTAATTGGATGCAAATCCTATGTTGTCATGTTGTGGGAGTTGGCACGGTGATGTGTCATCCTACATGGCATATGACCATATGTAAATTTGTCCTCACATGCGGAGATAGGCATCCCACTTAGTGGTAGGAATATTTTGCCATGTGTCGGCACTTTGGGATGCGTGTAAGAGAATATTGACCGAAACGGTTATGACGTATTCCTATGATGGATCTATGACATGTAAGAGTCAAAAATGGAAGATTCTATAACAGGTGAAGACATGTGTCAAAGAGCATCTTTGAAAAAAGGCATCTTTGGGTGCCCCAAGATGGACTATGACATGTTTTAAGAGAATTTGCTATTTATAGCCTATGTATGATAGATTCTCTTACAGCTGTACGTTATGATAGCTATGACAGATTCTATGACAGTCGTAAGAGCATATGTCATAGCCCATTTTGGAAATAGGTGACCTCCTTGGGATGAGGTGACTTGACAAGTGTCCTGAGCATCCTACAGAGTTGGACAAGTGTCCATAGTTGTGGGTTTTGGGCCATGAGGCCATGTTGGATGCCCATCTCAATGTGGAGCCATTTTTGCCTTGTATTTGTTATATAAACACGTGCTTTTGAGAGGAGATGTACTACAGGTTTTATAGGTGCTGTTATGTTGCTAGATTGTCTCTAGATATGAGTGTCAAAGACTCCTGAGAGCTTGCATTGCAAGTGTATTGTAAACCATTTTAGTTTTGATAATACATTGTGCAGGTTTTGGAGTGTGGGGTTTTTCACCCAATAAGGGTTTTCCCCACGTATATCTTGTGTCTTTCTTCTTCTGTCTCACTTTCTTGTGTATGTGTTTGCTGCAATATCTCTGTTAGTAGGTTAACATAGCTGTAATTGTAAAGATAAAATTGAATTTGCATTGCCATGAATTCAACCAGTTGAGTTGTCTCCAAACTTCACAAGTCCACCTTCATATTTTTCAAAGCCTAAAAACTTACTTTTGTCACTAGTCATATGATGAGAACATCCACTTTCAATCACCCATTCATCCTTTTCCACAACCTGAGCAGCCAAAACACTTTCCACATTTTCACAGCTAGTAGGTTCAGTAGGCATTGGATCTTCCTCTTTGATAGTATGAATACCCAATCATTATCAATGGAACCTCCATGATCAGATTCATCATCTGTGACTCCTTCTTCTCTAGTTTCTTGGACATAGTAACATTTCTTCCAAGATCTAGATCTGCTGGGTTTGGCTTTGAAACCCTCTCCAGACATCTTGAGGCAAAATGACCAATCTTATTACAATTAAAACATTTGAATGGCAACTTTCCTTCATACTTACCAGATCCTCTTGGCAATCTTTTGGCAAAAAGGGCTTCAAGACCATTAATCTCAGTTTCACAATTTTCAAGAACCTTCCTTGTCTTTTCAAATCTGATTGTTCTTCTTGAAGAGCTTTCATCCGGATCATATTTTTTCTTCCCATGAATACTGGCCTTGAATGCAGATTCAGACTTAGGAAGTGAGTCACCAAATTCACTTAATTCAAAAGCTGAGAGCTTGCCAACCAGATGATCTCTTGTAACTATTGAGACAATCCTGATTTCTTCTATAGCAGCAACCTTATGCTTGTATGAATCAGGTAAAGATCTAAGCACTTTTGATACAATCTCTGATTCATCCAATGTTCCACCAACACACCTGATACCACACACAAGTTCATTTATCTTTTGCATGTAGATTGTGATATTTTCATCTTCACTCATCCTTAGATTTTCAAAATTTCCTCTCAGACTTTGTAGTTTGGTACATTTGACATATTCATTGCCTTCATAAAGATTTTCCAATTTCTTCCAGATTTCATGAGCAGTTTTCAGTCCAAAGACATTTGTCATTTCAGAATCAGTCAGGGCACTCAACAAGGCTTCTTTAGCTCGAAGGTTGTTTTTAGCATCTTTGAATTCATCTAGAGTAGTAAGACCTTTCTCCAGAGGCTTATATATATTCTTAGTTATCAACCAATAAGCATCACCCATGCATTGCAAATGGCACTCCATGCGACTCTTCCAGATAGTGTAGTTTGTTCCATCAAATCTCGGACTATCCTTCTTGTATGTTGACATCCTGGATCTCCTTGGGTGGTTAAGCTTCTTTTAGAGGAACTGGCTCTAATACCAATTGTTGGATTAGGTCCAGACAACTGAGAGGGGGCGTTGAATCAGTTGTCCCAATAATTTAACAATTCTTGCACTTTTTAACTTTCCTTCTTAACTCAACAATAGATTAAGGAAGTAAGCATTAAGCATGAATCAACACGAGTAGAATCAAAAGAACACACACAACACCACAAATTTTTTATGTGGAAAGCTGGTTAAGGGAAAACCATGGTGGGGGTTAACCCACAAAAATGCGTACCTTGTTAAAAGTACTTAAGAAAATGGAAGGCACATGCCTTCGGGCTCACTGCCCAGAGCTCACTGCTCAAAAGGGAGGCTCACTGCCTACAATATTAAATGAATTATAGAGATATGAACTAAGAAATAGCATCTACAACATGCCTGATTCAGTCCCTTTGAAGGCTCAAGAATTTTTGCTCCTTCCCTCAAATTACTTCTTCATAACACCTTCGTCCTTCACTGCATTTGATCCTCTATTCTTTCTTCACTCTGCTCTTCTCCTGTACCTCTCTTAGGATTTTTCATTTTCACACACAGACCCTTTCGCTCAACTCATTAACAAGTATATATATGCTTCATCAACCTTGGAATGATAGTCAAGGTTAGCTTCACTTCTATGCGGATCACAATAGTCTCGGCCCAATGTAGCTGAGACTTCAATATTCTTTTATCAACATGCCACGCTCTAGGAAATTACTCTTAGATCATCCACAACATGCTTGAAACATCCGATCAGCTAAGACTGGGAAGAACATAAACACCAATGAAGAGATCTTCAACAACGAGCTTCAAACTTCAATGTGGACCTCCTACACAGCTGTCACATGATCCAGAGACCTCCAAAAGCACATTAAATTCAACAACAACATCCCCACTACTCCATATTATCAGAATCATTTGCATCTTCCTCTGGAACCTCAAGAACACTATCTGTTATGACTGTCAGACTAGAAAGATAGCTTGCGGACCTCCAAACCATGAACCACTGGAGTTGATGACACACATTGACTTCCCAAACATGCCTCTAGATTGAAAGATCATAATATTTCATTGCGGAGCAATCTAAACCAACTTACTGTCACTCTGTCTCTTCTAAATGCTACAATATCTGGTTCTACTCAGATAGCCATAACCTCTTCAAATATTTATGCAGAACTCTCAAATCACAACTGGATCTTCCTTTGACAATCCTCTACACAACCATATGGTCTGTGAACATTTGTCTTCATTAATTTTCTCAATATCCTCAACATCTCAGACTTCTAACCAGGCATTAGAACAAGGAACAGTTGACAATAATGACAACAAGAATATGTTGACATCAATGAAAACACCGCTTAGGCACATATTTGCAACAATCTCCACCATTGATTCTCTAAATTGATCCTAGCCCTCCAATCCCATATCCAAAAATCAATAAATTGAAGCCTCCACCTCCCATCTGGAAAAAGTCATTTTATGCAAAATTATTCTACCAATTTGAGTGCTCACATCCATTAGAATTAGTGCAATTCTAGTCTAAGTTTAGTTTAGCATAACACATCTTAGGGTATATCACTACTAATAGGCTTAGATAGGGTGCAATTAGATAGTTTAGTGTGTTAGTAGTTTAGCCCAATCTTGAGGTCCCTTGGACTTTAGATTGGGTGTATTTTAGGTTAAATTTGCATCCATTTAGGATCTCATTTTTATAGGTAGACAATAACCTAGTTCCACAACCTCTACTAGAATGCTAGTGTCTCATACAAGCACCTTGTTAAGCAAGTATAATTAGCAATCACTCTCAAAATCATCTTTAAAGCATGAAAAATTATAAATTCATTATTAAACACATATTTTCAAATATTTTGAACTTTTAAAAATTTCTTGGAAAATGTCCCTTGGTTTCATATGTATTGTTATGTAATTAAATGTTTAAATTTATTGTTTACACCATGTAAATTTATATATTTCCATGTTTGATATATGTACAAACATGTTGTGTGCATTTAATACATAAATTTCCAATTTCTAATTCAATTATTTTTTGTAATTGCAGCTCTAGTTCTAGCATTAATATATGGCTGAGTTACTAGATTATGAGTTCTTGCTAGAACAAGCCCTACAAAAAGAACCCCCACCCAAAAATCCCCCTTAAGCACCCCCTGATGAGGTATAAACAACCTCATTCCTTTGATAAAACAAATAACCCTTTTTGCATTGCCCAATCACCCTAGTCATGCCAATTCATTTATTTTTAGAAGCAATATTTATCTATTTTTAATGAAATAATGTACAAATCTTTATTTCCTAAATTGATTGAAATTAGCTATTAAATCTTGATATAATGGTATGTAGAGTTGAGTAATTGTGCAGGATTAATGCATGGCTTACGAGAGGAGTGGACTTCAAGCAACTGAGGTCAAGTTTGCTGGAAGTTGAGGGCACCATAAATTTTAGGCGTGCATTGATTGGAGACTCTTTTAATTCTGTTTATTTCTGTTGGTTATCTGAGACTTTATAGCTCCACTCAGAGCCTTTTATATGTTTTATTCTATAAAGACATTAGTAGTTGAAATTCTATTTTTCTGTTATAAGACATTTTCAATGGTATTTTACCGCCATCTAGAATATAGGATTTTGTAATAGTTCAGTGTTAGTTAGTTGATCAAAACATGGATATATATATCATACTGTGTGAAGAATGAATATCAATCTCTTTTTGGCAAATAATCGAAGAGTTATGTTTTGCAATATTTTCATGAATACAAATTTAGTGTTATTCTAAGTATTTCCTTGTGAGTTATGAAGATATGAATGGAGTTAATATGTTGCTGTGGAAACAATTGAATGTGATCTGAGTTAAAAGATGAATTTCTCCCAAGAGCTGGCCACTCGCAGGATTGTAGAGTAGATTTAAGTATTTCTATTTTCGTGAATGTTCTGTTTAAGATAGTGTTATTTTATGTTTAGTTTTATGGTGTGTGCCTACAGGTTGTGATGTTTAAGATGTTAATTCTTGGAGCTCTGTTTGTTTAATATTTTTTGAGCATTTGCTTTTAGTTTTAAATTGATGTTAACTGTTAGTTGAAAGTTGGAATGTGTGTGCAGTTATAGGATTAGTTATTGCCTGAGATCATAGTTTAAAGTTTATATGTTTTCTTATATTAAGAGTTCAAATGCTTTCTAGTATAGAATTCAAATGCTCTCTAGTATAGAATTCAAATGCTTTCTAGTATAGAATTCAAATGCTTTCTAGTTTGATATGCTATATAAGCCTTTTTAAAGATTTAGGAAATTGTTTCTAGATGAGATATCCAAATGATACTCCCTATTGCATACAAACTTGGACACTACCTGGTTAATAAAATGATATTTTTTAGCTAAAGTGTTAGGACCTCATGACAGCCTATCACTTTTTGATGTCGTTGCCAGGGATATGATTAGTTTCTAAGTGTTATTAGGGAAATGCTTGGCAACCTCTGGTAGTAAACACCCAAAAATAGTTACCAAACCTCTCTTTCTGCATGGTCAAGAAATGATGTCTGCACGAAATATTTATACCAAAACCCCCCAATAGTAGTTCCAACCATAAGTAGGGAGGTAGAAGTATCAGCTGAAGAACTCAGTTACAAATTGATCAAGAAGGATCAACCTGAGACCTCCCAAAATACCCCATAAGTTCTATCATCAGACTAGACCTTTGAGGAGGTGATCATTCAGCCAACAAACCTAGTCTTCCAGGAGGAGAACATTCCTTTTGACATCATGGCTAATAATAACAATAATGACCCTCTTAATGGGAGAGCAAACCATGGAGATGGTGATAACCTGAGAAGAGCGGCAACAAAAACCTTTACCTACCCCATTGCTCTCAACGAAGATGACGATGCACTAATGAAAAACATTTCACCATCCATTTTACTAATTTTTAGGGGACTCTCCTCTGAAGATCCTAACCAGTTCCTCTTTGAGTTCAAAGTCTGGTGTCAAAAATAAGACTACAAGAATGATAACCAGAAACTTAAACTCTTTCCCTCCACTCTAAGAGATGCTACAATGCATTGGTTCATGGGATTAGCTTCTAGGTCAATAACTATGTGGGATGAAATAGAAACCGCCTTTTTAGACAAATATCAGAGTTATTGCAGAGTTAGTGATAGGAAAGAGGAATTGTTCAAACTAAGACAAAAAGAAGATGAGAGCCTGGAAGATTACCTTGATATGTTTATCTTTCTAACCAAACGGTGTGGTGAAGAAGCCATAAGTCCATAAATTCTGAAGACTATATTTCTCAAAGGACTTGATGAGGATGCTAGGAGAAGCCTAGATTTAATGGGAAAGGGAGATGTGTCCCAACTTGAACTTGGTAATATAGCTGAGTTATGCCAAAATTTCTCCCATACTCGAGGAGGTATATGTAAATCTAGTCTTTTAAGAGGTTTGAATAAAATAGGTAAACTGTGAGAGGAAATAGCAAATTTGAAGATCAACATGCTCGTTTAGCTAAACACCACTTTGGATGGAATACAGGCCAAAACATGTAATCTTGAGACTTTATCCATCTATTGCCCTAGGTGTCAGAACAAACATATGTTAAGAGAGTGCCCTTTGGACAAAGCTGACAATTGTTAAATTTGTGAAAAGAGTCATGCCACTGATCAATGTGAGATCTTGAATGGAATCAAGAATTCTAAAAAATGGTCATCTCATACTGAGGAGGAGATTAATTTTGTGGGTCAAAGACTTGGAGGGAATTTCTCCTATGGTCAAAACTCCAACCCTACATGGTGACCTCCAAATAATTGGAACAATACATAGTGGATAGCTCCTTGGCCTATAGTACCACCTAGTTGGGGATCTTACCCACCTTGGGGACCACCTGAATGGACGAACCAAGCTTGGGGAAATCCTCCATGGTCAAACCAACCTCAACAACAATGGCACCCTCAAAATCAACCTCCACAATGGACCCAATCACCAAATCAATTTTATAATGGTTCAAGATGAATGCTAAATCCGTAACAGAACCTTCTTTCGGCTCCCTAGAATCCTCAATAGAATGAACAAGTTAATCAACCACCACTACTGGCACAGCCTATCCCTAATCCCAAGAATACACATCAAAATGCCCCAGTATATATTTCTAATCAAGATAACATGGCGGGAGTAAATGCTATCTATTGTGGAAACCTATAATTGAGTCAGGAAAAACACTTAATCAACCCACCATTGTTGAAATCACAGAAGACCCAAATGAGGAACTTAACATAGAACCAAAGACTCTTCTTGTGCCTTCAGAGCACAACCCCAAGAATAATCAAGAGAAGTTATCCACAACACAATTTCAAGTAACTTCACCACCTACCATAGAATCATCTCAAGAAGAAGTCACCAAATGACCATCAAATACTCTAGAAAAAGATTCCATGCTAAGAAAGAAAACTCAGGCACACTTTTCAGAATGCCTCAGAGAAACTATTCCTAGAAAATCTCTAGAAATGCCATTGTCTAATGAAACTACTTTAATATAGGAAATTAAATGACTCCATATCAAGATTCCCTTGTTACAGGTGATTAAAGAAATTCCTGAACTTAACCAACTAGTTAAACAGTTGTGCATAAAAACACCAGGAAGGAAACTGAAATAGATTAATACAATGCACATCAATGGATATCTAGTTGACCTTCTGGCTAGAAAAACTTTAACTGCAAAATATGGTGACCTAGGTAGTCCACTCATAACAATAACAATCAATGAGGTAGCAATACCTAATGCACTAGTGGACTTGGGAGCAACCATTAATGTTGTGATACTGGATGTTATGGAAAAACTAGGACTCATTGGTTTGCATCCCACAACTACCATATTACAAATGGCAAATCAATCCATAGCCATTCCCAGGGGTGTCCTAGAAAATGTCCCTGTCAAGGTTGACGATTGGGAATATCCAGTAGATTTCCAAATCATCTAGTTCCTCACACCCAAGGATAGTTACCCAGTAATATTGGGTAGGCCATGATTAGCCATAGTTGTAGCTAAGATTGACTATAGAGCAAGAGGAATGGTCATTTCACATGGTCCCAATAGCAAACACTTAAGCCTATATCCCCCAGCTCAACCTGCTGAGCATAACCAAGTTTGGGTTGATGAATTAGATGAATTTGACAAACAAGAGAATCTCGCTTCACTTGCTATGGTAGTCATTAAACAATATGGTGAAGAGTTAGAAGATGAATTAGAAAACATCCAAGACCTTTCCTTATACTTAGGTGATGAAGAGATTTTAGAAGTGGAAGAAATTTTGGGACATCCAATCCACATTGAAGACAATGAACACGATTACACCAACTTCACTGTGTTACCCTGTCCCCTAGCTAATATCATTCTAAAAACAAATCACTTCTTTGAAGATATTGCCAGACTCCATAGAAGTATACCACATAGCTGTCTTCTCAACACCTTAACAAAAGAAGTTCATACTGTCACCTCCAACTACCCTGGGACCAAGACTATCGTGTTACTACCAGGAAAAACTTTAAATATCAATCACTAGTTGACAAAATCTGATGAGCTCTGAAAATTGTTTGATGTTTTGATGAATAGGTCCAAATCTTTTTCTTGGGACTATACAGACATGAGAGGAATTCACCCAAGTGTTTGTACCCACCACATCTATAACGAGGATGTTAGACTGGTCCATAAACCACAGCAAAGACTCAATCCTGCTCTCAAAGATATTGTCAAAATAGAAATTGAGAAACTTTTACAAGTAGGATTCATTTATCTTATCTCTGACAGCAAATAGGTTTTACCCTTGGTAGTAGTGCTAAAGAAAAATGGAAAATGGAGAGTGTGCATTGACTACCGATAACTCAACAAAGCAACTTACAGAGCTTATTTCCCACTACCTTTCATAGATCAAATTTTGGATAATCTAGTAGGAAGGAAGTATTTTTCATTCCTGGATGGATTTAGTGGATATAACCAAATACAAGTGGTAGTAGAGTACTAGGATAAAACTACTTTCACCTGTCCTTAGGGAACATTCACATATCAAGTTCTTCTCTTTGGACTCTATAATGCTCCTGCCACATTTCAGAGAGTCGTTTTGGCTATCTTTGTTGAACTTGTAAACGATTATGTAGAAGTCTATATGGATGAACAAACCCTTAGTAAATGGGAGAATAATCAGATGGTTATTACTTCTCCAAGAATTCCATGTGATCATAATGGATAAGCCTGGGAAATTCAACGTAGTTGCAGACTTTCTATCTTAGATAAAATAAGATAATGGAGATTTTACTCCTGTATAGGATAAATTTCTAGATGAAAACTTATTCGTTGTCTTTATTAAAAAACATTGGTTTGTAGACATTTCCAATTACTTAGCCACCTCTGAGCTTCACCAGACTTTGCATCAAAACAAAAGAAATACCTCATTCAGGAAAGTGCTCACTTCAAATGGATTAATGGCATGTTATTCTGATGTGCCCTTGAATTGGTCCTACAATGTTGTGTCAGACCATGTGAAACATACAACATCCTCAGAGCTTGCCATGATGATCCATCTAGTGGACAGTACTCTGCCAAAAGGACTTCCCATAAAATCTTAGGTGTAGGATATTATTGGACCTCTAAGCACAAGGATGTGAAGAACTATGTTCTCCATTGTGATGAATGCCAGCAAATGGGAAGACCCACAACATCCAACGAAATGCCTCTATAGATGTAGGTAGTTTTTGAACCATTTAAAAGTGGGGCCTAGATTTCATCAGTCCTATAGATACCCCTTGACAAGGAAAATAATATATTTTGGTCTGTATGGACTATCTGACCAAGTGGGGATAAGTCCAAGCATTAAAAGTTGCTAGAGAAGAATAGGTTGCAGACTTCCTATATAACATGATTTTTCTCAGATTTGGAGCCCCTAGATCAATTGTCACAGATCAAGGACCCTAATTTATGTCGAAGGTTTTGTTATCTTTTATTGATCATTTCTAGGTAATCCATAAAAAGTCGTCACCTTATCAACCACAAACAAATGGTCAAGTACAAGTCACTAATAGGGACCTTGAAAATATCCTGACAAAAATAGTTTCATCAGGAGAAGAGACTAGGCCAAAAAATTTCTTGAAGCTATTTGGGCCTACAATACAACTTGGAAATCAACCATTAGTCTTACTCCTTACGAGTTAGTCTTTGGGAAGAAGCCTCTTTTGCCCATTGAATTTGAACTTCAAACTCTGAGAACAACAATGGAGTTAGATTTAGACCTTGATCAAGCTTAGGTAGAGAAAGTCTTGTAGCTTAGCTAATTAGATGAACTCCACTTAGAAGCTATCCATCAAATTGAGCTAGTTCAACAACAATGAAAGGCTTGGCATGATAAACACATCACAGAAAGAGAATTCCATGAGGGAGATTGGGTGCTACTATTTGATTCTTGATATAAAGACTAGAAAGGCAAATTGAGAACTCATTAGCTGGATCCATACGAGATTTTTGAAGTATTCCCAAATGGAGCAGTGTAGCTCAAACCCATTGATGGTGATTCTCAAAATCTCTTAGTTAATGGACATCAACTATGGATCTACCATAAACCTATCAACAAAGAGGAGTTTACTCGACTGGTAGAAATGCAAGGAGAAACTCAATGTGTTGACTCTACTTCGGTAGAGACAATATAATGAGTAATAGTAATAAAAATTAAAAAAAATAAAATGATAATAATATAATAATAAATTTTTGAGTGTGTAATATGCATTTAGGAAACATTTATTCATATGTTCATCCCTGTACTTGTCTAAATTTCATCACTATTTTGTAGGGCTTCATCTCTGAAGAATACAGATTCTGACACATCTTCTAGCGATGCTCCAGAAGTTGTTTGTTTGAATAGATCCATGCCCTTGTCATATCCCAGCATTCTGGCTGCATCTTTCAGTGATGCTCCAGAGCTTTGTTCTTGCATTCTGGTTGCATCTTTGAGCGATACTATGGAACTTTGTTCCTGCATTCCAACTGCATCTTTTAGTGATGCTCCAGAACTTTTTTCCTGCATTCTAACTGCATCTTTTAGTGATGCCCTGGAACTTTGTTCCTACATTTTGGCTGCATCTTTCAGTGATGCTCTGGAACTTTATTCCTGCATTCTGGCTGCATCTTTTAGTGATGCTCTGAAACTTTGTTCCTACATTCCGGTTGCATCTTTCGGCGATGCTTTGGACCTTTGTTCCTACATTCCGGCTGCATCTTTTAGTGATGCTTCAGAACCTTGTTCCTTCATTCTGGATGCATCTTTTAGTGATGCTCCAGAACTTTGTTCCTTTATTCCAGCTACATCTTTCAGTGATGCTTCAGAAATTTGTTCCTTCATTCTGGCTGCATCTTTTAGCGATGCTCCAGAACTTTGTTCCTTCATTCCGGCTGCATCTTTCAACAATGATCCAAAACTTTGTTCCTTCATTCCAACTGTATCTTTCAACGATTCTCTGAAACTCTGTTCCTTCATTCCAGTTGCATCTTGTGGCGATGCTTTGAAATTTTGTTCATATCTTGTATATCTATTCCTTAGACATCTTCCTCCACCATTGCGAGTTTGTGATTCCCTTTTGTGTAAATGTTCCTACATTCTTAAAACACACCCATTGTCACCTCTGTAATACACCATGTTAAGCCATCATGAGTTTGTCATTCCCTATCATAATAAATACTATTATTATGGCAAGCTATCGTCATAATAAGTAAACACTTTTAGCCACCCCATTATCATGTCATAATAAATTCATTCTATCTGAATTAAATGGTACTGCTACCTAGCATGCTATTACATCAGTAGAAATAAGCAACTTTCAAATCAATAATGAAATGAAAGATATGCACATCTTTTATTTTAAATAGGTAATTTATTATGAATAAAAATAGATGAATTGGCACAAATTGCTTTCTTTTCCAAATTTGGCAAAATGTACGAATTGTTTCTTCACTGAAGAAGGTGGCGGCTCACGCACTCTATCCCATGCAATGTCATAATGAACTGCTGAGAAGCTAAGTGCCTTGAATTAATTCTTATCTTATCAACATTGTCGAGGTACAGGTGGCCTTAAAAACTACATTTTCTTTGATTTGCCTATCAATTACTTTAGCAATTTTATCATTTTAGAGTGCCACGATATTTCAGTAGTCACTTAGCAATATTACCAATAAGAAATAGAATGGGAGGAGCCATACGCAAGTCTAAGCCAGCTTCACCAGATAAATTATTGGCACTAGGGAATATTTTGGAGTTATTTCAGAGGGTAGGATGGCTGGAATTTATAAAGAAATTTGAGGGACATCATGTGCAGCTGGTCAGGAATTTGTAAAAAACTTTGCAGACGGACAGTCAATTGTGCACGGGAAGAAGTTCAAGGTGAGTCCCCAAATTATCTCTAATTTATCTAGTATTGAGAATGAAGGTGTTAATTTGTCAGAAACCACAAACATTTCCTATCAAAAAATGATAGAACTTTTTGCATGGGAAGGGGAACCTCACCCATTGCTAGTTGTAAACACCTGGGGGCAAAATAAGGGGTTCCACAAAATGTCTATTGCAGAATCATGGCAAACAATAGTTGCATGGATTATTAAATACTTCACATGTGAAGGGCAATGTGCCACTATAGTTGGCCCCCCCTTTCGGCTACTTATCCATCTATGCCATGGCTTGGAAAACCTTTAATTAAGGGTTAACCTTCTTGTCTTCCTCCATGATTCCCTTGTTAGTATGATAGAGAGGTTCAAGATAGGTTATGGGCTCTTGAAACATCATGGTCTTGTTCATTTAATTTGCAAACATCATTTCCATAAGAAAAGAAAACCAAATGCAAAATGGTAGAAATTTGAGAACCTTGAGCCCTCAAGACAATTTGAGGAAGGTGAGTTGTTTGGTGTGGCAGCCCAAAATTTGAGAGAACTCTCCCCTGTGCATGAAAGGAAGCAAGGTATGCGGAACACACTTCTTACACTAATCTAATGAGGGAACTAGAGTGCAAATTCAAATTAACCTTTCCAGTTACAACATTATTAACACAATAACAGAGATATTGCAGCAATACACATACACACAGAAAGTAGATAGAAGAGAGAGACAAGATATAGGTGGGGAAAACCCTTATGGGTGAAAAACCCCACACTCCAAAACACGGCTCAAATGTATTACAGTCAACAATAACAGATTACAATACAGTTTCAGAGCCAATGCTCTTTCAGGAGTCTTCAAATGTTAAATTTGGAGATATTCTGGCAGCATAATAGTACTTGTACAAAAACTATATATCTCCTATCCAAGCACCTATTTTATAGAGTTTACAAGGCAAATATGGAACCATCTAAAGATGAGCATCCATTTTGGACTCATGCCTCAAAACCCATGCCTAAGAACACTTGTCCAACATCCCATCCCAATGTGGCCACCTTGTCCCAAGATAGGCTATGACAGATGCTCTTACGCACCTTATAGCTGTCATAGAATTCATCATAACTGACAGCACTTACAGCTGTAGGAGAATCTGTCATACACTGACTAAAAATATCATATTCCTCTTACAACATGTCATAACTTCCCTTGACCGCCCAAAGATGCCTTTCTCTCATGCAAAGATACTCACTGACACTTGTCATTAAATAAAAGTCGTTTAAGGTTTCGGGGGCATTGCCCCCAAGCCTCCATGGGGGCGCTGCCCCTCGACCCTACCCTGTATCGCGACAGGGAGTTGCCAGGGGTGCTACCCCTAGAACCCTGCAAGGGGTTTTGTCCCTTGACCCTGTCTTGGGGGTGTTGCCCCCAAACCCCCGTTAATTATTCAAGGGGAAAACCACAGTTGCCAAAGTCACCAAAATTTATCCTACTGCATGTACACAAGGTGTTGACTATGCCAACTCAACATGGGATAAATAAATACAACATTAGGAATTTGCAAAGGTTGAGACACCTTAATTCCCAACATAAATGACAGACAAGCTCATTGAAGTGAGGTGCCAGAAAATCTAGTAAGCCTCTCAGACCCTGAAGAAAGACCTAAACCACATAATGTGCCTGAGACCCCAGAGAAATGATAAAATGTGGATTTAGTGGATTTAGAGGATGAATATATTTGGCCTTGTAAAAAGGAGAAGAGGCCTAAGATAAAATTGCAAATACTCTCTCCTCCCAGAAGGAGCAAATGTCTAACTGTTGAATCTAGCTATGTCGTCACCTGTAAATTGTCCCTATTCCTAAGAAAAAGAGATAAGAGAGGCAGCCTTTTGGAGAAACAACCCAACCTTGTGAAAAAGTAGCCCAGCCAGATGAAAATGTATCTCAGCCATGTGTGAATGTGGTTCAAACCCTGGAAACTAGTAAACTCCCCGAATCTGAACAAGGAATTGACCCATCGAAGGAAGAACAAAAAGAAATAGGAGAGAAAGGACAGGAGGGAACAAGTGAACAAATGCCTAATTATGTTCTAGTTGAAGAAGAAGAGGGTCATGAATATGAGCCTGTAAAAATAATTCCCCCTCACAGTAGCTAATGGACATTCAGGAAATTGATACAGTGCCTGAGGTGAGACAATTGTCTCCTTTAGATAATGTTAGTGACATAGAACAGGGTCCATTAGAAGTGACTAATCAAGGACATGTGTCTGGTAGTGAAGTAGAAATTTTTATTTCCCCTCTTTCTACAGATGTATAGGATAACCAAAATGAGTATATGACACCTGAAACAAAGGAATTGAAAGCATAAATTATGCAATTGAAAAATAAACTACAATAGAGTGAGGAACTATTAAACAAACAATAACAGGAGATAGGGAAACAAACAAAACTTCTGGAACAGAAAGATCAAATAATTAAAGAGTTATAGTCCCAACTACAACAAATTAAAGAAAAAGATAAGAAGTATTTGTCTAATCTATCTGAAAAAGGATAAACAGATTAAGAATTTAACCTTCAATTTGGAAAAGTGTTTGAAAACAGTTGCAGAGGAATAAGAAAAACAAAAATTAGAACTGAATAGAGCTTTGAGTAGAACTGTTGAATTGGAATAGGATTTACAGGAAGTCAATGTCAGACCAACTATGGAGTCAAAAGAGGTTCAAACTGAGTCAACTAAGATGGAGTGGTTTCAAATCCACATTCCTCCCATGTTGACCAAATGGATGGAGAAATGATATTTTCTAAGACAATCTGGGATTAAAAATGCTAGTCTTAAAAAGGAAATGGTATTATTAAAGGAATATTATGACAGGTTGTATCAGGCTAAAATAGATGCATGTAAAATTAGAGAACTATCATTGGCCTATAGGAAACCATCCAGACTGTACTCCATGTTCCTTAATGATTAGCTATTGAGATGGAAGATCGTAAGAATTTCTTGCAACTTGCCACATGACCCAGATGATCAATAGTTCCTAGAAGCATTTAAAGAAGCACCTCTTGTTTAGAAAAATTTGTTATGTGAATTTTTCATTCATAATCTATTTCTTAAAAAAAATAATGATTTCTTTATCAATATGTTTGTGGGGGAAGTTCAACTAAGGGCATTTATGTCCAACATGCGAAATCAGATTCATTGGCAGGACAGAACTAGGGAGTATCTCCATGCAGAAAAGACTATGGGATTACAAATGAGTTACCCTAATTAGAAGCCTTTTGCTTTTAAAGCTTAGTTTCGAAGGGTTAAGAGCTATACACATATGAGAGAGAAGTATAATGAAAGTATTAGGATCTATTTTGAAGACTTCAAAGTTAATGGACCACCATTGATTGATAGAGCTTGGAGTGCTTGCGAAGAAAGATATACCCCTCTACCGATGTATTTGAAAAGGAGAGAAATGATTTCCCCTACCAACCTTAGATGGTCTTATAGAAGAGCTAAGGCATTAACAGAGATACTACAATAGCTAAAAACTAAGTGGATATGGATGCGTTATAGGCCTCCACTACTTTTACAGCCACCCTGCAGTCTTAGTGGTTGCAGAACATGATCCTAGAGACTTACATACATGACAGATGAGAATCAGACTGAACAAAGGCTTTCTGAAATACCCTGACCATATTGATGAGGAGGCAGAGGAAATGTATGACCTCAGTTCAAAGTTTGATGAGTTAAATAGGAAAAGAGATGCAGAAAGGTAGAGGATTCACCAAAGAGCAGGAGGACTTGCTCAAGGCTAAGAAGGGGAGGATGATGAGGTATAAACAACCTAATTGCTTTGATAAAACAAATGACCCTTTTTGCATTGCCCAATCACCCTAGCCATGCCAATTTGTTTGTTTTTAGAAGCAATATTTATCTATTTTTAATGAAATGTTGTACAAATCTTTATTTCCTAAATTGATTGAAATTAGCTATTAAATGTTGATATAATGGTATGTAGAGTTGAGTAATTGTACATGATTAATGCATAGCTTACGAGAGAAGTGACTTCAAGCAGCTGAGGTCAAGTGCGCCAGAAGTTGAGGGTAGAAATTTTAGGCGTGTATTGATTGAAGACACTTTTAATTCTATTTATTTTTGTTGGTTATTTGAGACTTTATAGCTCCACTCAAAGCCTTTATATGTTTTATTCCATAAAGACATCAGTAGTTGAAATTCTATTTTTCTGTTATAAGACTTTTTCAATGGCATTTTACCGCCATCTAGAATATAGGATTTTGTAATAGTTTAGTTTTAGTTAGTTTCTCAAAACATGGATATATATATCATATTGTCTGAAGAATGGATATCAATCTCTTTTTGGCAAATAATTGAAGAGTTATGTTCTACAATATTTTCATGAATACAAATAGTGTTATTCTGAGTATTTCCTTGTGAGTTATGAAGATATGAATGGATTTAATATGTTGCTATGGAAACAATTGAATGTGATCTAAGTTAAAAGACAAATTTCTCCCAAGAGCTGGCTACTTGTGGGATTATAGAGTAGATAAGTATTTCTAATTTCGTGAATGTTCTGTTTAAGATAGTGTTATTTTATGTTAAGTTTTATGGTGTGTGCCTGCAGGTTGTGATGTTTAAGGTGTTAATTCTTGGAGCTCTGTTTGTTTAATATTTCTGGAGCATCTACTTTTAGTTTTAAATTGTTGTTAACTGTTAGTTGAAAGTTGTAATGTGTGTACAGTTATAGGATTAGTCACTACTTGAGTTCATAGTAAAAGTTGTATGTATGAATTTCTAGTATAAAGTTTATATGTTTTCTTAGATTAAGAGTTCAAATGCTTTCTAGTATATAATTCAAATGCTTTCTCTAGTATAGAGTTCAAATGCTTTCTAGTTTGATATGCTATTTAAGCCTTTTTAAAGATTTAGGAAATTGTTTCTAGACGAGATATCCAAACGATACTCCCTATTGCATATAGCCTTGGACACTACCCGATCGATAAACTAATATTTTTCAGCTAAAGTGTTAGGACCTCACGAGATCCTGTCACCCCCATCCAAAGCCCCACATTCCAAGACCCCCCACCCCCCTCAATTTGATGAGGCTCATGTGTAAGAAACCATTAATGACAACATAAATGTTTTGCAAGAAAAAATCTTTCTATTCAAAATTGGATGCATACTCCCCCCATGTTGCATGGTTTGCATCTACGATGCAAACCATTATTGATTCTGTGAGATCCATTGATACTGATCTAGAAACATTATATTTATGATGGGAGGAGAGGAAGCAATACTATGCAGATGGACTGTCTTATAAACAAATCCTTGATTTGCATATTTTGAAACATACTATAGCCCCATATTTTGTTGATCCCTCAATAAACTAATCGATAGCTCCAAATAAAAAAAGAGTTTCAATTAAATGGTGTATAGATCCTTAGATAGCAGCTAACTTTTGGGAGCAATGTTTGGATGGTCTTTAACCATATACCACATGTCAATTTTGAGGTGCCTTTATATTTTTTGAGAAAATTATGGGATAAGTTTGAAATAGGCTTAAAGACCAATTCTTCTAGGGTGTGGGTGGTGGCATACCACAACATAGGCTAGGGGCATGTGTCAATCCAAATAGATTCACGAGTCAGCTACTACATTTCAGGTCCTATTCCTATGCAATTTCTAGGTCTTTTATCATGGTTGCATTTTGTAAATGCTCTGGCCTAATTCATGTTTTATTTAAATATAGGATTTGGAAACAAAGACTTTTGGTGCAGAATCGATATCTATAGTAGGGCAACAGGACACAAGAGATGATGGGAACATTGTGATTTTCTTACACACTTGAGTCTAGATTTAAAAATTTAATTTCATGGTTTGGTTTTAAATATTTGATTTAAATAATATGCATTCAATTTAAAATTAATTGATTTGAAGCTTCTTTTTCTTCTACAGCATGATCCACCCTCTATATAAACACACTCCCTAGACCATTAAACAAATCAAAGAAGGCCATCATCTTTTAATTGAACTCGCTGATGTCCTTTATGTTTTTGTTTGTCATTATGAACAAGTTTTCAAAGCTCAAGATAATTCTCTTGAACATGAACAAGCTTTACAAGAATGCCTTAGGGTTGTCCCTTATCAACTTTCTTCTTCTCAACAAGTCTTTTGTGATCAATTTCTCTCCATTAGCAATCTCTAGGAAGTTATGTTTTCTATGGAAAATGATAAAGCTTCTATCTATGATAGTTTTTATTATGTTTTCTACAAGGCTTTCTAGGACTTTGTTGGAGAGGACCTTCACAAATTCTATCTTGAAGATTTTCATTCCAATTCTTTGCAAGGAAGCAAGGTACACTGAGCACACTTCCTACACCAATCTAATGAGGAGATTTGTACAAATTTGTATCTTTTAACAATTATAGTAATCAGATACACAATAAAAGAAAATATAATAACATCAAATGTAAATACAAAAGCTCATGTAACACAAGATATACGTGGGGAAAACCCTTTCTGGTGAAAAACCCCACACTCCAAAGCACAACCCAATGTATGAATCTGTAAACAATGAAGGTTACAATACACTTCTAGAGCCAAGCTCTTCTAGTGTTATGTGACTTTTCCCCCAAAATGGAAAAGAAGGCCATAAATGGATAACCCTTTCAAAATATAAGAGGATAAAGTTTATTTAACTCTACCTAATTAAAAGGGAGATGAAAAAATAAAAGATATTATGATCCTTTAGTTAAAATGTAGATTAATAAAGAGTATTTATATAATCTCTTTTAATTGGAAGGAATAAATGTACATTTATTTAAATAAGTATTAAAAGACAACCTTTATGAAAGGGTGTGTTGGTTTGGAAGCCACCACTTAAAAGCTCAACTTCAAATCTTGTTGCTACTGCACTATTTCTTATGCCAGCAACACTACAACACTTACTGCTGTTCATAAAAAATTCCTATCAACATCATCTACCTGCTTCCCCTAAGAGGTAACCTCATAATCTTCTTGACTTCAACAACCATCTCTAATTACTTCTTGCACTACTACACCTTGTTCTTTTTACTACTCAGAATACTCACCCTTAGGAGCACACATCAGACTATATCAACTATAGCTCACATTAGAACATTCACATGCATATCTTGTCTTCTCAAAGCTCAAATCAGGGTATGAAATCCAACCATGAATTTTTCTTCTTCTTAGGGAACACAACATTCCATCTTTTATCAACCTTCATGACAACTTATAAAAATAATGCATATCAATCAATGTCGACACATATAGCCATCAATTTCCTTAGGTCAACACTCATCTATTTGCAACTTTTCTCTTGCAAGCTTCCCTTACCATCAATCTAGTTAAAATGATGTCTTCTTCAACCTACCATTCAAGCAAGTAGTCTTTATATCTGCTTTGAAATCCTTATGTGCTGCAAAGGATAGAAACAACCTAATAGCCTCCATTTATGTCACCGGAGCAATAGTCTCCTCAGAGTCTTTCTTTCCTCTTGTGAGTACCCTATACACACAAGACTTGCCTTATTCAATTTGATCTCTAGTTTGTTCATCTGTAATTATTTTTCATTATCAATGCACTTTTGCTCTTTTTACCCAAGAACTAGTCTTCAGTGTGGTACTTCTACACAAACCCTAGGGATCTCAGGAATTCTTTCCAGAGCTTCTTCTTCTTCAACTTAACTGTCTTCTTGTTCAACAGGTCCATTTTATTCATAGCTGCTCAGATTTGATATTCTTTCTTTGACTTCATCAACCTTCACATTAGCACTCTCAATGATCTTTCCCAGACTCTTATTGTAGCACTTTTGACTTGAAATCTGTTTTGAGTGTAGACAACAGTATGTATATCTTTTCTCTAGTATACATCCAGTAGGTCAGCTTCCTTCATCATTGATCTAGCAGCCTCTTGGACTGTCCTGTGCTTCCTTTCAACAACTTCATTCTACCGAGGAGTCCTAGCAGACAACTGTCTCTTTATCCCTTGTTCTTTATAGAAAATATTGAATTCATTTGATGTGAACTCACCTCCACTATCAGACCTTAAGCATTAGATCCTTCGTTATATCTCATTCTCAATCATTGCCTTGAAAGCTCATCTAATTCATAATCATTCACCTCTGAGTTTATCTATAGATATTCAAAACATTTCCAAAGAAAACTGCTTTATATTGAAAACAATCTTGAACTTCCGTTACTCATTATTCTCAAGCCAATTATCAAGATCAAACAATCTTTTGGATGTAGATGTATTCAATGATCAATAACCATATGTGAGAGCTATAGGGCATTATCTTTAATAGCGAACCCATGCGGACTAGAATACCATAACCTTGTCACTTGATTAAACATATAGATACTTAGCCAAAATTCATTCCCTGTCAGCTTGTCCCTTAAGTACATACTTGACCAATTCATCTGTCACATTATAACTCCCAATGCAGACCATATGAGACTCTAGAATTCATATCCAACAATCATCATTGACCTCTTAACATACCTTCAGAACCACAAATCAAAATACTCAATAGTCGAAGAATGCAGACCAAAAAACTCAGATGCTTTACACTATTTTAGGCTTAACTTTATTCATCTGAACTTAGACAATTCACCATGTGACTTTGGAGGAAGTTAGAACTTAAACACTAGAAAATATGTTCACCAAACATCTATGAACAATATACCTAAACCGCATATAATGAGCTTCAATTACAGAGGCATACTGACTTAATCTCTATCACTTACTTTGTATACTGCTCATACTTAGTCATTTTAGGCTTCTAGACCATAATCCTCTTATGCCTTGATCTACATAGTTCCTTTCAAGTGATCTTCCATATAAATATTCACATCATATCTTTGTGCCGAATCTCAGCATTAATTATCTGGCTAGGGGATTTAGAATTTTCTATACAGCTCCCCTTGAGCCAAAGTTCCCATTTTACTTCTCAGAGGAAGTATCTAGTCCAGAATCTAGTACAGACCCATCTTTGATTTCATTCGCTTCCTTCATGACTCAAACCTTGTTCATTTCCTTCTCGACTTCTGCTGGATCAACTTTTTCCACTGGTTTCTTCAATTCTACTTGATTATCCTTCTTCATGTTCTTACTTCTGCAAAATCTTGCAATATGTCCAAGCTTGTTGCAATTGAAGCACACAATATTTTTTTGACCATTGTTCCTTCCATTCATCCTTGACCTGCATAGGTTAGCCTTATGCCCAAATTTATTACATGTATAATAGTAGCCACTGAAGGATTCAATTGTCCTATTCTTGCCATAGTCGTTTCTCACTTGACTTCTATAATCATTAGCCATGTGTCCCATTTTATAGCATGCATAGCACCTAATAGAATTTTGACTCACTTTACTTATGCATACAACAACTCTATGAACAATTTTATTGCATGTGAAAAATTTACCTTTGAAAGATTGATCATTCTTTCCATTGTTGAAACCTTTTCTAATATGATTTCTACATTCATTACCAATTTTGTTGCAATTGAAACACTCATTAGAGAATGATGGAACATTTTGATTCATTCTGCTCCTACATTGAGTAGCCTTATGACCAAACTTATTGCATGAATTACAATAACCATTGAAAGATGGGTACCTTTGAGCATTTGGGTGCCTGACTGGTGGTCTTCTAGGTCTATTCCTTCGATTCTGAGTCTATTTTTCTTTGTTCTTCTTGATCTCAACTTTCCTTTCTTGTTCTATTTTAGAACTTTCACCTTTCTCAAATCCCAAGCCTTCTCTGTCATCAGGACTCTTTTGGCTAGCAATCATCTCATCAAGTTTTGTAGAGTTGATCTTAAACTTTTTCTCAAAATTTTTTGTTTTCTCCAATTCTGAGTTCAGGATCCAAATTTCCTCTTCAAGCTTAGCACATTTTTCTGATTTGTCTTCTACCAACAGATTTAGGTCTTCTTCTGCTTTTGCTCTTTCAAAAACTTCCACTTTCAAATCATTCAAGGGTTCACTTGTTGATATCAGTTGTTCAGTAGCCTCCTTCTATTTTTCTTTAAGATTCTTGACTTGCTCTCTTAATTTTATGATACATTCATCTGAGCTTCTTTAAAATTCTCATTTAGATCTCTGATTTCTTCTTTAGTTCTTTCTAGGTCTTCAAGAGCATCCTTGATGTATGCCATCCCAAATCTACCTCAAGTTGTTAAGCTTGCTTCTGAGGAACCCTCGCTCTGATACTAATTATTGAAATGCACTAGACAACTGAGAGGGAGGGGTGAATCAGTTGTCCCAAAACCTTAACTACTTCTACACTTTAAAACATTAATCACTTGTCCATTGTTATTATGATTAGACCATGAAAGCATGAAATTAGAAAATTAAACATAGTTGCAAGATCAAACACAAGAGACACCAGATTTTTACGTGGAAAATCCAAGAAAGGGAAAAACCACGGAGAGGATTAGCTCTCAATATATATTGTAATCTTTTACAAATGGTGATGTTCAGGCTTGGTCACTTAATGGTCCTACAACATGCTGGCTCACTGCCATGAATTACAACTAGGTCTAGCAGGCTCACTGCCTCAACCCTAAACCTAGAAACATTACAATGAGGGCTATTAAACCCTAATGGTTGCTCACTGCCAGGCTCACTTCCTTAATGAAGATGGCTCGCTATCAAGTACAATTGAAATTATATAGGAAATCTATCAGTATGCCAGGGTGCAGTCATTTAGCAACTGAATATTGAATACTGAGTCTTCATCATTACTAATCTTCTATCATTTCTATGGTATTATTGTTGAAATGCACCAGACAACTGAGAGAGGGGGGTGAATCAGTTGTCCTAAAACCTTAACTACTTCTACACTTTAAAACATTAATCACTTATCCACTGTTATTATGATTAAACCATGAAAGCATGGAATTAGAAACTTAAACACAGTTGCAAGATCAAACACAAGAGACACCAAATTTTTACGTAGAAAACCCAAGAAAGGGAAAAACCACGGAGATGATTAGCTCTGAATATATATTGCAATCTTTTACAAATGGTGATGTTCATGCTTGGTCACTCCACAGGCCTAGAACATGTTGGCTCACTGCCATGAAGTACAACTAGGTCTCGCAGGCTCATTGCCTCAACCCTAAACCTAGAAAGATTAAAATGAGAAATATTAAACCCTAATGGTTGCTCACTGCTAGGCTCACTACCTTAATGAAGATGGGTCATTTCCATGTACAAGTGAAATTATATAGGAAATATGAATACTGTAAAAGCATCTATCAGTATGCCAGGGTGAAGTCACTTAGTAATTGAATACTGAATCCTGAGTCTTCATCATTACTGATCTTCTATCTCTGCTATGCTATTCTCATGCTCACATCAATCATTCCCACATCATTATTACCTCAACCAAAATTCATTTCTCTTATATATCTACATCATGATTTGATCCATAATCAAGTCGGCATCCAAAGTATGAAAGGTGTACATTGAAAGATGTAGCTTGTCGGCTATCTAATGCATTATATACTATGCAGACCAAAATCCTTACACAAGCATGTTCATATAGGTTCAAACAAAATATTTAACCACTTAAGATATTGATCCAAAACATATCTTTGATCCTTAAGACAATCTACCTTCTACTGTTAGCCAAACAACATAAACTAGGAGAATTCTTAATCACATGCTTCCTCGATCACAATCATAACCAGTGGACCTTGTGTAATGATTTACATGATCTTGACACATCCACAAACAACATAGATTCACCTGAGAGCCAAAAAATCCATTTGCAACAGATCTCAATTGGAGATAATAGAAGACAACAAATATCACTTGAACTCAACAACTTTCACCTGAAGTATTGTTGGTTAACAGATTTGTCACCAAACTCTATATACTCACGCCCAGATAGATGACAAATATAATCAACATTTGAACCTAATATATTGATATTTTATATGGGCTCTCTACTTATTTAACAAGGTACAACTACCTTCTACTGATTTTATGATGAATGTAAACTTAAGATTGCTTTTAACCAGAAAGCAATAATAAAGGCAGAGCTGTTGACCAGAAAGCTATAAAGGATGATTTGTGATTCTAAATCTAACACAAGAAGCTCACAGACTTCCAACCATAACAGAATATTTTAAAATACCATACATGCAAACAAAATCGCTGTCTTGAAATAAGCTACCAGCAGATAAATTGTTCAAAGCATCGAGCAAGAATCAATAATATCCAATTACCATAATATATGCACATCATCAATATCAGTAGAAAGATATCCAACATAGGAAGAACACCATTTCAAAATAATCATAGCATGAAGTCCATAATCATCTGAAACTCCACTACATTAACTATATTTCATACATCATAGAAATCAAAGACAAAATACTGTTATCACCCTTCCCAGAAAAACCAAATTTTTTTCCAAAAAGAAGAGTCCCTAGTCTGATTAGCCCTCCAAAATATATAGCTAAGCCAACTATAACTATCCAAAAGAGCCATAACGGCTTCTTGAAAATGGACAATTAAATATTGTTTTAAACAATAATAAAGAGGGCCCTCCAGAGCCAATAGTTTTTGAGCAAATAAAGATAAATTGCAAATAAATAAAAACTAAGCTACTCCAAGAATATTTAAGTTCATAGTTCTTTAATGGCACACTCATGAAAGCAATAGGAGCTTCAATTCCTTGTTCATTCTTCTGTAATAAGATAGTCGATAGGGTGTGTTCAGAGGCATAACAATAGATAATAAAATCTTTCTGAAAGTCAGGGTGTACAAGTGTGGGCACATTAGCAATGGCTCCTTTAATTTCTTCAAATGCCTTCTTTCCTTCAGCATTCTAGCTAAAGGTGGGTTTATTCTTCATCATCTCAACGATGTGTTTGGTCAACTCAGCAAAATCAGGAATGAATCTTCTTAGAAAATTTACCTGACCAAAAAAGGACCTTGTATTATTCTTAGTTGTAGGTAAGCTTAGTTGCTGAATAGCCTTGACTCTTTCTGGATCGATCTTATCCCGTCCTTTGAGACACTATGGCCCAATAATTTCCCTTCAGTGACTGTGAAGATTGACTTCTTAGGATTTAGGGAGATACCATTCTCTCTACATCGCTGTAAAACCACTTCTAAGTCATGCAAGTGATTAGACCTCTTTTTGGAGAAAATTGTTAGGTCATCAAGGTATACTACAATGATTTTATTTTTCAAATCACCGAAAGTTAAATCCATTGCTCTCTGAAATGTGGCCCCAGCATTTATGAGAACAAAAGGCATCCTTTTATATGCAAACATACCAATGGGGGTAGTGAAAGCTGTTTTATGCTGATCCTCCCGGGCTACCTCGATTTGGTTGTATCTAGAAAATCTGTCAAGCATATACATCATCTCTGAACCAGACACAGTCTGCAAAATATGATCCATAACTGGCAACGGATAATTATCCTTTAGGGAGGCTTGGTTTAAATTCCTGAAATCTACACAAATCTGAATCTCCCCATTCTTCTTTCTAGTAGGCACTATATTTGCCACCCAGGTAGAGTGATGAATAGGATAGATAATTTTTGCTTTCAACATTTTATCAATTTCATTGAAGATGGCTTCAGCTATTTTTGGATTATAAGCTCTCTGTTTTTATTTGGAAGGTACAGTGCTAGGTTTCAAGGGAATATGATGCTGCATTTCTCCATTCCTGAATCTCTTGAGATCAGCATAACACCAAGCAAAGACATCTTTATATCTAATAAGTAGGGATATCAAACGTTCTTTTTCCTCTTTAGAACAACATCTACCAATACATACAACCCTTGGATTAGTTTCTGTACCAATATTCACCTTATCATAATTAGCTGAAGTTGTTATTGAAATTTTATTCTTCCTTTTAAGGTACTGATCATGCCTATTAAAAAGGTCTTCAAGAGAAACCAGTCCTCTAGGAAGCTTATTTCCTTTTAGTTGAATCATTTCTAAGTTTGAGTTGAGAGGGGTTTTCACCTCTTCTTCTAGGACATCATTACTACCTTCAAAGAACATACTGGCAAAAGATTCAGCCTTTTCAAGAAATGCAATAATTTGCCGATCAGAATTAAAAACTTGCCAGTGATTAACATTATCAGGGACATTAGGTCTATACACCACTTCAATCCTATATGGTTTGTCTTTAAAGTTTGGATGCAACAGAAGAAGGGATGCCGAAACAGCTAAAGAGTCAGCCCTAGAATTCATTTCTCTGGGTATTGCTTCTATAGAAAAAGCATCAAATTCTTCAATACAATCCCATACCCTATTACGATAGTGCCTTAGTCTACCATTTTTGATTGTGTACTACTTCCTTACCTGCTTAATAATTAGTTTGGCATCTCCTTTAACTTTCAGTTGTTTTATACCTTTCTCCTTGGCCAATTCAAGACCCAATAACAAGGCCTCATACTTAGCTGTGTTATTTGTATTTTCAAATTCCAATTTAAAAGCAAAAGGGAAGGAGTAACCATCAGGAGAGATCAAAACAACCCCTGCCTTGGATCCTGTGGTAGAGAAAATACCATAAAATTCTAGAGTCCAAAGCTCATCAATCAGATCAGGATTGATTAGATTCATACTCTCATCTTCAACAGATGTACACATGTAAGTCCCTAGTCCAGTTTCTACAAACAGAATGTCTACTCTAGGATCCCCAGATTTGAGCACAGTGAACTTAGCTTTAGGTTTAGGATTGAGGCAAACTTTCTTCCTGTCCATGGGTATTAGGGCATGTGACCAATCCATTTGAATTTCCCCTCCTAGGTCTTTACAAAAACTTTGACTTAAAAGCATCCTATAACTAGTAGGTATGTCAGCTACGAGGATAGTCAGCTTCAATCTTTTCTTTGGGAAGGCAGCTAAGGTAGTTTGAGCATCTTTAATTTGACCTAGGATAGGTACCAGGGAACCATCCATTGAAAAAAATTTGCCATGTGACAGAGTATAAGATAGACCCAAAGCTTTGGCAACTTGTGCAGGCATGACATTCTCTGATGCGCCAAAATCAATAATGCAATTAATGAGTTTAAAACCACCAATATAGAGGGAGATATAAAAGGGCTCTGGCTTGTTAAAAGGATTTTGAGAACTTGTATCTTGAGCACTAGAGTTTGAACAGTTTTGGTTTTTCACATGTAATTTAGGATTACTAGATTTTGGATCATTACAAGGGGAAGGGGAAGGGTCTTGTCTGATGTATTTGACCAGTCTATCAAGTTTAGATGGGCTAAGCCTCAAATACGTAGCTTGGGAAATTTCAACTTTAGTGCTCTTGCATGATTCTACAATATTAAATGAACTTGAGACATGAGTTTTAGAAGATGAAGCAGATGGTACCTCAGTGACTGCATTTTTGATTGACACCTCTTCAGTCTTCTTGGCATTGTTTTGTCTTGTCAAGATATACTTAGGGGCTAAAGTCAAATTGCTATATTGTCCTCGAGTGTTCTGACTTCTTTATGTCTGTTGGCCTCAAGTAAACACTGCACAATTAGACTTATCTACTTCAGTATACATATCCTCTCCGTTCTCTTCATCTGATTCATACTCAAAGAAATTTACACCAGCATTGCTAGGTGTGGGAGGTTCTTCTATTAATGGTTCTTCAGCATGTTCATTCATGGGCAACATTTGCATAAACCACATCATCTCAAGACAGGAGGCTCCATCATGGTCAGATGTGAGGTGAAAATTGCATACCATATGATTACTTTTACTGGCTGAAGGTCCTTCAATAGCTAACTTCTAACTGGGGCCAGGTAATTGTAATGTTCTATTATACCCTGCTTATAGATTTTGCATGGAACTTTTAGGCATCTGACATTTTAGAGTGATAATCTCATTGGCCATTCTCTAAATGATAGGATTTGTAGGATTAGATACTGCAGCCTTGCCAGTTTGTAACTCCCTCTTCCATTTTCCTGCAGTAATCAAGTCATCTTCCACAGTTACAACTAATGATTGTGTAGCAGCTAAGTTAGGAACCCCTTGCCTTTTAACGGCATAACTGAAATCTGGTGGCAGAGAATTGATGAATAAACACATCATTAATCCATCTCTAGGTCTAACATTTGTAGGGATCCTATTGGCTAGTCTATTGAACTTAGCTACATATTCTCTCATCTGCTCTTGAATCTCCTTCTTCATAGTGGACAACTGGGCCACTAGTGTATATTCATTATCAGTAGTTTTAAATCTTTCTTCAAACCTTTGTCTCATTGAAGCCCAATCATTAATAGAAGCATTAGGAAGGTGGTAAAACCACTCAGCAGCTGAGTCAGCGAGAGATTCGACAAATAGCCTCACAGATACATTTTCATGTTGGATACCTAGGATAGAGCATGCAACAAAAAAGGCATTGATATGCTCTTCAGGAGTAACCTTGCCATCACCCTTGAACTTAGGCAAGATTTTACCAGATCCTCTTGGAAGATCATGCAAGTTAGCACCAAGGTTAAGGGATCTAATGGATGCACCCCATGGAACAGGTGGAGGTTGTGGATAGGCCATATTCAGAGGAAGGCAATTTACTTGTAAGGGTAAGACAGTACCATGTAAGGTCAAACTTTGGCAAGATGAACCCATGGCACTTCTTGTGGGAGGAGAAGAAGGTGGTTTGCTCAAGGATTTGACTTTTCTTGTGGGAGGGTAAGGAGCGAAGTTCAAAGATTGAAGCAAGTCAAAATCAACATCAGCTATTCCTTTTTGTCTATCTCCCAGTGTATATCTTTTCACATCCCACTTCTATAGATATGTAAAATAATTAAGTAGAGTCGCCAAACCACTTACTGGTTATTGTGAGGAGGAACCGGTCTGATAGGATTTTGATTTCTTGGTCTAGCAATAGGGTTTCCTAGTCTGTCTTCAGGAACTACCCTCACTTGCTGAGGTTCTGCACTACTTGGTGTGGGAACAGCTGGTCTGATGAAAATGAACTCCTATGCATCAGCAAAATGATGTGCATTTTATTCTATAATTTCACCAAGTTCTTCTTCTTCCTATATCTCATTAACCTGGTGATATTGTTGATTAGTTCTTCTGGTTTGCCAGGTGGCGAACCTAAGGCCAGTAGCAATGTCTTCTTGATCTCCTACCAGCCAATCAATGTTAGGCTGTAAAACTGGCGCATGTCTCCCACGAAGAACTATAAAATATAATTTATAGCAACTTACAAAAATGATATACAAAAACTTTGAATTAGAATCCCTAGTAGAGTCACCAAAAATCTGTTGGTTAATGAATTTGTCACATAACTCTATATACTCACGCCCAGACATATGACAAATATAATCAACAGTTGAACTCGATATATTGATATTTTATATGGGCTCTCTGCTTATTTAACAAGGTGCAGCTACCTTCTATTGATTTTCTGAGGAAAGTAAAATTAAGATTGCTTTTAACTAGAAAGCAATAATAAAGGCAGAGCTTTTGACCAAAAAGCTATAAAGGATGATTTGTGATTCTAAATCTAACACAAGAAGCTCACATACTTCTAACCACAAAAGAATATTTTAAAATACCATACATGCAAACAGAATCACCGTCTTGAAATAAGATATCAACAGATAAATTATTCGGAGCAACGAGCAAGAATCAATAATATCCAATTACCATAATATATGCACATCATCAATATCAGTAGAAGATATCCAACATAGGAAGAACACCATTTCAAAATAATCATAGCACAAAGTCCATAATCATTTGAAACTCCACCGCATTAACTATATTTCATATATCATAGAAATTAGAAACAAAATAATGTTATCACCCTTCCCAGAAAAACCAAAATTTTTGCCAAAAAGAAAAGTCCCTAGTCCAACTAGCCCTCCAAAATATATAGCTAAGCCAACTATAACTGTCCAAAAGAACCATAATGGCTTCTTGAAAATGGCCGATTAAAGATTGTTTTAAACAATAATAAAGAGTGCCCTCCAGAGCCAATAGTTTTTGAGCAAATAAAGATAACTTGCAAATAAATAAAACACTAAGTTACTCCAAGATTTGCAAGTCCACGTTGCTGTCATCCATTTCATCCATCTCTTCATCTTCCCTTGACCGCTCAGCTTCCTTGTTGACACTTTGTGCCGCCTGAGGTACCTGTGCTTGTAACTTCACTTTATATGTCCTGTATTTGTTGATAACTAGCGTTAATACCATGCCAAGTGGAGATCTGGTCATACTAATTCGACACTTCTTCTTCATAATAGTTTTGTCAAGTTCAGTCACCTTGCGATGTATCTCTTCTATGTCATTCTTGCAAGTATTGATGTAGGCCGCCATTTTAGAAAGTTTGCTCAATGATTCCCCTGTTATTGCATTATAATTTACTATATCTTCTTTCACCACCTTTTTGAAATTTTGTTTAATTACCTTGATGTCTAGCAACCTTTAGTCATCAGACCCATTGGCTTCTATATCTAGAGCAGAAAAGTCCCTTTTTATTCTCATCATCTCCTTATAATAAATTGCCACTGCTTTTCCTATTTCCTCCTCGGTTGCTGCGACCACACAAATCTTCCATTCTAATGTATCAACCCACACATCAGTCTCTAATTCTTTGGGATCAACAACGATCTCTTCAGCCAATAGGATGCTAGGGTCTATGTTAGCAATCTCACGTACTTCCTTGGAAAGTATGCTCAAAGTAGTGTGATCTCTAGACTTTCTCAAATTCCACTACTAAAACCTCTCTCTTAGCATGAATAGAATCAAATAACTTCACTATGTCTTCAATAAATATAAGACCATCAAATATAATCTTTTCAATTCATTGTTCCATAGCTTGCCTCAAAGATAAAGAAGTTTTAATTTTATGAAGTAGATTTGGTTCGAGAGTAGGAATCTTAACATCAGAAGAAGTTCCAATGGAAGGAGTGATAATCTCATAAATTGAATTAGTGAAAGAAGACAAGGAACTCACATGTGCTAATAACTTTGAATTTTCATCCCGCAAATCTTTCACTCTCTTGGAAATGTTGCCCACTGAATAGTGCATGTGATATAGGTAGCCTTCGGTGGTTGTTGGCCCCAGATCCACCTGACTTACCCTAAATTTAGCCTCAGTTATCTCATCTTCATTCTTCTCTACTAACGGGTCTGTAATTTCCAAAAAATGATTACTTGAGTTAGTATCAGTCACCATTCTGGACATCCTTTTCACATGTTTAGATTTTGGAACCATTTGTAATAGATTGGCAATAGTATCAATACCATCATCTGGTAGGAAAGTACATCTTTTCTTCTTTTGAATGGCCTTCTTCAACCAGTTAGGGGATGAGACTGGTGTGTTGTCAGTGTCGACAGTTGTCACTATTTGCATAGGATGAGGGTTTTGCATAGACATCTCCTTTTTTTGTGGTGAATTAGGCAGACTAAGAAATGAATGCAATAAATTATCTCCTAATTGTGAGAAGATAAGGGAATCAGAATCACTTGCCTGATTTCTTGATAAAGACACATGGTTAATGTAAGGAAATGAAAGCATCTCACAACATATTTCGAAGAACAGTGGTGTCTTCGACAGATTTAAAATCCTTCAATCGCTTCAAAAACACGCACAAGTATGCCACAAAGCGGAAACAGACAGTACATTTCCAACATTGACCCTTAGAGGAAATACAAGCAACAAGATCTAATTTCAACAACAAAGACGTTAACACAAAAGATAGAACAAGAGACACAGCTATACGTGGGGAAAACCCTTACGGGTAAAAAACCCCACACTCCAAATCACAGAGCCATTGTATTAATTAGCAACCAAATAGTTACAATACAATTACAGGCTCATAGCCTTTATAGGAGATTAACATCTTGTTCCATCTAGAGACAATCCGACAGTCTCTCCTCCTCTGTCTGTCTTGCCCGGTTCTAGGTATCACACTCATCCAGCATTTAGAACTACATGTCCATGCATGAGTGTCGAGACTACTCTTCTTCGTCTCTAATAACCAACTGAACCAAACAACCTGAACTCTCTGTCTACCTATCTTCCTCGCACACATACCCTCTGTTACAATGCGTTTAACATATCACATTACAGAAGAGAACATTCAGTTTGACTACCATAACAAACTAGACAATTACAAAAGGCAACCGTTCAATTGACAATATTAGTGATATGCATTGCCAATGCAACTTGGCTATTCTGTCCTTCTTCCATGTCAAGGAGCCACGTCACCACTGTCAAACAAATTCCTAGCATCCCAGCTCATAATCGTTTCCACGACTGTTCATATTCGTGAGATCTAATTATCCCACATTCATTAGCCAGTGATCTTTTGATCACTTTATATGCAAGACCACTCAGTAAGACTATCGTCAGAATTGCCGACAATGCCAGTCTAAACCTCATCAGAATAGCCCAAGCCATCGGAGACCACTCCACCATCCACACTGATGGTTCCTTGTCCCACTGATACCCAAGCCTTCATCGGTAACACACATAACAGTCAGAGTGACATCTTAGAGCTTAGCCAATAGTTCAAGCTAGGATGAACACCTTTCCATCGGAGAGACACCAACTATCATAGAGACTACACAAAACTTTGCCGATAGTTACAGTTACACCAATCAGTGTAGCACAGGTGATTGAAGAGAGAACTTAAGACAAGGCTGATAGCAATAGTCAAGCTGATGTACAGAACACCATCAGTGAAACATACTCCATCGCTGGAACACAAACAAGTTACGCCGAAGACCTCCATTTCGCCGATAGCAGGAACACCACCATCAGGAAGACATAAATGGTCAGAGTAACAAACAGATCACTGAGACAAAGGGTAGCACAAGCTGATGCCTGTAATCTGAGTCACAAGTACTCAACATTCTCCCACTTGATGAAGGAATTACAGGAAACCATCAACGCTCGAAGTCACTGTACCAGCTTAGACACTGCCACATTTCGCTGTGCTCACAAGCTATACAGAAGCATCAATATTATCAACTTCAAAGCTTCATCCTGAACACAACCATGAAGTCATCCTCCAGAAACAAGATAGAACATCAGCTAGAACAACAATCAGAAAACTGACTGCTTCCATCCAACTGAACAAAAAACCCTCTTGACTGAAAATAACATACACAGCCAGTGCTAAAACATCCAATCACTCATACTTTGAAGGTATTGACATCAGTAGACTCATGCCACCTACATATACACCCATCAACTACAAATACAAGCTCCATGTGTCAACCAGTCAAAGAAAACCAAACACATCCAAGAACTCCCACTGCACAGGTAATGCAGATCTAAAAAAGATCAAGGCATACAAAGTCTACCAATAGCATCACATAGAAAGTGTAAACATCATGTAGTACTAAGGAAACATCCACAATGATACACAACACCTGTAATCAAATAACCTACAAGAACAACTCCTCACCACTAGTCCAAAACTCTCCCAAGTTCTCCACACCCAACAAAGGAAAGAGATAACAGAACTTCCATGTCATCACCCAAGAACATAAGTGAAAACACATGACCACAAACTAGTGATCACCTCAGCTTCAATCAAACCTCAAACCAATGTAGTGTGAAACAAACCATCCAGGAAGATAACCAGGACCATAGAGAGTAACTCTGCACATCATATACCTATAGACAATCCTTCTACATACACCTCTGAATTCCAAATGTGTCAAGTATGATCTCCTTCTTCAAAACCCCAAAGAGAATAGCATAATAAGACCCAAACAAACATTCAATCTCAAGAGATCAAATTCAACATATGTAATCATGCAACTAACATGGATGTAAGCCTCTCAAACCAAAGAAGATCAAACTAATCCATTTCCCGTTTCAACAAATGAGCCCATAAAACCATCTCCTAATAGTCCTCATTAATGAACGATATCTTGAATTCAAATGCATAAGGAGATTAATCATGCTATCCATCTCTCACAATGAATCCTCCAGAACCATTTATGAGCGGTTTAAGATCCATGTCTATGAAAGAAACCATAAAACACTTGAGAGAAATAATGGGCAATACCTCTCAAGTAATAAACTACCGAGTAGACCATGAGCGGGGATAAGAATGCTCCTCCAAGATATACAAGCCATCATGACTCCTCCAAGAGCAGTCTCCTCATAGGTCTCTGTTGAACTCACGTCCAACCAAGGTGTAGGCTTCTCAGACTTTTTGCTGAAATCTTCATCAAGAGTAACCATCAACAACACTTCTCTCATCTCAAAAGAATTGTAGCCTCACCTTATTCTCCATGTACACATGAGCATTTGCAAATAATCGTTTCATGCTAAACTCCAAATGCATCTCTGCACCAACATGAAGTAATCAAGCAAAAGATCAATGCACCCAACACACAGAGAATCACTAGATCACTGTCAAAGCTCCAATCATCTGAATTAGGAACTTATCATGACATCATGATCTTACCATCTCCCTTAGGAGATTCCATTCTCCAGGTGAACATAACCATGATCTCAAGAGCAATGTATCATGCCAAAACTCAAATGCATAAAACAAGAAAATACCATGACATGAAACAAACCAAACTCTAAACCAACATCACCTGTCAAGCACCACCAACACCTCAGCCAAGGATTTCATGAATCCTCTATGACTCCAAGATGTTACACATCCTCAAATAGTACCCTTGTAAATGCGAAAGAACCCTTCTGCAGCAATAGGATCAAAGAGCTCCTCCTAGTAACATCTGCAACACTAAAGAAGATCATTCACCACTAAGTGATGAACTTACAATCAATGCTAAAGCTCCCACTGAACTGTAACAACTGAGCTTTTCAAGCATCATGAACAAACATCTCCTAATCTGCAAATCCTCCAGGTCCACACATTAACATGTCCATGTGACAATAAAACCAAGTGGCACCAAGATCTCCAAACCAAGGAAATACACTATCACTGTCAGTAGCTTACACAAACTTGTGTATCCAAGCTATTCACAACATCATAATACACATGCTATAGGTCTCCATAACTGACTATTCAGGTACTTTACAACATCCATCCTCTCATCCTAAAGAAGTCACACCAATGCACAAGTGACCACAGACAAGGCCAGTTCACAAATCTGCATAAACATTGAAATAATCTTGTGGATGAAGATAGTCCACATCCGAGTCATCTCATTGTAGCTTAACAGGTGATCAGCCCACAAAACTACATCACTCGTAGATCCAACCAATGTACCATGCAAACTCACTATCACACTGGAAACTACAAAACTGAGATATCAAGGAATAGATAACAATGTAGACAACATGACTCAAGCACCAGATTACTTACAAATTTGATTCGCCAAACATGTCCACAACCTGAGCACCATAGTCTAGAAAACTAGAAGCTTTACCATAGAAATGTTGAGTGTCATATCACATACCAGCACTCCCATGCAGAGAAAGCATTTCACCTCTCACACCAAGCACGAAGTATGCAAAACTGCAACTATATAATCCAACAACACCCCAAAAGCTAGGGTCTAGAAATAGCTTAACTGCAGCTTCACAAAACCACAAGTTTTTCTCTTGACCGTGTAAAACTTGCAAAACCACTGTGTTTGAAAAACACCCATGCACATCCATACCCACTTCACATCTAGAAGACCAAGAATATGAATCAAGAAACACCATAACGGTTAAACTAGAAAAATGGATCATCATGAATATGCATAACCATAGATTTTAGGAAAAAACTATGAAACCCCTCAAAACCAAGGAACATGATTCTGAGACATGCAAGTACAAAGAATCCATTAAAGGAAACAACAGTTCAGGAACTTTAGGCCCACTTGTAGGCCAACTCCACAACCACCAACATGCACATGCATCCAAGGGAGACAGGCTATTTCAAAAGCTCTCAGACCATCCAATGATCAACTCCATAGCCTACATGCAATTAGGGTAACAAAAATTATACCTTCCAATACCAGGACAAAACACCCAACATAAGAACATTTCTCCATAGCTAAAAAACAACCCAAGCTTCTCCATATCATCAGGGAGCCTCTCACACAGACACCCAATAAAGAGATTTGTTGCATCTCAACCATAGAGTAAAATATTCCACCCCATGCATCAGGATTATATTGCTGCCAACTAGGAGCCTCAAATCACATCATTTCAATATGACTAGCTCCAGTTTCTCCATCTTCACCATCCTTAGAGTGCCTGCTGTAACATGAAGACAAGATCAACTGCTAGACTTCACTCAAAACAATGATTAAACATTAGATGATTCCTTCAGATTTCCTCAAGCCTGTCACACTATGAAATCATCACAGAAGGAATACCTAGACCTTATACACCAGGAACTCTTACATGCAAACACATGCAGCACACAAACGTACATATGTGAGCAACAAAGCAGATCCCAGAAGAAGGCTCTGATACCACTTGTAAGGAAATGAGAGCATCTCAGAACGTATTTCTAAGAACAGTGGTGTCTTCAACAGATTTAAAATCCTTCAATTGCTTCAAAAACACACACAACTATGCCACAAAGTAGAAACATACATAGTACATTTCCAACATTGACCCTTAGAGGAAATACAAGCAACAAGATCTAATTTCAACAACAGAGACATTAACATGAAAGACAGAACAAGAGACATAGATATACGTGGGGAAAACCCTTACGGGTAAAAAACCCCACACTCCAAATCACAGAGCCATTGTATTAATCAGCAACCAAACAGTTACAATACAATTACAAGCTCATAGCCTTTACAAGAGATTAACATCTTGTTCCATTTGGAGACAATCTGACAGTCTCTCCTCCTCTGTCTATCTTGCCCAGTTCCAGGTATCACACTCATCCAACATTCAGAACTACATGTCCATGCATGAGTGTTGAGACTACTCTTCTTCGTCTCTAATAACCAACCGAACAGAACAGCCTGAACTCTCTATGTCTACCTATCTTCCTTGCACACATACCCTCTATTACAATGCATTTAACATATCACATTACAGAAGAGAACATTCGGTTCGACTACCATAATGGACCAGACAGTTACAAAAGGCAACCGTTCAATTGACAATATTAGTGATATGCATTGCCAATACAACATTTGCTATTCTATCCTTCCGCCATGTCAAGGAGCCATGTCACCACTATCAAACGAATTCCTAGCATCCCAACTCATAACCGTTTCCACGACTATTCATATTCATGAGATGAGATCTAATTATCCCACATTCATCAGCCAGTGATCTTTTGATCGCTTTGTATACAAGACCACAAAGTAAGACTATCGTTAGCAATTTTGTTGCCGACGATGCCAGTCTAAACCTCATCGAAATAGCCCAAGCCATCGGAGACCACTCCACCATCCACACCGATGGTTCCTTGTCCCACCGATACCCAAGCCTTCATTGGTAACACACATAACAATCAGAGTGACATCTTAGAGCTTAGCCGATAGTTCAAGGTAGGCCGAACACCTTTCCATTGGAGAGACACCAACTATCGTAGAGACTACACAAAACTTTGCCAATAGTTACAGTTACACTGATCGGTGTAGCACAGGCAATCGGAGAGAGAACTTAAGACAAGGCCGATAATGATAGTCATGCTGATGGACATAACACCATCGATGAAACATACTCCATTGCTGTAACACAAACAAGTTACGCCGAAGACCCCCATTTCGTTGATAGCAGGAACACCACCATTGGGAAGACACAAATGGTTGGAGTAACAAATAGATCGCTGAGACAAAGAGAAGCACAAGCCGATGCCTATAATTTGAGTCACAAGTACTCAACAGTCAGCCTTAGATGATAAGGCTGCTAATATGGGATTTCTTTTTGTGACTTGAACATCTTGTTCATAGGTAGTTTTTAATTTGCCGAGCTCCTCAGGTGGACCTTCACCATCACCATTGGGCTGCGAACCAACTCTTTGCAAAGTCGTGTCTAAACTGAGTGTTCTTATGTGCGAGGTGGCAGTCTGGGACCTGGCTTGATTTTGAGAGGCTGAGTCTTTAGGTTTAGATGAGCCAACACACTCTTTGGACTTTGCCTAGAACCATTTTTCAGTCCTTTTTAAAACATGGAATGACAGTAGCATGATATTTGTAACCTCCTTCACTGACTAATCTATCGGGGGCAAGGGAGCTTCAGACACTTTACCGTACTCTTCACTCAGAAGATCTGAAAAATCATCTACGATATCTGGAACCTAAATGTTCAACTTGAAAGCATGGACCTAATCAACAGTCAATCTCATCAACTTCCTTTTCTGGACCTCCCTTTCATCTACACAATCTTCCCAGAAATCTTCAAGTTGAGGAGTGTGTAAATAGGAACCCCCTCCATGCATATGCTCCTTTATAAAATTCTTATTGTCAAACGCTGTGTGAGAAGACAAACTATGGAGGCTAAATTCAGACAATAGTTTTTCCACATTCTGAGCACTTTCATTATTCTTGCAAGAATAAAAAGAGAAGGACATGGGAAATGAATACCCTTTCTTTTTCATCATTTGATACTTAACATTAACTACAGCTATCTGGGGACAAACCTCCAGTAATACCAAATAGTTGGAGGGATACCAAGGCAATTTCAACGGGGCATCTTCATAACCCCCAATCCTCAAATAAGAGAAACGGTCAAACTAAACATAGACACTTCCAAATTTTGTGACCAAAGAAAAGGCTTCTATGGAAAATCTCCTTTCTATTGAGCCATCAATTCTTTTAGCTAACATCATGAAAAATGCATCATTCACATGATGGAAATCTTTCATACCTTCATTTCTTTGCAATTGAGGGAAGATTTGATACACAGGTGTGCTCGCTGAAGAACTCCTCTGGATCCTTAAACCAGAACAAGCAACCTCTTTCCAAGCCAAAATGTAAACCAGTTGAGAACACATGAAATTTTGTGCTTCATGTGAAGTTCATTAACTGTTCATGCAGACAACTACTATTGATCTTTGGCCAATTGATTTGGTGATCTCCACAAATTAACAGGATAAACCTGCACATCTAGAATTCAAAAACATCCAAATCAGGGCTTCCGATCACTCTGTTCAGCAAAGTTATCATATCAGAGATTTCCTCTTTGAAATGACTTCTTTTCAAGTTTGCGGGTAGCTAAGACTTTCCGTATTTCACTTCCTCTAACCAATTCTTGGCCACACATGTGCGGAACCAATCTTTCTTTTCATTGTAAAAGTTCCAAGTTGAGGACACAGAAACATCATCATCACCTTCGTACTCTTCTAAATCAAAGGCTAGAGCAACAGACTCGGAATCAATTCTGGCCACCACAGTACCATTGGGAGTTTTTATATCCCGAGAGTCTGGAAAATAACTATTTGCATATGCAACCATTAGCTCAGGACAAGGCATGGCAAGAGGAAAGCCACCTGCCTTATGCAAACCGCTGCTGATGATTTTCTCTACTAAAGGGGTTCTTTTCTCAGATTGTATCCTTTCCCAAAAATCATTTAAATCAACATGACCCAAATTTGTATCTCTCACTCCCGCTAGATCGTTCTCTATAATAGAGGCTATAGGAGCTCCTTGAAACTTAAATTTCATTTTTGTACTTTCCAGAAACTAGTAGATGAGAGACTCAAAGATGTATGTGGACAACAGATAATGAGACCAAGTACTTATAGAGAATTCCTTATATATATTCATGGAAGACAGAAATGTATAACTTCTTTGAGAAGATACAAGATTTTTATAGAGGAGGGAAGGTAACTGGCTTTACTAACCTATGAGAGTATAATTGAGTTGAAATTCCACATGTAGTGAGCTAGCTGTTCATCCCTTTACAACACATCCTTTAGCTTATAATACACCTTACTTAGCTTTCAGGTCACTTCTTATAAATTTATCATTAAATGTTGGTGGTGAGTTTATCATTAGAAATCATAAATGCATGCCTCAACTTTCCCTCTGATAAGTGTGCCACTATGTCCGCATGTTCCCCAAATTGAATGCACAATGACATGTGTCATTCCTCCATACAACATGCCAGCACAGCAAGAGCTTATTAGGAAAAAGTTCCAAGAGAAATCGGCAAGTCGGGTAAAATGTGAACTTTTGAACTTAGAGTTGAAGATTCGAAGCTTCAAAGAATCTCTGACTCCCTGACTACAAAGGGAAAGAAACCCTTACAAAGCCTCAAAATAGACTTGGAGGATTTGGAATCCAAGGTAAGTTAGCATGTTGGGTGTTTCGCAAACTTGTGAAACCGCTGACTAGATTTCAAGGATATAAAGGATCGCCGACTTATGAAGATGACTAAGTAAAATTTACCTGAGGGAGGAAAAATAAATAGATAAGTTCTATGAAAACTACAAGGGATAGACAAGGACAAAACTTGGGGTAACAAGTATGACAACACAAACTTATCTTCCAGAGCACCAAATCATAAATCCTCTGGAATGAAGATAGATATGGACTTTCTAAGCTTAATTCTAGAGCTACAAAGCCAAATTCTAATCTATGGAGAGATGCGGAGTAGAACATTTTCTCCCTCACTCTGCACACATTGCCAGACACAGTCTTCAAACTGGTGAATAGATCTTTTGTTGCATAGCATTCTGGACCACCAAACATGTGATTTAACATCTTCAAACATATCTCTAAATCATATCCCAATCTCACACTTCGGTCTACAATATTGAGGAAATGCTGAGCAAAACACTGCATTGTTTTGGGAGATAGAACAATCAACACTTGTTCCAACTTAACCAAGTTACATCCTTGGATTCTAACCCTAGGTGTTGACATCAATGACAACACTTACTACTCATACTTGCAACAATTTCCCCCTTTGTCATTGATGGCAACACGTGATGTGAAAAACCATCAAGACAAACAAATTTGCTTTGCTTCTTTGCTCCCCCTTGATGCTTTCTCTAACTGCAACTTTGGTTTTTCACATGAACTTCTCTCCCCCTTTGACATCAATGGCAAAGGGTGTCAGGACTTTTACTTCTCTCCTTCTTTGGTTATAAAATCTCAACTTCAGATCTTGCTGCTACTGCACTATATCCTCTGCCAACAACACTACAACACTTACTGCTCTTTATTAGAAATTCCTATTAGCATCATCTACCTACTTCCCCTGAGAGGTAACTTCATAATCCTCTTGACTTCAACAACCATCTCTAATTACTTCTTGCACTGCTACACCTTTTTCTTTTTACTGCTCTGAATACTCCCCCTTAGGAGAACACATTAGACTATATCAACTATATCTCACATTAGAACCTTCACATGCATATCTTGTCTTCTCAAAGCTCAAATCAGGGTAGACATCCAACCATGAATTTTCCTTCTTCTTAGGGAACATAACATTCCATCTTTTATCAACCTTCATGACAACTTATAAAAACAATGCATATCAATCAATGTCAACACATATAGCCATCAATTTCCTTAGGTCAACACTCATCTATTTGCAACTTTTCTCTTGCAGGCTTCCCTTACCATCAGTCTAGTTAAAACGATGTCTTCTTAAACCTTCCATTCAAGAAAGCAGTCTTTACATCTTCTTTGAAATCCTTATGTGCTGCAAAGGCTAGAAACAACCTAATAGCCTCCATTTATGCCACCAGAGCAAGAGTCTCCTCAGAGTCTGTCTTTCCTCTTGTGAGTACCCTTTACACACAAGCCTTTCCTTATTCAATTTGATCTCTAGTCTATTCATCTACAATTCTTTTTCATTGTCAATGCACTTTTGCTCTTTTTACCCAAGAACTGGTCCTCAGTGTGGTACTTCTACACAAATCCTAGGGATCTTAAGAATTCTTTCCGCAGCTTCTTCTTCTTCAACTTGGTTGTCTTCTTGTTCAATAGGTCCATTTGATTCATAGCTACTCAGATCTGATATTCTTTCTCTGACTTCATCAACCTTCACATTAGCACTCTCAATGATCTATCCCAGACTCTTATTGTAGCACTTTTGACTTGAACTCTATTTTGAATGTAGACAATAATATGTATATTTTTTATCTAGTATACATCTAGTAGGTTAGCTTCCTTCATCATTGATCTAGTAGCCTCTTAGACTGTCCTATGCTTCCTTTCAACAACTTCATTCTACTAAGGAGTCCTAGCAGACAATTGTCTCTTTATCCCTTGTTCTTTATAGAAAATATTGAATTCATTTGATGGGAACTCACCTCCTATTAGACCTTAAGCGTTGGATCCTTTGTTATATCTCATTCTCAATCATTGCCTTGAAAGCTCATCTAATTCATAATCATTCACCTTTGAGTTCATCTGTAGATTTTCAAAACATTTCCAAAGAAAACTACTCTGTACTATAAACAATCCTGAACTTCTGTTACTCATTATTCTCAAGCCAATTATCAAGATCAAACAATTTTTTGGATGTAGATGTAGTCACTGATCAATAACTATATGCGAGAGCTACAAAGCATTATCTTCAACAATAAACCCATGTAGACCAAAATACCATAGCCCTATCACTTGATTTTATTAGTTAAATACTTAGCCAAAATTTGTGACCTGTTAGCTTGTCCCTTAAGTACATACTTGACCAATTCATCTGTCACATCATAACTCCCAATGTGGACCATATGTGAGTCTAGAATTCATATCCAACAATCATCATTGACCTCTTAACATACCTTCAAAATCATAAATCAAAATACTCAATAGCAGAAGAATGAGGACCAAAATACTTAGATGCTTTACACTATTTCAGGCTTAACTCTATTCATCTGGGCTTAGACAATTCACCATGTGACTTCCAAAGGAAGTTGGAACTTGAACACTGGAAAATATGTTCACCAAAAATGTATGAACAACATACCTAAACTGCATATAATGATCTTCAACTGCAAAGGCATATTGACTAAATCTCTGTCACTTACTTTGTAGACTGCTCATACTTAGTCATTTTAGGCTCCCGGACTAGAATCCTTTTATGCCTTGATCTAAAGAATTCCTTTCAAGTGATCTTCCATATAAATCTTCACATCATATCTTTGTGCCAAATCTCAACACTAACTATCTGGCTAGGGGATTTAGAATTTTCAATACAGCTCCCCCTGAGCCAGAGTTCCCAATTTACTTCTCAGAGGAAGTATCTGCTCTAGAATTTGGTGTAGACCCATCTTTGATTTCATTCACTTCCTTCTTGACCTAAACCTTATTCATTTCCTTCTTTACTTCTACTCAATCAACCTTTTCCACTGGTTTCTTCAATTCTACTTGATTATCCTTCTTCATGTTCTTACTTATAGAAAATCTTACAATATGTCTAGGCTTGTTGCAATTGAAGCACGCAGTATTTTTCTGACCATTGTTCCTTCCATTCATCCTTGACCTGTATAGGTTAGCCTTATGCCCAAATTTATTGCATGTATAACATTAGCCACTGAAGGATTCAATTGTCCTATTCTTGTCATAGCCATTTCTCACTTGACTTCTACACTCATTAGCCATGTGTCCCATTTTATAGCATGCATAGCACCTAATAGAATTCTGACTCACTTTACATCTACATACAACAAATCTATGACCAACTTTATTGCATGTGAAACATTTACCTTTGAAATGTTGGGAATTAAGGTGTCTCAACCTTGGTAGTTACTTGTATTATTTCATTGTATTTATTTATTTATTGCCTATTGTATAATTTGGATGCAAATCCTATGTTGTCATATTGTGGGAGTTGGCATGGTGATGTGTCATCGTACATGGCATATGCCCACATGTAAATTTTTCCTCACATGAGGAGATAGGTGTCCCACTTAGTGGTAGAAATCTTGGAATGTGTGTAAGGGAATATTGACCGAAATGGTCATGACCGATTCCTACGACAAAGTTATGACATGTAAGAGTCAGAAATAGAAGATCCTATGACAGGTATGGACATGTGTCGAGAAGCATATTTGAAAAAGGCATCTTTGGGTGCCCCAAGGTGGACTATGACATGTTGTAAGAGAATTTTCTATTTATAGCCTGTGTATGATAGATTCTCTTACAGCTGTAAGTTATGACAGCTATGATAGATTCTATGATGGTTGTAAGAGTCGTAAGAGCATCTGTCATAGCCCATTTTAGAAATAGGTGACCTCCTTGGGATGGGGTGACTTGACAAGTGTCAGGAACATCCTACAGTGTTGGACAAGTGTCCATAGGCGTGGGTTTTGGGCCATGAGGCCATGTTGGAAGCCCATCTCAATGTGGATCCATTTTTGCCTTGTATTTGCTTTATAAATAGGTGCTTTGGAGAGGTGATGCATTATGTGATTGACAGGTACTATTATGCTACTAGATCATCTCCAGATACAAGTGTTGAAGACTCCTGCAAGATCATTGGCTCTGTGACTATATTGTAACCTTCATTATTTACGGAATACATTTGAGTTGTGTTTTGGAGTATGGGGTTTTTAACCCAATAAGGGTTTTCCCCGTGTATATCTTGTGTCTCTCTTCTTCTGTCTTACATTCTTGTGTATGTGTTTGTTGTAATATCTCTATTAGTGGGTTAACATAATCTGTAATTGTAAAGATAAAATTGAATTTGCACTCTCCTCCCCTCATTAGATTAGTGTAGGAAGCGATTTCCACACACCTAGCTTCCTTTCAGTTGGTATCAGAGCTTGGCCAGTTTTGGTTCTAGCTGCTAGGTAGGGGTTTTTTGAGCTAATCTTAGGTTGAGTGGGAGTTTGTGTAGAGTATTCTATATCTTGTTGTAGGTAGGAGATGTCAATTACATTTGGAAGATTAGAGGTGGAGAAATTTAATGGCACTAATTTTGAGTTGTGGAAACTCAAGATGGAAGACCTACTTGTTGATCATGACCTATGGGAAATTGTATCTGGTGTAAAACCTACATCAATGTCACAAGCTGATTGGGACCTCAAAGATCGGAAGGCTAAGGGTCTCATAAGATTCTGTTTAGCTGACTCTATCCTATTGAATGTCCATGAGGAGAAGAACACGAAAGACCTTCGGAAGAAGCTGGGTGATGTTTATCAGGCCAAGTCCTTGGTGGACAAGATTTTTTTGAGAAAGAAGTTGTTTTCTCTAAAAATGGAAGACGAAGGATCTGTTGCAGACCATATGAATGCTTTCAACATGATTGTTGCACAATTGACATCTATGGGTGTGAAAATGGAGGAGGAGGATCGGTGTATGACCCTGCTTTGTTCTTTGCCCGATTCATGGGATCATCTTGTCATGGCTATTAGAAGCACCACTACCACCTTTAAGATGGAAGATGTGGTGTCTTCACTATTATCTGAAGAGATACAGAGAAAATCTTCTGAGGCAGCCAAAGAAGCTCTTGCGGTTCATGGAAGACCCAAAGAGAAAGGGAAGAAGGACAAGAAAGGTGAAAAGGGTAGATCCAAATCCTATGGGTGATCCAAATCTCCTGGAAAGTCCAAGGCTCTCTATTGGAACTATGGGAAAATCAGGCATTTCTGAAAGGAATGCAAAGAGGAGAAGAAAAAGAAGAAGAAGAATGCTCCTGATTCAGATTTTGACAAGTCACAAGATGATGATGATGCCTTCATCGCAGCCCTGGCCACCCATGCATCTGATGATGTGTGGTTGATTGATTCTGGTGCATCATTCCACATCACCTTGCATCGAGACTGGTTTATGAAGTATGAAGAGTTTGATGGTGGAAGAGTGTACCTAGGTGACGATTCTCATTTGAAGATTGTTGGTCATGGAAGAGTCTTAATCCAATTCCTTGATGGACAAGTGAAGGGGATCACTGGGGTTATGCACATCCCAAGCCTTGCACGAAACCTACTTTCTATAAGTATGTTGAATGATGCAGGTGTGCAGGTTGTCTTTTCGAAGGATGGATGCAAGATGACTAGAGGATCTATGGTACTTGTGAAGGGTACTTGGAGAGGTACTCTATTTCAGCTGGAGGCATGCACTTCACAGTGCAATAGTTCTTCTAACTCGAAGAAAAGAGTTGTAGTCACTTCATCCCCACCATCTGAATGAGTAATGAAGAAATCTGTTGTAACTAGTTCTGATGGTAGTGCACATGCTCTGGAAGTTAAGCTTCCTGCTAAAAAGACTATGTTATGGCATTTGAGATATGGCCACATTGGTGAGAAGGATCTTAGAACCCTGAAAAATAAAAACCTCGATGAGGGGTTAAATGTTTGTAATCTCGAGTTTGACTTTTGCAAACATTGTGTATATGGAAAGAAAAACCATGTTCAGTTTTACTCTATTTTTGACAAGTCTTCTGGTGTATTGGATTTTATTCATTTTGATGTGTTTGGTCCTATTAATGTTCCTTCGATTTCCAAATCTATATATTTTGTATCTTTCATAGATGACTATAGTAGACGGACATGGGTTTATTTTATCAGAAGCAAGACTAAAGTCTTTAGTCGGTTTAAGGAGTTTAAAGCCTTTGTTGAAAATTAGACTAGTAAAAAGATTAAGTGTTTGAGAATTGACAACGGTGGTGACTTTTGCTCGGCAGAGTTTGATAAGTTCTGTAAAGAGAAAGAGATTGAAAGACATAAGACAACTCCATACACCCTGCAACAAAATGGAGTTGCAGAGAGGATGAATAGGACACTGATGGAGAAGGCTAGGAGTATGCTTAGTGGAGCAAGCCTCAAACAAAAGTTTTGGGCTAAAGCTGTTTCCACTGCTTGCTATTTGGTAAACAGATCTCCTACATTAGCTCTTGTTGGTAAGACACCTATGGAGGTGTGGTCTGGTAAGAAGCCTTCAGTTAGACATCTTCGTGTTTTTGGTTGTGAGGCATATGCACATGTGCCTAGGGAAAAATGGTCTAAGTTGGAGAACAAGGCTATTAAATGTATTTTGATTGGCTATGGTGTCGGTGTGAAAGGATACAAGATTTGGGATCCTATGGCTGAAAAAGTGTTGTATAGTAGAAGTGTTATCTTCAGAGAGTTAACACCTTCTTCCATTGTTCTATAGCCAGAATAGAGAGAAAAGAAAGAGGATGCGGTTCAGTTTCCCTCTACCCCTAAGAAAACTAAATAGATAGACACTATGAGACCTGATGATGAGGAGAGCTTTAGCAGCTCTAAAAGCTTAGAAGAAGAAGTAGAACCTCAACCTCAGCCATTGAGGAGGTCTACACAAATGAGAAAGCAACCTAATAGGTTTGGTTATTCATTACTTGATTCTAGTTATGCTTTTTCTTTACTTACTAACACTAATGAGCCTAGAATTGTGAAAGAGGCTATGGGCATGAAAGATGTAGGTTCCTGGAAGGAGACCATGGAGGATGAGATGGCTTCTTTAGAAAAGAATAAAACATGGGACTTGGTGCCTTTGTTTGATGGATGGAAACCCGTTGGATGCAAATGAGTGTTTAAGAAGAAATTTGGTGCAGATAGCAGTGTTGAAAAGTACAAGACTAGATTAGTTGCGAAGGGGTACTCACAAGTGGAGGGAACTGATTATGGTGAAATTTTCTCTCTCGTTGTAAAGCTGACATCCATTCAATTCTTGTTATCTCTTACAACTGCTTATGACTTAGAGGTAGAACAGATGGATGTGAAGACATTTTTCTTTCATGGTGATTTGGAGGAAGAGATTTACATGTCATAGCCAGAGCATTAGATAGAGAAAGATAAAGAAAATTTGGTTTGCAAGTTAAAGAAGTCTTTGTATGGTTTGAAGTAGTCTCCTAGGATGTGGTACTTGAAGTTTGATGCCTTTGTGTTGTCAATTGGATATCTGAGATTGAAATCAGATCATTGTGTGTATTACAAATTTAACAATGATCACATTCTCATTATTCCATTATATGTTGATGATATGTTGTTGATTGGGAATGGCAAGAATATGATTTCTAATTTGAAGTCTTAGTTGTTAGCACAGTTTGAGATGAAAAATCTTGGGGTAGCCAGGTACATTATGGGAATGGAAATCAAAAGAGACAAAGCTAACAAAAAACTTTGGTTAAGCCAGAGTAAGTATGTGAAGACCGTGTTGGATAGGTTAAACATGGCAGATTGTAGACCATTGTGTGTTCTTGTTTCATTGGGGACAAAGTTATCTATTAATGATTGTCCAAAATCTCCTTGTGAGGTGGAGGACATGAGCATAGTACCTTATGCTAGTGCTATTGGCAGTTTGATGTAGGCTATGGTCTGGACAAGACCAAACGTTGCCCAAGTAATGGGAGTCCTTAGTCAATTTATGGCTAATCTTGGACGGGTACATTGGGACGCAGTTCAACGAGTGTTCAGATATTTGAGGGGTACTTCTGAGTATTCCATATGTTATCATGGTAGTGTTACAGGACCTCTGCATTCAGTTTGTATTTGTGGATTCTGATTGGGCAGGTGACATTGACAGCAGGAGATCCACTAGTGCCTATGTGTTCACTATGTTTGGTGGTGCAATTAGTTGGATGAGTAAGAGACAACTTGTGGTTGCTTTGTCCATGACAGAAGCTGAGTACATGGCAGCAACTCATACTTGCAAGGAAGCCATTGGGCTTAAGAGATTGTGTTCAGATATTTGTGTTGATGCAGGACATGTTATGATTTGTTGTGATAGTCAGAGTGCGATTTGCCTTGCGAAGAATCCAACTTTCCATGCCAGAAAAAAATATATTGATGTATAGTTTCACTTCGTGTGAGACATTGTAGAGGATGGGAAGGTAAATTTGGAGAAGGTAGATACTTTGAAGAATGTTGTAGATGCATTGACAAAACTATTGAGCACAGAGAAGTTCAGATGGTGTTCGGAGTCTATGGGCCTCTCGGCCTATAGCAGTTAAATCTTGTTATTTCTATGGGCTCTTACAAGGTGTTCGACAAGTGGGAGAATCTTGGGAATTAAGGTGTCTCAACCTTGGTAATTCCTTGTATTATTTCATTGTATTTATTTATTTATTGCCTATTGTATAATTTGGATGCAAATCCTATGTTGTCATATTGTGGGAGTTGGCACGGTGATGTGTCATTCTACATGGCATATGACCACATGCAAAGTTGTCCTCACATGAGTAGATAGGCATCCCACTTAATGGTAGGAATATTTTACTATGTGTCGGCATCTTGGAATGTGTGTAAGGGAATATTGACCGAAACAGTCATGACAGATTTCTATGATAATGTTATGACATGTAAGAATCAAAAATAGAAGATCCTATGACATGTATGGACATGTGTCGAGAAGCATATTTGAAAAAGGCATCTTTGGGTGCCCCAAGGTGGACTATGACATGTTGTAAGAGAATTTGCTATTTATAGCTTGTGTATGACAGATTCTCTTACAATTGTAAGTTATGATAGTTGTTGGTGCTTGCACTTGGAGTTAAGGTTTCAAGTTAAAAATCCACAGGCACTGTCATAAAAAATCCAAAAAATTTCTAAGTTCTTCGGCCTTCAGAGTTTTATGCATGTATTTTTGTATGTACGGTGGCCGCTTGTGTGTGTCTTTGTATGTACAAGTTCAAATGTACATTGGCGGGCCTGAATATGGGGTTTAATCAGCTTCCAAAATGCAAAAAATGGTTATATGCATCTTTGAATGCATATCAGCTTTGTATTTAGCATTTGGATGCATTCCTGGAATATTCCATGCTTGTATGTAAAGGTTTGAATGTTGTTGTTGTATATTCGCATATACAACGGGTATATACAAGTGGCGGATCTCAAAAGTTTCAAATAGGGTTGAATAGTGGTCGGGCCCATAGATATACAAGGGGAATTGTATGTATCTGTGACATACAATGGCGATATGCAAGGGAAGAATGTACATTGCAAAGATACATTGGTGGCATACAAAGGAAAACATAAAGGTTTCATCGGCAAAACAATATACATTGGCATCTCAGCTAATAGTCATTCCGATGGCCGATGATACAAAGGAAATGTGCAAAGGCAGATATACAAAGGACCATCGGCCAGACAAGCCTTATCGATGGTCAAGCTAAGGATCTCCTCGACAGCCGATGCATGCAAACATACAAAGGGGGAGATACAATTGGTGGGGTCCGCTTCATATACATGTTGCATTGTATATGCAACTAAACATACAACGAAGGGATACAAGTGAAATATACTGGGTAGGAGCGGTCAAAGTCAACAGTATTCAAAAGCATGGTGGGCCTGCATTGTTGTATGTCCCAGATTGTATGTGTGCATATGCAATGCAATGTACAAAAGGCACAGATACAAGCCGGAATTGAATGCAATTTTAGTTTGTTTTATAAGGATTTGGGGTCTGCCTTATATGTGGTGATTGTATGTATATACAATTGCACATACAATTTCAAAAAAAGCAGGAATGGATACATTGGCTCACCGATGGAGATGCAAGTTCTTAGCGATGGCAAACAACTACCACGTGTCCAAAAGCAATTGTATGTACATGCTTTTGCATATACAAAGATTTGATGGCGGAAAAGGCAAAAAGGCAAAAGTGGCAAAATTGAAGAGGGAAAAGTCAGTGATGGGAAAAAGCTACCTGCATGGCACATTTTAATTGGTTGTTGACTTTTCAGCATGTTTTGAAGCCGTAGATCTCAGCAGGAGGAAGGAGAATCGATAGCCAATTTTAATTTTTTAGAAAGTGATGGGTTTCCTATGTTCGCAGGTGGATTCCAAGCGGAAGGAGTTCTAGACACACAAACTACTGTGAATTTTGAGATCAGTGAGCTGTGGGTAGGTTGGCTTTAATGGTAAAGTTGCAGAGGTATAGATCTTGATGGACAAGCCAGCTACCATTTTTAATAGAAAATCTTTAGTCGGCTGCACATTCCCCGATCTCACCTGCTCTTTCTTCTGTTTCTCCCTGGTGCATTCAATGTTTTGGGCACCATTCTGATGGTGCATTGCATCTATTGGCATTTTGATATGACATTGTACTGAATGCTAAGTGCACATTCTTGCTAAAAAAAAATTGTGTTACTCATTGGGGGTTGTTGAAGACTTGGGCATTTTTTTTGGAAAAAATAATGAAGAATAGAGCTTTTTGGTTGTTCTGTCTCTTTTGGAGTTTATGTTTTGCATTTGAATGCAGGTTGCACACATGTTTAGTTTCATGTTATGTTTATATGAAAAATGCTCCATTGCATGTGTGTAGCTATTTGTCTCCATTTGTTGTATGCATCCCTTCTTTTGAATCTGGTTGCTAAGGGTTCCTCAGATTCTAGAATATAGACTTTCTGTGTTGCATGCTTGATCTGTGACTTCCATTCAAGGAGTGGATTAAACTATTTTAGGTTAAGTATGAAGAAGAATGTATGTCAGCTGGGATATGTGTAAGTAGAGGCAGCTAAATACTCAGTCTTGGGTGGTGTTTGTAAGGCAAATACCAGTCTTAACCCCTTGAAACTTGAATGCCAGTGCAAATCATTCACTTGTATATGTCTAGTTGACTCCTTGCCTTGAGATAGGCACCAGTCTGCTTCTTGTGTAGTAGTTATGATCCAAAACCCCCTGTCTTGTATCCAAAATATAATACAAGTCATTTCAGAATTCCAACCTGTTAGTTGTAGGAGTAGAAATAGGACCCCTGCATACTCTCATCCTCAACCAATTAGATATGTCCAAGAACATTGCCAAACTTGTGTTTTATCATGCAAATCTTGGTCCTAAAATGAGAGTATTCTGCCAATTGTTGTAAAGCTAAATCTTTCTGTCATTGGGTGAGTCAAGGTTAAATCTTTATCTATAAGGATACCCCCCCTTGGTGTAGCAGAACCAGAGGTGAAGGGGAGGCAGCTCACGCAACCTCCTGTATTTGTTGGCAGAATCTGCTTGTGCATTGGAACTGGCAAACCCTTTGCCGATTCAAAGAGAAAGAACCAACAACAGCTATGATATATTCTATGACTGTTGTAAGAGTTGTAAGAGCATCTGTCATAGCCCATTTCGGAAATAAGTGACCTCCTTGGGATGGGGTGACTTGATAAGTGTCAGGAACATCCTATAGTGTTGGACAAGTGTCCATAGACATGGGTTTTGGGCCATGAGGCCATGTTGGACGCCCATCTCAATGTGGAGCCATTTTTGCCTTGTATTTGCTTTATAAACATGTGCTTTGGAGAGGTGATGCATTATGTGATTAACTTGTACTGTTATACTACCAGATCATCTCCAAATATGAGTGTCGAAGACTCCTGCAAGAGCATTGGCTCTGTGACTGTATTGTAACCTTCATTGTTTATGGAATACATTTGAGCTGTGTTTTGGAGTGTGGGTTTTTTCATCCGATAAGGGTTTTCCCCACATATATCTTGTGTCTCTCTTCTTCTATCTTACGTTCTTGTGTATGTGTTTTCTGCAATATCTTTATTAGTGGGTTAACATAATCTATAATTATAAAGATAAAATTAAATTTGCACTCTCCTCCCCTCATTAGATTAAACTATTTTAGGTTAAGTATGAAGAAGAATGTATGTCAGCTGGGATATGTGTAAGTAGAGGCAGCTAAATACTCAGTCTTGGGTGGTGTTTGTAAGGAAAATACCAGTCCTAACCCCTTGAAACTTGAATGCCAGTGCCAATCATTCACTTGTATATGTCTAGTTGACTCCTTGCCCTGAGATAGGCACCAGTCTGCTTCTTGTGTAGTAGTTATGATCCAAAACCCCCTGTCTTGTATCCAAAATATAATACAAGTCATTTCAGAATTCCAACCTGTTAGTTGTAGGAGTAGAAATAGGACCTCTGCATACTCTCATCCTCAACCAATTAGATATGTCCAAGAACATTGCCAAACTTGTGTTTTATCATGCAAATCTTGGTCCTAAAATGAGAGTATTCTGCCAATTGTTGTAAAGCTATTTATCTTTCTGTCATTGGGCGAGTCAAGGTTAAATCTTTATCTATAAGGATACCCCCCCTTGGTGCGGCAGAACCAGAGGTGAAGGGGAGGCAGCTCACGCAACCTCCTATATTTGTTGGCAGAATCTGCCTGTGCATTGGAACTGGCAAACCCTTTGCCGATTCAGAGAGAAAGAACCAACAACAGCTATGACATATTCTATGATTGTTGTAAGAGTTGTAAGAGCATCTGTCATAGCCCATTTTGGAAATAAGTGACCTCCTTGGGATGGGGTGACTTGATAAGTGTCAGGAACATCCTATAGTGTTGGACAAGTGTCCATAGACATGGGTTTTGGGCCATGAAGCCATGTTGGACGCCCATCTCAATGTGGAGCCATTTTTGCCTTGTATTTGCTTTATAAACATGTGCTTTGGAGAGGTGATGCATTATGTGATTAACTTGTACTGTTATACTACCAGATCATCTCCAAATATGAGTGTCGAAGACTCCTGCAAGAGCATTGGCTTTGTGACTGTATTGTAACCTTCATTGTTTATGGAATACATTTGAGCTATGTTTTGGAGTGTGGGTTTTTTCATCCGATAAGGGTTTTCCCCACATATATCTTGTGTCTCTCTTCTTCTATCTTACGTTCTTGTGTATGTGTTTGCTGCAATATCTCTATTAGTGGGTTAACATAATCTATAATTATAAAGATAAAATTAAATTTGCACTCTCCTCCCCTCATTAGATTAGTGTAGGAAGCGACTTCCTTTCATGAAAGATTGATCATTCTTTCCATTGTTGAAACCTTTTCTAATATGATTTCTACATTCATTTGCTCTATGACCAATTTTCTTGCAATTGAAACACTGACTAGAGAATGATGGAACATTTTGATTCATTTCACTCCTACACTGAGTAGCCTTATGACCAAACTTATTGCATGAATTACAATAACCATTGAAAGATGGGTACCTTTGAGCATTTGGTTTCCTGACTGGTTGTCTTCTAGGTCTATTCCTTCGATTCTAAGTCTATTTTTCTTTGTTCTTCTTGATCTTAGCATTCATTTCACACATGTAACACCATATAAGTACATGCAACTGACATGCAAGGGCATGCAAGTGACATGCAACAACATTCAAGTACATGCAACAACATGCAAGTCCATGCAAGCTCATACAAGTGAAATGCAACAACATGCAAGTACATGGAAGTATAGGCAAGTTGTTGGAAATTAAGGTGTCTCAACCTTTGCAAATTCCTAGCATTATTTAATTATTTGTATATTTATTTATTGCCTAATGTTGTAATTTTAGTTTGGTCACTTAGTGAGGTGGCACAGTGACATGTCATCTTACTTGGAATGTGACTTGGATGGTCAAGTCAAACCTACATAGATTTGGGCATCCCATTTGAGGTGGCACTAATATGCCATGTGTTGGCATCTTGTGGTATGTGGAAGGCAATATTCCATATGACAGAATCTATGATGCATAAGAGCGAAGTTTGAAGATTCCTATGACAAGTGGTGACAAGTGTCGGTGAGTATCTTTGCATGTGAGAAAGGCATCTTTGGGCATCCAAGTTGGGCTATGACATGTTGTAAGAGGAATATGCTATTTTTAGTCTTGTTTGACCAATTCTCTTACAACATGCAAGATTGTCATGTTGTAGAAATTTATGACAGTTGTAAGATGCATAAGAGCATCTGTCATAGTCTATTTTTAGCAGTGGAGTGTTCTATCTTGGGAAGTCAAATCTACCATGGTATGATAGATGTAAGAAGTGTATTTGTAGCTTGAACAAGTGTCCTTTGATGTGGTAAAGTGGCCATGTGGCCAAGGTGGACGCCTATCCCAAGATGCTTCTAGAATTTGCCTTGTATCTCTATAAAATGTGAGGATTTGGAGTTGTAGTTGCATAGTGTTCATACAGGTACTGTTATGTTGCTAGAATCACTCCAGAAATGACATTTGAAGATTCTTGGAAGAACTTGCATTGCAAGAGTATTGTAAACTGTGATTGTTTTGATAATACATTGTGCAGGTTTTAGAGTGTGGGGTTTTTTACCTGAAAAGGTTTTCCCCATGATATATCTTGTCTCTCTCTCTTCTATCTACATTCTGTGTGTATGTGTATTGCTGCAATATCTTTGTTATTGGGTTAATAAAATTGTAACTGTAAAGGATAAAAATAATTTGCACTCTACTTTCCTCATTAGATTAGTGTAGGAAGCGATTTCCACAGACCTAGCTTCCTTTCAGTTGGTATCAAAGCTTGATCACCTTTGATCCTAGTTGTTGGGTAGGGGTTTTTTGAGCTGATCTTAGTTTGAGTGGGAGTCTGTGTAGAGTATTCTATAATCTTGTTGCAGGAAGGAGATGGCAAGCACATCCGGAAGAGTAGAGGTGAAGTTCAACGGCACCAATTTTGAGCTGTGGAAACTTAAGATGGAACACATGCTTGTTGATTGAGACCTATGGTAAGCAATTTCTGGTGTAAAACTAGCGGAAATGTCTCAAGCTAATTGGGATCTCAAGGATTAGAAGGCTAAGGGTCTTGTGAGACTCTATTTGGCTGACCCTATCTTGCTAAATGCCCATGAAGAGAAGACCGTGAAAGACCTATGGAAGAAGCTTGGAGATGTTTATCAGGCTAAATCCCTGGTAAACAAGTTATTCCTGAGGAAGAATCTTTATTCTCTGAGGATGGAAGATGGAGGATCCATTGCAGACCACCTAAATGCTTTTAACATGCTAGTTACACAGTTGACATCTGTTGGTGTGAAGATGGAGGATCGTTGCATGACCCTGCTTTGTTCTTTGCCAGACTCGTGGGATCATCTTGTTATGGCCATTGGGAGTACCACATCCACTTTCAAAATGGATGATGTGGTGTCTTATCTGAAAAGATGTAGAGAAAGTCTTCTAAATCAGCCAAAGAAGCTCTCACGGTTCATGGAAGACCCAAGGAGAAAGGGAAGAAAAAGGATAAGAAAGATGAAAAGGGTAGATCCAAATCTTGTGGGAGATCCAAATCCCCTGGAAAGTCCAAGGCTCTTTGTTGGAATTGTGGCAAATCTAGGCATTTTCGAAAGGAGTGCAAAGAAGAGAAAAAGAAAAAGAAGAAGAATCCCTTAGATTCAGATTCTAACAAGTCACAAGATGATGGTGATGCTTTCATCACAACCTTGGCCACCGATGCATTAGATGATGTGTGGTTGATTGATTCTGGTGCCTCTTTCCACATGACCTCGCATCAAGACTAGTTTACAAAGTATGAAGAGTTTGATGGTGGAAGAGTGTACCTAGGTGACGATTCTCATTTGAAGATAGTTGGCCATGGAAGAGTCACAATCTGATTCCCTGATGGATAAGTGAAGGGGATCTCTGGGGTTATGCACATCCCAGGCTTGGCACGGAACTTGCTTTTTGTAAGTAAATTGAATGATACAGGTGAGCAAGTTGTCTTCTCGAAAGATGGATGCAAGATGATTAGAGGTACTATGGTGCTTGCGAAGGGTACTTAGAGAGGTACTCTATTTCAGCTGGATGCATGCATTACTCAATGCAATAGTGCTTCTAATTTGAAGAAAAGAGATTTAGTCACTTCATCCCCACCATTGGAACTTGCTGAGAAAAGATCTATTGTATTAAATTCTGATGGTAGTGCATTTTGGGTACCTAAGGGTACTCATGCTTTGGAAGTTAAGCTTCCTGCTGAGAAGACAATGTTATGGCATAAGAGAGTTGGCCACATTGGTGAGAAGGATCTTAGAGCCCTAAAAAATAAAAACCTCGTCGAGGGGTTAAATGATTGTAATCTTGAGTTTGACTTTTGCGAACATTGTATATATGGAAAACAAAACCATGTTCAGTTTTATTCAAGTTCTCATAAGTCTTCTGGTGTTTTAGATCTTATTCATTATGATGTGTTTAGTCTTGTAAATGTTCCTTCAATCTCTAAATCTGTATATTTTGTATCATTCATTGATAACTGCAGTAGAAGGACATGGGTTAATTTTCTCAGAAGCAAATATGAAGTCTTTAGTCGGTTCAAAGAGTTTAAATCTTTTGTTGAGAATCAGACTAGTAAAAAGATTAAGTGTTTGAGAACCGATAATGGTGGTGAGTCTTGTTCTATAGAGTTCGACAAGTTCTATAAAGAACATGGGATTGAATAACATAAGACAACTTATACCCACAACAAAATGGAGTTGTAGAGAGGATGAATAGAACATTGATGGAGAGGGCTAGGAGCATGCTTAGTGGTGCTAGCCTCGAACAAAAGTTTTGGGCTGAAGCTATAGCCACTACTTACTATCTAGTTAACAGATCTCCTACCTCAGTGCTCGTTGATAAACACCCATGGAGGTGTGGTCTGGTAAAAAGACTTCATTGAGACATCTTTGTGTTTTTGGTTGTGAGGCATATGCACATGTGCCCAAGGAGAAGAGGTCAAAATTGGAGAACAAGGTAGTTAAATGTATCTTCATTGGCTATGGTGTCGGTGTGAAAGGGTACAAGCTTTGGGATCCTATGGCTGAAAAAGTGTTGTATAGTAGAAGTGTTATCTTCAAAGAGCTAACACCTTCTCCTATTGTTCTATAGCTAGAAGAAAAACAAAAGAAAGAGGATGTGGTTCACTTTCCTTCTACCCATGAGAAAACTAAACTGACAAACCTTGTGAGACTTGATGATGAGGAGAGCTCTAGTAGTTCTGAAAGTTTAGAAGAAGCAAAACCTTAACCTTAGCCTTTGAGGAGGTCTACACGAACAAGGAAGCAACCTGATAGGTTTGGTTATTCATTGCTTGATTCTAGTTGTGCTTATGCTTTGATTACTAACATTGATAAGCCTAGAACTGTGACAGAGGCTATGGGCATGAAAGATGTAGGTTCCTAGAAGGAGGCCATGGAAGATGAAATGACTTCTTTGGAAAAGAATAAAACTTGGGACTTGGTGCCTTTGCCTGATGGATGGAAACCTGTTAGATGCAAATGGGTGTTCAAGAAGAAATTTGGAGCAGATGGAAGTGTTGAAAAGTATAAGGCCAGATTGGTTGTGAAGGGGTATTCACAAGTGGAGGGAATTGGTTATGGTGAAATTGTCTCTCCCATTGTAAAGCTGACATCTATTCGGTTCTTGCTATCTCTTGCAGCAACTTATAACTTAGAAGTGGAACAAATGGATGTGAAGACAACTTTCCTTCATGGTGACTTGGAGGAAGAAATCTATATGTCACAGCCTGAGCACTACGAGGCGAAAGGTAAAGAAAATTTGGTTTCTAAGTTAAAGAAGTCTTTGTATGGTTTGAAGCAATCTCCTAGGATGTGGTACTTGAATTTTGATGTCTTTGTGTTGTCCATTAGATTTCTGAGATTGAAATTGGATTATTGTGTGTATTACAATTTTGATAATGATCGTATTCTCATTATTGTACTACATGTTGATGATATGTTGCTGATTAGGAAGGGTAAGAATATGATTTCAGATTTGAAGTCTCAATTGTCAACACAATTTGAAATGAAAGACTTAGGGGTAGCTAGGTACATTCTGGGATGGAGATCAGAAGAGATAGAGTAAACATAAATTAAGCCAGAGTAAGTATGTGAAGACCATGTTGGATAGATTCAACATGGTAGATTGTAGACCATTGTGTGTTCCTGTTTCATTGGGGACAAAGTTATTTGTTAAATGATTGTCCAAAATCTCCTTTTGAGGTGGAGGACATGAGCAGCGTACCTTATGCTAGTGTTGTTGGCAGTTTGATGTATGCTATGGTCTACACAAGACCATACATTGCCCAAGCAGTGGGAGTCCTTAGTCGGTTTATGGTTAATCCTAGATGAGTACATTGGGATGCAGTAAAGAGAGTGTTCAGATATTTGCGGGGTACTTTTGAGTATTCCTTATGTTATCATGGTCATCCTTGGTGCAGGAGCTCCAGTTTTAGTCATTTTTGACTATGTCATGCTTTGTGATCTTGTTATTTTGGTTTTCCTTAAGGCTTTGAAAGCCATTTTCATGCTATGTAATAAGGACTTAGTCATTTTAATTGACTAGTCCATTTTAGAGTTAGTTAGGCCTATTCTATAGGTTCTCTCCTTTTAGAAACTTGGTGTTTTTTTAAGAAAAAGTATTTCCAACATTTCACTGCCTCTCTTGGGCAGTTGTACGGTTGGAAGGGAAGAGGAAAGGTTCCAAAAACTTTCCAAAAACTTTTGATTGTATAAAACATGCCAGGAGGAATGAGAAAAATAATTTTTTTGGAGTGAAAACAGTGTTTTTTCTGCTTTTTGTTGGAGACAGTCATCTGGTACGGCATGGTATGGTTAGTACAGGGTTTGAAGGTTGTGAAATTTGTTTATGCATTGAATCACCTTTCTTTGGAGTCTAGTTTTCCTTCTTGACATCTTTTGTAGAGGGAGTATCCAATCGATTTGGAAAAACTACTCTAAACCCTCCAAAAGCTAGGTTTTGAGGAAAAATGTATAGTTTCTCCTCTGTCCTCTGAAAGACACCATTATTTTTTAGTAGGATGGAAGGAGAAAGCTTTCATTTCATGTTTTTGTTGTTGATTAGGTCTACACTCCAATCTCCAGGTCTCTTGGCATGCATCTAGCTAGTCTTACTAGTGACTAGTTGAGAAATTGATGGTGGACTGTATTATGACAGTAAAGACAGTCAATTTGTTTTAACAAATATATGGTGGAGTTTATGTTTGTAGGTGGAAATGGACTAGTGCAGGACTTGGTGGACCTTGTACATGCATATTGGATGCATTTTCTTTCACATTGCTTTCAATTTAGGCCTTTGTTTTCAAGAAAAAGACAATTTGTTGTTTCTGAACTCCAACAGCACAGTACGGTTCTGCATGTGTGGGGTGGATTACATATTCATGTTGAGTATTTGGATTATACATTGAGAAGTGGTGGTCATATGGAGTTATGAGTATTTAGTGTTGTAAGTATTCTCTTGGGTTACATGGTTTAATCCTCTTTAAACACTGTTTCTTTAAGACAGTCATAAGACAGTTATTGTTCTCTGACAGAGTAAGTACGGAGGTGAGGTGCTAGGTCAGTGAATTCATGTTGATCTTGTCCTTGGTAGGTGCATGTTGTGTTTAGATCCTTGTTGGTAGAGGAGTTATGCTGGTTTAATCAATGTTTAGGCTACAAGGAATGAGCCAACTTAGAATCCTATCTTTATGACAATCATACACAGTTTACTGTCCTCTGTTAGTGTTGGCATAGAATTTGAGTTTTTGGGGTCAGAGACCTTGTTATTCTTCATGTCTTAAACAATCTTATGTTAAATTTTGTATGGAGATCCTGCTAGCATAGGTGTTAGGAGTGGAATGCTATCTTTGAAGGTGAATGTGTTGGTTGTTTGGGTAGAGTAGTGACTCCCCAAGGTGAGTGTTGAGCAGCCTGTGTGGTGGACCTAGGTGTGGTCCTAGGCTAGATCAATCACTTGAAAAAGCCTTGTGTAGGTCTTAAGCAATCCACCTTTGGAAACATTAAGAAGGAAGCTTTGACAACCAAGTTCATTGTGTGAACTTCTACAACCACTACCTTTACCTCTGCATCATGTTTATATTCATGGATTTGTGGATTCTGATTGGGCAAGTGACATTGACAGTAGGAGATCCACTAGTGCTTATGTGTTTACTATGTTTGGTGGTGCCATTAGTTGGATGAGTAAGAGACAACCCGTGGTTGCTTTTTCCATGACAAAAGTTGAGTACATGGAAGTAACTCATGCTTGTAAGGAATCCATTTGGCTTAAGAGGTTGTGTTTAGATATTGGTGTTGATGTAGGACAGAATACTATCTGTTGTGACAGTCAGAGTGTGATTTGCTTAGCAAAGAATCCTACCTTCCATGCCAGAACAAAGCATATTGATGTTCAGTTTCATTTTGTTTGAGATATGGTAGAGGATGGGAAGGTGATATTGGAGAAAGTAGACACTTTGAAGAATGTTGCAAATGCATTGATGAAACCAGTGGGCATAGAGAAGTTTAGATGGTGTTCGGAGTCTATGGGTCTCTTGGCCTATAGCAGTTGAAATCTTGTCATTTCTTTTGGCTTTTGCAAGGTGTTCGACAAGTGGGAGAATGTTGGGAATTAAGGTGTCTCAACCTTTGCAAATTCCTAGAATTTTTTAATTATTTGTATATTTATTTATTGCCTAATGTTGTAATTTTCTTGCACATTCAGTTTTGTCACTTAGTGAGGTGGCATGGTGACATGTCATCTTACTTGGAATGTGACTTGGATGGTCAAGTCAAACCTACATGGATTTGGTCATCCCATTTGAGGTGGCACTAATATGCCATGTGTCGGCATCTTGTGGTATGTGGAAGGCAATATTCCATATGATAGAATCTATGATGTGTAAGAGTGAAGTTTGAAGATTCTTATGACAAGTGGTGACAAGTGTCGGTGAGTATCTTTGCATGTGAGAAAGGAATCTTTGGGTGCCCAAGTTGGGCTATGACATGTTGTAAGAGGAATATGCTATTTTTAGTCTTGTTTGACCGATTCTCTTAAAACATGCAAGATTGTCATGTTGTAGAAATTTATGACAGTTGTAAGATGCGTAAGAGCATCTGTCATAGTCTATTTTTAGCAGTGGAGCATTCTATCCTGGGAAGTCAAATCTGCCATGTTATGATAGATGTAAGAAGTGTATTTGCATCTTGGACAAGTGTCCTTTGATGCGGTAAAGTGGCCATGTGGCCAAGGTCGATGCTTATCCCAAGATGCTTCTAGAATTTGCCTTGTATTTCTATAAAATGTGAGGATTTGGAGTTGTAGTTGCATAGTGTTCATACAGGTACTATTATGCTACCAAAATCACTCTAGAAATGACATTTGAAGACTTTTGGAAGAACTTGCATTGTAAGTTTTGATAATACATTGTGTAGGTTTTATAGTGTGGGGTTTTTTTACTTGAAAAGGTTTTCCCCATGATATATCTTGTATCTCTCTCTCTCTCTTCTGTCTACATTTTGTGTGTATGTGTATTGCTACAATATCTCTACTGTTGGGTTAATAACACTGTAACTGTAAAGGATAAAAAGAATTTGCACTCTACTTTCCTCATTAGATCAGTGTAGGAAGCGATTTCCACACACCTAGCTTCCTTTCACAAGTGACACACAACAACATGCAAGTTCATGCAAGCTCATATAAGTGACATGCAACAACATACTGTTGGCAAGAGACACTATATGGATTCATGATTTTTGTCATTGATGGCAACAAAGTTCATCCCACACATCTGCAGGATATGGTGTGTCTCTACCGGAAGTCAGAATGAAGAATGTGGTGGTCTGGTAAACAAGAACAGAGCATGAGGCAAGGTCCGACAGACAGGTCCGAATCTCTCAGAGGAAGTATCTTGGTGAAGTGCGGATTTAGGGAAGTCAAGAGGACTACCTTGAGTGATAGATTCCAAGGTTTTAGCCTCCAGAGATAGATAAGGTAAAAGATATGAATACTTGAGTACCAGGTTCCTGAGTGACAGTGTGAACAGAGGAAGAACTGACTGATAGAACATCAGACTATTTTTCAGATGTGTTTCTGATGGTGGTAAAGGTTATGAAGACATGAATTATGTTTGGCCGACATGATTAATGATTTCTACAAGTATATGCTTGATCTGCATTACTTGATGTGCAAGGATTCAACCGACAGAACAGAGTTTGTGAAAAGATTGACTGTTCCGGGTGCCGACTAGAAAGAAAATGAAATCACCTGTGCGGATATATATGTAGGATGGATTTAGGTGTGAGTTGAGTTGTGTTGTTATGTGATGTGCGAATAAAAGGAGAGCAGAGCAGAAATAGTAAGGAAGGTCCGGTATGTGAAATAAAAATAGCATAAGAGAAGAGGAAAGATGAAGTGCAGCAGATCAGTGTCTGAGCCTAATCGGAACTAAACTCTAACATATGTGGATGCTACCAATCAGTTCAAGTATTGTATAACTCTCTTTTGTAGATAGTGTGTCTCTTGTAGGCAGTGTGCCTCCTTGTGAGCAGTGTGCCTCCTTGTGAGCAGTGTGCTCGGGCAGTGAGCCCTAATTGGCAAGTGCCATTTTGTATTTCCTTATTCTTCTAATAGAGAATAATCTTTGGGTTAATCACCCCATGGTTTTTTCCCTTAACAGGGTTTCCATGTCAAAAATATTATGTCATGTGTATCTCCATTTCATGGTTATGTTTGCTTGTTTGAATTATTGCTGCATTGATTAATAAGAAAGTTCAGAAAGAAGAAATTATTAGGATAACTGATTCACCCCCCCTCTCAGTTATCAACAATTGGTATCAGAGCCAAGTTCCTCCTAACAGAGTCTAACAGCTCAAGGAAGATCTTAGAGTCCAAATGGATGCATATGGTTTAAGGGAGCAACTCAAGACTGCCCTTGAGGATCTTGAACAGTCAAACTCTGAAGTCAATGAATTAAAGGAAAGACTCAAACAGGCTGATGATTTCATGAGAGAACTAAAAGACAAATTAAGTCTCTCTATGAAAAAGAGAAAGGAGCTGCTTCAGCAATTGGCAAGACAAGGTGAAGAAAATAATGTAAATGAAGAGCTGACTAAAAAAACCAAGTTATGTGAAAAGTTATCAAAAGAAGTCATTATGGTAAGACATGAAATGGAATCAGGAGTTATAAAGTTTACTCAAGAGATTGAAGAGAAAAGAAAAACTGAAGATAATCTAAGATAATCTCTCAAGGAGAAATCAGAAGATTGCCACCAAATGGATAGAATTATCAGACATCTTGAATCTGATCTTGAAGATGCTAAAGAAAATGAAGAAAAACTTGAGGATCAAATTGTCTCTTAAAAGGGATCTTAATCAGCAAATGAATATAAAGAGAAATTCAAAATAAGTTCTGCTCAACTTGAAGTTCTTCTTGGAAGTCAAAAGAGGGCAGATGACAAGTGTGGTTTGGGATATGAGAAAGGAGAAAGCTCCGAATCCGGTCAGAAGAATTTTGGATCAGAAAATCGAAGGAACAGGCCTAGAAGACCTCTGGTAAGACAGCCCAATGCTAAAAGATATCCATCCTTCAATGGATACTGCCACAGCTGCAATCACTTTGGTCACAAAGCTAATCAGTGTAGAAAGAGAATGAGTTAGACTAATTCATCCTTCTCCGGACAGTGTTTCAATTGCAAAAGGTATGGTCACAAATCTCATGAATGTAGAAATAGACAAATGAACAAATCATTCAATGGTAGATGCTTTGCATGCAATAGAATAGGGCATATGGCTAATTAATGCAGATCAAGAGGATATCAATCAGATATGCAAAGAAATGTTGTTTGCGATATTTGCAATAGATCCGGTCATATTGCAAAATTCTGTAGAAATAAGAATCAGGACAAAAGAGGTCTGGTATATCATAATCAGAATCAAGATAAGGGTAAACAAAAGATGAATGCGGATGAAGTTAAAAATGAGATGAGCAAGATTTGGGTGAAGAAAAGTACTAAGAATGTAGAGGTTGGATCCGCACCAGACTCTGGTGCTGATATTCTTTCTGGAAACTGAAAAGTGACCTCTGGCTCAGGGGGAGACACAAAGAAAACCTTGTTTCCCCAGCCAGTCAATTGGTGCTAGAATTGGTACAAGAAGAGTTGCGGATTGAAGGAGTCATAAGGGATATATTCAAACAAACTATGGTTAAGATTTGGAAGATCTGCAAGATGTTTAAAGATCAGGGTTGATCTGGTTCTTCAAATCACCCGAATAAGGCAAACTGGAATAATGTAGGTCGAGCATTTATTGCAATATGATATTAGGGCTTGCGGAGCAATATAAGGGTTTTTTCATTAATCACTCGTTCATTCTGCACTCAAGAAGAAATGAAAAGCGGAGCTCTGCAACGAAATTCCTCAAGTTCATCGAAGATCACTTGCAGAAGTCATTACTTCCAGAGATCAATCCAACCAACTCCATGAAACCAATAGGCGCAAAAGGTATTTTCCATTTTCAAATATCTCACTGCAAATCTCTTGATAATGGGTACTCCAAATATTGTAAAGATTTTTGATAGACCTCGTCCTACATTTAAGAAACATCCATACAAATCCTTGGAGGTAGACCCCCTAGGTCCATTTTCTAGTGTTTCGCATGGTGTGTTGCACACCGAAGATATTAGGGTTTATATACATGCAAATGTTGAAGAGTTTGGAGAATTCAAACTAAGAGATATCTATCACAAACAACTGTTAGATGATTCATTTGAGCTCAAACCCCAATACATAGGCCTCCAAAACAAGCACTTTGCACAATACATACACTTCCCCTATTTTACTGAGGATGAATAGGTTAGGTATATTTTGAGTAGAATACATGACAATTTCATGTGGTTAAATGGACCATTCAAGGTCACTAAAGATGCCATCAGGGCAGTTACCAGACTACACTCATCTGGTGGGATTCCTGTTCTTAAATCTGTAAAGAACCAAACTGTGAGTGAGGTACCGGATCTAAGTTTGACAAAAGAGCAATGACAGTAGATGACATCACTGATCCGGATGTCAAGTTTGCTTCTATGATCATTGGATATAAGATATATCATTCTAGCAGAGAAAATTCTGTACTTGGAACTGCCATCTATACCGCTTATGAAATGTTGAGAAAGGATGCAGACTATGATCTTTGTTAGCTTCTCTTGAACCAACTCTTGGAGAATCTACAGAAAATCAAGAAAGATAAAAATAATTCATTCAAGTATGGTGGATTAATTCTATGCTTGTTCTTCTACTTTATGAATGAGCTTCTCGGATCTAGTGGCTGGGTATGGGAGAGTGATAGGCCAGTAGCCATCCAAATCAGAGATTACTTACATGGACTTGGTGATAACAATGCACAAAATACAGCTCTGTGGGGATACTTCAAGAACTTTCAGAACATGATGCAAGCAAGAGAAAGGATTCCCCAGTCTCTTGTTGAGAAATACAAAGACAGTCTGTTTTATGGTAGAAACTGATTAGTGCCTAATGGAGGTAGTAGAACCAAGGATAGTCTGGATCATGCCCATGGGGTATGAAGTTGATGAGAAAATTGTTGAATTGCATATTGAACACATGCTGAAACAACCAAAAGATCCAAAGGCAGAAAGGTTTGGCACCATTGAGGAGCTGAGTGTAAAGATTCATGTGGAACTTAGACAGCCAGAAATCAAGAGAAAGGTGAGAAAAGAAGTAGAAAGTATTGCCCAAGGCCTAGGCATCTCAACGGAGGCACTTGATGCCAACTAGGAAAAGAGACAAAAAGCTGAGGAAGAGATGAAAGAGGCAGAAAAGGGAAGCAAGAAAAGTGCTCCAGTAGAAACTTCCTCCCGGACCAGATCTTCAAAGAAACCAGCACCTGTTCCTGCTAAAAGCTCAAAATCAGAAGCCCAGACATCCGGAAAAGGAGAAAAAAGAACAAAGAAAAAGGCAACAAGGTCATATGTTAGCCTAAAGGATGATGAGGAAACTGAATTAGATGAGGGGGTAAAAGAAATAAAGAAGTAGAAGAAGAAAGGATTCGGTAAACCCTCCACAGGCCAAGACAAGGAAGAAATGGCAGAAGAATTTGTTGAAAAGCCCACCTTGTCTCTAGAAAGTGTAATCAAATCAGTCACTGTGGATGGAAACCTTCAACCAATGGCTGAATTCTATGATGATTACAATGAGGATGACCAAAAGATCCTGTAGGAAGCTGCAATCAGGTATCTGAACATATACAATAAGGCTTTCATTGAGATTATATCTCTAATTCCTAAGAGCCTAGAAAAGCAATTAGAAATAAGAAAGAACAATGCCATGGCAAAAGACATTGAGATCCGGGAATAGATAGCTATTCAGCTATATCCTTCAATTGATCCCAAGATGATGAACATGGTATTCAAAGATTGTAAGGATGAGTTCAGGAGCAAAGCAAGGATGAATCAACTTATGCTCGGAGAAACTGATAAAGTTGCAAAGGAAACAGAAGAGATCCACCGGAATGCATTCAAAAGATTCAACATCCCTATTATAGAGGACTCAGGTGCAGAAATAGCTATGGACTTGGAATCCTCTGCTCTGAAAGAAGTGGCCCTTGAATAGACTTACATCTCTCCTCTGGTTTGCCCCACAGTCTCCGGATCTAAAAGAGAAGAAAGAGTACAGGAGAAAGAAGCAGAGGTGAAAGAAAAAGGAGATGACAGTACTAAGAATGCTGAAGGAGATAAAGCTTCAAGAAATAAGAGTGCAGAAGAGAAGAAACATCTGTCTCCGGCAAGAGACATTGCAGAATCTGTCAAGGACTTCTTGACAAAAGAGAGCATGGAGATTGATGAACTGGAATGGCTAAAAGGACCATTTGATTTTGACTCTCTTTCTCCGATACAAACAATGAAGATAGCTTCATTTGCAAATGCCAAGGCCAATGAGAAACTCCTAAAGTCTCATATGGAAGACTGTGAGTTGATAGAAGTTGCATCTGGAGTGCTGGAAAAGATCATGCCATCTTTTTAGAAGGATCCCACAGCCTCCTCTTCCGGTAATCTCAAAACCTTAGTGCGTGGTGTTAGTACACATTTTGATTCTCTAGAAAAATCAGTTGAAGAAAAGGTCCAGAAGGAGTTTTTGGATAAGAGATTCTCAGAGGTACAAGGATTAATCACTAATGATAGGAGAAATATGAGTATTGGGATAAAAAGCTTAGAAAATCCTCTTAAGGATGGTGGTGAAATATACAAATTTTGTATCTCCTGGTCCAAAGCAACAACAAAGATTGAGAAGAAAATAAAAGAGCAAGAGGATAAACTACTAAGTTTGTCTCAAAGTTTTGATCCTCTCTCTTCCTCCATAGTAAATCAAGAGTGTCAAACTATTGCAATAAAAAATGCAATAAAGAATTTTGAGAAGGAAAGGAAGATCATAATTAACCGGATGGGTGAACTTAGAAGGATTATTATCCCTAAGTTAGAGGCCATGCATGAGGCCATAAATGATGCTCAGATTACAGCACGGACCAATGATCCGACAGATCTTAAGAAGGTTGAAGCATTTGCTTTCTTGTTGAGTGGTCACATCTCAATTTTGGACAGGATGAAGCAGAGTTGCGCGACAGAAGTTGTACAACTGAAGAATACTTTTTCAGACATACTTAAGTATATGTAAGTACAACTTGTATATATATACTTATGTGGCTAAGTATAGTTAAAATTTTGGTATGCGGACCCTACCCTTTGCCATTGATGTCAAAGGGGGAGTGAGGAGCAGTGAAAAATGAGGAATCCAACTAAGGGGGAGCTCCTGAAAAATGTATATAAAAATAGAGCATCAGCCAAGGGGGAGCATAGTGTAAACACTTAGTCATTTTTCACTAAGTGTTGCCATCAATGCCAAAGGGGGAGATTTTTGGCAAGAGACACTATATGGATTCATGATTGTTGTCATTGATGACAACAAAGTTCATCCCACACATCCGCAGGACATGGTGTGTCTCTACCGGAAGTCAGAATGAAGAATGTGGTGGTCCGGTAAACAAGAACAGAGCATGTGGCAAGGTCCGACAGACAGGTCCGGATCTCTCAGAGGAAGTATCTTGGTGAAGTGCGGATTTGGGGAAGTCAAGAGGACTACCTTGAGTGATAGATTCCAAGGTTTTAGCCTCCAGAGATAGGTAAGGTAAAAGATATGAATACTTGAGTACCGGGTTCCTGAGTGATAGTGTGAACAGAGGAAGAACTGACTGACAGAACATCAGACTATTTTTCGGATGTGTTTTTGATGGTGGTAAAGCTTATGAAGACATGAATTATGTTTGGCTGACATGATTAATGATTTCTACAAGTATATGCTTGATCCGCATTACTTGATGTGCAAGTATTCAACCGACAGAACAGAGTTTGTGAAAAGATTGACTGTTCCAGGTGCCGACTAGAAAGAAAATGAAATCACCTGTGCGGATATATATGTAGGATGGATTTAGGTGTGAGTTGTGTTGTGTGGTTATGTGATGTGTGAATAAAAGGAGAGCAGAGCAGAAACAGTAAGGAAGGTCTGGTATGTGAAAGAAAAATAGCATAAGAGAAGAGGAAGATGAAGTGCAGTAGATCAGTGTACTGAGCCTAACCGGAACTGAACTCCAGCATATGTGGATGCTACCAATCAGTTCAAGTATTGTATAACTTTTTTTTGTAGACAGTGTGTCTCTTGTAGGTAGTGTGCCTCCTTGTGAGCAGTGTGCTCGGGCAGTGAGCCCTAATTGGCAAGTGCCATTTTGTATTTCCTTATTCTTCTAATAGAGAATAATCTTTGGGTTAATCACCCCGTGGTTTTTTCCCTTAATAGGGTTTCCACGTCAAAAATATTGTGTCATGTGTATCTCCATTTCATGGTTATGTTTGCTTGTTTGAATTATGCTGCATTGATTAATAAGAAAGTTTAGAAAGAAGAAATTATTAGGATAACTGATTCACTCCCCCCCCCCTCTCAGTTATCAACACATACAAGTCCATGCAAGTAACATGCAACAACATGCAACTCCATACAATCTCATAAAAGCTCATGCAAGCCACATGCAAGTATCATGTATCTCTAACTCCAATATTGACTCTCACATCATACTCATGCAAAGCATATCAACATTATCCACTCATGCAAACAAAAAAAACAAACGCCAAGTCTACATTAGAATCTCCTTCAAAATGAGCACCCAAGATAGACCCCATCTCCTAGGAAGTATCACCAAGTTAATACAGACTTCAAGAAGTCAACACAGAGTCTCCATGGGCTCTACTTATAAAGTGGGTGCCCAAATTGGGTCCTACCTCATAGGAGATAACTACAACATGTTCAAGTGATATAATTAAATAATATTTGATCTCTCAAGTCCTTATGTGTTGGAGAACACTTTACAAGAACTTTGGAGACACATGAAAATGGTTACGATTGCAAAGTTAATGACAACTTATCGCAACAACTTCTCCCTAAGTTGCACTTAAGGGGGGTGTTAGTGTGAAAATAGCTTCTACCTATTTAAATTGACCAAGTCGTATTCACACTATGCTTAAGTCTCCACTTAGATACTTTTAAGAGTTTGTCTCATCTCATATAGTTAAGACATCTGTCCTCATCTTTTGAAGACACCTATTACATGCATACTTGCCACTTGCTCAACACATGTGTCACTTGAGCTTGAAAAGTGTTGCACCTTTGGAGGGGTAGTCAGACGTTGTGACCTACCTTCCTATCTCCTCTACTTGGCCTATTTAAGCAAGGCTCTTATGTACATTCTAATTAGCTTTTGAATATATGTTATTAGCTTATTTTGTGCAATTTAACTTTTGGAAGTAATTCTAGTTCTTGCTAGTTGATCTTGGTTGCTCCAACAAAAATAACCATCAAATTCAATTATGAGCTATTCTTACATTTTAGGCTTAGGAGGAATACATAGGAGTACATGTGTGGACTCAGATTTTAGATTTGGTAGTTGCAAAATCATTGCATGTTGAAATAGGGTATAAAAAATATTTTAGTTCATGGTCATGCCATCAAGTTTATGTAATCTTAAATTTACATGTCATACAAGAAACAAGACATAGTGGCAGGTGTCATGTGATCTACAAGCCAATAAAATTTTAACACCTAAGTCTATATTGGGCAATAGTTTGACTCTAAACATGATAGCAATGCATTTTTGAATGTGAAATATTTTCTTGGTCAAAGTTTAGTTGTGCCCCTAGGTCTACAAGGTTCTTGGGGATGATATGCATGAATTGATGGATGCAATAAATCTACTAAATTTAGATATAAATTGATTCTAGAACCAAACTTGATAATATTATTGATTCAAAAAACTTTAAATCTTGATATATAATCTCCCAAGTGAATTTTATTTGATAATGTTTTGTGTTCATAAATAATAGTAGATGTAAAACCTCTAGATAAATAGAGTGTACAAGAACCTAGGATTCCTTGAGTAGCTAGATCTTAGAGACATTACATGTTTGGGTAGGAAGACCTTAGTAAAATTAAGTTAAGGATTGTCTCAGGTTAATGATAACAAGGACATTTATTGCTAGCAAATAAAATGTAACCATGTGGTAGACAAGCATTCTCACACAAGGAAAAACATAGGATGCAGATGTAAACCATGATCATATACCCAAACCTAGAATAAACTATTTTAAAATAAATTCTAGGTCTCTAGGGTTCTCAAATGTAAACTTTGCTTAATTTTGGTTGTGAGACATTGGGAAAATTTATATTAACACTTGAATCAAGATGAATTTATAACTTTATTCCCTAGTATATGTGAATGACTAGATAAATCAGAATGCATAGGGGTCCCTGAGTCCACTATCTACCTTGGGACTTCAAATAAGTTATACGATAGAAGTAGAGACATGGATAAAATGAGTTGATAAATGACTTCAAGCTTGATAGGAACATGAAGAATTCTAGATGTGAAACATGTATTAAACTCTAGGTGTGAAACTTCATAGTTAGTTGTGATTTATTCACTAGCTTGGGTCTACTCGAAGTGAAATAGGATTATTTAGAATACATGAGAGCCTAGGTTAATCAATCAACATGAGATTTTGGGCTTAAGGAATACTTAGGTACAATGCATTTGGGAAATAAGCAATAAGGAAGATGAAGCATTGAGAGTGTGGGAAAAATGCAAGACTTTGAAGCATGACCAAAATATTCCTGCATGTATTTGAAATAAACTCAAGCCACCATGAACATAGAGCGAGGTAAAGCCAAATATATGCACACATAAAATAAAGTCAAGGTAATAGCAATGTGCTCACAATCTTGAACAAATGCCTCAAATAAATTATTAATAAGGTCATGAATACCAAAGATAAGGACTATAGGGGTAGACATGAAAGACTAAGCTAAAGGGCCAAATCATCAAAGCATAGATAAATAAGGGGTTGCATGATTTTTTAGGGAAATTATAGCATGTTCTATAAGAAAAAACATAAGTCTCAAAAATAGAAGATTGGTAAATAGGAGAATGTAAAAACTCGGGGGTAGAATAATCATCAAATGGGGCATAAATTATATGGTCACTAGGAGAAGAATTGATGCAAGTGATACTCCCACTAGTTGCTGTAACACACACAATTAAACTTACCCAAGCAGAGACTCAACTCACCAACTTAAAACTCACACATAGTATAAAGATTGCAACACAAATGCAAAAACTCAATATTTTGTTGGTATTTAAATTTGAAAACACTACTATACAAATCTAAAACAACATTTATAAATATGACTTTCAATGGCCTCTCTCTCTGAAATTTGCACACACAACCTTCATGGATTCTTTTGTAAACAACCACTCACTCTCACCTCTATGCCCTTCCATCAGCTGAGATCTCCCCTTCTAGAAATCTTCCTTGAGAAATCTGCCTTTGATCTACTGAAACATTTCTTTAAATAACACTTCATCTGCAATGTTTGGCTTTTCATATTCCTCAAAATAGTTTAGTGTCTCTAGAACATCAACACTATGTTTTTAAGAAGAGAATCACGTTTTTGAGAGTCTTTAGTTACTTTCAGATGTTGAAAAAACACAAAAAATGTTTTTTTTTGGTATAACTTTTGACTGGGCTCATATCTTTGCATGAAAATTGCCCAATTTTATCATAAAAACCTCTTGAATCTTCCCATAAATAGATTTCAGTCCAATTTTTAAAAATCTCAAAAGTTAATTATTTTCATAGCCTGCTGGGCAAAATTTTCTGATTTTAAATTCTCCCAAACAGTGAAGAATTTGGCCATGAAACCTTCACCACATTATGTGAAATACATCTAAGAATATCCCTATAAAAGGATTTTATCCCAGACTTCATAAATCTCTAGGAACAATTGTTTCTGTAAGACTACCTTGTGGAGCCTTAAAACAACGATTCGACAAAAATTGAAATTTTGCAAATCTGAGCCGACTTGAAGTTTCCTGGTGTTTAGAAATGCCTGAAAATAGCAAATAAAACCAAAACAAACACCAAAACAAACACCAAAACTAAAATTAAACTAAAATATTTTTAGGTGATGCAAATCTACGAGAGGAGAGAAGAATGGTGAGCAGAGTTTTTGGAGAGGGAAGCTAGTTCTGGCAAGATGCTAGAAGAGGAGGAAGAGCTAATTTTGTGCACATACCACAATGATGGAGTTCATTGTAGATTGATTGCAATATGAAATAATGGTTCTACCATTCAACTCGATTTTGTGAGCCTATGCTCACATATTTCCTACTCGACATGTCTGATGCAGGAGCATCCAGACAGATTGGTGATCAACATCAACCAAAAATATTGTTGGTTTGTTTTCTTCCTATTTGGGTGTGTTTTGGGTTTCAATTGGCATCTCTTTATGTTAGAAAAACTCTCTTATGGTTAAAATTGCAATTTTGGAGTTTTTGCTGAATCGTCATGTTGAGGCTTCATAGGGTAGTTTTACAGAAACAATTATTTCTAGAGTTCCACAAGAGCTGGTCAAAAACTATTTTAGGGGAAGATTTTTAAAAGCATTTTGCCTAATTTACAAAAGGAATCAATGTAAAATTCCTCGCCGTTTGGGAGAATTTACTGTTGGTAATTTGTGCTGACAGGTTTATAGAAAGTTTAAAATTCACAATTCTTGAAAGTTGGAGCAAAATTGTTTTGCAGGGGACCTGGGACATCATTCCGAGTCTACTCGCCAAATTTCATGCAAAACAAAGAACTTTAGATTTTCCACCTAGGGGCACCTGATCCCGTACATTGTTGCAGTTGCATCAAAGGATTTTTTTTCTCCTAATTGTTAATACAGGTTTGAAAGATATTGTTCATAGTGTTTTAATCATTTTATATTTGCCATTTCCAACATATGAGATGTATATCTTTGGAGGTGAATTTTGCATCAAGGAAAGACAAATTTTAAATGTTTGAAACATAAAATTTATTGTGCTAACAAGAGGAAGTTTTGACACCTCTTATTGAGGCAGACTTACAATAGAAAAGCATCTTTAAAAAACATCATGTTTAGACTTTTAACATGCCTCACAAATTTTTAACAAAATCCAAATGCAAGAATCTAGAGAGGAAGCACCATATTCTAAATTTCAGCGCTCATTTTGGGAAGCTTTAACGTGAAGGAAAGAGGAAAATGGGCAGCCTCTTAAGGCTATTTTGATGTAGAATTTAAAGAGAGAGGGAGGTGCCTACTAGGGAGTTCTCTGTTAAAAGAAAATTTCATATAAATGGTGGAATTGAAGCGCCACATTCTTGATCCTTTCAACGCCTCTTTGAGGCATACAAAATATATTAACTACAACATAAATAGCATCACTTGAGTAGAAAGAAGGTAGTGCTCGAGAGGGAGAAACAAGGTGACAAAGGGAGATTGAAGTCAGAGATTTCTCAGGCAGAGTTTGAGGAGGGATTTTAGCTCGAGTGAGGGTCTTGAAGAGAGTTGTGAGAGGGTAGAGAAAAGAGCAGAGTTTCTAAAATTTGAGAGGCTATTGAGAGGCCAAACATTGTAATTAATTTGTTGTATATGTATAGTTTGATTGTGAAGTGAAATTGAATAAAATTGAGTAGTTTTGTTGCAATCTTTGTGTCATTGATATTTGAGTTTGTGGTCAGTTGATTGCCTATTGTGTGAGTGTGTGTTTTGGAAGCAATAGGAGTCTTCTTGCATTAAGAATCACTAAAGGTATTAAAAGATGGATCATCAAGGGAAGTATATGAATCTTTTAGTGAGGGAGTAGGAGGAGAAATGGCTAATAGGGATACACATTTGTTGGACTCATTTTAATCCATCTCAAATGCACTTAAGGGGGGTGTTTGCCTAGGTTTTATTTCATTTTATTAGTTTATTATGTATTTTCCTACAACTAGTTTAGCTTGCTTAGGCTATAGTCAAAGTATGAGTCATAGGGTGAAAGGTGTCACATTCTTCCATTGTAGTTAACTCTTTCCTCTTTTAGAGATTTGGGAGTTACACTTCCTATTGGTTCAACTATCCACCTTGTCTTCCCTTGCATTTCTTACTCAATACTATACAATTTTCACCATTACCATATAAATTTTATAAATTAATATTATTTAAATACAACTAACTTATTTTATTTTAAGTAATTTAAATAATTATCAATAATATTGCATACTTTTCCTCAACATATGTCTATGTCAACCAATAACTTTGTGAGAATCCAGAAATTCATAAGCCAATGCTAATTACTGAATTGAAGCAATTGTATTCACAAATAAATGAAGTATAAATAGGAGAAATTGGATACCCGATTCTCCACAATACAGGGATAGGTGGTGAGTAACCATCCATGAGAATAGTGCAACTATCCATGAGAATAGTGTGAGGTGTCCATTGAGTTGACACATCTCCTAAACGACTAACCACTTTGACATAGTCAAAGAGCGGGTGCGGAATTCACCTAACTATGATTAAGTTAGTATAAACACCTTAGGATAAGCACCAACACCCCCCTTTAATCATAGCTTAGGTGAGTTTATGAAAGATGGGTCTCGACTATGAGCCTGATGAGGTACCCATGTACAAATGTATCTCTCAAACAACAGAGAAAGATAGAAAACCTAGTGGGAAAAACTACCCCGAAAAGAGAGAAAAATAGAAGGATTTAAGACCCTTTGAAAAGATGTCCCTTGATGATCGAAACATCATGATGAAGAAGTCTGAAGCATGTCGAAGTTGTAAATTCTCCTGATGATGAATTGGTGTCTGTTGGAATCAATGAATCTCCAAGAATTGTAGATCGAGATACGAGATACAAGATGCCGCATGAGTGAACATTTCAACACTACTCAACGATGTACACAAAGTCAACCAAACTCTATGAAGTCGATAATATAGATAGTACTGTGGTTAGGAGTACTAAAACCTCAAACTGTGATCCACTGAATTAATCCCCCATATGAGAGATCAAAATTAGAAGGAAGGTTCATGAGGCCTTCCAAAAAGAAGATTCTGCTTCATTGAAAGAAGCATTAGCATAACATCATAGTCCCCCCTTAATGCTAAGAGAATATGAGCAGACAAACCGAGATCAAGAGTGTGCAAAGAATATAGAGATGTACAAGGTGTGCTCCAAGAGACACTCACATGAGGCGAGAATCACAAATCTATGTTATGATTATATACCCCCGAATACACTTTATAATTTAGTGTATGTACAATAATTTCTCAAATTCCCTCCATGTGGAACACACATTTCAGTTTTGCGTCACTTTATGTGAGTGCATTTACAAACTTTTTTTTTTCTATTGAGTTCAAAAAAGATGCATGAATCTGGAAGTTGCTTGTGTATCGATGTCGATGCTGAACTGCGACTAATGACTCCATAGATGCCAGTATCATGAGTATACAAGAACATTAACTGAATTTGAGATGTGATCTGATGCAAGATTCAGGTTCATTTACCATAGGCTCTCGATGTGAGATGTAAACTAATGAGAATCTGTTGCAAGATTATAGATCATTTACCATAGGCTCTCAAAAAATGTTTGAAGGATCATTTGATCCACCTGTTTTCTTAATAAAGGATCATTCGATTCACTTGTTTTCTCAACCAAGGATCATTCGATCCACCTTCTTTTAGTTGCAACCTCATTAAGTTATTTTAGGTGACTTAATCACACATATCTAGATGAGTTGTAATTGCAAACTTAGAAGTACAAAAAGAGAAAAGAGAAAATAACTCGATGATACCCACCTACTTTGTGGCACTTTATAAATTAGTGCATGACTAACCCATTTTGCTAGATTACCCCCAAATTTGTGTGGCACTTCATAAATTTCGTAATGCTTTAGACAATAATTACCTATTTCTAACACTACAAATGAAGACGCCTTTGACGGTTACAAAAAAGGTTAACATATAGTTATCGTTAAGTTAACAATAATGCTATAAATGCTAACTAACTAACTGCAACAATTAGAGCCAGAGTTGAGGGGGTAGAGGCCTTGAGAGAGGAGCCTTCGTTGATGAGGAAGACATAGCCTTAAAGCACTCTACTTAAATATCATCCACTTCAATGATCAAACAATCAATAACAATTTTACACCTCATTCACAATAAAAAGTGCTAAATATTTGTCATATTTTTATTGGCCAAAATTGACTTTGACTGTTGAAGTGGATGATATTTAAGAAGAGCCGCCTTAAAGATCCTAGTCAAGATTCACTTGAAGGCAATTGAAACTTGGCAAGGAAAGCCACGACTTGCGCCATCATTTGAGCGAGTCCAATGCCAACCAAAAAATCTGCCACTAACTATTAACTATAGCTTTGATGAAGCCACCAATGGAGGCCGAGCCTGAGCAAGAGAGGGTCGATTCAAGGGGCGTTTGAAGAGCTCAAACTGGGGCGTTTGAGTGCCGTTCAGAGACCGGCTTGAGGACATCTCTGTCTGCCAAATCCTTCCTCTCTCTGCTTCTCCCGTGTGTAGGTATGGCATGCTCTTCCTATGATATCCTAAGTTTGTTGCCCTTCCTCAGCTTCACGGCCCTTGCTGGGTATTTTTATTGGCTGGGGGCGTACAAAAATTTGCCCTTCTTGGGCATCTCTGCCTTCACGTGCCTCAGAGTGTCCTCCCTATATGGCTTGGAAGCTCACAACAAACACAGTAAAACGCCCTTGCTGGGCGTCTCTGCCTGCTGTTGACTAGGATCTATCTCTATTTGCAGGGCATCGATCCTGTTTTCCTCTGCAAACTCTGCGTTTGAGAGAATTGCCATAGTCAAAAGTTGTGACTTGCAGGTTAAACAGGGGCGTCGACTTGCAGAGCTTGTGTATGGCCGTTGTGGGGGCGTCAGCTCGGTCCTTGTGTGGGCGTTTGGTGCCGAGCCTGAGCCTGAGCTTGAGTGTAAAGGACTCAGGTGTTTGAAGGACTGAGAGAGTACGCCGGCCTCTCTTCTATACGCGGTAGGGGCATTAGATTTGTTGGAAATGAAGCCCAACCGTCACTGCCCTTTCGTCTTCCTCTTCCCATGTCTCTTCACTTGCCTGAAGAGTCTATATAATTTCCTTCTCATTCTCTTTTTGGGAGAGATGAAGACTCTTGTAATTGGATTTATTAATGAAATAGTGTCCTACTTTCCTTGGTGGATGTAGCCATCTTGATGGTGAACCATGTTAAATTCGTGTCTCTAATTTTATCTTTGTGTCTTTGATTCTTAATCTGTTTTAGTTCTGTGTTTTGTTGCAATTTATCTTTAACAATTGGTATCAGAGCCACATGACAAAGACATGAGAGCTAGAGCCCAATCATCCAAAGCTTCTACATCCATTTTCCTAGAAATTCTTCACGATTTCCAAAACAGCTTTTCCACCATTGGCTCTGATACCAATTTATTTTCAACAATAAATTTGTTTGCATATCCTGCCAATGTGTTTCTTGATTTTAATCCACATGATGTATGTCTAGCTCCTCTGCGAGTATTTGTGCAGCTGGTCTGTAAACCCAAGATTGGCAAAGGCCCTATCATGATAACACAATACTTGAGCTGGCTGGATGTATCACTGATCAACGTGGGTACAGATTTTGAGCTTGGCAAGAGAAAATCAAGGGGTTCTGATTCTGAAGATAATTCCAGTTATCAGAAATATACTTCCCATAAAGGTGCAATGTATTCATTCTTTGGTTTAGATTTACAAGGAACAGCTGGAGGAAGGCTTTCATCAGGCAACAAAGAAGGATTAATTATTAGTGATAGACAGAGGATTAAAGGTGAACATGATGTCAGTTTGGTTGACTTGGTTGGAATTCTCACCGAGATTGGTCAGCCAATGAAGTGGTTACTTGGTACTGTAGTTAAGTAACCATGAGTTTCAAGGAAAGTGGGTACAGCAGTGCCCTTTGGACTTCAGTGGGAGATTGTTGGAAATGAAGCCCAACCGTCACTGCCCTTTCGTCTTCCTCTTCCCATGTCTCTTTATTTGCCTGAAAAGTCTATATAATTTTCTTCTCATTCTCTTTTTGGGAGAGATGAAGACTGTTGTAATTGGATTTATTAATGAAATAGTGTCTTGCTTTCCTTGGTGGATGTAGCCATCTTGATGGTGAACCACGTTAAATTCGTGTCTCTAATTTTATCTTTGTGTCTTTGATTCTTAATCTGTTCTGTGTTTCGCTGCAATTTATCTTTAACAAGATCCATTGCCCACGGCTCCTTTCAATGTTGAAACCAGCTTCCAAACACTTCAAGACTTCGACCAAGCAAATCCTCTTTCCACCTTTACGCCAAATCGCAGATGAAGCTCGGCGTCAATGGGGTTGAGATGCACAACGAACAAATGGCTTGAAGCAACCAGATAAACAAAAAAATTAGCACCTTTGACTCCAAACAGAACTAGCAACGAGCTTAAACAAGCTCTGATATCATGTGAGAACCCAAAAATTCATAAGCCAATGCTAATTACTGAATTGGAGCAATTATAAATAGGAGAAATTTTAGTTGTAAAAAGTGAAAAGGGATAGGTGGCGAGTAACCATCCATGAGAATAGTGCAACTATCCATGAGAATAGCGTGAGGTGTCCATTTAGTGGAAACATCTCCTAAACCACTAACCACTTTGATATAGTCAAAGAGTATGTATGGAATTCGCCTAACTATGATTAAGTTAGTATAAACACCTTATGATAAGTGTTTATACACCAACAAACTTGATGTTGTCCTTGTAAGACCCACAAAATGCACAAGCATCAGCTCATTTGCCAATTGGCATTACAAAATAGTAAGTTTCTTAAAAATCTGTTGATTATAATTTTTTTAATATTTACAAGCAGGGGTTAAATTTGATAGTTGTATCGCTGTATTTAAAGATTTTAGCTGTAAAATACAATAAAAATAAATATTTCACTATATTGATATTCATTGTAGATTATATAATATATATAAATAGAAGAAAAAATTTCCCAAATACATTTATTTTTTATAGAATATATTCATTCTATATTTTTAGTTTTTTTTCTTTTATTTTTAAATTTTTTAATAGGAACTTCTATTATTTAAGAAATAGATTTATTTTTTTAAGAATATATTATTCTAAATTTCTAGTTTTTTGCTTTTGTTTTTAAATTTTTTAATAGGAACTTCTATTATTTAAAAAATAGATTTGTTTTGAATTGACATAGATTAGCTTTATATATAAAATTTTGACTTGCATTTAAAAAAAATAATTGTCACGTGACAGGAAATACTGAAAACTAAACTAAACTAAACTGTAGGAAAAAAATCCTTGACAGGCAAGGTGGACTGTCAAATTTAATCACTGTTTACAAGGATTTTCAATAATCAATGGCACCATTAAATGAAACTATTTCTATTACCGTTTGCAACAAAGATGGCACCGTTATATTTTTTTATTTTTTTATTTTTTATTTCGGGAAGAAGAGACTGAGAGTTGAGTTTGATAGAAATTATTACCAGCCGAATAAGTTCAAGCAATTGGAGAAATTAGAAATCAATCTTCCTTCCTCATAGCTATAACGTTACGTTCACAATGATTTTTTTTCTAGTTTCCCCCTCAATACTAAAGAGTAAATCAAGCGGAGATTTAGGATTTTGACACTTTTTAGAAAATAATTATTGAACTCCAAATATTGCCTGACATTCAGGAGTTTATTCTAATTCGACAGCGTACAGGTAGTAGGTTTCCTTTTGGTTAGCCTGTTCAAAATTTTCCTGCAACACATCAATTATCAAATCTTATGATTTTAGAAACTGAAATCAGATGCACGCAGTGAATTCAGTTGTTCAACAGAATAAAATTGTATGGCCTCTGGATATAAATGTACTACCTTGATCTCCAAGCAACATATTGGTGTTTATTTTTATCGATTTGTTAGAGATGTTCTTACTTTAATTCAATCTGTGTTTGCATAGTCTGATATTGAAGGCATTCTCCACTGTGTGAGTCATGGGTATGTGCTTCTCCAGGAAGGAAGATGATCACCCACAAGTGGTTTCTAATGAGTTTAAAAACCGGTTCGATGGAAGAGGAAATAATATGAATATGAAAAATTTACAGGATGTGGATTTTAGAAACCCCATAATGAAGTTAACCAGTAAGTTTATTGTGTTCGATTTCTATCCTAGTGAGGGACGTGATGATAAACTCATGTTTAACAAAGTTGCAGAAATAAGCAACACAAGATTGCGGTCGGTGCACCAAGGGAACGGTGAATTTCAGTAGGATTTTCTTCAAGAGCATACATTTTTCTTTCTTACTAGGTAAGATATCTGTTTGCTTAAGAGTAAGCCCTCATGTGGTCAATGTGTTTGTGCTATGCAGATAAAAAACAGAAACTTAGGAGGTGCGATTTGCAGAAGATGTTGTAGAGCCATCTTCAAACAATGTGGCGTACAGAAGAATGCACGCACTGGCAGTTGCATATAGATTAAGAAATCTCAGCCAGATTGATATTCAAGATTTTAATTAATTATTATAAATAGAGATGTAAAAACTTTATTTCTTCATACTAATTATGTAACTAGTATAGTATTGTACAATAGAAATTGATTTTTATTTTATCTCTTCATTATTTTTCTTTTATTTCCGATTTCTATTTTTACTGTGAAATAAAGATCTTTAATCCTACATAATGAAGATTGATTATTCGAAGATATAAATATATTTTGGGAATAATTTTTACAAATAAAAAAATTTTGAAAAAAATCAATACTTATAATCAAGAGTTAATTAAGAATTAACTTAATCAAATTTAAATACCAAATTATTATAATTTTTCAATTATCCATTCAACTTTACCATTTAAATTCTAGGGCAATCGATGGTTTAAAAAAAGAAACATCAATATCATCCCTTTTCACTTTTTACTATCTGCACATTCATTATAATAAAGCCAAATCACAAATAATTTATTGTAGAACCATCACCTTTCTTTATAGGGGTCGTAAAGAAGTACCAATTTTCAATGTAATAAAGCCAAATCACAAATAGTCCTAGTAAAGAAAAGTAAAGACGGGTAAGATGTTTGACTTATAATATTAATAAAAATATTTTGTTACACAGAAAAATCTGAAGCCCTAACTCTTGACTGCTCTCAGAATGGTGTTAAAAATCGGTCAATAATAATATTATAATTTTATTTTTTTTCCCTTGTAAACACACTACAGTGTGTATACAAGTTTGGAAGGGCTTAAAATAATTCCAGTTTAGGGGGACTGCCCTTCACTTCAACTACTGTTTACTGTGGGGCTGCCTTCAATTTTTATAAAATATATTAGTATCAATAATTTATATAGTTAAATTATGATAGAACAATCATGGTTGATAAATATCTTCTGTTATAGAGGTTGTTTGGTTCTTGTTATCATATCTCCTTACTATGAATGTTTCATGTTAAATTTCTATGTTGCTAAAGTGATGGTCCTCGAGTAAATACCACCTCCTAATCCTTTGCTTATAAAAGACGAAAATTGTAAGAGTGCCCTAGGTCGACTTTACTTTATAAATGTTACTAGCCCGGAGCTCCATCTGCCCTTACGGTTAGGAGCTCCTCTCCATGTTTTTCAAGCAGTGGATGTGTTATGCTCTCCTTATTTTCTTTCCCAAAACTGATAGGAGTCTTAATTTATCAGGGAGATATCCTTTAAAATGAATCCTTATGGTGCGACTTTGCAGGGCCATTCTCTAAAATTGAAACTTTGCAACTAGGTTTCATCCTTGTTTTTCATTCGTACTGATGTTGATTGCAAGATTTTCTCTTGCATACAGTACGTTTTCGTTAGACAAGCAAGCAAAAAGTTGCAAATGACGGATTTTGATTTCAGTACCCCAGTTCACTGTTGGTTTGGAGATTGCAAAATTTCTTGTTTTGGGTGGAATCCTAGACCAGTCTTGGAATGAGATACATTGTGCCCGTATGAAAAAAAACATAGAGATGTCAGATATGAAGGGTGCAATATCCAAAATGAGAACACATTATTCTCTCTGCTGCCTTCTTGGTCAATCTACAAGTTAAGCGCGGTGGCCATTGGCTCACTACTCTTGGGGCGCTTCTGCCATGGGCTTTTACCATGCAACTATAATGAGTTGTTAGTGCAGATGATTCAAGATGTGTTAGTGTCTTTATATTTGTTCTTTATAATTGGGTTTACCCTTTTCGACGAGTGTTTTGGTTATCTTTATTGTTCAACAGTGATTGAGTATTTTATAGACAGGTTGCTCACAAGGTGGGAAACAGATTAGCTATTTGGTCTGGTGTTGTCACTATTAATTAAATCTCTACTGTAGTCTCAAAATCATGCAGAGTATGTGTGTGCTGGAAAGCTCGTAGATGCTTCTCAAGGACTATATCAGTCATGTCCAATGATAAATCAGGCGTGTTATCATGTTAACTCCATATACATAGATTTTTGAGTTGAAGCTAGTCTATCTAATGTTTTATTCAATCTGGCATGGCACTCTTGCATTGGATATTCAAAATTTTGCATTAGTCTTCTCAAACTTTAATCATTAATTTTATTTTATTTTGGTCATGACTATAGTTTGCAAAATTTTGAGAAAAATATTGATTGGCTATTGGTTTTTAGCCTCTTATTGCTGCTTTCATGTGAATCTATGCAAGCATTAAATACTCCAATCACTATCAGCCATACCAAATTAAATGAAATGACTATGGTCCATACCTAAAATCATTTCAATTTGATAGTGAGGATATGGAAAATCAATTGAAATAAAATAAAAAATCCAAAAAATCTTCCAAAATCAAATAATATTAATTAAAAAGCTGACATTTGAGTCTGCAGAATAGGGATTTGACATTTACATTGAAAGATTGGACAATTTGTACAGTATATTTGTCTTTGTCAGCAGTGCACTGTCCACAGTTCTAACGTTGATTGCCTTTATCAGTAATCACCCAATTCTTGATTTCATGATGCAAAGAGAGAGCCCAGGTTAAGGTGGGCACTTGGAGGTGGAAGATCGCAGCCGCACCCAATAAGTGTTCAAAATTGCATGAACAGATCACAGCATTCTGCAAGGTAGCGCTTTCATTGAGGAGGGCAATTTACCTGCAGAAATAAAGCATTTTCCATTCTCGGTAAGTTGTATATATTTCAAGCAGCTGATTATATAAGACTGATAGAAATCTTTACAATTATAAGAATCATTGAAAAACAAGTTTCTAGATGTTTAGTAATATGCCTGTATATTGAGGCCTGTCAAAAACCCGTTGATACTATAATCCCATACTCTGTATATTTCAGGCTTATTCTTCTATATCTTTCAAGTGCTAGTTCCCACAAGATCTTCATGCAGCTCATTAATAAAGAAATTTCTAGAGATTGCCAAGATCTGCTTGATAGTGTACCTAATAGCGGGTTTTCTAGGTTTCTGTGAAGGTCTAAGGGTTTCCATCTATTATTGGTGACTTTAAGGGTTTTGTTCTCTGTTTTGCAGATTATCTTGTTTGATTGGCCCGTGCGACTAAAAATCTGGTAAGTCTGCTGGATCTTTTCAAATCCATGCTTTATTAGGCCTGTTTTATTGGTCTATATTTTTAGATTTAGACGCGTTTGCTTAAGTTTTGGTTTAATTGGAAAAAATAGTTTCTAGGCTTTTTCTATATCTATGAATTAGTTGTTTAGAAATGTTGTTTTATTATTGTTTTTTTTAAGTTGTCTGTATGATGTCCCTGTTTTTCGCCATTTTATGGGTTACCTTTTTCGTAAGGTAATCTTGCCCTTACCTGCACCACGATCGAGGGCATTTGTTCTCACAGGCCGCTGGGCAGCACAAACACAGGGCTATCGATGCTCTCTATGGGTTGGTTCCCTATATTCCTTTAGCCTGCAGGGTCATGTTGAAGAGCAGAAGAGCTTTTTAACTTTCATTGATTAATGATTAATCCATTGCTGCCCATTTCCTCTGTCACTGCTTTTATAAACATAAAGAAACTGACTGAGAAAGATGACGATGGCTAGGCTCCTGCTGACGTCATTCCAGGGCCTGCTGCTGTATGGGGAAACTCGATGATAGGGACCCGCCACCTTTTGGCACTGCTCTGGCTGTTTAGTGGTCTTTTTATTTGCTGTTTTTTTTAATGTTTCTTGAATTCTGGGTGTGGCCTAAGACTCTTTGATTTTCTGGGCTCTGCCCATGTGACTCTGGGGTGTGCTTTCTTACTGCCAATCTTTTTTTGAATATGTATATTTTTATCTTTTATTAATATATGATTGCCTATTCATCAAAAAAATCTTTGTACAATTGCCAACTCAAATTTTTAAGATCTACCACATATTTGAAGGATTTTTTTTCTTTTGAAAATAGGATCTAACACATACTCTGCAATTTTTATAATATTAAACACTGTTAAAGCATTTACTTTTAAATTCTTGAATAATAAAAATAATTTATATATATTTTATAAATGTAAAAGCAACATGGAAATAAAAATGGTTTATCATACGACTCCTGAAATTCCTCCTCGAGGATAAACAGGTCCTCTTCACAATCCTCCATGTGGGTGTTACAAAACTTTTCAATTTTATCTTAAATTTTCATCCTTCCCTTGATTTTTTCATGGATTCTTATGGTTACTAAAAACTAAGCTTAAGAAGCTTCTTAATTCCGAAAGTATTTAATGGAAGGCTAAAATGAAATGACCAACCTACAACCTCACCGTATTGTTTAACATGCCCCTGCCTATATCTCTGCTGCTACCTTTGTCTTGCACTGTTTTCATAAATATTTGGCAGGAATGCTAACAGTTTCAATTATTTTCCAATTGTGAAATAGCTTTGTTTAGTCAAACCGAAAAATAGTTACGAAGTGTATTCTGGTTAAAAGTAATTATGAATACGACTTTAAGTCTTTTAAAAAGACATGTAGATGTTTTTAAAAGCTTTTTAACTTATAATTTTGATTTCATATTTTAGTTTTTGCTTTAGCTTTGATTTATTGTTTTTTTAATTTAGATTTTATAGATTTTAATGTGTAGTTGGTCTTTGGTTAAGTTGTTATAATTGAGCTTAATTAATTGAATTACAATCCTTTAGTAAAACTAGTATACCTATATTAAAAAAATATATCTAAAGTACACTATTTATTTAATCAATTTATCACATATAGGTGTAGGTGGAAATAGGCACCTTGGAAGGATATCCTTAGGCGTAATTTACATATATTTTTTTGTATAAATATAAAAATAATAAATATATAGAAAAAAATAAAAATAAAAAATTAGAAAAAATAAAAAATAAAAACCAAAAAGAAATTGGAGAATAGAAGGAAAAATAAAAAAAGGAACCAAAAAATTTTTGAGAAAAAAAAAAAAAATAATAATTAAAAAAAATAATAAAAAAAAAGAAATTGGAAATATTAAAAAGCAAAAAAAATTAGAAAAAATAAAAAAAAATAAAAAAAAAGAAATGGGAGAAAATAAAAAATAAAAACTATGAAGGATAGAAAGGTGCAGAAAATTAAAAAAAAAAGGAAAAACAAGAAATTGGAAAATGGAGAAAATCACAAAAAAAAAAGGGCAAAAAAAAAATGGAAAATGGAGAAAATCAGAAAATAAAAAATAAAAATAAAGATTCTACATTGGAATCTTATAAGTTTACATAGAAATTTCCGAATGCATAATAAATTTATATTTAACAAAAATTAATATAAATTAATTACCTTGATTCAGATTTAGCCAATAAAAGAAATGCCATAACTTAAAAAACTAAAGCTATAAAATTAAAAGCATTAAAAAGTAATGTATAAGTATATAATATTTAATAGTTACTACACTTTTGAAAGTAAAAACAAAACAAAACAATTACAAATAAAACAAATGTATTACATATAAATATATAATATTTAGTACACTTTTGAAAGTAAAAAAGAATTATAAGTAAAACAAATGTATGGTATATAATATTTACTTCACTTTTGAAAAAAAAAAAAATATATATTTTCAAAAGTTGCTTCTTAATCACCCATTCAATCAAGCACCACAACACGTCCACAATACGCTATCCACTATGAAAGTGGTGAATCGGTGGTGAGCCAATCATGCAACATCTAACTACAAAGGAGATTAGCCGTCTTGGTGGTGGGAACAATTGTCTTGGTGGTGACTCAGTGGTCGATAATCCTATTCACTATTAGTTAGTCACTAAAATGTATTGAAAATGATAAGAGGGCATTTGAAGTTGACAAACATACATAAACATGATTCTTAGATACCCCTTATACCTCCAAAATAAGTGCCTCTATGACAAATTTGACTATTCAATCACAAAGTGATGATGTTTTCAAGTTCTTTGCTCCAAGTAGGCTGATTTTAGTACAACCAATACAAAATAAAAAATTTCTTGTGATTTTCAAAGTTCAAAATTTAGCTATTCCACAATCTCAAGCCCATCTTGCAGGTACTAAAATTGTCTAAATCTACTTCCCAAAAATGTCAACATTACAGGAAAATGTGGTTGTATGAAAAGGTTACACTAAAAGAGGTGAGTATAGGTAGTTGTTTTTATATGAACATTGCAATATATTCATAGTTATTTTGATATATTCTCTTTGTATTCCTCATTATACTTATGCATTTGTAATTGACATTTGCAACAAATAATATGATCGCTAACCCTCTTTACAATGAAACTTTGTTCTGGAGCTTTGTAATTGTAATAATTGACCTACTCATATTCCTTGTAGCTATCTATTTCATTGATAAAATTAGTCATTTTGTAATATTTGCCATCTGCATCTTACTCATCTTGTTCTATTGCTCCACATTTCATTGACTATGCATTGCATATCATCTCTCTTCCCTTGCTTCTTGAACATTGCTCTTAAGATTGAGAGGAGATCATTCTAGAAGTGAAAGAAGAATTGAAAGAGCTTTATAGTTTGGCATAATTAGTTCTTATCTCTTGAACGCATGGAGTATACACAGAAAAATAAATGACTTCATTTTCTAGTAAAGAAATGGGAGTACCCAGAGCATGGCAAATTTGGCTCAGTGCTATTGGGAAAAGTGTTTAAAATAGATTGCCAAGCAGTGGAGGATGTTCTTCAAGTATTGATTGGTTGCAAAATTCTTCAAGACTCCCCCAAGATGTTGTACTTCTCTGAAGTAGTTACTCTATTTTTATCCAATGCCATGGACCTCTTGCAAGAATCCACTCTCTTAAGAAAGCTTGCTTTTGATTACATAAAGACTACCTGATATCTAAAGAAAGCCTAAATACTGCTCTGATTAATTACAACGTATTCAATGGGACATCCCTAGTCGGAGGGTTATTCACCCATAGGGATATTTAGAAATGTCCTACTGTTGTCTGCATCTTTAATGCCATAAAACATGGGCTTCAAAGTGACTATTCAATCATAGTGAAAGATTCCCTCCATTCCCACTACCATGAGCTTGGCCCTAAACTTGTCAATAAAATTGATGACAGTTACCATGCACCCTATATTTTGTTCAATCATGTTCCACATCTGTCGGGCCCTACAAGCGATGTAAAAATTCAACCACATGCGATTAATGGAGAGGATGCCAACCAACTTATATTAAATTGGTTCCTCATACTCATGTTAATGATGATGTTGCCCCTGCAAAGTAGCTTTTGTCAAATGTTATAATCTTTTTGTAAATGTTCAGGTATATTTTTGCTACAATTACTATATAATTTCCTTATTTATGTTTGTTATTCACAATATACATGTAATTAGAGTTATATTCTATTCTGAGTCATGATACACACTATTCTGTAAATGGTTAGAATGTATATGTCCTCAAATATGCTTTTCTTTCCTCCAACTTGTAAAAATTTCATATTATATTATAAGAATATTTTCAAGTATCCACACCTTTTGGATACCTTTTGCCAAAGTGCTAAGAAGGCTTAATTGTTGCTGCGTAACTTTTGCAGGATATTAAAATAATGAATTAATTGCATATGCAATAGTAGTTGCATGGATTTATTGCAACTGACAACAACGAGAAATTTTGGTTATAAGATGAAGAAATTGCTAGACCAACCAAACTATCAACACTATGGGAGAAATGATCAAGCCACTATAGTTTGCACTATAAGTCTTACAAACTTAAAAACTTCAAGAAAGGAAGGAAAATATATAGGTGTTAGAAAACATGGAAATGGTCTTTATGGAGCATAAATCTATGGCTACAATTTCAACCAACGTAAATGGCTAGGTAACTTTGATATAGAAGAAGATGTTGCATATGCTTATGATAAGGTGGCTATATCTATTAGAGGCATTCATGCCATGACCATTTTCTCATACAAAAATTTAGAGGCTCATTCCACCTCCATATCCAAACATTCCATCAATGTACCTAAATATAGAGGGGTTAGAAAATGCCCATGGGGTCATTACAGTGCAGAAATCTTAGACCCAAACTCCAAGCAATGTCATTGAATTGAATATTTGATACAACAGAAGAGGCTGCATATGCCTATGATATTGCAACCATTTCAATGAGAGGGATGGAAGCAATTACAAATTTTATTTGCATGACTTCAAATCTAGGTAAATTCATTTCTAATCAATTCATTCTTCCTTTCCCTAATTTCATTTGTCGCTCCAAATTCAATATAAATTATACTCACCTTGTCAATATATTGCAAGATGCTTGCTTTGATTATACATGCAGGAATTCAAACATTGAACAGTCTACACTAAATGCTAAAATGTACAACTTTGGTGAACTACTCACAAACAATTCAATGCACTCTTCAATAACAATCATAGAGAACAATCAACAATTTCTTGGAGGTTCTTTAAGCAATTTCCAACTATCCATCTCTCTTCCTAGAGGTACTACAAACAATAGCATGAACATTGCTAGCATGAACATTGCCATTGACAGGTATTCTGAACAAGATCCATTGACTAGTTGTAGTCATAATCCTGAATGGTCATTCTTATGTTCACAAACCTCCTCCATCTCAATTGTTCAGTCTCCTTTTCACAACAACAACAACAATAATATAGAATTAGGCTTGTTAGATCAGGTATCTAGAAGTTCCTTCCTCAATAGGAACAACTACAACTCAAGAAATATACCATGCATGTTGCTCAAGTTCATCTATTAAGAAACAAGACACTTCAAAATATGTATCACTCATCGAACAAGAAACGATTCTCATCTAATTGAATTTTTTTTATTTATATTTCTACCTTGCAAACACAAATACATGACATTTCATGTCATGGTGTTTTAATACAAATAAGTGTTTAATGTTTGTAAACTATATAAACAAAAACAAATGGCATGTACTAGCCACTATGTGACACTTGTTCATTTTCTGGTTTTCAAAATTGTTCGTGAAATTTGAGGTCTGTAATAATAGTATATTGTTGGTGAATTTGGTTTGGTGCATTTCACTCTACTTAAATATCATTCACTTCAATTATCAAACAGTCAATAGTAATTTTATGCCTCATTCACAATAAAAAATGGTAAATATTTGTCCTATTTTAATTGACCAAAATTAACCTTTGATTATTGAAGTGGATGATATTTAAAAATAGCAGACACATTTAGATCTTCAAAGTAGCAATCAATCATAGTAGTAAAAATGTATAATGACTTACAAACTGTTTCTTTGAGTAGATGCGTTAGGCTTGCTTGCATTATAAATTTGTGAGACTTTCAAATCCTTTTGGGTCCTTCGTTCCTTGAAGAAAACTAGCAGAATTTTGTCACATCCTCATCGGTGGTAATTATTTTGTAAATAAAAACATTTTTGTTAAATCGACATTTAGCAAAGATATTTATTGAGGTATAGTCGAGAGCTTTGGTATAGTGCATGGACATCCATCAACGCATCAAAGTGATTGATGGTGGGAGAGGAGACAAGCCTGCAAACTCCATTAAAGATGATCGGACATTCTTCTACTATAAGGCATGGGCAAGTATGGGAGACATTTAACAAGTAAATGAGAAGGACAAAGACAGTTTTATCGTGTAGGTATGGGTGTGAAGGCAGATAATAAAAGTGGTAGATGGGGGAGAGCTGACGAGAAGGACGTCCATCAAGGCATAAAGAATAGAGGAATTTCATCAGAGAAGAAGGATTTTCTTTCAACGAAGTTGAGGAGGAAAAGAGATGCAGGCAAGGAAGGAGATTTCGTGACATTTCTGGAAGGGGGATTTTGGGAGCAGATGTTAAGGGTGATTGCAGCTAGAAGGAAGGAAGAGCAAGGGCGAAGGAGTGCAGGTTCAGCAGAATTTAAAGAGCAGGAGCAGCAAAACGAGCTATTGAATTAGGTAACTTTCGTCGTTAAGTATTGTAACCAAGATATTCTTTACCATTCTAGTTAAACATCATCTATTTTAATGGTCAAACAGTCAATAGGAATTTTACACCTCATCCACAATAAAAAGTGATAAATATTTGTCTTAATTTTATTGGTCAAAATTGACTTTTGACTGTTGAAATGGATGATATTTAAGAATAACCCTTCTTTATTTTGTTTTTGTTGGTCCAAACATGTTACAAATTGTTGACCAACTTGTAGATGCCATTCCCAGCTGCTGGCTATGGGATGTGTAGATATAGTAAAATTAAAAAAAAAAAAGAGAAAAGGAAAAAGAAAAAAAAAAAAAAAACTGATCCCTTAACGACACTTCAATCTAGTAGTCTAAATCTCATGGGAAGGGATCATTTGGATTTAGTATGAAATTCAATCCTTGAGACTTCTTCCTTCTGACCTATTATTGGTACATATGACACTGTACAAACCACATACTACAGTCACTAAGATCTTTACAGACAAAGGTTGGTACTCGATGTTATAAATTGTTTTTATGGATTCGATAATTGAATTGAATGAAGAAGAAGATGGAGTCCACAGACTCCCAGGCTCTTTACACCACCGTAGCAAAGCCAGTTGCAAAGATAAACAGAGCTTATGGATGTGTATACTTTTGTGCAATTCTTGGGCTTATATATTACCGTATCCAGTCTATGCAAGTGAAGGCTTCAGGTGGTGGCCTGTGAATCGAATTACATACCCAGATAGACTTTCTAAAAGATATGAGAGGGAGCTACCACCCATTGATGAATTTATATGCACGGCTGACCCTGTTAAAGAACCTCGAGTACTGGATGTTTCAAACACTGTATTGTCTACTTTGGCTTTTCATTATCCAGTAGAAAGATTGAGATGTTATGTATCGGATGATGGAGGATCCCCGCTCACCATTTACATTCTGTTGGAAGCTTCATGTTTTGCCAAGAGTTGGGTTCCTTTTTGCCACAAGTATTCCATTGAGCAGAGGTGCCCGGAAGCATATTTTTCTGAATATTATGTCACTGATAATGACAACTTGTCCTTCGTTACATAATGGAAATCTGTCAAGGATTGCTGGTGATGAGAAATATATAAAAGAGAACTTGAAAGATCTGAGCAGAAGATTATAAAAAAAGAGAGCTTTTGAGATCGCTCATGATAACCCATTGTATATAATGAAGGTGCCAAATACAAGAATCTATAGAAGATAACTTGAGAAAAGAACGTATGAGGAAATGAGATATTGTATAAATAGCACGGTGGAGAGGGGGATGTTCCAGCATAGAAATGCAATAATACTTATATGGTTGTTTTGAGTTCTGGCTAAAGGATAAGGTTGATATGGCGTTGTTGACTATGGCATGTATCATAATTCTCATCCTCACTTTTATAATGGTTTTTTCATAAAGGCAGAGGTATTTGGTAATTGAACCATTATATGGTCTATGTTTAAGAGGAGGGTGGTTGTGTTTCATAGCCGTGTTTTGTCAGTTTACAATTAAACTTGTAAACTTTTTATATAATAATCTGCAATGTAGGCAATGGATGCCATGATTTACCCATCTTAGGAGTTTAGTATAGATATTGGGTATCAAAAGGATTGTGCGCGCTTCTAATGTTGTTTCTTGTCTACGGTATGGTTCTCAAGGTTCTAGTTGTTAAATCAACCTAGCTGATTGATAGCACATGCACTAGTCTTAGGTGAGGTAAAACTATAAGACACCCTAATTATATTTATCTAGTTATAAGATGACTCAAATGTTTAGTGGTCTATGAAAATATTATTAATGGTCACATGAGTTGTGTGTTGTTACACTATGTCCTTGCTAGTGATGACAAGTAGTATGGGATATGTCTTGGCATCACAACTAACTACTAACTATTATGGAGAAAGATAAAGATGGACCCATGGTTTAGTATGTGATGCACTCATTTTCCTTTTCCTTGGTGTCACCTTAATTTAAGGGCTTGTGTTACTAAACCTGGTAATGGGATGATGCTTGCAATAAGGTTGGATCGATTTCTTTATTCACTCATCCTCTTTGTATTTAATAGCTTGATTGATGGAATAACATTGTACTACCTATTTGGTTTTCAAATTTTTTCTTAGAAAAATGTTGTGGCTGATTTGTGGGCATTAAGCCTTGGTTATGCATTGTGTTTTTTGTAAAATCTAACAACATTTAGCTATACCTCTAGAACACAAGTTTTTGAAGTATGCAACAACAAGAAAATCTTAGTAGGATGACAATAGGAAGATAGGAAGAAAATAGAACATTAGTAGGAAATTGGATAGACATACCACAACATGAAGGAAGATGAGGAAACATGGAGGAGGAAGGATCAATAAAAATGGGAGAAGGTTGGTGCGAGGGGGAAGATGCACTACGCGAAGAACTAGAAGTATTAAAGAATATCAAGACCAACGGTGCATCAATCAATAAATTATGATTAGGATTGACCAATTATGTAGAAGAAGTATCATTACAAAGATCTTGCAAAATTGATTGTGTAGGGACAAAAGTCTCTTTCTTATTCACATATGCCTCATGACCAAAATCAATTTGTTCATTATAATTAACAAACAATGAATCAATAGTGATCACTTGATTAAATGAATGAGAACTCATAGTAGGACATAGATGGACACCTCTTCTTAGTGGGAGGGTACCATAACGATGAGATTTTGGCATCAATAGAAGACATCAAACCCTAAAGGATAGAAGGACATAAACCAAGGGAATTGGGGTAATATATAACTCCAAAAAGTAACAAGTCTTAGATATAAAAAGTAGAAATAAGACAACAAATTATAAGGTGTTGTAAGAGCAGACAAGTTCACCAAAGTGAAAAAGAAAATAAATAACATTTTTAAAGATCTTAGAGTAAATAAATTAATCAAGAAATGAATAACAATCAACTCTAAGATAATGAGTTGGGAATAAAATTATCTAAAATAAATGCAATGATGAATGTTGAGAAAGTTAATTAATAAAATAAAGATACTTAGCTTTAAAATTTGATGTAGATATCATTTGAAATATGTCCTCTCAATTTGCTAATTTTTTAGTGACCTAGGATCTTTATGAAAATCTTTGGTTTGCATTTATGACTATGGATTTGATCTTCATGAATGTAGATTTGAAAATTACTCATAGATAAAATCCCTCCATGTGGACTTAAACTTTGTTACTTCTAAAACCTAGAGTTGGCTCACCTCGATGTCTTCAACATGCATCTATGTAACAAGTCAATTCTCATTACCCAAAATTAACCAACTTAATTACCATTAAGTACAAGGTCATGATTAACTTAATCATAGTTAGGCATTTAGTAATAATCAATATCATAAACAAAAATCAACATGCATATCTTTTGGATAATTTCAAAACTAAAATTTACAACAATTCCAAAGATAACACACTAGTGAATCTTTTCACTATACATTTACAATGTTTTGCTCATAGCATTAATGCTAAGTTTACACATTATGTTTGAATGTCAAGTCATATAAAAGAATGTACCACATCTGGAGTTTTGACATCTGTCTTCGTGAGTCTTGGCTTGTCTTCTGCTTGGGAAGGAGAGCATTACTTGAGTTCTTTTCCTCCAACCATAGACCGGAGGTCCCCCACACAACTTCCTTCCTAGACGTGGCCCTACCCTTCATGAAGGGAATAGATAAAAGGAACCATTAGGTTTGCCATATGAGTATCTAGTGTTATGTCCTTCATAATACTTCATGGTCATACAACTATAGATCCACTCTAACTATGTATGACACTACTGGAAGCATTATGCCATCTAGAGCACAGTGAACCGACTAATGCATGCAGAGACAAATGTATTACTTTGGCCAAAGATTTATATACATAAATATTTCACAATGAACGTAGTCGATTGTTCACACACCTCGATTCGACTTAGAAGTTGTCTCATCCTACAGTGTCCATAATTTGACCCTTCTAAGTCACAGTAAAGATATGTTCAATTCACCATTAGTCCATCTAACTTGGACTTTTGACTCTAATTCTAGGAGTGCATTCATTAATTGTCTTGTTGTCCATGCAATAGGGAACCTATGAATCCACGTCACTCTATTCCCATTCTTTCAAGTTTCATAGGTTTAAATGTTCATGGTTTCAGTTTTTAAGACCATCCTCAGTCTATGATTCTATAATTACCTTGTTCCAAGGTTCTCTTCAAATTCACATCAATTATAACCCATACCATTATAGTCAAAAGTACTAATAAGTTGGCTATATTAAATAGACCTTTAGTTAAAAAGAATTCGAAAGGGTTTTTAATACCTTATACTTCATTCAAGAAGTATTGCAATTTAATAAGGAAAATATATCCATAATACAATTTCAAATAGAAGAGTTATCATACTTATTTTCATTTTCTTTTCCTACATGGAAATTAAATGACAGTCAAGAATTTACTCACTTGCCATTCAAGGCTTGACATGCACTTAGTGTAGCCTAAACAATGTTACCAATTATCAAGTTGGTTTCTCTCCATCGATAATAAAGAGTCACACTACTCATTTCTACATAAGAATAAACCTGAAGGCAAAATATCAAGTTTTCATAAACAGTCTAATATCATACTTCTTACCTCATGTACCTCGAAAGCCTTAATGACTTAAGCACTATCGATAGCAATAATTTTCATGAACGACTTTTCATTCTATCATGCATGGCTCTTGGCTTGTTCTAATGGCTTAAAATTCTATAATGCATGATTGTCGACCTGTTCAAATAGAAACCATCTCTATTCATCATGATAGACATTATCTTTTGTTAACACTCTAGTTTGGAGACTTAACAGTCTCGGGATAAAGAATAAGAAAATATCAATCATTTCTAGAGACTTATCATTATCATTATCAAATGGTTATAATAGTTGTTTGCTAACCTTAGCCTTATTGGCTTCGAGGGGCATGAGTCTACTACATTAGCACTCTTAAACATTCGGCCTCAAGGCCTCAACAAAGTGATTCAAACAAATCAAATGTTATCATGTGAGATAAACACAGTCCAATGTGTGGTTATCAACAGTGATGACTATATATAAACCCGGATAGCTTAAAACCACACAACAATATCTTACACTCATACCTGTAGCCTAGTTATGACTTAGTAGTACGAATATATTGTTATTGTTATCTGCTCCTTCCTGCAAGTTCTCTTTCCTCTAACTTGCTACTTCTATAGTCTGCTTTTTTTTTCTCGCACCCTCTTAGCAATAGTAATCCTATCAACAATGATTATAATCCCCTCTTTGCATGTGTGCGAAGCTCAAAAACACAAAACCATCCCTTCGAATTGAAGGTTGATAAAAATAGTTTCATAATCCCATACCACCTCACGGGAATATGGACACCACTACTATCATACCTCCCATTTGAGAGTATCCTACATAGTGTTAGGCTTATGATAAGCTCAAACACAACTTCCACTCACTCCACTCTTTGTAGATTGTGGGTACAGTTTGCAACAAGAACATAAAGACTTAATATACCAAGGTGCTCGACTCCACTACAAGTGGATAAATATTTATATCTCACATAATATCAAATACATCTAAATAATATTATAAGATTATTAAAATAATCTAAGATATCACCAAATTACATTACCAAAGTTAGGGCGGTAACATTAATATGCGAACATGGGGTTGAGACTTACTCCCCCACTTCGCTATATTAGACTACAGTTAAAATAATTAAACGATATTCAAAAAATTTAATATAGAAATAAATAAATAAACAAATCAAAACTCTGACATCCAACCAAGGTTACTATCGACTATATGAATGTTCTAAGAACATTATTTAGTCGAATCATTGTAAATGATGTCGAGAGATCTTAAATCGACTTGTCGATAATAGTCAAATTGAAATCAACTTAGTAATGAAAAATGACTTATACTCACCCTAATTGCATGGGTTCACGAAAGATCATCTTTGATACTTAGATGGCAATCTAACCTTTTCCCAACATCTATTTCCTTCTCCCAGGTGATACTCTCCTTCCATTCTTGAAGGAAGATTCTTTTCTTGGTTACACTCACAAACATTTAACCATGATCAGTGTATCATCACTTAAATCATAAAATATTATGATAAAATAATCTTAACAACATGTAATCTCATGTCGAATCTAAATATCAATCGATATCCATATAATCAATGATTCTACTTGATATTTTCCACAAATATCAAATCATTAATCTAAGATTAATTATCGTATTTATCACATAAAAGTAAGATTAAGCTTACTCAAAAGTTAAGGATGTAACAATCTACATAAGAACGGTATCTATAAACATTATTTTAGAGTTTACTAGGCCAGGATGATTCTCCCTTAATTAAATCCTTATATACTTATTTAATAGTTCTTTGGAAATAATGAAAAATAAGTAATCATACATAGATGCCTAGGTGCTAATGTAAGAAAATGATGCAATATAGATACTAGAGATTTGAACCTAGGTGATAGATATGCGTTTACTAAGGCTTGATTTGAAACTCTAAAGAAAGTGCAAATAGAAAAAATAAAGATCATAACTTATATACCAAATTTGATACAAAATCACACCTTGCAATTTATAAAAACAACTAAATCAAAATAAACCTAAAAAAACAAAAATAAAGTATACAATTTTTTTTGATGAATAAGTGTCCATATTACCATTAAAAGAAAATAATATTACACATATTAAAAAAAAGGTGGGTGGAAGAGATCACACCCCAAAGTCCAAATGTGGCCAAGCTTAGAACAAAAACAAAGACAAAGACACTAGGCAGTGAGAGCTATACCACTAGGGCTTGGGGGTCTCTATCCTCTATTTTTTTCCATACATTAGTGGGGTCCAAGTCATCTAGGGGAGGCTCCTATCCAAAATAACACCCTCTTCTTTATCATCCTCCAATGGTTGAGTATCATAAATAAGTGAAATAGAAAAATCAATTAAGGAAACATGCTAGAATCTAACCATCCAAGCAACCTATAGTCACGGTCTTGGGGAAGGATAGAATAAGGGAAGGAAGGCTAAAACTATCCTCAAATAGTTTTGTCCCTAGTTCTATGTGTAGGGGGGTTGAGAAGCATACAAGTGTTCATCTTGATTGCCATAAGTAGTTTGATTGCATCCACAATGGTGACCATAGCGGGGAGAGTGACCCCTACTAGAGACTAGAGTTGGTGGAACCCTAACAATAAGGAGCATTACCCCAATGACTAAAAACCATGTACAAATGTACTACTTCAAGTGCAACATTATTGGCTTGCACCTAAATCCACATAAGCACTATTGATATTCAAATATGCACCTACATGCAAATTTGTACCAACATGAGAAATTTTGCTAACATAGGACGTGGTTTGCAAAATAACCTCTAGGATTTTAAAAGCCAACTCTCGTTATGGTTTTCAACGAGTTCACTTCTAACTATCTGCAAGGAAAAAAGAAAGAAGAAAAACTAAATGGAAACTTATTTAATAGGTGATACACCAATGCAAATATTCTATTTATGGGAGACAATGATAACTTTAAGAAAATGCCCCTAAAAAATTATCACACCAATGCAAATATTCTATTTATGGGAGACAATGATAACTTTAAGAAAATGCCCCTAAAAAGTTATCTTATAAAATCTTGGCGAATCTTTCCTTTGTTTTGGAAAATATTAATTTTTTTAAATTAGTGAACACTTTTGAATAAAGCTATGAACCAATGAGGCCACAACATAAGGGACCTCATCCCCTGGCATGAATGCCTAGCGTGAACATTTGCATTAATGTTGGTGGTTCAAACCTGCAAGCTCATTGGACCAACAGGGGATTTAAGTCACAAGCTCGTTGACCTAGTAGGGGCCCTATGAGGATGCAAGGCTCACGAGCTCATTAGCCCAGTGGGGCTCAAAGCTTGCGAGCTCATTTTCCCAATGAGGGTTTGAACCTTGGTGGCAAGGATAACAATGCCATGATTTAACCATCACATTGTGCCATGAATGACAAAAAATATTAATTTTTATTTTGAATCTTTTCTTTTTTGAAAAAACTAAATTTTATTGGCAATTTTTTTACATGATTGGAAATTTATAAAAAAATCCTAGTTAATCTTAGCAAATAAAAGGCAAGTCCATTAATTACCATGGAAAATTCTTCCTTTAAAAAAAAAAAATTCCTATCGAAAAGTAAGGGCTTGGGGGTGGTAGCCATCGACAAGGTCAAGAGGTAGTGCTCCTTGTGGGGATCAAGGGGGAATCACCCTCTTGTGGGGTCAAGGGGTAGTGCCCCTTGTTGGGGCTGAGGGGGTAGAACCACCTTGTGGGGTCAAGGGACATTGGAGTTCACATAGACTAAACATTTTAAATCAACACCATATAAAGAAAATGCTTATATAACGACCTACTCAAAGCGATAAGCTCATCTCTAGTCTAACAATTACCTTTAATTTTAAGGAGCTAAAATGTACTTATTCTTGCAAGTATGTGCCTAATCAGTGTTGTCATTGATGTCAACATATCTATGTTGTCATTGGTGTCAACTGTGCTCTTACTTTGTTGAGGATATTGAGAAAATTAGGCCCTTCGGTGATAACAATGTGTTGCAGCAGAAACAGTGCATTACATGCAGAAGAACAGTCCAGAAGAATGCTCTGAATTTCTTGAAGAATAAATATCTTTACCTACAGATTGGAAGTTGTTTAGAATCCTATCTGAAGATGTTATATTCTGAGTTTGATCCTCCGGTATGAAGAATTGAGTGAGTTATGTTCACCAGAGTGAAAACAACTTTTTTTGTGTGTTTGGTGGTGACAGGGAGAAAGTGTTTTGCTCCGTGTTCCTCTACATTGAAGTATTTTGGTCTATAGTTCTAGAACTAAGTCTATGATGATGTTAAGTGCCTTCAACTTCAATGGTTCATGATTTGGTGATCCACAAGCTATCTTTTACTTATGACAGTGGCTGATAGTGTTGTTCATGTGCTCCAGTTTGAAGAATCTTATTGACAGAGTGATTAGAGATTATGCAGTTGTTCTTGGTGATTACAACATGCTTGTGGATGTCTCCTGATCATATTCCTACATTTGAATTGGTCCGCAAAGAGAAAATTTGATAGTGAATGAAGAATGTTCTTGCAGAACTAGTGCTATCATCAGTCTTGGCCAACCTAGTTGAATTCATCATTTGTAGAGAAGCATTGAAGTTTGTAGAAGCATGTCATGGCATGGAAGATTGTGTTTGAGTCCCAGCTAAGGTATGGTGTGATCTGCATACATTCTTACATTTTTTCCTTAGCTAAATTTGTATTAGGTCCAGACCTATTTTATGTATATTTGTAATGCCAATCCTGGAGATTGTTCCAACGGTTGATGATTGTAATGTTGACCTTGATTATCATTTCAAGGTTGATGTAGTGTATAAATACTTGTAATTGAGTCATAAAAAATAATCAAATGCGAAGATGCGAAGATAAGTGAAGTAAGGTAGCATAGCAGAGCAGAGATGTTTTGTGCTTCAATGGAACTAAACCTTGGCATGGACTAGATGCTGTTATCTTAGTTCAACCTTTTGGTAGTGAGCCACCCATTGGCAGTGAACCTTTCTTTGGTAGTGAGCCCTGTAGGCAGCGAGCCTCTATTTTTTGGTATTGATATAACTTATATATTTCTATGGGCTAACACCCACCGTGGTTTTTCCCTTCTAGGGTTTTCCACATAAAAATCTAGTGTCTGATATGTTGTTTATGTTTTTGTGTTGAGCTTCTCATCTGATGCTTTCATGGTTATATCTAAATATAAGTAATTAATAAGTTGATTATATTTGGTTAAGAGTTTTAGGACAATGATTCACCTCCCTCCCTCTCAGTTGTCCGGTGTAGTTCAACAATTGGTATCAGAGCAAGGTTCCTCTCAAGAAAGCTTAACAACTTGAGGCAGATCCAAGATGTCTTATAAGAAGGAAGCTCCACATTTTGATGGGACAAATTATGCTCTTTGGAAGGTACAAATGAAAAGCCATCTTCTTTGTCTTGGTTATAAAATATGGAAAGCTGCAGAAGTAAAATATACCAAGCCTCCAAATGGTTTGATGACTGAAGATGAAATCAAAGAATATGAGGTGGATGAAAAAGCAAAGGACGCTCTGCTAAGTTGCTTAAGTGACTCAATGTTGACAAAAGTTGTGGAGAAAATGAGGTATGGGAGAAGCTGAAAAATCTGTATGAAGGAGATGATTTTGTAAAGGAAGCCAAGCTACAAAGTCTGAAAGTGAAATATGAGGGTTTGAAGATGAATGAAGATGAAAACATAACAGCCTTTATGCAAAGAGTCGATGAACTTGTCATAGGAATAAAGGGTATGGAAGGAACTCTTGGTGATAAGTTGTGATGAAAATTCTTAGATCACTACCAAAATCCTACTGTCACAAGGTAGCTACTATTGAAGAGTTTATGTTTGTGAAAGATATTGATAGAGATCAGTTACTTGGAAAGCTTACAACCTTTGAGATGAGAGAATTTGGTGATACACTACCAAAAGTTGAATCATATTTTAAAGCCAGTACTTTAGAAATGACTTCTAGAGCTGAGAAATACAGAGTGGATGATGAATTTGAAGGACTTGAAGCTAACTTTGTTAATAGGCTACAAAGAGGTTCCAGTAAGTTCAAAGGCAAGTTACCTTTCAAATATTTCTCTTGTGGTAAAGTAGGTCATTATGCTTCTAGATGTCTTGAAAGAATTGAAAGGAATAAGAAAATTTATGAGAGCAGGCCTAGAATTCCAAAGAAGTGCTACTATGTCAGAGATTTTGATGATGAAGGGGTGACTGATGATGAATCTGATGATGCTAGTACAAATGATTGCCTGTTTATTTCTATTAAAGAATATCCTTTGACTATTAATCGTGCTAGCTGAGTGAAGGATGAAAAACCAGCAGAAGAAAGTGCTTTGGCTATTTAGGTTGAGAAAGATAAGGATGAATAGATTATTGATAGTGGATGCTCACATTACATGACCGGTGACAAAAGTAAGTTTGTAAGTTTGGAAAAGTATGATGGGGAACTAGTTAGGTTTGGAGATAATGCAACTAGTAAGATTTGTGGAAAAGGATCTATCTCATTTGATGGAAACCATAATACTGACAATGTTCTATATGTGAAGGGTTTGAAGCATAATCTTTTGAGTGTTGGTCAGATGTGTGACAAAGGATATGATCTAAGATTCAAAGATAATGGATGTAAGATCATGGAAAGCTCCGAAACTGTGATTGCTACTAGAAAGAAGACAAAAGATAATATCTATCAATTGGGAGGAACTAATGATTATTGTTTATTCGCTTAGGCAGATGAAAGTTGGTTATGGCATAGAAGGATGTGTCATATGAACTTTTATAATCTGGTAAAGATAAGTTCAGGATAGATTGTGAGAGATTTACCAAAACTTGTAAAACCATCCAACACAACTTGTAAGGAATGTCAGTTGGGAAAGCAAACAAGGACAAGTTTCAAGAGAAAAGAACATTTTTTTGCCAGTTTGCTAGATCTAGTGCATATAGATCTCTATGGTCCTACAAGGGTGAGAAGTCTACAAGGTGACAGGTACTTCATGTTACTTATTGATGATTATTCTAGAATGACTTGGGTTACTTTTCTAAGAGACAAATCAAAAGACCTAGAGAAGTTCAAATCTTTCAAGGCAATGGTTGAGAATGAGATGGAATTGAAGATCAAATGCTTCAGCTTTGATAGAGGAGGTGAGTCTACATCAAATGAATTCAACATTTTCTATGAAGAACATGGGATAAAGAGACAACTGTCTGTACCTAGGACTCCTCAGTAGAATAGAGTTGTGGAAAGGAAGAATAGGACAATTCAGGAGGCTACTAGGACTATGATGAAGGAAGAAGGTCTGCCAGAAGTCTTTTTGAAAGAAGCTATTCACACTACTATCTACATTCAAAATAAAGTTCAAGTGAAAGGTAATGGCACTAAAACTTCCTATGAATTATGGTATGGAAGAATTCCCATAGTAAAATATTTTAAAGTCTTTGGAAGTAAATGTTATATCAGGAGAGATGAAGATCTAGGAAAGTTTGATGCAAGGTGTGATGAAGGAATCTTTCTTGGATACTCTACCAAAAGTAAGGCCTACCGATGCTACAACAAAAGGCTCAAAAAGATTGTTGAAAGTGTAAATGTGAAAGTAGATGAAGGCAAGAAAAGAATATCAGAACTAAGTTGTTATGAACCAGATGAACCTGTGACTATAGTAAATGAAGAGAAAGATAAGAAAGAAGACAACCAGGATGAAGAAAAGGCTCCGAAAACTGTTGACAAGACTCCCAAGTATGTAAGAATCAACCATCCTGAAGATCAGATTATAGGCAACAAGAACAAAGGTGTGCTAACTAGAAGGAGAGCTGCAGAGGAAGAAGTCCATTACTATTTTCTTTCAAAGATTGAACCAAAAACTATAAATGAGGCATGCAATGATGAAAATTGGGTAAAGGCAATGAAGGAAGAACTGTTGTAAATAGAGAAGAATGAAACTTGGGAATTAGTTCCTAGACCTACTGACAAAAATGTTATTGGAACTAAATGGGTCTTCAAGAACAAGTTGAATGAAAATGGAGAAGTTTTAAGGAATAAAGCAAGACTTGTATGCAAAAGATAAATTCTCAAATTGAAGGGATAGATTTTGAAAAAACCTTTGCCCCAGTAGCTCAGATTGAAGCAATCAGGGTATTTCTAGTGTTTGCAACTCACAAAGATTTTAAGGTATATCAGATGGATGTGAAATCTACCTTCCTAAATGGTGAATTAGAAGAGGAAGTTTACATTGAGCAATCAGAGGGATTCTAGCTATCAAATCAAGGTGATATGGTATGCAAGCTGAAGAAAGCCTTGTATGGACTCAAACAAGTCCCTAGAGCTTGGTATGCAAAGTTAGATAGGTATTTGTTGCAATTGGGATTTAGTAAAGGTATTGCAGATAGCAATCTATATTTCAAAATCAATGATAATCAGATTTTGATTGTTGAAGTTTTTGTTGATGACATTACCTTTGGAAGAAATGAAGGCATGTGCATAAAGTTTGCTGGTGAGATGAAAAGTGAAATTGAAATGTCCATGTTTGGTGAAATGAGTTTCTTTCTAGGTTTGCAAATAAATTAATTAGATAAAGAAATCTTCATATCTTAGTCTAAGTATGTGAAAGAGTTATTGAAGAAGTTTGGAATGGAAGACTCTAAACTGGTATGTACTCCCATGGTGACTAGCTGCAAGTTGAGCAAAATTGATGAATCACCTAAGGTTGATCGAAAAAAATACAAATCCATGATTGGAGGATTGCTTTATCTAACTCAAATCAGACCTAATATTATGCATGTAGTTTGTCTTTTTGCAAGGTTTCAAGTTGATCCAAGAGAATCACATGTGATGGCAGTCAAGAGAATCCTGAGATATTTAAAAGGCACTTCAGATCATGGCTAATGGTATCCAAAGGACAATGACTTCACTCTTAGTGCTTATACAGATGCAGATTGGGCCAGAGATGTTGATGACAGAAAGAGCACACGTGGAGGTGCTTTCTTCTTGGGTAATAGATTAGTCTCATGGCTGAGCAAGAAACAAGATTCAATCTCTTTGTCAACTGCAGAAGTAGAGTATATTGTAGTAGCATGTTGTTGCAGTCAAGTAAGTTATGGATGAAGTAGACTTTGAAGGATATAAGAATTGTGTATAAAGATCCAATTGCAATCTTTTGTGACAATACAAGTGCCATAAACATTTCAAAGAATGTAGTGATGCACTCAAGAACAAAGTATATATCAATAAGGTATCACTTTTTGAGAGAGAAGGTGACGGAGAATGAAGTAAAGTTAGAATATCTGTCCACAAAAGATCAGATTGCAGACATTTTCACTAAGCCTCTACTTAAAGATACCTTTGAGTATCTCAAAAAAAATTTAGGGGTCATTTCCCCTCTTGCCCTAAACTAAGATGCATAGGAATACATCAATCTAGTGGAGCTCAAAGTATCATTCTTTGATCTAGATTGATGTTTTGAGGGCCACTTATCAGGGGGAGTGGCTAGATGTCAAAGTTAAGTGGATTAGAGCAGCAACATGTAAGTATGCGCCATTTGCCATTGATATCAAAGGGGTAGAGAAATCGTGTGAAAAACTCAGGGGGAGAAAGAGTGCAGATGTGTAAAGAGAAAGGGGGAGAAGTTTGTCTTGATGGTCTAGTTTAGTTTTTCACATCATATGTTGCCATCAATGACAAAGGGGGATATTGTTGCAAGTATGTGCCTAATCGGTGTTGTCATTGATGCCAACATATCTGTGTTGTCATTGGTGTCAACTGTACTCTTGCTTTGTTGAGGATATTGAGAAAATTAGCCCCTCCGGTGATAACAATGTGTTGCAGTAGAAACAGTGCATTACATGCAGAAGAACAGTCCAGAAGAATGCTCTGCATTTCCTGAAGAATAAATATCTTAAATATCTTTACCTATAGATTGGAGGTTATTTAGAAGCCTATTTGAAGATGTTGTATTCCAAGTTTGAGCCTCCGGCATGAAGAATTGAGTGAGTTATGTTCACCAGAGTGAACATAGCTTTTTCTATGTGTTTGGTGGTCAAAGGGAGAAAGTGTTTTGCTTACATTCCTCCGCATTGAAGTATTTTGGTCTACGGTTCTGGAACTAAGTCTGTGATGATGTTAAATGCCTTCAACTTTAATGGTTAGTGATTTGGTGATCTGCAAGCTATCTTTTACTTATGACAGTGGCTAACAGTGTTGTCCATGTGCTCCAGTTTAAAGAATCTTATTGACAGAGTGATTAGAGATTGTGCGGTTGTTCCTGGTGATTACAATGTGCTTGTGGATGTCTCCTGATCATGTTCCTACATTTGAATTGGTCTGCAAAGGGAAAATTGGATAGTGAATGAAGAATGTTCTTGCAAAACCAGTGTTATCATCAGTCTTGGCCAACTTGGTTGAATTCATCATTTTTAGAGAAGCATCAAAGTTTGTAGAAGCATGTCATGGCATGAAAGATTGTGGTTGAGTCCCAACTAAGGTGTGGTGTGATCTGCATACATTCTTACATCTTTTCCTTAGCTAAATTTGTATAGGTCCAGACCTATTTTATGTATGTTTGTAATGCCGACCTTGGAGATTGTTCCAACAGTTGATGATTGTAATGCCGACCTTGATGATCATTCCAAGGTTGATGTAGTGTATAAATACTTGTAATTGAGTCATAAAAAGGATCAAGTGCGAAGATGCGAAGATAAAGTGAAGTAAGGTAGTAGAGTAGAGCAGAGATGTTTTGTGCTTCAATGAAATTGAACCTTGGCATGGAGTAGATGCTATTATCTCAGTTTAACCTTTTGGCAGTGAGCCTTTCTTTGGTAGTGAGCCATTCATAGGCAGTGAGCCTTTCTTTGCAATGAGAAATTTGGGTAGTGAGCCCTGTAGGCAGTGAGCCTCTATTTTTTGGTATTGATATAACTTATATATATTTCTGTGGGCTAACACCCACTATGGTATTTCCCTTCTAGGGTCCTCCATGTAAAAATCTGGTGTCTCATATGTTGTTTATGTTTTTGTGTTGAGCTTCTCATCTGATGCTTTCATAGTTATATCTGAATATAAGTAATTGATAAGTTGATGATTATATTTGGTTAAGAGTTTTTGGACAACTGATTCACCCCCCCTCTCAATTGCCTGGTGTAGGTTAACACTTATGGTCTCAAATGTTGATTGAGCTCAAAATTTCTTTTTACCTATTGATCTCCTCTAATCTAATGGTTCTGATTTCTTCTCAAGAGTTAAAATGTACCTGCACTTTCAGATGTTTATCAGGCCCAGAATTACTTTTGGACCGCTGATCTCAATGGAAAGGTATTAAAAGATGAATCATAGGGAAGCATACTAATATTTGAGTGAGGTAGTATGGGGATACATGACTAATAGGTCTACACATATGTTTGGACTCATTTTCACCCATCTCAAATACAGTTAAGGGGTTTTTTGTGTAGGTTTTATTTCATTTTATTAGTTTGTAATGTATTTTTGTACAACTACTTTAGCTCACTTAGGCTAGTCTAATTATGATTGATAGGTTGGGAGTGTCACATTCTTCCATTGTAGTTACTTTTTCCTCTTTTATAGATCTGAGAATTATACTTCCTATTGGTTCAACTATCCACCTTCTCTTCCCTTGTACTTTTTACTATGTACTTATCATCTTTGTATTTCATATAGTTTGATTGATGGAATAACACTATTATGCCTACTTAGTTTTCAAAGAAAAATCTTAGAATAATGTTGTGGCTAATTCATAGGCATTAAGTCTTGGTTATGCTTTACTATTTGTAAAATCTAACAACATTTACTTATACCTCTAGAACACAAGCTTTGGAAGCATACAACAACAATAAAATCTCAATAGGAAGACATGAAGGGATGACACTAGGAATGAGGGAAGAAGATGGAACACTACTAGGAAAAGGGATAGAGATAATACAAGAGGAAGGAAGATGAGGAACCTTAGAGGTGGGAGGAGTGACAACAATGGGAGAAGGTTGGGTGGGGGGAGTGCAGATGCACTATGCAATGAACTAGAAGAGTTAACTTTAGTACAAATACCTTAAAGAATATCATGACCAAATGGTGCACCAATATATAAATTATGAATAGGATTAGCCAATTGTGTAGGAGAGGTAGAATTGCAAAGATTAGGAAAATTGGTTAGGTATGGACAAAAGCTCTTGCTTATTCACATATGACTCATGATAAAAAACAAATTTTGATTAACATGTGCATTGAACCTACAATGATCTTTTGATTTTATAAGCAAGAACCCATGGTAGGATGTAGAAAAACACCTCTTGGAAATAATAAGTAATCATGCATAGATGCCTAGATACCAATGTAAGTAAATGGTGCAATATGGATGCTCTAAGAATGTCTATTGAATGATTATTTGAGTTGTAAGGAGAGCTCTAAAACAACTTCTAAATAATCTGAAAGTGAATTATGGTTATTCCTTAAATACAACTACAGAGGATGCATGAAATATTTTTTGTTTAAGTGGACACAATTGTCAACTAAGAAGGGGCTGACTCAACCCTAAATTTGAATTTGAATTTTTGAAGTTTAAACTTTATTTTTACAAATTGTAAAATTGAACTAAATTAGTTCCATGACTAGAGATTTGAACTTAAGTAATAAATAGATATTTACTAAAAATTGAAACCAAGTGGAAAAAATAAAAATCATATTTAACGTTTATTCAAAATTATGCCACTTATATTTTAATCATTACATAAAAACAACTAGAAATCAAAATAAAACTAAAACAAAAAATATGAATTATACAAATTTCACCATTACCATACAATGTAAAGTTTATTATGACTATCATAAAGCTAACGCTATTTAAATACCACTAATTTGTTTTTATTTTAAATAATCTAAGTAATGATCAATATCGTGCATGATTTGGTCACAATATCTCATATCAACCGATGGCTTGATGTTGTCTTTGTTGGAGATAATAATAGAGGGGGGAGAGGCATATGACAAAACAAATAGACATATTTATATTTATATATGTATGCAAAATTTTATATTAAAAAATTTACAATCAAACTGTAGAGTAGATGCTCTATATTCCTTTTATACAATGATTACACACCTATTCAAGAGCTTCCAGAGCTAATTGGACACTATTTTTGATGTCCCTCTTCTTTCCGTGGGTTTTGTATCCTTTCATAGTTGCTATTGTGTGTTTTTGTAGTTGCTACTATTTCGTAGTTGGCTACTGTGTGATTCCATAGTTGGCTACTATGTGATTTTGTAGTTGCTGTTGCGTGCTTCTATAGTTGCTTCTATTCTGTAGTTGGCTACCATGTGTTCTTTCTAGAGATACCTGCAATATTATTCTCTTTGTAGTTGTTCTCTGTATTCTCTTCTATTGCTACTGAAACATATATATTTTACATGCACACTTCAACAGTTCTATAAATTTTCCTTTTTGTCTTTTCTAACTTTTTAAGTTTTCTACTCACACTCAAAACATAAATGTAACTACAAAATAAATGCACTCTGATCAACCAACTAGTATTACTTATTTTAGTTAGAGGGAAGAATAAATGGATCCCAAAAAATATAAAATATTTTTGATGGGAATGAATTAAATGCGACCTAAATCAACATTAAATTTCCAACACTCCCTCTTAATCTTGAGTCCCCTTTTCATGCATATATAATCACTTTATATTTGGAGTTATCTCTGTAGTTACTTGGAGATTTTCATAGTTGTTCTTCTAGCACCAATTTTTGGAGTTATCTTTCTAGGGCTAGTTTCTAGAGTTGTCTTTCCAGAGCTATCTTTTCAGAGAGCGTTTTGGAGTTGTCTTTTCAAATTTATTTTGTAGAGCTATCTTTTCAGAGCTAATATTTGGAGTTGTCCATGGTGCCTAGGTTTTCTCTTAGGCATTCAAAGCATTCTTTTGATAGTGCCTTAGTAAAAATATCAACGAGTTGTTGCTCAGATTTGTAAAATTGTAGTTCAATCTCTCCATGCTCTACTAACTCCCTTCTAAAATGTTAATGGATCTTAATGTGTTTTCTTCATCCATGGAAAACTAGGTTCTTTGTCAAGACTATTAAAGAGACATTGTCACAATATATACTCATATCATCTTCTTGTTCCTCATTAAGTTTGCTAGGATTCTCCTAAGCCAAATAGCTTGACATGTAGCTACATTTGCTATTATATACTCAGCTTCTACCTTGGAGAGAAACTATGGGTTGCTTCTTAGATGTCCATGAAATGTCTCCCAAACCCATGTGGAACACATACCTTGATGTGCTCTTCCTGTCATATACACTACCTACCTAAGCATTGTTAGTATAACCAATCAACTTAAACTCATTAGATGTGGTATACAAAATACCATAGCCTTGGTGCCATTGCTATATCTCAAGATTCTCTTTCTTTCTTGGCAATGTGTGTCCTTAGGTGTCTCCATCAACTTAGAAACTAGACTTACCATGTACATTATATCAAGCCTAGTAGCTATCAAATACATTAGGCTTCCAACCATGCTTTTATATAGGGTTGGGTTTACTTCATTACCATTGTCTTCCTTACTCAATTTCAGACCTATAGCTATTGGTGTTGGTGCAAGCTTTCTCTTCAACATTCTAAACATTTTCAAGATATGTATAGTATATCATAGTTAGTTTGTGAAACAAATATGCCATGATCCATTTATTGAACCTCAATGCCACAAAAATAGTTTAGTAGACCTAAGTTTGTCATCTCAAATTTTCTCATTACTTATTTGAAATCAACAATGAAGAGGTCATTATTTCATGTGAAAATCAAATCATCTATATATAGAACAATAATTAATAGATCTCACCATTACTTTATTTGATGTAGATTGTGGGCTCACTAATGCTTTTGCTAAAGCCATTGCTCAACATATATGAATTAATTTTGTTGTACCATGCTCGAGGTGCTTGCTTGAGCCCATAGAGGGATTTCTTCATCTTATATACTTTTTTTCTTTCTATGGGACTTCATAACTAGGTGGTTGTTCAATATATACTTTTTCTTTGAGCACTCCATTCAATAAGGTTGACTTTACATCCATTTGGTATACCTTCTACTTGTGCTTAGCTACTATTTCTAAGACTACCCACACTATTTCTAGCCTTGCAACTGGTGCATATGTCCCATCATAATCTCTTCCAAGCTGCTATTTATACCCTTTAACAACCACTCTTATTTTATGCCTTTTCATTTTTCCATCAAAAGTACTCTTGGTATTATAGACCCACTTAACTCTGATCACTTGTTCACTTTTGGGTAAATCAGTTAGCTCCTGTGTTTCATTTCTTTCTATTGCATCCAAATCTTCATCCATGGCCTTACACCATTTTTCTTCTTTCACATCCTTTTCAAAATATGTTGGATCACCATGGGAAATAAAACAAAGTTTAGACTTTCATCAAAATTATAATATTATATTTTTATAAATTTCCCTCACACTCCTTGTCTTTCTTGGCATTAAAGTAGTGAGCAATGGATCTAAACTACTTCTGGAGCTATAATATGGAGTGTTCTGAAGTTGATTTGCTAGTTGCATTCTAGAGTTTCTTGATTTTGGAGTGCTCTAGAGATGATTCTAGAGTTGCATTCTAGGGTCAGATTTTAGAGTTGAATCTATAGCTAATTTTGATTGACTGCTCAAAATTCTCTCTTGATTTTCACCTCCTTCACATCATTATTGAGATGCTTGAGGAGGTGTCAATCGTGCCATCCCATGATTTATTCTCAACAAATTCAACATCCCTACTGATCACAACCTTCTTGGTAATAGGGTTATACAATTTGTATGCCTTGGATTCTTCACTATAGCCTACAAAGATGCACTTTTCTTCTTTGTCATCAAATTTTTGCCTCTTCTCCTTTGTCATAAATGTGTATTGTATACACCTAAAGATTCTTAGATTCTCCACACTATATTTTCTATTTATGCACGTTTTTGTGGAATCCCATCTCTCGTAGACTTTGTGGGATTTCTATTTAGTAGGTATACTACTGTTGCTATAGCCCCACCCCAAAATTCTTTTGATAGTCCTTTGGACTTTAGCATGCTTGTAGCCATCTCATGGATGATTATGTATTTCCTCTCAACAACTCTATTTTGTTGTGGAGTGTATCTAATTGTAAATTATTTTTCAATGCCTTCATCCTTGCAAAAATTTATAAATTCCTTGGAGATATACTCTCCCCCTCTATCCATTCTGAGGACTTTGATGAACGATCCACTTTGTTTCTCAAACCAAGGCCTTGAACAACTTGAATTTCTCAAAGGCCTCAGATTTATTTTTTTAAAAATAAACTCAAGTCTTCCTGCTATAATCATCTATGAAGGTCACAAAATATGCATTTTGGGATATGGTGAGAGTTTTAATGGGGCCACATAAATTTGAGTGCACCAACTCTAATAGTTTTCTTTCCCTCCTAGATTTTCCTTATTGAAAGGAACCTTGTCTATGTTGTTTTCCTAGAATGTAGGCCTCACATTTTCTATTGGGCTCTACTATTATTGGTAGCACCCTAACCATGTCTTTCTTAGATAGAAGATTCAAACCAGAATAACTTAAATGCCAAAGTTTTGATGGGTCTTTGATGACTGTCTTGAAGGTGGACTACTATCCGATTTCCATAGTCTTCATGTTCTTTGAAGGTGTAGCTCCAGACTGTGCCAGATAATCAATTTGCATTCTAAGGGGCAACATTCAATTTCTTGTCATTTAGATTGCTACAATCTTGTTCTTGCTGCCATCCTTGTCCAAGATTATGCACTCTCCCTTTTCCATCAAGACTCTTTATCCTTTTTTGACTAGCTATCCAATACTCAAAAGATTATGTTTTGTGCCTAAGGCATAATAGACATCCCAAATTTCTCTTTTTATCACCATGCTTGGTTTGAATGATGACTGTACCTCTTCCCATGATTGAAACTTTTTAATTGTTCACCATCTTAATATTAGACTTGATGTTCTTGTCAATGGAGGAAAATAGGTTTGCATTACCATTCATGTGGTTGCTACAAGTGCTATCCAAATACCAAACCTCAATGCTACTTTTCTCAACAATGTTGCCCAGAATGGACATGTTTGAAGGGTGTTCATTTTCAATCATGTTTTCATTTGCCACATTTGCATTTTATTTCCTTTGGTCATGATGCCTCTTTCTACATTCAGTTTCCAAATAACCATACTCGTGACAATAATAGAATTGGACATTACTTTAAAAATGCCATACCTTTGATTTGAGTAGCTGCTCTTTTTCTTGTCTTGGGAGTCTAACTATGAGCTACTTGCTTCCTCTTCACTATTTGAGGTAGCTTTTTTAGAGTAGCTTCTTCCTTTACCTCTTTGACTTCCGCCTCTGTTATTTCTTCCTCCCCCCTGCCTCTTACATTGCTTTGAACTTTGAAGGCTTTTCTAGGGAAGGACAAGATCTATTCAATTGTTTTTCATCAATTTGTAGTGAAACCATCAACTCATCCACTATCATCTTTAAGAGGTCTTTAGCTTCTTCAATTGCAACAACAATTGAGTCAAATCTTAAGGGCAAACTCCTAAAGATTTTCTCAATAATCTTTTTCTCTTCCATAACTTTTCCATTAATCCTTAACTAATTTATTAATCTACAAATTCTTGTATGGAAGTCTGAAATGGACACCATTTTTCATTTGTAGAGTTTCAAAACCTCTTTGGAGAAATTGGAGTTTGACTAACCTCACATTGTTAGTCCCTTTGTAGGAGTTTTCAAGAATCTCTCAAGCTTCTTTTAAGTAGTTTGTTGCTGCTATTTGGGAGAATATGACTTCTGCCATTGCTACCTTAATCAAACTTAGGGCTTTTGCATCTTTCCTTCTAGTCTCATTCAACTGGTTCTTTTGAACATTTGTTAATGTTGCATAGGTTGTTTAGTTAGTCTTATATGTGAATCCATTGACCACAAGATCCCATAAATCATTTTCTACCATTATTGTCTTCATCTTCTTTTCCTAGACATCATAGTTTTGTCCATCAAATGTAGGTGGCTTCTACGAGCTCGTAGTATCACCTCCATCTATTTTGATTTAAGATTAAGGCTGTTAATACCTAGAAAAATCTGGGGCTTTGGCTCTGATATCAGTAGTTGGAGATAAGGATAGGGGAGGGAGAGACACAACAAAACAAATAGATAGATTTATATTTATATATGTATGTAAAATTTTACATTTAAAAATTACAATCAAACTATAGAGCAACTTTTCTACAATGATTGCACACCTATTCGGGAGCTTCCAGAGCTAATTGGACATTGTTGTTGTTGTTTTTGTATCCTTTCATAGTTTCTATATCCTTCTGTAGTTGATGTTGTTTGCTTTTGTAGCTACTGCTATTCCGTAGTTAGCTACTATGTGATTTAGTAGTTGGCTACTGTGTGATTCCATAGTTGATGTTGTATGCTTTTATAGTTGTTACTATTCCATAGTTGGCTGTTGTGTGATTTTGTAGATGGCTTCTATGTGCCCTTTCTAGATCTACTTAGAATATTCTTCTCTTGGTAGTTGTTCTCTCTATTTTCTTCTGCTATTACAACATATATGTTTTATATGCACACCTTCAAGTTCAACAATTCTATATTTTCCTTTTATCTTTTTTCACTTTTTAACTTTTTCCACTCACACTCAGAACTTAAATGTAAATATCAAAATAAATGCACTCTAATCAACAGATAGTATTATTTATTTTAGTTAAAGCAGCAGAATAAATGGATCCCAAAAGGTTATTTCTAATGGGAATGAATTAAATACGGTCTGACTCAAGATTAGACTTCCAAGTCTTTGTAAGACCTGCAAAATACACATGCACCCTCACATTAGACAAAATAATAAGTTTTTAAAATACTATTGATCATACAATCTTCAATATTACAAAACTTTCAATAATCAATGGCACCATGAACTGTTCATTTTTCTTTAAGTATTTTTGAGGGGTTTGATATAAAGAAATATCACCAATGATAGCATTGGTCTGAATAAGTTTAAGCAATTTGAAAAACTAGAAATCAATCTTCATTACACATAGCTATAACATTACGTTCGCAATGAATGTCTCTCAATACTAAATACTAAATCGAATGCAAGCCGAGATTTAGGCTTGTGACACTTTTTTAGAGTAATTATTGAACTCCACATAAATTCGACAGCATACAGGACAGTAGGTTTCCTTTTAGTTAGCCTATTCAAAAATTTCCTGCAACATATCAATTATCAAATCTTATGATTTTAGAAACTGAAATCAGACGTACGCAGTGAATTCAACTGCTCAACGGAATAAAATTGTATGCCCTCTGAATATAAATGTACTACCTGGACCTCGAGGCAACATATTGGCGCTTCTATTTACCATTTTGCTAGAGGTGGCATTCTTATTTTAATTATTCGATCTGTGTTTGCATAGAATCTGATATTGAAGGCATTTTCCACTGTATTAGTCATGGGTATGTGCTTCTCCAGGAAGGAAGATAACTACCCACGAGTGGTTTCCAATGAGTTCAAAAACCAGAAACCCCAAAATGAATCAGACCAATGAGTTTATTGCGTTTGATTTCTCTCCTAAAGAGGAAGGTGATGATAAACTCTTGTGCAACGAAGTTGCAGAAATAATCGACACAGGATTCCCATCGGTGCAGCAAGTGAAAGGTAAATTTGGGTAGGATTTTCTTTAAGAGCATACATTTTTCTTTCTTACTAGGTAAGATATCGTTTGCTTAAGAGTAAACCCTAATGTGGTCAATGTGTTTGTGCTATGCAGATAAAAGACAGAACCCTAAGAAGAAGGTGCGATTTGCAGAAGATGTTATCGAGCCATCTTCAAACAATGTGGCGTACAGAAGAATGCACGCACTGGCAGTCGCATATAGATTAAGACATCTCAACCATATTGATATTCAAGATTTTAATTAATGATTATAAATAGAGATTGTAAAATCCTTTATTCCTACTCCTATGTAATTAATATAGTATTATACAGTAGAAATTGATTTCTATTTTATCCCTTTCTCATTGTTTTATATTTATAGTTATTTTACTTCTTATTTCTGTTTTCACTGTGAAATAAAGATCTTTAATCCTACATAACGAAGATTAATTATTCGGAATAATTTTACAAATTAATATAGATGGTTTAAAAAACTTACTTTCCAAAAAAAAATCATACTTATAATCAAGGGTTAATTAATAACTTATTTTAATCAAATCTAAATATCAAATTAAACTATCAATTCAGCTTTACCATTCAAATGGTAGGGAATTCTATGGTTTATAAAATGAAACATCGTAGATCATCATTTTTTACATTTTACTCTCTATCCAAAATTTCCTCACCCTTTTTTATAGGGGTCATAAAGAAGTACCAAATTTTAAAGTAATAAAGATAAATGACATATAATCCCATTAAAGAAAAATAAACACCATTAAGATGTTTGACTTATATTATTAATAAAAATAGTTGGTTACACACAGAAAAATCTGAACGCCCAACTCTTGACTGCACTCAAATGGTGCTAAAAATATGTAAATAATAATATAAATTTTTTATTTTTGCCCTTTCTAAAGACACAAAAATGTATGTATAAGTTTTGAAGAGCACAAAATGATTGCAGTTCCACTTCAACTAGTTTTTGCTGCAGTCTTTAATTTTTATAAAATATATTATTATCAATAATTTATATAGTAAAATTTATGATACAACAATCATGGTTGATATCTATCTTTTTGCTTCAGGTTAAATTTCCAATGTTGTTAAAGTGATGGGCCCTTGAGTAAATACTTATTTGTAATTTAAGATAAAAATTACATAAATTAGAACTCTTACACTTCATGGCAGAGAGCTCTCAATAGGTTTGATCTAAGTTGGCTTTACTTTATAAATGTTGAAAACCTAAAGTTGCTTCTGCCCTTAGTATTGAGAGCTCCTTGTCACATCTTATTGTAAGTGGCCAAGAAGATAAGGTGGAGATGGCATTAATCATGTCAAATGGGTAGTAATTGGAGTCATGGTTAAGATTCAGGTGCATTTTAGTAAAATAAATCTAGTGTTGATAATTGGGCACTGGCATTTATGCACAGAGACAATTCATTTATCTTGGTGTGATCGATTGAGGAGCTGCAAGAAGGCCAGGTAATAGATAAAATCAATTAAATCAAGTCTTTTCAACGAAAAGATAAGCACGGGCGACCTTTAAAATTAAATGGGATGGACAACAGTTTGGTAAAGATTTGTGGAACATGGTATGAACATCCATCAATGCATAAATCAATTTGACTAAAGTTTTATGAGAACAACGTGCAAGGAAGAGGCGCAACAGTTAATGCACGATTTGCATTACAGCTAAGTGGACAACTAGTGTATAATTGTAGCCAATGGAAGAGGAGCACAGGAATTTGGGGAGAAAAAAACTATTTTAGAAGGGGGACTAGTGAAAGAGGTGGAAAATCTTGACCAAATCACGGTGCTATTGCTGATATGAATGCTTTCTCCTTAGCCGTCATTATCAGTGTTCATAGCTTCCATCTTAAGGGAGATTTTTGGCTCGGAAGACTCTCAACGTGGAGGCCTGTGACTGCTATTATTTTTCTCTCCATGACCACCACGTTTGACACTCTCCTCCTTGTTTAGGCACTTTGGTGCTGGGATTATTGTATTGAGTTTATGTTTGTTCTGTTGTTAAGCCAAAGGGAAGAATTAAGAAGATGCTATCCGCTCAAGGGAGTGTGAGAATTTAAAAGAATAAGATCTTCAAATAGACAACGCTATATGTCCGCATGGGTGGTGTAGTTGGTTAAGGGTTTTGGGTTCTTCCCATATAGGTGTCGATTCTCCCTCCCCTAACTAATATATGGCTGTTCGGGCCATTTGGGCAGCCCTAGAGGACTAGTCTGGCCTCCGCTGGCCTCATAAAAAAAAAAGTGTCACTGGACAGAGTCACAGGGATACCTCTAACATTAAAAAAAAATAGTGGGCTTCACGGCCACACGAGGTGGGATTCATACTTACAACCTTCAGTAATGATGCATCCATATTAACCTGATCAATGGACCCCTCTACACATTTCGACTGCTCTGGTTAAGGTTTACCGTAATGACGAGGGGTATGATGTGAGGCCAGTGCTAAAGCGATGAAGGAAGGATTAGGTCCCTGCGGCAACTCAGATGGGCTCTTTTTGACTTGAAGGAACAATGTGTCATTTGGGCTTCCGCTTGGAAGCCTTGCTTGTAATCAATCATTCCCCTTTTATATTTTTGTGATGATGATAAAGGCAAGACAATTGTACTGTGTTTACCATTGTTTAGACATGCAAATTGGAGCCTCTACCTATTCAATAGGCTTTTAGCAACAGGCGTCATAATGGGAAGGTTATGAATCTCCAAGAGAAGTACGTTGTGATAATTGTGCATGCGATTTTGGCGGTTGTATAGATGATACCCACTAGGTAATGCTAAAACTAGTAGTTTGTTTTGCCTTCTCAATATTTATCTCTAAAATGACCTAACAGATGTATTAGAAGTTGAATGGATAGATATTGCTTGAACTCGTGAATCTAGGCTAGGGGGTTGGGTTTTAAACTTAGAGGCACAGTTGTTTATAAGTGATTTGTCTTAGATACCCATGGGATTGCGTGTTAGACTAAAAAGGAAATCGTGAAATAATTAGGCATACTAAATATTCAAGGTTTTCATGGAAATAATTTTTATATATATACACACACGCACGTATATATACAGAGAGAGAGAGAGAGAGAGAGAGATGCATATACATTGGTAGCATCATTATAGTTGTTAAACAACTCATATGCCATGTGGAGGCTTTCTTGAGTGTTTTTGAATGTCTACACAGTGCATGTGAACACTAATATGTAAATGGATGTTTATGTCATGTAGAAATTCTATTAGATTAAACAACATAATCGTGTAGGTCATGCTCATAAGAAAATGTTGCCACTATATGTGGCTCTAGTATTAATAATTTGGATTACTTAGTTGTATGTTCTTCATATGGGAAGATATGTAGTGTTGATCATGGGCATGCTACTATTGCTAAAACACTAAGAGTAGTGTAATGTTAATACATATAGATTTTTTGAACAGTTAAGTAATTTAAATTCCTTTCCTTATGATAAATTTACATGAACAACACATTGAATTATGTTATATGATTATGTAGCTCTCTTTGAGTGTGATTCATGAGGTCACTTAGAATAGAACACTTAAAGTTATGATATCACCTTACTTATAATCTACACTATGTATCAAGTATTTAATCACAAGGTTATGTCTCCTTGATCTATGGGGTAGATGGTCTAGATATACGTATGGTGTTATCAACAGGGTATCAAATCTTGCATGATATCCCTGATATATAATTGTCTTGGGTATTGTTCATGCTTGAAGTAATTTTATAATTATTATTGAAAGTCTTTTGAAATATTAGATAGTTTTATGTGACCTTGCTAATGTATTTTGTGTTTCGAGTTAAAAGAAGGATGTTATAATATAATATGAGGGTGTGATACTTATATCATTGAATCATATTAAAGCAGGACATCACTCAAAGCCATATCGAGGCTTTCACATAATTGTTGTCCGATGACACTATTTTAATTGCTTCTATCCTATGCTCTGTTATGAGTGGATTCATTTTATATTGACTATGTTGTTATGCTTAATTTCTAAGTATAGATTTTATATGGACAATTTTTCCTCATATGAGACTATTGTCTAAGGTGTATCATCTAAGAAGGGTAACATTCTAAGGCTTAGCTGAGTATACAATGGTTGATAATTGGGACCATTATATGAAAATGTAGTTCAAGAACCTCATCCTTAGTAATGTGCCATCTTAGCATGATGAATTGATTTGTTTGGGGTAAAATCATAATAGTTGTGATTTGTTTCATCTACATGATCTTCATTGACTAAGTTAGTCCCTGGCTTCTTTCATGAAACTATCTATCAAGGCTAGGCATCTTGGAAGGCTATACCTTGCTAACATAGGAGAAAAGTGGTGGCAATATCTAGTATTTGCATAGGTTATCTTAATGTGGGAAGATGCATGCCATCATCCTAGTAGTTAAATCCCAGGAGAACTACATGTGACTTTGATCCTATTTGGAAGTGGGTGTGTTGGTAGTTATTGGCCAAAGGATGCCCCTAGACCCCAAGTCCATAAGGGAGGGGTTTAGGGAATGACTCCAAGGTATAGGGTGTTCTTAAACTTGATCAACCTTCCATCTTTGGTATGTTTCATCTTGAGGCTGAAATAGACAACAGATGGCTATGAAATCACCTTCCAAGTAATAAGTCCTAACTATGTAGGTCTAAGTCGATAAAAGTAACTCCATTATCATCAAGATTATGTACTTTGAGATTTGTGGAGTTTGGCTTGCACAATCTACTCTAATCTTGGATGATCTTTTAGAGTCACTATCATCATGGTCAGTCTCTAATGTGAATGCATGAGGATGCCTCTAGACTTGTTGGGACTAAGATTATTAGAGTTTTGGGTGATGAACACTATGGCATTATGTCTAGGCTCAATGATAAGTATAGGAAGGTATATGTTAGACTCAAGATACTTGAAGGTCTATTCTTCTAAGAAATAAGGGCATGATAAACTTGGACATGACAAGGTTATGAATGAGTTATGCAAATATTCTAACTTTGCATGTAATGTTGATGTTGAACTAACCCATTATGATCTTAGAATGGTGTGAACAACTTTTAATATGTGTGGATGATTTGTTTGCTCTAAATATGTGCCTAGATTTATGTTGATTTAGGATGGAATCCCTTATGATTGTCGATGTCGAATGCAGGCAAGTAGTGGTAGGTGTTACTAAATAGGGTATGGTGTATACCTTTGTATTTGTTTGGTAAGTTATTATATGTTAAAATTTATAATTAGTAATATGTAAATGTTACGTACTCAGAAGTAGAATGTTGTATAATATTATTATTGTGGGTTTGAATTTCTGTCTAATAAATATTGTGTTTTGAGTAACAATAGAATAATGTGAATGGTTATTGAGATTTCTCTATGAGTTATTTTGTTATGTATATGTGACTTGGCTCATGTGGGTTCAATGTGTTACTTGTATGTTAGTCAAAGTATGATCAATAGGGTGAGAGATGTCACATTCTTCTATTGTAGTTACTCTTTCCTTTTTCAGATATTTGGTAGTTATACTTCCTATTGGTTCAACTATCCACTTTTTCTTCCCTTGCATTTATTGTTAGGATTAAGGTGCCATCAACTTTGTAAATCCTATGTATTTAATTACACCTAATATTGTTTATAAATTACTTAAAAGAGATGAAAGTTTCACTGATAGTGGTAATTATTTTTTTACCATCATGGTTTTACTGGTATAGTAATTAATTTTTACTAGGGGCCTCTGATTAATTATTATCATTAGGAAGTTATTATTTAGTGGATAAGCATCTTGGAGGTTATGGAGGTTCTAGGAACCCAACTTCCTATGAGGTTGTTAGGATATTTGTAACCATTTTGGCATGGCTATTATAAGCCCATAACACCTTGTGAAAGAAGACAAAAACCACCTTGAGAATATGGACAAACTAGGTGCCCATTTTAGTGAGTCAGTTATAACCTACAAGGGCTATGTTAAGCATACTAGGAAACATCCAAGGAGGGGCATTGGGATGTGTGACCATCTTGGTTGCATCATTTAGGTGTTGAAACACTATAAAATATATGCTTAAGGAGGTAGAAGTAAGCCGGTAAGAATGTGAGGAAAATCCTATTCATAGGTGCTTGAGGGAGTGTGTGAGTACAGTGAATGAAACTCTATACATGTGTTGTTAAATTGAAGACTGAAGATGATATATGGAAGTGGATGTATTGCAATCTTGCATTTGAAGACAATACATGCTTGACCTCTCTCTTTAGTGGTGATTTTTCCTGAAAGGGTTTCTCCATGTAAACATTGTGTTATGTGATGATCTTCTAGAGTTTCTTGCACTCGTATGTTACTAATTTGTGTCTCTTTATTACTGCTATCTTATGGTGATGTTATCTTCCTTTTTATTTTTGTTTCAAGTTCATATAAAGTGGTAGTATTAAGCATGTTAAAGTGGCTGATTTTAGCATCATAAAGAAGTTAAAACTCTACATGGTAATTCCATATTAATGCAACTTAATTTCAGATTTACATACAAATTTTAGATTATCATATTGTAGTAATCTAACCCTTATATCTCACCAATTGGCATCATATCTTGAATGGAGATTTGATGATTAAAAATTGGACTAGAGATTGATCTTTTATCCAACATTTGATATCAGAGCTAGATTGTGTAAGAGTCTTTGAACTTTTAAGGAGGTGTTGGAGGCTTGTAGACTATAGTGGATGTTTTGTATGTTAACATTGTTTTGCAAAGTTGTGAAATTGGAAGCCATAGCATCTAACTCTCAGATGGATGTTGTTAATGGGATTTATGGTGCGTAATGGAAGCTGATGGTTGAGGATCTTATTTTATTAGAAATGTAGAATCACGAGAGGAATAACAAACATGAAAGATTGCAAATCAATACACAAAGAAATCAAATGTATGAAGTCCACCATATAGATTGGAGAAGACAAGTACATATATAGGTGAGCAAAGGTAGTTAGTGGTTGAGGGAAAGACTCCTATAAACTAGCATGAGTGGTTAGTTTTGTGGGGGACTTGACGACCCTTCAACTAACCGTCTAACAACCTTAACTACCCAACAATCTTGACATGTGTCAAGATTGTGTAAGGGCACACCTAAGTAGGCTTATGCCTAAATGTATAATATGTATCTAATATATATACACCAACACCTCCCAGTTACAAGGCTTGGTGAGGCACCCAGGAACAATGCAAATATGGAATTCGGTCCTGGCAACTAGGCTTGATGAGATACCCAAGTACAATACAATCTATCATAAACAGAGAAAGGTAGAAAACCCAGTGGGAAAAAACTACCCTCCAATAGAGAGAAAATGAAATTATACAGGTGAAGAAGTACTAAGTTTCTTTCACTAAGTATAATATAGGATCTCCCCCATAGGAGAGAAAATTATAGAAGGCCTATGAGACCCCCCATAATACATGTCCTACTACAGTGATGCTGGATAGTTAACAAAGGATGCAAATCTAGATCAAAGAATGCCAAACAATGTTTCTTCCCTCGGGAAGAAATGAAACCACCTGAAGATGTAAGATATCTTTGCATGTGAGAAGATGTATGTATGATCTTGAATCATGTTGAAGATGATCCAAGGACATGATAATGCCCATGTCGATGTCTTCGAAGAGTGAGGCCCTCAAGTGTCCCCATGTCAATGCAGAAGGATACCATAATCAAATTAGCTGCATGCCTAATAGATGAGGATGATGACGATCCGGAACCATGTGTAAGATGATATAGAGCATGAATATTTATAGAGGACAATGGTGATGCAGATTCATCAAAACTATCATTAAAGAGAACACTGATGTCCTTAATGTGTGCTTCCATGTCAGCAATAGTGTAATCTACAAACATACAAGTGATGTCAGGTAGAAATTTATCCCAATCAACAATGTTGGGAAGACTAAAATCTTGTTGCAAAGAAGCACCAGAAGATTTTGAAGAAGGGACTCTGGAATATGATGAAACAACAGTATGAGTGATGACTTCTTCTATGTCAATGGAACATTACGTTTTTGTATCATTATTAGGGATGTGAGTTTTGATCAAAGCAGTATCATGTGGGAATGGAGAAACATTGGAGTCTCCATATATCTCTTGAATTTTGATCCATAATGTATGTGGACAGTCAATATCCATGATGGAATACAAAGCAGCATCTGGTATATGTAAATTTATCAATCTAACAATGTGATCATGATGATTAAATCACTTAGCATTTTGAGATTATTTACTAGGTTGAGGGCTAAGTCCATACAAATGGGGTATGAGATTATAGATCTTGAGATGTTTCAAGATGTGTTCACACCAGGACTTATAGTTTCCCTTGTTTAGGTTGATTACAGAAGAGTGAGTTTCATATCCCATGATTAGAATAGGTTAATTCCGTTATATAATAGAAATCAACACACTAGTCAACCCTCTTGATTAGGTGACCCCCCAGTTTTGGCACTTTATAACTTAGTTTGTTTTATAATGCAAGTAGGTTCAAAGTGTGGGAAATGAAAAAACATCAATTTTTGTAAAAAATGGTGCTCAATTTCGAGCTACTGATCAAGTGTTATCACACAATCAAATTCCCGTAAATGACTTATTTAATGAAAACTACACTTAAAATTAGAAAAAAAATGCCTAGAGGGAAAAAATCCCTAGTCGTCCAACCACTTGTTGGAGTTGGCAAGGAAAGAAGATTACAATGGTTTTATACGTGAGGGGGAATTGGCCTCTTGCCAACCTGGGCCTCACCCTTTGTCTTCATATTGATGTTCAGTATCATTTCATTTGTGATATGGTGGAGGATGGAAAGGTTAATTTGGAAAAGGTGGATACTCTAGAAAATGTTGTTGATGCATTAATGAAGCCTGTGAGCATAGATAAGTATAGATGGTGTGCCAGTTCGATGAGCCTTGGGGCCTATGACATTAAGTAACTTCGAGCATTGGAAGAAGCCAGTAAGTTCTTCATCAAGTGGGAGCATGTTAGAAAATGTACCTCAAATTACTGGCTTGATATTTCACTTCCCATGTTATGCATTTATTTCTTCATTGGCTTAACTATTCATTTTTGGTGGGAGCTTTTTAGCTGTCCCCTCGACAACTTGGTACAAAGCTTTAGCTACATTGGCGAGACATGGCAATATCGGTGGGAGTCTCTAAGTAGTCCCTTCGATAGCCAATATGAAGCATATTAGACTGACTTAGTGTTTCATTGGGACTTTGTTTTGGTTTCTTCGATAAACCAATACAGTGTATTACTTGCTAGTCCACGAGTGTCTTGGTGGGACCCGATCGGTGCTAAGTGGAGAGTGGGGATTGGCTGATGTCGATGGAGTGATGACAATTGTATGACTCAGTGACATGGCATTCACATGGCAGTGGGGACCACATGGAGTGGTATGTTCTTCATCGGAGTGACATCCTTATATTGGTGGAAGATGATATCCTGTCCCTTCAATGTGGTGAACAATGTGATTTTGGTGAGACTCTGTTTCGAGTCTCCTTGATAGTCCGACAAAGTGTTTTGCGAAGCTTGGACTCTTGTCGAGGTGACACAAGGACTTCAAAGGGAGATGGTCTGAGGTCTCTTCGACAGTCTCAACAGGCAGTTGACGGTTATGGTTTGTGTCTCCAACAGTTAGATGGTTTGAGACCATTTGCTACAGAAATTGAATCGACAGTTTTTGGTATGGCATGGAATGTAGAACAAAGAGTTCTCAAGGGTTAACTGAATGTGAAGAGGTGAACATTGCGACTATGAAAAGTAATGTTCGAATTGTTCATTGTAGAGTGTGAGAGGCTGATAAGAGAAATGTTGTGTCATCAAAGTTGATGCTATGAACTAAACATTTGGAAGCACAAGTATGTGAACTTTGTATGTAAGCCATATTTTACTGTAATACATAGTGACTTTGCTTGGTGTGTGGGTTTTTCTCTCGTAAAGGGTTTTCCCACGTAAAATTGGTGTTCATTATGTGTATGTCTCTTAATTGTCTATTCTGTCATTCTGTTTAATGTGCATATTTAGTGAACTGTGATTGGAAATTGAAAGTTTTTTCTGCACTTCTCTTTTGAAAATTCTTTGTGTCTCCTCTTCTCATTTGCTTGCTCTTTATACTTACTATTCATCTCCTCCAAATGCTGCCTAACTTGATTATATAGCACCTCCATGTATGCTACAAATTATTCTATCTCCACACCTCTCTTATCCTCCATACTGATGTCTCTTAAGTCTACTAATCCTCTAGGTTTTGCTCCTATCAAAATCTCAAATGGTGTCTTCCCTGTACTCCTATTCACAGAATTATTATATGCAAACTTTGCTTGCAGTAGAATTAGATACCAATTTCTTGCCTTGTCTCCTACTAAACATCTTAACAAGTTACCCAAACTCCTATTTACCATTTCTGTTTGTTCATCTATTTGTGGGTGAAATGTTGAACTAAACTTTAGGTCTATCTTCATCTTCTTCCATAATGTTCTCCAAAAATATCTAATGAATCTTGTATCCCTATCTAAAACTATGCTCTTAGGTAATCCATGCAATCTCACAATCTCCTTGAAAAATAGGTCTCCGACATGCACTAAATCATTTGTCTTCTTACAAGGTATGAAATGTGACATCTTTGAAAATCTGTCTACCACTACAAATATAGAATCATATCCCCTCTAGGTCTTTGGCAATCTTAATAAGAAATCCATGCTGATGTATTCCCAAGGTCTCTCTGATACTGTCCAAGATTTGTACAAATTAGTATTCTGACTACTCCTTTTTGCAACTTGACAAACTCTACAACTCTGCACAAACTTCCTTACATCCTTATATATCTAAAGCCAAATGTATTGTTCACTTACTAAAGCTACTATCTTGTCAATCCCAAAATGTCCTGTCAATCCACCACTATGCTTTTCCTTGATCAAGTTATCTCACATTGAACTCCTAGGTATACACAATTAATTTCCTTTGAACAACATATCTTCCTGAATGAAATAGTCTAACCACTTACTTCTATCTATCACAACAAGTTCCTTACATGCTTTCTATGGTTCTACAAAATCAAGATCTTCTTCATACATATGCTTCAGTTCCTCAAAACCTAATACTTCTACTCTCATTTCTATCAGCAAATTCCTTCTTCTGCTCAATGCATCTACAACTTTTGACTTTACACTCCTATGCTTCAATACAAATGTCTAACTCTGCATGAACTCTACCCATCTCACATGTCTCTGATTCAACTTTCCTTGACTATTGAAATACTGCAAAGCCTAAAGATTAGTGTACAACACAAATTCCTTAGGCAACATGTAATGTCTCCACTTCTTCAGAGCTTGAATTATGGCTTAGAACTACTGATCATAAACTAAATATCTTCTCCTTCCATCATTCAACTTCTCATTAAAATATTCTATAGGTCTCCCTTCTTGAGTTAACACTACTCTTATTTCATTTCCACTAGCATCACAATCAACTTGAAATACTTTGTTAAAATTAGGTAATGCTAATAGTGGTTGCTCTATCAGTTTCTACTTCAATAATTCAAAACTCTTATGTGCTCTTAATGTCCACTTAAAGTCCTTTCTATCACCTCTCATTGTCTATGTCATTGGTGTGCATACTGAACTAAAATTTCTAATGAACTTCCAGTAGAAACTTGCTAATCCATAAAATGATCTAACTTCTCCAATGCTCTCTGATGTTGGCCATTCAAGAATTGCTCTAACCTTTTCAAGGTCCATCTTCAATCCTTCCGCAGAAATTACAAATCCAAAATATACCAATTCTTCCTTTATGAAACTACATTTCTTAATGTTTATCAACAATTTCTCTTCCCTTAACCTCTATAATACTTGTCTAGTATGCCACAAATGTTCTTCTTTTGTCTTATTGAAAATCAAAATATCATCCAAGTATACAATAACAAACTTACCCAATAATTTCTTCAAAACCTCATTCATCAACCTCATGAAAGTACTTGGTGCATTAGTCAATCCAAAAGGCATCACTAACCATTCATACAATCCCTCAATTGTCTTGAATGCAGTCTTCCACTCATCTCCTTCTTTGATCTTGATTTGGTGGTATCCACTCTTCAAGTCTATCTTTGTGAAATACTTTGCTCCACTGAAATAGTTCATGATTTCATCCATCCTTGGCAATGGAAATCTATACTTAACTATGTTCTTATTGATTGCTCTAGAGTCTGTAGACATTCTCCATTCTTCATCATTCTTTGGTGCTAATACTGCAGGTATCGTACATGGGCTCAAACTTTCTCTGATCAACCCTTTCCTCATATATTCCTATATCTATCTATTTAGCTTTGCATTCTCTACTAGTGTCATCTAGTGTGCTTCTTTGTTAGGCAAACTAGCTCTAGGTATAAGGTCCATATGATGAATGATAATTTGGATTGGTGGTAATCCTTTAGGTACATTATCTGATATGATGTCTTCATACTCTATTAATAATTCAATTATCTCCCCCGGTGGTGGTTCTTCTTTCTGATAACAGTCTCTGCAGTTCTTAGGAATCAAAGAAAAACACATATTCTCATGTCTCAGTCCATCCAAGAATTTCCTTCCATCTACCAAATAGATTCTAGCATTCCCACATACTTCACTCTTAGGCTCATCTTCCAAAGGTATCAAGATATGTTTCTTTCCATTTGATGTTATAGTATATGTATTCTTTTTCCCATCATGTATAGTCTTTCTATCATACTGCCGTGGTCTACCCAACAATATATGACATACATCCTTTGGCATAATATCACATAGTACTTCATCATTATAAGATCCTATATGAAATTTCACCAAACATTGTTCACTCACTAGTACCTTGTGTTCATCCCAAATCCATGCTATCTTATAGGGCTTAGGGTGTTTCAATCTCTCCATGTTCAGCTTAGTCACCATCTTCTCTGAAACCACATTATCAGTAGTACCACTATCAATGATCAAATTGCAACATTTACCTCCCGATTTACATCTAGCCTGAAACAAACTTTTCCTCTATGGCGGTTCCTCAGTTGTCTCTTCTTGAAATAGTGATCTCCTCATGACTAATGATTCTCCTTTCTTTAGCTTTCCTACTAAACTAGGTGATCCAATAGGCTCTTCCTCTACATAAGATGCTCTTGCACTATTCTCTATCCTCTTGTTTGTACTTCCCTGATGACATTCAAATGCTCTATGTCCTTCACCCCCACACTTAAAACAAGTTCCTCTGAATGATCTCTTATCAAACCCTCTTTAATCCTTCTTGTATCCTTAGTTGTGGTAAGGATTATGATTCCCTTAGCTATTGCAGTAGAAACATTTGTTTTCTCTCTAGTATGGATTGTTATCTCTATCTTCCTTCTGATATGGGCTACTTTCTTTGTTCTGCTCTGCATATGATCTTTCTCCTTCAGAATATGTTCTACCTCTTTGAAATTTACCTCTTCTACCTCTTTATCTCTAATCATGCTTCTTATTCAACTTCTCTTCAACTTTCAGGGAAAACTGATAAGCTTCTTCTATTGTTGTCATCCTAACTAGACTCAGTTCCTCTTGAATGTTCATCCTCAATCCATTTATGTATCTTGCCACTTTCTCCTTGCTTTCTTCACTATGTCCATTCCCTATGATCATCTTATGAAATTTTTCAGTGTACTCCTTTATAGATTTCTCTTTTTGCCTTAGGTTTTGTAATCTTTTTTAACAATTCCGACTCATAGTTAGCAGGTATGAACTTATTCTTTAACTTTGTCACCATCCTATCCCATTTTATAATATTTTCTTTTCCTCTCTTATTTCTATCCAACTGAACTTCTTTCCACCAAATAGTAGCATGTCCTTTCAATTTAGTTTTTGCAAATCTTATTCTCTCTGGAGCTTCAATTTCTTCATATTCAAAGTATTCTTCCAAGTCATTTATTCAATCAATCAATTCCCTAGGATTCAAATTTCTAGTATAGTTTGATACATCTACTCTAGGTATCTTACCAATCTTTGAAATATCTTTCAACATCTTTGCCTGATTTTATTCTTCTTCTTCTAGGGCTTCTTCATTTTGATCAGCAGATTGAAATTCTTCATCATCACTTTCAACATCATGTCTAGTGTTTAGTCCTCTTCTTCTACAGTATCCAATCTAACCTTCATTTTCCTCATCATCTCAATCAATTCTTTCATTCTTCCAACAACATTGGCTATAGAAGGCATCCTCCTCAGTAACATCTCTTCCTAGGATCCAGTGCAAGTTTTGCCTCAATTCAGTGATCTAACTACAAGGTAGCAACTACCTCACAATCGACACTCTATTGAAAAACATAAGTAGACTGCCTCAGGTCGGTAATCTATTCACCACAAGATCTTACAAAATGCCTTCACTTCTCAAAGGATTCAAAACATCAATCTGATACTACTTGGTATAGTCATGGCCAGAGGGTTCAAAAAAAGAACTGTCCAAACCATGCAGTTAGAGTAAACACAACAAAAACAACACAATCATAGAATGCAATGGAAGATTCATATATTTATAATATCAAATAATTACAATGCTCATATGTTCCAGCAACATGTGGGCTACAAACAAAGGGCTCACAGGCCTGCGTTCCGGGCTACAATAGATATGCAAGATATGGCATTGAAGTGCCTTCTCAAAAAGAAATTTGAATTCTAAATCACATTCTAAAACTACTAACCAAGAACTAACTTCCTAATGCATCTAAGATATGTATATATATCATCTTCAAGCTCATACAATCCTCCGCATTAGCCATAAGAGGTTACAAACTCCAATGAAAGATGTAACACATAGAAACAAGGTAGGTCGACCTACAACATCCGGTATTGCTTCGTAAATGCATGAAACTTGGTGTAGACCTCAAGGAAGGTTTGTGTAATCCATATGTGCTATGTATGATGTTCCATTAGGCTCCACAAGTCATGGAAGTGCTCCGTGAACCTTCTCCTTGAACAACTGACTGTCTAGATGCTCTGTTATGTGAAAACTAATAATCTTCTGATAGCGATAACTTTTAGCAAACAAATCCAAATGACCTAAAATTTGAATATGATGTAGATGACACTATGTAGATGCTAATTCCTACTCTGTGAGCTCTGATATGAGGATGCAGCAAAATGCGATACAGAATGTTGAAACTAGAAATGATTGAACTAAACTGAAATGCAAGAAAAGAAAGGATGCAAATATTTTTGGTTAATGCAAGATTGCTCTACAACCTAAGATTCTCTTGTATCACAACCAATTATATTTATTTATGGGGATTTGGAGGAAACCCTTAGGGATACACATAGGACTTGGCATCAAGACAAAATACCCATAATTTTTAAAGAAAAATTTAGCATAACATACATTCATTTAACTCAAATAATTTTTTATTTCTTAGTTTTTTTAAAATTTATAATTTTTATGATTTGTAAAATTTTATAGTTTTTATGCTTTTGAAAATGATAAATTTCAAAAGTAAAGAAGGAAAACTAATCATTAGAAACAATAAAATGAATTATCCTAATATCAATTGTTGGCCGTCCTTCTAGTGACATTTATGTTGATGTAGATTTTGACACATGAACTTACCTTTGTTGTTGCCCCTTGTAGGCTTCACGGCTTGTAGATAAGTTGGTGTGTTAAAAAACACATCAACAAGAGCCTTATTAATAAAAAGATGGTTGATAGTTTTTCTATTTACTCTAATGATCAATTTGATTTCTATGAACATTGTGTGTTTGGCAAACAAAATAAAGCATCTTTTCCCTCTATAAATTATAAAGATAAGAAATTATTATAAATCATTCATTTTGATAGATTGTTTGGTCTAGAGGATGTGGGTTCTATGGGTAAATATATTGTTATGTCACTTTTATTGATGATTGTTTTAGATACACCTATGCTTATTTTATTCATTCTAAATTTGAAGTTTTCTCCAAGTTTAAGGAATTTAGATTGAACTTGTAGACAAGTAGACATATAAGAAAAAAAGATGTTGAGATCTGACAATGGTGGTGAATATTGTTCTAGTGAATTTGGTGATTTTTGTAAACATGTAGGTACTGTTTGATAGAGTACTACCCCCTACATCACACAACAAAATGAGATTTTAGAGATAACCAAACCTTAATGGAATGAATCAAAAGTATGTTTAGTGGTATATAGTTATATTGATTCTTTTGGGTAAAGGCTGTGAGTACTACTTGTTACTTGGTTAATCAATGATATTCTTATTTGGCTCTTGTTGACAAAACACCTTATGAAGTGTGGATAGGTAAGAAGCCTACATTCTATTTTACATTTGAAGGTATTTGATTGTGAGGCTTTGATTGATGTTGCTAAAGAAAATCAATCTAACTAGATCTAAAAGCATATAAAGACATCCTTGTTGGTTATGGTGAGAATGTAAAAGTTTTTTTTTTATCTTTGGAATCCACTAACCTAGAAAATTATTTATTCTGGAGATACAAATTTTAGGGAGTTTAGAGCATTTTTAGGTCCTTTATAGTTGAAGGAAAAAGAAGGAATGAAAATAGTGTATCTTGAGACTAAGGTCAAAAAGTAGGAAGATGTACATTTTGAAGAACATAATGATGGGTTAGAAGATGGAGAGGAAGAAGTGTCCATTTAAGTGAGAGTTCTGAGTAGGATGAACATGTAGAGAAACATGAAGAAGCCCTTACTCCACCCTTGAGATGATCCATGAGACCACGAAACCCAGTTGACAAGAATATCCCCCCAAATTTTTTGTCATGTATTTTCTTTGTTATGTATTAATGATAAACTAGGATCTTTTAGGGAGTCTCTCTCTTCAAAGGATATGGAGTCTTAGATGCATGTTCCTCATCATCTACATAGTCAAGGATGTCTAGATTGGCTAATGGGACAAAAAAGATGAAGGGCAAGGCATTTTCTCATCTAGAAGTCTTGAGTTAGGGAGATGTCTTCTTAATTTTGGAGCTTTCCATCATATGACTTCATCACAAGGTATGTTCTCTTCATTTGAGCCTTCTACTTTACCACAAGTTGTATCCTAATGGGGAATAATACATTTATGAGTGTTTTTGAGAAATGATATATTAATATGGGAGAAGGAACTTTGAATGATGTACTTTGCATGCCATCCTTGTCAACCAAACTCCTTTATATCTATTAGATTACTTAGAGTGGAGTACGGAAAGTGTTGATTTCACAACTGATTCAATAATTATTGAAGACTTGGAGAGTAGAGAGATCATTACTGTTGGGATGGTTAATCATGTATCATTTGTGCACCTTTTCACATTTTATCCTTGATGGTATGGAGGCTCCTTTGACTGATATTCACACTCATGCATCTAGTGTAGATTGTATTCTTGGTGAGAAGTTTGGTTACTTAAACATTGGTGTTCTTTCATTCACTCAAGTCCTTGATACTTGTGAGTTGTGCTAATATTCCTTTACCTCCACCTCCTACTTCTTCAGAGCTTAGTGTTGCTATGGATTCTAGTACTTCAGTTCAACAAGATGTTTCTTGTCTTTCAAATTCAACTTTGTGGGATGGCCTTTTGATAGGTATTGTAGATTTATTTTGTGAGTTTGTTGGAGTCACTCAATAGACTCACAAAAGATAAGATCTTTATATTAGTCCTTCTCCAAAAGAGAGATTCTACACACAAGGATTAATTAGAGGAAAATAGATGTACAAATGAATTAATGGTGCTTAAAAAATTACATGATAGGATGTATACAATATATATAGCTTTTGAGTTTCCAAATTTGATGAGGATGAGTAAAAGGTAAAAACTAAAAATAAGGGATTTCTTTAAAGAAGAATCCCATGAAAGAAGGAAATGACAACTTGTACACATTATCCTATCTACCTAAGTAAACTTAGTAAGGTGCAATTAAATAATTACACCAACAAATCCCTTAAGTAAAACTTAGGGAGAAAAAGAAAAGAATGGGTCCTGACTACAAGGCCACATGTTAGGTACCCATTTACAACAAACTCTCATAAGTGGAGAAAAGGAGAAAAACCTAGTGGGAAAAAGCTTCTTTCCAAAAGAGAGACAACATATTATAAAACATGAAAATGATGGGAGAAGATGCAGTCAATGTGACTTATAAGAAACAACAACCATCATGAATATACAAAATAGATCCTCTAGAGAGGAATGGAGAGACTAGGAATCCCCCCATCTTGAAGAAAATCCTAGGCCATTGAAGTATGCTCAACAGATGAAGAAAATATAGTACCTACAAATAATATTCCTCCCCTTGGGAAGAAACAAGTCCAATGGTATATGTAGAAGCAACTCCAACTTTGAGAAGAGAGAAAGTCTCAAAATGTGTGCATCTAAAATTGTCCAAGTGTCCTCATGCTGATGGCACATGATGCCTTCTCCAAAATAGGAACTAAATGCCCAATCAAAGAAGATGAATCAAGAGAGAGTGCAGATTGAACTATATCCAAATACATAGAAGAATGGATGATAGATGTGCTATGACTGTCATCAAAGAGGAACTACAAATCCTTAAGAGTGTCCTCAAGATCTACAATGCGAGATTTAGTAAATAACTTAGAAATTACCTATCAAATAATCATCCCACACAAGTAGCTAAGTATTAAGATAAGAATGGACATTTTGATAGTTTTAACTACAGCCACTTGATTAAAATAATAGCTAGAAGGGGCTTGAGTGCTAACTAGACATGCTTGATTAAAATTATTGCCAAAATTTTCTTGTGTTGGAGTACTTGGTAACACTGAGAGGGCGGGGGCTGAATCAGTGTTGCAGAAAACAAAACAAAATTGACAAATTTACACATTATAATTGTAGGTTTAGACAATAGATATGCATGGTGACTTAAATGCTTATTAGTACATGTGTCAGAGCATTATAGAGACAAGTAAACAAGTTCCATGTGCATATGTAACAAATGACAAATAGCATCATAAGACATATGGCAAATAAAATAAATGACAGATGGCACCATAACACACATATTTTTAGGAGTGGAAACCCTCTGGGGTAGAAAACCACTTAGTAAAAGTGCCTCGCTAGCTTATGTAATAAACTTGCCTCACTGGCTACAATCAGTGCCTCATTGGCTTATTATTATTTCTACCTCACTGGCTTATTATTATTTCTGCCTCACTGACTTGTGATCATTTCTGCCACACTGGCTTGTGATCATTTCTATCTCACTAGCTTGTGATCAATCAACATAACAAATAGTACAAATCAATTATAGAGGAACACTTTGTTTCTCTAAAGTCCAATCCTTGAATATCTCATTAATTAAGATTCAAGTATCAATACAACTCTGATCTAAATGATAATACAATAAAAACATTTTTCCACACATTACATCAGGTCTCTTCAACATATTATATACAATTTGTTTTAAGTCTTTCTTTCTTTCATCAAACAGTTTAAATGTGTAATTGAATGAATGTAAGCATGCAGAGAAACTCCTTATAGAACAAATAACTGTAAGATCCATAAAGTTGAATGGTTTCATTTTAACCCAAGGCTCAAATCACCACTGCATAATGTCCCTTTACTGCAGTAAACAAAAATAGTTCATATGATGTCTTCAAACTGTAACAAGAAATGACCTGTCTTCAAGATCATAGTGAAACCATAGAGTCAAGTTATGTTTTGTTCAAATCTTTGCATTGTATGCTTGAAGTAAACCCTAACTAAGGTAAGAGTAAACAACCTCCTTGAAAACTATTGCCATTACCAAACAAACTTGACTTATAATTGTTCTTGAGTAAAAAGATAAGTGAAGTGCATATCCACGAATCTTGAGCTATGCAACAGGGGTTTTAGGTAGATACCACAGTTGAAACTCAAAATAGTATAAAGGAAACTATACTGAACATCTCAACCAATTCCAAGCTACTCAAAAATAGGGAATTTCATTCAACAAATATGACAGATCAAATAGAAACTTCAACATACATTATCAAAATAAAAATATCATGTGACTGATCCATCATGAAAACCTTTTGCATCTAAAACTTAATAGTCAAACTTCCCCTTTTACTCCCGAGCATTGTCATATCACACAGATTACTTAAGAATTCCACAGGTTTCACTGCATTTTCCATAATTTTTCATGATAACCATTGAGATGACAAACCCTAGCTCATAGCCTACATTTCACTTTGCAAAAAGATTCATTCTCTAAGCTTTTTGACCGATGGCAACTTGTGATCCCAGTGAACGATAATAAAACTTAAACTATTTTTACCTATTGCATATGCCAAAACCTGCTGGGCCGGTTGCAAATTTAGTGGCCCCTAAAACACCCTTTTTATTATGACTTTGTTTACATATAGGCTCAAGGGAAATAATTAAGCATCTTTGTCAACATTAAACTTTAGATGAAACAATTTGTATTTGTATCCCCTTTAAAGGTGATCATACTATTGTAGTAACATAGTACTAGCATAGTAACTGAAGATGCCATGATCAATTACCAAACTCAAGATGCCATATGATATCAGTGTGCTATCAGCATAAGATATCAATGTTTTTACAATGTGTTCATGTCACCATGATGAACTTGCCATGGATGTCCATACCAAACAACTGAGGATGCCATTGTCAATACTTAGAATGCATATCTATACCAAGATACTGTTGTGATGTTCACAACACGCCCCATTATGCTCCTTAGCAAAATGGGGACCCCTGTTGATGTCTTGCTTTTTGCTTCTGCTTGTGTTTTTTCTGCTTTCTGGCGGTCTGGTAAAAATGAAGGTCAGGTGCATCATCATCATGATATTGCATGAGGTAGGTCATCATCATGATGTCTGTTTGTCAAGGTTCATATTTTGTTGTTGTGACCTCATAGTTAGAAAGAGCTTGAAATTCCATGCAGGTTTGCCTTTTACTTCACTTGAAAATTCGTCCATATGTGAAAGTTATGCACGGTCAAAGTTTTGGTCAAACCTGATATTCGCAGGAGGATCATCATATTTTTATATCCTAAGTCATGTTGACAGGATCATCATGATCTTGGTCTATCACCCGCTAAAAATCATGCAGTCGCAACATCCAGACGTCAATCTTAGGTGGTAGTGCTTTCTACCCGTCAAAAGGCCTTGGGCGCATCATCAGCATCATGATTTTCTTAGGGGCGTCATATGTTATAAACTTGGTTTTGATTGCATGATGATGATGATGATCATCATATTTTAAACGCACCCCCCCCCCCCCGGTAATATCCTGAGGTTTGAAATATCATGATGACATCAACTTTCAGTCAAGGTAAGTTACCCCGTCGAAATGGTCTTTTGTATCGCGAGCATCATCATGATATCCTTGCATCGCCTGATCTTAAAATATCATGCTAATGGTCTAGGATCACCCTGACTTAACAAATTCATCATCGGTATATTTGCATGCGCATGCTATAAACCTATCGCTAGGTCATCATCATGATATTTGCTGAAGTTCGAATTATGATGATGATGACTTCATATCACCCTGATCTTTCATGAGGATCATTTGCTAAATTTCGCCAAGTGCTGGAATCATCATAATGATAATTCAAGAAAGAGGATCATCATCTTCATATCCTCCTGATCTCCGGTTAGCGAATATCATGATGATCACCCTATTTATTCAGAAGAGTTCGATATTACATTTCTCAAGAGCATCATCATATTTTGTAATATCACCCTAGCGCAAATATCATGATGACCAACTCGTCCTTGTGCTCCGAAAGCGAAATATGACGATGACGTCATCATCATTCTTTATCCTGTCCTAATTGTCAAGATCATCATGATCTTGTTTGTTCGCCTGATATTTCGCAAAGTCCTCCTGCCAAAAAATGCAACCTTTTGAGAACATCCTGATGATCATCATCATCATATTTTTTTCCTGATGATCATCATCATCACATTTTCCCTTCGGCAGGATTTTTCCCAAACATGATCCGGTTGGCGAAATATCATGATGACGTCATGTTCAAGTTTAACGAAGGCTCCGAATATCATGATGACGTCATCCCGATCTAATGAACAAAGAAACAAATATCCTCCTGATGATCATCATCATCACATTTTTCTTTCAGCAGGATATTTTCCAAAACCCGATCTGGTTCACGAAATATGATGATGATGTCTTATTCTATGTTCGACAGAAGCTAATATCCTGATGATCATCATCATCATCTTTTTTTCCTTCAAACAGGATATTTTTTCAAGCACGATCCGTTTGCCGAAATATGATGATGACGTCTTATTCCAAGTTCGACATACGCCCCAAATATGATGATGATCTTCATCATGCTGATCTTTCGAGAGGGTTACCTTGGCCGCAAGAGGATCATATTCACTTCATCATCCTGATCATGCTCCTCAGGTAACCTGATATCACAACTATCCCCTGATCTTAACCGAACATGATGATGACGTCATCCTTAGCATTTCAATGAAGCCCGATTATCATGATGACGTCACCATCATCTTCCTTTCCTCGACAGCACGATTATATTCGTATCCTCCTATTCTTCCTGAATATGATGATGATGATGATGTTGTTCTTTTCTCCAGTATGCAGAACCCGAACATCATGATGACATTCATCTGGACCTTCAGAAGCGAGAGCATCATATTTTCAGAAAATCATGATAATGAGGTATATCGACTAACCTGTTTTTTGACGCACCGACAGGGATGATCATGCCGATGGGCGGGAAATGAAGCGGTGGAGTTTTAAAGTGTTTTTTTTGGCGCCTCTGGCCATTTTTCAGTCAGCGATAGTTGACCTAATCAATTTTGAGCAGCTTGGGCGCATTTTGGACGCGTTTTTTGGAGTTTTCTGGATCCGATCTCCTCAATCTTGCGCAGTCACCTGGATTTAAACGCTTATTTTAATTTCATGCCATTTTTATGATAAATGTGAAACTTATTGCTCGTCTTGTCTTGCAGGCTTGCAGTTGAGGAAGCAGCTGGAAAGTCAATGCAGTGACCTCATGGAGGCAGAAGATCAGATCTCAGGAGCAAGAAGATAGAGATGAAATGCAAAGGGTCAAGGCCATTCAAGTAAAGAAGAAGGTCGCAGCTGAAGGTATTATCACAAAAGACAAACAGAAGTTATTACCCAGCTGCTGGAACTTCTCAGAAGGGGCAATATTTCGCCCAGATTTGACCACTGCTCTGAGATATTTTTGAGAACTGGTTCACCTGCATTTATTGCTGTAACTAGGGGTTTGAACCAGGGATTCTGTTAGGTTTTTGCTGTAGTCAGGACAATCAAAATGTCTTTATATTGTGCCTCTCTACACTGTAATACTGGACAACAGGGGCTACAACAGGGATTTTTAGGGCCTGCAACAAGATTTTAGGAAAGCACAGCAAGTTAGCATAGTTTAGAAGTAGAAGAAGGAGGTCGCCTGTTTGTCTGCAGTAAGATGTGCGTGGAATGTCTGGCTGTCTTACTGTATCTGTAAAGCTTGTAAGTTCTCTGTAGTATGATCAATGAAACTAAGAGTCATTCTTACATTGTAAATCATGTATGGCTATTTGTTTCTAATACAATAGAATCTGGAGTTCTGCATCTATCTTCTGAGTGTTCTCCTGCCCTTCTTTGTATTTTGAAATATCTTCTTTGAGAGCTTGCAATTTTAAATGTATGTTTGTGAAAATGCTCAGAACTTACATTTAGGGTTTTTACTGTGGATTTGATCAGATTACTGTGGTATTTACATAGTGCATAACAGAAACACTTAGATCCTTCGGTAGATTAAGTGAGGTATAGTTTAGATCTTTCTAACTTTTCCCAACCCATCTGAAATATCTAGCTGAAAACGTAGAAATCCAAAGGAAATTGTCTCAAATTTGAAGAAGCATGATAACAGAGCTATAAGTAGACAGTTTTCATAAACAGATCAAGAAGAAAGCTACAAAAATCCAAGAAAACCCTCTAAAGCTTGCAGCCCAGTATCACTTGTATGCAAATGAACAGAATACTTGTTGAAATCTATGACCTCTTTGCATATTCTTAGTCCAGTAAACCACAAAATAAACCTAAACTACGTAAGGCCCCTTGAACATTACAGCTTCACATTGACCAACTGAACTTGACCAACCGAACCATTGTAGACTTGGGATTAGTTGAATCACCAAAATGATTCCTTCTCATCTTTCAAGTATAGTTACAGTTCATGTCATGTGAATTTTAACTTATTGTTATGATTGCATCAAAACAGTCATCAACAGTTTTCTGGCGCTAGAAGGAGGGCCTGCCTGAGTTAGGTTTCATTTCAAACTGGCTAACGACAGTAACAGAGTGACTAGGTCTAGGTCCAGTTCAGGAGACATATTTGTGCAAGTACCTGATACAAGGCGAAGTAAAAGCCCTTTAATTTGGAATCCAAAAATATCGCAAGCAGGAAGTTCATCTGGAACACCCCCTGGGTCACCTTTTAACATCCGTAGTATTGTAAGTCCTGACAGATCACTATTCAGATCTTTAAATCTTGGTTCAGGCACTCCTGGAGGTCTTAATCCTCCTCTAAATCCTAATCCACCAATCAATCCAGGTATTTCTGCAAGTTCAAGTCAAGCTCAAACACCTGCAATGGCTTATTTCGATGTCAATTCTCCCATATTCTTCAATGACTATCATGACATGCCAAAAAATCCGGAAAAGATATGTCCCAAATACCAGTTGCATCAAGACCCAGAAGATCATATTAGAATATTTAAGGAAGCATGTTTTAGGGCTATGTTAGAGCACGAGGATGTTGTGTGTAGGTTGTTTCCTTACACCTTTAATGAGCAGGCCTCTAGCTGGTACGTAAACTTACCCAATGGTTACATTTCTTCCTGGGCACTTATGGAAGAAGCATTTCTGTCAAGATTTAGAGGACCCATTGACCCTTGTGCTTTGTATCATAAACTGGCTGCTATAAAACGAGGTGAGGGAGAGCTAATTGATAATTTCAATGACAGATTTCAAAAGGCCTATTCTAGGCTAGCAGCCCCTTATACCATAGATGATGCTCCCTTGTTGGCTATGTACTATGCTGCTTTGGATCCTTTAACTGCCATGTTTGTCAAAAGGAAACCTGACATAGATTCAATATCCAAAGCCTATAAAGAGGCAGCCTCAGTAAACCAAGAAATGAGACATACAACCTACAGTCCATTTGGAGGAAATTTTGGGGTGCAGAATCAGGCACACCCATGGAATGGAGTCCCTGTGCAGCATGCTCCACTAATAAATCCGGTTCCTTCTTACACACCTGTGTATAATCCTACTCCAATCCAGGCTATAACTCCTTACACGGCTGGTACTTCCAATAGCAGTCAAAATAATGGTCAGCCTTTCTTCCAACTTCCTAGGGATGTAACTGTGGCAAAAGCACAAGATGATAGGGAAGACATCAAAGAGATTACTGCACATTTGAAAAGATTAACAACCGAAGTGACACAGCTAAGAAATGAGAATCTCTATGGAAGAAGCAACCAAAACTACAATCCACCTCAAGGTCACAACCAAGGCCAAAATCAGAATTATAGTCTCAACCAGAATCAGCAGTACAATCAGAACCAAAACTACAATCAGCATCAAGGCCCCAGTCAGGGGCAACCAATGCAAAATAGGGGGCCAGTGATAGATAATAGGACCTGGGGCAATAATAACAAGAACCAGAATCAACCTAGGCCACCCAAGACATGGAACACTGGGCCCAACAACGGTACTCTGGCTTCTCCTTTTGAGAATACAGATAATCATGGTGCAAAACAAATAACTAACATACAAATGGCCAATACAGCACCCAAAAATTGGTGCAGATTTCATAATACTAACGCCCATGCTGAGCATGACTATCCACAGTTCCACTTGGCAGCTAGTATTTTCAACGTAGATGTACAGCCTCCTACCTCTGAATTTCTCATCCCTAAGGGTAATGAGGTAGTACCCTCAGAATATGACATAGCATTAGTCTTAGAAACGTTTACCTTTGCAACTGCAGAAGAGAAAAGGGATGAATTGCTAGAGGATGAACCATACTGTTGTGAAAGTCTTTATCCTGAATTAGCCTTTGTGTTAAATGCTTTTCAGTTTCCTTTTGAATCTGAAAACGAGATATTAAATGAAACAGAGGAGGTGCAGGCCTTTCAACAGACAAATAAAAGCCACACCTACAATTTGAGGAACAACCCTCGGCCGGGAGGACCTTTCACCACTTCCACTCCTCCGAATAACATCAATACACCCCCAGATCAGAATGCTAGCAACAATCCTGCCATACTTAAAGCTAGTCAGCACACAAATAACGGAACAGCAGTGCAAAAGGATCAAACAAGTAAGACAGAAGCAGTAGAGACAACAAGACTAATGAATTACTTATCAGAGGAAATAAAGAAAATGAAGGTCAGCATACCTCTAAATGAATTATTGAAGACCCCAGGGATCAGAAATGCTTTTTTAAAATCCCTGGATACATCCATGACAAACATGATGTCTGCTGATATAACTGTTCCTAGTAGTGATTCACCACCTAAGGAGAAAGGTAAGAAAGTTGAGCAGCCTTCCAACACAAATGTAGTAATACATGCGGATAAGAGGGATACTCAACCTTTCTTGTTAACTGTTAGGTTGTGTGGGAAGAATATACACAATTGCATGGTAGATTCTGGTGCTTCAGCCAACGTAATGCCCTTAGGAATATGTAAAACTCTCGGGCTGACTCCCACCAAGTCTGCCAAGGTCGTCACACAATTAGATAAGACCGAGGTTAGTGTGATAGGAGAACTCATGAACATACAGGTGCAGTTAGCTTCAGACCCTAGGGTGAGCCAAGTCATTGACATCCAAGTAGTAGATATACCCGTAAATTATGGAATGTTGCTGAGTAGGGATTGGTCCAAGACATTAAACGGATATATGGCTACTGACTTTTCACACATGTGGTTACCATGGAGAGGCATCCCAAACCAGATCAGAATAGAGGCAGAGCCCAGAATGAGACATATGATAACAGAGTATAATTGAACTAATGAAATCTTATATGCTGCTGTTGAGCCAGGTGTCTACATAATTACCAACAATGGGATGCAGATTGAAGAGATTATGATGTTAAACATTAGAAAGAAGTGTGTCAGCAATAGAACGGCACTATTCATTGAGTCTGACAGAAATTCTTCAGATGAGGAAAATAATGCCATAGACAAATTTGGTCATGCCATTAGACAAGAGGTAGAAGAGTGCGTTACACACAATCTCCCAGTCCAATGTAAGTTATATAAAAATAAGTGTAGAGTCCATGATAGGCAACATTCTGAGGAGAATTGTGAAATATGCAAAGACATCATTGAATATGAATACAAGAAGTGCATAGGGAAGGTAGAGTCACAAGAGAAAATGAGCATCCTGATCCAACATAGAGATATGTTCAGGATAATATAAGTGCCTTGATTCCAGATCTAGGGAAAGAAATAGAGGACAAGGGTGGTTATCTTTTTGAGTTGCAAACTACAAACACACATATGCAAGATAACCAAATGAAAAAACCCATGAATCAACAAGACAACACCCCACAGGCAATAAAAGGGACAAAGTGTGCCAAGGTAAAAGATCAAAAAAGTAAGGATGGCATGTGGACGTTAAAATGTGATGGGTCCAAATCAAAACAGGGCGCAGGTGCAGGTGTTGAACTCATAAATCCTCAAGGTAAATCTCATTTGGCAGCATATAGATTACAATTTTCCTGCACTAACAATATTGCTGAATATGAGGCCCTAATTTTAGGACTTGTCATGGCCATCAAGAAAGGGGTAAAAACCATCAGAGTGTTTTCAGACTCTGAATTAGTAGTCAGACAAGTGAGGAAATTATATGCCTGCAATTATAAGAAGATGATCAGTTACAGACATAGAGTTTGGGGTTTAATGGATTCATTTGATGCTGTTAACATAGAGCATATTCCTAGAGAGCTGAACCACAGGCCAGATGCATTACCAGTTGCTGCTAGTACATTAGAACCATTGACACTGTCAGGATTAAGACGATTTGCTGTTGAGCTAGTTAACGTGCCCAGTATACCAGACAACGTTACACACTTTCAGGTATTTGGAGAGGATCAGCAAATTATTGATTTTCTGACTTGTAATGAGGCATTTGAGGCCCAAATTATTGATGAACAAGAAAGGCCTGAAGTAACATGGGACGAAGAAGATATGATCAACTTAAAGAGCAACTTCTTGCCAAAAGGAGTAATTGAATTAGAACACATCTTTGACCTCGACGGAATAATAAGACAGAAAGACTTACCCAAAACAGAAGGGGGTAAGTGTGATTTACATAACTTAGGGACTGAGCTAAATCCGCAAAATGTACTAATTGGAAAGGCTTGCTCTGAGAAAATCAGAAAAGAGGTTCTGGATGTTCTGAAAAAATATAAACATGTCATAGCATGGACTTATGAAGACTTGAAAACATTTGATGAGTCCATCATAACTCACGTCATACCTTTAAGAAAAGAAGTCAAACCATTTAGGCAGAAACAGAGGCCTGTAAATGCCATTCTAGAGCCTTTAATCTTTGAGGAAGTTAAAAAACTACTGTCCGCTGGAATAATTTTTCCAGTCAGACATTCTGTCTGGGTAGCTAACTTAGTGCTAGTAAGGAAGAAAAACGGAGACATTCGGCTGTGCGTAGACTTTAGAAATTTAAACAAGGCTTCTGAAAAGGATAATTATCCTTTGCCCCCAATAGATGAAGTACTGCAAGCAGTAAATGGCGCAAAGATGATGTCTTTTTTAGATGGTTTTTCAGGTTATAACCAGGTTTTAATTGACAGGGAGGATAGACTAAAAACCACCTTCACTTGCAAATGGGGAAATTATGCGTATAGAAGAATGCCTTTTGGTCTGATTAATGCAGGTGCCACTTTTCAGAGGGCCATGGATGTTGCTTTTCGTGGATTATCAGGTAAATGTATTGTTATATATATGGATGATTTAACTGTGTATTCCAAGGATGCATCCACCCACGCTGAGGACCTCAGAAAAGTACTCCAACGATGTGAAAGGTATGGGATTTCCCTTAATCCTAAGAAATGTATATTTGGCGTAACTGAGGGTAAATTATTAGGCCATGTCATTTCTGAAAATGGAATTTCAATTGATCCGGATAGAATAGAATCCATAAAAAATTTGCAAATACCAAACAGTAGGAAAGAATTGAAATCATTTTTTGGTAAAATTAACTTTGTTCGGAAGTTTATAACAGGTTTTGCAGAGATTGTGCAGCCGTTGAATGCCATGTTAAAGAAAGATGCATAGATGGAATGGACGCCAGTAGCCAAAGCCACATTTGAAGATATCAAGGAGGCAATTTCTAATGCCCCTGTATTGGCAAGTCCAGACTACACATGCCCGTTTTACATCTACTCCTTTGCATCTTCTCATTCTGTCGCTGCTGCCTTGACACAGAAAGGTGAAAATAATGACGAGAGGCCCATAGCATTTATGAGTGCGCCTCTGAAGGATGCACAGCTGAGATATCTAGATATCGAAAGACAGGCATTTGCATTGGTGAAGGCTGTGAAAAAATTCAGACACTACATCCTGCGCAGCCAGATTAAAGCCATAGTACCAGACGCAGCAGTAAAGATGCTGCTGATGCAGAACGAGCCTGGAGAAAAAAGAGCCAAATGGATCACCACGCTGCAAGAATTTGACATGGAGATCATTCCCGCAAAGCTGGTCAGAGGGCAGGCGCTGGTGCAGACAATAGCAAACATGGATCCAAATCTGATAAAACAGCAATATGTATTGGATTCCCAAGATGCATCAGGCTGGTACGATGATTTAAGCACCTTCCTGATAGCTGGAAAGTACCCAGGCAAGATGAAGGCTTCTCAGAGGAGAGCTTTGAAGATTAAGGCACAGCATTATATGGTGCAAGGAGGTCTTCTATTCAGGAAGAACCATGATGGAATTTATCTGAGATGCATAAACAGAACTGAAGCTGATAAGGTGTTGACAGAACTACATGATAAGTACGGAACCGGCCATGGTTCCCATTTAGCTACAGCACACAAAATATTGAGAGCGGGCTATTACTGGCCCACTATGTTCAAAGATACTAAGCGTCATATCAGAGGTTGCCACACCTGTCAGACTGCAGCAGACAAAGGAAGAAATCTGGCCAATCCACTGCAGCCTGTGATCGAGTCCAGACCGTTTGCACAATGGGGCTTGGATTTTATCGAAGTCATCAATCCCCCATCTTCTGCAGGACACAAGTTTATATTGACGGTGACGGACTATTGTACAAGGTGGACCGAGGCCACCTGCTGCAAGTTTTCCACAACTGAGGTAGTTATCAAGTTCCTTGAAGAAAACATCATCACCAGGTTTGGAACACCCTATTCATTGGTATGTGATAACGGCCCTGCTTTCTCTTCTTTAAAATTTTCTAAATGGGCATTTGAATACGGGATCATTCTAAGGTTTTCTTTGAATTATTACCCTCAAGGTAATGGACTGGCTGAATCAACAAACAAAATCTTATTAGACATCATCAAGAGGTTAATTGCCAAAAGTCCTAGAGAGTGGAATACCCTATTAAGATATGCATTATGGGTAGACAGGACCAAGTTCAAAACAGCTTTAGGTAGCACACCTTACCACCTAGTTTATGGGACTGATCCCATACTTCCGGTCAATCTGAGAATACCAACCTGGAAGTTTGCCAATGAATATCTGGGCTTTGATAACCATAGGGAAGCCATAATAGTGCAAATGTTGCAACTAGAGGAGAAAAGAGGTCAAGCCCTCGAGAAGTTTGCCAAACACCAAGCAGTTGTTAAGAGGTGGTTTGACAAAAGGGCAAGAGTCAAAACATTTAGGATATCAGACTTAGTGTTGTGCTGGGACAAAGCACATGAAAAGAAAGGAAGCCATGGAAAATTCGATAAATTATGGCTGGGTCCATTACAAATTTCAGAAATAATAGGAGATAACACCTTTAGACTTAAGACCTTGACTGGAGAAGATGTGCCATTACCAGTTAATGGCCAGCATTTGAAACACTACTTCTAGGCTTGAAGGTCAGGATGAGGCAGTCCTTTCTTTCCTAATGTAAAGTGCTGTAGATAATGTACAGTTCTGCTTTTGCTGTTTTCTTTTGGGTTGGCTGTTTGTATAGCTTGTCCTCTGTTTGTTTTTGCTTTTTGTTTCTGTCTGTTTGTACATTTTTCTGTTTGTACAGCCTGTTTGTGTGGTTTGTTTGTTGCCTCCTCAGCAGGGATCTTTATTTTACTGTAGAGTATTAAGGAGCAGAACTAGCAACCATTCAAAACAGTATATAATTTAGGATATTCAGGTTAACCATTTGCAATTTATACATAACCTGTCACTGTCATGAATGTAGAGAGTTGTTCATCTTCTGAAGTTTCGTATTCAATAAATGTGATTGAGAATTCGAAGCAGGTTTCTCACGATGACACACCTAAAATCCTTGGGTTTGTTGAACCTACCAGTGTAGATATTGGGTGAAAAATCAGAGGTCACCCTTGCTACCATTACAATTCTCAGCTTAATTTCGGCAAGTGTCCACTCCTTGCATCATCATGAAGTTACAAATTGCTATATCTTATGAAATCTTTCAAAATTAGAAAACAAAAAATAAATAAATAAATGAATAAAATGGATTATACTGAAAATCCAGATTGAGCCATCTAAGTAACTCTACCGGGGCTATGGACGCTCGTTGGCAGTGGGGCTCTACTTAGGAGAATTGTAACGATAACCTTGCCGGGGCTATAGACGCTCGCTGGCAGAAAGGCTCTATCCGGTCGGCTATGAGGGAATATCCTCACCTACGTAGGCTAATGTCAGTCACTGGTTTGTTCAACCGATCTTCAAGATGAGGATAATTAATCACATGTACACAACTAAACTGAAAATGAAAATTCATGCATCTTTATTGAATACTTTGAGTCTCAAGCTGAGTAGCAATTTGCAGGAAAGATAGTTGGAAGTTAGGAGATCATTTCATCTAGTTTCCTTGAACACTCTGAATTTAATTGTTTTGTTTTGGTTGCTAGTTGTTGTGATGTTCACAACACGCCCCATTATGCTCCTTAGCAAAATGGGGACCCCTGCTGATGTCTTGCTTTTTGCTTCTGCTTGTGTTTTTTCTGCTTTCTGGCGGTCTGGTAAAAATGAAGGTCAGGTGCATCATCATCATGATATTGCATGAGGTAGGTCATCATCATGATGTCTATTTGTTAAGGTTCATATTTTGTTGTTGTGACCTCATAGTTAGAAAGAGCTTGAAATTCCATGCAGGTTTGCCTTTTACTTCACTTGAAAATTCGTCCATATGTGAAAGTTATGCACGGTCAAAGTTTTGGTCAAACCTGATATTCACAGGAGGATCATCATATTTTTATATCCTAAGTCATGTTGACAGGATCATCATGATCTTGGTCTATCACCCACTAAAAATCATGCAGTCGCAACATCCGGATGTCAATCTTAGGTGGTAGTGCTTTCTACCCGTCAAAAGGCCTTGGGCGCATCATCAGCATCATGATTTACTTAGGGGCGTCATATGTTATAAACTTGGTTTTGATTGCATGATGATGATGATCATCATCATATTTTAAACGCACCCCCCCCGGTAATATCCTGAGGTTCGAAATATCATGATGACATCAACTTTTAGTCAAGGTAAGTTACCCCGTCGAAATGGTCTTTTGTATCGCGAGCATCATCATGATATCCTTGCATCGCCTGATCTTAAAATATCATGCTGATGGTCTAGGATCACCCTGACTTAACAAATTCATCATCGGCATATTTGCATGCGCATGCTATAAACCTATCGCTAGGTCATCATCATGATATTTGCTGAAGTTCGAATTATGATGATGACGACTTCATATGACCCTGATCTTTCACGAGGATCATTTGCTGAATTTCGCCAAGTGCTGGAATCATCATCATGATAATTCGAGAAAGAGGATCATCATCTTCATATCCTCCTGATCTCCGGTTAGCGAATATCATGATGATCACCCTATTTATTCAGAAGAGTTCGATATTACATTTCTCAACAGCATCATCATATTTTGTAATATCACCCTAGCGCAAATATCATGATGACCAACTCGTCCTTGTGCTCCGAAAGCGAAATATGACGATGACATCATCATCATTCTTTATCCTGTCCTGATTGTCAAGATCATCATGATCTTGTTTGTTCCCCTGATATTTCGCAAAGTCCTCCTGCCGAAAATGCAACCTTTTGAGAACATCCTGATGATCATCATCATCATATTTTTTTCCTGATGATCATCATCATCACATTTTCCCTTCGGCAGGATTTTTCCCAAACATGATCCGGTTGGCGAAATATCATGATGACGTCATGTTCAAGTTTAACGAAGGCTCCGAATATCATGATGACGTCATCCCGATCTAATGAACGAAGAAACAAATATCCTCCTGATGATCATCATCATCACATTTTTCTTTCAGCAGGATATTTTCCAAAACCCGATCTGGTTCGCGAAATATGATGATGATGTCTTATTCTATGTTCGACAGAAGCTAATATCCTGATGATCATCATCATCATCTTTTTTTCCTTCAAACAGGATATTTTTTCAAGCACGATCCGTTTGCCGAAATATGATGATGACGTCTTATTCCAAGTTCGACATACGCCCCAAATATGATGATGATCTTCATCATGCTGATCTTTCGAGAGGGTTACCTTGGCCGCAAGAGGATCATATTCACTTCATCATCCTGATCATGCTCCTCAGGTAACCCGATATCACAACTATCCCCTGATCTTAACCGAACATGATGATGACGTCATCCTTAGCATTTCAATGAAGCCTGATTATCATTATGACGTCACCATCATCTTCCTTTCCTCGACAGCACGATTATATTCGTATCCTCCTATTCTTCCTGAATATGATGATGATGATGATGTTGTTCTTTTCTCCAGTATGCAGAACCCAAACATCATGATGACATTCATCTGGACCTTCAGAAGCGAGAGCATCATATTTTTAGAAAATCATGATAATGAGGTATATCGACTAACCTGTTTTTTGACGCACCGACAGGGATGATCATGCCGATGGGCGGGAAATGAAGCGGTGGAGTTTTAAAGTGTTTTTTTTGGCGCCTCTGGCCATTTTTCAGTCAGCGATAGTTGACCTAATCAATTTTGAGCAGCTTGGGCGCATTTTGGACGCCTTTTTTGGAGTTTTCTGGATCCGATCTCCTCAATCTTGCGCAGTCACCTGGATTTAAACGCTTATTTTAATTTCATGCGGTTTTTATGATAAATGTGAAACTTATTGCTCGTCTTGTCTTGCAGGCTTGCAGTTGAGGAAGCAGCTGGAAAGTCAATGCAGTGACCTCATGGAGGCAGAAGATCAGATCTCAGGAGCAAGAAGATAGAGATGAAATGCAAAGGGTCAAGGCCATTCAAGTAAAGAAGAAGGTCGCAGCTGAAGGTATTATCACAAAAGACAAACAGAAGTTATTACCCAGCTGCTGGAACTTCTCAGAAGGGGCAATATTTCACCCAGATTTGACCACTGCTCTGAGATATTTTTGAGAACTGGTTCACCTGCATTTATTGCTGTAACTAGGGGTTTGAACCAGGGATTCTGTTAGGTTTTTGCTGTAGTCAGGACAATCAAAATGTCTTTATATTGTGCCTCTCTACACTGTAATACTGGACAACAGGGGCTACAACAGGGATTTTTAGGGCCTGCAACAAGATTTTAGGAAAGCACAGCAAGTTAGCATAGTTTAGAAGTAGAAGAAGGAGGTCGCCTGTTTGTCTGCAGTAAGATGTGCGTGGAATGTCTGGCTGTCTTACTGTATCTGTAAAGCTTGTAAGTTCTCTATAGTATGATCAATGAAACTAAGAGTCATTCTTACATTGTAAATCATGTATGGCTATTTGTTTCTAATACAATAGAATCTGGAGTTCTGCATCTATCTTCTGAGTGTTCTCCTGCCCTTCTTTGTATTTTGAAATATCTTCTTTGAGAGCTTGCAATTTTAAATGTATGTTTGTGAAAATGCTCAGAACTTACATTTAGGGTTTTTACTGTGGATTTGATCAGATTACTGTGGTATTTACATAGTGCATAACAGAAACACTTAGATCCTTCGGTAGATTAAGTGAGGTATAGTTTAGATCTTTCTAACTTTTCCCAACCCATCTGAAATATCTAGCTGAAAACGTAGAAATCCAAAGGAAATTGTCTCAAATTTGAAGAAGCATGATAACAGAGCTATAAGTAGACAGTTTGCATAAACAGATCAAGAAGAAAGTTGCAAAAATCCAAGAAAACCCTCTAAAGCTTGCAGCCCAGTATCACTTGTATGCAAATGAACAGAATACTTGTTGAAATCTATGACCTCTTTGCATATTCTTAGTCCAGTAAACCACAAAATAAACCTAAACTACGTAAGGCCCCTTGAACATTACAGCTTCACATTGACCAACTGAACTTGACCAACCGAACCATTGTAGACTTGGGATTAGTTGAATCACCAAAATGATTCCTTCTCATCTTTCAAGTATAGTTACAGTTCATGTCATGTGAATTTTAACTTATTGTTATGATTGCATCAAAACAGTCATCAACAGATACCTTGAGAGTTATGTCACCATATCATCATAATAAGTGGTATGTGTCCATAGCAATGTGTCAATAGCAATACTATATCCATATTACCAATGATACCATGCCATTCGTACCATGCCAACTTTCGTGATTCCATGTGAATGTAATATCAAAATGAAACAGTATAGCACTTAAAGATCTTGAGACCAAACTGTCTCATAATGCCAATGATATCATAACACCAAAAGAGCTCACTATTATTGTAAAGTAAGATTATCACAATTCTACCATAACCAACAAGCACCTATAGAATATTCAACATGCATATGTAGAAAAGTGTCTCAAATATCATGGCAGAGTCAAGTGCCACAACAACCCATCTGAGATCAACCATACTAATCATAACACCATATCATCTGCTGCCTGTTACAAATATCAAAACATATAAATGTAACATGATATCATATGCCATATGCCAAGTATGTCATCAGGAGATATATCATCAGGTGATTATGAACATATTAACTGGAATAGATCTGAGATCAACTTCAACTGAGTCAACAATGAATATCATGAGCCAACAATGAATACAACAATGAATATCAACTGAGAGCATGCTGTGAGAATGATACCATACCAAGCATGTGCCAACATAAAAATACCATGCCAATACCTAGGCATGTGCCAACATCAAAACACCATGCCAAGTGATACCAAGTTGTGGACTTGACATCAATGACAACAACTGAGGGGCAACTAACTCCCCTTTGTCCATGATGGCAAAAGACAACTCTCTCTCCCCCCTTTTGGCATCAAGACAAAGGGAGAAAGAAAGTATGCTAATGCCAAGACTATCCCATGAAGGAGAAACATTCAGAGCATCCTGAAACATAACTACACTATCAGCACCATGATAAGTATAACAAGGAGCATATATCAAAGAAGGACAACAACTGAATATGCTCAACAAGCATCAGATAAAATAACATTGTCACCATCATTCAAGCACTATATCAAAGATCAAGGAGCAAGCACCACAAGAACAACTAAATATATCACTGGAGTAAACACCAAAGTAACCATGGATCATACTTTATTCCAAGACCTCCATAAATATGGCCATAAGCAAATAGCAGAGAGCAAATAAGGAAAAATAGTAACATTGTTCCATGTTGCCTGTACTTGAGACATCACTGTTACTATATCATAATCACTATCAACATGAGATTCTTTGTCCAAAATAAATATCATCATGAAATCCTCTATCCCATATATCACTTATCCTAGCAATAAACACTGTCATAACAATCACTGTCTCATTGAAAGACTGTGACTATCCCACTCAAAGATTGTACTAATGTTATAACATCAAACCATTGTCATATGTCACCTGTTTGTTAATCTTTTACCACAAACCAAACTCACTAAAACAAACTCCCCCTACATGATGGAAATACCTCTATCCATGCATTGAATGAGGTTTATTTGAGAGTGATCTTGGTCATATATCACATGTAAAGATGATGACCTACATTTTACAGATATTGTCAATCATTAGAGCACACCAACATTGTCAAAACATTGACACTCCTTAAGATTATGGTGATTGAAGATGACACTTACAATGTATACAAAGACAAATCAGATATCATCTCTTGATCATTGAAACAATTTCAAGACTGTCAAATAGTCACAAAACATTGAACACAACAAATGTTACTTTGTTTTGATGCAACCACTGCTTATTACAAATCTCTTTTCATTATTGTATACCCTAGCTTTGCTATGTATATTGTGTCTTGATCTCTGTCTACATATTGTTGTCTTTTGTAATGTATGCACTGTTTCTCTCTACCATTCTCTATCAAACCTTACATACACTTTTGTAACAAGAAAACAGCTCATACAATATAATATATTATACCCCTTTCAAAGAATCGAGTTCATCCTCTAACTTTTTACACATTTCTTCTTTTTCTTTCAACTATTTGTATCTTGAATTTCTGATTTTCTCTTTCAAGATCCCTAATCACATTTAGAGCATAAACAAGCTCTCCTTCAAAATCAACAACTCCTTCATGGTCACTAACACACTCTTCTATATTTGATTCACTCATATTTACCACGAATTCATCTAGTTCTATATTACTGATGCAGGAGCATCCAGAGGTGTAAGGGCAATCTTGCATCACCCAAAAAAAGAAGTTAACTCAAAACCATTGTAGTTGTTCTCATTTCTTCCCACAATTAGTGTTTTTGGTTCCATAATATCTAGAATAATAATGTAGGATTTTCAGTTTTTCCAAAATTGCTAAAAATAGCGACCTGCCTATTTAGGAAAGTGTACCTGCTATTTTTAGAAAGTTTGCATTTGGGCACATAATGAAGCAAAAATTTCTAGAAAGTTACATAATGGAAATATAAGACCTTTGGTGAAGGAATCAGGCAAAGATCATTTGTGAGTTGAAAGATATTAAAGTTTTTGTTTTCTGAAAAGCCCTTAAAAATTTACGGAACAAGATATGAGGCACTAAAAATTCTCATAACATCTTGAAAAGTTGATAGAAATCTATTTATGAATTTTTGGCATGATAGTTCACATCGCGGGCTTTCCGGTGCTTAAAACAGTTTGTCAATCGGACACCCAGATCAAAAGTTATGCTTCCTAGAAGTTGACCTACTTTTGGAGGGAGTTGCAAATTTTGAAATTTAGCTGGAGGCTACCAAAAAGTGCTATTTATGACTATTTTGGGAACCTTAGGCGGGAGTAGAGTTAAGGGGGCTAGTGTAGAGTCCAGAATAAGGGGGAAAACAGAAACCCTAGCTGATTTGGGGTTACAAAAGGCTGAAGATTCTAGAGTCTTGAGATTGGGAAAGCTGTAATGTGTTGCAGCCAGTAGAAGATTCATCCTCTGATTGTAATTGAGCTTCTATAATGTAATGAGTTGCCTAGTTCAATAAAAGAAAGTTCTATTTGCTGTGTTCAATATCTGTTATTGTGTGTTTTGTGATTTACCCCCTTCATCAAGTGGTATCAGAGCGAGGGTTCCTGAGTGTGTAGACAAATCACCGACCGTGAGGTAGTTTGCACCAGGACCTGAGGTTGTGGGTTTGCTGTAGAGATCAAGATGCCTCCATGAAGAAATCATGTTGGAAGGAATGCTTTGATAGCAGAGGGTTTTAGAGCCCTACAAAGGCAAATCGATGCGTTGCAAGAGGAGCTACGAAGAGGGTTTGATCTGAGAACAAGAGAAGAAAGTGAAGATGAAGCTGAAGAAGAGCTATCTAAGGAATAGCAAGGAGCTGCAGGAGATCCCACAGAAGTTAGGTTGTTGAGGGCCATTTCGAAGATCAGGAAGAGGCCTAGAATTGAAGTTTCCACATATTCTGGAGATTTGAATCTAGAACTTATTGATTGGATCAATGACATGGAGGAGTATTTCGAGTATGAAGATGTGGATGACCCAAATTGGGTCAAGTTTGCAAAAACAAAGTTGAAGGGCCACACTAGTATTTGGTAGAAGGAGGTCCAATTAGAGAGGTATAGAAGAGGAAAAGGAAAGATCACCAGATGGGATCAGATAGTGGAGAAATTGAAGAAGCAGTTCATTCCTGTGGACTATGAGATGGAGTTGTTGAAGAAGCTGCAAGGACTAAAGCAAGGTAACAAGTCTATCAAGGAGTATACAGAAGAGTTTTATAAGATTACTATCAGGACAAGCCATGTAGAGCCCAACAAGGAGAAGGTAGCCCATTACATTAATGGGTTGAGGCCAAGTATTCAAGAGGAGCTGAGCCTGGTCAGAATGACCACCATAGAAGATGCATACCAGTTTTCCCTGAAGGTGGAAGAGAAGCTGAATAAAAGATTTGACAGCAAGCAAAGGGGAAGAGGTCAAGGCAGAAGGATTGGTGGAAGGCCCTATGGAGGCCGTAATGAAGATCAAAAGAAAAGTGAAGAAGTTGGCACCATTCGAAATCAGAGAGGAGATAACGCCTATTGCCCTCATGACCAGAACAATGGTGAGCAAAGAGGAAGTGGAAGAGGCAGACCTAGGCAAGGACCTAGAAGAGGAGGTTTCAGAGGAACTTGTTTCCAATGTGGAGAAGAAGGGCATCGAGCATATGAGTGTCTGCAACATCAAGGAAGGACAAATAGAAGACCTGAAGGCAATGCATGAGTTGCACATGTAGATGAAGATGCACATTCTGAGCATTCTAAAGATGCTGAAAGGGGAGAAACCCTAGTTGTTAGAAGAACCTTGCTGAATGAGGAGAAAGAACCCAATCAGAGGAAGAGTTTATTCCGTACAAGGTGCAAATGTGAAGGTAAGTGTTGTGATATTATTATTGACAGTGGAAGCACTGATAATCTTGTTTCAGAGGAGATGGTTGACAAGTTGAAGTTGAAAAGAAGAAAGCATCCGCATCCATATCAGATTGCATGGTTGTAGAAGGACCATAGAGCTTTGGTCAATGAGCAGTGTTTAGTGAAGTTCAAGATTGGTGATTACCATGATGAGGTGCTGTGTGATATCATACCGATGGATGCATGTCATATGCTGTTAGGGAGGCCATGGCAATATGATAGGAGCACTGTCCATGATGGCCATGCAAACACATATTCCCTGACAAAGGATGGTGTTCTTCATAAGTTGAAGCCCTTGAAGGAGGTGGAAGAAAAGGTATGTAGTACTGCCAGAATTTGCCTGGTAGATGGTAGGAAATTTTTGGAGGGTATGAAGTATGAGCGTCATTGCTTTGCATTGATTCCTAAGATTAGTTAAGAGAACTGTGAAGATGTACCAGTAGAAGTTTCAGATATGTTGGAAGAGTTGCAAGACATTATCTCTAATAATGTACCAGAAGGTTTACCACCAGTAAGGAAGATAAGTCATCAAATGGATTTGTTACCAGGAGCCAGTTTACCAAACAAGGCAGCCCATAGAATGACCCCTGCAGATAATGAAGAGCTGAACAGATAGGTTCAGGAGTTGCTGAGGAAGGGACTGATAAGGGAGAGCCTAAGTCCATGTGCGGTACCTGTAGTACTAGCACCAAAGAAGGATGGAGAATGGAGGATGTGTATAGACTCTCGAGCCATCAATAAGATAATGATCAAGTATAGATTTCCATTGCCAAGAATGGATGACATCATGGATTGTTTGAGTGGAGCCAAGTACTTCACGAAAATTGACCTAAAGAGTGGATATCACCAGATCCATATCAGAGAAGGAGATGAATGGAAGATAGCCTTCAAGACAAAGGAAGGTTTGTATGAGTGGTTAGTCATGTCATTTGGGCTAACCAATGCACCGAGCACATTCATGCAGCTCATGAACAAGGTATTGAAAGAATTTTTGGGAAGTTTTGTTATTGTTTATTTGGATGATATTTTGATTTTCAGTAAGACTTGGGATGAACATTTGATGCATATCAGAAGAGTTCTAGAGAAGTTGAGGGAGGAGAAGTTGTTGATTAATCTGAAGAAATGTAGTTTTGCAAAGAAGGAGTTGGTGTACCTGGGATTTGTTGTCTCAGAAGAAGGTCTTAAGATGGACCCAGAAAAAGTAAGGTCTATCATTGAATGGCCTATGCCAAGGAGTGTCACAAAGGTAAGATCTTTTCATGGTTTGGAAAGTTTTTACAGAAAGTTTATCAGGAGTTTTAGTAGCATTTGTGCACCCCTAACTGAGACAAGGAGAGGGGATAGAAAAGAGTTTAGATGGACTAAAGGAGTAGACAAGAGCTTTGATACATTGAAACAGAAAGTCGTAGAACAACCTATCTTGGCACTTCCAGATTTTAATAAGGTATTTCAGGTAGATTGTGATGCTAGTGGTAGTGGTATAGGAGCTATTTTGAGCCAAGAAGGTAAGCCCATTGCCTATTTTAGTGAGAAGTTTAATGATGCCAAGAAAAAGTATTCTATTTATGATCAGGAGTTTTATGCAATAGTTCAGGCTTTAAAGAAATGGAGACATTATTTGTTGCTAAAGGAATTTGTTTTATATACTGATCATCAGGCTTTACAATATCTTAATAGTCAAGGAAAGTTAAATCAAAGGCACTTAAAATGGGTTGAATTTTTGCAGAGCTATACTTTTGTTTTGAAGCACAGGAGTGGGAAGTCCAATAGAGTTGCAGATGCCTTGAGCATAAGGCAAAATTTGTTGACAGTTGTTGGGTTCGATGAGCTCAAAAGTTTGTATCCTAAAGATCCAGATTTTGCAGAGGCTTGGAAAGTTTGTTTGGAACCTATTACTTTGGACAGGACAAAATGGTTGGATTTCATTATCCAAGATGGCATGTTGTTTATAAGAAGCCAGTTGTGCATTCCAAGGAGTTCCATGAGAGAGAACTTGATTAAGGAGAAGCATAGTGGGGGATTGGTTAGACACTTTGGTCGAGATAAGACCATTGCTATTATTGTTGAAAATTATTATTGGCCACAGTTGAAATAGGATGTGAGGAAATTTGTGCAGAGTTGTAGAGTGTGTCAGATGGCAAAAGGAACAAGTTAGAATATAGGGTTGTATCAACCATTACCTGTACCAGAGAAGCCATGGGATGATATTAGCATGGATTTTGTTCTTGGTTTACTAAGGACACAGAGAGGACATGATTCTATTTTTGTGGTGGTGGATAGATTCTCAAAAATGACACATTTTATTCCTTGTAAGAAGACTAATGAGGCTGTTCATATTGCAAAGTTATTTTTCAGGGAAGTGGTGAGACTACATGGTCTACCAAAAAGCATAGTTTTAGACTCAGATACCAAGTTTGTTGGTTATTTCTGGAGGACATTGTGGAAGAAGTTGAAGATAGACTTGAAGTTTAGTTTTGCACACCATCCACAGACTGATGGACAAACTAAAGTGGTGAATAGGAGTTTGGGTAACTTACTACGATGCTTGGTAGGAGATAAGCCCAAGGGATGGGATTTGATTTTACCATAGGCAGAATTTGCTTACAACAATTCTGTCAATAGGAGTACTGGTAAATCATGATTCCGGATTATATATGGGAATAGTCCAAGAAATGCTTCAGAGTTAAGGAAGCTAGACAATAGAGAAAAGATAAGTACCGAAGCTGAAGACTTTGCAGAACATCTGAAGAATTTGCATGAAGAGGTGAGAAAGCACATTAATATAATGAATATTCAGTACAAGGCTAAGGCAGATCAGAAGAGGAGATATAAGAAATTCTAGGTAGGAGATGAAGTCATGGTTCACCTGTGAAAAGAAAGGTTCCCAATTGGAACATACAATAAGTTGAAAATGAAGAAATTTGGACCATGCAGAATCATGAAGAAGAATGATTCAGGAAATGCATATGAGGTAGAGCTGCCGAGTGGGATCAATATTTCCCCTGTTTTCAACATTACCGATTTATCAGAATATCATGAAGGTGGAACAGAGGATGGACCAAAAGAAGTGCAGTGGAGTATTCCGGCATCTACTTCAACAGAGGAGATAGAAGAGATCTTGGATAGCCGTGTGGGAAGGAGCATTCGGAATAGGCAATAAGAAGAATATCTAGTGAAATGGAAAGGAAGGCCTATTGAAGATTCTTCTTGGTTGTCTAAGGCAGAGGTTGACCGTTTGGGTTTTTCTCACACAAACACTTGAGACGTGACAGGGTCACTTCTCAAATTACCCTAGGTGTCTGATGCAGGAGTATCCAGAGGTGTAAGGGCAATCTTGCATAACCCAAAAAAAGAAGTTAACTCAAAACCATTGTAGTTGTTCCCATTTCTTCCCATAATTAGTGTTTTTGGTTCCATAATATCCAGAATAATAATGTAGGACTTTTAGTTTTTCCAAAATTGCTAAAAATAGCGACCTGCTTATTTAGGAAAGTGTACCTGCTATTTTTAGAAAGTTTACATTTGGGAACATAATGAAGCAAAAACTTCTAGAAAGTTACATAACAGAAATATAAGACCTTTGGTGAAGGAATCAGGCAAAGATCATTTGTGAGCTGAAAGATATTAAAGTTTTTGTTTTCCAAAAAGCCCCTAAAAATTTATGGAACAAGATATGAGGCACTAAAACTTCTCATAACATCTCAAAAATTTGATGGAAATCCATTTACAAATATCTAGCGTGATAGTTCACATCATGAGCTTTCCGGTGCTTAAAACGGTTCATCAATCGGACACCCAGATCAAAAGTTATGCTTCCCGGAAGTTGACCTACTTTTGGAGAGAGTTGCAAATTTAGAAGTTTAGCTGGAGGCCACCAAAAAGTGCTATTTATGACTATTTTGGGAACCCTGGGTGGGAGTAGAGTTAAGGGGGCCAGTGTAGAGTCCAGAATAGGGGGGAAAATAGAAACCCTAGCTGATTTGGGGTTACAGAAGGCTGAAGATTCTAGTGTCTTGAGGTTGGGAAAGCTGTAATGTGTTGCAGCCAGTAGAGAATTCATCCTCTGATTGTAATTGAGCTTTTGTAATGTAATGAGTTGCCTAGTTCAATAAAAGAAAGTTCTATTTGATGTGTTCAATATCTGTTATTGTGTGTTTTGTGATTTATCCCCTTCATCAATTACACATCTTTTCTTCTACAAGATTGTTCTTATTATCACTTATTGAATCAACTGACAAGAACTTTTCTTAAGACAAGACTTCATTAGAGTTGATAGGAATTGTTTGATTATTCCTTTTCTTGACACTAGTGTTTTTCTTTTGACCTCTTTTTCTTTTGCACTTAGCCATGGCAAGTACTCTTACCAAGAAACCCTAAGGTTGATTAGACCTATTGGACAAGGGTCTGGCTCTGATACCACTTGTTGGAGTACTTGGTAACACTAAGAGACTGAGGGGGGGGGGTGAATCAGTGTTACAAAAAATAGAACAAAATTGACAAATTTACACACTATAATTGTAGGTTTAGACAACAGATATGCATGATGACTTAAATGCCTATTAGTACATGTGTCAGAGCATTACAGAGACAAGTAAACAAGTTCCATGTGCATATGTAACAAATGACAAATAGCATCATAAGACAAATGGCACATAAAAGAAATGGCAGATGGCACCATAACACAAATATTTTTAGGAGTAGAAACCCTCTGGGGTAGAAAACCACTCAGTAAAAGTGCCTTAGTGGATTATGTAATAAACTTGCCTCACTGGGTACAATCATTGCCTCACTGGCTTATTATTATTTTTGCCTCACTGACTTGTGATCATTTCTACCTCACTAGCTTGTGATCAATTGACATAACAAATAGTACAAATTAATTACAAAGGAATACTTTGTTTCTCTAAAGTCCAATCTATGAATATCTCATTAATTGAGATTCAAGTATCAATACAACTCTAATCTAAATGATAATACAATAAAAACATTTTTCCACACATTACATCAGGTCTCTTCAACATATTATATACAATCTATTTTAAGTCTTTCTTTCTTTCATCAAATAGTTTAAACGTGTAACTAAAAGAATGTAACCATGCAGAGAAACTTCTTGTAGAACAAATAACTATAAGACCCATATAGTTAAATGGTTTCATTTTAACCCAGGGCTCAAATCACCACTACATAATGTCCCTTTACTACAGTAAACAAAAATAGTTCATATGATGTCTTCAAACTGTAACAAGAAATGCCCTGTCTTCAAGATCATAGTGAAACCATAGAGTTGAGTTATGTTTTGTTAAAATATTTGCATTGTATGCTTGAAGGTAAAAGTAAACAACCTCCTTAAAAACCGTTGCCGTTACCAAACAAACTTGACTTATAACTATTCTTGAGTAAAAAGATAAGTGAAGTGCATATCCACTAATCTTGATCTATGCAACAGGGGTTTTAGGTAGATACCATAGTTCAAACTCAAAAATAGTATAAAGAAAACTATACTGAACATCTCAACCAAGTCCAAGCTACTCAAAAATAGGAAATTTCATTCAACCCATATAACGGATCAAATAGAAACTTCAACATACATTATCGAAAGAAAAATATCACCTGACTAATCCATCATGAAAACCTTTTGCATCTAAAACTTAATATTTGAACTTCCACTTTTACTCCTGAGCATTGTCATATCACATAGATTCCTTAAGAATTCCATAGGTTTTATTGCATTTTCCATGATTTTTCATGATAACCATTGAGATGACAAACCCTAGCTCATAGCCTACGTTTCACTTTGCAAAAAGATTCATTCTCTAAGATTTTTGACCAATGGTAACTTGTGATACCAGTGAACGATAATAAAACTTAAACTCTTTTTACCTATTGCATATGCCAAAACCTGCTGGGTCGGTTGCAAATTTAGTGGCCCCTGAAACACCCTTTTTAATATGACTTTGTTTACATATAGGCTCAAGGGAAATATTAAGCATCTTTGTCAACATTAAACTTTAGATGAAACAATTCGTATTTGTATCCCTTTTAAAGGTGATCATACCTTTGTAGCAACACAGTACTAGCACAGTTAATGAAGATGCCATGATCAATTACCAAATTGAAGATTCCATATGATATCAATGTGCTATCAGCATAAGATATCAATGTTTTTTACAATGTGTTCATGTCACCATGATGAACTTGTCATGGATGTCCATACCAAACAACTGAGGATGCCATTGTCAATACTTACAATGCATATCTATACCAGGATACCCTAAGAGTTATGTCACCATATCATCATGATAAGTGGTATGTGTCCATAGCAATTCTATATCCATATTACCATTGATACCATGTTGTCAGTACCATGCCAACTGTCATGATCCCATGTGAATGTAATATCAAAATGAAATAGTATAGGACTTAAAGATCTTGAGACCAAACTATCTCATAATGCCAATGATATCATAAAATCAAAAGAGCTCACTGTTATTGCAAACTAAGAATATCACAATGATACCATAATCAACAAGCACCTGTAGAATATTCAACATGCACCTGTAGAATATGCACATGTAGAATATTCAACATGCATTTGTAGAAAAGTGTCTCAAACATCAAGGCAGAGTCAAGTGCCACAACAACCCATCTGAGATCAACCATACTAATCATAACACCATATCATCTACCACCTGTTACAAATATCATAACATAAATATGTAACATGATATCATATGCCATATGCCAAGTATGTCATTAGGAAATATATCATCAGGAGATTATGAACATATTAACTGGCATAGATCTGAGATTAACTTCAACTGAGTCAACAATGAATACAACAATGAATATCATGAGCCAACAATGAATACAACAATGAATAACAACTAAGAGCATGCTGTGAGAATGATACCATACCAAGCATGTGCCAACATCAAAATACCATGCCAATACCCAGGCATGTGCCAACATCAAAATACCATTCCAAGTGATACCAATTTGTGGATTTGACATCAAGGACAATAACTAAGGGGCAACATCTTGTCCATTTAAAAATGTGGGAATAGGCTATCGAATACTAGTTTGAGGAATGATTTGAGTCACCAACTTATTGGATTGAAAACTTGTATTTGAACCATCTATAAGAGGTATTTGGTATAAGATTGAGGAGTGACATGTGCTATGTGAGAGCTTGATTTTTTTAACAAGACTTGATTATATGTGTTGGAAGCTATTTGAGTGAGGGAAGTGGTCCTAAACCATAACCTTGAGGCATTAGTTACCACTTAACTATCATGGCCATAGTGTATGATTAAGATAAAGTAACTAGCACAAAATCTTAACTCCTCTTAAACATGGATGTCAAAGGGTCTAGAGACATGAGTTATATTTGAATGGATGTTGCTTCAATTGGTACATATATGGAGCCATAAGTTTGGAATATAGTCTATGAAATTATGCATTAAAAATAATTTTTGACTTATTAGGCTCTCTATGACAAATGGAAAATTGATGATACATGATAGTGGGGTCTAGGAGTAGTTTAAAATGGTTAGGGAAAGTATTTTCTAGGTTAGTCTATGAGATTATGGACCTATCTAATAAGCCAAGATACTAGTTATAGGTAGAATCATCCAAAGTGTATGGGAACATATAATTAGGCATGTCTCATGATTAATTTGGTTACCAATCCAAGTATAATTATAAGCATAAATATGCTCTTCTACCATGTAGGCCCCATTATGCTAAAATTTCAAGATGAATTCAATGTTAGGATTCATGGGTAAATCATGATTGTGCCCTAGTACACTTAGATGACTAATTTTCCCTAAAAAAGAGATAGTATAGCCATGATTTAAATTTAAAGTATGATGACTTAATTCACAATTGGATTTCAAGGTGTAACTTGAATGGATTAATGATCTAACATGGTCTGCAAATGGGTTAACAAACTAGTCTTGAGGATTAATTTGTAAGTTGAAAAATAGGTTAATGGGATCAAAGGGGAATGCATAAATTATAAGAGAGTTACCAATATGTTGTATAGGGCTTAAAATCTTAGGTTGACTTTGAAGAGACATTGACCTTTCAAAGAAAGTTTTGGGTACTAGCTTGGTTGCTCTTCTTCTAACACCAATATCTTGGTTAGTATTTTGACATAGGCCAACTTAAGAGGTGTTGTGAGGCTCCCCCTCTATAGAAAGGAGATTGAATGAGTCTCCCCAAGGTTCATTTCCACTAGATCTTGGCAATGAGGGGATATCTCAAAGGTTGATGATTTGTTGTTTTACAATTTGCCTATGGAACTTAAAGATAAATTTTACAAAGTTAGGTCAAACTAAAATCTTATCTTAAGAGATGAGGTCTACCAAGAAAACATAAGTGAAACAATAGTAGTTAAATATTTTCACTTAACATGTTATCTTGAAAAATAAACACGATAAAGACTTGTATCAAAATAAATGAAATCATTAAATACATAGGAAACAAGCCTTTATCAACTACAAAGGAAAAATAAGAAACTTAAACTAAACTAGTTCCCACTCTATCTTAAAAGAAAAAGGTAAAAGATTAAAGGGTTGAGAGAGATGGTCCTATTTTGTCTTGAAATAATATTTGACTCATTGAAGGAGACAAACCAATGTGAATAACCGGTCTTGGCTCAATATGTTGTTATATAATGAGAGACTCAAAATGGTGTATTGTTATAAAGCTTGATCAATGAGACTGGTGGACATTAACCATGTTACATGCATAGAATGTATGTCTGCATGCATGCATATATACATATGCATATGTGTGTGCATAGTAACTAGGATAGTGTGTCATGTGTAGTGATTTTTCTAGTCCAATCTAGATGATGCTCTAAAATATTATTATTTAATTCAACTAATGTGAGATGGACTGATTTATTGAGATTATATATATACATATATATAAACACCATATCTTGGGCTATAAAAATCACTACACATGACACACTATCCAAATTACAAAGACTAAGTGACTATAAAACGCAAGAACACACTAACATATTGATTTTTCCAATCACTTTGAATGACAAATAATCCTTGTTATAAAGAAATCTTTGATCCTAAGAGGAGGGAAACATCATCATTGTGGGAAAGTTTTAAAAACTTAAATGACACAAGACAATATAGAACATTCATAAGTACCAATCAATGCTTAAAAATTCTAAATTTGAAACATTTGTAGATTGCCCATAAGCACTTCCATTCAACTTTATTAGGATGACTTGAAGCTTTAGATAAGATAATTAAACCCACCTATAGTCTTGCAAGATCTATTGAAATTAAATTTGTAGTAAGTAAACTTTCTAAAGGAGTCATTCTTTAAATATGGCTACATGCCTTGGATCATAAGCCAATTAAATATTAACAATAGGTTTGAATCTCATCAATTTTTAAAATTTAAATTTGGGACATGTTTGGCTAGATTTCTAATTTATTCCCAACTTCTAGTTGGTTACCAATCATACAAGTAGGTCTACTAAATCCTTCATTGTGTATTCAGAGGCAATTTAGCTTTAGTTCTTAACATGCACTCCAAGAAACTAGTCATTTCAAGCTAGAGAGCTAGAGGCAATTCAAGAATGAAGAGAGCCACAAGAGTCTAAGTCAACAATAAATATCCTAGGAACATCTTAATAAGCATCCAACAAGGAAAGTCTTGCACAAAATATACAAGACTAGAGTGATGACAAGAATTGCTAAAGCAATCAGTTAAATTCACAAGACTAGATTAGTAATATTTAAGCTTTAGCAAAACATTGATTAAAATTCCCCTTAAGACATGAAATCTAGAATTGGCTCCTCCAACATGAAATAACCATCAAATTCAATTCTGGGCTATTCTTACATTTTAGGCTTAGGAGGAATACATAGTGTACATGTGTGGACTTAGATTTTACATTTGGTACTTGCAAAGTCATTGCATGTTGAAATAGGGTTTAAAAATATATTAGGCCATGGTCATACCATCAAGTTTATGTAATCTAAAATTTACATGTCATACAAGCAACAAGACATAGTAGCACATGTCATGTGATCTACAAACCAATAAAATTATAACACCTAAGTCTATATTGGGTCATAGTTTGACTCTAAACATGATAGCAATATATTTTTGTATGTAAAATCTTTTCTTGGTCAAAGTTTAGTTGTGTGCCCAGGTCTACAAGGTTCTTGGGGATGATATACATAAATTGATGGATGCAATAAATCTAGTAAATTTAGATATAAATTGATTCTAGAACCAAACTTGATAATATTATTGATTCAAAAACTTTAAATCTTCATTCAACCAAGTTTTATCAAGCATAATAGGTCTAGAAGGATAGCTCATGCATGGAATCTATAATAAATCAAACATAATCTTCCATGTGAATTTTATTTGATAATGTTTCATGTTTGTAAATAATAGTAGATGTAAACCCTTTATTCAAATAGAGTGTACAAGGACCTAGGAGTCCTTAAGAAGCTAGATCTTAGAGACATTACATGTTTGGGTAGGAAGTGCTTAATAAAATTGAGTTAAGGATTGTCTCATGTTAATGATAATAAGGACATTTTATTGTCAGAAAATAAAATGTAACCATGTGGTAGACAAGCATTCTCAATCAAGGAAAAACATAGGATGTAGATGTAAACCATGATCATAGACCCAAACCTAGAATAAACTATTTTAAAATGAAATCTAGGTCTCTAGGGTTCTTGAATGTAAATTTTGGTTAATTTTGGATGTGAGACATTGGGAAAATTTATATTAACACTTGAATCAAGATGAATTTATAACTTTATTTCCATGGTAGATGTGAAGGACTAGATAAATTAGAATGCATAGGGGTTTCTGAGTCCACTATCTACTTTGGGACTTCAAATAAGTTATACTATAGATGTAGACACATGGATAAAAATGAGTTGGTAACCGACTTGAAGCTTGATAGGAACATGAAGAATTCTAGATGTGAAACATGTATCAAGTTACTCTAGATGTGAAACTTCATAGTCAGTTGTGATTTATTCACTAGCTTGGGTCTACTAGAAGTGAAATTGGACTGGTTAGAATACATGAGAACCCTAGGTTAATCAATCAAAATGAAGATTTTGGGCGTGAGGAATACTTAGGTACAATGCATTTAGGAAATAAGAAATAAGGAAGATGAAGCATTGAAACTGTGGGCAAGATGCAAGACTTTTAAGCATGACCAAAATTAACTCAAGCCACCATGAACATAGAGTGAGGTAAAACCAGATATTTGCACACATAAGACAATCAAGGTAATAACAATATGTTCACAAGCCTGAACAGATGCCTCAAATCAATTATAAATGAGGTCATGAATAACCAAGATAAGGACTATAGGGGTAGACATGAAAGACTAAGCTAAAGGGCAAAATCATCAATGCATAGATAAACAAGGGGTTGGATGATTTTTTAGGGAAATTAGAGCATGTTGTATAAGCAAAAATATAAGTCTCAAAAACACAAGATTGGTAAATAGGATAAAGTAAAGACTCACGGTAGAATAATCATCAAATAGGCATAAATTATATGGTCACTAGGAGAAGAATCACTAAAGGTATTGAAAGTTGGATCGTCAAGGAAAGTATATTAATCTTTTAGTGAGGGAGTAGGATGAGAAATGGCTAATAGGCATACACATTTGTTGGGATTCATTTTAATCCATCTCAAATGCACTTAAGGGTGGTGTTTGTGTAGGTTTTATTTCATTTTATTAGTATGAGTGATAGGGTGAAAGGTGTCACATTCTTCCATTATGGTTACTCTTTCCTCTTTTAGAGATTTAGGAGTTATACTTCTTATTGGTTCAACTATTCACCTTGTCTTCCCTTGCATTTCTTACTCAATACTATATAATTTTCACCATTACCATATAAATTTTATAATAAATATTATAAAATTAATATTATTTAGATACAACTAACAATTTTATTTTAAATAATTTAAATAATTATCAATAATATTTCATATTTTTCCTCCACATATGTCTATGTCAACCAATAACTTGATGTTGTCTTTGTAAGACCCACAAAATACACAAGCATCAGCTAATTTGCCAATTGCAATGACAAAATAGTAAGTTTGTTAAAAACTTGTTGATTATAATTTTTTTAATATTTACAAGGATTTTCAATAATCAATGACACCATTAGATTAAACTATTTCTATTACCCTTTACTTCGCCACCTGCAACAAAAATGCCACCGTCATTTTTCTTAGGTTTTTTTTTTTTTTTTTTGCAAGAAGAGACTACGAGAGTTGAATTTGATAGAAATTATTACCAGTTGAATAAGTTCAAGCAATTGGAGAAATTAGAAATCAATCTTCATTCCACATAGCTATAACATTACGTTCACAATGAATTTTTTTCCAGTTTCCTCTTCAATACTAAATAATAAATCGAATGCAAGCCGAGATTTAGGATTTTGACACTTTTTAGAAAATAATTATTGAACTCCAGATATTGCCTGATATTCAGGAGTTTATTCCAATTCGACAGCGTACAGCTAGTAAGTTTCCTTTTAGTTAGCCTGTTTAAAATTTCCCTGCAACACATCAATTATCAAATCTTATGATTTTAGAAACTGAAATCAGACGCACGCAGTGAATTCAGTTGCTCAACAGAATAAAATTGTATGGCCTCTGGATATAAATGTACTACCTGGATCTCCAAGCAACATATTGGTGTTTCTTTTTATCGATTTGTTAGAGGTGTTCTTACTTTAATTCAATCTGTGTTTGCATAGAGTCTGATATTGAAGGCATTCTCCCGTGTATGAATCATGGGTATGTGCTTCTCCAGAAAGGAAGATGATCACCCACAAGTGGTTTCTAATGAGTTTAAAAACTGGTTCAATGGAGGAGGAAATAATATGAATATGAAAAATTTACAGGATGTGGATTTCAGAAACCCCATAATGAAGTTGACCAATGTGTTTATTGCGTTTGATTTCTCTCCTAAAGAGGGAGGTGATGATAAACTCATTTGCAGCCAAGTTGCAGAAATAATCGACGCAAGATTCCGGTCGGTGCAGCAAGTGAAAGGTAAATTTGGGTAGGATTTTCTTTAAGAGCACACATTTTTCTTTCTTACTAGGTAAGATATTGTTTGCTTAAGAGTAAACCCTTATTTGATCAATGTGTTTGTCTTATGCAGATAAAAGACAGAACCCTAAGAAGAAGGTGCGATTTGCAGAAGATGTTGTAGAGCCATCTTCAAACAATGAGGCGTACAGGAGAATGCACGCACTGGCAATTGCATATAGATTAAGAAATCTCAGCCACATTGATATTCAAGATTTTAATTAATGATTATAAATAGAGATGTAAAATCTTCTATTATGTAATTAGTATAGTATTGCACAATGGAAATTGATTTCTATTTTATCTCTTCATTATATTTCTGATTTCTATTTTTACATCTTTAATCCTACATAATGAAGATTGATTATTCAAAGATTAAAATATATTTTGAGAATAATTTTTACAAATAAAAAAATAGATTGAATTTTGAAGAAAAATCAATACTTATAATCAAGAGTTAATTAAGAATTAACTTAATCAAATTTAAATACCAAATTATTATTATTTTTCAATTATCCATTCAACTTTACCATTTAAATTCTAGAGCAATTCATAGTTTAAAAAATAAAACATCATATATTATCCTTTTTTCTTTTACTGTCTGCACAAAATTTCCTTGATTATAATAAAACCAAATCACAAATAATTTACTGTAGAACCATCACCCTTCTTTATAAGGGTCATAAAAAAGTACCAAATTTCAATGTAATAAAGCCAAATCACAAATAGTCCTAGTAAAGAAAAGTAAAGACAGCTAAGATGTTTGACTTATAATATTAATTAAAATATTTTGTTACACAGAAAAATCTGAAGCCCTAACTCTTGACTGCTCTCAGAATGGTGCTAAAAATCTGTCAATAATAATATAAATTTTTTATTTTCCCTCTAGGTAAACACAAAACAGTGCATATATAAGTTTGGAAGGGCTTAAAAAAACTGCAGTTTAGGGGTACTGTCCTCCACTTCAACTACTGTTTATTGTGGGGGCTGCCTTTTAATTTTTATAAAATATATTAGTATCAATAATTTATATAGTTAAATTTATGATACAACAGTTATGGTTGATAAATATTTTCTGTTATAGAGGTTGTTTGGTGTCTTGCTATCATATCTCCTTACTGCCTCATGCCTCATGTTAAATTTCTATGTTGCTAAAGTGATGGATCTTTGAGTAAATACCTTCTCCTTATCCTTTACTTATAAAGACAAAAATTGCAAGAATCAAGACTGTTACACTTTGCACAACAATATGGAATAGAGCTCTTGATAGGCTTGCTCTAGCTTGGCTTTACTTTATAAATGTTACAAACCTAGAGTTGCTTCTGCCCTTAGGTTTAGGAGCCCCTCTGCATGTTTTTCAAACAGTGGATATGTTATTGCTCTCCTTATTTTCTTTCCCAAAACTGATAGAGGGGTCTTAATTTATCAGGTAGATATCCTTTGAAGTGATTCCTTATGGTGCGACCTTGCAGGGCCATTCTCTAAAATTGAAACTTTGGAACTAGGTTTCATCCTTGTTTTTCTTTCGTACTGATGTTGATTGCAAGACATTCTCTTGCATCCAGTATGTTTTCATTAGACAAGCAAGCAAAAAGTTGCAAATAATGGATTTTGATTTCAGTACCCCAGTTCACTGTTGGTTTGGAGATTGCAAAATTTCTTGTTTTGGGTGGAATCCTAGACCAGTCTTGGAATCAGATACGTTGTGTTCGTTTGAAAAAAAACATAGAGATGTCAGATATGAAAGGTGCAATATCCAAAATGAGAACACAAATCAGGGTCCTGACCAGACCAGATAAAACATGATATAAGAGAACATCAAAAAATAGTAGATAAGACAGCCCGTACCCACGCTAAGCCCCGACCACCAACCACCTCCGAAAGACCAAGCCAGCACCACCGAGCAAGACAGAGCCAGACACAGAAAAAACAGCTAACACCCCACCAACGCCATCCCCCCGACAAACCTTAAGTTGCTGGTGGAGCAGCCGGCAGAGCCCTTTCCTCCAGGGCCACTGTGGCCGCTGACTGATTCCCTTCCTCCAAATCTGCCATAGCATAAAAGGGCATCCCCGGGGCCATGTCAGACGCATGAACTCTGAGGAATCGAATGGCTGTGAAAACATCCCTTATTCGCTCGCATCTTTTCTTGGAGAAAAGAAAGCAGTAAGCTCGTAGGGCATCATCTAAATCCTCACTACATAGGGATTTGAGACTAGACTGCATAGCTCTGTAGATGACCTTAAAAAGCCCGCTAAAGAGGGCGTCGCCTTCCTCCATGCGGTAATTAGACACTGCCGCCTCCCAACATTCCACTGTGTAAATGTTCTTAAAGAACAAGCCTACCGCAAGGGAGTGCACATAATCACCATCCATAACAAGATCCATTATATTGGAAAGAAGCTGTGAGACAATATCTGAGTAGTTTAACACACGTCCTTCGAAGCCTCTGATCCAGGCATGACCCACGATATTCCGGACTGCAAACTGAGAAAGAGTGCAGTTAGAGTCGATAAGGGTCATGAGGTCGATTGCCTTCACTCACCCCCGTATCACCGGTTCCCAATCAAGGGCGGGAAAGAACAGCCTCTGGTTCAGTCGCGTATCCGCCATCGCCAACTTTAGTCGGAAGTGAGGCGAGTGAAAGTAGGGAACAACACGGAGAGGACAGGGAAATGGCAGAGCAAGGAAAACAAAGAGGACAGAACCTTTAGAAACTCAATCTTGAGAAGAGCCCGAAGAAAGCAGGAAAACAATAAAGATTTGCGGGCTGGCGGAGAAATAGCATCAGCCGCACAAATGGCAAGAAGAGTACTCTGCCAGCCCATAAGAGGGCAAGTAGGGGTGACAACGTGTCCAAACCAGGTAGGAGGAGGCGGGAGGAATAAGCCATTACGTCGTCAAAGGACAACCAAGAACCAGGCAGTCCTTGCACGTCAATATCTATTAATGAACATAAGGCGAAAACAGATACACTATCCTCCCCTTGCAGGTGGGACATTTGACAATATCACAACTGTCTTGATACGTTCATCCCATTGAAAGCTTGGAAAAGCGCTCCTGCAGAATGTTAGATAGCCTTCAAAAAGAATAAATGTAAATTTAAATGAGACAACTTCCTAACCCAATGCGAATCCAAGGGAGGATCAAACCGACCGTACTTGAGACTTGGCGACAGCTTGGAAACAGACAAGAGACATAAATTACTCATCTGCCATATCAGCAGACAGGAGAGAGGCCATAAGAAATGGTAGATGAAGTTCATCATGAAGGAAGATTACAGTATCTTTATCGCTATCAATGGCTACATTGGCTAGGAAGTCCGCCACCCTGTTGCCTTCCCGTAGCGTGTGGGATATGAAAAAATTGTCTAATCTGCTCAGAAGAGATTTGGCTTGAGAGAGGATATAGGTCAACTTCCAATTGTCTAAACCTTTCCCTTTAATGGCATTTATTACTAGTAGGGAATCGCCCTCAATCCACACATTCCTTAAACCTTTTCAAGCGCCAGATTGAGTCCATGCACCAGAGCCCAAGCTTCAGCCTCATTGTTAGTGCCTGGGGGTAATTTGGATGCCTTGGCTGCGATCAGCTCTCCATTTTTATCCCTAATGACACATCCGGTTCCAGAAAGACCAGGATTCCCTTGGCATGCCCCGTCAATGTTAAGCTTACAGAAAGGAGAAGAAGGTGGAGTCCATTTAACTTTATCTCTGTTTGTGGAGGGCTTAGGAGCTCCTGTGGTAATGCCAATCCCCAATCGTCTGACTGAGGGCCAGAGTGAGATAACTTCCACATCCCATTTAGTCCAGCCCAACTTGGAGGAGTTAAAGGATCTAAGGTAGGCCACTGCCTGATCCGCTATAGCAGCATCAAGTTTATCACAAACTTGAAACACTGAGCGAGCTTCCTTCCTGAAAATATGCAGATTCCTTTCCCACCAGATGTGCCAGATGAGCATAGAATGACCTAATTCCCATAAGCAGGCTAATGTTGAATTACCAAACGAATGGGGCCAGTTATTGAACATAAGATATAAGGATTTGGAGAAAGGGCTTGTCCACTTTATCTTCCTCAAAAACCAGGTCCAACATGCTCTACTAAAGGGGCATTGAAGCAAAATGTGATCTAAAGATTCTTCCTCGCATCCACAGAGCACACATGGGTGCTACAGCTATGTATATCTCTTCTCCTTTAATCTATGGGTGCTCCGTCACCTTTTTCTGTTTAAAAAAAATAAAAATGAGAACACATTATTCTGTCTGCTGCCTTCTTGGTCAATCTAGGTCAAGTTAAGCGCGATGGCCATTGGCTCGCTATTCTTGGCGCGCTTTTGCCATGGGCTGTAACCATGCAACTATAATGAGTAGTTAGTGCAGATGATTCAAGATGTGTTAGTGTCTTTATATTTGTTCTTTATAATTGGCTTTATCCTTTTCGACGAGTGTGTTAAGTGTCTTTATTGTTCAACAGTGATTGAGTATTTTATAGACAGGTTGCTCACAAGGTGGCTATTGATTAAATCTCTACAGTAGTCTCAAAATTATGCAGAGTATGTGTGCTGGAAAGCTCGTAGATACTTGTCAAAGACTATATCTAGTCATGTCCAATGATAAAAACAGATCAGGTCGAATGGATTTTGTAAATTGAATCAGAGTCCAAATTTTTGTAAACAACTGACAAGACAATGTGCCCTGTTTACTTGGGGGTGAAATTTGGGGTCTGTAATAATAGTATGTTGTTGATGAATTTGGTTTGGCGCATTTCATTTTACTTAAATATCATCTACTTTAATGATCAAATAGTCAACAGCAATTTTACACCTCATTCACAACAAAAAGTGGTAAATATTTGTTCTATTTTGATTGGTTAAAATTAATCTTTGACTATTAAAATATATGATATTTAAAAATAGCTTCAAAATAACAATCAATCATAGTAGTAAAAATGTATAACTTACAAACTGTTTCTTTGAGTTGATGCGTTAGGCTTGCTTGCATTATAAATTTGTGAGAAATGCTCCTGTGTTGAATGATTCTAATTCTAAGTAATACAATACTTTCAAATCCTTTTGGGTCCTTCGTTCCTTGAAGAAACCTAGCAGAATTTTGTCACATCCTCATTGGTGGTAATTATTTTGTAAATAAAAACATTTTTGTCAAATTGACATTTAGCAAAGATATTTATTGAGGTATGGTCGAGAGCTTTGGAATAGTGCATGAACATCCATGAACGCATCAAAGTGATTGATTGAGTGGTCAGAGGAGACAAGCCTGCAAACTCCATTAAGGATGATCGGACATTCTTTCGATATAAGGCATGGGCAACATTTAACAAGTAAAAGAGAAGGACAACGACTGTTTTATGGTGCAGGTATGGGTGTGAAGGCAGATAATAAAAGTGGTAGCTGGGGAGAGCTGACAAGAAGGACGTCCACGGTCCATCAATTCATAAAGAATAGAGGAATTTCATTTGAGGAGGAAAAGAGACGCAGGCAAGGAAGGAGATTTCATGACATTTCTGGAAGGGAGATTTTGGGAGCAGAAGTTGAGGGTAAAAAGAGACGCAGGCAAGGAAGGAGATTTCATGACATCTAGGAAGGAAGAAAAGGAAGAGCAAGGGCTAAGGAGTGCAGTTTCAGCATAATTTAAAGAGCAGAAGCAGCAAAACGAGCTACCGAATCAGGTAACTTTATCTGCTAAGTCTGGTAACCAAGCTGTTATATTTCGTTTTTGTTGTTTGAAACATGTTGCAAATTGTCGATTAGTTTGTAGACACTCTGTTTAAATATCATCTATTTCAATGGTCAAATCATCAATAGCAATTTTACACCTCATTCACAACAAAATGTTGTAAATATTTGTCTTATTTTTATTGTACAAAATTGACCTTTGACTGTGGATGATACTTAAGAATAGTGCCTTGTAGATATATTTAAATTAAAAAAAAAAAACTGATCTCTTAATGACACCACACAATGAAGAGGAAAGTAGTCTAAATTGTGAAAAATCTATTGCAGCTACTGATTATTAATTTCCTATCTTATAAGATTATTTCGCTGCCGAAAAATTATTTACAGCAAATATTAAATAATAACACAGCTGCAACTTCACAGAAAAATCACGGAGATAGAAAAATAAAATGAACACAATGTTTTGGACAAATTGTCCCTGGAAAAACCCCGAAGGGAAAACCAGTCAGCAGATATGAATTTTATTCAACTACAGAAAATCAAGAGATACAAAATTGCTTGCCTCTTACTGGCAGAGCTCTGGAAATTTCTTTTCTGTAAATTCCCTTCCCTCAATTGTTCCTGCTGAAATTGCTCCGGCAATATTTTCCTTCTCCGGCAATTCCACTGCTCTCCAATGCTATCACTGCGCCCTTTGCTTTCACTGCAAATCAATTTGCTATCACCGCAAATTTATTTATTTGCTATCGCTGCAAATACTTCTCGGATCTGTGTTTTCCAAATGCCTATTGATCCTCTTTTATAATCCCCTCATTGGAAACCAATGGCCATGATTTAATTTTAATCAATGGCTAGGATTAATTAGACTCTAAACCCTAATATCTAGAAGTCTCTCGAGAAATCAATTATCTAGGTATGGAGATAATTATTCCACCTGTGTTTCCAGCGTCGTAATCTCCACCCGAGACTAGAACACCTGTCCAAGCTACACAAAAATTAACATAAATCTCATGGGAAGGGATCATTTGGACCTTGAGACTTCTTCCTTCTGACCTATTGTTGGTGCATATGACACTCTTTACAAACCACATACTACAGTCACTAAGATCTTTACAGACAAAGGTTGCTACGCGATGTTATAAATTGTTTCTATGGATTCTCATTCGATAATTGAATTGAATGAAGAAGAAGATGGAGTCCACAGACTCCCCTTTGTACACCACCGTAGTAAATCCAGTTGCAAGATAAACAGAGCTTATGGATGTGTATACTTTGGTGCAATTCTTGGGCTTATATATTACCGTATCCAGTATATGCCAAGTGAAGGATATGTATTATGAATTTTGATATTTTATGCAGAGCTAGGCTTCGCTTTCCTGTGGGTATTAGAGCAGAGCTTCAGCTGGTGGGCTGTGGATCGATTTACATACCCTGTTAAACAACCTCCACTGGATGTTTCAAACACTGTATTGTCTACTTTGGCTTTTCATTATCCAGTAGAAAGATTGACATGTTATGCATCGGATGATGGAGGATCCCCGCTCACCTTTTACGCTCTGTTGGAAGCTTCACGTCTTGCAAAGAGTTGGGTTCCTTTTTGCCACAAGTATTCCATTGAGCAGAGATGCCCAGAACCATATTTTTCTGAATATTATGTCACTGATAATGACAACTTGTCCTTCGTTACATAATGGAAATCTGTCAAAGGATTGCTGGTGATGAGAAATATATAGAAGAGAACTTGAAAGATCTGAGGAGAAGATTATTAAAAAAGAGCTGTTTTGAGATCGCTCATGATAACCCATTATATATAATGAAGGTGCCAAATACAAGAATCTATAGAAGATGAAAAAAAACGTAGGAGGAAATGAATGTTGTATAAATAGCACTGTGGAGAGGGGGACTGTGCCAGCATAGAAATGCGAAAACACTTATATGGTTGGTTTGAGTTCTGGCGCAAGGATAAGGTTGATATGGTGTTGTTGACTATGTCATGCATCATAATTCTCATCCTTACTTTTATAATGGTTGTTTCATTAAGGGAGAGGTATTTTGTAACTGACCCGTTATATGGTCATGCTTAAGAGGAGGGTGGTTGTGTTTCATAGCATGTTTTATTAGTTTACAATTAAACTTGTTATATGAATAATATGCAAATAGGTATCAAATGTAGGCTTGCCAACAATACGATTCATAAGATCATCTCCATTCCTTCACTAATACATTCACTATGAAAGGATTGTGAATGTATAGCATCATGATGTAAACGATTCCTTTAAGTTCACCAAAGGTATGTTTAATGGGAGTAATAAAGTATTAGACCATCTACCATTAGGCCTAAAGGGTGTTGTTTGGTCTTGTTGATCTAGAATGATAAAACCTTACATGGCTTTGCATCTGGTCATAAATTTTAGATGTGACAATTATGATTAATAATATAACTTCTTGTTTATGTTCTCACTATGGTTTGAAGTACTAGAGAAGAATGCTTCTTTATAGCTGAATAATGCACTATAGTTTATATGGCACATTCATCTTGAAGAAGATAGTTTTAAGGACTACAATAATAGTTCCTTACCATGTTTACTAGCAACAATTATTGGACACTGATATATGACATGAAGTTCTGTTTCATAAGTCTATGTGTAGGATCAACGAGTGAGTTCTTAATCATGAGTCCAAAAGAACTTTGTATGATATGGTTTGGTATCCTAACATGAGGTGCTCCAATTACAAAGAATGTCATACTGTAATAAGTTTAATATTTGATATCGCTGAATCATTTGGAGCCATGTCAAGTCTTCACATAATTGTTGCATTGTGAAGATATCATGTTTGTTGATGGCATATGCTTTATTATGACTGTATTTAATTTATGTTGATTATGTTGTTATGCATATTTTTGTGTATGAATCTGATTATGAAAATATTAGTAAGTATTAGTATGAAATTGGGATGACAGTGAAATCCTGAGGGTAACTTATGTGTATAACCCTTGAGAGATAAAGTGAGAAGAACTACATGTGACTTTGATCCTATTTGGAAGTGGGTATGTAAGCCCTTCTTGGGCGAAGGATGCCCTTGGACCCCAAGTCCATAGGGGAGGGGTTTAGGAAAATTTTCCCGAAGTATGGGGTGTTAATGAACTTGATCAATCTTCCTTCTTTAGTGCATTTTAGTTTGAGGCTAAAATTGTATATCACCTTCCAATTAATTTGTCTTAACTATATAGGTCTGAGCTGAAAAAAAGCACTCCATTATCTTCAAGCTTATCTACTTTGAGGTTTGTGGACTTTGGCTTCAATAATCTATTCTAATTTTTGATGAATTTTTAGAGTCACTGTCATCATGGTTCATCTTTAAGGTGAATGTATAAGAGTGTCTTTGTACTTATCTAACTATAAATATTAGAGTTGTGTGTGTTGAACACTATGGATTTATGTTTGGGCTCGATAATAAGTATAGGAAGTTGTACATGTTATCCCCAAGACCCTAGAGAGATCTATTCTTCTAAGAAATTAGTGTTAGAATAATATTAAAGTTTACATTGTTAGTTTATAGTTAGATATAAATAAATATTAGTTGAACATTAGTTAGTAGTTAGTTGGGAGTTATTCCCGTATGGTGGTTTGAGAAGTTATATTTGAAAGGGCTTTATAAAAGCCATTTTGAGATGAATGTAAAAACATCCAGAAATTAATATATCATTATGTGTTTTTGATATTATTGAGCAAATGTAGTTATCTATGATTTAGCCAACATATGGTATTAGAGCATTACCTATCTCTGTGGGCTTGTGAATAAAGATGTATTGCTATGTTTCTATAAAGACGGTTCAGTGATTTGTGAAGGAGACAATGCTTAGATTGCTAGATGCATATGGTAGCATAGAAGGAGATGATGCATCAAATGGAAGTTTAAATGCGCTTGCTGTGTGTGGATAAGAAACTAATCAAAAGAAGATTTAAATGTTTCAAAACCTTGGATCTATCAGTCATATGAAAGCCTATATGCAGGGAGGTGAAGTGGCTAGACATCACTTTAATTGAAGCGGCATAAGGCTGATGTAAGATTTGTGTAGTTTACTTCAGATTTATACATAGTTTAAGCACTGCATACAGATTTCTAGGCATAAGATTTCTACTTTGTGTGAAAAATTTATACATATTGAGTTACACGTTGATAAGGAAATGGAAATGGTGGCAGCATCCATTTAAACTATCTCAAGTAACCATTTGAGCCCTCGTAGAAAGGAGGAGTGAGGCGTTTGCAGGAATAAAGGCATTGAAATAGGTTTTGAAGGCATTTGATATATATGTTTAAATCTATAGAATAGAAGATGTGAGAAGCTGATCTAAACTATCACTCTCTACAGGCAGCTGGTTGGGAGCCTTATCTACTTGACCTACACTAGACCAGACTTGTGTTTTGCTGTAAGCTATCTTGCCAGATTCATGCAGGAACCAAAGAAGTGTCATTGGGTTGCAGCAAAGCATGTGTTGAGATATATCTGAGGCACAGTAGATTATGGTCTGGAGTATAAGAAGAACAGCTAGTTCTTCTTACAGGGATATACAGACTCGGATTATGCAGGATCTATAGATGATAGGAAATCCACCTCAGGTTATGTTTTTCATCTTGGATCTGGGCCAATTTCGTGGGTTAGTAAGAAGCAAACTGTTGTTGCTCTTTCATCCACTGAGGCTGAATATCACGCTGCACGAGGAGCTGTGTGCGAAGCGATTTGGTTACGTCGCATTCTGGCAGATATGGACATTCCTGAAGAAAAGTCACCAGTTCTTCATTGTGACAATCAGGGTGTGTTAAAACTTGTGAAGAATCCAGTTTTCCATGAGCACACTAAGCATATTGAGGTCGAATGTCATTACATTCAGGATCAAGTTTTGAACCACCACATCCAGCTCCAGTACTGCCCTACAGACTCTCAGATCGCAGATATGTTCACCAAATCTCTTGGTAGGATCAAATTTGAACTGTTTAGGGGTACATTTGTAAAAACAATGTAATAAGGGGGGGAATGTCAGCATAGCATATTACATTGTTTCATTTGTTTGTATACGTAACTAATCTGTTACGTCAGTTTCTGTAGTTTTGGAATAACTGCAAACTGCTATGTTAGTTTCTTCAACTACCACACAGTATTTATAGCTGTCCCTGTAATGTTTTTATCATCGAATACAACTTATCTTTCTTCTGCCTACCATTATAAACATCATGGCAGATATCTATGTCTAAGTCTAGATTGTTACTCTGTAAAATTGAGAAGGATAAGAATGCAGAGGTAGCAGAAACAAACATTTAGTACCCTTGCACAACGAAGAAGTGTGGGTGTGTGTAAGTTATTTTTTCATTTTGAAGTTTAGGGTTATCTATATTTTTTTTTGGATCAACTTTGTAGTTCACAAAATGTGAAGAAAAGTATTTGTCAATTGAATATTATCATGTATGATCCATTAGAAAGTTGGTTACCTCAATATACTTGAAGGTAATTTGTTGTGGGTTCAAATCTAATTTATATACTTTTTGGAGAGATAAGAGTATGTTTTTGCTTTTGGAGTAATAAGGTGGAAAACATTGGAGTTATAAGGATATATTTGTGTTTACACTTTATTGTAAAAGGTGCACTTTTGGTGGAATCTGACATCTTGTTCATTTTATTTTATCATGGCTACATCAAACATTGATTATGCTTTCAGGGCCATTTATACTACACCTAATGAGGCCTCCAAAGACTCATCCAAGAAATCAGTTGGTTAAAGTGTAACAAGGTCATATTGAAGGTAGGTGGCATAGAGGATGGAGGATTTTCCATCATCTCAAGTTAGCTTCTCACTTTGAGTTGATTCTTTGCATGAGAAGCGTTTTTGGTTTTGGTTGTTTTGCTTTTCTTTGTTGATACTAACGGATTTGAAGAATGTATGTTTTGTGAAGATTTTATTTTGGAGACAGGTTTGGGATTTGGTGTTGAGCTCAGTATGGATTGTTGTCCAGCGAGCTTTAGAGTATATGATTGAGAATTATACCCTTTCATGGTCACTAGACAATGATAGAGATCTGTTGTATCTCTTAGGGATTGTTGTCAAATAATTCAAGACTTTGTGATTTGAGAGTTTGGGACTAAAGAGCTCAAGAACACAGCTTGAAGCTACACCTTTCTGAGGGTAGACAAGATAGCATGATGGAGCCCTGCTTGGTTCAGAATTTGTTCTTTGGGAGATCTTCTATAAAATATGTATTCATATTATGTAATAAGCTTTGTTGAGTTGAGAAGTTATATTTGAAAGGGCTTTATAAAAGCCATTTGTAAAACCATATAGAAATTAATATATCATTATGTGTTTTTGATATTATTGAGCAAATGTAGTTATCTATGATTTAGCCAACAATTAGAACATGGTAAACTTGACCATGACATAGTTATGAGTATGTTATGGAAACCTAATAATCTTGCATTTAATGATGATGTTGAATTAAGCCATTATGATCTAATGGTGTGAACGAGTCTTGTTATGTGTGGATTATTTGCCTACTTTAAATATGTGCCTAGATTTATGTTGAGTTAGGATGGAATTCCTTATGATTTCCTATGTTGAATGTGGGCAAGTACTAGTAAGTATTACCAAACATGGTATAGTGACGATGTCTAGAAATGGGGGTCTTAGCAAACAACCAAATCTAGCAACCAACAATAAAAATATTTACAAAAAACACAAATTTTCACCAAAACAATGGACTAAAGTTTGAGATTTTATTCATTTCACCAATTTTACAACGGCCTTAGGAGTACACAATCTACACCATCTCAATTAGTTGATCCTTCTTCTAAGAAATAATCTCTTTTGCCAACTCCAGAAGCCCCCCTAACAGAATACAAATACCTCTTTTATACATGGGGTTCAAGAAGTTGAACCGTTTCCAAGCTATGACTGTTACAAAACATAATCGATATCAAAATAACATATTTCAGGTCTTCAAAACATTTCAAGAAAAAACTAGTCACCAAAATTAGGGATTTTAGCGATCAGAAGAGTTCAAGAACCAGAACAATCGCTAAAATTATTATGTTTAAACTTTAAAGCTTCCCTAGAATGTCTTTCGGTGAAGTTACACCTCGATGAACTTTTGAACTCCTTTATTTTGGAAATTTGACATCTCATTGAACCTTTGACTTTTGTTGGTGAAGCGACTCCTTGGTGAACTTTCAAATTGTTCTTCTTCGATGTCTCTCCCAGTTCATGAACGTAGAATTTCAGTGCATCAGCACCATTATGAACATTTGTCCAACTTTATCTTTGGCATTTCCATGACCCTTATAACTTCATTGATGAATCTCTCGGTTCTTGAACTAGAAAGTCTACCGAAACACCTATAAAAGCTTTATAAAACACCTTTTGGTGCAACATAAAGTTCCCAAACTCATAAGATTGCCAAAACAAATCCTTGGAACTTCCCCAAGGCACCTTTGGCAAAGCCATTGTTCATCGACAAGTGTTTTTGGTGAAATGCAGAGTTCAAGAACTTAGATAAGTGTTGATACACTTCATAAAGAATTCCTTAAGCTCTTTTTTCCAAACGAAAAAGCTTGCGAAGTAAAAGTTTTATCAATAGACAAGTCTTTCAGTAAACTAAAGAGTTCACAAATAGAAGATTTGATCAAAAGATAAGCTTTTCGATAAATAAAAGAGTTCTTGAACTAGAACTTTTGCCGAAATGTTCCAAACTTAGCCAAAAAAAATTTAAACTTTCTCCAAATTTTAGCTGAAGATACCCATTTAGGACTTCTTCAAGGTCATATACTCGACCAAATTAAGTTTGAAAAGTCTCTTGAATAAGACTACAAAAACTAACACACCAGAAAACAAAACACAACAAAACTGAATTGAACCTGAAAATATTTTGGTTGATGTAGGATTGCTTGTGAACCCAAATGTTGCTATATTAGACACATCAGGTAAGTGAAATGTTTCATGATTTGAAAAATTATAAACATTTGAAGGTGCTTGAGATGGTGATCCGATGCTTGTTCTTTATCCAAACTTCTTCTTTGTCCACTTGATCTCTTTTCTTCAACCCATACTAAATTTCTCTAACTCTATCTTCCCTTCCTTTTCCTCTTTTACTTTCTTTCTGTCTACCATCAAATTATAGATTATCACTACTTAACTATCCCTTACAATAAGGATGCAAATCTATTCCATGTCCTCCACAAGAAAATTTCAAATTTCCATGTTGTTGCTTTCACTGTTTTCCCTCTAAGTCCTCATGTCCCTGGTAATCATGTGTGTTCTTTATGCATTTCTTCAATTCTTTATACAGTTGTTTCACAAAATCATCACCATCTTCTCTATTCTTAATTTATTCCCCTTCATAGGGACTTCTATTGAGCTATTCTCAACCTCTTTTTGTCACCTTTAACACTTATTTTTCTAAATTGAAACAAACTATAGGATTTCTAGCCTTTACTTCATTTTCCTTTTCTTTCAATGAACTCAAAGTATATTTATGCCCATCCTTCATAACAGTGTACATATTTCTCCTTCCATCATAAATAGTCTCTCTATCTAACTGCCAAGGCCTTCCCAACAAAACATGACATGCATGTTCATTGAGATAACATCACATAAAACTTCATCTTTGTATGAACCAATTTGGAATCTCACCAAAAATTGCTCTTTTACCACCAATTCAAGTTATTTTGTAGCCAAGTAACCTTATATGTATTAGGATGTTTACTCTTCTTCAAGCCTAAATTTTCTACCATTTCTTCAAAAACTAAGTTATCAGTGCTACCACTATCTATAATTACTTTACATCCCTTATCCCCAGATTTGTATATAGTTCAAAAAAGACTCCTTAGAGATGGTCTATCCTCCTCCTTGCCTAGTTTCGCTAATACTCTCTTGAAAATAAGAGATTCTCCTTCCTTTGGTTCTTCCACTTTTTTTGATGCCACACTTTCTTTATCCTCTTGTGCCATGTGATTTCTAACTACACTCCTTTTTCTATTTTCTTGTTGTAATTGAGGGCATTCAAAAGCTCTATGACCAACTTCTCCACACTTGTAACATGTTCCAGAAAATCCTTTGCTGTTGTTACCACGTCCTCTTGTTGGGTATTCCTTTTCTCTTGCTCTTTGACTTGATTCATTACTCCATCTTGGGCTTTCTTCTTCTTCATGAGTTCTTTTTCCTTTATTGATGCTGGTTTGTCCTCTCCTAGCTAAAACTTTTCCTCTTGAACCTCTTTAACTATTTTTCTACTTTTTGGATATATTTTTGTCTACCTTCAAGCATATTGGTACACCTCTTCAATTATGGAAATATTCAACATACTCATCTCATCCTGGATATTGAATCTTAACCCATTTAAATACTTGGCCACCTTCTCTCTAGCCATTTCATGATGTCCAATTCTAATTACCATCTTATAGAATTCTTCTATATAAGCTTTTACACTCATTTATTTTTGTTTAGATTCTGGAGCTTTCTAAATAACTCTAATTCATAATTTCCATGAATAAATTTACCCTTTATCCTGATAACCATTTGATTGCACTAGGTTATTCTCATTTATCCATTCATTAATCTTTCTCTTTTCAATTCTCTCCACCAAAGGGCAATATGTCCCTTGAGTTTTTCTGTGCCAATCTTACCTACCGTGGGTCACAAATATTTTCATATTCAAAATACTCTTCTAATTCACCAATCCAATCTATTAACTCTTTAGGGTTTAACATACCTAAAAAATTTGGAACCTCCATTTTATTACATCCACTAATTCTGACAAGAGCTCTCAAAAAAAATTCTCTTCCTTCATTTGCTGGTTGTTCATTTTCTCTTTTTTTTTTGGTTCATCTACAATGTCTTCACCATCTGCATGTTCATCTTCCTATCTAGGATCTCTTCTCAAACTTGCAACTAAAGTTGTTAACTCATTTCTAATTTTAGTTTGAAATTGTTCAAATATCTCCTCCATTCTGGGAACTCTCCTTCTCAAGATCATTTTGAAATATTTTCACAAGTTTGAATATTATCTCTAGTGTTTTCTACCCATGACATGGAAAACATGAACTTATCCTCTCACAATTTCAATGTCCCTCACAATCTTCTGAATTGTAGGATTCCTCCTCACACACTTGCAACAAATCTCTAGAGCCTTTGAGACACTTTTACCTCTTCAAAATTTCTATATCCTCTTCGACTCCTCCCAGCAAAAGAAAACCTTGCGCTAATACCATTTGATGCAGTCTAGAAATGGGGGTCTTAATAGATAGACAAATCTAGTAGCCATCAATAAAAATCTTTACAAACAACACAAAATTTCACCAAAACAATGAGTTGAAGTATGAGATTTTATTCATTTCACCAATTTATATACACCAACCTTAGGAGTACACAATCTACACCATCTCAATTAATCAATCCTTCTTCTAAGAAATAATTTCTTTTGTCAACTCCAAAATCCCCCTAGTAGAATACAAATACCTCTTTTTATACATCAGGTTCAAGACATTGAACTGTTTCCAAGCTATGGCTGTTACGAAACTGAATTGATATCAAAATAACATATTTAAGGTCTTTAAAACATTTCAAGCACAAAATAGTCACCAAAGTCAGGGATTTCAATGATTGGAAGAGTTCAAGAACTAGAACAATCACTAAAATTATTATGTTTAAGATTTCAAGCTTCCCTAGAATGTCTTTTAGGAAAGTTACACCTCGATGAACTTTTGAACTCCTTTATTTCAGTAATTCAACATCTTATTAAACCTTTGACCTGCATCGGCAAAGTAACTCCTTGGTGAACTTTCAAACTCTTCATCTACGATGCCTCTCTTGATTCATGAACATAGAATTTTAGCATATTGACACCATTATGTGTTAGCATAATATATGGTTGTTATTACATTGTTTACTACATTGTAACTACATAACTATATTTCATAGTTATGTTAGTTTCTATCTGTAATTATCTTATAACTGTCAACTACTATGTCCACCACATAGTATTTATTCACATAATGTATCTGCTGTGAATCATCGAATAAACAATCTTCTATGCTTCTCTTCAAATGGTATCAGAGCCACCTTGGTGAGAGAGGAAGTGTTTGTTGAGATGTGCAGAAAGCAAGGAGGAGTCTTCAAACTAGCAATGAATCTCTGTTGACAGTGCCGGCCAAACAACAAGGAAGAATTTGCAGTGATCGCCCAAGTTGAAGGCCATAAAACATTGGAAGAGAGAATTTGCAGTGGCGTTGGAAGAATTTGCAGTAATCGCCCAAGGAAGTGCTCACGACCAGCAGCAAGAACGAAGTGCTCCACGTTGACAAGTAGCAAGAAGGAAGCGCTCCACATTGGAACTGTGTGTGAACACTTTCAGGCAGCTTGAAGTCATTTTTTTTTGCTATAGAGGTCAGTGTTTGGACTGAAGTTTCTTTCTCCATCCATAAGGCACTTGGAGTTTGAGTTGGCGTGTAGAGGAAGACATAGTCTGAAAAAAAGTGGATGTCCACCACACCAAATGCCAGTAGTGTGGCCATTAATCATGCAAATGAGCCACCTCAAGGTAGGCATGCTATTTTAGAAAGCTCAAGCTTCTATTTTGCCCTTCTAGATGCCCTACAAAACACTGGTAATCTTCAATTTGATGAATTGTTTAGGCAAGGATTGTTAGATTACTTTCTATTTGGTGTACAATGTCAAGCAAGGAATATTAGAGCAAAACTTGATGAGGGTTATGATGCTGATGATGAAGATGAGGTAGAACTCACTCCCAAGCATCCCCATCCCACAACACAAGCCTATCGTGCTCATCTCCATGCTATAATTTCTTCTTGAAAGTGAATGTACTGACAAATATAATAATAATAAAGTTGTTGTCTGGACTAGTTTTTTCTATTTGTGGTGAACAATGTTAGCCTCGAAATTGCTTCTTTTCGATGCCCAACTTTTGAAAGGGCCAAATTATGTCGCATGGAAGACAAAGATGCGGATAATTCTCATTTTTGAGGAGCTATGGGGAATTGTCATTGGTGACATAACCAGATCGGAAGACCTAGATGAAAGGCAAAAGTTTGACAAGGCCGATACCAAAGCATTGATGTTGATAGCACTCAGCATCACCGATGAAGTTCAACCTCACATTCGGGATGTGGAAACATCAAAGGTGGCATGAGATTCTGTCTCCACAATCTACCAAGCAAAGAACTAGACAAAGATCCTCCATCTACAGTCCAATCTACATACACTCAGTATGCAAGCTCACGAGAAAGTTGAGGAATTCTTATGGTGGGTATTTGAACTACGAGCTGAGCTTGTTGCACTTGGAGAAAAGATGGAGGACAAACTACTTGTCCCAATTACACTGAGAGTACTGCCATCTCAATTCAAAATCTTTGTCACCATGCTGAACATCACAAAGCAAGATGTGTCATTTGACGAATTGGTGAATTTGTTGCAGTAGGAAGAAGCCATTCAATCTGTCCAAGGTGAACTTGAGGACAAGGTCCTGATCTCTAGATAATCAAAAGGTCAAAAGTTTCATGGAAAGCAGCCACAGAAACAACAAGAACATCAACAGTTGAAGCCTCCAAAGGTAAACCGATGGTGTCATATATGCAACAAGAACAATCATGACACTATCAATTGTTGGTACAATGCCTTAACACAAGGCAATTCAAGTAAAGAAGGATTATCTGGTTGTAGTGATACTCAACCATCCAAATGCCATCATCATCGTAGAAAGCATAAAGTCCATGTAGCGGCCCAATAGGATGATGCATTAGAAGAAGATGAACTAGAAACATCCAACTACAACACTCATCACAATCTAGTCCTTGTCTCCCAAACCTTGCAGCCTATGAGGGATATTTGGTTGATAGACTTGAGTGCCAACAAGCATATGACAGGCAATCGCAAGCTATTCGATGCACTGACAGAACAACCTACTGGAGATAGAGTTTGAATTGATGACAACAAGGAGTATGTTGTAGAGGGAATTGGCAAGGTCATCATTCATCTTGGGACAAGCCGTTGTACCCTCACCAAGGTGTTGTATGTTCCTGGTTTCACAACAAACCTATTGTCTGTCAGTCAGCTTCTAAACCACAAGCTGAAAGTTGAGTTCTAGGTGAAGGATGGGGGCAAGACCTGTCTAATCTCAAGAGAAGGTATGATACTTGCTAGAGCATTTATGAAGGATAGATTGTTTACAGTAGATACTGTCTCCTCCCCTATAGTAGCTCTATCAGCTTCAACAATAGAATCTACGGGACTCTGGCACTATTGCTATGGGCACCTTTCAATCATCTCCTTGCATCAAATCAGCTCCAAACAAATGGTAAAAGGACTTCCCCCAATTTCAAATTCATTGCCTATATGTCCTGGATGCCTTGCAGGTAAACAACACTGGGATCCATTTGAGGCTAGTAGCTTCCATGCCAAACATCGCCTTGAGTTGGTACATACCGATCTGTGTGGACCCATGCCTGCTTCATTTTCAGGACATAAGTACTTCCAATTGTTCGTGGATGACTTCTCACAAAAGACTTGGGTGTACTTTCTCAAGAAGAAAGATGAAGCCTTTTCCAACTTTTAGGACTCTCACAAGCAAGTTGTCAAAGAAGCAGGCTAGTCTCTTCTTGCCTTCCTCTCAGATCGAGGGGGGAATTCACCTCCAAGGAGTTTGTGGCATACCTAAAGCATCATGGCATCAAGCAGTACCTAACTACTCCCTATACACCCCAACAGAATGGAGTTGTAGAACATAGCAATTAGACTATCATGGAGATGGCTCAATGCATGCTCTCCACAGCCAAGTTGGAGGAAAGATTTTGGGTAGAAGCAGTGCGGACAGCTGTATACCTCATCAATAGGGCACCAATAAAGATACTGCAACACAAGACACTTGAAGAGTTATGGATTGGACAAAAGCCTTCAATTTATCATCTAAGGGTGTTTGGTTGCACAACATACATGCATGCCCCTGACAATAAGAGAAAGAAGACTGATCCTAAGACACTCCAGTGTATATTGTTGGGATACAGTATTACATCAAAAGCATATCGTCTCATAGATCCCAAGACAAAGAAGATACATGAGAGTCGAGATGTGGTGTGTGATGAATCGTCATTCAATTCCTTATCACAAAAAGAAGAGAAACAACCTCCTACTTCTCATAAATTGCTCTCACAATCAGATGATGAGCATGTGGAAGACTCTCATAGAGAAAGTGAACTACAAGGAGAGTTTTATGTTGATTTGGGCCCTCTAGAAAACATTACACCAGCAGCAGCATAGTCAACCTCCAAAGTGGGTCTGAAGTACAATCAAGGACTCTAACCTGCACACTCTTCTAGAAACTTCATCAAGAATTAGAACTAGGAGTCAGACAAGAAATGAAGTGAATCTTGCACTCATGAGTAATGTTGTTGACAGCATTGAACTTGACATAGTTCGAGAGGCATTAAGCCAACCTCAGTGGAAGAAGGCTATGGATGTAGAGTATAATTCTCTGATGCAAAATCATACTTGGGAAATTGTTGATCTACCTAAAGGGAAGAAACCCATTGGCTGCAAATGGATCTTCAAAACAAAGTAAAAGGTAGATGGATCTATCGACAAGTACAAAGCATGACTTGTAGCAAAGGGATATGCTCGACAAGAGGGCATTGATTATGAAGAGACCTTTGCACCCACTGTAAAGATCAAAACTATCAGAATGGTCTATGTATTGGCAGCACAGAAGGGATGGAAGCTTTAACAGATGGATGTTAAGAGTTATTTCTTAAACGGTGATCTCAAAGAAGAAGTGTACATGACCTAGCCAAAAGGGTTTGTTGATGAACATCATCCACACAAGGTATGTCATCTTATCAAATCACTTTATGGCCTTAAGCAAGCTCCTAGGGCATGGTACATTAAGATTGATGGTCACCTATTGCAGTCTGGATTCATATGGATTCACCCATAGCCCCTCCGATCCTAATTTGTATATTAAGAAGGTAGGCACAGAGATTGTCATTCTAGTTTTGTACGTGGATGATCTGATTCTCACTAGTAGCTTAGATAGTCTCATTGATGATGTAAAGAATGATCTCAAGAACTCCTTCGACATGACAGATTTGGGGCTACTTCATTATTGTCTTGGCTTGGAGATATGGCAAAAGAAGAACCACATATTCATCTCCCAAATGAAATATGCCAAGACTCTCTTGGAAAAGTATAGAATGGTCAACTATAAGCCTATTTCCACTCCAATGGAGAAAGGTTTGTAACTATTCTATTTCCAAGATTCACCTCAAGTAGATGCCACTCTCTATAGGCAACTGGTTGGGAGCCTCATCTACTTGACCTACACCAGACCAGACTTGTGTTTTGCTATCAACTATCTCTCTAGATTCATGTAGCAGCCAAAGAAGTCTCATTGGGTTGCAACAAAGCATGTGTTGAGATATATCTGAGGCACAGTTGATTATGGTCTGGAATATAAGAAGAACAATCAATTCTTCTTACAGGCATATATAGACTCAGATTATGCAGGATCTATAGATGACAGGAAATCAACCTCAAATTATGTTTTTCATCTCAGATTTGGGCCAATTTTGTGGGTTAGTAAGAAGCAAACTATTGTTGCTCTTTCATCCATTGAGGCTAAATATTGCGTTGCATGAGGAGCTGTGTGTGAAGCACTTTAGTTACCTCGCATTCTAGCAGATATGGACATTCCTGAAAAGAAGTCACCAGTTCTCTATTGCGACAATCAGGGTGTGTTAAAACTTGTGAGGAATCCAGTTTTCCATGAGTGCACTAAGCATATTGAGGTCAAGTGTCATTACATTCGGGACCAAGTTTTGAACCACCACATCCAGCTCCAGTACTGCCCTACAGACTCTTAGATAGCAGATATGTTCACCAAGTCTCTTGGTAGGATCAAATTTGAACTGTTTAGGGGGTACATTTGTATGAACAATGTAATAAGGGGGGGAATGTTAGCATAATATATGGTTGTTATTACATTGTTTACTACATTGTAACTACGTAACTACATTTCATAGTTACGTTAGATTCTATCTGCAGTTATCTTATAACTGTCAACTACTATGTCCACCACATAGTATTTATTCACATAATGTATCTACTGTTAATCATTGAATAAATAATCTTCTATGCTTCTCTTCATTATGAACATTTGAACTTTATCTTCAACATTTCCATGACCCTTAGAACTTCATCGATGAGTCTCTAGGTTCCCGAACTGGAAAGTCTACGAAAACACCTATAAAATATTTATGAAACACCTTTCAGTGCAACATAAAGTTCTCTAACTCATAAGGTTGCTGAAGTAAATCCTTGGAACTTTCTCAAGACACCTTTCAGCAAAGGTATGGTTCACTGACAAACATTTTTGATGAAATTTAGAGTTCAAGAAATTAGATAAGTGTTGAAACACTTCATAAAGAATTCCTTAAGTTCTTTTGCTAAACAAAAGAATTTGTGAAGTAAAAAATTTACCAATAAACAATTCTTTTGATGAATTTAAGAGTTTGCAAACTGAAGCTTTGACCAAAAGATAAGCGTTTCCGCGAATAATTTAAGAGTTCTTGAATTGGAACTTTTGCTGAAATGCTCCATACTTAGCCAATTTTTTAAAAAAAATTTCTCCAAATTAAAACTAAAGATACCCATTTAGGACTTATTCAAGGCCATATTCTCAACTTGACCAAATTGAGTCCGAGAAGTCTCTTGAAGCAGACTACAAAAACCAACACAAAAAAAAAAAAAAAAAACACAACAAAATTGAATTGAACCTAAAAATATTTTGGTTGATGCGGGATTGCTTGTGAACCTAGATGCTCCTACACCATATAGTGTTTAGCTTTATATTTGTTTGGTGGGTAATTGTATGTTAAGTTTTATGATTGCTAAAATGTAATGTTACCTACTCAGAAGTAGAATGTTGTATAATAGTACTATACAATAATCTGGATGCTCCTTCACTTGTTTGCAGGTTGCAACATTCATTGTATCATCTCAAACAAGCTCTTCGGGATTGGTATGAGAAGATGGATAGGTTTTTACTTGCTTCTGGATTCACTAGATGTCACTCCAATCCTACAATTTATATTCAAAGACATGGGGGGTTCTACTCATTCTTGTTCTTTATGTGGATGACTTGATTCTCACAGGGAGTTCTCCTACCATGATTAAGGATACTCAGACAGATTTGATGGAGTACTTTGATATGACTGACCTTGGTCTGTTGCATTACTTCCTTGGTCTTCAGATTCATTAGTCTTCTTCCAGTATTTCTATCTTTTAGCAGAAGTATGCTCTTGATTTGCTTCAGATATTTGGGATGGCTGACTGCATACCAACCCCTACTCCTGTTCGATCAGGTGTTGTATTGTCTACCACTTGTACTACTCCATCAATTGATGCTACCTTGTATCGACAGCTGGTTGGCAGCCTTCTGTACTTGACACATAGTTGTCATGATATTTCCTTTTTTGTTGGTCTTGTCTCCTGTTTCTCTCAAGATCCTTATGAGATTCATTGGAAGGTAGCCAAATGTATCTTGCGTTATATTTAGGGCACTACACATTTCGGCATTCACTACACATCAGGAGCTACGTAGATTGTGGGCTTCACTGACTCAGATTGGGTTGGTGATGTTAATGATTAGAAGTCCAGTTATGGCTTTGTTTTTTGTCTTGGTTCTAGTCTGGTTGCTTGGTCTTGCAAGAAGCAAACTGCTATTGCATTATCATCAACTGAGGGTGAGTATCGAGGAGTACTATGGCTAGTCAGGAGGTTCTTTTGCTTTGACAGTTGATGGCTGAGTTTGGCTTTCCTACTAATCATCCCACTACTTTTTGGTGTGACAATCAGAGTGCCATTCATATTTCTCACAACCTAGTGGAGTATCAATGCACTAAGTATATTGAGATCCACATGCACTTTAGTCATCGGCTCATTCAAGATTTTGTTCTTAGTTTGTAGTATTTGCCTATAGAGTAACAGGTTGCAGACATCTTCACTAAACCTTTGGCATCTCCTTGCTATCTTTTGTTGTGATCGATGTTAGGGGTGAAGGAAGTTGTCCTTGGGGGGTTTTGAGGAGTCCTCCTTCCTTTCACTTTTTCTTTTTAGCATTTTCTATTTTTCTCTCTTTTGAAGGGGAGTTTTCTCCCATAGACTGGTTTTTTTCCTTTTCTCTAGTTGTGAGAGATTGCATTTTGTTGCATTGTAGTTGTACATGGGTACCTAAAATGGCCTTGTTACTGGGACCCATTTTGCATCTCATATTGCATAATAATCTCCCTAAGTTGCACTTAAGGGGGGGTGTTAGAGTAGGCTTAAGTTTACTTAGGCTACCTGACAGTTACATTATTAGATTAATAATATATAGGCACATTTATTTCTTTTGTTGTTGATGTAGTTGGAGGTTGTTATTCCCATACCTTATTTTATCCCGCTATTTATTTTGGGTTTGTACATTGTATAATATCTCATCTCAATGTATTTTATTCACTGCTGGTGAAATAGCTTCTCTTGTTGTTTCTCTCAGTCTTTGTGAAGGTTATTTGGTAAGTTGATTGGATCCCTAGGTTCTCTAGACATTTATGAAGGTAAGAAGATTGCTACAAGTGTGTGTGAGTGAGTGAGTGTGTGCAAAAAGGATGAACGATATGAAAATTGAGAAGTAACTCTAGAAGCTATGATGCATAATCCATAACATAGCTAGTATTGTATTGCAGAGGTGTTTGATCCTAGAAGGCAATGAAGATGCTTGAGCAAAGGTTTTGGAGTCATTAAAATAAGTCAATGTCAAAGTATTAATGGAGTTGATGCTGTAGAGGTATTTGGGCTATCAGAATCAGTCAGGAAGATCAAGAGGATATCAGAGATGATAACACGGAGATGTCTAAGTTATTAGAACAATTCAAGGATGTCAGAGTGTTATTGGAGTTATTATTGTGGAGGTAATTGAATCATCAGTCTAGATTTATAGAGTAGAGGTTGATGCCTCATCTCGTAAGTGTTGTAGCACTTTAGGGAGTTGGTGCTTCCTTTTGGTTGATGCCCATAAACTTTGTAATAAGGAGTTGGTGCTCATAAAATAAGGGATTGGTGCCTCCTTTGGGTTGGTGCCCATAAAACTCATTTTTGTTAGAACACAAGGATATGTTGAGAGGGGGGTGAATCAGTATATATCAAAACTCAATCCAATTTAACATTTTCAATCAAAACTTCTAATTGCTTTAACCAGAAGATCAAAAAATTAAATCAATTAAGGCATAACACATAAGAACACAACCAAAACACCAGATTTATGTGAAAAACCCAAGAAGGGAAAAACCACAGTGAGCAAGTTGCTTGGATCTACTATCCAAATCCAACATCTCAAATGACAAAACATGATTACAATATTATTTATGGGCTACAACCCAAAAGACGCTGCAACTCCCTAAAATGCAATTCAATAGCATGTACAAAATGAGGCTACAACCTTTGGATATTACATTCAATAGATCTTATTGAACAAAGCACCTCTGCATCATCCGCACACTTCACTTTGTGTCAAAAACTCACTTTCTTTACACAACGAACTCTGCTACCTTCAACATACCTTCACAAACATACTCACATCTATTCACATATCTTCACACACCCTCACTCACTCTTACGTTCCTCAACAAACAAGATCTTTCATTTATACCTTCCACATATTACAAAATCTTTCTCCCATGTCGGCCAAGATGAAATGTGTATTCATGAAACATGCAAGGCCACACCAAGTCGATATATAAAAGATGTAGAAAGTCAATGCAGTTCAAGCCAAGCGTTAACCAAGACCTATTCTTCATTAGCACATTCTTCCAAGTAGGCACACACTTCAAAACAATTGGTGGGAACATCAAAACATATGAAGTCAACCCAACAAATGCGTATTCTTCCACACAATAGCTCCAGACCTAAAGCAGTAATGGAGGGATCAATTAACATCATGCGGATCATCACACAAGCAACATAAGACTTATACAAACCTTCTCAACCTATCCTTCCTCTGAAATATATGATTTCTTTTTGGTTCAAACAAATAGAAACTCAGCCTAGTATCACAAATGAACACTGAACACACAATCTTGAGATAGAGCATTGAAAAACTAACTTGCGATTCACTTCAACTCCTAAAACCTAAATTGAATTGTCCAACTAAATATCTCAACATATCCTCCAAACATCAAAGCCAAAAGATAAATTGCGGTCAAATGAGGTGGCTTCTACTTTCTCCTTTAGACAATCCTAGTCAGCATCAAGATATGTCTTTGTTCTACTGACCCTAGAATATTAACATCTTCTCATATTAATGATCATTGTTCAAATTGCAAGAACTCAACTTCAAAAATAAAGAAATGCGGAGCTTTTCCCAGACACATCCTGACTACATCAACTCTAAACAACTATTTTCACTCTGCGAGGTCTAGAATATTTTGTGTTAACCTTCAAGCTTTGAAACCAGGAACATATGATCTTCATACATGTCTTTGACAAACTTCCAAACTGTAAGGCACATATGATCTTCATACATGTCTTTGACAAACTTCCAAACTGCAAGGCCATATTATCAAAAGCGGAGGAATGCGGAGCATTCTCTCGAGCTTATTCTTGTTCTGTGCAAACTTCAGTGCCTTGGACAACTTGAATCTTTCTTTCAAAACTAAAGTATTGCTTTTCCTCAAGAAACAATGAATACAATATTTACTACATCAAAGACTTCATTCTCAACTTCATACAACAACAACAAACTCTTTTCTCTAAGCAAGAATTTGCATGTTAGTACAATCTTTGTCTTTAAACTTTAGGAGATAGGGTACAATTGTGTACCCTATCAATCAATCTTCATTATACATAGCTATTACCTTCGCAATGAATTTCTCCTCAATACTAAATAGTAAATCGTGCCCTTTCTGGATCTACTTTCAATATTCTTCTCTTCATAGTGCTCTCTATTCTCTTCTATTGGTATTACAACATATTTGTTTTATATGCACACCTTCAACAGTTCTGTATTTTCCTTTTTATATTTTTATATTTTTTAACTTTTCCACTCACACTCAAAACTTAAATGTAACTATCAAAATAAATGCACTCTAGTTAACGAGATAGTATTAATTTCTTTAGTTAGAGCAGCAGAATAAATGGATCCCAAGAGATCATATCTAATGGGAATGAATTAAATAGGGTCTGACTCGAGATTAGATTTCCAAGTCTTTATAAGACCTTACACAAGCAACTTGACATTAGACAAAATAATAAGTTTCTAAAATACTATTGATCATACAATTTTCAATATTACAAGACTTTCAATAATCAATGGCACCATTAAATGTTCATTTTTCTTGAAGTATTTTTATGGAGTTTGATAGAAAAAAATCACAATGGTAGCATTGGTCTGAATAACTTTAAGCAATTTGAAAAATTAGAAATCAATCTTCATTACACATATCTATACCATTACGTTCGCAATGAATTTCTCCTCAATACTAAATAATAAACCGAATGCAAGCCGAGATTTTGGCTTGTGACACTTTTTAGAGAAATAATCATTGAACTCCACATAAATTCGACAGTATACAGGTAGTAGGTTTCCTTTTAGTTAGCCTGTTCAAAAATTTTCTGCAACATATCAATTATCAAATCTTATGATTTTAGAAACTGAAATCAGACGTACGCAGTGAATTCAACTGCTCAGCGGAATGAAATTGCATGCCCTCTGAATATAAATGTACTACCTGGATCTAGAGGCAACATATTGGCGCTTCTATTTACCATTTTGCTAGAGGTGGCATTTTTACTTTACTTATTCGATCTGTGTTTACATACAATCTGATATTGATGGCATTTTCCACTGTATTAGTCATGGGTATGTGCTTCTCCAGGAAGGAAGATAATTACCCACGAGTCGTTTCTAATGAATTCAAAAACCAGTTACATGGAGGAAGAAATAAAATGAAAATTTTACAGGAAGCAGATTCCAGAAACCCCAAAATGAAGCAGACCAATGACTTTATTGCGTTTGATTTCTCTCCTCAAGAGGGAGGTGATGATAAACTCATGTGCAACGAAGTTGCAGAAATAATCGACAGAGGATTCCCATCGGTGCAGCAAGTGAAAGGTAAATTTGGGTAGGATTTTCTTTAAGAGCATACATTTTTCTTTCTTACTAGGTAAGATATTGTTTGCTTAAGAGTAAACCCTAATGTGGTCAACGTGTTTGTGCTATGCAGATAAAAGACAGAACCCTAAGAAGAAAGTACGATTTGCAGAAGATGTTATAGAGCCATCTTCAAACAATGAGGCATACAGGAGAATGCACGCTCTGGCAGTTGCATATAAATTAAGACATCTCAATAATATCGATTTTCAAGATTTTAATTAATTATTATAAATAGAGATTGTAAAATCCTTTATTCCTACTCCTATGTAATTAATATAATATTCTACAATAGAAATTGATTTCTATTTTGTCCCTTTCTCATTATTTTATATTTATTTTAATTTTACTTCTGATTTTTGTTTTCATGTGAAATAAAGATCTTTAATCCTACATAACGAAGATTAATTATTCAAAGATCAATACATATTTTCAGAATAATCTTTACAAATTAAAAAACAGATTAATATAAATGGTTTAAAAAACTTATTTTCCAATAAGAAATCAATACTAATAATCAAGAGTTAATTAAGAACTGACTTTAAACAAATTTAAATATGAAATTAATATTATTTTTTAATTATCCATTCAGCTTTACCATTCAAATGGTAGGGCAATCTATGGTTTATAAAATGAAACATCATAGATTATCAATTTTTTATATTTTACTGTCTATCCAAAATTTCCTCAAGCATAGAACCATCACCCTTCTTTATAGGGTCATAAGCCAAATCACAAATAATTTATGATAGAACCAACACCCTTCTTTATAGGGTCGTAAAGAAGTACTTAATGTAATAAAGACAAATCACAGAGTCCCAGTAAAGAAAAGTAAACACCATTAAGACGTTTGACTTTACTATTAATAAAAATAGTTAGTTACACAGAAAAATCTGAACGCTGATAAAAATCTGTCAATAATAATATAAATTTTTTATTTTGCCTGTGGTAAAGACTCAAAAATGTATGTATACAGCAATCATGGTTGATAAATATCTTTTTGCTGTGGATGCTTCATGTTAAATTTCTATGTTGTTAAAGTGATGGCCCTTGAATAAATGCCTCTTTGTAATCCTTTACTTATTAAGATAAAAATTACACAAATTAGAACTCTTACACTTCAGGACATAGAGCTCTAATAAGTTTGTTCTAGGTTGGTTTTACTTTATAAATGTTGAAAACCTAGAGTTGCTTCTACCCTTAGGATTCAGAGCTCCTTGTCACATCCTATTGTAAGTAGCCAAGAAGATAAGGTGGAGAGGGCATTCATCATGTCAAATGGGTAGTAGTTGGAGTCATGGTTAAGATTTAGGTGCATTTCACTAAAACTAGCACTTGCACCCATAGGAGGTTCAAGGAATACGCCGATAGGACATGAATTTTTATTGCGTGAGACAATTCCGAGCACTAAAATGCTCACATATAAAAGCCTATCGGCTAATAAATCTAGAATTGGATAATTGGGCACTGGCATTTATGCACAGAGACAATTCATTTATCCTGGTGTGATCGATTGAGGAGCTGCAAGAAGGCCAGATGATAGATAAAATCATTAAAACAAGTCTTTTCAATGAAAAAGATAAGCATGGGCGACATTTAAAAATAAAATGGGATGGACAACAGTTTGGTAAAGAGTTATGGAACATGGTATGAACATCCATCAATGCATAAACCAATTTGACTGAAGTTTAATTGGAACAACGTGCAAGGAAGAGTTGCCACAGTTAGTGCAGGATTTGCATTACAGCTAAGCGGACAACTAGTGTATAATTGTAACCGATGGAAGAGGAGCACAGGAATTTGGGGAGAAAAGATAAAAGCTATTTTAGAAGGGGAACTAGTGAAAGAGGAGGTGGAAAATTTTGACCAAATCAGGGTGCTATTGCTGCTATGAATGCTTTCTCCTTGGCCGTCATTATCAGTGTTCATAGCTTCCATCTTAAGGGAGATTTTTGGCTCGAAAGACTCTCAACGTGGAGGCCTGTGACTGCTATTATTTTTCTCTACATGACCACCACGTTTGACACTCTCTCCTCCTTGCTTAGGCACTTTGGTGCTGGGATTATTGTATTGAATTTATGTTTGCTCTGTTGCTAAGCCAAAGGGAAGAATTAAGAAGTTTCTATCCGCTCAAGGGAGTGTGCGAATTTACAAGAATAAGCCCTTCAAATAGACAACGCCATATGTGGATGTAAGAGCAGATTGAAACGCTTGCATCAAAAATATCTTCAACATTGTATAGGAGCTGAAAGCAAATTTCAGTGCTTACTGTTAATTTTTGTGTAGCTTGGACAGGTGTTCTAGTTTTGGGTGGAGATTACGAGGCTGGAAACACAGCTGGAATAATTATCTCCATACCTAGATAATTGATTTCTCGAGAGACTTCTAGATATTAGGGTTTAGAGTCTAATTAATCCTAGCCATTGATTAAAATTAAATCATAGCCATTGGTTTTCAATGAGGGGATTATAAAAGAGGATCAATAGGCATTTTGGAAAAGACAGATCCGAGAAGTATTTGCAACGATAGCAAATAAATAAATTTGCGGTGATAGCAAATTGATTTGCAGTGAAAGCAAAGGGCGTAGTGATAGCGTTGGAGAGCAGTGGAATTGCCGGAGAAGGAAAATATTGCCGGAGCAATTTCAGCAGGAACAATTAAGGGAAGGGAATTTACAGGAAAGAAATTTCCAGAGCTCTACCAGTAAGAGGCAAGCAATTTTGTATCTCTTGATTTCCTGTAGTTGAATAAAATTCATATCTGCTGACTGGTTTTCCCTTCGGGGTTTTTCCAGGGACAATTTGTCCAAAACATTGTGTTGATTTTATTTTTCTATCTCCGTGATTTTTCCGTGAAGTTGCAGCTGTGTTATTATTTAATATTTGCTGTAAATTATTTAATTTTTCGGCAGCCAAATAATCTTATAAGATAGGAAATTAATAATCAGTAGCTGCAATAGTTTTTTCACATGGTATCAGAGCAGATCTGAGTGCAGAATAGGCACAGGGAGAAAGGAAAAATAATCTAGGGTTTATAAAACCCAGTTTGACCTCTTCAAATTATTATTTTCTTTTGAGATGGCCTCAGCAGGTTTAAGAGATCAGGACAGATTGGATGGAGCCTCAAATTTTGGTGTCTGGAAAGCCAGAATTTCTTTATTGCTGGAAGAGAATGGTATCAAGGATTATGTGACCACTGTTGTACCTGTACCTACAGACGCAACACAGCTCGTAGCATATAAGAAGGAAGATGCCAAGGCAAGGAGGCTGATTCTTGACGGTGTTAAGGATCATATTGTTCCGCATATTGCAGAGTTAGATACAGCAAAGACGATGTGGGACGCCATTATGAATCTGTACCAGAATGCTACCCTTAACCGAAAGCTGATTCTCAGAGAAAAGTTAAGGAATACCCGGATGAATAAGGGAGAAGACGTCACAAGTTACCTCACCAGACTTAGATTTGTCAAGGATGAATTGGCAGCTGTTGGAGACAAACCAAAGGATGATGAGCTAGTACGAATAGCCCTGAATGGGTTTACTAAGCAGTGGGATGTCTTTGTTCAAGTTATTAATGGACGAGACACCTTACCGAGTTGGGATCGACTATGGAGTGACTTCACTCAGGAGGAGCTTAGACTAAGTCTTGTCAATGGAACCAGCAGTAATAGTCAGAAAAGTGAGGTGGAACAGGAAAACGTTGCCCTAGCAGGAAAAGGGAAAGCGAAGAAGGGGTCTGGCAAAGGATCAAATTCAAAAAGTGAGAAGAAGAAGGACTTATTTAAGATCAAATGCTATGGCTGTCACGAGTTCGGCCACTATGTCAGCGATTGCCCACAAAGGAAGAAAAATGAAAAGAAGGGCAAGAAGCAGACGGCAGCTTCAGCAAGTGTAGATGAGCTTTCTAGTAGAATGGAGGATGAGTTTGCACTCATAGCTTGCCTGACTAGCTCAACCTCACAGGGTGTTTGGTATATAGACAGTGGGGCGTCATTTCATATGACAGGAGTTAGGGAGTACTTCTCCAGATACAAGGAGGAGGACATCAGATTCCAGATTCAGATGGGGAACAAGTCCAAGTGCAATCCAGTTGGGAGAGGGATTGTTCTATTTCAGAGGGAGAATGGCAAGCCTATTTCCATTCATGATGTGTTGTATGTGCCAGGCTTGGGCATGAATCTAATTTCCGTATCTGTCCTTCAGGATAAAGGCTACAATGTACTCTTTAGAGGGGCGCATGTTTTAATCAAGCATAAGGATTGGAAATCACCCATAGCTATTAGAGTTAAGAGCGGCCGACTTTATAGGTTGCAGTTTGATACTCCTAAGGCACTAGTGAGCAGCAGTAATCCTAGAGATCAAGGAGAGCTATGGCATAGAAGGATGGGCCATATACATCATGGAGCACTTAAATTGCTTCGTGAGACAGTGACAGGTGTTCCAGACGTGAGCACAGAGCATGATGATGTATGCAAGGGATGTGTATTGGGGAAGTTTGTGAAAGCAGCTTTTCCAAGGAGTGACACCAGATCTAAGGGGGTTCTTGATCTAGTACATTCAGATATATGTGGACCAATGTCAACGAAGTCTCTCAGAGGATATGAGTACTTTGTTACTTTTATTGATGATTTCTCCAGGAAGACCTGGATATACTTCTTGAAGACGAAGGATGAGGTCTTCAGTCACTTCCAAGAGTTCAAAGCTCTTGTGGAGAATTCGACAGGCAGGAAGGTAAAGGTTCTTCGGTCAGACAATGGAGGCGAGTACAAAGGGAAAGAGTTCCAGGAGTTCTGTACCAGGGAAGGAATCAAGAGAGAGTGGACCGTTCCTTACAACCCGCAGCAGAATGGGGTTGCTGAGAGGAAGAATCGTTCTATATCGGAGGCAGCAAGGGCTATGTTGTATGACCAAGATATGCCACAATACTTATGGGCAGAGGCATGCAGTACAGCAGTATACATACAGAACAGGGTTCCACATAAGGTATTGGGCAAGATGACACCAGAGGAGGCATTCTCAGGGAAGAAGCCAGATGTTAGTCACTTCAGGATATTTGGGAGTTTGGCATTTTGTCACATTCCAGGGGCTACACGTTCCAAGTTAGATCAGACTGCAGAGAGAGGGTACTTTGTGGGGTACAGCGAGACCTCAAAGGCATATCAGATATTTATTCCAGGGACCAAGAGGATTATAGTCAGGTGTGATGTCAAATTCATGGAGGACAAGGCATATAGGAGGTCCAGAGATTTGCCAGCAGATGATCAGAATGAGCAGCCAACAGAAGCTCCAAGGATTGTTCAACAGAACAGGGGCAGCGAAGCACGAGTACAGTTACTAGTACAAGCACAGGCTCAGGTGCTGAGAGTTCGCAGAGTATGGAGCAACAGATACAACAAATCCAAGAGATGCATCAAGAAGATATGGAGTTTGATATTTCATCCTCTATAGTTGACAGGAGGAACCATGAGGTTCAACAGACACATAAGGATACTCAGGAGTTTGTGGGAGCTCCTAGGACGAGTAATAGACAGCGGAAACAACCAGCTAGGTATAATGACTATGTGGCATTGGTTAGTCAGTTGGTAGATAGTGAGCCTTCTAGCTATCAAGAGGCTGCACAGCAACAGGTGTGGCAAGATGTGATGGTTGAGGAATATACCTCAATAATGCAGAATGATGTGTGGGAGGTTGTGCCTAGACCGACAGATAGGGCAGTGGTTGGATCACGTTGGATCTATAAGATTAACATGGTGCAGATGGTAGCATAAAAAAATACAAGGCAAGGTTCGTGGCCAAGGGGTTCTCTCAAAAGGAGGGAATAGACTATGAGGAGACATTCGCTCCAGTGGCCAGGTATACTTCTATACGAGCCGTAATCTCACTTGCAGCGCATATGGGATGGCAGATCCATCAAATGGATGTCAAGACGGCATTTCTTAATGGTGAATTGTTAGAAAAGATATACATAGAACAACCAGAGGGCTTTGTAGCACACAGCAGCGAAACCCACATGTGCAGATTGAAGAAAGCTTTGTATGGACTCAAGCAGGCTCCCAGGGCGTGGTATGAGCGCATTGATAGATACTTGCAGGGAATAGGCTTTGTGAAGAGTGAGGCGGATGCTAACCTCTACTACTTGGTGGTTGGGGGTGAAATTCTCATTCTTGTTCTATATGTGGACGACTTGTTTTTAACAGGTTCACTGGGGCTTATAGAGGAGTGCAAGAGGGACCTTGCAGCAGAGTTCGAGATGAAGGATTTGGGGCTTATGCACTACTTTCTAGGCATGGAAGTGTGGCAGACAGATGGAGAGATTTTCCTTGGACAAGGGAAATACTGCATTGAAATCTTGAAGAGGTTTGAGATGCAAGATTGCAGAGCCATGTCTACACTTATGATCACGAATTGGAAGAAGGTAGACACATCCAAGGAAAAGGATGTAGACCCCACCTTATACAGGATGTTGATTGGATCTCTCATGTATTTAGTCAACACTAGGCCAGATATATCCTTTGCAGTAAACTCTCTTAGTCAGTTCATGGTTGAGCCGAAGAGAGTGCATTGGATAGCAGCAAAGCATGTGTTGCGGTATTTGCGTGGTACAATCGAGTATGGGATCAGATATGCTCGAGGTGATGGTATCAAGTTGATAGGCTATACTGATGCAGATTGGGCAGGTAGTGCGGTGGACAGGAAAAGCACTTCAGGGTGCTGCTTTAGTTTGGGATCAGGAGTTGTCTCTTGGTACAGCAGGAAGCAAAAGTCCGTGGCTCTGAGTTCTGCAGAAGCAGAATACATAGCAGCTAGCATGGCAACGTGTGAGGCTATATGGCTTCGGAAGTTGCTAGTAGCCTTGTTTGGTCAGAGGGTTGAGACTACAGTGATACACTGTGATAATCAGAGTTGCATCAGATTATCTGAGAATCCAGTGTTTCATGATAGGTCTAAACATATAGACATCAGATATCATTTCATCAGGGATTGTGTACAACGGAGGGTTGTTCAGCTACAGTATATACCTACAGATCAGCAGGTAGCAGACATTTTGACAAAGGCATTGGGGAAGGCAAAATTCATCTTCTTCAGAGGTAAGTTGGGTGTTATGCAGAACACCTTCCTCGCTAAGAGGGAGTGTTAATTTTTGTGTAGCTTGGACAGGTGTTCTAGTCTCGGGTGGAGATTACGAGGCTGGAAACACAGCTGGAATAATTATCTCCATACCTAGATAATTGATTTCTCGAGAGACTTCTAGATATTAGGGTTTAGAGTCTAATTAATCCTAACCATTGATTAAAATTAAATCATGGCCATTGGTTTTCAATGAGGGGATTATAAAAGAGGATCAATAGGCATTTTGGAAAAGATAGATCCGAGAAGTATTTGCAGCGATAGCAAATAAATAAATTTGCGGTGATAGCAAATTGATTTGCAGTGAAAGCAAAGGGCGTAGTGATAGCGTTGGAGAGCAGTGGAATTGCCGGAGAAGGAAAATATTGCCAGAGCAATTTCAGCAGGAACAATTAAGGGAAGGGAATTTACAGGAAAGAAATTTCCAGAGCTCTGCCAGTAAGAGGCAAGCAATTTTGTATCTCTTGATTTCCTGTAGTTGAATAAAATTCATATCTGCTGACTGGTTTTCCCTTCGGGGTTTTTCCAGGGACAATTTGTCCAAAACATTGTGTTGATTTTATTTTTCTATCTCCGTGATTTTTCCGTGAAGTTGCAGCTGTGTTATTATTTAATATTTGCTGTAAATTATTTAATTTTTCGGCAGCCAAATAATTTTATAAGATAGGAAATTAATAATCAGTAGCTGCAATAGTTTTTTCACACTTACACCAAAAATATCTTCCACATTGTTCCTTTAGACGTGAGGATTTTAATGTGTGTGAACACTATGAGAAGGGTAAATAGTGGGCTTCACGGCTACACGATGTGGGATTCATACCTACAATCTTCAGTAATGACGTACCCACTTAAACAACCGGCACGTTGTGTGCAGACCGATAGGTCTCACAATCGTCCCCTCTGCACATGTCTGACTGCTCTGATTAAAGTTTACCGTAATGACGCGGGGATGATGTGAGGCCAGTGCTAAAGCGATAAAGGAAGGATTAGGTCACTGCGGCAACTAAGATGGGCTCTTTTTGACTTGAAAGGAACAATGTGTCATTTGGGCTTCCGCTTGGAAGCCTTGCTTGTAATCAATCATTCCCCTTATATATTTTTGTGATGACGATAAAGGCAAGACAATTGTACAGTGTTTACCATTGTTTAGACATGCAAATTGGATTCTCTACCTATTCAATAGGCTTTGAGCAACAGGCGTCATAATGGGAACTAGAGTGAAGGTTATGAATCTCCAAGAGAGGTATGTTGTGATAATTGTGCATGAGATTTTGGTTGTTGTATAGAGGATACCCACTAGGTAATGCTAAAACTAGTTGTTTGTTTTGCCTTCTCAATATTTATCTCTAAAATGACCTAACAGATGTATTAGAAGTTGAATGGATAGATATTACTTGAACTCGTGAATCTAGGGTAGGCGGTTGGGTTTTAAACTTGAGAGCATAGTTGTTTATAAGTGATTTGTCTTAGATACCCATGGGGTTGCGGGTTGAACTATAAAGGGAATTTCAGTTAAAACAAAATCCACATGGTAATTTATAAATTTTGTTTGAAATTATGAATTCTGAAATAATTAGGCATACTAAATACTTAAGGTTGTTAGGATAATTAATTGAATTATATATATACATACACACACACGCATGTATATATACATACACATATACATACATATACATGTATATGTATGTATATGTATATATACGTGTATATGTGTATGTATATATACATGCGTGTGTGTGTATGTATATATATAATTCAATTAATTATCCTAACAACCTTAAGTATTTAGTATATATGTATCACAGAGAGAGAGAGAGAGAGAGAGAGAGAGAGCATCATTATAGTTTAACAACTCATATGCCAATGTGCAGGGTTTCTTGAGTATTTTTGAATGTACGTAGAAATTCTATTAGATTCAACAACATAATGGTGTAGGTCATGCTCATAAGAAAATGTTGCCACTATATGTGACTCTAGTATCAATAATTTGGATTACGTAGTTGTATGTTCTTCATATGGGAAGATATGTAGTGGTGATCATGGGCATGCTACTATTGCTAAAACATGAAGAGTGGTGTAATGTTAATACAAATAGATTTTTTGAACATTTAAGTAATTTAAATTCATTTACTTATGAGAAATTTACATGAGCAACACATTGAGTTATGTTATATGATTATGTAGCTCTCTTTGAGTGTGTGGTACTTAATGTCAATGAATCATATTGAAGTAGGACATCACTCAAAGCCATATCGAGGCTTTCACATAATTGTTGTCCAATGACACTATTTTAATTGCTTCTATCCTATGCTCTGTTATGAGTGGATTCATTTTATATTGACTATGTTTTTATGCTTAATTTCTAAGTATAGATTTTATTTGGACAATTTGTCCTCATATGAGACTATTGTCTAAGGTTTATCATCTAAGAAGGGTGATATTCTAAGGCTTACCTAAGTATACAATGGTTGATAATTGGGACCATTGTATGAAAAAGTAGTTTAAGAACCTTGTCCTTAGTAATGTGCCATCTTAGCATGATGGACTGATTTATTTGGGGTAAAATCATAATAATTGTGATTTGTTTCATCTACATGATCTTCATTGACTAAGTTAGTCCTTGGCTTCTTTTCTGAAACTATCTACAAGGTCGGGCAACTTGGAAGGCTATACCTTCCTAATGTAGGAGACAAGTGGTGGCAATATCTAGTATTTCCATAGGTTATCTTAATGTGGGAAGATGGATGCCATCATCCTAGTAGTTAATTTATAGGAGAACTACATGTGACTTTGATCCTATTTGAAAGCGGGTATGTTGGTAGTTCTTGGCCGAACGATGCCCCTAGACACCAAGTTCATAAGGGAGGGGTTTAGGGAATGATTCCAAGGTATATGGTGTTCTTAAACTTGATCAATCTTCCATCTTTCACATGTTTCAACTTGAGGCTGAAATAGACATTGGATGGCTATGAACTCACCTTTCGATTAATAAGTCCTAAGTATGTAGGTCTAAGTTGATCTACACAATCTACTCTAATCTTGGATGATCTTTTAGAGTCACTATCATCATAGTCAGTCTCTAATGTGAATGCATGAGGATGCCTGTAGACTTGTTGGGACTAATATTATTAGAGTTTTGGGTGATGAACACTATGGAATTATGTCTAGGCTCAATGATAAGTATAGGAAGGTATATGTTAGACTCAAGATACTTGAAAGGTCTATTCTTCTAAGAAATAAGGGCATGATAAACTTGGACATGACAAGGTTATGAATGAGTTGTGGAAATATGTTAACTTTGCATGTAATGTTGATGTTGAACTAACCCATTATGATCTTAGAATGGTGTGAACAACTCTTAATATGTGTGGATGATTTAGTTTCTCTACATATGTGCCTAGATTTACGTTGATTTAGGATGGAACCCCTTATGATTGTCGATGTCAAATGCAAGCAAGTAGCAGTAGGTGTTATTAAATAGGGTATGGTGTATACCTTTGAATTTGTTATGTAAGCAATTATATGTTAAAATTTATGATTAGTAATATGTAAATGTTACATACTTAGAAGTAGAATGTTGTATAGTAGTATTTTTGTGGGTTTGAATTTGTATCTAATAAATATTGTGTTTTGAGTAACAATAGAATAATGTGAATGGTTTTTGAGATTTTTCTATGAGTTGTTTTGTTAAGTATATGTGACTTGGCTCATGTGGGTTCAATGTGTTACTTGCATGTTAGTCAAAGTATGATTAATAGGGTGAGAGGTGTCACATTCTTATATTGTACTCACTCTTTCCTTTTTTAGACATTTGGTAGTTCTACTTCTTATTGGTTTAACTATCCACTTTCTCTTCCCTTACATTTATTGTTAGGATTAAGGTGCCATCAACCTTGTAAATCTTGTGTATTTAATTGTACTCCTAATATTGTTTATAAATCACTTAAAAGAGATGAAAGTTTCACTGATAGTGGTAATTATTTTGTTACCATCATGGTTTTACTAGTATGGTAATTAATTTTTCACTAGGGGCCCGTAATTAATTATTATTAGTAGGAAGTTATTTTTTATTGGATAAGCTTCTTGGAGGTTATGAAGGTTCTAGGAACCCAACTTCCTATGAGGTTTTTAGGACATTTGTAACCATTTTGGCATGGCTATTATAAGCCCATAACACCTTGTGAAAGAAGACAAAAGCCACCTTGAGAATATGGACAAACTAGGTGCCCATTTCGGTGAGTTAGTTATAACCTACAAGGGCTATGTTAAGCTTACTAGGAAACTTCCATGGAGGGGCATTAGGATGTGTGACCATCTTGGATGCATCATTTAGGTGTTGAAACACTATATAATATATGCTTAAGGAGGTAGAAGTAAGCGGGTGAGAATGTGAGGAAATTCCTATTCACAAGTGCTTGAGGGAGTGTGTGAGTACAACGAATGAAACTCTATACATAGTTGTTGTTAAATTGAAGGCTGAAGAAGATATTTGGAAATGGATGTATTGTAATCTTGCATTTGAAGAAAATACATGGTTGGCCTCTCTTCTTAGTGGAGATTTTTCTTGAAAGGGTTTCTCCATTTAAACATTGTGTTATGTGTTGATCTTCTAGAGTTTCTTGCACTCTTATGTTGCCAATTTTTGTCTCTTTGTTGCTGCTATCTTATGGTGATGTTATCTTCCTTTTCATTTTTGTTTCAAGTTCATATAAGGTGGTAGTACTAAGCATGTTAAAGTGGCTGATTTTAGCATCATAAACAAGTTGAAACTCTACATGGTAATTCCATATTAATGCAACTTAATTTCAGATTTGCATACAATTTTTAGATTTTCATATTGTAGTAATCTAACCCTTATATCTCACCAATTTGCATCATATCTTGAATGGATATTTGATGATTAAAAATTGGATTAGAGATTGATCTTTTATTAGACATTTGATATTAGAGCTAGATTGTGTAAGAGTCTTTGAACTATTAAGAAGGAGGTGTTGGAGGCTTGTGGACTATAGTGGATGTTTTGTGTGTTAACATTGTTTTGTAAATTTGTGAGATTGGAAGCCATAGCATCTAACTCTCAGATGGATGTTATTAATCGGATCTATGGTGGGTATTGGAATCTCATGGTTTAGGATCTTGTTTTATTAGAACTGTAGAATCACAAGATGAATAACAAACATGAAAGATTGCAAATCAATACACAAAGAAATCAAATGTATGAAGTCCACCATATAGATTGGAGAAGCCAAGTACATATATAGGTGATAAAAGGTAGTTAGTGGTTGAGGGAAAGACTTCTATAAACTAGCATGAGTTGCTAGTTTAGCGGGGGACTTGATGACCCCTGAACTAACCATCTAACACCTTAACCACCCAACAACCTTGACATGTGTCAAGATTGTGTAAGGGCACACCTAAGTAGGATTATGCCTAAGTGTATAATATATATGTAATAAATATACACTAACACCCCCTTAAGCATAGATTAGGTAGGCACGAAGAAATGGGTCCTGGCTACAAGGCCTCGTGAGGTACCCATGAGCAATGCAAATATGAAATTAGGTCCCAGAAACTAGGCCTAATGAGGTACCCAAGTACAATACAATATCTCATAAATGGAGAGAGGTAAAAAACTCAGTGGGAAAAAACTACCCTCCAAAAGAGATAAAATGAAATTATACAGGTGAAGAAGTACTACTTCTTTTATTAAGTATAATATAGGATTCCCCCCATAGGAGAGAAAATGATAGAAGGTCTATGAGACCCCCCATAATACATGTCCTACTGTATTGATGTTGGATACTTAACAAATGATGCAGATGTAGATCCAAGAATGTCAAACAATGTTCCTTCCCTTGGGAAGAAATGAAACCACTTGAAGATGTGAGATATCTTGCCATGCGAGAAGATGCATGTATGATCTTGAATCATGCTAAAGCTGATCCAAGGATGATAATACCAATGTCAATGTCTTCAAAGAGTGCTTAGGTGTCCCCATGTTGATGCCGAAGGATACCATAATCAAATCAGCTGCATGCCTAATAGATGAGGATGATGATGATCCAGAACCATGTGTAAGATGATGTAGAGCATGAATATCTGAAGAGGACAATGGTGATGTAGCTTCATTGAAACTATCATCAAAGAGATTGTACTGATGGACCCTCATGTTGTGAGGTTTCAAAACATGCCCCATTTTGCCTTAGCAAAGTAGATGTACCCAACTTTTTGCTTCTGCTTGTGTTTTTCCTTGCTTTGGGTGGTATGGTAAAAGTCATGTCCTTAGAATCCAAGTCAAAATTAAAAGTTAGAATATCTCCCTGCAAAGGTCATCAATGGATAGAGAATCAAATTATAAACAACTTTTCCTTTTACATAATGCTGAAATTACTTAAAATGAGCAAGTCATGCCTAGTCAAAATTCTGGTGAACTAGACATCTGAATATCCAGATCCACATCCAGATCTTGATAAAAATTTGTATTATGTACCTATGTCATTTAAGAACATGGATGGATAGAGAATCAAATTCTAAGCAACTTTGCCTTTTGGATCACCCCAAAATTTGTTAAGATAAAGAAGTTATGCCCAGTCAAAGTTTGGTCAAATGGTCATAGGATATTTCACCCATCAGGATAACTAGACATTAACTTAATATCTAGGATATTACCTAATATCCATATCCATATGGATATTTCACTAAAATCATGATATCTATCTCATTTCTTAATGAAATCCAAAAATTCAAAATGGTCTGGAAACCTTGAAATGAGAGGAACAAAACCATAAATCTTTTATCAAAATTTAAAATTTGAAGTCATCATCAGGATATTTCACCCATTAGGATATATGGACATTAACTTAATATCCAAGATATTTTGCAAGGTCAGGATATTTCGCCCATCTTAATATCCTGATATTCTCAAAGGTTTGGATATCCTGACATTCCCAATAGGACATTTAGTCAACTGAACATTTGGTCAACTGGATATTTTGACCAACTTGATATCTTGATATACAATGTGCAACTACATATTCACTAAAATAGAGATATGTCCCTCACTTCTTAATGAAATTTAAAAATTCAGAATGATCTAGAAAGCTTACAATGAGGGAAACAAAACCCAGAAGCCATTTTTTGAGATTCACAAAAATCAAGGCACTATTAAAAAACATTAAAACATGAATACACATTAATTTTTGCGGGAATTTTGGCCCCAACTAGACATTTTTTTTAAATTTAGAATTCCAGTGAATGTCCAAAGCATGAATAAAGTATTTTATGGTAGGAAACATTAATGTTTTTGTATAATTTAAATCAGATGCTACAAAATATATCTTTATTGATTTATTTTTGCAAAGATAGTGATATTTGATGAATTTAATTATTTTCTGTGGCAAGAAATTAAAATTGCAGCCAACTTACAATGGAACTTTCCAGAAGGGAGGAATTTGCTGAGGATCTTCCAAATGCCAGCTTTCAAGATGTTGATGTCAAACCAATTTGGACCATTAATTTTTTTGAATGGATCCAAACCATTGGATCAATGTAACCATTTTCTAGCCTTTGTTCTATAAAAAGGCCATGACTTGTCATTTTTTGAAGGAGAGCCAATTATTTTCATATATGGCAAGAGGTCAAATTGTTGTAGACTTGATAGGAGACTAGATTACTAAGACTAGTAAAGACTAAATTGTTGAAATTATGGGAGGCCAAATTGTTTCAATTTTGAGCACAAGTTGTGATGTTTTGCAAATTAGTGAATTCTCTCACAAGGTTCTTTCTTCATATCACTGTAAATGTATCTATTCTTTACATACCTGATGGATATGAAGCTACAGATTACATCCTGATTGTAAACTTTATGTAATCTTCCAGCTGATTTCTGGATATGTAATGGTGAAATGTTGTGTTCAATAGAAGTGCTTTCATTTTATTGCATATTGTTGTCAACCTTTCCTTTGAAGATTTGCAATGGATCATGTGGATTTGTGGACTATCCTAGTGAATTATGATTTAGTTTTACTTCTCTCTATTATTGTATCAGAACATGTATGTGGATCAGTGGTCATAGTTAAGTAATCCTAGGAATCCTAATCTCCAAACTCTATTTTCTCATTTTCATTTCATAAATAACCATAGGATAACTGTAAATAAGGATGAATCATAAGCAAATATAGTAAAAATATGTTGAATTAGTGTAGATAATCGTATATCCATAGCATATTACAATAATAAATAGACATCATTACAAATATCATGCAAATAATGGAAAATGATAGTGAAATACATGCTTATAAGCACAATCTTTGAGTAGATTTGAAGTGCATAAGAAAATATTAGTTTAGATAGGGATAATATCATAAGAACTAATTAAATTTGGAAATATCTTTATGATTAGTCCAAATCAAGGATAAATTCCAGTGAATTACACAAAGTTAGGATCAAATTGTTGTCTATTTTCTTAAATGCTAACTTAATAGTGTAAGATTTGATAAAATTGTTGAAGATTTGTGTAGAGAAAGCATACATGATAGGATATTTGAAGAAATATTGAAGAACTTTGCAGAAATTACTGAAGTACGTAATACCCCAAACTGATTAACAACAACACACATCAACTTCTAAGTAATGTTGGATCATTATGAACTAATGCACAAAGACTTGGGATCATAAATTCATTCTAAATTTATCATATATTTCAAGATAAATAAAGGTTGTTGTGTAACTTTTATTTCATGTTGTTTTAACTAACAATCAACATCAACACCTCAAAGTGTGCTTCCATGTCAGCAATGCAAGACTCTACAAATAGACAAGTGATGTCAAGTAGAAATTTGTCCCAATTAGCAATGCTAGGAAGACTAAAATCTTGTTGTAAAGAATCATCAGAACCTTTCGAAGAAGTGACTCTAGAATCTGATGAAGCAACAGTATGAGTGATGACTTCTTCTATGTCAATGGAACATTCTGTTTCTGTATCATTATTAGGGATGTGAGCAAAGAAGGATCATGTGGGAATGGAGAAACATTGGAGTCTCCATATATCTCCCAAATTTTGATCCATAATGCATGTGGACAGTCAATATCCATGATGTCATACAAAGTGGCATCAGGTATATGTAAACTAATCAATCTAACAATGTGATCATGATGATTAAACCACTTACCATTCTGAGATTGTTTACCAGGACTTATAGTTTCCCTTGTTTATGTTGATTATAGAGGAGTGAGTTTCATATCCCATGATTAGAATAGGGGTGTATGCACAAAGATGAGTCCACTTAAGGTGGAAGTTTCAGAGTTAGAAATTTTTTTGAAATCAGGTAACTAAAAATGGGATCCTGTTTCTACAAAATGGGATCCCATTATAGATTGGGATCCTGAGCCTAAAATCTAGAATGGGATCCTGTTTCTGAGCGGGATCCTGAACCTAGGACCAAAAAATGGGATTCTATTTTGTGAAAGTATTAAATTTAAAAAAATAGCTTGCAACCCCATTTTCCCCAGTGACAGGCGACAAAGAGAATGAGATCCTGAGTGCAAGGAGACCATTTTTGGCCATCAAAAGCTCAGGTAAGTGGATTTTTCCACTTTTTCAATTTCTCAATCATCTGTGATGCATTTTTTTATATGTTTTTCTTTCTTTTTTAGTGTAAAATACAATTAGAATCTAAAACCTAGATTGTTATTAGGGTTTGAAATTATGAGTTGAATAGCTATATGTAGACATTTTAGTTGTAAAATACAATTGAAATTTTGAAAGACAGTATCATATAAAAGGATAGATTTTGAACAAAATGTCAAAATTTTGTTTAAATTTGAGAATTGAATAGCTGCATTTAGACATTTTAGTTGTAAAATACAATTGAAATTTTGAAAATACTATATCATATGAAAGGAGAGATTTTGAACAAACTGTCAAAATTTGATTTCAATTTGAGAGTTGAATAGTTGTATTTAGACATTTTAGCTATAAAATACAATTGAAATTTTGAAACGACTGTATCATATGAAAGGAGAGATTTTGAACAAACTATCAAAATTTATATAGCATTGGGATGATATATATATTTGGTTTTTATAAAATTTACTTATACTAATGTATGTCATTGTATTTTAAAGGCATTATTGAATAGATAACTGTCATGTAAAAAAATTACAACAAACCATAATCAAACCTTTATCACTTCCTTCATAATCAAACTTTTATCAATCCATCTCCATGGTTTCCCAAATCTAAATAGAAAATAAAGGCTCTTGAAATGTTGTATGTATAATGTCTAAGCATGCAAATTAGGTACCTAATAGAAATTTCCATCTCATTTCAGCTTTAGGACCTCTTTGGACCTTCATTTTTATCATTTTTTGCTTCAAATGTGTACCTGTACAACTCAAAATCATGATGTTTCCATGGATGAAACAACATTGTATCTCCATTCCATCAACTAATATATTTCTATCTAGATCATCACTACAATCACAAGTTAAACAAAGCATCAAATTCTTCATTTTTTAAATGATGTAAATCATCAGAATATATTCATCTTTGAATACTCAGATTAGTCCTAGGCAACTAGTAGTCAATCCTATCTCCATTATCAAATTTGGTTGCCATAGGTAGCTTCACCAAATTTAGGATTTCATCATGTTACCATGCATAAGAGATCCACCTCAAGGTAGTTTTCCAAGTCTAGTTATAGTCTTGCAAATGTTCATTATGATTCTAGGGTGGTATGATAGTCCATTGGTTTCTATGACATCATGATAGCATAATGGATCTGAACATTCACCCTTAATGGATATATTGATAGTAAAATAGAGTTTTAAATTGTTCTTAAGGTTTGGGAGAATCATAGTGATGAATAGTCTATGCGATTTCTCATTATATTTCATTCATGACTGCCTTCCACCTTATGATAGTATCCTAACCTTCTTACCTCATTAGCTATATTAAAAGTCATTGATTTAATCATTACCACATGGTTATGTCTCTTCAAGATTATGAATATAATGCAATTCAATCTCTAGAGGAGTCTTACATCTTAACAATAATTTCATTATCCCTTTGTAGTTCATCATATGAATGTGATAGTCTTCACATGTTTCCTTGATGGACTTTTGATAACAAGGGAAGATGACAATCTTATGATCAATGACTAATCCTAGAGAAATCATGATGCAACAACCCAACTGAACTCCTCATGACAAGTCTGTTATTGGTTTAAGGCTATCTTAAAGGTCCATAACAATCTAGGAATTTAATAACAATTAACAGTTCTTAATGGTCATGACAACATTATACAAGATACTAAAGTTGATTCTAAGATGATGATTTCCTCTTTCCTATCAAATGGTAAGGATCAACACAATTGTTACTATCATATCGTGATTGAAATAGGACCGATCAAGAAACCTAGTACTGCACATGGTGCATAAATGATAATCTTCTTATGGTTTTCTTGGTATGTATAATGAAACCCACTTAGTTAGGGTTTGATGGATTACCCTCTAGGAAATCAAATCCTTGTCTCTTAGAACTCCATTTAGATTAGGATCATGACATTCAATTCTAAAACCACACTCTAATAAATGGATGCTTACAAATGAGTTTTGATTCACTCAAATCTTCACACACTCAAACACATATCCAACTTATGAATTCATGATTGATCCAATGTTCAAACCAATGCACTTGCATGACTATTGTATTTGTTGACCAAGCATATTGATAGTCATAAAGTTAGAGAAATTCATCCAAAACCATTACAAACTATTTCTATCTTTGCCATAGGAAATGTTGGATCTTCTAGAATGAGTACTTAACATCAAACCAATAGCCAACTCCATAGAAAAATTAACAAAATTGAAACCTTGGACCTAACATATGATGACAAACCTTGACAACAAATTCATTATGGTAGTCCTAATAGCCCTACTGCTATACTCTAACTATTGTGACAATACAATGCTTGGCTAATGATATCTCTCTGAGTCCTTAAGAGGCATCTTTTGATATGACAATCCTTCATATTGACATTTAACCTTGATACCAAACACCCTATGATCAAACACCATAATGATAGTTGTAGATAATAAAATCAATTATAGGACAGTCCTATTGAGACCTGGTTGTGACAAGATGAATGAGAGGATAACTCATAAGCATAACATGACCTTGATAATATATGCATGCAAATCTGTTTTACAAACCTCCAGATAGTCTTGAAAGAAAGATACCCTTTTATGCCCATGATTGTCCTAGTATTTGATTGAACCTAACATGATTGTCTGTATAGTCTTAAATTGATCTTTCTTGTCGCTCTCACTACAAGTACTCATGATCCATGTACTTTTCAAATTTATTTTAGCACTGGTAATATAATCTGTATCTTTGACTCGATGCAGACTTATACAATGGTAACAAAATAATAATCTCTCCCAAAGCCTTTATAATACATTGTGACCACATTTTAGACTTTATACATGAAGGTATACAATGAAATAATCTTGAAGGTCATCAAATGGGAAAATGGAAACTAGGACCAAATTAGGAGTTATTAACTATAAGACTAAACATATGGCATAGACTCCAAAACTCCTTTCAAAAGATGAATACTATGTACACCCTCAACTGGACTCAAACCATCAATATATACACATCTAAAATCATTTGTCTAAAACTTCATGCCTACAACTTCATCTAGATCCTCATCTAAATAGTTTTCCACCAAGAATCAAAATTTAGGTCTCGAATGAAAATCCCAACTTCAATTTGAAAATTACATAGTTCACTATAATAGCTCTTACATTTTGAAATTTGTCTTCACATGTATAGATGTACGTTTAATTTAAATATTTCAAGTGTAATTTCTTGAAACACGTATAATTTATCTAGTTTATTTATAATTTATAATTTTTCAACATGTATATGTTTACTTATAATTTATATATATATAGATTCTTGAAAATTAATTTTGTACTCAAATTTGTATGTTTATATGTATATATGTAGGTTCATAGTTTTTATATATATCATCATGGATGATATTCCCTTTGATGCTAAGGACTTCCTCAATGTACAAGATGAACAAGCACCATCTCCACCCCCACCCCCACATCTAGATGCCCCACCTCCACCCCCACCTCTAGGCATCCCACCTCCATCCCCACCTAGACCCCCACCTGGACTTGACCAGGGTTGCTTGCGAGCCATAATTACTGAAAATGTAGATTCCATACAAGAAAAATTGAATTCCATTCATAGTGAACAATTCATGCCACCTCACGTGGTACATTTTGCAACTTTGATGCAAAACATTGTAGATTCTGTGAGGTCTATTGACTCAGACTTCGATGGATTCTGGAAATGGAGAGAGGAGAGGCACCAATTTTATGCTGATGGCCTCTTCTATAAGGATATTTTGGATCTTAAAATCACAAAAGGTCATTTAGCGCAATATTTTAGACACCCCATCACAAATGAACCTATTCTTGAAAATAAGAAAAGAATATCAATCAAGTGGTGTAGACATGAACGAATGTCTACTAATTTTTGGGACAAATGGTGGATGGTGTTTGATTATCCACCTCATGCTAATTGTGAGGTTCCTTTACATTTTTTGAGAAAATTATATGTAGAGTTTGTTATGAATAAAAAACCCAACTATTTTGATTTTAGATCATTCTAGGGTGTTGGTGGCAGCATGCAACAATAGAGGTTGGGGGCAAGGGTTGATCCCTAAATGTAGGAGTCTAGGACAACACTGAGAGGGGGGGTGAATCAGTGTTGTGTAAATTTTCAAATCTTTTTGCAAACTTTAACTTTCTAGACACAAAGAGAAAGATATCATTGATTTATCAAACACATATGCACATGACTGAGAATGAAGAAAGATAACAAAACCTCATGAGTAAATCATACACACACAGAAAAGATCAATATAAATCATGACACAAGATTTGCATGAGTGGAAAACCCTCTAGGGGTAGAAAAACCACTTCAAAACTGCCTCACTGGCTTTATCAAAAACGTCACTAGTTACAATGTTTAGAAGCACCAACTTCAAGGAGCACCAACCCCTAATATTTTTAGAAGCAGCAACTTCAAGGAGCACCAACCCCTAATACAGAACAAATTAAAAACAAGAACTCAGAGGTTTCTTTGTTTCAATACAAAACACTTCTTCTTTCACATGTGTCTATCAAAATGATCATTCTTCTCATCAACCCAAATCATATACAAAACTCATCTAAATTTTCTCTTCAAGAGGATATTCAAAATAATCAACCCTATATCCTGATCCACTCAACAACTCTCTCATTAATCCATCTGCGAAGCTTGTAAATATGAAATGACTTCCTACCTTCTTTATAATCATTTTCATCTTTTCTTAATGAAGAACCTGCAAAAAAAACTTTTCACCTTCTCTCTGCAAATTTTCTTCTTTCAAAAAATCAAAACCCTTTCATCTGCAATAATAAAAACTTCAAGGAATCCAAACACCAATCCATTTGTAAGAAGAAAATCTTATTCACAATGTTATGAAAATATTTTTATCATATTCCTCTCTCAAACAAAATTAATATCTTCAATAATATATTTTGAGTCTGCCCTTGTAAGAGAGAATAAAATATCTATCAAACTAAATATTCAATCTGTAAAAACAATTTCATCTTCATAAAATCAATCTCTTCAATCTTTGCATTTTCAAACCTTTTCAAAATGCTATTAAATAAAAATTTTAATTCATTATGTCTCTACCTGCAAATAACTTCCTTCATAAAAACATTAAAATCTTCTAAAGTCTCTTCATATTCCCACCATAAGAAACTCTTCATCACCTACAAATAAAGAATCTCAATAAAATTTTAATCAAAATTCTGTGAGAGAAAAATATATCTTTTTATATTTAGACCCTCTTCATCTCCTGCAGGAAGAATAAGTCATAAAGACTCACGAACTTCTTCACCCTAAAAAAAATCCTCATGACTTAAAAAAACTTTCTCTTTTATCTCTTCTATGCCATGAGGAAATCACAAAATCTGCCATTAAAAAAACAATCTAAATATAGTCTTAAAAGGCACATCCATTATGACATCCTTCTATAATTTTTAATTTCAACGAGAGATAAAATTTAGAAGGAAATTTCTAAAAAAATCTGCCATGATTTTTGAGCTAAAATTAGCCTTTAGCAAATCTTATCTGCAGTCAATATAGAAAAGACATTCTTGAGCACGTCAATCTTCAAGCTCAAGTAAGGAGGGTAGAATTTTAAACTATAGCATTTGATTTTATATCGCGCTCCCTTTGTGCTTTTAAACTCATCCTTCGATTTAACTTTGGCACCCATCGAACTCATATGAGGACCGAACACACTAGTCATGTAAGGAAGAAGGGCCGGTAAGAATATGTACAAGGAACCCTTTGATAGGTCACATTAAGTGACATGACCTAGTATATTAGGTCAACAGAGAAACATAAATAAAGTGCAAGCCATCATTACAAGAACTTTATACCCCACATTTTCTCCTTTAGATCATATTAAGAATTTGAGGAAGAACGTTTAGGTTTTCAGAAACATAGTTGATAGGACTTTTCAAAAGTTTTACAGAAGCCTTACTTCTTTTATCACTGAACCCCTGCTAAGCCTCTTTACTACTAAACATATTTAATGTAAACATATCTCTTCACTTTAGGGTTTAAAAGACTTAAAAAATGGGTCTTAAAAAAAATGACAAAACCCTTTAATCAAGAGATCATATCATGTATACCTTTTGGTATAGATTTCATTCATTGACCACTGATCATATCACATACTGAAGTCACCTTGGAGTGAACCATGAAGTCTCAGACAAGAAACATATTATGTCCTACAAACTCAACATCTCCTGTGGTTCCTATTTAAAAAACAATCATGAAGTCCTGAAGACATGAACTTCAAAAAAAAAACATTTTGAACATGATGAGCATAATCCATATATATCCTGATACGAAGCATGTCAACACTTGAAAGCACTTTAGACTTTGCATCAACCTTAAACATGATTCCTTACTATCAAGTTCAATATGATGCCTTTGACTTATACAAGAAGATAAAGCACCAAATTCCTGAACAACTGCCACATACAATGTGATTAGTAATCACTATTAATTTCCCATTGACATCACAACAACCTTGCTGATCATCATTACCATGATATGAAACTAATTCAGGATAACATAAAGCAAGATCCCACTATCCAAAATGATTGTGAAGACAGTCTTTGTAAACCAAGTAAACCATGAATCAAGATCACATCTCATATCTTGTCTTGAGCACAACCTGACAACTCTTACCATCAATACTGCATTACATCAAACCAACTCCAGATCTCTATGAACTGACCAAACAATGAACAACTATCTCCTCCTGATGTCCTGCAACAACTATGGAAACTTTGCAACATCAATTGAACACACTTTTGACATCAATGACAACCTATCACCATCACTAAAGACCCATGCCTGTTCAACCTCTTATTGACCCTCCTGTTTCTGCCATTCTTGTGCCCTTCCAACATCGTGTGGTGGTATCCACACTAGGCACATTGAGTGCACTCTCAGGTAGCTTAGATGAGCAGACTTCTATGATGGTAGCTCAGGTTAGAGACCATGGAGGAGCTGATGGTGGAAGTGGTCCTAGTACCACCCACATGTTTCAATGCCTCATACATGTACGAGTTGCAATTAGTTGTGTTATGGACCTTATCAGGTAGCTACACCCACTTCAGCTACACATGCAACATCTGATAATATGGTGAATCATTTGTTGATTATCTATTTGCTGAGGATCATCCCACTAATCATTCGACATAGGTATATATATAGGTTACACACATGTTGAATTTATAACAATTTTAAGCACATGTTTTTAATGAACATATTGAGATCAATTAAATTGTAATATTTTAACAATCAAATTATTTGGTGTAGATGATGGCCATAGGGACCATTGATCAATTTAATTTTTCATTGACACCTATTCATCTCGGTCACCCATTTGGGGTATTTTGAATGATTTATATTTTAAATAATTTTATTTACTTGATTTTAATTTGTAATTCAGTCTTGAACATGTACATTAAATATTTATGCTAGTTCAGGGTTCTTCCACATTGAATCCTCCATCTGAGGGTGTCTCGAGTGCTCCTCCATCATTGGGCATCTCACATGACCCTTTTGTATGTATATTGTTTTAAAAAACTATATATATACTTAGATTTTTCTATTTTGAATTCACTATATCTGAAAATGTGCATGTAATATTTAATATATATATTAAAAAAATATGTCTATGTAGGTTGACACAACAATGAGGATGGACATTGCAGCACACTTGGATGATCCAAGTTTATATCAGGAGTCGACTGCATTTCAGGTAGTTGAAAAATGTATCTATGTATACATACAATGTATGTTTTAACCTAATTTGTACACATGCACTAAGTTATAAATGACCTTATAGGAGCTTGTCAGTGACATGTTTCATCATGTTTATGCCATTCCACCTACAACACATGCAGAGCAGAAGGATAGAGAAGATGGGAAGCCTGATACGGTATAATTTAAAATTTAGATTATATTTAAAGTCAATTAAAATATATACATTGTGAACTTAAAGTAAATTTCAATAGAATATATATGTTGACATGTGTAAAAAATTCTTTTTTCTTTTATAGCTTGAGACATGTCATGTAGCTAAGCCTGTAGAGACAGGTCCTAGAACAGAGGATGCACAACAATCTCTTATGGTATAATAATTTAAATATGATAAATTATAAATTAAATTGAATTAAATCATTTGTAAAATCGTTTTACATCTAATTTCAACTTTCTTTCTCTTGTACATGTAGATTTATTCAGAGCATGTAGAGACTGTAGGTCCAGGTGCACCAGAGCATGTCTCTCAGCCTCACACAGTAATTTTAAAATGTTATGATAAATTATTTAAATTAAATTGTCATTAAATCATTTTTTAATCATTTTACATTTGATTTCATCTAAATCTTTCTCTTCTACAGAGGGATTCGGGTCATTTGAGTAGTTCGCATGGTGTGAAGAGGTCTCTTGATTACAGAGATAATATGAGTTAGGTTATTTCATGGGCTATATAATTTGACTATTTCATGAACTACATATATACTGTTTCTCATGGACTTTATATATATTGTTTCATGGACTTTATATTTTGAACATGGGTTGTATTTTCATGAACTTTATATATTGTTGAACATCTAGACTTTATTTCATTTCAGTATTTTATGGTCTAGATGCAAGACTTTATTTCATTTCAGCATTTTATGTCCATAAACATTTAAGTGAAATAGAAATGACACTAGATATCTTATATTTAAATATATATCGAAATTGGGGTTCTAATAAAAGATAACAAAAACTAATTGGTTTTTATAGTGAGAAAACAATTTAACATATTCTTATAATTAGTTTTTATGGGAATTTTTTTACTTCATTTACATTATTGTTGGCAATTCTTATATATCATGCCTTTAAAGATTAAATAATGAACATTATCAAAATTTTGTATTAATAGAATGAGCTAACTAATGTATAGATTAAAAGAGAAGTTCCAGCTTTTATCTTAATATCTTGTTGTTTTGGTTATGGAAATGTACCACATTTTTTATATTAAATAAGTAATGGTCAATATGAAAGACTTCCACTATTTTAACTTTTTAATAGATTCACAAACATTTTACTAGAATGCAAGCTAGTCTTGGAATGCTAGTGTGTAAGAAAAATTATTCTCCAATGATCTAACAATGTTTGACAATGTATTAAGCACACAAAAGAATTTAAGATCAATATTATTTCCATTAATTCTAATGATATAAGTTTATTGAAAACCTTTTTTTCTTTTATTTTTAACCATAGAGTATTAAATTTTGACACCCTCATCTATAATTTCAATCTATAACCATCAATTTTACACTAGATACACATATCAATTTATATACACAACATATCTGAATATCATATCATTGGGGAGAGGACCCAATTGTTGAGCATGATCCAATAGGTGTGATAGTATTTGTGCATTTAAGGTCCATTCTTGGAAGTCTCTCATTACTGAAGATAAATTAGATAAGTTGATGGGTACAATGAAGGACTTGTCATACAAGGTGGTAAGGAATGAGAAGGAGTTACCTCCTCATAATGTTGCACCATATTTCAATGAAGGATAGTGGTTGCATAATAGGCCTTATAACACTAATTCGTCCAAGAGACCATAGAAAAATGATAGGAAAGTGATTCCTAAGCAAAAAATTCCATTGCAACAAGATAAAGAAAGCCTAGATGCTCTAAGAAGAGATCATGTGAATCTCCAAGAAATTTCATTGTGGTGTGAGACTTGCTATCTCCTGTGCATGATCCATTAAAGTAGTAAACAAGAAATATGTGGCTAAAAATCATGAGCATGATGTAGCATAAGATGTTGCAGATACTCCTAAATTAGGGAATCTTGAGAATAGGGCCAAGAAAGTTCAATCTAGGCCACTAAAAAAGTAAGGTGGAGACAAAGAAAATAGAAAAGAACCAACAGGTAAGGATGCAACTTCTTTTATTTAAGTTACGTAGTTCATTCTTGATGCAAATGATGTAACCATTCCACAAAATGCCTCTTTGCCCAACTATAACCCTATTGATGTAGCTCAATTCATGAGACAAGTTAGAATTTTAATGCCAATAGGGGAGCTCCTTAAAATTCCTGAGCATCTAGATAGAAAGTGATTTATCTTACATCATTATTGTAAATGAGTCATGACAACCTGCTAATGTTCCCAATGATGCTACAATTGACAAACATACCCAAGATGTAGTTAAATTTTACGGTTTGGTAGCATTAGAAATATTTTTTGATAGTACAGATTGCTATAAGGTTAGAAGTAGGTCAATCGATGAAGATGATATTGAAGGTGTGAAACTAGGTAATGAAGTAGTTAGATTAGGATGATATTCATTGGAAAGAAACTGAAACCTTTTGAAAAGAAAATTTTGATTGCATTTCTGAGAAGATTTAGGAAGTGTTTTGCATGGTCTTATGATAAACTCAAATCTTACAAAGAGGACTTATTTCATCATACAATGAAGAGCAATTTTATATGTACTATGAAGAGCAATTTTAAAAATAGTTTACACGGGTTCTAAATTAAATAATAGATAAATGTTTCAACTTCCAAACTAGTATATGTTGATAGAATAATGGGGAAACATATGGTGAGAGTAGAATGAGTAGAGATAGCTTAGTGTTGTAACCATTGTTGTTACAACACTATGGTTATTAACCTAAAGGTTTATCTTGATCAAGTGATATAATTTGGGTTTGAATAACTTGAGATTGTCATTTTATAAGTGTATTGGTTTATGTCTAACAAGAGATCAAATGAAAATAGGATTCTAGTACCTTTTGAGCCTAAGGTTGAATCAAGGGATTGGCTAAGAAGTGTGAGATATGAAAGAATGGAAATAGAAGAAGATGTAGAAGTAATATTTTAGGAATTATAAGCAAAAGTGGCTAGGATAGCCATGGTTTATGGAAAGTTAGATAAGCTAGAAAGTATGACACTCACCCTAATAGCAAGAATGGATGGAAATAGGGTGCACCAAGATGGAGGTAAACATGAGGTTGGTGTTTCACAAAAAGACACTCCAAAATCTAATAAGGTTTTCAACATGAGGCCAAAACTGATATCTAATCATATGATGGAGAAATTAGTGTAGAGAAATTAGGCCAATGGTTGTCTTATATGGAAGTGTATTTCAGTTTGTACTAGGAAAATATATCCAAATGAGGAAAACTAGTGCTCATTTACTATATTAATTCAATTGTTGACAGTAGAATAATATATTTTACACTTGTTAGTTAATCACTAGTCTATGTGTAATCATTTATAAACACTAACATAAGAAACCACTATGTTATATTTCATCTAAATCTTGTCTATGGTACTTTATATGTTGTAATATGATGTCTGAAGGGGTCCTAATGGGACTTCTTAAGGGGATCAAAGAATTCAAACTACATGTCTCATATTTAATCATAATTGATGTAATTTAGGATGACTCATCAAAACAATCCGATGTCTTAATTTATGTCATAATGGGATGTCTTAAGGGGTCCTAATATGATGTCTTAAGGGGATGTCTTAAGTTCTCAAAATTTGGTGAAGTTGCCCAAGGCAACCAAATTTAACAATAATACAATCAAATTTAAAGTAGAAAAACATGCGCATTTAACAAACAAAATATATAGAATAATAATATTGATGTATAAAAGTGTAGAGTATAATTGTGTACATACACATGTATACAAATTTGTGTAATAATGTAATTGTGTATGTACATATATGCCAACTCAAAATAATGTTTACAAAATGTGGCTATGCCATCTCAAGAAAATCTGAAACTTGTGGGGAATGTAGCAGGTCTTCACGCCACCTGATATAAAAATAATACAAGCAATATCAATATATCATCAAACATGTATTTTAATTTATATAAAACTATCTATATACACAAATTGTACCTATATTTACAAGTGCCTTACACATGTACATATAGGTTTAATCTGCATCCTCTCAGGTTTTTGTTTCAAAGTATGTGATGAATTTGTGATGATAGCCTAAGGATATAAAAAGACAATTTAAATCAATTTCAACTAATAACACACAAGAAATATCAAAACATGTATTTAATGTATTTAAAAGAACAATATAATACTATTTAACTATATTTACTTGCATTTACTTATTCCATTGTACCATCTCCATCCTCTTTTTTTTTCCAACGCATTGATGATTGTCTCATGGTCTTCCATAGAAATTGTCCATAGCTCTTTATTTGTAGATTTTCCACAATACCTCCCTGGTTTTATATTTGTCGCTAACACCAAATGTGAGTAGTGTATAATCTTCTTATGTGTTTCATAATCTTTGAATGTAGGCAAACCATTCTTCCTTATTAGGTATTTTTGTAGCCAAGTGCCAACAACCACCACTTAACCTATTGGATAACCATAGCCATTATCAAATAAATTCTCAAAATTTGTTTAAGGGGATCAAAGAAGTTCTCAAAAATTTCTTAAGGGGATCAAAGACTTGTTATCAAAATTTGCTTAAGGGGATGTTTTAAGAGGACCATTGAACCTATTGGATAAGGAAAGCCATCATCATCTTATTGAGGTGCTATTAACTTATGTTTAGTCTCCACACAATGAGCCAACCAATATTCTATTTCCTCTTTATTCTCCTTAGGTGCAACAATGGCATACACATGTCCTACAAACAAATCTTGATTCAATAACTTGCACATGTCCATAAAATTTGACTAATCTACATATACGCATTCATATGTACACATATAAATAAATAAAATCACTACAAAATAGTAATGAAGTGAAATAAAATGAAATAATTTGAATTAAATTACCTTCTTGTACAAGGTCTGAAACACACTCATAATCGTCTAATGCAAACAGTTGATCATTGTCTTCAATTGTTGTTACATATTGATCATGTGCTTGTGCATGTGTCAACAGTTTTTGCTTCCACTTTTCAACCCATTATGTATTCTCACATGCTTCCCAATCTCTTGAAATGCAAAATTGACAAAGACATTCAAGCTTCCTTGTCTAAATAGTCCATGTACTTGCATTCGAACTCCTAAATGAATGCCATTTAGTAGATCCACTGATTGTCTCACAATCAAGTCTAGGTAGAATATTTTCTTCTTCAACCAACCATAAGAATTAGTGAGCTGTAGAGTACTCACTTGATCTAGGTGTACATAATCTTGTATTACACCAATCCACAATCCCACATGCATCTTTAAATTTTACTACTTCCTCAAATTTCAATTGTTGTCTAGCAAGAATTCTTTTAACACACACACCAGCTCCATCATGTTCTCCGTTACCATGTCCAACTTCAAAAAAATTCTACATATGTTGGACATTATGTTCCTTATGAAACCTACTTAACCAATAGAACATTCAAGCATTCTTGAACTGCCCCGTACAATTATATGACCATATGAGATGTTCTATCATTTGGATTCCTCTTTCTCTTAAATTTGTATAAAATATATTGCAACAATATTGAACAAACTCTGACGAGTGTAACCGGTTGTCACTCAAATAGAAATGATACTCCCTCAAAACTTTTCTATCATCCTCTGTACTATCATCTGCATGTCTATAAACAATATCAACAAATATGGCCACCTACACTGAATTGTAATATTATGATTGGATTTCCTCTTGCGGAGCTAGAGTATAGTTTTCCACAAAATCAACCACTGATAGTATAGGACCAACTTGAAATGATTTTCTACATGCATGAAATTGTCCATCAATCCATCGAGCTTGTTGAGAGTGCTTGACATATTTGGTACAATCTTACTCTTAAACTCTGATATGAATGTATGCACACTAACCTTTTCTCTAATTAAATCACAATGCTTTCCAATTTTTCCATATTTTAAAGAATATTCAACATTCTTAAATTTTTTAACATCCACTAATTGTTGTCCAAAATCATTTTCAACACTTTCATGCATACAAACTCTTAAGAAAGAAAGATTGCCACAACTAGTGCATTGTCCAGAAATACATGAACTTAAATAAAATAATTTCCCATTATTCACAAAACAAACTTGATATAAACTCTTTTCTTGTTTCAGGTGGCATATTAATATCATATTCCTGTATAATCATGTTAGTATGTAAAGTACAACGTATATATCGAAACACATCATAATAATAACAAAATTGAACATGTGTTTTACAACAACAAGATATTCATTACTTATTAATCTTTACATACCATGGTTTTCATTTTTCAAAAGATCTTTGAATTATTCTAATATTACTAAGTGACACGAATTCACCACAATTTTTTTTATAAAATTTAGTTTGCATTGTATCTAATAGGTGTTTTGGATGAGGATCGCAAACTTTGGACCCCACTCTTAATTTTAAAATATCTCTAGCATTAGATGATACTCTAGTATTATCATGCCAATATTTTTCGATCAAAGATTTGATTTCAACATTCAGTTTCATGTCAGATCTCAGGAGTCAACCACTAAAACTCCAACATTGGTTAATTGGATCATTTTCTATACTTTCTCTTCTTTTTGCCGCTCTTACCAATGTTTTAGGATGTATTTTTAGAATTCCACTAATATTGCTTATCATTCTTCTATTCAAAGTTGATTTATTAACTATAGTAGTTGTTATAGCTCATTTTGCTGCATTCTTATCTTTAGATCCACTATTCTTTCCAATAGACTCAATGGCACTAGCAATAGTAGACATAGCATGTTTTAGTGATTGATCTTTCATTCTTGGTTTAATAAAAATGCCTAACATTTTCATTACTTTTCTTGATTTCCACATTCTCATTAATTGCATTATTAGTTGGCATTGAAATGATAGTTTTCTACAATAAAAAAATTATTCATATAATCTATTAGCACGTGTTCTTATTTGTCTCCAAGAAATCTTACCAGAAAGATTATCCAAAACATATCTTTCAATTTTTTAAAAAATCTCATTTTCAACATCACATCTTGGATTTTTATTTTCATTTTCAACATCAAAATAATTTTCATTTTCAGCAACAAAATAGTTTTCATTTTCATTTTCAACAAAAGGATTTTCATTTTCATTTTTAACAACAAAATGGTTTTCATTTTCATTTTCAACAACAAAACGGTTTTCATTTTCTTTTTCAACAAAAGGATTTTTATTTTCATTTTCATTAACAAAATGGTTTTAATTTTTATTTTCAACATAAAGATTTTCATTTTCATTTTCAACAATAATTTGCCTCAAATCTTGATCTCTACGAATATTATTGATCTCAACATTGTTACATCTAGCTTCTTTTAAATGTCCTATCAACACCATTTCCATTTCATTCAAAGGTTGATTTGAAGACTTACCTACATTTGTACCTATTGAAACATTCTCCATAGCATTGAAATGGGGATTTGAAGACATACTAGGAGTAGTTTATATAATCGTATTAGTTTCAACATTCACCTCTTGAAAATTTGCATCATCTACATCCATGGTCTCCTCAATGTTTTTATCTTCAATAGTTGTGGAATTGGATGCTTCAGCATTATTCATTGATCGAATCTGTATTCTTCTATCTCTTTGTCTTTTTTCCTCCTTCTCTCTCTTTGCTTCAATTTCTTCAGGGGTCAATAGCTTCCTATCTTTCCTCTTATTACGAGTTTGTGATCCCATGATTAAAAAATTTTGAAGTATGTACAAATGAATGTCAGAAACTTGAAAGCCTTTCTTCTTTGTTCAAGTCCTTCAAACAAGTAGCAATTCAACAAAAATTCACTCAAACAGTGTCTCAATGATGGCTCCTTTCAAAATTCAAACAAAATCCCAAGTTGATGGACCTACAGCAGACAAAAGATGGTAGAGAATGTTGCAAATGTCGCATTCGGCCATATAGAACAAGTTGCAGGGTCGACTGTGATAGTCTTATTGAAAAAAATGGTCAAATAGTAAATGTGATCTTGTTTTGTTTTGTACCGAGGTAGTAAGAAACAGGATCCCGTTATTTAAAATTTGAATTTTAGGCTCCAGTTTTGCTTTGTAACCTAGTTCGAGAAAAGATTTGGGGACCTGAACCTAACCTCTGGACCTGGTTTGACCTACAACTTGAAGGTCCTGTCAATGTCACAACAAAATAGTGACTTTGGGCATATGTTTGATGGCCTTTTTTGCAAAATTTTTTGACAAAATTAAAACCCATTATAGATGAGACAATGTAGATACCAAATATGTTTTTTTACAATTAGATTATTTTTTCTATTTTTTAATTAGTTTATGATGAAATAGGTCCATAAACTTGAATTATCAGGACTTTTTAGTATTTTAATAACTTTTTATTAAAATATTTTTTTGTAAAAAAAATTGTACGAAAACATACTTTAGACAATTCTTTTCAATTTAAAAATAAATTTCAAAAAATGTTAAGTTTAGGTCATCTTATGTATGACATACATGACAATTTTTTAAAACACCAAATTTGGCCAATAAAATTTAACAAAAAAAATAATTTAATAAAAAATTATAAAAAAATATGGAAAACGTGCTTCAGTGAGTTACAAATCTTTTCCCAAAAGGATTTAGAAAAATATGATTATTTAGGTCAAAATATGGAGTACGTATAAGTGCATGGTATAGCAAAAAAAAAGTGACTTTTAAATAGTGGTTTTTAGAAATGCCTATTAAAAATTAATTTCTATCATCTGAGTATTTAAAAAAATTACATATTTGGAAACAAGATTCTGAGTACTACATTTCATATTTATTGACTTTTTTCAAGATTCCACCTTTAAGTGCTTCAAATTTTTAGGTCAAATGTGACAAATTCTAAAAATCAGGGAAAACACTTCCACTTTTTGGCCAAAAAGTGGACTCAACTTCTTGCACACACCCATAGGTTAATTCTGTTAGACAATAGAAATCAACACATTAGGCAACCCTCTTGATTAGGTGACCCCCCCAGTTTTGGCACTTTATAACTTAGTCTGTTTTACAATGCAAGTAGGTTCAAAGTCTGGGAAATGAAAAAACATCAACATTTGCAAAAAAAGGTGCTAAATTTCAAGCTATCGATCAAAAGTTATTATACAATCAAATTCCTATAAATGACCTATTTAATGAAAACTACACTTAAAATCAGAAAAATATTCCTAGAGGGAAAAAATCCTAGTTCAACCACTCGTTGGAGTCGACAAGGAAAGAAGATTACAATGGTTTTATATGTGGGGGGATTGGCCTCCTACCAACTCGGGGCTCACCCTTCATCTTCGTTAGGTGAAAATACAAGGGTTTTTGAAAACCATTATTTCCTCAAAGTGATTTCCCCAAATTTAAATGACTGCAAAGTTTTAAAATGCTACCTAATTGCTAGGAGTGTTAAGATTACAAGAATATAATATTAAATGTTACAAAGAATGTTTAAAAGAAAAACATAACAAGTAACATGAAATGTTACTATCAACCTATAGCATAAACAATTAGCAAATAATGCAAATTAAATACCACAGTTACAAAGCCACACCTAAATGGACCAAATGCATGAGTTTGTGACCAAGTAGGAGACTAGGGCAAGTAAGACTCTTGAAGCACAGCCCCATTTGAGGGTAGATAGAGGCCTTGTGTGGCAGAATTGAGGGTTGATTCTGGGGAGTGGGGCGGATTTGAAAAAATAGTGATTTTTGACACTCGTTGCTGAAACAAATGCGAATATGTTGTGCTGCAGTAGAGGCCGAGTAGGGGCGAGGCCTAGTGGGGACATGGTGGTCGAATTGAGGGATGTCAATACCAGATTAGGGACTTACCTATAGCAGAACCACATGCCACGGCTTTGGGAGACCACAAACCTAGCTGGATGGCCTATGGTCATGGCTCTCATAAATGTAGTGTTCCCCAATTAGTAGTTGTCAGCTGTGATCTTCTCTATGGTAGATGCATGTGCCTTCAAATGTCCTCACTAACCTTCCAAATGTCCACACTTCTTCCTACAAGTTTGTCAAACACAGACAACAAAAACCAATATAATTTCGTTGTTGATGCCTTTTAGATGCTACACATGGGCATAGGAAGAAACACAAGCAATGCCTCTTCTCCCAAATACCACGAACAAAAATAACCTCTCTCCCTTTTGTCAATGTTAGACAAATACATAGAGACCACACAAAAATAATTTCAATGCATGAATGGAAAAATGTAACCTTACAGACTTGAATCGAGCCTCTCCCACTCTGATACCATATTAGAACTGTAGAATCACGAGACAAATAACAAACATGAAAGATTTCAAATAAATACATAAATAAATCATATGTATGAAGTCCACCATATAGATTGGAGAAGACTAGTACATATATAGGTGAGAAAAGGTAGTTAGTAGTTGAGGGAAAGACTCCTATAAAATAGCACAAGTGGCTAGTTTAGTGGGAGACTTGATGACCCCTCAACTAACTGTCTAACAACCTTAACCACCCAACAACCTTGACATGTGTCAAGATTGTGTAAGGGCACACCTAAGTAGGCTTATGCCTAAGTGTATAATATATATGTAATATATACACTAACAATTTTTCATAGAGTTGGTCATGTATTTTCTCTTTGCATGGTAGTGTCCTAGAGCTCCTATTTGGAAATATATGACTCTCCTCTTACATGGTGGTTATGTTCCTCTTCTTTGTGGTCATGTGCAGTGAAAGGGTGTTCATGTTGGGTGGGTGATTTTGTTCTCCTGGTCACATGGGAGAACACATACTATTTTGACTTCAGTATGGAGTGCTTATGTTGGGTTCATGGTTTCAGTCCCTAGTTACATGAAAGCATTTGATGATTAGCCACTAGTTTCTTGCTGGCTATGAAGCTAGTATGTTTTATCTTTTGTAAGGTTCTAGATAAATTGGTTCCTCTATTTCCTTATGAGTTGTGGAGTTTGTCATTATCTAACTTGAATGCTCTTGGGCAACTTGGTTCCTCTGTAGGTTTTACAATTTTCCTATTTTAAAAAGTTGTGGGTTTGTAGATCTATGACATTATATTGTTCAAAATCACATATTTGATATTATTCATTGGTGTGAATGTCTAGATGTTTACGTGGTTTCAGGTTTACAGAGAGATGTTTTGCAGGTTTTAAATGTTAACCAAAATCTATGGTTTGTATATCTGTGGAAAGATTGTGTTTAAAGTCTTAGAGTTTTCTGGATGTACATAATTATAGATTTGCAGGGATGCTTGTTGTATTCTTATTGATCTATGGTTACATTTATGTGGATTTGTTTGGAGAATCAGGTCTACCATTGATCCTAGTGTTTGAGCCCTAGAAACCTACATGTTATACCTAGTGACCTCTATTCTTCATGATACTGATGTGGTGTTGAATCTATTTATTTAGTTATTTGATATTGGAGAATTGATTATGTATTTCTCCTTTTAGATGTCACATATGTGTAGATCTTGTCAATCATACATTGTAATGTGGATTTTATTTGGTAGGCTTTATTCTTGGTCATGTTGGTTACATGTGTATATTTATTGTAGTGAAAAAAGAAAAGGTTTCAAAGTACCTAATATAGTTGTTCATTAGAATTTGTAGTAGTATTCTATAGTACATGATAAGATCTATTCACTTTTGGTAGAGTTTTGGTAATGATGTTGGTCATGATGTCATGTATATCTTAGTATCACTTTCAAAGGGAGTTTTGAGTAGCTACATAGTGTGTTCTATCTTCTTTGTTTTAAGATCTTGATTCTAAGTTATTATAGTGTGTAGTGAGCCATAGATAATATTTGATTTGAAGATGGATGATCTTGATGATGAGTTAGAGTTTTGGGATGATATAGGTGCTCATGGGAGTAGGATATGTTCATTGGAGCATATGATCTTCTTTTGAGGAGATGCTAGATCATGATGTCATGATATGCTCTTGATTCTATAATTGGAGTTTTGACAATGGTCTAGTTAGTTCTCTTTGTATTTGAGTATTAATCATTTTCTTGGAGCTTCATGATTTTGCATGTTGCATTTGAAGTTGGCATGAATTGATTGGTAGATAGTCATGGATACTAGAGAGACTTGGGTGAGGTTGGACACCTCTTGTACTTAGAGATATGTGTTGGAATGATTGATTGTTATGGATATTTTGAACAAAAAGACCAAGGAGCTTACACCTAGATATGGATGTAAGTCCATCATGGACTTGATGATAAGGTTGCCCTTTATTGTAATCTTTTATTACTTGGTGTTGTATGCATAGGATAATCTTGTATCTCACTCTTAGTCTATTCAACACGTGAATGATCTGAGAGGTGTTGCCCACCTGATTATTAGATGAATTATTTAAATTGTATCTTGTCTTCTCATGTGAATTAGTCTTGAATGTTGAAGTTTTGAGGGCTTGTTGAGAAGTTGATACATGGTTTTATAGATTTCCATTATTATCCTTGTTTTGGTCTTGAGATATGGAACTAGTTCTAAGGACTTGTTTGGAGAGGTACAAGAAATGGTGTGTTGATCCCAATACCAAAATAAATAAGTTTTTTAGCTAATTATTTCCCATCAAATTGATCATTTCAACTTAATTAGTTATCATCAAACTGATAATTTCAACTTCAAAGGATGTGGTGATCTTTGAACATGTATAAATATTATCTTTTTAGGATGAATAAAGATGGTGTGAAGAAGAAGGCATACATCTCTCTAAATGAGATTTCTAAACTGTTCATTTCTATGTTTACAATATTAGTGGTTCCCTACCAGATATTGTTGTACCCAAATTTCTAACTGAATTTGGATAAGTTGTATTAGAGCAGGCATTAGATCTAGACATTATTTGGTACAATAAAGTAATGGAGAATGCTATATAAAATTCCCTCCACACAAAGTTTCATTCATTATTCTTTGTGGGTTAATAATGAATTGATCAACTTTTTGTAATGGTGGAAGTGGAATATCAACCCAATTGAAGAAAACACTAGCAAAAATTTTAAACTCACAAGAGAATAGCATTTTTTATATTGCATGAGAAATGGATGGAATCATATACATTTTCTATTAAATTTACATTAACAAAATTGTTTCATAACTCATTTAATTCATGGCTCACCAACTTCAGGCTTGATATTTGACAACCTAATAATTCAGGTTTACCCAATCAACATCTTTCAATATTTCTTATATTACTTGCTCACTGTAGGTCACAAAAGTCTCTAATTTTTTAGTATCACTCTAGATATAACATATTTTATCTATATTATTACTTGCCCTTGATTTTGACTCTTATGTTCTAAAATCATTTGAAAAAACATTCAAAGAGGAGAAAAGATTATAAGGAGGAGAAGATAGCTTGTTGAAATTTGATGAGGTCTTGTGTGTATTAAATTCATTCTTTGCAAAGTATTGGGAATGTGGAAATTAGTTGCCTATCAAATTGGGGATAGGGAAGGAAGTTGATTCTAATTCAAACCTAGAATCCAGAGCTTGTTCACTCCTGTATGTCACATTGAATGAGGTTAGGCTATCAAAGGCTGGGATTGGAGACACAAAAGTTTTCAGATTATCTACTTTGAAACACACACAATTGAAGATGGTGGAAGAACATGGAGATTCATCAAATCACTTCAAGGCAATGGTCAAAGATGCTTTGAGGAAACAACATGAGGAGATGATGAGCTAATTTTCTCAATTACTCTAGTAGAATAGAGGAAATCAACAACCAAACATAAAAGAAATTATGTTCAGTGGTCACACCCCTTTCAAAGTGCAATTAAATTTTGATATTCCAAACTTTGAAGGAAAAATCAATGCAGATACTGTAGATGACTAGTTATCAAAATTAGAAAAATATTTTTTGTGAATCACTTCTCTGATGTAGAAAAGATAACATTTTCTCTCCTCAAAGTTGAATGCCACATGAAGAAATCATGGGAGGCTAAGATGTCATATACAGAGAAGTCCCTCATGATCAAGAACTCAATGAAGAGATAGATGATAGCCCCACATGGGGAGAATTTGTGGAATACATCAAAGAAAAATATTTTCTAGAAGACACATGTGAGGATACATATATGCAGTGGTAGTTGCTTTGACAGAGAAAGGACCAATTTGTTCAAGACTACACCAACACCTTCCATGCATTATCTACCAAGCTTGGCATCCAAGATACGGAGAAACATCAGGTTCTTAAGTATCATAGTGGGCTGCACTGATATATTCAAATTGAGATGGATTTCTTGAATGTTGAGACACTAGGAACCGGCTTCAAATATGCAACAAAAATTGAAGAGAAATTCAAACAAAGGGGAAAAAAGGATTATTCATCAAATAACAAATGAAAAGGGGAAGGCAATAGTGAGTTTGCATGAAAATATACCACCAATGGATTCTTGTTGCAATCACCAACATCATATAAGGGTGCTAAAAAGACACAAAAAGACATAGGCATGTGGTGTGAAATTCATAAAAGTCCTTGGCATAACACTAAAGATTGTCAAGTTCCTAAGACATTAATGACAAAGATGCATGAAGTGGAGAAAGAAGCAGACTTGTTGGCTACAAACCCTTTTGAACAAAAGGGTGGTGATTAGATCATTGAGGTAGACCCTTATGCCATGGTTGCCACTGCTAAAATCTTGCTTTGTGAAGATGAGGAATGCCAGTTCCATTCACAGATGTGGGTGAATGGGAAAGCATTACATTTCATTGTTGATAGTTGGAGTCAAACAAATTTGATCTCTTCTAAGACTATCAAGAGATTGAACCAACAGAAAACACCCATTTACTTACAAAACCCCATCCACAACCATACTCTATGGGCTAGGTGAGACAAAGGCAAGATATCCAGGTAAGCAAGCAATTTTTTTTATCCTATTCCATCAAACCATTCAAAGATGAGGTAATCTGTGATGTGGCACCTTTGGTACTATTAGGACAACCATACATGTACAAGTGTTATGGCATCTATGAGTCTAAACCTCACAATGTTATTTTCAAGTTGGGTGAACAAAAGTTTTAGATACTTGAGGTAAGTCCTACAAAATCTGCATCTCTAATTAGTGCAAAATAGTGTAGGCATTTGATTTCTCAAACTTGAGATTTTGTATTTCTAATGACTCAACCTGAGGAGGCAAGGTTAGTTAAAGACAAAACTAAAACAAAAAAACCAGCACCACCATTCAGTAGAAGCAAATGGATAACATATTGACAAAATATCATAATGTATTCACTTCACCAATAGAGGTTCCATTGCAGTGTCAAGTCAAACATTGAATTGATTTAAACCTAGAAACACAATTACCAAATGGGCCACTGTGTAGAAGATCCATTTGAGATAATGGCGAGATCAATTGACAAATTTAGGAGTTAATTCAAAAGGGAAACATTCACCCAAGTGCCTCATCATGTGGGAGTCCAATCATTCTAGCTATGAGGAAGGACAAAACATGGTGACTATGCATTATTATTAAGCCCTTAAACAAATCAATGTAAAGAACAATTATGCAATCCCTCGCATTGATGATCTTTTGGACCAACTAAGGGGGGCTAAGTTTTTCACCAAACTTGACTAGAAATTTGGGTACCAACCATTGGCTCCTATGGATGTTTCACTTCAAGCCATGATGAATGAGCTATCACCACATTCCAAGAAGGAGGTAGAGAACGCATCCAAGTTTTTAGAAAAGATTCACCATATTCAATAGCAAGTTCATGAGATAGTGTAGTACACCAACTGGAAATACAAGGAGTAACATGACCAATATCATATGCCTCATCATTTTTAGGTTGGTGAAAAAGTTTGGCTTCATCTATAGAAGGAGCGACTTCAAGGACCAAATAGGAAACTTTATCCTCTTCACTATGGGCCATACTCCATCCTTAAATAAGTTGGTAAGACAATTGCATCATCTTCACAAGGGGTTTACCCCGGTGCACCTTGCAAGATTCTTTCCTCATTTGTTACAGAACATTGATGCAATGGGGCCCACTACAGGTCTCAAGGTGGGAGGAATGATCCCATACCAAAATAAATAAGTTTTTGTTAGTTAATTAGTTTCCATCAAACTAATCATTTCAACTTGATTAGCTCCCATCAAACTAATCATTTTAACTTCAAAGGACATGGTGACATTTGAACATGTATAATCTTAGCTTTTTAGAATGAATAAATATGGTGTGAAAAAGAAGGCATACATCACTCTAAATGAGATTGCCAAACTATTCATTTCTATATTTACAATATCGTCGGTTCCCAACCAGATATTTTTACCCAAAGTTCTAATTGAATTCAGATCATTTGTGGCTTTGGGATATTCCCTTATGTTGTGGGAATGTTTGGCTAGCTTGATCTACTTTTTGTGAGAGCTTTACATCTATTTCTACCATGTTTTTGTTGGCATAATAGATTGTATTACATTGTTATTATGTAACTACATGGTTACATTAGTTTCTATAGTTCTACAGTTATGCCAACTGCTATGACAGTTTCATCAACTGTTGCATACTATTTATATGCATCTTGTATATGCTTTTATCATCAAATAAACAAAGCATTCTATTCCTCTCTTCATATGGTATCAGAGCCATGTGAAAGTCATGGAAAGAGATTGAAGAGGTATTGAAGGAAATGAACAAGTTGGAGATGTTTTGCGCTTTCTGATGCCGGTGATGGGAATTTGTGGAGGGAAGTACCACTACCTTAATTTCAATCAGTTGTGCCCAACTTACTGTGGAGGCCCACAACAAAACCAATCTTTCTTCATCGGATGTGCAATGTTCTAGAAATAATTTTGCCAATTTTATTGGATCTTTGGTTTGTATGCCATAGTACAGTGTTGTCCTCCTATCCAAATATCTCTGTTGTGCTCCTTGTCTTAGCAGAAGCTCTACTGTATCTAAGTCTCCATATCTAGTTGCTGCATGAAGCATTATTTTTCTGAGTGAGTCTAATTTATTGATATACTTTTCTAGAGTTTTTAAATGTCAGGTAAGGAGAACTTTGACAACTTATTTTTTACCAAGTGAAGCAGCAACGTGTAAGATTTTAATTGTGTTTTGGAGTGCCCTCTATTTTTGAGGACCTAGCATCGCCTCGTGCCTACATCTTCATCTGTTGATTCACTCAAGGTTTTTCCAGCAAAATTTTGTTATAGATTTATGGTTGTCACAAGACTAACATATAATCACCGAAATCCATTTAACATTTGATATACCATTGAAAGATTTGATATGTTAAGACTTGATGTTTGATGTTTGAAAGATAGGAGATGAGCGTTGAAATCTAGTAAAACAAAGTTCTATTCTTGCAGGCTGTCAAGCATTGAGTTCATTGGGTAACTGAAATTTGAGAAAGCCTATGATGCATTAAAGTTTTATTGTAAGGTTTATTAATGTAGATGTGAGGTGCAGTTTCCAAGAAATAGAAAGGCATGAAAATAGATCTGCGTGGGAAGTCTATGTGAAGTTGTGATATGTATTAAGAAGAATAATAAATTATTGGTGAAGGCATTTCCTGGTGAGTGTAAAGAACATATATATGTAATTCAGAGTTAAAAATTATTGTGAATACATGTATTTTACTTTGGAGAAATAAGGATTAAATTGTTGAAATCTTAATTTGATGAAGATCTAATAGTGTATTGAAGTTATGACATATTTCATTCCATTGCTTTTGTGTGGGGTTTGTACATTTGTATGCATTGGAGTGATAAGGAAAATAAAGTTTGGAGGTATATGAGTCCACCATTATTTTTAACATTTGAAAATGGCCACACATTATGTTTGTGGTTCTGATGCCATCCATGCTATCATTGATAGAAATTTGAGAGACTTCCATGCTTGTGCTATTGAAGAGTCTAAATCAAATGGATAGAGTGTAAGCCTTCATATTGGAGGTAGGTGACATCGGAGGATGGAGGATTTTCCATCATCTCAAGTTAGCTTCTCACTTTGAGATGATACTTTGCATGAGAAGCGTTTTTGGTTTTGGTTGTTTTGTTTTTCTTTGTTGATGTTGACGGAGCTGACAGATTTGAAGAATGTATGTTTTGTGAAGATTTTGTTTTGGAGACAGGTTTGGGATTTGGCATTGAGCTTAGTATGGATTGTTGTCTAGTGAACTTCAAAGAGTATATGATCTTGAATTATACCCTTTCGTAGTCACTAGGCAATGGCAAAGATCTGTCGTATCTCTTAGGGTTCATTGTTGAATAATTCAAGACTCTGTGATTTGAGAGCTTGTGACTAAAGAGCTCAAGAACATAGCTCAAAGCTACGCCTTTCTGAGGGTAGACGAGACAGCATGATCGAGCCCCGCTTGGTTCAAGATTTGTTCTTTGGGAGAAGATCTTCTATAAAATATGTATTCATATTATGTAATCAACTTTGTTGAGTATTTTTAGCATTAAGGGGGGGTACCTTGGTACTATTGCAAGAACAATGTAAGAAGGGGGGAGAATGTTGGCATAATAGATTGTATTACATTGTTATTACGTAACTACATGGTTACGTTAGTTTCTATAGTTCTGCAGTTATGCCAACTGCTATGACAGTTTCATCAACTGTTGCATACTATTTATACACATCTTGTATATGCTTTTATCATCGAATAAACAAAGCATTCTATGCCTCTCTTCAGTTTTCATCATAATTTGAATGTTAGATGTTGATATCCTTTCAGTTTGGGAGTGATGAAAGAGATCTCCCTTTACATAGCTTGGCACATGAAAATGTGGTATACATACATGGTTTGATTTTTAGGTTCTCTCTTTCCTTGTATATCCTCTTCTTTTTGAATATTCTTATGTTTATGGAGTTGGGGTTTTGTATGGAGTCAAGTGTTGTTGTTTCTACTTCATTATTTTTTGGCAATCATTTGGTATCTCCTTGATCTCTTTCTTCATAGATTTAGAGGACTTGGGAGATTTATTTGGATTGGTAATGAGAGATGTATTTTGCATATCATTATATGTTTCTTTGACACTATGTTATAGAGGAGTTAGCCACATCCTCTATGAGAAGTGTTATAGGAGGACTTGTTAATGCCTTGATCTTGTTTTTAGATTTGACATTACCCATGTAGTGGGAGTTCTAGAAGGTATATGTTTTTTGTATGAGAGGCGATTCTCTCTTGGATTAGTTACACTTTACTGTAGTGAGTTTCTTCAAAGGTTTTTTGTCACATGCCTATGTGTGTTATTATCCTGGAGTCTTATTTTGTAGGATGGTGGATATATAGGGACTTGTATGTAGGTTTGAGTTGGTATGTTGATAGCATGAAGTTATATCTATGATGGTTTGTTTACCCTATTTTTTGAGGTATGGTTAGATTGGATGAGATAGCAACTTGTTGTTGTTGCTATTATAGCTAGTATGAGTGTGGTAGTCACTCAGACTCATTTGTTTCCATATGAATTTGATGCTTGTGTTCATGTATAGATTGGTGTAAAATTCAATGACAGTCAAGATATATTTCACCTTGGCTTGTTCCTTGTCCCATCATGGATGACATGATGTGAGGAGTTCTTGCTTGATGGTGGTTATCTTAGTTTCTATTGTAGGCATCTTTTTGGAGCATGAGAGAATTATGAAGAATCAAGTGGTAAATGATTGGCTAAGGGGTGTTTTTTTCTTGTTGTTTTTCCTATGGATGTATTTACAATGTATGATGTCAAGTGGGAGAATGTTAGAATTAAGGTGCCATCAACCTCGTAAATCCTATGTGTTTAATTACTCCTAATATTGTTTGTAAATAACTCATAAGGGATGAAGGTTTCACTAATTGTGGTAATTTTTTACCATCACTGTTTTACTGGTACGATAATTATTATTTTTATTGGGGTAAGTAATTAATTATTACCAGATTGGGAAGTTACTATTTAACAAATAAGCATCTTGGAGGTTATGGAGGTTCTAGTTTCCCAACTTCCTATGAGGTTGCTAGGACACTTGTAACCATTTTGGCATGGCTATTATAAGCCCATAACAGCTTGCGAAAGAATGCAAAAACCACCTTGAGAATATGGACAAACTAGGTACCCATTTTGGTGAGTCAATTATAACCTACAAGGGCTGAAGCATATTGGGAAACTTCCAAGGAGGGGCATTGGGATGTGTAACCATCTTGGATGCCTCAGTGTAAAAGTTCAAAGTTGTGTCACCATTTTGGCCAACTCATTAGCATAAGTGAATTTAAGTAAATTTCCAACTAAAAATTAATTTTGGTGAAGCATATGTTCTATCTTGATTCATTCTAGCTAAATTACATCTTGGCCACAACTTTCCAATTGGAACCATCGACTAAAAACATATGTAACATCACTTTTGGGCTAATTTATAAAAAAAATGAAATTATTTGAGAAACTTGATGTTCTAACAACTCCCACTTGTGCAAATAATCATTTTAAAAGAATTTAAAAATACCCTTTTGTAGATCTATAAGTCTACTTTGTAAAAATCTAATTTTTTAAACATTTCAATTAGTGTTTATATTTTATTTTTTTATTTTTACTAAGAGTAGGTCATTGGTAGCAAAATATGATGTTGATTGTCCTCTCAAGGAAAACTAGTAAAGTTTATCAAAAAAATTTGAAAAAAATATGATGCACTAGAGGGGGGGTTCCATGTCAAGATGATATATTTTTTTCCTATTTTGGATAAATATTTAATACAAAAGTTGACGACCCATCAAAATAGTTATGTTTTCATTACACACAACTTCCAAGATTTTTTTAAAAATATATATTTATCAAAATGAGGAAAAAATTAATCCATGCATTAAAGTTTTGAGTTATGAATACAAAAAAAAAAGTAGAAGGAAAATAAATTAAATTTACTATATAAAATGTGATGTGCTGTTCAACCTTATTTTTCAACATTTTATCAGCAACTAAATTATAGTGTCTATTTTATAAAATACTAAATTTAAATATTTTTTTAAATTAAAAAAAGAAAAACATAAAATATACTAAAAAATCTACATTTTATTAATTTACATCATTTTCAAATTCAAAACATATGTCAATTTGTAGTGATTCAAGTTAAAAAGTTAGATTAGTGTTGGCCGATTCCTTTATAATATTGTGACACATCTTTGATGCTTGTGCATGTATAGATTGGTGTATAATTCAATGACAGTTAAGATATATTTCACCTTGGCTTGTTCCTTGTCCTATCATGGGTGACATGATGTGAGGAGTTCTTGCTTGATGGTGGTTATCTTAGTTTCTATTGTAGGTATCATTTTGGAGCATGAGAGCATGTTAAAGAATCAAGTGGTAAATGATTGGCTAAGGGATGTTTTTTTAGATTGTTATTTTCCTATGGATGTATTTACAATGTATGATGTCAAGTGGGAGAATGTTAGAATTAAGGTGCCATAAACATTGTAAATCCTATGTTTTTAATTACTCATAATATTGTTTGTAAATAACTCATAAGGGGTGAAGGATTCACCAATAGTGGTAATTTTTTTTACCATCACAGTTTTACTAGTACAATAATTATTATTTTTACTGGGGGAAGTAATTAATTATTACCAGACCGGGAAGTTACTATTTATCAAATAAGCATCTTGGAAGTTATGGAGGTTCTAGGTGCCCAACTTCCTATGAGGTTGCTAGGAAACTTTAACCATTTTGGCATGGCTATTATAAGCCCATAACACCTTGTTAAAGAATACAAAAACCACCTTGAGAATATGGACAATCTAGATGCCCATTTTGGTGAGTCAGTTATAACCTACAAGGGCTATGCTAAGCATATTGGGAAACTTCCAAGGAGGGGCATTGGGATTTGTAACCATCTTGGATGCCTCATTTAGGTGTCGAAATGATATATAATAGATGCCTAAGGAGGTAGAGGTAAGAGGGTGAGAATGTGAGAAAATTCTTGTTCATGAGTGCCTGCGTGAGTGTGTGAGTAGAGTGAATGAAACTTTGTACATAAGTGCTATTAGATTGAAGAATGAAGAGGATATTTGGAAGTGGATGTATTTTAATCTTGTATTTGAAGATAATACATGTTTGGCCTTTATTCTTGGTGGAGTTTCTCCCAAAAGGGTTTCTCCACATAAACCTTGTGTTGTGTGATGATCTTCTAGAGTTTCTTATACTCTTATGTTATTGACTTGTGTATCTTTGTTGGTACTATCTTATGGTGATGTTATCTTCCTTTTTTTATTGTTTTTTTATGTTCATATAAGGTGGTAGTATTAAACATGTTAAAGTGGCTGATTTTTAACATCATAAAGAAGTTGAAACTGTACATGGTAATTCCATATTAAGGAAACTTAATTTCAGATTCGCATACATTTTTTAGGTTTTTATATTCTAGTATTCTAATCCTTGTATCTTACCAAATGGTTTCATAGCTTGATAGGATCTTTGAAGATTAAAAATTGGATTAGAGATTGATCTTTTATCCAACATTTCTTCCTATGCACTCATTGTCTTTGTATTTCATAGTTTGATTGATGGAATAACACTATTGTGCCTATTTGTTTTTTAGTTTTTTTTCTTAGAAATAGTGTTGTGGCTAATTTGTAGGTATTAGTTGTTGGTTATTCTTTGTACCTTTTGTAAAATCTAACAGAATTTACATGTACCTCTAGAACACAAGTTGTTGAAGTGTGCCACAACAAGCAAATCTTAGTAGGATGACATGAAGTGATGAAACTAGGAATGAGGGAAGAAGATGGAACACTAGTAGGAAAAGGGATAGACATAACACAAGAGGAAGGAAGATGAGTAACCTTGGAGGTGGTAGGAGTGACAACAATGCGAGAAGGTTGGGTGGGAGGGAGAAGATGCACTATGCAAAGAACTAGAAGAGTTAACTTTAGTACAAAGACCTTAAAGAATATCATGAATAGGTTAGCCAATTGTGTAGGAGAGGTAGCATTGCAAAGATCTAGGAAAATTTATTGGATAGGAACAAAGGCTCTTTCTTAATCACATGTGTTTCATGATCAAAACCAATTTGTTCATTATGATTAACATATATCGAACCAAAAATGGTCTCTTGATATATGACTGAGAACCCATGGTAGGATGTAGACAGACACCTCTTGAAGGGAGGTTACGGTAGCATGAAACTTTGGTATAAACAAAACACACCAAATTGTAAAAGATAAAAAGTGATAAAAAAGTAATAAGTCTTAGATCTAAAAAGTAGAAATAAGAAAGCAAATCATAAGGGGTATAAGTGTAGATAGGTTCACCAAAATGAAAATAAAAATAAATAACATTTTCAAAGATACATGGGTAAATAAATTAATCAAGCAACAAATAACAGTCAACTCTAAGGCAATGAATGTGACTCAAACTATCTAAAATAAATGCAATGATAAATGTTGGGAATATTAAATAATAAAATAAAGATAATTTTCATTGACTTGGGATGTTTATCGATGCATTTAGTTCACATTTGTGACCATGGATTTGATCTTCATGAATGTAGATCTAAACCTCGCTCACAAATATGAACACTTCATGTGGACTTAAAACTCAGTTACTTCTAATACCAAGTCTTGACTAGCCTTGATGTCTTTGACTTGTGCCTACATAAGAATGGTATCTAAAAACATCATCTTGGAGTTTGCTATGCTAGTATGATTCTCCCTTAGTCAACCCCCTAGATACCAATTTAATAGTTCTTTGGAAATGATCCAAAAATATTAAGTAATCATTCATAGATGCTTAGATACTAATGTAAGTAGATGATGCAATATAGATGCTCTAGGAATGTTTGTTGAATTATTACTCGAGTTGTAGTGAGAACTCTAGGATAGCTTCTAGATAATATAAAATTGAATTATAGTTAGTCCTTAATTACAACTCCATAGGATGCATGGAATATTTCACATTTAAATGGAAACAATTGTTAACCAAGAAAGGGTTGACTCAACCCTAGATTAGAATTTGAGTTTTTAATGTTTTGCCTTTATTTTTATAAATTATATAATTGAACTAGATTAGTTCCATGACTAGAGATTTAAACTTAAATGATTGAGATAGGTATTTACTAAGAATTGAATCCAAACTCTAAAAATAAGTGCAAATGGAAAAAATAAAGATCATATCTAATGTTTATTCAAAATTGTGCCATTTATATATTAGTCATTACATAAAAATAACTAAATCAAAATAAAACTAAAAAGTTTTTATACAAATTTTACCATTACCATACAAAAAAGTTTTCTATAATTATTGTAAAGCTAATACTATTTAAATACAACTAATTTGTTTTTATTTTAAATAATCTAAGTAATGATCAATAATGTGCATGATTTAGTCAGCATATCTCATATCAACCGATGGCTTGATGTTGTCTTTATAAGACCCGTAAAATACACAAGCAAAATACAGTCTGACTGAAGATTAGATTTCCAACCGTTTTTATAAGACCTGCAAAATACACAAGCAACCTGACACTAGACAAAATACACAAGCAGCCTGACATTAGACAAAATACTAAGTTTCTTAAAATACTTTTGATCATACAATTTTCAATATCACAAGATTTTCAATAATCAATGGCACCATTAAATGTTCATTACACAAAATACTAAGTTTCTTGAAGTATTTTTGTTGCGTTTGATAGAAAAAATATAACCCATGGTAGCATTGGTCTGAATAAGTTTAAGCAATTTGAGAAATTAGAAATCAATCTTCATTACACATAGCTATACCATTACGTTCGCAATGAATTTCTCCTCAATACTAAATAATAAATCGAATGCAAGCCGAGATTTAGACTTGTGACACTTTTTCAGAGAAATAATTATTGAATTCCACATAAATTCGACAGTATACAGGTAGTAGGTTTCCTTTTAGTTAGCCTGTTCAAAAATTTCCTGCAACATATCAATTATCAAATCTTATGATTTTAGAAACTGAAATCAAACGTACGCCGTGAATTCCACTGCTCAACGGAATAAAATTGCATGCCCTCTGAATATAAATGTACTACTTGGATCTAGAGGCAACATATTGGCGCTTCTATCTACCATTTTGCTAGAGGTGGCATTTTTAGTTTATTTATTCGATCTGTGTTTGCATAGAGTCTGGTATTGAAGGCATTTTCCAGTGTATTAGTCATGGGTTTGTGCCTCTCCAGGAAAGAAGACAATTACCCACGAGTGGTTTGTAATAAGTTCAAAAACCAGCTAGATGGAGGAAGAAATAAAATGAAAAATGTAGAGGAAGAAGATTTCAGAAACCCGAGAGTGAAGCTGACCAATGAGTTTATTGCCTTTGATTTAGCTCCTTATGAGGAAGGTGATGATAAAGTCATATGCAACCAAGTTGCAGAAATACTCGACGGAGGATTCCGGTCGGTGCAACAAGTGAAAGGTAAATTTGGGTAGGATTTTCTTTTAAGAGCATACATTTTTCTTTCTTATTAGATAAGATATTGTTTGCTTAGGAGTAAACCCTAACGCGGTCTATGGGTCAATGTGTTTGTGCTATGCAGATAAAAAACAGAACCCTAAGAAGAAGGTGCGATTTGCAGAAGATGTTATCGAGCCATCTTCAAACAATGTGGCGTACAGAAGAATCTACGCACTCGCAGTGGCATATAAATTAAGACATCTCAGCCATATTCATATTCAAGATTTTAATTAATGATTTTGAATAGAGATGTAAAACCTTTATTCCGATTCCAATGTAATTAAGTTTCTATTATACAATAGAAACTGATCTGTATTTTATCTCTTTCTCATTATTTTATTTTTTCTGATTTTGTTTTCACTCTGAAATAAAGATATTTAATCCTACCTTAATGAGGATTAATAGAAAAAGCTACAAAATTATTTTCTAAGAAAAAGATCAATACTTAAAATCAAGTCAAAATTTACTTTTTACAGTCTATCCAAAATTTATTTGATTGTGATCAAGCCAAATCACAAATAATTTACTATAATTCACCATCACCCTTTTCTATAAAGATCATGTAGAAGTACGAAATTTTGACAGTTGACTGCACTTAAATGGTGCTAAAAATCTCTTAATAATAATATAAATATTTTATTTTCCCTTTTGGTAAACACACAAAAATGTATATATAAGTTTCCAATAGCTCAAAATGATTGCAGTTTAGGGGGGATTGTCCTCCACTTCAACTAGTGTAATGCAGTCTTTAATTTTTATAAAATATATTACTATCAATAATTATATAGTTGAATTTTTGGTTTATCAATCATAGTTTAAATATCTTTAGTTATAGAGATTGTTTGGCATTTCACTTTTATATCCAGAGTTAATGTTTTATGTTAAATTTTTATGTTCTTAAAATGATGGGCCCTCAACTAAATGTCTCCTTGTAATCCTTTACTTATTAATATAAAAATTTATTAATTAAGACTTACACTTTGCACAACAACACAGCATAGAGCTCTCAATAAGTTTGTCCTAGGTTAGATTTACTTTATAATTGTTGTAAACCTAGAGTTGCTTCTGCCCAAAACTGACAAAGGTCTTAATTTCTCAGGGAGATATCTTTTGAACTGATTTTGAAATGGTGAGACCGTCTAGAGTTGTTCTCTAACATTAGAACTTTACACCTTCTACCTTGTCCTTTCCTAGTTCAAGTCTTCCTTTTTTGACACTTCTTATTTTCTTGTCAGTAAATCAATGTCTCCAAAGTAAATTCTAGATTTGATTGGACATTGTAAAAATGTAAATATTGTGTCCAATCATTTTTGTTGTTACAACAGAGAAGCGACGAGGCCTATGTAAGTCAAGGACAATGCAAATATTTGTATGTTGTACCATTTTCCTATATCCGTAAGTTTATATCTTTATTTGCATTACTTATAGTTTCAGTTGTTGAAACATATGTTGACCAGACTATGTTACATTCTCTTAGAATTGATTTTTAAGATACTCAAAAGTTTAATTGTAATTCACATCCTTGATGTAGGCAGGAATGTAGAGGTAGCGAAGACATTCATGAGAATTAAAAATGACGTGAAAGAAGTTTGGTGGGTGATAGACGAGCCTACTGGAAGGATAGGTGTAAAAGGCATTTCAAGAGCCTAAACTTATCGGGAGAAAGACAATTGCATAACGTCCATTACTCTACTATCATAGAAACAACACTTTGCTCTATATGATAAGCTTTAATGGAAAGGCCATGCACACACATTAGAATCAAGCAAGCAATAGGTTGCAAATGGTGGATTTTGATTTGAGTACCCTTTAGTTCACTGTTGCTTAGGAGATTGCAAGTTTTCTTTTTTTTTTGTGTGGCATCCTAGATTAGTCTTTGAATGAGATACATACTATAATTGTAAATAAAACATAGAGATGTTAAATATAAACTGTTCAATACCCAGAATGACATGTCTTTTCTTTGGTATTTTCTTTGTTTGTTTGGTTAATCTATATTTTAAGGGCAACAACCATTGCTTCATTGTTCTTGGTGTGCTTCTACTATGGGCTTTTATTGTGCAACTACAATGATTAGTTGTTGCATGATTCAAGATTGTTGGGAAATTAGGTGTCTCAACTTTGTAAACTTTATGTTATTATCTATTTATCATTTAATATTTTCTCATAGTTAGTTACATATTATTGTTATTATTTTTATTTAATATTTAGCTCCAGCACAAAATGGGGTGTTGTAATTTGATGTGGCAGCTATGCCAATTGTCAATGTCTTGTAGTGGTGGAATATTAATATTTTATTTTAAAACTATTTTTAGAAAAATGGGATGTCACACTTTTGTGGGATCCTATGATAGATACTGACAGATTCTATGATGCATAAGAGCTAGATTTAGAGGGATTTATTGGGAATCTTCACGAACTATAAGATGTTGTAAGAGGTATCTGTAAGAGCCTAATTTTAGATTGGAATCTTGCCTATCTTGGGCACCACACCTCATGAGAGGTTTTGTACATTGTTTGAAAAATAATAAATGGTTTCTAGGTTGCAAAAAGTCTATAAATTGAGGGTTTGAGGAGTAGTTTGTAGATGAGAGTTTAGAGGCACACAAGTGCTGTCTAAATGCTATTGAAAATACTCTATATGTGAGCGTTGGTGTTTTACTCCTATAAATACTTGCATTGCAACTGTATCGTAATCTTGTATTAGATTTGATAATACATCGTGTAGGTTTTAGATTGTGGGGCTTTTCTCCCAAAAGAGTTTTTCCCACATAAGTCATTGTGTTATGGTTTATTGCTAATTTCTATGTGTTTTTCTACTTTCTATATTGAGTTTGGATATGATTTTAAGTTATTTGCATAATACTCCTCTCAAGGTTATCCTAGGAAGCTATTTTTGTACACCTTGCTTCCTTACAAGTGGTAACAAAACTTCATTATGTTTGGTTTCAGTTGTTGGGTAGAGGGTTTTTTGAGCTAATCTAGTTTGAGTGGGATCTTATGTAGAAGAAAAAAAAATTGATCCTTATTGTGGGAAGTAAAGATGGAAAAGTTTTTGGGAATAAATTTTAAGATCTAAAAATTTAAAAAATGAAATATCTATTAATTGGTCATGATTTGTGGGATGTTGACGCAAAAATTTAAAGACCTATAGATGCCATACAAGCTACTTAGTATGATGTAATGGACCAAAAAGAAAAGAATCTAATCAAAATGCATCTTACATATTCTATTCTTATCAATGTCCATAAAAAAAACCCATTGCAAATTCTTTATGAAAGAAACTTGAGAAATCTATCAAGAAAAGTCTTTAGTGAATAAAATATTCTTGAGGAATAATCTCTATTCCTTGAGGATGGAAGAAGGTGGATGAACTGTAGACCACCTAGCAGCATTGAACATGTTGGCAGCCCAATTAAACTCTATTGGGGTGAAGATGGATGAGGAGGAAAGATGTCAAAATTTGTTGTGTTCTTTACTAGACCCATGAGATAGCCTCATCATGGCCATTGGGAGTACTTCTATCACATTGAAAGTAGAGAATGTTGTTGGTTCTTTATTTTTTGAAGAAATGAAGAGGAAGGTCTCTCTAAGTGCCAATGAGGCTTTGAGTGTTCGAGGATGATCAAAAGATATGGGCAAGAAGAAAGATAAGAAACATGATAAATTTAGATCCAAATCTAAAGAGAGATCAAAATATCTTGGAAATTCCAAGGCTATTTGTTGGAATTGTGGTAAACCTAGTCACTTCCATAAGGAGTGCAAAGAAAAGAAAAAGAAGGTTGATTCTAATTATATCTAAGAAGGAAGCTGGTGACACATTTATTACAGCTTTCTCCACTTGTACATGTGAGAATGCATGGTTGATTGACTTAAGGGCATGTTTCACATGACCTCTAACAGATATTGGTTTAGTAAGTATGAAAAATATGAAGGTGGTAAGGTGTACTTGAGTGATAAGTTCTATTTAAATATTATTGGTCATGGTAGTATTTAGATAAAGTTTTTTGATGTTAGAATTAGAAGATTTGATGATGTCTAGGATATCCCAGGATTAACACACAATTTGTTATCTATGAGAAAACTAATAGATGCAGGTGTCTAGGTTCAATTTTCAGAAGCGAGTGTTAAAATGGTGAGACATTACAGTGTGATTGACAGAAGTATGTGAAAATCAAGTCTATGAATACTTTGTTCGAAAAAGAGATGGTTTCCTCTTCAGTGTATGGTCATGGATTTTGGGTACCCAAGGGTACTCTTTCTATTGAATCAAATTTCATGTAAAGAAGACTATGTTATGACACCAAAGATTAGGCCACATAGGAGAGAAGGGTCTAAGGAAATTGAAAAATAAGAACCTTGTTGAAGTTCTTTTAGATTGTAATCTTGAATTTGATTTATATGAGCATTATATTTATGGAAAAAAAATTGTGTTCAATTTTACTCAAGTTCTCACAAATCTTACAGGGGTATTTTAGATCTTATTCATTTTGATATGTTTGGTCCTATTGATGTTCATTCAATTGTGAAGTTCATTTATTATGTTTCATTTATTTATTATAGCAGAAGGACATGGGTGTATTTTTTAAAGAGTAAATCTAAAATATTTCAATTAATTTAAAGTAATAGTTGAGTTTTAGAATTCAAAAGGTTCAAATCTATATTCTTAGAGTGATCTAATCCAAAATATATCGAACATAGTAAAGGATGAGAAAAATAGCCTGCTAACTAAGAGATTCTCCATGGAAGAAATTGAATTGGATTTATGGTAGTGGACATCCAGATAAGGCATCGGAGCCGGATGGGTTCCCTGCACGGTTCTTCTAGAAATGTTGGGGTATTGTTGGGAAGGAATTGGTTGAAGCCATTGAAACTTTCTAAAATTATGGAAGATTCATGTGGGAAGTTAACAATACCTTTATTTCCCTTGTCCCAAAGATAGAAAAAGAAGTAGTTCTTGAAGAATTTCAGCCAATATCTTTGTGGAACACCATCTACAAAATCATGGCTAAGGTAATGGTGAATAGATTGAAAATGATTCTTTCAGAGATAATCTCAGATGAACAAACTAGGTTTGTTCTAAAAGGTCCATCCTTGATGGGGTGATCATCGCCCAAGAAGCCATAAATATAGTCCACCAAAAAAGAAGTTGAAATATGTTTATTAAGTTGGATATAAAGAAAGCCTGTGATAAAGTGGATTGGAGGTTTCTACTTAAGGTGCTTAAGGCTTTTGGTTTCAACAAGCAATGGTTGGATTGGATCTTCTCCTATATTTCTATTCAAGATATTCGGTTCTCATCAATGGTTCCCCTGAATCTTTTTTGAAGTTTCTAGGGGTCTCTGTTAGGGGGATCCTCTGTCCCCCTTCTTGTTCATAATAATGGTAGAGCCACTAGGTAAATCCATCAATAGAGCTCACTCCTTGGGTTTGGTGGAAGGTATCAAAGTAACAAGTTTGGTCCCAGCAATAACCTACCAATAATTTGTGGATGACACAATGCTCTTTGGAGCAGCCAAGAGAAAGGAAGCCCTCCATCTCCAATGCATTCTAAACAATTACTCCAAAGCCTTAGGACAAGAGGTAAGAAAAGAGAAATATGAAGTATTTGTCTTCTTCACCCCTCCAAGGAAGGAAGCAAAGATTGTGAGAATCTTGAATTTTAAAGTGGCATAATTGTCATGCACTTATCTTGGTCTTCCCTTGGCAAAAGGGCTAAGAATTGGAAAGTTATGAGATCCCCTTGGGGATAGAATTACTAAGAGACTCTCCTCCTAGAAGGGTAGGTGGTGTCATGGGTAGGTAGAATTACCATGCTAAAAGTAGTCATTTCTACCAATCCCATCTATTTATTGTCCTGCCTTTCTTTGTTAGTTGAAGCTAACTAGAATTTGATACGAAAGATGAGGAAATTTTTTTGGCAGGGTACATTGGAGGTGGACAAGATCACTCTAATCTCTTGGGACAAAGTTTGTAGACCTAAGAAGGATGGGGGTGGGTCTTGTTGTTCTCAAAATCAGCTACGCTCATTTTTGTAGACAACCCCTATGAAACTTGTCCGTTTCATAATCTACACTCTAGGTTCACAAATCGAGACAAGATTCCCTTGGTCTCGTGTGAAGTTGTATGACATCCTAAACTCATTTACAACATTCCCTTGAATCAATTCCTTGATGTTTGTGTAAATTGATTAGGTTGTAAACTGACCAAAATATCAATTTTGATCATTTTGGGGGTGTTAGTGAAATTTTGAGTCTTTTAATATCGGTAAAAATTGCTGACTTTGCATATCTTTTTGTTTGCCTCTGTTCAATTGGCAATTTCTGCCACTTTCACATAGTTTTTCATTAACTCATGCCCAAGAGGTGATTTCTGCCACTGTGACATGTTCCTCGCCAAATAAACACATGTAAAAGCGGTGATTTCTACTGTCGTGACATGATCTCACCAAAAGGTAAATGTAAGGTCAACGATTTCTACCGCCGTTGCATTTCCATGAACACATGTTCAATCGGCAATTTTCACTGCCTAAGCGAGGTCGATCTTCACAATCACAAACTCCAGTGGCATTAATTGCCACTCATGTTGGCATTAAAATCACACCTTGTGAACCTTTTAAATGAGTAGTCTTATTGTCTTTTGTTATTTTTATTTCTTAAATCTTCCAATTGATTAGTGAACCCTCCCTCAAGCTACTTGATCACGCTGACATTAGATTCAAACAGATTTTGACTCGTCGCCATCATATTTAGGGTTTTCATTCCTTTTAACTGGTAAGTCCTCTAACCATTGTTCTCATTATTTGTTTTTGTTTAGGGTTTTCTATTTTTCATTTTTTGAAGTAATCAAACTAGTGTTTTCTCTGAATTGTATTGAGGCAAATCGTCCCCTTCTTCGTTTTTATTTCTTGAGTGATTTTTGAAACCCTAGTTTTTGTTTAAATCCTTCTATGGTAAACATTTCATCAGTGGATTTTTTTGATATACAAGAAATAACCTTTTGGTGATTAGTTAGAGATAATTGCCGCTCAAACATGTCCATGTGTAGTGACGATGATTATCACCGCCCGCATTTTTTCCATAAACTTGAGCAAATGCGAAGTCAGCATTTTATGCCACTTATGCATTTGAAGGCTTATCAAAATGCAAGTGTTGGAGTGGCAAAAAATGCCGCCCCTACACGAAAACCTTGAAATAACCCATATGCATTGTCGGCATTTTTTGCCGCTCAAACATCAAACTTGGAATTTCCTCATTACCTGCAGTGTCAGCATTTTTTGCCACTCCAACATATAATACTTGATTCTCCTGGAACATGTAATAGTAGTGAATTTTACCATTGATACACGTGCACAATATCCCTCACATGCAAGGGTGGAAAAATTTGCTACACATGCAAACATTCTCTCAAATTTTCCTAACTTTGGGATATTTTCAATTTTGCTTTTCTGAGCCTGCTTTCCTCCATTTTTTTGGCATGCTTGCACTTTAGCCATTTCAAGCATGTCTCCATAGTCGTGATCGTCGACATGCAATTTTCCCATATTACCAGTATTTCACCTAATTGCATGATCATTACTTTTTGTTGCAGTTTCTTCTGTGGATCTTCTTTCTTCATCAACATCCTTCTGGTGATAGCTCATTCAGATGATTGAGTTGTCTCCAAAGAAGTCGAAAGTGATGAAGTACAAATATCAAGGTGTTTTTCCAATCACCTTAGTTACTTCTAATGTCGATGACATTAGAGATACAGAGATTGGCCATGTGGAGATGGTTGAATTTGTGGAGAGAACCAAGTCAAATAATCCCAGCTCTGCAATGAAGAAGATAATCGATAGCAACATTCATTTGGTGTCTTCTTTCCCAGTGGAAGCCCACAACATAGAATTTGTCCTTCAGTGTGCTCAGTTCTACAACAAAGATACAAGGGTAGTGATGGATGCAAGTGGCAATGTGATAATCAGACTAGATCCTGAATGCATTGATAAGGTGTTTATGTGCCCTCCTGCTACAGAAGTGATAAAGATTGATTTAGCTGAAGCACAAAAAGAGTATGACAAAAATCTAGAGAAAGCAAAGAAGGTAATCAATACTAAATGGCTCAAGACTTCAAGGTCAAATTTGTCAAGGTGGCCATGGATTTTTCCTAGAAGTGAATTTATAGAAGAAGTTGGTGATCTGATAACCCTTCTTAGTAGGATAAGAGGTTTGTCCTCCTCCTCACTATTTCATGAATGGATGTACCCTTTCAGCAAGGTTATACTCCAAGGAAAACAACCCGTCTTCTGGGGAGAGAAAATCAGCAATGCTTTACACGAACAATTGACAAAGGTATCTACTACTTTCAAGTTTTACATGACTTCTTACTTGGTGTATATAGCAGCCTCTATGAGAATCTTTCCAGGTCTAACATCAGAAGGAGATAGGAGGGTAATCCCTATGTATCAATACTACTCTCAACTAACATTGAAGGGTTCTATTCATCATTTTAGGAGAGTAAATGATGCTTTCTTTGCAATATTTTTGTGTCTTTTTAACCCTCAACTAGAACAAAGAAGAGTGTTTGATGAGGTTTGGATAGTGGTAAATTATTTTGGATGCATGTTCTTACAGTTTCCTACTTTCTCATATCTAAGGGTTGGTTTTTTCCAAGGTCATCCCTACATGTTGCCAAGGTTTCCCTTAGACAAACTTGTCTTAATGGAATTATGTAGACAAATGATTGTCATGCATAATAAACAAATGGAGCTCAAGAAACCTAGTTTTAGGTTTCCAGTTGAAATTGGCAGATATTCAGTACTAACTACTACAAAGGCTAGAGCCATGGAAATAGAAATACAACTTGTAACCATGAAACAATTCAAGAGAAGGCAAAAGTTTGACTACAGAGGTGTGAAGGATACGATTAGGAGGAAAACTCAATTCCACGAACCTATGGTTGAGGATGTTTGGGTAGATTTGAGAACGGAGGAAAATATAAAAAAACTGGATTATAGCAAGTTATCTCTCAAGCAGATTGAATATCTGGGACTTGTTGATATTCCTAAAGATCTAGTGGATGATGGAGAATTGGTCGATGATAGATATAACACTAAATAGGTTTCTAACACTCCCCTCCCTCCCATCCAATGGTCTCAAAAAGAGTTAACCTCAGCAAGGAAGATATTTGAGCCTATATTGGTAAACACCAATAATTGGCTAGCAGATAAAGGAATTGATTTGAAAGAATTCCTTATAGGATCAGAGACTGAAATCCAAGAGCAAAGAGGTAAAAAGGTGGAGAACAGGATGAAGAATAAAAGTGATGTTCCCTCTTCTTCCAAGCCACATAAGCCTAGGATTAAATTTGTGACGAAAAAATCAAAGAGTGTGGAGAAAGAGTCTGAAATAGAAGATATGGAAGTTGAGAAACAAAACACTGAGGAGCCAGCCACTGAAGAAATGGAGATTGAAGATAGGCCTACAAATCAACAAGAGGAGGAAGCCTTGTCCCCACAAATGAATGTACAACAAGAAATGGGAGACTCTTCTCCCTTGCCTAACACACCTGTTGCAGTTCCTTTGTCTGTTTCTCCTATTGATATTCTATCTTTTGAAATCTCCCTCCCCTTCCAAAATAATTTTTGACAATCCTCAAAACAATTTTAAAGATGTTCTCCATTCCTCAGGGTCTATTCCTAGTTTGTCTTCCTCATCTTTTGATATTGGGGATGCTTCTATTTTTTATCACTTTGTAATGAATACTGAACAGGTATCTAATGCAAATATAACAGGTGCAGTTTTTACTAACACTCCACCTATTATTTCCACTACCAGTGCAAGTGTAGTTCTGGTGACACCAACAATGGGGATAGATCCTAGTGTGAGTACTTCTGTGCTTCCACCATGGTTGTCAGCTTATACACCAAAAAGGAAGATACAAGCCATCTCCCCAGATGACTTTGATTTTAGTAAGTTGGTACCTATAAAAGCCAAGACCCTGAAGAAGCCAAAGATTCTTTCAAGAATGCTTGAGGACAAGGGACATAAATTTTTGGAGATTGCAAAACCCCCATAGGATGCAACAATGGAAAATTTTGATATGAATGATTACTCTATCTCTAGAGTTGAATTAGGTAAGATAACTCATGAAAGTGCCAAAAATGATATGCAGTCAGCAATGGACATCCTAATTCAGAAATTTGATGGGGAGAAAGAAATGAAAGATCACTACAAAGCGATGGTTGAACAATTGACTACAGTGGTAAGGAAAATCACTTTGAATTCAAAAGCAGTAACTCCTAAGGCCATTTTTGTAGAGGACCCTATTATCTAGAAAGCAAAAAAGACTCACCTCAAAGGAAGAGTACTTGAAGAATATATGGAAAGGATGCACACCCAAGGAATCTCTCTGCTTACAAAGCTATCTGAGAAGATAGATACAATGGGGAAAATAAGAGCAGAACTTGATGATCTCATTGATGTTGTTTCTCAAGACATAGAGCGCATAGAAAAGAATCATGATAAATGGGTGCAGATGAGAAAACTAAAAATAAGCACTCTAATATCAATTGGTGCCATTCCTAATGGGGATTCTTATACAAAGACCAAAGAGGCATTAACATATAGGAGCCATGTGCTGAAAGATTTGATCAATGACCTTGAAGCTGCAAGGAAACTCAGTGAACAAAGTGATGTTAGTCTTTTGCATAAATTGGAGGAGCTACCTTGCAAGCTCGTATCACAAGATAACCATTTTCTCTCTGCAGAAGAAATGGTTTAGGAATTTGAAGATATGTTCCAGAAAGAGTTTGAGGATAAAACATTTTCAATGGCCTCCGTGGACAATATTTTGGACAATTAGTTAACTCTGGATAATCTAAAAACCAAGTTAACTAGTCATGCAAAATCAGTCACCACAGTAAGAGATACCATAGTTAGAGCCAAGATGATTTTCAGGAACATGGTTAGTCTAGACTAGGATGCAAGCGGCTTTCACTATGTATGACAGTCACATGAAGAAAGATGGCAATACAAGTTGAAGCAATTTTTTTTTCCTTAGTTTATTTTCCATTTTTTTAGATGTACTTTTGAAACAATTTTGGATGTATTTACATGTACTTTTTTCATATGTAATTACATGTAAAAGCATAGGAAGTCCCAAGTCAAAAAGGACTCCTTTGTTGAATAAGTCAAAGTAGTTGTAAATTTCTTATTTTTGCTCTAGGCTCCTCCCTATAAATAAAGAGGGCCTCTATTGTAAATATTATCTTTTAGTTATTGAAGCAAAACTCTGCCAAATTGAAGAGCATTTTGAAACTTTGTGTTCAAATTGTAAATCAAATTTTATCAAGTGAATAAGAAAGCAAGTGATCATTCAAACTTTGTGTTGAAACATATTGTGGTGTATTGGAAATTGTTCTTATGTCCTTTTCCAATACTATCTTATCCTTTTGATCAAATTGTAATGTGAGTGAGAATAATCTGGGAGATGTTCTAAAGTTGATCATGGAGACTTTGTGCTACAACAATTATCTTTAGTTTGTGGTTTTATGTTTTGAAGTGAAAGATATTGGAAAGGCTTTGAACTACTATTATCTTTTGTGATCATATTTTTTGTCGTAGTTTTCAGTGAAGACTTTGGGCTGCATCTCATTCTACTTGTTTTTATGTTATAAATCAGCAAAAGAAGCAACGATAGACTTTGTGCTCTCGTGGGTTTCTTGGTTATTCAGTTTGTATCAAGAAAGTGCTCTTTTATTTTGTAAACATCATTTATAAAAAAAGAGAAATGGATTATATGGTCTCACCCCTGGATTAGTATTTAGTTTAAAGTATTTTGTGATAATTGATAGGGAACCTCCCCTTGCTGAGAGGAGAGATTTATCTCATTACATTGTGGTCGATATAACCATTTTGTCTTTAGTTAGTTGAAGACAAAATATTCACCCAACAGGTCTAAGGAATCATCTATGGCAAAAGAAGGCTCTGGGGGGAAAACTGGTCTGGAGAATGTATAGTGATCCTTAGTTGAAATTGGCAAGGATTTTACAAATCAAGTATCTAGATGGACTTGACCTGACTTGCATCTTCAATACTCTTAATCTACCAAGAGGTTCCAAGGTTTGGAACTTCATGCTTTAAAGTGTAGATCAATCATTTCTGACTCCCTCACTTGGGATCTTCATGAAGGGAGCTCAGCGCTTTATTGGGAAGATTCCTCAGGTGGAACTTATCCTTGTTTAGATAGCATTTTGAGTTGAAACTTTCAAATCCATTATCAAGAAGTGATGGGGTTGTTTGGTCAAGGACTATGTGGTGTTTGAGGAGGATGGTATTTTGGGCTCGTCTTGAAGGAATATGGATCTTCCTGATCTTCACACAAATGAGGTGGTTGATATATCAGGGCTACTCTTTCTAATAGGAGAATCATTTTTTGAAAGGGTAGGGACGTTCTTATCTAGAATGAATCTAATAATGACCAATACAATGTTAAGGATAGGCATAGATTGATAGAAAATACCAGGAAGCAAGCAGGCTCGTTGGTCCCAACACATCTTTATTGGAGTAAATTTTGATTGCCCAAAGCAGGGGTCTTTGCTTGGGCTACTTTAGAAGGTAAGATCTTGAGCTTAGAAAATTATAGGAAGATGGGGTTCTAGGGCCCTTCACACTGTGTCCTTTACAAAGCCTATGAGGATTCCATTGACCACCTTTTGCTATGTTTCCCCTTTTCTCAAGCTTACTAGAGGTGACTTTGTGCAAAATCGGGGTGGGTCAGCACCCTTCCTAATGATTGTTGATGATAAGGAATATTGAGAGGGGGGTGAATCGGTATTCCACAAAACCACTTCTTAACTAATTTATTTGTCCAATTTTAAAAATTAAAATATGAAAGCAGAATAAACATAGGAGCAGCAACCATAAAGACATAACACATGAACACCAAGATACCCAAAAAGGGAAAAACCACGAAGAGGATTAGCTCTCAATATATATTATAATCTTTTACAAATCATGATGTTCAGGCTTGGTCACTCCATGGGCCTAGAACATGTTGGATCACTACCATGAAGTACAACTAGGTCTAGCAGGCTCATTGCCACAACCCTAAACCTAGAAAGATTATAATGAGGGTTGTTAAACCCTACTGGTTACTTACAACTAGGCTCACTACCAAATACAAATTAAATCATATAAGAAATGTGAATACTGTAACAGCATCTATCAACATGGCAGGGGTGTAGTCATTTAGCAACTGCAAAATGAATCCTGAGTCTTCATCATCACTGATCTTCTATCTCTATTCTTCTCTTCTGATTCTCACATCAATCACATCCACATAATACTACTTTGCACACTACACATTCACATCCAATGCATCACACCACACAAATCCATCCTTTATTTATATCCGTAACTAAATCTTTCTTACGATCAAGTTGGCAAGCAAATTATGAAACGTGCATGTACCAAGTGTTATATCATGTCAGCTTATTTTTATGTAAAATATTCAATGTGGATCCACACAAATGTGTTCATGTCTTCCTATATGTCAGATCTAATCATACAACCACTTACATTTATCATCCAGCTCATATTTCTTCTCCGCATAAGGATTTAACCAGCTTGTCGGCTTGTTCCTTAATAACATATATGATAGGTTCCTCTGTCACATCACAACTCATGCTGCAAACTAGATGGGACTTCATGAATCATATTTAGAAATCATTATTGATCTCTTGACATGTCTTTAACTCTATAGAACAAGATAAATCTGTATGCCAAAATGCGGACCTTAGAACTATTGCCTTGTCACACTGTAATATTGTCATACTGGATGTCGATATTGGAGAGCCTATAGAATAAGATGTGTTATTCTTTTAGAGCTACAAATTTAGATTTTGATAGTCATGACTTATCTCTATCTTACTTCAGAGCCATAGGACAAAACATGCTAATGTAGAGGAATGCGGACCACTTCATTCTGCATTGTTCACTGTTTCTGTCTTACTTCTATTGACCCGGACTTAGCCTTTTCATTAGATGAGTTTTGGAGGAGGTTAGATCTTGATCACTGGAATATAATAGCAATAGGTAGCTATATACATCACACCTAAACTACATCTACAAGTCTCCAATTGTGGAGGCATACTGATTCACTTTCTGTCCCTTACTCAGAATACTTCCCATAATTAGCCATTTTGGGCTTCCAGACCAGAATACTTTGTGCCTTGTTTCCAACTCAAGATTGCCTGCTAGAGTAGTTTCTTTTTGCCATGCTGATGGATTCTCTTTGCCTTGTTGCCACCAATGACAACATTCAAGTCTTCTGCAGAGTAGTGTCTCTTACCAACAATCTCCCCCTTTGGCATTGATGGCAACACTCAGTGAAAAATGCTTGTGTTGCTCCCCCTTACTCTATACACTTTGTATTTCTATTCTCCTTCAGATGTATGCTTATTTTTCACTAGTTCTCCTTTCCCCCTTTTCCATCAGTGGAAAAGGTGTGACTTTAAGCAAAATTGGTCAAAAATGTTCAAAACTGTTATATTCTACTGCATATATATACAAATACACATTTTCATCTCAATTTTTCATTAAAGCTATATCAATTAATGCTAGTGATTTCAAGGCTTCTTCTGACATATTAGTCATGGAATCTATTTTTGGACTTATCAGCCCCCTTAGTTGACACAACCTATCTTTGAATTCTCCCCTTTTCTTCATCAGTGTGCTCAAATCATTGTGAATGGTTGCAACTTGTGCTTCTTTGGAATTTATTGACTCAACTGTCAAATTATAGTTTTGAGAGATATTTAGCAGTTTGAGTTCCAAGTCCTTGATTTTATCTTCTAATTCCTTGGTAAAGAGTTTAGTAGAGCCTTGAGTTGATTAGCTAAGGATAATGAACTATCCTTTTGGAATGTTGGCATCATCTTCTCCAGAATGTTGGATGCATCATTGATCAACTTACTATCTTGAATATAAGATTTAAGCATTTCTTCCTATGCTTTGGCTTGAACAATTGATGCCAATTTGAGCTTTTGTACCGGTGATATGATGTCCAAGATTATCAAACTGTGAAGTAGCTCTGGCTCATCTAGAACTTGTTTCTCTGTTTCTAACAATTCTTTTACCACCTCTGTAGTGTCTCTTGCTGCACCAGAGACTTCATCTTTTTGTTCCTGCTCCAGAGGATCTAAGTCCATGGCCTTGTTGGTGTCATCCTTCTGCTCTTATGGAGGATTATTCTCAACTTGTTTTCCCTTGTTAGTTTTCTCCTCACTTTTGTGTTCCGGTGAGGATATAGTTTCAATAGGTGGTATTTCTATTTCCGCAGACTTCTCACCATCAATTTTGTCTTCTGTTTGATGTTCCAGAGAGGCAAGAGTTCCCTTTTCTTCAATTGTTTCATCAACTTTGTCTATCTACTTTTCAACATTGACTTTCAGAATAGATGTATATCTTCACCATCTGTTCTATCTAGGATGAAAGGAAGATTATATTTCTTCAAAACTTTCAAAGTGATTTCTTTTGTTTCTTTGACAATCTTGTCAATTTCTCCCAGCATGAAAGAGTTCATCCTTTTCTTGGTTCTGAACTTGTCCTTGTTCTCCTTAGAGATTAATGCCTCTTGTTTGGGAGTAGTCTTTGGACACCATCTAGTTAATACATGTTGTCTCAGTTCAATATCCTTTTCCCTAGCAGTCTCTTTTCTGATAGTTAAAATGTTAGCTAGGCTTTCAGGAAGATCAGAGATGATCTCAATAAGGGCTATATGTTGTATATGTTCAGGTATTCCACTATGGCATATTCAAGGATTTTCTTATTAGCATCATTATACTCATCATAAAATTCAATCATGGGCTTCAAATTCCCATCTACAGTGACTAATTTCAATACATCCTTAATTGAAATTATAGCCTTTTCTATGTAAGGCTCTTCTACCTTTTGTCTTTTGCTGGCTTTCTCTCTTCCAGACACTTTGATGCCCTCTATCTTCATCTTTTTCACCTCTTCATTAGACTCTGTTTCTTCTTCATCCTTGCTCCCTACACTAACATACTGTCTTCTCCCCTTCATTTTCTTCCTCTTTATATCTTTGATAGTAGATTTCTTTAATGTTTGCTCCTTACTCACTAATGGTGTGGTACCAGAGGAGGTAGAAGAGTTCCTAGTAGACCTTTGAGTCTTTTCAAGCTTGTCTTGTTTCATCTAAGATTCTTTTAGAACTTGTACCAGTTCACTCTTTTATTTTTCTTTTTCTTCTCTCTATTCTCTTTCCCTTAATTCTTTAACTTGTTCTTTTGTGAGCCCATATCTCGTAGCAATTTCTTCTACTTCTTTTCTTACCTTCCTGGTGGATTCTCGCTTCCTGAATTCAACATGAAGTTTTAAACTTAGTTCTTCATAAGTCCCAAACCTCTCTTCTTTAGTGTCTCTAGGTTTGCTGAGTAGGTGATGGGCATAGTTTTCTAGTATTTATCCATCTACCTCATATTCCATGGGCATTACCCATATAGTTATGGGTTCCATAGCTTCCATTAATCATTGATCCTTAGTGACCATAAAACAAATTGTATTCTTGTATTTCTCAACAATTCCCTTAGGGATTCTTTTCCTAGAATGTGTCATGCTTTGAAAATTTTTGAAATACCCCCACAATGCTGCCTTTTGCACATCATAACTTCCTAGACTATTCAAGTGATCCCTAATTTGCATAGCCATTGGTCTATCACTTGTTCAAAATAGGTTATTCATGTTGGGTAGCTCATTCATGAAATAAAAGAATAAATAGATGACCAACTTACCATACTTGAAGGGATAATTATTGCCCTCCTTTATCTTCCTTAGGTTCTACATTAATTGATTTTGCAGCAACTTATATAGGTCATAGTCTAGATTCTCCTTTATCATCTGATAGGCAGTATAAAATGTTGTGCCAGAAACAAAGTTCTCCTAGTTGGAGAAGTAGACCTTGTAGATTAAAACCATTGAGGCAAATCTCACACCATGGTCTGTAATATCGTTGATTGTTAATGCCCTTTTGTCAAATTTGGCTCTAGTGGCCTCTAAAATAGTTTGATTCTTGACAACCTTTAGCAAGGTCACACCTCTGATGGAGTTCAATCTAGTTACTACCTTGATTGCTTCCTTTGTAATCTTGAAGGGTTGTCTTAGCCAAATGAATCCATCGTGCATTTTGCTAAGCACATATCAGACCCATTCATCTTCCACAAAAATAGGGAAGTTCACATATTGTATGAATTTCTTTTCCTTTAGCACTTTATACTCTGGCTTCAAGTCATATTGATCATCACGTAGATGGTTCAGAAATAATTCTACAAATCTCCTGTCATAGTGCTCGTCTAGAGCAACATGTATATATGCCCTAACATCGTCAACATACAAAACTCCATATGGTATTTTTGAAAATGCACCCATTGGATCAACTTTGGTTGCTTTGAAGGGATGTTTCTTGAATTTGGGTTGAGGTCTTTTAGTGATATCAACAACTTGCATGGTTAGCATTTTAGAATTTTAACAAACTCACAAATGGGGTTTGAACAAAAATACCTTGTTCTATCAAGTTAGGGTTTCCTTTGTTTGAGTCACTATGAATCCTTTAGATCTTAGTTGTTGTCGCTCAAGTTTTGTCTCCTGGATGTCTAATATCTTGAATGCAAAGTAATTTTGAAATCAAACAAGTCCCTTTTAATCCTCCACATAACTTGACCTAAATCATCATAAATGCTCATTCCTAAAAAGCTACATATCTTCTTTGATAGATACAGTCGATCAAGGTTGCTCTGCAATGTGCTGCATTGACTTCTTTTCTTCCAATTTTTCTTTTAAGAGATTTGTCACATCAAATTCCATTATATACCTTCGTGTTGGATTCTGGCACCCACTTTCTGGCTGGGGGTTTTGGATTTTCAACACTGCTCCCCTTGAGCTAGAGCACCCAATTTACCTCCCGTAAGAAATGTCTGCATTAGATGCTGGTGCAGATCTATCCTCTTCTTTAATTACTTCTTTCTTGACCTAGATCTTGGCCATTTCCTTCTTGGTTTGAATTGGATCAATCTTTTCTTTTCCCTTATCATTCCTCTGCTTTGTTTTTCTTTCTTCAGCATAGTAATTTGTCTTCATATTCTTGCTTCTGCAGAATCTTGCAACATGTCCAAATTTGTTGCAATTGAAGAATACAATGTTTCCTTGTCCTTAATTCCTTCCTCTAGACGAATTCATACTTGATCTGCATTGATTAGCCATATGTCCAAATCTATTGCTTGCGAATCACTTTCCATTGAATGATTGATTATTCCTTGCATTGTAAGACCTATTTCTTACCAAATTTCTACATTCATTTGATTTGTGACCAATTTTCTTGCAATTGAAGCATTGACCAGAGAATGATGAAATATTCTAATTTACTCTACTCCTGTATTGAGTAGCTTTATGACCAAACTTATTGCAATTAAAATAGTGGCCATTGAAAGATGGATACCTCTGAGCATTTGGCTATCTGACCAGAGGTCTTCTAGGTCTTCTTCTTTGATTTCTAAACTAGTTTCCTCTCTTTTGCTTTGACTCAGTGTTTGTTTGACCAAATTTTGAACTTTCTCCTTTCTCAAATCCCAAACCTTGCTTTTCATCAACACTCTTCTGACTAGCAATAATTTATCAAGCTTTGCAGTACTTATCTTGAACTTTTCTTCATAGCTCTTGGCCTTTTCCAGGTCTATTTTTAGACTCACAATTTCATTTTCAAGTTTGGCACAATCTTCTGATCTATTTTTCACAATTAAATTCAGATCTTCTTCTTCTTTTGTTCTTTCTATAACTTCTTCTTCCAAATCAACCAAGACTTCATTTAATGATATCAATTGATCACTAACTTCTTTGTATTTGTCTTTGAATTTCTTGACTTGTTCTTTTAACTTTGAGATACATCCATCATCTTGTTGCAAGTTTTCCTTCAGATCCCTAACTTCTTCTTCAGATTTTTCAAGATCCATATGTTAGCTATTGTTGCACTAAAAGATTGACCTATTAATGCCCGATACAACCATTTGACTTAACAAGCATGGGAGGTGGTTAAGCCCTTGGCGTAAACCAACGCAACGCAGCGCTGAACAAGAAGACCAAGGGTCACACCTTGCAACAATCCCCCCAGTGCAAGCGCGGGGTTTGAACCTGTGACCTCAGCTCTGATACCAATTGTTAGCTGTCATTGCACTAAAAGATCGACCTATTAATGCCTGATACAACCACTTGACTTAACAAGCACGGGAGGCGGTTAAGCCCTTGTTGCAAACCACCACAACATAGTGCTGAACAAGAAGACCAAGGGTCACACCTTGCAACACCATAAGGGATGCTTCTAGTTCCTTATTTCTTTTATAATTTCCAAATCTTCTTGTTGTCATGATTACAGAACCCCACTGTCCCTTAAGTGGTTAGACTTCTTCAAAGGAACCTTGCTCTGATACCAATTGTTGATGGAATACTGAGAGGGGGGGTGAATCAGTATTCTACAAAGCCACTTCTTAAGTAATTTATTTGTCCAATTTCTGAAGTTAACAATATGAAAGCAGAATAAACATAGGAGCAACAAACATAAAGACATAACACATGAACACCAGAATTTTTACATGGAAAACCCAAAAAAGGAAAAACCACATAGAGGATTAGCTCTCAATATATATTATATCTTTTACAAAGGATGATGTTTAGGCTTGGTCACTCCATGGGCCTAGAACATGCTGGCTCACTGCCATGAAGTACAACTAGGTCTAGTAGGCTCACTGCCACATTCCTAAACCTAGAAAGATTATAATGAGGGCTATTAAACCCTACTGGTTACTTATAGCTAGGCTCACTTCCAAGTATAAATGAAATCATACAAGAAATGTGAATACTACAATAGCATCTATTAGCATGCCAAGGGTGCAGTCATTTAGCAACTAAAAATTGAATCCTAAGTCTTCATCATCACTGATCTTCTATCTTTTGATTCTCACATAAATCACATCCACATAATACTACTTCACACACTACACATTCACATCCATTACATCACACCACACAAACATTGAAATCCATCCTTTATTTATATCTACAACTAAATCTTTCTCATGATCAGGTCAGCAAGCAAACTGTGAAACGTGCATACCAAGTGTTATATCCTGTCAGCTTGTTTTTATATAAAATCTTCAATGCGGATCTAGGAAAACATGTTCATGTCTTCCTATATGTCGGATCTAATCATACAACCACTTACATTTATCATCCATCTCATATTTCTTCTCTACATAAGGATTTAACTAGCCTGTCAGCTTGTTCCTTAATAACATATATGATAGGTTTCTCTGTTACATCACAACTCATGCTGTGGACTAGATGGGAGTTCATGAATCATATTCAACAATCATTATTGATCTCTTGACATGTCTTCAACTCCATAGAACAAGATAAATTTGTATGCCAAAATGCAAACCTTAGAATTGTTGCCCTATCACACTGTAATACTGTCATACTGGATGCCGGTATTGGAGAGCTTGTAGAATAAGATCTCCTACACTTCCAAAGCTACAAACTTGGATTTCTATAGTCATGACTTATCTCTATCTTACATCTGAGCTGCAAGACAAAACATGCTAATGCAGAGGAATGCGGACCACTTCATTCTGCATTATTCACTATTTTTGTCTTACTTCTGCTGACCCAGACTTAGCCTTTTCATCAGATGACTTCTGGAGGAGGTCAGATCTTGATCACTGGAATATAATAGTAATAGGTAGCTATAAACATCACACCTAAACCGCATCTACAAGTCTTCAATTGTGGAGGCATACTGATTCACTTTCTATCCCTTACTCAGAATACTTCCCATACTTGGCCGTTTTGGGCTTCCAGACCAAAATACTTTGTGCCTTGTTGCCAACTCAAGATTGTCTACTAGAGTAGTGTCTACAAGTCTTTTTCAGACTAGTGTCTCTTGCCAACAATGGCATAGCCTTTTTTAATTCCTTGCCCATTTTGAACAAGTCAACCCTATATGGTTATCTTTATATTGAAAGCCCCTCAATTTTAATGTAGGAGCTTTGGAAAGAGAAAAATTGAAGGATCTTTCAAGACAAACAAATGTCTTTGGCTTCCTTCCTAAATAAGGTTGAAGTGGTCCTGGTAGAAGTCATCAATAGCAGATCTTCTCTTCATATTAACAAGTAGTCTAAGTTCATTGAATGGGATGGGAAAATGAGATTTAGTTGGAGAGGTTTGAGAATTCCTCCTTTTGTTGTTAGTGGGGGCAAAGAAGATAAATCTCTAAGGGGGTCTGTGTAGGATCATGGGGGTCCAAAAAGTGGTGATGTAAAAAAAAAGGCATTTTCTAATATTTTATTTTAGGGTTTAACTACGTAGTTTTTGAGTCAAACACATGACCCATATTTCATGAGTAGTGGTTCACATGAACCCATCTCTCATGTTAATGAATGGTCCACTTAGCACTCATTGCATCTAGGTGATACTCACAGGGGTGAAGCATCGGGACTTCTCAGGAGGTCACCCATCCCAGTACTACTCTGACTCAAGCGTGCTTAACCATGGAGTTTCCCCCAAGATCAAGCCCACTTAGCTTGCTACCCTATTTGCAAAACCTTCAGCAAGTGTTGTGCCTTATGAACCAATCATTATAGAGCCCCTTTAGCTCATCAATTGATAAGTAGGAGGTATTTTTCGCAACGTGTCACAAATTATGATATTTTATTTTAGGGTTTAACTGCATAGTTTTTGAGTCAAACACATGACCCATATTTCATGAGTAGTGGTTCACATGAACCCATCTCTCATGTTAATGAATGGTCCACTTAGCACTCATTGCATCTAGGTGATGCTCACAGGGGTCAAGCATCGGGACTTCCTGGGAGGTCACCCATCCCAGTACTACTCTGACTCAAGCATGCTTAACCATGGAGTTTCCCCCAAGATCAAGCCCACTTAGCTTGCTACCCCATTTGCAAAACCTTCAGCAAGTGTTGTGCCTTATGAACCAATCATTATAGAGCCCCTTTAGCTCATCAATTGATAAGTAGGAGGTATTTTTCGCAACGTGTCACAAATTATGATATTTTATTTTAGGGTTTAACTGCATAGTTTTTGAGTCAAACACATGACCCATATTTCATGAGTAGTGGTTCACATGAACCCATCTCTCATGTTAATGAATGGTCCACTTAGCACTTATTGCATCTAGGTGATGCTCACAGGGGTCAAGCATCGGGACTTCCTGGGAGGTCACCCATCCCAGTACTACTCTGACTCAAGCGTGCTTAACCATGGAGTTTCCCCCAAGATCAAGCCCACTTAGCTTGCTACCCCATTTGCAAAACCTTCAGCAAGTGTTGTGCCTTATGAACCAATCATTATAGAGCCCCTTTAGCTCATCAATTGATAAGTAGGAGGTATTTTTTGCAATGTGTCAAATTATGATATTTTATTTTAGGGTTTAACTACGTAGTTTTTGAGTCAAACACATTACCCATATTTCATGAGTAGTGGTTCACATGAACCCATCTCTCATGTTAATGAATGGTCCACTTAGCACTCATTGCATCTAGGTGATGCTCATAGGGATGAAGCATCGGGACTTCCCGGGAGGTCACCCATCCCAGTACTACTCCAACTCAAGCGTGCTTAACCATGGAGTTTCCCCCAAGATCAAGCCCACTTAGCTTGCTACCCCATTTGAAAAACCTTTAGCAAGTGTTGTGCCTTATGAACCAATCATTATAGAGCCCCTTTAGCTCATCAATTGATAAGTAGGAGGTATTTTTTGCAATGTGTCAAATTATGATATTTTATTTTAGGGTTTAACTGCATAGTTTTTGAGTCAAACACATGATGGGGTAGCAAGCTAAGTAGGCTTAATCTTGGGGGAAACTCTATGGTTAAGCACGCTTGAGTCGGAGTAGTACTGGGATGGGTGACCTCTTGGGAAGTCCCAATGCTTCACCCCTATGAGCATCACCTAGATGCAATGAGTGCTAAGTGGACCATTCATTAACATGAGAGATAGGTTCATGTGAACCACTACTCATGAAATATGGGTCATGTGTTTGACTCAAAAACTACGTAGTTAAACCCTAAAATAAAATATCATAATTTGACACGTTGCAAAAAATACCTCCTACTTATCAATTGATGAGATAAAAGGGCTCTATAATGATTGATTCATAAGGCACAACACTTGCTGAAGGTTTTGGAAATAGGGTAGCAAGCTAAGTGGGCTTGATCTTGGGGGAAACTCCATGGTTAAGCACGCTTGAGAAGAGTAGTACTGGGATGGGTGACCTCCCAGGAAGTCCCGATGCTTCACCTCTGTGAACATCACCTAGATGCAATGAGTGCTAAGTGGACCATTCATTAACATGAGAGATGGGTTCATGTGAACCACTACTCATGAAATATGGGTCATGTGTTTGACTCAAAAACTACGCAGTTAAACCCTAAAATAAAATATCATAATTTGACACGTTGCGAAAAATACCTCCTACTTATCAATTGATGAGCTAAAGGGGCTCTATAGTGATTGGTTCGTAAGGCACAACACTTGCTGAAGGTTTTGCAAATGGGGTAGCAAGCTAAGTGGGCTTGATCTTGGGGGAAACTCCATGGTTAAGCATGCTTGAGTCAGAGTAGTACTGGGATGGGTGACCTCCCGGGAAGTCCTGATGCTTCACCCCTGTGAGCATCGCCTAGATGCAATGAGTGCTAAGTGGACCATTCATTAACATGAGAGATGGGTTCATGTGAACCACTACTCATGAAATATGGGTCATGTGTTTGACTCAAAAACTACGCAGTTAAACCCTAAAATAAAATATCATAATTTGACATGTTGCGAAAAATACCTCCTACTTATCAAGGCATTTTCTACTTGCCCAAAAATGTGAAATTCCACTTTGACTTTTTCTAGGCTCAGGTAGAAAGTAAATGTTACCATAGAAAGCACCAAAGTAGAACGGATATCTTTTCAAAATGGATATTTGTTACTAAATAGATATCCGTTCCAAAATGGATATCCGTTACTAAACCGATATCCATTCCAAAATGGATATCCGTTACTAAACAGATATCCATTCTAAAATGAATATTCGTTTAGGAACATATATCCATTTCCTGTGTATTAAATGAGAGTCATTTTCACTTTCCTTATTCTCTACGTGATTTGGAGTCATTTTATATATTATATTATATCTTTTTATAATATTAATATATTAATATATATAGTATTATTATATTATATATATTAATATATTAATATTATATTACATCATTATATATAAAATTAATATAATATTATAATATAATATATATATTATATAATATAATATTATAATATAATATATATATTATATAATATTATAATATAATATAATATAATATAATATAATATAATATAATATTATTATTAAATAATATAATATTATAATATATCATAATATAATATATATATTATATTATGTAATATCATATCATATTATAAAAGAAAAGGCCAAAAGTCATTTTTCACTTGCCCTATTTTATATATTATATTATATCATTTTACAATATTATTATATTAATATTATATTATATCATTATATATTAATAATATATAATATTTTTTTATAGGTTAATAACTGGTATGGGCCAACTCCCTTTATATTATATCAAAGCTCAAAAAGGTACAAGTTTTTGCTTATACAATCCAAAATTGCTATTTTCCAGCATATCCCCTTCCCATACATGGTACTTCCTATCCCAAACTACCTTCTATCTATATTCCTTAAGCTTACAATATCATATCACCTACCCTCCCTTAATAACATAAGTAAAAATAGAAAATAGAAACAAACATACTGGGCCTATACTGCCCTTATATGAATCCTCTTGATTGACCACATGTCTTTGCTGTTGCCTAGCTCCCCAAAGCCCCTCCTAAGCTCTACCCCTCCGTCTCTACCTTCATTCCCCTCGCTTGCACTGAATGGGCTTTGACTAGGTAGTCCTTCTTGCAATTTCTATGTGCCAGTCCTTTAGTTATGTCTTCAACATCCCGACCGTCTTCCTTAATCCAGTCTTCCCCACAGTTGGAAGAATTGGCAACTCTATATCCTTATTATTATATTATATCATTATATATAATTAATATATAATATTTTATAATATAATATATATAAAACCATAATATATTATATAATAAATATATTTATATTATTATATATTAAATTATAATATAATATATATATTATATTATAATACAATGTATTATATTATATTGTAATATAATATATATAATAATATATATTATTTTATAATATTATTATAAATAAGTGATTTTTTTATAATATAAAAACCCTCTTATTAGTCGGTTTGAGCAATCCCTTATACTAAGGGATAGGGTGGACCTGACTTAATTAAAAAAACAACCTAAACTAAACATATATATGTTCCTATGTTTTAAATTAAAAAAAAAGAAAAGGTTAAAAATCATTTTCACTTGGCTTATTCTTTGTTGCATGCTTTGGAGCAACCAAAGAACTTGGATATCCATTTGCCAATGAATACTTTTGCAAAAATCACCCACTAATCAGAGGTATGTATGATTTTTAATGTATTTTTTCAATTTTTTTTAGTTTTGTATTATTTTTTAAGAATTTTAGTCAAAAATAGGTTTTTGAATATGGATAATAGTTTGTATTAAAATAATTGTTAATTTTAAAAAAATTTAACATCAAACAAGTTTAACAATTGCTGAGAAGCTCAACCTTGGTCCAAATGAAAACCCTGCCTAGCCAAATCCTCCTCCACCACCAATTTCTCCATTACAAAACGTACCCACTATCTATGAATATATCCATAGGAATTTCAAGCAATTGAGAAACATATGTTAGATATACGAGACACTCCCTTAGCTCTTTGATATGAAAACCACATTAGAAACAATAATTTCCAATGTTGAAACTCTCACAAACCAATATATTAGGTTTGTAGAGTGGCGAGAGTCCCAAAGGAAAAATTATGCCAATGCTTTATCATATGATGAATTGAGGGAACTTGACATTACGAAAGCCCAATTAACATAGTGATTTATCAATCCCAAAACTGGATAACCCGTAGATGTGTGCAAGCCTAAATTTTTTAATTAAATGGTGCACACATCGAGGTATCCTAGACAATTTCTAGAAACATTGGTGGCTGATTTTTGATAAACCACCCAACAACAATCTTGATGTCCCACAATATTTTCTATGAAAACTATATGTTGATTTTGTCCTAGGTAAGCATGTCAACTATTTTGATATGCAAGATTTCTAAGGTGTGGGTAGAGGAATGCCTCATGATAGACCCAGGGTGCATCGAGTAACCCCACTTCTTCCTACTTTGCCTATTGCTTCCCCAACTCCAATACCTTACCCAGAGATTGTTATAGATGTAGGCAGCCAGAGTATTTTGGCCATACATGCATTGAGTGACCATTTGATCACATAGAGCTCATATGTTGCGCATCCGCATGATGGTGTATCCCATCATGATGGTGATGCACATGTTGCATCAATTGCTATTGGTACACCCTCCTCTTTGGCACATATTTCTGTGCCCCATTATTACATTATGTGCCACAATATATGTTTGGGTCCTCTTCGACAGTCCACTAAGGCTCTAATGGACACATCTGACTATGAGGTCCATGATATGTCAGATGTAGGACATGAGAGAGCATGGAGTGGAGCATTTCCAAGAAAGATATCGGGTGGATAAGATGATATGGAGGCACATGTAAGACTTAAAGTAATTTCATAGTGCATTTCATCTTTTCTCTCATATTTTATAAGAGATATTAGTACTAATATATGTTTATGTGCCAAAATCTTTAATAGTTGCTGATAGAGGATCAAATTTCACAAGTCTAGGAGGCTACTCAATCGACCATTTCATTTGTCCTAGAGACTTAGTATATGGTATCATTTAAATTGTTATTTAGATGTTAATTTTTGAAATATATTATGTTTAAATACATGTACATAGGTTGATAGTCTAATGTATTCTTGTCTTCTTATGAGCAACCTGGTACTTTTACGTCCATGTTGACTACTACTAACACATTGGAAGAAGCATCATGAAAGGTATATGTTTTTTTTTATATTCTTGACATTATGATTATATGTACATTTGCATTTAAATTGTGTTACATTCTTGTCATTTTTTATATAGGAAACTATCTTAGCTGGTTCATCCATCATGAGCACGTCTACTACAAGTGTACAAGCATCACAATAGGTCTGTGTTTGTTTTATATTGCAGATATATACATTTAGATAGGAGTAGATATATGTTTAGTAAATATGATTATTTATCAACAATTATATATTAATTTGTATCAATTTTATTTTACTTGCTATAGTCCCCTGCCCAATTCAGCAATGTGACAAATCTGGGACCATTTCGATATACAAGGACTCCTGATCATCCTATGGGACAATCATATGTAGAACGTCTTGCAGAAAAAAGAGCAAGACTTGAAGTAAACAAGAATTGCATTTTTGATATATTATAGTTCAATATAGTGATTTTGATGTTAAATTGATAATTTCAAAATTATAGTATATAAGTTTCTATTTAGTGGTCTATCTTGTCAACCATTCACATAATTAATCTAATTTGTGGTTTGAATTGTTATTGTGTAAGCAACTTCGGAGCCACCAAGTTCTTCAAGGAGGCTTGATTTTGATGATCCAACACAGGATTAGGATTTGCTAGAGATTGATACATTTAGGGATCGATAGATCTTGAGATGGCATATATGCCACATTTTGTAAAACTTGTTTTGAGTAGGCATATATTGCAAATTTGTATATGCGCAAACATAATTATTCTACATTTTGATATATAAGAATTGATATTCGATCTAATTTGTTCCTTGTGTGCATGTATTTCTACTTTGAAACTTAAAACTAAAATGTATAATTATTTTAGAATGGTTTAAAGTTATGATCAATAACATGTTATAGATTAACGAAATTGCATTTTAATAGAACTTATGAATTACAATTGGTAATCCATCTATGTTAGTGTTAAATTTGGTTGCCTTTGGCAACTTCACCAAATTTTATGACCATTTATCTAATGTTATCACCGAATTTTATCACCATTTTTCAAATGTTGAGCTCATAGTGGTTATGTTGAAGCTTTAGGTCAAATTTGGCATTCTATTTTCATGTTGAACACTCAATTTGAGAATACATGTGATTTAAAGATCTCTTGAATGAATTTACATATGACATTATTTAGTTTTTTGAACTCCTATATAATGAAGTGGGAAGCTGACTTTTTTCAAAAGAAGCTAAAATTAACGCAAAATGGTATGAGAAACACTGTATAATGTTTGTTGAGAAGGTAAATCTCATACTCACCATAGCCAAATAAAAAAGAAAGGTGGTTTGCAAATTATTTAATTGGAAGAATGATAAAAATTATGGCATGTTTTTTACCTTTTCATATCTTTTCCAACCATTCACTTATTGTCTTTTACCTTTTCATATCACTGTTTTTAGGAAGCATTTTTGTAGTGTATCAAATTAAGGTTCACATACATTACATTCAAGAGTACATTCATATTAAGGTTCACATACATTACATTCCATGAGACCAGATTGCTTTGAGGTGTTTTTTCAAACAATTCACTGCCTTTTCTATTGTACCACATTTTTCATACATGTCTACCAAAGCATTTTATCAAACAATTTATTGCCTTTTTGCTATGGCTAAAATCCTAAAATAGGTGCTTTCGAACAAGCTATGGATGCTTGGAAAAAATCTATCAAAGTGTATTAGTAAGCAATATTACATTGCATTGCCTTAAAAAATTAGTAAGATTTTTTTGTAGTTTATATTCATATCACCGATTACAAAGCATTGCACATATTTCAAACTCAAAGCATTACTTTGGGTCATCCCACAATAATGGGTTACACCTTTTGGCCAAACTTGATATTGAAATCAACATTTTGAACTAAATCTTCACTTTTTGACACCTATAGCCGCTAAACCATTAGGAATTTGAAGATGATGCGAACCAGTGATTTGTGATATTTTGTTTGTAGATACTAAATATATATATATATTTAAAAATTTGGAGTCAAATTGTAATTTTTTTTGCATCTCCTTTGATAACTAGTTTTTAATAGTAAACAACATTTTTTTAAAGTGATGTGTATTCTGTAGCACACAACTTTTTTTCTACAAAGGATAAAATTCTAATTCTTTTGAATTTAGATTTGTAACATTGATATATAGTGCATGCATTTGGTTTCATAATGTTTTGTTGAATATTTTTTTAATTAAGTTTTGAAGTCAGACCAATTATAATTTAGACATAGGCATATTCCGTAAAACATAACTTTTTTTGTATGTATTGAAATTCAATTTTTCTTTTTTTGTTAAAACAAGGACATCAAAACCTAGGGGATAGATATTTTTTAGAATTTTGTTTCACTAATTTACTAATTTTCCATGTGTGTAGAACAGAGAACTTGATGTTCGGTGAAAAACCTACATTCACAAGAAATAAAAAATAAATATAATAATCAAATTAAATATATTTAAAATTATACTTTTTGAGAAGCTTATAATAAGGAATACATACTTACAAAACATATATTTTAAATGAATTTGATCCCCCAAAAGGTAAATCAAAAGTGGTTTTTTATCACCATTTTGATAGGTGTAGAGGAGACTCCATTATAGGCATGGTTTAAAACTAGTGGAGTTCTATCCAAGGGGGTTTGATCAAACCCTCTTCAATTAAAATCCTTTAAATGGAACCTTTCAAGGCTTAAATCATTATATTTTCTAAAAATAAATGATTTCAACAAAAAATCAGGATGTCCCAAAAAGTGTAACCCATTATTGTGGCAGCACCCCTTCACATTGCATAACTAATAACTAGATGGTGTTAGATGACAAATTTTCAAACATGGAGTTGCATCACCATGAGACCAAATTTCTTTGAGCCTTCTTTTCAAATAGCTAACTTCCTTGTCTATGCTACCACATTTTTCAGACATGTGTACAAAAGCATTTTATCAAATAGTTCATTGCCTTGTTGTTATGCCTAAAAGCTTAAAACTCTATCCAAGAAAATGGATGTTTCTATCCTAAGGTCTAATGAGGGAGTAGCTTCTACAAAGCTTAAAGTAAAAGATATGAAAAAGTAGTCAAAAAATCATGAAGAGGAATAAAATATTGCTGCTGTGCTAAGGGCTAATGAGAGAGCATTTTATCTAAAAGACAAGTGCAAAATCTTCACAATTGCTTCACTATTAAGTAGGTGCCAACATGAACTAATGTATGAATGTGTGAGTGATTTTGATGTGAAAATATATACACGCATGATAATCATGATTACACAAACATGTGACCTTTTTCAACATACACATGACATTCATAATCATCATAACACAACATGCATTCTACCATCAATATAACCAATAAAGCTCATTTATTATATTTTTCATGTTCTCATGTACAAATAAATCACATATCATTTTTTAACTATCATAATCATCAGTACAACTAATAACTCCATATAATTTTATCATTGACCTCATGTGCTCAATACATTGATGCATCTTGTTATCAAGCTATCATAGATACACAACTAATATGTGCCCCTAATATTCCCGCACCATAATGCACATCTCAAACCATTGCTACTCTTACAGAGACCTACATTGCAATATTACAAAAACTGTTGACAAACAAAAAAACATTGTGTAAAGATAATTGAACAATGAAAGCAACATGAACTCCAATGCTGGATGCATTGCCATCAAACCTCATGTCCTACTCAAAGCTTGTGTTGGGAAATGCCTACATATAAATATTACAAAAATATGGATTATAAACAATGGAAAAAATAAAGTAAAATGGTCATTATTTGAAATCAAATGCAAAATTATAAATCAAGATATTAAAGTATATGAATAAGATACCTCATGAATTACATTGAATGTGTCCTCAATGTTCAAGCAAAATGTTTTAACTTTTGTTTTGAATCACTTCTTTGACAAAGTTGTTTCAGGAGCTTGTGGCATGTAGGAATTCTTTGTCTACACCTACAGGTGGATATCAAGTCTCTTCAAACCAACCTCTCTCAGTTTGGGTCAACTCAACATCATTTGTGTGTTCCAGTGTCAAATACATTCTTGCAAAGTTTGTTAGTGGAAAGCAATGCAAAAAATGGAAAGAAGAATTTTGTTGTTTTGTGCATAATGGAGTGAAACCAATTGTACTAACACATCAAGGTGGGTAGTCCAACACTATGAAAGGCCTCCTTTTTTCACCCAAGCCCCCTTGTGATTACAGAGTGCACTAATCTAGGGTAGTCTTGAAAGTGTCATAAGAGCAAATAATGGAAAATTATCAAGTTTTGGGTTATTTTGATGAATGAGCAGTGTGGAAATGTCAAGGTAGGCACGCAAATACTAGGGAAGGTCTGACCTTGTTGCCCAAGTCACTCGATTGTTCTAGGGTGCTCTTTCTAGAGTAGTCTCTTAAGAGCCTTAAGAGAAAAAAAATGTAAATTATGTAAAATTTATAGTAATTTTGATGAATGGGAAGCATGGACACATCAATGTAGGTAGGTAAATATAGGTCTGATTTCATTGCCTAAGTCACCAAATTGTTCTAGGGTGCTCTTTCCGGGGTAGTCTCTTAAGAGCCTTAAGAGCAAAAAATACAAAATATGTAAAATTTATAGTAATTTTGATGAATGGGAAGTGTGGACACATCAAGGTAGGTAGGTAAAATACTAGGGAAGTTTTGACTTCATTTCCCAAGTAACCCAATCATTCTGGGGTGCTCTTTCTGTGGTAGTCTCTTAAGAGCCCTAAAAGCCAAAAACTATCAAACTTTGACAAAGTTGTTCCGAGAGCTCATGGCACATAGGAATACTTTGTTTGCACCTACAGGTGGATATCAATTCCCTTCAAACCAACCTCTCTCAGTTTGGGTCAACTCAACATCATTTGAGTGTTCCAGTGTCAAATGCATTCTTGCAAAATTTGTCAGTGAAAAGTAGTGCAAAAATGGAAAGAAGCATTTTTTTTGTTTTGTACATAATGGAGAAAAACCAACTATACCAACACGTCAAGGTGGGAAGTCCAATTCTATGAAAGGCCTCCTTTTGTCACCCAAGCCCCCTGTGATTTTGGAGTGCACTAATCTGGGGTAGTCTTGAAAGTGTCGTAAGAGCAAATAATGGAAAATTGTCAAGTTTTGGGTTATTTTGATGAATGGGAAGCATGGACACATCGAGTTAGTTAGGTAAATACTATGGTAGGTCTGTCCTCATTGCCCAAGTCACTTGATCATTCTGGGGTGCTCTTTCTGGGGTAGTCTCTTAAGAGCCTTAAGAGTAAAATGCAAAATTTGTAAAATTTATAGTAATTTTGACAAATGGGTAGCTTGGACATGTCAAGGTAGGCAAGTAAATACTAGGGAAGGTCTGACTTTGTTTCCAAAGTCACTTGATTATTCTGGGATTCTCTTTTTGGGGTAGTCTCTTAAGAGCCTCAAGAGCAAAAAATGCAAAATTTATAAAATTTATAGTAATTTTGATGAATGGGTAGTGTGGACACATCAAGGTAGGTAGATAAATACTAGGGGAGGTTTGACTTTGTTTCCTAGGTCACCTAATCATTTTGGGGTGCTCTTTCTAGGGTAGTCTCTTAACAGCCTTAAGAGCAAAAAATGCAAAATTTGTAAAATTTATAGCAATTTTAACGAATGGGAAGCATGGACACATCGAGGTAGGAATGTAAATACTAGGGAAGGTCTGACTTCATTTCCCAATGTTAGGGTTAGCTGGGAGAAGATATCAATTAAATGCAAATAAAGATTAAACAAAGGAATGGAATTACACAAAAATAGTAACAGCGAGAGACAAGTTTTAACGTGTTCACCCAAAACTCGGGCTACATCCACCAAACAGAGAGTCCAATATTATTATCTAGTAAATCAAACCGATTATAATCAACAATCTCTGCAACTCAATACCACTACAAAATGCTACAATACAATATATCAAGACCCTAACCCTTAGCCACTTTTTATCAAGCTTTTTGTCGGTTACAAAATAGGGTTTTTTTGTCAGTCAATGAAAAATAACTCCTGGTGCCTTTATAAAATAATAAAAAAATGTGTGAGGTTTCGGGGGTGCTGCCCCTGAGCCCTCGCAAGGGCGCTGCCTCTTGACCCTGTAGGAATTTGGGGGGAAACCACGCTGAGAAAAGTGGGGTAAGTTTAACCTCTGAGTCTAATTAGGCTCTATATAACAACACCCAAGTCACCAAATCATTCTAGGGTGCTCTTTCCGGAGTAGTCTCTTAAGAGCCTTAAGAGCAAAAAATGCAAAATTTGTAAAATTTATAGTAATTTTGATGATTGGGCAGCATGGACACATTGAGGTATGTAGGTAAATACTAGGGAAAGTTTGACTTTGTTGTCCAAGTCACCAAATCATTCTGGGCTACTCTTTTCTAGGTAGTCTCTTAAGAGCCATAAAAGTGAAAAACTCTCAAACTTTGACAAAGTCATTTTGGGAGCTCGTGGCATGTAGGAATGCTTTGTCTGCACCTAGAGGTCAATATTGAGTCCCTTCAAACCAACCTCTCTTAGTTTGGGTCAACTCAACACCATTTGTGTGTTCCAGTGTCAAATGCATTCTTGCAAAAGTTGTCAGAGGAAAGTAGTGCAAAAATGGAAAGAAGCATTTTTTTTGTTTTGTGCATAATGGAGTGAAACCAACTATACCAACACATCAAGGTGGACAATCCAATGCTACAAAAGGCCTCCTTTTTTGCCTCAACAACAAAGTATGAACTGAACATTCTCTCAAATCAAATACATACTTGATGTAGCCAACAACATACACTCAATAGAATTGTGCCATTAATCATGTGTGAGAGGCAAAGATTTGAAATTACTAGAAAAATAAAAAAACTTCTATCACCAACTCTGTTGCTACAATGAGAGAAAACTCTCTTATATCCAAGAAAAATTAAAAAAATCAAAAAATTACCTTTTTTGGTAGATTTTGACAATTGTCAGATTTTTACCATTTTAGGTAATTTTGCATGCATATCTTGAGAATTCATTTTTTTTTCCCAAAAACTTCCTAAAACTAAGGTAGGATGAAATGCCAACTAACATCCTAATTTCCAAACACGAGTTTTGAGTTATTAAAAAAAACAACTTTTAAAAAATCTAGGAAAAAACACTAAATTACCATTTTGAGGGCCAAGATGAAAGTTTCAAGCCCCAAAAAAGTGCCAAGATGGGGTCAAATTGACTAGGGTTGGTTGGGAAACCACATGTCACCTCATAATGCATCCACCTGTAAAATTTCATAGAAAACCCACATCCAAGTCAAAAGTTACGACATCCAGAAGTCCCTGCATCAGTACCTCGAAAATATATTGATCTACATGATCTACCATTGATGTTTTGATCTAAATCGCTTGAAAATATACCTTTGTTCTCCAAGAAACTTGCATTTTAACATACCAGTTAATTTTTGATATATGATATTATATATGATATATGGGTGGTGATTATTGACGATTATGTATATTTATGATATACGTTTATGTTTTCGATTGCTATATTTGGCATGTTATGAATGCATAATAAAATAAAAATGGATGTATGTAATGAAATGAAATGAACCTAATGCAAACTAATGCAGCTCAATGGAACATGAACTAAATATGTTAGAATTTGAAAAGATTATTAACCCATAAAACTAGTGCAAATGAATAAATATTAAACTATGAATGCAAATGATATGAAATCAAAATAGCAACACAGAGTTAGTATCTAAGAGAGTAATGCAAATTCTAGAAGAAAATTAGCATTAAGAGGATGCAAAAGAAAAAGATTGATACAAAATACAAGCCATGTAGCATGCTTATATAAACCAGGAAGAGGGAAGAGGTGGCAACATTGGTCAACCAATTAGGAGCAACCATCTATTGGACTAAAGATAGAAAAGTATCTTCCCAAGATAGCTAATTGATGCTCGTGCATGTAGGAAGGTAGTGAGGCCTACTCTTATCACACCTTTTATTTTTCTTATGAGACTTGTCGTATGGACTATATGTTTGACATGTGGACATTTTGGGGACTGTTGATTCCTCTATCTAGACATTCATTGACTATATTTTATGCTTGATTAGATAGATGGATTATATTATGATGATGATATATCTTTACTTGTTAGATTACATTTTGAGTTTATGATGTTTAATGCGATATTATAATTGATGCAATGGAAATAGTTTAGTTAGATGATTGAATTAATGAAATGCTATGTGATGATGAACTTGATGGTATTATGTAAAATGTGAATGAATTGGGAATCAAGGGATATTTTATCTTGTGATATATTTGAGATTATATGTACTTATGTGACCTTGTGTGTGTGTGTAATTCAATTTGCTTCAGCTATGAAATACCTTGTGCTATTGATGTGTTGGTGTAGTGTGTAGGTATCTTTCCATGGCGCATGGAAACTAGAGATCAAACAAATAAACCTAGGTATTAGCCATGTAAAACCAACCTAGTCCCTAAGGTGGACAAAGGTTATTTGTGTTTGAGCATGATGTATTGTGTTACCTTTGATTTTGGTCTTTAATTTTTTAGTCACCTAAGTCTAACTTAGGTCAAGTGGTTGGAGAGTTGTCATCTTGTGTCATTATCATTCATAAAGTTTATGGGCCTTTTAATTGATGATTTTTTAGTATTTATGGTTAATTTCATGTGTTTTAAGGGCCTAGGTCAAGTACCCATGGGTTAGGCACCTTTTAGGCCATAAATCATGAGTTTTAACTCACTTTTGACCCCTCTTTTTAACCCTAGGAGTTGTTGCAAGTATGTGCCTAATCGGTGCTGTCATTGATGTCAACATATCTGTGGTCATTTTTGTCAACTATGCTCTTACTTTGTTGAGGATATTAAGAAAATTAGCCCCTCCAGTGATAACAATGTGTTGCAGTAGAAATAATGCATTACATGTAGAAGAATAGTCTAGAAGAATGCTCTGCATTTCCTATAGAATAGATACCTTTGCCTACAAATTAGAAGTTATTTAGAACCCTGTTTGAAGATACTATATTCTAAGGTTGAGCCTTCGGAATGAAGATTTGAGTAAGTTGTGTTCACTAGTGTGAAAACTACTTTTCTTGTATGTTTGCTGGTGACAGGGAGAAAGTGTTTGGCTCCACATTCCTCTGCATTGAAGCATTTTCATCTGCAGTCCTGGAATTAAGTTAGTAATGATGTTAAGTGCCTTAAAATGCAATGGTTCATGATTTGGTGGTCCGCAAGCTATATTTTACTCATGACAGTGGCTGACAGTGCTGTTCCTGTACTTCGGTTTGAAGAATCTTATTGATAGAGTGATTAGAGATCATGCGGTTGTTCTTGGTGATTACAATGTGATGTAGAGGACTTAGGATAGGTTGAGGATACCTTCTTCTGACAAGGTTTTCTTCCCACACTCAAAACTCAAATTCAAGGATCATCATGCAAAAGTGGGAATAGTAGTAGTTTTCTTGAAATCATCATGTTGGGGCTTGTTTGGCATCCCATATGACACATTCCAATCATTGGCTAAGTTCAGACAAGATTTGAATTGGGACTTCCTTCTTTAGGCCACTAAATTCCTTGTAGCCCTTGAAACAAGAATAGTCAGCAATAACTCTTGATAAAGGTCTACAAAATCAAATCTCGGACAATCCTAAGATACCCATTTAGATTCCCTACAACATATCCCAAATTAGTTATGGTTTGTTTTGGATAATATAGTCTAATCTATAGCTCCTCCTAGTAGCCTAGAGCCCCAATTAACCCTATTTTGTGAAGCAACCACCCTCAAATTTGATTACAGTACTCAAACAATCATTTGGACATCTCAGGGCATGTTAAAACCAAGGATTCTTCAGGTTTTGGGTCTCCAAAATGGACTGCAACTGATTGGTCTTATGTTGTTCCCTTCCTAGGCTTCTATGCAACACCTAACACATGAGGATGTTAGGTTTCTTCAACAAAACTTCCTTCTTCTCAGATCCCCTACCCAAATCTTATCATGACACATGAAAACTGATCTAGAACAATCCATTCCACTGATTAGAAGTGGGTCAAACCAGTGGAATGGAGAGAAAAGGCATAACTTCTACCAAAAACCCTAAGGTAGGGTTTAGTAACCCAATTTCAAAAAAATACAATTATCTATGCTCTAAAAATGTTTCAAGGATCCAAACCAAATGCAAAGGAAAGTCAACTCACCATATTATCATGCCATCATCATGCTTTTTCACAAACTATCCGTATAGGAATAGGGTACGACTTGCAATAGTGAAATACATAGAAAAATGGCAGAAAACTAAGATTTCTTATTGGTTTCTCTTCCAAACTTTGTTCTACAATACTCCTCCTTCTATGTAGGGTCTTAGGCAACATATATTTGACCACACAACTGAATGGGGAGGCAATTTGAATTTGTGGGAGGACATAAACTATCCTGCAACCATCGAACTGCCTCTTGTTGTTAACATCTGCAACTAATTACAATGTTTTAGCATGATCATCAGTTGTTTTCAGACTTGGCAATGCCTTCAAACACCTTTACAATGTAACAAAGCTCTTTACAAGGCCTAACACTCCTTGACACATGCCAAAAGGCTTAGAATGTATGATAATGTATGACTTCCCCATTACAATGCATGACTCTATGACTGCCTCATTACAAACATGTCATCTTTTGGACATAGTCCTTATTACAAACATGGAAAATGGCATCACAACCTTATTCATCACAAAAAAAACATGAATAAGTAGAGTCTCCTTGGTGCTCTTGCACCACAATGTTCTTGTGTATGTCTCCTAATCATTCTCCTACATTCAGATTGGTCCGCAAGGTGTAATTCAGATCATGCATGAAGCATGTTCCTAAGAATGCTTGTGTTAACATAAGTTTTAGCCGACTTGGTTGTTGACATGACTTGTGATTACACTTTGAAGATTATTATAGCATATTGTAGCATGGAATATTGTCTTTAAGTCCTAGCTAAGGCTCAAAGTGGTCTGCATTCATTTCTTTTCTTTGTAAACCTATTTAAGTCCAAACCTATTATGATGTAACGTATGTTTGCCGACCTTGGAGATGGTTCCAATGGTTGATGATTGTAATGCTGACCTTGATGATCATTCCAAGGTTGATGAAGTGTATAAATACTTGTAATTGAGTCATGAAAAATTATCCAAGTACGAAGATGCAAAGATAAGAGTGAAGTAAAGTAGCAGAATAGAGCAAAGGTGTTTGTGCTTCAATGGAATTGAACCTTGGCATGAAGTAGATGTTGTTATCTTAGTTCAACCCTTTTGGTAGTGAGTCTCCTTTTGGAAGTGAGCCTCCCTTTGGCAGTGATCCACCCATAGGCAGTGATCCTTTCTTTACAGTGAGCAATTTGGGCAATGAGCCCTATAGGGAGTGAGCCTCTATTTTTCAGTATTGATATAACATATATATTTTTGTGGGCTAACACCCACCATGGCTTTTCCCTTTTAGGGTTTACCATGTAAAAATCAGGTGTCTTCTATGTTGATTATGTTATTGTGTTGAACTTCTCATCTCATTCTCTCATGGTTATATCTGAATATAAGTAATTGATAAATTAATGTTCATAATTGGTTAAAAAGTTTTAGGACAATTGATTCACCCCCCCTCTCAGTTGTCTGATATAGTTCAACAATTGGTATTAGAGCCAAGTTCCTTAGAAGAAAGCCTAACATCTTGAGGAAGATCTAGGATGTCTTATAAGAAGGAAGCTCTGCATTTTGATGGGACAAATTATGCTCTTTGGAAGGTACGAATGAAAATCCATCTCCTTTGTCTTGGTTATAAAGTATGGCTAGCTACATAGTCACAATTTTTCATGCCTAAAGGTGGCTTGAAAACTAAGGATGATATCAAATAATATGAGTTGGATGTCAAAGCAAAGGATTCTTTGTTAAGTTCCTTAAGTGACTCAATGTTTTCAAAAGTTGTGGACCTTGAATCTACAAATGAGTTATGGGAGAAGATGAAAAATCTGTATGAAGGAGATGATTTTGTAAGAGAAGCCAAGCTACAAAGCCTAAAAGTGAAATATGAGGGTTTGAAGATGAATGAAGATGAAAATATAACAGCCTTTATACGAAGAGTTGATGAATTTGTCACTAGAATAAAAGGTATGGGAGGAACTCTCAGTGATAAGGAGGTTGTGATGAAAATTCTTAGATCACTACCAAAGTCCTATAGTCACAAGGTAGCTACTATTGAAGAATTTATGACTATGAAAACTATTGACAGAGATCAGTTACTTGGAAATCTTATAGCCTTTTAGATGAGAGAATTTGGTGATGCCCTACCGAAAGTTGAATCAACTTTTAAAGCCAATACTTCAAAAAAGATTTCCAGAGCTGAGAAATACAAGGTGGATGATGACTTTGATGAAATTGAAGCTAACCTTGTTGATAGGCTACAAAGAGGCTCTGATAAGTTCAAAGGTAAATTATCTTTCAAAAGCTTCTCTTGTGGTAAAGTACGTCATTATGCTTCCAGATGTCCTAGAAGAATTGAAAGAAATAAGAAAAAATATGAGAGTAGGCCTAGAGTTCCAAAGAAATGCTACTATGTCAGAGATTTTGATGATGTAGGTGTGACTGATGATGAATTTGATGATGCTAGTACTAGTGCAAATGAATGCTTGTTTGTTGCTATAAAAGAAGATCACATGTCTACTAATTCAACTAGCTATATGAATGAAGAAAAACTAGTGGAAGAAAGTGCTTTGGCAATTTAGGTTGAGAAAGATAAGGATGAATGGATTATTGATAGTGGATGCTCACATCACATGACCACTGACAAAAGTAAGTTTGTAAGTTTGGAAAAGTATAATGGAAGATTGGTTAGGTTTGGAGAGAATGCAGTTGGTAAGATTTATGATAAAGGATCTATTTCATTTGATGGAAAGCATAATACTAATAATGTCCTATATGTGAAAGGTTTGAAGCATAATCTTTTGAGTGTTAGTTAGATGTGTGACAAAGGTTATGATCTAAGATTCAAAGACAATGGGTGCAAAATCATGGAAAGTTCTAGAACTATGATCGCTACCGGTAAGAAGAGAAAAGGTAACATCTATCAATTAAGAGGAACTAATGATTACTATTTACTATTGGGAATTAAGGTATCTCAACCCTAGTAATCCCTTGTATTATTTCTTTGTATTTATTTGTTTATTGCCTATTGTATAATTTGGATGCAAATCCTATGTTGTCATATTGTGGGAGTTGGCATGGTGATGTGTCATCCTACATGGCATATGACCACATGTAATTTTGTCCTCACCTAAGGAGATAGGTGTCCCTCTTAGTGGTAGGAATATTTTTCCATGTGTCGGCATCTTCGATGTTATGTAAGAGAATGTTGACCGTAACAGTCATGATAGATTCCTATGACGAAGTTATGACATGTAAGAGTCGTAAATAGAAGCTTGTAAGATAGGTGAAGACATGTGTCGAGAATCATCTTTGAAAAAGGCATCTTTAGGCACCCCAAGGCTGACTATGACATGTTGTAAGAGAATATGCTATTTATAGCCTGTGTATGACAGATTCTCTTATAGATGTAAGTTATGACAACTATGATAGATTCTATGATGGTCGTAAGAGTCATAAAAGCATTTGTCGTAGCCCATTTTAGAAATAGGTGACCTCTTTGGGATGGGGTGTGTGGACAAGTGTTAGATGCATCTTACAATGTTGACCAAGTGTCCATAGGCATGGGTTTTGGGCCATGAGGCCAAGCTAGATGCCCACTCCAAGATAGAGGCAATTTTGCCTTGTATTTTCTATATAAACAGGTGCTTTGAGGAGTTGCATTATGTGATTGACAGGTACTGTTATGTTCCTAGATTGACTCCAGAAGTGAGTGTCGAAGACTATTGAGAGCTTACATTGCAAGAGTATTGTAAACCATATTCAGTTTTGATAATACATTGTGCAGGTGTTCCAGTGTGGGGTTTTTCACTCGATAAGGGTTTTCCCCACGATATATCTTGTCTGAGATCTTCTTCTGTCTTTTTTTTGGTTCTATGTGTATTGCTGCAATATCTCTATTATATGTTTCATGTTTCTATGATTTTAAAGATTAAATTGAATTTACATAGCTCTCCCCTCATTAGATTAGTGTAGGAAGTGATTTCCACACACCTAGTTTTTCTTCAGTTGGTATCCGAGCTTGATCACCTTTGGTCCTAGTTGTTGGGTAGGGGTTTTTTGAGCTGATCTTAAGTTGAGTGGGAGCCTGTACAGAGTATTCTGAATCTTATTGTAGTAAGGAGATGGCAAGCACATCTAGAAGGATAGAGGTGGAGAAATTCAATGGCACTAATTTCAAGCTATGGAAGCTCAAGATGGAGGAATACTTGTTGATCGAGACCTATGGGAAACCATTGATGGCATAAAACCTATGGCAATGTCACAAGTAGATTGGGATCTCAAAGACCAGAAGGCTAAGGGTCTCATAAGACTTAGTCTTGCTGATTCTGTCCTGTTAAATGTCCTTGAGGAGAAAACTATAAACTTGCTTTGGAAGAAGTTGGGAGATGTGTATCAAGCCAAATCCCTGGTTAACAAACTTTTTCTGAGAAAGAAGTTATATTCTTTTTGAATGGAGGATGAAGGATCTGTTGTAGATCATATGAATGCTTTCAACATGCTGGTTGCACAATTGACATCCATTGGTGTGAAGATGGAGGAGGAGGATCGCTGTATGACCTTGCTTTGTTCTTTGCCAGATTCATGGGATCATCTTGTCATGGCTATTGGAAGCACCACATCCACATTCAAAATGGATGAAGCGGTTTCTTTGTTGTTATCTGAAGAGATGGGAAGAAAGTCTTCTAAGGTAGCCAAAGAGGCTCTTGCAGTTCATGGAAGATCCAAGGAGAAAGGGGAAAAGAAGCACAAGAAAGTTGAGAAGGGTAGATCCAAATCCTGTGGGAGATCCAAATCTCCTGGAAAGTCTAAGGCTCTATATTGGAACTGTGGCAAAACTGGGCATTTTTGAAAGGAATGCAAAAGGAAAAAAAAAAAGTAGAACTTAGATTCAAATTTTGACAAGTCACAAGATGATGGTAATGCTTTCATTGCAGCCCTAGAAATGCATGCATCTGATGATGTGTGGTTGATTAATTCTAGTAAATCATTCCACATGACCTTGCCTGAAGACTAGTTTACTAAGTATGAGGAGTTCGATGGTGGTAAGGTGTACTTGGGTGATGACTCTCATATGAAGATTGTTGGTCGTGGAAGAGTGTCTATTTGATTCCTTGATGGACGAGTGAAGGGGATCTCTGGGATTATGCACATCCCAGGCTTAGCACGAAACCTACTTTCTATAAGTATGTTGAATGATGCAAGTGTGCAGGTTGTCTTTTCGAAAGAGGGATGCAAGATGACTAGAGGAGATATCGTTCTTGCTAAGGGTACTAGGAGAGGTACTTTGTTTTAGCTGGAGGCATGCATTTCACAATGCAATAGTTCTTCTGACTCAAGGAAGAGGGCAGTAATTACTTCATCCCCACCATCTGAGAAGAAATCTATTGTATCTAGTCTTGATGGTTGTATTCATGCTTTGGAAGTTAAGCTTCCTGTTTAAAAGGCAATGTTATGGCATAAGAGATTTGGCCACATTGGTGAGAAGAGTCTTAGAACCCTGAAAAATAAAAACCTCATTGAGGGGTTAGATGATTGTAATCTTCAGTTTGACCTTTGTGAACATTGCATATATGGAAAAAAAACTATGTTCAGTTTTATTCAAGTTCTCATAAGTCTTCTAGTGTGTTGGACCTTGTTCATTCTAATGTATTTGGTCCTATTAATGTTCCTTCATCATCAAAATCTATATATTTTGTATCTTTCATGGATGAGAAGCAAATCTAAAGTCTATAGTAAGTTTAAGGAGTTTAAAGCCTTTTCTAAAAATCAGACTAGTAAAAGGATTAAATGTTTGAGAACTGACAGTTTGGTGGTGAGTTCTATTCTACATAATTCGATAAATACTATAAGGAACTTGGGATTGAAAGACATACGACAACTCCATACACCCCACAACAAAATGGAGTTTTAGAGAGGATGAACAAGACACTGACGGAGAAGGCTAGGAGTATGCTTAGTGGAGTTGGCCTAGAGCAAAAGTTTTGGGTTGAAGCTATTGCCATTGCTTGCTATCTGATAAATAGATCTCCTACATCTGCTCTTGTTGGTAAGACACCCATGGAGGTGTGGTCTGTTAGAAAGCCTTAAATAGGAATCTTCATATTTTTGGTTGTGAGGGATATGCACATGTGCCTAGGGAGAAGCTGTCAAAATTGGAGAACAAGGTTATTAAGTGTATCTTCATTGGCTATGGTGTCGGTGTGAAAGGATACAAGATTTGGGATCCTGTGGCTGAAAAAGTGTTGTATAGAAGTGTCATCTTCAGAGAGCTAACACCTTTTTCCATTGTTTTATAGCTAGAAGAAAAAGAAAAGAAAGAGGACATTGTTCAATTTCCTTCTACCACTAAGAAGACTGAACAAAAAGACAATGTTGGACCTAAAAATGAAGAGGGCTCTAGCAGCTCTGAAAGTTAAGAAGATGAAGTAGAACCTCCACCTTAGCCTTTGAGGATGTCCACATGAATTAGGAAGCAACCTGAGAGGTTTGGTTATACATTTCTTGATTCTAGTTGTGCTTTTGCTTTGCTTACTAACAATGATGAACCTAGAACTGTCTCAGAGGCTAAGGATATGAAAGATGTAGGTTCCTGGAAGGAGGCCATGGAGGATGAGAAGGCTTCTTTGGAAAAGAATCAAACTTGGGACTTGGTGCCTTTGCCTCCTAGACGGAAACCCGTTGGATGCAAATGGGTGTTCAAGAAGAAATTTGGTGCTAATGGTAGTGTTGAGAAGTATAAGGCCAGATTGGTTGCGAAGGGGTATTCACAAGTGGAGGGTATAGATTATGGTGAGATAATATCTCTCGTTGCAAAGATGACATCCATTTGATTCCTATTATCTCTTTTAGCAGCTTATGACTTAGAGGTGGAGTAGATGGATGTGAAGACAACTTTCCTTCATGGTGATTTGGAGGAAGGGATTTACATGTCATAGCCATAGCATTACATGGTGAAAGGTAAAGAAAATTTGGTTTGCAAGTTAAAGAAGTCTTTGTATGGATTGAAGTAGTCTCCTAGGATGTGGTACTTGAAGTTTGATGCCTTTGTGTTGTCAATTGGATTTGTAAGATTGAAATCAGATCACTGTGTGTATTATAAGTATGATGGTGATCATATTCTCATTGTTGCATTATATGTTGATGATATGTTTCTCATCGGGAAGGGTAAGAATATAATTTTTGATTTTAAGTCTTAGTTGGCCTGGCATAGTTTGAAATGAAAGATTTAGGGGAAGCCATGTACATTCTAGGAATGGAAATTAGAAGAGAGAGAACTAACAAAAAACTTTGGTTAAGCCAAAGTAAGTATGTGAAGACTGTGTTGGATAGGTTTAGCATGGCGGATTGTAGATCATTGTGTGTTACTGTTTCTTTGGGGACAAAGTTGTCTGTTAGTGATTGTCCAAAATCTCCTAGTGAGGTGGAGGACATGAGCAGAGTACCTTATGCAAGGGACATTGACAGTAGGAGATCCACTAGTGCTTATGTGTTTACACTATTTAGTGGTGCTATTAGTTGGATGAGTAAGCCACAACCTATAGTTTGTCCACAACAAAAGTTGAGTATATAGCAGCAACTCATGCTTGTAAGGAATCCATTTTTCTTAAGAGATTGTGTTCAGATATTGGTGTTGATGCAGGACAGATTATGATTTGTTGTGACAGTCATAGTGTGATTTGCCTTGTGAAGAATCCAACTTTCCATGCCAGAGCAAAGCATGTTGATGTACAATTTTACTTTGTGTGAGAGATGGTAGAGGATGGGAAGGTCAATTTGGAGAAGGTAGATACTTTGAAGAATGTTGCATATGAATTGACAAAGCCAGTGGGCACATAGAAGTTTAGATGGTGTTCAGAGTCTATGGGCCTCTTGGCCTATAGCAGTTAAATCCTATTATTCTATTGGCTCTTACAAGGTGTTTGACAAGTGGGAGAATGTTGGGAATTAAGGTGTCCCAAACTTGGTAATTCCTTGTATTTATTTATTTATTGGCTATTGTATAATTTGGATGCAAATCCTATATTTTCATATTGGGGGAGTTAGCACGGTGATGTGTCATTGTACATGGCATATGACCACAAGTAATTTTGTCCTCACATGAGGAGATAGGTGTCCCACTTAGTGGTCAGAATATTTTTCCATATGTCAGCATCTTGGATGTTATGTAAGGTAATGTTGACCGTAACAGTCATGACAGATTCCTATGATGAAGTTATGACATGTAAGTCAAAAATAGAAGCTTGTAAGATAGGTGAAGACATGTGTCGAGAAGCATCTTTGGAAAAGGTATCTTTGGGCACCTCAAGGTGGACTATGACAGAGTCTCTTACAGCTATAAGTTATGACAGCTATGACAAATTCCATGACGGTCGTAAGAGTCGTAAGAGCATCTATCATAGCCCATTTTGGAAATAGGTGACCTCTTTGGGATGGGGTGTGTGGACAAGTGTTAGATGCATCTTACAATGTTAACCAAGTGTCCATAGGCATGGGTTTTGGGCCATGAGGCCAAGTTGGACGCCTATTCCAAGATAGAGGCAATTTTGCCTTGTATTTTCTATATAAACAGGTGCTTTGAGGAGGAGTTGCATTATGTGATTGACAGGTACTGTTATGCTACCGGATTGACTCTAGACACAAGTGTCACAGACTATTAAGAGCTTGCATTGTAAGTGTATTGTAAACCGTATTCAATTTTGATAATACATTGTGCAGGTTTTCGAGTGTGGGGTTTTTCACCTGATAAGGGTTTTGCCCACAATATATCTTGTCTAAGATCTTCTTCTATCTTCTTTCTGGTTCTATGTGTATTGCTGCAATATCTTTGTTATATATTTTATGTTGTTGTAATCGTAAAGATTAAATTAAATTTGCATAGCTCTCCCCTCATTAGACTAGTGTAGAAAGTGATTTTCGCACACCTAGCGTTTCTTCAATTGGTATTAGAGCTTGATCACCTTTGGTCTTGGTTGTTGGGTAGGGGTTTTTTGAGCTGATCTTAAGTTGAGTGGGAGCCTGTGCAGAGTATTCTAAATCTTATTGTAGCAAGGAGATGGCAAGTACATCTAGAAGGATAGAGGTGGAGAAATTCAATGGTAATAATTTTGAGTTGTGGAAGCTCAAGATGGAAGACATGCTTGTTGATCGAGACCTATGAGAAAGTATTGATGGCACAAAGCTTATGGCAATGTCACAAACTTATTGGGATCTCAAAGAGTAGAAGGGTAAGGGTCTCATAAGACTTAGTCTTTCTGATTCTGTCATGTTAAATGTCCATGAGGAGAAAACTGCAAACTTTCTTTTAAAGAAGTTGGGAGATGTGTATCAAGCCAAATCCCTGGTTAACAAACTTTTTCTAAGAAAGAAGTTGTATTCTTTTCAAATGGGGGACAGAGGATCTGTTGTAGATCATATTAATGCTTTCAACATGTTGGTTGCACAATTGACATCCTTTGGTGTGAAGATGGAGGAGGAGGATTGCTGTAGGACCTTGCTTTGTTCTTTGCCAGACTCATGGGATCATCTTGTCATGGCTATTGGAAGCACCATATCCACATTCAAAATGGATGAAGTGGTTTCTTCATTGTTATCTAAAGAGATGCAGAGAAAGTCTTCTGAGGCAGCCAAAGAGGCTCTTGCAGTTCGTGGAAGACCCAAGGAGAAAGGGAAAAAGAATGACAAGAAAGCTGAGAAGGGTAGATCCAAATCTCGTGGGAGATCCAAATCTCCTGGAAAGTACAAGGCTCTCTATTGGAACTATGGCAAAACTAGGCATTTCTGAAAGGAATGCAAAGAGGAAAAGAAAAAGAAGAAGAAGAACCCAGATTTGGATTTCGACAAGTTACAAGATGATGGTGATTCTTTCATCGCAGCCCTAGCAACCCATGCAACTGATGATTTGTGGCTGATTGATTCTGGTGCATCATTCCACATGACCTTGCATCGAGACTGGTTTACTAAGTATGAGGAGTTTGATGATGGAAAAGTGTACCTGGGTGACAACTCTCATCTGAAGATTGTTGGTCATGGTAGAGTCTCTATCTGATTCCCTGATGGATGAGTGAAGGGGATCTCTAGGGTTATGCACATCTTAGGCTTAGCATGGAACTTGCTTTTTGTAAGTATGTTGAATGATGTAGGTGTGCAGGTTGTCTTTTCAAAAGAAGGATGCAAGATGACTAGAGGAGCTATTGTGCTTACTAAGGGTACTAAGAGAGGTACTTTGTTTTAGCTGGAGCATGCATTTCACAATGCAATAGTTCTTTTGACTTAAGGAAGAGGGCATCAGTCACTTTATCCCCACCATCTGAACCAGCAGTGAAGAAATATGTTGTATCTAGTCCTAATGGTTGTATTCATTCTTTTGAAGTTAAGCTTCTTGCTGAAAAGGCAATGTTATGCTATAAGAGATTTGGCCACATTGGTGAGAAGGGTCTTAGAACCCTGAAAAATAAAAACCTCGTTGAGGAGTTGATGATTGTAATCTTGAGTTTGACTTTTGTGAACATTGCATATATGAAAAACAAAACCATGTTTAGTTTTATTCGAGTTCTCATAAGTCTTCTGGTGTGTTGGACCTTGTTCATGTTGATGTATTTGGTTCTGTTAATGTTCCTTTGTTATCAAAATCTGTATATTTTGTATCTTTCATAGATGACTATAGTAGAAGGACATGGATTTATTTTCTCAAAAGAAAATCTGAAGTCTATAGTAAGTTTAAGGAGTTTAAAGCCTTTGCTGAAAATCAGACTAGTAAAAGGATTAAATGTTTGAGAACTGATAGTTCAGTGTTAAATTATGTTCTACAGAATTCAATAAATATTGCAAGGAACTTGGGATTGAAAGACATAAGATTACTCCATACACCCTGCAACAAAATGGAGTTGCAGTGAGGATGAATAGGACACTGATGGAGAAGGCTAGGAGTATGCTTGGTGGAGCTGGCCTAGAACAAAAGTTTTGGGTTGAAGCTATTGCCACTACTTGATATCTAATAAAAATATGTCCTACATCCACTCTTATTGGTAATACACCTATGGAGGTATGATTTGGTAGAAAGCCTTCAATAAGGCATCTTCATTTTTTTGGTTGTGATGCATATGCACATGTGTCTAGGGAGAAGCAGTCAAAATTAGAGAACAAGGCTGTTAAGTGTATCTTCATTAGCTATGGTGTTGGTGTGAAAGGATACAAGCTTTGGGATCCTGTGGCTAAAAAAGTGTTGTATAGAAGAAATGTCATATTCAAAGAGATAACACCTTCTTCCACTATTTTACAGGCAGAAGAAAAAGAAAAGAAAGAGGATGTTGTTAGGTTTCCTTCTACCCCTGAGAAGGTTGAACATAAAGACAATGTTGGACTTGAAAATGAGGAGAGCTATAGCACTTCTAAAAGTTTAGAAGATGAAGTAGAACCTCCACCTCAGCCTTTGAGGAGGTCCACATGAATCAGGAAGCAACCTGAGAGGTTTGGTTAAACATTGCTTGATTCTAGTTGTGCTTTTGCTTTGCTTACTAATAGTGATGAACTTAGAACTAAGTCAAAGGCTATGGATATGAAAGATGTAGGTTCCTAGAAGGAGGCCATGGAGGATGAGATGGCTTCTTTAGAAAAGAATCAAACTTGGGACTTGGTGCCTTTGCCTCTAGGATGGAAACTCGTTGGATGCAAATGGGTGTTCTTGGTGCTAATGGTAGTGTTGAGAAGTATAAGGCCAGATTGGTTGTGAAGAGGTATTCACAAGTGGAGGTTATAGATTATGGTGAGATCTTCTCTCCCATTGCAAAGTTGACATCCATTCAATTCTTGTTATCTCTTGTAGTAGCTTATGACTTAGAGGTGGAGCAGATGGATGTGAAGACAACTTTCCTTCATGGTGATTTGGAGGAAGAGATTTACATGTCACAGCCAGAGCATTACATGGTGAAAGATAAAGAAAATTTGGTTTACAAGTTAAAGAAGTCTTTGTATGGATTGAAGCAGTCTCCTAGGATGTGGTACTTGAAGTTTGATGCCTTTGTGTTGTCAATTGGATTTGTGAGATTAAAATTAGATCATTGTGTGTATTATAAGTCTGATGGTGATCGAATTCTCATTGTTACATTATATGTTGATGATATATTTCTCATCAGGAAGGGTAAGAATAAGATTTCTGATTTTAAGTCTTAGTTGGCAGCATAGTTTGAAATGAAAGATTTAGGGGCAACCAGGTGCATTCTAGGAATGGAAATCAGAAGAGACATAACTAATAGAAAACTTTGGTTAAGCTAGAGTAAGTATGCGAAGACTATGTTGGATAGGTTCAACATGGCAGATTGTAGACCATTGTGTGTTCCTGTTTCTTTGGGGACAAAGTTGTCTATTAGTGATTATCCAAAATCTCCTAGTGAGGTGGAGGACATGAGCAGAGTACCTTATGCTAGTGTTGTTGGCAGTTTGATGCATGCTATGGTCTGTACAAGACTAGACATTGCCCAAGTAGTGGGAGTCCTTAGTTGATTTATGGCTAATCCTGGTTGGGTACATTAGGATGCAGTTAAGTGAGTGTTCAGATATTTGAGGGGTACTTCTGAGTATTCCATATGCTATCATGGTAATGTTACAGGACCTCCACATTTTATTGATATTCGTGGATTTGTGGATTCAGATTGGGATTCAGATTGGGCAGGTGACATTGACATTAGGAGATCCAATAGTGCTTATGTGTTTACACTATTTGGTGGTGATATTAGTTGGATGCGTAACCAACAACCTATGTTTTCTTTGTCCATGACAGAAGTTGAGTATATAGCAGTAACTCATGCTTGCAAGGAAGTTGTTTAGCTTAAGAGATTGTGTTCAGATGTTGGTGTTGATGCAGGACATATTACAATTTGTTGTGATAGTCAAAGTGCGATTTGATTTGTGAAGAATCCAACTTTCCATGCCAGAACAAAGCATATTGATGTACAGTTTCACTTTGCATGAGACATGGTAGAGGATGGTAAGGTAAATTTGGAGAAGGTAGATACTTTGAAGAATGTTGCAGATGCATTCACAAAGCCAGTGGGCACATAGAAGTGTAGATGGTGTTCAGAGTCTATGGGCCTCTTGGCCTATAGCAGTTAAATCCTGTTATTCTATTGGCTCTTACAAGGTGTTTGACAAGTGGGAGAATGTTGGGAATTAAGGTGTCTCAACCTTTGTAATTCCTTGTATTTATTTATTTATTGCCTATTGTATAATTTGGATGCAAATCCTATGTTGTCATATTGTGGGAGTTGGCACGGTGATGTGTCATCCTACATGGCATATGACCACAAGTAATTCTGTCCTCACATGAGGAGATTGGTGTCCCACTTAGTGGTAGGAATATCTTGCCATGTGTTAGCATCTTGGATTTTATGTGAGGGAATGTTGACTATAACAGTCATGACAGATTCCTATAAGGAAGTTATGACATGTAAGAGTCAGAAATAGAAGCCTATAAGATAGGTGAAGACATGTGTCAAGAAGCATCTTTGAAAAAGGCATCTTTGGGTACCCCAAGGTGGACTATGACATGTTATAAGAGAATATACTATTTATAGCCTGTGTATGATAGATTTTCTTACAGCTATAAGTTATGACAACTATGACAGCTTCTATGACAGTCGTAAGAGTCGTAAGAGCATCTGTCATAGCCCATTTTGGAAATAGGCGACCTCTTTGGGATGGGGTGTGTGGACAAGTGTCAGATGTCTCTTACAATGTTGACCAAGTGTCCATAGGTGTGGGTTTTGGGCCATGAGACCAAGTTGGACGCCCATTCCAAGATAGTGGTAATTTTGCCTTGTATTTTCCATACAAACAGGTGCTTTGAGGAGGAGTTGCATTATGTGATTGACATGTACTATTATGTTGCTGGATTGACTCCAGACATGAGTGTCGAAGACTATTGAGAGCTTGCATTGCATGTGTATTGTAAACCATTTTTAGTTTTAATAATACATTGTGCAGGTTTTCAAGTGTGGGGTTTTTCACCCGATAAGGGTTTTCCCCACAATATATCTTGTCTCTCTTCTTCTATCTTCTTTCTAGTTCTATGTGTATTGCTACAATATCTCTGTTATATGTTTCATGTTGCTGTAATTGTAAAGATTAAATTGAATTTGCATAGCTCTTCCCTCATTAGATTAGTGTAGGAAGCGATTTTTGGACACGTAGATTCCCTTCATTTACTGTCCCAGACAAATGAAAGTTGGTTGTGGCACAGAAGGATGTGTCACATAAACTTTGATATTTTGGTAAAGATAAGTTCAGGACAAATTGTGAGAGATTTACCAAAACTTGTGAAACCATCCAATACAATCTGTAAGGAGTGCCAGTGAGGGAAGTAGATAAGAACAAGCTTCAAGAACAAAGACTAATTCTCTACCGGTTTGCCGGATCTAGTGCATATAGATCTATGTGGTCCTACAAGGGTGAGAAGTCTACAAGGTGACATGTACTTCATTTTACTTATTGATGATTATTCTAGAATCACTCGGGTTACTTTTCTAAGAGACAAATCAGAAGCCCTAGAGAAGTTCAAATCTTTTAAGGCAATGGTTGAGAATGAAATAGAATTGAAAATCAAATGCTTGAGGTCTGATAAAGGAGGTGAGTTCACTTAAAATGAGTTCAACATTTTCTATGAAGAGCAAAGGATTAAGAGGCAATTGTCTGCACCTATAACTCCCTAGTAGAATGGAGTTATGGAAAGGAAGAACATGACAGTTCAGGAGGCTTCGAGGATAATGATGAAGGAAGAAGGTCTGCCGAAAGTATTTTGTAAAGAAGCTATAGACACTATTGTCTACATTCAAAATAAAGTTCAAGTGAAAGGTAATGGTAATAAAACTCCCTAGGAATTGTGGTATGGAAGAATTCTTATAGTAAAATATTTCAAAGCCTTTGGAAGCAAATGCTATATCAAGAGAGATGAAGATCTAATAAATTTTGATGCAAGGTGTGATGAAGGAATCTTCCTTGGATACTCTACCAAAAGTAAGGCCTACTGGTGCTACAACAAAAGGCTCAAAAAGATTGTTGAGAGTGCAAATGTAAAGGTAGATGAAGGCAAGGAAAAGATATCAGACCTGAATTACTATGAACTAGAGGAACCTATGACTTTAATGAATGAAGAAAAAGATGAGAAAGAAGACAGTCAAGATGAAGAAGAGGCTCTGAAAAATGTTGTCAAGGCTCCTAGGTACATAGGGATCAATCATTCTAAAGATTAGATTATAGGTGACAAAGATAAAGGTGTGCTGGCAAGGAGAAGAGATGCAAAGGAACAAGTCAAATACTATTTTCTTTCATAGGTTGAACCAAAGACTATGAATGAAGCATGCAATGATGAAAGCTAGGTAAAAGCCATGGAGGAAGAGCTAATACAAATAGAAAAGAATGATACTTGGGAATTAGTTCCCATACCTATTGACAAAAATGTTAATGGAACCAAATGGGTTTTCAGGAAAAGGTTAAATGAGAATGGAGAAGTTGTAAGGAATAAGGCAAGACTTGTACACAAAGGATACTCTCATATTGAAGGAATAGATTTTGAAGAAACTTTTGCTCCTGTAGCACAGATTGAGGCAATTAGAATATTTCTACATTTGCAGCCCACAAAGATTTCAAAGTGTATCAGATGGATATGAAGTCTGTATTTCTGAATGATGAGTTGGAAGAGGAAGTTTACATTGAGAAACGTGAAGGATTTAGGTTATCAAACCAAAGTGATTTTGTGTGTAGATTGAAGAAAACTTTGTATGGACTCAAGCAAGCTCCTAGAGCTCGGTATGCAAGGCTGGATAAGTACTTATTGTAGTTAGGGTTCAATAAATGTACTGCTGACAATAATCTTTATTTCAAAATTAATGGTGATCAATTTTGATTGTTGAAGTCTTTGTTGATGATATTATCTTTGGAGGTAATGAAGGTATGTGTATGAAGTTTGCTGGTGAAATGCAAAATGAGTTTGAGATGTCCATGTTTGGTGAGATGAATTTCTTTCTAGGTCTACAAATAAACCAATCAGATAAAGGAATCTCCATATCTCAGTCTAAGTATTTGAAAGAGTTGTTGAAGAAGTTTGGGATGGAAGACTCTAAACCGGTATGTACTCCCATGGTGACTGGCTACAAGTTGAGCAAAGTTGATGAATCACCTAAGGCTGATCAGAAAAAATATCGATCCATGATTGGAGGATTGCTTTATCGAACTCAAACCAGACTTGATATTATGCATGTCATTTTTCTTGTTGCAAGGTTACAAGCTGATCCAAGAGAATCACATGTGACAGAAGTTAAGAGAATTTTGAGATATTTATAAGGTACTTTGGATCATGGGTTATGGTACCCAAAGGACACTGATTTCACTCTTAGTGCTTATACAGATGCAGATTGGGCTAGAGATGTTGATGACAAAAGGAGTACAAGTGGAGGTGCTTTCTTCTTGGGCAATAGATTGGTTTCATGGCTGAGCAAGAAACAAGATTCAATCTCTTTGTCAACTGTAGAAGCAAAATATATTGCAGTAGCATGTTGTTGCACTCAAGTGTTATGGATGAAGTAGACTTTGAAGGACATAAGAGTTGTGTACGAAGATCCAATTGTAATCTTTTGTGACAATACAAGTGCCATAAAAATTTCAAAGAATCCAGTGATGCACTCAAGAACAAAGAACATATCAATAAGGTATCACTTTTTGAGAGAGAAGGTGACAGACAACAAAGTAAAGTTGGAATATGTATCCACAAAGGATCAGATTGTAGACATTTTCACTAAGCCTCTGCCTAAAGATACCTTTGAGTATCTCAGAGAAATGTTAGGGGTCATTAACCCTCCTATCCTAAACTAAGATGCGTAGGAATGCATCAATCCAATGGAGCTCGAAGTGTCATTCTTTGATCTGGATTGATGATTTGAAGGCTACCTCTTAGGGGGAGTAGCTAGATGTTTCTGATAAAATAAGTGTTAATAATAGAGATAGTTTAGTGGATCAGAGCAGCAACATGCAAGTATGTGCCCTTTGCCATTGATGTCAAAGGAGGAGAGAAATCATGTGATAAACTCAGGGGGAGAAAGAATGCAAATGTGTAAAGAGAAAAAGGGGAGAACCTTGTCTTGATGGTCTTTTCAAATTTTCACATCATATGTTGCCATCAATGACAAAGAGGGAGATTGTTTCAAGTATGTGCCTAATTAGTGTTGTCATTGATGTCAACATATCTATGTTGTCATTGGTGTCAACTATGCTCTTACTTTGTTGAGGTTATTGAGAAAATTAGCCCCTCCGATGATAACAATGTGTTGCAGTAGAAACAATGAATTACATGTAGAAGAACAATCTAGAAGAATGCTCCAAATTTCCTGTAGAATAGATATCTTTTCATATGTATAAGAAGTTATTTATAATCTTGTTTGAAGATTCTGTATTCCAAGGTTGAGCATTTGGAATGAAGATTTGAGTAAGTTGTATTCACCAGTGTGAAAAATACTTTTCCTATATGTTTGGTGGTGACAGGGAGAAAGAATTTTGCTCCACATTCCTCCGCATTGAAGTATTTTTGTCTATGGTTTTGGAATTAAGGTAGTAATGATGTTAAGTTCCTTAAAATGAAATGGTTCGTGATTTGGTGGTCTACAAGCTATCTTTTACTCATGACAGTGACTGACAGTGTTGTTCTAGTACTCTGGTTTGAAGAATCTTATTCATAGAGTGATTAGAGATCATGTGGTTGTTCCTGGTGATTACAATGTGCTTGTGGATATCTCCTGATCATTCTCCTACATTCAGATTGGTCCGCAAGGTATAATTCAGATCGTTCATGAAGCGTGTTCCTGAGAATACTTGTGTTAAAATCAATTTTAGCCAACTTGGTTGTTAACACATCGTACGATTACACTTTGAAGATTGTGATAGCATATTGTAGCGTGGAAGATTATATTTAAGTCCTAGCTAAGGCTCAATGTGGTTCACATTCATTTCTTTTCTTTATAATTTTTTTTAAGTCCAAACCTATTATGATGTAACGTATGTTTGCCAACCTTGGAGATTGTTCCAATGGTTGATGCTTGTAATGCCGACCTTGATGATCATTCCAAGGTTGATGAAGTGTATAAATACTTGTAATTAAGTCATGAAAATTTATCCAAGTGTGAAGATGCGAAGATAAGAGTGAAGTAAAGTAGTAGAACAGAGTAGAGGTTTTTGTGCTTTAATGGAACTAAACCTTGGTATGGAGTAGATTTGTTATCTCAGTTCAACCCTTTTGGTATTGAGCCTCCTTTTGGCATTGAGCCTCCCTTTGACAGTGAGCCACCCATAGGCAGTGAATCTTTCTTTGCAGTGAGCAATTTCAGCAGTGAGCCTCTATTTTTTCGGTATTGATATAACATATATTTCTATGGGCTAACATCCACCGTGGTTTTTTCCTTTTAGGGTTTTCCACGTAAAAAATCTGGTGTCTCTTGTGTTGATTATGTTATTATGTTGAACTTCTCATCTCATGCTCTCATGGTTATATCTGAATATAAGTAATTGATAAATTGATGTTCATAATTGGTTAAAAAGCTTTAGGACAATTGATTCAACCCCCTTCTTAGTTGTCTGATGCAGTTCAACAGGACTTTGTGGAAATTTTAATCTTGGGCTAAGGATTGAGTGACTTGTCACATCCATATCCCACAATCAAAGGTTCATGCATGGACTTTGTGGAAATCCAAAGGTCTCCCATGTGGGAGCACTGAATGCAAGAGCACTTGGGAAGATAACCCCAACTACTTCCTTCTTACCCATGCCTCATCATTTATGAGGAGAAATGTGGGGAGTTGTGCTTGGTGGGTGTGAATGAGAAGGTGACAAGTGTCACCTCATCATTCATAAGAATGGTTTTTGGAAACCCTACTTATATCCCTCTTTTTGCAATGGGAAGGGTTGTTCTTTCTTTCAGGGTTTTTGATTCTTGACTTTGGGCTTGGAGAGGAGATATTCTTGGAAGGAACTGGAGATAGGCTCTTGGAGATTTTCACCAACTTGTTGCAACACTTGGAGCTTGAGAGGTAAGCTCTCAAGGCTTCAAACCTTCATTAAATTCTTGTTTTTGCTTTATATATGCATGTGAAATTATATGTGTGGTATTCTTGAGTTTTTCTTTGGTGTAGTAAGGGTTTTGGGGTTGTTTTTGTGAGCTCACTTTGTAATGGGTGAGAGAGGTGAGAACCTCCTCGGGGATAACCCTCTTCTTGTAGAGGTATTTAGATGGCCTTGGGCCTTATTTATGGAGTTTTATATGGTAAGGTTATGGCAAGAGTGCCTTGGAGTTATTTTGGGTGTAAAAAGTTTATGATAGCAAGAGGCTATGAAATGGAGTATATTTTGAGTTGAGTTATTTGTGGTTTTCCCCTTGAGTAGAGTGATGTCCACTCTCTCACCCCTAAAATCCATGTTGATTGGATTAGTTTGTGAGTCTCCTTGGGAGGGTGTTGTTGTGTATTATATGACTATTTATGTGTGCTTGAAATCCCTTGTTTTGAGTATGCAACCAGTTATTTGGTTGGCCTCCTAGATCGGGGGTGGCTTGCTTCAATAATAAGGTCTTTTTCTAGATCGTAGGGGTTGAAACCTTTTTGGTCACTTGATAAGGTCATTATAGACCATAATTGATGTAATATGGTCTAGAAAAGACCATTTTTATGTCTTAAAGTCATTCAAGGGTCAAGTGATTAAATATTGTTAAAAGTGTCATAATGTTGTGTATGCAAACTACACTTTTTGTCCATTCTAGAGGAATATAATGGTTATATCCTCCAAAATATGGTTGGATCAGTTGAAAAACAGTTGTTAATTAATGTAATAAGCCTACACACAAAGGCACAAGGTTGTAGCATGAATTTTGGTGAAGGAACAATAACAAAAACCTTGTTTTTTGCTAAAAAATGTTTTTTTTCTTGCAATTTCTCTGTTGCAGACCGTACCACATACTTGTACAGTACTATTATGACCTAAAATTGATTGGATCTGTTATAGGGGTGAGTTAACTTTACTTTCCAGTTGGTTTGAAGGAATTTCATTGAATTTTGAAGATTTTATAGCATTTTTGTTGAAACTACCTTTTTAATTGATTTTCAAGGGTTTTGAAGTTAGAAAGATGAGTAAAACCCCATTCCACCAACTATGATCTCTGTAACTGGTTCAAATGGGTCAAATAGAGTATAAATAGATGTTATGGGTGATTGTATGGGTAGGGGTCAAGAATTGATGAAGATTGGAGGGTTGTTCCTATGGATTTTGAGTGAAAAATGCATGAAAATGGTGGTTTAAGACTAGGGTTTACTGAAATAGAGTTGGAAAAGTGTTTTTGGTGAAATTTAAATCATGTGTAGGTGTATTAATATGTTATAGAGGCATTGGATAAGTCTGGAAAGGTTTGGAAAGTAGTTTTTCAATAAACTCTCCTCCATTTGCCCAAATAGAGGGTTTTGTGGTTTGGTATGTAATTGAGGGTTTCTCCTAAAACAAATTGTGGATTTAGAGGTTTGGTAATCTGTATGAGGACTGTTTGATGAGTTTTGGGGTTAACTAAGAAATTTAAGGGTATTTCCTTTGTAATTTAGGCCTAATTAGTCATTTCAGGACAAAGAAAAAGTCTATTTTTGAAACATATTGTCTAAAGGAGTCAGTATTGATTTTGAGATATGTTATGTAACTTCAAAATGGGTATCTAAATCTATAATGTTTTTCTTAAGGTTTTGGAAGTTCTACGAGGAAAATCCAAAAAACAGGTTCTATTGTCCTACTAGCCTAGTCTAATTAGAATGTGAAATGTGTGAAGATTGATACTTGGAGGTTTTAAAGTTATTTGAGTCACACCAATTTGAGATTGTTGAATGGTCTAAGAACCCCCCCTCTACATCATAGTGTTATCAGAGCACATCAGTAGATCTTGTGTTGGTGTTTTGAATTGGTTTTGCAGGTAGGTGAAGAGAGGATTGTGAAAAATGCCTCCTAAGGTGAATGTTGTTGCAAGGAAGATTGACAATCATGACAAGGAAATAGAAACCTTGAAATGGGAAATAGCTATGATGAAAGCTAATGGTAGGGTTGTTTTGGATGAAAGTGAAACTAAAGAAGAGGAAACTTCCGGTGAATAGGAAGAGATGGATCCAGATGATGTGAGAACGTTGAATCTTTTGAAGGCTGCGAAGAAGGATGGACATGGAAAAATAGATGTGCCTATGTATGGAAGTAAACTTGATAGTGAAGAGCTCTTGGATTGGATAGGGGTATGGAAAAATACTTTGATAGTGAAGATGTTGATGAAGCACACAAGGTGATGAAGGCTAAAACAAGACTGAAGGGACATGCTTTGGTATGGTGGAATTTTGTCCAAGAGGAAAGGGAGAGACAAGGAAAGAACAAGATCACTTCTTAGGAAAGAATGAAGACAAAACTGAAAGGTAAATTCCTTCCTAGTGATTATAATGTTCAATTGCTTAAGAATTTGAAAAATCTTAGACAAAAGGAGTTAGATGTGCAATCATATACTGAATAATTTTATAAGTCAATCATAAGAACTAAACATGAAGAAGATGAGGAAGAAATGGCTGCTAGGTACTTGAATGGTTTAAGGTATAACACTCAGGATGAGATCAACTTGTTGGCACCTAATTCAGTTGAACAATGCTTTCAAATGGCAATGAGGGTAGAAGAAAAATTAAAGAGGAGACAAGAGAAGGCAGCAAGGGGAAGAGGTAGCACTTCTAGGAGTAGAGGCACAACTACAACATCAAGGCAGCATAAGGAAGAGTATGAAGATGTTGAGAAGAACAAAGAACAAGCTCCTGAAGCAAGAGGAGGATGGAGAGGTGGAAGAACTAATTTCAGACAAAGGAGAGATTTCAATGAGTTTGTTGGTAGATGTTATAGGCGCAATGAATTTGGATGCCCAGCTTTCAAGTGGCCTCAAAACCAAGGTTCAACATCAAGTGGTGATAGAAGGAGTGAGAGAAGAACACAATTGATTCAAGAGGAAGAGTGTGAAAGTTCAATCAGACCTGCAACTCGAGAAGTAGGGGAAGAACTCATGATGAGAAGAACATTGTTGCAAGTACCTAAGGATGAAAACATGAGCCAAAGAAGGAGCCTATTCAAAACCTCATGTAGATGCAAAGGTAAAGTGTGCCAAGTTATTATTGATTCAGGTTCTCAAGATAATATGCTATCTAGGGAAATGGTAGACAAATTGAATTTAGAGAAGATATATCATGTAGCACCCTACAAGGTTTCTTGGGTAAATGATAGTCAATCTCTTTTAGTTGATGAGCAAGCATATGTGGACTTTCAAATTGGGGAATACAAAGATAGGGTCCTATGCGATGTTTTACCAATGGATTGTTGTCATTTGCTATTGGGAAGACCATGGCAATTTGATAGGAAGTCATTGTATGATGGTTGGGAGAACACCTACCTTATCAAGAAAGATGGAAAAACATTTGGACTAACATCTTTGCAGGAGGATGAGAAAGGGAAAGGTACAACCAAGGTTGTTATATTTGGTAAGATAGAGGTTGTGGATGCCAAGCCTAAGCATTTAAAAGGTGCTGCAGTGTTGGGAGATGAAGAAGAGGTCAAGAATGATAAGGTGATGATATGTGAGAGAGAAGAACTTGCCCAAGTTGAGCAAAAGGATAAAGAAGTTGCAGCAGCAGATGTGAAGATTAAATCAGGATCAAAGGGTGATCTGACAATGGATTGGCATACAAATATTATGGTGGGGATAGTGGTATGTCTATTGCTTAAGAATAGGGCCAAAGAGCCAAATGAACTTGCAGGTACAGAGGTCAAAAATGTTGATAAGACTGTGAGATTGAAGACAGGGGTAAAAGGACAAGTTGGACAAGAGATTAGGGGTAACCACCAACATGAAGTTGCTATGAAGAAAAGGATAGAGCAAGGAACCTTTGGTAATATGTTTTTTAAAGTCATAAAAGCAAGAATGTCCTCAGTTTTTGATCAAGGATCAGACAACAGACCACCATCAGGTCTGATGACAGAGATGAAGCCTCATCCAAGAACATACAGAGTTATAGATGCAAAGTGTGTGATAAACACTCAGTGGCTATCTCAAGGAAAGAGTTTTTTAGGTTATCATACATGTGGAAGGCAAGTTGGAGCAAGAACCAGCCATCACTCATGTGGCATGAGTCTTTTTAGGGGGGTTGTATGGTGCAGGGCACCAATGAAAGTCTTCAATAATAAGGTCATTTTCTAGATTGTAAGGGTTGAAACCTTTTTTGTCACTTAATAAGGTCATTATAGACCATAATTGATGTAATAGGGTCTAGAAAAGACCATTTTTATGTCTTAAATTCATTCAAGGGTCAAGTGATTAAATATTGTTAAAAGTGTCATAATGTTGTGTATGCAAACTGCACTATTTGTCCATTCTAGAGGAATCTAATGGTTATATCCTCCAAAATATGGTTGGATCAGTTGAAAAATAGTTTTTAATTGATGAAATAAGTGTACACATGAAGGCACAAGGTTGTAGCACGAATTTTGGTGAAGGAACAATAACAAAAACCCTGTTTTCTACTAAAAAATGTTTTTTTCTATAATTTCTCTGTTGCAGACCGTACCACATACATGTATGGTCTTATTATGACTTTAAACTGGTTGTATCTGTTAGAAAAGTGAGTTAACTTTACTTTCCAGTTGGTTTAAAGGAATTTCATTGAATTTTGAAGATTTTATAGCATTTTTGCTAAAACTGCTTTTTAACTAATTTTCAAGGGTTTTGAAGTTAGAAAGATGAATAAAACCCCATTCCACCAACTGTGATCTCTATAACTAGTTGGAATGGGTCAAATAGAGTATAAATAGATGTTATGGGTGATTGTATGGGTAGGGGTCAAGAATTGATGAAGATTGGAGGGTTGTCCCTATGGATTTTGAGTGAAAAATGCATGAAAATGGTGTTTTAAGACTAGGGTTTAACGAAATAGAGTTGGAAAAGTGTTTTTTATGAAATGTAAAGCATGTTCAGGTGTATTAAGATGTGTTAGAGGCATTGGATAAGTCTAGAAAGGTCTAGAAAGTAGTTTTTCAATAAACCCTCCCCCATTTTGCCCAAATAGAGGGTTTTGTGGTTTGGTACGTAATTGAGGGTTTCTTTTAAAACAAATTGTGGATTTGGAGGTTTGGTAATCTGTATGAGGACTGTTTGATGAGTTTTGGGGTTAACTAAGACTTTTAAGAGTACTTCTTTTGTAATTTAGGCCTAATTAGTCCTTTCATGACAGAGAAAAAGTCCATTTTTTAAGCATATTGTCCAAAGGAGTCAATATTGATTTTGAGATATGTTATGTAACTTTAAAATGGGTTTCTAAAACTCTAATTTTTTTCTTAAGTGTTTTGGAAGTTCTGGGAGGAAAATCCAAAAAATAGGTTCTGCTGTCCTACTAGCCTAGTTTGATTAGAATGTGAAATGTGTGAAGATTGATACTTGGAGGTTTTAAAGTTGTTTGAGTCACACCAATTTGAGTTTGTTGAATGGTCTAACAACACCCCCTCTACATCACTATGGTTGGGAGGTGAGCTCCCCATGGCTTTGGAAAGTGTTTCATTGTTTTGGCAGGTTTTCGATCTTGGAGGAGAGCTTGAGTCTTGGAGTCATGAAGAGAAAGATTTGTGTTAGTATTGAGTTGTAAAGATGAGGGAAATAAGGTTGCCTTAGCCTTGAGCCTTGTAATAGTTTTGTTGTTGTCATGAGAGAAAATCTCTCTTTGTAAGCCTTTGTTGCAAATATTTTCCTTATAATAATATTTGTTCTTTTTCATAAAATGGATGGCTTTGAGTTTCATTATTTTGCTACTTTGGAAATAAATGTTTAGTGTCAAATAAATCTCTCTCTCCCATCCTCTTTCGCTACTTGTCATATTATTAAGTATAAGTTTGTTGAAACGAAGAAATAAAATATACAAATCTTGGTATCGAAGTCTTACTATCTTGTCATTGTGGAAAAATATTAATAGAGAAGAAAATCTCTCTCTCTCTCCCTATTTTGTTTTTTTATAGTAAATGCATGATTAAACTTGCTTGGAAGAAAAAAATTTATACCTTGTTTTAATACATGGATAACTTAGAAAAATAAATGAGACCTATGGATTAAATAAAAGATATTTTTATTATTCATCAACTATAGAGATCCTATGATTCTTTATTACGTTGAAGAAAGAAATTTGTTCATTATATATAAATATATATCTTGTGGGTTTATATATATATAAACCAATAGTTTATTTATAGAGAATAGATTTAACTAAAACAATAGTTTATTTAAACTATATATATATATATATATAATTGTAATTATTAATACTAAACATATCATATATGTTTGTGTTTTAAGTGAAAACCACTTTATTAAAATCAAATGGAAAATTTTTAGGTTAGGGTTTGTTTTTTTCAAAAAATGTTTTGAACAAAAAATGTTGGGCGACTTGGTGCCACCGTTGCCTCTACCTGTGAGGCAGGGCCAGAGGTGTGGGGTCGAAGGGCCCCGACCCTCCCACAGGGCCTTGGTCCTGTGGGAGGGGCGGGGATCTCTGGCTCGGCTGCCGACTGCGTCCTGCACAGCGTGGGGCCTTGGGCCCATGGACTGTGCATTCCACGGTTGCACTGGCACTCGCCCCTTGTCCATTGAAACAAAAAGAAAAATATATATAAATTTTTGATAAGAAATAAAAGAGCCTTTGTTATATTTTTTCCTTGTTTAATCTTTGAAACTTGCAATGTTTTAAATCAATCAGCCCAAAATCTTTTATAAGTTCATACATATCTATATTTATTTTATTATATTTCTATAGTTAAATCTCTTTGTGTGAGAAAAAAAACAATAATACAAGAGAGTCATTTCTATTAGAGAATACTACTTTTGTTATAAAACCAATTTATTGTTATTGAGGAAAACTATAGCAATAAACTTGGAACTTAACTTTATCCTTGTTTCAAGAATATAGAAAGCATAGAAAAAGGGGAATGTTAGGAAACAAAAAATTTAGACTTGTAGTTTAGTTATTGACAAAGAAAAATAAAATAGAACAAATAGAAAACTTAAACAATTGTTAGAAACTTCTATTTTGGGGAAAATGCCTTCCCATTTGGGAAAGGAGTTTTCCCATCCTCCTTGCAGCTTGAACTTGCACCAATCAAAATAAACAAAAGTAAGCTTGTGAGCAAATAAGGATTTTGTTTGCTTTTATAAGTATTTTTCTAGGTCTTTGTGTTGCTCTAATCATTATGGAGATGTTTAAAACTATAAACATTGTTTATTTCTTCTTAATCCCACTTAGTGAGTGGATGTAATTTATTGTTGGAACTTTTGTGTGGGGATTTAATTAATTCATTGTATTTATTTTATTCAAACTCTATAGTTGAGGGAATTGATTTAAATGCTTTAGTTTAAATGTTTGAACCATTGAGTTAGTTTGATTTATTTAATTTTGTTTTAAATTTTGGAAAGTTTCTATAGTGAAAATTATTATTTTAATTTATTTTTACTTCTCTCATTGTTATCACGGTGGCATTATGCTACTGAAAATTTAGGGAAATTTTATCCTTAGCCCCGTTATGCTGTTAAAATTTTCAAAATTATAGATGGGATTATTTACTCATTTTATTTCTAGTATTTACCTTTCTATTTTATTCAGTTGGATTAATGTTTTATTTTATGGCTTGTAATCTGGTTAATTTTAGTAACATGATCAAATGGTTTTAGGGGTTATCTAGACTTATCATGTTAGTTGATTTATTTTAATAATAATTTTAGTTGTTAATTTAATTCTAGGGATAGGTTTCAACATAGGTCAAAATCGCTTCACTTCCACATAGGAAACCCTAGGGTTGGTTCTTGGATGGAAACCACGCCTCTTAGTGATGCTTTTTGTTGATGCACACCCCGTTAGTTGCTGAAGTTATTGTACGGATTACAAGAGGAGTTTCATATCATCTTGCACTATTATTGACTTCGTTGCCTTTGTGCAACATGCCTAACGTGAGTTGCAAATACAACCACGTTACATGTGTATGTTACTGAGCATGCATGTTACATGGGAGGGGGTTTTAAAGTCAAGTGGTAATTTTTTTTGATAATTCATGTCATGTCCACATGACAAATGTGGACATGACATGTGATTATCATGTAATAACCACATAGAAAATGTGGGCATGAAAAAGGGGACATCTCATAATCACTCACCTAATTAAGCATGCTTTATTAACCCATACGAGATTAATAGAAGTGTAGGAAAAACCTAGGAAAATAGGGAAAATAAATAACGCAACTAGGAAAATAAAAACCTACACTAACCCCCCCTTAAGCATAGTTTAAGTGGATGTAGAGATGGGTCCCAGCAAATCAAGCCTGATGAGGTACTCATGTACACAAAATTTCCCCCCAAAGAGAAGAACCCCCCCAGAAGAGAGAAAAGATCCCCCCCTAAATAGAGAGAGAAGAGACCCCCAAAGTAGAGAGATTCAAGACTCTAACTGAGAGGATGAAGTCCCCCAGAAGATGAAGCATCCCACACCCTAGCAAAGCTTGCAAATGAAGGAACTCGCTCTTAGTGAAGGGTTTGGTGAAGATATCAGCAACCTACTCGAAAGTCAGACAATAGTGAAGGTCAATGATGTGGCCATGGATGAGCTCTCGAATGTAGTGCATGTGGACCTCAATGTGTTTGGTCTGCTAATGATGGACTGGATTCTGTGGGATCTGAATGGCACTTTGGTTGTCACCAAATATGACTGATGGATGTCTGATTTGGATACCAAACTCAGTGAGAAGATTATGAAGCTAGATGGCGTCAGTGGTGGCATTCACAGGCCCCTGATACTTAGCCTCAGTAGAAGATAGAGCAATGGCAGACTGCTTCTTGCTTGACCAACAAATAGGACATGAACCAAGTGAGAAGTTGTAACCAAAAGTAGACTTGTGATCCTAAGCATCACCTACCCAATCTGAATCTGTGTAGCCCACCAAGTGAAGATCAATGCTCGCTATGTAGAGAATCCCAAAATTGTGAGTGCACTAAATGTAGTGAAGGTTTCGTTCAGTTGCTTTCTAGTACAACTCATGAGGCTCCTGCATGAATTGAGAGACCATACCTACAACATATGAAATATTAGGTCATGTATGAGTCAAATAAATTAGACTCCCAACAAGCTGTTGGTATAAGGTGCCATTAATAAAGGGTGAAGAACACTAAGCCTCAAGTTTGACTCCAAAAAGGAAGGGAGTTACAGTAGGCTTATAGTCAGACATATAAAACCTCAAGAGCAAATCTAGAGCATACTTGGACTATGTGATGCTAATCTTGGAAGTAGACTGGTAGATCTCAATCCCAAGAAAGTAATACAACAAGCCCAAGTCAGTCATCAAAAATTTGTCATGAAGGGTAGTTTTAACAGCCCCAATGGTGGATGAGGAACTCCCTATGATTAACAAGTCATCAACATACAAAACTAAAAATAGGAGTGAATCATCCTACTACAAAATGTAGACATTAGGATCAAAATGGCATCGAGTGAACCCAACCATCAGAAGGAAGGAATCCATCTTGGCAGACTAGGCCCGAGGAGCCTGTTTGAGGCCATACAGAGACTTCTGAAGATGACACACAAGTGAAGAATCCTAAACAAACCCCTGTGACTACTCCATGTAGATCTCCTCCTAAATGTCACCGTGAAGAAAGGCACTCTTCACATCCATCTTGTGTACTTCCCAATGATTGGTTGTAGTCATGGAAAGAACAAGTCAGATGGAGTTCATTTGGGCAACTCACGCAAAAGTCTCAAATTAGTCAATCCTAGGAACCTAGGAGAATCCTTTGGCGACCAAGTAAGCCTTATGCTTGTCAACTGACCCATGTTCTACAAATTTTGTCCAATACATCCACTTACATCAAAAAAAAATTCTTCCCTTAGGAAAAGGGACAAGATCCCAAGTGTGGTTCCTTGTTAAGGAACTATACTCCTCCTGCATACTTGTATCCCACTCAAGAATACTAGAAGCATCATGAAAGGACAATGGATTTGAGCCAGTAGCAATGAAGACATGTGGAGCATCCTAGAATTGTGAACTGGTCCTCCAGGTATCTAATGTATCCCCAACCCAATCACCTACAGACTGCAAAGTCTGTCTAGCCCAAAGTGGACCGAAAGATGGAGAATGTGGAGGAGAATCATCACCCTCTGAATGATGACTAGGAGAGGAAGGAGGTGAGTCCTCTAAATTGCTCTCAGCATCGAAAGTGGAGGTAGAAGACTGTTGAGGTGAATCTGACTTATTAGAAGATCTATCATGTATCCCAAGTGACTCTAATGTCAAAGTAGAAGGAGGTGGAGAAGTGATAGAAATTAAGCTCGAAGATCCCTCCTCAAACTGAACACTCCTCTCAATGAATAGTTCATGGGTAGTAGGTTGGAGCAACTAATAACCCTTCACACCATCAAGATAGCCTACAAATATGCAAGGTCTACTCTGTGGATCAAAGGTCTTGCATTTTTATGCAGGAATGTGGGCCCATACAGGAGAACCAAAAACTTGGAAGTTCTTAACTGATGGTTTCCAACCGCTCCAAGCTTCAAAAGGAGTGACTCCCTTCAAGGCTCAGTGAGGAACATGGTTCTAGAGATAACAAGCACAGTCAATGGCCTATTCCCAATACTGTGGTGCAAGAGATCTGGAGTGAATCATGTATTTTGCCATTTCCTTCAAGGACATGCTCTTCCATTCTGCAACACCATTGTGCTAAGGATTGTATGGAACTAAATACTGCAAATCAATCCCCTTTGAAGTGCAAAACTACTCAAAATGATGGTTGACATACTCACCACCATTGTTAGTGTGTAAAACTTTGATGGATTTCCCAGAATTCTTCCCTACAAAAGTTTTGAAGTCTTGAAAATGATCAAATACCTATGATTTTTGTTTGAGAAAGTACACCCAAGTAGAGTGAGAAAAGTCATCAATGAATATGAGGACGTATCTAGCCCTACTAAAAGAAGGCTGTTGAAATGGACCAGACAAATCACTATGAACTAATTGCAGTATCTATGAAGCTCTCCATGTCTTTCCTTTGTCAAACATGGTTTTAGGATGCTTACCAAGAATGCAATCTTGAAAAACACCACCTTAAAACTAAACTGAAGGCAACCCTGTGACCATGCTTTATTGGTTGAGCTATTGCAAGTAGTGGTAGTTAAGATGGCCAAACCACTCATGTCATAATCTACTCACATCATTAGAATGAGTGAGAAAAATAGTCAAAGGAGGATTAGGAACAAAGTGATAAAATAGATAGAGTTGTGACTGATGATCTACTCTCCCAACTGTAACTGTAGAACTACTGTGCAACTCACGAATCTTCACTGAATAAGGAGTGAACTCAACCCGCTTGCCTGAACCTATGTGAGTGATCCGATATACTGATAGGAGATTAGTTTATAATGAGGGCACACAAAGAACATCATAGAATGTGCCATCCCCCACATCAATAGATCCTCTCCCACACACCTCAACAAGAGTGTCATCACCCATCAAAATAGAAGGCATAGTACACAGCTCCAAAGATGCAAGTTCTTCCTTAGATGAAGCCATCTGGTGTGAAGCACCCAAATCAAGAACCCAAGTGGATGGTGAAGAAGAAACTACTACAAGGGCCTTGCCCTTTTTATTCCCCTTATTTTCTTTTGCCTTGTTAGACCCCTCATTAGAACTCTGTTTGATAGACTCAAGAACACTAATCTATTATTCTTCTCAAGAATGTCTATCTAGTGATCAATTTGTTTATTTAGACATTTATGTTCATCATGACCAGGTCTTAAATACAATAGGCACATTAGACCTTCTCTTTCTTAGGCTTTTTGCCCTTGGAAGATTGGATCTCATTAGTTGCTTTTGAAGCAACTGGTATCTAATTCTTCTTCTCCTTGTTATTCTTTTGTTTCTTATCCTTATTCTTGTTGTTACTACTTTATCCTTTCTATTCTTTTGTTCCTTGGTTGGCTGCCAGTGGATGTGACTTAGAGGTCTTAAGAGTGTCCATCTAGATTAGCTTATCCTATTCCCGAGTGAGAGAGATAGCAAAATCATCTAAAGATGGCATGGTGAATTGAGTGCCAAGTGCACCCTTAGTAGCATAGAAGATAAAAACAAATACAAAATATCCTGAACTTAGCTTAGAGAGAATACTAAGAATCAATTGTTCATCTTTCTTTTCAATTCCACATTATTATAACTATAGCCTTAGTGATTTCAATTTTGTGAAGAAATCCTGGATTGTGTTGAAATTGCCTGGTCTTAAACTAATTAGTTCATTTTCCAATATATGACCTCTCATTGAATCTTGTGTGACAAATAGTGTTTCTTTCTTTATCCATATGTCATTTGGTGAATTCAAAGACTCAATGTGAAAGAGAAAATCAGGAGAAATAGACAAACACAATGTACCATATGCCTCATCACATTTGTCAAACCACTTAGGCTTATCTTCATCTTTAGCAGGTTCAGTTTCAAGTCCCATTGTTATTTATGTAGTCTAGCTTTCCTTAAGTAGATTGTCATATGTGATTTCCACTCAAACTAGTTTTATTGAGTTAGGATGGGCACAACTGGTTGATCCATGATGAAGAAATGTAGAAAATAAATGTTGAAAAGAAGAGAACACAACCAAGACAACCCCCCTTTTCACCCAATCAAGGAAGCCCCCCAAGAAAAAATGATTCTATCACTTTATAACTACTGCATTTACAAATGCCACTAGCAAGAAATACTAAGTGGTCTTGATTTCAATTCTTTACAAAATTGTCACAAATTGGGTGTATGCTGAAGTACAATACTAGGACTCTATCAAGCAAAACTAACACCACTGCAATCTACTCAAAAAATCATGCACTTTCAAAAAAAGAATCACCTCAATAAGAGGTCATATGTGAAAGTTATGATCCTTCGAAGTTCTAAAAAATGGGAACTAAGTAGCGTCACTTGTGAGAATCTATAATTACTAGAAAAACCATTGACTAGAATCAAGAATCATCTACACCACCATGAAGAGTGCTAAAAAATAGCCAAAGTCAAAAAAAGAAGCTTGAGAAACAAAGGTCCTCAGCTCAAGTTATTAGTCTTCAAAGTTTGTCTTCAAAAATGACAACACCAACAGAGAGTGGGGTATTTGGAGGAAAAAATGGTTTCCTCCAAAAATGTTGCCAAAGATAGAGTTCCTGCCAAATGTGGAACACCTGTAGATAAATTAAAAGCTTGGCCAAAATAGTCAACCTCTAGCTAAAAATAGTCAAGGCCAAATATAACCAAATCTGCCAAATGTGGCGAAGCCTCTATAAATTCTGCGCAGGGCTCTACGAGGCCTTCCAAATGAAATGGAAGGGTCCTTTTGGTGTGATAAAGCTCCAATTCAAAGTTGTCTTCCAAATCTGAGTCGAAAACCTTGGTTTTGCAACTGTGTCAAACAATCTCCAATTTTGGTGAAACAAAAGCTAAATTTGACTTTCTTGAGCGGATGCATTGGGATAGATAGAAATGCCACCAGTATAACCAAAAACACTGCAATCATCCAGATATCACAAAACACATATGTAAAGCCCAGAGATTAAAAAGTTTCTGTCAAACTTTTCTGATTCTCCAAATCATCCGAAGATGCAAGAGACTTGAGCATACTGGGTCTTTGGGAAAACTTGCAATAAGATTTATTAGCCCTTTCCAAATCTCTCAAATAAGGAAACTAAAATCTATTCTTGCACATAGAATAACTTTGATACCATGTTAGAATCTGAAAAGATTATTAACCCATAAGACTAGTGCAAATGAATAGATATTAAACTATGAATGCAAATGATATGAAATCAAAATAGAAACACAGAGTTAGTCTCAAAGAGAGTAATGAAAATACTAGAAGAAAGATAGCATTAAGAAGATGCAAAAGCAAAAGATTGATACAAAATACAAGGCAGGTAGCATGCTTATATAGACCAGAGAGAGGGAGGAGGTGGCAACACTGACTGGTCAATAAAGAGCAACCATCTATCAGTCTAAAGATAGCAAAGTATCTTCCCAAGATAGTTAATAGATTCTCACATGTAGGAAGGTGATACCTCATAACAACTCACCTAATTAAGCATGCTTTATTAACCTAAGAGAGATTGATAGAAGTGTAGGAAAAACCTAGGAATATAGGGAAAAAAATTAACCCAACTAGGAAAATAAAAACCTACACTAACAAAATATACTTAAAATAACAAATCTATATTATTATAAACAACCTAAATGATAATGAAATGGTAATGCAAACTAGAAAAGATGCTTAGAATAACAAATCTATATTATTCTAAACAACCTAAATGATAATGAAATGGTAATGCAAACTAGAAAAGATGCTTAGAATAACAAATCTATATTATTCTAAGCAACTTAAATGATAATGAAATGATAATGTAAAATGGATAATATGCTTCATATCAAAGGGACATGACCAAATCAAGCAGTTTAATTATTATAAACATTAATCAAAATAAGATGAACAATATCATACCTGTCCCATACAGCAAACGATCTGCTACTCATGTGTTCCTGAAGGGTCATCTCTTACCTTCAAAGTATTGAGTAATGCTTCATGATCAACACTACTAATTGTCCATAGTTCCTTTGTTCTTGGTTTAGCATGATGCCTCAATAACTTAACATTTGTTGCTATAACAAGGTGCAAATACATGAGAATGATTTTGTGTTTCTCATAGTCTTCAATTGTAGGTATACAATTCTTTCTAATCATATACATTCACAACCAAGTTCTGCCAACAACACCTAAACCTCTAGGATACATGAACCCATCATCATCTATCATCAATTATGTTAGCTTCTTCTTTCCCTATACACATCGTGCCAACCAATAGTCTGATCTCTCTTCATTCCCCTATGGTCTACAATTGCAGACATGTCTTGGATGTACAAGATCTAAAAGATGGTTGTAGTCAAGTGAACTTTCCATTTCATCTTCTAAAGAGGATTGTGCTATAGATAAATGGGTTAGGTACTGTGTGTAGATGTAAAAAAATTGACCATAGATCACATTCCATTGCATTCTTATCCATCCCTAAATCATCCCCTAATTATTGATCAATTCCCTAAGTCAGGAAATTTAATTAATTAATTATCCCTTAATCCCTCTCGTAAATAATAAATTAAAATTGATAAATTTAATTTATTATTTAATCCACCCTAATCCTAAGGTTTAATTAATTTTAATTAATTAAATCTTTTTAATTTGTTTTTACCCTCCCAAAAATAATAAATTAATAAATTTAATTTATTATTTAAATTAAACCTAACCTAAATCCATTTGCAAAAATAAATAAAAAATCAAAAACCCTAACTACATTATACCTACCAAGTTGTTCAACCAATTTATGGTTTTGAAACTGTCCCTACCCAAACTTTATAAAAACCTATTTCATTTTCATTTACGTCTCTCTGGAAAAATTCACAAAGGAGTTATGCAAATATTTGAGAAACCACATTTTTTTATCACATTTGGTAACATTCACATTGATCTTGGATTATTTTATGAGACATTTGATATTAGGGTTGTAATAGGACCTCATTGTACACAAGGAGACTTGATAACTATTTCCATAACTGCCTAAAACAAATTGCCAGAAATCCTCATGTGATCAAAACACATCGTAACTACCAGACATTTATTTTCATCATTTTGAATAAATTATCTACTGGCCAATCGTTGCAAACTATTATTGGAACTTATTAACTTTTAGAGTGCCAATTTCTAGCCCTTAGAGGTTGTTTTCTTCAAACTAGAATAACTTTTGCATTTTTCATCAGATTTTCACTATTTTGTAGGCATTGGAAAGGTAATTTAGAAAACTACACAGTGACAGTCTGTTTTGTCAAATTCATCAAAAAATCACAGGTATAATCATTTGAATTTAAAGCCTTAGTTTTGAATCATCAAACTATTTTCATCTCGTAGTGCATTTAACATTTTGTGGGTTTTTGCAAGAACATTCATCTTGTTCTAACATTTTCTTGAAGCTTCTCACACATCTAAGACACAAAATTTCACAAACTACTAATACAATTTCTTGCATAATCCCCTTTGTGTGTTTGCATGTTAACATAGTAACATTTCAATTTGGTACTTTAAATAGAATCTAATTGTTTGATGTGTCTAGTGCATTTGCACACTTTGTGTTAGTAGATCCCAAGGTAGAACAAGAGTATCCTCTGTCCTTGCCACTCAACGAATCTTAGGTGTAACAGAAATTGTTTTATCTTCTTTTTCTTTTTTAGGAGAGCCTGCCTTGGTGGGAAAAGAGGTACTCACCCCAAGGGATGACTCTAAGCGGTGATTTCAATTCAATCTACTATATTAATGGTTTAGGTGAAATCTGAAGACTTCTTGGTGAAGTATTATTATTTTGACAGTTCCCCAGTATCCATACACTTGTGTGTGAGATATGTTAATCCCATTCTGTCCTCTTGAAAGATTGATGTAAGTGGATGGGATAGGCTCTTAAGTGAGTTACTGCTGCATGAATAAGCATCAAGTCCCTAAATTATTCCTAGACACCTTAAATTAGAAGCCTACCCTATTGATTGAGTTGTTGGTGTCTTGTTCAATGCAAGAGGATACATTCTCTAAAGATACTCAACATATGGCTCCCCTAAGATGAGACATAATTCCTTGGCTTAGTATAAGCTACTTGTTGGCTTTCTGAGGAGAGGGTGATTAGGTTATCCTTCCAATCCTAGAGGCCCCTACCTATCCTCTCTTTCAAAGACAAAAGTGTATACACCCACATTTGGTGTCGAAGGAGATTCCAAGTTGTGGGCTTGAACAAGCTGCCATTGGCTATTGACATTAGGTAGATTACACATTTTCTTCAAGTGTATTTGATTGTTTCTAGACTTGTGGAAATTTGGCCTTATGGGGTTATTGAACATACACATTATGGTTATACTACTTCCTATCAGACATCTAGCCATTGTGTTTTTGTGCTTGAAGTGCATTATTGTCACCATTTGTCACTGTGAATCCTAAGAAGCTCTTTAATTGATCAAATCATCCAATCCATCCATTCACCACCTAATTCATTTATCATCATCTTACTCATATTCTCATCTTTGAACCTAGTCAAATCCTCATTCGTCAAAATGGTTGTGATCCTCAACAAATTTGGACCATATCCAAAACCCAAACTCATACTCTGAGGAGGCCCTTGTTGCCAAGAGACACTACTTAGAATTGATAGGTGTTGTCATTGATGGCAACTATGATTGTTCCACATATCTGTAGTACATTATCTGATCATACCGGAAGTCAGAATGATAATCTAAGTCCAGGAGCCTGAAATGGAGCATATAGCATAGTCCAATATTTTGGTCAGTGGATCTCTCCAGTTAATCATTATGTGTTATGGATCTAAAGGAGTGTAAAGAGACACCAGGACAATCCAAATCTAATTTTTTAGCCTTTGGTGATAAAGGGGTCAAAAGTTATGAGCATCTGAATATCAGGTCCTATTATGATAGAATAGTTTAGTGAAGAACATGCAGACTTATGTTAAATCCTTGTGTGGACCCAATAGAAGTGTTTTGATAAGCTATGTATAAGATATAATGTTAGTGTCTAACATGTATGATGATCTACATGTGTTATTTTTGGTACGCATCAATATTGGTGTATGGATCTAACCAATAGAGCAGAGCATTCATAAAAAAATTGAAGTGTTGTTGTTGCCGACTGGCAAGTGATTGCAATTCAAGATAAGGATATATATAGCTAATGATTGTGGATATTTTGTGTGTGTGTGTGCAACATAAAGAAAATGTGTGAAGAGTAGAAATCCAAAGTGTGAATGAGGGCAGAAGAGTAAGAAGAGTAGAAGCAAAGATGAAGTGTGTAAGATCTATTTTTGTATTTGATTGGAACTAAAACTCTTGCATAGGCAGCTACTATTAATCAGTTCAGATATTTGTTATTTTACTATAATATTTTCATAAGGCAGTGAGCCTCCATTTTGAGCAGTGAGCTCTAGGTAGTGAGCCTGAATGCATGTGCATTCCCATTTGTAAAATACTTTTAACAGAATGTTAATTTTTGTGGGTTAAACCCCACCGTGGTTTTTCCCTTAACCGCGTTTCCACATCAAAATTCTTGGTGTCAAGTGTGTTATCTATGTTTTTACTCATGTACTATTTATATCTTTGATTTGAGGATTAATCATGAAGGAAGGATAAAGTAAGAAAAGTTTAAATAAGTAACAAATAATTCACCCCCCCTCTCTCAATTGTCTGGACCTAATCCAACAATTGGTATTAGAACAAGGATCCTTAGAGAAGCCTAACAACTTAAGGAAAATATCTTGGAAGAAGTTTCAAATGGGTTCATTAAGAGATCTTTAGTCAGCTCTAGAAGAGCTTGCTCAATCTAGAACAAAAATTAGTAATATGAGAGGTGAACTTAAAGATGCTGATGACACCATTGAAATATTAAAAGATACATTAAAGAAATCTATGCAAAGAAAAAAGGAGCTACTTCTGCAGCTATCTAGTTTACCTAAAGAAAATGGCTTGAATGAAGCTTTGAAATAAAAAACAAAGGAATGTGAGAAGCTCTCAAAAGAAGTCATTGTTCTAAAAATTGAAATGGAATCTGGGGTGATGAGGCACACCAAAGAAAGTGAAGATAGGGAGAAAATTAAAGAAGATTTGAAATAAAAACTAAAAGAAAGATTTGAAGAATGTTGCAAATTGGATGGAATAGCTAGCCATCTAGAGTCTGATCTACAAGAAAGTAGAGACAATGAGAGAGAACTTGAAAGGCAAATAGTCATTCTTAGACATGACCTAGATATTGCAAATGAATATAAGGAGAAGTTCAAGATAAGTTCAACAAAACTTGAAGCACTACTTGAAGAACAGAAAAGGGTCGATGACAAGCATGGTCTTGGATATGAGAAAGGTGAAAGCTCTGGATTGGGACAGAGAATTTTCAACCTAAGAATGGGAGAAACATATCTAGAAAACCTCTGGTAAGATAGCCAAATGCTCAAAGATATCCATCATTCAATGGAAATTGTTTCAACTGTAACAAATTTGGTCATAGAGCTACTTAGTACAGAAGCAGAGTAAATCAAAATGGTCCATCCTTCTCTGGTCAATGCTTCAATTGTAACAGGTATGGTCATAAATCAAATGAATGCAGACATATGACAATGAATAATTACAATAATAGAAGAATTAGCAACTCTTTTAATGGTTATTTTTTTGTTTGCAATGGGTTTAGACACATGGCTAATCGATGCAGATCAAGAGGAAATCAAGTTGTGTGCTTTAACTGTAATAAATATGGTCATATTGCAAGATTCTGTAGAAATAGAAATAATGGAAGAAGAGGTTTGGTAAATAGAAAACTGGATGAACAAAGACGAGAGAAAGGCAAATAAAAAATTGATGCAAATGAGACTCAGGATGAATCAAATAAGATATGGGTCAGGAAAACCATTATGAACAACAGCAATGGATCTACACTGCAATTTGCTGTTGATAATTCCTCCAAGAATTAAGTTGGAAGTTTTGTCTTAGGGGGAGCGGCATTACAAATCAAATTCCCCCAACCAATAAGTGCCTAGATCTAGCACAATAAGAAAAGAGATGGATATGGCAAATTGTAGAGAAATATATGAAAGACTACTCAAAAATAGAGCAACCAGATGTGCTAGGGTAGGGCATTTATTACAAAGGAAAATTAGGTGATGTGAAGCTTAAAAGGGTCATTCACTCCTCATTTCAAACACTTTGCATCAAGAGAAATCAAGAAGAAAGAAGTGGACAAGCTTAGAACTGAGAAGTCTCAAGAGTTGGAAGTGAGAAAAGGATTTCCAAGCAAAAACCCTAATCTGCGTAGCAAGGTATTTTCTATTTTCTATGAAATCTTTTGAGTTCTCAATTTTTGCAAATGGCTACACCTCTAGTGGTAGATGTTACTGATAGGCCTCATCCCAAGTTCAAGAAGCATCTATTCAAATTTGTAGAGGTTGAGCTGCTAGGTGCATTTTCTAGAGTTTTGTACAGGGTTTTACATGTCGATTATATTAGGGCTTACATCCACTACAATATAGAGGAATTTGGAAATCTGAAACTACTAGATTTATTTGAAAACCACTTGAAGAATGACAATCACCAATTGAAACTAGAATATAAAACATTTGAGAGCAAACAATTCATACAAGTTATTGAATTTCTATCTTTTGATGAAAGCATATGGGTTAATTATGTATTGAGTCAAATAAATAATGATTTTATGTGGTTATTGAAGCCATTCAAGATCACAAAAGATGTAATATGAATTGTGACTGGATTGAATGCAACCAATGGGATACCCATGCTTAAGGCTATGAAAAATCAAACAGTAACTGATGCAACTGGAGCAAAATTTGATAGGAGAGCTATGACTATCAATGACATCACTAATCTGGATGTCAAGTTTGCTTTGATGGTAGTTAGGTATAAGATTTACCACTCTAGTAGGGAGAACTCAGTTTCTGAAACAACTATTTATGCCACATAGTAGATGCTAAAGGAGAATGTGGATTATGACTTGTGTGAGCTACTACAAAGCCAACTAATAGAAAACCTAAACAAAATAAAAAAGGACAAGAAAAATTCCTTCAAGTAAGGTTCCTTGGTGATATGTATATTCTTATACTTCATGAATGAAGTGCCAAGAGTTCTGAGTATACAATGGACATTTGATAGGCTAGTGGCATAGCAAATTAGGGATCATCTACACACTTGAGTATTCATAGCATCCATTGAGCTTATCATCATTATCATTTATCTATCATGGTAGCTTTTATCTTCATAATTGTTCATTGTTTAAGAAGCAATCCACATCATAAACAAGGAATCATACAATCTAGGTGATATTGTGCTTGAATTGCATGCTTTTGATTTCATTTGGATTAGATTCTTTGATGATGGTAGGGTTAGGTTTTCATGGCTATGCTTGATCTTATTAACCTAATTTTTTACCTATCAGATTTTGGCACACCCGGTGGGACTCACATCCTTGATTAACTTTGCTGTTTGAAGTTGTTTTTATGAAGATTAGATTTTCCAAGTGCTTATGGCAAGTTCTAGTTTCTTTTGAACAAAAAATCGTCACTGTCTGAATACCTGCATTGCTTTTGAGCTCAAACCTACCACCTTTAGCAATTTCTGGATCGCTTATAAGCGAACAGTGGTCACTTTTTCTCTGTTCTACATCGCTTTTATACTAATAGTGCTTTCTTTTGCATTTAACTGAATTGCTTTTGATCTGACAGTGCCCGCCTTTAGATAATTGAATCGCTTATTGTAGAACTAGGGTTTTTGTTGCATACTATTTCTTTTGCAGATCAAGGTCACTTATGAGCCTTAACCAGTTGCTTCATGCTTTTTCACATTGCTTCTGAACTTTAACAATCCGCATCTGGCACTCTTGGCATTGCTTATGATCTATAATATTTCACCTGTGACCGAATAGAGATTGATTTTGATTGACAATGGATCGCCTCTGGTAAACTGTGTCGCTTTCAGGCTATATCATTTGTAGTTTATTTTTCTTGGCTACTAATTGGGTATTTGTGTAGCATCTTATCGATTGTCTAAGAAAAGGAGGTTATCAAACTACTAACATATCTTTTGCAGCTTTGATCGGTCCAAGACTTGTGGTTTTTCACTAAATTAGGAACATTTGGGCTTGGTTCTTAAAATAAATCATTGCTTGCTCCATGCTTGATTTATCTTTTTTTGATTGCTTGCATATGATTGATTGTAACCCAAATTTAATAACAAAAGTATCCTCTCCCCTTGCCTATCAAATGGATCTTGCATGTATGAGAACTTGTTATTATCTTTAGAGGGCATGCCTTCCCGGTGTGAGAAGGGATATGACCCAAGCGGTAATGGGCTAAAGCCAAGTCCTTTCAAACTACTATATAAGAAAAGTGTTTGTGTCAAAAGCCACAAACAATGGATGTTGTTGTGTTATACCGACAGCCAACCTCCCCCAAAACCCTCCAAGGCATAACCCTTGAAGGCTGGGAGACTCCATAATGGAGAGTAACACTGCCACATGTATAGCCACTTGAACGGATGCCCTTATTAGCAACTTTGTGTAGTTGCCAAAAATCTTCTATTTGTTGACGCAAAAGGTGGTACCTTTGAAGCTGCCCTGATTCACGTGGTTCTTAGAAGTGATAGTAGGGACAATCCTAAGGTTTGGTGGGGGGACAAGCCTTATAGGAAACCTAGATCTTGGTATGCGTGAGAAGTGTGTGTCATTGAGAGAAGCTAGTGCTACCAAGATCTTGAAGCTATCCGCTTTGAATAAGCACGGCTAGGGGATTCAACAAATACAGTCCTTTCCTAGCCTAGGTTGTACAAGTTTGTGATTGTTGTGAGTGTGATTGACTGCAATTACTATTTTCTTGTCAAAAATCACAAATCAGACATCTTTCCTGACAGACACAGTCACTTTTGAGCTTAAACTGCTCACATACAAACAACTGAATCGCTTTTAAACAATAGTTAGCCACTTTTTGCCTAAACATAATCACTTTTAAACAACAGTTAGCCGCTTTTTGCCTAAATAGAGTCACTTCTAAACAATAGTTAAATACCTTCTGTCTAAATCGGTTCTCTTTAAACAATAGTCCATCACCTTTTGCCTAACCTGTGTGGCTTCCGATCAGCAATAAATTGCTTTTGAGTTAACATCTATTATTTGGAAAAATTGGATCGCCTTTGGTTAACACTGTAAGCTGCTGTCAAAACCTAAACTAGTCTGCATTTGAGCTATTATTAGTCACCTTTGGCCTTTTCTGAGTCGTATATGAGCTATTACTTGTTGCCTATAGTCTAATACCAGTAAATCTTAGTGAATCAGTTGAATTAGCCACAAATCTAGCTTGCTTAGCTTCTGCATTAGCTTTTAGACCTGTCTTTGATCATTAGCAGATACTTGGACTTTGTCTCCTATTTTGAGCTTACCAATCAATCACAATTCATGAGCTTTTCATCTTTTTGAGATCCCAAACCAGCAAATCAAACATCAAACCAATCGTTTTGATTAATCAGCAAAACATCATCTTCTAGCTTTAGCTTCAACAACATCAGCAACATAGTAACCTTTAGCAAACAACTTTTCCCTTGAGTGTGTGAGCTATTATCTAGGGAAAATTAGCCAACAACAAATTGACCAACCAAAGCAAACCAATCAACCAAACAAATTAGCAACCAAGCAAAACAACAAAGCAAGCAAGCAACCAACTAGCAAACTATCACCTTTCTTTTGGATCTCAAAACTTTGGCAAGCTAAACTTCAGTTTTCAACATCAACATCATGCGTCAAACTAGGAGTCAATATAGAGCTGAAATGGAAGCTAAATTGCGAGCTGAAATGGAAGCCAAATTGTAAGTTGAGATCGGAGCTAAGATGCAACAATATAGATTAACACCTCTTAAAGACGTAACTCAATTCACGAATGGTATGCCTCCTCATATGTTTAAGCCTCAAGGGTATACCATTGGAGAGTCATCTTCACAACAAGTGCAACCTCAAACATCTTTGGAGATTTTTGAAGAACAATCCCAAGAAGACTTATTAGAATTTTGGGATACCCATGTGTGGGATCAAGTTGAGCAACTTGTTTTATCTGAGTCTAATCATTACTTCTTGCAACTTGCTCACATGGGTGCTAAATTACCAAGAGATTTTGACATATCCACTATTAGAGAGCATGATCCAAATACTCCCGTTGTTGTTGCAAAGGGACCATCCACTATAGTCACATCATCCCCCATCATATCACAAGCTCCATCTTCCAACACATCTCCTTCATTGCCTAATGTTACTTCATTTGATCTACCACGCTCGGAGCACACTCTAGAACCTTTGATAATACCAACCAATGTGCTCCCTCTCATTTTACAAAATCTCAACATTCCACCTTTCCATGTTCCTCAACATACCCCTCCTACTATCATGACCGTTTCCATGCCTCACGTAACACAAGCTATCTATGTCACCCAAGCGCAAACTCCCCAAACATCACAAGCTATTCCCATATCCCATAATGTGCAAGCCTCCCAAATTATCCCAACAACACCAATATTCCAAGTTTCCTGACCATCACAACCTACCATATCCCATATGAATACCATATCTCATATTCCAACTACTAATATGCTTTCCACTATCTCTACTAATCCCTCGATTACACTATATAATCCCAATGTTAGTCTTATTGACATGAGTGATCCTTATATCATTTCTCAAGCCAATCCTAGCACTATGGTCACTTATGTTGAGCAACTTGCATCCATTCTGTCATATTCTTCCAATCCATCACAAACCATCAATCCATCTTATGCAACCCGAAGCCTTACCTATTGTCACCCAACACATGACACATATCAATCCTTATGTTGTCCAAAATACAAACCCAAGTATCCATCCTTCTTTCGCATCTTGAAATCCTTTCATTACTTACCATGTCACAAATCCAACTCCAACTTCACAACCATTAACTAGTGTCAATCCATCTTCCACTCTGCATGTGATGCCAAATCTTGGTGCCAATTCGTCACAATATACTCAACTGCCAATTGTGTCTCAAGGACAACACTCCTCAACCACATATGTGTCACGTACCAATCCTTTGACATATATTATGAGTACGCAACCTCAACAACCAGTCATGGCTTTAGATATCCCATAATAGCAACCTCAATATATATCATACCATGTTTCACCCCCTTTGCAACAACAATAATTATCTCCAACGGATGTTCAACAAATGATCAACCAAGAAGTAGGACAAGGAAAGAAGACATTTTCTCTAGAAAACATATGTGCTTATCCATTTGACAAATCTCTTCATATGACACCTTTTCCGCCACACTTTGAAATTCCACAATTTGACAAGTACAAAGGAAAAGGAAATTTGGAAGACCATCTTAGAGAATTCTTTGTGGCGTGTCTTGATGTTTCTTATGACGATACATATCTTTGAAGACTATTTCCTGGAAGCTTAGCAAGACAAGCTCTCGAATGGTTTTCTCATTTACCTTTAGGAATTAAGTCTTTTTTGGAATTAGCAAATAAGTTTCGACCACACTTTGCTTTTAACATTGAACATGAGGTGAACATGAATGACCTTGTTAACAATAAACAACGCAATGGAGAAGCCTTTTCTTCATTTACTCAACAATGGCATAATATGGCTAGCAAATTATCATGGGAAATACCTAAGAAGCAACAACTTGATATCTTTGTTCAAATTCTTCATCCTGAGCTATCATTTCAACTACAATTGCAAAGTGCTAGCACCTTTGATGAACTTGTTTCCAAAGGCACCATCATTGAACAAGCTTTAATTGCTAAAGGAACTATCAAAATCTTTCACGATAACAAAGACTATCCTCAACACTCCAACAATAAGTCTCACTTTTGGAATTAAAATAAGAATGTTGTCAACGATGGTGTTGTGGACACAAAGAACATACAAACTATGAAAGCTCCCATCAACATTCAAGCTGCTTCTACAACAACACAACCTTTTCAATGAATGAAAAAATGACAAACTTCCAATCCACGCCGACAATTTACACCATTAGCGAAACCTATGGAAGTTGTCTTTCGAAAGCTTCTCCAAGCAAGCGATATCATGTTACCGGAGGCACCAGCCAATGGTGAACCACTTTTCAAAGCTCCTTGGTACAAAGAAAATGAGTATTGCGATTACCATCGAGTTAAAGGACACAAAACAAATGGTTGTATGCGCTTAAAACATGTCATCCAAGATTGCATCGATCAATGTTTAATCAAAGTTACTATTGGGAATTAAGGTGTCTCAACCTTTGCAAGTTTCTAGAATTTATTATTTAATTGTATTTATTTTTTGCCTATTATTGTATTTTGGATGCAAATCCTATTTCGTCACTTTGTGGGAGTTGACACGGTGATGTGTCATCCTACATGGAAGGTGACCACCTGTATTTTTTGTCCTCATATGAGGAGATAGGCATTCCCCATTGTGGTAGAAGCATTTTTCCATGTGTCGGCATCTTTCGGGTGTTGTAAGAGGTTTATGACATGTAAGAGTTATGACATATTCCTATGACAGAATCTATGACATGTAAGGGCCAGAAATGGAAGATTATATGACAAGTGAAGACAAGTGTCTGAAAGCATCTTGCATGGGGAAGTAGGTACCCAAGTCTGACTATGACAAGGTTGTAAGAGAATCTGCTATTAATAGATAGTTATGACAGATTCTCTTACAACTGTAAGAGTTGTCATATATGATAGGTTTTATGACATTGTAAGAGCATTTGTCATACCTTAATTGGGTAAATTTGGGGTGCCCAAGTTGGGGGGTTGTAAGGGATGAAAGAAAATCACTTACAAGTGTCATATGCATGTTTTATGGCCTTGGAAATTGGGCCACATGGATTTGGACGAGTTCCTTGTGTGACTTGCTCTAGAAGCTACCTCCATTGTACTACTTCTCTATATATACAGGTGCTTGGAGATGGAGTTTGTATCACAGGTTTATAGGTACTGTTATGTTGCCAGATTGACTCCAGACATGAGGGTCGAAGACCATTGAAGCTTGCATTGCAAGTGTATTGTGGGTAAATGCAAGATGTTGTGTCCACTTAAGGTGGAAGTTTCGGAGTTAGAAAAAAATCTGAAATCGGGGAACCAAAAATGGGATCCCGTTTCGGGATCTTGAGCCTGAAACACAAAATGCGATCCCATTTTTTAGTGGGATCCCGAACCTAGATGCCAAAAATGGGATCCCGTTCCATAATATGGGATCCCATTATAAACGGGATCCCATTTTGAAAAAGTATTAAATTTTAAAAAAATGGCAGAGACCCCATTTTCACCAGTGACATAAATGGGATCCCGTATTATGGAATGGGATCCCATTTCATAGAATGGGATCCGATTTTGAAAAAGTATTAAATTTAAAAAAAAATGGCAGAGACCCCATTTTCACCAGCGACAGTCGATAGGCGAGAATGGGATCCTGAGTTGAGTGACCATCTGTGCACCAAGTAAGTGGATTTTTCCACTTCTATAAATTACCCATCAATCTTTTTAAGCTTCCCTTGTTTGTTTTGGTGTAAAATACAATCAAAATTTAAATTGTGAATTGTTATTTAGGGTTTCTGTTTATGAAATCAGTAGCTAATTTTTGACATTTTAGTTGTAAAATACAATTGAAATTTTGAAAGACTATATCATATAAAAGGATAGAATTTAAACAAACTGTCAAAATTATGTTTAAAATTGAGAATTGAATAGATATATTTAGACATTTTAGCTGTAAAATATAATTGAAAATTTGAAAATACTGTATCATATGAAAGGAGAGATTTTGAACAAACTGTCAAAATTTGAGTTCAATTTGAGTGTTGAATAGCTGTATTTAAACATTTTAGCTGTAAAATACAATTGAAATTTTGAAAATACTGTATCATATGAAAGGAGAGATTTTGAACAAATTGTCAAAATTTGAGTTCAATTTGAGTGTTAAATAGTTGTATTTAAACATTTTAGCTGTAAAATACAATTGAAATTTTGAAACGATTGTATCATATGAAAGGAGAGATTTTGAACAAATTGTAAAAAATTATATAGCATTGGGATGATATATATATTTGGTTTTTATAAAATTTACTTATAACAATGTATGTCATTATATTTTAAAGGCATTATTGAATAGGTAACTATGATGTAAAAAAATTACAACAAACCTTACTAAAACCTTTATCACATCCTTCATAATCAAACCTTTAGAAACAACCAACTAATCAAGAATTGAGAAAATTTTATAGTTTTTGTGATAGCCAACTAATCAAGAATGAAATGAAGCCAACATTTATGTAACTTTTGATATACTCAAGTAGCTGTCCTCACTAGCTAGGTTATGCCCCTGGGATGAACATCGTGATGTTAATTGTGATACGAGCCCAACCTCATTGGTAATGCTTCTCCTAATCTTAATGACATTGATGTAGGCTCCACTCATGATCCTTACGAAGATCTTTCCACCACTAACCTCTTTCATGATAGGTCACTATCCTCACCATCTCCTTAGACATATAATACCTTGAGCTTATCGATTGGGACTAGCACGTCCCTTTATGATTTGATGTTTTCCAAAATGATGAAGCCATCATGAAACTTATGAAGTGTCAAGACTACATCCCCATTGTAATCATAAGAAAGACTTTTCCACCATACTTAACACCTACATATGCATATTTTGGAGAGAAAGAAAGAACCCTTTAGTCCTAAGGCACCCTAGTCTAGGCAAAATAGAAACAAGATATAAGAAGAAACTTGTGATCGATTAAAATGATACAATAAAAATGGACACTTCCCTAGAGCTCCTCAATTTGACAAACTTCACCTTCCATTAGATACCACTTAGCTACAAGACATGACTCCCCTCTCCTTGTTGAGGATGCTATAGACATCAACCCATGAATAGAAGCTCGGACCCTAAACTCTCTAAGATAGTAGCTCCACTGGACCTTGACATCAAAGAAGGCATATAACCATGTCACCATTAAAGATTACGTTGATTTCTTCATGTGGTCTTATGGTGATATGCCTTGAGACTCCATCTTTAAAGTCATGTATCATCTTGTGGTTCACCTCAATGCCAAATCTATTCAATAAAAGCTATGCAAAATGCACCCCCAAGTAGCCCTCGTGGTCATAGAAGAATTGTATAAACTCTTGGATGTCCAGGGTTCATTCAGACTATTACTTATCCTAAATGGGTCTCTAATGTGGTCCTAGTTAACAAGAAAACTAAGGGAATTCATGTTCGCACTAACTTTTGAGACATCAAAAAAGGATCTACCCTAAAGATAACTTTTCTCTACCAAACATTGATATGATTGTGGATCTCAGCCATATATATATAATTTTATCATTAATCTGGATATAATATGGACCAAGTTGAAACATTTGAGTTAGACATGGAGAAACCTAGATTATGGAGCTCGGTCTATGTAAGAAAACACCTCCTATAGACTCAACACAAACTTATCCCTCAACCCTCTAAATTGTGGCTTACATCATTTGATTACCCTGGAACACACTATAGACAACTCTATACAAATTTGGCAAAAGATATTTTCTCCTAACAGAAACTTGTATATGTAGAAACTTATCTACTACTACATTAGATTTGATATACTTCTTAAAAGGAAAGAGTTGGGACTAAAAACTAAATAGAAAACAATAATTCTGCAAATCTAGGAAATAGGAAATAAAGTCGAGCTAGAACCATCTTGACTAATTTATCTATTTCTAGCTAGATTGAATCCCTACAATCACAAGTTAAAAACAAAGCATCAAATTCTTCATTAAATTTAAATAATATTTAATCATTAGAATATATTCATCTTCATACTCAGATTAGTTAGGTAGGGAACTAGTAACTTCAATCCTATCTCCATTATCAAATTTGGTTGCCATAGGCAACTTCACCAAATTTAGGTTTTCAGATCATGTGGCATGCACAAGATATCCACCTCAAGGTAGTTCTCCAAGTCTAGTTATAGTCTTGCAGATGTTCATTATGATTCTACCCAGGTGGTATGATAGTCCATTGGTTTCTAGATGACATCATTCAATAGCATAGATGCATCTGAACATTCACCCTTCATTGATATATATCAAGATAGTAAAATAGAGTTTTAAATTGTTCTTAAGGTTTGGGGTTCAATCATAGTGTTAAGATAGTGCAAATTTTAAGACTATTTAGACTAATTAAATGGGATTAGTCTCAAGCTAAATAACACACATAAGAATTGGGACTAATTACTAAATAGAAAACAATAATTTTGCAAATACGTATGAATAGGAAACAAAATCAAGCTAGAACCATCAACTATTATCTTTTTCTAGCTAGATTGAATCCCTACAATCACAAGTTAATCAAAGCATCAAATTCTTCATTAAATTTAAATCACAAATCATCATAATATATTCATCTTCATACTCAGATTCTAGTCCTAGGCAACTAGGTAACCCTTATTATAACCCTAACCCTAGTTTTGACCCTAATTCTCATTCTAATTGTCACCCTTCTTTAAACTATAACATGGATTCTAATTATAATTCTAACCCTAATCCTAACCCTAATTCTATATGCAATTCCAACCCTAACCCTTATTATAACCCTAATCATAACCCTAACCCTAACTCTACTTGTAATTGTAATTGTAATTGTAACTCTAACTCTAGCCCTAACCCTAACCCTAACTCTACTTGTAATTGTAATTGTAACCCTAACTCTAGCCGCAACCCTAACCATAATTGTAGCTCTAATACTTACCCTAATTTAGCAACCCTAATTCTAATTCTAACCCTAACCTCAATTCTAACCCTAAGCCTGATCCTAATTCAAACCCTAACCCTAACTTTAATTAATCACGAGTCATGCTACAGGGTTTTCTTCTACATATTTTGTATGCATGTGTTATTCCCTTATTGCATGTGAGATCACCAATTATTTGGAAGGACCTCCTAACTAGGAGGTGGGCTTGTATTCAAGCCCTATAAATTTTGTGTTTATAGGTGTTATGTTTAAAGCTATATGGAGACTTGTCTATATTGTGCCATTATTTTTATAATTTTTTTCTTTTAAGGTTAATCAAACTTGCATTTTATCTAAGTTGTAACTCAATGCAAATCATGGAGTTTGAATCCATTCAATCATTGTACATGGCTAAGATTATTGTATTTGTAAATTTCATTATGTTTGATTTGGATGATGCATGTAGCATTCTCTTCAAGAGGAATTGTTTTTGTTATAAAAAATTGTGAGAATACAAAAGTCATAGATATATGGGTATGCCTTTGTACTCATCTACTTTATTGGTTCATTTTAAATATGTGTGTATGGCTATAAATATTTTTGTTAATTTTATCAAGTCAATGAAAATTGTTATGCCTTTGTACTCATTGACTCTATTGGTTAATTTTAAATATGTGTGTATGGCTATATTAGTCAATCCTAGATCTCCATTATCAAATTTGGTTGCCCTAGCCTGCAACTTCACCAAATTTAGGTTTTCAGATCATGTGGCATGCACAAGATATCCACCTCAAGGTAGTTTTCCAAGTCTAGTTATAGTCTCAAGTAAATGTTCATTATGATTCTACCTAGGTGGTATGATAGTCCACTAGTTCAAGTATATGACATCATTCAATAGCTAGATGCATCTGTTCTAATTCATTTCTTTTGTCTAAAATGGTTGTGACAATAAAAAAGAAGCTTATTGAACTCATAATCAATAGGAAAGCCCCGGTCATGTAATAGGAGTTCTTGAATTTGGTACCAATGATTTTGAGTTCCTTGTAGAATATGATGAACCTTTTGAACAAGAGAACCTTGTAGACCATGATGCATATCTTGAAATTTAAACTTGAATATTATCGTCATGTGAATGCTTTTAGCCATCCTACAACCTCCTATCACCCTTCATCCTCTTATAGGGATATTCCACACAACCTCTCCAAGTTGACTATGCCAAACCCAAAGTCACAATCCTAAGAGGTCCCTAATTTCCTCCCAATGATCATGAGAACCTTGAAGAGCCTACATCATCATCATCCAATCGAATGCCTATCCAAGAGCCTACTAGTCCTAGATCCCAACACCACCATGTAATCCCAATCCTAATTCATTGGTCCATCCACCTTTTAATCCATCAATCCCTTCATTACGCTCACCACCATCGAATCCTCCAACTTCACATCCTAAATTTAAATCACCTCTCTTAAATGACCTCTATAGATGTACTATGAACTATATTACAAACACAAACCTATATGCCATGTCCCTCTCTATTAAGTTTGATCACTCCCAATCCTAATCCATTTTCTCCTATTATCCATCCACCTAATCCTAAACATTCAACCTTCATTGATATATATTGATAGTAAAATAGAGTTTTAAATTGTTCTTAAGGTTTGGGACAATCATCTAGTATTAAGATCTAGTGCAAATTAAGACTGTTTAGACTTTAAATTAAATGGGCTACATGTATAATTTGACTATTTCATGGACTATATGTTATATACTGTTTGTCATGGACTTTATATATATATATATATATATATATATATATATATATATATATATATATATATATATATATATATTGTTGAACATGGACTTTATATATTTTTTGAACATGGACCTGGACTTTATATATTTACATGTCACACAATAAATGCAATCTTGTCATAAAAAAATCATACACATGTCAAAGTAATAATCATGTAAAACCATCATGTTAGTTTAGGTGCATCCATACATATATATGTTATCCATGCATACATACATTGCATATACATCATAAACTATAAAAGCATAACATCACATACATATGTATATACAAGTATCCCTAAATTTAATCATAAATCAAACTCTAATCTAACCATGTGCATGAAGGAAAAGAAATGTAAACATTTGAGATCAACCATAATAAGATATATAGATTAACATCAATAGAAATAATCGATTGTCATATATAAATCTCTATGTAAGTGTCAGAGTGTTGATCTAGATTTGCGCTTAATGAAGAAATTGCATTGAAAGAATATGTAGTGATGATGTCCTAATAAAGTTCCTCCATTCATTCACGGTATGCATATTTAGGTCCTGGTCAAATTTTAAGCAATAAAATGGTAAGCAAATCAAAACAAAGCATTAAAAAGTGAGATACTCATGAGGATCTCTTGCCTACTAGGAGGGATCAATCTCTCACATCTTCTCATCTAGATCAACTAAGTTATATTAAATGATCCTAGCATGGTTATAGTTATATTTATCCAAGTGCCTTGGTGCTTGTTCTTGTGTTGACCATGTAATTTAGGAGTCCCTAGAGTAAGAGTCCATGGGAGTGTCCCTTGACCAACCTCTACTACATCTTAAGTAGATTTGTAGCATGGGAGTGTACTAGGGGAAATCCTTTAGAAAGTCGCCCCTTTTCAATAATATAAATCTCTATGTAAGTGTCAGAGTGTTGATCTAGATTTGCGCTTAATGAAGAAATTGCATTGAAAGAATATGTAGTGATGAGGTCCTAATAAAGTTCCTCCATTCATTCACGGTATGCATATTTAGGTCCTGGTCAAATTTTAAGCAATAAAATGGTAAGCAAATCAAAACAAAGCATTAAAAAGTGAGACACTATCCAACTCATCCATAGTGGCATAGCGACTCTATCAAAAAATCATTTCAAGAAAAACTACCCAACTGAATGTTACAAAGACTCATCACCCTTTTTTTCTTTGAAATAAATATCCTCTTCCAAGTTCCTAGGTGGACAGTGAGAGTGGCACTAGGGCACAACAAGGGGAGAGAGAGGAGAATGAGAAAAATTCTTTGGTTAAGAAGATAAAACTAATGTCAGTTGAGGCAATTTGGTAAACTTGGGCCAACTAGATAGCTTGCCATTAGAGGGTGTTGACTCTTTCCCCTTGTCCAAATGGTTTGAAGATGCATTAACCAAGTACATAGTAGTTTGATTTCTAGTGTTTCCTGGAGTCTTAACATGAGCTCCACTATTTCTAGGGTTTCAATTATTGTTACAGTTCCCTAATATGGTCCACCCTTCCTCTTTTTTAGGGTGAGAGCCTTTGATAGTTTAGAAGAAGGCTTGTTGCACATGGAAACCAAGCAACAATCCTTAATCTTATGATTAGAGGATTGATACCTGAAAAAAGTGTTAGGAAAATTATGGTCAAGGACATGCAAGGTATGACACATTTGACCAATTTGAATATCCATGGTCTCTTTTAAATATTTCAAGAGGTCAACCTTGACACAAACTCATTTTTTTAGGGATGAACCAAGAATAATTGGTCTATCTTGACACAAACCATTTTCCTAAGTGAGTTCACGATAGTCATAAAAAAATGCCAACATGGCAAAGGAAAACTTAGGAATTCCTCCTAGACAAGGACACAAATCTAAGCCCTTTCATCAAAGACAACAAAGTCTTGTGTCCAAGGTTAGAAAACCAAAATGGAGGCACAAAAAAACTAGGGAATATGTTTAAAAATGGCCTCCATATGGCTAGCTTCAATGAAGTAAAACATAAAAAACCCTTAGTGAGGCTTTAGACAACATCAAAGTGGACTCCATGTGGAGCCCAAGCCTTGTTGGCCTAGTCTCTTGGCATCATTATAGGGGGAACCCTCCAACAAAGTGTCCTATTAAAGTGAAATGTTCTTACCATTTACAGGCATTGTCAAACTCTAGTATGGGTAGAACCACATTTGGAGGGGACTCAGAGTGCATACCTTGTGGAACACCTTGGGAATAAACTTCTTGGGTTACTTGTTTGACAAATCCATCCTCGAGATCCATCAAACCATCAACACCAATAGAAACTACTGGGTTGAAAAAGTTTGAGGCCATTAAGAAGGCTAAGGGAAAGCCTTCAAACATGGAAGTATTAAAAACCCCACAATAAAAGTAGAAGAATATAGAAAATTCATGGCCAAATGCATAATATTACATTAGAAAACAAAATATGCAAGGAAAGGACCAAAACCCTGGTAGAGATCATGCACCTAGATGTATGGAATCCTAAATATTACTAATTTACTCTAGTGAGTTTATCTAATTTCTTTAGCAATCTTTTTCATCACTATAGTCTTGTATATTGTGTGTGAGATTCTCCTTGTTGGATGCTTACTATTAAAACTAAGACTCTCATGGATTTCTTAATTATTGAATTTCCTTTATATTGAAATGATTATATTCTTGGTGTTCATTCTAAGAACTAAAACATTAAATTCTAAGTACACAATACAAGATTTAGTAGACATATCATTCTAGTTGATAGCAAACTATAAGTTAGGAAATAAATGAAAAATCTAACCAACAATGTTCTAAATTTAAATTTTAAAAAATTGATCAAATTCAAACCTCTTATTAGAATTTAACTAGCTCCAAATCCAAGGCATGTAACCACCTTCAAATAATGAAGCCTTTAGAAGTGTACTTACTAGAAATTTAATGTGAATATATATTGCATGACTATAGGTGGGTCTGACTGTCTTTTCTAAATTTTTGAGTGATCCTAATAGAGTTGAATGGAAGTACATGTGGCAAATCTATATATGTTTCAAATTTAGATTATTTTAAGCATTGATTGGTAATTAAGAAGGATTATTTATCATTCAAAGGGATTGGAAAAAACATTTTGTTAGTATGTTCTTGTGTTTTGTAGTCATGTAGTCTTTATAACTAGGAGAGTGTGTCACGTGTTTTAATTTTTCTACTCCAAGCCATGGTGTTCTTAAATACTATCATTTAATTAAACTAACATGAAATGAACTAATGCATTGAGATCCTTAATATACATATATATATATATAGTTATGTACACATACATACTTATATATGAATATGTATATATAAACACACATGTGTGTGTACATATGTACATACGTATATACACATATATGTGTGTATATATGTATATGTATATGATGCAAACACACACAAATATTATATGTTGTGATTTTTCTAGTCTAGACTATGATGTTCTAAAATATTATCATCGATTTCAACTAATGTGAGATGAACTAATGCACTAAGATCTTATGTGTATATATATATATATATATATATATATATATATATATATATATATATATAAATACATATATGTATGTATGTATATATAACCTAATAATGGGATGAAAGGATGTAGATAATATTATTTTGATTGGTGGCAAGGATGGTGATATGAATAGCATTCATTATTTTGCATGCATTTGCACTCACTCCTTGCTAGTGGCATGGTATTTTTGTGTTATGATGTCCATGGGACAACGTGTTTAATCCTAGCTACAAATGTAGTCTCTACAACATATGGCTTTTGGTAGTGGTGATAGGTGTGGATGTATGCATTGCTCTTGCAACATGAGTAAATCTAATCAAGTTTTGAGGGGCATGAAGAAGTCACAAAAATGTAGAGTTTACAGTGACGAAATGGTGGTAAATGTTATGGATTTTGTGAAGTGGGAAATTAAAATCCTAAAACTATGTCTATGGATTGTTAGGATTTGGGAGCTTGCAAAAGACTTGGATGGTACTCCTAGCATTAGTATTTGGGAGGCTATGTCTAATTTGTTGCTAGATCTTGAGCATACCCATGGGTGGATGAGTGTGTTTGATTTCTCTCAAACACTTAGTTGTGCATCCATGCTTTCTTCTACATATAATTTATTTTTGGTCCATAGTTCATCAGGAAGAGGTCTTATTCAACTATACCTTGGAACATATGCATGCAGCTCAACTGTGATAAATATGCCTTCAATGTGTGATGGAAGAGGTGGCTAAAATTTTAAATGTGGTTTTACCTATTGATATGATTGTAGCTTACTCAAATTGTTGTGAAGATTCTATTTTATCCATGGAGGTTGTGTCTCCTAAACCAGGCAATGTCTATTCAAAATGTGATTGTAAGTTTGATTTTGGGTTGATGGGGCCTACGTAATTTTCTCTATGCCCTGGATAATATGTTTCCTTTGTTGGATGGGGTTTTTTGAATTGTCAATTTTATAAGTTCGTGTCTTCTAGTTTAGAGTTTAGATACTCTCCTTATTTGTCATGGTGGCCATCAAGTGGCACCAATAACTAGTTCACTATTTTGGATTTGGCTCTTGGGCCTTACCAAGTTTATAATCAAAATATATGTGTATGTATGTATGTATGTATACATATACATGCGTATATTTATAGATCCCTATAAGTGGTCACTTTGGGATTGGACTAGGATAAAAACTTAAGTTTACCAAAGCATATATATGTATATGTATATGTATGTGTCCGTATATTTTTTTGACTGAGAAAATTGGGTTTTTAGCCTGGTTTGAGATCAGAGAGACCTTTACAGGGATCTCTTCCGATGGATTTATCACCAAGACCTCTACTAGGGGGTCTCAGTCCCCAAGGCATTATCACCAAATTCAAACCCGCGAGCTCATTGGCCCAGTGAAGGCCCACATCCTGCAAGCACAATAACCCAACAAAGGCACACATCCTGAAAGCATGTCAGCCTAATGAAGGCACGAGGCCTATGAGCTCTTTGGCTCAGTGGGGATTTGAATCTTGGTGGCCACCACCACAACTATGTGACTTGACCACCGAACCACACCCTTATCAGTATGTATATATACATATATGTATATAAATAAATATATGCACATATATACACACATTTATGTATATGTGTATATACATTGTATACATATATACGTATATGAACATATATACATACATACATACATGTAGACACATACATACATATGTATACATATATACATATATGTATGCATGCATGCATGTATGTATGTATATGTGTATATGTATACATGTATTTATGTATACATATGAGCAATTGAATGGAGTGGATGGTCTTAAGATTTTCTTACTTTATTATATATATATATATATATATATATATATATATATATATATATATATATATATATATATGTACATATATGTGCATATACATAAACATATATAATTAAGTAAGAAAATCTCAAGACCATCCACTCCATTCATATGGTCATAAATTCATAAAAAGTATCTCAAGAAGGGAGGTTGAAGCTCTATAATGGTCAAAATGCTATTGTGGATATCAATATTTATTATGAATATAACCAAAACAAATCTATTGGTGTAGGACATGCCCCAATAGATCATGGGTTGTTTCAAACCATGCAAATTATCATACCTTCATATTAGAGACAAACCATGATGATAATAACTTTAAAAGTTCATCCAATATTCGAGTAGATTTAGAAATCCAAACACATCAAACCTTAGAGTAGATAAGTTTGATGATGATAGATTGTCTTTTATTGGCTCAGACCTATATAGTGGGGACATATAAATTGGAATGGTGAGTTCATGGCCATATAATACAAATTTTATCCTCAAGTTGAAGCATTTTGAAGAGAGGGGATTGATCAAGTTTAGGGACAACCCTAAACTATGGTGCTATTCTCTAAACACCTCACTAGGGACTTGTGTCACATAGACATCCTTCACTAAGGAATTCATACATACCCACTTCAAAATGGGATCAAAGTCACATACAATTCTCCTCACCTTAATCTCTCAAGGAAGATACACATATTCATATAACTAGGGTTTCATACTAACAATTACTAACATTACTAGGATCAAATCCATATAAAGAAATATGCATAACAAAATCAATATAAAATAAATATAGTTATATGAGTGCATAGGATAACAATAGTGAAATAACTTCATAATGCAACAATATGCAATGCCCTAAGATGGCTCCATGTGATGTGTAATGCCCTACCATGCAACCCTAGAGATAAGTTCAACTCAAGCAACAAAAAGGGTGAAAAATATATATATTTTTCTTTAGAAGTGGTAATAACAAAACATAACATGGTCTAATAGCAACAAGTTAAACTAACATCTCTAGGGATTACATAGCTACATTATTGAAATATAACAACAAACAACAACATACATAATTTAATCAAATACACCAACTAGCATCTTTCATTATGACATCCAAATACATCAAGAAGTTTGCACTAAGATTACAAGTACAAATAGTTTATCTTAGAAGAGGAAATACATAGTTTCATTGTTACAAAAGCTCTTTTTTTAAATACATCAAATTACATAGTGAATTCCACTGATACATAGATCTAGATGCAATAATTGTCTTCAAACAAAGGTGCAAACTGGAATCTGCTACGAGAGATACATCCACGAATCATGACACCAAAAAAACCAATGGAATAATACACATCCACCTGACCATGTGGAACCTTGAGGTCCACCCCCATGCTAGGAGGTAAAAATGAGGTCCCACAAAGACAATAGTCAAGAAAACCATATGCTAATAGATGCAAGGACTACACATGACTCCAATAGAACATAGATCAATAAGAACAACACAGGTAACTTAAATCAACACTTACACACTTAATTGAACTTCCAAAGGCACTCACACAACTGAAGGAGGAAATACAACTAGGGTTATCCTAATATCCTTTCCCGACCACCGGCCCCCATACAAAGTCATGCCGAACCAACATACCTTTCATGAGGACAAGCCAATTGATTTGCCATTCCAGTCCTTCTCATCTCATCTCAAGCCTAAATGAGCACTTGAGCCATGAGTGAGGCATACATTATCTTGCTTAATGTGATTAACTACCCAACCCCTTAATTCATTAATTAGGTTATCACTTGATTACCAACTTCCAATGGGTTATCTTGGCTAGCCACTTTGGGCCCCAGTCCCACATTGAAAGCCACTCCCCTACTTGCATCTAGAAAACCCTATCCATCAAGCAAAACATTACCATCTTAAAAATAAGTGCTCAAATACAATGCAAGGCATTTACTTTCTTGCATAGTCAATATAATCACATGTATAGCTACACTAAGCAAGGCATAAACCATCTTGCACATGTATTATTCCAACATGAATAAGAAACCATATTTTAAGAATGCATTCCATTCAACTCACAAGATACACACATAGCTAACCCCCACACAATCACTCTCTCCTAGGCCTCTGGAAACTACTTTTACAACACTTGACATCATAATTGTCACACATCACATTCACTTTCCACAGCACATCCTAAACCAAGATCAATAATTCAATAATAAAACCACTAATGTAACATATGATCTGATGCACTAATAATGGACTTAAAGAATGTAAACTTATTCCAAGCATGATCAATCATCTAACAACATAAGATAACTCTATCCCAACAATACAGAATAATAATAACATAAAGGATCATAAAGTAGATTAAAACCAATCATCCATTTAAATCTTTAGAAAGTATATGAGTTAAATGCTAAACATTTTATATCATATCAAACCTAACCTCCACTTACTCACCCAATTTCATAACTAAGCACAATGTTTAATATAAGTCATAAATAAGATTACACTCTATTATATGACTACAAAGTTCTTTAAGGTGAAGAGAAAGCAAGATATATATATATATATATATATATATATATATATATATATATATATATATATATATATATATATATATATATATATATATATATATATATATATATATATATATATATATATATATATTTGACAAGTCTTACTAAATCTAAACTAAATGTTATCTTCCACCAAAATATATATCAAAGATATCTAGACATATAACAAACATAAATTAAATTCATAGACTAACTCTATGCACACTACTTAAAATATCCTAATTCGTACTAAAATTAAAGACTTAACTAAGGTCATCATACACACCCTATAACTAGATCTAAAATAACAATTCAATATTTATAATATGATAATTTACATCAATTTGACTAAGACAATTATATATTAAGAAACCTTATTTATTATCCATATCCCACTCTTTTACAATAGATAAAACTACTAATATTCTTAAATATACAAGATAAAATCATATTTACAATATAGAATCTTTCTATGAATACAAGATAAATACTTTATATATAACAAGATAATTATTATCTTTATTTACAAGGCAAAGTCATATTTACCTTAAATAAACAAGAAAAAATATTATTTAATAATTCAAGAAGAATGGTACATTCTAAAGGAATAAAAAGATTTAGTTTCTAAATAAAAGAGGATTCTAAACAAGTCTATGAAGATTTAGTTTCTAATTTATATATTAAAAAAAATCACAAAAGAAGACTAAGAAAAGAATGATCTATAAGTTAAATAAATTTGAATAATAATAATATAAATTCAAAAAAACTAATTTAGATCTATAAGTTAAACAAATTTGAATAATAATAATATAAATTCAAAAAAACTAATTTAAATCAATATTTAAAATAGTATCATATCAATTTGATATTTTTTTAATATGACAAAGTATATTAACTTAACTGAATAATTAAGTTATGAACTTTACAAATTTACCAATCTTTTCTAGACACGTCATTTTTTATTTATTTTTAAGCACCTGGTAAACTTTTTAACATGTGACCGGTGATGCTGGCATGACACACCCTCTAGCTCCATGTGGATGGGGGGAGACTGGACCTCATGACCTCCTTACCTACAATAGGAATACTTAGCCAATCGAGCTAGGGCCCCGCCTTTCTAGACACACAATAATTAAATATCATAAAATTTAAATAAATATTCTCTAATTACAAAATTGATTACATTCTAATAAATAAATAGATTATTAAAAAAATGGTAAAATCAATGCAATACAAATTCTGATAGGAGTTAAAAAAGAATCTTCCTAAAATGATTTCAATTCATTAAACTTTGAAATGAGCCAATTTCTAATTAAAAGACTTTCTAACTACATTCCCTAGTAGAGATTAAAATCCTATGTTAATGAGAAAATAAATTCATAAAATCTTATTCATTTTCCATCTACAATATCTGTGTTGCTTGCAGATCTCAATAAAAGAATTGTTGAAAAATTAAAGGGTTTGATTTGGCACACGCCAGCATCCTAACTTGCCTAAGAAGGAAAGAAGATATGATTGCGGAAGTTTAATTTTTAATGTTTAATATTTATAGGTTGAGAGAATTGGATTTCACGTTTAGTTTTTAAGTTTATGTCCAGATCTAAGGTGCTATTTTGATTAACGTGTTTAATTGTGAGGCTAGGCAAAAACATGAAAAAAATGAAAGTGCCAAGAAATCAAATTTGACAATGACCCAGTTGAGATATGGGCATTTCTACTTGGAATCCACTTTTGGTTTTTGTTTATAGCATGAAAATAAAGAGCAGTTTCAAAAAACATTTTTCAACAGGCTGGCACAAATTTGACCAAAAAATAAAAGTGCTCAGAATTAAAATCAAAGCCCAACCCAGTTCAAATTTGGCCATTCCTAGTCAAAAACCCAGGTTAGAATTTCATTTGTGAAAGAAGATAAAGTGTTGGGTAAGAAATGGTGTGTTTTTGCCCAATTTTCAAATGCAAAAGAATGGTTGAAAAGAGGAATTTAAAAGCTAGTTTTACCAACCAAAATGCAATCAACTAACATTCCACAATGAATTTCTATCCAAACATAAGCATTTAGCTAGAAATTTCAAGAAATATAATGGGAAAAATACCTTAAATCCCCCTAGTCTACAAATAAGGAAATGTAATGTCAGAAAATGTCCCCTTGGGGGCTTTTCCCTCATAAGGTTTGTCTTTCAAGTGCATTTAGGATATTTTAGTTCATATTTTAGCATCTCGATGGAATGAGACCTAAGTCCCATGGCAAATAGGACTTAGGAGGACCCCTTGAGCTATACCCTGCCTAAAATAGGGGGGCGACTTGGGCACCCACACCCTAGTCCTACCCTATTTTAGGGTAGCCCCAATTTCTAGGTATCAGTTTATGGCCACTATGAGGTTATTTTTCTGACATGGTAAAGTTTGACTATTAAAATCTTGATGGGAGTACTTGTAGGTGCATATATAAACATGTGTAGGCATTCATTTGTATACGAGATAAGGACTAGCAAGCTATTGTGTTCTCAAGGTGATTCAAGGCTTTCTATTGTGTTTCAAGAGTAGACTTGTGTGTTTTGTGTATTGATATTTACATATTTGAGTATCAATTCCTTCATGGCATGAAGAGCATCATCCTCCATGAAATCTTCTCTACAAGGTGACATATCATTGTGTTTTTATCATTGATTCCTTTAGTTTTTGGCCTCTGCCTCACAAGGGCACACCCTCTTTATCAGACAATGGTGTTTGGAGACTTAAGTTGATGTAGGAGCATCCAGTAGTGTAAGGGCAATCTTGCATCACCCAAAAAAGATGTGTTTTAAAATTGTTGATGTTCTTTCCATTTCTTTTCAAAATTTGTGGTTTTGGTTCCATAATCACTTGAATAATGATGTAGGACTTTCAGTTTTTCCAAACTACTAAAAATAGTAACATGCTATTTTTAGAAAGTTTGCATTTGGGCATAGATTGAAGTTAAAATTTACAGGAAGTTACATAACAGAAATATAAGACCTTTAATGAAGGAATCACACAAAATAAATTTGCGAGCTGAAAGATATTAAAGTTTATGTTTCCTGAAAAATACCTGAAAATTATTCAAACTCGTGTTTGAGGCACTAAACGTCCCCGTACGGGCCCGAAAATGGCCAGAACTGGTAGAGCAAGTTCTTAGCACATAGAGCACTCCATAAACTTTCTGACGCATAAAATAGTTCATCAATCAGACACCCGGATCAGAAGTTATGGCTCCCAAAAGTTGACTTATTTTTGGAGGGAGATGCAAATTTTGAAATTAGGCTATTAGCCACCAAAAAGGCTATTACTAACCATTTTTGGGAACCCTGGGTAGTAGTAGAGTTAAGGGGGTAAGCGTAGAGTCAAAAATAGGTGGGAAAATAGAAACCCTAGCTAATTTGGGGTTACAGAAGGCAGATGATTCCAGAGTCTTTTGAGAGGAAGCTGTAATGTGTTGCAGCATGTGGAGGGTTGATTCCTCTGATTGTAATTGAGCTTCTGTAATGTAATAAGTTGTCCAAATCAAAAAAGAAAGTTTTATTTTCTGTGTTCAATTTCTATTATTGTGTGTTTTGTGATTTACCCCTTCATCAAGTGGTATCAGAGAAAAGGTTCCTGAGTCTGTAGACAGATCACCGACCGTGAGGTAGTTTGCACTAGGACCTGAGGTTGTGGGTTTGCTGCAGAGATCAAGATGCCTCCACAAAGAAACTATATTGGGAGGAATACTTTGATGGAAGAGGGTTTTAGAGCCCTGCAAAGGCAAATCAATGCATTGCAAGAGGAGCTGCGAAGACAGTTTGAACTGAGAACAAGAGAAGAAAGTGAAGATGAAGCTAAAGAAGAGCTATCTGAGGAAGAACAAGAACAAGAAGTTAGGTTGTTGAGGGCCATTTCAAAGATCAGAAAGAGGCCCAGGATCAAAGTTTCTACATATTTTGGAGATTTGAATCTGAAACAACTTATTGATTGGATTAATGACATGGAGGAATATTTTGAGTATGAAGATGTAGAAGACCCAGATCGGGTCAAGTTTGCAAAAACAAAATTGAAGGGCCATGCCAATATTTGGTGGAAGGAGGTCTAGTTAGAGAGGAACAGAAGAGGAAAAGGAAAGATCACCATATGGGATCGAATGGTGGAGAAACTGAAGAAGCAGTTCATTCCTGTGGAGTATGAGATGGAGTTGCTGAAAAAGTTGCAAGGACTAAAGCAAGGTAACAAGTCTATCAAGGAGTATATAGAAGAGTTTTATAAGATTACTATCAGGACAAGCCATGAAGAGCTCAACAAGGAGAAGGTAACCTGTTACATTAATGGGTTGAGGCCAAGTATTCAAGAGGAGTCAAGCCTAGTCAGAATGACCACCATAGAAGATGCATACCAGTTTTCCCTAAAGGTGGAAGAGAAGCTGAATAAAAGATTTGACAGCAAGCAAAGGGGAAGAGGTCAAGGTAGAAGGACTGGTGGAAGACCCTATGGGGGCTGAAATGAAGATTCAAAGAAAAGTGAAGAAGTCGGCACCAGTCGAAATCAGAGAGGAGATAATACCTACCGCCCTCATGACTAGAACAATGATGAGCAAAGAGGAAGAGGAAGAGGCAGACCTGGGCAAGGACCCAAAAGAGGAGGTTTTAGAGAAACCTGTTTTCAATGTGGAGAAGAAGGGCATCAAGCATACAAGTGTCTACAACATCAAGGAAGGACAAATAGAAGACCTACAGGCAATGCACGAGTCACACATATAGATGAAGATGCACATTCTGAAGATGCTGAAAGGGGAGAACCCTAGTTGTCAGAAGAACCTTGCTAAATGAGGAGAAAGAACCCAATCAGAGGAAGAGTTTATTCCACATAAGGTGCAAATTTGAAGGTAAGTGTTGTGATATTATTATTGACAGTGGAAGCACTGATAATCTTGTTTCAGAGGAGATGGTTGACAAGTTGAAGTTGACAAGAAGAAAGCATCCACATCCATATTGGATTGCATGGTTGCAGAAGGACCATAGAGATTTGGTGAATGAGCAGTGTTTAGTGAAGTTCAAGACTGGTGACTACCATGATGAGGTGTTGTGTGATTCATACTGATGGATGCATGTCATATGCTGTTGGGGAGGTCATGGCAGTATGATAGGAGCATTGTCCATGATGGCTGTGAAAACACATATTCCCTAACAAAGGATGGAGTTTGTCATAAGTTGAAGCCCTTGATGGAGGTGGAAGAAAAGGTATGTAGTACTTCAAAAAATTTCCTGGTAGATGGTAAGAAATTTTTGGAGGGTATGAAGCATGAGCGTCATTGCTTTGCATTGATTCCTAAGATTAGTCAAGAGAACTGTGAAGATGTACCAGCAGAAGTTTCAGATATGTTGGAAGAGTTCCATGACATTATCTCTGATAATGTACTAGAAGGTTTACCACCAGTAAGGAAGATAAGTCATCAAATGGATTTGATACTAAGAGCTAGTTTGCCAAACAAGGTAGCCCACAGAATGACCCCTGTAGAGAATGAAGAGATAAACAAACAAGTTCAAGAGTTGTTGAGGAAGGGACTAATAAGGTAGAGCCTAAGTCCATGTGCAGTACCTACAGTACTAGCACCAAAGAAGGTTGGAGAATGGAGGATGTGTACAAACTCTTGATCCGTCAATACGATAACGATCAAGTATAGATTTCCATTGCCAAGAATGGATGACATTATGGATTGTTTGAGTAGAGCCAAGTACTTCACAAAAATTGACCTAAAGAGTGGGTATCACTAGATCCATATCAGAGAAGGAGATGAATGGAAGACAACCTTCAAGATAAAGGAAGGTTTGTATGAGTGGTTAGTCATGCCATTTGGGCTAACCAATGCACCGAGCACATTCATGCGGCTCATGAATGAGGTACTGAAAGAATTTTTGGAAGTTTTGTTATTGTTTATTTGGATGATAATTTGATTTTTAATAAGACTTGGGATGAGCATCTGATGCATATCAGAAGAGTTCTAGAGAAGCTGAGGGAGAAGAAGTTACTGATTAATCTAAAGAAATGTAGTTTTGCAAAGAAGGAGTTGGTATACCTAAGATTTGTTGTCTCAGAGGAAGGTCTTAAGATGGACCTAGAAAAAGTAAGGGCTATCATTGAATGGCCTACGCCAAGGAGTGCAACGAAGGTAAGATATTTTCATGGTTTGGCAAGGTTTTACAGAAAGTTTATTAGGAGTTTTAGTAGCATTTGTGCACCCCTAACTGAGACAATGAAAGGGGATAGAAAAGAGTTTAAATGGACTAAAGGAGAAGACAAGAGCTTTGATACATTGAAGCAGGAAGTTGTAGAACAACCTGTTTTGGCACTTCTAGATTTCAATAAGGTATTTCAGGTAGATTGTGATGCTAGTGGTAGTGGTATAGGAGTTGTTTTGAGCCAAGAAGGTAAGCCCATTACCTATTTTAGTGAGAAGCTTAATGATGCCAAGAAAAAGTATTCTGTTTATGATCAGGAATTTTATGCAATAGTTTAGGCTTTGAAGACATGGAGACATTATTTGTTGCCAAAAGAGTTTGTTTTATATACTGATCATTAGGCTTTGTAGTACTTTAATAGTCAAGGGAAGTTGAACCAAAGGCACTTAAAATGGGTTGAGTTTTTATAGAGCTATACCTTTGTTTTGAAGCACAGGAGTGGAAAGTCCAACAGAGTTGTAGATGCCTTAAGCAGAAGGCAAAATTTGTTGACAGAAATGAAGATAGAGGTTCTTGGGTTCGATAAGCTCAAAAGTTTGTATCCTAAAGATCCAAATTTTGTAGAGGCCTAGAAAGCTTGTTTGGAACTTGTTACTTTGAACAAGACAAAATGGTTGGATTTCATAATCCAAGATGGCATGTTGTTTAGAGGAAGCCAGTTGTGCATTCTAAGGAGTTCCATGAGAGAGAACTTGATTAAGGAGAAACATAGTGGAGGATTGGTCAGACACTTTGGTCGAGATAAGACCATTGCTGTTGTTGGTCAAAATTATTATTGGCCACAGTTGCATCAAGATGTGAGGAAATTTGTGCAGAGTTGTAGAATATGTCAGATGGCAAAAGGAGCAAGTCAGAACATAGGTCTCTATCAGCCATTACTTGTACCAAAGAAGCCATGGGATGAGATCAGTATGGATTTTGTTCTTGGTTTACCAAGGACACAGAGAGGACATGATTCCATTTTTGTGGTGGTGGACAGATTCTTGAAGATGGCACATTTTATTCCTTACAGGAAGACTAATGATGCAATTCATATTGCTGAATTATTTTTCAGAGAGATGGTGAGATTACATGGTCTACCAAAGAGCATAGTTTCAGATCGAGATACCAAGTTTGTTAGTTATTTCTGGAGGACATTGTGGAAGAAGTTGAAGACAGATTTGAAGTTCAATTCTGCACACCATCCATAGATTAATGGATAGATAGAAGTGGTGAATAGAAGTTTGGGTAACCTACTACGATGCTTAGTAGGAGATAAGCCCATGGGATGGGAATTGATTTTACCATAGGTAGAATTTGCTTACAACAATTCTGTCAATAGGAGTACTGGTAAATCACCATTCTAGATTGTATATGGAAATAGTCCAAGAAATGCTTCAGAGTTAAGGAATCTAGACAAAGGAGAAAAGACAAGTGCCAAGGCTGAAGACTTTGCAGAACGTCTAAAGAATTTGCATGAAGAGGTGAGAAAGCACATTAATAAGATGAATATTTAGTACAAGGCTAAGGTAGATCAGAAGAGGAGGTATAAGGAGTTCCAAGTAGGAGATGAAGTCATGGTTCATATTGGTTCCCAAAAATGCAAGTTGCTAACCCTAAGAGGATGCCAAACTCTATGTTTGGATTTACAACATTTTTGGACCAATTGATAGAGCTATTAGCTCCCTACACTTCAGGTCCTGCAAACCTAGGTGGGTGTACCTTTGTAACTAAAGTAGACCTAACACTATATGACTTGATTGGATTAGTAAATCTATCACAATGGCATAAAATGTAATAGATGCAATCTAATGATTATCTCCTAGTCCTAATGTACTGACTTAAAGTAGAAATGTCTTGAATATGACTTTGGATAGTAATGACTAGTGCCTACTTCTATTGGGCTATGGAGTCGGTAAATGGATGATGATTTAATGGAAATGGATGTATAAGGTAAGTTGATCTACTTCACAGCTTAACTTGAACTTGTAAGGCACATGGGATGTTTGCACCTTATGCAAACGTGCAAGAATGTCAGTTATAATGTTGTTCTTATACTATCCCAATGATATTCCCAATGATATTCCCCATATTACTGTGAACAACTGAGAGGATATTTAATTCTAGTAAGAAGGGAATTTAGACAAGACTATTTTTGTAGAAAGGATTTACCTCTTGGCAAAGACCTTATGACAATTTTGATCAACTTCTTACTGAAACCAACCAATTCGAACACATTGAATTAGCAAATGTGACCAGATAAATCAATAATATCCTTGATATGATAATTTAAACAATATGAGAAAACCATTTTGGAGACAACATTATAACATTTAGTATTTTAATAATAACATTACAGTTGAACACTGAAAATAGATAACCGAATGGAAGCAGTCCTTTCCATAAAAAAAATGTGTATATAAAAGTTCTTATGAGGCGAATGAGTGGAGTGGAATTAAATAATTTCCTACTACTACCCTAAATCTACTGATGCCTCCAATCTACTGATTACATCTTTTGCTTGATTCTTCTTCTCTGATAAATTTCCTTTGAACTCTAGGGTTACAACCCTTTATTTCTTCCGTTGCAACCTTTGGTATACCTTTTCGTTTATTTAATTGCCTTTGGCAATGATTAAATATTTAATCTATCTTTTTGATCTTCACATAATACTTTAATCTCTATTTGATTATATTTCCTGACGTGTTTTTTTTTTACTGTTATCTCGCAAGAATATTTATTTGAGTGAAAAATTATCTTCTACTTCCCATTTTGTGCTTTCATTATATTTCATTCTTCTTTTAATTAATCATTTCCAATACTAATATTCTTCAAGTAATCTATGGGAAATAATATTTATCCCATTTCTCTTGTTACCTTTATATTTATTTGGGTGAAAATTTTACCCATTTTACCTCGGTGAAAATATCTCTCGCAACTTCCTCAGTGAAAAATATTTTATTCTCCAAGCGAAAATTATCAATTTTGATTATTAAGTCTTTCTTTAGGTAAATTAATTATATCTTTGATTACCTTTACTTTATCATCGGGCTGACGTTACGTATTTGGGGACTTTTCATCAGCAAGTCAGGCAGACACAAAGTTTGCTCACCGATAAGCCATCTCTTGCCGATGAGGTATCCATCGGCAAGACTCCTCAAATCGGTGTGATTTTAAAAATTCATTCTGATTTCATTGTTTCCCCAATGACATTTGTTTTATTTTTTATTCTTTTTGGGTTTGCTAGTTTTGGCACAGGTAGCGAGGATTTTGGTGAGGGCTGTGGACCCCGGTTATATATCTTCAACAATATATATTAAATTAAGCTTTTGCCCACCCATCTGCATATCAGAAGACTTATTTTTAGTCATTTCGATATGTTATCTCTCACCGATTAGGGTTTTATTTTGCAGTGTTTACGGTGATATCATCTTCCTTGTATCACATCAGTGTATTAGATGGAATCTCCAATCTGCATTTTCATTTTGCGTATCCTGCAATCTTGGCATTCTCTTGGGGTTTTGTTTACTGACCTTGCCTCATGTCCACAGGAGCATTTCAAGCCCCAACATTTGATAGAATTTGTAATATCATTAAGCTTCGATGTGTATTTGTAACCTACTAATGATCACGCTGCTGAGAATGAGATCTAAATATACATGATTATACAGAAATATATACAATCTAAGCACTATTGCCAAAGTGCATAAGTCTTGTCCAAGTGTAGTAGAAGGACATCATCTAGAAAGAGCTGAAACATTGTTGAAGGTGATATATATCACTGCTAAGCTTTCTGTCCATCAGGTCCATTGGCAATTTTCACTTCAAGCAGAGAAATCTGGTTGAATCTCCTATGAACTTTACCAACGTGTATATATAGTCTGTAATCTCAATGATATGCAAATCATATTGATCTGTCTAAGATGCCATCAGGATTTATCTTTGCTTGAAAGCCCATTAAACAAATTCATTTTGCACATATCCTCACGGTGATCCCATTTCATTTAGTTTTGAAGGATGTCTACACCCAACTACAAAGCTCCCGCTCTGGCACGGGCTGGGAGGATGCTGGCAAAGGTTATGGAGCTTGACTTCACACATGCCAGTTGCATCTGCTTAAAAGTTTCTAAGACCTTTCCAACTAATCCATTTTGAGCCTATCTGGTTATCATAGCAGTCCATGAGATTACTTCTGTTGTGAGGTCATCCGAGAAACAATTTCAAATGCTTTGTCTATGCATTCCTTTTCTTCTTTTTGTGCTGTGCAGTGGCTGTGGAATACGACTTCAGATCGAGCCAATTGCAATTGCTTTCAAGTTTTTGAAATTCTTCCAACAAAACCATTTTGTTCACGTCCTCTACACCGACAACACAACTCTTTGAGGTCACAGTTCTTTGAGGCAAACAACATGCCTCTTCTATAGTTGCTAGTAATGAACCCTTAAGTATTAACATTGGTATGGTACCGCATGCCCAATGTTCATAGTCTTTTTCCACTGTGATTGTAGTTTTTTGTCTCCTTTGATTGAGCCATCGTTCTGGTAGTAGAGAGATAAGTCTTGTGTTACCCATTTCTTTAAAATAAATCATATTTCTAGGTCATCCAATTTCAATTCAATCATCATCAATTGGATCACAGTCAACCTGAATTGATTTGGCTCTTTACAGAGTCCTACCACCTGTTGAACAATGCGGAGATATTGAGCCCCGGAGATAGAGTTATTGACTCAAATGCTTTCATCAAAAATCTGCCAAACGTCAAGTCCATGAGTCCAAACATCTATGGTGATTAAGACCTAAGTTGTACTAGCACAAAATTCAACCATAATTGCATCACATTCTTTTTAGGGCATATCTCCATGCATAGATGATACAGTGAAATTGTTACTCTGCATCTTTTGTTTTAGCCAATCAACCTTTCTTTTTGTATTACAAAATGTAACACTTGAGTAATTGTAAGTGTATCAGTACAATGTCTCCATTTTTTAAAATTTTTTCTCTATGAACACCCAAGCAACCTCCTGAAACACAATTGCAACTGCTATTTTGATATTATCCACCCACGAGTCTTGATAAAATGTCCCCAACATGATCGGGTTTGTCATGTGAACATTTCAGTGTTTCCGTGATCTTGAGTGCATAAAAAATGTCTTTCATTGTTTGCAAAAGAAGCTTTCGGTGTTTAAAATGCCATGAAACATGTATCGAGAGAATCTCGTACTAATGATGAGAACATAAAAAAACCTAATGGCCCGATAACTTTTCTCAAACTTCCATAAGAACTCTCCCACATATTTATAAAGAGCTCGATGGCTGTAGATCTGTGTGTCTCTAATATAGGCTTATAAAGCGTAGCTACATTGTATACCAAAAGCGTAAAGATGAGGACCTTCATAGTCATTTCTAGAATGGCCATGATCAAGGAAGAAGATTGAAGAGTGATACGTTGAAAAATAGAGTATAAGACTATTATGTTGTTATAATTCAAGCCAAGACCTTGCCCTATTCAACAGAGTTTACATTCAATTGGAATCCGCACACAAGTTGATTGCTTAATTTTGAAATTGGTCTGTAGTGACCAAAATCTAGTGCATGCTCAATATTCATTGTTTCATCAAAAAGGTAGCCTCCACAATAAGAACTTTCACAGACATTTCCTCTCCTATGAGTGTAATCCCTGGCTTGGTATAGCATGTTATGTTTTTAAATTGCCTTGCGATCATGTTCTTCGGGTGTATTTCCAAGTACTGAAATAAATCTTCACACATGAAACCCTAAAAGTTTTGCAAAAATAGCTTGGAAATTTTAGTCCCAACAATGGCTCTTTCTGGGGATGTATGCCCCTTGTGGGCATAGCAAGATCTCGAGATCTCTGGGATAGCAGACCAATGCCTTCTTCATTGGGAAACAGAGTCTACTTTTAGCCCCAAAACTAATATGGTCAAAAGACCATATCAGAAAAGAAAATCCATGTCTTTCCCTTGTCAAAAACCTTGTTCTAATCATGTTGTAATGATACCCCATCTGCTTGATTGTGTATGTTCGTGTAGTTCATTAATACATCATAGTTTATGTTATAAGTGTGTTCTGTATTATTCGGTATCTGGAAGTCAGGCATAGTCTGAACACCTTCATCACTGTATGACATAACTTATTATTATCTAACCTTGTAGGATGTCTTACTTTATCATATATATTGTTATTCACCAAATGTTGGTTTTTTAACTGAATTGGAAAATGGATTAAATCAAGCTGCTTCTGACACATGTTATCACCAATGCTAGCTCTAACATAAAACACCGTATCTTTTCCCTTAGCACATCCATCTTCCCCACACGCTTGAGAGTCAATAATCTACCAATCATACATACTGGAATCATTGACCTCCTCTGGTTCAATGGACATCTTTATCTCTAGATCAGTGTCACAAGAGAACTCATGACCACTATTTGTCTCTTTTTTGCAAAAATTTGACTTAGGAAATATGGCCTCATATATTTCATCATCCTTACCATGTTGAATGGATTCACTGTCAAAAGATATATGTGCTGGACACAGTATTTGGGTATTATCTCTATGTACATATTTTTGGTATTCTTTGGTGAGCAATTCTGAAATATGCTCACTGTCAAGTGAGCATGTTTCTTCATCAACCCTCTCACTGAAATTTTCATCATTCTTTTCATCACTACTATAATGCTCAAAATTTGATGTACATAGTTCATCAACATGATCAACTATAGATTCTTTATCAGAATATCCACCTTCCTGACTATCTGAATGCATTTCATCCTCTTCATCTTCTTGTGCTATATCATCATACAATGGCTCTGAACAGGCTTGAAGATTATTTTCTGTCATGTGCACTTCCTCTTGATCAAGATTTTGAAAATATTCACCCTGGTTATTTGAAAAGATTTCATCCTCAGGATAGCATGGGTTTGGAAACACTTGGAGTTCATGTTCTAGTATTCCCTCTTTATCAAAAGTTTGTCTTCCTTTTTGAAAACAATGCTCCTCTTCCCCCCAACACTGTTGGTTCATATATTGCGGTGGGTGGGATGGGATAAAAGGAACATCCACATTTTGAAGACTATTCTCATTTTTTGAAATATGCTGGGGCTCCAAGTCTCATACAAAATCATATGTCTCATCTACTGGATGCATTGTTTGATCGCTCTCTTCATATTTGTCCATGCCATTATCTGTGTTGGTAGATTTATCATTGCCAGTATGCTCATACCTGATTTCCTCTATGAAACCAATCATTTCACACACTTGGTCAAAAGTAACTGGTTTCTGTGACTCAGGCCATTTTTCTGAACAAGGCACATATAATTTCATGAATGTTTCAATGCAAATGGATTCATCAGGCCTAACATTAACAGGTATTTGCATATAGATATCCAATGTTCTCTTGAACAAAGAAAATCCAGATTCCCCAAATTTACATTGACTTCCCTTTTGAAAATACTCATCATTTTTCTCTTTAAACTGGCACATGAATTTATTTGCAAGTTCATTCCATGAAGTTATGCAAAGCATAGGAAGGTTGTAAAACCAATCTTTGGCAGCATTTTCTACTGTTTTCACAAATAGCTTCATGATAACATCTTCTCCACTGATTTGACAATTCATCACTATATCAATGAATTGTTGTAGGTGCATATCTTCTGATTCCCATTTACATACATTAAATTTTGGCACATGATTTGCAACATTTAAAGGGGGAGGACGATTTGGGTAACCTTGAATGTTTCTAAAATCAATTGGTTTGTACACTTCAAGATCTATCACCCTCTGTTGGAAAAGTAGTTGCTGCCATCTTATTTCTTCTTGTAGACTTTGATTGACGCAAGGGCTAACATTGCTTTGCAAGTTTTGATATGGGATTTGGTATTGATAATGCCCCATATACTAGTTATATTCATGATCTTGGCAGGTAGCTAGTCCATCCATATCTGGCTGCATTGTTATATCAGTTTCTTCATATTCAATATCATTGGATTCAATATTGATAATATCCTTAGGCCTTGTCTTTTCTATGCTATGAATCAATTGAACCACATGGTTTAGAGTAACTGGCTTTAATGATTCAGGCCAATTAGTTGACATAGGCACATAAGCAAGCATGAACATTTTAATGAGTAAGGATTTACTAGGTTTGAGATGAAAAGGTATCTATTCATAGATATACGCCAACCTAATGAACAAATCATATCCAGATTCTCCCTCATGTCTCCTTAGTTCAAGGAATACATCTAAAGGGGGTATGTTATATTTTTTCATGTTTCATCAATTTTATTTTTAGAGTCGCCACCTCTCGTGAGAAGAGAAAAATTTCATCTTTCTAGGTCCTTTCCAGCAGAGTTTACCAATCTATATTTGAATTTTGTGTAGAGTTACCACCTCTATTTAGAGGACTAATCAATTTTATGGGTTTTTCCTTCCACCAGCAGAGTTATGCCTTTTAATTTTCTGACTCTAATAACATGGTCTACTACCAGGTTTCTCTATGTGTTCTCCCCAGTAGAGTCACCATTTTGTTGGTTCCCAAAAATGCAAGTTGCTAACCCTAAGAGGATGCCAGACTCTATGTTTGGATTTGCAACGTTTTTGGACCAATTGACAGACCTATTAGCTCCCTACACTTCAGGTCCTGCAAACCTAGGTGGGTGTACCTTTGTAACTAAAGCAGACTTAACACTATATGACTTGATTGGATTAGTAAATCTATCACAATGGCATAAAATGTAATAGATGCAATCTAAAGATTATCTCCTAGTCCTAATGTACTGACTTAAAATAGAAATGTCTTGAATATGAGTTTGGATAGTAATGACTAGTGCCTACTTCTATTGGGCTATGGAGTCGGTAAATGGATGATGATTTAATGGAAATGGATGTATAAGGTAAGTTGATCTACTTCACAGCTTAACTCGAACTTGTAAGGCACATGGGATGTTTGCACCTTATGCAAACGTGCAAGAATGTTAGTTATAATGCTCTTCTTATACTATCCCAATGATATTCCCCATATTACTTTGAACAACTGAGAGGATATATAATTCTAGTAAGAAGGGAATTTAGACTAGACTTGTTTTTGTAGAAAGGATTTACCTCTTGGCAGAGACTTTATGACAATTTTGATCAACTTCTTACAGAAACCAACCAATTTGAACACACTGAATTTGCAAATGTGACCAGATAAATCAACAATATCCTTGATATGATAATTTAAACAATATGAGAAAACCATTCTGGAGACAACATTATAACATTTAGTATTTAATAATAACATTACAGTTGAACACTGAAAATAGATAACCGAATGGAAGCACTCCTTTCCATAAAAAAAATGTGTATATAAAAGTTCTGATGAGGTGAATGGGTGGAGTGGAATTAAATAATTTCCTACTCCTACCCTAAATCTACTGATGCCTCCAATCTACTGATTACATCTTTTGCTTGATTCTTCTTCTCTGATAAATATCCTTTGAACTTAGGGTTACGACCCTTTATTTCTTCCGTTGCAACCTTTAGTATACCTTTTCATTTATTTAATTACCTTTGGCAATGATTAAATATTTAATCTGGCTTTTTGATCTTCACATAATAATTTAATCTCTATTTGATTATATTTCCCGGCGTGTTTTTTCTTTTTACTGTTATCTCGCAAGAATATTTAATTGAGTGAAAAATTATCTCCTGCTTCCCATTTTGTGCTTTCATTATATTTCGTTCTTCTTTTAATTAATCATTTCCAATACTGATATTCTTCAAGTAATCTATGGGAAATAATATTTATCCCATTTCTCTTGTTACCTTTATATTTATTTGGGTGAAAACTTTACCCATTTTACCTCCTCGGTGAAAATATCTCTCGCAACTTCCTCGGTGAAAAATATTTTATTCTCCAAGCGAAAATTTTCAATTTTGATTATTAAGTCTTTCTTTAGGTAAATTAATTATATCTTTGATTACCTTTACTTTATCATCAGGCTGACGTTACGTATTTGGGGACTTTTCATCGGCAAGTCAGGTGGACACAAAGTTTGCTCACCGATAAGCCATCTCTTGCCGATGAGGTATCCATCAGCAAGACTCCTCAAATCGGTGTGATTTTAAAAATTCAATCCAATTTCATTGTTTCCCCGATGACATTTGTTTTTTTTTTATTCTTTTTGTGTTTGCTAGTTTTGGCACAGGCAGCGAGGATTCTGGCGAGGGCTATGGACCCCGGTTATATATCTTCAACAATATATATTAAAATCAACTTTTGACCACCCATCGGCATATCGAAAGACTTATTTTTAGTCATTCTAATATGTTATCTCTCACCAATTAGGGTTTTATTTTGTAGTGTTTACAGTGATATCATCTTCCTTGTATCACATCAATGTATTAGATAGAATCTCCAATTTGGATTTTCATTTTGCGTATCCTGCAATCTTGGCATTCTCTTGGGGTTTTATTTACTGACCTTGCCTCATGTCCACAAGAGCATTTCAAGCCCCAACATTTGATAGAATTTGTAATATCATTAAGCTTCAATGTGTATTTGTAACCTACTAATGATCATGCTGCTGAGAATGAGAGCTAAATATACATGATTATACAAAAATATATACACTCTAAGCACTATTGCCAAAGTGCATAAGTCTTGTCCAAGTGTAGTAAAAGGACATCATCTAGAAAGAGCTAAAATGTTGTTGAAGGTGATATATATCACTGCTAAGCTTTCTATCCATCAGGTCCATTGGCAATTTTCACCTCAAGCAGAGAAATCTGGTAGAATCTCCTACGAACTTTACCAACATGTATATATAGTCTGTAATCTCAATGATCTACAAATCATATTAATTGGTATAAGATGCCATCAGGATTTATCTTTGCTTGAAAGCCCATTCAATAAATTCATTTTGCACATATCCTCACGGTGATCCCATTTCATTTAGTTTTGAAGGATGTCTACACCCAACTGCAAAGCTCCCGCTCTGGCACGGGCTGGGAGGATGCTGGCAAAGCCTATGGAGCCTGACTTCACACAAGCTAGTTGCATCTACTTAAAAGTTTCTAAGACCTTTTCAACTAATCCATTATGAGCCTATCTGGTTATCATAGCAGTCCATGAGATTACTTCTGTTGTGAGGTCATCCGAGAAATAATTTCAAATGCTTTATCTATGCATTCCTTTTCTTCTTTTTGTGCTATGTAGTAGCTGCATAATACGACTTCAGATTGAGCCAATTGCAATTGCTTTCAAGTTTTTGAAATTCTTCCAACAAAACCATTTTGTTCACGTCCTCTACACCGACAACATAACTCTTTGAGGTCACAGTTCTTCGAGGCAAACAACATGCCTCTTCTATAGTTGCTAGCAATGAACCCTGAAGTATTAACATTGGTACAGTACCGCATACCCAACATTCATAGTCTTTTTCCACTGTGATTGCATTTTTTTGTCTCCTTTGATTGAGCCATCGTTCTGGTAGTAGAGAGATAAGTCTTGTGTTACCCATTTCTTTAAAATCAATCATATTTCTAGGTCGTCCAATTTCAATTCAATCATCATCAGTTGGATCACAGTCAACCTGGATTAATTTGGCTCTTTACAGAGTCTTGCCGCCTGTTGAACAATACAGAGATATTGAGCCTTGGAGATAGAGTTATTGACTCAAATGCTTTCATCGAAAATCTACCAAACATCAAGTCCATGAGTCCAAACATCTATGGTGATTAAGACCTGAGTCGTACGAGCACAAAATTCAACCATAATTGCATCACATTCTTTTTAGGGCATATCTCCATGCATAGATGATACAGTGAAATTGTTACTCCGCATCTTTTATTTTAGCTAATCAACCTTTCTTTTTGTATTGTAAAATGTAACACTTGAGTGATTGTAAGTGTATCAGTACAATGTCTACGTTTTTTAAAATTTCTTCTTTATGAACACCCAAGCAACCTTCTGAAACACAATTGTAACTGCTATTTTGATATTATCCACCCACGAGTCTTGATAAAATGTCCCCAACGTGATCGGGTTTGTCATGTGAACATTTTAGTGTTTCCGTGATCTTGAGTGCATAAAAAATGTCTTTCATTGTTTGCAGGAGAAGCTTTCAGTGTTTAAAATGCCATGAAACATGTATCGAGAGAATCTTGTACTAATGATGAGAACATCAAAAAACCACATGGCCCGATAACTTTTCCTCAAACTTCCATAAGAACCCTCCTGCATATTTATAAAGAGCTCGATGGTTGTAGATCTGTGTGTCTCTGATATAGGCTTATAAAGTGCAGCTACATTGTATACCAAAAGCGTAAAGATGAGGACCTTCACAGTCATTTCTTGAATGGCCACGATCAAGGAAGAAGATTGAAGAGTGATACGTTGGAAAATAGAGTATAAGACTATTATGTTGTTATAATTCAAGCCAATACCTTGCCCTATTCAACAAAGTTTACATTCAATTGGAATCTGCACACAGGTTGATTGCCTAATTTTGAAATTGGTCTGTATAATCTGCAACCTCAGACAAATTGACATGACCAAAATCTAGTGCATGCTCAGTATTCATTGTATCATAAAAAAGGTAGCCTTCACAATAAGAACTTTCACAGACATTCCTCTCCTATGAGTGTAATCCCTGGCTTGGTATAACATGTTATGTTTTTAAATTGCCTTGCAATCATGTTCTTCGGGTGTATTTCCGAGTACTAAAATAATTCTTCACACATGAAACCCTAATTTTTTTTGTGAAAATAGCTTGGGAATTTCAGTCCCAACAGTTCACTTGAGAAAAGAAAGGTTCCCAATTGGAACATACAATAAGTTGAAAATGAAGAAATTTGGACCGTGCAGAATCCTGAAGAAGCATGATTCAGGAAATACATATGAGGTAGAGTTGCCAAGTGGGATTAATATTTCTCCTATGTTCAACATTGCTGATTTAATAGAATATCATGAGGGTGGCACAGAGGATGGAACAACAAAAGAATAGTGGAGTATTCCAGCATCTACTTCAACAGAGGAGATAGAAGAGATTTTGGATAGCCATGTGGGAAGAGGTACTTAGAATAGGCAATATGAAGAATATATGGTGAAATGGAAAGGAAGACCTATTGAAGATTCTTCTTGGTTGTCTAATGCAGAGGTTGACCATTTGGGTTTTCCTCACATAAACACCTCAGACATGACAGGGTCACTTCTCAAATTACCCTGGGTGTCTGGTGCAAGAGCATCTAGTGGTGTAAGCGCAATCTTGCATCACCCAAAAAAAGATGTGTTTCAAAATTGTTGATGTTCTTTACATTTGTTTTCAAAAATTTTGGTTTTGGTTCCATAATCACTTAAATAATGATGTAGGAGTTTCAGTTTTTCCAAACTACTAAAAATAGTAACCTTCTATTTTTAGAAAGTTTGCATTTGGGCATGGATTGAAGTGAAAATTTACAAGAAGTTACATAACAGAAATATGAGACCTTTGGCGAAGGAATCAAGCAAACATCATTTGCGATCTAAAAGATATTAAAGTTTATGTTTCCTAAAAAATGCCTAAAAATTATTCAAACTTAGGTTTGAGGCACTAAATAGCCCCGTACGAGCCCAAAAATAGCCAGAACTGGAAAAGTGGGTTCTTAGTGCGTAGAGCACTCTGTGAGCTTTATGATGCATAAAACAGTTTGTTAATCAGACACCTGGATCAAAAGTCATGGCTCCCGAAAGTTGGCCTATTTTTGGAGGGAGATGCAAATTTCAAAATTAGGCTATTGGCCGCCAAAAAGGCTATTAATAACCATTTTTGGGAACCCTGGGTAGTATTAGAGTTAAGGGGAGAAGTGTAGAGTAAAGAATAGGTGGGAAAATAGAAACCCTAGCTAATTTAGGGTTACAGAAGGTAGATGATTCTAGAGTCTTGTGAGAGGAAGTTGTAATGTGTTACAGCATGTGGAGGGTTGATTCCTCTTATTGTAATTGAGCTTCTGTAATGTAATAAGTTGTCCAAATCAAAAAAAGAAAGTTCTATTTTCTGTGTTCAATTTTTGTTGTTGTGTGTTTTTTGATTTACCCCCTTCATCATAAGTGTCCTCCGGGGTTTGACTGAGGCAAACCTCTAAACACAACAACCCCCAAACCAAGTCTTGTGATTGTAGGTTACAGGTGTCGCATCTAGGAAAAGTGGAGTTGCAGGAAGGCTAGGAAGAAATCAAGGATTTAGGATCTAAAGAAAAGTCAGAAAAAGGAGCACTTCTGAAACTAGGGCACTCACTCCAGTGTCGTTCATAGACAGATTCATGAAAATAGAAGTTACAGGGTTGATTAGTGTCTGAAGGAGGTCTAGATTCCCCAAAAAAGTAGGTACCTTGGACTTGGGTGCTCACTCTAGTGTCACTGACTATTCCACTTGAAAACCCCAAAAATAGGTATTTTGTAATTTGGCATTTTACTCCCGTCTGCAAGAGATTTTTTCGTAATTCATTAGTTTGTTGTCGTATTTGTTTAATTAAGGTTTCAATGGTCAATTGAGCATTAGAGAAGGAAAAATTGATAATTAATTCCCTAATCCAAGTTTACCTACATCTAAAAGTGACTCTAAGGTATGATAGTGCTGGCCATTTGACCCTAGATCCTTCAATGTATAGTGGAGAGGCGGATTTAAACACCTAAACATTAAAACATTAACAAATCCAATTTTCCACTAAACATTTTGGTGAACTCATGTCTTTGAACTTAAATTGCAACTTGATGAATGTTTGTCTGCAGATTTGGATTGATTTCATTCATTCATATAGGCATTTACTTTATTGCATTTAGAAAATTTTTTAAAAATTAAAAATTTGGAAAAATACAAAAAAATATTGCATTGTTGGGCTTACTAAATTGTGTCAGTTCTTCCTAAATCTTCCTAATTCATGATTTTTGAATCATATCTGATATAAAATACATAAAAATACCAAAATTCAAAATATTTCTTTGCATTTTCATCATTTAATTGCTAGGGTTTTGTAGAAAATTTGACAATTTTTAGATAAACTAGTAATTCCAAAATCTAGGGTTTGTAGGGCAAAATCTTTTATCAGATTTTTATATTGATTTTAAAGGATCATTAAAATTTGCATTTGGCTTTAGTCTAGCACCTTAGTTTGAATTTGCATTTATATTTAAATTATTTGCATTTTTGCATTGAAAATTTCAACAAAACTAGCAATTTTGGTGCAATTTCATTAAATTTGCATGGGCATTTTGCATAATTAACCTTGAAAATCATTTTTAAGATCTAATATTATTTAATTTCCATCATAAATCAGACATTAAATCATTCAAATAGCTTTTTGTCCCAAGATTTCAAACCTAGGGCTTCAAAAATGATAATTTTCACTAAAATTGGCCTTATCGACTCTCCAAACTTGCACTACAAGTGTGTTGTGAAAGATATTTTTGTATTAATTTGTTTTTATTAGGGAAATAATTTTTTTCCTCTCATAAAAATCTTCACAACACCCTTTTAACAGACTCTTGTAGTGAAAATTTTGCAAAAACCTACACATTTTGGCTATTTTGGCCCTAGGGTTTGACCTAGTTTGCACTCCAAGCATGTCGTGATCAATTTTATGAATTGAGGTGACTGATATTATTTATATTCTTTGCTTTCCCTCCTAAAATTTCTTACAACACCTTTTTTTCTAGGTCTTGGAGTTGAAAAATCATGAAAAATAGCCTATTTTTGCTATATTTTCACTAGGGTTTGACCTTAAATTACACTAAAATCATGTTGTGTTGGGTATTTTGGCACAAAGTGGCTATTATTACTAATATTATTTTCTTTACCTCATAATTTTCCTCACAACACCCTTGGTTATGCTCTTTTGCATTGAATTTTGCTAAAAAAAGTGTCTATTTTGACATATTTTCACTATAATTGACTTGGCATTATCTTAAATTTGCATCAAGAGTGTGTTGAGAGTGAAATTATTGCTGTTCTAGACTGATATCAAACATATAACTTTCTACCCTTGACTAAAATCCTCATAGCATCCTTTGGTTCATTCATTTGCATTTGAAAGGCATAAAAAAATAAGCATTTTTGGCTACTTTTGCTCTTATCTTTTGAACTAATTGTAAAAAGATTTTAGAATCTGATTTGCCATTAGTTTGAGCATAAAATAATGGCCTCTAATCATAACAGCAATAATAGGTTTCCTCCTAGACCTTACATGAAAAGAAAGGTTCCTGAACGTGAAATTGTCTTTACTCCTCATGATAGAACAACTGGAGAAAAAGAAGGACCTTTTTACATAACTATGAAAATAATGGGAAACCCTATGAATGGAACTCTTATCAATCCTAATTGAAATACTAATATTTCCACTAAGGAGTTCCTCTTTTCACATCAACTAATGCAAGGTTATTATGATCTCTCACGCGTGATGATTAAAACGCATAAGGGAACCTTTATCAAGCCTTTGGATAAGATATCTTTGTTAGTAACATTATACAAAAAAAATGTCAAACAATGGTTCAATGTTGTCCCCATTTCTGACCTCTTTCACATTAAATTGGGACATACGTGGCTAAAAGAAATGAAAGCTATCCCTTCAACAATACACCATTGTCTAAAATTCCCTCTGGATGGCCACATAATCACTGTCCCTTGGAACAAGTATAAACCTTTGGTTCAAGAAAAACATTACAAATTGAATTACTTTTGGGATAAAACTGAAGTACCTAGTCCTCCAACATAGGAAATGATAAAAGAAAAATGACTTGCATGTGAAGAGCACCTTAGACCAAAAGGACAAGGTCCCTATGCTGAGGTTACCCCCTCGAAATCCTTACAAGGATCGAGAGATCATTATCAACAACAAAATGTTCCACCGTGACAAATGAGGTTTGATCCTGGTGCTTCATCTTCTAATTTGTAGAATCCTATGAAAGAGAATAGCCCTATCTTACAAAAGATAAGTGGTAAAACAAAATTAAATAGAAAAACAAGAGAAAGAAGGAGAAGAAGACAATAATATGCTATAAACCTTGCCTCTCAACAAGAAAACATCGATCCTAACATTCAACCAAACAAAGAAAATCCTAATGATGAACAACATGATGAACAAGATATGAATTTGGCTATGGTACAATATGTCCCACTATCCTCCATCATTAGGGAATGGGATGATGATGACGACAATTTTCTTATAGACAATTTCTAGCCTAGAAGGGGCCCTACAGGTAAGTATCTCTAACCTTTTATCTCTCTCATGATGTGCTTCCCCTATGATGTGTTATGTGTTGTTTAGGCCTCCTGGGATAACCTCAAATTCTCTCATAAGGTTTGAGATACCAAGAGACCACCTCTTTTGTAACCTTCTATTTGTATCATCATTCTTCTAAATTGCTTCTCTCTGATTTCATTGTTGTGTGTTGTGTCTGATGGACATAGCGTCATGGTTGGTGACTTGGGGGCACCCTCCTATGTGACTATCCCTAAGACACTTGTTTTCTCCTCTCTTATTTATTGTTTCCCTTTTCCTAGTGTTTCCACCTAGCGAGCGGATGATGACAAACATTTATACTGAGGTAGACCTAGTGTCCCTTTCAAGAGCAATAAGAAAATGGACTATAGTTCCTAATATGACGATGGGGTTGTATATTTTTTTTATGCTTGGCTAGTGGAAGCACTCGTGCTTTCCACATAGTGAATATTATGATGTTTCTATCGCATTTACAAACCTTAACAATACTGCTACTCCATGCACCTTTGTTTGCCTTTGAATCACGCCTTGGTAGTACTTGATTCAGAGAGCTTCGTGATATAGCCCCTAGTTATCCTTGAAATTTGAATTCATTGTATAACCTTCATTCTTTGTGTGGTTAATCATATGCATTGATGTTGTTGATTATCATGATGTTGTAGACACTAACATGTTTCTTGCAAGGATGTGTTTGTGGGAACATTTAGTGATCATAAAGTACATGTCACCTCTAGGGGGCATGGGCTTTGTGAAGGTTGGTGTTCCCTTGTGTGTTTTCTTCCTACCTTAATGTGCTTGATATCAATAACTGATATCAACCACCTTAAGGTGGGGGCATATAAGGTAAGCTGTCTGTTATAGATGTTAGCAATGTGTTTGACCTCAGATGCAGTGGCCTACGCTCTTGAGTAGTGCATCGTGCATCTTGAGTTTGTTTGCAATCAATCAATTAATCATGTAAGCCCTCTGCGAAGGTGGGATATCGAGCATATCCTTTTTCTTAAGCCCTCTACGAAGGAAGGGATGGTGTATTTCTCATAGTAGATTGCATCATCGTATCATTTTCAAAAGTCCTCTGTGGAGGTGGGGAGTGGTTCTATGACTAACTCAACCCTTAAGCATGTCTTTGGTGATTGTTGTGTTGAAGCCTAATCATCGGTGTGTGCCTGTAATGTGCCTGAGATGGTGATGAACTTAGAAATAGGGAACACACCATTGCTTGTCTGTCGTGTTTTCTCCATGTCTTCAAGTGTGTGTGTTTTGGCATGCTTGCCATGCAATGACCAGCACTCTTGGGAAGTGGTTCATGCATTTTGGGAGGTTTTGTGTGTCTTGTGTGTCTGTTGCCCCATATACAGAGACCTGCGCCCTTAAGTGGTGCATCATGTATTATGGGAGGTTTATTTACTTTCTTGTACTTGCATTTGAATTTCATATATATATGAGAAAAAGAAAAGAAAAGATATCATTTCTATCTTCCATGCATTAATGTGTCTTCTATGCATTAACTATCCGCTCCATGTTCTACATGCCTGTAACTATCTTCTCTATGTTTTGTGTGCCTATTACTGCTTTCTATTACTGCTTTCTATGTGTGCTTGTAGGTACATATATGAGCATGTGTAGGCATTCATTTGCATACGAGATGATGACTAGTAAGCTATTGTGTTCTCAGGGTGATTCAAGGCTTTCTATTGTGTTGCAAGAGTAGACTTGTGTGTTTTGTGTATTGATATTTGTAGATTTGAGCATCAATTCCTTCATGGCATGAAGAGCATCTTCCTCCATGAAAGCTTCACTACATGGTGACATATCATTTTGTTTTTATCATTGATTACTTTAGTTTTTGGCCTTAGCCTTACAAGGGTATGCCCTATTTATCTAACAACGGTGTTCGGAGACTTAAGTATCCCCCAGGGTTTGATGGAGGCACACCTCTAAACACCACAACCCCCAAACCAAGTCTTGTAATTGTAGGTTACAGGTGTAACATCTGGGAAAAGTGGAGTTACAAGAAGGTTGGGAAGACACCAGGGATTCAGGATCTAAAGAAAAGTCAGACAAAGGAGCACTTCTGGGACTAGGGCACTCACTCCAGTGTCCTCCATATACAAATTCCAGAAAATAGAAGTTATAGGGTTGATCAGTGTCTGAAGCAAGTCTCGATTCCCTAAAAAGGAGATACCTTGGACTTGGGTGCTCGCTCCAGTGTCCCTGACTCTTCCACTTCAGAACCCCAAAAATAGGTATTCTGTAATTTAGCATTTTACTCCTGTCTGCAAGAGATTTTTCTGTAATTCATTAATTTGTTGTTGTATTTGTTTAATTAGGGTTTTAATGGTCAATTGAGCATAGGAGAAGGAAAATTTGATAATTAATTTCCTAATCCAAGTTTTCCTACATCTAAAAGTGACTCTAGGGTATGATAGTGCTTGCCATTCATCCCTAGATCCTTCAATGTATAGTGGAGAGGTAGATTTAAACACCTAAACATTAAAACATTGACAAATCCAATTTTCCACTAAACAGGAAAATCTCTTCCCACCGTGACCTATGAGCATCCAAATTTGAACAGCAAGAAAACAATGGAATTCTACAACCAACTAGTCTTTGCCCACAAAATCTCTACAAGAATCTTCCCCACTTTCTTCACAATTTCAGTCTTCCAGCGCGGGGTTTTTTTTCCTTCTCTAAAACAAATTAGATTTTCTCCCCTCAAATACTTCATCTACAAAACTCTCACTAGAATTTTCCACAGAACCCCCTTAAATATCCCCACTATCATAAAAATAGTCAATGACAATAATTTCCAACTCATAACTCTCCCATTACTGAAACCCACTTTCTCAAAAACAAATGCATTCAATAATCACCTCCAGCCAAATTCTCCAATCTAATTAATTATTATTCACTTATCAAACAACTCACCAAATAATATTAATTTGAGAATATAATTTATAATGTCTTAAATAATTACACAAAAGAATATTTATTCACATAAATAAATGTTAAATATTTATAATTTATTTATTATTATTATTAGCTATTTTATTAATTTAGTTTTTAACAAATACTTAATATACCTAAAAATTATTATTATTTATTTAACAAAATAGATTGATAATTTCTGTTAAATGAAACAATAGACCATACTAATCTACTCAAAGACTACACCCAATCATTTTTCAAAAAACAACATACCAAAGAATCACAGAGACTCACAGTCATGCACCAATGACCAAACTGACGAAACTCAGAACTTAGAACTCATCCTCATCGAGAATGATGTTAACTAAGGGATCTAATGTCATCTCCATTCCACAACTTCCATTGGTATGAAGGTACGCTCAGACCTACCAATTCAGGTGGAGTCAATGCCTGGTACCTGCAACCTACAACAAACAAAAGTGTAGAATACAAACATATATAGTCATCTAAGAAAACACATAGTAACAGAGAATCGCAGTGTAGTAGGGTACTCAATATGAGTAATACTACATTGTCCCATCACAAAACACATCACAAATATTCACATTAAACAATTTCATTAGTAACTAAGCACATAGTCAGATAGTCGCATAAGTCACATAGTAAAACTAATCTACATAATCAATTAACCCATAATTGATCACAACATAATCATAAAGTATCAATAGTGTCATCATAGTAAACATCAATGAGTGTCATCAACTACATCATAACAGTGAGCCTACCATCAACATGTCTATCATACCTTAAGTATTCCAAGTATTTTACCTTCTTCTTCAATCTCCTTAGCCCAACCAACTGCTCATCCAAGGTGAGAATGGAGAGGCACTACATGATGTCCCACTATAATATGATTTAATGGATAACAAGTATTGTAATCATATTGAATTATGATGTATTCTTCTTAAATGGAACATGACATGCACCAACAAGGTTGCATTACAACTATCTTAAATTTCAAAAGACTTACCACAATAATTTTAAGCTTTCTTTAAGCATGAACAATACATGAGACATACCCAAGATAGTTGGTAAAATTATATCCATTAGATCACCATATAAATATATACACCCAACAATAATAATATTATTAACCTTCTAATTTCATTTAGGTGCAAACCAATATTCTTAAATAATAGTCTAGTTCATTGACTAGATAATATTCACACCTACCTTTTATATTAAATATGAGTTAATGGTTAGTAATAAGGGTTTTCCTATAACATTAGTATATTTACTAATCTTGACACTTACACTCAAATTTTAGTTGAATTAACCTTGTAGTCAGTTACCCATAACACTATGCAACATTACTAGGGAATCTACCTATGCTCAGGAAAAAAACATAGTTCTTATCACTTAATGGGACCCATATTAAGGGTTATGTTCTACATGCAAGGAAATCATGTTATAGAATATGGTGATAAAAATAGATCATTATCATGAGATAGTGTAAGATGATATCCTTCTAGTGCCAATTAGCATACTAAAACTTTAATTAAAAAACTTTTTGAAGTTGCAATTGCCCTAGTATACAAGTATACCTTTACAAAAAAAATCCATTAATCACATATTCATAATTATATTCTAAACCAATAAGGGATTCCATACAAATAAATCTATGAAAATCATATTTCAAATAATAATGATTATTAATATGCAAAGAAACCCAACTAAGTTCATAGTTTAGAATTATAATACTTCCTTAAGAAGGGCTTGAGACTAAACATATTGGTCATAAAAACTCAATTAGAGTCTAAAAAGATTATGTCAGACAACAAACCTAACTACAACTAGATACAATAGTTCTAAATATTCATAATAATAAATAGACAAAAATTAATAGATTGCGTACTTAACAATCAACATTTGAAGAACTCAAACAATATTTCTCAACACAATCTTCTAAAATAATTATAATTGATCCATCAACAAATAACCATCTAGTAATAGTGTGTGTTTTAGTGAAGGTAATGATCTATTAAATATCATACATTCAAAATGTAGGTACATCATACTATTGCTAGCATAGAGTTTTTTTACCTGTCCACGACATGATATAACTTTCATTATTCTTTCCACAATCACAAGGAACATAGGGTTACTAGGTTGTTATACTTCAAGGGTGATATGCTTAGATCAATTTACTATTCCTCAACAAATCTTATTCTACACACTTATCATTTCAAGATCACAAATATCACCTTTGAAATAAGATTATTATAATATTTAAAATATTGGCCCTAAGATCGACAACTCAAGCATCATATAGTACCCTAGGGATTCAATGTTCCATTTGTTGCAAGTATGTGCCTAACCGTTGTTGTCATTGATATCAACATATCTGTGTTGTCATTGATATCAACTATTCCCTTATCTTGTTACTTTCTTGTAATGATTTTGATGCTGAGGATATTGAGAAAATTAGCTCCTCTGGTAGAAATAGTGCGTTGCAGTGGAAGCAGTGTATTACATACAGAAGAACAGTCCAAAAAACTACTCCACATTACCTATAGGATAAATATCTTTGTCTTCAAATTGAAATTTATTTAAAGGCATGTCTGAAGATGCCACATTCTGAGTTTGAGCCTCTAGTATAAATATTTGAGTGAGATATGTTCACCAGAGGGAAAATTGCTTTTTTCTGTATGTTTGGTGGTGACAGGGAGAAAGTGTTATGCTCCGCATTCCTCCACATTGAAGTATTTTTGTCTTTAGTTCTAGAGTTAAGTCTAAGATGATGTTATGTGCCTTCAACTCCAATGATTCATGATTTGGTAGTCTGCAAGCGATCTTTTCCTTATGACAGTAGTTGGCTATGTTGTTTATATGTTCTGGTATGAAGGTTAGAAGTTGTGCGGTTGTTCTTGATGATCTCAATGTGCTTGTGGATGTCTCCTGATTGTGTTCCTACCCTTGGATTTGTTTGCAAAGAGAAAATTGGATCATGGATGAAGAATGTTCTTAGCAAACCTAGTGTTCTCACCAGTCTTGGCTAACTTGGTTGATTTCACTAATTGCGGAGATGCCTTGAAGATTGTAGAAGCTTGTCATGGCATGAGGAATTATGTTTGAGTCCTAGCTAAGGCGTGGCTTGATCAACATACATCTTTACATCTTTCCCTTAGCTAATTTTTGTATTAGGTCTAGACCTATTTTTATGTATGTTTTTGTAATTCCTACCTTGGAGATTGTTCCAACGGTTGATGAATGTATTACTGACCTTGATGTACATTCCAAGGTTGATGACATGTGAAAAGACTTGTAATGTTATTGAAAAAAAGGTATGAGAGTGTGAAAATGATGAGATAAGTGTGAAGGTGTAAAAGAGCAGAGTAGAGAAGTTATATTGTGCTTTAATGGAACTAAACCTAGGCATGGAGTAGATGCTACTTAATCAATTCACCATTTTGGTAGTGAGCCACACCTTGATAGTGAACCACCCCTTGGTAGTGAGTCATTTTTTGCAGTGAGCAATTTGGGTAGTGAACCCTATAGGCAGTGAGCCTCTATTTTTGGGTATTGTTATAACTCATATATTTCTATGGGCTAACACCCACTGTGCTTTTTCCCTTTTAGGGTTTTCCACATAAAAATTTGGTGTCTACTATGTTGAGTGTGTGATTGTGATTAAGTCCATGGTTTCATGCTTTCATGGTTAAATCTAATTATCAGTAATTAAGTAGTTGATGGTTTGATATTCATATGAAGTTAAGTTTTTGTGACAACTGATTCCCCCCCTCTTAGTTGTCCTGTGTATTTCAAAACCATCCACTACTCAAATCATGTAACATAAATACACACGCACACACATTCTTCTATTCCCAATTATTACCCAAAAACAAGGATATCCACAAATAGTGATGTCAAATTATCACAAGCTTATTAGTACCAATATATGGTGATACTCATTTATCACCCAGGTAATTTTCATTCTCATCTAATACTTTAGGCCCTAGTATAGACTTGATATATAGTAAAGCATACAAATTTTAAATTCAACACCCTAATGACTAAAATCATGTCAACAATTGCTAATCTATTTGACTATGCAAATTGTTCAACATAACATCAATTATGTATCAATTTGGTGCATAATGAATTTCATAAAAGTAAAATGAACAATATCTTTAAATGCAAATATCACAACACAGTTTTGCAGTGGTTGAAAATGCATCTATTTACAATTGTATAATAATATTGGCATATCAAGCCACAAGCCATAAAATCACTTAGACCAACAACTATGCTACATATCAAAATCTTAGGTTTTTGACAAACATCTTAATCTCTTTACCACAACCATTATAAAATGGAATGTAGTCAATTATGCAATTGTTTAATTAAGGGAACACATATTTGCACCTAAGCATGATTCTATTTGGCTTCTCATAACCCCCTCTTCTAGATTAATATTGTCTTCCTATAAAGTGTAGCAAGTGATGCTAGAATATGTCATTTACTAATATATTAGTAAGCAATTATCTATGATTTCACACACTCTTCTAGTATTTATTTGAAATTAATTTAAGTTGCAATATAAGCCAACATTCAAGAGAAAAAATTTCCATTGACAGAATAATTTAGCCAAGAGATCATATTTAAATTGAAAGATACCATTCATCCAACCTAATATTGTCCACAAAATTTATGTACAGAGAATTAAATAACATTATGATTACAATTATGTGATCTTATATCTTGATTTTTCCAACCACACTGTACCAAACCTATGTATCCCCATGAATACATGTGAAAATCATTTATTTTCTAAAGCAATTAGAAGAAAAATGATAAACTATTTTAGGCCTCTTAAAGGAAGGAGAGATCCAAAAGGATTTGAAAGAATAGTATTTGTATACGCCTAAAAATGACATGATTCATCCTAAATAAATATTCTAAATATTTATTCCATTCTTCTATTAATTAAATAAATATTCTAAATTTATTTAATCGATTCACTGTTCCATAATTAAATAAATTCAATTTATTTAATTAAAATTCTTCTAAAATGTCCTACATGATTAAATAATCATAAATTATTTAATTAATCCAAATTCCTTTATCCTAAGTTCTAAATTCAAAAATCCACCTCACCTTTACACCTCACCTTTTCCACCTCACCTTGTCCACATCATCAAGTTGCACATGTAATTAAATATATTTAATATTTAATTACTTATTTTTCTCTCACCCACATGGCCTATTTCTTCTCAAATCAGAAGTTAGTTAACTAATCAATCAAATCTGTTAACTGATTGGTCATTTGAGTTCACTGGTCAATCTATTCTGTTGACTCCTCAATCAATCCAGTTCACTGGTCAATCAATTCAGTCAATCCCATAATCCACTCTTCTAATTGATCAATCAAGTCTATTAACTGTTCAGTCAATGGAGTTAACTCTCCAATCAATTTTGTCACATCCCCTCTTTCATGATGGAGCTGGGACACTTGTCACATTTCTACTAGTTGCACATTCCTCAACCATCCTCAGCCGTTGATCTTCATATCTCCTCTCAACCGTCAATTCTCATTCTTCCAAGTCTATAAATGAAGCTTCATCCTTCCATTCTAATCATCCAGGCTTTTGACATCGTTACTCTGTAGAAATATCACCAGCGTGCCTTTGGCACCCTTTTGTCATCCACAAGCTTGAGATCACATACTTGCATTGGAGCTCATCTTCATTGCATATCACCATAGCCATTCACCGTCGACTTCCTACAAATAGCTAAAAAGATTGCACTCTCTGAGGGCTCATCTCATCTGCAAAAGGACGATCTGTGATAGGCGAACAACAGAAGTTTTGAAATGGGAGAGGTTTGCACTATGTTTGTTCATTGCTTCGTTTATTGAATCCTTTTTGTTTCACTATTCTGTTGATGTTTGGGTCTTGTTTAATTCATTTGATTGATCACCATTTTATCCTTACAGTATTAATTGGAAGCATTCAACAAATAAGCAAGCCTCAAAAATTTACAATGCAAGTAGGCCTAATGCACCAACTTAAAGAAACAATTGTTACTATAAATCATTATACACTTTTACTACTATGACCGATTGCTACCTTGAAGAACCAAATGTGCCAAACCAAATTCACTAGCAATAAACTTTTTTTTTAAGATAATGTGCTTGGTAAACTTTTCAACATGACTAGTGACACTGGTACGAGATGCCCTCCAGCGCCACAAGAATGCTTTTTCCCAAAGCTATGAAATATTGAGGCCACAACACGGGGGACCTCATACTCTAGCATGAACAATTGCATTAACACTACAAGTTCAAACTCGTGAGCTCGTTGGCCCAACGAAGGTGTAAAGCCTACGAGCTCATTGGCCTAGTAGGGGTTTGAATCCTAGTGGCTGCCACTACAACCAAGTGACTTAACCACAACACCACGCCCTTAACATCATAGTAAACTTTTATTGCAAACCCCAAATTTAATGAATAATTTTGAAAGCTAGAAAATGAATAGTGATTTGACTATACTTGATTTAATAAGACATTAGATAGATAATATCTTGCTTAGGTTTTATAATCTAGAGTAGATTCAACTCATAAAAATATATAAATGGATTTAATAGGATAACATACCAGATCCATCATTGGAAATGATGAGCTATAGTCCTTGAGAAATCATCTATTAGTTTTTGGCACATATATACTCTGCATAATTGTGAGAATATAGTATATATTTAATCAATAATGACAATAACAGACCAAATAGCTAGTTTATTTTCTAGCATGTGATATATCTATAAAATACTCGATCATAGATGCACAATAAAAACAACTAGAACACTTGCCAACAAGCATAAATCCAATTAAAAAGAACAAATATAAAGATATTGACACATCTTTGTAAGGAAACAAGTTGTGTAGAAAATACTTCCTATGCTAACCTTGAGAGAAGAGTTATGCAAATAACTAAAAATTAGATCCAAACTTATTATAAAAAGTAGAGAAACACATAGAAATCAATAATAAACAATAAACCATAACATAGCAATTTACCTGGGGAAAACCCTTTCAGGAGAAAAGCCCCACACTCCAAAACCTGCATAATGTAAATTATCAAATCCAATACAAGATTACAATGCACTTGTAATGCAAGTCCTTATATCTCTTTTGATCTCTATCCCAAGAATGTGTTTAGCTACACCAAGTTTTTTCATTTCAAACTTTTCTAAGAGTTGATATTTTAGTTTTGAAATCAAACCTTTCCCTTTGCCAATAAAAAACATATCATCAATGCATAAAACAATAACTACGAAATAATCACCGTCATATTTAAAATAAACACAATGATCAAATTTAGAACACTCAAATATCAAACTCAACACATATGTATCAAACTTCTAGTACCACATCCTAGGAGTATGTTTTAGGCCATACAAGGATTTCTTCAATTTATAAACCAAATTTTCTTTACCTTTAACCACAAAGTGCTCTGGCTATGTGTTGGTTATGATGTTAGTCATAAACAAGCATAGAATAAAAGTACACATTAACCTTTATTCATCTTGAAAGATACGATGAATTCGAAGAATTCATGATCCCAAGTCTCCGGTGATTAGGTCTTAATCGTCTGAAGTTACTCAGAGGTTAATGTGAGTTGTTGTTTCCATTTTAGGGCCTTACGTGAAAGTTCAACATCATCATGACACTCCTGCAGAAATTCTTTATAGAGAAGTCATATTATACAGTTATTTGGTGAAAAGATGCAGAAATATTTCAATCTTTGCATGATATTTTCAATTGTGCATGCTTTGTATTCAAATATGCTAAATATTTGCAATTATCTACGAGATGTCTACATATCTGTGTTATTTGCTTAAGATCATCAATTATTTGCAATTATGAGGATGAAATGTTCTAAAATTTAAAAGAAAATGAAGAAATGCTTCTAATTAAAGTTGAACCTTTAGCTTTTGAACCACATGTATATTAGACACTGTCATGAAGAGAAGAAAACCAAACCATATTTTCACCAGGACATTCCACAGCTAGATATAGTTGATGCTAACTTCAAAGGAATTTGTATGAAGACAACACATGTAAGTAGACATGCAATCCAAGGGACACATCAAATCACCACATATATCTGGAATTCATACACTGATTACTCAAGATTTACTATGAATTGTAATCGACACAGTCTTCTCATTCATTAAGCATGCAAAAATATAAATGTAAACATTCGAAACTTAATTGAAATCCGTCTGCTGAAACATTCAGAGCTCATTTCAAAGTTAGTTGTTGTGTGGTTACACAACACGCCCCATTTTGACTCGGCAAAACAGGGACCCAACTTTTTGGCTTGGCTTGTGTTGTCTACTTTCTGGCGGTTTGGTAAAAGTAAGTCATGTGCATCATCATGCTAGAGTCAGGATGAGGCAAGTCATCATTATGAGGTCAGTTTATCAAAATTCATATTTCATTTCTGTGACCTTATATTTGGAAAGAGTGTTAAATTCCATGCAGGTTTGCCTTTTACATCACCCTGATATTCATCAGGATGTGAGAGTTATGAATAGTCAAAGTTTTGGTCAAACCTGATATTCTCAAGAGGAGGATCATATTTTATAACCTCAGTCAAGTTGTCGAAGATCATCCTGATCTTGGTACATCACCTGATAAGTCATGTGGTCCAGATATCCAGACATCAACTTTAAGTGGTAATAAATCTTCCCTATCAAACAATCTTATATATTGCGGGCGTCATATTTCCAAATGTAACCTGATATTTCTTAATATCCTCCTGACGCAAAATATCACCATAACCCAATATCCTAATGATGTCATCCAACTCTGATAAATGAAGAAACAAACATGACGATGACATCATCATCACATTTACATTTTGACAGGATATTTTCTAAACATGATCATGTTCGCATAACATGACGATGATGTCATGATGCCTTTCCGATACAAAAAACAAATATTAGGATGAAGTCATCCTGATATTCTGAAAGAGAGACATGTAAGTTTGTCTCGTCATCATCATCTTTGAAACATCACCCGATACAACAAAATATCCTCCTGATGTACTAAACATAACCAAAAGGTGCTTTTGTCACCTGAATCTTGTTGCGATAACTATTCTAACTTGAAGGAGGAGGATGACATTGAAACTGAACCTGGTATTTGCGAATATCATCCTACCTTCATGATATCCTGTCGTATGGATATCCCCCCGCTCCCGTTGCCGCCATTATCATTTAATGCACGCAGACATGGTAGGTGGTTCCCACCGACCCCGGAACCCGATGAAACACCTGGCGAGATCCTGCATTTTCGCGTGGATAATCAATGAATACAATCTAATTTGTTAGAGTTGCCCTAAATTTACCCTAATTGCAAGGTTAAAAGGTAATTCAACCGTCATTTTTACATTTACCTTGCGATAAAATTATTTTTATAGAGCACTAGCTTCTATATCCTCATACAGGCAATAGTTGCACGATTTGAGCTCACAAACAGAAGGAAGTGCGGGATCATCAACTGAATTAAGAGCGTTGTTAACAGTCTACTGGTATAAAAGAGAAATTTGCACAACCAGGTAAGTAAATGAAACCCTCATCATGTTGTTTTTATTCAGGTATGATGATGTAAGTTCTGATTTGTGCATCCATATGATTAAGTAATGTTGAAAAGATACAGTAGGCATGGTGATTTATGAAGTTAATTGCAATATGCATACATGTGTATACCCATTGTAAGACAGGACTTTGTTAATTGCAGGTAACCATGGCTAACAAGAGGTTAGTTAAGTGTCAGGAAGAATTCAATAGGCCCATGTTCTCTTCTCAGAGGGGCGTCCTGTTTAAATACGGAGCAATTACAGATACCCATCAGGGGAGCACCAATTTGGAGGCCTTGTCAGCTAGGCTGAATGATGGGAATGACAAGAGTCCTGTGCTCGATGCGGTATTCGTATCTGGAATGTGGAACGCCACTGGTTTTCCATACTCTATGGAATCTTCGGAGCTAGTCATCGAGTGTGCCAGGAATTACAACCAAGAGACCAGGCAAGTGATGAAACATGGGAGGATATATGCAGACCTATCCATCAGGGGTCTCTCCCAGACATTTAGATTGCCACTGGGCAGCAAGGTCAAAAGTGTAGACCTGAAGAAGTCAGAAAAAGAATATGAAAATAATAAAAAGCAGGCCAGGAAGAACATGTATCAATGGCGGGCTGAGAATAGCACATATCCTACAGCAGCCAAACTTCCTGTGCACCTGTTTAAGTATGATTTTGCTGATGAATATTAGTATATGATTGCACTACTGAACAGAGTAACAGGCCAGCCTAATGTTGGTAGTTTCAGGGACTGGATGTATGGTGTAATCATGATGTGCTTGTATTCAAATATCAAGCCACTGTGGGGCCAGCTAATAATGATGCTCTACATGAGTAGCTGATGAACCTTGGAGGTTCAAATTGTGCATTCTATATGTCATCATACATTGTTTATTCCTGTGCTTACAAAGGCACCTTTGATGCATTAGTTACAGATGGAAAACTTACAAGCACAAATGCTATGTATATCTGGGATCATCATCCCTAGCTGCAAAGAGCCAATTACCTCAAAGATTACAAACTAGTCAATGATGCATTCTCCATGCATCTGGTGAGGACCATAGAGGAGGACAGAACAAAGAGATTGAGCATGGAGGCTCAAGAGATAGTTTACAGGCATGGAGCCTGGTATATACAGTTTGCCACCTTTTCATACATAAGGGTTGAAGGTTTTGAGGGACATCCTCTCATGCTACTGAGGTATCCCACTGATGCGGTAGTACTGATGGAGTTCATCAGGTAGGGCTCTACAATAATAAAAATATACAAGGACGCCAAGAAGCTGCCACCAATTCTGTTTCCAGTCAGCATTGGCTGCTATATGTGCCCCAATTCAGACAATATAAAGAAGGTGATGGTCACCCTAAATAAAATGAATCTATAGCCTTTTCCACTAACAAGACCATATGATCCTTACGGCAGGATGCAGAAGATAATAGGAAAGCCTATTCATCAGAGGCACTTAGAGGACTTCTGGGCCGACTGTGAAGATGAAGCAGAAGCAAGGAGAAGAAGGTATCAAAGGTTAACATTGAATCAAATCAGAACCTTTGATTGCATCCCCATTCCCCAACAATTGAAGAAGGATGATGGTAGGATAATTGCAGATGAATATGAGCAGAAGAAGATATATAATGATACCATCTCTGCACCTAACCTCACTATACAGGAAGATATATCTTTGGACCCCTTCATTTCTAGGACCATACAACTAACTCAAGCTTGGGTTGATGAGCAGGTAGAGGCATTAAAGAAGATAGGTGTTGCCATTATGGTGGACAACAAGAAGAAGGGGCAGGATATTCCTGGGGATGAGTATGATGACTTCCTGATTGAAAATAGGAAGACTAAGGGAGATAAGCTACCTCCACAACAACAACAGAGCAAAAGACCCCAAAGGGGCAAGAAAATAGAGAAGGAACCCAAAGGGGTTATTATTGAAAGGGCAGTATTTGTAGCTAAGGAGACAGCAGCATCAGGATCTGGATCAGAATCAGCATCCCCTCCAAAGAAAGAAAAGTCCAAGAAGAGTAAGACAGCAGAGACTGGAATCACTGAGACCCTACAAGAGGGTCAATCCTCAAGAAAATTAGGAGAAGAGGATATTCTCATGGAGGAAGAGCCTAAAGAAGAAGAGGCTCCATTAATAATAAAGAGGAAAAGAAAAGCTCCACAGGTGTTGGTGTCCACCCCACCTAAGAAACAAAGAACCTCTATGAGAGGTGAAATAAGACAACCCCCAACATTGTTACAAGGGGCAGGTAGTGAAGTACCTAAGGAACTTCAGCATAATGTTCCACTTCCTACCATCGTCAAGTTCAAAACTAAACTTGCAGAGGAACAAAAGAAAGAAGCTTCCCAGACACAAGCAGAAGGTCACATCTCGCTAGACGAGACAATTAACTTGTCTGATGATGAAGTTGTACGAGAAGTGGTTGCACAAAAGATGGAAACACTTGTTGTTGGTACAAGCATGACCCCTCACAAACCTCCACCAGTTCAAATGATACTAGAAGAAATGAAGCAAGTGGAGGCAGAACAAGAAAAAAGCCCAGAGCAGGTAGCTCAGGAAATAGGGCTGGAAACGTTAATTGCAGAAGTGACAAGTCCTGTAGTGGTAGACCTAACAGAGAAATAGGATGCAAGTCCTGAACAGCCAGCAGGATCACCTGACAAAGGGCACCCAGCAGAAGAAATAGAGATGGTAGAATCAGAAGGCCATACTCTAGAATTGGGCCAACAAGGTCCACAGGATACATCAGCAGAACTGGCTATAGTTGAGGTTCAGGAAACAAAGGCTGGTGAAAAGGAGAAAACAATAGAGGATCTTGCTACCAAAACACAAGAGGTTGATAGTGCAGGCCCGGAACAAATAATGGCTGCAGAACAAATGCCAGCACCTCAGGCAGAACCCACAGTATCTAGTGCAGTGGATATACAACAAGGGGAAGAGTTGAAACTAGATGAAATAATGATAGAGAAGGATCATGATCATCAAGATCAACATATAGATGCACCACAAGATCCCCCACCCCAAGAAGATGCTCCCCCGGAGAAGGAAGTTCTAGAACAGGAGGATGTGCCACAGGATCAATAGCAAAGTGAGCATCAGGAAGAAGAAATGAGAAAATCACCATCTCCACCACATCTGTCGACAGAAATAGGAGACATAGGTGAACATCATGATGATGAAGAAAAACATGATCAGGGGCCTCCGTGGTTGGAGAAAGAGGTAAATATAGAAGAAGATTTTGAAATCCAAGAATTTGATGTCTCCACCTTGTTCTCCGGGGATATAATGAAGCCTAAAAGGAAGGCTAGAATGACTTTGGCTATCAAGAGAGATCCAGCAACTGGGAGAAGGACTGCACAGATTGCAGTTCCTATGGTGGAGAAAGAAAAAGGTAAAATTACCTTAGATGAATTCCAATTTAGCACAGTGGATCTAGGTTTTGCCAATGAGGACCAAGAAGGTCAAGAGGGCAAGGACATTATTGATTCTTTGATTCAAAAGGTGAAAAGAGAAAAGGAGAAAAATAAGCAACACAAAGAGCACATTGCTCAGTTGCATGCCTACATAAGGAGGCTAATTAATCCTGATGATACTACAACTGAACATGCAGTCCCATTGACTGCTATTTCTCAAGAGGAGGTAAATAAGTTAGACCTCATGAAACACGAGGCATCTCTGATAAGAAAATGGGTGTCATCCACATTGAATGATGCAGAAGAAATGGTAAGGGCCTCCTTGAAGAGGTGGAGCATTCTCAGCGATTCCAGGACTAAAGTAGATAAATTGCAAATGCAGATAGGGAAAAGGTCCTACAAACTGGAAAAGGTACTAAATCTCCTGGGAGAAATAAAGAGGATAAATCCTCAACTGCTTATCAGTAAGTAGGTATTGAACAACCATACTGCATTGTTGATTGATATCTGGTATAAAGACATTCAGTTCGAATGTGGAGTGCTCAGAAGATGTAATTGTTGATGACTGTTTTGATGCAATCATAACAATAAGTTAAAATTCACATATAATGAACTGAAACTATACTTGAAAGATAAGAAGGAATCATTTGAGATTCAACTAATCCCAAGTCTACAATGGTTCGGTTGGTCAAGTTCAGTTGGTCAATGTGAAGCTGTAATGTTCAAGGGGCCTTACGTAGTTTAGGTTTGTTTGGTGGCTTACTGGACTAAAAATATGCAAAAAGGTCATAGATTTCAACAAGTATTCTGTTCATTTGCATACAAGTGTTACCGGGCTGCAAGTTTTAGATGGTTTTCTTGAATTTTTGCAGCTTTCTTCTTTATCTATTTATGAAAACTGTCTACTTATAGCTCTGTTATGCATGCTTCTTCAAATTTGAGACAATTTCCTTTAGATTTCTACGTTTTCAGCTAAATATTTCAGATGGGTTGGGAAAAGTTAGAAAGATCTAATCTATACCTCATTTAATCTACCGAAGGATCTAATTGTTTCTGTTATGCACTATGTAAATACCACAGTAATTTGATCAAATCCACAGTAAAAAACCTTAAATGTAAGTTCTGAGCATTTTCACAAACATACATTTAAAATTGCAAGCTCTCAAAGAAGATATTTCAAAACACAAAGAAGAGCAGGAGAACACTCAGAAGATAGATGCAGAACTCCAGATTCTATTGTATTAGAAACGAATAGTCATACATGATTTACAATGTAGGAATGACTCTTAGTTTCATTGATCATACTACAGAGAACTTACAAGCTTTATAGATATAGTAAGGCAGCCAGACATTCCACGTGCACCTTACTGCAGACAAACAGGCGACCTCCTTCTTCTACACTAAACTATGCCCAGAAAGGCTCTACAATTCTGGCAAAATACTAAAATCCCTGTGTTTTCCTAGAATCCCTGTTGTAAAGTATTACAGTGTAGAGACGCACAATATAAAGACATTCTGATTGTCCTCACTACAGCAAAAACCTAACTGAACCCCTGGTTCAAACCCTTAGTTACAGCAATAAATACAGGTGGACCAGTTCTCAAAAATATCTCTGAGCAGTGTCAAATCTGGGCGAAATATTGCCCCTTCTGAGAAGTTCCGGCAGCTGGGTAATAACTTCTGTTTGTCTGTTGTAGTAATACCTTCAGCTGCAACTCTGTCCTTCACTTGAATGGCCTTGACTTTTTCGCACTTCATCCTTATCTTCCTGCTCCTGAGATCAGATTTCCTTCCTCCATGAGGTCACTGTGTTGACTTTCCAGCTGCTTCCTCAACTGCAAGCCTGCAAGACAAGACAAGCAATAAGTATTACATTTATCACATAAACAGCAAGAAATTAAAATAAGCGTTTAAATCTAGGTGACTGCACAAAATCACGGAGATCGGATCCAGAATACTCCTCAAACGCACCCAAAATGCGTTCAGACCGCTCAAAATTCATCGGGTCAACTATCGCTGACTGGGAAAATGCCACAGGCGCCAAAAAAAACACTTTAAAATTCCACCGCTTCATTTCCCGCCCATCGGCATGACTATCGCTATCGGCGCGTCAAAAAAAACATGTTGGTCGATATTCACTTCATCATCATGATATTCTGGAAATATGATGCTCTCCCTTCCGAAGGTCCAGATGGCGTCATCATGATATTTCGCTTCTGTGTAATGGGGAAAAGAACAACATCATCATCATCATCATGTTGAAGGAGAATAGGAGGATATGGAATATAATCCTGCTGCTGAGGAAAGGAAGATGATGGTGACGTCATCGTCATATTTGGGTTTCGTTAAAGTGCAAAAAATGACGTCATCATCATGTTCAGTTAAGATCAGGGGATAATTGCAATATCGGGTCACCTAAGGAGCATGATCAGGATGATGATGATCATCAGGATATTTGGGGCTTTTGTCGAACTTAGAATAAGACGTCATCATCATATTCGGGAACCGGATCGTGTTTGGGAAATATCCTGCCGAAGGGAAATGTGATGATGATGATCATCAGGATATTTGCTTCTTTGTTTATCAGATCAGGATGACATCATCATGATATCCGGAGCCTTTGTTAAACTTAGAACATGACGTCATCATGATATTTCGCTAACCGGATCATGTTTTGGAAAATATCCTGCCGAAGGGAAATCAGGATGATGAGGATCATCAGGATGATTTCAAAAGGTCTTACTTCATCGGCAGGAGGACTTTACGAAATATCAGGTGGACAAACAAGATCATGATGATCTTGACGATATGACAGGATAAAAAAATATGATGATCCTCCTCATCGAATTATCATGATGACGTCATCATCATATTTCGTCTTCAGAGCACAAGGATGAGTTGAGGTCATCATGATATTTGCGCTAAGGTGATATTGTAAAATATGATCATGCTGTTGAGGAATGGAATATCGCCTTCTTCTTCAAAAAGATAGGGTGATCATCATGATCATGCAAAAGGAGATCAGGAGGATATGAATATGATGATCCTCTTGATCGAATATTATGATGATGTCTCCATCACTTAGCGAATTTCAGTGAATGACCCTCGTGTGAAAGATCAGGATGATGATCATGATTATGCAAAAGGAGATCAGGAGGATATGAAGTCGTCATCATCATCTTAGCGAACTTCAGCAAATATCATGATGATGACCCTCCGATAGGATTTTAAACATGCGCATGCAAATATGTCGACGGCGGATTTTCTAAGTCAGGGTGATCTTATATTATCAGCATGATATTATAAGATCAGGCGATGCAAAAATATCATGATGATGCTCGCGATACAAAGACCGCTCGACGGGGAAACTTACCGTGACTTAAAGTTGACGTCATCATGATATTTGAACCTCAGGATATTATCGGGGGGGGCGTTTCAAATATGATGATGATGTCCTTGATACAGCAAAACCGAGTTTATAAAATATGACCTTCCTAAAAATCATGATGCTCATGATGCGCATAAGGCCTTTTGACGGGTAAAAGGCACTACCACCTAAGATTGACGTCCGGATATTGTGACTGCATGATTTTTATCCGGTGATAGACCAAGATCATGATGACCTTGTCAACATGAAAAAATATGATGATCACTTGCGATTATCAAGTTTGACCAAAACTTTGACTGTGCATAACTTCCACATACGGACGAATTTTCAAGTGAAGTAAAAGGCAAACCTGCATGGAATTTCAAGCTCTTTCTAAATATGAGGTCACAGCAATAAAATATGAACTTTGACAAACTGACCTCATGATGATGACCCTATCTCATCCAATATCATGATGATGATGCACCTAACCTTCATTTTTACCAAACCGCCAGAAAGCAGAAAAACACAAGCAGAAGCAAAAAGAAAAACATCAGCAGGGGTCCCCATTTTGCTAAGGAACATAATGGGGCGTGTTGTGAACATCACAACAACTAGCAACCAAAACAAAACAATTAAATTCAGAGTGTTCAAGGAAACTAGATGAAATGAACTCATAACTCCCAACTATCTTTCCTGCAAATTACTATTCAGCTTGAGACTCAAAGTATTCAATAAAGATGCATGAATTTCCATTTTTAGTTTAGTTGTGTGCATGTGATTAATTATCCTCATCTTGAAGATCAGTTGAACAAACCAGTGACTAACATTAGCCTACGTAGGTGAGGATATTCCCTCATAGCCGACCGGATAGAGCCTTGCTGCCAGCGAGCATCTATAGCCCCGGCAAGGTTATCGTTACAATTCTCCTAAGTAGAGCCCCACTGCCAGCGAGCGTCTATAGCCCCGGTAGAGTTACTTAGATGGCTTAATCTGGATTTTCAGTATAATCCACTTTATTTATTTATTTATTTTTGTTTTCTAATTTTGAAAGATTTCATAAGATATAGCAATTTGTAACTTCATGATGCAAGGAGTGGACACTTGCTGAAATTAAGCTGAGAATTGTAATGGTAGCAAGGGTGACCTCTGATTTTTCACCTAATATCTTCACTGGTATGTTCAACAAACCCAAGGATTTTAGGTGTGTCATCGTGAGAAACCTGCTTCGAATTCCCAATCACATTTATTGAATACAAAACTTCAGAAGATGAACAACTCTCTACATTCATGACGGTGACAAATTATGCGTAAATTGCAAATGGTTAACCTGAATATCCTAAATTTTATACTATTTTGAATGGTTGCTAGTTTTGCTCCTTAATACTCTACAGTAAAATAAAGATCCCTGCTGAGGAGACAACAAACTAACCAAACAAACAGGCTGTACAAACAACACAACAAAAGAAGGAACTGTACAAATAGAAAGAAACAACAAGCAAAAACAAACAGAGGACAAGCTATACAAATAGCTAACCTAAAAAGAAAATAGCAAAAGAAGAACACAAAAACAAAAACAACCACCCCACCAGACTATATACAAGCCTTCACAAGGCAATTAGAAACCCAGGAAAAAGACCCAAAAACACCCCTACTTGCATATTTCTTTAGATTGTGCAGGAGTAACAGGGTACTAGTTATGGTCCTCATCCTAGCAGATTTATCTTTGAATTCTGAAAAAAAATCTGGTATTCTAGATTCATTGTGTTTATCAAAATAGCTCTTAATGACTACTAACTGAGGCAGCTCATCAGGGTTATGATTAATCCATAAGCATGTCCTATCTCTTGAATTTCCATAATCAAAATAGCATTTATCATTGTTTACTAAGGAAAGGAAAGAGACAACCTGATGTGCCCTTAGCTCTGTGGAACACACTTGTTTATTAATAGCTGGCTTTTCATTTAGCTCTGCATTTTCATTGCCCAGCTCTATGTCTAGTCCTTTTTCAAGTTGAAAGAGGAATGACTCTAGATGTATCATTTCTTCATCTTCATCCAGCCTTGTTCCTTCATTCTGGATGTTCAGTTTATCCTCAAATTTAGCAAACCTCTTAATGTTCTCGTTAGTTTCCTGCACATCAGCACTTAAGTAAGTATCTTCATCATCATAATCTGACATACAGAAATTAATCATTTCTAAATCACTTGAGAGTAAAGGTGGGACAACATCTTTTGATTGACAGGAGTACTCCCCTGTTTTATTTTCAACATGGCATGGGAGTGATGTCTGATTGTGTACAGCAGCTCCATGATCCTCTGTATCCTCTTTTTTCAAGAATTGTTCATCAGATGACTCACATTTGTCATTTAGTGAAGAGTCTAATCTTATTGTCCTGCAACAATCTTGATTTTGATCATTTAATTCAAAGAAGTCAGTTGTAACACTAGGATTTACTTTCTTTTCTATGACTTCACTAGTTTCTACAGTGGGGATCTTATCAGTTTTAGTGTATTTTAATTTTGCCAATGCTTGTTTACATTTCTTTGCCAAATCATGTTCGTTAAAACTTTTCAGGTCAGACCCAGAGGTTTCTTCTTGACAAATATTCCTTAGTAGTTCTATATATTTATCAAATGTATCAAGATGAACCTCACTTTCCTTTTCTTTTTCATTAAATCCTTTTTGCTTATTATCTAGAAAAGGGACATGAGCTGTGATTACTTCTCTGCATTTTTTAGGATATTTACACTTTTCACTAACCTTAATCACAGCCGGATCCTGACGAAAGGACAGATTTTTTTTCTTACCATCACATGATTCCTGCCAAGATATCTTATTATCCTTTATTCCTAGCATTGGTTCCATCTTTGTATCCTCTGCACATTTAATGACCGTTGATGCTGCATCCTTCTGTCACTCAATAATCTCCCCATTTCCCTGCCAACTTTCAGCCTTATACACATCTGAGAGAGAGATTAGTCCTTTCAAATATAAATCTAATCTTGTAAGAAAAGATAGACAATTAAGCTCACCATGCTCTATGGACTTATGTATCCTACACCTTCCAAATAAACCATAGCTATATAAATTTTTAGGATAAAGCTGGTTATTCAAAGCTTTCTGAAATGAAGGAATGTCAACTTGAAAACTGTCCCTATATGAGTCCATTAAAAAATGGGACCTTCTTTCAACCTTTTAAGCCTTTGAAATTTTATGAGATCTAACATATCTCAAAATATAACATTTAAAACTCAAAATTTTAACCCTAAACCAAATCAGGCCCTCCTTCTAGCACCAGAAAACTGTTGATGACTGTTTTGATGCAATCATAACAATAAGTTAAAATTCACATATAATGAACTGAAACTATACTTGAAAGATAAGAAGGAATCATTTGAGATTCAACTAATCCCAAGTCTACAATGGTTCGGTTGGTCAAGTTCAGTTGGTCAATGTGAAGCTGTAATGTTCAAGGGGCTTACGTAGTTTAGGTTTGTTTGGTGGCTTACTAGACTAAAAATATGCAAAAAGGTCATAGATTTCAACAAGTATTCTGTTCATTTGCATACAAGTGTTACCGGGCTGCAAGTTTTAGATGGTTTTCTTGAATTTTTGCAGCTTTCTTCTTTATCTATTTATGAAAACTGTCTACTTATAGCTCTGTTATGCATGCTTCTTCAAATTTGAGACAATTTCCTTTAGATTTCTGCGTTTTCAGCTAAATATTTCAGATGGGTTGGGAAAAGTTAGAAAGATCTAATCTATACCTCATTTAATCTACCGAAGGATCTAATTGTTTCTGTTATGCACTATGTAAATACCACAGTAATTTGATCAAATCCACTGTAAAAAACCTTAAATGTAAGTTCTGAGCATTTTCACAAACATACATTTAAAATTGCAAGCTCTCAAAGAAGATATTTCAAAACACAAAGAAGAGCAGGAGAACACTCAGAAGATAGATGCAGAACTCCAGATTCTATTGTATTAGAAACGAATAGTCATACATGATTTACAATGTAGGAATGACTCTTAGTTTCATTGATCATACTACAGAGAACTTGCAAGCTTTACAGATACAGTAAGGCAGCCAGACATTCCACGCGCACCTTACTGCAGACAAACAGGTGACCTCCTTCTTCTACACTAAACTATGCCCAGAAAGGCTCTACAATTCTGGCAAAATACTAAAATCCCTGTGTTTTCCTAGAATCCCTGTTGTAAAGTATTACAGTGTAGAGAGGCACAATATAAAGACATTCTGATTGTCCTCACTACAGCAAAAACCTAATTGAACCCCTGGTTCAAACCCTTGGTTACAGCAATAAATACAGGTGGACCAGTTCTCAAAAATATCTCTGAGCAGTGTCAAATCTGGGCGAAATATTGCCCCTTCTGAGAAGTTCCGGCAGCTGGGTAATAACTTCTGTTTGTCTGTTGTAGTAATACCTTTAGCTGCAACTCTGTCCTTCACTTGAATGGCCTTGACTTTTTCGCACTTCATCCTTATCTTCCTGCTCCTGAGATCAGATTTCCTTCCTCCATGAGGTCACTGTGTTGACTTTCTAGCTGCTTCCTCAACTGCAAGCCTGCAAGACAAGACAAGCAATAAGTATTACATTTATCACATAAACAGTAGGAAATTAAAATAAGCGTTTAAATCCAGGTGACTGCGCAAAATCACAGAGATCGGATCCAGAATACTCCTCAAACGCACCCAAAATGCGTTCAGACCGCTCAAAATTCATCGGGTCAACTATCGCTGACTGGGAAAATGCCACAGGCGCCAAAAAAAACACTTTAAAATTCCACCGCTTCATTTCCCGCCCATCGGCATGACTATCGCTATCGGCGCGTCAAAAAAAACATGTTGGTCGATATTCACTTCATCATGATATTCTGGAAATATGATGCTCTCCCTTCCGAAGGTCCAGATGACGTCATCATGATATTTCGCTTCTGTGTAATGGGGAAAAGAACAACATCATCATCATCATCATGTTGAAGGAGAATAGGAGGATATGGAATATAATCCTGCTGCTGAGGAAAGGAAGATGATGGTGACGTCATCGTCATATTCGGGTTTCATTAAAGTGCAAAAAATGACGTCATCATCATGTTCAGTTAAGATCAGGGGATAATTGCAATATCGGGTCACCTAAGGAGCATGATCAGGATGATGATGATCATCAGGATATTTGGGGCTTTTGTCGAACTTAGAATAAGACGTCATCATCATATTCGGGAACTGGATCGTGTTTGGGAAATATCCTGCCGAAGGGAAATGTGATGATGATGATCATCAGGATATTTGCTTCTTTGTTTATCAGATCGGGATGACGTCATCATGATATCCGGAGCCTTTGTTAAACTTAGAACATGATGTCATCATGATATTTCGCTAACCGGATCATGTTTTGGAAAATATCCTGCTGAAGGGAAATCAGGATGATGAGGATCATCAGGATGATTTCAAAAGGTCTTACTTCATCGGCAGGAGGACTTTACGAAATATCAGGTGGACAAACAAGATCATGATGATCTTGATGATATGACAGGATAAAAAAATATGATGATCCTCCTCATCGAATTATCATGATGACGTCATCATCATATTTCGTCTTCGGAGCACAAGGATGAGTTGAGGTCATCATGATATTTGCGCTAAGGTGATATTGTAAAATATGATCATGCTGTTGAGGAATGGAATATCGCCTTCTTCTTCAAAAAGATAGGGTGATCATCATGATCATGCAAAAGGAGATCAGGAGGATATGAATATGATGATCCTCTTGATCGAATATTATGATGATGTCTCCATCACTTAGCGAATTTCAGCGAATGACCCTCGTGTGAAAGATCAGGATGATGATCATGATTATGCAAAAGGAGATCAGGAGGATATGAAGTCGTCATCATCATCTTAGCGAACTTCAGCAAATATCATGATGATGACCCTCCGATAGGATTTTAAACATGCGCATGCAAATATGCCGACAGCGGATTTTCTAAGTCAGGGTGATCTTATATTATCAGCATGATATTATAAGATCAGGCGATGCAAAAATATCATGATGATGCTCGCGATACAAAGACCGCTCGACGGGGAAACTTACCGTGACTTAAAGTTGACGTCATCAGGATATTTGAACCTCAGGATATTATCGGGGGGGGTGTTTCAAATATGATGATGATGTCCTTGATACAGCAAAACCGAGTTTATAAAATATGACCTTCCTAAAAATCATGATGCTCATGATGCGCATAAGGCCTTTTGACGGGTAAAAGGCACTACCACCTAAGATTGATGTCCGGATATTGTGATTGCATGATTTTTATCGGGTGATAGACCAAGATCATGATGACCTTGTCAACATGAAAAAATATGATGATCACTTGCGATTATCAGGTTTGACCAAAACTTTGACTGTGCATAACTTCCACATACGGACGAATTTTCAAGTGAAGTAAAAGGCAAACCTGCATGGAATTTCAAGCTCTTTCTAAATATGAGGTCACAGCAATAAAATATGAACTTTGACAAATTGACCTCATGATGATGACCCTATCTCATCCAATATCATGATGATGATGCACCTGACCTTCATTTTTACCAAACCGCCAGAAAGCAGAAAAACACAAGCAGAAGCAAAAAGCAAAACATCAGCAGGGGTCCCCATTTTGCTAAGGAGCATAATGGGGCATGTTGTGAACATCACAACAGTAATAATAAGCTGAGAGATATCAGCATGAAGCTACATGATTTAATGGCTAAAGAGGCAGAAATATTAGAAACATTGGAAGAAAAAGTGGAAGGGAAAATAGAAAATCAAGATGAAGAATCTACCATCAAAGCTCTACACAACAACTTCCAATTAGAGGCAGATGGTCCACTTGTCCACTTGACGGAAGAAGTTGTAAATAAAATAATGAGAATTAAAGTCAAGATGGAAAAATACAATGAGACACTGTAGGAGAGGAAAGAAAAACTAGATAGCAGTAGAAATAAATATGAGGCCCACAAACATGCCATCATCAAAGCAAAAACTCAGGACGGTGGAGCAATAGACCCAATTGTACAGTCATATGAACAAGTCCGGAGCACCATGCAGCATCATATGCGACATCATCATCATCAGGATAGTGAAAGTTTAGGGAGCGATGCACATGATGAGGATACTCCATAAGGGGACTGCGTAAATAATCTAGATAGTTGCCAGCTGGTAACTTGTGCCACTTTTGATAAGTTTGACAAAGTCAAAGAGAATGATGACCGTAGATGTGCATTGATAAATCAAGATTGTGGATCTTTTGTAACGGATTCCTCACCTTATTCTATAAAAGGTGATGGAATGCCTTGTTGTAAACATTCGAAACTTAATTGAAATCTGTCTGCTGAAACATTCAGAGCTCATTTCAAAGTTTTTGTATACATTTATATTTTTGCATGCTTAATGAATGAGAAGACTATGTCGATTACAATTCATAGTAAATCTTGAGTAATCAGTGTATGGATTCTGGATATATGTGGTGATTTGCTGCATCCCTTGGAGTGCATGTCTACTTACATGTGTTGTCTTCATACAAATTCCTTTGAAGTTAGCATCAACTATATCTAGTTGTGGAATGTCCTAGTGAAAATATGGTTTTGTTTTCTTCTCTTCATGACAGTATCTAATATACATGTGGTTCAAAAGCTAAAGGTTCAACTTTAATTAGAAGCATTTCTTCATTTTCTTTTAAATTTCAGAACATTTCATCCTCATAATTGCAAATAATTGATGATCTTAAGCAAATAACATAGATATGTAGACATCTTGTAGATAACTACAAATATTTAGCATATTTGAATACAAAGCATGCACAATTGAAAATATCATGCAAAGATTGAAGTATTTCTACATCTTTTCACCAAATAACTGTATAATATGATTTCTCTGTAAAGAATTTCTGCAGGAGTGTCATGATGATGTTGAACTTTCACGTAAGGCCCCAAAATGGAAACAACAACTCACATTAACCTCTGAGTAAGTTCAGACGATTAAGACCTAATTATCAGAGACTTGGGATCATGAATTCCCTAAATTCATCATATCTTTCAAGATGAATAAAGGTTAATGTGTACTTTTATTCTATGCTTGTTTATGACTGACATCATAACCAACATAAATTGGTGCTAGAAGGATGGCCCGATCTAGAAGACTATGCTCATCATCATTATTTTTAGGTTTGATGATGCAGAGAGTAAGGTAACCTCGAACCGTATGTGAATTTCAAATATCACGCAAATATTTATTGTAGCAAGCTCGTAGATGCTCATTCTATGTAAAGATTTTCAGATTTAACATAAATATTGCAAGCTTTACAGTAGATCATTCCAAATTCACAAATATCAGCCAAAGATACATAAATTTGTTCAAGCTTTGAAGAATTTAGGCCTTAGAAACTTGAGATCTCATGCTAGGGGTCATTATACCTCAAATATCCTTTCGTATTTGTAATATCGTTGCAAAGATTTCATAAATATCCAGTCTGATCAGCCATCTGACCGCAAATATTACTTTAGCTAGTGAAATCCAGCAAATATTTGCAAAGTTTCAGCCAATTTGCCTCAAAATTGAGAAATCCTGGCTCACAGGATAAATACCAGGTCTAGACCTAGTGAAATTTTTGAAGAATTGCCTGTTAGAGGTTTCAGGCCTAGAACTGTGGACATTCATCATACTCCCGGGTCCAGTGTATCAAGAGCTTCACCAGAACCTCCTCCTGTAACTTCTGTTGGTTTGCAAATACCTTCTGGGATATCTGTGACACCTCCAATTCAACCTTAGGGTGTACCTTTAGTCCAACCTCAACCAGTTGCACCACCAGCTCAAACCCCTCCGGTTGCAATGTCTTTCTTTGCAGCGGAGTCACCTTTGACCTTTACCACATATCATGAGTTACCAAAGAATCCAGACAAACTTTGTCCAAAATATCATCCTTACCAAGATGCTGAAGATCATATCCTGACCTTTAAGGAAGCTTGCTGTAGAGCCAGAATAGAACATCAAGATGTGGTGTGCAGATTATTTCCTTTTTCCTTAGGGGAAGAAGCCTATAATTGGTTCATTAGTCTTGGTCAGGGTTCTGTTGATTCCTGGGCCTTACTAGAGAAAGCTTTTCTTGATAGATTCAAGGTTCTTGTTGATCCCTCATTAAACTATCACTTATTTGCCACTATTAAGAGATTTGAGAATGAGCCTATTGCAAATTTCAATGCTAGGTTTCAGAAAATGTTGTCCAAAGTGGTCACTCCTTATACTGTGTCTGATGAAGCTGCAAGGAGCATTTATTATTTGGCTTTAGATCCTTTGACCTCCATGTTCATAAGGAGAACACATCCCCAAATCACGTCCTTAGCCTTAGCATTTCAAGAAGCCATACAGGTAAATCAGCAGTTGATACCTGCTCCTACTCCAAATATGGTATTCCCTACCTTGCTTGCATGCATTCACAATATCCTGCATCATATTTTGCACAGTATCCTACATAATATCCTAATGGAGCAGTGATACCCCTAGCAGTCATACCTGCACCTTTGCAAGTACCTCCACTGAGCATTATGCTTCCTCCTAATGGAAACAACCAATTACCGCAATATCCTGCACAAGCTCAGGTACCTCAGGGTGCTGATCTATCCAACAATAACCATGGATCTTCTTTCTTCAAGCCTCAGACTGAAAATGTGGTGGCCAAAGCTCAAGAAGAAAAAGAAGAAATCAAAGAAATTTCTACTCAACTGAGAAAACTCACCACAGAAGTGACACATTTGAGAAATCAAGGTTTTTATTCCCAGTCAAACTAGAATAGGAATTATTCAATGATAGACCAAATTATCCTGATAGAGGATACAACACCAATAATTTCAATAATAGTGGTGGAAATAACAATAATCCTCAAAGACAACCCAAAGTATGGAACTCTAGGCCAAATAATGGCTCATTACCATCACCCCTGGACAATCAGCTTCCAGGTGAAGCCAAACAGACTACTAGAGTCAATCTGGCTGAGGCAGCCCTTACTAATTGGTGTAGGATCCACAATACAAATGCACATGCAGAATTAGACTGTCCACAATTTAGAATTGCTGCTAGCATCTTTCAGACTGAAGTGTCTAACACTTCTGGAAATCCACCTTAGGCAGAAGGAAATGAGACTATTCCTTGTGGATATGACTCAGCTTTTGTGCTGGAAGCTTATACTAATCAACCTCATCAGAGTTATAACCAGGTATGTGAGGAATCTGCCTTAACTTTTGAAACAAATTATGTTTTCCCCTTTGAGGATGAAAATGAGCCTGCAAGAGAACATGAGGAAGTACATGCATACCAGCAGCAATATTTTGGTAAGCATAATTATAACTTGAGGAGTAATGCCAACAGACTTGCTGGTCCATTGACATCATCCCTACCCCCAAACAATTTCAACACACCTCCTGATCCTAAAGCTAGCAATAACCTTGGGTTCCCCAAGGTAAATGCTCAATAATTGTCACCTCAGAACACAGGATCAAAGGTTGTAAATGCACCTCATGAATCTGACAAGTTGGTCAATTATCTCGCTGATGAAATGAAGAAAATTAAGATCAGCCTGTCCTTGTCTGAGTTACTGAAAACTCCTGCAATCAAAAAAGCATTCATGAAGTCACTAGATGATCCTGCTCCTAAAGAGGATGGCCATCTTTCAAGTCAATCCAGTGGCAAAGATCATGCTACTAGAGATAATACTATCAAGCTTAGAATGCCAGCTACAATCCAAGCTGCAGAAACCTCTCACATGACCTTGTATAAGGACAAAACTGAGTCACCTCCGTTCCTCCTCACCATAAGAATGTTCAGCAAGAACCTGCACAACTGTTTGGTTGTTTCAGGAGCCTCCACAAATGTTATGCCCTTGTCAATATGCAATGCCTTAGGATTGCATCCTGCTAAATCCCTAAAGAAGGTCACACAGCTGGACAAAACGGAAGTAAGTGTAGTAGGGGAGTTAACTCATATCCACATGCAACTAGCATCTGATCCTCGGATCCAATATTACATTGACATTTAGGTAGTTGACATACCTGATACTTATGGGATATTGCTTAGCTGAGACTAGTCCAAAACGCTTAACGGATATATGTCCACAGATTTCAGTCACATGTAGTTACCATGGAAAGGTGTACCAAACCAGATCAGGATTGATGCTGAGCCTAGAATGAAACATATGATCATTGAGTACAACAGAACAAATGGGATCATGTATGTAGACGTAGAGCCTAAAATTTACTGCATCAGGCCACAGACTGTCAAAATAGAAGAGATCCTGATGCTTGATCTTCATTATCATCATGATGATGATCATCAGGAGGACATGCCAGTCATAGAGCTTGACAATAATCTTGATAATGAGAATGAAATAGATCACTTCAGAGACTTTGAGATGCATCTGTCTAATCAGGTAAGGCATTGTCAATTGTTAAATATACCCACTAATGATATTTTGATTGATGGATGGTGCAGATTGCACAATGAAGCACATTCAGAAAGGACTTGTGAAACATGCTTAGATATGATGATGCTGGAGCAGACATGCAGTGAGGCATCATCATCATATTCTAAGCTAAATGCTACATCTGATGATGACGACGATACTAATTCTTATCTGTCTTCTGTAGGAACAGAGGAGTCGACAGATCATGATGAGGATCATATCCTGAAAATAGAAGAAGTTCTGGTTTCTGACCAGATGAACGATGAAAGGAAAGAAAAGATCACCCCTGGGAGTGATTGTTTTATGGAACCAGATTATGAATTGTCTGATGAAGACAAAGGTAGTGACCTAACTAAGTTCAAAGAATTTCTAGTAAAAGAAATAGAGAAGATGACACGATAGCATAGATCTCCCCAGGAGGTCTTAATTAAAGGTTGGTGTAGGTTGCACGAGGCACCTCACTCAGAAACAACTTGCTCACTATGTTTACACATTTTGAAAAAGCATACAGCTGCAGATCCAGAGGGTCGTCCTCCTGCTGATGTGAAAGAGAAAATAAAAAAGCCATCAGGCTCACAAAATAAAGGAAAGAAGAAACTTGAGAATGATGACATCCCTAAATTAAAGTGGATATCAGGTGGAGCAGCAGCCAGAGCTGCAAAGAAAAAAGAAGGGTCAGCTAAATATCCTGCTGAAGACAAACCCTGGATCTTAAGGCTTGATGGATCCAAATCCAAGTAAGCTGCTGGGGTAGGAATTGATCTCATAGATCCATCAGGAAAATCCTATCTAGCAGCCTACAAATTACAGTTCCCCTGTACTAACAATGTAACAGAGTATGAGGCTCTGATTTGTGGGATACTGTTTGCTCATAAGAAAAAAGTAAAGATTTTACATGTCTTCAGAGATTCAGAGCTAGTTGTGAGGCAAGTAAGAGGAATTTACTCATGTAACTACAGGAAGCTATCCAACTACAGACATCGTGTGTGGGACCTGATTGAGGACTTTGACACCTTTAATATCACCCACGTACCAAGAGAACAAAACCATAGGGCTGATGCACTTGCCCAAGCTGCCAGTACATTGGAGCCACTATCTATATCAGGTTTAAAGAGATTTTCAGTAGAACTGGTGTCAGTACCTTCAATACCTGACAATGTGACCAATCTTCAGGTGTTTGATGATGATCAGCATATTCTGGATTTCATCTCAAACAGAGACATATTTGAAGCTTAGATTATAGATGAAAATGGTATGGATGACCATGTCTGGGAGGAAGATGAGATATTAGAGTTGCCTAGCAACAGGATCTCCAAATGTATGATTGAATTGGAAAGAGCCTTTGATCTGGATAATATGCTTAAACAAAAGGATCTGCCCAAGGCAGATGGAGGTCAATATTCACAAGTGAATATTGGACAGGATGACGACAAGAGAAATGTACTGATTGGTAAGGTTTGCACACCAGAAGAGTTAGAAGGAATAACTCAGGCCCTCAAAGATTACATACATGTAATTGCATGGACTTATGATGAACTGAAGACATATAACACATCTGTCATAACTCATACTATACCTCTCAAACCAGATGCTAAACCTTTCAGACAGAAGCAGAGGATAGTTAATGCTTTGCTTGAACCAATAATTCTTGAAGAAGTCAAGAAATTGTTAAACGCTAGGATAATATTTCCTGTGAGGCACTCCACTTGGGTGGCAAATCTCGTGCCAGTTAGAAAGAAGAATGGAGACATCAGGTTATGTGTAGATTTTAGGAATCTGAACAAAGCATCCGAAAAAGATAATTATCCTTTACCCTCACTAGATGAAGTTCTGCAGATTGTAAATGGAGCCAAAATGATGTCCTTCCTGGATGGCTTTTCAAGATATAATTAGGTCGTGGTTGATAAAATTGACAGATTGAAAACTGCCTTCACCACAAAGTGGGGGATATTTGCATATAGACGTATGCCATTTGGGTTTATAAATGTTGGAGCTACATTCCAGCGAGCAATGGACATAGCCTTCAGAGGCTTAATAGGAAAATGTATAGTCATCTACATGGATGACTTGACAGTATTCTCCAAGGAAAGGGGGAATCATGTCGCTGATCTCAGAAGTGTACTGAAGAAGTATGAAGAATATGGAATATCTTTGAATCCCAAGAAGTGCATATTTGGGGTGACAACAGGAAAGTTACTAGGCCACCTGATCACAGAAGATGGAATTATCATTGATCTTGACAGGGTGGAGTCTATTATGAAGTTACAACTTCCAGGAAGCAAAAAAGAACTTAAGTCTTACTTTGGTAAGATAAACTTTGTGAGGAAGTTCATCACTGGCTTTGCTGAGATTGTCAGACCATTAAATGCCATGTTGAAAAAAGATGCACAAATTGAGTGGACACCAGAGGCCAAAGCTGCATTTGAAGATATAAAGAAAGCCATATCAGATGCTCCGATCCTTATTAGTCTAGATTACACAAGGGATTTCTACATCTATTCATTTGCTTCAGAACACACCTCTGTAGCTATGTTTACTCAAAGAAATGAAAAGAAAGAAGAGAAACCAATTGCTTTCATGAGCTGTCCTTTCAGGGATGCTGAATTGAGATATGTAGATGTTGAGAGACAGGCACTTGCATTGGTCAGAGCAGTAAAGAAATTCAGACACTACATACTAAGAAGGAAAGTAATTGCTGTAGTTCCAGATGCAGCAGTAAAGATGCTACTGATGCAGAGTGAGCCTGGTGAAAAAAGAGCTAAATGGATTACTGTATTACAAGAGTATGACATGGAAATTACACCAATGAAGCTAGTAAGAGGACAAGCTCTGAGCCAGATGATATCTAAAATTGATCCAAACATCACTAGTCAGCAATATGTGATCAATGAGAAGGACCATAAAGAGTGGTATGCAGATATCAGGCACATCATGATTACTGGAAGGTGTCCATCAAGAATGCAAGCTTCACAGAGAAGAGCCTTGAAAATAAGATCCCAAAAGTATATGATGAAGGGAGGAACCTTATTCAAGAAGAATTATGAAGGAATATACCTGAGATGCTTTGAAAAGCCAGAAGCAAATAAAGTCCTGTCAGAACTACATGACAAGTTTGGAACAGCACATGGGTCAGCCTTGGCCACAACACATGCAATCCTCAGAGCAGGATATTACTGGCCTACAATTTTTAAAGACACGGCTGATCATGTTAAATGTTGTCATGTTTGTCAGGTTGCTGCCAACAGAGAGAGATATGCTGCACAACCCTTGCAGCCAGTGATGGAAGAGCGCCCATTTGCACAGTGGGGCATGGACTTTATTGGACCAATCAATCCTCCATCCTCCTTAGGTCATAGGTATGTCTTAACAATTATTGACTATTGTACTAGATGGACTGAGGCTATTAGCAGCAAAACTTGTACTGCAAATGATGTCATTAAATTTTTGGAGAGCAACATTGTTACCAGATATGGAACTCCTTATGCTTTGGTAAGTGATAATGGTTCTGCTTTCATTTCCACCAAGTTATCAAGTTGGGCTTTTGATCACGGGATCATACTCAAGTTTTCATCCAACTATTATCCCCAAGGGAATGGATTAGCAGAATCCACCAATAAAAATTTGCTGAGTATCATAAGAAAATTAATAGAGAAGAACCCTAGGGAATGGAACTCATTTCTAAAGTATGCCTTATGGGTTGACAGAACTAGAATAAAAACTGCATTAGGAAACTCGCCTTTCCAACTAGTATATGGGGTGGATCCCATCCTCCCTATAAACTTAAAAATTCCTACTCTGCAGTTTGCCCAAGAATATCTAGGCATAGACAATAAGCAAGAAGTCAGGTTGCTTTAATTGATGCACCTGGAAGAAAAAAGGAGTCAAGCAATTGACCAATTTGCAAAACATCAGGCTATTGTCAAACGCTGGTTTGACAAGAGAGTCAGAGTTAAAGCTTTCAGGATATCTGATTTAGTCCTGATGTGGGATAAAGCCCATGAGAGGAAAGGTGACCATGGTAAGTTTGATAGATTATGGATAGGTCCCTTCCAAATTTCTGAGATACTAGGAGACAGCACTTATAGGCTTAAGAACCTGACAGGTGAGGATGTCCCATTGCCAGTCAATGGACAATTCCTCAAACATTATTTCCAGGCCTAAATGACTTCATGACAGTCATATGTATCATATTGTATATTTGTATAGTTGTTTGTACAGTTTGTTTGTTTTGCTTGTTTTGTTTTGTTGGTTGAGATCTTGTTCTGGTTAGTCAAAATGATGCACTTTATCACCCCAGAAAATAACTAAATTGTTAGGATTCAAGTGATGAGATCACATTTAGATACAGGTTACGATTCCTCCTAAGAAGTATTCATGATCAGGCTTATGATATCCTTTCATCAGGGTGCCTTTTCTTGGTCAAAGTGAATCAATCACAATGAAACACCTAATAGCCTTGGGTTTGTTGAACACACAAGTATAGGTGTTAAGTGAAAAATCTAAAGGGACTCCCTTGCTACCAATACAATCTCCAACCTAAAGTTGCAAGTGACTGTGCCTTGTACAAATGAGCTGACATGATGATATCAGATACTAATTTTAAAGAGAAAATCAGAAAAGAAATAAAATTAGGCCATCTAAGTAACTCTACCGGGGCTATGAATGTCTGCTGGCAGTGGGGCTCTACTTAGGGAGATTGTATATATAACCTTGCCGGGGCTATAGACGCCTGCTGGCAGCAAGGCTCTATCTAGGTTGGCTATGAGGGATGATCTCCAACTATGTAGTTTAACACCAGTTACTTATGTTTTCAACTTGCTTTCAAGATGAGGATAATTAATCATATGCACACACCTAATCCTTTGTTAGCATTGTTGCCATGATGAAATTTTATCATTCAAAAGATCATGATGCCTATGCTTAGACAGAATTAGAATACTATAGATGAATGTGATCACATCACTTGAATCATTGGAATTTGTTTGTTTTCTTTGGTGGCAAGTTGTTATGTGGTTACACAACATGCCCCATTTTCACTCGGCAAAACAGGGACCCAACTTTTTGGCTTGGCTTGTGTTGTCTGCTTTCTGGCCGTTTGGTAAAAGTAAGTCATGTGCATCATCATGCTAGAGTCAGGATGAGGCAAGTCATCATTATGAGGTTAGTTTATCAAAATTTGTATTTCATTTGCATGACCTTATATTTGGAAAGAGCGTTAAATTCCATGCAAGTTTGCCTTTTACATCACCCTGATATTCATCAGGATGTGAGAGTTATGAACAGTTAAAGTTTTGGTCAAACCTGATATTCTCAAGAGGAGGATCATATTTTATAACCTCAGTCATGTTGTTGAAGATCATCCTGATCTTGGTACATCACCTGATAAGTCATGCGGTCTAGATATCTAGACGTTAACTTTAAGTGGTAATAAATCTTCCCCGTCAAACAGTCTTATATATCACGGGCATCATATTTTCAAATGTAACCAGATATTTCTTAATATCCTCCTAACATGAAATATCACCATAAGCCAATATCCTGATGACGTCATCCAAATCTGATAAACGAAGAAACAAACATGACGATGACATCATCATCACATTTACATTTCGATAGGATATTTTCTAAACATGATCATGTTCACATAACATGATGATGACGTCATGATGCCTTTTCGATACAAAGAATGAATATCAGGATGACATCATCCTGATATTCCAAAAGAGAGACATGTAAGTTTGTCTCGTCATCATCATCTTTGAAACATCACCTGATACAACGAAATATCCTCCTGATGTACTAAACATAACCAAAAGGTGCTTTTGTCACCTAAATCTTGTCGCGATAACTATTCTAACTTGAAGGAGGAGGATGACATTGAAACTCGACCTGATATTTGTGAATATCATCCTACCTTCATGATATCTTGTCGTATGGATATCCCCCCGCTCCCGTTACTGTCATTATCATTTAATGCGCGCAGACATGGTAGGTGGTTCCTGCCGACCCCGGAACCCGATGAAACACCTGGCGAGATCCTGCATTTTCACGCGGATAATCAATGAATACAATCTAATTTGTCAGAGTTGCCCTAAACTTACCCTAATTGCAAGGTTAAAAGGTAATTCAACCATCATTTTTACATTTACCTTGCGATAAAATTGTTTTTACAAAGCACTAGCTTCTATATCCTCATACAGGCAAAAGTTGCACGATTTGAGCTCACAGACAGAAGGAAGTATGGGATCATCAACTGAATTAAGAGCATTGTTAATAGTCTACTGATATAAAAGAGAAATCTGCATAACTAGGTAAGTAAATGAAACCCTCATCATGTTGTTTTTATTCAGGTATGATGATGTAAGTTCTGGTTTCTGCATCCATATGATTAAGTAATGTTGAAAAGATACAGTAGGCATGGTGATTTATGAAGTTAATTGCAATATGCATACATGTGTATACCCGTTGTAAGACAGGACTTTGTTAATTGTAGGTAACCATGGCTGACAAGAGGTTAGTTAAGTGTCAGGAAGAATTCAGTAGGCCCATGTTCTCTTCTCAGAGGGGCATCCTTTTTAAATACGGAGCAATTACATATACCCATCAGGGGAGCACCAATTTGGAGGCCTTGTTAGCTAGGCTAAATGATGGGAATGACAAGAGTCCTATGTTGGATGCGGTATTCGTATCTGGAATGTGGAACGCCACTGGTTTTCCATACTCTATGGAATCTCTGGAGCTAGTCATCGAGTGTGCAATGAATTATAACCCAGAGATCAGGCAAGTGATGAAACATGGGAGGATATATGCGGACCTATCCATTAGGGGTCTCTCCCGGACATTTGGATTGCCACTAGGCAGGAAGGTCAAAAGTGTAGACCTGCAGAAGTCAGAAAGAGAATATGAAAATAATAAAAAGCAGGCCAGGAAGAACATGTATGAATGGCGGGCTTAGAACAGCACATATCCTGTAGCAGCCAAACTTCGTGTGCACTTGTTTAAGTATGATTTTGCTGATGAATATCAGTATATGATTGCACTGCTAAACAGAGCAATAGGCCAGCTTGATGCTGGTAGTTTTAGGGACTGGATGTATGGTGTAATCATGATGTGCTTGTATTCAGATATCAAGCCACTGTGGGGCCAGCTAATAAGTGTTGCTCTACATGAGCAGCTGATGAACCTTGGAGGTTCAAATTGTGCATTCTATATGTCATCATACATTGTTTATTCTTGTGCTTACAAAGGCACCTTTGATGCATTAGTTATAGACAGAAAACTTACAGGCACAAATGCTATGTATATCTGCGATCATCATCCCTAGTTGCAAAGAGCCAATTACCTCAAAGATTACAAACTGGTCAATGATGCATTCTCCATGCATCTGGTGAGGACCATAGAGGAGGATAGAACAAAGAGATTGAGCATGGAGGCTCAAGAGATAGTTTACAGGCATGGAGCTTAGTATATACAGTTTGCCACCTTTTCATACATAAGGGTTGAAGGTTTTGAGGGACATCCTCTCATGCTGCTGAGGTATCCCATTGATGTGGTAGTACTGATGGAGTTCATCAGGCAAGGCTCTACAATGATAAAAATATACAAGGACGCTAAGAAGCTGCCACCAATTCTATTTCCAGTCAGCATTGGCTGCTATATGTGCCCCGATTCAGACAATATAAAGAAGGTGATGGTCACCCTAAATAAAATGAATCTACAGTCTTTTCCACTAACAAGACCATATGATCCTTATGGCAGGATGCAGAAGATAATAGGAAAGCCTATTCATCAGAGGCACTTAGAGGACTTCTGGGCCAACTGCGAAGATGAAGCAGAAGCAAGGAGAAGAAGGTATCAAAGGTTAACATTGAATCAAATTAGAACCTTTGATTGCATCCCCATTCCCCAACAATTGAAGAAGGATGATGGCAGGATAATTGCAGATGAATATGAGCAGAAGAAGATATATAATGATACCATCTCTGCACCTGACCTCACTATACAGGAAGATATATCTTTGGACCCCTTCATTGCCAGGACCATACAACTAACTCAAGCTTGGGTTGATGAGCAGGTAGAGGCATTAAAGAAGAAAGGTGTTGCCATTACGGTGGACAACAAGAAGGGGCAGGATATTCTTGGGGATGAGTATGATGACTTCTTGATTGAAAAGAGGAAGACTAAGGGAGATAAGCTACCTCCACAACAACAATAGAGAAAAAGACCCCAAAGGGGCAAGAAAATAGAGAAGGAACCCAAAGTGGTTATTATTGAAAGGGAAGTATTTGTAGCTGAGGAGGCAGTAGCATCAGGATTTGGATCAGAATCAACATCCCCTCCAAAGAAAGAAAAGTCCAAGAAGAGTAAGACAATAGAGACTGGAATCACTGAGACCCTAGAAGAGGGTCAACCTCAAGAAAATTAGGAGAAGAGGATATCCTCATGGAGGAAGAGCCTAAAGAAGAAGAGGCTCCATTAATAATAAAGAGGAAAAGAAAAGCTCCACAGGTGCTGGTGTCCACCCCACCTAAGAAACAAAGAACCTCTATGAGAGGTGAAATAAGACAACCCCCAACATTGTTACAAGGGGCAGGTATTGAAGTACCTAAGGAACTTCAGCATAATGTTCCACTTCCTACCATCATCAAGTTCAAAACTAAACTTGCAGAGGAACAAAAGAAAGAAGCTTCCTAGACACAAGCAGAAGGTCACATCTCGCTAGACGAGACAATTAACTTGTCTGATGATGAAGTTGTACAGGAAGTGGCTGCACAAAAGAAGGAAACACTTGTTGTTGGTACAAGCATGACCTCTCACAAACCTCCACCAGTTCAAACAATACTAGAAGAAATGAAGCAAGTGGGGGTGGAACAAGAAAAAAGCCCAGAGTAGGTAGCTCAAGAAATAGGGCTAGAAATGTTAATTGTAGAAGTGACAAGTCCTGTAGTGGTAGACCTAACAGAGAAATAGGATGCAAGTCCTCAACAGCCAGCAGGATCACCTAACAAAGGGCACCTAGCAGAAGAAATAGAGATGGCAAAATCAAAAGGCCATACTCCAAAATTGGGCCAACAAGGTCCACAGGATACATCAGCGGAACCGGCTATAGTTGAGGTTTAGGAAACGAAGGCTGGTGAAAAGGAGAAAACAATAGAGGATCTTGCTGCCAAAACACAAGAGGTTGACAGTGCGGGCCCGGAACAAATAATGGCTGCAGAACAAACGCCAGCACCTCAGGTAGAACCCACAGTATCTAGTGCAGTGGATATACAAGGGGAAGAGTTGAAACTAGATGAAATAATGACAGAGAAGGATCATGATCATCATGATCAACATATAGATGCACCACAAGATCCCCCACCCCAAGAAGATGCTCCCCCGGAGAAGGAAGTTCCAGAATAGGAGGATGTGCCACAGGATCAATAGCGAAGTGAGCATCAGGAAGAAGAAATGAGAAAATCACCATCTCCACCACATCTGTTGACAGAAACAAGAGACACAGGTGAACATCATGATGATGCGGAAAAACATGATCAGGTGCCTCCGTGGTTGGAGAAAGAGGTAAATATAGAAGAAGATTTTGAAATCCAAGAATTTGATGTCTCCACCTTGTTCTCTAGGGATATAATGATGCCTAAAAGGAAGGCCAGAATGACTTCGGCTATCAAGAGAGATCCAGCAACTAGAAGAAGGATTGCACAGATTGCAGTTCCTACAATGGAGAAAGAAAAAGGTAAAATTACCTTAGATGAATTCCAATTTAGCACAGTGGATATAGGTTTTGCCAATGAGGACCAAGAAGGTCAAGAGGGCAAGGACATTATTGATTCTTTGATTCAAAAGGTGAAAAGAGAAAAGGAGAAAAATAAGCAACACAAAGAGCACATTGCTCAGTTGCATGCCTACATAAGGAGGCTAATTAATCCTGATGATACTACAACTGAACATGTAGTCCCATTGACTGCTATTTCTCAAGAGGAGGTAAATAAGTTAGACCTCATGAAACACGAGGCATCTCTGATAAGAAAATGGGTGTCATCCACATTGAATGATGCAGAAGAAATGGTAAAGGCCTCCTTGAAGAGGTGGAGCATTCTCAGCGATTCCAGGACTAAAGTAGATAAATTGCAAATGCAGATAGGGAAAAGGTCCTACAAACTGGAAAAGGTACTAAATCTCCTGGGAGAAATAAAGAGGATAAATCCTCAACTGCTTATCAGTAAGTAGGTACTGAACAACCATACTGCATTGTTGATTGATATCTGGTATAAAGACATTCAGTTCAAATGTGGAGTGCTCAGAAGATGTAATAATAAGCTGAGAGATATCAACATGAAGCTACACAATTTAATGGCTGAAGAGGCAGAAATATTAGAAACATTGGAAGGAAAAGTGGAAGGGAAAATAGAAAATCAAGATGAAGAATCTGCCATCAAAGCTCCACACAGCAACTTCCAATTAGAGGCAGATGGTCCACTTGTCCACTTGACGGAAGAAGTTGTAAATAAAATAATGAGAATTAAAGTCAAGATGGAAAAATACAATGAGACACTGCGAGATAGGAAAGACAAACTGGATAGTAGTAGAAATAAATATGAGGCACACAAACACACCATCATCAAAGCAAAAACTCAAGACAGCGGAGCAATAGACCCAATTGTGCAGTCATATGAACAAGTCCGGAGCACCATGCAACATCATATGCGACATCATCATCATCAGGATAGTGAAAGTTCAGGGAGCGATGCACATGATGATGATCCACATGAATCAGATGAGGAGCATGATGAGGATACTCCATAAGGGGACTGCGTAAATAATCCAGATAGTTGCCAGCTGGTAACTTGTGCCACTTTTGATAAGTTTGACAAAGTCAAAGAGAATGATGACCATAGATGCGCATTGATAAATCAAGATCGTGGATCTTTTGTAACGGATTCCTCACCTTATTTTATAAAGGTGATGGAATGCCTTGTTGTAAACATTCGAAACTTAATTGAAATCCGTCTGCTGAAATATTCAGAGCTCATTTCAAAGTTTTTGTATACATTTATATTTTTGCATGCTTAATGAATGAGAAGACTGTGTCGATTACAATTCATAGTAAATCTTGAGTAATCATTGTATGAATTCTAGATATATGTGGTGATTTGCTGCATCCCTTGGAGTGCATGTCTACTTACATGTGTTGTCTTCATACAAATTCCTTTGAAGTTAGCATCAACTATATCTAGCTGTGGAATGTCCTGGTGAAAATATGGTTTGGTTTTCTTCTCTTCATGACAGTATCTAATAGACATGTGTTTCAAAAGCTAAAGGTTCAACTTTAATTAGAAGCATTTCTTAATTTTCTTTTAAATTTCAGAACATTTCATCCTCATAATTACAAATAATTGATGATCTTAAGCAAATAACACAGATATGTAGACATCTCGTAGATAACTGCAAATATTTAGCATATTTGAATACAAAGCATGCACAATTGAAAATATCATGCAAAGATTGAAGTATTTCTGCATCTTTTCACCAAATAACTGTATAATATGACTTCTCTGTAAAGAATTTCTACAGGAGTGTCATGATGATGTTGAACTTTCACGTAAGGCCCCAAAATGGAAATAGCAACTCACATTAACCTCTGAGTAACTTCAGATGATTAAGACCTAATTACCGAAGACTTGGGATCATGAATTCCCTGAATTCATCGTATCTTTCAAGATGAATAAAGGTTAATGTGTACTTTTATTCTATGCTTGTTTATGACTGACATCATAACCAACACTATGTCATATACATATCCTTCTCCAAGTCACCATGAAGCAATCTCATTTTCACATCCATTTGTTTGACCTCTAAGTCATAAGTTGTAGCAATAGATAACAAGAATCTAGTGAATGCTATTTTTTGCAAAAAGAGAAAAAATCTTACCATAATCAACCCCCTCAACTTGGGAGTATCCTTTAGCAACCAACCACACTTTCTAATTCTCAATACCATAATCTAAACCAATATTCTTTTTGAACACCCTTTTTCAACCAATAGGTTTATGTCCTTCTAGCAATGGTACAAGGTCCCATGCATCATTCTTCTTGAAGACTATCATCTATTTATCCGTGGCAAGTTTCTAAGACTTTGCATCATTCATACCCAATGCATCTTATACATATCTTAGTTCATCAATATTAGTATTTAAAATAAATATACATCCCCAATCATCATGTGAATACTCATACCTTTCTAGTGGTTGTATATGCCTAGTAAACGTTTGAACAAGTTGAGGTTGAGGTTATTCTTCCTCTTCTAATTATTCAAAGCTAGATGAGATCTCCCCAACTTCTTGTCCATCTTGGGGTCTCGATTCTTGACTCTCTCAAACTTAAAAGGAAGTTGAGTTACATCTTTCTTTTCAATTTTATCTGGCTACAAGATAATAGAAGAAGGCCTAGTTTCAATAAAAATCACACTTCTACTATATATTACCTTATGTGCAAAAAGATCCCAAAGCTTGTATCCTTTCACACCATAACTTCAGCTGATGAAGATACATTTCACATCCTTGTTCTATAACTTTATTCACTTCTCCCTTGGCACATGTGCACATTCCTCACAACCAAAAACTCTAAGATGTCTCAATGAAGGCTTGTGACTTTACCATGACTCCATAGGCATTTTATCCATAAGAATTGATGTAGGGGACTTGTTAATTGGGTAGGGAGCAATGGCTACAACTTCAACCCAAAAAGTTATTTCTCTAGATACTAGCATAACTAAGCATACTCCTAGTCTTCTCTATTAGTGTCTTTTTCATTCTTTCCTCAACTCCTTTCTATTGTGGAGAATATAGAGTTGTCTTTTGTCTTTCAATTCCACAATCTTTATATAATCTGTCAAAATCATTAGAGCAATATTCACCACCATTGTTAGTTATTAAATATTTTATTTTCTTTCTAGTCTACAACTCAACTATTTTTTTTGATACATAATGTGCAACAGAAGTAAAAAAAACTTGAAATAAAGTCGCCATAACCTGCACCACCAAAGCAAAAATTGCTTTCTATGACAAAAGACTCCGACCCAAAAAGGCCCCCCAAAATGACAAAATATCACCAAAGCTTCAATCAAATATAGCTCTACAAAGCCAAAAACCAAAATCCATTCACCAAGCAAGGAGCTATAACAACATCATTACAAGAGACTAAACCGACCCTTGGTAGAAAGAATCATCATTGACCCACTAAGTAAATTCATGAAACTAGTTGAAGTTCTCGAAATGAACAAGACCCCACCACCTTTTTCAGGAAATCATAGTGACAAGAAGCCTAGAAATGATGTCGCACCAGCTCCTCTAGATTTAAATTAAGCAAAAATGGTTGAAGGTTGACCACTGCCCCTAGTTGTAGCAATAAAGGTAAATGATGGGGCCACGAGATGCCCTCGCCAGGACGAGCAAAAACCACTGTTTCTATATCATTTCCCAAGAACTCTCTTGATAAGATTTATGCAAAGAGAAAGTGCTAGAGATTTTTTCTTCTCCAAGAGCCAAAAGGGATGCCAAGAACTAAGAGGAAATCTTTGAACTGACACAGTATCTATCCACTAAACTCAAAAATGTCTTACCAAGCACCATATGAATGGCTTCCATAGCAATGAAAACAAACTGTGAGGAGGTATCCATCTTGCCACCCTTAATAGCCATTCACCATGAACCAGTATTAATATAATTTAAGGCTAGGATATTAATTGAAGTCATCCCATCAAATCACACATACCACTCTATTTGATTCAATCATACGAGGGGAAGAGAGGACTACCAAATAAGGTATGGCCCCTAGTGGCCAGATTCAAAGTTGGCTCCCTTTAAAAAGGTGCCCACCATACTATCTTACTAGGATTCAATTCCTAGGAGAAGTCTGCCTAAGTGTCAAGATGGTGAAAATTATTGCCATCAGAAGCCAAGTTGGCAAGCATATCAGCTTTGCCATTTTCTTCCCAATAGACATGGTTGAAGGTATAAGCTTTGAAAAAACTAAGCAACTCTAATGCCCTATATATAAATGTACAAATCTTCCAATTAGGAGATGTGCCCATCCTCAAAGCATTAATCACTAATGGAGAGTCCCCTTGAACATCATTTTTTGTTGTTCCCAAATTTTTACAAAGAAGTAGCCCAAGAATCAAGGCACTAAATTCTACTTCATTGTTGGTCCCGCGAGACAATGGTTTAGCAAGACTACCAACCACAGAGCCATCCCAAAGTCTCACAATGCTTCCCACCCTTGACTCTCTGAGATTGCCTCTAGAGGCACCATTAAAATTTAGTTTGAACCACCCCAGCTAAGGAGGGGTCCAAACTACCTATGCCCTTAGGTTAGTGCGGGATCATGGGCATCCAAACTAGGCCCATAAGTGGCAATAGAAATTTAGAAAAATAGAGTTAGGCAACTTGACATAAAAATTTGAATAGGTTAGTAACAGAATTTGAAAAATATGTAAGAACAGAATTTGTAGCAAATTGGATGTAGTTTCTAGGCTACTAGTCCTTTTTTAGAAAAACATAAATCTATTTTATGATTTATTTCAAATTTCTATGCAGTAGTACTAAATTTTTAGGAAAAAGATAAAAAGCAGTTGTATGTCTAACCAACCTAAGTACAAGAAAAAAATAATATTTTTTCTGAAACTTTCAATATAAGTAGAAGACACATGCCTAGATGTGTGATATTTTTTTTGTAAGTTTTTTGCAAGTAAATAATTAGTTATGATTTTTTTTATTAGAACATTTCGAAATTATTAAAACATGTTTGTCTAACCACCATAACTTGGTCAAAAATTTATGAAATTCATTTTTTTATCCTATAAGATGCAAAGCATAGAATGTGACGCATCTTTTAGATTCTAAAAATGTGAAATAGTTTGAAAACTATAGAAGTTTTTCAATCAACCTATCAATCAAGACTTTAGTTGTAATGTATGTGTTGATGTGTAAAATTTTGCCTGGTTCCAACACCAACATGGGAAGTTTCAAGAATGTGGGACTTGCTACTTGAAACAACCTCTAGATTTTAAAGAAGCTTTCTCTTCCTATTTAAATGGGGTTTTGAGCAAAGGGTAGAGAAAGAAATAGAATTACAAATACAATAAGTAAAACTAAATCTATGGTGATGCGCTTGAATGAACTATATTTCCTCAATTAGCATAGTGAACTAATCCTTAAGATGTAGTTATATTAAAGAGCAGACATTGCATGATCAATATAAATAGCTTGTGATTGAATTAGATCAAAGGCTAAACTTAGAAAAATTTACGAAGACACAGATAATATCAACAAGGGCACATAATCAAGTTCTTTTCATTAATATTCTAGCAAATACAAGAGGCACAGCCAAAGATGCATAGGTATATTAACCTTCAAATTAGAAATAACAAAACTAAGGCCAATGATACAATCTGGTCATAACAAAAGTCCCTGAATTCTCTACTTGATTATCGATAAAACTTATCAAAAATTAGATCCGATCCCTTGACAATTACAATCACTAAATATATAGCCACAAACTTAGCTCAAAATCACCTGCAACAACCCAAATCTTCAATGGCAAAATAGAACTGAAGCTAACTAAGAGTCCCCAACCGTTAAGATATTCTGAATCTACAACTGTATTATCCTGCTCATTGGCTATGGCATCAAAATATTTGGCACTCTAACTAAATTCCCATTAGGACACATGGCGAGTCCCGTAGGCCTAAAACTTAAGGCTATAACACATGGAAGCACCCACCGAACTTAAAATTCCTTTACCTTCAAAAGAAACACACAAAGAAAATACCACTTATTGCCATCCACAAAAACTTTGAACTGATACATGTCTTTCCCCATTGAGCGCTTAAAATTGTGTCTTAGGCCTGAGCAACTCATCATTATGACATCTGGCACCCTCCACAATACTTAAAATTAAGACATAATTATATGGGACCCACTGCACTCTCTACTTACTAACTGCACAAAGAAATAAAGTTGGGACACATGGTGCTTTCTGCCTGAAACAATATTAGACATGTGACAGTATCTGACACAACCATAGCTTATAAAAAGGGGTTGAGGGAAACATGCGGAAACTAACACTTGTTGCACTTCGATGCAATTGGAAAACATAATGCCTTAACCCAAGAGCATTAAAATAAAATGGTTCCTACCTCCGCGTTCGCCACATGGTGCTCTCCACAACAAGCAAGAAATTGTGTCAATAAAACTGTAGCCCACCATATATATACTGCTACTAACAAGTCTTAAACAAAAAGAAGATACACATGGCGGCCTTCGAAAGAAAACTCAAAAGACATGTAGCGCCACTTGCTAGCAAGAAGCATAAAAAGACTTTTAGAAACTGTCGCTAGGTATCAACATGTGGTGCTATCCGCAGCAACTATGAGACTTAACAAAAGAAAACCGCTATAGCCATGTGGCACACTCTACTACTTCAACTGAAAGGAAAAAGAAACATGCGGCAACGTCCACTAGAAACTTAAAACTACTAATACTAGCCGTTGCTTTGACACATGGTGCAATCCGCACACAGGGACACATAGGAAAACATAGCCACAAATATATATATATATATATATATATATATATATATATATATATATATATATATATATATATATATATATATATATATGCTGCTAAAACATACACTATAACTATTAATAAAATGTAGAGTTTTTCAAGCTCTATAGTTCTTGGCGACCACCAGGACTTCTGAGCCTACTTAGAAAGAACCCCAAAAAAGGAAACAAAAAGGCACTGCCACAATCAAAAAACTTCAATCATAAATTCAGCAACATAATCTGATATACAGACCATTCTAAATCTGACAGCCATTGTCTACTCTACAAATCTTGAAAAGCAAAATCCAAATTGATAATATCCTTATGAGAAAATGACTGTAAAATTTGGACCATAGCTTTCAATTGAAACTCTAGTTGAGCCATTGGTACCAACACAACTTCAACCTCTCCTATAGTAGATGAATCACTCAAACCCTAGAAAATAGTTTGATCATTCTGTTTGGTTAAAAGCAGAACCTTTATTTCATCTATCATTAACACTATATTATTATCTGGGAAAGGTGAAGGCAATCCTAATTGCACCAAATCTTCAATATGCTTCTTCATGTTTCTAGCTCCTTCCTTCACTATGTCCAGGAGCTCTTTACAATTCATTGCAGTAGTATTACAGCTTAGAAATTCATTTACCTTCTTAGTAGCAATCATCCTATCATTGATACCAACTACAGATAATGTTTCATCAGTTGTATCATATAACTTTTGCAATAGAAGCTGAGAATCAGAAACTCTTAATGAAATAATAGATAAAGTGGCCCACATAGAAGACTCCACTTTCTCGCACAATTGTTGAGCATTCAGTAGAAAGGTTAAAGATGGCTTGAGCTGAATAATTTCTTTAGAGATTCTTTTCCATACTAAAACATATAACTCATTAAACAGATTTAAGTCCCCTACATTTTGTGGTCTGTTTGCTAACTCAATTGTTAAATACTTTGTTTTTTGTTGCTCAGCCATGAACTACGCTTGAGCTGCACTATTTGCATTCTACTCCTTCAATAACATTTGTTGTAACTGTGTTGCTTCTTGCAACTTATCTTGATATTTCTTCTCTGTGGTGGCCTTCTCTTGCCTTAATGTAACAATAGTAGCTTTCTCCTACACTAACTTAGTCTTCAAAGATGCAACCTGAGCCTATGTGGTTTGATGAATCTATATGGAAATAGTAGTCTGCAACTGTTTATTCAATGAATCAATTTCATTTATCTTGGATTGTATCTCCTAGGTTAAATTGCTGCTATTAACCTTTTCCTGTGCCAAATCAGCCTCAACTTTCTAGAGTCTTTTAAACACTTTCAGGTAGTCTATAGCAACTGCTATAGCAATTTCATTCATTAACTCTATCGGATCTTGTGGACTAAACTGAGACATGTCCATAGCTACTGCACTCATTGCATAATCCTGTAGTTATATCTGTTCATTTGGTTTAACAACATTGGGAGATAGATGTGTCACAGTAAAAGACTGCTAGATGGGGTCAAATAGTGACTTCATATGAGCCACAATAGGGCTTTTATTTTCTTTCTTCCTTTTCTTTACTATTCTAGCCTCTCTGGCCTTTCTTGTTGTGTCTTCTTGAGCTTGGAAAGTGGGAGGAGATGCAATATAACCTATAGAAAAAGGATGACAATGAGTCAAGCTATAAGGAATAGCAGATATCTGTTGACTAGCATCAATTTGGGACGAGGCCCTCTTGGGCATAGATGGGGAAAACAATGGCAAGGTTATGGCCTGTGAAGACATGGCCAATGCACTGGTAGATGGAGTAAAAGTTTACAAAAGCACAACAGAAGTGGCAGGAGGCATGGAAACTTGGGTGCTTGGGGATGCCACTCCTAAATAAGAAGAAATAGATACAAGAGAGAAAAGAGAAGAAGTACTTACTTGACCTACAGATGAAATGACTGGAGCTTTCTATTGTTGGGGCATGGATGCTTCTTCTTGTTCCTCCTCAGGAAAAATAACCTCCTTATCTTTTGAGGCCTACTAGATCCCTCCTCAAGATCTTTGATGTAGAGGCATCAGGATAGTTGGAGGATAACACAAATAGACAAGGTTTTCACTACACCCCAAAAACCCAAATTCAAACATCAATTTGCAAAAGTGGGAACAACAGTTAGTGGCCCTGAAATCTTCATGAAAAAGTTGATTTAGCATTCCATGGGACCCATCCAAACCATTGGCAAAGGCAGAATAAACATAGGTTCAGTACTTCCTTCTTTAGGCCTCCAAATCCCTTGTAGCCCTCCAAACATGAAGAATCAGCAATAACTTCTTGCATAGACCTACAAATTCAGAGCTTAGATAATCTAGAGATACCCTTTTGGATTCCCCATGACATATTACAAAATAGGTATGGGTTGTTTTGGACAAAGGTCCAACCTATAACCCCTCTTTGTGACATGAGCCCCTATTAGCCCTAATTTACGAAGAGACCCCCCTCCAATCAAATCACAAAACTTTCTTAACTATTGGAACATGTCAAACAAGTGCCAAAACCAAGGATTTCATAGGTTTTGAGTGCCTACAGTTGACTGTACTTTCTTCATGCACAAGGGTTCCTTCAATGGCTTGATACATGGGTTTATCAAGCCCACTTCAACAAAACTCTTCGAAAACCAGTCTCCTTGCCCTGCAAATGAACCAAACATCTAAGAAAAGAGTAGGACAAGTCATTCCACTAGTCCTATGATGAGGAGGGGTAGTGGAATGGTCAGATGACCATTGTTTCAACCAAACCCTTGTTGAGGGTTTTAAAAGACTAGTAAAACCCTTATAACTCCCTCCAAAATTAATGTCCCAACTCCAAACTAGGCTCAAATGAAAGGTGGTTCAATTTAATATCAAATCATAACACCATGGGTAGATGACTATTCCATACTTGTGTACAGTACGGCCTAGAACAACAAAAAAAACTCAGAAAATGCAGATTTTCAGCAACCCATTTTTGGGAAAACACTCATAACTTCCTCTAGACAGCATGTGGAGACCTCTAACTAGACTCAAATGAAAGGTAAGACATAGTTATTTCAAAAAAGTCTAGTCTCACCTTCTAATTCATCCGTATATGAAAGTTATGAATGTTATAGCAGCAAAAATGTAGAAAATTCTGGAAATCACAGCGTTTGTTTGTATTTCTTGATCACCAACTCCAACTACTACCTTGCCTTGACCCTTGGGAGGTATTTTAAGCATGTAATTATAGTTCCAATTGTCCCCAACTACTTTTCAAGAGGATGACCATTGGTTTTTTGTAGTTTTTCCCTTTGTTTGCTTTACAATTTGTAAAAGTTGCCAAACAACTTTGCACATTTTGACAATGTTGAAGGCTACAAGATCCCAACTACTTTCAAATGGCCACAAACACCCTAGACACACCTAATTAGACTCAAACAACCTTATTACATCCATTGGATCCATCCTTGGTTACATTTTCACCATGTGACAACAATATGACAACATTGACAAAAACATGGCATTTTGGACAAATGCCTACAAAATGGATCCAAACTTATTACAAACACTTAGGAAGTGGTCCATTGGACCTTATTACAAAACATGAGAAATGGTATTTCAAGACCTTATTAACAACCATGGTCTCTTAGAACACAAAAACTTCAAAATGTGCCTTATGGGGGTTTGATGACACCTCAAGTGCTCTTGCACCATAATCCCCCTCTACAAAGGAACTCATGTCCCATGAGAAAGGACTGAAATCAACTCCACAACATTGGCCAAAATCATGATCACCCTTAGGTCTACTCCATGGACTCAAATACTACAACATGGGCTGCCAAATTGGAATCATGACATTGTCGTCTTGCAAGTTGGTCTGCACTTTGGGGATCACATCTGAATAGGACTTGTTTGCTGTCCTTGGACTTGGCAATGGCATCCATCCTACCTTCATGCACTTACAAATACTTTCACCTTGATGAGAAGCCCACATACTTCCCTCTCTCTCTACTGCAACTATAGACTCTTTAGGTTCTTCCTTGTGTGGCATATCCTGCTCTTGCAAATTGACCACTACATTCACTATTGTATCAGCACCTTGCACCACTGTTCCTACACTTTTAACTTGTACAACAGCCTTATCCTGCACCAAAGGACACACTACCATTCCAATCAAAATGTTAGCCTTCCAATCAATTACTAATTCATCTTTTACATTAGATTTTGGTTTGAACTTGTTTATGACAGCACCTTGAACCTTTCTGTCAACTGGTATGGGTTCTTTCTTCCCACACATGATCACTGTATTCATTAGACCTGCATCCTCATCATCCTCAAGGAGTGGTAACAAAGTAAATGTCTTGCCTTGACTATGTATGGTATATGTATTATTCTTGCCACTATACGACACATCCCTATCATATTGCCAGGGTCTACCAAGAAGTAAATGACAACAATTCATGGGTACTACATCATAAAGTACCTTATCCCTATATCCTCCAATAGAAAACTCAACAATAGGTTGTTCATTAACCAAGAGAGTTTGATCATCACTCAACCATGACACCCTATATGGCAACTCATGAGTAATCCTTTGTAAATTCAGCTTATTAACCATTTCATTTGAAATCATATTTGTAGTAGATCCTGAATCAACTATAACCTTACACACCTTGTCCTTGCACTTACATGTGGTTTTGAAAAGATCTCTCCTATTCAATGGCTTTTTGGATGCTTGCAATGGTGTTCTTCTCATCATCAATGTCTCTCCATCTTGAACCGGGGCTGCAGTCCCAATTGGAGAGTTAACACTTTCATCTACCTCCTCTTCTTGCACATATTGGACCCTCTTTTCATTCCTCCTTTCACTACCACCAGATGTAGAACTTTGTTTCATTGGACACTTGTATGCTATATGACCAATCTCATTACAATGATAACATCTCCCAGTGAAAACATTAGAACCTCTACCTCCACCTCTTGTGCCTCTAAATTAGCCTCTAAAATCAAAAACTTGGTCCTTACCTCTACTTGTTTCTCCTTGGTCTTCTTAGGTTGGTCTTGTTCCTCTCCCTCTATTGGTATTTCCTCTACCTCTTCCTTGTCTCTCTTTCCTTCTTTGCAACTTTTCTTCAGCCTTCATAGCTAGCTTGTAGCATTCTTCAACTGTCCTTGGTGTTGTGAGACTGAGTTCATCTTGGATATTGTACATCAACCCATTGAGATACCTTACTACCTTCTATTCATCATCTTCCTCATGTGCTCTCCTGATATCCAACTTGTGAAACTCTTCCATATATGCTTGCACATCCCTCTCCTTTTGCTTCATATTTTGTAGCCTTTTGTACAACTAAACATAGTAGTAATTGGGCAAAGACTTTGCCTTCAACTTCTCCACCATCTTGCTCCAAGAAGTGATCTTTGGCTTGTCTTTCTTCCACCTATCAGCCTGCACACAATCCCACCATAATAAAGCATGGCCTTTCAATATTGATTTGGCCACCTTAACCTTTTAATTTTCTTCCACTTGTGGAAGGAACTGCCTTGAGGGCATGTATCCATGGATGACCAAAGATGATGTTATAAGGAAGGTCAATATCAAGAACCTGACAATGAGTTTCAGTAGTGACTGACCCAACTTGGATAGGCAAGAAAATAATCCCTTCAGTATCTCTCTTAGCATCATCATATGCTTTGATAGAAATAACCTTGGAGGTGTCAACATCTTTCTCAAAATATCCCAATTGTTGTATTAATTTCAAAGAATATATATTAAGACCAGCTCCACCATCTACCAAGATTCATTTGATATGGCATTGTTTAACAAATACTTCAATGTGGAGGGCTTTGTTGTGTGAAGGATGAATGGAAGGCTAAAGATCTTTTTTAGAGAAGGTTAAGTGACAAGGGGCTGCAATGCTAGTGACCATAGATTGGAATTGTGTGATATCAATATCATTAGGCACCAAAGATTCTTGTAAAGCTTTGTCAAGGATAGCTTTGTGAGCAGGGGATATGTGAAACAACTAAAGAATAGATATGTGCACGGGTATTTTTCCAAGTTGATCCAAGATATTATAGTTAGAGAGGGGTCGAGAAGGATGGATAGGTGCTCCTTGAATGGTGACTTGACCTCTTCGAGTGTTTACAGTGCAGTCAGGTGCTTTGCCTTGGATACTAATGGTAGAAATGTGAGCATGGTCAATGCGGCCAATGGTAGATGATTCATAGTTGTACTGAATGACATTCCCGACATGAGGGTTACTTGTTTTGTCATGAAATGGAAGTGGAGTTTTTAAAGTCTCTAGATCATAGTTTGATGTTGATTGTTGTGCGGGTTGAGTTGTTGAAGGTGTAACTAAAAGGAAGCTAGGTGTGCAGAAATGCTTCCTACACTAATCTAATGAGGAGAGGGCTATGTAAATTCAAATTTATCCTAACTATTACAACAATGTTAAACCATTAACATGAGATATTATAGAAAAACACAAGAGCCAGAAAGAAGATAGAAGAAGAGAGACAGAGATTTATGATGGGGAAAACCCTTATCAGGAAAAACCCCACACTCAGAAACCTGCACAATGTATTAACAAATCTAAAAGAATGTTTACAATACACTTGCAATGCAAGCTTCAATGGTCTTTGACACTCATGTCTAGAGTCAATCCGGCAACATAACAATACCTCTAAACCTGTGATACAAACTCCATCTCCAAGCACCTGTATATATAGAGAAGTAGTACAATGGAGGTAGCTTCTAGAGTAAGTCACACAAGGAACTCATCCAAATCCATGTGGCCCAATTTCCAAGGCCATGAAACATGCGTATGACACTTGTAAGTGATTCTCTTTCATCCCTTACAATCCCCCAACTTGGGCACCCCAAATTTACCCAATTAAGGTATGACAAATGCTCTTACAATGTCATAAAATCTATCATATATGATAACTCTTACAGTTGTAAGAGAATCTATCATAACTGTCTATTAATAGCAAATTCTCTTACAACCTTGTCATAGTCAAACTTGGGTGCCTACTTCCCCATGCAAGATGCTTTCAGACACTTGTCTTCACCTGTCATATAATCTTCTATTTCTGGCCCTTACATGTCATAGATTCTGTCATAACTCTTACACATCATAAACCTCTTACAACACCCGAAAGATGCTGACACATGGAAAAACTCTTCTACCACAAGGGGGAATGCCTATCTCCTCATATGAGGACAAAAAATACATGTGGTTACTTCCATGTAGGATGACACATCACCATGCCAACTCCCACAAAGTGACGAAATAGGATTTGCATCCAAAATACAATAATAGGCAAAAAATAAATATAATTAAATAATAAATGCTAGAAACTTGCAAAGGTTGAGACACCTTAATTCCCAACATTCTCCCACTTGTCGAACACCTTTCAAGAGCCAATGGAAATAACAGGGTTTAACTGTTATAGGCTGAGAGGCCCATAGACTCCGAACACCATCTGAACTTCTTTGTGCTCACTGGTTTCGTCAATGCATCTGCAACATTCTTCAAAGTATCTACCTTCTCCAATTTTACCTTTCCATCCTCAACCATGTCCCTCACGAAGTGAAACTAAACATCAATGTGATTGGTTCTAGCATGGAAAGTTGGATTCTTTGCAAGGCAAATTGAACTCTGACTGTCACAACTGATCGTGATCTGACCTGCATCAACACCAATATCAGAACACAATCTCTTAAGCCAAATGGCTTCCTTACAAGCATGAGTTGCTACCATATACTCAGCTTCTATTGTGGACAAAGCAACAACAGGTTGTCGCTTACTTGTCCAACTAATAGCACCACCAAACAGTGTAAAAACATAAGCACTAGTGGATCTCCTGCTATCAATGTCACCTACCTAATCTGAATCCACAAATCCATGAATATCAATAGAATGCAAAGGTCCTAAAACATTACCATGATAACAAATGGAATACTCGAAAGTACCCCTTAGATATCTAAACACTCGCTTAACTGCATCCCAATGAACTCGTCCAGGATTAGCCATAAATCGACTAAGGACTCCCACTGTTTGGGCAATGTCTGGTCTTGTACAGACCATAGCATACATCAAACTGCCAACAACACTAGCATAAGGTACTCTGCTCATGTCCTCCACCTCACTAGGAGATTTTGGACAATCCTTAATAGACAACTTTGTCCCCAAGGAAATGGGAACACATAATGGTCTACACTCTCCCATGCTGAATCTGTCCAACATGGTTTTAACATACTTACTCTGAATTAACCAGAGTTTTCTGTTGGTTCTGTCTCTTCTAATTTCCATTCCTAGAATGTACCTGGCTGCCCCTAAATCTTTCATTTCAAACTGAGCTAACAATTGAGATTTAAAATCAGAAATCATATTCTTACCCTTCCCAATGAGCAACATATCATCAACATACAATGTAACAATGAGAATACGATCACCATAAAACTTATAATAAACACAGTGATCTGATTTTGATCTCACAAATCTAATTGACAACACAAAAGCATCAAACTTCATGTACCATCTCCTAGGGGAATGCTTCAAACCATACAAAGACTTCTTAAGTTTGCAAACCAAATTTTCTTTACCTTTTACAATGTAATTCTCTAGCTGTGACATGTAGATTTCCTCCTCCAAGTCACCGTGAAGGAAAGCTGTCTTCACATCCATCTGTTCTATCTCCAAGTCATAAGCTACTGCGAGAGACAACAGGAATCAAATGGATGTCAGCTTTGCAATGGGAGAGAAGATCTCACCATAATCTATACCCTCCACTTGTGAATACCCCTTTGCAACCAATCTGGCCTTATACTTCTCAGCACTGCCATCTGCACCAATCTTCTTCTTGAACACCCATTTGCATCCAATGGGTTTCCATCCAGGAGGCAAAGGCACCAAGTCCCAAGTTTGATTCTTTTCCAAAGAAGCCATTTCTTCCTCCATGGCCTCCTTCCAGGAACCTACATCCTTCATATCCAAAGCCTCTGATACAGCTCTAGGTTCATCACTGTTAGTGAGCAAAGCATAAGCACAACTAGAATCAAGCAATGTAAAACCAAACCTTTTAGGTTGCTTCCTTAGCTGTGTAGACATCCTCAAGAGCTGAGGTTGAGGTTTAGCTTCTTCTTCTTCTGAGCTTTCAGAGCTGCTAGAGCTCTCTTCATTATCAAGTCCAACATTGTCTTTCTGTTCAGTCTTCTCAGGGCTGAGAGGAAACTAAACAACATCCTCTTTCTTTTCTTGTTCTTCTAGCTACAAAATAGTGGAAGAAGGTGTAAGCTCTTTGAAGATGACACTTCTGCTGTACAACACTTTTTTAGCCAGGGGATCCCAAATCTTGTATCCTTTCACACCAACCCCATAGCTGATGAAGATACACTTAACAGATTTGTTTTCCAACTTTGACCACTTCTCCCTAGGCACATGTACATATGCCTCACAACCAAAAACACAAAGATGCCTTACTACAGGCTTTCTACTAGACCACACCTCCATGGGTGTCTTTCCAACAGGAGCTAATGTAGGAGATCTGTTTACCAGATAGCAAGCAGTGGCAACAGCTTCAGCCCAAAACTTTTGTTCTAGACTAGCTCCACTAAGCATACTCCTAGCCTTTTCCATCAGCGTCCTATTCATCCTCTCTACAACTCCATTTTGTTGCAGTGTGTATGAACTTGTCTTATGTCTTTCAATCCTAAGTTCCTTGCAATACTTATCAAATTCTGTAGAACAAAACTCACCACCATTCTCAGTTCTCAAACATTTAATCTTTTTACCAGTCTGATTTTTAGCAAAGGCTTTAAACTCCTTAAACTTGCTATAGACTTCAGATTTGCTTCTGAGAAAATAAATCCATGTCCTTCTACTGTAATCATCTATAAAAGATACAAAGTATATAAATTTCGATAATGAAGGAACATTAATAGGACCAAACACATCAGAATGAATGAGGTCCAACACACCAGAATACTTATGAGAACTCGAGTAAAACTGAACACAGTTTTGTTTTCCATAAATGCAATGTTCACAAAAGTCAAACTCAAGATTACAATCATCTAACCCCTCAACGAGGTTCTTATTTTTCAGGGTACACAGACCCTTCTCACCAATGTGGCCAAATCTCTTATGCCATAACATTGTCTTTTCTGCAGGAAGTTTAACTTCCAATGCACGATTACAACCACCAGGACTAGAAACAATATATTTCTTCACTGCTCATTGAGGTGGTGGGGATGAAGTGACTACTACCTTCTTCCTTGAGTCATAAGAACTATTGCATTGTGCAATGCATGCTTCCAGTTGAAACAGAGTACCTCTCCGAGTACCCTTAGCAAGCACCATAGATCCTCTAGTCATCTTGCATCCTTTCGAAAAGATAACCTGCACACCTACATCATTCAAACTACTTACAAAAAGCAAGTTCCATGCTAAGCCTGGGATGTGCATAACCCTAGAGATCCCCTTCACTCGACCATCAGGGATACGGATAGAAACTCTTCCACGACCAACTATCTTTAGATGAGAGTCGTCATCCAGATACACCTTTCCACCATCAAACTCCTCATACTTAGTGAACCAATCTCGATGCGAGGTCATGTGGAATGATGCACTAGAGTCGATTAGCCACACATCATCAGATGCATGGGTTGCCAAGGCTGTGATGAATGCATCACCGTCATCTTGTGATTTGTTAGAATCTGAATCAGGAGCTTTCTTCTTTTTCTTCTTCTCCTCTTTGCATTCCTTTAAAAAATGTCCAGTCTTGCCACAGTTCTGACAAAGAGCCTTGGACTTTCCAAGAGATTTGGATCTCCCACGGGATTTGGATCTACCCTTCTCAACTTTCTTGTCCTTCTTCTTCCCTTTCTCCTTGGATCTTCCACGAACTGCAAGGGCTTCTTTGGCTGCCTCAGAAGACCTTCTCTGCATCTCTTTAGATAACAGTGAAGAAACCACCTCTTCCATTTTGAATGTGGATGTGGTGCTTCTGATTGCCATGACAAGATGATCCCATGAGTCCGGCAGAGAACAAAGCAGGGTCATACACTGATCCTCCTCCTCCATCTTTACACCAATAGATGTCAATTGTGCAACCAACATGTTAAAGGCATTCATATGTTCAACCATGGATCCTCCGTCCTCCATTCGAAGAGAATACAACTTCTTTCTTAGGAAAAGTTTATTGACAAGGGATTTAGCTTGATACACATCCCCCAACTTCTTCCAAAGGAGTTTTGCAGTGGTCTCTTCATGGACATTTAACAACATAGAATCGGCAAGACTAAGTATTATGAGACCCTTAGCCTTCCAATCCTTTTGATACCAGTTAGATTGTGACATTGCAGCTCATTTAGTTCTATTCACACTATCCCAAATGTCTCGGTCAACTAACAAGTCTTCCATCTTGAGCTTCCACAGCTTGAAATTACTGCTGTTGAACTTCTCTACTTCAAACCTTCCTGATGTGCCTGCCATCTCCTTGTTGCAATAAGATATAGAATGCTCTGCACAGACTCCCACTCAACAACTAGGACCAAAGGTGATCAAGCTCTGATACCAACTGAAAAGAAGCTAGGTGTGCAGAAACGCTTCCTACACTAATCTAATGAGGAGAGGGCTATGCAAATTCAAATTTATCCTAACTATTACAGCAATGTTAAACCATTAACATGAGATATTACAAGACACAAGAGCCAGAAAGAAGACAGAAGAAGAGAGACAGAGATTTATGGTGGGGAAAACCCTTATCAGGTGAAAAACCCCACACTTAGAAACCTACACAATGTATTAACAAATCTAAAAGAATGTTTACAAGGGTGTGTGCAAGAAGTTGTGTCCACTTTTCAGCCAAAAAGTGGAAGTGTTTTCCCTGATTTTTAGAATTTGTCACATTTTACCTAAAAATTTGAAGCACTTAAATGTGGAATCTTAGAAAAAGTCACTAAATATGAAATGTAGTACTTGGAGTCTAGTTTCCAAATATGTAATTTTTTTCAATACCCAGATGATAGAAATTGATTTTGAATAGGTGTTCCTAAAAACCACTGTTTAAAAGTCACTTTTTTTTACTATACCATGTACGTGTACGTCATCCATATTTTGACCTAAATAATCATATTTTTCAAAATACTTTTGGGAAAAGATTTGTAACTCACTGAAGCATGTTTTCCATATTTATTTGTAATTTTTTATTGAATAATTTTTTTAATTAATTTTTTATTGGTCATTTTTTGTCTTTTAAAAAATCATGTACATCATGCATAAGATGACCTAAACTTAACATTTTAAAAAAAAAAAAATTTAATTGAAAATAATTGTCTAAAGTACGTTTTCATACAATTTTTTTTACAAAAGAATATTTTAATAAAAAGTTATTAAAATATTAAAAAACCCTGATAATTCAAGTTTATGGACCTATTTCATTAGAAATTGATTAAAAAAATAAAAAAAATTAATCTAATTGTTAAAAAATTACATATTTGGAATCTACATTGTCTCCTCTATAATGGGTTTTAATTTCGTCAAAATATTCTACAAAATAGACCTTTAGATATATGCCCAAAGTCACCATTTTGTTGTAACATTGATAGGGCCTTCAAGTTGCAGGTCAAACCAGGTCTAGAGGTCAGGGTCGAGTCCCCAAAGCATTTTCTGAAGTGGGTTACAAAGTAAAACCTGAGACTAAAATTCAAATTTTGAATAACAGGATCCCATTTAATAAACGTGATCCAATCTATTAAATGGGATCCCGTTTCTTCATGCATCAGTCAAAAATAAAATGGAATCCCATTTATTATTTGCCCACTTTTTTTAATAAGAATGTACTATGACTGTCATTTCTGTAACTTGCTCTACAGTACGGCTGACAGCGACTCTTGCAACATTCTTTGCCATATTTTTTTCTTTTGCAGGTCCATCAACTTGAAATATTTTTGTATTTTGATAGAAGCCATCATGGAGAAACTATTTGAGTGGAATTTTGTTGAATTGGTACTTGTTTGAAGGACTTGAAACACATTCAAGTTTTTGACATTCATTTGTACATGCTTCATAAAATTTTTAATCATGGGATCACAAAGTCGTAATAAGAGGAAAGATAGGAAGCTATTAGCCCCTGAAGAAACTGAAGCAAAGAGAGAGGAGGCAAAAAGACAAAGAGATAGAAGAATAAAGATTCAATCAATGAATAATGCTGAAGCATCCAATTCCACAACTATTGAAGATAAAAATATTGAGGAGACCATGGATGTAGATGATGCAAGTTTGCAAGAGGTGAATGTGGAAACTAATACGATTATACAAACTACTCCTGGTATGTCTTCAAATCCCTCTATTAATGCTATGGAGAATGTTTCAATAGGCACAAATCCAGGTACTTATTCAAATCCACCTTTGAATGAAATAGAAATAGTGTTGATAGGAGATTTAAAACAAGCTGGATATAACAATGTTGAGATTGATAATATTCATTGAGATCAAAATTTGAAACAAATTGTTGTTGAAAATGAAAATGAAAATCCTTTTGTTGAAAATGAAAATGAAAATCTTTTTGTTGTTGAAAATGAAAATGAAAACTGTTTTGTTGTTGAAAATGAAAATAAAAACCGTTTTGTTGTTGAAAATAAAAACGAAAATCCTTTTGTTGAAAATGAAAATGAAAATCATTTTGTTGTTGAAAATGAAAACGAAAATCCTTTTGTTGAAAATAAAAATGAAAACCGTTTTGTTGTTGAAAATGAAAATGAAAATCCTTTTGTTGAAAATGAAAATGAAAACCGTTTTGTTGTTAAAATAAAAATCATTTTGAAGTTGAAAATGAAAATAAAAATCTAGGATGTGATGTTGAAAATGAGAAATATTTTTTCAAAATTGAAAGAGATGTTTTGGATAATCTTCCTGGTAAAATTTCTTGGAGACAAATAAGAACACATGCCAATAGATTATACAAGGAATTTTTTTATCGTAAAAAAGTATCATTTCAATGTCAACTAATGATGCAATTAATAAGAATGTGAAAAATGAGAAAAGTAATGAAAATGTTAGGATTTTTTGTTAAACCAAGAAGAAAAGATCAATCACTAAAACATGCTATGTGTACTATTGCTAGTGCCATTGAGTCTATTGGAAGTAATAGTCGATCCAAAAATAAAAATGCAGCAAGATGAGCTATAACAACTGCTATAGTGAATAAAACAACTTTGAATAGAAGAATGGTAAGCAATATTAGTGGAATTCTAAAAATACATCCTAAAACATTGGTAAGAGCGGAAAAAAGAAGAGAAAGTATAGAAAATGATCCAATTAACCAATGTTGAAGTTTTAGTGGTCAACTCCCGAAATCTGACATGAAACTGAATGTTGAAATCTAATCTTTGATCGAAAAATATTGGTATGATAATACTAGGGTATCCTCTAATGCTAGAGATGTTTTAAAATTAAGAGTGGGGTCTAAAGTTCACGATCCTCATCCAAAACACCTATTAGATACAATGCAAATTGAATTTTATAGAAAATTTTGTGATGAATTAGTGTTACCTGGTAATATTAAAATAAGTCAACGATCTTTTGAAAAATGTAAACCATGGTATGTAAAGATTAATAAGGAATGAATATCTTGTTGTTGTAAAATGCATGTTCAATTTCGTTATTATTATGATGTGTTTCAATATATACGTTGTACTTTACATCGTAACATAATTATACAGGAATGTGATATTACTATGCCAACTGAAGCAATAAAAGAGTTTATATCAAGTTTGTTCTATGAAAGATCTAATGAAAAATTATTTTATTTAAGTTCATGTATTTCTGGACAATGCACTAGTTGTGGCAATCTTTCTTTGTTAAGAGTTTGTATGCATGAAAGTGTTGAAAATGATTTTGGACAACAATTAGTGGATGTTAAAAGATTTAAGAATGTTGAATATTCTTTAAAAGATGGAAAATTTAGAAAGCGTTGTGATTTAATTATAGAAAAGGTTAGTGTGCATACATTCATATCATAATTTAAAAGTAAAATTGTACCAAAATATGTCAAGCACTCTCAACAAACTTGATGGCTTGATGGACAATTTTGTGAATGTAGAAACACATTTCCAGTTGGTACTATACTATCAGTGGTTGATTTTGTGGAAAACTATACTTTAGCTCTGCAAGAGGAAATTCAATCGCAATATTACAATTCAGTGCAGGTTGCTATGTTTGTTCATATTGTTTATAGACATGCAGATGATAGCACAGAGAATGATAGAAAAGTTTTGAGGGAGTATCATTTCTATTTGAGTGACAACCGGTTACACTCATCAGAGTTTGTTCAATATTGTTTCAATATATTTTATACAAATTTAAGAGAAGGAGGAATCCAAATGACTAAACATCTTATATGGTCAGATAATTGTATGGGGCAGTTCAAGAATGCTCGAATGTTCTATTGGTTAAGTAGGGTTCACAAGGAGAATAATGTCCAACATATGTGGAATTTTTTTGAAGTTGGACATGGTAAAGGAGAACATGATGGAGCTTGTGCATGTGTTAAAAGAATTCTTGCTAGACAACAATTAAAATTTGAGAATGTAGTAAAATTTAAAGATGCACGTGGGATTGTAGATTGGTGCAATACAAGATTATGTACACCTAGATCAAGCGAGTACTCTATAGTTCATCAATTCTTTTGGTTGGTTGAAGAAGAAAACATTCTACCTAGACTTGATTGCCAGACAATCAGTGGATCTACTAAATGGCATTCATTTTGGAGTTCAAATGCAAGTACATGGACTATCTGGACAAGGGAGCTTGCATGTTTTTGTCAGTTTTGTATTTCAGGAGATTGGGAAGCATGTGAGAATACAGAATGGGTTGAAGAGTGGAAGCAAAGACCATTGACACTTGCACAAGCACACAATCAAAATGAAACAACAATTGAAGACAATGATCAACTATTTGTATTAGATGATTATGACCGTGTTTCAGACCTTGTACAAGAAGGTAAATTAATTGAAATCATTTCATTTTATTTCACTTCATTACTAATTTGTAGTGCTTTTATTTATTTATGTGTACATATGAATGCATGTATGTTGATTGGTCAAATTTTATAGACATGTGCAAGTTATTGAATCAAAATTTGTTTACAGGACATGTGTATGCTGTTGTTGCACCAAAGAATAATGAAGAGGAAACTGAATATTGGTTGGCTCGTTGTGTGGAGACTAAACATAAGTTAACAGTACCTCGAGAAGATGATGATGGCTTTCATTATCCAATAGGTTTGGTGATCCCCTTAAGACATCCCCTTAAGCAAATTTTGATAACAAGTCTTTGATCCCCTTAAGCATATTTTAAGAACTTCTTTGATCCCCTTAAGCAAATTTTAAGTATTTCTTTGATGATGGCTATCATTATCCAATAGGTTCGGTGGTGGTTGTTGGCACTTGGCTACGGAAATACCTAATAAGGAAGAATGGTTTGCCTGCATTCAAAGATTATGAAACACATAAGAAGATTATACACTACTCACATTTGGTGTTGGCAACAAATATAAAACTGGAGAGGTATTGTGGAAAACCTACAAATAAAGAGCTATGGAACATTTCTATGGATGACCATGAGACAATCATCGATGCGTTGGAAAAAAGAGAGGATGGAGATGGTACAATGGAATAAGTAAATACAGGTAAATATAGTTAAATAGATTTATATTGTTGTTTTAAATACATTAAATACATGTTTTGATAATTCTTGTGCATTATTAGTTGAAATTGATTTAATTTGTCCTTTTATATCCTTAGGCCATCATCACAAATTCATCACATACTTTGAAACAAAAACTTGAGAGGCACTTGTAAATACAGGTACAAATTGTGTATATCTAGATAGTTTTATATAAATTAAAATACATGTTTTGATTCAGATATATTGATAAATTGCTTGTATTATTTTTACATCAGGTGGCATGAAGACTTACTACATTCCCCTCAATTTTTGGATTTTCTTGAGATGGCATATAACCACATTTTGTATTTACGTTATTTTGAGTTGGCATATATGTACATACACAATTACATTATTACACATTTTGTACAGAAATTTGTATACATGTGTATGTACACAATTTTATACTCTACAGTATTAAATTTATCAAAATTATTATTCTATGTATTTTATTTGTTAAATGTCCATGTTTTTCTACTTAGAATTTACTTTAAATTTGATTTTATTATAAACTGTTCAATTTGGTTGCCTTGGGCAACTTCACCAAATTTTGAGAACTTAAGATGTCCCCTTAAGACATCAAAAATTAGGACCCCTTAAGACATCCAAAAAGTTAGCATCAAGTTGTAGGTTAATTCCAAATGATAGGTGTCTAGGTAGGGAATGTAATCACATTTTCATTTTTTCAATTTTCATGTTTATGTTGATAATTGAGAGGGGGGGTGAATCAGTTATCCTAATTATTTTTGAACTTTATTAATAATCAATGTAACATTAATTCAAATAAGCAAACATAACCATGAAATAGAAATACACATGACACAATATTTTTGACGTGGAAACCCTATTAAGGGAGAAAATCACGGGGTGATTAACCCAAGATTGTATTCTTTGTTAGAAGAATGGAAATACAAAATAGCACTTGCCAATTAGGGCTCACTGCCTGAGCACACTGCTCACAAGAGGCACACTGCCTACAAGAGACTCACTGTCTACAAAAAGAATGTAAAACAATACTTGAACTGATTAGGAGCATCTACATATGCTAGAGTTCAGTTCCGGTTAGGCTCAGTACACTGATCTGCTGCACTTCATCTTTCTTTTTCTTTTATGCTGCTTTCCCTTCACATACCAAATCTTCCTTACTGCTTTCACTCTGCTCTTCTACTTTTATTCGCACATCACCAACAACCACAACACTTCTCACAACTAAATCCATCTTGTATATATATCTGCACAAGTGATTTCATCACCTTTCTAGTCGGCACCCGGAATAGTCAAACTTTTCACACACTCTGAAATGTCGGCTGAATCCTTGCACATCAAGTAATGTGGATCAAGCATATACTTGTAGAAGTCATCAATCACATCAGTAAAACATAACTTATGCCTTAAGAACCTTTTCCATCATCAGTAACACATCTGGAATAATGTCTGATGTTCTGCCAGTCAGTTCTTCCTCTGTTCATATTGTCACTTAGGAACCTGACACTCAAGCATTCATATCTCTTTATCCTTTCCACACTAGAGGCTCAAACCTTGGAATCTATCAGTCAAGATACTCCTCTTGACTTCCCCAAATCTACACTTCACCAAGATACTTCCCCTGAGAGATCCGGACCTATCTGTCGGACCTCGCCACATGCTCTATTCTTGTTTACCAGACCACAACATTCTTCACTCTGACTTCTGGTAGAGACACACCATGTCCTATGGATGTGTGGGATGAACTTTGTTGCCATCAATGACAACAATCATGAATCCATATAGTGTCTCTTGCCAACAATCTTCCCCTTTGGCATTGATGGCAACACTTAGTGAAAAATGGCTAAGTGTTTATATTATGCTCCCCCTTGGCTGATGCTCTATTTTTATATACATTTTCTGAAGCTCCCCCTTAGTTGGATTCCTCATTTTTCACTGCTCCTCACTCCCCCTTTGACATCAATGGCAAAGGGTGGGGTCCGCACACCAAGAAATTTCTCAAAAACACTTCTATACTTAGCCGCATAAGTATTTGTACATGCTATACTTTACATAAACTAAAGGATATCTGCAAAAGTTGTCTTCAATTAGATGAATTATGTTGCCCAACTTTGCTTCATTCTATCCAACATTGATATGTGACCACTTAATAGAATCGCAAACGCATCTGCCCTTTTTAGATTTGTTGGATCATTGGTCTAGGCAGTGATTTGAGCTTCTTTGATGGCCTCATGCATGGCCTCTAACTTAGGGACAATTATCCCTCTGAGCTCACTCAACCTACTGACTATGTTTTTCTTCTCCTTCTCAAGTTTCTTGATCTCATTCAAGACTGCAATAGTCTAACATTCTTGATTTATTATAGAGGAAGAGAGAGGATCAAAATTCTTTGATAGGTTTGACAGTTTATCCACCTGTTGTTTAATTTTCTTCTCAATGTCCAGTGCTACTTTGGACCATGATAAACAAAATTTATACATTTCTCCTCCATCTTTAAGAGCATTTTCTAAGCTCTTTATTCCTGTATTCATATTTCTCCTATCATTAATTATCAACCCTTGAACCTCTAAAAATCTCTTATCAGAGAACTCTTTCCAGACCTTCACCTCAGTTGACTTCTCTAAAGACTCAAAATGAGTGCTGACAAAATTAATAAGAGACTTGAGATTACCAGATGAAGAAGCTGAGAAGTCCTTTTGAAAGGATGGCATAATCTTTTCAAGCACTCCGGATGCAGCTGCTATAAGCTCACAGTCTTCCATGTGAGATTTCAGTAGTTTCTCTTTGGCCTTTGCATTTGCAAATGAAGCTATCTTCATTGTTTGTACTAGAGAAAGAGAATCAAAATCAAATGGCCCTATTAGCAGTTCCGGTTCATCAATCTCCATAGTTGCTTTTGTTAAAAAGTCCTTGACTTATTCTGCAGTGTCTCTTGCTAGAGACAGATTTTTCTTTTCTTCTGCAGTCACAGAACTATCTTTTGGAGCTTTCTCCCCTTCTACAACCTTTGTACTGATATCTTCTTTTCCCTTCACCTCTACTTCTTTCTCCTTTGCTCTTTCTTCTCCTTTGGATCCAGAGTTAGCAGGGGAAACTGGAGGAGTGATGTTAGCCTATTCATGGGCCACCTCTTCCAGAGCAGAGGATTCCAAGTCCTTAGTTGTTTCTGCAGCAGTATTCATAACCTCTTCTATTATTTTCTCAGAAGACATTTCTACAACACTTGTGGTCAAGGGGTCAATACCCAAGTCCTCTATAATAGGAAGATTAAATCTTTTGAAGGTTTTCTAGAGAATCTTTTCTGTGTCCTTGGCTACCTTGTCAGTCTCACTAATCATAAGTTGATTCATCCTTGCTTTGCTCCTGAACTCATCCTTACAATCTTTGAATACCATATTCATTGTCTTGGGATCGATTGAAGGATATCGCTGAATTGCTATCTGTTCCTAGATTTCTAGGTCCTTGGCTTGGGCATTGTTCTTTCTTGATTCTAGTTCCTTCTCCAATCTTTTAGGGATCAGAGATATAATTTCAATAAATGCTTTGTTGTAGATATTTAGGTACCTGACTATGGCATCTTGCAATATTTTCTGATCTGCTTCACCATAATCATCATAAAACTCAACCATTGGTTGAAGATTTCCATCCACTGTGACTGATTTGATTATGTCATCAATGTGAAGAGTGGGTTTTTCAACATATTCCTCTTCCTTCTCTTCTTCCTTCTGTCCGGTAGAGGGTTGACTAGATGTTTTCTTCTTTTTCTTCATTTTCCTGATTTCTTCATCAGATTCAGTCTCCTCTTCATCCCTTTGACTGGTATAAGCCCTTGTGGCTTTTGTCTTTGTTCTTTTCTCTCCTTTGCCAGATGATTGTGCTTCTAGTTTTGATGTCCTTGAGCCTTTGGCAGTGGTTGGTGCAGATCTCTTTGATGATCTGGTTCGGGTGGAAGGTTTTGCCAGAGCACTTTCGTCATTTTTCTTTTCTGCCTTCTTCTTCTCTTCCTCAACCCTTTCCATCTTTTTCCTGTTGCCATCAAGTGCCTCCTTTGAGATGCCAAAGCCTTTGGCAACAGCTTCTACTTCTTTTCTCACTTTCCTCTTGATCTCTAGCTGCCTTAGCTCAGTATGAATTTTCACACTTAGTTCTTCAAAGGTTCCAAATCTTTCTGCTTTTGGGTCCTTTGGCTGACTGAGCATGTGTTGATCATATAGCTGTACAATTTGTTCATCAACTTCACACCCCATAGGCATGATCCAGACTCTCCTTGGCTCTACTACCTCCATTAGGCATTGATCAGTGTCTACCATGAAGCACACTGTATCCTTGTATTTCTCAACTACTAATTTGGGGATTCTTTCTCTGATTTGCATTGTATTTTGAAATTGCTTGAAGTAACCACATAGAGCTGTATTCCTTGCCTTAGCATCCCCAAGTTCATGCAAGTAATCTCTGATTTGAATTGCTACCAATTTGTCATTTTGCCATACCCATCCACTTGATCCAGGCAACTCATTCATGAAGTAGAAAAATAAACATAATATCAGTCCACCATATTTAAAGGAGTTCTTCTTGTCTTTTTTGATCTTCTGTATGTTTTCCATTAATTGGCTCAAAAGAAGTTCATAGAGATCATATTCTGCATTCTTTCTCAGCATCTCATAGGCAGTATATATTGCAGTTCCAGAAACTAAATTCTCCCTACTGGAGTGATATATCTTGTATCCTATTATCATAGATGCAAACTTGATATCTAGGTTAGTAATATCTTCAATGGTCATTGCCCTTTTATCAAATTTTGATCCGGTGGCCTCAGTTACAATGTTGCTTTTGACAAATTTGAGGACAGGTATTCCTCCAGAGGAGTGTAAACTAGTTACTGCCCTAATTGCCTCCTTGGTAATTTTGCAAGGTCTGTTCAGCCATATAAAGTTGTCATGTACCCTACTCAACACATACCGGACCCATTCATCTTCTTCAAAGCAGGGGAAATGAATGAACTGATCAAAATGTTTCTCTTGGATGCCCTTATATTCTGGTTTAAGCTCAAAAGCATCATCTATCAATTGTTTGTGATAGAAATCTCTTAGTTTGAATTCCCAAACTCTTCAATATTTGCGTGTATGTAAACCCTAATATCTTCTGTGTGCAAAACACCATGTGGAACACTAGACAATGCTCCTAGGGGTTCTACCTCCAATGATTTGTATGGATGTTTCTTAAATTCTGGGCGGGGCCTATCAGAGATCTTTACTATATTTGGAGTACCCATCATTCAAGAATTTATAAAGAGATATTTGATAACGGAGAATACCTTTTGCGCCTTTTGGTTTAACGGAGTTAGCCAAATCAATTTCTGGATGAATTGATTTCCGCTATGGTTTCTTGAGAAATCTTGTTGCAGAGCTCCTTTTCCTTTTCTTCCTGAGTGCACATGTGTAAATGATAAATGAATGAACTCTTTTATTTCCAAAAAGCCCTAATTTTCACCCTGCAATAAATGCACAACCTAATTCATTCTGGTTTGCCTTGTTTTCCTTGTTCAAGGAGGAAGAAACTCATCCAGATCATTATGATGCCCTTGTGATTGATGTTAGTGATGAATCATAATGTCCACTTCTCCTTCTGATCATCTCATGTATCCGCAGATCAAGTTGTTTCAATTTGGATTCATACCGGGCCAATCTTGTGAGAAACCTGTTTTACCGGAAGACTTGTTTAACCAGACCAATTCTGAAGGAATTAAACTTTTTAAATTTTCTTGTGGATCTCTCAAATCTTTTCCTGACCTTCTTTAGATGTTTCTCTAGAAACCCTTTGATCCGCAGCTTCTCATGTGCCAATTTCAGGCACCAATTGACTAGCTAGGGGAATTAGCTTATCTTTTGTTGCTCCCCCTGAGCCAGAGGTTACTTTTTAGTTTCCAGAAGAAATATCAGCACCAGAGTTTGATGTGGATCTATTTCCAACATTTTCTATACTTTTCTTCACCCAAATCTTGTTTATATCACTCTGAACTTCCTCCGTATTCACCTTTTGTTTTCGCTTATCTTGATTCTGATTATGATATACCGGACCTCTTTTGTCCTGATTCTTGCTTCTACAGAATTTTGCAATATGACCGGATCTATTGCAAATTTGGCAAACAACATTTCTTTGCATATTTGATTGATATCCTCTTGATCTGCATTGATTAGCCATATGACCTATTCTATTGCATGCAAAGCATCTACCATTGAATGATTTGTTCATTTACATATTTCTGCATTCATGAGATTTGTGACCATACCATTTGTAGTTAAAACACTGTCTGGAGAAGGATGGATTAGTCTGATTCATTCTCTTTCTGCATTGATTAGCTTTATGACCAAAGTTATTGTAGTTGTGGCAGTATCCATTGAAGGATGGATATCTTTGAGCATTAGGCTGTCTTATCGGAGGTCTTCTAGACCCGTTCCTTGGATTTTCTGATCCAAAATTCTTCTGATCGGATCTAGAGCTTTCTCCTTTCTCATATCCCAAACCACACTTGTCATCTACCCTCTTTTGACTTCCAAGAAGAACTTCAAGTTGAGAAGAACTTATCTTGAATTTCTCTTTATATTCATTTGATGTTTGAAGATCCCTTTTGAGAGAGACAATTTGATCCTCAAGTTTTTCTTCATTATCTTTAACATCTTCAAGATCAGATTCAAGATGTCTGATAATTCTATCCATCTTGTGGCAATCTTCTGATTTCTCTTGGAGAGACTGTCTTAGATTATCTTCAGTTTTTCTTTTCTCTTCAACTTCTTGGGTAAACTTCATAACTCCTGATTCCATTTCATGTCTTACCATAATGATTTCTTTTGATAACTTTTCACATAACTTGGTTTTCTCCTCCAGCTCTTCATTTACATCATTTGCTTCACCTTGACTTGCTGCTTCTTTCTCTTTTTCATAGAGAGACTTAATTTGTCTTTTAGTTCTCTCATGAAATCATCAGCCTATTTGAGTCTTTCCTTTAATTCATTGACTTCAGAGTTTGACTGCTCAAGATCATCAAGGGTAGTCTTGAGTTGCTCCCTTAAACCATATGCATCCATTTGGATTCCTAGATCTTCCTCAAGCTGTTAGACTCTATTAGGAGGAACTTAGCTTTGATACTAATTATTTATAACTGAGGGGGAGGGGGTGAATCAGTTATCCTAATTATTTCTGCTTTCTAAACTTTATTAACAATCAATGTAACATTAATTCAAATAAGCAAACATAACCATGAAATGGAAATACACATGTCACAATATTTTTGATGTGGAAACCCTATTAAGGGAGAAAACCATGGGGTGATTAACCTAAGATTGTATTCTCTATTAGAAGAATGGAAATACAAAATGGCACTTGCCAATTAGGGCTCACTGCCCGAGCACACTGCTCACAAGAGGCACACTGCCTACAAGAGACTCACTGTCTACAAAAAGAATGTAAAACAATACTTGAACTGATTGGGAGCATCTACATATGCTAGAGTTTAGTTCTAGTTAGGCTCAGTACACTAATCTACTGCACTTCATCTTTCTTTTTCTTTTATGCTGCTTTCCCTTCACATACTGGATCTTCCTTACTACTTTCACTTTGCTCTTCTGCTTTTATTCACACATCACCAACAACCATGACACTTCTCACAACTAAATCCATCTTGTATATATATCCACACAAGTGATTTCATCACCTTTCTAGTCGGCACCCAGAATAGTCAAACTTTTCACAAACTCTGATCTGTCGGCTGAATCCTTGCACATCAAGTAATGCGGATCAAGCATATACTTGTAGAAGTCATCAATCACATCGGTCAAACATAACTTATACCTTAAGAACCTTTTCCAATATCAGTAACACATCCGGAATAATGTCTAATATTCTACCAGTTAGTTCTTCCTCTGTTCATACTGTCACTTAGGAACCCGACACTCAAGCATTCATATCTCTTTATCCTTTCCACACCGGAGGCTCAAACCTTGGAATCTATCAGTCAAGATACTCCTCTTGACTTCCCCAAATCTGTACTTCACCAAAATACTTCCCCTGAGAGATCCGGACCTATCTGTCGGACCTCGCCACATGCTCTGTTCTTGTTTACCGGACCACAACATTCTTCACTCTGACTTCCGGTAGAGACACACCATGTCTTGCGGATGTGTGGGATGAACTTTGTTTCCATCAATGACAACAATCATGAATCCATATAGTGTCTCTTGCCAACAGTTTATTTTTCAATTTTTGACTGATCTAACGAGCAAGCTTCATTGGTGAGTAGTGTGTAGGAGCTCTCTACAACAAATCAAGTTGCCCTATGACAAGGTTGGATAGATAGAGTGGTGTAGGTTCCTATTCTGTTATCCTTATCACACATTTATTATGACAAGGTGGTACTATCAACACTACCTAGCTAAAGCTCTTTTAATAATCTTTTTTTTTGTTTTTTTGTTTTTTTTGTCTTTTAATAATCTTTTAAGCCACATTGATTTTTTGATGTTTTTATTGCACTTTTATATTTGGCCTTCATGGATGATAGAGCCCCTATAGGTTGATTTTTATTACTCCATGTGATAGTCCGTACACCAAATTTAAAGAAATAGTCCTGGAAGTATATTTCTTATGAACAAAATTACCAATATAGTTAACATCACAATAACCATATAAATTTGCATTTTGGTGTAGGAAAAAAAAAACCATATTTAAAAGTACTTTTAATACACTTCAATATTTTTTTAGTCATTTTCCAATGATCCACATATGGATCTTGCATGAATCTAGATGCAATACTTACTACATAAGTAATGTATGGTATAGGTATGGTATGGTAAATAAGGCTTTCTACTAACTATCTATACAAAGTAGAATTGGTCTTTTCAAATAGAGGTTTGGAGTCAAGTTTAATACTCAATTCAATAGGAATAGAAGTTGGTTTATAGTACACTCCCATGCTACAAATCTACTTAAGATGTAGTAGAGGTTGGTCAAGGAACACTCCCATGGACTCTTACTCTAGGGACTCCTAAATTACATGGTCAACACAAGAACAAGCACCAAGGCACTTGGATAAATATAACTATAACCATGCTAGGATCATTTAATATAACTTAGTTGATCTAGATGAGAAGATGTGAGAGATTGATCCCTCCTAGTAGGCAAGAGATCCTCATTTTGACTCCCATCAACAAATTTTCTCTCCTACAGTGTTTGATCTTATAGACCTCCCCAAGAAATATTCTATGAGAGACACTTGAAAAATATTTCTAGGTTTGGATTCTCTTTGTTTGTAAGAAGTTAAGATTATTAGTTTTTTTCCTATTGCTTGTCATATTATTTGGCTAGCCAATTATTTTTTATGTAGCAATCATTATGCGAGTTGTGGAGGAGTCATCATATTTCTCTCTCCTAGGTCACATCCACATTTAGTTGATCATGGAGGTGACCCCACTTATAGAGATTTATGGACCCTTTTCAATATTAACAATCATTCCTTTAGATTTATTAATGTTTATGCTTCTAGTGATATTATTGAATGATATTCCCTCTAGTGCTAGATTGCTAATTTAATTCCTACTACCACTTGGCTTCTATGTGGAGACTTTAATATGGTAGTGATGGAATATGATAAATATGACACTCTTTCCATGAGTTGGATAGATATCAAAAGGTAATCTTAGTATTTCATGGGTAATAAATAGGGTCTTTTTATCCAAATACGGGTTGCCATCGTAACCACCCACATCAGCATATGCGGAGCAATTTTTGATCCAAATGTGATAGAATGTATAAATGACTTGATCATGCTATGATTTTAGCACAATACTTTTTTTCATTTGCCAACTATTTCTCTCTTTTGGTAGAGCATTTGTTGGATATTTCCTTTTTGACCTCTTTCCCATTCAATTTTGTATTAAACGACATCTTGCTAAACCCAAGGCCAATAAGACAATTTTTCTCAACTCTTATTTTTTGAGTCATTATTCCACATTGGCCCACATCTAATGTGTTTTAAATCTTGATCCCCGACCCACTCAATAAACAAGTTGAATCAATTGGTGGAATTGTGCTATGAAATGCCCCTTCCATTTCTTTTGGATCTATGGGCACTAGTTGGCTAGGTTTCTCTTCCATTCTTACAAGGCCACCACCTCAAAGCCTCACTAGGTCATCATCACCTTGAATCCAATCCCTTTACTTCAACTTTGCAGTTGTAGGTGGTTGAGCTTTGATAATAAAAGTAAATTGTTGATAGTCATACAACTAGAGGTGCCCAAACTAAAGCTCGCTTGCATAGGCTTAAAGTGGGAGGTAGAGCTTCTAAAGAGTTTTTAGTCTTTTCATGCTCACCAAACTTCCTAGGCCATTAAACAAATCAAAGAAGGCTATCATCTTTTGACTAAACTACCTGATGTCCTTTAGGCTTTTGTTCATCATTATGAACAAGTTTTCAAATGTCAAGATAATTCTCCTAAACATGAATAAGCTTTACAAGAATGCCTTAAGGTTGTTCCTTATCTACTTTCTTCTTCTCAATGTATCTTTTGTGATCAATTTATCTCCATTATTGATCTCAAGGAAGCTATTTTCCTACGAAAAATGATAAAACTCCTAACTATGATGGTTTTTGTTGTGAGTTCTACAAGCCTTTCTCTAGGACTTGGTTGGAGAGGACCTTCAAAAATTCTATCCTGAAGCTTTTCATTCTAATTCTTTAGGAGAAATTATAAACAAAGGAAATATTAAGTTTATACCTAAATCTAGAGATCTTGAGGATATCTACAATAGAAGGCTGATTACCTTACTTAATGCCTATTACAAAATCATAACCAAAGCTCTTGCTTTAAATCTGTGTCATCTTCTTCATTAAGTTTTGCATCCATAACAAATTGGTTTCATCAAGTCTAGATATATCTTGGATAATATTATTGCAATATGGGAAGGAATGGAGTGGGTTGGATGTTCACAGCAATAAGTTGTGTTCATCAAAATTGACTTTTCCAAAGCCTATGAGTGTATTGAATGTCCATTTATCCTTGCCATCCTTCAAGCTTTAGGATTTGGGCCCTATTTTGCTCAATCTTTTGAAATACTATTCTCAAATGCCTCTACTTGCCTCACCATTAACGGCCATCAAACTAATTTTGTAGGGTTTTTTAGGTCTATCGATCAAGATTGCCCTTTGTTCCCCACTCTTTATGTGTTAGGTACCAAAGTATTTGGCTATCTTTTGGCCAGTTCTATTTCTTAGAAGTTGGTTAAAGGCATTTCTTATCCCAATTCTTTAGCTTATCTTGTGAATGGTCATCTTGTGGATGAATTTTTTATTATGCTCTTGGAAGTAGAAAGGAACATCAAGAAAGATTTACATTGTCTAGATATATTTTTGTGAGGCCTCGAGGTCCAGCATTCAATAGCATAAAACTCAATACTACAGGTAATAGTTTTTGTCTAAACCTCCCTGGTTCGATTCCTTTGGGTGGAAGTGGATTGAGCATGGAGAAATTTTTAGATTTTTGGGCATTCCTTTTAGTTTTCAACCCTCCCCTCTACCTTATGGTAGGTTCTCATTTAGAAAATTAAAAATAAGAACTGACCTATTGGATTACCAAACATCTCTCCTTGGTAGGGAAATTCTAGGCGTGCTCTAAGATTCTTGTAGATACTCATGTTTATTATTCTTTATGTTGGCTTCTTTCTAAAGCTTCTTATCAAAAACTTGAGAAGCTTCTCAGGGATTTTCTTTGGGATTCCTCTAAAATTTTAGAGGTTTTCATCATGTTTCTTGGGAGTTTTATTATCTCCCTCATGATTATGGACAACTAGGAATAATCTCCACTTAATCACAAGGGTTGGCCTTGTGAGCCAAATGGATTATCTGAGGTCTTTAAGGCAACAAAGCCTTGAAAATTTTTATGTGCCATTATACTTATTCAGGCATTCCTCATGGAAGACATGCTTGGAAGGGGATTGGCCTTCACACATTCTTATTATGTAAGATCCTATCTATATTCAAGGTACTTTTGTGATCAAAAATATTTAGAGAGCATGGAAAGCTATCAAGTCTTGGCTTTCTAGAATGATAAGGATTTTTTCTCTGATCTTTCCATTAACCAGAAATGTATATGGTGGTCTCCTGTTATTTCTTTTTAAGATCATCCTCTTGCTAGAACTCCTTGGGTGCAGGCTTTGAGGTTCTTCAAGAAGGGATACAGGAACTTCCGGAGGTCATAACTTTTGACCTAGAGGTCCATTCAAGCTGAAATTTGGTGGGCAAATGCATCTTGAAGAGTTTAATAAAAATCCTACCGAATTGGTAAATTTGGTAGGTCACCATTTTAACACTTTTTTAGGACCTTATCCAATCATCTAGGGCCTCAAAATGAGGCTTTGATGTTTTTTTTCAAGATTTTCCAAGTTGTTTTTTCTAATTTATTTTCAAACTTTACTTGCAATTAGATTAGAAAGTTGATGATTAGTCATCTTTTAGTAAGTTTCAAATATTTGGAAACTTTCATGGTCATATGGATAACGATGTGAAGTTACCAAAAATGACAATTTTAGAAAGTTGCTAAAATCTACCAAAAAATGGTAATTTTTGTTTTGTATAAACTTGGTATTTTTTCCAGTTATAGAAGGATGGAATGGAATGAGAAGGAATTGAAAAATAGTTCTAAGTTTTTTGGGTATTCTTTTGCAATAATAATGTTAAATTTTATGTTGTGAAGTTTGGTTACATCAAAAATTCCTTCTAGATTTTTTTTCTAGGACAACTGGGAACATTCTTTCTTCATTTGAAGCCAAAGAAAAGTCTTATTTGTCCAATTATGACTTTGAAACTTTCCAAGTTGTCATAGATTATGTGCCGCTATATAATTCACAAGAATAAAGTCTATAGTTTCAAGATCTGGTGGAAAGAATAAAAATAGTATCCTGATACACCATTTTAGAGTTATAATTCTTGTAAGAGTTATTCATAGGCTTCTTCTCACTTGCCTATGGTGCCTATTTTAAATCAAATATGGCTATTGCAATCTACTTTGAGTGTTTAGCAATACAGAATTGAAATAGTTTAATCAACTATTCTTGATTCGAAGCTTGCTTACTTTGCCTAATGTATTATTTTTCAAGGCCTTCCAATTGGGTCCAGATTGGTGCATATTAGGATCAGAGATCCTCATTGCCCATTTTGTGGTCACTAGGAGAATCTCAAGTATCTTTTCTAGTTTTATCCCAAAGCTCAAGTTTCTTCGGCCTTGATTCATGATTTTTTTAGACCTATTTGGCCTGAACTATTTTCTAAGTATATGGTGTTATTAGGGGATTAGCCCTAAATTCCCTCTAGATATACCTAGATTTGGCATTATTTAAGGGTGGAAATTCTTTTCAATATTTGGAAGGATAGAAATTCTATTTTATTCTAGGATGCTCTATTGATCCTAATTTATCTTTGTTAATTGAAGCTATAATTTGTTCTAATGTGCTTATGTAGATTCAATTTCAATCCAACAAGGTTGCACTTGAGGTGGCACATCTTCGAGTACTATTGGATAATTGGGGTAATACCTCATGCACCATTTCTAGGGTCTCTCTAATTCTTTCTTCTAGTTGAGGCCATTCTCTACTTCATGGGTGTTGTTGGGGTTGTAGTCACTCTACTCATGGGGACCAAGATGCTCACTCTCATGCCTCCCAACCTCTTGTGAACCATTCTATGGATTGGACTTACAAAAGGTGGTCTCAACCCACTTACCACCACTTTTCTTCTCCCCATGTTCTTAGCCATGGGATTAGTGGTTGGCAAGATTTTGGTAAGTTTCCTCACCTAGCTCTTGCAATTTTGCCTATTTTTGATAATCAGGCCTTGGTTAAAGATAGAGAAAGATCGTGAAGATAATGATGTTTAGGAACCTCCTATGGATACTCTAGACCCTGCTAATGTATGGGGTAAAGTAGATGATTGTGACCCTCTTCCTCCTCCTTCTAGTGTTATAGCTCTTGCAACATAGTGGCTTGTCTATGCTTTTTGTTCCACGTTTTTCCCCATTTGGACTATTGGGGTGTGAGTTTTCTCCACCCACATTTTTTTGAATATGTATAATATTATTTCATTATTAAGTAATAAAGACACTTATTCATTAAAAAAATTAGAATTTAGCAAAAAAATATTAAAATGCCCCTCAAGGCATGAAATATAGTAGCACATGTATGGACTCATATTTTACATTTGTTAGTCATATAGTCATTACATATTAAAATAGGATTTAAAACATATTTTAAGTCATCAACAAGTCATCAAGTTTATGTAGGATAAGATTTACATGTCATAAAAGAAACATGGCAAGGTGGTGAGTGACATGTAATCTACGAGATGATAAAATAGAAACACCTAAGTTTATATTGGCTCATAGTTTGACTCAACACATGATAGCTTAGTTTATTATTGAAAGTAAAATATTTGCTTGGTTAAAGTGTAGTTGTGCCCTTGGGTCTACAAGGTTCATGGGGATAATATGCATGAAATGATGGATGCTAAAAATCTAGTAAATGTATATAAAGTGATTCTTGGACTAGATTTGATAGTATTATTCTTTCAACAAACTTTAAATATTCACTCAACCAAGCTTCATTAGGCATATTAGGTCTAGAGAAATAGCTCAAGCATGGAATCTCTAATAAGTCTGACACAATATCCCATGTGAATTTGATTTGAGAATGTTTTTGGATTGTAAATAAAATTACATGTGAAGACCTTGGAAAACTAGAATGTGCAAGGACCTAGGGGTCCTTCATAAGTTAGACCTTAGATAATTTACATGTTTAGGTGGTAATCCCCTATTATACAATTGAGTTAAGGATTGTGTTAGGTTTATGATAACAAGGATACTCTAACTGTGAAAAATAAAATCTGACAATGTGGTAGATAAGCATTCACACACAAGTAAAAGCATAGGAATCAAACTTGAAACATATGATCATAGATCCAAACCTATCCAATAAACTATTTTAAAGTAATTGTAGATCTCCAGGGTTCTTGAATCTAAACTTTGGTTAATTTTGGATGTGACATTGGAAAATAAATTACATTAATGTTTGACTAGTGTATGAATTTGTTTTATTTACCTAGCACACGTGGAGGACTAGATAAATCAAAATGTATAGGGGTTCTTAGGTCCACTATCTACTTTGGCGCTTCAAGTAAGTTATACTATAGGTGTAGATACACAGATAAAAATGAGTTGATAAATAACTTTTGGCCTAATAAGAACACGAGTAATTATTGATGTGAAACATGATTAGACTCTAAATGTCTTCATAGTCTATTGCAATTTATTCCTTATTTTGGGTCCACTAGAAGCTAAATAGGATTGGTTAGAAAACATTTAGACCTAGGTTAATTAGTTAACATGATCATTTTGGGTCTACTTGAGGGAGACTTAGGTGCAATGTATCTAGAAAACAAGCAATAAAGAAAACAAAGCATTGAGAGTGTAGGTCAAGATATAAGACTTTGAAACATGACCAAAATATCTCTATGTATTTAAAATAAAATCAAGCCATCATGAATATAGAGTGAGGTAAAACCAATGATATTCAGACAAAAAATAGACTCAAGGAATTAACAAGATGTTCACAAGCCTAAATGGATACCTCAAATCAATTATAAATAAGGTCATGAACACCTAAGGAAGGACTATAAGAGTAGACATGAAAGACTAAGATCGAAGGGCCAAATCATCAAAACATGAATAAACAAGGGTTAAATGATTTATCAAAGAAATTAGAGTATGTTGAATAAACAAATAAACATGTCTCAAGAATGTACAAGATTGATAGGTAGGAGAAATAAAATATTTAGGGGTAGAATAATCAGCATATGGGTAAGAATTATATGATTGCTAGGGGAAGAATCACTGAAGGTATTAAAATATAGATCACTAAGGGAAGTATAAGAATCTTTGATTGAGGGAGTAGGAGGAGAAATGGCTAATAGGGATACACAATTATTGGAACTCATTTTCACCCACTTCAAATCCACTTAAGGGGATTTTGTGTCAGTTCTATTTCATTTTAGGAACTTTTATTATGTATTTTCCAACACACAGTTTATCTTGCTTAGGCTAGTCAAAGTATGAGTGATATGGTGAGAGGTGTCACATTCATTCATTTTAGTTACTCTTTCCTCTTTTAGAGATTTGGGTGTTACAATTCCTATTGGTTCAACTATCCACCTTTTATTTCTTTACATTTCTTATTATGCACTCATCCTCTTTGTATTTAATAGATTTATTGATGGAATAGAATTGTACTACCTATTTGGTTTTCAATTTTTTCTTAGAATAATATTGTGGTTGATTCATAGGCATTTGGTCTTGGCTATGCTTGGATTTTTATAAAATCTAACAACATTTACGAATACCTCTAGAACACAAGTTTTTGAAGTCTATAACAACAAGCGAACCTTAGTAGGAACATGAAGTGATGGAACCAGGAGTGTGGAAAGAAGATAGAACACTAGTAAGAAAAGGGCTAGACATACCACAATAGGAATGAATATAAGGATCCTTGGAGGAGGGATGAGAAAAAACAATAAGAGAAGGTTGGGTGGGAGGGGAAAATGCACTACACAATGAACTAAAATAATTTTGATTAAGATTAAGTTAGTTTTGAAAGGACCATAAACCTTGCACAAAACCAAATTTTGAAAGGGTTTGAAACCTTAAACAAAATGGGACTTCAACCAACAATAGCTTAACACCAACGAAGCTACCATTATCTAGACCAAACCAAACTAGAACTAGCATACACAACACCTAGCCTCATCCTTGCAATCTGAACACCCTTTACTTGGGTGTGGGATTCATATATATTTTTAGGAACACCTCTCTTCCTTCTTTGAACAATCATCTACAATTCATCATTTTACAAATCCTTATCTATCAAGGAGAGAGGAAAGATCTATCCTCTATCCTATACCAATCTAAGACACCTCACTATAGAATGTCTATTTGAAGAAGATGAATGTTGTACCAAGTCCACACGTAGAGTAGGAGAAATTGATCCACCACCCATCACTAATAGGGTTGGAGAGGTGGTGCCACCAAATCTAGGTCATGACAATAAGTCACATTATGAGAAGAATTAATAGCCTCAACATCTCTAGGGGGATCCACCTTAGGAATAATGGCCTCTAGGGGAACATCCTTAGTTCCACCTTCCTTAGAATTAGAAAAATCACCAATAGTCAAGGGGTCAAGGAAGGCATTCCTCCACCAAGTAGTTGAACCCACATTCTTGCATTGACAATGGGGAAAATTAAAGGCTAGGTGTCCAATAGCAAAGCATTGCCTACAACAAAAGAGGAGACCATGATAATCAAGCATATGAGCCTAAGGCATATCCCTCACCATTAGGATAATATCCCCAAGAAGATCCTTTGAGATGTTGATATCCACTAGAATACATGAATAGGTAGTGTGAATGAAGTTTGAGGAAGCTAAATCCTCCTATCAAATATGACCAAGACCATTGCCAGTAAGCTTAAAATAGGAGACATCCTATAAGTGGAGAGGGAGATTGGGTAGTCTAACCCATTAGAGGGTTAAATGGTGTAGATGGTATATGGGTGCCTTCTCTGACCACCAAAGCAAGCAACTAGAGTCTCCCAAATTTAATTCAAATATAGAAATAAAATTTACATGCTCATTAATTTACTCAAACTTATTATTATACATTCATTAAGGAACATCACAAAATAAATAATAGAGATTACTTTATTGTCTAGATTCATCAAAATGCATGGCTTATGACATTTATTTTTCCTTTCTCAGATTAAAGGTTCAATCTAGAGATTTCAAGTTTTGTATGCTCTGTTACTCTATTTTGATTTTTTGGTTTCCCATCATCTCATTGACCTCTTCTTTGTCTCCTTGTTCTCTTCACTTCTTTCACCTCTTTTCGTCTATTTCTTCTTTTCTCTATGTTTCCTAAGTCCTATTTTTCCTCTTTCTTTGTTTATATTTTCTTTTTATTTCCTGTATTTCTCTCCTATATACCCATGACTTGTTTTTGTTTTCTTCTCCTTTCTGTATTATGTAGAGCTCTTTCTCTTTCTATTCTTTTGTTCTATTCTTCTTCTCACTATTTTTATTCTTCTCTTAATTTACCTCAACCCTCTATTTTTCTTCTTTTCTTTCTGTATTCTTTTTTCAATCTGCTTGTGGCTTTCTTTTTTTCTTCTTCTTCTCTATACTTTCCATAGCCTCTCTTCTCATTTTCTATGTATTTCTGCATAATAAAATCTTTCTAAAATTAACTCCATGCCTTTTCCATCCTTGTTTGTTCACCTTCCATGTATTTTGATTTTGTCTTTATTTTTGAAAAAAGCAATGAAAAGAAATTAAAATGTTACCTTATCCACATGGCCTCAAAGGCATCAAACAACTAAGAAAATGAGATCTACAATTTTTATGCAGCCATTAAAAGCCCCATCAAGTTGTTAGGATTAGAATAATAGAAACTATAAGATGCCATGCCTCTTTTATATGGTGAAATATGGCCTGCCATAAATACCTTATCTGATGTCACAATTTAGAGGTTAAGGCAAGCAAAACTTGATAAACCTTAGAAGCCAATATGAATGCATTAAACTATATATGTATGTCCTACATTGTGTTACTTAAAGAAAGACAAAACTCAATTATTCAAACTCCAAAATCAATAAAGTGATGGATTTGGCCACATCATATGGTGACATTTATTGACATTGTATATCAAAAAAATTGGATTTACAAATGGAAATGATCAAACAATGAAATGCATAACCTAAACCCAAATCATTCAATACCTCAAAGATGCAAGATGAATTGTTTGATTGATTTGATATGTTGGTTGCTCACAATTCGTCAACATAACATTTGCATTGGATTGAGATGATAAATGAAAGATGATGATGATAAATGCAAAGGTTCTAAAGATATTTTGGCAGCATAAGGATACTCTAACTCAATGCCTCCTTACAAAATTTAGCAGGATAATGGTACTTGAGGCTCAATGCATGCTAATGGCTTATGAGGGGGTTGATTTATAGGAAAGGCTTGGTTCAAATGGATGGTTGAGATTAAAAAGCTAATTGATTGATGTGGATGGCTAGGATTGATTAGTTATTCCTACTCTTCAAGGGAGTTGTAGTCATGTGACAAGTGTATAAAGGAGGATAGGGCTCATTTGTGATTGTACATAAAAAAGTACTACATGTGAAAGATATTAAATAAAGGATGTAGTACCACTTATCTTTTTTAAATGAAAGAGGCACACATGTCAGCTTATGATGAAAGGTGAGGACTTAATTCAAATAAAATATTTGAATTAGTTGGGATATGTGAGGGAAATTAATTAAATAAATAAAATTTATTTAATTAATTGGAAAGTGGGATAAGGATCGGATTAAGATGGGATTTTAATTAAATAAATAAAATTTATCTAATTAATTGGATTAATGGGATTAGGGATGGATTAAAAGTGGGTTTAGGACAAAATGCTACATGATGTCTAAGTAAGGTATTTGACTAGGTGTTGCAAGATGAACAATTTTGGGACAAATTTGGGTGTCTACATTTTGCCCCTCTTTGAGATGATAAGATTTATGTCAAGTAACGTCATTTCAAAGAAGATAAGGTATGGATAATCGATAGGGATGATGATGATGTAGGGATATGATGAGGAAAAGATAGGATGATGATAACCCCTCAAGAGGATAGGCGGGTTGGATAAACACGGTAGGCTCTCGAAATGAAAGGGATTGGCTAAGAAAGAAAGATAAGGGAATGGATAGAAGAAATGATGATGCGTTATGCTACAATGAAAGTGAGCAACCATGATGTTTGATATAGCACTAGACATTATGCACCAAGGTATAAGGACCAGGGTGATGATGTGTCTTGTGCACCAGTGTAATACAACCTTGTCTGGATACAATATATGAATATTAGATGGAAATGATTCAGATGTGATACAAATGCAAGATTAAAAGATAACACAAGCAAGCAAGCAAGCATGCACAAATGATACAAAAACAAACAAAGTATTGCCCCTGTCAAGTTGTAAACCAATTATTGGTTGTTGATTGATGATGATAGTGATGCTGAGTTGGTTGGCTAATTGACTGATTGATTTGGCTTACAACAAGGCTAGGATCAAGACCATGGATTGCATTTGGATAACTTGGCTTGATTGATTGACTTGATTGGTATGGATTAATGATTACTTGCATTTGGATCATTGCTTGGATTGATTTGATTTGATGAATGGATGATCAAATGATGGATGAAGAGATTGATGAAGGATGGATGAAAATGAATTGGAGTAAATTAAATTGATATGAATGGATGATTTGAATGAAGGAAATCAATTGATTGAATAATAGATTGATTGGAAGACGTTGTTTATTAATGATCTAGAAGATAGACGACAGAAGAAATGATGAGAGGAGGAAGAGAAAAATCATTTGTGCCTGAATCTGGGCACTTCCTTCATACTCCAGACTTCCTACATACCCTATATCCACGGGATCAAGGCACTTAATGATGGAAATGAGATGTAGTTCTTATTTGTGTTTTATTGATGATGATGATGATGAAAGATCAGGTTATGGATTGAGATTGATGAAATGTTGATGATGTGATTATATGTGGTGGATTGAGCTACTTTTGATTTGTTGGAGTGATTAGATTTATTTCAATTGGAGTTGATATGATTTGGTTGATTTTGTTTGGTGTTGATGCTGATGATTGATAGGATTTGTTTTGATGGTTGGCTTGATGTGCTTTGGTTTTGATGTTTGCTATTGCTGGGTTGATTGTTTTGATGATTGGATTGTTTTGAATGATGATAGTGATGGTGTGATAATTAGATGTGTCCACTCAATCTAAGAATAAGCAAGTGTTCTCAGTGTGCTCAAAGGATGTAAAACAAACAAGATATTGCCCTTGTCAAGTCATAAACCAATAGTTGATTGTTTGATTGATAATGATAGATATTGTTGTCATTGCGGGGAAAGCTATATCCCTAGATCAACACAAGGATGATGTGGGAATGATATATCCCATTGATGATGATTGATTGGGCTCATGACAAGATTAGGATAAAAACCTATTGATTTGATTGGATAATGTTCCTTGATTAATTAGCTTTCTTGATATGGATTTGTGTGACTTGGATTTAAGATCATTGCTTAGATTGATTTGATTGATATGATTGAAAGAAGTGATGGATTGAAATGGATGAATGAATATTATTGATAAGAAGAATTGATGATGATGATGATTTGATTTTGATTGAATGTTGATGGAGTGGATTGTTTTGGATTGATGATTGAATCAATTTTATTACTTGGATTTTTTGTTGGATATTTATTTTTTTAGATTTTTGAGAATATTTGATTTTTTTGGGATTTTTGGGGATATTTTGATTTTTTTGAATTTTTTTGGGGAAAACACCAATGGATTTACAATTTGGGTAGCCTTTGTGCTTGATACAAATGACAAGGGAAGACCAAATCTAGGTGCAAGGATGGAGGTAGGATGGATGGATAAAAGGATGGGCAATTACTAAATGGGATGGAAGGCTCATGATATATGGATGGATAAAGGGATAGGCCATATAAGGGATGGATGTATGCCTCATAATGAATGAATAGGTAGGCTATAGTGGAAAGCTCATGATAAACAGATGGGAATAAGCTATAAGATGGAAATCTCGTGATAAGGATACACCATAGTGGATGGATCATAAGGGAGCTAGGATGTGATCTTCAAAGGATATGTTGCATAGGAAGAACTTGCCCCATTCTAGGTGATAATGCTTAGGATTTGTACATGACAAAGTCCATGACCAAGGGATGACATGATTGGATTTTACATGGCGCTTATGATAGGTGGATAACATGATGGATTGTTTAGAAAGGATGAAGTATATCAATAGATATCCAAAGCATATTTCAACATTTTACCCTTATGTCTCTATCAAGATCAAAAGGAGGAAAGGAGGATGAATGGATAAATGGGTTCAATAAAATAGGCATATTTAAGTAATGGCTAAGGATGGTAGGATGGTATGGTAATGGTAGGATAGGATATGATGGAAAATGATATAATGGGATAGATAGTTTGGAAATAGATAGGTTGGATGAGACAATGTGCTCCCAAGTGTAAGTGACATAGAAGATCAAACTACACATGATGCCTATTTGTCAGGTTTTCATCATGGTACTTATCCAAGGTGCCTATTTACTAGGTTTTCGCTGTAGGACAAAGGGCTTTCTCTTTACTTTTTTTATTTTTATTTTTTCTTTTTTGGATGGAATGACAATTACACATGGCGCCTGTTTGCCAAGTTTTCACCATGGTAATGGATAGGAGGGACTCAAATGTCTAGTTCTATGAGAGGTGATAGTGTCCCATTAGAGATGGATGATGTCTTCACATGGACCATGTCATTATTCTCATAGATGTTGCTAAGGGATTGCATGAAAGGGAGATGAAGTAGGTAGATAATGGATTAGGATGTGGATTTTGCAAGGATGGATGGATAGGGGATAGTGGATAAAAAGCTAGTGGATTATGATGTGGATAATGTAGGGATTATGAAAAAGAATGGACCATAGGGATAGCATGGGGGAGATATGTAGGATAATGGATGGAAGATGGGGAGATGTAGTTATGTGGAGGTGCTATGGAGTGGAAGGGAACCATGACCAATGGCTGCACACACCGTGATAAACATTGAAGCTTTTGATGAGATGGTGGTGTAGGAAGTAATGGAGATGTTTGCTTAGGAGATGGTTGATGAAGTGATTTAGGAACCCACATAGATTTAGTATTTTTAGTGCCTTTGTTTTTCTTGTGGGATTTTTGAAGAGAATGAAAGTTTTGGATGGGAATAGGCTCTCGGATGGATATAGGTGGTTGGGATTCTTGAGATGTGGATGAGGATGCCTCATTTGACTTGCTAGCTATTTTCTTAGGAACCCAAACCATTTTGTTTTTGGACTTTGATTTTGGAGGTATGGGCTTGGATAGCTTTGTGAATGTACTTTGCTTAGAAGATGGATGATTTAGAGACTTTTCACATTGATGCCCTAAGGCATGAGGGTCCTTAGGAGTTTTAGTTGGATTTTTGGATTTATAGATAAAGGCATCCAAATGTTTATTTTGGAATCCCATGGGTTTGGTGGAAGCGGGGTTGGTGGAATGAGTGGAAGCTTCATGTTTAGGCAATGTGTGCATTTGTTGGTCATGATTAGGAATGTAAGGGTACTTATGGATAAGTGGATAATTAGGTGCTGGTAATAATGGAGGCAAATTGGATGGAGGGATATTAGGAGTTGGAAGGAGTGGAGGTAAAGTGGATAATGGGATGTTAGGAGTTGGAAGTAATGAAGGTAAAGTGGATGGTGGGAGGTGTATGGTCACATGCTTTTGACATTTGTAGGTTGATGGAGGGGAATGGGTACATATGTTTTGGGTAGATGATGGGGGGTGTGATGCAAAGTGGTAGATTTAGGATGTATGAAGGTATTACCAACATCTTGGCCTTGTTTACCTTGGGGTGTGTATCCAAGGCCATATGAATGTGGGGGAATCTTGACATGGTTTGGCCCCAAAATACCTTGTTCATAAAGACCTAGGCCTTTGCCTTTGTAGTTCATGTTTTGGAGTATGTGATAGACAATGGGACTAGGTGTGCTTTGAACATTAGACTTGAACTCTTTATTAGATGGAGAAGGTGAAGTGGATAAATGTCGTTGTTGTCCTAAGGAAGAACATTCATGGATGAATGTGGATAAACCCATTGGATATGGTGGTGGACTTGAAATGGGATTGATGGTAGATGGGGAGGAAGGATCATTAGGACCTTGATTAGCAGTGTGTTCACTAAGATCCAAGCTATTTGTTTGATCTTCCATGCTTATGTGTTCTTGAGAGGCACATGTCTCATTATGACAAGTGGATGTTTGCTCATTATGGATAGGGCTAGATGGAGGATGGATAAGAGTAGTTGGGATATCTTGCTCATGGATGGTTATGGGATTATGGATAGGATCAAGGTGCTTTTGATTAGGTTCTTCATCATAGATATCATCTTAATCATGATATGTATAAAGTGTGGCCACAAGGGTCATGATGATCTTTACAATCTTAGCTAGAACCTTGATCATCAATATGAGCAAAAATAAGATGAAGTGAGCTATACAAGGGATAAATTTGCTTATGAATGAGGTCATGGTGATGGCTAATAGCTTAAGGGAAAACCATATGTAGGTCATGTATAGGTGGAACTTAGAGATGATTTGATCTTGATTAAGATTAGGGTTTAATATTTCCACATGTTTAAGATTATGCTCTTGACATACCTCTTGACTTTGGATGAAAGTGGAAGGTTCTTGAGTGGATTTGATAGACTCTTGAGGGTTATCGACATGAGGGCATGATGGCTCTTGACTTAGGCTTGTGGTTGGAGACTCTTGAATAGACTTGTTGGCTTGTAGGTCACATGATGTGCTTATAGGGCTAGGTATGTTAATGTAAGGCTCTTGAAGAGGCTCAAGGATATGGAAACCACATGATGAGATTATAGGATTGGACATGACCTTTGGAAGTTCATTGGTAGGATCATGAATGAGTGTTTGACATGGGGGTAGTTTATTCCTAGCTAGTAGCCAATGGATCACATCCTTTGAAAGTGTATGGGTGGATGGGAAGTATAAGGGATGGATGATAAGGGTAGATGGCATTGGATTAGGATTAGGATTAGATTGGGTGGATTAGGATTTGGATTGGATGAAGGGATAATCCTACCACAATTTATGAGGTTTGTGATCAATCTCTTAAGTTTGACATAATTGGTTTTGTATGACCCTTATACCTATGGTATGCACAATAATGGTTTTCATTATACCAAGGGGGTTTAAAGATTGGTTCAAAAGGTTCTATCGGTGGTAGCTCAATCAAATTTGCTTGAACCAATTGTTGTACAGTTATGTCCAAGGGATCTTGTGGTGGAGGATTGGTAGAACATGAGGATGAAGGTGATGAAGGTTGGTGGACCAATGGACTAGGGATAGGATCACATGGTGGTCTTATGATAGGGCTAGTAGGCTCATGTGTTGGCATGTGATTTGATGATGAAGGCCACTCATAGGATGCATTGGCTAGATTGGTATCTCCCTTGTCAAAAGTAATTAAGTCTTTTTGTATTAGGCTCGCATGGTTTATATACAAAGGGCCACTTGGAGTTGCATATGTTTCTTGTTGCAAAGGTGGATTTGGGCTCACTTGTGCATGTTGGGGAGGCCATTGATAGTCTTGATAGCTACGTGTAATGGTAGGATATGTAGACAAAAGATCTTGAGGTGGACTCAAAGATATAGGCATTTGATCTTGTTGGCAAGGTTGACTTGTGCTCACTTGATTTATATACAAAAGGCCATTGGGACTTAGATGTTGTTCTTGTAATATCACTTGATTGCTTTGTGGATGGGATTACTAGTGCATTGGAATGGTGGCATGATGGATTGGATAAGCTTGAGGTGGATGTGGCATTGACTTGGTGGATAGGTGGATTAAGTTGATAGGAAGTGGATGGATATGACATGTGGCTATGAGGTGGATTAGGTTGGTATGAAGTGGCTAAGGATTGATGTACTTGTCAATATTGACTAGTGGCTAAAAGGTGTTGGACTTGGGCTACGAAGTGTTATAGTTGAGGTGATTGGCTTGCATGGGGTTGAGCTCTTTGGATGAAGAATTGTAATGTTTCAATGGCATCTTGGTTTAGGGGTTGTGATCCTTGATAAAGATATTGGAGGAATCTTTAGAATTTGATTTCTAGGTCTTCTGGTGTAAACATATTGTCACCCAAGTGTTTGTCTTAGATCCTTTTTGGCAAGTGCTCGTTTAGGGATTTTAATGATGATATAGATTGTTTGGATGATGTGGATGGAATAGGGATGACTAGAATATGTTTGGGATGGTTTGAATGACTTGGTTATAAAGGGTTGGATGATGACTAGGCTATGTTTGGGATGAAAGTGATTGGGTTTGAATGTTATTGGAAGAATGTGTAGGATGACTTGTCTTTATGTGTTTGGGTGTTTAGAGCTTGATGTGGCAATATTCAAACAAATGATTATGCATATACACACATGAATCACTCACACAAGACACATAAGCAAGTTGTTAGTTTGGAAGAATGTGATGATGGTTAAGCAAGCACGTGAAGACACTTCAACAAGTCCTAGTCAAGGCAAGGCCACTATCACAAGGAGGTTCTAGTGAAAATTTGGGGGACCGACACCCCACGAGCATCCAGCAAGCCACTTAAGACTTTAACTAACCCTACTAGGAGTTTTAATATACACAAAGGTACACCTTTCAAGTTAGCACTGTATGCGCTAATACTGGTTAGACTTGGCTTTCGCCCTATCCTCTGATTTTTATAGCGGACTAGATGAAAGTACCACTTGAGGTCGTTCCCTTGGGGTGAGTACATCTTTTCCCACCAAGGCAGGCCTCTCTAAGGCTAAACAAAAGCAACAAAAGTAAATGTTTTTGATCTCCAAGTTCGTGTTAGGACTCGAGGAGAGAGCATACACATTTATTTGGTCACACTCGCATGGGTTTCATTAACCTTAGAAATTCAATGTGTGAAAGACAATGCAAGCACTTATTTATTTTAAAGCTCAAATCCAAATGTGATGAAAAACAATGGTTCATTTTAACCCAATTTTTGATGTGATAGAAAACAAGTTTATTTTATGCCCAAATTGAAATGTGTTTGCAAACAAGATTGATTGAAATAAAAAGATGAAAGATAGAAATGAATGCACCTAGATTATTTTTAATTTCCAAGCTATTGTATATGATTGATATTGTTATTACTAAAGCTCCTTATGATCACCTACAACATCAAAAAATGATATTATAATGCAAGCATAAAAAATAAGCTCATTAGGCAAGAAAAATTGTAATTTTAGATACATAGCTGAATTAGATTTGATTATTTCAAGACATTTTTTGTTCAAAAATTAAAAAATCAAAGAAGAGACCCTATTAATTTTTGGAGAGCTTTCCAATAATGTAAAGAAATCAGAAAAATTCCCTATTTTATGCCTAGAAATGTGGATTTATGGAAAAGCTATAGTCGGCAAAGATCTGATTTTTCTACACTATAAATGACCTCTAAATTAAATCTGTAAAACATAGACCCCCATTATAAATTTGAGAGATTTTCAAAAATGTAAATTTTTTTGAAAAATTCACCGATTTACACCCAGAATTGCACTTTTATAAAAAAACATAAAAACATGATAACTCCCAAAAAAATGGCAATAAACTCAAAATTTTTCTACTGTAGTTTCTTTATACCATGGACAAACTTTTGTAAAATCTTGTAGAAAAATTTGCATCCATTTGGAAGATATGATGAAATCTTTAAAACCTAGGGTTTTGTCCAAAAAATAGCAGATCTGCAACAAAAGTTAATTAAACCTACAAAACTCGACAATTGGGGTTATATGAATGCAAATTTTTACTACAAAAAACTACAAAAATGATCAAGCAAAGTGATTCTCACCGGGTGTGCCAAAATGTATATCCAAAAAATTTGGATTTGCAAATGGAAATGATCAAACAATGAAATGCATAACCTAAACCCAAATCATTCAATACCTCAAAGATGCAAGATGAATTGTTTGATTGATTTGATATGTTGGTTGCTCACAATTCGATAGCATAACATTTGCATTGGATTGAGATGATAGATGAAAGATGATGATGATAGATGCAAAGGCTCTAAAGATATTTCAAAAGCATAAGGATACTCCAACTCAATGCCTCCTTAGAAAATTTAGCAGAATAATGGTACTTGAGGCTCAATGCATGCTAATGGCTTATTAGGGGGTTGATTTATAGGAAAGGCTTGGTTCAAATAGATGGTTGAGATTAAAAAGTTAATTGATTGATTTGGACGGCTAGGATTGATTAGTTATTCCCACTCTTCAAAGGAGTTGTAGTCATGTGACAAGTATACAAAGGAGGATAGGGCTCATTTGTGACTGTGTACATAAAAAAGTACTACATGTGAAAGATATTAAATAAAGGATGTAGTACCACTTATCTTTTTAAAATGAAAGAGTCACACATGTCAGCTTATGATGAAAGGTGAGGACTTAATTCAAATAAAATATTTGAATTAGTTGGGATATATGAGGGAAATTAATTAAATAAATAAAATTTATTTAATTAATTGGCTTAATGGGATTAGGGATGGATTAAAAGTGGGTTTAGGACAAAATGCTACATGATGTCTAAGTAAGGTATTTGACTAGGTGTTGCAAGACATGAACAATTTTGGGACAAATTTGGGTGTCTACAGACATTAATTCTAAATGAACAAACAATCTTCCACTATTATTTAAACCACAATTTGAAATGATAACTCCACAAGATTTTACAAAGCATGTAATCTGAAACAATAACCAACAAAATCAAGAATGCACAAAACTATGACTTGAAAAAAATAAACAAAAATTGTGAAACAAATTTTTTTTTTGTGTAGGATTGCTCTTACACTGGGGTGCTCCTACATCATTAAAAGAGGAAAACCATAATTTAAGTGAGAGGGAATGATGACCCCACATCCAAATCCTACCATCCAACACTAGCTTCCCTACACAATGAACTAGAATAGTTAACTTTGGTACAAATACCCTAAAGAATATCAAGACCAATTGGTGAACCAATTAGTAAATTATGAATAGGATTAACCAATTATGTAGGAGAATTAACATTATAAAGATCTTGGGGAATTGATTGTGTAGGGACAAAAATCTCTTGCTTATTCACATATGCCTCATGATCAAAACCTATTTTCTCATTAGATTAACATACATGTTGAACCAACAATGATCTTTTGATTAGATAAATGAGAACCCATAGTAGGATGTAGATGGACACATCTTAAAGATAGGTTATAGTAGTGGGTGTGTGCAAGAAGTTGAGTCCACTTTTTGGCCAAAAAGTGGAAGTGTTTTCCCTAATTTTTAGAATTTGTGACATTTGACCTAAAAATTTGAAGCACTTAAAGGTGGAATCTTCAAAAAAGTTAGTAAATATGAAATGTATTACTCGAAGTTTAGTTTCTAAATATGTATTTTTTTAATACCCAAATGATACAAATTAATTTTTAATAGGAGTTTATAAAAACCACTATTTAAAAGTCACTTTTTTTTACTATACCATGCACATGTACGTCATCCATATTTTGATTTAAATAATCATATTTTTCTAAATCCTTTTGGGAAAAGATTTATAACTCACTGAAGCACCTTTTCCATATTTTTTTGTAATTTTTTATTGAATTTTTTTTGTTAATTTTTTATTGGCCATTTTTGGTGTTTTAAAAAATCATCATGTATATCACGCATAAGATAACCTATACTTATCATTTTTTTATTTTTTTTTGAAAATTGAAATAAATTTTCTAAAGTACATTTTCATACAATTTTTTTTACAAAAAAATATTTTGATAAAAAGTTATTAAAATATTAGAAAACCTTGATAATTCAAGTTTATGGACTTGTTTCATCAGAAATTAATTAAAAAATAGAAAAATAATCCAATTGTAAAACAAATTACATATTTGAAATCTACATTGTCTCATCTATAATGGGTTTTAATTTTGTCAAAAAATTCTGAAAAAAAAGCCTTCAGACATATGCCCAAAGTCACTATTTTGTTGTGACATTGACAAGACCTTCAACTTGCAGGTCAAACTAGGTCTAAAGCCAAGGGTCAGGTTCCCAAGCCTTTTTTCTGACCCAAAACCCATAGCAAAAATTGGGTCAAAAAATCAAATTTTATGAAACGGGATCCCATTCTAGAAATGGGATCCCATTCTAGAAACGAGATCCTACTTCTGAAAAATGGGTTCCCATTTTGAAATAGGATCCATGGGATCCCATTTCTAGAAAACAAGATCCTGCTTTTGGCTTGAGATCCCGAAGCATAATGGGATCCCATTTCATAAAAAGCGGGATCTCATTTTATTTTATTTGACTTGAGGTTTTTTTCTAAGTCTAAAACTTCGACCTTAAGTGGACTCATCTTTGTGCATTTACCCTAGTTATGAGACTTTGGTATAAACATAACACACCAAACCCTAAAGGATAAAAGGTGGTAAACCAAGGGTATTGGGGTAATATATAACTCAAAAAGTAACAAGTCTTAGATTTAAAGAGTAGATATAAAAAAAACAAATCCTAAGAGGGTGTAAAAGTACATAGGTTCAACAAAATGAAAAAGAAAATACATAACATTTTCAAATATATAGGGTAAATCAATTAATCAAACAGTAAATAGAAATCAAATCTAAGATAATCACTACAACAAAACAGGCAATTAGCACCTAAAATTGTGCCAGAATTTAGTGCATTTAAGTTCACGAATTAGACACTTCTGCTGGCACAAAACTCGGCACCTAACTGCATGTTCACTTCAACGCTAGTTTTTGCACCAAATTTTGTGCCAGATTTTGCATTGAAAAGTAGTGCAAGCAATAGCATCTCTTTTAGCACCAGGAAATGCAACCAATTTAATGTTAGACATAGTGCCTAAATTAGCGCCCAATTTGGCTTCCAGTTTTGCTTCCATGTTTACTCCCATTTTTGCTTCTAGTTTTGCTCCCACTCGTGCTTCCTGTTTTGCTTCTAGTATGGCATTGAAAATAGCTTCTTTTTTGGCTTCCTAATTGACACCAAGTTTTGTTTCCATTATGACGTCCTTTGTTGCTTCCAATTTTGCTTCCATTATGACATCATTTGTTGCTTCCAGTTTGGGTTCTAATTTTGCTTTTGGTTTTGCTTCTTGTGTTGCTTCTAAGTTTACTTCCAATTTTTCTTACGGGTTTGCTTCCAGGTTTGCTTCCAGTTTTGCTTCCAATTTTGTTACCAATTTTGCTTCCAGATTTTGCACCAAGTTTTGTGTTGGAAAAGTAGCGCAAGCAATAGCGCCTCCTTTAGTGCTGGGAAGAGCATTAGGCAATAGTACCTAAATTAGCGCCCCATTTAGCTTCCAATTTTACTTCCATGTCTGCTCCCATTTTTTCTTCTAGTTTTGCTCCTAGTCATGCTTCTTGTTTTGCTTCTGGTATGGCATTGAAAATAGCTTCTTTTTTGGCTTCCTAATTGATGCCAAGTTTTGCTTCCATTATGATATCCTTTGTTGCTTCTAGTTTTGCTTCCATTATGACATCCTTTGTTGCTTCCAGTTTGGCTTTCGATTTTGCTTCTAGATTTGTTTCTTGTGTTGCTTCTAGGTTTGCTTCCAGTTGTGCTTTCGGTTTTGCTTCTAGTTTTGCTTCCAATTTTACTTCCATTTTTGCTTCCAATTTTGCTTCCAGTTTTGCTTCTAGATTTTCTTCAAATTTTGCTTCCAATATATGTTTGTTGCTTGTTGCATCTAGCTTTGCTTCCATTTTTGTGTCTTTGTTCCAAAAAAGGTGAGTGGGCCAATCTTGCTTTTTAATTGCCCCATCTTTCACCTTATAGCCTAGCTTAACTTGTAATCCCTAGTTTTTTAGTAGCTCCATCTTATTCTATCCTCTTTGTGAGACAAGCTCACAGACCTATTTGATAGAATACTCTTTAACTCACTGATCTACGCTCCATCCACCTGAAGACCCCTGAAGCATTTAAAATATTTTATAGGATAACATTTATAAATAATTTTTAGGGAAATGGACATCCATACAAATTAACATCATTATACTTATTAAATCTCTATCAAAATAAAATCTACAACAATATCTAGTATATATAAAATAACGAGATAATTATTATAACATGATCATCATCCATAATTAAAACAAGTGAGTCAAATATCCATAATTTAATTGAGTTCGGCAACATCCATCCTAAGTAGTAAATTAAAATCATCATACATAATAAATATCCATCCAAAAATTATCAACCACTTTCAATATATATAAATTGACAAGTCAATACTAATAAGATCATCATCATATATAACTAAAACAAGTAAAAGTCAAATATGCTAGTAGATCAATAAAATGTCAAAATGATACATGTCCAACAGTCGACATAAGTCAAAATGATACATTTACAAATGGTATAAGTAAAAATGATAAATTATGTAACTTGAAATGATACAAGTCAAGATGATACATGTCCAAATGATATAAGTCAAAATGATACATGTCAACATGATACAACTCAATAATATGGTACTACAGGTCGTGAAAATGATACATATGATAGTAACCATAAAAAGAGGCATCATAACAATATATTAGTAATGATCCATGATGCAGTCTATATGATCATGAATGTCATTGGCTACTACCAGCAACTACCTCATCATCATCATCACCATCGTGATCATCATCATCATCAACCTTGGTGTCTTTTGTATCTGTGTCATCATCATCCTCTTCCATGTGATCTATACTAGAACCAACATATTGTGAATCTATATCATGAGGATCATCTTGATCTTTTGGAAGACCTGTGTTCTGCAAAAAAAAATATTTAAAATGAAAAGTTATTATTTATTTCATGCACTAATTTATTTTTCTATTATATATCTAATATTACAACATATGAAATGAAACCATAATCATATTACATCATATCAAAGTGTACATACCGTAATAAAATTTTAAAAAAGTGACAGCTAATATGTCATTCCAATGATGTAAAACATGCAACAATTCTAATAAATGTTAGTAAAGATCATAAAAAAAATTGTTATACAATTTAACTATCAACTATAAATTATATTGCATATCCTTAAGTGCCAACCCTCTGCATTTTGTGCTATATATGATTATGTTTGCCTTGAAGATCCTTTGAGAGTTAACTAATCTATATATCTTCTTCTCCTATATCTTAGATGAGGAACATATTAAACATGATGAAAGGCTAGAGTCCATCCTGAATCTAACTCAAATACAACTGAACCCTCTCTTCTACAGACTGCTCCATTTGTGTGGCTCCCACACCTCACCAAGCATCTAGTAGCTACTGAGCTAGGTGGCTGAAATAGATCACACTCCCCTATCATATTGCATGTGGCACCACTGTCTAGATACCACCCATCTCGAGAAATCTCCTCTAAAGCATATTGACCAAATTTAGCCTTTGTAAGGTAAGAGGCAATGTCTTCCCCAGCAAGCATTTGAATCCTCTGAAGCTTCTCCTTTAGAACCATGATTCTGCTCTCATGCTTGGCCTGAAATAGTGAAACAAGGGATATTAGTTATACTCAGTTATACTTATTAAATTACTATAGAAACAAAATTTTACTATTGTTTAATACCACTCCCACTGGTCTTAATTTTTCCACCCCTTTTAATACCACATTTTTGAGTAAGGACTAATGTCAAACATTTCACATGTCATCTCTGTTTGCTGATTTTAGTTGGCTATAGGTGTTGGTTTGAGTTTAAAGTCTTAAATAGTCTCTTTTGAGGTGTTAATTCACCCAAGAATTCACCATAATCATAGGACTATTATCCTCAAATACGGGTGTTCGTCAACAAATTGTGCTGGAAACTGACCCTCCCCTCCTCACGGCAACCAGTGACCACAATCTCGGGACAGCTGGCACACAGCATGGCAGCAACCCAAGGTACTATGGCACCTGGCCCACTAGTCTATCTAACTCCAATTTTTAATGCCCCTCACTTCTACATGGGTTGTTGTTTCCCCCTCCAACACTAGCAGTGATGGCGAGTAAATGTGCCTTTAGACAACATGCTTTGATGGATTCTACATTGGATTTAAACCTCTCCTTTTCAATGGATCAAGGCTCAGCATGGGGATGGCAGATACTCTTCCGGATTTGAGTGGAGCTAGTGACATTAGCTACCAATTTAGTGTAGGTTACAGTTTGTGGCATTCTAGAGCCTGTCATGGCATTCTGGAGCCTGTCATGGAGCACTTGGTCTCCATTGGCTCACACATGTTCATTCATCACATTTTGACATAGATCGACCTTCTCATCACCACATGTGGGACTCAATTTATTGGTACATATGATGAGGCATGATAGAGATGACATAGCACCCTTGTACACTTGTTGAGGCATCATGGAGGTTGTTTATTGGTTCATGCATGGATTATTTGGTCTACTTGACCCACACAAGATACTTTATTACTTTTCTATGTGGAGCAACCCTTCATCTTCCATAGGTGTGGGGTTGATCTAGCATTTGGGCACACATGTTCATGCAAGAGAGGACTATTTTATGGTTTTTTGGTGCTTGGAGTCTAGCACCACCCCTCTCTCTATAGGACTTAGGTTTGGATTTTACACCAAACACTCTCTCTATAAGACCAATGTGGTGGTTCAAGGCCCTGTGCCACACCACCCAAGAGTCCTAGAAGTGGATGTCACAAGAAAAGTGCCTAGTTTTCAACCTTGAAACATAGCCTAAACCTCAAGATGAGGAGTTAGACAATTAACTTCTAGGAACAATACATGGTACCCTTCCATCAGCCTTAAGGGTTCAGTACAAAACATAGTGGCCCTAGTTAGCAGGTTGTATGGGGAGAAGGATGCTTCTCATTTTCAAGAATCCTAAGTCTCATTGCTACATATGTTGCTTAAAGAAGGGCCAATTTTCAACTAGGTAGTTGTTTTGTCACTCACTTTGTGCAATAAAATAATGAGAGTCGAGTCTCCTCTAGTGGGTACAAAGCCAAAATTTTATACAACCTCTTACTTGTGTTATATTATTTGTGCAGCTAATAAATTCTTTGGGAGTGAATTGGACATGGAGCATCCCATGCTCTTTTGTTCATGTTTGTTGCTAGGATCGATGGCAGCACAAATATTCATCCAAATATGATTACATTTGTGACCGATTCTTTGCTCCCTTGCATGAGCTATTATTTGAGAAAAGGTTCCCTTGGTTGTCTGAAGACATGATCAGAATCTTGGAGAACCTAAAAGATTACTCCATATATGAGATGTTAACATATAGGAAAATCTATGGCACTGAAAAGGTACCCCATACTTTTCCCAATCATGTACCTAACATGTTGATCAAGAAGCTGCATGTCATACTATACTCTTGAGATTTAATGAAGCCATGGAAGCAATGGTAATGGATGTAGATCATATGGATCTAGTGGCTAGGGCTATGACTAGGGTTTCCAAAATGGAAGCAAATGAATCAAACATCCTTAAAATGACATGAGAAATGGAAGGGCATAAGAAGGAAATTGAACACTTGAAACATCAAGTGGAATACTACAAGGTTGTAAGGTATGACAGGTGATTTCATGGAATATGCATTAGAAATCCATGATGACTTGACCTTGGTGCAAAAGGAGTTCTACAAGGATGTGTTAGATCTATAGGATGCCTACCAAGATGCATCAAAACATTCTTACATGTTAAAAGAATGGTAGCATTGTGAGGAAGGATGGCAAAGATGCATGTGGATCACTTAGTAGAATGGCAACATGAATTCAAGGAAGCACTCCTTGAGATACTAAGGTGGTGTAGGACACCTGGGTTTTAATGAAATAATTGTAGAGTGTTAGTATTTTGGTGTGGTGAAGTCATTTTATTTGTAATAAGGTCTTTAAGACCATGTTTCATGTCTTTGTGTGTCGGTTGGGTCATTTTGGAGTCAACTTGGTGAAATTTGTAAAAGTTTTTGCATTTTTGGGGAAGTTGAATGGTTAGACTTTAGTTTTTGGTGGGAAAATGATTGGTTATACCTAGGAATCTGTTAAAATCACTTGTGTACATTGGAAGAAGAGTTAGAAGTTGTAAAAATTTGAATTTTGAATAACAAGGTGCCATGTTTCTACGTTTTGGAAGCCTAATTTGTTGCTAAACTGTATTGTACGGCTTTGTATGGCTTAGAAGTAGTCAAAAATTGATTGGAATTAATGGTGCCTTGAACCCTTGTTCTTTACAATTGATTTCATATGATTTCATTAAGTTTGATGTGAGTTAGGGTAGATTTACTGAAAGTGGTTTGAAACCCTTACAAGGGTGTGCTTTGACTTAAAATAATGCATTTTTCTCCATTTCACCAGTGAAAAGGCCTCCAACTTGGTGGAATGGATGTAGGTAGTGTGTATTTCATGTTCACAATGTTGCAGGAGTAGGGGATGGGGTTATGTGCAAATTTGGTGATGCCCTAGTCCATTTAACCTCATGTATTTGGCATAGAAGTGCATAGGAGTTAGGGTTTGAAATAGAACTCTTAAACAGTGGTTGGAATGGCTTGGAATGGTGTTGATAGACATCATAAGCCATGTCTAAGCCATTGGCATGAAGTTTGGAAACTAAGTGGTTGAAGACCTTGTGGTGACCTAGTTGAACAAGCCTAATTAAACATTTTGTCAAATGGGACAGTCAATTTTAGAGCCTTGTGTTACAAAAAAACCATATCTAAGTTTTGGATATGTTCAAAAACTCCCAAAAGAGTACTCAAAATAGTTTTTATATTGTGGGTTTGAGGTCTTCTCTACAAGTTATGTCAGAAAAAGCCAATTTGTTGTCCTACTTGGCTTAGAGTCAATTTGGCAAGAGAACAATTCAAGTTTGCTAGCCCTAAGTGCTTGTGCATTCCTAACACTTATTGTTTGTCATAGTGATTCCATTGAGAGTCCTCTTGGTGTTGATTTACCTATTGAAGAATAAATGTGCCATTAGGGGTTGAAATCTAGTTTGCATCCACTTGTTACCTCAAAAATTTAAACCCAAAATTTTCAAATTTTTATGCTTAAGGATTGATACAATCATCACTTTGATCTAGTCTAGTCATTTTTCCAAAAATTCTAAAGTCTTGGAAACCTCTCTACAAGTCCCTATCGTCAAGTAGTTTTTAATTTCATGAATCTTTTGTTTACTCAACTTATGTTCTTAAGTTCTTGAAATGGCTAACTTCCTGACTCCTCCTTTGTGTTGGGGAAGTTTAAAGCCCACTGTAGGAAATTTTCATGTCTTGTGAACTCCTTCAATGTTCTGGATCTGCTCTGACCATTGACTAGTTAGCATCTTCGTGGTGCCCATTTTCTGAGGTATCACCAACTCATCAGTTTGTTTGTGCAATATACGGTGAGAATGTCTTTTCAGAAGCTGTGGAATGTAAGCTCAAATCTTGAGACCCATTTCCCAAGATATAAAATTAATGATTCATTAATGACAAGTGTAATGAAGCTCATTAAGATGGTGGCATGGTGTTATTAAGTTTGAAAGACATCATTACCTACCGACGTAATTAAGTAAAGGTGGCAGTGCTCTCTATGTCCAATTTTCTTGCCAGCTAAGCTATTTTTCAGAATGGGACTTCCAGCAAATAATAAAATCTGGGATGATGAACCTATGCCCATTTTGTAGCCTAATTTACAATGTCCTAAGGAGGAGCAGACCGATATCATCTCTTGGCTGCGCACAGTCACTTGGAAGGAGAAAACCAGCTACGCCGAATACCACAGGGCAATTGATGTTCTGGAGGAAGAAGGAGAGTGCACTGAACTACGCTAGCTTTTTATGGAGATACGCCTAGAATTGGGGGAAGATTAATGTCACTTGTCTTGCATATTTGAAGTATTTTTGTATTTAGCGATGATTACTACAATTTTGATAATGATGTAACCATTTCTATTTTAAGAAGTCACTTTCTTGATTACGATTACTCAAAAAGGACCATTTTTTAATAGTTATAATTTTTGGGAAGTTATATAAGGGGAGGGGATTTCAGACGAAGGGATCTTCTTTCCCATGCTATCTGTGAATAGAGGAAGAAGAGCAAGTTTAGTTTACTTTACAGTTATATTTTCTTTCTAGCACAACTTATGTATCTAGAAGTTCTGCAAAGCCTTTGAGTTTTATTATGTTGAAGAAATGAAGAATTATTTATAGAACTTTGTGTCTCTAAGTATCTCCTATGATTGCAATTGTTCTTATGTTGATTAGTAATCTTTCTTCAATAGTGCTTCTTATATGTTGGTTTGTGTTAAGAAGGATTATAGCTATATTTTCAAAATATTTACGTTTGTTTATGAATGTGGGGTAGATGCATTGTGTATCATTTATCTACATTCATTTATTTCTTAAGTTGGTCACACACATCTATTTCATGGTGATGGGTAGATGTTAATACACCTTTCCTACTTTCTGGTTAAAATCATAACCCCTTTATCTTTATTCATTGAATATTTTAAGAGGGAATTGTACCTCTAAAATTCATAGGAAAGTTGTCAACCCAATGATAACTTCTCCAACTATTAGTGTTGTTTGTCCTTCTTTCCGAGCATCTTGAGTTATTTTCTATTTTTATTTCCAAAGGAAAAATATGTTCACCAATGGATTTTTGATGACTCTACTGGGGAACTCAAAATTGCAAGATCAGTGCCATTTGTTTTCCCAAAAATTTGAAGGTACCTCCCTGAGGACGGAGGTTGGAGACTCTGTAAGATGAACATACCCAAAAACTTTCTGTTTTGATGAAGACTAATGCTTTCAAATTTACATTATGGATTTAGTTTCTTCCCAGCCATGGGGAAATTATTTTGGGGCTCTTTCCTTGCCGGTTTACTCATCATTGCCTGAAAGATCAAGAAAGCATTTCCCAAAGTTCAGTGGAGAAGATTCTCAAGATGTTGAAGATCAAATTATTGCATTTACGGTTGCATGTGGGATCTTAGGGGTAAGTAAAGAGGACGTATTCATTCAGTTATTTATTGAATCTCTTATTGGGATTACAGCAAAATGGTTTAGTCACATTGAAAAAGGATGCATAACTAGTTGGGATTCATTGAGGATTAAGTTCTTAGAGAGATTCAAGGGGACTGTGGATGAATTTTCTATATTGTGTCAATTCTTCCACATATGTAGGAAGGAAGAAGAATCCATCAGAGACTTTGTGGACAGATTCAACCGATTGCTCAAAAAGATCCCAGCTCCTCTTCAGCTGGGTAAGCAACTCTAGCTATGTAATTTTATCTCTGCATTGCATCCAGATGTTCAATATGAGTTGAGGTGAAGTGGAATTAATGATATTAGGATTGGTCAGCAAGAGGTTGTAAAAATAGAAGATGACTTGATACTGAGTAGCCTATGGAAAGTGAACCAAGTTGTAGATACTCTGATTTGTGAACCCATGGTAAAACCTATTATGTATGAACAAAATGCTCAACCTCCTCCTGCTAAATGCCTCAATCTCACTATTTTTGATCCAAAACACTTTTATAGGAAAGAAGTGAGCAATGTAAAAGGTATGCCTCATGCTGATAGAAGAGTGGAAGCTTTCTATTTCTATTATGAGGAAGATAATGCCAAACCTGAAGCTATATGACACAAAGAAAAAGTGGTGAATATCTCTTCTCCAATGTGCATTGAAATTGAACAGGAAAGCCTCACGAAGATGCAGTTGCAAGAAGATGGTTACATAACTAAAGAAGAACCTAAAGTTCCATGGAATTCTAATCAGTAGCATACAAAAATTTTAAACCAAGCTAAAAATAAAAGATCAGAATCTCCCTTCGAGTGCGGGCAAATGACTAAACAAGCCTTCTCTTCTCTTGAGGAAGAGGTATTATCATCAGGTCCTAGTATTGCTGTCATTCCTAGCTGGTGCATGCAAAGCTCAGATGATGACTTTTTGTGTGGAATCATGGACGAAAATGGTGATATTAATGAGGTCAAAATAGATGCATGTAAAACTTTGATAGTCCCATGGCCAAGCTTGGAGAAGGTATGAACAAATTACATTATCAATCTGATTATACTCTCAATGATGATTTTGTTTGTAAGGCTGGTCAGGAGGTTACAAGGCCTAATCTGCTTGAAAATGATAACATATGTCATAAAGTTATGGAGTCAAATCTTGTAGAGGAAGATAAGGTGTTTCTAGTCATAGGTGGTTTTCAGTCTCATGAAAATATTGTTCACAATTCAGATTTTCAAGGTACATGCATAACTAATGGTTGCTTTCAAGAGTGGATATTGATTTATCTTCTAAAAGAAATGAACATATAAACATTAGGATAACCAAAAAGAGCTATCATCTTATGATTTATATGTGGGTAGTCCGATCTGGGGGCTAATTCTTCCATGCTTGCTTAATCAAATAGCTTTTGATAATTCACATGAGGTCATATAGACATGTGCTACTAGTTATGTGCTGGGTAGTTTTGGTATGAGTCATCTAATCGAAGAGACATACAATGAAGGGTGGATTTTTGAGCATCAAGATACATCCAAAGAATTCCTATGTGAAGCCATCTTTATTAGCCTGGTCATGATGGTTGCCAGTTGGTAGTTGGTTGCTCGTGGATTGCCCATTCATCCAACATTCTTCTGCATAGGCTGCTTTTTCTCCCAGATAGTTAATGCATTTACGTGATCATTCTGGAGCCATCTGAGGTAGGGTCTTCATGACCATGTACATGTTAGGAATTTTTGGTGTGTGGGTAGTGTAGTTTCTTTTTCTGGTGTGGCCCTATTTTTGGCTTGGTCTGGCTTTTTTCCTCTATTCTCTCTCTCTTGACTCTATTGCCCAATGGATAAAACACTGGTCTATACTTATGACTCTAGGTTCCTTGCTTCATCCTTTGCAGTCCTCATCCCCAATCAGAGCCTGTTACTACCCCAAAAATTTAAACCCAAAATTTTCATGCTTAAGGATTGATATAATCATCGCTTTGCTCTAGTCTAGTCATTTTTCCAAAAATTCTAAAGTCTTGGAAACCTCTCTATAAGTCTCTGTCATCGGCTGGTTTTTAATTTCATGAATCTTTTGTTTACCTAACTTATGTTCTTAAGTTCTTGAAATGGCTGACTTCCTGACTCCTCCTTTGTGTTGGGGAAGTTTAAAGCCCACTGTCAGAATTTTTCATGTCTTGTGAACTCCTTCAATGTTCTGAATCTACTCCTACCACTGACTAGTCAGCATCTTCGTGGTGCCCATTTTTTGAGGTATCGCCAACTTATCAGTTTGCTCATGCAATATACGGTGAGAATGTCTTTTCAGAAGTTGTGAAATGCAAGTTCAAATCTTGAGACCCATTTCCCAAGATATAAAATCAATGATGCATTAATGACAAGTGTAATGAAGGTCATTAAGATAGTGGCACAATGTTAATAAGTTTGAAAGACATCATTACCTACTAACATAATTAAGTAAAGGTGGTGGTGCTCTCTATGTCCAGTTTTCTTGCTAGCTAAGCTATTTTTTAGAATGGGACTTCTAGCAAATAATGAAATCTGGGATGATGAACCTATGCCCATTCTATAGCCTAATTTAAAATGGATTGAGGAGGAGCAGACTGATATCATCTCTCGGCTACGCACAGTTGCTTGGAAGGAAAAATCCAACTACACCAAATACCATAGGGCAATTGATGTTCTGGAGGAAGAAGAGGAGCGCGCTAAACTATGCCAGCTTTTTATGGAGATATGCCTAGAATTGGGGGAAGACTAATGCCACCTGTCTTGCATATTTGAAGTATTTTTTTATTTAGTGATGATTACTGTAATTTTGATAATGATGTAAAGATTTCTATTTTAAGAAGTCACTTTCTTGATTATGGTTACTCAAAAAGGACCATTTTTAATAGTTATAATTTTTGGGAAGTTATATAAGGGGAGGGGATTTCAGAGGAAGGGATCTTCTTTCTGGTGTTGTCTGTGAACAAAGGAAGGAGAGCAAGTTTAGTTTACTTTTTAGTTATACATTCTTTCTAGTACAACTTATGTATCTAGAAGTTCTGCAAAGACTTTGAGTTTTGTTATGTTGAAGAAATGAAGAATTATTTACAGAACTTTGTGTCTCTAAGTATCTTCTATGATTGTAATTGTTCTTATGTTGATTAGTAATCTTTCTTCAATATTTCTTCTTATATGTTGGTTTGTGTTAAGAACGATTATAGCTGTATTTTTAAAATAATTTACCTTTGTTTATGAATATGGGGTAGATGGGTTGTGTATCATTTATCTGCATTCATTTCTTTCATAAGTTGGTCATGCACATCTATTTCATGGTGATGGGTAGATGTTAATATGCCTTTCTTGCTTTCTGGTTAAAAGCATACCCCCTTTATCTTTATTCATTGAATATTTTAAGAGGGAGATGTACCTCTAAAATTTAGAGGAAAGTTGTCAACCCAATGATAACTTCTCCAACTATTAGTGTTGTTTGTCCTTCTTTCCAGGTGTCTTGAGTTATTTTTTGTTTTTATTTCCGAAGGACAAATCTGTTCACCAACACCACTGAAGGTTATGAGAAAGAAAACATGAAATCTTGTTGTGAGATGTTGAAATCTTGAAACCACCCCTACTCTGCATCACAAGGAAACACTCCTTGAGATACCATGTTTGAGAGAAAAGAGGATAAATCAAATCAACATGGGACTAGGTTACTCAAATGATACAACTCATAACTTAAATGAGGACACTTAAGAGATATTAAAAGACCATGGTCATTAATTAAAATATGCGATGAAAATAAGGCATGAATGTCACCCACTGCCCTTTAAGGCAAACAATATTTTTTTCCTCAACATGAAATAATGGGACAATTGAGTGGGATCTAGGGCTAATAGAGAAGCACTTTACAACTCATCCTACACATCAATAAACAACTCAACACAAGAAATGCAAATTGACATATTAACACAACAATATCCAACTAAGTTATTGAAAGTCAACTATTGATACCTCGTTTTCCATCTAGATTACAAAATCAGTCCACTTTTTGCTTTGTAACATTTCCTTTTCAAATTGCGTTGGATGTTGACCATATTTCTCCTCCTGTTAAAACATGGCACATGGACTAGTTAAACTAATTAATATGCAATCATTTACTTTTTCCTAGGAAAAAAAAATCATTTCACATACTAAATATACTTACAAATGTATAGATCAAGGCTTGTAAACCTTTCTGGCCACTGTGATGTGTAGATCAAAGTTTGTCAAGCCTAGCCTTGGAGGCCTTGTCCTAAAACATATACTAATTCAATTTAACTATGCACAAATAAAATTTAAAAATTATTTAATAAATTAGATATAATCTTATGAGCATATTCAAATACTTACATACTCTCCTCACTGGACTTCCTCTGTAAATCGGACTTCTCATATGATTTTACAAGCTCTTTCCATACTTTCACACTTACATCAATTGGCCTTTTTTCGAGCCTTAGCTTGGGAGGGAGTTTTTTTATCTTCTTTGTTTGGTTGCGTCAAAATCTCTTTTTGTTTTGAGACATTTGTAGCTTTATCTTCTTTATAGACCAACCTATGTCAAATTCAGTCTCCATGTCATTGATAACTACTTTTTGTAGGTGCATGGGTATCTTTGAGAATGGAAAATGTAGATGGTCTTTGAACCGTTGAAGGCACGATTCCTTCAACCTATTCACAAACATTTTTCTAGCATCTGTCATTTGGACTTCCCTTGAAACCACATCATATTCTATATTGGTATCGTAGCTACCAATGCAAGATGCAAAACATGGCATGGTGGAAGAAGTCTATGTCCCACAAGGGGCTGGGACATTGGAAGTCCCTGCTCCCTATTCCACATTCTTAGAGTTTACTATTATTGATTTCCTCCTAGATCTTTCGCTCAATTCAGGACAAGTTGGGGAATCGATTGTTTCCCTTTGACATGGTTAATTTGGTTGCAATGTTTTAGGGGCTTTACTAGATCATTTTTCTATGTATCTAACAAGCATTGTCAAGTCCACACCATCCAATTTGTTCACTACCTCTACCTAATATGGAAGCCAATGCCTCTTTATCTTTGTTAGTCTCATGTCCCTATATAGATATAAAATAAATTTCTTCTTTTCAATTTAGAAATAAAAAAATAAAAACTAAAAATCAAAGAAACAATGGAAAGATTTACAAATATATAAATTGACAATGAAATACCTCATTGTGGCCAAAGTCTGCTCCCTTTGCTCCCTTCCATCTATTGCTTGACATTTTTAGGTGACCTAGGGCAAATTATTTTTGTCCAGTCTGTGGAGGCAAACCACGTACACACTACCAAGTATGAAAGTTTTCATCTAGTAAGTATCAATGCCAAAAATAAAGGGATTAAAGTAAAAAATCAAGATTTCTACTCAACAGTTAAGTAGTGGTGCTATTAGGATAGCCACTAGGGTTCAAACCCTTGCCATTCTAGTGGACTTGCTGGCTCCATGCCCCTGCTTAGTTTAACTATGTTCCCATTAGGAATAGGGGCCACCATTTGTGCCCCTATGGACTGGGCCACTCATCTTTGACATATATATATTGTATATATAACAACCTCTTTGTAATGTCGATTCAAAATAAGCATACTGATCTTAAGAAGAGAAAAAGCTAAAACTAATATATACAAAATTGCATATAGAACCTCAAGCATACTAGGGCCATACAAAATTGCAACTTGAACCTTTACATTTTCATTTGATGATAAAAAAGCCAAGCTTCATGATTTCTTACACCCTTTGCACCCAACTGTGCTTAGATTACTTGAGCCGCAAGAGTATGGTTTGCACTCTTTTTTTCCTCTGAATGTTATTGTGTCATCCAAGAGTACAGACCCATCTCAACGATACTACCAAGTATGAGTTAAATTTATATTGTTTTGTGTTTTTTTGTTGTGTGGTATGTTTTAATGCAGGTTGGAATTTTTATTTTTTAATTTTGATTCATTAGTCGGCGCTATAGTCAGCGTAGTTAACGCTGACTTTAGTGCCAACTTTTAGCCCTAAATGTAATCTCTTTGGGGTGGCAAAGGTGGCACAAAGTGCGCCTAATATAGTGCCTAATTTATACTTTTGAACTATTTGTGAGGATATGCAATCTCTATCCTACATCTCCACTTAAAAATTCTTGAAAAAACCCCAATATACCTCTCAAAATAATAATTCTTGTTTAAAAATATTCATGAGTTTGTTAATTTGAGAGGAAACTATTATCTTAATTGACCATACACACCCCTATATGCTAGTAACTATCATATGAAGTAAAAAGAAAGGAAAATGATAAGGGAGCCATACCTAAACTGGTAATTTTTTCATTTTGTTCACTCCATGTTCTCCAACAATTGCTCCTATGGTACCTCACATAGATCAATCTCATTTTTTTATGATCATCTTGTATGTAGTGAGAATGGTAGTTCTAGTCACCAAGTTTTCCCTATTTGTATAGTATATTTTGTTTACTATTCCCATTATTGTGTACATGAAGTTTGATCTAAAACATTTCATGAAAGAATGTATAAAAAAGAAGCATTCACCATAACAAGATGATATAGTGGGGAAAACACTTTTAGGAGAAAAACCCCACACTCCAAAACATGAGCCAATTGTATTATTAGTAACAAAGGTTATAATATAATATCTAGACACATGCCCTTATAGGACTATCAACAACATTAAATCCTAATGTAATTTTGGAAGCCTAACAATACCTATAAATACACTAGCTACATACTCCAACCCAAGAAACTAATAAATAAATGAAGAAAAAATAGGAAATCATCAAATGATTTTTGAAAACCATGTACCAATATGCAATAGGCATGGTTCCCAAACCTCATGGCACAAATTCTAATGCCTCCCTCCATCTTGGTCTTCTAGGCTATTTTAGATTATTCTCTTACACCTTATCATATTGTCATACCTTGTCATAGTTGACAACCAACTTAGCCACCCCATTTTATTTGCATTATCCATGCAAGGCTATTTTATGACATGCATAATAGACTATTATATTGCTGGTCAAGATTCCAATGTAACCTCCATCCTACATGCCCTTACACATCATAATCACATTAGATTCTCTTACAACTTCTTACACACATCTCAAGATAATTGACATAGCTATGAATGCCACCTCAGAGTGGGATACTCTCTTTCCCATGTGAGACACAAAATAAATATATACTAATAGTTAATGAATATAAAACACTAGGATGTAGCGTTGAGACATTTTTCCCAACATTCTTCCAATTGTTGAATACCTTGCAACAATAAAAAGGGGAACTGTAACATTGTCATTTAATTTTTATGGTCCTTAAGGCCCATTGAATCAATACACCACCTGAATTTCTCTATGCTCACTACCTTTGTATATGCATCTACAACATTCACCAAAGTATCAACCTTCTCTAGCATCACCCTTCCATCCTCTATCTTGTCTCAAAAAATGGTATTGGACATCAATATGCTTTTTCCTTACATGAAAGGTTAGGTTCTTTTATTAACTGATGGAACTTTGACTATCAGACTAAATTCTAATAGCTTAATGACTTAGCTCCACATCTAAGCATAATCATTGAATCTAGACAACCTCTTTACATTCATGAGTAGTTGCCATATACTTATCCTTAGTAGTAGATAAAGTGACAAAAACTTGCCACTTGATTATCCAACTAATTGCACCACCAAACAAGTTAAAAAATAACTATGATAGGTATTTTGCTATCAACATCACATACCCAATAAAAATACACATACCTCTAGATATTTATTGAGTACTATATGTGACTTGTAGACCCTCTATATGTTGGTTGTAGGTATCCTATAGGATCTCCACAGGTTGGATACAAGTCATTTGGAGTACCACCCTAGTAGCAAATAGAATACACTATAGTGCCTTGTAAATGTCTAAAGACTCTTCATTGTAGCCTAATGATCTTTGATCTTTGCATGGGTAATGTTTGGTCTAGTGTAGACCTTAGCATACATCAAACTACGAACTGCACTAGCATAAGGAACACAAGCCATATCCTCCCTCTTTATGAGTGTTAAAGGTGTTCGCAAGAGACAATATATGGACTCATGATTGTTGTCATTGATGGTAACAAAGGTTATCCCACACATCCGTAAGACATGATAGGTCATCATTGGAAGTCAGATTGAAGAAGTGTTAAGGTTCGGTAAGCAAGAACAGAGCAGTCAGTAAGGTCTGACAGACAGGTCCGAATCTCTCAGTAGAAGTATCTCAGTGAAGTGCAGATTTGGGGAAGTCAAGAGGGGTATCTTGACTGATAGATTCCAGGGTTTGAGCCTCTGGTATGGAAAGGATAAAGAGATATGAACACTTGAGTGTCGGGTTCCCAAGTGACAGTGTGAACAGAGGAAGAACTGACTGGCAAAACATCAGACATTACTCTGGATGTGTTACTAATGATTGAAAAGGTTCTTAAGGCATAAATTATGTTTGGCCAACATGATTGATGACTTCTACAAGTATATGCTTGATCCGCATTACTTGGTGTGCAAGGATTCAGCTGACAAAACAAAGGTTGAGGAAATTATTGACTGTTTCGGATGCCGACTAGAAAGGTGATGAAATCACTTGTGTGGATATATATAGGATTGATTTAGATGTGAATGTGTGTGTGGTGTATTGTGTGGTGCAAAAAAGGTAGAAGAGTAGAGTGAAGATAGTAGAAGAGGTCCAGAATGTGACAGTACAGCTGCATCAAGAGAGAGTAAGAATGAAGTGCAGTAGATCAGTTTATTGAGCTTAACCAGAACTGAACCTCAGCATGTGTGGATGCTTTTCATCAGTTCAAACATTGTGTTATCTTCTTTTCTTGTAGATAGTGAGTCTCTTGTAGGCAGTGAGCCTCTTGTGAGCAGTGTGCTCGGGTAGTGAGCACTAATTGGCAAGTGCCATTTTGTATCATCATATTCTTTTAACAGAGAATACTTTCTTGGGTTAATCACCCCATGGTTTTCTCCCTTAACAGGGTTTCCATGTCAAAAATATTGTGTCATGTGTATTGATGCTATTTCTATTTCATGGTTGTGCTTGATTATCTGATTCACTATTTAGAAAGTTAAATTAATTAAGATAACTGATTCACTGCCCCTCTCAGTTATCAACAATTGGTACAGAGCCAAGTTCCTCCAAACAAAGCCTAATAGCTTGAGGAAGTTCTGGGAATTCCACTGGATATGTATGGTATGAGGGAACAACTTAAGTCTACCCTAGATGATCTTGAGCAATCTCATTTCGAAGTCAATGACTTAAAGGAAAGACTCAAATAGGCTGATGATTTCATAAATGAGCTAAAAGAGAAATTGAGTATCTCTATGAAAAAGAGAAAGGAACTACTTTAGTAATTGGCAAGTTAAAGTGAATCAAATGATACAAGTGAAGATCTGAAAGAGAAAACCAAGTTATGTGAAAAGTTATCAAAAGAAATCATCATGATAAGACATGAAATGGAATCAGGAGTTATGAAGTTTACTCAAGAAATTGAAGAGAGAAGAAAATATGAAGATGACCTAAGACAATCTCTCAAAGAAAAATTAGAAGACTACCACAAGATGGATAGAATAATCAGACATCTTGAATCTGATCTTGAAGATGCTAAAGATAATGAAGAAAAACTTGAGGATCAAATTGTCTCTCTCAAAAGGGATCTTCAAACAACAAATGAATACAAAGAGAAATTCAAGATAAGCTTTGCTCAACTTGAAGTTCTCCTTGAAAGCCAAAAGAGGGTAGATGACAAGTGTGGCCTGGGGTATGAAAAAGGTGAAAGCTCTGGATCTCGTCAGGAGAACTTTAGATCAGAAAATCCAAGGAACAAGCCTAGAAGACCTCCGGTAAGGCAGCCTAATGCTCAAAGATATCCATCCTTCAATGGATACTGCCACAACTGTAATAAATTTGGTCATAAAGCTAATCAGTGTAGAAAGAGAATGAATCAGACTAATACATCCTTCTCCGGATAGTGCTTCAACTTCAAAAGGTATGGTCACAAATCTCATGAATGCAGAAATATGCAAATGAACAATTCATTCAATGGTAGATGCTTTGCATGCAATAGAATGAGTCATATGGTGAATCAATGCAGATCAAGAGGATATCAATCAAATATGCAAAGAAATGTTGTTTTCCAAATTTGCAATACATCCGGTCATATTGCAAAATTCTGTAGAAGCAAAAATCAGGATAAAAGAGGTCTGGTACATCATAATTAGAATCAAGATAAGGGAAAACAAAAAGTAAATGTGGATGAAGTTCAAAGTGAGATGAACAAGATTTGGGTGAAGAAAAGTATAGAGAATGTAAGGGATAGATCCACACCAAACTCTAGTGTTGATATTCCTTTCAGAAATTAAAAGGTGAGCTTTGGCTCAGGGGGAGACACAAAGAAAACCATTTTCCCCCAGCCAGTCAATTGGTGCCGAAACTGGCACGAGGAGAGTTACAGATTAAAGGGTTCATAAGAGAACATCTAAATAAACTATGGTTAAGATTTGGAAGATCCACAAGATATTCAGATCCAGATTGATCCGGTTCTTCAAGTCATCCAAATAAGGCAAACCGGAATGACTTAGGTTGAGCATTTATTGCAACTTGGTTTTAGGGTTTGCAAAACAATATAAGGGTTCTTCTTATTAAACATTTGCTCATTCTGCATTGAAGAAGAAGAAAAGAGGTGCTCTGCAACAAATTTCCTCAAGCCCATCAAAGATCATTGCAGAAGTTAATTCATCCAGAAATCGATCTAACTCGCTTCATGAAAACCTAAAGGCGCATAAGGTATTTTCCATTTTTAAATATCTCTCTGCAAATCTCTTTAAAAGATGTCTACTCTGAATATAGTAAAGATCACTGATAGGGCTCACCCCAAATTCAAGAAACATCCCTACAAATCTTCAGAAATAGATCCCCCAGGAGCTTTTTCTAGTGTACCGCATGGTGTCCTGCACATAGAAGATATTAGGGTTTACATTCACGCTAACATTGAAGATTTCAGAGAGTTCAAATTGAGGGATATTACCACAAACAACTGATAGATGATTCATTTGAGCTCAAACCCCAATACAAGGGCCTCCAGAATAAGCACTTTTCACAATTCATACATTTCCCCTATTTTACTGAGGATGAATGGGTCAGGTATATTCTGAGCAGAATACATGACAACTTCATGTGGTTGAATGGACCATTCAAAATCACAAAAGATGCCATCAGGGTAGTTACCGGATTACACTCATCCGGTGGGATTCTTGTTCTTAAATCTATCAAGAATCAAACTATGAGTGAGGCTACCAGATCCAAGTTTGACAAAAGAGTAATGACAGTAGATGACATCTCTGATCCGGATGTCAAGTTTGCCTCCATGATCATTGGATACAAAAGATATCATTCTAGTAGAGAGAATTCAGTACCTGGAACAGCCATTTACACGTCTTATGAAATGCTAAGAAAGGATGCAGACTACGATCTTTGTCAGCTCCTTTTAAACCAAATCTTGGAGAATGTGAAAAAAATAAAGAAAGATAAAAAGAATTCATTCAAGTATGGTGGATTGATATTGTGCTTATTCTTCTACTTTATGAATGAGCTTCCCGGATCTAGTGGCTGGGTGTGGGAGAATGATAGACCAGTAGCTATCCAAATCAGAGATTATTTGCATAGACTTGGTGATGACAAAGTACAAAATACAGCTCTCTGGGGTTTCTTCAAAAACTTCCAGAACATGATGCAAGCTAGAGAGAGAATTCCTCATTCTCTAGTTGAAAAGTATAAAGACACTATATGTTTTATGGTAGAGACTGATCAATGCCTAATGGAGGTAGTGGAACCAAGGACAGTTTGGATCATGCCTATGGGGTATGAAGTTGATAAACAAATTATGGAGCTACATGTGCAACACATGCTAAGTCAGCCAAAGGATCCAAAGGCAGAAAGGTTTGGAACCTTTGAAGAGATAAGTATAAAAATTAATGTGGCACTCAGACAACCAGAGATCAAAAGAAAGGTGAGAAAAGCAGTTGAAGATGTTTCTAAAGGCTTTGGCATCTCAAAGGAGGCATTTGATGCCAACAGGGAAAAGATGGAAAGGGCTGAGGAAGAGAAGAAGGCAGAAAAGAAAAGTGAGGAAAGTGTTCCAGCAAAATCTTCCACCCAGACCAGATCATCAAAAAGATTTGCACCTATCCCTACCAAAAGCTCAAGGCCATCAAAACCGAAAGCACAATCATTTGGCAAAGGAGAGAAAAGAACAAAGACAAAAGCCACAAGGGCTTATGCTAGTCAAAGGGATGAAGAGGAGACTGAATCTGATGAAGAAATTAGGAAAATGAAGAAAAAGAAGAAAACATCCGGTGAACCCTCTACTAGTCAAGAGGAAGAAGAAAAGATAGAGGAATATGTTGAAAAACCCACGCTTCTCATTGATGACATAATCAAATCAGTCACAGTGGATAGAAATCTTCAGCCAATGGTTGAGTTCTATGATGATTATGGTGAAGCAGATCAGAAGATATTGCAAGATGCCACAGTCAGGTACCTAAATATCTACAACAAAGCATTTATTGAAATTATATCTCTGATCCCCAAAAGCTTGGAGAAGGAACTAGAAATAAGAAAGAACAATGCCCAAGCCAAAGACCTAGAAATTCAGGAACAGATAGCAATTCAGCTATATCCTTCAATCAATCCCAAGAAAATGAATATGATCTTCAAAGATTGTAAGGATGAGTTCAGGAGCAAAGCAAGGATGAATCAACTTATGCTCGGAGAGACTGACAAAGTTGCAAAAGAGATAGAAGAGATCCTCTAAAATGCATTCAAAAGATTCAACATTCCAATTATAGAGGACTTAGGTACTGATCCCTCAACCACAAGTGTTGCAAAACAGTCTACTAAGAAAATGACAGAAGAGGTAATGAATACCAGTGCAGAAACAGCTAAGGACTTCAAATCCTCTACTCCAGAAGAGGTGGTCCATGAACAAACTAACATTTCTCCTCCGGATTCCCCTGTTGACCCTGGATCTAAAGAAGAAGAAATAATAAAGGAGAGAGAAAAAGAGGTGAAAAGTAAAGAAGGAAGTCAAGCTGAAAAGAACATAAGTGACACTACAGAAGAAAAGAAGAATCTGTCTCCAGCAAGAGACACTGTAAAATCTGTCAAGGACTTCTTGACAAAAGAAACTAATGAGATAGATGAACCAGAATTACTAAAAGGGCCATTAGATTTTGACTTTCTATCTCCGGTACAAACAATGAAGATAGCTTCATTTGCAAATGCGATGGCCAAAGAGAAATGTTGGTCATGATGTTAGTCATAAACAAGCATAGAATAAAAGTACACATTAACCTTTATTCATCTTGAAAGATCCGATGAATTCAGAGAATTCATAAGCCCAAGTCTCCAGTGATTAGGTCTTAATTGTCTGATGTTACTCAGAGGTTAATGTGAGTTGCTGTTTCCATTTTGGGGCCTTACGTGAAAGTTCATCATCATGATGATACTCCTGCAGAAATTCTTTACAGAGAAGTCATATTATATAGTTATTTGATGGAATGATGCAGAAATACTTCAAACTTTGCATGATATTTTCAATTATGCATGCTCTGTATTCAAATATGCTAAATATTTGCAAATTATCTACGAGATGTCCACATATTTGTGTTATTTGCTTAAGATCATCAATTGTTTACAATTATGAGGATGAAATGCTCTGAAATTTAAAAGAAATTGGAAGAAATGCTTCAAATTAAAGTTGAACCTTTAGCTTTTGAACCACATGTATATTAGATACTGTAATGAAGAGAAGCAAACCAAACCATATTTTCACCAGGACATTCCATAGCTAGATATAGTTGATGCTAACTTCAAAGGGAATTTGTACGAAGACAACACATGTAAGTGGACATGCACTCCAAGGGACACAACAAATCACCACATATGTCCAGAATTCATACACTGATTACTCTTGATTTACTATGAATTGTAATCAACACAGTCTTCTCATTCATTAAGCATGCAAAAATATAAATGTATACAAAAACTTTGAAATGAGCTCTAAATGTTTCAGCAGACAAATTTCAATCAAGTTTCCAAATATTTAAAATGAAGCATTCCTGCACCTTTTATAGAATAAGGTGAGGAATCTGTTACAAAAAGATCAGCGATCTAGATTCACCTATGTATATCTACGATCAATATTTCACTGACCACATCAACCTTTACAAAATGGCACAAGTTGCCAGCTGGCAACTATCTAAAAAACTATTTCCACTAAGTATCTGATGTTGATATTCACTTTATGATGCATCATCACTTACTTTATCAGAATCATGCTCTTCATCACCAGGTGCATCACTTCCTAAACTTTCATCATCATGATGATGATGACTGCGCATATGAGGTTGCATGATGCTCCGGACCTGCTCATATAATTGCACAATTTTATCTATTTCCCCACCATCTTGAGTATTTGCTTTGATCATGGTGTGCTTGTGTGCCTCATATTTATGCCTACTGCTGTCCAGCTTGCTCTTTCTGTCTTGCAGTGTTTCATTGTACTTCTCCATTTTAACTTTGATTCTCATCATTTTATCTATGGCTTCTTCTGTCAAGTGAGCAAGTGGATTGTCTGCTATTGATTGGAAGTTGCTGTGTAAAGTGTTGATGGCAAACTCCTCATCTTGATTTTCAACCTTCCCTTCCACTTTTCCTTCTAATGTTTCCAATATTTCTGCCTCAACAGACATTAAATCATGGAACTTCATGTTGATATCTCTCAGTTTATTATTGCATCTTCTGAGTACTCCACATTCAAATTGAATGTCCTTATACCATATGTCAATCAGCAAAGCAATATTACTATTTAGTACCTATTTATTTATGAGCAGCTAAGGATTTATCCTCTTTATTTCTCCCAGTATACTTAATATTCTCTCTAGTTGGTAAGACCTTTTTCCTGTCTGCATCTGCAATTTGTCTACCTTGGTCCTGGAGTCGCTGAGAGTATTCCACCTCTTCAAAGAGGCCTTTACTACTTCCTTTGCATCACCCAATGTGGATGACATCCATCTCCTGAGTACGGATGCCTCATGTTTCATGAGGTCTAATTTATTTACCTCCTCTTGAGAGATAACAGTCAATGGGACTGCATGTTCAGTTGAAGTATCTTCAGTATTGGTTAGCATTCCTATGTAGGCATGCAATTGAGCTATGTGCTCTTTGTGTTTCTTATTTTTCTCCTTCTCTCTTTTCACCTTTTGAATCAAAGAATCAATAATATCCTTGCCCTCTTGACCTTCTTGGTCCTCATTGGCAAATCCTAAGTCTACTGTGCTGATCTAGAATTCATCTAAGGTAATTTTACCTTTTTCCTTTTCCACAGTAGGTATTGCAATCTGTACGGTCCTCCTTCCAGTTACTGGATCCCTTTTGATGGCCGAAGTCATTTTGGCCTTTCTCTTAGGTTTTATTATATTTTCAGAGAATAGGGTGGAGACATCAAACTCTTGAATTTTGAATTCTTCTTCTATATTTACCTCTTTCTCCAACCACGGAGGCACCTGATCATGTTTTTCTGCATCATCATGATGTTCACCTGTGTCTTCTGTTTCTATCAGCAAATGTGGTGGAGAAGGTGATTTTCTCATTTCTTCTTCCTGATGCTCACTTTGACGTTGATCCTGTGGCACATCCTCCTGTTGAGGAACTTCTTTCTCCAGAGGAGCATCTTCTTGAGGTGGAGGATCTTGTGCTATGTCCACATGATGATCATGATCTTTTTCTATCATTACTTCATCTTCCTTTGGCTTTTCCTCCTGTTGAGGAACATTCTCAGCCGTGGATGCTTGGGAAGTCTCCTTAGGTGCTGGCGTTTGTTTTGAAGCCATTATCTGTTCTGCACCTGTGTTACTTACTTCCTGAACTTTGGCAGCAGGATCTTCAGATATATCCTTCTCATCAGCCTTCTTTTCTTGAACCTCTACTATAGCAAGTTCTGCTGATGCATCCTGTGCACTTGGTGGTCTTATTTTTGAAGCATGGCCCTCTGGTTCTGCCATCTTCATTTCTTCCGCAGGTTACCGTTTGTTAGGTGATCCTGTTGGATGTTCAGGACTTGCATCCTGTTTATCTATCAAATCTACCACTGCAGGATTTGTCACCTCGGTAATCAGTGTATCTAGTCCCATTTCTTGGGCTACCTGCTCTAGACTTTTTTCCTCTTCAGCTTCCACTTACTTCATCTCCTCCAGTATCGTTTGAACTGTTGGAGGCTTATGAGGGGTCATTTGTGTACCTGCAGCAAGGGTTTCCATCTTTTTTGAAGATACCTCCTTCACAACCTCGTCATCAGACAAATTAATTGTCTCCTCTAATGAGATATGACCTCCTGGCGAGGTTTCTTTCATCTGTTCTTCTGCAAGTTCAGTTTTGAACTTGATGATGGTAGGAAGTGGAACATTATGCTGTAGTTCCTCATGCACTTCACTACCTACCTCTTGTAACAATATAGGGGGTTGTTTTATTTCACCCCTCATGGAGGTTCTCAGTTTCTTAGGTGGGGTAGACACAGCCACCTGTGGAGCTCTTCTTTTTCTCTTTATTATTAAAGGGGCCTCTTCTTCTTCAAGCTCTTCCTCCATGAGGATATCCTCTTCATCATGTTTCCTTGAGGATTGACCCTCTTCTAGGGTCTCAGTAATTCTAGCCTCTGCTGTCTTACTCTTCTTGGACTTTCCTTTCCTTGTCCTTGGAGGGGATGCTGATCCTAATCCAGATCCTGATCCTGATGCTACTGCCTCCTCATCTACAGACACTGCCTTTTCAATAATAACCCCTTTGGGTTCCTTATCTACTTTCTTGCCCCTTGGGGCTCTTTTGCTCTGTTGTTGTGGTGGAGGGAGTCTATCTCCCTTAGACTTTCTCTTTTCATTCAGGAAGTCATCATACTCGCCATCAGGAATCTCATGCCCCTTCCTCTTGTTGTCCACTGTAATGGCAACACCTTTCTTCTTCAAAGCCTCTATCTGTTCATCAACCCAAGCTTGGGTTAGTTGTATGGTCTTGGTAATGAAGGGGTCCAAGGATATATCCTCCTGTATGGTGAGGTTAGGTGCAGAGATGGTATCATTATATATCTTCTTCTGTTCATATTCATCTGCAATTATCCTGTCATCATCTTTCTTCAATTGTTGGGGAATTGGGATGCAATCAAAGGTTCTTATTTGATTCAAATTTAACCTTTGATATCTTCTTCTTGCCTCTGCTTCATCTTCACAGTCAGCCCAGAAGTCTTCTAGGTGCCTCTAATGAATAGGCTTTCCTATTATTTTCTACATCCTGCCGTAAGGATCATATGGTCTTGTCAGTGGAAAAGGCTGTAGCTTCATTTTATTTAAAGTGACCATCATGTTCTTTATGTGCTCTGAATTGGGGCACATATACCAGCCAATGGTGACTGGAAACAAAATTGGTGGTAGCTTCTTGGCATCCTTGTATGTTTTTATCATTGTGGAGCCCTGCTTGATGAACTCCATAAGTACCACTGCATCAGTGGGATACCTTGGCAGCATGAGGGGAGGTCCCTCAAAACCTTCAATCCTTATATAGGAAAATGTGGCAAATTGTATGTACCAGGCTCCATGCCTGTAGATTATATCTTGAGCCTCCATGCTCAATCTCTTTTTTTTGTCTTCCTCCATGGTCCTCACCAGATGCATAGAGAATGCATCATTGACCAGTTTGTAGTCTTGGAGGTAATTGGCTCTTTGCAGTTGGGGATGATGATCCTAGATATGCACAGCATGTGTACCTGTAAGCTTTCCATCGGTAACTAGTGCATCAAATGTGCCTTTATACGCATAGGAGTAGACGATGTATGAGGTCATATAGAAGGCACAATTTGAACCTCCTAGGTTTATCAGCTGCTCATGCAGAGCATCACTTATTAGCTGGCCCCACAGTGGCTTGATATCCAAATATAAACACATCATTATTATACTATACATCCAATCTCTGAAACTACCAGCATCAAGCTGGCCTATTACTCTGTTCAGTAGTGCGATCATGTATTGATATTCATCCGCAAAATCATATTTGAATAGATGCACAGGAAGTTTGGCTGCTGCAGGATATGTACTATTTTCAGCCCTCCATTGATACATATTCTTCTTGGCTTGTTTCTTATTATTTTCATATTCTTTCTCTGACTTCTTTAGGTCCACACTTTTGACCTTGCTGCCCAATGGCAATCCCAATGTCTTGGACAGACCCTTGATGGATAGGTCGGCATATATCCTCCCATGCTTCATCACCTGCCTGGTTTTTGGATTGTAGTTCCTGGCACACTTGATCACTAGTTCCAGAGATTCCATGGAGTATGGAAAACCGACGGCGTTCCACATCCCAGAAACTAAAACTGCATCTAGCACCGGACTCTTGTTATTCTCATCATTCAACCTGGCTGACCATGCCTCCAAATTGGTACTCCCTTGATGGGTATCCGTAATTGTGCCATACTTGAACAGGATGCCCCTCTGGGAGGAGAACATGGGCCTTTCGAATTCCGCTTGACACTTTACTAACCTCTTGTCAACCATGGGTGCCTACAATTAAACAAATCCTATCTTACAATGGGTATATACATGCATGCATATTACAATTAACTTTACTAATCATCATGCCTACTGTAGATGTTCAACATTACTTAATCATATGGATACATGAACCAGAACTTCAGATTAACCATTCATACCTGACTTTTTACAGAAACAACAGGACGAGGGTTTCATTTACTTACCTGTATATGCAAACTTCCTTTTAGACCAGTGGACCTCTGACAATGCTCCTTACTCAGCAGATGATCACGCACTTCCTTCTGTCTGTGAGCTCAATTTGTGCAACTATCACCTGTATGAGGATATGGAGGCTAGTACTATGTAAAAACAAATTATCGCAAGGTAAATTTGAAATGACGGTGAATTCATCCTTTTAACGATGTACTTAGGGTAAAATTAGGGCAACCCTGACAGATTGGATTTCACTCATTGATTATCCGTGCGAAAATGCAGGATCTTGCCAGGTGTTCCATCGAATTTCTTGGTCGGCGGGAACCACCTACCATGTCTGCACGCATTAAATGGCAATGGTGGCAACGGGAGCGGGATGATATCCCTATGATAGGATATCACAAAAGCAGGATGATATTTGCAAATATTGGGTTAAGTTTAAAATGATCATCCTCCTTTAGAGAAAAAACTATCGCGACCATGTCATGTGACGAATGCACCTTTTGGTTATGTTTAGCACATCAGGAGGATATCTCGATATATCAGGTGATGTTTCAAAAGTGATGATGATCGGACAAACTTACATGTCTCTCTTTCAAAATATCAGGATGACATCATCCGGATATTCGCTCAATGTATCGGCAAGGCATCATGACGTCATTGTCATAATATGGGAACAGGATCATGTTTATGAAATATCCTGCCGAGAGGTAAATGTGATGATGATGTCATTGTCATGTTTGTTCCTTCGTTTATCAAACTTGGATGACATCATCAGGATATTGGCTTAGGGGGATATTTCACAGCAGGAGGATATTATGAAATATCGGGTTACTTTGACAAATATGATCCTCGCAAAATGCATAAGGCTATTAATGGGTAACGGTTACTATCACCTAAAATTGACGTCCGGATATTCGGACCGCATGATTTTATCAGGTGATATACTATATCAGGGTGACCTTTATAATATGACGGATGTTATGAAATATGATCCTCCCCCTGGGAATATCAGGTTTGACTTAGACTTTGACCACTCATAACTTTCACATCCTGACGAATATCAGGGTGATGTAAAAGACAAACCTGCATGGAATTTAATGCTCTTTCTAAATATGAGGCTTTTGGAATAAAATATGAAATTTGATGAACTGACCTCATGATGATCACTTACCTAGTCTTTTCAATGCATGATGATCTGCATGACTTACTTTTACCAAACTGCCAGAAAGCACAAGACACAAGCCAAAATTTGGGTCCCTGTTTTGTCAAGTCAAAATGGGGCATGTTGTGTAACCACACAATAAGAAACTACTAAAATCTCACATGGAAGACTGTGAGCTTATAGAGGTAGCATTCGGAGTGTTGGAAAAGATCATGCCATCTTTTCAGAAGGATCCCACAGCCTCTTCCTCTGGTAATCTCAAAACTCTAGTCAATAGTGTTAGCAAACATTTTGATTCTCTAGAGAAATCAGCTGAGGAGAAGGTCCGGAAAGAATTTTTGGATAAGAGATTCTCAGAGCTGCAAGGGATAATATCAAATGACAGAAGAGTTATGGGTATTGGGATAAAAAGTTTGGAAAATGCCCTTAAGGATGGAGGTGATGTATACAAATTTTGTATATCTTGGTCTAAAAGAACAGTGGAGATTGAGAAGAAAATGAAAGAACAAGAGGATAAACTGATAAAACTTTCTCAAAATTTTGATCCACTTACTACATCCATAATAAATCAAGAATGTCAAACGGTTGCAGTTTTGAATGAAATTAAGAAGCTTAAAAAAGAGAAGAAAAATAGAATCAGTAGGTTGAGTGAGCTCAGAGGGATAATTGTCCCTAAGTTGGAGGCCATGCATGAGGCCATAAAAGAAGCCCAGATCACAGCCTAGACCAATGATCCGACAGATCTAAAAAGGGCAGATGTGTTTGCATTCTTGTTTAGCGGTCATATATCAATTTTGGATAGAATGAAACAAAGTTGGGCCATAGAATTTCTTTAATTGAAGACAACTTTTGCAGACATACTTCAGTATATGTAAGTATGCCATATGTATATACTTATGCGGCTAAGTATAGTTGAATTTTTGAAAGTTTTGGTATGCAGACCCTACCCTTTTCCATTGATGTCAAAGGGAGAGTGAGGAGAAGTGAAAAATGAGGAATCTAGCTAAGGGGGAGCTTCAGAAAATATACATAGAGATAGAGCATCAGCCAAGGGGGAGTATAGTGTGACACTTAGTCATTTTTCACTAAGTGTTGCCATTAATGCCAAAGGGGGAGATTGTTGGCAAGAGACACTATATGGACTCATGATTGTTGTCATTGATGGCAACAAAGGTTATCCCATACATCTGCAAGACATGATAGGTCCTCACCGGAAGTCAGATTGAAGAAGTGTTAAGGTCTGGTAAGCAAGAATAGAGCAGTCAGTAAGGTCCGACAGACAGGTCCAGATCTCTCAGTAGAAATATCTTAGTGAAGTGCAGATTTGGGGAAGTCAAGAGGAGTATCTTGACTAATAGATTCCAGGGTTTGAGCCTCCGGTATGGAAAGGATAAAGAGATATGAACACTTGAGTGTCGGGTTCCCAAGTGATAGTGTGAACAGAGGAAGAATTGACTGGCAGAACATCAGACATTACTCCGGATGTGTTATTGATGATTGAAAAGGTTCTTAAGGCATAAATTATGTTTGGCCAACATGATTGATGACTTCTACAAGTATATGCTTGATCTGCATTACTTGGTGTGCAAGGATTCAGCCGACAGAACAAAGGTTGAGGAAATTATTAACTGTTCCGGATGCCGACTAGAAAGGTGATGAAATCACTTGTGCAAATATATATACAAGATTGATTTAGATGTGAATGTGTGTGTGGTGTATTGTGTGGTGCGAAAAAGGCAAAAGAGTAGAGTGAAGATAGTAGAAGAGGTCTGGAATGTGACAGTACAGTTGCATCAAGAGAGAGTAAGAATGAAGTGCAGCAGATCAGTTTATTGAGCTTAACTGGAACTGAACCTTAACATGTGTGGATGCTTCTCATCAGTTCAAACATTGTATTATCTTCTTTTCTTGTAGATAGTGAGTCTCTTGTAGGCAGTGAGCCTTTTGTGAGAAGTGTGCTCGGGCAGTGAGCCCTAATTGGCAAGTGCCATTTTGTATCATCATATTCTTTTAACAGAGAATACTTTCTTGGGTTAATCACCCCGTGGTTTTCTCCCTTAATAGGGTTTCCACGTCAAAAATATTGTGTCATGTGTATTGATGCTATTTCTATTTCATGGTTGTGCTTGATTATCTGATTCACTGTTCAGAAAGTTAAATTAATTAAGATAACTGATTCACCCCCCCTCTCAGTTATCAACAAAAGGATACTACTTAATTGAAAGCTCAATTCCCATAGAAATAGGAACAGTCAATGGTTTGCTAGCTTCTTTGCTTAATACTGCAATATAGTGTTCACATACTTAATTTGTCCCAACCAAAGATTTATGTTCACTCTCTCTTCTAATATCCATACCTAAGATATATCTAGCATCCCCAAGTCCTTCATATTAAACTATGTTAAATGCTAAGACTTCAAATCCCTAATTACATTTTCTCTATTACCAAAAAATAATATATCTTCTACATATAGAGTGATAACAAGGAAATGACCACTATCCTATTTGTAGTAAACATAACGATTTGATTTGGACATTAGAAATCCTAGTCCCAAAACAAAAGAATCAAATTATTGGTACATCCTAGGAGATTGTTTGAGACGATAAAAAAATTCAATCTACAAACCAATGACTCATTACCTTTTTCAACATAGTGCTCTAGATATGAGATATATATCTCCTCCTCTAAGACACCATGCAAGATTATAGTCTTCAAATCCATTTTATCTATCTCTAAATTAATAGATAATAATAACATAATAGATTTCAACTTAGTGACTGGGAAAAAAATCTCACCAAAGTCTATACGAGCTCAAGATAGAAATATTCTTTCACAACTAATCTTGCCTTGTACTTTTCAACATTTCCTACTAAACCAAATTTTTCTTGAACACTAATTTGAAAATAAAAAGATTATATCCTTTAATTCATTGATCCAAGTCACATGTATCATTATTTTCAAGTGTATGCATCTATTTCCATTACGGCATAAAGTAGGTCATGCTATGTATCAATCTTTCATTAAAGTTGTAGTAAATTGTTATGTTTATATGGGTTGAGCCATTTGTAAATATTTGTTGGCTTCTATTTGATGAGGGGATTTCTACATAACCAAGCCAACTACTTTCACCATGGCCTCTATGGAGGATAAACACCAATCATGAAAAATAAAAAATCAAGAATTAATTTTTTTGGATCTTATCTAAGATAAATATTCTCATGCTATCCAATGTAAAGTAGGTTTCAATAAATAATAAGGAATCCAATATCTAGTTTTAAAAGAGAAAATATCTATGGTTTTAATGAATTTGTGGAAGAAGTGTAAGGTAGAGAACCATCTAAACTTATTAGTAATAGGTTTTCTTTCATCTAGGATAACAAGGGACCATGGAAGGGATGTTCAGCTAAAATTATTAGTAATAAGTTTTATTTGTAGTCAGCTTGTAAATAAATGTCTTTTTGATGTGAATTTGTAGACATCTCGTAATCATAAGATTTGATCTCTAGTTGTCAAGATTCTGTGTGTAAACTTTTTGTGAAGAGCAAAATGTTGCAATGTCCTATTTTGTTTTTCATAGTGCATCTTAATGAAAAGCAAGTGTATTAACAAGATAATTTCAACAATATTCTCTTGGTACATAGCTGTTATGTGACTAAATTGTCATTGTTGTGTATTACAGGATCCAGAGGAGGCCATGGAGAGAGGACGTGGATGGCATAGAACTACTAAATCGCAAGGAGGAAAGTGAGTGGAAATAGATATGACAATGGAATCTACAGATACAGTAAAGGTAAGAAGAGAAAGCAACCTCAACCAAGGGAGGAAGGTGTTTATGAATTCACAAATGCTACAACATAGAGGAGATAAAGTCATTTTTTTGTCCATGAGGCCTCTGAGGTCAAACTTATTGGTTGAAAATGCATAAGAATGGTGATTAAATGTGATTCTATGATCAAGGGAAAAGTTTGAAAATTAGGATGGCCAAAACATGATATCAATATTTCAAATATATGACTAAAGTGAGGTTTTGTGTTGGATATCATATTCATTGAAATGATATAATTGGTGCACCAAACATTATTTACTATGTTTTGTATTATAGGGGCCAGACGAGGCCATGGCAATAGATTGTGTCATATCAAATGAGGACACAACAGATGAAGTGGGACATCATGTATGGGTAAGTGCAAAAAGATGGGGGGCCAAAAAATGGCCAAATTAATTTAAAAAAAAATTAAGTCATAAGGTGAGCACGTTATAAAGCGCTCGCATTATGACTTGCTATAAATAAAAAAAAGGTTTCTAATGTCATTTCATTTCTTTCTTTCTTCTCCTCTATGCCCGTGGCCTGCAAACCCTAGAAAGTGCACTCGCGTTTTGCAAAACTCCATTCAACACAAAAATCTTATCGATTCGTCGCCAAAATGCCATCATGATGTCGAGCACGCCAAAGGAGTGAATTATATTTTTTTTTTGTTTGAATTTGTTTCTAAATAGGTAGGTTTTAGTTGATTTTTTATGTGTATTTTGTTAATTGTCAGGAAATGTTAATGCACCTCCTCCTCCTTCTCCTCAAAATCCACAAAATCTTGAGGAGGAAATACCTGTAGAACAACAACCTGCTCCATCCATTCCTCGACATGCCCCTGGAACACAAGAGAATATAATGGGGCAAATTGAAAACAACAAAAAAGAAATAGAAGATATAATTGCAAGGTTGAAAGATCCTTCCACTTCAACCTTACATAGGTCCATGCTTGCTGAATCTCTTGAATCTATGTTATCAAAAGTAGATTCAATTAGCAAGAAAATAACTAGTTGGATGGATAAGAGGAGAGAGTTTAGAGATTATTATGCAGACAAGCTGTCATACCAAGATGTGAAAAAATTACAAATCACAAAATTAGACTTGTGTTCCATTTTCACAAACCCACAAACAAATCAACCTCCACCCATTACATGCAAGAGGTTCCCTATCCATTGGTGCAACAACCAAGTGATAAGGGACAATTTTGGGCAGAGGTGGTGGATAGTTTTTTACCATCCTCCATGCAATAATAATGAGGTCCCACAATACTTTTTGAGGAAACTCTACTATGAGATTGTCCTCAATAAAGTGCCAAACTATTTTGATATGCGAGACTTCTAGGGTAGAGGTGGGGGGTCAGCACAAGATGGACCAGAGGCATGTGTTGACCCAAAGCGGCTAGTGAGACGAGTAATCAGCAGACTAGCCCACGAGCATGTTTCTATCCCTTCCATTGTGAAGGAGGGTGTTGAGGTTGATACACTTCAGTCCATTAGTGCCTTGACCCAGAGCATCATAGCGCATGCCAGTCCTACAGCATAGAGTGGGTTGAGAGATAGTGCGAGGAGCAGGGTCCTACCCCATACTTGTTAGACTTGTGGGTCAGCATGTGGTTATGACCCCATGGATAGTTAGGACACAGGTGCATAGGCTACATCTGTAGCTGAACAGATGGTGATGAAAGATACCCTCCTCAGTGAGACTTTCAGCCTTGATACTCAGGTAAATATTAGCAAGTTTATTGAATTTAATTTATTAAATTTTATTTTTGAAATGCAAGATTAACTAATTTAAATTGATGATTTTAATGAAATTTTAGGGTCATAGCGTCGATGCAGTTTTCAGTGGTTCACCACCTACATTTTACACTAGATCATCTACTGGCGAGGTATGTAACTAGTAAACAATTATAAATATTGCATGTGAATAGCATCATTATATGAATGGTATTCTAATATCTAATTTTAGATGTTGAATAGGGTAATATTATCGATTTCATGGCAACACCTGCTAGCGGTGGTGGCCTTCAAAGTTTTACAGAGGTAATAAAATAAATAGTTTAATGAATGAATTGTACTTACTAGATTTTTGTATGTGACTTGTGTGCTTTATTGTGTGTACTTCCATGTTTAGATGAATGTGTGTGTATGTTAGGAGCCATGATTTGCATCACTATTATAGTTTTCATAATTGAATAATGTTGTTTTATTTGCAGATGATGTAGGCTGCGGAGACACCTCCCCATGTTCAGAGGGCAATGGAGCATGGTATGGCCTCTGCAATTCATAGCTCCATGGCATTGACAGTGGTATGAGGCAGATTAGTAAATTTTAATTTACATTCATTGTTATAGTTGTCTATTTTTGAAAAATCAAAAGATTATTGATTTGAAGTTTAATTTCTATCTGGATGGTTTCTATAGGACTTGACATCACCAGGGCCTATTCGTGCTACTGAGGCAAGTGAGGAGACATATTATATGTTAGCAGTAAGTGATTATTTTGTTAAATGTTTCATTTTTTATAAAATGTAATTTCTATATATTAATGTCTATACTTTTTATTGTAACAACTAAAGATGCAGGAAGAACTAAATAGGAGGAGTAGCCCTCGGGTTCCTAGTAGACCACCTACATGTGTGTCTCCATCCCCTAGAAGATCAAAGGCTACCCGTGATTTATTCTCTTCACCAACTAGAGGGGAATGACTTTTTATTGTGTTCCTTTGTTGTATGCCTATATGGAATTTGTGGACACATATTTTGTATTGTACATAGTTGACATTGTATGCCTATATGGCATTCTTGTAAGCCTATATGGCTATTTTGTATATATGTTATACTTATATCGATAGATATTGATGGATGCCTATATGGATATTTGGTTAATACAAATCTTTTTTATTGATGGCATCCATACTTGCATTATAAATCGATGTTTGAATGGGTATTTGTAGATGGCTACTTCAAATATTTAAAGTCCAATTGTATTACATAGGATGTTTGTTGATCCATTAAGCTAGCTATTGTTATTCAAGTATCACCTAAAACTCATTTTGGAACTAAAAGATAAAAGTTGTATCTAAAAAAAAAATGAATCACCATGTTGAATAGAAAATATTAATATTCTTTATGAGTAGCATAGAATGTCAACTATATGCAATACAAAAAAATGAATCATCATGTTATTCTTTATGTTTGAGATCCTGAAAATGACTAAGTCTGGTAGCCTGATATCCTGAAACACTAGGATGATTGCGCCTTGAGAAAAAGTCATTAAGATGAGCGACTAAAGGAGACTTTTTTAAACATTCAAACATTAAGCAACAAGCATGAAGGGTTAAGGCATAATTTGCAACTCATAAAGCCTCAAAAGGGCACCCAATTTAAAGAGAGCATTCATTTAAGACAAGGCACCCATTGACACCTATTCCACCATAAAAGTGTGCCTAATGTGGAAGGAGAACAAGCCACTAGTAAGTGAAGCGCACCTATTGTCTAAACCACTTCATTATGGCACCCTAGCATGAGGAGGAGTATATAAGTCAATAGGAAATGGCACCTAGAATGCAAATGAGCGACTAAGTGGCATTTTCAATAAGCATCAATTCACCTTGAGCTTTCAATAAATACATCAAATTGAGCCCCATAAGCCTAGGCACCCTTTTCCTTCAAAAGAACCTTGTATCGACGTCAAGAGTTGGATTGTTGATGACTTCCCTAGCTAGAGATAATAGTGAAAACAATCCTTCCACCATCAGGATATTTAAAAATAATCATAATGTAATGATATATGGGATAACTGACATACCCCTTGTGAAAAGTGATGATCATAACAAGAATGGTCACCTCAACTTAATGCCCAATAATTTTAATACTATCAAGCATCCACATAATAGTAGATAATCTTATCAAAAGTCACAGAGAAATTTCTAAGGACCATAGTGTTATCCCTATGACTTGACACATACTGCTTGTTTGATAAAGCAAAGGGACATGATATAAATATTGTTGTTATATGGAGCCTAATCAGACTCGGAGGTTAAATTTAACCAACTTTTATTAGCGTGGTTTCCCCCCAAATATTTTCCTAGTAGTTTTGGCACTTTGAAGTCTAAGTGCATGAAAATCATGAAGATGAGCGCTTAGGGATGAGATAGTCTTCATAAGAGTTTAAATAAGAACATCATCCAAATGTGCCATGGTAGAGAGACTTGAGACCATCATCAAATAAGCCAAAATATCTATCTCTGATGACTTGACATGGATCCCAAAACCACCTATTGGACCAATAGGATCCTAGGCACTCACTTCATGCATTATGATTTCTAGGTGCCAGTTTGATGCTCCATCACAAGGAAAGTGCGCCCACACTTGCATGTGTTTTTCTTTAGGATCTAGGCACCAGTTGAAGGTTATAGTTGCCAAGAAGAGTGCCTAGCAAGAGGAAGTCTTTTGGAGTCTCCAAAACACATCAAACACTTGACTAACAACAAGATAACTTTTTCCCAAGTTAGGCACTTCAAGAGGGAAGTTAAAACATGAATAAGCGTGAAATTGTCTAGGCACAAAATCAAGCTTGTTGAGGATACACATGGTGCCCAACATTCCTTGGTGATTTCAGAAACTTTAAACGCTTAGAACTATTCAAGGAATACCCAATGCTGCTTCTTGATGATAGGCCACCAAAGTGAGGGTGGAATTGTGCCTTGATGGCATTAGGCACTATCTAGAGTATGCTACTCCATGGAAATGCGCCTTCTTGCTTAGAGTCTTAATGAAAAGTCCTGGAGGTTAAGATGCACCTTGTCTTAATGAGGTACAACTCTTGGGTAAGAAAGCTTGTAAAGTGCGTCTAACTTAGTGAAGAGGTTGATAACTTCTAAACCCTTCCTAGAACTTAGATTGCTTCAATTGAAGATCATCTTGCACCAATACATCACCAAACTTTCAATCACAAGATCAATTCAAACTTAGGTACTCATTAAGAGTCTTTCCAATGTTGGCGCATCTAAGAGGTTGAACTGGCAAGAGATGGCGCCTAGCTTCCTAGACCTTGTTTTAATATGTTTGAGTTTGAAATTTGACTCAATGGTATCAAGATGGCACCATAGAGTCTTTGGACTAGTTCCCTAGAGTTTTAAAAACATTCTGGCTCCTTGAAAATTCCTCCTACATGCTTGGGTGCCATTTCAAGGTCCTGGGACCATGATATACCCTTGTGTAACCTTACATTTGTGCCTAAGAAGAAGTTGCAACTTTACACTGCCTCCTTCTGATGAATTTTGGGGCACTAGAAAACCTTTCACCACGAGCAAATGTCTCAGAGATATAAAAAACTGAGAGAGGTTATTGTAGAGGCACTCTATGTGATCACGTTACCTTAGACGGAATGTTCTAAGTGACACAATTTTTGAGTAATATCTCGTCAAAGATTGCTACCTTTTTGCACTTTGGACTCTTCAGGGATATCGTCGGTACAATGTAGCTCAGACTGTTTCGACATGTTTGGGTGAAAAATAGGACCATGCATAGCGTAAATGTACCCATCTGGATGCATTGGAACAATCAGTTTGGTCACATCAGGAGCAGGACAAAAGTTACACCCCTTTGCAACTTTACACTGCCTCCTTTTGACGATTTTTGGGGTAGCAGAAAACCTTTCACCATAGGCAAATGTCTCAGAGATATAAAAAGATGAGAGAGGTTATTGTAGAGGCACTCTACATGATCATGTTTCCTCAGATGAAATGTTTCTAAGTGACACAGTTTTTGAGTAACATCTCATCAAATATTGCTACCTTTTTGCACTTTGGACTCTTCAGGGATATCGTCAGTACAATGTAGCTCGGAATGTTTTGACATGTTTGGGTGAAAAATAGGACCATGCCTAGCGTAAATGTACCCATCCAAATGCATTGGAATAGTCAGTTTGGTCGCATCAGTAGCAGGATGAAAGTTACACCCCTTTGCAACTTTACACTACCTCCTGACAATTTTTGGGGTAGCAGAAAACCTTTCACCATGGGCAAATGTCTCAGAGATATAAAAAACTAAGAGAGGTTATTATAGAGACACTCTACGTGATCATGTTGCCTTAGATGAAATATTTCTAAGTGACATGGTTTTCGAGTAACATCTCGTCAAGGATTGTTGCCTTTTTACACTTTGGACTCTTCAGGGATATCATCGGTACAATGTAGCTTGGATTGTTTTGACATGTTTGGGTGAAAAATAGGACCATGTCTAGTGTAAATGTACCCATCTAGATGCGTTGGAACAGTTAGTTCAGTCACATCGAGAGTAGGACGAAAGTTACACCCCTTTACAACTTTACACTGCCTCCTTCTGACGATTTTTGGGGTAGCAGAAAACCTTTCACCATGGGAAAATGTCTCAGAGATATAAAAAACTGAGAGAGGTTATTGTAGAGGCACTCTACATGATTGTGTTGCCTTAGACAAAATATTTGTAAGTGACATAGTTTTTGAGTAACATCTTGTCAAAGATTGTTGCCTTTTTGCACTTTGGACTCTTCAGGGATATCGTCAGTACAATGTAGCTCAGACTGTTTCGACATGTTTGGGTGAAAAATAGGACCATGCCTAGCGTAAATGTACCCATACAGACACGTTGGAATAGTCAGTTTGGTCGCATTAGGAGCAGGACGAAAGTTACACCCCTTTCCAACTTTACACTGCATCCTTCTGACGATTTTTGGGGCAGCAGAAAACCTTTCACTATGGGAAAATGTCTTAGAGATATAAAAAATTGAGAGAGGTTATTGTAGAGGCACTCTAAGTGATCACTTTACCTTAGATGGAATGTTTCTAAGTGACACAGTTTTCAAGTAACATCTTGTCAAAGATTGCTGCCTTTTTGCACTTTGGACTCTTTAGGGATATCATCGGTACAATGTAGCTCGGACTATTTCGACATGTTTGGGTGACAAACAGGACCATACCTAGCATAAATGTACCCATCCAAATGCATTGGAACAGTCAATTTGGTCGCATCAGGAGCAGGACACCAAAAATGCAAAAGTTGCTTTGTGCAACTTGACAACATTGACACTTTTTTGCAAGATGACTCAAAGACTCAAACTAACCCCAAATGACTCAAAGTGACTTAAAATCACCTTGATTTTGGTGCCCAATGTATATTATAGAGGTCTAGGTGCTCCTTATCATTCAAACATCTTAGATGAGCACCTAGTAAAGGAAAAAACTCTAAGTTTCATCATCATGAGTGCCTAATATAAAGAGACTTTAATGGCTCAAACCTTAGCATGGAGTCCTAATGCACATTTCATGTCTCCTTTCATCCATTTTGGAGGCCTTATGTAGAGTTTTCAACTTGATTTGGTGCCCTGTATGTGAAGGAAGATCTAAAGACATTAAAGTGGATGTCATTTTGCAAGAGTTTGGATTATCAAAATTGAAAGAAATAAGTCTATTAACCTTGGGCGCCCTTGGTCTTCTTTTCATTCATTATGAGCACCTTGGGAGAATGGTATATAGGTCATCATCATGATTGGGCACCCTAGATCCAGAGTGTTGGAGAGATCATCAAATGGTGTCTAGAGGAAGTAGGGTGAGTTATGAGTTTGGTCGCATCAGGAGAAGGACACCAAAAATGCATAATATGATGATGTAAAAATATGTATATATGTAAAAATGTAGGAGGAAATAAAAAAGACAAACCTTACAAATTAATGTGCATAGTTACAACTCAATGTAACATGACTTTACAAAATCAATGTGAATACTTACAAATTAATCCAATGAACCATTCGGGTCTGCTCTACTCTTTATTGTGTCAAGTATTGCTTCATGGTTAGACTCACGCACCTTCCACAAGATTTTGTTCAAAGGTCTACCCCCATACTTTATCAAATGAACATTAGATGCCACGACAAGGTTTGAGTAATGAAGAATCTTTCGATGCATGTCAAAGTCCTGAAATAGCCAAATATTAACACTCTTATGTGGGTACTTTCTAAGCCATGTTCCAATAATAACCACTGAGCCTGTAGGGTTTTCAATATTTTCTCCATCTATAACAGGGGCCTCCAATTTCTTTTTGGCCTCAACACAACGACATAAGTAATAATCTTTTCCCTCTTCATTATCTTCATCTGTAATAACTACATATACATGCCCTACATTGATATGTGTAGCAAATTAGATGAAATTAGTCAAACATTACAAAAACACTACAAAGTAAGATGACATTACCTAGTTGAACTAGATGGAATTAGATGCATATATGTGCCCTATATTACCTGGTTGAACTAAATCTGATATGTGGTGAAAGTCAATTGATGATTCCATTTGTGTTAGTTCTAGTGTCGTCGGGGGTCGATACGTGTCAAGCGCGCTAAGATAACTTAACTGCCATTCGTCAACCCACTCCTTTGACTCGCACTCATCCCAGACTTGAATTGTTTAGGAAGAACAAAAGTATTACATCTTTTGCGTATGGATACTCCATGAACCTGCAATTGAGCTTCTGAAAGAGTGCATCTCATTTGATCTTGTCAGTGTACAACAGTCCTCATATGGTGCAATGTTAGTATCATCTATCAACCAAAAAAATTTACGAACTGAAGACTTACCTTCATTACCTGGACCCATGGAAGCATTACACCACTCGAATATCGATTTTGCATCTGTCAACTTTGCATTGTCTTTATACTTAACTCTTCTCATGCTATGGCTCTTTTGATACATGCTCCCCCTTTCCATGCCCGGCCTCAAAAAAGTTCCACATATGCTGAATACCTGTAAAATTATGCCTCCTACTCAGCCAATAGAAATTCCACGAGTTCTTGAATTGTGACGCACAGGTATCCGACCATATGATATGCTGACTGAACGATATGCCCCTTCTAGCCAAATCATTGTAGAACACCCAAAAGCAACCTTGCACGAACTCCGTAGAATGCATGCGACCATCACTAATATAGAAATTATACTCCCTTATGATCTTTCTGTCATCCTCTGTACTATCATTCACATGGATGAATGCGATGTGCACAAATATAGAAACCTGTGTGGAGTTGTAATATTGTGATTGCACCTCACGCTATGGCTGTAGACTATAGTTCTCTGCAAAGTTGATGACTAAAACAATGCTACCAACTGGAAATGTGTCCTTGCATAACTTGAATTGCAAGTCCAACCATCGAGCTCTATGGGCATGTCTTGCATACTCATACACTATGTTGTCATGAAATATAGGCATAAACTGATACACTGGAATCTTTTCAATAACCAATTCACACCTCTTTGCTTCTTTACCATCTTTTGTATTGTATGCCACTGTTTTATACTTGCCAAACTCTACTAGTTCATTCCCAACTGCATGTGTTCTTTCCATATGTTCACATATTGGCAAATTATGCAAGCCATCTCAACGATGACATGTGCCATCCAAGCATAATTTCTTTTAGAATATTTGACCTTCCTTTCTTTCACATAAAATTATTGATATGAAGTCTCTTGAAGATGTTGGTGGGGCACATATGGCACAACCCTGCAAATCATTGTTAGTATGCATATCTAAACATATAGACCTATAAGCATCAAAATGGTTAGAAAATTCAATATGTAATCTACAACAACAAGTAGTGCGTGTGTGATTTATCTTAACATAGAAAGGTTTTAGCATTTCAAAATATCTTTGACAAATTTTAATTTGAGGATACTTCTCTATAAATTTACCATAAAACTATGTTTGAGCCTCATCCAAAAAATGCTTTGGATGTGGCTCGCAGTTCTGACTACTGATTCTCCTTCTTAACACATCCCTTTGATTCAGAGATACCCTTGTGTAATTCTTCCAAAAGTCTTCAATTAGTGATCTCAATGCTTCAACAATTGGTTTATCTTTTCGTGGTAGTCTCCCCGAGAATGCCCATAATTCATTGGCATTAGTGTCCTCAATTCTTTGGCATCTTCCAATGGCTCTTGATAAAGTTTTCCTATTAATTCTCAATTGTTGACTCGTCTTTCTAATGAGACGAGCTTTCCTCATTTGACTACTTACTATAGTCGATGTAATCACACATTGTGTTGCATTACTATCTTTTGTGTGTGAGGTGTTACCTACACTCTCATACGTACTCATTAGATTCTTGACAATAGATTTTTCACTTGAAGCCTCTGATGTTCTCAACCCAAGAATCTTCATGATGGACCTATACTTTATACTTCGCATCATTTCAATGAATAGTTGACATCTTGCAGTCTCATTTAAATTTTTAAAGAACAATCTCCAAATCTTATTAGCATATCTTCTACAAGTGTGTATTGGAATCTTACCTTCCATTGGCTACAAAATATTCTCATCAATATCAATCAAATACTTTGGCTTTCTATGCAAAATTCTAGGTGGTGTTAAGTTAGGTAAATTTATCTCAACATTAGGAATTTCACCAATATTTAAATGAGATGGGTTAGATGGCATACCTTCGATCGAAGATGGAATAGATGACATACCTTGAGGTTGAGGTGGGAATGATGGCGTACCTCCTTCATCACATGTGAGTGATGACATACTCTCAACTTGAGATGTGGTAGATGGTGTCCCTACATGTTGACTTGTGGTAGAGGACGTGTCTCCAACTATGGTATTCAAATATCTCATACCACGAAGTTTTTTCATTCGTTCTCTTTGTGCCACCAATACCATATCTCTTTGTGATTGTTGTGGTTCCTCTTCAATTGGTATGTCTTCATTTATCATGTCCAATTTCCTCTTCTCATGAAGTTCCCTCATAGCCACTACTTTCTTTGCATTCTTAGCTTCTATCTCTTCCTGTGTTGGTTTAATTCTTGATCATTTCCTCGGCATGACGAAGCATTTGTCTGTAGCATGATAAAGAGACCAATATTAGTTCCTAAGAAATGAATACAAGATATAGTGGGATTGTATTTTTATTATGTTGTAAGGATTTATTCTTGTATAGTTTGAAATCATAGTATGTTAAGGTCTGTTTATTACACATAATTATTAAAGAGACCAAGTGTAGAAAATATACATGGCATCATGTGAGATTGTAGGCTGCTTTATTGATTGGGAATGTGTCTATTTTAAACATGTATGATAAAGCATTATAAAGTAATTCAATCCGAAATAAGGAAAATGTAAAGAATATGCATGTAAAGACTTGACATACCTAAAAAATGAAGATTTCAATGGAGAGAGTACCCAATTATGTAGTGTTTTTATCTTCTTGCATCAAACTCCTCAACAATTTGAGTTTTTCACCACTTGCTTCCTTTTCAATGTTAAATTGAATAACACTCAAATATCATTACTAACAACAATACTATTAACTAATCTATAATGTTAAATTCCTAAAATTGAATCACAATTAACATTGCAACACTACAAAAATTGAAACTTGAATAGATATATATCAAACTTGGTGTGAAAACTATGTTATTTTCTCCTTCTCAAGTTGGCAAAGCAGAAAAGGTGGTGGAAAGATCATGCAAAGGTGGTACAATGTGTCAAATGTGCATGTGAACTTCCCAACAGCATGAAAGTACTTCTTTTTTGTGGGAGCACGCGCAAAATCAGTAAGAAAACAAAGCATGTGGGCCTGGATCATGGGGGTCAACACTTTTTTACCGTTTCAATAGCAAGACAAAACAGGAACGTGTTATAATGCGCTCGCATTTTGTCCTGCTATAGATTGATCACATCCTTTGCATTGATCACATCTCTTTCCAAACCTTCCCCTTTAGACTTGAATGACCACAAGGTTTTTGAGAGAGAACTTTTCCTGTTTCCTGCAAGAGCTTGCCAAATACTCTGCCATATGATAGGGATAACAATCAAGGGGCAAGCCCTAATAATCAAGTTCTTGATAGAAAATGCCCATCGAGGAAGAAAGATAGATCTTCTTTGGAAGCAAAAGTTCTAGTTTGTGACAAATCCTTATCCAAGCATAAATAGTAGGGGTTAACCCTTAAAACTTAAACCCTATCCTTACACCCTCAACACTTGACACTATATCTTAAGCCTTAAACCCTCATCCCTAAATCCTCAACCCTCAATCCTTAAACCTTCAACCCTAAACCCTATCCCTAATCCCTCTACCCTTGACAGTCTAACCCTAACCTCGACATTAAATGCTAATCCATCAACCCTAAACCCTAATCCATCAACCCTTAACCCTATCCCTAAACCCTCAACCCTCGACACTAAACCTAAAACCCTAATCCCTCAGCCCTCAACCCTAAACCTTATCCCTAAACCCTAATCCCTCAACCCTCAACCCTAATATGTCATACCTCAACTCTATTCCCTCATCCCTAAACCCTCAACCCTCAACCCTCAATGTCAAATCCTAATCCCTCAACACTAAACCGTAATCCCTCAACCCTAATCCGTCATCCCTCAACTCTAATCCCTCATCCCTAAACCCTAAATGCTATCCCTATTCCTAAACCCTCAACAAACTCGATACTATACCTTAAACCCTAATCCCTTATCCTTGACACTCTTATTTAACCCTAATCCCTTGACCATTAACCCTATCCCTCAACCTCAACCCTCAACCCTCAACCCTTAACCCGCAATTCTCAACATTAAACCCTAATTCATCAACCCTAAACCCTAATCCCCCAAACCTAAACCCTATCCCTAAACAATCAACCCTCAACACTATACCTTAAACCCTAATCCCTATCCCTCAACCCTTAAACCCTATCCCTACACCCTTAACACTTGACACTATATCTTAAGCCTTAAACCCTCATCCCTAAATCCTCAACCCTCAATCCTTAAACCGTTAACCCTAAACCCTATCCCTAATCCCTCTACCCTCGACACTCTAACCCTAACCTCGACATTAAATGCTAATCCATCAACCCTAAACCCTAATATGTCAACCCTAAACCCTATCCCTAAACCCTCAACCCTCAACACTATACCTTAAACCCTAATCCCTCAACCCTCAACCCTAAACCTTGTCTCTAAACCCTAATCCCTCAACCCTAAACCCTAATCTATAACCCCTCAACTCTAATCCCTCATCCCTAAACCCTAAATGCTATCCCTATTCCTAAACCCTCAATAGACTTGATACTATACCTTAAACCCTAATCCCTTATCCTCGACACTCTTATTTAACCCTAATCCCTTGACCATTAACCCTATCCCTCAACCTCAACCCTCAAGCCTCAAGCCTCAACCCTTGACTCTCAACATTAAACCCTTAACTCTTATCCCTTGACCCTCAACCCTATCCCTAAACCCTAAACCCTAAACCCTAAACCCTAAACCCTCAACCCTCAACGCCAAATCCTAATCCCTCAACCCTTCACTCTAATCCCTCAACCCTCAACCCTATCCCTAAACCCTCAACACTATACCTTATACCCTAATCCCTTAACCCTAAACCCTAATCCCTCAACCCTCAACCCTAATCCGTCATCCCTCAACTCTAATCCCTCATCCCTAAACCCTAAATGCTATCCCTATTCCTAAACCCTCAACATACTCAATACTATACCTTAAACCCTAATCCCTTATCCTTGACACTCTTATTTAGCCCTAATCCCTTGACCATTAACCCTATCCCTCAACCTCAACCCTCAAGCCTCAAGCCTCAACTCTCAACATTAAACCGTAATTCATCAACCCTAAACCCTAATCCCTCAAACCTAAACCCTATCCATAAACCATCAACCCTCAACACTATACCTTAAACCCTAATCCCTATCCCTCAACCCTTAACCCTTAAAACTTAAACCCTATCCCTACACCCTCAACACATGACACTATATCTTAAGCCTTAAACCCTCATCCCTAAAGCCTCAACCCTCAATCCTTAAACCTTCAACCCTAAACCCTATCCCTAATCCCTCTACCCTTGACACTCTAACCCTAGCCTCAACATTAAATGCTAATCCATCAACCCTAAACCCTAATCTGTCAACCCTAAACCCTAATCTGTCAACCCTAAACCCTATCCCTAAACCCTCAACCCTCAACACTATACCTTAAACCCTAATCCCTCAACCCTCAACCCTAAACCTTATCCCTAAACCCTAATCCCTCAACCCTCAACCCTAATCCATCACCCCTCAACTCTAATCCCTCATCCCTAAACCCTAAATGCTATCCCTATTCCTAAACCCTCAATAGACTCGATGCTATACCTTATACCCTAATCCCTTATCCCCGACACTCTTATTTAACCCTAATCCCTTGACCATTAACCCTATCCCTCAACCTCAACCCTCAAGCCTCAACCCTCAACCATCAACTCTCAAAATTAAACCCTTAACTATGATCCCTCGACCCTCAACCCTATCCCTAAACCCTAAACCCTAAACCCTCAACCCTCAACGTCAAATCCTAATCCCTCAACCCTTCACTCTAATCCCTCAACCCTAAACCCTCAACACTATACCTTATACCCTAATCCCTCAACCCTCAACCCTAATCCATCATCCCTCAACTCTAATCCCTCATCCCTAAATCCTAAATGCTATCCTTATTCCTAAACCCTCAACATACTCGATACTATACCTTAAACCCTGATCCCTCTACCCTCGACACTCTTATTTAACCCTAATCAATTGACCATTAACCCTATCCCTCAACCTCAACCCTCAACCCTCAACTCTCAACATTAGACCCTTAACTCTAATCCCTTGACCCTCAACCCTATCCCTAAACTCTAAACCCTACACCCTCAGCCCTCAACATCAAATCCTAATCCCTCAACCCTTCACTCTAATCCCTCAACCCTAAACCCTATCCGTAAACCCTCAACACTATACCTTAAACCCTAATCCCTCAACCCTAACCCTAAACCTTATCCCTAAACCCTAATCCCTCAACCCTAATCTGTCATCCGTCATCCCTCAACTCTAATCCCTCATCGCTAAACCCTAAACGCTATCCCTATTCCTAGACCCTCAATGGGCTCGATACTATACCTTAAACCCTAATCCCTTATCCCTAAACCCTCCAACCCTATCCCTAAACCCTCCAACCCTATCCCTTAACCCTAATCCCTTAACCCTCAACCCTATCCCAAAACCCTTAACCCCCGAACCTCAATGTAATCAACCCTCAACATCAAACCCTAATCCCTCAACCCTTAACTCTGATCCCTTGACCCTTAACCCTAAATGCTATCCCTAAAGCCTCAACCCTAAACCCTAATCCCTCAAGGTCCTAAACTCTAATCCCTTATCCCTAAACTCTAAATCCTTTCCCTAAAAGCTCAACCCTCAACCTTAAACCTTAATCACTCAATCCTTATCCACCCCTCTCCTCCCCTATCTGGCTCACTCCCATCTCTACCCTCCTCTGCCCTCGACACTATACATACCTACATATAGTCATACATAGATACATACATACATACATATTGGCATACATAGATACATATATACATACATATAAGCATACATAGATACATACATGCATACATATTGGTATACATAGATACATACATACATACATATAGGCATACATGATTAATAGCCTTGAACAAAAAAAAAATTTGAGGGGAACATAACGCGAGCGCATTATAACGCGCTCACGTTATGTCAAACATGACAAACAACAAACTTGCGGAAATGGAAAAAGGCAAAGCAAACCATAACGCAGGATGTCTTGCTTTGGGAATCCCAAGCCTTGGGCTTGGGATTTGCTTTGGATTTCCAACTCAAAGGCTTGGAGTTCCTTTTGAACAGTCACAGACGTGTTTTTCTAGATTCTTCAAGATTTCACATAATTTCGTTCGTGCTAACCCTCAGATTTGCACGTGTTTCAACGTCGAACAAATCAAACACCTGGGTAATGTTAGGCTTTCTCTTAGCTATTTGACGATGTGATTTTTTTCACATTTTAACAATGTTAAGCCTTTCATCTTTAATTTCTTTTGTTTGTGTGTCTGTTTTTGGGCAAAAACCACTGTTTGGTCTTTTTTTCATTGTAAATTAACTATTCATTGAAATTTCAAAAAAATTACATATTTAGAAACTAGACTCCATTCTACAAATATTAAAAAAGGAAAAAATAATTTTCAATTAGTTTTCAAAATATATAGGGGTAGCACGGCCAAAATTTTGTTTTTTAGGATGTGTTCACTTTGAAAATTACTAAAAAATTAAATATTCATCAAAACATTATCAGAAAAATCGGGCATAAACTACATGCTATTAGCTAATTTCTCAATGAAGCGATTTTAAAAATACCAAAAAAAAGTTGACCTTTTGAGGGAGCCACAAAACATGCTATGTTATGTTTTTTTGATAGAAACAACACCAATTTCTGTGGCTTCCTCTTTTGAACCCCTTAATCTATGCCATTTTTAAAAAAAAATAGTAGTTTAGAAAGTAGACTCGGAGTACTATGAACATTGTTTTGGTTGCATCTCCAAATTTTGAGTGTAACTATGCTCAATTTCTCATCCAAGGCCAGTATTTCCTGATTTTAGAAAAAAAGTGGCCACTTAAGACCCCTTTTTGGCCCCCCATCTTCTTGCACTTACCCGTGGGTAAGTGCAAAAAGATGGGGGGCCAAAAAGTGGCCAAATTAATTTCAAAAAAATTAAGTCATAATGCGAGCGCATTATAATTTGCTTGCATTATGACTTGCGATAAATAAAATAAAAGGTTTCTAATGTCATTTCATTTCTTTCTTTCTTCTCCTCTATGCCCGTGGCCTGCAAACCCTAGAAAGCGCGCTCGCGTTTTGCAAAACTCCATTCAACACAAAAACCTTATCGATTCATCACCAAAATGCCGCCATGACGTCGAGCACGCCAAAGGAGTGAGTTGTATTTGTTTTTTGCTTGAATTTGTTTCTAAATAGGTAGGTTTTAGTTGATTTTTGATGTATATTTCGTTAATTGTCAGGAAATGTTAATTCACCTCCTCCTCCTCCTCAAAATCTACAAAATCCTGAAGAGGAAATACTTGCAGAACAACAACCTCCTCCATCCATTCCTCGACATGCCCCTGGAACACAAGAAAATATAATGGGGCAAATTGAAAACAACAAAAAAGAATTGAAGATATAATTGCAAGGTTGAAAGATCCTTTCACTTCAACCTTGCATAGGTCCACGCTTGCTGAATCTCTTGAATCTACTTTACCAAATGTAGATTCAATTAGCAAGCAAATAACTAGTTGGATGGATAAGAGGAGAGAGTTTAGAGATTATTATGCAGACAAGCTATCATACCAAGATGTGAAAAAAATACAAATCACAAAATTAGACTTGTGTTCCATTTTCACAAACCCACAAACAAATCAACCTCCACCCATTACATGCAAGAGGTATCCATTGGTCCAACAAACAAGCGATAAGGGACAATTTTGGGTAGAGGTGGTGGATGGTTTTTGACCATCCTCTATGCAATAATAATGAGGTCCCGCAATACTTTTTAAGGAAACTCTACTACAAGTTTGTCCTCAATAAAGTGCCAAACTATTTTGATATGCGGGACTTTCAGGGTAGAGGTGGGGGGTCAGCACAAGATAGACCAGGGGCACGTGTTGACCCACAATGGCTAGTGAGATGAGTAATCAGCAGACCAGCCCACGAGCATGTTTCTATCCCTTCCATTGTGAAGGAGAGTGTTGAGGTTGATACATTTCAGTCCATTAGTGCCTTGACCCAGAGCATCATAGCGCATGCCAGTCCTGCAGCACAAAGTGGGTTGGGAGATAGTGCGAGGAGTAGGGTCCCACCCCATACTTGTCAGACTTGTGGGCCAGCCTATGGTTATGACCCCATGGATAGTCAGGATGCAGGTGCACAGGCTACATCTGTAGCTGAGTAGATGGTGATGACAGATACCCTCCTGAGTGAGACTTTAGGCCTTGATACTCAGGGAAATATTAACAAGTTTATTGAATTTTATTTATTAAATTTCATTTTTGAAATGCAAGATTAACTAATTTAAATTGATGATTTTAATGAAATTTCAAGGTCATAGCGTCGATGTAGTTTTCAGTGGTTCGCCACTTGCATTTTACACTAGATCATCTACTGGCGGGGTATGTAACTAGTAAACAATTATAAATATTACATGTGAATAGCATCGTTATATGAATGGTATTATAATATCTAATTTTGGATGTTGAATAGGGTAATATTGTAGATTTCATGGCAACACTTGCCAGCGATAGTGGCCTTCAAAGTTTTACAGAGGTAATAAAATAAATAGTTTAATGAATGAATTGTACTTACTAGATTTTTGTATGTGACTTGTGTGCTTTATTAGGTATACTTCCATGTTTAGATGAACATGTGTGTATGTTAGGAGCCATGATTTGCATCACTATTATAGTTTTCGTAATCGAATAATGTTGTTTTATTTGCAGATGATGCAAGCTGTGGAGACACCTCCCCATGTTCAGAGGGCAATGGAGCATGGTATGGCCTTTGCAATTCATAGCTCCATGGCATTGACAGGGGTATGAGGCAGATTGGTAAATTTTAATTTACATTCATTGTTATAGTTGTCTATTTTTGAAAAATCAAAAGATTATTGATTTGAAGTTTAATTTCTATCTGGATGGTTTTTATAGGACTTGACATCACCAGGGCCTATTCCTGCTACTGAGGCAAGCAAGGAGATAGATTATATGTTAGCAGTAAGTGATTATTTTGTTAAATGTTTCATTTTTTAGAACATGTAATTTCTATATATTAATGTCTATACTTTCTATTGTAACAGCTAAAGATGCAGGAAGAACTAAATAGGAGGAGTAGCCCTCAGGTTCCTAGTAGACCACCTACATGTGCGTCTCCATCCCCTAGAAGATCAAAAGTTGCCCGTGATTTATTCTCTTCACCAGCTAGAGGGGAATGACTTTTTATTGTGTTCCTTTGTTGTATGCCTATATGGCATTTGTGGAAACATATTTTGTATTGTACATAGTTGACATTGTATGCCTATATGGCATTCTTGTAAGCCTATATGGCTATTTTGTATATATGTTATACTTATATCAACAGTTATTGATGTATGCCTATATGGATATTTGGTTAATACAAATCTTTTTTATTGATGGCGTCCATACTTGCATTATAAATCCACCTTTGAATGGATATTTGTAGATGGCTACTTCAAATATTTAAAGTCCAATTGTATTACATAGGATGTTTGTTGATCCAATAAGCTAGCTATTGTTATTCAAGTATCACCTAAACCTCATTTTGGAACTAAAAGATAAAAGTTGTATTTAAAAAAAAAATGAATCATCATGTTGAACAGAAAATATTAATATTCTTTATGAGTAGCATAGAATGTCAACTATATGCAATATAAAAAAATGAATCATCATGTTATTCTTTATGTTTGAGATCCTAAAAATGACTAAGTCTGGTAGCTTGATATCCTAAAACACTAGGATGAATGTCCAAGTCATTAGGATGATTGTGCCTTGAGAAAAAGTCATTAAGATGAGCACCTAAAGGAGACTTTCTTAAACATTCAAACATTGAGCAACAAGCATGAAGGGTTAAGGCACAATTTGCAACTCATAAAGCCTCAAAAGGGTGCCCAACTTAGAGAGAGCATTCATTTAAGACAAGGCACCCATTGACACCTATTCCACCATAAAAGTACACCTAAGGTGGAAGGAGAACAAGCCACTAGTAAGTGAAGCGCACCTATTGTCTAAACCACTTCATTATGGCACCCTAGCATGAGGATTATATAAGTCAATAGGAAATGGCACCTAGAATGCAAATGAAGGACGAAGTGGAATTTTCAATAAGCATCAATTCACCTTGAGCTTTCAATAAATACATCAAATTGAGCCCCATAAGCCTAGGCACCCTTTTCCTTCAAAAGAACCTTGTATCAACGTCAAGAGTTGGATTGTTGATGACTTTCCCAGCTAGAGATAATAGTGAAAACAATCCTTCCACCATCAGGCTATTGAAAAATAATCATAATGTAATAATATATGGGATAACTGACATACACCTTGTGAAAAGTGATGATCATAACAAGAATGGTCACCTCAACTTAATGCCCAATAATTTTAATACTATCAAGCATCCACATAATAGTAGATAATCTTATCAAAAGTCACAGAGAAATTTCTAAGGACCATAGTGTTATCCCTATGACTTGACATGTACTACTTGTTTCATAAAGAAAAGGGACATGATATAAATATTGTTGTTATATGGAGCCTAATCAGACTCGGAGGATAAATTTACCCAACTTTTATCAGCATGGTTTCCCCCCAAATATTTTCCTACTAGTTTTAGCACCTTGAACTCTAAGTGCATGAAAATCATGAGGATGAGCACTTAGGGATGAGATAGTCTTCATAAGAGTTTAAATAAGAACATCATCAAAATGCGCCATGGTAGAGAGACTTGAGACCATCATCAAATAAGCCAAAATATCTATCTCTAATTACTTGACACAGATCCCAAAACCACCTATTGGACCAATAGGATCCTAGATGCTCACTTCATGCATTATGATATCTAGGTGCCAGTTTGATGCTCCATCACAAGGAAAGTGCACCCACACTTGCAAGTGTTTTTCTTCAGGATCTAGGTGCTAGTTGACGGTTGTAGTTGCCAAGAAGAGCGCCTAGCAAGAGGAAGTCTTTTGGAGTCTCCAAAACACATCAAACACTTGACTAACAACAAGATAACTTTTTCCCAAGTTAGGCACTTCAAGAGGGAAGTTAAAACATGAATAAGCGCGAACTTGTCTAGGTGCAAACTCAAGCTTGTTGAGGATACACATGGCACCCAACATTCCTTGGTGATTTTAGAAACTTCAAACGCTCAAAACTATTCAAGGAATGCCCAATGCCCCTTCTTGATGATAGGCCACCAAAGTGAGGGTGGAATTGCACCTTGATGGCATTAGGCGCTATCTAGAGTATGCTACTCCATGGAAATGCGCCTTCTTGCTTAGAGTCTTAATGAAAAGTCCTGGAGGTTAAGATGCGCCTTGTCTTAATGTGGTGCAACTCTTGGGTAAGAAATCTTGTAAAGTGCGCCTAACTTAGGGAAGAGGTTGATAACTTCTAAACCCTTCCTGGAACTTAGATTGCTTCAACTGAAGATCATCTTGCACCAATACATCACCAAACATTTAATCACAAGATCAATTCAAACTTAGGCACTCATTAAGAGTCTTTCCAATGTTGGCGCATCTGAGAGGTTGAACTGGCAAGAGATGGCGCCTAGCTTCCTAGACCTTGTTTCAATATGTTTGAGTTTGAAAGTTGACTCAATGGTATCAAGATCATGCCATAGAGTCTTTGGACTAGTTCGTTAGAGTTTCAAAAACATTTTGGCTCCTTGAAAATTCCTCCTACATGCTTGGGTGCCATTTCAAGGTCCTGGAACCATGATGTAGCGCCTTATTGCTCTAGGCACCCATTCATGATTATGCAACTTGAGATTGGCGCCTAGAGTGAATAGGCTTTCATCTTGACTTAATTCACTAAGGCAACCTTATCTTGAAGGCCAAACAACTTTTCCTAAGAGAGTGCCTTGATTGAAGACTCCACATCCTTGGGCGCTCATTTGGACAATTTGATGTGAAATTGGCGCCTAGACTCCAAGAGTCAACTTTCTGCTTTCCAGACTTAGCCAAAATTTGAGTTTCTGACTTTTTTCCTGCAAAATAATGAGATTGAGTTAGTCAAAAACCAATTCATTCCCTCATCATTCTGAATTAGCCTCCAGGAATGAGCAATAGGCTAATCCATTCTTCACCTAATTGAGCACCTAGGGGGTATAAAGCTTAACGTTGACATGAGAACAAGCACTTAGTAAATGAGAGTTTCTCAAATATTTAAACATGTGAATGAAGTCATAGAAATGCACTAAGTCATCTAGGTGCCATTTTCCCCTTGTGTACCCTTACATTTGCGCCTAAGAAGTTGCAACTTTACACTGCCTTTTTTTGACAGATTTTCGGGTAGCAGAAAACCTTTCACCATGAGAAAATGTCTTAGAGATATAAAAAATTGAGAGAGGTTTTTGTAGAGGCACTCTATGTGATCACGTTGCCTTAGACAGAATGTTTCTAAGTGACATTTTTTGAGTAACATCTCGTCAAAGATTGCTGTCTTTTTGCACTTTGCACTCTTCAGGGATATCATCGGTACAATGTAGCTCAGACTGTTTCGACATGTTTGGGTGAAAAACAAAACCATACCTAGCATAAAGGTACCCATTCGAATGCATTAGAATAGTCAATTTGGTCACATCACGAGCAGGATGAAAGTTATACCCCTTTGCAACTTTACACTGCCTCCTTCTGACGATTTTTGGGGCAGCAGAAAACCTTTCACCATGGGCAAATGTCTCAGAGATATAAAAAACCAAGAGAGGTTATTGTAGACGAACTCTACGTGATCGTGTTGCCTTAGACAGAAAGTTTCTAAGTGACATGGTTTTCAAGTAACATCTAGTCAAAGATTTCTACCTTTTTGCACTTTGGACTCTTCAAGGATATCGTCGGTACAATGTAGCTCAGACTGTTTCAACATGTTTGGGTGAAAAATAGGACCATACCTAGCATAAAGGTACCCATCTGGATGTGTTGGAATAGTCAATTTGGTCATGTCATGAGCAGGATGAAAGTTACACCCCTTTGCAACTTTACACTGCCTCCTTCTGACAATTTTTGGGGCAGCAAAAAACCTTTCACCATAGGCAAATGCCTTAGAGATATAAAAAATTGAGAGAGGTTATTGTAGACGCACTCTACATGATCATGTTTCCTTAGATAAAATGTTTGTAAGTGACACAATTTTTGAGTAACATCTCGTCAAAAATTTCTGCCTTTTTGTACTTTGGACTCTTTAGGGATATCGTCGGTACAATGTAGCTCAGACTGTTTCGACATGTTTGGGTGAAAAATAGGACCATGCCTAGTATAAAGGTACCCATCCAGACGTGTTGGAATAGACAGTTTGGTCACATCACGAGCAGGACAAAAGTTACACCCTTTGCAACTTTACACTGCCTCCTTCTAATGATTTTTGGGGCAGCAGAAAACCTTTCACCACGGGCAAATGCCTCAGAGATATAAAAACTGAGAGAGGCTATTGTATACGCGCTCTATGACTTTACAAAATTAATGTGAATACTTACAAATTAATCCAATGAAGCATCTGGGTTTTCTCTACTCTTTATTGTGTCAAGTATTGCTTCATGGTCAGACTCACACACTTTCCACAAGATTTTGTTCAAAGGTCTACCCCGATACTTTATCAAATGAACATTGGATGCCACGACAAGGTTCAAGTAATGAAGAATATTTTGATGCATGTCAACATCCTTAAACAGCCAAACATTAACACTCTTATGTGGGTACCTTCTAAGCCATGTTCCAGTAATAACCACTGAGCCTATAGGGTATTCGATGTTTTCTCCATCTATAATAGGGGCCTCCAATTTCTTTTTGGCCTCAACACAAAGACATAAGTAATAATCTATTCCCTCTTCATTATCTTCATCTGCAATAACTGCATATACGTGCCCTGCATTGATATGTGTAGCAAATTAGATGAAATTAGTCAACATTAAAAAAACACTACAAAGTAAGATGACATTACCTGGTTGAACTAGATGAAATTAGATGCATATACGTGCCCTATATTACCTAGTTGAACTAAATCTAATATGTGGTCAAAGTTAACTGATGATTCCATCTGTGTTAGTTCCAGTGTCGTCGGGGGTTGATACATGTCAAGTGGGCTAGGATAACTTAACTGCCATTCGTCAACCCACTCCTTTGACTCGCACTCATCCCAGACTTGAATTGTATAGGAAGAACAAAAGCATGACATCTTTCATGTATGGATACTCCATGAACCTGCAATTGAGCTTCTAAAAGAGTGCATCTCATTTGATCCTGTCAGTGTACAATGGTCCTCATATGGTGCAATGTTAGTAGCATCTATCAACCAAAAAAATCTATGAACTGAAGACTTACCTTCATTACCTAGATCCACGGAAGCATTACACCACTCGACAATCAATTTTGCATCTTTCAACTTTGCATTATCTTTATACTTTAACTCTTCTCATGCTATGGCTCTTTTGATACATGCTCCTACACCATCATGCTCCCCCTTTCCATGCCCGACCTCACAAAAGTTCCACATATGCTGAATACCTGTAAAATTATGCCTCCTACTCAACCAATAGAAATTTTGTGAGTTCTTGAATTGTGACGCATAGTTATTTGACCATATGATAGGCTGACTGAATGATATGCCCCTTCTAGCCAAATCATTATAGAACACCTGAAAGCAACCTTGCACGAACTCTGTAGAATGTGTGTGATCATCACTAATATAGAAATTATACTCCCTTATGATCTTTTTGTCATCCCCTGTACTATCATTCGCATGAATGAATGTGATGTGCACAAATATAGAAACCTGTGTGGAGTTGTAATATTGTGATTGCACCTCATGTTGTGGCTGTAGACTGTAGTTCTCTACAAAGTCGATGACTGAAACAATGCTACCAACCGGAAATGTGTCCTTGCATAACTTGAATTGCAAGTCCAACCATCGAGCTCTATGGGCATGTCTTGCATACTCATACACTATGCTGTCATGAAATATAGGCATAAACTGATACACTGGAATCTTTTCAATAACCAATTCACACCTCTTTTCTTCTTTACCATCTTTTGTATTGTATGCCACTATTTTATACTTTCCAAACTCTACTAATTCATTTCCAACCGCATGTGTTCTTTCCATATGTTCACATATTTGCAAATGTTGCAAGCCACTGCAATGATGACATCTGCCATCCAAGCATAATTTCTTGTAGAATATTTGACCTTCCTCTCTTTCACATAAAATTCTTGATATGAAGTCTCTTGAAGATGTTGGTGGGGCACGTATGACACAACCCTCCAAAATATTGTTAGTATGCATATATAAACATATAGACCTATAAGCATCATAAACATGTTGACTTGCGGTAGAGGACGTGTCTCCAACTATGGTATTCAAATCTCTCGTAGCATGAAGTTTTTGCATTCGTTCTCTTTGTGCCGCCAATACCATATCTCTTTTTGATGGTTGTGGTTCCTCTTCAATTGGTATGTCTTCATTTATCGTGTCCAATTTCCTCTTCTCACGAAGTTCCCTCATAGCCACTGCTTTCTTTGCATTCTTAACTTCTATCTCTTCCAGTGTTGGTTTAATTCTTGATCATTTCCTCGGCATGACGGAGAATTTGTCTATAGCATGATAAAGAGGCCAATATTACTGCCTAAGAAATGAATATAAGATAATAGTGGGATTGTATTTTTATTATGTTGTAAGGATTTATTCTTGTATAGTTTGACATCATGGTATGTTAAGATTTGTTTATTACAGATAATTATTAAAGAGCCCAAGTGTAGAAAATATACATGGTATCATGTGAGATTGTAGGCTACTTTCTTGATTGGGAATGTGTCTATTTTAAACATGTATGATAAAGCATGATAAAGTAATTCAATCTGAATTAAGGAAAATGTAAATAACATGCATGTAAAGACTTGACATACCTAAAAAATGAAGATTCGAATGGAGAAAGTAGCCAATTATGTAGTGTTTTTTTCTTCTTGCATCAAACTCCTCAACAATTTGAGTTTTTCACCACTTGCTTCCTTTTCAATGTTAAATTGAATAACACTCAAATATAATTACTAACAACAATACTATTAACCAATCTATAATGTTAAATTTCTAAAATTGAATCACAATTAACATTGCAACACTACAAAAATTGAAACTTGAATAGATATATATCAAATTTGGTGTGAAAACAATGTTATTTTCTCCTCCTCAAGCTGGCAAAGCAGAAAAGGTGGTGGAAAGATCATGCAAAGGTGGTACAATGTGTCAAATGTGCATGTGAACTTCCCAAGAGCATGAAAGCACTTCTTTTTTGTCAGATCACGCGCAAAATTAGTATCAAAATAGAGCATGTGGGCTTGGATCACGGGGGTCAACACTTTTTTACCGTTTATATAGCAAGACAAAATGTGCTCGCATTTTGTCTTGCTATAGATTGATCACATCTTGTGCATTTCTCTTTCCAAACCTTCCCCTTCAGACTTGAATCACCACAAGGTTTTTGAGGGAGAACTTTTCTTGTTTCCTGCAAGAGCTTGCTAGAAGTTCTAGTTTGTGACAAATCCTTATCCAACCATAAATAGCAGGGGTTCTGTCAAGCGATTGCCAATCCACTTCCACAAAGTCTCCTGAAGACTTCCTGATTGATTCCAAAACATCCACACCCCAAAACTAGAGAGGCAATCAATATAATCGAACCCATAAATCTACATTTGATGACTCATCCCTCAACTCTAATCCCTCATCCCTAAACCCTTGAACCTCGAACCTCAACCCTCAACCCTCAATGTCAAACCCTAATCCCTCAATCCTTAACTCTTATCACTCGACCCTCAACCCTATCCCTAAACCCTAAACCCTAAACCCTCAACCCTCAACCCTCAACCCTCAACGTCAACTCCTAATCCCTCAACCCTTCACTCTAATCCCTCAACGCTAAACCCTATCCCTAAACCCTCAACACTATACCTTAAACCTTGGTGTAGGAGCACCAAGATGTCTAGATTTTATTTGATCTTCAAGTTGTTTGTTTGAGTCAATTGGGTCCTTGGGACCATTTAATATTGTAATAAGGCTTGAAAGCCATGCTAGTAATAGGACTATGTCCAAATGTCTATTATCTACTCTCATATTGTAAAGGAGGACAATCATATTGTATAGGCAGTCTTATGTGTTTGTAGCCTTCCTAAAGTGTCTAGGAGGCAATCCTCTTAGTTGGAGGCATTTCTAAGGATAAAAGGTATGTTAAAACCTTGTTAAAGGTTACTACATGTTAGAAAAAGGCATTTCTAAACAAAAACTGTAGGTATTGTCCAAGAAGACAGTTACTAAATCTGTCATTAGTGCTGCAATTATGAAGCACGTTGGTTTAGGCAGTTTCTAAAACCCCCAACCACCCTCACTTGACTTATTGCATGTAGGAGGCCTTCTTTATGGAGGAGGGGATTCATTTTGTACCAGCAATTGGAGGGATTTGAATAGAATAAAAAAAAACCATTGTTTCCTGCATTTTCTGTATTTCCTATGTTCTTGTGTTTTTTGAGCCCGTACCACTGTACAGTATGGCTCTGTCATGAAAGGTTGAATGATTGGGAATGAATGCTGAGGAGTTAACTATCCATTGAAGCAAGTTTAGGCTCTTGACACTAAGTGAAAAGCATCACATGACTGTATAACTTCATACTGTTCCTTGAAATTGTTGTTTCCATAAACTACTCGCTACTTTTCTAAGAAATTTGTACCTGTATAGAATTAGCATAGTTCATGTATGCATTGGTTGGTTAGGGGACTAAACATCTTTGATTTGAATCTATTTTGAGGTTTTGACAGTAAGGCAGGAGGAAGAAATCATATGTTTTCTCTTGACTGTCCAAAAACCTAAGTTAGGGTTTCTTTTGACAGTCAGATGGTATTCTCCTCATTCCATTGATCCTTTCTATTACTGATCAATGGAATGGGTGGTAAGATAGTTGGTCCTTGGTCTGGTAAAGGACTTGGAGGTAGGAGAATGGGTTTGGTCTAAGTTTGCCATGTAGATGGCCCATCAAGAGTCAAGTATTGGAAAAAGAGAAGGACAATAGTCACCACAAGGAAGAAACTTGGTAAGTTTGGTTTAGTATTGTTTTGTCAATGAATGCATTAGATATGTATGCATGTGAGAGATTTGCAAGTTTCATGAGTTTGAGTGTGTCTCAATAGAGATCTTCACAAAGAAGACATGGTGATTGTCTACATAATGGAGTAGTGAGATGTTATGACTGTCTTTTGAAGACTTTTGGTAAGACTGCTATCCTGAAGGTCCTACATAGTGAAGATGGTGAATGGAGTTAGATATCATATGATAGGTATCTTGAAGTCCCTCATTTATGTATGTCAAGAACAAGGTAGTGATTTTATTAAGCCTTCATTAAGAGAAGTCTGAGAGCCTTTGCATGTGAAGTTTTCAACCATGCTACTACTGACCTAGATGCTCTGCATCAAACCCTAATCCCTCAACCCTCAACCCTAAACCTTATCCCTAAACCCTAATCCCTCAACCCTCAACCCTCAAACCTAATCCGTCATCCATCATCCCTAAACCCTAAATGCTATCCCTATTCCTAAACCCTCAACTGACTCGATACTATACCTTAAACCCTAATCCCTTATCCCTAAACCCTCCAACCCTGTCCCTAATCCTTATACCCTCCACACACTACATTAACCCTAATCCCTCGACCCTTGACCCTATCCCTAAACCCTTGAACCTTGAACCTTGATCCTCAACCCTTAACCCTCAATGTCAAACCCTAATCCCTCAACCCTTAACTCTTATCCCTCAACCCTCAACCCTATCCCTAAACCCTAAACCCTCAACCCTCAACCCTCAACGTCAAATCCTAATTCCTTAAACCTTCACTCTAATCCCTTAGCACTAAACCCTATCCCTAAACCCTCAACACTATACCTTAAACCCTAATCCTTCAACCCTCAACCCTCAACCCTAATCCGTCATCCCTCATCCCTAAACCTTATCCCTAAACCCTATCCCTAAACCCTTGAACCTTGAACCTCAACCCTCAACCCTCAACATCAAACCCTAATCCCTCAACCCTTAACTCTTATCCCTCGACCCTCAACCGTGTCCCTAAACCCTAAACCCTCAACCCTCAACCCTCAATGTCAAATCCTAATCCCTCAACCCTTCACTCTAATCCCTCAATGCTAAACCCCATCCCTAAACCCTCAACACTATAACTTAAACCCTAATCCCTCAACCCTCAACCCTAAACCTTATCCCTAAACCCTAATCCCTGAACCCTAATCTATCATCCCTCATCCCTAAACCCTAAATGCTATCCCTATTCCTAAACCCTCAACCGACTTGATACTATACCTTAAACCCTAATCCCTTATCCCTAAACCCTCCAACCCTATCCCTAATCTGTATACCCTCCACACTCTACTTTAACCCTAATCCCTTAACCCTCAACCCTATCCCTAAACCCTTGAACCTCAAACCTCCACCCTCAACCCTCAACGTCAAACCCTAATCCCTCAACCCTTAACTCTTATTCCTCGACCCTCAACCCTATCCCTAAACCCTAAACCCTAAAACCTCAACCCTCAACCCTCAATTTCAAATCCTAATCCCTCAACCATTCACTCTAATCCCTCAACCCTAAACCCTATCCCTAAACCCTCAACACTATACCTTAAACCATAACCCCTCAACCCTCAACCCTAAACCTTATCCCTAAACCCTCAACCCTCAACCCTAATCCATCATCCTTCAACTCTAATCCCACATCCCTAAACCCTAAACGCTATCCCTATTCCTAAACCCTCAACTGACTCGATACTATACCTTAAACCCTAATCCCTTATCCCTAAACCCTCCAACCCTATCCCTAATCCTTATAGCCTCCACACTCTACTTTAACCCTAATCCCTTGACCCTCGACCCTATCCCTAAACCCTTGAACCTTGAACCTTGAACCTCAAGCCTAAACCCTCAACATCAAACCCTAATCCCTCAACCCTTAACTCTTATCCCTCGACCCTCAACCCTATCCCTAAACACTAAACCCTCAACCCTCAACGTCAAATCCTAATCCCTCAACCCTTCACTCTAATCCCTCAACCCTAACCCCTATCCCTAAACCCTCAACACTATACCTTAAACCCTAATCCCTCAACCCTCAACCCTCAACCCTAATCCGTTATCCCTCAACTCTAATCCCTCATCCTTAAACCCTAAATGCTATCCCTATTCCTAAACCCTCAACCGACTCGATACTATACCTTAAACCCTAATCCCTTATCCCTAAACCCTCCAACCTTGTCCCTAATCCTTATACCATCCACACTCTACTTTAACCCTAATCCCTTGACCCTCAACCCTATCCCTAAACCCTTGACCCTCAAACCTCAACCCTCAACCCTCAACATCAAACCCTAATCCCTCAACCCTTAACTCTTATCCCTCGACCCTCAACCCTATCCGTAAGCCCTAAACCCTAAACCCTTAACCCTCAACGTCAAATCCTAATCCCTCAACCCTTCACTCTAATCCCTCAATGCTAAACCCTATCCCTAAACCCTCAACACCATACCTTAAACCCTAATCCCTCAACCCTCAACCCTAAACCTTATCCCTAAACCCTAATCCCTCAACCCTCAACCCTCAACCCTAATCTATCATCCCTCATCCCTAAATCCTAAATGCTATCCCTATTCTTAAACCCTCAACCGACTCAATACTATACCTTAAACCCTAATCCCTTATCCCTAAACCCTCCAACCCTGTCCCTAATCCTTATACCCTCCACACTCTACTTTAACCCTAATCCCTCAACCCTCAACCCTATCCCTAAACCCTTGACCCTCTAACCTCAAGCCTCAACCCTCAACATCAAACCCTAATCCCTCAACCCTTAACGCTTATTCCTTAACCCTCAACCCTATCCCTAAACCCTAAACCCTCAACACTATACCTTAAACCCTAATCCCTTAACCCTCAACCCTAAACCTTATCCCTAAACCCTAATCCCTCAACCCTCAACCCTAATCCGTCATCCCTCAACTCTAATTCCTCATCCCTAAACCCTAAATGCTATCCCTATTCCTAAACCCTAAACTGACTCGATACTATACCGTAACCCTAATCCCTTATCCCTAAACCCTCCAACCCTATCCCTTAACCCTAATCCCTCGACCCTCAACCCTATCTCGAAACCCTTAACCCTCGAACCTCAATGTACTCAGCCCTCAACGTCAAACCCTAATCCCTCAACCCTTAACTCTGATCCCTTGACCATTAAACCTTAAAACTTGAACCCTAAAACTTATCCCTACATGCTCGACACTCGACACTATATCTTAAACCCTATTCCCTTAACCCTCATCCCTAAAGCCTCAACCCTAAATCATTAAACCTTCAACCCTAAACCCTATCCCCAATCCCTCTACCCTCGACACTCTTATTTAACCCTAATCCCTTGACCATTAGCCCTATCCCTCAACCTCAACACTCAATCCTCAACCCTCAACTCTCAACGTTAAACCCTAATTCATCAACCCTAAACCCTAATCCCTCAAACCTAAACCATATCCCTAAACGATCAACCCTCAATACTATACCTTAAACCCTAATCCCTATCCCTCAACCCTTAACCCTTAAAACTTAAACCCTATCCCTACACCCTCAACACTTGACACTATATCTTAAGCCTTAAACACTCATCCCTAAAGCCTCAACCCTTAATCCTTAAAACTTCAACCCTAAACCCTCTACCTAATCCCTCTACCCTCGCCACTCTAACCCTAACCTCGACATTAAATGCTAATCCGTCAACCCTAAACCCTAATATGTCAACCCTAAACCCTATCCCTAAACCCTCAACCCTCAACACTATACCTTAAATCGTAATCCATCAACCCTAAAACCTAATCCCTCAACCCTCGACACTATACCTTAAACCCTATGAGAAAAGATTTGTGTATGGTACATCCACAATGAGTAATTAACAGTTGAATGATGAAGGATGATCATTATGAGAAAAGATTTTCATTAGGGTACATCTATGTTTCTTGCTATCCACCTCGCACTTAGGAAAGGTATATTGTTATGAAATAGGAAAATAATCTCCCATTGTTTACTGGCTCTATCCACAAGAACTACTAGACTATACCTTAAACCCTAATCCATCAACCCTAAACTTTCTACCCTCAACACTCTACCTTAAACCTAATACCTCAACCCTTAACCCTAAATGCTATCCCTAAATCCTCAACCCTAAACCCTAATCCCTCAAGGTCCTAAACTCTAATCGCTTATCCCTAAACTCTAAATCCTATCCCTAAATGCTCAACCCTCAATCTTAAACCTTAATCACTCAATCCTTATCCACCTCTCTCCCCCCTATCTGGCTCACTTGCATCTCTACCCTCTTCTGCCCTCGACACTATACATACAGAAATATAGGCATACATAGATACATACATGCATATAGGCATACATAGATACCTAGATACATACATACATACATACATACATACATATAGGCATACATAGATACATACATACATACATACATATAGGCATACATACATACATGATTAATAGACTTCAAGAGAAAAAAATTTAAGGGGAACATAACGTGAGCGCATTATAACGCGCTCACGTTATGTCAAACATGACAAACAGGACTTACGGAAAGGAAAAATGCAAAGCAGAATATAACGCGAGCGCGTTATAATGTGAGCATGTTATAATACGAGCACATTATAACTCGAGCATGTTATAATGTGAGCACATTATAACGCGCTCGCGTTATATCTTGCTTTGGGAATCCCAAGCCTTGGGCTTTGGATTTGCTTTGGATTTCCAACCCAAAGGCTTGGATTGCCTTTTGAACAATCACAAATGTGTTTTTCCATATTCTTCAAGATTTCACATAATTTTGTTCGTGCTAACCCTCAGATTTGCACGTGTTTCAAGGTCAAACAAATCAAACACCTGGGTAATGTTGGGCTTTCTCTTAGCTATTTGACAATGTGATTTTTTTCACATTTTAACAATGTTAAGCCTTTCATCTTTAATTTATTTTTTTTGTGTGTCCATTTTTGGGTAAAAACCACTGTTTGGTCTTTTTTTCATTGTAAATTAACTATTCATTGAAATTTCAAAAAAATTACATATTTAGAAACTAGACTCCATTCTACAAATATTAAAAAAAGAAAAAAATGATTCTCAATTAGTTTTCAAAATTTATAGGGGTAGCATGGCCAAAATTCTATTTTTTAGGATGTGTCCACTTTGAAAATTAGTGAAAAAATCAAATATTCATCAAAAAATTATCAGAAAAATTGGGCATAAACTACATGCTATTAGCTAATTTCTCACTGAAGCAATTTTAAAAATACAAAAAAAAAGTTGACCTTTTGAGGGAGCCATAAAACATGCTATGTTATGTTTTTTTGATAGAAACAACACCAATTTCTGTGGCTCCCTCTTTTGAACCCCTTAATCTATGCCATTTAAAAAAAAATAGTAGTTTAGAAAGTAGACTCGGAGCACTATGAACATTGTTTTGGTTGCATCTCCAAATTTTGAGTGTAACTATGCTCAATTTCTCATCCAAGGCCAGTATTTCCTGATTTCAGAAAAAAAGTGGCCACTTAAGACCCATTTTTGGCCCCCCATCTTCTTGCACTTACCCTTATATTATTTAAATAACTATTTTTTTCTTAATGGATACATGTAGGATAAAGTTCTTGGTTTAAAGCTTCTTGGATCACTGACTTCTAGCCTAGAGGGCAATGATCATTTATCATATGATACATCTAACAAAAATATGTGCCAATATACTAGCTCGGAAGATGAGGAATTGATGAAAACAAGTAATAGAACAAGAACTGGTTTAACGATGCATAATTTTCCTAAAGAGAAGGGGAAGGTGGACTACATACCCTATGAGAATGAATGTGATGGAGATGATGACTTGCCCCTGAGTTTGAGATCAATTTATAAAGAGACATTTGATCATTGACTATAATGTGCTTGGCCTAATGATCAATAGCTACCTAGTGTGTACAAGGTGTTTCAATTTTGGGGATACAGCTACATTCTACGACCCTCCAATATTCATGGAGCAAATTTAGGCCTCTTTATTGTCCAAAATGTACATGTGGTATCTAAGCATAGAAACAATTTAGAACAAACCAGTAGGAGATTAATGCCATATTATGGTCCATCATATTATAGTGGTGAATGGAGAAGGCTAGAAAAATATAAGCCTAGCATGTCAGCATATGGTTTAAATTCAAATATGTATACACATCATCTCCAATTGGAAAATAGAAAAGAAATGAATAGAAGCCATCTTATGTATATAGATGGACGTGCATACACACACAAAATTATTCCAGGATTTATAAATAGTAGTAAGGGAAGGGACCCTACTGTAAGACCGAATTGTCAATTTGTTGAGGTTATAAATAATAAAGATGGAGATATGGAAAGAGAGGTTGATAGATTGATAATGGTTGAGGCTATTATGGACCTTACCATTGGGGATGAGTTATTGATTGATTACCCCTTCTTAAAATGCATTCATGCATGAAAAAAAATGGAAGAACAAGGTCTCCCTAAGGATGTTCTTAAGGGTAGAAAACCAAAGAATAATAAATGAGTGTGGACTGATCTTTTATAAACTATGTTGTCAAAATTATGTTTTATTTAAATTATTGTATAAAAAAGGTAGTCTATAAAATAATGTTCCATTACTCAATTGATGTATATATGTTCATACAATTTATATTTTTATTTTTTAAGCCATATTTGATTATATTTCTTTGAAATTGATACATTTATGATTTATCCAATTGTTGCCAAACATTAAATAATGCTTGCATTTGTTGATAGGTAGAAAATGTTGATGAAACACATACTAATACCCAAGATCCAACTGGATTATTAAGATTTGGATGGGATGATCCAAACCATCCTTTAAACAATACCAGGATGAAAAGAGAAACATTGAAGAGAATACTACCAGCTGAGAAATTTGAAGAGATGATGAGATCCGCATACACTGATGACATGCCACCTAGCCATAATGATGATTATAATGATAGTGAAAATGTAGTGTATGAAGAAGAATTGAATGAAATGCTTACAGGTTTCTTTGGGGATGGAAACAATGATGATAATAATGATCATATGGTTGATAGTAACGATGATAGCAGGGGTAATTACCACCAACGTAATGTTGATGATAATAACCTGAAAGACTTCATCAAGCAAGCGGTGAAGACACCCGTGTTTAAATTTGGTGCAATTAGAACCTCAAAAATGGCATGCACATTAATATTATTAGAAATCAAGTCACTATTTGGTTGGTCAGACAAAGGATTCACTACCCTACTGAAGTGAGTTGAAATCTATTTTTTACTTTGTATTGTCAATTGGTGTACATAATTCGTAAACATTCATCAACTTCATTTATATTTCTTTAAGCAGATTTTATAACCATATATTATATATAAATAGTCCTAGTATAGATTGACATATCAAACATGTTCATCATAAGTCAAACATTCAATTGATTTAATCTCTGGCAATCTTACAGGGCACTAAAAACTAAAATATTCTCTGAAGAGAATGTGTTGCCATCAACTTGCAAAGAGGCACGTCTATTTTTGGTTGAGTTGGGGATTGAATATAAGAAAATTCATTCATGTAAAAATGATTGCATTTTATATAGAGATGAATATCAAAACAAGGTAAAATGCTAGTCCAGGAGCACCTAGTCAAGAAGGGTCAATTGATGTACATGGTGTGCATAGTTGGTGTATATAGTTAAATAGTGTATTCAACTAAATTTAAGTTGTAATAAGGTCTAAATAAGACCATCAAAATCTTTGGGGGTCATCTAGTTCTTAGAAGTTAAAATTTGTCAAAGATTGCTTTGTATTAGATTGGTATGAGGAAGGCCAAAGGTCAAAAATTACATTTCCAATTATGAATTGTCGATGTTCTAAGTAAATATACATTCAAAAGGCCCTCATTTTATTCATGGTGCAGTTGGAAGTGAATGAAAATAAGGAAACTTGCCTTTTTTCTCAGTTTTCCATGTTTTTAACTATTTTTTCTCTCATTTTCAGCGGTTGTATGGCCCGTACGGCTCTGTCAGAAGGTGAGATTGGTTGGAAATGAAAGATTTGTGAGTCATATTTGATTTTCAGGTGGTTTGGAGTCTTGAAGTGGAATTATATCAAAGTTATTTGGTTTTGAGTGCATACTGCCCTAGCAAAACATGGGGCTAGGGTTTGCATAGAAGAAATGGAGTTTTAAACATTTTCCACCATCCATTTTTTTTAAAATTATGATTGTAGCTACTGCACCATGTGATTTTTGCATTCCAATTGGTTTGAGATCATTTCATGAAGTTTTGCATGAGTTTGAGGAAGCCCTATGTGTTTTTTCCCTAGTTTTTAGGTTGTTTTTAAGGGTTTCTAGCTTGAACATGAAATTCAGATCATGAGTAGTATTATTGACCCCAATACCAATTGAATCCCTTTATTTGCCACCTGTTTAAAGTCCTCAAATCATTTGGGAGTTTGGAAGTGCAAAATCATCATACTTCCTTTGTAAAATTAACCTAATTAGGCTTATTGGCAAATTGAAACAATCATTTTTTGAGCCTTTTGTTTCAAAGAAATCTATGCTGGATTTTCTATATGAATTAAAAATTGATAATGGGTAACCAAAAATGTCTTCATAGTCTTGAAAGGAGGCTTGAAACAAAAATTATGCTCTGACAGTCCTTTTTTGAGGGCTACTAGGATTAGAGAAATTTGAAAACAAAATGTCTTTAGTGAAGAGGACAGACCTTGGTGAATGATGGAGATGGTTGTGTTTGAGTTTCAGAGGTGCAAGAAGGTCATTGGTAACTTAGTTTAGGTATGGAAGTTGGAAACTTAAGAATGTACCCTTGAAATAGGAGATTGCCATGAGATGTTTGCTTTTGAAATGTGAAGAATGACCTTTTGAGCCCATTGTTGTGAAATAAGACCCTTTGGTTTTGAGTTTGAAACCTGGTTTGACATCAAATGCCCTATATACAAAGAGAAGAGATATCATACAGATGTACAAGGTCCTATACTTCCAAAGAAGGTTTTACGTCACATGCCAATTATACCTAGACTTCAACGAATGTTTCGTTGCAAGGCAGTTGTACAATTGATGGACTAGCACGCAAAGAATAGGAATAAAGATGGATTCATGCGAATTCCAACTGACTCCAAAGCAATGAAACACATAGAAGAAAAATGGCCAAGAAAATTCAAAGATGAATCCTGTAGTATCAGGTTTGGTCTTGCAATTGATAGAGTGTGCCCATTCTCTTTCCTGAGCTCAAATTATAGTGTTTGGCCAGTCAGATTGATAGTATACAATATTCCCCCATGGATGAGTGTTAGAAAGGAGCACCTTATGCTGACTCTCATTGTTCCAGGAAAACATCAAGTTAAAAACATGGATGTTTATCTTGCACCTTTTATTGATGAGATGCAACTGCTATGGAAAAGCATAAGAATGTATGACATATCACATCCTCCATCAAATAGGTTCTTCATGTTGTATAGTGTGTTATGTTGGACTATTCATGATTTCCCAGGTCTTGGTGTTTGTTTTGGTAAGATAAAATATTTATGTATTTACACTCATAATTTATTTTCACCCCAACTTTCATACTTAGTATTATACTATTTTTTTATGTTATTAACATTACTTATTGAATTGTAGGGCTTCAAACAAAGGGGATATTTGCATGTCCAAGATGTGCAGAACAATTTCAAGGGTAGTATTCTAAAGATCTACATAAATTTATTTACACAAACAACAGGGTTTTTCTACCAGTAGATCATAAGTTTAGAAATTGCCTGAAGAATTAATTTGATGGAAAAGTTGAAAATAGAGGCCATCCCATGATTATGGCCCATCCAGGTGATTTTCTTAAGAATTATAAAGATGCTGAATTGAAATCTTGGGAGGATTTTTTTATCAGGGTGATTCAATTGAAGAACTAGAACAAGTTGTTAATATGCCAGAAGGAATGAAAAGGAAATCCATATTTTATGAGCTCCCTTACTGGAAGGATCTATTAATATCTCACCTATTAGATCCTATGTACATCTTTGAAAATGTCCCAGATTCTATATTTTGACATATATCAAGAAAAGAGATGGACACCTTGTCTTTGAGGAGAGATATTGCTCTTTCCCATACTAAAATTGATAGAAAACATTTGTTGCCAAACAAGGAAAATGAAACATATGCAAAAGCTCCATGGATTTTGAAAAAAAAAAAAGAGCTAGACCAAAAAAAAAATGTCATCCATTCAATAAGGACACCTACTGGCTATGGGTCATCATTGGCTAAAGCTTTTACAGTTGATGGACATATCACATGATTTAAAGCATGTGATTTTCATAATTTTATGAAGGTATTATATATCATCATTTAACATTTACTAGCAACATTGATTAAGTACTAAATATATTTTGATATTTTGTTGTGTGAGAAAAAAATACTAATGACCTTTTCATAAATGTGTTTGATAGCATATCATGCCATTAGAAATTAATGGTGATTCTTGTCTTACAATTGACTTAAGGAATGCCATAAGTCAATTGTCAGCATTTACAAGGTCTGTGTTTATATGAAATGTTCATGTGTGAGAAACATAGAGATATTATATTGCATTTTAATTTTAGACTAAAGGTTCATACTAATTTACTATTATTATATTAGGTGGGTGACCTATAAGGATATCCATGAATGTGAATTGCCAAAATGGAAGAAGAAAATTGTAGAAATTGTATGTGTATTTGAGAAGGAGTTCCCTACAAGTTTCATGGACCTACAAGTCCATTTACTTATACACCTAGTCGATGACACTGAATTGGCAAGTGTCATATCAACGAGGTGGATGTTTTTATTTAAGAGGTATATGAAAACTCTAAAAAGATATGTCTGACAAAAGGCACATCCAGAGGGTTGCATGGTTGAAGGGTATTTATTGAATGAAGCATTTTTCTTCCTTTGTGATTCCTTGGTAAGTATTTTGAAGATGGGCCATGCTTCTGGGATGAAGAACAAGCATTAGATATTATTGATGGAGAAAAACCACAATCTAATAGTGTTCAAGTAGAAATTAGTAAGTAAATTCATTATCAGTGTGGTTGTTTTTCTTTTATCATTAATTTACTCTATAATTTATTTGTCAAATTAACAGCATGACATTTGGAGTTTGAAATAAACATGTTGACATGTAATAGATGTAAATGAAAGTACTATACTCAACAAGTTCATTTTGTACCACATGGACTTTATGAAAAAATTGATTGATCTATATGATAAAAAGAGAGAAGAAGTGTTAGAAGCAAGGAGACGGTTTAAGAGATTGAACCCCAATAATACTCCACTTCCCACTGATCTTCTTGGGGAATGGGGCAAAGATTGTACACTAGAATGGGTTATTGAACAAATTCAAAATCAAATAGAAGATGCAGGTATAGATTCAAACATAATAGAAGACGAAATCAACATGTCTAGAGGATGTGATAGAAAGGTACATTTGGAATTTTACAAAATGTTGTTTCCTTATAGTTTTGACACTATTAACTATTTTAATATTCATCATTATATTTGTTTTCACTAAAATAAATGGTCTTTCATAGGTGAGGAAATATCTAGCAATGTGGGCATATGGTCGACATTATCATGTAGAAAGTGTAGATGTAAAGAGATGATCCTTTGATTGTGGCATCATGGTTGACTTCAAGCAATTCAGTTGATCAAGCTCAAAAGATAAGAATATAATTGAAGGGAATCTACAATATGTTGGGAAAATACAAGAAATTATTGAGTTGGATTACCGCTCTTTTAAATGTTGTATTTTAAGTGTAGATGGTATGAAGCATTTGAGAGGACACGAAGACATGATACCCATAGTGGATTGTTTTCTATAGATTCCTCATGGTTCCTATAGGAGGATAAGGAGCCTTATGTTCTACCAATTCATAGCTTATTGCGAATATATACATGTGTTTATTAATCAATAAAATTGTTATAACATACGTCGAATATATGTATGTCGTTCATGTGCAGGTATTTTTCTATGAAGATATTTTAGACCTGAAATGGATATTTGTCATACATTATGATCCAAGGTTAAGGCATGTATTTAAAAATGCATTAGTGGATACTGAGCAAAACAATGATGGGCAACAAAATGAGAGAGAGGGATTAGAGAACATCAAATAAATTTACATCCATGATGATGTTGAAGATGGTTATGTTCAGGCATAAGAAGACAACAATCCAGAGTTAGATGATGTTATGGAAGACAACAATATGGATGGTATAAAAAATGATGATCTAAATACATCTGGTAACAATATAGATGGTCTACATTCAAATTTCAATGATGATGAAGATGATGCAAGTCAAGATGAGGATGATGATAATATTAAATACTTGAAAGAACATATGAACATTGACAATGATACACTAGATGACATTATAGCAGACAATAATGTTAATGACCAAGACTTCTAAATTTTTAGAATTATTTGCAATCTATGTTTAAAAAGGATGATTCTTATGGCCTAAACTTTGAAATGCTTCAATAATATTATTTGTGTCGATACAAATTACCTATTGCGATATCTTTAAATTGTTCAATCTTTGGTATGAATTGTTGGCAGAAAAAATTAGGATTACCTGGATGCTTCTTCCATGCATTTTGTATCAACATATGTTCATGAAGACACAAAAGTTAATAAAATATTAATGCACATAACTCACAATTATGAAATAAGAAACTTTGTTAACTTTATTTTTAAATAGTTTCAATTTTTATGTTGAACATAATTTTGAACATGTAACTGAAAACATTCACAGTAAATGCTTTATTGTATCAGCATATTCATTCACATAAGCATAGTATTGAGGCTCAATAACTGATGTTCATTCAAATATAAGAAGAAATAAGTATGGAAAACATAAGAAAAATACAGAATGATAACACAATCATGGAGAATCTCTGATAATAAGATGTTCTATTTCATTCATAAGCTCAAAAGTTACACCAATAAAGTTTTGGTACACCCTTCCACTCATACCTTTATTATTTTTTTATCAAAGTTTATATAGAGATTACATAATATCAACCATAATCCCTAAGCCATTAACCATTAAACTACATAACCCCTAAGCTCCAAATCCCTTATCTTTCAACCTGTCAGGTCACAAAAATGTAGGTTGTTAACCCTAAGAGGTTGCCAGGCTCTCTTGACACTTTTGGCTAATGACACAGGGTAGATATGGCTAAAACCCCCTTCACTTCAGGTTCTGCCAGACCTAGGTGGGTGTACCTTAATAATTAGTGCAAACTTGATTGACCTTTACAATGGCAAATTGGTGTGAAGTGTTGAGTACTTGTGACTCAGATTACAGGCATCGGCTTGTGCTGCTCTTTATCTCAACGATCTCTTGTTCTTGGTTGATTGCCCTTTGTTATTGGCCTAACAGGCTCTATCAGCGTAACTTGTTTGTGTTCCAGTGATGGAGTATGTTTCACTGTGCCCATCAGCTTGACTATTGCTATTGGGCTTGGCTGAAGTTCTTACTTTGATCACTTGTGTTACACCGATGGTAGCAAGGTCTATTGGATGGGCTTGAACTCTGCAGGTTTGGTTCAAGGGTTCAAGGTTCTATTGGATCAGTGGGACTTATCATTATTGGAGGAACTTAGGAGACTACTTCTGATGTGTGGGGTCTTACCAATGAAGGGCTAGTGGTATACTCTATCGGGCTGACTTTCACTATCGACATGGTCTTGGGTTTCTTCTCTGATGTGCTTTGGTCACTCCGATGAAGGACATCAGCTAGGGTCTTCCCGATGGCTATTAGAAATAGACTGATTAGTCTTGTCAGCAACAAAAGTGCCAACAGTTATCATAATTGTGGTCGTGTATATAAACTAGGATAGCAGCCATTAACTGGTGCATGTGGGATAATTAGATCTCATGAATATGAACAGTCATGGAAACGATTATGAGATGGGATGCTAGGAATTCATTTGACAATGGTGATGTGGCTCCTTGAAATGGTAGAAGGACAGAATAGCCAATGTTGTATTAGCAATGTATATCACTAATATTGTCAATTGAAGAGTTGCCATTTTGTAACTGTCTAGTCCGTTATGGTAGTCGAACCGAATGTTTTCTTTTGAAATGTGATATGTTAAATGCATTGTAACAGAGGAGTGTGTGAGGGAGGTAGACAGAGAGAGTTTAGACTATTCTATTCAGTTGGTCTCGACACTCATGCATGGACATGTAAATCTGAATGCTGGATGAGTGTGATACCTAGAACCGAGCAAGACAGACAGAGAAGATGAGTGACTATCAAATTTATCTCTAGATGGAACAGGATGTTAATCTCCATGAAAGGGCCTAGTGCCTGAATTGTATTGTAACTGTATTTTCTGTTGTTGAATAATAGAATGGCGATCTGGGCTTTTGGAGTGTAGAATTTTTTACCCGTAAAGGTTTTCCCCATGTAAATCTGTGTCTTTGTTCAGTGTTTCATGTTTAATATTTCTGATGTTGAAACTAGTTAATGTTGCTTGTACTTTCCTCTAAGGGTTAATGTTGGAAATGAACTGTCTGATTCCACTTTGTGGCATAGTTGTGCATGTTTTTGAGGCAATCTAATGAAATTTAAATCTGTCGAAGACACTGCTGTTCTTAGAAATACATTATGAGATGCTCTCATTTCCTTACAATTGGTATCAGAGCCTTCTTCTGGGATCTGCTTTGTTGCTCACATATGTACATTTGTGTGCTGCATGTGTTTGCATGTAAGAGTTCCTGGTGTATAAGGTCTGGGTATTCCTTCTATGATGATTTCTTAGTGTGACAGGCTTGAGGAAATCTGAAGGAATCATCTGATGATTGATCCTTGTTTGAGTGAAGTCTAGCAGTTAATCTTGTTTTCATGTTACAGCAGGCACTTGAAGGATGGTGAAGATGGAGATACTAGAGCTAGTCATATTGAAATGATGTGGTCTGAGGCTCCTAGTTGGCAGCAATATAATCCTGATGCATGGGGTGGAATATTTTAGTCTATGGTTGAGATGCAGCAAATTTCTTTATTGGATGTCGGTGTGAGAGGCTCCCTGATGATATGTAGAAGCTTGGGTTGTTTATCAGCTATGGAGAAATGTACTTATGCTGGGTGTTTTGTCCTAGAATTGGAAGGCATAATTTTTGTTACCCTAATTGCATGTATGCTATGGAGTTGATCAATGGATGGTCTGAGAGCTTCTATAATAGCCTGTCTCTCTTGAATGCATGTGCAGATTGGTGTTTATGGAGTTGTCCTATAAGTGGGCCTGAAGTTCATGAACTGCTATTTCCTTTAGCGGATGCTTTGTACTTGCACGTCTCAGAATTATGTACCTTGGTTTTGGGTTTCATAGTTTTTTATAAAATCTATGGTTTTGCAAATTCATGATGATCCATTTTTCTGGTTTAACTGTTATGGTGTTTCTTGATTCATATTCTTGGTCTTCTGAATCTGAAGTGGGTATGGATGTGCATGGGTGTTTTTTGAACATAGTGGTTTTGCAAGTTTTACATGGTCAAGAGAAAAACTTGTGGTTTTGTGAAGCTATAGTTAAGCTATTTCTAGACCCTGGCTTTTGAGATGTTACTGGATGATATAGTTGTAGTTTTGCATGCATGCTTCATGCATGGTGTGAGGAGGTGAAATGCCTTCTCTGCATGGGAGTGCTAGTAAGTGATATGTCACTCAGTATTTTTGTGGTAATGCTTCTAGTTTTCTTGATTGGTGCTCAGGTTGTGGACATGTTTGGTAAATCAGATTTCTATGTAATCTGGTGTTTGAATCATGTTGTCTACATGATAGTTTTATTCCTTGAGATCTTAGGTTTGCAGTTTCTAGTGCAATAATGGGTTTGCATGTTTCAGTATTTTGGATCTACGAGTTATGCAGTTTTTTAGGTGTGTACAACCTATTGATTGCAGTGGGATAACTCAGAAGTGGATGGTCTATATCCACAAGATTGATCATGTGATTATGCAGACTTGTTAGATGGCCTTGTCTATGGTGACTTGTGCATTGGTGTGACTACTTTGGAAGGAGAGGATGGATGCTATAAAGTACTTGAATAGTTGGTTAAGGAGACTTGTAGCATGTGTATCATGATGTCAAGAATAGCTTAGATACACAGGTTTGTGTAAGCTATTGACAGTGATAGCATATTTCCTTGGTTTGGAAATCTTGGTGCCACTTGGTTTTATTGTCACATGGACATGTTAATGTGTGGACTTGGAGGATTTTCATATTAGGAGAAATTTGGTCATGATGCTTGGAAAGCTTGGTTGTCACAGTTCAGTGGGAGCTTTGGCATTGATTGTGTGTTCATCACTTAGAGGTGAATGATCTTCTTGAGTGTTGCAGATGTTACTAGGAGGAGCTATTAGATCCTGTTGCTGTAGAAGGGTTCTTTTGCATTTGCAGGGGCACTATTTGAGGATCTATAACATCTTGGAGTCATGAAATCCTTGGCTGAGGTGTTGGTGGTGCTTGACAGGTGATGTTGGTTTAGAGTTTGGTTTGTTTCATGTCATGATATTTTCTTGATTTCTATTTTTGAATTTTGGCATGATACATTGCTCTTTGAGACCATGGTTATGTTCACCTAGAGCATGGAATCTCCAAAGGGGGATGGTAAGATCATGATGTCATGATAAGTTCCTGATTTAGATGATTGGAGCTTTGACAGTGGTCTGGTGATTCTCTATATGTTGGGTGCATTGATCTTTTGCTTGATTACTTCATGTTGGTGCAGTGATGCATTTGGAGTTTAGCATGATATGATTATTTGTAGATGCCCATGGGTACATGGAGAATAAGGTGAGGCTGTAATTCTCTTGAGATGAGAGAAGTGTTGTTGATGGTTACTCTTGATGAAGATTTCAGCAAAAAGTTTGAGAAGCCTACACCTTGGTTGGACATGAGTTCAACAGAGACCTATGAGGAGATTGCTCTTGGAGGAGTCATGATGTCTTGTATATCTTGGAGGAGCATTCTTATTCCTGCTCAGGGTCTACTCAATAGTTTATTACTTGAGAGGTTTTGCCCATTGTTTCTCTCAGGTGTTATATGCTTTCTTTCATAGACATGGATCTTGAACTGCTCATAGATGGTTCTGGAGGATTCATTGTGAGAGATGGATATCATGATAATCTCCTTGTGCATTTTGAGTTTAAAGATATCATTCATTGATGAGGATTGTTAGGAGATGGTTTTATGGGCTGATTTCCTGAAATGAGAAATGGAGTAGTTTGATCTTCTTAGAGAAGCTTACATCCATTATTATAATTACATGATATATATGTTGTATTTTATCTTGGAGATTGAATGGGTGGGTGTTGTTATGTTGTTCTCTTTGGGGTGTTTTGAAGGAGATCATACTTGACACAGTTGGCATTTAGAGGTGTATGTAGAAGGATTGTCTACAGGTATATGATGTGTAGAGATACTCTCTATGGTCCTGGTTATCTTCCTGAATCGTTTGTTTCACACTACACTGATTTGAGGTTTGATTGGAACTGAGGTGATCACTAGTTTGTGGTCATGTGTTTTCACATATGTTCTTGGGTGATGACATGGAGGTTCTATTATCTCTTTTCCTTTGTTGGATGTGGAGAATTTGGGAGATTTCTGGATTGGTGGGGAGAATTATTGCAGGATATTTGTTTACAAGTTTCGCATATCATTGTGGATGATTCCTTGGTACTACATGATGTTTACACTTTCTATGTGATGCTATTGATGGACTTTGTATGCCATGATTTTTTTTTAGATCTGCATTACCCATGCAATGGGAGTTCTTGGATGTGTTTGGTCTTCTTCGACTGATTGACACATGGATCTTGTATTTGCAGTTGATGGGTGTATATGAAGGTGGCATGAGTCTGTTGATACAAATACCTTCAAGGTATAGATGATTGGATGGATTATCACTTATTGTGTGTGCTATTTTTAGTCACGTAGGTTTTGTTTAGTTGGATGGGTGCATTTAGTTTTCTGATTGTTGTTCTAGCTGATGTTTTATCTTATTTCTAGAGGATGGTTTCATGGCTGTGATCTAGAAGCTTTGATGTTCATTATGTTGGAGCTTCTGGGTAGCTTGTGAGCATAGTGGAGTGGAGGCAATATCAACTTTGATTATGTGACTTGGAGCATTGATGATTTCCTATAATTCCTTCGTCAAGTGGGAGAATGTTGAGACTTGTGACTCATATTATAGGCATCAGCTTGTGCTTCTCTTTGTCTCAGTGATCTCTTGTTCTTGGTTGATTACCCTTTGTTATCGGCCTGACAAGCTCTATCAGTGTAACTTGTTTGTGTTCTAGCGATGGAGTATGTTTCACCGTGCCCATCAGCTTGACTTCTGCTATCGCGCTTGGTTGAAGTTCTTACTCTGATTACTTGTGTTACACTGATGGTAGCAAGGTCTATTAGACGGGTTTGAACTCTGCAGGTTTGGTTCAAGGGTTTAAGGTTCTATCAGATCGATGGGACTTATCATTATCATAGCAAATTAGGAGACTAGTTATGATGTGTGGGGTCTTACCGTGATATACTCTATCGGGTTGACTTTCACTATTGGCATGGTCTTGGGTTTCTTCTCTAATGTGCTTTGGTCACTCCGATGAAGGACATCAGCCAGGGTCTTCCTGATGGCTATTAGAAATAGATCGACTGGTATTGTCGGTAGCAAAAGTGCCAATGGTTATCATACTTGTGGTCGTGTATATAAACTGGGATAGCAGCCATAGCTGGTGCATGTGGGATAATTAGATCTCACAAATATGAACTGTCATGGAAACGGTTATGAGCTAGGATGCTGGGAATTCATTTAATAGTGGTGACGTGGCTCCTTGACATGGTGGAAGGACAGAATAGCCAATGTTGTATTGGCAATGTATATCACTAAAATTGTCAATTGAAGAGTTGCCCTTTTGTAACTGTCTGATCCATTATGGTAGTCAAACTGAATGTTCTCTTCTATAATGTGACATGTTAAATGCATTGTAACAGAGGAGTGCATGAGAGAGGTAGACAGAGAGAGTTTAGACTGTTCTATTTGGTTGGCAATTAGAGACGAAGAAGAGTAGTCTCGACACTCATGCATGGAGATGTAGTTCTGAATGCTCGATGAGTGTGATACCTAGAATCGAACAAGACAGATAGAGAAGATGAGTGATTGTCAAATTTATCTCCAGATGGAATAGGATGTTAATCTCAATGAAAGGGCTTAGTGCCTGAATTGTATTGTAACTGTATTTTCTGTTACTGAATAATACAATGGCGATCTGGTCTTTTGGAGTGTGGGGTTTTTTACCTGTAAGGGTTTTCCCCACATAAATCTGTGTCTTTGTTCTGTCTTTCATGTTTAATATTTCTGTTGTTGAAACTGGTTAATGTTGCTTGTACTTTCCTCTAAGGGTTAATGTTGGAAATGAACTGTCTGATTCCGCTTTGTGGCATAGTTGTGTGTGTTTTTGAGGCAATCTAATGAAATTTAAATCTGTTGAAGACACCACTATTCTTAGAAATACGTTCTGAGATGCTCTCATTTCCTTACATGAAGTAGATGAAAGGTTTTGAGAATGCTTCTAAGACTAGGGTTTGCAATCTAAAAGTACACTAATGAGTGAGATCAGTGCTTTATCTATTGGGAAATAGGGTTGACAAGAGTTAGTGATGTCTAAATCTTTATGTTGGCTTAACTCAAATTTCTAGGCACTTCTATAAATCTATACCTTGTATAGATGTGCAAGAATGTTAGGTTATAGGATTCTTCTTGTGAGGGTAAAATGTGGATTAATCTATTAAGAATAATAAACCCAATACATCTATGAAATCTGAAGGAGAAAAGGAGATTAAATAAACAAATAATGATACTTACAACCTCTTTTACCTTACGTCTTCCATAGTTTGCCTATCTCTCCTTGACCTTAATGTTGATGAAGCCCTCATAAGTGATTGTTCCCTTGCTTGTTGAAGGTGACAAGAATGGAATAGCTGAGATATGTTGTGTGATTGAAGATGAGATTCAACACACTAGCAATAGATGATAAATGAAGTGCTATGGAAATGGGGGTGCCAAAGGCGCGCTTGTGTTTCTGCAGCATAAGTTTACTCAAATGATGGATATGGAGTGAAGAAGAAGAGGGTTGCATTTATAGAAATATGTGAGAGCAGATCAATAGTTGAGAAGAAATACAAAGATCAAAGGTTAAGAATGGTTGAGGAATGTGCGCGAATAGAAAGAGGACAATTGTCCAAGCTCCATCATACAACAGGGGAGTTAACACAATTGATTGAAGAGTTAATAGAGTTGACCAATCAGTTAAGTGAATTGATTAGGGAGTTGACTGAATTGATTGATCAGTTAACTGGGTTGATTGAGGAGTCAACATAATAGATTGATCAGTGAACTCGAATGACTAATTAGTTAACAGTTTTGATTGATGAGCTAATTAATTTTAACTGGAGGATAAATAGGACATGTGGGTGAGGGAATATTAACTAATTAAATATTTAAAATATTTAATTACATGTGCAACATGGTGAGGTGGTAAAGGTGAGGTGGAAAGATGAGGTGGATTGATGAGGTGGATTTATGAAATTAGGACTTAGGATAGAGGAATTTATGATTAATTAAATAATGTAGGATTATTTAATTATGTGAGACATTAGAAGAATTTAGGAAATTTAATTAAATAAAATAATTTTATTTAATTATGGGATAATGAACCAATCAAATAAAGTTAGAATATTTATTTAATTGACATAAGAAAATAAGAATTAATATAAATATAAAGTATTTGTTTAATTCAAGATGAGCCAATTTTAGGTGTATACATTTTGCCCCTCTTTGAAGCAATGTGTTTTATCATGTTTCAAAGAAAAATATTTTTTCTGACAATGATACATGCCCCAGTTTGCCCATGGTACAAGTTTGACGATAGGATGCCCCCTCGGGAGATTGGACGGGGAGACAATAGAAGGCGTGAGACAAACAATCTCATGATGAAGAAGGTTAGATTTGGAGAAAAATGGGTGAAGAAAGAGGTGAATGATATGTGAGGCAAGATGGAATGATAACACACACAAGCAAGCGAGCAAGTATGCACAAATGATATAAGAACAAACAAGGTATTGCTCCTGTCGAGCGGTAAACCAAGGATATAGATCGATGATGTCTGGTTCTAGGAATGAAACATGTCGTAGAAGACTCTGGGTCTGGTTTTGACAATGCAACATCCTGTCTAAGTCATTTGATATGATAACCATATACGATAGTGTTTTCATGGCGGGGAACGATATATCCCTAGAGCAACACGAAGGATAGTTATGACAGATTGATATGGTTTACGACAAGATTAAGATCAAGACCGTTGATTGTGAATGGACAATTTGACAAGATTGGCTTGACTCGATTTGTATGGATTAAGGATGGACTTGCATTTTGATCACTACTCAGATTGACAACTAGAACTATTGATGAGAGATATGAAGACAGATAGAAATTTGATTGATAGAAGAATGACTCAATAGAAGACATCACCAGTCGTTATTTGTAAACATTATTTCTCTGCATAGAATTTTATTACATGAGATATGGATATGGATATGAGATGTAATTGGATACATTATGGATATGGATATGGAATGGATGTGGATTGTCATCTTGATTTTGCAAGTCTTTTGCTTTCGTCATTGGGCACTTTTTGGTATTTTTCTCTTTATGAAATGTTGTAAGAGAATACAAGCATCTAGGTATAAGTAGACTGAGATGACCTGAGTATTCCTTACATGGATTTTGTTATAGCAAGTTGATACAAGCATCTAGTCAAAGTTGAATCTAGATGACCTAAGTATTTCTTGCATTTCAACAGACAAGGATTGCCCCTTTCCATGTTCAGACCTCCGTAGTCCTCGATGATCTTTTGCTAATCATGTCATTAGACAGAAAGTCATCACATTACTAAAGTTTAATCCACAAGAAGTAGACAAAGAAAATGATTATGCCCCCATCATAGCATCTCTAGCCTTTGGCATCCTTGAGTAGCATAGGAAGGCATAATGGCAAAAATCCCAGACTTTGTAAGTTAACATGTTCACAAAACATTCTTGCATTAGATGTGTCTTTTTGCCATAATTGATATAGAATCTATTTGAGTGTTTTGGTATGGTGCTATGCTTTGTTTAGGATAGGTTGTTGTTTCGCATCAAGAACTTTGATTTTGAGTAGCTTGTTTTGTTGTGCGCACTTGTCTAGTGAAAGGTATCACAATCCTTTATTGGTATCCTCTTAGAAAGGTGGCATTCAAGAATCCAAATCCGTAACTAGGTCGAGGAGTTGCCCCCAGATTAGACAAGGATTGACTTGTAATGTGTGATAGGATGAACAAATATGGGGATACGGACACTAAGGGACTGATCTAGTGCCTCGAGGGCTCATTGCTAAATGGCCTTGCCTACATGATGACGTAGAGGCAACATAGTTCGGGGTGAACCCTGATGAACCTAAGACCTAGGCGATAGGAAGCGGTGCGGACTTAGAGAGACATACGGACCAGATACGGGACAGATGGGACAGTGGAGCCTCGGGGGCGCATTAAGAATGGCCTTGCCTACGTGATAACTCAGAGGTGACGTAGTTCGACAATGGTTCAAAGGACTAGTTCAAGATGAACGATATGATGGACACAAGAGATATGAAGTTGGAACAGATGGAGGAAGTGGTTTGTCGTAGATAGCACCTGTTTACTAGGTTTTCACCACTACTTTTATTTGCATGAAAGCTAAAAGTACACATGACGCCTGTTTGCCAGGTTTTCACCATAGGATGATTTTTTTTGTTATTTTTCTATTTTTTGATTCTTTTGGATTTTTCAGGACTTCCTTACACTGGGGTTTTCAGGTATAGAACTTGCGAAGATGCATGCTATTGATAGGATCATCGAATAGTTCACCTTCAGATGTAGCCAATTGATATGCCCCCAATCCATAAGCTGCAATGATGACATAGGGCCCTAACCAGTTGGGTTCAAATTTTCCTTTCTTTTCTCTATCTTGCTGATTTCTGGGATTTTCTCTTAGAACTAGATCACCAACCTGGAAGACCCGGGGCTTTACCCTATGATTGTAATAGCTAGACATGCGTTGCTGATATGATTTTAGATGGTTAAAGGCTTGTTGCCTTCTCTCTTCGAGCAGTTCTAGCTCTTGGACTCTTGTTACTCTGTATTCTTCATCTGATATGAGGCCTTTTAATGAAACTCGCAGGGATGGGATCTCGACTTCAATGGGAAAGATAGCTTCAAATCCATAGACTAGGGAGTATGGTGTTGCACCTGTGGGTGTGCGGATGCTTGTACAGTAGGCCCATAGTGCGGGATCTAGTTGGACATGCCAATCACTGCTAGCATCATTGACAGTCTTCTTTAGGATTTTTAGAATGGTTTTATTTGATGCCTCAGCTTGGCCATTGCCTTGTGGGTAATATGGAGTTGAAAAGTGGTGTTGGATATGGAATTTATCTCATAGTTCCCTGACATCTTAATTTTTGAAGGGTCATCCATTATCTATGATAATGGATGAAGGGATGTTGTAGCAACAAATGATATAGTTCAGGATAAATGAGGCAATCTACTTTCCTGTGATATTGGCTAAGGGTACGGCTTCAATCCACTTTGTGAAGTACTATGTGGGAGTGGTTATGAATTTATGGCCGCTGGATGAGGGAGGATGGATCTTGCCCACTAAGTCGAGTCCCCACTGACAAAAAGGCCAAGGGGTTGTTAATGGCTGCAGCTCCTATGTTGGTGCATGTATCAAGTTCCCATGGACTTGGCACTTCTTGCAATTTTTCAAAAAATGATAGGAATCTTGTTCCATAGTTGGCCAATAGTACCCCATGCGTATGAGTTTCTTGGCTAGGATAGGGCCACTAGAGTGAGTCCCACATATACCATCATGTATTTCACTCAGGGCAGTTTGATATTCCTCGCTATCGAGACACCTAAGGAGAGTACCATCGAGACCTCTGCAATATAGGGTATTGGCGATGATGGCATACCAGGATGCCTAACGGATAAAGGTTCTTTTTTGGTTACTAGAGAGATCAGGTGGGAGGGTATTCTCTTTAAGATAGGCAAATATTTTTTGTAGAAAGGGCAATCGGCTCCAACAATGTGGAAAATGATATGGGATTCCGAGGTGTCATATGTAGGATAGGATACTGCTCTACCAATAACTCATAGCGTGATTGATTATCAAAAATATCAAGGAGAGATGCGATCATTGCCATTGTGTCTGCAGCTTTGTTTTCGATCCTTAGTATCTGCTCAAAAGAGATTTTGATGAAATATTCTTTGAAGTCATCTACCATCTGTTTATAAGGGATCAATTTCTCATCTTTCGTTTGGCAGTCATCATTTACTTGGTTGACAACCAGCTATGAGTCGCCATATACCTAAAGTTCTTTGATGTTCCATTCCACTGCTAGCTTGATACCAATGACCAAGGATTAGTACTCTGCCATGTTGTTAGTTGAGGGAAAGAGTAGTCTGTATGATTTAGGTATAGTGTCGCCATTAGGTGTGATCAATAAGATACCTGCCCCCAATCCATGCTGAGTGTATGAGATGTCAAAGTACATTTTCCAGGTTGCTATATTGATGTGGAAGATAGATTCCTCTGGAAATTTGAAGCTCAAGGGACTGTTATCTATGAGAGGTGCCTTTGCCAGTTGATCTACAAGCACTTGTCCTTTTATTGCTTTCCTATCTATATATTCAATGTCGAACTCACTAAAAAGCATGACCCATTTTGATAATCTACCAGTTAAGGTAGCTTTGTTGAGCAAGTATTTCAGTGGATCAATCTTTGCTATTAGTTTGACAGAGTGTGATAGCATGTAATGTCTCCATTTTTGTGAGGCAAAGACTACAGCTAGACATGCTCTTTCGATTGGCGTGTATTGCAGTTCATACCCAACAAGTGTTCGACTAATATAATAGATTGCCTGTTCTTTCGCATCATAGTTTTGTTGCACAAGGAGAGCCCCCAAAGCTGTTGGTGTAGCTAAGTTATATAATAGCAGAGGCTTGCATTGAATTGGCGGCATTAATACCAGTGGATTCATAAGGTATTCTTTGAGCTGTTGGAATGCCTGTTCACATGACTTGTTCCATTTGAAGGGGACATTCTCATGTAGAAGGTGAGAGAATGGGTGGCACTTGTCTACCAGTTGAGAAATGAACCTTCTAATAGATTGCAATTTTCCTTGTAGGGATCTTAACTGAGTCAGATTCTTAGGAGGTGGCATCTCCATGATGACTTTCACCTTAGCTAGATCAACTTCAATACTATTTGCAGACACTATGTAGCCCAGTAATTTACCTGATGTAACCCTGAATACACACTTCTTTGGATTAAGGCACACATTGAACTTTTCCAACCTATTGAAGATCTTGTCTAATACTACTAGATGTCCTTCTCTTGTAAGTGATTTTGCCAGAATGTTGTCAACATAGTCTTCCATTATGGTGTGCATCATGTCGTGGAAGATTGTTGTCATGGCTCTCTGATATGTTGCCCCCGCATTTTTCAGACCAAATGGCATAACACACCAATAGTATTTACCCCAAGGACATGTGAATGTAGTTTTGTGTTGGTCTTCAGGTGCAATCTTTATTTGTTCATAGCCTGAGAAACCATCCATGAGTGAAAGCATAGTGTGTCCTGCTGTGAGATCGACAATCATGTCTATGTTGGGCAAGGGGAAGTCATCTTTCAGATAGGCTTTGTCTAAGTCCCTGAAATCATTACATATTATGACCCTACCATCTAGTTTAGCCACTGGTACTATATTTGAAATCCATTCAGGATAGTCTATAGGCCTGATAAAACTGACACCTAACAGCTTCTTTAGTTCCTCTTTTGCCATGAGGGCTACATGTGGATGCATCTTTCTGAGTTTTTGTTTGACCGGTTTAGCTCCTGGAGCTAGAGATAAATGATGCATGATAAGATTTGGATCTAGCCCTGGCATGCCAGTGTATGTCCATGCAAAGTTGATTTGTTTTCTCTTGAAGAAATCTGTAAATGCTAGTTTTTCATGTTCTGTTAGAGCTTTTGCCATGTGGATCATTCTGGGCTCATCACCTGTGCTGACGTTGATTGGTTCTGCTGGTTCTATCAAGATCGACGATCTCTCCTGATGTGTAAGATTGGGAAGAGGGTCAAGCCTTCCATCCTTTGGTGCCTCAGAGAGGTTTTCACCATTGGATGCATCTTTATTTTTACTATTTTGAGGATCTAACACTGCCACGGAGTGGTTTTCACCATTAGATCGTTCTTTTATTTTGATATTTTTATGACTGAAAGGCTTGGCACTCTCTCCAAAATAGGCCTTCTTGTTGAGTTCAATAGCATAGCTAGCTCTGTTGTCTCCTGTAGGTATGTGATCTCTAAGCTCAAGGTAATCGATGATGGCTTCATCATTTTCAAAGGTATCTAGTTCAGGGGTGGTGCCGTCGAGGTCCCAGTCTATGAGTTCAGGGTGGACCAAAGGTAAGGGATCATCAAGCAGGTTTGGTTCAATGGCGTTGATGGTTAGGATAGAATTATTAAAGGCTCAAACAAAGTCTGCAATGGTACTCTCTATTAGTGGATCCGTAAAGGGGGGTATCATTCCTTCCTCATGATTTTCACTATTGTTGCTATGCGGGTCAGATTCTAGTGGTCTATCCCTTGGACCTTGTCTCTCATTGACATGGGTCAGGTCATACTCGTGGACAACGTCAATATCCTTTTCATCACAAGACATCTCAGAGAGACTATCCCATTCATACTCGTTAGAATCAGTTTCGCTCTCCATTTGCATTCTCTGAATTTGCTCCACCAGATTGCTAGTAGATGCTTCTGGTTGTTTGTCTTTGTTCTTGTTGGTTCTATTGTTTCTTGGTGCTCCAGTGTACCCTAGCCATGTAGTGTCTCGGGCTGTTAAGGTATGAGGTTGGATGGGTTCAGTGATGCCATCCTTTCTTGAACCAATTGGACCATGTCCTTCATACCCCATTCTCTGTAGCATTTGAAAGCCTTGACCATATTGTTTCGTGGGTATAGTGTGATGGTCATGTTGTGTTGAGGAACTACCTTCATCTTTGTATAGCCACTGTAATACATCCTTTTCATCACTCTCATCTTCTAGGCTTCCCCATTTAACAAATGGACCTTTGGTGGTTCTTTCTGCTTTGGGTGTTTTCAGAATAGGTCTCCTGTGGGATCTAGGAGATAGAGGTAGTTGTGCTAAGCATAGGGATTGAGAGATCGTGTATTCACCCAAGCCTTTTTCTATGAGTCTAAGACCAGGTTGCGGAGCTTGTGAAGAGGAAGCAAGTGAAGCTAGATCAATACGAGATGAAGAGGCAACAGAAGCATGGTTGGTGGGGATCACAACTTCGGGTTTGGGTTGAATGGAATTGCAGTATTGAAAGGGGTCAGGGTCACCTTGGATAGTGATCTCTTAACCTTCATGGGGGAACTTGATACATTGATGGTACGTAGAAGGTATTGCTTTCAAAGTGTGTATCCATGGTCGTCTAAGGAGAATGTTGTACGCTAGCTCCATGTCGAGATCTTGACAAGCTACATCTTTTACCATGGGACCCACTCTGATCGGTAGGGTAACAATTCCCTTGGACTTTCTTTCCTCCTCATCATAGGCTTTGATGGTGATTTTTCTTTTCAGATCTATAGCCTTCTCTGAAAACCCCAATGTAAGGATTAGCTTCAATGTGCAAATATTCAAACCAACCCCTCCATCTATTAGGACTCTTTTGATCTTGTGTTTATGTATAAAAGCTTCGATATGGAGGGAGGCATTATGGGGTTGAGTGATTGACCTATCATCCTTCTCAGTGAATGATAAGGAATGTGGTGAGGTAATATGACCGACCATGGTTTGGAATTGCTCTTCAACAAGGTTTGTGGGAACAGAGGCTTCTGGTAAGGCTTTGTCAAGTATGAACCTATGAGAAGGGGATAGACACAAAAGTTCCAAGATGGAGATGTGTGCAGGTGTTTTGTGGAGTTGATCCACGATACTGTATTGACTAGTCAGAGGAGTAGAGGCTCCTCTAAGGGTGACTCTATTACTATGGGTAGTAACATTACAATCTAGATCTTTGTTTATAGTGATCACATTGATATGTGAATCACTTTCATAGATATGGTTAACAACATAGTCATAGCTGACATTTGTGTAATTTACGTTGTTAGATCCATTGTTGTTTCTGTTGGAAGGTCATCCCTGCTCGTAGTTAGGAAGAGGATCCTTGAATGCCTGATGATCACTGTTGGAGGTATGCCCGTCAACGGATATTTTGTTTTATTCTATTAAGTCTTGGATTGGATGCTTGAGTGCAATACAATCATTTGTCTTGTGCCCCTTGCTTCGGTGGTATTTGCAGAAGTCGTTGTCGTTCCACCAATGGGGTTTGACCTTTGGTTCGTACTCTCGTGCCAAGGGAAGTGTTATGAGCTTGTTGGTGATTAGCTTCCATAGGGCAGTTTCTAATGACTCATCCAAAGGTGTGAACTTTCTCCTAGGTCGAAAGTTGGTAAACCTAGATTTAGTATTTCTTGGTTTGTTTTGCGAGGGGTTATTTTGAGGCATTGATAGGTTGAATATTGGTTTCTTAAGTGCTAAATTTTTGGCATCTACCACCATGTCATTTACAATGTTTTTATTTTTCGTCCATAATCTAGGTTTGTCATTGTTGGTGTTGGTATTAGGAGTGTCTTTATAGAGCTTGATTTGACCTTTTACGATTAGGGCTTTTTCTATGATGAGGCCCATCTCAATGACCTTGCTAAAAGAAGTAGGACATTGGATTTGGATTTGATAACTTAGGTCCATTTGCAAGTTGTGGACGAACATTTCTAGCATCTGTTTCTCTAGCATTTGGTGTGGGCACTTGCTAGCTAATTGTCTCCATCTCTATAAGAAGGTGGTGAAAGATTCTCCACCTTTTTGTTTTGTGTTACAAAGATCCAATATTGAGGTGTCGTGCTCAATATTGTAAGAGAAGTGGGTAACAATTTTGTCGACAAGCTCATTGAATGTTTTAATACCGGGTGGCAGTCTAGAGAACCACTCCATGGCTTGTCCACCTAAGCTTCATGGAAAGAGGCACATAAGATAAGTGTTGTTGTGTGCGACCTCGAGACAAGCAGCATTGAATTCTCTGATGTGATCCCTTGGATCACCCTTTCCTCGATATTTGTCAAACTTAGGTACCTCAAATTTTAAGGGGAAAGGTATCATGACCAAGGCCCTATCAAAAGGATATGGTGAAATATCCTCTAGGGTGTAACGTTTAGGTGATGCCCCTGTTTTCATGTCCGCTAATTCTTGTCGTAATTCTTGGATTTCTTGGTTTACTAGACTTAGGTTATCTAAGGAATCAATTGTTGCTTTACTCTTATCTGCGGGTATTTCATCATGTCTACTTCCTTTAGGGATTCTTTCTTCATCATTTTCTTTGAGAGTCTCGACATCATAATCCTTAGGGAGCTTGACTCCTAGGCTTGCTAGATGTAAAAAAATTTTTGTAGGGTCTTGGGCAAGCACTTTTTCTAATAGGCTTTGAAATTTTAGATTATGTTGCGTTTGAAGGATTTCTTCCATAGAAATTTCTTCGTCACTTTTGTGACTGTCATGAACACTTTTCTCTACCATTTCTAACTATTTTTGTTTTTGTAATTTTGTTAAGACCATGCAATGGATAGAATGAGCCTGGAAGATTTGAGCAAGGTGCTAGGATGAGACAAGATTTTAGTAAGGTTCTTCTTAGATCTGTTTGGCGTCAAACAAGTGGGATATACAAAAGCGATAGTCAAAGTAAGGATGTTAGAAATCTGTATACTTGATTTTGACTAGTCTTGCACCACCCCCTAGTGGAGTTCAAAGAGGAAAGGATAAGTAACCCTTGATATTGGAGACTCACTAGGTTTTGCTTGAGGTTTGATTTTGATCAAGAATAACTTGGCTATAATTTTGTTGGAATCTTGGAAGAATTTGGTGAGATTTTTGGATGAACAAGTAGCTGTGGTGCAAAAAAGGAGAAATGGTTGATTTGCAAGGTCTTAATCAGATTTTTGGAAACTGAAACAGATTTGAAAAGGTTTTGAAAAATGTTGAAAATTTTTGCTCTTGGAAGATACTGGTTTACTCTCTGGTTTGGATGCACCAAATTATATGCGCCACAACAGAAATCAAATGTGCCAAAAGTCGAGTCAAATGTGCAATACTGGTAAAGTTTTAGATGCACAACTCTAGTTTTTGTTTGTTTTCTCAGAAATTTTTGCAGAATTTTGGAACGTTTTTAGGATTTTTGTGTTTTTGGTTTGAAAAACTTGGTGCTTGTGACAATTCTGATGTTTAATTATGGCAAAAACATAGCAAACACATAGAAGTTTTTCATGATTTTTATCTTTTCTTTTTTTTTTATATTTTTAGACTATTTTGACTCAAAGGCAAGTACAACCTAGGCTGGATAGGACAGTATTTGTTGAATCCTCTAGCTGTGCCACTCAAAGCGTGTAGCTCTAGGATCTGGTAGCACCGGCTCCCCTCCATGGCACTCACTTCTCACGCTTACTAGATCTAGGTTTCCTTAGGCTCGTACCCCCACCGAACCAGAGGATTGTCCCTGCTACCTCTACTAAGAGTCACTTGAATAGAGGCTGCTTCAAGAGCTCCACTCTTTGCATCAACAAATAGGGGTTTTGGCTTACTACACAATTGGTTCTTAGTCAGGGCAACCGTTCGAGATGGTTACACATGCGGCGGCACTACTCTCTGTTATGGAGTCTCCCAGCCTCAAAGGGTTATGCCTATGAGGGTTTTGGGGGAGGTTGGCCGTCGGTGTAACACAGTAGCACTCGTTGCAAGAGGTTTTCACCTCAAGCATAATTTATTTTAAGTGGCTTGGTAGGGCTTGGCTTTAGCCTGTTACCACTCAGGGTCATTCCCACTTGGACAGGCGTGCATCCAAGGGCAGGGCCCCCTAAAGGTTAAACAAATAGAATAACAAGTCTGGCACTTTGGTCACCCAGTTAAGGGGAGAGCATAAGCCTATTGTGATTCGTAAGTATATAATACATTGGTTAATCCAACCTAGTTAAAATTAGAACAACTAAATGGGCTACTCTACTTGTGCACTCACACGATTGTTGACTTTGAAGTGGTTAAGACATAGCAATGTTCATTCCCATTTGTAAGATAACAATGATCTAACTAAAGAAGATAGCAATATGCAGATATAGCAATGGTTCAATTACTCTCTTCCTAGTTATGGACTATGTGAAATTTGCATGTATGCATATTTACTTTCCTAATTAGAGTTAGATTAAAATTGTATGCAAGTTGCATGAACAATGAGTTACTCCTTCCTAATTAGATCTAAATGAAAATTGTATGCAAGTTGCATGAACAATGAGTTACTCCTTCCTAATTAGAACTAGATGAAAATTGTATGCAAGTTGCATGAACAATGAGTTACTCCTTCCTAATTAGAACTAGATGAGAATTGTATGCAAGTTGCATGAGAATGCCTAAATCAGTCCTATTCAACACTTAGTGAAAAAAATGATTGTCTTCAGTGGACATTTTGCATCAAACTAGATTAGTAGTCTCTTGATATCCACCTATAGTCCACAAAAATAAAAATTGAATCAAGAAATTTGTAAATCAAATGGTTAGGTGAAAAACACATAATCTAAAAAATTTCATGAAAATATGATTTTTAATTGTAAAATAGCTATGAAAATCAGAATCTACTCAAAATTCTATTCTGTTTTAAAAAAAAATTCATGAAAATTTGTCAAAATATGTGAAAGTTATAGTCGTTTGAAGTTCTCAAGGTAAAGGTGATTTTGACAGATTATACCTGTTGATTTTGACCCAGTGGGTTGAAGATACCTATACCATTGTGAAGTTCCTAAAGTCAGCTTTCCAACGACTATAAATTTGTAAAAATTGGACCTCCTTGCAAAAAATTATGCTAAAAAGAAAAAAAATGCCCCTATTTTGCCCTCATTAACATTTGTTTTGAAAAAAATAAAAAAAAAACAAATAAAAGAAGGAAAAAAAGATTTCTAATATTAAAATTTAAAAGAAAATTAAATTATAACTAAAAAAAGAAAACCTAACCCTAATTTTGTTTTTTTAAATTTTTTTGTGGTTATATGTATTTTTTTTTTGGTGCTATTTTTGTTTTAAAATTATTTTTTGTTGTTTGTTTGGGCATGTTTGTGCAGCAGGTGGCGTGAGGGCTGTAGCTAGTGGCTGTAGGCGCAGGGTCGCTGCAGGTGGGTGGCCGAGGGGTGGAGGGTAGGCAAAGGGAGCAGCCAAGGGGACGGGTCGCAGGGTACTGGGGAAGGGAAGGCAGGAGGGACAGCAGAAGCGGGGGAGCAGGGAGGAAGGGGGATCGGGGGGGTAAGGGTTAGTAGTGGGTAGGAGGGGGCGAGAGGGTATGTCGGGGGGGTTGTGGGTGATGGGGGATTGCAGGGAAGGGGAGGGTCAGGGGAGCACGGGTGGCGCGCGGGTGGGAGGAAGGACGCAGGTGAGGTTGGGGGGAGCTGGGAGGGAAAGGGGAGGCCACGGGGGTCTGTGTGCAAGGCACACAGCCCTGCAAAAAAAAATTGTTTTGTTTTTTTTTTTTTGTTTTTTTTGTTTTCTGAAAATAATTTTTTTTTTACTATGTAAATTTTTTATTGTTTGCTGTTTTTTTTTTTTAAAAAAATTTTTACTATGTAATTTTTTTTTTCTTTTCTAAAATGAAAATGTTAAAATAAAACAATAAATAAAACCCAATGTAATTTTAATTTTATTTTTTCTTTTGTTTTGTAATCTAATAAGATCTCAAAAAAAAAGTTTGCTATTTTGAAACAAAAAATTTATGTGTTTTTTTTTTAAAATTTATTTTAATTTTTTTTTGCTAAAATAGGCCAAAAAGTAAAAAAAAAAAATTTAAAAATTTTAAGTAATGAAAACTAGACAAATTATATGTTATTTCTTACCTCCGAGGCCTTCCAGACTCAACGGTGAGCTCGGTTTGTGCGTAGGAGGTTGTTTGTGAAAGTCGATTCCTGAAGTTTTACCTAAAACACACATGAATCTGCAACAAAAAAACCTCTAAAACAAATACGCACAAATAAAGTGGGTCAGATCATGGTGGGTGCCAAAATATGAGGGTAAAATGTGGATTAATCTATTAAGAATAATAAATCTAATACATCTATGAAATCTAAAGGAGAAAAGGAGATTAAATAAACAAACAATGATAGTTACAACCTCTTTTACCTTACGTCTTCCATAGTTTGCCTATCTCTCCTTGACCTTAATGTTGATGAAGCCCTCAGAAGCGATTGCTCCCTTGCTTGTTGAAGGTGACAAGAATGGAATGGCTGAGATATGTTGTGTGATTGAAGATGAGCTTCAACACCCTAGCAATGGATGATAAATGAAGTGCTATGGAAATGGGGGTGCCAAAGGCGCACTTGTGTTTCTGCAGCATAAGTTTACTCAAATGATGGATATGGAGTGAAGAAGAAGAGGGTTGCATTTATAGAAATATGTGAGAGCAGATCAACGGTTGAGAAGAAATACGAAGATCAAAGGTTGAGAATGGTTGAGGAATGTGCGCAAATACAAAGAGGACAAGTATCCAAGCTCCATCATGCGACAGGGGAGTTAACACAATTAATTGAAGAGTTAATAGAGTTGACCAATCAGTTAAGTGAATTGATTGCGGAGTTGACTGAATTGATTGATTAGTTAACTGGGTTGATTGAGGAGTCAATAGAATAGATTGATCAGTGAACTTAAATGACTAATTAGTTAACATATTTGATTGATGAGTTAACTAATTTTGACTGGAGGATAAATAGGACATGTGGGTGAGGGAATATCAACTAATTAAATATTTAAAATATTTAATTACATGTGCAACATGGTGAGGTAGAAAAGGTGAGGTGGAAAGATGAGGTGGATTGATGAGGTGGATCTGTGAAATTAGGACTTAGGATAGAGGAATTTATTATTAATTAAATAATTTAGGATTATTTAATTATGTGAGACATTAGAAGAATTTAGGGAATTTAATTAAAAATAATAATTTTATTTAATTATGGGATAATGAACCAATCAAATAAACCTAGAATATTTATTTAATTGATAGAAGAAAATAAGAATTAATATAAATAGAAAATATTTATTTAATTCAAGATGAGCCAGTTTTAGGTGTATACACTTCTTAATTATCCCAATGATGTTTCCCTAAATTATTGTGAGCAACTGAAAGGATTTTTAATTCTAGTGAGAAGGGAACCTGAGCAAGATTGTTTTGTTTAAAGGGTTTTAACTCTTGGCAGAGACCAATGAACTCAAACAATTTGGGAGGAATTAAATCAACTTCTTGCAAAAACCAATCAAATTGATCACACAGAACAGCAAATGTGCACTAATAAACTAATCATATCCTTGATATATCAATTTAAATAATTTAGAAAACTATTTTGGAGACAACCATGCAGCCCATAAAATAAAATTTAACACAACAATTGGACACCAAATATTTTTTATTCAGCAAATAACTCCACTCCTTTGCATTAATTTAGAAATTCAAATTTATATGGAAACATAGACAAGTATAGATGAATATTTGAAATATTGTTCTATATTGTATAAATAAAAGTTCTTGCTTCTATAAATAAGAGATTCTTCCTTTTTTTTTTAAATGGCCTTGGTATCCTATTAATAGGATGCAAACAAGCTTCAGGCCCTAAACATTCCATCTTTTCATAATTGTACCTATTAGTAACTAATGCATAATTAGGAAACATAAACAAAGATAGAAGCACATGCAGTGATCAGATTCTGGTTCCATGAATCATCATAGAGTGACCCATGACCCAAAGGTCTAGCAAGGTCATCCTCATCTCCTTGATACAGATTGATACACCTACATTGCTTGGCAAAATTGTACTGCACCTACTTCATCATAATGCTTTGGTTATAAATAGATTTATTCGACCAACATGGTTGATGTATTCCTGATCAGCACAAGAATCTATGTCAACTAAATTGTTCATTGTTGACTCCAGAGAAAATATCTTTCCTAGGTATGCATAAGTATTTTCCATCACCTTTTCCTCATTGTTTATATTTTTGAGCAGTGGTGGCAGTAATTGATCCATTTCATTCTTCCAAGGGTCATTGTCTTTTAGGTTACCTTCATCATTGAAAAAGTTAGGAAGTGCTAGATCAAGATGTTGGTCAAAGTCCTTCAAATCATCTATCAACACACCATTAAATCTCTCATGCTCTCTAATCAATTCATTATACTACTTGAGCATTTGTTCCTCAGTGCTAGCTTTGGCATTCAACCCTTCTTTTGTCTCCAACATCCTCAGATGTAGCCTTTTATGTTCTTGATACAGTTGATGCATTCTCATATGCAAATCCCACACCTTATCACTGTTTTTCATCATTTGGCTAAACCTTCTTCGGATTAATTCAGAAGCCATATTATATTTGACATTTTTTAATTCATTTTCTAACTGCTCACTTCTCTTTTGAATTTTTTCTGTTTTAAGCTTCTAGTAGTTAGCATCTACCATTGCTTCTATAACCCTTTGATTAGCTTCTAGGTATGCTGAATGACCGCTAGATGAAGGCAACTTATCTCTGTGAATAGCAATCTCCTATCTCAACATGACATTCTCTTTCTTGTATATATCATTATCCTTAATCAATTTTTTAATTTGTGCCTTGGTAAACCTTTTAACATTAATATTTAAATCAACAGTTTCTATAGGATCAGTATCCTCAATCCTTTGTATCAAAAGGTGACCGAACACCTTATTTGGATCATCAGTGATATGTGGTCTTTTGTTAGGAGGATACAATGCCCATATAAGCAATGCTCTTCTGTCAAGGTCATACCCTAATCCTCTTTTGATATCATCCAAGGCTTCTACATGCTGAGTTTTATCTTCTTGTCTTGATTTCTATTAAAAGTATCAAATACAATGATCAAGGCCATATCCCATCCAGGAATCAAAATTACACCTGCTTCTTGTAACAGTATCCTCCCCCTTTCTGGAGTCATTATCTCAATTTATTTGTCAATTTCCTTCTAAAGCTCCAACAACACCTCATCCTGTATTTCAAGAGTGATATATTTCATTCTCTCCCTAGCCTACTTGCCCTTCTATTCATACAAAAAGTATTTAAACTCAGTTGTTTTAATGAAATCATCATCTGAAATGAATTTTTTGTTGGCTAGGTGGACCTTACGTCTCTTGTTAAGTCATTTGGTGATTCCATAGTAACAACTTCCCTATCTTTAGGAGGTTCATACCCCTTGATGGTTGGGTCATAGTTTTGTACTCCTTCCTCAAATACTTCTTCTCCTTTTGCAATGTTAGTATCTACAGAGAAACTTATGTCTAGAGTGGGCTAAGGTGACAAGTGACCCAGGGGAATCTCATACTCAGCCTATGCTTCCTTAAGTTGTCTTCCTTTTCTTTCAAATACATAGGGGGGGACATTTATTATCAATTCTAATGCATGTGTAATCATAGTATCCAACCTTTCAATAGGATCATCAATATCCTAAAAGGATCTAGTGTAAGTGGACTTTTTGGCTACCCTCCAAGCCTCTATTAACATAGTTTTATGGTACAAACTCCTCCTTTCTACTGTTGTGTTTTCATCACAATTTTTGATTAAATCCTCATCAGTGAACAAGACATGATGATATCCTTTTTAATTTTGTTTTGTTTTTACACTATTGATAAAGTGTTCAAAATCAAAATTTTCTCTTGCATTTCCAAAAGGTAATCTGAATTGCTTTAGTTTCTTGTCAATCAATTGATAACCTTTATCAGAAAGAATGATGAAATCTCCAAAGCATAGAGTTCTAGGTATAAATGACTATTCATTGTGGTTCTTAAGGTGCATGAAATATGAAGAAGCCAATTTCTTGACAATTTCTAAATATGTAACCCTATCTGGGCAAGGTTTTGCTACCAGGAAGGGCGGTCCTTCATATTTGAACACTCTTATCATGGTGCAATTACTAAAAATATACCAATCACCCCAATTGTGGATAAACTTTCCCTCCTCATGTTTATCTTCTGGCCTCAAAAACTTCTATATTTCCAGTGAAAAAATGTAATTGTAAGGATGACCAAACTGTTTGTATATAGGTTTCACAAAAAACTCCTCAAAATATAAATAATGTGATCTGTCACATCTGCTATCCTAGATAGAAGTCCACATTTGTACGGGTTTTATATCACCATTCATGTCTAAATCTCTTACCTTGAGATTCTTATTCCACAAGCACATACTTTGTCCTTCATATAACACCATATGCATAAATAGAGAATAATGTATGAATTTACTTCCTCCATTCTTAAGAGATATTAGATCATTTTGCAAGTTATGTGCCATGTACTCAGCATAATAGAAGTATTGTGCATCATGACTTAGTATGTCTACAACTAGAACCATGGGTGCAATTTCCATGAACATGGAGGCTTCTATACCCAACACTTGGCAGACAGAGTAGTATGTGTTTTTGAAGTAATCCTCAAACAATTCAACTGAATATGGTGGATCCTCAACTCCATAAAATACCCTAAGTTTATTATTTTCATCACAAGGCCCATGCAGGGGTAGTTTCCATCTCTTGTAATTCTTACTCATATTACGGTATTCAACCAACAAGTCCCTGATCTTAAATTTTTTTAATCTAAACTCTTGTCCAATTGAAACATTGTGGCAATATAATCTCTAGTATTGGGAAAGAAAGCAGTCATGTCATCAAATTCAATATAGCAAGTTGTTGGGAATTAAGATGTCTCAACATTGGTAATTCCTTGCATTATTTATGTTTGTATTTATTAATTCATTACCTATGTTGTAAATTAATTATAAATTATATATTGTCATGTTGTGGGATGTGGCACGGTGATGTGTCATCCTACATGGAAGATGACAACTTGTAATTTTGTCCTCACATGAGGAGATAGTCATCCCACTTAGTGGTAGGAGAATTTTGCCATGTGTAGGCATCTTGGATGTTGTGTAAGAGAATGTTGACCGAAATAGTTATGACAGATTCCTATGACATGTAAGATGCAGAAATAGAAGCTTGTAAGATAGGTGAAGACATGTGTCATGAAGCATCTTTAGAAAAGGCATATTTGGGTGCCCCAAGGTGGACTATGACATGTTGTAAGAGAATATACTATTTATAGCCGGTGTATGGCAGATTCTCTTATAGCTGTAAGTTGTAACTACTATGACAGATTCTATGACAGTCGTAAGAGTCCCAAGAGCATCTGTCATAGCCCATTTTAGCAATAGGTGATCCCTTTGAGAGGGGAGCTATGGACAAGTGTCAAGAACATTTTACAATGTTGACCAAGTGTCCTTAGGCATGGGTTTTGAGCCATGAGGCCAAGTTGGACACCCATTCCAAGAAAAGACCAATTTTGCCTTGTATTTTCTATATAAATAGGTGCTTGGAGGAGGAGAGGTATTACAGTTTTTACAGGTACTATTATGTTGCCAGATTGACTCCAGATACGAGTGTCAAAGACTATTGAAGCTTGCATTGTAAGTGTATTGTAAACCTTATTCAATTTTTATAATACATTGTGTAGGTTTTTGAGTGTGGGGTTTTTCACCTGATAAGGGTTTTCCCCACCGTATATCTTTGTCTCTCTTCTTCTATCTTCTTTTTGGTTCATGTGTATTGTTACAATATTCATATTGCTATTATTGTAAGGGTTAATTTGAATTTGTATAGTTCTCCCCTCATTAGATTAGTGTAGGAAGTGATTTCTGCACACCTAGCTTCCTTTCAGTTGGTATCAGAGCTTGATCACCTTTGGTGCTAGTTGTTGGGTAGGGTTTTTTTGAGATGATCTTAAGTTGAGTGGGAGTCTGTGCAGAGTATTCTGAATCTTATTGCAGTAAGGAGATGGCAAGCACATCTAGAAGGATAGAGGTAGAGACATTCAATGGCACTAATTTTGAGTCGTGGAAGCTCGAGATGGAAAACATGCTTGTAGACTGAAACCTCTGGGAAACTATCAGTGGCACTAAACTAGATGCAATGCCACAAGCTGATTGGGATCTCAAGGATTGGAAGGCTAAGGGTCTCATAAGACTTAGCCTTGTTGATTTTGTTCTACTAAATGTCCATGAGGAGGCTACTGCAAACTTGCTTTGGGAGAAGTTGGGAGATGGGTATCAAGCTAAATCCCTAGTTAACAAACTTTTTTTGAGAAAGAAGTTGTATTCTCTTCGAATGGAGGATGGAAGATCCATTGTCAAACATATGAATTCTTTCAACATGTTGGTTGCACAATTGACATCCATTAGTGTGAAGATGGAGGAGGACGATCAATGTATGACCTTGCTTTGTTCTCTGCCGGACTTGTGGGATCATCTTGTCATGGCTATTGGAAGAACCACATCCACATTCAAAATGGATGAAGTGGTATCTTTGCTATTATCTGAAGAGATGTGAAGAAAGTCTTCTGAGGCAGCCAAAGAGGCTCTTGCAGTTCATGAAAGACCTAAGGAGAAAGGGAAAAAGAAGGACAAGAAAGCTAAGAAGGGTAGATCCAAATCTTGTATGAGATCCAAATATCCTGGAAAGTCCAAGGCTCTCTATTTGAACTATGGTAAATCTATGAATTTGTAAAAGGAATGCAAAGAGGACCAAAAAAAGAAGAAGAATAACCTAGATTTAGATTCTGACAAGTCACAAGATGATGGTGATGCTTTCATTACAGCCCTGGCAAGCCATACATCTGATGATGTGTGGCTGATTGACTCTAGTGCATCATTCCCCATGACCTCGCATCTAGACTAGTTTACAAAGTATGAGGAGTTTGATGGTGGAAAGGTGTATCTAGATGATGACTCTCATCTAAAGATTGTTGGTCATGGAAGAGTCTCTATCCAATTTCCTGATGGATGAGTGAATGGAATCTTTGGGGTTATGCACATCCTAGGCTTAGCATGGAACTTGCTTTTTGTAAGTATGTTGAATGATGTAGGTGTGCAGGTTGTCTTTCTGAAAGAAGGATGCAAGATGACTAGAGGAGCTATGGTGCTTACTAAGGGTACTAGGAGAGGTACTCTGTTTCAGCTGGAGGCATGCATTTCACAATGCAATAGTTCTTCTGACTCAAGGAAGAGGGTAGCAGTCACTTTATCCCTACCATCTGAATGAGTAGTGAAGAAATCTGTTGTATCTAGTCTTGATGGTTGTAACTGTGCATTAGAAGTTAGGCTTCCTACTAAAAAGGCAATGTTATGGCATAAGAGATTTGACCACATTGGTGAGAAGGGTCTGTGTACCCTAAAAAATAAACCTCGTTGAGGGGTTAGATGATTCTAATCTTGAGTTTGACTTTTGTGAACATTACATATATGGAAAACAAAACTGTGTTCAGTTTTATTCAAGTTCTCATAAGTCTTCTGGTGTGTTGGACCTTATTCATTCTTATGTGTTTGGTCATGTTAATGTTCCTTCATTATCAAAATCTGTATATTTTGTATCTTTTATAGATGACTACAGTAAAAGGACATGGATTTATTTTCTTAGAAGCAAATATGAAGTCTATAGTAAGTTTAAGGAGTTTAAGGCCTTTGCTGAAAATTAGACTAGTAAAAAGATTAAATGTTTGAGAACTGACAATGGTGGTGAGTTCTGTTCTATAGAACTTGATAAATATTGCAAGGAACTTGGGATTGAAAGACATAAGACAACTCCATACAACCGACAACAAAATGGAGTTGCAAAGAGGATGAACATGACACTGATGGACAAGGCTAGGAGTATGCTTAGTGGATCTAGCCTAGAACAAAAGTTCTGGGCTAAAGTTGTTGCCACTACTTGCTATCTGGTAAATAGATCTCCTACATCAGCTCTTGTTGGAAAGACACCCATGGAGGTGTGTTCTGGTAGAAAGCCTTTAGTAAGGCATCTTCGTGTTTTTGGTTGAGGCATATGCACATGTGCCTAGGGAGAAGCGGTCAAAGTTGGAGAACAAGGCTGTTAGTGTATCTTCATTGGCTATGGTGTTGGTGTGAAAGGATACAAGCTTTGGGATCCTGTGGATAAAAAAGTGTTGTATAGTGGAAGTGGCATCTTCAGAGAGCTTACACCTTCTTCCATTGTTTTACAGCCAGAAGAATAAGAAAAGAAAGAGGATGTTGTTCAGTTTCCTACTACCCCTAAGAAGACTAAATAGAAAGACAATGTTTGACCTGATGATGAGGAGACCTCTGGCAACTCTGAAAGCTTAGATGAAGAAGCTGAACCTCAACCTTAGCCCTTGAGGAGGTCTACACAGATAAGAAAGCAACCTAAATGGTTTGGTTTTACATTGTTTGATTCTAATTGTGCTAATGCTTTGATTACTAACAGTGATGAACCTAGAACTGTATCAAAAGCTATGGAAATGAAAGATGTATGTTCTTGGAAGGAGGCCATGGAGGATGAGATGACTTCTTTGGAAAAGAATCAAACTTGGGACTTGGTGCCTTTGCCTTCTGGATAGAACCCTATTGGATGCAAATGGGTGTTCAAGAAGAAAGTCAATGCAAATGGAAGTGTTGAGAAGTATAAGGCTAGATTGGTTGTGAAGGGGTATTCACAAGTGGAGGGTATAGATTATGGTGAGATCTTCTCTCCCATTGCAAAGCTGACATCCATTTGATTCCTGTTGTCTCTCGCAGCAGCTTATGACTAAGATGTAGAACAGATGGATGTGAAGACAACTTTCTTTCATCGTGACTTGGAGGAAGAAATATATATGTCATACCCAGAGCATTACATGGTGAAAGGTAAATAAAATTTGGTTTGCAAGTTAAAGAAGTCTTTGTATGGTTTGAAGCAGTCTCCTAGGAGGTAGTACTTGAAGTTTGATGCCTTTGTGTTGTCAATTGGACTTGTGAGATCAAAATCAGATCACTGTGTATATTTTAAGGTTGATGGTGATCGTATTCTCATTGTTACATTATATGTTGCTCATTGGGAAGGGAAAGAATATGATTTCTAATTATAAATCTCAGTTGTCAGCATAGTTTGAAATGAAAGATTTAGGGGCAGCCATGTACATTCTAGGAATGGAAATCAGAAGAGATAGAGCCAACAGAAAAGTTTGGTTAAGCCAGAGTAAGTATGTAAAGAAAGCAACCTAGGGTTTAGGGTTGAGGGTTTAGGGTTTAGGGTTTAGGGTTTAGGGTTTAGGGTTTATGGTTTATGGTTTATGGTTTATGGTTTATGGTTTAGGGTTTTAGGTTTAGGGTTTCAAGTTTTTGGGTTTAGAGTTTAGGGTTTAGGGATTTAGGTTTTTAGGGTTTCAGGATTAAGGGTTTAGGGTTTAGGGTTTAGGGATTAGGGTTTATAAAAATTATAAGATTATAAAAATTATAAGATTATAAAAATTTAATAAGATTTTAAAAATTTTAAGATTATAAAAATTTTAAGATTATAAAAATTTAAAAATTTAATATGATTATAAAAATTTGAGTCAATCACTAGCAGCATGGAGAAAAATCTTAAGGAAGAGAAAAGAGAAGACATATTAAAGAGAATACATGAAAAATGTAAAAATGAGTTTGTTCAAAACATGGTTCGCCTATTGAAGGCTCATCAGTTGAACTCAGATGAAAAAATTACATGTATGGAGGGAGTATATAAGGTGTGTGGAGAAGAATCCACAATCACAAAAAACTCTAAAAAATCTATCTAAAAAGAAGATGATTTTCTAAAATTGAAAAAAACACTAGAAGTTAGTGATTTTCCAATTTTGAAAAAATCAAAAAGAACAACGGTTATCTTTTTTACAATAGAATTCTTTTTGCAAAAATGTCCTTTTGCAAAAAAGAAAAAGAAGTTTTAAATTAAAGTTTAAATTAAAGTATTAAATTTAACTTAAATAAAAAATTAAATAAAAACTAAATAAAAAACTGCTTCTTGTGAAGAATAGAGAATCTGCTTCTAGTGAGGAAGGAGCTAAGTCATCATGGATTTTGCCAGCAAATTCATGGATGCAGAATGTGGCAGGGTGCAGGAACTTTTTGGCAAAGCTGAAAAAGTTTAGGGTTTAGGGTGGCCCCCAGGTTCATCTCTTTAGTGGGTTCACTAAAGTCAAGTTTGAAGACCAAGGGGGTCCTCTTTCTTATCTTTGGCACAAATACCTGATGAAGAAGCGTTGAATTGCCCTTCACAGAAACAGAACTAAAGCATGGAAGTGGGAAATTTCTGGGATAACTGTGAGCACGTAGTCTTTGATAGAAAATATTTTTGAGTCTGCCAAAGCCAGCAAGCACAGGCTCCCGAAGAAGGTAGCGTCACAATTCGCTAATAATAAAAGATGTTTTCTAATGCAGAGGGTGCTAGGATCTAAAGGGATGTACTAATAGGCATTAAGCTCCTTCTAAAAATAGGCGGTGGAGAGCATGCTAGTAGAAGAGAAGCTGGGTCCCTTGAAGATAGAAATATCCAAAAGAATAGCATGGGAAGCTGAGATGCAGGGATTAATTTTGATTTTGGGATATATGCTCTGATAGGCGGAGAGGTAGTGTTCAAGAGACTCCTCTGAACTGAGCCAAATGCTAAATGCATCTTTAATATATCTCTTGTAAAATGAAAGAGAAGAGATATCCATCTGAGAGGAGAGTTGCCATTCCAGGTGACATAAGAAGAGGCAAGCATAGACGATGGCAAAATTATTTCCCATAGAAGTTCCTCTGATTTGTCTGTAAACCAACCCATTAAACTCTAAAAAGTGGTAGTGCAGGACCAATTCTACTAGACCCATGATTAGATTGATAAGTCGAAGATCCAACTTATGCTCAGCAAAGTAGAGGGTGACCATTTCATTTAATGCAGAGAGTCCCATAGCAGTAGGGATGCTAGGGTACAAGGATTCGACATCAAAGGAAAAGAGAAGACAATTAGGAGGGAATCTAAGGTTCTGAAGATCACGGAGAAGTGATAAAGAGTCAACAAGGTGGTTGGGTTGATTAAGCAGGATAGGCCACAGAAGATAGTGTAATAGTTTAGAGGCGGGTTCAAGAAGGTAGCCGGAATAAGAGCAGATAGGCCTTCCTACTAAGATAGGCTTGTGGATTTTGGGTAGTAGGTAGAAAGCATAAGGTCTAATATTGATGAGGGGAACTTTTAATAGAAAGTTCTGAATGCTTTTTAGAAAAAAAACATACCTGTCAATGAAAAATGAAATCTTATTGTGGATAAATTGCCAAGGAATATCAGAAGCAGGAACAAGAAGATAAATTACTGAATCAGAAAGCTGACGAAGACCTTCGTAGGAGTACCATGAAGTGTCTAAAATAACCAAGCCTAAATTTTTATCAGCTGGTTTGATCACAATTGAAGGACATTTGTGGAGAGACTTCAAGGCTTTCAGAAGCCTAGAAGGCAGCATAGGTTTAGAATTGAGAGTAACAGAAGCCAGACATTTGAGTAGAATATTTTCACCAGATCTAAGGCTATCAGTAAGTTCATAGACTTCAACTGGAGGATTCTAGGAAGAATTAGTCCTATGAAAGTGTGGAGGAAAAACTCTGGAGAAAGGTAAATTTGAAGAAACAAGAATATCACAATCTGGGCTGAAGAAGGCACGGAGACAAATGCATCTAAGAAAGGAGAGGAATTCATTAGTGATAGCAAGAAGAGAGATAGGGGGGTCGGGGAATGAATTTCATCTTGAGGCCAAGAACTTTTTTCTCATCATAAGAAAGTGCTCAAGAGGAGAAATTGTGAATAGTCGAGTTAGAAATTTGACATTTGATCTTTGACGGGAACTTTCTAGAAAAAATGACAACAGAGAATAGTGCTTGGTCTATGACTTCCCCCTAATGACCTAAGCAGAAGTGTTGCCATTTGGAACTCAGAGAGGGTTCTGCAATTGATTCTGATTCTGGCTGTGTTTCTGGTTTCGTCTTCAGCTTCGACCGCGGTTCTGGATTCTTTGATTGCCACCTTGAAAGTTTAGATTGCTTTGTTGCTGTTGCTGTTCGCTTTGTTCCTGTTGCTACTTTGCTATGGCGGAGGAGGAAAGTGGTTCTACAAATTGCATAGAACGGTTTCTGCTCTAGATAGATGGGGATTTTGAGTGCCACCTTCCAGAGACAGCTGAGGTGCTTCTCTTTTGGGTAGTGTTCCTTAGACGAACACCATTTTTTGGCAGACGCAAAGGTTGGATTTCTATTCAGTAGAGGAAGAAGAAGAAGAAATCTTATTGTTGCCGAGAAGAGAATGCACATCTTTTAGTTCCTTCTATAGACTAGCAAACTAAACATTCAACTTATCATTGATAAGTTTTGAGATGGATTTTTCAATCAGAAGCTGATCTACATCAGCAAGGGCATCATCTCAAATGGATTGTCTCATAGTGGCAGCAACATCATGAGCAGATCTTTTAAGGGTCATCTCTACTAAGAAGGTGTTGCAGAGAGATTTGAAATCAAATTTGGCAGAAGTGGCCCAAGAGTCCGCCAGAATAGAAAAAGCACCAACAAATTGTTAATTATGCAAAGAAGTTATGCTGGTGGTAAGTGATGTTGAGAAAGAAGAGATGAACTTCTCAATATCTGTAGTGCGATTCTTCACAGTGATCTCCATGGCAGAAATGTAACCATCCAGAAATTTTTGATTAACCTCAGCTTGTGTAGATTCAAGCAAGGAGGTCAATAGAGCATTGCCTTTGGGATCATTGATGACGATTTTAGGAGGCTTCACTTGGAGATTCTTAGGAAGAGTTCCAGACTCACGAAAAGAAGTGAGTTTAGCAAGAAAGATGGAGGAGTGATCAGCCAGGGTGTGTTTCCACTTAAACTCTTTGAAAGTAGTTTGAACCAAACAAGAAATAGATGCCATAAATCATTTGGCATCAAGAATTTGTGTAGCATTAGGATGAGTAGCATGTTGAGAAGCATCAGGATGTGTGGCATCAGCTAGACCATTAACTGGTCATGCCTCATCGTGCAAAGAGCACTCAGCCTCAAAAAAAGAACGATCAACATCTTCATGTGCGGCATCTTCACGTGCAGCAGTAAAATGAGAAGAGAAGGGATGAGTAAGAACGTCATCTGTAACAAGGTGAGAAGTATTGAAGGTAGCGTTTGGGTAGACCATAGGGTGCGCAACGGCAAAGGTGTCAGGGTGAGCAGTAGCACTATCACCTTCTACATGTTGCACAGTGTCTGCACCCCTTGATGAGGTTGATCTTCAAGTTCTCCCCAAAGGGTACGCCAGATTTTGTCAATGCCTTCCTCGATGTTAGAATGATCCAAGGCACGAGCTTCTTTATCAAGTGCCAATTGATCGGCAAGAAGTTGAATTTGTTGCTAAAGTGCAAGTTTATCAAGCAAAGATTGCTTAATAAGTTGTTGAATGGCGGCAAGCATGGTGAGCTGTGAGGTAGCATGAGTGTCAGGAATAGAATCAGGAATGGAGTCTAAATTCTAAGCAGATCAGTCTGCTGAGATAGACTTAGAATGTGTATGGTGAGCCAAAGCATCACTAGAGGATTTTTTCTCCAGGGCCATCATGAAGAAAAGATTAAAAATAATAAGATTATAAAAATTTGAGTCAATCACTGGCAGAGTGGAGAAAAATCTTAAGGAAGAGAAAAGAGAAGATAGATTAAAGAGAATACATGAAAAATTTAAAAACAAGTTTGTTCAAAACATGTTTCACCTATTGAAGGCTTATCAGTTGCACTCAGATGAAAAAATTACATGTATGGAGGGAGTATATAAGGTGTGTGGAGAAGAATCCACAATCACAAAAAACTCTGAAAAATCTGTCTAAAAAGAAGATGATTTTTTAAAATTGAAAAAAAACACTAGAAGTTAGTGATTTTCCAATTTTGAAAAAATCAAAAGGAACAATGGTTATCTTTTTTACAATAGAATTTTCTCTGCAAAAATATCCTTTTGCAAAGGAGAAAAAGAAGTTTTAAATTAAAGTATTAAATTTAACTTTAATAAAAACTAAACATAAAACTGCTTCTTGTGAAGAATAGAGAATCTGCTTCTAGTGAGGAAGGAGCCAAGTCGTCATGGATTTTGCCACCAAATTCGTGGATGTAGAATGTGGTAGAGCACGGGAAATTTTTGGAAAAGGTGAAAAAGTTTAGGGTTTAGGGTTTAGGTTTTAAAATTTTTATGAAAATTATAAAAATTTTAAGATTATAAAAATTATAAGACTATAAAAATTTAATAAGATTATAAAAATTTATAAAAAATTGAGTCAATCACTGGCAGCATGGGGAAAAATCTTAAGGAAGAGAAAAGAGAAGATAGATTAAAGAGAATACATGAAAAATTTAAAAATGAGTTTGTTTAAAACGTGTTTCGCCTATTGAAGGCTCATCAGTTGAACTTAGATGGAAAAATTACATGTATGGAGGGAGTATATAAGGTGTATGGAGAAGAATCCACAATCACAAAAAACTCTAAAAAATCTGTCCAAAAAGAAGATGATTTTCTAAAATTTAAAAAAAACACTATAAGCTAGTGATTTTCCAGTTTTCAAAAAATCAAAAAGAATAATGGTTATCTCTTTTACAATAGAATTCTTTTTGCAAAAATATCCTTTTGCAAAAAAGAAAAAGAAGTTTTAAATTAATGTTTAAATTAAAGTATTAAATTTAACTTTAATAAAAACTAAATAGAAAACTGCTTCTTGTGAAGAATAGATAATCTGCTTCTAGTGAGGAAGGAGCCAAGTCATTGTGGATTTCACCAACAAATTCATAGATGTGAAATGTGGCAGAGTGCGGGAACGTTTTGCCAAAGCCAAAAAAGTTCAAGGTTTAGGGTGGCCCCCAGGTTCATCACTTTAGTGGGTTCACTAAAGTCAAGTATGAAGACCAAGAGGTCCTCTTTCTTATCTTAGGCACAAATACCTGATGAAGAAGCGTTGACTTGTCCTTCGTAGAAATAGAACTGAAGAACGGAAGTAGGAAATTTTTGGGATAACCGCAAGCACACAATCTCTGATAGAAAAGGTTTTTGAGTTTGCCAAAGCCCACAGGCACTGACTCTTGAAGAAGGTAGCATCACAATTCATTGATAATAAAAGATCTTTTCTAATGCAGAGGGTGCCAGGATCTAAAAGGGATGTACTGATAGGCATTAGCTCCTTTTGAAAACAAGTGATGGAGAGAATGCCAGTAGAAGAGAAGCTGGGTCCCTTGAAGATAGAAATATCTAGAAGAACAACATGGGAAGCTGAGATGCAAAGATTAATTTTGATTTTGGGATGTATGCTCTGATAGGCAGAGAGGTAGTGTTGGATAGACTCCTCTGAATTGAGCTAAATGCCAAAAGTGTCATCAATATATCTCTTGTAAATTGAAAGAATAGAGTTATCCATTTGAGAGGAGAGTTGTCGTTCCAGGTGACATAAGAAGAGGCAAGCGTCGACAACGACAAAATTACTTCCCATAGCAGTTCCTCTAATTTGTCTATAAACCAACCTATTAAACTCCAGAAAGTGGTAGTGCAGGACCAATTCTGCCAGACCCATGATTAGACTGATAATTCAAAGATCCAACTTATGCTCAGCAAAGTAGAGGGTGACCATTTCATTTAATGCAGAGAGTCCTACAGTAGTAGGGATGCTAGGGTACAAGGATTCGACATCAAAGGAAAAGAGAACTCAATTAGGAGGGAAGATGAGGTTTTGAAGATCATGGAGAAGTGATAAAGAGTCAGTAAGGTGGTTGGGTTGATTAATCAGGATAGGCAACAGAAGATAGTGTAATAGTTTAGAGGCAGATTCGAGAAGGTAGCCAGAGTAAGAGAAGATATGCCTTCCTACTAAGACAGGCTTGTGGATTTTGGGCAGTAGGTAGAAAGCACAAGGTCTAACATTACTAAGGGGAACTTCTAACAGAAAATTTTGAATGCTTTTAAAAAAAAAAAGCATACCTAGCAATGAAAAATGAAAGCTTATTGTGGAGAAGTTGCCAACGAATATCAGAAGCAAGAATAAGAAGATAAACTGCCAAATTGGAAAGCTGACAAAGACCTTTGTAGCAGTACCATGAAGTGTCTAAAATAACCAAGCCAAAATTTTTATCAACTGGTTTGATCACAATTGAAGGACATTTGCTGAGAGACTTCAAAACTTTCAGAAGCCTAGAAGGCAGCATAGGTTTAGAATTGAGAGTAACAGAAGCTAGATGCTTGAGTATAATATTTTCTCTAGATCTGAGGATATCAACAAGTTCATAGACTTCAACTAGAGGATTCTAGGAAGAATTAGTGCTATGGAAGTGTGGAGGAAAAACTCCAGAGAAAGATAAATTTAAAGAAACAATAATATCATGATCTGGGTCGAAGAAGGCACGGAGACCGATGCATCTGGTAAAGGAGCGGAACTCATTAGTGATAGCAAGAAGAGACATAGGGGGGTTGGGGAATTAATTTCAACCCAAGGCCAAGAAATTTTTTCTCATCATAAGAAAGTGGTTGAGAGGAGAAATTATGAATAGCAGAGTTAGAAATTCAACATTCGATCTCTGACAAGAACTTTCTAGAAAAAATGACAACCGAGAATAGTGCTTGGTCTATGACTGTCTTCCAAAGACCTAAGTGGAAGCGTTGCCATTTGGAACCTGGAGAGGGTTCTGCATTTGATTCTGATTCTTCCTGTGTTCTGGTTTCATCTTCAGTTTTGACTGCGGTTCTGTATGCTCTGATTTCCACCTTGAAAGTTCAGATTGCTTTGTTGTTGTTGCTATTGTTGTTGTTGTTAACTTTGTTGCTGTTGCTACTTTGCTATGGCGGAGGAGGAAAGTGGTTCTGCAAATTGCACAGAACAGTTTCTGATCTAGAGAGATGGGGATTTTGAGTGCCACTTTCCAGAGACAGCTGAGGTGCTCCTCTTCTGGGTAGTGTTCCATGGACGAACACCATTTTTTGGCAAAGGCAAAGGTTGCACATTAGGCATCGGCAGTAGAGGAGGTTGTGGATCAGGCCTAGGAGTGGGCTTTTGCTTAGGTTTCTACTTAGTGAGCGAAGATTTCTATTCAGCAGAGGAAGAAGAAGAAGAAATCTTATTGTTGCTGAGAAGAGAATGCACATCTTTCAATTCTTTCTATAGAGTAACAAACTTAACATTCAACTTATCATTGATAAGTTCTGCGATGGATTTTTCAATTGGAAGCTGATCTGCATCAACAAGGGCATCATCTTAGACAGATTTCCTCATAGTGGCAACAACATCATGAGCAGATCTTTTAAGGGTCATGTCTACTAAGAAGGAGTTGTAGAGAGATTCGAAATCAATTTTGGCAAAAGAGTGCCAAGAGTCCACCGGGACAGAAAAAGCACCAACAAATTGTTGATTATAGAGAGAAGTTATGGTGGTGGTAAGAGATGTTGAGAAAGAAGAGACAAGCTTCTCAATATTTGCAGTGTGATTCTTCGCAGCGATCTCCATGGCAGCAATGTTACCAACCAGAAGTTTTCTATTAACCTCGGCTTGGGTAGATTCAAGCGAGGAGGTCAATTGAGAGATGCCTTCGAGATCGTTGATGATGATTTTAGGAGTCTTCACTTGGAGATTCTTAGGAAGAATTCTAGACTCACAAAAAGACATGAGTTTAGCAAGAAAAATGGAGGAGCGATTAGCCAAGGCTTGTTTTTGCTTAAACTCTTTGAAAGCAATTTGAACCAGAGAGGAAATAGCTGCCGGAAATCGCGTGGCATCAGGAATTTGTGTAGCATTAGGATGAGCAGCATGTTGATAAGCATCAGGATGTGCAGCAATGGGATGTGTGGCATTAACTAGACCATTAACTAGTCGTGCCTCATCGTGTAAAGAGCGCTCAACCTCAAAAAAGGAATGAGTAGCATCTTCATGTGCAACATCTTCACGTGCGGCAGCAAAATGAGAAGAGAAGGGATGAGTAAGAATGTCATCCATAACAAGGTGGCAAGTATTAAAGGCAGCATTCAGGTAGACCACAGGGTGTGTAGCAACAAAGGCATCAGGGCGAGCAGTAGCACTATCGCCTTCTACATGTTGTGCAGTGTCTGCACCACCTTGACGAGGTTGATCTTCAAGTTCTCCACAAAGTGTATGCCAAATTTTGTCAATGCCTTCCTCGATGTTAGAATGATCCAAGGCATGAGCTTCTTTTTCAAGTGCGAATTGATCAGCAAGAAGTTGAATTTGTTGCTGAAGTGCAAGTTTATCAAGCGAAGATCACTTAATAAATTACTGAATGGTCGCAAGCACAGTGAGCTATGCGGTAGCATGAGTGTCAGGAACAGAATCATGAACGGAGTTTGAATTCGAAGTAGATTAGGCTGCTGAAATAGACTTAGAACAGGTATGGTGAGCTGAAGCATCACGAGAAGATTTTTTCTTTGGGGCCATCATGAAGAGAAGATAAATAATAATAAGATTTTAAAAATTTGAGTCAATCATTGGCAGCACGGAGAAAAATCTTAAGGAAGAGAAAAGAGAAGACAGATTAAAGAGAATACATTGTAAATTTTAGAATGAGTTTGATAAAAACATGTTTTGCCTACTGAAGGCTCATTAGTTGAACTCAGATGAAAAACTACATGTATGGAGGGAGTATATAAGGTGTGTGGAGAAGAATCCAAAATCACAAAAAACTCCAAAAAATCTATCTAAAAAGAAGATGATTTTCTAAAATTGGAAAAAATACTAGAAGTTAGTGATTTTCCAATTTTGAAAAAATAAAAAAGAACAATAGTTATCCTTTTTACAATAGACTTCTTTGTGCAAAAAAGAAAAAGAAGTTTTAAATTAAAGTTTAAATGAAAGTATTAAATTTAACTTTAATAAAAACTAAACAAAAAATTGCTTCTTGTGAAGAATAGAGAATCTGCTTCTAATGAGGAAGGAGCCAAGTCATCGTGGATTTCACTAGCAAATTCGTGGATGCGGAATGTGGCAATGCATGGGAACTTTTTGGCAAAGCCGAAAAAGTTCAAGGTTTAGGGTTTAGGGTTTTAAAATTTTTGTGAAAATTATAAAAATTTTAAGAATATAAAAATTATAAGATTATAAAAATTTGAGTCAATCATTGGCAGCGCGGAGAAAAATATTAAGGAAGAGAAAAGAGAAGACAGATTAAAGAGAATACATGAAAATTTTAAAAATGAGTTTGTTCAAAACATGTTTCGCCTATTGAAGGCTCATCAGTTGAACTTAGATGAAAAAATTACATGTATGGAGTATATAAGGTGTGTGGAGAAGAATCCACAATCACAAAAAACTCTGAAAACTCTATCTGAAAAGAAGATGATTTTCTAAAATTGAAGAAAAACACTAGAAGTTAGTGATTTTTCAATTTTGAAAAAATCAAAAAGAACAACGGTTATCTTTTTTACAATACAATTCTTTTTGCAAAAATATCCTTTTGCAAAAAAGAAAAAGAAGTTTTAAATTAAAATTTAAATTAAAGTATTAAATTTAACTTTAATAGAAAACTTAAATAAAAACTAAATAGAAAACTGCTTCTTGTGAAGAATAGAGAATCTGCTCCTAGTGAGGAAGGAGCCAAGTTGTCATGGATTTCGCCAGTAAATTCATGGATGCAGAATGTGGCAGAGCACGAGAACTTTTTGGCAAAGTCAAAAATGTTTAGGGTTTAGGGTGGCCCCTAGGTTCATCACTTTAGTGGGTTCACTAAAGTCAAGTTTGAAGACCAGGGGGGTCCTCTTTCTTATCTTAGGCACAAATACCTGATGAAGAAGCGTTGACTTGTCCTTCACAGAAACAGAACTGAAGCACGGAAGCAGGAAATTTCTGGGATAACCGCTAGCATGCCATCTCTGATAGAAAAGCTTTTTGAGTCTGCCAAAGCCCACAAACACTGACTCTCGAAGAAGGTAGCGTCACAATTCACTGATAATAAAAGATCTTTTCTAATGTAGAGGGTGCCAAGATCTAAAAGGGATGTACTGATAGGCATTAAGCTCTTTCTGAAAATAGGCGGTGGAGAGAATTCCAGTAGAAGAGAAGCTAGTTCCCTTGAAGATAGAAATATCCAGAAGAACAACATGGGAAGCTGAGATGCAAGGATTAATTTTGATTTCAGGTTATATGCTCTGATAGGCAGAGAGATAGTGTTGGAGAGAATCCTCTGAACCAAACCAAATACCAAAAGTGTCATCAATAGATCTCTTGTAAAATGAAAGAGAAGAGATATCCATCTGAGAGGAGAGTTGCCATTCCAGGTGACATAAGAAGAGGCAAGTGTAGACGACGGCAAAATTACTTCCCATAGCAGTTCCTCTGATTTGTCTATAAACCAACCCATTAAACTCCAGAAAGTGGTAGTGCAGGACCAACTTTGCTAGACCCATGATCAAACTAATAATTCAAAGATCCAACTTATGCTCAGCAAAGTAGAGGGTGACCATTTCATTTAATGCAAAGAGTCCCGCAACAGTAGGGATGCTGGGTTACAAGGATTCGACATCAAAGGAAAAGAGAAGGCAATTAAGAGGGAAGCTGAGGTTTTGAAGATCATGGAGAAGTGATAAAGAGTTAGCAAGGTGGTTGGGTTGATTAAGTAGGATAGGCAACAAAAGATAGTGTAATAGTTTAGAGGCGGGTTCGAGAAGGTAGCAAGACTAAGAGAAGACATGCCTTCCTACTAAGACAGGATTGTGGATTTTTGGTAGGAGGTAGAAAGCACAAGGTCTAACATTACTGAGGAGAAATTTTGAATGATTTTCAGGAAAAAAGCATACCTATCAATGAAAAATGAAATCTTATTGTGGATAAGTTACCAAGGAATATCAGAAGCAGGAACAAGAAGATAAACTGCTGAATCAGAAAGCTAACAAAGACCTTTGTAGGAGTACCATGAAGTGTTTAAAATAACCAAGCCTAAATTTTTATCAGCTAGTTTGATCACAATTGAAGGACATTTGCGGAGAGACTTCAAAGCTTTTAGAAGCCTAGAAGGTAGTATATGTTTAGAATTGAGAGTAATAGAAGCTAGACGTTTGAGTAGAATATTTTCTCTAGATCTGAGGATATCAACAAGTTCATAAACTTCAACTAGAGGATTCCAGGAAGAATTAGTGCTATGGAAGTGTGGAGGAAAAACTACAGAGAAAGGTAAATTTGAAGAAACAAGAATATCATGATCTGGGCTGAAGAAGGTAGGGAGATGGATGTGTATGGAAAAGGAGTGGAACTCATTAGTGATAGCAAGAAGAGACATAGGGGGTGTCGGGGAATGAATTTCAACCCAAGGCCAAGAAATTTTTTCTCATCATAAGAAAGTGGTCGAGAGGAGAAATTGTGAATAGCCAAGTTAGAAATTTGGCATTCTATCTCTGATGGGAACTTTCTAGAAAAAATGATAAGAGAAAACAATGCTTGGTCTATGACTACCCCCCAAAGACCTAAGGGGAAGTGTTGCCATTTGGAACCCAAAGAGGTTTCTGTACTTGATTTTGATTCTGTCTGTGTTTCTAGTTTCATCTTCAGCTTCAACCGCAGTTCTGGATGCTCTGATTGCCACCTTGAAAGTTTAGATTGCTTTGTTGCTGTTACTGTTGCTGTTGCTATTAGCTTTGTTATTATTACTGCTTTCCTATGGCGGAGGAGGAAAGCAGTTCTACAAATTGCACATAATGGTTTTTGCTCTGGAGAGATGGGGATTTTGAGTGCCACCTTATAGAGACAGCTGAGGTGCTCCCCTTCTGGGTAGTGTTCCCCAGATGAACACCATTTTTTGGCAGAGGCAAGGGTTGCACATTAGGCATCGACAACAGAGGAGGCCGTGGATTGGGCCTAGGAGCAGGCTTTTGCTTAGGTTTCTTCTTAGTGAGTGAAGATTTCTATTCGGCAGAGGAAGAAGAAGAAGAAATCTTATTTTTGCCGAGAAGAGAATGCACATTTTTCAGTTCTTTCCATAGAGCAGCAAACTTAGCATTCAACTTATCATTGATAAGTTCTGCAATGGATTTTTCAATCAAAAGCTAATCTGCATCAGTAAGGGATTGCCTCACAGTGGAAGCAACATCATGAGCGGATCTTTTCAGGGTCATCTCTACTAAGGAGTTGTAGAGAGATTCAAAATCAAATTTGGTAGAAGAGTGCCAAGAGTCCATCGAGACTGAAAAAGCACCAACGAATTGTTGATTAGGCAGAGAAGTTATGGTGGTGGTAAGAGATGTTGAGAAAGAAGAGACAAACTTCTCAATATCTGCAATGTGATTCTTCGTAGTGCTCTCCATGGCGGCAATGTAATCATCTAGAAATTTCTGATTAACCTCAGCTTGGACAGATTCAAGCGAGGAGGTCAATAGAGCATTACCTTCGGGATTGTTGATGACAATTTTAGGAGGCTTCACTTGGAGATTCTTAGGAAGAGTTCTGAACTCATGAAAAGATGTGAGTTTAGCTAGAAAGATGGAGGACTGATTAGCCAGGGCATGTTTTCGCTTAAACTCTTTGAAAGAAGTTTGAACCAGAGAGGAAATAGACACCAAAAATTGCGTGGCATCAGGAATTTGTGTAGCATTAGGATGAGCAGCATGTTGAGAAGCATCAGGATGTGTAGCAATGGGATATGCAACATCAACTAGACCACTAACTGGTCATGCCTCATCATGCAAAGAGTGCTCAACCTCAAAAAAGGAATGATCAGCATCTTCATGTGCGGCATCTTCATGCGTGGCAGCAAAACAAGAAGAGAAGGGACGAGTAAGAACATCATTTGTAAAAAGGTGGGAAGTATTGAAGGCAACATTTAGGCAAACCATAGGGCACACAGTAGCAAAGTCATTAGGGCGAGTGGCAGCGCTATAACCTTCTACATGTTCAATGTCTGCACCACCTTGACGAGGTTGATCTTCAAGTTCTCCCCAAAGTGTACACCAGATTTTGTCAATGCCTTCCTCGATGTTAGGATGATCTAAGGCATGAGCTTCTTTTTCAAGTGCGAATTGATCAGCAAGAAGTTGAATTTGTTGCTGAAGTGCAAGTTTATCGAGTGAAGATTACTCAATAAGTTGCTGAATGGTGGCAAGCATGGTGGGTTGTGAGGTAGCATGAGTGTTAGGAGTCGAATTAGGAATGGAGTCTGAACTCGAAGTAGATCAGGTTGCTAAGATAGACTTAGAATGGGTATGGTGAGCCAAAGCATCACCAGAGGATTTTTTCTCCGAGGCCATCGTGAAGAGAAGATGAAAAATAATAAGATTATAAAAATTTCAGTCAATCACTGGCAGCACGGAGAAAACTCTTAAGGAAGAGAAAAGAGAAGATAGATTAAAGAGAATACATGAAAATTTTAAAAATGAGTTTGTTCAAAACATGTTTCACCTATTGAAGGCTCATCAGTTGAACTCAGATGAAAAAATTGCATGTATGGAGGGAGCATATAAGGTGTGTGGAGAAGAATCCACAATCACAAAAAAAATTGAAAAATTTGTCTAAAAAGAAGATGATTTTCTAAAATTAAAAAAAAATACTAGAAGTTATGATTTTCTAATTTTGAAAAAATAAAAAAGAACAACAATTATCTTTTTCAGCATGGCAGATTGTAGATGATTGTGTGTTTTTGTTTCTTTGGGGACAAAGTTATCTATTCAGGATTGCCCAAAATCTCCTAGTGAGCTGGAAGACATGAGCAAAGTACCTTATGCTAGTGTTGTTGGTAGTTTGATGTATGCTATGGTCTGCACAAGACTAGACATTGCCTAAGCAGTGGGAGTCCTTAGTTGATTTATGGCTAATCCCAGAAGGGTACATTGGGATGCAGTTAAGCGAGTGTTCAAATATTTGAGGGGTACTTTTGAGTATTTCATATTCTATCATGGTAATGTTATAGGACCTCTGCATTTTGTTGATATTCGTGGATTTGTGGATTCTGATTGGGCAATTGACATTGACAGTAGAAGATCCACTAGTGCTTATGTGTTTACACTGTTTGGTGGAGTTATTAGTTGGATGAGTAAGTGACAACCTGTGGTTGCTTTGTCCACGATAGAAGTTGAGTATATGGCAACAACTCATACTTGTAAGGAAGCCATTTGGCTTAAGAGATTATGTTTAGATATTGGTGTTGATGTAGGTCAGATTATGATCAGTTGTGACAGTCAGAGTGCGATTTACCTTGGGAAGAATCTAACTTTCCATGCCAGAACAAAGCATATTGATATATAGTTTCACTTCGTTCCAGACATGGTAGAGGATGGGAAGGTAAATTCAGAGAAGGTAGATACTTTGAAGAATGTTGCAGATGCATTGATGAAGCCAGTGAGCACAGAGAAGTTCAGATGGTGTTCGAAGTCTATGGGCCTCTCGGCCTATAGCAGTTAAATCTTGTTATTCTATTGGCTCTTACAAGGTGTTCGACAAGTGGGAGAATGTTAGGAATTAATGTGTCTCAACCTTGGTAATTCCTTGCATTATTTATGCTTGTATTTCTTAATTCAATGCCTATGTTGTAAATTAATTGTAAATTCCATATTGTCATGTTGTGGGATGTGGCACGGTGATGTGTCATCCTACATGGAAGATGACAAATTGTAATTTTGTCCTCACATGAGGAGATAGGCATCCCACTTAGTGGTAGGAGAATTTTGCCATGTGTCAGCATCTTAGATGTTGTGTAAGGGAATGTTGACCGAAATGGTTATGACAGATTCCTATGACGAAGTTATGACATGTAACAGTCAGAAATAGAAGCTTGTAAGACAGGCAAAGACATGTGTCATGAAGCATCTTTGAAAAAGGCATATTTGGGTGCCCCAAGGTGGACTATGACATGATGTAAGAGAATATGCTATTTATAGCCTATGTATGATAGATTCTCTTGTAGCTGTAAGTTGTAACTGCTATGACAGATTCTATGACGGTCATAAGAGTCGTAAGATCATATGTTAGAGCCCATTTTTGAAATAGGTGACCCCTTTGGGATGGAAGTTGTGGACAAGTGTTAGGAACATTCTACAATTTTGACCAAGTGTTCTTAAGCATGGGTTTTGAGCCATGAGGCCAAGTTGGACACCCATTCCAAGAAAGGACCAATTTTACCTTGTATTTTCTATATAAACAGGTGTTTGGAGGAGGAGAGGTATTATAGGTTTTATAGGTATTGTTATGCTGCTAGATTGACTCCAAATACAAGTGTCAGACACTATTGAATCTTGCATTGCAAGTGTATTGTAAACCTTTATCAGTTTTGATAATACATTGTGCAGGTTTCTGAGTGTGGGGTTTTTCACCAGATAAGGGTTTTCCCCACCATATATCTTTGTCTCTCTTCTTTTGTCTTCTTTTTGGTTCATGTGTATTGCTGCAATATCTTGGTTACATGTTTCATATTACTTTTATTGTAAGGATTAATTTGAATTTGTATAGTTCTCCCCTCATTAGATTAGTGTAGGAACTAATTTTTGTACACCTAGCTTCCTTTCACAAGTCTTAGGGTTGTATTTTTCTGCAAGGAGTCTTAGCAATTGGACATTCATGAACACATTTGGGACTACTAATTTACCCAAATTCAGCCACTAGGGATTTGAAACAGGTTTATGTCTGTACATCTTCTTAAAATGGAATATAAAAAGATCATACCCTCTAACCAATGTCCATGTCCCCTATTTGTTTGTATAAATCTTCTAACTTTTTGACATGTGGATTCATTTGGGCATTTCTTCTGGACTTCTATCCCAACCCAAGGCACTGATCTAGTAAATCCTAGTTTAAATTCCTATCTCCCATTTTTTCCTCTTACTCTTAGGGTTTTGCATTACTTACTCCATGTCAGTTTAGCACTTTGCAAATCGCTCTGGTTATGAATTACTGTCCAGCTGCTCCCTATGATCACTCCTTGCAATGCCCTTCAAAATTCACATTCAATCAACTTAACTCTATGTAATTAATGGCGTCTCACTTGTGTATGTCATATCATTGAAGGAAATTTAATTTTTCAAAAAAAGGATGTTGGATCGCCGCAATCATGTCTTGTCACTTTATTTCAGGGTGATATGCTTTGAGATCTCATTTATTTTAGTTTTATGCTTATTTAGGATTTCAGTGTGACCCAAGATGCCGTCTCCTTGATAACATAAGTCTCTTTGAACATGGAGTTAACCTTCTGATGTTTTTGTTTCATTGTCTTTTCGAAGAGACTACAAAGATCTTCTCTTCGATATAGTAGAGTCATTTTGAAATACCTCTTACATTGTTCCTTTATTGGTGACTCTTTCTATCAGTGGGACTCCAAACCTTATCACCTTGACATCCCGAACTCCCTTTGTGAACATTTTTGATGATATCATTTGATTGGTGTGACACATTTTGGTGTCACACCAAAATGCCTTGTCCTTTCAATGTTTGGGCTATTGATAAGACTACTGAGTGACTCTTGCTTATATCCCTTGTCTCTTCAATTTATTTTATTTCTTTGACTTTGTATAACTTTACTTTTTGTCTTTTATGCCTTCGAGTCATCGAAGAGACTGGATGTTGAGTCTCCCCGATGTAGTATTATCTCGCTGATATTGTTTATAACCTTGAAATTGTAATGAATTTGATCAAATATTTTACAATGGAGGTAAGGAATTTTAGGGTTAATGATGGAACGGTGGTATTTTTAGGTTTGAGTGAAATAACATATTAGGAATTTTATCATAGGAAATGGAAAAAATTTAAGGTTTGAAATTTTGATCCAACATGACCCTTAATCCCTTAAACCCTAATCCATAATCCCTTAACCTTTAATCCCTGCTAGATCAGAACAATTAGGCGCTAAATTAGGTACTAAATTAGGTTCTAAAGTAGGCACTAAATTAGGCATTAAATTAGGTGCTAATGTAGGTGCTAATTTAGGCAGTAATCTGGGCACTAATTTAGGCACAAATTATCTCCTAAATTAGTGCCTACTTATTCTAATTAGTACAAAATATGCCACAAATAGTGCCATCCTGAAAAATAGCACAGACTTTTTTTAAAAATTAGAGAAAAATACATTAAAATAGTGGGTTGAAGCAAAAAATGAAGCAAAAAAGGAGCTAATCATAGGGATTTTTTTGTAGTGAATGAGTTCAAAATAAAACTATCTAAAATAAATGTTAAGAAAATTAAATAATAAAATAAAGGTACTTAACTTTAAACTCTGTTGTAGATTGCATGAAAAGTCGTCCTCTCACTTTGCTAATTTTTAAGTGACCTATGATCTTTATCTATATCTTTGGTTCACATTTGTGACTATGGTTTTCATATTTGTGAATGTAGATCCGAACTTGACTCATAGATAAGAAAACTCCACGTGGAGTTAAACTTTGTTATTTCTAAAACCTAGATTTGGCTCACCTTGATGTCTTCAACTTGCATCTACATAAGAATCGTATCTACAAACATAATTTTGGACTTTTCTATGTGAGGATGATTCCCTCTCAATAAAACTCCTAGATACTAATTTAGTAGTTCTTTGGAAATAATGAAAAATAACAAGTAGTCATGCATAGATGGCTAGATACTAATTTAAGGAAATGATGCAATATAGATACTAGAGATTTGAAGCTAGGTGATAGATAGGTATTTACTAAGGCTTGAGTCCAAAATCTAAAAATAAACTATGCAAATCAAAAAAATAAAGATCATGTAGTATATACCAACTTTTATACAAATTCACACCATTCATTAAATAAAAACAACTAAATCGATATAAACCTAAAAAACAAAAAAGAAATTATATATTTTTTTATGAATAATTGTTTATGTTACCATTAAGAGAAAATAATATTATACATATTCGCAAGAAAGAGGTGGGTGAAAGAAATCACACCTTGAAGTCCAAACGAGGCCAATCTTAGAACAAAAAATAAAGACAACGTTGCTAGGTAGCAAGAGTGATACCAGTAGAGGTGGGAGGTCCATTTAATCTAGTTTTTATCATACATCAATGAGGTCTAGGTCATCTAGGGGAGGATCCCAGATAGAAATAGAACCCTCTTCTTTATCATCCTTTTGTAGTTAAGTATCATAAACAAGTGAAATAGCAAGAGAAATTCAAGAAATCTTTTGAGAATCTATCCATCCAACCAATCCATGGTCATAGTTTTTGGGAGAGGAAGAATGAGAGAAAAAGTATTGAAACCACCCATTAATAGTTTTGTCCTTAGTTTTATGTGTAGGGTGCTGAAAAGTGTGTGAGTGAGCATCTTGATCACCTTGAGTAATCCGGTTGCATCCACAAGGATGACCATAAGGTGGAAAGTGACCACTACTAGAGGCTAGAGTTGATGGAACTATGGAAATAAGTGAAATTGACCCAATTATTAAGAAGCATATGCGTATGTGCTACTTCAAGTGTAAATTTATTGGTTTGCACTTGCATCTACATAAGCACATTAGACAATATCATAGCCTAAGTATATAAAAAAAAATGAGTATCAATAAAATAGACAAATAAGATAACAATATGCACAATGAGGATCCTTAAAATAAAGATGAGATAATATAGTGCCAATAGGGATACCTTTATAGATAACAGACTAAGAAAATGGACCAACTTTGGTTCAAGAATAGTTGACCAAATAGTATAGAACTTGTGCTACCAAGAGCTCAACAAAGATTGAAGAAACCATCTCTAGTCCAATTTGGCCACCATGTGCGGGTGTAGAGAGAGCTTGGCATAACTTCTATGAGCCTTTTAAGAGTGAAATGATTTGTTAAGATAACATTTGCAATCTTTCTGCCATGGCTTCTAGCCCCAATTTTATGAATCATATTTAGAGGCATTGAGTCAATAGTGTTTTGGTAAGTTTCAAATTTTGTTTAGACAACTAGTATTTAGCTTTAGCTTTGGCCATGAAAGGATATTATTGGTCACCTTAGAAAAAGGGTCTAGAATGGAATTGATTCCCTTAAAAATTCTTAGTGCATGAACCCAAGGAGTCTAAGCCAGATGGCGATCTTGGCAAGATATAACTAGATGCCGCAAGATAAACTACTAGTTAAGGATAGACCCTTACAGAAGTCATTATCATGCCATATAAGTCAAGGATTAATGGCTTCCCAAGTGTTCTATGTGCTTTTGACCATAAAAGTAACCTGAACTTGGATAGGTTCCATCACAATAAGAAGAGTATGAAAACCAAGACCATTCCAAGTTTGACACCCATAAGGGGCATTATAAGAGATACAATGACATAGTAATTTATTACATGCCTCATTTTCTTCAAGGACTCTAATAATCCATTTGGCACAAAAGGCTAAGTATAAAATAACCTTAGCTCTCTAGAATCATGTGGAAGGCAACAAAATTCCTAAGCCACATGATGAAAACCTCTATAGTTATTAAAAGAAGTCAAAAGGAAGTCCCTAAAAGGATTTTCAAGCTTCAAGTAGGAGGCCTTATATGGGACCCAATGTGAAGAATAATAAACATGTGTAGCATTCAAAATTTTAGAATTCACCTAAAGTTGAACCCTGCTGGGGAAATAGGCTTGGTGATTCAATAGACTAACTTTTTCCAATTCTGGAAATAGCTTCCTACCATAATGAGGATGTGGAAACTTGAAGATAAATGTAATGATTTCTCTATGTAATAAATCAACTTCCAACCATAAATATCAAACCAAGCAAGCTTGGGAGAGAAAGATTGCCTATAACATTGAGTTTTATACCATTTTATACTCAAATCAAAGGCTTTACAAAAATATCCAAACATTTCTAGGCTTGTTTGATATTATTTTCTTCCTCTGCAAGCATAAGACAAGAGTCATATTTAAAATGTCCATTCACGAACTAAGTTGTGGAATTAAGTAAAGTGATTACTTTCATCATAATTTAGGAAACATTGGCTAGCAAATACCCAAAGCTACATAGAGGACAAGAGCCAAAAGACAACCTTTGCAGATTGACTAAAGTCCAAACAAAATGGATTAATGGCCATTAATGGTGAGGTAAGTAGAAGCATCAACAAAGAGCATTTTGACTAAGTGCTCAAATTGAGGGCCAAAGCTAAGGCTCAAAGCATCTAGCAAGAATTAAGGCCATTCAATGCATTCATAATCTTGTACAAAATCAATCTTAATGAAAATAACTTGTTGATGTTAGTGCCAAGCCCATTCCATTCCTTCCCACATGACAATAATTTATTATCAAATATATGTTTAGATTTTATAAAACCAATTTACGTAGGATGCACATTTTGAAGAAGAAACTGACACAATTTTAAACTAAAAACCTTAATAATTTTATAGGAGACCTTGAACAAGGTCACTCTCCAATTATAGATGTCCTCTACTGAATTATGTGTAAGTTTAATATTTATACAATTTTCACCCTTACTATATAAAATTTATAATAAATTATAAAATTACTATTATTTAAATACAACTAACTTATTTTATTTTAAATAATTTAAATAGTTAATAATATTGCATACTTTTACTCAACATATATCTCTGTCAACCAATAACTTGATGTTGTCTTGTCTTTGTAAGATCTGCAAAATACACAAGCATCAGCCAATTTGCCAACTGACATGACAAAATAGTAAGTTTCTTAAAAACTTTGTTAATTATAAAATTTTTAATATTACAACAATTTTCAACAATCAATGGTGCCATTAAACGTAAACTATTTCTATTAGCCTTTACTTCGCCACCTGCAACAAACATGCCACCTGTCTTTTTTTCTTGAAGTATTTTTTTCACGAAGAGACTACGAGAGCTGAGTATAATGGAAAATATCACCAATGGTAGCATTCATCTGATTAAGTTTCAGCGATTAGAAAAATTATAATTCAATCTTCACTACGTTCACAATGAAGTTTTTCCAATTTTCCCCTCAATACAAAAGACCAAATCGAAAGCAAGCCGCGATTTAGGCTTGTGACACTTTTTAGGAAAATATTATTCAACTCCAGATATTGCCTGATATTCAGGAGTTTATTCTAATTCAACAGCGTACAGGTAGTAGGTTTCCTTCTAGTTAGCCTCTTCAAAATTTTCCTGCAACGCATCAAATACCAAATCTTATGATTTAGAAACTGAAATCAGACGTACGCAGTGAATTCAATTGCTCAACAGAATAAAATTGTATGGCCCATGAATATACATGTACAACCTGGATTCCAAGGCAACATATTGGTGCTGCTTTTCACTGTTTTGCTAGAGGCGTTAAATTATTTGATATTGAAGGCATTTTCCATTGTATTAGTGATGGGTATGTGCTTCTCCAGGAAGGAAGATAATTACCCACGAGTCGTTTCTAATGAGCTTCAAAACCGGTTACGTGGAGGGGGAAATAAAATGATTTCTCCCCTAATGTGCAACGAAGTTGTGGAAATAATCGATGGAGCATTCCAGTCGATGCACCAAATGAAGGTACATTTCGTTAGGATTTTCTTTGAGACCATACATTTAAGATACATTTTTCTTTCTTACTAGGTAAAATATCTGTTTGCTTAAGGGTTAGCCCTCATGTGGCCAATGTGTTTGTGCCATGCAGATAACAAACATAATCCTATGAAGAAGGTATCATTGGCATTGGTGTTTGAGTTGACTTCCAATCATTTTAAAAGAAGAATACTAATGAACAGGGACATAGGATGATTTCAGAACATATTATTCATGATTATCAGAACCGTGGCAAATTTGTACGATCTGTTAAATTATATATGAATGCATTAAATGCAATCCAAGAAAGATTGAAAAACCTGACATTTGATGAGGATAAGGACTGCAGTACACAGTTATAACAGTTATAACACAGGCAAGAAATGATACCTTTTCAAAGACATTGTATCTCTTGAAATAGATGTTTTAGAGCCATCTTCAAACAATGTGGCGTAGAGGAGAATGCACTGGCAGTGGCATATAGATCAAGACATCTAAGCCACATTGATAATCAAGATTTTAATTAATGATTATAAAGAGAAATGTAAAACCTTTTATTCTTATTAATTAATAAAGTATTTGTAAAGTATTGTAAAATGAAAATTGATTTTTATTATATCTCTTCTAATTATTGAAAATTTATTTTTATTTTATTTTTGTTTTTTATTTTTATTGTGAAATAAATATCTTTAATCGTACATGATGAAGATTGATTAATATATTTTAAAATAATTTTTACAAATAAAAATAAAGATCAATATGTAAAACTTAAACAAAATTATCTTTCTAAAAAGAAAATCAATAATTATAAACAAAAGCTTATTAAGAAATAACTTTAATCAACTTTAAATATCAAATTATTATTATTTTTTATCATTTAAATGTGAGAGCAATCCATAATTTTATAAAAGAAACATCATAAATGATTATCTTTTTTCACTTTCTGTTATCTACCCAAAATTTCTTTGAATGTAATAAAATCAAATCACAAATAATTTATTGTAATAAAATTCATGATTATATAGTTGACTTTATGATAGTTAAATTTCTGTGATGCTAAAGGGATGGGCCTTTAGTAAATTGGTCCTTATAATCCTTATTGGTCCTTATAATCCTTTACTTATCAAGACAAAAAGAGACGATCAGTTCGCTTGTGTTTTGCACAACAATATGGAATACAACTCTCATAAACTTGTTGTGGGTTTGTTTTACTTTTTAAATATTGAAAACCTAGAGTTTCTTTTGCCATTAGGAACATAGATCTCCTCCATGTTCCTCAAATGGTAGATGCCTTATTACTTTCCTTATTTTATTTTCCAAAATTAAAATGGGTCTTACTTTACGAAGAAGCTATCCTTTAAAGTGATTCATGTGGGGGAGATCTTGGAGGGCCATTCTCTTAACATTAGAACTTCACAAATAGTTTGCACTTCACCATAAGGTGTCATTATCATCATTTTCCTTTCATATTGTTGTTGATTAAAAGTTGTTTTTCTTCTGATTATGTGTGCATAAATAATTAAGATGCTGGTTATTAATAGTGAATTTCGTTTATTTCACTTTGTTAAATCAAACATGTATGAATATATTTATGATTAATTTAGACAATTTTTTGTTCAAGTACTATTTATCAATTTTTTACATGCTAGTGTATAAAGTAATGTAGATTCTATAGCTATATTGAGGAGAAAAGGTCCAAATATCAAATTCATGCAAAATGTAAACACCCTATATACAATACTGAAAATTAACAATGATTTTATTCATCTATTTAGTTAAAAAAGTTATTGAGTGATGTGCCTAACAAATTAACCAATGTATTATGGAAAATGTGATCTAAAATCATCTTAAATATATTATTTTTCATACATATTAATTAGTAATTATTATAATAATATAAATTTTAAATAATACTTCAAATAGTCAATATTTAATTCTATAGATATTTAATGATAATTTTCCAAATACCACAAGGTATCATTAATATCCTCCAAGCAAGTTAGAGCAGCCTCTTAATTAGGAATATCATTAGAAGGTTGCGGGATCCGCATCAACTGAAAATAATTTCATGTTTTACTAATAGTTTTATCTAGTTTTGTTGTTTTTCTTCTTTGCGGCTTCAAATTTTCTCAGTTTCAAATTGGTCAAGCTTGGAGGAGAGTTGATTAACCAAAAGAATTGGCTTTTTGGTACAAAACAAGGAGAAATGTAAGGAATGTTGTACAAAAGATTTCAGTGAACTTTCAAGTTCGCATTTTAAATTATCAGACAATGACAAGTTCGATGATCCTTCATATCCTCGATTTGCTAATACAATTCTAAAAGTATTCAAACTTTTGAGTCACTGGGGATGAAAAGTATGTAGAGTTCTTCCAACTTTCATTTTTTTTAAGAAAAGGGGTAAAGCTCTAGACTTATATTAATATCAAAATTATTGTTTAATGTATAAAAAAGGAGGGCTGATATATATTTTTGCACCCCTCAAAGCGGCCATGAGAACAAAAACCGCTCAGAACATACAAAAGATAAACAAAAAGCAAAAAGAGAGAGCCACCAATGCTAACCACCACCAAACCACCACCCAAGACCCGCCATAGATAACAACACCATTAGTCATCCAAACTTGCAACTGCGCCTAAGACCCCACTTTCAATTGCTACCATTTCCTCGTCCTCATTCTAGTCTAGAGGATCCTCCATGTCTGCGACATCCTCTACCTCATCAGAGACCCTTCAATGGCAAGGGGCTAAATCCGCAACATGAAACCTTAGAAAATGAATAACCGTGAACAAGTCTTTACACCTCAGCCTCACAGACTTCACGAATGAGTGAGTATGTCCCTTGAGGGCTCTTTCAAATAAGAAAATGCACCCGCAGCTCATGCCATGTTGCATTTTCCTATAGATACCCTCGCAGGACCTTCTAGTTCAGAGCTTGTAGGAAGGAAAAAGCCCTCCAACCCAAGCATCACTGACCATAATGTCATAATTGGCCACTGCTTCATTCCATCTCTCCACATTGAACATGTACTGGTTGATAATTCCCATCACAATGGGAAGAATGAAGTGAGGGTCCTGCATAATATCCATTAAATTGGAGAGGAAAATAGAGACTACCTCCAACCATTAAATTAGATCTCGGTCTGGAGTGCCTTATAGCCATTTTTGGTTACACACCATCTGAACAGTAAACTGTACAAGAGTGCAGTTGAGTTGGAAAATACAATTTGATTCTGCAATTCACACTCTTCCCCTAATCGTCGACTCCCATTGGAATGGAGGAAAGAAGACCCTGAAGTTGGCAACCTCACCCTCCATTCGCACAAGACTTGTAAAAAACAAAAACAACACAGAGACAAAGGATTGCGGGCAACAAAGAAACACGGTTGTAGAAAAATACAAACATAAGGTGGGAAAAAGAGAAGGGACGATGGCCTTAAGAAGAAGGATCGACGCCAAAATTAAATGAATGCATTAATGTTGGCTCATTTAAAAGAGGCGTGTGATGCAATCTGTCCCCTTTGGGGAATAAATAACTTAAACAATGCTGTCATCTTTTTTGATATCTTATAAATTCACCTACTGGAGGACATTTTTGTGTTGTACAGATGATGGCATTCCCTAAAACCTAAGGTGGGATTAGACAGTTGAGGACATGAGGTAGTGAATATTAGCTTTTCCTTAATAAACCATGAGTGGGACAATTATGAGGTGGTAATCAAGAAAAAGGACAGCTAGGAAGGCAAAGTGGAAGGTGGAGGATGGAGGAGATTGAGGGGTAATGCGCTAGTTGGTAGAAATAAATGTAGCTTTGAAAAAAAACTTCCCTACCATTCGAGAGAAGCGTCCATTGGGGAGTAGAAGATTTAGGCGCTTTAGGAAGGTTTGTTCTAGGGCACATGGCTCGAGAGTACAAATGTAGTGGTCATTAGGGATAGAAGTCTATGTGGCATGTCCTAAGCCTCCCCCCCACCCTATCCCTAGCTAGGCATTGGCCTGTAGGGACCTCAAGAACATATCCACCTTAGCAGCCATGTCATGAAAGCCTAGAAGTTGAAGAGAAAAACCATGTGTCTCCCATTAGCAGAGAACTAAGAATTTCTAACCAATTATGAAGGTTATGCTCAAAAAAGACTTCTTTCTCTTGTTGGTCTAAAGAAAAATTTGCCAGCCAGTTAGCTACTTTGTTTCCTTCCTTGTAACAATGAGAAATTTCAAAGGAATCAAAGAATTTCATAACTTCCCTAGATTGATCAAGAATATAATGAATCGACCAGTTCTTAGCTTTCTCTTCTTGTAAAGCTGATATAATTAGCAGAGAGTCTCCCTCAATTGAGACCTTTTTGAACCCCTTATCTTGAGTGAGTTGAAGGGCATGGACAAGAGCTAGAGCTTCTGCCCTATTATTTGTGCCTTCCGGGAGATTCATTACTTTAGTTGCTAGAATTTTACCTTCACTATTTCTAATCACACAACCCAAGGCTGAAGGCCTAGGATTTCCTCTACTAGCTCCATCAAAAATTACTTTCACAAAGGGGGAGTAGGAAGTAACCATTTGCTGAAGATTTGTCCACACCTGAATGAGAAATTGCCAAATTCACACTTTGGGGTTGCTTCTGAAGGCCTTTCCAATTTTTAGACATGAGAGCATTCCAACTAGTCCATTTGGATTCTTTAGACTATGAACGCCTTATTTTTGCCAAAGTTGTTTCAATAATTAGAGACTCCATCTCATAGTAAACCTCATCAGCAGATTTGGAGGTGTTCTGGAAAATCCTAAAATTTCTCTCCTTCTAGAGTATCCACAGTATAATAGATGGGCAAGTAACCCAAAGTACATGGAAGTAAGCCTCTTTGTTTAGAGCAGACTAACTTCTCGACCATTGCTTCAATGTGCATAGGAGGGGTGAAGACCAATTCAAAAGCAGTATTATGTGCTTCCAACAATGTTGGTTAAAGCTACAATGTACAAGGAGATGATCTAATGATTCATTTTCTTCTTGGCACAACACACAACCAAAACTCAAACCTAAAGATAAATTTTCAATCCTATCACCTATGAGGATCCTATTATTTAGAGCCAGCCATGTAAAAGTGCCATCTTTAGGTAGTATTGGATTTGCCTAGTAGAGGTTAGTGGGCTAGTCCACTTTCACCCTTGTGGATAGAAATTTGAAACCAAATTGAGCTTTGTATCTTCCCAAGCCATCTCTCATCCAGATTAGTTCATCCTCTTGCGGAGAAAAGAAGAGAAATCTTTCATCCAAGATCTTTCTAAGGGTGACTTTTTGTTCAAGAGGGAAGTTGCAATTATCAAAACTTTTCCATCTAATTTTCAAAGGATTTGTTCTTGTGTCGAGTGTAAAATAGGAACATACCTTTTCTCCCCAAAACCTTTTAAGGTAAGCTGTTGCTTCCCAAAAATTTCCCTGAGTTGAAATTTTTAGCCAACCATTCTAGGAATCATCTCGGAGGGATACTTTCTTTTGATTGAGGATAGTCCTGTTGAAATAAGGGTTGACAAATAAGAGGTGGGGGGTGAATCAGTTGTCTCAAAAAAATTAATACTTGCTGCAATTAATTCTCCTTTAACAGATTAAGGATGTAATCATGAAAGCATGAATCAAAGACATATAAGTAGAAGTACAATTAACACACTTAACACTAAGATTTTTGACGTGGAAACCCGGTTAAGGGAAAAACCACAGTGGGGGTTAACCCACAAGGAATTATACTTTGTTAAAAGTATTACAAATGGGGAAGGCACATGCCTTCAAGGCGCACTGCCCAAAGCTCACTACTCCAACAGGCTTACTGCTTATAGAAATGATTACAGTAGAATTACAAAATGTTTGAACTGATGAGTAGCATCTACTAATGAAGAAATTCAATTCTAGTTAAGCACAAAATACTGATCTTACACACTTCATCTTCACTTTTGCCCTGTTTACTACTCTGCCATAATCTAAACCTTAGATCTCTTCTCTTTCGCACTTCTATCTGCCCTTTACACGCTTACTCCATATTCGCATGACATTCTATATTAATACACTCAAATCCATCGGCTATATATAGCCACCTCAATAAATTCAATCATCTTTCTGTCGGCCTTACGAAGAACTTAACAAACAATATAAGTACTCTATTCTGTCAATTGAATCCATAAACCAATATTAATGCTTACCAGAAATAAAACTTGCACAGGTCACCATACATGTTAGCCACTAACATTTTATCCCGTACGCAACTCACCAAAACACTTCTACTAGATCCACACAAGGATTTAACACAATTCAGCCTATTCTTCACTAAATTATTCTATCATATTAGGACCTAGTACTCAAATGCTCATAACTTTGAATCCCTTTATCACTAGAGGCTAAAATCTTGGATTTAAATTGTCCTGAAATTCCTCTACACTCCCTTAGATTTGCAACACACAATGGTTAACTGGAGAGATCCGCTAACCAAAGTACTAAACTCTGCCATATACCCTGTTCCTATCTATCTGGACTTGACAAATCTTGGAACTGACTTCCGATATGATCTGATACTACACTGTGGATGTGTGGAATGGACTTACTTGCCATCAATGACAACACATGACATGCCTTGTAGTTTCTCATGCCAACAATCTCCCCCTTGCCATTAATGGCAACACTTAGAGAAAAATGAATAAGTGTCATGACTAACTCCCCCTACTGTGTACACTTATATATTCTTCCACTGCTCCCACTTTGATGGATTTTTCATTTTCTTTAATTTTTCACTATCTCTCACTCCCCCTTTGACATCAATGGCAAAGGGTCGGATCCGTAAACTAAAATTTACACAAGAAATATGTATACAAGACTGCATATGTAAAAATAATCCATATATTATATTTACATGAACTTCAGAATATTTGCAAAACTATTTTTCAAGTGCACAAGTTTAGAGGCCCAACTTCTTTTCATGCCATCCAAAATTGAGATATGTCCACTTAGTAGGAATGCCTATGTTTTTTCTTTCTTCAGATCTGACGGATCGCCTATCTGAACTACAACTTGAGCTTTTGATAAAGCAGTAAACATTGTTTCTAACTTGGGGGTAATCAATCCCTAGAGTTCACACATTCTCTCCACAATATTGCTCTTTTCTTTAACAAGTTTCTTTATTTCATTAGTCAAGTTGATTTCTTGACACTCCTGACTTACTGGAGAAACTGTTAGAGGATCAAAATTTTGAGATAGATTCAACAATTTTTGTTCTCACTCCTTTATCTTCTTACCAATATCCTCAATAACTTTGGGCCAAGATAGACAAAATTTGTATACATCACCTCTGTCATTAAGAGCATTTTGAATACTCTTTATACTGATATCAAGTACCTTTCTATCATTCCCTATTAGGCCCTTTAGCTCACTAAATCTCTTATCCAAAAATTCATTCTAGACTTTAATCTCTAAAGACTTCTCAATGGACTCAAAGTTTGTACTTACAAAATTTACAAGGCTCTTCAGATTTTCAGAGGGAGAATCAGATGGATTCTTTTAGAAAGTTAGCATTATCTTCTCCAATATACTGGATTCAAGGCCTAACAGCTCACTATCCTCTATGTGAGATTTCAATATCTTTTCTCTTGCCTTGGCTTGTCTGAAAGATGCTATCTTCATCATTTGGACCAGAGAGAGAGTATCCAGGTTGATTGGTCTTTGAATAAGTTCTGGTTCATCAAACTCTAGCATTTCTTTACTCAAGAAACTCTTCACTGTATTTGCAGTGTCTCTTGCCACAATTTTTGGACCACCTTCCTTTCCTTGAGTTTTCTCATTGTCAGTATCAGGACTATTTTGTTTGGGTGCATCAACATTTGCACCATCTTCTTCTGCTTTATCTTCCTTACCCTTGACTTCTTCTTCTTGGTTTTTAGACTTTTCTAATTCATGCTCTTCAATTTTCAATGAATCATCTTCCATTTGATCATCTACTTATGTATTCATCTCTGTATCTTCTTTGTTAGAATGATCCGGAGGAGTTAGAATACCTCCAACATCAATAGTTTCATCTGTCATTTTTACTTCTTCCCTACTTATTGCTTCCTCTTCTAGGACAGAGGAATCATCCATTCCAAATTGTTGCTCATCTTTCTGTTGTTCATTCAGGACTGGTGTGTCATCAGCAGGCTCATCTGACACAACAAAGAACTTGTTCTTGTCTAATGCTTTTATCAAAATTTGTTCAGTTTCTTGGACTATTTCATCTATATCTCCAATCATTAGTTTGTTCATTCTTGTCTTACTCCTAAATTCATTTTTGACCTCTTTAAAAAAATTATCTGCTTCTTTGCTGGAGATTACCAGACATAGAGTGGTTAACACATGTTCCCTCAACTCCATATCTTTTGAATTGGCTACTTCTTTTCTTGTCTCCAAGATGCTTCTTAATCATTTTGGAACTTCTGACAGAATTTCTACCAGTGCTTGATTGAATACATTCAAGTACTTGATAGTGGCTTCTTCCAAAAGTCTTTTGTTAGAGTCATTATAAAGATTATAGAATTTAGTCAATGATTTTAAATTCCCATCAATAGTGATTGTCTTGACAATTCTTTTCATAGAGAGAATTTGTTTCTTATCATTAGCCTCTGATCTCTACCTCTTATTTGTCTTTTTTTTCCGGAAGTCTTCTCTTCAGATACTTTAATAGCTTTAGCACTTGTGTGTAGGAATACACTCAACACTGAGAGGGGGGGTGAATCAGTGTTGTTAACAATTTTAACACTTTTTACTCCTTTTCTTAATTTAAATTCACAATTGTAAAATTCTTCAGATAGAACAAAGAAAATATGCAGAGTATCAAAACAAAACTTGACACAAGAAATTTCCCGAGTGGAAAACCCTCCTGGGGTATAAAAACCACTCAACTGCCTCACTGGCTTAACACAAATTTCTGATTACAATTGTCTCACTGACATTACAATTCTGCCTCACTGGCATATTGTACTTCTCTGCATGTCTCACTGACATTACAACATCAACATTCAATGAAAATTATAACTCAGGGGATTTCCCTGTTTCAATAAAATCAATACCTTATTTCTCCTTTCCAAAACAAACAAATGTATATTTTCTGTAATCAACCTTCAACAGTTATCATCATATTAGACATCATCTTCACAACAATCAACCAAATTTGATCTTTAAGATATTTCATACCTTTATCTCTGCAAATCAATTTCAATACAACTCAATTCATACTTTTCAATTTCATAGACTCTGTCACTGCAATATTGAAAATTTTTGACCTTCTCCAAAATTATTTTCAAAGCTTTATCCTTCTCTGAGGAAATATTGTTCTAATCTGATCAAAAATCTCCATCCTTGATTGCACAATCACACCTCCAAAACTGAACGAATCTCTCTTTCAAAAATTATCTCTTCATATCAAAATATATCTGCAATTAACAAAAATTTATCTTGCAACAAATAACCCCATTCTTCCTGTCAAAAAAAAAACTTTCTCACACTACTATTAGATCTTATATCTCCTTGAAACATATCTGCACACACAAAAAGATTACAAACATTCATCTTCCCATTCTCTTGTAACCGGTTCAGCTTCATATCTTTATTTTCTTCTTTAAAAATCTTATCATATTCTCTCATCAAAATCAAAAAACAAAACAAGAAAAAAATGAATCCCCTTCGAAGAACTCGGCCTTTTCATCTTCTCTTCAATTAGAAACATGCTAAACTTCACTCTTTCCTTCACACAAAAATCAACTTCAGTGCCCCTTGAATTTCGGTTAGAAAGGCCAAGAAAAACATGTTTTATTGCCTTTTTAACAACAGTGAACGTCAATTTTAAAGGGACAAACTAACCGTTTGGAGATACTTTCTATTTAAAAAACAACCTTTTGATCTGCGGTGCCCTCCAATCTCATTTTAAATCCTGTTCGTTAGATTGGATGCCTTTTAAAACAACATACGATTACCGAATTTGCTAGGAGATTGGGCGTAAGGCAACTTACCACACAACGACTAACGGTGCCTCCAAACGATCAACACTTAGATAGAACCTGCTGTGACCGGTCACCTTAATGTTATAACATAAAGTGCAAAATGTTATGACAGGTAGTAAGGTTACAAAGAATAAGTGTTGAGCACAAAATTTATGACTTGTTAAGTGTTAAGTAAACCACATTTACACTTCAATTATTCTAAACCTCAATATATTTTTAACACTTAATTGTAAACCAAACTTCAACTGATCTGCCACTGTCATGCAGTCAGGTTAAATGAAGTTAATATAATGCATATTAACTTATATCAAATGACACAAGCCCTTCCCCTTATTGAATATTGATAAAATGCAATGAATGTCATCTACTGAAATGACTAAGTCAGAACAACTTCACATAGGATCAACACTGATGTGTCACTGATGACATTACCATGAAGGACCACTTGTAAGAGTTTTACAACTTGAAAACTGAGATGATACCAAACCTCCAAACCACTGTAAATACTGAGATGATACCAAACCACTGTGATCAACACATCTGTCAATTGCATCTTGTGAAAGCTGTGAAATGCAACATCCTGATATCCTGATATTTTGACATCAATGAAAAGACAATATACTCAACTGTGAAATGTGCTACAAAACTCCCCCTTTGTCTTTGACATTGATGGCAAAACCATAACTCATTTTTCCCCCTTTTTGACATAAAATTGTCAAAGGCAAAAAAAAACCACAACTAATAGATTCTTGTTCTTGTAAATGCAATCCTCTAAAAAATTTTGCCAAAAAACCAACACTTAACTTTACACTGATCAAATGCACAATACTGTAACACTGCCAACCAAAAAATGTGTACAAAAACTATATACAGACTATGTACAAATGAGATTCAGGACATTAAAGTAATCTAGAAAACAACTCCCCCTGAATCTAATATCTCTGTAACTTACTGAAGAGAGACAAGAGACAGAACTCCCAATCTCTGTCTCAGAGTTTCAAATGTCTCCTTTGGCAAAGGCTTTGTGAAGATATCAGCCAATTGATCTCTAGTATGCACATATTCCAAAGCAATTTCATTTTCAATCACCTTTTCCCTTAGAAAATGATATCTGATAGCAATGTGCTTAGTTCTTGAATGCATTATAGGATTCTTTGACATATTGATAGAACTTGTGTTATCACAAAGAATAGACACAGGCTTTTAACCTCAACCTTAATATCAAGAAGTGATTGTACCATCCAAAGTACCTGTGTACAACATGATGAAGCAGCAATGTACTCAGCTTCAGCTGTAGATAGAGAAACACAATCTTGTTTCTTACTATGCCATGCAACCAATCTGCCACCCAGAAAGAAAGCTGCCCCACTTGTGCTTTTTCTATCATCAGGACACCCTGTCCAATCTGCATCTGTATAGGCAAGAAGTGTAAAATCACTGTGTCTACGATACCATAAACCAAAATCAAGTGTACCCTTAATATATCTAAAGATTCTCTTAACAGCATTCAAATGTGATTGTTTAGGACAAGCTTGAAATCTAGCAACCAAACAAACAGCCTGCATAATATTAGGCCTAGAAGCAGTGAGATATAAAAGACTCCCAATCATAGATCTATACAGAGACTGTTCTACTTCAGGTGATTCATCATTTTTACTTAGCTTATGCCCTGTCTCCATAGGAGTACCCAAAGGTTTGCAATCATCCATTTGAAATCTCTTTAACATTTCTTTGGCATATTTATTTTGTGAGATAAATATTCCTTTTTCAAGCTAAGATACCTGAAGACCAAGAAAGAAGGACAATTCTCCCAACATAGACATTTCAAATTCTGACTTCATAATGTTAGGAAATGAATGACTCATATCATCATTGTTACTACCAAAAATGATATCATCAACATAAATTTCAACAACCAGAATATCATCACCTTTGATTAAATAGTACAAATTACTGTCCACGCCTCCTTTTGTGAACCCCTGTTCCTGCAGAAACTTATCCAGTCTATAATACCAAGCCCTTGGAGCTTGCTTTAAACCATATAGAGCCTTTTTCAACCTATAAACATGATCTGAATTATCTTTATTTACAAAACCTTCTGGTTGTTCCATGTAGACTTCTTCTTCAAGATCTCCATTTAGAAATGCTGATTTTACATCCATTTGGTAAACTTTGAAATTCTTATAAACTGAAAAAGCTAAAAACATTCTTATAGCTTCTAATCTAGCAACAGGAGCAAATGTTTCTTCAAAGTCAATACCTTCAATTTGTGAATACCCTTTGCAAACCAATCTGGCTTTGTTTCTAACAACTTTACCTTTATCATCAAGCTTATTCCTAAACACCCATTTTGATCCAATGACATTCTTACCTTCTGGTCTTGGAACAATTTCCCATGTTTTGTTCTTTTCTATTTGGCTTAACTCCTCTTCCATGGCTTTAATCCAGGCTTCATCTTTGCTAGCCTCAACATAATTCTTTGGTTCCATTTCAGATATCAAACACACATGTGCTTGATTATGTGCACCATCAAGCTTTCCTCTTCTTGTTAACACACCACTGTCCTTATCCCCAATGATCAACTCATGAAATTGATCTCTTTGAAAAGCCTTTGAAAGAGTCTTTGTCTTAACACCAACAGATTTTTCAGGATCTTCTTCCTCTTCCTAAATTTCTTCTTCCTTCTGTGAATGATGATCAACTTCATTGTCATGAATCAACTGCATACAGGGTTGCAAGTCCTCATCCACCTTAACATTAGTACTTTCAATTATTCTTTTGAGCCTATTGTTAAAACACTTATATGCCTTGCTATGTGTAGAATAACCAAGAAATATGCCTTCATCACATCTAGACTCAAAACCACATAAGCTATCATTATCTTTCTTAATGTAACACTTACTTCCAAAAATTTTAAAATACCCAACATTTGCTGACTTACCATACCAAAGTTCATAAGGAGTATAATTTGACTTTACCCTTAATTGAACTCTGTTCAAAGTATATATAGCTGTATGAACAACTTCTCTCCAATAGACATTGGGCAGATTTGCATCATGTAGTAAGGTTCTTGCCATTTCTTTTATAGTCCTATTTTTTCTTTCAGCTACTCCATTTTTCTGTGGAGTTCTAGGAGTGGAAAATTGCCTTCTTATCCCATGTTTTTCACAATACTCCTCAAATTCCTTTGAAGTGTACTCTCCTCCATTGTCTGACCTTAAACATTTTAGCTTGAAATCATATTCCTTTTCAACCATCTTCTTGAAGATTTTGAATCTATCAAATGCCTCTGATTTATGCCTTAAGAATGTTACCCATGTCATTCTTGAAAAGTCATCAATGAAAAGCATAAAATATTTTTCTCCTCCTAGAGCTTTAGTCCTTGTAGGACCACACAAATCTGAATGTACCAGCTGTAGAGGTTTTGAAGTAAAATACTCCTTAGGCTTGAAACTAACTTTGGTTTGCTTACCCAGCTGACACTCTTTGCATATAGTATTACTTGGTTTTGAAATATGAGGCATATTTCTGACATTGTGATTCCTGCTGATTCTCACAAGATTGTCAAAATTCACATGACCAAGTCTTCTATGCCATAACCAGCTTTCCTCAATTTGACCCATGAAACAGATATGACTATCAACACTTTTAGTTTCTGAGTTATGAAGATTGTAGATGTTACCACTAGTCCTTAGACCTGCTGCAATAACTTTACCTAATTTCTTTTTGATCTCACATCCATGTGCATCAAAAACCACATTAAAACCATTGTCACATATTTGATTGACACTTAACAGGTTGTGCTTCAGTCCTTCTACAAAATACACATCATGTAGTGGTGTTTCATCATCAAGAAGAATTGTACCTTTGCCTCTGATCATAATGCAATCATTATTTCCAAACATAACAGAGCCTTCATTAATGTCTTCAAACTTAACAAACTTATCTTTGTCCCCTGTCATGTGGTTGGAGCAACCACTGTCAATCACCCACTGTTCCTTCTTTTTGGCATGAAAAGCAGCTTGTGCAATCATAACATCTAAGCTCTTATTGATTACCTTAGGTTTCCAAACAAGCAATTTCTTTTCAGAACCCAAAGAAGACAAACCTGAGATAGTATTTCTTGTTGTTTGCTGCATTTGCAATGAAGGTCTACAGAATTTGGCAATATGCCCAAAATTTTTACAATTGTGACACTTCAAACTTCTTAAGAACATGAATGGATTCCTTGGAAATAAATGCATTTCTCTTCTGACTCCAAATCTGCATTCACTGGCTTTGTGTCCAAACCTGTTGCAACAAAAACAATATCCAGTAAAGTGAGCATTATACCTGAAAGTATCACTTCTGTTGTAGTTTGTTGTCCTTATGATTGATTTGCCTTTTATACTAGCCTTTTGAGAACATTGTCCCTCTTCAAATCCAAGACCTGATTTATCTTTGAATCCTTTTTGTCTATCAAGAAGATCATCAAGTTTATCACTACTTCTGCACATATCAAGTCTTCTTCTCAGACCAACAATTTCAGCTTCAAGTGTATGACATTCCTTGTCCTTGTTATTCAACTCTTTGTCTTTATCATCAATAATTTTCTTACTTTCTTCAAGAGAAAGAATTAGATCAGTAATCTGTTTCTCATAACAAGTTAACTTGTTATTCATGATATCATTTTCTTTTTGAAACTGACTTCTTTGTGCAATGATTTCCTTCTTAAGTTTCTTGACTTGACTTAATGCACACATCAATTCTCCTTCAAAATCAATAACTGCTTCACAACTGTTTGATTGTTCCTCACATTTTTCATTTTGAACTTCATTTAGAATAGCCATAAATAAAGTCTATCCATTTTCATCAAGAAAATCATCTGAATCACTTTCAGACATATCAACATTTTTTATGAACAAACTTCTTTTCTTTCTGAAATTATTTTTCCTTCTAGAAACAAACTGTTTCTTTTTAAATTGCTTCTTATTTTCATCTTCATCACTGTCTAGGTCTTTGTAAGGACACTGAGCTGCATAGTGTCCAATCTTTCCACATTCAAAACATTTGAATGGAAGCTTACCTTTGTACTTACCAATAGATCCCTTCTTCAACTTGCTTGCAAGAGATATTTCTTGATCATCATCCAAGTCTTCTGAATCAGAAATCTCCTTTTCTTTTCTGACTGATTTGAAAGCAGCTTCTTTTCTTGAAGGTATGTCATTGCTAATTCTCATCTCATAAGCTGTGAAAGTGCCATGAAGTTCATCAAAGGTAACTTTGCTTAAGTCTCTTTCTTCTACTACAGACACTTTGGATTCATATTTAGGATTTAAAGTCCTTAAGACTTTTGTAACAACTGTCTTCTCTTCCAGTGTATCACCAAGTCCTCTGATAGCATTTACAATTTCTTGGACCCTTAGAAGATATTCTGCCACTTTCTCATCATCACTCATTCTGAGACTTTCAAATTTGGCTCTGTAAGATTGCAATTTTGCTTCTTTGATTTTATCATCTCCTTGATAAATATTAGACAGTTTGTCCCATATCTCCTTGGCTATTTTGCACTCCATGATTTTGACAAGTATGTCATTGGTAAGACCACAACATAATGCATTTTTAGCCTTAGCATTATTTTCATATGCTCTTTTCTCATCAGCTGTGCTAGGAGGATTTGTAGCAGTATATGCAGTAACAATGGCAGCATACACATCATACCCCAAAGATGACAAATATGACTCCATCCTAAATTTCCAAAAAGCATAGTTAGAACCATCAAACACAGGTGCTTTATAATTAGAGTAACCTTCTTGACTTGCCATGATAAGTATTCTAGAAATATGATCTACCCAAGCTGATTAAGCTTTGACAGGGTACCAGGCTCTGATACCAATTGTAGGAATACACTCAACACTGAGAGGGGGGGGTGAATTAGTGTTGTTAACAATTTTAACACTTTTTACTCCTTTTCTTAATTTAAATTCACAATTGTAAAATTCTTCAGATAGAACAAAGAAAATATGTAGAGTATCAAAACAAAACTTGACACAAGAAATTTCCCGAGTGGAAAACCCTCCTGGGGTATAAAAACCACTCAACTGCCTCACTGGCTTAACACAAATTTTTTATTACAATTGTCTCACTGACATTACAATTCTGCCTCACTGGCATATTGTACTTCTCTGCATGTCACACTGACATTACAACATCAACATTCAATGAAAATTATAACTCAGGGGATTTCCCTGTTTCAATAAAATCAATACCTTATTTCTCCTTTTCAAAACAAACAAATGTATATTTTCTGTAATCAACCTTCAACAGTTATCATCATATTAGACATCATCTTCACAACAATCAACCAAATTTGATCTTTAAGATATTTCATACCTTTATCTCTGCAAATCAATTTCAATACAACTCAATTCATACTTTTCAATTTCATAGACTCTGTCACTGCAATATTGAAAATTTTTGACCTTCTCCAAAATTATTTTCAAAGCTTTATCCTTCTCTGAGGAAATATTGTTCTAATCTGATCAAAAATCTCCATCCTTGATTGCACAATCACACCTCCAAAACTGAATGAATCTCTCTTTCAAAAATTATCTCTTCATATCAAAATATATCTGCAATTAACAAAAATTTATCTTGCAACAAATAACCCCATTCTTCCTGTCAAAAAAAAAACTTTCTCACACTACTATTAGATCTTATATCTCCTCCTTGAAACATATCTGCACACACAAAAAGATTACAAACATTCATCTTTCCATTCTCTTGTAACCGGTTCAGCTTCATATCTTTATTTTCTTCTTTAAAAATCTTATCATATTCTCTCATCAAAATCAAAAAACAAAACAAGAAAAAAATGAATCCCCTTCGAAGAACTCTGCCTTTTCATCTTCTCTTCAATTAGAAACATGCTAAACTTCACTCTTTCCTTCACACAAAAATCAACTTCAGTGCCCCTTGAATTTCGGTTAGAAAGGCCAAGAAAAACATGTTTTATTGCCTTTTTAACAACAGTGAACGTCAATTTTAAAGGGACAAACTAACCGTTTGGAGATACTTTCTATTTAAAAAACAACCTTCCAATCTGCGGTGCCTGCCAATCTCATTTTAAATCCTGTTCGTTAGATTGGATGCCTTTTAAAACAACATACGATTACCGAATTTGCTAGGAGATCGGGCGTAAGGCAACTTACCACACAACGACTAACGGTGCCTCCAACCGGTCAACACTTAGATAGAACCTGCTGTGACCGGTCACCTTAATGTTATAACATAAAGTGCAAAATGTTATGATAGGCAGTAAGGTTAGAAAGAATAAGTGTTGAGCACAAAATTTATGACTTGTTAAGTGTTAAGTAAACCACATTTACACTTCAATTATTCTAAACCTCAATATATTTTTAACACTTAATTGTAAACCAAACATCAACTGATCTGCCACTGTCATGAAGCCAGGTTAAATGAAGTTAATATAATGCATATTAACTTATATCAAATGACACAAGCCCTTCCCCTTATTCAATATTGATAAAATGCAATGAATGTCATCTACTGGAATGACTAAGTCAGAACAACTTCACACAGGATCAACACTGATGTGTCACTGATGACATTACCATGAAGGACCACTTGTAAGAGTTTTACAACTTGAAAACTGAGATGATACCAAACCTCCAAACCACTGTAAATACTGAGATGATACCAAACCACTGTGATCAACACATCTGTCAACTGCATCTTGTGAAAGCTGTGAAATGCAACATCCTGATATCCTAATATTTTGACATCAATGAAAAGACAATATACTCAACTATGAAATGTGCTACATTGTGGCCTTTAGCTCCTTAAACCCATCATCTGAGTCTATCTTTTCTTCATCCTCCATTTCCAAACTATCACGTGATCTCTTTTCCCTTATTTAATTCTCTTCTTTTTCTTATCGGATGATATGTCTTTTGGTTTCTTAGGATTTGCTGATTTTGGGGGAACAGGGGTAGCAGCAGATTTCCTAGTAGTCCTTAGAGTGGAGGAGGATTCTACTGGAGTACTTCCTTGCTTCTTATCCTACTTCTCCTTCTCAGATTTTTCTATTCTTTCTCTATTCTACCTCACAGCTTCCTTTGTTATTCCAATGCTTTCAACATACATTTCTACTTGCTTCTGAGCTTTTCTCTTAATCTCTAGCTTTCAGAGTTCAACATGCAACTTTTCATCAAGCTCTTTATAAGTCCCAAATCTCTCAACATAGTCATCCTTGGGTTTTCTCAAGAGATGTTAAGCATACATTTTCAAAATCTTCTCATCAACCTCATAACCCATAGGCATAATCCAAATAGTTTTGGGTTCTACAACTTCCATTAGGCACTGATCAATGTCCACCATGAAATAGATGTCATTTTTGTATTTCTCAACCACTGATTTAGGGATTCTTTCCCTAGAATGTACCATACTCTAAAAGTTTCTAAAGTACCCCCAGATTGCAGTTTTCTATGCCTTAGAATCTCCAATGCTATGTAGATGATCTCTTATTTGTATTGCAATTGGTCTATCACTAGTCCATTGCACACTTTTTACTCCAGGCACTTCATTCATGAAGTAGAAGAATAAACATATAACTAGAGAAACATATTTGAAGGTGCTTTTCTTGTCCTTCTTAATTTTGCTCAAGTTTTCAATTAGTTGTTTCTGTAATAGCTCACATAGGTCATAATCTGTATTTTCTTTCAACATTTGATATGCTACATATATGGCAGTTCCAGAGATAGAGTTCTCCCTACTAGAGTGATAAATCTTGTAACCAATCACCATAGAGGCAAACTTAACATCCAGTTCAATAACGTTATTGATGGTCATTGCCCTTTTGTCATACTTGGCACCGGTTGTCTCAATAATAGTCTGGTTTTTCATATATTTCAACATGGGTAATCCACTGGTTGAATATAACCCAGTCACAATTCTAATAACATCCTTCATAATCTTGAAAGGTTTCAATAGCCATATGAACTCATCATGCATTCGACTTAAGATGTAACGAACCCACTCACTCTCATCAAATGTTAGAAATTCAATGACTTGTAGAAAATGTTTGCTCTCTAGGGTTTTAAATTTTAGTTTCAAATCATAGTTATCATTCTTTAGATGGTTCTCAAACAATTCCAGTAATCTCAAATTTCCAAATTCATCCACATTACAATGGATGTATGCCCTAATATCGTCTACATGCAGTACTCTGTATGGGACACCAGAAAATGCACCTAACGGTTTGACTTCGAATGACTTGTAAGGATGCTTCTTAAATTTTGTACGGGGCCTTTTAGTAATGTCAACAACAAGAGGAGTAGCCATTCAATAGATTACAGATTCAAGGATTCATAAAAAAGTACCTTTTTCTTCTGTGGAGTTAGGATTGATCAATTGCCGGTCGAATTTGTTCTTCGTGCTTCAATCTCTAGATTTTAGTTCATAAGCTCTTCTTCTTGTTCTTCTTTGAATGCAAAGTGATTCAAATGTTTAAGAGAGTGACTTTTTATCCTCCACAAAACCTAATTTGTCATTATAATAAATGCGTTGCCCTAACTTTATTGGGTTACTTTGTTTCTTGATGTAGTTTCTTATGAATTGCTCTGCAAATTGCCATATCCACTTCTTTTCTTCCGTAAATCCTTTCAAATAATCTGTAATAACCCAAATTATTTTCTCTTATCATGCCAAATTTAGGCACCCACTTACTAGCTAGGGGAATTTGATTTTTAATGCAACTCCTCCTGAGCTAGAGCTCCTAATTCAATTCCTAGAGGAATTGTCAGCACCGGATTCTGGTGTGGACCCATTAATATTATTCATAACACTTTTCTTGACCCATGTCTTGATCATTTCATTCTAGATCTCATTCACATAAATTTTTCCTTTGCCTTTGTCTTGTCTTTGCTCATCTGGTTTTCTGTTTACCGAACCTCTTCTTTCGTTATTCCTACTTCTATAGAATCTTGCAAAATGACCGGATCGGTTACAATTGAAGCACACAACATTTCTTTGCCCATTTGACTAGTTTCCTCTTGATTTGCATTGATTAGCCATGTGTCCAAATCCACTGCAAGCAAAACAGTAGCCATTGAAAGAATTACCATTTCCTCTATTAGAGTTATTCATTAACATACTTTTGCATTCATTGGCTCTGTGATGATACCTTTAACACTTGAAGTATTGATTGGAGAAGGATGGACTATTTTCATTTACTCTGCTTCTGCATTGAGTAGCTCTATGTCCAAATTAATTGTAATTGAAACAATTTCCATTGAAAGATGGATATCTTTAAACATTAGGTTGTCTTACCGGAGGTCTTCTAGGTCTGTTTCTCCCATTCCTTGATTAAAAATTTCTTTGTCTGGATCCAGAGCTTTCACCTTTCTCATACCCAGAGACCACGCTTATCATCAGCCTTCTTTTGACTCTCAAGAAGTGCTTCAAGCTTAGCTGAGCTTATCTTGAACTTCTCCTTGTATTCATTTGCAACTTCTAGGTCATGTCTAAGAATGACAATTTGCCTTTCAAGTTCTTTTTCATTGTCTCTGCTTTCTTGTAGATCAGACTCTAAATGGCCAACCATTCCATCCAATCTGCAACATTCTCAAGTTCTTTCCTTTAGAGTTTGATCCAGGTCTTCTTCAGTCTTCTTTCTTTGCTCAATTTCGTTGGTTAGCCTCATCACCTCATCACCCCAAATTCCATCTCATGTTTTAGAACATAAAATTCTTTTGTCAGCTTGTCACATTCCTTTGTCTTTTCTTCCAAGGCCTCATTTATGCCATTTTCTTAGTGGAATTAGCTAGTTCTGCTTAAGTTGCTCCTACTTCCTTTCCACACATTTCTTTAGTTTATCTTTTAACATTTCAATGCAATCATTAGCACTTTTAAGGCTAGCTTTTAGTTCATTTATTTCTTCTTTGGACTAATCAAGATCTTCTAAAGCCAACCGAAATTGTTCTCTGAGTGAACCCATTAGAACTCCTTCCTAGATCTTCCTCAAGTTGTTAGGCTTCTTCCAAGGAACCTTGCTCTAATACCAATTGTTGAAATAAGGGCTGACAACTGAGAGGGTTGGGGTGAATAGTTCTCTCAAAAACTTTAATACTTTATGCAATTAATTCTCTTTAATAGATTAAAGATGTAATCATGAAAGCATGAATCAAAGACATATAATTATCTAAGAACAATTAACACACTTGACACCAAGAGTTTTGACGTGGAAACTCAGTTAAGGGAAAAACTACGGTGGGGGTTAACCCAAAAGGAATTATACTCTGTTAAAAGTATTACAAATGGGGAAGGCACATGCCTTCAGGGCGTACTACCCAGAGCTCACTGCTCCAAGAGGCTCACTATCTACATAAATGATTATAGGAGAATTACAAAATGTTTGAACTAATGAGTAGCATCTACTAACACAGAAATTCAGCTGTGGTTAAGCACAAAATACTGATCTTACACACTTCATCTTCACTTCTGCCCTGTTTATTACTCTGCCATGATCTAGACCTTAGATCTCTTCTCTTTTGCACTTTTATCTGCCCATTAGACACTTACTCCATACTCACATTGCATTCTATATCAATACACTCAAATCCATTGGCTATATATATCCGCCTCAAGAAATTCAATCACCTTTATGTCTGCCTTATGAAGAACTTAACAAACAATACAAGTACTCTATTCTGTCAGCTAAATCCATACACCAATATTGATGCATACCAAAAATAACACTTGTAGGTCACCATACATGTCGGCCACAAACATTATATCCCAAACACAACTCACCAAAACACTTCTACTAGATCCACACAAGGATCTAACACAAGTCAGCTTGTTCTTCACTGAACTGTTCTATCATATTAGGACCCGGTACTTAGATTCTCATAACTTTTAATCCCTTTGTCATCAGAGGCTGAAATCTTGGATTTAGATTCTCCTGACATTCCTCTACACTCTCTTAGATTCATAACACACAATGATTTACTAGAGAGATCCACTGACCAAAGTACCAGACTTTGCCATATTCCCTGTTCCTGTCTATCTGGACTTGACAAATCTTGGAACTAACTTATGATATGATCAGATACTGCACTATGGATGTGTTGAATGGACTTAGTTTCCATCAATGACAACACATGACATGCCTTGCAGTGTCTCATGACAACAAGTCCATGATAACTTAAGGAGAATTACCTGGCGGCAATTAACAATGAAATTCCAAATTGACAAGCCCTTTAGAGGATTGGAAACCGTGAAAATTCTCTCCGATGCTTGGCTATCCAAATATTTCTTCTGTAAAATTTTCACCCATTTAGTTTGAGGATGCTTATACATTTTCTAGGCCAGCTTTTCTCCTAGAGCCAAGTTTTGTAACTCCAGGTTGATAACACCTGCACCTCTTTGAAGTTTTGTTAAACAGATCTTGTCCCAGGAAATTAAGTGAATCTTCCTCATGTCTGAAGTTCCTTTCCATAAAAATTTCCTACAAATTTTCCCAATTTCAACCTGGATACCCTTTGGAATTTACAGGGACAACATCGTGAAAACTGGGACTGCTGAGAGGACTGCTTTTAAGAGGGTGAGTCTGCCAGCCAAAGATAACCAACTGCCTTTCCATGCACTGACTTTGTGAAGTAGGTTTTCTATAACCTCGCTCCAAAGGAGCTTTCTATGTCATCCATTAAAGAGTTGAACCCCTAAATATTTACCTAGCAAAGACTCCAATTTGAAGCTAAAAAAACTTGAAATCTCTAGCTATTCTTCCTGCGTGGTGTTGGAAAGGTAGATTTTAGACTTCGTTGGGCTGACCAGTTGGCTAGAGGCCTCACAATACATTGCCACCATCCTTTTGATAGTAGAGGCTTCTCTACTATTAGCTTTACCAAAGAGAATTGTGTCATCCAGGAAAAGAGCGTGGGTAAGGGGATCTTTGTAGGACTTCAATCCTATACCCCTCCAAAGTTTGTTGCTTCTGGCTTATTTTATGATCCAAGTGAGGGCTTTAGTCATCAAGATAAATAAATAAGGTGAGATGGGATCCCTTGTCTCAGGCCCCTTGACGTCTCAAAGGGGAGAGATTCACTTCCATTGACTAAAATCGAACATCTAACACATCTAAGGCTTGAGAAGATCCATTTTATCCAGTGGATAGAGAACCCAAGAGAGATTAGAACATGCTATAGAAAATCCCATTCCACTCTATCATACGCCTTGGACATGTTGAGCTTTAAAACTATACCAGGGATTCTCTTTGTTGATTGAATAGAATATTTCATTTTTAAGGATGGCTCCTTTTGTTGTTTCCTTTCTAGGCACAAAACCTCCCTGCTCCTCTAAGATGATTTATGGAAGAATGAACGCTAATCTGGATGCCCCTGCCTTAGAGATTACCTTGTAAATGAAATTGCAGAGGGAGATAGGCCTGAATTCTTCAAAAGTTGACAGTGAACAGATTTTCAGAATCAAAACTAAACTAGTTCTGTTAAAATCTTTGAGGACATTGCTAAACTTCTGAGATTCTTCAACAGCCAAAAAGACATCTCAGTGAACTACCTCCTAGCATTTTTGAAAAAACAAGCATGTCCAACCATCTAGCCCTGAAGCTTTGTCCCCATTCATGGAGAAAACCATTGATTCGATTTCTTCTACCATGAATTCCTTAAGGAGTTCCTTACTATTTTCCTCCGTAAGTATTTTAGGTAGATTGAAGCTGCTAAAACCATTCCATGATTGAGGTTTATCCAGTGAGAGGAGGTGTTTGAAGAAAGACTGAGCTTCTTCTTTTATATCCTCCATTTTTTGTAACAACGAGCCATTCTCTTTCTTAATACAATGAATCATTGAACTCTGTCTACGAGCTTTAGTCGAGAAGTGGAAGAAGAAAGTATTTTGATCACCCTCTTTCAACCAGGTTTCCCTTGATTTCTGGTGCCAAAAGATTTCTTCTCTGAGGAGGACCTCTTCAAGCTAAGATTTGAGAAGTTTTTCTGAAGAAAAAAAAACTTGGTTCATACCGCCCCCAATAATCTCTTCTTCAATGAGAAACAACTCTTTCAAAATTCTTTAATTTTCAAAGAAGATGTTTTTAAAGTGAGCATTGTTCCATTCTGAAATCTTTAACTTAACATATTCTAACTTTTAGCCAGTTGGAACATTCTAGAGCCCTTGACATAAGGAGTCATCTGCCACCAAGTCTGAATGATGGGGAGGAAATTTGGATCTCTGAACCATATCTCTTGAAACTTGAAGGAATTGCTCATAGATTTTTGTGCTCCGACAATGGAGAGACACACTAGGAAATGGTCCGATCCTGTTAGAGGAAGAATCCTTGAGGAGAAGTTAAGGTTTTCCAGTATACATTGAGGAGACATGAGAAACCTGTCCAATCTTTCTGCTATTCTTGAAGAATCATTCCTTCTATTAGACCAAGTGAAGAGCCCATTAGAGGGCTTACAATCCATAAAGATGTTCAATCCACAAAACATTTAAAATCTGACATGGATTATGACTGCACCAAAGATCCGCCTAATTTTTCTGATTGCTAACATTACACACTTTCAGGAAATGTTTAGTTCATGAACTACATATATTACCGATGAAGAGTTTATTAGTACAATTTGAAAGTTCTTCATTCTTCAAATTCACTAATAATGAATAGTTCCTGAAAACGTTCCATCGCCAAAAAGGTGCTTGGGATAGATTTGTAGTGCTTACAAATTGTTTCGGCAAAGATTTAAGTATTTAAACTTAGAAATGCGGTGACAAAGGAATAAGCACTTGTAAATTGGGTGATTGTTCAATTATTTGTACTTTGTCCTTTATCAAAGGTATTCCAAAAGACTTCACGCTTCATGTTTCAGTAATAGTCATAGTTCTCAAACTCTTCTTCGTACCGATGAAGGAGTTCGTAAGTTTTCACATCTGCTGAAATTATATTTTTGAAGGAAAATGCAAGGATCATAATCATTGATAAGAAGTTTAGTTGTTTCTGAAGGTGCTAATTATCCAGAGGAGAAGTTTGCACGATAATCAATCCACTGAAACCAAAGTTCAAGTTCTCATATTTGTCGATCTGCCAAAGAAAACGAAGTTTGAATGATTGAAGTATACGAGTCTTTCTAATCTTTACTTTTCTGTCCACTTCACACTTTGAGGAAATTGTTTAAGTTCGCGAACCTCTTGTAATGTCGAAAGTGGAGTTTGTGAGTTCCTCCAAATGATGATTTGCCAAAATGTGGTTTAGGGGAGAGGGCTATACTTAAACATCATCCACTTCAATGGTCAAACAGTCAATAGCAATTTCACACCTCATCCACAATAAAAAGTGGTAAATGGTTGTCCTATTTTTATTGGCCAAAATTGACTTTTGACTGTTGAAGTGGATGATGTTTAAAAACAACCAGGGGAGAGTTTAATTGGACTATGAAGGAATTGCTTATTGATGAGGATTACAAAGTTCATATAATTAAAGATTCACTGAAAGAGTCTTGCAAAGGAAGTTTGAAGATTCGATAGTCATATGCCAAAATTAAAGTTCATAGCCAATTTGTGAATAATTAGCCCATTTTTGAGTTTTCCCGTAGGCTAATTAGTGTGCAAGGGAGAACTCCAACATTCTTGGAGAGCACATGATTGATCAAATAATTATTTTGTTGAGAACAATGAGTTTAGAGATCTTGTCAAGCCCTCTGATGCTTTTAGAATGCATTTCCAACTCTTTAGGAGCTCTCCAAACTTCTTAGAGAGATAGACTATTTTTAGGTTGGGATCGAGTTGCTTCAGTTCTTCATTATTTAACTCCATTATTATCATAGTTTGATCAGAAATCTAAAATTGTATCATTTTTATACTTTCTGCAACTTGGTGAACAAACTAAAATTATTAAATACTTATAATTGAAGTTGTCTAAAGAAAAATATTAAAAAGGAAACTAAGGTTTTAATTATTTAATCAAAAAAATGACTTAAATGAGCAACTTAAAAGTTTATTTTATTGCTTTAAGGAGAATTTGAGGGAAAAAGTGAAATTATTATTTTATTCCCTCTTGTGTTGCCGTAAAAGTGCCTATATAAGGTGTTGAGCTCATTGTTGGAATTACTAAGGAAATGGTATTTTGCTTCTCATATTGAGAGAACTTGTGTTCTCCTATTTTCTTGAGGATGGAAACCCTCTTGAAAATTTCAGTTGCAGGGACAAAATCTGCCTAATTGATCTTGGAGATTTCATACAAAAATCACATTTGAGCTTAATGATTTGTGCTTGATTTGTTATGAGAGGAGATTTTATTTTTTGCCATAGATGATGGAGCAATTTATGAAGACTTTTATAAGTTTCCAAGTGTGATCAATTTTAGTTATTGATTTTGATTTAAATCCATTGTGATAGTTACAAATTTTTCGATGAATCTATATGATATTTTAATTGCTAATATTTTTCTTGTGTGAAGAAGGAAGACCAAATTGGTTGTACTATAGAAATCTTTGTTGGGTTGTACATTTTCAAGAAGTGTTGGGCCATAACTCTCATTTCTCAAAATATTTCTAAGAAATGGAGGGGTTGTACTATATTCTACTGAACACAATATAGTGAGGAGAGTGTTACATATAAGTTGAAATAGTTGGAATTTAATTTGTTTGCTTTGGTTTATAGGATGCATGGAGATTCAAGTGGGTCCCCCATTATCCTATGATGGGTGTTTGAAATCTAAATTTTGGGATGCATCTCCTCATTGGCTGCCATATCATTCTCTAGAGGCCCCTACACTTGCAAATAAAATTTCATATGTTTGAAAGGTTTGAGGTGGGGTCACCAATATAGAATGGAAGGAGGCGCTCACTTGTTTGTCTTTTTTGAATCATGTGGGAACTGCCACATCTTTTGAAAGGGATAATTTTCATGTGGTGCTATTTTATAATTTTTAAGTCTTGAAGCCATCATACTATATGCATCAGAGGCTTTACTCTCTTGTTGAAGTATGCTATAGTATGTAATGGATTCTAGCAGTCCCAAATGACCATTATAGGGCCATATAGAAACGTTTAAAGGAATATATATATTGGTTTGTTGGGTATAGTTTGACTGTACAAATCATAATTTGGGAAGAAAATGTATGTTTTGGATCTAATATATCAGTGAAACAACAACATCCAAAGGTTTGATTTGTTTTTAGTAGTGGGTTCCAGCATCTCAGATAGTCTTTATCAACTTCAATATTCATCAACAACCCCTGTAGACTCTCATAGACTAGAGACATCAAATTGACCTTGCAATGTGAGCTTTGTTTTTTGGGTTTATAGTCTGATTTATATTGTTGTAGCATGTTGTTTTATGATGAGAATACATATAAATCAGTTGTAACATCTCTTACTTGTTAGAATTTGTCTTATTGAATTGTATTCCGTGTAACTTGTATGCAACCTCAGATGGTAGTACCACCGGAGGCCTCTAATAATTTATATTTCATATTGTAATATTGGATGGTTTTCTCCCAATTTCTATAGCATTTCATATCTCAACCTATTTTGGCATGAACGAGCTTGCATTTAATTGACCATTTTTGTTTGATAGAGTTATAATCAATCTACTAGTGGCTGCAATTGCATAGATCCACTGAAGAAGTGTTGATAAGGTCAACTTAGCCACCTTATACACTCATTCTATTGCATATCACACTTCACTGAGTAGTACAACTATGGCAAGCTTTACCACCTAGTGTGAACTTTGTGTTGTATCAACCACTCCAGTGAATAAGCATAGATTGTGGACGATGTGGCCGCCTAGTGTGTCACAGTGATTTTGTTAGGGGTTAGCCGGAAGAAGATATCAATTAAATGCAAATAAAGATTAAACAGAGGAATGGAAATACACAGAAATAATAACAGCGAGAGACAAGTTTTAATGTAGTTCACCCAAACTTGGGCTACATCCACCAAACAAAGAGTCCAATATTATTATCTAGTAAATCAAACCGATTACAATCAGCAATCCCTGCAACTCAATACCGCTGCAAAATGCTACAATACAATATATCAAAACCCTAACCCTTAGCTACTTTTTATCAAGCTTTTTGTCGGTTACAAAAATAGGGTTTTGTTATGTTGGTCAATGAAAAAATAACTTCCGGTGCTTTATAAAATAATAAAAAAACATGTGAGGTTTCGGGGGCGTTGCCCCCGAGCCCCCACGGTGGCGCTGCCCCTAAACCCTGCCCTGTATCGTGATAGGGAACGCGCCAGGGGCACTGCCCCTTGACCCCGTCTTGGGGGCACTACCCCCAAACCCCCGCAAGGGGTGCTGCCCCTTGACCCTGTAGGAATTTGGGGGGAAACCACGCTGATAAAAGTGGGAAAAATTTAACCTCCGAGTCTGATTAGGCTCCATATAACAACAATCTCCCACTTGGAGACTGATCAGACTCCACACCATATCATCTCCCACATGGAGACTGATCATAACACCACTGACCCTGTAGCTCCCACTGGAAATAAGCACCCTGGACTCTGCTGTTCTATTTTTGTTGTGTTCAGCCTAGAGCAGTTTCCCCCCAAATTCCTGCGGGGTCAAGGGGCAGCGCCCCTTGCAGGGTTTAGGGGCAGTGCCCCTGGTGCGTTCCCTGTCGCGATACAAGGCGGGGTTTAGAGGCAGCGCCCCTGAAACCTCACATGGTTTTTTATTATTTTATAAAGCACCGGGAGTTATTTTTTCATTGACCGACATAAGAAAACCCTATTTTTGTAACTGATAAAAAGATTGATAAAAAGTGGCTAAGGGTTAGGGTTTTGATATATTGTATTGTAGCATTTTGCAGCGGTATTGAGTTGCAGGGATTGCTGATTGTAATCAGTTTGATTTACTAGATAATAATATTGGACTCTCTGTTTGGTGGATGTAGCCCGAGTTTGGGTGAACCATGTTAAAACTTGTCTCTTGTTGTTGTTATTTCTATGTATTTCCATTCCTCTGTTTAATCTTTATTTGCATTTAATTGATATCTTCTTCCGGCTAACCCCTAACAAGTGGTATCAGAGCCAGGTTGTGTTCGATTATCGTCTGCAGGAAAGTCTCATGGTTGAGTGGGAGCAATGGCGGATGAGGGTAAAATGAAGGTTGATAAATTCAATGGGCAGAACTATTAGTTATGGAAGATGCAGATGGAGGATTACCTCTATCAAAAGGATTTATGGAGGCCGTTGGAAGGAGTAGCCAAGAAACTGACAACAATGTCTGATGAGGATTGGAATCTTCTTGACTGAAAGGCACTGGGAACCATTCGGTTGTGCCTAGCACTATCGGTGGCATTCAATATAACGGAAGCGAAGACAACAGATGGTCTGATGAAAGCTTTGGCAAAATTGTATGAAAAACCCTCAGCCTCAAACAAGGTATTTCTCATGAAGCAGTTGTTTAATTTGAAAATAATTGAAGGTGGATCTGTGACAGGTCATTTAAATAAATTTAATACGATTGTCAGTCAATTGACTTCTGTAAATGTAAAATTTGATGAAGAAGTTAGAGCTCTCTTGATATTATGTTCATTGCCTGAAAGCTAGGATAGTTTGGTAATGGTGGTTAGTAACTCTATTTCTGGTTCAGATACCCTAAAATTTGATGATGTTGTTGGTGTTATTCTGAGTGAGGAAATTCATAAGAAAAGCTCAGGTGGATCCAAATCAGGCAGTGTTTTAAATGCAGAAAGCAGGGGCAGATCAAAGGAGAGAGGAAAAGGTTCTGGAGGTCATGGGAAGTCACGAGAAAAATTAAAGGACAAAAGATCCCAAACCAGAGGATAGAAGGATTGCTGGTATTGTGGAAAACTAGGTCATTTGAAGAAAGATTGCTGGTCTCAGAAGAACAAAGAAGGAGACAAACAAGAAGGCAATAAGGAAGCAAATGTGGTAAGCAATAAGTCTGAAGATGATTCTTTGATTCTTTCCCTAGATAATGCTGATGATTCATGGGTTTTAGATTCAAGGGCCTCATTTGATGCTACGCCCCATAGAAGTTATTTCCTTGATTATGTCCAAGGGGATTTTGGGCTAGTTTATTTGGGAGATAACGAACCTGTCAGATTGTTGGAAAGGGAAGAATCAAGATTAAGTTGCAGAATGGAAATCATTGGCTACTACAAGAGGTAAGGCATGTTCCAAGGCTCAGTAGGAATTTAATTTCAGCAGGGCAGCTAACTGAACAAGGTTGCACTGTTACATTTACTGATAAAAATTGGAAGGTTTCAAAAGGTGCCTTAGTAGTAGCAAAAGGTGTGAAATTAGGCACCTTATATCTTTGTACAGGTCATACTATTCCTTCTACTTCAGCTGTTACAGAGAAAAAATAAACAGGTTTAGGAACAATTGCTGCAGGTTTGCAGGAAGAGACTGGAAAAGTTGCTGCAGGTTCTGAGACAACACTGTGGCATAACAGACTTGGGCATATGAGTGAAAAAGGTATGAAGGTACTTCATTCTAAGAAAGTTTTACCAGGTCTAAAATGTATTAATATAGATTTCTATGAAAGTTGTGTGTATGGAAAACAAAAAAGAGTCAGTTTTCTCAAGGATGGGAAGCAAAAGAAAAATGAAAAGTTAGAGCTTGTGCATACAGATGTATGGGGACCAACTTAGGTATCTTCTCTTGGTGGCTCTCGGTATTATGTTACATTCATAGATGATGCAACTAGGAAGGTCTGGATTTATTTCCTTAGACAGAAATCTATTGTATTTGAAACATTTAAGAAATGGAGAAGCTTGGTTGAGAATGAGACGGGTAAAAGATTAAAATGTCTCAGATCTGATAATGGCGGTGAGTATTGCAACAAAGAATTTGAAGATTATTGTTCCTTTAATGGAATTTGTAGGTAGAAAATGGTTCCAAGGACTCCACAGGAAAATGGAGTGGCTGAACGCATGAATAGGACAATAATGGAGTGTGTAAGGACCATGAGATTACATGCTGGACTGCCTTTAAACATGTGGGTAGAGGCTGTCAACACTGTTGTATATTTAATTAACAGAGGTCCTTCAGTTCCTTTGGGCTGTGTTATTCCAGAGGAAGCATGGATAGGCAAGAAGGTGAGTTATTCTTTTCTAAAAACCTTTGGCTGTGAAGCATTTGCACATATAGATTCTGAAAATTGAACCAAGTTGGATGCGAAATCAAAAAAATGTACCTTCATTGGATATGGCATTGATGAATTTGGTTATAGGCTTTGGGATTTTAAAAATCAAAAAATTGTGAGAAGCAGGGATTTTATATTCAATGAGAAGGTGTTGTACAAAGATCAATTGCAGCAGCATGAGAAGAAAGAAAAGGATTATGTGGTGCTGGATGATACTCCAAATAGTGATGCTCCAGTGGTTCCTCATGCTCTACAACGGTAACTAGAAATACCACAAATTCCAGTGAATGTTAGATGGTCCACAAGGATAAGTAGACCTCCTGAAAGGTTTTCTCCCTCTTTGTATTCTATTTTGTTAACAGATGCTAGTGAACCAGAAGGGTATGATGAAGCTATGAAGGTGGATACACAGGTTCAGTGAGAGCTTGCAATGAAAGAAGAAATGGACTCCTTGCTGAAAAATCAGACTTGGGAATTATGTAAGTTACCTGCAGGTAAAAAGGCTTTACCAAATAAATGGGTTTACAGGCTGAAAGAGGAAGATGGAGGTAAGAAAAGATTTAAGGCCAGGCTAGTTGTAATAGGATTTGCACAGAAAAAGGGCATTGATTTTGATGAGATATTTTCTCCAGTTGTCAAGATGACTTCTATTCATACTGTTTTAAGTATTGTGGCTGCTGAAGATTTACATTTGGAACAGCTAGATGTTAAAACTGCCTTTCTCCATGGTGATTTGGAGGAGGAAATCTATATGGAACAGCCCCAAGGATTTGAGGTCAAAGGTAAGGAGAAACTAGTGTGCAGATTGAAGAAGAGTTTGTATGGCCTGAAACAAGCACCTCGGCAATGGTATTTGAAATTTGACAGTTTTATGGCTGAGCAAGGCTACAGCAGGTGTAATTCTAACCATTGTGTTTATTTTAAGAGGTTAGATAATGACAGCTACATTATTTTATGTTTATATGTTGATGACATGCTTGTAGCTGGGTCTAACATGGATCACATAAGAGAGTTAAAACAGTAGTTGGCACAGTCAGCTGGAATTTGGGCGCATACAATCTATTTGCTACATTGGATAGTTTGTAGATTCAACACACCATATGCTCTCACCTTTCCCACATTAGGATCTAGGTGATCAAAATGTGTTGAGGATTTTGTATGATTGCATCTTCATATTAGTTGGAATTTTTTAAAAAGTAGAGTGGTTATTAAACAAGTATTGTCTGCCGATAGAGAAATATTAGAAATTTAAAAGAATTCCTAAGTTCTCTTTTGTCTAAATTGGAATTTGAAGGCTAAAATAAAATATCTAACATACATTAAACAAAACTATGCAATCATTGTCTAATTGGATGAATGGCCAAATTCTCAGGGAGGCATCTAATGAATGAATTGAAGTATGAAATTTTGAAGATGGTGATAGCTGATGGTTCAATTCCACAACCAATTAACTATTCAACTTCCTTTAGTTTGAAGTAAAAAGGGAACGACATGATATTAAAAAGGGGTTCACTATTGGCCAAAGGGGGGTGGGATCTTGGTAGTTTTGGAAGTGAAATGAATGGAGATAACTACCAGAGGAAATGGTAGAGAATTGAAAGAGAAGTAAGCTGTGAGAATCTGGTGTGATTTCCATATACAAAGAAGGGATGAACGTAGTGAGAGGAAGAAAAGGAGGGAAGAATAATTATCTCAAAAGGAGACTTGCTTGATGGAGGGAAAATTTGTAAACATTGTACTTCTTCTACACACATGAATAAAAATACTATGAAATTAATATGATTATGGATAATGTCATAATGTTTTTAATCATGTAAATTGAATAAAATCCAAAATGTGTCTATTATTTTGTGAATTTTTTGTTGTGACTAAGGATATTGTTTTTTGGCTGCAATATTGGGTTGCCTGATAAGGTTCCCTAATCTTGAGTACCTCAAGTTGTATCATAGCTAGTTTTCTCACTCAGGATGTATTAAGGTTGAGGTCATGGAGAAGGTTATTTGCCTAGAGAAGAGTTTAAAAGCTAGAGAAAAGGCTTTTTAGAAAAGAAGAAGAAGTTGTAGGAATAAGAGAGAAGTTGGAGAATTAATCAGAGTGCAAGGAAACACTCATTGGAAAAGATAGGAAATATATTTGTATGAATGTTTACTGGGTAAAAGATGAAGTTGAAAAGAAGTCGAAGATATTGTACAACTTTGGAAGATAGAAGGTGTCTTGAGAAATCCCTAGGATATTTTTTGTAGAAGAGGAGTTTCTATGACTACAGAGAGTTGAATGCTCTAAGTTATTTGTTGTTGGTATGAGGAGAGACATATAATTGTAGAGGGTAGAGAAGTAGGCATGAGAAGCTAGAAAAGGTATGTGGTTTTTAGAAATTTTGATTGAAATTTGTGAAGATTTTGTTTCAGGTAGAGTCCTATAACTGTAGAGGGTTAATACCCTAGAGATTAGAGATTGTTGCAACTGAAATCTTGTGACTGTCAGGGGATGCATGAGTCTCTAAAATTTGTTGATGGTTACATATGTGCCCAAAAAGGAGGATGAGGATAGCTATGAAGAGACTAGTGAGAATCTAATTTTTAGAATAGTGGGAAAGAAGGTATGCAAAATCTATTTTTGAAGAATTAAGGAAAATCCATGAAAGAATGGATGCATTAGAAATTGAGCAAAGTAGAAGAAATGTTGTAGATGAAAGAAGATATGAGGAAGAATGTCATGAAAGTGACATGGAAGAAAAAGATAAAGCATATAATGATGTTGAATGGAATAAACAAAGGATAGATTGTTATCTTGAAGAAGCAAAAGATTTGGCTGAAGGTGATGAGATAGAAGAGTTAAGTGAAAAGAGAAGCCTCTTGGAAGAGAATAGAAAGTGGAAAATAAAAAAAAATAATGAAGGTGATTTAACATAACAAATTACAACTGTGGAAAAAAATGGTTGAAGCTTTGTCAAAAAAATGGTAAAGGGGAGAAAGAGTGTGCATAGGTAATGGAAGAAGAGATATTCACATATGAGGATAATAAAGAAGAGAATAAAGTGTTAAACATGAGCAAAAAAGTAGCAGAACAACAATATATAGGAAGAGAAAAGAGAAAAGGAGTAGAGTTGGATAGTGTTGAACCTACAAAGGTTGTGGATGAAGAGGAAGAGAAAATAGTTTAGAAAGTTCTTGATTGTTGTAATAATACATATGTTTATTTGTTTGTAGGAAGTGAAGTAAATGAAAGAGATGGAGGAGCAAAAATAATGGCCTCTGAAGGCCCCATCTTTGATGAAGAAATTGGTGAAGATAAAGAATAACTCATATTAAGAGAGGAGATAAGAAAATTGAATAAGTTATTAGAGGGAGGTGTGTCAGAAGAAAATGAGAAGGAATTATTTGATTTTCATAATTTCTATCGTGATATTTTATATACAGGTATGAAGGAAGGTGGATCAAGAAGAAGGATTGAAGCAAAGTGTCATATGTCTAATACTAAAGGAGAGATCCGCATGCAAGAGGATGAAAAGGGAAAAAAGGAGGAAGTTGTAGCTAAGGTTATTAAAAAGCAAAATGTTGTAGAAGCAAAGAAGAGTGAGGTTGCAGTAGCAACTTCTTCTTTGGAGGACATGAGAAGGTGGAATGTTAATGTGTAGATTGTTAGACACACCAGGATATTGAGAGGGGGAGTGAATCAATATCTAAACAATTCTTCAAATTCAACAACTTCAACTTATCTAGAGTAGATTAGAATCACAACATCAATCATGAACATGAAAGATTAACACAATGCACAGTAACACATAACACCAAATATACATGGAAAATCCTAAAAGGGAAAAACCATGGTGAGGATTAACTCACAATATATGAAGCTCAAATAGGAAATTTGTTTTAGCGGCTTAAAATCAAGGAAGCTGCTACTCCTTGATGACTTTGTTTAGGGGCTTTAACCCAAGGAAGAAACTACTCCCTAGTCTAAGAACAAACCTAGAAAAGATTACAGTATGAAAATCTTTCAACTATCTGGAAACTATCTTTGAAGCTCACACATGATGATTGCACTTCTATCTCATCACACACCCTCTTCTAACAAGTTAATCAATTAGACACACTCTATACTTGATTACTGTCTCAAATAAGTCTTCAAGATGAATCTAGACAAGATCAACAACATATGCTCTTTCTCCTACAGTCGTGCACATTGAAACGTATTTTAATTTTTTATTGTATGCTTGTAAACCTTTTCAATCCTCTTGTAATCATATCCTCCACATTCAATTGATCTACTATTTATACATGATATTACATTGATTACATAGCTTGTCGGCTAGATTAAACCTAAAAAATTCATTTACAATTCAGCCATACAAAACATAATATGAAACGTGTAGAAGATATGTCTAATTAGGACAACATATTATACTAGTAGAAGAATCGAGCCTTGCAGACCCCAACACTTTCTTAACTAGGTCCTAAACATTTGTCACAGCTTCAAACATTAAGCAATTACCTCCACACGCTCTGCTCATTCGAAATAGGACAACTTTTTGTTAAGTTGGCATGAGGCATAATGGTTGTCTTGCCATTGATGTCAAAATGGTTGTAAGGTTGATCTCTTAGGTTATTTTTTTCATGTCTCAAGAAATCAAGATGTTGTCATATGGTGTGATGGATCTTCTAGGGTTGAAAGGATACTCTTTTCAAGGGTTGAAAGGTTGTCTACTTGATCATTCCTTCACAACGGTTAGGAATTGCTTTGTCATTAAAATTATTATCATCAAATCAAGTTCATGATTGACAAGTGTCCATTATACTTGGTTATGCAATGTGTTTGATGTTGCATATATTGCAAAAGTCATCAATTTTGGGTTTAAGGTTTTACAGTGACAAGGTGTTTGAATTTTCTTATCACAAACCACAGGGACAGTATGCTTGTTGACATCCAATAGTCAATGTGAAGATGAGCAAGCTTGTAAATCTTGTGACAAGGTTATGGTTCTCAATTTTCATTATCATACATACTTTCTATGGTCAAATTTTGCTATCTAAAGTCTTATTCACAAGAGATTAGAGGTAGTTCTCAAGGCTATGGTTTAAGTTGAACAAGTCACTTGTTTATTTTTTCACTTGATTTAATATGTAATCAAAGGTATTAAGATCATCCTTATTATGAAGAGTTATTACTTATGATAGTGGGTGTCTATGAACTCTTTGTAGATCATTGAGGAGCTACTATCATTAAATTCTGTTGGATATAAAATGCAAAACTTATCATTTATTTGAAGCTCCTAAATTGAAGTTTAAAGGATAAAACCCTAAATTGAATCTCCTAAAGCATATCTTCTAAGCCCTAAGTTAGCTGTCAGTTTCTTTTGTTTTGTTTTGAAGCTGACTGTGCAAGCAGGTGTTTTGCAACTTAAGTTATAACTTATGGGTACCGACCCCGTGTGGTGACTGGTCCCAACCTCCTAGGCCACCAAACACAAAAGATTAGTGAACCTATTTGAGCGCTAAGAGTATATCGGGCAGTGTAGATTAAAAAATTGAAGTGGCATGAAAGGAGATCCAAAGGATGGCTTTTAATTTGATTTTGAATCACAACGATCATGACATCATTTCTAAATTTGGTGTGCTTTTGTTTATAAAAGCCTATAAAGATGCTTTTACTCTTCTTTTTAGACAACGAGGGCTAGTGAAATTTATAGAAAGCATGAGATAACAATTTGAGAAGATTTGATTGAGGATTTGTGAAGTTAAATGATGTAACTATCTACTAATATATGGTTTTACAAGTTTTTTGAAGGAATTGAATGTTTTTGTAGAGGTTGAAGATGGATGATTATTTAGTGAAGTATATTGATGAAGGCCAAAAAATTTTTGTATGAGTTTTGTATGAAATGTTTAGAGCTTTTAATCATAGAAATGAGATTTTGAAAGGAGTACTTATGCGTCTACATGAGGGATAACTATTTTAATGTAGGCCATCATAGTTTTTGCACTGTTTGGTGTTTGAAGGCCATTCAGAATTGAGTTTAAAGAACAATAGTTTGAAGACCATTAATTTGTCCATTCAAGTGAATTACTTTTGTAGAGATTGACATTTGTTTTAATGACCAAATCAAGAATGCATAGTTTTGTAAATGATGAAAACATTTGCAAAGTGAAAAACAAAAGGAGAGATAATGTTTTTGTAATGGAGTGAATTAGGGAAACCCTCTAAGTAATCTTGTTCTTTTTCAAGGTGGTTGTATAGGTCAGTGAGACCTTGTTTTGTTAGTGAGACACTCATTAGCCAGTGAGGCCATGTGCATGTTAATTTCCATGGTTAAGCTAGTGAGGTAGTTTTGAGTGGTTTTTTTAATCCTTGAGACGGTTTTCCACTTGTAAAATCTTTTGTGTCCTGGTTTCAATTTTGTGTGATTTGATTGTTATTCATACTTGTACATTCAATATTTGACACTTTTATCTAATGATACATATTGTCATGGTTGATTATCTATTTTTTAAGTTTGATAAGGAATAAGTAACTTAGTTTTTGATACAACACTGATTCACCCCCTTCTCAGTGTTGATTGTACTCCTACAATTGGTAGTAGAGAAAAGGTTCCCTATAGAGGGTTAATCAGCTTGGGTAGGTCCTATAAGTAGAGTACTAGTCATAGGTAGTCAAGAAGCATTTTCTACATACAAAGAACCTTTATTTGATGTGTCTAATTATGCTCTCTATAAATATAGAATGGAGTCATGTTTGTCTTTTTTGGGGTATGATGTGTATGCTGCCATAGAAAATGAGTATAAAGCAACAAATCTTCCCTCTACTCTTGATGAGAAGAAGGCATATGAAAACAATGATAAGGCCAAAAATGCAATATGTTATGGTTTGTCCAATGAAATACTTGTCAAAATTATGGATTGTAAGTTAGCTAAGGCTATATGGGGCAAGCTATCCAATATCTATCAAGGAGATGATAAAATCAAGGAAGAAAAGTTACAATCTTACAGGGCTAAATTTGAAAGTCTCAAAATGAGTGATGATGAGAAGGTAGCTGATTATCTTCTAAGAGTTCAAGAGATTGTTAATGCTATTAGGGGTTTGGGTGATACATTAGAATAAAAGGTAGCTGTAACCAATGTTTTAAGGATTCTAACTCCTAAATATGAATCCAAAGTGTTTGCAGTAGAGGAGAGAGATTTGAGCAAAGTGACTTTTGATGAGCTTCATGGTACTTTCACTACTTTTGAGATGAGGATCTGTAATGATACTCCTTAAAGTAAAGAAGTTACATTTAAATCAATTAGAAAGGAAAAAAGAAGTAAAGGTTGATTCAGAAGAATTAGATGAGGATCAAGAATCTTCTTTTGTTAGCAAATTGAAAAAGGGGCCAGTAGGAAAATATAAAGGTAAACTTCCATTTAAATGTTTTGAGTGTGGAAGAATTACACACTATGTAGCTAAATGTCCATATCAAGATTTAGATAGTTTTGAAGAAGAAAATAAGACACAATTCAAGAAGAAATAGTTCCATCCCAAAAAGAAAAGTAGTTTAAAAAATAAGAAGAGTTTGTTCATAAAAGATTCTGATATAATTGATAGTGGTTTAGAGGAGTCACTTGAAGAAGGTGCAGAGACTTTGTTCATGGCTATCATAAATGAAAATTAGAATAATAAATGTGAAGATCAATCAAAAAATGATGAGGCAGTAGTTGATCTTGAAGGTTAGTTGAACTGTTCTCTAAGTGAAGTCAAGAATCTCAAAAGGGAGACAATTGCCCAAAGAAATCAATTTCAAAAGGACAATGAAGTTATGATAAGTATAGTCACTGATTATGAGAAGCAAATTGTAGACCTAAAATTGTCTCTTGAGGAGAGTAAAAGAATTGTTGATGTTACAAGCAAAGAGTTAGATGTCAAAGTCAAAGAATGTCATACTCTAGAAGTTGAAATTGTAGCCTTAAGAAGAAAACTTGATATGTGCAGGAGCAGTGACAAACTTGAAGATCTCTTGGATAAACAAAAAGGTTTCAAAGACAAATCTGGTCTAGGATTTGAAGAAGGACAAAGCTCACATACCAAAAGTTCTCAACAAGCTAGTATCAATAACAAAAGCATCATGAAGGTAGAAAACTCCAAAAAGAATGAGTCTTTTAGGTATAATATGAATTTTTGTGGTTATTGCTTTTGTTGTAATAGGTATGGACACAAAGAAAATGAGTGCAGATTTGGTTTTAGAAGAAGAGTAAGTTTCTTGACAATAAATCCTTTTGTGTTTTTAAGAGGATTGAATTGTTTCAATTGCAATAACTTTGGGTACATATCCAAATTTTGTAGACCTAACTTGCAAGTGCAGCAAATTAGGATGAATGCTCTTTCCAAATTGTCCTCTTCAAGTGCTAACAAGAAAATGCTTGTTTGGAAACCTAAGATGATGAGTAAGAATATTGAAGCTATGATTGTTCAAGATGCTTTTTATGCAAAGAAGGAACAATGGGTTATATGTAGTGGCTATTCTAATCATATGATAGGAGATAAAAACAAATTTATCAAGTTTGAAGACCTTACTAAAGGATCAATCATGTTTGGTAACAATGATTGCATTTTGATAAAAGGAAAAGGTACTATTCTTTTAGATGATGAGACTCCATTACATGATGTATAATATGTTGAGGGCTTGGAATGTAACCTATTGAGTGTTAGATAGATCTATGATAATGGATTCAGTGTTGTTTTTAATGCTCGTGGTTTTGAAATAAAAAAGAAATAATGAAAAGTTGTTATAGGAGGATTAAGAACAAGTGGAAACATCTATAATCTTCATGAGATTGAAAATAGAAGTGCAGATGGACATATTTTCTTCATGGGTCAAGTTGAAGAAAGTTGGCTATGGCATAGAAGACTTGGTCATGTAAATTTTGATAATCTTGAAAGGATCAGAAAAATCAAAATGTTAGAAATCTGCCTCACATCTCCAAGCCAAGAAATACAACTTTCAAAGAATGCCAATTTGGTAAGCAAACTAAGGTTAGTTTTAAATCTAAAGAGTATTCTACTTCTAAGCTTCTACAACTTCTTCATTGAGATTTATGTGGTCCTACAAGGACTAAGGATTTAGGTGGTGAAACATATTTTATGCTCTTTATTGACGACTTTTCAAGAATGACCTGGTGACCTTTTTGAAGCACAAATGAGAAGCCTTTGACAAATTTAAGATATTTAAGAAGATGGTTGAAAAGGAATCATATTTCAAGATCAAATTTATAAGGTCAGATAATGGTGGAGAATATACATCCAGGGAGTTTGAAGAATATTGTGAGAAATATGGGATCAAAAGACAATTTTCAGCTCCTAGAACTCCACAACAAAATGGAGTAGCTGAAAGGAAGAACATGACTTTGAAGGAGATGGCAAGGGCATTAATTCATGATGAAAATATACCCAATACTTATTGGAAGGAAGATGTGCATACAATAGTATATACTCTCAATAGAGTACAATTAAGGGTAAAATCATACTCCTTATGAACTATGGTATGGTAGATTAACGAATGTTGGCTACTTTAAGATTTTTGGTAGTAAATGCTTCATTAAGAGAGATAATGATAATTGGGAAGTTTTGAGTCTAGATGTGAAGAGGGTATTTTTTTATGCTATTCCACACATAGTAAAGCCTATAAATGTTTCAACAAGAGACTCAAAAAAGTTATAGAGAGTACTAATGTAAAAGTGGATGAGAATTTGTAGCCATGTGTGTAGCTGATCCAAGATAAACAAGAATAAAATCATCATTCAGAAAAGGAAGAGGAAGTTCAAGTGGAAGAAGAAACTCCTGAAACTCCTATTGAATATAAAGCCAAAACTCCTTCAAAGACATTTCTAAGAGATCATCCAAAAGAGCTAATTATTGGAGATAAATATATTGGTGTGTCAACAAGGAGAAGACTTGTTGCTGCAAATAATCAAGCACATGTTTGTTTGATATCATAAATGGAGCCAAAAACCTATGCAGAGGCCATCAAGGAGGAAGCTTGGATTAAAGCTATGGAAGAGGAATTGAATAAAATAGAGAAGAACAAGACATGGGAACTTGTGCCAAGACTTGAAGGTAAAAATGTTATTGGTGCAAAATGGGTATATAGAAACATACTTGATGATAAGGCCAAAGTTGTTAGAAATAAAGCTAGATTGGTTTGTAAAGGTTACTCTCAAATTAAGGGGATTGATTTTGATGAAGCTTTTTCACATGTGGCTAGATTAGAGGCAATGAGAATGTTCTTAGCTTTTTTAGTTTATAAGAATTTCAAGGTGTTCCAAATGGATGTCAAATCAACCTTTCTAAGTGGTGATTTTGAAGAAGTTTACATGGAGCAGCCTAAAGGTTTTGAATGCAAAGACAAATTAGATTAAGTCTATAGGTTGAAAAAGGCCTTGTATGGCTTGAAACAAGCCCTAAGAACATAGTACTATAGGTTGGATAAGTACTTGTAAGAGCAAGAATTTACTAAAGGAGGTGTGGAAAACGATTTGTACTATATTGTCAAAGGTGAGGATATCTTGGTTGTAGTGGTTTATGTTGATGATATCATTTTTGCAAGTAATAATGATGATATGAGCCATTCATTTCCTAACATCATGAAATTAGAATTTGAAATATCTATGTTGGGAGAACTATCTTTCTTACTTGGTTTACAGGTGTCTCAATTTGAAAAGGGGATTTCATCTCACAAACCAAGTATAGTAAAGAAATGCTTAAGAGGTTTCAAATGGATGAATGTAAACCAGTGGGTACTCCTATGGAAATAAGATACAAACTAAGCAAAAATTATGACTCACTTGAAGTGGAATAGTCCTTGTATAGATCCATGATTGAAAGCCTCTTGTATCTAACAGCTTCTAGGCCTGATATCATGCAGGCAGTTTGCTTGGTAGCAAGATTTCAAGCATGTCTTAAGAAATATCATTTAAATGAAATAAAAAGAAATTTTAGATATGTTAAGGGCACTCTTGATTTTGGATTGTGGTATCCTAGACACACCGATTTCAATCTTCTTGCATATATAGATGTTGATTTGGGAGGTTGTCCTGATGACAGAAAGAGCACAAGTAGAGTAGCCTTCTTTCTTGGTGGTAGACTGGTAGCTTGGCATAGTAAGAAGCAAGATTGTGTCTCTTTATCTACAGATGAAGCTAAATATGTTGCAGTATCTTCATGTTGCACTTAGATTCTTTGGATGGTTCAGTCTCTTTAAGACATCAAAGTGGAGGTATCTAAAGCTGTACCTATTCTTTGTGACAATACAAGTTCCATTAATATGTCCAAGACTCTAATCATGCATTCTAAGACCAAGAATATTACCATTAGATATCATTTTCTAAGAGAAAAGGTACTTGCAAATGATGTGGTGTTGGATTATGTTCATACCTTTGATCAACTAGCTGATATCTTTATAAAACCATTGCCTAAAGAAGTGTTTGAATCCTTGAGATAGAGGCTTAGGGTTTTACCACTTTCCTCTCTTCAATTAGTTCATAATGATGTTGGATTTAGGAGGAGTAATTGTTTGTTTTATGAAGTCTTGAAATCCAATCAATTGTGTTGTTTTTTTTTCAAAGTTTTGATAAGTTGCATGACAACTCTCATAAGTAGCAAGGCAGATTTTGATAAATTGCAGGGACATCATTTATGTATAAGTTGCAGGGCAATTTTATTCATGGTCTAATGTGGCATTCACTTTAATTAAAAAGGTTTTATAATGTTGTTATTACAACTGTTATGATTGGCATGAATACAAGCTGGTTGACATGAAGTGAATACAAAATGGTTGGCATGATATCACTATTTTTTTGTGAATTTTGTTTAAGGAAGAAATCAAAAGTTTATTTTGATAGGTCTACAGTATCAACATTATTTTAGTCATATTGGTTTGGTTTCCAACAAAAAGGTGTGACATTATACCATGATTATATGTGTTTTAGTTGAGAAATGTGATGACTATGTGGTAATATTCTTTCTCTTTATCAGACTGTTAAGTATAGTTTGAACAATGAATAGGTAGAGGACAATATTGAATTTAGATAGAAGATAGAGGACAATTTCATTTTGAACTATACTTCATTTTATTTTCTCTTCTAAACCATGTGAAATAGGGGGTCAACAAACAAAGAACAGTGCACAAAGTAATTTGTTGTAGGTACTTCAGTCTGAGTACAGTATATTCTTTCTCTATATATGATGATCTTACTTTATAAATGTATTGAAGGGAGGTCTTTTCCATTGATTGCCAAAAAGGGGGAGATAGATTAAAAAAACTACAGTCTTGACAATGCTTATGTTTTGACATCAATGCCAAAGCCAAAGGGGGAGATGTTTGTTAAGTTGGCATGAGCTATAATGGTTGTCTTGCCCTTGATTTCAAAATGGTTGTAAGGTTGATCTCTCAGGTTCTTGTTTTCATGTCTCAAGCAATCAGGATGTTGTCATATGGTGCATGTCTTTTAGGGTTGAAAGGTTGTCTACTTGATCATTCCTTCACAAGGGTTAGTAATTGCTTTGTCATTGAACTCATTATCATCAAATCAAGATCATGATTTACAAGTGTCCATTATACTTGGTTATGCAATGTATTGGATGTTGCATATATTGTAGAAGTCATCAAGTTTGGGTTTAAGGTTTTATAGTGACAAGGGGTTTTGATTTGCTTATCACAAACCACAGGGATAGTATGCTTGTTGACATCCAATAGTCAATGTGAAGATGAACAAGATTGTAAATCTTGTGACAAGGTTATGGTTCCCAATTTTTATTATTACACATACTTTCTATGGTTAGAGTTTGCTATCTAAAGTCTTGTTCATAGGAGATTAGAGGTAGTTCTCAGGGCTATGGTTTAAGTTGAACAAGGCACTTTTTTATTTTTTCACTTGATTCAATATGTAATCAAAGGCATTAAGATCATCCTTGTTATGAAGAGTTATTACTTATGATAGTTCTATGAATTCTCTATGGATCGTTGAAGAGCTATTAACATTTACTTTTATTGGATATAAGATGCAAAACTTATCATTTATTTGAAAATCCTAAATTTAAGTTTAAAGGATAAAATCCTAAATTAAATCACCTAAAGCATATATTCTAAGCCCTAAGTTACCCATCAGTTACTTTTGTTTTATTTTGAAGGTGACTAGGCGAGCAAGTGTTTTGCAACTTAAGTTATAACTTATGGGTATCGACCCTATGTGGTGACCGGCCCTGATCACCTAGGGCATCAGACATAAAAGGTTAGTGAACCTTTTTCAGTGCTAAAAGTGTATCAAGTGGTGCAGATTAAAAAAGCAAAGTGGCTTGAAGGGAGATCCAAAGGATGACTTTTAATTTGATTTTGAAGCCCAATAGTCACAACATCATTTCTAAATTTGATGTGCTTTTGTTTATAAAATCCTAAAAAGATGCTTTTACTCTTCTTTTTAGATAGCGAGGGCCAATGAAATTTATAGAAAGCATGAGACAATGTTTTTAGAAGATTTAATTGAGGATTTGTGAAGTTAAAAGATGTATCTATTTGCCAATATATGGTTTTACAAGTTTTGTGAAGGAATTCAATGTTATTGCAGAAGTTGAAGATGGATGATTATTCAGTGAAGTATATTGATGAAGGCCAGCAAATTTTTGTATGAGTTTTGTATGAAATGTTTGGAGCTTTTAATCATAGAATTGAGATTTTGAAAGGAATACTTATTTGTCTACATGAGGACTAATCAGTTTAATGTAGGGCATTATAGTTTTTGTTATGTTTGGTGTTTGAAGGCCATTCAAAAGTAAGTTTAAAGAACAGAAGTTTCAAGACCATTAATTTGTCCATTCAAGTGAATTGTTTTTGTAGAGATTAAAATTTGTTTTAATGACCAAATCAAGAGTGCATAGTTTTATAAATAATGAAAACTTTTGTAAAGTGAAAAACAAAAGGAGAGATAAGGTTTTTGTAATGGAGTGAATTAGGGAAACCCCCTAAGTAATCTTGTTCTTTTTCAAGGTGGTTATATAGGTCAGTGAGACCTTGTTTTGTTAGTGAGACACTCATCAGCCAGTGAGGCCATGTACATTTTAATTTCCATGATTAAGCTGGTGAGGCAGTTTTGAGTGGTTTTTTAATCCTTGAGAGGGTTTTCCACTCATAAAATCTTTTGTGTCCTAGTTTCAATTTTGTGTGATTTAATTGTTATTCATACTTGTACATTCAGTATTTGACACCTTTATCTGATGATACATATTGTCATGGTTGATCATGTATTTGTTAAGTTTGATAAGTAATAATAACTTGGTTTTTGATACAACACTAATTCACCCCCCTCTCAGTGTTGATTGTACTCCTACACTTTTAAGTTAAGCTCATGAAATCTTGAGGAGTAATAACTATATCAACTATAGAAGAAGAAGGAGTCATAGATGAGGGTAACTCAATGTTGTTCTTCTGAAGAAGGTGTGAAAGCTCATCAATCTTCTTAGTATAATAATGGTGTTTATTGTGACCTTTCTTCTTGCAATAAACACAACAAAACTTCTCCTTCAGATTAGGTTTATCCTCTTTAGAAGAGGTGGAGGACTCATTAGACTTTGTCTTAGCCTTAGGTTTGTTCTTCCCTTTGCTCTAAGAGGCTTGTGTAACTAATGCATGATTCTTAGAGGACCAATGTAACTGAGCAAGTTTGGCTGGCTCCCTAGTCAAACGATCACAAAACATCTCAAAAGAAGGTATATTGAAAGCATTACCCAAAACATTCATGGTGGAGTTTAAGGTAGAAGAGAAAACAACAAATGGACCTCTTAGCTTAGACAAAATAAAGAAAATAGATACCTTATCAGTTTTATCCTTCCCACATCCTACCAATTGTGACCTCATAGATTTGAACATGACTAGATAATCATCAATGGAAGGAAATGCATCTAGGGAAAGAGAAGCCAATTCTACCTCTAATTCCAAAGCACAAAACTCGTTGATCTAGCCAAAAATGTTATTAAACTTATTCCATACCTCCTTGGGTGTATTACACTCCTTAATGTGGAAAAGTAAACTATTAGAAACACGTAAAGCTATGAAACTCATAGCTTCATCACACTTGTTCCTATGAGCAAATATCTCATAGTCCCTAGTAAGAGTGGGATGTTGATCATGCAATGTGGAACACAAACCCTTAGATTGGAGCAACCTACACATTTTTAATCTTCTAGGTATGATAGTTATGAGGAGTTAAAAGATCAAGTGAATTAGGAGTAGCCATGACAACAAATGCACCAAAATCAAGCAAAATAGACACCAAACTAATACAATCAGGTCTGAAGCCTCCAAGATATCAAAGACAATAGAAAATGAAGCCTCTTGAAATTGATTTCACCTTTCCAAGATCCAAAAAAAATCAAGATATCACTTAGGAAGCAATAATGCAAAAAACATGTACCTGAGGAAGAATCTAGAAAAAGTTGGAGGCAAAAATTAAGCCCTTGAGGGGCGATTGGTGGCGGGTTCCTACACCACATAATCCAAGTCACTAGGCTTCGATGCCAAATCACCACCAAGTCATCAACTAAGCATACAAGTCAATAGCATACACGTCTCTAATCACCATGCATAGGAGAGAGTCAAAATTGAGACTCGTGAGCCTTACTCATGGTGGTATTAGTGAGTGAGAGGCTATTTAAATAGCCATAAATGTTGGTACTAGTCCAATATAGGACTAAAGTCCCTCAAATCCACCAAAAAAGCCAGCGATGGGCCTAATCACTACACACAAAGAAACCCTAACAAATATTTGTTTTGCAACTTTATAATCTATAAAGTTTGATCAGAACAATATATTGACCAAACAATGGATTTCTTGCTACTGCGAATGGAGTCCTTCTAAGGCCAAATCTACCTCCTTCTTCTAGTGCACCCTCTATTTGCCTTTGAATGGACATGAGATGGGAATAACATACAACTTGGCCAAAATTAAAGCCTCGTGAATAGCTATAGCAACCTCCTTGTTGCATTTGATGCCAAACCCAACATGGCCATTATAGTAACCAATGAAAATGAAGGCCTCAAATCATGTCCTCTACCCTACCCTAGCAAGGAAGATGTTCATGTGTTCACCCAATAGTCATCCAGATTTGTTTTGTTCTAGTCTACATAGGAATTGCTATTCTAGTTCTCAGCCACACATGCGGAGATAAAGTTGCAATGCCAAATCTGCCACTGTAAATTGCTATGCAAACTTGTGAAAAATAAATATCGGCTGGCAAATTTGGAATTTGCAAGAAATTTCAAATGGCAATAATCTCTAGCAATTGTAGGTAGGATCAGAATGTCTCGATCTCCTCAACATGGTAGAAACTCTCTAGGAAGGTGAGAAAAAAAGGATCTCTGATACCATGTACGAGTGACCAACTCCTTCCTAGGATCCTCAGTCTACAAAACAACACCCTCATAGATACACAAGAGAAGCGAAGTGCTCTTCCACAAAATATCAATGAATTGATATTGAGAAAAATGAGATATATTACACAATGTACAAGTGGCTATTTAAAGGAAAGGAAAAAGCATAATGGGTGAAACTACCCAATAAAAAAAATATGGGTAACCAATATTAAATATTGGCAACTACCTAAGTAAAACCTAAGTTACACTTAAGAAATCGTGTAAGGGTAAAAACCCATTTACACTAACACAAACTTTGGAGGAAAATTCAATGTAGATGCTATAGATGACTAGTTATCAAAATTAGAAAAATATTTTTTTGTGAATCATTTCTCTAATATAGAAAAGATAATATTTTCTCTCCTCAAAGATGAACTCCATTTTAAGAAATCATGAGAGGGTAGTGGTGCAGTCATGGTTAGGAGGGTCCTCAAAGAGAATAGTCCAGACCATGCAGCTAGAGTAAACATAACGGAAACAACTTAAAGATATGGAACAAATGCAGATTTAGTCATTCAGTATATCATAGAATTCAAATACAAATTGGATGGCTACATGTGGGCTTTCAATTAGGGCTCACAGGCCTAATTACATAATATCAAAATATGCACAAGATATAGCTTTGAAGACCCTTCACAAATAATTCAAACGATCACTTTTGAATAAATTTCTAACTACTTTCCTAGGTACCTATTACATCATAGTATATATCATATCTAGAACCATAGGTTCCTCCGCATCAGCTAGGAAGATTACAAACTCCAAGAAAGACTTGTGTAATGTGTGTACATAGATAGGTTAGCCCTAAACATGAAGAACTCCTCCACAAATGAATGGAATGGTATGCGGATCTCAGGGAAGGTTGGTCACAACCCAAACAACTTTGAATGATGTGTCATTTAGCTCCATAAGTCATTAAGCTCCACATGTCTTCTCCTTTAGCTAATCAATCCAAGGCTGTCAGGAGACTCTATTCTAAGAAAATAGTTAATCTTCTGATAGTGATATCTTTCTGGTACTTGATCCAAATGATCTAAATTTTAGATATATGTTGTAGATGAATGAATCTAGATGCTAAGTCTAGCTCTGCAAGGTGTAAAATCCAACTGCGGTATAATGCAAACCAAAATACTGAAACTACTCCTGACTGAACTGCCTAAACTGAACTGGAAACTAAAAGGAAACAAATTGAAATGCAATTTTTTTTTTGTTGATGCAAGATTGCTCTTGAAGAAGGGATGCTCCTACATCAGACATCTAGGGTTATTGAAAATGTGAGTCAACTCACTTTGTTGGGGCTAGAGGAAAACCAAGACGGTCTACCTCAGCCTGAGAAATCCATGATGAATCTTCTTCCAGTCTGCCTTTCCACTTCACAAGATATTCTTTATATTGTCTTCCTCTAGTGTTATGTCCAACTCTGGTGTCCAAAGTATCTTCAATCTGCTCTGGTGCTTGCTATGGTAACTGCTTCTTCAATTCTTCTTCAATGTTGTTGCTAAACTCTACTTCCTGATACTGATATAGGTTTACAATATTGAAAATAGGTGATATACTCAATGTCTATGGTAACTCTACTTCATATACATTTCCTGAATCAAATTTTCTAAGTATCCTACAAGGTCCAAACTTCTTCATCTTCAACTTGTTGTATGTCCCAACTAGAAATCTTTCTTTTCTCAAGTACACCATCACTTCATCTCCTACTACAAACTCTTTGTATCTCTTCTTCTCATCTACCTTTTCCTTATAGTCGTTGTTCATAGCCTCCAAATGCTTCTTTACTTGATTATACACTATCTCCATATGTTTTACAAATTCTTCTACTTCTGTACTCCTCTTGTTTTCCTTATTGATGTCTCTCAATTATGTCACTCCTCTAGGGTTTACTCCGGTAACAATCTCAAAAGGTGTTCTTCTGGTACTCCTATGTACTAAATTATTATATGCAAACTTTGCTTGTGAAACAATCAAATCCCAACTTCCTACCTTCTCTCCAACCAAACATCTCAACAAATTTCCCAAACTCATATTCACTACCTCTGTCTGTCCATCACTCTGTGGATGAAATGTTGAAATAAACTTCAAATCAATCTTCATCTTCTTCCAAAGTGTCTTCCAAAAGTATCCCAGAAATCATGTAACTCTCTCTAAAATTATGCTCTTAGGTAATCCATGCAATCTCACAATCTCTTTGAAAAATAGGTTAGCTACATACACTACATCAGTTGCCTTCTTACAAGATATGAAATGTGCCATCTTTGAAAATATATCCAGCACTACAAATATTGAATCATGTCCTTTCTATGTCTTCAGCAATCCCATCACAAAATCCATACTTATGTCTTCCCAAGGTCTCTCCAGTATAGTCAAAGTTTTATACAATCTAGTGTTCTAACTACTTCCCTTTATAACTTGAAAAACTCTACAACTCTGCACAAATTTCCTAACATCCTTATGTATTTAAGGCCAAAAGTAATTTTCTCTCACCAATGCCACTGTCTTGTCAATGCCAAAATGTCCTACCAATCCACCATTGTGTTTCTCCTTGATCAAATTGTCTCTCATTGAACAAGTTCTATGTATGCATAATTGACTTCCTTTGAACAACATATCTTCCTAAATGAAATAATCTAACCACTTACTCCTATCTATCACAACAGGTTCCTTACGTGCTTTCCAAGGTTCAAAAAATTCATCGTCTCCCTCATACTATCCACTCATACAATCCTTCATGTGTCTTAAAAGCATTCTTCCATTCATCTCCTTCTTTGATTCTAATCTGATGGTATCCACTCTTCAAGTCTTTCTTTGTGAAATATTTTTCTCCACTCAAACAATCCATGATATCATCCATCCTAGGTAAAGGAAATATATACTTAACTATGATCTTATTTATTCCTCTAGAGTCTATACACATTCTCCATTCTCCATATTTCTTTGGTTTTAACACTGCAAGTACTGTACAAGGGACCAGACTTTCTTTGATCAAACCTTTCCTCAACAACTCTTGTATCTATCTATTCAATTCTTCATTCTCTATCGGTATCATTCTATGTGCTATTTTTTTAGGAAAACTATCTCCAGGTATAAGATCCATGTGATGGCTGATACGCCTGATTGGTGGTAATCCCTCAGGTACATTGTCTGATATGATGTCTTCATACTCTGTCAACAACTCAGATATCTCCTTTGGTTGTGATTCTTTAGTCTCCTTCAATGTTTCAGGCTTTCTAGGAATTAAAGCATAACACGTATTCTCATGTCTTAAACCATCCAAGAATTTTCTTCCATCTTCCAAACAGATTCTATCATTTCCACATACCTCACTCTTAGGATCATCTTCCAAAGGAATCAAAGTAATTCTTTTCCCATTTGATTTTATAGTGTATGTATTCTTTCTTCCATCATGTATAGCTTTTCTATCATGCTGCCAAGGTCTACCCAACAAGATATGACAAACATCCATAGGCATAATATCACACAAGACTTCATTACATGATATGATCCAATATGAAATTTCATAATTAATTGTTCACTCACCAATACCTTATGATCATCCTGAATCTATGCTATCTGATAGGGCTTAGGGTATTTCAATTTTTCCAACTTTAGCTTAGTCACCATCTCTTCTGAAACTAGGTTATCTGAACTACCACTATTAATTACAACTTTACAACACTTACCTCCTGATTTGTATCTAGTTCTGAACAAACTTTTCCTCTGTGGTGGTTCCTCATTTGTCTTTGCTTGAAATCTTTCTCTCCTCATCACAAGTGATTCTCCTTTCTCTGGTTTACCAACTGAACTTGGTGATCTAATAGGTTCTTCTTCCACATAGGCTGCTCTTCCATTATTATTTGTCTTCTTGCTTGTACTACCTTGATTACATTCAAATGTTCTATGTCCTTCACCTCCACACTTGAAATAGTTTCCTCTTAATGTTCTTCTATCAGGTCCTCTTCCTTCTCTTCTGTAGCCTTCACTCTGGTATGCACTAGGGTTTCCTCTCTGGTAGAAAATTTTTTCCTCTCTCCAGTATGCATTGTTATCTCTGTCATCCTTCTTGAATGTGTTTTCTTGTCTGTTCTGCTCTGCAAATAATCTTTCTCCTCTGAAAAATGTTCTACCTCTCTAAAATTTACCTCCTCTACCTCTCTATCGCTAATCATGCCTCTTATTCAACTTCTCTTCAACTTTCAGGGCAAACTGGTATGCTTCTATTGTTGTCATCCTTACCAAACTCAGTTCTTCTTGAATGTTTAATCTTAGTCCATTGATGTATCTAGCCACTTTCTCCTTGCTTGCTTCACTATGTCCTATCCTTATGATCATCTTATGAAATCCTTCAATATACTCCTTTACAGATTTCTCCTTTTGTCATAGGTTCTACAATGTCTCCAACAATTCCAACTCATAGTCAGCAGGTATAAATTGATTCTTCAACTTTGTAACCATTCTATCCCATTGTGTGATCTTTTCTTTTCCTCTTCTATTCCTGTCCAACTAAACTTCTTTCCACCATATAGCAGCATGTCCTTTCAGCTTTGTCTTTGTAAATTTCACCTTCTCTGGATCTTCAACTTCCTCATACTCAAAGTATTCTTCAATGTCATTTATCCAATCAATCAGCTCCCTCGAATTCAAATTGTCAGTGTACTTGTAATTTGATACATAAACTCTAGGTATCTTCCCTATTTTTGAAATAGGTTGCAACATCTTCACCTTATCTAATTCTTCTTCTTCATCACCTCCTAGGGTTTTAAAAATTTGTTCAATAGATTGAAATTCCTCTTCATCATTAGTTTCAACATTAGGTCTCAGTGTCAATCCTCTTTGCCTATCTTCCTCGATAGCATCCAATCAAATTCACATTATTTTCATCATTTCCATCATCTCATCCATTCTTCCATCTATTGTTCCAACAACAGGGATTCTCCTCGGTGGCATCCTCCTAGGATCAAGTGCAAACTGCCTCAATTTCAATGATCTGGCTACAAGGTGACAACTACATCACAATCGGTGATTGGTTGACAACACAAGTAGGCTACCTTGGATTCAGCGGTCTGTCCACAGAAAGATCTTATGAAATTTCTTTTCTATATTCACTCAATTCACTCCCAAAGATTTGAACTTTCACTCTGATATGACTTGGTGCAGTCATGGTTAGGTGGGTCCTCAAAGAGAACAGTCCAGACCATGCAGCTAGAGTAAACACAATGGAAACAACTCAAAGATATGGAACAAATCTAGATTTAGTTATTCAATATATCATAGAATTCAAATACAAATTAGTTGGCTACATGTGAGCTTTCAATTAGGGCTCACATGCATGATTACAAAATATCAAAATATGCACAAGATATAGCTTTGAAGCCCCTGCACAAAGAATTCAAACAATCACTTCTGAATAAATTGCTAACTACTTTCCTAGGCACCTATTACATCATTATATATATCATATCCGGAACCATAGGTTCCTCTGCATTGGCCAAAAAGATTACAAACTCCAAGAAACAGGTGTAATGTGTGTACGAGGATAGGTCGGCCCTAAACATGAAGAACTCCACAAATAAATGGAATGGTATACTAATCTTGGGGAATGTCAGTCACAACCCAAACAACTTTGAATGATGTGTCATTTACCTCCACAAGTCATGAAATGCTTAGCAATTCTTCTCCTTTAGCTGATCAATCCAAGATTGTTAGGATGCTTTGTTCTAAGAAAATAATTGATCTTCTAATAGCGATATCTTCCTAGTACTTGATCCAAATGATCTAAATTGTAGATATGTTGTAGATGAATGACTCTAGATACTAAGTCTAGCTCTGCAAGGTTTGAAATGCAACTGTGGTAGAATGTAGACCAAAATACTTAAACTATTACTGACTAAACTGCCTGAACTGAACTAGAAACTAAAAGGAAACAAACTGAAATGCAAATGTTTTTATTAATGCAAGATTTCTCTTGAACCAGGGATACTCCTGCATCACTAAGCTGTCATACAAAGAAGTCCCTGATGATCAAGAATTCAATGAGGAGATAGATGATATCCCCACATGGGGAGAATTTGTGGAATACATCAAATAAAAATATTTTCCAGAACACACATATGACGAGACATATATGCAGTGGCAGTTGCTTCGACAAAGAAAGGACTAATCTGTTCAAGACTACACCAATACCTTCCATGCATTATCTTCCAAGATTGGCATCCAAGATATGGAGAAACATCATGTTACTAAGTATCATAGTGAGTTGCATTGATATATTCAAATTGAGATGGATTTCTTGAATGTTGAGACACTAGGAACCACCTTCAAATATGCAACAAAAATTGAAGAGAAATTCAAACAAAGGGGAAAAAAGGATTATTTGCAAATAAAAAATCAAAAGGGCAAGGTAGTAGTGAGTTTGCAAAAAAATATACCACCAAGAGATTCTTGTCACAATCACCAACATCATATAAGGGTGCTAAAAAGACACAAAAATACATAGGCATGTGGTGTGAAATTCATAAAAGTCCTTGGCATAACATTGAAGATTGTCAAGTTGCTAAGACATTAATGATAGAGATGCATGAAGTGGAGAAAGAAGTTGACTTTTTTCCTACAAACCCTTTTGAACAAAAGGGTGGCAATTAGATAATTGAGGTAGACCCTTATGCCATGGTTGCCACTACTAAAATCTTGCCTTGTGAAATTGAGGAACGTATGTTCCATTCACACATGTGGGTGAATGGGAAAGCCTTACATTTCATTGTTGATAGTTGGAGTAAAACAAATTTGATCTCTACTAATATTGTCAAGAGATTGAACTTGCAGAAAACACCCATCAACAAACAAAACCCCATCCACAACCATACTGTATGGGTTGGGTGAGCCAAGGGCAAGATATCTAGGTAAGCAAGCAGTGTTTTTTATCGTATTCCATCTAAGAATTCTAAGATGAGGTAATCTACGATATGGCATCTTTAGATGTATGTGAAGTACTATTGAGACAACCATACATGTATAAGCATCATGGAATCTATGAGCTCATACCTCGCAGTGTTATTGTCAAGTTGGGTGAATGAAAGTTTCAGATACTTGAGGCAAGTCTTGCAAAATCTACATCTCCAATTAGTGTGAAATAGTGTAGGCATTTGATTTATTAAATTAGAGCTTTTGTATTACTAATGATTCAACCTGAGGATGCAAGGTTAGTTAAAGCCAACACTCATACCAAAACAACCACAACCACCATTTAGTAGAAGCAAATGGATCAGATATTGACAAATATTCATAATGTATTCTCCTCACTAACAAAGGTTCCATGTCAAGTTAAACATTCAATTGATTTAATCCTAGAAACACCATTACCAAATAGGCCACTAGGTAGAAGATCCAATTTAGAGAATGACAAGATCAAGTGACAAATTCAAGAGTTAATTCAAAAGGGACACTTTCACCCAAGTCCCTCACCATGTGGGATTCCAATCATTCTATCTATGAGGAAGGAAAGAACATGGCCCTTATTCATTAATTATCGAGCCCTAAACCAGATCACTGTAAAGAACAAGTATGAAATCCCTCACATTGATGATCTTTTAGACCAACTAAGGGTGGTATGTTTTTCACCTTGAACTTGAATGGAAATCTGAATACCAATCATTGGCTCCTATGGATGTTGCACTTCTAGCCATTATGAATGATCTATCACCACATACCAAGAAGGAGGTAGACAAGGAATCCAAGTTTGTGGAACAAATTCACCATATTAAATAGAAAGTTCATGAGATAGTGTAGCACACTAACCAAAAGTATGAGTGACATGAGCAACATTACACATGTCATCACTTTTAATTTGGTGACAAATTTTGGTTTCATCTATAGGAGTGACTTCAAGGACCAAATATGATACTTTATCCTCTTCGCTATGGTCTATACTCCATCCTCAAACAGGTTGGTAGGACAGTTGCATCATCATCACAAGGGGTTTACTAGGGTGCACCTTGCAAAATTCTTTCCTCATTTGTTATAGAACATCGATGCAATGGGGCCCACTACCTCTCAAGGGAGAGGAATGATCCCATACCAAAATAAATAATTTTTTATTAGTTAATTAATTTCCATCAAACTGATCATTTCAACTTAATTAATTCCCATCAAACTAATCATTTCAACTTCAAAGGATGTGGTGACCTTTGAACATGTATAAATTTTATCTTTTCATAATGAATAAATATGGTGTGAAAAAGAAGGTATACATCTCTCTGAATGAGATTTTCAAACTATTCATTTCTATATTTATAATATTGTCGATTCCCTACCAGATATTTTTACACATATTTCTAATTGAATTCAGATTATGTGTGGCTTTGGGCATATTCCCTTATGTTGTGGGAATGTTTGGCTAGTTTGATCTACTTTCTATGAGAGGTTTGCATCTATTGCTGCCGTGTTTTCATCACAATTTGAATGTTAGATGTTGATATCCTTTTAGTTTGTGAGTGATGGAGGAGATCTTACTTTACATAGCTTGGCACATGTAAGTGTGGTATATAGACATGGTTTGATTTTTAGGTTCTCTCTTTGTTGTTATATCATCTTCTTCTTGAAGATTCTTATGTTTATGGAGTTGAGGTTTTGTATGGAGTCAGGTGTTGTTGTTTTTACTTCATTATTATTTGGCAATTCTTTGGTAGCTCCTTGATCTCTTTATTCATAGGTTTAGAGGGCTTGGGAGAGTTATTTGGATTGGTAATGAGATATGTATTTTGCATATCATTGTATGTTTCTTTTAGACTATGTGATAGAGGAGTTAGCCACATCCTCTATGAGAAGTGTTATAGGAGGACTTGTTAATGCTTTGATCTTGTTTTTAGATTTTACATTATCCATGTAGTGGGAGTTCTAGAAGGTATATTTTTTTTGTATGAGAGCGGCTCCTCTCTTGGATTAGTTACACTTTACTACATTGGGTTTCTCTAGAGGTTTTTGTCACATGTCTATGTGTGTTGTTACCTTGGAGTCTTATTTTGTAGGATGGTGGATATATAGGGACTTGTTTGTAGGTTTGGGTTGGTATGTTGATAGCATGAAGTTATATCTATGATGGTTCATTTACCCTAGTTTTTGAGGTATGGTTAGATTGGATGAGCTATAAACTTGTTGTAGTTGATATTCTAGCTAGTATGAGTTTGGTAGTCACTCAGAGTCATTTGTTTGCATTTGAATTAGATTCTTGTGTTCATGTATAGATTAGCATAGAATTCAATGACAGACAAGATATCTTTCACCTTGGCTTGTTCCTTTTCCTATCATGGTGAGATGATGTGAGGAGTTCCTTCTTGATAGTGGTTATATTAGTTTTTATTGTAGGTATCATTTTTGGAGAATGAGAGTATATTGAAGAATCAAGTGGTAAATGATTTGCTAATGGATGTTTTTTCTTGTTGTTTTTCCTATAGATGTATTTACAATGTATGATGTCAAGTGGGAGAATGTTAGAATCAAGGTGCCATCAACCTTGTAAATCCTATGTATTTAATTAATCCTAATATTGTTTGTAAATAACATAAGGGATGAAGGTTTCATTGATAGTGGTAATTTTTTTACCATCACAGTTTTATGTACGGTAATATTTTTGCTGGGGAAAGTAACTAATTATTACTAGATTGGGAAGTTACTATTTATCAAACAAGCATCTTGGAGGTTACAGAGGTTCAAGGTGTCCAACTTCCTATGATATTTCTAGGACACTTTTCACCATTTTGGCATGGCTATTATAAGCCCATAACACCTTGTGAAAGAATAAAAAAACTGCCTTGAGAAATCAAAATTGAGAAATAAAAATAGCCAAACTAGCTAACTAGCTTGCACAAGTATTACACGAAAATGAACATAAAAAAATCAAATGTTTTTTAGTATTATTTTATGATACATATGACATCAAATCAGGCCCAAGGCACTGATTTAAAACAGAAACAAACTCTACAACACTTCCAAACAAAACTGACAACAAACTATTCCAACTATGCTGAAATACACATTATACATCTCACCAAAACATTGTCAAATTACCCCAAAAGCATTAATATCGCATGAAACCTCTAGATCTGAACCAAAATATGGGAAGAACACTAGAAACATCCACACAATAGTAGAAACTCTTACAGAAATCAAAAATACCCAACTGAGAATGAATCTTTACACCCAAACTCACTAAAACTACAAATCTGCACAACACTACTGACAACCAACCAAACCTTAAAATGCATGAAAGTAATCCAATAATAAATTATTGAATTTTTTGATGCAAACCACATGTATATAGGTCTGATACAATAAATTAACTCAGCAAAAAATTATTACATCAAATCTACAACTTCAACTACACACAACAACAAAACCATGCTGAAATGCACATGTAAAATTCACCCAGCAGCCTCTAAACCCCGAGAATGGCATCCACACGTGGAATGGATTGAACAAGATTTTGTGGATGATTAGTTACAGAAGCATGCATAGAAAACAAACCCTCACATTATAGAAAACTTGAACAACACCATAATCTACAACTAGAACACTACAAAAATACACTGAAATCCCTTGCAAACACAAAATCCTTGAAACTATCTAAATCCTTTATGCTCAAATGCAACTCCTAAGATGAGATTGTGGTTTCAGCCCAAGAAAACCTCCCTTAATTTTTTTTGGAACTCATGTCCATGGGCCACAAGCTCCATCTCCAATGGTTTCACTGTCCACTGAAGCAATACAAAGCATCCGCTCTGAAAGAAGACTGTAAAATTGGCATTGTCCTCAACATTGCAACATTATGCCTATTTATTTCCATGAGAGGAAATATTGGGCATTCAAAATACCCAATTCCATGTTTTGGGAGTTGTACAACTTAATATTCAAAAATAAGATTTCAATAATTGCCATAACTCCACTTATGTAAGATGCCAAATCATAAATGCAAAATCTCCTATTTTCAACCACTCATGATTCCTTGCAAATCCCATGCTCCAAGGAGGCATATTGAGCATTAATTAAAAATCAATTATGATTCATTTGTCCCATTATTTTTGAAAATTCTCCAAAACAAATGCAATATTAAATATTTATTTTTCCCTCCAAGCTGTCTTGTAATCCAACTTACCATTTTTGGATAGGGGGAACTTACTAAAAGTAGAAAGTGTCATGTTTTTGAAAAGGGGACATGACAAGTCCTCCCTCCTCAAGATTGTTTTTCATCAAGAAATGCAAACCAAGATGTTCTAGAATCATTATGCCAATGTAATAAATCATGCTAAATTGGCCATATAGCCTAGATTTTATACATATCAAGTGAGATAGCTCTTGCCATAGAACACTATGCAAATCTAGAAACTTAGATTTCTCAACTCAAAGGTTGGTACCTTTAGCTTCATTATCTGATTTGTAATAGAAAAGTATTTGTAGAAGGAAAATAAGTATCATCATGTAGCAACATCATATATTCCACCCAACTCTAGATATTGACTTTGCAAACCACAAGCCCTTCTAGTAGTAATTTATGCACTTCTTGAGTCCAACTAGCACAAATAGATCACCCAAAGGTAATTTCAAAATGAGAGTAGAAAATAAGTTTATTGTATCCTCAAATATATTAGGTGACTTACTAATGTGCTTGATAGTTCCCACCTTAAAAAACTTACTAGACAATCTCCCACAACAAGTCAAGTAGTGTCTTGAAATTCTAACTAGGAAAGCACTGTCATTGGACAACTTGTACCTAAGAGTCCTGAGACATTCGATGATGTTATGGGTCTAATTTTTCTATTATTATGACTATTAAAACAACCATTACATCGTCCACAATAGAAAGTGCATATTCTAGAAAAATTCATTTCTTTCCTCTACATTATTGGAATATACAATACAAAAATACAAACTAATAGACCCATACATTGTTAGATTCTGCGAGAAGTGAGAACCGAGCCAAGATCCGTTGTCGTAGATCATATGCGCCTCCACTCAATAGATGATTGAAGATCAAAATAGTAGAATGAAGAGATATCTGAAATGAGAGAAAAATACAGACAAAGAAAGAGAATTTTGAGAAGACTCTCAATACTCTCACCGAGCTATCACTGAACTGATATTCGAGCTTTTGAACTTGCTATGGTGAGAGGAGAGTGTTGTATATATAGCAAACAAGGGCATATACATCCGAGAGGTGTAATAACTCCCATATCCCATAAAAGGTGGGAGGTTTTACCTACTTGGTAAATGCCAAAACATGTGGCATAACCTCCTTACATGAAAACAAAAAAGGAGTTATAAGAGGTGGCACATAAAGACAAAAGAGTGTGAGAACTCTAACTACCCCATAACCTACTTAGGTAAGGACATAATAGTGGTTATGAGAGGTGGCACAAAAAGCCAAAAGAGGATGTGTAACTCAACTACCTATATGTGGGAGAGAGTTACACATGTAGCTAATGTATTTCGCCACGTGTCCTCATATTAACCACTTATAATAAACCTAAGCAAGCTTAATAATGTGTAGGAAAAAGAAATATCCCTAAGGAAAATTAAAAACCTACACTAACACCCCCCCTTAAGCGTAGCTTAGGTGGGTGAAAAGATATGGGTCCTGGCAAGTGAAGCCTGGTGAGGTACCCATGTACAAAGAAAAATCTCTCACAAATGGAGAAAAGGAGAAAACCCAGTGGGAAAAACTCCTCCCCTAAAGAGAGAAAAGAAACCCCCCCAGAGTAGAGAGAGTGAAGCAAAGGACTAAGAAGCCCCCCCAGAAGTAGACATTGGCCGCACCCCTAGCAAAGCTCACAGATGAAGGAACTTGCTCTCAGTGAAGGGTTTGGTGAAGATGTCTACAATTTGCTCTGATATCTGAATGTACTTGAGATCAATGAGGTTTGCATGAATTAGCTCCCGAATGTAGTGCATATGTATCTCAATGTGTTTGGTCCTCTGGTGATGGACTGGATTCCTTAAGATCTGTATTGCACTCTGATTATCACAAAAGATGACTGTGGGCTTTCTAAATGAAATGCCAAACTCAGTGAGAATATTCTGAAGCCAGATGGCCTCAATGGTGGAATTAACTGCCCCTTAATACTCAGCCTCTGTAGATGAAAGAGCAATTGCAGACTACTTCTTGCTCGACCAACAAACTGGACTGGAACCAAGTGAGAAGCAATAGCCTGAAGTAGACTTGCGATCCTGAGAATCACCTGCCCAATCTAAATTTGTGTATCCCACCAAGTCAAATTCCACGCTCGCTGCATAGTGAATCCCATAATTGTGAGTTCCTTGAACATAGTGGAGAATCCTCTTAGCTTCTTTCCAATGCAACTCATGTGGCTCCTGCATAAACCGAGAGACCATACCCATGGCATATGAAATGTCAGGCCTCGTGTGAGTCAAATAGATGAGACTCCCAACAAGCTGTCGGTATAAAGTGCCATCAACCAAGGGTGAAGAGCACTTAGCCTCAAGTTTGACCCTTGACAAAAATGGAGTCGGTGCAGGCTTACAGTTAGCCATGCAAAATCTGGAGAGCATATCAAGTGCATACTTGGGTTGTGCCATGAAGATACCTGAAGATGACTGAGTAATCTCAATCCCTAAAAAGTAATGTAGCAGACCCAAGTCTGACATCAAAAATCAATCATGAAGTGCAGTTTTCACTGCTTTGATGGTGGATGAGTGACTCCCTGTGATGAACAAGTCATCGACATAGAGAACTAGAAATGTTAGAGTATCATCCTGTTGCAAAATGTAGATGTTCAGATCAGAATGGCATCGAGTGAATCCAACTAACAGAAGGAAGGAATCCATCTTGGCATACCAAGCCCGAGGAGCCTAGTTGAGGCCATAGAGAGACTTTCGAAGTCGACAAACCAATGAAGGATCTTGAACAAACCCCTGTAGTTGCTCCATGTAGATTTCCTCTTGAAGGTCACCATGAAGAAAAGCACTCTTCACATCCATCTGGTGAACTTCCCAACGATGGGCTGCAGCTATAGCAAGCACAAGTCAGATGGAATTCATTTTGGCTACAGGCACAAAAGTCTCAGAGTAGTCAATCCCAGGTACTTGAGAGAATCCTTTAGCGACCAAGCGAGCCTTATGCTTGTCAACTGACCCATCTATTGCAAATTTTGTTCAATAGATCCACTTGCATCGAACAAGTTTTCTTCCCTTAGGAAGATGGACTAAATCCCATGTATGATTCCTTTCCAAGGAACTAATCTCTTCCTGCATTACTGTATCCCACTCGGAGACACCAGAAGCTTCCCGAAAGGTCTGTGGATCTAAAGCTAAAGCAACGAAGAGATGTGGAGCCTGCTGAAATTGTGACCTTGTTCTTCTTGTATCTAAAGGATCACCAACCTAATCAGCTGCTAATTGCAATGTTTGACGAGCCCAAAGAGGCCCTATGGTAGGAGAATCTGGAGGAGAATCATCAACCTCTGAATGATGACTGGGAGAAGAGGGTGGATCCTCATTATCACTATTGCCATCTGAAGTGGAGGAAGAAAACTCCTCATGTGGATCAGGAGGATTAAGATCCTCTGAAGAAATATCATCATGCTGCAATGTCTCCAATGTAATTGTTGATGGAGAAGTGGTAGGAGAAGAACTAGAAGATTCCTCCTCAAAATGAACACTTCTCTCAATGAACAGCTCATGAGTTGTAGGGTGAAGAAGCATGTAGCCCTTGACATTGTCTGGGTATCCAACAAATATGCAAGGCTTGCTCTGCGGATCCATAGCCCTGCATTTCTCTGCTGGAATGTGGGCCCATGCAGGAGAACCAAACACTCAGAAGTGCTTAATTGTGGGTTTCCAACCAGTCCAAGCTTGGAAAGGAGTTACCCCCTTTACAGCTTTGTGAGGGACGCGGTTCTAGATATAACATGCACAGTTGATAACCTCTGCCTAGTACTAAGGTACCATAGATCTGGAGTGAATCATATAATTGGCCATCTCTTTCAAAGACCTATTCTTATGTTCTGCGACACCATTTTGTTGTGGACTATAGGGAACTGTGTGCTGAAGATCAATGCCCTCAGAGGTACAAAACTGCTCAAACCTGTGGTTGACATATTCCCCCCCATTATCTGTACGTAGAATCTTGATGGCCTTCCCAGACTGTTTCTCTGCAAAAGCTTTGAAGTCCTAAAAAGACTCAAAGACCTCAAACTTCTTCTTGAGAAAATATACCCAAGTATATCTAGAAAGATCATCAATGAATGTCAGAACATATCTAGCCCTACTAAAAGAAGGATGTGGAAATGGTCCTACCAAGTCACTATGAACCAACTCCAGAAGTTGTGTGGCCCTCCAAGCTTTGCCTTTGTCATACTTCTCCTTAGGATGCTTACCAAGAATGCATCTCTGGCAAACTCCATCAGAGAATCGAATTGAAGGCAACCCTGAAACCATGTCCTGTTGACTGAGCTGTTGCAAGTAGTGGTAATTCAAGTGGCCAAACCACTGATGCCACAAATTACTCACCTCATTTGAATGAGTGAGTAAAATGGTTGAGGGAGAGTCAGGAACAAAATGAGAAAACTGATACAGTCTAGACTGATGATCTGCTTTTCCCATAGCAACTGTAGACCCATCATGCAACTCACTGATTACCACATTATCTAGTGTGAACTCAACCCGCTTGCCAGAGCCAGTGTGAGTGATCTGATAAATAGATAAGAGATTAGTTGACAAAGATGGAACACAAAGAACATCTTGAAATGTTCCTTCACCCACGTCAATAGACCCTCTCCCATGCACTTCAACAGGAGTGTCATCACCCATAAGTATGGCAGGCATAGTACATGGCTCTAAGGAGACAAACTTTTCCTGAGAAGAAGCCATGTGGTGCGAAGCACCCGAGTCAATGATCCAAGTATCAGGTTGTGAAGCAACTGCAACTAGGGCCTTGCCCTTTCCTTTCCCCTTACTCTTTTCTATGTCCTTTGAAGATCCTTTTGATGAACTCTGTTTAACAGAATCAGGCACCTTGATATTATTCTTCTCAAGAAGATGTGACAGGTGATCAATCTGCTTCTTTAGACACTTGTGCTCGTCATGTCCTGGTCTTTTACAGTAAGAACACTTGACCTTCTCCTTCTTAGGTTGTTCACCTTTTGATGAAGAGGTCTGATTAGCTACATTTGGAGCAGCAGGTTTTTGATCTTTCTGCATCTCTCCTTGGTTCTTTTGTTTCTTTTCTTGTTTGCCAGACCCCTTATGTTCTTTTGTGCCTTGATTTGTAACCAAGGCATGTGACTTCAAGGGTTTAATTGTACCCATGTGAACTAGTTTATCCTGCTCCTTGGTGAGTTCTGCAGCAAACTCATCTAGAGAAGGCATTTTGAAGTTCGTACCTAGGGCACTTATTGTGGCATAAAAGGTAGAAACAAAGACAGAATAGTTCAGACCAAGCTTAGAAAGAATGCTTAAGATCAGTTGTTTGTCTTCTTTTTCTATTCCACACTATTTCAACTACAATCTGATGGCTTTCAACTTTGTGAAGAAGTCTTATATGGTGTCAAAACTGCTTAGACTCAACCCTATGAGTTCATTCTCCAATTGATGACCTCTTAACTCATCCTGCTTACCAAAGAGTTTTTCCAATGTGGTCCACACATTATTTGGTGTAGTGCAAGATTCAATGTGAAAAAGAAGGTCAGGAGAGACTGACATACATAGAGTACCAAAGGCTTCATCACATTTATTAAACCATTTTGTCTTTTCTGCAGCATCTTGTGGTCCAGTTTCAAGTCCCATTGTTACACGATGATATCCATGTCTTTTTAGATATATTACCATCTTAGATTTCCATTCAAAATAATTATATGGAGTTAAGACTGGAATTGCAGATGCATCCATGAGAGCAGAAAAGAAGATTGCAAAGAAGAAGGAAAAGTGCAAAGAAAGAAGACACACGAGATACCCCCCCTTTCCACTAGTCTCAAAAATCACCCCCCCACCCCAAATATTACAAGGTTGGCACTTTATAATTAGTCCGATTACAAGGCCTTTTATTAGATTTCAATGCTTGCTAGGCCTCCAATGGCCAGAATTTAAAATTTTGATACAAATAAAATTGATACAAAATCTGAGAAAAATAGCCTTAAATCTATGTAATACTCTTCAATACCTTTCCATCACCTATTCATTTTTTAAAAATGGAGATCTGAGGCAAAAGAAAAGACATGTTGAAGAGAAAAAGTGCAGAAGATTCAACCTACAATATCTGATGGAATATGACAGAATTTTTTAATGAGACCTATGTGGATGGAAAGTTCTTATTTCCAGCTTTCTGTCAAGTACTCATTTGCAAAAAATCGACACCCGAGGCAAAAGTTATACAAATTTTAAGAAAGGTTGCTGAATATGCCCGCCAAAAATGGTTCACACCTGATTTTGACTCAATTTTCACAAAATTGAGACTTAATTCCAAAAACTAATAGATACCCAGACAGTTTTTCAACACTAGGAACAAAACCTAGAAATCTTTTTTTCTAAAAATGAGTAGAAGCTAGAAATTCGAAGCACAAATGAAAACAGCTCCGGTAAAAATTTCAAAAAAAATAACCCAGATTTGTTACTGTGTCCTCCAATCTCTAATTTTAGTGAAGTAAAAGTCACTTTTGACTTTCTCAAGCCTTCTGGACACTCTGGAAGTACTGAAAGATGCCTCTAATATTACCACAAAGCTGCAATCACCCAAATCTTACAAGAACACATATATGCAAACCAGATTACCCAGATGCCTATTTTCCTTTAAACTATTCTGATTCTCCAGTTCATTCAAGGATGTAGGAGAAGAGCATACTTGGTTTTTAGGAAAAATATTAGCTATCTAACAATCTCAAATCTCTCAAATGAATCAGAAAAATAATGAGCTATACCAGACAACACGACTCTGATACCATGTTAGATTCTGCGAGAAGCGAGAACCGAGCCAGGATCTATTGTCGGTTGTAGATCATATGCACCTCCACTCAACAGATGATCGAAGATCAAAATAGTAGAATGAAGAGATATCTGAAATGAGAGAAAAATACAGACAAAGAAAGAGAATTTTGAGAAGACTCTTAATACTCTCACCGAGCTATCACTGAACTGATATTCGAGCTTGTGAACTTGCTATGGTGAGAGGAGAGTGCTGTATATATAGAAAAAAAGGGCATATACATCCAAGAGGTGTAATAACTCCCATATCCCATAAAAGGTGGGAGGTTTTACCTACTTGGTAAATGCCAAAACATGTGGCATAACCTCCTTACATGAAAACAAAAAAAGAGTTATAAGAGGTGGCACATAAAGACAAAAGAGTGTAAGAACTCTAACTACCCCATAACCTACTTAGGTAAGGACATAATAGTGGTTATGAGAGGTGGCACGAAAATCCAAAAGAGGATGTGTAACTCAACTACCCATATGTGGGAGAGAGTTACAAATGTAGCTGATGTATTTCACCACATGTCCTCATATTAACCACTTATAATAAACCTAAGCAAGCTTAATAATGTGTAGGAAAAAGAAATATCCCTAAGGAAAATAAAAAACCTACACTAACATACATTACTTAAACCTAAGAAATATTAATTCCAACTTCATGGGCTGATCTATAGGAGCCACAAAATAGTAGTAGATCAGCCATTAGCATCATACAGTAGAGACATTAAAACTGCCATACTCTAAATCCAAAGTATGCAAACACTAACTTATCCGGAGGAAAGATTATGTAGTCTCTAAGACAATCTACTAGCACATACTTATCACTCCTCAAAATTTCTAAAAAATTAGTGGAAAATATAGTTATGACAGGTTTTTTCCATATTAGAAAACCTACCGACATCATGAATCCCAATACATTGAATATGCATTTTGGTAGAATCATCAACCATTACCTCCTTTCTAATCTTCAATGCTTCTTGTGCTTCAACTTCCCATATGCCTTGAGTACTCATGACTTTATCCATAGGCTGCAACCTTTGAGGCATATAACTCTTTGCACCATTCTTCTTATGTTCTTGTATGTCCAATTTGAGATTTCTTGCATAAATTATTGATCTAAAAATTTTGATAAGCTAAAATTCATCATTAGTAACTAGTAAGGAGTCATTTTCATGATCATGCCTTCCAATACAGTTATTTTGGGATTCCTCCTCAAATATCCTCCATGATAATCCTTCATGGCATAAATCAACTTGCATGTAGGATGAAAACATATCATAACAATCACACACCTCTTTAGATCTCCTAAAATTTAGAATCAGAATGAATGGAGTAATTATTGCTAGTAGTGGAAATCTTCTTCCAACATCATTATGCAAGGAAGCTTCCTCCACATGTAGCAATATACCATTTTTCATAATATAAAATTTCAAAATCATCCATATACAAATGATGTAATAGATGAACTAATGATAATCTTGAGAAATAACCATCCATCTAGTCAAGGTAACATTGGTGGGATACCAATGAATAATAGTTGCAAACTAGGAAATAGTATTTCCCATGGCTAGAGTTCCCACTATACTATAGGCTACAATACTCATAGGTCTATACCAATCCGCCCATGTGTAAATGTGCATGAATGCAGTTATCCATTCAAAGTTAGGAAATATCAAAATCAAAAATATTTGCAAGGTGGAAGCTATGATCAGCCAAATAATGATAGAAAATCCCTCCACCCATATCTGTATACTTCTAAAACCCATCAAAAACAACAACCTATTCTTTCCAATAATAATTTGATCCACATAGGTGATGTCAATCTTCTCTATAGTTACTCTGGAAGAATGATCATGTTTCTTAAATATACTCTTAACCATATCCAAATGCTCCCAGATATATTCCCAAGTATGAATGGTGATCAAAATATTATCAACATTAACAAAATCAAAATTTCTTAGCATGCCACTCAAGGCTCTACCACTTACAAGATGGTTTGGATTAATTGGTATGTGTGCTGAATAGTGTTTGTAACACTTCATTCCTTCAAAGCCCATAATAAAGGAGTCTTTACACATCTCTTGTTCACCCACCAAGATGACTCGATGTCTTGCCTCCATGATGCCCAAAATTTGTAGTAACTCCTCCTTCATGAGTTTTCCATACAACCAATGGTAGAAAACCTACATGTACCTTGATCCCACAAATACTATGCCATGTTTAGTCATGAAATCCACAATATCACAATGCCATCTATTGTGCTTACCACATTTCCTTGTGCCTATCTCCATCTTTGAAGAAAGATCTATGAATTGTGAGATTTGATACTTTACAGTATGGTTAGTATGCATAACAAGCCCTTCATGATTCCATGTAAGATTCTTTCCATTCTAAATGGAAGAGATGGAGAACTCAATAGTTTCTCTCAAGAGATTACCTGGATCCCATATGAAAGCACAATCATGGGCTTGAGTCAAAGAGTCCATGCCCTATACTACAAGTTGTATCCCTCACTCTATCAACCTTTCTATTATGCTTTCCATGATGACAAGAATTTTGTAGTGACATAGAAGGAGACAAATCTGAAATATTTTCATACCTCAAGATGCAATCAACATGCTCATCCACCTTTTCCATAAGAGACCTTGTTGGGATATCCTCAACATCTTCCTTTCTGTAACTCAAAACCCCATCTGGAAGTTTAGAAGTAAGTGCATGAATTGGTGCATGTTCCTCCATCTTGGCCTCTTCACAAATGGCAAGAGATTTTTTTCCCTCCCTGACTTCATCAATACTTTCCTAACATACAAATCATTAGAAGTAAAATAAACATATTCTATTAACTAAGAATTTTTACCTTCCAACTACATGTTAGGTTCTTTGTCAATGGGTTTCTCTGAATTTAATTTCTCTTCTTCCTTCTGCAAGAAAATGTTTTCCTTAGAAATCTTTTGTGGCTCTACTGGTTCTACTACACTAACTTTTGAATCTTCCTCATCTTTCTCTTTTTTCCTTGGCTTCTTACAATGAATTTCTAGAAGCCTTTCAAATATAATAAATGATTTGAAGGCTTCAGATTGCTTGACATGGTCTTCATACCACTTTGATATCTCATCATCTTCAACAAGTGCAATTCTTTCACCTACAATATCTTCCACATTCTTCTTATTTTACAATAACCAAGTTTTCTCCATAATGTTAGCCAGTTTAATAATAGAAGCAATAATTTTATTACTTAGATCTCCCTTATTCTTCCATCTTCCTCCATTCATAATGTACTCTTCTCAAAGGTCTGAGGTCTCTTTCACTAAGGAGCATGAAACAAACAACCCTACAGGCTAGCAAGACCATGCTCTAATTCCACAGTAATGTCTCCAATCTGAAATTTATGATTAAATCCAAATCTAAAAATCTATTTAAAAAACACTAATATAAATAGCCAAACTAGCTAACACTAGTTTGCACAAGTATTACACAAAAATGAACATAAACAATTCAAATGTTTTTTATTATTATTTTTTGATATATATGACATCAAATTAGGCCCATGGTACTAATTTAAAATAGCAACAACTTCTGCAACACTTCTCAAGAAAACCCACAACAAACTATTCAAATTGTGCTGAAATACACATTATTCATCTCACCAAAACATTGCCAAACTACCACAAAAGCATTAATATCACATGCAACCTTGAGATCTGATCCAAAAAGTGTGAATAACAATATAAACATCCACACAATAGCAGCAACTCCTATAGAATTCTAAAATACCCAATTGAGAATGAATCTGTACACATAAACTCACTAAAACTACAAATTCGCACAACATTGTTGACAACCAATGAAACCCCAAAATGCATGAAAGTAATACAATAATAATTTATTTAATATAGGTCTAATACAACAAATTACCACAATATAAAATTAATACATAAAATATACAAGTTCAACTACACACAAGAACAAAACAATGTTTAAATGCACATGTAAAATTCACCCAACAGCCTCCAAACCCCCAGAATGGCATCCACACTTGGAATTGATTGAACAAGGTGTTATGGATGATGATTTATAGTATCATGCATATCAAACAAACTATTACACAATAGAAAACTCAAAAAATACACTGAAATCCCTTGCAAACACAAAATCTCTGAAACTACCTAAATCATTTATGTTGAGATGCAACCCCTAAGATGAGATTGCTTTTGCAACCCAAGAACACCACCTTCATATTTCTAGAAACTTATATCCACTGGCAACAAGATCCATCTCCAATGATTTCCCTATCCACTGAAGCAATACAAATCATCCACTATGCAAGAAGATTGTAAAATTTACATTGTCCTCAACATTGCAACATTACACCTATGTATTTCCGTGAGAGGCAATATTGGGAATCCAAAATCCCACCACCATGTTTTGGGAGTTGCACCACATAATATTTAAAAATAAGATTTCATTAATTGCCATAACTCCACTTATGTAAGATGCCAAATCATAAATACAAAATCTCCTATTTTCAACCACTCATGATTCCTTTTATATCCCATTCTCTAAGGAGGAATATTGAACATTAATTAAAAATCAATTAATATTCATTTGTCTAATTATATTTGAAAATACTTTGGAACAAATGCAATATTGAATAATTGTTTTTCCCTCCAATCTGTCTTGCAATCTAACTTACCATTTTTTGATAGGGGGAACTTACTAAAAGTAGAGAGTGCCATTTTTTTGAAAAGGGGACATGACAATCCAAATGTCTATACTCTTCGTGAAAGGTATGTGTTGTGATGTTCACAACATGCCCCATTATGCTCCTTAGCAAAATGGGGACCCCTGCTGATGTTTTGCTTTTTGCTTCTGCTTGTGTTTTTTCTACTTTCTGGCGGTTTGGTAAAATGAAGGTCAGGTGCATCATCATCATGATATTGGATAAGGTTGGTCATCATCATGAGGTCAGTTTGTCAAAATTCATATTTTGTTTCTGTAACCTCATATTTAGAAAGAGCTTGAAATTCCATGCAGGTTTACCTTTTACTTCACTTGAAAATTCGTCCATATGTGAAAGTTATGCACGGTCAAAGTTTTGGTCAAACCTGATATTCGCAGGAGGATCATCATATTTTTATATCCTAAGTCATGTTGTCAAGGTCATCATGATCTTGGTCTATCACCCGATAAAAATCATGCAGTCGCAATATCCGGACGTCAATCTTAGGTGGTAGTGCCCTTTTACCCGTCAAATGGCCTTATGCGCATCATCAGCATCATGATCTTTTAGGAGGGTCATATGTTATAAACTCGGTTTTGGTTACATGAAGAACATCATCATCATCATATTTGAACCCCCCCCCGATAATATCCTGAGGTTCAAATACATGATGACATCAACTTTAAGTCAAGGTAAGTTCCCCCGTCGAGCGGTCTTTGTATCGCGAGCATCATCATAATATCTTTGCATTGCCTAAAATTAAAATATCATGCTGATAATATAAGATCACCCTGACTTAGAAAATTCATCATCAGCATATTTGCATGCGCGTGTTATAAACCTATCGGAGGGTCATCATCATGATATTTGCTGAAGTTCGAAATATGATGATGATGACTTCATATCATCCTGATCTCACAAGAGGGTCATTCGGTGAAATTTGCTAAGTGATGGAGACATCATCATCATAATTCGATAAGAGGATCATCATGTTCATATCCTCCTGATTGCTTTTTTTGCAATATCATGATGATCACCCTGTCTATTCAGAAGAAGTCGATATTGCATTCCTCAACAGCATGATCATATTTTACAATATCACCCTAGCGCAAATATCATGATGACCTCAACTCATCCTTGTGCTCCGAAGACGAAATATGATGATTACGTCATCATGATAAATCGATGAGGATCATCATCATCATATTTTTATCCTGTCCTGTTGTCAAGATCATCATGATCTTGTTTGTTCACCTGATATTTCGTGAAGTCCTCCTGCCGAGAAGAGCGACCTTTTTGCAAATATCATGATGATGATGATCATCATCATCCTGATTTCCCTTCGGCAGGATATTTTCCAAAACATGATCCAGTTGGCGTAATATCATGATGACGTCATGTTTTAAGTTTAACGAAGGCCCCGGATATCATGATGACGTCATCCCGATCTGTAAACGAAGAACCAAATATCCTGATGATCATCATCATCACATTTTCCCTTCGGCAGGATATTTTCCAAAGCACGATCCGGTTCCCAAACATGATGATGACGTCTTATTCTAAGTTCGACAAAAGCAAATATCCTGATGATCATCATCATCATCCTGATCTTTCGAGAGGGTTGCCTTGGCCGCAAAGGAGTCGTATTACACTCATCATCCTGATCATGCTCCTTAGGTGACCCGATATCACAATTATCTCCTGATCTTAACTGAATATGATGATGACGTCATCCTTAGCATTTCAATGAAGCCCGAATATCATGATGACGTCACCATCATTTTCCTTTCCTCGGCAACATGATCATATTCATATCCTCCTATTCTTCTTCAGCATGATGATGATGATGATGTTGTTCTTTTCCCCAATATGCATTAGCGAAATATCATGATGATGTCATCTGGACCTTCAGGAGGGAGAGCATCATATTTCCAGAATATCATGATGATGAAGTGAAAATCGACCAACATGTTTTTTTTACACGCCGATAGCGATGGTCATGCCGATGGGTGGGAAATGAAGCGGTGGAATTTTAAAGTGTTTTTTTGGCGCCAGTGGCATTTTCTCGGTCAGCGATAGTTGACCCGATGAATCTTGAGCAGTCTGAGCGCATTTTGGACGCGTTTTGAGAGTATTCTGGATCCGATTTCCACAATCTTGCGCAGTCACCTGGGTTTAAACGCTTATTTTAATTTCATGCTGTTTATGTGATAAATGAAATACTTATTGCTTGTCTTGTCTTGCAGGCTTGCAGTTGAGGAAGCAGCTGGAAAGTCAACACAGTGACCTCATGGAGGCAGAAGATCTGATCTCAGGAGCAAGAAGATAAGGATGAAGTGCGAAAAGTCAAGGCCATTCAAGTAAAGAACAAGGTTGCAGCTGAAGGTATTACTGCAACAGACAAATAGAAGTTATTACCCAGCTACCGGAACTTCTCAGAAGGGGCAATATTTCGCCCAGATTTGACACTGCTCAGGGATATTTTTGAGAACTGGTTCACCTGCATTTATTGCTGTAACCAGGGGTTTGAACCAGGGGTTCAGTTAGGTTTTTGCTGTAGTGAGGACCATCAAAATGTCTTTATATTGTGCCTCTCTACACTGTAATACTTTACAACAGGGATTTTAGGGCCTACAACAGGGATTTTGGAAAAACACAGCAAGTTAGCTTAGCATAGTTTAGAGGTAGAAGAAGGAGGTCACCTGTTTGTCTACAGTAAGGTGCGCGTGGAATGTCTGGCTGCCTTACTGTATCTGTAAAGCTTGTAAGTTCTCTGTAGTATGATCAATGAAACTAAGAGTCATTCCCACATAGTAAATCATGTATGACTATTCGTTTCTAATACAATAGATTCTGGAGTTCTGCATCTATCTTCTGAGTGTTCTCCTGCTCTTCTTTGTGCTTTGAAATATCTTCTTTGAGAGCTTGTAATTTTAAATGTATGTTTGTGAAAATGCTCAGAACTTACATTTAGGGTTTTTACTGTGGATTTGATCAAATTACTGTGGAATTTACATAGTGCATAACAGAAACAATTAGATCCTTCGGTAGATTAAATGAGGTATAGATTAGATCTTTCTAACTTTTCCCAACCCATCTGAAATATTTTGCTGAAAATGTATGAAATCTAAAGGAAATTGTCTCAAATTTGAAGAAACATGCATAACAGAGTTATAAGTAGACAGTTTTCATAAATAGATAAAGAAGAAAGCTACAAAAATTCAAGAAAACCCTCTGAAACTTGTAGCACAGTATCACTTTTATGCAAATGAACAGAATACTTGTTGAAATCTATGACCTTTTTGCATATTCTTAGTCCAGTAAACCATCAAACAAACCTAAACTACGTAAGGCCCCTTGAACATTACAGCTTCACATTGACCAACTGAACTTGACCAACCGAACCATTGTAGACTTGGGATTAGTTGAATCTCAAATGATTCCTTCTTATCTTTCAAGTATAGTTTCAGTTCATTATATGTGAATTTTAACTTATTGTTATGATTGCATCAAAACAGTCATCAACAGTTTTCTGGCGCTAGAAGGAGGGCTAGAAGGCTGTATATTGTAATCATCAACAGTTTTCTGGCGCTAGAAGAAGGGCCTTCCTGAGTTAGGTTTCATTTCAAACTGGCTAACGACAGTAATAGAGTGACTAGGTCTAGGTCCAGTTCAGGAGATATATTTGTGCAACTACCTGATACAAGGCGAAGTAAAAGCCCTTTAATTTGGAATCCAAAGATATCGCAAGCGGGAAGCTCATCTGGAACACCTCCTGGGTCACCTTTTAACATCTGTAGTATTGTAAGTCCTGACAGATCACTGTTCAGATCTTTAAATCTTGGTTCAGGCACTCCTGGAGGTCTCAATCCTCCTCTAAATCCTAATCCACCAATCAATCCAAGTATTTCTGCAAGTTCAAGTCAAGCTCAAACACCTGCAATGGCTTATTTCGATGTCAATTCTCCCATATTCTTCAATGATTATCATGACATGCCAAAAAATCTGGAAAAGATATGTCCCAAATACCAGTTGCATCAGGACCCAGAAGATCATATTAGAATATTTAAGGAAGCATGTTTTAGGGCTATGTTAGAGCACGAGGATGTTGTTTGTAGATTGTTTCCTTACACCTTTAATGAGCAGGCCTCTAGCTGGTACGTAAACTTACCCAATGGTTACATTTCTTCCTGGGCACTTATGGAAGAAGCATTTCTGTCAAGATTTAGAGGACCCATTGACCCTTGCGCTTTGTATCATAAATTGGCTGCTATAAAACGAGGTGAGGGAGAGCTAATTGATAATTTCAATGACAGATTTCAAAAGGCCTATTCTAGGCTAGTAGCCCCTTATACCATAGATGATGCTCCCTTGTTGGCTATGTACTATGCTGCCTTGGATCCTTTAACTGCCATGTTTGTCAAAAGAAAACCTGACATAGATTCAATATCCAAAGCCTATAAAGAGGCAGCCTCAGTGAACCAAGAAATGAGACATACAACTTACAGTCCATTTGGAGGAAATTTTGGGGTGCAGAATCAGGCACACCCATGGAATGGAGTCCCTGTGCAGCATGCTCCACTAGTAAATCCGGTTCCTTCTTACACACCTGTGTATAATCCTACTCCAATCCAAGCTATAACTCCTTACACGGCTAGTACTTCCAGTAACAGTCAAAATAATGGTTAGCCTTTCTTCCAACTTCCTAGGGATGTAACTGTGGCAAAAGCACAAGAGGATAGGGAAGAAATCAAGGAGATTATTGCACATTTGAAAAGATTAACAACCGAAGTAACACAGCTAAGAAATGAGAACCTCTATGGAAGAAGCAACCAAAACTATAATCCACATCAAAATCACAACCAAGGCCAAAATTAGAATTATAGTCTCAATCAAAATCAGCAGTACAATCAGAACCAAAACTACAATCAGCATCAAGGCCCCAGTCAGGGGCAACCAATGCAAAATAGGGGGCCAATGATAGATAATAGGACCTGGGGCAATAATAACAAAAATTAGAATCAACCTAGGCCACCTAAGACATGGAACACTGGGCCCAACAATGGTACTCTGGCTTCTCTGTTTGAGAATACAGATAATCATGGTGCAAAACAAATAACTAGCATACAAATGGCCAATACAGCACCCAAAAATTGGTGCAGATTTCACAATACCAATGCCCATGCTGAGCACGACTGTCCACAGTTCCACTTGGCAGCTAGTATTTTCAACGTAGATGTACAGCCTCCTACCTCTGAATTTCTCATTCCTAAGGGTAATGAGGTAGTACCCTCAGAATATGACACAGCATTAGTCTTAGAAACGTTTACCTTTGCAACTGTAGAAGAGAAAGAGGATGAATTGCTAGAGGATGAACCATACTGTTGTGAAAGTCTTTATCCCGAATCAGCCTTTGTGTTAAATGCTTTTCAGTTTCCTTTTGAATCTGAAAATGAGATATTAAATGAAACAGAAGAGGTACAGGCCTTTCAACAAACAAATAAAGGTCACACCTACAATTTGAGGAACAACCCTAGGCCGGGAGGACCTTTCACCACTTCCACTCCCCCGAATAACATCAATACACCCCCAGATCAGAATGCTAGCAACAATCCTGCCATACTTAAAGCTAGTCAGCACACAAATAATGGAACAGCAGTGCAAAAGGATCAAACAAGTAAGACAGAAACAATAGAGACAACAAGACTAATGAATTACTTATCAGAGGAAATAAAGAAAATTAAGGTCAGCATACCTCTAAATGAATTATTGAAGACCCCAGGGATCAGAAATGCTTTTTTAAAATCCCTGGACACACCCATAACAAACAGGGTGTCTGCTGATATAACTGTTCCTAATAGTGATTCACCACCTAAGGAGAAAGGTAAGAAAGTTGAGCAGCCTTCCAATACAAATGTGGTAATACATGCGGATAGGAGGGATACTCAACCTTTCTTGTTAACTGTTAGGTTGTGTGGGAAGAATATACACAATTGCATGGTAGATTCTGGTGCTTCAGCCAACGTAATGCCCTTAGGAATATGTAAAACTCTCGGGCTGACTCCCACCAAATCTGCCAAGGTTGTCACGCAATTAGATAAGACCGAGGTTAGTGTGATAGGAGAACTCATGAACATACAAGTGCAACTAGCTTCAGACCCTAGGGTAAGCCAAATCATTGACATTCAAGTAGTGGATATACCCGTAAATTATGGAATGTTGCTAAGTAGGGATTGGTCCAAGACATTAAACGGATATATGGCTACTGACTTTTCACACATGTGGTTACCGTGGAGAGGCATCCCAAACCAGATCAGAATAGGGGCAGAGCCCAGAATGAAACATATGATAACAGAGTATAATCGAACTAATGAAATATTATATGCTACTGTTGAACCAGGTGTCTATAGAATTACCAACAATGGGATGCAGATTGAAGAGATTATGATGTTAAACATTAGAAAGAAGTGTGTCAGCAATAGAACAGCACTATTCATTGAGTCTAATGGAAATTCTTCAGATGAGGAAAACAATGCAATAGACAAATTTGGTCATGCCATTAGACGAGAGGTGGAAGAGTGCATTACACACAATCTCCCAGTCCAATGTAAGTTATATAAAAATAGGTGTAGAGTCCATGATAGGCAACACTCTGAGGAGAATTGTGAAATATGCAAAGACATCATTGAATATGAATACAAAAAGTGCATAGGGAGGGTAGAGTCACAAGAGAAAAATGAGAATCCTGATCCAACACAGAGATATGTTCAGGATAATATAGATGCCTTGATTCCAGATTTAGGAAAAGAAATAGAGGACGAGGGTAGTTATCTTTCTGAGTTGCAAACTACAAACACACATATGCAAGATAACCAAACGGAAAAACCCATGAATAAACAAAACAACACCTCACAGGCAATAAAAGGGACAAAGTATGCCAAGGTAAAAGATCAGAAAAGTAAAGATGGCATGTGGACGTTAAAATGTGATGGGTCCAAATCAAAACAGGGCGCAGGTGCGGGTATTGAACTCATAAATCCTCAAGGTAAATCACATTTGGCAGCATATAGATTACAATTTGCCTGCACTAACAATATTGCTGAATATGAGGCCCTAATTTTAGGACTTGTCATGGCCATCAAGAAAGGGGTAAAAACCATCAGAGTATTTTCAGACTCTGAATTAGTAGTCAGACAAGTGAGGAAACTATATGCCTGCAATTATAAGAAAATGATTAGTTACAGACATAGAGTATGGGGTTTAATGGATTCATTTGATGCTTTTAACATAGAGCACATTCCTAGAGAGCTGAACCACAGGCTAGATGCATTAGCAGTTGCTGCTAGTACATTAGAACCATTGACACTGTCAGGATTAAGACGATTTGCTGTTGAGTTAGTTAACGTGCCCAGTATACCAGACAACGTTACACACTTTCAGGTATTTGGAGAGGATCAGCAAATTATTAATTTTCTGACTTGTAATGAGGCATTTGAGGCCCAAATTATTGATGAACAAGAAAGGCCTGAAGTAACATGGGACGAAGAAGATATGATCAACTTAAAGAGCAACTTCTTGCCAAAAGGAGTAATTGAATTAGAACACATCTTTGACTTCGACGGAATAATAAGACAGAAGGACTTACCCAAAACAGAAGGGGGTAAGTGTGATTTACATAACTTAGGGACTGAGCTAAATCCACAAAATGTACTAATTGGGAAAGCTTGCTTTGAGAAAATCAGAAAAGAGGTTCTGGACGTTCTGAAAAAATATAAACATGTCATAGCATGGACTTATGAAGACTTGAAAACATTTGATGAGTCCATCATAACTCACGTAATACCTTTAAGAAAAGAAGTCAAACCATTTAGGCAGAAACAGAGGCCTGTAAATGCCATTCTAGAGCCTTTAATCTTTGAGGAAGTTAAAAAATTACTGTCCGCTGGAATAATTTTCCAGTCAGACATTCTGTCTGGGTAGCTAACTTAGTACCAGTGAGGAAGAAAAACGGAGACATCAGGTTGTGCGTAGACTTTAGAAATTTAAACAAGGTTTCTGAAAAGGATAATTATCCTTTGCCCCCAATAGACGAAGTACTGCAAGCAGTAAATGGCGCAAAGATGATGTCTTTTTTAGATGGTTTTTCAGGTTATAACCAGGTTTTAATTGACAGAGAAGATAGACTAAAAACCACTTTCACTTGCAAATGGGGAAATTATGCGTATAGAAGAATGCCTTTTGGTCTGATTAATGCAGGTGCCACTTTTCAGAGGGCCATGGACGTTGCTTTTCGTGGATTATCAGGTAAATGCATTGTTGTGTATATGGATGATTTAACTGTGTATTCCAAGGATGCATCCACCCACGCTGAGGACCTCAGAAAAGTACTCCAGCGATGTGAAAGGTATGGGATTTCCCTTAATCCTAAGAAATGTATATTTGGCGTAACTGAAGGTAAATTATTAGGCCATGTCATTTCTGAAAATGGAATTTCAATTGATCCGGATAGAATAGAATCCATAAAAAATTTGCAAATACCAAACAGTAGGAAAGAATTGAAATCATTTTTTGGTAAAATTAACTTTGTTCGGAAGTTTATAACAGGTTTTGCAGAGATTGTGCAGCCGTTAAATGCCATGTTAAAGAAAGATGCACAGATGGAATGGACGCCAGTGGCCAAAGCCGCATTTGAAGATATCAAGGAGGCAATTTCTAATGCCCCTGTATTGGCAAGTCCAGACTACACAAGCCCGTTTTACATCTACTCCTTTGCATCTTCTCATTCTGTTGCGGCTGCCTTGACACAGAAAGGTGAAAATAATGAAGAGAGGCCCATAGCATTTATGAGTGCGCCTCTGAAGGATGCACAGCTGAGATATCTAGATATCGAAAGACAGGCATTCGCATTAGTGAAGGCTGTGAAAAAATTTAGACACTACATTCTGCGCAGCCAGATTAAAGCCATAGTACCAGACGCAGCAGTAAAGATGTTGCTGATGCAAAACGAGCCTGGAGAAAAAAGAGCCAGATGGATCACCACACTGCAAGAATTCGACATGGAGATCATTCCCGCAAAGCTGGTCAGAGGGCAGGCGCTGGTGCAGACAATAGCAAACATGGATCCAAATCTGATAAAACAGCAATATGTATTGAATTCCCAAGACGCATCAGGCTGGTACGATGATTTAGGCACCTTCCTGATAGCTGGAAAGTACCCAAGCAAGATGAAGGCTTCTCAGAGGAGAGCTTTGAAGATTAAGGCACAGCATTATATGGTGCAAGGAGGTCTTCTATTCAGGAAGAACCATGATGGAATTTATTTGAGATGCATAAACAGAACTGAAGCTGATAAAGTCTTGACAGAACTACATGACAAGTACGGAACCGGCCATGGTTCCCATTTAGCTACAATACACAAAATACTGAGAACAGGCTATTACTGGCCCACTATATTCAAAGATACTAAGAGTCACATCAGAAGCTGCCACACCTGTCAGACTGCAGCAGACAAAGGGAGAAATCTGGCCAATCCACTGCAGCCTGTGATCGAGTCCAAACCATTTGCACAATGGGGCTTGGATTTTATCAGAGTCATCAATCCCCCATCCTCTGCAGGACACAAATTTATATTGACGGTAACAGACTATTGTACAAGGTGGACTGAGGCCACCTGCTGCAAGTTTTCCACAACTGAGGTAGTTATCAAGTTCCTTGAAGAAAACATTATCACCAGGTTTGGAACGCCCTATTCATTGGTATGTGATAACGGCCCTGCTTTCTCTTCTTTAAAGTTTTCTAAATGGGCATTTGAATATGGGATCATTCTAAGGTTTTCTTCAAATTATTATCCTCAAGGTAATGGACTGGCTGAATCAACAAACAAAATTTTATTAGACATCATCAAGAGGTTAATCGCCAAAAGTCCTAGAGAGTGGAATACCCTATTAAGATATGCATTATGGGTAGACAGGACCAAGTTTAAAACAGCTTTAGGTAGCACACCTTATCACTTAGTTTATGGGACTGATCCCATACTTCTGGTTAATCTAAGAATACCAACCTGGAAGTTTGCCAATGAATATCTAGGCTTTGATAACCATAGGGAGGCCAGAATAGTGCAAATGTTACAACTAGAGGAGAAAAGAGGTCAAGCCCTCGAGAAGTTTGCCAAACACTAAGCGATTGTTAAGAGGTGGTTTGACAAAAGGGCAAGAGTCAAGACGTTTAGGATATCAGACTTAGTGTTGTGCTGGGACAAAGCACATGAAAAGGAAGGAAGCCATGGAAAATTCGATAAATTATGGCTGGGTCCATTACAAGTCTCAGAAATAATAGGAGATAACACCTTTAGACTTAAGACCCTGACTGGAGAAGATGTGCCATTACCAGTTAATGGCCAGCATTTGAAACACTACTTCCAGGCTTGAAGGTCAGGATGAGGCAGTCCTTTCTTTCTTAATGTAAAATGCTGTGGATAATGTACAGTTCTTCTTTTGCTATTTTCTTTTGGGTTGGCTGTTTGTATAGCTTGTCTTCTGTTGGTTTTTGCTTTTTGTTTCTTTCTGTTTGTATAATTTTTCTTTTGTTGTGTTGTACAGCCTGTTTGTGTGGTTTGTTTGTTGTCTCCTCAGCAGGGATCTTTATTTTACTGTAGAGTATTAAGGAGCACAGCTAGCAACCATTCAAAACAGTATATAATTTAGGATATTCAGGTTAACCATTTGTAATTTACACATAACCTGTCACTGTCATGAATGTAGAGAGTTGTTCATCTTCTGAAGTTTCGTATTCAATAAATGTGATTGAGAATTTGAAGCAGGTTTCTCACGATGACACACCCAAAATCCTTGGGTTTGTTGAACCTACCAGTGTAGATATTAGGTGAAAAATCAGAGGTCACCCTTGCTACCATTACAATTCTCAGCTTAATTTCAGCAAGTGTCCACTCCTTGCATCATGAAGTTACAAATTGCTATATCTTTTGAAATCTTTCAAAATTAGAAAACAAAAAAAAAAAAAAAAAATGAATAAAGCAGATTATACTGAAAATCCAGATTAAGCCATCTAAGTAACTCTACCGGGGCTATGGACGCTCGCTGGCAGTGGGGCTCTACTTAGGAGAATTGTAACGATAACCTTGCCGGGGCTATAAACGCTCGCTGGCAGCAAGTCTCTATCCGGTCGGCTATGAGGGAATATCCTCACCTACGTAGGCTAATGTCAGTCACTGGTTTGTTCAACCGATCTTCAAGATGAGGATAATTAATCACATGCACACAACTAAACTGAAAATGGAAATTCATGCATCTTTATTGAATACTTTGAGTCTCAAGCTGAATAGTAATTTGCAGGAAAAGATAGTTGGAAGTTATGAGTTCATTTCATCTAGTTTCCTTGAACACTCTGAATTTAATTGTTTTGTTTTGGTTGCTAGTTGTTGTGATGTTCACAACACGCCCCATTATGCTCCTTAGCAAAATGGGGACCCCTGCTGATGTTTTTCTTTTTGCTTCTGCTTGTGTTTTTTCTGCTTTCTGGCGGTTTGGTAAAATGAAGGTCAGGTGCATCATCATCATGATATTGGATAAGGTTGGTCATCATCATGAGGTCAGTTTGTCAAAATTCATATTTTGTTTCTGTAACCTCATATTTAGAAAGAGCTTGAAATTCCATGCAGGTTTGCCTTTTACTTCACTTGAAAATTCGTCCATATGTGAAAGTTATGCACGGTCAAAGTTTTGGTCAAACCTGATATTCGCAGAAGGATCATCATATTTTTATATCCTAAGTCATGTTGTCAAGGTCATCATGATCTTGGTCTATCACCCGATAAAAATCATGCAGTCGCAATATCCGGACGTCAATCTTAGGTGGTAGTGCCCTTTTACCCGTCAAATGGCCTTATGCGCATCATCAGCATCATGATCTTTTAGGAGGGTCATATGTTATAAACTCGGTTTTGGTTACATGAAGAACATCATCATCATCATATTTGAACCCCCCCCCCCCCGATAATATCCTGAGGTTCAAATATCATGATGACATCAACTTTAAGTCAAGGTAAGTTCCTCCGTCAAGCGGTCTTTGTATCGCGAGCATCATCATGATATCTTTGCATCGCCTAAAATTAAAATATCATGCTGATAATATAAGATCACCCTGACTTAGAAAATTCATCATCGGCATATTTGCATGCGTGTGTTATAAACCTATCGGAGGGTCATCATCATGATATTTGCTGAAGTTCGAAATATGATGATGACGACTTCATATCATCCTGATCTCACAAGAGGGTCATTCGCTGAAATTCGCTAAGTGATGGAGACATCATCATCATAATTCGATAAGAGGATCATCATGTTCATATCCTCCTGATCACTTTTTTTGCAATATCATGATGATCACCCTGTCTATTCAGAAGAAGTCGATATTGCATTCCTCAACAGCATGATCATATTTTACAATATCACCCTAGCGCAAATATCATGATGACCTCAACTCATCCTTGTGCTCTGAAGACAAAATATGATGATTACGTCATCATGATAAATCGATGAGGATCATCATCATCATATTTTTATCCTGTCCTGTTGTCAAGATCATCATGATCTTGTTTGTTCACCTGATATTTCGTGAAGTCCTCCTGCCGAGAAGAGTGACCTTTTTGCAAATATCATGATGATGATGATCATCATCATCCTGATTTCCCTTCGGCAGGATATTTTCCAAAACATGATCCGGTTGGCGTAATATCATGATGACGTCATGTTTTAAGTTTAACGAAGGCCTCGGATATCATGATGACGTCATCCCGATCTGTAAACGAAGAACCAAATATCCTGATGATCATCATCATCACATTTTCCCTTCGGCAGGATATTTTCCAAAGCACGATCCGGTTCCCGAACATGATGATGACGTCTTATTCTAAGTTCGACAAAAGCAAATATCCTGATGATCATCATCATCATCCTGATCTTTCGAGAGGGTTGCCTTGGCCGCAAAGGAGTCGTATTACACTCATCATCCTGATCATGCTCCTTAGGTGACCCGATATCACAATTATCCCCTGATCTTAACTGAATATGATGATGACGTCATCCTTAGCATTTCAATGAAGCCCGAATATCATGATGACGTCACCATCATTTTCCTTTCCTCGGCAACATGATCATATTCATATCCTCCTATTCTTCTTCAGCATGATGATGATGATGATGTTGTTCTTTTCCCCAATATGCATTAGCGAAATATCATGATGACGTCATCTGGACCTTCAGGAGGGAGAGCATCATATTTCCAGAATATCATGATGATGAAGTGAAAATCGACCAACATGTTTTTTTTACACGCCGATAGCGATGGTCATGCCGATGGGCAGGAAATGAAGCGGTGGAATTTTAAAGTGTTTTTTTGGCGCCAGTGGCATTTTCCCGGTCAGCGATAGTTGACCCGATGAAACGTGAGCAGTCTGAGCGCATTTTGGACGCGTTTTGAGAGTATTCTGGATCCGATTTCCACAATCTTGCGCAGTCACCTGGGTTTAAACGCTTATTTTAATTTCATGTTGTTTATGTGATAAATGAAATACTTATTGCTTGTCTTGTCTTGCAGGATTGCAGTTGAGGAAGCAGCTGGAAAGTCAACACAGTGACCTCATGGAGGCAGAAGATCTGATCTCAGGAGCAAGAAGATAAGGATGAAGTGCGAAAAGTCAAGGCCATTCAAGTAAAGAACAAGGTTGCAGCTGAAGGTATTACTGCAACAGACAAACATAAGTTATTACCCAGCTGCCGAAACTTCTCAGAAGGGGCAATATTTCGCCCAGATTTGACACTGCTCAGGGATATTTTTGAGAACTGGTTCACCTGCATTTATTGCTGTAACCAGGGGTTTGAACCAGGGGTTCAGTTAGGCTTTTGCTATAGTGAGGACCATCAGAATGTCTTTATATTGTGCCTCTCTACACTGTAATACTTTACAACAGGGATTTTAGGGCCTACAACAGGGATTTTGGAAAAACACAGCAAGTTAGCTTAGCATAGTTTAGAGGTAGAAGAAGGAGGTCGCCTGTTTGTCTGCAGTAAGGTGCGCGTGGAATGTCTGGCTGCCTTACTGTATCTGTAAAGCTTGTAAGTTCTCTGTAGTATGATCAATGAAACTAAGAGTCATTCCTACATAGTAAATCATGTATGACTATTCGTTTCTAATACAATAGAATCTGGAGTTCTGCATCTATCTTCTGAGTGTTCTCCTGCTCTTCTTTGTGTTTTGAAATATCTTCTTTGAGAGCTTGCAATTTTAAATGTATGTTTGTGAAAATGCTCAGAACTTACATTTAGGGTTTTTACTGTGGATTTGATCAAATTACTGTGGAATTTACATAGTGCATAACAGAAATAATTAGATCCTTCGGTAGATTAAATGACGTATAGATTAGATCTTTCTAACTTTTCCCAACCCATCTGAAATATTTAGCTGAAAATGTATGAAATCTAAAGGAAATTGTCTCAAATTTGAAGAAACATGCATAACAGAGTTATAAGTAGACAGTTTTCATAAATAGATAAAGAAGAAAGCTGCAAAAATTCAAGAAAACCCTCTGAAACTTGCAGCACAGTATCACTTTTATGCAAATGAACAGAATACTTGTTGAAATCTATGACCTTTTTGCATATTCTTAGTCCAGTAAACCATCAAACAAACCTAAACTACGTAAGGCCCCTTGAACATTACAGCTTCACATTGACCAACTGAACTTGACCAACCGAACCATTGTAGACTTGGGATTAGTTGAATCTCAAATGATTCCTTCTTATCTTTCAAGTATAGTTTCAGTTCATTATATGTGAATTTTAACTTATTGTTATGATTGCATCAAAATAGTCATCAACAGTTTTCTGGCGCTAGAAGGAGGGCTAGAAGGCTGTATATTGTAATCATCAACAGTATGGCCACTTCCAAAAAGGAAGGTGTATGGGGGACCATTGGTCTGTGGTTGGAAGTAAACTACTCAAATGATGCTCTCCCTCTACAGTAGAAGACTTGCCAAGATTTGAATGACAAATATCAAGATTCCAGAGATAGTACTTATTATGTAAAATTTCATGTTAAGATATGGTCTAATATTCTCTTTTGCCAAAGAGCATTATATTTGATAATGTAAAGTGAAATGTTATCACTAGATATTATCTTTGAATATAATGAGTTTTAAATTTGAAAAATTATTCCAAAAAGATATGCTTTTATTTCTTTGAAAATAAGCAAAGGTTTTTAAATATATATATATATCTCATTTTTATATATCTTATTTCAATTACTTCTAAGTAATTTTATTTGTGTAATTCTGAGTAATATGAGAAGGCATGTTACATCCTAGCCATTCATCCATCATATAGCGCCTTTATAAATCAAATCCCATCCTACCCATTTTGATCACAATTTCAAGTATTGTTATGCTGTTGGTTTCATTCTAGAGCAATAAACATCTCAATCAATCCATAATAACACTAAACATAACTAGGTGGTAGGTGGGTGCATGCTATCTCTTCTCTATCGATGGGAAAAGAATAGTCCATGGTGAGGTTATTGATTTGATTTCATTATCTTTGTGATTTACCTTGATGTTTTTTGTTCTTCAACAAATATTCCTTCCTCTATAGTAGCAGGGTCCTCCTCTTGGCAACACGGACAAAACAATGATAAAAGCAAGTGGTATAAAAATTGGATAAATGCAATGGATTCTAGCATATAGATTGCTTGATATATGAATGGATTTAGCTATGAAGCTATAGATAAAAGAAAAAGGCACACAAAGTCTTGTAGTGAGCATAAAAGTGCTATGGAGACAACTAAAAGCAAAGAAAAAAAAAGCAAGATGCCATGATGAATTTGCCTCCCCAGATACATATAGGAGTGGGATATTTATAGACTGGAAATCCACACCAATGGTGGTGGTGATTGGTGAGTGAGTTGGCTTTGAGTTAGAGTGAAGAATGGATGGATAGCAAATCATAGAAGATGAAATGAAGATAACACATAACTAATTGAGAGATAAGAATAGATTTATTAGGGGCCAAGAATAAACTAATTTTGAGTCTAAAAATAGTTAGGGGGAGTGGTTAGTTAGTTGTGCATGGGTAGCTTTCCAACAAGAGCCAAAAAGTAAATAAACTAGATAAAAGTATGCATGGAAAAGACATTAGTGTTTCCCCTTTCAGGAAGTGGGTTGCCTCTTTCACTAGGGTAAGTTTCCCCTAGAGACTATACTTAAGTTGTAAGGTTGCCCAAGGATACCAATAAGACATGAGGGGTAACCCAAAAGGGATAGTTTAGATGAGTGGTTTGAAAGTGGAAGAGTGGTCATGGAAGGCTAAAAATGGTTTTGGGTGCTTGAAATGAGTGATAGGACATACAAGAAGTGGGTCACTCCTTTTACTAGGGTAGGTCACCCATGGAGAGCACACATCAACTATAGGGTTGCCCAAGAAGACTAGGAAGACATAAGGGGCACCCCAAAAAGGATAGTTTGCAAATGCAAATTGAGGATAGAAAGGGCTTTATAAGGTCAAATGGATGTCCTAGAAGATTGAATGATGAAAAACCCCCAAGGGAAAATGAATTTTCCTCTTGTGAAGTGGATTAGTTATGTTGTTAGGGATAGTAAGTGATAGAAAAATTATTTTTTGAATGTGGGTAAAGTGGTTAACAAGAAAGTGTGTAGCAGCTTAGAAGGTTAGTGTGGAGGTTAGGGAGACACAAAAAATAGAATAACTAATGAAAACATGTCACCAAGAGAGAATCTATTGAAAGGTCTATGTGTTTTAGGCTTACATGTACATGATTAGGACTATAGCTCATCATTGGACTACCATGTATGCCTGTGCATCTTTTTCATACTTATAGTATGTACAAGACAATCAATTTCCTCATACACATTTCAACACAAAAACATTAGTATTTGGTTAGTCTCAAAACTTAATCACCAATTCCATTGTGTTATGCCATCACCTAGGAAATAAGTATATTTAAATTATAATATCCACAATTTAATCAACAAAAGTGACCAGTCATACAGATGCCAAAAATTATCAAGACTATTAAAACCATAACATTCCTAGTTTAAATCATCACCATAGTCGAGTCAACATAGTACATTTATAGATTAGAACATAAATGTTTTTTCCATGGTCCTAATTACATCAAGACCATAGGCATCTTAACAGAACATGGGGTTTGTAGGGATGTGAGAATTAACCTAAATACCCTTTAGATATTTATTTTTATCTCTTCAATATTATGTTTTTTAAGGGTTAAAATTTTTATTTTTATTTGTAAAATAATATTTATATTAACATCAAGTTATGAAAATGCTTAGATTAGCATGGTAAATCCTTAGATTAGCATGGTAAAAGTAATAAAATTATATAGAGGGGAAGGATATTAAAACATCAAACCTAAACCTAAAAATGAAAAAAGTATTAAAAATACAATAGTTGTTTATCAAGTTCTATAGGAAGTAAACAGTCTTTACAAAATGTTTAGGAAATCAATTAATATAATTTAATTTCTAAATAAGTTATTGGAATTTAATTTGATAGATTGAGTAAAATGAGTTAAATGAGAATTTGAGATTGTAAATTGATATATATTCAATTTAAATTGAGAATGAGTTAGGGTAGCATACCTTGAAATCGATGAAAGGTGGACTTTGATTGATGTCATGTTATAATAGAGAAAATCTTGAATTTGATACTAGATATGAGGTCAATAAGTTGAGACTACTAAAATATAAAAATCTAAGTATCTATGATGCAATCACAACAACAATCATATTTAGAGACATGGAATGATGCAATTCTTTCACCTACAATATCTTCCACATTCTTCTTGTTTCTCTATAACCGCGTTTTCTCCAAAATGTTAGCCAATTTATCAATAGAAGCAATAATTTTATTACATGGATCTCCGTTATTCTTCCATCTTCCTCCATTCATAATGTTCTCTTCTCAAAGATCTAAGGTCTCTTTCACTAAGGAGCATGAATCAAACAACCCTACAGGCTAGAAAGTGTTAGATTTAGGACAGACAACTAAGGGGGGGCGGTGAATCAGTTGTCCAAATCATTCTTGCAATTAATCACTTAAATCCTTTTCTTAATTTAGTAGCATAATAATAACTCAATCATGGAAACATAATGCAACAATTCAAGAGCAGAAACATATTAACACATATGACACCAAGATTTTTAACGTGGAAAACCCGGTTAAGGGAAAAACCACGGGGTGACTAACCCAAGATTGTATTCTCTGTTAAAAGAATAGAAAGAACAAAATGGTACATACCAATTAGGGCTCACTACCCGAGCACACTGTTCACAAGAGGGCCACTGCCTATAGGAGACACACTGTCTACAGAATAATAAGTATTACATACTTGAACTGAAGAATAGCATCTTCACCATGGTTGAGTTAGTTCTATTTAAGCCCAATACTTCTGCTCTATCTTTCATTCTTCTCCTCTCTACCACACTCTCATCTCCACAAGATACTTTTGAAATGACTTTACAACTCCTTATTTATACAAGACATCAAATTAGGGATAATCATCCAAGTCGGCATACATTACAGAGCAAATACATAAATACAACATGACTAATTAGAAAAGGACTTCACATGGATCAACACACTATCAACCACATAGATCTGAGACTTCAATCTTCCTTTATGAACATGCCATTCTTCACAGAACATCTTCAAGATCATCTGCAGGATGTGTAACTCATCCAGTCGGCAAGACTTAGGAAGAAAATCATCATTTGGAAGTAATTCTTCAATTATGAGCTCAATCTTCAATGTGGACCACCAACATGAACTAGACACAATCCAAAGACCTCCACAAGATTTCTTGAATCACCAAGAACATCCACACTACTTCTGCTTACTGAAATCATTCTCTCCTTCATCCAGAACTTCAAGAACACAGTCTATCATCACTATTATATTAGAATAGATGCTTGCGGACCTTTAGACCATGAACTAATTGAGTTGTCAATTCACATTGACTTCTTAAACACTCCACCAAATCCACAGAACAAGATATTGCATTTCCAGAGCTCACTGGACCTATCTGTGTCACTCTGTCACCTCTGAACATATACCAGAACTGGTTTTACTTAAGTGGCCATAAATTCTTCAGATCTTCATGCGGACCTATGAAATCTTTACTGGATCATCTTAAGACACTTATCTACAAACCCTTTGATGTGCATCCTCTTATTTTCATCTTAGTTGGGATCTTTACCTCAGTGTACAGCTCATCCAATTCTTATCATCAATGCAACAAGAGTATGTTGACATAAATGACAACACCGGTCAGGCCCATACTTGCAACAATCTCCCCCTTTGTCATTGATGGCAACATATGATGTGAAAAACTATTTTAACCATCAAGACAAGAACTTCTCTTCACTGACATAGTTCCCTTGATCAACAACAACCATTCACATGTCTTCTCTTCCTTTACTGCTCCCCCTTTGATTAACAACCACTTGTTTTTCACATGTCTTCTCTCCCCCTTTGACATCAATGGCAAAGGGCACATACTTGCATCACCTCATAATCATGCCAGTTGCTCCCCCTGAGTAGTAGCTTCCCATCATCAATCCAGACCACAAGATATGACTATGAGATCCATCACACTGATGCACATCAATGCACCTTAATTCAGAACTGGAGGGGTAATTACCCCTAACTTCTCCCTGAGAAACTCAAAAGAGTCCTTACATAGAGGTTTAGTAAAAATATCTATAATCTGATCTTTGGAAGGCACAAACTCCAATCTGACTTCATTCTTGTTCACTTTCTCTCTCAAAAAGTGAAACTTGATGGACATATGTTTAGTCTTTGAATGCAACACCAGATTCTTTGATATATTTATTGTACTTGAATTATCACAGAAGATTGTGATAGGTTCCTCATACTCCACTCTGATATCTCTTAGCATTTGCTTCATCCACAATCCTTGAGTACAACTACCTGTTGCTGCAATATATTCTGCTTCTGCAGTGGACAAAGATATTGCCTCTTATTTCTTGCTCAGCCAAGAAACCAATCTCTTCCCCAAAAAGAATGCTCCACCACTGGTACTCTTCTGGTCATCCACATCTCCTAACCAATCCGCATTTGTATATGCGTGAAGAGAGAAATTGTCATCTCTAGGATACCACAAACCATACTCAACTGTCCATTTTAGATATCTAAAAATCCTATTGATTGCCATGACATGAGATTCTCTAGGATCAGTTTAAAATCTAGCAACAAGACCAACAACATTCATAATGTCAGGTCTAGTTTGAGTGACATCCAATAATCCTCCAATCATTTGTTAGACTTAGGGCACACAACTGAGAGGGGGGGTGAATCAGTTGTGCAAAACTTTCTCCAATTAAACACTTAAATCTTCTCAGTGATTAGTAGTATATTAATCATGAACCATAATACATTCAAATCAAAAGCAGAAACACATCAACACATAAGACACCAAGATTTTGACGTGGAAAACCCGGTTAAGGGAAAAACCACGGGGTGATTAACCCAAGATTGTATTCTCTATTAGAAGAATAGAAAGAACAAAATGGCACATACCAATTAGGGCTCAGAACCTGAGCACACTGCTCACAAGAGGCTCACTGCCTACAAGAGACACACTATCTACAAAGAAATAAATATCTATTACGTGAACTGAAGAATAACATCTTCACCATGCTTGAATCAGTTCCATTTAAGCCCAATACTTCTATTCTACCTTTCGCTCTCTTCCTCACTACCACACTCTCATCACCACAAGGACAACTTCAAACTAACTTTGCAATCCCTTATTTATATAAGGCATCAACTTAGGAATGATCATCTAAGTCAGCAAACATCCATAAGATCATCTGCAAGATGTATAACTAATCTGGTTGGCCTATCTCAGGAAGAACACCATCATCTAGAAGTTACTCTTCAATTTGTGAGCTCCAACTCAGACCACCAACACGAACTGGACATGATCCAAAGACCTCCATAAGCTTGTCTAAATCACCAAGAACATCCACACTTCTGCTTACTGAAGTCCTTCTCTCCTTCATCTAGAACCTCAAGAACACAGTCTGTCATTACTGTCACAAAGGAATAGATACTTGCAGACCTTCAAATCATGAACCAATCAAGTTGATACACCACAAAGACTTCCTCAACACTCCCTTAAATCTGCAAAATGGGAAAATTTATTTCTGGATCTCACTGGACCTTTCTTGTTACACTCTGTCACCTCTGAACACCTACCGGAACTAGTTTTACTTGAGTGGCCACAACGTCTTCATATCTTCATGTGGACCTCTGAAATCTCTACTAGATCACCTATAGACACATATCTACAAACCCTTTAATCTGTATCCTCTTATCCTTAACCTATCTTGGACTTTTGCCTTACTGTTATCATTGTTCTTCATTGTTCCTAATTGAGACTAATTTTCTCAATATCCTCAGCTCACAGCTCATCCAAACCTTATCATTAATGCAATTGGAGTATGTTGACATCAATGACAAACACCAATTAGGCCCATACTTGCAACAATCTCCCCCTTTGTCATTGATGGCAACATAAGATGTGAAAAACTGTTTTAACCATCAAGTCAAAAAATTCTTCTTACTGTCATAGCTCCCCCTATCAGCAACAACCATTCACATGTCTTCTCTCCCTTTACTGCTCCCCCTTTGATTAGCAACCACTTGTTTGTCACATGTCTTCTCTCCCCCTTTGACATCAATGGAAAAGGGCACATACTTGCAATTTCCAACACTTGAGAATCATACCTACTGCTCCCCCTAAGTAGCAACTCCCATCAATCTGGATCAAAAGATATGACTGTGATATCCACCAGACTGATGCACCTTAGTGCACCTTATTTCATCACCAGAGGGGTAATAATCCCTAACTTCTCCCTGAGATACTCAAAAGAGTCCTTAGGTAGAGGTTTAGTAAAGATGTCTGTAATCTGATCCTTGGAAGGCACAAACTGCAATCTGACATCATTCTTGTTCACTTGCTCTGTCAAAAAGTGAAATTTGATGGATATATGTTTAGTCTTTGAATGTAACACCGGATTCTTGGATATATTTATTGCACTTGAATTATCACAGAAGATTATGATAGGTTCCTCATACTCCACTTTGATATCTCTTAGCATCTACTTCATCCACAAAACTTGAGTGTAACTACCTGTTGCTGCAATATATTCAGCTTTAGTTGTAGACAGAGATATTGCCTCTTGTTTCTTGCTTAGCCAAAAAACCAATCTCTTCCCCAAAAAGAATGCTCCACCACTGGTACTTTTTTGGTCATCCACATCTCCTGCCCAATCAGCATCTGTATATGCATGAAGAGAGAAATCATGATCTCTAGGATACCACAGACTATACTTAACCGTCCCTTTTAGATATCTAAAAATCCTCTTGGTTGCCATGACATGGGATTCTCTAGGATCAGCTTGGAATCTAGCAACAAGACCAACAGTTTGTATAATGTCTGGTCTAGTTTGAGTGAGATACAACAATCCTCCAATCATTGATCTGTACTTTGTCTGGTCTGCCTTAGGAGAGTCATCATCTTTGCTCAACTTACATCCAGTTGCCATGGGAGTATTCATTGGCTTTGAATCTTCCATCCCAAATTTCTTCAATAATTCTTTCACATATTTGGTCTGAGAAATGAAGGTTTGTTCTTTGTTTGAGTGATTTGTAGACCCAAGAAAAAATTCATTTCACCAAGCATAGACATCTCAAACTCACTTTTCATTTGATTTGCAAAAGTTTTACACATACTATCTCTTCCTCCAAAGATGATATCATCAACAAATACTTCAACAATCATGATGTTTTCATGATCAATTTTGAAATATAAGTTATTGTCAGCAGTACCTTTGTTGAAACCAATCTTCAAAAGATGCTTGTCCAATCTTTCATACCAGGCTCTTAGGGCTTGCTTCAATCCATACAGTGCCTTCTTCAACTTGCAGACCATATCACCATGATCAGACAATTGAAATCCATCTGATTGCTCTATATACACTTCTTCTTCCAAGTCACCATTTAGGAAGGTAGACTTGACATCCATCTGATATACCTTGAAATCCTTAAAGACAGCAAAGGCAAGAAATAATCTGACTGCTTCAATTCATGCCACTGGAGCAAAAGTTTCTTCAAAATCAATTCCTTCTATTTGAGAGTAGCCCTTGCAGACCAATCTGGCTTTGTTTCTGATTACTTCACCAACTTCATTTAGTTTGTTCCGGAAGACCCATTTGGTTCCAATCACATTCTTGTTTCTAGGTCTGGGAACAAGATCCCAAGTGTGATTTTTCTCAATTTGCATCAACTCTTCCTCCATTGCTTTAGTCTAGTTTTCATCATTACAAGCTTCATTTACTGTTTTAGGTTCAATTTTGAAATCAGACAATACTTATCTGAGTTTTGAGCAATTTTCCTTCTTGTTTGTACACCTTTTCTTTTATCACCTATGATTTGATCTTCAGAGTGATTCAATCTTACATACCTAGGCACTTTGGGAGCTACATGCATTTCTACTTCTTGATCATGCTCATTCAAACTTATCTCTTCTTCTTGATTTACCAGATCAATTTGGATTTGAATCTCAGAAGAGGCTTGGGCTCCTTGAGTCAGAACACCATTCTGATCATGTTCATCATATTCATAGAATTTTGAGGGTTTTTCAACTCCTTCATCAACCTTCACATTTGTACTTTCTATCATCTTTCTCAATCTCTTGTTATAACACTGGTATGCTTTGCTTTGAGTAGAGTAACCCAAGAATATTCCTTCATCACTTCTAGCATCAAACTTTCCTAGATCTTCATCTCTTTTAATATAACATTTGCTACCAAAAACTCTAAAATACCTTACAGTAGGAGTGATACCAAACCAGATTTCATAAGGAGTCTTACCAGTATTATTTCTGATTTGAACTCGATTGAGAGTGTAGACTACAGTACTGACAGCTTCTCTCCAATAGATCTGAGGAACATTTTCTTCCATCATCATGGTCCTAGATGCTTCCTGGATGGTCCAGTTCTTCCTCTCCACTACTCCATTCTGCTATGGAGTCCTAGGAGCAGACAGTTGTCTCTTAATTCCATGTTTCTCATAGAACTCTATGAACTCACTGGATGTGAATTCTCCACCTCTATCCGACCTTAGACACTTCAATTTTAATCTAGTTTCATTCTCTACCATAGCTTTGAATATTTTGAATTTCTCAAGAGCTTATGATTTCTCTCTTAGAAAGGTTACCCACATCATCTAGGAATAGTCATCAATTAGTAACATGAAGTATCTATCACCTTGAATACTCCTAATTCTTGTCGGACCACAAAGATCAATATGAACTAAGTCCAATAATCTGGTTGAAGATAATTCCTTACTTTTGAATGAGACTCCACTCAACTTACCCAACTGACATTCCTTGCACAAGCTGTTAGTAGGTTTCACCAATTTTGGAAGATCTCTTACAGCCTGAGTATTTCTTATCTTGATGATATTATCAAAATTCATATGACACATCCTCCTATGCCATAACCAACTTTGATCAATTTGAACAAACAAGCAACTTTTGCCAGTACCAACCAAGTGAAAGATATTACATTTAGTTTGAGTACCGGATGCAATCTCAGTTCCAGAACTTTCAATGATCTTGGATTTACCATTCTTGAACTAGAGATCATAGCCTTTGTCCACCAACTGTCCAACATTGAGAAGATTGTGCTTCAATCCTTCAACATACAGTACATTACTAGTTTTGTTTCTTCCATCAAGAGAGATAGTTCTTCTACCTCTGATTCTACCAGCAAAATTGTCACCAAACTTTACCACTCCTCCTTCATACCTTTCCAAATCAACAAACTTGTTTTTATCACCTGTCATATGGTGAGAGCATCCACTGTCAATGACCCAATCATCTTTCTCTTCAATTTGGGCAGCCAGAGCTCTTTCCACAGTCTTATGATTGACAGATATAGAGGACATTGGATCTTCTTCCTTGATGGAAATGAACACCCATTCATTTCCAGATTTGTTTCCTGTCTCTTATTCATCATATGTTACTCCATTGTCATCATCGTCATGTACATAGTAACAGTTCTTTTGGAACCTTGGCTTGTTAGGATTTTTCCTTAAAAACCTTTCCAGACACCTTGAGGCAAAATGACCAATCTTATTATAGTTAAAACACTTAAAAGGTAATTTTCCTTCATACTTACCGGATCCTCTTGGCAGCCTTTTTGCAATAAGGGCTTCAAGTTGAGCAGTTTCTACTTCTTCTTCCAGGTCTTTTCTTGCTTTTTCATACCATGACAATTTCCTTGATGAGTTCTCTCCCGAATCAAACCTTTGTTTACCTTTTATAGAGGCATTGGCTTTGAATGCAGATTCAGTCTTGGGGGGGTCATCTCCAAACTCTGTCATTTCAAATGTAGCCAATTTCCTAGCCAATTGATCTCTTGTTATAGTTGTATGGGCTTTGAATTCCTCAATGGCAGTAGCCTTGATTTTGTAAGAAGCAGGTAGGGATCTGAGAATTTTGCCAACAATCTCATTTCCATCCAAGACTCCACCAGCATTTCTAATTCCACAAACTAGCTCATTCACTCTTGGCATAAAAGTAGTAATATTTTCATCATCTCTCATCTTCAGATTTTCAAATTTCTCTTTCAGACTTTGTAACCTTGCACATTTAACATACTGGTCTCCTTCATGTAAAAGTTCTAGTTTTTTCTAAATCTCAATAGCAGTTGGTAGGTCAATAACATTTGAGAGCTCTGAATCAGATAATGCGCTTAGAAGAGCCTCTATAGTCCGCAGATTACTTTTAGCATCTACAATTTCATTTAGGGTTTTTGGACCACCCTGTGGAGGTACATACTATATTGTAACCATGGTCCAGTACGCCATTCCCATACACTGCAAGTGACATTTCATGCAACCTTTCCAAAGAGAAAAATTGGCTCCATCAAACTTTGGACTATCCTTCTTGTAAGACGACATCCTAGATCTCCTCAAGCGGTTAAGCTCCTTTTAGAGGAACTTGGCTTTGATACCAATTGTTAGACTGGTTGATGACTGTTTTGATGCAATCATAACAATAAGTTAAAATTCACATATAATGAACTGAAACTATACTTGAAAGACAAGAAGGAATCATTTGGTGATTCAACTAATCCCAAGTCTACAATGGTTCGGTTGGTCAAGTTCAGTTGGTCAATGTGAAGCTGTAATGTTCAAGGGGCCTTACGTAGTTTAGGTTTGTTTTGTGGTTTACTGGACTAAGAATATGCAAAGAGGTCATAGATTTCAACAAGTATTCTGTTCATTTGCATACAAGTGATACCAGGCTGCAAGTTTCAGATGGTTTTCTTGGATTTTTGCAGCTTTCTTCTTTACCTATTTATGAAAACTGTCTACTTATAGCTCTGTTATGCATGCTTCTTCAAATTTGAGACAATTTCCTTTGGATTTCTACGTTTTCAGCTAAATATTTCAGATGGGTTGGGAAAAGTTAGAAAGATCTAATCTATACCTCATTTAATCTACCAAAGGATCTAAGTGTTTCTGTTATGCACTATGTAAATACCACAGTAATTTGATCAAATCCACAGTAAAAACCCTAAATGTAAGTTCTGAGCATTTTCACAAACATACATTTAAAATTGCAAGCTCTCAAAGAAGATATTTCAAAACACAAAGAAGAGCAGGAGAACACTCAGAAGATAGATGCAGAACTCCAGATTCTATTGTATTAGAAACGAATAGTCATACATGATTTACAATGTAAGAATGACTCTTAGTTTCATTGATCATACTACAGAGAACTTACAAGCTTTACAGATACAGTAAGGCAGCCAGACATTCCACGCGCACCTTACTGCAGACAAACAGGCGACCTCCTTCTTCTACTTCTAAACTATGCTATTTTATCTTGCTGTGTTTTCCTAGAATCTCTGTTGTAGGCCCTAAAAATCCCTGTTGTAGCCCCTGTTGTAAAGTATTACAGTGTAGAGAGGCACAATATAAAGACATTCTGATTGTCCTCACTACAGCAAAAACCTAACTGAACCCCTGGTTCAAACCCCTGGTTACAGCAATAAATACAGGTGAACCAGTTCTCAAAAATATCACTGAGCAGTGTCAAATCTGGGCGAAATATTGCCCCTTCTGAGAAGTTCCGGCAGCTGGGCAATAACTTCTGTTTGTCTTTTGTGATAATACTCTCAGCTGCAACCTTCCTCTTCACTTGAATGGCTTTGACTTTCGCACTTCATCCTTATCTTCTTTCTCCTGAGATCAGATCTTCTGCCTCCATGAGGTCACTGCGCTGACTTTCCAGCTGCTTCCTCAACTGCAAGCCTGCAAGACAAGACAAGCAATAAGTTTCACATTTATCATAAAAACAGCATGAAATTAAAATAACCATTTAAACCCAGGTGACTGCGCAAGATGGAGAAAATCGGATCCAGAATCCTCTCAAAACGCGTCCAAAATGCGCTCAGACTGCTCAAAATTGATCAGGTCAACTATCGCTGACTAAAAAAATGCCAGAGGTGCCAAAAAAAACACTTTAAAATGTCCACCGCCTCATTTCCCGCCCATCGGCATGATCATCGCTGTCGGCGTGTAAAAAAAACATGTTGGCCGACATTCACTTCATCATCATGATATTCGCCTCTGCATATTGGGAAAAAAGAACAACATCATCATCATCATCATGATGAAGGATAATAGGAGGATATGAAGATAATCCTGCTGCCGAGGAAAGGAAGATGATGGTGACGTCATCATGATATTCGGGCTTCATTGAAATGCTAAGAATGACGTCATCGTCATATTCGGTTAAGATCAGGGGGATAATTGCAATATCGGGTCACCTAAAGAGCATGATTAGGATGATGAAGTGAATATGACCCTTTCGCGGCCAAGGTAACCCTCTCGGAAGATCAGGATGATGATGATCATCATCATATTTGGGGCTTTTGTCGAACTTGGAATAAGACGTCATCATCATATTTCGGTAAACGGATCGTGCTTGAAAAAATATCCTGTTTGAAGGAAAAAATGATGATGATGATCATCAGGATATTTACTTCTTCGTTTATTAGATCGGGATGACGTCATCATGATATCCGGAGCCTTCGTTAGACTTATAACATGACATCATCATGATATTTCGCTAACCGGATCATTTTTTAGAAAATATCCTGCCGAAGGGAAAATGTGATGATGATGATCATCAGGATACTTGCAAAAGGTTGTATTTCATCGGCAGGAGGACCTTACGAAATGTCGGGTGAACAAACAAGATCATGATGATTTTGACAATATGACAGGATAAAAAATATGATGATGATTCCTCTCATCGAATTTATCATGATGACGTCATCATGATATTTCGTCTTCGGAGCACAAGGATGAATTGAGGTCATCGTGATATTTGCGCTAGGGTGATATTGTGAAATATGATCATGCTGCTGAGAAATGCAATATCGACCTCCTTCTGAATAGATAGGGTGATCATCATGATATTACAAAAAGGGCGATCAGGAGGATATGAACATGATGATCGTCTTTATCGAATTATGATGATGATGCCTCCAGCACTTAGCGAATTTCAGCGAATATGACCCTTTTGTGAAAGGTCAGGATGGATATAAAGTCGTCATCATCATATTTGGGAACGGATCAAATATCATGATGATGACCCTGCGATAGGATTATAACACGCGCATGCAAATATGCCGATGATGAATTTGCTAAGTCAGGGTGATCTTATACTGTCAGCATGATATTTTAAGATCAGGCGATGCAAAGATATCATGATGATGCTCGTGATACAAAGACCGCTCGACGGGGGAACTTACCTTGACTTAAAGTTGATATCATCATGATATTTGAACCTCAGGATATTATCGGCGGGGGTGCGTTTCAATATGATGATGATGTCCTCATACAGCAAAACCAAGTTTATAAAATATGACGCTCCTAAGAAAATCATGATGCTGCATAATGCACACAAGGCCATTTGACGTGTAAAGGGCACTACCACCTAAGATTGACGTCCGGATATTGCGACTGCATGATTTTTATCGGGTGATAGACCAAGATCATGATGATGCTGTCAACATGACTTAAGATATAAAAATATGCTGATCCTCCTACGAATATCAGGTTTGACCAAAACTTTGACTGTGCATAGCTTCCACATATGGACGAATTTTCAAGTGAAGTAAAAGGCAAACCTACATGAAATTTCAAGCTCTTTCTAAATATGAGGTCACAGCAACAAAATATGAACTTTGACAAACTGACCTCATGATGATGACCTACCTTATCCAACATCATGATGATGATGCACCTGACCTTTATTTTTACCAGACCGCCAGAAAGTAGAAAAACACAAGCAGAAGCAAAAAAGCAAGACATCAGCAGGGGTCCCCATTTTGCTAAGGAGCATAATGGGGCGTGTTGTGAACATCACAACAAGACTTAGGGCACACAACTGAGAGGGGGGTGAATCAGTTGTGCAAAACTTTCTCCAATTAAACACTTAAATCTTCTTAGTGATTAGTAGTATATTAATCGTGAACCATAATACATTCAAATCAAAAGCAGAAACACATCAACACATAAGATACCAATATTTTGACATGGAAAACATGGTTAAGGGAAAAACCATGGGGTGATTAACCCAAGATTGTATTCTCTATTAGAAGAATAGAAAGAACAAAATGGCACATACCAATTAGGGCTCACTGCCCGAGCACACTGCTCACAAGAGGCTCACTACCTACAAGAGACACACTGTCTATAAATAAATAAATATCACATACATGAACTGGAGAATAGCATCTTCACCATGCTTGAATCAATTCCATTTAAGCCCAATACTTTTGTTCTGCCTTTGACTGTCTTCCTCACTACCACACTCTCATCACCACAAGGACAACTTCAAACTAACTTTGCAATCCCTTATTTATATAAGGCATCAACTTAGGAATGATCATCTAAGTCGACAAACATCCATAAGATCATCCGCAAGATGTATAACTCATCTAGTCAGCCTATCTCTGGAAGAACACCATCATCCAGAAGTTACTCTTCAATTTGTGAGCTCCAACTTCAATGCAGACCACCAACACAAACTGGACATGATCCAAAGACCTCCACAAGCTTGTCTAAATCACCAAGAACATCCACACTTCTTCTTCTTACTGAAGTCCTTCTCTCCTTCATCTGAAACTTCAAGAACACAGTCTGTCATTACTGTCACAAAAGAATAGATGCTTGTAGACCTTCAAATCATGAACCAATCAAGTTGATACACCAAAAAGACTTCCTCAGCACTCCCTTAAATCCACATAATAGGAAAATTCATTTTTGGATCTCACCAGACCTTTCTTGTTACACTCTGTCACCTCTGAACACCTACTAGAACTGGTTTTACTTGAGCGGCCACAACATCTTCATATCTTCATGTGGACCTCTGAAATCTCTATTAGATCACCTACAAACACATATCTACAAACCCTTTAATCTGCATCCTCTTATCCTCAACCTATCTCAGACTTTTGCCTTACTGTCATCACTGTTCTTCACTGTCCCTGATTAAGACTAATTTTCTCAATATCCTCAGCTCACGGCTCATCCAAACCTTATCATTAATGCAGCAGGAGTATGTTGACATTAATTATAAACACCAATTAGGCCCATACTTGCAACATCATTGACTTGTACTTTTTCTGATCAGCCTTAGGAGAGTCATCATCTTTTCTCAATTTACATCCGATTGCCATGAGATTACTCATTAGTTTTGATTCTTCCTTCCCAAATCTTTTCAACAATTTTGTCACATATTTGGTCTGAGAAATAAAGATTCCTTTCTTTGTTTGAATGATTTGTAGACCCAAGAAGAAATTTATTTCCCCAAACATGGACATCTCAAATTCACTTTTCATTTGATTTGCAAAAGTTTTGTACACACTATTTCTTCCTCCAAAAATGATAACATCAGCAAACACTTCAACAATCAAGATATTTTCATGATCAATTTTGAAGTACAAGTTACTATTAGTAGTACCTTTGTTGAAACCAATCTTCAAAAGATTCTTATCCAATCTCTCATACTAGGCTCTTGGGGCTTGCTTGAGTCCATACAATGCTTTCTTCAACTTGCAGACCATATCACCATGATCAAACAATTGAAATCCATTCGGTTGCTCAATGTATACTTCTTCCTCCAAGTCTCCATTCAGGAAGGTAGACTTGACATCCATTTGATATACTTTGAAGTCCATGAAAGTAGCAAAGGCAAGAAATAACCTAACTGCTTTAATTCTTGCCACCGGAGCAAAAGTTTCTTCAGAATTAACTCCTTCTACTTGAGAGTAACCCTTGCAGACCAATCTGGCTTTGTTTCTAACTACTTCACCAACTTGATTCAATTTATTCTGAAAGACCTATTTGGTTCCAATCACATTCTTGTTTCTAGGTCTGGGAACAAGATCCCAAGTGTGGTTTTTCTCAATTTGCATCAGCTCTTCCTCCATTGCTTTAGTCCAGTTGTCATCATTGCATGCTTCTTTACTAACTTTGGTTCAATATTTGAAATTAGATAATACTCTTCTAAGTCTTGAGAAATCTTTCTTCTTATTTGAAGACCATTGCTTTTATCACCTATGATCTAATGTTCGAAGTGATTCAGTCTTACATACCTGGGAATTTTGGGACTTTCTTGCACTTCTATTTCTTGAACAGGTTCATTCAAACTCGTCTCTTCTTCCTGATTCACCAGATTAGTTTGAATCTAAATTTTAGAAGGGGCTTGGACTCCTTGGATCAAAACATCATTATGATCATCTTCATCATATTCATTAAACCTTGAGGGTTTTTCAATACCTTCATCAACCTTCACATTTGTACTTTCTATTATCTTTCTCAATCTCTTGTTGTAACATCGGTATGCCTTGCTTTGAGTAGAATAACCCAAGAATATTCCTTCATCACTTCTAGCATCAAATTTTCCTAGATCTTCATCTCTTTTAATGTAACATTTGCTACCAAAGACTCTGAAATACTTCAAAGTAGGAGTGATCCCAAACCAGAGTTTATAAGGAGTCTTACCAGTATTGCTTCTGATTTGTACTTGATTAAGAGTATAGACTGCAGTGCTTATAGCTTCTCTCTAGTAGACCTGCAGAACATTTGCTTTCATCATCATGGTTCTAGATGCTTCTTAGATGGTCTGGTTCTTTCTCTCCAATACTTCATTCTACTGTGGAGTCCTTGGAGCAGACAACTGTCTTTTTATTCCATGTTTCTCACAGAATTCTATGAACTCACCGAATGTGAATTCTCCACCTCTATCAGACCTCAAACATTTTATGTTCAATATGGTTTCATTCTCTACCATAGCCTTGAATATTTTGAATTTCTCAAGAGCCTCGGATTTCTCTTTTGGAAAAGTCACCCACATCATCTGGGAGTGGTCATCAATTAATAACATAAAGTATCTATCACCTTGCACACTCCTGATTCTTACTGGACCACATAGATCAGTATGAACGAAGTCTAATAATCTGGTAGAAGAATGTTCCTTACTTCTGATTGTGGCTCTGCTCTGCTTACCCAACTGACATTCTTTGCACAAACTATTAGTAGGTTTCACTAGTCTTGGAAGATCTCTTACAGCCTGAGTGTTGCTTATCTTGATGATATTATCAAAATTCACATGACACATTCTCCTATGCCATAACCAACTCTGATCAATTTGAACAAATAAGCAACTTTTACCAGTACCAACCAAGTGGAAGATATTACCTTTAGTTTGAGTACCAGATGCAATCTTTTTTCCAAACTTTTCAAAGATCTTGCATTTTCTATTTTTGAATTGGAGATCATAGCCTTTGTCCACCAACTTTCCAACACTGAGAAGATTGTGCTTTAGACCTTCAACATATAGTACATTACTAGTTTTGTTCTTTCCATCAAAAGAAATGGTTCCTCTATCTCTGATTCTGCCAACAGAATTATCACCAAATTTTACCACTCCTCCTTCATACCTTTCCAAATCTATGAACTTATTTTTTTCACCTGTCATATGGTAGGAGCATCCACTGTTAATGACCCAATCATCCTTTTCTTCAACTTGGGCAGCCATCGCTCTTTCTACAATTTTATGATTGACAAATTTAGAGGACATTGGATCTTCTTCCTTGATGGCAATAAACACCCAATCACTTCTGGATTTGTTTTTTGTCTCTGATTCATCATCTGTTGCTCCTTCATCATCATCATCTTCATTAACATAGTAACATTTCTTTTGGAACCTTGATCTATTAAGAATTGGCCTTGAAAATCTTTCCGGACACCTTGAGGCAAAATGATCAATCTTATTGTAGTTAAAACATTTAAAAGGCAATTTCCCCTCATACTTACCAGATCCTCTTGGCATTCTTTTTGCAATAAGGGCTTCAAGTTGAGCAGCTTCTACTTCATCTTCTTCCAGGACTTTTCTTGCTTTTTCATACCATGATAGTTTCTCTGAAGAGTTCTCTCTCAGATCAAACTTTTGTTTTCCTTTTATAGAGGTACTAGCTTTGAATGCAAATTCAGTATTGGGGGTGCATCTCCAAACTCAATCAATTCAAATGCAGCCAATTACCAACAAATTGATCTCTTGTGATACCTGAATAGGATCTGAATTCTTCGATAGCAACAACCTTGTATTTGTAAGAATCAAGAAGGGATCTGAGAACTTTGCCAACAATCTCATCTTCATCCAAGATTCCACCAACACATCTAATGCCACAAAAAAGATCATTTACTCTTGGCATAAATGTAGTGATATTTTCATCTTCTCTCATTTTCAGGTTTTCAAAAAAAAAATTCAGACTTTGTATCTTGGTACATTTAACATACTTGTCTCCTTCATGCAGAAGTTCCAGTTTTTACCAAATCTCATATGTAGTTTTTAGATCAATAATATTTGTCAGCTTTGAATCAGATAAGCACTTAGAAGAGCTTCTTTAGCCTATAGATTATTTTCAGCATCTCTGATTTCATCTACAGTACTCAGACCATTCTATGGAGGAACATACTCTTTTGAAGCCATGATCCAATACTGCATTCCCATACATTGCAAGTGGCATTCCATGTGACTTTTCCAAAGAGTGAAATTGGTTCCATCAAACCTTGGACTATCCTTCTTGTAGGACGACATCCTGGATCTCCTTAAGTAGTTAAGCTCCTTTTAGAGGAACTTAGCTCTGATACCAATTGTTAGATTTAGGACAAACAACTGAGAGCAAGGGGGGTGAATCAGTTGTCCAAAACTTTCTTCCAATTAATCACTTAAATTCTTTTCTTAATTTAGCAGCATAATAATAATTCAATCATGGAAACATATTAACACATATGACACCAAGATTTTTAACATGGAAAACTCTGTTAAGGGAAAAACCACAGGGTGACTAACCCAAGATTGTATTCTCTGTTAAAAGAATAGAAAGAATAAAATGGCACATGCCAATTAGGGCTCACTACCTGAGCACACTAGTCACAAGAGGCCCACTACCTACAGGAAACACTATCTACAGAATAATAAGTATTACATACTTGAATTGAAGAATAGCATCTTCACCATGCTTGAGTCAGTTTCATTTAAGCCCAATACTTCTGCTCTGATCCTCTCTACCACAGTCTCATCTCCACAAGATACTTTGAAATAACTTTACAACTCCTTATTTATACAAGACATCGACTTAGGGATAATCATCCAAGTCAGCATACATTACAGAGCAAATACATAACTACAACATGACTAATTACAAAAAGACTTCATACAGATCAACACACTGTTGACCACATAGATCTGAGACTTCAATCTTCCTTTAGGAACACACCATTCTTCATAGAACATCTTCAAGATCATCTGTAGGATGTGTAACTCATCCGGTCAGCAAGACTTAGGAAGAACATCATCATCTGGAAGTAATTCTTCAATTATGAGATCAATCTTCAATGCGGACCACCAACATGAACTGGACACAATCTAAAGACCTCCACAAGCTTGCCTAAATCACCAAGGACATCCACACTACTTTTTCTTACTGAAATCATTCTCTCCTTCATCCAGAACCTCAAGAACATAGTCTATCATCACTGTTATATTGGAATAGATGCTTGCGGACCTCCAAACAAAGAACCAATTGAGTTGTCAATTCACATTGACTTCCTAAACACTCCACCAAATCTGCAGAACAAGATATTGCATTTCTAGAGCTCACTGGACTTATCTATGTCACTCTGTCATCTCTGAACATCTGCTAGAACTAGTTTTACTTAAGTGGCCATAACTTCTTTAGATCTTCATGCGGACCTCTGAAATCTTTACTGGATCATCTTAATACACTTATCTACAAACCCTTTGATGTACATCCTCTAATCTTCATCTTAGTTGGGATCTTTACCTCACTGTCTTCATTGTTCTTCTCTGTTCCTGATAGGACTAATTTTCTCAATATCCTCAGCATACAGCTCATCCATTCCTTATCATCAATGCAACAAGAGTATGTTGACATCAATGACAACACCAGTTAGGCCCATACTTGCAACAAAGAGACCATGCTTTGATACCACAGTAATGTCTCCAATTTAAAATTTATGATTAAATCCAAAACTAAAAATGTATTTAACAAACACTAATATAAATAGCCAAACTAGCTAACTAGTTTGCACAAGTATTACATAAAAATGAACATAAACAACTCAAATGTTTATTATTATTATTTTTTGATATATATGACATCAAATAAGGTCCATGGCATTAATTTAAAATAGAACCAACTTCTGCAATACTTCCCAGGAAAACCCACAACAAAACTATTCAAATTGTGCTAAAATACACATTATTCATCTCACTAAAACATTGCCAAACTACCGCAAAAGAATTAATATCGCATGAAAGCTCGAGATCTGAACCAAAAAGTGAGAAGAACAATAGAAACACCCATACAATAGAAGGAACTCCTATATAAATCTAAACTACCCAACTAAGAATGAATCTTTACACCCAAACTCACTAAAACTACAAATCTGCACAGCACTGCCGTCAACCAATGAAACCCCAAAATGCATGAAACTAATCCAATAAGAATTTATTGAATATAGGTCTAATACAACAAATTACTACAATAGATAATTAATATGTCAAATCTACATGTTCAACTACACACAACAACAAAATAATGTTGAAATGCACATGTAAAATTCACCCAACAGCCTCCAAACCCCTAGAATGGCATCCACACTTGGAAGGCTTGAACAAGGTGTTGGGGATGATGATTTATAGTATCATGCATAGAAAACAAACCCATACACAATAGAAAACTCAAAAAACACCACAAACTACACCTAAATACTCCAAAAATACATTGAAATCCCTTGCAAACATAAAATCGCTGAAACTATCTAAATCATTTATGTTGAGATGCAACCCCTAAGATGAGATTGCTTTTGCAACCCAAGAACACCGCCCTCATATTTTTGGGAACTTATGTCCACCGGTGACAAGCTCCATCTCCAATGGTTTCCTTGTCCACTAAAGTAATACAAAGCATCCACTCTGCAAGAAGATTGTAAAATTTGTGTTGTCCTCAACATTGCAACATTACACCTATTTATTTCCATGAGAGGCAATATTGGGCATCTAAAATTCCCAACATCGTCTTTTGGGAGTTACACCACATAATATTCAAAAATAATATTTCAATAATTGCCATAACTCCACTTATGCAAGATGTCAAATCATAAATACAAAATCTCCTATTTTCAACCACTCGTGATTCCTTCCGAATCCCATCCTCTAAGGAGGAATATTGAGCATTAATTAAAAATCAATTAGTATTCATTTGTCCAATTATATTTAAAAATACTCTACAACAAATGCAATTAGATAATTATTTTTCCTTCCAATCTGTCTTGTAATCTGACTTACCAATTTTGGACAAGGGGAACTTACTAAAAGTAGAGAGTGCCATTTTTTTGAAAAGGGGACATGACAATCCAAATGTCTATTCTCTTCATGAAAAGTGGGGCCACTTCCAAAAAGGAAGGCATGTGGGGCCCGTCGGTCTATGGTTGGAACTAAAGTACTCGAATGATGCTCTCCCTCTACAGTAGAAGACTTGCCAAGATTTGAATGACAGATATCAAGATTCCATAGACAATACTTATTATGTAAAATTTCATGTTTTTGATAATTTCAGCTTGAAAATAGGGTCTAGATCCCTTTAACAAAACACCCATAAGGGCATCAGGCCATTAACATGCCAAAAATAATAGCTTGATAGTACAGGAACAACAGAACAAAACAATAGAACAAAATACAACAAATGACAGAGAAAATAGAAAATAGGAGAAACAAGAAACTACGGGCTGTCAGTTGCCCCAAACTTGGCCAGGAACTCCACCATCTCCTTTTATTCACCTAAGCTATCAATGCCCACTTGTTTAACCTTGTCATCCATATCCTTCACTGCAACAAAGATGGAAGCCACCTGGTTTAAGGCTTTAGCCGCGAACTCCACTATGACCTTCCATTTGTTCTGCATTGAGTCCATTCTTTTCTGAAGGTTCTGGATATCCTCTACATATTTGACACATAGAGCACAAACCCCCTTACTATCTTGATGAACTACCTCCCCTACATCTTTCTTACCAATAGTGGCCTTCTTCTTACCTTCCAGACTTCTCAAGATGCTTTCATTCATCGAGGCAAAGTGACTAGTGCCCTCAACTTCATGCACAAAATCAGTTAGAGTCTCCTCTCCCTCTTCATCCATAGTCTCTTCCACAAATTTTGAGCCCTCAGAACCTTCCACCACTGGAGAACTAACCAAGGTTTCGCAACAATCCTTTTAGAATGATGAATACTCGGAAGAGTAGTCTCCCCACTTTCACTGCTACCCTTAGTTTCTAGAATAGTGTCCAATTCCATAATTTTCATAGGTGCCTCCTCTGTGTCAACACTCTTCCCTTCCTTCTGCTTCTTTTTCATAATTCCCTCCATTTCCTCCACCTAATCTCTCTTACCAAACTTCCTTCCCTACACTGGAGTGACATGCTTTTGTTTTGTGTTTTTAGTAGAAGTTGGGGTCTCAAATAGATTCCCTTCCACCGCACTGGGGCTGCCCTTAATTATAGGAGTCCCAATGCAAGTTTTCACTTTACCCTTACCCCTGTATGAACTACCCGACTATGGGTCCTCCAGAATCTTAACTTGAATAGGTTTAGGCAGACATAGGACAAGATGGAAATGATACAATTTCAAAATAAGGCCTTGATGTATTGGAATGAGAGGGTGATTGGCATTCTTGGCCCTAAGCTCCCTAACAAACTTAATGGAATTATCCAATGAAGAGAGTAAAAAGAAGGGAAAGCTAATCTCAACCTTGTTCCTAAAATGATTTAAAAGAGCAAAGTGGTAGTTGTAGTATACCCAGAACCAACCTTCTAGTGTGAAACAATTCATTATCATGAGACAGATTTGTACCCATAGCTCTGGCAATTCCTCTCTCACAAACCCACCATGAAGTTTTACAGGAGCTTCCCCTTCACGAACTAAGAGATTCATGTGCTCTAGGTTAGCCACTTTGCTTCACCTTGAATGCTTTTTACCTTTTGTGGGTAAACCAGTGGCTTGCCCAATGACCTCCTCAGAAACTTGGAATCCAATCTTCCCAATTCTGACTTCTCTGGTTTCCTCACCCCACGTCTCCACAAACTATCTTGACATATTTTAATCATGACCTGTCATCCCTTCAAGGAAAGGAACCACCTAGCCCTCTTCGATAATATGCCAAACAATAGGGTCCTGCTTAAATTCCTCAGCCCAGCTGGGTTCAATTTTCATGATGTATCCTCCCATCTTACTGGTCTGAGAGTGGCTAAGGAAACTGAACTAGTTTTGATCGATATGGAAGTAATCACAATTCCCAACCTTGAAATTACAAAAGGGACCACTAAAATAGCAATTATGTTGAGTTGTAGTAATGATGACAGTGTAATTATTATTGTTACAATCCTTAAGATCGCCACCTCAGGGGAAGTATTTAGCTACCACCCCGTGTGAAGATAGGTGATACCAGCCTCCATCTTAAACCAACCATGATGGATCATGAAATTAGCTATCACATCCGTCCTCCATCTCCTAGCCACCTGTCCATTCATCGTCCTTTTTGAATTGTGAAATCCTGACCCGAGATCTTTGCTAGTACCGAAGTCCCTACGCCTTTAATTATGCCAACCAAGCTTTCCCATCAATATCCTTGTAGTACTATTATCAATGCCATCCCCTATATCCCTATGGACCCCTTTACCCCAAATAGGACCCTGTTGACTTGACCACAACCTTGGCACATCATCCTGCAGGAGATTCTTGAATATCCTACCAAAAATAATTTAAAAATTTGAACTATTGATCCTGCTTTCCTGAAAGCCAAGAACTTCTGCCCGTCTCACACCCTGGTGATACCAAAGAATGACAACCATCACCCACCACTTATATTTCATGTCTCTTTCCATCTTGCTCAATCAGGTTACATATTTCTTGAGACAAGCTTGAGACACTTCTCCAGCATCCCCATCCATCCTTCCCACTTCCAACATTAGCTAAGGCATCCAACACATCATTTCCTTCTCTGTAGATATGAGAAATCTTGTATGTTAAGATATGATGTAAAATTCTATTTTTCCAAAGAGCAATATATTTGATAATGTAAAGTGAAATGTTATTACTAGATATTATATTTGAATATAATGAGTTTCAAGTTTGAAAAATTATTCCAAAAAGATATGCTTTTATTTCTTTGAAAATAAGAAGAGGTTTTTAAAAAAAAAATATCTCATTTTTGTATATCTTGTTTCAGTTACTTCTAAGTAATTTTATGTGTAATTCTGAGTAATATGAGAAGGCATGTTATACCCTAGCCCTTCATCCATCATATCAAGCCTTTATAAATGAAATTCCATCCTACCCATTTTGATCACAATTTCAAGTATTGTTATGCTGTTAGTTTCATTCTAGAGCAATCAACATCTCTATTAAGTCATAATAGCATTGAACATAGCTAGGTGGTAGGTGGGTGCATGCTATCTCCTCTCTATCGATGGGAAAGGAATAGTCCAAGGTGAAGGTATTAATTTTATTTCATTATCTTTGTGATTTACCTTGATTTTTTTTGTTCTTCAACAACTATTCCTTTCTCTATAGTAGCAGGGTCCTCCTCTTGGCAACAAGGACAAAACAATGATAAAAGAAAGTGGTATAAAAATTGGACAAATGCAATGGATTCTAGCATATAGATTGCTTGAAGTATAAATGGCTTGAGTTATGAAAATATGCATAAAAGAAAAAGGCACACAAAGTCTTGTTGTGAGCATAAAAGTGCTATGGAGACAACTAAATGCAAATAAAAAAAGAGAAAGATGCAATAATGAATTTGCCTCCTCAAATATATATAGAAGGGGAATATTTATAGACTGGAAATCCACACCAATGGTGGTGGTGATTGGGGAGTCAACAAAATTCATTGGTGAGAGAGTTGGCTTTGACTTAGAGTGAACAATGGCTAGAGAGCAAATCACAAAAGACAAAATGGATATAACACATAACTAGTTGAGAGATAAGAATAGATTTATTAGGAGCCAAGAATAGACTAATTGAGAGTCTAAAAATAGTTAGGGGGAGTGGATAGTTAATTGTGCATGGGGTAGTGTTGATGATTGTTTTGATGCAATCATAACAATAAGTTAAAATTCACATGAAATGAACTAAAACTATACTTGAAAGATAATAAGGAATCATTTGAGATTCAACTAATCCCAAGTCTACAATGGTTTGGTTGGTCAAGTTCAGTTGGTCAATGTGAAGCTGTAATGTTCAAGGGGCCTTACGTAGTTTAGGTTTGTTTGGTGGTTTACTGGACTAAGAATATGCAAAAAGGTCATGAGATATGTCAATACTTTTCATTCCTCTGCATAAAAGTGATACTGTGCTGTAGGTTTTAGATGGTTTTCTTGAATTTTTTGCAGCTTTCTTCTTTATCTATTTATGAAAACTGTCTACTTATAGCTCTGTTATGCATGCTTCTTCAAATTTGAGACAATTTCCTTTAGATTTCTACGTTTTCAGCTAAATATTTCAGATGGGTTGGGAAAAGTTAGAAAGATCTAATCTATACCTCATTTAATCTACCGAAGGATCTAATTGTTTCTGTTCTGCACTATGTAAATACCACAGTAATTTGATCAAATCCACAGTAAAAACCTTAAATGCAAGTTCTGAGCATTTTCACAAACATACATTTAAAATTGCAAGCTCTCAAAGAAAATATTTCAAAATACAAAGAAGAGCAGGAGAACACTCAAAAGATAGATGCAGAACTCCAGATTCTATTGTATTAGAAATGAATAGTCATACATGATTTACAATGTAGGAATGACTCTTAGTTTCATTGATCATACTACAGAGAACTTACAAGCTTTACAGATACAGTAAGGCAGTCAGACATTCCACGTGCACCTTACTGCAGACGAACAGGCGACCTCCTTCTTCTACTTCTAAACTATGCTAACTTGCTGTATGTTCCTAAAAGAAAAAATCCTGTTGTAGCTCCTGTTGTTTTCCTAAAATCCCTGTTGTAAAGTATTACAGTGTAGAGAGGCACAATATAAAGACATTCTGATTGTCCTCACTACAGCAAAAACCTAACTGAACCCCTGGTTCAAACCCCTGGTTACAACAATAAATACAGGTGAACCAGCTCTTCAAAATATCTCTGAGCAGTGTCAAATCTGGGCAAAATATTGCCCCTTCTAAGAAGTTCCGGCAGCTCAGCAATAACTCTTGTTTGTCTGTTGTAGTAATACTCTCAGCTGCAACCTTGTTCTTCACTTGAATGGCCTTGACTTTTTTGCACTTCATCCTTATCTTCCTGCTCCTGAGATCAGATTTCCTTCCTCCATGAGGTCACTGTGTTGACTTTCCAGTTGCTTCCTCAACTGCAAGCCTGCAAGACAAGACAAGCAATAAGTATTTCATTTATCACATAAACAGCAGGAAATTAAAATAATCATTTAAATCCAGGTGACTACGCAAAATTGTGGAAATCGGATCCAGAATACTCTTAAAACGCGTTCAAAACGCATTCAGACCGCTCAAAACCCATCGGGTCAACCATCGCTGACCGAAAAAATGCCACGGGCGCCAAAAAATGGTTTAAAACTCCACCGCTTCATTTCCCGCCCATCGGCATGACTATCGCTATCGGCGTGTCAAAAAACATGTTGGCCGATATTCTCTTCATCTGCATGATATTTTGGAAATATGATGCTCTCCCTTCTGAAGGTCCAGATGACGTCATCAAGATGTTTCGCTTCTGTATATTGGAGAAAAGAACAACATCATCATCATCATCATGTTGAAGAAGAATAGGAGGATATGGAATATGATCCTGCTGCTGAGGAAAGGAAAATGATGGTGACGTCATCGTCATATTCGGGCTTCATTAAAATGCAAAAGATGACGTCATCATCATGTTCAGTTAAGATCAGGGGATAATTTGTAATATCGGGTCACCTAAGGAGCATGATCAGGATGATGAATGTAATACGACCCCTTTGCGGCCAAGGCAACCCTCTCGAAAGATCAGGATGATGATGATCATCAGGATATTTGGGGCTTTTGTCGAACTTAGAATAAGACGTCATCATCATATTTGCGAACCGGATCATGCTTTGGAAAATATCCTGCCGAAGGGAAATATGATGATGATGATCATCAGGATATTAGCTTCTTCGTTTATCAGATCGGGATGACGTCATCATGATATCCGGAGCCTTTGTTAAACTTAGAACATGACGTCATTAGGATGTTTCGCTAACCGGATCATGTTTTGGAGGATATCCTGCCGAAGGGAAATGTGATGATGATGATCATCAGGATATTTGGAAAAGGTCATATTTCTCGGCAGGAGGACTTTACGAAATATCGGGTAGACAAACAAGATCATGATGATCTCGACAATATGACAGGATAAAAAATATGATGATCCTCCTCATCGAATTATCATGATGACGTCATCATCACATTTCGTCTTCGGAGCATAAGGATGAGTTGAGGTCATCATCAGGTTAGCGCTAGGGTGATATTCAAAATATGATCATGCTGTTGAGGAATGGAATATCACCTTCTTCTTAAAAGATAGGGTGATCATCATGATATTGCAAAAAGGAGATCAGGAGGATATGAAGACGTCATCATCATCTTAGCGAATTTCAGCAAATATCAGGATGATGACCCTCCGATAGGATTTTAACATGCGCATGCAAATATGCCGATGGTGGATTTTCTAAGTCAGGGTGATCTTATAATATCATCATGATATTATAAGATCAGGTAATGTTAAAATATCATGATGATGCTCGCGATACAAAAGACCGCTCGACGGGGAAAACTTACTATGACTTAAAGTTGACGTCCAGATATTTGAACCTCAGGATATTATCGAGGGGGCGTTTCAAATATGATGATGATGTTCTTCATACAGCAAAACCGAGTTTATAAAATATGACCCTCCTAAAATCATGATGCTCACGATGCGCATAAGGCCATTTGACGGGTAAAGGGCACTACCACCTAAGATTGACGTCCGGATATTGCGACTGCATGATTTTTATCGGGTGATAGACCAAGATCATGATGACCTTAACAACATGAAAAAAATATGATGATCACTTGCGATTATCAGGTTTGACCAAAACTTTGACTGTGCATAACTTCCACATATGGACGAATTTTCAAGTGAAGTAAAAGGCAAACCTGCATGGAATTTCAAGCTCTTTCTAAATATGAGGTCACAGCAATAAAATATGAACTTTGACAAACTAACCTCATGATGATGACCAACCTCATCCTAACCTTCATGATGATGATGCACCTGACTCATTTTTACCAAACCGCCAGAAAGCAGACAAACACAAGCAGAAGCAAAAAGCAAAACATCAGCAGGGGTACCCATTTTGCTAAGGAGCATAATGGGGCGTGTTGTGAACATCACAACAACTAGCAACCAAAACAAAACAATTAAATTCAGAGTGTTCAAGGAAACTAGATGAAATGAACTCATAACTTCCAACTATCTTTCCTGCAAATTACTATTCAGCTTGAGACTCAAAGTATTCAATAAAGATGCATGAATTTCCATTTTCAGTTTAGTTGTGTGCACGTGATTAATTATCCTCATCTTGAAGATCGGTTGAACAAACCAGTGACTGACATTAGCCTACGTAGGTGAGGATATTCCCTCATAGCCGACCGGATAGAGCCTTGCTGCCAGCGAGCGTCTATAGCCCCGGCAAGGTTATCGTTACAATTCTCCTAAGTAGAGCCCCACTGCCAGCGAGCGTCCATAGCCCCGGTAGAGTTACTTAGATGGTTTAATCTGGATTTTTAGTATAATCCGCTTTATTTATTTATTTATTTATTTTGTTTTCTAATTTTGAAAGATTTCATAAGATATAGCAATTTGTAACTTCATGATGCAAGGAGTGGACACTTGCTGAAATTAAGCTGAGAATTGTAATGGTAGCAAGGGTGACCTCTGATTTTTCACCTAATATCTACACTGGTAAGTTCAACAAACCCAAGGATTTTAGGTGTGTCATCATGAGAAACCTGCTTTGAATTCTCAATCACATTTATTGAATACAAAACTTCAGAAGATGAACAACTCTCTACATTCATGACAGTGACAAGTTATGTGTAAATTGTAAATGATTAACTTGAATACCCTAAATTTTATACTGTTTTGAATGGTTGCTAGTTTTGCTCCTTAATACTCTAAAGTAAAATAAAGATCCGTGCTGAGGAGACAACAAACAAACCAAACAAATAGGCTGTACACACAACACAACAAAAGAAAAAACTGTACAAATAGAAAGAAACAAAAAGCAAAAACAAACAGAGGACAAGCTATACAAACAGCCAACCCAAAAGAAAACAGCAAAAGAAGAACTGTACATTATCCATAGCACCTTACATTAAGAAAAAGGGACTGCCCCCCTTTTTACCTCAAGCCTGGAAGTAGTGTTTCAAATGCTGGCCATTAACTGGTAATGGCACATCTTCTCCAGTCAAGGTCTTAAGTCTAAAGGTGTTATCTCCTATTATTTCTGAGACTTGTAATGGACCCAGCCATAATTTATCAAATTTTCCATGGCTTCCTTTCTTTTCATGTGCTTTGTCCCAGCACAACACTAAGTCTGATATCCTAAATGTTTTGACTCTTGCCCCTTTGTCCAACCACCTCTTAACAACCGCTTGGTGCTTGGCAAACTTCTCGAGGGCTTGACCTCTTTTCTCCTCTAGTTGTAACATTTGCACTATTTTGGCTTCCCTATGGTTATCAAAGCCTAGATATTCATTGGCAAACTTCCAGGTTGGTATTCTCAGATTAACCGGAAGTATGGGATCAGTCCCATAAACTAAGTGATAAGGTGTGCTACCTAAAGCTGTTTTAAACTTGGTCCTGTCTACCCATAATGCATATCTTAATAGGGTATTCCACTCTCTAGGACTTTTGGCAATTAACCTCTTGATTATGTCTAATGAAATTTTGTTTGTTGATTCAGCCAGTCCATTACCTTGAGGGTAATAATTCGAAGAAAACCTTAGAATAATCCCATATTCAAATGCCCATTTAGAAAATTTTAAAGAAGAGAAAGCAGGGCCGTTATCACATACCAATGAATAGGGCGTTCCAAACCTGGTGATAATGTTTTCTTCAAGGAACTTGATAACTACCTCAGTTGTGGAAAACTTGCAGCAGGTGGCCTCAGTCCACCTTGTACAATAGTCCGTTACCATCAATATAAATTTGTGTCCTACAGAAGATGGGGGATTGATAACTCCGATAAAATCCAAGCCCCATTGTGCAAACGGTCTGGACTCGATCACAGGTTGCAGTGGATTGGCCAGATTTCTCCCTTTGTTTGCTGCAGTCTGACAGGTGTGGCAACTTCTGATGTGACTCTTAGTATCTTTGAACATAGTGGGCCAGTAATAGCCCGCTCTCAGTATTTTGTGTGTTGTAGCTAAATGGGAACCATGACTGGTTCCGTACTTGTCATGTAGTTCTGTCAACACTCTATCAGCTTCAGTTCTGTTTATGCATCTCAGATAAATTCCATCATGGTTCTTCCTGAATAGAAGACCTCCTTGCACCATATAATTCTGTGCCTTAATCTTCAAAGCTCTCCTCTGAGAAGCCTTCATCTTGCTTGGGTACTTTCCAGCTATCAGGAAGGTGCTTAAATCATCGTACCAGCCTTATGCGTCCTGGGAATTCAATACATATTGTTGTTTTATCAGATTTGGATCCATGTTTGCTATTGTCTGCACCAACGCCTACCCTCTGACCAGCTTTGCGGGAATGATCTCCATGTCGAATTCTTGCAGTGTGGTGATCCATTTGGCTCTTTTTTCTCCAGGCTCGTTTTGCATCAGCAACATTTTTACTGCTGCGTCTGGTACTATGGCTTTAATCTGGCTGCGCAGAATATAGTGTCTAAATTTTTTCACAGCCTTCACTAATGCGAATGCCTGTCTTTCGATATCTAGATATCTCAGCTATGCATCCTTCAGAGGCGCACTCATAAATGCTATGGGCCTCTCTCCATTATTTTCACCTTTCTGTGTCAAGGCAGCCGCGACAGAATGAGAAGATGCAAAGGAGTAGATGTAAAACGGGCTTGTGTAGTCTGGACTTGCCAATACAGGGGCATTAGAAATTGCCTCCTTGATATCTTCAAATGCAGCTTTGGCCACTGGCGTCCATTCCATCTGTGCATCTTTCTTTAACATAGCATTCAACAGCTGCACGATCTCTGCAAAACCTGTTATAAACTTCCGAACAAAGTTAATTTTACCAAAAAATGATTTCAATTCTTTCCTACTGTTTGGTATTTGCAAATTTTTTATGGATTCTATTCTATCCGGATCAATTGAAATTCCATTTTCAGAAATGACATGGCCTAATAATTTACCTTCAGTTATGCCAAATATACATTTCTTAGGATTAAGGGAAATCCCATACCTTTCACATCGCTGGAGTACTTTTCTGAGGTCCTCAGCGTGGGTGGATGCATCCTTGGAATACACAGTTAAATCATCCATATACACAACAATGCATTTACCTGATAATCCACGGAATGCAACGTCCATGGCCCTCTGAAAAGTGGCACCTACATTAATTAGACCAAAAGGCATTCTTCTATACGCATAATTTCCCCATTTGCAAGTGAAGGTGGTTTTTAGTCTATCTTCTCTGTCAATTAAGACCTGATTATAACCTGAAAAACCATCTAAAAAAGACATCATCTTTGCACCATTTACTGCTTGCAGTACTTCGTCTATTGGGGGCAAAGGATAATTATCCTTTTCAGATGCCTTGTTCAAATTTCTAAAATCTACGCACAACCTGATGTCTTCATTTTTCTTCCTCACTAGTACTAAGTTAGCTACCCAGACAGAATGTCTGACTGGGAAAACTATTCCAGCGGACAGTAATTTTTTAACTTCCTCAAATATTAAAGGCTCTAGAATGGCATTTACAGGCCTCTGTTTCTGCCTAAATGGTTTGACTTCTTTTCTTAAAGGTATTACGTGAGTTATGATGGACTCATCAAATGTTTTCAAGTCTTCATAAGTCCATGCTATGACATGTTTATACTCTTTCAGAACGTCCAGAACCTCTTTTCTAATTTTCTCAGAGCAAGCTTTCCCAATTAGTACATTTTGCGGATTTAGCTCAGTCCCTAAGTTATGTAAATCACACTTACCCCCTTCTGTTTTGGGTAAGTCTTTCTGTCTTATTACTCCGTCGAAGTCAAAGATGTGTTCTAATTCAATTACTCCTTTTGGTAAGAAGTTTCTCTTTAAGTTGATCATATCTTCTTCGTCCCATGTTACTTCAGGCCTTTCTTGTTCATCAATGATTTGGGCCTCAAATGCCTCATTACAAGTCAGAAAATTAATAATTTGCTGATCCTCTCCAAATACCTGAAAGTGTGTAACGTTGTCTGGTATACTGGGTACGTTAACTAGCTCAACAGCAAATCGTCTTAGTCCTGACAGTGCCAATGGTTCTAATGTACTAGCAGCAACTGCTAACGCATCTGGCCTGTGGTTCAGCTCTCTAGGAATGTGCTCTATGTTAAAAGCATCAAACGAACCCATTAAACCCCATACTCTATGTCTGTAACTAATCATCTTCTTATAATTGCAGGCATATAGTTTCCTCACTTGTCTGACTACTAATTCAGAGTCTGAAAATACTCTGATGGTTTTTACCCCTTTCTTGATGGCCATGACAAGTCCTAAAATTAGGGCCTCATATTCAGCAATATTGTTAGTGCAGGAAAATTGTAATCTATATGCTGCCAAATGTGATTTACCTTGAGGATTTATGAGTTCAATACCCGCACCTGCGCCCTGTTTTGATTTGGACCCATCACATTTTAACGTCCACATGCCATCTTTACTTTTCTGATCTTTTACCTTGGCATACTTTGTCCCTTTTATTGCCTGTGGGGTGTTATCTTGTTTATTCATGGGTTTTTCCGTTTGGTTATCTTGCATATGTGTGTTTTTAGTTTGCAACTCAGAAAGATAACTACCCTCGTCCTCTATTTCTTTTCCTAAATCTGGAATCAAAGCATCTATATGATCCTGAACATATCTCTGTGTTGGATCAGAATTCTTATCTTTCTCTTGTGACTCTACCCTCCCTATGCACTTTTTGTATTCATATTCAATGATATCTTTGCATATTTCACAATTCTCCTCAGAATGTTGCCTATCATGGACTCTACACCTATTTTTATATAACTTACATTGGACTGGGAGATTGTGTGTAACGCACTCTTCCACCTCTCGTCTAATGGCACGACCAAATTTGTCTATTGCATTGTTTTCTTCATCTAAAGAATTTCCGTCAGACTCAATGAATAGTGCCGTTCTATTGTTGACACACTTCTTTCTAATGTTTAACATCATAATCTCTTCAATCTGCATCCCATTGTTGGTAATTCTATAGACACCTGGTTCAACAGCAGCATATAATATTTCATTAGTTCGATTATACTCTGTTATCATATGTTTCATTCTGGGCTCTGCCTCTATTCTGATCTAGTTTGGGATGCCTCTCCACGGTAACCACATGTGTGAAAAGTCAGTAGCCATATATCCGTTTAATGTCTTGGACCAATCCCTACTTAGCAACATTCCATAATTTACGGGTATATCCACTACTTGAATGTCAATGATTTGGCTTACCCTAGGGTCTGAAGCTAATTGCACTTGTATGTTCATGAGTTCTCCTACCACGCTAACCTCGGTCTTATCTAATTGCGTGACAACCTTGGCAGATTTGGTGGGAGTCAGCCCGAGAGTTTTACATATTCCTAAGGGCATTACGTTGGCTGAAGCACCAGAATCTACCATGCAATTGTGTATATTCTTCCCACACAACCTAACAGTTAACAAGAAAGGTTGAGTATCCCTCTTATCCGTATGTATTACCACATTTGTATTGGAAGGCTGCTCAACTTTCTTACCTTTCTCCTTAGGTGGTGAATCACTATTAGGAACAGTTATATCAGCAGACACCTTGTTCGTTATGGATGTATCCAGGGATTTTAAAAAAGCATTTCTAATCCCTGGGGTCTTCAATAATTCATTTAGAGGTATACTGACCCTAATTTTCTTTATTTCCTCTGATAAGTAATTCATTAATCTTGTTGTCTCTATTGCTTCTGTCTTACTTGTTTGATCCTTTTGCACTATTGTTCCATTATTTGTGTGCTGACTAGCTTTGAGTGTGGCAGGATTGTTGCTAGCATTCTGATCTGGGGGTGTATTGATGTTATTCGGGGGAGTGGAAGTGGTGAAAGGTCCTCCCGGCCTAGGGTTGTTCCTCAAATTGTAGGTGTGGCTTTTATTTGTTTGTTGAAAGGCCTGCACCTCTTCTGTTTCATTTAATATCTCGTTTTCAGATTCAAAAGGAAACTGAAAAGCATTTAACACAAAGGCTGATTCAGGATAAAGACTTTCACAACAGTATGGTTCATCCTCTAGCAATTCATCCTCTTTCTCTTCTGCGGTTGCAAAGGTAAATGTTTCTAAGACTAATGCTGTGTCATATTCTGAGGGTACTACCTCATTACCCTTAGGAATGAGAAATTCAGAGGTAGGAGGCTATACATCTACGTTGAAAATACTAGCTACCAAGTGGAACTGTGGACAGTCGTGCTCAGCATGGGCATTGGTATTGTGAAATCTGCACCAATTTTTGGGTGCTGTACTGGCCATTTGTATGCTGGTTGTTTGTTTTGCACCATGATTATCTGTATTCTCAAAAGGAGAAGCCAGAGTACCGTTGTTGGGCCCAGTGTTCCATGTCTTGGGTGGCCTAGGTTGATTCTGATTTTTGTTATTATTGCCCCAGGTCCTATTATCTATCACTGGCCCCCTATTTTGCATTGGTTGCCCCTGACTGGGGCCTTGATGCTGATTGTAGCTTTGGTTCTGATTGTACTGCTGATTTTGGTTGAGACTATAATTCTGATTTTGGCCTTGGTTGTGATTTTGATGTGGATTGTAGTTTTGGTTGCTTCTTCCATAGAGGTTCTCATTTCTTAGCTGTGTCACTTCGGTTGTTAATCTTTTCAAATGTGCAGTAATCTCTTTGATTTCTTCCCTATCCTCTTGTGCTTTTGCCACAGTTACATCCCTAGGAAGTTGGAAGAAAGGCTGACCATTATTTTGACTGTTATTGGAAGTACTAGCCGTGTAAGGAGTTATAGCTTGGATTGGAGTAGGATTATACACAGGTGTGTAAGAAGGAACCGGATTTACTAGTGGAGTATGCTGCACAGGGACTCCATTCCATGGGTGTGCCTAATTCTGCACCCCAAAATTTCCTCCATTGACAAATGGACTATAAGTTGTATGTCTCATTTCTTGGTTCACTGAGGCTGCCTCTTTATAGGCTTTGGATATTGAATCAATGTCAGGTTTTCTTTTGACAAACATGGCGGTTAAAGGATCCAAGGCAGCATAGTACATAGCCAACAAGGGAGCATCATCTATGGTGTAAGGGGCTACCAGCCTAGAATAGGCCTTTTGAAATCTGTCATTGAAATTATCAATTAGCTCTCCCTCACCTCGTTTTATAGCAGCCAATTTATGATACAAAGCGCAAGGGTCAATGGGTCCTCTAAATCTTGATAGAAATGCTTCTTCCATAAGTGCCCAGGAAGAAATGTAACCATTGGGTAAGTTTACGTACCAGCTAGAGGCCTGCTCATTAAAGGTGTAAGGAAACAATCTACACACAACATCCTCGTGCTCTAACATAGCCCTAAAACATGCTTCCTTAAATATTCTAATATGATCCTCTGGGTCCTGATGCAACTGGTATTTGGGACATATCTTTTCCAGATTTTTTGGCATCTCATGATAATCATTGAAGAGTATGGGAGAATTGACATCGAAATAAGCCATTGCAGGTGTTTGAGCTTGACTTGAACCTGTAGGAATACCTAGATTGATTGGTGGATTAGGATTTAGAGGAGGATTGAGACCTCCAGGAGTGCTTGAACCAAGATTTAAAGACCTGAACAGTGATCTATCAGGACTTACAATACTACGGATGTTAAAAGGTGACCCAGGAGGTGTTCCAGATGAACTTCCTGCTTGCGATATCTTTGGATTCCAAATTAAAGGGCTTTTACTTCGCCTTGTATCAGGTAGTTGCACAAATATATCTCCTGAACTAGATCTAGACCTAGTCACTCTATTGCTGTCATTAGCCAGTTTGAAATGAAACCTAACTCAGGAAGGCCCTCCTTCTAGCGCCAGAAAACTGTTGATGATTGTTTTGATGCAATCATAACAATAAGTTAAAATTCACATGAAATGAACTGAAACTATACTTTAAAGATAAGAAGGAATCATTTGAGATTCAACTAATCCCAAGTCTACAATGGTTCGGTTGGTCAAGTTCAGTTGGTCAATGTGAAGCTGTAATGTTCAAGGGGCCTTACGTAGTTTAGGTTTGTTTGGTGGTTTACTGGACTAAGAATATGCAAAAAGGTCATGAGATATGTCAATACTTTTCATTCCTCTGCATAAAAGTGATACTGTGCTGCAGGTTTTAGATGGTTTTCTTGAATTTTTTACAGCTTTCTTCTTTATCTATTTATGAAAACTGTCTACTTATAGCTCTGTTATGCATGCTTCTTCAAATTTGAGACAATTTCCTTTAGATTTCTACGTTTTCAGCTAAATATTTCAGATGGGTTGGGAAAAGTTAAAAAGATCTAATCTATACCTCATTTAATCTACCGAAGGATCTAATTGTTTCTGTTATGCACTATGTAAATACCACAGTAATTTGATCAAATCCACAGTAAAAACCTTAAATGCAAGTTCTGAGCATTTTCACAAACATACATTTAAAATTGCAAGCTCTCAAAGAAAATATTTCAAAATACAAAGAAGAGCAGGAGAACACTCAAAAGATAGATGCAGAACTCCAGATTCTATTGTATTAGAAACGAATAGTCATACATGATTTACAATGTAGGAATGACTCTTAGTTTCATTGATCATACTACAGAGAACTTACAAGCTTTACAGATACAGTAAGGCAGCCAGACATTCCACGCGCACCTTACTACAGACGAACAGGCAACCTCCTTCTTCTACTTCTAAACTATGCTAACTTGCTGTATGTTCCTAAAAGAAAAAATCCTGTTGTAGCTCCTGTTGTTTTCCTAAAATCCCTGTTGTAAAGTATTACAGTGTAGAGAGACACAATATAAAGACATTCTGATTGTCCTCACTACAGCAAAAACCTAACTGAACCCCTGGTTCAAACCCCTAGTTACAGCAATAAATACAGGTGAACCAGCTCTTCAAAATATCTCTGAGCAGTGTCAAATCTGGGCGAAATATTGCCCCTTCTAAGAAGTTCCGGCAGCTCAGCAATAACTCTTGTTTGTCTGTTGTAGTAATACTCTCAGCTGCAACCTTGTTCTTCACTTGAATGGCCTTGACTTTTTCGCACTTCATCCTTATCTTCCTGCTCCTGAGATCAGATTTCCTTCCTCCATGAGGTCACTGTGTTGACTTTCCAGCTGCTTCCTCAACTGCAAGCCTGCAAGACAAGACAAGCAATAAGTATTTCATTTATCACATAAACAGCAGGAAATTAAAATAATCGTTTAAATCCAGGTGACTGCGCAAAATTGTGGAAATCGGATCCAGAATACTCTTAAAACGTGTTCAAAACGCATTCAGACCACTCAAAACCCATCGGGTCAACCATCGCTGACCGAAAAAATGCCACGGGCGCCAAAAAATGGTTTAAAACTCCACCGCTTCATTTCCCGCCCATCGGCATGACTATCGCTATCGGCGTGTCAAAAAACATGTTGGCCGATATTCTCTTCATCTGCATGATATTTTGGAAATATGATGCTCTCCCTTCTGAAGGTCCAGATGACGTCATCAGGATGTTTCGCTTATGTATATTGGAGAAAAGAACAACATCATCATCATCATCATGTTGAAGAAGAATAGGAGGATATGGAATATGATCCTGCTGCTGAGGAAAGGAAAATGATGGTGATGTCATCGTCATATTCGGGCTTCATTAAAATGCAAAAGATGACGTCATCATCATGTTCAGTTAAGATCAGGGGATAATTTGTAATATCGGGTCACCTAAGGAGCATGATCAGGATGATGAATGTAATACGACCCCTTTGCGGCCAAGGCAACCCTCTCGAAAGATCAGGATGATGATGATCATCAGGATATTTGGGGCTTTTGTCGAACTTAGAATAAGACGTCATCATCATATTTGCGAACCGGATCATGCTTTGGAAAATATCCTGCCGAAGGCAAATATGATGATGATGATCATCAGGATATTAGCTTCTTCGTTTATCAGATCGGGATGACGTCATCATGATATCCGGAGCCTTTGTTAAACTTAGAACATGACGTCATTAGGATGTTTCGCTAACCGGATCATGTTTTGGAGGATATCCTGCCGAAGGGAAATGTGATGATGATGATCATCAGGATATTTGGAAAAGGTCATATTTCTCGGCAGGAGGACTTTACGAAATATCGGGTAGACAAACAAGATCATGATGATCTCGACAATATGACAGGATAAAAAATATGATGATCCTCCTCATCGAATTATCATGATGACGTCATCATCACATTTCGTCTTCGGAGCATAAGGATGAGTTGAGGTCATCATCAGGTTAGCGCTAGGGTGATATTCAAAATATGATCATGCTGTTGAGGAATGGAATATCACCTTCTTCTTAAAAGATAGGGTGATCATCATGATATTCCAAAAAGGAGATCAGGAGGATATGAAGACGTCATCATCATCTTAGCGAATTTCAGCAAATATCAGGATGATGACCCTCCGATAGGATTTTAACATGCGCATGCAAATATGCCGATGGTGGATTTTTCTAAGTCAAGGTGATCTTATAATATCAACATGATATTATAAGATCAGGTAATGTTAAAATATCATGATGATGCTCGCGATACAAAAGACCGCTCGACGGGGAAAACTTACTATGACTTAAAGTTGACGTCCAGATATTTGAACCTCAGGATATTATCGAGGGGGCATTTCAAATATGATGATGATGTTCTTCATACAGCAAAACCGAGTTTATAAAATATGACCCTCCTAAAATCATGATGCTCACGATGCGCATAAGGCCATTTGACGGGTAAAGGGCACTACCACCTAAGATTGATGTCCGGATATTGCGACTGCATGATTTTTATCGGGTGATAGACCAAGATCATGATGACCTTAACAACATGAAAAAAATATGATGATCACTTGCGATTATCAGGTTTGACCAAAACTTTGACTGTGCATAACTTCCACATATGGACGAATTTTCAAGTGAAGTAAAAGGCAAACCTGCATGGAATTTCAAGCTCTTTCTAAATATGAGGTCACAGCAATAAAATATGAACTTTGACAAACTGACCTCATGATGATGACCAACCTCATCCTGACCTTCATGATGATGATGCACCTGACTCATTTTTACCAAACCGCCAGAAAGCAGACAAACACAAGCAGAAGCAAAAAGCAAAACATCAGCAGGGGTACCCATTTTGCTAAGGAGCATAATGGGGCGTGTTGTGAACATCACAACAACTAGCAACCAAAACAAAACAATTAAATTCAGAGTGTTCAAGGAAACTAGATGAAATGAACTCATAACTTCCAACTATCTTTCCTGCAAATTACTATTCAGCTTGAGACTCAAAGTATTCAATAAAGATGCATGAATTTCCATTTTCAGTTTAGTTGTGTGCACGTGATTAATTATCCTCATCTTGAAGATCGGTTGAACAAACCAGTGATTGACATTAGCCTACGTAGGTGAGGATATTCCCTCATAGCCGACCGGATAGAGCCTTGCTGCCAGCGAGCGTCTATAGCCCCGGCAAGGTTATCGTTACAATTCTCCTAAGTAGAGCCCCACTGCCAGCGAGCGTCCATAGCCCCGGTAGAGTTACTTAGATGGTTTAATCTGGATTTTCAGTATAATCCGCTTTATTTATTTATTTATTTATTTTGTTTTCTAATTTTGAAAGATTTCATAAGATATAGCAATTTGTAACTTCATGATGCAAGGAGTGGACACTTGCTGAAATTAAGCTGAGAATTGTAATGGTAGCAAGGGTGACCTCTGATTTTTCACCTAATATCTACACTGGTAAGTTCAACAAACCCAAGGATTTTAGGTGTGTCATCATGAGAAACCTGCTTTGAATTCTCAATCACATTTATTGAATACAAAACTTCAGAAGATGAACAACTCTCTACATTCATGACAGTGACAAGTTATGTGTAAATTGTAAATGATTAACTTGAATACCCTAAATTTTATACTGTTTTGAATGGTTGCTAGTTTTGCTCCTTAATACTCTAAAGTAAAATAAAGATCCGTGCTGAGGAGACAACAAACAAACCAAACAAATAGGCTGTACACACAACACAACAAAAGAAAAAACTGTACAAATAGAAAGAAACAAAAAGTAAAAACAAACAGAGGACAAGCTATACAAACAGCCAACCCAAAAGAAAACAGTAAAAGAAGAACTGTACATTATCCATAGCACCTTACATTAAGAAAAAGGGACTGCCCCCCTTTTTACCTCAAGCCTGGAAGTAGTGTTTCAAATGCTGGCCATTAACTGGTAATGGCACATCTTCTCCAGTCAAGGTCTTAAGTCTAAAGGTGTTATCTCCTATTATTTCTGAGACTTGTAATGGACCCAGCCATAATTTATCAAATTTTCCATGGCTTCCTTTCTTTTCATGTGCTTTGTCCCAGCACAACACTAAGTCTGATATCCTAAATGTTTTGACTCTTGCCCCTTTGTCAAACCACCTCTTAACAACCGCTTGGTGCTTGGCAAACTTCTCGAGGGCTTGACCTCTTTTCTCCTCTAGTTGTAACATTTGCACTATTTTGGCTTCCCTATGGTTATCAAATCCTAGATATTCATTGGCAAACTTCCAGGTTGGTATTCTCATATTAACCGGAAGTATGGGATCAGTCCCATAAACTAAGTGATAAGGTGTGCTACCTAAAGCTGTTTTAAACTTGGTCCTGTCTACCCATAATGCATATCTTAATAGGGTATTCCACTCTCTAGGACTTTTGGCAATTAACCTCTTGATTATGTCTAATGAAATTTTGTTTGTTGATTCAGCCAGTCCATTACCTTGAGGGTAATAATTCGAAGAAAACCTTAGAATAATCCCATATTCAAATGCCCATTTAGAAAATTTTAAAGAAGAGAAAGCAGGGCCGTTATCACATACCAATGAATAGGGCATTCCAAACCTGGTGATAATGTTTTCTTCAAGGAACTTGATAACTACCTCAGTTGTGGAAAACTTGCAGCAGGTGGCCTCAGTCCACCTTGTACAATAGTCCGTTACCGTCAATATAAATTTGTGTCCTACAAAAGATGGGGGATTGATAACTCCGATAAAATCCAAGCCCCATTGTGCAAACGGTCTGGACTCGATCACAGGTTGCAGTGGATTGGCCAGATTTCTCCCTTTGTTTGCTGCAGTCTGACAGGTGTGGCAACTTCTGATGTGACTCTTAGTATCTTTGAACATAGTGGGCCAGTAATAGCCCGCTCTCAGTATTTTGTGTGTTGTAGCTAAATGGGAACCATGACCGGTTCCGTACTTGTCATGTAGTTCTGTCAACACTCTATCAGCTTCAGTTCTGTTTATGCATCTCAGATAAATTCCATCATGGTTCTTCCTGAATAGAAGACCTCCTTGCACCATATAATTCTGTGCCTTAATCTTCAAAGCTCTCCTCTGAGAAGCCTTCATCTTGCTTGGGTACTTTCCAGCTATCAGGAAGGTGCTTAAATCATCGTACCAGCCTTATGCGTCCTGGGAATTCAATACATATTGTTGTTTTATCAGATTTGGATCCATGTTTGCTATTGTCTGCACCAACGCCTACCCTCTGACCAGCTTTGCGGGAATGATCTCCATGTCGAATTCTTGCAGTGTGGTGATCCATTTGGCTCTTTTTTCTCCAGGCTCGTTTTGCATCAGCAACATTTTTACTGCTGCGTCTGGTACTATGGCTTTAATCTGGCTGCGCAGAATATAGTGTCTAAATTTTTTCACAGCCTTCACTAATGCGAATGCCTGTCTTTCGATATCTAGATATCTCAGCTGTGCATCCTTCAGAGGCGCACTCATAAATGCTATGGGCCTCTCTCCATTATTTTCACCTTTCTGTGTCAAGGCAGCCGCGACAGAATGAGAAGATGCAAAGGAGTAGATGTAAAACGGGCTTGTGTAGTCTGGACTTGCCAATACAGGGGCATTAGAAATTGCCTCCTTGATATCTTCAAATGCAGCTTTGGCCACTGGCGTCCATTCCATCTGTGCATCTTTCTTTAACATAGCATTCAACAGCTGCACGATCTCTGCAAAACCTGTTATAAACTTCCGAACAAAGTTAATTTTACCAAAAAATGATTTCAATTCTTTCCTACTGTTTGGTATTTGCAAATTTTTTATGGATTCTATTCTATCCGGATCAATTGAAATTCCATTTTCAGAAATGACATGGCCTAATAATTTACCTTCAGTTATGCCAAATATACATTTCTTAGGATTAAGGGAAATCCCATACCTTTCACATCGCTGGAGTACTTTTCTGAGGTCCTCAGCGTGGGTGGATGCATCCTTGGAATACACAGTTAAATCATCCATATACACAACAATGCATTTACCTGATAATCCACGGAATGCAACGTCCATGGCCCTCTGAAAAGTGGCACCTACATTAATTAGACCAAAAGGCATTCTTCTATACGCATAATTTCCCCATTTGCAAGTGAAGGTGGTTTTTAGTCTATCTTCTCTGTCAATTAAGACCTGATTATAACCTGAAAAACCATCTAAAAAAGACATCATCTTTGCACCATTTACTGCTTGCAGTACTTCGTCTATTGGGGGCAAAGGATAATTATCCTTTTCAGATGCCTTGTTCAAATTTCTAAAATCTACGCACAACCTGATGTCTTCATTTTTCTTCCTCACTAGTACTAAGTTAGCTACCCAGACAGAATGTCTGACTGGGAAAACTATTCCAGCGGACAGTAATTTTTTAACTTCCTCAAATATTAAAGGCTCTAGAATGGCATTTACAGGCCTCTGTTTCTGCCTAAATGGTTTGACTTCTTTTCTTAAAGGTATTACGTGAGTTATGATGGACTCATCAAATGTTTTCAAGTCTTCATAAGTCCATGCTATGACATGTTTATACTCTTTCAGAACGTCCAGAACCTCTTTTCTAATTTTCTCAGAGCAAGCTTTCCCAATTAGTACATTTTGCGGATTTAGCTCAGTCCCTAAGTTATGTAAATCACACTTACCCCCTTCTGTTTTGGGTAAGTCTTTCTGTCTTATTACTCCGTCGAAGTCAAAGATGTGTTCTAATTCAATTACTCCTTTTGGTAAGAAGTTGCTCTTTAAGTTGATCATATCTTCTTCGTCCCATGTTACTTCAGGCCTTTCTTGTTCATCAATGATTTGGGCCTCAAATGCCTCATTACAAGTCAGAAAATTAATAATTTGCTGATCCTCTCCAAATACCTGAAAGTGTGTAACGTTGTCTGGTATACTGGGTACGTTAACTAGCTCAACAGCAAATCGTCTTAGTCCTGACAGTGCCAATGGTTCTAATGTACTAGCAGCAACTGCTAACGCATCTGGCCTGTGGTTCAGCTCTCTAGGAATGTGCTCTATGTTAAAAGCATCAAACGAACCCATTAAACCCCATACTCTATGTCTGTAACTAATCATCTTCTTATAATTGCAGGCATATAGTTTCCTCACTTGTCTGACTACTAATTCAGAGTCTGAAAATACTCTGATGGTTTTTACCCCTTTCTTGATGGCCATGACAAGTCCTAAAATTAGGGCCTCATATTCAGCAATATTGTTAGTGCAGGAAAATTGTAATCTATATGCTGCCAAATGTGATTTACCTTGAGGATTTATGAGTTCAATACCCGCACCTGCGCCCTGTTTTGATTTGGACCCATCACATTTTAACGTCCACATGCCATCTTTACTTTTCTGATCTTTTACCTTGGCATACTTTGTCCCTTTTATTGCCTGTGGGGTGTTATCTTGTTTATTCATGGGTTTTTCCGTTTGGTTATCTTGCATATGTGTGTTTTTAGTTTGCAACTCAGAAAGATAACTACCCTCGTCCTCTATTTCTTTTCCTAAATCTGGAATCAAAGCATCTATATGATCCTGAACATATCTCTGTGTTGGATCAGAATTCTTATCTTTCTCTTGTGACTCTACCCTCCCTATGCACTTTTTGTATTCATATTCAATGATATCTTTGCATATTTCACAATTCTCCTCAGAATGTTGCCTATCATGGACTCTACACCTATTTTTATATAACTTACATTGGACTGGGAGATTGTGTGTAACGCACTCTTCCACCTCTCGTCTAATGGCACGACCAAATTTGTCTATTGCATTGTTTTCTTCATCTAAAGAATTTCCGTCAGACTCAATGAATAGTGCCGTTCTATTGTTGACACACTTCTTTCTAATGTTTAACATCATAATCTCTTCAATCTGCATCCCATTGTTGGTAATTCTATAGACACCTGGTTCAACAGCAGCATATAATATTTCATTAGTTCGATTATACTCTGTTATCATATGTTTCATTCTGGGCTCTGCCTCTATTCTGATCTAGTTTGGGATGCCTCTCCATGGTAACCACATGTGTGAAAAGTCAGTAGCCATATATCCGTTTAATGTCTTGGACCAATCCCTACTTAGCAACATTCCATAATTTATGGGTATATCCACTACTTGAATGTCAATGATTTGGCTTACCCTAGGGTCTGAAGCTAATTGCACTTGTATGTTCATGAGTTCTCCTACCACGCTAACCTCGGTCTTATCTAATTGCGTGACAACCTTGGCAGATTTGGTGGGAGTCAGCCCGAGAGTTTTACATATTCCTAAGGGCATTACGTTGGCTGAAGCACCAGAATCTACCATGCAATTGTGTATATTCTTCCCACACAACCTAACAGTTAACAAGAAAGGTTGAGTATCCCTCTTATCCGTATGTATTACCACATTTGTATTGGAAGGCTGCTCAACTTTCTTACCTTTCTCCTTAGGTGGTGAATCACTATTAGGAACAGTTATATCAGCAGACACCTTGTTCGTTATGGATGTATCCAGGGATTTTAAAAAAGCATTTCTAATCCCTGGGGTCTTCAATAATTCATTTAGAGGTATACTGACCCTAATTTTCTTTATTTCCTCTGATAAGTAATTCATTAATCTTGTTGTCTCTATTGCTTCTGTCTTACTTATTTGATCCTTTTGCACTATTGTTCCATTATTTGTGTGCTGACTAGCTTTGAGTGTGGCAGGATTGTTGCTAGCATTCTAATCTGGGGGTGTATTGATGTTATTCGGGGGAGTGGAAGTGGTGAAAGGTCCTCCCGGCCTAGGGTTGTTCCTCAAATTGTAGGTGTGGCTTTTATTTGTTTGTTGAAAGGCCTGCACCTCTTCTGTTTCATTTAATATCTCATTTTCAGATTCAAAAGGAAACTGAAAAGCATTTAACACAAAGGCTGATTCAGGATAAAGACTTTCACAACAGTATGGTTCATCCTCTAGCAATTCATCCTCTTTCTCTTCTGCGGTTGCAAAGGTAAACGTTTCTAAGACTAATGCTGTGTCATATTCTGAGGGTACTACCTCATTACCCTTAGGAATGAGAAATTCAGAGGTAGGAGGCTGTACATCTACGTTGAAAATACTAGCTGCCAAGTGGAACTGTGGACAGTCGTGCTCAGCATGGGCATTGGTATTGTGAAATCTGCACCAATTTTTGGGTGTTGTACTGGCCATTTGTATGCTAGTTGTTTGTTTTGCACCATGATTATCTGTATTCTCAAAAGGAGAAGCCAGAGTACCGTTGTTGGGCCCAGTGTTCCATGTCTTGGGTGGCCTAGGTTGATTCTGATTTTTGTTATTATTGCCCCAGGTCCTATTATCTATCACTGGCCCCCTATTTTGCATTGGTTGCCCCTGACTGGGGCCTTGATGCTGATTGTAGCTTTGGTTCTGATTGTACTGCTGATTTTGGTTGAGACTATAATTCTGATTTTGGCCTTGGTTGTGATTTTGATGTGGATTGTAGTTTTGGTTGCTTCTTCCATAGAGGTTCTCATTTCTTAGCTGTGTCACTTCGGTTGTTAATCTTTTCAAATGTGCAGTAATCTCTTTGATTTCTTCCCTATCCTCTTGTGCTTTTGCCACAGTTACATCCCTAGGAAGTTGGAAGAAAGGCTGACCATTATTTTGACTATTATTGGAAGTACTAGCCGTGTAAGGAGTTATAGCTTGGATTGGAGTAGGATTATACACAGGTGTGTAAGAAGGAACCGGATTTACTAGTGGAGTATGCTGCACAGGGACTCCATTCCATGGGTGTGCCTGATTCTGCACCCCAAAATTTCCTCCATTGACAAATGGACTATAAGTTGTATGTCTCATTTCTTGGTTCACTGAGGCTGCCTCTTTATAGGCTTTGGATATTGAATCAATGTCAGGTTTTCTTTTGACAAACATGGTGGTTAAAGGATCCAAGGCAGCATAGTACATAGCCAACAAGGGAGCATCATCTATGGTATAAGGGGCTACCAGCCTAGAATAGGCCTTTTGAAATCTGTCATTGAAATTATCAATTAGCTCTCCCTCACCTCGTTTTATAGCAGCCAATTTATGATACAAAGCGCAAGGGTCAATGGGTCCTCTAAATCTTGATAGAAATGCTTCTTCCATAAGTGCCCAGGAAGAAATGTAACCATTGGGTAAGTTTACATACCAGCTAGAGGCCTGCTCATTAAAGGTGTAAGGAAACAATCTACACACAACATCCTCGTGCTCTAACATAGCCCTAAAACATGCTTCCTTAAATATTCTAATATGATCCTCTGGGTCCTGATGCAACTGGTATTTGGGACATATCTTTTCCAGATTTTTTGGCATCTCATGATAATCATTGAAGAGTATGGGAGAATTGACATCGAAATAAGCCATTGCAGGTGTTTGAGCTTGACTTGAACCTGCAGGAATACCTAGATTGATTGGTGGATTAGGATTTAGAGGAGGATTGAGACCTCCAGGAGTGCTTGAACCAAGATTTAAAGACCTGAACAGTGATCTATCAGGACTTACAATACTACGGATGTTAAAAGGTGACCCAGGAGGTGTTCCAGATGAACTTCCTGCTTGCGATATCTTTGGATTCCAAATTAAAGGGCTTTTACTTCGCCTTGTATCAGGTAGTTGCACAAATATATCTCCTGAACTGGATCTAGACCTAGTCACTCTATTGCTGTCATTAGCCAGTTTGAAATGAAACCTAACTCAGGAAGGCCCTCCTTCTAGCGCCAGAAAACTGTTGATGATTGTTTTGATGCAATCATAACAATAAGTTAAAATTCACATGAAATGAACTGAAACTATACTTTAAAGATAAGAAGGAATCATTTGAGATTCAACTAATCCCAAGTCTACAATGGTTCGGTTGGTCAAGTTCAGTTGGTCAATGTGAAGCTGTAATGTTCAAGGGGCCTTACGTAGTTTAGGTTTGTTTGGTGGTTTACTGGACTAAGAATATGCAAAAAGGTCATGAGATATGTCAATACTTTTCATTCCTCTGCATAAAAGTGATACTGTGCTGCAGGTTTTAGATGGTTTTCTTGAATTTTTTGCAGCTTTCTTCTTTATCTATTTATGAAAACTGTCTACTTATAGCTCTGTTATGCATGCTTCTTCAAATTTGAGACAATTTCCTTTAGATTTCTACGTTTTCAGCTAAATATTTCAGATGGGTTGGGAAAAGTTAAAAAGATCTAATCTATACCTCATTTAATCTACCGAAGGATCTAATTGTTTCTGTTATGCACTATGTAAATACCACAGTAATTTGATCAAATCCACAGTAAAAACCTTAAATGCAAGTTCTGAGCATTTTCACAAACATACATTTAAAATTGCAAGCTCTCAAAGAAAATATTTCAAAATACAAAGAAGAGCAGGAGAACACTCAAAAGATAGATGCAGAACACCAGATTCTATTGTATTAGAAACGAATAGTCATACATGATTTACAATGTAGGAATGACTCTTAGTTTCATTGATCATACTACAGAGAACTTACAAGCTTTACAGATACAGTAAGGCAGCCAGACATTCCACGCGCACCTTACTGCAGACGAACAGGCAACCTCCTTCTTCTACTTCTAAACTATGCTAACTTGCTGTATGTTCCTAAAAGAAAAAATCCTGTTGTAGCTCCTGTTGTTTTCCTAAAATCCCTGTTGTAAAGTATTACAGTGTAGAGAGACACAATATAAAGACATTCTGATTGTCCTCACTACAGCAAAAACCTAACTGAACCCCTGGTTCAAACCCCTGGTTACAGCAATAAATACAGGTGAACCAGCTCTTCAAAATATCTCTGAGCAGTGTCAAATTTGGGTGAAATATTGCCCCTTCTAAGAAGTTCCGGCAGCTCAGCAATAACTCTTGTTTGTCTGTTGTAGTAATACTCTCAGCTGCAACCTTGTTCTTCACTTGAATGGCCTTGACTTTTTCGCACTTCATCCTTATCTTCCTGCTCCTGAGATCAGATTTCCTTCCTCCATGAGGTCACTGTGTTGACTTTCCAGCTGCTTCCTCAACTGCAAGCCTGCAAGACAAGACAAGCAATAAGTATTTCATTTATCACATAAACAGCAGGAAATTAAAATAATCGTTTAAATCCAGGTGACTGCGCAAAATTGTGGAAATCGGATCCAGAATACTCTTAAAACGCGTTCAAAACGCATTCAGACCACTCAAAACCCATCGGGTCAACCATCGCTGACCGAAAAAATGCCACGGGCGCCAAAAAATGGTTTAAAACTCCACCGCTTCATTTTCCGCCCATCGGCATGACTATCGCTATCGGCGTGTCAAAAAACATGTTGGCCGATATTCTCTTCATCTACATGATATTTTGGAAATATGATGCTCTCCCTTCTGAAGGTCCAGATGACGTCATCAGGATGTTTCGCTTATGTATATTGGAGAAAAGAACAACATCATCATCATCATCATGTTGAAGAAGAATAGGAGGATATGGAATATGATCCTGCTGCTGAGGAAAGGAAAATGATGGTGACGTCATCGTCATATTCGGGCTTCATTAAAATGCAAAAGATGACGTCATCATCATGTTCAGTTAAGATCAGGGGATAATTTGTAATATCGGGTCACCTAAGGAGCATGATCAGGATGATGAATGTAATACGACCCCTTTGCGGCCAAGGCAACCCTCTCAAAAGATCAGGATGATGATGATCATCAGGATATTTGGGGCTTTTGTCGAACTTAGAATAAGACGTCATCATCATATTTGCGAACTGGATCGTGCTTTGGAAAATATCCTGCCGAAGGGAAATGTGATGATGATGATCATCAGGATATTAGCTTCTTCGTTTATCAGATCGGGATGACGTCATCATGATATCCAGAGCCTTTGTTAAACTTAGAACATGACGTCATCAGGATGTTTCGCTAACCGGATCATGTTTTGGAGAATATCCTGCCGAAGGGAAATGTGATGATGATGATCATCAGGATATTTGGAAAAGGTCATATTTCTTGGCAGGAGGACTTTACGAAATATCGGGTAGACAAACAAGATCATGATGATCTCGACAATATGACAGGATAAAAAATATGATGATCCTCCTCATCGAATTATCATGATGACGTCATCATCACATTTCATCTTCGGAGCATAAGGATGAGTTGAGGTCATCATCAGGTTAGCGCTAGGGTGATATTCAAAATATGATCATGCTGTTGAGGAATGGAATATCACCTTCTTCTTAAAAGATAGGGTGATCATCATGATATTGCAAAAAGGAGATCAGGAGGATATGAAGACGTCATCATCATCTTGGCAAATTTCAGCAAATATCAGGATGATGACCCTCCGATAGGATTTTAACATGCGCATGCAAATATGCTGATGGTGGATTTTCTAAGTCAGGGTGATCTTATAATATCAGCATGATATTATAAGATCAGGTAATGTTAAAATATCATGATGATGCTCGCGATACAAAAGACCGCTCGACGGGGAAAACTTACTATGACTTAAAGTTGACATCCGGATATTTGAACCTCAGGATATTATCGGGGGGGCGTTTCAAATATGATGATGATGTTCTTCATACAGCAAAACCAAGTTTATAAAATATGACCCTCCTAAAATCATGATGCTCACGATGTGCATAAGGCCATTTGACGGGTAAAGGGCACTACCACCTAAGATTGACGTCCGGATATTGCGACTGCATGATTTTTATCGGGTGATAGACCAAGATCATGATGACCTTAACAACATGAAAAAAATATGATGATCACTTGCGATTATCAGGTTTGACCAAAACTTTGACTGTGCATAACTTCCACATATGGACGAATTTTCAAGTGAAGTAAAAGGCAAACCTGCATGGAATTTCAAGCTTTCTAAATATGAGGTCACAGCAATAAAATATGAACTTTGACAAACTGACCTCATGATGATGACCAACCTCATCCTGACCTTCATGATGATGATGCACCTGACTCATTTTTACCAAACCGCCATAAAGCAGACAAACACAAGCAGAAGCAAAAAGCAAAACATCAGCAGGGGTCCCCATTTTGCTAAGGAGCATAATGGGGCGTGTTGTGAACATCACAACAGGTAGCTTTCCATCAAGAGCAAAAAAATAAACAAACTAGAAGAAAAGATGCATAGAAAAGATAGTTAAGTTTCCCCTAGAGACCACACTTAAGTTGTAGGGTTGCCCAAGGATACCAATAAGACATGAGTAGTAACCCAAAAGGGATGGTTTAGATGAGTGGTTTGAAAGTGGGAGAGTGGTCATGGAAGGCTAAAAATGGTTTTGGGGGATGGAAATGAGTGATAGGATATCCAAGACGTGGGTCACTCCTTTTACTAGGATAGGTCACCCATGAAGACCACACATCAATGATAGGGTTGCCCAAGGAGACTAAGAAGACATAAGAGGCACCCCAAAAAGGATAGTTTGCACATGCAAATTGAGGGCAGAAAGGGTTTTATAAGGTCAAACAAATGTCTTAGATGATTTAATGATGACAAACTCGTGAGGGAAAATGAATTTCCCCTCTTGCAAAGTGGATTAGTTATGTTGTTAGGGCTAGCAAGTGATAGGAATTATTTTTGAATGTGGGTAAAGTGGTTAACAAGAAAGTGTGTAGCACCTTAGAATGTTAGTGTGGAGCTTAGGGAGACATAAAAAATAGAATAACTAATGAAAACATGTCACCAAGAGAGAATCTATTGAGAGATCTATGTGTTTCATGCTTACATGTACATGATTAGGACTATAGCTCATCAATTTGTTAGACCATGTAGGCTTGTGCATCTTTTTCATACTTATAGTACCTGCAAGACTCAATCAATTTCCTCATACACATTTCAACACAAAAGCATTAGTATCTGGATAGTCTCAAAACTTAATCACCAATTCTATTGTGTTATGCCATCACCTAGGAAATAAGTATATTTAAATTATAATATCCACAATTTAATCAAATAAAGTGACCAGTCATATAGATGTCAAAAATTATCAAGACTATTAAAACCGTAACATTCCTAGTTTAAATCATCAGCATAGTCAAGTCAACATAGTACGTTTAGAGATTAAAACATAAAGGTTTTTTCCTTTGTCCTAATTACATCAAGACCGTAAGCATCTTAACAGAACATGGGGTTTGTAGGGATGTGAGAATTAACCTAAATACCCTTAGAGATTTATTTTTATCTCTTCAATGTTTTTTTTTATGGGTTGAAATTTTTATTTTTATTTGTAAAAGAATATTTATATTAACATCAAGTTAAGAAAATCCTTACATTAGCATGGTAAGAGTAATAAAAGTATATAGAGGGGAAGGATATTAAAACATTAAATCCAATCCTTAAAAAAAATGAAAAATGTATTAAAAATACAATAGTTGTTTATCAAGTTCTATAGGAAGTAAACAATCTTTTCAAAATGTTTAGGAAATCAATTAATATAATTTATTTTTTAAATAAGTTATTGGAATTGAATTTGATAGATTGATTAAAACAAGTTAAATGAAAATTTGAGATTGTAAATGGATATATATTCAATTTAAATTGAGAATGAGTTAGGGTTGCATACCTTGAAATTGATGAAAGGTGGACTTTGATTGATGTCATGTTATAATAGAGAGAATCTTGAATTTGATACTGGATATGAGGTCAATAAGTTGAGACTACTAAAATATAAGAATCTAAGTATCTAAGATGCAGTCACAACAACAATCATATTTACAGACATGGTTATATCCAAAATGATGTGATTTGATAACAAGAAGAATTGGACCTTCATCACCTATAAGATATGTTCACCTAATAATATCTAAAGTGAGGAAAACATTGTTGTGCTAAGAAGTATCATTATTATTTGTTATGCAAGGAAATATTTAGGACTTCTTTGTCAAGCCCCAAGACTAAGTTAATACTGATCATATGAAGTATGATAATGGAGTTTCAGGCTGATGTAGATAGAGGAGTGAATGTGCTAGACCTACAAAGTTCTAGCAATAGATATTCAAGTGTATTGTTCTAAAAATGTTGTCTATGTGTTTTTCCTAAAATGACCTAGGGTGATTTCTTTAAGTACAAACCATGGACACATGATTTGAACATTTAGTGCACACACCAATTGGCAATGGTTATGTTTATGATTGTCCAACTTGGAATGTTAGAAATTTGAAATTCTGAAAAGGAGGATGAAGTGATATTGGGATCTTATCTAGGGGACTAAATCATAGGTGTGATCCATTCTAAAGTAGGCAATGTTCTAAGAAATGCATTAGGGATGTTTTGAGCATACTGATGAGCAAAATGAAGTGTTGGATCGAGTCTTGGGTTAGTGAGTATGCTAAAAGAGACTAGGAATGTGCTAGAATGATGTATTGAAACCATTGTCACAAAGTGGTGTAAAATGAGTGGGGAAAGTGTAAGGTGTGCACTATTCTCCTCTATATTTTCCCCCTAGTTTGGTGTGCATGCAAATCTAAATGACCATGCAATACCCAAGTAGAAATAAATAAAATAACAATGAGACAAATGATTTTAATGTTCTAAAGTTTGAGTCACTAAAATAAGTATGTGCTCCCAATTTATGAAAACTACACATGAAATAAAGATGAAATTAGTAATAATAACCTCTCTCTAATTGTGTTTACTAGGAAAACTATGCAGAAATCTAAAGATCCAGAAAATGAAACTAAAATTATGATTGAAAATGACTGAAAATATATAAAATGTAAAATTGAGAGAAGGATACATACATAAGTGTGTGATGAATGACAATGAATGATGTAAATCAAAAAGATTTCCCACCATTTTTGCTCCCAAATACCCAAGCAAGCATGTAGACATAAAACCTACAACAATCTTTGTTGACCACCTTTCAAAATATTAGACTTCGAAACCCTCCATTCTATCTTTTATTTTGAGTAAAATGATACTATTTGCCTAAATAGCCCTTCCCACAACCTTAAAATGTTTATCTAAATAGAGACAATATGGCATTTTAAAAAATAACATATTTTGGCTCTTCCTTTGATGACCTGCATTCCACATACCGTAATTTCCATGATAATGAGATTTGCTGCTACCAAATTTGGGGGCTTTATCTTCTGTAATCTTAGATTTTGGTTTCCTTCCTCTAGGTTTAACAGGAGGAGTTGGACTACTTCTTTCCTCCAAAGGAGTTTGAGAAATCAAAGAAAGAACATCACTTCCTTCTACCTCTTCTTCAATCATCACTTCATTTGCTATCTTACTAATTAACTCCTCCCCTGCTTTCAAGAAAACTTCATCAATAAACTTTGCCGCCTCCTCTAAAGGGAAAGACTCCTTAAATTCCCCTGAGATATGTTCTGCAGAAGAAACTAGAGGATATTTAATCCCTGAATCCACCAAAATCGGTAGATCCTTAAAGACAAAATTTAAATTGATAGTATCCATATCATTAATGATAGATCCTAAATCCATATTATCCTATACTGCCATATCTTGAGGAAAGGATACATCCTTACTTTCCAACCTCAAAGAAGGATTAACTAAACAGTCAAAGGACAACTCATTATCTTCAGACATATTAACCCCAGCATCTTTAAAAGGTGAAGATAGAAACTCATTTGATAACTCTATATTAGAAACCAATGAAACACTAGAATCACCTTGAACAACTCTATTTAGATCATGGGTTTTTGGACTTGCCTCAATTGAAAACAAAGTATTTTCCCTAGAGGATAAGGATTCTACTTGATTTTCACTTTGCTTATTAACTATCAAATAAGATTCATTTGACACATTTAGAACAAGATCTTCTTTCGCACAGTTCAACTTATCATTTTGTATATCTAAAAAAACATCTTTATCATGAGTTAATGGACCAAGGGAATGATTTTCCAAAACCACCCATTCCTCTCATTTGCTTAAATTATCAAAATTTAGAATGGTTTGAGGATATTCAAAGTCCAAATTTTGAAGCCATACACTCTTTGAGGTTTTCAAAATTACTGATTTTGGAAGCAGAAAAAAGGTGTTCATGACCACACACATTCTTACTAGGAGACTAGGGTTTTTATAAGTCAGCAAATCATGATTCACAAAAAACCCCACTCTCTCAGCAATGAATTTTAAAACTCCCAAATCCCTATATTCCAAAGGCAAATTATGCAAGCTAATCCAAAAAGGAAAATAATTATTTGCATTAGCTCTAGGATCGAAGTTTGGAGTCCATTCTTGTAAATAAATTCCTCTCCCTCTGAAGAACCATGATTTAAATTTCAAAATATTATCTCTGGCCTCCTTATTCAAAAAAATAACTACACAAAAACCCAAACCCTTATCTAATAACTAGAAATTGGAAACTTCATTCCAGTTTTCTTTTACCCATGATTCCAAAATATGATCTTCAGAGGAGAAATTCCAGATCTTACCTATTAGTGCATGTTGTCTTAGATCTAGAACATGAGGATGGATAAGATCTTCAAGAAGCTAAATCTCAATCTCCTTAAGCACATTAAGATCCTTATGCAATGACTTTTCTTTTGGAACCCAAATTTGTTTGATAGATTTTACTTGCTTCCTATTCCAAAATGGATTTCCAAACCTCCTGAATCTAGAGTGAAAACCTTTCCTACCTTGAGTAGGAGTCCTTGGCAAAATTTCCTTCTTCACTGCAGTATCCAAAACCCTACCATTTTCCTTAAGAAAATCTGCAAAGTGACTCTCTTGAGACCATAATAGTCTCCTTGTTCTAACCACAAAATTTCACTCAGTCATAATTTCACTTACATGCCACAAAAAATGACACAATAGTTACATATATAGGAAAAAAAAATTAAAAAAAAATAGAAAATACAATTGAAAAAGGCATTAAGAAAAATCACAGAAAAAAGATTAATATTATTGAGTTTAAAAGATAAACTTAAAAACAAACAAAAATATACCAAAATAGAAATAGAAAAGGCAATTGGAAAAAACATAAAAAAAAATCACACAAAAAAAACAAGGATTAATATTATTGAGTTTAAAATTAAACTCAATAATATTAAGTTTGTGGATACAAAAATTATATATGTAAACTATATAAACTATGTTGGCAAGAGACACTGTGTGGATTCATTAGTGTTGTCATTGATGGCAACAAAGTCCATCCCACACATCCGTAGGACATGGTGTGTCTTTATTGGAAGTCAGATTGAAGAAGTGTTGTGGTCCAATAAGCAAGAATAGAGCAGACAGCTGTTGATAACTGAGAGGGGGGGTGAATCAGTTATCCTAATTATTTCTTCTTTTGAATTTTCTTATTAATTAATGCAGCATTGAATCAAACATAAAAGCATTACCATGAAATGAGAAACACATGACACAGTATTTTTGACGTGGAAACCCTATTAAGGGAGAAAACCATGGGGTGATTAACCCAAAGATTATTCTCTGTTAGAAGAATAAGGTATTACAAAATGGCACTTGCCAATTAGGGCTCACTGCCCGAGCACACTGCTCACAAAGAGGCACACTGCCTACAAGGAGACACACTGTCTACAAAAGAATGTTATACAATACTTGAATTGATTGGAAGCATCCACATATGCTAGAGTTCAGTTCTGGTTAGGCTCAGTACACTGATCTGCTGCACTTCATCTTTCTTCTCTTTATTCTACTTTCCTTTCACATGCCAGATCTCTCTAGCTGTTTCTGCTCTGTTCTGCACTTATTTGCACATTCACAACACACAACAACACTTCTCACAACTAAATCCATCGTGCATATATATCCGCACAAGTAATTTCATCACCTTTCTAGTCAGCATCTGGAACAGTCTATTTTCTCACAAACTCTGTTCTGTCGGTTGAATCCTTCCTCACCAAGTAATGCGGATCAAGCATATACTTGTAGATATCATTAATCATGTTGGCCAAACATGATTCATGCCTTCGCAACCTTTACCATCAATAGTAACACATCCGGAAAGCAGTCTGATGTTTTGTCAGTCAGTTCTTCCTCTATTCTCACTGTCACTCAGGATTCTGGTACTCAACTATTCATATCTTTTTCCTTGTCCATCACCGAAGGCTAAATCGTTGGAATATACCACTCAAGGTAGTCCTCTTGATTTCCCCAAATCCGCACTACACCAAGACACTTCCTCTGAGAGACCCAGACCAATCTGTCGGACCTTGCCACATGCTCTGTTCTTGTTCACCGGACCACAACAATCTTCATTCTGACTTTCGGTAGAGACACACCATGACTTGCGGATATGTGGGATGACCTTTGTTGCCATCAATGACAACAACCATGAATCCATATAGTGTCTCTTGCCAACAACAGCAAGGTCTGATAATCAGGTCCAGATCTCTTAGAGGAATTATCTTAGTAAAGTGCAGATTTGGGGAAGTCAAGAGGAGTAACTTGACTGATATATTCCAAGGACTTAGCCTTCGGTGATAGAAGAGTGAACAGATATGAGCACTTGAGTGTTGGGTTCCTGATTGGCAGAGTAGACAGAGGAAGACCTAACTGGCAGAGCATTAGACCTAAATTTGGATGTGATATTGATGGTGATTAAGTTTCCTAAGGTATCATTCATGATTGGCTGACATAATTGATGACTTCTATAAGCATCTCTCTAATTTGCATTACTTGGTATGCAAAGATTCAGCTGACAAATTAGAGTTTGGGAAAATATTGAGTATTCCAGATGCCAACTAGAAAGTGGATGAAATCTTTGGTGCGGATATATATACCAGATAGATTTAGATATGAATGTGTGTGGTGTGTGGTGCGAAGAAAAGAAGAAGAGCAGTGTGAAGGCAGTAAGACAGGTCCAGAATGTAACAGGACAACAGCACCTAAGGAGAGCATCAGTTCAAGTATCTAGTTTCCTTGTATAAAGTATTGTAGGCAATGAGCCTTTTGTGAGCAGTGTGCTTGGGCAGTGAGCCCTAATTGGCAAGTGCCATTTTGTACTATCTTATTCTTCTAATAGAGAATACAATCTTGGGTTAATCACCTCGTGGATTTTCCCCTAACAGGGTTTTCCACGTCAAAATCATTGTGTCATATGTATGATATTAGTTCCATTTCATGGTTATGTTTGCTTATTTAATTTGATGTTGCACTAATTGATAAGGAAATCCAGAAAGATGAAATAATTAATATAACTGATTCACCCCCCTCTCAATTATCAACAATTGGTATCAGAGCCAAGTTCCTCCAAACAGAGCCTAATAGCTTGAGGAAGATCTAGGAACTCAAATGGATGTGTATGGTATGAGGGAACAACTTCAATTTGCCCTAGATGATCTTGAGCAATCAAACTCTGAAGTCAATGAATTAAAGGAAAGACGCAAACAGGTTGATGATTTCATAAATGAACTAAAAAGGAAACTGATTATCTCTATGAAAAAGAGAAAAGATCTACTTTAGCAATTAGCAAGTCAAAGTGAAGACAATGGTATAAATGAAGATCTGAAGGAGAAAACCAAGTTATGTGAAAAGTTATCAAAAGAGGTCATCATGGTAAGACATGAAATGGAATAAGGAGTTATGAAATTCACCCAAGAAATTGAAAAGAAAAGAAAAACTGAAGATGATCTAAGACAGTCTCTCAAGGAGAAGTCAGAAGACTGCCACAAAATGGATAGAATAATCAGGCATCTAGAATCTGATCTTGAAGAAGCTAAAAATAATGAAGAACAACTTGAGAATCAGATTGACACTCTTAAAAGGAATCTTCAAACAACAAATGAATACAAAGAGAAATTCAAGATAATCTCTGCTCAACTTGAAGTTCTTCTTCAAATCCAAAAGAGGGTGGATGACAAGCAAGGCTTGGGGTATGAAAAAGGTGAAAGCTCCAAATCTGGTCAAAAGAACTCAAGATCAGAACATCCAAGAAACAAGCCTAGAAGACCTCCGGTAAGACAACCAAATGCTCAAAGATATCCATCTTTCAATGGATACTGCCACAACTGCAACAACTTTGGTCACAAAGCAAATCAATGCAGAAAAAGAATGAATCAAACTAATACATCCTTCTCTGGACAATGCTTCAATTGCAAAAGGTATGGTCACAAATCCCATGAGTGTAGAAACATACAAATAAACTATTCATTCAATGGTAGATGCTTTGCATGCAATAGAATGGGACATATGGCTAATCAGTGTAGATCAAGAGGATATTAGTCAAATATGCAAAGAAATGTTGTTTGCTACAATTGCAATAGATCTAGTCATATTTCTAAATTCTGCAGAAGTAAGAATCAAGACAAAAGGGGTCTGGAACAGCATAAACATAACCAAGACAAAGGAAAAGGAAAAGTGAACGCGGATGAAATTCGAAATGAGATGAATAAGATTTGGGTGAAGAGAAGCATAGAGAATGTTGGGGATGGATCTACACCAGAATCTAGTGTTGATAATCCTTCTGAAAATTGAATAGATGAGCTCTGGCTTAGGGGGAGACACTAAGAAAAACCAATTCCCCCTGCCAGTCAATTGGTGCCTGAAATTGGCACATGAGATGCTGTGGATAAAAAGGTTCTTAAGAGAAACATCTAAAGTAGGTTTGGTAAAGGTATGAAAGATCTGCAAGAAGATTTGAAGAGTCTAGTCCACCAAGATTGATCTGGTTCAACAGTCATTTGATAAAAATAGGATTCTCACAATTAGATCCAGCTTGATTCAAAAATTATGGAATCTTGATCTACAGATAGATCAAATGATTAGGGAAAGGAAGATAGATTGTCACTATTCACCAAGAATAACTCTAAGTGTATCTCAGTGATCTAAAAAAAGATCTGTCTCAGAATAAGAAGAACAAGGCAACCGGAATGACTTAAGTTGCACATTTATTGCAGTGTGAAATTAGGGCTTTCCCAGAAATAAAAGGGTTCATTCGTTCGTCATTTGCACATTTGCATTCAAGAAGAAAAGAAAAGGAGCTCTACAACAAATTGTTTCAAATTCTCAAGATCAACCATTGAAGTCGACTCATCTAGCAAATTAATCTGGCTCATTCAGCAAACCTTAGAAACGCAAAAGGTATTTTCCGTTGCTGAATATCTCTCTGTAAATCTTTGAAGATGGGTACTCCAAATGTTGTAAAGATTTCTGATAGGCCTCACCCTAAATTTAAGAAACATCCCTATAAATCTTTAGAAGTGGATCCCTTAGGTGCATTTTCCAGCACTCCACAAGGGGTTTTACATGTTGAAGACATTAGGGCATATATTCATGCAAACATTGAGGAATTCAGAGACTCCAAACTAATGGATATTTACCATAAGGAACTGATAGATGACTCATTTGATCTCAAACCCCAATACAAGGTCATCAGGGATAAACATTTCAGTCAGTGCATTCATTTCCCCTGCTTTATTGAAGATGGATGGGTTCAGTATGTGTTAAGAAGAATACATGACAACTTTGTGTGGTTTAACAGGCCATTTAAGATCACTAAGGATGCCATTAGGGCAGTTACCAGATTACACTCATCTGGTGGGATACCTGCTTTCAAATTTGTCAAGAATCAGATAGTGAGAGAGGCTACTAGATCAAGGTTCGACAAGAGAGCGATGACAATAGAAGATATCACTGATTCGAATATCAAGTTTTCCTCCATGGTCATCGATTATAAGATATATCACTCTAGCAGGGAAAATTCAATACCTGGAACTACAATTTACGCTGTTTATGAAATGTTAAGAAAGGATGCTGATTATGACCTTTGTGAGCTCCTTCTAAACCAACTTTTGGAGAACCTACAGAAGATAAAGAAGGATAAGAAGAAATCCTTCAAATATGGTGGCCTAATACTCTGTCTATTCTTCTACTACATGAATGAGCTACCCAGATCTAATGGGTCGATATGGCAAAATGACAGACCAGTAACAATTCAAATTAGAGACTATCTACATGGAATTGGTGATGCCAATGCTCAGAATACATCAATTTGGGGGTACTTTAAGAACTTTCAGAACATGATGCAAGCCAGAGAGAGAATTCCCCAATCCCTAGTTGAAAAGTATAAGGATACAATATGCTTTATGGTAGAAACTGATCAATGCCTAATGGAGGCAGTGGAGCAAAGGGTAGTCTAGCTCATGCCAATGGGGTATGAAGCAGATGAGAAAATAGTAGAGCTACATGTTCAACACATGCTTAGTCAACCCAAGGATCCTAAGGCAGAAAGGTTTGGAACCTTTGAAGAGCTGAGTGTGAAGATTCATGTGGAGTTAAGGCAACCGAAGATGAAGAGAAAAGTGAGAAAAGAAGTAGAGAATGTTGCCAAAAGGTATGGCATCTCAAAAGAGGCACTTGATGCAAATAGGGACAAGATAGAAAGGGCAGAAAAATAAAAGGAAAAGGCAGAAAAAGAAAGTGCTTCAGTAGAAGCCTCCTCCCAGACCAGATCCTCTAAGAGCTCTGTATCTGCCACTGCTAAAAGCTCAAAGTCATCAAAATTGGAAGCAAAATCATCTGGTAAAGGTGAAAAGAGAACAAAGACAAAGGCAACAAGGTCTTACATCATTTAGAAAGATGATGAAGAGACATAATCTGATGAAGAGATCAAGAAGATGATGATGAAGAAGAAAGTATCTAGTGAAACCAAGGAGGCAGAGGTAGAAGAGTTTGTTGAAAGGCCCACTCTGTCATTAGATGATGTAGTTAAAGTAGTTATTGTGGATGGAAACCTGCAACCAATAACAGAATTCTATGATGCATATAATGATGTAGATAGAAAGATCTTGGAGGAAGCCATAGTTAAGTACTTGAACATATACAATAAACCATTTATTGAAATAATTTCTCTAATTCCTAAAAGTTCAGAGAAGGAACTTGAAATGAGAAAAGAAAATGCCAAGGCTAAGGACTTAGAGATTAGAGAACAGATAGCTATTCAACTCTATCCATCAATTACTCTGAAACAAATAGATATGATTTTCAAATATTGCAAGGATGAGTTCCAGAGTTAGGCTAGAATGAATCAACTCATGCTTGGAGAAACTGATAAAGTGGCAAAAGAAACAAAAGAAATCCTCCAGAAAGCATATAAAAGATTCAATATTCCTGTTGTAGAGGATTTAAGTGATGATCCCTCAGGAATGGATAACAAAGAAGAATCTACTGAGACTATAGCAGAAGAGGTAAAGGAGACAGGTAAAGAGAAAGATAAAGACTTAGAATCCTTTTCTCTGGAAGAGGAAGTCCATGAGCAAGCAAACATCTCTCATCTGGTTTCCCCTACTGACTCTAGATCTAAAGAAGAAGAAAGAGTAGAAGAAAAGATCAGTCAAGAAGCAGAGGAGAAGGAAAAAGAAGATGATAGTAGTAAGGATGCAGAAGGAGAGATAACTCCAACAGAAAAGACCACAGATGATAGTGGTAAGGCTGAAAAAGGGGATAAAACCTTGTCACTGGCAAGAGACACAACAGAAGCAGTCGAAGAATTCTTAACCAAAAAGATGATGGAATTTGATGAACCAGAACTTCTTCAAGGACCGTTAAATTTTGACTCCCTCTCCCCAGTTCAAACCATGAAGCTAGCATCTTTTACTTCAGCAAAGGCAAAAGAAAAACTTCTGAAGTCTCACATGGAAGATTGCAAGCTCATAGAAACTGCATCTGGTGTTTTGGAGAAGATCATGCCATCTTTTCAGAAGGATCCCTTAGCCTCTTCATTCGGTAATCTCAAATCTCTAGTTAATAGTGTTAGCACTCATTTTGATTCCTTAGAGAAGTTAGCAAAAGTTAACGTTCGGAAGGAGTTTTTGGTAAAAAGATTATCAGAGGTACAAGGGTTAATATCAAATGATAGGAGAGTTATGGATATCAGAATAAAGAACCTATAAAATGCTCTCAAAGATGGGGGAGATATATATAAATTTTGTTTATCTTGGCCTAAAGTGACCAAGGACATTGAGAAGAAAGCAAAAGAGCAAGAGGATGAACTGTTAAGTTTATCTCAAAGTTTTGATCCTCTATCCCCCTCCATAGTAAATCAAGAGTGTCAAACTATTGCAGTCATAAATGAAATAAAGACACTTGAGAAGGAGAAGAAAAATAGAATAAAAAGGTTGAGTGAACTTAGAGGGATCATTATCCCCAAGTTAGAGGCCATGCATGAAGCCCTAACTGATGCTTAGGCCACAACCTGGACCAGTGATCTGACAGATCTCAAGAAGGTAGAAGCTTTTGCATTCCTGTTGAGTGGTCACATCTCAATTTTGGACAAGATGAAGCTGAGTTGGGCAATTGAACTTGTACAATTGAAAAACACTTTTGTAGATATACTAAAGTATATGTAAAGTATAACTGGATAATATACTTATACGATTAAGTATAGATTGAGTTTTGCATATTTTGGTGTGTGGACCCCACCCTTTGCCATTGATGTCAAAGGGGGAGTGAGGAGTAGTGAAAAATGAGGAATCCAGCTAAGGGGGAGCTCCAAAAAATGTTCATAAGAACAGAGCATTAGCCAAGGGGGAGTATAGTGTGACACTTAGTCATTTTTCACTAAGTGTTGCCATCAATGCCAAAGGGGGAGATTGTTGGAAAGAGACATTGTGTGGATTCATTAGTGTTGTCATTGATGGAAACAAAGTCCATCCCACACATCCGCAGGACATGGTGTGTCTTTACTGGAAGTCAGATTGAAGAACTGTTGTGGTCCGGTAAGCAAGAACAAAGTAGACAGCAAGGTCCAATAGTCAGGTCCGGATCACTCAGAGGAAGTATCTCAATAAAGTGTGGATTTGGGGAAGTCAAGAGGAGTAACTTGACTGATATATTTCAAGGACTTAGCCTCCGGTGATAGAAGAGTGAACAGATATGAGCACTTGAGTGTTGGGTTCCTGATTGGCAGAGTAGACAGAGGAAGACCTAATCGGTAGAGCATTAGACCTAAATCCGGACGTGATATTGATGGTGATTAAGTTTCCTAAGGTATCATTCATGATTGGCTGACATAATTGATGACTTCTATAACCATCTCTCTGATCTGCATTACTTGGTATGCAAAGATTTAGCCGACAGATCAAAGTTTGGGAAAATATTGAGTATTCTGGATGCTGACTAGAAAGTGGATGAAATCTTTGGTGTGGATACATATACCAGATGTATTTAGATATAAATGTGTGTGGTGTGTGGTGTGAAGAAAAGTAGAAGAGCAATGTGAAGGTAGTAAGACAGGTTTGGAATGTAATAGGACAACATCACCTAAGGAGAGTAAGAATGAAGTGCAACAGATCAGTATATTGGGCTTAACCAGAACTGAACCTCAGCATATGTGGATGTTTCTCATTAGTTCAAGTATCTAGTTTCCTTGTATAAACTATTGTAAGCAGTAAGCCTCTTGTGAGCAGTGTGCTCGAGTAGTGCACCCTAATTGGCAAGTGCCATTTTGTACTATCTTATTCTTCTAACAAAGAATACAATCTTGGGTTAATCACCTCGTGGTTTTTCCCCTAATAGGGTTTTCCACGTCAAAATCATTGTGTCATATGTATTGATGTTATTTCCATTTCATGGTTATGTTTGCTTATTTGATTTGATGCTGCACTAATTGATAAGGAAATCTAGAAAGCTGAAATAATTAATATAACTGATTCACCCGCCCCTCTTAGTTATCAACAAACTAAACTATATAAGTTGAGTTTAATTAAGATTTATATATATATATAATCTAAACTATATAATTTGAATTATAATATATATTATGAAATTTAAACTTTGGATATATTTTTTCAGAGATAATGAGGCTATTCTATCTTAATATATTATATATCTAAACTATATATATTTTTAAAAATAGGGGTAAAAGTTTATTAATAAAGAAACTACTAGTATAGAACTAGGCAGGTAACCACCCCCAGAAACAACAGAGAACTAGAAAAGAACACCATCACAACCAACCAAACCAGAACTAGGGGAACCTTGTAAATCTAAATGTCCCAAGTAGGGACCTCAACTATCAATCCAAATTCCCTAAAATCAAACTTTCTAAAATTTAAACACCTTCATGGGACAAATGATCCCAACCACTAGCATTCGAATCAACCACCTACTATGAAGCCCACTTAGCCAAGCAATCCATCATAGGGTTCCATTCACTAGGGACATGGACAAAACAAACAAAGTCCATCACATGACTCAACTAAAGAGTCTAATGAATCACACATGCTAATTGCTAATGTACACCAACTACCACCTGCTCATTCACCAGATTAATCACAATTTGGGAATTAGACTTGCAAATAACCCTATGTCATCTCAAAGTACAGAGAATAGCAAGAGCCTCCATGAAGTTATTAGTTTGTTTCCCCTTATAGGAAGAGAAGAAAAAAAGGATAGCACCAGAGCTATCCCTTTGTAATCCCCCAATCACAGCATGGCCAAGATTCTCCTGGAACGGCCATGTGTATTAATCTTACAAATACCTGAAGGTGAAGGGGACCACTTGCTATCTCTCTGAACCTTACTCTTAGATTAGTTTCTTTTCCTGTGCTAGGAAGAGTATGAGCCTCCAACAACTAAACTCAGATTATGTGCCACCTACAACTCTTGAATGTCCAATTTAGTAGAGAGATCACACTTAGCTGCCAAAGTCTCCTAAAGCATACCAAGAATTCTCTACCACACCTATTGAACCTCCAATTTCCTCCCCTAAAAAATCCCCTGATTCCTTTCCAACCATAGCTAAAACAAAATAAAAGAAGGACCAATATTCCAAGCCATTTGTAAAAAAGAAGCCTTAGCTAGGGGCCTACCCAAACTTCCCCAAAAATCCACCAAAGAAGAAGTGTGAACACATGCCTTCTTCCAAGTACCCCACAAAAGATGTCAAATCTCTCAGGCCAGAGGACACTAAGAGAACAAATGGGCCTGACACTTCTGCCATCATTGCTAAGAAATAAAATAGAAAGACCCTAAAAAACCCCTTTTCTGTATTATCCCAAGTGAGGCAACAATTCTGAGATACGAACCAAAGGAAGTAATTATATTTTAGCCATCCAAATTTATTCCACACAAAATTCCACCAAGGAGAGTTCATTATGACAATTTTTTTCCTATCTAATACATGATATACAGAGGCAACTAAATACACACCTTTCAAATTAGGACTGTAGGTAAGGGAATTTCTCTCCTCTAGAGAACTACAAACTCTACCATCAACAATCTTAGCTAACTCCTCCCAATCCAGAAGTAACCCCCCAGTGGCCACTCAGACATATATTTCCACATGAAAACCTCCACTTGACCCACATGCTGAACCCATTTGAAATGCTCCACACGATACCACCCCACGTCAAGGAAGATATCACACAAGGATTGTAAGTGTGGGTACACATACAAGATGGGTGGGTAGCCATACCAAGAATCATACCAAAATAGGGTCTCAGACCCCTAGTTGCAAATCCAAAATCTTTCTTGCTTAATTAAATTGGCTCCCCTTTTAAGAGTACTCCAAATCATAGATCCCTTACTAGATACGTAAATTCTTGGAATGTCAGGCTTTTCCATGCCCTAAAATATTTATAGTTATAAATCCTGGACCAATCCTGATCCTACCTACTACACCACCTCTAATACAACTTAGCAACCAAAGCTTGACTAGTAAGATTAGTTTGCTGAAGACCAATACCCTCTTCTTGTTTTAGCCTACAAATAGAATCCCACTTGACCAAACTCCACTTTGAAGATTACAAATAATCAACCCATAATAATTGTCTAGAAAGAGCATTAAATTCATCAATAAAGCTTGAGGGAGCCCCTTGAATAAAATGCTTATAGGTAGGAAGATCTTGAATCACTAATTTTAATAAAGTAACTCTCCCAGCTATGGACAACCATCTGTAAGTCCAATGACTAACATATTTATGAAACTTGTGTAGGATATCCTACAAAAAACCCCTAGACAAAGTGCCAACATTGATGGGGATAGAAACATAAACAAGAGGAAGACTCCCAATATGGAATCTAAGAATCCCTACAATGTTGTCTAGAATAAGACTGGGAGTATTAAAGAAAAAGATGAAGGACTTTTCTTCATTAATCCTTTGACTAGAGGAAGCTAGATAAATATCCAAAGCATTCCTTAAGTTAACTACTTTATTGACTTTGTATAAACCCATTAGGGCAATATCATCAACAAATTACAAATGAGAGTGAGGAGACAGTCTGTTACCCTAACTCCAACCTTGGATCAACTATTGGGCCATATGCGATTTTATGAGTCTCCCCAATCCCACTACTAAGAGGATGAACAAGTACAGAGAAAAAGGGTCCCCTGTCAAAGACCCATAGAAGCACCAAATAGCTTAGTAGGCTCACCATTAATAGGAATAGAAAAATAAGTTCTCATAACACAACTCATAACCTAATCAACCTAGTCAGGAACAAATCCAAAAGTTAATAGAACCTTTCAGAGAAAAGTCTATCTAACTCGATCATAAGATTTGGCCATATCCACTTTAATGAATGTAGCTTTCTCATTGGACACTACCATTGAATGAATAGCCTCCTTCACCACAACCACACCATCTAGAATTTGTCTGCTAGGAACAAACCCCTTGTTCCCCTAAAACAACCTATTGAGCTAAGCTTTAAGACTTTTAGCAATCATCTTCATGATGCTCTTATAAATAACATCACATAGAGCTATTGGTCTAAAAAGATTTAGAGAGTTAGCTCCTACTCATTTAGGGATAAGATCTAGGAAAGTAGCATTCAAAGATTTCAACATTTGCTTGCTCCTATGTGACTCCCTAACCTCCTCCAAGAGATCAAATTTGATAATCTCCCAAAATTCTTGAAAGAATTCATATGGAAAGCCATCAAGATTAGGGTCCTTCTCTTTTTTAATTGAAAAATAACCTTCTCCAATTCCTCCATAGAGATGGCACTACAAATGGCCTCATTCATCTCATTGGAAACCAAAGGAGGAATGTACTCAAGAACCAATTTTTTCTCCTCAACAACTAAGGGGAAGTCCTCTATAAACAAAGAAAAAAAGAATCAAGAAGCCTTTGCTACAATCTCATGCCTAGAACAAAGAAGAACTCCTTGGGAGGACACTGAGGAAGAAATGTTGTTCCCATGCCTCCTATCTTTGATAACATTATGAAAGAAAGAGGTATTTATATCACCCTCTAGGAGCCATTCTATCCTTGAATTTTTCTTCCAAAAAATCTCCTCACACAATTTTCATTCAACTAACTCCTTAAAAGCTTTTGTTTCATCCCTAAGATTCTCCATAGTGAGACCAAAATCTCTAATATGGTGATTGATAAGATCCAACTAGGATTGAGCAGTTGCCTTAGCCTAAAAAATGTTACCAAAACAATGTCTATTCTACCTCTTAAGCTGAATCTTCACATACTACAACCTCTTAAAAAAAGAGTACATAGTAGTACTAAAAGCTGGCTTTCCTTCAATCCACCAACTTACCATAAAATATTGAAGAGAAGGTTCAGGAACCACATCAACTAAAAATTGAAGGAAGTCTTATTAGCTGATCCAAACTGGGAAATTGAAAGTTTAATAGGCCAATCATTTGATCCTCACCAATCCAAAATCTTAGATGTTGTAGCCCAAGTAATGCCAATCCAAAAACTAGATGCTGAAAACCTATCCAACCTTTCTAAGATACAATTTGCCTCACATATTTTGTTGCTCCAAGTAATCAAACCATTTTATGGATTTACATCAACAAGGTTTAGGCCAAAAATATTCTCTAAACACAGTGGAAGAGGGATCTAGTCTTTCCAATCCCCCTTCTTCTCATCCAAACTAACAATCACATTAAAATCACTAGCCATAATCCATGGAAACAAAGGAGCTAAGGACCTACCATACCAAATATGAGACCAGAGAGAAAGCTTTCCCTAAGCGTCAACCAGAGTAAAGACATTGGTGAAAAGAATAGTTTCTCCTGATTAAAAACTAATTGCAGCCATTGATAAAGATAATCTACTAGAGATCCACCAGATAGGAATAACCTTGCATGGGTCCCAAGTGCAAACAATTCTACTAGAACTACCCTAGGCCCTAATACACTGCCACTGACCTCTAACCCATAGACTAATAGCTATATTGGACATACCTTCCATATACAACTTCGATTGTTGAATTAAGACCAAATTAGGAGAAAGAACCTGAATCAACTCATGAACAACCTTTTGTCTAGGGATGTTGTTCAACCCCCTCACATTCCATGAAAGTAAAATAATTTGTGAGAAGAAAGAAAGTGTGAATCAATAGTTTTAACTGACCTTCATTCCACCAAATTCCCACCCATCAATTTGACTTTATATTGATCCTTCTTCCAACCCATTTTAGGGGGAATCTCCTGAGAAGATTTTTTGAGATTCTTTTGCTGGATCCCAAGGGAAGGCTAGGCACTACTACCATCCTAAGGAGATTAAGCTAGCTTTGCCAAAGATAAACTTGAAGGATCTTGAACCAAATCATCTTCTGCCACTACTACCTCAGCTGGAACCACCGAGCCCTCATCTGTATCCATCTCTGAATTAGCAACCACTTCCTGAATGTTATCACAAAAATAAACCTCCTTTAAGCCTTCCTGAGCCATCCCAAAGGGGCCAAGCCCTTGTTGTATCCCTGTTGGGATCATACCCTACTGATATTCTGCACCTAGGGCATCAAAATGGTTGAACAATCCATCTGACTACTTTTTTTGTTTTCTAGCCTCTACCTTTATTTCAGGGATTTATAGATATAAACCCCTCCTTATCTATCTAATGGATTATAGCTAGGGATTTCCCCTTATCCATCCTAGGTGTAGGCCTAGAAGGCTTATCAAACTGGGTCCCTGAATGGTCAATTCTGGGCCACTTCTTTTTCAAATACCCATGCTCATGAAAGATATGGCACAGAAAAGAGAGAGCCTCATAATCCAACTATTGAGTCTAGGAGGAAGACCCTAACTAAATTTCTAGAGAATCTAGCAAAGAATTATTTAAATAAATTTTAACACAAATATGAGAAAAATAAATTACCTTTTTATCCAACATCTATTGTGAAGGGTCCACCAGTTTTCCCAGCAGCATCGCATCCATATGTAGAATATCATTTCTCCAGAATTCTAGCAAGAACTAAGGGAGTCAAACCCACACTAGGATCCTAGAGGGGAGCTCCTCCACTAGATTAAGTCCTACATGCCAACACTTAATAAAATCCTAATCTAATTATGAAAGTACAGGCCCCCTTTAAAGGCCCTATTACAGTCTAACAAATTAGAGAACACCACCAAAAAGTAATAATTTTCCACCAGCATTATGTCCATGTCACCTTCAGGATTCCATGTACTTCTCATCCAGGATATAATGAAGGGCAAAGAAAAATGAATCCCCATGAACTTATAGATTAAGGAATTATTTGCCAAATATGTCACCTCTTCCTCCACAGACTCCAACTGGATCACCAAAATTGGCCTTTCCTGGCTCCTCTCAAGATATCCATTCACCTTAGAAACTCAAGGGCCTTTGAAGGGAACTACATTCTCACTGGACAAATCCAAAGATGACATTAACAAAGAAGGATTTCCTTTATTAAGAGCCTCATGGAATGAAGCCTTAGGTCATTCAAGTAGGCTAGAGGCCAACCCCTTGGATCCAAGCCAACAAAGACCAAACCATAAACAACAAAAGAAAAATGAAATGCTACCCTATAGAGGTAGAAAACAAGAATCTGCAACCCAAACTCCACATCTAAAACTCCATAGCCCCAACAAATTTGAACAATAAGAAAGAAGCATAAAATAGTTTAAAAAAAAACTTAGAAAAGAACCCAACACCACACGTCCTACAAAAAACACAAATATTCAGAAAAAGGTAGTAGCTAGTGCAACACTTAGGTGTGCCCTAGCATGCTTAGAAACTCCTCATGCAGCACCATCCATCTTCCTCCCTATATATCTAAACTATATAAGTTAAATACAATATACCTATTAGATTTCATTGGGAGGAACCATGTTTTGTGTGAAAAGAGGGGCGATGGGGTTCAATGGCTACAAGGGTTTAATCCTCCTTTCACTACAAACATTCAAGGACATATCAATCGAGTTGAATCACATTTTTGAAGAGGATTCACCTACAAGTTAGGATGTCACTTGGAAAAATATAGTAGCTCATATATTATCAACTAATATGTTAGTTTAATGCTCAAATACCCTTAAAAACCTAATTATACAAAATAGTAAGTAAATTGATAAATTATGACAAATTCTTACAGACTAAGGTAGTAGGCAAAGATTGATAATTGATCATTTTTCAATGTTTGGAATGGAGAATAGTCAGGGAAACTACCACTACCGCTCCTATTAAAGGTACTATTTTCTCTACAGAATCCTAATCTCCTCCCAACACTGATGATCATTGTAGTTTTTGTTTCTACCCTAGAAGATGTGGAGAACACCTCCATTAGCACCCATGTCTAAGGCCTGGTATTTTTTAGGATGTCAGAAGCTCTTTAGATGCTAATTCTCACTATTCAAATTGTTTCTATGTTTGCAACCTCAGAGGATACTACCACTAGCACTTGTGTCCAAGCAATCCTTTTCTTTAGGGATTTAGAATCTCCACACTATCTTACTATTCCCTACAACTCTACTTCATCAAGATGTGACACCTGTAACTTGCAATCACAAGGAGAGTAGTTTGCAGTTGTGATGTTTATATGCTTACCATAGTTAATCTCCAGAGAGATTCAATCCTTCCAAACACTATTGTTGGATAGAGAGTGCATATCCCTGTGAGATAGAGGTAAAATCCAAATGATAAATAATTGAAAACACAAATAGATGTCACCTTAGAGGTGTAGATCTCACATGAATGAAGCTCTTCAACACATGAAAAGATGAAGCCAAATCTGTAATCACAAACACAATAACAATGTTTTACTCTGCAATAATGAATATCATGGATGCTCTAATAAATTTACCAAAAGTTCACAATCATCTTCTAGTTTGCAAATGAAAAACTAAACATGATTATATTTGCAACTACACACATTCCCTCTAAGAATTTTGCAATTCAAACTTGATATGTCAGCATATGATCTAAGTAGTGGGCATAAAAGCAACATTGAATTTATGGCCGACCTAAAATAGGGCAATACTAGGGCACTAGCACCCAAGTTTGCCCTCCTAATTTAGGTTAGGATCTATCATAATAGTACCCCCAGGTCCTATTTGCCACAAGACTTCAAGGTTTTCTTATTAGGATTCAAAATTAACATGCAAGATGCTTATAATGCACTTTAAGGAGCTGGGAGCTAAACCTTAAGAGGGAAAATCCCCCAAGGGGACATTTTTGGACATAAAATTTAGCCCCCACTTTAATGTATGTATAAATGCAAGGCCAATACATGCAATAAAGTATGGTCAAAACACAGTGAACATGTCAAGCACGATGTAAACATGCCAAACACATTGAATACAGTAACAAACATGTAAAACATGGAGAAGACAATATTGAAGACACACAAAACACAATGAATATAGTGAATGAAGTGGTTCTTTTTATTTTCTCATATATATGAAAGTAAATGCAAGTACATGAAAAGTAAACACACAACCCAAAATGCAGGAGGAGCTCATCACCAAAAATCTTTAGACTACATAAGGGGCAACATAAACATAATATAAATCTTAGAGTGTAGGAGGAGCTTATCACCACCAGTCTTGAGACTACACTTGAGAAAAAACACATTATACAAATCCTAAAGCATAGGAGGAGCTCATTGCCACCAGTCTTTAGACTATATTTGAGAACAAACACACCATACACACACACATGGAAGACATGGAGAAAACATGGAAAAAAAGTAATGGAAGGAGCCTATTACTAGGTTCACCATCATCATAGGCACATTACAGGCACACACTGATGGTTGGCTTCGCCACAATAACTACCAAAGACATGCTTAAGGGAGGATACACCAACCCTACCTACTTGGAGGACTTTTAGAAATGACAGGATGTGCACTCTCCTTGAGTAATACACCATCCCTGACTCTGTAGAGGGATTAAAATAAAAAGATATTCTGCTTTTGCAAAGGTCTTTCTCATAAGAATATAAAATAAGTATGTGCACTCACACGGAGATACCACATCCTACCTCCATAGAGGGCTTACAAATATGCTTCGTTAGTACCAAAATCATCAGACAACTTACCTTATATATGCCCCCACCTTAAGGTGGTTAATATCATGTACCAATATCAAGCATGTGAAGGTAGAGAAAAAACACACAAGGGAACAAGAGCTCTTGCAAAGCCCATGCCCCCAAAAGTAACTTGTACTTTATGATCGCTGAATGTTCCCACAAACACACAATATCCTACAAAAAGAGGTTAGAAATCTTTCCATAAGATAATACCCACATCGCATGATCAAATAAATGCATAAACATCATCACATCAAAAAGCCAAGGTTATACTACAGATTCAGAACCTGAGTATAACAGTGGGTCTATACCACAGAGATCCCAGAATCGAGTATAAACAAGGCGGGATCCAAGATAAACAAAGTGCATGGTGCAAGAGTATTGTTATAGTTTGTTAGTGTGATAAGACAACATAAAAATATCACATGAAGTGATTCTACTATCCAAGTGTTGGATAATATATGTCAACATCGTCATCATGTATTGACTAGGTCTATTTTTTAATTTCTCGCTGAAGGGACACATGGTTTGTATCAGTATTATATGTTTTTTATCATCTACTAGCTAGACAGAACCACTAGAGGAAGGTGAAGAATTAATTGAGAGAGTAGAAACAAGTGCCTTAGGCTCATCACATAGGAAGGTACCCCTAGGTCACCAACTACAACACTATGCCCCTAGGACACAACACACAACAATCAAAATAGAGGAGAGGTAATATAGAAGAAGGATGATACAAATAGAAGAATGGTCAAACAGAGGCAGTCTCCCAATATAGAAGAAGGATGATACACATCATGGGGGAAACACAATATGGAGGTAGAGGGTTAGTAATACTTACCTGTATGGACAACAAAACTAGCAGTCATCATAGAGTAAGTCATCATCTTCCCAATCCCTAATGCTGGAGGAAAGAGGTGTGTAAGGTACCATAGCCCAAATTTTGTTCTTTTCTTCAAATTGTTCAATGTTAAGTTTGTCTAGATTTGATTCAATGTTAGGTGGAATGTTTTCTTATTGAGGTGCATTTTGCTGGGCAAAAGCTTGTCTTCTTTGCCTTTTCTCTTGATGTCTATTTCTTTTTGTCTTGTTGCTTATGTTTTCAAAGGTATTGTTATGTTTTTCCATAGGTTGTCATATGTTAGAGGAAGCACCATGTTCAAATCTCACTTGTCTTAATGAATTGTTTTATTCTCAATGAATACCTCCCGATCCTTGTAAGGATGATGGGGGAGGATCCTCAACATAGATACCATCTCTTCGTGGATGAGATGATTTATGAAACTTTTCCTTACCCACACCTATCATTACAATTATTTCATCATAGTCATAATAATCTTGGTTTATTCTTATGCCATTTTGTCCTCTAAGAAGGTCTTCTAATGTGGGTTATTTGTCTCTTATTGTTTGCATAGGAGGCCCTACCACTCTAGATATAAGATTTTCTTTGTATCATCTATATTGTAGGAAAGAGTGATCTCTTTGTGGCTTAGGGTCTCTATCAGGTTTTGACCAAAAGTAATCAAGAGTAAAGTTGTTGTCCATTGCCAAAGGTTGATATGTATTATGTCAGATAGTGGTTCATAGGAATCTTGTGTCAAAGTATATGCAAGGAGAAACTCTTATGTTATCACATTAGACATGCAATTAGGATCTACAAGTGTACCATTCACCGGAATCTCCATTCTTTTCATAGTAATGTAAAGAGGCCATTCATTGTCTACAAATATTTTATCATGAGGTGTAAATGTAATTTCAGGTTCAGGGCTCTATCTTTTCAAATAATGTCTAGGGGGAAGCCTAGCATTATTTTTATGATTTCAAAACATGTGTATATGTACTCAAATGTATGCAAAATTAGATCTTAAGAGATTTTCAATGCTTGTGCAAAGAACAAGTGCAAAACTATGTATGAATAAGACCTAAAGATGCTTGATGTTTAAATTTTTTCATAATTTGGACAAATACAAATGACTAAAAGAAGAGGTGTTGTGAAGAATTTAATGAGGGGTAGTTAATAATAAGCTCAATATCAACCCAATAATGCAATAATATCCTTCACAACATGCCTATGATGTAATTCTAGAGAGATGATAAGGCCAAATCTAGTGAAAATGCAAAGTTTCCAAACCCTAGACATGAATTTTTCCAAAGAGGGCACTATGATGCAACACTAAAATTATAAATCTGAAACAAGATTTTAACTACAAACCCTAGATAATGCAAAAATAGGTTTTTATCCTTCACACCATTACTCTATCTTCTCAAGTCTGTAGAATGATTTGATAATGTCAACACCAGATATGTTATGTTTGCCGGTGACATTTCCTTCTGAACCATTTGCATTTTCTCAAAATTCTGTGTTTGAGTAGGCCTATCTAAATCATTTAATTTGGCTCATCCCTGCTCTTGTGAAGTTAATCTACTAGTTTGAGATCTTTTATCCATCTCTGCATACCCCATATTCTTCACTCTTGATGTGCTTGCCTAACCTGGAAGTGCAACCTTACACCCGTGAGCCATCGACTATAAAAAGGTTGTAGATGAGGTTCATGTCGGAGTTGTTGCATTGAACCCTTAAGTTTTCTCCCATAAGCTCAAATGGTGATGGATGGTCACCAAGACCCACCGTTATCCACCATTTACTTGTCATCTTTGTGATTTCAATGGAGACTGTGTCACTGGCAGATGGCAGATGACACTGTCGACCCCATTTGTTTCATCAGACCAAGCGGCCATTTGGTTGTATCACCTTTGAGTTTTCTTTTAATGAAAACTGTGTTGTTGGCAGAGGACACCGTCGACCACCATATCCCATCAGTATAAATGACTATGCTTTTGTTTCAGACCCTAACGTATGAAACACTTACCTTTCTTCCTGTGCATACCATGAACCATCTGATAATATTCGACCCTGTCGATAACCTATGGCATACTCTTAATGCCGCCATATCCCTAACCATCGATCCTCTACATTATGGAGGCAAGCCATCGACAGCTTGACAAAGAGGAACCTAACTTTTGGTTTGGATAGTTCGCACCCAGCACATGCCATGGTCTTGTGCCATCGTTGCATTTTGTGGGCCTTGAGCTCTTGTCACCTTCGTCAATTATGCCACATCTTAATTCTGCCACCCTCTCATTATTCATGATGCGAGTCGCGCCATTGTTATCTTCTTATCATATGAATTAAATCAGACTTCAACGCAGATGATTTCAAAACCTTATAACTTACCTCTGCGAATGAAAACCTCCACATCCACCGTGATCATCACCGAATGATGAGAGAGATCAGTTTTAGAATGGCAGAGATTGCTATATTATTGGATGCTAAGTTAGTACTGCTGTTTGACAGAGCACCGACTGTAGTTTAGGAGCACTTCACTCACCTTAGGAAAGAAAGCAACGCCTTCCTTGGAGCAGTCTGAGTAGATAATTAATAGTAGTCATAACTTGTAGTATCATGACTTGAAGAAATGCAAGATTTCCTTTTCAATGATAGCTCATTATTGTTGTATCAATTACATTCATTATTCAAAATTAGGATAGCAGATTTATAAATATAGCTAACACTTGATATTTTACTATAATATTTATCAAACAGTTGTAATAAGGTTAATAGATTAACATGATCTTAATGAGCCTCCTATAATATTAGTCCAATTGATTTAATGTTAAAACATAACTATGAGATTAGTAGTTGTGGGAATGTAGTTGTCGGGTTCCTTATAACTAGTTATTTAATTGGTTGTAGGTGATATGTCTTATTACTGTAATGGTCATTTCATTGTAGTTATGATTAATAGTCATTTGATCTCATAGGTTATAGTATAAATCTAAACTAATGCTTAGAATGTGCAATTAAGTTTTGATGTTATCACAATATGAATAACCCTGTTCCCTAGTAGTTATTTTTAAATGTTCGATTTGCTTTGTCTAGAGACCTAGTAGTAATTACGATCCTATGCATGGTGTTAGTGTCTAAGTTGAATTTTTACTCCTCTTGTATTATATAGAACCTGTGTATGGGTAATTAGGTTAAGCTAGTGCTTAGGTCTTGTATTAGAGTAATTATAGTCGTTCATTTACTTTTAAGTTAATTTGTTGTTACGAGATTTAGGGTTCTTGTAGGTTCATAAAATAATTGGGAACCCTCAAGTTTATCCTCTAGAGTTGAATTCGAATTACATTGCAATTATATAATTAACTCGATGTATGAAAATGATAAGTAGTGGTTTACTTTAGTTGTGTTAATGATGCTTATAATTATGTTGTATCTTTACAAATCAATTAAATAATTATTTTAATAAACATTTGCTTGTAGTTAACCTTCATTGTAATTTTAGAATTATTCTTTAGTAAGAATGCAATCAAATGATAAGTTATACCTCAATGTTAACAGTCTAATGCAGTGACTTAGTCTATTGTAAGATACTATAGTGGTTTGGTTGTAAGGAAGGTACAATTTAACTATAGGTGTAATGGATAATAATGGTTCATTATATGTTTAGTAAATACAATCTGTGGGTCATGGACTAGTTCACCAGTCTTTTGATTTGTATCTACATGGGTGGTTAGTTTTCCCAGAGGCTTAGAATGGGATGTTTAGAGATCAAGATGTTCTAAGAAGTATGTCATCTCCAGTGATGTTTGGATTAAGAGACAAGGTGAATGTTTAATGCACTTCTTTGTGGATGTATTGTTATCCAATTGGTTGTAATTGTCTTGTATCCTGTTTTGTGGTGAGTTGTGGAACAGGGAGACATGGAAATCATAGAGTTGTAATGAACATGTGTTGTTATGGGCATTAGTTTAGGAGTCCTGCCCTTATGATTATGTTATGGAGGGTTAATGCCTTGCATTGTTATATATACATGTTGATAGTTGTTATGGAAGATGATCAGTGCCTTGCATGGTTCCTGTACCCTCGTTGTTGTGATGATTTTGCTATGCTTGTGGTGTAGGGTTTCCTAGTCGTAGGTAAGGGAGTGGCTTCCAATGTGGGGCCAGTGCCAAGTGCCTAGCTAGGTTAACCAATTGGGAGTTGGTAATTAAGTGATAACATAATAGTAAATCTAGGGGTTCGGTAGTTTTCACACTAACAAGATAATAAGATTTCCTCACTCATGCCTGTAGTGCTAGTTCAGACTAAGCATGAGGGGAGAAGGCTGGGTTGGCAGATCTACTTCCTTGTCATCACGAAAGGAAGGTTGATTCCGCGTGCGTTATCCTATGGGGCTAGTGTCTAGAGAGAGACTACTAGGGTAACCATAGATGGGGGCTGGTGTCCAGAGAGAGACTGCCTCGGTAACCCATGTTAGGACCATGCGTTGACACTCTCCTTACTACAGCCTAGCATTCCCTAGTTGTACTTTCCCCATTTGTTTAGTGGTTGCCTCTAGAAGTACTGATGTGTGTTTGTGACATTGACTTGTGATGTTGGAGTCATGTGTTATCTTATAGTCTACTATCTACCTGATTGTATATTGTAGTGGGAACCTCATGTTAACTCCTATCTCGGGGGGTGGACCTTAGGGTTCCACATGGTTGGGTGGAAGAGCTTTATCCATTGGTTTTCTTTTCCTTATCGTTGCTCATGAGCGAGGAGGATATATCTTGTGTATCAGACATCAGATCTTGTACTTGATTATGGAGATAGCTTTTATGCTCATGTACTAGCATGTGTATTAGTTGATTCATAATGTATGTATTCAGATGTAATCCAAATTACATGATGATATACTCATATGTATAGACTTTTGAACATGAACATGTAATCTTGATCAGAGCTGATTATCTAATTATGGCATGAAATAGAGATGTATATGAAGAATCATTAGTGCAATAAATCTAGAATGAACTGCTGAGGATAGTTAACAATGTATGTTAAATTATGTTGATTAATTTGTCAAGTAATGCAACCATGGAACCTTAGAAGACAAGCTGTTAGTTTTATGATGTGCATTGATATGTTCAACATTACCCTGTTATCTTATTAAGAAAAAAAAAATTATTCCACTTGCATAGTATAGATGTGTAGTCTTCTAAGGTTTTTATTGCAGGGCATTACATTTTGGTATCAGAGCGAGGTTAAACACTGGGTATCCTAGTTGTATTTGAGCCCATTATGAAACCTAGTGCTTAAACTCTGCAGTATGATTTAACTCCCATTACGACCCTTTTTTCTTAATAATAATTGCCCTTTTCTATGTAGGGAAGATGCCTAGACGTAGGGGCCAAGGTCAGGGCAGAGGTAGGGTCATGGGAGAGGTGGTGGCAGAATTCCTCCTCCCAGTTCTCCTCATGAGAATGGCCATGAAGGCGGGGGTCAGAACATGGAGGGTCAGGGTCAGCCTGATGGAGCCCTATTGAGACAGATCCTCAAGGATGCCCTTGCCTAGTTAGGCCCTAGACAGGAAGGTGAGCAGCCCAGAGGAGGTCAGGAGGTAGACCAATCAGGTCCTAGATAGAGACAGAGGTCCCCCAGGCATAGGGAATTAACAGCTGAGCAGGAGGCCACACTAGCCAACCATATGAGGGACTTACTGAGAGCACGTCCTCCCATCTTTGATGGAACTGGTAGAGGTCTGGAGGTAGAAACTTGGCTGTTGGACCTAGGTAGATGTTTCGCCATGCATCCATATGGCAGCAATATGAAATCCAGATGTGCTATTTTACACCTCCGAGGGTTTGCTTCAACTTGGTGGAGGCTAGAGGAGCAGAAGCTGCATTTGGACATTAGCACTATGTCTTGGGAGTTGTTTGAAGATAGATTCAGAGCTCACTTCCTTTCTGACCATTGGAGGCAGCATCAAGCAGATGAGTTTCATCAGCTAAGGCAATTGGCCATGACAGTTGAGCAGTATGAGCAGATATTTTATGAACTCAAGCAGTACGCAGGTATTGGGGATGATGAGCTCATGTTCGTGCAGCATTTTATCAGGGGCTTGAATGCCCAGGTTAGTGGAGGGGTTCGTGTATTCAAACCTAAGACTATGGAGGTTACCGTGGAGAAAGCCCGGCTAGTGGAGGAGAATTTGGCTATGGCCCTCGGTGGGCATATAGGTGTGCACATTGACAATGCACCTTCGTCGGGATATGGTTCTCGAGGTGGTCACACTCAGGCATCAAGTTCTCATACACCCTCAAAGGGTGGTCAATAGCAGCAGTATTTGCAGTCCAAACTAAAGAATTCTCAGCATCAGCAAGGTAATAGGTTTCAAAATAAGAGAGACCGGTCTTGGCAGCACAATAAGCGCAATGATTTTGATCAGCCAACTCAGAATGCATGGTCTATAGTGAGCAGGGGTAGTTTCCAGTAGTCTAGTGCTTTCCAGGGTGACGGTGGTTTTGGTAGAGGCAACGGGTGCTCCTCCTGCGGCCAACAGGGCCATATTGCCAGACAGTGCCTGCAGAAGGGTGCATCAGGATTTGGACATCGACCGGTGGCACCTGAGCCAATGGTTGGTGATGTAGGCAGGTCACATGGAGTCTTTGTAGCGGTGGATGACTGACAGGTAGAGCATCAGGGCATCATGGTGGAGACTTCTGGTCGCATGCGAGGTATTGATTTTTCTATTCTATTTGATTTCGATGAATCTGATTCATTTATATCTCCTTCCCTTGTGAAGCATTGTGGCTTAGTGTCAACAAAGAAAGATGATAGGTGGCATGTTGAGTTAGCTTCTGGGGCTAAGATAGCAGTTGAGTCTCTAGTTTCAAAGTGTAATTTGAGGATTGGCTCTGTATCTACTTCCGTGGACCTTCGCATTCTACCCCTGGGTTCATATGACATAGTTTTGGGGATGGATTGGTTGGAGGCCGATCAGGCGGTGATAGATTGTCGGCATAAATCTGTTAGATGTGTGGATGATTCTGGTACTAAGGTTGAGGTGGTAGGAGTTCAGAGAACTATATCCATATGCATGATCTCCACTATGCAACTCAAAAGATGCATGCATCAGGGATGTCAACTTTTTGAAGTGATTGTTAGTGATTTGGAGATGGAGGAGAGTCAAGAGGCATCTCTTGACGATCACCCACTCTTGAGGGAGTATGCAGATGTTTTTCCTTCTGAGATTCCAGGGATGCCACCTAAGTATGACATCGATTTCAGGATCAATCTGATTCCTAGTGCAGAGCCTATCTCATGAGCTTCATACAGAATGACCACTCAGGAGCTCAAGGAGCTTCGACTACAGTTGGAGTAACTATTAGCCAAAGGGTTCATATGACCCAGTGTTTCCCCTTGGGGAGCACCTATGATCTTTGTAAAGAAGAAGGATGGATCTCTATGGCTTTGTATCGACTATCGACAGCTCAATAAGGTAACAGTGAGAAATAGGTATCCCTTGCCTAAGATCGACGATTTGTTTGATCAGATTAAAGGAGCAAGGGTATTGTCTAAAATTGACATTAAGTCAAGATATCACTAGTTGTGGATTTTTGAGGCAGATATTCACAAAACAGCATTTCGTACCCGTTATGGACATTATGAGTTCACAGTGGTACCATTTGGGTTGATGAATGCACCTTCAGTTTTCATGAGCTTAATGAATGGTGTGTTTCGCACTTATCTCAACTGATTTGTCCTCGTATTTCTTGATGATATATTGATCTATTCGAGGACTATGGAGGAACATGAAGAGCATTTGCGTCAAGTGTTGTTGTGTTTGAGGGAAAATCAGCTTTATGCTAATTTGTCAAAATGTGAGTTCTTCCAGGTAGAGGTTAAGTATTTGGGTCATGTCATCTCTGGAGAGGGTATTGTGGTGGATCCCTTGAAGATCCAAGCTATTATGGACTAGCTTGCACCCACTAATGTTACTGAGGTCCGTAGATTTATGGGGTTGGCAGGTTACTATCGTCGCTTTGTCATGAGGTTTTCGAGAGTTGCTCACCCCATTACTTCTCTTCAGAGGAAAGGGAAGAAGTTTGTTTGGTCAGAGCAGTGTCAGAAAGCCTTTTAGACCCTTAAGGAACAGCTGATCAGTGCACCTATATTAGCAGTTCCTGATCCTGATGGGGACTTTGTTGTTTGTATCGATGCTTCCTTGGAGGGTTTGGGAGCAGTTCTCATGCAGGATGGTCGCGTGATTGCCTATGAGTCTGGCAAGCTCAAGGATCATGAATTGAACTATCCCACTCATGACCTAGAGTTAGTAGCTGTGGTGCATGCCTTGGTGAGATGGAGGCATTTTCTATTAGGGCATAGGTTTGAGCTGCACAGTGATCATCGTAGTTTGTAGTATATTTTCACGCAGCCCAACTTAAATGCAAGGCAAAGGCATTGGATGGAGTTCCTGTGCGAGTATGACTTTGAGGCAAGATATATTCAGGGCAAAGAGAATGTGGTAGCGGATGCTCTTAGTCGTCAGAGGCATGAGATCTTAGCAGTTTCTCTTACAGTTGATTTGAGAAGTCAGATTCTCGCTGCTCTTCCTACCGACAGGTGGTGCTAGGAGGTGAGGACCAAGATTAAGTCAGGTAGACCATTAGAAGGTAGATTCTCTGGTTACTCCCTCGAGTTAGATGGTCTTTTGCAACATTTGGGTCGTATCTATGTTCCTAATTCGGTGGGTCTTCGCACCCTAGTTTTGTCGAAGGCACATCGGGCACCCTACTCTGCTCATCCAGGTGTCAAGAAGATGCATGCAGATCTACGACAATTGTACTTTTGGAGTGGTATGAAACGGGATATTGCTGATTTTGTGTCGAGATATCTTGAGTGTCAGAGGGTGAAGGCAGAGCACCAGCACCTGGCAAGTCTTTTGCAACCTCATTTGATTCCTGAGTGGAAGTGGGATATCATTTTGATAGATTTCATTATTGGTTTGCCGATGTCCGCTTGACGACATGACGCTATTATGGTCACTGTGGATAGGTTGATGAAGGTAGCTCACTTTTCTCCTGTCCGTGCTTCTTACAATGCCTCTACAGTGGCTAGAGTGTTCATGGAGGACATTGTCAGACTTCATGCAATTCCTTGTAGGATCATCTCTGACAGGGATCTAGTGTTCACTTCCACCCTGTGGACTTCCTTACAGCATGCCTTGGGGACACAACTGAACTTTAGTTCAGCTTATCATCCTAAGATTGATGGACAGACTGAGAAGGTTAATCAGGTTCTTGAGAATATGTTGAGGATGTATGTTATGGATCAGCAGAGTCATTGGGAGGACTACCTTTACCTAGTGGAGTTCGCCTATAATAATGGTTATCATAGTTCTATAGGCATGTCTCCCTTTTAGGCCTTGTATGGTCATCCTTGTAAGACCCCTTTGAGCTAGGATCATTTGGAGGATAGGGTTCTCCTGGGTCCAGATATGCTTAGAGATATGGAACAGCAGGTTGAGAGGATTAGAGAGCATTTGGTGGCAGCTCATGATAGGCAGAAGAAATATGCAGATGCTCATAGGATCGATCATCAGTTCTTGTTAGGGATCAGGTGTTCTTGCGTGTGCGACCGCAGAAGAGTCTAATCCACTATGAAAAGGGCTCTAAGCTAGCAATGTGCTTTGTTGGACCTTTTGAGGTGTTGGAGAGGATCAGTCCAGTAGCTTATCATCTTGCTATCTCGCCTAGCCTTTCATGCATCCATGATGTGTTTCATGTTTCTATACTTAGACCTTACTATCTAGATGGTGCTCATGTTCTTGATTGGACTACTCTACAGGTAGACGATGGGCAGCTGGCTTTGGAGCCTATAGGCATTCTTCAGCACAGGAGACTCACTCTCAGGGGTAGAGATGTGGAACAGGTCAGGGTCCAGTGGGAATTCTACCTGGGAGGATGCTACCAGGATGAGGGAATTCTATCCTCACTAATTTGCAGGCTTCCAGGAGTAAGCCTAGTTCCAGGGGGGAGGATGTAATGCCCCTCGCTTTTTGTTGCTCGTGATAGATGTTATTTTCATATTCTCTATGACAGTTCTGGTATAGATGACAGTTTTATATTGCACATTTACAGTTTCGTCACATTTGGACTTCTATGTTATGGTTTATGTTCTCCTTGATCTTGATGTACACTTTGTTATTATGCTAGCTGACTATGGATCTATGGTAGGGTGATGCTTGTTTACTTGTACTTTATGCTTTCACAGTTTGATGGACATGATTATAGATTAATGTTATTTTGAGTTTAATGTGTTATTCGATCATGATTATGATGCATTACTGGTAATAGATGTAGTTATTTAGTGATGTGTTTATATGAACGGAACAGTGTCGAATTACTCGTATCCGAGTACCCTGCTACGCTGCATGTTTATATATGGATATATGCACAACCTTGTGTTTGTTGTAGGATGTAGGTATCGGGCATCGACTCCACCTGAACTACCAGGTCTGAGCGTGCCCTAGCCAATGGAATTGTGGATTGGAGTTAACATGAGTTTTCCCTACTCAGTCAGCATCCTCAAGAGGATGAGTTCTCAGTGTTGTATCCTGTCGTCACTGTCATTCACAGTATTATACCCTATCGTCACCGTCAGTTGGGACTGTTTGTCATAATCTTGTCTTGTCCTGCGGCTTCACATGGGGTCAACTATTATCCTGTGAGTTAGGGTTTATCCAATTTAAGTGTTGATTTAAGCATGGTTAGTATTTCATTAAATAAGGTTAAATTTAGGCTTAAATTAAATAAACATTGCTAGGGAAATTATGTGTGGCTTATTAATTATAAATAATTTATTTATTGCTAATTGGTAAAACTAATATGAAAATAGTAAATAAATAAACAAATTAGATAAATAATTAAATGAAATAATTAGTCCCAAGTTGTAAGTAGATTTAAATTAAAAAGAAAATAGAAAACATAAGTAAGATGATTAAACGATTACAATCTTGATAAAATAAATTGATAATAATAAGGATGATATCCCAAAGATTAAAATATTGGAGCTGTCGCCTGGTTTTATGTGTTCAGTATTTGGAGATGAGCAAATTTAATGTCATATGCCGTCAGTTGCAAGTTTGAGGTTGGGAATCCCTTGGTAAAGTGAAATTGTGGAATCTCACGAGAATGTGGGATGTTGGGGAGAGCGAGAGGCATGTCTCTTGCATTTACCTGAGAAGTGGACCCTAGTTTTGAGAAAATGGGTTGTCGGGAAGAGAGGCAGGCCTTCTACATTTAACCGAGGAGTTGAATCCTTGCTTGAGGGAGGAAAAATAGAGGAATTGGTGGCAAGGGTTGGGAGATTTTCTTTTGGAGAAAGTTGTGTAGTAGGAATCGGATGAAAGGAGATTTCAGAAGCTTGGAAACTCCGAGTATGTAAATTAGATTAATATGTGTGAAAATTATGTTTTGCTTGGTAAACTATAATGACTTTTAATATGATTGCCTAGATACATTTCATCATCTTTGGTGATCTCTTCCCTCTCTGTTCACACCATTACTCTGTCTTCTCAAGTCTGTAGAATGATTTGATAATGTCAACACCAGATATGTTATGTTTACCGATGACATTTCCTTATGAACCATTTGCATTTTCTCTAAATTCTATGTTTGGGTAGGCTTGTCTAAATCATTTAATGTGCCTCATCGCTGCTCTTATGAAGTCAATCTGCTAGTCTGAGATCTTTTCTCCATCTCTGCATACCCCATATTCTTCACTCTTGATGTGCTTGCCTAACCTGGAAGTGCAACCTTGCACCCGTGAGCCATCGACTGTAAAAAGGTTGTAGATGAGGTTCATGTCAGAGTTGTTGCACTGAACCCTTAAGTTTTCTCCCATAAGCTCGAATGGTGATGGATGGTCACCAAGACCGACCGTTATCCACCATTTGCTTGTCATCTTTGTGATTTTGATGGAGACTGTGTCACTAGCAGATGGCAGATGACATCGTTGACCCCATTTGTTTCATCAGACCAAGCAGCCATTTGGTCGTATCACCTTTGACTTTTCTTTTAATGAAAACTTTGTCACTGGCAGAGGACACCGTCGACCACCATATCCCATCAGTATAAACGACTATGCTTTTGTTTCAGACCCTAACGTATGAAACACTTACCTTGCTTTCTATGCATACCATGAACCATCTGATAATATTTGACCCTGTCAATAACCTATGGCATACTCTTAATGTCGTCATCTCCCTAACCGTCGATGCTCTGCATTATGGAGGCAAGCCGTCGACAGCTCGACAGAGAGGAACCAAACCTTTGGTTTAGGCAATCTGCACCCAGCATGCGCCGTGGTCTTGTGCCATCGTTGCATTTTGTGGGCCTTGAGCTCTTGTCACCTTCGTCGATCATGCCACATCTTAATTCTGCCACCCTCTCATTATTCATGATGCGAGCTATGCCATTGTTATCTTCTCATCATATGAATTAAATCAGACTTCAATGCAGATGATTTCAAAACGTTATAACTTACCTCTGCAAATGGAAACCTCCACATCCACTGTGATCATCACCAAATGATGAGAGAGATCAGTTTTAGAATGGTAGAGATTGCTATATTATTGGATGCTAAGTTAGTACTGTTGTTTGACAGAGCACCGACTATAGTTTAGGAGTACTTCACTTACCTTAGGAAAGAAAGCGACGCCTTCCTTGGAGCAGTCTGAGTAGATAATTAATAGTAGTCATAACTTGTAGTATCATGACTTGAAGAAATGCAAGATTTCCTTTTCAATGATAGCTCATTATTGTTGTATTAATTATATACATTATTTGAAATTAGGATAGTAGATTTAAAAATATAGCTAACACTTGATATTTTACTATAATATTTATCAAATAGTTGTAATAAGGTTAATAGATTAACATGATCTTAATGAGCCTCCTATAATATTAGTCCAATTGATTTAATGTTAAAACATAACTATGAGATTAGTAGTTGTGGGAATGTAGTTGTCGGGTTCCTTATAACTAGTTATTTAATTGGTTGTAGGTGATATGTCTTATTACCATAATGGTCATTTCATTGTAGTTATGATTAATAGTCATTTGATCTCGTAGGTTATAGTATAAATCTAAACTAATGCTTAGAATGTGCAATTAAGTTTTTATGTTATCACAGTATGAATAACTTTGTTCCCTAGTAGTTATTTTTAAATGTTCGATTTGCTTTGTCTAGAGACCTAGTAGTAATTACAATCCTATGCATGGTGTTAGTGTCTAAGTTAGATTTTTACTCCTCTTGTATTATATGGAACCTGTGTATGGGTAATTAGGTTAAGATAGTGCTTAGGTCTTGTATTAGAGTAATTATAGTCATTCATTTACTTTTAAGTTAATTTGTTGTTACGAGATTTAGGGTTCTTGTAGGTTCATAAAATAATTGGGAACCCTCAAGTTTATCCTCTAGAGTTGAATTTGAATTACATTGCAATTATATAATTAACTCGATGTATGAAAATGACAAGTAGTGGTTTACTTTAGTTGTGTTAATGATGCTTATAATTATGTTGTATCTTTACAAATCAATTAAATAATTATTTTAATAAACATTTGCTTGTAGTTAACCTTCATTGTAATTTTAGAATTATTCTTTAGTAAGAATGCAATCAAATGATAAGTTATACCTCAATGTTAACAGTCTAATGTAGTGACTTAGTCTATTGTAAGATACTATAGTGGTTTGGTTGTAAGGAAGGCACAATTTAACTATAGGTGTAATGGATAATAATGTTTAGTAAATACAATCTGTGGGTCATGGACTAGTTCACCAGTCTTTTGATTTGTATCTACATGGGTGGTTAGTTTTCCCAGAGGCTTAGAATGGGATGTTTAGAGATCAGGATGCTCTAAGAAGTATGTCGTCTCCAGTAATGTTTGGATTAAGAGACAAGGTGAATGTTTAATGCACTTCTTTGTGGATGTATTATTATCCAATTGGTTGTAATTGTCTTGTATCCCATTTTGTGATGAGTTATGGAACAGGGAGACATGGAAATCATAGAGTTGTAGAGAACATGTGTTGTTATGGGCATTGGTTTAGGAGTCCTGCCCTTATGATTATGTTATGGAGGGTTAATGCCTTACATTGTTATATATACATGTTGATAGTTGTTATGCAAGATGATCAGTGCCTTGCATGGTTCCTGTACCCTCGTTATTGTGATGATTTTGCTATGCTTGTGGTGTAGGGTTTCCTAGTTGTAGGTAAGGGAGTGGCTTCCAATGTGGGGCCAGTGCCAAGTGGCTAGCCAGGGTAACCCATTGGGAGTTGGTAATTAAGTGATAACATAATAATAAATCTAGGGGTTGGGTAGTTTTCACACTAACAAGATAATAAGATTTCCTCACTCATGCCTGTAGTGCTAGATTAGACTAAGGATGAGGGGAGATGGTCGGGTTGGCAGATCTACTTCCTTGTCATCACGAAAGGAAGGTTGATTCTGCATGCGTCATCCTATGGGGCCAGTGTCTAGAGAGAGACTGCCAGGGTAACCATAGATGGGGGCCGATGTCCAGAGAGAGACTGCCTAGGTAACCCATGTTAGGACCATGTGATGACACTCTCCTTACTACAGCCTAGCATTCCCTGGTTGTACTTTCCCCATTTGTTTAGTGGTTGCCTCTAGAAGTACTGATGTGTGTTTGTGACATTGACTTGTGATGTTGGAGTCATGTGTTATCTTATAGTCTGTTGTCTACCTAACTGTATGTTGTAGTGGGAACCTCATGTTAACTCCTAGCTCAGGGGGTGGACCTCAGGGTTCCACATGGTTAGGTCAAAGAGCTTTATCCATTGGTTTTCTTTTCCTTGATCTTGCTCCTGAGCAAGGAGGATATATCTTGTGTATCAAACATTAGATCTTGTACTTGATTATGGAGATAGCTTTTATGCTCATGTACTAGCCTATGTATCAGTTGATTCATAATGTATGTATTTAGATGTAATCCAAATTACATGATGATGTACTCATATGTATAGAATTTTCAACATGAACATGTAATCTTGATCAGAGTTGATTATCTAATTATGGCATATGAATAATCATTAGTGCAATAAATCTAGAATGAATTGCTGAGGATAGTTAACAATGTATGTTAAATTATGTTGATTAGTTTGTCAAGTAATGCAACCATGGAACCTTAGAAGACAAGCTATTAGTTTTATGATGTGCATTGATATGTTCAACATTACCCTGTTATCTTATAAAAAAAAATTATTCCGCTTGCATAGTATAGATGTGTAGTCTTCTAAGGTTTTTATTACGGGGCGTTACATTTTGGTATCAGAGCGAGGTTAAACACTGGGTACCATGGTTGTGTTGTTCTCAAAATTAGCTACGCTCGTTTTTGTAGACAACCCCACGAAACTTGTCCGTTTCGTGAAACTACACTCTAAGATCGCGAATCGAGAAAAGATGTTCTTGTTCTCGTGCGAGGTCATTTGACATTTTAAAACTCATTTATGACGTTTCCTTGAATTGATTTCTTAATATTTGCGAAGAATATTCAAGTCGTAAATTGGTTTAGGTGTTAATTTTAGTCATTTTTAAGTTTGGTAAATTTTGACTCTTGATATGCAAGAGCGGCAAAATTTGCCGCTATTACATCGTTTTGAGTCCAAAGTGCAGAGGCGGGTAAAATCACCGCTATCGCATATGTCCGTCGAAACTGCATCACATGCAATGACGGCCTTTTTTGCCGACTTCGCATATTGGTCAACGGCGATGTCGTAGCGGCCGAATTTGCCACCCGAACGAGATCTTCGGGATTCTGCCGTCGAGTGCCATTAATGGCCACTCGTGCCAGGCACTTCAACTCCAGTTTTAACCTTTTAAAAAGCTTTTTCTACTTGCCATTCGTCATTCCTTATCCACAAGTCTTCTGCGCGACTCGCTCGACGCTTGTTTGATCTCACCGTTCGCCGATTCACCGACGGATCTATCCTTAGGGTTTCCACTTCAAACACGGGTAAGTCTCACCTTCCACTCGTCGTTCAACTTTTCCTTCAAGTTTTTCATAGGTTTTTGCGTTTGATGTTTTTTTTTTAGTTGGTTCTTTTTTACGTTTCGTGTTTGTTTAGAGTCTGTTGTTTTCGTGTTGTGTTGTCCACCTGCGTGCCCTAACTTCTACCTCGAAAACCCTAAGGACTGCGTGCCCTAGATTTCCCAAACCCACATTGCATTCCTCTCATACAACATAGGCAAATTTTTTCGTGTTTACGGTTTTGGTTACCTCTGAGTGTTGAATCGGCGAACATTCCGTTCCCTGCGCTCAAACTTGCAGATGTTATCGAATGCAACGTCGGCGTTGTTCGCCGCCCCGGACTTCACTTTACCTTGCCATGTAATGTCGGTGAAATGCGCCGCTCGTACATATATGGAACCCCCATGTGGTGTCGGCAAAAATCGCCGACAGAACATCGAAAAGAAATGAAGTTACTAGTTGTCAAATGCAGTGTCGGCGAAAATTGCCGCTCCAACCATCTCACGGTTCTCTCAAACTGCGAAGGCGGCAAAATTCGCCGCCGATGCACAATATCAAACCCCTCACATGCAAGGGCGGTGAATTTTGCCGCCCGTGCAAAAATATCTCAAATTTTCCTAACACTGGAAAATTTCCAATCTCATTTTCCCGAGCCCGCTTCTCCTCTGATCCTTGGCCAGCTCACGCTATAGCCCTTTTTCAAGCGCACTCCCATAGTCGTGATCGTCAACATGCAATTTTCCCAGATTGCCCATATTTTCCCTGATTGCATGATCATGATTTCTGTTGCAGTTTCTTCTGCGGAGCTCCTTTCGATGTCAAATTTCTTCTCAGTGAAAGTTCATCCAAATGACTGACTTGTCCCCGAAGAAGGCAAAAGCTATGAAGTACAAATATCAAGGTGTTTTCCCAATCACCTCAGTCCACTCTAATGTTGAAGATATTAGAGATACAGAAATTGGCCATGTTGATATGGCTGAGTTTGTAGAGAGAACCAAGTCGAGCAACCCCAGTGCTATGATGAGGAAAATAGTGGAAAGTTCTATTCATCTGGTATCCTCCTTCCCAGTGGCGGCTCACAATACAGAATTTGTTCTTCAGTGCGCCCACTTCTACAACAAAGATATCAGAGCTGTGGTGGACGCCAGTGGTAATGTAATAATCAGGTTGGACCCTGAGTTTATTGACAAGGTGTTCATGTGTCCTCCTGCAACAGAGGTGTTGAAGCTTGATTTCACCGAAGCTCAAAAGGAATATGATAAGAATCCAGAGAAGGCGAAGAAAGTAATCAACAACAAATGGTTAAAGATTGCGAGGTTAAGTTTGTCTAGATGGCCACGCAGCTTCCCTCGAAGTGATTTCGTGGAAGAAGTTAGTGACTTGATTACCCTCCTCAGCAGGATAAGAGGTTTGTCTTCCTCTTCACAATTTCAGGAATGGATGTATCCCTTCATTAAGGTCATACTCCAAGGCAAGCAGGTTATTTTCTGGGGAGAGCAAATCAGTAATGCTTTGCATGATCAGTTGACAAAGGTATCCACTACCTCCAAGTTCTTCATGACTTCCTATCTGGTATACATTGCAGCCTCCATGAGGATTTTTCCAGGATTGTCGTCAGAAGGGGATAGAAGAGTAGTCCCAGTATACCAGTACTATTCTCAGCTAACATTGAAAGGCTCAATTCACCATTTTAGGAGAGTGAATGATGCATTCTTTGCTGTATTCTTGTGTCTTTTCAATCCCCAACTGGAGCAGAGAAGAATCTCAGATGAAGCATGGACAGTGGTTAATGGTTTTGGTTGTATGTTTTTGCAATTTCCATCTTTCTCCTACTTGAGGGTTGGCTTTTTCCAAGGTTACCCTTATATGCTTCCAAGGTTTCCTTCAGATAGATTGATCTTGATGGAGTTGTGCAGGCAAATGATTGTCGTGCATAACAAATAGATGGAACTCAAAAAGCCTGGCTTCAGATTTCCTGTAGAAATCGGCAGATACTCAGTATTGACTGCCGCAAAGGCAAGAGCTATGGAGACAGAGATGCAGTTGGTCACCATGAAGCAATTCAAGAGGAGACCAAAGTTTGATTACCGGGGTGTAAAGGATAAAATCAAGAGGAAAACACAGTTCCATGAACCCATGGTGGAAGATGTCTGGATAGATTTGAGAACAGAGGAAGACATCAGGAAACTGGACTATAGCAGGCTGTCTCTAGAGCAAATTGAATACCTAGGACTTGCTGATATCCCAGAGGACCTTGTGGATGATGGAGAATTGGTTGATGCCAAGTATGAAGCAGAACAGATAGCTGGTACTCCTCTACCACCAATCCAATGGTCCCAAAAGGAACTGACTTCCCTAAGGAAGAGATTTGAACCCATATTGGCCAACACCAATAAGTGGCTGGAAGATAAAGGAATTACGCTGAAGGAATTCCTCACTGGTTCAGAAACTGAAGTTCAAGAGCAAACTGGTCAGAAGGTTGAAAATAGAACGAAGAATAAGAGTGATGCTCCATCATCCTCTAAAACACATAAACCTAAAATCAGATTTGTGACAAAGAAAGCAAAGGTTGTTGAGAAGGAACCTGAAGCGAAAGATATGGAAATTGAGGAGCCAACGGCAGAGGATCCAAAAACTGAAGAGCCAGCTGCAGAAGAAATGGATGTCGGAGATAAGGGGTCAGAGGAACAAGATAAAGAGGCTTTGTCTCCACAAGACAATACACCTGTTGCACCCCCTGTGCCTGCTTCCCCCATTATCATTCCTTCCTCTGAATCCCCCTCTCCTCCTAAGATAATCTTTGATAATCCCCAGGGCACTTTTGAAAATGTTCTTCATTCTTCTGATTCCATTCCTAGTTTGTCTTCTTCGTCATTTGATATAGGAGATACTTCTATGTTTGATCATTTTGTGATGAATACTGAGCAAGTTTCAAGTGCCAATGTAACAGGTGCGGTTTTTACCGACACCCCGCCTATTGTTTCTACCACCAGCACAAGTACAGTCCCAGTAACACCAGTGGCAGGAATGGACTCCAATGTGAATACTTCTCTGCTGCCACCTTGGTTGTCAGCTTACACGCCAAAGAGGAAAAAGCAAGTCATCTCTCCAGATGATTTTGATTTCACTAAGCTGACACCTGCAAAACCTAAGGCTCCGAAGAAACCAAAGATCCTTTCAAGAGTACTTGAAGAAAAGGGGCAGAAGGTTTTGGAGATAGCAAAACCCCCACAGGATGCAACTGTCGAAAATTTTGACATGAATGACTATTCTATTTCTAGGGTTGAATTGGGCAAAATCACCCATGAAAGCGCTAAAAATGATATGCAGTCAGCCATGGACATCCTGATCCAGAAATTCGACAGGGAAAAAGAAATGAAAGACTACTACAAGGCAAAAGCAGAACAGCTGACTGCAGTGGTAAGAAAGATCATGTTGAATTCAGAAGCAGTTACTCCAGAGGCCGTGTCTGTAGAAGACCCCGTCATCCTGAAAGCGGAAAAGACTCACCTCAGAGGAAAAGTACTTGAAGAGTACTTAGACAGGATGCGAGCTCAGGGAATCTCTTTGCTCAAGGAGGTATTTGAGAAAACGGATAAGATGAGGAAAGTAAGAGCAGAACTCAATGATCTCATTGATGCCATCTCTCATGATATTGAGCACACAGAGGATACTCATGATAAGTGGGTTGAAATGAGGAAGCTAAAAATGAGCACTTTAATATCCATTGGCGCCATTTCCAACAGGGATTCATATATAGAGACAAAGGAAGCTCTAACGTACAGGAGCAATGTGCTAAGAAATTTGATCAAGGATCTCGAAGCTGCCAAGGAAACCAGTGAAGAAAATGATGTTAACATTTTGCATAAGCTGGAGGAGTTGCCCTGTAAATTGGTATCACAGGATAACCAGTTTCTTTCTGCAGAAGAAATGGTTAAGGAATTTGAGGACATGTTTCAGCAGGAATTTGAAGACAAGGTATTTTCAATAACTTCTGTGGACAACATATTAGACAACCAGTTAACCTTGGACAATTTGAAAACCAGGTTAACCAATCATGCCAAGTCAATCACTACAGTAAGGGATGCCATAGTGAGGGCCAGGATGATCTTCAAAAACACATTCAAACCAGATAGCATTGAAATGCAGGCGACCTTCACTATGTATGATGACCACGTGAGAAAGGGTGGTGACACAAGTTGAAGCAGCTGGTTTTTTCCCTTAGTTTATTTTCTGATTTCCATATGTACTTTCAAAACAGTTTTGGACACTTTTGCATGTACATTTTTGATATGCAATTACATGTAAAAAATAGGAAGTCCCAAGTCAATAAGGACTCCTATTTTTGAATAAGTCAAAGTAGTTGTAGATTTCCTAGATTTTCTCAAGGTCTTTCCCTATAAATAAAGGGGACCTCTTTTGTAAATATTATCTTTTATCTATTGCAAGAAAACTCTGGCGAATTGAAAAGCAAATCAAGACTTTGTGCTTATTGTGAAAATCAATATTCAAATATTCATCAATACAAGAAAGCAAGTTCAATTCCAATCTTTGTCTTGGGATTATTTGCGTTGTGATAGTTTTGTTCTTATGTCTTGCTATCATAATCTTAATTGATAATAATTGAAAGGTGGAGTTTGTTTCAAGTGATTGAAGAGCGCTCTAGATTTGATTCTGATAAACTTTGTGTTATCAAATCGGTTGTGGGTTATATGTTCATGTTTGTGAAAATACAACAGTTTGGGGACTTTGTGCTGCAAGTTGTTATATTTGAATCGTTTTATCATATTGAAGAAGAGTGAAGACTTTGGGCTGCATTTTGCTTCAAAAAAGTTCTGGTTACAAGCAGTGAGTGAGGTAACAGAAAACTTTGTGTTTTTGTGATATTGTGATAATTTATAAGTTTTATATCGAGAGTTTGAAATATAAACATCTATTCTGAAAAAAGAGAATGAGATGAGACGGAACCACCCCAAACATAGTTTTTAGTGTATATAAATTTGATAAGTGTTTGATTTACAAAAAGTTAAGTAATTAGAGGAAACCTCCCCTTGCTGAGAGGAGAGACTTTGTCTCATCATAGCTGTGGCTAATATATCCATTTTGCTGCTGCTAGGAATCAAGGACAGCAAAACCATCTTCCTCCTACTCAGGGGAAGCTTGCTATTGAGGCAGCGCCGGTCAACTCTGCTGTTGGCTACTATGAAGCCGAGAATGAACTCTCTTTCCAACCTGAGTTGGAATATGAAAACGGTGCTAATCTCTTCACAGAAGGAGAAGAAGAGTTAGCTGGCGACTCTACCATCAGCTTTCTGAACTACCAGGACGAAGCTGAAAAGGGAGAAGTGAGTGAAGGAGCATATGCTGTTTTCACTAGGTCTCAAAATCAGTCAGCTCCTCAAGCTGATAAAGGGAAGGTGAGAGAAGAATCTCAACCGGCGATTTCGATCGCTAAACGGGGGACTCCACTACCTTTCCAGTCAAAAGACCCAGTGGTAAATAAATAGGTAAGTGTCTCTAATGAATTTGCACCTTCCACTTCTAATCCTCAGACTAGTGCTGTTTCAACCAAAAATCAAAATGATGGTTTTTCTTCCTCCGTATCTAATTCTTTTCAGCAGTTCGACATAATAGACCATGCTAGGAGAACTAAGATACAAATGTCTGAAGTTGAATATTTACAGGCTAATCCTGAACAGTTTGATAGATTAGCCAAATATGTCAAAAATAAGACCGTCCCTGCAGGACAAGAGTTTCCCAAAGCTACTCATGACTCCTCTAAAATTAAACCTACCCAAAACAATCTTGTTACTATTCCCCCTGAGGTTTCTGGAAAAATCGAACCCTTCTATGTTTCCCTATTAGTAAATGGCCATAAATTGAGCAATTGCGTAATAGATTCTGGAGCCTCAGACAATGTGATGCCTGCTAAGGTAGCAGATGCCCTTGGCCTCACCTTAACCAAAACTTTTGGGAGGTGTTTCTCTATGGAGAATAAGCAAGTTCCACTTTTGGGTCAAATCAAAGATGCCCAATTTGCATTTGCAACTTTTCCGGATAAGAGAATCAAGATGACAGTCTTGGTAGCTGATGTTCCAGCTTCATACGGCATTCTCCTTGGACGTAATTTCTGCAAAGATGTGGGTGGTGAGTTGAACATGGATTTGTCTGAAGCTAGGATACCCGTTAAAGGTGTCATGCAGAAATTACTTCCTGAGAAGGAAGCAAAATATATTGTTACTCAAACATCAAACCTCAAAGCTCAAATTTTGTTTGAATCCTCAGGAATGGGTAACTATTTTCTATCTACTGAAGATTGTTCCGATTCATCAGATGAGGTTACATCGGGTGATAGCTCCGATATGTCAGATGGAGACTCAGAGGAGTTTTCAGACGAAAGTTCAGGTAAAGATATAGCAATTCCAGATTCTTCCCTCACCGATGAAGAGGAATCTTCTGATCAAAGGAAGTCCAAGAAATCAAATTCTGATGGAGTCTGCATTTTAGAATTTGATGGTAGCTGTTCTTCTACCGGTTCTGGAGCCGGAGTAGTTTTGATATCGCCACAAGGTGATATTTTGCCCTTTTCATACAAGCTACAATTTGACAATACCAATAACACCGCCGAATACGAGTCCTTGTTGCTCGGATTGGAAGCGGCACATGCCAGAGGTGTTAAGATCCTTCATGCTCAAGGGGACGCTGAATTGGTGGTTTGTCAAGTAAGAAATTTGTACCAAACAAAAAATGAAAGGTTGAGACACTATCGCAATCGCGTATGGGATTGCATTGAAGATTTCGATGCTTTCAATATTTCAGCTGTGCCAAGAGAGTTCAATGACCGTGCAGATTCATTGGCTGTTTCCGCCACTCTCATGGTGCCTCACAAAGATTTCAAAGGAAATAAGTACACTATTGAACTGGTCTTCCGACCAAGTGTACCTGATAATGCTGACCATTGGCAGGTGTTCAATGGTGACAATCAGATCATTGCTTTCCTTGAAAAGATGGATAGTTTTGATGATCTTTACTTTGAAGGAAGTGAATCACCACCTCGTGAATATGTTTCTGAGGTAGATTCGCAGACTGGCGAAGAATTTCTACAGTTGAAAGGAAATAAAATCCCAAAAGGATTGGTTTCCCTTGAGAGGCTCTTTGATAAACACGACAGGTATATCAAGCAGCGGCAACAACAGCAGGATTCGAATTCCTCCATGGAATTTGAACAGGTCAATTTGGGTACAGAAATAGATCCTAAGATGGTCAACATCGGAAAATGCTGCACGACTGATGAAAGATTCAAATTCATTACCCTCCTCCGCCATTACATTGATGTTTTGGCTTACTCCTATGATGATCTGAAGTCTTTCAGGCCTAAGGAGGTTCGACACGAAATTCCCCTCAAAGCTGGATCATTGCCTTACAAACAGAAGCAGAGGCAATACAATCCAAAGATATCAGGTACGATTCTTTCTGAAATTCAGAAAATGTTGAATGCAAGGATAATCTTTCCAATTCATCATTCCACATGGATTTCAAACATAGTACCTGTAAGGAAGAAGAACGGAGAAATCCGTATCTGTGTTGATTTCAGAAATCTCAACCAGTCTTCTTTGAAAGATAACTACCCTTTGCCCATCATGGACCAAGTATTGCAAACAGTGACAGGTTCAGAAATGCTATCTATGTTAGATGGTTTTTCAGGGTACAATCAAGTGGAGGTAAATGAAGCTGATCAGTTCAAGACCGCCTTCACCACACCGCGGGGCACATTTGCATATCGCAGAATGCCTTTTGGTCTGATCAACGCTGGCGCAACATTTCAGAGAGCGATGGATCTTGCTTTCAGAGATGAAATGGGTAAGTTCATCGTGGTGTATCTCGATGACTTGACTGTGTTCTCCAAAAACCGTCATGATCATGTACATCATTTGCGACAAGTGCTGGAGCGCTGTCGGCAAAATGGTATTTCACTCAATCCCAAGAAGTCAGTTTTTGGGGTGACGGAAGGCAAGCTTCTCAGACACATTGTATCCCGAGAAGGTACTATGATCGACCCGGAGAGGGTCAAATCTATTCAAAGTCTCACTCTGCCAGCAAGTAAGACTGCTGTTCATTCTTTCTTTGGAAAGGTGAATTTTCTGCGAAGGTTCATTCCTGAGTTTGCAGAAAAAACCCGTCACATTGTTAATATGATGAAGGGTAAAGCCAGTTTCCGTTGGACTGCGGAAGGTAAGGAAGCGTTTGAGGATATCAAGAGAGCTATTGCTCATGCTCCGGTTCTTGTCTGTCCTGACTACACTAAGGATTTCCTAGTCTATAGTTACGCTTCAGAACACACACTTTCAGCTATTCTGGTTCAGCAGAATGAGGAAGGCGTTGAATCCCCCATATCATTTATGAGTTGTCCTCTCAAAGCTCATGAATTGAAGTATTCGAATATGGAGAAGCATGCCTACGCCGTAGTCAAAGCGGTTAAGCATTTCAGGTTCTATATTCTAAATTCACACACTGTTGTCATGGTGCCTGATACAACAGTCAAATCCATCCTAACTCAACAAGAGTTCGGAACGAAGAGAGGTAATTGGATCGCTAAAATTCAAGAATTCGATCTAGATATCAAGCCTACCAAGCTTGTGCGGGGTAAAGGTTTGTGTCAATTGATCGCAGACAACGTTCCAAAAGAGACAGGGGACGAAGAAGAAGAAGTTGTGGACACGCCAACTGTTCTTTTTGTTACTACAACTGACGAGTGGTATTCCAATATCGCTCATTTCCTTACCTATGGTGAGTGCCCTTCTCACTTGTCTTATAAGGAAAGGAGAACTGTCAAGTTAAAAGCTGCTAACTACGTCCTTTGGGACAATGGTTTGTACAAGAGAAGTCTTGACGGTGTATTTTTACGTTGCGTGGATAAAGCGCAACAAGGTAAACTTTTGGAGTCTTTCCACAATTTGGCTTGTGGTGGACATTTTTCAGCACCTGTAACGGCTCACAAGATTTTACGAGCTCGATACTATTGGCCCACACTATTCCAAGATGCATACAATTGGGTACGCAGGTGTGAGTTATGCCAGCAGTTTGTTGGGAAACCAAAATTGGCAGCCTTACCTCTCAAACCAGTGGTGATTGCGGAGCCTTTTCAGCAATGGGGTATTGACTTCATTGGCGCAGTGAATCCATCATCAAGTGCCGGACACAACTATGTCCTCACAGTAACAGACTATTTTACCAAATGGGTGGAAGCTATTCCAGTCAAACACGCCACTTCAGAAGTGGTATGCAGTTTTCTTAAAGAAAACATTATTTCCAGGTTTGGAATCCCAAACAAGATTGTAGCAGACAATGCTACTTGTTTTTCCTCTTATGAGATCACTGAGTTTTGCTATGAGCATGGGATCACTCTTGCCCATTCTTCAGACTATTATCCGCAAGGGAATGGTCAAGCAGAATCAAGCAACAAGAATCTGGTCACTATCATCAGGAAGCTGGTTGATGAGAATCAGAGAACTTGGCATAAGGCATTGTTCGATGCTTTATGGGCAGATAGAATTACACCCAAAAGGGCAATAGGCATGTCGCCATTTCAGCTTCTATATGGACTGAATGCGGAGATACCGATCACCTTGGAATTGCCAGCATTGAAGTTGGTAAAGGCATTGGAAGATAGAACTTTTGATAGTTCTATTGATAAAAGGATCATGTATTTGGCCGAACTTGAGGAGCAACGCAATGTTGTGGTGGACCGCATTGCTGAGCACCAAAATCAAGTAAAGAGACTCTTCGACAAGAAGGCAAAGGCTCGTGAGTTCCAGGTTGGAGATCAAGTCTTGTTGTGGGACAAGAGGAGAGAACCAAAAGGAATGCACGGAAAGTTTGATTCCTTGTGGAGAGGTCCATTCACCATTCATCAGTTCTGTGGTGAAAACAGTTTCTTGCTGGAGTATCAAGATGGGACACCATTCTTCTTGCCCCACAATGGACATCATCTGAAGCACTTCAATCCTTGAGGTTTCAGATAAGTTAAATTGTACATTTGTATAGTTTTGTGTTTTATTTTTGTGTTTTCGTTTAGTCTTTGTGTCTTTTTCTTTTTAGCTTGACTCTATAGCCCAATGGCATGGATGAAGGCACTTAGAGACTGGATTCTACTCCCCTCAATCGTTTCAAAGTTTGATTGAAGGAAGTTCCCCAGTTAGAGCCAGCTGTTGTTCTCAAGGAACCTGAAGCGAAAGATATGGAAATTGAGGAGCCAACGGCAGAGGATCCAACAACTGAAGAGCCAGCTGCAGAAGAAATGGATGTCGGAGATAAGGGGTCAGAGGAACAAGATAAAGAGGCTTTGTCTCCACAAGACAATACACCTGTTGCACCCCCTGTGCCTGCTTCCCCCATTATCATTCCTTCCTCTGAATCCCCCTCTCCTCCTAAGATAATCTTTGATAATCCCCAGGGCACTTTTGAAAATGTTCTTCATTCTTCTGATTCCATTCCTAGTTTGTCTTCTTCGTCATTTGATATAGGAGATACTTCTATGTTTGATCATTTTGTGATGAATACTGAGCAAGTTTCAAGTGCCAATGTAACAGGTGCGGTTTTTACCAACACCCCGCCTATTGTTTCTACCACCAGCACAAGTACAGTCCCAGTAACACCAGTGGCAGGAATGGACTCCAATGTGAATACTTCTCTGCTGCCACCTTGGTTGTCAGCTTACATGCCAAAGAGGAAAAAGCAAGTCATCTCTCCAGATGATTTTGATTTCACTAAGCTGACACCTGCAAAACCTAAGGCTCCGAAGAAACCAAAGATCCTTTCAAGAGTACTTGAAGAAAAGGGGCAGAAGGTTTTGGAGATAGCAAAACCCCCACAGGATGCAACTGTCGAAAATTTTGACATGAATGACTATTCTATTTCTAGGGTTGAATTGGGCAAAATCACCCATGAAAGCGCTAAAAATGATATGCAGTTAGCCATGGACATCCTGATCCAGAAATTCGACAGGGAAAAAGAAATGAAAGACTACTACAAGGCAAAAGCAGAACAGCTGACTGCAGTGGTAAGAAAGATCACGTTGAATTCAGAAGCAGTTACTCCAGAGGCCGTGTCTGTAGAAGACCCCGTCATCCTGAAAGCGGAAAAGACTCACCTCAGAGGAAAAGTACTTGAAGAGTACTTAGACAGGATGCGAGCTCAGGGAATCTCTTTGCTCAAGGAGGTATTTGAGAAAACGGATAAGATGAGGAAAGTAAGAGCAGAACTCAACGATCTCATTGATGCCATCTCTCATGATATTGAGCACACAGAGGATACTCATGATAAGTGGGTTGAAATGAGGAAGCTGAAAATGAGCACTTTAATATCCATTGGCGCCATTTCCAACAGGGATTCATATATAGAGACAAAGGAAGCTCTAACGTACAGGAGCAATGTGCTAAGAAATTTGATCAAGGATCTCAAAGCTGCCAAGGAAACCAGTGAAGAAAATGATGTTAACATTTTGCATAAGCTGGAGGAGTTGCCCTGTAAATTGGTATCACAGGATAACCAGTTTCTTTCTGCAGAAGAAATGGTTAAGGAATTTGAGGACATGTTTCAGCAGGAATTTGAAGACAAGGTATTTTCAATAACTTCTGTGGACAACATATTAGACAACCAGTTAACCTTGGACAATTTGAAAACCAGGTTAACCAATCATGCCAAGTCAATCACTACAGTAAGGGATGCCATAGTGAGGGCCAGGATGATCTTCAAAAACACATTCAAACCAGATAGCATTGAAATGCAGGCGACCTTCACTATGTATGATGACCACGTGAGAAAGGGTGGTGACACAAGTTGAAGCAGCTGGTTTTTTCCCTTAGTTTATTTTCTGATTTCCATATGTACTTTCAAAACAGTTTTGGACACTTTTGCATGTACATTTTTGATATGCAATTACATGTAAAAAATAGGAAGTCCCAAGTCAATAAGGACTCCTATTTTTGAATAAGTCAAAGTAGTTGTAGATTTCCTAGATTTTCTCAAGGTCTTTCCCTATAAATAAAGGGGACCTCTTTTGTAAATATTATCTTTTATCTATTGCAAGAAAACTCTGGCGAATTGAAAAGCAAATCAAGACTTTGTGCTTATTGTGAAAATCAATATTCAAATATTCATCAATACAAGAAAGCAAGTTCAATTCCAATCTTTGTCTTGGGATTATTTGCGTTGTGATAGTTTTGTTCTTATGTCTTGCTATCATAATCTTAATTGATAATAATTGAAAGGTGGAGTTTGTTTCAAGTGATTGAAGAGCGCTCTAGATTTGATTCTGATAAACTTTGTGTTATCAAATCGGTTGTGGGTTATATGTTCATGTTTGTGAAAATACAACAGTTTGGGGACTTTGTGCTGCAAGTTGTTATATTTGAATCGTTTTATCATATTGAAGAAGAGTGAAGACTTTGGGCTGCATTTTGCTTCAAAAAAGTTCTGGTTACAAGTAGTGAGTGAGGTAACAGAAAACTTTGTGTTTTTGTGATATTGTGATAATTTATAAGTTTTATATCGAGAGTTTGAAATATAAACATCTATTCTGAAAAAAGAGAATGAGATGAGACGGAACCACCCCAAACATAGTTTTTAGTGTATATAAATTTGATAAGTGTTTGATTTACAAAAAGTTAAGTAATTAGAGGGAACCTCCCCTTGCTGAGAGGAGAGACTTTGTCTCATCATAGCTGTGGCTGATATATCCATTTTGCCGTTAGCGAGTTAACGACAAAATATTCACCCAACAGTTTTTTGGCGACTCTGCTGGGGATCGAATGCGCAACTTGAAGCCTCACGCTTCGAGTTGAAGCATTTTTCAGTTCTTTTCCATTTTTCTTGCAATATTGTGGTTAGTATAATACAGTCTGGCAGATTCCCGGTACACCAGAAGTAAGAGGGCTCAGGGTATTATTGATCCTGCATTTGAATTAATGCGGCAGAATAATTTTGGATTCTTAACTCCACGACCTCGTCTTCAGCGCACCAGGAGTTTTCCCCCTACAAACACCAGGTCTCCAATACCAGGTGAAGTTTCTACTGTCAGTACTAATAGAGTTTTGGCTGTTCATACACCACCAAGGTTTACTATACCACCTTTCTACCGGCGTATCATGGCAGCCCAAGGCCCTTGGGGTAATACCTTTGGTCCTCTAAACTTGACCCCACCATTACATGAACTACCTCGTAGTTCAAGAAAGAATTTCCCCAAATTCTATGGTGACGGAAAAGTTCATCCTGATGAGCACATTGCGGCTTTCTGTATAGCCTGCGGTGTAATAGGTGTCGAGCACGAAGACGTGGCTGTACGACTCTTTGTAGAAACACTACAAGGCGCTGCTGCAGACTGGTTCTATCACCTCCAAGCCCAAACCATAACAAACTGGGCTACTCTCAAAACTAAGTTCGAGGCCAGGTTCAAACCTGCGGAAGATGCTCATGCGTTGTTAGCGTAGCTGACACAGATGAAAAAGGAACCTCAGGAACCAAGGCGAGATTTCATCGCTAAGTTCAACAAATTGAGGAATAGGATTCCCGCTACTGCTGAGCCCACAGCGGAGAATCTCAAATGTTTCTTTATCAATACGTAGCTTCCAGAGGTGAGTTTCCTATTGAGGCGAGCTGCTCCTACTGATCTTGCTGCGGCTCAGATTCTGGCAACAGAAGTAGAAGATGATCTTATCCTAGCGGGTAAGATAAGAAGGGATGCTAATAGAAACAAAAGCTCCTCTTCTACTGAAAACCATTCCACAAGCACCACGGATCCCATGGTGCAAAAGCTAGCGAATGAATTGCTGGCTCTCAAGAGACAAATGTCCCAAGGTGTATCTGCGTCTCCTTCTTACCGAGATATACCCAGGAGGACATTCCCAAATAATTCATATCAAGGTGCTGCCGCTAGGAATCAAGGACAGCAAAACCGTCTTCCTCCTACTCAAGGGAAGCTTGCTATTGAGGCAGCGCCGGTCAACTCTGCTGTTGGCTACTATGAAGCCGAGAATGAACTCTCTTTCCAACCTGAGTTGGAATATGAAAACGGTGCTAATCTCTTCACAGAAGGAGAAGAAGAGTTAGCTGGCGACTCTACCATCAGCTTTCTGAACTACCAGGACGAAGCTGAAAAGGGAGAAGTGAGTGAAGGAGCATATGCTGTTTTCACTAGGTCTCAAAATCAGTCAGCTCCTCAAGCTGATAAAGGGAAGGTGAGAGAAGAATCTCAACCGGCGATTTCGATCGCTAAACGGGGGACTCCACTACCTTTCCAGTCAAAAGACCCAGTGGTAAATAAACAGGTAAGTGTCTCTAATGAATTTGCACCTTCCACTTCTAATCCTCAGACTAGTGCTGTTTCAACCAAAAATCAAAATGATGGTTTTTCTTCCTCCGTATCTAATTCTTTTCAGCAGTTCGACATAATAGACCATGCTAGGAGAACTAAGATACAAATGTCTGAAGTTGAATATTTACAGGCTAATCCTGAACAGTTTGATAGATTAGCCAAATATGTCAAAAATAAGACCGTCCCTGCAGGACAAGAGTTTCCCAAAGCTACTCATGACTCCTCTAAAATTAAACCTACCCAAAACAATCTTGTTACTATTCCCCCTGAGGTTTCTGGAAAAATCGAACCCTTCTATGTTTCCCTATTAGTAAATGGCCATAAATTGAGCAATTGCGTAATAGATTCTGGAGCCTCAGACAATCTGATGCCTGCTAAGGTAGCAGATGCCCTTGGCCTCACCTTAACCAAAACTTTTGGGAGGTGTTTCTCTATGGAGAATAAGCAAGTTCCACTTTTGGGTCAAATCAAAGATGCCCAATTTGCATTTGCAACTTTTCCGGATAAGAGAATCAAGATGACAGTCTTGGTAGCTGATGTTCCAGCTTCATACGACATTCTCCTTGGACGTAATTTCTGCAAAGATGTGGGTGGTGAGTTGAACATGGATTTGTCTGAAGCTAGGATACCCGTTAAAGGTGTCATGCAGAAATTGCTTCCTGAGAAGGAAGCAAAATATATTGTTACTCAAACATCAAACCCCAAAGCTCAAATTTTGTTTGAATCCTCGGGAATGGGTAACTATTTTCTATCTACTGAAGATTGTTCCGATTCATCAGATGAGGCTACATCGGGTGATAGCTCCGATATGTCAGATGGAGACTCAGAGGAGTTTTCAGACGAAAGTTCAGGTAAAGATATAGCAATTCCAGATTCTTCCCTCACCGATGAAGAGGAATCTTCTGATCAAAGGAAGTCCAAGAAATCAAATTCTGATGGAGTCTGGATTTTAGAATTTGATGGCAGCTGTTCTTCTACCGGTTCTGGAGCCGGAGTAGTTTTGATATCGCCACAAGGTGATATTTTGCCCTTTTCATACAAGCTACAATTTGACAATACCAATAACACCGCCGAATACGAGTCCTTGTTGCTCGGATTGGAAGCGGCGCGTGCCAGAGGTGTTAAGATCCTTCATGCTCAAGGGGACGCTGAATTGGTGGTTTGTCAAGTAAGAAATTTGTACCAAACAAAAAATGAAAGGTTGAGACACTATCGCAATCGCGTATGGGATTGCATTGAAGATTTCGATGCTTTCAATATTTCAGCTGTGCCAAGAGAGTTCAATGACCGTGCAGATTCATTGGCTGTTTCCGCCACTCTCATGGTGCCTCACAAAGATTTCAAAGGAAATAAGTACACTATTGAACTGGTCTTCCGACCAAGTGTACCTGATAATGCTGACCATTGGCAGGTGTTCAATGGTGACAATCAGATCATTGCTTTCCTGGAAAAGATGGATAGTTTTGATGAGCTTTACTTTGAAGGAAGTGAATCACCACCTCGTGAATATGTTTCTGAGGTAGATTCGCAGACTGGCGAAGAATTTCTATAGTTGAAAGGAAATAAAATCCCAAAAGGATTGGTTTCCCTTGAGAGGCTCTTTGATAAACACGACAGGTATATCAAGCAGCGGCAACAACAGCAGGATTCGAATTCCTCCATGGAATTTGAACAGGTCAATTTGGGTACAGAAACAGATCCTAAGATGGTCAACATCGGAAAATGCTGCACGACTGATGAAAGATTCAAATTCATTACCCTCCTCCGCCATTACATTGATGTTTTGGCTTACTCCTATGATGATCTGAAGTCTTTCAGGCCTAAGGAGGTTCGACACGAAATTCCCCTCAAAGCTGGATCATTGCCTTACAAACAGAAGCAGAGGCAATACAATCCAAAGATATCAGGTACGATTCTTTCTGAAATTCAGAAAATGTTGAATGCAAGGATAATCTTTCCAATTCATCATTCCACATGGATTTCAAACATAGTACCTGTAAGGAAGAAGAACGGAGAAATCCGTATCTGTGTTGATTTCAGAAATCTCAACCAGTCTTCTTTGAAAGATAACTACCCTTTGCCCATCATGGACCAAGTATTGCAAACAGTGACAGGTTCAGAAATGCTATCTATGTTAGATGGTTTTTCAGGGTACAATCAAGTGGAGGTAAATGAAGCTGATCAGTTCAAGACCGCCTTCACCACACCGCGGGGCACATTTGCATATCGCAGAATGCCTTTTGGTCTGATCAACGCTGGCGCAACATTTCAGAGAGCGATGGATCTTGCTTTCAGAGATGAAATGGGTAAGTTCATCGTGGTGTATCTCGATGACTTGACTGTGTTCTCCAAAAACTGTCATGATCATGTACATCATTTGCGACAAGTGCTGGAGCGCTGTCGGCAAAATGGTATTTCACTCAATCCCAAGAAGTCAGTTTTTGGGGTGACGGAAGGCAAGCTTCTCGGACACATTGTATCCCGAGAAGGTACTAAGATCGACCCGGAGAGGGTCAAATCTATTCAAAGTCTCACTCTGCCAGCAAGTAAGACTGCTGTTCATTCTTTCTTTGGAAAGGTGAATTTTCTGCGAAGGTTCATTCCTGAGTTTGCAGAAAAAACCTGTCACATTGTTAATATGATGAAGGGTAAAGCCACTTTCCGTTGGACTGCGGAAGGTAAGGAAGCGTTTGAGGATATCAAGAGAGCTATTGCTCATGCTCCGGTTCTTGTCTGTCCTGACTACACTAAGGATTTCCTAGTCTATAGTTACGCTTCAGAACACACACTTTCAGCTATTCTGGTTCAGCAGAATGAGGAAGGCGTTGAATCCCCCATATCATTTATGAGTTGTCCTCTCAAAGCTCATGAATTGAAGTATTCGAATATGGAGAAGCATGCCTACGCCGTAGTCAAAGCGGTTAAGCATTTCAGGTTCTATATTCTAAATTCACACACTGTTGTCATGGTGCCTGATACAACAGTCAAATCCATCCTAACTCAACAAGAGTTCGGAACGAAGAGAGGTAATTGGATCGCTAAAATTCAAGAATTCGATCTAGATATCAAGCCTACAAAGCTTGTGCGGGGTAAAGGTTTGTGTCAATTGATCGCAGACAACGTTCCAAAAGAGATAGGGGACGAAGAAGAAGAAGTTGTGGACACGCCAACTGTTCTTTTTGTTACTACAACTGACGAGTGGTATTCCAATATCGCTCATTTCCTTACCTATGGTGAGTGCCCTTCTCACTTGTCTTATAAGGAAAGGAGAACTGTCAAGTTAAAAGCTGCTAACTACGTCCTTTGGGACAATGGTTTGTACAAGAGAAGTCTTGACGGTGTATTTTTACGTTGCGTGGATAAAGCGCAACAAGGTAAACTTTTGGAGTCTTTCCACAATTTGGCTTGTGGTGGACATTTTTCAGCACCTGTAACGGCTCACAAGATTTTGCGAGCTCGATACTATTGGCCCACACTATTCCAAGATGCGTACAATTGGGTACGCAGGTGTGAGTTATGCCAGCAGTTTGTTGGGAAACCAAAATTGGCAGCCTTACCTCTCAAACCAGTGGTGATTGCGGAGCCTTTTCAGCAATGGGGTATTGACTTCATTGGCGCAGTGAATCCATCATCAAGTGACGGACACAACTATGTCCTCACAGCAACAGACTATTTTACCAAATGGGTGGAAGCTATTCCAGTCAAACACGCCACTTCAGAAGTGGTATGCAGTTTTCTTAAAGAAAACATTATTTCCAGGTTTGGAATCCCAAACAAGATTGTAGCAGACAATGCTACTTGTTTTTCCTCTTATGAGATCACTGAGTTTTGCTACGAGCATGGGATCACTCTTGCCCATTCTTCAGACTATTATCCGCAAGGGAATGGTCAAGCAGAATCAAGCAACAAGAATCTGGTCACTATCATCAGGAAGCTGGTTGATGAGAATCAGAGAACTTGGCATAAGGCATTGTTCGATGCTTTATGGGCAGATAGAATTACACCCAAAAGGGCAATAGGCATGTCGCCATTTCAGCTTCTATATGGACTGAATGCGGAGATACCGATCACCTTGGAATTGCCAGCATTGAAGTTGGTAAAGGCATTGGAAGATAGAACTTTTGATAGTTCTATTGATAAAAGGATCATGTATTTGGCCGAACTTGAGGAGCAACGCACTGTTGTGGTGGACCGCATTGCTGAGCACCAAAATCAAGTAAAGAGACTCTTCGACAAGAAGGCAAAGGCTCGTGAGTTCCAGGTTGGAGATCAAGTCTGGTTGTGGGACAAGAGGAGAGAACCAAAAGGAATGCACGGAAAGTTTGATTCCTTGTGGAGAGGTCCATTCACCATTCATCAGTTCTGTGCTGAAAACAGTTTCTTGCTGGAGTATCAAGATGGGACACCATTCTTCTTGCCCCACAATGGACATCATCTGAAGCACTTCAATCCTTGAGGTTTCAGATAAGTTAAATTGTACATTTGTATAGTTTTGTGTTTTATTTTTGTGTTTTCGTTTAGTCTTTGTGTCTTTTTCTTTTTAGCTTGACTCTATAGCCCAATGGCATGGATGAAGGCACTTAGAGACTGGATTCTACTCCCCTCAATCGTTTCAAAGTTTGATTGAAGGAAGTTCCCCAGTTAGAGCCAGCTGTTGTTCTCAAGGAACCTGAAGCGAAAGATATGGAAATTGAGGAGCCAACGGCAGAGGATCCAACAACTGAAGAGCCAGCTGCAGAAGAAATGGATGTCGGAGATAAGGGGTCAGAGGAACAAGATAAAGAGGCTTTGTCTCCACAAGACAATACACCTGTTGCACCCCCTGTGCCTGCTTCCCCCATTATCATTCCTTCCTCTGAATCCCCCTCTCCTCCTAAGATAATCTTTGATAATCCCCAGGGCACTTTTGAAAATGTTCTTCATTCTTCTGATTCCATTCCTAGTTTGTCTTCTTCGTCATTTGATATAGGAGATACTTCTATGTTTGATCATTTTGTGATGAATACTGAGCAAGTTTTAAGTGCCAATGTAACAGGTGCGGTTTTTACCAACACCCCGCCTATTGTTTCTACCACCAGCACAACTACAGTCCCAGTAACACCAGTGGCAGGAATGGACTCCAATGTGAATACTTCTCTGCTGCCACCTTGGTTGTCAGCTTACATGCCAAAGAGGAAAAAGCAAGTCATCTCTCCAGATGATTTTGATTTCACTAAGCTGACACCTGCAAAACCTAAGGCTCCGAAGAAACCAAAGATCCTTTCAAGAGTACTTGAAGGAAAGGGGCAGAAGGTTTTGGAGATAGCAAAACCCCCACAGGATGCAACTGTCGAAAATTTTGACATGAATGACTATTCTATTTCTAGGGTTGAATTGGGCAAAATCACCCATGAAAGCGCTAAAAATGATATGCAGTCAGCCATGGACATCCTGATCCAGAAATTTGACAGGGAAAAAGAAATGAAAGACTACTACAAGGCAAAAGCAGAACAGCTGACTGCAGTGGTAAGAAAGATCACGTTGAATTCAGAAGCAGTTACTCCAGAGGCCGTGTCTGTAGAAGACCCCGTCATCCTGAAAGCGAAAAAGACTCACCTCAGAGGAAAAGTACTTGAAGAGTACTTAGACAGGATGCGAGCTCAGGGAATCTCTTTGCTCAAGGAGGTATTTGAGAAAACGGATAAGATGAGGAAAGTAAGAGCAGAACTCAACGATCTCATTGATGCCATCTCTCATGATATTGAGCACACAGAGGATACTCATGATAAGTGGGTTGAAATGAGGAAGCTGAAAATGAGCACTTTAATATCCATTGGCGCCATTTCCAACAAGGATTCATATATAGAGACAAAGGAAGCTCTAACGTACAGGAGCAATGTGCTAAGAAATTTGATCAAGGATCTCGAAGCTGCCAAGGAAACCAGTGAAGAAAATGATGTTAACATTTTGCATAAGCTGGAGGAGTTGCCCTGTAAATTGGTATCACAGGATAACCAGTTTCTTTCTACAGAAGAAATGGTTAAGGAATTTGAGGACATGTTTCAGCAGGAATTTGAAGACAAGGTATTTTCAATAACTTCTGTGGACAACATATTAGACAACCAGTTAACCTTGGACAATTTGAAAACCAGGTTAACCAATCATGCCAAGTCAATCACTACAGTAAGGGATGCCATAGTGAGGGCCAGGATGATCTTCAAAAACACATTCAAACCAGATAGCATTGAAATGCAGGCGACCTTCACTATGTATGATGACCACGTGAGAAAGGGTGGTGACACAAGTTGAAGCAGCTAGTTTTTTCCCTTAGTTTATTTTCTGATTTCCATATGTACTTTCAAAACAGTTTTGGACACTTTTGCATGTACATTTTTGATATGCAATTACATGTAAAAAATAGGAAGTCCCAAGTCAATAAGGACTCCTATTTTTGAATAAGTCAAAGTAGTTGTAGATTTCCTAGATTTTCTCAAGGTCTTTCCCTATAAATAAAGGGGACCTCTTTTGTAAATATTATCTTTTATCTATTGCAAGAAAACTCTGGCGAATTGAAAAGCAAATCAAGACTTTGTGCTTATTGTGAAAATCAATATTCAAATATTCATCAATACAAGAAAGCAAGTTCAATTCCAATCTTTGTCTTGGGATTATTTGCGTTGTGATAGTTTTGTTCTTATGTCTTGCTATCATAATCTTAATTGATAATAATTGAAAGGTGGAGTTTGTTTCAAGTGATTGAAGAGCGCTCTAGATTTGATTCTGATAAACTTTGTGTTATCAAATCGGTTGTGGGTTATATGTTCATGTTTGTGAAAATACAACAGTTTGGGGACTTTGTGCTGCAAGTTGTTATATTTGAATCGTTTTATCATATTGAAGAAGAGTGAAGACTTTGGGCTGCATTTTGCTTCAAAAAAGTTCTGGTTACAAGCAGTGAGTGAGGTAACAGAAAACTTTGTGTTTTTGTGATATTGTGATAATTTATAAGTTTTATATCGAGAGTTTGAAATATAAACATCTATTCTGAAAAAAGAGAATGAGATGAGACGGAACCACCCCAAACATAGTTTTTAGTGTATATAAATTTGATAAGTGTTTGATTTACAAAAAGTTAAGTAATTAGAGGGAACCTCCCCTTGCTGAGAGGAGAGACTTTGTCTCATCATAGCTGTGGCTGATATATCCATTTTGCCGTTAGCGAGTTAATGACAAAATATTCACCCAACAGTTTTTTGGCGACTCTGCTGGGGATCGAACGCGCAACTTGAAGCCTCACGCTTCGAGTTGAAGCATTTTTCAGTTCTTTTCCATTTTTCTTGCAATATTGTGGTTAGTATAATACAGTCTGGCAGATTCCCGGTACACCAGAAGTAAGAGGGCTCAGGGTATTATTGATCCTGCATTTGAATTAATGCGGCAGAATAATTTTGGATTCTTAACTCCACGACCTCGTCTTCAGCGCACCAGGAGTTTTCCCCCTACAAACACCAGGTCTCCAATACCAGGTGAAGTTTCTACTGTCAGTACTAATAGAGTTTTGGCTGTTCATACACCACCAAGGTTTACTATACCACCTTTCTACCGGCGTATCATGGCAGCCCAAGGCCCTTGGGGTAATACCTTTGGTCCTCTAAACTTGACCCCACCATTACATGAACTACCTCGTAGTTCAAGAAAGAATTTCCCCAAATTCTATGGTGACAGAAAAGTTCATCCTGATGAGCACATTGCGGCTTTCTGTATAGCCTGCGGTGTAATAGGTGTCGAGCACGAAGATGTGGCTGTACGACTCTTTGTAGAAACACTACAAGGCGCTGCTACAGACTGGTTCTATCACCTCCAAGCCCAAACCATAACAAACTGGGCTACTCTCAAAACTAAGTTCGAGGCCAGGTTCAAACCTGCGGAAGATGCTCATGCGTTGTTAGCGCAGCTGACACAGATGAAAAAGGAACCTCAGGAACCAATGCGAGATTTCATCGCTAAGTTCAACAAATTGAGGAATAGGATTCCCGCTACTGCTGAGCCCACAGCGGAGAATCTCAAATGTTTCTTTATCAATACGTAGCTTCCAGAGGTGAGTTTCCTATTGAGGCGAGCTGCTCCTACTGATCTTGTTGCGGCTCAGATTCTGGCAACAGAAGTAGAAGATGATCTTATCCTAGCGGGTAAGATAAGAAGGGATGCTAATAGAAACAAAAGCTCCTCTTCTACTGAAAACCATTCCACAAGCACCACGGATCCCATGGTGCAAAAGCTAGCGAATGAATTGCTGGCTCTCAAGAGACAAATGTCCCAAGGTGTATCTGCGTCTCCTTCTTACCGAGATATACCCAGGAGGACATTCCCAAACAATTCATATCAAGGTGCTGCCGCTAGGAATCAAGGACAGCAAAACCGTCTTCCTCCTACTCAGGGGAAGCTTGCTATTGAGGCAGCGCCGGTCAACTCTGCTGTTGGCTACTATGAAGCCGAGAATGAACTCTCTTTCCAACCTGAGTTGGAATATGAAAACGGTGCTAATCTCTTCACAGAAGGAGAAGAAGAGTTAGCTGGAGACTCTACCATCAGCTTTCTGAACTACCAGGACGAAGCTGAAAAGGGAGAAGTGAGTGAAGGAGCATATGCTGTTTTCACTAGGTCTCAAAATCAGTCAGCTCCTCAAGCTGATAAAGGGAAGGTGAGAGAAGAATCTCAACCGGCGATTTCGATCGCTAAACGGGGGACTCCACTACCTTTCCAGTCAAAAGACCCAGTGGTAAATAAACAGGTAAGTGTCTCTAATGAATTTGCACCTTCCACTTCTAATCCTCAGACTAGTGCTGTTTCAACCAAAAATCAAAATGATGGTTTTTCTTCCTCCGTATCTAATTCTTTTCAGCAGTTCGACATAATAGACCATGCTAGGAGAACTAAGATACAAATGTCTGAAGTTGAATATTTACAGGCTAATCCTGAACAGTTTGATAGATTAGCCAAATATGTCAAAAATAAGACCGTCCCTGCAGGACAAGAGTTTCCCAAAGCTACTCATGACTCCTCTAAAATTAAACCTACCCAAAACAATCTTGTTACTATTCCCCCTGAGGTTTCTGGAAAAATCGAACCCTTCTATGTTTCCCTATTAGTAAATGGCCATAAATTGAGCAATTGCGTAATAGATTCTGGAGCCTCAGACAATCTGATGCCTGCTAAGGTAGCAGATGCCCTTGGCCTCACCTTAACCAAAACTTTTGGGAGGTGTTTCTCTATGGAGAATAAGCAAGTTCCACTTTTGGGTCAAATCAAAGATGCCCAATTTGCATTTGCAACTTTTCCGGATAAGAGAATCAAGATGACAGTCTTGGTAGCTGATGTTCCAGCTTCATACGGCATTCTCCTTGGACGTAATTTCTGCAAAGATGTGGGTGGTGAGTTGAACATGGATTTGTCTGAAGCTAGGATACCCGTTAAAGGTGTCATGCAGAAATTGCTTCCTGACAAGGAAGCAAAATATATTGTTACTCAAACATCAAACCCCAAAGCTCAAATTTTGTTTGAATCCTCGGGAATGGGTAACTATTTTCTATCTACTGAAGATTGTTCCGATTCATCAGATGAGGCTACATCGGGTGATAGCTCCGATATGTCAGATGGAGACTCAGAGGAGTTTTCAGACGAAAGTTCAGGTAAAGATATAGCAATTCCAGATTCTTCCCTCACCGATGAAGAGGAATCTTCTGATCAAAGGAAGTCCAAGAAATCAAATTCTGATGGAGTCTGGATTTTAGAATTTGATGGCAGCTGTTCTTCTACCGGTTCTGGAGCCGGAGTAGTTTTGATATCGCCACAAGGTGATATTTTGCCCTTTTCATACAAGCTACAATTTGACAATACCAATAACACCGCCGAATACGAGTCCTTGTTGCTCGGATTGGAAGCGGCGCGTGCCAGAGGTGTTAAGATCCTTCATGCTCAAGGGGACGCTGAATTGGTGGTTTGTCAAGTAAGAAATTTGTACCAAACAAAAAATGAAATGTTGAGACACTATCGCAATCGCGTATGGGATTGCATTGAAGATTTCGATGCTTTCAATATTTCAGCTGTGCCAAGAGAGTTCAATGACCGTGCAGATTCATTGGCTGTTTCCGCCACTCTCATGGTGCCTCACAAAGATTTCAAAGGAAATAAGTACACTATTGAACTGGTCTTCCGACCAAGTGTACCTGATAATGCTGACCATTGGCAGGTGTTCAATGGTGACAATCAGATCATTGCTTTCCTGGAAAAGATGGATAGTTTTGATGAGCTTTACTTTGAAGGAAGTGAATCACCACCTCGTGAATATGTTTCTGAGGTAGATTCGCAGACTGGCGAAGAATTTCTACAGTTGAAAGGAAATAAAATCCCAAAAGGATTGGTTTCCCTTGAGAGGCTCTTTGATAAACACGACAGGTATATCAAGCAGCGGCAACAATAGCAGGATTCGAATTCCTCCATGGAATTTGAACAGGTCAATTTGGGTACAGAAACAGATCCTAAGATGGTCAACATCGGAAAATGCTGCACGACTGATGAAAGATTCAAATTCATTACCCTCCTCCGCCATTACATTGATGTTTTGGCTTACTCCTATGATGATCTGAAGTCTTTCAGGCCTAAGGAGGTTCGACACGAAATTCCCCTCAAAGCTGGATCATTGCCTTACAAACAGAAGCAGAGGCAATACAATCCAAAGATATCAGGTACGATTCTTTCTGAAATTCAGAAAATGTTGAATGCAAGGATAATCTTTCCAATTCATCATTCCACATGGATTTCAAACATAGTACCTGTAAGGAAGAAGAACGGAGAAATCCGTATCTGTGTTGATTTCAGAAATCTCAACCAGTCTTCTTTGAAAGATAACTACCCTTTGCCCATCATGGACCAAGTATTGCAAACAGTGACAGGTTCAGAAATGCTATCTATGTTAGATGGTTTTTCAGGGTACAATCAAGTGGAGGTAAATGAAGCTGATCAGTTCAAGACCGCCTTCACCACACCGCGGGGCACATTTGCATATCGCAGAATGCCTTTTGGTCTGATCAACGCTGGCGCAACATTTCAGAGAGCGATGGATCTTGCTTTCAGAGATGAAATGGGTAAGTTCATCGTGGTGTATCTCGATGACTTGACTGTGTTCTCCAAAAACCGTCATGATCATGTACATCATTTGCGACAAGTGCTGGAGCGCTGTCGGCAAAATGGTATTTCACTCAATCCCAAGAAGTCAGTTTTTGGGGTGATGGAAGGCAAGCTTCTCGGACACATTGTATCCCGAGAAGGTACTAAGATCGACCCGGAGAGGGTCAAATCTATTCAAAGTCTCACTCTGCCAGCAAGTAAGACTGCTGTTCATTCTTTCTTTGGAAAGGTGAATTTTCTGCGAAGGTTCATTCCTGAGTTTGCAGAAAAAACCCGTCACATTGTTAATATGATGAAGGGTAAAGCCACTTTCCGTTGGACTGCGGAAGGTAAGGAAGCGTTTGAGGATATCAAGAGAGCTATTGCTCATGCTCCGGTTCTTGTCTGTCCTGACTACACTAAGGATTTCCTAGTCTATAGTGACGCTTCAGAACACACACTTTTAGCTATTCTGGTTCAGCAGAATGAGGAAGGCGTTGAATCCCCCATATCATTTATGAGTTGTCCTCTCAAAGCTCATGAATTGAAGTATTCGAATATGGAGAAGCATGCCTACGCCGTAGTCAAAGCGGTTAAGCATTTCAGGTTCTATATTCTAAATTCACACACTGTTGTCATGGTGCCTGATACAACAGTCAAATCCATCCTAACTCAACAAGAGTTCGGAACGAAGAGAGGTAATTGGATCGCTAAAATTCAAGAATTCGATCTAGATATCAAGCCTACAAAGCTTGTGCGGGGTAAAGGTTTGTGTCAATTGATCGCAGACAACATTCCAAAAGAGACAGGGGACGAAGAAGAAGAAGTTGTGGACACGCCAACTGTTCTTTTTGTTACTACAACTGACGAGTGGTATTCCAATATCGCTCATTTCCTTACCTATGGTGAGTGCCCTTCTCACTTGTCTTATAAGGAAAGGAGAACTGTCAAGTTAAAAGCTGCTAACTACGTCCTTTGGGACAATGGTTTGTACAAGAGAAGTCTTGACGGTGTATTTTTACGTTGCGTGGATAAAGCGCAACAAGGTAAACTTTTGGAGTCTTTCCACAATTTGGCTTGTGGTGGACATTTTTCAGCACCTGTAACGGCTCACAAGATTTTGCGAGCTCGATACTATTGGCCCACACTATTCCAAGATGCGTACAATTGGGTACGCAGGTGTGAGTTATGCCAGCAGTTTGTTGGGAAACCAAAATTGGCAGCCTTACCTCTCAAACCAGTGGTGATTGCGGAGCCTTTTCAGCAATGGGGTATTGACTTCATTGGCGCAGTGAATCCATCATCAAGTGACGGACACAACTATGTCCTCACAGCAACAGACTATTTTACCAAATGGGTGGAAGCTATTCCAGTCAAACACGCCACTTCAGAAGTGGTATGCAGTTTTCTTAAAGAAAACATTATTTCCAGGTTTGGAATCCCAAACAAGATTGTAGCAGACAATGCTACTTGTTTTTCCTCTTATGAGATCACTGAGTTTTGCTACGAGCATGGGATCACTCTTGCCCATTCTTCAGACTATTATCCGCAAGGGAATGGTCAAGCAGAATCAAGCAACAAGAATCTGGTCACTATCATCAGGAAGCTGGTTGATGAGAATCAGAGAACTTGGCATAAGGCATTGTTCGATGCTTTATGGGCAGATAGAATTACACCCAAAAGGGCAATAGGCATGTCGCCATTTCAGCTTCTATATGGACTGAATGCGGAGATACCGATCACCTTGGAATTGCCAGCATTGAAGTTGGTAAAGGCATTGGAAGATAGAACTTTTGATAGTTCTATTGATAAAAGGATCATGTATTTGGCCGAACTTGAGGAGCAACGCACTGTTGTGGTGGACCGCATTGCTGAGCACCAAAATCAAGTAAAGAGACTCTTCGACAAGAAGGCAAAGGCTCGTGAGTTCCAGGTTGGAGATCAAGTCTGGTTGTGGGACAAGAGGAGAGAACCAAAAGGAATGCACGGAAAGTTTGATTCCTTGTGGAGAGGTCCATTCACCATTCATCAGTTCTGTGCTGAAAACAGTTTCTTGCTGGAGTATCAAGATGGGACACCATTCTTCTTGCCCCACAATGGACATCATCTGAAGCACTTCAATCCTTGAGGTTTCAGATAAGTTAAATTGTACATTTGTATAGTTTTGTGTTTTATTTTTGTGTTTTCGTTTAGTCTTTGTGTCTTTTTCTTTTTAGCTTGACTCTATAGCCCAATGGCATGGATGAAGGCACTTAGAGACTGGATTCTACTCCCCTCAATCGTTTCAAAGTTTGATTGAAGGAAGTTCCCCAGTTAGAGCCAGCTGTTGTTCTCAAGGAACCTGAAGCGAAAGATATGGAAATTGAGGAGCCAACGGCAGAGGATCCAACAACTGAAGAGCCAGCTGCAGAAGAAATGGATGTCGGAGATAAGGGGTCAGAGGAACAAGATAAAGAGGCTTTGTCTCCACAAGACAATACACCTGTTGCACCCCCTGTGCCTGCTTCCCCCATTATCATTCCTTCCTCTGAATCCCCCTCTCCTCCTAAGATAATCTTTGATAATCCCCAGGGCACTTTTGAAAATGTTCTTCATTCTTCTGATTCCATTCCTAGTTTGTCTTCTTCGTCATTTGATATAGGAGATACTTCTATGTTTGATCATTTTGTGATGAATACTGAGCAAGTTTCAAGTGCCAATGTAACAGGTGCGGTTTTTACCAACACCCCGCCTATTGTTTCTACCACCAGCACAACTACAGTCCCAGTAACACCAGTGGCAGGAATGGACTCCAATGTGAATACTTCTCTGCTGCCACCTTGGTTGTCAGCTTACATGCCAAAGAGGAAAAAGCAAGTCATCTCTCCAGATGATTTTGATTTCACTAAGCTGACACCTGCAAAACCTAAGGCTCCGAAGAAACCAAAGATCCTTTCAAGAGTACTTGAAGAAAAGGGGCAGAAGGTTTTGGAGATAGCAAAACCCCCACAGGATGCAACTGTCGAAAATTTTGACATGAATGACTATTCTATTTCTAGGGTTGAACTGGGCAAAATCACCCATGAAAGCACTAAAAATGATATGCAGTCAGCCATGGACATCCTGATCCAGAAATTCGACAGGGAAAAAGAAATGAAAGACTACTACAAGGCAAAAGCAGAACAGCTGACTGCAGTGGTAAGAAAGATCACGTTGAATTCAGAAGCAGTTACTCCAGAGGCCGTGTCTGTAGAAGACCCCGTCATCCTGAAAGCGGAAAAGACTCACCTCAGAGGAAAAGTACTTGAAGAGTACTTAGACAGGATGCGAGCTCAGGGAATCTCTTTGCTCAAGGAGGTATTTGAGAAAACGGATAAGATGAGGAAAGTAAGAGCAGAACTCAACGATCTCATTGATGCCATCTCTCATGATATTGAGCACACAGAGGATACTCATGATAAGTGGGTTGAAATGAGGAAGCTGAAAATGAGCACTTTAATATCCATTGGCGCCATTTCCAACAAGGATTCATATATAGAGACAAAGGAAGCTCTAACATACAGGAGCAATGTGCTAAGAAATTTGATCAAGGATCTCGAAGCTGCCAAGGAAACCAGTGAAGAAAATGATGTTAACATTTTGCATAAGCTGGAGGAGTTGCCCTGTAAATTGGTATCACAGGATAACCAGTTTCTTTCTGCAGAAGAAATGGTTAAGGAATTTGAGGACATGTTTCAGCAGGAATTTGAAGACAAGGTATTTTCAATAACTTCTGTGGACAACATATTAGACAACCAGTTAACCTTGGACAATTTGAAAACCAGGTTAACCAATCATGCCAAGTCAATCACTACAGTAAGGGATGCCATAGTGAGGGCCAGGATGATCTTCAAAAACACATTCAAACCAGATAGCATTGAAATGCAGGCGACCTTCACTATGTATGATGACCACGTGAGAAAGGGTGGTGACACAAGTTGAAGCAGCTGGTTTTTTCCCTTAGTTTATTTTCTGATTTCCATATGTACTTTCAAAACAGTTTTGGACACTTTTGCATGTACATTTTTGATATGCAATTACATGTAAAAAATAGGAAGTCCCAAGTCAATAAGGACTCCTATTTTTGAATAAGTCAAAGTAGTTGTAGATTTCCTAGATTTTCTCAAGGTCTTTCCCTATAAATAAAGGGGACCTCTTTTGTAAATATTATCTTTTATCTATTGCAAGAAAACTCTGGCGAATTGAAAAGCAAATCAAGACTTTGTGCTTATTGTGAAAATCAATATTCAAATATTCATCAATACAAGAAAGCAAGTTCAATTCCAATCTTTGTCTTGGGATTATTTGCGTTGTGATAGTTTTGTTCTTATGTCTTGCTATCATAATCTTAATTGATAATAATTGAAAGGTGGAGTTTGTTTCAAGTGATTGAAGAGCGCTCTAGATTTGATTCTGATAAACTTTGTGTTATCAAATCGGTTTTGGGTTATATGTTCATGTTTGTGAAAATACAACAGTTTGGGGACTTTGTGCTGCAAGTTGTTATATTTGAATCGTTTTATCATATTGAAGAAGAGTGAAGACTTTGGGCTGCATTTTGCTTCAAAAAAGTTCTGGTTACAAGCAGTGAGTGAGGTAACATAAAACTTTGTGTTTTTGTGATATTGTGATAATTTATAAGTTTTATATCGAGAGTTTGAAATATAAACATCTATTCTGAAAAAAGAGAATGAGATGAGACGGAACCACCCCAAACATAGTTTTTAGTGTATATAAATTTGATAAGTGTTTGATTTACAAAAAGTTAAGTAATTAGAGGGAACCTCCCCTTGCTGAGAGGAGAGACTTTGTCTCATCATAGCTGTGGCTGATATATCCATTTTGCCGTTAGCAAGTTAACGACAAAATATTCACCCAACAGTTTTTTGGCGACTCTGCTGGGGATCGAACGCGCAACTTGAAGCCTCACGCTTCGAGTTGAAGCATTTTTCAGTTCTTTTCCATTTTTGTTGCAATATTGTGGTTAGTATAATACAGTCTGGCAGATTCCCGGTACACCAGAAGTAAGAGGGCTCAGGGTATTATTGATCCTGCATTTGAATTAATGCGGCAGAATAATTTTGGATTCTTAACTCCACGACCTCGTCTTCAGCGCACCAGGAGTTTTCCCCCTACAAACACCAGGTCTCCAATACCAGGTGAGGTTTCTACTGTCAGTACTAATAGAGTTTTGGCTGTTCATACACCACCAAGGTTTACTATACCACCTTTCTACCGGCGTATCATGGCAGCCCAAGGCCCTTGGGGTAATACCTTTGGTCCTCTAAACTTGACCCCACCATTACATGAACTACCTCGTAGTTCAAGAAAGAATTTCCCCAAATTCTATGGTGACAGAAAAGTTCATCCTGATGAGCACATTGCGGCTTTCTGTATAGCTTGCGGTGTAATAGGTGTCGAGCACGAAGACGTGGCTGTACGACTCTTTGTAGAAACACTACAAGGCGCTGCTACAGACTGGTTCTATCACCTCCAAGCCCAAACCATAACAAACTGGGCTACTCTCAAAACTAAGTTCGAGGCCAGGTTCAAACCTGCGGAAGATGCTCATGCGTTGTTAGCGCAGCTGACACAGATGAAAAAGGAACCTCAGGAACCAATGCGAGATTTCATCGCTAAGTTCAACAAATTGAGGAATAGGATTCCCGCTACTGCTGAGCCCACAGCGGAGAATCTCAAATGTTTCTTAATCAATACGTAGCTTCCAGAGGTGAGTTTCCTATTGAGGCGAGCTGCTCCTACTGATCTTGCTGCGGCTCAGATTCTGGCAACAGAAGTAGAAGATGATCTTATCCTAGCGGGTAAGATAAGAAGGGATGCTAATAGAAACAAAAGCTCCTCTTCTACTGAAAACCATTCCACAAGCACCACGGATCCCATGGTGCAAAAGCTAGCGAATGAATTGCTGGCTCTCAAGAGACAAATGTCCCAAGGTGTATCTGCGTCTCCTTCTTACCGAGATATACCCAGGAGGACATTCCCAAACAATTCATATCAAGGTGCTGCCGCTAGGAATCAAGGACAGCAAAACCGTCTTCCTCCTACTCAGGGGAAGCTTGCTATTGAGGCAGCGCCGGTCAACTCTGCTGTTGGCTACTATGAAGCCGAGAATGAACTCTCTTTCCAACCTGAGTTGGAATATGAAAACGGTGCTAATCTCTTCACAGAAGGAGAAGAAGAGTTAGCTGGCGACTCTACCATCAGCTTTCTGAACTACCAGGACGAAGCTGAAAAGGGAGAAGTGAGTGAAGGAGCATATGCTGTTTTCACTAGGTCTCAAAATCAGTTAGCTCCTCAAGCTGATAAAGGGAAGGTGAGAGAAGAATCTCAACCGGCGATTTCGATCGCTAAACGGGGGACTCCACTACCTTTCCAGTCAAAAGACCCAGTGGTAAATAAACAGGTAAGTGTCTCTAATGAATTTGCACCTTCCACTTCTAATCCTCAGACTAGTGCTGTTTCAACCAAAAATCAAAATGATGGTTTTTCTTCCTCCGTATCTAATTCTTTTCAGCAGTTCGACATAATAGACCATGCTAGGAGAACTAAGATACAAATGTCTGAAGTTGAATATTTACAGGCTAATCCTGAACAGTTTGATAGATTAGCCAAATATGTCAAAAATAAGACCGTCCCTGCAGGACAAGAGTTTCCCAAAGCTACTCATGACTCCTCTAAAATTAAACCTACCCAAAACAATCTTGTTACTATTCCCCTTGAGGTTTCTGGAAAAATCGAACCCTTCTATGTTTCCCTATTAGTAAATGGCCATAAATTGAGCAATTGCGTAATAGATTCTGGAGCCTCAGACAATGTGATGCCTGCTAAGGTAGCAGATGCCCTTGGCCTCACCTTAACCAAAACTTTTGGGAGGTGTTTCTCTATGGAGAATAAGCAAATTCCACTTTTGGGTCAAATCAAAGATGCCCAATTTGCATTTGCAACTTTTCCGGATAAGAGAATCAAGATGACAGTCTTGGTAGCTGATGTTCCAGCTTCATACAGCATTCTCCTTGGACGTAATTTCTGCAAAGATGTGGGTGGTGAGTTGAACATGGATTTGTCTGAAGCTAGGATACCCGTTAAAGGTGTCATGCAGAAATTGCTTCCTGAGAAGGAAGCAAAATATATTGTTACTCAAACATCAAACCCCAAAGCTCAAATTTTGTTTGAATCCTCAGGAATGGGTAACTATTTTCTATCTACTGAAGATTGTTCCGATTCATCAGATGAGGCTACATCGGGTGATAGCTCCGATATGTCAGATGGAGACTCAGAGGAGTTTTCAGATGAAAGTTCAGGTAAAGATATAGCAATTCCAGATTCTTCCCTCACCGATGAAGAGGAATCTTCTGATCAAAGGAAGTCCAAGAAATCAAATTCTGATGGAGTCTGGATTTTAGAATTTGATGGCAGCTGTTCTTCTACCGGTTCTGGAGCCGGAGTAGTTTTGATATCGCCACAAGGTGATATTTTGCCCTTTTCATACAAGCTACAATTTGACAATACCAATAACACCGCCGAATACGAGTCCTTGTTGCTCGGATTGGAAGCGGCGCGTGCCAGAGGTGTTAAGATCCTTCATGCTCAAGGGGACGCTGAATTGGTGGTTTGTCAAGTAAGAAATTTGTACCAAACAAAAAATGAAAGGTTGAGACACTATCGCAATCGCGTATGGGATTGCATTGAAGATTTCGATGCTTTCAATATTTCAGCTGTGCCAAGAGAGTTCAATGACCGTGCAGATTCATTGGCTGTTTCTGCCACTCTCATGGTGCCTCACAAAGATTTCAAAGGAAATAAGTACACTATTGAACTGGTCTTCCGACCAAGTGTACCTGATAATGCTGACCATTGGCAGGTGTTCAATGGTGACAATCAGATCATTGCTTTCCTGGAAAAGATGGATAGTTTTGATGAGCTTTACTTTGAAGGAAGTGAATCACCACCTCGTGAATATGTTTCTGAGGTAGATTCGCAGACTGGCGAAGAATTTCTACAGTTGAAAGGAAATAAAATCCCAAAAGGATTGGTTTCCCTTGAGAGGCTCTTTGATAAACACGACAGGTATATCAAGCAGCGGCAACAACAGCAGGATTCGAATTCCTCCATGGAATTTGAACAGGTCAATTTGGGTACAGAAACAGATCCTAAGATGGTCAACATCGGAAAATGCTGCACGACTGATGAAAGATTCAAATTCATTACCCTCCTCTGCCATTACATTGATGTTTTGGCTTACTCCTATGATGATCTGAAGTCTTTCAGGCCTAAGGAGGTTCGACACGAAATTCCCCTCAAAGCTGGATCATTGCCTTACAAACAGAAGCAGAGGCAATACAATCCAAAGATATCAGGTACGATTCTTTCTGAAATTCAGAAAATGTTGAATGCAAGGATAATCTTTCCAATTCATCATTCCACATGGATTTCAAACATAGTACCTGTAAGGAAGAAGAACGGAGAAATCCGTATCTGTGTTGATTTCAGAAATCTCAACCAGTCTTCTTTGAAAGATAACTACCCTTTGCCCATCATGGACCAAGTATTGCAAACAGTGACAGGTTCAGAAATGCTATCTATGTTAGATGGTTTTTCAGGGTACAATCAAGTGGAGGTAAATGAAGCTGATCAGTTCAAGACCGCCTTCACCACACCGCGGGGCACATTTGCATATCGCAGAATGCCTTTTGGTCTGATCAACGCTGGCGCAACATTTCAGAGAGCGATGGATCTTGCTTTCAGAGATGAAATGGGTAAGTTCATCGTGGTGTATCTCGATGACTTGACTGTGTTCTCCAAAAACCGTCATGATCATGTACATCATTTGCGACAAGTGCTGGAGCGCTGTCGGCAAAATGGTATTTCACTCAATCCTAAGAAGTCAGTTTTTGGGGTGACGGAAGGCAAGCTTCTCGGACACATTGTATCCCGAGAAGGTACTAAGATCAACCCGGAGAGGGTCAAATCTATTCAAAGTCTCACTCTACCAGCAAGTAAGACTGCTGTTCATTCTTTCTTTGGAAAGGTGAATTTTCTGCGAAGGTTCATTCCTGAGTTTGCAGAAAAAACCCGTCACATTGTTAATATGATGAAGGGTAAAGCCACTTTCCGTTGGACTGCGGAAGGTAAGGAAGCATTTGAGGATATCAAGAGAGCTATTGCTCATGCTCCGGTTCTTGTCTGTCCTGACTACACTAAGGATTTCCTAGTCTATAGTTACGCTTCAGAACACACACTTTCAGCTATTCTGGTTCAGCAGAATGAGGAAGGCGTTGAATCCCCCATATCATTTATGAGTTGTCCTCTCAAAGCTCATGAATTGAAGTATTCGAATATGGAGAAGCATGCCTACGCCGTAGTCAAAGCGGTTAAGCATTTCAGGTTCTATATTCTAAATTCACACACTGTTGTCATGGTGCCTGATACAACAGTCAAATCCATCCTAACTCAACAAGAGTTCGGAACGAAGAGAGGTAATTGGATCGCTAAAATTCAAGAATTCGATCTAGATATCAAGCCTACAAAGCTTGTGCGGGGTAAAGGTTTGTGTCAATTGATCGCAGACAACGTTCCAAAAGAGACAGGGGACGAAGAAGAAGAAGTTGTGGACACGCCAACTGTTCTTTTTGTTACTACAACTGACGAGTGGTATTCCAATATCGCTCATTTCCTTACCTATGGTGAGTGCCCTTCTCACTTGTCTTATAAGGAAAGGAGAACTGTCAAGTTAAAAGCTGCTAACTACGTCCTTTGGGACAATGGTTTGTACAAGAGAAGTCTTGACAGTGTATTTTTACGTTGCGTGGATAAAGCGCAACAAGGTAAACTTTTGGAGTCTTTCCACAATTTGGCTTGTGGTGGACATTTTTCAGCACCTGTAACGGCTCACAAGATTTTGTGAGCTCGATACTATTGGCCCACACTATTCCAAGATGCGTACAATTTGGTACGCAGGTGTGAGTTATGCCAGCAGTTTGTTGGGAAACCAAAATTGGCAGCCTTACCTCTCAAACCAGTGGTGATTGCGGAGCCTTTTCAGCAATGGGGTATTGACTTCATTGGCGCAGTGAATCCATCATCAAGTGACGGACACAACTATGTCCTCACAGCAACAGACTATTTTACCAAATGGGTGGAAGCTATTCCAGTCAAACACGCCACTTCAGAAGTGGTATGCAGTTTTCTTAAAGAAAACATTATTTCCAGGTTTGGAATCCCAAACAAGATTGTAGCAGACAATGCTACTTGTTTTTCCTCTTATGAGATCACTGAGTTTTGCTACGAGCATGGGATCACTCTTGCCCATTCTTCAGACTATTATCCGCAAGGGAATGGTCAAGCAGAATCAAGCAACAAGAATCTGGTCACTATCATCAGGAAGCTGGTTGATGAGAATCAGAGAACTTGGCATAAGGCATTGTTCGATGCTTTATGGGCAGATAGAATTACACCCAAAAGGGCAATAGGCATGTCGCCATTTCAGCTTCTATATGGACTAAATGCGGAGATACCGATCACCTTGGAATTGCCAGCATTGAAGTTGGTAAAGGCATTGGAAGATAGAACTTTTGATAGTTCTATTGATAAAAGGATCATGTATTTGGCCGAACTTGAGGAGCAACGCACTGTTGTGGTGGACCGCATTGCTGAGCACCAAAATCAAGTAAAGAGACTCTTCGACAAGAAGGCAAAGGCTCGTGAGTTCTAGGTTGGAGATCAAGTCTTGTTGTGGGACAAGAGGAGAGAACCAAAAGGAATGCACGGAAAGTTTGATTCCTTGTGGAGAGGTCCATTCACCATTCATCAGTTCTGTGGTGAAAACAGTTTCTTGCTGGAGTATCAAGATGGGACACCATTCTTGTTGCCCCACAATGGACATCATCTGAAGCACTTCAATCCTTGAGGTTTCAGATAAGTTAAATTGTACATTTGTATAGTTTTGTGTTTTATTTTTTTGTTTTCGTTTAGTCTTTGTGTCTTTTTCTTTTTAGCTTGACTCTATAGCCCAATGGCATGGATGAAGGCACTTAGAGACTGGATTCTACTCCCCTCAATCATTTCAAAGTTCGATTGAAGGAAGTTCCCCAGTTAGAGCCAGCTGTTGTTCTCAAAATCAGCTACGCTCGTTTTTGTAGACAACCCCACGAAACTTGTCCGTTTCGTGAAACTACACTCTAAGATCGCGAATCGAGAAAAGATGTTCTTGTTCTCGTGCGAGGTCATTTGACATTTTAAAACTCATTTATGACGTTTCCTTGAATTGATTTCTTAATATTTGCGAAGAATATTCAAGTCGTAAATTGGTTTAGGTGTTAATTTTAGTCATTTTTAAGTTTGGTAAATTTTGACTCTTGATATGCAAGAGCGGCAAAATTTGCCGCTCTTACATATCCCTTAAGTTTGTTTGTTTGTTTTAATGTAATGTCGGCTAAATTTGCCGCTATTACATCGTTTTGAGTCCAAAGTGCAGAGGCGGGTAAAATCACCGCTATCGCATATGTTCGTCGAAACTGCATCACATGCAATGACGGCCTTTTTTGCCGACTTCGCATATTGGTCAACGGCGATGTCGTAGCGGCCGAATTTGCCACCCGAACGAGATCTTCGGGATTCTGCCGTCGAGTGCCATTAATGGCCACTCGTGCCAGGCACTTCAACTCCAGTTTTAACCTTTTAAAAAGCTTTTTCTACTTGCCATTCGTCATTCCTTATCCACAAGTCTTCTGTGCGACTCGCTCGACGCTTGTTTGATCTCACCGTTCGCCGATTCACCGACGGATCTATCCTTAGGGTTTCCACTTCAAACACGGGTAAGTCTCACCTTCCACTCGTCATTCAACTTTTCCTTCAAGTTTTTCATAGGTTTTTGCGTTTGATGTTTTTTTTTTAGTTGGTTCTTTTTTACGTTTCGTGTTTGTTTAGAGTCTGTTGTTTTCGTGTTGTGTTGTCCACCTGCGTGCCCTAACTTCTACCTCGAAAACCCTAAGGACTGCGTGCCCTAGATTTCCCAAACCCACATTGCATTCCTCTCATACAACATAGGCGAATTTTGCTGTGTTTATGGTTTTGGTTACCTCTGAGTGTTGAATCGGCGAACATTCCGTTCCCTGCGCTCAAACTTGCAGATGTTATCGAATGCAACGTCGGCGTTGTTCGCCGCCCCGGACTTCACTTTACCTTGCCATGTAATGTCGGCGAAATGTGCCGCTCGTACATATATGGAACCCCCATGTGGTGTCGGCAAAAATCGCCGACGGAACATCGAAAAGAAATGAAGTTACTAGTTGTCAAATGCAGTGTCGGCAAAAATTGCCGCTCCAACCATCTCACGGTTCTCTCAAACTGCGAAGGCGGCAAAATTCACCGCCGATGCACAATATCAAACCCCTCACATGCAAGGGCGGCGAATTTTGCCGCCCGTGCAAAAATATCTCAAATTTTCCTAACACTGGAAAATTTCCAATCTCATTTTCCCGAGCCCGCTTCTCCTCTGATCCTTGGCCAGCTCGCGCTATAGCCCTTTTTCAAGCGCACTCCCATAGTCGTGATCATCAACATGCAATTTTCCCAGATTGCCCATATTTTCCCTGATTGCATGATCATGATTTCTGTTGCAGTTTCTTCTGCGGAGCTCCTTTCGACGTCAAATTTCTTCTCAGTGAAAGTTCGTCCAAATGACTGACTTGTCCCCGAAGAAGGCAAAAGCTATGAAGTACAAATATCAAGGTGTTTTCCCAATCACCTCAGTCCACTCTAATGTTGAAGATATTAGAGATACAGAAATTGGCCATGTTGATATGGCTGAGTTTGTAGAGAGAACCAAGTCGAGCAACCCCAGTGCTATGATGAGGAAAATAGTGGAAAGTTCTATTCATCTGGTATCCTCCTTCCCAGTGGCGGCTCACAATACAGAATTTGTTCTTCAGTGCGCCCACTTCTACAACAAAGATATCAGAGCTGTGGTGGACGCCAGTGGTAATGTAATAATCAGGTTGGACCCTGAGTTTATTGACAAGGTGTTCATGTGTCCTCCTGCAACAGAGGTGTTGAAGCTTGATTTCACCGAAGCTCAAAAGGAATATGATAAGAATCCAGAGAAGGCGAAGAAAGTAATCAACAACAAATGGTTAAAGATTGCGAGGTCAAGTTTGTCTAGATGGCCACGCAGCTTCCCTCGAAGTGATTTCGTGGAAGAAGTTAGTGACTTGATTACCCTCCTCAGCAGGATAAGAGGTTTGTCTTCCTCTTCACAATTTCAGGAATGGATGTATCCCTTCATTAAGGTCATACTCCAAGGCAAGCAGGTTATTTTCTGGGGAGAGCAAATCAATAATGCTTTGCATGATCAGTTGACAAAGGTATCCACTACCTCCAAGTTCTTCATGACTTCCTATCTGGTATACATTGCAGCCTCCATGAGGATTTTTCCAGGATTGTCGTCAGAAGGGGATAGAAGAGTAGTCCCAGTATACCAGTACTATTCTCAGCTAACATTGAAAGGCTCAATTCACCATTTTAGGAGAGTGAATGATGCATTCTTTGCTGTATTCTTGTGTCTTTTCAATCCCCAACTGGAGCAGAGAAGAATCTCAGATGAAGCATGGACAGTGGTTAATGGTTTTGGTTGTATGTTTTTGCAATTTCCATCTTTCTCCTACTTGAGGGTTGGCTTTTTCCAAGGTTACCCTTATATGCTTCCAAGGTTTCCTTCAGATAGATTGATCTTGATGGAGTTGTGCAGGCAAATGATTGTCGTGCATAACAAACAGATGGAACTCAAAAAGCCTGGCTTCAGATTTCCTGTAGAAATCGGCAGATACTCAGTATTGACTGCCGCAAAGGCAAGAGCTATGGAGACAGAGATGCAGTTGGTCACCATGAAGCAATTCAAGAGGAGACCAAAGTTTGATTACCGGGGTGTAAAGGATAAAATCAAGAGGAAAACACAGTTCCATGAACCCATGGTGGAAGATGTCTGGATAGATTTGAGAACAGAGGAAGACATTAGGAAACTGGACTATAGCAGGCTGTCTCTAGAGCAAATTGAATACCTAGGACTTGCTGATATCCCAGAGGACCTTGTGGATGATGGAGAATTGGTTGATGCCAAGTATGAAGCAGAACAGATAGCTGGTACTCCTCTACCGCCAATCCAATGGTCCCAAAAGGAACTGACTTCCCTAAGGAAGAGATTTGAACCCATATTGGCCAACACCAATAAGTGGCTGGAAGATAAAGGAATTACGCTGAAGGAATTCCTCACTGGTTCAGAAACTGAAGTTCAAGAGCAAACTGGTAAGAAGGTTGAAAATAGAACGAAGAATAAGAGTGATGCTCCATCATCCTCTAAAACACATAAACCTAAAATCAGATTTGTGACAAAGAAAGCAAAGGTTGTTGAGAAGGAACCTGAAGCGAAAGATATGGAAATTGAGGAGCCAACGACAGAGGATCCAACAACTGAAGAGCCAGCTGCAGAAGAAATGGATGTCGGAGATAAGGGGTCAGAGGAACAAGATAAAGAGGCTTTGTCTCCACAAGACAATACACCTGTTGCACCCCCTGTGCCTGCTTCCCCCATTATCATTCCTTCCTCTGAATCCCCCTCTCCTCCTAAGATAATCTTTGATAATCCCCAGGGCACTTTTGAAAATGTTCTTCATTCTTCTGATTCCATTCCTAGTTTGTCTTCTTCGTCATTTGATATAGGAGATACTTCTATGTTTGATCATTTTGTGATGAATACTGAGCAAGTTTCAAGTGCCAATGTAACAGGTGCGGTTTTTACCAACACCCCGCCTATTGTTTCTACCACCAGCACAAGTACAGTCCTAGTAACACCAGTGGCAGGAATGGACTCCAATGTGAATACTTCTCTGCTGCCACCTTGGTTGTCAGCTTACACGCCAAAGAGGAAAAAGCAAGTCATCTCTCTAGATGATTTTGATTTCACTAAGCTGACACCTGCAAAACCTAAGGCTCCGAAGAAACCAAAGATCCTTTCAAGAGTACTTGAAGAAAAGGGGCAGAAGGTTTTGGAGATAGCAAAACCCCCACAGGATGCAACTGTCGAAAATTTTGACATGAATGACTATTCTATTTCTAGGGTTGAATTGGGCAAAATCACCCATGAAAGCGCTAAAAATGATATGCAGTCAGCCATGGACATCCTGATCCAGAAATTCGACAGGGAAAAAGAAATGAAAGACTACTACAAGGCAAAAGCAGAACAGCTGACTGCAGTGGTAAGAAAGATCACGTTGAATTCAGAAGCAGTTACTCCAGAGGCCGTGTCTGTAGAAGACCCCGTCATCCTGAAAGCGGAAAAGACTCACCTCAGAGGAAAAGTACTTGAAGAGTACTTAGACAGGATGCGAGCTCAGGGAATCTCTTTGCTCAAGGAGGTATTTGAGAAAACAGATAAGATGAGGAAAGTAAGAGCAGAACTCAACGATCTCATTGATGCCATCTCTCATGATATTGAGCACACAGAGGATACTCATGATAAGTGGGTTGAAGTGAGGAAGCTGAAAATGAGCACTTTAATATCCATTGGCGCCATTTCCAACAGGGATTCATATATAGAGACAAAGGAAGCTCTAATGTACAGGAGCAATGTGCTAAGAAATTTGATCAAGGATCTCGAAGCTGCCAAGGAAACCAGTGAAGAAAATGATGTTAACATTTTGCATAAGCTGGAGGAGTTGCCCTGTAAATTGGTATCACAGGATAACCAGTTTCTTTCTGCAGAAGAAATGGTTAAGGAATTTGAGGACATGTTTCAGCAGGAATTTGAAGACAAGGTATTTTCAATAACTTCTGTGGACAACATATTAGACAACCAGTTAACCTTGGACAATTTGAAAACCAGGTTAACCAATCATGCCAAGTCAATCACTACAGTAAGGGATGCCATAGTGAGGGCCAGGATGATCTTCAAAAACACATTCAAACCAGATAGCATTGAAATGCAGGCGACCTTCACTATGTATGATGACCATGTGAGAAAGGGTGGTGACACAAGTTGAAGCAGCTGGTTTTTTCCCTTAGTTTATTTTCTGATTTCCATATGTACTTTCAAAACAGTTTTGGACACTTTTGCATGTACATTTTTGATATGCAATTACATGTAAAAAATAGGAAGTCCCAAGTCAATAAGGACTCCTATTTTTGAATAAGTCAAAGTAGTTGTAGATTTCCTAGATTTTCTCAAGGTCTTTCCCTATAAATAAAGGGGACCTCTTTTGTAAATATTATCTTTTATCTATTGCAAGAAAACTCTGGCGAATTGAAAAGCAAATCAAGACTTTGTGCTTATTGTGAAAATCAATATTCAAATATTCATCAATACAAGAAAGCAAGTTCAATTCCAATCTTTGTCTTGGGATCATTTGCGTCGTGATAGTTTTGTTCTTATGTCTTGCTATCATAATCTTAATTGATAATAATTGAAAGGTGGATTTTGTTTCATGTGATTGAAGAGCGCTCTAGATTTGATTCTGATAAACTTTGTGTTATCAAATCGGTTGTGGGTTATATGTTCATGTTTGTGAAAATACAACAGTTTGGGGACTTTGTGCTGCAAGTTGTTATATTTGAATCGTTTTATCATATTGAAGAAGAGTGAAGACTTTGGGCTGCATTTTGCTTCAAAAAAGTTCTGGTTACAAGTAGTGAGTGAGGTAACAGAAAACTTTGTGTTTTTGTGATATTGTGATAATTTATAAGTTTTATATCGAGAGTTTGAAATATAAACATCTATTCTGAAAAAAGAGAATGAGATGAGATGGAACCACCCCAAACATAGTTTTTAGTGTATATAAATTTGATAAGTGTTTGATTTACAAAAAGTTAAGTAATTAGAGGGAACCTCCCCTTGCTGAGAGGAGAGACTTTGTCTCATCATAGCTGTGGCTGATATATCCATTTTGCCGTTAGCGAGTTAACGACAAAATATTCACCCAACAGGTTGTATTTGAGCCCATTATGTAACCTAGTGCTTAAACTCTGTAGTATGATTTAACTACTATTGCGACCCTTTTTTTCTTAATAATAATTGCCCTTTTCTTTGTAGGGAAGATGCCTAGACGTAGGGCTGAGGTCAAGGCAGAGGTAGGGGTCATGGGAGAGGTGGTGGCAGAATTCCTCCTCCCAGTTCTCCTCATGAGATTGGCCATGAAGGTGGGGGTTAAAACATGGAGGGTCAGGGTCAACCTGATGGAGCCCTGTTGAGACAGATCCTCGAGGAAGCCCTTTCCCAGTTAGGTCCTATATAGGAAGGTGAGCAGCCCAGAGGAGGTCAGGAGGTAGACCAGTCAAGTCCTAGACAGAGAGAGAGGTCTCCCAGGCATAGGGAATTAACAGCTGAGCAGGAGGCCACACTAGCCAACCATATGAGGGACTTACTGAGAGAACGTCCTCCCATCTTTGATGGAACTGGTAGAGGTTTGGAGGCAAAAACTTGGCTATTAGACCTAGGCAGATGTTTCGCCATGCATCCGTATGGTAGTAATACGAAAGCCAGATGTGCTATTTTACACCTCCGAGGGTTTGCTTCGACTTGGTGGAGGCTAGAGGAGCAGAAGCTGCATTTAGACATTAGCACTGTGTCTTAGGAGTTGTTTGAAGATAGATTCAGAGCTCGCTTCCTTTCTGACCATTGGAGGCAGCATCATGCAGACGAGTTTCATGAGCTGAGGCAGTTGGCCATGACAGTTGAGCAGTATGAGCATAGATTTTATGAACTCAAGCAGTATGCAGGTATCAGGGATGACGAGCCCATGTTGGTGCAGCATTTTATAAGGGCTTAAATGCTTGGGTTAGTAGAGGGATTCATGTATTCAAACCTAAGACTATGGAGGTTGCCGTGGAGAAAGCCCAACTAGTGGAGGAGAATTTGGCTATGGCCCTCGGTGGGCATACAGGTGTGCGCGTCGGTAGTGCACCTTCATCAGGATATGGTTCTTGAGGTGGTCACACTCAGGCATCGAGTTCTCATGCACCCTCAAAGGGTGGTCAACAACAGCAGTATTCGCAGTCCAAACCGAAGAATTCTCAGCATCAACAAGGTAATAGGTTTCAAAATAAGAGAGACCGGTCTTGGCAGTGCAATAAGAGCAATCATTTTGATCAACCAACTCAGAGTATGCAGTCTACAGTGAGCAGGGGTAGTTTCCAGTAGTCTAGTGCTTTCCAGGGTGATGGTAGTTTTGGTAGAGGCATCGAGTGCTTCTCCTGCGGCCAACAGGGCCATATTGCCAAACAATGCCTGCAGAAGGGTGCATTAGGATTTGGACATCGACCAACAGCTTCTGAGCCGATGATTGGTGATGTAGGCAGGTCACATGGAGTCTTTGTAGCAGTGGATGACTGACAGGCAGAGCATCAGGGCACCGTGGTGGAGACTTTTGGTCGCATGCAAGGTATTGATTTTTTTGTTCTATTTGATTCCGGTGCATCTGATTCATTTATATCTCTTTCCCTTGTGAAGCATTGTGGCTTAGTGGCAACAAAGAAAGATGAGAGGTGGTAGGTTGAGTTAGCTTCTAGGGCTAAGATAGCAGTTGAGTCTCTAGTTTCAAAGTGTAATTTGAGGATTAGCTCTCTATCTACTTCCGTGGACCTTCGCATTCTACCCGTGGGTTCATATAACATAGTTTTGGGGATGGATTGGTTGGAGGTCCATCAGGTGGTGATAGATTGTTGGCATAAATCTGTTAGATGTGTTGATGATTTTGGTACTGAGGTTGAGGTGGTAGGAGTTCAGAGACCTATATCCCTATGCATGATCTCTGCTATGCAACTCAAAAGATGCATGCATCAGGGATGTCAGCTTTTTGCAGTGACTGTTAGTGATTTGGAGATGGAGGAGAGTTGAGAGGCATCTCTTGATGATCATCCACTCTTGAGGGAGTATGCGGATGTTTTTCCTTCTGAGATTCCAGGGATGCCACCTAAGCATGACATCAATTTCAGGATCGATCTGATTCCCGGTGCAGAGCCTATCTCACGAGCTCCATATAGAATGACCACTCAGGAGCTCAAGGAGCTTCGACTACAGTTGGAGGAACTATTAGCCAAAGGGTTCATACGACCCAGTGTTTTCCCTTGGGGAGCACCTGTGATCTTTGTAAAGAAGAAGGATGGATCTCTATGGCTTTGTATCGACTATTGATAGCTCAATAAGGTAACAGTAAGAAATAGGTATCCCTTGCCTCGGATCGACGATTTGTTTGATCAGATTAAAGGAGCAAGGGTATTCTCTAAAATTGACCTTAAGTCAGGATATCACCAGTTGCGGATTTTTGAGGCAGATATTCACAAAACAACATTTCGCATCCGTTATGGACATTATGAGTTCACAGTGGTACCATTTGGGTTGATGAATGCACCTTTGGTTTTCATGAGCTTAATGAATGGTGTGTTTCGCACTTATCTCGACTGATTTGTCCTCGTATTTATTGATGATATATTGATCTATTCGAGGACTATGGAGGAACATGAAGAGCATTTGCGTCAAGTGTTGTTGTGTTTGAGGGAAAATCAGCTTTATGCTAATTTGTCAAAATGTGAGTTCTTCTAGGTAGAGGTTAAGTATTTGGGTCATGTCATCTCTGGAGTGGGTATTGCGGTGGATCCCTCAAAGATCCAAGCTATTATGGACTGGCCTGCACCCACTAATGTTACTGAGGTCCGTAGTTTTATGGGGTTGGCAAGTTACTATCATGGCTTTGTCATGAGGTTTTGGAGTGTTGCTCACCCCATTACTTCTCTTCAGAGGAAAGGGAAGAAGTTTGTTTGGTCAGAGCAGTGTCAGAAAGCCTTTCAGACCCTTAAGGAACAGCTGACCAGTGCACCTATATTAGCAGTTCCTGATCCTGATGGGGACTTTTTTGTTTGTACCGATGCTTCCTTGGTGGGTTTGGGAGTAGTTCTCATGTACGATGGTCATGTGATTGCCTATGAGTTTCACAAGCTCAAGGATCACGAATTGAACTATCCCACTCACGACCTAGAGTTAGCAGCTGTGGTGCATGCCTTGGTGAGATGGAGGCATTTTCTATTAGGGCATAGGTTTGAGCTGCATAGTGAGCATTGTAGTTTGCAGTATATTTTCATGCAACCAACTTAAATGCAAGGCAAAGGCGTTGGATGGAGTTCCTGTGCGAGTATGACTTCGAGGTCAGATATATTCAAGGCAAAGAGAATGTGGTAGCGGATGCTCTTAGTCTTCGGAGGCATGAGATCTCAACAGTTTCTCTTACAGTTGATTTGAGAAGTCAGATTCTCACTGCTCTTCCTACCAACAGGTGGTGCCAAGAGGTGAGGACCGAGATTGAGTCAGGTAGTCCATTAGAAGGTAGATTCTCTAGTTACTCCCTTGAGTTAGATGGTCTTTTGTGACATTTGGGTTGTATCTATGTTCCTAATTTGGAGGGTCTTTGCACCCTAGTTTTGTCGGAGGCACATCGGGCACCCTATTCTACTCATTCAGGTGTCAAGAAGATGCATGCAGATCTATGACAACTATACTTTTGGAGTGGTATGAAATAGGATATTGCTGATTTTGTGTCGAGATGTCTTGAGTGTCAGAGGGTGAAGGCAGAGCACCAACATCCGGTAGGTCTTTTGCAACCTCATTTGATTCCCAAGTGGAAGTGGGATATCATTTCGATAGATTTCATTGTTAGTTTGCCGATGTCCGCTTGTCGACACGACACTATTATGGTCACTGTGGATAGGTTGATGAAGGTAGCTCACTTTTCTCCTGTCTGTGCTTCTTACAATGCCCGTACGGTGGCTAGAGTGTTCATGGAGGATATCGTCAGACTTCATGGGATTCCTCGTAGTATCATCTCTGACAGGGATCCGGTGTTCACTTCCGCCCTGTGGACTTCTTTACAGCATGCCTTGGGGACACAGCTGAACTTTAGTTCATCTTATCATCCTAAGACTGATGGACAGACTGAGAGGGTTAATCAGGTTCTCGAGGATATGTTGAGGATGTATGTTATGGACTAGCAGAGCCGTTGGGAGTACTATCTTTACCTAGTGGAGTTTGCCTATAATAATGGTTATCATAGTTCTATAGGTATGTCTCCCTTTCAGGCCTTGTATGGTCATCCTTGTAGGACCCCGTTGAGCTGGGATTGTTTGGAGGATAGAGTTCTCTTGGGTCCGGATATGCTTAGAGATATGGAACAGCAGGTTGAGAGGATTAGAGAGCATTTGGTGGCAGCTCAGGATAGGCAGAAGAAATATGCAGATGTTCATAGGATCGATCGTCAGTTCTCTATTGGGGATCGGGTGTTCTTGTGTGTGCAACCGTAGAAGAGTCCAATCTTTACCTAGTGGCTTTGTTGGACCTTTTGAGGTGTTGGAGAGGATCGGTCCAGTAGCTTATTATCTTGCTATGCCACCTAGCCTTTCACACATCCATGATGTGTTTCATGTTTCTATACTTAGACCTTACTATCTGGATGTTGCTAATGTTATTGATTGGACTGCTCTACAGGTAGAGGATAGGCAGCTGGCTTTGGAGCCCATAGGCATTCTTCAACACAGGAGACTCACTCTCAGGGGCAGAGATGTGGAACAGGTCAGGGTCCAGTGGGACCCTAATGATGAGACCTCCACTACCTGGGAGGATGCTACCAGGATGAGGGAATTATATCCTCACTAATTTGCAGGTTTCTAGGAGTGAGCCTAGTTCCAGAGGGGGAGGATGTAATGCCCCTCACTTTTTGTTGCTTGTGATAGATGTTATTTTCATATTCTCTATGACAGTTCTGGTATAGATGATAGTTTTATCTTGCACATTTACAGTTTCGTGACATTTGGACTTCTATGTTATGTTTTATGTTCTCCTTGATCTTGATGGACACTTTGTTATTATGCTAGCTGACTATGGATCTATGTTAGGGTGATGCTTGTTTACTTGTACTTTATGCTTTCACAGTTCAATGGACATGATTATAGATTAATGTTATTTTGAGTTTAATGTGTTATTCGATCATGATTATGATGCATTACTGGTAATAGATGTAGTTATTTAGTGATGTGTTTATATGAACGACACAGTGTCGCATTACTCGTATCCGAGTACCCTGCTACGTTGTGACTTCTGTTCATTATGCTTGTGACTGCATGTTTACATATGGATATATGCACAACCTTGTGTTTGTTGCAGGATGCAGGTACCGGGCATCAACTCCACTTGAACTACTAGGTCTAAGCGTGCCCTAGCAAATGGAATTGTGGATTGGAGTTAACATGAGTTTTCCCTACTCAGTCAGCATCCTCAAGAGGATGAGTTCTCAGTGTTGTATCCTATCGTCACCATCATTCACAGTATTGTACCCTATCGTCACCGTCAGTTGGGACTGTTTGTCGTAATCTTGTCTTGTCCTGCGGCTTCACATGGGGTCAGGTATCATCCTATGAGTTAGGGTTTATCCAATTTAAGTGTTGATTTAAGCATCGTTAGTATTTCATTAAATAAGGTTAAATTTAGGCTTAAATTAAATAAACATTGCTAGGGAAATTATGTGTGGCTTATTAATTATAAATGATTTATTTATTGATAATTGGTAAAACTAATATGAAAATAGTAAATAAATAAACAAATTAGATAAATGATTAAATGAAATAATTAGTCCCAAGTTGTAAGTAGATTTAAATTAAAAAGAAAATAGAAAACATAAGTAAGATGATTAAACGATTACAATCTTGATAAAATAAATTGATAATAATAAAGATGATATCCCAAAGATTAAAATAATGGAGTTGTCACCTGGTTTTATGTGTTCAGTATTTGGAGATGAGCAAATTTAATGTCATATGCCATCAGTTGCAAGTTTGAGGTTGGGAATCCCTTGGTAGAGTGAAATTGTGGAATCTCACGAGAATGTGGGATGTTGGGGAGAGAGAGAGGCATGTCTCTTGCATTTACCCAAGAAGTGGACCCTAGTTTTTTGAAAATGGGTTGTCAGGAAGAGAGGCAGGCCTTCTGCATTTAACCAAGGAGTTGAATCCTTGCTTAAGGGAGGAAAAATAGAGGAACTGGTGGCAAGGGTTGGGAGATTTTCTTTTGGAGAAAGTTGTGCAGTAGGAATCAGATCAAAGGAGATTTCAGAAGCTTGGAAACTCCGGGTATGTAAATTAGATTAATATGTGTGAAAATTATGTTTTGCTTGGTAAACTGTAATGACTTTTAATATGATTGCCTGAATACATTTCATCATCTTCGGTGATCTCTTCCCTCTTTGTTCACACCATTACTCTGTCTTCTCAAGTCTGTAGAAATATTTGATAATGTCAACACCAGATATGTTATGTTTGCCAGTGACATTTCCTTCTGAACCATTTACATTTTCTCTAAATTCTGTGTTTGGGTAGGCCTGTCTAAATCATTTAATGTGGCTCATCCCTACTCTTATGAAGTCAATCTGCTAGTCTAAGATCTTTTATCCATCTCTGCATACCCCATATTCTTCACTCTTGATGTGCTTGCCTAACCTGGAAGTGCAACCTTGCACCCATGAGCCATCGATTGTAAAAGGTTGTAGATGAGGTTCATGTCGGAGTTGTTGCATTGAACCCTTAAGTTTTCTCCTATAAGCTCGAATGGTGATGGATGGTCACCAAGACCCACCGTTATCCACCATTTGCTTGTCATCTTGGTGATTTCGATGGAGACTGTGTCACTAGTAGATGGCAGATGACACCGTCAACCCCATTTGTTTCATTAGACCAAGCGGCCATTTGGTCGTATCACCTTTGAGTTTTCTTTTAATGAAAAGTGTGTCACTGGCAGAGGACACCGTCGACCACCATATCCCATCAGTATAAAGGACTATGCTTTTGTTTCAGACCCTAACGTATGAAACACTTACCTTGCTTCCTATGCATACCACAAACCATCTGATAATATTCAACCCTATCGATAACCTATGGCATACTCTTAATGCCGCCATCTCCCTAACCATCGACGCTCTACATTATGGAGGCAAGCTGTCGACAGCTCGATAGAGAGGAACCAAACCTTCAGTTTAGGGAGTCCGCACCCAGCACGCGTCGTGGTCTTGTGCCATCATTGCATTTTGTGGGCCTTGAGCTCTTGTCACCTTCGTTGATCATGCCACATCTTAATTCTGCCACCCTCTCATTATTCATGATGCGAGCTGTGCCATTGTTATCTTCTCATCATTTGAATTAAATCATACTTCAATGCATATGATTTCAAAACCTTATAACTTACCTCTGCGAATGGAAACCTCCACATCCACCGTGATCATCGCCAAATGATGAGAGAGATTGGTTTTAGAATGGCAGAGATTGCTATATTATTGGATGCTAAGTTAGTACTGCTGTTTGACAGAACACCAACTGTAGTTTAGGAGTTCTTCACTTACCTTAGGAAAGAAAGTGACGCCTTCCTTGGAGCAGTCTGAGTAGATAATTAATAGTAGTCGTAACTTGTAGTATCATGACTTGAAGAAATGCAAGATTTCCTTTTCAATGATAGCTCATTATTGTTGTATCAATTATATTCATTATTCAAAATTAGGACAACAGATTTATAAATATAGCTAACACTTGATATTTTACTATAATATTTATCAAATAGTTGTAATAAGGTTAATAGATTAACATGATCTTAATGAGCCTCCTATAATATTAGTCCAATTGATTTAATGTTAAAACATAACTATGAGATTAGTAGTTGTGGGAATGTAGTTGTCGGGTTCGTTATAACTAGTTATTTAATTGGTTGTAGGTGATATGTCTTATTACCGTAATGGTCATTTCATTGTAGTTATGATTAATAGTCATTTGATCTTGTAGGTTATAGTATAAATCTAAACTAATGCTTAGAATGTGCAATTAAGTTTTGATGATATCACAGTATGAATAACCCTATTCCCTAGTAATTATTTTTAAATGTTCGATTTGCTTTGTCTAGAGACCTAGTAGTAATTACGATCCTATGCATGGTGTTAGTGTCTAAGTTCAATTTTTACTCCTCATGTATTATATGGAACCTGTGTATGGGTGATTAGGTTAAGATAGTGCTTAGATCTTGTATTAGAGTAATTATAGTCGTTCATTTACTTTTAAGTTAATTTGTTGTTACAAGATTTAGGGTTCTTGTAGGTTCATAAAATAATTGGGAACCCTCAAGTTTATCCTTTAGAGTTGAATTCGAATTACATTGCAATTATATAATTAACTCAATGTATGAAAATGACAAGTAGTGGTTTACTTTATTTGTGTTAATGATGCTTATAATTATGTTGTATCTTTACAAATCAATTAAATAATTATTTTAATAAACATTTGCTTGTAGTTAACCTTCATTGTAATTTTAGAATTATTCTTTAGTAAGAATGCAATCAAATGATAAGTTATACCTCAATGTTAACAGTCTAATGTAGTGACTTAGTCTATTGTATGATACTATAGTGGTTTGGTTGTAAGGAAGGCACAATTTAACTATAGGTGTAATGGATAATAATGGCTCATTATATGTTTAGTAAATACAATCTATGGGTCATGGACTAGTTCACCAGTCTTTTGATTTGTATCTACATGGGTGGTTAGTTTTCCCAGAGGCTTAGAATGGGATGTTTAGAGATCAGGATGTTCTAATAAGTATGTCGTCTCTAGTAATGTTTGGATTAAGAGACAAGGTGAATGTTTAATGCACTTCTTTGTGGATGTATTGTTATCCAATTGGTTGTAATTATCTTGTATCCAGTTTTGTGGTGAGTTATGGAGTAGGGAGACATGGAAATCATACAGTTGTAATGAACATGTGTTGTTATGGGCATTGGTTTAGGAGTCCTGCCCTTATGATTATGTTATGGAGGGTTAATGCCTTGCATTGTTATATATACATGTTGATAGTTGTTATGCAAGATGATCAGTGCCTTGCATGGTTCCTATACCCTCCTTGTTGTGATGATTTTGCTATGCTTGTGGTGTAGGGTTTCCTAGTTGTAGGTAAGGGAGTGGCTTCCAATGTGGGGCCGGTGCCAAGTGGCTAGCCAGGGTAACCCATTGGGAGTTGGTAATTAAGTGATAACATAATAATAAATCTAGGGGTTGGGTAGTTTTCACACTAACAAGATAATAAGATTTCCTCACTCATGCCTGTAGTGCTAGTTTAGACTAAGGATGAGGGGAGAAGGCTAGGTTGGCAGATCTACTTCCTTGTCATCACGAAAGGAAGGTTGATTCTGCATGCATCATCGTATGGGGCCGGTGTCTAGAGAGAGACTGCTAGGGTAACCATAGATGGGGGCCGGTGTCTAGAGAGAGATTGCCTGGGTAACCCATGTTACGACCATGCGATGACACTCTCCTTACTACAGCCTAGCATTCCCTAGTTGTACTTTCCCCATTTGTTTAGTGGTTGCCTCTGGAAGTACTGATGTGTGTTTGTGACATTGACTTGTGATGTTGGAGTCATGTGTTATCTTATAGTCTACTATCTACCTGACTGTATGTTGTAGTGGGAACCTCATGTTAACTCCTAGCTCGGGGGGTGGACCTCAGGGTTCCACATCGTCAAGTGGAAGAGCTTTATCCATTAGTTTTCTTTCCCTTGCTGTTGCTCGTGAGCGAGGAGGATATATCTTGTGTATCAGACATCAGATCTTGTAGTTGATTATGGAGATAGCTTTTATGCTCATGTACTGGCATGTGTATCAGTTGATTCATAATGTATGTATTCAGATGTAATCCAAATTACATGATGATGTACTCATATGTATAGACTTTTGAACATGAACATGTAATCTTGATCAGAGTTGATTATCTAATTATGGCATGAAATAGAGATGTATATGAATAATCATTAGTGCAATAAATCTAGAATGAACTGTTGACGATAGTTAACAATGTATGTTAAATTATGTTGATTAATTTGTCAAGTAATGCAACCATGGAACCTTAGAAGACAAGCTGTTAGTTTTATGATGTGCATTGATATGTTCAACATTACCCTGTTATCTTATAAAAAAAAAATTATTCCACTTGCATAGTATAGATGTGTAGTCTTCTAAGGTTTTTATTGCGGGGCATTACAATTAGTATTTTTAATCGGTATAGTAAACATCCTAAAACACCTTTAGTAGCATAAAGTATTGACTGACCATTGTTTAGTGCCAAGGACTAAGGGATTTCCATTTTAGCACATTTGTCTAGAACATAATCTTGATCTCATCCCATATGGTATTGAGCTTACACACTCAATCAAAGCACGTGGGCATAAGGTGCACAAATTATGAATTAAACCTACTTTGTTTAGTGCCAATGATTGAGGGTACCAATTCCATCAAATTTGATGAGGCATGATCTCAACATTACTCCTTATGATGTCTAGTCTATGTACTCAAGAAAAGTCCATAGACAGTGAGTGCACTAACTAGGACTTAGTGCCAGAATGCATGAATTTTTTCTTAGGCCTCCTTCTATTTAGTGTGAAAGATTGAGGGGTATCAATTCTATCAAATTCACATAGGGCTCGATCCCAACCTTGTACCTTTTGGTGTTTAGTGAAAGCACTCAACATGAGCCTATAAGCATTGAGTGGACAAATTATGAATTCGTGCTAAGGGTAGTGAATTATCCATTCCACCAATTTGTTGGGGGTATGATCTAAATCTAATTGCTTAGGGTGTTGTATCTATGCACTCAACAATATTTGATTTTTGGAGGATTATTTGTGACCCAGCCAACTTCACCATCAAACCAAGGACCATTTGACCATAAAAGAAATTATGAAAAAGTATGAAATTAATTCAGTACTTTTATTTGTTGCAAGTATGAGGTTAACCAATGTTGTCATTGATGTCAACATACTCATATTGCATTGGTAAGAAGGATTGGATGAGTTGTGTGCTGAGGTTATTGAGGAAATCAGTCTCAATCAGGAATAGTGAAGAATAGTGATGAGAAGAAGGAAAAAGTACTCAATAGGTTGAGGATCAGAGGATCCGAATTAAAGGGTTTGTAGATATGAGTCTTGAGATGTTCCAGTTAAGATTTTAGAGGTCCATGTGAAGATATGAAGAAGTTGTGATTGATCAAGTAGAACCGATTCTGGGAGATGCTCCGGAGTGACAGAGTGTTACAAAAAGGTCTGGTGAGATCTGGGAGTGCATTGTCCTATTCTGTAGATTGGAAGGAGTGTTTGGGATGTCCTTGTGATGTGTCATCTCAATTTGTACATAGTTTGGAGGTTTGGAAGTACCTTTTGCATTATGACATTGGCGGTAGACTATGTTCTTGAAGTTCCAGATGAAGAAGAGAAGAGATTCTGATAAGTAGAGGAAGTGCGGATGTACCTGGTCATTCAGGCAAGCCTGTGAAGGTTCTTGGATCATGTTGAGGTTGTGTTGTCAGTCCGCATTAGTGTTAGAGCCCGGAATTGGAGATATTCTTCCGGATGAAGATGTTCTTGTTCAGACTGGCCGACCGGATGAGTTATTCATCTTGTGAATGTTCTTGTGGATGATTGCTAACTTGCGAATGTTATTGTGGATGATTGTCGACTTAGATGATTGTTCCTAAGTCTATGCCTTGTATAAATAAAGGTTTGTGAATTTATTTTAAAGTGTGTTGTGTTGTGGATGAGTGTGGGATAGCGAGAGAGCGAAAGGCAGAGCAGGTGTGTCTCGAGCTTAAATGGAACTGATCCAGACATGGTGAAGATGTCAATCTCCAGTTCAATTTTGTGATTCTTATCACTTTGTAGACAGTGTGTCTCTTTGTAGGTAGTGTGCCTCCTTGTGAGCAGTGTGCTCATGTAGTGAGCCCTGATTGGCATGTGTCATCCATTTTTTTCTTATTCTTCTAACAGAGAATAATCCTTGGGTTAATCACCTCGTGGTTTTTCCCTTAACCAGGTTTTCCACATCAAAATCTTGGTGTCTAATGTGTTTATCTGCTCTGATGTTTATGCTTTATGTTTTATGCTTTCATGAATGGTTAATTGATATGCTGTTAACTAACAAAGAAGAATCAAGTGTTTGAAGTGGAAGCAAGTTTTTGCACAACTGATTTACCCCCCTTCTCAGTTGTGTGCCCTAGATCTAACAATTGGTATCAGAGCCAAGTTCCTCTAAAAGGAGCTTAATCACTTGAGGAGATCCAGGATGTCATCATATAAGAAGGATAGTCCGAAGTTTGATGGAACCAACTTCACTCTTTGGAAAGGCCGCATGAAATGTCACTTGGAGTGTATGGGAAAGGCATACTTATCCATGGTCACAAAAGTATATAAACCTCCACAAGGTGGTCTGACAACTCTGAATGAAATCACAGATGCTGAAAATAATCTACAGACCAAAGAAGCTCTTCTAAGCACTTTGACTGACACAGAACTCTCAAATGTTATTGACCTACCAACTGCTTATGAGATCTGGGTTAAACTGGAACTTCTGCATGAAGGAGATGAGTTTGTTAAGAGTGCAAGATTGCAAAGTCTCAAAGGGAAATTTGAAAGATTGAACATGAGAGATGATGAAAATATCACCACCTTTATGCCAAGAGTAAATGAGCTAGTGTGTGGAATCACGAATGCTGGTGGAGTTCTGGTTGAAAATGAGATTGTTTGCAAAATTCTCAGATCCCTTCCTGCTTCCTACAAAATCAAGGTTGCTGCCATTGATGAATTCAGAGCCCATACAACTATCACAAGAGAGCAATTGGCTGGCAAACTGGCTGCATTTGAAATGACCGAGTTTGGAGATGATCACCCCAAGACTGAATTTGCATTCAAAGCCAGTGCCTATGTGAAAGGCAAACAGAGATTTGATCCGGGAGAGAACTCTTCAAGGAAGATGTCATGGTATGATCAAGCAAGGAAAGACATGGAAGAGGAAGAATCAGAAACAACTCAACTTGAAGCCCTCATTGCAAAAAGACTGCCAAGAGGATCCGGTAAGTATGAAGGAAAGTTACCTTTTAAATGCTTCAACTACAATAAGATTGGTCACTTTGGCTCAAGATGTCTGAAAAGATCTACAAGGTCAAATTCTAACAGACAAAGGTTCCAAAAGAATTGTTATTATGTTCATGAGGATGCTGATAATGAAGGAGTAATAGATGATGATTCAGAGATAGGAGACAAATCTGCAAATGAATGGGTGTTTATTGCCATCAAGGAAGAAATCCAATATCTATCAATCATAAGGTTGTAGAAAGAGCTCTGGCTGCCCAAGTTGAAGAAAAGGATGATTAGGTTATTAACAGTGGATGCTCTCATCATATGACAGGTGACAGGAACAACTTCTTAGATTTGGAAAGGTATGAAGGAGGAATGGTAAAGTTTGGTGATAATTCAGCTGGTAGAATCAGAGGAAGAGGAACTATCTCTTTTAATGGAAGAAACAAAACTGGTAATGTGTTGTATGTTGAAGGTTTGAAGCACAATCTTCTCAATGTTGGACAGTTGGTGGACAAAGGCTATGATCTCTGATTCAAGGATGGAAAATGCAAAATCTTTGAAAGATCCGGAATAGAGATTGCATCCAGTACTCAAACTAAAGGTAATATCTTCCACTTGGTTGGTGCTGAGAAAAGTTGTATGCTTGTTCAAATTGATCAGAGCTGGTTGTGGCATAGAAGGATGTGTCATGTAAATTTTGATAACATCATCAGGATAAGCAATAGTCAGGCTATAAGAGATCTTCCAAAATTGGTAAAACCTACAAATGGTTTGTGTAAAGAATGTCAGCTAGGTAAACAAAGCAGAGTCTCATTCAAAAGTAAAGATCAGTCCTCTACCAGATTATTAGAATTAGTTCATACTGATCTATGTAGTCCAACAAGAGTCAAGAGTATGCAAGGTGATATATACTTCATGTTACTAATTGATGATTATTCCCGGATGATGTGGGTTACCTTTCTAAAAGAGAAATCAAAAGCTTTTGAGAAGTTCAAAATCTTCAAGGCTATGGTAGAGAATCAGACCAGATTGAAACTGAAATGTCTGAGGTCTGATAGAGGTGGAGAATTCACATCTGGTGAATTCATAGACTTTTGTGAGAAGCATGGTATAAAGAGACAATTGTCTACTCCTAGGACTCCACAGCAGAATGGAGTAGTTGAGAGAAAGAACTGGACCATCCAGGAAGCTTCTAGGACAATGATGATGGAAGCAAATGTTCCTCAAATGTTTTGGAGAGAAGCTGTCAGCATTGCAGTCTACACTCTCAATTGAGTTCATATCAGAAACAATACCAGTAAGACTCCCTATGAACTTTGGTTTGGTATAACTCCCACTGTGAGATATTTCAGAGTATTTGGTAGCAAGTGTTACATTAAAAGAGATGAAGATCTAGGAAAGTTTGATGCTAGAAGTGATGAAGGAATCTTCTTGGGTTATTCCACTTAAAGCAAAGCATACTGGTGTTACAATAAGAGACTGAGAAAGATGATAGAAAGTACTAATGTGAAAGTTGATGAAGGAATTGAGAAGCCGTCAAGATTTTATGAGTATGATGAAGATGATCAAGATGGTGTTTAGGTTCAAGGAGCTCAATCCTCTTTGAAAAGTTAGACTTAGACTGATCTAGTAAATCAGGAAGAAGAGATAGGTCTGAATGAGCCTGATCAAGAAGTAGAAGTACAAGAAACTCCCAAAGTTCCAAGGTATGTAAGACTAAACCACTCTGAAGATCAGATCATAGGTGACAAAAGCAAAGGTGTGCAAACTAGAAGGAATGTTGCTCAAAATCTGGATGAATGTTGTCTGATCTCAAAGATTGAACCTAACACAATAAGTGAGGCCTGCAATGATGAAATTTGGACCAAAGCAATGGAGGAAGAGTTGATGCAAATTGAGAAAAATCACACTTGGGATCTTGTTTCTAGACCTAGTAACAAGAATGTGATTGGAACCAAATGGGTCTTCTGGACCAAACTAAATGAAGATGGTGAAGTAATCAGAAATAAAGCTAGATTAGTCTGCAAAGGCTACTCTCAAATAGAAGGAATTGATTTTGAGGAAACCTTTGCTCCGGTGGCAAGAATTGAAGTAGTCAGACTATTTCTTGCATTTGTTGCCTTCAAAGATTTCAAAGTGTATCAAATGGATGTCAAATCTGCTTTCCTAAATGGTGCCCTAGAAGAAGAGGTGTACATTGAACAACCGGATGGATTTCAGTTATCAGAGCATGGTGATATGGTCTGCAAATTAAAGAAGGCATTGTATGGTCTAAAGCAAGCTCCAAGAGCATGGTATGAAAGGCTGGACAAACATCTTTTGAAGATTGGTTTCAACAAAGGTACTGCTGATAGTAATCTATATTTCCAAATAGATAATGAAAACATCTTGATTGTTGAAGTATTTGTTGATGATATCATCTTTGGAGGAAGAGACAGTTTGTGTAAAACCTTTGCAAATCAAATGAAAAGTGAGTTTGAAATGTCAATGCTTGGTGAAATGAATTTCTTCTTGGGTCTACAAATTACTCAGACAAAGAAAGGCATCTTTATCTCTCAAACTAAATATGTGAAAGAACTTTTGAAGAAATTTGGAATGGAAGATTCAAAGCCTATGAACACTCCTATGGCTACCGGATGTAAGCTGAGCAAAGATGATGACTCTCCTAAGAGAGATCAGACAAAGTACAGATCAATGATTGGTGGATTACTGTATCTCACTCAGATTAGACCAGATATAATGCAGGCTGTTGGTCTTGTGGCAAGATTCTAGACTAATCCCAGATAATCTCATGTCATGGCAATCAAAAGAATTTTTAGGTATTTGAAAGGAATAGTTGAGTATGGCCTATGGTATCCTAGAGATCATGACTTTTCTCTTCATGCATATATAGATGCAGATTGGGCAGGAGATGTGGATAACCGGAAGAGCACTAGTGGTGGAGCTTTCTTTTTGGGAAAAAGATTGGTTTCTTGGCTAAGCAAGAAATAAGAGGCAATATCTCTGTCTACAACTAAAGCATAATACATTGCAGCAGTAGGTAGTTGCACTCAAATCTTATGGATGAAGTAGATGTTAAGAGACATTAATGTAGAATATGAGGAGCCTATCACAATTTTCTATGATAATTCAAGTGCAATAAATATTTCTAGGAATCTGGTGTTGCATTCTAAGACCAAGCACATATCTATCAAGTTTCACTTTCTGAGAGAGCAAGTGAACAAGGATGAAGTCAGATTGGAGTATGTACCCTCCAAGGATCAGATTGCAGATATCTTTACTAAACCTCTTCCCAAGGACTCTTTTGAATATCTCTAGGAGAAGTTAGGGGTCATGGTCCCTCCGGTGATGAACTAGGATGCACTGATGTGCATCAGTCTGGTGGATATCACAGTCATATCTTGTGATCAAGATTAATGAGGGGGAGCTGCTACTAAGGGGGAGCAGCTGGTATGATTCTGATGTGTTAGAACTGCAAGTATGAGCCCTTTGCCATTGATGTCAAAGGGGGAGAGAAGACATGTGAAAAACAAGTGGTTGATGATCAAAGGGGGAGCAGTAAAGGAAGAGAAGACATGTGTAAAGTTGTTGCTAATAGGGGGAGTTGTGGCAGAAAGGAGAAGTTCTTGTCTTGATGGTTTTTCACATCATATGTTGCCATCAATGATAAAGGGGGAGACTATTGCAAGTATGAGGTTAACCAGTGTTGTCATTGATGTCAACATACTCATATTGCATTGGTAAGAAGGATTGGATGATTGTGTGCTGAGGTTATTGAGGAAATCAGTCTCAATCAGGAACAGTGAAGAACAGTGATGAGAAGAAGGCAAAAGTACTCAATAGGTTGAGGATCAGAGGATGCGGATTAAAGGGTTTGTAGATATGAGCCTTGAGATGTTCCAGTTAAGATTTTAGAGGTCTACATGAAGATATGAAGAAGTTGTGATCGATCAAGTAGAACTAGTTCCGGGAGATGCTTCAGAGTGACAGAGTGTTACAAAAAGGTCCATTGAGATCCAGAAGTGCATTGTCCTATTCTGCGGATTGGAAGGAGTGTTTGGGATGTCCTTGTGATGTGTCATCTTGACTTGTACATAATATGGAGGTCCAGAAGTACCTTTTGCATTATGACAGTGGTGGTAGACTGTGTTCTTGAAGTTCCGGATGAAGAAGAGAAGAGATTCTGATAAGTAGAGGAAGTGCGGATGTACCTGGTCATTCAGGCAAGCCTGTGAAGGTTCTTGGATCATGTTGAGGTTGTGTTGTTGGTCTGCATTAGTGTTAGAGCCTAGAATTGGAGATATTCTTCCTGTTGAAGATGTTCTTGTTCAGACTGGCCAACTAGATGAGTTATTCATCTTGCAAATGTTCTTGTGGATGATTGCTAACTTGCGAATGTTATTGTGGATGATTGCCGACTTAGATGATTGTTCCTAAGTTGATGCCTTGTATAAATAAAGGTTTGTGAATTCATTTCGAAGTGTGTCATGTTGTGGATGAGTGTGGGATAGCGAGAGAGTGAAAGGCAGAGCAAGTGTGTCTCGGGCTTAAATGGAACTGATCCAGACATGGTGAAGATGTCAATTTCTAGTTCAAGTTTGTGATTCTTATCACTTTGTAGATAGTGTGTCTATTTGTAGGTAGTGTGCCTCCTTGTGAGTAGTGTGCTTGGGCAGTGAGCCCTGATTAGCATGTGCCATCCATTTTTTTCTTATTCTTCTAACAGAGAATAATTCTTGGGTTAATCACCCTGTGGTTTTTCCCTTAACCAAGTTTTCCATGTCAAAATCTTGGTGTCTAATGTGTTTATCTTCTCCAGAGTTTATGCTTTATGTTTTATGCTTTCATGAATGGTTAATTGATATGCTATTAACTAACAAAGAAGAATCAAGTGTTTGAAGTGGAAGCAAGTTTTTGCACAACTGATTCACCCCCCCTCTCAGTTGTGTGCCCTAGATCTAACATTATTAGGGTAAGGAAATAAATACACCTTTTACTAACTTAGTGTATAAGTAATGATAAAATGGTTAGACTTAAATTAAGCAAGTGTTAAGAATGATACATGTCAATGACACAAAGAGATTAAGTTATGTTTAGGTTCATGTCATTCTATGGTTGTTGATGAGGAATATTTTTTTGTACATTGTAACCAATGATATAAATTAGGATACATAAATTGGATACACACCTTTTAACTTGTGGTGAATCTATAGTATGAATTTGGGCCTACTCTAGACATCATTATGGCATGACCATGCTCATGGTTTAGTCCCTCGATGCTTTGTCTCTACACATATCTATTCTTTACTAATATGACTACTTGGTCACCTTAAATTGTACCTATCTAAAAAATAAAGGGTGTGTAGAAAAGTACCATAGAATTTTGTTGTGTTTAGATGATAAGTTTTTAATTTTTCTGATAATGTGTCAAACCCTCTATCAATGTGAAAATATTGAAGACATGCCACACATGAATGTAAATGCCTAGTTGATAATATATTATATGTGAATATTGTTGCAATGATGTAATGTTAATGTAATAGTGTAGATAATGCTTTCAATATGATATTCTAATGAGATTATCTAATGACATATATATGAAGTAATGACCTAAGGATTGTTTTTAAATATAAGATCCTAGGTGCTCAATACAAAGTGATGAGGTATAAATATCCTCATTTTTATCATTAAGCATATGACCCATTATGTGCCACTAAACCATGTTTATTTTTGAAATAATGATGTACAATCTTTGTTTTTGAATTGATTAGAGCTTGTCGGTAATGTTGATGGGATTCAATGGAAAAAGTCTGTATTTATGCAGGCTTTTGAGCATGGCTTAGTGGGAGGAAAAGACTTGAATGCCGACTGGAGTCAGCAGTATCAGAATACTAGGGCATTGGAAATTTAGGAGATACATGATTGTGGACTTCAGTCTATTGTTGCATCTGACCACCTGGTAGTTTCTATCATTTTCTGTTGTTGAAAGCACTTATGACATTTTATGGCTCCACTCGGAGCCCTTACTATGTTGCATTAAAAAGATAACAGTTTAGGTAAATTTTGTTTATCTTGTTAAAGACTTTTTTAGTGGCATTAATAAGCCACCTGAGTATCTAGAATTTTGGTAGTATAGATTATTTCATTATTCCTCAAAATAGTTATGTTATGATGGTTATGTTCAATTATGATATGTTATACTATGAATGAAGAGAATCAAGTTCTTTTCTAAGTAACATTATTCTATGTAATGAACATGTGAACATAATTTTGAGTTGCTAAATGGTGAATGTGATTTGAATCAGTAGAACATCTCTAGAGAGTTGGCCACTCAAAGGATTTAGGAATAGATATTTATCTCAATATTGTATGATTGTATTGTTTATATTCTATTTTGTGATTTTTTTTTTACGTTAGTATAACCTTCTGTTTAATGCTGTTATGGTAGGATAGTGTTGTTGTGACCCTACAGGATATTGTATTCAGTCACTTTTCTTAAGTTGTAGTCTTTGAAGTTCTACATGTTGTTTTTGTAATTTCTAGAGCTCATGCTTAGGTGCAGAAGTTCGAGACCTGTTGATAGTGCAAGTTTGATTTAAATAATTTCCTTCTTTCTATGATTAGTCTATTTCTTTCAAATTCTTAGATTAGATTTCATATGCTTTATAGGTTAATTTTAAGTTATTTTTAGATTAAGTTGTATGCTTTTTAGTTTAAGTTTATTCTATTAAAATCTTCCTTAAAAATTTAGAAAACTATTATTGTTTTGAGATGTCTAAACCAATCCCCTGTTGCATATAGCCTTGGACACTGCCTAGTCGATAAAATCATACATCTTTCAACTAAAGTGTTAGGACTTAATGAAAATCTATCACAAAGTATTTGGTGTGTAAAATAATGGGTAATGTAAAAAAATATATGGAAGGATTAGCTCGGGAAGGTGCGAAAAGAATTTTGAGTTAGTAGGATAGGTCTGTGGAGATGATCTTGACCAAGGGACATATCCAAACTATTGGGAATTAAGGTGTCTCAACCTTTTCAAGTTCCTAATGTTATATTTAATTATCTAGCACTATGTTGTAGGATCCATGTTGACATGGCATAGTATTGCCATGTGTCGGCACATTGTGTACATGTAACAAAAATTCTGGTGACTGTCAGCCTCAATTTCACTCTAAAATAATTTACAAGGGAGTGTATAAGATGCAAAGCTCCTCTTGTGGGGCCTAGGAGCTCAACCCCCTAGTCGAGGCCCAAGGTCAAAGCCCATGGTAGGGGTCTGGGGGCAATACCCCTAGCAAGAATTGCTGGGGGCAGTGCCCTTGAAGCAAAAAATGTCCTATATTTAATAAAGGTGTTGGTAGTTATTTTGTTATTGGTCAACATGGATAAAACTAACATTCGATAACCACCAAAGGGCCTTGATAAATAAGCAGCTAGAGAATGTGAAAGGTCATGGGATGTGAATGAGAATTGACATTGTGTACTCCTGAAAGAACTTGTATTGCAAGTGTGTTGTAATCATCTTTTATTTTGATAATACATTATGCATGTTTTGGAGTGTGGGACTTTTCACCTGAAAGGGTTTTCCCGATGTATATCTTGTGTTGTGAGTTTTGTATTTGCATTTGGATGTTGTTATTACCTTTTCATTAATGTGCATCTTAATCTGTAATTGTAGAAGTTAAAATTTACATAAATATTTCCTTCATAGATCAGTCTCAGAAGTGTTTTTGCATACCTTGCTTCCTTTCCTATAGTCATAGCATGGGAAGGAGTTGGTGAGCTCAAAGATTCTATAGGATTCCAATATTTAAATATTATTTAAAAAAAACAACTCAATTAAAATTCTCCATATTTGAATCAAAAATTATGGAGGGTAATGCATTTGTAACTGTCAGGATTCAAAAGTTATGGAGGGTAATGCATGTGTAACTACAAGGATTAAGGTCATGGATTAGGAATTGATAATGCCACACAAGATTAAATGATTTTGTAACTTCACCAGTATGAAGTGCCAAAAGTAATGAGAGAATGAAACCACAAATCAAGGTGTCAAAAATAAATGCTTTGGCTTGAATGAGACATCATAGTATTAGAGCATATTGCTTTCAATTAGGCCATCCACAACCATAGATATACCTACAAAATTAAAATTACACTACATAGATGCGTATTTATATAGAGGAAAAAATATAATATAGTTGTATAATTGAGTGTGAGATGCGTATTTAAATATTGGAAAAAATATTTTGAATGAAGATATAAGAGAAAAATATCTCGGCTTTCATTTGTTTGTCTCTGGAGAAATCTAAAACTCTATTGGGAGAAATAGGAAGCCATAGCAAACTAGCAATGCACAGAACGACTCCACTAGGTTGGCATAGATTGGTGCTCTTTCTAGAGGTCCTATAGTAGAAGAGATGCATAATATTTATGGTTGTTTCCCTATTTCTAGATTTATCATTATTTTTATATTGTTTTTTTATTTAGGTATTTTTTCCTTCCTTGTTGACATTACTCAGTGGAGGAGGCACTAACAAATTACTACAGAAGATACTCATCACACCAAAGGGAAAATGGTTGAAAGCATGCCAACATTAAATTTTTAAAGGTATTTGCATTTCATTATTAAGAATAACAACTTAATAAATATTTAGATGATGTACAAACTTAAACATATAGCATCGACATTGGTCTAGAAGCTTCTCATCGAAGGGAAGGGAAAAATGTTGAAAGAAGGTGAGCATTAAATTTTTAAAGGCATTTACATTTTTAAGAACAAAAACTAAAATCTTGCAATTTCATTAAGCACAAAAAATCTAAAACCCATTACTAACTTTTTAAACTCAAATAGGCATGAGAACCTCAATAAAATTTAGAAAGGATAACTACTCACCGAGTTATATAAGAGATAAGTTCAAGAAATAATTGAATATATCAATAGACATTGTATTCAACCTATTTTTTTGTTTGTTGTGTTTGAAAATGTCTCCTTGGGGGCTTTTCCCTCTTAAGGTTTAGCTCCTAGGTCCTTAGAATGTATTATAAGCATCTTGCATGTTAATTTTGAATCTTGATAAGAAAACCCCAAAGTCTTGTGGCAAGTAGGACCTAGGGGTTGATATTTTGATAGACCCTGACCTAAAACTGGAGGGTGGACTTGGGCGCTAGCATCTTATTCCTATCGTATTTTGGGTCAGCCCTAAATTGAAATGTCAGTTTAATGACTGTTACTTAGGTCATATACCAACATCTCATGTTTGAATTGAGAAATTCATAGCAAGAATGTGGGTAGTTGCATATATACGCATATTTAGTGTTTCATTTGCAAACTAGAATATGATTGTGAAATTTTCAAGGAAAACTTATGATTTTAGAGCATCCATGATACACATTGTTGCAGAGCAGAAAATTGTTATTGTGTTTATGATTACAGATTCGACTTCATCTTCTAATGTGTTGAAGAGCTTCATTCATGTGAGATCCACACCTCTAAGGTGACATCTATTTGTGTTTTCAATCATTTATCATTTATATTTTGCCTCTATCCCATAGAAATGCACTCTCTATCTAACAATGGTGTTCAAAAGACTTGAATGTCTCTCTGAGGCTTGACTAAGGCAAGCCTCTAAACACCACAACCCCCAATTACTCTACTTATGATTGTAGGTTACATGTGTCACATCTTGATAGAGTGGAGTTATAGGGAATAGTAAGACATTATGCAAATTATGAATCCATGAAGAAAAGGATTGATTGGACATGGGTGCTAGTGGTAGTGTTCTATGAGGTTGCAAATAGAGAAAGAATTTGAACTATGATAATCAGCATCTGAAGAGCTTCTGACATCCTAGAAAACACTAGGCCTTGGACTTGGGTGCTAGTGGAGGTTTCCTCCACATCTTCTAGGGTAAAAATGGAAAGAACAATGATCATCATTGGAAGGAGGAGATAAGGATTCTGTAACGAAAATAGTACCTTGGACAAGGGCACTAGTGGTAGTGTCCCTGACTGTTCCACATTCCAAACTTCAAAAATAGTTAGTTATCAATCTTTGCCTACTACCTTAGTCTACAAGGATTTGTCGCAATTCATCAATTTACTTACTATTTTGCATACTTAGTGTTTTAAAGGTATTTGAGAATTAAATTGACATATTTGTTGATAATATTTGAGCTTCTACATCATTCCATGTGTAATGCCCCTCAATTTTGGCTTGTGTTAGTTGCTAGTTTTCCATTGCTTTTAGACAATTTTGAGACATTTGAGTGGTTAGATTTATGGTTTATGCTTATTGTGTTCATGATGGACCATGGTTGACTAATGTGGTTATGATGACATTATTGTTATTACAGTTTATATTGTGACATGGTTAGTTGATAGTTAATTGATTATGCAGAATAATGTTACTATGCTATATGGATTTAATGTTGTCTGATTAGAGATGTTTGTATTTATTGTTATGCTTGTGAGTAGGGATGGCGTAGTATTACTCATTTCGAGCACCCTACTATGCTATGAATTCCTGACTCTGTGTGTTTGATATATATGTGTATGTTGTATAAAACCTATCATCTTGATGCAGGTTGCAGGTACCAGGCATCGACTCCACTTGACTTAGCAGGTCTGAATGTGCCCTTGGCCAATGGATATTACTATTATTACTATTGTCAGGTTTTGTTTAGTTAAGTCTATGTGTATTTTGGTAACACATTAATGAATGATATAATAGTAATAATAGGCTTGATATAGTTATATTTATGTAAATATTAATTAAAATTGTAAATTGAGAAACAATGAAAAATATTTTAACTATGAATTAAAGTAATAGCTTTAATAATTAAATCCTACTGACATTTATCATTCGTGAATGGTATTATTTTATTGCTGAAATTGTATTTGGTTTTACAGGCAAGATTTTATTAGTTAATTAGTTAGTTATAATATTATTTATTAGTCATTATTTAGCAATGTGAAAATTAGGATTATTATTTAAGTAAATTTTTAATAAAGATTAAATTAGTTATTTTAATGATGTTTTTTATAGAATATGAGTCATAAGTATTTAATATGGTTAAAATAGTATATTGTAATTAGTAAAATAATATTAGTTAGCAAATTAATTCTTGTGAGTTGCTGAATAAGATTCCAGATTTGGGGAATCTCTCTAAAAAATAAAAATTTAATTTCTTGGAGAATCTCTCTAGAAAGTAAAATTTAATTGTTTTTCTTTTTTAGGGAGTTAGTGAGATTCTGTAATGGATTTCTAGTAGTGGAAAATTAATTGAGTTTGCCTATTTTTATTTGTGGGGGGTTATATTGAGGAAAGCCATTCTAAGAAAGGGGAGACAAAAAATTTGGAGAAGAGATCATTACGGGAAAATTAAGGAAGATTTGGAGCTAGCTAAAAAATTGGAATTTGAGTCAAAATCCCGGGTATGCTTACTTGTGTTTTTTGTATTAATTCAATCAAAGAAGTTTTAATTTCTTGAGAAAATTAGGAATCTCTCAACCTCCGTCAATCCAATTGGGATTTCTGCAAAAATTTATCAAACAAATTATTAATTGATATCACTCTAAATCAATTTTTTATTAGATTCCCCTACCAGAAAATAAGATCTTTACTCCTTATTCTTGCATTGAAATGAAACTTCATTGGAATCTCATCATATTGATTTTACCTCTGTTTGTTTTGCTTATCAACCTTTTTCCTAATTTTTGCCATATTATATTTATGCACTTGGGTCGATTTCAACATAAACTCAAATTGTATCCTCTATTCCTCTCTTCCCAATCGTATGGTCTTCCTTTCTTCACATTTGATCTCATTGTAATGCTATATTTTTATATGTTTAATTGGCAAATTCTCTGTCAAAATTTTATATTGCTTCCAACTAAATCTGCTCACCCATAGCCACCATACAGTCCTTACTGTTCTGACCACTCTTAAAAAATTTATTCACTGGAATGTTAAACTTGCCTCCATTTGACCGCTGTAAGGCCTCCTATGTTTTCCATGGAAATTTTCCATGTAGTTTTAAAGCTAATCCTCAATCCTTGCCTGGTTACTCAGTGAGTTGAGTAGATTCTGTCATAGAGTAAAAATATCCAACTATTGTCTGAGTCAGCCTGAAACCTCTTGGCCAGATGATTTTATTTTCTGATCTCTTATTTCTCTCAGAATGTTTTCCTTCTTGCATTTTGACAATTTTTCTATCAATAAAATCCTTGAAATTATATAATGGATTCTCTCTTTCTGCTCTTGAGGTCTATATTGCCATGGCCTTCTTCTGAAAAGCCATTTTTCCCTTTTGGTTGCTCAAACTCTCTAAGCTTCATCTTCTCCCTCATTCAAAAAGAAATTTTTCCTCCTCTTGCAGCTGCCTTTGTTGATCTTTGACCTCTGCAATAAATCAAATCCATGTCATTTCCTGGCATAGTTGCATTCTTTCAATTTTTTTATCTCTGTAATTTCTCCATTAATTATCATATTGTGTAACAAAGAATAGATTTACAAGTTTATAGTTAAAAAAATATAGTAAATGAGTGATTTTAGGAAGTTTCTAAAACAACTCCATGAATGTCTATTAAAACTTGCTTATATAATTGTTATTTTGTAATAGTCAACAATTGTTAAATACAAATTAACTTGCTCTTTAGGAAATTTAAAAAATGATATAAACTTTTGATTGGTCAAACATACATATGTATTTTGTTAGGATAGATTTATATTAATTTTTAGAATAACTACTCTTATTAAATATATATTAGAATTAGTAGATGAAGGATTGAATTGGATTTTTAATTGACCATACTAGTTTTTAAACAATGTTAGATGATGTACCATTTTAGAATTAAATATGCTAAGTTAAGTAATTATATTCATTTTATTTTGTTGAGATATAAATTGGTTAATTATAACTTAGAAATATGTTGGGCACGTGGACTATGTGAAGCCCAACAGTAACGGCGTACACTTTCTAACTCCCTTATTCCTTGTAACCGCCCTTTTCTGCATATAGCCATTCTTGGCTTGTAACTGCAGGGGTTCTGGATTCTCTCCAGACGTTTGGTAGTTGTCATGTATTGGGGTTATTGCAGGATGCAAGATATGAGAGCTGAGGCTCCAGTTATACTGTGATATCAGAAAGAGATGAAACATTGAGTCTGTGTGTGCTGCTGTTAGAAGATATACAGTCATACTGTGATGTACTGAATCTAGAGAGAGATGTATTAAGACTTTAATAATATTACCCTTCATTGTGGATGTAGCCAACATTGGCGAACCATGTTAAACTACCTAATTGCTTTGTGTGTTCTGTCATATTTCTTTCATTCTGAGTTATTGTTTTAATATTGTTGTTCTTTGCTATTTTTCAATTCTATTTTAGTATTTACAATTGGTATCAGAGCTTGTGTGTGTAGCTTGGTCCAGGAAACTGTGAAATTTTTTTTTGGGGAACCTATACAGCAATCAGAATGGATGACTTGGAGAAATGGAAAATAGAAAAGTTTACAGGCCAGAACTTTGGTCTTTGGAAAGTGCACATGGAGTCTCTTCTCATCAAGCAGGACCTGTCTCTCGCCTTATAGGGGAAAGCCAAAGGACAAGGTACTATGACAGATGAAGACTGGGAAAAACTAGATTCGAAAGCAAAGGCAACAATATTTCTCTCATTGTCAAGCAATGTTTTATTTAATGTCTCAAATGAGATCAATACAAAAGCACTTTGGGAAAAGCTCTCTAGTATGTATGCGATTGCTTCGGCGTCAAATAAGGTTTTTATTATGAAGAAATTATATAACCTGAAAATGAGAGAAGGTGGGGTGATGTCCAACCATCTGAATGAGTTTAACACCTTAGTCTCTCAATTAGCTTCAGTGAGCATCAAATTAGATCCTGAGATTAAAGCGATTCTGTTGATGTGTTCCTTACCACATAGCTGGGAAGGTGTTGTCATGGCTGTGAGCACTTCTGTAGCAGCCAAGAGTACATTGGTTTTTGATGAAGTTGCAGCTACTCTTCTCAGCAAAGACATGAGAAGGAAACATCAGGAACCTTCAGCTGGCGATGCTCTAACAGCTGTCAGTATAAACAATAGGGGAAGAAGCAATGACAGAGGTAGATTCAACAACTGGAGAAGGTCACAATCTGGTCCATGATCGAAGTCTAGGGGCAGAACCAGTTCATGTTGGTTTTGTGGAAAACCTGGACACAATAAGAAAAATTGTTGGAACTATAAGAAAGCTCAAGGCAACGCGAGCACAAATAATCAAGCAACCACTGCAAGTGATGGTGTTTTGGTCCTATCAGCAAGTGATACAAATGCAGATTCGTGGGTCCTTGATTCCGGTGCCTCTTTTCATGCCACTTCATGCCGTCAAGCTTTCACGAATTTTCAAGAAGGCACATTCGGTAAGGTATTTCTGGGTGACAATAAAGAATGTGACATTTTAGGAAAAGGAGATGTAATATTAAATTAGAAAAATGGTGACAAACTAACTTTGATGGATGTTAGATATGTGCCTCTGTTAAAAAGAAATTTAATTTCTGTCAGTCAGCTTATAGGCAATGGATGCAATGTTAAATTTTCTCTTGACTCATGGAAAATTACAAAGGGACTTTTAGTAATGGCAAGAGGAAAGAAGCAAGGTAATTTATACATTCTGGACTGTTTTGGTGAAGTGGGAGCTGCCTTGTTGGCTATGGATAGTGGGTCTGAAATATGGCACAAGAGGCTCGGTCATATGAGCCAAAAAGGTCTTCAAGTTATGCTTCAATGCAATCAACTTCCAGGCCTCAACTCCATCGATTTAGAATTCTGTGAACATTGCCTTTATGGCAAATAGTGCCGGACCAGTTTCGTGAGAACGGGGCATGACAAGAAAACCACTCCATTGGAACTTGTTCATTCCGATGTATTCGGTCCAACTTAGGTAACTTCTTTCGGTGGAGCAAATTATTTTGTCACATTTTTAGATGATTGCACTCGCAAAATCTAGATTTATATGTTGAATAGAAAATCTGAAGTTTATTCAAAATTTAAGATTTTTAAAGCTTCAGTTGAAAACCAGATTGGGCATAAAATTAAATGCCTACTAACAGACAATGGTGGAGAATATTGCTCTTCAGAGTTTGATTCTTTTTGTGTAGACCATGGTATTCGATGGATCAAAACCGTCCCTTATACACCTCAGGAAAAAGGTGCAGCTGAAAGGCTTAATCGCACGATCCTTGAGTGAGCTCGATGTATGCTCTCCAATGCCGGATTGGGAAAAGAGTTTTGGGCAGAGGCATGTAACACTGCTCTGTATTTAATCAATCGAGCTCCTTCGTCTAGGCTGGATTTTGACATACCTGAGGAGACATGGCTCAGAAAATGAATTTCCTATCAACATCTGTGGGTGTTTGGCTGTGTCACTTTTGTTCACATTCCGAAAGAGCAGAGAACTAAGTTAGACTTCAAGTCCAAACGGTGTGTTTTTCTTGGCTATGGTGAAGATCAGTTTGGTTTTCATGTTTGGGATCCTGTTGCAAAGACTATCATTCGTAGCCGCGATGTTGTGTTTAACGAGCGGGAGTTTCTAGGCTTGTAATCTTGCACTTCACCTCTGCCGGAATATATTGATGTGGATTTGTTCGATAATGGAAAGGTGCGGCAATCCACCATTACATTTTCCCAGCCACTTGTTACAACTATACATTCTTATCTGTCTGGAGCTCCTATTACTTCAAGTGCTCTGCCTTCGGTTGGGTGCACACTTCCCACCCAATCTCCTAGTGGTATACCTTGTATTGTTGCTACACAGCCTTCTAATATTAACTCGCTCCCTCTTGAACAGTCCTTGCTACCTTCCTCACATGATACGCTGCCTTGTGCTTCAGCACATGTTACGCAGCCTTCCCATAGGTATTCGCAGCCTTTAACAATTAATATGCAGCCTTCTTCACAAGTGACACTGCCTTCCAATAGTCCAATGCTGACTACTACACTGCCAACGCAGCCTTCCCTTAGCACCTCGTTGCCTTTAAACAGTCAAACGCTGACTTCCCAAATATCACCGCAGCCACTCTTTGGACCATCGCTGCCCTCCAATGACCAAAGGCTGCCCTCATTAGTTGAATCGTTGTTTCCTAAACAGCCAACGCAGCCTTTTCTGCCTTCAGAACTTCATCCGTAGCCTTCAACATATCTGACGCTGCCTTCAACACCTCCTACGCAGTCTCCTCAGTCTCTAATACCACAGCAACTACCAGGAACGTTGCCTCAGGAAGAGAGGTCAGAACATATACATCCAACTCTCTTTCGATCAGTTAAGCACACACTGCCAATTACAGGATAGAGCACTTTGGGTACACAAATACAGAGACAGGGGAGCTTGCCACAGATTCCTCTACAATCAGAAGTTGATGATGTTCAGAACTTACTCCAGAGACTCAATCTGGATTCCAATATCCAGCCAGAACACGCTCCATAATTGAGAAGGTCTACCTATGAGAGGCGGAGACCAGCAAAATTTGATAACTACGAGTTATTGCTCTCTGATTATGCAGAGCTGGCAACTTATAAACAAGCCTGCAAGCATGAAAATGCACAGAACTGGATGGCTGCCATGAACAAAGAAATGGAATCGTTGAACATCAATCAAACCTAGGATTTGGTTCCTCTTCCGCCAAATCGAAAGCCTCTTAAGAATAAATGGATTTATCGCTTGAAAGACGAAGATGGAGGAAATAAAAGATACAGGGCTAGATTAGTCGTCAAAGGGTTTGATCAGCAAAAGGGTATTGATTTTTCTAAAAAATTTTCTCCAGTTGTCAGAATGGACACCATTCATGTTGTCTTGGGTTTAGTTGCCCTTTGGGATTTAGAACTCGAACAACTCGATGTGAAAACAGCATTCTTGCACGGAGATATAGATAAGGATTTATACATGGAGCAGCCTGAAGGCTTTGCTCAACCAGGCAAGGAGCATTTATTTTGCAAGTTGAAGCAGAGTTTGTATGGGCTGAAGCAAGCTCCGAGACAATGGTACTTAAAATTTGACTGCTTCATGACTGATAACCACTTTATTCGGTGCGAATCAGATCCTTGTGTTTACTACAAGAGGCTCAATACTGGTGAGTTTGTCATACTATTGCTCTATGTTGACAATATGTTAGTAGCTGGTACTAGTATTCAGATTATTGCTCAGCTGAAGCAACAGTTGGCTCTTCATTTTGCCATGAAAGATCTCAGACTAGCCAAAAGAATACTTGGGATGCACATATTCAAAAACAGAAATAAAAGAGAACTCAAGTTGTCCCAAGCAAGCTACATTGCCAAAGTGTTGGACAGATTTAATTTGTCTCATGCTAAACCGGTCTCTACTCCTTTGGCTGATCACTTCCGCTTATCTTCAGCTATGTGTCCGAAAAATTAGGAAGAAGAAGAACATGTGAGGTCTATTCCCTATACCTCTGCAATCGGTAGTCTCATGTATGCAATGGTGTGTACTTGTCCAGACATAGCACAAGTTGTTGCTGTTGTGAGAAGATTCATGAGTCATCTGGGCAAACTTCACTGGCAGGCAGTTTAGTGGATTCTTCGGTACTTGAAAGGTACTTCACATTTCTGTTTATGTTTTGGAGGTACTGACTTTTAGCTTCGTGGTTATGTAGATTCTGATATGGCCGGAGATTTAGACAAATGCCGGTCTACCACTGGTTATGTTTTTACATTTGCCGGGGCAGCCATTACTTGGGTCTCTCGTTTGCAACAAACTATATCTCTGTCATCAACAGAGGCTGAATACATAGCGCTCTCGGAAGGAGCCAAAGAAATGACATGGCTTAAGCATTTGTTGACAGAACTGGGCTGTCCAAAATCTGTCTTTCCATTATTTTGTGATAGCCAAAGTGCTATTCACTTGTCAAGAAATGCAACATTCCATAGTCAAACAAAACATATTGACCTTCATTACCATTTTATCTGCCATCTTATTGACGAAGGCAAGTTGCAGGTCACAAAGATTGACACTAAGGTTAATCTGGCAGATGCATTAACAAAGATTGTTCCTTGAGAGAAGTTTGAATTCTGTAGATCTTCTCTCAGTCTTGTGCCTCTGTGACATTGAATTTCATGAAGGGGATCTCTCTCAGAGCAGCCTCGTTGCCGTTCCCATTGGTCTTCAAGTGGGAGATTGTTGGGCACGTGGACTATGTGAAGCCCAATAGTAACGGCGTACACTTTCTGACTCCCTTATTCCTTGTAACCACCCTTTTCTGCATATAGCCATTCTTGGCTTGTAACTGCAGGGGTTCTGGATTCTCTCCAGACGTTTGGCAGTTGTCATGTATTGGGGTTATTGCAGGACGCAAGATATGAGAGCTGAGGCTCCAGTTATACTGTGATATCAGAAAGAGATGAAACACTGAGTCTGTGTGTGCTGCTGTTAGAAGATATACAGTCATACTGTGATGTACTGAATCCAGAGAGAGATGTATTAAGACTTTAATAATATTGCCCTTCGTTGTGGATGTAGCCAACATTGGCGAACCACGTTAAACTGCCTGATTGCTCTGTGTGTTCTATCATATTTCTTTCATTCTGAGTTATTGTTTTAATATTGATGTTCTTTGTTGTTTTTCAATTCTGTTTTAGTATTTACAAAATATACATTGTTTTTATAAGTAAATAGTAAATTAGAGTTTTACTATAATGGTGAATCAAATATTAGATGAAATTATATTTCTCAAATAGAACAACATTTGGATTTTATTTAATAGTGTTTTCTAGCTTAAAATTATTCTATTATATTGACTTAATTTTAAATATGGACTTTCTTAGAAGTTCCATGGTTAGGAAGTAATGATTTCTGAGTGATATTCATTATTAATATAATGAATTTCTCTTGTTAGTAATAGTTTAATTAAAATTGATATCAATTTAGAATGTACGCAATTGTAAGCTAAGAGTTAGGAAAACTTCTATTTTGAAAGTTTTGATTTATTAAAATTATTAATTTGACTTTCTTTTTATCAAACTCATTAAAAGGCAATAGTAATAAGATAATATTAGTTTATCTTAAAATATTAGGATGGAGCTTTACTATTTTAAAATTAATTTTATTTAAAGAAAGTTACTTTAGTAGATGCAAGTTTGTTAAATAAATAAATTATTTTTTTTTATGTAAAGCAGATTTTATGGTGATGCTAGATAAATAATTATATAATTCTAGAATTAAATATATTGAGTTATATTCTTTTTATCTTATTTAAATATAAATTTGTTTAGTTATGATTTAGTAACATACTATCTTGTGGTACATTGATTTTAAATTAGAGATTTGTGAAATGAGTTATTATGGTATTGATTAAACAAATAACAGATTCTAGAACAGAATAGTATATGTTATTATTATTAGAATTTTATTTAAAAGAGAGTTAAAATTTTATTGTGCATTGTTTTAAAAATCATTTTTGTCATAGATGTACTTGCAGTTTGAGTTGAGATTGGGATTCTTTTTAAAAGTGGATAGATGTGAATTGTAGTAGTAAGTTATTAAATAAATCATAGAGGGAATTATAGATCTTGAGATTTGATTAGAATATTGTTATCTTAAGTAAGTTTATAATTTAACTAAAAAGAGAGATTTAAAGTCTTTTATTGAACCCATGTTGAATAGTCTGAAAAGTCTTCTAGTATTTGGGTCTTGGATATATATATATATAGAGAGAGAGTCTTTTATTGAACCCATGTTGAATAGTTTGAAAAGTGTTGTAGTATTTGGGTCTTGGATATATATATATATTTCTTTGATTGTTTATTGCTAATTTTAAACTGATGTGTATCAACGATGCAATTGGGTCGTTGCAATTAATTTAGTTTTGAGTCTTGCTATTATGTTTTGTCTAGCTTAATGTAATGGTGATCATGTTAGCTTTGTGAGAGGTTAAGGTTGTTAAGCGTCATGCTTTGGATAGTTGTCTACTAGTATTTGTGTTAAAATCATTTAGCTCTAGAGATGTGTTACCTTGAATTCAGTGTGATATTGTGGCAAGGATGTTTTGGTGATGTGTCTTTTGGTTTGAGATCTTGATGTAGATTGGGAAACATTGTTGTTTTGAATTTGAAAATTATTGACTAAATGTTTCATTTGATTTGGGATTTCAGAATGGACATGGGAAAGTTCATGGTTGAGAGTTTAGATTTATAATGATCTATGTAATGTTTTGGTTTGCGAAAAGTTTGATGCCTTTCAATCCCTTGTCGATGCATGTTATTGGTTTATGGGTGATGGTTAAGGATTGCTAGTTGTATGTAGGAGAGTGGCTTTCATGGTCGGGCCAGTGTCCAAAGTGGCTGCCTAGATAACCCCATGGAAGTTGTAATCAAGTGATAACTTAATAATTGATATAGGTGGGTTGGGTAGTAATTCACATAACAAGATAAGTATGATACCTCACCTATGCATCAAGTGTTTTCATAGGCTAAGGATGAGATGAGAAGGTATGGTTGGCAAGGTTGACCTCCTTGTCTCCAAAGGATGTGTCAGCTCCACATGTGTCACCCTATGGGGCCAGTGCCTATAGAGAGGTCACCGGGAAAACCATAGATGGGGGCCAATTTCTAGTGAGAGATAGCCTGGAAAACCCATGCTAGGAACATGCGATGACACTCTCCCTACTGTAGCTTAGTTACTTCATTTTTTATCTCTTGTTGTAGTCTCTAGAATATTGTCTTATCTCAATGATTTGTCTTGTCTTGATGAATTGACTTGTCTTAATGATTTATCTTATCTTGATGATTGACCTATCTTGATGATTTGACTTATCTTGATGATTGACTTCTCTTGATGATTTGACTTGTCTTGATGATTAACTTGTCTTGATGTTTGAGTAGTCTGGATGATTTGTGATGATCTGAGTTGTCTATGTCAAACCTTTATCTATTTGTTTGTATCCTTGACTTAGTGGAACCTCGTTGTTATCTCCTAGCTTGGGGGGTGGACCTTAGGGTTCCACATGGTTGGGTAGAAGAGCTTAATCCATTGGTTTTTCTTGGCTGACCTGATTCATGTCCACTGCAGATGTGCTTCTAGCTCTAGATTTTCTCTTGCATCCTTAGAGCTGTGTTCTACTTATAGAATTGTATAAACTTGTTGTATTTTGTAAACTGATGTAATCAGTCATCAAGCTTGTAACATTGTAATCTTGTAAATGATCTTATGTAATTGTTCATCTCTACAAATTTATAATGTAATTTTCTTATGTTGTATTATAATGTATATCACTTGTATTGTCATGATTTCATGTTTATCTAATGTAGTTATGTTTCCCTAGAGGTGTTAGTTGATCATTTTTGTGTAACAGTTGTAGATAGTATAATGTTATCTAATGTTAATGTATTTAATTGCTTCAAAAAGAAATATTTCTATAAATTTTGCTCTTGTTAGTCTTACACACTAGGTTTTCATGATAGAGCATCACATTTGGTATTAGAGACAGGTTTGAACACTGGGCACTCTAGTTAATATTGAGCCCATTATATAACGTAGTGCTTAAACTCTATAGATTAAAATTCTTTTTCTCTTATGTAGTTCTTGTTTTGTAGTTGTCCCTTAGAGGTATGTTTGTATATGAAGATGCCTATGTTGAGATGCGAAATCCCTATCTTTATCTTCTTGCAAGCTTCCAGTAGTAAGCCTGATTCTAGGGGGAGGATGTAATGCCCCTCAATTTTGGCTTGTGTCAGTTGATAGTTTTCCATTGCTTTTAGACAATTTTGAGACATTTGAGTGGTAAGATTTATGGTTTATGCTTATTATGTTCATGATGGAGCATGGTTAACTAATGTGGTTATCATGACATTATTGTTATTATAGTTTATGTTGTGACATGGTTAGTTGATTGTTAATTGATTATGCAGAAAAATGTTACTATGCTATAAGGATTTAATGTTGTCTGATTAGAGATGTTTGTGTTTATTGTTATGCTTGTGAGTAGGGACAATGTAGTATTACTCATTTCGAGCACCCTACTACGATGTGATTCCCTGACTCTTTGTGTTTGATATATATGCTTATGTTGTATACAACCTATCATCTTGATGTAGGTTGTAGGTACCGGGCATCGACTCCACTTGACTTAGCAGGTCTAACCATGCCCTTGGCCAATAGATACTGTTGAAAGGAGATAACATGGGGTTTTCCTTAGGTTAGTTTCAGTCTTCAGTTTGTGACCGTGAGTCGAGGTGTCACCCTTTGTTCCTTGCTTTAGGATGTTGGTCATCATGTGGTATGTGGAGTTATTCTCAGGATTTGTTTAGTTAAGCCTATGTGTATTTTGGTAACACATTAATGAATGATATAATAGTAATAATAGGCTTGATATAGTTATATTTATGTAAATATTAATTAAAATTGTAAATTGAGAAATAATGAAAAATATTTTAATTATGAATTAAAGTAATAGCTTTAATAATTAAATCCTACTGACATTTGTCATTCGTGAATGGTATTATTTTATTGCTGAAATTGTATTTAGTTTTACAGGCAAGATTTTATTAGTTAATAAGTTAGTTATAATATTATTTATTAGTCATTATTTAGTAATGTGAAAATTAGGATTATTATTTAAGTAATTTTTTTAATAAAGATTAAATTAATTATTTTAATGATGTTTTTTATAAAATATGAGTCATAAGTATTTAATATGGTTAAAATAGTATATGGTAATTAGTAAAATAATATTAGTTAGCAAATTAATTCTTGTGAGATGTCAAATAAGATTCCAGATTTGGGGAATCTCTCTAAAGAGTAAAAATTTAATTGCTTGGAGAATCTCTCTAGAAAGTAAAATTTAATTATTTTTCTGTTTTAGGGAGTTAGTGAGATTCTATAACAGATTTCTGGTAGTGGAAAATTAATTGAGTTTCCCTATTTTTATTTCCGAGGGGGTTATATTAAGAAAAGTCATTTTGAGAAAGGGGAGACAAAAAATTTGGACAAGAGATCGTTATAGGAAAATTGAGGAAGATTTGGAGGTAGTTGAAGAATTTGAAGTTGGGTCAAAATCTTGGGTATGTTTACTTGTGTTTTTTGTAGTAATTCAATGAAAGAAGTTTTAATTTCTTGAGAAACTTACAAATCTCTCAACCTCCACCAATCCAATTGAAATTTCTGCAAAAGTTTATCAAACAAATTATTAATTGATATCACTCTAAATCAATCTTTTATTAGATTCCCCTACCAGAAAATGAGATCTTTACTCCTTATTCTTGCATTGAAATGAAACTTCATTGGAATCTAATCATATTGCTTTTACCTCTATTTGTTTTGCTTATCAACCTTTTTCCTAATTTCTGCCATATTATATTTATGCACTTGGGTTGATTACATAAATTCAAACTATATCCTCTATTCCTCTCTTCCCAGTCGTATGGTCTTCCTTTCTTCACTTTTGATCTCATTGTAATGCTAGATTTTTATATGTTTAATTCGCAAAGTCTCTATCAAAATTTTATATTGCTTCCAACTAAATCTGCTCACCCATAGCCACCATACAGTCCTTACTGTTCTGACCACTCTTAAAAAATTATTCACTGGAATGTTAAACTTGCCTCTATTTCACCGCCTTAAGGCTTCCTCCTATGTTTTCCATGGAAATTTTCTGTGTAGTTTTAAAGCTAATCCTCAATCCTTGCATGGTTACTCAGTGAGTTGAGTAGATTCTATCATAGAGTAAAAATATCCAACTCTTGTCTGATTCAGCCTAAAACCTCTTGGCCAAATGATTTTTTTTCTGATCTCTAATTTCTATGAGACCATTTTCCTTCTTGCATTTTGACAATTCTTCTATTAATAAAATCTTTGAAATTATATAATGGATTCTCTCTTTCTTCTCTTGAGGTCTGTATTGTCATGGCCTTCTTCTGAAAAGTCATTTTTCCCTTTTGGTTGCTCAAACTCTTTGAGCTTCATCTTCTCCCTCATTCAAAACGAAACTTTTCCTCCTCTTCTAGTTGCCTTGGTTGATCTTTGACCTCTGCAATAAATCAAATCCATGTCATTTCCTCGCATAGTTGCTTTCTTTAAAAAAAAAATTATCTCTGTAATTTCTCCATTAATTATCATATTGTGTAACAAAGAATAGGTTTAGAAGTTTATAGTTTAAAAAATATAGTAAATGAGTGATTTTAGGAAGTTTCTAAAACAACTCCATGAATGTCTATTAAAACTTGCCTATATAATTGTTATTTTGTGATAGTCAACAATTGTTAAATACAAATTAACTTGCTCTTTAGGAAATTTAAAAAATGATAGAAATATTTGATTGGTCAAACATACATATATATTTTGTTAGGATAGATTTATATTAATTTTCAGAATAATTGCTCTTATTAAATATAGATTAGAATTAGTAGATGAAGGATTGTATTGGATTTTTAATTGACCATACTAGTTTTTAAACAATGTTAGATGTTGTACCATTTTAGAATTATATATATTAAGTTACGTAATTATATTCATTTTATTTTGTTGAGATATAAATTGGTTAGTTATAACTTAGCAATATACATTGTTTTTATAAGTACATAGTAAATTAGAGTTTTACTATAATGGTGAATCAAATATTAGATGAAATTATATTTCAAAAATAGAATAGGATTTGGATTTTATTTAATAGTGTTTTCTGGCTTAAAATTATTCTATTATATTGAGTTGATTTTAAATATGGACTTGCTTAGAAGTTCCATGGTTAGGGAGTAATGATTTCTGAGTAATATTCATTATTAATATAATGAATTTCTCTTGTTAGCAATAGTTTAATTAAAACTAATATCAATTGAGAATGTATGCAATTGTAAGCTAAGAATTAGGAAAACTTCTATTTTGAAACTCCTTGAGCAACTCATAAATCTTGCTTTGTGCTTTTTGTAGTTTTGATTTATTAAAATTGTTAATTTGACTTTCTTTTTATCAAACTCATTAAAAGGCAATAGTGATAAGATAATATTAGTTTATCTTAAAATAGTAGGATAGAGCTGTATTATTTTAAAATTATTTTTATTTAAATAAAGTTGCTTTAGTAGATGCAAGTTTGTTAACTAAATAAATTACCTTTTTTTTTTTATGTAAAGTAGCTTTTATGGTGATGCTAGATAAATAATATTATAATTCTAGAATTAAATATATTGAGTTATATTTTTTTATCTTATTTAAATATAAATTTATTTGGTTATGATTTAGTAACATACTATCTTGTGGTACATTGATTTTAAATTACAGATTTGTGAAATGAGTTATTATGGTATTGATTAAACAAAGAATAGATTCTAGAATAGAATAGTATATGTTATTATTATTAGAATTTTATTTAAAAGACAGTTAAAATTTTATTGTGCATTGTTTTAAAAATCATTTTTGTCATAGATGTACTTGCAGTTTGAGTTTGGATTGGGATTCTTTTTAAAAGTTTATAGATGTGAATTGTAGTAGTAAGTTATTAATTAAATCACAGAGGGAATTATAGATCTTAAGATTTGATTAGAATATTAGTTTATGATTTAACTAAAAAGAGAGATTTAAAGTCTTTTATTAGCCCATGTTGAATAGTTTGAAAAGTGTTGTAGTATTTGGGTCTTGGATATATATATATATATATATATATATATATATATATATATATATATATATATATATATATATATATATATATATATATATATATATATATATATATATATATATATATATATATATATATATATATATATATATATATATATATATATATATATATATATATTCTTTGATTGTTTATTGCTAATTTTAAACTGATGTGTATCAACAATGCAATTGGGTCATTGCATTTAATTTGGTTTTGAGTCTTGCTATTATGTTTTGTCTAGATTAATGTAATGGTGATCATGTTAGTTTTGTGAGAGGTCAAGGTTGTTAAGCGCCATGCTTTGGATAGTTGTCTACTAGTATTTGTGTTAAAATCTTTTAGCTTTAGAGGCTTGTTACCTTGAATTCAGTGTGATATTGTGGCAAGGATGTTTTGGTGATGTGTCTTTTGGTTTGAGGTCTTGATGTAGATTGGGAAAGATTGTTGTTTTGAATTTGAAAATTGTTGACTACATTTTTTATTTGATTTAGGATTTTAGAATAGATAGGGTAAAGTTTCGTGGTTAAGAGTTTGGATTTATAATGATCTATTTAATGTTTTGGTATGCAAAAAGTTTGATGCCTTTCAATCCCTTGTCCATGCATGTTATTAGTTTATGGGTGATGGTTAAGGCTTGCTAGTTGTATGTAGGAGAGTGGCTTTCATGGTGGGTCTGGTGACCAAAGTGACTGCCTGGATAACCCCATGGAAGTTGTAATGAAGTGATAACTTAATAATTGATCTAGGTGGGTTGGGTAGTAATTCACATAACAAGATAAGTATGTTGCCTCACCCATGCCTTGAGTGCTTTCACAAGATAAGGATGGAATGAGAAGGCCTAGTTGGGAAGGTCGACCTCCTTGTCTCCATGAAAGGATGTGTCGGGTCCACATGTGTCACCCTATGGGGCCGGTGCCTATAGAGAGGTCGCTAGGAAAACCATAGATGGGGGCTAGTTTCTAGTGAGAGATAGACTAGAAAACCCATGCTAGGACCATGTGATTACACTCTCCCTACTGCAGCTTAGTTACTTCCTTTTTATCTCTTGTTGTAGCCTCTGGAGTATTGTCTTGTCTTAATGATTTGTCTTGTCTTGATGAATTGACTTGTCTTAATGATTTGTCTTATCTTGATGATTGACTTATCTTGATGATTTGACTTATCTTGAAGATTGACTTATCTTGATGATTTGACTTGTTTTGATGATTTGACTTATCTCGATGATTAACTTGTCTTGATGATTTTACTTGTCTTGATGTTTGAGTAGTCTGGATGATTTGTGATGATCTGAGTTGTCTATGTCAAACCTTTATCTATTTGCTTGTATCCTTGACTTAGTGGATCCTCATTGTTATCTCCTAGCTTGGGGGTGGACATTAGGGTTCCACATGGTTGGGTGGAAGAGCTTAATCCATTGGTTTTTCTTGGCCGACCCGATTCATGTTCACTGCAGATGTGCTTCTAGCTCTAGATTTTCTCTTGAATCCCCAGAGTTGTGTTCTACTTTTAGAATTGTATAATCTTGTTGTATTTTGTAAACTGATGTAATCAGTCATCAAGTTTGTAACCTTGTAATCTTGTAAATGATCTTATGTAACTGTTCATCTCTACAAATGTATAATGTAATTCTCATTTATTGTATTATAATGTATATCACTTGTATTGTTATGATTTCATGTTTATCTGATGCAGTTATGTTTCCCTAGAGGTGTTAGTTGATCATTTTTGTGTAACAGTTGTAGCTAGTATAATGTTATCTAATGTTAATGCATTTACTTGCTTCAAAAAAAATATATTTCTATATATTTTGCACTTGTTAGTCTTACATTCTAGGGTTGCATGACGGGGCATCACACCATGTGATATCCTAAAATTTAGGTGAATCCTCCTACAAAAGTGTGATTCAACTTGGATGATATGTCCTTCAATGTTTGTAGTGAAAGGAGGATTTAACCCTTGTAGCCATCGAACCCCATCATCCATCTTTTCATACAAAACATTTTGGTGAACCTGTGTCTATTTGAATTTTGCACCTTGCTAAGTGTCGTGCTTTAGATTTGTATTCATCAATCTTATTACATTTGAAAATCTACAAAAAAGAAAATTGGAAAATTTGAAAAAATTGACATCTTAGGCTTGTATTTAGGCATAATTTTAATTATTCACATTTAATTTCATTTAATTTATATTATTTTCATTAGATCTGATTTAAATTGTATAAATTCATCTTATTGTAATCACTTGCATTGCATTTTCATGCCTAAATTTTCAAAAATTGCTTGAAATTGTGCATTTTTCATAAAAATGATGAACAGAGACGGAAGAGATCACTGAAGATGATGAAATGTATTCAGGCAAAATTTTCACACATATTAATCTAATTTACATACCTGGAGTTTCCAAGCTTCTGAAATCTCCTTTGATCCGATTCCTACTACACAACTTTCTCCAAAAGAAAATCTCCCAACCCCTGCCACTTGTTCCTCTATTTTTCCTCCTCGGTTAAATGCAGAAGGCCTACCTCTCTTCCCAACAACCCATTTTCTCAAAACTAGGGTCCACTTCTTGGGTAAATGCAAAAGACATGCCTCTCTCTCTCCCCAACATCCCACATTCTCGTGAGATTCCACAATTTCACTTTACCAAGGGATTCCCAACCTCAAACTTGCAACTGATGGCATATGACATTAAATTTGCTCATCTCCAAATACTGAACACATAAAACCAGGCGACAACTCCATTATTTTAATCTTTGGGATATCATCTTTATTATTATCAATTTATTTTATCAAGATTGTAATCGTTTAATCATCTTACTTATGTTTTCTATTTTCTTTTTAATTTAAATCTACTTACAACTTGGGACTAATTATTTCATTTAATCATTTATCTAATTTGTTTATTTATTTACTATTTTCATATTAGTTTTACCAATTATCAATAAATAAATCATTTATAATTAATAAGCCACACATAATTTCCCTAGCAATGTTTATTTAATTTAAGCCTAAATTTAACCTTATTTAATGAAATACTAACCATGCTTAAATCAACACTTAAATTGGATAAATCTTAACTCACAGGATGATACCTGACCCCATGTGAAGCCGCAGGAGAAGACAAGATTACGACAAACAGTCCCAACTGACAGTGACGATAGGGTACAATACTGTGAATGACGGTGATGACAGGATACAACACTGAGAACTCATCCTCTTGAGAATGCTGATTGAGTAGGGAAAACTCATGTTAACTCCAATCCATAATTCCATTGGCTAGGGCACGCTCAGACCTAGTAGTTCAGGTGGAGTTGATGCCCGGTACCTGCATCCTGCAACAAACACAAGGTTGTGCATATATCCATATATAAACATGCAGTCACAAGCATAATGAACGGAAGTCGCAATGTAGTAGGGTACTCGGATATGAGTAATGCGACACTATTCCGTTCATATAAACACATCACTAAATAACTACATCTATTACCAGTAATACATCATAATCATGATTGAATAACACATTAAACTCAAAATAACATTAATCTATAATCATGTCCATCAAACTGTGAAAGCATAAAGTACAAGTAAACAAGCATCACCCTAACATAGATCCATAGTCAGCTAGCATAATAACAAAGTGTCCATCAAGATCAAGGAGAACATAAACCATAACATAGAAGTCCGAATGTCACAAAACTGTAAATGTGCAATATAAAACTGTCATCTATACCAGAACTGTCATAGAGAATATGAAAATAACATCTATCACAAGCAACAAAAAGTGAGGGGCATTACACTAATATAAAAATATGATTTCTTTCCTTACATTTAAAGGTGGTGTCATTGTATCTAGGGTTGTGCCCCAGGTAGATTTGGTAGAATGGATACATGTCTTAGTCTTTGGTACTAAGTTGTAATTTGTGTACTTGATGTTCATGTTCTCTTGATGTGTATATAGACCATACACCATAAGAAATGAGGTTGAGATCATGCCCCAAGCAAATTTGACATAATTAATTCTCCTCAGTCTTAGGCACTAAATTGAAGGAGGTCTAAGTCATAATTCTTGTACCTTGGCATTAAGTTTTAATTTGTGTACATGATGCATATGGGCTCTTATTGAGTGTATAGGCTAGATTCCCTTAAGGAAAAGGTCAAGATTGTATCCTCCACAAATTTGGTGGAATTGATATCCTAAACCATTGACACTAAACTAAATGAGGTCTAAGTCAAAATTTATACACCCAATGCTTACGTGTTCTTTCCAAGTGCGTAAACCCAATACTATAAGGAATTAGATTGAGATCACACTATAGATAAATTTTATAGAATGGATGTTCCCTTACTCCTTGACACTAAACTGAAATAAATCTAATAGTTTTTACTACTAAAAATATTTACACATGTTTATCCTATCAATTGAAACATACTATTATAAAATTATTCCTAGTTTCCTCAAATTTAAATGTGGTGTTGTCGTATGTGTTTTCTTGGCTTAAAAATTATGACTGGCATGTGACCACATCATTATCCAAATGTTCATTTAAAAGATAGGAATAGTGGCTTTGCCTAATTTAATAGTAACTACTATACCTATATTTAAAATATATATCTAAAGTCTTTCTCAAGATGCCTATTTCCACCTATGTGTGGTAAATTGATTAAAAAGAAAGTGCCTCGAGAAGGACATCTCTCGGCGTACTTTAGATATATTTTTTAAATATAGATATACTAGGAACATATAGAGTGGCAAGTCTAATTCTAACTATATTAGCATTCATTTGTAATTTTAGAATCAAGAGTTATTTTAATCATTTTGATAAACAAAATAATCACTTCATAACTTGTCATTGTACAGTGTATTCTTTATCACTTTTACATTTATTGGTTGTCAAAAATATATATTTTAATAATTTTCCAACTTCATTCAATACAGAATGTTGTAGTACTTGGATTTGTATTAATTTTTATTATAATAATTATAGTTGTGGAATTTATGTAAATAAATTTTGTTATTTTATAATTAAGATTTATTTTATTTATTTATTAGTTTCTAGGAAATTCCTAGAATATGTAAAATTGAAATAACAACTCGACATATAGAGACGGGCAAATTACCACATACAATATGCAAATTTGATCAATTTGACCTGCTTCTGGTGCATTGACACAACCCACTCTTGTTGCAATTCTATGTGTAACTGGATGCCTCAATGAAAATATTTTTTTTGTGACTATGTACATTATCATTTTTGGCAAACAAATAAATACTATTGTTAAATTCGTCATTGGTTGGTGTATCTATGCCAACATTTGTTCTTGTCATCAGTAATTTCTAGTTATCAATAGTTGGTTTTGCATCTCTTAGATTTGTCAGAAGTTGAGGAAACCTTTATTGTCCAATCCTTTCTCCTTCTTGTTTAAATATTTTATCCAAAGTAACAATAGTTTTGAATTCTTTCCACAAAAGTTTACCACATTTGTTAATATCATATGCTAGTATATCATTAACAAGAGGTAATTGTCCTAAATATCCAATTAAAATCATAGATACACCTAGAAAATTGATTAATGTCATCTTGAGGTACATTTTATGGTTTTTTAAGTACAAAATCTACCAAGATCTTGAATATTCATTTTCAACATTTAAATCGATATTAGCATTTGATCAATAATGTTCTTGTCTTTCTTCTCTTCCAGGTACACTAGGTTCTCAATATGTTTGTGCATGACTTATTCTCATCATATTTGGTTGTTGCCAATTTTGTAATTCCAATTCTTCAACTATTATTTCAGTTGTACATCTATGATATCTTTCTCTTTCAACCTCATTTTATTGTATCATTTGTTCTTGTCTTTCTACATTTGTCATTAGTTGGCATTTTCATCTTCAATACTCCCTCTGATATTCTCTTTGGTGTTCCCTTTTATAATGATTTTGTTGCTCATCAGATTCAAAATTCAACCTAGGGGGAGCCATACCTACATAATAGTTGAAAATATATATTTATACTTCTAAAGTTATAACATTGACATTAATGTGAAAAAAATTCATGCCATTGGTGTTTAATGTTGAGATGACTACAAATATTACAAACATTCAAGTTAAAATCCAATAATAATGTTGAAAAATAAAGTAATTTTTATTTTTAATACATTATGGCTTTTGTTGTCAAGTTTTGATGGATTGGTTTCTTATCACTCCAAAAGGTTTCCTTTTCCATATATCACCAGATCAATATATCAAATGTCTCTCTATGCTTGCTCTTGCATTATACCCATCGGTATGTGGAAGAAGCTCATCCTTTCTTTATACTCGTTGGTATGTGAAATAAACATTAAAACACCTGAGCTGAGAGTGGTATGTTGAACATAGGAAATACATGAATATGATTCATCCTATCAACAACACTTGTTTAGAAAGAATCAAAATTCTTTTTAGTCAAGATTTATGTCTAACAATAATGATGAATGGGTAACGAAATGGAGTGAAAATGATAGTGTCATTGTTTCTCCCTGAAAATTTATAGGGATGATGCCACAGATGTCCTTGTTGCAACTATTTTAGTTAGTAGGTATAGTAGTTCAATCATGATGGCTTGACCCAGAAACATAAACCAAAGGTATCATGAGTACGGAACACTGTAATTGTTTTAGTTTTGTAAGAAAAATGTTTTCACTTTTTTTTTGAAAAAAATAAATAACAAGTTCTTAATTATCCTAAAAAAATTTCAAAATGAATTAATTCTAAAATAACTCTTAATATAATATAATTTTATGATAATATAAATTAAACTCTTAATTCAAAATAACTCTATAATAAAATCAATTAACACTTAAATAAAATGATGAGCATATATGTATATTTAATGACTACATGTGCATTTCATTTTCTTTCAATTTGTTTAATTCTTTTTATGAATTATAATTTACATAAAAAAGGGTTTTCCTTCTTGTGGGCTACTGGATTCTTAGAGTCTAAAAAAATATTTATCTATCCTTTTTGAGTTTTCCATAGCTTTTGTTAGTTTTTCCAAATTTTTTTGGTTCCATAGTTTTTTATATTTTCTCCATGTTTTTCTTCCTTCAACAGTTTCCAATTTCTTGTTTTTACTTTTTATTTTTCAATCTCTTTTTTAGTTTTAATTTTTAATTTATTCCAATTTCTTGTTTGGTTTTTTTTTTTTCTTCACTTCCATGTGACTTAGAATGCCTCTGGCATAAATATGAATTTTGATAGATTTATTTTTATTATGCTGAGATGCATTCTATAGTCACAGCGAGGTGGAGATGTGAGCACTCATTTTACATGTAAACATATAGAAAAAAATAAAAAATAAAAACAAAAAGAGGAAATTGGAGCACATAAACAACAAAAAAAAAATGGAATGGTGGAGAAGATATAAAAACTATGGAACCAAAAAATAAATTGCAAAAAATAAAAAGGTTGAAGGAAGAAAACATGGAAAAAATCATGAAAATCATGCAAACACAAAAAAAATAGAAAATAAAAAGAAAAAAAGGTGGAGAAAATCAAAGATATCTCTTGGCATACTATAGATATTTTTTTTTAACCATTTACAGTGGCAGCAAGGGGCTGAATCCCAAGTAAACAAAATTCATAAAATGTGTAAATAAATAAATTCATGGAAGCTAAATGGATAGAAAAATAAAAAACTTGAGCAGTTATGGAGTGAAATCTTTATCACGTTAAACAAAAAATAAATAATAAATAAATTTATGGGCTAAATAATAAATAAATTCATGGGAAAGAAGATGCGACACTTACATTCTATACTTTCAATATAAAAAAAGTACTCTACATCCTAGAGAGTACTAATAGAGTGTAAAATATAGTTACAAGAAAATCTATGTTACATCTTAACCATCTTCTCAATGTTTTTGTTTGCTAGAATTATGGGGTAACATGGAAGAATACAACCCAGATTCTAACAATTAGAATCTAGGTAGTTTTCTTTTGCTTTTTGGAGTAGAATTCTTACCCACAAAATTTATGTTTGAAAGATTTAAGCTAAGTTGTAGGAGAGTGCAAAAAAATACAAAAAAATTGCCTTCCCAAAGTACGAATAGAAAACAAAAGAATGGCATTTTACATTGCCTTTTTTTCCTTGAATTTTTTTCAATTTTTTTTAAACTGAGAATTTGCAAGAAGGATGAAAATCAATGGAAGTGGCCATAGCTGAAGGAAACAACCTAGAGATGACTGATTAAGTTTCAACTAGGAGTGCATATCCATCAAATTCATAGTTAGGAGGAATTTTTTTAAATGTAATTGCATGCCCCACTAGGGATTTTTATTTTATATTTTTTTAGGAAAAGGAAAGGGAAAATGGTTCAAAGAAGAATATTATTACTTTCAGATGTTTGTTTGGTATGAGAATAATATTATTTATTTATGGTATAGATGTAATTAACATGCTTTTTATTTACATATCAAATAGATTTATCAATATGCAAAAATAATATTACATAAACCTTCAATAAAAGTGTGCTCTAAGATTGGAATGAATTTTCATTACATTGATATAATTTAAAATGATTTATTAATATTTAGAAGTAAGTATTTCTCAAATCTTCAACAAGATTTTATCCTCACATCTGCATTGAGCTACCTTGCAGACTCCTCACATGGCCAAGAAACATCAAGTTATGTTTACCCAATGGAAAGCTCCAGCATATTTGTATCAAAACATTAGATTTGACAATATTAAAAAATAATAATTATGGAGAAATGTTGGTAGGTGGTGATTGATCAGGAAAGTACTATACACTAGCCATGTATCCTCGCCGGGGTTCGGTGGCGGTAGGCCCCGAGAAAATTTTTTTTAGGGCCGACTTAAAAAATCCTAATTTTTATGACCGACATAAGAAAACCCTAATTTTTGTAACCGACAAAAAGGCTTGATAAAAAGCGGCCAAGGGTTAGGGTTTGAGTATTGTATTGTAGCATTTGCAATGGTATTGAGTTGCAAGGATTGCTGATTGTAATCGGTTTGATTTACTGGATAATAATATTGGACTCTCTATTTGGTGGATGTAGCCCGAGTTTGGGTGAACCACGTTAAATCTTGTCTCTCGCTGTTATTAATTCTGTGTATTTCCATTTCTCTGTTTAATCTTTATTTGCATTTAATTGATATCTTCTGCCGGCTAACCCTAACAAGTGGTATCAGAGTGGGTTGTGTTCGATTATCATTTGCAGGAAAGTCTCACGGTTGAGTGGGAGCAATGGCGGACGAGGGTAAAACGAAGGTTGATAAATTCAATGGGCAAAACTATCAGTTATGGAAGATGCAGATGGAGGATTACCTCTATCAAAAGGATTTATGGAGGCCGTTGGAAGGAGTAGCCAAGAAACTGGCAATAATGTCTGATGAGGATTGGAATCTTCTTGATAGAAAGGCACTGGGAACCATTCAGTTGTGCCTGGCACCGTCGGTGGCATTCAATATAACGGAAGTGAAGACAACAGATGGTTTGATGAAAGGTTTGGCTAAATTGTATGAAAAAACCTCAGCCTCAAATAAGGTATTTCTCATGAAGCAGTTGTTTAATTTGAAAATGGTTGAAGGTGGATCTGTGACAGGTCATTTAAATGAATTTAATACGATTGTCAGTCAATTGACTTCTGTAAATGTAAAATTTGATGAAGAAGTTAGAGCTCTCTTGATATTATGTCCATTGCCTGAAAGCTGAGATAGTTTGGTAATGGCGGTTAGTAATTCTGTTTCTGGTTCAAATACCCTAAAATTTGATGATGTTGTTGGTGTTATTCTGAGTGAGGAAATTCGTAAGAAAAGCTCAGGTGGATCCAAATCAGGCAGTGTTTTGAATGCAAAAAGTAGGGACAGATCAAAGGAGAGAGGAAAAGGTTCTGGAGGTCATGGGAAGTCATGAGAAAATTCAAAGGACAAAAGATCCCAAACCAGAGGACAGAAGGATTGCTGGTACTGTGGAAAACCAAGTCATCTGAAGAAAGATTGCTGGTCTCAGAAAAATAAAGAAGGAGACAAACAAGAAGGCAATAAGGAAGCAAATGTGGTAAGTAATAAATCTGAAGATGATGCTTTGATTCTTTTCCTAGATAATGCTGATGATTCATGGGTTTTAGATTTAGGGGCCTCATTTCATGCTACACCCCATAGAAGTTATTTTCTTGATTATGTCCAAGGAGATTTTCGGCTGGTTTATTTGGGAGATAACGAACCCTGTCAGATTGTTGGAAAGGGAAGAATCAAGATTAAGTTGTAGAATGGGAATCATTGGCTACTACAAGAGGTGAGGCATGTTCCAAGGCTCAATAGGAATTTAATTTCAGCAGGGCAGCTAACTGAACAAGGTTGCACTATTACATTTACTGATAAAAATTGGAAGGTTTCAAAAGGTGCCTTAGTAGTAGCAAAAGGTGTAAAAGTAGGCACCTTATATCTTTGTACAGGTCATACTATTCCTTCTACTTTAGATTTTATAGAGGAAAAACAAACAGGTTTAGGAACAGTTGCTGCAGGTTTGCAGGAAGAGACTGGAAAAGTTGCTACAGGTTCTGAAACAACACTGTGGCATAATAGACTTGGGCATATGAGTGAAAAAGGTATGAAGGTACTTCATTCTAAGAAAGTTTTACTAGGTCTGAAATGTATCAATATGGATTTCTGTGAAAGTTGTGTGTATGGAAAACAAAAGAGAGTCAGTTTTCTCAGAGATGGGAAGCAAAAGAAAAATAAAAAGTTGGAGCTTGTGCATACAGATGTATGGGGACCAGCTCAGGTATCTTCTTTTGGTGGCTCTCGGTATTATGTTACATTCATAGATGATGCAACTAGGAAGGTCTAGATTTATTTCCTTAGACAAAAATCTGATGTATTTGAAACATTTAAGAAATGGAAAAGCTTGGTTGAAAATGAGACAGGTAAAAGATTAAAATGTCTCAGATCTGATAATGGCGGTGAGTATTGCAGCAAAGAATTTGAAGACTATTGTTCCTTTAATGGAATTCATAGGTAGAAAATGGTTCCGGGGACTCCACAGGAAAATGGAGTGGCTGAACGCATGAATAGGACAATAATGGAACGTGCAAGGACCATGAGATTGCATGCTGGACTACCTTTAAACATGTGGGCAGAGGCTATCAACACTGTTGTATATTTAATTAATAGAGGTCCTTCAGTTCCTTTGGGCTGTGGTATTCCAGAGGAAGCATGGACTGACAAGAAGGTGACTTATTCTTTTCTGAAAACCTTTGGCTGTGAAGCATTTGCACATATAGATTCTGAAAATAGAACCAAGCTGGATGCGAAATCAAAAAAATGTACCTTCGTTGGATATGGCATTGATGAATTTGGTTATAGGCTTTGGGATTTTGAAAATCAAAAAATTGTGAGAAGCAAGGATGTTATATTCAATGAGAAGGTGTTGTACAAAGATCAGTTGCAGCAGCATGAGAAGAAAGAAAAGGATTATGTGGTGCTGGATGATACTCCAAATAGTGATGTTCCAGTGGCTCCTCATGCTCCGCAACAGCAACCAGAAATACCACAAACTCCAGTGAATGTTAGACGGTCAACAAGGATAAGTAGACCTCCTGAAAGGTTTTCTCCCTCTTTGTATTCTATTTTGTTAACAGATGTTGGTGAACCAGAAGGGTATGATGAAGCTATGCAGGTGAATACACAAGTTCAGTGGGAGCTTGCCATGCAAGAAGAAATGGACTCCTTGCTGAAAAATCAGACTTGGGAATTATGTAAATTACCTGTAGGTAAAAAGGCTTTATCAAACAAATGGGTTTATAGGTTGAAAGAGGAAGATGGAGGTAAGAAATGATTTAAGGCCAGGTTAGTTGTAAAAGGATTTGCACAGAAACAGGGCATTGATTTTGATGAGATATTTTCTCCGATTGTCAAGATGACTTCTATTCGTACTATTTTAAGTATTGTGGCTGCTGAAGATTTGCATTTGGAATAGCTAGATGTGAAAACTGCCTTTCTCCATGGTGATTTGGAGGAGGAGATATACATGGCACAACCACAGGGATTTGAGGTCAAAGGTAAGGAGAAACAAGTGTGCAGATTGAAGAAAAGCTTGTATGGCTTGAAACAAGCACCTCGGCAATGGTATTTGAAATTTGATATTTTTATGGTTGAGCAAGGCTATAGTAGGTGTAATTCTAACCATTATGTTTATTTTAAGAGGTTGGATAATGAAAGCTACATCATTTTATGTTTATATGTTGATGACATGCTTGTAGCTGGGTCTAACATGGATCACATCAGAGAGTTAAAACATTAGTTATCACAGTCATTTGATTTGAAGGATTTGGGGGCAGCAAAACAAATCCTTGGTATGAAAATTTGCAGAGATAGGAAGAACAGAAAATTGACTCTATCTCAGGCTGCTTATGTTGAAAAGGTGTTGCAAAGATTCCATATGGAGAATGCCAAAGCTGTCAGTACACCTTTGCCTAGTCATTTGAAATTGACTAAGGAGATGTGTCCAAAGACACAAGAGGAGGAAGAGAAAATGTCCAAGATACCCTATGCTTCAGCTGTAGGAAGTTTAATGTATGCCATGGTATGCACAAAACCGGATATTGCACATGCTGTCGGAGTCGTTAGTAGGTATATGAGTCATCCCGGATTTGAGCATTGGAATGCGGTCAAATAGATTCTCAGATATTTGAGAGGTACATCTAATAAACACTTATGTTTTGGGGGCTCTAATACTGATTTAGCAGGTTATGTAGACTCAGATTTGGCAGGGGATATTGATACCAGGCGGAGTACTACAGGTTATGTCTTTACTGTAGGTGGAACATCAGTGAGTTGGATTTCTAGGTTGTAAAAGGTGGTTGCTTTATCCACCACAGAGGTAGAATATGTCGCTGCAACAGAGGCAAGCAAGGAGATGATATGGCTACAATCTTTCATGGAAGAATTGGGTAAACAATAGGCTAACAGTTCTTTGTATACAGACAGTCAGAGTGCCATACATCTTGCAAAGAATTCTGCCTTGCATTCAAAGACCAAACACATACAGTTGAGGTATCACTTTATTCGGTCGGTGTTAGATAATGGACAGTTAAGGCTGGAAAAGATACATACAGATGAAAATCCAGCAGATATGTTTACAAAGGCAGTGACAAGGGAGAAGCTGAGCTCCTCTTCAGCTTCGATTGGTCTTCTAGACTGAACACAATAAAAATTGAACAGTAGAGTCCAGGGTGCTTATTTCCAGTGGGAGCTGCATGTGCAGCAGTGTCGTCTAGGATCAGTCTCCAAGTGGGAGATTGTTTTGGTGTGGAGCCTGATCAGTCTCCAAGTGGGAGATTGTTGGTAGGTGGCGACTGATCAGGAAAGTACTGTACACTAGCCATTTATCCTCACCGGGGTTCAGGGCCGGGCCGGGCCCCGAGCGGGGGTTCGGGGGCGGCAGCCCCCGAGAAACGGGGGTTCGGGGGTGGTAGCCCCCGAGAAATTTTTTTTTAGGGCCGACTTAAAAAATCCTAATTTTTATGACCGACATAAGAAAACCCTAATTTTTGTAACTGACAAAAAGGCTTGATAAAAAGCGGCCAAGGGTTAGGGTTTGAGTATTGTATTGTAGCATTTGCAGCGGTATTGAGTTGCAAGGATTGCTGATTGTAATCGGTTTGATTTACTAGATAATAATATTGGACTCTCTGTTTGGTGGATGTAGCCCAAGTTTGGGTGAACCACGTTAAATCTTGTCTCTCACTGTTATTAATTCTGTGTATTTCCATTTCTCTGTTTAATCTTTATTTGCATTTAATTGATATCTTTTGTCGGCTAACCCTAACAAGAAATAGATCACAGAAAAAAAATATTTTGTTTTAAACTCTATTTGCTCCCTTCATTATTGAATTCCTTGTGACCAAATTCTTCAATTTCTTCTATCTGTACAAAAAAAAAAAATGGAGGTTAAGTAATTTGAAAGGAAGAAAATGAGATGTTTTATTAAGAAAAGCAATTTGTTTTATTTCTAAAATTTGAGTTCTATACTTTCCTAATTATAAATTAGCTATTTAAGTTCTTATCATGTGCCTTTTTAATTGTAACTCCTTGTTTTATTAATTGTTTTTTATGATGTGTTTTACTTTCTTATTTTTGGCTTTCATTAAATTCTTTATGATTTTATTTAAATAATGGAAATTGATTATGATTAAAATATTTAATGTAGGGTTAGACATAGGGAGCCATTATGAAGCTACAGTATTCAAGGATCAAACTAGGAAACAAACCACCACAGGAGAATGCTCAAGTGTGAGTTTGAATAAGGAGAGAGAGAAAAAGCTTGATGGAGAATAAATTGATATATATTACAATGAATTACTCTGTTATTTTACAAATGTGATCTATGGCTTATATAGCCTTACATTCCCATGAATTAACCACCCTAACTAGTTATGAGAATAACTTCCCAACTATAACTATTTAATAATTATTTGCCTAAGTAAAACTTAAGCAAGGTAAAATCTATTTACCCTAACACCCCCCTTAAGTGGAACATAGGGAGAATAATTATTATGAGATGCAAGATGCAATATGGGTCCCAGCTACACAACCATGTTAGGTACCCATAAACAAAGCAAAATGCGATGCAATCTCTCACAACCAGAGAAAAGGAGAAAAACCCTATGAGAGAAAACTCCTCTCCAAAAGAGAAAAAATAAATAATTAAAATGCATGTATGGAGGACTCACTAATACTCCCTAAGGACTACATACATCATGTGTGTACAATCAATGCTCCTCCCATAGAAAGGAAAGAAGGAGACTACATAGCCTCCCCATAATAAATACTGTTCTACAAAGATGGTAAGTGTTTGAAGGTAAAACATAATCTAATCCTTACAAACCACTTGTCTCCGTTTACGAAGAAACAAAACCATCTATAGATGTAGGTATGCTTCCCATTCAGGATATGCTCTGAAAGATGGAAGCATGAAAAATGATGATGTTGTCTCTGAAAAATGCTCATGTGTCTCCTTGTCCAGATAGAATGATGATGCGATAATCCAATCAGGTACATCACCAATAAAGAAAGAAGGTGACAAGATGGAACTATATGGAAACTAATATAGAACAAACTCTATAGATGAAATTGCTGAAATATGTCTCCCAACCAAATCTAAAAGATAATGATGGTCCTACTGATCAGGAATGATGGAAGTCTCAATCAATGACTCTAGATAAGAAGCCAAAGGGTGTGAAGGCAGATCATCTATCTCTGAAGAAGAATCAAGATCCTCTAAAACAACCTCAACAGAAGTGTCAAAAGTCTCCAAAGTATCACAATCATGGGTTATCTTATCTGAAGAAGGAAGAAGCACACTATGATCATCTGGGAATGGCTAAATATTAGGATCTCCATATAATTCCCAAATGTGAGTCCAAAGAGCATGAGGACACTCAAAATCAACAATAGATTCCAAAATGTCATCATCAACATGCATAATAATGACTCTCAAGACAAGATGCCTATTATTTTTCCAATCAAATTACTGATGAGGTGTGCTAGGTTCAGGAACAAGATTATACAAATATGGAAACAAATGAATCCCTCTAAGATGAGTAATGATGCCATCTCTCCATTTTTCATAGTTCCTTTCTTCAAGATGATCAAAGAAAAATGAATTGTAGAACTCATATCTAATTATGAAAATTCTTAAAATCTCAAAGATAGAACCATCACATGAATGTAAAAACTTCTGAATAAGATGTGCAACTGAAAATGAAGTCCCCCCACAAATTGTACCTCTCCAAGTGTCAGGATATCCAAGTTATCAAGTAAGTGCCCAAAAAACACAAAACTCAATATATAGTACTTGGTGCTGAACTAGAAAAAGCACTTGGAGTAGATGAAAGAGATGCTTAGCACCTTTCTGACACCACAAGAATGATAATAATCAGAGATCGAGGCACCAAGTTATGAGCTCAAGAGTCCAAAAAAGAAGGTTGAATTCAAATCTACAATAGATACTGATAGACATCGAAATCAAATAGATTGACCTGCACCACTCCGAGGTTAGTGGAATCACCTTTCCGATGATATATGGAAGTTGAAATTGTAACTCCAGATGCCCAAGATATTCTCCGTGGAAAAAATATTGTTGATATGGAGCCCACTGAATAATAAAGGGGGGTAGATTGATCCCTAGGGTGGATTGACTCTTGATCACATACATGCCCACCTACTAATAATGGGGAAAAAAATAGCGTTTGAGGTTAAAAATGGAGCACTACGATTGGGTGCAAAATAGGGGGCCCACTGAATGGGCTAGTCGATATGTTGGTAGGTACCTGCACCAATCGATGTGTCACTATAGACAAATCACCAAATATCAATCTACAAAAGACAATAGAAGAGCTCGGATAGAGCCAATAGATCTGAAGCACCAATCAACCAAAACTCACAAATTCCAATACACCATGACAATTCAAACACAAGTCAGCAAGGCAGCATGTGCAAGAGCGTGACCAAATAGAGCCTCTCACAAAACATAAAGTGTCGCTAGTCTATAAAAGGCCCAAAGAATTTCACTTGGCAGCAAAGACTAAGTCCCTGCAAAGAAATGCTCAAAAGCTATGAACAGGCCCACCTCACTAGCATGGATTAGAAAACCCTAGATATATTTGAGGCAAAACTTTAGAGATATTAAAGTTTGCATACAAAAATATATTCAGTGATGAGGAATGCTCTAGTCTGTGTGGGACGGTGTATATGCACTCCAAGCTCTCTGGTTTGAATCTATGCCTTTCACATTTATAGATGAAATTTGTTGCAGAAAAGGGAGCCCATGAAATATGTCTTAGTTTATATAGGGTCTGCCAGTAATAAGAAAAATGGGCCTAAGTACGCTGCTGCAAAAAAAAGCATAACCTGCAACAATGAGAGGGTCTCATCTTTGCTGGCTTCGACCTCACTATCGTGATCTCATCCTCTTCGCCTTCAAAATTGAGTCTGAAATAGTGATGGTGAGTGAGATGTCAAACGTCCAAATGCAACCCAAGCACAAGCCTACATGAAATCACTGCCAACTATAATAAGATATGTGAATCAGCCTGTTTGGATAATGACAAGGCCTCCAAAGATGTGGCTTAGCTACTCTGCCTCCTTCATGATGGAATTTCCACCTTCAACATATGCAAGTTCGGTGATCGGATGCAAGCATGGATTGATGCTTAATATATTGATCTCTTTCTCTAGCAACTCAATTCTCCAATACAAGCAAAAAGCTCCTTGATTCTAGGTCTGATAGCATGTAGGGATAGACACAGGAAGCCATTATGAAGCTGCAGTCTTCAAGGATCAAACCAGGAAATAAACCACCAAAGGAGAATGCTCAAGCATGAGTTTGAATAAGGAGAGAGAGAAAAAGCTTGATGGAGAATAAATTGATATATATTACATTGAATTGCTCTCTTATTTTACAAATGTGATATATGACTTATATAGCCTTACATTCCCATGAATTAACCACCCTAACTGGTTATGAGAATAACTTCCCAACTATAACTATTTAATAATTATTTGCCTAAGTAAAACTTAAGCAAGGTAAAATCTATTTGCCCTAACATTTAATTTATCTTTAGTTTTGTACATATTAACAATTTAATTTCTTTAAATAATATTTTTACAATAATTTCATTCAAAACTATAATAATTTGGTTATTATAACTATATTCTTTAGAATTAGAATAATATAAACCTAATTGAATGGGATGTTATATTTTAAATATTTACCATAAACTTATTATTTTAAAAAACAAATTATTTTAAAGTTATTTTGAAATAAACTTTGTAAAACAAATCTTAAAAGAATAAAAAGCAACAATATCTGTTACAAGTCTTTAAAATGTTAGGAAAACTACAAAATAAAAAGGGAAATGTCAATTTTTTTTATTTTCAGTAAGATAAAAAAAATCTACATATCTTTAACTACATAAAAAATTTATATTTAAAAAGTAATAAAAATATATATTTTCTAAAAATATTATAAAAAGAAAACTGAAACTTTAAAATAAAAAGGGAAAAATCAATATTTTAGTAAGACAGGAAAGAAAAACAATGGTTAAAAAAAGAAAGAATCTCAAAATAAAGTCATAATCTATTTATTTAACATCAAAAACAAGAAATACAAATCTGAATTTTTTTAAAAATGAAAAAAATGAAAAAAAGAATATCCTTAAAGATCTTTAAAAAGAAAGAAAACATGTAGTTATTTGTTTTTATAGCTGAGGACTTAGACTAACTATAGATTATGAGATAACCATTTAAATCATTTAAATCATTTAAAATGTAAATATTTAAATACAATATTTAATACTAATGAAAAATATTGTGAATCTTCATCATCTAAGTACCCTAAATGAGAATACAATATATGTAGCTTTTCCACAACATTCAACTTAACTTATTTTACAAAACTCTCCATAAGAGAAACATGACAATTCTAAATTCTTATATCCATACCAGTGATCATATGTAAGAAAGACCAAATCTATAAATCTCCATTATAAGACAAAGGTTAAGCTTAGGGTTAAAATAATGTTATTTATATGTTGCAAATCAAGGTAGGATTATGGTTAGGGTGAGGGATAGAATTAGGTTTATGATTACATTTAGAATTAGCACTAGGGGTTAAAAATAGGGTTAGGATTAGTGTTCAAATTAGAATTAGGGTTAGGGTTAGTATTAGAATTAGGGCCACAATTAGGGTTAGAATTATAGTTAGAAATAGGGTTAGGTTAGGGTTACAATTACGATTAGGGTTTTCATTAGAGTTAGGGTTAGTGTTAGTGTTAGGATTAAGGTTATGGTTATGGTTACAAATACACTTAGGGTTTGGATTAGGGTTAGGGTTAGTATTAGAGTTAGGACAAGAGTTACAGTTAGACTTATGATTAGAATTAGGGTAGGTTTATAGTTAGAATTAGGGTTAGCATTAGGGTTAGAATTAGGGTTGGCATTATTGTCAGGATTAAGGTTAGGGTTAGCATTATAAATACAATTTGGATTCAAATTATAAGTTACGGCTACAATTAGGGTTAGGGTTTAGGTTGAAGTTAGAATTAGGGTTAAAAATATGGTTAGGGTTAGTATTACTATTGGGGTGATGGTTAGTGTTAGGGATAAAATTTGGGTTTTGTTTAGACTTGAGGTTAGGTATATAATTAGGGTTAGGATTAGGCTTTAGATTCAATTACAATCAGGGTTATGGTTAGGGTTCAAATTAAAGTTAGAATTAGAGTTAGAAATATGGTTAAGGATATAATTAGGGTGAGGGTTCAAATTAATGTTAGAATTAGAGTTAGCAATATGGTTAGGGATATAATTAGGATTAGGGTTATGTTTAGAATTATAGTTAGGGTTACAATTAGGATTAGTGTTAGGGCTTTCACTAGAATTAGGATTATTGTTAATAACAGTTAGGTCTTAAATTAAGGTTAGAACTAGGGATTAAATTAGGGTTAGTCAAATGTAGAGTAGAACTAGAGTTAGGGTTAGAATTAGGGTTAACCTTTAGGTTAGCATTATGGTTAGAATTAGGGTTAGGGTTAGTAGTAGGGTTAGGGTTAGGGATGAAATTTGGGTTTTGTTTAGAATTAAAATTAGGGATATAATTAGGATTAGGGCCAGCGTTCAGATTCAATTTAGAATTATAGTCAGGGTTAAGGTCCAAATTAAAGTTAGAATTATAGTTAGAAATATAGTTAGGGGTAAGGATATAATTAAGGTTAGGGTTATGGTTATAAATACAATTAGGTTTTGTATTAGGTTTTGACTAGGGTTAGGGTCAACTTAAGAGTTAGGGTAAGAATGAGGGTTAGAATTATGATTAGAATTACGGTAGGTTTATGGTTACAATCAAGGTTAGGGTTAAAATAATGTTGTTTAGGTGTTGCAACTATGGTTAGAATAACCAAGTTAGGGTTAGGGTTAGCAATAGAATTAGGGTTACTGATATGTTTAGAATTAGAGTTAGGGGTTGAAATTAGGGTTATTAATGGGTTCATGTTAGAATTAGGGTTATGGTTACAATTAGTGTTTGGACTACAATTAGGGTAAGAATTATGGTTAGAAATATTCTTAGACTTAGAAATAGGGTTGGGGATAGCATTAGTATTGGGTGAGGGTTAGGGTTAGGGTTACAATTAAGGATAGAATTAGGTTTAGGGTTCACATTAGTATTAGGGTGAGGGTTAGGTTTAGCATGAAAATTAGGGTTAGGTTTAGAATTAGGTTTAGTGTTTAAATTAGGGTTAGGGTTAGGGAAATGAATTTATTAGAACACAATAGAGTAGAATCAAGTGAAGCAGAGCAGAGCAAAGTAGAGGGGAGCAGAGTAGAGCATAGCAGGGCAGAATAGAGTAGAGTAGAGTAGAGCATAGAAGAGTAGAGTAGAGTAGAGAAGAGAAAAGGAGAGGAAAGCAGAGCATAGTAGAGTAGAGTAGAGAAGAGAAGAGAGAAGAAAAGCAAACTGAAAAGAGTAGAACATAGAAAAAATATCTTATAATTCTCAAAAGTTATTTATACAAATAAATATATACTTGGTGCTCTTTGCTAGTGTTATTTCCCCCAAAAGTTTTCTCCACATATAGTTTTTGTTACTAAACTTTGTTGACTTTATTTGTTATTTGTACAAAGATAATTTCACACAATTACCATAATGCTAAGTTATCATAACACTAAGTTACTCATAACCTTAAGTTACTCAAATCAAACAACCATGATATGAAAGATTTATGTGGATAAATAATATTCTTATGTGTACAAGTACTATGGTGGCAATGTACATGCATTGTAATACTTCATATTATATGTTTATCTTATGATGTGTTGATTTATGCATATTCTATGAAATTAACTTCATTAAACTAATAATAAAAGATGAAATTATGCTTCACTAAACTAAATAATTATAAAGTAAAATAAAATAAATCTTATTATATACTATATTATATAGTTATAATTATGTTATATAGTTATAATTAGGCTTACCGCTACGGATGCTACTAGCATACATATAATCCTTCTCGAGGCGCCTATTTTTTTAATCAATTTACTACACATAGGTGGAGTAGGCACCCCGAGAGGGATATTTTTGCTAGGATCACATAGTTCTTTTATTCAAAAATCTTAATGTAACAAGTGTATATATATTTTAACTTATTAATAAATCAAAATATATTTAATAATTTCATTAAATTATATAAAATTATAGTTTTAATGATAAATTATTTTTTTAGATACATTATTATTTTACAATAAAATAATAATTTGTTAGGAAGCCTACATATAATTTAATTCTAAATTAGAAATATATAAAATTAATTTTGAAATCAAAATATATGAAACTATAGTTTATAGTTTCTTTATTAATAAATTTTTACCCCATTTAGAAAAAAAAAAATATAATTATAGTTTTATTATTAAAAATTAAAACATAATTTTTTATAATTTAATCATCCTATAACAAAAACTAAATAATATATTGTGAAAACATGTAAATGAGCTCACTTTTTTCCCATGACCATTATTGTTTCCTTACAGTTTACGCCTTAATGTCAGTAAGGGCTTAAATTTAACAATCACCTTGAGTGTCAAGAAAATTTTCCCTACAATTTAGTCTTCATTATTGTCTTTCACATGACAATTATTATTTTTTAATGCAAGTAAAATTTTCTATATTTAAAAAAAAAAGATTACAAGCATGCAAGATACTCATGCATGCAAAATTTAATTGTTTGATGTGTTGTAAAAGTTTGGAATGAATAAAAAAATATTCTATAAAAAATCTCAAAGACTATTGACAATGTTTTTAAAAAAATTAAAATTAAAAATTATATATATATATATATATATATATAAAGTACATACACACAATTTTCATAATAATTATTTTTTCTACAACAATATAAAACAATGATAAATCCAGAAACAGGGAAACAACCATAAATATTATGCATTGCTTTTTTTTCTAGGTCCTCCAATAAGAGCACCGATCTAGGCCAACCTAGCGGAGTCATTCTATGTACTACAAATTTGCTATGGCTTCCTATTTCTCCCAATAGAGTTTTAGACTTCTTGAGAGACAAACAAATGAGAGCTAAGGTATTTTTGTCCTATATCTTCATTCAAAATATTTCTTTCCTCTATTTAAATAGGTGTCTCACACTCTATTACAGAGCTATATTATCTTTTTCTCTCTACATAAATAGGTATCTATGTAACATAATTTTAATTTTGTAGGTGTATCTATGGTAGTGGGCAACCTAATTGAAAATAGTACACTCCAATACTAGGCAATCTCATTCAAGCTAAGGCATTTATTTTTGATGCCTTGATTCATGGTTTCATTCTCATTATTTTTGGTACTTCATATTAATGATGTTACAAACTCATTTAATCCTCTACAGCATTGCTAGTGCCTAAGCTATGACCTTAATCCTTGAAGTTACACATGCATTACCCTCCATAATTTCTGATTTGAACATCAAGCATTCTAACTTAGTTATTTTTTAAAATATTTGAATATTATAAAATTTCACCAAATCTATGGAACCTTTGAGCTCTTCAACTCCATCATGTGGTGTGATTGTAGGAAAGGAAGCAAGGTATGTAGAAACACTTCCTACACTAATCTACTAAGGAAAGATTTAAGTGAATTTTAACTTTTACTATTATAGATTAAGATGCTCATTAACATAAAGGGAATAACAACAGCCAAATGCAAATACAAAACTTACAACACAAGATATACATGAGGAAATCCCTTTTAGGTGAAAAACTTGACACTTTGAAACTTGCATAATGTATTTGTTTAGTGTGAAAAGAGAGAATGATAGTATATGCAAACTAGGTCAAGCCCCTCTTTCCAATGCAGTAACATTGGGAATAAGAATCAAGCTTAATCATTATGATCTAGTGTTACACTATAGGCCTCTTATTCCTTTCTGCTACTATACATGAAAAGGTGTCTCAACTAGAGTTTTACAAACCCTATCTAGCTAATGATAAGCCAAACCCTAGTTATAAGATATGCATGAACACATAGATTTTGAGAGTAGAAACCCACAAACTGGTCATAGAAATACAAATGACTGGTAATAGTGACTTTGCACCTAGATTTAAGGTCTGTAATACTAGGGCACCCACCCTAGAGTCTTGTAAGTTTCCCATCTGTAGAACTATCTATAACAGATATTGTTATACACCCAAAGTACTAAGAGGGGGGGCAAATCAATACTTTATTAAAATTCTTACTTATTGAACTAACAATCCATTTACCATATGTAATAACAAAGCGAATTAAACATAGAACAAAAAACTAAACTTCATCACACATGAACACTAGAATCTTTACAAGGAAAACCCAAAAATAGAGAAAAACCATGGTGAGTGTTAGCTCACAATATATTATGTAGGATCAATACCAATTACATTAAAGGCTTACTACCTTAAGGGTCATTGACTAGGGCTCATTGCCCAAAAGAAGTGCTCATTGCAAGAAGGCTCACTACCTAGAGAAAGAAATAAAGAAGGGTGGCTCACTACCAATTTGAATTGCTCAGATTACATCTACTAATGCATGGATGTAGCTCCAATGAATGCTCAAAATACTGTCTCAAAACTCTTCATCTTGATTGCTCTGTTTCACTGCTCTACCTTTACATTAGAGAAGATCTCTCTTCTTCTACTCTTGTCACTTGCTCTTCTCTTTCACATATTCCACACACTCATACTATGAAAAAATACTCTCTTCAAACACTGAATTCAATATCATATTTATATCCATAACAAACAAAAAATTCATACTATGCAACTCCAATGAATGCTTAAAATACTGTCTCAAAACTCTTCATCTTGACTGCTCTGTTTCACTGCTCTACCTTTACATTAGAGAAGATCTCTCTTCTTCTACTCTTGTCACTTTCTCTTCTCTTTCACATATTCCACACACTCATACTATAAAAAAATACGCTCTTCAAACACTGAATTCAATATCATATTTATATCCATAACAAACAAAAACTTCATACTAGGTAGGCCAGATAATGTGTACTGTGCAGTCATACATTACATACTCTATCGACCAAATTCATTCTCCAAAATCTACAGTGGACACAAAAAATATTTGAAATACCATCACACATGTCACCCTCAACTATTTTACCACTTAGGATTAAGTTCCAAACACAAAAACATACTGCACACATATCATACTATTATGTCGGTCTTATTCATAAACTATTCACTAGTTTAGTTCAACTGTCAGGAAACATCTTCCACTATGGACAACAAGACCCACTCAAATCCATATCATAGACTCCTCACATGTCATAGATCATGCCTCTAGAACTGCAGAGCAAGACATTCTTCTATGGTAGAAAGTGGACCACTGAAGAATATGTCCTGTCACAATCACACTACACCATACCAATTAGGGATGCTCAGGCATTTATAATTGAATCTCTAGTGGAACATAGAACATGTAACTTTGGATTTGGATACTTCACACATTTTTACAACACCTCAAAACCACATAACAATATATGTAATAGTGGAGGAATGTGGACCAATTCAGTTAAATGTTCTATTATAGTCTCCTCTATTCACTACACTACTAGACCTAGACTTCTTGAAGATGAACCTCCGGTACTCATTAAAGACCAAAATCTTAGACAATTGATCATTTGAAGACTATGAACAATATACCTGATCCACATGATATGACCTTCTACTTTGGACCAATGTCATCCATTATACAACTGCTCTGTTTCTATCTCCTATATATTGCTAGCACTTAGCCAAAATACCTAAGTATTCTTCTCCAAACCAAACCACTATTTCAATATTGTTTCTTTGCTTGTTTCCATCAATGACATCATCTTTAGAAATTATACACAATTTGACAACAATCTCCCCCTTTGGCATTGATGGAAACACTTGATGTGAAAAACTTGTTACAACGCCCCCTATCTCTTTATACACTGCTCCCCCTGTCTTCATGCTTCTTTTATTGTTTTTCATATGTTTCATTTCTTCTCCCCCTTTGACATCAATGGCCAATGTGTATGATACAAGTATATGTATAAGTTGCCAAAATTGTTTTTCTACTCTACTGCATATTTCTACTCTACTGCATATATACAAATGATGTCAAAAATGTTTACACTTGTTGTTCTAGGAGAATATCTTGATAGATTGTCTTTAGTTTCTTCATCCTAACTACTCTTAGTATCACTCAACATTAGTATGTGCCCATTAATTAGGGATACCAAGTCTTATAATTTCTTCACTGTATTAGGGACTTCATTGTTTTTCCTTGTTTTGTCTACAACTGCTATTAACTTGGTCAAGGATGCAATTTTGAAACTTGCTACTTCCCTGAGCTGACTCATTCTATGCTTTATGATTTCCCTTTGGGTCTACAACTTATGTATACTAGAATGAATGGTTTGAACTTGAGACATTTGATCTTACCAATAGCATCTTTTCTCACATCATAAGATCTGGATATCTTCACTATCCGAGCTTCCTATTTATCTATTTTATCTTTTATATCCTTAGTCTTATCCGGCCATGCGAGGCAAGATTAATACAATTTACTGGCTTCTTTGAGGGATAATTGTGCATATTCTATTTTTTTATCTAACAAAGTTTTGATTTGAGAAGCTTTATCTTTTAGCTCCACTAATCTCTTGTTGTCTATTTCAGCTCTTACCCTTTTATCAATAGCTTTCTCAAATGATTCAAAATGGGAATTCATAGACTTTATAAGCTTTTCCATCTTCTCTGTGGGAAAGAGTGTTCTATCTCTCTAAACTTTAGGCATGATCATTTCAATAATATTTATTACTTCACCAAGAAGCTCACTATCTTTCATGTGAGGCTTTATTATTTCTTCTTGAGTAGTTGCTTGAAACAGTGTGCCCAATTTTAATTTTTGCAAAAGAGACATAGTGGTCAAGTCTATTTGTCCTTGCAGTAAATTTGATGTGTCTACACTTTGAGCTTCTTTTTGCTTCAACAGAAATTCCCTTAATGAATCAATAGTATCTCTTTTTATCTCTTCACCATGAGACACTATAGCTTCTTATCATTTGCAAGGGGGATCTTGATGTTTTCTTGTTCATTTTCTTCAGGATCTGGAGTAGGAATGTCCATCATTTGTTCAATTTCCTCTTTTTTGTGCTCTTCTTATTCCTCAGTGATATCTTGTTCAGGGACTATCCTCGCTTCCTTGAAATTCTTCTATTTTTCAACCTCTTTCATTTGTTTGTCAAGAGGAACTATTTCACTTTGTTCTATATTCACCTCCTCTTCACTTCTTGTGTCCACCAGAGGATTAATTGTACCTTACTCCAAGGTTTGTTCCACATCTATCTCTCGAGTTGTATTGTTACCACCGACATTCTATTCCTCTTCATCAATATCAACAATGGTTAAAATTTGTAGTTCATGTAGCACTTTTAGTGTTATTTCCTTTATTTATTTGACCACATTCTTTGTTTCACCAGACATTAGAGCATTGACTCTTTTCATGGTTCTGAATTCATCACTGAGCCTTTTGGTGACTTTGGTTCTTTCTTCAGGGGTGATGTTTGGACAAAGTTTTAACTAGACATATTCTGTGATCTCAGTATCCTTGGCCATAGCTCCTTCCTTCCTTGCTGATATTCTACTGGCTAAGGTCTCTGGTAACTCATCTATTACTTCAATCAATATTTTGCAAAACATGTCTAAATATCTTACAATTATTGTTTCAATGATTACATTGCTTGCATCTGATCTTTCATCATACATGTTAGCGATAGGTTTCAAGGTACCATGTTGAGAAAATGCATTAACCAAGGCTTCCAAGGATAAACTTGCTTCTTCTTTTGTGTTCTATGTCTTTTCTTATTTATTCTTCTTCTATCCCTTAGCCTTTCTAGAGGGCTTCTTACTGGTAGCTTCATTTCTTTTTGTCCTTTTTGTTTTGACTTCCTCATATGTTTATGGTTCATCTTCTTCTTCATCCTTTCTAAGCCTTACATATACTCTTTTGGTGGCCTTTTCTTTCTTTCTTTTCTTATTCTCTTCTATTTTCATCTTTGGTTAATACTCTTCTTTCTTTTGTTTCTCTGGTTCAGAGCTCTTGTAAGTAGTTTCTGTAATATTGGAAGCTCTTGTTCTTCTTCTAGATCTTGTTGTGGATTTTTCTTTCTCAAATTTCTCCTCTTTCTTTTCTAGAAACTTTGATGTTACCCTTTTTGAACATTTGATACCTATTCCACCGAAGCACTTGCATTTTTTGAGGCCTCTGCTTTGGCTCTTACTTCACTTATTTCTTCATTTGTAAATCCATGGCTCTTAGCAAATTCCTTGGCCATTTTCCATACATTCTTCTTTATTTCCAGTTCTTTGTGCTCAAGATGTACTTTGAGGGAAAGTTCCTCATATGTCCCAAACATTTCTTCCTTGGGATCCTAGGTTTTCTCAACATTAGATCTGCCAAATAAATTAGGACTTCTTCTATCATCTCATAACCCATAGGTGGGACCCAAACTATTCTAGGTTCAACATCCTCCATGATGCATTTGTCCTTATCTACCATCAACACTATTTCCTTCTCATACCTCTTTACAACATTTTCAGGGATTCGAGTAGAATTGTATATTTTCTTTTGAAAATTCTTAAAATATCCCCATAAGGCTGCATTCTATTTGTCTGCATTTCCCAAACTGCTCAGGTGATTTTTGATTTGTGCAAATACAAGTACATGATCAAGCCAACCAATGTTCCCCATGCTAGGTAGCTCTCTTAGGAAGTAGGAGAATAGGCAAGTGATGAAAGTTCCATATTTGAAAGGATATTTTATTTCCTTTGTTCTTTTCAAGTTCTCCATTACTTCACCTCGAAGCAATTCACATAGGTCATAATTTGCATTATTTTTGACCATGTCATATATTGTGTATATAGTAGTTGTAGAAACAAAATTCTCTCTGTTGGATAAGTACCATGACTTTTGATGTAAACCTAACTATTCGATCCTCAATGTCATTTATAGTGAGAGCTCTCTTATCAAATTGAGCTCCTGGTAGTTGCATTACCACATTGTTCTTCATTTTCTTCAAAGCTAGAACCCTTTCGATGGAGCACATACTAGTTATAGCCTTTATGGCTTCTTTTGTTATCATGTATGGTTCATCAAGCCAAAAAAACTCATCATGAACCCTGCTCAAGATATACCTAACCCATGCATCATCCAGAATCAATGGAAAATCCAACCAAGTATCTAATTTCTTCTCATTCAAAACTTTGTTTTCTTCTTTCAATACAACATTAATAGTAGTCAGTTCATCCAAGTACAATTTTCCTAGTTTCATGTGATCATATTCCTCTAGGTTAGCATGAATGTATGCCATAACATCTTCCATATGCATAACACCATATGGAACTTCAGAAAATGCACCATCTGGATCAGTCAATGTTCATTTAAAAGGATGTTTCTTGAATTTAGGCTGGGGGCTTTAAATAATCTTGACTACTTGAGGGATATTCATCTTTCCAATTTCAACACAGAATTTTTTTTGAGAGAGATAACAAAAAATACCTTCTACCTCCATTAGGGTTTCTTCACTTTGAATCAGTAGAAATCATTGAAATTGCTTAGGGTTCTTACTTCAGATCTTATTTGATACTTGAAAAATTGGTTGCAAAGTGATTATTCCTTCAAATGTGAGACATTTATCATTTATTCACCAAAAACCTAATCGCAATAAATGCCAACTTCCAAAAAGTTGTCAAACACTTCATTTTCAAGCACAGTCGATCTAGATTGCTCCGCAATGCACCACATTAGAACTTTTTCTACTAGTTACTTCTTCATGAGATCTATCATTCAATTTTATGCCTTATATCTTTATACTGGATGTCAACACCACTTTTGTGGTTGGGGGTTTAAAAGTTTTCATTGAAGCTCCCCTGAGCCAGATCTCCCAATTTACTTCTCAGAGTAAGTTCTGCACCAAAAGCTGGTGTGGACCCATCCTTGACTTCTTGCACTTCCTTGTTTACTCATATCTGGTTCTTGTCCTTCCTTACCTTTACCGAATCAACATTTTTCTCTGATGTCTTCAATTTTTCCTTATTATCCCCTTTCATATTCTTGCTTCTATAGAACCTTGCAATATGTCCAAGCTTATTGCAATTGAAACTTACAACATTTCTCTATCCATTGTTCCTTGTATTCATCCTTGATCTGCATTGGTTAGCCTTGTGACCATATATATTGCATGTAAAACAATTTTCACTAAAAGATTGGATATTCCTTCCATTGTTATAATTATTCTTAATTTGACTTCTGTATTCACTAGCTTTATGACCAAATCTCTTAGTTATAAAGTAGTTATCTTTGAAGGTCTAAGCATTCTGTAGACACCTAAAAATGTCTTCTACCATCGAACCGACTCCTGACATCCCTAAACATGTCAATTTCCCTCTTAACCAATTAATTAAATTTTTATTTAATTAATTATCCCTTGATTACCCTATTTTCCATCATATTATCCCTAAATTGAATTAATTTTATTAATTCAATAGTCTAAAACCTTAGCCAATTGATTTAATAAATATACAATATTTATTGTTTCAATTTCCCTCTATCCTAAGTCCTAAATCCACCTCACAAAATCCACCTCATCAATCCACCTCACTATGTTGCACATATAATTAAATATTCTTAATATTTAATTAGCTAATATCCTCCATTATCCAAAATAAATCTTTAATTCAATTATCCTCCACCAATTGAATTTTTAATTCAATTATTCCCCACTATCCTCCACTAATTGAATTCTTAATTCAATTATTCCCCACTATCTTCCACTATTGAATTCTTAATTCAATTATTCCCCACTATCATCCACTATTGAATTCTTAATTCAATTGTCCCCCACTATCCTCCACTATTGAATTCTTAATTCAATTGTCATAACCCACTATCCTCCACTATTAAATTCTTAATTCAATTGTCATAACCCACTCTTCTCAAAAAAGAATTTTTAATTCATCCATTATGAATTAAAGATTCACAAAAAATGAGAGCCATTGATCTCATCTTTTGATCCTCACCCTCCATTCCTTTTTCAAAAATCTATAAATGAAACCCTCACCCAAGCCATTCAAAACAACTTCTTCTTGCATCAAAACCATGCTCAAATTTCTCTCAAATCTCTAATCTATCTATCCTCTAATCCTTCATCTATATTTGTGTTGAAAGCAAGAGCAATCCACATTTGAATCAAATAGGGTTATCTAATCTAGGAGCTCTTGGGTGCAAGCTTCCTCCCTTGATGAGATTGGGTCTTCATGTGAGGTATAACTTTATGTTTTTATGCAATTAGTTTGTGTTTTCACTTCATTTTGTTTTCCTAATCTACATTAGCATGCCCGGTGGGACCCACAAGGTCCATATCTAATCTTTTTTTGTGAGTTTTTGTTTTGGAGACGTGTTTTTTTTGCAGGTCCTGAGCACTTTCTCTCCTAACTTTCACTCACAAATCCATCTGGCTTTCTTTGTCTTCCTTCTATTTCTTGGACTTTCTATTCTATCTGCTCTCTATTTCTACAGGTATCTTGAATGAAGAAGGGGAGACTATGGCAAAAATTTTCTAAAATCATTTGTTGACCAACTATGTGCCATATTGGTGCTATTTTCTGTATTAGCACTATCTTCTGTATTAGCACTATCTTCCCTCTGTTTTAGTGCTATTTTTCTGTACTAGCTTAGGGATCTGTGTAGGGTTGGGTCTCTTTTCTGCAAGTCATCCAAGACCATCATCTTGAAACTACTAACATCTTTTGCAGGGATTTAGTAGATTAGACACATCTTCATTGGTGCACCTAAAAAGAATCTTTGTGTGCCTTAGTATAAAGAATATTTGATTTTGGTGCAACTAAAATTAATCATTGCTTGCAACAAACAACTATCAAAACACTTCAATTTTGGGATTTTAAAAAGAACCAGAAATTGCATCAATCACATCATTGGATTAAAAAGAACAACAATCTGCATTCTTCACTCATATAATCAAGAAAATCAATCTAATTTGTGTGAAGTGTTTTTGTGATTTGTGCTTGTAGTGTGAAAAGTGTATGCTCTTCCCTCACACCATTAGGTGACCTTGGGAATCAAAAGCTTCTCACAACACTTGCATTAATCACCCCAACATAATCCAAAGAACAAAAATAAACCATGTTTAGTGTGATGCAAGCACAAAATATACATATGCTCTCCCCTTGCATCTTTGTATGAACTTGGGGATCAAAAGTATTTTTGTTGTTGTATTGCTTTTTGTTAATCCTTAGAGGGCCTGCCACTCCACTTTGAAAGGTGGGAATGACCCAAGCGGCAACAAGCTAAAGCCAAGCTCTTTCGAGCCACTATATAAATTAATGTGTTTGTGACGAAAGTCACAAGCAACAGGTGTTGTTGTGTTATACCAATAGCCAACCTCCTCTAAAACCCTCCAAGGCGTAACCATTGGAGGCTGGGAGACTCCATAATAGAGAGTAGTGCTACCACATATATAACCACCTGAACGAAAGCACTTACTACAAACCATTGTACTAGGAGCCAAAATCCCTCTACTTGTTCCACAAGTATTGTCCTTGCTTCACCTTAGGTTGTGCATGCTTGATTATCACATTTTCATAAATCAAACCTTTAGCCATTGTGTTTTCTTGCTTGATTGTTTGTCTACTTGCCAAGAAAAATCAAATCATCCAACACATCCAAATCCAATCACATTCATCCTAATCACTCATCTTTTACTACTTCATTCCTAATCACATCCATGTCATCCTAAATAATTCCTAATCATATCCTTGTCACACTACATCATCAAATCATCATCATTCTATCCAAATCATTATCCAGTCAACACCATCATTTCAATCCTTGTCAAATCAACCTCAATCCCAATCATCCCTAACCACATCCTAGTCACATCTTCATCACTCATCCTCATCCTATCAACATCATCCTCATCATTATCCTAATCATTCCATATCAAACCCTAATCATATCCAAGTCATCATCACATCATATCAACATCGATCCCAATCAACATCCCAGTCCTCCAACATCATTATCAAACTCCAAATCCAAATCAACCCAGTCAAAAATTAAGACCTTAATTGATCATCCAATCCAATCAACCCTCTTGCTTAAGATCATTAGTCTATCTTGAGCATAGAGAACCATTCATCAAATCAAATTAAATCATCCTAAGGTCTTGAAATTTGATCCTCAACATCACAATCGTCCCCCATCATCTCATACTCTCTCCCACAAAATGGATCTTTATGAATCAATACAACAATTACAAAGACTTAGAAAAGTCTATGCAAACATGGATCCTAATGCTAAGGAACAATTCAAAAATGACATTAAAGATATCCCCTTAGCACACCTCATCATTGGAGAATCCCAAACCCCTCCCCCTTCTTCATCATATCAACCCTCATCATATCAACCTTCAACATCTTACATATCCACACCATTGACATCATACCAACCTTCATTATATCAACAAACACCCTACACCTCATCCCCATCCACATCATATCAATCGTCATTCTTTCAACCTTCATACCAACCTACCTCTTACATATCCACACCATCAACCTCCCATCAACTTTCATCATATCAACCTCCATCATCCTCATATCAACCTTCAACCTCATACCAACTTCCATCATATCAACTTTCATCATGTCAATCTTTACCCTCATATCATTCACCAACCCCTTACACATCCATGCCATCATACTTATCCAATCAACCAATCTCTCCAACTTATCCATCCCCCAACCTTTGTCATGCTAACTTTGATCAAGGGAACACCAATCTAGCACACCTTATCTCTGAAATCCAAAGCTCATATCAACAACCAAATCCCCCATCTCCTAATCCCCATCCTCCAATCCCCCCATCACACTATCCCTCCAACCTTCTCAAACTTAATCCATCACCTTATGTATCTCCCAATCCACCAACCCCTATCACCCATCCACCATCTAATCCACCATCAAATCTTCCAAGTCCCACCACTATCACCACCCCTCCAATACCACCATCTAGCCCAACACCTATCCTTGAACCTACCCACGAACCATCATTACTTAATCCTATCACCCACCTATCCAATCCCCATCATAATCCTACACCAACCACCATCATTATCCATCCATTATATTGCTCTTCAACCCATAAACTCATGAAGGATACCATCCATTGGCTATTAGCAAGGCATCAGACACCCTCATGCAATCCAACATCCATCAAATCTATTGAACAACCCCCTATCATACGTCAAGAACCATCATGTAGCCATGTTCAAGAACATATAAGCCAAACACCTATTGCATCCATCCAAGTACCTATCACATCTATCCAAGTCACTCCCACTTCTATCCAAACACATGAGCTATGTCAAGAAACAAATCCAAAGCATGTTGAAACATCAATCCTTTCTCCTAATCAAGATCTCACCATCCCATCTAATCCCATCCCCGATTCCCTCCTATCTATTGGTCAACTTATTGATCTCACACCATCTTCTACCACCCCTTTACCATCCCCCATGAATCCTTCACCTCCATCTACCAATCCCATCCAAAATCCATCCCTTTATCCACTTGGCACAAGCACTTTCATCTGTGGTGAATCCCTTGTAAGAGGTGAACAACTTCCATCCACCACCTATCTTTCTCCAACAAATAATGGACTCGCGTCTTGTTTCCATAGCACCAAACATCCCATCGCATGTCACATACTCCAACACATGAACTATCAAGGCAAAGGCTTAGGCCTTCATGAGCAAGGCATCTTGGAGCCCATCCACACCACAATCAATCCATCCTCGCATGGTCTTGCCTATACACCCCAAGAAAAACAATCTAAACATGTTGATACCACCCACACACCTTCTAAAATCCATTCATCCAATTCCAAACATGGTGCATCTTATCGCACTCCCAAATCATATGTCACCATCCCTCCATCATCCTATCATTTGCAAAAGCATGTGACCATCCATCTTCCTCCATCAAATTTACCTCCACTCCTTCCAACTCCAAATATCCCTATCAAATCCACTTTACCTCCTATCCTACCAACTCCCAGCATCCCTATCCACAAATCCTCTTATCCTCCCATCCTCCCAACTCCTAATATCCCCATCCTCAAATCTCCTCATTCATTTATCCATAAATCCATTTTTTACCCCTCCACTCATAAACCCCCTAAATTTCCCAATCAAGACCAACAAAAGCACACATCTTTCAAACATGAAGCTTCCCCCAAATCCATGGGATTCAAAAATAAAAATTTGAATGCCTCAATGCCTAAAGCACAAAAGCCTCGAGATATTATCCTTTCCATTCAAAATCCAAAATCCAAAAGGCTACCAAAGCCCACACCATCAAATGAAAAAAGCAAAAACAAAAATGGTGTGGATCCCCAAACAACGATCACTCAAATCTAACGAGGCATCCACCTCCCAATCTACCATAAAATCCCAAGCATCCCACTCCCCATCTAACAATCCCCCAACACCTAAGTCTATTCCCCCAACACCTAAGTCTATTTGGGTCCCTAAAACCCCAAATTGATCATACAAAAATCCCCCATCCCGGTCACCATTACTCCCGACTCCACATCCAAAGTACGAGCTTCCGACTACATCACGGTGTGTGTGACCATTGGTCTTGGTTCCCCTCCACCACTTAACATTCCCACATACTCCCATCTCTCCATCTTTTGTTCACTATCCTACATATCTTCCCCATCACATTCCTATGGTCCATGCTTTTGCATAATCCTTATCATAATCCATTATCCACCATCCATTCCATCTTCTCCTCTATACCAACAATCCATGTGACCATAATCCATAATGCTATCCAACATGGGACCATCTTCTCCTTGCTATGAAAACAGACGCTAGAGTCCCCATCCCATCAAAAAAGTAAAAAAAAATCAAAAAATCAAGAAAATAGTAAAGAGAAAAAATCCATCCAATGGTGAAAACCACTCCTTGTGGTGCCTTGGGCAAGTACCATGATGAAAACCCCTTATGGGCATCATGCATAATCCCTTCTCCATCCATTTTCTATCCCTACACTTGGGGGAAAAACCATATCCTTCATCCACATCCATAACACCCTTTTGCATATCCTATCCATGTATCCTTATCCTATCATATTCCTATCCACCATCCCCTATTTATCCTAACATTTCCCATCCATCCTATCCATTATATCTTGCTTTTACCATCTCCCACCTTAGATCTTGATAAAGATAAGGGGCAAAAATATCAACAACATGCTTTGGAGACCTCTTGACATACTTCCTTTGTCAGTATATCATCCATCCACCTACTATAAAATCCATCCATTCAAGCATGAACCCATCATGTAAAACTCTAAGCATTGGGGCATATGATTCCTTGCAACCTAGCCCTTGGAGAAAATCCTTATCCCAATCTCTCATCCATCTATCTTGTAATCCATCTATCATGAATCTCCTCTCTATCACCTTCCACTAACAATCCCTCCACCTACTTATCATGTCTCCCTGCTAGATCCTTCATCCCCCATCCTACACCTTATCTGCATGTATCTATCCATTTATCACAGTCTCCTATCCATTATCTTTTCATCGCCAATCCCCCTATCCAACCCCATCACCTTCACCTCTAGACTTGGTGTTCCCTTGTCATTGGTATCTAGCGCAAAGGCTAGCCACGTGAAACCCAAGGCAAATAAATCATGCCCTTTCTACAAAATCAAAAAAATCCAAAAACATCACAACATCAAAAAAAATCCAAAAACATCACAAAATCAAAAAATCCAAAATCATAAAAAATTCAAAAAAATCCAAAAACATCACAAACATCAAAATATACCAAAACAATTGAAAACACACTAACTTCCAAAAATAATTTATCCATCACAAAATCAAACTTGCTCCATCACACTCTCATCATCATCACATTTATCATCATCCCACATCATCATCACATTTATCATCATCCCACATCATCATCACATCTATCATCAATAAGCTTACACTAGATCCAAGCATCGCATCACCTATCAAAGCATTGTCCTTAATCAAAATCATCAACTATCAAATCAGCATCAATCACAACTTGTCACCATCATATCTTGAGCCAATCTTACATCAACAAAACATGATCCAATCATCAATCGATTCCTACCTTAGGATATGTCATTCCTACGATAGGCAAAATCTACCCAATCATCATCCATCTTGGCAAAAGATAGAATGGTTACTTGTTTGGTTCGTTGGTTTTTTGTTTTTGATTTTTATCTTTTGTCCTATTCGAAGATCACATCAAAGCTACCTTGATATCACTATATCATGGTATGTGGTGAAAACATCTAGAATGGGGCATAGTCTTGCTTTGTATGTTGTGCTTGTGGGTTGGTCTCTTTACTCCAAGCTAGTATTCATATCTTGTTGATCATAGGGTCGGTTCTAGCATATTGATCTCCTTGTGCATCTAAGGTTCATCATACCTTTTGTGTACTAAGGGCTTATGCTATGAGTCCCCTTCCTTCGTCTAGACAAGGTTGTACTATCTTGGGCATGCATCGGATCATCCCTTTGTTTGCATGTCTAGTCCATGCAAATGTTGGATAACATCATCACTCTAGTCTTCTATACCTTGGTGAAAATATCCACTTTGCTATATCAAACCTAGGATTGCTCTAAATCATCTAATTATCCCCAAACCTTACCCTATTCTTCTAAGCCAAAATTTTTTTTCTATCCAATCCAACTCTATGTTTTAACTTCTTTGAAATGATGTTACTTAGCCGCAACACCATCTCAAAGAGGGGCAAATGTAGACACCTAAAAATGTCTTCTACCATCGAACTGACTCCTGACATCCCTAAACATGTCAATTTCCCTCCTAACCAATTAATTAAATTTTTATTTAATTAATTATCCCTTCATTACCCTATTTTCCATCATATTATCCCTAAAATTGAATTAATTTCATTAATTCAATAGTCTAAAACCTTAGCCAATTGATTTAATAAAGATGCAATATTTATTATTTCAATTTCCCTCTATCCTAAGTCCTAAATCCACCTCATCAATCCACCTCACCATGTTGCACATATAATTAAATATTCTTAATATTTAATTAGCTAATATCCTCCATTATCCAAAATAAATCTTTAATTCAATTATCCTTCACCAATTGAATTTTTAATTCAATTATTCCCCACTATCCTCCACTAATTGAATTTTTAATTCAATTATTCCCCACTATCCTCCACTATTGAATTCTTAATTCAATTATTCCCCACTATCATCCACTATTGAATTCTTAATTCAATTGTCATAACCCACTCTTCTCAAAAAAGAATTTTTAATTCATCCATTATGAATTAAAGATTCACAAAAAAGAGAGCCATTGATCTCATCTTTTGATCCTCACCCTCCATTCCTTTTTCAAAAATCTATAAATGAAACCCTCACCCAAGCCATTCAGAACAACTTCTTCTTGCATCAAAACCATGCTCAAATTTCTCTCAAATCTCTAATCTATCTATCCTCTAATCCTTCATCTATATTTGTGTTGAAAGCAAGAGCAATCCACATTTGAATCAAATAGGGTTATCTAATCTAGGAGCTCTTGGGTGCAAGCTTCCTCCTCCCTTGATGAGATTGGGTCTTCATGTGAGGTATAACTTTGTGTTTTTATGCAATTAGTTTGTGTTTTCACTTCATTTTGTTTTCCTAATCTACATATTCCTTCTATTATCATTCCTTATCTAACTTCTACAATCATTAGCTTTTTTATTTACTTTGTTGGAAGTGAAACATAGACTAGAGAATGGTGGAACATTTTGATTCACTCTACTCCTACATTGAGTAGCCTTATGGCCAAATTTATTGCATGCATTACAATTGCCATTGAAATAAGGGTACCTTTGAGAATTTGGTTTCCTGACCGGTGGTCTTCTAGGTATGTTCTAATTTTGAATCTATTTTCCTTTGTTCCTTTTGATCCCACCATTCTTTTCTTCACCAGTTTTGGAGCTTTCACCTTTCTCAAATCCCAAATCTTCTTTGTCATTAGAAATTTTCTGACATGTAATCATCTCATCAAGTTTTAGAGAGGTTATCTTAAATTTTTCATCATAACTTTTTTCTTTTTTCCAAATTAGACTTCAGGTCCCCAACTTCCTTTTCAAGCTTTGTGTAGTCTTCGGTTTTGCTTTTCACCAACTGATTTAGGTCGTCTTCTGCTTTTCCTCTTTTTACAACTTCCACTTTCAGATTACTCATGTTGTCTTCTGTAGATATCAATTGTTCACTAGCATTCTTGTATTTTTCTTCGATTCTCTTGACTTGCTCCCTTAATTTCTTGATACACTCATTTACTTCCTTGACATTATCTTTCAGATCCTTGTTTTCCAATTCAACTGTTTCAAGATCTTCTAGTGCAAGTTTAAGTTCTTCTTCATTGGAAAGTGTGCATTCTTCTTCACCCTTGGTTGCATCAATTTCATTAGGAGGAGTAAGACATTTTTCACCTACCATTTGTTCACTTTCCAAGATCTTCCACAATTTGTTAGACTTCTTCCAAGGAACTAGGCTCTGATATGAATTCTTGAACACCCAAAGTACTAGGGGGGTGAATCAGTACTTTATTAAACTTCTTACTTATTGAACTAACAATCCATTTACTGTATGTAATAACAAAGAAAATTAAACATAGAACAAATGACCAAACTTCATCACACATGAACACTAGAATTTTTATGTGGAAAACCCAAAAACTAGGAAAAACCATGGTGAGTGTTAGCTTAGTATATATTACGTAGGATCAATATCAAATTACAATAAAGGCTCACTGCACAAGGCTCACTGCCCAAAAGAAGTGCTCACTACAAGAAGTCTCACTTCCTAGAGAAAGAAAGAAAGAAAAAAGAAGGGTAGATCACTACCAACTTGAACTAACCAAATTCCATATACTCATGCATGGATATAGCTCCAATGAATGCTCAAAATATTGTCTCAAAACTCTTCATATTAACTGCTCTGTTTCACTACTCTACCTTTACATTAGACAAGATCTCTCTTCTTCTACTCTTGTCACCTACTTTTATCTTTCACATATTCCACACACTCATATTATAAAAAACTCTCTTCAAACACTGAATTCAATCTCATATTTATATTTGCAATAAACAAAATTTCATACTAGGTCGACTAGATAATGTGTACCATGCAGTCATACATTACATACTTTGTCAGCCAAATTCATTCTCCAAAATCTACAGTGGACCTAAAAAATATTTGAAGCACCATCACACATGTCGGCTTCAACTATTTTACCACTTAGGATTAACTTCCAAACACCAAAACTTACCACACATATCATACTATTATGTCGGTCTTATTCACAGACCGGTCACTAGTTTAGTTCAACTGTCAAGCAACATCTTCCATTGGGGACCACAAGACCTAATCAAATCCATATTAGAGACTCCTCACATGTCATAGATCACACATCTAGAATTGCAGAGCAAAGTATTCTTCTATGATAGAATGCGGACCACTAAAACACATGCTTTGTCATAGTCACACTATACCATACCAAGTAGCAATACTTAGGAATTCATAATTGACTCTCCGATGGAACTTAGAATTTTTAACTCTTGATTTGGATACTTCAAACATGTGTTTACAATAACTCAAAACTACATAATTAATATGTAATAGTGGAGGAATGTGGACCAATTCAGTTAAATATTTTATTATAATCTCCTCTGTTCACTACACTGCCGGACTTAGACTTCTTCAAGATGAACTTTTGGTACTCATCAAAGACTAAAATCTTAGACAATTGATCATCTGAGGACTATGAACAACATACCAAATCCACATGTTATGATCTTCTACTACAGACCAATGTCATCCATTATATTGCTACTTTGTTGCTATCTCCTATATGCTGCTAGCACTTAGCCAAAATAGATAAGTCTTCTTCTCTAGACCAAACCATAATTACAATCTTGTTTCTTTGATTGTTTCCATCAATGACATCTTCAGATATCATACGTACAAGTTTCCAATATATATCTATAACTTTGTGAAAGGTTCTAGATCTGTAATTTTGGGTCCTGAAGACTTAGGAACCCATCTCTAATTCCTATGGAGATTCCAAAGATGAATCTGTAAATTCCATGATGACTGTACCTATAATACTTTCTTCTCCTTTGCTTCTTTCTATTAGATGTTGTTGAATCAGACCCACATAAATAGAAGAAGGAGAAAGATGGTTGTGTCTATATAGGAGTTTACCTCAACTAAACCCCATCTTTGGTATTTCTACCTCAAAAATAGCTAATGTCAAAGTATGCAGATGTATGTGTTTATAAAACAAATGTGTAAGCATAAAAAAATCTAAGATCCTAAATGACTCAAGCATCATGGATTAAATCCACAAATGTTTCACTCAAGGAAGCACCAACTTCACCTCAAGGAGATAACATCAATGAAGACTTCTAGATCAATAAGTCAGGGCATCTATATTCATGGAGGATTCCAAAACTCAAGTTGGAGGTTTCAACCCTTCTCCCAATCATACAAAGGGCTTCACAAACCCTAAGAAGAACATGATAGACTCAATACCTTGATTGGTAATCCTCAAAACATATTTCCAATATAGCAAAGATCTAATTCTTCAATGAGCTTCAACACTTTGTAGACCTTCAATACCATTTGTACCAAAATTTTGGTGTAGTAAGCTTGCATGAGAGTTTTTGGTGTTAAAATGATTTTTAATTCTCTTTAAATACCTTTATAAATGAAATAAATCAAAATAATATGCCAACATCATGTGAAAATGATGTTTTGATTTCAAAATCCTGAAGCACATGCTATAAGCTGACACCAAAATGAAATTTAGAATCCAAAGATCTAGGGAAGGACTAGGACATGGGCACCAAAAGCCAATGCCCAAATTTCACTTCAAATTAGGCTTAAGGGTATCCAAAATATCTAGAATCTAAATTTTCTTTTTGGGTTTTGTCAATAATTACTCTGAAATGTGACATTTCCTCATTAAGGTAAATGTCAATTAGGGTTTAGGTAGGTCTAATAATGAAAGGGGTTAAGGGACACTCAAAAGTAGGATCTAAACTTAGTGAAATTGTGCTAAACCAAGCAGGAGCACAATTTAAGACAACATTTAGTGCCCACTTTAGTCCCCACTTTAGCCCCCAATCTACATTCTTGCATGATCACAAATGTTAGGAACCACAACCTAGAAAGACATATATGTTAGACAAATAATCTAATCAACTTGCAAATAACAAACATATATGTCAGTCATAAACACTAAAGGGATGAGTGATGAGACATGATTAGGGTGGAAATCATAGGAGATATATTCCCCCCTTGTTTTTGTTTGCTTAGTCTGAAAAGGAGAAACAAGGTGGTAATCTTCACACAAGGATTTCAGGGAAATCTTGATGAAGAATTCTTTGGTAGGATTAATTTTTCAAGTAACACCAAGATGCAAATCATTAGTATTGATGGAGGGTAGAACCAGGATTCCAACACAATAAACAACACAAAAATTTGAGTTTGACAACCAAATATATAGGTGATCGATGTCTCCTATGTACTTTTTGCTCCTAGATAGTGAAAAGGAATTTTGATCCATGTACTATAAGGGAGTTTTCACATTTTCACCATTCATTTTTCATTATCACTTTTAAAGAAGAAGAGGACAAGGAGACAGAGCTATGATGCAGAGTCGACACTCATATTAGGCCTCAAGGCTAGATGCACTATGGTCCTGAGTAGCAAATAGCTGAATCAAGCATGAGGTAGGACTCTAGACTTCACTTCTTGTATCAATTCTTTCTAGTTTTTGTATTTTTTCATTATTTTGCATGTCATTTAAAACATTCTGGACAAGGGTTCCTATCTAGGGTACCTAAGTCTAGCTAGGGCACCCAAGTCCTCCCTGGGTGCCCTAGTCCTCATGGGGCACCTAGGTCTTTTTGGGACACCTAGGTTTTTTGCAAGCATGGTTTTTGGTGTTGTCATTGATGTCAACAAGCTTGTGTTGTCATTAGTGTCAACTATGTCTTCTATATGAGTTGAGAAATGATGCAAGAGTATAAGTAAGTCTATATTGGGCAGAGATTAGAAAAAAGGTTCAATAGACATGAGGATATGGAAAGAGTATGAGTTTGAGATGCTTGTGAATGTTGTGGTAGTTTTGATGATTCTGGTAAAGTGTTCTTGTTGTTGAGTTTCAACATGATTTTGAGAAAATTTAATTAATATTGGAAACAATGCGGTGAAGAAGTCTTCTAGCCTACAAGAGTACAGTTTGAGTTTTTTCTTCATATTTATTTTGTATTGGAGATATAAGTGCTTAGATTGTTATTAGAAGTGTTTGAAGATGCCAAATCTAGAATTTGGTGCTCTGGATTGTTGTGAAATGAAAGTTGTGTTCACCAGTTTGAGAATAGTATTTGACAGTGTTTGCAGTGTGTTTGGGAGAAAGTGTTTTTCTCCGCACTTCTTCATGGAATGTTTTCAGGTGTTGCAATTCAAGATGTATGATTATAAGGTCCTTATCTATCTACAATCTAGAGGGTTTGCGATTTGATGCTCCAAAAATTAACTTCTTGTGTAGCAAAGCTCGACAGTGTTGTTTGTAAGCAGATTGTGAACTTTCTTCAGGTGAAAGTTGTGGTTGATTTTTTTAGATTTTAGGTGGCTTCAAGATGCTCATGGATGTTTCTAGATTGTGGTAAAGCTTCATTTAAGATATGCATGTTATCATTTAGTTTTGAGGAAGTGTGTGATTAAAAGGTTCATAGTGTTAACACAATTTGGTTGACCTAGTTGTTTACACTAATTGCGGTTATGCTTCATTGACTGTGGATGCATGAAGTAGTGTCCTTGGATGGATTAGCTCCATGATAAGGTGTGGCATGGTTTGTATTCATTCCCTTCCTCTATTGGAATGTTTAGGTCCAAATCTAATTTGAATTTTATGAATTATTGTGTTGCCGACTGTGGAGATTGATTTCAAGGTTCATGGTGGTATTAATAAATGTCAAGGATTTGTGAGTGTGTGTGTATGTGTGGAAAATGATCTGAGTGATGTGAATTTAATTAGGATAGTGAAATATTTCATGTGTTAGGCTACTGGATGTAATGAGTAGAAGGTGTCTACTATTTTTCAGTGTGGCTCCGATGGTGATGAGTGTGTTGTGATGAATATTGTGCTTCATTGGAACTAAACTCCATGCATTTGTTAGATGCATTTATATTAGTTCAAACACAGCAGTGAGCCTTCTTGTCTTCTATCTTTTTCTCAATGGCTAGTGAGTCCACTTTTCTAGTTAGCCCACTGACAGTGAGCCTTTCTTTCTTTTGGGTAGTGAGCCCTTTTAGAGTGAGCCTTTTGTAATTTGGTATTCATACTACTTTATATTGTGAGTTAATTCTCACCATGGTTTGTCCCTTCTTGGGTTTTCCACATAAAAATCTGGTGTTGTCTTCTGTGTGGTACTATTATGATTCAATTTTTGATATTTAGTTTTCATAATTAATCATCACAACAAGTTGAAAGGTTAATATAGATCTGAATGTTTGTAAGGGTTTGAAATTTTGATAGAACTGATTCAATCCCCCCTCTTAGTTGTCTTGTATAATCAATAATTGGTATCACAACAAGGTTCCTTGGAAGAGATCTTAATAGCTTGAGGTAGATCTGGGATAGCATGTTGGCAAGAGACACTATATGGATTCATGGTTGTTGTCATTGATGGAAACAAAGGTCATCCCACATATCCGCAAGTCATGGTGTGTCTCTACCGGAAGTCAGAATGAAGATTATTGTGGTCTGGTGAACAAGAACAGAGCATGTGGCAAGGTCTGACAGACAGGTCCAGATCTCTCAGAGGAAGTATCTTGGTGTAGTGCGGATCTGGGGAAGTCAAGAGGACTACCTTGAGTGGTATATTCCAAGGATTTAGCCTCTGGTGATGGACAAGGAAAAAGATATGAATAGTTGAGTACCAGATTCCTGAGTGACAGTGTGAACAGAGGAACAACTGACTGACAAAACATCAGACTATTTTCCAGATGTGTTACTGATGATGGTAAAGATTGTGAAGGCATGAATCATGTTTGGCCAACATGATTAATGATATCTACAAGTATATGCTTGATTCGCATTACTTGATGTGCAAGGATTCAGCCGACAGAACAGAGTTTGTGAGAAGATAGACTGTTCCGGGTGCTGACTAGAAAGATAATGAAATCACTTGTGCGGATATATATAGGATGGATTTAGTTATGAGAGGGTATGAAATGTGATGTGAGATGCGAATAAGAGCAGAGCAGAACAGAAGTAGTAAGAAAGATCCGGTATGTGAAAGAAAAATAGAATAAAGAAAAGAGGAAAGATGAAGTGCAGCAGATTAGTGTACTGAGCCTAACTAGAATTGAACTCCAGCATATGTGGATGCTTCCAATCAGTTCAAGTATTGTATAACATTCTTTTGTAGATAGTGTGTCTCCTTGTAGGCAATATGCCTCCTTTGTGACCAGTGTGCTCGGGCAGTGAGCCCTAATTGGCAAGTGCCATTTTGTAATTCCTTATTCTTCTAACAGAGAATAATCTTTGGGTTAATCACCCCGTGGTTTTCTCCCTTAACAGGGTTTCCACGTCAAAAATACTGTGTCATGTGTTTTTCATTTCATGGTAATGTTTGCTTGTTTGAATTAATGCTGCATTGATTAATAAGAAAGTCCAGAAAGAAGAAATAATTAGGATAACTGATTCACCCCCCCCTCTCAGTTATCAACAATTGGTATCAGAGCTAGGTTCCTCCTAATAGAGCCTAACAGCTTGAGGAAGATCTGGGAGTTCAAATGGATGCATATGGTTTAAGGGAGCAACTCAAGACTACCCTTGAGGATCTTGAACAGTCAAACTCTGAAGTCAATGAATTAAAGGAAAGACTCAAACAGGCTGATGAATTCATGAGAGAACTAAAAGACAAATTAAGTCTCTCTATGAAAAAGAGAAAGGAGTTGCTCTGGCAATTGGCAAGACAAAGTGAAGAAAGTAATGCAAATGAAGAGTTGACTGAGAAAACCAAGTTATGTGAAAAGTTATCAAAAGAAGTCATTATGGTAAGACATGAAATGGAATCAGGAGTTATAAAGTTTACTCAAGAGATTGAAGAGAAAAGAAAAACTGAAGACAACCTAAGACAATCTCTCAAAGAGAAATCAGAAGATTGCCACCAGATGGATAGGATTATCAGACATCTTGAATCTGATCTTGAAGATGCTAAAGATAATGAAGAAAAACTTGAGGATCAAATTGTCTCTCTCAAAAAGGATCTTCAAACAACAAATGAATATAAAGAGAAATTCAAGATAAATTCTGCTCAACTTGAAGTTCTTCTTGGAAGTCAAAAGAGGGCAGATGACAAGTGTGGTTTGGGATATGAGAAAGGAGAAAGCTCCGGATCTGGTCAGAAGAATTTTGGATCAGAAAATCCAAGGAACAGGCCTAGAAGACCTCCGGTAAGACAGCCCAATGCTCAAAGATATCCATCCTTCAATGGATACTGCCACAGCTACAATCACTTTGGTCACAAAGCTAATCAGTGTAGAAAGAGAATGAATCAGACTAGTTCATCCTTCTTCAGACAGTGCTTTAACTGCAAAAGGTATGGACATAAGTCTCATGAATGCAGAAATATGCAAATGAACAAATCATTCAATGGTAGATGCTTTATATGCAATAGAGTAGGTCATATGGCTAATCAATGCAAATCAAGAGGTTATCAGTCAAATATGCAAAGAAATATTGTTTGCCAAATCTGTAATAGGTCCGGTCATAATGCAAAAGTCTGCAGAAGCAAGAATCAGGACAAAAGAGGTCCGGTATATAATCAGAATCAAGACAAGGGTAAACAAAAGATGAATGCGGATGAAGTTAGGAATGAGATGAACAAGATTTGGGTGAAGAAAAGTTCAGAGAAGGTAGAGGTTGGATCTGCACCAAACTCTGGTGCTGATATTCCTTCTGAAAATTAAGAAATGAGCTTTGGCTTAGGGGGAGACACAAAGAAAACCTTGTTCCCCCAGCCAATCAAGTGGTGCCGGATTAGGCACAAGATGCGGAGTAAAGGGTTTGTAGATAGGAGTCTTGAGATGATCCAGCTAAGATTTCAGAGGTCCGCATGAAGATGTGGAGAAGTTGTGATAGATCAAGTAGAACCTGTTCCGGGAGATGCTCCGGAATGACAGAGGATTACAAAAAGGTCCGGAGAGATCCAGAAGTGCATTGTCTTATTCTGCGGATTGGACAGAGTATTTAGGATGTCCTTGTGATGTGTCATCTTGATTTGTTCATGGTTGGAAGATCCGCATGACTGATCTGGTTCTTCAAGTCATCCGAATAAGGCAAACTGGAATAATGTAGGTCGAGCATTTATTGCAATCAGATATTAGGGTTTGTGGAGCAATATAAGGGATTTCTCATTAATCACTTGTTCATTCTGCACTCAAGAAGAAACGAAAAGTGAAGCTCTGCAACAAAATTCATCAAGTTTATCAAAGATCACTCACAGAAGTTATTACATCCAGAAATCAATCAAACCAACTCCGTGCAACCAAAAGCACATAAGGTATTTTCCATTTTCAATATCTCACTACAAATCTTTTGAAAAATGGCTACTCCAAATATAGTTAAGATCTCTGATAGACCTCCCCCACATTCAAGAAACATCCATACAAATCTTTGGAGGTAGATCCCCTAGGATCTTTCTCTAGTGTTCTGCATGGTGTATTGCATACAGAGGACATTAGGGTTTACATGCAAATATTGAAGAATTTGGAGAATCAAAATTGATGGATATCTATCATAAACAATTGATAGATGATTCCTTTGAGATTAAAACTCAGTATAAAGCCATCCGGGATAAGCACTTTGCACAGTGCATTCATTTCCCCTGTTTTGAAGAAGATGAATGGGTCTGGTATGTACTGAGTAGAGTGCATGACAATTTCCTATGGTTGAACAAGCCTTTTAAGATCACCAAAGATGCAATTAGGGCTGTAACCAGTCTGCACTCATCCGGTGGTATACCTATCCTCAAGTCTGTCAAAAATCAGATAGTTAGTGATGCAACCGGATCAAAATTTGATAATAGAGCTATGACAATTGAAGACATCACTGAACCGGATGTCAAATTTCCATCTATGATAATTGGTTACAAGATTTATCACTCCAGTAGGGAAAATTCAGTGTTGGGATCTACAATTTACATAGCATATCAAATGCTAAAAGAGAATGCAGACTATGATTTGTGTGAGCTTCTTCTAAACCAACTTTTGGAAAATCTACAGAAGATTAAGAAGGACAAGAAGAACTCCTTCAAGTATGGTAGTTTGATCCTTTGTCTATTCTTTTATTACATGAATGAGCTTCGTGGATCCAGTGGATGGATATGGTAGAATGATAGACCAGTTGCCATCCAAATTAGAGATTATTTGCATGGACTTGGAGATGCTAAAGCAAGAAATACAGCCCTGTGGGGATATTTCAAGAACTTTTAGAGCATGATGCAAGCAAGAGAAAGAATTCCCCAGTCTCTTATTGAGAAGTACAAAGACACAGTATGCTTTATGGTAAAAACAGATCAGTGCCTAATGGAGGCAGTAGAACCAAGAACTGTGTGGATCATGCCCATGGGGTATGAAGTGGATGAACATATTGTGGAGTTGCATGTTCAACACATGCTAAGTCAGCCTAAAGATCCAAAGGCAGAAAGGTTTGGAACCTTTGAGGAGCTGAGTGTGAAGATCCATGTGGAACTCAGAGAACCTGAGATAAAGAGGAAGGTGAGAAAAGAAGTAGAACATATTGCTCAAGGCCTAGGTATCCCAAAGGAGGCACTTGATGCCAACCGGGAAAAGAGGCGAAAGGCTGAGGAAGAGAAGAAAAAGGTAGAAAAGAAAAGCAAGAAAAGTACTCCGGTGGAAACCTCAACTCAGACCAGATCATCAAAAGGATCTACACCTGTCACAACCAAAAGCTCAAAAACATCAAAACAGGAAGGTTAGACATCCGGTAAAGGAGAGAAAAGGTCTAAAATAAAAGCCACGAGGGCTTATACAAGTCAGAAAGATGAAGAGGAAACTGAATCAGATGAGGGGGTAAAGGAAATAAAGAAGCAGAAGAAGAAAGGATCCGGTAAACCCTCCATAGGCCAAGACAAGGATGAAATGGCAGAGGAATTTGTTGAAAAGCCCACCCTGTCTCTAGAGAGTAATCAAATCAGTCACTGTGGATGGAAACCTTCAACCAATGGCCAAATTCTATGATGACTACAATGAGGCTGACCAAAAGATCCTGCAGGAAGCCACAATCAGGTATCTGAACATATACAATAAGGCTTTCATTGAGATTATATCTCTAATTCCTAAAAGCCTAGAAAAGGAGTTAGAAATGAGAAAGACAATGCCCTGGCAAAAGATCTTGAGATCCGAGATCAGATAGCTATTCAGCTATATCCTCAAATTGATCCCAAGACAATGAACATAATATTCAAAGACTGCAAAGATGAGTTTAGGAGTAAAGCAAGGATGAATCAACTCATGCTTGGTGAGACTGACAAGGTGGCCATGGATACAGAAGAGATCCTCCGGAAGGCCTTCAAAAGGTTTAATCTTCCTGTTGTAGAGGACTTGGGTATTGATCCCTCATCCACAAGTGTTGCAGAAGAAACTTTTGAGAAAGCAACAGAAGAGATGGGCCCTAAACAAACCAACATTTCTCCTCCAGTTTCCCCTACAGTCTCTAGATCTAAAGAAGAAGAGAAATTATAGGAGAAAGAAGCAGCGGTAAAAGAAAAAGAAGTTGACAGTACCAAGGTTGTAGAGAAAGAGAAGACTCCAACAGAGAAAACCACAACTGATAGTGGTAAGAATGTAGAAGGAGAGAAAACTCCAAAGGACAGCTCTAAGACTGCAGAAGAGAAGAAACATCTGTCTCTAGCAAGAGACACTGTACAAACGGTCCAAAAATTTCTAAGCAAAGAAACAATAGAGATTGATGAATTGGAGCTTCTACAAGGTCCATTCAATTTTGATTCCCTCTCTCCGGTACAGACAATGAAGATAGCTTCATTTGCAAATGCTAAGGCAAATGAAAAACTCCTAAAGTCTCATATGGAAGACTGTGAGTTGATAGAAGCTGCTTCCGGAGTGCTTGAAAAGATTATGCCATCGGTCTAGAAAGATCCCACAGCCTCCTCTTTTGGTAATCTCAAAACCTTAGTCAGCAGTGTTGGTACACATTTTGATTCTCTAGAAAAATCAGCTGAAGAAAAGGTCTGGAAGAAGTTTTTGGATAAGAGATTCTCAGAGGTACTAGGATTAATCTCTAATGATAGGAGAAATATGAGTATTGGAATAAAGAGCTTAGAAAATGCTCTTAAGGATGGCGGTGACATTTACAAATTTTGTATCTCCTGGTCAAAAGCAACAGTAGAAATTGAGAAGAAAATAAAGGAGGAATAGGACAAACTACTGAGTTTGTCTCAAAGTTTTGATCCTCTCTCTTCCTCCATAGTAAATCAAGAATGTCAAACTATTGCAATCACAAATGCAATAAAGAACTTTGAGAAGGAAAGGAAGAATATAATTAACCAGATGGGAGAACTTAGAAGGATTATTATCCCTAAGTTAGAGACCATGCATGAGGCCATAAGTGATGCTAAGACTACCGCCCAAACCAATAATCCGACAGATCTTAAGAGGGCAAAAGCTTTTGCGTTTTTGTTGAGTGGTCACATTTCAATTTTGGATAGAATGAAGCAAAGTTGGGCTACAGAACTCATCCAATTGAAGACATCCTTTGTAGACATTCTTCAGTTTTTGTGAATATGTAATATACAGCCAAGTATAGTAAAATTTTTGAAAATTTTGGTGTGCAGACCCTACCCTTTGCCATTGATGTCAAAGGGGGAGTGAGGAGCAGTGAAAAATGAGGAATCCAACTAAGGGGGAGCTCCAGAAAATGTATATAAAGACAGAGCATCAGCCAAGGGGGAGCATAGTGTAGACACTTAGTCATTTTTCACTAAGTGTTGCCATCAATGCCAAAGGGGGAGATTGTTGGCAAGAGACACTATATGGATTCATGGTTGTTGTCATTGATGGAAACAAAGCTCATCCCACATATCCACAAGTCATGGTGTGTTTCTACCGAAACTCAGAATGAAGATTATTGTGGTCCGGTGAACAAGAATAGAGCATGTGGCAAGGTCTGACAGACAGGTCCGATCTCTCAGAGGAAGTATCTTGGTGCAGTACGGATCTGGGGAAGTCAAGAGGACTACCTTGAGTGGTATATTCCAAGGATTTAGCCTCTGGTGATGGACAAGGAAAAAGATATGAATAGTTGAGTACCGGATTCCTGAGTGACAGTGTGAACAGAGGAAGAACTGACTGACAAAACATCAGACTATTTTCTGGATGTGTTACTAATGATGGTAAAGGTTGTGAAGGCATGAATCATGTTTGGCTGACATGATTAATGATATCTACAAGTATATGCTTGATCTGCATTACTTGATGTGCAAGGATTCAACCAACAAAATAGAGTTTGTTAGAAGATAGACTGTTCCGGGTGCCGACTAGAAAGATAACGAAATCACTTGTGTAGATATATATATATATATATGATGGATTTAGTTATGAGAGGGTATGAAATGTGATGTGAGATGCGAATAAGAGCAGAGCAGAACAGAAGCAGTAAGAAAGATTCGGTATGTGAAAGAAAAATAGAATAAAGAAAAGAAGAAAGATGAAGTGCAGCAGATCAGTGTACTGAGCCTAACCGGAACTGAACTCCAACATATGTGGATGCTTCCAATCAGTTCAAGTATTGTATAACATTCTTTTGTAGACAGTGTGTCTCCTTATAGGCAGTATGCCTCCTTTGTGAGCAGTGTGCTCGGGCAGTGAGCCCTAATTGGCAAGTGCCATTTTGTAATTCCTTATTCTTCTAATAGACAATAATCTTTGGGTTAATCACCTCGTGGTTTTCTCCCTTAATAGGGTTTCCATGTCAAAAATACTGTGTCGTGTTTTTCATTTCATGGTAATGTTTGCTTGTTTGAATTAATGCTGCATTGATTAATAAGAAAGTCCAGAAAGAAGAAATAATTAGGATAACTGATTCACCCCCCCTCTCAGTTATCGACATAGCACACAAGAAGAATGTTCCTCACTATGCCTTCTTGAAAATAAGAATAGTATGTTATCTAGTCTCGCTTGGATATGAAATCTGGAACTTAGTTGTAACTACATTCAAGACTGGCAAATATGAAGTAGAATAGGAGAATGCTGATGATATGAAATTAGGTACTTGTAAGCATAGTGGGAATCTACCTTTTAAGAGATTCTATTGTGACAAGATTGGCCATTATGCTCCAAGATATCCAGAAAAGAAATTGAAAATTAAGAACAGAGAAAACAAAAGTAGATTGCTTGAGAAAAGCTACTATGCGAAAGAAGATGAAAGTATATTTGATGATGAATCTCATGATGAATATGGTGAGGATAATAAGGATGATACTATTTTAGCTAACCCTAAATAATGTGTTCAAAAGGTAAGTCTTAATGATGAAGATACATTGATGTCTACTTTTCATACTAGACAAGAAAAGAACTATTGGGTTATTGAGAATAGTTGCTCAAATCATATGATTGGTGATAAAAGCAAGTTTGTTAAATTTGAGAAATGTGATGGAGGACTAGTTATATTTGGTGATGATTGTATTGCTAAGATATGTAGATGAGGCTCAATCAGTCTTGATGGTAAGCATAACACTGATGATGTTCTTTATGTTAAAGGTTTAAAGTAAAATTTTTTGAGTGTTGGACAATTGTGTAGCAAAGGGTACAATCTTATGTTTTAGGATGATGGCTTTGAGATTAGAAATGAGTCTAGAACCATGATAACAACTAGAAAGAGAATAGATGGAAAAATTTATCATCTCAAAGGCAGTCATAGTTATTTCTTTATGACTTAGATCAGTGAGAGTTGGCTATGGTATAGGAGATTGTGTCACATCAATTTTCATAGCCTGGTAAAGCCAACTTCAGGACAAGAGGTGAGAGATCTACCAAAGATTACAAAGCCTATCAATGTCATTTTTTAAGGAATGTCAAGTTGGAATGCAAGAGAGAGGAAGTTTACAAGTCAAAAAACAATCTTCTACCAGATTGTTGGAATTGGTGCATACAAATATTTGTGGTCCTACCAAGGTAAGGATTTTTCAAGATGACGGGTACTTTATGTTGCTAATTGATTATTATTCTAGAATGACATGGGTTACCTTTCTTAAAGAAAAATCAAAAGCCCTAGATAAGTTTAAGGCATTTAAAGCTATACTTTAGAATGAAATAAATATGAAAATCAAATGCTTGAGATCTAACAAAGGTGGCAAATTTACTTCAAATGAGTTTAACATGTTTTGTGAAGATCATGGGATAAAAAGATAGTTATTTGCCCCTAGGACTCCTTAGTAGAATGGAGTAGTTGAAAGGAAGAACATGACTATTCAAGAAGCTACGAGGACAATGATAAAAGAAGCAAAGCTGTAGGAAGTCTACTAGAGAGACGAAATTCATACTGTTGTCTACATATAGAACATAGTACAAGTAAGAGCAAATGACAAAAATACTCCCTATGAGTGATGGTATGAAAGGATTCATATTGCTAAATATTTCAAAATTTTTAGAAGCAAATGTTATATCAAAAAATATAAAGATCTAAATAAGTATGATGCAAGGTGTGATGAAGGTATTTTCCTTGGGTATTCTACTAGAAGGAAAGCTTATCGGTGCTACAACAAAAGGCTAAGAAAAATTATTGAAAGTGCTAATGTTAGGGTTGATGAAAATATTCACAAGATTTGAGAGGTTATTGTATATGAATAAAATGAGTCTTCTTATGGAGAAGAAGAAGAAGAAGAAGCCAAAGAAAAGGAAGTGCAGGTTGAAGAACATGGTATAGTCAAGGTTAGGAGGGAACTCAAGGAGAACAATCCAGACCATGTAGCAAGAGTAAACACAATGGAAACAACCTAAATAAATGAAGATTTAATCATTCAACATATCATATAATTAAAACACAAACTGGTCGGCAACATGCAAGCTACAATTAGGGCTCACAGGTCTAATTACAGAATATGCACAAGATATGGCTTTGAAGCTCCTTCGCAAAGAATTCAACTATCAACTATCTCCCTTATGATGAACTTATAAACTAACTACCTTCCTAGGTATCTATTACATAAATATATATGATCTCTGGATCATGAGATTCCTCCATGTTGGCCAAGGAAGATCACAAACTCTAATGAAGAGTTGTAAAGTGTGTACACGGATAGGTCAGACCCAATCATGTAGAATTCCTTTGCAAATGAATGGAATGATGCTGATCTAAGGGAATGTTGACTATGAACCAAGGAACATTGAATGATGTGTCATTAAGCTCTATAGGTCAAGAAATGTTTTGCAAGTCTTCTCCTTTAGCTGATTATCTGAGATTGTCAAATGCTCTGCTCTAAGAAAATAATCAATCTTTCAATAGCAATTTTTTTACTATACCTTAACCAAATGACCTAAGATTTGGATATGATGTTCATGAATGTATCTAGATCTTAAGTCCAGTTCTGCAAGGTTTGAAATGTAACTGCAATAGAATGCAAACAAAAATACAGAAACTGCTACTGATTGAACTACCTAAACTGAACTAAAAACTAAAATGAAACAAAGTAAAATACAAATAGACTGAAATGCAAATGTTTTTGGTTGATGCAAGATTGGTTTTGAACAAGGGATGCTCCTGCATCAGACATCTAAGGTTAATGATGAAGTGAGTATTGAAATTAGGGCAAACAACTAAGAGGGGGGGTGAATCAGTTGTCACAAAAACTTTTATCGTTTGGTGTAATTAAACCTATTTACCACTTATTATCAGATAAATGATATAACCATGAAACCATAAATCAACAACACATGAGCATAAACAAAATCAACACACATAACACCAAGATTTTTACGTGGAAACCTAGTTAAGGGAAAAACCATGGTGGGAGTTAAACCCACAAGAATTATTCTTTGTTAAAAGATTAGAAAATGGGGAAGGCACATGCCTTCAGGGTGCACTACCTAGATCTCACTTCTCAAAGAGGATCACCTCCTACATAAACATTTATAAGGTTATCATAGAAAGATTGAACTAGAAAACAACATCTTCTTCATGCTAAGGTAAGTTCCATTAAAGTGCACAATACTTCTGCTCTGCCCCCAAACACTTCTTCACTAACTCCTCATACTTTACTACTCTTCTTTCTCTTCTCTTCTTCTTCTCTACTCTCCTTTCCCTTGTTTCTTAGGATCTTATCATTTTTGCACCAGGATACATTTCCACAATTCATCCACTCATATTTATATGCTTCATCAACCTTAGAATAAACATCAAGGTCAGTAATACAATCATCTAACTTAATGCGAATCATTATATTGTCTACTAAACATCTTCTAGGAGATGAGTCTTCTTCGATCAAGACGCTACGCTCTAGAGAATTGCTCTTAGATCATCTACAACACGCTTGAATCATTTGGTCAGCCAAGACTGGGAAGAATAGTGACACTCAAGGACAAATCTTCAACCACGAGCTCAAACCTCAATGTGGAACACCAACATAGTAGGCATGTGATCTAGAGACCACCACAAGCATAATGAAATCAATACAGACAATCACATCACTTCACTCCACTAGAATCACTTGCATCTTCATCCGAAACCTCAAGAACACTAACTGCCGTGACTGTCATAATAGAAAGATTGCTTGTAGACCTCCAAACCACGAACCACTTGAATTGAGGATGCACACTAACATCCCAGATACACCTTTGGATCCATAGATCATAATAATCCAATGCGGATCAATCTAGACCAAATCTCTAACACTATGTCACCTCTGAACAACTACAAAACCTAGTTCTACTTAGATGGCCATAAATTCATTAATCTTTCATGTAGACCTCTCAAATCTTGACTGGAGCAACTTCAAACTATCCTCTACACAGTGCTTTGGTCCACAGACTCTAATCTTCATCCCAATGGAAATGTGGAACAATCTTCTTCACTAAACTACACTGTCTTTTACAAAGAAATATGTAACTCACTTGTCTCTTCTAGAGAGGCTAATTTTCTCAATATCCTCAACATACAGATCTTCTAAACAGGTATAGTTGACACCAATGACAACAAGGATATGTTGACATCAATGACAACACCAATTAGGAACATATTTGCAACAGTGAGTCCCTCACTTTGTTGGGGCTAGAGGAAAACCAAGATGGTCTACCTCAACCTGAGAAATCCATGATGAATCTTTTGTTGGTCTATCTTTCCACTTCACAAGGTATTCTTTGTATTGTCTTCCTCTGGTACTGCATCCAACTTTGCTATCTAAAATGTCTTCAATTTGTTCTGGTGCTTGTTGTGGTAACTGCTTCTACAAATTTCTCTGGTAATTCAACATCATATACATTTCCTGAGTCAAATTTTTTGAGTATCCTACAAGGTCCAAACTTATTCATCTTTAACTTGTTATATGTCCCAATAGGAAATCTTTCTTTTCTCAAGTACACCATCACTTCATCTCCAACTTGAAATTATTTGTGTCTTCTCTTCTCATCTGCTTACTCTTTGTACTTGATGTTCATCTCTTCCAAATGTTTCTTCACCTGATTATGCACTATCTCCATGTGTCCTACAAATTCTTCTACTTTTGCACTTCTCTTTTCTTCCACGCTAATATCTCTCAACTCTCCTACTTGTCTAGGGTTTACTCCTTTAATAATATCAAAAGGTGTTCTTTTGGTACTCTTATGTTGAAATTAGGGTAGGCAACTAAGAGGGGGAGGGGGGGTGAATCAGTTGTCACAAAAACTTTTATCCTTTGTTGTAATTAAACTTCATTACCACTTAATAACAGATGAATGATATAACCATGAATGCATGAGTCAACAACACATGAGTAGAAACAAAGTCAACACACATAAGACCATGATTTTTACGTTGAAACCTGATTAAGGCAAAAATCATAGTGGGGGTTAACCCACAAAATTTATTCTCTGTTAAAAGAATAAAAAATGGGGAAGGCACATGCCTTTAAGGTGTATTTTCTAGATCTCACTACTCAAGGAGGCTCACTACCTAAAAAAACCTTCACTAGGTTAACACAGAAAGATTGAACTAAGAAACATCTTCTTCATGCAAAGTTTAGTTCCATTGAAGCGCATAACACCTCTGCTCTGCCCTTTACTCACTTCCTCACTACATCCACATCTTCACTCACCTCCACACATTTCCACTTCACAATAATTATTTATACATGTCATCGACTTTGGAATAAACATCAAAGTCAGCCAAACAATCATCTATCTAGAACAATCTCCAAGATAAGCATTTCAATTACAAGACTTGACTAAGAAAAAAATGATGCAAGGGAACCACTCCTTTGTCATCCAGGAATAGTTAGGACTCAAATCTTCCTCAAACAACATGTCATGCTCCATAGAACTCTTCTTAGATCATCTGTAACATGCCTCAAGCATCCGGTCTAGCAAGACTGGATAGAATAGAAACACCCAAGGAGAAATCAACTATGAACTCAATCTTCAATGTGGACCACAAACACAATAGGGACATGATCCAAAGACCACCACAAGCACAATGAAATTGATCAAAACAACTGCACCACCTCAAATCACTAGAAATGCTTGCACCTTCATTCAAAACCTCAAGAACACTAACTCCCATGACTGTCACACTAGAAAGATTGCTTGAAGACCTCCAAACCATGAACCACTTGAGTTAAGGATACAAACTAACATCCCAAACATATCTCTCAATCCACAGACCATAATATTCCAATGCATATCAATCCAGACCACATTCCTGTCACTTTATCACCTCTGAACAACTGTAAAACTTGATTCTACTCAGATGGCCATAACCTCATCAATCCTTTATGCAGACCACTCAAATATTGACTGGAGCTACTTCAGACTATCCTCTACACAAATTTTTTATCCGTAGACTCTGATCTTCATCTTACTGGGAATGCAGAGAAATCTTCTTCACTGAACTACACTGTCTTTACTGTCTTTTACAAAGGGATATGTAATTCACTTGTCTCTTCTGGAGAGGCTAATTTTCTCAATATCCTCAACATACAGGTCTTCTAAATAGGTACAATTGACACCAATGACAACAAGGATATGTTGACATCAATGACAACACCGATTAGGCACATATTTGCAACAATCTCCCCCTTTGTCATTGATGGCAACATATGATGTGAAAAATTATTTCAACCATCAAGACAAGAACTTCTCCCCTTTTCTCTTATCACATCTGCAACCACTTTCTTCACTGCTCCCCCTTTCATCAACAACTACTCAATTCCATCCAAGTTTTTCACATGACTTCCCTCCCGCTTTGACATCAATGGCAAAGGACACATATTTGCAATCATCTTTTCCTCTTTTTATTTCTCAATTTAAAATCAACATACTGACTACTCCCCTGAGTAGCAACTCCCTAACACCAATCTAGATCACAAGATATGACTGTGAATTCCACCGAACTGATGCACATTAGTGCACCTTAGTTCTGAACAAGAGGAGTAATAACCCCTAGCATCACTATGTGATACTCAAAAGTATCCTTAGGTAGAGGCTTAGTGAAGATATCTGCGATCTAATATTTTGATGAAACAAACTCCAATCTGACTTCATTCTCATTTACCTTCTCTCTTAAAAAGCATGAAATTTGATCTATATGTGCTTTTTTCTTTAAATGCAACACCAGAGTCTTTGAAATGTTTATTGCACTTGAATTGTCATAGAAGATTGTAACAGGTTCTTCAAACACAACTCTGATATCTTTCAACATTTGCTTCATTCACAAAAATTGAGTGCAATTACTTGATGTTGCTATGTACTCTACCTCTGCAGTAGATAGAGATATTGCCTCCTACTTTTTTCTCAACCAAGAAACCAATCTCTTTCCCAAGAAAAATGCACCTCTATTGGTACTCTTCCTGTCGTCCGCATCTCCTACCCAATCAGCATCTATATATGCATGAAGGGTGAAATCATCACCCTTAGGATACCATAAGCCATAGTTAGATGTTCCCTTCAGATATCTAAAAATTCTTTTGACTACTATAACATGAGATTCTCTTGGATCAACTTGAAATCTAGCAACAAGGCAAACTGCATTCATAATATGAGGTTTGGTATGAGTTAGATAAAGTAGTCCTCCAATCATTGATCTATACCTTTTCTAATCTACCTTAGCGGAATCATCATCTTTACACAACTTGCATCCTATTACCATAGGAGTACTCTTGGTTTTGAATCCTCCATTCCAAACTTTTTCAACAATTCTTTCACATACTTAGATTGAGATATGAAGATGCATTTTTTTGACTAAATGATTTGTAGACCTAAGAAGAAATTCATTTAACCAAGCATGGACATCTCAAATTCACATTGCATCTAATAAGCAATTTTTTTACACATACTCTCATTTCCACCAAAGATGATGTCATCAACAAATACCTCAACAATCAAGATGTGTTCATGATCAATTTTGAAATGAAGATTACTGTAAGTAGTGCCTTTGTTAAAGCCTAACTTTAGCAGATACTTATCTAATCTTGCATACCAGGCTCTCAGGGCTTGTTTAAGTCCATACAATTCTTTCTTCAATCTGTAGACCTTATCTTCTTGTTCTCCATTCAAAAATGTTGACTTGACATCAATCTAGTAAACTTTAAAATATTTGTAAGCAGCAAAGGCAAGATATAATCTGACTACTTCAATTCTTGCCACCGGAGCAAAAGTTTCCTCAAAATCAATTCCCTCTATTTGAGAGTAACCTTTGCACACCAATCTTGCTTTGTTTCTCACAACTTCACCATCTTCATTCATTTTATTCCAGAAGACCCATTTAGTTCCAATTACATTTTTGTTTTCAAGTCTAGGAACAAGATCCCAAGTATGATTCTTTTCAATTTGCATTAATTCTTCTTCCATTACTTTTACCCAACATTCCTCATTACAAGCTTCACTCACTAATTTTGGTTCAATTTTTTAAATCAGGCAATACTCCTCTTGTTCTTCAGCAATTCTTCTTCTAGTTTGAACACCTTTATTTTTTTATCTCCTATGATTTGATTTTTAGAATATGCAATCTTACATATCTGGGAGTTTTGGGATTTTCTTCAACTTCTAATTCTTGAAGTTGCTCCTCAACATCTGCATTAACTTCTTGAGTCATTGGATTCTCTGGAGCAAACTGAACTTGCTTTCCTTCATTTTGAATTTCATTTTGATCATCTAATTCATATCGATAGAACATTGAAGGTCTCTCCTTGCTTTCATCAAACTTGACATTATCACTTTCAACAATCTTTCTCAATCTCTTGTTAAAGCATCGGTATGTCTTGCTTTGATTAGAATAACCTAGAAATATTCCTTCATCACATCTTGCATCAAACTTGCCTAGATCTTCATCTCTTTTGATATAGCATTTACTACCAAAAACTATGAAATATTTTATAGAAGGAGTATTACCAAACCAGAATTCATAAGGTGTTTTACCAGTATTACCTTTGATCTGTACCTGGTTAAGAGTGTAGACAACAATACTCACAACTTCTCTCCAATAGACATGTGAAACATTTACCTCCATCATCATAGTTTTAGTAGCCTCTTGAGTGGTTCAGTTCTTTCTTTCCACAACTCCATTCTGTTGAGGAGTCCTAGGAGCAGATAATTGTCTTCTTATTCCATGATCTTCACAAAATGCATTAAACTCACCAGAAGTAAACTCTCTACCTTTATCAGATCTAAGACACTTTATCTTCACACCTATCTCATTCTCCACCCTAGCCTTGAACACCTTGAATTTGTCAAGATCCTCATATTTCTCTCTCAAGAAAGTGACCCACATTATCAGGAGTAATCATCAATCAGTAACATAAAGAATTTGTCTCCTTGCAAACTCTTGATTCTAGCAGGGCCACACAAATCAATGTGCACAAGATCCAACAATCCATTTGAAAATTACTCTTTACTTTTGAATGTAGTTTTGCTTTGTTTTCCCAACTAACATTCCTTATGCAAGTTATTAGCAGGTTTCACAAGTTTTGGAAAATCTCTCATAGCCTGAGTAGTACTTATCTTGACAATGTTTTTTATTATATAAGTTGGTAAAAACTAGGGGCCAAACTCTTGCAACAATAGAACAAAAAGAGACAGCAAAGGCTCATGAACAAAAAGAGCCACCCAAACCAACTATAGCATAACAACATATACAACCAATAAACAACAGAAAGTAAATAGTAGCAGATAGACATCATAAAAACATAAAGAGAAACAAGACTAAGGAGAGACATCCTCCCTTCCACAATTTTATCAAGTTTCTTAAATTTCTCCTCATCTTTTCCATTAGCTAGAGTCCCATGTTCCTGCAACAGAGTTAGGTTGAGCATTGTTGAGTGATAGAGCATACAACTTATAAAGGCTCCCATAGATCAAACCTTTTGCTCCAGATAATCCACACATCCCCTAAGAACAACAATATAATTCCCCTGGCCATGTCCCTCCTCCTTAGTCTCCTCTTCAACCTCCTCCACTATCACCCTCTCCCCTTCACCAGCATTATCCACAAGACCACCACCCTCACCACCAGAGTCCTTCTGCTTCTCTTCTCCCTCACCTTCATCCTCTTCAGATATCTCTTGGACCTCAATGTCTTTAGCTTTCAACTTATCATCCCCCTGAGTGGAAGCTTTTAAATCACTTTTAGAATAATCAATTAATTTAGCCTACGAGGCCAGTTTACTAGCAATTCTCCTTGACCTTCTCAACCCAGAAGAGAAACCCTTATTCTTACATTTAGCTACCATTTTGGTTTTGTGCTTTTTCACAGGGCCCTCATAGTCACTATTCATAATCTTATGGGTGCCCACTTTGTCCTTCATAGCCTCCCCAATAGAAGTTGTCTCCCTGGAATTTCTTTTCTTACTTTCAACACTCCCTTTAGAAATAGGAGTATGCATATCCTTTGCATGGTCTCCTCAAGGGTCTCAGAAAAGGAAACCCCTTTCATATCTTTGGGATTAGTAGTATGGTAAGGTTCCTCAGAAACAGTGACAACAATGGGGGAAGTGTCAGTTGGGACTTCAACAATAGAGGGTTGTATTGGCCTTGGTGGGTCCAAGGCAAGGTGAAAATTATACAATTGAAGGATGAGACCTTGATGTAGAGGAACGAGGCATTTAGAGGGTTTCTTGTCAAATTTAGCTTTAACCTAGAAAATAGAGTGTTCAAGAGAAGACATCAAATAAAAAGGAAAAATTATCAAAGAATTACATCTGAAATGATTAAGTAGGGGGAGATGATAATTGTAAAACATGGTGAAACGTCCCTTTGGGGTGAAATATTTCATCAGGATAAAACACATCTCGTCCCATGGCTCTGGCAGCTTACATGCTCAAACCCTCCCTGGTACGGGACTAATTCCTCTCCTTCATCTAGGAAAAAATTCTAGTTCTGATGGTTAGCTGCCTTAGCCTTCTTTTGCAGCTTTGTTCCCTTTGTGGAAAGGCCAGTTGCCATGGCTATGAGCTCTTCAGAGATCTCAAAACCAATTCTACCAATGCTAACTCTGTGATTCTGCCATGAAAGGACACATTGCATAAACAAGTTTTCATCATATCTATTGAGGTATTCTAGAAAAGGACTTATGCCTCCTTCCTTATAATAGTGCCACACAATTGCATTTTCCTTAAATTCACAACAAAAAATGTGCTCAGTGTGAATTCTGTCTCCCCCCATTATCACCATACCCTTGAAAACATAGAGAACACAGAGCCGAAGATAACATAGATAGCTATCAACTAAGTGTCTTCACATGTTTATACTAGTAACATTAAAGGGTATGATGAAACAATAAATGAAGAAATAAACCAACATGCTTGAGTCATTAATACCCTAATATGCCTTCACAATCTCCAATCATTACCAATTATTCCCATGCTTGGAAATGATGTTTTTAAATTTACTATCAACATCACACATCCTACTCATCTTAACACGAGTGATCATAGATGCCAAAATGGCATTAATCAGAAAGGTACAATATATCATAATAACCCCATACTTAAGCATCCACATCATCTTCACACAAAAACTCTAACCTGTCACTCTCAATGTGATGATTCATCCTTGACAAGTCATCTCTTTTTGAATTAGTTCACTTACGTTAATGGGAATATTGTTATATTGGCTCCAGCATCGCCAATTCACAAACTACTGACCATAATCTATGAGAGCATCAGCAACTCTATTTCCCTCTCTGTAGATATGAGAGAATTCCACTCTAGAAATTCTTTGAATAAGAATTTGGATATCCACAATCAATTCATGTGCCCTATCTATGCTATCCCATTTTGCATACAAATATTCCCATTCATTCAATTGAAAGTTTCAATTACTTTTCATTTTCCACAATCTATTTTTTGACATCACCCGCAATCATTGCACTTTGTGGTTAATTTTCCTCAGAGGCTTTGTGTTGAATGGTTTGCATATATGTCTTCTATATCATTTCAAATCTTTTACATTGTTTAAAAGATTCTAGTACTCATTCTCTGTATCAGATTCTTTATTTTATGAGTTAAGGCTAACATTAATTGTTGTAATTGCCTTATCTATATTAGGTTCTATTTTTAGAAGATAAGGATTTTTTTTAGTCATTATTATAAACAACAATGTTGTAAATGGTTTTGTATTTGCAGCAATATGCCTTATTTGATTTATATCTTCTTGTATTTATTATATCTGTCTGTATATAGATGGCTTGGATTGCGTGATAATATATATAATGATTTTAATAATATTGGTCTTTTTTATTTATTCATGGCTTATTCTAAATATTGGGACTCTCTAGGTCATTGAATCAGCTATCTAAGAATGATTGTGGACATATTGGTAGCAATACCTACCTTTAACCTCTTTGTTTAATAGATTTATTGACCCCTTTTCTTTAGAATGATATATTTGTAAAAGTTTTCCTTTTTGAAGGTGCCTTCTTGTTTATCTATTTTAAATTTGAGGCATCAACTTGTAAGTTAGGAGTCCATATATGTTAGACCTTGATAGTATGTCAGTCATATGAAATTCTGTGAATCTTAATATGTCTATTACTGTATCTTATCATATCCATGACATAGGTATGTTTTTTTTATATAATTATGGCATAGTATTTTTAAAGATCTGAATAATACCAACCGAAGTATAAGTTAAATGTTTTACACTTATATCTAAAGCAATATTTTAGGCCGCTAGTGGTAGAGTAATTACTAGCTTGAACTATATATAAGTTGTTCACAAGTTTATATGTAAATTATTTTCTAGTAACTTAGAGTAGGATAGTTATATGGACACATTAGTAATATGGTACCTTGACACGAGTTATGTAGTTAAGGAAATGTGGAATTGTGGTGTAATCAGGAATTTGAATTGGAAAAAGGAGTAGTTGAATTTTAGCCTATTGTATTGTTTAATTAGAACATTTTGCATGAGTTGTTAAGGTAAATGTTCTATCTGTTAGATGAAAATTAGAATGAATAGATGACATTTTGAACTTGTATATGTTAGAATAGTCTTGTATTTTTTTTTATAAGGCTTGTGGTAAGGCTTGTATTATTATTATTATTAGTCACTTCTTGACCTATATAAAATATATAAAAAAATAGAGGATTCTTAAGAAATGGATTGAGCTTTCATCCATTTGAAGTTTAAAGTATCGACATATTAGCAAGTACCTTAGATTTGAAATTATACATATCAAGTTAAATTCATTAATTGTAGGTTTGAACTAGTAATGCATTGTATTATATTGTTCTCATGATGATAATTTGTAAGGTGAATTTCAATTGTTATTGGATGATGTTTTATCTCTTTATTAACTTATCGGTTAGGATTGAGATTTTAGATATTAAAATTAGGAGCTTTGTAATTACATGCTTTCACTAAAAATGATATATTGGTAGATGAAATACTATTACTTGAATTTATCTACATGATTATAGTTGTAGAAGGAATCACCCTACTTGTTGAAAATAATAGTAGATGGGTATATTTAATCTGCTATCGATGTAGTATGAAAATGATTGAGATGGAGGACTTTATCTTATTTGGAGTAGATTACTGATTTAATGGTTTCTAGCTATGGCATAGAGTTATGGATGTTAATGATCATCTACCCTCATCGTATATTTGGTTATTTATTCTCATTGCCAAATGAAACCAATTTGTGGTAAAAAGTTCAAGTCTGAAATACAAAGTCTTTGCGCTACGCATACATAGGCAAGGCCGTCATGGATGAGCCCCTGAGACATTAGGTCAGCCCCTGAGGGCCTTAGACTTGTCATTTTAAGCAATTGATATTTGTTTGATGTAAATTATTAACTATGCAGGACTAATGTTTCATTAGATGTGCAGTTTGAGATCTCTAAGCCATGTAGGATTCTAAAGCTAAGAAGACACATGTCTATTAACTAAGCAGCTTACTGGAGCAAGGAATATTTTTTTCAACTATTCTAAGAATAGGTATATGGTTCTTGTTATACTTGTTTGTAATTGCATGAGAGATGTCTTGTTCCAAATTGAAACGATCTTTTATTATGTATTTGTAAATTAGGTTGTATCTCTATTTATATCATTTATTCACTAGTTAGCTAGAAACTGAATTGTACATTTGGTTATCAGTTGCCACATTTTAGAACGGAGTAATACAGGGCCATTTAACTTGGTGTTGTAAAATAAACCTTTCTTGTTTATCAAACATGCATCTTATATTAGTCATGATAATTTCTTGTAATTCTTTATACATGACCTTAATGAATATTTACCTAATGTTATAATATGGAATTGTATGTGTATATTCATCTGATGCAAATAGACTTAAAATGATCTATGGTTGTTAGGTAACTCATAATGTTAGTTAGATATTGTTATTTAGTAATGTAGCCATGTAACCCCTAGAGGTTAAAGCTTAACTTAGAAGTTATAAATGAACATAATTTGTGTATTGTTGATATATATATATATATATATATATATATATATATATATATATATATATATATGTATATATGTATATGTATATGTATATATGTATATGTATATGTATATGTATATGTATATGTATATGTATATGTATATATGTATATGTATATGTATATGTATATGTATATATGTGTATATATATGTATATATATATATATATGTATATATGTATATACATATATGCATACATGTATATATACATATATACATGTATACATACATATATATACATATGTATACATACATATATACTTTTGAATTGCTTAGTTGAGCTTTTCTCTAGGGTTTCATGGTGGGGCATTACACAAAATATTAAAAAAATGTATGGCTAGAAAGATAAGAAGTATCTCTTTATTTTGGTTGTGGTTTTGTAAAATTTTATTGTAAAACATGTAAATTTGATGAGGTTGAAGTTTGAATTCAAGCTATTTTATGTTAAAAGTACAAATTTAGGAGCTACAATAGATGTCCAACTCTTAGGATTCTAAATCCACGACTAAATGGGAAAGGTTCATATATATTTTAAATTCAAGGTATTAAAAATGCATACATGTGAAAACATGTATGATTTATGCCTTTCATAATGCAAACTTGTTTTGCTGATAAATCTCAAGGTTGCCCAGTAATTTATATACATCCATGCACTTACCCAGTACACTTAAATTACTGTTGGGAGTTAGATTTTAGTGAAATAGTTTTATGTTCTATGTCTTTTAATTAAACAAACCTTATTGATGGGTGGTTTTGACTATAATTTCAATTGTAAAATGCGTAGGTAAACTTAGTTGTTCTTATTTGGTAATGTATCTTTTATGATTTGTCTTTACAATGTTGGTCTATGCCTCAATGGAGGATTGAGTCTGATGTATTATATTATTTACCCTAGGTAATTGAAGTTTTCTATTTTTCCAATAGAGTATTGTATCATGCTGATTATAATTGTGAAAGAAATGTTTAAAACCTAAGATTATCATTTTTTATGAATAATACAAGAAGTTTGGTAGGATGCACCAATTTGTTCATTGCGTGTATGATATTATATATCATTTTAAATTTTGTTCTTATGGATTTAATCTTTTAAAAATTGGATTTAAACTTTAAATAATTAAATATGACAACAACCTAAGTTTTGTGGTTAGTGCTCGAGTGTAACAACTTAGGCATGACATAAAAGGTTTCATTTGTTCATTTCACTTTCTAGGCATTGTTTTGGGTGTGCACACTCATGGTGGATGTTGAAAGAGGCTATACAAACTAGGTTTAAGTATTGCACAAGGGTTGGAGCTCATGTTTACCTCTTATAGCAAGTGGTTTTCACACCATTGTCAAATTTCAAGGATATTTGGAATAGAGCAACTAATTAATGTTTGTACAAGCTCTTGGTGACTGTTGGAGAACTTTGTAGGTTGTATTCAAACCATCTTTGAAGTACTATGTTGTACTTGATTGTATTCACCCCTTATACTAGAGTTTCTCCAAGTCAAATATTGTGTTTTAATCACTGCCACATTGGTTCTATTTATTATTCTCATTCTTGGTGGATGATATATGAATGCAAATGTATGGCTATTACATTGTTTAATAGTTGTTACCACTAATAATTTCTTATTTGGAGGTGGTTTAGAGTAGTCACATGTCATGTCCCGATATTAAGGCATTGCTTAAATTAAAGATTTAAGCATCATAATAAAGACAACGAAGTCATTTTCATAAAATGTGATATTTAGTCATATTTCTATAAACATATATAATAATATTAAATAATATTATTTTATAAATATCTTTATATATATATATATATTTATTCTATTTATAAATAATAAATATAAATACAAATATAAATATTATCATTTTCAAATATTATTATAATATTAATATAAAATAAATATATGTTTTATATTAATCAGTGGCTAACCAAAGTATTATATAACTCTAAAAGAGGATCAGATTATTCATAAGTTTTGAAGAGGTACAAATAGGAAAAGATACGATGTTAAAGAAGAAGGAATAAAACAATAAATAGGAAGGATTGATGGGTAGAAAAAGGCATCATGATGGATCAATCAAAGACAAGAATATAGTGGCCAGTAGATAAATTCAGCAAATATGAGTCAGCAATGATAGGGATAAAAAATATAGAAGTCAGCGAATACATATAAGATGCAGTGATCCCTATAAATACATAGGCAACAATGGTCATAAGAATATAAGGTAGTTTTAAGGAATAATGACTGAGTTTAAAAAGCATAAAAGAAAGAAATAAAATTTGATTTTAGAAAATGCTGAGTAATATATTCTAATTTTTAGGAAAGGAATATCAATGGAATATAGAGCAGATTTAGAGGAAGATAAAGGGTAGAAAAATAAGGAATGACATTTGATTTTATAGAGAAGGAATAATAAAATATTCTAAAATAAACATCTATTTTTGATATATTTAGGAAGGAGATAAATACATATAGATCTGCATATAAAGATTTAGTAGAGGATCATTAGAAGGGATCTCTCATATGAAAATAAGATCTAATTCTAAAGAGAGACATGAAGATAGAAAATAAGAAAGGAGAAAAATCCTTGAAGACTTCTAAAGGATACCAAAGTAGGAATCATCCTCCGAGTATGCTATATCTAACCCTATACTTTTTATGATGAGTGCAATAAGTAATGGTAAATATATATAATTGAAAGATTATCATGAGTATCATTACACATGTATTTATAAACATTATGAAACTTGCTATGAAATATATATAGGAAGATGTCCATTCCCAACACATTATAAGTAATGATATGTTCAAACTCAATGCCTATCTATTTCTATTGCCTACAACCTTAGGAGAGGCGAGGTGTTGTCAGGGAGATGTAGAGTAAATCTAATCCATGAGGTGGTGTCATCATGCCCTAGACAATTAAAGTTGTTAGGGAGAAGTGGATTAAATCTAATCCATGAGGTGGTGTCATCGTGCCCTAGACAAGTGATGTAGAGGCACTTGGATGTGTAGAAGGACTTGACAAGATGACAAGGTTTTCTTATGCTCTAAAGCCTAAATTCTAGGTTATTCGTGCAAAAGTGGGAATAGCAATTAGAGACTCTAAAATCTTCATGGAAAAGTTGATTAGAAATGCATTGGGACCCATTCCAATCATTGGCAAAGGCAGGTCAAACTCAGAACTAGTACTTCCTTCACAAACCCAAGATATTGCTTGTAGCCCTAGAAAAGAGAACAGTCATCAATAAATTTTGATGCAGATCTTCAAACCCAGATCTAAAAAAATTAGGAGACACCCATTTTGACTCCCTATCACATATCCAAAAATGGGTATAGGTTGTTTTGGATGATATGGCTCAACCTATAACTCCTCCTAATGACCTAGAGCCCCAATTAGGCCTAATTTGTGAAGCACCTACCCTTGGATGGAATGCTAGAACTCTCAGGACTACTTGAACATGTTAGGAACCTACCAAAACTATAGAATCTAGACTTTACTTGCTTCTAGAATCGACTGTCACCAAATTTCCTACTGTTGTTATCTCTTGCAAACACTTAGCACATGATTTTGCTAGGGTTCTTCACATAAACAACAGTAAATCATCTACTCTGCCCAAACCTCTTACAAAATACATTGAAATAACCTTACAATAGTCCATCCCATTGATCTATGTAGTTCTACATCAGTGGAATGGAGGGAAATACATGGATTATAGTCAAAACCCTAAAGGAGGGTTTCACAAACCAATTTTAGAAAGATGCAAAGAATTCAAAAACAAATAAGTGTCAAAGCTTCCAACCACTTGCAATGCAAAGTTAACTCATACCTCCATCATTCCCTAGACTCCTACCTTATGACGTCTTCGTACAGTGATAGGGTATGGCCTGTAGCAACGAATAACACAGAAAAAAGGTAGAAAATTGTGGTTTACTATTATTTCCTTCACCAAAAATGAATTCTCTATTTACAATGATCATGGTCAAGGCTTTAAGAAGCCTACCACAACACCTTTGAGTAGTTAGAGCATAGTTGGGGTCGATGGGACTATGTAACAACCATCGAACTGCCCTATTTTCTAACTGCAACAACTAATTACATGTTGTTAGCAGAGTTACATCGGTTGTTTGGGCTTGAAACTGCCTTCAAACAAGTTTACAATGCAATTAGGCCTTTAACTATGCATTAGACTCCTTGACACCACCTTACATGCCTTAGCAAGGCTTACAATCATGAAGACTACCTCCTAGATGACATCAATATGAGGAAATTTGGACATAGTCCTTATTACAATCAAGTGAATGGTCTTCTAAGACCTCATTGAAGCAAAACAACATGAGCCACATGAAACAAACATATATGACCTCCTTGGTGCTCCTGTACCAAGAAGTAAATCCCCATCCAAGGTTAAGGATTAGAAAGGAAGTAAGGATTAAGTCTTAAACATATTTGATACTTAATTGTGTTATGAATTGAACCAAATGTGGATTATGCTATGATGATTTGATCTCATGTAGTATTGTTCTCATTATTAATGCTATTATAGATGAATTTAATATGAATGATGCTATGAACTGAATATTATCTTAATTTATTGATCTTTATTATTTTTAATGTCCCTTTCTAGTGATATTAATGTATGGAAGTAAAGAAATTAGGAATATCCTAAAAAGGGACATTATAAGTTGTATCAGAGTAGTCAGTCTGCCATCCTATGTATACTACATGTGCCTAACATGTATACAAGTGTATACTTTGTGATTTATGTATATTCAAGTGTATTCAAAAGGTTACGTTTTTGACTTATGTGTATTCTTTGTAACATATCTTCATGTGCAATTGTGAATATCTTGTGTATTACATGTATTCACGTGTATGTTTCATACTTGTGTATACTTGATCAACTTGGGATGGTGGACAAGTCCACGGTATAGTATGGGATGCACTGAATCCCCTTCCCAATTGTTTGATGGTATACTTCATTTGAGTGTATACTCTATGCTTTGTATTTGTATTTGAGTGTATACTCTATGACTTCATGTATTCAATTGTATACTTTATGACTTCATGTATTTAAGTGTATACTCCATGACTTTGTGCATTCAAATGTATACTCCATCATTTATGTTTGTACTCCATGACTTATGTATGTTCAAATGAACACTTCATGACTTACTTGTATTCATGTGTATACTTGCGTGTTGCATGTATGCTTCATACTTTGTGTATCAAGTGTATGCTATGTGTTTTTGGTGCAGTCACGATAGGAGGGTTCATAGAATAAACTGTCTGGACCATGCAACAAGAGTAAATACAATGGAAACAACTAAGAGAAATGGAACAAATGCATATTCAGTCATTCAATATATCATAGAATTCAAATAGAGATCAACCAACAACATGCGGGCTTACAACTAAGGCACATAGGCCTAATTACATACATGCACAAGATAAGGCCACAGATGATTAAAGTAATGTGCGGACCTCCAAGGAAGGTCAGACAAGAACCATAGAATATTGAATGATGAGTCATTATGATCCACAAGTCAATGAATTCTCTACAAGCCTTCTCCTTTAGCTAATTATCAGGAACTGTTAGAATGCTCTGCTCTGAGAAATAGTTGATCTTTTGATAGCAATAATTTTTTGGTAACTAATCCAAATGCTCCAAATTCTTGATATGATATAGATGAATTAACGTAGATACTAAGTCCAAATCCACAAGATGTAATATGAAACTACGGTAGACTACTAGACCAAAAGCTAAAATTGCTTCTGACTGAACTACCTAAACTAAACTAGAAAATAAAAAGAAACAAACTAAACTGCAAACAAAATGAAATGCAATTGTTTTTGGTTGATGCAAGATTGCTCTTGAACCAGGGATGCTCCTACATCAGACATTCAGGGTTATTGAAAAAGTGAGTCCCTCACTTTGCCACGGCTAATGGAGAACCAGGGCGGTCCACCTCAGCCTAAGAAATCCAAGATGAATCTTTTTCCTATCTACCTTTCCACTTCACAAGATATTCTTTGTATTGTCTTCCTCTAGTGTTGCATCCAACTCTGTTGTCCAAGATGTCTTCAATCTTATTAGGGAGGACCTATGGAAACATAGAAAACCTGTCTTGCTTGAAAACACCTCAAGACCTATGTCATACCCAGGTTTCCCTACCAATTCAAGCGCTCTTAGACATTTTCTATCCAAAATGCCTAACTCAAACTAATCAGTCTATTACATAGGTGAAAATATTGAGAGTCTGTTATTCTCAAAACAAACACTACTTTCTTGGTGTGGGGTATTCTTCTTTAACCTCACTATTTCCAAGATTCTCAATTCCCAAGGCTTATAGCCTTCTTGAGCCCATTATCAGCCCTCCTCTCTAGGTCTGGGGTTCTGATTGCTTGGTGCCCAATCCCTCCTACTCTATTTTCACCCCTGTCTCTTCTTAGACTGTAACTTGCATTCCTAGCTGGGCTATGGAAGAGATCGCCTAGGACAATTTTCTATTGTCTCCCATTGATAATCCAATCACTACAGCAAAAGGAAAAACAAGAAATAAAATCTCTATTTGATGGCCCTCCATGACTTTACAGAGGAATTGTAAGGACATCAAAACAGAGACATTTTGTACAAATGGAAACAAAACAACAAAAATAAAACTAATTGTTGTACTTCAGATTGAATTATATAAAAATGCACAGATAGATTAAACTATCAAAATTTTGTTTTTCAAATTGTTCCTTCTTACATTCAATTTCTTTTTCAACTTCCTAACATCCAACCAATTTACAAAGCAAAACCCAGTTTTTATAATGTTCAGCTTTGTCCGTTATCAGATGGTTAGGTTTAATTTATGTCCATTCAGTTAGGTTTTCCTTACTAACTATTTTACGTTCTCCCCACGGCTATCATACTGCAGTTTTCCCATTCTGCTATCGGCCAGACTTATTACTTTGGTGTAACTTCGGCCCTTATTCACCGATACACCTGATCACACCGATGCCTTCACATATGCGGCTGTTGACTCCCTACTGCTGGTTCTCCGTACCACCACTGTTGGTCACCATATTGAATCAAACGAACCTGTTGAACCTCCAACATGAGGTTCAATGGTTCAACGCTACCTACCGTCGGTTATCATCGCCACTGTCGGTCACCACTTTATTGAACCAAATGAACTCATTGAACCTCTAACATGAGGTTCAATGGTTCAACGTTAGGTTCCTCCATTTGACCACCGGTTCTCTTCACTATTTGTTGAACCAAGTGAACCTGTTGAACCTCTAGTATGAGGTTCAACAGTTCAACAATGGGTTCATTCGTCGATCCCACTCCTTATTTGAAAATCAAAAGAACTTCACATCAAAAATGTGAAAATATACACACGGGCTCCAAGCCCTTGGTGCTCCTGCACCATACTCCCCCTACGCAAAAAAAAGTCAAGTCACCTCCAGTGACAACAAGGCAAAATCAATGCCCCACTTCTTGAACTTGGACTCTGCAACCCATGTAGCCTCTGCTTCAGGCAACTATTTCCACTTGATCAGATGCTCCATGTATACACCATGTCTGGTCTGCTTCTGCACTCGAGAATCCAGTATTCTCTTAGCCTGTGGTTTGAATGTAGGTGGCAAAATCACATTGCTTACGGTTTGTTTAGCTGCTGAACTAGATCCACCTGCTGCTGAATGAGAACCTTTAAAGGGTACTAGGTCCTAAACATTAAACACTAGTGAAATTGCCAAGTCTGCTGGCAAATCAATCTTGTAGGCATTTTTGCCATAGTTGTCCAGAATTCTGCAAGGACCAATCCATCGCATCTACAGTTTAGTTGGCATCCCTTTCTACAATCTAGCTTTGTTCAAATGAACCATGACTAAATTGCCAACTTCAAACTGAACATCCTTCCTGTGTGCATCTACCCTGTCCTTGATTTTCTAAGTATTCTCCATCAATGTCTTCTTTACCTGTTCATGTATCTCCTTCATAGACTATGCAAAATCCTCAGCATGACCACTTCTATATTCCATGTCTCAAAGATGTCAGAGTTCACATACACCTCGAGGGTGCATTCCATACACTATCTCAAATGGACTTTTGCCAATAGTCCTATTCACACTATCATTATAGGTAAATTCTGCCTGATAAATGACCTGATCCCAACTCTGTCCATATTCTTTTGTCAAACACATTAACAGGTTTCCCAACATCTTGTTCACCACTTCTGTTTGGCCATCTGTCTGTGGATGATATGCTGAACCAAAAGACAGATTTGTTCCTAACCTCTGCCATAGAGTTTTCTAGAAATGTCCCATGAACTTAGCATCTTGATTAGACACAATGCTTGTTGGAAGTCCATGAATCCTTATGACCTCTTTGAAAAACAAATGAGCTATATGACTTGCATCGTGAGTCACCTTATAGGGAATGAAATGACTCATCTTGCTAAATCTATCAACAACTACAAAAATACTATCAAAGCCAGTCTTAGTCTTTGGTAGACCAACTACAAAATCCATACTTACACAATCCCATGGTTTGGAAGGAATGGGTAATGGTTGATACAATCTAGCATTTCAAGAAGTTCCCTTGGCCTTCTGACAGATGATACACTGCTCTACATACTTTCTGACATCTTTGTGCATCTTCGGCCAATAGTAGAACCTCTGGACTAATTCCAATGTTTTGTTCAGACCAAAATGTCCACTCAAACTGCCATTATGCTTCTCCTGTATGAGGTTTTCTCTCATGGATCCTTTTGGTACACATAACTGTCCACCTTTGAACAGCAATCCTTGCTGCAAGGTGTAATCTACAAATTCACTATGAAAGTGATTTTCAAAGTCTTGACAGACCTTGTATGCTTCAGCAAAATCTTCATCTTCTTTGTAAAGGGCTGTGAACTCTTTCATCCATATGCTTCTTAATTGCACCTCTTGTACTATGAGTAGCCTCCTGGTTAAAGCATCTGCTACATTGTTGAGCTGTCCCTTCTTATGCTTAATCATGAATGTGTAAGACTACAAGTACTCCATCCACTTGATATGCCTATGGCTCAACTTATCTTGTGAGTTCAGAAAACTCAAAGCTTGATTATCTGTATATACAACAAATTCCTTAGGTATGAGATAATGCCTCCATTTTCTAAGTGCCTAGACTAGAGCATAGAGCTCCAAGTCATATGAAGAGTACCTGCTGTTTGCTTCATTTAGCCTCTCACTGAAAAAGGCTACTGGTCTATTCTCTTGGTTGAGTACTGCACCTACTGCAATATTGCTAGCATCACATTCTAAAGTGAATAACTTATCAAAACTAGGCAGCACTAACACTGGTTGTGTGGCTACTTCTTTCTTCAACAATTCAAAACTTTTATCAGCTGATTGTGTCCATTGAAACTTTGTTTTTACTCCACCTTTGATTGTATCAAGCATGTGTGCACAAATAGCACTGAAATTCTTTATGAATTTTCTATAAAATTGAGCTAAGCCATGAAAACTTCTCACCTCAGTTGCTACTCTGGGAGTAGGCCAATTCAATATGGCTTCTACCTTTGACTTGTCCATCTTCACTTCTCCTTTGGACAACACAAAACCAAGGTATACCAATTCCTACTTCATGAATTCACACTTCTCCAAATTTATGGTTAGTTGTTCATCATGTAACTTTTTCAAAATAGTATTTACATGTTCAAGATGCTCTTCTTTAGTTTGACTAAAAATCAAGATGTCATCTAGATAAACAACTACAAATTTACCCATGTAGTCTTTGAGGACTTCATTCATGAGCCTCACGAATGTGCTGGGAGCATTCAATAGACCAAATGGCATAACAAGCCATTCATACAGTCCTTCTGTGGTCTTGAAGGTTGTTTTCCACTCATCACCTTCCTTGATTCTGATCTGGTGATAACCACTTTTCAGGTCTATCTTGGTGAAGTATTTAGCCCCTCCTAAACAGTCCATAAGATCTTCAATTCTAGGAATTGGAAATCTATACCTTATGGTGATCTTATTGATAGCTCGGGAGTCTATTTATAGTCTCCATGCTCCTCCTTTCTTTGGTGCCAACATTGTAGGCACTACACAAGGACTTATGCTTTTCCTAATCAATCCCTGGTCAAGCAACTCTTGTACTTGTTTGGCTATCTCCTTATGTTGTTCTGGGGTCATCTTGTAAGGAGCTTTGTTAGGTAAAGATGCTCCTGGAATCAGATCTATTTGATGGCTAATAGTTCTTTGTGGAGGTAGTGTTGTTGGTGTTCCATCACTAATTATGTCCTTATACTATTCCAGTATAGTCTGTACCTCTTTTGGGACTCCTACCTTTTTGTCTTTTTGCTCCTCCTTAGGTTTCACTGTGATAGCATAACCAATACCATCCTCCTTAAGAATGTTCAAAAACTCTTTACCACTCACAATTAAGACATTAGGGCTTTTAGTCTTACCTACTTCTTCATCTTCCAATGACTGAATTTTATAGGTGACACCATCTTTTTTAAAAGAATATGCATTCTTCTCACCATCATGTATGGCCTTTAGGTCATACTGCCATGGTCTGCCCAATAGGAGATGACATGCATCCATGGGTAGGATGTAACAGAGTACCCTGTGTTTGTATCCACCTATACCAAACTCTACCCAAGTTTGCTCATTGACTATCACATGTTGACCTTTATTTAACCATGTGACTCTATATGGATTTGAATGAGGTATTCTTTGTAAATTTAATTTTCTAACTGCTTCATCAGACACTATATTATCAGTAGACCCTAAGTCTATGATTACTTGACATACCTTATTCATAATCTTGCATCTGATTCTGAATAAAGCTCTCCTTTGACTTGGTTTAACTTTCACCAGTTCTTTGATCAAATTTATCCTTACCATGATGTTCTCTCCCACTTCTGAGGCTAGACTGACTTCAGGTGATTTGCTACTTGAAGCATCATCTTGTATATAATGATTTCTTTTATCAACTCCTTGAGAAGAAGATGTGCCCTTATCAGGACACCTGTATGCTAGATGGCCTAATTGACCACAATTGTAGCATTTCATAGTGGCAAAGTAGGATCCTCTGCCTGATCCTCCTGATCTTCCTCTGCTAGATCCCCTTCCTCGGTAGTTTCCTCTACTACTAGTCTCTCCACTCTACTCTGTGAGTTTGGATTTTCCTTGGGACCTTTGATCAAGGTTCCTACCACCATAACTTCCCCTTCCTCTATTGTCTCTACCTCTTCCTCTTAATTTGCTACTTGACTCTTATTTCTTCTTGCCCTTCTCCTCTACCTTGAGTGCTAGCTGATAGCTTTGATGCATTGTTGTAGGGTTGAATAAGCTGATTTCCTCTTGAATACTCCACCTTAAACCATTGAGATATCTTGCCACTTTTACGTTTTCATCTTCCATCACCTTAGACCTCAAGCATAGTTTTTGAAGCTCCTCAGTGTATGCATTGACATCTAATTCTCTTTGTCTCAAATTTTGTCATTTCTTGTGTAACTAGACTTCATAATCTCCAGGCATGTAGACTTCTTTGACTTTAGCCACCATACCTTTCCAAGTAGCTATAGGTTTCTTACCTTCTTTTTCTCTTTCAGTTTGAACAAATTTCCACCATGTCAAAGCAGCTCCTCTGAGTCTTGATTTAGCCACCTTCACCTTTTGGGCTTCAATCATTCCATCACATTCAAAGTGATTTTCTATACCTTCTATCCATTCCATAACCAAATTAGGTTCCATTTTTCCACTAAAAAGAGGAACTCCTTCTAATGTCTTACCACTCATGGCTTTTAAGGCCTTCAAGAAAGGTTCTTCTTCCATCTTAGGATCAGGTGTGGGCTCTTCATCTTCTACAGACACACCTTTCTCCTTACCTTCAGAATCTTTAATTTGTTGACTAACTTCTTCAATCTTTTCCATCATTACACCCAGTTTACTTTCCATTTCTGCTAATCTTTCCTGTAGGAGCCTGTTATCCTCTTCTTGTTCATCAATTTTCTTTGCCAATTCTGCATTAGTCACCGTCTTCTTCGATGAGCCTTCAAATTCACTTGAAGTTGGTGATGACATACAACTTCCTCTATCCCAATCTAGGAATAGCCCAAATCTTTAACTTTGCTCTGATACCAATTTGTTAGGGAGCACCTATGGAAACATAGAAAACCTGTCTTGCTTAAAAACACCTGAAGACCTATGTCATACCCAGGTTGCCCTACCAACTCAAGTGCTCTTAGACATTTTCAACCCAAAATGCCTAACTCAAACTAATCAGTCTATTACAGAGGTGAAAATCTTGTGAGTCTGTTTTTTCTCAAAACAGACACTACTTTCTTGGTGTGGGGTATTCTTCTTTAACCTCACTGTTTCCAGGATTCTCACTTTCCAAGGCTTATAGCCTTCTTGAGCCTGTTATTAGCCCTCCTCTCTAGGTCTAGGGTTCTGATTGCTTGGTGCCCAATCCCTCATACTCTGTTTTCACCCTTGTCTCTTCTTAGACTGTAACTTACATTCCTAGCTGGGCTATGGAAGAGCTCGCCTAGGACAAGTTTCTATTGTCTCCCATTGACAATCCAATCACTACAACAAAAGAAAAAACATGAAATAAAATCTTTGTTTGATGGCACTCCATGACTGTACAGAGGAATTGCAGGGACATCAAAACAGAGACATTTTGTACAAATGAAAACAAAACAACAGAAATAAAACTAATTACTGTACTTTAGATCGAATTATACAAAAATGCACAGATAGATTAAATTGTCAAAATTTTGTTTTTCAAACTGTTCCTTCTTACATTCAATGTCTTTTTCAACTTTCTAACATCCAACCAATTTACAAAGCAAAAACTAGTTTTTATAATGTTCAGCTTTGTCCGTTATCAGATGGTTAGGTTTGATTTTTGTCCATTCAGTTAGGTTTTCCTTACTAACTATTTTACGTTCTCCCCATGGCTGTCGCACTAAAGTTTTCCCATTCTGCTATCAGCCAGACTTATTACTTCGGTGTAACTTCGGCCCTTGTTCACTAATACACCCAATCACACCGATGCCTTCACATATGCGGCCATTGACTCCCTACCGTTGGTTCTCCATATCGCCACTCTCGGTCACCATATTGAATCAAACGAACCCATTGAACCTCCAACATGAGGTTCAATGGTTCAACGCTACCTACCGTCGGTTCTCATCACCATTGTCGGTCACCACTTTATTGAACCAAATGAAATCATTGAACCTCTAGCATGAGGTTCAATGGTTCAATGCCAGGTTCCTCCATTTGACTGCCAGTTCTCTTCACTATTTGTTGAACCAAGTGAACCCGTTGAACCTCTAGTATGAGGTTCAATGGTTCAACGCTGGGCTCATTCACTGATCCTGCTCCTTATTTGAAAATCAAAAGAACTTCACATCAAAAATGCAAAAATATACACACGGGTTCCAAGCCCTTGGTGCTCCTGCACCAAATCTGCTCCGATGCTTGTTGTGGTAACTGCTTCTTCATATCTTCTTCCTTGTTGTCACTGAACTATGTTTCATGATATTAATAAAGGTTTGCAATGTTAAAAATAGGTGATATACCCAAAGTCTCTGGGAACTCCACTTCATATACATTTCTTGAATCAAACTTCCTAACTATTTTACAAGGTCCAAACTTCTTCATCTTCAACTTGTTATATGTCCCAACTGGAAATCTTACTTTTCTCAAGTACACCATTACTTCATCACCAAATTCAAATTCCTTATGTCTTGTCTTCTCATCTACCTTTTCCTTACACTTGTTGTTCATATCCTCCAAATGCTGCTTCACTTGATTATGCACTGTCTTCATATGATCTACAAATTTCTCTACTTCTACACTCCTCTTTTCTTCCATACTGATATCTCTTAATTTTGCTACTCCTCTAGGGTTTATTTTGGTAACAATCGCAAAAGGTGTTCTTATGGTACTCCTATTTATTGAATTGATATATGCAAACTCTTCTTGTGAAAGAGTCAAATCCCAACTTCCTATCTTTTCTCCAACCAAACATCTCAACAAGTTTCCCAACTCCTATTCACTACCTCTATTTGTCCATCGGTATGTGGATGAAAAGTAAAACTAAACTTCAAATATGTCTTCATCTTCTTCCAAAGGGTCTTCCAAAAATATCCAACAAACTTTGTATCTTTGTCTAAAACATCCTCCTAGGTAATCCAAGCAATCTCACAATCTCCTTGAATAATAGGTCAGCCACATGCACTGCATCAGTTGTCTTCTTACATGGTATGAAATGAACCATCTTTGAAAATTTGTCAACCACTACAAATATGGAATCATGTCCTCTCTGTGTCTTCGGTAGTCCCATTACAAAATCCATGTTTATGTCTTTCCACGGTCTCTCTGGTACTATCAAAGGTTTATACAATCCAATGTTCTAACTACTTCCTTTGGCAACTTGACAAACTCTACAACTCTGAACAAATCTACAACATCCTTATGTATTTGAGGCTAAAAGTAGTTTTCACTCACCAAAGCCATTATCTTGTCAATGTCAAAATGTCCTACCAATCCACCACTATGCTTCTCCTTGATCAAATTGGCTATCATTGAACTTCTAGCTATGCATAACTAACTTCCTTTGAATAACGTATCTTCTTGAATGAAATAATCCAACCACTTACTCCTATCTGTCACAATAGGTTCTTTACATGCTTTCCAAGGTTCTACAAAATCAGTGCCTCCCTCATACATATTATTTAATTCATCAAAACCCAACACCTCAACTCTCATCTCTGTCAACAAGTTTCTTCTCCTACTCAATGCATCAACAACTTTGTTTGGTTTTTGACTCCTATGCTTCAACACAAAAGTATAACTTTGCATGAACTCTACCCATCTCATATGTCTTTGATTCAACTTACCTTGACTATTCAAATATTACAAAGCTTGATTATCTGTATAGAACACAAACTCCTTATGCAACAAGTATTGTCTCCACTTCTTCAAGGATTGAATTATGGCATAGAACTCTTGATCATAAACTGAATATCTTTTCCTTGTATCATTCAACTTCTCACTGAAATATGCTACAGGTCTACCCTCTTGACTTAATACTACTCCAATTGCATTTCCACTTGGATCACGATCAACTTGAAATACCTTATTGAAATCTGGTAATGCTAAAATAGGTTTCTCTGTCACTTTCTATTTCAACAACTCAAAACTTTTATCTGCTCTAGATGTCGACTTAAAGTCTTTTCTGTCACCTCTCATTATCTATGTTATAGGGTTACAAACTGAACTGAATTTTTTGATGAACTTCCAAAGAAACTAGCCAAACCATGAAATAATCTAACATCTCCAATGCTCTCCAGTGTAGGCCATTCAATAATTGCTCTTACTTTCTTGGGGTCCATCTTCAATCCTTCCACAGAAATCACAAATCCCAAATACACTAGTTCTTCCTTCATGAAACTACACTTCTTGATGTTTATCAACAATTTCTCTTCTCTCAACCTCTGCAAAACTTGTCTAAGGTGCCACAAATTTTCCTCTTTTGTCTTCCTACAAATCAGAATATCATCCAAGTACACAATCACAAACTTACCCAAAAAATTCTTCAAGATTTCATTCATCAACTTAATAAAAGTACTCGGTGCATTTGTCAATCCAAAAGGCATCAGTAACCACTCATACAATCCTTCATTTGTCTTAAAAGTAGTCTTCCATTCATCTCCTTCTCTGATTCTGATATGATGGTATCCACTCAAGCCAAATCTATCTTTGTGAAATATCTTACTCCACTCAAACAATCCATAATATCATCCATCCTAGGTAAAGGAAATCTATACTTAACTATGATCTTGTTTATTTCTCTAGAGTTAGAACACATTCTCCATTCTCCATCTTTCTTAGGTGCTAACACTATAGGTACTGTACAAGGGCTCAACCTTTCTCTAATCAAACCTTTACTTAACAACTCTTGTATCTGTCTATTCAATTCTTCATTCTCTGCTGGTGTCATTCTTTGTGCTGCTTTATTAGGCAAACTTGCTCCCGGTATAAGATCCATGTGATGACTGATACTCCTTATAGGTGGTAATCCTTTAGGTACATTATCTAATATGATGTCTTCATACTCTATCAGAAATTCTCTTATCTCCTCCAATTGTGATTCTTCAGTTTCTTTCTTCAGTGCTTCAGGCTTGTTAGGAATCAAGGCATAACATATATTCTCATACCTCAAACCATCCAAAAATTTTCTTCCATCTACCAAACAGATTCTAGCATTCCCACACACTTTACTCTTATGATCATCCTCCAAAGGAATCAAAGTAATTCTCTTTCCCTTTGATTTTATAGTATATGTATTATTTCTCCTATCATGTATAGCTTTTCTGGCATACTGCCAAGGTCTACCTAACAAGATATGAAAAATATCCATAGGCATAATATCACACAAGACTTCATCATGATATGATCCAATATGAAATTTCACTAGACATTGCTCACTCACTAGTACCTTATGATCATCCTAAATCCATGCTATCTGATATGGCTTAGGGTGTTTCAATCTTTCCAACTTCAACTTAGTCACCATCTCTTCTGAAACTAGGTTATCTAAACTACCACTATCAATCACAACTTTACAACACTTACCTCCTAATTTGCATATGGTTCTGAACAAACCTTTCTTATGCAGTGGCTCCTCATTTGCCTCTATTTGAAATAGTGCTCTCCTCTTCACCAATGATTCTCCTTTCTCTAGATTGCCAACTAAACAAGGGGATCCAACATGTTCTTCTTCAACAGAGGCTATTCTTCCACTATTCTCTATCTTCTTGCTTGTACTTCCCTGATTACATTCAAATGCTCTGTCCTTCACTTCCACACTTGAAACAAGTACCTCTGAATGTTCTCTTATCAAATCCTCTTCCTTCTCTTTTGTATCCTTCATTCTAGTATGCACTAGGGTTTCGTTTCTAGTAAAAATTTATGTCATCTCTCTGGTAAGCATTATTATCTCTGTCATCCTTCTTCAATGGGATGTCAAACTTCTTCTACTCAAGATATGTTCTGTCTCCTCCAGAATAAGTCCTTCCTTTCTAAAATTTGCCTCCCCTACCTCTCTGTCTCTGATCATGTCTTTTATTCAGCTTCTCTTCAACTTTCAAGGCAAACTGATATGCTTCCTCCAAAGATGTCATCCTTACCAGGCCTAGTTCTTCTTGAATGTTCAATCTCAGTCCATTGATGTATCTATCCACTTTCTCCTTGCTTTCTTCACTATGTCATGTTCTTATGATCATGTTATGAAATTTTTTAGTGTACTCCTTCACAGTTTTCTCCTTGTACCTCAGGTTTTGCAATCTCGTTAATAGCTCCAACTCAAAGTCAGCAGGTATAAACTGATTCATCAACTTTGTCACTATTCGGTCCCACTTTGTAATGTTTTCTTTCCCTCTTCTATTTCTTTCCAACTGAACTTCCTTCCACCATATAGCAGCATGTCCTTTTAGTTTTGTCTTTACAAATTTCACTTTCTCTAGATCTTCAATCTCCTCATATTCAAAGTATTCTTCCAAGTCATTTATCCAGTCAATCAATTCTTTAGGGTTCAAATTACCAGTATAGTTCGGCACATCAACTCTAAGTCTTTTTCCAACCTTTGAAATAGCTCTCAACATCTTTACTTGATCTTATTCTTCTTCCTCATCACCTTTGCCAGTTTGTTCAACAGATTGAAATTCTTCTTCATCATCACTTTCAACATTAGGTCTCGGTGTCAATCCTCTTCGCCTATCTTCTTCAGCAACATCCAATCAAATTCACATCATTCTCATCATTTCCATCATCTCATCCATTCTACCAGCCATTGTTCCAACATCAAAGACTCTCCTCGGTGGCATTCTTCCTAGGATCAAGTGTAAACTACCTCAAATTTAGCAATCAGGCTACAAGGTGACTACTTCCTCACAATCGGTGATCGGTTGCAACACAAGTAACCTACCTTATATCAGTGATCTATCCATAGAAATATATTATGGAATTCCCTCACCAACTTCACTCAATTCACTCCCAAAGATTCAAACTTTCACTCTGATACCAGTTGGTGTAGTCACAGTAGGAGGGTTCATAGAATGAACTGTCCAGACCATGTAACAAGAGTAAACAGAATAGAAACAACTCAGAGAAATGGAACAAATGTAGATTTAGTCATTCAATATATCATAGAATTCAAATAGAGATTAGTCGGCAACATGTGGGCTTCTAATTAGGGCACACAGGTATGATTACATACATGCGCAAGTTAAAGCTTTGAAGCTCCTTCGCATAAAAATCCAAATCCTAAGAACTTTATAACTTGATTACTAATTTCCTAAGGATCTATTACATATTTATATATCCTTTCCAGACCAATAGATTCCTCTGCATCAACCAAGGAAGATCACAAATTCCAATGAAGAGCTGTGACGTACAAACACAGATAACTCAGACCCAAATGCATAGAACACGCCCACAGATAATTAGAGTAATGTGCGAACCACTGGGGTAGGTCAGCCATGAACCAAAGAACATTGAATGATGAGTCATTATGATCCACAAGTTAAGGAATGCTCCACAAGCCTTCTCCTTTAGTTGATTATCAAGAACTATTAGAATGCTCTACTCTGAGAAACAGTTGATCTTCTGATAGCAATAACTTTCTGGTAACTGATCCAAATGTTCTGAATTCTTGATATGATGTAGATGAATGAATGTAGATACTAAGTCTAGATCCATAAGATGTGAGATGAAACTGCGGTAGACTATCGGACCAAAAGCTGAAACTGCTTCTGACTGAACTACCTGAACTAAACTGGAAAATGAATAGAAAAAATTGAACTGCAAACAAAATGAAATGCAATTGTTTTTGGTTGATGCAAGATTGCTCTTGAATCAAGGATGCTCTTGCATCAGTTTCATGTATTATGTGCATATACTCATGTATTACATACTATGTTCATGCTTCATGTTTGATATACTTTTGTGTATCATGTGTTAAGTGTATAAGCTTTGTGCGTGCTTCAGGTATTGTGTATATTTATGATTTGTGTTTCATATATAATTGTGTGCATATACTTCAACATGGATCTTTTCTCTTCTATAATCTTATCGATTGTAAATTGTCTCCACGCTATCTTATCATCATCATTAAACACTTCTACAATCTACCTTCTCTACAACATCAGTAGATTCATCTTTCCAAATTTTCAAGATGTCTCATCACTTATTGGAATCTTGGAATCTCAATACTCTCAAATCTTCGTTAGCATCAAAAAATATTTTCATTATCTAAACCCACATCTTCATCTATGATACTTGCATCATGTCATTGCTATTCAAAACATCAAACAAATACTTATACTTTTCAAATATTCTTTTCTCTTTTCATGGAATCACAATCATTTTCTCTTCAGTAAAGCAATATTCATTCTAGATCAAATTCATAGTTTTGTCTCTACACATCAGAAAGTAGACGTTAAAAGTGTAATGAAAAAACTCGTTGTGATTTCTTGAGGACAAGCAATCTTGAGTGGTTAGGGCTATCATTTCCCGATATTAATGCATTGCTTAAATTAAAGATTTAAACATCATAATAAAGACAACAAAGTAATTTTCATAAAATGTGATATTTAGTCAGATTTATATAAACATATATAATAATATTAAAATATAATAATATTATTTTATAAATATTTTTATATAATATATTTATTATATTTATAAATAATAAATATAAATACAAATATAAATATTATCATTTTTAAATATTATTATAATTATAATATTTATAATATAATATCTTATTAAATATAATATATAATATATAAATATAATTATTAATATAAATATTAATACTTTAAATATTAAATAATTATAAATTATCATAATATTAATATAAAATAAATATATGTTTTATATTAATCGACGGCTAACCAAAGTATTATATAACTCTATATTAAAAGAGGATCATACTATTCATAAGTTTTGAAGAGGTGCAAATAGGAAAAGATACGATGTTAAAGAAGAAGGAATAAAACAATAAATAGGAGGGATCGATGGGTAGAAAAAGGCATCATGATGGATCAATCAAAGACAAGAATATAGTAGTTAGTAGATAAAGTTAGCAAATATGAGTCAACAATGATAAGGATAAAAAATATAGAAGTCAGCGAATACATATAAGATGCAGTGATTACTATAAATACATAGGCGACAATGGTCATAAGAATATAAGGTAGTTATAAGGAATAATGAAAGAGTTTAAAAAGTATAAAGGAAAGCAATAAAATCTAATTTTATAAAATGTTGAGTAATATATTTTAATTTTTAGGAAAGGAATATCAATGGAATATAGAGCAGATTTAGAGGAAGACAAAGGGTAGAAAAATAAGGAATAACATCTAATTTTATAGAGAAGGAATAATAAAATATTCTAAATTAAACATCTATTTTTGATATATTTAGGAAGGAGATAAACACATATAGATCTGCATATAAATATTTAGTAGAGGATCATTAGAAGGGATCTCTCATATGAAAATAAGATCTGATTCTAAAGAGAGATATGAAGATAGCATAGAAGAAAGGAGAAAATTCCTAGAAGAGTTCTAAAGGATACCAAAGCAGAAATCGTCCTCCTAGTATGTTTTATCCAACCCTATGCTTTTTGTGGTGAGTGGCATAAGTAACGATAAATATATATAATTCAAAGATTATCGTGAGTAACATTACACATTTATTTATAAACAATATGAAACTTGCTATGAAATATATATAGGAAGACATTCATTCCCAACACATTATAAGTAATGATATGTTCAAACTTAATGCCTATCTATTTCTATTGCCTACAACCTTAGGAGAGGTGAGGTGTTGTTAGGGAGAGGCAAAGTAAATCCAATCCATGAGGTGGTGTCATCTCGCCCTAGACAATTAAAGTTGTTAGGGAGAGATGGAGTAAATCCAATCCATGAGGTGGTGTCATCGTGCCCTAGACAAGTAAATCCCCATCCAAGGTTAAGGATTAGAAAGGAAGTAATGATTAAGTGTTGAACATAGTCGATACTTAATTGTGTTATGAATTGAACCAAATATGGATTATGCTATGATGATTTGATCTCATGTAGTATTCCTCTCATTATTAATTCTATTATAGATGAATTTAATATGAATGATGCTATGAATTGAATATTATCTTAATTTATTGATCTTTAATATTTTTAATGTCCCTTTCTAGAGATATTATTGTATGCAAGTAAAGAAATCAGGAATATCCTAAAAGGGGACATTACGTCACACAACGAATATCAATAATTAGTGAGTTGTTTGGGAATATTAGAAAAACCTATAACATAAAATTTTCTAGTCATCTTTGGTGGGTTTCAATTGTTATGCCCTCTCCATGGAAGTGAAGATTTGAGTGGTTTTATGAACCTAAATTAGGGGTACCCAAAGGTGGAATTAGGAGAAAAGGAGAATGCAACATAAAGGTAGGAAGGGTATGGATGAGTTGAGGAGAAATTTTAAAAATTAGAAGCTAATGTAACCATAATTTCTTGTCATATGAGAAAAAAGGACATGTTTGAGAGTGTTGCTTGTTATTACAATAAAAATGAGCATAAAAGAGAGCCCTACCGAGGAATTATTACCCAAAAGCACTTATGATCATGGAGGAACATCAAATATTGCAAAAATCTTCTATTTTAGTTGAAGAACAAATTGAAAAGAAGTTTGATGGGGATGAATGCAAAGAAGTTAGACCAATGGATCTCATAGATAGAGGTTTGCTTCAAGTTACCTAAATTAAATCATTGACAACAAATTTCCTTCACTTGTTTGAATCTATCTAGCCATGCTTTGAAATGATATGAGGCACATGTTATCATTGCAAATGAGGAGATTTAGTTACCTAATTGTAAATGAGAAGAGATCCACCGATTATAAAATGGGAAGAATTTAACCATATATGCTATAAGGAAAAAAAGAGTAATCCATTGAGACTTCTTTCAACAATGACAAATGCAAAGTGTCTAAGAATACATGAGTGAGATCTACAAAAGGGCAATACATTAAGGGCTTATTAAAGCATATTCAAATGGCTATCCTAATGATTGAACCTCAAAATCTTGATGAGGCTTTGAGATAGCCCATTATTTGGACATGGACAAGAAGAAATCTATCTTTTACAATGATAAAATAATAGGGTAAAAAGGAAAAAATAAAGTAATATTCACTTCTACGGAGTTCAGGACTAAGAAGAATATTTGGGACTTTGAGAGTTCCTATTAACAAATTTGATCATAGATTGTAGAACAGTGTTGAAAGTTCATGAGGTAGAATTTAGTGAGAGATAAAAATTGTGACATTGCATCGATGTGTTTTGGACTCTAGCATTACCATGGAAGAAACCACATGAGGTTTGGATGAGTTAGTGTCTCTACATCATGATTAGAATATATTGCTAGAGCATGTATGATAGTGTAGGTGCACATGTGGCATTACCTGAGTGTAGTGATGACAACAGAGGATATGTAGATGTTTTGGGAGCTGCTCTCGATTACTCTAGGTTATTAGAATTGTTTTCTCTATTATTATAACCCATGATATAGTTTTGGTGGTACTATAGGACATGTTTCACTATTAGGTGTGTTTGGTCAACAACCATTGACCTAGTTATTACAAGAGTATCTAAGTAGATGAATAGATTATTTATTTAGATAAGTCTCATTGAAGTGAGTTAATGTCTCTACATCATAATTAGAATATATTTCTAGAGCATGTATTGTAGTGCAGGCACACATGTGGCATTACCTGAGTTTAGTGATGACAATAGAGGATATGTAGATGTTTCTAGGAGATACTCTAGATTACTCTAGGATATCAAAATTGTTGTCTTTATCATCACAACCCATGATTTAGTTTTGGTGGTACTATAGGACATGGTTCACTATTAGGTATGTTTGGTCAACAACTATTGACCTAGTTATTACAAGAGTATCTAAGTAGTGAATAGATTGTTTATTTAGACAAGTCTTACTGAAGTAATATATGACAAGTAATTGGCATAGTATAGTTGGACCTGATAGTTGATATTCCATAAGTAGTTAGAGTGCTGAGTCAGTTAGGACTCTAGGATAATGAATCAAGGTTACATGTAGTCTATGATGCTAAGGGAATATGTTGATGCTAGATGCAAAGGTTATGTTTGTTAGTGTAGGAAATTATTTTCCTTCAATTTTACTTAAAAGCTAGCATAGGTAAATAATATTTAAAATATATTTAATAGGTGCATAAATGAGCTGCAAGGTGTCACACCCTTCCATAGGAGTTACTCCACCCTATTTTTGGGAGAATCTAGAGTTATTTCCTAGTGGTAGAATAATTACACCTCAACCCTCTATCTCTACCTATTTTATACTCACATCCTTGCATGTATTTTGGCAATGAGGAAATAATAATTTTTCTCTACAATTTTCATTTACAAGCTCTTGTTGTATCTTTCTCTCTTTATTTCTAGCTTGTGTAATCTCCCTAAGTTGCACTTATGGGGTGTGTTGGTGAAAAAATCATATTTTCACTTTTACATAAGTTAATTAGGGATATTCTTTTTCTATTTTGAGCCTTATGACGTGTCATATGGTTTCTTTTCTCACGAGAGCATTGTACAACATGTTTCACATGCTTTCTTTCCCCACTTTGTCTATTCTTGGATAGTGGTTGTGCATATCCTTTGTATTTATTTTTGAATAATGCAATAGGAATGTGAAGCACTAATTCACGCATGCATTTGGCTTTTTGCAATATTTTCTTGCAATTCTCTCTTGTAGAAGATTTCCTACAGATGATCTCGGCTCCTATGAGTTCTTGCATGACTCCCACAATGTCTAATGATATCATGATGTTATCAAGCTTGTTGAGGTTCTACACTTAAGTCTATAGATTAAGGAAGGTTGTAAAAACAATTATTGCATATGAATTTTTATTTCCTGGATTAATAGAATTCTCAGGTCTAGACCTATTTCTTTTCATGTTTGTAATGCCAACCTTGGAGAATGTTCCAATGGTTGATGAATGTAATGCTAACCTTGATGTACCTTCCAAGGTTGATGAATCGTATATAAGTGTGTAATGTACATTCCAAGTGTTAACACCAGTCTTGGCCGACTTGGTTGTTTTCACTTGTTGTAGAGATGCATGAAGATTGTGGAAGCATGTCATGGTGTGGAAGACTGTGTTTGAGTCCTTGCTAAGGCATAATGTGATCTGCATACATCTTTACCTTAGCAAATCTTGTTTAGGTCTAGACCTATTTCTTTGTATGTTTGTAATGTTGACCTTGGAGAATGTTCCAATGTTTGATGAATGTAATGACAACCTTGATGTACATTCTAAGGTTGATGAATCATATATAAACATGTAATGTAGTCAGGAAAAAGATGTCCTTGAGGACTTGAATGAAGAGATAAGTGCAAAGGTGTAAAAGAGCAAAGTAGAGGAGTTATAATGTGCTTCAATGGAACTGAACTCAGGCATGGAGTAGATGCTACCAAATTAGTTCGCCATCTTTTGGCAATGAGTCATCCTTAGTAGTGAGTCATTCTTGGTAGTGAACCTGAACATTTGCACTAGCCCTAAGGCAGTGAGCTTCTATTTTTTAGTATTTCTATAACTTATATATCTTGTGGGGTAACACCTACTGTGGTTTTTCCCTTATAGGGTTTTCCACATAAAAATCTAGTGTCTTATGTGTTAATTGTGTTATTGTTTTGAGCTTCTTATTTCATGCTTTCATGGTTAAATCTGAATAAGAGTAAATAAGTATTTGAAGAGTTGATGTTCATAATTGATTAGAGTTTTAGGGACAACTGATTGATCCCCCCCTCTGAGTTGTCCAATGCATTTCAACAAGAACTCCCATCATACATCGCATTTCTTCATGCAACGCTGAAAAACAAAACACATAAAAAGGACCGATGCGATGGAGGATATAAGATGGTAATTCAAGCACATGTGCTAAAGGTTTTTTTTAAAAGGGGGACCTTGTGTAAGGACCTGACTCATCCTAAATCAAATAACATTAAACTCTAATTTCAAAAATACCAATGAATAAAAATTTTGATCTGACGGATGTAGGAATGTGAAATTCTTCCAAAAGTGCTTAATGTATGCCATAGCAATGCGATGAAACTTGAAATTTAGTTTCCTAGAATCATCAGGTTCTTAAAAGATCACCAATCTTAAATCTAGTGAAGAGAGAGTACATTACGAGAGAAGGTACATTATGTAAGATAACCTAGAAGAACAGCGGATCAGTTCATACCTTAAGTCATGCATTACATCCTGCATTCATTTTCAATAGCTTGCTTCTCCTCTAGTAACTGTATCCTTATCATATGCACAAAATTAACTTAATAATCTCATGTTAACACAACTCAGTAATCACTACTCAGAGATTTAAGATCACAAAGCTAATTGTAGAACACCCTACATCTAGGGGACCTGAGTACTGGGGGCATCCTTCGCCGTCCATACTGCCTGCATACCCTGTACCCACAGGATCAAGGCCCCCTCCTTCGGATGTGACTAACGCAAGGAATGTGAACATGTAGTTCTATTTTGCACTATGTTTGATGTAACTACGAGCGGGTACCCAGCCCTTTCTAGGGTTATTCCCTGTCCCAGACAGTTCCTCGTCGGCTGCCACCCACTAGGTGAAACAGGGATGGAAGTTAGTCCACTACCACAAACACTTAAAGGGGTGTTTGTTACTTAGTCCTAGTGCGGAGGAATCCCTATAAGGTGTCTACCCATGAAATCTAGCTTACTCCCCCATGCCAAATTAGGTAATTTTTGTGACTAAGTTCGTTCCCGATCCCCTAGTACTTTCACCACGATCTGCGAGGGTGAGGTGAGAGCACATGATAGATAGCATTTTCTAGATTAGCCTAGTTGCCCTATCTGACATTTCACATGTCCTCCCCGATCTATACTCACATGTCAGTAAGCCTCATTTTCTATCAGTATGCTTGAAGTATTTTCCAAATCAGCATCATGGTAATCAGTGTTTAAATCATCATCTATTATTACCAACTTAATACACTAAAAGATGTATAATCTTAATTCTACTCATAACATGCATTATTACCTAATAAGTAATCCAATTCCATTATATTGTTACAAGCCCTCATAGTGATCAAAGAAGCATACTTCGTTCACCTATTTAGCTACTCACATATACAAGGTAGTTTTCGCTATTTTCTTAAGATGACATTGAGCTCACATAGGTTATTCGTAAACTATTTAGTTAGTGCATATAAAGTTATTTTCTTAATGAGTTACTAGCATGGTACTCTTACCATAGTTGAGTATGTAGTTGTTTCTGTCTAGGTCTCTAATGCTCCACAACTGACACTCATTGGATTAGACATATGCATTTATGTACATAACTAGAACTATCATAATGCACAAGAAATCACATCAAGTTCTACAATACACCATCTTAAGAGCATAACCCATAGCTGATATTATCTAAGATACTATGGAGGACACAAATAGATTCCATGGTTGTAAGTATGATTTACAACTTAATTTAAAGGGTCGTTGCAGTAGCACACTAACTGAAATATTTATGCAAAATGGATTAATTAGAGAAGATCATTTGGATTTATCTATATTAAATAGACATAAAGATCAATAACTTTCTCCCTACCAAACAATTCACTAATCTTTTAAAGAAAATGACCATCCTTAATATGCCAAGTTTAATCTCATAAAATTGGTCAAGGTTTAACCCCTTGGAAAGGAACTCATAAGGTATGACTATCACTATGACTAATAATTATTTTCACAATGCTTCCAACATTGATCAATTAGATTAAAGAGATTAGAAATCCCACTATGTAAGAAATTGTTGTGTAGCCTTGCATAAAAACTCCACGAGTGCATCAAAAATGCATGAAGCTCAAAGTTGTCAAGTATAAAACATAGTCATCGATGTTGATATTGGCACATCAGTGATATCATATAATACCATAATACAGAGCCATGTGCTCTAATACCATTGGAAATATTAGTGTTATACTTAGTAAGTATATAAGCATGTGTAAAGGGATCAAATAGGCACACAAGGTATAAAACAAATTTAAAGAGGTACTATTGTACTCTAATATGTAGGAGAGCTCAAGAGATAAGACTCCCCATGGATGTTGGCATTGAAAGGTTTGTAGCCACTTAACTCTAATTTAAAAGAACAGTAAACATCACATTCACACAAGAACAAATAAGCTATTCTATAAAAGATACAAACAGTTATAAACACGAAAGAAAATAGAACAATATCAGTTAAATATCGATGTCTTGACAAATCATATTTGAAATGTACATATTCTCCACAATACTCAGTCCTGATTAGATAACTATCTATATGTGGAAAAGAGAACTGTGGAGGGAACTCAGAATGCTAGTAGGTACATTTGTTGATCACAAAGTCCATCTATAGTGCAACCATAACCATTACACATACAAATAAACAAGTGTTCCAAGTAATTTTCATCTTGTATCATCATTCCTTAATTTAATGCAATGCTGTTCACAATTACAATTAAGTCATGGTAACACCCTAGTTTGATCGCCATATCTAATTGTGCCTCGAACACCTACTACTAAGGTTTGCCTGCTCCACTCCAATATATATACTGACCACTGGGCCTAAACCTATTCACAGCTTACAATGCTCATTTTAATTGCATGACATATTAGTTTAGTTACCGGGCCATTTTTTTGGTACACTGCTGGTTAGTAACTCATTATAATGCAGCCATTAACTCCAACACACATCGGTAAAACTAAAAGTGTGACTTATGAGTTTGGCTGCTAAGTCATTCTTGTGGGATATCAGTCACTGTAGTAGTTGTAAGTATGTGTTTTCTTGGTGCCTTTAGACAACATATGAATATAGGCTTATGAATATTTATAGTGAAGCCGCTCTTTATTTGGATCATACAAAAGCTACCCAACTTAGGTCCTTCTCCCAAACATCTATGCAAAAGTGGGTAGCTGTTGTGAGATTCAATGTAAGGAGATTAGAGAAAGATGGAGGAATTAAAAGATCCCTAGCTGCAGTTAGATCTAAGGCATAAAATGGCACGTGCTTATGTGTAGAAGGCAGAGCACATCTGTAGACAAAGAGATTTATGTAAAGTTGGAAAAATTGGCTTGGAAGATGGAGGTAGCAAGGTATTTTCTAGGTTCAAGATATTTACTTAATGCTGTGGAAAAATAGGAAAAATAATTACTTCTCTGTCACCATGGGACGACTACTAGAGTTGTTAATAACTTTCCTATATGTGCTGATTGCCAGGTTGCAACAAGGTTTCTCCAAGGTTGTCACAAGATTAATTGTTTTGAGAAGTGATCCACTTCCATCATTTTAAATAGGGACAATATTCTTGTGGAGATCATATGTGATGCTAACTGACAGAATCTGAAAAATAAGCTTTTGCAAAATGTCAGATTTCTAGTAATAACGAAGAGCATAACCGAAGGGGAATTTCTACCATATGTTGTAGTTGCAAGAAATCTGGTAGACGTGTGTACAAAATGTGGAAGCACAGATAAAACATATGAACTATTTGCCAGAATACCTCCAGGAAATGTCTTCTCGTGGAATGCAATGATTTCAAGTTCTGCACAAAATGGATTTGATGAAAAGACTTTAGAAACTTCCCAGCAATTGGGATTGGTAGATGTAAAGTCAAATTCTACATCCTTTACTAGCGTCCTCCCTGCCTGGTCAGCATGGGAGTTTTGGAGTAGGGTATGGATTTCTAACAAAGCATAATTAAAAATGAATTTTGGGTCAGATGTTATCATTGAAATTGCCCTCGTAGACATGTATATAAACTATGGAAACATAGACCAAGCACATGAATTGTTTAAAAGAATCACTTACAGAGAGGTCGACTCATGGAATGCTGTAATTGCAGGATACGCACAAAATGGATTTATGGGAAGGGCTTCAGAAACTTTTAAACAAATGCAACTGGCAGTGTGTAAAGTCAAATTCTACAATCTTTGACAACACCCTTGAGCCTACAACGAAATGGAACTATATAACGAAAGGGGAATTTTTGTCAGATATCATAGTTGGGAGAGCTCTGGTTGACTCAACTGCAAGACTGGGTAGGTGAACTATTCAATGAAATCCCTCAAGAAGCGTTGGCTCATGAAATACAATGATTACAAGACCACACAAAATGGATTTGTTGAAATAGAGTTAGGGACTTTCAAGCCAATAGAATTGGCAGGCATAAAATCAGAAACCAAAAACCTTGGGTAGTGTATTGTCCCCAAAATGGCACTCAAAACAGGGTATGGATGTCTATCCAAGCATAATGGGAGGGCTATTGGTGAGAAGAGGTAATTGCAAGTGCCCTGGCCTATGTGAGAGCTTCAGAACAAGGTATGTAAGAAACATAAGCTTTATCAGATGTAAAACAGAGGTAATGTAAAGGTGTACAGAAAGTACATGAATTGTATGAACCAAAATGACAACTTCATAAACTATCAACAATCACAATTAAAATTATGCATCAATTCTCTCTTACTAGACTACTATAAACAACAAGCATACTAGTACAACAATTCATCTTAATAAAGAACAGAGAATTCAAAGGAAAGGAATCAAGATTGGGGAGAGGAGAGTTCTTACAGTTTACTCCAGCCCTCCAAACAAGAGATGAGTCCCCTTCTTCCTCACAATTCTAGGCAATTTATAGAAAAATCCATCCTCCACTCCTTTATTTTAATGATAATGCATCCTGCACTCTTTTATTTTAATGATAATGCATCCTCCACTCTTTTATTTTAATGATAATGCATCCTCCACTCTTTTATTTTAATGATAATGCATCCTCCACTTTTTAGTGGATTTGCAAATCTTATCCTCATTTTTTTTTTAAGTGTAATCCATTGATAAATTGTTTATTATTTGTATTTTTTCAAATGAATATACTTTCAAATTTAGAATTCAAAAATTGAGTTGTGACATCCTTCTCCCCTAAATTTATGCATCGTCCCGATGCATGTTAGAAATAAGATCAAAATATATAGAAATAAATATACTTTCCTACTTTAAATTCCATCCTTCAACAAGGTAGGTTAAATAGTTTAACATAGATAAAGATAACAAGGAGTATTATCTAAGTAACTAATTTAGAAAGTCTCATGTAATGTTATGTCATCCTGGGGGTTGTGTACTTTAAGCGGAGTGTGCAGTACCTCTCTACATAATGTTGTGAGATTGAGATGAGCAGTGGATGGCAATTGATTGAGCATATCCTTGTAGCTTGTCCTTGAGTCCGAAATGTTGAATGTTCATTTGAATTTTTCTGTGTCTAGAATAAGCACTTGTAATTCACTTTAAAATTTCCATCATCAAAGATAAATCAACTTTCTAAGTGCGGTAAATAAAAATTTAGGTTCATAGATTCTCCCTTGGTAATCCAGATCATTATCAAAAATTTCAGTTACATTTGAAGTTTACTCCAACATGTGCTAGAATCCAAAAGTAGTGATGCACCACTATAGATTAGAAGAATTATATTCTCTTAGTCAATCTAAGTACTCAGGAAATAGCCAATCTGAGCTAAAGTGTCCAAAATGGGACATACTGAAATAAAGCCAACCAGGCTCTTCTATCCTTTGGGTAAACTGGTAAATGCAGTTCAGTCACACTATTATCTTCACTATCATCTTCTAAAGAAACTTCTGCAACATCACGAAACATCACAAGGTTTAGGCTTAGATTTTTAGTTTTCATTTTCTTTTCTGCATGCTACAAGTGACTTCTCCAACTGATTAACATGTTCTTTGAATCCTGTTACTGTTCTCCCTTTTCAATTCTTTCAAATCGTCTTCTATTCCTCTCTCTGTTTCCAACAACTTTGAATTACACCTTTTGATTTTGCACAATTCTCCAAAATAATGGCCAAACGACCTACACTGGTCAAACGGACCAAATCTTTATCCCATAGGAAAACTCAACAGCCATACGGGCTAAATAGGATAGGAATCATTATGCTCTGGCCAAAGACTTTTGACTCCTTCGGGATCAATACGGGTCCATGAGTCACTTCCTGGAGACCACAATACCTATCCAAGAACTATGCTGAGGATGTCAACCATTGATACACAATATCAACTTGTACACACCTCAATTTTTGGCAAAGCTAGGTACAAGTAATCCACCCTGGGGATTCTTCTGAGTACTAGTGACTTCCATTATTCTGATATCATATAAACATTATACAAATCAACACTCAAGTGAAAGGTAACAATTCTAGCAATCATGCATGCTGATTTATCAAAAACTTCTTCCAAACTTTCCATCCATCTCTCTTCATGATTGTCACATCAATTAGTGCCACCTTAGGGCTTGTTATCTAAAAGTAGTGATAGCATCCCAAAATTGATAGTAGCTTCCCAAAATAGGAGTCCATGAATGTCATCAGTTTCTCAAAAGTCAATAGTTATATCTAGTACTCATCATATAGTCTCACCTCCAAGGAAACCCAATATCATTGATTTCTTAGTGCCAAGTAACCAAGAAATAAAGATGGTTTTTAGGGCCCTCTCAAGAACCCCTCCACATGTTTCCTAATATCTTGCATTTGTTTAAGGTGTTATCCTCCAAGAGGGAGATATGCAAGAAACAGACACATAGATCTAGGGGGATGGATGGATTATGACTGTCCCATACCAGTCCCATCTGCAACCCCATCCTCTCAATAGAATTTCCCCAAGTCACCTACTCCCCCATACAACCTGCCAGGGCCCTACCTATATATGGCAGTTTTACAGAAGTCAGATTACTCCACACATGCTAGCAGTTGTAAAATTAAAAGTGCCTTAAATCAAGAAGGATTAAATGAAATAAGTTAAATCCTCAATTAAAATAAAACAAGCCAAGAAGAAGTGAAGATCAAAGACAACAACTATTGCAACATCCCAAGTTCAACAAAGAACAAGTCCTTGAGGCAAAAGGACCATCTCAAAATTTAAATAAAGAAATAAAATACTACGGCTTAACACTTAAGTAAAATCTTTAACACGAATAAATAATGCAACAATCTCATAAAATTTGCACATTACAAGCACCATGTAGCCTTACAACAAGACCACCTAAGGGGAGTACAGAACTTGGTAGACTTCTATCGCTCAAATAGCTAAATCGTACAGTGGTCTTAAACCACATAGAGAACAATGATAATCGCCATGTCACATTAAGCATTTGCCACAAAACTTAAAACAACCTTATCATACTTCTATATCAAAAATCCAAATGAATAGTCATATGACCCCATACAACCCAGGGCATGCCATTCTAAAAAGATTATGATGTGCCACAAGAGGAATTAGCCACGGAATATGATATTCACTTCACAAGTCTTACGGTTGTCATGTACCCAACTACTGTTGTCCTGTTACACATACCATTACTGACATCAAGCTATCCATTTCACCTTCTAGGGAGGGTTTACTTACGACCTTATCATTTGTTTTCATGTTTGTATTCATGTTTATCATTAACTGGATGATCATTAGATCACAAGAGGGGGAATACTATTAGTCTTATGTCTTAATTTTGACCATGCTTTAGGTTAGCGGACCTTCAGGCCTAGTGTCCGAACCAAAAGCTCTAATACCACATGTAAGGACCCGACTCATCCTAAATCAAATAACATTAAACTCTAATTTCAAAAATACGAATGAATAAAAATTTTGATCTGACAGATGTAGGAATGTGAAATTCTTCCAGAAGTGCTTAATGTATGCTATAGCAATGCGATGAAACTTGAAATTTAGTTTCCTAGAATCATCAGGTTCTTAAAAGATCACCAATTTTAAATCTAGTGAAGAGAGAGTACATTATGAGAGAAGGTACATTATGTAAGATAACCTAGAAGAACAACGGATCAATTCATACCTTAAGTCATGCATTACATCCTGCATTCATTTTCAATAGCTTGCTTCTCCTCTAGTAACTGTATCCTTATCATCTGCACAAAATTAACTTAACAATCTCATGTTAACACAACTCAGTAATCACTACTCAGAGAATTAAGATCATGAAGCTAATTGTAGAACACCCTACATCTAGGGGACCTGAGTACTACGGGCATCCTTCGCCATCCAGACTGCCTGCATACCCTGTACCCACGGGATCAAGCCCCCCTCCTTCGGATGTGACTAATGCAAGGAATGTGAACATGTAGTTCTATTTTGCACTATGTTTGATGTAACTACAAGCGGGTACCCAGCCCTTTCTAGGGTTATTCCCTGCCCCAGACAGTTCCTCGTCAGCTACCACCCACTCGGTGAAACAGGGACGGAAGTTAGTCCACTACCACAAACACTTAAAGGGGTGTTTGTCAGTTAGTCCTAGTGTGGAGGAATCCCTATAAGGTGTCTACCCATGAAATCTAGCTTACTCCCCCATGCCAAATTAGGTAATTTTTGTGACTAAGTTCGTTCCTGATCCCCTAGTACTTTCACCACGATCTGCGAGGGCGAGGTGAGAGCACATGATAGATAGCATTTTCTAGATCGGCCTAGTTTCCCTATCTAACATTTCACATGTCCTCCCCGATCTATACTCACATGTCAGTAAGCCTCGTTTTCTATTAGTATGCTTCAAGTATTTTCCAAATGAGCATCATGGTAATCAGTGTTTAAATCATCATCTATATTTACCAACTTAATACACTAAAAGATGTATAATCTTAATTCTACTCATAACATGTATTATTACCTAATAAGTAATCCAATTCCATTATATTGTTACAAGCCCTCATAGTGATCAAAGAAGCATACTTCGTTCACCTATTTAGCTACTCACATATACAAGGTAGTTTCTGCTATTTTCTTAAGATGACACTGAGCTCACATAGGTTATTCATAAAACTATTTAGTTAGTGCATATAAAGTTATTTGCTTAATGAGTTACTAGCATGGTACTCTTACCATAGTGGAGTATGTAGTTGTTTCTGTCTAGGTCTCTAATGCTCCACAACTGACACTCATTGGATTAGTCATATGCATTTATGTACATAACTAGAACTATCATAATGCACAAGAAATCACATCAAGTTCTATAATACACCATCTTAAGAGCATAACCCATAGCTGATATTATCTAAGATACTATGGAGGACACAAATAGATTCCATGGGCGTAAGTATGATTTACAACTTAATTTAAAGGGTTGTTGTACTAGCACACTAACTAAAATATTTATGCAAAATGAATTAATTAGAGAAGATCATTTGGATTTATCTATATTAAATAGACATAGAGATCAATAACTTTCTCCCTACCAAACAATTCGCTAATCTTTTAAAGAAAATGACCATCCTTAATATGCCAAGTTTAATCCCATAAAATTGGTCAAGGTTGAACCCCTTGGAAAGGAACTCATAAGGTATGACTATCACTATGACTAATAATTATTTTCACAATGCTTCAAACATTGATCAATTAGATTAAAGAGATTAGAAATCCCACTATGTAAGAAATTGTTGTGTAGCCTTGTATAAAAACTCCATGAGTGCATAAAAAATGCATGAAGCTCAAAGTTGTCAAGTATAAAACATAGTCATCAATGTTGATATTGGCACATCAGTGATATCATATAATACCATAATACAGAGCCATGTGCTCTAATACCATTGGAAATATTAGTATTATACTTAGTAAGTATATAAACATGTGTAAAGGGATCAAATAGGCACAGAAGGTACAAAACAAATTTAGAGAGGTACTATTGTACTCTAATATGTAGGAGAGCTCAAGAGATAAGACTCCCCATGGATGTTGGCATTGAAATGTTTGTAGCCACTTAACTCTAATTTAAAAGAATAGTAAACATCACATTCACACAAGAACAAATAAGCTATTCTATAAAAGATACAAACAGTTATAAACATGAAAGAAAATAGAACAATATCAGTTAAACATTGATGTCTTGACAAATCATATTTGAAATGTACATATTCTCCACAATACTCAGTCTTGATTAGATAACTATCTATATGTGGAAAAGAGAACTGTGGAGGGAACTCAGAATGCTATTAGGTACATTTGTTGATCACAAAGTCCATCTATAGTGCAACCATAACCATTACACATACAAATAAACAAGTGTTCCAAGTATTTTTCATCTTGTATCATCATTCCTTAATTTAATGCAATGTTGTTCACAATTACAGTTAAGTCATGGTAACACCCTAGTTTGATCCCCATATCTAATTGTGCCTCAAACACCTACTACTAAGGTTTGCCTGCTCCACTCCAATATATATACTGACCACTAGGCCTAAACCTATTCACAACTTACAATGCTCATTTTAATTGCATGACATATTAGTTTAGTTGCCAGGCCATTTTTTTTGTACACTGGTGGTTACTAACTCAGTATAATGTAGCCATTAACCGCAACACACAACGGTAAAACTAAAAGTGTGACTTATGAGTTTGGTTGCTAAGTCATTCTTGTGGGATATCAGTCACTGTAGTAGTTGTAAGTATGTGTTTTCTTGGTGCCTTTAGACAACATATGAATATAGGCTTATGAATATTTATAGTGAAGCTGCTCTTTATTTGGATCCTACAAAAGCTACCCAACTTAGGTCCTTCTCCCAAACATCTATGCAGAAGTGGGCAGGTGTTGTGAGATTCAATGTAAGGAGATTAGAGAAAGATGGAGGAATTAAAAGATCCCTAGCTGCAGTTAGATCTAAGGCATAAAATGGCATGTGCTTATGTGTAGAAGGCAGAGCACATCTGTAGACAAAGAGATTTATGCAAAGTTGGAGAAATTGGCTTGGAAGATGGAGGTAGCAAGGTATTTTCTAGGTTCAAGATATTTACTTAATGCTATGGAAAAATAGGAAAAATAATTACTTCTTTGTCACCATGGGACGACTACTAGAGTTGTTAATAACTTTCCTATATGTGCTGATTGCTAGGCTGCAACAAGGTTTCTCCAAGGTTGTCACAAGAGTAATTATTTTGAGAAGTGATCCGCTTCCATCATTCTAAATAGGGACAATATTCTTGTGGAGATCATATGTGATGCTAACTGACAGAATCTGAAAAATAGGCTTTTGCAAAATGTTAGATTTCTAGTAATAACGAAGAGCATAACTGAAGGGGAATTTTTACCATATGTTGTAGTTGAAAGAAATCTGGTAGACGTGTGTACAAAATGTGGAAGCACAGATAATTCATATGAACTATTTGATAGAATGCCTCCAGGAAATGTCTTCTCGTGGAATGCAATGATTTCAAGTTCTGTACAAAATGGATTTGATGAAAAGATTTTAGAAACTTCCCAGCAATTGGGATTGGTAGATGTAATGTCAAATTCTACATCCTTTACTAGTGTCCTCCCTACCTAGTCAGCATGGGAGTTTTGGAGCAGGGTATGGATTTCTAACAAAGCATAATTAAAAATGAATTTTGGGTCAGATGTTATCATTGAAATTGCCCTCGTAGACATGTATATAAACTGTGGAAACATAGACCAAGCACACGAATTGTTTAAAAGAATCCCTCACAGAGAGGTCGACTCATGGAATGCTGTAATTGCAGGATACGCACAAAATGGATTTATGGGAAGGGCTTCAAAAACTTTTAAACAAATGCAACTGGCAATGCGTAAAGTCAAATTCTATAACAAAAGGGGAATTTTTGTCAGATATCATAGTTGGGAGAGCTCTGGTCAACTCAACTGCAAGACAGGGTACATGAACTATTTGATGAAATCCCTCAAGAAGTGTTGGCTCATGAAATACAATGATTACAAGATGACACAAAATGGATTTGTTGAAACAGAGTTAGGGACTTTCAAGCCAATGGAATTGGCAGGCATAAAATCAGAAACCAAAAACCTTGGGTAGTGTATTGTGCCCAAAATGGCACTCAAACAGGGTATGGACGTCTATCCAAGCATAACGGGAGGGCTATTGGTGAGAAGAGGTAATTGCAAGTGCCTTGGCCTATGTGAGAGCTTCAGAACAGGGTATGTAAGAAACATAAGCTTTATCAGATGTAAAACACAGGCAATGTAAAGGTGTACAGAAAGCACGTGAATTGTATGAACCAAAATGACAAATTCATAAACTATCAACAATCACAATTAAAATTATGCATCAATTCTCTCTTACTAGACTACTATAAATAATAAGCATACTAGTACAACAATTCATCTTAATAAAGAACAAAGAATTCAAAGGAAAGGAATCAAGATTGGGGAGAGGAGAGTTCTTACAGTTTACTCTAGCCCTCCAAACAAGAGATGAGTCCCCTTCTTCCTCACAATTCTAGGCAATTTATAGAAAAATCCATCCTCCACTCTTTTATTTTAATGATAATGCATCCTCCACTTTTTAGTGGATTTGCAAATCTTATCCTCAATTTTTTTTTAAGTGTAATCCATTGATAAATTGTTTATTATTTGTATTTTTTTAAATGAATATACTTTCAAATTTAGAATTCAAAAATTGAGTTGTGACACCTTGCTAGGTTCAACGAACAAAGGGGACTTTTGTTTAAAACATGCTCATGATTCAATCATAAGATAAAACCATACATCTCAATGAATTGCTCATTTGAAATAAAATTTTAGCCAAGGGGTTAGACGGTTCCACTAGGTGCAAGGGGCCAATTAAAACATGAAGATATGGGCGTAAGTTGTAACTAAACCAACTGGGAAATAGGCTTAGCTAGTCAGCAAATGAATAGAATGAATTAGCACATCGACTAGAAACAAGGTATCTAACAAGTTCGATAAGCCAAGATAAACCCTAAACACCTCACTGATAATCCCTAGTCATAGAGATCAAGCAGGCACTCAAAAATGGAGGCATTCTAACCAAGGACCATAAGATTTTACATAAGTCCCATCAGTTTATCCTTTAACATGTGAACTATGCCCATGAATGAGGAATCATTTTACTTGATATACCTTGAATGAACAAACCCATTGAGTTTCATTTAAAAAAATTCTAGTTCTAATTGAAGTCAGAGACCATGTATCAATTTCTTCATTAGCTTTATGCAACTATTTATCCCATTCAATGGGATCTCTTTTATTTATTCCTTCTAATTTGGGTATCTTTCTTAACCTTTTGTCCTTCTAACTCATTTTTTCCAAGTCACTTTCTAGTTCAATGACTTCCTCTTGTAGTGTACTAAAGATTTCTTTTGGACATTAGCCGCATTGGCATCTCAATTATGCTTTGGTGTAACTCATGCTTATAGTTGAAGTAATTTTCTCTTGCATTATCCCTATTGTTCTTAGCTATTTCGATAAAAAGTTTAACTAGAGTTAAAAAAAATTGAGCTTCTAACATCAACACTAGTCGGTAATTCATCACATTATCCTTAAGGTCTATTCTTAAACATCATCCCATTCTAGGATCAAAGGTAAATTTTGGTCAATAAAAATAAGATAATTATTTACCACTATTTTGTGCCAATAAGGTGTAAAATTATTATTGACTATTTAACCATTGAATTGAATAATGTTAAGTATTGTAATTCTGTGTTTCAAGATTTAACTATGTGCTAGTTTAAATAAGGAAATCCTCAAATGCTAGGCTTGACATATTCTTAGACAATCCCAAAATTCAAAATGAAGTTAATATCTCTTGAATTAATGAATTAATTTGTTATTGAAGCCTAGTGAGATGTCCCTACAATATTTTCCATTACCTAACCCTTGTATATAAAGCCTACTAATCTCTTTTCTTTGTCAAATGACTAGTAGGAACAAGGCAAACTAGAGCATTAAGGTCACAGAAGAAGATGAAGTATAAACACTCTTCCTAGTATTTGTACTCTTCATTGGTTTCCTTGATTAGTGTCATGACTCGTTGCAGTAGAGTTCCAATGTTCCCGGACATCGCATCGACGGCTCCAAAAATTGTAAATTCAAATGACACCGTCGATCTATCATCTGGTGTAATTCAACCCCCGAATAGTCTGACCAAGATTAGCCGGAGAAATCGGACAGCTATTAAGAAATTGGATAGCTTATCCCAACGACTATTTTATTCGGGCAGCTATTAAGAAATTGTATAAGTACGATCCGTACCGTTAATAATATTACCGTTGCAAATCAACAGATCACAGCTGTTCCTTTTCAAATTCAAAATCTGACTTTAAGTCTACGAGAGCATAGGAATTTGCAATCTCTAAATGAAGGAAAGAAATTACCTCTGTTGAGCATAGCAATTCGCAATCTTTAAATGAAGGAGCAACAACTGAGAGATGAATCTCGTGCAACAACATTGTGTGTAATAGTAGACATGCTTTTTCTTCTGTAGGAAAGATTGAGTTCTTTCGAGAAGATATCACGTACAGAGGAAACGAAGTATTTGAGAGAAGGCCCAGAAGAAAATGCATGTCTACTATTACACATAATGTTGTTACACGTCTCATTCAAGACAGGTAATTTCTTTCCTTCATTAAATTTGTTTTTTCTGCCTTCAAATCTATTTTCTGTTGGTTTCTTTTTCTCCTTTCTCTAAGTTTATATATTTACTGGATTTTTCATTCTTGGGTTTAGTGTAAAGCAGAAGCACCCCTGCGAAGATCCAGCAGAATTCGCAATAAACTCATGTCAGCCGAGATAGTGCAAAAATCATCCAGAGAATGATTAAAGACTTGTAAATTGGAAACTGATATTAGAGATCAAAGAGGAATCAAATCTATCTCCTTTTTAGTTAAAGATGTTTGCAAATGACATTATATCTTAACCAAATTTTATGGAATAGACCGAATTATTTTGGTTTAATTGATGTCCATTTATTAAATTTACTGTTTTATATTGAATAAATAAAGTTTCTTTTTATTCCTTTATATTTTTTTATATTTTTATGTAAATAAAAAGAAATAAGCTTTAATATTTTAAATAAAAAAACAAGAGATAAGCTTTTATCATTTAAAACAAAAATCAAACATCAAACTTAGAAAAAAAAGAATTGGGATGGAAATCAAATAGCTACCTAATTTCAAAGTTTTATCTTGCGGTTAATGCTTCCTGAGGGGGTCCTCCGTTGAGATTTATGGATTATGCAGGTTGAAGAATATGGACAGTTTTTTCTTGGTGCTTAGTGTTTGAATTAGCGATGAAACATCTTGGGAGCTTCGTATCCACAAAAAAATTTCATTTAAACGGACAAATAATTGTGTGACAAACCGGTAGCCATAGCCAATAGTTTAAAACTAATTGATACCCACAAATTAAAAGCATATAATTTGTGTACAAAAAGGACCTCAAGTCTTCATCTTTTAAAACTCCAATCATCCCTCCTCTTTGTTATAATTAATCCAAAAACTCTTCATAACTGTTAACAATGATCTTAAAAAGTTAAGCACTTGCTCCAATCACTGACCTTCAAATGCTTCCCTATCTTTGGGAGGGTTTTACCCGTCACCAAGCCAAAAAAGAAATATGATAGGTATCCATTCTCAAGGGCAAGTGATTGATGAAAATTTCACACTTAAAATTTGTATTTGTTTTAACTTAATAAAAAATTTGGAGACATTTATGTTCCATTTCATTTAGAGAATTGTAAGTTGAAAATTTGGAAACTAGCTCATTAATTTTGCTATTTAGGAGAAAAAGGAAACTTCTACAAAGGGGTAATACATATAATTAAAGATATCCATCCTCCTATATCCTTTAAATTGAGTAACCTTGATTTTCTTTCATAGAATATTTCCTTAATGGGAATATGTCTTTTATGATATCTTTCCTTTTCTTTATACCTTTCTCATAGATGGTAGCTTTTTTTTTGAATTACTCCTTTAAAAAAGAATTTATATTAAAAAAAAAAAGAAAATAATAAATAAAGATGTAATTGGTTTATAAAAGTGAAATTAAATAGTATTGTGTTTATTCCGTAAATGAAATTTTTTTGGTTATTTTAAAGAAATAAATAAATTATTTTTTTATTAAATTTCTCCTATATAAATAAAGATTCTAATAAAAGAATAGGATTTGTATTTAATATTAAAAAAAAAGAAAAAACTTATTATGTTTAAATAGAAGATTATGAAATTATATATATTTAAATATGATTTTATCAAGTGTACATTAAAAAAGGGAATTTATTTAGTATCTTATCTTATTTATTGATTATGATTTTTACCTTGAATTTATAGATAAATGTATAATATTTATATTGAAAGGGGATATTTAGGAAGCTGTCCCATGGGAGGGGCCTTTCTAAATTATCTCAACCACACTGTTGAGATTTTTTAGAGGAATTTTACAGTTGTTGAATGCTAAAATTTTAAGCTCTTGACTTTATTGAAGTTAGTGATCTCATGAAGTTTTTTTAACAATAATTTATGCTAAATAGTTTATGCTAAATAATTTATGCTAAAAAATTCCCTCCAAATTTCCCCTAAATTAAGTTTTCAGGAATGAAAAACTAGTAGTTAACTCCCTAAGCTAGTGGGGGAAAGTTTCAGCTCCACTCCATCTGCACTACTCAAAAATAACCTCCTAAACATTAGCTGCTCCAATTTTGGAGGAAAAGATGTTGATTTAAGCATTAGCAATTTTTTTTGAGTTCCATGTGACCCTTTGTTCCACAAAAATAGGCTCCATGGGACCAGGGCTTAAATTTGATAGTTGTATAGCTGTATTTAGGCATTTTTACTATAAAATATAATCAAAATTTTAAAAAGATTGTATCATATGAAAGGAGAGATTTTGGACAAACTATCAAAATTTATATAGGATTATGCTGATATATATATTTAGTTTTTATATAATCTACTAAGATATGTCATAGCATTTTGAAGGTAGTACTAAATAGATAATTGTCACAAAAAAATTGCTTGACTGGCAAGGTGACTGTCAAATTTAAGCCATGCATGGGACAATTACTTAGTTTATATATATATATATATATATATATATATATATATATATATATATATATATATATATATATATATATATATATATATATATATATATATATATATATATATATATATATATATATATATATATATATATATATATATATATAGTAGGTTATATTTTGTTAATGGAATGACTAATAGTTTTATCGTAGTACATAATTATTGAAATGTTTTATCATAAGTTTTGATTCACTTATATTAGTGAGTTTAGATATTCATGTTGTGAATATTTTAACAATCCTCACTAATTCCTTTTTAAGATAATCTTGAATGATAGATACAAGAGCTTGGATATTATGAACAAACTTGTTCAATTGAAATTATGGATGTCTTGGTTAGACGTATCGCTAAGGTAAACCAGGTATGAGAAAGTATAAGTAATTTTCATTATGAAATTGAATTAAATATTTGTATAAGTGTATACTTTAATTTTTTTATGCTCAATTAATAGTATGCATAACGAGATTAAATTTATGATAATATATTTTGTCCTTTATCAACTTAATTAAGAAATAAATATAAATAAATGTATATTTATACTTATATAATAAAAAATTAAAAAAAAATTGGAAATAATTAAATAAAAGATCCTTATAAATAAAAAACTTATTTAATCATTCTTTATTTAGTTTTATATAGCTAAATAAATATAAGCTCTATGCTTTAAATAAATATAAGTTTTATGCTTTAAATGTTTTAAAGCAAAAGTGGGATTTAGATAAGAAAAGAAAAAGTTTTAGATTGAAAAGTTCTAAGAATAAAAAGAGGGAGTAACTGATTTTTAAAAAACAAAGACCGTAGATTACCTAGAATAAACAAGTATGTTTAGAGGAAAAAAATAAGAAAGAAATCATATATGTGCAGAAGGCTATGCAAGGAAAACAAGACTTATGTGGCTGCGTGTTCGGGGAAGACGGGGATTCTTTTTATCTCTTGATGGCTTTTATCATTTTTTTCCTTTAATGAAGTGTGGGGGTGAAATATGATAATGGCAGTTACATCTTAAGTCTTGAGTGATATCCATAAAAATTGGAAAAATGGTATGCATATGCATGTAGGCTTCTCAAAGTAGTTATATGTAATGCATTGAAAAGGTAGAATTTATTACCAGGTTCTTTTGGGGCTCTTGTTCTTATGGGCATTTTTTAAAGTTTATAGGACTTCTATAATTTTACAATTTTCTTTATAGTTATGAAGATTCTTGTTTGAAAGAAGCTATTTGTTAATCTTAAGATTGAAGGAAGTTTGCATGTGCAAAATTAACAAATCTTGCAAAATTTGTAGTCTTGAGAGATGCCGAACAGATGTTTATCAATTAAAAAAAAGCTATGTAGGTGCCTAGCTAGTTAAATAATGGTTGATATAGAAATTGCATAAAGAAAGAAGTGGGTGGATTAGGGTTTTAATTTTTTTTTTTTGTCTTAGATATCATGATATGAATTCTATTATCTATATGATCACAGATTTTGCCCTAGGAAATTATATCCTATTGGGACAAATCCATTTCACAACTATCCTATGTTGGGACAATCCAATTCTTTCTTCTTTGTATGTTTTTCCTCATTAAGTTGAGGACCAAGCATGGCTATGTGTCTGTGTATATTGCGACTCTAATCTACAATAGGTGTAATGTTTCCTTCCTAGGCTAGTACTTGTGTATCGGGCTAGTCTACTACACGGGTTCTCGTAGACTAGTAAGGATGGTTAGGGGGCCCATGGTGATGTGGCTCACCAAAGCTCAGTTTTTTAGAGTGATGAGATGGACTCCTCTTGGTGGGATTTTTCCCTAGGAAATTATATCCTATTGGGACAAATCCATTTTGTAGTAACAGACTCCAAATCCACAACTCAACCATATCATTTTGTCTTGATTATAGTTGTTGTTATAAAATAGTTAAATTACTATTTTTCTTATTGTCCAGATGTAAAACTAGGATGATAAGCTCAAATGTTATAACCATATGACATTTTCATAATTGTGGCTCCAAACATGGTATTGTAATTCCAACAATCATAGCTTATTCCTTGCAATCTTTGGCGAGTAATCTAATTTCTTCTCTTCATCTGTAAAATAAAATAAAACTGAATTGGAATGAGCTATAAAACACGTGTAAGTCATTATTTTCTAGATTGTAGTTTAAAGGATGTAACATCCCGCCCTGCAACCTCGAAGGGTAAGGGCGAAAAGAGGCCAAGAAATTTTTTTTGAATAAAAAGGGATAACACACAATAATATGGTTACCGATTCAAAATGTTGACAACATTCATGGCAAAGTATGAATGAATCAACAACCTAAAGGAGAGGACTAATTCACTCTCCAGAGTAAACATTTTAAAAATGACATTCATTTTAAACACCAATTCAAATGTTCCTAATACCCATTTCCACTTTAAAACACAGAGCCATAATGATCATCAAAGTACAAGCGGGTCTGATACCAACACCAAAAAACTATAAGCCAAATATAGAACATCACATTTCTTCTCATTAAATTACATGATTACATCCATTCTCTCAAAAGAGTACAACTACATAAAACAATATCAAGAACAATGGCATAGCCATGAATATGATACAATAAATGAATGATGAACAACTGATAAAATGATGGAGAGAGAGAGAGAGAGAATATCTCCAACTGGTGCTCCAGTAACCTGTTCACCGGTCCCCAACTGTGGCGGTGGCAACACCTCCCAACTATGTGGAATCAAAAGAGACCACCCCACTGTTCTTAGAGGTACTCACAAGGCCATCAGTCACCAAGGAAGCGAGGCAATAAAAGTATACACTCATGCAAAACATGGTGCAAACACGACAATCAAGTTCTCAAACACAACACATAGGTGATCACTGTCCACACTATAGGTACAACACATGTAATTATAGTGAGGACTAGATATTAAGCAAGCAGAAGGGAGTGCTATCGCATAGGTCGAAGAGATGGCTAATGCGGAAATGACCATCTCTCATACAAACAAGCTTAGTCAATCATGCCCATAGTCAACGCCTCTGAAGGCAAAGAGGACCTTCAAACATCATCCTTAGCCTGTGCAAGCACTCATGGAATGAGATTAGGAGACCAATTATCTTATGCTAATATATAAACCCCAAATTTATTTAATGTTTTCACTTGATTAAAAAGATTCTCAAAGGGTTATCCTGGCAGCCACCTTGGGCCTTGACCCCCATTGAGAACCACTCCCATCACCTCCAAATACCCATTCCCCAAGCACATCCCATTCGTGACACGAATGAGGAAAACAAATCAACCCAACAAACAAAGCTAGATAATAACTACCAAGCCTAAAGACAATGATAAAGAGGAACAATACATCAACATGTGTCATGACAATAAAACTTATATGGGATTTCAATGCCTCTTCAACATGAAGTGTTGGGTCAATATAAAATAATTGCATACATACCGATAGTGGTAGCCAAGGAATGTTATCACTAAAGATACCATCAAGTTCCTATGTCTTTCCACTAAAAATTATGTCCTAGACCATACTCTTGGGAATGGTTGCAATAAGGTAAATATATTTAAATAAAACTACACCTTCATCAACTAGCAATATCCCATGAACACCAGAACTTACCATCAGAATATGTTTTCTTTAAACTCTAAGCCTAGATACTTGTCTTTCTTTCAAGAAGCTGTATTTCCAAAGTATCTAAAAGCACAAAGTCCCCCATATGAAGAGTAAAAGGATAGCCCATAAATGAAGTTGTTTATATTGACTTGAGATGTTAAAGTTAGTAGTTGTGGCATTTGTATTGATCATAAATGTTTACAATGATATTTTGAAATTTGTGTGCTTGACATCACCACAAGCTATCAAAGCCCTTTGTTTTATTTTATATTTTAACAACCACCATATTTGTCACAAATGTTTATATTTTCAAAGCTTTGACCTGATATTATTATGTTATAAGAAAACAAACCGTGTACATGTCAATTGGTCTCCTTGACATTATTTTTATTTAAGCATATGGTAGATCAACATTTGTATTTTATGAGAAATAAGCAAATGCCACTAGCTGATGTATGGTTAAATACCACAGCCGCAGCTAGCATCCTCCTTGCTCGTCGAAAATGGGAGCTTTTGGGACAGGTTATGGACACCCAACAAATATAACAGAAGGGAATGATTTGTCAGATGTTGTAGTTGCAAGTGAGTTGGTATACATGTATGCAAAAAGTGGAAGCATAGACAAGGCATGATTTGTTTGACAGAATGCGTCAAAGAATGTGGTCTCATCGACTATAGAAATTGCATGATATGCACAAAATAGATTTGTTAAATAAAATATTTAGAAACTTTTGAGTGAATGCCATTGGTAGATGTAAAGCTAATTTCCACAACTATTTCCAGCATCCTCCATGCCCATGCCAAAATGGAGGTTTAACGAACACTGTAGGGACATCCATCAAAGCATAATGGAAGAGGGATTTTTACTAGATGTTGTAGTTACATGTGTGCTGGTAATCATGTATGCCAAATTTGTAATCATAGATAAGGCACATGACCTATTTGACAAAATGTCACAAAAGAGATGCGGTCTCATGGAATGTACTATTCAGATTTATTAATAAGAAGTTGCTTGTAAGAGTTCAACACTTGATTAAAGCACTTGTTATCACACAAATTTTCCTTGGAAATTCTTTAAATCAAAAACATTAAAATTGCATCCTTTAAATAAGTAAACATACAATGCATGTGAGAGGGAAATAAATCCCGAATTACTAAATAGGTGAACAAAAAAGACATATATATATATATATATATATATATATATATATATATATATATATATATATATATATATATATATATATATATATATATATAGCCATAGTAAAACCAATTCAAGGTATCGTGTGGTGGAGATAACAATAAAAGCATAACTTTCTCTTTTAATTCATCTGGGTTGCCATGGGTTAACAAAAAATTGAGAGCTTAAGCTCACCCACCTACTACACTATGATGAAATTTTAAGCACCCCGCTCTCATCCCTCCTTTCCACAACCGAAAGTATGACAAAAGGGGATTATTTGTCAAATGTGGTAGTAGGAAGTGCATTGGTATACATGTGTGCAACATGTGGAAGCATAGAGAAGGCATGCAAATGAAAATTTTGTGAGTTATAGAGGATGGAGGCTGCTCATAGCTACTCTCTACTCTCTTTTTTATTCCTTGGTATAAACCCTCACTTTTCAAGAGCCTCTGCATGAGGCATCCCTTCACTTTTCTCTCCTTTCTTACATGCCATCCCTCTCATCCTTTCTACTAACTTATTTATTATTTAGAAAGGGATGCCATGCCTTCATAATGGCATGGTAGCCGACCTTCTTGTACCTATTAGCTAGATATTTTCTACAACCTTAAACCAACTCACCAACCTTTTCTCCAAAAATCCATCAAGGCATGGTAAGAGTTTAAAAAAATAATATAAAAAATCTGACTTCCTTTTTAATTTTTACCCCTTGTCTCAAATACAATTTTTGGTTAAACTTAAATTAACAACCATAGGCTTATAAAACCAACTCTTGTAATACCATTTCGTGTGACCAACCCTTAACTACTCAACCAATCAATATTAAATAAATGAACACATACTAAAGAAACCCACAAGGAACTAACTCAAACACTGAAACCACATGGGTCTGACTCACAAAGGATAGAATAGTCAGATGATAACCAGGTGGTGTTTGAGGGAAAAAGACAACGTTAAGAACTCATCACTGAATGAAGATGATGATGATGATCAAGTGGTTTAGGCTAGTGTGACTATCTCTAGTAACCACCATCAGGGAAATAAGAGTATGCTTAGGCCTATGAATCCAGGCAAGTCAATACCCAGTACTTGCATCACTCCGATTACGTGCATCAAAGCAAATGTGCATATAACATACATCATAATTGAAGCAAAAGTAAGCATGTAATCCAAGATGATAACCAATCATGTCAACATCATAATAATATTATAATCCATCAAGGAAAAACAACAACAAAATACGAACACAACCGTTGTTAAATCCTACCCCCTAGGACTCTAGGCTTACTCCTAGAAGCCTGCAATATGCTAAGATGTAGCCATAGCACACTTTAGTCCATGAAATTCAATATAATTATAGAAATTAGGTTATCACATGCACAATTACATGCAACCAGTCTCAGTACATGGGTAAGGAATAGGAACTCATTTCATACAAAATATACATTAGCATATAACAATTGTCTCCAATCAATGCAAAGAATGATGCCATTACATTCAATTTTCTCAAGAATCACTATCTCAACAACCAAATAGTTTCTCACACTATTAAGTTATACAATTACACCAGCATAATCCACACAATTTTCTCATAAATTGCAGCAAAATGCACTTTTCAATAAACAAAATTTCTAGTTCTCTAACTTTTCATATGCAGCTATCTATAAAATGGAGCACAGAACACACATATATGCACATTTGTAGGATTTATGACCTGCACTTTCATAGCATGCATGACATCTCTATGCATTAAAAGTAGAAAATTTTCACTTTACCAGGTATGATCTGATGCAGATTTCACTTCTAGTATGCAACTGCAAACATGACAAATTGTACAACCTACATATACATACATACTCATTCATTTCACAAGGCTACATTAGGGGTTCATGTGGATGTCGTAGTACCATCCATATCCAATATATTGATGAGTCCATAACCAATAACCATGTCCAATATCCATAACCAATAACCAAGTGTCTTGATGGCATTGACCCACCAAGTGAGCCCTGTTAGATCTAGGGCACACAACTGAGAGGGGGGGGTGAATTAGTTGTACAAAACTTGCTTTTATTTCAAACACTTAAATCCTCTTTTTTATTTAATAGCATATCAGTTAATCATTCATGAAAGCATAAAGCATAAACATCAGAGCATATATACATCAACACAAGAGACACCAAGATTTTGACGTGGAAAACCCGGTCAAGGGAAAAACCATGGGGTGATTAACCCAAGGATTATTCTTTGTTAGAAGAATAAGAAAAATAGATGGCACATGCCAATTAGGGATCACTTCCCGAGCACACTGCTCACAATCACACTGCCTACAAGAGACACACTGTCTACAAAGTAACAAGTATTACAAACTTGAACTGGAGATTGACATCTTTACCATGCCTGGATCAGTTCCATTTAAGCCCAAAAACTCCTGCTCTACCTTTCACACTTCTCTTCACTATACCATGCTCATCACAGCAAGACACATTTCAAAATGAATTCACAAACCCTTATTTATACAAGGCATCGACTTAGGAATAATCATCTAAGTCAGTTTGCAAGATGTGTAATACATCCGGTCGGCCAGTCTTAGGAAGAACACCAACAACCGGTGATCTTTACATCAAATCCAAACTCTAACTTCAATGCATACTGCCAATAAGAATTATACATGATCCAAGGATCACCAAAACCTTTCTTGAGTCATCAAGAACATCTGCACTTTATCAACTTACTGGGGTTCTTCTCTTCTTCATCCGGAACTTCAAGAACATAGTCTGTCATCACTGTCATAATGAAAAAGGTGCTTCCAGACCTCCAAACCATGAACAAATCTAGTTGTCACTCCACACGAACTTCTTCAACACTCTCTCCAATCCACAGAATGAGATAATGCAATTCCGGAGCTCACCGGACCAATCTGTGACACTCTGTCACCACTGAACACCTGCCGGAACCGGTTCTACTTGAGCGAACATAACTTCTTCAGATCTTCATGTGGACCTCTAAAATCTTGATTGGAACATCTCAAGACTCATATCTACAAACCCTTTAAACCACATTCTCTGATCCTCAACCTATGGAGGACTTTTGCCTTCTTCTCATCACTGTTCTTCACTGTTCCTGATTGAGACTAATTTCCTCAATGACCTTAGCACACAGCTCATCCAATCCTTCTCATTAATGCAATATGAGTGTGTTGACATCAATGACAACACCAGTTATCCTCATACTTGTAACGAGCCCTTCCACACAAGTCACAATGACATACCTCTTTTTTGTGTAAGGGTTTTACCCTCCAAGAGATAGTCAAACAATAGGAAGGTAGTGAATTAGAGCTTAAAATAGCTCACACATACCCCCATCCTTATGGGTTTCCTTGTGTCTTCTTCCTCGTATACACTCAAATGGGTGGATCTCACCATACCTGATGAGGAATCACATCACAACACAAGACCAATATTCAAAAATAGAAAAGTCAACGAGTTTAGCCACCAAAATATATAAATAAGGAAGAGTAAATCTCAATTCCAACAATAAAATAAGAAAAATGTGCATAATCTTCAACAATAAATCAAATGTAATCGCAAGAGTTACATGCCAAGAAAATCATCTGTGGCTAAACCAATACAAGAAAGATAAACCAAATTGATGGTCCACACAAGCAAAGTAAAGACCACCAATAACTAAAAGAAAGATTCACAATCTTCAAAAGATACACATTACAACACTACATGACTATTGCTAGTCACTACACAAGGAAGGAGGAAAACAAGTGTGGCTATCTCTGTAGTCCTTCATGTGGGTGTGGCCAACTCACACAACCTCCACATGGAAAGGTATTGTGTCAGAACTCCCAGGTCACATACCTCATGCAACACGACTGTGCATGGTATACGCCAAGCAGAGAAAGAATGCAATGGCCATATATTGCATGACAATGTCCTAGTCATAGGAACATCCTATGCATAGTGTGTACCCACAGAGAAAGCACGTGCAGCTACACACCGAGCTAGAGGTCCACATGACTGGGTTCCACTCACATGCCAACCGATCAAAATCGAGACCCTCTTGAGGGAACCCTCTACTCTATGCGGGCAACCACTCCTCTCAGCACAAGTAGGAACACAACATATATACTACACCATCACATATCTAGGTATGTGGCATTGTGTCCTTGAGCTCGACTTGCTACCATCAGTGACATGGCATCATCACCAGTACTATGTTGGAACAACAGTGGGGTGTGGCATCATGAGTAAGGCATCATGTCTAAACATGAGTGATACGGAATACCTCATAGCATGGGATAACACCCATCCACTTATGCTAGAGTTCATATACAATCACATCTGAGTAAGATCATAGTTGTCATAGGTGTTCATGCCATAACTAATATCATCCTCAATAACCATGCAGATTAGGCTAACACTATATGAACCAAGTATCTGGTCTATTAATAAGGGTAAGTATCGAGTACTTTCCCAAGAGTTTGAAATGATCGTCGTTATTTTGTACCACCATTATATGTATGTCATGCAATTCCCTCCCATGGAACTTTGTTGCTCCTACTACCCCTCCACATGTTGACTTATCAACAACCCTCGGGTTGGCAATCAATAGGGTGACAACATGAAAACACATAGATGGTATGATTTTCTCCCATGCATATAATCCATACATACCCTCCATGGATGGCTACATAGTATCACCATCCCATGGGCACACATCTCAAGCACTGGTTAATCACTACACTCAACAGGAATACATCAATGGATGTTCACATCACGGGGAATACAATCACAATTTCTCTTACCCAGGAATAACCATAGCCCACACATGAATATACAACATGATGCAAAATATACAACTTTACCCAAAAATAAGTATTCCCAAATATCCATACCAATTTTCTTTAACACAAGGGAAACTCACTTACCCATAACATCATAGATTCACTTGCAATACTTTCAACATAATACAATAGTGCATGAACATGTATATCATCATCACTACCATCTTTACATTAGTGCATAAACATAAGTAACATCTTCACAATCATCATTACATTCACTTCTATATTCACATAATGATATGCATCTCATTTTACACCCATTACACTCTCATAACACATAATAAAACATCATATCACAAGACACAATAATACCATTCCTTCAAAGAAAATGAGAACTAGCCACACAATCAAATGAGTTGGTAGAAGAACCCTAATCATTTTTCAACATTCGCATCCATACATATAAGCATAAGTAACCTTGGCTATGTTAATGGCATTCAATTTCTCACTCAAAGCAAGATATGCAACATTCTTATTACCTTAGCATTCACTATTTTCAGTTTGCATTAAAGTACAAGCATTCATCTTTATGGTTTCATTAAAACCACAATGCAATTAAAAAGATCAGCTCTCATCAACAAGATATATCCACAAACAATTACTGTTCTCATGTAAACTCATTAAGTAAGGAGGCACTAATAAACATGTAAACATTCTCAATACATAACCATAAAAAGCATAAGGTCTTCTTGACTCATATCGCATTAGATCTTTTACTTATTACAATTCTAACATACTAATTAAATCCATATGCCATTATTCTAACATCTAGTCAACTATTGACAACTACGAAGAGAAGAGAAAGATAGATTTCATCTCAAGTCAAGACATTACATGCCATCCAATATTCATTATACAAACATGCAAATTCTACTAAGGGAAAGTTTAAGGCACCATTAGTATTCCAATGACTTCAATATGTTATCAAGGAGGATAAATTGTAGCAAATCAAGCACATTAAGAGGTTGTAAGAAAAATCAGAAATCATCCAACACTTACAAGAGAGAATGGAGCAATCAAACTAATCTGTTCACATTTGAAAACAGCTACATCCTATCATCCTTTACATCTATAATACAAGAAGGAATTACAAGAGCAATTCGTGACCAATTAGGGTCATTTCATTCACTAGCAACATAAAGGAAGACACAAGAAGAGCATACCCAAGCAAGGGTAATTAGGAAACCCAAGTTACCTTCAACCCACAAACACCCATGGCAGAACAATCCTACCCTCATCTTAGAACATGGCAGAGTGATCACTCTTAACCAGGGGAGACTCTCAACCAAGGTCAACACTCTAGTCCCATTGCGTAAGGTAAGGCCAAGGAGGCTATTTCCTCCATGATTTCTAAGAATGGGGTTGTAACTTAACCCACTAATGCCATGCTAAGGCATGAAAACAATCAAGACTATAGAAACAATATTACAAGCTCATGCCACACATGCCAAACACAACAAAACATAGAAGGCTCAAGTACACCAGAGCTCCTAGTGTGTGAACTTGGTTCTCATTCTAGATGTAACATCCTACCCCGCAACCCTAAAGGGTAAGGGCCAAAAGAGGGTAAGAATTTTTTTTTTTTGAATAAAAGGAGATAACATACACATAATACGATTGACGATTCAAAATTTCAACAACATTCATGGCCAAGTATGGCCGAATGAACAACTCAAAGGAGATGACTAATTCACTCTCTAGAGGAAACATTTTAAAAACTACACTCATTTTAATCACCAATTCAAATGTTCCAAATACCCATTTCCACTTTAAAACATAGAGCCATAATTATCATCAAAGTACAAGCAGGTCTGATACCAACACCAAAAAACCGTAAGTGAAATATAGAACAACATCACATTTCTTCTCATTAAATTATATGATTACTTCCATTATCTCAAAAGAGTACAACTACATAAAAGAATATACAAGAACAATGGTGTAGCCATGAATATGATACAATAACTGAATGATGAACAACAACTGATAAAGTAACAGAGAGAGAGAACATCTCCAACTGGTGCTCCAGTAACCTGTTCACCAGTCCCCAATGGCGGTGGCAATGCCTCCCAACCATGTGGATTAAAAAGAGACCACCCCACCATGCTCAGAGGTAGTCACAAGGCCATCAATCACCAAGAAAGCAAGGGAATAAAAGTATACACTCACGGAAAACATGGTACAAACACAACAATCAAGTTCTCAAACACAAAACACAGGTGATCACTATCCACACTACAGGTACAACACAGGTAATTAGAGTGAGGACTAGATATTAAGGAAGCAAAAGGGAGTGTCATCGTATAGCTTGAAGGGATGGCTCATGTGGAACCGACCATCTCTCATACATACAAGATTAGTCAATCATGCCCGTAGTTGATGCCTCTCAAGGTGAAGAGGACCTTCTGACTTGATCCTTAGCCTGTGCAAGCACTCAAGGAACGAGATCGAGCAACCAATTATCTTATGCTAATGTGTAAACCCCAAATTTATTTAATGTTTTCACTTGATTAAAAAGATTCTCAAAGGATTATCATGGAAGCCACCTTGGGCCCTGGCCCCCATTGAGAACCACTCCCATCACCTCCCAATACCCATTCCCCAAGCACATCCCATTCATCACATGAATGAGGAAAACAAATCAGCCCAACAAACAGGGCTAGATAATAACTATCAAGCATAAGAACAATGATAAAGAGGAACAATATCTCAACATGTGTCATGAAAATAAAACTTCTATGGGACTTCAATGCCTCTTCCACATGAAGTGTTCGGTCAATATAAAATAATTGCATACATCATCAATAGTTGTAGCCAATGAATGTTATCACTAGAGATACCATCAAGTTCCTAGATCTTTCCACTAAAAATTAAGTCCTAGACCGTACTCTTGAGGATGGCTACAACAAGGTAAATATATTTAAATAAAACCACACCTTCATCAACCAGCAATATCCCATGAACACCAGAAATTACTATCAGAATATATTTTCTTTAAACTCTAAGCCTAGATACTTGTCTATCTTTCAAGAATCTCTATTTCCAAAGTATCTGAAAGTACAAAGTCCCCCATATGAAGAGTAAAAAGACAACCCATAAATGAAGTTGTTTGTATTGACTTTAGATGTTAAAGTCAATAGTTGTGGTGTTTGTATTGATCAGAGATGTTTACAATGATATTTTTAAACTTGTGTGCTTGACATCACCACAAGCTGTCAAAGCCCTCAGTGTTATTTTATATTTGAACAACCACCATATTTGTGACAAATGTATATATTTTCAAAGGTCTAACCTAATATTATTCTGTTATAAGAAAACAAACCGTGTACATGTCAATTGGTCTCCCTGACATTATTTTTATTTCAGTCTATGGTAGATCAACATTTGTATTTTATGAAAAATTAGCAAATGCCACTAGTTGATGTATGATCAAATACCACAACTACGACCAACATCCTCCTTGCTTGTCCAAAATGGGAGCTTTTGGGATAGGTTATGGCCACCCAACAAATATAACAGAAAGGAATGATTTGTCAGATGTTGTAGATGCAATTGTGCTAGTATACATGTATGCAAAAAGTGGAAGCATAGACAAGACATGATCTATTTGCTAGAATGCCTCAAAGAATGTGGTCTCATGGACTATAGAAATTGCAGGATATGCACAAAATAGATTTGTTAAATAAAATCTTTAGAAACTTTTGAGTGAATGCCATTGGCAGATGTAAAGCTAGGTTCCACAACCGTTGCCAGCGTCCTCCCTGCCTGTGACAAAATAAAGGTTTAATGAATAGGGTAGGGACATCCATCAAAGCATATTAGAAGAGGGATTTTTACCAAATGTTGTAGTTACATGTGTACTAGTAACCATGTATGAAAAATGTGTAATCATAGACATGGCACATGAATTGTTTGATAGAATGCCACAAAAGAGATGTGGTCTCATGGAATGTACTATTTAGATTTATTAATAAGAAGTTCCTTTGTAAGTGTTCAATACTTAATTAAAGAACTTGTTATCAAACAAATTTTCGATGGAAATTCTTTAAATCAAGAACACTAAAATTTCATCCTTTAAATAAGTAAACATAGATTGCACGTGAGAGGGAAGTAAATTCTTAATTACTAAATAGGTGAACCAAAAAGACAAATATATATATAGTTGTAATAAAACCAATTCAATGTATCATGCAGTGGTAGTAACAATAAAAACATACCTTTCTCTTTTTACTCATCTGGGTCTTCGTGGCTTAACAACAAATTGAGAGCTTAATTGCACCCACCTACTACACTACGATGAAATTTTAAGCACCCACTCTCCTCCCTCCTTTCCATAGCCAAAAGTATGATGAAAGGGGATTATTTGTCAGATGTTGTAGTAGCAAGTGCACTGGTATACATGTGTGCAACATGTGGAAGCATAGAGAAGGCATGCAAATGAAAATTTTGTGAGTTGCAGAGGATGGAGGCCACTAATAGCTGCTCTTTACTCTCTTTTTTTTTTGCCTTGGTATAAACCCTCACTTTTCTTTTCAAGATCCTCTACATGAGGTGTCCCTTCACTCTGTGCTTCTTTCTTACACGCCATCCCTCTCAACCTTTCTGCTAACTTATTTATTATATAGAATGGGATGCCCTGCCTTCATAATGGAATGGCAGTCAACCTTCTTGCACCTATCAGCTAGATATTTTCCATAGCCTTAAACCCAGTCACCAACATTTTCTCCCCAAACTTGCCATCAAGGCATGGTAGGAGTAAAAAAAGTAATATAAAAATCTAACTTCCTTTTTAATTTCTACCCCTTGTCTCAAATACATTTTTTTGGTTAAACTTAAATTGACAACCATAGGATTATAAAACCAACTCTTTTAATACCATTCTGGTAATTATCAAAATGTGACCAACCCTCAACTACTCAACCAATCAATATTCAATAAATGAACACATTCTAAAGCAACCCACAAGGAACTGACTCAAACACCAAAACCACACAGGTCTAACTCACAAAGGATCGAATAGTCAGACGACAACCAGGTGGTGTCCGAGGGTAAAACATAATGTTAATAATTCATCCCCGAATGGAGACAATGACGAGGATCAGGTGGTTTAAGCCAATGTGACTATCTCTAGTAACCACCATCAAGGAAATAAGAGTACGCTCAGGCCTGTGAATCTAGGCAAGTTGATACCCAGTACCTCCATCACTCCGATTACACATCAAAGCACATGTGGATATAACATACATCATAGCCAAAGCAACAATAAGCATATAATCTAGCATCATAACTAATCATGTCAACATCATAATAATATCGGAATCCATCAAGGAAAAATAACAATAGAATATGAACATGGGTGTTGTTACAAAGGAGCTATTTCTTTTGTTTTAAAATAAAATTTAAAGATAAGTACTAGCTTAAAATAAAGAATAAAGCATAATTCTATGATAACTCTTTTAAGGAAAAAGCTCACATAGACTTATTTTTATGGATATTAGATTTAATATGAATTTCTAAGTTTTATTATTATTAACTCTTAAAGTAAATTCTTTTTCATAGATTTTAAATTAAAACATGAATTTAAGTTTTATTATTAGTTCTTTTAAATGGACTATTTATTTAAAAGCTATCACCATATGATAGAGATGGTGTATTAAGGTGGGTGTTTAGATAAGCCTCTAGACAAATGGAACATATTGTTGAAGTTATATAGTGATCTTCCAATTTCTTCTAGTTAGGGAACATAGCAATTATTCTCAATCCAAAATATAGTCCTCATTTGAGATAGCTGTAACAAGAAAAGTTATGGAATGTTTATAGCTATCATTGTCTTCGACATATGAATGTTTACAATCATTGGATATGAAACATAAGATTTATTTCTTTCCTTGTCATTGTCTTCAAGCATTTGGATTATATTGAAATAAGAAGTGTTGAAAATCATATCTTAATGTTACAGTACTAGTATATTTATATTTAAAAATATATATCTAAAGTACGCCGAGAGATATCTCTTTTCCATAGTTTATTTGATTTCTCACTTTTTTTTCTTCCATCATTTTTATTTTTTAATTTTTCCAATTTCTTTTTTGGTTTCATATTTTTGGTGATTTTCTCACCTTTTTCTCCTTCCACCTTTTCCCAATTTCTTTTTTGGTTTTTATTTTCTAGTTTTTCCATTTTTTTTGTTTTTATTTTTTTATTTTTTCTAATTGGTTTTTATTTTTTATTTTTTCCAATTTCTTTGTTGGTTCTTGTGATTTTCTCAGATTTTGCTCCTTTCTTTTTTGGTTTTTATTTTTTATTTTTTCAAATTTTTTTTTTGGTTTTATTTTTTTATTTCTTAAGTTTTATTTTTTATTTTCTTTTTGATATTTTAATTTTTTAATATGATTACGTAGAAAAAATGAGTGCTCTCATCCGCACCCTGTTGTGACTATATAACACCTCTCGATGTAATTAATTTTAAGTCGATAACTAAAAGTGAATTTATTTTAAATGGAAATAATGCTTAAAATAGTTATGACCTTTTTCTTATGACTGACATTGCTCGAGGATAATTTATCTTTGCTAGTTGATAGTTCAATTGATTCATTTATTCTCATCATACATTTACTCATTAGTATCTTTGGTTGAATGGATGAAACTTTGTGATGTGTTGACCCTATTAAACATCTACCAATGTCAAGAAATCATGCACATATGGGGATGTTACCTTCTTGATGTAGAAGAGAGAGCCTTACTTTTGGTAAAGACTTGGTTAGGGATTATTTACTATTCCTTTTAGAATTAATGCATTAAGTCAACCTTGTGTTTGTAAGTTGAAAGTTACCATGTGAACTACAAAGCCTCTACATTGCACGTATGTAGGCAAGGCCATCATGGATGAGCCCTTGAGGCATTAGGTTTGGCCCCTAGGTCAGGTGTCCTTTCTATTTCGTATATTGGAAATATAATATGATTATTATATCTTTTTGAAAAGACTAAATTTTTTACTTCTAGAAAATAGGACTTATCAGGAGCATCGACATTGAAGCAAGTAAATTGACCCAAATTAATACAAGGTAGAGTGAATGGTCTGAGGTATAAAGAATTCAATCTTTCATATGGCTTGTGTTTAGATTTTTAATTGTTCATCCAAATTATGAGTAATTGGAAAATGGAAGGTGATTATTAGTTAATCAAACAATATGGATCAAGAGTTTTATTGGATGCAATTGTTCTAACTCACTAATATGTTGTTTAGTTTTAAGAAATTTGCATTGATAAGTAACCCTTGTATGTTGTTATACACTTAGCAATTGATTTGATTATTTGTGTATAATTATCATTGAGAAAAAAACAAATTAATTAGGGAGTATTTCTTATTGCAACATGACTATTAATTGTGCTCACTGTGGAGTGATCTGATGTGCAAGAAATAATTAAATCCTTTGAAGTTCTTTGAAGATGAATGTTACAAAAACTCCATGTAATGCAAATTGAACACATGTAGGATATTGAATGTTTGTTTAGAATTTTTTGAATTTTTGGTTTTACTATTATTAGACTAGAGTTAAAAATATTGAGATTGTGTTTCTTGCTAAGTGTAGCAGCTTGGGCATGACATCTAGACTAGTTTTGATTAGCATTGAATTCATCTTGTTCTTAGATATCGATTGGATACATACAAAATAACATATTTCATTGTTAATACTAATATGTTATCATATTTTTGCTTATAATATTGATTGACTTAGAACAATGATCTTTATAATAAAAGAGATAATACTTTTATGGATTAGGTTTTGGGTATATATGTTTAGTTAATCAATAGGTTTTAGGGTTATGTGTACTCTAAATGCTAGTAATGCTATGCGTTGAGACAAATACATGGATTGAATTTAGGACTATTATGGTTGATGAATCCTAAGATAATAAACCCTTCAGGATGATTCAAGATGTATCATTAATTCTAGTTTATTTCTTGAAGGTTATACTTATTGTCTTTGGAACTAACTTGTGTCAAGTACCCGTACCCATTTAATATTGCATTGTTTCTTTTAATTAGAAAAGAGAACCTAGAATTCTTGATGCAGGAGCATCCAGTGGTGTAAGGGCAATCTTGCATCACCCAAAAAGAAGTTAATTCAAAATCACTGTAGTTGTTCTCATTTCTTCCCATAATTAGTGTTTTTGGTTCCATAATATCTAGAATAATAATGTAGGACTTTTAGTTTTTTCAAAACTGCTAAAAATAGCGACCTGCCTAATTAGGAAAGTGTACCTGCTATTTTTAGAAAGTTTACATTTGGGCATGTAATGAAGCAAAACCTTCCAAAAAGTTACATAATGGAAATATAAGACCTTTGGCGAAGGAATTAGGCAAAGATCATTTGTGAGCTGAAAGATATTAAAGTTTTTGTTTTTTGAAAAGCCCCTGAAAATTTTTAGAATGAGATATGAGGCACTAAAAATTTTCATAATGTCTTGAAAAGTTGACAGAAATTCATTTACAAATTTCTAGCATGATAGTTCACATCGTGTGCTTTCCGGCACTTAAAACGATTCATCAATCGGACACTCGGATCAAAAGTTATGCTTCCTGGAAGTTGACCTACTTTTGGAGGGAGTTGCAAAATTTGAAATTTAGCTGGAGGCCACCAAAAAGTGCTATTTATGACTATTTTGGGAACCCTGGACAGTAGTCGAGTTAAGGGGGGCCAGTGTAAAGTCAAGAATAGGTGGGAAACAGAAACCCTAGCTGATTTGGGGTTACAGAAGGCTGAAGATTCAAGAGTCTTGAAGTTGGGAAAGTTGTAATGTGTTGCAACCAGTAGAGGATTCATCCTCTTATTGTAATTGAGCTTCTGTAATGTAATGAGTTGCCCAGTTCAATAAAAGAAAGTTCTATTTGTTGTGTTCAATATCTGTTATTGTGTGTTTTGTGATTTACCCCTTCATTAAGTGGTATCAGATCAAGGGTTCTTGAGTGTGTAGACAGATCACTGACCGTGAGGCAGTTTGCACCAGGACCTAAGGTTGTGGGTTTGCTGCGGAGACCAAGATGCCTCCATGAAGAAACTATGGTGGGAGGAATGATTTGATAGAAGAGGGTTTTAGAACCCTACAAAGGCAAATCGATGCATTGCAAGAGGAGCTACGAAGAGGGTTTGAGCCGAGGATAAGAGAAGAAAGTGAAGATGAAGCTAAAGAAGAGCTATCTAAGGAAGAACAAAAAGCTACCGGAGATGCTGTAGAATTTAGGTTGTTGAGGGCCATTTTGAAGATCGGAAAGAGGCCCAGGATCGAAGTTTCTACATATTTTGGAGATTTGAATCCAGAACAGCTTATTGATTGGATCAATGACATGGAGGAGTATTTTAAGTATGAAGATGTGGAGGACCCAGATCGGGTTAAGTTTGCAAAAACAAAGTTGAAGGGCCATGCCAATATTTGGTGGAAGGAGTTCCAATTAGAGAGGAATAGAAGAGGAAAAGGAAAGATCACCAGATGGGATCAGATGGTGGAGAAACTAAAGAAGCAGTTTATTCCTGTGGACTATGAGATGGAGTTGCTGAAGAAGCTGCAAGGACTAAAGCAAGGTAACAAGTCTATTAAGGAGTATACAGAAGAGTTTTATAAAATTACTATCAGGACAGGCCATACAGAGCCCAACAAGGAGAAGGTAGCCCATTACATTAATGGGTTGAGGCTGAGTATTCAAGAAGAGTTGAGCCTGGTCAGAATGACCACCATAGAAGATGAATACCAGTTTTCCTTGAAGGTGGAAGAGAAGCTGAATAAAAGATTTGACAACAAGCAAAGGGGAAGAGGTCAAGGCGGAAGGATTGGTGGAAGACCCTATGGGGGCCGAAATGAAGATGCAAATAAAAGTGAAGAAGCTGGCACCAGTCGAAATCAGAGAGGTGATAATACCTACTGCCCTCGTGATCAAAACAATGGTGAGCAAAGAGGAAGAGGAAGAGGCAGACCTAGGCAAGGACCTGGAAGAGGAGGTTTCAGAGGAACCTGTTTCCAATGTGGAGAAGAAGGGCATCGAGCATATGAGTGTCTGCAACATCAAGGAAGGACAAATAGAAGACCTAAAGGTAATGCACGAGTTGCACATGTAGATGAAGATGCACATTCTGATCATTTTGAAGATGCTGAAAGGGGAGAAACCCTAGTTGTCAGAAGAACCTTGCTGAATGAGGAGAAAGAACCCAATCAGAGGAAGAGTTTGTTCCACACAAGGTGCAAATGTGAAGGTAAGTGTTGCGATATTATTATTGACAGTGGAAGCACTGATAATCTTGTTTCAGAGGAGATGGTTGACAAGTTGAAGTTGACAAGAAGAAAGCATCCACATCCATACCGGATTGCATGGTTGTAAAAGGACCATAGAGCTTTGGTCAATGAATAGTGTTTAGTGAAGTTCAAGATTGGTGACTACCATGATGAGGTGCTGTGTGATATCATACCGATGGATGCATGTCATATGTTGTTGGGGAGGCCGTGGCAGTATGATAGGAGTGATGACCATGATGGCCGTGCAAACACATATTCCCTAACAAAGGATGGAGTTCGTCATAAGTTGAAGCCCTTGAAGGAGGTTGAAGAAAATGTATGTAGCACTGCCAAAATTTGTTTGGTAGATGGTAGGAAATTTTTGGAGGGTATGAAGCATGAGCATCATTGCTTTGCATTGATTCCTAAGATTAGTCAAGAGAAATGTGAAGAAGTACCAACAGAAGTTTCAGATATGTTGGAAGAGTTCCAAGACATTATCTCTAATAATGTACCAGAAGGTTTACCACCAGTAAGGAAGATAAGTCATCAAATGGATTTGATACCAGGAGCTAGTTTGTCAAACAAGGCAGCCCACAGAATGACCCTTGCAGAGAATGAAGAGCTAAACAGACAAGTTCAGGCGTTGTTGAAGAAGGGACTGATAAGGGAGAGCCTAAGTCCATGTGCAGTACCTGCAGTACTAGCACCAAAGAAAGATGGAGAATGGAGGATGTGTATAGACTCTCGAGCCATCAATAAGATAACGATCAAGTATAGATTTCCATTGCCAAGAATGGATGACATCAGGGACTGTTTGAGTGGAGCAAAGTACTTCACGAAAATTAACCTGAAGAGTGGGTGTCACCAGATCCATATCAGAGAAGGGGATGAATGGAAGACAACCTTCAAGACAAAGGAAGGTTTGTATGAGTGGTTAGTCATGCTATTTGGGCTAACCAATGCACCAAGCACGTTCATGTGGCTCATGAACGAGGTACTAAAAGAATTTTTGGGAAGTTTTGTTATTGTTTATTTGGATGATATTTTGATTTCCAGTAAGACTTGGGATGAGCATCTGATGCATATCAAAAGAGTTCTAGAGAATCTGAGGGAGGAGAAGTTGCTAATTAATCTAAAGAAATGTAGTTTTGTAAAGAAAGAGTTGGTATACTTGGGATTTGTTGTCTCAAGGAAGGTCTTAAGATGGACCCAGAAAAAGTAAGGGCTATCATTGAATGGCCTACACCAAGGAGTGCAATAGAGGTAAGATCTTTTCATGGTTTGGCAAGTTTTTAAAGAAAGTTTATCAGGAATTTCAGTAGCATTTGTGCACCTCTAACTGAGACAATGAGAGAGGATAGAAAAGAGTTTAGATGGACTAAAGGAGTAGACAAGAGGTTTGATACATTGAAGAAGAAAGTCGTAGAACAACCTGTTTTGGCACTTCTAGATTTCAATAAGGTATTTCAAGTAGATTGTGATGCTAGTGGTAGTGGTATAGGAGCTGTTTTGAGCCAAGAAGGTAAGCCCATTGCCTATTTTAGTGAGAATCTTAATGATGCCAAGAAAAAGTATTCTGTTTATGATCAGAAATTTTATGCAATAGTTTAGTCTTTGAAGAAATGGAGACATTATTTGTTGCCAAAAGAGTTTGTTTTATATACTGATCATCAAGCTTTGCACTATCTTAATAGTTAAGGGAAGTTGAACCAAAGGCACTTAAAATCACTTGAGTTTTTGTAGAGTTATACCTTTGTTTTGAAGCATAGGAGTGGGAAGTCCAACAGAGTTGTAGATGCCTTGAGCAGAAGGCAAAATTTGTTGACAGAAATGAAGATAGAGGTTGTTGGATTCGATGAGCTCAAAAGTTTGTATCCTGAAGATCCAGATTTTGCAGAGGCTTGGAAAGCTTGTCTGGGGCTTGTTACATTGGATAGGACAAAATGGTTGGATTTCATAATCCAAGATGGCATGTTGTTTAGAGGAAGCCAGTTGTGCATTCCGAGGAGTTCCATGAGAGAGAACCTGATTAAGGAGAAGCATAGTGGAGGATTGGCTGGACACTTTGGTCAAGATAAGACCATTTCTATTGTTGGTGAAAATTATTATTGGCCACAGCTGTAGTAGGATGTGAGGAAGTTTGTGCAGAGTTGCAGAGTATGTCAGATGGCAAAAGGAACAAGTCAAAATACAGGATTGTATCAACCATTACCTATACCAGAGAAGCCATGGGATGATATTAGTATAGATTTTGTTCTTGGTTTACCAAGGACACAGAGAGGGCATGATTCTATTTTTGTGGTGGTGGATAGATTCTCAAAAATGGCACATTTTATTCCTTGTAAGAAGACTAATGATGATGTTCATATTGCAGAGTTATTTTTCAGGGAAGTAGTGCAACTACATGGTCTACCAAAAAGCATAGTTTCAGACCGAGATACCAAGTTTGTTGGTTATTTCTGGAGAACATTGTGGAAGAAGTTAAAGACAGACTTGAAGTTCAGTTCTGCACACCATCCACAGACTGATGGACAAACTGAAGTGGTGAATAGAAGTTTGGGTAACCTGCTACAATGCTTAGTAGGAGATAACCCAAGGGATGGGATTTGATTTTACCACAGGTAGAATTTGTTTACAATAATTCTGTTAGTAGGAGTACTGGTAAATCACCATTCCAAATTGTATATGGGAATAGTCCAAGAAATGCTTCAGAGTTAAGGAACCTAGACAAAGGAGAAAAGACAAGTGCTGAGGCTGAAGACTTTGCAGAACACATGAAGAATTTGCATGAAGAGGTGAAAAAGCACATTAATAAGATGAATATTCAGTACAAGGCTAAGGTAGATCAGAAGAGGAGATATAAGGAATTCCAAGTAGGAGATGAAATCTTGGTTCATTTGAGAAAAGAAAGGTTCCCAATTGGAACATACAATAAGTTGAAAATGAAGAAATTTGGACCATGCAGAATCCTGAAGAAGCATGATTCAGGAAATGCATATGAGGTAGAGCTACCGAGTGGGATCAATATTTCCCCTATTTTCAACATTGCTGATTTATCAGAATATCATGAAGGTGGAACACAGGATGGACCAACAGAAGTGCAGTGGAGTATTCTGGCATCTACTTCAATGGAGGAGATAGAAGAGATCTTGGATAGCCGTGTGGGAAGAAGTACTCGAAACAAGCAATATGAAGAATATTTGGTAAAATGGAAAGGAAGGCCTGTTGAAGATTTCTCTTGGTTGTCTAAGGTAGAGGTTGACCATTTGGGTTTTCCTCACACAAACACATGAGATGTGACAGGGTCACTTCTCAAATTACCCTGGGTGTCTAATGCAGGAGCATCCAGTGGTGTAAGGGCAATCTTGCATCACCCAAAAAGAAGTTAATTTAAAATCATTGTAGTTGTTCTCATTTCTTCCCATAATTAGTGTTTTTGGTTCCATAATATCTAGAATAATAATGTAGGACTTTCAGTTTTTCCAAAATTGCTAAAAATAGCGACCTGCCTAATTAGGAAAGTGTACCTGCTATTTTTAGAAAGTTTGTATTTGGGCACGTAATGAAGCAAAAACTTCTAGAAAGTTACATAATGGAAATATAAGACCTTTGGTGAAGGAATCAGGTAAAGATCATTTGTGAGCTGAAAGATATTAAAGTTTTTGTTTTCTGAAAAGCCCCTGAAAATTTTTAGAACAAGATATGAGGCACTAAAACTTCTCATAACGTCTCAAAAAGTTACGAAAATCCATTTACAAATTTTTGCCGTGATAGCTCGCATCGTGAGCTTTCTGGCGCTTAAAATGGTTCGTCAATTAGACACCTGGATCAAAAGTTATGCTTCCCGGAAGTTGACCTACTTTTGGAGGGAGTTGCAAAATTTGAAATTTAGCTGGAGGCCGCCAAAAAGTGCTATGTATGACTATTTTGGGAACCTTGGGCAGTAGTAGAGTTAAGGCCAGTGTAGAGTCAAGAATAGGTGGGAAACAGAAACCCTAGCTGATTTGGGGTTACAGAAGGCTGAAGATTCAAGAGTCTTGAGATTAGGAAAGCTGTAATGTGTTGCAGCCAGTAGAGGATTCATCCTCTAATTGTAATTGAGCTTCTGTAATGTAATGAGTTTCCCAGTTCAATAAAAGAAAGTTCTATTTGTTGTGTGCAATATCTATTATTGTGTGTTTTGTGATTTACCCCTTCATCAATTCTTGTCATGAATCTAGTTTGAACCTGTATTATTGCCTTCATGTATCATTGTATTTAAAGTCAATTTTGTGGTTGCAAGTTCTTTAACCAAACTACGAAGTCTCTGCATGACGCATACATAGGCAAGTCCATCATGGATGAGCCCCTAAGGCATTAGGTTTGGCCCTTAGGCTTGATCCTTCCTAGTTGTATTTCAACTACCTGGTTTGATTGTCTTTCTAAAATATTAGTTTTTTGGGTTAGCGTATAGGAGATGTGACTTTGCAAAGATACACGATATAGTGGAAGGTAAATTTACTGATATGTGTGCAATATAAGTGAAGGCATTCAATGGTTTGAATGAACCATTTCATTTTAGTTAGTAGGGTAAGTGCATGGAAATGGGGTGCAAAAAGGTGTCAAAAGTGGCTACTTTTTTTTTCTAAAATCATTTAAAGCTAAACTTGGATGATTAATTCAAGTTGTGTACACTCAAATTTTGAAGATATGATAAGAACAAGAATTGTAGTACTCTAAATCTAGTTTCTAAACTACTAAAGATTTTAGAAAAGTGTTAAAGTTAAGGGGTTTAAAAGTTGAGTGCACACAATAGTGTTCCTATTTTTATCACTAAAATATAATATAGTGTCTAGTGTGCACCCCCATATTTTTTTTTGCTAAATTAGGTAGTTTTAAAAACCATTTGGTAGAAATATAGCTTAGAGTGAGTACTACAAGTTGTATATCTTTTTATTGAATGTTTTTTTGTTGCATTTTTTTGAGGTGGATGCATCTTGAAAATTAAATCACTAAGCGTGTGCATCACATAACATGCACAAAAATAATTAAAAATATAAATTTCTTTTATTGATTGCATATAAAATGAAGTGTAGAATAATTTTATATTTTTTTTTCAAATTTGGATAAGCGAGTCAAAAGTTATAAAAAAAAAGTCAATACTTATGTATTAAAGGAATATAGATACACTCTTCAAAGAAAAATAAATAAATAACTTACTCAAAATATTAAAAATTTGTATGGCTATAAAGCTGAGAAGTATCTCTTTATTTTGGTTGTGTTTTTGTAAAATTTTATTCTAAAACATGTAAATCTGATGAGGTTGAAGTTTAAATTTGAGCCATTTTATGTTAAAAGTAGAAATTTAGGAGCTACAATAGATGTCCAACTCTTAGGCTTCTAAATCCAAGCCTGAATGGGAAAGGGTCATATATATTTTAAATTAAAGGCATTAAAAATGCATACATGTTAAAACATGTATGATTTATGCCTTTCATAATGCAAACCTATTTTGTTGATAAATCTCAAGGTTGGCCACTAATTTGTATACCATTTCCATGCACTTACCTAGTACACTTAAATTAATGTTGGGAGTTATATTTTAGTTGAATAGTTTTATGATCTACCTCAAGTTTGATAAAACAACCCTTATTGATGGGTGGTTTCAACTATGATTTCAATTGTAAAATGCACAAGTAAACTTAGTTGTTCTTCTCTGATAATGTATATTTTATGATTTGTCTCTATCATGTTCATCTATGCCTCAATTGAGGATTGAGTCTAATGTATTAAATTATTTACCCTAGGTAATTGAAGGTTTCTATTTTTCCAATAGACTATTGTATCATGCTAATAATAATTATGAAATAAATGTTTAAAACCTAAAATTATCATTTTTGGTGAATAATACAAGAAGTTTCATAAGATGCGCCAATTTGTTCATTGCATGTATGATATTTTATATGAGTTTAAAATTTGTTCTTATGGATTTAATTTTTTTTAAATCAGATTTAAACTTTTAATAATTAAATATGATAACAACCTAAGTTTTGTGGTTAGTGCTCGAGTGTAACAACTTGCGCATGACATAAATGGTTTCATTTGTTCATTTCACTTTCTAGGCATTGTTTTGGGTGTGCACGCTCATGGTGGATGTTGAAGGAGGCTATACTAACTAAGTTTAAGTATTGCACAAGGGTTGGAGCTTATGTTTACCTCTTGTAGCAAGTGGTTCTCACACCATTGTCAAATTTCTAGGATATTTGGAATAGAGAAACTAATTGATGTTTGTACAAGCTCTTGGTGATTGTTGGAGAACTTTGTAGGTTGTGTTCAAACCATATTTCAAAGTACTCAGTTGTACTTGATTGTATTGACCCCTTATACTAGAGTTTCTCCCAGTCAAATATTGTGTTTTCATCACTGTCACATTGGTTCTAGTTATTGCTTTCATTCTTGGTGGATGATGTATGGCTATTACATGGTTTAAGAGTTGTTACCACTAATAATTTCTTGTTTGGAGGTGATTTAGAGTAGCCACACAATGAATATCCATAGTTAGTGAGCTGTTTGGGAATTTCAGAAAAACTCGTAACATAAAATTTTCTAGTCATCTTTGGTGGGTTTCAATTGTTATGTACACTGCATGCAAGTGAAGATTTGAGTGGTTTTATTAGCCTGAATTAGTTGTACCCAAAGGTAGAATTAGGAGAAAAGGACAATGAAACATAAAGGTAGCAAAGGTATGGACGAGTTGAGGAGAAATTTTAAAAATTAGAAGCTAATGTAACCATAATTTCTTGTCATATGAGAAAAAAGGACATGTTCGAGAGTGTTTCTTGTTATTACAATAAAAATGAGCATAAAAGAGAGCCTTGCAAAGGAAGAATTACCCAAAAGCACTTATGATCATGGAGGAATATCAAATATTGCAACAATCTTCTATTTTAGTTAAAGCACAAAGTGAAAAGAAGTTTGATGGGGATGAATGCAAAGAAGTTAGACCAATGTATCTCATAGATAGAGGTTTACTTCAAGTTACCTAAATTAAATCATTGACAACAAATTTCCTTCACCTGTTTGAATCTATCTAGCCATGCTTTGAAATGATATGAGGCACATGTTATCATTACAAATGAGGAGATTTAGTTACATAATTGCAAATGAGAAGAGATCCACCAATTATAAAATGGGAAGAATTTAACCATATATGCTACAAGGAAAAAAAGAGTAATCCATTGAGACTTCTTTCAATAAAGACACATGCAAAGTGTCTAAGAATACATGAGTGAGTTCTAGAAAAAGGCAATAGATTAAGGGATTATTCAAGCATATTCAAATGGATATCCTAATGATTGAACCTCAAAATCTTGATGAGGCTTTGAGCAAGCCCATTATTTGAATATGAACAAGAAGAAATCCATCTTTTACAATGATACAATAAAAAGGTAAAAAGGAAAAAATAATCATATCAATGTTGGAAATTTAGTGTGATATTCACTTCTAGGGAGTTCAGGACTGAGAAGATTATTTGGGACTTTGAGAGTTCCTATTAACAAATTTGATCATAGATTGTACAATAGTATTGAAAGTTCATGAGGTAGAATTTAGTGAGAGATAGACATTGTGACATTGCATAGATGTGTTTTGGACTCTAGTGTTACCATGGAAGCAACCACATCAGGTTTGGATAAGTTAGTGTCTCTACACCATGATTAGAATATATTGCTAGAGCATGTATGAAGGTGTACGTTCACATGTATCATTACCTGAGTGTAGTGATGACAATAGAGGATATGTAGATGTTTTGGGAGGTGCTCTAGATTACTCTAGGTTATTAGAATTGTTGTCTCTATTATCACAACCCATGATTTAGTTTTGGTGGTACTATATGACATGGTTCACTATTAGGTGTGTTTGGTCAACAACCATTGACCTAGTTATTACAAGAGTATCTAAGTATACAAATAGATTATTTATTTAGATAAGTCTCATTGAAGAGAGTTAATGTCTCTACATCATAATTAGAATATATTTATAGAGCATGTATGGTAGTGCAGGCACACATGTGGCATTACCCGAGTGTAGTGATGACAATAGAGGATATGTAGATATTTTTTGGAGGTGCTCTAGATTACTCTAGGATATCAAAATTGTTGTCTCTTTCATCACAACCCATGATTTAGTTTTGGTGGTACTATAGGACATGGTTCGCTATTAGGTATGTTTGGCCAACAACCATTGAATAGATTGTTTATTTAGAGAAGTCTCATTGAAGTGATATATGACAAGTAATTGTCATAGTATAGTTGGACCTGATAGTTGATATTCCACAAGTAGTCAGAGTGCTGAGTCAGTTGGGGTTCTAGGATAATGAATCAAGGTTACATATAGTCTATGATGCTAAAGGAATATGTTGATGCAAGATGCAAAGGTTATGTCTATTACTGTAGGAATTTATTTTCCTTCACTTTTGCTTAAGCTAGCATAGGTAAATAATATTTAATATGTATTTAATAGGTGCATAAATGAGGTGCAAGGTGTCACACTCTTCTATAGGAGTTACTCCACCTATTTTTGGGAGAATTTGGAGTTATTTCCTAGTGGTAGAATAATTACACCTCAACCCTCTATCTCTACCTATTTTATACTCATATCTTGCATGTATTTTGGGGATGAGGAAATAATAATTTTGCTCTGTAATTTTCATGCACAAGCTCTTGTTGTATCTTTCTTTCTTTCTTTCTTTTTATCTTGTGTAATCTCCCTAAGTTGCACTTATGGGGGGTGTTGGTGAAAAAATCATATTTTGACTTTTACATAAGTTAATTAGGGAGATTCATTTTCTCTTTTGAGCCTTATGACATGTGTCATAGGGTTTCTTTTCTCTTGAGAGAATTGTGACGTGTCACATGCTTTCTTTCCCCACTTTGTCTATTCTTGGATAGTGGTTGTGTATATCCTTTGTATTTATTTTTGAATAATGAAATAGGAATGTGAAACACTAATTCATGGATGCATTTGGCTTTTTGCAATATTTTCTTGTAGCTCTCTCTTCTAGTAGATTTCCAATAGACGATCTTGGCTCTTGTGAGTCCTTGCATGACTCCAACAATTTCTAATGATATCATGATGTTATCAAGCATGTTGAGGTTCTACACTTAAGTCTATAGATTAAGGAAGGTTGTAAAGACAATTATTGCATATGAATTTTTATTTCCTAGATTAATAGAATTATTAACTCTCTTTTTCTACTAGTTCTTTTCCCAAAAGGGTTTCTGGAGTTAAATCTTTGTGTCTCAAGTGTATGTGGTTTGTGTATGATTTCATGTTCTTGCATAATGTTTTAGTAATTGAATTGTAACAACTAACTATAGTTTGGATCACTTAATCTTCATTTTCTTGTTAATAAATTATCAAACATATTGGATTTAATACCCAACATTTTTTAATCAAAACTTTGATGTTTCAACTAGGGCCAAGGGCTGATGCAAGAAGTTGGGTCCACAAAAAGCTCAAAAAGTGGAAGTGTTTTTAATGTTTTTCATAATTTGTCACACTTGGACTGAAAATTTGAAGCACTTACACAATGAATCTTGAAAAAAGTCAGTAATATGAAATTTAGTATTTTGAATCTAGTTTCCAAATATGCAATTTATTCAAATACCAAGATGACAGAAATTAAATTTTGATAGTCATGTATAAAAACCACTTTTTAAAAGTCATTCTTTTCTACCATACCATGCACGTGTACAGACACCACTCTTTGACCTAAATAAAAGTATTTTTCTAATTCCTTTTGGGAAAAGATATCTAACAACATGAAGATTGATCAAGATATTTTTTTGTAATTTTTTTGTGAATATTTTTTTTCTTAAATTTTTTATTGCCCCTAATTGTTCTTTTAAAAAATCAACGTGTACGAACAACATAATTGGACCTAAACTAAACATTTTTTGAAATTTTTTTTCATTGTGTAGAGAATTGTCTAAAGATTGATGTCATATAATTTATTTTACAAAAAAGTTAATCAAAAAAAAGTTATTAAAAAACAAAAAAGGCCTGATATTTCAAGTTTACGGGTCAATTTTGATGCAAGAGCATCCAGGGTGTAAGAGCAATCATGCATCAACCAAAAAAAATGTTGTTTCTTTTCAATAAGGGCTAAATTTGGCACGGTTACTATTTTTAGTAAGTTTGCATTTGTGTACGGTTGGATACAAAATCTTACACCGACCTCCAGAATGGTGAATTAAAGCTAATGCTGAAGAAATCACTTTAATATCATTTGTCATTTGTGAGATATTAAAATTTCAAATTCCAAAAATCCTATTAAAATATTCAAAGTCAAATTTGAGGCACTTAGATGCTCCAGATGGGCCCAAAATTTGGTGGGAAACTTAAGCAGTCTACTTTTAGGTACTACTTGTGCACAACCGTATTTTCAAGAGCTTTCTAAAAAGGTATTATAATTGAAAATCCAACTATCAGATCAAAAGTTATGGCCCCGTGAAGTTTACCTGTTTTAAGAGGGAGATGCAAAATTAAAAAATTAAGCTGGTGGCCACCAAAAAGGTCTATATATGACCATTTTTGGGAACCCTTCGGGAGTGGCGTTAAGGAGGAAAGTGCAGAGTCAAGAATAGGCAGGAAAATATAAACCCTAGCTGATTTGGGGTTACAGAAGGTAGATGATTCTAGAGTCTTGAGAGAGGGAGTTGTAATGTGTTGTAGTCTATAGGGAATTCATCCTCTAATTATATTTGATCTTTTGTAATGTAATGTTTTTCCCATAATCATAAAATATCATTCTATTTTCTGTGTGCAATTTTTGTTATTGTGTGTTTTATGCTTTACCTCCTTCATCAAGTGGTATCACAGCAAGGGTTCCTGAGTGTGTAGAAAGATCACCGACTATGAGGCAGTTTGCACTAGAACCTGAGGTTATGGGTTTGCTGTAGAGATCAAGATGCCTCTATGAAGAAACCTTGGTGGGAGAAATGCTTTGATGGAAGAGGGTTTTAGAGCCCTGCAAAGGCAAATCAATGCATTGCAAGAGGAGTTGGGAAGAGGGTTCAAGCTGAGAAGGAGAGAGGAAAGTGAAGATGAAGCTGAAGAAGAGCTATCTGAGGAAGAACAAGTAGCTATTGGAGATCTTGCAGAAGTTAGTTTGTTGAGGGCCATTTCTAAGATTGGAAAGAGGCCTAGGATTGAAGTTTATACATACTCTAGAGATTTGAATCTAGAACTACTTATTGATTGGATCAATGATATGGAGGGGTATTTCAAGTATGAAGATGTGGAAGACCCAGAATGGGTCAAGTTTGCAAAGACAAAGTCGAAGGGCCATGCCAATATTTGGTGGAAGGAGGTCTAGTTAGAGAGAAATAGAAGAGGAAAAGCAAAGATTACCAGATGGGATCAAATGGTGGAGAAATTGAAGAAGAAGTTCATTCCTATGGACTATGAGATGGAGTTACTGAAGAAGCTGCAAGGATTAAAGCAAGGTAACAAGTTTGTTAAGGAGTATACAGAAGATTTTTATAAGATCACTATCAGGATAGGCCATGGAGAGCCAACAAGGAGAAGGTAACCTGTTACATTAATGGGTTGAGACCAAGTATTCAAGAAGAGTTGAGCCTGGTCAGAATGACCACCATAGAAGATGCATACCAATTTTCCCTGAAGGTGGAAGAGAAACTAAATAAGAGATTTGAAAGCAAGCAAAAGGGAAGAGGTCAAGGTGAAAGGGCTAGTGGAAGACCCTATGGAGGCCAAAATGAAGATCCAAAGAAAAGTGAAGAAGCTGGAACCAGTCAAAATCAGAGAGGAGATAATACCTATCACCCTTGTGACTAGAATAATGGTGAGAAAAGAGTAAGAGGAAGAGGTAGACCTGGGCAAGGACCTAGAAGAGGAGGTTTCAGAGGAACATGTTTCCAATGTGGAGAAGGGAATTGAGTATATGATTGTCTGCAACATCAAGGAAGGATGAATAGAAGAGCTGAAGGTAATGCATGAGTTGAACATGTAGATGAAGATGCACAATCTGAGCACTCTGAAGATACTGAAAGGAGAGAAACCCTAGTTGTCAGAAGAACTTTGTTGAATGAGGAGAAAGAACCCAATGTGAAGGTAAGTGTTGTGATATTATTATTGATAGTGGGAGCACTGATAATCTTATTTTTGAGGAGATGGTTGGCAAGTTGAAGTTGACAAGAAGAAATCATCCACATCCATATTGGATTGCATGGTTACAGAAGGACCATAGAGCTTTGGTCAATGAGTAGTGTTTAGTGAAATTCAAGATTGGGGACTACCATGATGAGGTGTTGTGTGATATCATACCAATGGATACATGTCATATGTTGTTGGGAAAGCTGTGGCAATATGATAGGAGCATTGTCCATGATGGCCATGCAAACACATATTCCCTAACAAAAGATGGAGTTCGTCATAAGTTGAAGCCCTTGAAGGAGGTGGAAGAAAAGGTATGCAGTACTACCAGAATTTGCTTGGTAGATGGTAGGAAATTTTTGGAGGGTATGAAGCACGAGCGTCATTGCTTTGCATTGATTCCTAAGATTAGTCAAGAGAAATGTGAAGATGTACCAACATAAATTTTAGATATGTTGGAAGAATTTCAGGACATTATCTTTGATAATGTACCAGAAGGTTTACCACCAGTGAGGAAGATAAGACATCAAATGGATTTGATACCAGGAGCCAGTTTGCCAAATAAGGCAGCCCATAGAATGACTCCAACAGAGAATGAAGAGTTGGATAGACAAGCCCATGAGTTGTTAAGGAAGGGACTAATAAGGGAGAGCCTGAGTCCATGTGTGGTACCTATAGTACTAGCACCAAAGAAGGATGGAGAGTGGAGAATGTGTACAGATTCTTGAGCCATAAATAAGATCACGATCAAGTACAGGTTTCCATTGCCAAGAATGGATGACATAATGGACTGTTTGAGTGGATCCAAGTACACAAAAATTGACCTGAAGAGTGGGTATCACCAGATCCATATCAGAGAAGGAGACAAATGGAAGATAGCCTTCAAAACAAAGGAAGGTTTGTATGAGTGGTTAGTCATGCCATTTGGGTTAACCAATGCACCAAGCACATTCATGCGGCTCATGAACGAGGTATTGAAAGAATTTTTGGAAAGTTTTGGTATTGTTTATTTAGATGATATTTTGATTTTCAATAAGACTTGGGATGAGCATATGATGCATATCAGAATAGTTTTAGATAACATAAGGGAGGAGAAGTTGTTGATAAATCTAAAGAAATGTAGTTTTGCAAAGGAGTTGATATACCTAGGATTTGTTGTCTCAGAGGAAGGTCTTAAGATGGACCTAGAGAAGGTAAGGGCCATCATTGAATGGCCTACGCCAAGGAGTGCTTCTGAGGTAAGATCTTTTCATGGTTTGGCAAGTTTTTACAAAAAGTTTATTAGGAATTTTAGTAGCATTTGTGCACCCCTAACTGAGACAATGAGAGGGGATAGAAAAGAGTTTAGATGGACTAAAGGAGCAAACAAGAGATTTGATACATTGAACCAGAAAGTCGTAGAACAACCTATTTTGGCAGTTCTAGATTTCAATAAGGTATTTCAGGTAGATTGTGATGCTAGTGGTAGTGGTATAGGAGCTGTTCTGAGTCAAGAAGGTAAGCTCGTTGCCTATTTTAGTGAGAAGCTTAATGATGCCAAGAAAAAGTATTTTGTTTATGATCGGGAGTTTTATGCAATAGTTCAGGCTTTGAAGAAATAGAGACATTATTTGTTACCAAAAGAGTTTGTTTTATATACTGATCATCAAGATTTGTAGTATCTTAATAGTTAAGGAAAGTTAAATCAAAGGCACTTAAAATGGGTTGAGTTTTTGTAGAGTTATACTTTTGTTTTGAAGCACAAGAGTGGGAAGTCCAACAGAGTTGCAGATGCCTTGAGAAGAAGGCAAAAGTTTTTGACAAAATAAAGATAGAGGTTGTTGGGTTTGATGAACTCAAAAGTTTGTATCCTAGAAGATTTAGATTTTGTCGAGGCTTGGAAAGCTTGTTTGGAACCTGTTACTTTGGATAGGACAAAATGGTTGGATTTCATAATCCAAGATGGCATGTTGTTTAGAGGAAGCCAGGTGTGCATTCCAAGGAGTTCCATGAGAGAGAACCTGATTAAGGAGAAGCATAGTGGAGGATTGGCTGGACACTTTGGTCAAGATAAGACCATTTCTATTATTGGTGAAAATTATTATTGGCCACAGTTGCAGCAGGATGTGAGGAAATTTGTGCAGAGTTGCAGAGTGTGTCAGATGGAAAAAGGAACAAGTCAGAATATATGTCTATATCAGCCACTACCTATACTAGAGAAGCCATGGGATGATATTAGTATGGATTTTGTTATTAGTTTACCAAGGATACAGAGAGGACATGATTTCATTTTTGTGGTGGTGGATAGATTCTCAAAGATGGCACATTTCATTCCTTGCAAGAAGACTAATGATGTTATTCATATTGCAGAATTATTTTTCAGGGATGTGGTGAGACTACATGGTCTACCTAAGAGCATATTTTCAGATCGAGATGCCAAGTTTTTTGGTTATTTCTGGAGGACATTGTGGAAGAAGTTGAAGATAGATTTAAAGTTTAGTTCTGCACACCATCCATAGACTAATGGATAGACAGAAGTGGTGAATAGGAGTTTGGGTAACCTGCTATGATGCTTAGTAGGAGATAAGCCCAAGGGATGGGATTTGATTTTACCACAGGTAGAATTTGCTTACAACAATTCTGTCAATAGGAGTACTGGTAAATCACCATTCTAGATTGTCTATGGGAATAGTCCAAGAAATGCTTCAGAGTTAAGGAATCTAGACAACGGAGAAAAGACAAGTGTCGAGGATGAAGACTTTGCAGAACACATGAAGAATTTGCATAAAGAAGTGAAAACACATATTAATAAGATGAGTATTCAGTACAAGGCTAAGGTAGATTAGAAGAGGAGATATAAGGAGTTCTAGGTAGGAGATGAAGTCATGGTTCACTTGAGAAAAGAAAGGTTCCCAATTGGAACATACAATAAGTTGAAAATGAATAAATTTAGACCATGTAGAATCCTGAAGAAGCATGATTTAAGAGATGCATTTGAGGTAGAGTTTCCTGATGACATCAATATTTCACCACTGTTCAACATTTTAGATTTGACAGAGTATCATGATGATGGACTTGATAAAGGAACACAGTGGGACATTCCAACATCTACTTTAGAGAAGGAGGAGATAGAGGGCATTCTGGATAGCCATGTGGGTAAGAGTACAAGAAATAGGTAGTATACAAAATACTTGGTGAAATGGAAAGGAAGGCCTATTGAAGATTCATCATGGTTATCTGAGACTAAGGTTAACCATTTTGGTTTCCCTCTAACTCATGAGAAGTGACAGGGTCACTTTTCAAATTACCCCGGGTGTCTGATTCAAGAGCATCTAGGGTGTAAGAGCAATCTTGCATCAACCCAAAAAAATGTTGTTTCTTTTTCAATAAGGGCTAAATTTGGTAGGGTTACTATTTTTAGTAAGTTTGCATTTGTGCACAATTGGATACAAAATCTTACACAGACCTCCAGAATGGTGAATTGAAGCTAATGGTGAAGAAATCACTTCAATATCATTTGTCATTTGTGAGATATTAAAATTTCAAATTCCAAAAATCCTATTGAAATATTCAAAGTCAAATTTGAGGTACTTAGAGGCTCCGAATGGGCTTGAAATTTGGTGGGAAACCCAAGCAGTCTACCTTTGGGTATTGCTTGTGCTCAACTGTCTTTTTTGAGAGCTTTTCGAAAAGGTATTATAATTGAAAATCCAATGGTTGGATTGAAAGTTATGGCCCCGCGAAGTTGACCTGTTTTTAGAGGGAGATGCAAATTTTAAAAATTAAGCTGGTGGCCACCAAAAAGGGCTACATATGACCATTTTTGGGAACCCTTGAGGACTAACGTTAAGGGGGAAAGTGTAGAGTCAAGAATAGGCGGAAAAACATAAACCCTAGGTAATTTGGGGTTATAGAAGGGAGATGATTGCAGAGTCTTGAGAGAGGGAGTTGTAATGTGTTGCAGCCTATAGGGGATTCATCCTCTGATTATATTTGATCTTCTGTAATGTAATGTTTTTCCCATATTCATAAAATATCATTCTATTTTCTGTGTGCAATTTCTATTATTGTGTTTTATGGTTTACCTCCTTCATCAAATTTGCTTAGAAATTAATTAAAAAATAGAAAACATAATCCTTTCTTAACAAAAATTATAAATTTGGAAACTAGAAATCATGTTCTATAATGGGTTTTAATTTTATAGACTAATTCAAAAAAAAAGCCCATCATTTATATTGCCAAAGTTGGACATTTCTCTTGAACCTCCCTTAGTTTTTTAGTTGCAGGTCAAAGGCTAAGGGTCGGGTTGGCAAGCCTTTCCTAAACCTCAAAATTTGAAAAACACGTACGCATTATAAAATGCATACGCGTTCTTAAAACTAAACATGTATGCATTATATAATGCATACGCGTTATTTATTTTCCTGTTTGAATACCTTCAAGAAACACATATGTGTTATAAAACACGTACGCATTATATAACACATACACATTTTATAACACATACACGTTTTATAACACATACACGTTTTATAATGCATATGTGTTTTATAGCGCGCCTGTGTTTCTTGTTATATAACACATATGCATTTTATAATGTGTATACATTTTAGGCTCGAGTACCCATAGATGAGTGTGTATGCATTTTTTCAATTTAATGCATACACATTTCTTGCAAGATTTTTTTTGGCTAAAACTTCCCCTCTTCGTGGACCCAACTCCTTGCTTTCACCCCCAAGTCCATAGGTGTAAAAATAATACATGTTTCGTTATAGAAACCCTTAATGATTTTGTGCCATAGTTTTGTTTGGTGGAAGGAAGGGTATGGCTTTTCTTACTGTGATTGTATATTTGGTTATAATGGGAGATATTGACACTAAAATATTATAGCCACCTATTGCATTAGTGCACCTTATATCATGCCATACATAGAGTGTAGTAATGGAAAATTCTACAAGTGTGGGACTTGACATATAGAATGACCTAACTAGGATTTAAAAGGCTGGCTCATTATAAAACATGCACTAAGATCTTAATAGTCACTTTGAAGAGAAAAGGAAAAGGAAAGATTTCTTAAAACATTTCCTAATCTATAATGACAATGTGCCAAGAAAAGGATTTTCCTTTCTCTATCCATCACTCGTACAAAATAGACACATGAATTAATAATCACATATAACTAAATGTAAGCACATCACCATGATATCAAATCAAAAAATATTCATTCACATAACACAAAAGTATGATAGAAATAGAGTATCCTCAACTGTTTGTATTAGTTTTCATGAAAATATACATTCTACATAATTGCAAAAGGCTTGAATACCCTAGAAACATATAATAATGCCTATATTTTTAGACTTAACAACTAGATAAAGGAAGACCAATTTATAGAACTTTACATATAAGGCTCTATTCTAAGCATGAATGGGAAAAATTCCACCATCATCTTTTGAGTTCTATGTGAGAAAATCTTAGTTATACACAAAGGGAATAAAAGGAAAGAAAAAAGTTAATAAATGGGGGAGACAATTACTGAATATTTGGTAGTGTAGTGTATTTTATTCTTGTAAATCCTAGGGAGGTGGAGATCATCCCCCTACAAATTCTTTGAGATAATCCTTGTGTGTGGTATTACTTGAACTACTTGTTAAACACTAGAAAAATGGCTAGCTATCCTATGCATACATTGAGAAGTGGTCATGTGTACCAATTCATAGCAAGTAGTTGTCAAGGCATTGAATGCATTACCAATAACAAAATCTAGTCATATTTGACATTAAATTTGGTTTTGTAAATCTCTCTGAAAGAGTATTGAGTAGTTACAAATTAATTGATGGCTCCCACTAAGTATCACTTCCTAATAGGTAAAAATTAATTATAGGCCATTGATTGCCATCTATCATATGGTTTGTACGAGCTAAACTAGTTCTTTCTTTCTTTCCTTCCACTTTACCTCTATGACCAATCAAAGAAACACATAGCATATCACTTCTAGTCACAATGCAACATGACTAAAAGACTTGACTATAGTGAGCCCCATTAATGAATGAAATGGATCAATAGTGGGCATTAAAGGCAAAACACAAAAATATTTCTCCCAACTCCCTACCAACCATTAGATCATAAGACAATGAATAATGTGAATCCCATAAATATAAACACTATTCCACCAATTGACTCTATAGGATATTAGATAAAGAAAATAAATAATAGATGGAGTAATACACAAATAAATTACATATCTCATTTGAACCAATAAAACTGCAAAAGTGAGCCATGAACAAAATAAACCCAAAAAAATCATCTCAAATGGGAACATGTATTGATTTCTTACTATAGTTCTTGGTAGCTCTTATTATACCTTCAACTTACTAGAGGGAGGGACCACAACATCTATTAAGTAGTCATCTTGCAACAAAATAATAAAATTGTATAACACTAAAAATGGAGCAATATGTTTAAAGTCCATCAAGATCATCCTTGATTCACCCTCCTTCCTACTCTAAATGAATCTCTAGCATGTTATAGTGAGAGAACTAGAATTTTAACTCAAAGAGTTCTTCATACAAGAAACCCTACACCTTCATAAATATGTTTCACACTTGAAATTCCCACTCAACTAAAGCCCCAGTAGCATTGCATATTTCCTCTATAATTAGAGCCAAGGGTAAGCCTTGAATTGTAGATTCATCTCTCTTATTTTCTTTAATCAACCTCAAACCACTTTCAATAGACAAATTCCTTCCATTTACATCAAATAGTGATCGAAGGCCTTGCTACACTAAATTGGTTGATTTGACCCATCATATTTATTGTATTTTTTCATAGATGCTATTTAGGATTTACAAAATTATCTTGTTGTGTCCTTGGCCTAAACATTGAATACTCTAGATGCTACCTTCCACTTGTTAGTTATTCCTACAAAAGTAAGTACCTCACTCGAAAGGGTGGGAAGTTTTTTCTTGAAAGTATCCACATCAATTGTATTTTGTACCAAGGTGCTGATGATGTCATCAAGTCTAAATTAGGTTTCCTAAGCTTGGACATGGGTAACATACAAAAAATCAATAACACGTTGAAGTTTGCTAGTGGCTTGAGCTATATTGTCCCAATAAAATTTACATGGTTCTTTTGCCAAATCTAAAGGCATATGTTGTGTATCCCCTACTCTATCCTCTATCTTATCACTAAGTTAATTCTCTTTCTATTTTATCTTATTAACTTGATACTAGAGTTGACTAATGGAACTATAATAATGGAACAATGTTTATCATATTGAGGCTAGGTCAGTGTTAATATTGGACTCACTAACCTTAAGGCTCTCAACCTGAGCTTACAACTCTTCTTCCTTCTATATTTCTTAAATTTTAACACTAGATCACTAACCCTTGACTTCAAGTTGGTGGCTTCATTCTAGGGATTCTCCTTCTAGAGCTCTATGGCTTGGGATTTTTCTATTTCTCACTAAATTCATTGATCTTATCCTCAATATTGCTATCAATTTAGTTGATTTGAGAGGCCAACATATTTACCTATTGCTTCCAATTTTCCATCTCCTTTTCTTTTCTGCTTGGGTAACCTTTTAAGGGAATCAAGCTCTACTTTTAGGGAAATGGCAGCACCTTAATTGTTGTGGTCTTATGCTTCTCTTCTTGCAATTGAGTCCTAAGGGATACAACCTAATTTTTCATTCCTTCCAATTTGGCCTCTATATAAGTGGCCCCTTTTTAAATCTCTTTTATCTTAACCCCATTATTTTCAACCATTAAGTCAAGAACTTGTCTAACCACCACTTTCTACTTTCTTTTAGCCTTACGTTTCTCTAGCTTTTATTCAACTTCTAGATAATTTTTGGTGACATAATGAGCATTCTCCTTCATTATCCCTACTTTGTAAACTCCCCATGCATGTTCTACTTATGTCAAGGCCTTGAACTTGGTAATCCATGACCTACATTTTTTCTACTAGCTTTCTAACATATGAATGAGCAAGGTAATGAAGATTTTTTTTACCTCTATTCATTATATTTGTTCCTTGTCTTCTTTGTGTCCAACTGTTTACCAAAAAGTACTCTATATTGCATCTTCTTCTCCTTAGAATCTTGATTTGAATTTTGTATGAGCTAACTATAGATGGTAAGATCATCTAGTAAGGTTGAGACATTGGTAGGAAGAATAGGTAAGCTAGCACAAAAGAAAGGAATAGGGACAAGTTGTTAAGTTGGAACCATTTTATAGGTTTAAGTAGGAGTTAAGGGAGGCTAGGAGGATGTGGGAGTCTATAAACACTAGGATTGGGTAAAGGGAGGAGTCAAGCCTAAACTTAGGGGGATACCCACCCAAATGGAACATGTTGAATTAGTGGAGGGAGATGAGACATAAGAGGTTGGAGAAGTGGGATTATAACTTTGATAGGGATAGTGGCAATGGACATTGGAGGAATAGTGAATAAAATAGGTCAAACCACAACTGATCATGAAACAAGAGAAGTAAAAGAAGTGAACAGAGATAGTTAATACTTGCAACACTCCTCACTAGTGCTAATGTCACTTATTGTTGTATTTCACCTTGGTACTTGGTCCATTTTTCTTTTGCCCTCTTGTAAAATATCTACTTTTATTTTAGTTGATCCACTTTGAGCACTCAAGGTAAGCTATGCTAGTTTTTCTTTCTTGATGAGGATGATCTAATTTTTCTTAGAGGTTGTAGCACTATGACTGACAGGATGGGCCTACTTTCTTTTAGAGATGGAAGTTGTCTTCTCATTTTTAATGCTTGTGTAACCACTTGAGATTTTTGAACTTGCTAGGTAGTGAACATGGCTTAAATTTGAGTGTGGCCACCCTTGCTAGTACCCTCTAGTTTCAATGGATATTAAGTAGGTGGGGACAATTGGAGCCTTTTTCTTTAATTATTATGTAATTTACGAGGTCACATCCTCACCTCCCATTATAATGGGACATCCATAGGGACTAAATAGATTGATGTTAGTTTTTCCATTATGTGCTCCTTGTTATATAACCTAGTTTGTGCTTTACCAAAGTGGTTTTTAAAAGGAGACATTTCAATTTGGTTTGTCTCCACCCAAAATTTCCATCACTTTCTTTGACCTATTCATCATCCCATTACTCTTCTAATAAATATAATTCACTTTTAAAGCCGATTAGAATCTTGTGAGTTTATCTAAAAGATAGAACTACTAGCTTCTTATACAAAGCCTCATAGCATTTAAGATTTTATTATTAACGCTCCTTAGCTTTAGCTTGTTCTTGATTGATTTCGTTAGGCTTAATGGAATTCTCATACTAATCCTCCCTAGGTCTTCTCCTTTCTTCTATATTTTCTTTTGCTCTCATGAATAAATCTAGTGGACTTAGTACTAGAAATGATATTAAGAACAAATGTGAATATTTAATCTAGGTCATAGACCCACCTATCCTCCAAGATCTCCATAACTGTAAGTTTGGAAATTTATCATCCATAAAGACGATGATGTTTTCCTTCATGATAGTAATACCTTGATGTGAATAGTACACTAAATCAAATTTCTTCTTACCTTTTCCATGGTTGTAGTGTGTGTGCATTATATTCAATTACCTTAAATATTGTAGGGAAAATACCCTACCCATGACATACTTTCAAAATTTGAAGATTTATTTAGTGATGCCATAAAGGTGAATCATAGTTCAATCCTAGTTGAAGTACAAATCCCCTTTATTGAAGATGATTAGCTTGTTGACATCCTCATTAGATATTGTAGACACCCAAAATTGACCTAATTATCATTAGTATCAAATATTGCATTATCTATCATCTGCATTTGTCTAACACACTTGAGCAATTTCCCTATCCATCTAAACCCCTTATTTCTTCTATTAAATAAATAAATTTATATTTATTCAATTAATTCATTAGCTATTTTTTCTATTTTCTCTAAGCCATAATTAAATAATCTTTAATTGTTTAATTGTCTCTATCGCTATCTATTTTAATTAAATAAATCCTATTTATTTAATTAAATTTCCCTTCATAATCCCACTTTCCAATTAATTAAATAAATTTTAGTTAATTAATTTCTCTTATCATTTAACAAGCTGACATATGTGTATCTCTTATTTAAATCATGTGTGGTACTACATTTTTTATTTAATATCTTTCACATGTAGTCCTTTTTTATGTACATAATCACATGTTACATCCCTCTTTTTGGAACTGATTATGCTATTTACTTTTATTGCAAGTTTCAGTAATATAATATGTTTTGGACAACATGGAAACTGATGATTTATTATACAAAGTTAGTTCTATGAAATTTTAGAATCTATTGATTATGATCAATGTGATATTGTAGACTAAATGTCCCTTTTGTTAAGAGAAATGATGTTTGGATATATTATGCTTTGATTTGGAACATAGGTGCTTTGACCACAAAATTGTATGTGAGACTGTCATTGCAAGAACAGGTGGATCATGTTCGATGGGAAGAGAAAGTATCTTTGAGAGAGAGTATAGACTCTGGAAATTAACCATGGGTGTTTGTTACTGAAAACGCCAAATAGGTAGATAAACCTTGAAGCCATCAATTTAGTCTTGTTTTTTGACTGGGATAGTTTATGACTAGATGTCGACGTCTAAAGATAAGGTGTAACATCCTTTTCATAAGTTGTCATATAGAATCTTGGAATCGACGATGTTGTCGCAAGTCCACCAAAGCGAGTCGACTTATATAGATGATTATTATTTCGTTTATAGGTAATTAAATGAACCTACTTGTGGCGGATTCATGAATTATGTCTCGTAGTCGAAAGATGCGAGAAGTTGGTTTTGTGCGTCAAACGATGTACGAAACTTGTTTTGCATTATGCTCAATCCATTTTGATTGCCGTAAAAATGCATTGAACTTGTGTTGTGAACTTATTCTTTTTGGAAATCGACGAATGTCGATTTTGAAGCCATAGCATGTAATAATTTGTTTTGGTCATTGTTGGGAATGAGTCTTTTTCTTCTAGCTTTGACCGTGAGATATTATCGATTTAACCTTGAGTTTCCTTATCAAGTTGGTCTTTATCTCTTTTTCTTTTTCGACCATAAAGATGCTTTAGACATTTCTTAACTGCTGCCTTGTCGAGCTTAACCCCACAATTCAGCTTTTAGTTGCAACTTGGAGGATTAGAAAGCCTTAATGTTCCAGTGTGGGCGGGGTTGTTATGTCCACTAACAAGCCACATCGCCAAAGGAGCCTCCATCTTAATAGTGGTTGTGATAAGTAAGAAGTCAGGTAAAAAGACAGTTATTCGACCTCCATGTGTTTAGGCTGGTAATGGCAGTAGTTTAATGTCATTTATTTTCCATCACCGTGGGTAGTCGGGAGGTGGGAAATTCAGTTGAGAGGATGTGATAACGTGATAGAAGGCATCATGTCTGTTGAGCTGTACGCAGCTTAGGAGGAGGAATTCAGTTGTTATGAAACTGAATCGAGAGGTAAAGGAGGGGAAGTTCTTCATCATGGGGGGAGAAAAACATTCTTACTGGTCGTGGAGAATGGGAGAGAAGGTTTTGATGTGGTTGAGAACTTAGAAAACCAGAGAGGATGTGAAAAGTGCTGCGGGTTATCGCCTGAGGAAGGATGACGCTGAGGGAGCAGCGAGGTCTATCATCCAAAAGCGATACTTCACAAGTATTTTGCCAGGTTTTATTCTTTCCCTCTGTGCAGTCTATGCGCACTATTTCTGCCTTGTTCTAGCAGTGTTTTGTGTATTTCTTGCATTGTAGAGGTTAATGCATGTAACGTTATTCTTCTATAAGCTTCGAATGAGGTTTGTCCTCAATGCGAATTATAGTTTTTGAGTAAGAATCACTCGGCCCTACACCTCTGTGTAGGAGTAGAAACTCAGTTTTGACATCTGTTCGACGTAGGTCAAGTGTATGGTATAGCCTGTGGTTTTGTTGTTACTGGCTGTGTATGTGTGGTGTTCCACATTATAGAAATTAGTGATAATAATGCGTTCTTCTGTATATAACAAATGGAGTTTGACTACTCAGGTTTTGTAATCTTTGCCCATCATGAACACTGCCTTTGCAATGATAGAATACAAGTTCACATTTGTAAACACCAAGGTAGCTACATGTAGGAAGTAAGACGTGAACAATAATCAGAATACGAAGGATAACTTGGTAGTATTTGGTGTAAACCTTAAACTATACACCTGTGGTGAGAACATCCTTGTATGCATGTTATTGTTTAGGTCGTAATGTAAACTGCAACCTATTATTGAAATGCATTGCTTTCATTTACCTTTGGTAAGCATTTCACATGACTGTGTTTTTGCCTCAAAATGTCTCTGAATACTTGTAATTTTTCCTCTCTTTGTTGACTTCGGATGTCCACATTCCACAACTTATATGACATAGGAATTCTAAAAGCAAGACATTTAATGTCGACAAATGTTGTCATCTAATTTCTTACTCGGTTTTAGATTTTCAAATAAAGGTCGACATATAAGTTTGATCATCTCTAGTGTCATAGAGAGATTCTAAGTCCTTTATTAACCTTATCATTTAATTCTTACCTCATTACACCTCGTAAAACTATTTATTTTGGTAAGAGGTGTGGAGTTGTAGTTTAAGTAGTTATTCTTGGTTAAAAACCGTCATGATTTTGAATTGAAAAGATAAGGGTGGGAAATTAAGTTGCATGAGATGATTCTAGTGTCGCTATATCTTGTAGACCTTTAGTCTAAAACCTTAACTCTAGAATAACTAGAATTTGCTTTAGATACTTGGGTATGTTGTATAAACATGGGAACTGAATAGCCAAGTCTGAAACCACTTAGGAGTGGGCATTATTAAATGATGTTTTTATATGAATATGGGATTATGAAACTATAAACTTGGGATTAGAGTAAATGTTGTGCCATGTGCTATTGCAGGAGAAAATCCTAATACCTTGAGGTTATTGAGGTCAACATTTGTTTAAACCTTACAAATAGGAAACTGTAGGATTTCGATCAGTTCAAGTTGAGTAGGGTGGGTGAACTAAGTTCATGCATTCTTAGAACGCTATTTAAAAACAAATCCTTTGGCCAAGGTGGTGCATGATCCTCAAGTGCATCGAATGTTCACTGTGACTGGATGGTGTTTCTTGTGGAGAGTCGTGCATGACTAGAGGGTATCTAGGGATCTACGCAATAACAAGACACGGTAGTTACAACACCAGAGCTCAAATGGCAAACACCGATGGTTATCCTAAGTCTATCCTCTTGAGTAGGGTAGGGCCACTTCCGATTAGGAAGGAGTGCGGGAGACCGACGGTCTGTGGTTGGAGGTTAAGCTCCTTGAAGATACTTTCTCTTCCAAATACTGAGGATTGCTGAGTCTTGAATGTGATGGGTCGACAATCGAGATGCATGTCAATGGTATGTTTCCAATATTTTATTTGTTTCAAGAAAATTTCAAATTGTTAGAGAACAAAATGTTTATTGTATATCATTTCTTTCAGTTTTATGAAAATGAAATTATGTTTATGTTAAAGTGGAAAATGTTATAGTTGGTAGTAGATAAGTTCTTTTGTATTTGATTACCTAGTGAAAAAAAAAATTACCTTTGTTAAAACCTAGTTTTTCTAGTCAAATCGGATATGGATGTTACATCACACATGAGCCCTATCCTTCCTTCCACTTGTCATCTTCACATTCACCTATGACTATCCTTTCAACTCAGCCATTCACATAGCCACCAAATCTCCATAATTGATTGATTTTGGTTGAGGCCTATATAAACACCCTTTTCCTTTCATATTCATATATCCAGCATTCATAGCATCTACATTATCATCTTGAGCATATCGTGTTGGAATTAGGACATACAACTAAGAGGGGGGGTGAATCAGTTGTCACCAAAATTATGTTTCTTATTCACTTAAAAATCTTATTATATTTCAACAACATATCAATGATTCAATCATGAAAGAATAATGCAATAATTCAAGAGTAGAAACAAATTCAACACATATAACACAAAGATTTTAACATGGAAAACCTGGTTAAGGGAAAAACCATGGGGTGACTAACCCAATATTGTATTCTCTATTTAAAGAATAAGAAGTATAAAATGATACTTTCCAGTTAGGGCTCGGTGCTTGATCACACTACTCACAAGAGGCCCACTGCCTATAGGAGACACACTATTTATAGAATAATATGAGTATTACATACTTGAACTGAAGATTAGTATCTTCACTATGCTTGAGTCAGTTCCATTTAAGCTCAACACCTCTACTCTGCTTTTTAGTCCTCTTCACTACCACCTTCTCATCATGACCACAAGGATACATTTGAATGACTTCGCAACTCTTATTTATACATGACATCAACTTTGGAATGATCATCAAAGTTGGCACAACATACACTTGTTTTATTATAGAGCAATTACAAAAATACAACTTGACTTATTACAAAAACTTCATGTGCATTACTACAGTGTCGGCCACACATAGCTGGGACTTCAATCTTCTTCAAGGAACATGCCATGCTTTGTAAAACATCTTCAAGATCATCCACAACATGCGTAAATCATCTGATTGTCCAAGACTAGGAAGAACACCATCACCCAAAGGTAAGTCTTCAATCACGAGATAAATATTCAATGCAGACCACCAACATGAACTGGACACAATCTAGAGACCCCCACAAGCTTGCTTGAATCACCAAGAACATCTGCACCACTTCTGCTTACTTTAATCATTCGCATCTTCATCCTAAACCTCAAGAACATAGTTAGTCATCACTATCACATTAGAAGGATTGCATGTGGACCTCCAAACCACAAACCAATTGAGTTGTCAATTCACATTAGCCTCCCAAACAAGATCTGCGAAACATGATATTGTATTTCCAAATCTCACCGGACCTATTTGTGTCACTAAGTCACCTTTGAACAGTTGCTAGAACTGGTTTTACTCTTATGGCCATAACTCCTCCACATTTTCATGCGGACCTCTCAAATCTTGACTGGATCACCTTCAGACATATATCTACAAACCCTTTGATGTGCATACTCTGATCTTTATCTAGTTGGGATCTTCACTTCATAGAGCTTCACTATCTTCATTGTTCTTCTTTGTTTCTGATAGGACTAATTTTCTCAATATCCTCTGAACACAACTCATCCAATCCTTGACACCAGTGCAATAGGAGTATGTTGACATCAATGACAACACTGATTAGGCCCATACTTGCAACAACCTCCCCCTTTTTCATTGATGATAACACATGATGTGAAAAACTATTTTAACCATCAAGACAAGAACTTCTCCTCACTGACTGACATAGCTCCCTCTATCAACATCAACCATTCACATGTCTTCTCTTCCTTTACTACTCCCCCTTTGATTAGAAACCACTTTTAGTTTTTCACATGTCTTCTCTACCCCTTTGACATCAATGGAAAAGGGCACATACTTGCAACTGCTTCTCATACTTTAGAATCATACTGATTGCTCCCCCTAAGTAGTAGCCTCCTAACATCAATCTGGATCACAAGATATGACTATGGGATCCACTGGACTGATGCACATCAGTGCACCTTAATTCAGAACTGGAGGGGTAATAACCCCTAACTTCTCCCTGAGATACTCAAAAGTGTCCTTAGGTAGAGGTTTGGTAAAAATGTCTACAATCTGATCCTTTGAGGGTGCAAACTCTAATCTGACTTCATTCTTGTCCACTTGTTCTCTCAAAAAGTGGAACTTGATGGATATATGTTTTATCTTTGAATGCAACACCAGATTTTTTGATATGTTTATTGCACTTGAATTATCACATAAGATTGTGATAGGTTCTTCATACTCCACTATGATATCTCTTAGCATTTGCTTCATCCACAATACTTGAGTGCAACTGCCTGTTGTTGCAATATACCCTACTTCTATAGTGGACATAGATATTGCCTCTTGTTTCTTACTTAGCCAAGAAACCCATATTTTTCCCAAAAAGAATCCACCACTACTGATACTCTTCTGGCTATCCACATGTCCTGCCCAATCAACATCTGTATATGCATGAAGAGAGAAATCATGATCCTTAGGATACCATAATCCATAATCAATTGTTCCCTTCAAATATCTGAGAATTCTCTTGATTTTCATAAAATGAGACTCTCTAGGATCAGCTTGGAATCTGGCAACAAGACCAACAACATTCATAATATTAGGTCTAGTTTGAGTAAGATAGAGTAGTCCTCCAATCATTGACCTATACTTTTTCTAGTCAGCCTTAGGGGACTCATCATCTTTACTCAGCTTACATCCAGTTTCCATGGGACTATTCATTGCCTTTGAATCTTCCATCCCAAATTTCTTCAACAATTCTTTCACATATTTGGTTTGTGATATGAAGATTCCTTTCTTTGTTTGAGAGATTTGCAGTCCCAAGAAGAAATTCATTTCCTGAAACATAGACATCTCAAATTCACTTTGCATTTGATTTGCAAAAGTCTTGCACATACTATCTTTCCTCCAAAAATGATATCATCAACAAATACTTCAACAATAAAGATATTTTCATGATCAACCTTAAAATACGGATTACTATCAGTAGTACCATTGTTGAAACCAATCTTCAAAAGATGTTTGTCTAGTCTTTCATACCAAGCTCTTGGGGCTTGTTTGAGTCCATACAATGCCTTTTTTAATTTGCAGACCATATCTCCATGATCAGACAATTAAAATCCATCCGGTTACTCAATGTATACCTCTTCTTCCAAATCACCATTTAGGAAAGCAGACTTGACATCCATCTGATATACCTTAAAATCTTTGAAGGCAGCAAAGGTAAGAAATAATCTGATTGCTTCAATTCTTGTCAACAAAGTAAAAGTTTCTTGAAAGTCAACTCCTTCTACTTGAGAATAACCCATACAGACCAATCTGGCTTTGTTTCTTACTACTTCACCATCTTCATTCAGTTTATTTTGGAAGACCCACTTAGTCCCAATAGTAGTTTTGTCCTTAGTGTTGATAACTGAGAGGGGGGGGTGAATCAGTTATCCTAATTATTTCCCTTATTAAACTTTCCTTTTAATTGAAGCAGCATAAAATCAAACACAAAACATAAACCATGAAATAAGAAACACATGGCACAGTATTTTTGACGTGGAAACCCTGTTAAGGGAGAAAACCACGGGGTGATTAACCCAAGAATTATTCTCTGTTAGAAGAATAGGAAATTACAAAAATGGCACTTGCCAATTAGGGCTCACTGCCCGAGCACACTGCTCACAAGAGGCTCACTGCCTACAAGAAGACACACTGTCTTACAAAGTAATAAGAATCACAGTCTTGAACTGATTGGAAGCATCTGCATATGCTGGAGTTCAGTTCCGGTTAGGTTCAGTATACTGATCTGCTGCACTTCATCTTTCCTCTGTTCTTTAGTCTGCTGTCCTTTCACATACCGGATCTTTCTTGTTACTTCTGCTCTACTCTAGACTTGTTCGCATATCCTCTCACATATTCGCACCCTTTACAGCTAAATCCATCCTCTATATATATCCGCACAAGTATTTTCATCATCTTTCTAGTCGGCATCCGGAACAGTCTAGTTTCTTACAAACTTAGTTCTGTCGGCTGAATCCTTGCTCACCAAGCAATGCGGATCAAGCATATACTTGTAGATATCATCAATTATGTCGGCCAAACATGATTCATGCCTCCGCAACCTTTATCATCATCTGTAACACATCCGGAAAGTAGTTTGATACTCAGTCAGTCAGTTCTTCCTCTGTTTTCACTGTCTCTCAGGAATCCGGTACTCAACTATTCATATCTTTTTCTTTGTCCATCTCCGGAGGCTAAATCCTTGGAATATACTACTCAAGATAGTCCTCTTGACTTCCCCAGATCCGCACTGTGCCAAGACACTTCCTCTGAGAGATCCGGACCAATCTGTCGGACCTTGCCACATGCTCTGTTCTTGTTCACCGGACCACAACAATCTTCAATCTGACTTCCGGTAGAGATATATCATGACTTGCGGATATGTGGGATGACCTTTGTTGCCATCAATGACAACAACCATGAATCCATATAGTGTCTCTTGCCAACAATCTCCCCCTTTGGCATTGATGGCAACACTTAGTGAAAAATGACTAAGTGTTTACACTATGCTCCCCCTTTGCTGATGCTCTTGTCTTTATATACAATTTCCGGAACTCCCCCTGAGTTGGATTCCTCATTTTTCACTGCTCCTCACTCCCCCTTTGACATCAATGGCAAAGGGTAGGGTCCGCACACCAAAATTCTCAAAAATTTTCTATATATAGCCGCATATTTGCATACTCACATATACTGCAGAATGTCTGCAAAGGATGTCTGCAGTTGAACCATTTCAGTAGCCCAACTAAGCTTCATTCTGTCCAGGATTGAAATGTGACCACTCAACAAAAATGCAAAAGCTTCTGCCCGCCTGAGATCTGTCGGATCTTTTGTATGGGCGGTGGTCTGGGCATCACTGATGGCCTCATGCATCGTTTCCAACTTAGGGACTATAATCCTTCTAAGTTCTCCCATCCGGTTGGTAATGTTCTTCCTCTCCTTCTCAAGATTTTTTATTTCATTCAAGACTGCAATAGTCTGACATTCTTGATTTATTATAGAGGAGGAGAGAGGATCAAAACTTTGAGATAAGCTTTGAAGCTTGTCCTGTTCCTCTTTTATTTTCTTGTCAATTGCTGTTGTTGCCTTTGACCAAGATATACAAAATTTGTAGATGTCACCGCCATCCTTAAGAGCATTTTCTAAGCTCTTTATTCCAATGCTTACAATCTTCCTATCCTTAGAGATTAATTCTAATATTTCAGAAAATCTCTTATCCAAAAATTCCTTCCGGACCTTGTCTTCAGCTGATTTTTCTAGAGAATTAAAATGTGTATCAATACTGCTGACTAAGGTTTTTAGATTACCGGAAGTGGAGGCTGTCGGATCTATTTGGATTGATGGCATGATCTTTACAAGTACTCCGGAAGCAGCCTCTATCAACTCACAGTCTTCCATATGAGACTTCAGGAGCTTTTCATTTGCCTTGGCATTTGCAAATGAAGCTATCTTCATTGTTTGTACCGGAGAGAGAGAGTCAAAATCAAATGGACCTTTTAGAAGCTCCGGTTCATCAATCTCTAGAGTTTCTTTGCTCAAAAATTGTTGAACAGTTTGTGCAGTGTCTCTTGCCGGAGACAGATGTTTCTTTTCTTCTGCAGTCTTAGAACTGTCAACCTCTTTGTCTGTCACCACTGCTTCCTTCTCCTGCAATTGCTCTTCTTCTTTGGATCCGGAGACTGTAGGGGAAACCGGAGGAGAGATGCTTGCTTGTTCATGGGTCACTTCTTCTGGAGCAGAGGGTCCCAAGTCCTCACTTGTCTGTTCAGGGCTCACTTCTTCCGGAACAGAAGATTCCAAGTCAGCAGCTGTTTCTGCACCTAAGTCCTCTACAACAGGAAGATTGAACCTTTTGAAGGCCTTCCGGAGGATCTCTTCTGTCTCTTGTGCCACTTTGTCAGTCTCACCAAGCATGAGCTGATTCATCCTGGCTTTACTTCTGAACTCATCTTTGCAGTCCTTGAAGATCATGTTCATTGTCTTGGGATCAATTTGAGGATATAGCTAAATAGCTATCTGCTCCCGGATCTCAAGATCTTTAGCATGAGCATTATTTTTCCTCACTTCCATTTCCTTTTCTAGGCTTTTAGGAATAAGAGATATTATTTCAATGAAAGCCTTATTATATATGTTAAGATATTTCACTGTGGCCTCCTGCAGAGTCTTTTGGTCTGCCTCACTGAAGTCATCATAGGATTCAGTCATTGGTTGAAGGTTTCCATCCACCGTGACCGACTTGATTATGCTCTCTAGTGACAGAGTGGGCTTTTCAACAGTTACCTCTGCCATTTCATCCTTGTCTTGGCCTGTGGAGGGCTTACCGGATCCTTTCTTCTTCTGTTTTACTTCTCTTACTTCCTTATCTGATTCATCCTTTTGGCTTTCATAAGCCCTTGATGCTTTTGTCTTGGATCTTTTACCGGATGCCTGGACTTCCGGTTTTGAGCTTTTGGTTGTGGAAGGTGCAGATCTCTTTGATGATCTGGTCCGGGTGGGGGTTTCAACCGGAGCACTTTCTGTGCTTTTCTCTTCTTCCTCAGCCTTTCTCCTCTTTTCCCGGCTGGCATCAAGTGCCTCTTTTGAGATGCCTAGGCCTTGAGCAATGTGCTCTACTTCTTTTCTCACTTTTCTCTTAATCTCAGGTTCCCTGAGTTCTACATGTAATTTCACGCTCAGCTCCTCAAAGGTTCCAAACCTTTCTGCCTTAGGATCTTTGGGCTGACTTAGCATGTGTTGAACATGCAGCTCTACTATCTGTTCATCAACTTCATACCCCATGGGCATGATCCAGACAGTCCTTGGCTCCACTGCCTCCATTAGGCACTGATCAGTGTCAACCATAAAACATACTGAGTCCTTGTATTTCTCAATGAGAGACTGGGGAATTCTCTCTCTTGCTTGCATCATGCTCTGAAAGTTTTTGAAGTATCCCCATAGAGCTGTATTTCTCGCTTTTGCATCCCCAAGTCCATGCAAATAGTCTCTTATCTGGACTGCAACAGGTTTGTCATTCTGCCATATCCATCCACTTGTTCCGGGTAGCTCATTCATGAAGTAAAAGAATAGACATACAATGAGAGTACCATACTTAAAGGAGTTCTTCTTGTCTTTCTTGATTTTCTGTACATTTTCCATCAATTGGCTTAGTAGTAGTTCACAAAGATCATAATCTGCATTCTTTCTTAGCATTTCATATGCTGTGTATATTGCAGTTCCGGATACAGAATTCTCCCTGCTGGAGTGATAGATCTTGTATCCTATTATCATTGATGCATATTTGATATCCGGATCCGAAATATCTTCAATGGTCATTGCCCTCTTATCATATTTTGATCCGGTGGCCTCAGTTACAACGTTGTTCTTGACAGATTTGAGGATAGGTACCCCCCCGGAAGAGTATAGACCAGTTACTGCTCTAATTGCTTCTTTTGTGATCTTACAGGGTCTATCTAGCCAAAGGAAGTTGTCATGCATCCTGCTCAGTACATACCGGACCCATTCATCTTCTTCAAAGCTAGGGAAATGAATGAATTGCTCAAATTGTTTCTTCTGGATACCCTTATACTCTGGTTTGAGCTCAAAGGCATTGTCTATCAGTTGCTTGTGATAGAGGTCTCTTAATTTGAATTCCCCAAATTCCTCAATGTTTGCGTGTATGTAAACCCTAATATCTTCAGTATGTAAGATTCCGTGGGGAACACTAGAGAAGGCTCCTAGTGGATCTACCTCCAATGATTTGTAGGGATGTTTCTTGAATGAGGGGCGAGGTCTATCAGAGATCTTAACTATGTTTGGAGTAGCCATTCTTCAAAGATTTGCAGTGAGGCAATGAAAAACGAAGAATACCTTATGCGCCTTCGGTTTGCACGGAGTGGTTGGATTGATTTCTTTATGCAATAGCTTCGGCAGGAGATCCTTGGTGTGCTTGATGAACCTTGTTGCAGAGCTCCACTATTCGCTTCTTCTCAAGTGTAGAATGAGCAGATAACTTTTGAGAAATCCCTTATATTGCTCCGCAAACCCTAATATCTGTCTGCAATAAATGCTTCACCTGCATTATTCTGGTTTACCATGTCTGGACAGCTTGGAGTATCCCGGATTAGTCCTGATCACTGAATATCATCCGGATCTTTAAATCATGAATAAATCTAGGTAACATATTACAAGAACATCCCAAACACTCTGTCCAATCCGCAAGACAAGATCGTGCACTTCCGGATCTCTCCGGACCTTTTGTAATCCTTTATCATACCGGAGCACCTCCCTGAACAGGTCTAACTTAATCGAACACAGCTTCTTCATAACTCCATGCGGACCTCTGAAAACTTGACTGAAGCATCTCAGGACTTATATCTACAAACCCTTTAATCCGCATCTTGTGCCACATCCGGCACAACTTGTTTGGCTGGGGGAACAAAATCTTCTTTGAGTCTCCCCCTGAGCCTGAGCTCACCTTTTAATTTCCGGAAGAAATATCAGCACCAGAATCTGGTGCGGATCCAACCTCTACATTCTCTGAGCTTTTCTTCACCCAAATCTTGCTCATCTGATTCCTAACTTCATCCGCATTCATCTTTTGTTTACCCTTGTCTTGATTCTGATTATACACCGGACCTCTTTTGTCCTGATTCTTGTTTCTGCAGACTTTAGCATTATGACCGGACCTATTGCAGATTTGGCAAATAACATTTCTTTGCATATTTAACTGATATCCCCTTGATCTGCATTGATTAGCCATATGACCTACTCTATTGCATGTAAAGCATCTACCTTTGAATGATTTGTTTACTTGCATAATTCTGCATTCATGGGATTTGTGTCCATACCTTTTGCAGTTGAAGCACTGTCCGGAGAAGGATGAATTAATCTGATTCATTCTCATTCTGCACTGATTAGCTTTGTGACCAAAATGGTTGCAGCTGTGGCAGTATCCATTGAAGGATGGATATTTTTGAGCATTTGGCTGTCTTACCGGAGGTCTTCTAGGCCTGCTCCTTGGATTTTCTGATCCAAGATTCTTCTGACCGGATCCGGAGCTTTCTCCTTTCTCATATCCCAAGCCATACTTGTCATCTGTCCTCTTTTGACTTCCAAGAAGAACTTCAAGTTGAGCAGAACTTATCTTGAATTTCTCTTTATATTCATTTGCTGTTTGAAGGTCTCTTTTGAGAGAGGCAATTTGATCCTCAAGTTTTCCTTCATTATCTTTGGAATCTTCAAGATCAGATTCAAGGTGTCTGATAATCCTGTCCATCTAGTGGCATTCTTCTGATTTTTCTTTAAGAGATTGTCTTAGATTGTCTTCAGCCTTTCTTTTTTCTTCAATCTCTTGAGTAAACTTTATAGTTCCTGATTCCATTTCATGTCTTAACATAATGACTTCTTTTGATAACTTTTCACATAACTTGGTTTGCTCAGTCAATTCCTCACTTGTATTGCTTTCTTCACTTTGTCTTGCCAACTGTTGAAGCAGCTCCTTTCTCTTTTTCATAGAGAGACTTAATTTGTCTTTTAATTCTCTCATGAATTCATCAGCCTGTTTGAGTCTTTCCTTTAATTCACTGACTTCAGAATTTGACTGTTCAAGATCCTCAAGGGCAGTCTTGAGTTGCTCCCTTAAACCATATGCATCCATTTGAAATCCCAGATCTTCCTCAAGCTGTTAGGCTCTATTGGGAGGAACTTGGCTCTGATACCAATTGTTGATAACTGAGAGGGGGGGGGTGAATCAGTTATCCTAATTATTTCCCTTATTAAACTTTCCTTTTAATTGAAGCAGCATAAAATCAAACACAAAACATAAACCATGAAATAAGAAACACATGACACAGTATTTTTGACGTGGAAACCCTGTTAAGGGAGAAAACCACGGGGTGATTAACCCAAGAATTATTCTCTGTTAGAAGAATAGGAAATTACAAAAATGGCACTTGCCAATTAGGGCTCACTGCCCGAGCACACTGCTCACAAGAGGCTCACTGCCTACAAGAAGACACACTGTCTTACAAAGTAATAAGAATCACAGTCTTGAACTGATTGGAAGCATCTGCATATGCTGGAGTTCAGTTCCGGTTAGGTTCAGTATACTGATCTGCTGCACTTCATCTTTCCTCTGTTCTTTAGTCTGCTGTCCTTTCACATACCGGATCTTTCTTGTTACTTCTGCTCTACTCTAGACTTGTTCGCATATCCTCTCACATATTCGCACCCTTTACAGCTAAATCCATCCTCTATATATATCCGCACAAGTATTTTCATCATCTTTCTAGTCGGCATCCGGAACAGTCTAGTTTCTTACAAACTTAGTTCTGTCGGCTGAATCCTTGCTCACCAAGCAATGCGGATCAAGCATATACTTGTAGATATCATCAATTATGTCGGCCAAACATGATTCATGCCTCCGCAACCTTTATCATCATCTGTAACACATCCGGAAAGTAGTTTGATACTCAGTCAGTCAGTTCTTCCTCTGTTTTCACTGTCTCTCAGGAATCCGGTACTCAACTATTCATATCTTTTTCTTTGTCCATCTCCGGAGGCTAAATCCTTGGAATATACTACTCAAGATAGTCCTCTTGACTTCCCCAGATCCGCACTGTGCCAAGACACTTCCTCTGAGAGATCCGGACCAATCTGTCGGACCTTGCCACATGCTCTGTTCTTGTTCACCGGACCACAACAATCTTCAATCTGACTTCCGGTAGAGATATATCATGACTTGCGGATATGTGGGATGACCTTTGTTGCCATCAATGACAACAACCATGAATCCATATAGTGTCTCTTGCCAACACTTAGGTCTAGGAATAAGATCCCAAGTGTGATTCTTTTCAATCTGCATCAATTCTTCATCCATTACTTTAACCCAACTTTCATCATTGCATGCTTCACTTACTGTTTTTGGTTTAATTTTTTAAATCAAACAATACTTCACTGAATCTTGAGCAATTTTTCTTTTTGTTTGAACACCTTTTCTTCTATCTCCTATGATTTGATCTTTAGAATGATTTAGTCTTACATACCTAGGAGTTTTAGGATTCTCTTGCACTTCTAATTCTTGGACAGGTTCATCCAACCATGTCTCTTCTTCTTGTATTTCAAGATTCTCCTTATCAGTCTGAATCTAAACTGGAGTTGGGACTTGTTCTCCTTGGTTTGAGACATCATTCTAATCATCTACTTTATACTCATAATACCTTGACGGACTTTCCATGCCTTCATCAACCTTCATATTTGTACTTTCTACAATATTTCTCAATCTCTTGTTATAACACTGGTATGCTTTTCTTTGAGTAGAATATACCAAGAATATTCCTTCATCACTTCTTACATCAAACTTGCCAAGGTCTTCATCTCTTTTGATATAGAATTTAGTACCAAAGACTCTAAAATACTTCATAGTAGGAGTGATGCCAAACCAAAGTTCATAAGGGGTCTTACCAGTATTGCCTATGATTTGTACATGATTGAGAGTATGGACAATGGTTCTTATAGCCTCTCTCTAATAGATCTGAGGAACATTTTATTCCCACATCATGGTCTTAGATGCTTCCTGGATGGTCCAGTTCTTTCTATCCACTACTCCATTATGCTATGGAGTCCTTGGAGAAGATAACTATTTCTTTATCCCATGTTTCTCACAGAATGTTATAAACTATCTGGATGTGAATTCTCCACCTCTATCAGACTTGAGGCATTTTATGTTTATGCCAGTTTCATTCTCTACCATAGCCTTGAATATTTTGAACTTCTCAAGTGCTTCAAATTTCTCTTTCAAGAAAGTCACCCACATCATCTAGGAGTGGTCATCAATCAGTAACATGAAATATCAATCTCCTTGCAGACTCTTGATTCTTGCAAGACCACATAGATTAGTGTGCACCAAGTCTAACAATCCAGTTGAAGATTGTTCCTTACTTTTGAATATAACTCTATTCTTCTTACCCAACTAACATTCTTTGCACAAATTGTTAGCAGGTTTTACCAGTCTTGGAAGATCTCTTATAGCCTGAGTGTTCCTTATCTTGATGATATTATCAAAATTCACATGACACGTTCTCCTATGCCACAACCAACTCTGGTCAATTTGAACAAATAAGTAACTTTTTCCAGTACCAACCAAGTGAAAGATGTTACCTTTTGTCTATGTACTGGATGTGTTGGGATAGGAAAATTAAAAAATTTCTTGTATTTTCACTTCTCCATATCTGACCAAATCATAAAATATTTCACCCAAAATCATAATTAAATTGATACATCCCACGAAAAAGTCCATGACAAAAACAATGTAAAGGGCTTAAATTTCATACTATCAGCAAGACTTTATGTTATTTATGCCGATCCATGAAAAACCAATTGAAATGACTATCAACATGAAAACAAAGATTAGAGAGAAGATTTCAAAAGTCACCGATGGAGGAAATGTTACCAATGACCTTTTGTCAGGGAGAAAATCTATTAGTCAGGCTGATCGGTATAAGTGAAGACTATCGGGTAACACTTCGACAACCTTCACGACGATATAGATCATACCGATGAAGTATTTTTGGCAAAACTCTCACCGAGCATCTCATGGAACCAAAAGAAATAGTGGTCATTGGCAAGAAATGAACATCGGAGTGAAAAAATTATAAGCCTCTAATACTCAAATGTCTCAGTGAATAACAAAAGGTATTTCAACATAGCTCACACTAATGTGTGTGATAAATGAGAACCATCAGCGAAGCTAAACAAGTCAGAACAAAAATTATATGTCTTACAGACCCACTAGTCATAGCGATAAAAGTGTCGGTGACACGTCATGAAGTTCTCTCTGATAAGGAATATAAAGGGGCTATTGGGGAGATAACCATGATCAGGTGACTTGAAAAGGATTACCCCGATGACATATCTCACCCTGATAGAAATGAGGATTACACTCACTGATAAAAAGTCTTACTGATAGTCATATCGGTAACACTTAGCATATTAGAGAAGAATATAAATCACACGGTAATGAAATAAGTCATGTCGACGGAAACTATGCATACTTTCACATCGGATAAAGCATGGACACCTCTTGCTGATATGATTTAATGTAATGTCGAGGAGACATCTGAAGGGTTATAGCGATTGATCGTTCGCGCCATAAGGAGATGTTAAAGTTGCCTAGACATTATGAAAATCATACCGATGAAAGGAGTTATGACGATGTGACATTTCACAACTATCAAGGAAATTGAACTTCTCGAACAATTAAATGCAAATGATGAAGAAATCCTCTAAGATCATTACAATTAAAATCGACAGAGTTGTTTAAGAAGAATCTACAGGGGAAACTTGAAGCGTAAACAGGGGAATTCGATCACAGCCACCAACAATAGGTACATACATACAAACCTCTATGTTGTAGCCAATAATTTGATTTTCTGTCAAGGATTGAAAATGGAGACTATGGGAAAATGAAAGGGAAGAAAATCACAAGGGGATACGAGTAAACCTAAGAAACAAAAAATTGATAAAACCCCTGAGGAGTAAATAAAAGACATAAAACTCAATCAAGATTTGATTGATCAATTACTAGGATCAACTCCCAAAGCTTGAAGATCTGCTCAACTTAGGGCAGAAGTGGAAAAATTAGAAGACAGATGTGAATACCTAGGGAACATTTGGACCCCAATCAGAGGGTATGAACTTTTCAAAATCCACCACAACAGAAGATTTAGGAATTCTCCAGTATCAAACCCATGGCATTTGAATTTGGGTAAATTAGTTGTGCCTAATGTGTACTTGAATGTTGAACTTCTCCAACTTCTTACTAAACAGTATAACCCAAGTCTTAAGGCTATATGCAACCCACAAGGGGAGCCTATCATCCACTTATCAAAGAATGCCATCTGTGAAGTATTCGACTTGGATGATTTATTCACTATCCCCATTGTTTATGAGGATTTAGAAAAGGAATACTGGAGAATGGATACACCTTACAATGGATGGAGGTTGCTTATTCATAGGCCCAGAGCTGAGGGAAAATTGGTGCCTCTTAATGAGGATGATGGTCCTCCTTTTCATGTATCAATATTTGAACCCTACATACAACATACCTATTATTCTGTGGGCCAGGTCCTAGGATCAGAGGTCCCTGAATTTATGACAATCCCTTTGATGGTCATAGCTACTGACATTCAATGCCATAATGCAAGGTAGTTTGATTATTGTGCTTATATTGTTAATAGAATTGACTCTGGTCTGGCTGCAATAAGAAACAATGCCCCAGCAGTTTCTTTTGAACATTACTTACTTCTTATGCACATGGTGCTCTATTATGGCTAGGAAGTGGGGTTATGGCCAAATGAATTTAAGGTTGTTCCAGTAGACCAGAAGGGACATAAATTACCAATACAGATATGGACCAGGACATGGGATAGCAGATATGCCCATTCTAGCTATGTACAATTTGAAGAATATTGTGTAAAAGTGTTGTATAGATATTTCAGTCACCCCTGTGAGTATTCAATCTCAAATGAGATAAAGAGGTTCCTTAGACCAAAATATTTTGGTGGTCCTCCTACTATTATTCATAATTGGGGAGATTGGTACTATTTTGAAGATGCCACCATGGTTAGAGTGTATGGTTTTGAGGACACTCCCTTTATCTTAGCTAAAACTGTCCCTGACAGAATTGCTTACCTAGAAATAGTTAGGCAAATGCATTGTTCAAATGTGATGCATCTGAGCTCCCATGACAAACAGTCTTTTATGCCTAGCACTTTGTGTTTTGGAGATTTCACTATGGTTTCCAAAGAATGTTATAATCTCATTTTGGATAAATTGATGCACTACAATATGAGGTGTGTTGAGGTGAGAAAAGGATTTGATCCTGAAGGCTTTATTGACCTTGCTCGGAGGAAGCAAAACCTCAGTGGGTACACACATATCCCCTATCCACATGATGATGTCATCAGAAATCTGGAAGAGGCTGAGGTGGAATTGGTGGTGGAAAAATATAACAGGGACCTAGATGAGAAAAGGAGATAGCTGGCAGAAATTGAGGTATTATCCTCTGGAGATGAAGAACCGGCAGGGCAAGAGGAACCACAGGAAAAAACAATAAAAATGTCCAAAAGAAAGATGCAACAATATCAGCCTCCTGTCAAAGCACATGATGAGGAGGGGTCCGCTGATGAAGACCCAAGACAAATAGCATAGGATTCTTTAATTACTGATGATGAATTCATTCATTCTAAAGAATTCAAATCATTTTTATATAAATGCAAAGGGAAAGAAATTAGAGAATCAGCTGATGATGTCTCTGCCAACAATGAGAGACAATTACTTGATATGTTAAAAGCAACAGTGGATAATGAGCTACAAGATATGACCCCTAGAAAAGGTAGATAGTTGCTCAAAGAAGCAGGGGTAATGATCTTTCCTGGCCTTGATTTGAATTCTGCTCTGGTCTTTGATAGTTTTCTGAATAATACAGATGATAGATATAAGCTCACTCCAGAAGGTGTCAATGAAGTATAAATGGGCACCAAGTATAATAATGATGAAAATTTATTAATGATATGGGCCCTATACCCTCCCCACAAAAAGATAGCTATTATAGACACTGAGAAAACTTTTGGCCATATCATGACTTTGAAGGTAGGGGAGACTGACCCCTTGATCACTGCAGACATTGGCATCAATGTTGCAAAGCTGAATAAGGTACAAGCTCAAATGTTAATTAAGGAAAGAGATGCGTACAAACTGAGCTATGAGAGGTTAACAAAAAAGAATGATTATTTGAAAGATGTTGTTAAGAGCACTTTCAAGGGATCAGTAAAGAAGTTAACCCAGGGTAAAAGTTCACAGAGTGCCCAAGAACTATCCATAGATCAAGTAGCACAAATTCAAATGGATACACTTGTTATAGTACTCCAGAGCAGGCATGCCAACATGATACATTGGTTGAACCAATTTTGGGATAATTATTCTCAAAATTATAAGGCAATTCAAGAACATGAAAGGCTTGAAAAAAGGTTGCAGGAGAAATTGAATGAGACACAAGGTAAAGATACTTCTGACATTGCAGGTGCCTCCAATGCAAAATAGTTGATCGACCAACATCAGAAGTACTATGATCAACTTAAGACTGATGCCAAAGAATGTGCTGAAGCTTCAAAAGAAGGAGTGCCCACATTATTCAAAAGTGATAAAGAACTAAAGAGCAAACAAGAGTGGAGCAGTGACTATCAAGCTATATTACATGAAGCTTTGGGAGCTCTTAAGGACAAAGATTCTGCATCTGGGGAAGCCTACAAACATTTGGAGAAGATGGTCCCGATGGATGTGATTACAAGGAATGCCATTGAATTTACTGATTCCCATCATAGCCAGGAGTACCTAGACCATGTTGTTAAACTTTACTTGTGGTTGACTAGAGCCTAATCGTGGTTATGTTATGGTTGTTAATCTTGTTAATTCCCAAAAGAATTCTTGAAGAGTTATGTCTCTTCACAAGAATTTCTATATAAGTTCAAACATTTGATGCTGAAATATCATTAGTAGTAGAATATGAAAAAACATGCAGTTTACAATGTTTTCAAGAGACCATGTTGCAAGTTTATTATTAAATAAGTAGATTGAAGTTCTCTGATTTAGTGGTTCTATTCTGGCATCAATTGTTTGATTAAGATTATTCAATTATGTGGTTGTCTCTATTTCTATATTTCCTTGTTATTCAAATTAATCTATCAAGTATATAGTTAATTTGTCAATGCACATTTGTTGTACTTGTGTGATTGAGTAAATTGGTTTCCATTAGAGGAATTAAAATCCTTCCGATCAGTCACAGTAACCTAGAAGTGTTAGTTTGCATTACTAAGAAGAACCATATAATTAGGATTTCCATTCTATCTCCAAGTTAATATTATCTGTTATTCTTACATATTCCATTCAATTGGTTCCTTCAAGAAAGGATTAAAATACCTTCTAGTGAATTACAAGATATCTGATTATATTGGTTGGATCAATAAGAAGAGTTTGTCAGTCATCTCCCTGCACGTTTATACAAGTTATAAACTAAAATTGTACCAAACAGTTCAAATTACTATCCACTATAAGCCACTAATCTTAGTCCTTCATTTGACTCTGTTTACCCTACAAGGCACTGGTCTTAGTTCAATTTATTATTTAAATCCTTTTATTTACACAATCATAAAACTCACTTTGATATTGCTTATACCAACCATTCATTAGATAGTAGAATTAGTTACAAAGCTTTCATCTATCCTACACCATGTGCCACTATAGGTAGATCCATTTTCTTAGTCAAAATAGTTGCATTCAATCTACTTTAAATCCCAAGGTTCACCCACCTAGGTGTAACAGGACCTAAAGTGTAGGAAATCATCAAACCTTGAAGGTTGATTTCGTCAAGTTAGTTCAAAAATGTTGCGGATCTTAACATAGAGCCTAGCATCCTCTTAGGATTAGCAACCTACATTTTTGAGACCTAACAGGATGCAATCTCAGTTCCAGAGTTTTCAAAGATCTTGCATTTTCCATTTTTAAATTAGAAATCATAGCCTTTGACCACCAACTATCCAACACTAAGAAGATTATGCTTCAGACCTTCAACATATAGAACATCACTGGTTTTGTTCTTTCCATCAAAAGAAATGGTTCCTCTACCTCTAATTCTGCCAGTAGAATTATCTCCAAACTTTACAACTCCACCTTCATATCTTTCCAAGCTTATGAACTTACTCTTGTCACCAATCATATGGTGAGAGCATCCACTATCAATATCCCATTCATCATTTTCTTCAACCTGAGTAGCCAAAGCACTTTTTATCATCTTATGATTTGCAGATTCAATAGGAATAGGATCTTCTTCTTTGATGGCAATAAACACCTAGTCACTTTCGGGTTTGTTTCCTATCTCAGATTCATTATATGTTACTCCTTCATCATCATATTCTTGAACATAGTAACACTTCTTCTAAAAGCTTGATCTATTAGGGTTTGGCCTTGAAAACCTTTCTAGACATCTTGAGGCAAAATGACCAATCTTATTGCAGGCAAAACATTTGAAAGGTAATTTTCCTTCATACTTACCGGATCCTCTTAGCAATCTCTTTTCAATAAGGGCTTCAAGTTGTTCAGCTTTTAACTCATCTTCTTCTAGATCTTTCCTTGCTTTATCATACCATGTTGATTTCCTTGAGGAACTTTCTCTTAGATCATATCTTTGTTTGCCTTTTATAGAGGCACTCTCTTTGAATGCAGATTCAATCTTGGGAAGTGCATCACCAAACTCAACCAACTCAAATGCAGATATCTTACCAACCAATTGATCCCTTGTAATAGTTGTTAAAGATCCAATTTCCTCAATAGTAGTAGCTTTGTGTTTGTAAGCAAGAGGTAAAGATCTGAGAACTTTTGCAACAATCTCATCCCATCGAATATTCCACCAGCACATCTAATGCCACATACAAGCTCATTTACTTTTGACATAAATAAAGTGATATTCTCATCTTCACTCATCTTAAGGTTTTCAAACTTTCCTTTCAGACTTTGTAGCTTGGTGTACTTAACATATTTGTCTCCTTCACATAGAGTTTCCAACATTGTCCAAATTTCATCAGTTGTCTTCAATCCCACAACATTTGTCAGCTCTGAATCAGTCAAGGCACTTAGTAGGGCTTCTTTAGCTTGAAGATTATTGTCTGCATCTCTGACTTCATCTATAGTTGTTGGACCCTTCTTTGGGGGAACATATTTAGTTGTAGTTATGTTCCAATACTGGTCTCCCATGCATTGTAAGTGACATTCCATGCAGCTCTTCCAAAGAGTGTAGTTTGTTCCATCAAACCTTGGGTTGTCCTTCTTGTAGGTCAACATCCTAGACCTCCTCAAGCAGTTAAGATTCTTACAGAGGAACTTAGCTCTGATACAAATTGTTGGAATTAGAATAGACAACTAAGAGGGGGCTGAATCAGTTGTCACCAAAATTCTGATTCTTATTCACTCAAAAAACCTTCTTATATTTCAACAACATATCAATGATTCAATCATGAAAGAATAATGTAATAATTCAAGAGTAGAAACAAATTCAACACATATAATACCAACATTTTAACGTGGAAAACCCAGTTAAGGGAAAAACCATGGGGTGACTAACCCAAGATTATATTCTTTGTTAAAAGAATAAGAAGTATAAAATGGCACTTGCCAGTTAGAGCTCACTGCCCGAGCACACTGCTCACAAGAGGCCAACTACCTATAGGAGACACACTATCTGCAAAAGAATATAAGTATTACATACTTGAACTATGCTTGAGTCAGTTCCATTTAAGTTCAACACCTTTGCTCTACTTTTCGCTCCTCTTCACTACCACCTTCTCATCATGACCACAAGGATACATTTGAATGACTTTACAACTCTTATTTATACATGACATCAACTTTGGAATGATCATCAAATTTGGCACAACATACACATATTTTATTATAGAGAAATTACAAAAATACAACTTGACTTATTACAAAAATTTCATTTGCATTACTACACTGTCGCCCACACATAAATGTAACTTCAATCTTCTTCATGGAACATGCCATGCTTTGCCATCTTCAAGATCATCAGCAACATGTGCAAATCATCCGATTGGCCAAGACTAGGAAGAACACTATCACCCGAAGGTAATCCTTCAATCACAAGCTCAATCTTCAATGCAGACTGCAAACATGAACTAGATAGAATCTAGAGACCCCCACAAGATTGTTTGAATCACCAAGAACATCTACACCACTTCTACTTACTGTAATCATTCACATCTTCATCCTAAACCTCAAGAACACAGTCGGTCATCACTGTCACATTAGAAGGATTGCTTGTGGACCTTCAAACCACAAACCAATTGAGTTGTCAATTCACAGTAGCCTCCCATTTTGGCAAGAGACACTATATGGATTCATGAATGTTGTCATTGATGGCAACAAAGTTCATCCCACACATTCACAGGACATGGTGTGTCTCTACTGGAAGTCAGAATGAAGAATGTGGTGGTCCAGTAAACAAGAACAGAGCATGTGGCAAGGTCTGATAGACAGGTCTGGATATCTCAGAGGAAGTATCTTGGTGAAGTGCGGATTTGGGAAAGTCAAGAGGACTACCTTGAGTAATAGATTCCAAGGATTTAGCCTCCGGTGATGGACAAGGAAAAAGATATGAATAGTTGAGTACCGGATTCCTAAGTGACAGTATGAACAGAAGAAGAACTGACTGACAGAACATCAGACTACTTTTCAGATGCGTTTCTGATGGTGGTAAAGGTTATGAAGACATGAATTATGTTTGGCCAATATGATTAATGATTTCTACAAGTATATGCTTGATTCACATTACTTGAGGTGCAAGGATTCAGCCGACAGAACAGAGTTTGTGAGAAGATTGACTGTTCCGGGTGCCGACTAGAAAGATAATGAAATCACTTGTGCAGATATATATATATATATATGTGATGGATTTAGTTGTGAGGTGTTGTGTGGTTAAATGTGATATGCAAATAAAAGCAGAGCAGAGCAGAAACAATAAGGAAGGTCTGGTATGTGAAAGGAAAGTAGCATAAGAGAAGAGGAAAGATGAAGTGCAGCAGATCAGTGTACTGAGCCTAACCAGAATTGAACTCTAGCATATGTGGATGCTACCAATCAGTTCAAGTATTGTATAACACTCTTTTGTAGATAGCGTGTCTCTTGTAGGCAGTGTGCCTCCTTGTGAGCAATGTGCTCGGGCAGTAAGCCCTAATTGACAAGTGTCATTTTGTAATTCCTTATTCTTCTAATAGAAAATAATCTTTGGGTTAATCACCCCATGGTTTTCTCCCTTAACAGGGTTTCCATGTCAAAATATTGTGTCATGTGTATCTCCATTTCATGGTTATGTTTGCTTGTTTGAATTAATGCTGCATTAATTAATAAGAAAGTTTAGAAAGAAGAAATAATTTGGATAACTGATTCACCTCCCCTCTTAGTTATCAACAATTGGTATCAGAGATAATTCCTCCTAACAGAGCCTAACAGCTTGAGGAAGATCTGGGAGTTCAAATGGATGCATATGGTTTAAGGGAGCAACTCAAGACTGCCCTTGATGATCTTGAACAGTCAAACTCTGAAGTCAATGAATTAAAGGAAAGACTCAAATAGGCTGATGATTTCATAAGAGAACTAAAAGACAAATTAAGTCTCTCTATGAAAAAGAGAAAGGATCTGCTTCAGCAATTGGCAAGACAAGGTGAAGCAAATAATGCAAATGAAGAGCTGAAAGAAAAAATTGAGTTGTGTGAAAAGTTATCAAAAGAAATCATTATGGTAAGACATGAAATGGAATCAGGAGTCATGAAGTTTACCCAAGAAGTTGAAGAGAAAAGAAAAACTGAAGATAATCTAAGACAATCTCTCAAGGAGAAATCAGAAGATTGCCACCAGATGGATAGAATTATCAGACATCTTGAATCTAATCTTGAAGATGCTAAAGATAAAGAAGAAAAACTTGAGGATCAAATTGTCTCTCTAAAAAGGGATCTTCAAATAGCAAATGAGTATAAAGAGAAATTCAAGATAAGTTCTGCTCAACTTGAAGTTCTTCTTGGAAGTCAAAAGAAGGTAGATAACAAGTGTGGTTTAGGATATGAGAAAGGAGAAAGCTCCAGATCTGGTCAGAAGAATTTTGGATCAGAAAATCCAAGGATCAGGCCTAGAAGACCTTCGGTAAGACAACCTAATGCTCAAAGATATCCATCCTTCAATGGATACTACCACAACTGTAATCACTTTGGTCACAAAGCTAATCAGTGCAGAGAGAGAATGAATCAGACTAATTCATCCTTCTCTGGACAATGTTTTAACTACAAAAAGTATGGTCACAAGTCTCATGAATGCAAAAATATGCAAATGAACAAATCATTCAATGGTAGATGCTTTACATGCAATAGAGTAGGTCATATGGCTAATCAATGCAGATCAAGAGGATATCAGTCAAATATGCAAAGAAATGTTGTTTGCCAAATCTGTAATAGGTCCGGTCATAATGCAAAATTCTATAGAAGCAAGAATTAGGACAAAAGAGGTCCGGTATATCATAATCAGAATCAAGATAAGGGTAAACAAAAGATGAATGCAGATGAAGTTAAAAATGAGATGAGCAAGATTTGGGTGAAGAAAAGTACTAAGAATGTAGAGGTTGGATCCGCACCAGACTCTGGTGCTGATATTCCTTCTGGAAACTGAAAAGTGAGCTCTGGCTCAGGGGGAGACACAAAGAAAACCTTGTTCCCCTAGCCAATCAATTGGTGCCAGAACTGGCACAAGAAGAGTTGCAGATTGAAGGAGTCATAAGGGATATATTCAAACAAATTGTGGTTAAGATTTGGAAGATCCGCAAGATGTTTAAAGGTCAGGGTTGATCCAATTCTTCAAATCACCTGAATAAGCCAAACCAGAATAATGTAGGTCGAGCATTTATTGCAATCTGATATTAGGGCTTGCAGAGCAATATAAGGGTTTTTCATTAATCACTTGTTCATTCTGCACTCAAGAAGAAACGAAAAGCGGAGCTCTGCAACGAAATTCCTCAAGTTCATCGAAGATCACTTGCAGAAGTCATTACTTCCAGAGATCAATCCAACCAACTCCGTGAAACCGATAAGCGCAAAAGGTATTTTCCATTTTCAAATATCTCATTGCAAATCTCTTGATAATGGGTACTCTGAATATTGTAAAGATTTCTGATAGACCTCGCCCTACATTTAAGAAACATCCATACAAATCCTTGGAGGTAAACCCCCTAGGTGCATTTTCCAGTGTTCTGCATGGTGTGTTGCACACTGAAGATATTAGGGTTTATATACATGCAAATGTTGAAGAGTTTGGGGAATTCAAACTAAGAGATATCTATCAAAAATAACTGTTAGATGATTCATTTGAACTCAAACCCCAATACATAGGCCTCCGGAACAAGCATTTTGCACAATACATACACTTCCCCTGTTTTACGGAGGATGAATGGGTTAGGTACATTTTGAGTAGAATACATGACAATTTCATGTGGTTAAATGGACCATTGAAGATCACTAAAGATTCCATCAGGGCAGTTACCAGACTACACTCATCCGGTGGGATACCTGTTCTTAAATCTGTAAAGAACCAAACTGTGAGTGAGGCTACCGGATCTAAGTTTGACAAAAGAGCAATGACAGTAGATGACATCACTGATCTGGATGTCAAGTTTGCTTCTATGATCATTGGATGTAAGATATATCATTCTAGTAGAGAAATTTTTTTACCTGGAACTACCATCTATACCGCTTATGAAATGCTAAGAAAGGATGTAGACTATGATCTTTGTCATCTTCTCTTGAACCAACTCTTGGAGAATCTGCAGAAAATCAAGAAAGATAAAAAGAATTCATTCAAGTATGGTGGATTAATTCTATGCTTGTTCTTCTACTTTATGAATGAGCTTCCCGGATCTAGTGGCTAGGTATGGGAGAGTGATAGGCCAGTAGCCATCCAAATCAGAGATTACTTACATGGACTTGGTGATAACAATGCACAAAATACAGCTCTGTGGGGATACTTCAAGAACTTTCAGAACTTGATGCAAGTAAGAGAAAGGATTCCCCAGTCTCTTGTTGAGAAATACAAAGACACAGTATTTTTTATGGTAGAAACTGATCAGTGCCTAATGGAGGCAGTAGAACCAAGGACAGTCTAGATCATGCCCATGGGGTATGAAGTTGATGAACAGATTGTGGAGCTGCATGTTCAACACATGCTAAGCCAGCCTAAAGATCCAAAGGTAGAGAGGTTTGGAACCTTTGAGGAGCTGAGTGTAAAAATTCATGTGGAACTCAGAGAACCAGAGATGAAAAGAAAGGTGAGAAAAGAAGTAGAACATATTGCCCAAGGTCTTGGCATCTCAAAGGAGGCACTTGATGCCAACCAAGAAAAGAGACAAAAAGTTGAGGAAGAGAAGAAAGAGGCAGAAAAGGGAAGCAAGAAAAGTGCTCCGGTAGAAACTTCCACCCGGACCAGATCATCAAAGAGATGTGCACCTGCCATAGCCAAAAGCTCAAGAACATCAAAACTGGAAGTCCAGGCATCCGGCAAAAGAGAGAAAAGATCAAAGACAAAAGCCACAAGGGCTTATGCAAGTCAAAGAGATGAAGAGGAAACTAAATCAGATGAGGGGGTAAAAGAAATAAAGAAGCAGAAGAAGAAAGGATCCGGTAAACCCTCCATAGGCCAAGACAAGGAAGAAATGGCAGAGGAATTTGTTGAAAAGCCCACCCTGTCTCTAGAAAGTGTAATCAAATCAGTCACTGTGGATGGAAACCTTCAACCAATGGTCGAATTCTATGATGATTACAATGAGGCTGACCAAAAGATCCTGCAAGAAGCTACAATCAGGTATCTAAACATATACAATAAGGCTTTCATTGAGATTATATCTCTAATTCCTAAGAGCCTAGAAAAGGAGTTAGAAATAAGAAAGAACAATACCATGGCAAAAGACATTGAGTTCTGCGAACAGATAGCTATTCAGCTATATCCTTCAATTGATCCCAAGACAATGGACATGGTATTCAAAGACTGCAAGGATGAATTTGGGAGCAAAGCAAGGATGAATCAGCTTATGCTTGGTGAGACTGACAAGGTAGCCAAGGACATTGAAGAGATTCTTCGAAAAAGCTTCAAAAGATTTAATCTTCCTATCATAGAGGACTTGGGTACTGACCCCTCCATGACAAATATTGCAGAAGAAACTCCTGAGAAAATGTCAGAGGAGGTGGCCCCGAACAGACTAACATTTCTCCTCTGGTTTCCCCTACAGTCTCCGGATCTAAAGGAGAAGAAAAATCACAGGAGAAAGAAGCAGAGGTAAAAGAAAAAGAAGATGACAATGCTAAGCATGTAGAAGGAGAGAAAACTCAAAAGGACAGCTCCAAGATTGCAGAAGAGAAGAAACATCTATCTCTGGCAAGAGACACTGCACAAATTGTTCAAGAATTCTTGACAAAAGCCACTATAGAAATTGATGAACCGGACCTACTAAAAGGACCATTAGATTTTGACTCTTTGTCACCAGTGCAAACAATGAAAATAGCCTCATTTGCAAATGAGAAAGTCAAAGAGAAATTACTGAAATCTCACATGGAAGACTGTGAGCTTATGGAGGTAGCATCTGGAGTGCTAGAAAAGATCTTGCCATCTTTTCAGAAGGATCCCACAGCCTCCTCTTCCAGTAATCTCAAAACCTTAGTCAGCAGTGTTAGTACACATTTTGATTCTCTAGAAAAATTAGCTGAAGAAAAGGTTCGGAAGGAGTTTTTGGATAAAAGGTTCTCTAAGGTACAGGGTTTGATCATTAATGATAGGAGAAACATGAACATTGGGATAAAGAGCTTAGAAAATGCTCTTAAGGATGGTGGTGAAATATGCAAATTTTGTATCTCCTGGTCCAAGGTAATAATGGAGATTGAGAAAAAAATAAAAGAACAGGAGGATAAACTATCAAACCTATCAAAGAATTTTGATCCTCTCTCTTCCTTTATAACAAATCAAGAATGTCAGACTATTGTAGTCTTGAGTGAAATCAAGAAATTGGAGAAGGAAAGAAAAAATAGAATAAGCAGGTTGAGTGAGCTCAGGGGGTTAATTGTCCCTAAGCTAGAGGCCATAAAAGAAGCCCAAATTACAGCCCAGACCAATGATCCGATAGCTCTAAAAAGGGCAGATGTGTTTGCATTCCTATTGAGTGGGCATATCTCAATTTTGGACAGGATGAAACAGAGTTGGGCAATAGAAGTTGTACAGTTGAAGAATATTTTTTCAGACATACTTAAATATATGTAAGTACAACTTGTATATATATACTTATGTGGCTAAGTATAGTTAAAATTTTGAAAATTTTGGTATGCGGATCCTACCCTTTGCCATTGATGTCAAAGGGGGAGTGAAGAACAGTGAAAAATAAGGAATCCAACTAAGGGGGAGCTCCGGAAAATGTATATAAAAATAGAGCATCAGCCAAGGGGGAGCATAGTGTAAACACTTAGTCATTTTTCACTAAGTGTTGCCATCAATGCCAAAGGGGGAGATTGTTCGCAAGAGACACTATATAGATTCATGAATGTTGTCATTGATGGCAACAAAGTTCATCCCACACATCCACAGGACATGGTGTGTCTCTACCCGAAGTCAGAATGAAGAATGTGGTGGTCCGGTAAACAAGAACAAAGCATGTGGCAAGGTCTGACAGACAGGTCCAGATATCTTAGAGGAAGTATCTTGGTGAAGTACAGATTTGGGAAAGTCAAGAGGACTACCTTGAGTAATAGATTCCAAGGATTTAGCCTCCGGTGATGGACAAGGAAAAAGATATGAATAGTTGAGTACCGGATTCCTGAGTGACAGTATGAACAGAGGAAGAACTGACTAACAGAACATCAGACTACTTTTCGGATGTGTTTCTGATGGTGGTAAAGGTTATGAAGACATGAATTATGTTTGGCCGATATGATTAATGATTTCTACAAGTATATGCTTGATCCGCATTACTTGAGGTGCAAGGATTCAGCCGACAGAACAGAGTTTGTGAGAAGATTGACTGTTCCGGGTGCCGACTAGAAAGATAATGAAATCACTTGTACGGATATATATATATATATATATATATATATATGTGTGTGTGTGTGTGTGATGGATTTAGTTGTGAGGTGTTGTGTGGTTAAATATGATATGCGAATAAAAGTAGAGCAGAGCAGAAACAATAAGGAAGGTCCGGTATGTGAAAGGAAAGCAGCATAAGAGAAGAGGAAAGTTGAAGTGCAGCAGATCAGTATACTGAGCCTAACCAGAACTAAACTCCAGCATATGTGGATGCTACCAATCAGTTCAAGTATTGTATAACACTCTTTTGTAGACAGTGTGTCTCTTGTAGGCAGTGTGCCTCCTTGTGAGTAGTGTGCTTAGGCAGTAAGCCCCAATTGGCAAGTGTGATTTTGTAATTCCTTATTCTTCTAACAGAAAATAATCTTTGGGTTAATCACCCCATGGTTTTCTCCCTTAACAGGGTTTCCACGTCAAAATATTGTGTCATGTGTATCTCCATTTCATGGTTATGTTTGCTTGTTTGAATTAATGCTGCATTAATTAATAAGAAAGTTCAGAAAGAAGAAATAATTTGGATAACTGATTCACCCCCCCTCTCAGTTATCAACATGCCAAACATGCCACCAGATCCACAGAACATGATATTGTATTTCTAGATCTCACCGGACCTATTTGTATCACTCTATCACCTTTGAATAGTTGCTAAAACTAGTTTTACTATTATGGCCATAACTCGTCCACATTTTCATGCAGACCTCTCAAATCTTGACTAGATCACCTTCAAATACATATCTACAAACCCTTTGATGCACATACTCTGATCTTTATCTAGCTAGTATCTTCATTTCATAGAGCTTCACTATCTTCACTGTTCTTCTTTGTTTCTAATAGGACTAATTTTCTCAATATCCTCATCACACAACTCATCCAATCCTTGACATCAATGCAATAGTAGTATGTTACAACACCAGTTAGGCCCATACTTTCAACATATCAAGCATTTGAGAATTTTAGCATCCATTGAGCATATCATCATTATCATTATCATCCATCCATCATGGCATCTTTGATCTTCATAATTCTTTATTGTTGAGAAGCAATCCACATCATAAATAAGGAATCATACAAATCTAGGTGATGTTATTCTTTAATTACACACTTTTGCTTTCACTTGGATTAGATTCTTTGATGGTGGTTGGATTAGGTTTTTAGTTATATGCTTGATCTTATTAGCCTAATTTTTTACCTATCACATTTTGGCATGCCCAGTGGGACCCACGTCCTTGATTAACTTTGTTGTTTGAAGTTGTTTTTGTGAAGTTCAGATTTCTTAGTGCTTATAATAGATCGCAGTCAATTTTAAGCGAAAACTAGTCGCCTTTTGAATATACGCATCACTTTTAAGCTTAAATCTACCATTTTCATTGCTTTATGGATCATTTTTGAGCTAACAGTAGCCATTTTCATCCTTTTTTCCTTCTCTTTTGAGAAAATAGTGGTCACTTCTATCATAATTCACGTCGCTTTTAATCTAAAACTGATCACTTCTGATTGTCTAGATTGCTTTATGCAAATTAGGGTTTCTTGTTCACATCTGACTTTTTACAGATCTGGGTCACTTATGAGCCATAACTATTCACCTCTTGATTTTTTGCATCACTTTTAAGCCTTATCATTTTGCATCTAGGTCTATATGCATCACCTCTGAGCAATACCATTTCACTTTTATCCAAATACAGATTGCTTTTGAGAAACAGTTGATCACCTCTGGTAACTGTGTGTCACTTTTAGTTTTATCATTCACAGTTAGGTTTTCTTGGCTACTAATTATTTTTTTGTGTAGCATCTTATCAATTGTCCAAGAAAGGTGGTTATGAAACTACTAACATATCTGTTGCAGCTTCAATCGGTCCAAGACTCCTGATTTTATCACTAATTTAGGAACATTTGGACTTGGTGCTTAAAATGAATCATTGTGTGTTTTGTGCTTGCTTTATCTTTTTTGATTGCTTGTTGTGCATGTGTGTAACCCAAATTTAATAGAAAAAGTATCCTCTCCCCTTTCCTATCAAATGGATCTTGGGTGTATGAGAACTTGTTATTATCTTTAGAGGGCATGCCTTCCCAGTGTGAGAAGGGGTACAACCCAAGTGGTAACAGGCTAAAGCCAAGTCCTTCCAAAACACTATATAAGAAAAGTATCTATGTTGAAAGCCACAAATAACAGGTGTTGTTGTGTTATACCGACAACCAACCTCTCCCAAAACCCTCCAAGGTGTAACCCTTGAAGGCTGGGAGACTCCATAATGGAGAGTAGTGCTGCCACACGTATAGCCGCCCAAACAGATGCCCTTACTAGAAACCTTGTGTAGTAGTAAAAATACTTCTATTTGGTGATGCAAAAGGTGGGACCTTTGAAGCTGCCCAGATTCTCGTAGTTCTTAGTAGAGATAATAGGGACAATCCTAAGGTAAGGTGGGGGGACGAACCTTGGGAAACCTAGATCTTGGTATGCGTGAGAAGTGAGTGCGATGGAGGGGAGATGGTGCTACCAAGATCCTAAATCTATCTGCTTTGAATAAGCATGACAAGGGGACTCAACAAATACAGTCCTTTCCTAGCCTAGGTTACACAAGCTTGTGAATGTTGTGAGTGTGAGTGACTGAATTCATTATTTTCTTATCAAAAATATCATTCAAACCTATCCTTTGTCAGATACAGATCACCTTTGAGCCTTAACTACCTACTTACAGACAATCTGATCACATTTAAATAGCAGTTGCTCACCTTTTTCCCAAACTGGATTGCTTTTACACAACAGCTACTCACTTTTGGTCTAAACTGAATCACCTTTAAACAACAGTAAATCGCCTTTGAACCAAAACTGATCCCCTCTGGTCAACACTATAGCCTATCACTTGAAACAAAACCAGATCACTTCTGAGCTATTTTTAGTCTCTTTTGGCCTTATTTGAGTTGCATTTGAGTTATTACCTATCATCTCTAGCTAAATATCAGCAATTCCTAGCAACCTAGCCAAACCAGTTGTATTTCTAGACTACTTAGCTTCAACACCATCTTTCAGACCTGCCTCTGATCATTTGCAGATACTTGAACATTGTCTCCTACCTTGAGCATCCCAAATAATTGGACTTTGTAAACTTTTCATCCTCTTGAGACCCCAAACCAGCAAACCAAACATCAAACAATCAATCCAACAATAGCAAAATTTCACCTTTTGGCTTTACTTAGCCCTAGCAACATCAACAAACATCAACATCAACTAGCTTTTCCCTTGAGTTTGTGAGCTATCCTCTAGGGAAGTTCTTTCCATCCAAACAACCAAGCAACCAAGCAAACCAACAACCAACAACCAAGCAAACCAACAACAACAAACAACCAACCAGCAAACCAAGCAAAACAAACCATCAACAAAAAAATAGCAAACCATCAAAACTTTTTGGGTCTCAACCTTGATAAACTAGTCCAAACTTACACTTCAACCATCATGACTCAAACTAGGAGCCAATATAGAGTTGAAATGGAAGCCAAATTGTGAGCTAAAATGGACGCCAAAATGCAAGAAGTGTGATCAACTCCCCTTAAGGATGCAAGTCAATTTACAACCGGTATGCCTCCTTACATGTTTGTACCTAAAGGATGCAGTGTTGGACAATCATCCTCACAAGTGCAACCCCAACCATTCATTGAGAACTATTAAGAATCATCCCAAGAAGACCTTTCCAAATTTAGAGACACACACCTATGGGACCAAGGCGAGAAACTTGTTTTATTCAATCCAAATCACTACTTCTTGCAAGTAGCCCATATGGGAGACAAATTACCAAGTGACTTTGACATATCCGCTATTTGAGAACACGATCCAAACGCTCCTGCTATTGTTGCAAAAGGACCATCCACTATAGTCACACCATCCCATACCATATCCATGCAATCTAATCCACCTTCTAAACCATCTCCCTCATTACGTAATGCCACACCATCAAGCCCACCATGTAGGGAGTACACTTTAGAACCCTTGTTAACTCCAACTGAAGTACTTCCTTACCTTTCAAAAAAATTGAGCTTTCTACCCTTCTATGTTTCACAACACACCCCCACTCCTACCATGACTGTACCCATGCCACAAGTCTCACAAACTCCCCAAAAATCACAAGTTGTCCATGTTTCACAAGTGCAAACTCCTCAAGTGTCACAAGCTTTTCTAGCACCCCAAAGTCCACAAGTTTCACAAACTCCCCAACCATCACAAACTCTACCAACTTCACAAGCCATTCAAATTTCACAAGTCATTCTAATATCACAAGTCTTATAGCCCTTACAAGTTCCTTCTCCTATTGCATCACATGTGGATACCATGCCCCAAACCAATCTTCATATCACTTCCAATATGGTCTCCATGATTTCCACAAATCCATCTAACACACCATATAATCCCAATCTTAGCCTCATTAACATGAGTGAGCCACTTCTTGTATCACAAGCCCATTCAAGCACTATCCTCTTCCATGTTGATCAATTAAAATCCATCACTTCACCTCCATATAATACTTCACCAAATGTCAATCCATCTTATGCAACCCAAGGATTATCCATTGTCGCCCAACATGTGACAAATACTAATCCATCTCAAGGTACTCATGTTGTCCATAATACAAACACAAATATTCATCCTTCTTCATCTACCAATCCTTCCATTGTCTACCATCATGCTAATCCAACCTCTAATGCACAATCATTGACATATACCAATTTGTCGTAAGGCACTCATGTTGTCCAACATACCAACCCAAATGTCCATCCTTTGTCATCCACTAATCCTTCCATTGTCTACCATAATCCAAACCTGATCTCCAATCCACAACAGTTAATCAACAACAATCCATCTTCTAGCTCCCATGTGATGCAAAACCTTGGAACCAATCCATCGCAATATACCCAACCACCACTTGTGCCTCACGGACAAGAATACTCAAGTACATATGTGTTGCACACTACTCCTTCAACATATATTGTGAGCACTCAACCTCAACAAATGGTCATGTCCTCATATGTTTCACAGCAGCAACAATACACACCATATTACACTCCACCCCCAAACCATTAGCCTTTGCAACAACAACAATTATCTCAAGTGCTTGTTGAAAAAATGATTCACAAAGTAGTGGGACAACCCAAGAAGACATTTTCCTTGGAAGATATATGCCCTTACCCATTTGACAAGTCACTTTACATGCCGCCTTTTCCACCGCATTTTGAGATCCCACAATTTGACAGATACAAAGGGAAAGGAAATTTGGATGACCATCTTAGAGCATTTTATGTTGCATGTCTTGATGTTGCTTAAGATGACACATACCTCTTGAGATTATTCCCCCGATGTTTAGCCAGACAAGCTCTTGAGTGGTTCTCTCACTTACCTCTAGGAATTAAAACTTTTAAGGAATTACCAAGCAACTTTCGATCCCACTTTTCTTTCAACATTGAACATGAGGTAAACATGAACAATGCAACAATAAAACCTTTTCCTCATTTACCCAATGATGGTACAACATAGCTAGCAAACTATCATGGAAAATACCCAAGAAACAACAACTTGACATCTTTGTCCAAAACCTTCATCCCAAGTTTTCATTCCAACTGCAACTACAAAGTGCTAGCACCTTTGATGAACTTATTTCCAAAGGAACCACCATCGAGCAAGCTTTAATTTCTAAGGGCACCATTAAGATTTACAGAGACAACAAAGACAATCCTCAAAATGACAAATCCTACTTTTGGAACAAGAACAAAAATGTTGTCAATGATGGCATTGTGGATGCGAAGAACATACAAACCATGAAAGCTCCCATTAACATTCAAGCCGCATCCACAGCTAATCAACCTTTGCCATGAAACCAACCAAGAGCAAATTCAACACCTTGATGATAATTTACTTCTTTGGGGGAACCTATGGAGGTAGTCTTTTGCAAACTTCTCCAAGCGGGAGATATCACATTACCGGAAGCTCCATCTAATGGAGAACTTATTTTCAAAGCTTCTTGGTAAAAAGAGAATGAATTTTTTGAATACCATAGAGTCAAAGGACATAAAACAAATGGTTGCATGCACTTAAAACATATCATTCAAGATTGCATCAATCAAGGTCTGATTAAAATTACAACACCAACAACACAACTGGGACACCAACCAACATCAAACTATGATCTAGATGCTTTCAAAAATCCACTTCCATCTCATGACAAGACAAGTAACCATCATACTAGGAATGCCATCCACTACAACTATGAGTCATCCATGATTGGCCACATTGACCATGCTCACATTTCTACCATCACTATCCAAGGCAAAGCACCTGATTGCATTGTAACTACTTGAAGAGGCCGGTTATTGTTCAAGGAGCACCTATCAACCTGCCTCAATTGCCTTCTAGATATAATATCCTTGATCACCTTGGCAAAACTCCCACACACATCTCCATCCTAGAACTACTAGGCATATCCCCCGCTCCTAAAGCCATCCTCAAAAAAGAATTGCAAGAATCTTCAGTGCCTAATGATATTGATACCACACAATTTCAATCTAGGATAGCCAGCATTGCAGCCCCTTGCCTTCTCACCTTCCCTAATATAGATCTTCAACCATCCATTAACCCATCACATAACGAAGCCCTCCATATAGAAGTGTTTGTCAACCAATGCCATATCAAACGAATACTAGTGGATGGCGGAGCTGGTCTCAATATATGCTCTCTAAAATTAATAAAACAATTAGGATATTCTGAGAAGAACATTGATACTTCCAAGGTAATTACTATCAAAGCATATGATGATGATAGATTGATATGACATTTAGCCCCCACTTTAATGTATGTATGATCTAATGACCAATACATGCATTAAAGTATGGTCGAAAACACATCAAACATGCTAGGCAATTGAGGCTAAGGCATACAAAAAGATTGAGGAACTATTTCTAGCCCCCAGTCTCAGGTAAGCACTAGAAAACATATTGTAGACATGCAAAACAAAGAGAATATAGTTAACAGGTACACAAAACATGGAGAGGAGAGTATTGAAGACAAGTAAAACATGATGAAGATAGGAGAGAAATCATGCAAAACATGATGAATACAGTGATATAACATTTTTTATTTTCATAATATATATGCATGGAAATAAAATTTCAACACAAAAGCCTAGAATGTAGGAGCAGCTCGTCGCTACACCCTTGAAACTACACCAAGGGGAAAACATGCCATACACAACTTGAGTGTGGGAGGAGCTCATTACTACACCATTGAAACCACACATGAGGGAAGACATGCCATGCAAAACCTAAGTGTGGGAGGAGCTCATTACTACACTCTTGAAACCACACACAGGGGAAAATACACCAAACAAAGCTTGAGTGTAGGAGGAACTCATCACTACACCCTTGAAACCACACACAAGGAAAAACACATGGAAGACAAATGGAATACATGAGCACCACATATCATGCCAAAGACATACTATACAAACTTAAACACATAAAACAAGGTGATGGAAGGAGCTTATTGCTAAGTCCCACCATCTCAAACATGCTGCAGACACACCTGACGATTGGGCTTATGCCACGACAACTGCCAAAAACATGCTTAAGGGAGGATAGTCTCAAGATCCAACCCCTCTATGGAGGACTTTTGAAATGAAAGGATGTGCACTAGCTCAAGAGATACACCATCCTACCTCATGCAGAAGCCTTTTAAATAAAAGGATATGCACTAGCTTAAGAGATTCATTATCCTACCTCCGTAGAATGCTTCTTTGATTGCAATATAGATAAAGATGTGCACTCGCGCTGAAGATACAACATCCTGCCTCATGGGGAGGGCTTACAAACATGCTTTCTTAGTACCAAAATCATCAGACATATATCATTATATATGCCCCCACCTTAAGGTGGTTGATGTCATGTATTGATATCAAGCACATTATTGTAGAGAGAAAACACAAAAGCAAACAAGATCTTTCACAAAGCCCATGCCCCTAAAGGTGACATGTGCTCATGATTGCCAAATGTTCCCATAGACATATTGATAAGATATGCTAAGATAAGATAACAAGAGGGGTTAGAAATCTTACTCTAAGATAAGAACCAAAGCAATTCATTAAATCTATGCATGAAAATAGTTACAACAAGGACCAAGGCTATACTAAGGGTTCAGATCCCAGTATAACCATTGGTATATATTATAGATACCTCAAAACTAAGTGTAGCAACAAGGTGAGATATCAATAAAAGTGTGCAAGAGCAAATTGAGTGGATTGTAAAATGTTAGTCACAAGAAATGCCATAAGCGGAAACATCACCCGAAGTGATTCTACTAGTCAAGCATGGGATATATATCTATATATATATCCCTATTAATGGATAGATTGGGACTTCCACAGAGGACGAACTGGAAGGGGAGTGAGACTGGAGTGTGGAAACACAGAAGGAGCAAAGTGGACCTTATAGAATGGCTAGAGTGGATGTCAACCAAACATCCATTAATGGGGGAAACCCTATATATATATTTATATATCAACCCCATCATCGTGTATGGACTAGGTCCATTTTTTCTTTGCTTACTGAAGGGACACACAGTCTGTATTAGTATTTATTTATTTTTTGTCATTTGTCGACTAGATAGAATCACTAGAAGAAGCTAAACAATTAAATGAGAGATGAGATCAAGTGCCATAGGAACACCATGTAGGAGGATGCCCCTCAGTCATCAATCACAATGCTATGCCCCCAAGGCATGATACACAATAATAAGATAGAGGAGAGGTAAGATAGAAGAATTATGAAACAAATAGAAGAATGGTCACAATAGAAGAGATCTCCTAGTAACCTTGACCTTACAAGAGTATCAAGGATCATTCTAGTAGGCCTAAACAACACATAACACATCATGTTGAAACACAACATGGAGAGAGAAGGCACACGTAAGAGAGCATAGCATGCTACGACAATGGTGGCCAATAGGATTAGAAATGCTCACCTAAAAGCATAGTTGTGCTAGTGGTTGTCAACAAGAAAATCATCCTCTTCCCAATCTTGAATACTAAACGAGAGAGGTACATAGGGCACAAGTGCCCATTTGTATTCCTTATCCTTTTCCTTATAAACCTTGGGCTCTTCTTGGTTTGTTTCATTGTTAGGTGGTTCAATGTTTTCTTGTTGATGTGATATATTGCTTTGAGCCAAGGCTTGTCTCCTCTTCCTTCTTTCTCTAGCTTGTCTATTTCATTTTGTTTTATTGCTGATATCTTTGAAAGGAGTCTCATTTTTTTTTCCATAGCATTATGTATTTTAAAGGAAGCTCGGTAGATGTGTGATAAACTCTTGGTGATGTATGGTATTATTTTCTATGGTTTTCTCTTGATCCTTGTAGGGATGACAGAGGAGGAACCTCAGCATATATTTCTTTTCCTTTTTCTCTAGGGTGCTCTTGTAACATGGATTGTTCTTCAGGTATTATTTGTTGAATAGGGGGACCAACAAATGTAGATAGTAATTGTGCTTTATAACACCGATATTCCAATAAAAGTTGATCTATTCAGTGTTTAGGATCTCTCATAGGTTCATGCCAGAAGTAGTCAAGGATGATGTTCTTTTAAGTTACCATAAGTTTCCATCGACTATGGGAAATGGTATGTGTACTTCCATTATGAGTGAACTTTAAGCATTTATAGACTATTGAATGGATAGCTTTCATAGCCTTTAGCTATGGATGGCCTAGTTTCACCTGAAAGAGGTCAGATATCAGGATAATATCAAATGATTGTTCCAAGGCTTTGTTAAATACTCAAACCCATAAATAAATCTTCCCTAAAGTTGAGATAAGAGCTCCATTATGTGTTCTTATCATCATGTCAGTAGGTTCATAAGATTCCTGTATCAAATTGTTTGAATGGATGAATTCTTCTGTATCGATGTTAGTTATGAAGTTTGGATCAACAAGGGCTCCTTTTATGGGAGTTTGCATAATGATAACTTCAATATAAAGGGGACCATCGGTATTCCCTATTGTTCTATCATGTGGTTTGAATGTGATATTAGGCTTAGGGATCTTCCTTTTCCTATCAGGTTGAGGAGGGATCATCACATTGTTTTTAGGATAAAAAGCCATAGATGTGGGACTATTTCACACCTAAAACACTTGTTTAAGAGAAATAGGTACAAATATGCAAAAAGTACACAACAAAAAAAGTGGATAAGATGAAACAGTGCAACACAACAAGGCCCACTTGATGATTTCAAAGTTTTTTAGTCTAAAGATGTGAAAAGGTGTGTAAACAAGTAGCATTGAAATACACATTGTGTAATTAAGATTATGCCAATTTTCACACAAAGCTATGAAGTCATGAAAAATTTTAAAATGAAAAACGGATGTATGAGTGCAAGATTTGAAATTCAAGATATTTAAGATGAATGTAATGAAACAACACTAATTTATGCTTGTGTATGTACATAAAAATGCTCAATTTTTCTATATGTTTTCCAATGCAAATGCATAAAATATGTAATGAAATTAGAAGGATGATGAGGGGAAGAAAATTAAAACTTTTAATTAGTCCAATAATTCATCAAAATTTGTCACAATATACCAATCTTACAATGCTCAATGCAAATTAACAATATGAATGAATATGCTAGTTTTTGTTGAAATACACAATGTGTAAATGCAAAATTTGAAATGTAGATGCAAACACACACTATGATGAAACACTACAGTCCAAAATCAGATTTGAATGAGTGTTAAAGATGTAAAATCGGAAACAAAATTTTAACTACAAACCCTAGCTTTTGGGACTACTAGATTATGTGAAAAATGCAAAATTTCAAGCAAAGGTTCCTAGCAAATAAAGTATGTAACTGCAAGGTAAAATGATTATAAAATGATGAATTGATGCAATTTATCTCAAATATGATACAAATATCATAAATTTAAATGATTTAGATGAAAAATAGTGCAAACTATGCCTAAATGCAAGCCTATGATGCTTGATTTTTAAAAAAATTTCAATTTTTTTGTAAGATTTTCAAATTTATGATAATGAAAATGAAATGTACAAAAACAAACCTGATGTACACACTCAATGAGCTGTGAACTCAGTATAAACACAGGTTCACCAAAATGTTATGTAGAAAAAGAGGGTTGATGACAATGGTTGATAGTTTTGTTAGATCCTCCTTTATCTACATACATTCAAGGACATTATGTTGAATGCATAAGAAAACTGAGAGGGGGGTGAATTAGTTGAAGCTTAAAATTTCAAAACTCTCACACACATTTAGATCCACATATATATTCAATTAACGCTTAGAATGTTATGATGATTAAGCATTAGAGCAAATAACAAAAACTGAATCAAACCAACATCAAACATAAGAGAACACTAGATTTACATGGAAAACCCAAGAAGGGAAAAACCCAGGAAGGGAAAAGGCACAGTGAGGATTAGCTCACAATATAAAGTAGTATCAACACTAAATTATAAAAGGCTCACTTTTGGGGGGCTTACTTCCCAAAATACAGAAAGGCTCACTGCCATGGCTCACTACCAGAATACAAAGAAGATAAAGAAGATAGTTACAATGAGAAGAACATCTCAAAGAAATAGAGAAATCCACCACAACATCAACAACATCCTTGTAGCATCACTGAAGAATTGTAGACACCTTCTAGTCACTACATTCAGTAGTCTAATGCATGAAAGCTTGTACTACACTACACACACTCTACCACTTAGTCATTCACATCACTTCCTCATGCGTGCACATGATCATAATCCTTAACTCTTATTTATACTGTCTTCAACCTTGAAAACATTCTCCAAGGATGGAAAAACACTTTAACCTAGAAAATTCAAATTAGGTCTAGACCTAAACATCATTGCAGAGGAAAGGAATGACTGTGGACCAAACCACACCTTAGCTCAGACCTAAATCCACTCTTACATGTTACTCCATGCTTCCACAATCACTGAAGCACAACTGCAAATAGTGCAAACAAGCATGTCAGCCAAACATGTGTTAACACTATGAATTTTTAAGTACACGCTTCCTCAATGATCAAAATATAATTTGCGGACCATGTGCCAATCTTGAACATGATCTAGAGACATCCACAAGCACCTAAAACCAACAAATCCTTCCACAACATCTTTCACCTGATGAAAGTTCACACAAGAGCACACAAATGAATTTGTCATACATTGCAACTCAAGAAATCAACTTGTAGAGCAGTAAACCATGAACAACTTGAACTGAAGCAATATATAAGCCTTATAAGCATAAATCTAAAAATGTAAATCCAAGAACAAACCTACGAATAAATGTGGAGCAAAATAGTTTCTCCCAGACACCTCTACAAAACTTAGAAACAATTTCCACACATTGATGAACACAATTTCCACTGCACAATGAACCAGGACATCGAAATTAGAGTATAAAACCTTTAAATATCTCTGAACAACATATCCAAACTGCAAATACAAATCTTCAACATAGAAGAAATGTGGAGCAAAACTAGAACACTACTTTGTAAACCAAAATGCCTCTTCAACACAATGTTTCCTTTATTAACCAAATTTTCTCAAAAGCACTTGGAAACCAACTAACATAAACATTTTCTCATCATCTTCAATACCTCTTCAAAGAAATCAAATCATCTTTAACAAAGAAACTCAACCAAACAACTCATACTATTTCAACAACCTCATTTATGCTCAACTAATTGACACTAATGGCAACACCAAGCAATCACGTTGACATCAATGACAGCACCAACTAGACATACTTACAACAATCTACCCCTTTGTCATTGATGGCAACAAATGATGTGAAAACCCATCAAGACAAAACTCTACAATTAACTTTTCTTTTCACTCTTGCTCTCCCCCTTTATTTTAGACATCTTACTCTCTTCATCAAAATATCATTTTCACATCACTTTCTCTCACCCTTTAACATCAATGGAAAGTGCAACACACCATTTATTTCACTCTTACCAGGTCACATCTTTTCTTTCACTACTCTAAATACTCCCCCTTAGGAATATACTCCAAACTATATCAACTCTTAATCCCCCTATCTACAACAGTTAGCAAAGCCACTACCTACCCCCCCTGAGAGGTAGCCTCCAACATCAGTACAAAATAAGGAATGAATCTAGTTCAAAGAAGGAGGGGCAATAACCCCTAACTTCTCCCAAAGATACTCAAATGTATCCTTAGGAAGAGCCTTGGTAAATATATTAGCAATCTGATCCTTTGTAGGCACATACTCAAGCTTCACTTTATTCTTTGTAACCTTCTCTCTTAGAAAGTGATACCAGATTGAGATATGTTTTGTCCTTGAGTATATTACTAAATTCTTTGAAATGTTAATAACACTGGTATTATCACAGAAGATAGAAATTGGTTCATCATATACATCTCTGATATCCTTCATATTTTGCTTCATCCATAAAACTTGTGTGCAACAAGATGTTGTTGCAATGTATTCTACCTCTGTAGTAGAAAAAGACACTAAATCTTGCTTCTTACTTAACCATGACACCACTCTTTCTCTAAGAAAGAATGCACCTTCACTTGTACTTTTCCTATCATCTACACAACCAACCCAATCTACATCTATATAAGCACTTAGATAATATTTAGTAACCTTTGGATACCATAATCCATGATCCAGAGTGCCCTTTAGATATATGAATATCCTCTTCTCTTCTACAACATGTGAGTTTCTATGATCTTCTTGAAATCTAGCCACAAGACAAAATGCATGCATAATATCCGATATAGTAATAGTTAGATATAGAAATCCTCCAATCATTGATCTATATCTTCTCTAATCAGCCTTATGAGATTCATCATTAGATTGTTCATCTTGAAACAAGTAGTCATAGGGGTACATACTGGTATAGAATTTTCCATTTCAAACTTCTTTAGCATTTCCTTAACATACTTTCATTGTGAAATGAAAATACCTATATCTATCTCATTGATTTGTAGCCCAACGAAGAAGTTCATTTCACCACACATTGACATCTCAAATTCGTTCTGCATTTCATCTACAAAACTCTTACACATACCTTCATTTTGTCCAAAGATTATGTCATCCATATATACTTCCACAATTAGAATTTTATCTTCTCATATTTTGATGTATAGGTTGCTATCTGTGGTACCTTTGTTGAGTCCTTATTGTAATAAGTACATGTCTAACCTTGTATTATCTGACAATTGAAATCCATCTGGTTGTTCTATGTATATTTCTTCCAATTCACTATTCAAGAAAGCAAACTTCACATCCATTTAATATACTTTGAAATTCTTATGTGCTGCAAAAGCCAAAAATATTCTAATGGCCTCCATTCTTGCCACAAGAGAAAATGTTTCCTCATACTCTATTCCTTCTACTTGTGAGTAGCCTTTACACACAAGCCTTTCCTTGTTTCTCACTTCTCCAATCTCATTCAATTTTTTCTAGAATACCGACATAGTCCCAATCACAATTATGTTTGTTGGTCTTGGGATAATTTCCCAAGTCTGATTCTTTTCAATCTACATTGGTTCTTCTTCCATAGCCTTGATCCAATACTCATCCTTGCATGCTTTAGTCACTTTTTTAGGTCCAATTTTAGAGAGTATACATAAATTTATTAGTTTTTTTATCTATTCTCCTTCTTGTTAGCACACCTTTGTTTTTTTCGCCAATAATCTATTCTTTAGACTAATGCTTCTGCACATACTTGGGATTTATTAGAGTCTTTTTCAGAGGTTCTTCTTCTTTAACCTGCACTTCCTTTTCATTATCATTTTCTTTTTCTTTGAAATAGTACTCATCTAATTTGTATCCATCTACTTCTAAATTCTTTTGTAGATCTTCATCAAATTTGACATTTGCACTCTCAAGAATCCTTCTTGGTCTCTTGTTGTAGCACCAAAAATCTTTGCTTTTAGATGAATACCCAAGGAAGATACCTTAATTAGATCTTGCATCAAACCTTCCTAGGTTTTCTTCATCCCTTCTAATATAGCATTTGCTTTCAAACACTCTAATGTATTTAACAGTAGGAATCCTTCAATATCATAGCTCAAAAGGAGTCTTTGTACTATTTTCTCTTGCTTGAACTCTATTTAGTATGTAAACAATAATATGAATTACTTCTCTGTAGTAGAGCTTTGGTAGGTTTGCTTCATTTATCATTGTTCTTGCAGCTTCTTAAAGAGTCATATTCTTTCCTTAAACCACTCCATTTTGCTGAGGAGTCCTAGGGGTAGATAACTACCTCTTTATTCCATGATTCTCATAAAACATGTTAAACTCCTTAGAGGAAAACTCTCCACCTCTGTTAGACCTTAAACATTTGATCCTCAAATCCATTTCATTCTCAACCATTGTTTTTGTTAGAGTTGGCTATGATTGGAGCCAACCAGGATCTAAGGCTTCATGAAAGCACAAGAGAGATCAAATGAGAGAATAATTCTATTCTATCAATGAATGTAAAAGATTACAAGATTGTTGTTCTTACAATGTACGTGATATGCCTTACTTATAAAAGCAAGGTGAGAGCTAGAAAGGTGGAGTGAAAGGTGGAGTGGAAAGTGGAGATATTCCTATAACATGTGATAATTAGAGGATGACAAATAATTACACATGTGGAAGATAAGACAATTCACACCAACTATCAACAACTCAACACACAACTAGACTCTGTTGGAAATAGTCAAGACAACTGAGAGGGGGGGTGAATTAGTTGTCCCTAAATTTTAACTCTTTTTGAACTTTTAAATCTTCTTTATAATTAGATTAATGATGAAAACATTTAAGCATGAATCAACACAAGAGTAGAAACAACATGAACACATAACACCAGAATTTTGATGTGGAAAACCCAGTTAAGGGAAAAACCATGGTGGGGGTTAACCCACAAAATTGTGTACCCTATTACAAGTACTTAAGAAAATAGAAGACACCTACCTTTGGGCTCACTTCCCATAGCTCACTGCTCAAGAAAAGGCTCACTTCCTATAAGAAATTATGATTTACATAGACATAAGGAACTAAGAAATAACATCTATATTCATGCCTGAATCAGTCCCTTTGAAGGCTCAAAAACGTCTGCTCCTATCTTCAAATTCTTCCTCACTGACTCTTCACCCTAGACTCCCTTTGCTCCTCTTCTTCTCTTCTCTACTTTTTGATCCTTTCTTTGGATTTAACTCATTTGTTCAAGGATAATTTTCCACAACTCTTCAACAAGTATTAATACACTTCATCAACCTTGGAATGATCAACAATGTTGACTAAACTTGATATGCATCATTACACTATCGGCCAAACATAACTAAGACTTGAATCTTCCTCAACAAAAATGCCACACTTCATAAAATGCTCTTTAAATCATTTGCAACATGCTAGGATCATCCAGTCAGCCAAGACTAGGAAGAACATCAACCTCAGAAGAAATTTTTAGTTAACAAGCTGAAACTTCAATGCAGACCTCCAATATAGTAGCCACACAATCTAGAGACCTCCACAAGCACATTGAGATCATCAATAACATTCACTCTAAATCAAATTACCAGAATCATCTGTATCTTCCTCCAGAACCTCATGAACACTATCTGTCATGACTATCAAACTAGAAATATAGCTTGCGGACTTCCAAACCACGAACCACTGGAGTTGATGATACACACTGACTTCTCAAACATGCCTTCAGATTCACAGACCATAATATTTCACTGAGGAGCATTCCATACCAACTTACTGTCACACTATCTCTTCTAAGTACTGCAAAATCTAGTTCTACTCAGATGCCCATAACTTCTTCAAATCTTCATGCGGACTTCTCAAATCTTAAATGAAGAAACCTCTGACAATCCTCTACACAGCTATATGGTTCGTATGCATTGATTGTTATTTATTTTCTCAATATCCTCAAGAATCCAATCTTCTATATAGATAGCAAAATGGGATAGAGTTGACACAAATGACAACAAAGATATGTTGACAACAATAACAACACCACTTAGGCACATATTTGCAACAATCTCCCCCTTTGTCATTGATGGCAACATATAATGTGAAAAATTGAATTCAACCATCAAGACAAGAACTTCTCCCCCTTTCTCTTCTAACTTCTGTAACTGCTCCCCCTTACATCAACAACTAGTTTTTCACATGACTTATCTCCCCCTTTGACATCAATGGAAAAGGGCACATATTTGCTATGTCTTCTATACCATCTGCATACTGATGACTCCCCCTTTGAGTAGTACCTCTTTAACATCAATCTAGATCACAAAATTATGAATGTGAGTTCTACCGGACTGATGCATCTTAGTGCATCTTAGTTCTGATCAGGAGGGGTAATAACCCCTAAGTTTCCTCTGAGATACTCAAAAGTATCCTTGGGAAGAGGCTTAGTGAAGATATCTGCAATCTGATCTTTGGAAGACACAAACTCCAATTTGACTTCATTCTCATTTACTTTCTCTCTCAAGAAATGAAACTTGATAGATATATGTTTTATCTTTAAATTCAATACCAAATTATTTGAAATGCGTATAGCACTTGAATTATCACAAAAAAATTGTGACTGGTTCCTCAAACACAATCTTGATGTCCTTTAGCATTTGCTTCATTCATAGAACTTGAAAACAATTATTTGCTGGTGCTATATACTCTACCTCTGCAGTAGATAGAGAAATTGCCTCTTGCATTTTGATCATCCAAAAGACCAATCTTCTTCCCAAGAAGAATGCTCCACCACTAGTACTTTTTCTAACATTCACATCTAATACCCAATTAGCATCTGTATATGCATGAAGAGTGAAATATGTGAGGCCTACCTTTTTCATTCCCATACATTTGACTATTTACTTTACTGTTGCTGATACTTTTAGATTTGTGGGACTATTGATCCTGAATTTCTAGACTATTAGACTTTATGTTGTATGTGGATTTGTTATTCTTAGTATGTTTATGATGTGTTTAGACTTGGATATTTCTTTACTGATGATGTTAGACATATGGTTTATATTATGATGTTATGGGAAAACTAATTGGGTGATGTTAGATAGAAAATTGTTATGTGATTCAATCTTGGGAATGGATGTTTGAAATGTAGAATTTAGAATCTAAATTGTAATGTGAATTCCTTGATGCTTATGTGAACTTGTGATATTTTATGTGAGTATATGTTTTAATTTACTTCGGTTATTATATATGTATGTTAAATTAACTTTGCAATTGAGTGTATAGGTATTTCTAACAAGCCACAGAAATTGGAGATCATCCCACACACGATGTTGTTATCCCTTGTGAAGTCAATCTAGTTCCATGAGGAACCAAGATCAACTTTGTGCATGATGAAATTCTGTAATGTTGATTTGCCTATCTACCACTCTTTTATTTTGAATTTCATTTTTTAAATTTTAAATTTTGAGACCCCTTTTCATGTGCTTTAAATCAACCCTTGGTGCTCAAAATGAGCTAAACTTGACCCTGGGTTGTAACCGTTGGGTCTAGGGACCTTTTGGACTTGGGTAACCCTTGGTAAACCTCCATTTGGTCACCTTAACTTCACCCTGAAGTTAAGTGACGAAATTGGAGGCATGGGAGGGAGAGGATGAGTGAGTCAAACACTCAACCTCATCCTTACCTCTTCCCTAGGTTGGGGATGTCTCCAAGACCCCCCAATTGTGGAGGACTTTGTTGGCAAGAGACACTATGTGGCTTCATGAGTTTTGTCATTGATGGCAACAAAGTCCATCTCACACATCTGCAGGACATGGTGTGTCTATACTGGAAGTCAAATTGAAGAGTATTTTGGTTTGGTGACCAAGAACAGAGCATGCAACAAGGTCTGACAATCAGGTCTGGATCTCTCAGAGGAAGTATCTCAGTAAAGTGCGGACTTGGGGAAGTCAAGAGGAGTATCATGACTGATATATTCTAGAGATTGAGCCTCTGGTGATGAAAGAGTGAAAAGATATAAGCACCTGAGTGTTGGGTTCCTATTTGGCAGAGTAGACTGAGGAAGACTTGACCGACAGAGCATCAAACCTTAATCCGGATGAGATATTGATGGTGATCAAGTTTCTTGAGGTATCATTCACGATTGGCCAACATGATTGATGACTTCTATAAGCATCTCTTTGATATGCACCACTTGATAAGTAAGGATTCAGTCGACAGACTAGAGTTTGGGAAAATATTGAGTATTCTGGATGCCGAGTAGAAAGATGTTGAAATCCTTGGTGCGGATATATATACACTAGATGGATTTAGATGTGAAGAGATATGTGGTGTGGAGTGTAGTGCGAAGAAAAGCAGAGAACAGTGTAGAAGCAGTAATACAGGTCCGGTATGTGACAGGACAACAGCACCAAAGAAGAGGAAGAATGAAGTGCAGTAGATTAGTGTATTGAACCTAACTAGAACTAAACCTCAGCATATGTGGATGCTTCTCATCAGTTCAAGTATCTTATTACTTTCCTTGTACCTTGTAGATAGTGAGTCTCTTGTAGGTAATGAGCCTCTTGTGAGCAGTGTGCTCGGGCAGTGAGCCCTAATTGGCAAGTGCCATTTTTGTATTTCTATTCTTCTAACAAAGAATACAATCTTGGGTTAGTCACCTTGTTGTTTTTCCCTTAACACGGTTTTCCACATCAAAATCATTGTGTTATGTGTATTGATTTTGTTTCTACCTTCATGATTATGGATGCTTATTTGTTTTGATACTGCACTAGTTATTAAAGAAGAACAAAAAGTTAAATTGATTAAGATAATTGATTCAGCCCCCCCTCTTAGTTATCAATAATTGGTATCAGAGCCAAGTTTCTCCAAATAGAGCCTAACAGCTTGTGAAAGATCTGGGAATCTCAATGGATATGAATGGTTTGAGGCAACAACTTCAATCTGCCTTAGATGATCTTGAGCAGTCTCACTTTGAAGTCAATGACTTAAAGGAAAGACTCAAACAAGCTGATGATTTCATAAATGAACTAAAAGAGAAACTAAGTATCTCTATGAAAAAGAGAAAGGAACTACTTCAACAACTAGCAAGTCAAAGTGAAGCCAATAATACTGATGAAGATCTGAATGAGAAGAACAAGTTATGTGAGAAGCTATCAAAAGAGGTCATTATGGTAAGACATGAGATAGAGTCAGGGGTTATGAAATTCACCCAAGAAATTGAAGATGATCTAAGACAATCTCTCGAGGAAAAGTCAAAGATCAACTACAAAAGTTGATTCTTCCAGCAATCCGATCCGGTTCATATCATGAAACCTAGAAGCGTAAAAGGTATTTTCTGGTCTTGAAAACCTCTCTCTGAATCTTTTGAAAGATGGCTACTCTAAATGTTGTGAAGATCACTGATAGGCCACGTCCTAAATTCAAGAAACATCCCTACAAATCCCTAGAAGTTGATCCCCTAGGCACCTTTTCAAGCATTCCCCATGGGGTTTTGCATGTAGAACATGTTAGGGCATATATTCATACAAACATTGAGGAATTTGGGGAATCCAAACTAATGGATATCTATCACAATTAGTTAATAGATGATTCTTTTAAACTCAAACCTCAGTACAAGGCTATTTGGGACAAGCATTTTGGACATTGCATCTATTTCCCCTATTTTGTAGAAGATGAATGGGTCCGGTATGTTTTGAGTAGGATGCATGACAAATTTATGTGGTTGATGAGACCATTCAAGATAACCAAGGATGCCATTAGGGCAGTTACCAGATTGCACTCATCTGGTGGGTTACCTGCTCTCAAATCTGTCAAGAATCATACAGTGAGTGAGGCAACATGATCAAAATTTGACAAGAGAGCAATGACAATTAAAGATATCACTGATCCAGATATCAAGTTTGCATCCATGATAATTAGTTACAAGATATATCACTCCAGCAGGGAAAATTCAGTACCCAAAACTGCAATTTACACTGCTTATCAGATGCTAAGAGAAAATGTCGATTATGATCTTTGTGAGCTTCTCCTGAATCAACTATTAGAGAATTTGCAGAAAATAAAGAAAGATAAAAAGAATTCATTCAAATATGGTGGCCTAATTTTATGTTTATTCTTTTACTTTATGAATGAGCTTCTTGGATCTAGTGGTTGGATATGGCAAAATGATAGACTAGTAGCCATACAAATCAGAGATTATTTGCATGGAATTGGTGATGTCAAGGCATAGAATGCAGCACTCTCGGGCTACTTCAAAAACTTTCAGAGTATGATGCAAGCCAGATAGAGAATCCCCCAATGTCTAGTTGAAAAGTATAAGGATACAGTATGCTTTATGGTAGAAACTGATCAATGCCTAATGGAGGTAGTGGAGCCAAGGATAGTCTGGATCATGCCAATGGGGTATGAAGTTGATGAGAAAATTCTAGAGCTGCATATTCAACACCTACTAAGGCAGCCCAAGGACCTTAAGGTAGAAAGGTTTGGAACCTTTGAAGAGTTGAGTGTGAAGATTCATGTAGAGCTAAGACAATTAGAAATGAAAAGAAAAGTGAGAAAAGAAGTAGAGGATGTTGCCAAAAAGTATGGCATTTCAAAAGAAGCACTTGATGCAAATAGAGTAAAAATAGACAAGGCAGAGAAAGAGAAACAAGATGCAGAAAAGGAAAGTGATCTGGTGCAAGCCCCTTCCTGTACTAGATCCTACAAGAGTTCTGCACCTGCCACCTCTAAGAGCCAAAAGGCATCAAAACTAGAAGTCAGAACATCCAGAAAGGGAGAGAAGAGAACTAAAACAAAGGCCACAAGGTCTTACATGAGTCAAAAGGATGATGAAGAGACTGAGTCAGATGAGGAGGTCAAGAAAATGAATAAGAAGAAGAAAGCATCCAGTGAACCCTCTATCGGTCAAGGCAAGAAAGAAAAGGCAGAATAATTTGTTGAAAAGCCTACTCTCTGCATTGATGATATCATCAAATCAGTCACTGTGGATGGGACTCTAAAACCAATGACTGAGTTTTATGATGAATTTAATGAAGCTGACCAGAAGAGTTTGCAAGATGCCACAGTCAGGTATCTAAACATCTATAACAAAGCATTCATTAAAATTATATCTTTGATTCCCAAAATCTTTGAAAAGGAACTTGAAATGAGAAAGAACAATGCATGGCAAAAGACCTAGAAATCTGGGAGCAGATTGCTATCCAACTCTATCCTTCCATCACTCCTCAACAAAAGAACATGATCTTCAAGGATTGCAAGGATGAGTTCCAGACCAAAGCCAGAATGAATAAGCTTATGCTCAGAGAGACTAATCAGGTGGCTAAAGAAACATAAGATATCCTCCAGAATGCTTTTAAAAGATTTAATCTTCCTATTATTGAAGACTTAGGTGATGAAACCCCTGCCATGGATGACAAAGGAGAATCTACTGAGATAGTTACAGAAGAGACAAATGAGACAAGTAAAGAGAAAGCTAAGGACTTAGATTCCTCTATTCTGGAAGAGGAAGTTCATGGAGAAGTAGACACCTCTCTTCCAGATCCCCCTGCAGACTCTGGAATTGAAGGAGAAGAAAGAAAAGAAGAAAGCATCAATCAAGGAGAAGAAGTGAAGAGAAGAGAAGAAGGTCAAATAGAGAAGACCACAAGTGACAGTGCTGAGGCTGTAGAAGGGAAAAAAACTCTATCTCCGGTAAGAGACATTGTAGAAGTAGTCAAAGACTTCTTGACAAAAGAAATGATGGAATCAGATGAATCGGAGCTACTTCAAGGACCATTCAATTTTGATTCCCTTTCTCCGGTCTAGACAATGAAGGTAGCATCTTTTTCTCAAGACAAAGCAAAAGAAAAGCTTCTAAAGTCTCACATGGAAAACTGTGAGCTAATAGAGATTGCATCTCGTGTGCTAGAGAAAATCATGCCATCCTTCCAAAAGGATCCTTCGATCTCCACATCTGGTAATCTAAAGTCTCTTGTAAATTATGTTAATACACATTTTGACTCCTTAGAGAAAGTAGCAGAAGAGAAAGTCTAGAAAGAATTTTTGGGCAAAATATTCTCTGAAGTATAAGGGCTAATAACAATTGATAGGAGAACTATGGATATTGGGATAAAGAGCTTAGAAAATGCTCTTAAAGATTGCCGAGAGATCTATAAATTTTTCTTATCCTAGTCTAAAGTGACAAAGGATATTGAGAAGAAAGTGAAAAAGCAAGAGGATAAACTATCAAGTGTATCTCAAAATTTTTATCCTCTCAGCACATCCATAATAAATTAGGAATGTCAAACTATTGCCATTCTGAATGAACTAAAGAAACTTGAAAAGGAAAGGAAAAATATAATAAGTAGGATGGGTGAACTTAGAGGGATAATTATCCCTAAATTAGAGGCCATGCATGAGGCCCTAACTGATGCTTAGACCACAACCTAGACCAATGATCTGATAGATCTAAAGAGGACAGAAGATTTTGCATTCCTTGTTGAGTGGTCACATCTCAATTTTTGACAGGATGAAGCAGAGTTGGGCAACAAAATTTGTCCAGTTGAAGACAACTTTTGCAGATATACTTCAGTATATGTAAGTATATTATGTATATATATTTATGCAGCCAAGTATAGATTGTTTTTAGAAATTTTGGTATGCGGATCCTACCCTTTTCCATTGATGTCAAACAGGGAGTGAGGAGCAATGAAAAATGTGGAATCTAGCTAAAGGGGAGCTCCGGAAAAGTGTACATTAGAACAGTGCATCAGCGAAGGGGGACTATAGTGTGACACTTAGTCATTTTTCACTAAGTGTTGCCATCAATGCCAAAGGGGGAGATTGTTGGCAAGAGACACTATGTGGCTTCGTAAGTGTTGTCATTGATGGAAACAAAGTCCATATCACACATCCGCAGGATATGGTGTGTCTATACCAGAAGTCAGATTGAAGAGTATTTTGGTCTGGTAACCAAGAACAGAGCATGCAGCAAGGTTTGACAATTAGGTCTGGAACTCTCAGAGGAAGTATCTCAGTAAAGTGTAGACTTGGGGAAGTCAAGAGGAGTATCATCCAGATATTGCTCATGTTCTTGATTGGACTGCTCTACAGGTAGAGGATGGGCAACTGACTCTGGAGCCTGTAGGCATTCTATAGCACAGGAGACTTGCTCTCAGGGGTAGAGACATGGAGCAGGTCAGGGTCCAGTGGGATCCTAATGATGAGACTTCTGCTACCTAGGAGGGTGCTTCTAGGATGAGAGAGTTATACCCTTACTTATTTGTAGGCTTCCAGAAGTAAGCCTGACTCTAGGGAGGGAGGATGTAATGCCCCCTCATTTTTGGCTAGTGATAGTTGCTAGTTTTACATTACTCTTTCTCTGATATGAGATACTTGTTAGTTCTTCCATTGCATTCAAACAGTTCTAAGACATTTGAGTTATTAGTCCTATGATTTATGCTTATTTTGATCATGATAGACTATGTTAGACTGATATAGTTCTGACATGTGGTATGAGTTTATGATGACACTGTTAAGTGGAAAGGTGGGTTTTAACATCTAAACAACAAAAGATTAACAAATCTAATTTTCCACCTAAACATTTTGGTGAACTCATGTTTTTAGACTTAAATTGCAACTTGCCGAGTGTTTATCTTTAGATTTGGATTGATTTCATTCATTCATATAGTCATTCATTTTATTGCATTGAGAAAAATTCAAAAAAATGAAAAATTGGAAAACAAAACAAAACATTGCATTGTTAGGCTTACTAAATTGCATCAACTCTTCCAAAATTTTCCTAAATCATGATTTTTGCATCAGATCTGATATAAAATACAAAAAAATCTAAAAATTTAGAAATTTGCATTGCATTTTCATTATTAATTTGCTAGGTTTTTGTGGAAATTTTGACAATTTTATATAACCTAGTAATTCCAAAATCTAGGGTTTGTAGGAAAAATCTTTTATCAGATTTTTCTATTGATTTTAGAGGCTCATTCAAATTTGCATTTTTCTATAGTCTTTTATTTTAGTGTGAATTTTTATTTAGATTTAAAATATTTGCAATTTTGCATAGAAAATTTCAACAAAAAACTAGCAATTTTGATGCATTTTCATTAAATTTGCATGGGCATTTTGCATGTTTAACCTTGAAAATTATTTTTAGATCTGAGAGTATTTAATTTCCATCACAAATCAGACTTTAAAACAATCACATAGCATTTTGTCCCAAGATCTCAATCTCAGGGCTTCAAAAACAACATTTTTTGCTAAATTTGGCCTTATCGACTCTATAAACTTGCACCATAGGCATGTTGTGAAGGATATTTTTGCATTAATTTACTATTATTAGGGTAATTATTTTCTGCCCCTCCTAGAAATCTTCACAACACCCTTTTTTCATGCTCTTGTAGTGAAAATTTTGGAAAAAACTACACATTTTGACCATTTTCACTCTAGGGTTTGACCTAGTTTGCATTTCAAGCGTGTTGTGTTGGGTATTATTGCATCTGGTGGCTGTTATTTTTGATATTATTTATTGTATCAAGAGTGTGTGAGAGTGATATTATTTCCATTTTGGATACATATCCGACATATAACTTGCTGCCCTTGACTGAAATCCTTACAACACCTTTTGTTTTCATTCATTTGCATTAAAGAAGTACAAAAATCAAGCATTTAGGTTATTTTTGCATATAGTTTCACACTTGACTTTTTCACAAAGTTGGAAAAGATTTTCAAAATCTGATCTTACATTGAAATGGCACCTTCATGTCATTTTTCAATGGTATCTTTATATGCATTTATCAAAAACCTTTATTTTGACTAATTTTTAACCCTCATGAGTGAAAATCCTATGATTTTAGAAAGCTTGACTGAGGTCTTCTCTATGAGTAGCAAGGAAAAGGCTGATGATGATCACATAAGTTATCCTACTTCCCCTATAACTAAATACTCAAATTAGAAGACTAGGGATAGCTTTAGTAATTCCACTACTCTCCCTAGCCAAGATGAAGCATTAGTGAATGAAGAGCTCCCTTTAACAAAGAACATTCCATGGGTAGAAAATAAGCATTCATTGAACAATAATCAAATTCCTACCTTTGTGGATCCTCCCACCAACCTTCTTACTTTAGTAGATTGTTCACACACCTTGGATTTCACTAAGGAAGAGAAGACCTTTAATGCCCCTCCTTTGTTTGAATATTCAAGTCATTTAGACATCACTAAGAGGATAGAGAATAAGTACGATAGTAAGATTCAACAAGAAAACATTCCACCTACACAAAGGACCTTTGATCTTGGTGCTTCCTCCCCTACAACACAAAAATCCATAACAAAGCAAAGCCCTATGTTATAAAAACTAAGTCATAAAGTACAACAACATAAACTTGCAAAAGGGAGGAAGAGAAGATGACAGGCTTACCTTGCCTTTCAATAAGAAAACATTGATCCCAACATTCAACCAAACAAACATAATCCTAATGATGAACAATATATGAATTTAGCTATGGTACCATATGTCCCACTATCCTCCAACATTAGGGAATGGGAAGATGACAATAATGGTTTACTTATAGGCAACCTCTTGCCCGACAGGGGCCCTACAGGTAAGTATCTCTAACCCTTTATCTCTCTCATGATGTGCTTCCCCCATGATTGGTTATATGTTGTCTAGGCCTCCTAGAATGACCTCGGATTCTCTCATAAGGTTTGGGATACTAGGAGACCACCTCTATTGTTAACTTCTTCTATTTGTATCATCATTCTTCTAAATTACCTCTCTTTGATTTCATTGTTGTGTGTTGTGTCTTATGGACATAGCATCATGGTTGGTGACCTATGGGAACCCTCCTATGTGACTGTCCCTAAGACACTTGTTTCTCTTGTCTTATTTATTGTTTCCCTTCCTCTAGTGTTTCCATCTAGTAGGCAGATGACAACGAACATTTATACTGGTGCAGATCTAGTGTCCCTTTTGAGAGAAATAAAAAAATGGACTTAGTTCCTAATATGACGATTGGGTTGTATATCTTATCTGACACTTGGCTAGTGGAAGCACTTGTGCTTTCTATGTAGTGAATTTGATGATGTTTCTATTGCATTTACAAACCTTAACAATACTGCTGCTCTATGCACCTCTGTTTGCCTTTGAATATGGCCTTGGTAGTACTTGATTTGGAGAGCTTCGTGATATAGACCCACAGTTATCCTCAAGCTCTGAATTCATTGTATAACCAACAACATGTGTCTAGATAAAAGCATCCTTTTCAACACAACTTCACTATTGGGAGTGATGCTTATGGCAAGGGACTTGGTGTTTTTCTCCTTCAAGAAGAATATCCCATTGCATTCACCAGTAAAGACCTTTCTGGCAAGAATTTAGTACTCTCTACATATGAGAAGGAAATGATGACTATTTTGCATGCAATACAGAAGTGGTGGCCATACCTAATAGGGAATCATTTTTGCATCAAGACCAATCACCAGAGTCTAAAATATTTCCTAGAACAATGAGTCTCCTCCCCAACACAATAGAAATGGGTCAACAAACTCATGGGTTATGACTATGAGATCACTTACAAGAAGGGTAATGACAATATTTTGGTGGATGCTCTTTCTCGTACATTTGATGACCAAGCTTCTCTTTTAGCTATTGCTATGCTTGTTCCAAATTGGTTGGAATCTATCAAGTAGGGCTATGTCAATAACTTTTCATTATCTCAAATCATTCAACAATTGGCCACTAACCCTTCTACTGTACCACATTACTCTTAGGATGGTGCTTCTTTATGATACAAGGGTCATTTGGTGCTCCCCCAGAGCACAGATCTTCATGGGCTATCTTTTATGAACTCCATGCTTCTCCATCAGTAGGGCACTCTAGGTTCCTCAAAACTTATGAGCGGGCATGACGTAACTTCTTTTAGAAGGGAATGAAAAAGGGTAATTCAATAGATGGTGGTTGAATGTGATACCTGCCAACACAACAAGGGTGAAATGAAACTCCTTCCTAGATTGTTCGAACCCTTACCCATCCCTACATGGATTTGGACATATATTTCTATGAATTTCATTGAGGGGCTCTCTAAATTTGGAGGAAAGATAGTGATCTTGGTTGTGGTTGATTGCCTCTCCAAATATAGTCATTGTTTTTGCCCTTAGCCATCCCTATACAACCTCCTCAGTCGCACAAATTTTCATGGACCAGATCTTCCCTCTTCATGGCATCCCTTCTTTCATTGTCTCAGATCATAATGCAACTTTCACCAGTTATTTTTGGATAGAACTATTTCAACACACTGACACCAAACTGAAGATGAGTTCCGGGTATCACCCACAAATAGATGGTTAGATTGAAATTATCAACAAATGTTTGGAAACTTATCTTCATTGCTTCACCTCAGAACAACAACATTGGTGGGCAAAGTGGCTCCCTCTCATTGAATGGTGGAACAATACCTTCTATCACACTACATCTAAAATGACTGCATATGAAGCAGTCTATGGTTAGGCACTGCCAGTTCTCCTTCCATACACCCCTAGCAGTTCACCAGTTCAAGAAGTCAACACGGTTCTCTAAACCCCAGATCAGATTCTTTGCATCTTGCAGGACAATCTTCAAATGGTAAGAAATTAAATGAAATAACAGGCTGATCAACACCGTTCTGAGTGCACTTTTCAAGTAGGTGATATGGTTTTTCTTCATCTACAACCATACAAGAAATCATCCCTAAAACTCAAAGGGTATCATAAGTTGGCTCTAAAGTTCTATGGGCCATATAAGGTTCTTTAGAAGATTGGGTCAGTTGCTTATAAATTGGAGCTTCCTCCTTCTCGTGTTCATCCAGTATTTCACGTCTCTTGTCTAAAGAAAGTTCTTGGTACCAACATCATAGCACAAACTATTTTACCAGAACTGGATAACAAAGCTGTTGCAAATATGTGTCTATGATGTGTTGTCATTGATGTCAACATATCTCTTTGTTAGAGACAGTGAAGATAGTGTAGTTCAGTAAAGTAGATTGCTCTGCATTCCCAGTGAGATGATGATCAGAGTCTATGGATTAAAGGGTTTTGTAGAGGATTTCTGAAGTTGCTCCAGTTAAGATTTGAGAGGTCTGCATGGAGGATTGGTGAAGTTATGGCCATCTAAGTAGAACTAGGTTTTGCAGTTGTTCAGAGGTAACAGAGTGACATGAATTTGGTCTGGATTGCTCTGCATTGGAATATTATGGTCTGTAGTTCTAGAGGTATGTTTGGGATGTTGGTGTGTATCTTCAACTCAAGTGGTTCATGGTTTGGAGGTCTACAAGCAATTTTTCTAGTGTGACAATCATGATAGTTAGTATTCTTAAGTTCCCGTATGAAGATGCAAGTGATTCTGGTGATTTGAGCTGGTGCGCTTTTTCTTGTTGATTTGATTATGCTTGTGGAGGTCTTTGGATTGTGTGCCTATTTTTTGGTGGTCCGCATTGAGGATTGAGCTTGTAGTTGAAGATTTCTCCTTGGGTGTTGCTATTCTTTCTAGTCTTGGCCGACCGGATGCTTGGTGTGTGTTGCAGATGATTTAAGAGAAGTTCTATGGAGCGTGGTGTGCTGTTCGAGGAAGATTTGAGTCCCAACTATGTTTGGCTGACAGTGTAGTGGTCTGCATGTAGCATTTTGTATTAAGTCAAGTCTTCTAATTATAATTGCTTGTAATGCCTATCTTGGAGAATGTTCTAGATAGATGATTGTAAGGCTGACTTTGATGTTTATCCCAAAGTTTATGTCATGTATAAATAAGTGTAATGAAGTCATGTAAATGTGTCAATGTGTGTGCAGATGCGAAGGTAGTGAAGAAGTGTTTGGGGGCAGAGCAGAGGTGTTGTGAGCTTCAATAGAACTGAACCTTGACATGGTGAAGATGTTGTTTCTCAGTTCAACCTTTCAGTGTTACCTATGTGAATGTTTTTGTAGATAGCGAGTCTCTTGGAGTAGTAATCTTTGGGTAGTGTGCCTGAAGGTAGGTGCCTTCCCATTTTTCTATTCTTTTAACAGAGAATAAATCTTGTGGGTTAACCCCCACCGTGGTTTTTCCCATAACTGGGTATCCACGTAAAAATCCTGGTGTTATGTGTGTTGATTGTGTTTCTTCTCATATGTTGTTAATTCATGCTTTCATAGTTATATCATTAATCTGTTAATAAGTGGTAAAGAAGATTAAATGCAGCAAAAGATAAAGTTTTGTGACAATTGATTCACCCCCCCACTCTAATCTGTCTACCCTAATTTCAATAGAAGGATCTATCATTTTGGAGCTAGAGGTAATCCTCGACAAATGCTCTCATTATCTTTTCTCCCGATCAATCATAGAGGTCTTAATTCAGTGGCATGAAATGTAACCAGAGGTGCTACATGCGAACTACTCCTTCAGATTCAGCAGTAATTTCCACATCTTAAGCTTTAAGGACAAAGCTTTTCTAAGAGGGAGGGGATGTTAGGAACCTGTGTTTAACTCTTCTCTTTACTTTATTAGTATATTACATTTGGACACATATACTTTGTAAGTCATCCTATGAGCATATTGTATTATCCCACATTCATGGGAAGTAATAGTTTTTTAGATTTGACTTAGTATATAAGTACGTGTTGAGGCCAATGAAAGCATCCATGAATTTATTGTATTGAGCTTGCTCAAAGGAGGTTGCCCCCTTGAAGTGGCCTACAATCAATAAATTTCTTCTGTGTTTCTGTTATTTATATATTTCTATTATTTCGTGCATTTTTCATTATATTGTTGTAGGAGGTTCCTCTCAAAAGACCTAATGAGGTAAAGTGGCAGCCACAACCAACTGTCCCTACTTACACAAAGCCCTCCTAATTAATGAAACTCAAGGTCTATCCCAAAGAGGTGAGTTGATCATGCTTAATTAAAGTGGTGCCATCCCTAATTGAAACTTTGTCTAGCTTGTTTTTAATAGCATAAGAAAACAATCTTGATAAAAGTAACCGAATGCAACCTACCCTATTTCCAACAATCCAAAGCCCATCACCAATTGAGTCCTAAGACTTTCTCTCCTAAGATCCTAAACCCCCAACCTCCAACACTTCACCAAAATCCTCATGAGGCCTTGCTTTGCATAAATTCTTCCCTTCCATTGACAAAATTTGCTAACCTGTTCACTTCACTATTGGTCTCCCTATAAACATGGTTAATTGTAAATACCTCAAAGGAACGGATGTGCTCCAGTCCCTTGTCTACCATAGATTTGTATCCTCAATTAGGGGTTGAGCCCATCCTAACTGCATTAATGACAAATGTTGAGTCACCTTCTATTTCATGTTTAGAAATTACAAGGTCTTTGTAGAGAGTTAGCCCAAGAATTGGGCCACTAAGTTTAGCCTCATTATTCATTCCTTTACCCAAAAGTTTTACAATGCATCTAATCACTGAGCCATCCCACCTTATCACAATACACCCTACCCCTTAAGCTCACAAGTTGCCCTTAGACAAATCGTCAAAATTCAACTTTTACCACACATTCTGTGGAGGGATCCATACAACTTGTACCCTCAAAGCCTTTGAATCTTTGCCCCCACACCCTACAAATGGTGGGATTTTCAACCCCTGCCATCTGAATCTCATTTTGTTATCCCATTCTATGAACTTGGTCCTCTTACTGCAATGAATAGCTGATATACTATTAATGACTTCCACCAAAACCACTTCTACTTTGTTTAGAAAGGAAGGAAGAGACAAACACTTATCTTAAAAAATCCTCCAGTTCTGTTCTTTCTAAATCACCCAAATGAGTAAAGAGGGGCATGTAAACTAAAAGCACCCATATAAAGCACATTTGTTCAAGATTGGCCATGATTTAAAGAGGCTTACTATGTCATTAGGTAGAGTAGCGACCCACCCTAGTTTGGTACAAAGCCACCTCCAACAGGCCTGAGAGAAGGGGCAACCTAATAGAAGGTGGTCCACTGAATCCTCTGTTGCCTTGCATAGGACACATATTGAGGGACCCAAGAATCCCATCTTTCTAAATCTTTCTGTGGTTAAAATCTTCCCTTGAAGAGTAGCCCAAGAGGAGACCCCAGCTTTAGAGAGGCCAAGTTTATTCCAACATAGATGTTTTGGGATTTCTGGACTATCTTGCTGCATGTCCTTTTCCAACATCCTTTAACCATCTTTTACATTGTATTGCCCATTATTTGATCCACTCCAATTCATCTCAATCCTACCTCTTCGAAAGAATATTCTTCAGGGATAACTTTAAGAAAAGACTTCTAAAAAGAGTTATAAAATCTTGGTGAATCCTATCTAAGTGCTTTATTTTTCCTAGAGAATCCTTCATTTTTTTGAAAAAAATATTAATTTTCTTGGTGAATCTATGGACATTACTAAAAAATTTATAAAATCGTGGTGAATCCTAGTGAATACTTGCTAAAAAAAAAAACAATAGCAAATCTTAGTGAATAATTACTAAAGAAATTTATTAGAATGACAAATCCTTACTTAAAAAGTTTACATATTTGGTCAACCCCATATATTCTTTTTTTTTTTAATTTTGAAGTGGGGGAGGAGACAATTTTATAAACCTAATAATTATCACTAGATTATAGTTTTCTCACCTAAGGATAGTTTGGTTTGCATCCTAATATTTTTATATCAACTAAAGTTTAATGAGTTTCGAACAAGAAAATTTAACCATAGGTACTCTTCAGGATGTCTCATCTAGAGTCTAAATATTTAAGAAATAAATTAAATTAAAATAAAATTTGTAACTAATAGATAAATTTATAATTAAATTCTAAAATTTAACCCTTTTCCTAAGGCAATTTAAAATGATAAAGTAAGTCAAATAAAATAATAATAATTAAAAATTCATTACACTAACCTTAAAAGAATAAAGCTAATAAAATATAAGCCCCTTTCATGTTTAAAATACAATAAATATTTAAAATTGAATTATATATGGAATAATAAAATACAATTATGAAAATTATACTAAGTAAACATTTATTTCTAACTCTAAAACAATACTATTATGAGTGCAACTATTTAAAAATAATTACTCCACTAAAGGTGAAGTCAACTAAGTCAAATAAAATAATAATAATTAAAAATTCATTACACTAAAGAAAAATAATAAAGCTAATAAAAAAGAATAAAGATAATAAAATATAATTCCTTTTCATGTTTAAAATACAATAAATATTTAAAATTCAACTATATATCCAATAATAAAATATAAATATGAAAATTTATTTCTAACTCTAAACAAATATTACTATGAGTGCAACTATTTTAAAAAAATTAAAAAAGCATGATACTCCACTAAAGTGGAGTCAACTACATTTTATAAGCTAATTATGCAATTTCCATTATAAAAAAAATTGGTAAAATAATAAAATATTGCATAAATATTTTTATTGCTATGTAACCCTTTCATTTTCTCATAATCGTTTTGGTGTGAAGTTTTATTTTCATGAGAGAAGGAGGTTATGCAAGTGGAAGGTAATTTCTATTGATCTTATTTTTTACAGATCTCATTTGGGTTTCTCCTTTCTTCCTATTTTTTTATTCTTCTCATTTTATTGTCCATGTTTTTCCTTTTGCTTTGCTTGCAGCGTAAAAGAAATCTTCCATAGATCTATTTGACAATTATATTACAGCTATAGGGTTTTATTATTTGGATTGCATGTAGACATTTTTCAGAGATTGTACAAGGTTTATTATTTGGATTGCATGCAGAGGATTGTACAGGGTTTTATTATTTTGGGTTGCATGCAAGGTTTTTGAGGGATTGTATTTTTTCAGAAGGGAAAAAGGAATAAATCATTTACTTATTTCCTTTTGTAACTCATATTTTCCTTCCATGAAATAAAAGAATGAATGCTTCTAGAAAATATTTATCTCAAAATATTCAGTCAAGCTAAGCACAAATACACTATTAGGATTGATTTGAAAATACAAAAACATAGAAATTAAATATTTTAAAAATATCACATTAAAAATTAAATTTTAAAATAAATATAAGAAAATTCCATGCCTTTCTTGTTGAGCCTTGAGTTGCATCCACTGTTTAATTCTGGGAGACAAAGAGCACATGCCTTTTCAAAGGCTTGCTGAGCCCTGGAATTGATTTTGAGCCACAAGTCTTGTGGCTCAAAATCAATTCCAGGGCTCAGCAAGCCTTTGAAAAGGCATGTGCTCTTTGTTGCCCGAAATTAAACAATAGTCGTTAGATCAAAAGTAAAACTATAATCAACATTAATGAAGTTGTATTAAAAATACAAACAATCCTAAAGTACATGATAATGGCGATATTTCTCAAAATTAATGGCTAAAATATATTATTAATGGCAAATATGGTCAATATTTTTAAATATATTATAAATTATTGGCGAATCGACTTTAATTATGCATCATTTACTTGGTGAAATAGTTCAACTTATTAGTTTTAAAAAATTAATCTTAGGTGAATTAACTAAGACTTTTTTTTTAAATAAAAATGGGACAATTTAGTCAACTTCATAGCTTGAACTATTCGCCATTTTTGGTGGCTTTGATTTCAAATATTCACCAATTGGTGAAGATTTTCCACTAAAAAAATCCTTTGTATTCTCCTATTGTCCAAGGCCTCCCTTGAGTCTGCCACCTCGTTGGCTAGAAGATCAGTTAAGTCTAAGTTCTTCCATTTGTTAGGGTTAGCCGGTAGAAGATATCAATTAAATGAAAATAAAGATTCAATAGAGAAATGGAAATACATAGAAATAATAACAGTGAGACACAAGTTTTAACATGGTTCACCCAAACTCGGGCTACATCCACCAAACAGAGAGTCCAATATTATTATCTAGTAAATCAAACCGATTACAATCAACAATCACTGCAACTCAATATCGCTACAAATGCTACAGTACAATATCAAAACCCTAACCCTTTGCCACTTTTTATCAAGCTTTTTGTCAGTTACAAAAATAGGGTTTTCTTATGTTGGTCAATGAAAAATAATTCCTGGTGCGTTATAAAATAATAAAAAATTGTGTGAGGTTTTAGGGGCATTGCCCCTGAGGCCCCACAGGGGCGCTGGCCCTCGACCTTGCCCTGTATCACGATAGGGAATGCACCAGGGGCGCTGCGCCCAAACCCCCGCAAGGGGCGCTGCCCCTTGACCCCATCTTGGGGGCGCTGCCCCTTGACCCCATAGGAATTTGGGGGGAAACCGCACCAATAAAAGTGGGGTAAATATAACTTTCGAGTCTAATTAGGCTCCATATAACAACAATCTCCCACTTGGAGACTGATCAGACTCCACACCATATCATCTCCCACTTGGAGACTGATCATAACACCACTGACTCTGTAGCTCCCACTGGAAATAAGCACCCTGGACTCTTCTATTCTATTTTTGTTGTTTTCAGTCTAGAAGACCAACTGAAGCTGAAGAGGAGCTCATCTTCTCCCTTGTCACTGCCTTTGTAAACATATCTGCTGGATTATCGTCTATAAGTATCTTTGCCAACTGTAACTATCTATCATCCAACACTAACCAAATGAAGTGATACCTCAACTGTATGTGTTTGGTCTTTGAATGCAAGGCATAATTCTTCACAAGATGTATGGCACTCTGGCTATCTGTAAACAAATAAGTGTTAACCTGTTGTGTGCCCAATTCTTTCATGAAAGATTGTAGCCATATCATCTCCTTGCTTGCCTCTGTTGCAGCAACATATTCTGCCTCTATGGTGGATAAAGCAACCACCTTTTGCAACCTGGAAATCCAACCCACTGTTGTTCCACCTAGAGTAAAGACATAACCTGTAGTACTCTGCCTGGTATCAATATCCCCTACCAAATCTGAGTCTACATAACCTACTAAATTAGTATTAGAGCCCCCAAAACATAAGTGTTTATTGGATGTACCTCTCAAATATCTGAGAATCCATTTTACCGCATTCCAATGCTCTAATCCGAGATGACTCATATACCTGCTAACGACTCCTACAACATGTGCAATATCCGGTTGGGTGCATACCATGGCATACATTAAACTTCCTATAGTTGAAGCATAGGGTACCTTGGACATTTTCTCTTCCTCCTCTTGTGTCTTAGGACACATCTCCTTCGTCAATTTCAAATGACTAGGCAAAGGTGTGCTGACAGCTTTTGCATTCTCCATGTGGAATTTCTGCAACACCTTTTCAACATAAGCAACTTGAGATAGAGTCAATTTTCTATTCTTCCTATCTCTACAAATTTTCATACCAAGGATTTGTTTTACTGCCCCCAAATCCTTCATATCAAATGACTGTGCTAACTACTGTTTTAACTCTCTTATGTGATCCATGTTAGACCCAGCTACAAGCATGTCATCAACATATAAACATAAAATAATGTAGCTGTCATTATCCAACCTCTTAAAATAAACACAATGGTCAGAATTACACCTGTTATAGCCTCACTCAGCCATAAAACTGTTAAATTTCAAATACCATTGCCGAGGTGCTTGTTTTAGGCCATACAAATTCTTCTTCAATCTGCACACCTGTTTCTCCTTACCTTTGACCTCAAATCCTTGGGGCTGTTCCATATATATCTCCTCCTCCAAATCACCATGGAGAAAGGCAGTTTTCACATCTAGCTGTTCCAAGTGCAAATCTTCAGCAGCCACAATACTTAAAACAGTACGAATAGAAGTCATCTTGACAACCGGAGAAAATATCTCATCAAAATCAATGCCCTTTTTCTGTACAAATCCTTTTACAACTAACCTGGCCTTAAATCTTTTCTTACCTCCATCTTCCTCTTTCAGCCTGTAAACCCATTTATTTGGTAAAGCTTTTTTACCTGCAAGTAACTTACATAATTCCCAAGTCTGATTTTTCAACAAGGAGTCCATTTCTTCTTTCATGGCAAGCTCCCACTGAACCTATGTATCCACCTACATAGCTTCATCATACCCTTCTGGTTCACCAGCATCTGTTAACAAAATAGAATACAAAGAGGGAGAAAACCTTTTAGGAGGTCTACTTATCCTTGTTGACCGTCTAACATTCACTGGAGTTTGTGGTATTTCTGGTTGCTATTACGGAGCATGAGGAACCACTGAAACATCACTATTTGGAGTATCATCCGGCACCACATAATCCTTTTCTTTCTTCTCATGCTGCTGCAACTGATCTTTGTACAACACCTTCTCATTGAATATAACATCCCTACTTCTCACAATTTTTTGATTTTCAAAATCCCAAAGCCTACAACCAAATTCATCAATGCCATATCCAACGAAGGTACACTTTTTTTATTTTGCATCTAGCTTGGTTCTATTTTTAGAATCTATATGTGCAAATGCTTCTCATCTAAAGGTTTTCAGAAAAGAATAACTCACCTTCTTGCCTATCCATGCTTCCTCTACAATACCACAGCCCAAGGGAACTGAAGGACCTTTGTTAATTAAATATACAGTAGTGTTGACAGCCTCTACCCACCTATTTAAAGGCAACCCAACATGCAATCTCATAGTCCTTGCACGCTCCATTTATGTCCTATTCATGCGTTCAACCACTCCATTTTCCTGTGGAGTCCCTGGAACTATTTTCTGCCTACAAATTCCATTAAAGGAACAATAATCTTCAAATTCTTTGTTGCAATACTCACCACCATTATCAGATCTAAGACATTTTAATCTTTTACCTGTCTCATTCTCAACCAAGCTTCTCCATTTCTTAAATGTTTCAAATACATCAAATTTCTATCTAAGGAAATAAATCCAGACCTTCCTAGTTGCATCATCTATGAATGTAACATAATACCGAGAGCCACCAAGAGAAGATACCTGAGCTAGTTCCCATACATCTGTATGCACAAGCTCTAATTTTTCATTTTTCTTTTGCTTCCCATCCTTGAGAAAACTGACTCTCTTTTGTTTTCCATACACACAACTTTCACAGAAATCCATATTAATACATTTTAGACCTAGTAAAACTTTCTTAGAATGAAGTACCTTCATACCTTTTTCACTCATATGCCCAAGTTTGTTATGCCACAGTGTTGTCTCAGAACCTGCAACAACTTTTCTAGTCTCTTCCTGCAAACCTGCAACAACTGTTCCTGAACTTGTTTGTTTTTTTCTGCAATAGCTAAAGTAGAAGGAACAGTGTGACCCGTACAAAGATATAAGGTGCCTACTTTCACACCTTTTGCTACTACTAAGGCACCTTTTGAAACCTTCCAATTTTTATCAGTAAATGTAACAATGCAACCTTGTTCAGCTAGTTGCCCTGCTAAAATTAAATTCCTACTGAGCCTTGGAACATGCCTTACCTCTTGTAGTAGCCAATTATTCCCATTATGCAACTTAATCTTGATTCTTCCCTTTCCAACAATCTGACAGGGTTCGTTATCTCCCAAATAAACCAGCCCAAAATCCCCTTGGACATAATCAAGAAAATAACTTCTATGGGGTGTAGCATGAAATGAGGCCCTTGAATCTAAAACCCATGAATCATCAGCATTATCTAGGGAAAGAATCAAAGCATCATCTTCAGACTTATTGCTTACCACATTTGCTTCCTTATTTCCTTCTTGTTTGTCTCCTTTGTTCTTCCGAGACCAGCAATCTTTCTTCAGATGACCTGGTTTTCCATAATACCAGCAATCCTTCTATCCTCTGGTTTGGGATCTTTTGTCCTTTGATTTTCCTCGTGACTTCCCATGACCTCCAAAACCTTTTCCTCTCTCCTTTGATCTGGCCCTGTTTTCTGCATTCAAAACACTATCTAATTTGGATCCACCCGAGCTTTTCTTATGAATATCCTCACTCAGAATAACACCAACAACATCATCAAATTTTAGGGTATTTGAACCAGAAACAGAGTTACTAACCGCCATTACCAAACTATCCCAACTTTCAGGTAATGAACATAATATCAAGAGAGCTCTAACTTCTTCATCAAATTTTACATTTATAGAAGTTAATTGACTGACAATCGTATTAAATTAATTTAAATGATCTGTCACAGATCCACCTTCAACCATTTTTAAATTAAACAAACACTTCATTAGAAATACCTTATTTGAGGCTGAGGGTTTTTCATACAATTTTGCCAAAGTTTTCATTAGACCATCTGTTGTCTTCGCTTCTGTTATATTGAATGTCACTGATGGTGCCAGGCACAACTGAATGGTTCCCAATGCCTTTCTGTCAAGAAGATTCTAATCCTCATCAGACATTGTTGCCGGTTTCTTGGCTACTCCTTCCAACGGCATCCATAAATCCTTTTGATAGAGGTAATCCTCCATCTGCATCTTCCATAACTGATAGTTCTGCCCATTGAATTTATCGACCTTCAATCTACCCTCATCCGCCATTGCTCCCACTCAACCGTGAGACTTTCCTGTAGACGATAATCGAACACAACCCACTCTGATACCACTTGTTAGGGTTAGCTGGAAGAAGATATCAATTAAATGCAAATAAAGATTAAACAGAGAAATGGAAATACACAGAAATAACAACAGTGAGACACAAGTTTTAATGTGGTTCACCCAAACTCGGGCTACATCCACCAAACAGAGAGTCCAATATTATTATCCAGTAAATCAAATTGATTACAATCAACAATCCCTGTAACTCAATACTGCGACAAATGCTACAATACAATATCAAAACCCTAACCCTTGGCCACTTTTTATCAAGCTTTTTGTCAGTTACAAAAATAGGGTTTTCTTATGTTGGTCATAGATAAACTTACTGTCGCTGCCCCTTGACCCCATAGGAATTTGGGGGGAAACTGTGCCAATAAAAGTGGGGTAAATATAACCTCCGAGTTTGATTAGGCTCCATATAACAACACCATTTCCATCCCAAGAACTCTTCGTCTTCAAACTCTACATAGTCCTTAACAAACCATCCCCATCTGTTCTTGAGGATAAACTTACTAATATCATCTCTTACCAAATTATCTAAATAGGGATACCCACCCAGGGAGTCCTCCTAAAAGAGTGCTTCATTCCCACTATGAATGTCCTAGGTTAGAAAATTACTGATGAGAGGCATACATTTTAACATGAAGTGCCATATCCTAGAACCATCTAGAGGATTGAGGGTCTTCAAAACACTTGGCTGATTTGTCCCCTCTAGATACTTACTCTGAAGAATCTTGGCCCATTTTAGGAGAGGGTTCCTAAACATTATCTAGATTAGCTTTGCTCCTAGGTCCTTATTCTACCATTATTGATTCTTAACCCCACCCCCATCCTTCCTTGGTCTGCAAACCTTATCCTAAGGGATAAGTGCTAATTTCTTCTCCTCTAAATTCCCTTGCCAAAATAACTTCCTCATTTTTTGCACTAAATCTTGATTAGCTACTGCTAACAATGAAAGATAGGACAACAAGTATATGGGTATAGATGATACAACTACCTTGAGCATTATAATTCTACAAGCCTATGACAACCATTTACCTTTCTAAGAGAATAATCTATTGGAGACTTTATCCCCCAAGGAATCACAAAGCTTGCCTAGTCTAAGGCCTTTTACCAAATCCAATCCTAGATATGTACAAGGTAGGTGTCCTAATCTAAAATTCATAATTCTTAGAATCTCCCCTTCTTTACTTGGGGTGGTGAAGAAACAAAAGACCTCTGAATTCTCCTTACTTACCTCCTATCCTAACACCTTGGAATAGAGGTTGAGGATTCAATGAAATTGAATTACCTCCTTCCTTTTGGCCACCCCAAATAGCATAGTGTCATCAACAAACTGTTGATGTGTTATGGCTAGGACCTAACTTGTTACCTCAATACCCTCCACATATCCTTTAGATTGAGACTTATATATGGCTCTACCCAATGCTTTAACCATCATAATGAACAAAAAGGGGGGCAATGGGTCCCCTTACTGAAGGCCTCTTGAAGCCTCAGAGAAACCTTCTAGATTGCCATTCACAATGACTAAAAGTCTAGGGCTCGAGATGCAAGTGAAGATCCAATTCAACCACTGTCTACATAATCCAAAAGCCTCTAACACTTTAATCAAAAATCTCCAGTCTACCATGTCATATGCCTTTTTATATCTAGTTTGATGGACATGATTAGTTTTCTCTTAATGTGGATGGAGTGAATCACCTCTTGAGCAATAACTACTCCATCTAGAATAGGTCTCCTCAAGATGAACCCCATCTGATCATCTAAGATTATCTTTGGAAAGATAGAGTTCATCCTATTGGTTGTTTCTTTTGTCATTACCTTATAAATGGTATTATAGAGGGAGATTCACCTAAAATCCTCTAGAGCTGCTACACCTTTTTTTGGAATCAACATAATGAAGGATTTTGTTGATCTCCCTCAAGAACTTTCCTGCATTATGGGTTGTCTCTATGGCCTCCACCATCTCTTTCCCAACTATATCCCAACACTTTTGATAAAATCCAATAGGGAAATGATCCAGCCTAGGGGCCTTATCAGGATGGATTTGCTTCAATGCCTATGTTATTTCTTCCTCAGTAAAACTTTTGGTTAACACCTTATTCTGCTCCTCCTTAACCAGCCTTGGGATGTTCTGAAGAAGAGTATTTTGAGCAATCAATTCTGAACCCTCTAAATTATTTAGAAGCCCATAAAAGTAATCCACCATTTCCTTAACAATTTCTTCTAGTTCTTCTAAGTAGGAACCATCAACCTCTTTGAGTTTGGTTATCTTGTTGATACCTCTACGATACTTGATCAGATTGTGAAAATACTTTGATTTCTTATCCTCCTCATTTATCCATAGCTCCCTAGATTTTTGTCTCCAAAATATTTCTTCTTTTGAGAGGATTTCTTCATACTCTTTGAGCAACTTCTTCGCCTTGTGAAACTTGTTCTGATCCATTCCCAAGGCCAACACCTCCTCATTCAATGTCTATATGTCTTCTTCCAACAAATTGTTAGTCTCAAAAATATTCTTAAAGTGTTTGTTATTCCACTCTTTGAATTTTACTTTGATCATCTTTAGTTTCAAAACAAAGCAAAAAATCTTTGAGCCACATAGCTGCTCTTCTATCCACCACTCCTTAATAAAGTTGAAAAATGATGGGTTCTTTATCCACATATTTTCAAAATTGAAAGGAATTCTAGTTGGTTTGTTATCCCCAACTATCTCTAGCTAGATTGGTAAGTGATCTGAGCTCGAGCAAGGTAAGATGGTGCCCATCAAGAGGAAAGGAAATGAGGCAAGATTTCCAAAGAAGAAGAATCTGTCTAGTTTTTCTAAGATGTGATTGCCTCCCATTCTTCTATTATCCTAGGTGTAATCCCCATTACTTAGACTCACTTCAAGAAAATGGTGTTACATCATAAAATGCCCCCCTAGGATTTTAACTTCCTAAGGTTTAGCTCTTGGGTCCCTTAGATTTAATTATGCATGTTCATTTTATCTCCCAATGAAGAATCCTCAAAAACCCATGTCGAATGGGACCTATGGGCATTGTTGAACTTAACCCTTGCCAAAAATGGGACCCAAGACTTGGGTGCTCGTTCCCTAGTCCTACCCTATTTTGGCAGAGTCTAAAATTTCAGTGATGACAATGTTACTATTAGAGGTGTTCCTTGTTGGCATTTCAAGTTTGAATTACAAAATTAAAGTGAGAATGCATATATGAGCACGTTTAGGGTTTTATTTGCAAACTAGAAGATGATTATGAGATAATTGGCAAACTTTTGATTTTAGAGCATTCAAAGTATTCATTGTGTTCCAGAGTAGACTTGTCTTGTTGTGTTTGTTATTACATATGTGGCTTCATCTTCTCATGATGTGAAGTATCTTCATGTGCATGCGAGCTACACCTCTGAGGTGATATTTATTTGTGATTTGATTTATCTATTTCATCATTGCTTTTTCCTCTATCCTATAAGGACACACACTCTCTATCTAACAATGGTGTTGGAAGGCTTGAATGGCATTCTAGGGCTTGACTGAGGTAAGCTCCTAAACACCACAACCCCCAACCCCATTCCTTCTGATTGCAGGTGATAGGTGTCGTATCTTATGGAGTGGATTTCCAGAGGGTTGTTACAAAGTGTGTATATTCCAAATTTGAGAAGAAAAGTACTACAAGGGCATGGACACCCACCCTGAAGCCCTCCGGACATGTAGGCCTGAAAGTGTCTGGTATAGTGGTGAATAGTAGCAAACAACTTTTAGAATTCTCTGAAGAAGTTCCTACCTTGGGCTTGGGTGCCTACTTTTTAGCCCCTAAATTTTCTGCATCCTGAATCTTGAAATTTAGTATGTATCTACTCTGAATATAATATCTCTGTGTGCGAGCATTTGTCAGAATTTGTCTATTTACTTGTAATTTCACGCAATTAGGGTTTTGAGAGTAATCAGGCTTTAGTTAACACATTAATCAGCAAATTCCAAGTTCCCTCTTCATTCCTAGTGACAACCAATCTATAGCTAAATCCTCTTGTAAGAGAAGTAATTCTACTTAGTTGAATGTCCTTGAATGTATGTAGTGAAAGGAGGATCTAACCTAACTACACATTGAATTGAAAACCCCCTCTTTTTCTACATTATATTTTGGTGAACCCATGTTTTTCTGAGCATTGCATCTTGTTAACTGTTATACATTAGATTTGCATTCATACATTTCATTTTTCTTAATTTTGCATTCATATATCTCAAAAAAATTTGAAAAAAATTGAAAATTTTGACAAAATTGGCATTCTAGGCTTGCATTAAGGTATAGTTTGCATCAATTTTCATTTCATTTCATCTAATATCTAATTTTTACATTAGATCCAATATAAATTATAGAAGTTCACCTTCTTACAATCTTTTGCATTGCATGTTCATGTTAAAATTGCTAGGGTTTGTTTGAAATTTTACATTTTTTTCATAACCTAGTGATTTCAAAAACTAGGATTTGTAGCTAAAATCTTGTTTCAAATTTTACTTCTCATCTTAGGTACTCATTCAAATCTTATTTTTATTCTAGTGTTGCATTCTTTTGTGTTTTTGCATTCATATCTCAAAAATTTGCATTTACACATTATTTAATTTCAACAAAAAATAGCATTCTTCACTCATTCATCCTTAAATTTGCACTTGCATTGAGCATTATAGGACTTTAAAATTATTTTCAAATCTAAGATGAGTTATTTTACATCATAAATCTGATTAGAATTCATTCATATATCATTTTTCACATATTCATGGCTTAATTTCACAATTAGGGTTTAAAAATCCTTGCATTTTCACTATATTTTGACTTATCATTCATCTATATTTGCATGATAAGTGTGTTGTGAAAGATATTGCTGCATTATTGGGCTGATATTAAGGTCTTAATTTGCTTCCCCTCATCAATTTCATTACACCACTTCCTATTTTAGGCATTTGCATTGAAAGAAGGTCAAAAAAGTGAACATTTTAGGTGCATAAACAAGCATAAATTGGTATTGTTTTCTTGTATTCACTCTAAATACATAAAAACATCAATTGAGACTTGTTGTGCTGTACTCTTTCCTCCTATCCATTTTGTTTGTTGTGGATTTTGTGCATCTTTCTAGCCCTTTCCCTCAAACAAATGCTTAGGAGTGAAATACTCACACATCTAGGGTGTGTTAAGTATCTTTTAACATTGCATGTCCAGTCAGTGCAAGAAGTTGGGTCCATTTTTTGGCCAAAAAGTGGAAGTGTTTTCCCTAATTTTTAGAATTTTTCACATTTGACCTTAAAATTTGAAGCACTTAGAGATGAAATATTTAAAAAGTCATTAAATATAAAATTTAGTACTCGGAGTCTAGTTTCTAAATATGTAATTTTTTTCAATACCCAGATGATACAAATTGATTTTCAATAGGCATTTCTAAAAACCACTATTTAAAAGTCACTTTTTTTAACCATACCATGCATGTGTACAGCCAACATAGTTTGACCTAAATAAAATTATTTTTCAAAATCTTTTTGGGAAAAGATGTGTAGTACAGTGAAGTTTGATGAGGATACTTTTTTATAATTTTTTTCAAAATAATTTTTTTTATTAATCTTTTATTAGGCCTAATTGCTACTTTTGAAAACCCCCTTGTGTACAACCAACATAATTTCAGCAAAAAAAATCATAAAATTAAAAAAAAAAAAATCATTATGTAAAGAATGATGTGTAGATTGTTGACATAATTTTAAAAAAAATTAAAAAAAAATTGAAAGTTATTAAAAAAATACAAACACCTGTCATTTCAAGTTTTTGGACCAGTTTTATCATAAATTAAATAATAAATAGAAGAACATGTCCAATAAAAAAATTACATATTTGAAAACTAGACAATGTCATCTGTAATAGGTTTTCATTTCGTAAAAAAATTCAGAAGAAAAGGTCTTCAGCCATATAGGTAAACTCGGTGTTTCTTGTTCTGTACTTAGAAAAAAACTTGCAGGTCCAAGGCTCAAGGTCAGCCAACCATGCCTATCCCAAGCCTAAAACCCAACCAAAGGGAAGGGAAAAGACGGTTGGTGATTTCAAATTTCATAGAATGGGTACCCGTTATAAAATGAGTACCTATTTATAAAATAATGGGTACCCATTATTTTTTTAAGAACGGATACCCATTTTATAATGGGTACCCATTTCTATTATACTTGTTATTTCCCATATCAGGGAAAAATGTACTATTACTATATCCCTGTAACTTGCAAGTCTGATCAGTACGGCCCAACAACAACAATTTCTACATTTTTTTACTTATAGGTGTTTTGTGGAATCTCTTGATAAGTCATATTCTATTCAAATTTTGAAAAGAGTTAATCATATGAACAATTCTGAAGTGAAATCAAGTGCATGAGCTATTTTCAAGAGGAATAAAGAATGAAGGTTTTGTTGATAACTGAGAGGGGGGGGGGGTGAATCAGTTATCCTAATTATTTCCCTTATTGAACTTTCCTTTTAATTAAAGCAGCATAAAATCAAACACAAAACATTAGCCATGAAGTAAGAAACACATGACACAGTATTTTTGACGTGGAAACCCTGTTAAGGGAGAAAACCACGGGGTGATTAACCCAAGAATTATTCTCTGTTAGAAGAATAGGAAATTACAAAAAATGGCACTTGCCAATTAGGGCTCACTGCCCGAGCACACTGCTCACAAGAGGCCCACTGCCTACAAGAAGACACACTGTCTACAAAGTGATGATAATCACAGTCTTGAACTGATTGGAAGCATCTGCATATGCTGGAGTTCAGTTCCGGTTAGGCTCAGTACACTGATCTGCTGCACTTCATCTTTCCTCTGTTCTTTGTTCTGCTATCTTTTACATACCGGATCCTTTTTGCTACCTCTGCTCTTTCTCTGGACTTATTCGCATATCTCTCCACATCCACACACCCTTCACAACTAAATCCATCCTATATATATATCCGCACAAGTAGTTTCATCACCTTTCTAGTCGGCATCCGGAACAGTCTTAGTTTCTTACAAACTCTCATTCTGTCGGCTGAATCCTTCCTCACCAAGCAATGCGGATCAAGCATATACTTGTAGATATCATTAATCATGTCGGCCAAACATGATTCATGCCTTCACAACCTCTGTCATCAACAGTAACCCATCCGGAAAGTAGTCTGATACTCTGCCAGTCAGTTCTTCCTCTGTTTTCACTGTCTCTCAGGAATCCGGTACTCAACCATTCATATCTTTTTCCTTGTCCATCACCGGAGGCTAAATCCTTGGAATATACCACTCAAGGTAGTCCTCTTGACTTCCCCAAATCCGCACTGCACCAAGACACTTCCTCTGAGAGGTCCGGACCAATCTGTCGGACCTTGCCACATGCTCTGTTCTTCTTCACCGGACCACAACATTCTTTATTCTGACTTCCGGTAGAGACATATCCTGTCTTGCGGATATGTGAGATGACCTTTGTTGCCATCAATGACAACAACCATGAATCCATATAGTGTCTCTTGCCAACAATCTCCCCCTTTGGCATTGATGGCAACACTTAGTGAAAAATGACTAAGTGTTTACACTATGCTCCCCCTTTGTTGATGCTCTGTCTTTATATACAATTTCCGGAACTCCCCCTTAGTTGGATCCCTCATTTTTCACTGCTCCTCACTCCCCCTTTGACATCAATGGCAAAGGGTAGGGTCCGCATATCAAAATTTTCAAAAATTTCTTATACTTAGCCGCATATTTACATACTCACATATATTGAAGAATGTCTGCAAAGGATGTCTGTAATTGAATCATTTCGGTAGCCCAACTTTGCTTCATTCTGTCCAAAATTGAAATGTGACCACTTAACAAAAATGCAAACGCTTCTGCCCGCTTGAGATCTGTCGGATCTTTTGTTTGGGCGGTGGTCCTAGCATCACTGATGGCCTCATGCATGGTTTCCAACTTAGGGATTATAATCCTTCTAAGTTCTCCCATCCGGTTGGTGATGTTCTTCCTTTCCTTCTCAAGATTCTTTATTTCGTTCAAGACTGCAATAGTCTGACATTCTTGATTTATTATAGAGGAAGAGAGAGGATCAAAACTTTGAGATAAGCTTTGTAGCTTATCCTGTTCCTCTTTTATTTTCTTGTCAAGTGCTGCTGTTGCCTTTGACCAGGATATACAAAATTTATAGATATCACCGCCATCCTTAAGAGCATTCTCTAAGCTCCTTATTCCAATGCTTACAATCTTCCTATCCTTAGAGATTAACTCTAATATCTCTGAAAATCTTTTATCCAAAAATTCCTTCCGGACCTTTTCTTCAGCTGATTTTTCTAAAGAATCAAAATGTGTATCAACACTGCTGACTAAGGTTTTTAGATTACCGGAAGTGGAGGCTGTCGGATCTATCTGGATTGATGGCATGATCTTCACAAGTACTCCGGAAGCAGCCTCTATCAACTCACAGTCTTCCATATGAGACTTCAGGAGCTTTTCATTTGCCTTGGCATTTGCAAATGAAGCTATCTTCATTGTTTGTACCGGAGAGAGAGAGTCAAAATCAAATGGACCTTTGAGAAGCTCTGGTTCATCAATCTCTAGAGTTTCTTTACTCAAAAATTGTTGAACAGTTTGTGCAGTGTCTCTTGCCGGAGACAGATGTTTCTTTTCTTCTGCAGTCTTAGAACTGTCAACCTCTTTGTCTTTCACCACTGCTTCCTTCTCCTGTAGTTGCTCTTCTTCTTTGGATCCAGAGACTGTAGGGGAAACCGGAGGAGAGATGCTAACTTGTTCATGGGCCACTTCTTCTTGAGCAGAGGGTCCCAAGTCCTCACTTGTCTGTTCAGGGCTTACTTCTTCCGGAACAGAAGATTCCAAATCAGCAGCTGTTTCTGCACCTAAGTCCTCTACAACAGGAAGATTGAACCTTTTGAAGGCCTTCCGGAGGATCTCTTCTGTTTCTTGGGCCACTTTGTCAGTCTCACCAAGCATGAGTTGATTCATCCTGGCTTTGCTTCTGAACTCATCTTTACAGTCCTTGAAGATAGTGTTCATTGTCTTGGGATCAATTTGAGGATATAGCTGAATAGCTATCTGCTCCCGGATCTCAAGATCTTTAGCATGAGCATTATTTTTCCTCACTTCCATTTCCTTTTCTAGGCTTTTAGGAATAAGAGATATTATTTCAATGAAAGCCTTATTATATATGTTAAGATATTTCACTATGGCCTCCTGCAGAGTCTTTTGGTCTGCCTCACTGAAGTCATCATAGGATTCAGTCATTGGTTGAAGGTTTCCATCCACCGTGACTGACTTGATTATGCTCTCTAGTGACAGAGTGGGCTTTTCAACAGTTACCTCTGCCATTTCCTCCTTGTCTTGTCTTGTGGAGGGCTTACCGGATCCTTTCTTTTTCTGTTTCTTTACTTCTCTTACTCCCTCATCTGATTCTGTTTCCTCTTCATCCTTTTGGCTTCCATAAGCCCTTGTGGCTTTTGCCTTTGATCTCTTACCGGATGCCTGGACTTCCGGTTTTGAACTTTTGGTTGAAGGAGGTGCAGATCTCTTTGTTGATCTGGTCCGGGTGGGAGCTCCAACCGGAGCACTTTCTTTGCTTTTCTCTTCTTCCTCGGCCTTCCTTCTCTTTTCCCGGCTGGCATCAAGTGCCTCCTTTGAGATTCCAAGACCTTGAGCAATGTGCTCTACTTCTTTTCTCACTTTTCTTTTGATCTCAGGTTCCCTGAGTTCTACATGTAACTTTATACTCAGCTCCTCAAAGGTTCCAAACCTTTCTGCCTTAGGATCTTTGGGCTGACTTAGCATGTGTTGAACATGCAGCTCCACTATCTGTTCATCAACTTCATACCCCATGGGCATGATCCAGACAGTCCTTGGCTCCACTGCCTCCATCAGGCACTGATCAGTGTCAACCATAAAGCACACTGAGTCCTTGTATTTCTCAATGAGAGATTGAGGAATTCTCTCTCTTGCTTGCATCATGCTCTGAAAGTTTTTGAAGTAACCCCATAGAGCTGAATTTCTCGCTTTTGCATCCCCAAGTCCATGCAAGTAGTCTCTTATCTGGACTGCAACAGGTTTGTCATTCTGCCATACCCATCCACTTGTTCCGGGTAGCTCATTCATGAAATAGAAGAATAAACATACAATAAGAGTACCATATTTAAAGGAATTCTTCTTATCCTTCTTGATTTTCTGTATGTTTTCCATTAATTGGTTTAGCAGTAGTTCGCAGAGGTCATATTCTGCATTTTTCCTTAGCATTTCAAAAGCAGTGTATACTGCAGTTCCGGATACAGAATTCTCCCTGCTGGAGTGATAGATCTTGTATCCTATTATCATTGATGCATATTTGATATCCGGATCCGAAATATCTTCAATGGTCATTGCCCTCTTGTCAAATTTTGATCTGGTGGCCTCAGTTACAATGTTGTTCTTGACAGATTTGAGGATGGGTACTCCTCCGGAAGAGTATAGGCTAGTTACTGCTCTAATTGCCTCTTTTGTGATCTTGCAGGGTCTATCTAGCCATAAAAAGTTGTCATGCATCCTGCTCAGTACATACCGGACCCATTCATCCTCTTCAAAACAGGGAAAATGAATAAATTGCTCAAATTGTTTCTTCTGAATATCCTTATACTCTGGTTTAAGCTCAAAGGTATTGTCAATCAGCTGCTTGTGATAGAGGTCTCTTAATTTGAAATCCCCAAATTCCTCAATGTTTGCATGTATGTAAACCCTAATGTCTTCGGTGTGTAAAACTCCGTGAGGAACACTAGAGAAGGCTCCTAGTGGGTCAACCTCCAATGATTTGTAGGGATGTTTCTTGAATGAGGGGCGAGGTCTATCGGAGATCTTAACTATGTTTGGAGTAGCCATTCTTCAAAGATTTGCAGTGAGGTAATGAAAAACGGAGAATACCTTATGCGCCTTCGGTTTGCACGGAGTGGTTGGATTGATTTCTTTATCCAATAGCTTCGGCAGGAGATCCTTGGTGTGCTTGAAGAACCTTGTTGCAGAGCTCCACTTTTCGCTTCTTCTCGAGTGCAGAATGAGCAAATGACCTTTGAGAAATCCCTTAAATTGCTCTACGAACCCTAATACTTGTCTGCAATAAATGCTTCACCTACATCATTCCGGTTTGCCTTGTCTGGATAGCTTGGAGTATCCCGGATTAGTCCTGATCTGTGGATATCATCCGGATCTTTCAATCATGAGTAAATCGAGGTGGCATATTACAAGATCATCTCAAACACTCTGTCCAATCCGCAGAACAAGATAGTGCATTTCCGGATCTTTCCGGACCTTTTTGTAATCCTTTATCATACCGGAGCATTTCCCTGAACAGGTCTTATTTGATCGATCATAGCTTCTTCATAACTCCATGCGGACCTCTGAAAACTTGACTGAAGTATCTCAAGACTCATATTTACAAACCCTTTGATCCGCATCTTGTGCAACATCCGGCACCACTTGTTTGGCTGGGGGAACAAGATTTTCTTTGAGTCTCCCCCTGAGCCAGAGCTCACTTTTAATTTCTGGAAGAAATATCAGCACCAGAGTCTGGTGCGGATCCAACCTCTACATTCTCTGAACTTTTCTTCACCCAAATCTTGCTCATCTGATTCCTAACCTCATCCGCATTCATCTTTTGTTTACCCTTGTCTTGATTCTGATTATACACCGGACCTCTTTTGTCCTGATTCTTGTTTCTGCAGACTTTAGCATTATGACCGGACCTATTGCAGATTTGGCAAATAACATTCCTTTGCATATTTGACTGATATCCTCTTGATCTGCATTGATTAGCCTTATGACCTATTCTATTGCATGTGAAGCATCTTCCTTTGAATGATTTGTTTACTTGAATAATTCTACATTCATGGGATTTGTGTCCATACCTTTTGCAGTTGAAGCACTGTCCGGAGAAGGATGAATTATTCTGATTCATTCTCATTCTGCACTGATTAGCTTTGTGACCAAAGTGGTTGCAGCTGTGGCAGTATCCATTGAAGGATGGATATCTTTGAGCATTTGGCTGTCTTACCGAAGGTCTTCTAGGCCTGCTCCTTGGATTTTCTGATCCAAGATTCTTCTGACCGGATCCGGAGCTTTCTCCTTTCTCATATCCCAAGCCATACTTGTCATCTGTCCTCTTTTGACTTCCAAGAAGAACTTCAAGTTGAGCAGAACTTATCTTGAATTTCTCTTTATATTCATTTGCTGTTTGAAGGTCTCTTTTGAGAGAGGCAATTTGATCCTCAAGTTTTCCTTCATTATCTTTGGCATCTTCAAGATCAGATTCAAGGTGTCTGATAATCCTGTCCATCTGGTGGCATTCTTCTGATTTTTCTTTAAGAGATTGTCTTAGATTGTCTTCAGCCTTTCTTTTTTCTTCAATCTCTTGAGTAAACTTTATAGTTCCTGATTCCATTTCATGTCTTAGCATAATGACTTCTTTTGATAACTTTTCACATAACTTGGTTTGCTCAGTCAATTCCCCATTTGTATTGCTTTCTTCACTTTGTCTTGCCAACTGTTGAAGCAGCTCCTTTCTCTTTTTCATAGAGAGACTTAATTTGTCTTTTAATTCTCTCATGAATTCATCAGCCTGTTTGAGTCTTTCCCTTAATTCACTGACTTCAGAATTTGACTGTTCAAGATCCTCAAGGGCAGTCTTGAGTTGCTCCCTTAAACCATATGCATCCATTTGAAATCCCAGATCTTCCTCAAGCTGTTAGGCTCTATTAGGAGGAACTTAGCTCTGATACCAATTGTTGATAACTGAGAGGGGGGGGGTGAATCAGTTATCCTAATTATTTCCCTTATTGAACTTTCCTTTTAATTAAAGCAGCATAAAATCAAACACAAAACATTAGCCATGAAGTAAGAAACACATGACACAGTATTTTTGACGTGGAAACCCTGTTAAGGGAGAAAACCACAGGGTGATTAACCCAAGAATTATTCTCTGTTAGAAGAATAGGAAATTACAAAAAATGGCACTTGCCAATTAGGGCTCACTGCCCGAGCACACTGCTCACAAGAGGCCCACTGCCTACAAGAAGACACACTGTCTACAAAGTGATGATAATCACAGTCTTGAACTGATTGGAAGCATCTGCATATGCTGGAGTTCAGTTCCGGTTAGGCTCAGTACACTGATCTGCTGCACTTCATCTTTCCTCTGTTCTTTGTTCTGCTATCTTTTACATACCGGATCCTTTTTGCTACCTCTGCTCTTTCTCTGGACTTATTCGCATATCTCTCCACATCCACACACCCTTCACAACTAAATCCATCCTATATATATATCCGCACAAGTAGTTTCATCACCTTTCTAGTCGGCATCCGGAACAGTCTTAGTTTCTTACAAACTCTCATTCTGTCGGCTGAATCCTTCCTCACCAAGCAATGCGGATCAAGCATATACTTGTAGATATCATTAATCATGTCGGCCAAACATGATTCATGCCTTCACAACCTCTGTCATCAACAGTAACCCATCCGGAAAGTAGTCTGATACTCTGCCAGTCAGTTCTTCCTCTGTTTTCACTGTCTCTCAGGAATCCGGTACTCAACCATTCATATCTTTTTCCTTGTCCATCACCGGAGGCTAAATCCTTGGAATATACCACTCAAGGTAGTCCTCTTGACTTCCCCAAATCCGCACTGCACCAAGACACTTCCTCTGAGAGGTCCGGACCAATCTGTCGGACCTTGCCACATGCTCTGTTCTTCTTCACCGGACCACAACATTCTTTATTCTGACTTCCGGTAGAGACATATCCTGTCTTGCGGATATGTGAGATGACCTTTGTTGCCATCAATGACAACAACCATGAATCCATATAGTGTCTCTTGCCAACAGGTTTTTGTTTTTACATCTATTTTTTACTTCAAAATCTATGGAACAAAGGATCTACATCTAATTCTACTTCAAAATTTCAAATAAGTACATCAATTATGAAATTGGATGAAGTATCAATTGTTATTTTATCAAGAAGGTTTGGTAATCATGGGATCAAATCAACATCAAAGAAAAAAATAAAGGAGAGTAATGACACCTCAAGAAATTGAAGCAAATAGAGAGAAGGAAGCAAAAAGGCAAAGAGATGGAAGAGCAAGGATTCAAGAGATGAAGAATATTGAAGCATCTAGTCCCATGAGTATTGAAGAGAAAGACATTCAAGAGACTATAAATGATGGGATGAATGTAGATGATGCAAATGTGGAAATGGTGAATTTGAAAGAAAATGTGTCTATAGAAACAAATGCATGTGTCTTCAAACCCAACTTTTGAAGATATGGAAAATGTGACTATACAAACAAATCCAGGTATGTCTTCAGAGCCAGCTTTCAATGATATGGAAAAAATAACTATAGAAACAATCCAGGTGTGTCTTTGGAGCTAACTTTCAATGATATAGAAAACACGACTATAGAAACAAATCCAGTTGTGCCTTCAGAGCCAACTTTCAATGATATGGAAAACACGACTATAGAAACAAATCCAGGTATGTCTTCAAACCCACCTATTGATGATATGAATGAGAATGATATCCCTTTTAGGAGTGAAAATGAAATGTTTTATTTGATATTGAAAGAAATGTCTTAGATAATCTTCCTAGTAAGATTTCTTGGAGGCAAATGAGAACTCATGTTGTAGACACCTAAAAATGTCTTTTACCATCAAACTGACTCCCAACATCCCTAAACATATCAATTTCCCTTCTATTCAATTAATTAAATTTTTATTTAATTAATTATCTCTTCATCACCTAATTTTTCATCATTAAATCCCCAATAATTGAATTAATTCTATTAATTCAATAGTTCAAACCTTAGCCAATTGATTTAATAAATATGTAATATTTATTTGGTCAATTTTCCCCTCCTCACTAAACCCAATTAATTAGCTAAATCATGTTTAACTAATTAATTCAGCCTATTAATTGACCTATCCCTACCCTAGTTAATTAAATAGCTATTATTTAATTACCTACCCTAGCCTACCTCATCCTAGCCCTAGGATTAATTAAATAAAACCTATATTTAATTAATCCCAACCTCTCATTTAAGTGGTCAAAACTAGATTAACATCATTTTCCACATCCTCCAAATAAAAAATTAAAATATATCCTACATCACAATTAATTCCTCTTACAACCCCTTACCTATGGCATACCTCATTTATCTCCACTTATCCCCAAATGAATTTTTAATTCATTTTACATTCCCCACATGAATCTTTAATTCACAAATATACCATCTCACCCATACTCATTTAATTCACCCTTTTCCCAAAATGAATAAAAGATTTATATTTATTCCTAGCCCTCCATTCCTCCAAGATCAAATCTAGGCCCTCCACATCACTTTTATCCTCCACCATTGATCTTCCAAACCAATCTCCACCCTTGGATCAAAATCCCTCCAAAAAAATCTATAAATAGAACCTCTCCCAAGCTATTTAGGGATCCAATCTTCAAGTAATGTTACCATGTCCAAATGTCCATTGAGCTAGCATTGTGACTTGCAATTGAGATAGAGCATTTCACATTTTATTCATTTATTAGGGTATATCTTATCTAGGAGCTCTTAGGTGCAAAGCTTCATTCCCTTTTGATGAGATTGGGTTTCCATGTCTAGGTATAACTATTTGTTTGTTATGCATTTGGTTTGTGTTTTTACCTTTGATTTGATTTTCCTAATCACATTGGCACACCCGGTGGGACCCACAAGGTCCAAATCTAATCTTTTTTTTGGTGAGTTTTTGTGCTTAAGACGTGATTTTGTAGGTCTGGCACTATCTACCTTGTGCAGTGGCGCTATCTTTAGCGAGTATTGGCGCTATTTACTATTCTAGCACTATTTTGCAAAGCATTTACTCTCTCAACTCTCACTCACAAATCTATCTAATTTTTGGTCTTCCTATGGTTTTATAGGGTTATCTTCTCTCTGTTGTGTAGGAATCTTAAACAGAAGAGGGGGAGGTTATACCAAAATTTTCTTAAAGTCCAAACATGCATTTCAACTTTTATTTTGTCTTGCTTTCCATTTGGTGAACTAACAAGACTAACAAGACCTCTTCTATTTGCAGTCTAACCCTCTATTTTGATCAAGAAAACCTCTATTTTGCAGGGCAGACACGTTTAGGCACGTATTGGTGCTATCGGCATCCAACATAGTGTTATTTTCAAACTGTGACCAAACCACTTGACAACACGTGCAGTGGCACCTTATTATATCCATATTGGTGCTATTTCCTACTTTAACACCTTTTATATCTCATTTTAGTGCGGTATTATGTTCTAGCACCTTATATATAATGTATTAGCGCTATATCTTATTTTGTCGCAGTCTGTATCATTTACTAGAGCTATTTGTTGAATCGGCGCTATCTATATGTACATCAACACCATTTATTGGGGTGTCAGGTTTTTCTTTTAGTTTTTACCAGTAGCACCATTGCAGTCTGCAGTGGCACCATTTGGTCTCTATTTTAGCGCTATTTTTATAGACTGACTTTTTGTCCGGTGTAGGAACTGACAAGTTGTTTGCAGGTCATCACCATTATTTTGCAAATACTAACAAGTTTTTGTAGGGTGTTTATCTTTATTTTAGCAAACACTTCATTTGGGAATTAGAAAGAACCCTTGCATGTTAGCTTAAAAAACATTTCAATTTGGTGCAATACAAATTGATCAACAACCAACAAACAAATCTTTATGTGTGTGCCTTAGTCTAGAACAAACATTTGAATTTAGAGTTCTAAAATTCACAAGTGCTTGCCAACAACTATCCAAAAAATTTTGATTTTGGGCTTTAAAAAGAACCACAAAGTGCATCAATAAACTCATTGGATTAAAAAAGAACAACAATCTGCATTCTTCACTCATATAAACAAGAAAACCAATCTAATTTGTGTGAAGTGTCTTCGTGATTTTGTTTGTAGTGTGAAAAGTGTATGCTCTTCCCTCACACCATTGGTGACCTTGGGAATCAAAGGCTTCTCACAACACTTGCACAAATCACCCCCAACATAATCCAAAGAACTAAAATGAACCTTGTTTAGTGTGATACAAACACAAAGAATACGTATGCTCTTCCCTTGCATCCTTGTATGAACTTGGGGATCAAAAGTATTTTTGTGGCTGTGTTGCTTTTGTTAACCTTTAGAGGGCCTGCCACCCCACTTCAAAAGGTGGGAATGACCCAAGTGGCAACAAGCTAAAGCCAAGCTCTTTCAAGCCACTATATAAAATAATTTGTTTGTGACAAAAGTCACAAGCAACAGGTGTTGTTGTGTCATACTGATAGCCAACCTCCCCCAAAACCCTCCAAGGCATAACCCTTGGAGGCTGCGAGACTCTATAATGGAAAGTAACACTACCACATGTATGGCCACCTGAATGAATGCACTAACTACGAACCTTTGTTTTAGCAAGCCAAAAAACCTTCTATTTGTTGATGCAGAAGGGAAGCCTTTGAAGCAGCCCCTAGTCATGCGGTTCTTAGCCGAGGTAGTAGGGACAATCCTAAGGCTTGGTGAGGAACAAGCCTTCATGGAAACCTAGATCTTGGTATGCGTGAGAAGTGTGTGCAATTGTAAGGCGCTGGTGCTACCAAGATCCTGGAGCTACCTTCTTTGAATAGGCGCAGCTAGGGGATTCAACAAATAATGTCATATCTTCTCCTTAGGTTGTGCAAAATGCTTGTTTAACAAAATCACACGTCTTTTCACAAACAAAAATCTTGGTTATGGTGTGTTATTGTGCTTAAATTGTTTTCAAAAACCAAAACTTGCCAAGAGATAATAAGTATCATTTGATCAAACTTCATATCAAAACAAATCCAAATTTGCCATCAAAATCTATCTTTTTCAGAGCCTCGACCAACACTGCCCTATTTCAATACCATCTCTGTCTCCTTTTGGCACCATTTCACCTATGGATTGGTGCTATTTGCAAATTGACTTTCCTGAGACTAGAGAAAATTCTATTGTGATCTTTAGGACTTGCTTTGCCATAATCCATATTCACCTTCCAAAAATCTGACGGTACCCCATCCATTTTGTCCTCAAATTCTCCAAATCATACCTTCATTTTGACCTCAAAGAATCAATCATTATCATTGTTGGACCCTTTGCTATATCATAATCCACTCAATTTCATATCTATTCATCCTCATTAAATCTTTGCATACCTTTTGGACCAAACAAATATCTTTGTCACAAGAAATCATTCCAAAATCTTTTTGCCTCTCTCATCAAAAACATATCCAAAATCTTCCAAATCAAAACACTGATAAAAAAATCACCAACCAAAAACTCGTCATCCCTTTGAGCTAAAGCTAGATCTAGATTTTATCATTCACATCATATTTTGCTTGGAGAGTCATTAGTCAACCTTTCAAGTAAAATAATGATCCTTCTTTGTCTAAGGTCATTAGTCCACCCCAAACATAGAGAAACATCCATTTGTGTGACACAAGTCTAGATCTTACCTAAGCTCAATTTGTTGACCATCAAATCCTTTTGAAAAACATCATCCTAATCTCTCATATCGAACATCAAAATCAAACATCAAAATCTCTTCCATCAAACCATCCTCAAGAAAACATCATCCATCATCTACCTTTTGGTCCAAATTTGTGCAAAAAGTCAATACTATCCACTCTTTTCATCCCTAGATTGACACTTTTTTGAAGAATCATCTTAGAAGTGAAAAATCTATTCTTTATCACACTACAACTCACCCTTCCCATCTCACTACCACATTCATCTTTGGGTCCAACAAATCAATCTAGATTCTCTAAGGTCTCCATCCTCATTTCACTCCACCTCTAAATCAAACTCATACACGTGCATGCCCATAACTAGATCACAACACAAGAAGAATCAAGAAATGGCAAAATCTAGACAATATAAGGGCATAGGAATGCCTAATACCAATCAACCAAACATACAACCTACCTACGATCTTTCAAATCCTGACATATAATCCCAATGAAAATCCCTTCCATTTCTTGAAACCACCACCACCACCACCCCCACCATCACAAAATGTCCCCACCATATCCCAAGATGATCTAGATGTTTTGAGCTTTACACAAGACACCGATAGCATGGACTTGACAAAATCCTAAGGTAGGATCCAAATAGATATCTTGATTATCTCCTCAAAATTGGTGCTCAACCACCCCATAACACGACATCATCCCAACCATCCACCTCTAACATCAATCCTACCACATCCTCCCAACCGTCTACATCAAACACTCAACCTATCATCTCACAAACATCAACTCCCACCATATCTATCGCCACCACAAGCTCTAATGCTACCACATCTACAATTCCCACAAGTAGCTCCAATCCCACCACTTCCCAACCCGTCACCACATCCACTATCACAACTAACGTAACCTCTTCCATTCCACAAATCACCTTAGGCATCCAAGGGAATCTCACACATACAAGTGCCTCCACAAGTGTGCCTCAACTCAACCCTCAAACTATAGCCTACATAAGACAATTCTATTCACAACCACCTTACAACATTACCAACCCATTTAACATCAATCTATCTCATGTCAATCCATCCAATGTCAACCCATCCAATGTCAATCCATCCAATCTCACATACCTACAAAACCCCATAGCGTCATCAACACAACATAAACCCAACCCTCAAATATCCCCCCATATTCTCCAACAACTCTACACTCATCAACAACATCTTGCACAACTTAACCAAAACACCACATCACAATACCAAAACACGACCTCCCAAAACCTCCAACATCAAATACCACCCAATCTCCAACATTTCATCAATCAACAAACCTACACACCGCAACCACCACCAGCCCCAAATCTAACGAGCATTGTACAAACCTTGATCCAAAAGGTAGATGACATATAGACTGGGGGCAAACACAAACAATACTCTTTTGAGGATATTTGTCCCTATCCATTTGATCAGACATTGTACATGCCCCCTTTCCCCAAAAATTTTGAAATGCCCAAATTTGAAAAATACAAGGGAAAGGGAGACCCTAGGGATCACCTTAGCGAGTTTTATCTCACTTGCTTAGAAGTCTCAAACAATGATACATATCTAATGAGACTATTCCCAAGAAGCCTCGATGGTCAAGCTACTGAATGGTTCGCACATCTTCCCCCAGGCATTAGTTCTTTCCCTGAGCTTGCAGAAAAATTTGTAAACCATTTCTCCTATAACTTTGAGCACAAAATATCTATGACAGACCTTTGCAACACAAAACAAAAAAGCAGAGAATCCTTTGCTTCCTTCTTGCAGAGGTGGAGAAGCTTAGCAAGCAAACTCCCGTGGCCAATTCCTGAAAAACAACTCGTCACCATGTTTGTGATTAACCTCAATCAGGAAATAGGGTTCCATTTACAAATACTTTATGTGTCTACCCTTGAAGATGTCCTCGACAAAGGTACTACCATTGAATGGGCCCTCATCGCTAAGGGATCCATCAAATTATATGACTACAAGTCCAACAACAACAACAACAACAAACTCCATATCAATGCCCCAACACCAATGCACAACCAAAAGACAAGCCACGCTATTGGGGATAGAACAAAAACACATTGAACAATGGTGCCATTGATGCAAAGGCCATCCAACACGTACAAAATCAAACACCTGCACATACATATACTGCTAATGTAAATAACCCAAGGGGGCAAACTAAACCAAACAAACCTTGAAGGTAATTTACACCCTTAGGGGAACCCATCGAGGACATCCTCGACAGATGTCTCAAGAAAGGTTTGATAAGGCTCCCACCTGTTAGACCCCATCAAGAGAGTGAGCTCAAAGCTACGTGGTACAATGAAAATATTTATTGTGACTACCACCACATTGTCGGCCATAAAACTGCTGACTGCATGAAATTAAAACATTGTGTGCACGACCTCATAGATCAAAATCAAGTCATCCTTGATCAAGGCACCCAACCATCACCAAATGCTAATCTCAAAGCTTACAAGGATCCACTACCCAACAATAACAAAGCCTCCTCATACAATCAAGCCTACAACGTCACCCCACCACCCGCATCCTATGACTCTATTGTAGGACGAATATAACCATCATTTCACCATGTCAACACAATCACCATTCGGGCACAAGCACTTGATTGTGCTGTCACAACCCATCATGGCTGTGTATCCATCTGCATAGCCCCTACCACTGATCATATGCCTGCACCGTGTTGGTATACAGATTTGCACTATAACATATGAATTATTATATTGACTCTTTACCTAGAAAACATATAGTGAAAATACGTACCAACAGTTGGTAAAGTTGTATTTTTTCTAACAACTTACCTCTGCGTGTAGAGGGGCAGCTCCCTCATTCAATAAATTATGGATTCTTGTGATATTTATGAAAGAAAGGAAATTAAAGAAAAGTTTGGAAGGTTAAGACAACGCGCTTACAAACATTGACTCAACCAACATGTATAAAGTTTGACAATCCCACCAAGACAATATAAGAACACTTCTTAAACTGTTAAAGTGAGTGTATGTAGTATTGAAAAGAAGAAATGATTCAGGAGATATTTAGCATACATTGAAATATTATCTAGTAACCAATTCCTCCAAGACTAGTTGTTATTCCACATTGTAGATGCAAGATAATGTAAAGAAAAACATCATCCATCAACATAATAGGAATGAATAATGTTAAAAAGATATTTGAGATCACACAATCCAAAATGTCTCTTATTTCTTCACACTGAGTTGTGCAACTCTATTTCTCATAACACCATTTGAAATGTGAAAGCCAAAAAGTCCTTTTTACAAACACCAAGTCTTGTATATATAGACTTGTCTCTAGTAACCAACTTTATAACTACCTCATAACTACTTCTCCTAACTACCCAAAATATTTTATTGAAAATAAAAGTGCGCTTTAATTAATTTTTATACGGTCTTTTCAAAAGTTCACAAAATAAAGTGCACTTTATAACTTAATTACAAAAGAGTGATGTAAAGTCACTTTCATAGAAAGAGAACTAAAACCTATAATCTTGCAAACTTTTAAAAGTGGACCAATATGATTGATCTCACAAGAAACCATTAGATTTTATTCTTGCCACCTTTGGTACCATCTGAAGATGTTTCTGCTACCACAAACTGCTATGAAGGAAGGGATGACTTTGTTTTGTATGCTTTGAACACCCTGACTACTGAAGCTATAAGTATATTTTTGGGAATAAACACTCCTATCATATGAAGCTTCCATTTTGATTGATCTTTATGGACAACACTCAAATTATGATGATAATCTGATATATGATCAACACTAGAATTGACAGCAACAAAGATGAGATTCAATTTATCCATAAGTCCTTCATTGAAAACCTATTTATTGAACAACTCTATATTAATCATGTTTTCAAAGTTTCTTTTAATACGTTGAGCTTTCAAAACTGAAGATTTATCTTTATCCATCACATCAAAATTGATTGCTAATAAATCAACGTGAATCTTCATCTTCACATGTTCAATAGTTTCCAGGAGCTTTTCTTGAGCAGCCAAAACTTGTTTTATATTTGACAATTTCCATTCAACTGAACAAAGCCAAAAACTAGATTGATTTTCTTCAATGTTTGAAAAGACTTTTTCAACAACTAATATCTCATTATTAGTTTTGATAATCTCATTGAGATCCTTGGATATTCCCTGCCACAACAATTCTTCCTTTTGGATACTTTTTATTTCTTTGTCAACCTCTTCCCTCTTTGTTTCTGCTTCATCATATAGATTCTTTGCTTGCTCGATGAAACTGAATGCCTTTAATTTTATACATTCAACCCATTTTTTAGTCACTTTTCCATACAACTGATATTTACTGACACTTTCAATAATCTCTTTTTCAACATTATTTTCAAGAGAGAAATTAGTGGAGGTAGAGGAAGTATCAAGAGGCAAAGTGAATGTATCTATGATGGCTTTGAGATAGGATGTCAAAACTTGCACCTGTTGCTTTAGTTGATCTTTTGTGTGCCTTTCTTTCTCTGTCCTTTTATTAAGTTGGTAGCTGATACTTGAAAATTTTGCATGTCACCCTCATATGTAGATGGACCAAGATCTATCTTAGTGATATTAAAATCAGTTTCTGTAGCCTCATTCAAATTCTTTTCTAAAACAGGTTGTGCAACCTTAACATAGACATTGCCTGATGAAGAATCCACTACCATCCTTGATGTAATCTTGATCTTTTTAGATTTGGGAGACCTTTGTAGCAAATTGGAGACTGTATCAAAATCATACATGATTAATTCAGCATTGTTTCTTTTTCTTGACAAACTTTGTTGCAACCAGGAAGAAGAGGATAATGTGAGGATTCTGGAATATTTGTGGAAAGAGGTACTATGTTTGAGGGAAGAACATGCTCACTGAATATGTTCATAGGTGGCAGAAGTATAGATTGTAATGCATGATGGGAATGAGGTGTTTCATGAGAAGGAGAAACAACAAGAAGTAAAGGAGAGATATTTAAATGCTCATGATTTGATGGATGATTTTAGGACTTGTGGACTTGTTTTCCTCAACTACTTCCTGTATGGGAGGCAATGCATTATCCTTTATTTTTGTCTTCCCCTTTTTCTATTTTTCATCATTTTCACAAATGCTCTTAAGACCCTTTCTTCTTGATGGATCTTCTCTGTCATCTCCTCCTTGAGTACTCTTATGTGAACCAATGCCTAAAGATAGAGAATGAGAACAAAAAGAAGAAGAAGAAGAATTTGAATGCTTATCTATCCTACTTGATGATAAAGCATTATTACTTGTCAGTTTAGTAGATGTTGCCTCAATAGCCTTTTTCTTTACCCAATCTTTAGTATTTTGAATGATATGAGTAGTTCTTATACCTAAATCTTTGATCTCCTCACTAACCCAATTAATGGGTGGTAAAGGCTGCATTTCAATTTTATCAAAATACACAGGGTCAATTAATTCTAAACCATCTTCCTCAATTCCATCTGTATTGCAATCTAGCTTGAATTCTCTAATCTATCCAATGGTCATCCTCATCCAGTCTCATTTACGTACCTCATAATCATTTTTACAATCTTCCCAAAAGTCTTCAAGTTCTGGAAAGTGACAATAACCTGCACCAAGTCGTAGATTGTCTCTGACATATCCTTTGCTATCAAAAGGGAATCTCATAGTAATGGCATACAAGCTGATTTTTATCAGAGATCTCTCTATGTTTTGAGCATCTGAGGAAGATTTACAGTTGTAATGACTAAGGCCAATGGGAAATGGAACTCTAGGTTTCCTCTTGTCTTTGCATTTCTTATTAAGTGAACCAATTTGCCTGCATAGTTCTATTAATACCATCTTGTCATCTACATATCTAGGCAACTTATATGTATATCCATCAAACCCGCCAACTCACAGATAGGCAAATCTAGGCTATTGGATGAAGTAGCTCCCATATATTTTGATTAGACTGGCAACTTCTGGTGATATCCGGAGTGAAGTATTACCTTGAAGTTCTCTTACTATTAACATTGTAAAAGCATCATTCACCCTATGGTAGTGCTTGTAACTTTGTTCCAGCTATAACTGAGGGTAGTAATCATAGGTCTATTGTAGTACCCCCTTGTCATTGGCTTGTGATAGTGGTAATTCTGCATTGCTCTCTGTCAATCAAAGACAGTTGTTAGTCATTCATTACATTGATTCAATTTTGAGACATTTGATTAGTAGGTTATGATTTACGTTTATTTTGATCTTGATGAACTACATTTGACTGACATAATTGGGCATGTGTTATGAGTTATGATGGCATTACTATTATTCCAATTATGATGTGAATTAATATTATCATGTGTCATTTGATTTGTTGGTATTTGAATTTAGATAAAAAGTTGTTATGATATTGTTTCAAGAGTAGAGATGGGGTAGTACTACTCATTTCGAGCACCCTACTACGACGTGACTCTCTGACTCTCTCTGTGTGTAGACATATATGTGTTTGATTGTATACAACCAATTGTTCGGATGCAGGCTGCAAGTACCGAGCCTCGACTCCACTTGATATAGCAGGTTTGAGTGGGCTCTTGCACCAATGGGTATCAGTGATGGGAGATAATGCGAGGTCTATTCCATTAGGTCAGTCCTTGTCTTTGTTGTGGTCTCGAGTCGTGTTGTGTTGCTCGGTCCTTGCCTTTTATGTTGTGTCACTTGGTCCTTGCCTTTTATGTTTGGTTATCTTGTGTCATGGAGTATTGTCACATTGTGTTAATATTGCTCTTGTGTAGTGGGGAAATACTTTAATGATTTATTAGTAATTAATGATGCTTCTATTATGTTTATTAGATGATAATTAGTTTAGCTTAAAGCTTTGAATGACACCCTGGCTAAATTTTATAATAGTCTAGATTAAATTATCTTCTATTCCAAAGTATTTATGTCATAAATTGGAGTTATGGGTAATTATTAGTGTATATTTTGTATAGAATAATTTTGCTATGTGAAATAAATGCCTTGAGTTGTCAATTTGAAGTTGGCAGATTTGGAATCTCTAATATTAGTAAAATTTTAAATTTCTAGAAGAGTGGGTTGCTGAGTAACGGATGCATGTCTATGACAATTTATGAGCTGAACCATTTTTATGGTGGGGAGGATTTGGGAAAAGGAGGAGACAAGATTTGGGGGTTTGGCAGAAGAGGAACAGGAAGAAGGAAGAAAAGAAAAAAAAAGGGTAGAGGATTTAGAGACTCGAGGGTAAAATTCCAGGTATGTGATAGTATGTATTCAAATTTGTATCTCCCTTGCTCTTCAGTCATTGGTCTGTAGAAACTCTTTGATCAATTTAGAACTGCACGATAACAATTTCTTCTTGCAGAGTGTAACAAAGCACATTCTTTATCATCCATGATGAGATTCTTTATCATCAATGATGAGTTTATAAATACCTTGTGGATAAAATTTATCTTGGCTCAAGCATCAACCCTTGCTCTCATTCTGCCATCTCATTCCTTTAATTCTTTCCACTTGTTCTTTTCCCTTCATTTTTGTGAAGTTTGATATGAGGACTCAGGGCCATTTTATGGAAGTTATGAGCTCTTTATGTTTTAATTTAAGCGAACTCTCAAAAATCATAGGCTCACCAATATCTTTTAGACGATCCTTTTATTTGATGTTCACTTTCCCCTTTAGCCCTTTGCAAGTCTTATTATTTGACATCTCTCTTGAGTTATCTACATTTTCCATGCTTGCCTAAGTTTAATGCTTCAATCGTAACTCCTAAACCTTTTTGAATTTGGGAAAACTGCCCAAGTAACTACTCAATATGGGCCATTCTACACAAAACCCATGTCCCAAAATTTTGAGATTCATCTTCATCTGCCCGCAAATTGAGATAGAAGTTGACTGCCTGGAAACTACTAAAAAAAAATCTGTAGCCCTATTTCAACAAATTAGAAATAGATTCATTTCTTTAATAAAAATAAATAAATAATAAATACTTTTAATCATAACCTCTTTTGTCATGCAGATCTCTAAATGCTTTAAACTATATTTTACTTTTGAGGCAAAAACTAGAGGCAAATCTAAGCTCGACCGCTTGTTTTCTAGTGTCATTGTAGACATCCCTAGTAATTTGCTTTACATTTATTTTCCAATAATGATGACTCTTTGGGAAACCATATATTTTTTAGGGTACTTTCTGTTATGGAGAGGGTCGATGTCATCCAAGCTCAGTAGCCCCAAAATCACCTTAGATTTATTATTGATTGAGCAACTCGTCAAATAATCCTGTTGTGTATTTCTCTGCAATCATTTTATGCATCCTATGCAATCTTTCTCACATTAAAACCTAGTAGTACCATATGGCCTCTTGGAGGTAAATATAACCAGATCAAAAGTTTGATGAAGTTTTGTTATCATTACAGTAAAAATCTAGTATTTACTAGATTCATTCCTCACAATTATATCTAACATTAATGCTACAGAAAACATCATACCAAATCTCTAAAAATCAGGAATTAGTTTATTTAAGGTTAAACTAGTTTTAGATAGATTCTATTTTAACTCCAATTTATTCAGTTAAAAGGAAATTGCTTTGTAATCTAGGCAATAATTTGCCACGTGTATTAATCAAGTTATTCATAAGGATAGAGTCAATTTGTAAATTAATGTAATTAGTTATATTTAATATTCACTAATGTTATAGTTAATCATGTGTTCATTATACTAGATAATCTTGATAATGTTTTAGGAAGAGAGATTCTAGGATAGTAAGTTCTCAAATTTTGATTGTGTTAGTGGAGTTGGATAGTAGTTAGTTTATAGATCTAGGTTTGTTTTAAAAGATATAGGATTTGGAAATTAAATATTCTTTTGTTTGTAGAATAGTAAATCTGCTAGTTAGACAAGGATCTAGATAACTCAACAAATTATTTGTTGTTAATGAGTAAGAATATTAGTTTACAATTATTAGAAATAGGAAATGGGTTAATGTCTTAACAGCTTAAAAAACAAAATGTTAGACCATATGATGACTAAATATCATGGAATTGGTTTTAACCTGTGAGATTAAATTATCATGATAGAATTTATCCCTTTTAGGTGGTTAACTATTAGTTTCAATCTAACTAGGATCAAATTATTAGATTAATTTGTAAGTATTTTCATAGATGATTTTGTATATTGATTTAAGTAGTAATTTTTTTTAATATCAAATAATGTACTAGTCTTTCCAATGTAAGGAAATTGTACACCTTAGTCAAGTGTAGTTATGATGTTGAATCACTATGTTGATAATAAATGAATCTAGCGAGTGAGTGGCTAGGATTGACACTATGTTTGAGTTGTCTACAATTAATGTTTTTTTCAAGCTTGTGGTCATAATTTAGTTGGGTCTAGTTATATCATGTATTTGTAAAGTGTCAGTTGAATGTTCTCTTAATCCATTGTAGTTATATCTTTACCCTCGATATTTGATCTTTTACCTCTTGTTGATATTTGAACTAATTTAGTTTTAAATGTGGTTTGGTTAGCTCCAGAGATGTAAATAGTGGGATTCGGGGTTGTTTTGTGATTGTATTTTGTTTGAACCTGAAATTTATTTAATAAAAATAATGTGATTGAAATCTTGAAAGTTATTTCAATTTGATCTCATAAAAAGGTTATTTGTTGTTTTAACAGTTGGTAGTTACTAGAAAATGTGATAGTTAAATGACCACCGGAAGTTCTTGTACTATTTGTAGTTGTTCTTAGTACGAAGTGTTATTAGAAGGTTGATGAAGAGTTTTATAGCAAGAATATATATATATATATATATATATATATGGGAAAGAAGTATCTTTGTTTTGAAGGTGTTTTTATGTCTATGGTAATTCATTTATATGGTTGTTGGTAGTTGGTAAAGGTAATGTAAGTTATGCTTATAGATTCATAAATTTATAGTTCTTCTATTGAAATTGTAGTTAGTGTAAAGTTAATGGAGTTTTATGCTCTTGGTAAACATATGATTAATTTTATAGCTTGTTTTAATGGTAGTCATTCAAGGTTAGTTAGGAAAAGATTATATTTGGAGTTGTTTAGATTTGTTGCTTTTGTAGGCTTAAATTTCTTCGAAATAAGTTATAACCCTATATGTATTTTCATGTTTTAAGTTATGAATTATTGAATCTCATTTACTTGTTTTCCCTCCTAGTCGTATCTATATGCTTGTATTGGATCATTGTGTTTACTTTGGGGTGGAGTTTATGTCTTTGATTTGGTTAATTGTGAAGTGGAAATCTTGAGGGATGTCATGAGCTCTTGGTGTCAATGCAGAAGCGTTGTCCTTGTCAGATAATGGTTACCATATCTTTGGTTGTACCTAACTCCAGAGGTGTGGTGTCTTGATCTTTGGTTCAGATAGTGGCATATCAATGTAATGGGTTATCTAGATTTTTGTATCTGGTAATGATTGGGGAATAGTCTCTTGGATACAGTACTTGATGCTAGATGGTATTGCTTCAATTTTGAAGAGATTATAAGGATTTTTCTTTTGTTGTGGCCTAGTGAATGGTGTAAGTTACGGCTCGAATCTAATTTGTGACCTTTATACCTACATGTTGTGGTTTGTATGATTGATCAGAGAACACTAAGGGAGTGGCTTTCATGGTGGGGTCGGTGCCTAGTGAGAGGCCGCCTGGGTAACCCCATGGAAGTAGTAAGCAGGTGGAAAACTTAATGACTTAATCAAGAGGGTTGGGGTATTAAAACACTTAACAAGATAAGTAAGAGACCTCACCCATGCCTTGAGTGCTCTCACAGGCTAAGGATGGGATGAGAAGGCCTAGTTGGCAAGGCTGGTCTCCTTGTCTCCATGAGAGGACCTGTCGCCTCTGCATGTGTCACCCTATGGGGCCAGTGCCTAGAGAGAGTCTGCCAGGGTAACCATAGATGGGCACTGGCTTCTGGTGATAGATAGCCTGGGTAACCCATGCTAGGACCATGCGATGACACTCTCCTTATGTAGTTCAATTGTTTCTTATTGGTTGTGCCACTGGAGTGATGTCTTGTCTTGTGTCGTTTGGTTGATATGGTCAGCTGTGTCAAGTCTATTATCATTTGGTTATTTTTGATGTGTTCTTTGGCTTGGTGGAATCCTCATCGTTATCTCCTAGCTTAGAGGGGTGGACCTTAGGGTTCCACATGGTTGGGATGCAAAGCTATCCATTGGTCTTTTTGGAGATGCAGTTCGAGCTCTGCTCAGAGGTGTTCCAGTTCCAGTTTGCTTCCTACCTTCGGTGGTGTTGTATACTTTCTTATGCATTCTTTTGTAAACTGACGTGATCGGTCTTGTAATCTTGTATTGTAACTTTGTATATTATCTATCTTGCTAATGTAAAAGTTGATCTTATCTGTGGAAGAAGTATAATGTATTTCACTTGTGTGGTTTTAATTTTCTATTCACTAATGCAGTTGTGTTTCCCTAGAGTTGTTAGAAGAGCAATTTCCTTTATGTTGTGTATTAAGGTAAATTTGGTTTCTATTTTTGCACTATCTTTCTTTCAAAAAAAATTATTCCTAGAATTTTGCTTTTGTTAGCCTAACTCTCTAGGGTTGCATGACGGGGCATTACATCTATGTCATGTTATCATAAGTTCCTTTTGTAGCAAGACCTAACCATGATTTCATGCATGTACTTGCATAAAATAAGTAAGAAGACATGTAGAAATGTTCATTCAATTCAAAATTGGTCAACTAATAATGCAAATTGTCACTAATAATGTTGCCCCAATCAATAAACTAATTTCCTGCACAAATAACATTTACAAAAAGGAACATCCACATTTCAAAATTACCTGCTTTTTCATCTCCCATCACTCTATGGAGTAGAACAATGATATTGGAAACATCCTCTACGAAGCATGATCTGTGAAGGACTTTAGGCAACTATGATTTCCTTCCTTTCAGTGTATGTAACCAGTGTTTTGCTATAGTGTTGAGACATTGATGTTTCCTTTCGTTGAAATATTGATGAGCAAGCCTTTTGTCTATGTTCACAAACTGATCTTTGACAGGTAGCCTAAAAGTAATATCAATTGAAACACTGTCTAACCTGACAGTTAGTTTGTCATCAATGGTTCTGATCTCTCTGGTTTCCAGATTATAATGCTTCATACATTCTAAAACTAGATCTGTGCATTGGACTGCCATGAGGAAACCGGCTACATGGGCTAATCCATTGTCAAACAATTTCTGAGCCATCGGTGATCTTTTCCCTTGTTCCATAGTCTCCTAGAAATCTGCTAAACTGATGTGTCCTAGAGAAGTATTTGATATTTTTGGAAGCATGGATTCAAGAACTAAGAGGAACTCAAACCCCTAATATCTATATTTCATGATTAAATATCTGCAACAAGTTATGAAAATTGCCTATATTTATTTTATTTCAAGGTTTTCTACAGTGTTTTATGAGGTTTTGTTTGATAATTTCCAATTTGTTGTCTATATGTATGCAATGGATTTTGAGAGGAGATTAGAAAAACACTTTATTCAAACAAAAAGGTAGCAGGTGTTCATACCCAGGCATCTGCATATGATAAATATCCTTGGAGCATGAAATTTCCTTGAGGTTGTTTATAAATAGTTTGTGTGTCTATTCTCTACCTTCCACAATTGGCATACATGCTACATTCAAAATAGCCATTATTGCTTTTCTTGAAAACTATATTTGTCTACAATATTTAATCAAAAAGTTCATAGGCCTTCCATATGCAGTTCAGGAAATTAATATTGCACCTGCAGATTCAATATACTTAGTGTCTACACTTTTGTATTTCTGCATAACCTGCATTCTTTGTATTCCATGCGACGACATTTAACTGAGGCATTTTCTCAAATGGTTCACATACCTTTCACATATCCCCATGCATAGTATAACTATCTGTCAAAGCATTTTAGACTTATAACATTTTGAACAAAATTGAGCTAATCTATAAAATAATTCATGTGCATTGGCTATGATTCCACATTTTCCATCTATGTCTACCAAATCATATCAAATTATACTAGCACTTGCACTCATATGAGGTTTAATGAATAGGATTGATAGGATCAACTAGAGAACTTAGAAAATTTTTCAAAGTGAATTCACATGAGAGAAATTTCTGAGCATATAATGTTCACATATAAAGCCCGTCGACCAAATCTTTGAGGTTTATAGGCAGACAACTCTACAAAGTAGGCAAGAGAAAACGCATCTCCCACAAAAAAGAAAACTGGATTGGCAAGTAAAACTCATTTGATCCTTTTGAACTTCAAACCCAACTGATAAGTTTCTAATTGTCGCTTTTGCTTTACTTGATAAGTAGTCTAGTGTATTTGTCTTCAAATATGTAATCTCAATCAACATTAACCCAGGCGAAAGCACTGGCTTCATACATAATTCTTTCTTTGAGCATGGGCAAATGTTAGTTGGCAATGACTCAGACTATCTACTACCATGTCTCATTCTCTTTTATCAACATTAACAAGTCATTGATAAATTGGAGGAGCTAAATATATGACCCAAATCCTTCATCATGTTGCTTGCCTAGGTAATCAGTTTGATCACAGCCTAGAAATGCTTCACAATTAATGATACAGAACCAATTGGGTTATCAAGTGCATGAACTATTGCTCTTATTATGGAATGGATGTGTGGGATTATGAAACAACTTTCAAATAGAAATGCACCATGTAGCTAAATTGCAGATAGCTTTCATTTTTGGTGGTTACGATAACTTCGACGAGAGACATATTGTCCTCTAATTTTTTGAGGAATAGTTTCCAATAAGATGTGTTGAATCGTCGTAGCCCTCTCATGGTAGCATATCTTTCAACAAGGCTTTAAATCTCTGCATATGTTGTAATGATTGGATTTCAATAGATATCATTTCCTCGTGCAGTGACATACTTTCCTAGATGTCCATATATTGTCATTAAGACTCTTTCTTGGGTACTGGTGGCAGGATGCTAGGGCTGGTCACAGTTCTGATATTGCACCAGTGATTTACAAATAGTTTTTGAAATCTTCTCCAATGGAAACACTTTGTTCACGTGTGGTAATCTATACGTATATTTGAAATCACATCTCTTTGAAGCGTCATGACAAACAATCCATGCCGTTTGTTATGTTCCAACACTTTGCATGCATGTTTATCAGCGTGCAAAACTGATTCATATATCTTTCAACAGTTATGAGATTACATCACTTTGAGCCATCCAATTACGCAATTGTGAATTTCTTTCACCTTTATTTTAGGAGGAATGAAGAGTGTTTGATGAAAACTATTGTTAATAACTAAATCCTGTCCATATCCGTCGTGCCACGATACCACTTGCTTGAATTTTTGTTGTTTATCTTTTGCTAACTGTATACAGAGGATCGACTTACTTGAAGATTGACATTGGGATTATGGTTTTTAATTAGGCCACCTTCTCCAGCATGCAACTCCTCATGTTTAGCATATAGTCTGTTTATTAGAACAAGGCATAATAACCACTGCATGTATCGAGAACCATGATAAATATTTATCATTGTTTAATAGTCAACTTTTGTGGCACGAGTTTAGAGGAGTGTGGCCACCTTCTCCTTTGTTCGAACAAGACTTAACAGAAATTTTAGGAGATGAACGTGAGCAAATGTAACAAGCTTTTACCCAAGTGAATAACTAACTTGAAACCTTGGATGCCGTTGTGAATTTATGCTTTTTTATTCTTCTTGCACTTGTTCGAAGGAGAATAATGTGCCATTTGTGATTTTAAACAATAAAAATGACTTTTTGACTCCCAGCTACCACAAGTGAATGTAGATTTCTTTTGTTTTAATCATCTCTCTAAACTTGTAAAATTATGCCATCGGTAAAAAGCCAAAATGTTCAACTTAACCAAACTCACAAGTCACGCGAACTTAGTGAAAGACAAAAATTGACGCAAGGTTTGTGAAGAATAAAAGTTAACGCATAGTGGACTTTGTGAAAAACAAAAGTTGATGCGAGCTTAGTATAAAAGGAAAGTGGACGCAAAATATAATATTACTAAGCTGTGAATTTTTGTCTTGGCATAATATTGCTACTTAAAGCTTTAATGGAGAGAAATAAGACAAAGAATGACGTCATGATAACAAATTATCAACATGACTAACACAAGAAGTATGACACTGATGAATTACAACCAAAAAGATGACTTAGTACAGAGGTTTGATTTGCAAAAGGTTTCAAAGTTGGGTAGAAAGATGGGGTAAACTGCTGGCTCTACTTGGGGACAAGAACTGCAAGGACGTAGATGAACCCCAGTGTCTTTGACAAGACTAGTGATCTTATCATTGGGCAGATAGAGTTAGACTAGAAAAGAGATGTACGACATGACAAAGATAGAGAAAAACAAGGAAACTCACTAACACAACAAAACTTTCCTATGTACAAAGAGTTGGGAATAAATCCCACTTTACTGATCGTAAATTTTTAGGTGCTGCCCATTGTAGTGCAAGGGCAGATGAGTGCCATCAAGATACGCCAAGTAAAAGGAATTGTCACCACAATCTTCTGTAATTTGGAAAGGTCCTTTCCATAGAGAATCAAACTTTCCATGCATCCTTTTGGGTTCTTTCCTCTTAGCCCAGAGTAGAACAAGATCTCCTACAACAAACTACCTTTGTTTGGTCTACTTATCAAACAGTTTCTTGACCTTTGCCTGATGTTTTTCTATTTTGTCAACTATTTGACTCCTTTGTTCTTCAAGTTTTGTCAGATGCATGATTCTTTTCTCCATAGAATATTTAAATTCATTACCTTCAATTACTATCTGAAGAGAAAGAGCAGTAAGTTCTAGAGGGATTGGCAAGCGAGCATCAATTCCATAAACTAGTTGGAAGGGAGATGTGCTAATGATCCTTTTATATGTGGTCCTGTCAACCCATAATGCATCAAATAATCTCTTGTGCCAATTCTTTTGTTTTTCCTCTAATAGATTTTGTATGATAGAGATGAGGTTTTTATTGGTGGACTCTACCAATCTGTTTCCTTGCAGATAATAATCAGAGGAATGCACAAGTAAAATATCATGCCAATAAAAAAAATTAGAGATTTCATGAGAGAAAAAATTTGAAGCATTGTCTGTGACAATTTTCTGAGGTACACCAAATCTCACAAGAATATTCTCCTTTAGAAAATCACACACTACCTGGGAGGAAGTTTGATGGACTGGAATGGCTTCAACCCATTTAGTAAAATAATATGTGGCCACCAAGATGTGTGTATGCCCATCGCTAGATGTTGGATGAAGTGGACCAATGAAATCTAGTCCCCATTGATGAAAAGGTTCTTCAATAACAACGGGCTTTAATGGTTGCGCGGCTAGCTTGACCCCACCTTTAAATTGCTGACATGATTCACACCTTTTCACCCATTGGTCTGCATCTTTGAATAAGCCAGGCTAGTAATAATTATGTCTTAGAATCTTATAGGCTGTGACACTGGAAGAGAAATGACCACCACAAGCTTTGTTGTGAAAGAATTGAAGTAATTTCTCTTGTTGTTCTTTATCCACGCATTTTAGGAAAATTTCCATCGATCCCCTTCTTGTATAAACTACCTTCCCAAATAATATATTTTGCAGCTTTCAACTTGATCGCTCTTTTCTACTTCAAAGTTAAGTGTGGAGGACATTCACCATATGTCAAGAAATAGGCAATATCTAAGAACCATTCATCTGTCAATCCTACAAACAATACTTGAGGCAGCTCGGCATTCTTTTTTGGAGATTCTTCAATTGTGTGATTTTCAACTATGAGTTTACATAGGCCCCTTCCTCGTACCAATTTGGTTGGCTTAATATCAATATCATATTCTTGAACTTTAGCAATCCAAGAGGCTCTTTTGTTGACACCTATTTCTTGCTGAGTAAGTATGGTTTTGATCGAAGTGTTCGATACAAAAACCTTAGAATGTGAATTGAGGATATAGAATCTAAAATGCTTTACCGCCTTGACAACTACATAAGCATGCTTCTCTGCCAAAGAATAATTCAACTCATGCTTTTTTAGAGGAACACTCATAAATACAATGGGTGCTTCTATACAATCATCATTTTGTTGAGTCAAGATAGCAAATAAAGTATGCTCCGAAGCATAACAATATACAATGAAATCTTTGGAAAAATCTAGATGAATTAAAACCGGAGCATCCACGATCATTATTTTAATATCTTGAAATGCGTGTTTTCCTTTTTTAGTCCACTTGAAGAGCTCCTTATCTCTCATCATGTCTACAATGTGGTAAGTTAATTCAGAGAAATCTAGTATGAACCTCCTTAAGAAATTGATCTGACCAAAGAAAGACCTCACTCCAGGTTTGCTTGATGGTAGTGGCAATTTTTGGATAGCCTCAACATGTTTAGGATCAATTTGAATCCCATCTTTAGACACAATGTGCCCTAGTAGTTTTCCTTCAGTAACCCCGAAAGTGGACTTCTTGGGGTTAAGAGAGATTCCTTGCTCACGACAACATTGTAGGACTATCTCCAGATGTTGAATATGATCTTCTCTTTTTCTTGAAAAGACAGTGAGATCATCCAAGTATACCACAATAATCTTTTTTTTCAAATCTCCAAAGGAGAGGTCCATAGCACATTGAAAAGTTGCACCAACATTGATCAACCCGAATGGCATTCGATTGTAAGCCAGAGTTTCCCAAGGTGTTGTAAAAGTAGTTTTATGTTGATCCTCTTTGTCAACATCTATCTGATTATACCTGGAAAACCCATCAAGTAATGACATCAATTCAGATCCAACAACAGTTTGCAAAACATGATCCATCATAGGTAAAGGGTAGTTATCTTTTAAAGATGCTTGGTTAAGATTGTGGAAATCAACACAAATCCTTATTTCACCATTTTTTTTCCTCATAGGAACTATATTTGCTACCCAAGTTGAATGATGAATAGGATATATAATTCTGGCCTTTAACATCTTATCAATCTTCGCAAAGATAGCACCAACAACTTTAGGATTGAATTGCCTCTATTTTTTCCTAAAAAAAGTAGCCCCAGGTTTAAGAGTGATATGATGCTGAAATTTACCGCCCATGAAATTCTTCAAATCATCATAGCACCATACAAACACGTCCTTGTATTTGACCAACAGGGTGATGAGCTTCTTTCTTTCTTCTAGTGAACATGCTTTGCCAATGCAAACAATTTTATGATCATCTTTAGTGCCTATGTCTACTTTATCATACTGAGAAAATTTGGGATTTTTCTCTTGGGCCTGGTGGTGCCCACCTAGATTCAGGGTTTCAAGCAAAAAATTGGCAGGCATTCTTCATTTTAAACCCTTAGGTTTTCTATGTCCATTAGTGTGAGTTGGCATTTGTCTTAGTGATTTTGTTGTTCATAGTGGTATGTTCATTACATCACCAAGACTTTATCTATCGACAGCTTAGCTAAATGTCTTTCCGACTAGCCGATGAGGTATACAAAGTGGTGTCATCGCCATGACAACACATATCAGTGGTTAGGTCCAGTATTTCGCCGATCGCCAATGGAGTTACAAGAGAACATCCAAGGTGGTTTTCAGTGAGACTTTGCCTATTGGCAGCTATGGTTACAGTCCATCTGATGGCTAATAAAAGTTTCCAGGTGGCGTCAGAGTAACAAGGTGCATTAGATAGCTAGTGGAACATTGAGCCGACGATGGTTTTCTCACCGATCGGGTTATATCGGCATGTCGGGTAGATAACGGGGAAGTTCACAACGATGAGGGTCTTGGCATCAGTGGGAGAATTGACATCGACGTAGCTGTGGGGTTTTTCTTTGATACTAGGGGTCACGCTGATAAGGTCTTCGCGAGGAAGGAGATGGACCAGTAGACCGCTAGTGGTTGGCTCTCTAGGCCGCGACAGGGAAAGTGTGTGACACTAAGTTTACATGTGGCCTGGTTTATAAAATGATCACAAGGTCACTATAGGATGAATGTGGGATAATTCCATCTCACAAAAATACAAAGGATTTCAGCTGTCGATCTTGCCTACGTGGAGCCCGGGTCTACAGTTGAGGTTAAATGTTTCAAGTGACTGTCTGTTGGCACCTTTTTGCACGTTCACTCCATAGTCAACTACCTTATTGCACAGTGATGGAGAAAATGTCACATCTGCTTGCCTGTTCGAGTTCTAGGTTCCTTGCACCACTGGTTTTCATGGAAGATTTGACTGCTTCAGTGACTCGAATTGATGAAGGATTGGGATGTTTCATCAAAAATTTGAAAGAGATAATCCTTGCATTTATGAAGTCTGTCAGTGTGTAGGTGGCCAGAAGCTTGTGTGCTCCTTGAAAAAGGAATCCATGGCCATTCTACAGGTGTTGGATGTTTTTGGGTTTTCTGCTCTGACTCTGAACACAAGGTGTTCACATTTTGAAAGACATTTTCTTGTTGTAGATTTGGCCCTTGGTCTAGTGTATCAGTCTTTCTTGTTATGTAAATGATAAGTTCCTATATAACAATTTTCTATGTAGATTAAATTTAAATGAAAAACACTTGGTGTGTGTATTGTTTATGATTGTCTCCTGTATGTTATTCATTTTCCTTTCAAACAAGGTCGTCAAGGGCTTCCAAGTTTTTCAGTTTATACTTGCTATACTGTGTGTCCGATTTCTTGCATCTGCTCAAGGAGTGGTTAAATAGGCTTTTGATCATATACAAAGGAAAATGGATTGCATCATAGGATTTGCAAAGTATGATCATAGGTAGTACTCTTTCTTGGATATATTGTTGTTAGGCAGTAATATTTTATGTAAATCCTCTGGATATGAAGTCATGTTGTCATAGGGAGACATTTACATTCATAGATTTGACTCTGCTGCCCAGATAAGGCGCTGGTCTGGGAATCTATTTGTTTAAAGGGTCTAGGAAAATCCCATAACTCTGAACATCAAAATAATTCATTTCATAACTCCAATCTATTAGTTTGTAGGAGTAGGATTAGGACCCCTGCATGCTCTCATACCCAACCAGTTAGATATGTCCAAGAATGTTGCCAGCCTTGTGATCTATCATGCATGTCTTGGTCCAAACATGAGAGCATTCTACCTATTATTGTAAAGCTAAATATTTCTATCATTAGGTGAGTCAAGATCAAATCTTTAGCTATAGGGATACCCCCCTTGGTGCGGTACAACCAGAAGTGAAGGGGAGGCAGCTCACACAACCTCTTGTATCTGTTGGGAAAAGAACCAACAAGAAATGGTGACTCTACTGGGGACCTTAATGTCATATCCATGAAGGTGTGAGTCTAAAAGATTAAGAAATCAGACCTGGAAGTGCTTTGTTGCAACAAAAGAAAAAATTTATGTGTGGCTCTGCTATTGGACAACCTAGAAAGAAATAAATGAATTTTCAGCTTCAGCCTGTTTGAAGCTCATTCCTCTGCCAAGGAGGTGGTGAGTCTGTTGAATGAACCTATCAACAGCTGCAACATATCCAGGCATTTATATAAGTTCTAAAGGATTCCCTATTTGGTGAAGTAGCACTAGTTAAAAGGGAAATGTTGGGTAGAGATCACATGCTTTTGTGTTTTACTAAGAACATAGTTTATATTTTCAAGTGAAGGCATGCAATATTGCTGAAAAGACTCACTTAGAGGACTTTAGGAAATCTGAAATAGCAGTTTGTATTGTAAAGACCTAAGGTCGTTGATTGAAAATCTGAGTTGAATAGAGGGTTGCAAAAACACATATAAGATGTATTATCAGCCCATCTACCCTTGTGAAGTGTCAAATGCAACAATGTATAATAACCCATCCCAGCCATGTAATAAAAGAAGTTTCAGTATTGACAGATATAAGCCCATCAATTTCAATGGCATTTGTGGTTATCCAAATGCTCTTCCATCTAAAATCAGAAAGTATCTACCTAAATTTAGTGGTGTAAAGGATGAATCAGCTAAGAGACACTTGCAACAGTTTAGAAATGTCATAGATAACTTTGAGATTGACCACGAAGATGTAGTTATGAGATTATTTGTTCAATCTCTAGATGAAGATGCAAGGGACTGGTTCTCCTATCTTCCAGCTTACTCTGTTAGCTCATGGCAAGATTTTAAATTTGCATTCCTAGAGCATTATGGTGAAAGAATATCTGATTATGCAGTCATCAATGATTTTATGTATATCCATATTGAAGAGGATGAGTTGAAACTAGCCTTTAACCTTAGATTTATGAAGGCATTGAAAAGAATTCCAGAGTGCATGAGAACTAATGATGCATTGTGTCAGGTGGTTTATTTGGGAGTATTTGATAAAAAAATGAATTATAGATTGAGAGATAAGGAGCCCACTACATTGCATCAGGCACATCAATTTGTAATAGACATTGAAAATAATTGGAGATATGGAATTCAAAAGGGTTATTTCCCTGAAAATTTTTGCTGTCCTACAGTCCCCAATCTAGATGAAAGATATAATTCATTTGTTGAAGATGAATGTCAAAGCACTCACACCCCTTCTATTCCTATCTATGCATCATTCCAGGGTCATGATGACTTTTCTATAGAGGAGGATGTCTTGAGTTGCCCAGCAGATGAAGTTGATAATAATGATTTTTCAAGTAATATTTACTTGTCAGTCCTCAACAAAGAGCATTCCCGTTTAAATGATCCAGTTGTGCAAAGTTGTGATCAAATGGATCAAGAGTCAGTATTAGTTTTGTCATGAAGCAATGGAGGGTTAGAAAATGATGTAGATAGTCCATCTTCAGAGTGCATTGAGGTAGCAAAAATTTTGTATGTGGGGTAATCAAATGATAAGATGATATCCATGATCAGTTCATGGATCAGGTTTGTTCTTCTTATGACTATGGATTTGTTAATGATAAAAAAGAGGTGGATTGTCATGAAGAAGAAACATAGGCCTTTGCAGTGAGTATGAATCCCCTTTATGATGAGCCTGCGGATGCATTTGATGTTGTGAGTCATGACCTTCATTGGTGCAGAATTAAACCTTTGTTTGAAAATGATGATACTGATTTGCAAACTGTGAATGATGAATGTTCAACATCAATAGTGGATCAAGTTTTGTTATCACTGTCAATAAGTGATATAAATGACATTGCAGGTCTCATATATTCTGAGTGTTTTGAGTTTTTTGATCAGCTGGATGAATGCCTGGTGATGTCCAACAGCTAGGTAGATAATGAGGATATACTGTCTGAGGAATATAACATACATATGTTGCCTAATGATGAAAGATTTTCTAGTATGTATGGTTATGTGTCTGATTGTGACATGCAGAGTGACAGAGGTAACAATGATAGTGGAAAGCTTTCAAAAATGGTGAAGTATATAATTGAGCAGATGAGTTTATGGGCAGATTGTGTTAATGTTTTCAGTTATGGTTGGGGTTGTCCAGATCAGAATCAGGCATTTGATAGGGGGAGGTTACAGTTCTCCATTTTTGGCTACCCAGGGTTGCCAAAATAATGTTTGAAAATATGATCTATGATGCAGGTTGCTGTGGCTTTCAACTTTGTTGCTAAATGATAAGGCCTGATATGCATCCCAAAGTTATGGAGTTCTTGCCATGCCTACAAGAGGCATGCATCCCTAGATAGAGCCAATGGTGGTGCCCACCTAGATTCAGGGTTTCAAGAAAAAAATTGGAAGGTATTCTTCATTTTAAACCCTTAGGTTTTCTATGTCCATCGGTATGAGTTGGCATTTGTCTTAGCAATTATGTTGTTCACAGTGGTATGTTCATTACATCGCCAAGACTTTATCTATCAGCAACTTAGCTAAATGTCTTTCTGACTGGCCGAAGAGGTATACAAAGTGGTGTCATCGCCATGACAACACATATCGATGGTTAGGTCCAATATTTCATCGATCACTGATGGAGTTACAAGCGAGCATCCAAGGTGGTCTTCGGTGAGACTTTGCCTATCGGCAGCCATGGTTACGGTCCATCCGATGGTTGATGAAAGTTTCCAGGTGGTATCAGAGTACAAGGTGCATCGGATAGGTAGTGGAATGTCAAGCTGACAATGGTTTTCTCGCCGATCAAGTTATATCGGCATGTCGGGCAAATAATAGGGAAGTTCAGAATGATGAGGGTCTTGACATCGGTGGGAGAATTGACATTGGCGTAGCTGTGGGGTATTGCTCCAATACTAGGGGTCACACTGATAAGGTCTTCATGAGGAAGGAGATGGAGTGGTAGACCACTAGTGGTTGGCTCTCTGGGCCGTGACAGGGAAAGTGCGCAACACTAAGTTTACATGCGGCCTGGTTTATAAAATGATCACAAGGTCACTACAAGATGAATGTGGGATAATTCCATCTCACAAAAATAAAAAGGATTTCGGTTGTCAATCTTGCCTGCATGGAGCCCAGGTCTATGGCTAAGGTTAAATGTTTCAAGTGACTATCTGTTGGCACCTTTTTGCACGTTCACTCCATAGTCAACTACCTTGTTGCACGGTGATGGAGAAAATGTCACATCTGCTTGCCAATTCGAGGTCTAGGTTCCTTGCACCACTGGTTTTCATGGAAGATTTGACTGCTTCAACAAATCGAATTGATGAAGGATTAGGTTGTTTCATCGAAAATATGAAAGAGATAATCCTTGCATTTATGAAGTTTGTCAGTGTGTAGGTGGCCAGAAGCTTGTGTACTCCTTGAAAAAGGAATCCATGGCCATTCTATAGGGGTTGGATGTTTTTGGGTTTTCTTCTTTGACTCTGAACACAAGGTGTTCACATTTTGAAAGACATTTTCTTGTTATAGATTTGGCCCTTGGTCTAGTGTATCAGTCTTTCTTGTTCTATAAATGATAAGTTCTTGTATGACAATTTTCTATGCAGATTAAATTTAAATGAAAAACACTTTGTGTGTGTATTGTTTATGATTATCTCCTGTATGTTATTCATTTTCCTTTCAAACAAGGTTGTCAAGGGCTTCTAGTTTTTTCAGTTTATACTTGCTATACTGTGTGTCTGATTTCTTGCGTCTGCTCAAGGAGTGGTTAAATAGGCCTTTGATTAGATACAAAGGAGAATGGATTGCATCATAGGATTTGCAAAGTATGATCATAGGTAGTACTCTTTCTTGGATATATTGTTGTTAGGTAGTAATATTTTATGTAAATCCTCTGGATATGAAGTCATGTTGTCATAGGGAGACATTTACTTTCATAGATTTGACTCTGTTTCCCAGATAAGGCACTGGACTGGGAATCTTTCTGTTCAAAGGGTCTAGGAAAATCCCATAACTCCAAACATCAAAACAATTCATTTCATAACTCCAATCTGTTAGTTTGTAGGAGTAGGATTAGGACCCCTGCATGCTCTCATACCCAACTAGTTAGATATGTCCAAGAATGTTGCCAACCTTGTGATCTATCATGCATGTCTTGGTCCAAACATGAGAGCATTCTACTTGTTATTGTAAAGCTAAATCTTTCTATCATTGGGTGAGTCAAGATCAAATCTTTAGCTATAGGGATACCCCCCTTGGTGTGGCATAACTAGAAGTGAAGGGGAGGCAGCTCACACAACTGTAAGGAAAGCAGAGGTGCAGAATACAGCTTCCCTAATGTTAATTCAGAGAGGATAATGCAGACAGGTAACTTTCAATTCAAAAAATCATAGATGAATACACTAGAAAAATAGAGTAAAGAAAACAATACAGCACATAAAGACACCAGTTTTACATGGGAAAACCCTTTCGGGTAAAAAACCCACCACCACAATAGAAGCTATCTTTATTACAGTAAACTGAAGGCTTACAATAAAGATACCTAGCTCTTTTGTTCAGGTATCAATTCTATAACAATTATACAAAGCAGTTTATTGCATCTGCACATCTACAGAATAAATTGTATAATTAGAATAGTTTCAACAATCTCTTCCTTTTGACGAGCTCACCAAAACTGTATATAAACCACAGTCTTCAAGAGCAAGAAATCATTTTCACTTCTGCCCTAACTACCATTTCAACTTACTCTGCACCGCTGTCCCAACTGTCGCGTAACTACTGTCTGACAATTTACATATTTGTGGGAAACATTAGTCCCACATGCATCAGCTATCAGGCATAGCAGTAATATATATACATGTTCAAATGAGTAATGATTGTCAGCACATATGCCGACAAAACCAATGACTTTACCATTCGCTGACCATTGGAAAGACACTTAGCAGTCGGAAAGATATCTCTAAATATCGCCAATGATAATTTTCTTACCAATGTCCAAAACCTTCAATCTCCATCGGTTGAACCATTGAACCTGTGGAACCATCGGTTGAACCATTAAACCTATGGAACCATCGGTTGAACCATTGAACCGATAAACAATTCAATGAACCATCGAACCATTGGTTGAACCATTGAATTGATAAACAGTTCAATGAAACAGTTCAACGAAGCAGTTCAAACTTTCATCGAAGTAACCAAAGAATAGAGATTGAACCAATGAACCTGATGAACCATTGAACCTGACAGACAGTTCAACAAAACAGTTCAACGAGTCAGTTCGACGAAACAGTGAACCCAATGAGTCAATTCAAACCCAATGAACAGTTCAAACTTTGCTGATGAAAGATAAACAGAAAACATGAAGATATGAAGTTCCAAACAGTAACTTGAGACACAAGTTCTCTTCAATCTCCCACTTGTCGAAGAGATTACTGCTACCTCTTAGTCCTCTTTCGATTATTGAGAACTATGGGCCCGAAGACCCATTTCATCTGAACACCATTTGAACTTGGCCGTGCTCACTGGTTTAGTTAAGGCATCAGCGACATTTTCCAAAGTGTCAACCTTTTCCAGCTTCACCTTCTTGTCTTCCACCATATCACGAACAAAGTGATATTGGACATCAATATGTTTTGTCCTAGCATGAAATGTAGAATTCTTTGCCAAACATATAGCACTTTGACTGTCACAGTGAATTTGTATTTACCCTGCATTAAAACCAACATCAGAACACAACCTCTTCAACCAAATGACTTCTTGGCATGCATGAGTAGCTGCCATGTACTCTGCCTCCATTGTGGACAAAGTGACTACAGCCTGTCGTTTGCTCATCCAACTGATAGCAGCACCATGTAATGTGAACACGTATCCACTGGTGGATCTCCTACTATCAATGTCCCTTGCCCAATCAGAATCAACATATCCCTGAATGTTGATAGATCTCTTAGACCCTTCTGAGTTTCCATGATAGCAAATAGCATAGTCAGAAGTTCCCTTCAAATACGTCATAACTCTTTTCACAGCATCCCAATGTGATCTACCTGGATTTGCCATAAACCAGCTCAAAACTCCCACTGCTTGGGCAATGTCTGGTCTGGTACAGACCATTGCATACATTAAACTGCCAACAGCACTTGCATAAGGTACTCTCTTCATGTCATCAATTTCATTTGAAGATTCTGGACAATCTTCAACAGATAATTTTGTTCCCTGCAAAACTGGAACAACTAACTATTTAGAATCAGACATATGAAACTTATCAAGAACATTGGTAATATACTTCCTCTGGCTGAGCCAAATTTTTCTCTTAGATCTGTCCCTTTTGATCTCCATTCCCAGAATGTACTTTACTGCCCCTAGATTTTTCATTTCAAATTTTAAGGACAACTAAGATTTTAATTCTGAGATCATCCCCTTACCATTGCCAATGAACAACATGTCATCCACATATAGTGCAATTATAAGAATATGATCACCTTCAGTTTTATAATAGACACAGTGATCAGATTTAGATCTCACATACCCCAAGGATAAAACATACGTATCAAACTTTTGATACCACATTCTGGGAGACTATTTCAAACCATAAAGAGACTTCTTAAGTTTACATACCAGATGTTCTTTACCTTTTTCCACAAAATGCTCTGGCTGGGACATATAAATTTGTTCTTCAAGGTCTCCATGAAGAAACGCTGTTGTCACATCTATCTACTCAATTTCAAAATCATATGCCGCTACAAGTGACAACAGAAATCTAATGGATGTTAGCTTAGCTACAGGAGAAAAGATTTCTCCATAATCAATACCTTCCTTTTGGGAATACCCCTTAGCAACCAGTCTTGCCTTGTACTTATCAATACTACCATCTGGACCATATTTCTTCTTAACTACCCACTTACAGCCTACAGGTTTTCTTCCTTCAGGCAAGGGCACCAGATCCCAGGTTCCATTCTTCTCTAATGATGTCATTTCACTATCCATGGCTTCCAACCAAGAATCTGAATCAGGTAAACTAATGGCTTCTTTCACAGTCCTAGGTTCATCAGTATCAGTAGGTAAAGCATAGGCACAAGTTGAATCAAGTACTGAAAATCCATACCTATCTGGTTGTCTTCTTTCACGTGTAGATCTCCTCAAAGGTTGAGGTGCAGGGTCAAGTTCTTGCTCTGGATAAGAATCTTTGGAGCTACTTGGACTCTCATCTGAACCATCTACACTTGGTGCTTGTTGTTCCTCTTTTACAGGGGTCAGAGGAATATTCACAACACTTTTCTTTCTTTTCTTCTATCTTTTCTGGCTAAGGATCAATAACCAACGATTTCAGCTCTCTGAAAATTACATTCCTATTGTAGATTACCTTTTCAGTTTCAGGATTCCAAAGCTTGTACCCTTTAATAGCGACTCCATAGCCAACAAAGATACATTTAACTGCCTTGTTATCCAACTTAGATCTTTTAACTTCAGGAAGATGAGCATATGCCTCACAGCCAAAGACTTGAATATGTCTTAGAGAGGGCTTCTTACTAGACCATGCTTTGATAGGTGTCTTATCAACCAATGCTGAAGTGGGAGAACGATTCAGCAAGTAACAAGCTGTAGCAACTACCTCAGCCTAGAACTTCTGTTCAAGACCAACATAACTCAACATACTTCTTGCTTTCTCCATCAACGATCGATTTAACCTTTCAGCAACTCCATTCTGTTGTGGAGTATAAGGTGTAGTTTTATGCCTTTTAATTCCATGGTCTACACAATACTTATCAAAATCCGCATTGCAATATTCACCACCATTATCTGTTCTCAAGCATTTTAGTTTTCTACCAGTCTGATTTTCCACAAGAGTTTTAAATTCTTTAAATCAACTGAACACTTCTGATTTATTTTTCAAAAAATATACAAAATGCCCTTCTCGAATAATCATCAATAAATGATACGTAGTATCTTGACTTAGATAAAGAAGGAACATCAACTGGACCAAAAACATTAGAATGCACATAGTCCAAAACACCAGAAGATTTATGAGAACTAGAGTAAAATGAAACACGATTTTGCTTTCCATATATAAAATGTTCACAGAAATCAAACTCTAGATTACAATCAATCAGCCCATCTACCAGGATTTTATTTTTCAAGGTTTTTAAACCTTTTTCACCTATGTGACCAAGTCTATGATACCAGAGCATTGTTTTCTCTGTAGGAAGATAAACTTCCATAGAATTTGCATCATGTGTTACAATAGTAGCTTTTCCAGATTTTACAGAGACACTATTATAGCACATTGGTTTAGCATCTAACCTATATAGAGTTCCAATGCGTTCACCCTTTGCCAGAATAATAGAACCTCTAGTCATCTTATAGCCACCATTCACAAAAGTAACTTGCACTCCAACATCATTAAGCTTACTAACAAAAAGTAAATTTTGAGCCAGACCTGGTATATGAAGAACTTCATTCATTCCCTTTATTCTGCCATCCGGGAACTGGATTCTAACTCGACCTCGGCCAACAATTTCCAGTGTTGAATCACTAGCCAGGAACACCTTGCCACCAGCATAGGGTTCATACTTAGTGAACCACTCTCTATGAGATGTCATATGAAAAGATGCTCCTAAATCAATCAGCCAAACATCTTCAGAAGCAGGTGTTGCCAGAGCAGCAATGAAAGCATCAGCATCACTGTGTGAAGACTCAGAGTCAGAGAAGTTCTTCTTCTTCTTTTTCTCCTCTTTGCAGTCTTTCTTGACATGACCTTTCTGCCCACAATTCTAGCACTTCACCTTGGACTTCTTACTAGGAGATTTTGATTTCCCCTCTGATTTGGACTTAGACTTCTTGTCCTTCTTCTTGCCTCTTTCCTTTGATCTACCATGAACTGACAGAGCCTCTTTGGCCATTCTAGAAGACTTCCTCTGCATCTCTTCAGACAACAAAGAGGCAACAATAGTTTCTTGTGAAAATGTAGTTGTTGTACTTCCAATAGCCATCACCAGATGGTCCCACGAGTCAGGTAAGGAACATAACAGAAGCATACAGCAATCTTCCTCTTCTATTTTTACACCTATAGATGTCAAATAAGCAACAATCGTATTGAATGCACTCAGATGTTCTGCTACATATGCACCTTCATCCATCTTTAGAGAATACTGATGTAGAGCACGTGCCAGCTGAAGCGTGTGAACCAGTTCAAAAACCTCTTGGATCCCGCAAGACAGCCAAAAGAAATTATGTCGGCAAGACCTTTGAATTGTCTCCCTGAAACATACACACTCTTAGCTATTGGCAAGACAGTCCACCATCAGTCAGGTTCAATACTCCTTCGCTGACACCTTCACCTCTCATTGATAATCCCTTGTCGGGCTGACAATGACTATCGGCACATCACAATGCCGCTCACTCCGATGTCCAGGTCACACCGACGTGGTCTTCATTAGATTTTCCTATCGGCATGACAATCCACCATCGATCAAGATAGAAACTTCTGCGCCGATACCTATCTCTCACCGAAAAGCACACAACATGAACTTCTCCTTCGGCAGGACTAGCCCACTATCTACCCGATGAACAAGTTCAATCCGGAGGTTCAACAGATAGGTTCAACCTTCCCCTTCGGTGAGACTTCTGTCTGTCAGCAAACTCTTTAAGTCTCCTGCCAATGCTGTTGATTACACCGATGGACTTGCTGTCAGTAAAACACTAACTATTGGTGACACCTCTATTCCTTCCGCCGATGGCATAATTCACTCCGATGAGCTACCAAGACTCCTTATCAGCCAGACCGCTTCTCTCTCACGTCAACGGCAATGTTGAACCAGTTCAATTCAGAGGTTCAACGCTGAGGTTCAACTGATAGGTTCAAACCTCGCGCTGAAGCTTTCTCTATTGGTGACACCTTCCAATGGTCTCCCCGATCAGTGTGGCTTCCAACTGTCGGCCCCAGGTAATTTTCTCTCTCTGATGGCGATACTCACTCTGACGGTCACATACCAATGTTTACATCGGTAGGACTTGTTTCTTCAGCAAGACTTGCCTCCTATTCTCTGATGGCTATCTTACGCTGATGGACTCTCCGCCAACTCCTTTTCGGCCAGACTCCCTTCTTCCTCTCACCGATGATAGAACCATTAGTGAGACTTTCACTGTCGGACCCTCACAGTTTTCTTTCACCAATACGTTGTCTCCCCCCAATGGATTTAACTCATACTATTGTCGGTGAGACTCACCTCCATCAGACCAGCACAATTCCTCCTTGTCGATGCCTAACTCTCACCGATGGATATGGCCAAGACCACACTCGGTGAGATTTTCACCATCGGGTGAGCCTAGTTTTGACATGCCGATATCATTTCTTACGCTGATGGCTTGAATGTGAAATACACCTGCCGGTTATCCCTTATAAACAACAGACACTCAGAACTGATGCTTGAAGTGGTTCTGCAATTCTAGCCTTCCATACCTAGAACGAATAAACAAAGTTGGGGAAATTAATCTACAAGTCCATTCCACTGATTTCCCTAGAAATCTGCCAGTGGAATGGATTTATCCAGTTAATTTGACCACAGAAGCTCAAAACTAATTTATATACAAACTATACATAGAATGAACTCCTACACAAAGAATCTGCACAGAATATTTACACAGGATATTTACACAGTATTCAGAATCTGGAAAGGAAGTAAATTGCAGAACTTCTATTCTTTCTTCATGTTCAAAAATTACATTCGACTATTCAGAGACCAGACCCAGAAAACTATCCCCGTGCCTCTACAAAAGGTTTTCCCCTTTTTATCTTTCCCAATGCGAGGGACTGACATTCTCCTCTGTTTCTGGGATTTTTATCTTTTCAAAATTATAGGTGGAAACCCTTAATCTACCACAAATGACATCTGTTTTGCATAAGACAGCAAAACTCTTACAGCTAAGACACCTTGATTATCTTTCCCTTAATCCAAACTGTCAGAAACTTCATACATAAAATGCTAACATTATATGTTACATTAGAAGGTGTTATAGATAACATGAAATGTCAAACTAATGTTAGTCTTCTTCTTCTTCTTGTGCATGTTGGTCCTTTTGAAGGGGTGCCCCTGCACCATACTTCCCGGGAGAAGAGATCTCAAGCCCCTTTGAGATCAGAGTTTGTAGTCTGTACCATGATTTGAAATCTAGTCAGCAGTCATCCAAACTGCCTCTGAATCTGGCTGTCCTTGCCAAACCACCAAATACTCCAAGTATTCTTTGTTTCTAGTCTTTTTGATCACTCATGAGTCTAAGATGTGGTTCAACTTTGGTGGATCATGCTTAGGAATATCATCATCTGCTTCCTGCAATGGTTCCTGTTCTATATCTACATTTGGCTTGTGTGGAGTCAAATCATAGACATTGAAAATTGGTGACAATCCAAGATCAGGAGGAAGTTGGATCTCATATGCATTCTGTCCACACTTCTTTAAAATTTGACAGGGTCCAATCTTCCTATGCATTAGCTTGGTATACTTACCTTTGGGGAGCCGCTCCTTCTTCAGATTTACCCAGACCAAATCTCCAACTGCAAACTGTAAATCTCTTTTCTTCTGGTCAGCATATGTTTTGTACTTTGTTGTAGCCTGTTGGAGTTGATGCTTGACCTGATCATGCACTTCTTTAATAGCTGAAGCAAAAGTTTCACCATCTGCACTAATAGGCTCTCCTACAGGGAGATCTCTCAGCTCTAGAATACCCCTAGGATGAAGTCCATACACTATCTGAAAAGGTGACTTTCCTGTACTCCTATTGATGGTGTCATTATAAGAAAATTCTACTTGTGGGAGGATAATATCCCATTTCTCTCCATGCTGCCTGGTTAAACACCTGAGTAGGTTACCCAATGAACGGTTAACAACTTCAGACTGCCCATCTGTTTGAGGATGGTAGGCTGATGAGAAAGATAAATTAGTTCCCAGCTTTTTCCAAAGAGTTCTCCAGAAGTGGCCAATAAACTTCACATCTCTGTCTGATACTATGTTCAATGGTAAACCATGTATTCTCACGATCTCTTTGAAAAACAAATCAGCGACATATGAAGCATCATAAGTGGTTTTACATGGCAAGAAATGTGCCATTTTACTGAATCTGTCTACTACCACAAAAACACTATCATATCCTTTCCTTGTCCTAGGCAAACCTAGTACAAAATCCATGCTTATGCTCTCCCATGGCCTAGAAGGAATGGGTAATGGCTGATACAAACCTGCATTTGTGGATCTTCCTTTGGCTTTCTGACATATTACACATGCTTCCACAAATTTTCTCACATCTGACTATAACTTAGGCCAATAGTAATGTCTTTTTACCAGATCAAGAGTTTTATCAAGACCAAAATGTCCTGACAGAGTCCCACAATGTTTTTCCTAAATAATATTCAGTCTCATAGAACATCTGGGAATACATAGTTGTCCACCTTTGAAAAGTAATCCATCTTGGATCAGAAATTTAGAAAACTCAACATGATATTTGTCTCCAAAAGAAGTACATACCTTATAGACCTCTCCAAAGTCTTCATCATCTGCATACATTGTCTTCAACGAATCAATCCCAACACTCTCCAATTGGATCTGATTTATGGTTAGTACTCTCCTGCTCAAAGCATCTGCTACTTTGTTCTTAACCCCTTTCTTGTGCTTGAGTGTGAAAGTGAAAGCTTGCAAATTTTCCACCCATTTCATGTGTCTATGATTTAGTTTCTCTTGACTGTTTAAGAAACTGAGGGCCTAATTATCTGTGAACACTATGAATTCTTTGGGCATCAAGTAATGCCTCCATTTCTTAAGTGACTGGACTAGAGCATACATCTCCAAATCATAGGATGAGTATCTCTTCTTAGCATCATTTAATTTCTCACTGAAGAATACAATACTCCTACCTTCTTGGCTGAGTACTGCCCCAATTGCAATATGACTTGCATCACATTCTACTTGAAAAATCTTGCTGAAATCAGGAAATGCAAGAACTGGTTGTTCTGCCATCTTCTTCTTCAACGTTTCAAAAGAATTATCTGCCTCCTTTGTCCATGTAAACTTGCATTTCTATCCTCCCTTTATAGTGTCAAGCATGGGTGCACAGATATGACTAAATCCCTTTATAAACTTCCTATAAAAGGTTGCTAATCCATGAAAACTTCTAACATCATGCACAGTTTTGGGTGTTGGCCAAGATAGTATGGCACTTACCTTTTCTGGATCCATTCTCAGTTTGTTATGTGAGATAACAAATCCTAAGTAGATGATTTCTTCCTGCAGAAACAGACACTTTGCTAAATTTATCATTAGCTGCTCTTCATGTAACCTTTTGAGAACCAAGTCTATATGGATGAGGTGTTCTTCTCTCGTATTGCTGAAAATCAGGATGTCATCTAGATATACTATGACAAATTTACCTATGAACTCTCTCAAGACCTCATTCATCAATCTCATAAAGGTACTAGGAGTGTTGGATAAACCAAAAGGCATGACCTTCCACTCATATAACCCCTCATTTGTCTTGAATGCTGTTTTCCACTCATCACCAGGTCTAATCCTAATATGATGATAACCACTCTTTAAATCTATTTTGGTGAAGTATTTAGCTCCTCCTAAACAATCAAGTAAATCTTCTATCCTAGGGATTGGAAACCTGTACCTGATTGTTATTTTATTGATAGCCCTTGAATCAGTGCAAAGTCTCCAAGTGCCTTCCTTCTTTGGTGCTAGTATAGCCGGTACTGCACATGGGCTTAAACTTTTGCCAATTAGGCCTGTCTGCAACAATTCTTCAATTTGTCTTGCTGCCTCTGTATTCTGATCTGGAGTGAGCTTATATGCTGCTTTGTTGGGAAGTGTAGATCCTGGGATTAGATCTATACAATGGCTGATTTCTCTTATAGGTGGTAAGGAACTTGGCATCCCATCAGAACTAATGCCTTTGTACTTGTCCAACAGCTCTTGGACAGCTGGTTCTATGGATTTTTGTCTCTTATCTCCCTTGACTTCTTTTTGTTGTTCCTTGTTTACCTTTAGGCAAGGAATTAGAGCATATGCATTTGCTCCTTCTTCTCTTATCTCTTTCATGAATTGTCTTCCTTCTACCATCATCACTTTAACCTCTTTTCCTTTTGTCTCCACCTCTGTCTCCATTCATGGTATCAATTCTATCACCTTACCATTCTTGGTGATGGAGTAGGTGTTCCTAACACCATCATGGTATGCTTTTAAATCATACTACCATGGTCTTCCAAACAGGAGATGGAAAGCATCCATCTTGGCAATGTCAAACAATAGCTTATCCTTGTATGGGCCAATTTGAAATTCTACCCAAGCCTATTCTTCTACAACTGTTTGCTGTCCTTGGGTAAGCCATGAAATTTTATAAGGGCAAGGATGTGGCAGTCTCCTAAGCTTAAGTTTTTCTACCATCTCAATGGATACAAAATTCTCAGTAGATCCAGAGTCAATCAGAACTTTACATACCTTTCCTCCTACCTTGCAAGTAGTTCTGAAGAGAGACTTCCTTTATGGAGGTTCTTTTCCAAGCACTTTCATGGTGGTCATTGCTCTCCTAATCATCAAAGATTCTCCATTCTTAGGATACCCATAACTGCTAGGAGCATTCACACTTTGAATAGTGCTTGAGCTTGCTACACTCTGACAATCAGATTCTTGGATCAAATTGATCCTCTTTTCTCCTATTGAGCTTGTTGCCTTTGCTGGACATCTGCTAGCTATATGGCCTTCTTGGTTGCAATTGTAACATCTGATAGGTCCTCTTCCCTGAGATCTTCCTCTAAAAGGTGGTCTTGTGCCCCTGAAGTTTCCCTTTTGATTGTAGCTTCCTCCTTGGTTTTGACTGTTATCTCCTCCGCTGGTCTCTTGGTTGGATTCACTCTGGTATCCAAATCCTCTGCCTCTAAAAGGACTTCTTCCTCCTCTCTACTGTCTGCCTCTACCTCTATGATTCTGTTCATGCCTTCTCTTTAGTTTTTCTTCCACTTTGAGTGCTAACTGATAGCACTTTTGAACTGTATCTGGATTATGCAGATTTAAGTCTTCCTGGATGTTAAGTCTCAATCCATTAAGGTATCTTGCTACCTTCTCTTCCTCATCTTCCCTTACCTTTGTTTTTACACACAACTTCATGAATTCTTCTGTGTATGAGCTGACATCTAGCTCCTTCTGCTTCAAATAATGTTTTCTCTTGTGTAATTGGATATTGTAATCCAACGGAACATAGGCCTCTTTCACCAATACCATCATTCTCTTCCATGTTGTAACTCGGTTCTTTCCCTCTTTCACCCTGTCATCTTGGATGAAATTCCACCAAGTCAGTGTAGCTCCTTTCATTTTGGACTGAGCCATCTTCACTTGTTGGTGTTCTGGTATCTCTTATGTCTCAAAGAAATTATTCAAGTAGTCTATCCACTCCATTACTGAATCAGGTTCCATTTTTCCTACAAACATAGGCAGGTCTATTTTCACATCCATGGTCCTTCTTTCCATGGACTTGAGGGCATTGAGTAAGGGTCTCTGGTCTGCAGGAACCACTAGCTCTTCTTGCTTTGGGGTCTCCTCTTCATCCCCATCTTCTCGTTCACCAGAGTTTTCTTCCCCTTTCTCCACTCTTTCCCTCAGCTTCTCTAGTTCTTCCTTCAATTCCTGATTCTAAGCCCTATCAGCTCTACTTTCTACTATTTGCTTCTTCACCAAGGCTGTCAATTCAGCATTGGTCATTTTTGCTAGAAGAGTGTCCAATGCTTCTCCTTCCAACATTTTGCTTTCTCCTTCTACTACTAGATGGGACAAATGCCTTCAGAAATGAAATTTTCACACTAACCTTTCCCAGAGCTTTCTCTAGCTCTGATACCACCTGATGCAGAGCACGTGCCAGCTGAAGCGTGTGAACTAGTTCAAAAACCTCTTGGATCCCGCAAGACAGCCAAAAGAAACTATGTCGGTAAGACCTTTGAATTGTCTCCCTGAAACATACACACTCTTGCCTATCAGCAAGACAGTCCACTGTCGGTTAGGTTCAATACTCCTTCGCTGACACCTTCACCTCTCACCGATAATCCCTTGTCGGGCTGACAATGACTATCAGCACATCACAATGCCGCTCACTCCGATGTCCAGGTCACACCGACGTGGTCTTCGTTGGATTTGCCTATCGGCATGACAATCCACCATCAGTCAAGATAGAAACTCCTACGTCGATACCTATCTCTCACCGAAAAGCACACAACATGAACTTCTCCTTCGGCAGGACTAGCCCACTATCTACCCGATGAACAGATTCAATTCGGAGGTTCAACGGATAGGTTCAACCTTCCCCTTCAGTGAGACTTCTGTCTATCGGTGAACTCTTTAAGTCTCCTACCGATGCTATTGATTACACCGATGGACTTGCTGTCGGTAAAACACTAACTATCGACCACACCTCTATTCCTTCCGTCGATGGCTTAATTCACTCCGATGATCTACCAAGACTCCTTATCAGCCAAACCGCTTCTCTCTCACATCGACGGCAACGTTGAACCGGTTCAATTCAGAGGTTCAACGCTGAGGTTCAACTGAGAGGTTCAAACCTCGCGCCGAAGCTTTCTTTGTCGGTGACACCTTCCAACGGTCTCCCCGATCGGTGTGGCTTCCAACTGTCAGCCCCAGGTAATTTTCTCTCTCCGATGGCGATACTCACTCTGACGGTCACATACCAATGTTTACATCGGTAGGACTTGTTTCTTCGGCAAGACTTGCCTCCTGTTCTCCGATGGGCTATCTTACGCCGATGGACTCTCCGCCAACTCCTTTTCGGCCAGACTCCCTTCTTCCTCTCACCGATGATAGAACCATCGGTGAGACTTTCACTGTCAGACCCTCACAGTTCTCTTTCACCGATACCTTATCTCCCCTCGATGGATTTAACTCATACCGTTGTCGGTGAGACTCACCTCCATCAGACCAGCACGATTCCTCCTTGCCGATGCCTGACTCTCGCCGATGGATACGGCCAAGACCACACTCGGTGAGATTTTCACCGTCGGGTGAGCCTAGTTTTGACACGCTGATATCATTTCTTACGCCAATGGCTTGAATGCGAAATACACCCGTCGGTTATCCCTTATAAACAATAGACACTCAGAACTGATGCTTGAAGTGGTTCTGCAATTCTAGCCTTCCATACCTAGAATGAATAAACAAAGTTGGGGAAATTAATCTACAAGTCCATTCCACTGATTTCCCTAGAAATCTGCCAGTGGAATGGATTTATCCAATTAATTTGACCATAGAAGCTCAAAACTAATTTATATACAAACTCTACACAGAATGAACTTCTACACAAAGAATCTACATAGAATATTTACACAGGATATTTACACAGTATTCAGAATCTGGAAAGGAAGTAAATTGCAGAACTTCTATTCTTTCTTCATGTTCAGAAATTACATTCGACTATTCAAAGACCAGACCCAGAAAACTATCCCCGTGCCTCTACAAAAGGTTTTCCCCTTTTTATCTTTCCCAATGCGAGGGACTGACATTCTCCTCTATTTCTGGGATTTTTATCTTTTCAAAATTATAGGTGGAAACCCTTAATCTACCACGAATGACATTTGTTTTGCATAAGACAGCAAAACTCTTATAGCTAAGACACCTTGATTATCTTTCCCTTAATCCAAACTGTCAGAAACTTCATACAGAAAATGCTAACATTATATGTTACATTAGAAGGTGTTATAGATACCATGAAATGTCAAACTAATGTTAGTCTTCTTCTTCTTCTTGTGCATGTTGGTCCTTTTGAAGGGGTGCCCCTGCACCAAATACAATTTCTTTCTGAGGAAAAGTTTATTCACCAAGGACTTGCCCTGATAAATATTATTCAACTTCTTCCACAAATCACTTGCAGACTTCTCCTCATGGATGTTTAATAGAACAGAGTCAGATAAACTCAATCTTATCAGTCCTTTGGCTTTTCTACATATCAGATCCTGATCTTCTTGCTTCGTGCCTGTAGGTTGAACTCCAGACACAGCAACCCAAAGATCTCTATAGACTAATATGTCTTCAACCTTAAGTTTCCACAACTCAAAGTTTGTGCCATTGAATTTCTCAATGTCTATTTTGTCTGATGTACTTGCCATCTCTATTTAATTTAAAAATAACTCTCTATAGAACTCCCCCACAACAGAATTAACACAAAAAACCCAAACTACCGACAAGGATAACACAACGGGCCAGGCTCTGATACCACTTGTAAGGAAAGCAGAGGTGCGGAATACATCTTCCCTAATGTTAATTCAGAGAGGATAATGCAGACAGGTAACTTTCAATTCAAAAAATCACAGATGAATACACCAGAAAAATAGTGTAAAGAAAACAATACAGCACACAAAGACACCAATTTTACGTGGGAAAACCCTTTCGGGTAAAAAACCCACCACCACAATAGAAGCTATCTTTATTACAGTAAACTGAAGGCTTACAATAAAGATACCCAGCTCTTTTGTTCAGGTATCAATTCTATAACAATTATACAAAGCAGTTTATTGCATCTACACATCTACAGAATAAACTGTACAATTAGAATAGTTTCATCGATCTCTCCCTTCTGACAAGCTCACCAAAACTGTATATAAACCACAGTCTTCAAGAGCAAGAAACTGTTTTCACTTCTGCCCTAACTTCCATTTCAACTTACTCTGCACCGCTGTTCCAACTGTCGCGTAACTGTTGTCTGACAATTTACATATTCGTGGGAAACATTAGTCCCACATGCATCAGCTATCAGGCATAGCAGTAATATATATACACGTTCAAACGAGTAATGACTGTCAGCACATATGCCGACAAAACCAACGACTTTACCATTCGCTGACCATCGGAAAGACACTTAGCAGTCAGAAAGATATCTCTAAATATCGCCAATGATAATTTTCTTACCAATGTCCAAAACCTTCAATCTCCATCGATTGAACCATTGAACCTGTTGAACCATCGGTTGAACCATTGAACTGATAAACAATTCAACGAAGGAGTTCAACGAACCATCGGTTGAACCATTGAACCTGTGGAACCATCGGTTGAACCATTGAACCGATAAACAGTTCAACGAACCATCGAACCATCGGTTGAACAATTGAACTGATAAACATTTCAATGAAACAGTTCAATGAAGTAGTTCAAACTTTCATCAAAGTAACCAAAGAATAGAGATTGAACCAATGAACCTGATGAACCATTGAACTCGACAGACAGTTCAACAAAATAGTTCAACGAGTCAGTTCGACGAAATAGTGAACCTAATGAGTCAATTCAAACCCAATGAACAGTTCAAACTTTGCTGATGAAAGATAAACAGAAAACACGAAGATATGAAGTTCCAAGCAGTAACTTGAGACACAAGTTCTCTTCAACAACCTCTTGTATCTATTGGGAAAAGAACCAATAGGGCCTTATTCTTCAAATAGCAATTGTGTTTATCAAAGAGTTTCTCTAGAGTAATCAAACCTTTTGGGATGGTATTCCCCTTTAATTGCAACATTTCATCTTCTCCAGGAGTCTCACTTCGTTCAAATAATAGATTGACAAAAGTATCAGCCTTCTCCAAAAAGGACACAATCTGTCTGTCATCATCAAAAACTTGCCAATATTTATCATTATCAGGCACGCTTAGTCGGTATACTAATTCAATTTTATATTAATCTTTGTTGAACTCAGGATGTGGAAGTAAGAGAGTCATAGAGACTACAAGGCAATCATCTTTACAATTAAGAGTTCGAGGAATAGCCTTTATAGAGAAAGCATCGAAGAACTCTATTTAATCCCATACTAAGTTTTGGTATCTTCTCAACTTGGTGTTCTTTATTTGAAACTGATTTCTTACTTGCTTGACAACTAGTTCTACATCTCTGAGAAATCTCAACATTTTGATTCCTTTCTCTTTGGCAACTTCGAGACCTAGAAGGAGCACCTCATACTCTGCTGTATTATTAGTGTTTTCAAAAACCAATTTGAAAGCCATAGGAAATTTCTCCCCTGTAGGTGAAATAAAGAACAATTCTAGCCCCTGAACCGGAAGAAGAACAACTACCATCGAATTCCATAGTCCAAAGGCTAGAAGACTCGTCGAGACAGATAATTTTAGGGGTTACCTCTTTTTCCTACATGAGCATGTTGCAAGTATGGGGTTAACTAGTATTGTCATTAATGTCAACATACTCTTGTTGCATTAATGATAAGGATTGGATGAGTTGTGTGCTGAGGATATTGAGAAAATTAGTTCTAATCAGGAACATAGAAGAACAGTGAAGATAGTGAGCCAAAGATCCTAGCTAAGACAAGATCAGAAGATGTTCAAAGGGTTTGTAGATATGTGTCTTAAGGCATTCCAATAAAGATTTCATAGGTCCGCATGAAGATCTGAAGAAGTTGTGGACACTCAAGTAAAACCAATTCTGGCAGGTGTTTAGAGGTGACAAATTGATACGGATAGGTCTGATAAGATCCAAAAATGCATTATTCTATTCTGCAGATTTGGTGGAGTGTTTAGGAAGCCCTTGTGAAGTATCAACTTGATTGGTTCGTGGTCTAGAGGTCTGTAAGCACCTATTCCTTTGTGACAGTGATGACAGATTGTGTTCTTGAGGTTCCAGATGAAGGAGAGAAGGATTTCAGTAAGCAGATGTAGTATGGATGTTCTTGGTAATTCAGGCAAGCTTGTGGAGGTCTTTGGATCATGTCCAGTTTGTGTTCGTGGTCCACATTAGAGTTTGAGCTTGCAATTGAAGAGTTACTTTCAAATGATGGTGTTCTTCCTAAGTTTGGCCGATCGGATAAGCTACACATCTTGCGAATGATCTTGAAGATGTTATGTGAAGAATGGTGTGTTCCTAGAAGAATATTAAAGTCTCAGATCTATGTAGCCAATGGTGTGTTGATCCATGTGAAGTCTTTTGTAATTAGCCATGATGCATTTTCTTTGTAATGTCTACCGACTTAGTTAATCATTCCTAAGTCGATGTCTTGTATAAATAAGGAATTGTAAAGTCATTTCAAGATGTATCTTGTGGAGATGAGAGTGTGGTAGCGAGGAGGAGAGAAAAAGGTAGAGCAGAAGTATTTGGGCTTAAATGGAACCGACTCAAGCATGGTGAAGATGCTATTTTCCAGTTCAAGTATGTGATACTTATTATTTTGTAGATAGTGAGTCTCTTGTAGGCAGTGAGCCTCTTGTGAGTAGTGTGCTCGGGCAGTGAGCCCTAATTGGCATGTGCCATTTTGTTCTTTCTATTCTTCTAACAGAGAATACATTCTTGGGTTAGTCACCCCATGGTTTTTCTCTTAACTGGGTTTTCCACATCAAAATCTTGGTGTCTCATGTGTTAATGTGTTTCTTCTCTTGATTTAATACATTGTGTTTCCATGATTGATTTATTATTATGCTACTGAATTATAAAGTGGATTTAAGTGTTTAATTGGATGAAAGTTTTTGTACAACTGATTTGCCCCCCCTCTCATTTGTGTGCCCTGAATCTAACAATTGGTATCAGAGCTAATTTCCTCTAAAAGAGCTTAACCGTGTGACAAGATCCAGGATGTCATCATACAAGAAGGATAGTCTGAAGTTTGAAGGAACCAATTTTAATCTCTGGAAAAGTCGCATGAAATGCCACTTGCAATGTATGGCAATGCAGTACTGGACCATGGCTACAACGAAGTATACTCCTCCACAGAATGGCCTGAAAACCCCAACTGAAATCACAGATGCTGAAAACAATCTACGAACTAAAGAAGCCCTTCTAAGTGCCTTGTCTGATTCAGACCTTTCAAATGTTGTTGACCTACAAACTGCTTTTGAGATTTGGGAAAAATTGAAACTTCTACATGAAGGAGAAAAGTATGTTAAATGTGCAAGGCTACAGAGTCTGAAAGGAAAATTTGAAAATCTAAAGATGAGAGAAGATGAAAATATCACTACTTTTATGCCAAGAGTAAATGAGCTTGTTTGTGGAATTAGATGTGCTGGTGGAGTCTTGGATGAAGATGAAATTGTTGGTAAAGTTCTCAGATCCCTTCTTTCTTCTTATAAAATCAAAGTTGCTGTCATTGAAGAATTCAGAGCTCATTCATCAATCACAAGAGATCAATTGGTTGGTAAATTAGCTGCATTTGAATTGACCGAGTTTGGAGATGCCCCCCCGCAAGACTAAATCTGCATTCAAAGCCAGTGTCTCTGTAAAAGGTAAACAAAGGTTTGATCTAGGAAAGAACTCTTCAAGGAAACCCTTATGGTATGAAAAAGAAAGAAAAGACCTAGAAGAAGAGGAAGCAGAAACTGCTCAACTTGAATCCCTTATTGCAAAAACACTGCTAAGAGGATCTGGCAAGTATGAAGGGAAATTGCCTTTTAAATGTTTTAACTGCAATAAGATTGGTCATTTTTCCTCAAGGTGTCCAGAAAGATTTTCAAGGCCAAATCCTAACAAATCAAGGTTCCAACAGAATTGTTACTATGTTCACGAAGGTGATGATAATGAAGGAGTAACAGATGATGAATCAGAATCAGGAAACAAATCCCAAAGTGATTGAGTGTTTATTGCCATCAAGGAAGAAAATCCAATGCCCTTTGAATTTGTCAATCATAAAGTTGTAGAAAGAGCTCTGGCTGCCCAAGTCGAAGAAAAGGATGATTGGGTCATTGATAGTGGATGCTCTCACCATATGACAGGTGACAAAAATAAGTTCATAGATTTGGAAAGGTATAAAGGAGGAGTGGTAAAGTTTGGTGATAATTCTACTGGTAGAATCAAAGGTAGAGGAACTAGATTTCTTTTGATGGAAAGAACAAAACCGGTAATGTACTATATGTTGAAGGATTGAAGCACAATCTTCTTAGTGTTGGATAGTTGATCGACAAAGGCTATGATCTTCGATTCAAGAATGGAAAATGCAAGATCTTTGAAAGTTCTGGAATAGAGATTGCATCCGGTACCCAAACAAAAGGTAATATCTTCCATTTAGTTGGTACTGGTAAAAGTTGTCTATTTGTGCAAATTGATTGGAGTTGGTTATGGCATAGGAGGATGTGTCATATAAATTTTGATAATATCATCAAGTTAAGCAACACTCAGGCTGTAAGAGATCTTCCAAAATCAGTGAAACCTACAAATAGTTTGTGCAAAGAATATCAGTTGGGAAAACAAAGTAGAGTCTCATACAAAAGTAAGGAACAATCTTCTACCAGATTATTGGACTGAGTTCATACTAATTTATGTGGTCCGTCAAGAATTAGAAGTGTGCAAGGTGATAGATACTTCATATTATTAATTGATGACTATTCCCGGATGATGTGGGTGACCTTTCTAAAGGACAAATCAGAGGCTCTTGAGAAATTCAAAATACTCAAGGCTATGGTTGAGAATGAAACTGGATTGAACATAAAATGTCTGAGGTCTGATAGAGGTGGTGAGTTCACATCTGGTGAGTTCATAGAATTCTGTGAGAAGCATGGAATCAGAAGATAATTGTCTGCTCCTAGGACTCGTCAGCCGAATGGAGTAGTGGAAAGAAAGAATTGGACCATCCAAGAAGCATCTAGGACCATGATGATGGAAGTAAATATTCCTTAGATCTATTGGAGAGAAGCTATCAGCACTACAATCTATACCCTCAATTGAGTACAAATCAGAAACAATATCGATAAGACTCCTTATGAACTTTGGTTTGGTATCACTCCCACAGTGAGGTATTTTAGAGTTTTTGGTAGAAAATATTACATCAAAAGAGATGAAGATCTAAGCAAGTTTGATGCTAGAAGTGATGAAGGAATATTCTTGGGGTACTCTACTCAAAGCAAAGCATATCGGTGTTATAACAAGATACTGAGAAAGATTATAGAAAGTACTAATGTGAAGGTTGATGAAGGAATTGAAAAACTATCAAGGTTTTATGAATATGATGAAGATGATTAGAATTGTGTTCTAATTCAAGGAGCCCAAGTCCCTTCTGAAATTCAAACTGATCCAGTAAATCAGGAAGAAGAGATGAGTTTTAATAAGCCTGATCAAGAATTAGAAGTGTAAGAAACTCCCAAAGTTCCTAGATATGTAAGATTGAACCACTTTGAAGATCACATCATGGGTGATAAAAGCAAAGGTGTACAAACAAGAAGAAGGGTTGCTCAAGATTCATAAGAGTATTGTCTGATTTCAAAGATTGAGCCTAAGACAGTGAATGAAGCTTGCAATGATGAAAACTAGACTAAAGCAATGGAGGAAGAGCTAATGCAAACTGAGAAGAATCACACATGGGATCTTGTTCCCAGACCTTGAAACAAGAATGTGATTGGAACCAAATGGGTCTTTCGGAACAAGCTAAATGAAGTTGGTGAAGTAATCATAAATAAAGCCAGATTGATTTGCAAAGGTTACTCCCAAATAGAAAGAGTTGATTTTGAAGAAACTTTTTCTCCGGTGGCAAGAATTGAAGAAGTCAAATTATTTCTTGCTTTTGTTGCCTTCGAGGATTTCAAAGTATATCAGATGGATGTCAAGTCTGCCTTTCTAAATGGTGACTTGGAAGAAGAAGTATACATTAAGCAACCAGATGGATTTCAATTATCTGATCATGGTGATATGGTCTGCAAGTTGAAGAAAGCACTGTATGGACTGAAGCAAGCCCCAGGAGCCTGGTATGAAAGATTGGATAAGCATCTTTTGAAGATTGTTTTCAACAAAGGTACTGCTGACAGTAATTTATATTTCAAAACTGATCATGAAAACATCTTAATTGTTGAAGTATTTGTTGATGATATCATTTTTGGAGGAAGAGATAGCATGTGCAAAACTTTTACAAATCAAATGAAAAGTGAGTTTGAGATGTCCATGCTTGGGGAAATAAATTTCTTGTTGGGTCTGTAAATCATTCAAACTAAGAATGGAATCTTCATTTCTCAGACCAAATATGTGAAAGAATTGTTGAAGAAATTTGGGATGGAAGACTCAAAACCAGTGAGTACTCCCATGGCAACTGGATGTAAATTGAGCAAAGATGATGACTCTCCTAAGGTTGATCAGAAAAAGTAAAGGTCAATGATTGGAGGACTGTTGTATCTCACTCAAACTAGACTTGATATTATGAATGTTGTTGGTCTTGCTACTAGATTCCAAGCTGATCCTAGAGAATCTCATGTCATGGAAATCAAGAGGATTTTTTAGGTATCTAAAAGGGACAGTTGAGTATGGTTTGTGGTATCCCAAAGATCACAATTTCTCTCTTCATGCATATACAGATGCGGATTGGGCAGGAGATGTGGATGACTGAAAGAGTACCAGTGGTGGAGTATTCTTTTTGGGAAAGAGATTGGTTTCTTGGCTGAGCAAGAAATAAGAGGTAATATCTCTGTCCACTGCAGAAGTAGAATATATTGCAGTAGCAGGTAGTTGTACTGAAGTTTTGTGGATGAAGCAAATGCTAAGGGACATGGGAGTGGAGTATGAAGAACCTATCACAATCTTCTATGATAATTCAAGTGCAATAAAGATTTCAAAGAATCCAGTGTTGCATTCAAAGACCAAACATATATCCATGAAGTTTCACTTTTTGAGAGAGCAAGTGAACAAGAATGAAGTTAGGTTGGAGTTTGTGCCTTCTAAGGATTAAATTACATATATCTTTACTAAACCTCTACCTTAGGACTCTTTTGAGTATCTCAGGGAGAAGTTAGGGGTTATTACCCCTCCGGTGATGAACTAAGATGCATTGATGTGCATCAGTCTAGTGGATATCACAATCATATCTTGTGGTGCACTGATGTGCATCAGTCCAGTGGATATCACAGTTATATCTTGTGGTCCGGATTGATGATGGGGAGCTGCTATTCAGGGGGAGTAGCTAGTATGATTCTGAAGTGTTAGAGTTGTAAGTATGTGCCCTTTGCCAATGATGTAAAAGGGGGAGAGAAGACATGCGAAAAAAAAATGGTTGCTAATCAAAGGGGGAGCAATAAAGGAAGAAAGACATGTGAATGGGTGTTGGTGATAGGGGGAGTTCTGTTAGTAAAGGAAAGTTCTTGTCTTGATGGTTAAAACAGTTTTTCACATCATATGTTGCCATCAATGACAAAGGGGGAGATTGTTGCAGGTATGGGGTTAACAGTACTATCATTGATGTCAACATACTCCTATTGCATTAATGATAAGGATTGGATGAGCTGTGTGCTGAGGATATTGAGAAAATTAGTTCTAATCAGGAACAGAGAAGAATAGTGAAGACAGTGAGCCAAAGATTCTAGCTAAGACAAGATCAGAAGATGCGGTTCAAAGGGTTTGTAGATATGTGTCTTAAGGTGTTCTAGTAAAGATTTCAATGGTCCACATGAAGATCTGAAGAAGTTGTGGTAGCTCAAGTAAAATTGGATTTTGCAGGTGTTCAGAGGTGACAGATTGATACAGATAGGTTCAGTAAGATCCAGAAATGTATTATTCTGTTCTATGGATTTGGTGGAGTGTTTAGGAAGTCCTTGTGAAGTGTCAACTTGATTGGTTCGTGGTTTGGAGGTCCGCAAGCACCCATTCCTTTGTGACAGTGATGACAGACTATGTTCTTGAGGTTCCGGATGAAGGAGAGAAGGATTTCAGTAAGCAGATGTAGTATGGATGTTCTTGGTGATTCAAGAAAGCTTATGGAGGTCTTTGGATTGTGTCCAGTTTATGTTGGTGGTCCGCATTAGAGTTTGAGCTTGTAATTGAAGAGTTACTTTCGGATGATGGTGTTCTTCCTAAGTTTGGCCAACCAGATAAGCTACACATCCTGCGGATGATCTTGAAGATGTTATGTGAAGAATGGCATGTTCCTAGAAGAATATTGAAGTCTCAGATCTATGTGGCTAATAGTGTGTTGATCCACATGAAGTCTTTTGTAATTACCCATGATGCATTTGCTCTGTAATGTCTGCCAACTTAGTTAATCATTCCTAAGTCGATGTCTTGTATAAATAAGGAATTGTAAAGTCATTTCTAGATGTATCTTATGGAGATGAGAGTGTGGTAGCGAGGAGGAGAACAAAAGGTAGAGTAGAAGTATTGGGATTAAACAAGCATGGTGAAGATGCTATTTTCCAGTTCAAGTATGTGATACTTATTATTTTGTAGACAGTGAGTCTCTTGTAGGTAGTCAGCCTGTTGTGAGTAGTGTGCTCACACAGTGAGCCCTAATTGGCATGTGCCATTTTGTTCTTTCTATTCTTCTAATAGAGAATACATTCTTGGGTTAGTCACCCCATGGTTTTTCCCTTAACTAGGTTTTCCATGTCAAAATCTTGGTGTCTTATGTGTTAATGTGTTTCTGCTCTCGATTTAATGCATTGTGTTTCCATGATTGATTTATTATTATGCTACTGAATTATAAAGTGGATTTAAGTGTTTAATTGGAAGAAAGTATTTGTACAATTGATTTAGCCCCCCCCTCTCAGTTGTCTACCATGAATCTAACAGAGCATATATGTACCTAGTCTAGTTTCTTCATATAGTATCTGTGCTCTTGGATCATCAGATTTTAGGACTGTATACTTTGCTTTGGGTTTTGGATTTAGTCTGACTTTCTTTCTGTGGATTGGGATTAAGGCATGGGACCAATCCAATTGTATTTCTCCACCTAGGTGTTTACAAAAACTTCTAGTAAGTAGCATGCCATAGCTTGTGGGAATGTTAGCAATGAAGATGGTGAGCTTCAGTTTCTTTTTTTGGAAAGTGGCTAAAGCAACTTGCGCATCTTTGAGCTGGCCTACTAATGGGAATAATTTAGATTCCATGGAGTAGACTTTGCCTAAGGGTTTATTTAATGACAAGCCGAGGGCATGAGAAACCTTAGCGGGCATGACGTTGTCAGAAGCGATAGAATCTATTATGTAATCGCTATGTTTATAGCCAGCTATATACAAAGAAACATAGAATGGGTCAGGCTTATCTAGGAGAATAACATTTACCAATGGGGTACCATTTTGTGGAGATTCACTAATGAGATCATCATGTGAAAGCTCTTCAGGTTGTGAGTCGTTTGACTATTGGTGTACTGAAGAAGAAGGATCTATCTTTCCTTTAACAATATGCAATAATCTCTCCAACTGATGAGGATTCAACTTTAAGTAATCAAGTTGAGAAATTTGTACTTTTGTTTTCTTGTAATGCTCTATGAAATCAAATGCATCATCAGGCAAGGGAGATGAATCACCAAGGGGGGAACCTTGTGTGCCTTTATCTTTCATGGCAGTAAGAGGTTGATTCTCCAGAGGACATTTTTTGTTAGAATCTTTGGGACATTTTCTAGAATTTTGTGGGCAGATTCAACTTTGGCTTTTCCTTCATTCTTATGATACTAATTTCTTGTGAAGATATTACAAGAATGATTGTTAATGTCCTAAACCTCTTATTTTTCATTATCAGACTCATACTCTAGAAAGTTGATTGTTGGTTGGCGATAGGTCTCATTTGTCTCATCTTCTTGAGAGACATATTCTTCTATCTTCTCACTTGATAGATTCATCTACATGAACCTTGCCATTTTAGGACAAGTTCTGCCATCATGGTTAGTATTCAGATGAAAATCACATGTAGCTACAATTTGTTTATGACCGGAGGAAGGATGTTCAATAGCCAGTCTTTGTATTGGAGGAGGAAGCCTAGATGGCTTGTTCTACTGGTATGGTACACAATTTCTCCTAGGTAAATCTTGATATAGTGGAGGTGGATTATACAGAAGTTGTTTCTTGAGCAGGAGTAAATCATTGGCTAGTTTCTGAATCATCAGGTTTGTAGTGGATGAATTAGAAGACTGTGCCTTCCCCTTCTACAAGTCTTTGTTCCATTTTCTGGCAGTCAACAAATCATCTTTGATTTCAATGGCCATGGTCTGTGTCGCTTCTAAATCAGCCACTTGAGCTCTTCTCAAATGGAAACTTATATTTGGAGGTTGTGCGTTTAGAAAGAAACAATTTTTATTCTCTATAGTTGGCCTTTTAGTAGTTTTGATTCTATTCACCAACTTGTTAAAACATGCCATAAACTCCCGCATCAGCTCGTGAATCTCTTTCTTCATTTGAGTAAGTTGTGCTAACAATGCATGTTCATCTTTAGCACTTTTGAAACGGTCTTCAAATTTTTGGCGCATAATCACCCATGAGTTTATAGTTTTGGCAGGCAAATGTTGAAACCATTCGTCTGTAGAAACTTTTCCATCTCTAGTGAATTAGGGTAAAACTTTTCTAGATCCATGTGGTAAATCATGAAACTGATTACCTAAGGCAAGGGGGCCAATAGCTGCTCCCCAAGGCACAAGTTGAGACATTTGCGGTGGTGGAATTGGTTGAATATTTATAAAATAGGAACTGCAGTCCCGTGCAAGGTCAATGCTTGGTAAGTGGAGGAGGAGGCAAAGGTTCTAGTAGGACTTCTTGCAGGTGAAGGAGGCCTACTAAAAGATTTAATGTTCCTTTTTGGGGGAATAAAAGATTGGGAAAAATCAAGACTTGCTAGCTTTTCAAAATCAGGATCCAAGATGCCCTTTTCACGGTCTCCTCTGGTATATCTCTTGGCGACCAGGTTGATTTTGAGCAGGATTCACAGGGTGATATTCTTGAATAGGTCAGATAGGTGGACCAACTTGTCTATCTCTTCTTGGAGCTACTTGAATAGGAGCACACCTGTTAGCTACTTCCAATTCTTCTTCTGCAATACCTTGAGCTATTAACTGAGCACGAACATGAATTTCTATTCCTATGTCTTCTTCTTCATCAAGCACTACATCTACTTCTTGATATTGGTAATTTGACCTCCTATATCTCCAAGCCAATACTCACAACTCAGTAATTATATCTTCTTGCTCAAGGTCCAACCAATTAACATTAGGTTGTAAAACAGGTCTAGCTCTACGTTGCAGAACCATATTTATTGATCAAAAAGATTTTCTTTGAACACATTAAGGTGACTTTTTCCAAACAAAAGAGGTATGTTCAAATTCAGTCCCTAGCAGAGTCACCAAAAATCTATTGGTAAACAGATTTGCACTATAACATATGAATTATTATATTGACTCTTTGCCCAGAAAACATATAGTGAAAATACGTACCAACAATTGGTAAAGTTGTAGTTTTTCTATCAACTTACCTCTGTGTGTAGAGGGGCAGCTCCCTCGTTCAATAAATTACGGATTCTTGTGATATTTAAGAAAGAAGGGAAATTAAAGAAACGTTTGGAAGGTTAAGATAATGAGCTTACGAACATTGACTCAACCAACATGTATAAAGTTTGACAATCCCACCAAGACAATATAAGAACACTTCTTAAACTATTAAAGTGAGCGTATGTAGTATTAAAAAGAAGAAATGATTCAGGAGATATTCAACATACGTTGAAATATTATCTAGTAACCAATTCCTCTAAGACTAGTTGTTATTCCACATTGAGATGTAAGATAATGTAAAGAAAAACATCATCCATCAACATAAGAGGAATGAATAATGTTAAAAATATATTTGAGATCACACAATCCAAAATGTCTCTTATTTCTTCACACTAAGTTGTACAACTCTATTTCTCATAACACCATTTGAAATGTGAAAGCCAAAAAGTCCCTTTTACACATGCCAAGTCTTGTATATATAGACTTGTCTCCAGTAACCAACTTTATAACTACCTCATAACTACTTCTCCTAACTACCCAAAATATTTTATGGAAAATAAAAGTGCGCTTTAATTAATTTTTATACAATCTTTTCAAAAGTTCCCAAAATAAAGTGCACTTTATAACTTAATTAGAAAAGAGTGATGTAAAGTCACTTTCATAGAAAGAGAACTAAAACCTATAATCTTGCAAACTTTGAAAAGTGGAACAATATGATTGATCTCACAAGAAACCATTAGATTTTATCCTCGCCACATCTGGTATCATCTGAAGATGTTTTTGCTGCCACAAACTGTTGTGAAGGAAGGGATGACTTTGTTTTGTATGCTCTGAACACCCTGACTACTGAAGCTATAAGTTTATTTTTGGGAACAAAAACTCCTATCATACAAAGCTTCCATTATGATTGATCTTTCTGGACAACACTCAAATTATGATGATAATCTGATATATCATCAACGCTAGAATTGACAGCAACAAAGATGAGATTCAATTTGTCCATAAGTCCATTGAAAACCTGTTTATTGAACTCTGTATTAATCATGTTTTCAAAGTTTCTTTTAATAGATTGAGCTTCCAAAACTAAAGATTTATCTTTATCCATCACATCAAAATTGATTGCTAATAAATCAGCATGAATCTTCATCTTCACCTGTTCACAAGTTTCTAGGAGCTTTTCTTGAGCAGCCAAAACTTGTTTTATATTTGACAATTTCCATTCAACTGAACAAAGCCAAGAACTAAATTGATTTTCTTCAATGTTTGAAAAGACTTTTTCAGAAAATAATATCTCATTATCAGTTTTGATCATCTCACTGAGGTCCTTGGATATTCCCTGCCACAACAATTCATCCTTTTGGATACTTTTTATTTCTGTGTCAACCTCTTCCCTCTTTGTTTCTACTTCATCATATAGATTCTTTGCTTACTCAATGAAACCAAATGCCTTTAATTTTATACGTTCAACCCATTTTTCAGTCACTTTTTGATACAACTGATATTTGCTGACACTTTCAATAATCTCTTTTTCAACATTATTTTCAAGAGAGAAATTAGTGGGGGTAGAGGAAGTATCAAGAGGCAAAGTGGATGTATCTATGACAGATATCAAAACTTGCACCCATTGCATTAGTTGATCTTTCATGTGCCTTTCTTTCTCTATCCTTTTTATTAAGTTGGCAGCTGATACTTGAAAATTTTGCATTTACACCCTCATATGTAGATGGACCAACATCTATCTTAGTGATGTTAAACTCACTTTTTGTAGCCTTATTCAAATTCTTTTCTGAAACAGGTTGTGCAACCTCAACATAGACATTGCTTGATGAGAATCCACTGCCATTCTTGATGTAATCTTGATCGTTTTAGATTTGGGAGACCTTTGTAGCAAATTGGAGACTGTATCAAAATTAGGCATGATTAATTGAGCATTGTTTCTTTTTCTTTACAAACTTTGTTGCAACCAGGAAGAAGAAGGATTATGTGAGGATTTTGGAATATTTATGGATAGAGGTACTATGTTTGAGGGAAGAACATGCTCACTGAATATGTTCATAGGTGGCAGGAGTATAGATTGTAATGCATGATGGGAATGAGGTGTTTCATGAGAAGGAGAAACAATGAGAAGTAAAGGAGAGATATTTAAATGCTCATGATTTGATGGATGATTTCAGGACTTGTGGACTTGTTTTCCTCAACTACTTCCTGTATGGGAGGCAATGCATTATCCTTTATTTTTGTCTTCCCCTTTTTCTATTTTTCATCATTTTCACAAATGCTCTTAAGACCCTTTCTTCTTGATGGATCTTCTCTATCATCTCCTCCTTGAGTACTCTTATGTGATCCAATGCTTAAAGATGGAGAATGAGATCAAAAAGAAGAAGAAGAAGAATTTGAATGCTTATCTTTCCTACTTGATGATAAAGCATTATTACTTGTCGGTTTAGTAGTTGTAGCCTCAATATCCTTTTTCTTTACTCAATCTTTAGTCTTTTCAATGATATGAGCAGTTCTTATACCTAAATCTTTGATCTCCTCACTAGCCCAATTGATGGGTGGTAAAGGCTGTGTTTCAATTTTATCAAAATAGACAGGGTCAATTAATTCTGAACCATCTTCCTCAATTCCATCTATATTGCAATCTAGCTTGAATTCTCTGATCTGTCTAATGGTCATCCTCATCCAGTATCGTTTACATACCTCATAATCATTTTCACAATCTTTGCAAAAGTCTTCAAGTTCTAGAAAGTGACAATAACCTGCACCAAGTCATAGATTGTCTCTAACATATCCTTTGCTATCAAAAGGGAATCTCATAGTATAGGCATACAAGCTGATTTTTATTAGAGATCTCTCTATGTTTTGAGCATCTGTGGAAGATTTATAGTTGTAATGACTAAGGCCAATGGGAAATGGAACTCCAGGTTTCTTTGGATTACTTATTAAGTGAACCAATTTGCCTACATAGTTCTATCAATACCATCTTGTCATCTACATATCTAGGCAACTTGTATGGATATCCATCAAACCTGCCAACTCGCAGATAGGTAAATCTAGGATATTGGATGAAGTAGCTCCCATATATTTTGATTATGTTGGTGTGAACAGGGTTATTACCTATCTGGTTTAACCTTTGTTGTGTAGATAATTCATATTATTTAACTATCTATTAGTTAAATAATACTCACACACATGTTCACATCTTAAGTTGACTTAGGAAGCATTCTAGTTGTCTTCTAGATGTTTCTAGTTGTTGATAGTTGTAGTTGATAGTTGTCATCTTATCCTATAGTTGTCATATGTCATAGGATTGTGACACTTGTCAGATGACTACAACATCTTGTATCTCACCTTGGTCTTTATAACCAAGGCCTCATTGTACATTATGTAATCCAGAACATTGTTGTATCATGGCAATATAGCATTCTTTTTGCTTGTCTCTCTTGTGTGGAAGGTTATTTGGTTTTGCAGATTTGATCCTGGTGGTTGATTGCTCCAATAGATTAGACTGGCAGCTTCTGGTGATATCCAGAGTGTAGTATTACATTGAAGTTCTCTTACTGTTAACATTGTGAAAGCATCATTCACCCTATGGTAGTGCTTGTAACTTTGTTCTAGCTGTAACTAAGGGTAGTAATCATAGATCTGTGTCATGTTATCATAAGTTCCTTTGGTAGCAAGACCTGGCCATGATTTCATGCATGCAATTGCATAAAATATGTAAGAAGACATGTAGAAATGTTCATTCAATTCAAAATTGGTCAACTGATAATGTAAATTGTCACTAATAATGCTGCCCCAATTAATAAACTAATTTCCTGCACAAATAACATTTACAAAAAGGAACATCCACATTTCAAAATTAGCTGCTTTTTCATCTCCCGTCACTCTATGGAGTAGAACAATCATATTGGAAATATCCTCTATGAAGCATGATCTGTGAAGGACTTTAGGCAACTATGATTTCCCTCCTTTTGGTGTATGTAACCAGTCTGTTTCTATAGTGTTGAGACATTGATGTTTCCTTTCGTTGAAATATTGATGAGAAAGCCTTTTGTCTATGCTCACAAACTGATCTCTGATAGGTAGACTAAAAGTAATGCCAATTGAAACACTGTCTAACCTGACAATTAGTTTGTCATCAATGGTTCTGATCTCTCTGGTGTCTGGATTATAATACTTCATACATTCTAAAACTAGATCTATGCATTGGACTACCACAGGGAAATCAGTTGCATGGGCTAATCCACTATCGAACAATTTCTGAGCCATCGGTGATCTTTTCCCTTGTTCCATAGTCTCCCAGAAATCTGCCAAACTGATGTGACCTAGAGAAGTATCTGATATTTCTGGAAGCGTGGATTCAAGAACTGAGAGGAACTCAAACCCCTAATATCTTTATTTCATGATTAAATATTTGCAACAAGTTGTGAAATCTGCCTGTATTTATTTTATTTCAACATTTTCTGCAGTGTTTTATGAGGTTTTGCTTGATAATTTCCAATTTGTTGTCTATATGTATGCAATGGATTTTGAGAGGAGATTAGAAAAATACTTTATTCAAACAAAAAGGCAACATGAGTTCATAACCGGGCATCTGCATATGATAAATATCCTTGGAGCATGAAATTTCCTTGAGGTTGTTTATAAACAGTTTGTGTGTCTATTCTCTGCCTTCCACAATTGCCATACATGCTACATTCAAAATAGCCATTATTGCTTTTCTTGAAAACTGTATTTGTCTGCAATATTTAATCAAAAATTTCATAGGCCTTCTGTATTCTATTCAGGAAATTAATATTGCACCTGGAGATTCAATATACCTAGTGTCCACACTTCTATATTTTTGCATATCCTGCATTCTTTGTATTCCATGCGATGATATTTATCTGAGGCATTTTCTCAAATGGTTCACAAACTTTTCACATATCCCCATGCATAGTATAACTATCTGTCAAAGCATTTCAGACTTATAACATTTTGAACAAAATTGAGCCAATCTGTAAAATAATTCATGTGTATTGGCTATGATTCCATGTTTTCCATCTATGTCTACCAAATCATATCAAATTATACTAGCATTTGTACTCATAGGAGGTTTAATGAATAGGCTTGATAGGATCAACCGGAGAAATTAGAAAATTTTTCAGAGTGAATTCACATGAGAGAATTTTCTAAGCATATAATGTTCACATATAAAGCCCGTCGACCAAATCTTTGAGGTTTATAGGTAGACAACTCTACAAAGTAGGCAAGAGAAAACACATCTCCCACAAAAAAGCAAACTGGATTGGTAGGTAAAACTCATTTGATCCTTTTGAACTTTAGACGCAACTGATAAGTTTTTGATAGTTGCTTTTGCTTGTCCTGATAAGCAGTATGGCGTATTTGTCTTCGAATATGTAATCTCAATCAACATTAACCTAGGTGAAAGCACTGGCTTCATACATAATTCTTTCTCTGGGCATGGGAAAATGTCAGTTGGAAATGACTGAGACTATCTACTACCATGTCTCGTTTTCTTTTATCAGCATTAACAAGTAGTCAATAAATTGGAGGAGACCATATATGACCCAAATCCTTCATCATGTTGCTTGCCTTGGTAATCAGTTTGATCATAGCCTAGAAATGCTTCATAGTTAACAATATAGAATCGATTGGGTTATCAAGTGCATGAACTATTGCTCTTATTATGGAATGGATGTGTGGGATTATGAAATGACTTTCAAATAGAAATGCACCACATAGGTAAATTGCAGATAGCTTTCATTTTTGGTGGTTACAATAACTTTGACGAGAGACATATTGTCCTCTAATTTTCTAAGGAGCAGTTTCCAGTAAGTGTGTTGAACTGTTGTAGCCCTCTCATGGTAGCATATCTTTCAACAACTCTTTAAATCCATGCATACATTGCAATGATTGGATTTCAATAGATATCATTTCCTTGTGCACTGACATACTTTGGTGGATGTCCATATATTGTCCTTAAGACTCTTTCTTGGGTGTTGGCGGTAGGATGCTGGCGGTGGTCACAATTCTAATATTGCACCAGCGATTTGCAAATAGTTTTCGAAACCTTCTCCAATGTAATCACTTTGTTCACATGTGGTAATCTCACTGAAATCACATCTCTTTGAAGCATTGTGCCAAAAAATCTATGCCATTTGTTATGTTCCAACACTTTTCATGTAGGTTTATCGGCTTGCAAAACTGATTGGCATATCTTTCAATAGTTATGAGATTACATCACTTTGAGCCATCCGATCATGGAGTTGTGAATTTCTTTTGCCTTTATTTTAGGAGGAATGAAGAGTGTTCGATGAAAACTATTGTTAATAACTAAATCCTGTCCATATTCGTCGTTCTATGATACCACTTGTTTGAAGTTTTACTGTTTATTGTTTGCTAACTATATATAGAGGATCGACTGTTATTGACACATTGACTTACTTGAAGATTGACGTTGGGATTATGGTTTTTCATTAGGCCACCTTCTCCGGCATGCAACTCCTCACGTTTAGCATATAGTCTGTTTATTAGAACAAGGCATAATAACCACTGCATGTATCGAGAACCATGATAAATATTTATCATTGTTTAATAGTCAACTTTTGTGGCACGAGTTTAGAGGAGTGTGGCCACCTTCTCCTTCATTCCCACAAGACTCAACAGAAATTTTAGGAGATGAACGTGAACAAATGTAACAAGCTTTTACCCAAGTGATATAACAAACTTGAAACCTTGGATGCCATTGTGAATTTATACTTTTTGATTCTTCTTGCACTTCTCCGAAGGAGAATAATGTGCCCTTTGTGATTTTAAACAATAAAAATCACTTTTTAACTCTCGGCTGCCACAAGTGAATGTGGATTTCTTTTTTTTAATCATCTCTTCGAACTTATAAAATTATGCTATCAGTAAAAAGCCAAAATGTTCAACTTAGCCAAACTCAGAAGTTACGCAAACTTAGTGAAAGACAAAAATTGACGCAAGGTTTGCGAAGAATAGAATCTGACGCATAGTGGACTTTCCAAAAAACAAAAGTTGATGTGAGCTTCATATAAAAGGAAAGTGGACGTGAAATATAATATTACTAAGCCATGAATTTTTGTCTTGGCATAATATTTCTACTTAAAGCTTTAATGGAGAGAAATAAGACAAAGAATGACATCATGATAACAAATTATCGACATGACTGACACAAGAAGGACAACACTGATGAATTGCAGCCAAAAAGATGACTTAGTACAGAGGTTTGATTTGCAAAAGGTTTCAAAGTTGGGTAGAAAGATGGGGTAAACACACCCACATCAAACTCCCTTCTCCCTCATCTAACTACATGTCCATTGCCTACTAACCAGTACAACCTCCTAGAACATCTAGGAAAGACCCCTGCACAAATATCCATACTTGAGCTACTTCGCACATGACCCCTTCACAAAGATGTGCTTGACAAAGCACTATTGGAAACTCAAGTTCTTGCCAACTTGAATGTGACTCAATTCTAAGCCATGGTAGGACATATCACTGCACCTCATCATCTCACATTTTTAGAAAAGGATCTTCCCACTTCTAAACACTTACATAATGACACCTTACACATCGAAGTCCATATCCACAAGCACATCATCAAAAGAGTCTTAATAGATGGTGACTCTGGACTAAACATATGCATTGTTAAATTATTAAAACACTTGGGATACTCGGATGTGGTTGTAGATACCAGTGAGTGCATCACAATCAGAGGGTATGATGATACCAAATGACTATCTGAGGCACTATCAAGCTCCCTATTCAAGTGGGATAAAAGATAATGGAAACAAAATGTCAGGTCCTTGATCTTGACCTCCCCTACAACATTCTTCTCGATTGACCATGGATCCATGCCATGCAAGCGGTCCCATCTACATTCCATCAATGCCTCAAGTTCCCCCACAATGGCATAGAAGTAACTATCTACATCGATCCCCACCCCTTCCAATACTGCAATTTCTTGGAAGGCCATGACCACACTTTCTGCCCATATAACAAAGCCATCACCAAAACCAACCCTACAACTTCCACCTCATACATCGACCCCACCAACATTACCACCACTTCATCCCAAACACCTCTACCACTCGAGGTCAAGATCAAGCTCAGTGACATGGGATGTGGGGAATACGACCTACATGGTACCTTTTGTGTGGGTACATTACCCAATCCTAAAATGTTTGGCATCCCAAAGATAGAAGCAGCCAACACAGTAGTCATCAAGTGTAAACCATCACCTATCTTTGAAAAGAAACATCTCCTAGATCAGGATGTGTTTGAAGATATCTCATCTCAGTTATATAAGGATGAAGAATCTAAGCAAGAAGCTCCCACCATACCAACAAAAATCTATGGTAAAGGGTCTAAAATTGTCAAAAACATGGGTTATAAAGGACAAGGTGGTATCAAACTTCATGAAAAAGGGATCATGGAACCAGTCCAAGCAATAAGAAATACCTATACTCAAGGGTTAGGATACGGTCAATGACAATGTATCCTCACTACCGGTGAATGTATCTTAGCCGAGGTCGCTACAGTCTCCCTTGAAGTCAACAATGTCAACGAAACGAGCCATCAAGACTCCTTTAGTGACTTTGCCAATTTCTTTGACTCATCCATATGCACCATATACATAGTCACCACCCTAGCCTCATCATCCAATGACTTACCACTTGTATACCCAGACCTCATAGACTGGGATGAACGGGGACCTCCTGTCTTCGACGTAGCACCAAACGATGAGGCCATCGCTGAAATGATGGGGGTTAGAGATCACTTCCCCCTGGGAGATCATAGAGCAGATACATCATGGAACTTGATATGCATGCCTATTTTGGGGAGACAACCCTTGCTTCCAGTCATAAAAATATAAAAATCAAACATGGATCTGATGGTGAAAACTATTCCACAGCAGTGTCAGATCCCAAAAAAGTAAAAACAAAAGATGTATCTCCTGGTGAAAACCTCCATGAGGTGCTAGGAGATGGAAGCATGGGCCTTCCAAAGATAGACAAGGTTTATCTAGATAGGTCACCCATCTTGGTAGAGCCGGCCCAAGAGATGAATCTTGGGACAGAAGAAGAGTCAAAAATCACTTTCAGGGTAGAATCTCTTAGCGTAGTAGAGCAAGAAAACTTCCTAGCATTCTTCAAATGCAGAAATCACAATTTTTCACGCACATATGCAAACATGCCAGGGCTCGATCCCGCTTTGGTCATCCATCATCTTGCAGTATGCCCTGATACAAAACTAGTGAAGCTCCAAAAAATGAACCCTTAGGTGGCCCTCCTCGTCAAGGCAGAGCTAAAGAAACTACTGGATGTTGGGTTCATTCACCCAATTGATTATCTCAAATGGGTTTCCAACTTAGCACCAGTAGCCAAACCTGATGGCCAAATCTATTGTTGTACTGACTTTCGAGACCTCAACAAAGTTTGCCCAAAGGATGACTTCCTGTTGCCTAACATTGACGTGATAGTGGATCTCACACCAGGACACAAGATGCTATCCCTAATGGATGGATTTTCAGGGTACAACAAAATCTAGATCATAGAAGAGGACCAACATAAGACAGCCTTCATATGTCCATGGGGGATGTACTGCTGGGTGGTAATGCCGTTCGGTCTAAAGAATGTTGGAGCCACGTATCAAAGAGCCATGACTGTCATCTTCCATGATCTTTTCTACCACATCATGGAAGACTATGTGGATGACTTTCTAGGAAAATCAAAGACACAAGAAGAACACCTAGATGTATTAGCAAAGATCTTTGACCGATTAGAGCAATACAATGTTTGCTTGAATCCAAAGAAATGTGTCTTCGGGGTCACCTCGGGAAGACTTTTGGGATAATAGTCTCCAGAAGAGGAATTGAAGTAGATCCCACAAAAGTCATGGCCATCACTGAAATGCCTACTCCAAAAACACTAGAACAACTGAGAAGTCTACAAGGAAAACTCCAATCTATTCGTCGGTTCATTGCTCAATTGGCTAATACATGTCAACCATTCCAGCATCTACTCAGAAAAGATACAGCTTTTGTCTCGAACAATCAATGTCAGGCTGCCTTTGATCAGCTAAAAGAATACCTAGCTAATCCCCCTATTCTAACTCCACCAAGGCAAGGAGAACCTCTCCTATTATACATATCAGTAACAGAGATAGCTATTGGAGCCTTATTAGCACAGCATGATGAACAAGAAAAGGAGAGAGCCATCTATTACATTAGCCACACTCTGATATCCTATGAGCGCAACTATACACCAATTAAACGAGCATGTCTAACCCTAGTTTTTAATTCACAAAAACTAGGACACTACATGCTCAATCACAAAACCAAGCTCATCACCAAGATCGATCCACTCAAGTATCTACTAAATAGAGATGCTCTTACTGGGAGAATGTCAAAGTGGGTCATGATTCTCACTGAATTTGACATTGAATATACTGAGAGAAAAGCCATCCAAGGACAGGGTATCGCTGATCAGCTAGTTGAACCACCCATTCTTGTAGAACATCCTACATTGGTAGAGTTCCCTGACGAAGCCATCTTGAATATAACACCGGCAACAGAAACATGGAAAATGTACTTCGATGGATCATACACACACAGAGGCTCAGGGGCAGACATCCTATTTGTTACCCCTCAAGGTGACACAATCCCCAAGTCATTCAAAATCACATTCCCATGTACCAACAATGTGGCAAAGTATGAGGCCCTTATCACAGGTCTTCGAATGGCAATCAAATGGAAAATTGAGAAGTTGACAGTGTATGGAGATACGAAACTGGTCATCCAACAGGTAAATAATGAGTACAAGACCAAGGATGATAAACTCCTACCTTACAAAAAGATGTTCGATGACATCCACTTTTAGTAGATCCTAAGGCTAAACAACAAAGTTGCGAATGCCATGGCCACCATCAGGTCCCTGGTCAACATGAAGAAAGATAGCAAGAAGTGTGAATTCCTGGTAGAGGAGCTCCCTATTCTAGCATATGATGTTCCCCAATTAGAGCTCGTGTGTGAAGTCATTGGTCCCCTATCCCCGTGGTATTAAGAAACCTACCTATTGATAAATTTAGGGTAGACAACTGAGAGGGGGGGTGAACTTTTTTCCAATTAAATACTTAAATCCACTTTACAATTTAGTAGCATAATGATAAATCAATCATGGAAACATAATGCATTAAATCAAGAGCAAAAACACATTAACACACAAGACACCAAGATTTTGACATGGAAAACCCGGTTAAGGGAAAAACCACGGGGTGATTAACCCAAGATTGCATTGTCTGTTAGAAGAATAGAAAGAACAAAATGGTACATGCCAATTAGGGATCACTGCCAGAGCACACTACTTACAAGAGGCTCACTGCCTACAAGAGACACACTGTCTATAGAAGAATAAGTATCACATACTTGAACTGAAAAATAGCATTTTCACCATGCTTGAGTCAGTTCCATTTAAGCCCAAAAACTTTTTCTCTGCCCTTCACTCTTCTCCTCTCTACCACACTCTTATCTCTACAAGACACACTTTGAAATGACTTTACAATCCCTTATATATAGGAGACATCGACTTAGGAATAATCATCTAAGTCAAAAAACATTACAAAGCAAATACATAAATACATCATGACTAATTGTAAAAGACTTCATGCAGATCAACACACTGTTGGCCACATAGATCTGAGACTTCAATTTTCTTCTAAGAACATGCCAATCTTCACATAACATCTTCAAGATCATCCGTAGGATATGTAACTCATCCAGTCAGCCAGACTTAGGAAGAACACCATCATCCGGAAGTGATTCTTCAATTGTGAGCTCAAACTCCAAAGTGGACTGCCAATATGAACTGGACATGATCCAAAGACCTCCACAAGCTTGCCTGAATCACCAAGAACATCCACACCACATTTGCTTATTGAAATCCTTATCTCCTTCATTCAGAACCTCAAGAGCATAGTCTATCATCACTTTCACAATGGAATAGATGCTTACAGACCTCCATACCACGAACCAATTGAGTTTTCACTTCACATGGACTTGCTAAACACTCCACTAAATCTGTAGAATAGGCTATTGCATTTCTGGATCTCACCAGACCTATCTGTATCACTCTGTCACCTTTGAATACATACCAGAACTAGTTTTTACTTAAGTGGCCATAACTTCTTCAAATCTTCATGTGGACCTCTAAAATCTTTATTGGATTATCTTAAGACACATACCTACAAATCCTTTGAAGCGCATCCTCTGATCTTCATCTTATCTTGGATCTTTACCTTACTGTCTTCACTGTTCTTCTCTGTTCCTGATATGACTAATTTCCTCAATATCCTTAGCACACAACTCATCCAATCCTTATCATCAATGCAACAAGAGTATATTGACATCAATGACAACATTGGTTAGGCCCATACTTGCAACAATCTCCCCCTTTGTCATTGATGGAAACATATGATGTGAAAATTAGTTTTGACCATCAAGACAAGAACTTTACTTTACTGTCACAACTCCCCCTATCAGCATTCACATGTCTTCTCTTCCTTTACTGCTCCCCCTTTGATCAGCAACCACTTGTTTTTCACATGTCTTCTCTCCCCCTTTGACATCAATGACAAAGGGCACATACTTGCAACTCCAACACTTCAGAATCATACCAGCTGCTCCCCCTGAGTAGCAGCTCCCCATCACCAATCTGGACCACAAGTTAGTTCAAAAAATGGATATCAAAAAATGTTGTGAATCTAAGCATAGAGCCTGGCATCCCCTTAGGATTAGCAACCTACATTTTTGAGACCTAACACCTTGGATAGGCACTGATCTAGTCTTGTATTGAGGTTACACCCTAGGTCCTAGTTTTACATCCAAATACCAAAATCAAATTAAAACTTCAAATACAAACCTTTAGGACTTTATAAGTAGCTTTATGACCAAAATCCTCTGTCTACAACTGAACTTAGGCCCAAGGCTAGCCCCTTTGCACTTATCTCACAATTTTGGTTTGCATAATAGAGGATTTATCTGCTTTGTGTCAGCATCCCAGTAATTTTTAGAGACATATCTTTTGGATGTTGAATAGGGAATAGCCCCCTTGGTTTTGCAAAGCCTAAAGAAGAAGAGGAGATATTTATAGAGTCTATCTCCTGTATTGTTGGCCCCTGGCCCGGGAATCCTGTTGATCATATCTTAATGTTATATTACTAGTATATTTATATATAAAAAAATATATCTAAAGTATGCCGAGAGATATCTCTTTTCCATAGTTTATTATATTTTCTCACTTTTTTTTCTTCCATTATTTTTATTTTTTAATTTTTCTAATTTCTTTTTTTGTTTTTATTTTTTATTTCTTCCAATTTTTTTTGTTATTATTTTTTACTTTTTTCTAATTTCTTTTTATTTTTTATTTTTTCCAATTTCTTTGTTGGTTCTTGTGATTTTCTCAGCTTTTGCTCCTTTCTTTGTTGGTTTGTTTGTTGGCTGGTTTTTCCTAGAGAATAGCTCACACACTCAAGGGAAAAGTTGTTTGCTAATGGTTGCTATGTTGCTAATGTTTGCTGAAGTTAAGGCTGATGTTTTGTTGATTGATGATTGATTTGATATTTGGTTTGCTAGTTTAGGATCTCAAAAAGATGAAAAGCTCATGAAATGCGATTGATTGGTAAGCTCAAAATAGGAGACAAAGTCTAGGTATTTGCTAATGATCAGAGACAAGTCTGAAAGCTAATACTGAAGCTGAGCAAGTTGGATTTGTGGTTAAGTCGACTGAGGCACTAAGATTTGCTGTTATTAAACCACAGGCGATAGGTAATAGCTCATATGTGACTCAGAAGAGGCCAAAGGTGACTGACAATAGCTCAAATGAGAACTGATTTAGATTATGATAGCAGGTTATAGTGTGAACCAGAGGCGATCCAATTTTTCACAGGTGATAACTATTGGTTCAAAACTGATTTACTACTGATTAGAAGCGATGCGGATTAGACCACAAGTGATGGACTAGTGTTTAAAGGTGAACCAGTTTAGATATCAGGTGACTAAATGTTGTTTAGAAGCGACTCTGTTTATGTAAAAAGTGGTTGGCTGTAATTTAAAAGCTATTTGATTTAGATAGAAAGTGTCTAATTACTATTTAAAGGCAATTTTGTTGTATGTATGTAGGTAGTTTAAGCTCAAAAGTGAATGTGTCTGTCAGGAAAGATGTCTGATTTGTGATTTTTGATAAGAAAATAGTAATTGCAAACACTCACACTCACAACAATCACAAACTTGTACAACCTAGGCTAGGAAAGGACTATATTTGTTGAATCCCCTAGCCATGCTTATTCAAAGCAGAAAGCTTCAAGATCTTGGTAGTATTGGCTCCTCTCCATGGCACACACTTCTCACACATACCAAGATCTAGATTTCCTATAAGGCTTGTCCCCCCACCAAACCTTAGGATAGGCCCTGCTATCTCTTCTAAGAACCACGTGAATCAGGGTGGCTTCAAAGGTCCCACATTTTGCGTCAACAGATAGAGGGTTTTTGGCTACTACACAAAGTTGCTAATAAGGAAATCCATTCAGGTGCCTATACATGCGGTAGCGCTACTCTCCATTATGGAGTCTCCCAGCCTTCAAGGGTTATGCCTTGGAGGGTTTTGGGGGAGGTTGGCTATCTATATAATGCAACAACACCTGTTGTTTGTGGCTTTCAACACAAACACTTTTCTTATATAGCGGTTTGGAAGGACTTGGCTTTATCTCGTTACTGCTTGGGTAGTATCCCTTCTCACACTGGGAAGGCAGACCCTCTAAATATAATAACAAGTTCTCATACAACCAAGATCCATTTGAAAGGCAAGGGGAGAGGATACTTTTGTTATTAAATTTGGGTCACAATCAATCACATGCAAGCAATCAAAAGATAAATCAAGCATGGAGCAAGCAATGATTCATTTTAAGCACCAAGCCCAAATGTTCCTAATTTAGTGATAAACCACAAGTCTTGGACCGATCGAAGCTGTAATAGACATGTTAGTAGTTTGCTAACCTCCTTTTATTAGACAAATCGATAAGATGCTGCACAAATACCTAATTAGTAACCAAGAAAAACAAACTACAAATTATACAGATTGAAAGCGACACAGTTTACCAAAGGTGATTCACTGTATGTCAAAAGCGATCTTTGTTACATCATAGGTAGGATTCTATAGATCACAGGCGATGCTAAAAACACCAGATGCAAACTATTGAAGTTCAAAAGTGATGTGAACTAGCATGAAGTGATCGTTTAAGGTGCATAAGCGACCTAGATCTACAAAAGAGATAATCTGCAGTAAAAGCCCTAATTCTGCAAAAAGTGATTCAATTATCTAAAAGTAGCCACTATCAGATCAAAAGTGATTAGGTTAAATGCATAGGCGACCACTGTTAGTCTACAAGTGATGCAGAATAAATAAAAGGCGATCACTATCCGCTTATAAGCAATCCGAAAGTTGCTAGAAGTGGCAGATTTCAGTGCAAAAGTGATGTGAGTATGCAGATAGCAACAGATGTTGGCTCAAAAGCGATAGAAACTTGTCGTAACCGCTCAAAAAATCTGATCTTCATTAAAACAACTTTGAACAACAAAGTTAATCAAGGACGTGGGTCCTACGGGGCATGCCAAAATGTGATAGGTAAAAAATTAGGTTAATAAGATCAAGCATAGCCATGAAAACCTAACCCTACCATCATCAAAGAATCTAATCCAAATGAAACCAAAAGTATGCAATTCAAGCACAATATCACCTAGATTGTGTGATTCCTTGTTTATGATGTGGATTGCTTTTTCAACAATGAACAATTATGAAGATAAAAGCTACCATGATAGATGAATGATAATGATAATGATACAAGCTCAATAGATGCTATGAATGCTCAAATGCTCAAAATGCTCAAGATGATAATGTAGATGCTATATGAATGCTAGATCATATGTAATATGGAATGAGAGGGTGTTTATATAGAACTCAACCAAAATCAATCAACGGTGGAGATTTGGAGGTTATGTGAATGCCTAAGATTAAAAGATATGCATAGGTGAATGTGAAGATGACAAGTGGCGGGAAGATAGGGGTTATGTGTGCTTGTGTACATAAAAATGTACTACATATGAAAGCTATTAAATAAAAGGGTCTAGTACCACTTATCTTTTTTTAAATGAAAGAGGCACACATGTCGGCTCATGAGATAAATGATAAGATAAATTAATTAAATAAATAAAATTTATTTAATTAACTAGAGAGTGGGTTTATGAAATGAATTTTTAATTAAATAAATAAGATTTATTTAATTAAAAATAGATAGAATGAAGATAATGAAATAATTAAAGATTGTTTAATTATAGCTTAGAGGAAATAGCTAATGAATTAATTAAATAAATATAAATTTATTTAATTAATAGAAGAAATAGATGTGTTAGGGATATTGTTCAAGTGTGTTAGACAAATATAGATAATGTGTAATGCGATGTTTGAATGCTAATGATAATGAGTTAATTTTGGGTGTCTACACTTTCTAATATAGTTTGCCATTGAGTGGCAACTCACTCAGCCATGCCCCATGAAATCTCAGTTTTTTCTAAACACTTCCTTGGTTGCTCATCAACCCACCTTGGCACACATTTCAATTGTTTGGAATTTAGAATGTCATTTGTTGCATTCTACTAGCTAGATTAAGTGGTGGAATGATGATATTACCCATACAATGAAGTTTGTTTGAACCTATGGCCATCAGATGGCCAATTTCAAGAGAAGGGCTTATGAAGCTACTATCACTACTTTGAAATTTGCTTCTGAGGCCTTGGCTGCTAAGGCCTTTTCTCCTTCTAAGCAAGTCCTTGTTGCCAATTTACAGCATCAAAAACATATGGTTGACTGCTATGCTGCCAAAGGAGTGCAACTTAAAGCCAGAATGCACTGGCTAAAAATTGGGGACCATGTTTCTAAGGAATTCTTTCTTGCGCTTCGAGCTAGACATTCCTCACACGGTATTAAGAAAATCAAAGAGGATAATACTGTTCATACAGATCTGTTGGACATTCTCCAGGATTCTGTAAGACATTATGAAAAAGTTTTCATTGCTCAAGATTACACTCCTGAGCGACAGACTGCTTTGCAGGATTGCTGAGCGACATATGGATGAGACAAAAAGATAAAAATCAATAATCAAAAAGACCAATGAAAAGATACAAATAGCCTATGTGTGCTCTTGCCAAGATATGTGATGATAGAATGATAGATTCTTGTCCATTGTGGGAAAGATATGTCCAATTTTTGAAGTAATTTTCACCATTGGAAGTTTTTATTAGATTCGAGTTTTTCTTATTTTTTTATTTTTTTGGGTTTTTGATTTTTTCTATTTTTTTTATTTTTTTTGCCTTGGGATACTCGATGGGTTATGCATAGAATTTTTTCAGGTGTTTAATGTTCATAGGCTCATCCAGAGGCTGCCCCTCAGGTGTTGCAAGCTGATATGCTCCTAATCCATAGCTAGTTGTCATGACATAAGGTCCTAGCCAATTGGGTTCAAACTTTCCTTTCTTAGGGTCCTCTTGCAAGTTTTTCTGATTTTCCATAAGGACAAGGTCACCTACTTCAAACTTTCAATTTTTTATTCTCTTGTGATTGCTTCTCCTGAGGTGATTTTGATAGGCCTACAGGTGGTTCAATGCATTCAGACGTTTCTCATCCAGTAATTCTAGCTGATGCAACCTTGCGACTCGGTATTCCTCATCAGTGATTATGTTTTGCAGGGATAGTCTTAAGGATGGGAGCTTGACCTCAATAGGTAAAATGGCTTCAGATCTGAAGACTAGGGAAAATGGAGTGGCTCCTGTGGTGGTACGGATGCTTGTGCGATAGGCCCATAGGCCAAGTTTGAGCTAGAGGTACCAGTCGTAGCTAGCTTCATTGACTGTCTTCTTTAGAATGTGGAGGATGGTTTTATCTGAAGCCTCTTCTTGACCGTTTTCTTGAGGGTATTATGGGGTGGAGAAGTGGTGTTTGATTTCAAATTTTTTGCACAAAGTGTAGACTTCTTGGTTCTTGAATGGTTTTCCATTGTTAATGATGATGGAATGAGGGATACCATCACAACGTATAATATAATGGAGGATGAACTTGGATATCTAGGTGCTAGTGGTGAAGGTGAGTCGTATTACTTCCACCCACTTGGTGAAGTATTCGGTAGCTGTGATGATGAACATATGGCCATTGGATGATGGTGGATGTATTTTGCCTACGAGGTCAAGTCCCCACTGTGAGAAAGGCCACAGTGTCATGATTGTTTGCAATTCTGGTGCTAGTGCGTGAATGAGATCTCCATACTGTTGACATGATAGGCATTTTTTGATAAATTGGTAGGCGTCTCATTCTATGGTTGGCCAATAGTATCCGGTCCTTAGGATCTTTTTAGTAAGAGTAGGTCCACTTGAATGTGCCCCATAGATACCTGCATGTACCTCGTGCAAGGCCACTTCAGCTTGCCTAGAGTCTAAACACTGTAAAATCATGCCCTCAAGACTCCTTTTGTATAGGGTATCTCCTACAAGGGTGAAGCAGGAGGCTCGATGGATAAAAGATTTTCATTGTGAGGTGGATAGGTTAGGAGGGCTGATGTTATCATGGAGGTATAGGTGTTGCAAGTATGGGCCTAACTAGTGTTGTCATTGATGTCAACATACTCCTGTTGAATTGATGATAATGATTGGATGAGTTGTGTGCTGAGGATATTGAGAAAATTAGTCATATCAGGAACAGAGAAGAACAGTGAAGACAGTAAGATAAAGATCCAAGATAAGATGAAGATCAGAGGATGTGCTTCAAAGGGTTTGTAGATATGTGTCTTGAGATAATCTAGTCAAAATTTTAGAGGTCCACATGAATATCTGAAGAAGTTATGGCCACTTAAGTAAAAACTAGTTTTGGCAGGTGTTCAGAGGTGACAAAGTGATAGAGATAGGTCCGGTGAGATTTGAAAATGCAATAACTTGTTTTGTGGATTTGGAGTGTTTAGCAAGTCATGTGAAGTGACAACTCAATTGATTCGTGGTCTAGAGGTCCGTAAGCATCTATTCCATTATGACAGTGATGACAGACTGTGCTCTTGAGGTTCCAGATGAAGGAGATAAGGATTTCAATAAGACGTGGTGTGGATGTTCATGGTGATTTAGGCAAGCTTGTGGAGGTCTTTGGATTGTGTCCAATTCATGTTGGTGGTCCACATTGGATTTTGAGCTCGCAATTGAAGAATCACCTCCGGATGATGGTGTTCTTCCTAAGTCCAGCTGACCGGATGAGTTACACATCCTATGGATGATCTTGAAGATGTTATGTGAAGATTGGTGTGTTCCTAGAAGAAGATTGAAATCTCATATCTGTGTGGCTGATAGTGTGTTGATCTACGTGAAGTCTTTTCTAATTAGTCATGATGTATTTATGTATTTGCTCTATAATGTTTTCCAACTTAGATGATTATTCCTAAGTCGATGTCTTGTATATATAAGGGATTGTAAAGTCATTTCAAAGTGTGTCTTGCAGAGATGAGAGTGTGGTAGAGAGGAGAAGAGAAAAAGGTAGAGCAGAAGTTTTTGGGCTTAAATAGAAATAACTCAAGCATGGTGAAGATGATATTCTTTAGTTCAAGTATGTGATACTTATTCTTCTATAGACAGTGTGTCTCTTATAGGCAGTGAGCCTCTTGTGAGTAGTGTGCTCAGGTAGTGAGCCCTAATTGGCATGTACCATTTTATTCTTTCTATTCTTCTAATAGAGAATACAATCTTGGGATAATCACCCCATGGTTTTTCCCTTAACTGGGTTTTCCACGTCAAAATCTTGGTGTCTTGTGTGTTAATGTGTTTCTGCTCTTGATTTAATGCATTATGTTTCCATGATTGATTTATCATTATGCTGCTAAATAGCAAAGTGGATTTAAGTATTTAATTGGAAGAAAGTTTTGGACAACTGATTCACCCCCCCTCTCAGTTGTCTTCCCTAAATCTGACCATTGGTATTAAAGCTAAGTTCCTCTAAAAGACCTTAACCGCTAGAGGAGATCCAGGATGTCGTCCTACAAGAAGGATAGTCTGAAGTTTGATGGACCCAATTTTACTCTTTAGAAAAGTTGCATGTAGTGTCACTTGCAATGTATGGGAATGTAGTACTGGACCATGGCTTCAACGAAGTATAATCCTCCACAGAATGGCCTGAAAATCGCAAATGAAATCATAGATGCTGAAGACAATCTGTGAACTAAAGAAGCTCTTCTAAGTGCCTTGTCTGATTCAGAGCTGACAAATGTTGTTGACCTACAAACTACTTTTGAGATTTGGGAAAAAACTGGAACTTCTACATGAAGGAGACAAATATGTTAAATGTGCAAAGCTACAGAGTCTGAAAGGAAAATTTGAAAATCTGAAGATGAGAGAAGGTGAAAATATCACTGCATTCATGCCAAGAGTAAATGAGCTTATTTGTGGCATTAGATGTGCTGGTGGAGTCTTGGATGAAGATGAGATTGTTGGCAAAGTTCTCAAATCCCTTCATACTTCTTATAAATACAAGGTTTCTGCCATTGAAGAATTCAAATCCCATTCAGGTGTCACAAGAGATCAATTGATAGCTAAATTAGTTGCAATTGAATTGACTGAGTTTTGAGATGCCCCCCCAAGACTGAATTTGCATTCAAAGCTAGTACCTTTGTAAAAGGAAAACAAAGGTTTGATCCTGGTGAGAACTCTTCAAGGAAACTTTCATGGTATGAAAAAGCAAGAAAAGAACTGGAAGAAGAAGCAGAAGCTACTCAACTTGAAGCCCTTATTGCAAAAAGACTGCCAAGAGGATCCAGTAAGTCTGAAGGGAAATTGCCTTTTAAGTGTCTTAACTGCAATAAGATTGGTCATTTTGCCTCAAGGTGTCTGAAAAGATTTTCAAGGCCAAACCCTAACAAATCAAGGTTCTAGAAGAATTGTTACTATGTCCACGAAGATGATGATAATGAAGGAGTAATAGATGATGAATCAAAAATAGAAAACAAATCTAGAAGTGACTAGGTGTTTATTGCCATCAAGGAAGAAGATCTGATGCCCTCTGCATCTGTCAATCATAAAGTTGTAGAAAGAGCTCTGGCTGCCCAAGTTGAAGAAAAGGATGATTGGGTCATTAACAGTGAATGCTCCAACCATATGATAGGTGACAAAAATAAGTTCATAGATTTGGAAAGGTATGAAGGAGGAATGGTAAAATTTCATGATAATTCTGTTGGTAGAATCAGAGGTAGAGGAACCATTTCTTTTGATGGAAAGAAGAAAACTGGTAATGTACTGTATGTTGAAGGTTTGAAACACAATCTTCTCAGTGTCGAATAGCTAGTGGACAAAGGCTATGATCTCTGATTAAAGAATGGAAAATGCAAGATCTTTGAAAGCTCAGGAACAGAGATTGCATCTGGTACTCAAACTAAAGGTAATATCTTCCACTTGGTTGGTACTGGTAAAAGTTGCTTATTTGTTCAAATTGATCAGAGTTGGTTGTGGCATAGGAGAATGTGTCATGTGAATTTTGATAATATCATCAAGTTAAGCAACACTCGGGTTGTAAGAGATATTCCAAAATTGGTGAAACCTACAAATAGTTTGTGCAAAGAATGTTAGTTGGGTAAAAAAAGTAGAGTTTCATTCAAAAGCAAGGAACAATCTTCTACCAGATTATTAAACTTAGTTCGTACTAATTTATGTGGTCTGGCAAGAATCAGAAGTGTGCAAGGTGATAGATACTTCATGCTATTAATTCATGACTACTCCCGGATGATGTGGGTAACTTTTCTGAAGGAGAAATTAGAGGCTCTTCAGAAATTCAAAATATTCAAGGCTCTGGTGAAGAATGAAACTAGATTGAACATAAAATGTCTGAGGTCTGATAGAGGTGGTGAATTCACATCCGGCGAGTTCATAGAATTCTTTGAGAAGCATGGAATAAGAAGACAATTGTCTGCTCCTAGGACTCCACAGTAGAATGGAGTAGTGGAAAGAAAGAACTGGACCATCCAAGAAGCATCTAGAACCATGATGATGGAAGAAAATGTTCCTCATATCTACTAGAGAGACGCTGTGAGCACTGCAGTCCACACTCTTAATCAAGATCAAATCAGAACCAATACCGGTAAGACTCCTTATGAATTCTGGTTTGGCATCACTCCTACTGTGAAGTATTTTAGAGTCTTTGGTAGCAGATGTTACATTAAAAGAGATGAAGATCTAGGCAAATTTGATGCTAGAAGTGATGAAGGAATATTCTTGGGCTATTCTACTCAAAGAAAAGCATACCGGTGTTATAACAAGAGACTAAGGAAGATTATAGAAAGTACAAATGTGAAGGTTGATGAAGGAATTGAAAAACCCTCAATGTTTTATGAATATGATGAAGATGATCATAATGATGTTCTAATTCAAGGAGTCCAAGCCCCTTCTGAAATTCAGATTCAGATTGATCTGGTAAACAGGTAGAAGAGATAAGTTTAAATGAGCCTGACCAAGAATCAAAAGTGCAAGAAACTCCCAAAGTTCCCAAGTATGTAAGATTGAACCACTCTGAAGATCAGATCATAGGTGATAAAAGCAAAGGTGTACAAACAAGAAGAAGGATTGCTCAAGATTCAGAAGAGTATTGTCTTATTTCAAAGATTGAACCTAAGACAGTGAATGAAACTTGCAATGATGAAAACTAGACTAAAGCAATAGAGGAAGAGCTAATGCAATTTGAGAAAAATCACACTTGGGATCTTGTTCCCAGACCTAGAAAAAAGAATGTGATTGGAACCAAATGGGTCTTTCAGAACAAACTGAATGAAGTTGGTGAAGTAATCAGAAATAAAGCCAGATTGGTCTGCAAGGGTTACTCTCAAATAGAAAGAGTTGATTTTGAAGAAACTTTTGCTCCAGTGGAAAGAATTGAAGTAGTCAGATTCTTTCTTTCTTTTTCTACCTTCAAAGATTTCAAAGTATATCAGATGGATGTCAAGTCTGCCTTCATGAATGGTGACTTGGAAGAAGAAGTATACATTGAGCAACCGGATGGATTTCAATTGTCTGATCATGGTGATATGGTCTGCAAGTTGACGAAAGCACTGTATGGACTCAAGAAAGCCTCAAGAGCCTGGTATGAAAGATAGGATAAGCATCTTTTGAAGATTGGTTTCAACAAAGGTACTGCTGATAGTAATTTGTATTTCAAAATTGATCATGAAAATATCTTGATTGTTGAAGTGTTTGTTGATGATATCATTTTTGGAGGAAGAGATAGTATGTGCAAAACTTTTGCAAATCAAATGAAAAGTGAATTTGAGATGTCCATGCTTGGGGAAATGAATTTCTTCTTGGGTCTACAAATCATTCAAACTAAGAAAGGAATCTTCATTTCTCAGACCAAATATGTGAAAGAATTGTTGATGAAATTTGGGATGGAAGACTCAAAGCCAATGAGTACTCCCATGGCAACCAGATGTAAGTTGAGCAAAGATGATAACTCTCCCAAGGCTGATCAGAAAAAGTATAGGTCAATGATTGGAGGATTGTTGTATCTCACTCAAACTAGACCTGACATTATGAATGTTGTTGGTCTTGTTGCTAGATTCCAAGCTAATCCTAGAGAATTTCATGTCATGGCAATCAAGAGGATTTTTAGATATCTAAAAGGGACAGTTGAGTATGGTATGTGGTATCCTATAGATCATGATTTCTCTCTTCATGCATATACAGATGTGGATTGGGCAGGAGATGTGGATGACCAGAAAAGTACCAGTGGTGGAGCATTCTTTTTGGGAAAGAGATTTGTTTCTTGGATGAGCAAGAAACAAGAGGCAATATCTCTGTCCACTGCAGAAGTATAATATATTGCAGCAGCAGGTAGTTGTACTGAAGTTTTGTGGATGAAGCAAATGCTAAGAGACATAAGAGTAGAGTATGATGAACCTATCACAATATTTTTGTGATAATTCAAGTGCAATAAATATTTTAAAGAATCCGGTGTTGTATTCAAAGACCAAACATATATCCATCAAGTTTCACTTTTTGAGAGAGCAAGTGAACAAGAATGAAGTCAGATTAGAGTTCGTACCTTCCAAGGATCAGATTGCAGATATCTTTATTAAACCTCTACCTAAGGACTCTTTTGAGTATCTCAGGGAGAAGTTAGGGGCTATCACTCCTCCGGTGATGAACTAAGGTGCACTGTTGTGCATCAGTCCCTTAATTTTGTAAGTTCCTCTAGCATCTTAGGAGCTAATGTAGGATTGATAGGCCTCTGTTTTTACCTGAATGGTTTAGCATCTAGTTTTTGGGGTATTTCATGCTGAAACGGATCCTCTCTATATGCTTTTAAATCATCATATGACCAGGCAAAAACATGCCCATACTTCCTAAGTATGTTGATGATTTTGTTCTTGATTTTTGGATTAATATTTCTTCCAATGTACACATTCTTTGGGGCTGCTTGTGTCCCCAAATTGATTTCTTCAAGGTCATTAGGTACCATTGATGTATCTTTCATTTTAAATTTGTCATGTCCATCAAATGCCTTTTCCAATGCTATAAGTCCCTTAGGTATTTTATTTGTTTTCAACTGGACTATATCTTGACCAAAAAGGGTTTCCCTTCCATCATGTTCTTCTACAAATGCATTGAAATCAATCTCTTGATTTTCATAATAATCAGCACAATGTAAGAAGTTGATTATATCAGCATTGTTATCAAACACTTTCCAGTTATGTATATTATCTGGGATGGTGGGTCTGGTTTTGAACTCAACCTCTGTAATTCCTCCTAATGTGACATCATCTCTTTTCAATGCAATATTTGCTAGGAAATCTGCCATAATGTTTTTAGATCTATCAATCTAGTTGATTGAAAAGCAATCAAATAATTCAATATTATCCCAGACTACATTTATGTACTATCTCAACCTCTTGTTTTTTGATAGTATTTTTCTCTCACTTGGGAGGTGACTAATTCAAAATCACCATAGACAGCTAACTTTTTTATTTTATGCTTAGTGGCTATGTTCAAACCAATGAGCAAAGCTTCATACTCAGCTACATTGTTTGTACATTCAAATGTTAATAGAAAAGAGAATTTGAAAGTTTACCTCCTAGTGAAATAAACACTACTCCAGCCCCATTTCCTATTTTTCTACATGCACCATCGAAATACATCTTCCATACATCATTTTCTTCTTTCATAGATTCGGTATATATTGGATCAGTATTATGCACTTCTGGCATACTTTCTCCCACCTTAAAAGCTCACAAATCTATGTCACAAAAGAAATTTATTTGATGTTGATCCAAACATTCTATAATATTTTCATACCTTGTCTCTCTGCACAGCTTAATTTATTTACCTCCCACTGGTATTGTGGCATATGATAAGTCCAATTGGACATTCCGTCCTGCCATTACAGCCCATTGTCTTGATAGAAGCATTCCATAATATGGTGGAATGTCAACCACAACAATATCAATGTTATAAGTTGCTTCAGGGTATGAGGCAAGTTTTATCTCCACATCCCTCATAATACCAATGACTGGGATAGATCTATTATCCATTTCATAACACTTGCCAAATGTAGTGTCAACCCACATTCCCAATTCTTTCATAACTACTATTGGCATGATGTTCATTGCAACACCTAAATCAATCATTCAATTCCTCACTATCCTATTTTTGATCAATAATGTAGTATAGAAAGGGTCTACTTGTGAGGGATTCTTTGTCAGTGTATCACCAAGGTATACCTTAGGCATTTAGAATTTTTCTTGATGAACATTGTTTGTTCTACTTTCATGTCCTTTATGTTTTTGACTTGGTGTATCAGAAATCAGCTTAATGACTATATTCATGTATTTATCTATCTTCATCATTTCTAAAAGAGGAACTAATATTTTGACCTTAGATACTGCATGAGCAATGTCAAAAGAGTGGGCTATAGTCTGATCACTCTTTTCTGTCTTTATATTTTCTTTTTCTTGATTTTGTAATTTTTCTTTCATTTTATCCTTACCACCCTTTTCTGGTTCTTTAAATCATGACTTTGTATTATTGTTCTTGTTATTCTGATATTTTATGAATACACTCCTAGGTGTTCCTTGTTCAATGTTTATTGTCCTATTCCTCAAGTTATAAGTGTTTTTAGCTTGAGCTATTGCAGCCACTATAAGAGCTTTTCTTTCATCTTCAGTAGGCTTTCTCCATTGATCATATGGCTCATAACCATCCTCCTAGTCTGAGAATACTTCTTTCTCTCCCATGTTGATATGATGCCTCTAGTTTCCTACATCATACTCATATCCCTCTTCCTCTGAAGAAGAGTAATCTTTAGTCACCACACATGGTGTATCCTGCATCATATTTATAGTATGGTTGTCTCTATTATAACTATATAACATCTCCTCTTGTTGTACTGATTTGGCCACCTCATAGTACTTAGGCAAATGTGGTAGATTGCACACCAAACACCAAGGTTTATTTTCTACCATATGTGCCATGTTTCTTTTCAGGGGGTCAGGGGTATCCTTGCCATAATGTTGCTTTCTGCTGCTGTCGATGGGTATCCCATCCTTCCAATTTGTATTGTAGGGCATATTTTGCAAACTAGGCCTTTCATGCCTATGTTGACCTTCTGGTTTAGTCTGTTGAATATTTGAGTTCTGAGGATTTCTATGGCTATCTCTCTTGCTAACCATACCTGTAGCTTTCCTATTGTTTTCAATAGTTATGGCCACTTTCTGTGCTTCAGCCAGGGTTGTAGGACACCGATTTCTAAGCTCAAACCCTATCTTGGGGTCAAATGCTTTCATATAAATGCTCAGTGCTACTGGATCAGATAACTTGGATCCATGTGGTACTTTGTTGTGTAATTTGGAGAATTTTAGATTGAAATCATATACTGATTCATTTTGGTACTTTTGTATACTTATCAGTTCATGTAATGCAAACTCAGGGGCATACTGGTTGCCATACTACTCCTTAAATTGATTATGGAAATCAATTATAGAATTAATTGATCCATCAGGTAAACTATTGAACCAATCTCTCGCATCTTTAGTGAGGGACATCATGAATAACCTCATTCTAATATCTTCCCAGTCCATACCAATATCTTGTACGAAAGCATTGAAACTTCTAATATGATCTTCAACTGATATTGCATTATTCCTAGTAAACTTGGGAACCATATTTCTCCAAGTATTATCCATAGGATATGGATACAACTGATATCTAGTTAAATTAAATTGGCTACATATGTTTGCAAGGTTTTGAGGTGGAAAGTTCATGGGTGGTGGACTAGGATAGTAATTATATCCACTTGGTGGCTGATGATAGGCATATTGTTGTTGCGGATTTATGTAAGGGTTTGATGGTTTGTAATATTGTTGGCCAGGGGGTAGGTAAGGATTTGCCATATGTTGATGTGTATTGTGTATGGGGGGTGGTCTAGGGTGTTGGGGAATAATATTCTGATAACTTCCAGATGCATGTGAATTTTGAACCCTATTTGTATTTTGTTGTGGATTCCTTGAAGTATTTCCTTTATGCAAAAGTACATATTTTGGTGGGGCTGTTTTAGCTTTACTTTTCATCTGTTGAATCTCTTGCTACAACAACCTTTTATCTTCCTGTATCTTGAACATTTCAAGTTCTTTCATGAGCCTGAGTACCTCCTGCTACTCTTCACTCATATTTCCTCGATTCTCTGGATTGTCATTTATTTCTTGATTTGAGAATCCATATCTTACCCCTTCTCCCTGATGTAATGACATCTTGAAATCATATTCAGCTTGGTTTCGATCAATATCCCTCATGACTTGTGCTTCATACTTGAGCTGTTCTTGAGGATCCAGTTTGTATCTTGCCAAAATATCACTAGTTACTCCATTGAGATTTTCGTTTGAATCATGCAGAGGTGTGAACTTGTTGTGAATTGAAATAGTTTGCTCTGCATTATACTCTTGAACATGCAGGTTATTATCCTGGTGAGAATAATTTGAAGTTCCATTTCTTTTTGAAATATTTCTAAGTGGTGGAGAAGACTGCAATTTCTTGCCTTCCACCTTGGATCTCCTACCATCCATTTGGTATTAATTTTCTATTATAACTGTAACTAGAGTCGCCACCTATTTTGTAAATAGGAAAAAGTTTGTGATTTATCTTTAGGGGTTCTTATTGCCAGCAGAGTTACCAAATTAAAGTTTCTAAAATGACTATGAAAGGAATGATTTATTTCTAAGGTCTTTTATTTCTGTCCCCAGTAGAGTCACCAATTTGTTAGGTCTAAAAAATGCAGGTTGCTAATCCTAAAGGGATGCCAGGCTCTATGCTTAGATTCACAACATTTTTTGAACTAACTTGATGAAATCAACCTTCAAGGTTTGATGATTTCCTACACTTTAGGTCCTACTACACCTAGGTGGGTGAACCTTTGAAATTTAAAGCAGACTAAATGTAAATGTATTGACTAATTAAATCTACTTACAATGGCATATGGTGTAGGATAGATCAAAGCTTGCTATTTAAATGAGTGGTTGTTATAAATTGTATAAGCAATATCAAGGTGAATTTTAAATGATGAATAGAAATAAGACCAGTGCCTTGTTGGGTAAACAGAGTCAAATGAAGGACTAAGACTAGTGGCTTATAATGGGTAGTAATTCTAACTGTTTGGCACAATTTTAGTTTATAACTTGTATAAACGTGCAGGGAGATGACTGAGAAACTCTTCTTATTGATCCAACCAATATAATCAGATATCTTATAATTCACCAGAAGGTATTTCAATCCTTTCTTGAAGGAACCAATTGAGTGGAATATGTAAGAATAACAGATAATATCAACTTGGAGATAGAATGGCAATCCTAATTATATGGTTCTTCTTAGTAATCCAAACTAACACTTCCAGGTTATTGTGACTGATCAAAAGGATTTTAATTCCTATTATGGAAATCAATTAATCAAACTACACAACTGCAGCAAATGTGTATTGACAAATTAAATATATACTTGATATATTAATCTGAATAAAAAGGAAATTCAGAACTGGAGACAACCATACAATTGAGTAACTTTAACAAACAATTGATACCAGAATAAAACCACAAGATCAGAGAACTCCAATTTACTTCTTCAATAATAAACTTGTGACATGGTCTTTTGAGAACATTGTGAACTATATATATTATATTCTACTGCTGATGATCTTTTCAGCACCAAATGTTTGAACTTATATAGATATTCTTGTGAAGAGACATAACTCTTCAATAAGTCTTTTGGGAAGTTTAACAAGATTAAAAATCATAACATAACCACGATTAAGCTCTATTCAACCACAAGTAAATTTTAGCCACATGGTCAAGGTACTCCTGGCCATGATGGGAATCAGTAAATTCAATGGTATTCCTTGTAATCACATCCATCGTGACCATCTTTTCCAAATGTTCGCAGGCTTCCCCGGATGTAGAGTCTTTGTCCTTAAGAGCTCCTAAAGCTTCATGTAATATAGCTTGACAGTCATTGCTCCACTCTTCTTTACTTTTCAGTTCTTTATTATTTTTTAATAATGCAGGTACTCCTACTTTAGAAGCTTCAGCACATTCTTTGGCATCGGTTTTAAGTTGATCATAGTACTTCTAATGTTGCTTGATCAACTCTTTTGCATTGGTGGCACCTGCAATGTCGGAAGTATCTTTACCTTGTATTTCATTCAATTTCTCCTGTAATCTTTCTTCGAGCCTTTCATGTTCTAGAATTGCTTTATAATTTTGAGAGTAATTATCCCAAAATTGGTTTAACGAATGCAACATGTTCGCATGCCTACTCTGTAGCACTGTGACAAGCGTATCCATCTAAATTTGAGCTGCTTGATCTATGGATAATGTTTGAGTACTTTGCGAAATTTCACCCTGGGTTAACCTCTTTGCTGATCCTCTAAAGGTACTCTTAACAACATCTTTTAAATAATCATTTTCTTTTGTCAACCTTTCACAGCTCAGTTTATATGCATCTCTTTCCTTAATCAACATTTGAGCTTGTGCTTTATTTAGCTTTGCAACATTGATGCCAATGTCTGCAGTGATCAAAGGGTCAGTCTCCCTTGCTTTTAAAGTCATGACATGGCCAAAAGTTTTCTCAGTGTCTATAATTACTCTATTTTTATGAGGAGGATATAGGGCCCATATCATTAATGAATTTTTGTCATTATTATATTTTGTGCCCATGTATACTTCATTGACACCCTCTGGAGTGAGTTTATATTTATCATCTGTATTATTCAAAAACTATCAAAGACTAAAGCAGAATTCAAATCAAGGCAAGGAAAGATCATTACTCCTGCATCTTTGAGCAATTGTCTGCCCTTGCTAGGGGTCATATCCTACAGCTCATTATCCACTGTTGTTTTTAGCATATCAAGTAATTATCTCTCACTATTAGCAGAGACATCATCCACTGACTCTCTGATTTCCTTCCCTTTGCATTTATACAAAAATGATTTAAACTCTTTTGAATGAATGAATTTGTCATCAGAAATAAAAGAATCATAAGCCATTTGCCATGGGTCTTCATCAGCAGACCCCTCCTCATCATGTATTATGACAGGAGGCTGATATTGTTGCATCTTTCTCTTAGACATTTTTATTGTTTTGTCTTGTGGTTCCTCTTGCCCTGCCAGTTCTTCATCTCTAGAGGATACTACCTCAATCTCTGCCAGCTATTTTCTTTTCTCATCTAGATCCCTGTTATATTTTTCCACCACCAACACCACCTCAGCCTCTTTCAGATTTCTAATGACATCATCGTGTGGATAAGGGATGTGTATGTATCCACTGAGGTTTTGCTTCCTCTGAGTAGAGTCAATAAATCCTTCAGGATCAAATCCTTTTCTCACCTTAGTACACCTCATATTGTAGTGCCTCAATTTATCTAGGATAAGATTATAGCCTTCTTTGGAAACCACAGTGAAATCTCCAAAACACAAAGTGCTGAGCATGAAAGATTGTTTATCATGGGAGCTAAGATGTATTACATTTGAACAATACATTTGTCTAACTATTTCTAAGTAAGCAATTCTGTCAGGGACAGTTTTAGGTAAGATGAATGGAGTGTCCTCAAAACCATACACTCTAACCATGGTGGCATCTTCAAAACAGTACCAATCTCCCCAATTATGAATGACAGTAGGGGGACCACCAAAATCTTTAGGTCTAAGGAACCTTTTTATCTCAGTTGAGATTGAATATTCACAAGGGTGACTGAAATATCTATACAACACTTTTACACAATTTTCTTCAAATTGCACATCACTAGAATGGGCATATCTATTGTCCCATATCCTGGTCCATATCTGTATTGGTAACTTATGCCCCATTTGGTCTGTAGGAACAACTTTAAATTCACTTGGCCACAACCCCACTTCTTGGCAATAATAGAGCACCATGTGCATAAGAAGTGAGTAATGCTCAAAAGAACTTTCCGGGGCATTGTTTTTTATTGCAGTCAGACCAGAGTCCATTCTATTAGCAATATAAGCAGCATAATCGAATTACCTTGCATTGTGGCATTGGATATCAGTAGCTATGACCATCAAAGGGATTGTCATAAATTCAGGGACCTCTGATCCTAGGACCTGGCCCTCAGAATAATAGGTATGTTGTATGTAGGGTTCAAATATTGATACATGAAAAGGAGGACCATCATCCTCATTGAGGTGCACCAATTATCCCTCTGCTCTAGTCTTATGAATAGGAAACCTCCATCCATTGTAGGTTGTATCCATTCTCTAGTATTCCTTTTCTAAATCCTCATAAATAATGGGGACAGTGCATAAATCATCCAAGTCGAATACTTCACAGATGGCATTTTTTGACAAGTGTATAATAGGCTCCCCTTGTGGGTTGCATATAGCCTTCAGAGTTGGGTTATATTGTTTAGCAAGAAGTTGGAGGAGTTCAACATTCAGGAACACATCAGACACAACTAATTTACCCAAATTCAAATGCCATGGGTTTGATACAGGAGAATTCCTAAATCTTCTGTTGTGGTGGAATTTGAAAAGTTCATACCCTCTAATTGGGGTCTAAATGTTCCCTAGGTGTTTACATTTGTCCTCTAATTTTTCTACCTCTGCCCTAAGTTGAGCGGATCACCTAGCTTTGGGAGTTGACCCTGGCAATTGATCAATCAAATCTTGATTGAGTTTTCTGTCATTTATTTTCTCTTCGGGGGTTTTATCAATTTTTTGTTTCTTAGGTTTACTTGTATCCCCTTGTGATTTTCTGCTCTTTCCTTTTCCCAGAGTCTCCATTTTCAATCCTTAACAAGAAATCAAAAATTTAGGCTACAACTCAAAGGTTTGTATGTGTGTACCTATCGTCAGTGGCTGTGATCGAATTCCCCTGCTTGTGCTTCAAGTTTCCCCTTAGTTTCTTCTCAAACAACTCTATTGGTTTTAATTATAATGATCTTGGAAGATTTCATCACCGTTTGCATTTAATTGTTCGAGCAATTCAATATCCTTCATCGTTGTGAAATCTCACATCGTCATAACTCCTTCCATCGGCATGATTTTCATAATGTCTGGGCAATTTTAATATCTCTTTATGGCTCGAACAATTAATTGCTATAACCCTTCAATTGTCTCTTTGATGCTACATTAAGTCATATCGGTAGGAGATGTCTATACCTTGTCCGATGTGAAAGTGGGCACAATTGCCATCGGCATGACCTTTTTCATCGCTATGAGGTTGATATTTCTTTCCGACATGTTAAGTGTTACCAATATGACTATCGGTGAGAGTCTCGCCGATGTATGTGATTATCCTTGCTATTGGGGTGATCTACGGCATCGGGATAACATATTTATGTTTACCCAAGCGTCATCATCTTCTCGATAGCCCTTTACATCTTGGATCAGAAAGACTTTCATAATGTGTTACTGATATGACTATTAGTAAGACTTCTTATTAATGAGTGTAATCCTCATTTCTATTAGAGTGAGATATGTCATTGGCGCAATCTTTTTAGGTCACCCGATCATGGTTATCTCCCCGATGGCCATTCTATATTCTTTATCAGAGAGAAATTTATCAAGTGTCACTGACACTTTCATCGCTGTGACTTGTGGGTCGATAAGACATACAAATCTTGTTCTGACCCTTTTAGCTTTGCCGATGGTTCTTATCTATCAGATGCATTAGTGTGAGCTCTGTCGAAATACCTTTTGTCATTCGCTGAGACATCAGGTTATCGGGGACTCATAAATCTTTCGTTCCGATGTTCATCTCTTGCCGATGACCACTACTCCTTTTAATTCCACAGGACGCTCGGTGAGAGTTTCACTGAAATACTCTATCGGTATGATGTATACCGTCGAAATGATCTTCGAAGTGTTACCTAATAGCTTTTAGTCATACCGATCGGTATGACTGATAGATTTTCTCCCCGACGAAAGGTTGTCAGTATAGTTTCCTCCATTGACGACCTTTGAAATCTTCTCTCCGATCCTTGTTTTCATACCGATAGTTATTTTATCTATTTTTACATGGATTGGTATAAGTAACGTAATGTCTTGCCGATAGTGTGAAATTTATGCCCTTTACATTGTTTTGTCAAGGACTTTTTCTGGGATGTATCAATTTAATTATGATTTTTTAGATGAAATGTTTTATGATTTGGTCAAATGTGGAGAAGTGACAATAAAAAAAATTTAAATTTTCCTATCCTAACACAGGGCTTGGAGTCAGTAGACATACACATGTGAATGGTCAGCATAAACCTATATTAATGACCAGATTTCAAGGGGTCTTGTTTAGCACTTGCCTTACAGATACTTCCCAAAACTAGGTGTTTAGTCATTCATACTTAATGATATCCTTGCTACAACATGCCTTCTCAATGATTAACCTGAAACATTTAATTTGTTCCTTGAACAAAGGTAGGAGATTAAACATTCAATACAAAAAAAACTATATTCCTAAATCTTGAACAACTGTTAGCTATCTTGATTCAAAAGAAAACATGCCCACAACTTGGAGACAAATGATTAAACACATGCATAGAGCATTTCTCATATAAAATAGCATGAAACCAATGAATTTATGCATGAAACATACAACATGAGACTCATAAACTCACAAGACATCAAGAACAGGGCCACCGATGAAGTTGTATTTTATTACAGCACCAGAATTTTGTCTAGTTTTGAACAACCACTGAATGACACAATTTGGCCCTCTTATAGCTAGACTATACACCCAACAAATTAATTACATGACAATCAAAATCTCTGCCAGATACCATGCACCAGAAAATGGCACCCAAATCATTAAAAGCGCAGGCAGAATAGGAAGGAAGGGAGTGGTTGGACTCGAGCCCTGTGCCATTGCCTAGGGATTTTCATCTTCAACTAGGTAATTGATCCATCCATCGATCGATCCAACCTCTCCAAATGTTGCCATTAATGCCAACCTACCCGCGGTTTCCTAGAATGCAACAGTCGCATGTTCTTTGAAATTTTTCTCACCAAGATTTGCGGCCTTAATTTCAATGAGCGAGTTGATGGCCAATGAGACCATTCCACATGGGCGCTTCCTATTAATCACTGACTTTTCAAATTATGTGAGAACTGATTGTCCCACATTCACCCTACAATGAACCCATCGATACTTTATAAACAAGACCACACCGAAAGATAATCGTCGATGCTTTTGCTCCCGATGGCGCTAGTTTTGACCCCATCAGGGTAGCCCAAACCATCAGAGAAGCACTCCACATCTGTGCTGATACCACTTATCACACCAATGATTCCCCCAAATAATGCCCTGTCGGCCAAACCCCTTACATCATCAAACCTCCTGCCTATTCACCTGATATGAAATATCACTCCGACAACACTTCCATCGGTACAACGCCAACCCATCGGTGCATCCAGAAATCCATTAGCTGATATCACTACTCTCGCTGACCATCAAACCCAACACCCAGTCTTTGGCGAGACCACAAACCATCAGTGGGCTAGAAAACTACTCTGCCAATATGCAGATCACTCCGATGAAAGCTTCAAATCACACTCCATCGGCCAGACCATCCCCATCGGAACGACATTGACCTCGGCTACCGATAGTAATTGTCATGCCGACCCAAAAATCAAACCATCTGGAACAATGCAATTGATGAAACAAAGGCCCACTCCCACCGATGGACCAAGGAAAACCAAGGGTCTGAAATGAAAAATGTCCACTAACTTTTTCTTGAAACTCTAACTCCATGTGGGCACCACCATTGGCTCTGACTAGGGATGTGCAGGCACAAGGCTGCAGCGAGAACCAGACCACCTCCAGGCAGACTAGGAAAAACACAAAAATGCCAAACACCGACCACACAGAACATGTACAAACTTATTTACATCTAATTTACAACATGCACACAAGTCATCCAATTATGAGAAGTAGGGCTTCAGGAACTGACCATGCATAGGCAATTCCAATAGTTCACCATTTAGGGCCTGGAGAAAGTAGGAATCTTCTCCATGAGTGTTGCTAATTTGATATGGGCCCATCCATAAGGGTTCGAATTTACCATGTTTGCCCTTATCCTAATTCTTTGCATTCCAAATAAGGACCAAGTCGCTTACCTAAAATTTCCTTTCTGTAGCCCTTTTATCAAACATATATTTTACCTTTTGTTGTTTCTTGATGTTTGTTTTATGTGCCTCCCTTCTGGTTTCATCCAGTGCAACCAACTAATTTATTCTTTCATTCATTGAATGTTCAATCTCTTCATCATTCTCTTGTATGAATTTATAGACTGGCAAGAGATTATTTATAGGTAACCTAGCTGTCATGCCATATACCAATTCAAAAGGAGATCTTCCAATTACTTTCTTTACTGTTACTCTGTCAGCCCATAGTGCCATCTTCAGCTTTGAATCCCATGCCCTTTTGTTTCTGTCTACCATTCTTTTGATTATTTTCATGAGGCTCTTGTTGCTTGACTCTGCCTAACCATTTCCATGTGGATGATATGGTGATGCATGTAACAAATTAATCCCATAATTGTTGCAAAAATCAACAAACTCACCAGACCTGAAACACATGGCATTGTCTGTGACCGCTTTGACTAGCACTCCAAACCTGATAATAATATATTCTAGAATGAAATCCATCACCACTTTGCTTGTAGCTTTCTAGTTGGAATGGCTTCAATCCATTTAGTAAAGTAATCAGTAGCAACCAAAATCCAACTATGTCCTCCACTTGATTTTTCTGAGATTTCCCCTATAAAATCAATTCCCCATTGTTGGAATGGAGCCTCCATAGTCAAAGTCCTAAGGGGTAATGCACCTTCATACTTTAACTTTCCTGAGAACCTTTGACATGGGTCACACTTTCTTACCATCTTTTGTGTCTCTAAGAAAAGAGTTGGCCACCAATGGCCTGCTCTAAGAATTTTGTGAGCTGTTGTCTGGGAAGTATAGTGTCCACCACATAATCCTTTGTACATGTCACTTAGAATATGCTTAGTATGGCTTTCATCTACACACCTAAGTAGTACACCATCAGGATTTTTCCAATACAACTCTCCTTGAACAATGATGTATTTAATAGCATGTAATTTTAAAGTCCTCTTTTGACTATTACTAAAATGGGAAGGATAGTTTAAATTCTACAAGTAATACACAATGTCTTTGTACCATTTAGATTCTAACATATTTACAACCTCATTCTGCACTACATCAATTGACATGCCTCTAAATTTGATTGAGTCATCATTTTAGCCAAACCTTGTCCTCTTACCAACTTGGTGATTTGTATTTCAATGTTGAATTCTTGCAATTTATTTATCCATCTGCATCTCCTTCAAGTTACCTCCTACTGAGTAAAGATATTTTTAACTATTGCATGAGACACATATGCAATTATCTGAGAGCCTACTAAATATGGCCTAAAGCTCTTGACTGCTCTAACTAGTGCATATGCTTGCTTCTCCATAATGTCATATTTTAATTCAGTAGCCTGCAATGACATGCTAAAGAAAGTTATAGGTTGTTCAAAACCCTCTTCATTTTTCTGCAATAAACATGCAGCAACAGTATGGAAAGAAGCAAATGAGAATAATTGAAATGGCTTAGAAAAGTCAGGAGATTTCAGCACAGGAGCCATCTTTATAGCTTCTTTGATACTCTGGAATGATTTAGTTGCTTCATCTTTCCATTTGACAGTTGCGCCTTTCTTCAACATTTTAGAGATATCTTTTGTGGTCTCTGCAAAGTTAGGCACAAATCTTCTAACAAAATTAATTTGCCCAAAGAAGGACTGAACACCTTTTACTATTCTAGGGATCTAAATTTTGTCAATTGCAGCCACCCTTTCAGGATCAATCCTGACTCCATCCTTGGAAACAGTGTGTCCAAGCAATTTCCCTTCCATTAGCCCAAAAGCACATTTCTTTGGATTGAGTGAGATGCCATATTCCAATGCCCTAATAAAGATTTGTTCTAAGTGCATACAGTGCTACTCCTCCTTTTCTGAATAAGCTGTCAAATCATCCTAATATACAACTAGGATTGAATAAATTAATCCTGCAAAAACAAAATCCATAGCCCTCTGAAATGTGTCACCTACATTTGTTAGCCAAATGGCATTCTCACATATACATAGGTTCCGCATGGAGTGGTGAAAGTAGTCTTGAATTGTTCAGATTCTTTTACTTTCACTTGATTGTATCCCAAAAATCCATCCATCATGAATAAAAGTTCATAGCCAGTCACCTTCTGCTACATAGCTTCCATGTTTGGCAATGGATAATTGTCCTTCAAGGAAGATACATTGAGATTTCTAAAGTCCACACAAACCCTTATGTCACCATTCTTCTTTCTAACTGGAACAAGGTTAGACACCCAAGTTGAGTGTCTAATAGGCATAATTATTCCAGCCTCCCTAAGCTTTATAAGCTCTTCTTGCATTTTTGGAGCTAAAGTTGGGTTGATAGGTCTTTGTTTTTGTCTAAATGGTTTAGCTCCAGGCTTCAAAGGGATTTCATGCTAGAATAAATCCTCTCTATAAGCTTTCAGGTCCTCATATGACCAAGCAAAGACATGCTTGTAGGAGTACAATCAACACTGAGAGGGGGGGTGAATCAGTGTTGTGTGAATTTTCAAATCTTTTTACACACTTTAACTTTCAGAGCACAAAGAGAGAAAGATAGCATTGATTTGTCAAATACATATGCACATGACTGTCAATACAGAAAGAGAACAAAACTTCATAAGTAAATCATACACACACAAAGAAGATTATGACACAAGAATTGCATGAGTGGAAAACCCTCCATGGGTAGAAAAACCACTCTAAACTGCCTCACTGGCTTAACCTTAAAAACTTCTTACAAAGCCTCACTGGCTAAATATTATGTCTCACTAACAATTGAAAGGTCTTACTGACCTACAAGCCTCACTGGCATACTGTGTGCCTCACTGGCAACAAAGTTTAGAAGCACTAGCTTCAAGGAGCACCAACCCCTAAAATAGAACAAACTGAAAAACAAAAACTCAGAGGGTTTCTCTGTTTCAATACAAAACATTTCTTCTGTCTCATGTTTCTATCAAATGGCCATTCTCTTTATCAACCTAAATCATGTACAAACTCAGATATTCAAAATCAATCCTGTACCCTGATCCACTCTACAACACCAACAATGCTTGATTCTCAACAACACCGCTTGATTCTCAACAACACTTCACAACACTATATGTTTCATCTCTATCCTTCTTGATTCATTACATCAATGCACCTGAAAAACAAATTTATACAAGTTGAATGTCTTTTCACTGCCTTGGAACCGTTCACATTCCTTCATAAATTTCTCCTGTATCTGATCACACAAATTTTGCAATTATAAACAACAAAACTTTTAAAATTTCACTTCTCTGCAAAAACACATTTCCTTTTCTTCATCTCTCCTGCAAATAAACTCTTCAATTTTGATTCATATTCCTGCAAAAAACATTCTCTCATTGCAAACAAAATAATAATAAATAAATCTTCAATATGATTTTCTCACAAGACAAATTATCTCCATTAAACATCATTCAATCCTATTGATCTTCCTCAAAAAATTATCTTCATGAAAACCTTTCAACTTCTCTGTATCTCAAAAAAAAATCTTTATTTTGCAAAAAAAAACATTTCCAATTCTCCTTCTCTGTAAATTCCTGCATTCAAACTCTTCAATAAATCTTTAATCTTCCTTGATAATAAAATCTTTATCTCCACAAATCTAATCAATGCTCTGTAAAATAAAAAATCTCTGATAAATCTTTTTCATTTTCTTCAAACAAGACTCTTCATATCCTTCATACAAAAATCTCTTCTCTGAAAAAATTTTCAATGACAATATGTCAATCTCAAAAAGAAACTCTCTTTTTTTCTTTTTACTCTCCAAAAATCTCTCTAGAAAAAATTTCTAAATTAATAACCACTAAACTTCCAAAGAAAATCTCTAAGAACAACTCCACCAAAATTCCTTTGCAATCGGGCACAAATTCCATCTTGAAGGAAACTTTCTAAAACATAGTTCAATGCATTAAAAAGCAGAAACATCCACTAGAACGTCAAAGTTTATGGCATAGGAATCGGGCTTAAAGTTTAAATGTCAACCATTTGATTGACCCTACGCACTCCACATGTTTTGAAAACTGACCATTGATTATCATTTGGTGCCCGATGCGCTCAAGGTAGGACCGGTTCCACCGGTGGTAAGGAGAGGAGGGGCCAGTGCAAAATATGTTTCGAAGGACCTCCAACAGGTGAACCTTAAGTGGATTACTCGCTAGCCCAAGTCACCATAGTTTTAAAACATAAAGTGCATAAATGGTGATAGGTAGTTTAGACTTAACCATGATGTGTTAGCCACATAGTAGATAGTTAGTTTAGGGATTATGATCATCTTGTTTTGTCACTGAAAACCTAAGGATCATTGAATGCTTTGTTGCAGAGAATACCAAGTAATTGATTACTCAATGAATTTACCTTGATGCAGAATATGTAGAGAATGCAATTAATGATTGAAGATTACTGATTGCCACTCATAATATGCTACTTCCACTCCATGAATTAAAACATGATAATATGTGAGAAACAACTCAACTGCATAACAACACCACTGAACACCTCTGTGAGAACTTATGACCAACTAACCTTGCTAACACATTCCTCAACTTTTGATATGAGAACAAGAATCCAAATTGAAGTATAAACATGAAATCCCTCCTATTTTATTATGAGCATCTGACTTGGATATTGAACATCAAGATGCATGATACATAAAGCACTAATCAACCTGTCAAGTAACCATCTCCATCTAAGGTAGATATGAAACCCACCAAGCATCTGCATTACCCTGAATGACATCTGTATTTGACCCAAGTGATCAACCAAATACATCCTTGAGTATGAGAACACATCCTAAACAAATGTTAAACACATCCTGCCAAATTTGCATCATCAACAACTGAACACACTTTTGACATCAATGACAACCTGTCACCATCAATGCTTATATTTTCTCACTAGTGCAATCAACATAGTTCTGATATGTGGCTTAAGTTGTTTGCCAATATATACCTTTTTGGGGGCATGAAATGTCCCCAAGTTTATCTCTTCTAAATCATTCTTGTTTGTTGAAGACACCTTTGTAACAAATTGGTCCCTATTGTCAAATGCTCTCTCTAAAGCAACCAGCCCTCTAGGGATTTTATTTGTCTTGAGCTGAATTATTTCTTTCCCTAAGAGAGTTTCTTTCCCATCTAAAACTTCTACAAAGTTTTGAAAATCCACTTCTTGGTTCTCATATTCATCAATGCAATGTAGAAATCTCAACAAATCCTTATCATCATCAAACACTTGCTAGCTGCATACATTATCTGGCACTACAGGTCTAAGTTTAACCTCAACATTTGTAACATCTGTCAGAGTAACATCATCTAGCCTTATGGCTACATTAGCTAAAAACTCTGCCCTGACATTTTTTGATCTCTCTATCCAGCTTATTGAAAAAGCATCAAACAATTCAATTATATCCCAAACAACATGCTTATACTATTTTAACCTTTTATTATTTGATGCATACTTATCTCTGACTTGGGAAACAACTAACTTTGAATCTCCAAATACTTTGAGCATCCTGATTCCATGCTTCAAAGCTACATTCAATCCTAACAACAAAGCTTCATACTCTGCAATATTGTTTGTACAAGCAAACTTCAGCAAGAAAGAGAATTTTAGAAGCTTACCAGTTGGAGATAGAAATACAACTCTAGCTCCAGAGCCTTCCTTTCCACAAGCTCCATCAAAATACATGGTCCAGAGACCCTATTGGTCAAGCTCTTGAATGTACATGTCTCTCTCTTCACTTTCTTTATCATTTGAGATAACTCTAAAATTATCACAGTCAGTGTCCACAAAGCATATATGCTCCTCTGACTCTCGATCTTCAACTGTGTCTAGTGATCTTTCTTCTCTAATCAATTTGACATCCTTGCCATTCATTGGAATTATAGCATATGATAGGTCTAATTGCATACTCCCACTAATCAATGTTTCCCATCTTCTTGACAACAACATGCCATATTGTGGCTTGATATCAACAACTCTTATGTTCATATTGTAAATTTTTTCAAGATATGCTGCCAGTCTAAAGTCCACATCTTTCATAATTCCAATGACAGGTACTTCCCTAGCATCCATGGCATAGCATTTCCCACATGCCTTATCTATCTTTAACCCAGCTTGCTGCATAATGGCCAAAGGCATGATATTCGTTGATGCTCCTGAGTCAAGCATATAATTATTAATCACTTTTTCATTTATGACAAAGGAGACATAGAATGGCTCAACCTGTGAAGGGCATTTTGTCATGGTCATCCCCAAATAAACTTCAGGGGTCTCATCCTCATCAATGCATAGGGCTTGTTTCTTACCCTGAGTTTCATCAGTCAACTTGGCTTGATAAGGTACTCTAGAAATCAAGGATACTGCCTTATTTCTGAATTCCTCAACTTTCATCAGCTCCATCAATGGAACAGAGACCTTTACTTGGGATAAAACTTGAGCTATGTCAAAAGGAACATAGCTTTGTATGATAGTTGTAACTTGATCTACAGTCTTATTTTTATCTTGAGATGATCTAGCTTTACTTTTTGTGGCTCCCTGACTGTCATCTTTGATCTGAAAATTCTTGTCTTGATCTTCAACCTGGGGAATTCTATTTTCTAGTCCTTGAGGATCATGACGTATTTTTTTATTAAAATTTTTCTTATTATTGCTCCATTGCTTCTTTTGTGTTTCATTCCCTTTATGACTGTGCACAGGTTGGTTCACAAAAGTATTATCTGGTTGGTGTGAGTTACTTACCTGAGTTTTACCCCTAAGATTGTAATTGCTTTTGACTTGAGCAACTATTGCAGCTGTGAGGGCTCTAATTTCTTCATCAGAAGGCCTTCTCAAGCTATTCAAAAAGTTATGTGAATCCTAAGCATAAGCATAGCTATCCTCATCATCTTTACCACATGGAAACTGTTGGCAGGCCCGAACCTCATTATTTATGCTTGCATCTGCATCATGAAAAGGATATTCCTAGTTTGTAGACGGTATGTTTACATTATCATCCTTCATGCAATGCGGCTCATTACATTCATCACAGGCCATGGCATTATTATATAGAGATTGAGCAATCATACATTGTGACTGTGAGTGAGGCATCTGGCATATTATGCACCATACGACATCATTAACAATATTCATAGCCTTCTTCAAAGGGTCAAGTGTTTCCTTAACATTTTGAGTCCTTTGACTTGGGTTGCTACTTGGAAGAACTACTTTACCATTATGCCAATTGGTATTATATGGCATATCATGTAATGATGGTCTTCTTTCTTGCCTTTGGTAAACTTGTCTATCAAGACCTATCCCCTTTTCATTTTTAGTTATTCTATAGCTCAGGTCATTGACAATAGTTGTCAACTTATCTAATTTATCCTCAGAATTAGATGCATTGCCTTGAGCATTTTGAGATTTAGTATTTGGATTTTGCAGAATTTTGACATCATCTCTTTTGTTTGTCTTACCAGACGCTTTTCTATTATTTTCAATATTTGTTGCAATTTTGAAAGCATCTCTGAAGCTGTGAGGACCCTTATCTCTTAATCCATAAGCTATTTTAGCATCAAAAGCATTTATGTACAACACTATGCACATAGGTTCATTAGGCCTTAGGTGATGTGGCAATTTGTTCAACACCTTAGTGAATCTAGCATTGAAATCAGTAACCTGTTCATTTGATCCCTTGGTAATGCCAGTGAACTCTTTTATGAAAAAACTAGGATCAGTTTTGTCACCATATTGTTCCTTGAAAATTCTTCTGAAATCCTCCCATGATGAAATACTCCTGTCAGGCAGCCCTTTGTACCATTCTCTGGCCTCATCAACTAAGGATTGCATAAATAATTTCATGAAAACATCCTCATGCTCAACCTCAAAATTGTCCATGATATTCTGAAAAGATTTTAAATGGTCTTCCCTTGACACGGTATTATTTCCAATTTAGGCATTTATGGCCTCACATGTTTGTCAATAGGATTTGGATAACCAGGAATGCCATCAAAAACTAGTTGTCTAAATCTGTCTAGCTGCATAGGCTGTCTACCAAACTAATTAACATTGGCATTTCTGTTTGCGTTCTAATTTCTTACATTATTTAATGGTACTCTAGCATTATTTGCATTCTGTCTTTGATCATTATGATGATTCTGAACTTCATTTCTGTGTTGATTTCTCTGCATATTTGCATTTTCAAGGGTTGGAATTGAATCATTCTGAGCAACTCGCAGAGCCTGCACTTTCTGTCTCATATCATCTTTGATTTTCACTGCCTGCAGATATTCTAATTCTGTCCTTAAGTTTTTGATTTCTTAAGATAATTCCTCCTCTCTAGGCATAGAAGAGGATGGTTTCATTAACCTGATCATCATTATCATCTCTTAGGGATTCAAATTCTTCAAATCTATCAGGGGAATCATGGAAAGGGCATTCTTGAAACACCTTCGATCTCATTCTCAATCCACTACCCTGTTGTCTTTCACATACGTTCTAGATTTCAGCCTCAGTGTTTGAAAAATAAGGTATTGTCCGCTCTGAAGATCCTGGATTGTCCTAAATATTATCATTACTTCTGGGATAACCCTCTTGACTAGCTTGAGCAGTCCCCTTTTTCCTGTACATCATTTTTCTGGGTAATTCTTCAAACAAAGGATTACGCAGGGATCTTCTCCCTTGCATACAAATTTTTACTATATCGGTTGGGAGATTATTCGGAGTTGCCACCTATAACTAGGAAATATTTTCTTTTTAAAATTAGGGTTCTTTTACAAAGCATTCCCCAGTAGAGTCACCAAATCTGTTGGTGTTTGTCCCAGACTGGATGCTTGCTCCTAGTTATCCCTACAAAGTAGCCATCATTGATCAACAGGATTCTTGGGCCAAGGGCCAACAGTACAGGAGATAGACTCTATAAATATCCCCTCTTCTTCTTTAGTCTCTACAGAACCAAGGGGGTATTCCCTATTCAACATCCAAAAGATATGTCTCTAAAAATTACTGGGATGCTGACACAAAGCAGATAAATCCTCTATTATGCAAACCAAAACTGTGAGATAAGTGCAAAGGGCCTAGGCTTGGGCCTAAGTTCAGTTGTAGATAGAGGATTTTGGTCCTAAAGCTACTTCTAAAGTCCTAAAGGTTTGTATTTGAAGTTTTAATTTGATTTTGGTATTTGGATGCAAAACTAGGACCTGGGGTGTAACCTCAATACAAGACTAGATCGGTGCCTATCCAGGGCTCGAAGTCAGTAGACATACACATATGAATGGTCAGCATAAACCTATATTAATGACTAGATTTCAAGGGGGCTTGTTTAGCACCTACCTTATAGATACTTCCCAAAACTAGGTGTTTAGTCATTCATACTTAATGATATCCCTACTACAACATGCCTTCTCAATGATTAACCTGAAACAGTTAATTTGTTCCTTGAACAAAGGTAGGAGATTAAACATTTAATACAGAAAAAACTATATTCCTAAATATTGAACAACCCTTAGCTATCATGATTCAAAAGAAAACATGCCCACAACTTGGAGACAAATGATTAAACACGTGCATAGAGCATTTTTGATATAAAATAGCATGAAACCAATGAATTTAAGCATGAAACATACAACATGAGACTCATAAACTCACAAGACATCAAGAATAGGGCCATCGATGAAGTTGTATTTTATTACAGCACCAGAATTTTGTCCAGTTTTCAACAACCACTGAATAACACAGTTTGGCCCTCTTATAGCCAGACTATACACCCAAAAAATTAATTACATGGCAATCAAAATCTCCGCCAGATACCATGCACCAGAAAATGGCACCCAAATCATTAAAAGCGCAGGCAGAATAGGAAGGAAGGTTATGGTTGGACTCGAGCCCTATGCCACCGCCTAGGGATTTTCATCTTCAACCGGGTAATTGATCTGTCCATCTATCGATTCAACCTCTCCAAATGTTGCTGTTAATGCCAACCTACCTGCGGTTTCCTGGAATGCAACGGTCACATGTTCTTTGAAATTTTTTCCCGCCAAGATCTGCGGCCTCAATTTCGACGAGTGCGCTGATGGCCAATGAGATCATGCCATGCGGACGCTTCCTGTTAATCGCTGACTTTTCAAATTATGTGAGAACTGATTGTCCCACATTCACCCTACAATGACCCCATCAATACTTTATAAACAAGACCACACCAAAAGATAATCGTCGGTGATTTTGCTCTCGATGGCACCATTTTTGACTCCATCGAGGTAGCCCAAACCATCAGAGCAACACTCCACATTTGTGCCGATACCACTTATCACACCGATTATTCCCCCAAACAATGCCCTATCAGCTAGACCCCTTACATCGGTGAACCTCCTGCTTGTTCACCTGATACGAAATATCACTCTGATAGCACTTCCATTGGTACAATGCCAACCCATTGGTGCATCTGGAAATCCATCAGCCAATATCACTACTCTCACTGACCATCAAACCCAACGCCTGGTCTTCGGTGAGACCACAAACCATCGGCGGGCCAAAAAACTACTCTGCTGATATGCAAATCACTCTGATGAAAGCTTCAAACCACACTCCATCAGCCAGACCATCCCCATTGGAACAACATCGACCTCGGCTACCAATAGTAATTGTCATGCTGACCCAAAAATCAAACCATCCGGAACAACGCAATCGATGAAACAAAGGCCCATTCCTACCGATGGACCAAGGAAACTCAAGGGTCTGAAATGAAAAATGTCCACTAACTTTTGCTTGAAACCCTAACTCCATGTGGGCACCACCACTTCCTATTTCAATATAATTGAAATGCTTCAGGGTAATGACAAGGAAATAAATAAATCTTATGTTTCATATCCAATGATTGTAAATGTTCATATGTCGAAGACAATTATAACTATAAACTTTCCAAAACTTTTCTTGCTACAACTATTTCAAATGAGGACTATATTTTGGATTGAAAATAATTTCTTTGTTCCCTAGCTAGAAAAAATTGGAAGATCACCATATATCTTCAACAATATGTTCCATTTGTCTAGAGGCTTAACTAAACACCCACCTTAATACACCATCTCTTTCATATGAAGATAGCTTTTAAATAAATAGTCCATTTAAAAGAACTAATAATAAAACTTAAATTCATGTTTTAATTTAAAATCTATGAAAAAGAATTTACTTTAAGAGTTAATAATAATAAAACTTAAAAATTCATATTAAAGCTAAAATCGGTAAAAAAAAGTCTACATGAGCTTTTTCCTTAAAAGAGTTATCACAGAATTATACTTTATCAAATAGCTCCTTTAAACTATGATCTAGAAAATAATGACTTACACGTGTTTTATTGCTCATTCCAATTCAATTTTATTTTATTTTATGGAGGAAGAGAAGAATTTAGATTACTTGCCAAAGATTGCAATGAATAAGCTATGATAGTTGGAATTGCAACACCATGCTTGGAGCCACAATTATGAAAATGTCATATTGTTATAACATTTGAGCTTATCATCCCAGTTTTACATCTCGACAATAAGAAAAATAATAATTTTAACCATTTTATAACAAAAACTACAATCAAGACAAAATGATATGGTTGAGTTGTGGAGTTGGAGTCTGGTACTACAAAATGGATTTGTCCCAACAGGATATAATTTCCTAGGGAAAAATCCCACCAAGAGGAGCCCATCTCATCACTCTTAAAAAATGAGCTTTGATGAGCCACATCACCATGGGCCCCCTAACCATCCTCACTAGGCTATGAGAACCTGTGTAGTAGACTAGCTTGATACTATAGTGCCCCTCCATTCTCACCTTGGATAAGCAGGTGGTTAGGCTAAGGAGCATGAAGAGGAAGGTAAGATACTTGAAATACTTAGGGTATATTAGACATGTTGATGACAGGTTTACCATTTTGATGTAGTTGATGACACTCATTGATGTTTACTATGATGACATTGTTGATACTTTATGATTAGTACATTATGCTTATGTTGTGATTAGTCATGGATTAATTGATTATGTACAATTTTTTTACTACGTGAATTATGTGACTGTTGATTATTGTTTTGATGCAATCATAACAATAAGTTAAAATTCACATATAATGAACTGAAACTATACTTGAAAGATAAGAAGGAATCATTTGAGATTCAACTAATCCCAAGTCTACAATGGTTCGGTTGGTCAAGTTCAGTTGGTCAATGTGAAGCTGTAATGTTCAAGGGGCCTTACGTAGTTTAGGTTTGTTTGGTGGTTTACTGGACTAAGAATATGCAAAAGAATCATAGATTTCAACAAGTATTTTGTTCATTTGCATACAAGTGTTACTGTGCTGCAAGTTCAGATGATTTTCTTGAATTATTGCAGCTTTCTTCTTTATCTATTTATGAAAACTGTCTACTTATAACTCTGTTATGCATGCTTCTTCAAATTTGAGACAATTTCCTTTAGATTTCTACGTTTTCAGCTAAATATTCAGATGGGTTGGGAAAAGTTAGAAAGATCTAATCTATACCTCATTTAATCTACCGAAGGATCTAATTGTTTTTGTTATGCACTATGTAAATACCACAGTAATTTGATCAAATCCACAGTAAAAACCTTAAATGCGAGTTCTAAGCATTTTCACAAACATACATTTAAAATTGCAAGCTCTCAAAGAAAATATTTCAAAACACAAAGAAGAGCAGGAGAACACTCAGAAGATAGATGCAGAACTCTAGATTCTATTGTATTAGAAATGAAGTCATACATGATTTACAATGTAGGAATGACTCTTAGTTTCATTGATCATACTACAGAGAACTTACAAGCTTTACAAATACAGTAAGGCAGCCAGACATTCCACGCGCACCTTATTGCAGACAAACAGGCGACCTCCTTCTTCTACCTCTAAACTAAGCTAACTTGCTGTGTTTTCCTAAAAATCCCTGTTGTAGCCCCTGTTGTAAAGTATTACAATGTAGAGAGGCACAATATAAAGACATTCTGATTGTCCTCACTACAACAGAAACCTAACTGAACCCTTGGTTCAAACCCCTGGTTACAGCAATAAATACAGGTGAACCAGCTCTTCCAAAATATCTCTGAGCAGTGTCAAATCTGGGTGAAATATTGCCCCTTCTAAGAAGTCCCGGCAGCTTGGCAATAACTTTTGTTTGTCTGTTGCAGTAATACCTTTAGCTGCAACTCTGTCCTCCATTGGTTTGGCCTTGACTTCTTCGCACTTCATCTTAACTTCCTGCTCCTGAGATTGGATTTTCTTCCTCCATGATGTCACTATGTTGAATTTCCAGCTGCTTCCTCAACTGCAAGCCTGCAAGACAAGACAAGTAATAAGTATCAAATTTTCCAAATGAACAGTAGGGAACCAAAAAATATCTATTTAAATCAGGGTGACCATGCAAAATGTGGAAATCGGGTCCAAAATTAGCAGAAACTGCGTTCAAAATGTACACAGACTGTTCAAAACCCATCGGGTCAACTATCGCTGACCGAGAAAATGCCACGGGTGCCAAAAGAAATGGTTTAAAACTCTATCGCATTCCATTTCCTGCCCATCAGCGTGACAAACACTATCAGCGCATCCAAAAATACTCGAGCCGATCACTATGGTTTGGCCGATGGCCTCTTCGTCTATTCTCCATTCGGCAGGTATTTCTCTTCATCGGCAAGAGTTTCGCCATCGGCGAACTCTATAACCCTTCCGCCGATCACTCTTTTCTCACCGATGTCCCCTTTGCTCATCCTCCATCGGTGTGAGATCGCCCATCGGCGAACTCCAAACCTCCTGCGCCGATGCTACTACTTTGGCCAATGCTCTTTCGTCGGCCTGACTCCTGCCGACGACCCCTTCATTGTTCGCCATCGGCGAGAGATCGCCCATCGGCGAACTCCAAACTTCCTACGCTGATGACCTTTGTTACATCGATGTCTCCCCGTCGGTGAGACTCTTACCGACAACCCTTTTCATAATGCATATTGTGCAATGTACATTGTATATAGCGCTTGTATATCGCGATATACAAACGCGAAATATACAAGCATTTAATTCCATTTGATAATCTTTTTGGGTCCGCTAATGTATAAAACCATTTGTATCCCGCCAATATACAAGGGCACGAATATACAAGGATTTAACCTTGTTTGATAATTACTTCGGGTCCGGCGCTTTGTACATGGCGCTTGCATATGAACAGTTGCATGTATGTGAATAGTGCTTTGTAAGTATATTTGCTTGTATATTCCGCTTGTATATGAAAATGTACAAGCGCGAATATACAACAATTTTTCAGTATTTGATAAGTTTTCGGGTCCGCTATGTATATTCTGCAATGTATATTTTGCTTGTATGTTAGAATATACAAGCCCGAATGTACAAAAGCGACCAAGCACAAAAAATATAACTTTGCACATACAAAGGACTTTGTATATGCCAAGCGATAGACAAACCTGAATGTACATTTTACTAAAATGATCATAACTTGCAAAATATGGCGAATTTTAAGATGGTTCAAAAAACAACCCTAGCTCATTTTTCACAAGGAATCCAACCATATCATGCAATGGTACTGAAAATGCATTTTTCCATATTTTTAACAAGGTTTGCAATTTTGACTCTCTTTTCCCTTTACCACCAAGCAAAGCAACACAAGCAGAAGCAAAAAGCAAAGCAACAGCAGGGGTCCCCATTTTGCTAAGGAGCATAATGGGGCGTGTTGTGAACATCACAACAGTGACTATCTAACTATGTGTTATCTGGTTGTTTAGTTACTAATAAACTTGTTTAATATGTTATTTGTGATGCTTTTCGTGAAGGGATGGTGTAGTATTACTCAATATGAACACCCTACTACACTGTGATTCCCTATCATAGTGTGTTTGATTATATATATATGCTCAAACACAACCCCTTGGTTTGATCTAGGTTGTAGGTACCAGGTACCAACTCCACCTAAATTAGTAGTTGTGAGCGTGCCTTTACACAAATGGATAATGAGGATGGGAGATAACATGGGGTTCCATGTGTCAGTAAATGTCTTCAGTTTGTCCCCATCCATGTATTTTCAGTCATGGGTGTAGTTGTCACTCAGTTGGTACTTGTTCTAGGGTGTTGGTCATTCTTTGGTATGTGGTTATTACTATTTGTTTATTGTAGTTTAAGGTTCATTTTATTGAACTTAGTGACCAAGGTATTAAGTTGTTGATTATAGTCGTTTGGTTCATTTTATAGAATAAGTGATCTATGTGTATAGATGTGTTGATGTTTGATCATTTTGGTTTTATAGTCAATGTGTATTTGTTGGAGATTTATTAATTGTTATAGTAATAATAATAATAAGTTTTGATAACTAAGAGGGCGAGGTGAATCATTTATCTTAATTATTTCAACTTTCTGTTCTTCTTTAACTAGTGCAACATCAAATTTTATAAGCAAGCATAACCATGAAAGCAAAAACAAAATTAGTACACATAACACAATGATTTTGATGTGGAAAACCTTGTTAAGGGAAAAACCATGGGGTGATTAACCCAAGATTGTATTATCTGTTAAAAGAATAAGATAGAACAAAATGGCACTTGACAATTAGGGCTCACTTTTCGAGCACATTGCTCACAAGAGGCTCACTGCCTACAAGAGACTCACTATCTACAAGGTATAAAGAAAGTAACTAGGTGATTGAACTAATGAGAAGCATCCACATATGTTGAGGTTCAGTTCCGGTTAGGCTCAATACACTGATCTACTACATTTCATTCTTCCTCTTCTTGTTGCTGTTGTCCTGTCACATACTGGACCTGTGTTGCTGCTTCCACAATATTTTCTACTTTTCTTTGCCCAACACAATACACCACACACCCCTTCACATCTAAATTCATCTGGTATATATATCCACACTAAGGGTTTCATCATCTTTCTAGTCAGCATCTGGAATACTCAATATTTTCCCAAACTCTGATCTGTCGGCTGAATCCTTGCATACTAAGTGTTGCATACCAAAGATATACTTATAGAAGTCATCAATCATGTCAACTAACCATGAATGATCCCTCAAGAAACTTAATCACCTTCAATTTCTCATCTGATGCTCTGTCGGTCAGTTCTTCTTCAGTCTACTCTGCCAAACAGGAACCCAACACTTAGATGCTCATATCTCTTCACTCTTTCATCACTAGAGGCTCAATCTCTAGTATGTATCAGTCATGGTACTCCTCTTGACTTCCCCAAGTCCACAATTTAGTGAGATACTTCCTCTGAGAGATCTAGACCTGATTGTCAGACCTTGTTGTATGCTATGTTCTTGGTCACCGAACCAAAATACTCTTCAATATGACTTCCGGTATAGACATACCATGTCATGTGGATGTGTGGGATGGACTTTGTTGCCATCAATGACAACATTCATGAAGCCACACAATGTCTCTTTTCAACAATCTCCCCCTTTGGGATTGATGGAAACACCTAGTGAAAAATGACTAAGTGTCACACCACACTCCCCCTTGGCTGATGTTCTGTTCTAGAGTAAACTTTTCCTGAGCTCCCTCTTAGCTGGATTCCTCATTTTTCATTGTTCCTCACTCCCCCTTTGACATCAATGGCAAAGGGTAGAATCCACACACCAAAATTCCCAAAAATCTAAGTATACTTAGCCGCATAAGTGTATATACATGTTATACTTACATATACTGAAGTATAGCTGCAAAAGTTGTCTTCAACTGGACAAATTATGTTGCCCTACTCTGCTTCATCCTGTCCAAAATTGAGATGTGACCACTCAACAGGAATGCAAAATCTTCTTCCCTCTTTAGATCTATTAGATCACTGGTCTGGGCTATGGTTTGAGCATCAGTTAGGGCCTCATGCATGACCTCTAATTTAGGGATAATTATCCCTCTAAGTTCCCTTAACCTGTTTATTTTATTTTTCTTCTCCTTTTCAAGCTTCTTTATTTCATCTATGATTGCAATAGTCTAGGACTCTTGATTTACTATGGAAGAGGTGAGAGGATCAAAACTTTGAGATAAAATTGACAGTTTACCCTCTTGTTCTTTTACTTTCTTCTCAATATCCTTTGTCACTTTAGACTAGGCTAAACAAAATTTATAAATTTCTCTGCCATATTTAAAAGCATTTTCTAAGCTCTTTATCCCAAAATCCATAGTTCTCCTATCATTTGTTATTAGCCCTTATACTTCAGAGAATCTCTTACCCAAAAATTCTTTCCAGACTTTCTCTTTTGCTGCTTTCTCTAAAGAGTCAAAATGTGTGTTAACATAATTAACAAGAGACTTTAGATTACCGGATGTGGAGGCCAAAGGATCCTTTTGGAAGGATGGCATGATTTTCTCTAACACACCAGATACAATCTCTATTAGCTCACAGTCTTCCATGTGAGACTTCATAAGCTTTTCTTTTGCTTTGGCTTGAGCAAAAGATGCTACCTTCATTGTCTGGACTGGAGAGAGGGAATCAAAATTGAATGGTCCTTGAAGTAGCTCCAGTTCATCTAATTCCATCATTTCTTTTGTCAAGAAGTCTTTGACTGCTTCTGTAGTGTCTCTTGCCGGAGACATAGTTTTCTGCCCTTCTGCAGCCTCAGCACTATCACTTATGGTCTTCTCTATTTGACCTTCTTCTCTTCCCTTCACTTCTTCTCCTTAATTGATTCTCTCTTCTTTTCTTTCTTTTCCTTCAATTCCAGAGTCTGTAGGGGGATCCAGAAGAGACGTGTCTACTTCTCCATGAACTTCCTCTTCCGGAACAGAGGAATCTAAGTCCTTATCTTTCTCTTTACTTGTCTCCTTTGTCTCTTCTACAACTGTCTCAGTAGATTCTCCTTTGTCATCCATGGCAGAGGGTTCATCACCTAAGTCCTCTATAACAGGAAGATTGAATCTTTTAAAAGCATTCTAGAGGATATCTTCTATTTCTTTAGCCACCTGATCAGTCTCTCCGAGCATAAGCTTATTCATTCTGGCTTTGCTCTGAAACTCATCCTTGCAATCCTTGAAGATCATGTTCTTTTATTGAGGAGTGATGGAAGGATAGAGTTGGATAGCAATCTGCTCCTGGATTTCTAGATCTTTTTCCATGGCATTATTCTTTCTCATTTGAAGTTCCTTTTCTAAACTTTTAGGAATCAGAGATATAATTTCAATGAATGCTTTGTTATAGATGTTTAGATACTTGACTGTGACATCTTGCAAGATCTTCTGATCATCTTCATTATATTCATCATAAAATTAAGTCATTGGTTGCAAGTTTCCATCCACAGTAATTGATTTGATGATATCATCAATGCAGAGAGTAGGCTTTTCAATGCTCTTCTTCCTTGCTATGACTGGTAGAGGGTTCACCAGAAGTTTTCTTCTTCTTCTTCTTCATTTTCTTTACTTCGTCATCGGTCTTAGTTTCTTCATCATCATTCTAACTTGTATAGGACCTTGTTGCCTTTCTCTTGGTTCTCTTCTCTCCCCTTCCAGATGTCTAGGCTTCTGGTTTTGATGCTTTTTGGCTCTTGGAGGTGGCAGGTGTAGAGATTTTGGAGGATTTGGTCTGGGAGGGGGCTTGCACTAGAGCACTTTCTGTTTCTTTCCTTTCTTTTTCTGCCCTTTCCATCTTTTCTCTGTTGGCATCAACTACCTCCTTTGATATTCCATGCCTTTTGGTGAATTCTTCTACTTCCCTTCTTACTTTTCTCTTAATCTCATGTTGTCTCAGTTCAACATGAACTTTTACACTCAACTCTTGGAAGGTCCCAAACCTTTTTGCCTTAGGGTCCTTGGGCTGACTCAGCACATGTTGGATGTGTAGCTCTAGGATTTTCTCATCAACCTCATACCCCATTGGCATGATCCACACTAATCTGGGTTCCACTACCTCCATCAGGCATTCATCGGTGTCTACCATAAAGCACACTATATCCTTGTACTTCTCGACCAATGATTGGGGATTCTTTCTCTAGCTTGCATCATACTCTGAAAGATCTTAAAGTAGCCCTAGAGTGTTGTATTCAGTGCCTTGCCATCACTAATTCCATGCAAATAATCTCTGATTTGTATGGGTACTGGTCTATCATTTTGCCATATCCAACCACTGGATCCGGGAAGCTCATTCATAAAGTAAAAGAACAAACACAGTATTAGCCCACCATACTTGAATGAGTTCTTCTTGTCCTTCTTGATCTTTTGTAGGTTGTCCAACAGTTGGCTTAGACGAAGCTCACAAAGATCATAATCTACATTCTCCCTTAACATCTGATAAGCAACATAGATTGCAGTTCCAGATACATAATTCTTCTTGCTGGAGTGATATATATTATAGCCAATTATCATGGATGCAAACTTGATATCTAGATCAGTGATATCTTCAATTGTCATTGCTCTCTTGATCTTGTTGCCTCACTTACTATCTAATTCTTGACGGAATTAAGAGCAGGTAACCCACTGGATGAGTGCAATCTGGTAACTGCCCTAATGGCATCCTTGGTTATCTTGAATGGCCTCATCAACCACATAAAGTTGTCATGCACTCTACTCAGAACATACCGGACCCATTCATCTTTTGCAAAACAAGGGAAATGGATGCAATGTCCAAAATGCTTTTGCTGGATAGCCTTGTACTGAGGTTTGAGTTCAAAAGAATCACCTATTAATTGATTGTGATAGATATCCATTAGCTTGGATTCCCCAAATTCCTAAATGTTTGCATGAATATATGCCCTAACATCTTCTACATGCAAAACCCCATGTGGAATGCTAGAAAATGTGCCTAGGGGATCAACTTCTAGGGATTTGTAGGGATGTTTCTTGAATTTAGGGCATGGCCTATTGGTGATCTTCACAACATTCAAAGTAGCCATCTTTCAAAAGATTCAGAGAGAGATTTTCAAGAGTGTAAAATACCTTTTACACTTCTAGGGATCACGATATGAGCCTGATCGGATTGCTGGATGAATCAACTTTTGCAGTTGATCTTTGAGAAACTTGAGATAATTTTGATGTAGAGCTCCTTCTCTCTTCTTCTTGAATGCAAGTGTACAAATGATGAACAAAAGAACCTTTTTATTTATGCACAAACCCTAATTCCATTTTGCAATAAATGCACAACTTAGGTTATTCTAGTTGCTTTGTTTTCCTTGTTTTTGAGAGAGATCTTTCCGGATCTAGAATGATAACTTACAAAGTATCTCCCTTTCTCCAATCATTGCATCTACTCACAAATCCAAATATTTCAATTTTGAATTATACCGGATCTAATAGTGAAAGTCCTTCTTTCACCAGATGATTGTCAAACTGGATTAGTCTTGGATGAATAACCTTTTCAAATTCCTTGCAGATATTTCATATCTTTACCAAGGGTTATTTAGATGTTTCTTTGAAAGTCCTTTCAATCCACAACTTTCCATGTGCTAATTTCAGGGACTAATCGACTGGCTAGGGGAATTTAATTTCCTTTGTGACTCCCCCTGAGCCAGAGCTCATCTATTTAATATTTAAAAGGAATATCAGCACCAAATTCTAGTGTGGATCCATCCCCAACATTTTTTGTACTTCTCTTTACCCAAATCTTGTTTATCTCCCTTTGAATTTCTTCCGCAATCACTTTTCCTTGTCCTTTGTCTTGGTTTTGATTATGATGCACCAGACCCTTTTTGTCCTGATTCTTACTTCTACAGAATTTACCAATATGACCGGATCTATTGCAATTGTAGCAAACAACATTTCTTTGCATATTTGATTGGTATCCTCTTGATCTACATTGGTTAGCCATATGTCCCATTCTATTGCATGTAAAACATCTACCATTGAATGAATTGTTTATTTGCAAATTTCTACATTCATGAGATTTGTGACCATACCTTTTGTAGTTAAAACACTATTCGGAGATTGATTAATTAGTCCAATTCATTCTTCTTCTACACTAATTTACTTTATGACCAAAGTTATTGGAATTGTGGCAGTATCCATTGAAGGATGGATATCTTTGAGCATTTGGTTGCCTTACCGAAGGTCTTCTAGGCATGTTCCTTGGATTTCCTGATCTAGATTTCTTTTGACCGGATCCAGAGTTTTCACCTTTCTCATACCCCAAGCCTTGCTTGTCATCTACCCTCTTTTGGCTTTCAAGAAGAACTTCAAGTTGAGCAGAGCTTATCTTGAATTTCTCTTTGTATTCATTTGTTGTTTGAAGATCCCTTTTAAGAGTGTTAATATGATTCTCAAGTTGTTCTTCATTATCTCTAGCTTCTTCAAGATCAAATTCTAGATGTCTGATTATTCTATCCATTTTGTGGCAGTCTTCTAACTTCTCCTTGAGAGATTGTCTTAGATCATCTTCAATTTTTCTTTTCTCTTCAATTTCTTGGGTGAATTTCATAACCCCTGATTCCATTTCATGTCTTACCATAATGACCTCTTTTGATAGCTTCTCACATAACTTGTTCTTCTCATTCAGATCTTCATCAATATTATTGGCTTCACTTTGACTTGCTAGTTGTTGAAGTAGTTCCTTTCTCTTTTTCATAGAGATACTCAGTTTCTCTTTTAATTCATTTATGAAATCATCAGCTTGTTTGAGTCTTTCCTTTAAGTCATTGACTTCAGAGTGAGACTGCTCAAGATCATCTAAGGTAGACTGAAGTTGTTTCCTCAAACCATACATATCCATTGAGATTCCTAGATCTTCCTCAAGCTTTTAGGCTTTGTTTGGAGGAACTTGGCTTTGATACCAATTGTTGATAACTAAGAGGGGGGTGAATCAATTATCTTAATTATTTCAACTTTCTATTCTTCTTTAACTAGTGCAGCATCAAATTTAATAAGTAAGCATAACCATGAAAGCAGAAATAAAATCAATACACATAACACAATGATTTTGATGTGGAAAACCTTGTTAAGGGAAAAACCACGAGGTGACTAACCCAAGATTGTATTCTCTGTTAAAAGAATAAGATAGAACAAAATGGCACTTGCCAATTATAGCTCACTGCTCGAGCACACTGCTCACAAGAGGCTCACTACCTACAAGAGACTCACTATCTACAAGGTATAAAGAAAGTAACTAGGTGATTGAACTAATGAGAAGCATCCACATATGTTGAGGTTTAGTTCAGGTTAGGCTTAATACACTGATCTACTGTACTTCATTCTTCTTGTTCTTGTTGTTGCTGTCCTGTCACATACCGGACCTGTATTGCTTCTTCCACACTATTTTCTACTTTTCTTTGCACAATACAATACCCCACACACCCCTTCACATCTAAATTCATCTGGTATATATATCCACACCAAGGGTATCATCATCTTTCTAGTCGACATCTGGAATACTCAATATTTTCCCAAACTCTAATCTGTCAGCTGAATCCTTGCATACTAAGTGATGCATACCAAAGAGATATTTATAGAAGTCATCAATCATGTTAGCTAACCATGAATGATCTCTCAAGAAACTTAATCACCATCAATTTCTCATCTGATGCTTTGTTGGTCAGTTCTTCCTCAGTCTACTCTGCCAAACAGGAACCCAACACTGGGTGCTTATATCTCTTCACTCTTTCATCACTGGAGGCTCAATCTTTGGTATGTATCAGTCATGGTACTCCTCTTGAGTTCCCCAAGTCCTTACTTTACTGAGATGCTTCCTCTAAGAGATCCGGACCTAATTGTTGAACCTTGTTGTATGCTCTGTTCTTGGTCACCAGACTAAAATACTCTTCAATCTGACTTCTGGTATAGACATACCATGTCATGTGGATATGTGGGATGGACTTTGTTGCCATCAATGACAACATTCATGAAGCCACACAGTGTCTCTTGTCAACAATAAGTTTATATATATACATCATTATTAGTTATTTAATAAATGTAAAAAATTGAGAATATTAATTAATTGATTTTTATATTAAGTTAAATTAGTAGCTTTGAAAGCTAGCAATAATAATAATATTGTTAATATTTAGTACTTTATTGAGTTTATCTGACATGTGAGATTTTATTTTATTTTTCCATTAATTTATTGTTGGAGTAGGTTGTTGGAAATTTTAAAATTATTCCTGTTAGTGGTATTTATAGTTAATAATAATAATGATAATAAAGTTATTGAATCAATTATTAATATTTAATACTTTAGTAATTGATTGAATTTTGGGCTGGAAGATATTATTTTGATATTTTCATTAATAATTTTGAGGAAGTGTTTGCTTGAAATAATTTTCAAGATTTGAAAATATTCCAGATAGTGGTGGTAGAAATGCATTTAAAATTTTGGATAGTGGATGTCAGTAACAGAAGATTGGGGGATTTAGGAATTTATTATCTTGGTCTATTTTTGGTTTTGAGAAGAATATTTGAGGGGAAAGTTCTTAAAAAAGATGCACAAAAATTTAGGGGGAAAAAGAAGAGGAACTAGCGGAGGAAGAGAGGAAGGGAGCAAGAGAAGTCTGAAGAATTTCTGAGTGTGTTTTAAAAAAAATTTATTTTCCTTGTACGTATATGAAGAAAAATCTTGTATGTGTTATAGCATTTTTTGATTTGATAAATTTTGGTAGTAGTTTGGTCTCTGTGAATCATCCCAAATAATAGAAAACCCTTCAAAAGTCAGTTTCCATATGCAATCATATGTAAAAGCTCTGTAATCTATTCTCTCTTTTCTACAAACCCCATTATATTTAATCTTGTCATTTGTATTTATTTGGATGTTCTATTCATCAATCTAGTAGAGTATATCCTGCAATTGTAGTAATTTTAAATATTACTGATCCTCCAATCTTCACACCTATTTATCTTTCTTCACACCTACCTATCTTGCTATTACACTATCATCATATTTTCATATTACCAGTAGACACCTTAGCTAAATGAAATTTTTTGCTATTGAAAGAAATTAAATTCTTCTCTTTTGTTGCATTCTTGTGTCTATGTCAATTTCTTTTATCGAAAGAAATCTTGACTTCTGTAGTGTCATCCTTGCCTGTAGAATATCAAAATTTATTTCCAAGCAAACCTATTTCATTCTTTACAGCCATCAATCTATATAATCAATCAAACAAATTTCTTTTGTCAGAAATCTCATGCCATTTGATGACTTGTTGTAGTAATGCCAATAGAGATAAACTCCATTCTAACAAACTTTCATATTTCTCTATTCCTCTAGTCTGCCTAATTGTACGACCTCCATATGCATAGAATCATGCCTAAAATAGCATTTAAAACTTAGTATCTATAGCTCAATTGTTATCTCAGACCAAAGGTATAGGAGATTTTAGATTTTATTAACTTTTACACTTAAAAATTTATGAAACTTTCTTTGCCTGAAACCAAAATATTGTAAATGAAGTTCGGTCTATAGTTTATGCATTTGAAACAATGAATTTTAGTATGTAAAACAATGAAATTTTACCTGAATTAAATTCTTCAGAATCCCTCTTCTCATCCATGGTAGTCGTATGGCGTGGCTCAACCAAGCTCTCACATAAATTCTATTCATTGTATCAAATTTAATTCTGGTTTGTGTGAATACTTTTATATGAATAAATGGATAGCTTTCATAATGAATAGAAGTGAATAAATAAATCTCGTTGTGCTTAAATAATTCTTTTTAACCTTGATAGGAAATAGGAATGGTAAGTTTCAATAACATAAAAATCTGCCTTTTATATTACCATATTAGAATTAGAAATTTTGTTAGAGTTTAGAAAATATTCTTATTTGTAACATCAAAACATATATATTATAAAACTATAAAATCTTATTCTTTTGAATTTGATTTAATTAATTCTTGCATATAATAACTTATTTTAATTTTAATTTAAGAATTTAGATAATTAAACCTTTTTAGCTAAATATTAAGTATTTGATGTTGCATAATGTTAATTAAAAAGTTTAACTATCTTTAAAATTATCCTTTAAAAAATTATTGTTTTAATTTGAGTTTTATCTATTGTTTTGAAGGTGTGATGTCAATTCCCTAGGGAAGAATAGTTTACTGGATATGTTTTATTTTCAAGTATTTTTTGAGAAAAAACAAATCCCTATTATTTTAGGATGTGTTATATTTAAGTATTATTATATTTTAAATCAAATCCCTATTATTAGGGATGTGTTATATTCAAGTATTATTATATTTCAAATCAAATCCCTATTATTAGGGATGTGTTATATTCAAGTATTATTAAATTTCATTTATGAGGAATCAAATCCCTATTATTTAGGGATACGTTATATTTAAGTCTTATTTTATTTATGAGAAATCAAATCCCTATTATTTTGAGATGTGTTATATTTAAATGTTATTTTATTTATGAGAAATCAAATCCCTATTATTTCGAGATGTGTTATATTTAAGTGTTATTTTATTTATGAGAAATCAAATCCCTATTATTGAAGGATGTGTTATATTTAAGTATTATTTTATTTCATCCCTATTATTTAGATATGTTATATTTAAGCATAATTTTATAAATAAAAAAGTCAAATCCTTTTAAAATAATTTATTGTTTTATTATTTTATCTTGTATATTCAAGAATATTAGTAGTTTTATCTATTGTAAGAGAGTAGGATATGGATAATAAATAAGGCTTCTTAATACATATTTGTCTTAGTCAAATGGATGTAATTTATCATATTATAAATATTGAATTGTTATTTTAGATCTAGTTATAAGGGGTCTATGATGACCTTACTTAAGTCTTTAGTTTCAGTATGAATTAAAATATTTTAAGCAATGTGTCTAGTACATTAGTCTATGAATTTAATTTATGATTGTTATATGTCTAGTTATCTTGATATATTTTGGGGGAAGATAACATTTAGTTTAGATTTATAAGGCTTGTCAAGTATGTGTGTGTGTGTGTGTGTGTGTGTGTGTGTGTGTGTGTGTGTTTTTCTGATTCATCACATTCTCAAAGAAGAATATGTTCCATCCCTTAACCTTATTTTGGACAAATATGAGTTTTTGTGTGAGTCTGAACATAGGATATCCATGAACAGGCACTCTCCACCATTCATCAATGAAGTTTTTGAAGTCCACATCATTTCATATCTAAACAAGAAAGGGCCCTTAGGACTTCCCTCAGCCCAATCAAGGATGAGGGTGTTATGATTAGAGATAGTGCGAGGAAGAGCATATAGGTTAGAGTTTTGAATCACATTTTAGTTGGAGGAGACCAAGAATCTATCAAGCTTTATCTAGATTAGCTGATCCCCCCATCTTCTGTTAGACCAAGAAAAAAGTTGGTTTTTGACTTTGAGGTCCATAAGCCCAGTCTGACTCAAAAAGTCCGCTAGGTCCACCATGCTATCAGAGTAATCCATAATTCCCCCTTTTTTTTTGAAAGGTAAAGAGGGGTGTTGAAATTCCCCCACCATCCATAAAGTTCTTCTCTCATCATTGATTTTAATGATTAGATCTTCCCAAAGCTCTTTTCTACCATTTTTGGTGTTGGGGGCATAAATATTGATCAACTTCTAGGTTTTTTTATTCATCGTGCATATGACTTTCAGGCTATTCTTACTATGAGAACAATAGCTCCCCATCACATTGTATTTGTTCCACATGGTAACAAGCCCCACAGATGCTCTTATAGCAGGACTTATAACATAGTTTGCCATGGGCTAGATATTGCTAGCTATCTTCTTAAAATTTTGCTCAGATATTTTAACTTTTTGAAGCAGTATAAAATCCACCTTTACCTGGTAGCTTTAATGGCGGTAGTTGAGAACACTTCTGCTTGATTCTAGAAATCAAGGCATCATGCTTAGCTATCCATGGTGGTGGTGTTTTTCCAAGAAGCTTGTTTAGCTCAATTCTATCTTTAGCAAGCTTATAATAAAATCCTGCAATATAATTAACAAGGCCTAAAAAGTGTTATAATTCTTTGACATTAGTAACTGCAAGATTGGAAATTTTATTCAGGATGTGAGGTTGTGCCTCCATTTCCTTATCATGAGTTGTTTCTGGGGGTTATTGAGACCCCTCACATTCCATGTGATAATCTTCATTTACGTGTTTTTTTGGAGAGAGCCTCCACGGTGCTTTGCATTCCATTGATGATTTCTTTGGTTGCTTCCCTCGATCTAGTTTCCCTGTAGGAGGTTCGTCCTACTCTACCTTCAGTTCCCACATTGACTAATTTCTTGTTGGTTCCTTTCCCTTTCCTCTTGGGAGTGATCCACCCTCCCTGGTTATTGGCACTGGCTCCTAGGGAAAGAACTTTGATGGGAGATATAATGGCTTTCTCTGAACTTCCTTGGACCACAGGTTGTGGATCCACTGACTTCAATGCCCCAAAATTTGTGGACTGGTTCCCGTCCAAACTTTCATCCTTAGTGACCATATTCCTAGGGGACATATCTTCTGGAGTTAATAAGTCTCCTTCTTCTTCATCTTAGTCTAGGGGGGTCTTTCTTTTCTTCTTGGACCACCTCTAGAACTAACTGTAGCTCATGATGGGGAGCCTCACCCAAACATTCTTGAGCCAGGTTTTTAGTCTGGACAAAAGTTCTGTTTAGGGTTTTGGTAATTTCCAACAAGTCCTCTTTGAATGGATATTCTTCTTCCATTTTTTCCTTTGTTGAGCCTTGTTTCTCAGGATGCCTTGGTTTCTTGCATTCTAGGATCAAGTGTCCCTTTTTAGAGCAATTTTGGCAGAAGGAAATAGAGTTTTCATACATGAGTTGTTGCTCCCAGCAGCCATATTTTGACTTCAGATTAATAGTACTAGGTAGAGTCTTAAGAATATCTACACTAACACAAAACCTAGCAAAGACCAACCTAGTTTTATTTTTGGTGGTGATGTCCAAAGCAATGAATCTGCTAAAGAAGTTGTCGATCCAGGTGAAAATTTCCTCATCCTAGTATTTTAGCAGGAGTCCAGGGAGTCGGGCCTAGACAAGAGCTGATCTACTAAGTTCCATAGCCATGTCAAAACCCAACTTCCAGCATCCAAGGCAGAGATTGGGTTTGCCATACATCCAAGGCCCTCCTGCCAAGACCGTAACCAAATCTTTTTTGGCCATGAACTTAAAGAGGAAGAGGCCACCTAACATTACACTAGTCAACACACTGCCTTTGAGGTACCATCTAGTGGTGTACCATGTCAAGGCTGCTAGGCCTAAAGGCTTGGAACTTTCCAACTAGGGAGAGTTCCAAGGATGAAGTTATTTTATCCATCATCCGGTCTAGGATCAAGAAATTCATTCTGTTCTCAAGTTCTAGCTGCACTGGGGCTTTAGAATCTTCTATAGACCTACTAGACTCCCCTAGCAGGGCATGTTTCCAAGCCTTGGGGTCTAAACCTGAGGCTGGGGAAATAGGCTTAATAGTACTAACTGAATTAGTACCGACGTCGATAGGGATCACTGACGGGCCTAGAGGGGGGCAATGGACGCCCCTGGGCTGATGACCTCCATGAGCGAAGCACGTTCAAACATTGTTTCGAGTAGGAAAGTTATAGAGCGAGAAAGTTGCAGAGATTTACAAGTTATTTGTTATTTTTTAAAAATCTTTGAAAGTATTACGCTAGAGGTGTCCTATAGTGGCAACAAAGGGCTAAAAGATTCAGATTCCTGTAACCAAGTAAGGTTCAAATTCCCAAGTAAACAAAATTCATAAAATGTGTAAATAAATAAATATATTTGCATGCATGAGAGGAGAGCTTCTATAGTCTCATGGTTTCTCCATGGAGTTCAGCTTGCCATTCAACCTATAAGAGAAAAAAAAAGAATAACAAATGAAATTAAAAAAGCAAATGAAAAAATGAAAAGATCAAGAGGGAATCTTATCTTTTATGTGCTATTTTAAGAATATGCCTTAAATTTTATTTTATTTTATTGATATAAATCATATACCTATATTTTAGGTAGCTAATTCCATAACTTATGGCTTAAGGATTGTGATGTGATTTTAAATAGGTTTATTTGTTAGATGTGCTTTAAAATTCAATTTTATTATTTAGTTCTGATGTTGTTGATAGTGATGGTGGAGAGATTCACATAATTTATTTTAATGAACTCGTTGACAAATTCTTTGAAGAAATATATGGTTTTTTTAGGATTTAGTTTTATAATGGTACATTCATGATTCAATTCATGTGGTTATTCATTTAATACCATTTCATTATTTTTATTTGCAAAAAAATGATTTTCTTATAGTATTTATAGCCTTTGTCCACCAACTATTACATTTAATGATTTTTTAGAAAAAATATAAATATATACTATTTAAGGATAGACCTATAAATATTTGTGCCTATCGACCATTTGATAGCACCTTTAGTGCTTTTACTAGTAATATATATAATTGGATGATTATGAATACTACACCATAACAACTATTGAAATGTGGTTATATATTATTTTTCAAAAGAAAATCAAACAAATCTACATAAAAATAGACAGAAACTATCATTGTTAAATGATTAAACAAAAGTGTTTAACAAAAAAATGTGAAAAATATTAATAGTTTGGTGTATTTAACTATTGTTAACGAAGACTTTGATGATTCCTTATTCGTGGCACATACTTTCCCTTACAAACCACAAATAATCCTTGCCCGGGCTGCTTAGTTTTTATTAAATGTAAATTAGCAGATATACCATCCGCATTTCTTCCATGAGATTTCTTAGGCAAACACAGGGTGTCACCCACGCAATCTGCGCGTTTCATCACTTTGTTCATCTTTGCTGCCAACGACTTTCTCTCCTCTTACATATTATACTCCACTTCTTTATGGTACAAATCAAATATTTTTCTTTCTATACGTGTATAAAGAATTCAAGTTTATTAACATTAAACAATTCCTCGACTATAAAAATATAAAGAATCACTTCGACTTTTTGACATGCATGATCTTAGACGAAGTTTACGGCTATATTCCAGGATTCAATGCACCTTTATTAATTGAGTACTAAACCGCGAACATTTTTAAACTGAGATGTGATGCATTCGATAACATGTTATCTTAAATATACTTAGTATTACATATACCTATTCAATGTTCTCTTGTTTGTTCCTTGGTGTTTATTGTTTTTTAACACGAATTTCGTGAGAGAATCAACTTTGTTTTTTAGTGAACAAAGTAGACTATAATAAACAACAAAAAAATTAGTTAGAAGAGTTGTATACTGGAAGTCTAGTCCAGGTATACAAATCATAGAACATAAATGTGTCTACGATAGTGACACGAAGCCATGGATTCACCATAGAAATTGTCACAAGCCCTTGTAAAATCCAAGGCAGTGCATATCCAAATTACGTGTCTTTTGTTCCAGAGAAACAGATTCCAGTATCACATTAGAGTCATTCCATCATCTTTATTCCTTTAGAGCTAAGTACACAATTCCTTTCATATTTACTAAAATAACATCAATTGTTTAATTTATCATTCCTACAACTATCTTTTATTTATTCTAGGTTTAAAATTTATGCTTATGTTCATGTATTATTTTTAATCAGTCTAGATTAAACTTAGAGAGAGGCTGTTTTTCTATATATTTTGGTGAACCCAACCTATCTTACACCATCTCAAGGTTTTGCTTTAGGATTTGCAACTTTGATGTTTTAGAGTTAAATTAACTCCATGAATATTAGTGGCGTCATCATTTTTCAAATCTTACTAAGGTTTTTAATTTGTATAATTGCAATTTCTTTGATATATCTTTTCTTGTAGGGTTCATGCTTTATTGTGTAATATCAATTTATTCCACCCTACCCACTCTTGACTACATAATGAAGGTTTCATTTTCATATCCAATCTACTATTAATATTTGTGATTTTTAAATTTGAGAATGATCTTTAGTACCTTATTTCCCCATCTTTCATTACTTTGTTTATGCCATGAGCTACTCACGATCCTAATCTTTCATTGAGTGCTTAGTTAAACACTAATATGGCCATCAAATCTAACAAAAATGAAATATTTTATGATGTTTATTGAGACTCGCTTGAATGTCAGCAACACTATGATCTTGAAGAATTCTTTTCTAAACAAGATCTCACACTTATTGGACAAATACTACTTGATGCATTTACTTAAGTTTAGTCTCATAGTAAATTAGTGCATCTCTTTTATAAGGCATTTGAAGGGTACCCCTATGGTACATGATTTTGATTTTTTATTGGCTTCTTCTTCCAAACCTATCCTACACCTACTCCATAAAGAGAAAGTACACTAACAAACCCACTAGCACCTAGACTCAAGGCAACACTTAAATACTAATGAAAAAGAAAAATAAAATACTTTCTCTTAATCAAATAAGGAGAGACTGTGCAAGTTAGTAGATCTATACAAATTTCAATAGACTAACATCATTTAAATAACACATAAAGGGGAACAAGAATGAGAGAAAGAATATGAAACATAACCACACAAGTGTGGCATTCATATAACCTAGGAAAACCCTACAAAGGATAAAACCCAACCTTGAAAGCATTGAACTAATGTATTAGTAGCAACAATACTAGTTAAAAGGAACTCCAGGATTAGAGCTTCAATTATATCAACACTCTACAGTATAAAGGAATTTAGACAAAATAATCTTACATAAAATATGACATAAGATCTTCATCTCAAACCCTCAATATACGGGCCAAGAGTATCTAGGAAAGGAATTTTCTAGTACTTATATGTTGTCATTTGTATATTCTTGTATTTCAATCCACCAAAGTTTTTTTAGTTTTAGGTTCTTCATAATTGTCTAGTTCACTCATATTTGATAAGGTTTTCCTAAATTTGAAAAAAATTGACTAGAGTTAGAAATGGGAATTCTTTAAGATAGCCACATATCACTCTATTGTATCTAAAATTTTGAACTTAGGTACATTAATTTTTTCTTTGGCAATGCTCATTCTCATTCAAAGATCACATTCAATGTCCTAGTACATTTGATTAACTAGAAATCTAGTTGCATTTATATCTTATATCCTCAAAGCATCTTTCCTATTAATTTGAAATCTCATATTAGTTTGGTTGCTTTTAAAACAATATTATGGCTTGTTTATATTTACTATTAGTACTTTAAAAATAAATAAGCATTTACTTTATTTTAAATTTATGTAGGATTTATTATATGAATGTAATGTTGGAAATATTGTCACTGATGTCAAAGGGAAGTCGGTGTCACAAAAGAAGAATATGTCAAAGGGAAACGAATGTCACAAAAGAAGAAAGTTTCAAAGGCATTCACGAACTCTCAAGTTTGTTAATGGATATTTTTCCTAACATCCAGTGAGTCGATGAAAATATGACAAAGAAAGATTCTAAGGCATGAATGATTTAAGCATTCAGTCAATGAATCGCTCAGTTTGCAAACTCCTAAGTTCACCAACTATAGGTTTTTCCAACAGCTAGTTTGCCAACAAGAGAGTTTAGTGATGAAGGCTTGAAGAAGAATGGTTAAAGTCTAAAGTATCTTTAGTTTCCCTATGGACAAGGTATAAGAAAAATCTTTAGTTCATGAACTCAAAAGTTTGTCAACAACTAGTTCACCGATTGACTATTTTGCCAATAAGGGATTAGAAAATTCTTTAGTTTACAAACTCAGTTCGCTGATTTCAAAGTTTACCACTAGGCAATTTTGTCCATAGAAGAAGATCGATGGCTTGTGGTTTTCTTGGTCTACTAACAGGTTTGTGAAAATTCAAATTTGCTGATAAAGATTGTATTAGTGAAATATCGAGTTTTCAAAGTGCCACTTTTACCAATAAGGCATTGAAGTTAAGTTTGTAGAAATGAACATTTGCCAATAAAGGCATTGAAGTTTAAGTTTGTGGAAATGAACTTTTGATGATGAAGGTGTTTAAGTCTATGTTTGTGCAAATGAAGTTTTGCCAATAAAAGTGCATAAGTTGTTGTTTGTAATTGATAGAATATCCCAAGTTCATGGAGATATAAAGTTGTCGATAGACTTCTCTATAAGGATGTTAATAAAAGACACTGTTTATTCATTTGGGCCAACTCCCTTGGAATTGAAGTGAAAATAGTTATTTAAAATATTTGAAGTTGACCAACTTTCTAAAGAAGATTAGAATAAATACTTAAGTGGGCGACTCAGTTTGTTTAAACTGGGCCCAAATTCATAGTGCAGAATTTTATGTTGGGCCGACCTAAGTATATGTTGAAATTCAAAATTTAAAGGTTGACTTTGGAGAATGTTTTAATTTGATGCATTATATTTGACTTGAGTATTATATTATACAAATCGATATTTAAAGTAGATCACTTTGTTCATTTTTTAATAGAGTGTATAGATGTGAGCATTGAAGTGAAGAAGTGTGGATACATATGTGAATATGAATTAAGTGCGAAGGAGATAAATAGAAGATAATTTAGAAGTCACATAGTAAGTATCCATGTTTGTAAGAGCATATTGTTTTATGTTGAATTGTAATACAGAAGGTTTGACAAGTGTGATAGTGAAGTTTTGAAGTTCGATTGTGACTCTGTTTGTGCACATCATGATTTATTGTTCATAGCAGAGGTGATGACTATGTTATGTAAAAGTGTATGTATATAATTTCTCTTATAATATTTTCAGAGATTCTAGAGGTTGGTGCCTCTTGATCCTTGCGGCTAGTGCTTAGCTTAGAAGATTGTAGTCTCCTTTGGGTTGGTGCCTATAAACCTTGTATTGGCTACGGATTGGTGTCTCCTAAGTGTCGGTGCCTTCAAATCATATTATAATAATTAATTTTTCTTTGTGGCATGCTGGATTTGGACAATAGATTCAAGCAACTTTCTCACCATGGTTTTTTCCTTCTTACATTTCCATGTAAAATTTAGTGTTATGCTCTCTTATGTGGACATGTGGATAGATTCAATCAAACCCTCCTTTCACATTAACATTCAAGGACATAAATTGAGCTCAGTCACTACTGATGCAAGAGGAGTCAGCTATAGGTTTGATGTCACTATGAAATGATAAGGAAAGATAGAATAGATTTATGTATTTGTCAAACCCTAATTTGATAAAGCCTTAAACTATAATTATGTGAAATCATATATAGACAAATGAAACATGACAAATGCTCGCACAAGAAGGCACTAAATACAGATTAGAAACATACTAGGATTTAGATTTTTAGAGGCAGAAACTTTGGGGACACGGCTGAGGGCACCTGAGTCTGATAGAGAAACTTTTCTACATATCTAGAACAATGATATGTATCAGAATACAACCTGCTTTAGAGTTTTTAGAAATGCTAAAATGGAGGACTCTGGGGCAAGCACCTGAGTCTAGTAGGGAATATTCTCTGCACTTCTTCTCAAATCTTGAATCTTTATCTTCTACTCTGCTTCTCAACAACTCCACTCTATCAAATCCCACACCTATAACCTACAATCACAAAGAGAGGGATTTGGGGGTTGTGGTGTTTAGGAACTTTCCTTGGTCAAGCCCCAGAATGGCATTCAAGCCTTCCAACACTGTTGTTAGATAAAGTGTGTTCCCTTGTAGGGTAGAGGCCAAATCTAATGATGAAATAAATTTATTAAAGTAGAATAAGATGTGACCTTAGAGGTGAAACCCTCATGGAGATGAAGAGCCTTCAAATCATGAGGAGATGAGTTGATGAAGCCAAATTTGCAAGAAACACACAAAAACAACATAATACTGCTTTCCAACACAGTGAAATCCTTAAATATCCTTATCTCAATGTCACAAGTTTACATTATCCATCTAGGTGTAAAATGAAGTCATAAATCTACTTAAATATGCATTCCTACTAAACTTTCCTAATTCAAATTAAAAAGGCCGACATAGGGAAACCTTTTAAAGGTCCTATGCTGACATCTTAAATTTTACGCCCCAACAAATGAGCCTGGACTTGACCATGGGAACCTAAGTCCCAAGCTGCTTTTTGAGTCTCAATTAAGATTTTAGATGAACCCCTAGGCCCCATTTCACATGGGTTTCAGGCGAAATTGCTCTGGGATAAGTTTTAAACATGCATAATGTTGCATTAATGTATTCATTGTATATTACGTGACTGCTCTCATGTCTTCATTGTGTATTGCATGCTTCCACTATATTCACCATGTTTTGTGTGCTAACTATTCTATTCTCTATGTCTTGCATGTATTCAATGTGTCTTCTAGTGCTTACCTAAGATTGGGGCTAAAAATAGTTCCTCAACCTTTGAGTATGCCATAGCTTCATGTGTCTGGTGTGATTGATGTGTTTTCGATTGTACATAAATGCATGTGTGGATCATAAGATCATACATACATTAAAGTTGGGGCTAAATGTTATGTCATAAAATTTTTTCATATGTTTTATATATATGAAATACAATCCTAACTAAGGGGTGGGGGAAGCTCATCGCTACAACCTTATTACTGCCAAAAACATGTAATAGAAAACCCAAAATGTGGGGGGAACTCATTGCTACACCTTGATACCACACCAGGGGGAAGACACGCCAAACAAAACCTAAGTGTGGGTGGAGCTCATCGCTACACACCTTTAAACCACACAACAGGAAGACACAACAAAAAAATAAGGGAGACATAAGGAATACACGAGAGTCATATGGCATGCCATAGACATACTATATGTCTTATACATGGCAAACATGGGAGATGGAAGGAGCTTATTTCTAATTCCCACCATCTCAAAAATGTGAAACACACCTGGCAGTTGAGCTATGCTACTGCAACCACCAAAGACACGCTTAAGGGAGGATGACTCAAGATCCAACCCTACCTCGCGATGAGGACTTTTGTATAAAAGGATGTGCACTAGCTCAAGAGATACACCATCTCACCTTCTATAAAAGGGATTTTGTATAAAAGGATATGCACTAGCTCAAGAGATGCATTATCCCACCTCACATAGAGGGCTTTTTTATTGCAATTTAAATAAGGATGTCAATTAGCTCAAGAGATGTACACAATCACGTCTTCCACAGAAGGTTTTACAAACATGGTTTGTCAGTGTCAAAATAATCAGACAAATACCATCATATATGCTCCCACCTTAAGGTGATTGATGCCGCTTACCAATATCAAGCACATTAAAGTAGAGAGAAAACACAAGTGAACAAGAGCTCTCACAAATCCCATGTCCCCAAGGTGACATGTGATTATGATCACTGAATATTCCCACAGACACATTAATATGATTTGATAAGATAAGAAAGGGGTCATCCCACAATAATGGGTTACACTTTTTGCCCAAACTTGACATTGAAATCAATATTTTGAACTAAATCTTCATTTTCTGACACCTATAGCCACTAAAGCTTTAGGAATTTGAAGATGATGCGAACTAGTGATTTGTGATATTTTGTTTATAGATTCTAAATATATATTTTTTTAAAAAAATTGGAGTTAAATTGTAAAAAAAGTTATGTCTCCTTTGATAACTAGTTTATAATAATAAACAACTTTTTTTTTAAAGTGATGTGTATTCTGTAGCACATAACGTTTTTTCTACAAAGGATAAAGTTCTGATTCTTTTGAATTTAGATTGGTAACACTGATATATAGGGCATGCATTTGGTTTTATAATATTTTGTTGAAATTTTTTTTAATTAAGTTTTTAAGTCAAACCAATTATAATTTAGACATAGGCATATTCTGTAAAACATAACCTTTTCTGTATGTATCAAAATTCATTTTTTTTTGTTGAAACAAGGACATCAATACCTAGGGAATAGATATTTTTTAGAATTATTTTCACTAATTTACTAATTTTTCATGTGTGTAGAAGAGGGAACTTGATGTTCGATTAAAAACTTACATTCACAAGAAATAAAAATTAAATATAATAATCAAATTAAATATATTTAAAATTATACTTTTTGGGAAAGCTTATAATAAGGACTACATACTTATCAGCATTTTGATAGGTGTAGAGGAGACTCCATTATACGTATGGTTTAAAACTATCAGGGTTCTATCCAATAGGGTTTGAATCTAAGGGGGTTTGATCAAACCCTCTTCAATTAAAATCCTTTAAATGGAACCTTTCAAGGCTTAAATCATTATATTTTCAAAAAAAATGTGATTTCAGCAAAAAATAGGATGTCCCAAAAAGTGTAACCCATTATTATGGCAGCACCCAAAGGTTAGAAATCTTATTCTAAGATAATAACCCAATCACTTCATTAAAGCTATGCATGAAGTTAGTTACATCAAGGACCAAGGCTATACTCATGGGTTCTAAACTAAGTATAACCATTGGGCTATATTGCAGATACCTTCGAACCAAGTGTAGCAACAAGGTGAGATACCAATCATTTAGTGTACAAGAGTACATTGAGTGGATTGTAAAATGTTAGTTACAAGAAATACCATAAGATGATACATCACATGAAGTGATTCTACTAGTCAAGCTTTAGATATATATAGATCAACTCCATCTTCATATATGGACTAGGTTTATTTTTGCTTTTCTTGCTGAAGGGATGCATGGGGTCCTTATCAATATTCATTTGTTTTCGTCATCCGCCAACAAGGTAGGATCACTGAAGAAGGTAAACAATACAAAAGAGAGAGGAGACAAAGAGCCTTAGGATCACCATGTAGGAGGATGCCCCCAAAACATGCTCTGTAATGCTATGCCCCTAAGGCATGACACACAATAATAAAAGAGAGGAGAGGAACAATAGAACAATGATGAAACAAATAGAAGAATGGTCACAATAGAGGCAGTCTCCTTGTATCATTGACATTACAAGAGTATCAAGAGTTATCTAAAGAGACCTAAAAAACACATAGCACAACATAGGGGAACACAATACAATTCTAACAACATATATATTGAGGAGAAGGCTACCCTTGAGAGAAACTAGAATAGTTCTACAACGAGTGTGGCTTAGGAAGGAAGAGATACTTACCTAATTCAATGAGATATTTCCTGGTAGACAATTCATTTCTATCATCTTAGGGTATATCATATTTAGTCTTAAACATGTTGATATTGTAGTAGCATTAGTACACTTATTCTCTATTCCCTTAGTAGGTGGAATAAGTCAAGATTAACGATAATTAAATTAACATTGTTTTCACCTTGATCGAACTCAACATCCATCACTAAAGGATTAATGTGAGAGACCTTTCTTCAACCACCAATGCTTCATCTTTCAAAGGGAGAGCATTGGACTAAAGGGAAGGTAAGGTGTTGTTAGGAGGATTGTTGGTGATTATATCTTTAGTGATGTTCAATGTTTTTACATCCTTAGTGATATCCAAGTGACTTGAACATTCAACCAAAGGAGGGAGATCGAGGGTCTTCCCTTCCTTAGTGATATCAAAGGTATGTGAATATTCAACTAAAGGAGGAAGATCAATAGGATGATCCATATAGACTTCATACACTATGGTAGGGATAGAATTTTTAATATTGTTAGATGAATGCTCATTATCTATCCATGGAATGTTCTTTGTTAGAGGGGGCTCTGTTGCAAATATGTGCCTAAGCGGTGTTGTCATTGATGTCAACATATCCTTGTTACCATTGGTGTCAACTATATCCTATTTTTCTGCCTGTATAGAAGACTATATTGTTGAGGATATTTAGAAAATTAATGGAGATCAATGAATGCAGACCATATGGATATGTAGAATTTTGTCCAAAGAAGCTCCAATTAAGATTTGAGAGGTTCACATTAAGATCTAAAGAAGTTATGGTCATATGAGTTGAACTGGATCCTGCAATATTTGGGAGAGTTAGAGTGACAGGAAAGAGGTCCACATTGCTTTGGTAATGTAAAATGATGATCTGCAGATCTAGAGATATGTTTGGGAAGTTAGTGTGTATCATCCATTCAGGTGGTTCATGGGTTGGAGGTCCGCAAACAATCTTTCTAATGTGACAGTCTTGGAAAATAATGTTCCTGAGGTTCCAAAGGAAGATGTAAGTGATTTTATGATTTGGAGGAGTACGAATGTTTTTGTTGAATTCAATATGCTTGTGGAGTCTCTAGATCATGTGATTGCTATGTTGGAGGTCCACATTGAATTTTGAGCTGACTATTGAAGATTTCCCTCTTGGTGTTGTTGTTCTTCCCAGTCTTGGTCGACTGATGATTCAAGTATGTTGCAGATGATCAAAGAGCAATTCTCTAGAGTGTGGCATGTTGTTGAAGGCAAATTCAAGTCTCAAATATGTTTGGCCGATAGTATAGTGATCCGTGTTAAGACAACTTGACGTTGATGATCATTCTAAGGTTGATGAAGCATATAAAAGTGTGTAGTTGAATTGTGGCAAATATCCTTGTGTGAAAATAATAAAATCCAAGGAAAGTATCAAAGGTAGAGTAGAGCAGAGAAGAAGCAGAAGAACAAGTGTTGTTGAGGATGAAGAATTAGAGAAGTCTATGTGGCATAGTAGAAGTTTTGTAAGCATTTCAATGTGACTGAACAAAGCATGAAGTAGATGTTATTTATCAGTTGATTCCTTCTGTACTAAACACAAATTTAGTAGGCAATGAGCCTCTCTTGAGTAGTGAGCCCAAAGGCATGTGTCTTCTCTTTTCATTTAAGTACTTTTAATAGGGTACAAATCTTGTGGGTTAATCCCCACCGCGGTTTTCCCTTAATCGGGTTTCCACGTAAAAAATTCTTGTGTTATGTGTGTTCAATCTATTTCTGCTCATGTGTTATTGATTCATGCTTTAATGTTTATCTGATTTCAAGTTAAAGAAGTTCAAAATTAGAAAAGATTAATACTTGTGGGACAACGGATTCACTCCCCCCCTCTTAGTTGTCTGGACTTATTCCAACAGGCTCTTCATTCACTAATGCTTCATCTTGGCTAGGGAGAGCATTGGAATGAAGAGGTGGTGGTGTGATGTCAAGGGATGTGTTAATGAATTCATCCTCTTGCACGCCAAAGTGTCCTCATAAGTGGGAACAACTTTGGGAGAGAGATAATAAGGTAAAACTAAGTTACCATCACATGTATTAGCAATAAGAGGCATAATGAAATGTCTAATAAAGATAGAGTAATCCAGGGCTTCATCTATTATATTGAAGTCATCACTACTAAATGATGCAACATATTTATTATTATCTATGAATTTAGTGAGATTATCTAATATCAAGGGATATGTTCCCGTGAGATTTGTGAAACCATCAAAATTAGATATATAACAAAGGATTTCATATGTGGAACACCTAGAAACATCAACATCATAGATATATGCAATTTGTTTTAAGACTTGAGGATATTCATGAGTAAATTTGGAAAAAAATATCAATGTCTATGATGTATGCAAACAAATCTTCCAAAGATGAATAACAAGAAGTATCCATGATGAAAGTATGATATCTCAGTGTAAACTAGTTTGAGGCAATCTTGTTTTTGAAAATTAAACACACTCTAATTTCACTACAAACAAAGTAAGTATGATGTAAATAGTTCTATACAACAAGGCAATATGAATGATTGAAAAGTTTGCTCAAAGAAATGCAAAGGAAGTGTGTAAACCCTTTAATGTTGAAATACACACTATGTAATTAAAAACATGCAAATTTTCAAGAAAAAGTATGAAATGATGCAAGATTTCTAAATTACCAATGAAAATATGCTTGAAAATGAATGCAAGGTCTGTAATGAAAGATATTTATGACAAATTGAATGAAACAATGCAAAACTATATATGTTTATGAACCCAAAATGCTTGATTTTTTCACTTTTTTCAATCTAAATATGCCAAAGATATGATGAAACAAAGAGGGTGATAAGGTACATCAGCCTAAAATACTTTAATCAGTCCAATAATGCAACCAAATTTATCACAACACGCCAATCTTAAAACACTAGGTGGAAGATTAGCCAAATGCACTAAAAATGTAAGGATTTTTGAAACCATAATAATGAAATTAAGCTATGATGCTATGCAAAATGATGAATGAAATGGAACAAAATCAGGTATAATGTGCAAAATAGCTTAAATCTGATGCAAGAAGGATGCCGAAGTCCTACAATGCTCAAAGCACAATGAAAAGTATGAAGGTAGGTATTTTTGTTGAAATACACAATATGTAAATGCAAAATTTGAAATCTAAATGCAAAAATACATAATGAAGTAACACTATAGTTCAAAATCAAATTTGAAAGAGTGTTTAAATGAGTAGTAAAATATGAAATAATATTTTAACTACAAATCCAAGCTTTTGGAATTACTAGGTTATATGAAAAAATCCAAAATTTCAAACAAAACCCTAGCAAATGAGATATACAAATGTAAGGTAAATGATCATGAAATGATGAAATGCTGTAATTTATCTTAGATCTGATATAAGTATTAGAAATTTAAATTTTTTAATGAAATGCAACCTAAAAATAGTGCAAACTCTATCTTAATGCAAGCCTACTATGCTTATTTTTTTTATTTTTTTCAAATGTATGCATTTTTTTTTAATGTCTAATGATGAATATGATATGAATGAATGCAAAAAAGATTACAAAAATTAGCAAGATGCAAGTTTAGTAAAAACACAGGTTCACCAATAATGTTATATGTAAAACTAAGGTAGGTTGGAATGTATTTAATATAGATTCAATCAAACCCTCCTTTCACATTAACATTCAGGGACATAAACTGAGCTAAATCACTACTAATGCAAGAGGACTCAGCTATAGGTTTGATGTCACTATGGAATGATAAGGAAAGATAGAATAGTTTGATACATTTGTCAAACCCTAATTTGATTAAGCCCTAAACACTAATTATAGGAAATCATATATAGATGAATAAAACATGACAAATGCTCATGTAGGAAGGAATTGAATATAGATTAGAAACGTATCAAGATTCAAATTTTCAAAGGCAAAAACTTTAGGGACATGGGGGCAGGCACCCGAGTCTAATAGGGTAACATTTTTGTGTATCTGGAAAAATGATCAGTATCATACTGTAACCTACTTCATAGTTTCTAGAAATACCAAAATGGAGGACTCTGGGGTGGGTGCCCAAGTCGAGTAGGGAATATTCTCTTCAGTTTTCCTCAAATCTCAAATATTTATCTTCTGCTATGCTTCTCTGCAACTCCACTTCATCAAATCCTGCACCTGTAACCTATAATCACAAAGAGAGGGGTTTGGAGGTTGTGGTGTTTAGGAGCTTGCCTTGGTCAAGCCCAAGAATGACATTCAAGCCTTCCAACACCGTTGTTAGATAGAGTGCATACCCTTGCAGGGTAGAGGCCAAAGGCAATGATGAAATAAATTGATTGAAGCACAATAAGAAGTCACCTTAGAAGTGAAACCCTCACGGAGATGAAGAGCCTTCAAATCATGAGGAGATGAGTGGATGAAGCCAAATCTATAACAAACACACACAAACACAACACAATACTGCTCTGCAACACAATGAAATCCTTGAATATCCTTATCTCAATATCACAAGTTTGTATTATCTATCTAGGTGTAAAATGAAGTCATAAATCTACTTAAATATCCATTCCTACTAAACTTTCATAATTCAAATTGAAAAGACAGACATAGGGAAACATTTTTAAAGGTCCTGTGCCGACATCCTAAATTTTAGGCCCCAAAAAATCATCCTGGACTTGGATGCAGGGGCCCAAGTCCCAAGGTGCTTTTTGAGTCTCAATTAATATTTAAGATAAACCCCTAGGCCCCATTTGACATGGGTTTTGAGGGAAATTACTCCAGGATAAGTTTTAAACATGCATAATTAAATAAAGGAGACATAGGAGCTAAACTAGGAGGTAAAATGTCATAGAGAAACTTTTTACAACATAACATTACTTAATTTGATTGATGTGGTGAGGATCTTGTTGTTGCAGTAGAATTGAAGTAAAAATTGATATATACTGATTCACCCCCTCTTAGTATATCTATGTCTACTAACAATTGGTATCATAGCTAAGTGTTGATAACTGAGGGGGGGGGGGGGGTGAATCAGTTATCCTAATTGTTTCTTCTTTTGATCTTTCTTATTAATCAAAGCAGCATTGAATTAAACAAACAAACATTATCATGAAATGAGAAACACATGACACAGTATTTTTGACGTGGAAACCCGGTTAAGGGAGAAAACCACGGGGTGATTAACCCAAAGATTATTCTGTTAGAAGAATAAGGAGTTACAAAAATGGCACTTGCCAATTAGGGCTCACTGCCTGAGCACACTGCTCACAAAGAGGCCCACTGCCTACAAGGAGACACACTGTCTACAAAGAATGTTATATAATACTTGAACTGATTGGAAGCACCTACATATGCTGGGGTTCAGTTCCGGTTAGGCTCAGTACACTGATCTGCTGCACTTCATCTTTTCTCTGTTCTTTATTCTGCTATCTTTTCACATACCAGATCTTTCTTACTACTTCTGCTCTGCTCTGTACTTATTTGCATACTATATTATCTAGTTACACATTTCACAACTAAATCCATCCTCTATATATATCCGCACAAGTAATTTCATCACTTTTCTAGTCGGCATCCGGAACAGTCTAGTTTCTTACAAACTCTGTTCTGTCAGCTGAATCCTTGCTTACCAAGCAATGCGGATCAAGCATATACTTGTAGATATCATTAGTCATGTTGGCCAAACATGATTCATGCCTTCACAACCTTTACAATCAACAGTAACATATCCGGAAAAGATTCTGATGCTCTATCAGTCAGTTCTTCCTTCTGTTCTCATTGTCTTTCAGGAATCCGGTACTCAACTACTCATATCTTTTTCTTTGTCCATCACCGGAGGCTAAATCCTTGTAATATACTACTCAAGGTAGTCCTCTTGACTTCCCCAAATCTGCACTGCACCAAGACACTTCCTCTGAGAGGTCCGGACCAATCTGTCAGACCTTGCCACATGCTCTGTTCTTGTTCACCGGACCACAACAGTTCTTCATCCTGACTTCCGGTAGAGGCACACCATGACTTGCGGATATGTGGGATGACCTTTGTTGCCATTAATGACAACAACCATGAATCCATATAGTGTCTCTTGCCAACACTAAGTTCCTTGGTGCAACCTAATAGTTGAAGGTAGATCTTGGATTTGGACACATGATAGGTTAGGAAGGATCCTCATCTAACAAAGTACCACTCTTTGATGGATCTAACTATGCTTTCTTGAGTATAAGGATGGAAACCTATTTAACTTCATTAGCGTTTGATGTTTGGCAATCTAATGTGTATGGTTATACTATTCCTGCAACTCCTCCAATAGATTAGGCTGGCAAGAAAGAGTGTGAGAACAATACTAAGGAAAAGAATGTCATATTGTGTGGTCTATCCAACATAAAGTTTGTCAATGTAATGCAGTGTAGGATGGCTAAAGACATGTGGAAAAAGCTCCATAAACTCTATGAGGGAGATGACAAGGTAAAACAAGCCAAACTATAGACCTTCAAGGGTAAATTTGAAAATCTAAAGATGAAAGAAGAAAACATAGCTGACTATCTACTCTGAAAAGATAAAATTATAAACTCTATCAGAGGCCTTGTTGAAGAAATAGATAATTTAGTGATTGTTAAGAAAGTATTGAGATCACTCCCTCAAAGATATGATTAAAAGGTCTCTACCATTGAAGAAGCCAGATATTTGAATAAACTCACAATACATGAACTATTTTGTTCCCTCACTACCTATGAGATGATAAATGCAAGAAAACACATATCTAAAATGGAAGCTACCTTCAAAGCTACAAAGAAAGAAGTATCTAATCCAAGAAGTGGATCGGAGGAAGAAGAGGCAAAGTTTGTAAGGAAGTTAAAGAAGGGTTTATGTAAGTACAAAGGTAAGCTACCTCTTAAGTGTTTCAATTGTGGTAAAGTTGGTCATTATGCATCTAAATGTCCTTTTGGAGAAAGAGAAGATAGCAACAAGGGTTTCAAAAGGGATAACTTCAACAAGAACAAGAAAGCCTCTACTCTAAATAAGATTGTAGTTCATAAGAAGAAGTAGATCACTACTCATCAGAAAGTGAAAGGGAAGAATCCCTATTCATGGTTATGGTAGTCTTGGACAACTCAGATAATACTACTAACAATGAAGAAGATATGATATTCATTAATGAAGAAGAATGTGAAGTTCATCTTATTTATGATCTGTAAGACTTGAGATTATTAAGGAAAGAAAACAATGAACAAAATGCAAAGCTTACAGAATTAGAGGAAATGTGTGTTAGCTTGAATGTTCAAATTGAATATGGAAAAAGGATTGTAGAGATTGTGAACACTAATTTCAATGCCATGTTAGATGAGTGTTTAAAAATAGAAGAATAAATTATCTCACTAAGAAAGGAAGTTGAAATAGTACATGCTCAGTTGAATAAGAATATCAAGTTTGGAAAGAGATCTGAAATTTAGATGATATAATAAACATTCAGAGACCTCTATTCATAAAGTCAGGTTTGGGCTATGATAAAGAACCCACACAATCTTTTGCTCCTACAAAGAAGACTAAATCATAGAAGATAGTTCCAAATGAAGAAATCCCAATGAAGAAAGAGAGTAAGATAATTAAAGAAGTTGATTTCATCCCTGTCATCTCTCAAAGAAGAAAATTCAAAAGATCAACTCCTCTACAAGATAGAAATTAATGAACATATTTAATTATGCTTTCTCTGGTTATTTTTTCATTTGCAATTAGTATGGTCACATAGCCATCAAATGCAGATCTAGAATGAGAAGAAGTGATTATGTAAGTAGAAATTATTTTCCCCCTTTGTTTGATTTCAACATAATATGTCATATTTGCAACAATTTTGGGCACAAAGCAAGGTTTTGCAAAAGTAGCCTGGCAAAGTCAAAATCCTAGATGACTAATCTTGATAGCCAATACAAGAGGATAGACATTCTGAAAAACTAGAAGATAGATTAGAAAAAGGACTGGAATGTCAAGAAGAACAATCATGAAGGTGAAAATTCAATGACTATCCAAACTGCATTTCATGTACAAGGGCAAGCAAATCCTTGGGTTATAGGTAGTGGATGCTCAAGTCACATGACAAGAGATAAGACAAAGTTTATTAGCCTTGTAAAATGAAATGGTGGATTAGTCAAATTTGGAGACAACACTGCTGCAAGAATATGTGGTAAAGGCATAATAAGCATTTATGGAAAAACTAGGACAGAAGATGTCTTATATGTAGGTCTCAAACACAATCTTCTCAATGTAAGTAAGATGTGCAACAAAGAATAAAACCTCATATTCTAGAGAATAAATTGTATAATCTCAGTAAAGTCAAGGGAAGGAACTATCTTCTAGGAAAGACAGATGAAATTTGGTTGTGGCATAAGAGGATTGTTGGGAATTAAGGTGTCTCAACCTTGGTAATTCCTTACATTTGTGATGTTTGCATTTATTATTTAATTGCCTATGTTGTAAATATTTTGCAATTCCATATTGTCATATTGTGGGATGTGGCACGGTGATGTGTCGATCCTACATGGAATATGACAACTTGTAATTTTGTCCTCACATGAGGAGATAGGCATCCCACCTTGTGGTAGGAGTATTTTTCCATGTGTCAGCATCTTCCATGTTGTGTAAGGGAATGTTTGACCAAAACGGTTATGGTGGATTCCTATGACAAATCTATGACATGTAAGAGTTGAAAATAGAAGGTTATAAGACAGGTGATGACATGTGTCATGAAACATCTTTGAATAAGGCATATTTGGGTGCCCCAAGGTGGAATATGACATGTTGTAAGAGAATATGCTATTTATAGCATGTGTATGATATATTCTCTTATAGCTGTAAGTTGTAACCGCTATGACAGATTCTATGACAGTCGTAGGTGTCGTAAGAGCATCTATCATAGCCCATTTTGGAAATAGGCAACCTCTTTAGGATGGGAGTTGTGGACAAGTGTCAAGAACAATCTACAATGTTGACCAAGTGTCCTTAGGCATGGGTTTTGGTCCATGAAGCCATGTTGGATGCCCATCCCAAGACAGGTCCAATATTGCCTTGTATTTCCTATTTAAATAGGTGCTTGGAGATGGAGTTTGTATCATAGGTTTATAGGTACTATTATGTTGCCAGATTGACACCAGACATGAGTGTCAAATACCATTGAAGCTTGCATTGCAAGTGTATTGTAAACAACTTTTAGATTTGTTAATACATTGTGCAGGTTTCTGAGTGTGGGGTTTTTCACCTGATAAGGGTTTTCCCCACCATAAATCTTTGTCTCTCTTCTTTTGTCTTCTTTTTGGTTCTTGTGTATTGCTGTAGTAACTCTATTAGATGTTGTATGTTGTTGTAGTGATAAGGAATAATTTGAATTTGTATAGCTCTCCCCTCATTAGATTAGTGTAGAAAGTGATTTCTGCACACCTATCTTCCTTTCAGTTGGTATCAAAGCCTTACCAGTTTTGGTCTTAGCTATTGGGTAGGGGTTTTTTGAGCTGATCTTAAGTTGAGTGGGAGTCTGTACAAAGTATTCTATTTTCTATTGCGGCAAAGAGATGGCAAGCACATCATGAAGGTTTGAAGTGGAGAAGTTCAATGGCAGTAATTTTGATCTGTGGAAGCTCAAGATGGAAGACATGCTTGTTGATCGAGACCTTTCGGAAAGTGTTAATGGAACTAAACCAGCTGCAATGTCACAGGATGAGTGGGATCTCAAGGATCAGAAGGCTGAGGGTCTCATAACACTTAGTCTTGCTGATTCTGTGTTATTAAATGTCCATGAGGAGACTACTGCAAAACTACTTTAGAAGAAGTTGGGAGATGTGTGTCAAGCAAAATCCTTGGTTAATAAACTTTTTCTAAGAAAGAAGTTGTATTCTCTTTGAATGGAGGATGGAGGATCCGTTGTTGAACATATGAATGCTTTTAAGATGTTGGTTGGACAATTGACATCTATTGGTGTAAAGATGGAGGAGGATCGATGTATGACCCTGCTTTGTTCTCTGCCGGACTCATGGGATCATCTTGTCATGGCTATTGGAAGCACAACATCCACATTCAAAATGGAAGAAGTGGTTTCTTCACTGTTGTCTGAAGAGATGCGGAGAAATTCTTCTGAGGCAGCCAAAGAGGCACTTGCAATTCATGGAAGAGCTAAGGAGAAAGGGAAGAAGATGGACAAGAAAGCTGAGAAGGGTAGATCCAAATCCTATGGGAGATCCAAATCTCCTGGAAAGTCCAAGGCTCTTTGTTGGAACTGCGGTAAAACTGGGCATTTCTGAAAGGAATGCAAAGACGAGAAGAAGAAGAAGAAGAAGAAGAAGAAAGCTCCTAATTTAGATTTTGATAAGTCACAAGATGATGGTGATGCCTTCATCATAGCCTTGGCAACCCATGCATCTGATGATGTGTGGCTAATCAACTCTGGTGCATCATTCCACATGACCTCGCATTGAGACAGGTTCACTAAGTATGAGGAGTTCGATGGTGGAAAGGTGTATCTGGGTGACGACTCTCATCTGAAGATTGTTGGTCATGGAAGAGTCTCTATCTAATTCCCTGATGGTCGAGTGAAGGGGATCTCTGGGGTTAGGCACATCCCAGGCTTAGCACAGAACCTACTTTCTATAAGTAGTTTGAATGATATAGGTGTGCAGGTTATCTTTTCAAAAGAAGGATGCAAGATGACTAGAGGAGCTATGGTGCTTGCTAAGGGTACTAGGAGAGGTACTCTGTTTCAGCTGCATGCATGTATTCCACAATGCAATAGTTCTTCTGACTCAAGGAAGAGGGCAGCAGTCACTTCATCCCCACCATCTGAACGAGCAGTGAAGAAATCTATTGTTTCTAGTCTTGATGGTTATAATCGTGCATTGGAAGTTAAGCTTCCTGCTAAAAAGACAATGTTATGGCATAAGAGATTTGGCCACATTGGTGAGAAGGGTCTATGTACCCTAAAAAATAAGAACCTCATTGAGGGGTGAGATGATTGTAATCTTGAGTTTGACTTTTGCAAACATTACATTTATAGAAAACAAAACCATGTTTAGTTTTACTCGAGTTCTCATAAGTCTTCTAGTGTGTTGGACCTTATTCATTTTGATGTGTTTGGTCCTATTAATATTCCTTCATTACCAAAATCTATATACTTTTGTATCTTTTATAGATGATTACAATAGAATGACATGGATTTATTTTCTTAGAAGCAAATCTGAAGTTTATAGCAAGTTTAAGGAGTTTAAGGCCTTTTCTGAAAATCAGACTGGTAAAAAGATTAAATGTTTGAGAACTGACAATGGTGGTGAGTTTTATTCTACATAATTTGATAAGTATTGCAAGGAACTTGGGATTGAAAGACATAAGACAACTCCATACACCCCACAGCAAAATGGAGTTGCAAAGAGGATGAACAAGACATTGATAGAGAAGGCTAGGAGTATGCTTAGTGGAGCTAGCCTAGAACAAAAGTTTTGGGCTGAAGCTGTTGCCACTGCTTGCTGTCTAGCAAACAGATCTCCTACATTAGCTCTTGTTGGAAAGACACCCATGGAGGTGTGGTCTAGTAGAAAGGCTTCAATAAGGCATCTTTGTGTTTTTGGTTGTGAGGCATATGCACATGTGCCTAGGGAGAAGCGGTCAAAATTGGAGAACAAGGTTGTTAAGTGTATCTACATTGGCTATGGTGTTAGTGTGAAAGGATACAAGCTTTGGGACCCTGTGGCTAAAAAAGTGTTGTATTGTAGAAGTGTCATCTTCAGAGAGCTTACACCTTCTTCCACTATTTTGCAGCTAGAAGAAATAGTAAAGAAAGAGGATGTTGTTTAGTTTCCTGGTACCCCTGAGAAGACTGGATAGAAAGACAATGTTGGTCCTGATGATGAGGAGAGCTCTAGCAGCTCTTAAAGCTCAGATGAAGAAGCTAAACCTCAACCTCAGCTCTTGAGGAGGTCTACATGCATAAGAAAGCAACCTGAAAGGTTTGGTTTTACATTGCTTGATTCTAGTTGTACTTATGCTTTGGTTACTAACACTGATGAACCTAGAACTGTATCAAAGGCTATCGACATGAAAGATGTAGGTTCCTGGAAGGAGGCCGTAGAGGATGGAATGGCTTCTTTGGAAAGGAATCAAACTTGGGACTTGGTGCCTTTGCCTCCTGGATGGAAACCCATTGTATGCAAATGGGTGTTCAAGAAGAAATTTAGTGTAGATGGCAGTGTTGAGAAGTATAAGGCTAGATTGGTTACGAAGGGGTATTCACAAGTGGAGGGTATAGATTATGATGAGATCTTCTCTACCATTACAAAGCTAACATCCATTCGATTCCTATTGTCTCTCACATCAGCTTATGACTTGAAGGTAGAACAGATGGATGTGAAGACAACTTTCCTTCATGGTGACTTAGAGGAAGAAATCTACATGTCACAGCCAGAGCATTACATGGTGAAATTTGTCAGCACAGTTTGAAATGAAAGATTTAGGGGCAGCCAGGTACATTCTAGGAATGGAAATTAGAAGAGATAGAACCAACAAAAAACTTTGGTTAAGCTAGAGTATGTGAAGACTGTGTTGGACAGCTTCAGCATGGCAAATTATAGACCATTGTGTGTTCCCGTTTCTTTAGGGACAAAGTTGTCTATTGAGGATTGTCTAAAATCTCCTAGTGAGGTGGAGGACATGAGCAGAGTACCTTATGCTAGTGTTGTTGGCAGTTTTATGTATGCTATGGTTTGCACAAGACCAGACATTGCCCAAGAAGTGGGAGTCCTTAGTCGATTTATGGCTAATCCTGGACAGGTTCATTGGGATGCAGTCAAGCGAGTGTTCAGATATTTGAGGGGTACTTCTGAGTATTCCATTTGCTATCATGGTAATTTTTTAGGACCTCCTCATTCTATTGATATTCATGGATTTGTGGATTCAAATTGGGCAGGTGACATTGACAGCAAGAGATCCATCAGTGCTTATGTGTTTACACTGTTTGGTGGTGCTATTAGTTGGATGAGTAAGCGACAACCTGTTGTTGCTTTGTCCATGATAGAATCTAAGTAAATGGTAGCAACTCATGCTTGTAAGGAAGTCATTTGGCTTAAGAGATTGTGTTCAGGTATTGGTGTTGATGTAGGTCAGATCATGATCAGTTGTGACAGTCAGAGTGTAATTTGCCTTGCACAGAATCCAACTTTTCATGCTAGAACAAAGCACATTGATGTTTAGTTTCACTTCATGCGAGACATGGTTGAGGATGGAAAGGTAAATTTGGAGAAGGTAGATACTTTGAAGAATGTTGCAGATGCATTGATGAAACTAGTGGGCACAGAGAAGTTCAAATTGTATACACCAAAAATTGGCTCAGGTCAAATTAAGTAAATATTTTGATATTTATCTTAATACTTATTTTCTTCTATCAATTAAATAAATATTATAAGTTTATTTGATTGGTTCATTATCCTACAATTAAATAAAATCATTTTATTTAATTAAAATCCCTAAATTCTTCTAATGTCTCAAATCCTAAATCCACCTCACAAAATCCACTTCATCAATCCACCTCATCTTTCCACCTCATCTCCTCCACCTCACCATGTTACACATATAATTAAATATTCTTAATATTTAATTAGCTAATATCCACTATTATCTAAAATTGAATTCTTAATTCAATTGTCTCCCACTATTCTCCACTCATTAAATTCTTAATTCAATTGTTCCCCATTATTCTCCACTCATTGAATTGAAAATTCAGTTGTCCTCCACTATTGAATTGAAAATTTAATTTGTCCTCTACTATTGAATTGAAAATTCAATTGTCCCCCACTATTGAATTGAAAATTCAATTTGTCCTCCACTAAGTTGAATTTAAAATTCAATTATCATAACCCACTCTTCTAAAAAAAAAAAAATTTAATTCATCCATTATGAATTAAAGATTCACAAAAAATGAGTCATTGATCTCATCTTTTGATCCTCACCCTCCATTCCCTTTTCAAAAAATCTATAAATGAGACCATTTTCTTAGCAATTAGAGGGACTTCATCTTGCATAATAACTATACTCAAATTTCTCTTCTCTCTATTTCTAGTATCCTCCATTATCATGTGTTGGAAGCTCACATTCAACACAAACAAGTATCAAAGCCATTCTTCATTTGTCATCTTCAACAAGCAAGCAAGCAAGGAAAGCTTCTGAGGGCTTCACAATCAAGATCAAAGAAAGATAGGCAAACAATGGAAGCCACAGGGTAACAGGTTTTGTAAGTTGGTACTTCATTCATTTATTCTTGTTATTTGCATATTTCATTGATGTTTGGGTTTATTTATCTTTATTGATTAATCTCATATTCCCATTTACATTTTGGTGCCCACCGTAATCTAATCCACAATCTTGTGAGTGTTTGTCTTTGAAAGTCTCGTTGCAGGATTCAGGTGTTTCAGAGAACATTTGGGAATCAACTTCCACAAACAGCCTCCTATGCACATATCGAGCTCACCGTTGAGTCCAGGAGGCTTTGGAGGTAAGAAATCACCTATCATTTCCCTAGTTTTGGCTATTTGAAATTTTTTTGAAAATTTTTTTACATCTCAATGTATTTTTTGCAAAAATAAATAAATAAATAAATAAAAACTGAAAAAAAAAACAATGGCATTGGGTTTTATTTTTATTTTATTTTAACATTTACATTTTAAAATTACAAAAAAATTCAAAAAAAAAAAAAAAAATTTTGAAAAAAAAATAATGGCATTGGGTTTTATTTTTATTTTATTTTAACATTTGCATTTTAAAATTTTAATTAAAAAAAAAAAATTGCAGGGGCACCCAGGCCCCCACGGCCTCCCCAACCCCCCATCCTCCCCACCCCCCCATTCCCTCCGCCAAATCCCAACTCCCCAAAACCCCAACTCCCCATCCTCCCCACCCACCCGTTCCCTCCCATCCCCCACCCGCCACTCCCCCTACCCCCCGCAGCCCCCACTCCCCCTATCCCTGCGCAGACCCTAACCCCTCTACCTACCCATGACCCCCCTCGCACCCAAAACCCCTTACCTCCCCGCAGTCCCTCCGCAGCCACCAGCTGCCTCCCTCCCAAACTCCACCCCCTTTCCCCGCGCCACTCCAGCGCCGCCCCACCCCTCGGCCCCGCCCCCATGCCCTTCCTTGCTTCCCCCTCCCGTGGCCCTCCCTGCTTCCCCCGCGCCCTTCTCTGTGCCAACCTTCGACCACCCCTCCGCTCTGCTCCCCTCTGCCACCCACAGCTCCTCCCAGCTCCCCCGCTCCTGCCACCCAGCCACCACAGCTCCAGCTCCGCCCTCGCTCCAACTTCACCTGTCCGCTTCGCTCCCCTCTGCCACCCACTTCCACCACCCAGCCACAACCCCTCCACTAGCTCCACCACCACCTGCACACACTCACAAATAACTTTATAAATTTAAAAAAAAATTAAAAAAAATTTCAACTAATTTTTAAAATAACAATTAACAAATCATTAAAAAAAACAAAAAAAAAAATGGAGAGTTATTTTTTTTCCTCTTTTGATTGCCACGTAGCAAAATAGGCTTTTTTTTCTCTTTGACATAACTTTTTGTAGGAGTATCGGATTTTCACAAATTTACAATCATTGGAAAGGTGATTCGACGAATTTCACAATGGTATAGGTATTTCCAGTTCACTGGGTCAATATCAATAGGTATAATCAGTCAAAGTTGACTTTACCTTAACAACTTCAACCGACCATAACTTGGCCATCTTTCATCAAATTTTCCTGCAATTTTCTTTGAAACGTCATAGAATTTCATGTAGATCCTGATTTTCATATCTATTTTTTCTCTCAACAATCATATTTTCATGAAAATTTTTAGATTATATGTTTTGCACCTAATCCTTTGACTTACAAAATTCTTGATTCAACTTTTGTTTTGGTGGACTACAGGTGGATATCAGGAGACTGCTAATCCAGTTTGGTGCAAAAATGTCCACTGAAAACCATCATTTTTCCTAAATGTTGAACAAGATCAATTTAGGCATTATCATACACCTGACATAAGATTCCCATCTAGTTCTAATTAGGAAGGAGTAACCCATTGTTCATACAATTTGCATCTAACTCTAATTAGAAAAGCACAAATGCATACATGCCAATATCATGTAGTCCATAACTGGGAAGAAAGTAATTGAACCATTGCTATATCTGCATCTTGCTATCTTCTTTAGTTAGATCATTGCTATCTTACAAACAGGAATGAACATTTCTATCTGTTTAAACACTTCAAAGTTAACAACTCAGGCTATTGTGGATTAAAATTAAACTCACCATTACTATTTGGGTTAAAACTGAACCACTACTATCTCGATCGACCAACACTTCAAAGTTAACAACTCGTGCTATCATGGATAAAATTGAACTCATCATTGCTATCTTGGTTAAAATTGGACCACTGCTATCTTGCTACTCACTTCAAAGTTCTGTGCTTGCCCAAGTAGATAGCTCATCTAGTTTTTTTCATTTTAACTAGAGGGAAAGAACCACTGTATACTATTTTTTTGGGAATGATACTAGGACTATGCTCTCCCATATCTTGGGTGACCAAAATGCCAGAAGTATCATTTTCGCATGTGTTTTTCCTTTAGAGGGGCTTGCTCTTGGATACCACTTATCCAAGTAGGAACAACCCTAAGTGGTAATAGGCTAGATGCCAAGCCCTTCCAAGCCACTATAAATAAATTGTGTTTGGAGTGAAAGCTTCAAACAACGAGTGAAGTTGTTTTACACTGACAGCCAACCTCCCCCAAAACCCTCCAAGGCACAACCCTTGCAGGCTAGGAGACTCCATAATGGAGAGTAGTGATGCCACATGTGTAACCACTTGAATGGTTGCCCACATTAAAAACCTCTTGTTCTAATGGCCAAAAACCCTTGTAATCCATTTCTAGCCTAGGATCTTTGTGCTTGCTTTTGTTCTTGTTAGTCCAAAATAGAGTCAGAAAAACCACAAAAAATAATGAAAAAACTATAAAATATTCTTTGTGTTTGCTATGTTTTCTTGCTGTTAATTCGTAAAATCAGATCAAGAAGACCTTTTTTCAGCCAAAAATACCAAAAACAACAGAAAAATTCTAAAAATTTGCAAAAAAAACAAAATGCCAGAGTTTCGCATTCAGAGATTAGATTCCACCTTGCAATCAGTTTTCATCCATTTCACCCAAATACCTCTCTTTCGTCAGTCATCCCATTTACCTTCTATCAAAACCTCTCTCATCCTAAAGTCAGTTTATTCCATATCAGTTCGACATAGGTCCCTTTTTCGTACCCTTTGTGAATTCACGTAAGCCTAGTAAGTCACAAAACCTTGCTAGTAGTCTCGTTGCATGACTAGTCCCTACACAGTAAGACAGGTATCGAGTACCCTTACTAGTGGCTACCGTCTTGTGTCAACCGTCTTGCTTGAAGTCATTGAGCAAAAAAATCCTTTGTCCAAGTCCCTTCCTAGATATCCTATTCACCACAATCTCAGTCGGCACCTTGCCAAAATTTCTAGTCCAAGTCCACTTCATCTTGCATCACCTTGCATGGTTCTTACTAGATCTCAGTATAAAAAACAACTTGAAATGGCCAGCTCATCCAACCACATTGTCACCCCTCATGATAGTGATGAAGAATTTTCTCACGAAGATTATCAAGAACACATCCAAAGTAGGAAATTCCAACGAACATTAGAAAAGGTGCTCCATGAGGACCCTCATAAGTATTTCTATTACCTCGCTAATCTTGGAATTAAACTCCCTGCAGATTTTGATGTACGCACAATCCAAGAAAATGCGGAAAATGCTCCTGAGAAAGGAAAGAAAACCCTAGACTCAAACACAGAGGATAGAGAAAAGAAAACCATGGAAGATATGAGGAAATAGCTTGAGTGCCTCAAACAAGAAATGTCAGATCTCAAGATGGATACGAACACAAAAACTTACTCCTTGGAGGATATCACACCATACCCCTTTGACAAAATTCTAAACATGGCACCCTTTCCCTTCTGATTCGTAGTTCCTATATTAGATAGATACAATGGGAAAGGGGACCCTAGAGAGCATATTAGGGAATTCAACACAGCATGCATAGAAGTAGCTCACGATGAGACTTACTTAATGAGACTTTTTCCTAGATCTTTGGGTAGTCAAGCTATGGAGTGGTTTTCACGCCTCCCACCGAGCATCAAATCTTTTGATGAGCTTGTCAACAAATTTGTCACACATTTCTCTTACAATATCGAGCATGAGGTATCTATGCTAGATTTATGCAACACCAAACAAAAGAGTGGTGAATCATTCGCCACTTTCCTACAATGATGGAGACAACTAGCAAGTAAGTGCTCCTATGATATGCTTGAGAAACAGCTAATGGAGATGTTTGTCCATAACCTCAATAACGATCTTAGCTATCAAATACTAATACAATGCCCTACATCATTCTCCAAAGTCATTGAAATGGGATTGTTCATTGAAAAAGCTATGATCACCAAGGGGCAAATCAAGTTATATAAGGACACACCTACCTCCAATTACTCAACAGATAAATCAAAGTTTTGGACCAAAAATAAGAATATGGTCAATGATGGGGTAGTAGATGCCAAGGCAACAGCTCCCAAGCAACAACCTATATTCACTCTTAAAGGAGAAACAAACAATGGTACGCTCAATAAACCACCCTCTCGGGAGCCCAGACCTTGGTTCAGTTCAAATCCAAGGAGAAAATTCACACCATTGGGTGAGTCACAAGAGTCCGCACTAAGGAAGTTGTTGGCTAACAATGAAATCTCTCTACCGCCAACAAGTGATTACGAGCCTATAGTCAAACCTCCCTACTGGAAGGACACAGACTATTGTGAATATCATCAAGGCAGGGGACATACAACCAACAACTGCATCCACCTCAAAAATGTCATACAAGATGTGCTAGATTAGAACCAGGGAGGAACCCAAGAGCATACCTCCAATGAAACTCATGTTGCCTATAGGGATCCCCTTCTGAATCACAACAGACCATACAACAACACCAACCACAATGGCAACAACTACAATGGCAATAACAATAACGACAACAATCGCAACAGACCAAATCAGAACAATGGGACTAGTAATGCTAACTATGCAAGTGTGCCATTTGATTATACCATAAACTACATTTCTAAGCATGTCCCCCAAGTCAATGTCATCTCGCCCAACCAACAATCAAGACTTAACAAAACTAGTTGTAGTATAATTACCCACAGTGGTAAAGTCACTCTCAATACCGCCCCTCCCAGGTCATCCCCTTCTCCATCCAACTTCTGTCAGCATAATGTCATCGACCAATTACAAAAAACCCCGGCTCACATTTCTATCTTGGAGTTACTACGTCTATCTCCTTCTCATAAGGAGATCCTTGAGAAAGCCTTAGTGGAAACTACTGTCCCCACTAACTTGGCCCAAGAGAAATTCTAGACCATGGTAGGTAATCTGACTTCCTCCAACACCATATCATTTACTGAGCATGATGACCTCTCTATATCTCAACCCCATAACACCCCTCTCCATATTGTCGCCTTCATCCACAAACACTACATCAAGAGGGTTCTCATTGATGGAGGTGCCGGTCTAAATATTTGCACATTAAAGCTGGTCCTTGCATTGGGGTTCTTCGAACAGGCAGTTGATCCAAGGAGAAAAATCACCATCAAAGCATATGACGAGGAAGAAAGAACCACAAAGGGAACAGTAGTCCTACCCATTCAAGTGGGACCAGTGATAAAAGACATTGTCTGCCAAGTCCTTGATCGGGAGCTTGCTTATAATATCTTACTAGGGAGACCATGGATTCACACCATGAAGGCTGTCCCCTCAACCTATCATCAATGCATAAAGTTCCCACACAATGGCAAGCAAATCACAACTCAAGGTGACCCTAACCCCTATCAGCATTGCAACTCTTTCAATGCAAAACTTGAATGCATCATCTCGAATAACAAAGCATATATATCCCCTATCCCATAGCATGACCATACTGCTGAAGCCTCCTCCTCAAGACCCAAAGAGTAGAAAGTTACCATAAAAGAAACTGGAGTGGGAGAGTACTCAATTGAGCATAGTCTCAATCTTGCTAAATTGCCTTTATCTCCTAGATCTTTTGGCCAACCCAAGCATTTGCCAAAGCCATCTGCTCCTCCTATAGCTCCCACAACTCCCTTTGTAAAATGGGGGACCTTATCTGATGAAACAGAGGAGAGAGACATCCTGTAATGGCTCTATACTAAAGAAGAAAACACACCCCAAGATCTGCCTAGACTCCCAACAGAACTCTATGGGCAAGGTGAGACTATTCTGCACAGAATGGGGTACGAAGGACAAGGCCCCATCAGCCTCAAAAAAGAAGGAATCATTGAACCTATACAACCTTCTTCATCCTTAATGGCTAGAAACACAAGTGGCCTAGGATACAAAGGCAAGGGTGAAGCCAAGGAAAATGTTTGTCTTGTAGAAATGATCCAAACACTCCAAGAAGACAGCGATACAGATTCAAATGAGTATGAGTGGGATGAGCTAACAGAACATTCCTATGATGACAAGGAGTTCAACACCATTCAAACCTTTAGCCCCTACCATGAGGGACAAATGCTTTTGAACAGACCACTAGAGTTTGATTTGCCCATCCCTGAGATCATGGCTTTCGAGGAAAGTTTAAATTCCATTGCAATAAACAACTTGGAAGAAAGTACCATCCCAACCACAATCCCCACCAATGCTCCCAACATTTCCATTCATACCATCAATGAATCAGGTCTATCATTCGACTCCTTCCCCCTCGTGCACCCTGAGCTTATTGACTGGGATATGTGAGGAACTCCTCAACTAGATATGTTCCAAAACGATGATGCTTACATTGATTATATGGAACTTAGGGACCACTTACCAAAGGGAGATCATAAAGCTGGTTTTTCTATTGAACTGAATACCGTGGCTTACTTCGAGGAGGGTGCCAAGCCTTCTAGTCACAAAAATATCAAGGTCAAAACTAGATCTGACAGTGAATACCGCCTTGCAGCAGTATCAAATCCCAAAACAATAAAAAGAAAAGATGCATTTGAAGGTGAAAACCTAACTATGGCACCTGATGATGGAAGGCTTGACACTCTCCCTGATGACATGCATCAGGAGAAGTCTCAGATTGTTGTGGAACCTATAGAGCCAGTCAACATTGGTACAAAGGAACAGCCTAAGATCATTCATTTTGCTAAATCTCTTACTCCACCAGAAAAGACCAGGTTTGTACCATTCTTCAAGGAAAAGAGGAGCAGCTTCGCTTGGTCATATGCAGACATGCCAGGTCTAGACCCAAACTTGATTCTACACCATCTTCCATTAGGCCCAGGAGTAAAACTAGTGAAACAAAATCTTAGAAAGATGCATCCACACATAGCACTATTGGTCAAAGAAGAACTCAAGAAATTACTGGATGTAGGGTTCATTAGAGCTATAGACTACCTGGAGTGGATATCCAACATTGTGCCAGTGTCCAAACCAGATGGCCGAGTCTGACTATGCAATGATTTCAGAGACCTAAACAAAGCTTGCTGCAAGGATGATTTTCCATTGCCAAACATCGATATCATAGTTGACCTAACTGCAGGACATACTATGCTATCTCTCATGGATGGATTCTCAGGGTATAATCAAATCAAAATAGCACTAGAGGAGCAACACAAGATAACTTTTACTTGCCCATGGGGTACCTTTTGCTGGAATGTCATGCCATTTGGGTTGAAAAACGCAGGTGTCGCATATCAAAGAGCTATGACTACTATATTTCATGACATGATGCATGTAACAATGGAGGACTATGTCGACGATATCCTAGCAAAATCTCTCACAAGGGATTCACAACTGGATGTACTAGAAAAAGTCTTTCAAAGACTGGACCAATTCCAAGTCAAGCTGAATCCAAAGAAATGTGTGTTTGGAGTCACTTCAGGCAAGCTACTAGGTTTTATCGTGTCAGCAAATGGAATAGAGGTAGACCCCGCCAAGGTCAAGGCAATCATAGACATGCCACCACCCAAGACTCTAACTCAATTGAGATCACTACAGGGAAAGCTGCAAGCAATCCGCAGATTCATATCACAGTTGGCAGACACATGCCAACCATTTAGTCATCTCCTGCACAAGAACATTCCATTCAAATGGGATGAGAAATGCAAAGAAGCATTCAACAAGATAAAAGAATACCTTATGAATCCACCTATTCTTATGCCTCTGATCCAAGGGAAACCATTAATTCTCTACATATTTGCTACACCTACTACTCTGGGGGCAATTCTGGAACAACAAGATTATGAGAACAAAGAAAGAGCTATCTACTACATCAGCCGAACATTAGTGGGCTATAAGTTGCAATACTCACAGATAGAAAGATCATGCCTGGCAGTTGTTTTTGCTTCACAAAAACTCTGACATTACATGCTTGCACATCTAGTTAAACTCATTGCCAAAATAGACCCACTGAAGTATCTCCTGAGCAAAGCAGCTCTCACAGGTCGCCTAGCAAAATGGGTAATGCTTCTCAGTGAATATGACATCGAATATGTAGACAGAAAAGCCAGCAAGGGACAAATCATAGCTGATCAACTAGCAGAGGTACCATTGCAAGACACCATGCCAATGCAGTTTGAGTTCCCAGATGAATCCCTATTCAATTTGTCAATATCTTCCTAGAAACTATACTTCGACAGATCTTACACACACCATGGATCGGGGGCAGGCATCCTGTTCATAACTCCTCAAGGCAACACAATCCCAAAGTCTTACAGGTTGTTATTTCCATGCACAAACAACATAGCAGAATATGAAGCCTTAGTAATTGGTCTCAAAATGGCAAATGAATGGAAAATCCAAGAACTGCATGTCTACGATGATTCTCAGCTTATAATCAATCAGGTCAATGATAAGTACCAAACTAAAGAGAAAAAGCTCATCCCATACAAAAGGATGGTTGATGACTTTAAAGAACACTTTGGTACCATCTCCTTCGAGCAAATACCTAGGATTGAGAATAAAGCAGCAGATGCAATGGCCACCATTGCCTCCCTTCTAGAAATACTTGAAAATGAGTAATGCTACGACTTCTTAATGGAAACTATCCGGCAACCAGCTTATGATCTTCCTAAGAACCATTCCATATGCCTTCTCATTAGACCTGATTCACCTTAGTACGGTACGACCTACACTTACCTCAAGGACAACATTCTCCCACCTAATCTCTCTTCTAACTAGAGACAAACTTTCATACGACAAACCTCTCGCTACACCATCATAGCCGATACCCTATACTGACGTGGTCTTGATGGTACTTTGCTCCGTTGTTTAGAACAAGAAGAATCCATAACTGCCTTGCAGGACATACACGAGGGGATCTACGAAACACACTCTAGCAGTCCTTCCTTAGCCAAGAAACTCATGCGTTTGGGTTATTACTGGCTGAACATGGAAAAGGATTCATATCAGTTTGTCAAAAAGTGCAGGCAGTGCCAAATACATGGGAACCTAATACATGCACCAGCTCAAGAATTGAGACCTTTAACGACACCTTGGCCCTTTTTCTAATGGCAACTTGACCTTGTGGGAAAGATCCATCCGCCCTCATCCAACGGCCATAAATTCATCTTAACTGCCATGGAGTATTTTACCAAGTGGATTGAAGCCGTTCCCCTCACCACCATCACAGGTAAGAAAATCTCTTCATTCATCCTGAATTACCTCATCTACAGATACAGAATTCCTTCATCCATTATCATAGATAACGGAAGACCATTCAAAAACTAGGATGTCCAAGAACTCTGTGAACAATTCAAGATCCAACACCACTTCTCTACACCATACTATCCCCAAGGCAACGGTCAAGCTGAAGCATCTAACAAGACCATCTTGAAACTCCTTAAGAAGACTGTCAACGATGCTAGCCGTGATTGGCATATCCAACTCAATCCCACTCTGTGGGCCTACAAAACTAGTATACGGACTCTCACAAGTGCTACACCATAAGCCCTTGTCTATGGCTTAGAAGCTATCCTCCCCATTGAGGTCAAAATACCATCTCTCAAGGTGTCATTGAAAGGTCTCATATCAGATGAAGAATATAGAGTCTCTAGGTTGCAAGAACTAGAGCTACTAGAAGAAAGGCGACAGAAAGCCTTTGACCATCTCAAAGCATATCAACAGATGATGTCAAGAAGCTATAACCATAGAGTTCACCCAAGAATCTTTAAGATTGGGGATCTTGTCCTCAGAGAAAATCCTCGCAATCAACAAGACAGAGAAAAGAAAGGCAAGTTTGAACCTAACTGGCTTGGGCCCTATGTGATTGTAACTACTTACGGATCGGGGGCATATCAGTTGGCAACATTTGAGGGTGAGCTGTTCGATGATCCAATCAACAGCATGCATCTTCACTGGTTTTATATCTAGGAGAACCCTAATGTAAGGGAGGCACAAAATACAAAAAAATTAAAAAATCAGAAAAAAGTACAAAAAAAAAATCAGGAAAAAGTACAAAAAAATCAAAAAATCAGAAAAGAACAAAAAAATCGTCCTGTGGTGAAAACCTGGCAAACAGGTGCCTTGGATAGGTATCATGATGAAAACCTAGCAAGCAGGCATCATATATACTTTCTAGCTTCCGTGCCAATAAAAGCAAGTGGTGAAAACCTGGTAAACATGCATTACTTGTGATAAACCGCCTTCTCCATCTTCGGGAAACCAATCACCTTGAGTCCATTCTTCCTTGTGTCCAATTCGACCCATGTCTGTCCCATAATAAAATCCTGACAGTTACCTATCATGGCTTGATACTCTATCTCTTTGTTGGCCTTGTCAACCAAAGTTTTGTCCCATATCGCATCTATTGCGCACGCCTAAGCATAGTGTCTCTCATTAGTTTTCTAGGGTCCAAGTCCATGAACTATGTTGCCTCTGCATCGTCACGTACGCAAGGCCATATTCCTATGTGCCCCCAAGGCTCGTACGGTCCCATCCGTCCCATTTCTTGTTGTCTTTCTTCTAGTCCATCCATGGTCCATTAGGGTTTACCCCGAACTACGTTGCCTCTGCGTCGTCATGTAGGCAAGGCCATTTAGCAATGAGCCCCTGAGGCACTAGGTCAGTCCCTTAGGGTCCATCCCACCAATAAGGATTGTGATATCTTCTGCTAGACAAACAAGAGCAACAAAGTACGCTTCCCCAAAAAATAGAAATCATGACGCAAAACATCAACCTGTCCAAGGCAAAACAGAGCACCATACCAAAACACTCAAGCTAATTCTATACCAATTATGGCAAAAAGACACATCTAATGCAAGCATGTTTTGTGTTGGTTAGATTAAGAGTCTTGATTTATGCTATCATGCCTTTCTATGCTACTTGAGGATGCCAAAAGCTAGAGATGCTATGATGGGGGCATGATTATTTTCTTTGTCTGCTGCTTGTGGATTAAACTTTAGTAATGTGACGACTTTTGTCTAACGACATGATCGGCAAAAGATCATCGAGGACTCCAAGGTCTAAACATGAAAAGGGGCAATCCTTGTCTGTTGAAAAATGCAAGAAATGCTCAGGTCATCTAGATTCAATTTTGGCTAGATGCTTGTATTAACTTGCTAAATCAAAATCCATGTAAGTAATACTCAGGTCATCTCGATTTAATTCTACCTAGATGCTTGTATTTTCTTACAACATAATAAAGCCCAATGATGAAAGCACTTCAAAATACTTGCTATATCAAGGTGACAAATATCCATATCCATATCCATACCATATCCAACTGCAGTTCACATATCCATCTCCATATCTATACCGTATCAAATTGCACCTCATATCCGTATCCATATCCATATCCATACCATATCCAATTGCAAGTCTATCCTTGATCCATGTCAATCAAGTCAAGTCAATCTTGTCAAATGATCCAATCACAATCAATGGTCTTAATCCTTGTCTGGTCATAAACCAACTCAATCAATCAATCAATTGTCTTAGACAGGATGTTGCATTGTCGAAATTAGACCAACACACGCATCTTACACGACATGCTTCATTTCTTGAAACCAGACACTATCCTTCATGTTGCTCTAGAGATATATCATTCCCCGCCATGACAACACTATCGTATCAAATGTCTTAGACAGGATGTTGCATTGTCGAAACCAGACCTGGAGTCTTATACGACATATTTCATTCCTGAAACCAGACATCATCGATCCATATCTTGGGTTTACCGCTCGACAAGGGCAATACCTTGTTTGTTCTTGAATCATTTGTGCATGCTTGCTTACTTGCTTATGTGTGTTATCATCTTTTTATCTTGCATTCCATATCATTCATCCCTTTCTTCTGCATCCAACCATTTCATCTTCTGTCAACTTATCTCATCATGAGATTGTCCGTCTCACACCTTTCACCTTCTCCCCATCCAATCTCCCAAGGGGGCATCCTATCATCATAACCTGTACTAGGGGCAAACTAGGGCATGTATCATTATTAGACTATTTATTCTTTGAAACAACGTGATAAAACACATTGCTTCAAAGAGAGGCAAAATGTATACATCTAAAATTGGCTCAGGTCGAATTAAGTAAATATTTTGATATTTATCTTAATTCTTATTTTCTTCTATCAATTAAATAAATATTATAAGTTTATTTGATTGGTTCATTATCCTACAATTAAATAAAATTATTTTATTTAATTAAAATCCCTAAATTCTTCTAATGTCTCAAATCCTAAATCCACCTCACAAAATCCACTTCATCAATCCACCTCATCAATCCACCTCATCTTTCCACCTCATCTCCTCCACCTCACCATGTTGCACATATAATTAAATATTCTTAATATTTAATTAGCTAATATCCACTATTATCCAAAATTGAATTCTTAATTCAATTGTTCCTCATTATTCTCCACTCATTGAATTGAAAATTCAATTGTCCTCCACTATTGAATTGAAAATTCAATTTGTCCTCTACTATTGAATTGAAAATTCAATTGTCCCCCACTATTGAATTGAAAATTCAATTGTCTTCCACTATTGAATTGAAAATTTAATTTGTCCTCCACTAAGTTGAATTTAAAATTCAATTGTCATAACCCACTCTTCTAAAAAAAAAGAATTTTTAATTCATCCATTATGAATTAAAGATTCACAAAAAATGAGAGTCATTGATCTCATCTTTTGATCCTCACCCTCCATTCCCTTTTCAGAAAATCTATAAATGAGACCATTCTCTAAGCAATTAGAGGGACTTCATCTTGCACAATAACTATACTCAAATTTCTCTTCTTCTCTCTATTTCTAGTATCCTCCATTATCATGTGTTGGAAGCTCACATTCAACACAAACAGGTATCAAAGCCATTCTTCCTTTGTCATCTTCAACAAGCAAGCAAGCAAGGAAAGCTTCGGAGGGCTTCACAATCAAGATCAAAGAAAGATAGGCAAACAATGGAAGCCGCAGAGTATCAGGTTTTGTAAGTTGGTACTTCATTCATTTATTCTTGTTATTTGCATATTTCATTGATGTTTGGGTTTAGTTATCTTTATTGATTAATCTCATATTCCCATTTACACAAATGGTGATCAGAGTCTATCGGCCTCTCGGCCTATAGCAGTTAAATCCTATTTTTCTATTACCTCTTACAAGGTGTTCGACAAGTGGGAGAATGTTGGGAATTAAGGTGTTTCAACCTTGGTAATTCCTTACATTTGCGATGTTTGTATTTATTATTTAATTGCCTATGTTGTAAATATTTGTAAATTCCATATTGTCATATTGTGGGATGTGGCACGATGATGTGTCAATCCTACATGGAATATGACAACTTGTAATTTTGTCCTCACATGAGGAGATAGGCATCCCACTTTGTGGTAGGAGAATTTTGCCATGTGTCAGCATCTTCCATGTTGTGTAAGGGAATGTTTGACTGAAACAGTTATGATGGATTCCTATGACAAATCTATGACATGTAAGAGTAAAAAATAGAAGGTTATAAGACAGGTGATGACATGTGTCATGAAGCATCTTTGAATAAGACATATTTGGGCACCCCAAGGTGGAATATGACATGTTGTAATTTAATATGCTATTTATAGCATGTGTATGATAGATTTTCTTATAGCTGTAAGTTATAACCACTATGACAGATTCTATGATAGTCGTAAGTGTCGTAAGAGCATCTATCATAGCCCATTTTGGAAATAGGGGACCTCTTTGGGATGGGAGCTATGGACAAGTGTTAGGCACATTCTACAATGTTGACCAAGTGTCCTTAGGTGTAGGTTTTGGTCCATGAAGCCATGTTGGATGTCCATCCCCAGATAGGTCCAATATTGCCTTGTATTTTTTATTTAAATAGGTGCTTGGAGATGGAGTTTGTATCACAGGTTTATAGGTACTGTTATGCTACCAGATTGACTCTAGAAACAAGTGTCAAAGACCATTGAATTTTGTATTGCAAGTGTATTGTAAACAACTTTCAGATTTGTTAATACATTGTGCAGGTTTTTGAGTGGGGTTTTTCACCCGATAAGGGTTTTGCCCACCGTAAATCTTTGTCTCTTCTTCTATCTTCTTTCCAATTTTTGTGTATTGCTGTAGTAACTCTATTAGATGTTGTATGTTTTTATAGTGATAAGGAATAAATTGTATTTGTATAGCTCTCCCCTCATTAGATTAGTGTAGGAAGCGATTTCCGCACACCTAGCTTCCTTTCAAGGATGGGACACATCAACTTTGACAGTCTTGTGAAGATAAACTCAAAACATGTAGTTAGAGACATGCCAAAGATTGTTACACCTACAAGCACCATGGGAAGTAGACAACGACTAGGTTCAAGACCAAGGAGTACTATTCTACTAAGTAGTTGGAACCAATTCATACAAATTTATTTGGTCCTACCAAAACAAGGAGTCTTCAAGGTGAAAGGTACTTTATGTTGCTCATTAATGATTAATCTAGAATGACATGGGTTACATTTTTGAAAGATAAATCAAAATATTTTAATAGATTTAAGATCTTCAAGTCTATGGTTGAGAATGAAATGAATGATAGAATTAAGTGCTTAAGATCAGATCGAGGTCATGAGTTCACATCAAATGAATTTGAAGAATTCTTTGAAAAACATGGAATAAGGAGAGGGTACTCTGTTACAAGGACTCGTCAACAAAATGGAGTAGTTGAAAGGAAGAACATAATAGTTTAGGAGATGACAAGAACAATGTTAAATAAAGCCAAGCTATCTAATGTGTATTGGAAAGAAGCAATCTATATTATTGTCTACATTCTTAATAGAGGACAGATAAGAGTAAATAATACAAGAAATCCATATGAATTATGAAAAGTTAGACCTATATCTATTACATATTTTAGAATTTTTGGAAGGAAATATTATATCAGAAGAGATGAAGAGAACTTGGGCAAGTTTGACTCAAAATCTGATGAAGGAATTTTTCTTGGCTACTCAACTAGAAGCAAGGCATACAAATGCTACAATAAAAGACTACAAAAGGCAGTTGAGAGTGAAGATGTTAGGGTTGATGAAGAGTTACATCTATCCACACATGATCAAGAAGACTACTTCTCAAAGGAATCTACCTACACAAAATAAGATGAAATTAAAGAAGAAACATAGAAGGAGACCACCAAGGTACCTACAAAGTATGTTCATAAGAATCACTCTAAACATCATATTATTGGCAATAAGGATGACAGAGTTGTAACTAGGAGAAAACTGAGATAAAAAGTAAACATCTCCTTTCTATCCAAAGTAGAGCCTAAGAATTTCATTGAATCCATAAAAGATGAGAATTGGATCAATGCTATGAAAGAAGAGTTAAATCAGATCGAGAAGAATGAAACTTGAGAACTTGTTCCAAGGTCAAAGGATAAGAATATGAATGACACCAAGTGGATATTCATAAATAAGTTGAATGAATATGGAGAAGTGGTTAGAAATAAAGCAAGGTTAGTCTACAAGAGCTATTCACAAGTGGAGGGTTTAGACACCAAAATTTTTCCATGTCTTGCAACACCTAGTCAAATATATTATTAGAGACATCATGTAGCATTTTGTCCTAATCCCACTCCTAATTCCACTTATCCAACTTACCAATTAATTAAATAAATCCTATTTATTTAATTAATTTCCCATCCTAATCCGATTTATCTCACTAGCTAATTAATTAAATAAATCTCATTTATTTAATTAATTTTTCATTTATCCCACTAGCCAATTAATTAAATACATCCTATTTCCTCTAATTTAAATAAATAAAATATTTATTTAAATAAGCCCTCTGCCATTTTACAACTAATTCAAATACAATATTTGAATTTATCCTCACCTCTCACCACATTCCAACACTTGTCCACCTCTCAATTGAGTCATGTGTGGTAGTACAACTTTCATTCATATCCTTCACATGTCCAACTAATATGTCAACCCTATTCTCCTTCACACACTTGTCACATGACTACAACTCCTCATGGTGTGGGAAAACCTAATTAATCCTAGTCATCCACATCATTGAAATCAACTTTTGATCTCAACCATCAATTCAAATAAGCCCTTTCCTATAAATCAACTCTCACCCAAGCCATTTGATCACATCTAGTTTTTGAGTATCCTTATGTTATCAAAATGCCATTAGAGCCTTTGCATCATTCATCCTATGCCATTGTTATGTTGCTAAAATAGTGAGCAACCAACATTCCACCCATATTCAACCTTCAAATTCTTGCATTCTTATGCGAGGTTGAGAAGAGCAATGGAGATTAATCGAGTTTAGCATGGAGATCAGTTTGCATGTGCATTTGTTATTTCAATTTTCATGTTATCTGTGCTCTATTGTACTTGTTAGGGTTTCATTATTGTTGTTTATTCTTTTGCCCTAGATTTTTACCCTAGCTGCATTTAGCATGCCTGGTGGGACTAACCCTCACTTTTTGTAGGTTTATGTGTTTAAATTTGCATTTTAACATCATTTTTGTCAAGATTTGGTGATCAAGTTTTGCAGGTACTCTCCTAGGCCAGCTATAACCCCACCATCACATTCGAGAGGCCTCACAAATGAAGGATTGACATAAAATTTTCTATATTTTGGTTATAGGAAATTTTTGTAAATTTTTGAATTTTTTTTTACTTGGCAGATACATATAGTATGGATCTGTATGGATCTATACCATACAGACCCGTTGTACTAATCATTCAATTATTTGTTGTGGTTGTAAAAATTTTGTTTTGTTGACTACAAGTTTTAAATCTTTCATGGCAGTTTAAATTCCCCCTAGCATATCTTCCAAAACCCTAACTTTAGATCCTTCTGGTCACCACTCTAGCAACGCTTGGCCATTGCTTGTAGATCTGTTGAAACCCTCTGGTTATCATTCGTATTTCTTTCATCGCCTAAAACCCTAGCCTTGTGCTTTTCTAGTGATCACCACCGAGGTGTTGGATCTTGGCCATCTACAGGTTCATGCCTTCAAATCGCTCACTCATAGGCGATGCCCAGTCAACTTTTTAGATTTTATGCCACTACCTTTCAAAAACTCCTCTCACCTATAGCCTCTAGTCGCCTCCTTTGGGCGGATTAGGTGTGACTTTGTCGTCACTGCCCTCGGTTCCAAGCCATCATTCTAGTGAAACTCCGTCAACCCTAAGAACTCTACAGTGGCCCCTTCATATAGTTGATTGTATAGTGTGAATCATAAGCCATTCATATTGTGGAGTGTTTAGTTCAGGTGGCGACTCATAGGGTATAGTCATAGCTGTGACCAACAAGAGAGAGAAGGGAGGAGGGGGTCGTCAGTCCCTTGATTCCTTTTCCTTTTTTTATTTTTTTCTTAGGATCAGACCTTGGTCATATTAGCGACCAAGGGCCTAGAGCTTAAGTCCTTAACTGCCACAAGTTTCTCTAACCGCTAGTTTTAATAGTCACATGTGACCAAAACATCCTTAACCGCTAATTGTTATAGTCAACTATGAGCTTGACCCTTGCTCCTCCTACATGCCCTAATAGGACATTATTTTATTTTCATCATAACTTGGGCATACGACATAAAAAATTCACATAAAAGGACTCGTTGGAAAGTTGACTCAATGAACTTCACAGTAGTATATGTTTCATTAGGCATCTATGTCATTTATTAGGATTTTTTTAGTCAAAGTAAACATTCCTTTACAAACTTCAAAAAATTGATCTGTTTTCATGAATTTTTTAAAAAGTGCATAGAATTTCATCTATAATCTGCTCATGCTATTCATTTTCTTGTCACTATTCATCTACAAAAGATTTTATTAGGTTTCATCTTTTTCACATAACGGTTTTCTATTCAAGTTTACTCTTTTTTTTTTCTTGGGATTTGTGACTGTAGGTGATCACACCAAGCTGGAACAATGTTTGCATCAGCACATACATCAGATTTGAAAGCGAGAATAATTAGGTGCACTCCATTCATCATTCATATTTTTTCATTTCTTCATAATCATTGTTTGCAAACACACTTCAAATTGAGCATAAAAAGAACATCGTGTTTGCATACACATTTCCATTTGGACTCTAAAACATACTCTTGTCTTCATTCACACATTCAAATCAAGTCTAAAACAAACCATTGTCTTCCATCACACCTTTTGACTTGGGATTAAAAAGAACAAGTGCCTTCATTGTTTGGTGAACTTGAGTGAAATTAAGCATGTGTATGTTCTTCTCATGTGCTTCATGTGATCTTGAGAATCAAAAGCACCTCTTATCTATTCAATTTCACACCACACATTTCAATTTCTAAGGGAAATCATCAAATGCAAGTGTTAATCAAGTGTGTGTGTGTATGCTCTCTCCTTGAACCACAACATGATATTGGAGATCAAAAATAGCTCACTTGGTTTTCTTTTGTCATACCCTTCCTAGGAGGCATCCTTGGAGACACACCACTGCAAGGGACGATCTCAACTCTAGCGTTCTGCCAGAGTATAAAAAGTGAGGTGTGAATCGAAAGACACCCTCTTTGTAATTCAAAATATTGTCACTCTTGGCTAAGCCCCAAATAACTTTATACCTTTGGGAAGTGAAGATGAAGGGTGGGTTACCCCTTTCTCCTAGCTGTGTGAAATTATTTTCCTTTCATTTCATGAAATTGGGCCCCCCATACCTTGAGTATATTGGGGACATCCTTAGTCAACTTTTGCAAACTAGAGTAAGACCTAAATGGACATACCCATTTGACTAATCTAGGGATTGTTGATGTGTCTTCTTCACATTCTTTCTTAATAATCACATTCTTCAAATTTTAAAAGTCAAAGTTTCTCATGTGTCTTGCGTGTGTGAGTCATGTATGTACATGTGTAATCATTTGTTTGCAAATTGCCAAATCAAGATATACACATCAAACATATAACGACAAGTCATTTTAAACATTCTTTCCAACACATTCACTCTAAGACAAGTCACCCTAATCATCCTTATCATATCTTCTAAATCATAATCATCTTCATTCATAATCCAATCAACTTCATCCTAATCAATCCAAGTCATCTAATCTCATCATTACACAAAATCATCACCATCTTTCTAATCCAATAAATAATTATCCCAGCCATCTTCACCTTGATCACCCTACTTGTCCTTCATCCTAATCACATTACCTTAATCACATCTAATCATATCCTAATCACCTTTCCTGATCACATCATCCAATCAACTTCATCCTAATCATTTCTTCATCATTTCAGCATAATCATTTCCTCATCATCATTCCACATTACACAATCAACATTATCCCTAATCTCATCCTGATCATCTCCACATCATCATTCTTACTCTAGCCAAACACTTGTCAAAATGTTTGTAATCCTTAGGAAACCTACGTTGGAAACAATGCAGATAACTGAGAGGGGGGGTGAATCAGTTATCTTAATTTCTTAATTTTTTCTTCTTTAACAATAGTGCAGCATCAAGACATATAGGCATAAATGAACATGAGAGTAGAAAAGAAATCAACACACATAACACAAGGATTTTTATCTGGAAAACCCTGTTAAGGGAAAAACCATGGGGTGACTAACCCAAGATTGTATTCTCTGTTAAAAGAATAGAAGTACAAAATGGTACTTGCCAATTAGGGCTCATTGCCCAAACACACTGCTCACAAGAGGCTCACTACCTACAAGAGACTCATTGTCTACAAGGTATATAGAATGTAACTAGGTGTTTGAACTGATGAGAAGCATCCACATGTGCTAAGGTTTAGTTCCGGTTAGGCTCAATACACTGATCTACTACACTTCATTCTTCCTTTTTTTTTAGTGCTGTTGTCCTGTCACATACCGAACCTGTATTGTTGTTTCCACACTACTCTCTGCTTTTCTTCACACTTCACAGTGCACAACACACACCTTCATACTAAAATCAATATGGTATATGTGTGTGTGTGTGTAGAATAGAAATCAACACACATAACATAATTATTTTTACGTGGAAAACCCTGTTAAAGGAAAAACCATGGGGTGACTAACCCAAGATTGTATTCTCTATTAAAAGAATAGAAGTGCAAAATGGCACTTGCCAATTAGGGCTCACTACTCGAGCACACTACTCACAAGAGGCTCACTACCTACAAGAGACTCACTGTCTACAAGGTATATAGAATGTAACTAGGTGTTTGAACTAATGAGAAGCATCCACATGTGCTGAGGTTTAGTTCTAGTTAGGCTCAATACACTAATCTACTGCACTTCATTCTTCCTTTTCTTTTAGTGTTGTTGTCCTGTCACATACCAGACATGTATTGTTGTTGTCCTGTCACATACACTACTCTCTGCTTTTCTTAGCACTTCACAACACAAAACACACACCTTCATACTAAAATCAATATGGTATCTATATATATATATCCACATCAAGGATTTCAACATCTTTCTAGTCAGCATCTAGAAAACTCAAGATATTTCCAAACTCTGGTCTATCGGCTGAATCCATGCTTACTAAGTGATGCGTATGAAAAAGATAGTTATAGAAGTCATCAATCATGTCAGCCAACCATGAATGATCCCTCAAGAAACTTGATCACCATCAATTTCTCATTTGGATTAAGGTATGATTCTCTACCGGTCAGTTCTTCCTCAGTCTACTTTGCCAAACAGGAACCCAACACTTAGGAGCTCATATCTTTTCACTCTTTCATCACTAGAGGCTCAATCTCTAGAATGTATTAGTCATGATACTCCTCTTGACTTCCCCAAGTCTGCACTTTGTTGAGATACTTCCTTTGAGAGATCCAGACCTGATTGTTAGACCTTGTTGCATGCTTTGTTCTTGCTCACCAGACCAAAATGCTCTTCAATCTGACTTCCGGTATAGACATACCATGTCCTATGGATGTGTGGGATGGACTTTGTTGCCATCAATGACAACACTCATGAATCCACACAATGTCTCTTGCCAACGATCTCCCCCTTTGGCATTGATGGCAATACTTAGTGAAAAATGAGTAAGTGTTATAGCACACTCCCCCTTGGCTGATGCTCTGTTCTTATGTACACTTTTTTGGAGCTCCCTCTTAACTAAATTCCACATTTTTCACTGCTCCTCACTCCCCCTTTGACATCAATGGCAAAGGGTGGAATCCGCACACCAAAATTTACAAAATTTAACCTATACATAGTCGCATAAGTATATATACAAGTCATACTTACATATACTTAAGTATATCCGCAAAAGTTATTTTCAACTGGACAAATTATGTTGCCCAACTCTGCTTCATCCTGTCCAAGATTGAAATGTGACCACTTAGTAGAAATGTAAAAGCTTCTACTCTTTTTAAGCCTACCAGATTACTGGTCTGGGCTGTGGTCTGGGCATCAGTTAGGGCCTCATGCATTGCCTCTAACTTAGGGATAATTATTCCTCTTAGTTCACTTAGCCTGCTTATTCTATTTTTCTTCTCCTTCTCAAAATTCTTTATTTCATTTATAGCTGCAATAATCTGACATTCTTGATTTATTATGGAAGAGGTGAGAGGATCAAAATTTTTAGATAAACTTGATAGTTTGCTCTCTTGTTCTTCCACCTTCTTGGTGATATCTGTTGTCATGGGGGACCAAGATAGACAAAATTTGTATAGATCTCTGCCATCTTTAAGAGCATTTTATAAGCTCTTTATCCTAATATCCAAATTTATCCTATCATTTGTTATAAGTCCTTCTATCTCAGAGAATCTCATACCCAAAAACTCTTTCCATACTTCCTCTTCTGTTGCTTTCTCCAAAGAGTCAAAATGTGTGCTAATAGAATTAACAAGTGATTTCAGATTACCGGATGAGGAGGCCGAAAGATCCTTCTGAAAGGATGCAATGATCTTCTCCAACAGACCGGATGTAATCTCTATCAGCTCATAGTCTTCCATGTGTGACTTCAGAAGCTTTTATTTTGCTTTGGCTTGAGCAAAACATGCTACCTTCATTGTTTGGACCAGAGAAAGGGAATCAAAATTGAGTGGTCCTTGCAATAGGTCCGGTTCATCTAATTCCATCATTTCTTTTGTCAGGAAGTCTTTAACTGCTTCTACATTGTCTCTTGCCAGAGATAGAGTTTTCTTTCCTTTTGTGGCCTCAGAACTGTCATCTGGGGTTTTCTCTGTTTGATCTTTTTCTCTTCCCTTGACCTCTTCTTCTTGACTAACTTTCTCATCTTTTCTTTCTTCTCCTTCAGTTCCAGAGTCAACAAGGGGATTCGGAAGAGAGATGTTTACTTCTTTAGGGACTTCTTCTTTCAGAGTAGAGGAATCCAAGTCCTAAGTGCTCTCCTCACCTATATCCTTTGGCTCTTCTACATTTTTCATAGTAGATTCTTCTTTTGATGTACTTAGTCCTTCGTCATCCATGGCAGAAGGTCCATCACCTAAGTCCTCTATAACAGGAAGATTGAATCTTTTAAATGCATTCTAGAGGATATCTTCTATTTCTTTTGCCACTTGGTCAGTCTCTCCAAGCATAAGCTAGTTCATTCTTGCTTTGCTCTAGAACTCATCTTTGTAGTCCTTGAAGATCATGTTCATTTGTTGAGGGGTAATGGAAGGATAGAGTTAGATAGCAATCTTCTCCTGGATCTCCAAATCCTTTTCTTTGGCATTGTCTTTTTTGAGTTCAAGTACTTTCTCTAAACTTTTGGGGATTAGAGATGATTTCAATGAATGCTTTATTGTATAAGTTTAAGTACTTAACTATAGCTTCTTCCAAGATCCTTTTGTCTGTGTCACTATACTCATCATAGAAATCTATCAATGGTTGCAGATTTCCATCCACTGTGACTGCCTTAACAACATTATCAACAAAAGGAATGGACCTTTTAACAAATTCTTCTGCTTCTTCTTCCTTGTTTTCACCGGCAGAGTATTCCATAGAAGTTTTCTTTTTCTTCTTCATTTTCTTAACCTCCTCATCTATTTCTATCTCTTCATCATATTTTTGACTTGTATATGACCTTGTGGCCTTTTTCTTTGTTCTCTTCTCACCCTTTTCAGATGTCTTGGCTTCCAGTTTAGAGGCTTTTTGGCTCTCAGAGGTGGCAGGTGTAGAGCTCTTGGAGGATCTGGTCTAGGAGGGGGTTTGCACTGGATCACTTTCTCTTTCTGCTTCTCATTTCTCTTTCTCTGCTCTTTCTAGTTTCTCTCTATTTGCATCGACTGCTTCTTTAAAAATGCCAAATCTTTTGGGAACTTTCTCTACTTCTCTTCTTACTTTTCTTTTCATCTTCGGTTCTCTTAGCTCAACATGAATCTTCACACTTAACTCTTGAAAGGTTCCAAACCTTTCTGCCTCAGGGTCCTTGGGCTGACTTAGGAGGTGTTGGATATGCAGCTCTAGGATTTTCTCATTGACCTCATATCCCATTGGTATAATCCAAACTATCCTTGGCTCCACTACCTCCATTAGGCATTGATCAGTGTCTACCATAAAGCACACTGTATCCTTGTATTTCTCAACCAAAGATTGGGGGATTCTTTCTCTGGCCTGCATCATACTTCAAAAGTTCTTGAAGTATCCCCAGAGTGCTGTACTTTGAGCCTTGGAATCACCAAGCCCATACATGTAATCTCTGATTTGTATGGCAACTGGTCTGTAATTTTGCCATACCCAACCACTAGATCCAGGTAGCTCATTCATAAAGTAAAAAAATAAACATAGAATCAAGCCACCGTACTTAAATGAATTCTTCTTAGCCTTCTTTATTTTTTGTAAGTTCTCTAACAGTTGGTTCAGGAGAAGCTCACAAAGATCATAGTTAACATTTTTCCTTAGCATTTCATATGCAATATATATGGTAGTTCCAGATACTGAGTTTTTCCTACTGGAGTGATAGATTTTGTAACCAATTATCATAGAGGCAAATTTGATATCTGGATCTATGATGTCTTCTATTGCCATTGCCCTCTTATCAAAATTTGATCCGGTAGCCTCACTTACAGTTTAGTTTTTGACTGATTTAAGAGCAGGCAACCCATCGGATGAGTGCAATCCGGTTACTGCCCTAATGACATCTTTTGTGATCTTAAACAGCTTTATCAACCACATGAAGTTGTCATGCATTCTACTCAGAACATACCTAACCCATTCATCTTCTACAAAATAGGGGAAATGGATGCAATGTCCAAATTGCTTATCCCGGATGGCCTTGTACTGAGGTTTGAGTTCAAACGATTCATCTATTAACTACTTGTGATAGACATCCATCAGCTTGGATTCCCCAAATTTGTCAATATTCACATGAATGTATGCCCTAACATCTTCTACATGAAAAACCCCATGTGGAATGCTAGAGAAGGCGCCTAAAGGATCAACTTCTAGATATTTGTAAGGGTGTTTCTTGAACTTAGGGTGTGTTTTATTAGTGATTTTGATAACATTCAGAGTAGCCATCTTTCAAAAGATTTAGAGAGAGATATTCAAGAGTGAAAATACCTTTTTATGCCTCTAGGGTTCACGATATGAGCCGGATAAGATTGCTAGTTGAATCGACTTCTGCAGTTGATCTTTGAGAGGTTTTGAGGCAATTTTTTTGCAGAGCTCCTTCTTTCTTCTTCTTGAATGCAAATGTGCAAATGATGAATAAGAGAACCCTTATATTTCTACACAAACCCTAATTCCACTTTGTAATAAATGCACAACTTAAGTCATTTTAGTTGCCTTGTTCTCCTTGTTCTGAGAGAGATCTTTCCGGATTACTAAGATGCACTTAGAGTGGTTCTTGGTGATAAGTGACAATCTATCTCCCTTTTTCCAATCATTCCATTTATCCACCAATCAAGATATTTGAATTTTAAATCATACTAAATCTGATTGTGGGAATCCTGCTTTTACTAGATGACTGTCAAGCCGGATCAATCTTGGATGCTTAACCTCTTCAAAACTTCTTGTAGATCTTCTGTATCTTTACAAAGGCTTATTTAGATATTTCTATGAGAACTCTTTAATCTGCAACTTTCCATGTGCCAATTTTAGGCACCAATTGACTGGCTAGGGGAATTTGTTTTCCTTTTTGACTCCACCTGAGCTAGAGCTCATCTATTTAGTTTCTGGAAGGAATATCAGCACTAGATTCTACTGTGGATCCATCCCCAACATTTTCTATACTTCTCTTCACACAAATATTGTTCATCTCCTTTTGAATTTCTTCCGCATTCACTTTTCTTTTTCCTTTATCTTGACTTTGATTATTATCCACTGGACCCTTTTTGTCCCGATTCTTACTTCTATAAAATTTGGCAACATGACCAGATCTATTGCAATTGTAGCAAACAACATTTCTTTACATATTTGACTGATACCCTCTTGATCTGCATTGATTAGCCATATGTCCCATTCTATTCCATGCAAAGCATCTACCATTGAATGATTTGTATATTTGCATATTTCTATATTCATGAGATTTGTGACCATACCTTTTGTAGTTGAAACATTGTCTGGAAAAGGATGAATTAGTCTGATTCATTCTTCTTCTGCACTGATTTGCTTTATGACCAAAATTATTACAATTGTAGCAGTATCCATTGAAGGATGGATATCTTTGAGCATTTGGTTGCCTTATCAGAGGTCTTCTAGGCCTATTCCTTGGATATCTTGATCCAGAGTTCTTCTAACTAGATCCAGAGCTTTCACCCTTTTCATATCCCAAGCCATTTTTATCATCTACCCTCTTTTGGATTTCAAGAAGAACTTCAAGTTGAGCAGAGCTTATCTTGAATTTCTCTTTGTATTCATTTGATGTTTGAAGATCCCTTTTAAGAGTGTCTATTTGATTCTCAAGTTGTTCTTCATTATCTCTAGCTTCTTTAAGGTCAAATTCCAGATGCTTGATTATTCTATCCATTTCATGGCAGTCTTCTGACTTCTCCTTAAGGGATTGTTTTAGATTATCTTCAATTTTTCTTTTCTCTTCAATTTCTTAGGTGAATTTCATAACCCCTGATTCCATTTCATGTCTTACCATAATGACCTCTTTTGATAGCTTCTCACATAACTTATTTTTCTCATTCAAATCTTCATTTGTATTATTGGCTTCACTTTGACTTGCTAATTGCTAAAGTAGTTCCTTTATCTTTTTCATAGAGATACTTAATTTTTGTTTCAGTTGATTTATGAAGTCATCAGCTTGTTTGAGTCTTTCCCTCAATTTGTTAACTTCAGAGTGAGATTGCTCAAGATCATCTAGGGTAGACTAAAGTTGTTCCCTCATACCATACATATCCACTGAGATTCCCAGATCTTCCTCAAGCTGTTAGGCTCTATTTGGAGGAACTTAGCTCTGATACCAATTGTTGGAAACAATGCAGATAACTGAGAGGGGGGGTGAATCAGTTATCTTAATTTCTTAACTTTTTCTTCTTTAACAATAGTGTAACATCAAGACATATAAGCATAAATGAACATGAGAGTAGAAAAGAAATCAACACACATAACACAAGGATTTTTACATGGAAAACCATGGGGTGACTATCCCAAGATTGTATTCTTTATTAAAAGAATAGAAGTACAAAATGGCGCTTGCCAATTAGGGCTCACTGCCCGAACACACTACTCACAAGAGGCTCACTGCCTACAAGAGACTCACTGTCTACAAGGTATATAGAATGTAACTAGGTGTTTGAACTAATGAGAAGCATCCACATGTACTGAGGTTCAGTTTTGGTTAGGCTCAATACACTGATCTACTACACTTCATTCTTCCTTTTCTTTTAGTGTTGTTGTCCTGTCACATACCGGACCTGTATTATTGTTTCCACACTACTCTATGCTTTTCTTCACACTTCACAACACACAACACACACCTTCAAACCAAAATCAATCTGGTATATATATATATATATATATATATATATATATATATATATATATATATATATATATATATATATATATATATATATATATATATATATATATATATATATATATATATATATATATATATATATATATATATATCTGCATCAAGGATTTCAACATCCTTCTAGTCAGCATCCGGAAAACTCAAGATATTTCCAAACTCTGGTCTGTTGGCTGAATCCATACTTACTAAGTGATGCGTATCAAAAAGATAGTTATATAAGTCATCAATCATGTTGGAGAACCATGAATGATCCCTCAAGAAACTTGATCACCATCAATTTCTCATCTGGATTAAGGTCTGATGCTCTGCCAGTCAGTTCTTCCTCAGTCTACTCTACCAAACAGGAACCCAACACTTAGGAGCTCATATCTTTTCACTATTTCATCATTGGAGGCTCAATCTCTAGAATGTATCAATCATGGTACTCCTCTTGACTTCCCCAAGTCTACACTTTGTTGAGATACTTCATCTGAGTGATTCGGACCTGATTGTCGGACCTTGCTACATGCTATGTTCTTGTTCACTGGACCAAAATACTCTTCAATCTGACTTCAAGTATAGACATACCATGTCCTACGGATGTGTGGGATGGACTTTGTTGCCATCAATGACAACACTCATGAATCCACACAGTGTCTTTTGCCAACAGCCTACACCCCAACCAAAGCCCAAGGTCATAACTAAAGGTGGCCCTCCTCCTAAGCCAAATCATGAAGACAATGCAAAGCCCAAGATCATAATTAAAGGTGGCACTCCTAATTTGAATCATGAAGACAATGCAAGACCTAATATCACAATTAAAGGTGGCCCTTCTCCTAATCCAAATCATGCGAACAAACCAAGACCCAAGATCACAATTAAAGGTGGCCCTCCTCCTAATCCCAAGATTCATCATAACAAACCAAAGCCCAAGCTTATACTTCAAGGAACCTCTCCTCCTAAGCCCAAGTTCATACTTTGAGGAGGCTATCTCTTTAGTTATGAGGATGAGACAAGTCCAAAAAACAATTCATCCACACATCAAGTCAATGCCACATTAACTTATCCCACATCTTTCCATGTCAATTCTATTCACAACAAGAATATGTGATCCCAAGTCCACCTTGGCAACAAGATCAAATTCCCTCGACTTCATGTCAACCCAATTCATCCACATATCATGTCAATTCTACATCATCATCAACTCAAATGCTACAATATAATTTTTCTCAATCTATCCATGAAGAATCTCAAGATGATCTAGAGGAGCAAGAAGACTTCAAAACTTTACAAAATGTCAATAGGCTCTTAAAGTCCGATCCTAGTAGATTTCTTTTACAACTAGCTCAAGCAGTAGCCAAATTACCAAGTGACTTTGACATATCCACAATTAGAAAGCAAGATCCAATCAATGATATTGTTGTTTCTAGGGAAACCCATAAGGCTATTACTACCATGTCCACCTAACCTACAACATCTACACACAACATCCAAACACCACCTTTGACTAATTAATCAACCCATCCACTCCATGCATCCTGTACATCTATGGAAACTTTCCAACCAAATGTTCCCACATCAATAGAGCCTTTGTTAACACAATCTTACATGATCAACCCGCATGTGTCACAAGAACCTCTAGTCTCTAATCAAAGTGTGTCACATGTTGACTCATCTCATATCATTTCTACATCACCATAACCCACTTCTTCCAATATCAATCAACATCCATATCAATCCATACCCCTAGATCTTTTATCTACATATCCCACTATCAGGGTCAGTTATGTGTGAATATCAAAAGACATCAATAATACCCATAACTCGATGGAATATAGAAATAAAGAAGATCTAAAAAAAATGAACAATACCTCAACAAACCTCTTTACCTCATGGCTTCCATTAGTGGCCTATCACAAATGATCTTGTGTATGAATATGCCCTCAAAAGGTACACCTCCTTGCTATTCCAAGATGTCAAGTGAGAATGGCCATGATAGTTGATTGTAATGAAGATGATCTCCACAACAATGGTAATGGTGATATGATAACAAGTTGATCACAAGTAAATGGAATTTTTGCAAAGTAACAATATTGAAAGCTTGGATGGATGAAATGGAAGAAGAGGGTTCAATTTATAGACTCATGAGAGAGGAGATCAATGGTTGAGAAAGAATAAGAAGATCAAAGGTTGAGAAAGGTTGAGGAATGTACGCAAATAGAAAGAAGGCAAGTGTCACACAAAAGCTTTTTTGAGTTAACTATTTTTTCTATTTATTGAAGGTAAGATATGATGTCATAAAATAGAAAGCCTTTTTCTATTTTAGGAGTTTTTTGATAAAAACAAGGTTGACTGAGTTAGTTAACTCAACTTGACATTTGCTTTTGCATGATTTGAGAGGAATTAAATAATAAATTATTTAATTATGTGTGCATAAAGAAGAGGGATTGCTTTTAGAAGATTCTAGAAGATATTAGAAGAATTCAAAGCAAATTAAATAAATAAATTTATTTAATTGTTGTGCAAGATAGAAGAATAAATAAAATATTTGATTATATTTTATTTTTAGAGATTGAGAGAATTTAAATAAATTTGATTAATTTATTTAAATTTGGAAGAATGGATGACATAATTAAATAATTAAGAATTATTTAATTGTGATGGAAGAATTTAATTTAATTTTGACTTTAGAAGATATAATTAAATATTTTTATATTTAATTAACTTAGAGGAATATGAATCGAATAAATAAATTTGTTTATTTATTCATTGATAGAAGAATTAGAATGAAATAAATATTAAGAATATTTATTTAGCTTGAGTCATGTCATTTTTAGGCGTATACATTTTGCCCCTCTTTGATGCAATGCAGTCTACAATGTTGCTTTAAAGAATAAGAATTTTTCTGATAATGATACATGCCCCAATTTGCCCTTGGTACAACTTATAATGACAGGATGTCCCCTTAGGAGATTGGATGGAAAGAAGGGATAAAGACATGAGAAAGACAATCTCATGATGAGGAAGGCGAAAACATGTTAGAATGAAGAAAATAGGTCATGGTTTGGATAAATGGGAAGAAACAAGCCTAGGAAATAGCCACGGTCACCACACAGCTAGTTAGGGTACACTTGCTATATATAGGAGTGGGGTCCACAATCCATGTCATTTGCACACTTAGATTTAGTTGATTGGTCTTTGAGTGCTTAGGAGAGCATAGGAGCATAGAGCAGTCAACGTTGAGATAGATATTCCATGCGAGGAGCACTACTTTGAGCAAGTTTGATGATTCAGTTGGCTAGCTGAGGCAGGACCACAGGTATGTAGCTCAAAAAAATTCACCTAGGGTCATTTATTAGTGTAATAAATGCTAGGGAAAATTAGGCAAGATAGACGCACAATTTAGTAGTTCGGTGCATACGCTATGCAGAACTACACATATGACATTCTGTGACATATTTTAGGTATGGAACGTCACATACACACGTTCTACGCATGTACGGTATGGGTCGGCGCATGTATTAATAACTAGCACATGCATGTTGTATTCTGGTGCATGAAATTATGCTACGCATATATGGTATGAGTGAGCGCTTTTGATATGGATCAGTGCATTTAAGATATGTTGAGGCGCATTTGCCAGAAGTGGCACATTTACTGGGAAATTGTGCATTTACCTTCTGGTTTGGTGCATATGTCTTAGATAGTCAGTTTACTTAACAAAATTGACTCGATTGGCATCTTGCTCGATGCGTCAATCGATAAGCGATCTCTGAGATTGCAAGAATCTAGTCAAGAGATGTTGTATGCTATTTTGATCAATTTGTCATGTTAAGCTAGTGATATGGTGCTTTAGATATGTTGAGAAATTTTGCAGATTTAGGTTGACACATTACTTTGCTTGTTTGCAGGAGGACATTCGAGATGTTCTTATGTCGAGGGAGTAGTTTGCCTTGCCTATGTTGCAGCACTACATGCTTACTGAGATAGATCATGAGGTGCTTGGTGCAATGGGACTCTACTATGTGTGCTTCATGCCCAAGGTTCGAACGAACCTCGGTTTGCTGACTGCAGCAGTGGAGAGATTTCATAGTGAGGATGGGACTTTTCATTTGCTGACTAGCAAGATGGCGATTACTCTAGAGGATGTCTACAAGATTTTGCACTTGTTGATTCAAGGTGAGCTAGTAGAGTATGATCCTTAGCAGGATGTAGGACTTGTGAAGTGCAGGTGAGTTTTTGATGATCCTGAGCTGCAGGGACATGTGATATTGTGGCGAGACATGTGATATTGTGGCAGGACATGTGATATTGTGGCAGGACATGTATGACTACTATGACTACTTCCTAGGCATCATGGCATGATTGATCAGGGGTGTTGTATGCCCCAACAGGAGGTCTCATGGGTTCCCCATTAGATGGGTTAGGACACTAGAGAGGATGGTCACAGAGGGCACCCGCTTTGCATGGGGTGTCTATGTCTTGGCCCACTTATATCAGGATATGCATCAGGTGGTATACCACAAGGGTCCAAGTTTGTCAATAGAGGTTTCATTGCTTTAGTTTTGGCTCTGTGAGCATATTGCTATCACGCAACTGATATGTGTGTTTCACAGGTAGAGAGGTGAGCCTTATAGCTATGGATACGCAGGTGTGATTTCCTAGCACAAGATGGAAAAGCTTGAGTACTGGTGACATGCATTGGATAATGTAGATGTAGTGATCTAGCATCCTTACATAGATTGCAAGCCTTGTGAGGATGAGGATGACGAGCTCCTATACTATTTCCAAACATGGTGGCTCATTGGGAGGACACAGTTCATACTAGAGAGACAGATTGTGAGCAAGGTTTAGAGATAGTTTGGCAGGGTACATGGCATGCCATAGGGGTAGGCCCAGTTTCCAGGGATGCATGCCGAGTAGTTTAGATGGGGCCCAATTGCATCTAATGAGGAGGCATTAGTAGACTTTCAACAAATTACTTATGCAACTTAGCTGATGAGGAGGGAGATAGTAGATGTGTGGATGACTCTAGATTATGAGGAGTAGTTTGCCGCTCATCCATTTCCTAGATATTCAGAACATGGAGAGTTGGTTCCTCGCATAGATGAGGAGGATTCAGACGACAAGGATGGGGCCAGCAAGAGGAGGATGAGGAGATAGAGATGATGGAAGGGATGGGGGTGGTGGAGATGATGGAGGAAGGGTGGAGATGGAGGCTAACAGAGACATAGGAGGAGAGCTTGGGAGGGACCCTCCCAGCAATAGCATGTAGTGCAGCCACAGGTTGTATAGTAGGTTCAGATACTGCTACCTAAATAGGTGGCCCAATAGTAGGTACATGGACAATAGGTGTCTCAGTAGCAGGTGCCCTAGCAGCAGGTACCATAGGTTCAGGTTCCTTAGGGTCCTGCTCAGCTAGATGCTCATGACCAAGCCATTACTATGTTGAGGGGACAGGTCAAAGGGCTTAGAGCCTAGCTTAGGATGGCAGAGGCTCGGAGAGAGGTAGATACAAGAGTTATATCAGAGCTCACTAGAGAGTGAGACTTAGCCTTGGTGAGGGTGCAGGCCCTCATATCAGAGTGATGTGGTAGTGGTAGCCCTAGGTGCGGATGGTACTACAAGCTTTTTAGTGACACAGGTGTAGCAGGCATAGGCACAGCATGCACAGGTACATGCATAGGTGGCATAGGTGTAGGGGGAGTTGGCATGGGTACAGGGTGAGCTTGCCAGATCACAGGCTTAGATGCATTACTATAGGGGGTTGTACCATGGTGTAATACTAGCAGAGTAGAAGGCTCCCAGCTATCAGAGTCAGTTAGTACCCTCACAAAGAGCAGGGGTATCATGGTCGAGAGGGTCATTGATGGGCCCACAGTAGTTAGGGGCTGGCAGAGGAGCAGATGGAGAGGATAGTGCAGGGAGCAGTGTCCCACGGTAGTAGGGCTAGCCATTACTTGTACCAATTTTGGTTTATGTATTCATTTTTTATGGCTCATAGATAGCCCGACATGTATTGCTATATATGTGATGTATACACTTTGTATGACATTGACTTAGATATGGATGGACCTTTGATATATTGTACATTTGGACATGTTTCCATTTATTTGATATTTATATGATGATGCAGCTATTGATGATCTATATATGCAATTGTTTATACTATATGCCATGGATGCATTCTATCTCTATGATGTCTATATGTGATGCACATGTTTATTATGTCTCTATGATGCTATGTGGCTTTGCTATGGATGCATTTTATTTTTTCTTCTATGATGATTTGATGCCCTTTTATGTATGTAGATGTGAATGTTTATCTATGTTTTTGGTTTTTCTATTGATACTATGCGATGATTGCAAAATGTATATGGATGGCCTAATAGACTTATTATGTATGCAAATGAATTAATCATGTTGTAGATTAGGAAAACAAAATGAAGTGAAAACACAAACTAATTGCATAAAAACACAAAGTTATACCTCACATGAAGACCCAATCTCATCAAGGGAGGAGGAATCTTGCACCCAAGAGCTCCTAGATTAGATAACCCTATTTGATTTAAATGTGGATTGCTCTTGCTTTCAACACAAATACAGATGAAGGATTAGAGGATAGATAGATTAGAGATTTGAGAGAAATTTGAGCATGGTTTTGATGCAAGAAGAAGTTGTTCTGAATGGCTTGGGTGAGGGTTTCATTTATAGATTTTTGAAAAAGGAATGGAGGGTGAGGATCAAGAGTTGAGATCAAGGGCTCTCATTATTTGTGAATTTTAAATTCATAGTGGATGATTTAAAAATTCATTTTTAATGAGAGTGGATTATGACAATTGAATTAAAAATTCAATTAGTGGAGGACCATTGAATTAAAAATTCAATTAGTGGATGACCATTGAATTAAAAATTCAATTAGTGGATGACCATTGAATTAAAAATTCAATTAGTGGAGGACCATTGAATTAAAAATTCAATTAGTGGATGATAGTGGGGGACAATTGAATTTTAAATTCAATAGTGGATGATAGTGGGGGACAATTTAATTTTAAATTCATTTTTGGATAATGGAGGATATTAGCTAATTAAATATTAAGAATATTTAATTACATGTGCCACATGGTGAGGTGGAAGAGATGAGGTGGATTGATGAGGTGGATTGATAAGGTGGATTTTGTGAGGTCGATTTAGGAATTAGGATAGAGGGAAATTGAAATAATAAATATTGCATATTTATTAAATCAATTGGCTAAGGTTTTAGACTATTGAATTAATGAAATTAATTCAATTTTGGGGATAATATGATGGAAAATAGGGTAATGAAGGGATAATTAATTAAATAAAAATTTAATTAATTGGTTAGGAGGGAAATTGACATGTTTAGGGATGTCAGGAGTCAGTTTGATGGTAGAAGCCATTTTTAGGTGTCTACATTTGCCCTTCTTTGAGATGGTGTTGCGGCTAAGTAACATCATTTCAAAGAAGTTAAAACATAGAGTTGGATTGGATAGAAAAAAAAATTCCTTAGAAGAATCAGGTAAGGTTTGGGGATAATTTGTAAGGGTGATGCCCCCTCGAGAGGACAGGTGTGTTGCAAGAACACGGTTGTGCTCTCGAAAGGGATGGAACAGATTGGTAGATGTGGTTGGAGGATAAGAGGTGAGATGAAAGTGTGATAATGTTGGGAGATTGATTGGTGGATGATCATTGTGCTGAAAATGATTTAGAGCAATCCTAGGTTTGATATAGCAAAGTGGATATTTTCACCAAGGTATAGAAGACAAGGGTGATGATGTTTATCCAATAGTTGCATGGACTAGACATACAAACAAAGGGATGATCCCATGCATGCCCAAGATAGTACAACCTTGTCTAGACGAGGGAAGGGGACTCATAGCATAAGTCCTTAGTACACAAAAGATATGATGAACCTTGGATGTATAAGGAGATCAATATGCTAGAACCGACCCTATGATCAACAAGATATGAATACTAGCTTGGAGTAATGAGACCAACCCACAAGCATAGCATACAAAAGCAAGACTATGCCCCATTCTAGATGTTTTCGCCACATACCATGATATAATAAGATCAAGGTAGCTTTGATGTGATCTTCGAATAGGGCAAAATATAAAAATAAAAAACCAAAAGAACAATGAACCAAACAAGTAGCTATTGTATCTTTTGCCAAAATGGATGATGATTTGATAGATTCTACCTATCGTAGGAAAGATATATCCTAAGGCAGGGATTGATAGATGATTTGATGATGTAAAATTGGCTCAAGATGTGATGGTGACAAGTTGTGATTGATGCTGCTTTGATAGTTGATGATTTTGATTAAGGACAATGATTTGATAGGTGATGCGATGCTTGGATCTAGTGTAAGCTTATTGATGATAGATGTGATGATGATGTGGGATGATGATAAATGTGATGATGATGTGGGACGATGATAAATGTGATGATGATGAGAGTGTGATGGAGCAAGTTTGATTTTGTGATGGATAAATTATGTTTGGAATTTTGTGGATTTTTGGATTTTTGATTTTGGAAAGGGAATGGTTTATTATGATGGTTTCATTGGATTTCGTGTGGATAGCCTTTGTGCTAGATACAAATGACAAGGGAACACCAAGTCTAGAGGTGAAGGTGATGGGGTTGGATAGAAGATTTGTGGTAGATATATAGATACATGCGGATAAGGGATAGGATGGGAGATAAAGAATTGGGTAGGGATATAGGAGAGGTGGATGGGGGGTTTGGTAGTGGAAGGTGATAGAGAGGAGATTCATGATAGATGGATTGCAAGATAGATGGATGGGAAATGGGGATAAGGAGTTTCTCCAAGGGCTAGGTTGCAAGGAATCATATGCCCCAATTCTTTAGGATTTGTGCATGATGGTTACATGTTTGAATGGATGGACTGTGCAGTAGATGGATGGAGGATATACTTACAAAGGAAGTATGTCAAGAGGTCTCCAAAGCATGTTGTTGATATTTTTGCCCCTTGTCTTTATCAAGATCTAAGGTGGGAGATGGTAAAAGCAAGATATAATGGATAGGATGGATGGGAAATGATAGGATAAATAGGGGATGGTGGATAGTAATATGATAGGATAAGGATACATGGATAGGATATGCAAAAGGGTGTTATGGATGTGGATGAAGGATATGGTTTTGCCCCCAAGTGTTGGGATATAAAATGGATGGAGAAGGGATTGCGCATGACGCCCACAAGGGGTTTTCATCAGGGTACTTGCCCAAGGCACCACAAGGAGTGGTTTTCACCATTGGACGGATTTTTTCTCTTTACTATTTTCTTGATTTTTTGATTTTTTTTTCTTTTTTGATGGGATGGGGACTCTAGCACCTGTTTCCATAGCAAGGAGAAGATGGTCCCATGTTGGATAGAATTATGGATTATGATCGCATGGATTGTTGGTAGATAGGAGAAGATGGAGTGGCTTATGATGTGGATTATGTGGATTATGATGTGGATTTTGCAAAAGCATGGACCATAGGAATGTGATGGGGAAGATATGTAGGATAGTGAACAGAAGATGGAGAAATGGGGGTATGTGGGAATTGCACGTGGTGGAGGGGAACCAAGACCAATGGTTGCACACACCGTGTTGGATTTTGAAGCCTATGTTTTGGATGGGGGGTGGGTAGTAAGGGGGATCAGGATGGGAGATTTGTGGATGGTCGATTTGGGGTTTTATGTACCCAAATGGACTTAGGAATTATGGGATTTTTAGATGGGGAGGGGGATATTTGGGATTTTGGGGTGGATTGGGATGTGGATGCCTCATTAGATTTGAGTGATTTTTGTTTGGGGACACACACCATTTTTGTTTTTGCTTTTTCTTGTGATGGTGTGGGCTTTGATAGCCTTTGGGATTTTTCATTTTGATTGGAAGGGATAATATCCTTAAGCTTTTGTGCTTTATGAGTTGAGGCATTCAAAATTTTGAATCCCATGGATTTGGGGGAAGCTTCATGTTTGAAAGATGTGTACTTTTGTTGGTCTTGATTCAGGATTTTAGTGGACATATGAATGGAGGGCCAAAAAGTGGATTTTTGGATAGATGGATGAAGTGATTTGATGATTGGGATATTAGGAGTTGGAAGGATGGGAGGATAAGAGGATTTGTGGATAGGGATGTTGGGAGTTGGTAGGATAGAAAGTAGAGTGGATTTGATGGGGATATTTGGAGTTGGAAGTAGTGGAGGTAAATTGGATGGGGGGAGATGGATGGTCGCATGCTTTTGCAAATGGTAGGATGATGGAGGAGGGATGGCAACATATGTTTTGGAAGTGCGATGAGATGCACCATGTTTGGGATTGGATGAATGGAATTTGGAAGGTGGCTGGGTGGTACCAACATGTTTGTTTTGTTTGTCTTGGGATGTATAGCCAAGGCCATGCGAAGATGGATGGAATGTGGTGTGGATGGGCTCCAAGATGCCTTGTTCATGAAGGCCTAAGCCTTTGCCTTGATAGTTCATAAGTTGGAGCATGCGACATGCAATGGGATGTTTGGTGCTTCGAAAACAAGACGCAAGTCCATTATTTGTTGGAGATAGATAGGGGGTGGATAGAAGTTGTTCACCTCCTACAAGGGAGTCACCACGGATGAAAGTGCTTGTTCCAAGTGAATAAGGGGATGGATTTGGGATGGGATTGGTAGATGGAGGTAAAGGATTCATGGGGGATGGTAAAGGCGTGGTAGAAGAAGGTATGGGATCAATAAGTTGACCAATAGATAGGAGGGGATCAGGGATGGGATTAGATGGGATGGTGAGATCTTGATTAGGAGAAAGGATTGATGTCTCAACATGCTTTGGATTTATTTCTTGACATAGCTCATGTGTTTGGATAGAAGTGGGAGTGACTTGGATAGATGTGATAGGTGCTTGGATTGGTGTGATAGGTGCTTGATGTAAGGGTTCTTGAACATGGCTGCATGATGGTTCTTGACTTATGATAGGGGGTTGTTCAAGAGATCTGGTGGGTGTTAGAATGCATGAGGGTGATTCCTTGCGAATAGCCAATGGATGACATCCTTCATGAGTGTATGGGTTGAAGAACAATATAATGGATGGATAGTAAGGGTGGTTTGTGTGGGATTAGGATTGGGATTGGATAGGGGAGGGATGGGATTAGGTAGTGATGGTTCATGGATGGGTTCAGGTGTGGGACTAGATGGTGGTGTTGGAGGGGTGGGGGATTTGGGAAACTCCCTTTCTTTTCTTGGTGATGTTATTTGGAGGAAATCCCACAAGGATGCTTTGGATGTGGTGGTGTTAGGATTTGGAAGATTTGATGGTGGATTGGGAGATACATAGGGTAATTGATTAAGATTGGTAGGATGGGGATTAGAGGATGAACGATTTGTATGGGGAAATGGTTGTTGATGTAAGGTTTGGATTTCAGGGATAAAGTGTGACAGATTGGTGCTCCCTTGGTCAAAGTAAGCATGACAAAGGTTGTGGGATGGATAAGTTGGAGGTATTGATTGATTGGATAAGTATGATGTCATGGATGTGTAAGGAGATGGAGATTGATATGAGGGTAAAGGTTGATATGATGAAGGTTGATATGATGGAAGTTGGTATGAGATTGATGGTTGATAGGAGGTTGATGGTTGATAGTAAGTTGATGGTATGGATATGTAAGATGTAGGTTGGTATGAAGGTTGGAAGAATGATAATTGATATGATGTGGATGGGGATGATGTGTAGGATGTTTGTTGATATGATGGAGGTTGGTATGAGGTCCATGGTGTGGATATGTAAGATGTTGAAGGTTGATATGATGAGGCTTCATATGATGAATATGGGGGAGGGGTTTGGGATTCTCCAATGATGAGGTGTGCTAAGGGGATATCTTTAATGTCATTTTTGAATTGTTCCTTAGCATTAGGATCCATGTGCTCATAGACTCTTCTAAGTCTTTGTAATTGCTGTATTGATTCATAAAGATCCATTTTGGGGGAGAGAGTATGGGATGATGGGGGATGATTGTGATGTTGAGGATCAAATTTCAAGACCTTAGGATGATTCGATTTGATTTGATGAATGGTTCTCTATGCTTAAGATAGACTAATGATCTTAAGCAAGAGGGTTGATTAGGTTGATCTGATTAGGTGATCAATTAAGGTCTTGATTTTTGATTGGGTTGATTTGGATTTGGAGTTTGATAATGATGTTGGGGGATTTGGATGTTGATTGGGATCGATGCTGATTTGATGTGATGATGACTTGGATATGGTTAGGATTTGATATGGAATGATTAGGAATGATTAGGATAATGATTGGGATGATGTTGATAGGATGAGAATGAAGGATGGAGATGTGACTAGGATGTGCTTAGGGATGATTGCGATTGAGGTTGATTTGACAAGAATGGAGATAATGATGTTGATTGGATAATGATTTGGATAGAAGGATGATGATGTGATGATGTAGAGTGACAAGGATGTGATTAGGATTGATTTAGGATGAATTCAATTTTTCTTGGCAAGTAGACAAACAATCAAGCACAAAAACACAATGGCTAAAGGTTTGATTTATGAAAGATTTATCAAGCATGCACAACCTAAGGTGAAGCAAGGACAATACTTGTTGAACAAGTAGAGGGATTTGGGCCACTAAAACAAAGGTTCATAGTGGGGGAACATCCGAGGGATCGACACCTTACGAGCATCCAATAAACCACTTAAGGTTTTGACTAGCTCTACTAGGAGTTTAATATACCTCAAGGGTACTACATCCTTTCAAACTAGCACCAAATGGTAAGCGCTCATACAGATTAGACTTGGCTTTCGCCTTATCCTCAATTTACATATAGCGGACCAGATGAACGTACCACTTGGGGTCGCCAATGAGTTCTCTGAATGGATGTGTCTCAAGGGCAAGCCCACATCCTAAAATGAAAAATAGAATAGAACCATTTCTCTTCACCCAAGATCCTTTTGAAGGCAAGGGGAGAGGATACTTTGATTCTACCCTATGGGATAACACAAATGTGTAAGTACACAAGACACAACAAACAAGAGCTAATGTTCATTTTAAGCCCAAAATCCAAATGTGTTTGCAAACAAGATAAAAAGATAAGAGAGGAAATGATTGCACCTGGTTAATTTGCTATCCAAATTGTTGGAGATTTTGATGTATGATGTTGTTCCAGCCTTGTATGATCACCTACAAGTCACTAGAATGAAAACGGAGTAAATAGACTAGCCCAAGATGCAACCTACAACAACTCACCCCCAAAACTTGCAAAACTTTGCTAAAACAAGGGTTAGAAAATGAAGATTTTGACAACAAAACCTTCACAAACTGACAATTAGATCCAAGACTAGGCATGCCAAATGTAGATTAGGAAAACAAAATGAAGTGAAAACATAAACTAATTGCATAAAAACACAAAGTTATACCTCACATGAAGACCCAATCTCATCAAGGGAGGAGGAAGCTTGCACCCAAGAGCTCCTAGATTAGATAACCCTATTTGATTCAAATATGGATTGCTCTTGCTTTCAACACATATATAGATGAAGGATTAGAGGATAGATAGATTAGAGATTTGAGAGAAATTTGAGCATGGTTTTGATGCAAGAAGAAGTTGTTCTGAATGGCTTGGGTGAGGGTTTCATTTATAGATTTTTGAAAAAGGAATGGAGGGTGAGGATCAAGAGTTGAGATCAAGGGCTCTCATTATTTGTGAATTTTAAATTCATAGTGGATGATTTTAAAATTTATTTTTAATGAGAGTGGATTATGACAATTGAATTAAAAATTCAATTAGTGGAAGAGTGGAGGACCATTGAATTAAAAATTCAATTAGTGGATGACCGTTGAATTAAAAATTCAATTAGTGGATGACCATTGAATTAAAAATTCAATTAGTGGATGATAGTGGGGGACAATTGAATTTTAAATTCAATAGTGGATGATAGTGGGGGATAATTTAATTTTAAATTTATTTTTGGATAATGGAGGATATTAGCTAATTAAATATTAAGAATATTTAATTATATGTGCCACATGGTGAGGTGGAAGAGATGAGGTGGATTGATGAGGTGGATTTTGTGAGGTGGATTTAGGACTTAGGATAGAGGGAAATTGAAATAATAAATATTGCATATTTATTAAATCAATTGGCTAAGGTTTTAGACTATTGAATTAATGAAATTAATTCAATTTTGGGGATAATATGATGGAAAATAGGGTAATGAAGGGATAATTAATTAAATAAAAATTTAATTAATTGGTTAGGAGGGAAATTGACATGTTTAGGGATGTCAGGAGTCAGTTCGATGGTAGAAGCCATTTTTAGGTGTCTACACATGTTAATGACCATCTCATGTGATATGATATGCAATTTATGATATGTTTTTGTTATGTCCAAATGTGCTCAATCAACACAGAAATGACACAATGAATTAATAGAAGACTGACTGATGGAACAATGAATCGATAGAAGGACTGACAAGCTTTTATTTGTATTGGTACTCTGCATAGGAATGTTTATTGCATGGGATATGGATGTAAAATGTAATTGGATATGTTATTGATATGAATATGGAATGGTTTGGCATCTTGATTTTTGCAAGTATCTTGAAGTGCTTATTTCATCATTAGGCGTTTAAAATGTTGTAAGAAAATACAAGCACCTAGGTATAATTGAACCAAGATGACCTGAGTATTGCGTACATGGATTTTGATTTAGCAAGTTAATACAAGTATCTAGTCAAAATTGAATCTAGATGACTTGAGTATTTCTTGCATAACAATAGACAAGGATTGCCCCCGTTCATGTTAGACATTTGAAGTCCTCGATGATCTTTTGCCAATCATGTTGTTAGACAAGGCTTCACATTAATAAAGATTAATCTGTAAACAACAGACAAAGAAAATGATTATGCCCCCATCATAGCATCTCTACTTTTTTTGGCATCCTTGAGTAGCATAGGAAGACATAATAACAAAAATCAAAACTCTGTAAGTTAACCTGATCAAACACAAAAACATTCTTTACCATAATTTAGATGGAATCAGTTTGAGTTCTTTAGGTTTGTGTTTGCTTTGTGTTGGATAGGTTGATGTCTTGCTTCAATATTTTTGTTTGAAAGTAGGTTTTGCTTGTACTTGGATGCATGCCCTATAAAATGGACCCTAAGGGACTAACCTAGTGCCTCAGGGGTGCATTGCTAAATGGCCTTGCCTACGTGACGACGTAGAGGCAATGTAGTTCAGGACCATGGATGGACTAGAGGAAAGATGACAAGGTATGGGATGGATGGGAAGGTGGAGCCTCGGGGGTGCATTGAAAATGGCCTTCTCTATGTGACAACACAGAGGCAACGTAGTTTGGGGACTTGGACCATGGATGGACTAGAGGAAAGACGACAATGTATCAGATGGATGGGAAAGTGGACCCTTAGGGGTGCATTGAAAATGGCCTTGCCTACGTGACGACGCAGAGGCAATGTAGTTCGGGATTGACCCTATGATATCGATGATAGATGCATGCTAGGCTAACATTACAAATAGGATACTGGATAAGACCTCAGTTGGATAGAGCGACAAGAGAGATAGAGTATCAAGCCATGATAGGTTATCGTTAGGTTGCACAAGGTGCTTTATTATGGAACAAATATGGATCAGATGGGAAATGATGGTAGGAAGAATGGATACAAGGTGATTGGTTTCCCAAAGATGGAGAAGGCGGTTCATCACAAGTAGCACCTGTTTACCAAGTTTTCACCACTTGCTTTTATTTGCATGAAAGCTAGAAGTACACATGACACCTATTTGCCAGGTTTTCATCATGGTACCTATCCAAGGCACCTGTTTTCTAGGTTTTCACTAGAGGACCATATTTTTTGTTGTTTTTCCATTTTTTAAATTTTTTTGCATTTTTTGTTATTTTTTTATTTTTTTTCTTTTTTCTGATTTTTTTTTTGCTTTTTTCTGAGTTTTTTATTTTTTTTTCTTTTTTCTAATTTTTTTACTTTGTTATGCCTCCCTTACATTAGGGTTCTCTTAGGTATAGAATCGGGAAAGATGCATACTATTGATTGGGTCATCAAGCAGCTCACCCTTTGATGTTGCTAACTGATATGCCCCTGATCCATAAGCAACGATGATGACATAGGGACCAAGCCAGTTGGGCTCAAACTTACCTTTCTTTTCTCGATCTTGTTGATTGTGGGGATTTTCCTTGAGCACTAGATCACCAACATTGAAGACTCTTGGATGGACTCTATGATTGTAGCTTCGTGACATCCTCTGCTGATATGCTTTGAGATGTTTTAAGGCATGTTGCCTTTTCTCTTCTAACAACTCTAATTCTTGCAATCTAGAAACTCTGTAGTCTTCATTAGTAATGGGACCTTTTAATGACACCCTTAGGGAAGGTAACTCGACCTAAATGGGCAAAATGGCCTCTGATCCATAGACAAGGGTGCAAGGGGTAGCTCCTATGGGATTGCATATACTAGTTCGATAAGCCCATAGAGTGGGATTCAATTGTATGTGCCAATCACGACTAGCATCACTGACAATTTTCTTAAGGATTTTCAAGATTGTTTTGTTGGATGCCTCTGCTTGATTGTTGCCTTGTGGGTAGTAGGGAGTAGAGAAATGGTGTTGGATTTTGAATTTGTCACAAAGCTCTTGGACATCCTAGTTCTTGAAAGGTCTTCCATTATCTGTGACAATGGATGAGGGAATTCCATATATGTAGATGAGGTAATTGAGGATGAATGATGCAATCTATTTTCCTGTGACATTGGTGAGTGGAACAGATTCAATCCACTTGGTAAAATATTCAGTGGTAGTTATTATGAACTTGTGGCTGTTAGATGATGGTGGGTGAATTTTGCCCACAAGGTCAAGTCTCCACTGATAGAAAGGCCAAGGTGTTGTTAAAGGTTGTAACTCTTGAGCTGGTGCATGTATGAGGTTTCCATGTATTTGGCATTGCTTGCACTTCTTCACAAATTGATATGAATATGTTTCCATGTTTGGCCAATAGTATCCCAAATGCATGAGTTTCTTAGCTAAAGAAGGACTGCTAGATTGTGTTCCACAAATTCCTTTGTGTACATCTCGTAATGTGGTTTGAGATTCTTCCCATTCTAAACATCAGAGTAGAATACCATCCAGACCTCAACGGTATAAGGTGTCAATGATAATGGTATAACAAGAGGTTTGGTGAATGAAAGTTTGGCTTTGGTTAGAAGACAAATCAGGTGGTAGGGTATTATCCTTGAGGTAAGTGTAGATTTTACTATACCAAGGTGAATCAGATCTGACTAAAAGGCATATAGAGTGGGTTTCAAGAAGATCGTAAGTTGGTTGTATAACTATTTCAACCAAGAACTCATACCATGACTCATTTTCTGGGATTTTGAGGACCAAGGTAATGGTTACCATAGCATCTGCTACCTTGTTTTCAATGCGGGGTATTTGTTCAAAGGAGATGATCACAAAGTACTCCTTAAAGTCATCGACCATATGCTTCTATGGGATTAACTTGTCATCTCTAGTTTGATAGCTGTTGTTGACTTGATTGATTACCAGTTGGGAGTCGCCATAGACATGTAGCTCTTTGATTTTCCATTATGTTGCCAGTTTGAGTCCAATTATCAAGGCCTCATACTCTGCCATATTGTTTGTGCATGGGAATAGAAAAAAATATGACTTAGGTATGGTGTTGCCATGAGGAGTGACCAACAAGATTCATGCCCCTGATCCATGGTTTGTATAGGATCCATCAAAGTAGAGTTTCCATGAGTGTGTTGTGATACTGAATATGGCTTCATCTGGTCATTGGTGTAATATCTTGTAATGGTTCTTCTGCTAATTGATCGGCAATGATTTGACCTTTGATAGCCTTTCGTTCTACATACTCAATGTCATATTCACTTAGGAGCATTACCCACTTATCTAGGTGACCTATGAGAGCTACTTTGCTTAAGAGGTATTTCAGTGGATCTATCTTTGCAATGAGCTTGATTGAATGTGCTAGCATGTAATGTCATAGTTTTTGAGAAGCAAAAACCACAGCAAGGCACGATCTTTCTATCTGAGAATACTATACTTCGTAGCCCACCAATGTGTGACTGATGTAGTAGATAGCCTTTTCTTTTCCTTAATAATCCTGTTGTTCTAATAGGGCACCCAGAGCTGTCTATGTAGCATATATGTAAAGTAATAGTAGCTTACCTTGTATAGGAGGCATTAGAATAGGAGGGTTCATAAGATATTCCTTTATTCTTCCAAATGCTTCTTCACACTTTTCATCCCATCTGAATGGAATGTTTTTATGTAAGAGATGACTAAAAGGTTGGCACTTGTCTACAAGTTGTGATATGAACTAGCGGATTGCTTGTAACTTGCCTTGTAGAGGTTGTAATTGAGTGATGTTCTTAGGCAATGGCATTTCCATGATAGCCTTGACTTTGGTAGGATCAACTTCTATCCCATTTGCTGATACGATGAAGCCTAAGAGCTTGCCTGAGGTCACTCCAAACACACATTTCTTCAGGTTCAACCCGACTTTGAATTGTTCCAATCTGTGAAAGACCTTTTCTAGTACATCCAAGTGGGATTATTTGGTTAGTGACTTTGCAAGGATTCATCTACATAGTCCTCCATTGTGATGTGCATCATGTCATGGAAAATAGTGGTCATAGCACGTTGATATGTTGCTCTGGTGTTCTTTAACCCAAATGGCATGATGTTCTAGTAGAAGGTACCCCATGGAAAGGGGCAATCTATGTTGTGTTGGTCTTTTGGTGCTATCCTGATTTGATTGTACCTAGAGAAGCCATCCATTAGAGAAAGCACGGTGTGTCCAGCTATCAAGTTGACTATGATATCAATATTAGGTAATGGAAAGTCATCCTTGCAACAAGTTTTGTTTAGGTCTTGGAAATCATTGCATAATCTGACTCAGCCATCAGGTTTGGATACTAGCACTATGTTTGATACCCACTCTAGATAGTCTATTGCTCTGATGAATCCTACATCTAGCAATTTCTTGAGTTCTTTCACTAGTAATGCAATGTGTGGATGCATTTTCTTGAGTTTCTATTTGATTGGTTTGACCCTTGGATCCAATTGAAGATGATGTAGAATCAAATTTGGATCTAAATCAGGCATATCTGCGTATGACCAAGAAAAGTTGACTTGCTTCCTCTTGAAGAATGACATGAACTTGGTCTTTTCTAGTGGAGATAGAGACTTTGCAAAGTGAATGATCTTAGGATTGTCCTCTGTTCCAATGTGATAGGTTCTGTAGGTTCCACAACAATTTGTGACTTCTCCTGATACATGTTGGTGGGGAGAGTGTCAATCCTTCCATCGTCAAGTGCCATAGTTGGGTTTTTACCATCAGATGCATCCTTTCTCTCTACTATTTTGGGATCTGATATTACCATAGAGCAGTTTTCACCATTAGATCCATTTTTTATTTTTATGTTTTTACAACTGGAAGGTTTGGCACCCTCTCCAAAATAAGCCACAATGTTGAGTTCAATAGCGAAACTAGCTTTATGATCTCCTGTAGGTAGGTGGTCCCTAAGTACCATGTAGTCAATATAGGCATCATCATTTTGGAACATGTCTAGTTGTGGGGTTCCTTGTAAATCCTAGTCAATGAGTTCAAGATGCATGAGGGGAAGGGAATTGGAAGATAGATCTGATTCATTGATAGTTTGAATGGATACCTGCCTAGGATTTAGATTGGTAGGGATAGGGTCCAAGATGGTACTTTCCTCCAAATTGTTTATTGAGATGGAATTCTAACCTTCCTCAAAAGTTGTACTCTCTGGAGTTGGTGAATCACAATCTAATGGTCTACGCGTTAGCGTTTGTCCCTCACAGTAGGGGCTATAGGTTTGAATGGTGTCAACTCCTTTATCATCATAGGAGTGCTCTGTGAGTTCCTCTGACCCATACTTGTTAGAATCTGTCATTGTCTTCTTGTAGGGCATGGATCTATTCTACCAAACAAGCATTGGCCTTAGCTTTGCCTTTGTCCTTGTATCCCAACCCTTTAGTATTTTGTGCTAGTGAGGATGAAGAGGGTTGGATGGGTTCTATTATTCCTTCTTTCCTTAGGCCAATGGGACCTTGTCCGTCATAACCCATTCTGTGTAGGATAGACTCACCACGCCCATAGATTTCCATTGGGAGCTTAGGTGGTTCTTGCTACATGTTATCTTCCTCTGTATAGAGTCATTGCAAGACATCTCTTTCTTCTATTTCATCTGATATCATCTCCCATTTTACAAAGGGAGTTGTAGGAGCTTTGGGAGGAGCAGAAGGTTTTGGAATGCATTTAGGTGGGGGTCTACCAAAGGATCTTGGAGATAGAGGCAATTTGGTTAAGTTGAGGCTGTGCTCAATGGAATATTCCCCTACTCCCATTTCTTTGATGATGATTTTTTGCTCTTTTGGTTTGGATGAGGAAGCTTTGGAGGTAGAACCATGTTGTGAGATGGGGGATATAGAAGCTCTATTATTGGGAATGATGGAATCAGGCTTGCAGTGCTGGAAAGGATCAGGATCATCTCGGATGGTGATTTGTTTGTTGTCATGAGGAAATTTAATGTATTGGTGGTAGGTAGAAGGCATAGCTTGCATGGCATGGATCCAAGGTCTACATAGGAGGATATTATAGGCTATCTCCTTGCTTAGGACTTGAAAGACAACACCCTTTATCACTGGTCCCACTTGTATTGGTAATACCACCGTTCCTTTGGTAGTTCTTTCCTCTTCATCATAGGCCTTAATGGTGATCTTTTTCCTAGGATCCACTATAGCTTCAGAGAACCCCAATGTAAGGACTAGCTTAAGAGTGCAAATATTTAAACCGGATCCTCCATCTATAAGAACTCTTTTGATATGGTGTCTATGAATGAATGCAATGATATGCAAGGGTGTGTTATGAGGCTGAGACACTGAGAGATCATCCTGTTCGGTAAAGTGGTGCTTAAGAAGGTTAGATTTCCTACCATGGCTTGAAACTTCTCTTGGGCTAGGTTCATGGGCATAGTTGTTTCCACTAGAGCTTTATCAAGAATTTCCTTATGGAAGGAGACAGACACAACAACCCAAAGATAGATATGTGTGCAGGAGTTTTCCAAAGCTAGTCTATGACACTATATGTATGGGGGTTATATGGAGAAGGTGATGACCCTAGAGGAAGCATGTTTAACGTGAATTTACCACTATGAGTGATGATGGTGTAATTGGTTTTGTTGGGTCCTAATTGTTGGTTGGATGTGTTCCGATATGTAGTTGACAATATAATTGAATGGCATGCTCATATAGTTAGCATTGTTGTTGCCATTATTTTGGTTCTGCCAGTTGCAGTTGTTATTGTTGTTGTTGTATGGCCTATCGAGATTGAGAAGTAGATCATTGTATACCACATGTGTCTCGTTAGAGGTATGTTGTTGAGTGCCTTCCTGATTTTGGTTAGGTATGTCCTGAATGACATGTTTAAGATGAATATAGTTGTTGGTCGTGTGGCCTCTCCCCCTATGATATTCATAGAAATCTGTATCTTTCCAATAGTGAGGTTTTATTTGAGGTTCATAGTCGCTAATTGGTGGAAGAGTGATCTCATTATTGGCCAATAGCTTTCTTAACGCAGATTCTTGGGACTCTCCTAGTTGTGTGAATTTTCACCTAGGGTTGGAGTTGAACCATGGTCTTGGCTCGTGAGAGAAAGTCTTGTTTTACGTAGCATTGTTTGCTTCTCCTTTGAGAGTGAAGATTGGTTGTTGTTTGGGAGCTGCCACTTTGGTATCAACTACTCCATAATTAACAAAGTTTTTTTTCTTGGTCCAAAACTTTGACTTATCCATGGTGTAGTTTGAGTTAGGGGTGTATTTGTACAACTTTATTTGCCCCTTGGTGATCATAGCTTTCTCGATAAATAGTCTATCTCAATGACTTTCAAAAATGAGGTAGGACATTGAATTTGGATTTGATAGCTTAGATCGGAGTTAAGGTTGTGGACAAACATCTCTGTCATTTATTTCTTAGGTATGTCATATGGGCATTTGCTTGCAAGTTGTCTCCACCTTTGTAAGAAAGAGATGAAAGATTCACCACCTTTTTGCTTTGTATTGCATAGGTCAAGCATGGAGACTTCATGTTCAATGTTGTGGGAGAAGTGTGTGACAAATTTGTTTACCAACTCATCAAAAGTTTTGATACCTAGTGGAAGTCATGAGAACCATTCCATGGCTTGACCACCTAGAGATCTAGGGAATAGTCTCATTAAGAAAGTTTCATTGTGAGCTACTTCCATGCATGCAGCATTAAATTCGCTAATGTGATCTCTTGGGTCCCCTTTTCCTTTGTATTTTTCAACCTAGGTACTTCAAACCAAAAGGGGAAGGGTACCATGTTCAAGCTTTTGTCGAAGGAATACAGTGTGATGTCTTCCAAGGAATAAGTTTTTGTGGGAGGACCTGCTTTGAGATCTGTCATTTGCTGCATTAGGGTCTCGATTTGTTTCCTCATTTCTTCCATAGGAATGTTTGGGTTTGTGACTTTCTTTCCTTTATCCTCAACAGTATGGTTTTCATAAGTTTCTTATATGGTCTCTTTCAATTTGTTGAGATCAAAGTCTGAGGGGAGTTTGAGTCCTAGATTTGCAAGATACAGGAAGTACTTGTGAGGGTCCTCATGGAGCACTTTTCTAGAGGGCGTTGAAATTTCTGATCTTGGAGGGCTCCTTGGTATTCTTCACGAGAAATTTCCTCATCACTATCATGAGGGGTGACAACGGGGTTGGATGATCTGGCCATTTCAAGTTATTTTTTGGTATTGAGATCTAGTTAAAACCATGCAAGGCAATGTGGGAAGAAGTGGGATGAAACTAGAGATTTTGGTAAGGTGTTGTTGGAGATTGAAGATGATGATACTTTTGATGAGATTTTGAACAAGGGGCTCTTTTTTAATCAATGATTCCAAGTTGGCCGACACAAGACGATAGCCATGAGTAAGGGTATTCAGTACCCGTTTAATGTGTAGAAACTAGTCTAGCACCAAGACCACTAGAGAAGTTCTGTGACTTACTAGGTTTACTTGAATCTGGAATGATCTAAAAAGAGGTTTTGCCCTAATTTGATATGGAACTTTGATTTTGTTTTGGAAAAAACCTGGTAGAAGGTGGATGAGATGACTAATGAAAGAGAGGGTGTGCTATGGAAACAAATGGAAAAGGGTGACTGCACAGTAAATCTGATCTTAGAAATTGGTGTAACGCTAAAATGGGTATCTAGAAAACCTAAAATTTTTCTTTGAAAATATGTGGAAATGTTCACTGTCATGCATGCATAGAAACAAAAGCGTTGAAATAGGTGATAAATGTACAACAAGTCAGATCAAAAGCATAGTTATGTGAAATTTAAAGGTGCAGTAACAAGTTTTAGATGCATAGCAAGTCAGAATGTATGTGCATCAGGTCAAGGTATACTCGCAGTTCTGCAAGATAGATGTGTAGATTTGGTTTTCTTGACTGTTTCTTGTAATTTTGGCACATTTTTCAATGTTTTTAGTTTTTTTGGTTGCAAACTGGTGTTTTTGATCTGATTTTCTCAATTATGGCAAGTAAAACATAGCAAACACAAAGAAGTTTTCATAATTTTTTAATCTTTTTTTGTGATTTTTGGACTCTTTTTGACACAAAAACAAGTACAATCCTAGGCTTGCAAAGACAATATTTGTTGAGTCCCCTAGTTGTCTCTGCTACCTTAGGATTGTCTCTGCTATCTCTACCAAGAACCACATGAATCAAGGTGACTTCAAAGGTCCCACCTTTTGCACCAATAAATAGAAGGATTTTGGTATACTAAAACAAAGGATGACTAGTAAGGGCAACCATTTGAGTGGTTATACATGCGACAATGCTACTCTCTGTTATGGAGTCTCCTAGCCTTCAAGGGTTTTGGGGGACATTGGCTATTGGTATAACACAACAGCACTCGTTGCTTGAAACTTTCACTCTAAACATAATTTATTTATAGTGGCTCGGCAGGGCTTGGCTTTAGCCTATTACCACTTAAGGTCATTCCCCAAGGACGGACAGGTATCCAAGGGTAGGCCTCTCTAAAGGAAAAACACATGCGAAAATGATACATCTGGCATTTGGGTCACCCAAGATAGGGGAGAGCATAGGCCTGGTATCATTCCCAAAAACACGAAAGACACTTGTTCTTTTCCCCTAGTTAAAATGAAAAAGACTATATGAGCTATCTGCTTAGGCACACACATGAGTTGTTAACTTTGAAAAGAAAGATAGTTGTGGTTCATTTTTTTCCTCATAGCATTGTGACTAGATTCAATTTGTTGATGCAACAAGCTTCAAGTTAATCTTTTCCTAATTAGAAATAGATGTGATTTTGCATGAGCATCTGATTACTATCCACTAGAAAATATGATGTGTTCTAACAATGCAACTAGAATGACTAAACCAACTCTTAATCCTACAAGCAAATGAGAGAATATTCCTATGCAAAAGTGTCAGCATTAGCAAAAAATATAGAAAATAGCCTAAAAACTACTGCTCAAAATAGATGCACAGAAATAGAGTAGGAATGCGTAGAAATAGAGATTAGAAGCGTAGAAAAATCAAAAGCACAAAAACAAGAAGCAAAAGCTTTGAAACAGAAAGCATATGCACTGAAATATCAAATGCACCGTAATAGAAGGTGTATGCACAGATTCAAAGGTTAGATGCACTGAAAGATCATATGTGCTAGAACAAAGCTCAAATGCATGTCAGAAAGGGTCATATGCATTGAATACTCCTGTGTACAGAACCTTTGCACAAAAAACTCACTTTTCAGGTTAAATCAGGGTAGGGCCCCACAGTGGACACCAAAATGTTAGGGGAAATTATGCATGAATATCAAAAGACATCAGTAATACCCATAACTCAATGGAATATAGAAATAAAGAAGATCTAAAAATAATGAACAATACCTCAACAAACCTCTTTACCTCATGGCTTCCATTGGCGACCTATCGCAAATGATCTTGTGTATGAATACGCCATCAGAAGGTGCACCTCCTTGCTATTCCAAGATGTCAAGTGAAAATGGCCATGCTAGTTGATTGTAATGAAGATGAGCTCCACAAAAATGGTAATGGTGATATGATAACAAGTTGATTGCAAGCAAATGGAATTTCTGTAGAGTAACAATACTGAAAGCTTGGATGGATGAAATAGAAGAAGAGGGTTCAATTTATAGACTCATGAGAGAGGAGATCAATGGTTGAGAAAGAATAAGAAGACCAATGGTTGAGAAAGGTTGATGAATGTGCGCGAATAGAAAGAAGGCAAGTGTCACACAAAAGCTATTTTGAGTTAACTATTTTTCTATTTATTGAAGGTAAGATATGGTGTCATAAAATAGAAAGGTTTTTTCTATTTCAGGAGTTTTTTGATAAAAACAAGGTTGACTGAGTTAGTTAACTCAACTTGAGTTTTGCTTTTGTATGATTTGGGAGGAATTAAATAATAAATTATTTAATTATGTGTGCATGAAGAAGAGGGATTATTTTTAGAAGATTTTGGAAGATATTAGAAGAATTTGAAACAAATTAAATAAATAAATTTATTTAATTGTTGTGCAAGATAGAAGAATAAATAAAATAATTTATTATTTTATTTTTAGAGATTGAGAGAATTTAAATAAATTTGAGTAATTTATTTAAATTTAGAAGAATGGATGACTTAATTAAATAATTAAAAATTAGTTAATTGTGTTGGAAAAATTTAAATCAAATAAAGAATTTTATTTAATTTTGACGTTAGAAGAGATAATTAAATATTTTGATATTTAATTAACTTAGAGGAATATGAATCAAATAAATAAATTTGTTGATTTATTTATTAATAGAAGAATTAGAATGAAATAAATATTAAGAATATTTATTTATCCTGAGTCATGTCATTTTTAGGCGTATACACCCACCATTTCACCTAACCACCAAATTCATCAAGTGCCTTCACAACAAGAACATGAGGACCTAAGTTACCCTATGCAGCAAGATCAAACATGTTGGAAATAGTCTGGACAACTGAGAGGGGAGGTGAATCAGTTGTCCCTTAATTTTAACCTTTTCTAAACTTTTTAAATCTTCTTTATAATAAGGTGGATGATGAAAACATTTAAGCATAAATCAACACATGAGCAGAAACAACATGAACACACAACACCAGAATTTTGACGTGGAAAACCCAGTTAAGGGAAAAACCATGGTGGTGGTTAACCCACAAAAATGCGTACCCTGTTAAAAGTACTTATGAAAATAGAAGGCACATGCCTTTGGGCACACTTCCCATAGCTCACTGCTTAAGAAGAGGCTCAGTGCCTATAAGAAATTATGATTTACACAGAGATAATGAACTGAGAAATAGCATCTACATTCATGCCTGAATCAGTCCCTTTGAAGGCTCAAAACATTCTGCTCCTATCTTCAAATTCTTCTTCACTGACTCTTCACTCTATGATTTCTTCTCTCCTCTTCTTCTCTACTCTACATTTTGATCCTTTCTTCAAATTTAACTCTTTTATTCAAGGATGCTTTTTAACAACTCTTCAACGAGTATTTATATGCTTCATCAACCTTGGAATGATCAACAAGGTCGGTTAAACTTGACACAAATCATTACACTATCGGCCAAACACAACTGAGACTTGAATCTTCCTCTACAACCATGCCACACTTCATAAAATGCTCTTAGATCATCCGCAACACACCAAGAACATCCGGTCGACCAAGACTAGGAAGAACAGCAACCTCAAAGAAACAATCTTCAATCAACAAGCTCAAACTTCAATGGGGACCTCCAACATAGTAGCCACATGATCCAAAGCTCTCCACAAGCACATTAAAATCATCAATAACACTCACTCTAAACCAAATTACTAGAATCATTTGTATCTTCCTCCAGAACCTCAAGAACACTATCTGCCATGCCTATCAAACTAGAAAGATAGCTTGTCAACCTCCAAACCATGAACCACTAGAGTTGGTTATACACACTGACTTCATAAACATGCCTTCAAATCTATAGACCATAATATTTCACTGTAGAGCAATCTGGACCAACTTACTGTCACACTTTCTCTTCTGAATACTACAAAATCTGGTTCTACTCAGATGGCCATAACTTCTTCAAATCTTCATTCAGACTTCTCAAATCTTAACTGGAGCAACCTCTGACAATCCTCTACATAGCCATATGGTCTGTATGTATTGATTGTCATTACTTTTCTCAATATCCTCAACAACCTGGTCTTCTATACAGACAACAAAATAGGATATAGTTGACACCAATGGCAACAAGGATATGTTGGCACAATGAGAACACCACTTAGGCACATATTTGCAACAATCTCCCCCTTTGTCATTGATGGCAACATATGATGTGAAAAATTGAATTTAACAATCAAGACAAGAACTTCTCCCCCTTTCTCTTCTCACTTTTGCAACTACTTTCTTTACTGCTCCCCCTTACATCAGCAACTAGTTTTTCACATTACTTCTCTCCCCCTTTAACATCAATGGAAAAGGGGCACATATTTACTATCTTTTCTCCCTTTTTGCTTCAGACTGATCCTAAAATTTGTATACTGACTACTCCCCCTTTGAGTAGTACCAACTTAACATCAATCTGGATCACAAGATATGAATGTGAATTCCACAGGATTGATGCACCTTAGTGCATCTTAGTTCTGATAAGGAGGGGTAATAACCCCTAACTTTTCTCTGAGATACTCAAAAGTATCCTTGGGAAGAGGCTTAGTGAAGATATCCACAATATGATCTTTGGAAGACACAAACTCCAAATTGACTTCATTCTAATTAACTTTCTCTCTTAAGAAATGAAACTTAATAGATATGTGCTTTGTCTTTGAGTGCAATACCAGATTCTTTGAAATGCTTATAGCACTTGAATTATCACACAAAATTGTGACTAGCTCCTCAAACATAATTCTAATGTCCTTCAGCATTTGCTTCATCCATAGAACTTGAGAATAATTATTTGCTGCTGCTATATACTCTGCCTCTGTAGTAGACAAAGAAATTGCTTCTTTCCTTTTGCTCATCCAAGAGACCAATCTTCTTCCCAAGAAGAATGCATCACCACTATTACTTTTTCTGTCATCCACATCTCCTGCCCAATCAACATCTGTATATGCATGAAGAGTGAAGTCATTGTCCTTTGGATACCATAGTCCATAATCCATTGTCCCCTTGAGATATCTGAAAATTCTTTTGACTGCCACAACATGGGATTCTTTTGGATCAGCTTGAAATCTAGCAACAAGTCCAACTACATTCATGGTGTCAGGTCTAGTCTAAGTTAGATAAAGCAATCCTCCAATCATTGATCTATACCTTTTCTAATTTTCCTTGGGGGAGTCATCATCTTTTCTTAGCTTGCATGCAATTACCATAGGTGTACCTACTGGATTTGAATCTTCCATTCCAAACTTCTTTAACAATTTTTTCATATACTTGGACTAACATATGAAGATACCTTTATCTATTTGAACAATTTGCAAACCTAGGAAGAAATTCATCTCACCAAACATTAACATCTCAAACTCACTTTTCATCTGATCAGCAAATGCTTTGTACATGCATTCATTTCCACCAAAAATGATATCATCAACAAAAACCTCAACAATTAGAATGTCCTCATGATTTATCTTGAAATACAGATTACTATTAGCAATACCTTTGCTAAATCCTAGCTTAAGCAAATGCTTATCCAATCTAGCATACCAGGCTCTTGGAGCTTGCTTGTGTCCATACAAGGCTTTTCTTAGTCTACAAACCATATCTCCCTAATCAGACAACTGAAATCCTTCCAAATGTTCAATTTAGACTTCTTCTTCCAAATCTCCATTTAGAAATGTTGATTTGACATCCATCTGATAAATTTTAAAATCTTTGAAAGTAGCAAAAGCAAGAAATAATCTGACTGCTTCTATCCTTGCCACCAGAGCAAAAGTTTCTTCAAAATCAATTCCTTCCACTTGAGAATAACCTTTACATACCAACCGTGCCTTGTTTCTTACAACCTCACCGTCTTCATTCAGTTTATTCTGGAAGACCCATTTGGTTCCAATCACATTTTTATCCTCAGGTCTAGGAACAAGATCCCAAGTGTGATTCTTATCAATTTGTATCAATTCTTCTTCCATTTCCTTAACCAAGTTTTCATCATTGCAACCTTCACTTATTTATTTAGGTTCAATATTTGAAATCAAACTTGATCTTCAGCAACTCTGCTCCTTGTTTGAACACCTCTATTTTTATCTCCTATGATTTGATCTTGAGGATGATTCATTCTTACATACCTGAGGTTTTTGGGAATTATTTGAACTTCTATTTCTTGAACTTGTTCCTCATCTTTTATACTAATCTCTTGAGTTACTGGAGTTACTAGATCAATTTGAATCTAGGTCTGGATTTGAACTTGTCTTCCTTAACTTTGACTTTCATCTTGATCATCTAAATCATATCCGCAGAACCTAGAATGTCCTTTGCTTTCATCAACTGTAACATTAGCAATTTCAACAATCTTTTTCAACTTTTTGTTGAAGCACCAGTAAGCCTTACTTTGAGTTGAGTATCCCAAAAATATTCCTTCATCACTTCTTGCCTCAAACTTTCCTATATCCTCATCTATTTTGATATAGCATTTACTACCAAAAACTTTGAAATATCTCACAATAGGAGGATGACCAAACCATAGTTCATAAGGAGTCTCATTAGAATTTCCTTTGATCTGCACCTGGTTAAGAGTGTAGACAACAGTACTCATAGCTTCCCTCCAATAAATTTGAGGAACATTTGTTTCTATCATCATGGTCCTGACAGCTTCTTGAATGGTTTAGTTCTTCCTTTCCTCAACTCCATTTTGCTGAGGAGTCCTAGGAGTAGATAACTGTCTTTTTATTCCATGCTTTTCATGGAAAGCATCAAACTCACTGGAAGTGAATTCTCCACCTCTGTCAGATCTCAGACACTTTAATTTCCCACCAATCTCATTTTCAACCATCATCTTGAACACCTTAAACTTATCAAAAGCTTTTGATTTTTCTTTTAGGAAAGTTACCCACATCATCCAGGAGTAATCATCAATTAGCAACATGAAATATCTATCTCCTTGCAGACTCCTAATTCTAGCAGGACCACAAAGATTAGTATGTATCAGTTCCAATCTTCCACTTGAACCTTGTTCTTTACTTTTGAACAAATTTTTTTTTTATGTTTACCCAATTGACATTCTCTACATATGCTATTAGGTTTCACAAGTCTTGGAAGATCTCTTACAACTTTAATAGAACTTATTTTGACAATGTTATCAAAATTTACATGACACATCCTCCTATGCCATAACCAACTTTGATCTGTCTGAGCAATCAAACAACTTTTGCCAAGACTACTTAAATGAAAGATGTTACCTCTAGTTTGAGTACCGGATGCAATTTTAGTTCTAGAGCTCTCCAAGATTCTGTATTTTCCATCCTTGAATCGAAGATTATAACCCTTGTCAAACAAATGTCCTTATGTTTCAGTCCTTCCACATATAGAACATCATTGATGCAATTCTTACCATCAAAAGAGATGGATCCTTTGCCATGGATTCTACCTGTTGAGTTGTCTCCAAATTTCACAAGCCCACCTTCATATTTTTCAAAACTCACAAACTTACTCTTTTCACCAGTCATATGATGAGAACATCCATTATCAATCACCCATTCATGCTTTTCAACAACCTAAGTAGCCAAGGCACTTTCCACATTTGCACAACTAGTAGATTCAATAGACATTGGATCTTCTTCTTTAATAGCAATGAACACCCAATGACCTTCTCCATGATCATATTCATCATCTGTGACTCCTTCTCCAGCTTCTTGGACACAGTAGCAACTCTTCTGAATTTTGTATCTATTATGGTTTGGTTTTGAAAACCTCTCCGGACACGTTGAGGTAAAATGACCAATCTTATTACAAGCAAAAAATTTGAGTGGCAACTTTCCTTCATACTTACCAGATCCTCTTGGAATCCATTTGCCAATGAGAGCTTCAAGCTCTGCAGTCTCAATTTCATCATCTTTAAGATCCTTCCTTGTCTTAATAAATCTATTTGCTCATCTTGAAGAACTTTCACCCAGATCATATCTTTTCTTTCCATACACACTGGCCTTGAATGCAAACCCAGACTTAGGGAGAGAATCACCAAACTCACTCATTTCAAATCTTGAAAGCTTACCAAATAACTGATCCCTTGTGATTATTGTTACTGTCCTGATTTCTTCAATGACTGCAGCCTTGTGATTGTAAGCTGCAGGTAAGGATCTGAGCACTTTGGCAACAATTTCAAATTCATCCAATACTCCACCTGCATTTCTAATACTGGTCACAAGTTCATTTACTTTCTTCATGTAGGAAGTAATGTTTTCATCTTCACTCATTACCAATCTTTCATATTTACCCTTTAGGCTTTGTAGCTTGGCACATTTACCATATTTGTCACCTTCATACATATTTTCCAATTTAATATAGATTTCATGAGCAGTTTGCAAATCTAGGACATTTTCCAATTCAGTATCAAACAGTGCACTCAACAATGCTTCTTTGGCTCGAGTGTTGTGTTTAGTATCTCTGAGTTCATCTATATTTGAAGGTCCATTCTTCATAATCTTATACACATTCTTGATTATTTACCAAAAGACATCACCCATACATTCTAGATGACACTGCATGCGTACCTTCCAGAGGGAGTAATTTGTTCCATCAAAGCTTGGACTTTCCTTCCTGTAAAACAACATCTTGGATCTCCTCAAGTGGTCAAGATTCTTTTAGAGGTACTAGGCTCTAATACCAATTGTTGGAAATAGTCCAGACAACTGAGAGGGGGGGTTGAATCAATTGTCCCTAAATTTTAACCTTTTCTAAACTTTTAAAATCTTGTTTATAATCAGATTAATGATGAAAACATTTAAGCATAAATCAACACATGAGCAGAAACAACATGAACACACAACACTAGAATTTTGACATGAAAAACCTAGTTAAGGGAAAAACCATAGTGGGAGTTAACCCACAAAAATGTGTACCCTATTAAAAGTACTTAAGAAAATAGAAGGCACATGCCTTCAGGCATACTGCCCAGAGCTCACTGCTCAAGAAGAGGCTCAGTGCCTATAATAAATTATGATTTACATACAGATAATGAACTAAGAAATAGCATCTACGTTCATGCCTGAATCAGTCCCTTTGAAGGCTCAAAAACTTCTTCTCAGGTATCTTCAAATTCTTCTTCACTGACTCTTCACTCTATACTTCCTTCTTGTAAAATGACATCTCAGATCTTCTCAAGTGGTCAAGCTTCTTTTAGAGGTACTTGGCTCTGATACCAATTGTTGGAAATAGTCTAGACAATTGACAGGGGGTGAATCAGTTTTCCCTAAATTTTAAACTTTTCTAAACTTTTTAAATCTTCTTTATAATCAGATTAATGATGAAAACATTTAAGCATAAATCGACACATGAGAAGAAACAACATGAACATACAACACTAGAATTTTGACATGGAAAACCCAGTTAAGGGAAAAACCATGGAGGGTGTTAACCCACAAAAAATGTGTACCCTGTTAAAAGTACTTAATAAAATAGAAGGCACATGCCTTTAGGCGCACTGCCCCAGAGCTCACTGCTCAAGAAGAGGCTCAGTGCCTATAAGAAATTATGATTTACATAGAGATAATTTTCTTAATATCCTCAACAGTCCGGTCTTCTATACAGACAGTAAAATAGGATATAGTTGACACTAATGGCAACAAGGATATGTTGACATCAATGACAACACCACTTAGGCACATATTTGCAACAAAACATCCTTAAGTCCTCATGCTACCTTTGACAAGGGAGATACCAATCTAGATTATGTATCCTATGAGTACCCTCCATCATTGTCTAGTCAAATGCCAATCCACAAGCCTACTAGTCCTATGCCAACACCATCATGTACTCACAATCCTAATTCATTAGGCAATCAACCTTCTAATCCATCAAACCCTTCATTACCTCCATCCCCATGTTCCTCCAATCTTCCACAAAAGGATTCTTGGAAGATAACCCTACAACAATTGGTCCAAGTGCAATTACTTGAACTACCCTTGATAAAAACATCCAATCCAAAGCCTAATATGTCCAATCCAATTGTCCCTCAATCTAATCAAAATCCTAATCTTAAGCCTACAATAGTATCTACCATCATTATCCATCCACTATATTGTTCATCTACCCATACACTTGCAAAGGATGTGATTTATTAGCTATTAGAAAGGAATCAACCATCTCTATGTCACCAAACACCTATCCTTGAGCCTATCAAACAAATTCCAAATGCCATATCCAATCCTACAACCCCTTCATGTAGTCCACAATCCCTCAAGTCTATTGAAGAGTCTCCCACCATGAGTCCAAGTCTAGATCCATTTTACCTTCATGTTGATGACCACGAAGAAGCTATCAAGCCCATCCAAGAGTCTCCCACTTCCACTTCCGTTCAAGAAAGTCAAGAGCTCTATCAATAGTCTAATCTAAAGCATGTGGAAACATCAAGCTCTTATTCTAATCAAGGTCAAATCCCTTCCATTCAGCCCATCCACAACCTATACCTTCTTTATGATCAAGCTATTACCTATGAAGAAGCTATCCATGAGCAACTTGATCCTATACCTATCCATGATCAAACAATTCAAATCCAACCTATCAATAACACATATATTTTCTATGATCAAGATATTACCTATGAGGAAGCTATCCATGAGCAACTTAATCCTATACCTATCCATGAGAAAACAATCCAAATTCAACTTGTCCATAATGTATATATTTTCTATGATCAAGATGATATCCATGATGAAGAAGATATCCATGAGCACTTTGATCCTATCCATAATCCCATAACTATCCATAAGCAAGATATCCAAATTGCTTCTATCCATCCTCCATCTAGCCCTATCCATAATTCCACAACATCTAATTCCCTTGATCAGACACTTGGCTCCCAAGAAAACATAGATGATCAAACCAATAGCTTGGATCTTAGTGAGCATAACGATACTCAAGTTCCTAATGATCCTTTGTCATCCACTACTGACCATATTGCAAATCAACCAACATATCCCCTTGGTCTTACTACCTTCATTCATGAATGTTCTTCCTTAGGGGAATAACAACTATTGTCTAGCACCTCACCTTATCCATCCAATAATGAACTCAAGTCTAGTTCCCAAAGTACACCAAGTCCCATTGTCCATCAATACCCCAAGGTAAACAATCTAAAGATGTTGGTAATTCCTCTATGCATCCTAAGTCCACCACTTTCCATCACAAACCACATCATATACCCAAATTATATGTGGCCATTCCACCTCCACCATCCTATAAATGTCAAAAACATGTGACCATACACCTTCCACCATCCAATTTACCTCCATTACTTCCAACTCCTAATTTCCCTCCCTCAACTTTACCTCCATTCCTTCCAACTCCTACTATCCCTCCATCTAGTTTGCCTCCACTTCTCCAAATGTCTAATTATCCACTAATCCATAAGTCCTCTAAAAATCCTAATCATGACCAACAAATGCATACATTGTCTTAACATGAAGCTTCCACTCATTCCACCCATCCCATGGGATTCAAAAATAAAAACTTTGATGCCTCTACTTATAAAGCTAAAAATCCTAAGGATCCCCATGCCTTGGGACATCAATGCAAAAATTCAAAGAAAAATACATCCAAAAAGCTATTCAAACCCATACCTTCACAAGAATAGTCCAAAAACAAAATGGTATGGGTACCTAAGAAAAATTCAAGCAAATCAAATGGAGCATCCACATCTCAAAAATCCCAACCATCCCCTTCCATCCAAAATTCCCATTCCATTCAGAAATTCCAAAAATCCCACAAGTCAAGCAAAAATCATATAAATACTAAGTCTATGTGGGTACCTAAGTCACTATGTCACCCATCTCCTAAGCAAACATTATCACTACTTCCTACACCACCTTCCCATCAAAAGTTTCAATATTTATCTCAGTGTGTACAACCATTGGTCATGATTCCATTCTCACATACTTCCATCACCCGGTCATTCACCTATTATCCTACATATCTTCCCCATCACCTTCCTATGGTCCATGCTTTTGTATAAGTCTTTCATCCATCTTTACATAAGTCATACATAGTCCACATCATAATCCACTTTCCCCCATCCATTATCCTTCCTTTCATAATCCACATCATAATCTACTATCTTCCCTACATAATCCATATCATAATCCACCATCTACCTAATCCATCTTAATTTCACTTTCATGTAATCCCTTACCAACTTTGATGAACATAATGACATTTGACATGGTCCATGCGATGACATTCATCTAGTGGGACTATCACCTTTCATGGAACTAGATGCTTGAGTCCCTCCTATCCATATCTCCCTATCCCATTCAAATATTCTAAAAATAATAAATAAAAAATTAAAAAATTAAAAAAATTTAAAAAAAAATTTCAAAATAGTAAAGAGAAATCCCTTCATCCAATGGTGAAAACCACCCTTGGTGGCACCTTGGATAAGTACCATGATCAAAACCTAGCAAACAGGCATCATGAGTAGGTTGATTATCTATGTCACTTACACTTAGGGACACGTTGTCTCATCCAAACTATCTATCCCATCATACCATACCATCCTACCATCCTTATCCATTACACCCATATACTTATCCCTTAGCTATCTTCCTTAACTAATCCCTTTCATTTCGAGAGCCTACTCATGCTTTTCCAACCCGTCTATCCTCTCAAGGGGGCATCATCATCCCATCCATTTTCCTCTATCCATACCTTATCTTCTTTGAAATGATGCTACTTGACACAAATCTCTACATCTCGAACATCATCTCAAAGAGGGGCAAAATGTAAACACCCAAATTTGTCCATGTCTTGCAACACCTAGTCAAATACATTATTAGAGACATCATGTAGCATTTTGTCCTAATTCCACTTATCTAGCTTTCCAATTAATTAATTAAATCCTATTTATTTAATTATTTTCCCATCATAATCCTGTTTATCTCACTAGCCAATTAATTAAATAAATCTCATTTAAATTTAATTAATTTCCCATTTATCCCACTAACCAATTAATTAAATAAATCCTATTTATTTAATTAATTTCCCACCTTTTCTCTAATTTAAATAAATAAAATATTTACTTAAATAAGCCTTCTCCCATTTACCAACTAATTCAAATAAAATATTTGAATTTTTCCTCACCTTTCACCACATTCCAACACTTGTCTACCTCTCAATTGAGTCATGTGTGGTAGTACAACTTTCATTTAATATTCTTCACATGTCCAACTAATAGGTCAACCATATTCTCCTTTGCACACTTGTCACATGACTACAACTCCTCGTGGAGTGGGAAAACCTAATCGATCCTAGTCATCCACATCATTGAAATCAACTTTCAATCTCAACCATCAATTCAAATCAGCCCTTTCCTATAAATCCACCCTCACCCAAGCCATTTGATCACATCTAGTTTTTGAGTATCCTTATGCTATCGAAATGCCATTAAAGCCTTTGTATCATTCATCCTATGCTATTGTTATGCTACTGAAATAGTGAGAAACTAACATTCCTCCCATTTTCAACCTTTGAAATCTTACATTCTTATGTGAGGTTGAGAAGAGCAATGGAGATGAAACAAGTTCAGCATGGAGATCAGTTTGCATGTGCATTTGTTATTTTGATTTTTCATGTTATCTTGTGCTCTATTGTGCTTGTTAGGGTTTCATTATTGTTGTTTATGCTTTTTCCCTAGATTTTTACCCTAGCTATAGAGGGTATTGATTTTGAGAAGACATTTGCCCCTGTGGCAAGATTGGAAGCAATCAGAATGTTTCTTGCATTTGCAGTTCATAAAGAATTCAAGGTGTATCAAATGGATGTCAAATCTACCTTCTTGAATGGTGATATAGAAGAACAAGCTTACATAGATAAACCTATTGATGGTTGTTTTGGTACATCAACCTAAGTAAAATGAATAATCACTCTACTTCTCTTAAAAGGAAAACTGATGATCTTGATTCACCCCAAGGTCCCTGTCTTGCTAGGTCATAGTAGTGTTAGAATAGAAGGGTGGACAATGTGAATGTTTGTTTAGGGGACCTGTGCTGGTAATATCAATCTAGAATGCGAAGTAACCTCCGATAGGTAGATATTTGATGGAGTGTGAATGCTAACCTACTTCTAAGTTGTAAAAGAAATGGAAAAGAGGGTTTAGGGTTTAGAAGAGAAAAGTAAAATAGCCTGGACAACCTCTGTCCTTGGATTTTTACTTCATATGACAAACATTAGTGAGATCAAATTAATGAGCAATGAATGACCAGTATTGCACACAATCATAACCAAGTCTGCAAGTGCAAGATTCAAAGGAAATAAGCAGAAGAACAAGAAATTGAAAACAACATATATCATGCATAGAATTCAAACCCTCATTCATCCATCAAATTTATGATTTCATCATTTAAGCCCAAGATTCACTAATGCAGAGCCATATGCAAGAAAAAGAAATGTAAGTACAATACCACCATAGGGAAGAAACACATGAATAGATCCCAAAATTTGTCTTCTCATTAACTAACAAAATTGTTGGTTGATTACAAAAGAGTAGTATTCACACACCCTACATACATATTCAAGTATGCCACTTACATGCCAAAGTACAATTATAGCTTGCACTCACAAAAGTTCTCTATGTTTTCCCCCTTTACAAATGTTCAAAATTCCCCTTTATATATGGGAGTTCTCTTGTTTACATTGCATGTTTTGGCACTAGTAAGCCTGAATGTGCCCTTATACACAAGTTACAATGCACAATTTATCCCTTGCCGGCTAGAGTAGTACTACCAAATACAAATAGAGTCAGCCTCATGGAATAATGAAAGAAAGAAAGAAAGAATAAAAAAACAAATGGGAGTGAAGAATAAGAATATTATGCCCCTTCTTCAAAATGACCCTTGAAGTTGGTGGTGGCCTCTTGGATGTTAGCCATACTAGGCCCATTATGATACTTGATCTTGATTTGCTGTGAGTATGAAGTTCCCTTTTGACTTTGTCTTGAATTCATACCAATCCCACCAACTACTCTTTAAACTTAGTGAAGAGAGTCTTTAGCCTCATTAAGTCATCAATTCCTTGTTCTATGTGTCGTTGAAAGATTCCTAAGAATTCTTTTATTAATCTTGACATAGACATAATCACTTTAGAATCAGCCTTGATCTTACAAGGAATGGAATTTATTAGAGCCTCCACCATGCTAGTGTTGATATGCACCAGACAAATGAGGGGGGGGGGGGGGGGTGAATCAGTTGTCCCATAAACTTAAATATTTTCTACAATTAAACATTCATTACTTATCCACAATTATTATGATTTAACAATGAGTGCATGAAATTAGAAACTTAACCATAGATACAACATCAAACATAAGAGACACCAGATTTTACGTGGAAAACCCCAAGGTGGGGAAAAACCACAAAGAGGATTAGCTCTCAATATATATTACAATCTTGAAATAATGATGTTCTCCACAGGCCTAAACATACTAGCTTACTACCATTAAGAACAACTAGGTCTAGCAGGGTCACTGCCTCAACCCTAAACCTAGCAAGATTACAATAAGGGATGTTAAACCCTGAGGGTTATCAAACCCTACTAGCAGCTCGCTTCCAAGATCTCTGTCATGATCAAAACCTTCTTATGTCTTTGATTGTACTTGATAATTCCTCTGCTCTGCTCTGTCTCTTCTCTACTCTTCCTCTTATTTCCTATGCCTCTTCTCTGCTCTGCCTTTTGGACCTTTCTTAATATCTTTCCATTTTCACTCAAGGACACCTTTTCCATGACTCAACTACAAGTATTTATATAGTTCATCAACCTTGGAATGATCATCAAGGTTGACATCACAATCATCAACCATTGGAACAGTCTCTAAGGTCTGTATTACAAACATTTACAAGATAGGTCCTAACCTATTACAAATTATGCAAAGGAAATGAAATGTAGATCACACCATACCTTAGCTAGGACTCAAACATGATCTTCCATACCACAACACACTTCCACAATCTTCCAGAGATCTCTGCAATCACTGGGATTAACCAGGTCGGCAAAAACAGGTTACACATTACATTATATGGGAACAATCTTCAAACACGATCTCAAGTCCTTAACGCAAACCAATATCAAGATAGGAACATGATTAGGAGACATCTACAAGTACATTATAATCATCAAGAGAAACTGCACAAACATTAATCACTTTATCCATAGGAATCTTCTCACTGGAACACATGAACTTCATTGTCTTCAGCTGTCATAAAAGAAAGATAGCTTGCAGACCACCAAATCATGAACCATTGCAACTGTAGGCACTTATCATCATCCCAAACTTCCTTCTAGAACCACAGAGCAAAATACCTTATTGCGGAAGAATGCGGAGTAGAATACTTTCTTCCTATCTCAACTAAACTTACAGAAAAAGAAGGTTTCACTTTGGTGAACACAACTCACTCAAAACTTCATGCAGACGACTCAAACTAGGAATGTAGCATCCTTAGTCATACCTCTAACTTACTTCCAATATGCAAACCACAATCTTCAAAAAGGAACAAATGCAGAGGAGTTTACTGGGCTACTCTTCAGCATACAATTAATTGTCTGTACTGCACTTCTCTATAACTCACTTGTTCCTTCCGGAGAGGCTAATTTTCTCAATATCCTAAACATACAAGTCTTCTAAACAAGTAATAGAATAAGATATAGTTGACACCAATGACAACAAGGATATTTTGACATCAATGACAACACTAATTAGGCACATACCTGCAACAATCTCCCACTTTGTCATTGATGGCAACATATGATGTAAAAAACTGCAACAACCATCAAGACAAGATTCTCCCCCTTTCTCTTTACACATATGCACTCTTCCTTTCTCCAAAATTATCCACCTTTCTTTTACACATTTGCACTCTAATTCTTTCACATGACTTCTCTCCCCCTTTGACATCAATGGAAAAGGGTACATACTTGCACTCTTTTGCTCTGATCTAATCTCTCTCCGGAACTCTCTAACTACTCCCCCTAAGAAGTAGCCCTAAAAAGCATCAATCTGGACCTCTGAGCACATCCAGACTAATGCACTACTATGCATCTTAGTTTAGAGCAGGAGGGGTGATAACCCCTATGTTTTCTCTGAGATACTCAAAAAAATCCTTAGGCAGAGGCTTGGTAAAAATGTCTACAATTTGATCCTTGGTAGAAATGTAGTCCAACTTGACTTCATTCTCTCTCACCTTTTCTCTCAGAAAATAATACCTAATGGATATGTGCTTTGTCCTTGAATGCATCACTGGATTCTTTGATATGTTTATGGCACTTGTGTTATCACAAAAGATTGCAATGGGATCTTCATACACAATTTCGATGTCCTTCAAAGTCTGCTTCATTGATAACACTTGAGTGCAACTGCATGCTGATGCAATGTATTCTACTTCTGTAGTAGATAGGGATATTGAATCATGTTTCTTGCTCAACCAAGATACTAATCTTTTTCCCAAGAAGAATGCACCTCCACTTGTACTTTTTCTATCATCCACATCTCTGACCCAATCCGCATCAGTATATGTACTAAGAGTAAAGTCACAATCCTTAGGGTACCACAAACCATAATCCATTGTACCTTCATTGCCTCATCATCAATTGTAACTATCAGTTCCTTATTACCTTTCATCCTATCCCTTAATTGCATAAATGACTAATTCATCTATCCCATTAAGTCTCCCAATGCAGAGCATATGACACTCTAGAGTTTAGTTCCAACATTCATCACTGACTTCAGAACCATAGTACAAAATAGGCATCAGTGGAGAGATGTAGACCCTAGTACTCTAATACTACATATTGTTCTTGGTTTGACTTTAGGACAATTTACAATGGGACTTCTTGGAAGATACGTTTACCAACAATCCTGAATCACATATGGTGATTTTTAATTGAAGAGGCATACAAACTCAAACTTCTTTACATACTTGCATACTGCTCATACTTTGTCATTTTAGTATTTTGAATTAGAACCCTTCAAAGCAGACTATCATAACATATATCTTTGTGCTAGATCTCAGCACTAACTATCTGGCTGGAGGATTTAGAATCTTCAATATAGCTCCCCCCAAGCCATGATTCACAATCTACTTCTCGAAGGAAGTAGCTACTCTAGAACCTAGAGAAGACTCATCTCTTCCTTCATTTGTTTCCTTCCTGACCTAGACCTTGTTCATCTCTTCCTTGATTTATGTTGTATCAACTTTTTCCACTAGTTCCCTTGATTCTGATTGGTTATCCTTCTTATTTCTACAAAAATTTTCAATGTGTCCAGGCTTTTTGTAATTGAAGCACATAGTATTTTTATGATCATTGTTTCTTCCATTCATCCTTCACCTGCCTAGGTTAGCCTTATGTCTAAAATTATTGTATGTATAACAATAGAAACTAAAGGATTCCATTGTCCTATTTGTCCCATAGGCTTTTCTCACTTGACTTCTACACTTATTAGCTCTATGTCCCATTCTATGGCAAGCATAGCATCTAATGGAATTCTGACTAGAGAATGATGGGGTAGTTTGATTCACCCTATTTCTACACCAATTAGTCATGTGACCAAATTTGTTACATAAATTGTAGTAACCATTGAAAGAAGAATACCTTCGAGAATTTGGCTACCTAATTGATAGTCTTCTACTTCTTTGATTCAGCATCTATCTATTTTTGTCCTCTTCTTGACTTGTTCTGAATCCTTTGTCTTTTCCAAATTTTATGCCTTCTCTGTCATCGTCATTTTTCTATTCTACCATTGGCCTATCATATCTAGTAGCACTCATAGTGAATTAATCTCTTTGAGCATGTACATGTTTCAAATCAGCTTTCAAGTCTTCAACTTCTTCTTCAAGCTTCGTGTAGAGTTTAATTTTGTCTTTCAAACAGTTCTCAATTTTTGTCTTTTCTTCATTGTTCTCTTTTAGAGTTTGTTGTAACTGCTTGATTTGCCTTCTTAAATTTTCTTTCAAATCCATGTCTTCTTCTGTAGTTCTTGAGTTATCTCTGTCAATAATGGCAATTAGGAACATATTAATTTGATTCAAAGCAACTTTGTGATCTTCCACATCACATTTGGTGGCCTAGGAACCTTCTTGTTCTTCAATTTGAAAATCCTTATTGGTTTAGACTAGATTCTCCTGGATGTTCTTAATAACCTTAATATTTATACTTTCCACAATCCATCCCAATCTATTGTTGTAACACTGGTAGACTCTGGTCTAGGATGAGTATCCAAGAAAAATGCCATCCTCATACTTAGCATTGTCCTTTTCCATTCTAATGAGGCATTTGGTTCCATAGATTTTAAAATATTTCAAAGTGGGTATTGATCCACACCATAACTTAGCAAGGGTCATTCGTTCTTTGGTTGTTACCTGAACTTTGTTTAATGTACAGATAGTGGTTTGAATTACCTCCTTCCAAAATGTATTTGGTAAATTTGTTTCTTCGATCATTAATTTTGCATTCTTCTGAATAGTTATACTTGCTTCTTCCATTATCTTAATTTTTGTAGAGAGCTATTTTTCTATCCCATAGGTTTCACAAAATATATTGAAATCATTGGAGATAAGTTCTTCTTTTCCAATTCTCAAGCCTTTGATGTCCATGCTTAGCTCATTTTCAAGGGTTTCTTTAAAAATTTTGAGTGCCTCTAGAATCTCTAATTTATCTTTTAAGAAACTAACCCAAGTCATTCTAGAAAAGTCATCAATAAAAAACATAAAGTACCTGTGACCATGGAGGCTTGGCATTCTTGTAGGACCACAAAAGTTTGCATGAATCAATTCCAATCGTTTAATGGAGGATCTTTCTTTATCTTGCCATGCTTTTCTTTATAATCTTTGACATTTCCTACAACTTTTGTTGCTTGAATAATCAATCTCTGGTAGGTCCTTCACAATCTAAACTGGTTTGTTAAATCATCAAGGTTTGCATGGTAGAGTCTTCTATGCCAAACCCAACATATATTGGTCTGAGATATGTATCCAAGAAAGTCACTTTTTCTAAGATGATAGAAATTCTTTTCTGTTCTTTTTGCAATTACTATTGTAGCTCCATATTTTTCTTTGATTTCAAGAGAATCATTTTCAAACACAAACTTGAATCTCTTCCTACATAATTGTCTGACACTTAAGAGATTTTGTTTCAAACCTTTTATATAAAAAACATCTTCAAAAATTTATCTATTGCCAAAATTTGTCAATCTAATTTCAAAAAATTCAGTAGTGCAGTCATCTCCAAACTTGACTAGACCTTCATTGTATTCTTCCAGACTAACAAACTTACTCATGTAACTAGTCATGTGGTTTGAGTAGCTACTATCAATAACCCAATAGTCTTCATCATTGGTACAAGCTTTAGAGCATCTTCGATGGTTGACATTATGTTCTTTGTGAATCACTTCCTTGGACAATCTATTCTTGATATCTCTTGATGAGCATTCAGGTGCATCAGAGAGTATCTATTTTCCTTCCATTAGGATCTCCCTCAAGTTGTTGGACTCTTTCCAAAGAGACATGGCTCTGATACCAATTGTTGATATGCACTAAACAATTAAGACGTGGGTGAATTATTTGTCCCAAAAACTTAAATACTTTCTGCAATTAAACATTAATTACTTATCCATAATTATTATGATTTAACAATGAGTGCATGAAATCAAAAACTTAACCACATATACAACATCAAACACAAGAGACACCAGATTTTATGTGGAAAACCCCAAGGTGTAGAAAAACCATGGAGAGGATTAGCTCTCAATATATATTGCAATCTTAAAATAATGGTGTTCAGGCTTGGTCACTCCACGGGCCTAAACATATTCTCTTACTGCCATGAAGAACAACTAGGTCTAGCAGGCTCACTACCTCAGCCCTAAACATAGCAAGATTACAATAAGGGTTGTTAAACCCTGAGGGCTATTAAACCCTACTAGCAGCTCACTGCCAAGCTCTCTGCCACAATCAACACCTTCTTATGTCTTTGATTGAAGTACAATAATTCCTCTGCTCTTCTCTACCTCTCCTCTGCTCTTCCTCTTCTTCCCTCTGCCTCTTCTCTGCTTTGCCTTTTGGACCTTTCTTATTATCTTTCCATTTTCTCTCAAGGACACCTTTTTCACAACTCAACTACAAGTATTTATACACTTCATCAACCTTGGAATGATCATCAAGGTTAGCATCACAATCATCAACCATTGGAACAATGTCCAAGGTCGGTATTACAAACATTTACAAGATAGGTCCTGACCTATTACAAATTATGCAAATGAAATGAAATGTGGATCATGCCATGCCTTAGCTAGGACTCAAACATGATCTTTCATGCCACAACATGCTTCCACAATCTTCCAAAGATCTCCACAATCACTAGGATTAACTAGGTCGGCCAAAACTAGTTACACGTTACACTATCTGGGAACAATCTTCAAACACACTCTCAAGTCCTTAACATGGACCAATATCAAGATAGGAACATGATTAGGAGACATCCACAAGCATGTTATAATCATTAGGAGAAACCGTATGAACCTTAATCACTTTATCCATAGGAATCTTCTCACTAGAACACATGAACTTCACTGTATTCAACTGTCATAAAAGAAAGATAGCTTGCGGACCACCAAACCATGAACCATTGCAACTGTAGGCACTTATCATCATCCCAGAGTTCCTTCTAGAACTGTAGAGAAAAATACTTTCTTCCAGTCTCAACTGAAATTACAGAAAAAGTAGGTTTCACTCTAGTGAACACAACTCACTCAGATCTTCATGTAGAGAGCTCAAACCTAGAATGTAGCATCCTCAGTCATTCTTCTAACTTACTTCCAATCCACAGACCATGATCTTCAAGCATTAATAAATGCAGAGTAGTTTACTAGACTGATCTTCAGCATACGGTTCACTATCTCTAATTCACTTCTCTATAACTCACTTGTTCCTTTTGGAGAGGCTAATTTTCTCAATATCCTCAACATACAAGCCTTATAAACAAGTAATAGAATAAGATACAGTTGACACCAGTGACAACAAGGATATGTTGACATCAATGACAACACTGATTAGGCACATACTTTCAACAGCTAGTGCCTTTCTTGGCTACATCGATCTTCTTTTGCAATGTACCCTTGCACTTCTATAATAATTTAACTTGGAGCTTCTCAAATTTGATCCACTCTAGTATCACTCCTAGATCTCCTTTATCTAAAATTCCTAATTGCAAAATTGTATTTGGAGGGATAACCTCCATCCTTTCTAAAATTGGTAAATACTCCTCCCAAACGTGGGCCTCATCATCAATGCTTTCCATGAGCCCATCTATAGCCTCCAACTCATGCGCAATACTATGATACATTTTTAGAGCTTCCCTAATGGTAGCCTTCCCAAAGGGTTTCTAGTGAATCTTTCCAAGCAGTGGTTGCAGGTAGGATTCCCAAGGGGTCAGGGGTTATGCTCTCTTTATTGATTGCTACCATTAGGGAAGGAGTAGGAGTAGAGTAATCAATTGGCCCTACCAAATGAGTGAAATAGGTTGATAGTTGTGTAACCTGTTTCTTCAGTTCCTCCTTAGTCACCTCATGTTTTTGCCTTCTATCCAGAACTGCATTCACAACACAATTAGGGCATTTTTGTCTCCCTCTCTAGTCCTTGATCCCAATGTGACCTACTGTATGGTGTAGTCCTCAGAGGTCATTACAGCTTCTTCTTTATCAATCAATGGAGTTGCTATGTGAGAAATCTTGATTCCTTGTTCATTAGTTGATATGTGTGAGAGGGTCCTGACCCTCTTGCCCTTACGAGGTGCCCCTAATACTTGGGATATAGTAGTCAAATCCTACTCCTCAACATATATTCTCTTCCTCTTCTCCACTATCTTGTTTAACTAGCCTGGGAGGCCTGACCTAGTGGTGGCATCTTGTGGTGGAGGAGTTGGAGGTGGAGATGGTGATTTTGTTGGAGAAGGGGTCAAGACTTGTGTCTTCCTTGATTCATTAGACCCCTCATCATCTTCTTCTTGTGCCTCAAAAGAGATATTCCCAACTAGCTCTTACAAAGTAGGCCCCAGGTTGCCCATGATCTCCTCAAATATATCCTCTGATTTTTCTTTGGGAGCCCCTATAGGGGCCTCAGTTGGTTTCTCTTTTTCAACACTAGGCACTTCATCCTATTGGTCTTGTAATCACTTAGGCAGGTCTAGTTTTCTTTTCTCTATAGCCAGAGGCATAGCGTCATCTTTCTCTTGCCCCTCAATAGAAATATCTTCCTTTTCCATCTGCTCCTCAATTGTTTGGCTAGAATCCACTAGAGTTTGTGTGCTAAGAGGAGTAGGGAAGAGAAAGGAGGGAGTGATGTAGAAGGTGGAGGTTGAGAGGGAATTGAAGGCTTGGAGATGGAATGTTGAGAAGGAATGGAAGGTTGGGAGATGGAAGGTTGAGATGGAATAGAAGGTTGGGAGATGGAAGGATGAGATGGAATGGAAGGAGAAGGTGGTGTGGGTGATGGAAATGAGGTTTGTTGACTGGTGGATGAGGGTGGTGAAGTGGAGGATGTTTCAACCCTAACTTTAGTTGCAGCTACAGTGGAGATGAGGACAAGAGGAGAGGTGGATGTGATGGTGGGAGTAGGGGTTGATTCCATGGTGACACCCCCAAAGGTAAGACTTGTGGTTCTTCTAGCCAAGGGTATAATGTCTTCTTCCTCTTCTTTTGAGTGCAGGGTTCAACTGCTTCCATGTACGTGGCATCTTTGTATAGTGTTGGCCACCATAGGTGGGCTAATTTTACCTTCCTTGCCGTGGATTCTCCTAAGTTATGTCCTTCGGCAACCCCACTATGTCCTTCTTGCAAGATGGTTTTCCTTTCATGGTTATAGACAACTCTCTATATGTATGTCATCATTTCTCTTGTGATGTAGTTCCCCTTCTATTAATGTGTATGGTGCTACTCTTCATGCTAGTGATTGTTTGTCTTGTGGGGTTAGATCTTTTGGGAATTCTTCAGTGGATAATAGGATTGTAATATCTTCTAACTCTTCTAATACCACTATAATGCAAAACAAGTGTGTACTAGGTAGTTCTTCTCTATGTACATCTGGTTCCTCACTAGTCTCAATTCTTGATAAATAATATGGGTCTTGTTTGTTCCTTCCAGGTTTCACCATTATCTTAAAAATGAACCCTTGAAATAGTAGAAACCATCTTGAGATCTGGTCATGTGTTACCAATTTATTAATTAGGTACTTAAAAGGTTCATGGTATGTGAAGAAGATGAACGGTGTGGAAAGTAGATAATGCTGGTATTTTTGTAGTGCATATACCATTGCTAATGTTTCTCTTTCTATGGTGCTATAGTTCTTTTTTGTTGTTGATAATTTCCTACTAGCAAAGGCTATAGGATGATGTTTATTCCCTTTTAGTTGAGTTAGAACTACTCCTATGGCTATTCCTGAGGCATCAACATGAACAAGGAACAAATTATTCCAATTCAAAAAAATGAGGATTGGTGCTTCTACAATTTTTGTTTTAGTATATCAAAGGCTTTTTGGGCTTTCCTGTTCCATTCAATACTTTCTCATGTTTTCTTTTTTAGTAGTGTTGCAAGTATGGGCCTAACCAGTGTTGTCATTAATGTCAACATACTCCTGTTGCATTGATGATAAGAATTGGATGAGCTGTATGCTAAGGATATTGAGAACATTAACCCTATCAGGAATGGAGAAGAACAGTGAAGACAATGATGTAAAGATCCCAGCTAAGATGAAGATCAGAGGATGCACATCAAAGGGTTTGTAGATATGTGTCTAGAGGTCTGCAAGCATCTATTTCAATATGACAATAATGTCATACTGTGTTCTTGAGGTTCTGAATGAAGGAGAGAATGATTTTAGTAAGCATTAGTGTGGATGTTTTTGGTGATCTAGGAAAGCTTGTGGAGGTCTTTGGATTGTGTCTAGTTCGTGTTAGTGGTCCGCATTGAAGATTGAGCTCATAATTGAAGAATTACTTCTAGATGATGATGTTCTTCCTAAGTCTGGTCGACCGAATGAGTTACACATCCTACGGATGATCTTGGAGATGTTCTATGGAGAATAGTGTGTTCCCAAAGGAAGATTGAAATTTTAGATTTGTGTGACTGATAGTGTGTTGATCTGTGTGAAGTCTTTTTTTAATTAGTTATGTTGTATTTATGTATTTGCTCTGTAATGTATGCTGACTTGGATGATTATCCCTAAGTCGATGTCTTGTATAAATAAGGAGTTGTAAAGTCATTTCAAATGTATCTTGTGGAGATGAGAGTGTGGTAGAGAGGAGTAGAGCGAAAGGCAAAGCAGAAGTATTGAGCTTAAATGGAACCGACTCAGGCATGGTGAAGATGCTATTCTTCAGTTTAAGTATGTAATACTTATCATTCTATAGACTGTGTGTCTCCTGTAGGCAGTGAGCCCTAATTGGCATGTGCCATTTTGTTCTTCCTATTCTTTTAACATAGAATACAATCTTGGGTTTGTCACCTTGTAGTTTTTCCCTTAACCAGGTTTTCCATGTCAAAAATCTTGGTGTCATATGTGTTGATGTGTTTCTACTTTTGAATTGTTGCATTATGTTTCATGATTGATTTATTATTATGTTGTTGAATTAAGAAAATGATTAAAGTGATTAATTACAAGAAAGTTTTGGACAACTGATTCACCCCCCCATCTCAGTTGTCTGTCCTAAATCTAACAATTGGTATCAGAGCCAAGTTCCTCTAAAAGGAGCTTAACCACTTGAGGAGATCCAAGATGTCATCCTACAAAAAGGATAGTCCAACGTTTGATGGAACCAATTTCACTCTTTGGAAAAGTCACATGGAATGCCACCTGCAATGTATGAGAATGCCATATTGGATCATGGCTTCAATGAAGTATGATCCTCCTCAGAATGGTCCGTATACCATAGATGAAATCAGAGATGTTGAAACCAATCTGCGGACTAAAAAAGCTCTTCTAAGTGCCTTATCTGATTCAGAGCTGATCATATATGAGATTTGGCAAAAACTAGAACTTCTACATGAAGGAGACAAGTATGTTAAATGTGCCAAGCTACATAGTCTTAAAGGAAAATTTGAAAACCTAAAGATGAGAGAAGATGAAAATATCACTTCATTTATGCCAAGAGTAAATGAGCTTGTTTGTGGCATTAGATGTGCTAGTGGAATCTTGGACGAATATGAGATGGTTGGCAAAGTTCTCAGATCCCTTCCTAATTCTTACAAATATAAGGTTGCTGCTATTGAAGAATTTAGATCCTTTTTAGGTATCACAAGAGATCAATTGGTTGGTAAACTAGCTGCATTTGAATTGACCAAGTTTGGAGATGACCCCCCAAGACTGAATCTACATTCAAAGCTAGTGCCTCTGTAAAAGGAAAACAAAAGTTTGATCTGGGAGAGAACTCTTCAAGGAAACTATCATGGTATGAAAAAGAAAGAAAAGACCTGGAAGAAGATGAAGTAGAAGCTACTCAACTTGAAGCCCTTATTGCAAAAAGACTGTCACGAGGATCCGATAAGCATGAGGGGAAATTACCTTTTAAATGTTTTAACTGCAATAAGATTGGTCATTTTGCCTCAAGGTGTCCGGAAACATTTTCAAGGACAAATCCTAATAGATCAAGGTTCCAAAAGAATTGTTACTATGTTCATGAAGATGATGATAATGAAAGATTAACAGATGATGAATTAGAGACAGGAAACAAATCTGGAAGTGATTGGTTGTTTATTGCCATCAAGGAAGAAGATCAAATGCCCTCTGAATCTGTCAATCATAAAATTGTAGAAAGAGTTCTGGCTACCCAAGTTGAAGAAAAGGATGATTGGGTCATTGATAGTGGATGCTCTCACCATATGACATGTGACAAAAATAAGTTCATAGATTTGGAAAGATATGAAGGAGTGGTAAAATTTGGTGATAATTCTGCTAGTAGAATCAGAGGTAGAGGAACTATTTCTTTAAATGGAAAGAATAAAACCAGTAATGTATTATATGTTGAAGGTATGAAGCACAATCTTCTCATTGTTGGACAGTTGGTGGATAAAGGTTATGATCTCTGATTCATGAATGGAAAATGCAAGATCTTTGAAAGTTTCGGAATAGAGATTGCATCCGGTACTCAAACAAAAGGTAATATCTTCCACTTGGTTGGTACTGGTAAAAGTTGTTTATTTATTCAAATTGATCAGAGTTGGTTGTGGCATAGAAGAATGTGTCATGTGAATTTTGATAATATCATCAAGATAAGCAACACTCAGGGTGTAAGAGATCTTCCAAGATTGGTGAAACCTACAAATAGTTTGTACAAAGAATGTCAGTTGGGTAAACAAAGCAGAATCTCATTTAAAAGAAAGGAACAATCTTCTACCAGATTATTGGACTTAGATCATACTAATCTATGTGGTCCAGCAAGAATCAGGAGTGTGCAAGGTGATAGATACTTCATGTTATTAATTGATGACCACTCCCAGATGATGTGGGTGACTTTTCTAAAAGAGAAATCAAAAGCTCTTGAGAAATTCAAAATATTCAAGGCTATGGTAGAGAATGAACCAAATTAAACATAAAATTTCTAATGTCTGATAGAGGTGGAGAATTCACATCCGGTGAGTTCATAGAATTCTATGAGAAATATGGAATTAAAAGACAGTTGTCTACTCCTAGGACTCCACAGCAGAATGGAGTAGTGGAGAGAAAGAACTAGACCATCCAGGAAGCATCTAGAACCATGATGATGGAAGAAAATATTCCTCAGATCTATTGGAGAGAAGTTGTAAGCATTGCAATCTATACTCTTAATCAAGTACAAATCAAAAGCAATACTGGTAAGACTCCTTATGAACTTTGGTTTGGCATCACTCCCACTATGAAGTATTTTAGAGTCTTTGGTAGCAAATGTTACATTAAGAGAGATGAAGATCTAGGAGAATTTGATGCTAGAAGTGATGAAGGAATATTCTTGGGTTATTCTACTCAAAGCAAGGCATACTGGTGTTATAACAAGAGATTGAGGAAGATTGTAGAAACTACAAATGTGAAGGTTGATGAAGGTATTGAAAAACCCTCAAGGTTTTATGAATATGATGAAGATGATCATAATGATGTTTTTGTTCAAGAAGTCCAAGCCCCTTCTGAAACTTAGATTTAGACTGATCCAGTGAATCAGGAAGAAGAGATAAGTTTGAATGAACCTATTCAAGAATCAAAAGTGCAAGAAACTCCCAAAATTCCTAGGTATGTAAGACTGAATCACTCTGAAGATCAGATCATAGGTGATAAAAGAAAAGGTGTTCAAACAAGAAGAAAGTTTTCTCAAGATTCAAAAGAGTATTGTTTGATTTCAAAGATTGAACCAAAGATAGTGAATGAAGCTTGCAATGATGAAAAATAGACTAAAGTAATGGAGGAAGAGCTAAAGCAAATTGAGAAAAATCACACTTGAGATCTTGTTCCCAGACCAAAAAATAAGAATGTGATTGGAACCAAATGGATATTCCAGAATAAACTGAATGAAGATGGTGAAGTAGTTAGAAACAAAGCTAGATTGGTCTGCAAGGGTTACTATCAAGTAGGAGTTGATTTTGAAGAAACTTTTGCTCTGGTGGAAAGAATTGAAGCTGTCGGGTCATTTCCTACCTTTTCTGCCTTCAAGGACTTCAAAGTATATCAGATAGATGTCAAGTCTACCTTCCTGAATGGTGACTTAGAAGAAGAAGTTTACATTGAGCAACTGGATGGATTTCAATTGTTTGATCATGGTGATATGGTCTACAAGTTGAAGACAGCAATGTATGGACTCAAGCAAGCCCCAAGAGCCTAGTATGAAAGATTGGATTAGCATCTTTTGAAGATTGGTTTCAACAAAGGTACTGCTGACAGTAATTTGTATTTCAAAATTGGTCATGAAAATATCTTGATTGTTGAAGTGTTTGTTGATGATATCATTTTTGGAGGAAGAGATAGTATGTGCAAAACTTTTGTAAATCAAATGAAAAGTGAATTTGAGATGTCCATGTTTGGGGAAATGAATTTCTTCTTCGGTCTGAAAATCATTCAAACAAAGAAAGGGATCTTCATTTCTCAGACCAAATATGTGAAAGAATTGTTGAAGAAATTTGGGATGAAAGACTCAAAACCAATGAGTACTCCCATGGCAACCGGATGTAAATTAAGCAAAGATGATGACTCTCCTAAGGCTAATGAGAAAAAGCACAAGTTAATGATTGGAGGATTATTGTATCTCACTCAAACTAGACTTGACATTATGAATGTTGTTGGTCTTGTTGCTAGATTCTAAGCTGATCCTAGAGAATCTCATGTCATGGAAATCAAGAGGGTTTCTAAATATCTAAAAGGAATAGTTGAGTATGGATTGTGGTATCCCAAAGATCATGATTTTTCTCTTCATGCATATACAGATGCGGATTGGGCAGGAGATGTGGATGACCGGAAGAGTACCAGTGGTGGAACATTCTTTTTGGGGAAGAGATTGGTTTCTTGGCTGAGCAAGAAACAAGAGGCAATATCTCTGTCCACTGCAGAAGTAGAATATATTGCAACAGCAGGTAGTTGCACTCAAGTATTGTGGATGAACCAAATGCTAAGAGATATTAGAGTGGAGTATGAAGAACCTATCACAATCTTCTATGATAATTCAAGTGCAATTAACATGTCTAAAAATCTGTTGTTGCATTCAAAGACAAAACATATATCCATCAAGTTTCACTTTATAAGAGAGCAAGTTAACAAAAATAAATTCAAATTGGAGTTTGTGCCTTCCAAGGATCAGATTGCAGATATTTTTACTAAACCTCTACCTAAGGACTCTTTTGAGTATCTCAAGAAGAAGTTAGGGGTCATTACCCCTCTAGTTCTGAATTAAGGTACACTAATGTGTATCAGTCCGGTGGATCTCACAGTCATATCTTGTGGTCTAGATTGATGATGGGAAGCTGCTACTCAAGGGGAGCAATTGGTATGATACTGAATTGATGCAAGTATGTGCCCTTTGCCATTGATGTCAAAGTGGGAGAGAAGACATGTGAAAAACAAGTAGTTGCTAATCAAAGGGGAAGTAGTAAAGGAAGAGAAGACATGTGAATGGTTGTTGTTGATAGCGGGAGAAAAACAAGTAGTTGCTGATCAAAGGGGGAGCTATCTCCATGAGGATAAACTCTTGTCTTGATGGTTAAAATAGTTATTCACATCATATGTTGCCATCAATGACAAAGGGGGAGATTGTTGCAAGTATGGGCCTAACTGGTGTTGTCATTGATGTCAATATACTCTTGTTGCATTAATGATAAGGATTGGATGAGTTGTATGCTAAGGATATTGAGAAAATTAGCCCTATCAAGAATAGAGAAGAACAGTGAAGATAGTAAGGTAAAGATCCCAGTTAAGATGAAGATCAGAGGATGTGCATCAAAGGGTTTGTAGATATGTGTGTTAAGATGATTCAGTAAAGATTTTAGAGGTCCACATGAAGATCTGTAGAAGTTATGGCCACTTAAATAAAATTAGTTCTGGCAGATGTTATGAGGTGACAAAGTGACACAGATAGGTCCGGTGAGATCCAGAAATGCAATATCTTGTTCTGCGGATTTGGTGGAGTGTTTAGGAAGTCAATGTGAATTGACAACTCAATTGGTTCATGGTCTGGAGGTCCACAAGCATCTATTTCAATATGAAAGTAATGTCAGACTATGTTCTTGAGGTTCTGTATGAAGGAGAGAATGATTTTAGTAAGTAGAAGTAGTGTGGATGTTTTTGGTGATCTAGGAAAGCTTGTGGAGGTCTTTGGATTGTGTCTAGTTCGTGTTGGTGGTCCACATTGAAGATTGAGCTCATAATTGAAGAATTAATTCCAGAAGAAGATGTTCTTCCTAAGTCTGGTCGACTGGATGAGTTACACATCCTATAGATGATCTTGGAGATGTTCTGTGGACAATGGCATGTTCCTAAAGGAAGATTGAAGTCTCAGATCTGTGTGGTCGACAGTGTGTTGAACCATGTGAAGTCTTTTTGTAATTAGTTAGGTTGTATTTATGTATTTTCTCTATAATGTATGCCGACTTGGATGATTATCCCTAAGTCGATGTCTTGTATAAATAAGGAGTTGTAAAGTCATTTCAAATGTATCTTGTGGAGATGAGAGTGTGGTAGAGACAAGCAGAGTGAAAGGTTGAGAAAAAGTATTGATCTTAAATGGAACTGACTCAAGCATGGTGAAGATGCTATTCTTCATTTCAAGTATGTAATACTTATCATTTTGTAGACAGTGTGTCTCCTATAGGTAGTGGGCCTCTTGTGAGCAGTGTGCTCGGGCAGTGAGCCCTAATTGGCATGTGCCATTTTGTTCTTCCTATTCTTTTAATAAAGAATACAATCTTGGGTTACTCACCCCATGGTTTTTCCCTTAACCAAGTTTTCCACGTCAAAAATCTTAGTGTCATATGTGTTGATGTGTTTTTGCTCTTGAATTGTTGCATTATGTTTCATGATTGATTTATTATTATACTGCTGAATTAAGAAAAGGATTAAAGTGATTAATTGCAAGAAAGTTTTGGACAACTGATTCACCCCCCCTCTCAGTTGTCTGTCCTAAATCTAACAAGTAGATCTTCTAACAAAGCTGTGATTCTGATATACCCTTTGATAAATTTCGTGTGATATCTGGTGTATCTCGAAAATGTCTTAACTTCTAAAGCATTATTTGGTGGTGGTAGATTATGTATTAGCTCTATCTTCATTGGATCCACCATTAGTCCTTATTTACATATGACCTAGGAGTGTCCCATACGGTACTGCAAATGTACCATTTTTTAGATTTAGTGAAATATGCATGCTCCTACATTAGTTTAACATCATCTAGAGAACCTGAATATGGGCTTTTAATAGGCCATAGACCGTCTAGTCATCTAATTACACTTCAAGGAAATCATGAATAAAGTGTTTAAATGTATTAATCATTATCCAAATAAATATTGCCGGTGCATTTTTAAATCCAAATGGCATGATCATATACATAAATGATCCCCATTTTGTAGCAAAAGTTGTTTTAGGTTGATCTTCTTCCCAGATCTTTACTTGGTGGTATCTGGAAAACCCATCAGTGAATGAGTAAATCTCCCTTTAGGATACTAATTCTAGTATTTCTTCTATGAAAGGTGTGGGAAACAGATCATGTATACATGCTTTATTTAATTTTTCTGGTCTTCTTGTTTTGAACTACCATTGGGCTTATCCATTCTGCATCTTCTACTAGTTTAATTATTCTAACGGCCAACATCTTATGTATTTCAATTTTTACTTTCTTCTTCATGTTTGGATTTAGTCTATATAGTCTTTTCCATACCTATTTGGTGCCTTCCTTAAGTTGGATTTTCATCACTCCTACTTCTTTTTTGATTCCTTTCATTCGGGTAAAGTTCTGGGGAAATAAATATTGAAAGTCTGTTAGAGTTTCAATTGTTTATGCCACTACTTTTCATCTGAGTAGTTTCCTATTCGTGCTAGTTTGGGATCACCTTTGGTTGTAATATTTGTTTCTATCAGTTTAATGGGTTTAGTATATTATTTTTCCTTTGAGGTGGTAATTTCTTCTATTTCTGTTTCTCCTTCACCAATTTCTATGTCTGGTATTTGTTCTTCCTTGTCATCTTCTATCATACAACAGTGTTTTCTCAATCCAGAATCTTCCCATTGCATCCAATCTTTGTATTTATAGATTTGCTCATCTTCTAAAGGTGTCGAATGGGGTTGTGGTATTGGCATTTCTTCTTCCTTTATTGGGCTAAAAGTAGTTGCCTTTATTTTCCTAAGTGCAACTTGTATCTAGAAGTTTTTGCTAAAGAATGAAAAAGTCAGGATAAAGTATGTGGTCAAATCTTTCCATGTTTCGATGTCCCCTCTTCTCTCCTGATAAAGGTATCAGGTTCCTACCATCAGGCATAGGGTCTAGTATAATAGTTGAATGTATAGTCAGTCATCATAGTCATAGTTTCCTTCCTAGTGGTACCATCATATCTCTAAGTGTTTCTCTAGAGGGATAACACCTTCGTATGTAGGGATGTCTTTGTAGTCCCCTACCTCTAGTATAAATCTTGCAATTTTTAGGGTGTTGAATGTGTCTCATTTCTTTATGGTTTGCTAGTGGGTGTTGTACTAGCATGTTGTAGTGTAGATAAGGATATGTGATAGTGTAGCCAGCCTATCTACTTCATTGGGGATGGTTTTCTTGATTTCATTTATGTAAGGAAACAATTCACCTATTTTCGAGTATTTATGTAATTTTGTCTAAGGATTTTGGGAGATAAGACAAATCATGCAAGAGTCCCCTTTGTTGTACCCTTCTTTCATTCTGGTGGTACCACACATGTCTTGCTCTACACTGATCTATGCCAGTTGTGTTTTCCTTATCATAAATATTCTTTGGGAGCCAAAAAGTCTATGAGAGTACACCTATTGATTGTCTTACATCCATGCCTCTGACACTGCCTTATTATCCGTAGTGCCTTTAGTGTCCTCTATTTCTAGTTCTCCTTCTTTATTTGGTTCTTCTAAAGTCTTTTCTACTGGTATGGTTATAGTATTGATTGTTTGGTCACTATCTTCATAATCTTTTGCATTCACTTCCTCCACATTGGACCCTCCAGACCTCCTCCCTAGGGGTATATGGACCATTCTCTTATTGTCTGCAAAGAAAATCTCCTCTTTCTGGGCATCTATAATTCTATTGGAGTCTATAAACCATATTAACCCCAAGAGTGCATCAAATGGGTTGAATGTTTCCTTCATAGTAACCACCTCGAAATAGATAGATTGTTTTACTCTTTTTACATTTACTTCCACATTCCTTCAGGTTCCCAGTGTTTGAATATTCTAGTACTGTCTGCCAAGTTAATATTGTAGGGAGTTGGCTCTAGTGTTGGTTTTACTAGATATTCCCATATTCTTTTAGGAATTAAGTTGACATCCGATCCCAAATCAATTATAACCTTAGGGATCTTCTTCTAGAAGATCTGGAACTCAATCATAATTGGTCTCAATTTCCAAAGTCTCCCCACTATTCTTACCTAGGGTATAGCCTTTTTGCTCCATTATTTATTAAGTTGTGTTATTTTAGTAAGTAGGTCCTATTACCATGCTAATTTTACAAATAGTTGAAGGACCCTTACTTCCTATTCTGTAAAGTAGTTGTTTTCTAACTTTTCTATCTCTTGTTCCTACTCAAGGATGTTTTTAGTTTGTTCTACTAACTAGTCATGTTGTTCTTTTGAGGGGTAGAATTCTTCTTCTTCTCTAGAGCTGTTATCCTCCTCTAAAGTCACCGGGCTTGACCTTTCGATATTCATACCTTTCTAATTGACCATAGCGGCCTTGCCCTTTTTCTCGGGTCTATACTTAGTGTAGCAATCATCTTCGGTACTATATGTTGCAAGTATGGGCCTAGTCGATGTTGTCATTGATGTCAACATACTCCTATTGCATTGATGTCAAGGATTGGATGAGCTGTGTACTAAGGATATTGAGAAAATTAGTCCTGTCAAGAACTAGAGAAGAATAGTAAAGACAATCAATCTCTTTGAAGTAAAGATCCTAGCTAAGATGAAGATCAAAGAATGCGCATCAAAGGGTATGTAGATATGTGTCTAAATATGATCCAGCCAAGATTTGAGAGGTCTACATGAAGATTTGGAGAAGTTATGGCTAGATGAGTAAAAATGGTTTTGGCAGATGTTCAGAGGTGACAGAGTGACACAAATAGGTCCAATGAGATTCAGAAATGCAGTATCATATTCTGTGGATTTGGTGGAGTGTTTAGGAAGCCAATGCGAATTGACAACTCAATTGGTTAGTGGCCTGGAGGTCTGCAAGCATTTATTCTAATGTGGCAGTGATGACAAAATGTGTTCTTGAGGTTTCAGATGAAGATGTGAATGATTTCAGTAAGTAGAAGTGGTGTGGATGTTCTTCATGATCCAGGAAAGCTTGTGGGGGTCTCTAGATTGTGTCCAGTTTGTGTTGGTGGTCCACATTGAAGATTGAGCTCGTAATTGAAGATTTACTTATGGTGATGATGTTCTTCCTAATCATGGCTGACCGGATGATTTACACATCTTGTAGATGATCTTGAAGATGTTATGTGAAGCATGGAATGTTACTCAAAGAAGATTGAAGTCCCAGATATGTGTGGCCAACAGTGTGGTGATTCCCATGAAGTCTTTTGTAATAAGTCAAGTTGTATTTGTGTATTTGCTCTATAATAAAATAAAGTGTGTATTGTGTCGACTTTGATGATTATCCCAAAGTCGATGTCTTGTATAATACAGTTGTGAAGTCATTTCAATGTATTTAGGGAGATGAGGAAGTGGTAGAGAGGAGAAGAGAGAAAAGTAGAGTAGAAGTGTTGAGCTTAAATGGAACTGATTCAAGCATGGTGAAGATGCTAATCTTCAGTTCAAGTATGTAATATTTATTATTCTATAGATTGTGTGTCTCCTGTAGGCAGTGGGCCTCTTATGAGCAGTGTGCTTGGGCAGTGAGCCCTAATTGGCATGTACCATTATGTTCTTCTTAGTCTTTTAACAGAGAATACAATCTTGGGTTAATCACCCTGTGGTTTTTCCCTTAACCAGGTTTTCCACGTTAAAATCCTAGTGTCATATGTGTTAATGTGTTTCTGCTCTTAAATTATTGCATTGTGCTTCCATGATTGATTTATTATTATTCTATTGAATTACAAGAAGGATTTAAGTGTTTAAAGAAAAGAAAGTTTTGGGACAATTGATTCACCCCCCTCTCAGTTGTCTGTCTTAAATCAACAATTGGTATCAAAGCTAAGTTCCTCTAAAAGAGCTTAGCCGCTTGAGGAGATCTAGGATGTCTTCGTATAAGAATGATAGTCTAAGGTTTGAAGGAACTAATTACACTCTTTGGAAAAGCCTCATGGAATGTCACTTGCAATGTATGGGAATGCAATATTAGACCATAACATCAAAGAAGTATGTTCCTCCAAAGAATGGCCTGACAACTGTAGATGTAATAAAAAATGTTGAAGACAATCTTCAGGCTAAAGAAGCTTTACTAAGTGCCTTATCTGATTCAGAGCTGACAAATGTTATAGATTTAAAAACTGCATATGAGATTTGGGAAAAATTGGAACTTCTGCATGAAGGAGACAAATATGTTAAGTGTGCCAAGCTGCAAAGTCTGAAAGAAAATTTTGAAAACCTGAACATGAATGAAGATGAGAATATCACTACATTTATGCCAAAAGTGAATAAGCTTGTTTGTGGCATTAGGTGTGCAGGTGGAATCTTGGATGAAAATGAGATCGTTGCCAAAGTTCTCAGATCCCTACCTCCTGCTTACAAACACAAGGTTGCTACTATTGAAGAACTCATATATTTATCAAATATCACAAGAGATCAATTTGTTAGAAAATTAGTTGCATTTGAATTGGCTGAGTTTGGAGATGCACCCTCCAAGACTAAATCTACATTCAAAGCTAGTGCCTCTATAAAAGGCAAACAAAGGTATGATTCAGGAGAAAACTCCTCAAAGAAACTATCATGGTATGAAAAAATAAGAAAAGACCTAGAAGAAGATGAAGCAAAAGCTGCTCAACTTGAAGCCCTTATTACAAAAAGACTACCAAGAGGATCTAGTAAGTATGAAGGAAAATTGCCCTTCAAATGTTTCAACTGCAACAAGATTGGTCATTTTACCTCAAGGTGTCCAGAAAGATTTTCAAGGAAAAATCCAAATAGATCAAGATTTTAAAAGAAATGTTACTATGTTCATGATGATGATGGAGTAACAGATGATGAATCAGAGATAGGAAACAAATCTGGAAGTGACTGGGTGTTTATTGCCATCAAGGAAAAAGATCCAATGCCCTATGAATCTGTCAATCATAAAATGATAGAAAGAGCTCTATCTGCCCAAGTTGAAGAAAATGATGATTGGGTCATTGACAGTGGATGCTCCCACTATATGACTGGTGACAAAAATAAGTTCATAGATCTAGAAAGATATGAAGGAGGTGTTGTAAAATTTGGTGATAATTTTGTTGGTAGAATTAGAGGCAGAGGAACTATTTCTTTTGATGGAAAGAACAAAACCAGTGATGTACTGTATGTTGAAGGTCTGAAGCACAATCTTCTCAATGTTGGGTAGTTGGTGGACAAAGCCTATGATCTCTAATTCAAAAATGGAAAATGTAAGATCTTTTAAAGTTCTAAAATAGAGGTTGCATCTGGTGCCCAAACAAAAGGTAACATCTTCGACTTGGTTGGTACTGACAAAAGTTGTTTATTTGTTCAAATTGATCAGAGTTGGTTGTGGCATAGGAGAATGTGTCATGTGAATTTTGATAATATCATCAAGATAAGCAACACTCAGGCTCTAAGAGATCTTCCAAGATTGACGAAACCTACTAACAATTTGTGCAAAGAATATCAGTTGGGTAAGCAGACCAGAGTCACATTTAAAAGTAAGGAACAATCTTCTACTGGATTGTTGGACTTAGTACATACTGATCTATGTGGATCGGTAAGAATCAGGAGTTTGCAAGGTGATAGATATTTCATGTTACTAATTGATGATCATTCCCGGATGATGTCGGTGAATTTCCTAAAAGAAAAATTTAAAGCTTTTCAGAAATTCAAAATATTCAAGGCCATAGTAGAAAATGAAACCGGGTTAAAAATAAAGTGTCTTAGGTCTGATAGAGGTGGAGAATTCACATCCAGAGAGTTCATAGAATTTTGTAAGAAACATGGGATAAAAAGACAGTTATCTACTCCAAGGACTCCACAGCAGAATGGAGTAGTGGAGAGAAAGAACCAGACCATCTAGGAAGCATTTAGAACCATGATGATGGAAGTAAATGTTCCTCAGATCTACTGGAGAGAAGTTGTAAGCACTGCTATCTATACTCTTAATCGAGTACAAATCAGAAGCAATATTGGTAAGACTCCTTATGAACTTTGGTTTGGCATCACTCCTACTATGAAATTTTTCAAAGTCTTTGGTAGTAAATGTTACATTAAAAGAGATGAGGACCTTGGCAAATTTGATGCTAGAAGTGATGAAGGAATATTCTTGGGTTATTCTACTCAAAGCAAAGCATACCAGTGTTACAACAAGAGATTGAGAAAGATTATACAAAGTACAAATGTGAAGGTTGATGAAGGCATTGAAAACCCTCAAGGTTTTATGAATATGAAGAAGCTGATCACAATGATGTTTTCATCCAATAAGTTCAAGCCCCTTCTGAAATTTAGATCCAGATTGATCTGGAGAATCCTGGAATACAGGAAGAAGAGATAAGTTTGAATGAACCTGTCCAAGAAATAGAAGTGCAAGAAATTCTCAAAACTCCTAGTTATGTAAGACTAAATCATTTTGAAGACTAGATCATAGGTGATAAAAGCAAAGGTGTTCAAACAAGAAGAAAGATTACTCAAGATTTAGAAAAGTATTGTCTGATTTCAAAGATTGAACCAAAAATAGTAAGTGAATCATGCAACGATGAAAGCTAGACTAAAGCAATGAAGGAAGAGTTGATACAAACTGAGAAAAATCACACTTGGGATCTTGTTCCTAGACCTAGAAATAAAAATGTGATTGGGACCAAATGGGTCTTTCAGAATAAACTGAATGAAGATGGTGAAATAGTCAAAAACAAAGCTAGATTGGTCTGTAAGGATTATTCTCAAGTAGAAGGAGTTGATTTTGAAGAAACTTTTGCTCCGGTAGCAAGAATTGAAGTAGTCAGATTATTTCTTGTCGTTGCTACCTTCAAGGATTTCAAAGTATATCAAATGGATGTCAAGTCTGCCTTCTTAAATGGTGACTTGGAAGAAGAAGTATACATTGAGCAACCTGATGGATTTCAATTATCTGATTAGGGTGATATGGTCTACAAGTTGAAGAAAGATCTATATAGACTCAAACAAGCCCCAAGAGCCTGGTATGAAAGACTGTATAAACATCTTTTGAAGATTGGTTTTAACAAAGGTACTGTTGACAGTAACTTGTACTTCAAAATTGATCATGAAAATATCTTGATTGTTGAAGTTTTTGTTGATGATATCATTTTTGGAGGAAGAGATAGTATGTGCATGACTTTTGCAAATCAAATGAAAAGTGAATTTGAGATGTCTATGTTTAGGGAAATGAATTTCTTCTTGGGTTTGCAAATCACTCAAACAAAGAAAGGAATCTTCATATCACAAACCAAATATGTGAAAGAATTGTTAAAGAAATTTGGAATGGAATATTCAAAACCAATGAATACTCCCATGGCAACCGGATCTAAACTAAGAAAAGATGATGAATCTCCTAAGGCTGATCAGAAAAAGTACAGGTCAATGATTAGAGGACTACTATATCTTACTCAAACTAGACCTGATATTATGAATGCTTTTGGTCTTCTTGCTAGATTCCAAGCTAATCCCAGAGAATCTCACATCATGGCAATCAAGATAATTCTTAGATATCTAAAGGGAACAATTGAGTATAGTTTATGGTATCCTAGGGATCATGATTTCTCTCTTCATGCATATACAGATGCGGATTGGGCAGGAGATGTGATTGACCAGAAGAGTACCAATGGCGGTGCATTATTTTTGGGGAGAAGATTGGTTTCTTGGTTGAGCAAGAAACAAGAGGCAATATCTCTATCCACTGCAGAAGTAGAATATATTGCAGCAGCAGGTAGTTGCACTCAAGTATTGTGGATGAAGCAAATGCTTAGAGACATCAGAGTGGAGTATGAGGAACCTATCACAATCTTCTGTAATAACTCAAGTGCAATAAACATATCAAAAAATCTAGTGTTGCATTTAAAGACAAAACATATATCCATCAAGTTTCACTTTTTGAGAGAGCAGGTGAATAAGAATGAAGTCATATTGGAGTTTGTGCCATCTAAGGATCATATTGCAGACATCTTTACTAAACCTCTACCTAAGGACCCTTTTGAGTATCTCAGGGAGAAGTTAGGGGTTATTACTCTTTAGGTTCTGAATTAAGGTGCACTGATGTGCATTAGTCCAGAGGATCTCATAGTCATATCTTGTCATCCAGATTGATGATAGGAAGCTGCTACTCAGGGGGAGTAGTCTGTATGATTCTGATTGATGCAAGGATGTGCTCTTTGCCATTAATGTTAAAGGGCGAGAGAAGACATGTGAAAAACAAAAGTGGTTGCTGATCAAAGGGGGAGAAGTAAAGAAAGAGAAGACATACGAATGACTATTGTTGATAGGAGGAACTATGTCAGTCAGTGACGAGAAGTTCTTGTTTTGATGGTTAAAATAATTTTTCACATCATATGTTGCCATTAATGACAAAGGGGGAGATTGTTGCAAGTATGGGCCTAACCGGTATGGTCATTGATGTCAACATACTCATGTTGCATTGATGTCAAGGATTGGATGAGCTGTGTGCTGAGGATATTGAGAAAATTAGTCCTATCAAGAAACAAAGAAGAATAGTAAAGATAGTGAAGCTCTTTGAAGTAAAGATCCCAGATAAGATGAAGATCAGAGAATGCATATCAAAGGGTTTGTATGTGTGTCTAAAGATGATGCAGTCAAGATTTGAGAGGTCTGCATAAAGATTTGGAGAAGTTATGGCTAGATGAGTAAAACTGGTTCTGGCAGATGTTTAGAGGTGACAGAGTGACACAAATAGGTCCGATGAGATCTAGAAATGCAATATCATGTTCTGCAGATTTGGTGGAGTGTTTAGGAAGCCAATGTGAATTGACAACTCAATTGGTTTGTGGTCTGGAGGTCCGCAAGCATTTATTCTAATGTGACAGTGATGACAGAGTGTGTTCTTGAGGTTCTAAATGAAGATGCAAATGATTTCAGTAAGAAGTGGTTTGGATGTTCTTGGTGATCCAAGCAAGCTTGTGGGGGTCTCTAGATTGTGTCCGGTTCATGTTGGTGGTCCACATTGAAGATTGAGCTCGTAATTGAAGATTTACTTCTGGTGATGATGTTCTTCCTAATCATGGTCGATCAGATGATTTACACATCTTGCAGATGATCTTGAAGATGTTCTACGAAGCATGGTGTGTTACTCAAAGAAGATTGAAGTCCCAGATATGTGTGGCTAACAGTGTGGTGATTTGCATGAAGTCTTTTGTAATAAGTCAAGTTGTATTTGTGTATTTTCTCTGTAATAAAATAAAGTGTGTATTGTGCTGACTTTGATGATTATCCCCAAGTCAATGTCTTGTATAAATAAGAGTTGTGAAGTCATTTCAAAGTATCTGGGGAGATGAGGAAGTGTTAGAGAGGAGAAGAGTAAAAAGAAGAATAGAAGTGTTGAGCTTAAATGGAACTGACTCAAGCATGGTGAAGATGCTAATCTTCAGTTCAAGTATGTAATATTTATTATTCTGTAGACAGTGTGTCTCTTGTAGGTAGTGGGCCTCTTGTGAGCAGTGTGCTCAGGCAGTGAGCCCTAATTGGCATGTGCCATTTTGTCCTTCTTATTCTTTTAACAGAGAATACAATCTTGAGTTAGTCACCCCATGGTTTTTCCCTTAATGGGGTTTTCTACATTAAAATCCTGGTGTCATATATGTTAATGTGTTTCTGCTCTTAAATTATTGCATTGTGCTTCCATGATTGATTTATTATTATGTTGTTGAATTACAAGAAGGATTTAAGTGCTTAAAGAAAAGAAAGTTTTGGGACAACTGATTCACCCCCCTCCTCAGTTGTCTGTCTTAAATCAACACTATATTCTTCTATTATGTATACATTATCCTTCCCTATTTTCTAGCACTATTTAGTTTCTTCTTCTAATTCCTTGGGTGTTTTGTGGAGGAGTCTAGACCCCCTTGTGCTGCCAAGGTCTTGTTGGTTGTCTTTTTGAGATTGTGCACCGTTATAATGTTGGCATGCTTTTTCACAGTTGAAGGCATCATGATCGTCCTCTCCACAAAATCCACATTGTTTTGTCTTTTCCCCTAGCATTCTATAGCAAAGTGTCCTAACTTCCCACAATTGAAACAAGCAACATCTTCTCTTCTTCCTCTTCCCCATTCATGACCTCTTCCTCCCCAAAATGGGTTGTTGTCATTATAGCCTCCTAGTCCTTAGATGGCCTTAGCATTTCCTTTCCATAGTTGGGCCCAGTATCTGTGATCTGGTGCATATAGTGGCCTTTTCACCAGTCCTTCTATGTATGCCATCTTCTGGTCATGGTTTGATTCTTCATTTATCTAGAACTTGTTGGACAGACATTCGATTATTTCATGGCTATCCCATTCTCCACATACCCCGCAATAGACTAAATTTGGTTTCCTAATGGTGTGGAGGTCTATTCGTAGGGTATTCACCTTATTTTCTCCTATTTCCATTAGACACTCATTCTAGAGGTGACCTTCTCTGCTACAATAGGAACACTAAATATTGGGTCTTTGCGGAGCAATTTCATGTTTCATGAGTTCTTGTCTTAACCATAACTGGTCCATCTCCAACTATAATTTTTCCATCTTCCTATTCTCTTTTTCTCTATCTGTTCTTCTCTAGGACTACCCTTCTATCTAACACACTAACAAAACTAGTTCTGAATATGAACCAAAACTTAAGTCATCCAAGGCCATTCTTAGTTCCAGAATTATGGTTGAAAGGAACCATTCCCTTTTCTACTTATCATTCAGTGGTTTTACTAGTTGCCGAACTACCTCCTTGAACCTTTTCTCAAATTCTAATATAGATTCATCATCCTTTTGAGACAATTCTCTTAGCTTGCTTACCCCTTCCATTTGGAGATTTGGGCTATTGATGTTTTCTAGAAAGGTTTACTTTACTTCATCCCAGGATTTATTGTTCTGAGGACACAATTTTTGGTACCATTTCAGTGGTTCTTCTCTTAGGGTAAAGATAAAATCAAACAACTTTTTACGACCTCTTTGTTCATTTCAGCTCTTCCATATAGTTTCTAGTAAGAAGATATGTTTTGTAGCATTGCTAGTATACCTCTCAAAGACTAGCATTTTCTTCATCATGGCCATGTCCTCTTCTAATGAACTTTCCTCTGGGCTTGTGGTGCCCCTTCTTGGATTGTTGAATATGGAACTATATTCGATATCACTTTCTGTCCTTTCACAATCGCTTTGTTCTTATATAGTTCCCCACTTGATGGATTGATCATTTCTATCTATGATATCCCAATTTACTGTGTAAGTTGTCCATAATTCAGGTTTCTTGATTTCTTCATCTATCTCTATGTGTGTTATGTCTAGCTCAAGGGGTGACTCTTGGTCTGAGGGTGGTGACTATTCCTCATATATTTTCGATTGCACCTATGTTTCTTCATCCATAATTGAACTTCATTTATGTTTAAACAATGACTCCTTAGGATTAGGTCCCATCAGTTCTTCTCCTTGTTTGGTTGCGATATCTTTGGCTTCTAGTACTCTTCCTTCTTTCCTCCTATTCTTGGTTGTACCCACTTTGGTATGCTCAGCAGCACCCTCCTTGGCACACTCTCCTTGCTTTCTTAGGATATTTTCTTCCATTCTTCCTACTTGCTCTATTTCCCTTCTTTCTTTTTCCATTTTCCGATGTCTTTCTTCACTTTCCTTAGCTTGTTTTATTTTTCTTTCTTCTGCATCCATTTCTATCTCTAATTTAATAATTTCAGGTATCTCTCTCTTCTCTTTCGTTTTCCCTTTTCCCATATATGTCTTTGGTCTGAGTACCTTTTTTCTATATCATGGCTCTGAAGAAATTTTCTAAATAGTCACATATTTTCAAGGACCTCTGGGATCCTCCCCCCTTTCCATTCATCATCCCCTAATGGCCTACCCCATTCTCACAGAGGTGGCCTTAGGGTCTGATGTGAACTTTATCCTCTTGATTTCCTAGTTCCTACCAGCTTCTAGTTTCTTAACTATTCTCTCCAAGGACCCATCAATGGAACCAATGTTGGCAAGAGATTTGGGGCCAATACGATCTAGAGAGATATACCCCAATACTTCTTGAATAGTCTATTTATACCCCGGAGGACACAATTATACAATTAAGCCTAATCAGTAAGAATCACATAAACATACATAACATATCATAACATATAAGTAAAAGACAAAAGATATCCATCTATGACATGCAAATTCCCTTATAACTCCTATATGTATATATGTATCAGGTCATAACTGGTATAAATGGGAAGGTCTAGTCTCTGCTACGATATGGATTTCTATTATAGTTTATTCATTCCCATTTTCTTTTCTATTCTATTACATAAGACATATATACATGTAATTCTTGGGATGTTACAACCTTTCCTTTGCACTTTATGCCTTTTCTGGTACCATGGTCCTTTTTGGGTTCTTGATCTATCTTTCAATATTCTCCTATATCCCCTATTATGATTCTTGACCTACTAACAAACCTTAATTGTGTATGTCTTATTAAATTATGAATAAATTTTATAGAATCGTGTAGGGTAGATGGAACCACACCCATGGCATGAATCCATGGTCTACCTAGAAGAAGATTATACAAAAGAGCATCATGCATGACATGAACTAGGGTAGGCAGAGCAACAAGACCCAATTCAATTTGTAAATTGATCGTGCCCAATGTCTATCTTCTAACATTAACAAAGCCACAGATGTTAAGAGTATCAAGTGAGATAATAGACATATCGATGTCAAGTTTATGTAATAGGTCTACTCCACAAATGTTGAGACCTAATCCATTACCAATGAGAGTACACTTTACCCATCAATTATTGATAACAATGATGATCAATAGAGGATCACGTTGTTTTTGACCCTCTAAACAAGGTACCTCATGCTAAGACATCACATGTATACAATCTAGCCAAGATGCTACATCATTCAGTATAATAGAAGGTCAAACCACCACCTTCTACAAGGCTTCCCGAAGCATCCCTTGGCATGTAGGCAATGTTTGAACCAATTCCCAAAGAGAGATCTTAGAGGGAGTAACCTGAAGCTGCTCTAGCAGATCGTGTACTCTCTTCCAACACCGTGAGTAAGACGAGGAGCTAGATGAAGAAGGGGAGCATAAACTATAAGGGAACTTGGAACAAATAGATTTTTTTTTAATCTAGTGTTGTATGTGTGAGCTACTACATGATAATGAGGTGGCTATGACACATTTGAAGTAACTGATCGTACAATATTAGTGAAGTAACCAACCAATCAAGGTGGGTTTTGACCACCTTGAATAATGATTACAGGTAGACAAGGTTGTTGTGTTTCAGATCGAAGATGCACAACAATCTTGGGTTTCACACGTTCTAGTTGAGAATGGGAAATGTAAATTATGTTTATCAACTTTGTAAAGAAAGATGTCTGAGGAACCAGAGAGGAAGACTCGATAGAGATGAAGTCATCAAGGGCTTCATCTAACATATCAAAGTCATCACTATTCGATGGTTTGTCATAAGCTCAAAAGATCTAGAGAAAAAAGGTTTGACATAATCGAACACTTCCTATTTTCTAGACTAAAACATGAGAATTTTACATTGGTTTGCAGATGTTTTAAGCATGTCCATCTCACCAAAATGTGAAGTATAAAAATTGGTTCTAATTAATCTATACATAATCAAAGCAATTTTCTACTTAATATTAGGATACAAATCACCGAAGATGTCCATCTTGGTTTTGTGCAAGGTTGTTTGGATTCTATCCCTTTGTCACTATTGAAATGGAAAAAGATACAACTCAAATAAGTAATTTATGAAAATATAGAAACTAAAGAATTATTTTTCATGAAAAAGTAGATGAAAGAGGAACCTAGAGCTGAAGTATGGAAGTAGATGTCCAAGATGCCAGCATGCAGCATGGAGGTTTATGTGTGGCATTGTCATCTATATGGCATATTATGACCCAATTCTAGATACTCGATCTTTGTGTCAGCATTTTCAGCTCTTCCTCAAGTCATCAAACTCTTGAAAGTGACAGGTTGGAGATCGACAAAATAGGGGGAAATGGTTGGGCTATATAGGGTTTTCCACAACCTCCAATAAATCTTGAGAATTGAATTGAACAAAGCCTTTATTATGAGTCACCAATACTCATAGTTCTTGGCAATAAATTGAGCAATCTAGAGATTTGAAAGACTTGTGCCAAAAGAAGATGTCATTACTTGACTCTGATACCAGATTTAAGAGATAGAAAAAGCAAAGCAGAAAGATATAACATAGAAAAAGACTTCTTCTTAAATTGAAATTAAAAAGAAACTTATTACATAAATTTGTTTATAGAGCTTCGTCTCTTTGCTTTGCAGACACAAAACCCAAAAAAAAATGGAGCTTTTCAAAAAAAAATTTAGTCTGCACAACCTCAGTTTGCCCACTAACTATTGGCTTCCTCTTTTTTTTCTACAATATATCAAAAAGAAACAATATTTATTAAAGACACTACATTAAAAGGAATACCAATCCCTGAAGGCATACAGGTCCACATCTTATGTTTCATTGAATTACTTAACTATCACATACTCCATCAATAAAAATAGAGCTATTTGCCGAGTCTCTCGAACAAGAGAAATAAACCTACATTTAGGGAGATTAGATTTTGTCCCCTATTTGGTAGACAAATCAGAGGCATTTACAATGTATACATGCTGCAGAGGTATTGACTGCACGTAACATGAACTGAACAGAGCAAGGAAGGAAAAATCAGAAGTCATCTCATTTAAATGAGAAAGTTGCACCATGCTAGAAAATGTTACGTGGAACATATAAGAACGTGACATAAAAACGTTGGTGGTTGGGATTAGTAATTCCAACAAAGGACTACTGAAGGCTGATTTTGCAGCTATAATATGTATTCACATATAATAACTTATGGACCAAAAAAAATATAGATATCATGCGCCCCTTAAGTGATTTTTCTCCTTAAGAGTGCTGATTAAATTAAATCTATAGAATGCTTATCTTCCTTACAAGGAATGCCATCTAAAGAGTCACAACTGAAAGTCTTAAACCAGCTCGTGCACTACCATACTCTTTTATACATCCTTGCAGTGATTAATCTGAGTATAACCCGGGCTTCCCATTCTTTCCCTTTGTTCACGGTTACTATGAACCCATTCTTTAAAGCATCTGACGGAGCCCTCGGAATCCACTCGAAGATATCCTCCTGTGCACGATTTAATTCTTCTTGGCCAGCAATTACAATGGTGACCATCCATTGTCCAGGTTCCACTTGGGTTTCTATCAAGCTGTTGGGAGGAAGGAGAATCCCAAGTTTTCCCGGCTATCCGAAGTTTCGATCAGGGCACAAACTATGATTGCGCTTAAAGCGCCTATCGTTTTGAACTTCTCAATCAAAATTGAGTTGAAGCCATTAAAATGCTGGTCAGAGACACTGGAATTGATCGGGATACATTCATGGATTCCACTAACTGCATCCGCGCCAACAACAGAAGGAAGCAGAACCGACTTTAAATATGACCAGTAACTAATTTTATCCACATCTTTAAATGCTTCCCCAATTACAGCCGTAACCTCTGATGGAAGTCTCTGCATTAGGGAAAGAAACATCTTTCAAACAATTTTCGTCAATCTTCAAGGGATCATCTCTATTCATATCTAACTTTTTTATAGAAACTTGTGTGTGATAGAAAATAATAAGACAGAATTAAAAAGAAAACAAATATATTTCCCTCCCGAGAGTAGTTTTATATACCTGCAACCTAGGAATGCAATTGTGTATAGCTTTATGGCCTCCTGAAAGATTCAAATATTTCAATCCGTTCAACTCTTCAATGCCTTGTAAATTGTGCAGCTTCAAACAGTGATGAAGGATAACCCTCTCTAGGCAGCTCATACTAGCCAGACTTGGCCACTCTTCAAGGTCAGGGCAGTCTCTTATGTCCAATATTACAAGCTTTGAGGCCATATCAAAATTCGCTGTCATCGTTTTCAATCTTCTACAAGATCCTATTGTTAGGGATTTAAGTGCCTTTACAAGTTTCAATTCCAATTCAATCAGGTTTTCCATAGATTCAAGGTGGAGAAATTCAAGGCTGGGCCAATGCTCTCCATAAATTGAGATCTTGGATACACCACCTTCAGGGCCTGAAAGATGCAAAGATTTCAGTCCTCCTAACTCGACATTTTTTATATTCTTCAAATTCCGGCATCCATTAATGATAGTCCTCTCGAGCCAACTGAGATCTTCAACATTAAAGCTCCCCAGACCAAAGCTTTTCATATCAAAGCTCCCTGATAGTGTTTTCAATTTTCTACTGTAAGCCACTAATCCAAGCTGCTGGCATTCCTGTATGTCTAATGTTGCAGGCTTTGCACCCATACCAACACTTCTTGATATCTTCTTCAATTCACGACAAAACCTTAATGTAAGACAATTAAGCATGTTGACACATCTTAAATCCACTTCAATCAGATTTTCCATGGATTCAAGGTGGAGAGATTCAAGATTGGGGAAATGCTCTCCAGAAATTGAGAGCTTGGACAGACCTCCTTCGCTGCATGAAAGATACAAGGATTTCAATCCTTTTAACATTTTAATTTCATTTATGATCTGCAGATTCAGACATCCGTTAATAATAACCCCCTCTAGGCAACTCAGACCTGCAAGACTTGGAAACACTACAAGTTGTGGACATTCCTCAATTTTCACTATCGCAAGCTTTTTAGCCATATCAAAGCTCCCGTGTATTCTTCTCAATCTTCTACAAGATCTGAATGTAAGAGACTTAAGTGCTGTTAGACACTTCAAGTTCAATTCAATTAGATTTGTCATAGATTCAAGGTGGAGCGATTCAAAATTGGGGTAATGCCATCCATTAATTGAGAGCTCGGACACATCTTCTTTGCTGCCTGAAAGATGCAAAGATTTCAATCCTTCTAACTTCACAGTTTCATCTATAATATGCAGATGCAGACTTCCACTAATAATAATCCTCTCCAGGCAACTCAGACCTGCAAGACTTGGATACCGTTTAAGTTCTGGGCAGTCCTCAATTTTCAGCATTGCGAGCTTTTTAGCAATAGCCAAGCTCCCGGATATTGTTGTCAATCTTCTACAAAATCTCAATCTAAGAGACTTTAGTGCACTTACACATGTCAGGTCCAATTCAATTAGATTGCCCATAGACTCAAGGTGGAGAGATTCAAGGTTGGGGCTATGCTCTCCAGAAATTGAGAGCTTGGACACGCCTCCTTCACTGCCTGAAAGATGCAAAGATTTCAGACCTTCTAAGTCAATACCTTTTATGTTCTGCAAATTCCAGCATCCATTAATGATAGTACTCTCGAGCCAACTGAGATCTTCAACATTAAAGCTCCCCTTTCCAAAGATCTTCATATCAAAGCTCCCTGTTAGTGTTTTCAATTTTCTACTATAAGCCATTATTCCAAACTGACAGCATTCCTGTATGTCCAATGTTGCAGGCATTGCACCCATGTCAAAACTTCTTGATATTTTCTGCAATCTACCACAAAACCTTAATGTAAGAGCATGAAGCGTGTTGACACATCTCAAATCCACTTCAATCAGATTTTCCATAGATTCAAGGTGGAGAGATTCAAGATTAGGGCAATGGTCTCCAGAAATTGAGAGCTGGGACACACCTCCTTCACTGCCTGAAAGATGCAAAGATTTCAATCCTTCTAACCTTACAATAGTATCCATAATCTGCAGATTGGGACATCCAATAATAATAATCTTCTCCGGGTAACTCAGACCTGCAAGAATTAGATACTGTTTAAGTTCTGGGCATTCCTCAATTTTCAGCATTCCAAGCTTTTTAGCCATATCTAAGCTCCCAGAAATTGTTCTCAATCTTCTACAAAATCTCAATGTAAGAGACTTTAGTGCACTTACACATGTCAGGTCCAATTCAATTAGATTTCCCATAGACTCAAGGTGGAGGTATTCAAGGCTGGGGCTATGCTCTCCAGAAATTGAGAGCTTGGACACACCTCCTTCACTGCCTGACAGATGCAAAGATTTCAAACCTTCTAAGTCAATACCTTTTATGTTCTGCAAATTCCAGCATCCATTAATGATAGTCCTCTCGAGCCAACTGAGATCTTCAACATTAAAGCTCCCCAGACCAAAGCTTTTCATATCAAAGCTCCCTGATAGTGTTTTTAATTTTCTACTGTAAGCCATTAATCCAAGCTGCTGGCATTCCTGTATGTCTAATGTTGCAGGCTTTGCACCCATACCAAAACTTCTTGATATCTTCTTCAATTCACGACAAAACCTTAATGTAAGAGAATTAAGCATGCTGACACATCTCAAATCCACTTCAATCAGATTTTCCATGGATTCAAGGTGGAGAGATTCAAGATTGGGGCAATTCTCTCCAGAAATTGAGAGCTTGGACATACCTCCTTCGCTGCCTGCAAGATACAAAGATTTCAATCCTTTTAACATTTTAATTTCATTTACGATCCGCAGATTCAGACATCCGTTAATAATAATCCCCTCCAGGCAACTCAGACCTGCAAGACTTGGAAACAGTACAAGTTGTGGGCATTCCTCAATTTTCAGCATTGAAAGCTTTTTAGCCATATCAAAGCTCCCAGATATTGTTAACAATCTTCTACAATATCTGAATGTAAGAGACTTTACTGCCTTCACACATGTCAGGTCCAATTCAATAAGATTTTTCATAGACTCAAGGTGGAGAGATTCAAGGTTGGGGATATGCTCTCCACAAATTGAGAGCTTTGACACACCTCCTTCTTTGCCTGAAAGATGTAAAGATTTCAATCCTGCTAACTCAATACCTTCTATGTTCTGCAAATTCCAGCATCCATTAATGACTGTACTCTCGAGACAACTGAGATCTTCAACCTTAAATCTCCCCAGACCAAATCTCTCTATATCAAAGCTCCCTGATAGTGTTTCCAATTCTCTACTGTAAGCCATTAATCGAAGCTGCCGGCATCCCTGTATGTCCAATGTTGCAGGCTTTGCACCCATATCAAAACTTCTTGATATCTTCTTCAATTCACCAAAAAACCTTAATGTAAGAGAATGAAGCATGTTCACACATCTCAAATCCACTTCAATCAGATTTTCCATAGATTCAAGGTGGAGAGATTCAAGATTGGGACAATTCTCTCCACTAATTGAGATATTGCATGGAAGTTGCTGGTCGCAAATCTGTATGCTTTGGAGGCTACTTGTAAGAGAATCAAAACTAGTTGACTGTCCACTATTCTTCAAAGGCAGTTGGCCACTTAATCTGAGTTGGCATAAAACTAATCTTCTAAGTTTGGTAAGTTTCCCGAGGGTTTCTGATAAAGATCTTCCTGTTGTTAGCCTGTGATTCCCTCGTCTTTTTTTCCCTTTTATGACCAGATCTTGCAACTGACTTAACATTCCTAATGAACTAGAAATCTCTTCCAATGAGATTTTTTGAAGCACCAACTCTTTCAAGTGGAGAGGGGCCTGAAATTTGGGTGTACTTTATCTCAAATTACTGAACAATTTGCAGAAAATAACATTTACAAAACAACATTTCAAGAAGGCATTTTCAACTCTTAATCAAGATACCGTTTACGATAAGAAAACAAATACCTGTGCATTGTCATACCACAATCTTTTGAGACATCCAGAGACAATTCTTAAGCGTTGCAAATTTCGCAATGGAATCCATGAAGGGATGCTTATAAGTTGATGTCCACGCAGGTAACTTAGCTCAAGTGACAGCAATACAGTTGATGTCTCAGCACAGTCATCTGAATTCCCTAGAAAAAATGTAATTCGACCACGAATGGAACAATCGAAAAAAAAAGGGAAACACCTGAAACTATAGTAATTGGTCTCACTGAGAATGTTTTGGAATCCTTTTAATTCCTGCATTCAAAAATGAAGATCAAATATGTGCTGTACTAAGGAAAAGAAATAAGTCACGCTACAGAAAAATGTCCTAAGGCCTTTTAAAGAAAAATGTACAGTGAGGATCAAACCATAGATTCAAGGTCTTCGGAGCGCCAGAAGCGATAAGAATGTCTTTGTCCATCTGCCATTGCTCTTCCGAAATCACGGATATGATCATGCATTCCCAGAGCAGCAGCAGGCGTGTTCATCATCAACCATTTATCTTCCCAATAGATCATTTCAGCATCAGCTTCAAAAACAAGACCCTTCTCCTCTAAAGTCTGAAGTGCATGCTCTGCTTTCCATCCGGAACCCTTCCATATCCTTATTGCTATGCTCTTCAGTTTTCCAATCAAGAAACATGCAACGTCCATAAAAATCTCTTTTTCCTCTCTGTCTAGTGCATCATAGCTTATTTTAAGCCTTTGATTTATGTCTCCAGGCATCGTTTTACAAACTTTATCTAATTCCATCTGCCAATAACGTTGGTCTGTCCTACCAAAAAGATGGCCGCCCAACACTTGAAGGGATAGAGGCAAACCTCCACACCCTTTCATGAAGCTGTCAACCAAATTCTCAAATCCCCTGGACGGATAGGGTTGTTGGAATGCATGCCAACAGAAGAGTTCTCTACTATGCTTCTCATTCATTTTTTTCATCCTATATCTAAGAGCAATTGAAGCCCGAAGGAGCGTCCTTTCATCACGGGTGGTGACAATTATCAAACTATCAGGATTCGGCATTTCTCTCACTAGGAGATAATCTAACTGGTCCATGTGATCAATATCGTCTACAACAATGAGGAAACGCGAAAAGAGGGCCCTTGCCAGACAATTCCTGAGATAACTTATTCCTTCATCTGTAGTCTGAAACTTGCGACGATCCTCCCTGAACAGATCCTTCAGGAGCTTAGTTTGCAACCAAGGCAGTTCACCTTTCGCAGCTGCTTCTCTCACATCAAACAGAAAACTGGATCCATCATACTGTGAACTTTTGCGGTTGAAGAATTCTTTGGCTAGAGTGGTCTTGCCAGACCCACCCACTCCAAAGATACCAATGATCTGAAAACCCCTTTCTCCCTTGTGCCTCCCACAATTGGTTTCAAAATCATCCACAAGTTCATCCAATCCAACTGAATGTTTTGGAAGATCTAAAGGGGATATCCTTTTAAATTCTTTTAGCACAGCAGACACAATGATCTCACATAGCTTTTCATAATCGCTGACAATTTGCAAGGGAACATGAGTAGTTGATTAGAAAATAATTGTGCTAGGCTAAAGCCATTCAACTTTGTCCAATTAAAAAGATTGTAAACAATCTACAAAATTTCAATGGAAGAATCAAAACCAACGCTAGATGAAAATCAAAGAAGTTGTCTTACTTATTATGCGTGTTGCATTCATAGCCAGAGATCAATGAAACAGAGTGGAGGGCTTTTTTCCACTCCTCCAGTTGGTTGAGGTATCTGCCTTTATCTTTATACGTGGCAAATGCTTCTGCGTACACACCCTTTCCAATGAAGCGGAGATCAGAAGGAGCCACATCATAAAACACAGGAATAATCTTTACGCCAGTTTGTAGCATAATAACAAGCTCAGCTAAACACCAAGCTGACTGTGCATATCGCTGAGAGAAGATAGCAATGTGAACTGATGCAGAACATATGGCATTTTTTAGAGTAGACGGAATTGAATCTCCCAATTCAATCTCTTGAGAGTCAAGAAATGGCCGCAACCCCATTGTCTTGATTGAATTGTAAAGTAGAAGAGCCAGGGTATGTTTGACATCGGGTCCCCTATGATTGATGAATACATCAAACAATCTTGAAGAACCACCTGATCTCGCCCTTGTGAAGGAACGTTCATTCTCATTTACAGAACTATATTCCACAATTTCTGATGGAAATGATGAAGAGGAGGATGCCATGATTGAAAGACGGAAACTCAGATCTGGCCCAAATAATGGAAAAGATAGATGAAAAATAAAACCAAGCACAGAGTAATGATGAGTCTAGCGTTATATGTAAACGTACTCAATTGCAATACCAAAGTCCCCACTTCCGAGTTCCTTCTTAGTAAGGACAGAAAATGGGGAGGAAGCTGATTAGAAAACAACAATGCATTGACGTGGCCATTATCTGTGATGCAGATTGATTATTCTGTTAATGTGTTAAGCATCAGGGTTGCACATTTGTAATTTATCTAATCTATTTTTCTGTTTAGATAGTTATGCACAGTTAAATTGTTATTCTGCCTATATAATAATTCTTTTGTAAGAGACATGTAACACAATGATATGCAATAATAATTTATTTCTATTTTAGTCCCCTTGGGCCAGTGCCACGTTGTTGCAGAAGAAATTGTGAGCAGAAGCATGGTATTTACAAACCGTTTAGATTGCAGAAAAAATGCAGAACAAGATCTGCAACTTCAATCCATCAAGCTGTGTAAGGTGAAGATTTGAGAGTTTGGACTGCACTCCGGAACGCCTGGCACTATTGTTTATCGGCCAAGCCTAAACCGTGAATCACAAAAGAAGAGCACGGCCTGCATATATCTGCTGTCATTAGGAGACTAAATGCCGGAGCATCTTTTTCCCGGTGTTCGATTTCCGGTGCAAGCCTATTACGATGACCACGACTTTCCGACAGTCTGTTTTACGCTTCTGCTGACGTAGAACTTTATATGTACGCCAGTACAGGTATCACTAAACTTACGTGGTAAGAAAAATTCGGATAAGACTAAACTTGAAGCCAAATCACGATATTTAATTGTGAATGGCATTTAAGGAGAAGTCAATAAACTTAATTATTAGTATTCTACTTAAATATCATTCATTTCAATGGTCAAACAATCAATAGTCATTTTACATCTCATTCAAAATAAAAAGTGTTAAATATTTGTCCTATTTTTACTGGCCAAAATTGACCTTTGACTATTGAATTGGATGATATTTAAGAACGGCCAATTATTAGCATAGGGCTTTTTGAATAATAGCCAGTTGATAGTGAACTATTGATGTTATCCATTGTGCCTATTCGATGACCCCTCCACGGTGGCGGCTACTCTTCCGATGGTGGCACTTCGCTTTTAGTATAGGTGTCGTTGATTCGAGCATTTGATACAATGCATATAACAATCCAATTTTACATCTCATTCTTCAATTATTTGTCATTTTTACAGACTATTTCTTATCTCTGTCGCTCCATAGATAACAATATTGCCCATAAACTATTAAAATTTCAGTATTTGTATTTGCATATATAATTGCTTCAAGAATACCGAGGTTGGCAGAATGGGATTTATCTTGAATTGGACAAGAGAGTTTATATGGGAGTTTATCTTATTTTCAGAATGGGATTTATCTTGAATGTTCATCCTCAATCCATTGATGTATCTTGCCACTTTCTCCTTGCTTGCTTCACTATGTCCAGCCCTGATAATCATCTTATGAAATTCTTTAGTATACTCCTTCACAGATTTCTCCTTCTATCTCAGGTTCTGCAATCTCTTCAACAATTCCAACTCATAGTCGGTAGGTATAAATTGATTCTTCAATTTTGTCACCATCCTATCCCATTTTATGATCTTTTCTTTGCCTCTTCTGTTTCTCTCAAACTGAACTTCTTTCCACCAAATAGCAGCATGTCCTTTCAACTTAGTCTTTGCAAATCTCACTTTCTTCGGATCTTCAATTTCTTCATATTCAAAGTATTCCTCCAAGTCATATATCAAATCAATCAATTCCTCCAAATTCAAATTTCTAGTATAGTTTGGTACTTCCACTCTAGGTCTCTTTCCAGTCTTAGAAATAGCTTTCAACATCTTCACCTGATCCGATTCTTCTTCTTCTAGGGTTTCTTCATTTTGGTTAGTGGACTGAAATTTGTCATCATCACCTTTAGCATCATGTCTAGGATTTAGTCTTCTTCTATCTTCTTCTACAACATCCAATCTAACTTTCATTGTTCTCATCATCTCAATCATTTCTTCCATTCTTCCAACAACATTGGCCATAGCAGGCATCGTCTTCAATGGCATCTCTTCTTAGGATCCAGTGCAACCACCTCAATTCGGCGATTTGACTACAAGGTAGTAACTGCCTCACAATCGGCGATCTGTTGACAAACACAAGTAGACTGCCTCAAGTTGGCTATATGTTCACAAGATCTTACAAAATGCCTTCACTTCCCAAAGGATTCAAAACTTTGCTCTGATAGTACTTGGTGTAGTCATGGTTGGAGGGTTCATAAAATGACCTGTCCAAACCATGCAGCTAGAGTAAACACAACAGAAACAATACAAATGTAGAATGCAATGGAAGATTCATATACCCAATATATCAAAGAATTACAATGCTTATATGCCATCAACATGTGAGCTACAATCAAAGGGTTCACAGGCCTTCTTTCTAGATTACAACTGGTATGCAAGATATGGCATTGAAGTGCCTTCTCTAAAGGAATCTAACTATCTATCTAAATCATATCATAGAACTACTAACTATTAACTGACTTCCTAATACATCTTAGAGATCTATATATATCATCTTCAAGCTTATAGAATCCTCTGTGTCGGCCAAGAGAGGTTACAAACTCCAATGAAGGTGTAAAGTGTACAGAAATAGATAGGTCAACCTACAACGGATGGTATTGCTCTGCAAATGGATGAAACTTGGTGCGGACCTTAAGGAAGGTCTATCTGATCATCATGTACTGTGTATCATGGTTCGTTATGCTTTGCTAGTCAAGGAAGTGCTTCGCAAACCTTCTCCTTCAGCTGACTGTCTGAATGCTTTGTCTTGAGAAAACTAATGTTCTTCTGATAGTGATAACTTTCAAGAAACATATCCAAATGACCTAAATTTTGGATATGATGTAGATGATACAATGTAGATGCTAAGTCTTTCTCTGCATGAGCTGATATGAAGATGTGGTGAAATACGGTACAAAATGTTAAAACTGCAAATGACTGAACTGAACTAGAAATGAAGGGGAAAAAAGAAAGAATGAAAATATTTTTGGTTGATTGAAGATTACTTTGAAACCTAGGATGCTCTTGCATCACTGTGACTCTGACAATGACCAGGTGTAGACGATTGGTGAAGATAATAGTTAAGGTACACTATATTATTAGACTGTATTTTGTATGTAGTTTATAAGGGCCTGTGTAATTTCCCCTAATTTCTGGATGTTAAACTCTGGGCTTGGGGATGGGATAGATGGGATTTTTTATGGTTTTTACATATGCTTTGTTTGGGATGGGTTGTCTAGCCAAGGCAGTCTAGTATGGGTTTGGTGGTTTCTAGTTACTATTGGTATGGGTTTGGTGGTTTTTGTTTACCATTTACTGATGATACTCTCTTTTTGGATGGGCTCCTAAACCCAAAAACCAAGTTAACATAATAAAAAATGTATATAACTTGTAAAAATACAAATAAATCTAAAAATATGATAATGATATCAAATAAAATTAAGAAATTGAAGTCAATTTGAAAAAGTACAATTGGAAAGTTACAAACAAATGCAAAAGTGCATTTCTATTTTTAAAATCAATAGGTTGGCCAATGAAAATAACTCCTATATTTTATTTTATTTGTAATGTTAGTGATGTCTTTACATAAAATAATAAATTTATCTATTAAAATAATAATATTAGTTAATAGATATGTTTTATTATGTTGAGATCTTCGATAATGACAAGAAGAGTTAGAGTGTAATGATGTGAGAATATTAATAAAAATTCTTACCTTTTATCTTAAATTTGAAAGTCATTTACACATCAAAATATTAATATTTAAATTATTTTATTTTATTTACATTATTTAAAGATGTTTTTATTTATTAAAAGTTATTTTATTTTACTTTAGAATTATTTTATTTATTTACATACACAAATTTTAATTTACTTGAGAGTTATTTTATTTCTATTTAGAACTATTTTTACGTCGAGAGGCATTCTACACTCATAGCAAGGGTTGAAAGATCCAGATTCCCATAAACAATTAAGATTCAAATTCCATGTAAACAAAATTCATAAAATTATGCTAGTAAAAAAATGTATATAACTTGTAAAAATCCTCTTTGTATAAAATTATGCTAGCAAAGCTAGTGGTGGAGGGATTATAAGGGATGACAAAGGGTGGATGGTTGCTGTCTATGCTGGCGGGTTAGGTTGTCAAAGCAATAATTATGCTGAAGCAATTGCTCTTCTATGGGGGATTAAATTGGCTATCTCCCTTGGTATTAGAAATCTGAATATTCAGGGGGACTCCAAAATGGTTCTTGATGTGGTGAACAATGTGTCGACCGTTGGTATTAAGCTGAAAGATATTATTATGGATATTTAGATTCTCCTGCAGAAGATTCCTAGGGTGGACATCTCTCATATTTATCGAGAGGGTAATGGGGTTGCAAATGCATGTGCTGAACTTGGCCAATAGTATTCAAATTGGCGATGTTGGCGCCAAATCGACCACATCCCTTTTAACATTAGGGATATTATTCAAAAGGAAGTGACGTGTCAAGGATGAGTCAGATTTATTGGAAAGACAGATCACTTCGTCAGTTCTATTGGAGGATGCTGACGTGCATCTTCAAGTACGAGATTTTTTGTACTTTCTTGATTATTGTTATTTCTACCTTATTATGCCCCTCTGGTAAGGCAAGCGGCTTACTTGCTCATTATAGCATATGCCGTGAAATTATGATTAAGCATGGGAAGAGTAAGCGTCATCTTTGTAAGGTGTTCCTTATTAATGATAATGTGTGCTATTCCATTACCATTATCATTATCCTTGATCAAGGGGTTAATGTTACCCGGCATATGAACTCTATGAAAATTTGGGGTTTTCATGATTTGCTCTGTAAGTCCAACATGGGTGGCAATAGAATCCGAACGGAACCCATTTCTTGTTGCAAGTTCAAAGATAACTCGGTGGTCTGGAATGATTGTAAAGAAGGTGGGATCAATCCCTATTTGGAGCGGCTCAATGGGTATGATGAAAACTTGTCTGAACAGTTCGCTAGGTCTTGGCAAAACTGGCATGTCTCTGTGGGGGGAATTAGTTTTAAGATTTTAGAAAGTTTTATTTCTATGGCAATTGGCATGTCTAGTCAGGGGATTAAACTACAGAGGAAAACCAAAATTGCGGACCATTCAAGCCAGAAACTCTTTCTTGGAGACAGCGAAGAACTTGTTCCCTACCAGGGAGGATTTGACCAAGCCAAGCTGCCTGAGCCTTGGGACAGTGTGTGTTTTCTCCTTATGAAGTATTTCACTCTGGAGGGGCACTTCACCAAGTTCTATAACTATCATCTTCCCCTTTTGAATCACTTTAGATGCAATGCTCATATTAGCTTTCCATTTTATCTTTTGTCTTCCCTTGAGCATTATGTTCTTAGCGTTAGAGCAAAACTAGCCAAGAATCCTGCTAAGAAACCCATCCCCCTTTATTAGGGCCTCATCCTCTATCTTTACAACTTCCATCTTGCCCTAGAGCCTGCTAAGGAAATTCAGACTAATAGTGGGGAAATATCTTCAAACCCTGATGATACTGCTGTTGTTGAAAAACCATGCCCTTCCCCTGCTTCTACTAAGACAAAAGAAGTTTCTTTTTCTACTCCTGAGGAGATTCCCATAGATACTCCAGGCTCTACTATTAGTATGAAGTGCAAGAAGAGGAAGACACAAGCTGGTGAAGATGGCACTGTGGGGGCTACTGTGGGGACCCCTAAAAATCCCTGTAGGACCCCCGTGGGACAAGGTAGCAAGTCTCATCCATCTACAAAGAATATTAAGGAGGGCTTATCCTCAGGAGTTAGGCGGTCTGGGCGAATTGCTGGCAAACCTGCTCCCAAGGCCAAACTTATTGATTATTCTGAGAGTGCTTCTGACGAATCCACCCAGGGTGAGGAGGCTAAGGATATGGATGTTTAAGAGATCTCTAAGGATGCTGATGGTCAGTAGGAGTATAAAGAGATGAGGGCTATTGTGGAGGATGTTGATGATTCTGTGGAAAATGCTGGCAAAGTGGGGAAGATGTTCGTGGAAGAAGCTGATGAAGAAACAGAAACTGGTGCTGGCTTTGGGTCTGAAACTGCGGTTTTGAGGGGCCGCATTGAGAAGTTGGAATAGAATCTTTCCAAGGTGCTTAGGAGTTATATCTTACTCAATATTTCTGTGTTGTAGAACCTTGGGGCTACTGTCACTGCTGACACTGATGAGAACTCTATGAAATTGGATGATCTTATTAAATCCATGGTTAAGTAAGGAGAGATTCTTCCTCCTTAGTTTTTTCTTCTATATTGATGATACTCTGCTACTCCATATTAACTATCTTAGTCTGTAGTTGCTGTTTATGTTGTTTATGCTGGGAAAACAGAGTTTGATGTATCTATTTTGAGGCACTTTTGTGTTGTCTGCCTCTGTGGCTCTTTTGCTTTTTGTAAGGGTTCAGCCCCTTGTTTAGCCGCCTTAAATTATCAAAAACAAAATTCATAAAATGTGTAAATAAATAAATTTGTGGAAGCCAAATGGATAGAAAAATAGAAAAACTTGGGCAGTTATGGAGTGAAAACAAAAAAAAAAACTCATGGAAGCCAAATGTATAGAAAAATAGAAAAACTTGGGCAGTTATGGAATTATGTTTAAGTCTCACAACATGGTCTCTTTAAATTAAGTCATGTGAGCATATCAAATATTCTAATTGCAAGTAATTTATAATGCCAACAAATTGGAAGATAGTCTCTTTAAATTAAGTCATGTGAGCATATCAAATATTCTAACTGCAAGTAATTTATAAATGCCAACAAATTGGAAGATATCTATCAGTGTACTGTAGATATATTTTTTTAAATATAAATTTGCTAGTATTTACTACATGCATATGGACAAATAAATTTTAATTTACTTTAAAGTTATTTTATTTTACTTTAATTTTGTAGTACTTGGGGAGTACTATTGCAATGAGTTTTTTAATCTAGTGATTAATCTATCTATAGTAAACCAATCAAAACAAAGTATTATTTTTCATGTTGAACAAATTTTAATTTTTGCTAAGTCTATATGAGAAAATTTTAACCAAAATTATATTATTTTCCTTATAATGTTAAAAATTAAAATACTGAGTGATCTAAATTTTAATATATTATATTGTGTAATATCATTTTAATATTTAATTTGTATTAAATAGAATAATAAAATTAATAATATATTAACAATAATATTTATATTAAATTATTGATTATACAAATAAATAGAATTATCATTATAATTTATTTATATTTATGTTATATTATAGTAAAAATAAGCTATTGATATATATGTGTATCTAAGTATTAAACATTAATATATTTTTGTGATCTAAATACTTATGTGATTTTATAATAAATATAATTTTAATTCATTGTATATATATTATTTATAAATTTGATATTTTAAATATTAATGAAATATTATAATTAATTATATATTAAAAATAGAATGTATATTAAAAATTATATTTGTATATTACGAATCTAAAAGTAAGGGATCAGCTAAAGAAGAGTAGTGATTGGAAGCAAAGGTCTTCACAACTAGAGCGAATGCAATCTCATTGGGGAAGATAAGAGGATTAAGGAAAATTGGGGATTACAAAGAGCAAAAAAAAGGCCTAGAAAAAGTGTAAAAAGATGGCAGAGCTCTTAAAGAAGAGGGGATAGTTTCAGGAAAGGAGGAGGATCCTATAGAGATCAAGGGTGATATTTTGGAGATAAACGTATCAAGAAGCATGGACAAAGATACCCTGACACATAGCCAGATTGGATTAATCAGAAGGATCATGGGGAAAACTAGAACCAAGGAGTAGATCAAGTGTTAGGTGAAGGAGAGTTGGAGAGTGGCTATCATTGTAATTTTCATACCATTTTTTTTTTTTGTAGATTTTGACAACAAACAAAGTAGGGATGAGATTTTGGAAAAGATACCATGGAAATTCAATTCTAATTATATATAAACACAAAAATGGAGCATTAATTTTAACCCTAGAAATATGAACCCTTATGTTGAACTGAAATGGATTAGGTTGTATAACCTTCCATTTGAGTACTAGTCTAGTAACTGTCTCTATTAGATTGGAGATAGCCTGGGGAATGTGATTGATTTAGACATGGGGGAAGGAGACTCACTTTTTTATGTTAGGATCAAATTGATAGCCATTAGGGAAATTCCTTCTATAGAATGACTCCTAACTTTGGCATGAATCTGGGATCAAAAAGCCAAAATTGAGGAAATAAAAATTTATTGCCAAAGTATTCAAAGTAGGAAGCATAAAGAATTGAGTTGTCCCAGGAAACCCCTTGCAAGAAAATATGTGAGGGAAATTAGGAATTCTGAGTAGGTAAATTTCTCCAAGGAAAATGTTTAGAATAGAGTACCAGTGGATGTCGAGAATGAGATTCCTAGACCATTTGAAAACCCTATCAAAGAGGAAAAGTAAATGGAGAGAAGTTTGGAGAACCTTGAATATCTGGTGAGTCACATCCCTAATGAGGAAGCTAGGGTAAGCTTTCCTATAACAAATCAAGTGAAGCCAAATTTCATTTCCTCTTTTGGATTTTTCCCAGCATCAGTTCTCCTTCTAACTTATCAGAATGAAGAACCAAAGGATAAGGGTTCGATGGAGAAAAAGGAATAGGGCATAAAAAACAAGTTGGAAGAAGCTGTGAATTTTAAGGAATTGAATGTAGAAGGCTCAAAAGGATTTTGTGACAAGAAAATGTGGGGAATCTAGAAAATTTGACTCCTCCTCATTAGCAAGGCGTAGCACTGGTGGAGGAGAATGAGCCCCTATTTGAGGAAGAAGATGATGTAATTCCATACCAAGAGGAGATGGTGGAAGACAATTTGGATATAATAGAGCCAAGATTCATTAGTCAATTTACAATGAAAAGGGTAATCTGGATAGCTCACTTTAGAGAAAGTCTGGTTGAAAGACCAAAAAATAGAAGTAGGAGGAGACAATAAGAGAATAAGGCCTTTCAAATATTAAGGAATACCTTCTAACATTTAAGGGAGGAGTACCCTCCCTTAGGGAGCCATGAAAATCACAATATGGAATGTTAGGGGCATTAATGCCCCTAACAAGAGGCACTTATGTAAGCGCCAAGTAGAAACAATGAACAAATATATTTTTTGTATCTAGGAATAAAAATTAAATATCTTTGAGTTGACACAATTCATCAAGCATTGTAGGGGAGGGGGAGGTTCATGTATGGAAGAAAATGGGAGCTCTAGAGGCTTAATCACATTATGAAACCTGAAGAAAGTCACTATGAAAACCATTGGTATGACACAATTAGATAAAATACAAGGTTAGTGATAACAATTCTGATGTCTCCTTCATCTTGTTAAACATTTGTGGTCCCTTTAAATTAGAGGAAAAATAGAGGATGTGGGAAGAGATGAAAGTGCAATTGCTATTGGAACTAGAGGAGTTTATTTTAGGAGAGGATTTCAATGCCATTTTAAATATAAAATAGAAGAATAGAGGGCTGACTCAGGAGAACAAATCAATAAGGGATTTTAGGAAATTTATAACAAAAACTGGTCTAATTGATGTGGAAACCAAGAATGGAACTTTTACATGGACTAATAGAAGGATGGGTTTCACAAATATCTCAGAATGATTGGATAGATTCTTGATGACAACAAACTGGCTCACTTCCTCTTCATTGTGGGAGGCTTCTATTCTCGCTATATCTAGGTTGAATCATTACCTGGCGGAGCTTTGCATTAAATATGACTCTACCCTGATTGAAAGCCTCTTCAAATTCAAGCACATGTGGTTTCGAAGCATCTTCTCAAAGAATGGTGGACTAATGTCAGAGTAAAATTAGGAACTAAGAGTTTTATGTTCTCAGAAAAATTAACAGAGATGAAGCACAAACTGAAGGAGTGGAATAGAACTTTAAGAACAATTTTGTTGAAAAAGAAAGAGTTGCAACAGAACTGGAAGACCTAAACAGATCTATGATCATTAATGGAATGACTAACAATGAATTTCTAGAGGAAAAATGTGTCATGCCCACATCTCGCATGCAGCCACAACATGCAACACACGTGTCATGTCCACATTTGTCATGTGGTGATGACACGAAATATCAAAAACTTTTTCACATGTCCCTAGAAACCCCCTCGCACGCATTAGTGTGCTCAGTGGCAATACACATAAGGCATAAACATGTCAATCAAATCTTGGGGCAGAGCATTTACATACGCAATCCTGCATGATGATAGCTGACTACGGGATTATGCAACGTGAGGGGCATCACTTGTAGGGTTAGGATCGATCCAACCCTAACCCTAAGTTTCCTAGGTGAGTGATATGATTTCAACAGGAGCCAAATTCCAACCCTAATCCTAGATCATAAAAAAAAAAGATTAAAACACTCTTACATAAAATAATAATCACAAGGCAAAATTAAAATATTAACTATTGCCAAGGAATTTCATTTAAAATAAATACCCTAAGTCTCAAAAAATTTCGGCAGCATAACGTGTTATTAATGTTTGAAATAAATATTTTAAAAAGGGTCTCCCTCACAAACATTTAGGAGAAAAATTTAAAAAAATTAAATTAAAATCTACCTATAACATTATAAAAATTACCACCTGAATAATCAAAAAATTGAATTAAATGAAACTATTAAATAATAAACCCCAAGGTAATAAAGTCCTCTAATAAATATAATTCCAACAATTATATTTAATATTAAACAATCAAAAGTAAATTTTCCAAGGAAAGATTTAATACGTTTCTTCTAACCCATAAAAATCAAAATGACAATATTAATTCCACAACAACTAGGTTTCTAATTAAAACAAATTAAATCCCACTAGAGAAGAATAATATAAAAATCTAAAATTTAAAAATCAAAAGGGATAAAAGAACCCACTAAAATCCCTAATTACCATACCCAATTTAAAATAGACATTTAAATCAAAACCCCACGTAAATATTATTTAATCCCTAGGTAACAAAAACAACTATCAAAGTTTAATAAAATCACCCACATGACAATGACCCCAAGGAGAAATAATAAACAATACAATCCCAAAATATAAATTACAAAAGAATGGGAGAGGGGAAATAAAACTCACATGCAAATGAAAAAGGAATAAAATAAATTCATTTTAATTTTCCCTCTCATTCCTCAACCCTAAAATCCTCTCAATTATTTTATTAATTTCCTTTTTATCTACCCTAACCCTATCTTTTTCTTTTCTCTTCTCTTATTATTTTGTTTTCTCCCTTTTTGTCTCCTCATTGTTTGTTGCAAGTTAGGGTTTCTACCAAGCTCTTGGGCAGCCATGGATATATTGCCTCAAGGTATATATTCATTATATATACACAGGGTTCTTTTTTTATTATATATATATATGAATATAAATACATTTATTTATTACTAATCTGAGAGTATACATTTCTTTGTATATATATATATATATATATATATATATATATATATATATATATATATATTATTTTGCAGAAATTATAAATGATAGGCAGATTGAATAGAGTTAAATGGTAGAGCAAACAATGGAGGGGCGACTTTACTCACGGCGCTGCCAAGCACATGGAAATCATAGTATTCAAATTTAAGAGGACACGACAATGGTGTGGGGAGAGGGGCCGAACCCCCACCCACACCCTTGAATCTAAGGCTGACGGCTATGGGCAGTGGCTTATGGCCGCCGTCCACAGTCTTGAGTTCTCTCTTTAAAAAAAAAAGTTTAAAACCCTCACAAAAATGTTTAGGGCTCGACCCTTCAAAAAGGAAATTTCTTTCCCATTTTTTTGTACTGTGTAACATAAGACAGTGGGATATATAATATCAGATTATATATATATGTATGTATATATATATGTATGTATATATGTATATGTATGTATATATATGTATACATATATATATGTATGTATACATATATATATATATACACATATATATATATACATATATATACATACATATATATATATATATACATATATATATACATATACATATATATATACATATACATATATATATATACATATACATATATATATATACATACAGCAAACAAATCAGCTAACTTTAAAATATAAGTTTAGGAGAACTGAGAGGAACAAATGATATTTTTCGTTCACACATTTTCTTTCTTTTCACAACAATAATAAATAACACAATCATATTATTTTTCTAGTGACATTATTTTTCTTCTTCCATTAAAACAATACATAATATGAGGAAATAGACATTTTTCTAAGAACCATATCAAATAGAGTTTATCTATTTTCTTTTCTATCTTAGCATTTAAATAGAAACTGTTGCATTTGCAGTCAAGTAAATTTAACCACAATATTTATTCCTTTCCTCCTTTCCATACAAATGCACAACAAATAATACTACACAATAAGTATATATTTTAGGACAGCAAAAAGGAATTTACAATAGCAATATAATTTCATTTTAAATCTAGAAAACATTAACTTACATAAGGGGAAATCTTCTTGCACAACTTTGAGAGTACAAATTTTGTCAACATAATACAATAAGGTCACAAGGACCATGGATCACAAAAGAGCCAACATGATAATGAAACTAAGGTCACAATGGCCATTCTCCAAAGCTCCAAAAACCACCAACATAACTTGCAATAAATTTAAACATAAAGAGGGGGAAACCAAGTCACGAAAACCGTCGTCCTCCCTACCATAGACCCACTAGTGGGTCACCCCCGAGCTAGGAGGTAGATCTCACACGGGTCTTCTCATTCCACAACAAATTCAAAACACAAGCCAACAACAAAAAAATACCCATAGTTTATGCACAATAGAAAACTCATAGAAATGAGTTTGGAGGGGTAGGGGAGTGGACCACTCGACTCAAGAGGTCACTCCAAAACTCATAGTCTCAACACCACAAGGCCTCGAGTCAAAAATAATATCTCCATGAAACATAAAATCACCATGGCATTCATGCTAACCAAAATAATCCCATACTCCATATAATGCCCTCAAGGCCATAATAATACTAACACCAAGAGGGTGACCTCAAGGAGGTTCACTCATCCCCCACCCCACACATGTTGAGCATTTTCTCCAAATGGAGAGGCTCTTACAAATACCCAAAACCCCACACAAAGGAAAATAACACCCAACACAATTTTCAAGAGCATAAGCAAAAATGAAACAAGCATAAGGAATGGCTAAATGTCATAGGGCTTACCTTCAGAGCCCACAAGCTTTCTCCAAGAATCCAATCCTACAAGTTCCTCTAACTCCTTTCCAAAAACCTCCAAAGATAAAAAATTTCACAAAGCAAGAACCCCCAACTCCTCTCCAACAGAAGATAAAATAGGCCTCCAATTTAGGCCTTGAGGAATGAGAGGGCGACACATGTCACCTTCTCCTTCCTCATCCCATGCCATTTGCAAGAGAGAAGGAATGTGAGGGTGACATGTGTCACCCTCTTATCCATTCAAACCCTCATCCTCTCCACTTGTGTGTGAGAGCAAAAGTGGAGAGGTGACATCTCTCCCTATGGCTCCATGAGGATAAGGGATGACACATGTCATCCTCTTATCCTCCAAGAGAGCCCCCTCACTCCAAGATGCTCTGACACATGTGTGAGAGTCTTAGAGGGAGGTTCTACAGACTTGGGGGTCTTGAAGACTCCCCAAGTCTTCAAGGTGGGGGAATCCCCAAGCCTTGGGAAGGGAGATGGACCTTCTTTCAAGGCATGACTCATCTCCCACCCTTAGCCATTTTAAATATTCACCACTTTTATTTAACCCTAGTTTAGGGTGACTAGATGGGAGTTACCCTAGGGTTTAGTAATTCCAAATGGACCCTAGACCCTAGGGGTACCACCTAGGGTTAGTTTGGACCTCTAATAAACACTTAAGGAGGTGTAAAATCACATTAAATGGCCCAAAAATAAAAAGAACACCAAATGGTGTAAATTAAAACACAAGTTTTACAACACATCAATTAAATTAAATAAAATGTGTGAACTAGGCCAATTAATTAAATACAAGCATTCATGAAAACATCATTTGATCATACATGATCCTAATCCATCTTGGGAATGGATCGTCTTAACAAAGAAACACATAAGTGTGAGATCGACCTCTGATTTTTCGTGGCCTGGAAAATCACCTGCGCACTTGAACAAACGGTCAAACCACATAGATATATCATAGCTAAAGCAATAGAATGTAATAATCATGTCATGGCATAATTCATACACAGCATTAAACAACTCACATCATAATTAAGATTTATAATTACCTTTTCTATATATTCTATCTCAAAATCAGAATCAAATAATAAATCCATATAATGAGCTAATAATCAACATCAATAACAATCATCAAATGTATCTCACATGTCTAATATCATAAGAGCATCAACATAGGATAAAATAAAATCACCACATAACTAATCAAAGCTAATCCAAAATTAGGAGATATAGTCTAAATCTACATAATGGAAAACCAATAGTCTCTAAATGTCTAGAAATGTCTCCAACTATAATGTGAAATGATCAAACTGGGGAAGTGAAATAAATCAGCCTCACATCCTCCCCCCCAAGACTAAACTTCCTCTTGGAAGTCATCAAAAAGGTGAGGATAGAGTGTCCTCAATCTAGTTGCATCCTCCCAAGTCATCGTGACTTCATCATATCGATCCCACTAGACCCTAACCTAGTCTAGCTCTCGACCTCAAAGGCCTAGCATTCGATGAGCCAATATGTGAATTGGCTCCAAAGCCAATTGCCCATCTACCTCTACCTATAGAGCACTCCAGTCCAATACATGAGATAATCTACATATATATCACCATAATACAGACACATGAAAAAAATCTTGGATGCGCAACAAGCTAGGTGGCAATGCTAGACGATAGGCTATAGGTCCTATCTGTTCCAACATCTCAAAAGGACTCTTGTATGGCTGCACTCTCAAGAATACTCTGTCACCAACTGAGAAGCTTTGATCTAGTCTCTTAGCATCAACATACTTCTTCTGTCAATCCTATGCCTCCTGAAGTCTCTGCCTAATCAGTGTGACATACTGCTCCATATCCTGAGCCAACTTTGGACCAATGGCAACTCTATCCTCTATCTGATCCCAACTCAACGGTGTCCTGCAAGGTCTACCATACAAGGCCTGATAAAGAGGCATACCCAATGAGCTATGATGCCCATTATTGTAGGCAAACTCAACCAGATATAGATACTCCTCCCATCTAGACTAGTGGTCCATAACATTCATAGGGAGCATATCCTCTGACACTTGATTCACCCTCTCTATCTGTCCATCTATCTCGAGGTGATAAGCAAAGTTAAAGTTGAGCTGTATGCCCAACACCTGCTGGAAAGCCCTCCAAAAGGCTGATGTGAACACTAAGTCCCTGTCAAAAATGATGCGAGGAGGTACCCCATGTAATCTCACAATGTCATCCAAGAATACTCTCGACACTAGTGGTGCGTTATACGTCATGCGTACAGGTGAGAAATGCATCACCTTGGTTAACTTGTCAATTGTCACCATGATGGCATCATGGCGATGAGAAGACATAGGAAGACCAATAATGAAATCCATGGAAATGGTGTCCCATTTCCACTCTGGTATCTTGTGAGGGTATAAAAGACCCACTGGATGGTGATGCTCGGCCTTGACCCTCTGGTACTCAAGGCATCAAGCAACAAACTCAATAATATCCCGTCTCATACCCAATTTAAAATAGACATTTAAATCAAAACCCCACATAAATATTATTTAATCCCTAGGTAACAAAAACAACTATCAAAGTTTAATAAAATCACCCACATGACAATGACCCCAAGGAGAAATAATAAACAATAAAATCCCAAAAGATAAATTTCAAAAGAATGGGAGAGGGGAAATGAAACTCATGTGCAAATGAAAAAGGAATAAAATAAATTCATTTTAATTTTCCCTCTCATTCCTCAACCCTAAAATCCTCTCAATTATTTTATTAGTTTCCTTTTTATCTGCCCTAACCCTATCTTTTTCTTTTCTCTTCTTCTCTTCTCATTTTGTTTTCTCCCTTTTTGTCTTCTCTTTGTTTGTTGCAGTTTAGGGTTTCTACCAAGCTCTTGGGCAGCCATGGATATACTACCACAAGGTATATATTCATTATATATACACAAGGTTCTTTTTATTTTATTTTATTTTGTTATATATATATAACAAAAAAAAATTGAACTTGTAGAGATCTTAGCTAGAGAGGAAATTTATTGGAGGAGCAAATCTAGGGAAGTATGGCTAGCAGAAGGAGACCTCAACACAAAGTTTTTTCATAATACAACAAAAGAAAGAAGGATTCGTAACAGAATAGATTCAATTCTGTCAACAAGGGGTGAAATTTTAACTCTCAACTTTGATATACAAATAGAAGGAGTGGTTTTTTCCAACAAGTTCTACCCCCTTGGATTCAGCAAAATAGATACAAATGGATATGAATGAGGTTATACCCAGAATTGTCACACATGAGCAAAACAAACCTTTGATGGCTCATTTCACTATGTATGAAGTCAAAAAGGCAACTCTTGACCTCCATCTGGATAAATCCTTGGGCCCAAATGGTTTCCTGACCATATTCTTCCAAAAGTTTTAGCACTTCCTAGGAAAAGATGTAGTCTGGAAATGGAGGAGAATTATAGAAAAAGAGGAAGTTTTTCAAATAGTTGAACATCACCTTGATTGCAATTATTCCATAGGAGGAGTATGATACCTATGCAAACTTTAGACCAATTTCCCTATGCAACACCAATTAGAAAATCATATCTAAAGCCATGGAAAATAGATTGAAGACAATTCTCCCCAACCTCATTTCACTGGAAGAGTCATGTTTCACACCAAGTGGAGATAACTTTGAGGGCATCATTATAGCAAATAAAGCCATCCATTCCATCAACAAATCAAGGACTAAGGCAATAATGCTAAAAATCAACATTAGCAAATCTTATGATAGGGTTAGCTGGTGCTTCCTCATGATGGTCCTAAAAGCATTTGGTTTTTAGAAAGCATGGCTAGATTGGGTGTATGGATGCATATCAATGACTAGATACTCATTTCTCATAAATGGAAGACCATGTGGTTTTTTTGAGATCTCTAGAGGATTGCGCCAAGTAGATACATTGTCTCCATTTCTCTTTGTCCTCATGGTGGAAGCTTTGAGTAGAAAGATCAAATTGCAGCAAGGGAAGGTTGATGGAGAGGTGTGTAGTGTTGAACACAATAGAGTGCTAAGAAGGGGGAGTTGAATCAACACACTTAAAAAATTTAACCAAACATTGAATAACTTTGAGAACATAAGGGAAAGCATGAAATTAAAGAATCAACACATAACACTAGTGTTTTTACATGGAAAAACCTAAAACAAGGAAAAACCATGGTGAGGATTAGCTCACAATATATTATGCTCACAACAAAAGTATTACAACATTGTTTTAGGGCTACAACCCATGGAAGCAACTACTCCCTGATTTAATGCTTACAACAATTACAACTTTGATTTAGGGCTACAACCCAAGGAATCTACTACTCCCTAAGTGCTCTGCTCACTATAATGGGATTTACACAAGTATACTTGGACTGCTACAAGGAGCACATTTGATTTATGCTGATAATGTAGTCTACTTTTTTGTTTAACGTACATATCTTCAAATTGATTCCGCACACTTCATTTATTGCATTTTTCTCTTCTATATTCACACTCACAATGTTACTTTCACAAATGAACTTGATTATCTATAAATATACTCCGCAACACCTCAAATTACTAATCAAGTCAGCATCACAATCAACACTAGATGGAACGTGTAGCTCTTCACAAGTCGGCATCCATACATAATATAATATAAAAACTTGTTGTGGACCTTAGAAATTCATAGGGGAGATCAAAGAATATCTTTCCATACCTTCCAACATTAAGGGAACTGATCAAGATCCTCCGCACATATTAGGTACTTAACCAATCGGCTCAAATTGTTCAACACTACTAACTGTTCATCTTCATGCAGCTAGGAGATGCCAAAAGCTCAATGCAGACCAAGGATTCTTTCACACGTGATCTCGACAACATCTGTGTGTCTTATTGAACAAGTATCACATCAAATTATGCATCCACAAAACAAGAAACATGCCTTTCTATAGAAGACAAAGTATTCCAGACCTTGTTTAATACTTCCCAACTCATAATATAATGTTGCGATGAGATTCAAGACTCAAAATATTTTGAGAATGAACTTGGACATAAATATATGCTACTTATCAAATCCACACTCTTTTATCTGATGTTTCTGGAGGAGTTCAAAAGATAACTTGGATATCAAGGTTCTAAAGGATAGTTATAGTTAAAACTTTACTTGTAGTCATGATACTTTGATGCGATACAGGAAAATGACATTTATCTAATGTACCTTAGACCATATACTACCTCTGCACATGCTCTGGTGATAGATTTATATATGTTTCATCTTTTGCAGAACTTAACTTGTTTATTCAGGCTTCAGAATAGACTATATTGCTTATGTTGCTAAAGTACTATCTCTATGGACCGCCAAACCACTTGAGGCTTCATTATAACATGTCTCATGTATATATTAGTTATTCTTTAGAACTACATGCCAAACATATCTCTTCTAAAGAAATGTAGAGCATTACATTATCTCCTCATTACTACAGTACTCTGTCTAGATGATGGTCGATACACTATCCCTTGTAACTTTTCAAGCTGAAGATGTAAGGAGATGAAAATTTGGATATATCATGTCAATACATACTAGAAGCTATCTTTAGAACTGTAAGACAAAATCTTTCTTTGTACAGAAGTGCAAACCAATAAAAGTTGACTCTACCTTAGGACGTGCATTGTGAGTACCTTAGTCTATTTTCTACTTCTTACCCTTGAGTGTAGTACTCCAAACTGGTGAGGTGTTTATGTATGTATGTATGTAGGAATCATGCAAGGATATAAGTGTTCACCTCCAAATCATTTTCAAGCCCAAAACTGATCCATACTTAGGCTTTTTCTTTTCTCCTAGACTGGTTTTCCTTACCCAAACTGACACTTCCTCTATACAAATCTTTCTATGCACTTTTGTCTATTATGTTGACATCAATGTATATTATGTTGACATGAATAACAACACATATTGCCAATAGGCTCCCCCTTTGTCATTGATGGCAACATATACTTCCCTTAGACATATGTTTCTCTCTCCCCCTTTTACATCAAGGACAAAGGGATTGATAACCTTTGTATCAATCCAAAAACTATATGTACTCCCTCTTACAAAAAGATATCTATATAGTGTTCCCCCTGACTGTATTATTTAATTACAAAATTGTACCCTTGAAAACCAAAATGGCATTGCCACTCTACTCAATACTTCCACAATATTATGTACATCAAAATTGTTCTAACAACTCACTTGGATGAGATAATGGCTATGTACATTACCTTGAGTTGTTGAATAGTTGTGCTCAAGATGACATGTGCATTATGAGGCAAGTATTTGATTTTGACACACATTGTATGCACATTTCCTCAGCTTCCTCTAAATTGCTTGGGGTCTTAATCTTTTGATCTATCTTTTCTATCTCCCCTAACATTGCAAACATTGTCGGCAAGTCTCAAATTCACTGCCTCTCTCAACTAACCAAATTGTGTCTTTATGTTTTCTGTTTGGTCCTGTAATTGGGATAATTGTGCATGAATATTCTCTACTTGTGCCCTAGTTGCACCATTCTTATCCTTTGATAGATCATAAGCTTCTGCCAACTTAGATAGTTATGACTCAAAAGAGTCAATCTGTGCCTTCATATCCCTTGTTGAAGTAGGCCATTTTAAACAAAATAGATATAGGGTTGTAGCTTCATCAAGGTAGATTTTGAATTTCTTCAAATCCTCTTTAAGCTTACTATGTACACTAGCACATTTTTGAATCATTTCTACCATTTTCTTGTCAATTATTCTTCTTTCTGCCTCTTGTTCTACTTTTTTCTTTAAGTGGGAAGAGTGATATTTGAAAGAGTCCATTAATAGCTTTAGCTTTTATCTTAGCAGGTAGAGAGGGGTCAATGGTTACCTCCAGTAACCCTTCTTGTAGCAATTTTACTTCATCCTCTATTGCACTTGATTTCTTCAAGTTTTTTTGTAAAAATGCTTTTCGTGCAAAGGCATGTAGTATGCCACCAAGTTGTAGTTTGTGTAGAGGAGAGATACTTGTCAGATCTATATTTCCCTCATTAGTTGGAACCTGCAGTAGTTGGGGAGTGATGACCAATTAAAATTTTATTTGTAGATTCAATAGGTCTTGAAGAGATTATGTCTCAGATGCATTTTGGACTATGTCATCTACCCCTTCTAACTTCTCTTCTTATTTATGTTTTCCCTTATCTTCATTCTTTTGTTCCTCATCACCCTTTCCCTTCTCTTCTTGACTTCCCTCAAAAGTATCTTCTCTCCTTATTTCCACATTTCTTGGATTCTCTAGAGGAGGTACAGTACTGCTTTTATCATGACCCTTAATGTTTTGTGCCTTAGTAGTTTCTAAAAGAAAGGGGCTTTGCTCTCCAAGAGTGTATGGATGAGGTAAATTTGTCTTACCTTGGCCCTCTAGACCTAAAGCTCCAGTATCCTCAAGAAGGGCCATTTCCTTATTCTTTTTAGACATTTCATTGCCTTCCTCACTTTCCTTAGATTTACTAGATATGTCTTCAATGATCCCCATCTCAATCTTCATCTCCTTGATGAGTTCGACAATCTTCTTTAGTGTTTCCTTTTTCAACTTCTTTATCTCCTCCTCATTTCTTGACATCAGAGTATTTAGTCCCCTTTTAGTTCTAAATTCTTTTGTTAGAATTTTGGAAACTCTGACTCTATCTTCTTTGGAGATGGTGTGACAAGTCTTTTCAATTACACTTTTCTTTATCTCAGCTTCTTCAATCAATGCATCATTTGTTCTTTTAGTTAGAACATCAGCCAAGCTTTTGGGGAGTTAATGTATGATTTCAGTTAAAGCCAAATTGTGTGCTCCCATGTATCTGACTACTTCTTCTTCAAGAGTGGATTTATTATTTACAAGCCTTTCATCATAAATTCTTGCAACCTCTTTCAGGGCACCTTCTTTCATTGCATTTACATTTGCTTCTAGTTGCAGGGGAAAATAATCAAGTTTCTTGATCTTCTTATCTTTTCCTTTATCTTTCACCTCTGAGGTCTCACCTCTTTTATTGTTCTTTTCTTCAATGAAGATGCTTTTTTTATTTCCTCTTCATCTTCTTCATCATCTTCAACATTCATTGGATTTATCTTTTCTTCATCTTTGACTTCTTCCGTTTCTTCAACATCTTTGACTTTTTCTCTTTATGCCTTACTCTTTTGCCTAGGCTTCTTCTTTTCAAGAATTTGTACTAGGATCTCAGACCTAGTTCTTTTGGCAGGTAGTGATGATCTGGAGGCAACATAGGAAGTGGTTGCAGTTGATCTGCTTGTTCTTCTTGGATGTGTAGAGGGGAGTGTTTGTTCCTTTTCTAAGGATCCTTTAGGAGTCATGAGTATCTCCTCTAAGTTTGTTTTTGTTTTCTCAGCTTTAGATTTTGTCTCTTTTGTTTCCTTTACATCCTTCTTGACATTTTTGTACATGATTTCATCATATGTGCCAAACCTCTCAGTAGAGAGATCCTTTGGCTTGCTAAGAAGTATGTCAACATAGCCTACCAAATCAAACTTTGACACCTCATAGGGCAAGGTTGTAATCCATAATGTCCATGGCTCAACAACCTTCATATAACAATTGTCTTTATCAACCATAAAGGTGATATCATTTTTGTATTTCTCTACAACCTTGGCAGGTATCTTTTCTATGGATTGCATATCAGTCTGAAAAGTCTTGAAGATTCCCCAAAATAAGGTATCATAGTGCTAATGGTCAGAGAAACTTCTCATGCATTTCTCGATTTGATGGGCAACAAGTTTATTTGAATTCCACACCATTCCCTTCATTGAAGGCAACTCATTCAAATAATAAATCATGAGACATATTATTAAAGAACCATACTAGAATATGTATTTGATTTCTTTTGTCCTTTTTAGGTCGTCTATAAGTTGTTTATGCAGAAGTTCACAAAGATCAAAATTTTTTCCCTCTTTAACCATCTGACATGCTATGTAGATTGTTGTTGCAGAGGCAAGGTTATCCCTGTTTGTAAAGTAGATATTGTATACAATGCCCATGGTAGCATATCAGACTCCCAAGTCTTCAATATCATCTACTATCATATTTCTCTTGTCAAATTTAGCTTTGGGGAGCCTCATTACTATTGGAAATAAGGCAGATAACTAAGAGGGGGGGTGAATCAGTTATCTCAAAATTTCCTTATCTTTCTTTTCTTTTTGTTATCTTAATAATCAATGTTGCATCAAAACATGAAAGCATATGTAATCATAAGAACCTAAATGAAATCAACACACATAACACAAGGAATTTTACGTGGAAACCCTATTAAGGGAAAAACCACGTGGTGACTAACCCAAGATTGTATTCTCTATTAAAAGAATAAAGGAGTACAAAATGGCACTTGCCAATTAGGGCTCACTACCTGAGCATATTGCTCACAAGAGACACACTACCTACAAGAGACTCACTATCTATAGAGCTAATGAGAAGCATCTACAAATGCAAGAGTTCAACTCCGTTTAGGCACAATACACTGATCTGATGCACTTCATTCTTCCTCTATTTAATGTTGTTACTCTATCACATACCAAACTTGAATTGCTACTCTCACACTTATCCCTAATTTTCTTCACACTTTATTTCATTCCATATTCACACCATACCCACTTACATGCTAAAATCTATCTGTTATATTTATCTGCATCAAAGATTTTTATTAACTTCCTAGTCGGCATCAAGAACACTGCAAGTAATTAATCTGTCAGCTGAATCCATGCTGGATTTGTGATGCTTATCAAAACATAGGCATAGAAGTCATTAATCATGTCGGCCAACAATGTATAATCCTACAAATTGCTTGATCAACACCTTTTACTCATCTGGATTGAAGTCTGATATTCTATCGGTCAGTTGTTCCTTTGTCTTCTCTGCCTGACTGGAACCCAACACTCAAATGCTCATATCTTTTCCTTGATTTATCACTGGAGCCTAAATTGCTAGAGTACAGTAGTCATGATACCCCTCTTGACTTTCCCAAGTCCGTAACTTATTGAGTTATGCCATTTGAGAGATCCGGACCTGATTGTCGGACCTTGCTATATACTCTATTCTTGTTCACCGGACCAAAACAATCTTCAATCTGACTTCCGGTATAGACATACTATGTACTGCAGATGTGGGATAGACTTTGTTTCCATCAATGACAACACTTATGAAGCCACATAGTGTCTCTTGTAAACAATCTCCCCCTTTGGCATTGATGGCAATACTTAGTGAAAAATGGCTAAGTGTCGCAGTAACCCCCCTTGGTTGATGCTCTATCTTTTGCACTATTTTACCAAAGTTCCCCCTTAGCTAGATTCCACATTTTTCACTACTCCTCACTCCTTGTTTGACATCAATGGCAAAGGGTGGAATATGCATACCAAAATTTTGCAAAAATTATCTTATAAATGGCACATAAGTATATATATATATGTGTGTTATACTTACATATACTTAACTATATCCACAAAAGTGGCCTTCAACTATACAAACACTGTGGCCCAGCTCTGCTTCATCCTATCCAAAATGGAGATGTGCCCACTCAACAAAAATGCATATTCTTCTGCCCTTCTTAAATCTGTCGAATCACTAGTTTGGGTTGTGGTCTGAGCGTCTATCAAGGCCTCATTCATTGCCTCTTAGGGATAATTATCCATCTGAGTTCACCCATTCTGTTTATTATGTTCTTTTCTTTGTCCAGTCTCTTTATTTCATTTATAATAATAATAGCCTAGCATTCTTGATTCATTAGAGAGGTATTAAGGGGATCAAAATTCTGAGATAAACTTGATAGTTTTCCCTCTTGTTCTTTCACTTTCTTCTCAATGTCCTTTGTCACTTTGGGCCAAAATAAACAAAATTTGTATATGTCCCCACCATCTTTAAGAGCATTTTCAAGGCTCTTTATTCCAATGTCTAGGGTCCTCCTATCATTAGCAATTAGTCCTTACACTTCAGTGAATCTTTTTCCTAAAAACGTCTTTCAGACCTTTTCTTCTGTTGATTTCTCTAGAGTTTCAAAATGAGTGCTAATAGAATTTACCAAAGTTTTCAAGTTACTAGATGGTGAGGCTGAAGGATCCTTTTGGAAGGATGGCATGATCTTCTCCAGTATCTCGGATGTAATCTCCAACAGTTCACAGTCCTCCATGTGAGATTTCAAGAGTTTTTCTTTTGCTTTGTCTTGAGCAAAAGATGATATTTTCATTGTCTAAACCAGGGAGAGACAGTCAAAATTTAGTGGTCCTTGAAATAGCTCAGGTTCATCTATCTCCATCATTTCTGTTTAAGAAGTTCTTCACTACCTCTACAGTGTCTCTTTCCGGTGATTGAGTCTTCTTTTCTTTTGGGATATTAGAATAGTCATCATTCGTCTTTTCTACTTGTTCTTCTTCTTTTCCCTTAACCTCTTCTTCTTGAATCACATTCTCTTCTCTTCAATCTTCTCCTTTAGCTTCAGAGTCTGGAATGTCTGTAGTGGGATCTAGAGGAGAGATGTCACCGGTGTTTACTACTTCATGAACTTCCTCTTCTGAAACAGAGGAATCTAAGTCCTCAGACTTCTCTTCATCTATTTTCTTTGATCCTTCTATATCCTTGTCAGAAGATTCTTCATTGATTACATTTAATCCTTCAACATCCATGGTAGAAGGTTCTTCAAATGTTTCCTCTAAAATAGGAAGATTGAATCTTTTCAAAGCATTTTGGAGGATATCTTTTGTTTCACTTGGTACTTGGTCAGTTTCTCCAAGCATAAGTTTATTCATTCTTGCCTTACTCCGGAACTCATCCTTACAATCCTTGAAAATCATGTCCATTTGGTTTGGAGTGATAGAAGGTTAAAGTTGAATCATTGTTTGTTCCGGAATCTCTAGGTCTTTTGCCTTTGCATTCTCTTTTCTCAATTCAAGTATCTTTTCTAGACTCTTAGGAATCAATGATATAATTTCAATGAAAGCTTTATTGTAAATGTTCAGGTACCTGACAATAGCTTCTTCCAAAATTCTCTTGTTAGTATCACTGTATTCATCATAGAACTCTGTTACTGGCTGTAGGTTCCCATCCACACTAACTTCCTTGATGATGTCATCAATGGAAAGAGTGGGCTTTTCAACAAATTCCTCTGCCTTTTCTTCCTCATTTTTACTAGCAGAGAATTTTCTGGAAGTTTTCTTCTCCTTCATTTTCTTGATTTCCTCATCAGATTTTGTTTCTTCATCATCTTTAAGGCTTGTATATGACCTTGTGGCTTTGGCATTCATCCTCTTTTCTCCTTTTCCAGATGTCTTGACTTCTAGTTTGGTAGCCTTTGAGCTTTTAGGAGTGGTAGGTGTAGAGCTCTTGGAAGATCTAGTTTGGGAGGAGGCTTGTACCGGAACGTCTCCTTTCTTTTCTTCTTGTTTTTCTTTCTTAGCCTTCTCTATCTTCTCTCTATTTGCATCTATAGCCTCCTTTGATAGGCCAAATCTTTTGGTAATTTCTTCAACCTCTCTTCTTACTTTCCTCTTTATCTCTGGCTATCTTAACTCAACATGTATTTTTACACTTAGCTCTTGAAAGGTGCCAAACCTTTCTACTTCAGGGTCCTTAGGCTAGCTCAACAGGTGTTGAATATGTACTCCAAGATTTTTTCATCGACCTCATATCCCATAGGCATTATCCACATAGTTTTGGGCTCAACTGCCTCCATTAGGCATTGAACAATATCAACCATGAAGCACACTATGTCCTTGTATTTCTCAACTATGGATTGAGGTATTCTCTCTCTGGCTTGCATCATTCTTTGGAAGTTCTTAAAGTAACCCCAGAGGGTTGTCTTTTGAGCTTGAGCATCACCAAGTCCATACATATAATCTCTAATCTAGATTACAACTAGTTTATCATTTTGCCAAACCCAACCACTTGATCCAGGTAGCTCATTCATATAATAGAAGAATAGACACAATATTAGACAACCATATTTAAAGGAATTCTTCTTATCCTTTTTTATTTCTACAGGTTTTCTAACAATTGATTTAGGAGAAGTTCACACAGGTCATAATTTGCATCTTCCCTCAACATCTGATATGCTACATAGATTGATGTCCCAAACACAAAATTATCCCTACTAGAATGATAGATCTTGTACTTGATTATCATTGAGGCAAACTTGACATCTGGATCTGTGATGTCATCTATGGTCATTGCTCTTTTGTCAAATTTAGATCTGGTGGCTTTAGTTACTATTTAGTTCTTGATAGATTTAAGTGCAGGTAACCCACTGGATGAATGTAGTCCAGTCACTACCGTGATGGCATCTTTAGTTATCTTGAAGGGCCTCATTAACCACATGAAATTATCTTGCATCCTTCTTAGGACATACCGGACCCAATCATCTTCTGCAAAACATGGAAAGTGTATGCAATGTCCGATGTGTTTATCCCAGAGGGCCTTGAATTCAGGTTGAGTTCAAAACTCTCATCTATTAGCTATTTGTGATAGATGTCCATCAATTTTGAGTCTCCAAATTCCTCAATGTTGGCATGGATATAGGCCCCAACATCTTCTATAGGTAAAACCCCATGCAGAATGTTAGAAAATGTTCCTAAAGGATCAACTTCTAGAGATTTATAAGGGTGTTTCTTGAATTTAGGATGCAGCCTATCAATGATCTTGACAACCATTGGAGTAGCCATTTTGCAAGAGTTTCTGAGAGAGATTTTTAGAATGGAAGTACCTTTTCATGCTTTAGGGTTTGAAATAGGACTCAAAACAAATTGTTGGTTGAATTCAATTTTCTAGTTGATCTTGAGTGAATTGTAGAGACTTTATTGCAGAGCTCTTCTTTTCTTCTTCACGAATGCAAGTGTGCAAATAATGAGTGAAAGAACCCTTTTATCCTTACGCAAACCCTAATTTCCTTTTGTAATAAATGCACAACTTTAGTTATTTGGTTGCCCTGTTTTGAGAGAGATATTCTCGAATCACTGCGCTGAACTTAGAATCATTGTCAGTGAGGATTGACAATGTATCTTCTTTTCTTCAATCATGCCATGGGTCCGCAGATCAAAGTATTTCAATTCTTAATCATACCAGATCTATCTGTGAAAATCCTACTTTCCTAGATAGCTGTCAGAACTAGATTAGCTTGAGCGGTTAAAATCTTGCAAAACTCCATGCGGATCTTTCATATTTTTACTGAAGGTTATTTAGATGTTTTTCTAAGAACCCTTTAATCCACAGCATTCCATGTGCCAAGTTTAGGCACTAGTTGACTGCCTGGGGGAATTTATTTTTCTCTGTGACTCCCCCTAAGCCAGAGCTCACCTTTTTAGTTTCTAGAAGGAATATCAACACCGGATTCTAGTGCGGATTCATCCCCAATATTTTCTATACTCTTCTTCACCCAAATCTTGCTCATCTCCTTTTGAACTTCATCTGCATTCACTTTACCTTTGCCCTTATCTTGTTTTTTATTATGTTGCACCAGACCTTTTCTATCCTGATTTCTGCTTCTGCATAATTTGGCAATATGACTAGATCTATTTCAATTGTAACAGACAACATTTCTTTGCTTATTTGATTGATATCCTCTTGATTTGCATTGATTAGCCATATGTCCCATTCTATTGCATGCAAAGCATCTACCATTGAAAGAATTATTTATTTGCATATTTTTGCATTCATGTGATTTGTGACCATACCTTTTGTAGTTGAAACATTGTCTGGAGAAGCATGGATTAGCATGATTCATTCTCCTCCTGCACTGAGTTGCTTTATGACCGAAATTGTTGCAATTGAAACAGTATCCATTGAAGGATGGATATCTTTGAGCATTTTATTGCCTTACCGGAGGTCTTCTAGGCCTATTTCTTTGATTTCCTAATCTAAAGTTCTTCTGACTAGATTTAGAGCTTTCACCTTTATCATATCGCAAGGCATGCTTATCATCTACCCTCTTTTATCTTTCAAGAAGAACTTCAAGTTGGGCTAAGCTTATCTTGAATTTTTCTTTGCATTCATTTGTTGTTTGAAGATCTTGTTTAAGAGTGCCTATCTGATTCTCGAGTTGTTCTTCATTGTCTCTAGCCTCTTCAAGATCAGATTCAATATGCCAGATTATTCTGTCCATTTTGTGGTAGTCCTCTATTTTCTCCTTCAGGGATTATTTTAGATTATCTTCAATATTTCTTTTTTCTTTAATTTCTTGGGTGAATCTCATAACCCCTGATTCCATTTCATGCCTTACCATAATGACTTCTTTTGACAGCTTTTCACATAGCTTATTTTTGTCATTTAGATCCTCATTAGTATCATTGACTTCACTCTAATTGGCTAATTTTTTAAGTAGTTCCTTTCTCTTTTTCACAGAAACACTAAGTTTTTCTTTTAGCTCATTTATGAATTCATCAGCTTGTTTGAGTCTTTCTCTCAAATTATTGACTTCAGAGTGGGATTGTTCAAGATCTTCTAGGGCAAACTAAAGTTGTTCCTTCATACCATATGCATCCATTGAGATACCTAGATCTTCCTCAAGCTGTTAGGCTTTGTTCAGAGGAACTTGGATCTGATACCAATTGTTGGAAATAAGGCAGATAACTGAGAGGGGGTGAATCATTTATCTCAAAATTTCCTTATCTTTCTTTTCTTTTTGTTATCTTAATAATTAGTGTTGCATCAAAACATGAAAGTATATGTAATCATAAGAACAGAAATGAAATCAACACACATAACACAAGTATTTTTACATGAAAACCCTGTTAAGGGAAAAATCAAGAGGTGACTAACCCAAGATTGTATTCTCTATTAAAAGAATAAAGGAGTACAAAATGGTACTTGCCAATTAGGGCTCACTTCCTGACAACACTGCTCACAAGAGGCACACTACCTACAAGAGACTCACTGTCTACAGAACTTACAAAAGATAATCAAGTGTTTGAACTAATGAGAAGCATCTACAAATGCAAGAGTTTAGTTTTGGTTAGGCACAATACACTGATCTGATGCACTTCATTCTTCCTCTATTTAATGTTGTTGCTCTATCACATACCGGACTTGAATTGCTTCTCTCACACTTATCCCTGCTTTTCTTAACACTTTATTTCATTCCATATTCACACCACACACACTTACATGCTGAAATCTATCTGGTATATATATCTGCATCAAGGATTTTTATCAACTTCCTAGTCAACATCAAGAACACTACAAGTAATTAATCTGTCAGCTGAATCCATGCTTAATTTGTGATGTGTATCAAAACATAGGAATAGAAGTTATTAATCATGTTGGCCAACAATGTATAATCCCACAAATTGCTTGATCAACACATTTTACTCATCCGGATTGAAGTCTTATACTCTGTCGGTCAGTTGTTCCTCTGTCTACTCTGCCTGAATGGAACCCAACACTCAGATGCTCATATATTTTCCTTGATTTATCACTGGAGGCTAAATCTTTGGAGTATAGTAGTCATGATACTCCTATGGACTTTTCCAAGTCTACAACTTATTGAGTTACACCATTTGACAGATCCGGACCTAATTGTCAGACCTTGTTACATACTCTATTCTTTTTCACCAAACCAAAACAATCCTCAATCTGACTTTCGGTATAGACATACTATGTACTGTGGATGTGTGGGATAGACTTTGTTTCCATCAATGACAACACTTATGAAGCCACACAGTGTTTCTTGCCAACAATTACTTCTTCATTCTTTACAGACTTCAAAATAGGCACTTGTCTGGAGAAGCATAAACCAGTCACCGCCTTTATGTCATCCTTAGTAATTATGTGAGGGCAGTCTAAGTAGAAGATATATTCATGAATTTGGAGCTTAGGGAAATTCTTACCCAAGCATCTTCATGCCAGAAGTTTGGAAAACCCTTCCAAACGTCTAGGTTTTCTATAGCAATATTTGCAAATTCTTGTTTTAACTGGAAATCATCTCCTAAAAAATGTTCATTTCTAAATTGTTCAAGTTTAAGATGATCAAACTTGTCAATTGGTGAGTGAATGTAGATCCAGACATCTTCTGTATGTAACACATTTGCAGGAACACATGATAATGCCCTAGCTTCATCAGATATAGTTGATTTGAAAGGATGTTTCTTGAATTTTGGCCTTAGCCTTTCAACTATATCTATCACCACTAGTGTTTCCATTGCAATATCTTCAGAAGATAGGTTTTAACTATAGAGATTCAAAAAATACCTGGATGTACGATGATAGATCATGCTCATTCAAATTGATGAGTGCTTTATGTTCTCCTTTAGCTCTTCAAATCTTTTGTCTTCAATCAAGTGTGATAAAAAATGATCAGGCATTTGCCTATATAGCCATTTCACCAAACAATTCTCCTTCGCATTAATTGCATTCTTTGCTTTAACCTAATTTACCCTTTTCATATGCAAAACCTTATAAACCTTCAGCAATCCTCTGCAAATCATTCAATTGCTCTGAATTTTTTTTAATTTCATCTATATGTTGGATTCTCTCATCATCATGAAAATTAGATGATGGATTTTTAGAAACAACTCCCCCTGTGTCCATGTAACCTCTTGGTAGAGGTCTTTATCACTATAAACCCTAAAGATTTCCACAATCTACCACATTCAAGAATTTTTCTTCAGAATTTTTATCAAACTCCTTCAATTCCTTACCTTATCATTCTTATGCCAACATTAGCATCTTGCATATTCAAGGGTTTGTAGAATATTGTAGTTATATCTCCTCCCGAACCAATACTTCATCTTTTAGTTATCAGAGGATCTACCTACACTAGGTAGATGTCCAGAAATACCACAAACTTCCTTCTTCCTCCATACTTTGTTCATTTCCATCCTTTTCTGAGGAATATCAATTTTATTTTGGGAATCAAGCCTCACATTCTTTCCACAATGGATTGTGTGATTGCACCCATGAAAGTTGCACTTTGTTTTGTGAGCATTTCCATTTCTTCTTCCCCTTGATCTAAAATTAGTTGCTTTGTGGCCAGAATTATTACAAGTATAACAATATTCATAATAGGATTGAGCATTATCCTTGTTATACCTTGGCATTTTACTTCTACACTCATTTGTCCAATGTCCCATCTTATTGCATGCATAACACCTAATAGAGTTCTGGCTTATCTTACTTCTACATTCAACAACTTTATGATCAACTTTATTGCAAGTGTAACATCTTAAAGCATTTTGATTCATCTTGTTTCTACAATCCAAGGCTTTGTGACAAAACTTATTGCAAGTGTTTACAATGAAATATAGCTTTTATTGAAAGATTTGGAAAACTATATGCAAACCCTAAAATCTATATTCAGTGCAACAAAATGATAATGATAAAACTATTGAAACCAAATAGAAATAGATGTTACTGAATATAATTGAAATGTGGTTTCTCGTATTTAGCATAACTCCAATGTAGTTTTGGCCAAGGGTGGTCAATGATAAATGAAATTGATTTTATAAGGTTTCGTTAAAAGTCAGTTCAAGAAATTAAATGGGTTTTTGGTTTGGTAAATGGTAGTTAGGGCTATGGTAGGTATTTTACAGGTTTGATTTTAGTCACAGTGAATAGGTTTTTGAATGAATTTTGAATTAGGTTTAGGTTAATAATATATTAAAGTTGTTAAATTTAATTTATTATTAAGGAGATGGGAAATGGGTAGAAAGGGAGGATTTAATTAATTTATGTAATTAATTAAATCTCATGCAAAAGGGTATGGTAAGTAAATAATAAATTAATTATTTTAATTTTAATTTATTATATATGGAAAATGGTGATAAAAGGTAAACTAGGGAATAATTAGGAGATGATTTAGGGATTTTATAGGAATGCGATTAAGGATGAATAGGAATGTGTTGTGGGGTGAATTTTTTATGTCTACAAGGTTGATTTTGGCAAATGAACGTGTTGGATTGGATGAGTGAGAGATGGGTGAAGGGAGTAGTGATAAGAAATGGATAGGAAGTGTGTAGGGATGATGGGTGGATAAAAAGGACAGATGATTGGATATATGTAGGATTTGGATGAATAAAAGGAGTGGCGAAAGCATAAAGGTAGGTGGATACTAGGAATGGCAATACAAGGGTAATGGATGGGAGATATATGAGATATGGATGAAAGGAATTGAGGATGTGATCTTCAAGGATTACGTTGCATAGGAATAACTTGCCCCCACTCTAGATATTGTGCCTTAGGATTTAATGAGGTGATTCTGATTAGGATGCATGATAGGGATAATGCTTGGAAGGGATGAATGGACTTAGGATGTATGGAGGATATTCATAAAAATGGATGGGTAGATATTTGGAGTTATGACAAAAGGTGTCAAAAGCATTTTTCAACATCTTGCCCCTACTCTCATCAAGATCAAAAGGAGGAAGGGAATATGGATGATGTAATGAGGAAGGTATGATAGAGATGATGGAAAATGATAGGATATGATATGATATGTGATAAATAGGATGGGATAGATGCAACAACATGCCCCCAAGTGTAAAGCACATAGATAATCACCTACACATGACAATTGTTTACCAGGTTTTCATCATGGTACTTATCCAAGGTGCCTATTTACCAGTTTTTCATCATTGGATGAAGGATTTATCTGTACAATTTTAATTTTTTTTTCTTTAGGTTCATGCAAGGATGGATAAGGGATAGTTGATTATGATGTTGATGATGATGGAAGGATAGTGGAGTAGGATGGAGATAAAGAGATAGATATGAAGGACTTATGCAAAAGCATGGACCATAGGGACATGATGGAAGATGAGGAGATGGAGGTATGTGGGAATCTTATGGAGTGGAAGGGAACCAAGACCAACGGTTGCAGACACTAAATTGGATTTTGAATCTTTTTATGGGAAGGAGGATTTGGGAGTAATGGAGATGTTCTCTTTGGGATTTGCCTATTTAGGTCTTTAGGAACCCAAATGGACTTATGAATTTTACAATTTTGTGATGGGGAGTGGGATGTTTGGGATTTTAAGATTATGGATGCTTCATTTGAACTAGATGCTTTTTGCTTGGAGACCCAAATTATTTTGGTATTGAAATTATCTTTTTGAGATATGGACATGGGTATCCTTTTTGAATTTTGATTATGCTTTGATTCTTTGTATTTGTACCATATGACATGAGTATTAATGGGATTTTTAGCTTTATGGGTGGAGGCATCCAAATTTTTATTTTTGAATCCCATAGCGGTGTTTAGGATAGCTTCATGTTTATTCGATGTGTGCATTTACTGATCATGATTAGGAATTGTAGGGGATTTATGGGAACAGGATGTATGAATGGAGGGATTAATGGATTTGTGGTTAAAGTGATAAGGGGATGTGAGGATAGGAATATTAGGAGTTGGAAGGAGGGGATGTTTGGAGTTGGAAGAAGTGAAGGTAAAGTGGATGGAGGAAGATGAATGGTCACATGCTTTTTGGGTTCGTAGGATAATGGAGGAGGAATGGAAACATATTGTTAGACTTAGGGCACACAATTGAGAGGGGGGGTGAATCAATTGTACAAAACTTTCTTCCAATTACACACTTAACTCCACTTAGCAATTCCACAGCATAATAATAAATTAATCATGGAAACGCAATGCAAAAAATCAAGAGCAAAAACATATCAATACATGAGACACCAAGATTTTGATGTGGAAAACCTAATTAAGGGAAAAAACATAGGGTGATTAACCCAAGAAGGTATTCTCTATTAGAAGAATAGAAAGAACAAATGGCACATACCAATTAGGGCTCACTGCCTAAGTACACTACTCACAAGAGGCTCACTGCCTACAAGAGACACACTATCTACAAAGAAATAAGTATCTAATACATGAACTGGAGAATAGCATCTTCACCATGCTTGAATCAGTTTCATTTAAGCCCAATACTTTTGCTCTACATTTCGCTCTCCTCCTCGCTACCACACACTCATCACCACTAGGACAACTTTAAAATGACTTCACAATCCCTTATTTATACAAGGCATCAACTTAGGAATGATCATCTAAGTTGGAAAACATCCTCAAGAACATTCGCAAGATGTATAACTCATTCGGTCGGCCTGTCTCAGGAAGAACACCATCATCCGGAAGTTATTCTTCAATTGCGAGTTCCAACTCCAATGCGGAACACCAACACAAACTAGACACAATCCAAAGACCTCCACAAGCTTTCCTGAATCACCAAGAACATCCACACTTCTTCTGCTTACTGAAATCCTTCTCCCCTTCATCCAGAACCTCAAGAACATAGTCTGTCATTACTGTCACAAAGGAATAGATGCTTGTGGACCCTCAAACCATGAACCAATCTAGTTGACACTCCACAAAGACTCCCTCAACACTTCCTCAAATCTGTAGAATAGGAAAAAGCAATTCCGGATCTCACTGGACCTGTCTATAACACTCTGTCACCTCTGAACACCTGCCGGAACCAGTTTTACTTGAGCAGCCACAACTCCTTTAGATCTTCATATGGACCTCTGAAATCTCTACTGGATCACCTTAAGACACATATCTACAAACTCTTTAATCTATATCCTCAGATCCTCATCCTATCTTAAACTTTTACCTTATTGTCATCGTTGTTCTTCATTGTTCCAGATTGAGACTAATTTTCTCAATATCCTTAGCACACAGCTCATCCAATCCTTATCATTAATGCAACAAGAGTATGTTGACATTAATGACAACACCAGTTAGGCCCATACTTGCAAAAATCTCCCCCTTTGTCATTGATGGCAACATATGATGTGAAAAACTATTTTAACCATCAAGACAAGAACTTCTCCTCACTGACACAAATCCCCCTATCAGCAACAACCATTCACATGTCTTCCCTCCCTTTACTGCTCCCCCTTTGATCAGTAGCCACTTGTTTTTCACATGTCTTCTCTCTCTCCCTTTGACATCAATGGCAAAGGGCACATACTTGCAATTCCACCACTTTAGAATCATAGATGTTGCTCCCCTTGAGTAGTAGCTCCCCATCATCAATCCGGACCACAAGATGTGACTGTGATATCCACTGGACTGATGCACATCATTGCACCTTAGTTCATTACCAGAGGGGTAATAACCCCTAACTTCTCCCTGAGATACTCAAAAGAGTCCTTAGGTAGAGGTTTAGTAAAGATATCTGCAATCTGATCGTTGGAAGGTACAAACTCCAATCTGACTTCATTCTTGTTCACTTGCTCTCTCAAAAAGTGAAACTTAATGGATATGTGTTTCATCTTTGAATGCAACACCAGATTCTTAGATATATTTATTGCACTTGAATTATCACAGAAGATTGTGATAGGTTCCTCATACTCCACTTTGATATCTCTTAGCATCTACTTCATCCACAAAACTTGAGTGCAACTACCTACTGCTGCAATATATTCTGCTTCAGATGTAGACAGAGATATTGCCTCTTGTTTCTTCCTTAGCTAAGAAACCAATCTCTTCCCCAAAAAGAATGCTCCACCACTGGTACTCTTCCGATCATCCACATCTCCTGCCCAATCCGCATCTGTATATGCATGAAGAGAGAAATCATAATCTCTAGGATACCAAAAACCATACTCAACTGTCCCTTTTAGATATCCAAAAATACTCTTGATTGCCATGACATGAGATTCTCTAGGATCAGCCTGGAATCTAGCAACAAGACCAATAACCTGCATAATGTCTGGTCTAGTTTGAGTGAGATACAATAGTCCTCCAATCATTGACCTATACTTTGTCTGATTAGCCTTAGGGGAATCCTCATCTTTGCTCAATTTACATCCGGTTGCCATGGGAGTATTCATTGGTTTTGAATCTTCCATCCCAAATTTCTTCAACAATTCTTTCACATATTTGGTCTAAGAAATGAAGATTCCTTTCTTTGTTTGAGTGATTTGTAGACCCAAGAAGAAATTCATTTCACCAAGCATGGACATCTCAAACTCACTTTTCATTTGATTTGAAAAAGTTTTACACATACTATCTCTTCCTCCAAAAATGATATCATCAAAAAACACTTCAACAATCAAGATGTTTTCATGATCAATTTTGAAATACAAATTAATGTCAGCAATACCTTTGTTGAAACCAATCTTCAAAAGATGCTTATCCAATCTTTCATACCAAGCTCTTGGGGCTTGCTGTAGTCCATACAGTGCCTTTTTCAACTTGCAAACCATATCACCATGATCAGACAAATGAAATCCATCTAGTTGCTCTATGTACACTTCTTCTTCCAAGTCAACATTCAGGAAGGTACACTTGACATCCATCTAATATACCTTGAAATCCTTGAAGGCAGCAAAGGTAAGAAATAATTTGACTACTTCAATTCTTGCCACTGGAGCAAAAGTTTCTTCAAAATCAACTCCTTCTATTTGAGAGTAACCCTTGCAGACCAATCTGGCTTTATTTCTGATTACTTCACCAACTTCATTCAGTTTGTTTCGGAAGACCCATTTTGTTCCAATCACATTCTTGTTTCTAGGTCTGGGAACAAGATCCCAAGTGTTATTTTTGTCAATTTGCATCAACTCTTCCTCCATTGCTTTAGTCTAGTTTTCATCATTGTAAGCTTCATTCACTGTCTTAGGTTCAATCTTTGAAATTAGACAATACTCTTCTGAATCTTGAGCAATTCTCCTTCTTGTTTGTACTCCTTTTCTTTTATCACCTATGATCTGATCTTCAGAGTGGTTCAGTCTTACATGCCTGAGAACTTTGGGAATTTCTTGCACTTCTGATTCTTGATCAAGCTCATTGAAACTCATCTCTTCTTTCTGGTTTACCAGATTAGTTTGAATCTAACTTACAGAGGAGGCTTAGGATCCTTGAGTCAGAACACCATTCTAATCATCTTCATCATATTCATAAAACCTTGAGGGTTTCTCAATTCCCTCATCAACCTTCACATTTGCACTTTCTATCATCTTTCTCAGTCTCTTGTTATAACACCGGTATGCTTTCCTTTGAGTAGAGTAACCCAAGAATATTCCTTCATCACTTCTAGCATCAAACTTTCCTAGATCTTCATCTCTTACTGGTATTGCTTCTGATTTGAACTCAATTGAGAGTATAGACTGCAGTGCTGACAGCTTCTCTCCAATAGATCTAAGGAACATTTGCTTCCATCATCATGGTCCTAGATGCTTCCTGGATGGTCCAATTCTTTCTCTCCACTACTCCATTCTACTATGGAATCCTAGGAGCAGACAACTATCTCTTTATTCCATGTTTCTCATAGAACTCTATGAATTCACCGGATGTGAATTCTCCACCTCTATCAGACCTTAGACATTTCAATTTTAATCTGGTTTCATTCTCTACCATAGCTTTGAATATTTTGAATTTCTAAAGAGCTTCCGATTTCTCTTTTAAAATGTTTACCCACATCATCTAGGAGTAGTCATCAATTAGTAACATGAAGTATCTATCACCTTGCATACTCCTAATTCTTGCCGAACCACAAAGATCAGTATGAACTAAGTCCAATAATCCGGTAGAAGATAGTTCCTTACTTTTGAATGAGACTCTGCTTAGCTTACCCAACTGACATTCTTTGTACAAGCTATTAGTAGGTTTCACCAATTTTGGAAGATCTCTTACAGCCTGAGTATTGCTTATCTTGATGATATTATCAAAATTCACATGACACATCCTCCTATGCCATAACCAACTCTGATCAACTTGAACAAATAAGCAACTTTTACCAATACCAACCAAGTGGAAGATATTACCTTTAGTTTGAGTATCGGATGCAATCTTTGTTCTGAAGCTTTCAAAGATCTTGCATTTTCTATTCTTGAACTGGAGATTATAGCCTTTGTCTACCAACTGTCCAACACTGAGAAGATTGTGCTTCAATCCTTCAACATACAGTACATTACCAGTTTTGTTTCTTTCATCAAAATAAATAGTTCCTCTACCTCTGATTCTACCAGCAGAATTATCACCAAACTTTACCACTCCTCCTTCATACCTTTCCAAATCTACAAACTTATTTTTGTCACCTGTCATATGGTGAGAGCATCCACTGTCAATGACCCAATCATCCTTTTCTTCAACTTGGGTAGCCAGAGCTCTTTCTACAACTTTATGATTGATAGATTCAAAGGATATTGGTTCTTCTTCCTTGATGACAATAAACACCCATTCACTTCCGGATTTGTTTCCTATCTCTAATTCATCATCTGTTACTCCATTATCATCTTCTTCATGAACATAGTAACAATTCTTTTGGAACCTTGATCTGTTAGGATTTGGCCTTGAAAATCTTTCCGAACACTTTGAGGCAAAATGACCAATCTTATTGCAGTTAAAATACTTAAAAGGCAATTTTCTTTCATACTTACCGGATCCTCTTGGCAGTCTCTTTGCAATAAGGGCTTCAAGTTGAGCAGTTTCTACTTCTTGTTCTTCCAGATCTTTTCTTGCTTTTTTATACCATGATAGTTTCCTTGATGAGTTTCCTCCCGGATCAAACCTTTATTTACGTTTTATAGAGGCACTGGCTTTGAATGCAAATTTAGTCTTGGGGTTCATCTCCAAACTCTATCATTTCAAATGCAGCCAATTTTCTAGCCAATTGATCTCTTGTGATAGTTGTATGGGCTCTGAATTCTTCAATGGCAGCAGCCTTGATTTAGTAAGAAGCAGGTAGAGATCTAAGAATTTTTCCAACAATCTCATTTTCATCTAGGACTCCACCAGCATTTCTAATTCCACAGACAATCTCATTTACTCTTGGCATAAAAGTAGTAATATTTTCATAATCTCTCATCTTCAGATTTTCAAATTTCCCTTTCAGACTCTGTAACCTTGCACATTTAACATACTTGTCTCCTTCATGTAAAAGTTCTAGTTTTTGCCAAATCTTGAAAGCAGTTGGTAGGTCAATAACATTTGAGAGCTCTGAGTCAGATAATGTACTTAGAAGAGCTTCTATAGTTCACAGATTATTTTCAACATCTGTGATTTCACTTTGGGATTTCGAACCACCCTATGGAGGTACATACTGTGTTGTATCCATGGTCCAGTACACCATTCCCATACATTACAAGTGACATTTCATGTGACCTTTCCAGAGATTAAAATTGGTTCCATCAAACTTCGAACTATCCTTCTTGTAAGATGACATCCTGGATCTCCTCAAGCATCTAAGCTCCATTTAGAGGAACTTGTCTCTGATACCAATTGTTAGACTTAGGGCACACAACTGAGAGGGGGGTGAATCAGTTGTACAAAACTTTCTTCCAATTACACACTTAACACCACATAGCAATTCAGCAGCATAATAATATTTATTAATCATGGAAACAAAATGCAACAAATCAAGAGAAGAAACATATCGACACATGAGACACCAAGATTTTGACGTGGAAAACCCAACTAAGGGAAAAACCATGGGGTGATTAACCCAAGAAGGTATTCTTTGTTAGAAGAATAGAAAGAACAAATGGCACATGCCAATTAGGGCTCAATGCCTACAAGAGACACACTGTCTACAAAGAACTAAGTATCACATACATGAACTGTAGAATAGCATCTTCACCATGCTTGAATCAGTTTCATTTAAGCCCAATACTTTTGCTCTGCCTTTTGCTCTCCTCCTCGCTACCACACACTCATCACCACCAAGACAACTTTAAAATGACTTTGCAATCCCTTATTTATACAAGGCATCAACTTAGGAATGATCATCTAAGTCAGCAAACATCCTCAAGAACATCCGCAAGATGTATAACTCATCTGGTCAGCCTGTCTTAGGAAGAACACCATCATTCGAAAGTTATTCTTCAATTGCGAGCTCCAACTCCAATGCTTGTGGAACTTCAAACCATGAACCAATCTAGTTGACACTCCACAAAGACTTCCTCAACACTTCCTCAAATCTGCAGAATAGGAAAAAGCAATTCTGGATCTCACCGGACCTGTCTGTAACACTCTGTCACCTCTAAACACTTACCGAAACCGGTTTTACTTGAGCAGCCACAACTTCTTCAGATCTTCATGCGGACCTCTAAAATCTCTATTGGATCACCTTAAGACACGTGTCTACAAACCCTTTAAATCATATCCTCAGATCCTCATCCTATCTTAGACTTTTACCTTATTGTCATCGTTGTTCTTCACTGTTCTAGATTGAGACTAATTTTCTCAGTATCCTCAGCACATAGCTCATCCAATCCTTATCATTAATGCAATAGGAGTATGTTGACATCAATGACAACACTGGTTAGGCCCATGCTTGCAACACATATGTTTAATGGGTGCGATGAGGTGCACCTAGTTTGCACTTAGATGGAGTGGATTTAAAAGGAAGGGATGTGGTACCATCATCTTTGGATTGACTTCCTTGAGATACATAACCAATACCATACGGTTTGGGAGAGACTTTGACATAGATGGGTTCCAAGTTACCTTGCTCATGAAGGCCTAAGCCTTTACCTTGGTAGTTCATATTTTGGAACATACGATGCGTAATGGGATGCTTATTTTTGAGGATACAAGACACGAGTTCCTTATTGGATGAGGAATGTGAGGTGGTAGATATAGGTTGCTGCTGTCCTAGGGAAGAACATTCATTTAAGAAGGTAGTAAGACCAATAGGACATGATGGTGGATTTGAAATGGTATCAATATGAGATGGTGAAGGAACAATAGGATCTTGATTATGTTCATTATGCTCATGAAGATTCAATGTTTTTGTTTGATTATCTATGTGCTTGTGGGGACCAAGTGTCTCATCAAGGGAAGTGGATATTGTGGGATGATGGATAGGAGTGGTAGAGGTTTCTTGAACATGGATAGTATTGGGACTCTAAGTGGAAGGAGTGAGAAGCTCTTGATCACAGATAATATCTTGATCATAGAAAATATATAGGTTATGAATAGGTTGAAAGGAAGAGCTTTGATCTTGACTTGGTAAAGAGCAAGATTGATCATGCTTTAGAGTTGACTCTTGACATAAATCTTGAGTTTGGATAGGAATGGAGATCTCTTGGATAGGTTTAATGTATGGTGGGGAATGAATTGGACTTATGGTAGGTGGATCTTCAAGAACATTTGAAGGATCTTGGATGATTTGTGGAGATGGAATAGGAGAAATAGGCATGACATTTAAAGGTTCTTGGATATTTTCAATGATAGGGATTTGATGGCATGAGGGTAGTGGTTGATTCTGTACCAGTACCCAATGGATCACATCCTTCATTAGTATATGGGTAAATGGACAATATAATGGATGGATAATGAAAGTGGAAGTTGTAGGATTAGAATGCAATGGAGGGATAATGGGATTAGGTGATAGGAGTGGGACTAGGATTGGTTGGATGAACAAGAGGATTGGATATAATAGCATTGGGATTTGGGTTAGGTGAGGGGATGATAGGATTGGTTGTGGTAGGATCAAGACATGGATTGGGCTTAGGTTGATGGATCATAGGATTGGGTTTAGGAAGAGTTGATGGTTTAGACTTTAAGTGTGGGGATTGGCTTAATGGATTAGGATTTGGAAGGTTGGAAGGATTATATGATGGAGGTTCCATAGGGATGGATGAATGAGGAGGTCTAGTAGATGAATTGGTGTATGATTCCAAACTTGAGGTGGTATCTCCCTTGTCAAGAGTATTATTAAGAAGACTTGTGAATTCATATTCATGTTGTGGAGGATTTTGAGATGGATATTGAGGAATATTCATGAGATTGGTTGATGTGGAGGGACTAGGTTGGCATTGTGATAGGGGTGAATCATAGAGTTTGGATTGAATTTGTTGATGTTGTGTGGATGATGGTAGTGAAGGTAACGAAGGGATTGAAATTAGATGGAATTTGTTGTTGTTGCATGGATAAAGGTATGGTGGATGATGTATTAAATGAAGGTTGTGGTTTTTGGGCTAAGATTTGTTGTTGTTGAAGGAGGGCTTGATTTTTTTGGATTTGTTGTTGAAGATATAAGGTGAGGGGATTTGGTATGTGTGAAGATGAAGCATGGGAAGGGATTTGGACCTGTGAGGTTTGAGGTAAAGTTATTGTTGAATAGGTTTGGGGTATGGATGAGTCAGGTTGATATGAGTGGTAGATTGGTTGTGATAAAGATTTGTATGAGGTGGATGGAGATGACTCATAGAGTTGGGGTGTTGATGTGGTAGGATGTTCAAATTGTGAAGATAATTTTGATAGTAGTTCCAATTGAAATCTAAGATATGTCTCTTATTGTAGTGATTGAGCGAGTTGTTGTTGTGATTGGATGAGTTGTTGTAGCTGAAGGACTTGGGGATTAATGGATGTCAAGGTTGAGACCTGGGTAGGATTATAGTTTTGTGAGGTTGAGGGCATGGAAGGAAAATCTTGGGTTGTGTTAAGATGATAAGAATGTTCTTGTGGATAATGATCATCATAGATATGTTGAAGCTCTTGTATTTCCTCATATTTTTGGGATGATAGTGATGTTAGTGGAAGTGAATATGGAGAGATATATGGTTCATGGGTATCAAAATATGCATCATGATCTATCAAATTCTCATCATTATTAGATCTAGGAGGGCTTCCATGAAGTATGAGTTTTGGTTTTTGATTTGTTCTAGGTTTGTTGATGGTCACAACCATTTTGACGAATAAGGATTAAACTAGGTTAAGGAGGGAATGTGAGTAGGATGATGATAAATGAATTATGTGGGAAATAGATGGATTAGATGATGTGATCAATTGAAAGAGCTTCTCAGGATTTAAAGTGACAAGGTTCCACTTGAGATGTGACACTGAAGGATGATATAGGGGACAAGTTGTAGTGGTTATTAGAAAATGAAATATGATGATTTGAAATGAATGGGTGGAAAGAATGTCTAAGGGTGAAGAGCAGACAAGCACACACATAAATCATATAAGGCACACGACAATCAAATTGGTTGTTTTTGATGATATCTTGATGTTTTGCAAACACTTGTAAACATGCACGATCCTAGGCTAAGCAAGGACTATATTTGTTGAATCCCCTAGCTACTCTTATTCAAAGCGGATAGCTCCAGGATCTTGGTAGCACCGGCTCCCCTCCACGACACTCACTTCTCATGTATACCATGTTCTAGGTTTCCCAAGGCTCATCCTCCCACCAAACCTTAGGATTGTCCCTGCTATCTCGGCTAAGAACCACAAGAATCAGGTCGGCTTTAAAGGTTACCCTTCTACGTCAATAAATAAAGGGTTTTTGGCCACTATACAAAAGAGTTCTAGTGAATATATGGGGGACCGGCACCCCACAAGCATCCAGCAAGCCACTTAAGGCTCTAACTAACCCTACTAGGAGTTTAATATACACAAAGGTGTGCCTCCTTTTGAGTTAGCACTGTATGGTGAGCGCTTATACCGGTTAGACTTGGCTTTCACCTTATCCTCAATTTATATAGTGGGCCAAACAAAAGTCTCACTTGGGGTCATAAGTGAGTTCTCCTTTTGGATGTGTCTTAAGAGCAGGTGATGAGACCATAAAGTGTCTCATCTTTAGTTAAATAAAAACATATATTTTCTCTTCACTAAATAAGTTTTTGAAGTGGACTTGAGTATGGGTTTGAATATTTTTAGCTAAATATCAAATAAACTTGTCTAAATGCAACGATCAATACTATGCATGAGTTTATCTTGATATTACACATTCATCTCAAGGTCAACAATTATTTTATCAATAAAGTGAAGAGAATGTCTATTTATTGTCAAGTTGTAAAGTTTCAGAGTTGTAGAGCTCTAGAGATGCACAGAGCTCTAGAGATGCATAGAGATCCAGAGATGCACAAATCTCTAGAGATGCACAGAGCACCAGAGGTGCATAGAGCTCTAGAGATGCATAGAGCTCCAGAGATGTATAGAGCGCTAGAGATGCAGAAGTCAAAAATGTAGTTTCAGTAAAACTGCAATATCTCACTCATTTCTTAACGAAAATTAGAATTTCAAAATGATTCAAAAAAATTAAAGAGAGAGGAACAAATACATGAAAGCATTTTGAATATATTTATTAAAATGAATAAATGGTTAATGATATAAGTTGACTATTATAAAGTGTGAAGATGCAAAATAGAAAAATTCAAGAAAACTAGTTTCAGTAAAACTACGATATCTCTCTCATTTCATAATGAAATTTAGAAATTCAAAATGATATGGATAGACAAAAGTTAGGGCAACAAAACCCATAAATAATTTGAGGAGATCTAGTAAAACAAATGAGCAGTTTATGACAGAATTTGACTATTCTACAAGCTCTAGAGATGTTCCAGAAATACTTTATCAAATTGCTGTGGATTTTTCTCTACCAACACACACTCTGAGATTTTCTGAAGGATAGATTAACTATAATTACTCCTAAATTAGTGGATCTAACTAAAGAGTAATTATTCCATGCAAAGAATACACATTTAGTGTTGCATGTCTTTCTAAAAGATAATTGCATGTCTTCCTTGTAATCAACAATTGTATAATCAGTTAACTAAATGAATAAGTTTAGTTAACTAGATAAATAAGTTTAGTTAGCTGCATGAATAAGTTCTCTACTCTAGAGAGATTCTCAATTAGAATTTAATAACCATAGTTATATATAGAGAACTATGGCATAGAAAAGAGAGGAAAGTTGTATTAGAATTAATTGAAAGAAGAAGAACTCTGTTATTTGATAGCAGCATGTAATTTGGATCTTGAAGGTTTTTGAATAAAGAAGTTGTTCTACCTATATGTTGATTGTTGGAATTGATTTTCCTCTCTTTGGAGGAAGGAGAAAGGGCCCACTCCAACCAAAGGGAAGAGACTACATTTTATAGTTGTTTTGTTGTTTTATAGTTTCTTTATTTAGAATTACTTTTGTTGTTCCTTTATTCCAGAACTAGATCATCTACTCAAGTTATTGCTTTCCTTACATTAAATTGTCTTTTTTCAATAGAGTTAAACCATAGTCTGTTTCATGCAATTATTATCAATTTCCTTTTATAAAAAAGATTGCCATGCAAGTGATTCCTTCTCCCTTTTGCATACAGTCATGGACACCACCTTGGATTGATATTTATTAAAATTAAATGATGAGGACTAAAACAACCCTTGTCATTTTTGGTGCCATTGCCAGGGATAGGTGTCATTAGGGAGTTCTTAATTTGGTGACAACAGGTCAAAAAGAGGGGAAAATTAATTTGCTAGTCTTTTTAGGTTTATTGTTTTGAAGTTTGGTTTTCAACATAGGTAGATAAAAAAAAAAGTTCCCCAAGAGAGATGTATATGTCAAAACCTCCCTAAACCCCAGATCCAAATCATAAGGTTCTTACATGCAAAGAAGGTGAAAAACTTTATTGTTCTATAATTTTAGCTCTTGTGTGGCCTCTTCAATTGGATGACCATGACTCCAATGTCCATCAAGGAAAAATAAATTTTAGAAGGAGACATTGATGCCCTATTGCTTGCAATAGGTAACAAGATAATGAAGAATTCTTGTCTCCACTGGAGGAGCTTGTATGGTAGAGTACTATTTGGATGCCTCCAAAGTCCAAGGAGGGCTGCCCGATCAGATATTTGAAGAACAACAAGGAGTTGCCTCTAATCATGCATGTACCAGAATATGAGGATGGGTTTCAAGATCTCTCCAATCAGCCCATGAACAAAAAGGAGCTACCTCTAATCATGCATGCACCAGAATGTAAGAAAGGACTTCAAGATCTCTCCAATTAGCCCTTGCATGTACTAGAATCATAAATTATGGAGAAGGCTATTATTTTAGAGCAAGGTGAAGCATCAAAGTTTAAATTTTTAGTCATCTTCTTCTGATAGTTTTCCTTTTCTTTCAAAAATTTGAATGCATGGATCCATATTTTAAGGAAATGAAGTTATTTTCCACAACCAGTCAATGGTTTTGTGTAACCTATCTCTACATCACTAAGTAGAGTAGGTTAGGGTAGGTTTATTTTCTACAAATAAGTGCTTTGTACATGTTTTTTCTATACAATTTGCTGCTTCCAAGAACTCTTGTAGATATTTTGGCATTTGAAGAAGTTGAAGACCTCTTTGCATGAATCATGCAAAACATGGACTAAAAAGATGGAGAACCAACTGGTGCATGATGGTCACATGGAAGACTAAGATGTACAACAAGATATCATCTCTGGAGATCAGTAGAACAATAGCTCCAGAGATCAGTAGAGTATTAGCTTCAAAGATCAGCAGAGTATTAGCTCCGGAGATGAACAACAAGTATCAGCTCCAAAAATTAGTAGAGTATTAGCTCCAAAGATTAGCATAACACCAACTCTAGGGATCAACAAGGTATCAAATTTGTAGATGCATAATAGGGTATAATCTCAAGAGATTATCAGAATGACAAATCCAAAGATCATCAGAACTGCTCCAAAAAACACTAGAACAACAACTATATGGCATCTCCGGAGCAACTGTGATAAAAGAAAAGAGGTTAGCTCAAAAAGATGATTATGAAGTGTAGGAGGACCTGCAACCTCTTAAGTGTGTGGAAGATGATGAGACCATAAAGTGTCTCATCTTTAGTCAAATAAAAGCATATATTTTCTCTTCATTAAATTATTTTTTGAAGTGGACTTGAGTATGGGTTTGAATATTTTTAGTTAAATATCAAATAAACTTGTCTAAATGCAATGATCAATGCCATGCATGAGTTTATCTTGATATTACATGTTGACCTCAAGATCATCAATTATTTTATCAATAAAGTGAAGAGAAAGTCTATTTTATGTCAAGTTGCAGAGTTTCAGAGTTGCCAAGCTCCGAAGATGCACAAACTGCCAGATATGCATGGAGCGCCAGAGATGCACAGAGCTCTAGAGATGCATAGAGCTTTGGAGATGCACAAGCTCCAGAGATGCAGAAGTCAAAAATGCAGTTTTAGTAAAACTATAATATCTCACTCATTTCTTAATAAAAATTAGAATTTCAAAATGATCTGGAAAGATTAAAGAAAGGGGAACAAATCCAGTAAGGCATTTTGAAGAGATTCATTAAAATGAATAAATGGTTAATGATATAAGTTGACTGTTACAGAGTGTGAAGATGCAGAACATAAAAATTCAAGAAAGCTAGTTTTAGTAAAACTACGATATCTCTCTCATTTCTTAATGAAATTTAGAAATTCAAAATGATCTAGAAATATGAAAGTTAGAGGAACAAAACTCAAAAATAATTTGAGGAGATCTAGTAAAAAAGTGATAAGTTTATGACAAAAGTTGACTATTTTGCAAGCTTTAGAGATGTTCTAGAAATACTTTATCAAATTACTGTGGATTTTTCCAATCTCCCAACACACACTCTAAGATTTTATAAAGGATAGATTGACTATAATTACTTTAAATTAATAGATCTAACTAAAGAGTAATTATTCCATGCAAAGAATACACATTTAGTGTTGCATGTCTTTCTAAAAGATAATTGCATGTCTTCCTTGTAATCAACAATTGTATAATTAGTTAATTAAATGAATAAGTTTAGTTAACTAGATAAATAAGTTTAGTTAGCTGCATAAATAAGTTCTCTACTCTAGAGAGACTCTCAATTAGAATTTAATAACCATAGTTATATATAGAGAACTATGGCATAGAAAAAAGAGGAAAGTTGTATTAGAATTAATTGAAAGAAGAACTCTATTATTTGACAGTAGCATGTAATTTGGATCTTGAAGGTTTTTGAATAAAGAAATTGTTCTACCTATTTGTTGATTGTTGTTCCTTTAATCCAAAATTAGATCAGATGCTCAAGTTATTACTTTCCTTAGATTAAATTGTCTTTTTTCAGCAAAGTTAAACCCTAGTCTGTTTCATGCAATTGTTATCAATTTCCTTTTGTAGAAAAGATTTCCATGCAAGTGATTCCTTTTTCCTTTTGCATACAGCCATGGACACTGCCTTGGATTTATATTTATTAAAATTAAATGATGAAGAATGCAACGAACCTCATCAGCATGCCCACTATAAAGGGTAACAAAAGTAAGGAAGCACATTGTTTTTTGATCTCCCAAATCACATGAAGCGGAAGGAAAGAGCATACACAACACCTTTGCCTCCCACTCGCATGGGGTTAATTTTAATTCCAAATCCAAATATCTGTATGGTTATACAAAATGTCAAAGGAATGCTTTTGATTCTCAAGATCGCCGAGTGGTGCAAGAGAAGAGCATACACATTCAATGACTAAAATGCAAACCACAAGACATGGCAAACACTTGTTAATTTTGACCCTTGCTTATGATGTGATCTAATCTATGAATATAAGGCACAATATTTCAAGATTAGATTCTCTGACAATCGAACCTGCAACACACTAATTAGTAGTTTGCAAAATAGTCTTTGAAAAGTGTAAAACTACAAGTAAACATTAGATTATGATGAATGATCCTAAAAAAACTCACAAAATGTTAAATGTGCTACGAGAGGAAAATGTTTGATGTTTGCAAAATGAAAGTCTAAATTTCAAATGATTATATCTACATCTAGGCAGAATCTGAAGGAATTGATTGTATTGTTGTGAAGCTTTCTGAATTCTTTTTCTGATGCCTATAAAATTATTAAAATCTAATGAAAAACAAAAAAGTTATGTCAATTTGAAAAAAAAAAAAAACAATCTCCAAGGGCTAAAAATGAGCACTTTTGCAAGATAAAATTCATCTTTGACAATGCTAATCACATAAGGTAGTTATGTTCTATGATTTTTCACATGTCACAAAGTTTTTGCCTAGTTTAATAATAGACTAGACTTGTCTTTCAATCTTATTGATTCACTAGTTAAGTAAATTGGGTTTGGTAGATGAAGCCGAGCAAGTCGTTAAGGGAATTTTTGCAAATGAAGTAGTTCCCTCTAAAGTTCATTAAGTCTTGTATAGTTACATAATCAGACTCAAATCATGCATAGTTGGAGGCTTGACTAGTTGCATACTAGTGCTCAGCCAAAGTATGGTGAAGGCTGCTTGTAGGTGCCTGAACAGATGAAGGAATGTCAATAATTTTCTCTTCACACTTTGGTCTGGTCTACACTTGAGTAACAAACCCTAACGGGCTAATGCTACACCCTCCTCAATGAATTACTCAACAAGCGAGATGCAGGAATGGTGATCAACTATTATAGTATCCATAAATGATGCGAGTAGTATTAATTTATGTGGTGGAAGCTTCCAACTACATGGTCAAAGATTAAGTGCACCATAGGACATTCAAATATTACACCAATATAGAGAACCGATAACAAGAACTTTCAGAGAATAGTTGATATTATTCAAGGAATATGCCAATAGGAAGAATGGACGACTTTAGAGCCTGCACTTTGTAAGATAGTCAGGAAAACCAACACTTGCACCCATAGAAGATTCAAAGATCACGCTAATAGGAATAACCAACAAGCTTTTAAAGCAATTTCTCCTATAGAAGGATGAACAAGTTTAAAAATAAATTCCAGTGCGAATTTGTTCATAAAGCTTGAGATAAATTTTCATAACTTGAATACCTCAATGAGAACAACCAACGAGTTTAGTAATCTTTCTAACATGAAGTAGGTGGTTCAAGAAATATGGTGATAGGAACAAATGACGAGTTTAACAAACCTTTTAAACGGCAACTAATCATGGAAAAAAAGGGCATTTAGGGTATGCTGACAAGAAGAGCAATATGCTGGTAAGAACAACAAACGAATTTAGAATATTTACTAGGGTCAATTATTTTTACAGTATGAGGCAATTATTGCTGGCTGTTTTAGCATCTCCATTCAAGCTAGAGCCATCATTAGATTATGAGAATGGCAGTGATGAAGAATAAGAAGAGGCTGAGGATCCTGATGACAACCTTTCTAATTCTGATTCAAGATTATGCAGCTCCAGCCAGAACTCACTGTTTGGTTTCCTCTCTACTCTTATTTATTCGACAACATATTAGAAAATCAAAAGAAATTGTATTGCCCAAAAAAAGTGTGATTTTGTGATAACAAAAATGAAAAGCACGTAAAATAACTGTGATCTCAAACAATTCAAAGAAAATAGAAGCAGTTTGACATTGAAGATCAAAACAACAAGAATATGTTATTCAAAAAATATACTAATATAAAAACCAATGAGAGACAATTTCCTGAGTAGTAATCAAATCATGATAACCGCTAAAAATACCCAGCAACCTCATAGTGTAGGTACTTTTTGATGATAAAATCAAAACCAAAAGATATATTCCTGCAACTACACAATAAAGACACAACATTAACGATTATAGATTAAAGTCTTTAAGAATATTCAAACCAAAAAAAATGTACAATTGTTCAAGGGGCCAATAGATTCAAAAACTAAAAAAAATTTCAAACACTTTCAACTTTTGTAAAACTCCTGATGTTAAATTGTATGGTTTTCTTCATCTGCAAACTGCTCTAGATTCTATGGTGGACTTAAATTTAGGTGAAGAGGACTCCTACGAAAATCAACCTCTAAGATCTTGTTTGAAATGCCTCACAAACCTGTAAAGACTCAAGAAGAACTCTTGTAAACGAGGACTTAAGAAGGATGTGTTCACGTTGGGTTCACCATTGTTTACAAGGAAATATAGATTTTATTGAAAGATTTGGAAAACTATATGCAAACCCTAAAATCTATATTCAGTGCAACAAAATGATAATGATAAAACTGTTGAAACCAAATAAAAATAGATGTTACGAGTATAATTAAAATGTGGTTGCTCGTATTTAGCATAACTCCAATGTAGTTTTGGCCAGGGGTGGTCAATGATAAATGAAATTAATTTTATAATGTTTGGGTAAAAGTAAGTTCAAGTAGTTGAAAAGGTTTTTGGTTTGGTAAATGGTAGTTAGGGTTATGGTAGGTAGTTTATGAGTTTGATTTTAGTTACAGTGAATAGGGTTTTGAACAAATTTTGGATTAGGTTTAGGTTAACAATAAATTAAAGTTGTTAAATTTAATTTATTGTTAACAGATGGGAAATGGGTAGAAAGGGAGGATTTAATTAATTTATGTAATTAATTAAATCTCATGCAAAAGGATATGGTAAGTAAATAATAAATTAATTGTTTTAATTTTAATTTATTATTTATGGAAAATGGTGATAAAAGGTAAACTAGAGAATAATTAGGAGATGAATTAGGTATTTTATAGGAATGCAATCAAGGATGAATAGGAATGTGTTGTGGGCTCAATTTTTTATGTCTATAGCAAGTAAAACAATTGCCATTGAAGCTTTGAAAATAGCTGATGTGAGCTGGTTGCTTTGTAAGTTAAGGATTTTTGAAATTCTTCTTCACATTCTTCCTTTGTCTTTGAAAAAGAGTGAATTCATCTTCTCTTGTAATTCTGTAAGTTTTTTCTTTAGGATCTTCAGTGTAGCTTTCTTCCTTCTTAGTTTCAGACTTTCCACTTGAATGAAAGTTATCATATAAGTTTGCAAAGGCATTGATCATAGGAATTTTTTCCTTTTCAAAACCAAGACCTATTTTTTTTTTCTGGCTTTTGAGAGCTTATTATTTCATCAAGAATATTAGTTCCTCCTTTCATTTTTAGTCCCTTTTCAATCTGTTCTTTTGGCTTTTCCAATTCTTTCCTTAGAGAGACAACTTTTTCCTCAAGTTTTGAACATTTAGTTGACTCCTCATTGAGCTTGATGTTTAAGCAATCGTCAATCCTCAGTTCTTCTTCAACCATTACCTATAAGTTTGAGATCATTTCTTCTACCTCCTTGAGCTTCTCACCCCCTTTATCTCCTTCTATCAGAGTTTTTAGGTTGCCTATTTCTTATTTTGATTCTTTGGCCTTTGTATTCAATTTATCAATTGTTTCTTTTGCCTTTTCAAGCACATCTTCATATTCTAAGTTTAGTTCTTTTTCTTCCTCTAGATCATTAAGACCTGACTTGAGTTCTCCTTAAAGGTCTACTTCATTTTCATTAGACTCAAAGTCCCAAATTTAATGTTCCATTGCTTCTAGATCTGGTTCTGGTGCAAACGTATCATTGTCCATCACTTCAGATTCCATGTGTACAAGTGAAGGATCTAACTCAGTAGTTAAGCTTCTCAAAAGTACTTGGCTTTGAAACCAATTATTGAACACCATAGGGTGCTGAGAGGGGTGAGGGGTGAATCCACACACTTAAAAAAAATTAAACAAACATTTGATATCTTTGAGAACATAAGGGAAGACATGCAATTAAAGAATCAACACATAACACCAGTGTTTTTAGGTTGAAAACCCTAAGAAAGGGGAAAACCATGGTGATTATTAGCTCACAATATATTATATTAAAAAAAAAAGTATTACAACATTGTTTTAGGGCTACAACCCAAGAGAGAAACTACTCTCTAATATAATGCTTACAATAATTACAACTTCGATTTAAGGCTACAACCCAAGGAAGATAATGTTCTCTAAGTGCTCTTCTCACTGTAATGGGATTTAGACAAGTAAAGTATACATGGACTGCTATAAGGAACACAAATAATTTATGCTAATAATGTAGTATACTTTTCTATTCAATACATATCTTCAAATTGATTCTACACAATTTATTTCTTGCATTTTGCTCTACTATATTTGCACTCACATTATTACCTTCACAAATAAACTTGATCATCTATAAATATACTCTGCAACACTTCAAATTACTAATTACGTTGGCATCACAATCAACACTAGATGGAATTTGTAGCTCTTCACAACTCGGCATCCATACATAATATGATAGAAAAAACTAGTTGTGAACCTTGGAAATTCATAGGGGAGATCAAATTATCTCTTTCCATACCTTCCAACATTAAGGGATCTGATCAAGATCCTCTACACATATCAAGTACTTAACCAGTCAGCTCAAACTGTTTAACACTACTAATTGTTCATCTTTATGCAGTTGGGGAGAAGCCAAAAGATCAATGCAGACCAAGGATTATTTCATACATGAGATCAACAACATATGTGTGTCTTACTAAACAAGTATCACATCAAATTATGCATCCACAAAACAAGAAACATGCCTTTCTGTAGAAGACAGAGTATTCTGGACCTTGTATAATACTTCACAATTCAAAATATGATGTTGTAGTGACATTCAAGACTCAAAACCTTTTGAGAAGAACTTGGACATAAATATATGCTACTTATTAGATCCACACACTTTTATTTGATGTTTCCAAAGGAGGTCAAAAGATAACTTGGATAGCTAGGATTTGGGAGAATAGTTATGCTTAAAACATTACTTGCAGCCATGATACTTTGATGTGGAACTTGAAAATGAGAATTATCTGCATGCAGGTCATACCTGATGTACCTTGGACCATATACTTATTGCAAGTATGTGGACTTAATCAGTGTTGTCATTGATGTCCACATATCTTTGTTGTCATTAGTGTCAATTGTATCCTATTCAAATAGTTGTCTAGAAGCTTTATATGTTGAGGATATTGAGAAAATTTGCCTCTTCAAAAGAAACAAGTAAGTTACAGTGAAGTGTAGTGTAGAGAGTGAAATGTATGTTGAAGAACAATCTAGTAGATTGCTCCATGTTTCTTGCTGCTTGAAGATCTTGGTCTGTGGATTGGAAGTTGTTGAAAGGGATTTCTAAAGATACTATATCTAGAGTTTGAGCCTCCAGTATGAAGAATTGAGAGAATTGCATTCACCAGAGTAAAACCTGCTTTTTCTAATTATTTTCTCATGCTAGGGAGAAAGTATTTTGCTCCACATTCCTTCGCAATAAAGTATCTTGCTTTGCATTTCTAGAGGAGATTCTAGGATGATGGTAAGTCCCTATAGTTGCAATGGTTTGTGATCTGGTGGTCTGTAAGCTATCTTTCTTTTATGACAGATGAAGATAGTGAAGTTCTAGTGCTCTGATGCGAAGAATCTATTGGATAAAGTGGTTGGAAGTTGTGTAATTGCTCCTGATGATTATAATGTGTTTGTGGATGCCTCCTGGTCATGTTCCTATCATTTCATTGGTCCACATTAAGGAATGAAGGTTGTGTTTGAAGACTACTCCAAGATAATGTAGCGTGTAACCAGTCTTGGCCGACCTGGTTAAATCCAATGATTGTGGAGATCACTTGAAGATTGCCAAAGCATTTCGAGGCATGGAAGATTGTGTTTGAGTCCTTGTTAAGGCTTAATGTGATCCATGTACAATGTTATGTGTTCCTCTTGTATAATTTTTGTAATTAGGTCTAGACCTATTTTATAAATGTTTGTAATGCCCACCTTGGAGATTTCTCCAATGGTTGATGTTTGTAAAGCTGACCTTGATGATCATTCCAGGGTTGATGTAGCATATATATACTTGTAATTGAGTCATGGAAAAGGTGTCCTTATGGGGGTTAAGATGTGAAGTTGAGGAAGAGGGCAAGAAGGCAAGGCAGAGCAGAGTGGAGCAGGGAAAAGGACCTAATATGTATTTTTCTTAAGATCTGAAGGAGATGTTATTGTGGCAGTGAGCCTGACAGTGAGTCACTAGTAGGGTTTAACAACCCTCAAGGTTTAATAGCCCTTTTTGTAATCTTGCAAGGTTTAGGGTTGAGGTAGTGAGCCTACTAGACCTAGTTGTTCTTCATGGCAGTGAGCTAGCATGTTTAGGCCCATGGAGTGACCAAGCCTGAGCATCATTATTTCAAGATTACAATATATATTGAGAATTAATCCTCTCCATGGTTTTTACCCATATTGGGGTTTTCCACGTAAAACTCTGGTGTCTCTTGTGTTTATTGTGCAATGTGTTTAAGTCTCTGATTTGTGCTTTCATGTTTTCATCATAAGAATAATTGGTGAAGTGTTTTAAGTATAGAAATTGATAAGGATTTTTAGACAACTAATTCACCCCCCCTCTCAGTTGTCCAGAGTATTCCAACAATTAGTATCAGAGCCACATCCCTTCGAAGGAGTCAAACAACTCAAGGGAGATCCTAGATGGAGTCAAAAGGAAAAGAACCCCTTGATGATGCTCCCGAATGCTCATCAAGAAATGGAAAAGAAGGATTGTCTAGGGAAGTTCTCATAAAATGAAGATGCTTTGATTTAATATGTTCTGGCAATAAAGCTATGTCTCAGAATGGAGATTTTTGGATTATTGATAGCAATTGTTCAAATCATATGACTGGAAACAATAGTGAATTTGTGAATTTGAAAATTAGCAATGGAGGAACTATCATATTTGGAGATGACTACACTTCCAAAGCATGTGGAATAGGATCAATCAACTTTGGTAACAAACAATTTTCTGAAGATGTTCTATATGTCAAAAGTTTAAAGCAAAATCTCTTCAGTGTTGGTCAATTGTGCAGAAAGGGATTTAGTTTCATGTTTGAAAATGATAATTTTGAAATCAAAGAGAATTTTGAAACCATAATAGAAGTTAGGAAAAGGACAAAAGATAATCTCTATCATATTAGATAATGTAACTTTCTTGGGTCCACTACTTAGACCAATGAAAGCTAGTTCTAGCATAAAAGACTTTGTCACACAAACCTTGAGGTTTTAGTAAATGTTAGCTTAGTTCAAGTTGTAAAGGATCTACCAAAAGTTGTCTACTCTAGCAACATCAATTGTAGTAAATGTCAAGACAAAAGTCTATCAAGAAAATTATGGCAGGATAAAGAAAGGGCTTCCTCTACATGATTGGAGTTGATCCATGCAAGCCTCTTTGGTCCTACAAGAGTACCAAGCACTCATGAAGATAGGTACTTTTTGTTTTTCATTGATGATTTTTCTAGAATGACTTGGGTTAGCTTTCTCAAAGATAAATCAGAGATTCTAGATGCACTCAAAGCTTTTAAAGAAATAGTTGAAAATGAACTAAGCATGAAATTCAAGAGTCTAAAAATTGGGAAAGAAGAAGAGATCTCCTCAAATAATTTCAATATATTCCACAAAACCTATGAGATAGAAAAACAACTTTCTATAAGAAATAAGATAATGGATGAAGCACGCAAGACTATTTAGGAAACAACAAAATTGATGATGGAGGAAGCAAATCTACTAGATACATTTTGGAAAGAGGCACTTCAAACAACTGTCTATACACTAAACAGAGCTCAGGTAATTTCCAAGGATGAAAAGACTCCTTTTGAGCTATGGTATGGAACTATCCCCACTATGAAATATTTCAAAATTTTTGGAAGCAAATGTCTTATCAAATTGGAAAAAGTCAATTCTAAGTATGAAGAGGAAATTTTTCTTGGATATTCATCATGGACCAAAGCATATCTTTGCTATATCAATAGACTAGGAAAGATTGTTGAGAGCACAAATGTCAAAGTTTCTAAGGATATTCAAGATTTCTTAGACTCAATCAATGAAGATCTGCAAGGAGAAGCTCAAGAAAGTACCCAGTCCATCAGTGACCAAACAAAATATGATGTAGATGTGGAAGGTCACAAAGCTGATATGAATTAGATGAATGTGTGATTGATTGCCAGTGTTGATAGTAGAAACTCTAAGACTTCACTTGAGAAAGCAGAAAAAGAAATCATAAGGTTGAAGGGTAATATAACAAAAGCAAATGGTTGCATCCAAGAGTTAAGAAAGAAAATTGGGGAGCTTCAGCAAAGACTAAAGGAGGACATGAAGAAAAGGAAAAAAATGAGGAATGTTTGAAGGACAAAACCAAAGACTGTTTGAAGCTTGAAGAACAAATTAAAAATCTGAAAACTGATTTGAATTATTCAAGGGGTGAACAAGACAAACAAAGTGTGAGTGTTGCAAAATTTGAAAGGTTTATGGCCTTGGTAATTCAAGAAATGTCAAAGGAAAGCAAAAATTTGAAAGGAAGTCATGAAGAGAATGTTGGGGTAAAAGAGGATAAAGGAAAAAAGATTCAAAGTCAAAAATATAGATCAAGAAGTCCTAGGAGATCTCCGGTCAGACAACCAAATGCTCAAAGGTATTCATCTTTCAATGGTTATTGTTTCAAATGTAATCAGTATGGTCATAGGGCTACTCAGTATAGGAGTAGAATAAATCAAAATATTCCATCCTTCTCTGGAAAATTTTTTAACTGTAACAAAGTTGGTCATAAAGTAAACAAATGCAAAAGTGTGTCAAGGAACATCCAACCCTTCAATGGAAATTGCTTTGTATGCAACAAACCTAGACATAAGGCAAACCTATGCAGATCAAGGATAAATAATTAGAAAAATATAGTGTGCTTCAATTGCAACAAGACTGGGCATATTACAAAACACTGCAGAAACATGAAAGATGAGGTTCAATCAAAATCAAGGAAACTAGTTGAAAAGGTTGATTCAGTGAAAGTCAAGGAAGAAATGAACAAGGTTTGGGTCAATAAGGGGACAAATGAAGGAAGAGATGAGCCTACTCCAGGCTCTAGAGCAGATACTTCCTCTAGGATGTGAATCAAAAGCTTTGGCTCAAAGGGAGCAATGTCAAGAGGTCAATCCCCCATCTAGAAAGTAGGTGCTAAAATTTAGCATGAAGTTCTATGATGGTAAGATAATACGCCATGTAAGAAAGGAAGTAAGAGAACTGCCTAAGAGAAGAAGGAAGATGATTTCAAAAGATGTGGATGACACTATTTTTGGAGGCAATGAAGATAAAGGTATCTTTATTTCCTAGTCTACGTATGTGAAAGAGTTGTTAAAGAAGTTTGGGATGGAGGACTCTAAACTAGTAGGCACACCTATGATAACTAGTTGTAAATTAAGTAGAGATGATGACTCACCTATGGCAAATTAGAAAAGATATAGATCTATGATTGGAGTATTACTTTATCTAACTCAAACCAGACCTGACATAATGCATATAGTTTTCTTGTAGCAAGGTTTCAAGCAGAACCCAAGGAATCTCATGTGATGGCAGTCAAAACAATTCTGAGGCATCTGAAGGGCACAATAGAGTATGGTTTATGGTACCCTAAGGATAGTGATTTCACCCTCAGTGTATACATTGATGCAGATTGGGCCGGAGGTGTAGAGGATAGAAAAAGCACAAGTGGAGGTGCATTCTTCTTGGGAAATAGGTTGGTATCTTGTTTGAGAAAGAAATAAGATTTAATATCCCTGTCTATAGCTAAAACAAAATATATTGTAGTAGCATGCAATTCCTCTCAAATGTTGTGGATGAAGTAGACATTGAAGGACATCAGAGTTGTGTATGAAGACCCAATGGAAATATTTTGTGATAACACAAGTTCCATAAACATATCAAAGAATCCAATAATGCACTCAAGGACCGAGCACATATCCATCAAATGTCACTTTCTGAGAGAGAAAGTGATAGAGAATGAAATCAAGTTGGAGTATATTTCCAAAAAGGATCAGATTGCAGATATTTTCATGAAACCTCTGTCCAAAGATACATTTGAGTATCTCAGCGAAAAGTTAGGGGTCATCACCCATCCTACTCTAAACTAAGATGCACAAAAGTGCATCAATCTGGTGGTGCTCAAAGATATGGATTGGTACTTTTAGGGCTACCTCTCAGGGGGAGTAGTAAAGTGCGAAGTGTTATGAGGAAAGTTTGTTTTAGAAGCAGAAGATAGCAAGTATGTACCCTTTGCCGTTGATGTCAAAGGGGGAGAGAAGTCATGTGAAAAACTAAGAAAGATAAAGAGTACAAATGTGTAAAGAGTAAGGGAGAGAATTGTGTAGAGTGTAGATATGTAAAAGTAAGGGGGAAAATTGTCTCTTGATGGCTGTTACAGTTTTTCACATCATATGTTTCCATCAATGACAAAGGGGGAGATTGTTGCAAGTATGTGCCCAATCGGTGTTGTCATTGATGTCAACATATCTTTGTTGTCATTAGTGTCAACTATATCCTATTTAGATAGTTGTCTAGAAGCTTTATCTGTTGAGGATATTGAGAAAATTTTCCTCACTAGAAGAAACAAGTAAGTTATAGTGAAGTGCAGTGCAGATAGTGAATTATATGCTGAAGAACAATCCAATAGATTGCTCTACATTTCTTGCTGCTTGGAGATCTTGGTTTGCAGATTGGAAGTTGTTTAAAGGGATGTATGAAGATGCTATATCCAGAGTTTGAACTTTTGGTATGAAGAATTGAGAGAATTACATTCACCAGAGTAAACCCTTCTTTTTCTAATTGTTTTATGGTGCTAGGGAGAAAGTATTTTGCTCCGCATTCCTCTGCAATAAAGTATCTTGCTCTATGGTTCTAGAGAGGAGTCTAGGATGATGGTAAGTGCCTACAGTTGCAATGGTTCATGACCTGGTGGTCCACAAGCTATCTGTCTTTTATGGCAGGTGAAGACAATGAAGTTCTAGTGCTCTAGTGTGAAGAATCTCTTGGATAAAGTGGTTGGAAGTTGTGCAATTTCTTCTGATGATTATAATGTGTTTGTGGATGCCTCTTGATCATGTTCCTATAATTTCATTGATCTTCTTTAAGGAATGAAGATTATGTTTGAAGATTACTCCCAGATAACATAGTGTGTAACCAATCTTGGCTAACCTGGTTAAATCCAATGATTGCGGACATCCCTTGAAGATTGCCGAAGCATGTTGAGGCGTGGAAGATTGTGTTTGAGTCCTTGCTAAGGTGTAATGTGATTTGTGTACAATTTTATGTGTTCCTCTTGTATAATTTTTGTAATTAGGTCTAGACCTATTTTGTAAATGTTTGTAATGCTGACCTTGGAGATTGCTCCAATGGTTGATGTTTGTAAAGCCGAACTTGATGATCATTCCAAGGTTGATGTAGTATATATATACTTGTAATTGAGTCATGGAAAAGGTGTCCTTGTGGGGGTTAAGATGTGAAGTTGAGGAAGAGGGAAAGAAGGCAAGGCAGAGCAGAGTGGAGCAGGGCAGAGCAGAGGACCCAATATGTATTTTTCTTAATATCTGAAGGAGATGTTGATTGTGGCAGTGATCCTGACAGTGAGTCACCAGTAGGGTTTAACAACCCATGTTGTAATCTTGCTAGGTTTAGGGTTGAGGCAGTGAGCCTACTAGACCTAGTTGTTCTTCATGGCAGTGAGCTAGTATGTTTAGGCCCATGGAGTGACCAAGCCTGAGAATCATTATTTCAAGATTACAATATATATTGAGTTAATCCTCTCCGTGGTTTTTACCCATATTAGGGTTTTCCACGTAAAAATATGGCATCTCTTGTGTTTATTGTGTAATGTATTTAAGTCTCTAATTTGTGCTTTCATGTTTTCATCATAAGAATAATGTTGGAAATAAGTTAGATAACTGAGAGGGGGGGTGAATCAGTTATCTCTAATAAATTTATTTTATTTTTCTTTTTATAATTTGAGTAGCATCAAAACACATAAGCATATATAATCATGAGAGCAGAAATGAAATCAACACACATAACACAAGGATTTTAACGTGGAAAACCCTGTTAAGGGAAAAACCAAGGGGTGACTAACCCAAGATTGTATTCTCTATTAAAATAATAAGAAGTACAAAATGGCACTTGCCAATTAGGGCTCACTACCTGAGCACACTGCTCACAAGAGGCACACTACCTAAAAGAGACTCACTACCTACAAAGTTTATAGAAGGTAACCAGAAGTTTGAACTAAAGAGAGGCATCCACATATGCTAAGGTTCAGTTCTAGTTAGGCACAATACACTGATCTAATGCACTTCATTCTTCCTCTACTTTAGTGTTGTTGTTCTGTTACATACCAGACTTGTATTACTAATTCCACACTTCTCTCTACCTTTTCTCGCACAGTATATCATCACACACACACCTTCATACCAAAATCCATCTGGTATATATATTTGCATCACAGATTTCAACTTCTTTTTAGTCAGCAACTGAAATACTCAAGATATTTACAAAACACTGATCTGTCAGCTGAATCCATGCTTAATATGTGATGCATATCAAAGACATAGCCATAAAAGTCATCAATCAAGTTGTCCAACCATGTATGATCCCTCAAATAGATTGATCACCATCAATTTCTCATCCGGATTAAGGTCTGATGCTCTGCCAGTCAGTTCTTCCTCGGTCTACTATGTCTATCAAGAACCCAACACTTAGATGTTCATATCTTTTCAATCATTCATCATTGGAGGCTCAATCTCTAGAATCTGGTAGTTATGATACTCCTCTTGACTTTTCCAAGTCCGCAACTTGCTAAGTTACACCATCTGAGAGATTTGGACCTGATTGTTGGACCTTGTTGCATGCTTTGTCTTTACTCACCAGACCAAAACACTCTTTAATATGTCTTCTGGTATAGACATACTATGTGATGTGGATGTGTGGGAAAGGCTTTGTTGCCATCAATGACAACACTCATGAAGCCACATAGTGGCTCTTGCCAACAATCTCCCCCTTTGGCATTGATGGCAACACTTAGTGAAAAATGACTAACTGTTGCATCAGGCTCCCCCTTTGCTGATGCTCTATCTTATGCACTCTTTTATCAGAGCTCCCCCTTAGCTGGATTCCACATTTTTTTACTACTCCTCACTCCCCCTTTGACATCAATGGCAAAGGGTGGAATCCGCACACCAAAATTTTGAAAAAAAATTAACATATACATAGCCGCATAAGTATATATACATGTTATTCTTACATATACTTAAGTATATCCGCAAAAGTGGTCTTTAAATATACAAATTCTATTGCCCAACTCTATTTCATCCTATCCAAAATTGAGATGTGACCACTCAACAAAAATGCAAAAGATTCTGCCCTTCTTAAGTTTGTTGGATCACTGGTCTAGGCTCTGGTCTGAGCATCAGTTAAGGCCTCAGGCATGGCCTCTAATTTAGGGATAATTATCCCTCTAAGTTCACTCATCCTGCTTATTATATTCTTCCTCTCCTTTTAAGCCTCTTTATTTCATTTATAATGGCAATAGCCTAGCATTCTTGATTTATTATGGATGTGGTGAGGAGATCAAAATTCTGAGATAAACTTGTTAGTTTACCTTCTTATTCTTTTACCTTCTTTTCAATATCCTCTGTCACATTAGACCAGGATAGACAAAATTTGTACATTTCTCCACCATCTTTAAGAGCATTTTCAAGTATTTTTATCCCAATATCCAGGGTCCTCCTATGATTAGCTATGAGTCCCTGTACTTGAGTGAATCTCTTTCCCAAAAATTCTTTCCAAACTTTCTCTTCTGCCTATTTCTCCAAAGAATCAAAATGGGTGCTAACAAAGTTAACCAGAGATTTCAAATTATCAGATGGAGAGGCCAAAAGATCCCTTTGGAAAGATGGCATGATCTTCTCCAGCATCCCAGATGCAATCTCTATCAGCTCATAGTCTTCCATGTGAGACTTCAGAAGATTCTCATTTTCTTTAGCTTGGGCAAAATATGCTATCTTCATTGTTTGGACCGGAGAAAGGGAATCAAAATTTAGTGGTACTTGAAATAATTCCAATTCATCTATCTCTATCATTTCTTTGTTCAAGAAGCTCTTTACTGCCTTTGCAGTGTCTCTTGCCAGAGACTGAGTCTTCTTTCCTTTTGCAACCTCAGAACTGTCATCAGGGATCTTCTCTATTTGATCTTCTTCTCTTCCCTTTACCTTCTCTTCTTGGCTCAATTTCTCCTCTTCTCTTCCTTCTCCTTTAGTACTTGAGTTTGCGGGGGGATCCGAAGGAGAGATGTTAACTTCTTCATGGACTTCCTCTTCCAGAACAGAAGAATCCAAGTCCTTAGACTTCTCCTCATCTATCTCTTTTGGCTCTTCTGCATTTTTCTCAGTAGATTCTTCTTTTGATGTATTTAATCCTTCAACATCCATGGTAGAAGGTTCTTCATCTATTTCCTCTATAACAGGAAGATTGAATCTCTTGAAGGCATTCCAGAGGATGTCTTCTGTTTCTTTTGCCACCTGATCAGTCTCTCCAAGTATAAGTTTGTTCATTCTTGCTTTGCTCTAGAACTCATCCTTGCAATCCTTAAAGATCATGGTCATTTGTTTTGGAGTGATGGAAGAATAGAGATTAATTGCAATCTATTCTTGGATCTCTAAATCCTTTTCCTTAGCATTCTCTTTTCTGAGTTCAAGTACCTTCTATAGACTTTTGGGAATTAGAGAAATGATTTCAATGAATGCTTTATTATAAATGTTTAGGTACCTGACTATAGCTTCCTCCAAAATTCTTTTGTTAGTGTCACTGTAATTGTCATAAAATTCTATGACTGTTTGCAAGTTCCCATCCACAGTGACTGGCTTGATGATGTCATGAATAGAAAGAGTGGGCCTTTCAACAAATTCTTCTGCCTCTTCTTCTTTATTTTTGTCAGTAGAGGATTCCCTAGATGTTTTCTTCTTCTTCTTCATTTTCTTAACTTCCTCAGTAGGCTCTATTTCTTCATCATCCTTTTGGCTTATATAGGACCTTGTGGCCTTTGTTTTTGTTCTCTTTTCACCCTTTCTAGATGTCTTGGCTTCCGATTTTGAGGCTCTTGAGCTCTTAGAGGTGGAAGGTGTAGAGCTCTTGGAGGATCTAGTCCGAGAGGAGGCTTGCACCAAAACACTTTCTTTTTTTGCTTCTTGTCTCTCTTTCTTAGCTCTTTCTATTTTCTCTCTATTTGCATCAACTACCTCTTTTGATATGCTATATCTTTTGGCAATTTCCTCTACTTCCTTTCTAACTTTCCTTTTTATTTCCAGTTGTCTCAATTCAACATGTATCTTTACACTTAATTCTTCAAAAGTTCCAAATCTTTCTGCCTCAGGGTCCTTTGGCTGACTCAGTAGGTGTTGAACATGTAGCTCCAAAATTTTCTCATCTACTTCGTAGCCCATTGGTATTATCCATACTATTTTAGGCTCGACTGCCTCCATTAGGCATTGATCCATGTCTACCATAAAACACACTGTATCCTTGTATTTTTCAACTATAGATTGAGGAATTTTTTCTCTGGCCTACATCATACTTTAGAAGTTCTTAAAGTATCCCCAGAGTGCTATACTTTGAGCCTTGGCATCACCAAGCCCATACATATAGTCTCTGATTTGTATGGCAACCAGTCTGTCATTTTGTCATACCCAACCACTTGATCCGAGTAGCTCATTCATATAGTAAAAGAATAGACATAGTATTAAGCCACCATACTTGAATGAGTTCTTCTTGTCCTTCTTGATCTTCTGTAAGTTTTCTAATAGTTAGTTCAAGAGAAGGTCATATAGATCATAATCTGCATTTTCCCTTAGCATCTGATATGCAGTATATATTCGAATTTCAGACACAGAATTCTCCCTGCTGGAATGATAGATTTTATAACCAATTATCATAGAGGCAAATTTTATATCTGGATCTATGATATCCTCTATTGTCATTGCTCTTTTGTAAAACTTAGATCCAGTAGCCTTAATTAGTGTCTAGTTCTTGACAGATTTGAGTGCAGGCAACCCACCGAATGAGTACAATCTAGTTACTACCCTAATGGCATCATTTGTTATCTTGAAGGGCTTCATCAACCACATGAAGTTATCATGTATTTTGTTAAGAACATACCAGACCCATTCATCTTCTGCAAAATAGGGAAAGTGGATACAATGTCCAAAATGCTGATCCCAGATGGCCTTGTATTGAGGGTTGAGTTCAAAAGTTTCATCTATTAATTGTTTATGATAGATATCCATCAGATTGGATTCTCTAAATTCCTCAATATTGGCATGGATGTACACCCTAACATCTTCTACGTGCAGAACCCCATGAGGAATGCTAGAAAAGGCACCTAAGGGATCAACTTCTAGGGATTTGTAGGGGTGTTTCTTGAACTTTGGGCGTGGCCTATTGGTAATCTTAACAACCATTGGAGTAACCATCTTTACAAAAGATTCAGAGAGAGATATTCAGAAATGGAAATACATTTTTACACTTCTAGGGTTCACAATATGAGCCAAAAAAGATCGCTGGTTTATTCAGATTCTATGGTTGATCTTTGCCAAGGTTGTAATAATATTGATGTAGAACTCTTCCTTTCTTCTTCTTGAATGCAAATGTGCAAATGATGAATAAAAGAACCCTTTTATCTCTATGCAAACCCTAATTTCCTATTGCAATAAATGTACAACTTAAGTTATTCCAGTTGCCTTGTTCTGAGAGAGATCTTTCTGAATCACTGAGATGCACTTAGAATTATTTTTAGTGATAACTGACAATGTATCTCCTTTCCTCCAATCATGCCATTTATCCACAGATAAAGAAATTTTAATTTTGAATCATACCGGATCTAACTGTGAAAATCCTTCTTTTACCAGATGGCTGTCAAACTGAATCAATCTTGGATTATTAAACTCTTCAAAACTCCTTGCGGATCTTTCATATTTTTACTGAGGGTTATTTATATAGTTCTCTGAGAACCCTTTAATCCACACCATTCTATGTGCCAAATTTAAGCACCAATTGACTGGCTGGGGGAATTTACTTTCCTTTGTGACTCCCCCTAAGCCAAAGCTCATTTGTTTAGTTTTCGGAAGAAATATCAACACCAAATTATGGTGTAGATCCATCCCCAACATTTTTTGTACTCTTCTTCACCCAAATCTTGTTCATCTCCCTTTGAACTTCATCCGCATTCACTTTTCCTTTTCCTTTATCTTGATTTTGATTATGATGCACCGAACCCTTTTTATCTTGATTCTTACTTCTGCATAATTTGGCAATATGACTGGATTTATTGCAATTGTAGCAAACACCATTTCTTTGCATATTTGATTGATATCCTCTTGATCTACATTGATTAGCCATATGTCCCATTCTATTGCATGCAAAGCATCTACCATTGAATGAATTATTTATTTGTATATTTCTGCATTCATGAGATTTGTGACCATACCTTTTGCAGTTGAAACACTATTCGGAGAAGGATGAATTAGTTTGATTCATTCTTCTTCTACACTAAGTTGCTTTATGATCAAATTTGTTACAATTGTAGCAGTATTCATTAAAGGATGGATATATTTGAGCATATGGTTGCCTTACCAAAGGTCTTCTAGGCCTGTTTCTTTGATTTCCTAATCTAGAGTTCTTCTGACCAGATCCAGAGCTTTCACCTTTCTTATAACCCAAACCACTCTTGTCATCTACCCTTTTTTGGCTTTCAAGAAGAACTTCAAGTTGAGCTGAGCTTATCTTGAATTTTTCTTTGTATTCATTTGTTGTTTGAAGATATTTTTAAGAGTGTCTATCTGATTCTCAAGTTGTTCTTCATTATCTCTAGCTTCTTCAAGATTAGATTCCAAATGCCTGATTATTCTATCCATTTTGTGGCAGTCCTCTAACTTCTCCTTGAGAGATTGTTTTAGATTATCTTTAATTTTTCTTTTCTCTTCAATTTCTTGGGTGAATATCATAACCCCTGATTCCATTTCATGCCTTACCATAATGACCTCTTTTGATAGCTTCTCACATAGCTTGTTTTTCTCATTCAGATCTTCATTAGTATCATTGGCTTCACTTTGACTTGCTAATTATTGAAGAAGTTCCTTTCTCTTTTTCACAGAGATACTTAGTTTTTATTTTAGCTCATTTATCAAATCATCAGCTTGTTTGAGTCTTTCTCTCAAGTTATTGACCTCAGAGTGAGATTGCTCAAGATCATCTAGGGCAAACTGAAATTGTTCCTTCATACCATACATATCCATTGAGATTCCCAAATCTTCCTCAAGTTGTTAGGCTCTGTTTAGAGGAACTTAGCTTTGATACCAATTGTTGGAAATAAGGTAGATAAGTAAGAGGGGGGGTGAATCAGTTATCTCTAATAACTTTCTTTTATTTTTCTTTTTATAATTTGAGCAGCATCAAAACACATAAGCATAAATAATCATGAGAGAAGAAATGAAATCAATACACATAACACAAAGATTTTAATGTGGAAAACCTTGTTAAGGGAAAAACCACAGGGTGACTAACCCAAGATTGTATTCTCTGTTAAAAGAATAAGAAGTACAAAATGGCACTTGCCAATTAGGGCTCACTACCTAAGCACACTGCTCACAAGAGGCACACTGCCTACAAGAGACTCACTATCTACAAAGTTTATAGAAGGTAACTAGATGTTTGAACTGAAGAGAGGCATCCACATATGCTGAGGTTCAGTTCTGGTTAGGCTCAATATACTAATCTAATGCACTTCATTCTTCCTCTTCTTTAGTGTTGTTGTTCTGTCACATATCGGACTTGTATTGTTGCTTCCACACTTCTCTCTACCTTTTCTCGCATGCTATATCATCACACGCACACACCTTCATAAGAAAATCCATCTGGTATATATATTCACATCAAGGATTTCAACAATTGTCTAGTCCGCAACTGGAATACTCAAGATATTTACAAAACATTGATATGTTGGCTAAATCCATGCTTAATATGTGATGTGTATCAAAGACATAGGCATAGAAGTCATCAATCAAGTTGGCTAACCATGTATGATCCCTCAAATAGATTGATCACCATCAATTTCTCATTCAGATTAAGGTCTGATGCTCTGTTGGTTAGTTCTTTCTCATTCTACTCTGTCTGTCAGGAACCCAACACTTAGATGTTCATATCTTTTCAATCATTCATCACCGAAGGCTCAATCTCTAGAATGTAGTATTCATGATACTCCTCTTGACTTGTTTAAGTCCACAACTTGCTAAGTTACACCATCTGAGAGATTTGGACCTGATTGTCAAACCTTGCTACATGCTCTGTCCTTACTCACCGGACCAAAACACTCTTCAATCTGTATTCTGGTATAGACATACTATGTGCTACAGATGTGTGGGAAAGGCTTTGTTGCCATCAATGACAACACTCATGAAGCCACACAGTGTCTCTTGCCAACAAATAATTGGTGAAGTGTTTTAAGTATAGAAATTGATAAAGATTTTTAGACAACTGGTTCAACCCCCTCTCAGTTGTCTAGAGTATTCTAATAATACCACATCCACATATGCTCTATTGATAGATTTATACATATTTCATCATTTGCAGAACTCAACTTGTGTATTAAGGCTTCGGAATAAACTATATTATTTCTGTTGCTTAAGTATTGTCTCTGCAGACCACTAGACCACTTGAGGCTTCATTATAACATGTATCATGTATATATTAGTTATGCTTTAGAACCACATGACAAACAAATCTCTTCGAAAGGAATGCAAAGCATTCCATTAGCTCCTCATTACTACACTACTCTGTCTAGATGATGGTTGATACACTTGTAACTTTTCAAGATGAAGATGTAAGGAGCTTAAAACTTGGATATATCATGTCAATACATACCAGAAGCTATCTTTAGAACCATAAGACCAAATATTCCTTTGCAAAAAAATGCAGCCCAATTCAAGTTGACTTTGCCTTAGGATGTGCACAGTGAGTGCCTTAGTCAATGTTCTACTTCATACCCTTGAGTGCAGTACTCCCAACCAATGGGGTATCTAGGTATGTATGTAGGGATCATGCAAGGATATAAGTGTTCACCTCTGCATCATGCTCAAGCCCAAAACTGATCGATACTTAGACTTTTTATTTTCTCCTGGACTTGTTTTCCTTGCCCAAACTAACACTTCCTCTGTACAAATTTGTCTATGCTTTTCCATCTATTATGTTGACATCAATGTATATTATATTGACATCAATGACAACACATATTGCCAACATGCATATTACAAGGAACATCCTGACTCAAACCCATTTTCTATTCACAAATGACACATGATGAGTCCAATTATTAGCTAATTTTCTTATGTTTTTATGCAAGTTCATAGACATTCTCAGACATTTATCTTATACATATTCCTACACTATGCTATCTTTTATGCTCATTATGCAACCCTAAACATGATTTAAAGTATATGGAAATATGGTTATGACATGATGGATATTGCATGATTATATTTGGGGATGTATGAATTGTAAAGGATGTATGTGCTTAGTTATGGTTATTAGTATTGTGTGCATGTTTTGTGAACTAACTCTTGTAGCTAGAGGAGATAGATTGTAGCTCATAGAAACTGTAAGGTGCAGCCCATAGCCAAAGGATTTCCCAGTTAGCAGAGCAAGGGAGGTTTGAGAATAAACGAATCACAGAAACTACGACATCGAGACACTTAATAAAGATGATTGTGCATCATGATGACAATAAATAAATATTATTGAAGGAGAAGAGCTTTGTTGCAGTTGGGAATCTAACATGATAGATTCAACCAATCCATGTTCCTATTATGTTATAGCAAGAGTCTCAGTTTCAGTTGGACTCTTCTTTCTTTTTCAATTATTGATTGCTTGGCATTTATCACAGTCTAATGTATATGGAGTGGTGATTTATGATTTTAGTTGAGAGACCTTGTTTTATTAAAACTCCCCTATGCCTATATGTATGGCCCGGTGGTTGAGGTAGAGTTAAGGTTTTTTTAAGTTGTAAGTTATTCAAGTTGCACATCCACAAGTACTTGAAAACCAACAAAACCTTCCGCAACAACTTCAACAACTCTCACTTGAAGAGTCTTCACACTGGAACACTTGAACACATTGACAACAACTGCAACTTAAGAAAGATAGCTTACGGAGCACCAATCCACAAATCACTTGAAGTAAAGGAAGATATATGCATTATAAAGATGAATCTAGAACCCCAAACCAAGAACCACAACTGTGGAGGAATGCGGAGCAAAACAATTTCTCCCAATCACCTCTGCTCAACTCAGAAACACTATCCACACTCTGGTGAACACATATTTCTCTATACAATGAGTCAACACCTCAAACTTGAAACATATCAACTTTGAACATCCCTAAACATCACCTCCAAAATGTACAAGCATATTTTCAATAGTGGAGAAATGTGGAGCAAAATACTAGCATTGTTCTGCAAGTTACAACAACTCTGCATCACACTATTTCCTCCAAAGAACAAATTTGCTCAAAAGCACTTGGAAAATAAACATTGGGAATTCATTCTAAACACCTTTAACTTCTACTCAAAGCAACTGTACCAAGGAAACATAACCAACATGCTCACACTCTACAACAACAACAACATCTATAGCAATTTCCCCAAACACTAATCAATAAACAAACTTAGCTGTTGACATTAATGACAACACTTACTACTCATACTTGCAACAAATCTTCCCACCTCTTTTCAATACTATAAATCAATCATTCATCTACTTATCAATTGTTCACTTTACTCCTCAATTGGCTGCTAGTATGAGATCCTTCTTAAATATAGTTGATTGCTCACACCTAAATGGAAAAATTGTGCCAGGAGAAAGAGAGTTGAATGAAGAGGTGATCTGATTCACCAACTCAAGATGATTCATCGCGTTATGCCTTTCTTTTATGTCGAGGTGTAGCAGACCTATAAGCTCTTCTTTCAAACATTATTTGCATTATAAAGGACATCGGGCTTTGATATTGGTTTTGAAACCACATTGAAGTGCTGACAATACTAATCGTTAATAAATACAAAAACTTGAGCCATTAAAATTTTCCTCCATATTTAACATACATATTAACCATTGCATTTGATATGAAAACTTGAAACAGGAAACTAATTCTAGTAGTATGGGTATGCATCTGCTTTCCCTATTCTTAATCATTGAGATTTACATGTGCATTCAACATGGTAGTAGATGTGAAGTGACCTGCCTTCATACCCAAATGCATTTTCCAAAATTGTCTCTAAATATCTTCATAATTTCCATGTTGGGAATATTTTGTATCCATTGAAAACCATGACACTAGTATTCTCATGAATATTTTGTCAAACATTGTATGCATCCCCAATTCAAGATGAATAATTAAGAGGCCATACAACTTTGATAATTTGAAAGCTATAATGATTACTACAATGGTGATGCTTGTGAAGTGGTAGGCATAACTAGGTGACCAAATCACCAAGAGAATCCACATGGGCTCTTATAGTAATATCACCTCAGATTTCTATTTGTCCCAGTTGAGAAGGAATGTGCCTTTTTTGAAAAAGATTAAAGTTTTGAATAATCGTTTCTTTGTTTGTTTTCATTCCATAGGAGGGATAATAGCCTACATCAAATGAACTTTGGAGGATGCTAAGATTGCAAGGTGACTAAGACAATAGTGAGAGAGAGAGAGAGAGAACCTTTATACTTGCGACAACAAGATGATCTCACATGTGATAATGTAAATGATATGATAAAAGTTTAAAATTAGTTAGGGTCAAATATGTGGGTAACAATACCAAAAGAAGAATGAAGATGAGGAACCTTGGAGGATGGATGAACAATAACAATGGGAGAAGGTTGGGTAGGAGGGAGAAAATGCACTACTTAATGAACTAGAATAGTTTTGATTAAGATTAAGATAGTTTTTAAGGGATCATAAACCTTGTGTAGAACCAAATTTTGAAAGGGTTTAGAACCTTAAATAAAATGGAGCCTTAATCAACAATAGCCTAAAAGGTCAGCGAAGCTACCATTATAGACCAAACCAAACTAGAACCGGCCTACACAACACCTAGCCTCATCCTTGCAATTTAAACACCCTTGACCTAGGTGTGGGATTCATATACATGTTTTAGAAGACCTCTCTTCCATCTTTGAACAATCATCCACAATACATAATTTTACAAATCCTTAGATCAAGGAGAGAAGAAAGATCTATCCTCTATCCTATACCAATCTGAGACACCTCACTACAAAATGTCTAGTCAAAGAAGATGAATATTGTACCAAGTCCACAGGGAGAGTAGGAGCAATGGACCCACCACCCATTGCCAGAGCGGGTCAAGAGGTGGTGCCACCAAACCTAGGTCATGAGAAGAAGTCCTATTAGGAGAAAAATTAATAGCCTCAACATCTCTAGGGGGATTCACCTCAAGAACAGGGTCCTCTGGGACCACATTCTCAGTCCCACCTTCCTTAGAATTAGAAAAATCACCAATAGTCAAGTGGTCAAGGAGGACATTCCTCAAATAAGTAGTTCAACCCACATCATTGCATCAAAAAAGGGGGCAATTAGAGGTTAGGTGTCCAATAGCAAAGCATCTCCTATATCAAAAGGGGATACCCTAATAATCAAGCATGTGAGTCCAAGGTCTATCCCCCACCATTGGGATAATATCCTTAAGAAGATCCTTGGAGATGTCGATATCCACCTGAATACGGGCATAGGTAGTGTGAATGAAGTTTGAGGAATCTAAATCCTCATGTAGAATATGACTAAGAGCATTGCCACTAAACTAAAAATAGGAGACATCCTAGAAGCAGAGAGGGAGGTTAGGTACTTTGACCAAAAATGGCATGATACTAAGAGATTATGTTAGAGGATTAAATGGTGTAGATGGGATTTGGGTGCCTTCTCATCCCACCAAATCAAGAGTCAATCTCCCAAATTCAATTCATATATAGAAATACAATTTGCATGCTCATTAATTCATTCAACCATACTCTATACTTTCATTAAATTATATTCAGAGATCTAGAACTTCACAAAATAAATAAAAGAGAATACTTTATTTTTTATTCATCAAAATGGATGGCTTATGACCTTTGTTTTTCCTTTCTCAGATTCAAAGTTCAATTTGGAGGTTTCAATTTTTGTATGCCCTATTAGCTTTGTTTTAATTTTCTAGTTTCCATCATCTCATTGACCCCTTCTTTGTCTACTTATTCTATTTGCTCCTTCCATTCCTTTTACCTCTTTTCCTCTATCTTTTCTTTTCTCTATGTTTTCCGTGGCATGTTTTTCCTCTTTCTTTGTTTATATCTTCTTATTTCCTGTATTTCTCTCCTATAAACCCACAACTGGTTTTTTGTTTTCTTCTCCTATCTTTAAATCTTAAGCTCGTTCTCTTTCTATTCTTTTGTTCTATTCTTCTTTTCACTATTTTCTTCTTCTCTTAATCTACCTCACCCCTTTATTTTTCTTCTTTTCTTCCTATATTTTTTTTCAATTTGCTTGTGGCCTTCTTGTTCTTGTTCTTCTTATCTATACTTTCCACAGCCTCTCTTCTCATTTTCTATGTATTTCTCCAAAATAAAATCTTTCTAAAATTCACTCAATTCCTTTTCCATCCTTGTTTGTTCATCTTCCATGCATTTTTATTTTCTCCTTATTTTGGAGAAAATAATGAAAAGAAATTAAAATGTTACCTTATCCACACAACCTCAAAGGCATCAAGCAGCTAAAAAAATGAGATCTACAAATTCTATGTATCCACTAAAGGCGTCATCAAGTTGTTAGGATTAGAATAATAGAAAATATAAGATGCCATGCCTCTTTTATATGGTGAAATATGTCCTAGAATAAATGTACCTTATCCGATGTCAAAATTTAGAGGAAGACAACTAAAACTTGATAAACCTTAGAATCCAATGTGGATACCTTAAACTATATATATATATGTGTGTGTGTGTGTGTGTGTGTGTGTGTGTGTGTGTGTGTGTGTGTGTGTGTGTGTGTGTGTGTGTGTGTGTGTGTGTGTGTGTGTGTGTGTGTGTGTGTGTGTGTGTGTGTGTGTGTGTGTGTGTGTGTGTGTGTGTGTGTGCTCAATTGCATTACTTAACAAAGAAAAAACTCTATTATTCAAAATCTAAACTCAATAAAATGATGGATTCGGCCACATCATATGGTGACATTTATTGACATTAATTTTGAATGAAAATAATCATCCTCCACTATTATTGAAACCATAGCATGAAATGAATTAAATCAACATTCATTCAAACTCCTGACAACTCCAAAATATTTTACAAAGCATGGAATGAACCTCTAGAAGCTCAAAACCAAACAATTTTGAAACCACAACCAACAAAATCAAGAACGTACACAAAACTGCGAACTGAGAAAAACTAAACAAAAATTATGAAATAACAAAATTTATGTGTAAGATTGCTCCTACGCTCGAATGCTCATGCATCATTAATAGAGGGAAACCATAGTTTGAGTGAGAGGGAATGATGATCCCACATCTAAATCCTACCATCAAACACTAGCTTCCCTACACATTGAAATAGAATAGTTAACTTTGGTAAAAATACCTTCAAGAATATCAAGACCAAATGGTGCACCAATGAATAAATTATGAATAGGATTAACCAATTATGTAAGAGAATTAACATTATTAAGATCTTGGAAAATTGATTGTGGACATAAGAAAATCTCTTGCTTATTCACATATGCCTCATGATCAAAATCAACTTGCTAATTACAATTAACATACATGTTGAACCAACAATGATCTCTTGATTAGATGAATGATAACCCATAGTAGGATGTAGATGGAGACTTCTGAAAGGGAGGTTATACTAGTTATGAGACTTTGGTATAAACAAAACCCTAAAGGATTAAAGCTGATAAACCAAGGGTATTGGGGTGATATATAACTTTAAAAAGTAACAAGTCTTAGATCTAAAGAGTAGATATAAAAAAAATCCTAAGAGGGTGTAAAAGTAGATAAGTTCACCAAAATAAAAAAGTAAAATACATAAAATTTTCAAAGATCTAGGGTAAATCAATTAATCAAACAATGAATAGCAATCAACTCTAATATAAAGAGTTGAAGGGGCAATATTCTTTATTGATTCGATATGAAACGATACAGTGCAGAAGATTTATACAAGGATGATGCAGTTCACGTAACAGTATATCAGTTATAACTGCAACATTGTTAACAATGTAATACCACAGTTGCTATAACTATTCGCCAACATTCCCCCACTTCTTACATTGTTCTTGCAATAGTACCAAGGGACCCCTCCTGAATGCTAAAATACTCAACAAAGCTGATTACATAATATGAATACATATTTTATAGATGATCTCCTCCCAAAGAACAAATCTTGAACCAAGCGGGGCTCCATCATGTTGTCTCATCCACCCTCGGAAAGGCATAGCTTTGAGCTGTGTTCTTGAGCTCTTTAGTCCAAAGCTCTCAAATCACAGAGTCTTGAATTATTCGACAATGAACCCTAAGAGATATGATAGATCTCTGCCATTGTCTAGTGACCGCGAAAGGGTATAATTCTTATTACTCCAAATAGAAATAATATCTCCAAGACATTATTAAACCTTCAACAATTTTTCCTTATTACTCCAAATAGAAATAATATCTAAGAATGATTATACCTTCACAAAACAAAATTCACTCGTATCTTGCTTATCTCCAAGTAAAAGAATTTATAATTATAAAGAACTTTGCAAGTGTAGAACCATTCATCTCTAACAAGATAAGAGATTCCTTTATATAGCCGAATTTCTCCTGAAATGCATTACTCAACTCTTTTGCAAATAAAAAAACTTTCAACTTCATTTATAGCTATGTATTCATCTATTCTTCCTGACCATAAAACACTTAAAAATGATTTTTCTTATCAACTTTCCAATGCATCAATTGATAATGTAAAATTTAGGGTTTATTTTGCAAACCTCTTCCTTCATTCTTTAATACTACACTTCGCACGTTGGAAAGAAACTACACCTTACATGGCTGTGAAACACTAAAAAAATATCTACATGCCTCTTCTTGCTAATTTTCAAATGCTTTCCTTATGCAGATAAAATCAGTAGAAACTCTTCTTATTTCAAATGTTAGATCTCTCCAAAACTTACATAATCATAGCTAACATCACCAGTCAGAGTAACTAATTTTCCTTCACCCGCAGCAATGAAGATTGGACGGCACTTTTATTCAAAGGGCGAGGAGATCTTGTAGGTAGGCTTCCATCACAAAAGAACCATCTAGTTAGTGGTACCTCCAATCAATGATAATGCATACCCAAAAACTCACAAGATCAGCCTTGATTCTATAGATTTATTGCACTCCATAACATCTTTGCTCAAATGACTGAATCGGCTCAAAATAGTGATATCATTCCTATGCCTTAACAAATATAAGCATTCAACTCCATTACACTCTCCCAAAATCAAATTGAAATGGTGGTGCCTTCAAAAAAATGCAGATTTATCTTTTATATAATGTATTATATCATACCGAACTTTTGCATTTGATCTTCAAGAGGTTTTCTTCTACAACAACATACTTTTTTCCTCAAATTCCATGATTTGAGTCGAATTTATTCCTGGAAAGTGGTGCCAATGTAGTTTAAAAATCCCAAAATACCACAAGAACTGCCTTCAATCAGATTTCTCACATAAAGCACCTTCTTCAAATGTCACGCTCAGCAATATTATGTGCTTGTATTTAATGAACAGGAAATGCTCTGGAAAATCTTCCTCCACGATCCATAGCTACTCTGATACCAAACTAAGGGGCAGTATTCTTTATTGATTTGATATGAAACGATACATTGCAGTAGATTTATACAAGGATGATGCAATTCATGTAACTGTATATCAGTTATAACTGCAACATTGTTAACAATATAATACCACAGTTGCTATAACTATTTGCCAACACAAGTTAGGAATAAAACTATCTAAAATAAGTGCAACGATAAATGTTAAGAAAATTAAATAATAAAATAAAGGTACTTAGCTTTAAACTTTGATGTAGATGTCATGTGAAAGGCATCCTCTCAATTTGCTAAGTTTTAAGTGACTAGTGGTCTTTACCTATATCTTCAGTTCACATTTGTGACTGTGGATTCGATATTTATGAATTTAGATCTGAACCTTACTCAGATAAGAACCCTCCACGTGGAGTTAAACATTGCTACTTCTGCATAAGAATGGTATCTACAAACATCATTTTGGAGTTTGCTAGGTGGGTATGATTCTCCCTCAATAAAACTCCTAGATACTAATTTATAAGTTCTTTGGAAATAATGAAAAATAACTAGTCATGCTTATTTTCCTAGATACTAGTGTAAGGAAATGATGCATATAGATACTAGAGATTTGAAATTGGGTGATCGATAGGTATTTACTAAGGCTTGAGTCTAAAGTTTAAAAATAAACTATGCAAATAGAAAAAATAAACATCATAGTATATACCAACTTTTATACAAAATCACACCTTTCATTATATAAAAATAGCTAAATCAAAATAAACCTAAAAAACTAAAAACTAATTATATAATTTTTGTTATGAATAATTGTCTATATTACCATTAAGATAAAATAATATTATACATATTCTCAAAAAAGAGGTGGGTGGTGAAAGGAAGCAAGATATGCGGAAATAACTTCCTACACTGATCTAATGAGGAAAGTTATGCAAATTTCAATCTTTACTAGTTATAGGTTATTAGATGCACATTAATAGAGAGGTAATAACAACATCCTTGAATGCAAATACAAAACCTAAAACACAAGATATACGTGGGGAAAACCCTTTTGGGTGAAAAACCCCACACTCCAAAACCTGCACAATATATTCTTAAATCAAAAGATGATTACAACATACTTGCAATGCAAGGTCTTTTAGGAGTACACAATGTCAATTCTCATTCGCATCCCATGGCCTTTCACATCTCTAGTCATTTTTTCCATGTCGGCCAATAACAAACTAAATGTTTATGCCTTTATTAAATATAGGGTATTTTTTGCTTTGGGGGAGCTTCTCCCGAGCCCCTAACTAAGGGCACTACCCCCAACAACTCCCGTTGGGGGCGTTGCTCCTAGACCCCTACTATGGGCTCCACCGTCGGGCCCCTACTAGGGGGATACACCCCTCGGGCCCCACACCAGGTTCTCTACCCCCTACACTCCCTCGTTAATTATTTCAAGGGGAAACCACGGCTGAAAAAGTCGCCAAAATTTATCTTGTTGCATGTACACAAGGTGCCGACACATGGAAAAAACTCTTGTTGCATGTACACAAGGTGCCGACACATGGAAAAACTATGTCAAGTCAACATGGGATCCTACAACATAGTGTTGAATAAATAAATACAACATTATGAACTTGCAAAGGTCGAGACACCTTAAATCCCAACAGATGGAAGAAATCACACCCCAAAGTCCAAACAGGGCTAAGCTTAGAACAAAAAACAAAGACAAATAAGCTCTGTAGCAAGAGCGATACCATTAGAGGTGGGGGTTCCATGTCATCTAGTTTTTACCATACATCAACAAGGTCCAAGTCATCTAGGGGAGGATCCCAGCTAGGAATAGCACCCTCATATTTATCATCCTTTCGTGTGAGACTCTATCCATCCAACCAACCCATGGTCATAGTCTTGGGGAGAGGAAGAATGAGAGCGGGAGGGTTGAAACCACCCACAAATAGTTTTGTCCTTGGTTTTGTGTGTAGGGGTTTGAAAAGTGTGTGAGTGATCACCTTGAGTAGTATGGCTGCATCCACAATGATGACCATGAGGGGAGAGTGACCACTGCTAGAGGCTAGAGTTGATGTAACCATGGCAATGATTAAGAAGCATATGTATATGTGCTACTTAAGTGCAAATTTATTGGCTTGCACTTGAACCCATTCCTTCCAAGATGACAATAGTATTATCAGAGATATATTTCGATTTTATAAAGCCAACTTACCTAGGACTCACAATTTGATGAAAAAGGTGGCACAATTTTAAAACAAAAAAATTTAATAATAATTTATTAAGAGACCTTGAGCAAGGTCAATCTCCAATTATATATGCCCACTAAATTTCCTCACTTATATATGAATTTAATATTTATATAGTTTTCACCCTTACTATATAAAATTTATAATAAACTATAAAATTAATATTATTTAAATACAAATAACTTATTTTATTTTAAATATTTTAAATAATTATCAATAATATTGCATACTTTTACTCAACATATGTCTATGTCAACTAATAACTTGATGTTGTCTTTGTAAGACCCCCAAAATACACAAGCATCAACTAATTTGCCAACTGGGATGACAAAATAGCAAGTTTTTTAAAAACTTGTTGATTATAGTTTTTTAATATTACAAGGATTTTCAATGATCAATGGCATTGGCACCATTAAATGTAACTATTTCTATTAGCCTTTGTTTTGCCACCTGCAACAAACATGCCACCTGCCATTTTTTTTGAAGTATTTTTTTTTGTAAGAAGAGATTACGAGAGCTGAGTTTAATGGAAAATATCACTAATGGTAGCATTCATTTGAATAAGTTTAAGCAATTAGAAAAATTAGAATTCAATCTTCACTACGTTCAAAAATTAGAGTCTTAAAATAAAACTAAGCATATCATGCATATGCGATTATCTAAAAAGCTACACTAAAAAAGCAGTTCTAAAAATAATAAATCTCATGCAATCTAGTTGCATGGAATAAAACTATTGTGCGTATGTCTTCAATCTCCCTGGACTATAAATTTACTTACCTGGACTTCGAGGCAACATATTCTAATTTCTTTTCACTGTTTTGCCAGAGGCGTTTAATTATTCGATCTGAGTTTGCATAGAATCTGATATTGAAGGCATTTTCCACTGTATTAGTCATGGGTATGTGCTTCTCCAGAAAGGAAAATAATTACTCACGAGTCGTTTCTAATGAGCTTGAAACCCAGCTACATGGAGGGGGAAATAAAATGAAGAATTTACAGGAAGTAGATTTTAGAAACCCCATGATCAAGCTGACCAATAAGTTTATTGAGTTTGATTTCTCTCCTAATGAGGGAGGTGATGATATAGTCATGTGCAACGCAGCAGTGGAAATGATCAATGCAGGATTCCTGTCGGTGCACCAAATGAAAGGTAAATTTTGTTAGGATTTTCTTTGAGACCATACATTTTTCTTTCTTACTAGGTAAGATATCTGTTTGCTTAAGAGTAAGTCCTCATGTGGCCAATGTGTTTGTGCTATGCAGCTAACAAACAGAATCGTAAGAAGAAGGTGAGATTTGCAGAAGATGTTGTAGAGCCATCTTCAAACAATGTGGCTTATAGAGAATGCACGAACTGGCAGTGGCATACAGATCAAGACAATGTGGCTTACAGAGAATGCACGCACTGGCAGTTGAATTCAGGGATTCTGTTCCTTCTGTGGAATTGTCTTCTGAGTCGAATAATTCCGTCTACCCTCTATAGGCATGCAAATTAAGCATAGAGGTACGATGCCTTCAAATTTCCAAAGAGCTGCATCTAGACAAAAATAAAGATAAAATCGGCAAATTATTGAAATAGGGTTTCTTTATGGAAAAGATTTAAGAAATTACAGGGTAATATGGCGTAGCTGCTACTAGTTGAGCTGGATTTGAAGAGCCTGTAAGAGAAAGACTGTTAATTGCGGCATTGATGAGCTGCGTGGATCAAGACATCTATATTCAAGATTTTAATTAATATTCAAGATTTTAATTAATCATTATAAAGAGAGATGTAAAACCATTTATTCCTATCATGTAATTAATAAGTATTGTACAATGGAAATTGATTTCTGTTATATCTCTTCTAATTATATTGTATATATGTATTTTTTATTTTGTTTCTCGTTTCCATTTTACAATTTAAAAAAATTATAATGAAGAGTTAATTAAGAATTTTTAATCCACTTTAAATATTAAATTATTATTATTATTATTTCAAATTATTTATAGAACTTCACCATTTTAAGTGCCAAGGCAATCCATGGTTTAAAAAAGGAAACATCATAGATGATTATCTTTTTTCACTTTTTGCTAAGAAGTATTTTGTCAAACAGTTCTTGTGCCTTATGTTTTGCATTTTGTTAAAGGCATTTTATCAAACAATTAGGTGCCTAGTTTAAGCTTAAATTCTCTGAGGCAATTGTAAATCAGTCCATGTGCATTGTCCATGCTTCCACGTTTTGCATGCATGGCTAACCATGCAGTTGCAACTACATCATCTCACAAAATTCCTCTATCCTTTATTCTATATGCATGGCTAAGTATGCTGGAGGACGGCGTAGATGTCTGGCATTATACCTGTAATTATATTTCCTGTAAGCCTTTCAAGGCATCCGAATAGATTTTAAAAACAGGAGAGGGTTGAAACCCCTTCTCCTTTCGGTGGGATTGCGAACACCCATTCTTATTGCAAAATAACTACAAATCTCCTCTTAATTGAGATGCCACCTTAGTGCAGCTGCGATGTTTAAAGCTCTATATATTTTGGACTATAAGAATTTTTTCTTGTTTTTTTTGATATATGAACGATGTTTAGATGTTCTCAATTTACACTGAAGAAACTTTCTTAGGTTTGTTTCTCTGAGAAAAATTATAGATTTCTAAGATGAGTTAAACAATGTTGATAGAGTCTTAGCATTTTTATACATTTCTGATGATTTGTGACTATTCGTTTAGAAGCATTAGGTGCTGATGTATTTTTTTGATCCCTAATTTGAGGGTTTAATGGACCTTGGCCTCAATTCCAGGCATTAATCCCAAACAACCAACCGTCCAAGCCTGCGAGCACTGGGCTTGAACTTGGGTGCGCAGCGCCACCCAAACACCAATAAATCATGCCCTCATCTGTTAAGTTGCTTATATTGTGGTCTGTGGGTTGTATATCATTTATAGACTTGCCTATAGAAAGATCATTGTCTTGTTCAGCAATTAAGAGTTCTTTTTAGAATTATCAGATTGACTCTTTCAGGATTTTCTTCACTTGGTCATATATTGGCTGTTGGAGTTCAAGCTATTCAGAAAAGCATGAATTTACTAAGCTGGGTCTGAATTTGTTGGTAGTAAAATAGGACTAATTTCTATGGAAAACTAGCTCTCCTTTGGCTTATATAAACATTCAGAAAACAAAATTACGGCTGCAGGTTAACAACAATACATCTAGAATTTTGTAGAAAGAAATCAAATCAGTACTCAAGGCATTCTCAGGGTAAACTAACTTAATCTCAGTTCAGAAATAAGGAACAGTTTATCGGAGCATTTTGTCAAACATTTTGTCTGACTCTCAGGGCTGATTTTCTTTAAATACCTCAACTGAACATAGTCAAATAAAATATGGAATCATATCACAATGAAAAACCTATTTCAAAGACGTTATCAGAAATTCATGAACATTCGCTGCTTTTCCATGCTCTAATGCCCTAGTGATGCCCTGGAAAGGTGAAAACTAAGCAAAACTGTCTGAATACTCAACCAAATCCCAATATTCCAAATTGCTAACGTTCTTTGTTGCCAGCTGATACCCTCCGAACTGACGGGATGAGCTCATGGCCTTAAAACAGGGAGAAATTTCCTCCAAACTAAACACCCAACTCTGTGGTTGTGTTTTTTTTCTTTCTTAAGTTTTCAGCAGGTAATTAATCACATCTAACGTCTACATTTCATGCTTGCTCAATGGCTGGGAAAGAAGTTTTATTGTTTTTCATGTTTTGGTGCCTCTAAAAATGGGCGTTCTGGCCAGATGTAACATTTTTGTTTAACAAATTCCTTTTTTTAATTTCGGGATACTTGTAGGTTTGTAACAGCCATATCGCTCATTTTTGGGTGTTTTAATAGTCTTCTTCATTGATCAGCTCTTGACATCTGCCGAGAGATTTCAAACTCATCCCATGAAGAAAAATTCAAATTGAAGAACCAAGTATTGCTTTATACTGATTCATATTGGTGCTAATACCTACAAATAATCTTTTTGGGTGATGAGAGAGGCTCTGGCATCAACAAATTATGCAAAAGGAAAACCAATAATTGTGTAAATACATAAGGCAAGGTTAGTTGCTAAAAGATATGCACAAGTCTATGGAATAGACTATGAAGAAACATTTGCAGAAGTTGCTTGTTGGGATACATGGAGTTAAGAATAAAGTTGTTTTGGTGTATAATGAACCTTTTTTTCTTAAACCATACTTAAAATATTCTGACTCGGCAAAAACTCACCAGGCCAAAATTTAAACTCAGACTTGGGACTCAACCAAACCTCTGGCATATTAAAAATATACATAAATTTGTAAAATAAACTTCAGTAACATGCAAAATATTGAATTTAGAGAACTTAAGTAGTTTTTCTATTAGTTTTAGACCAAAAAGGGAGTACAATGAACATCATCCTAGAAAAAGATGTCATAGTTCAGCTTCCTAGTAGTTCCAGAAGTATACCAGCTTGGTTTCTGCAGTTTGTTTATAATATAACATAATGTATTATATATTCTAACAGAATTTTATTTTTTCTACCTCACTTTTTTTCATCCATGTTTGCAAACATGGAGTTAAGATAGTTGAAAAAATAATTTTATTTCTCTTTCCTCACTTTCTCTTTAAATGCAAGCATATTCTATTTTTCTTTGCACTTCTACAAATATGTGGACATATTGATTGAAATAATTATGATGACCCCAAACTGTTTTGCCTGTTTCTTGTTGGTCTTATGATTTGGATTTCTAAGTGCTTTTCTATGAAGAATAATTAGTTGGGAGTTGTCATATACAAATTTGGAACATTTTATTGCCATATTCTCTAGTTTACAGCTTCCTGTTTAGCTCTGGACTTGCAACCAAAAGGATTGACAAGTGTGGTCTCTTTTGACCCATCCTACCATGACTTCAGTTAGATGGGCTTGCATGTAAATTTGCCTATAAAAACAATAAATTTCCTTATTCTTCTTCACAGAAGCATTTAGAGAGAATTTGTTTTGTTTAGACCCAAGATTACATTTATGCTAAAATTTGCTGTTCTCACTGTTCTGTTTTAAATCCAGGATTACTTTCTCAAATTTTCTGTATTTACAGCTTGTACAGTTTCGAAGAGCTAGATTTTGGAGCATCGGTGCTACTGGAACTGCAGAATTTAGAGTTGATTGATTTAGAAATTACCCTTGCTGCTGCTGCAACAAAATCTATTAGTCGTGATGTTTTCGAGCCATATCAAACTTTTCTCTTGAAAGAAGAGGAAATTCGAAGACGTTCTGGTTTCTTTAGCAGTTACAAGCATGTTGAACATACAGATAGTTGTGATGTTTCCAGTACAGGATTGAAACACCTATCTAATAAAAATATTGAACTTCTATGAGACTTAATAGATTCATTTCCCCCTATTTCAGAGATGCAACAATGTTCCAATGAAATAGAATTAGTTTTGAAGCTAGGGATGTCCTGGCTGCAAAACAGTGGCAATTCTGGTAATTTGTCTGAAGAAGATTATGGAGAAAAATTAAGGCTTCCATACAAGATCCTTACATATGTTCTCTTTACAAATAGATTGTCTCTTCATCTACTTGGGCAGAGTTGCAGATTAAATGTTGGAGAATGTTTATATCAGTCTGCAGTTTTCTATGACTCTGAAAGGGAGAAAATCTTTAAGCAGTGTAGGAAAACTGAAGGATCTGTCTTTGCCTTCCATGGAAGTCCTATATCTAACTGGTACTCTATTATAAGGTATGTACTACATATCTCTTATGTTCTTGAACCTCCATTAGACAGTATTAGATAAATTCATCTTTTTAATGGATAGTGGTGTTGAATTTGATAGGAATGGATTAAGGTGCTTGAGCAAGACAGAGCACATGTCTACTAGAAATGCACATGGGAATGGCATCTACTTCTCCCCTGAAATGAGCTGTTCAATAGGTTATTCCAAATCTTTGACTTGGACAGTGCACAGGATAACGAAAGAATACTGTGTGGTGGCAATGGAGGGATGATTCCCAAAAACCAACTCTTGCAGTTATTCCAGAAAAGAAAGATACTTACACAAACTTCCTAACACTCAGAGCTACTGTTATGTAGAGAACACTGAGCAATTTTTTTAATTGAAGAGGAGAATTATTTCTTGCAAAGCTACTTTCTGTCTACAAAACAGTGTGCAGTTGCTGAGTTTTAATGTGACAGTCGAATTTTAATAATGTAAGATAATTTCAGTTTGCATTGGCTTAGAATGTTCTCATACTATTTCTTAAACCAATTAGTCTGCAAAATGTATCATTTTTGCCGAGCATTTTGTATTACAAAGATAGTAACTTTGGTGCACATGGGCCTCATGTGGAAAAACAAGAACTGTTTATTAAATATTTTAAAAATAAAATTATATAATTAAAAAATAAGTATAAAAATATTTTGAAGATTTAAATTGCAATTATTACAATAAGAAGCATATAATATTTTGAATTTGAAGATGTATCTATTTGGTTTTGTAGTTTCACAATATCCCCTCAGTGCTGCATTTTGCATAAGCCAAATTTGCAATGCAATTCAACATAAGAGTTTTACTTTCTTTTCTGGTGACCGGTTTTGTTTATTAACAGATCATGTTGTGTATGCTCAAAATGGGCAATAAACATATATTCCATCGTTACTTGCATTTCTATAAATGTAATTCTGTCCGTGAAAATGATTATTTTTCAATATTCTTCTCTACCTGAAAGGTGTCTTTTTGTTTCTTAGTCTTGAGTTAAAATATGATTGATTGTCTTTGTTGTTTTTGCTAAGACAATGTAGAGATGTGGACCAGTCAATACCTTTTTGCACACATGGGACATTGAAAACTCCATGGGGTAGTAATTGACAAGAACTTGGGAACATAGAAGAAGCATGGCATTCCTTCACTTAATTTGGTCAGTCATTTAGAGAACTTAAACTGCTCAAATGTTATCCAAAACATTGTAGCTAACCCTGTAATATGCCTTAGAGATATCCACTTTTGACAACATTCCCTTCCTGCTATTGCTAACAAGTATCATCTCATGAACAACATTTACGTTTTCCAAGATTGGCCTCCCCTTGATGAAAGTCCTCTGTTCTTCAGAGATGATGCAGGCTAGAAGGGGCTCTAACTTGTAAAGGAAGAAAGGCTCTGTTTTGAACTTTTTGTTTTGGCCTCCTTGTCCTCTGATAGCAAATCTTCATAATACCAGATGACTTCCAGCACTATCTTCTTGATTCTCCACCACTACAATGGTAGCAATCTTTAATCTAAGAATTTTATTCCAATTAGTAAATATTGTTCAAGAAGAAAGGCTTTGTTTTTAACATTATTGTCTGGCCTCTTTGTCCTCTGATAGCAAATCTTTATAACTGATGACTTCCGGCACTGTCTTCTTGTTTCTCCACCACCACAACGGCAGTTGTCTTTAATCTAAGGATTTTATTCCATGTGTGCTTCACGAGAATTGATTGATGGATAAATATTGTATTTAAGTATCATCTCATGAACATTAAATAGTGTTTTTATTAGTTTTCTTCTATTTATGCTGGTGAATAAGCCTCACTTGTCTCCCTTTCTTAACAACACTATAAACACCAATAATATAGTACTGTACTACAACACATTTCCAGTTAGTTATTTTCCAGTTGCTTTGAAGAGTTTGATTATGTACCTCCATCTAAGGTTTGCATTACCATTATGCTCCAGCTTTGATTTCTTATAAGGTTTAGTTCCGTTGAAGCACATAAAGTGTAGCTTTCTTACTCCCCTCGACCATTTCGTTATAATCCATTCCAGCTATAACTATGCATCAATATCTCAGCACTACCAGCTTGGATTATGGGCTGCCATCTATATCTTTTATTTAAATTGCAATGCATATTTCACATATGGTGAAATACATGACTACACCACCATAAGTCAGATTGTGTGATTCTTTTTCTCCACAAATTCAATGTTGTAACAAAAGAAGCATACTGATGTTCAAACTTTGATGTGACTAATTTTACTTCTACTTGCATTATTTACAGGTAAGAACATGCATTCATTATTTAACACAACTATTAATGAACATTTTGGTAGAAACTTCGCTGCTCTGCAGCTCTTGTTTAAATATAAATATACTAGTCACACAACAGTGTAAATAAAGTTTGAAAGGGCTTAAAACAATTGTTTAGGGCACTGCCCTCCACTTAAATATAACTAGTTTACTGTGGTGCAGTCTATAATGTTTATAAACTATATTAGTAGCAATAATTTATATAGTTGAATTTATGATCAACAATCATGGTTGATAAATATCTCCTCTCATAGAGATTGCTTGGTGTCTAGCTGTCGTAGCTTCTCATTATGGATGCTTCATGTTAAATTTCTGTGGTGTTAAAGGGATCTATCCTTTAAAGTGATTCCCTGATGGTGAGATCTTACATGGCCATTCTCTAACAATGCTAAGGTGTCCTTGTTGGGATTGGAACCTTGGTCAGCCCAACCACTTGACCACAACCCACTGAACTGATTTATTTCACTTTGTTAAAACCATGTATGAATATGTTTATGACTAATCTAGATTATTTTTTTTTTGTGGGAAATTTTGTCCAAGGACTTTATCCATTTTGTAGATACCAATATATAAAGTAATGCAAATTCCATAGCTCTATTGAGGAGAAAAGGTCATAATATCAACTTCATTCATTCATCTATTTAATTACAAGGTTATTTTGAGTGACAGTGCCCAATAATTTAGCCCATGTATTATGGAAACTATGATCTAAAGTCATCTTAAATATATTACTAAATTAATACATATTAATTAGTAATATTATTATTATAATAATCTAAATTTTAAAATAATACTTTGAATAGGTAATATTTAATTAATTACACACAAACTTTTTATTTAACAAAAGATAATAGTAGAATATTCACAAAGAAAAGACAGGTGCTAGAAAGGTACATGCCCAAAGTCTATGCGGGATGACATCCAAAACAAAGATGAAAGTTCATAAAAGGGCGAAGCTCAAACATAAAAACTAAGAAGAAAATGCAACATCAATAGGAGGGAAATCCTCATCATCAGACTTTCTCCAAAAATTGTCAAGGACAAATTTATCATCAAACGACTTCCAACCAGTGAGAGCAACCTCTTTTTCAGGAGTGTTGTAGGAAGGTTACTGAGCACAAATTAGAGAAATGGCTAACTCTAGGTGCAGAAACTTGCCACAATCTAGGCAACCAGGAGCACCACGCCCATGACAAGAGGTGGAAGGTGGTCGTGAGGGTTGAGAGCATCATTATGTCTATTTCTTGGGGGTTAAGAGCCACAAGATTGCAATCCATGATCTCTTATGGAAGATCGGTTGTGACATCACTAGCACCCTCAAAGAGGAGAAGGTGGGGAGGTGGGACTCTGGCAATAGTGTGCAAATTTACTAGCTTGTACCTAAATTTGCATAAGCACGTTAAAGGAAATTATTGATTTAGTATAAAAAGAAAAATGAACATCAACTGAACGTTTAAAAATAACCTACATTTTAATCTTTCCAAATGTTGAAGAGAATTTCCACTCTAAAAGCATGCTAAATCTGGGTAAATTGAAAGGGAGACAAGGCCAATCCCCTAACAAAACCATATGCCATGAAAAAGGATCAAGTCTAAAAGGCCTAAAAGGTCTAAAAAGTCATGAATCCAATTCCAAGCTTCCTAGGCTCTAGTGTAAAACCAGAAGAGATGCTTGACAATCTCAAATTATCCACAAAATAAACAAGGATTAAGAACTCCCAGATGAGTTAAAAGAAAACTAAGTGCAAGGCTTTGATAAAGAATGCACTAGGCAAACTGGGTCAATTTAGGCTCAAGAATAGCTAACCAAATAGATTGGAAATAGCGATACCAAGTACCAAGAGAGGATTGAAGCTACCAACAATGGTTTGGCTAACCAACCATAGGAAGATGAGGAGAAAGGAGAAAGCCATAAATATTGTTTACACAACTTATAAATATGAAATGGTGTGTCAGGATACCATTTCCAATCTGATGCAGTCAAGGCTAGGGGGTTTTATCAAACTACCCAGCCGTGCAGCCAATACAATGTAACAAGCATAAATTTAACATAGAAATCTGAAATGAATTTATTAACTTCAAAACATCAGCGTTTACAAATTTCTTGGCCCTTCACAGCCTCAACATTATAGTGTAATATTCAATCAACCATGTGCTTACAATACCAAATCACTTTCCAATGAATATAGAGATTGCCCCCAATCTATTGTCGCTCCACTTTTGTTTTTCAACTATTAACACCCTCTGTGTTGAGTGGAACAACCCACATTCCTTTAACAATCACTCCTCATACCAGAGTGGCAGTCACCTTTTTATTCTTCATGTGTGGAAGTTAAACAGTTATGGAACTAAATGTACAAGTATTCAAACTGCCACCAAAAAAAATTACTGATAATACTGTTTGGCTAATAGCATAAATATCTCTTAATAACATCCCATACATTGGCAAATGAAAGCCTTTTCAAATTTTAAATCTCATTGTATCAGCTATCGGCAAATGTTGCCCTTTTTGAACCTCTATCACAATGCTTATCGGTGAAAGTTTAGTTTTTCTAACCTTAGTTACAATTGCTTGTCAGTGAAAAGCTACTTTTGAAACATGGACTTTGTCTCTTGTGCCTTCCTCTCTATCAGTGATTTGATCATTTTTTGAACTTGCTCTTTGTCCACTTTACCAGCAGAAATTGATTTTGTCGAACCTTGACCTTGGTCTTCTATCAACAAACTATCAAACTACTTTCTTTCACTTGGTGTCTCTTCTCTTTCACCAAACTCAGCACATACTTATGTCCATCCTTCACGATAGTATACAAATTCATGTTACCATCATAGATGGCTTCCTTATCAAACTGCCAAGGTCTACCCAAAAACACATGACAGGCACTCATTGACATAACATCACACAAGACTTCGTCCTTATATGCCCCAATCTGAAAACTAATCATGCATATCTCTTTTACCACTAATTCATGTTCCTTTTGCAACTAGGTGACTTTATAAGGACTAGGATGTTTTGTCTTTTTCAAACCTAGCTTTTCTACGATTTCCTCTTAAACTAAGTTATCAATACTACCACTATCTACAATTACTTTACAACACTTATCTCTAGACTTGCATACAATTCTGAAAAGACTTATCCTCTAAAATGCTTCATCCTTCTTCACTTCTGGTGTTATTAACACTCTTTTGAACATAAGAGACTTGCCCTCTTCAAGCTTTTCCACTTTCGGTGATGCCACTCTCTTCATCTTCATGTACCATGTTATTTCTACCCATACTTTTCTTATTCTTCTCCTGATGTAATTGTAGACATTCGTAAGTTGTATGTCTTGCCTCACCACATTGAAACATGTCCCAAGGAACCCCTTGCTACTGCTACCACGTACTCCTATAGAGTATTCTCTTCCTCTCACTCCTTGACTTGACTCCTTATTCCATTTTGAATTTGTTTCTTCTTCCTAAACTTGTTTTCCTTCAAGTCGTTGCTTCCTTGTCCTCTCCCGTCTAAGAATTTCCCTCTTCCTCTTACATTACTATGTTGTCTTCTTTCTATCTTTCCCTCTACTTTCAAAGCATATTGATATGTAGGAGTTCAGGTCAACATTGAGAGGGGGGTGAATCAGTGTTGTATAGATTTTTACAACTTATTATAACTTTATCTTACTAGAAAAATAGAGAGGAGGACATTAATGATTTGTTGACTTTTTATGCACAAGACTTATAATAAAAGATGTAAACAAAACTCATGATCAAATGATTAATATACACACAGAGAGATGAAATCAATGAAAAGCATGACACAAGCTTTTTACCAAGTGGAAAACCCTCCTGGGTAGAAAAACCACTCAAACTGTCTCACTGGCTTAAATGAAAAACTTCAAGTTTACAAATGTCTCACTGACATATACAGAGGTCTCACTGACCACAAGCCTCACTGGCATAGGAAGGTCTCACTGACCATAAGCCTCACTAGCATACTATGCCTCACTGGCAAACCAAATCTCCAATAGAAATAATAAACAAATTCATAGGTTACTTTGTTTCTATTCAATTTACAATTCATTCACCCGATTATCTCTGCATAACTCAACACTCTTTCTTCATCACATACCCAATATCATATTCTCATCTTTCTTTTCTCTTCAAGAGGATAAATGTCTTCAACTGTGCATTTTGAATCACCCAAAAACTTAACATACAATGTTCCTGCAAAACATTATATACAAGATGATTTTTCATATTTTGTTTTCTCTCTATAATTATTTTAATGTGCAAAACAAATTGTCTCTTTAATGCCTTGGAATCTTTCATATTCCTTCAAGAAATTTTCTTGCATCTGATCACACAATATCTGCAATAAAATTATAAACAAAAGGACTCTTGGAATTTCTCTTCTCTCTGCAAAAATATCTTCTTTACACAAATATCTTTTATATTTTTGAAACCTTCAGTCTGTTCATTTTCCTTCAATATTTTGATCTTCCCTGCACAACCTATCTTAAAAATAAGATCATAAAAAATCTTCAAAGAAATCACAACACCATTCATCTTCCTCTTGCTCCGTAATCAAAAATTCATTTCTTTGCCCCAAAAAAAATCTTCAATAACAATATGTCAATATCCAAAAAGATACTCTCTTCTTCCTTTTTAATCTCCAATTTTACTCAAGTCACAAAAATCTCTCTTAAAAAAATTTATTTTTAAAACTTCCAGTCCTATATGAGAGGAGACCCATTTAATTTGAAAAAGAATCTACAAAAAATCTCCCATCAAAAAATCAATAAACTAGGTGAAGAAAATTTTCTATATTAAAAATACACCTAGTTCTCCATAAAATGTGAACGAACTCTCCATTTCCATAAAGCATATTTAATGCTTTTAAAAACCCAAAATAACCGATGCTTTTTAAAGCATAAAACATCTTCATGAAAATTGGGCTCCAAATATACATTGACTTTATTATTCGAGCGTTCAATGTTCTTTTTAATAAAGCATTCGATGCTCTTTTAAAACAATTACTATAAGGGTAAAACGTAGATCAATCAAATGAATAATGTATGACCCAAACATCAACAAAATAAGAGATAACAAAGAAGATTAAATGAAAATAGTAATGAATAACACAAAGTAAACCTTCCCTGAAATCGATGCTTCTGTTGTTTGCCTATTACGACCGTCCTTTTGCAGATGAAGTGAGCCCTCAGAGATTGCACTCTTTTAAGCTGTGTTTGAGGAAGTCGATGGTAAATGGCTATGGTGATATGCAATGAAGATGAGCTTCAAAGCAAGTATGTGATCTTAAGCTTGTGGATGGTAAAAGGATGCCAAAGGCATGCTGGTGATATTTCTGCAGAGTAACGATGTCAAAAGCCTGGATCTATTAGAATGGAAGAATGAGGTTCCATTTATAGACTTGGAAGAATGGGAATCAACGGTTGAGAGAAGATATGAAGATCAATGGCTAAGAATGGTTGAGGAATGTGCAACCAATAGAAATATGACAAGTGTCCCAACTCCATCATGAAAGAGGGGATGTGACAAAATTGATTGGAGAGTTAACTCTATTGACTGAACAGTTAACAGACTTGATTGATCAGTTAGAAGAGTGGATTATGGGATTGACTGAATTGATTGACCAGTGAACTGGGTTGATTGAGGAGTCAACAGAATAGATTGACCAATGAACTCAAATGACTAATTAATTAACAGATTTGATTGATTAGTTAACTAACTTCTGATTTGAGAAGAAATAGGCCATGTGGGTGAGAGAAAAATAGGTAATTAAATATTTAATATATTTAATTACATGTGCAACCTGATGAGGTGGACAAGGTGAGGTGGAAAGGTGAGGTGTAAAGGTGAGGTGGATTTTTGGAATTTAGAACTTAGGATAGAGGAATTTGGATTAATTAAATAATTTATGATTATTTAATTGTGTAGGACATTTAGAAGAATTTTAATTAAATAAATTGAATTTATTTAATTATGGAACAATGAATCGATTAAATAAATTTAGAATATTTATTTAATTGATAGAAGAATGGAATAAATATTTAGAATATTTATTTAGGATGAATCATATCATTTTTAGGCGTATACATTTTGCCCCTCTTTGATGCAATGCAGTTTATAGCATTGCTTCAAAGAAATCGATAGTTTGACAGTGATACATGCCCCAGTTTGCCCCTGGTACAAGTTTAATGATGATAGGATGCCCCCTCGGGAGATTGGACAGGAAAAGGGCGAAAGAATCGGAGACGGACAATCTCACGAAGACGAAGGGGTTAGGATAGGCAAGAGGAAAAATGACACGTTTTAGGGAAACGGGAAGAAAACTGAAGGAAAAACGGGCACGGGAAGTAGTCATAGTCATCACCTAGCTAGAATTAGGGTTTGGAGGCTATAAATAGGAGCTGGGTCCACAAGAATAGTCATTTGTACACTTGTTTGCTCTGGATTGGATTGAGAGAGCTTGGAGCAAACTTGGAGCAGCATGGCAGCTAGAGCAGCAGACATTCGACGCGAGGAGCATCGATTCGAGCAAGTCTGTCGATTCAGGCAGCCAGCAGAGGCAGGACCCCCGGTATGTGATTCAAAAAATTTCTCATAGGGTCGATTTTAGGTGTCATAAATGCATGTAGAAAATAGGTCAAACGGATGCGCCGAAGTGCAAAACAGCGCATATGCCTCGCAAAGCGGCACTTTTGTCATTTCGCGGTGCATATGCTGGTTTCGGCGGCGCATGCATGAAAACGACGCATCTGTGCATTGTAGCGGCGCTTCTATAATTAGGTTGCACATGTGTGATTAGGCAGCGCATCTGTTCAATGTAGCGGCGCATCTGTGAAAGTCGCGCATATGTTGAATCTAGTGGCGCTTTCGTAATTGGGCAGCGCATATACTGAATTCTGCGGTGCATGCACTGAAACTGCGCATATGTGCACTGTAGCGGCACATATGCGTTTAGGTGGCGCATATGTCGATTTTAGTGGCGCATATATCAAGAAACGGCGCTTTTACCACCTGTAGTGGTGCATTTGCTTGGGAGAGAAAATTACTTAGCCAAATTGATTCGATTAGCGTCCTGTTTGATGCGGGAATCGATGAGCTATCTCCGAGATTGCAGGAATCTAGTCAAGAGATGTAGTGTGCTATTTTGATCAATTTGAGATGCTAAGTTTAGTTGATATAGTTCAGTAGGTATGTTGAGTATGGTATATGCCATTTGAGACTGATGTGTTGCCATGCTTGCTTGCAGGAGGATATTCGAGACACACTGCAATCGAGGGAAACATTTCCCATGCCCCTATTGCAGAGATACATGCTGACAGAGACTGACAGAGTGGCGCTTGGTGCCATGGGTTTGGATTATGTTTGCTTCATGCCCAAGGTGCGGGCGAACCGTGGACTGCTGACAGCTACTGTGGAGAGATTCCACAACAAGGATGGGACCTTTCACTTTCCTACTGGAGAGATGACTGTGACATTGGAGGACATCTACCGGATACTACACTTACCCGTGGTAGGTGAGTTAGTAGAGTATGATGCCTAGCGAGATGTGGGACTTGCCGAGGGCCAGCGAATGTTCGATGATCCCGAGCTGGTTGGACAGGTCATCCCGTGGCAGGATATATACAAGTGCTATGATTACTTCCCGGGGATTGTGGCTGGACTAATCGGGGGCGTTGTATGCCCGGACAGGAGATCGCATGGGTTCCCCATTGGATGGGGCAGGATCATGGAGCGGATGCTGACTAAGGGCACCCGATATGCATGGGGAGTCTATGTACTAGCTCATTTATACCACGACATGCATCAGGTGGTGTATACCACCACAGCATGAGTCTATCAGCTGGAGTACTACTGCTACAGTTTTGGCTATGGGAGCACATAGCGGTGACTAGGCCGATATGTGTCTTCGCGAGGCAGCGAGGAGAGCCATACAGTTATGGCTATGTAGGAGTGATTTCCTAGCACAGGCTGGGGAAGCTAGAGTATTGGAGGCATACCTTGGATAGAGTAGATGTGGTCGTCTGGCGACAATATCTGGACTGCGAGCCCTGGGACGACGAGAGAGATGAGCTGCCGTATTGCTTTCAGACTAGGTGGCTGATAGGCCGGGCACGGCACATACTGGAGAGGCAGATGGTGGGCCGAGTGTTGAGACAGTTCAACAGGAGGCAGGGCATGCCATAGGGACAGGCACTATTTGCACGGACACATGCAGAGAGGGTCCGATGGGGGCCGATGGCTTTGTACGAAGAGGCCTTAGCAGAGTTCTGGCAGACTCCATATGTGGCATGGGATATGACGAGAGAGATAGCAGACGCAGGGGTGACGCAGGAGTATGAGGATTGGATCACTGCACATCCGTCCCCGAGATGCTCAGGACCTAGCATGCTGGTGCCTCGCATTGATGAGGCAGACTCAGAGGAGGAGGGACAGGTTGGCCCAGGTCACAGGGGAGTTAGAGGAGGATGAGGAGGACGAGGTGGTAGAGCTGGAGAGAGGCCGAGACAACGGAGGAGGTTAGGTCAGGCTGAGCAGGTAGTGCCAGGACAGGTGGCACAGCAGCAGATACCTCAGCAGGCACAGATGCCGCCACTCCAACAGGTACCACAGCAGTAGGTGCCCCAGCCACAGGGGCCAGGACAGGCAGAGGCAGCACAGGGGCCAGTACAAGGAGATGTACACGAGAGGACTATAGCCAGCCTGAGGGGACAGGTGCGAGAGCTGCAGGCACAGCTGAGGAGGGTTGAGAGGAGGTGAGATACGGATGCCGCAGTGATCAGTGGGTTAACTCGCGAGAGAGATATGGCTGATGCATAGTTACGTATTATCCGTGTAGAGCGGGACACCGCTGTGGCTGCCATGGGGACAGATGCAGCGAGTTCATTTTTGGTTGGGCAGGTGCAGCAGGCACAGGCACAGGTAGGCCAGTTGCAGACGCAGTTGGCACAGGCACAGACAAAGCTTGCCAGGGCTCAGTCACAGGCCCAGTACTACCGAGGTTTATACCATGGTGCCGTGGCATCGAGTCAGAGGGCGGGGAGCTTTAGGAGTTAGTCTGGGGTGACTCATAGAGCAGGTCCATCACAGTCAGGGGTGTCCATGATGGGTCCCCAGCAGTTAGGAGCTGGCAGTGGTGGCCCACAGCAGCAGGGATAGACACATACCAGATTTTGTACATTTTGGGACATGTATCATCGTCCATTTGGATGTATATTGTATATGACACTTTGATTGTTGAGAGAGATGGTGATATTGTACATTTGAACCTCTTTTATATGATAGTATATATGATGATGCAATTTTGTGTATCTATTGCATATGTTATGAGATGATGTACTTCTATTGTATGGTGCGATGTATGTGTAGACTTAGATGGACTATCCGATGCTATATGAGATGCTTTTTTTTTATATGAGGCTATATGATGTTTATATGATTTAATGCTTCAAATGTATGCATATGTAACTTGATTTCTATGTGATGATGCAGCTGTGTGTGTGATGTTATTGGATGTCGATATGATCTAATGTTTCAAATGAATGCAAATGTAATATGATTTCTATGTGATGATGCAGCTTTGTATGTGATGCACTTAGCGATGTTTTTGTGATTTTCTGTGTTTTAAGATGCGATATGATGCTGATGTATGGATGACCTAATGCATTATGTTGGGTATGCTACTGACTTAATCATGTTCATGACTAGCTATATGATATGATATGCTCCTATATGCTTTGTTTTTGTGAAGTCCAAATGTACTCCATCGACACAAGAATGACGTGATAGATAGAAGAATGGTTATGATAGAATGACTTAGAAACTTCATTTGATATTGTTACTCTGCATAGTTTGGATAATAAGGATTGTATGGGATATGGATGCATGGATGTGTATATGGATACAGGATGGATGTTTTGCTTTTAGAGTACTTTATTTCATCATTGGGCATTTTGTTTTTTGGTACATTTTCTGAGATGTTGTAAGTGAATACAAGCATCTAGGTATAATTGAACCGAGATGACCTGAGTACCGCTTACATGGATTGTGATTTAGCAAGTGAATACAAGCATCTAGTCAAAATTGAATCTAGATGACCTGAGTACCTCTTGTGTTTCAACAAACAAGGATTGCCCCCGTTCATGTTATACCTTTGATGTCCTCGATGATCTTTTGCCGATCATGTCCTTAGACAAGGCTTCACATTACTAAAGTTTAATTCACAAATAGCAAACAAAGAAAATAATCATGCCCCCATCATAGCATCTCTAGCTTTTGGCATCCTCGAGTAGCATAGGAAGGTATGATAGCCAAAAAAAAAAAAATCAAGACTTTGTAACTTAACCCTAGTTCCAAATCCACAAAATAATCTTGCCATTAGATATGTTTATTTCTTGCTGTAGGGTGAATAAAATCATTTAGAAGACCTTGGGTATTTGCTTTGCTTTGGATAGGTTAAGATACTCACAGTCAAGATTTCTGCTTGAGGTGCGGGTTCTGCTTGCATTTGCTTGCATGGTGAGAAGATTGCACAATCCTTATTGGGGAGACGGACCCTAAGGGACTGACCTAGTGCCTCGGGGATCATTGCTAAATGGCCTTGCCTACGTGACGACGCAGAGGCAACATAGTTCGGGGTAAGCCCTAATGGACCATGGATGGACTAGAAGAAAGACGACAAGAATGAAGACAAGAAAGGGGACGAATGGGACCATGGAAGAAATGGAAGCCTCGAGGGCGCATTAGAATAATGGCCTTGCCTACGTGACAGTGCAAAGGCAACGTAGTTCACGGACTTGGACCATGGACCTAAGATATGGATCAGATGAGACAATATGGAATAGATATGGATCAAACAAGACATGAAATGGAACAGACATGGATCAGATATGGATCAGATATGGATTAGGCAAGACACAATATGGAACAGATGATACCAATGACAAGGAAACACCACGGATAGGTAGATGTACGGGTGATAAAGAATGGAATGGGTAGGTATGAGGATGGGCAATAGTGGATAGAAGGAACAAGGATGTGATCTCCAAGGACTATGTTGCATAAGAATAACATGCCCCATTGTAGGTAGAGTACCTAGGATTTTTCATGACAATGCTAATGACGATAGGAGGATGAGAGGGTAACGAATGATTTGCATGGTTTGGAGGGGTAAGGTATGCCAAGAGACATCTAAAACATTTGTCAACATTGTGCCCCCAATCTTTATCAAGACCAAAGAATAGAGGAAAGGAAGATTAGATGGATGGATGGGACAGTATAGTTATGCAATGGATAGAGGATATGATAGGAAATGGTATGAAAGGAAACTGGTAGGAGAAAAGTGATATGCCGATGAGACAAGGTGCCCCCAAGTGTAGGGGACATAGAAGATCAACTTACACATGACGCCTGTTTGCCAGGTTTTCATCATGGTACTTATCCAAGGCGCCTGTTTGCCAGGTTTTCACCATTGGATGAAAGGATTTTTCTTTGCTTCTTTCTTTTTTTTCCTTTTTTTTTTTTGAAACATTTGGGTAGGAAAACACGGATATGGAAGGGAGAGACTCAAGGATCTAGTTCCGTGAAAGGTGACAGTCCCACTAGATGGATGTTGTGGCATGGACAATGTCAAGTGTTCTCATAGATGTTGGTAGGGGATCACATGAAAGTGATATGCTGTAGGTAGATAGTGGATTATGATACAGAATATGGAGGGAAGGTTTATGCAAAATCATGGATCATAGGAATAGGATGAGGAAGATATGTAGGATAATAGTGGAAGGAAGGGGAGATGGAGAAATATGAAAATGTTGTGGAATGGAAGGGAATCATGACCAACGGTTGCACATACTATGATAAACATTGAAGCTGATGATGGGAAGGTGGTGTAGGAAGCAATGGAGAGTTTTTCTTGGTGGATGAATGATATAGGCCTTTAGGGACCCACATAGACTTTGCATTGTTTTGATTTTTGTTTGTCATGTGGGATGGAAGGATTTGATACTTTTGGATGGAATTGGAGAAAGTGAATGGTTGGAATTCTTGAGAGGTGGATGCCTCATGTAACTTAAGGGCTTTTTGCTTAGGCACCCAAACCATTTTGTTTCTAGATAGTACCTGTGGAGGTATGGGTTTGGGTGTATGCAGCGTTTGTTCAACTTCTGAGATAATTATTTGTTGCTTGGGTAAAATGTAGATCAATCAAATGAATAATGTATGACCCAAACATCACCAGAATAAGCGATAACAAAGAAGATTAAATGAAAATAGCAATGAATAACACAAAGCAAACCTTCCCTGAAATCAATGCTTCTATTGTTTGCCTATTACAACCGTCCTTTTGCAGATGAAGTGAGCCCTCAGAGAGTGCACTCTTTTAAGCTGTGTTTGAGGAAGTCGATGGTAAATGGCTATGGTGATATGCAATGAAGATGAGCTTCAAAGCAAGTATGTGATCTCAAGCTTGTGGATGGTAAAAGGATACCAAAGGCACGCTGGTGATATTTCTGCAGAGTAATGATGTCAAAAGCCTGGATCTATTAGAATGGAAGAATGAGGTTCCATTTATAGACTTGGAAGAATGGGAATCAACGGTTGAGAGAAGATATGAAGATCAATGGCTAAGGATGGTTGAGGAATGTGCAACCAGTAGAAATATGACAAGTGTCCCAGCTCCACCATGAAAGAGGGGATGTGACAAAATTGATTGGAGAGTTAACTCCATTGACTAAACAGTTAACAGACTTGATTGATCAGTTAGAAGAGTGGATTATGGGATTGACTGAATTGATTGACCAGTGAACTGGGTTGATTGAGGAGTCAATAGAATAGATTGACCAGTGAACTCAAATGACTAATTAGTTAACAGATTTGATTGATTAGTTAACTAACTTCTGATTTGAGAAGAAATAGGCCTCGTGGGTGAGAGAAAAATAGGTAATTAAATATTATATTTAATTACATGTGCAACCTGATGAGGTGGACAAGGTGAGGTGGAAAGGTGAGGTGTAAAGGTGAGGTGGATTTTTGGAATTTAGAACTTAGGATAGAGGAATTTGGATTAATTAAATAATTTATGATTATTTAATTGTGTAGGACATTTAGAAAAATTTTAATTAAATAAATTGAATTTATTTAATTATAGAACAATGAATCGATTAAATAAATTTAGAATATTTATTTAATTGATAGAAGAATGGAATAAATATTTATAATATTTATTTAGGATGAATCATGTCATTTTTAGGCGTATACAATTACCTTGACCACCGGTGGACTAGGTTAGGAGGGGCCGGTTTCACAATGAATTTGGTGACATAAGTTGTCACTTAAGTGACATGCTTACCTAATATATCAAGTCCCCGATTTCTTATAATAAAAAAAACTTATGGTTTGAGTGATATACTTTGTGCCTTATAAGATACTTAAATCACCCTTTAGAGTTTACATTTTCCAAACCTTGACTAATGAGTCTTACACTTGGCACCTTTAACTTGTCCATTTGATCATCATGTGTTAAAACAACTTTGTAATTTGTCCATCTCTGTTGGCATTGCTATGTCCGGAGACAACATGTTCTAAGATAAAATGAAGCACTTTGTTGAATGTTTGTTAGGTGTTAAGCACATTGCCATTTTACCTCTACAAAGACACTTAACTTTAACACTGAACACAGATCTTTATCATAGAAATATAAACCATACTTCACCAGATCTGCTTAGTATGGTACCACTGTCATGATGTCAATTAGGTGATGTTGATATGATGCATACTAACCCTTATCATGTGATTCAAGCTCTTGAACATAAAAACAAGAACCTTGCCCTGATTTGACACTGATTGCATAGTATGTAGTGAATGTCACTGATGAACTAAGCAGAGAATGCCACTTCCATTGCATGAACCAAGAATGATATGACATTTCCTCTGAAACATGCCTACCAAGAATATGTCATTTCCACTGATGAATCATGACATTGTGAAGACCAACTCAACTAATCAAGACATAAAATCCATCACATATAAACTCCAAATTGATACTCAAATGATCAACCATGATTTACCAAACATTCTTTACCAAACCAATACAACATCATACCAATAGACCTAATGAGGAAGATATAAATGAAATCTACAACATCATACCAATAGACCTTAATAGCTCATCATGAAGTATGAGGCATAAGCATGTGGACTAATGAAGCATGACACACAAAATGAACTTTCTGAACCAAACATTACCTTAATCAACTGACCTCCTTCAAAGCAAAGCATAATAGAACCAAACCAATACGAACTGAGATCTTCTTTGAGGTCTTCTTGAACAACATCCTGATACTAATCTAAACAAGAAGACACTCTTGCCATCAATACTACATTACACCAAACCAAGTCCACATCTCTGTGAACTGACCAAGCAATGAACAACTATCTCCTCCTAATGTCCTGCAACAACTATGACAACTTTACATCATCAATTGAACACAGTTTGACATCAATGGCATCATGTCACCATCATGCTATGCCTCCTCTAGTGTAGAAATCTTTAGCATACTCATCTCATCTTGTATATTAAACCTCAACCCATTTATATATCTAGCTACTTTCTCTTTATCCATTTGATGATGCCCAGATCTAATTACTAGTTTATAAAACTTTTCAGTATAGTCCTTTATGCTCATATCTTTCTGCTTCAAATTCTAAAGTTTTATGAACATCTCCAACTCATAATCTCCAGGAATAAATTTGGCTTTCAATCGAGTAACCATTTGATTCCAAGTTGGGTTATTCTCACATATCCATTATCCACTCTCTCTCTCTTTGCAAATCCCTCCACCATACAAGCAGCATGTCCTTTGAGTTTTGTTTGTGCCAATATCACCCTTTTAGGGTCACAAATATTTTCATATTCAAAGTATTCTTCTAATTCGCCTATCTAATCTATCAATTCATCAGGATTCAATCTTCTAGAAAAACTAGAAATTTCTATTTTGTTACCTCCTCCAACTCCGGTAAACGCTCTCAGGAACGGATCCTCTCCAGCATCCATCAACTATTTGTTTTCTCTTTCTCCTTCATCCTCCATAATTTCATCCTCATCATCAGCATGATCTTCCACAGAATCTAGGTTTCTTCTCAATCCAGCAACTAAATTTCTCAACTCATTTTGTATTTCAACATGAAACAGTTCTAAGATTTCATCCATTCTAGGAACTCTTCTTCTCAGCGGCATCTTCTCAAAATACAACCACTACTGCTTGCTCGCCACAGACACCGGGGAAACAAAATCCTCTTCTACTCAAAACTCCAGCGTCTCTTTTAGCCTTCAGTAATTACGGGACTCCTCTTCACACCCACAAATGCCCTCTCGAGCCCTCGGAGATAATGCTTCAGGTTCTCCACAACGTATCTCCTCCTAGCAAGAAATCCTTTCTCTATATTACAACTTGATGCAGTCAAGACTAGGGGTTTTATCAAACTACCCAATCATGCAACCAATACAATGCAACAGAAGCATAAATTTAACATAGAAATCTGAAACAAATTTATTAACTTCAAAACATCAGCATTTACAAATTTGTTGGTCCTTCACAACCTCAACATTAAATTGCAATATTCAATTGACCATGTGCTTACAACACAAAATAGCTTTCCAACGGACACAGAGATCGCCCCTAATCTATTTTCTCTCCACTTTTGTTCTACAACTATTAATGCCCTCTGTGTTGAGCAGAACAACCCACATTCCTTTAACAATCCCCCCTCATACCAGAATGGTAGTCACCTTTTTATTCTTCCTGTGTGGAAGTTAAGCAGTTATGGAACTAAACATACAGGTATTCAAACTGCCACCAAAATAGACTACTGATAATACTGTTTGGATAATAACATAAATATCTTTTAATAACATCCCTATGACATCAGCAAACGAAAGCCCTTTCAAATCTTAAATCTCTTTGTATCGGTTATCAGCAAATGTTGCCTTTTTTGAACCTCAATCACAATGCTTATCAGCAAAAGTTTGATTTTTCTAACCTTAGTTACAATTACTTGTCGGTGAAAACCTACTTTTTAAACTTGGACTTTGTCTCTTGTGCCTTCACCTCTATCAGTGATTTGAACATTTTTCAAACTTGCTCTTTGTCCACTTTATCGACAGAAATTGATTTTACCGAACCTTGGCCTTGGTCTACTATTGGCTAATTCTCCTGATTTTGTACTAATGAAAAAACTTAACAATTTCCTCTATTAGCAAATATTTAGTCCCACAAACCTTGGACTTTAAGGGTTTTAACTTTAACTTTATCACTCAAGTTCTTAAGCTTTTATCGATGAAATTTGTCTTTCTTGAACCCTATTGGTATATGGGCAAATTTTAAAAGTTACAAACTAGTTCTTAAACAAGAAAATTTACCAATACCAAGTGTTTAGCCATCAACTCTTTCTATTGGAAAAACTAGTATTTCACAAACTCTTTATCTTTTTTGCAAAGGCCCCATTCATATGCTTGTCGCTAAACTAGCAACTTTTCAAACCCACGAACTAACTGAAGACATAGAAATTTTCTTCTATTGGTAATATTCCAATCCCATGAACTAAACAAATCGTGGCTCCAAAAGCTCTTATCGATGAAGTGAGTCGTCGACAAACCTATGGGTTCGCGAACGAGTCAATTTGCCGACTAAGTTCACAATCTTGCAACTTCGCCGACAATGAAGAAATTTCAATCTAATTCACCAAAACACCAGATGTCTAACTAAACAATACTTACAAAATCAAACTTCCCTCAAAGGCTTTGGTCGGGGAAATTGCCTATCGACGAACCGAGAAATTGGCAAACTATCGAACCAGGGAATTGAAAAGTTTACGAATGGTAGACTTTTCTGACTCATCATAACATCATCATTTTTCATCCAAATTTCACCAAATTGGAATTAGGGATACCCATTAGACTGTTCTACATGATGATGCTCTTATCTTGGCCAAATAAATATGCATTTGCTCCAGAAACACAAAACCAAAACTACAAGAAAACAAAGCCAAAAAAGACTTAGAAAATAAAATATATTTTTGGTGACACAGGATTGCCAGTGAACCTGGATGCTCCTAGATCTCACAATCCTTCCACTAAGGCTTGAATGATCTAACCTAAATTTTATGAATCATCTAGGGAGAAATGGCATCAATAGTAGTCTATAAAGTCTCCTTGTCTTTATTGGACTACTTGAATTTCATTTTAATTTATAGCCAACAAAGAAAATTCTTGGTAGCTCCATTAATGAGATCTAGTAACACTCTAATGCCTCGCTTAAAAATGTGGAGCAAAATACTAGCATTGTTCTACAAGTTACAACAACTCTGTAGCACACTATTTCCTCCAAAGAACAATTTTTCTCAAAAGCACTTGGAAAATAAACATCAGGAATTCATTCTAAACACCTTTAACTTCTACTCAAAGCAGCTGCACCAAGGAAACATAACCAACATGCTCACACTCTACAACAGCAACAACATCTACAACAATCTCCCCAAACACTTATCAATAAACAAACTTCGGTGTTGACATTAATGACAACACTTACTACTCATACTTGCAACAAATCTGCCCACCTCTTTTCAATACTATAAATCAATCCTTCATCTACTTATCAATTGTTCACTTTACTCCTCAATTGGTTGCTAGTATGAGATCCTTCTTAAATATAGTTGATTGCTCACACCTAAATGGAAAAATTATGCTAGGCGAAGGAGAGTTGAATGAAGAGGTGATCTGATTCACCAACTCAAGATGATTCATGGCTTCATGCCTTTCTTTTATGTCAAGGTGTAGCAGACCTATAAGCTCTTCTTTCAAACATTATTTGCATTATAAAGCACATCGGGCTTTGATATTGGTTTTGAAACCACATTGAAGTGCTGACAGTACTAATCGTTAATAAATACAAAAAATTGATCCATTAAAATTTTCCTCCATATTCAACATACATATTAACCAATGCATTTGATATGAAGACTTGAGACTGGAAACTAATTCTAGTAATATAGGTATGCATCTGCTTTCCCTATTCTGAATCATCGAGATTTACACGTGCATTCAACATGGTAGTAGATGTGAAGTGACCTACCTTCATACCCAACTTATGCATTTTCCAAAATTGTCTCTGAATATCTTCATAATTTCCATGTTGGAAATATTTTGTATAAATTGAAAACCTTGACACTAACATTCTCATGAGTATTTTGTCAAACATTCTATGCATCCCCAATTCAAGATGAATAATTAAGAGGCCATACAACTTTGGTAATTTGAAAGCTATAATGATTACTACAATGGTGATGCTTGTGAAGTGGTAGGCATAACTAGGTGACCAAATCACCAAGAGAATCCTCACGGGCTCTTGTAGTAATATCACCTCAGATTTCTATTTGTCCCAATTGATAGAAGTTTAAAATTAGTTAGGATCAAATATGTGGGTAATAATACCAAAAGAAGAATGAAGATGAGGAAACTTGGAGGATGGATGAACAATAACAATGGGAGAAGGTTGGGTAGGAGGGAGAAAATGCACTACATAATGAACTAGAATAGTTTTGATTAAGATTAAGATAGTTTTTAAGGGATCATAAACCTTGTATAGAACCAAATTTTGAAAGGGTTTAGAACCTTAAATAAAATGGAGCCTTAATCAACAATAGCCTAAAAGGTCAGCGAAGTTACCATTATAGACCAAACCAAACTAGAACCGGCCTACACAACACCTAGCCTCATCCTTGCAATTTAAACACCCTTGACCTAGGTGTGGGATTAATATACATGTTTTAGAAGACCTCTCTTCCATCTTTGAACAATCATCCACAATACATAATTTTACAAATCCTTAGATCAAGAAGAGAAGAAAGATCTATCCTCTATCCTATACCAATCTGAGACACCTCACTAGAAAATGTCTAGTCAAAGAAGATGAATATTGTACTAGGTCCACAGGGAGAGTAGGAGCAATGGACCCACCACCCATTTCCAGAGTGGGTCAAGAGGTGGTGCCACGAAACCTAGGTCATGAGAAGAAGTCCTATTAGGAGAAAAATTAATAGCCTCAACATCTCTAGGGGGATTCACCTCAAGAACAGGGGCCTCTGGGACCACATTCTCAGTCCCACCTTCCTTAGAATTAGAAAAATCACCAATAGTCAAGTGGTCAAGGAGGACATTCCTCAAATAAGTAGTACAACCCACATCATTGCATCAAAAATGGGGGCAATTAGATGTTACGTGTCCACTAGCAAAGCATCTCCTATATCAAAAGGGGATACCGTAATAATCAAGCATGTGAGTCCAAGGTCTATCCCCCACCATTGGGATAATATCCTTAAGAAGATCCTTTGAGATGTCGGTATCCACTTGAATACGGGCATAGGTAGTGTGAATGAAGTTTGAGGAATCTAAATCCTCATGTAGAATATGACTAAGAGCATTGCCAGTAAACTGAAAATAGGAGACATCCTAGAAGCAGAGAGGGAGGTTAGGTAGTTTGACCAAAAATGGCATGATACTAAGAGATTATGTTAGAGGATTAAATGGTGTAGATGGATTTGGGTGCCTTCTCATCCCACCAAATCAAGACTCAATCTCCCAAATTCAATTCATAAATAGAAATACAATTTGCATGCTCATTAATTCATTCAACCATATTCTTGTACTTTCATTAAATTATATTCAGAGATCTAGAACTTCACAAAATAAATAAAAGAGAATACTTTATGTTTTATTCATCAAAATGGATGGCTTATGACCTTTGTTTTTCCTTTCTCAGATTCAAAGTTCAATTTGGAGGTTTCAATTTTTGTATGCCCTATTAGCTTTGTTTTAATTTTCTAGTTTCCATCATCTCATTGACCCCTTCCTTGTCTACTTATTCTCTTTGATCCTTCCATTCCTTTTACCTCTTCTCCTCTATCTTTTCTTTTCTCTATGTTTGTCGTGGCTTGTTTTTCATCTTTCTCTGTTTATATCTTCTTATTTCCTGTATTTCTCTCCTATAAACCCACAACTAGTTTTTTGTTTTCTTCTCCTTTCTTTAAATCTTAAGCTCGTTCTCTTTCTATTCTTTTGTTCTATTCTTCTTTTCCTATTTTCTTCTTCTCTTAATCTGCCTCACCCCTTTATTTTTCTTCTCTTCTTCCTATATTTTTTTTTCAATTTGCTTGTGGCCTTCTTGTTCTTGTTCTTCTTATCTATACTTTCCACAGCCTCTCTTCTCATTTTCTATGTATTTCTCCAAAATAAAATCTTTCTAAAATTCACTCAATTCCTTTTCCATCCCTATTTGTTCATCTTCCATGCATTTTTATTTTCTCCTTATTTTGGAGAAAACAATGAAAAGAAATTAAAATGTTACCTTATCCACACAACCTCAAAGGCATCAAGAAGCTAAAAAAATGAGGTCTACAAATTCTATGTATCCATTAAAGGCATCATCAAGTTGTTAGGATTAGAATAATAGAAACTATAAGATGCCATGCCTCTTTTATATGGTGAAATATGTCCTAGAATAAATGTACCTTATCCGATGTCAAAATTTAGAGGAAGACAACTAAAACTTGATAAACCTCAGAATCCAATACGGATACCTTAAACTATATATATTTATGTGCTCCATTGCATTACTTAACAAAGACAAAACTCTATTATTCAAAATCTTAACTCAATAAAATGATGGATTCGGCCACATCATATGGTGACATTTATTGACATTAATTTTGAATGAAAAAAATCATCCTCCACTATTATTGAAACCATAGCATGAAATGAATTAAATCAACATTCATTCAAACTCCTGACAACTCCAAAAGATTTTACAAAGCATGGAATGAACCTCTAGAAGCTCAAAACCAAACAATTTTGAAACTGCAACCAACAAAATCAAGAACATACACAAAACTGTGAACTGAGAAAAACTAAAAAAAATTATGAAATAACAAAATTTATGTGTAAGATTGCTCTTATGCTCGAATGCTCTTGCATCATTAATAGAGGGAAACCATAGTTTGAGTGAGAGGGAATGATGACCCCGCATCTAAATCCTACCATCAAACACTAGCTTCCCTACACAATGAACTAGAATAGTTAACTTTGGTGAAAATACCTTCAAGAATATCAAGACCAAACGGTGCACCAATGAATAAATTATGAATAGGATCAACCAATTATGTAGGAGAATCAACATTATTAAGATCTTGGAAAATTGATTCTGCACGTAAAAAAGTCTCTTGCTTATTCACATATGCCTCATGATCAAAATCAACTTGCTAATTACAATTAACATACATGTTGAACCAACAATGATCTCTTGATTAGATGAATGATAACCCATAGCAGGATGTAGATGGAGACTTCTGAAAGGGAGGTTATACTAGTTATGAGACATTGGTATAAACAAAACCCTAAAGGATTACAGGTGATAAACCAAGGGTATTGGGGAAATATATAACTTTAAAAAGTAACAGGTCTTAGATCTGAAGAGTAGATATAAAAAAAATCCTAAGAGGGTGTAAAAGTAGATAAATTCACCAAAATAAAAAAGTAAAATACATAAAATTTTCAAAGATCTAGGGTAAATCAATTAATCAAACAATGAATAGCAATCAACTCTAATATAACAAGTTGAAGGGGTAGTATTCTTTATTGATTCGATATGAAACGATACAGTACAGAAAATTTATACAAGGATGATGCAGTTCACGTAACAGTATATCAGTTATAACTGCAACATTGTCAACAATGTAATACCACAGTTGCTATAACTATTCGCCAACATTCCCCCACTTACTACATTGTTCTTGCAATAGTACCAAGGGACACCCCCCCTGAATGCTAAAATACTCAAGAAAGTTGATTACATAATATGAATACATATTTTATAGAAGATCTCCCAAAGAACAAATCCTGAACCAAGCGAGGCTCCATCATGTTGTCTCATCCACCCTCGGAAAGGCGTAGCTTTGAGCTGTGTTCTTGAGCTCTTTAGTCCCAAGCTCTCAAATCACAAAGTCTTGAATTATTCGACAATGAACCCTAAGAGATACGATAGATCTCTACCATTGTCTAGTGACCACGAAAGGGTATAATTCTCAATCATATACTCTTTGAAGCTCACTGGACAACAATCCATATTGAGCTCAACACCAAATCCCAAACCTGTCTCCAAAACCAAATCTTCACAAAACATACATTCTTCGAATCCATCAGGATCAATAAAGAAAAGCAAAACAACCAAAACCAAGAAGGCTTCTCATGCAAAGCATCATCTCAGAGCGAGAAGCTAACTTGAGATTATGGAAAATCATCCATCATCCAATGCCACTACCTCCAATATGATGTGATTACACTTTAACCAACTGATGTCTTAGATCAGTCTTTGGAGGCCTCATCAAGAATATAAAAGATGGCCCTGAAAGCATAAGCTATCTTTGACATATGTGCATTATGATGATAATGTCAATTTGAACCAATGATAGACCCATACACTAATCAACCTTATATCTCCAAGACATTATTAAACCTTCAACAATTTTTCCTTATTACTCCAAATAGAAATAATATCTGAGAATGATTATACCTTCACAAAACAAAATTCACCCGTATCTTGCTTATCTCCAAGTAAAAGAATTTATAATTATAAGGAACTTTGCAAGTGTAGAACCATTCATCTCTAACAAGATAAGAGATTCCCTTATATAACCAAATTTCTCCTGAAATGCATTACTCAACTCTTTTGCAAATAAAAAAACTTTCAACTTCATTTATAGCTATGTATTAATCTGTTCCTCCTGACCACAAAACAATTAAAAATGATTTTTCTTATCAACTATCCAATGCATCAATTGATAATGTAAAATTTAAGGTTTATTTTGCAAACCTCTTCCTTCATTCTTCAATACTACGCTTCGCACATTGGAATGAAACTGCACCTTACATGGCTGTGAAACACTAAAAAAATATCTACATGCCTCTTCTTACTAATTTTCAAATGCTTTCCTTATGCAGATACAAACAGTAGAAACTCTTCTTATTTCAAATGTTAGATCTCTCCAAAACTTACATAATCATAGCTAACATCACCAGTCAGAGTAACTAATTTTCCTTCACCCGCAGCAATGAAGATTTGACAGCACTTTTATTCAAAGGGCGAGGAGATCTTGTAGGTAGGCTTCCATCACAAAAGAACCATCTAGTTAGTGGTACCTCCAATCAATGATAATGCATACCCCAAAACTCACAAGATCAGCCTTGATTCTATAGATTTATTGCACTCCATAACATCTTTGCTCAAATGACTGAATTGGCAAAATAGTGATATCATTCCTACGCCTTAACAAATATAAGCGTTCAACTCCATTACACTCTCCCAAAATCAAATTGAAATGGTAGTGCCTTCAAAAAAATGCAGATTTATCTTTTATATAATGTATTATATCATACCGAACTTTTGCATTTGATCTTCAAGAGGTTTTCTTCTGTAACAACATACTTTTTTCCTCAAATTCCACGATTTGAGTCGAATTTATTCCTGGAAAGTGGTGCCAATGTAGTTTAAAAATCCCAAAATACCACAAGAACTGCCTTCAATCAGATTTCTCACATAAAACACCTTCTTCAAATGTCGCGCTCAGCAATACTATGTGCCTGTATTTAATGAACAACAAATGCTCTGGAAAATCTTCCTCCATGATCCATAACCGCTTTGATACCAAACTAAGGGGCAGTATTCTTTATTGATTTGATATGAAATGATACATTGCAGTAGATTTATACAAGGATGATGCAGTTCACGTAACTGTATATCAGTTATAACTGCAACATTGTTAACAATATAATACCACAGTTGCTATAACTATTCGCCAACACAAGTTAGGAATAAAACTATCTAAAATAAGTGCAATGATAAATGTTAAGAAAATTAAATAATAAAATAAAGGTACATAGCTTTAAACTTTGATGTAGATGTCATGTGAAAGGCATCCTCTCAATTTGCTAAGTTTTAAGTGACTAGTGGTCTTTACCTATATCTTTAGTTCACATTTGTGACTGTGGATTTGATATTTATGAATTTAGATCTGAACCTTACTCATAGATAAGAACCCTCCACGTGGAGTTAAACATTGCTACTTCTACATAAGAATGGTATCTACAAACATCATTTTGGAGTTTGCTAGGTGAGTATGATTCTCCTTCAATAAAACTCCTAGATACTAATTTATTAGTTCTTTGGAAATAATGAAAAATAACTAGTCATGCTTATTTTCCTAGATACTAATGTAAGGAAATGATGCATATAGATACTAGAGATTTGAAATTGGTTGATAGATAGGTATTTACTAAGGCTTGAGTCTAAAGTTTAAAAATAAACTATGCAAATAGAAAAAATAAACATCATAGTATATACCAACTTTTATACAAAATCACACCTTTCATTATATAAAAACAGCTAAATCAAAATAAACCTAAAAAACTAAAAACTAATTATATAATTTTTGTTAGGAATAATTGTCTATATTACCATTAAGATAAAATAATATTATACATATTCACGAAAAAGAGGTGGGTGGTGAAAGGAAGCAAGATATGCAGAAATAACTTCCTACACTGATCTAATGAGGAAAGTTATCCAAATTTCAATCTTTACTAGTTACAGGTTATTAGATGCACATTAATAGAGAGGTAATAACAACATCCTTGAATGCAAATACAAAACCTAAAACACAAGATATACGTGGGGAAAATCCTTTTGGGTGAAAAACCCCACACTCCAAAATCTGCACAATATATTCTTAAATCAAAAGATGATTACAACATACTTGCAATGCAAGGTCTTTTAGGAGTACACAATGTTGATTCTCATTCGTATCCCATGACCTTTCACATCTCTAGTCATTTTTTCCATGTCGGCCAATAACAAACTAAATGTTTATGCCTTTATTAAATATAGGGTATTTTTTTCTTTGGGGGAGCTTCTCCCGAGCCCCTGACTAAGGGCACTACCCCAGCAACTCCCGTTGGGGGCGTTGCTCCTAGACCCCTACTGTGGGCTCCACCCTCGGGCCCCTACTAGGGGGATACGCCCCTCGGGCCCCACACCAGGTTCTCTACCCCCTACACTCCCCAGTTAATTATTTCAGGGGGAAACCACGGCTGACAAAGTCGCCAAAATTTATCTTGTTGCATGTACACAAGGTGCCGACACATGGAAAAACTATATCAAGTCAACATGGGATCCTATAACATAGCGTTGAATAAATAAATACAACATTAGAAACTTGCAAAGGTCAAGACACCTTAATTCCCAACAGATGGAAGAAATCACACCCCAAAGTCCAAACAGGGCTAAGCTTAGAACAAAAAACAAAGACAAATAAGCTCTGTAGCAAGAGCGATACCATTAGAGGTGGGGGTTCCATGTCATCTAGTTTTTACCATACATCAACAAGGTCCAAGTCATCTAGGGGAGGATCCCAGTTAGGAATAGCACCCTCATATTTATCATCCTTTTGTGTGAGACTCTATCCATCCAACCAACCCATGGTCATAGTCTTGGGGAGAGGAAGAATGAGAGTGGGAGGGTTGAAACCACCCACAAATAGTTTTGTCCTTGGTTTTGTGTGTAGGGGTTTGAAAAGTGTGTGAGTGATCACCTTGAGTAGTATGGCTGCATCCACAATGATGACCATGAGGGGAGAGTGACGACTGCTAGAGGCTAGAGTTGATGTAACCATGGCAATAAGGGGAATTACCCCAATGATTAAGAAGCATATGTATATGTGCTACTTAAGTGCAAATTTATTGGCTTGCACTTGAATCCATTCCTTCCAAGATGACAATAGTATTATCAGAGATATATTTAGATTTTATAAAGCCAACTTGCCTAGGACCCACAATTTGATGAAAAAGGTGGCACAATTTTAAAGCAAAAAAAATTAATAATAATTTATTAAGAGACCTTGACCAAGGTCAATCTCCAATTATAGATGCCCACTAAATTTCCTCACTTATATATGAATTTAATATTTATATAGTTTTCACCCTTACTATATAAAATTTATAATAAACTATAAAATTAATATTATTTAAATACAAATAACTTATTTTATTTTAAATATTTTAAATAATTATCAATAATATTGCATACTTTTACTCAACATATGTCTATGTCAACTAATAACTTGATGTTGTCTTTGTCACCCCCAAAATACACAAGCATCAACTAATATTGCATACTTTTACTCAACATATGTCTATGTCAACTAATAACTTGATGTTGTCTTTGTCTTTGATTTTAGAAACCCCATGATCAAGCTGACCAATAAGTTTATTGAGTTTGATTTCTCTCCTAATGAGGGAGGTGATGATATAGTCATGTGCAACGCAGCAGTGGAAATGATCAATGCAGGATTCCTGTCGGTGCACCAAATGAAAGGTAAATTTTGTTAGGATTTTCTTTGAGACCATACATTTTTCTTTCTTACTAGGTAAGATATCTGTTTGCTTAAGAGTAAGTCCTCATGTGGCCAATGTGTTTGTGCTATGCAGCTAACAAACAGAATCGTAAGAAGAAGGTGAGATTTGCAGAAGATGTTGTAGAGCCATCTTCAAACAATGTGGCTTATAGAGAATGCACGAACTGGCAGTGGCATACAGATCAAGACAATGTGGCTTACAGAGAATGCACGCACTGGCAGTTGAATTCAGGGATTCTGTTCCTTCTGTGGAATTGTCTTCTGAGTCGAATAATTCCGTCTACCCTCTATAGGCATGCAAATTAAGCATAGAGGTACGATGCCTTCAAATTTCCAAAGAGCTGCATCTAGACAAAAATAAAGATAAAATCGGCAAATTATTGAAATAGGGTTTCTTTATGGAAAAGATTTAAGAAATTACAGGGTAATATGGCGTAGCTGCTACTAGTTGAGCTGGATTTGAAGAGCCTGTAAGAGAAAGACTGTTAATTGCGGCATTGATGAGCTGCGTGGATCAAGACATCTAAGCCACATTGATATTCAAGATTTTAATTAATCATTATAAAGAGAGATGTAAAACCATTTATTCCTATCATGTAATTAATAAGTATTGTACAATGGAAATTGATTTCTGTTATATCTCTTCTAATTATATTGTATATATGTATTTTTATTTTGTTTCTCGTTTCCATTTTACAATTTAAAAAAATTATAATGAAGAGTTAATTAAGAATTAGCAGTTGCAACTACATCATCTGACAAAATTCCTCTATCCTTTATTCTATATGCTGGACGCCTTTACCCTGTTCCAGCAGCCCATTTTATTTTGTTTGAGCAAGCTGTAAGTATGCTGAAGGATGGCGTAGATGTCTGGCATTATACCTGTAATTATATTTCCTGTAAGCCTTTCAAGGCATCCGAATAGATTTTAAAAAAAGGAGAGGGTTGAAACCCCTTCTCCTTTCGGTGGGATTTCGAACACCCATTCTTATTGCAAAATAACTACAAAAACTAATATGCCCCCCTCTCCTTCAAATCTCCTCTTAATTGGGATGCCACCTTAGTGCAGCTGCGATGTTTAAAGCTCTATATATTTTGGACTATAAGAATTTTTTCTTGTTTTTTTTTTTGATCTATGAATGATGTTTAGATGTTCTCAATTTACACTGAAGAAACTTTTTTAGGTTTGTTTCTCTGAAAAATTCTAGATTTCTAAGATGAGTTAAACAATGTTGATAGAGTCTTAGCATTTTTATACATTTCTGATGATTTGTGACTATTCGTTTAGAAGCATTAGGTGCTGATGTATTTTTTTGATCCCTAATTTGAGGGTTTAATGGACCTTGGCCTCAATTCCGGGCATTAATTAGGCCTGGCTTGTAGGATCCCAAACGGGGGCCCCCAATTCCCTAACAACCAACCGTCCAAGCCTGCGAGCTCAACGTGGGGCACTGGGCTTGAACTTGGGTGCGCAGCGCCACCCAAACACCAATAAATCATGCCCTCATCTGTTAAGTTGCTTATATTGTGGTCTGTGGGTTGTATATCATTTATAGACTTGCCTATAGAAAGATCATTGTCTTGTTCAGCAATTAAGAGTTCTTTTTAGAATTATCAGATTGACTCTTTCAGGATTTTCTTCACTTGGTCATATATTGGCTGCTGGAGTTCAAGCTATTCAGAAAAGCATGAATTTACTAAGCTGGGTCTGAATTTGTTGGTCCTAAAATAGGACTAATTTCTATGGAAAACTAGCTCTCCTTTGGCTTATATAAACATTCAGAAAACAAAATTACGGCTGCAGATTAACAACAATACATCTAGAATTTTGTAGAAAGAAATCAAATCAGTACTCAAGGCATTCTCAGGGTAAACTAACTTAATCTCAGTTCAGAAATAAGGAACAGTTTATCGGAGCATTTTGTCTGAATCTCAGGTCTGATTTTCTTTAAATACCTCAACTGAACATAGTCAAATAAAATATGGAATCATATCACAATGAAAAACCTATTTCAAAGACGTTATCAGAAATTCATGAACATTCGCTGCTTTTCCATGCTCTAATGCCCTAGTGATGCCCTGGAAAGGTGAAAACTAAGCAAAACTGTCTGAATACTCAACCAAATCCCAATATTCCAAATTGCTAACGTTCTTTGTCTCCTAAGCATTCCAAAGAGTACCTGGTTGCCAGCTGATACCCTCCGAACTGACGGGATGAGCTCATGGCCTTAAAACAGGGAGAAATTTCCTCCAAACTAAACACCCAACTCTGTGGTTGTGTTTTTTTTCTTTCTCAAGTTTTCAGCAGGTAATTAATCACATCTAACGTCTGCATTTCACGCTTGGTCAATGGCTGGGAAAGAAGTTTTACTGTTTTTCATGTTTTGGTGCCTCTAAAAATGGGCGTTCTGGCCAGATGTAACATTTTTGTTTAACAAATACCTTTTTTTAATTTGGGGATACTTGTAGGTTTGTAACAGCCATATCGCTCATTTTTGGGTGTTTTAATAGTCTTCTTCATTGATCAGCTCCTGACATCTGCCGAGAGATTTCAAACTCATCCCATGAAGATAAATTCAAATTGAAGAACCAAGTATTGCTTTATACTGATTCATATTGGTGCTAATACCTACAAATAATCTTTTTGGGTGAGGAGAGAGGCTCTGGCATCAACAAATTATGCAACAGGAAAACCAATAATTGTGTAAATACATAAGGCAAGGTTAGTTGCTAAAAGATATGCATGAGTCTATAGAATAGACTATGAAGAAACATTTGCAGAAGTTGCTTGTTGGGATACATGGAGTTAAGAATAAAGTTGTTTTGGTGTATAATGAACCTTTTTTTCCTAAACCATACTTAAAATATTCTGACTCAGCAAAAACTCACCAGGCCAAAATTTAAACTCAGACTTGGGACTCAACCAAAACTCTGGCATATTAAAAATATACATAAATTTGTAAAATAAACTTCAGTAACATGCAAAATATTGAATTTAGAGAACTTAGGTAGTTTTTCTATTAGTTTTAGACCAAAAAGGGAGTACAATGAACATCATCCTAGAAAAAGATGTCATAGTTCAACTTCCTAGTAGTTCCAGAAGTATACCAGCTTGGTTTCTGCAGTTTGTTTATAATATAACATAATGTATTATATATTCTAACAGAATTTTATTTTTTCTACCTCACTTTTTTTCATCCATGTTTGCAAACATGGAGTTAAGATAGTTGAAAAAATAATTTTATTTCTCTTTCCTCACTTTCTCTTTAAATGTAAGCATATTCTATTTTTCTTTGCACTTCCAGAAATATGTGGACATATTGATTGAAATAATTATGATGACCCCAAACTGTTTTGCCTGTTTCTTGTTGGTCTTATGATTTGGATTTCTAAGTGCTTTTCTATGAAGAATAATTAGTTGGGAGTTGTCATATACAAATTTGGAACATTTTATTGCCATATTCTCTAGTTTACAACTTCTGTTTAGCTCTGGACTTGCAACCAAAAGGATTGACAAGTGTGGTCTCTTTTGACCCATCCTACCATGACTTCAGTTAGATGGGCTTGCGAGTAAATTTGCCTATAAAAACAATAAATTTCCTTATTCTTCTTCACAGAAGCATTTAGAGAGAATTTGTTTTGTTTAGACCCAAGATTAAATTTATGCTAAAATTTGCCGTTCTCACTGTTGTGTTTTAAATCCAGGATTACTTTCTCAAATTTTCTGTATTTACAGCTTGTACAGTTTCGAAGAGCTAGATTTTGGAGCATCGGTGCTACTGGAACTGCAGAATTTAGAGTTGATTGATTTAGAAATTACCCTTGCTGCTGCTGCAACAAAATCTATTAGTTGTGATGTTTTCGAGCCATATCCAACTTTTCTCTTGAAAGAAGAGGAAATTCGAAGACGTTCTGGTTTCTTTAGCAGTTACAAGCATGTTGAACATACAGATAGTTGTGATGTTTCCAGTACAGGATTGAAACACCTATCTAATAAAAATATTGAACTTCTATGAGACTTAATAGATTCGTTTCCCCCTATTTCAGAGATGCAACAATGTTCCAATGAAATAGAATTAGTTTTGAAGCTAGGGATGTCCTGGCTGCAAAACAGTGGCAATTCTGGTAATTTATCTGAAGAAGATTATGGAGAAAAATTAAGGCTTCCATACAAGATCCTTACATATGTTCTCTTTACAAATAGATTGTCTCTTCATCTACTTGGGCAGAGTTGCAGATTAAATGTTGGAGAATGTTTATATCAGTCTGCAGTTTTCTATGACTCTGAAAGGGAGAAAATCTTTAAGCAGTGTAGGAAAACTGAAGGATCTGTCTTTGCCTTCCATGGGAGTCCTATATCTAACTGGTACTCTATTATAAGGTATGTACTACATATCTCTTACGTTCTTGAACCTCCATTAGACAGTATTAGATAAATTCATCTTTTTAATGGATAGTGGTGTTGAATTTGATAGGAATGGATTAAGGTGCTTGAGCAAGACATAGTACATGTCTACTGGAAATGCACATGGGAATGGCATCTACTTCTCCCCTGAAATGAGCTGTTCAATAGGTTATTCCAAATCTTTGCCTTGGACAGTGCACGGGATAACGAAAGAATACTGTGTGGTGGCAATGGAGGGATGATTCCCAAAAACCAACTCTTGCAGTTATTCCAGAAAAGAAAGATACTTACACAAACTTCCTAACACTCAGAGCTACTGTGATGTAGAGAACCCTGAGCAATTTTTTTAATTGAAGAGGAGAATTATTTCTTGCAAAGCTACTTTGTATCTACAAAACAAGGTGCAGTTGCTGAGTTTTAATGTGACAGTCGAATTTTAATAATGTAAGACAATTTCAGTTTGCATTGGCTTAGAATGTTCTCATACTATTTCTTAAACCAATTAGTCTGCAAAATGTATCATTTTTTCCGAGCATTTTGTGTTACAAAGATAGTAACCTTGGTGCACATGGGCCTCATGTGGAAAAACAAGAACTATTTATTAAATATTTTAAAAATAAAATTATATAATTAAAAAATAAGTATAAAAATATTTTGAAGATTTAAATTGCAATTATTACAATAAGAAGCATATAATATTTTGAATTTGAAGATGTATTTATTTGGTTTTGCAGTTTCACAATATCCCCTCAGTGCTGCATTTTGCATAAGCCAAATTTGCAATGCAATTCAACAGAAGAGTTCTACTTTCTTTTCTGGTGACCAGTTTTGTTTATTAACAGATCATGTTGTGTATGCTAAAAATGGGCAATAAACATATATACCATCGTTACTTGCATTTCTATAAATGTAATTCTGTCAGTGAAAATGATTATTTTTCAATATTCTTCTCTACCTGAAAGATGTCTTTTTGTTTCTTAGTCTTGAGTCAAAATATGATGATTAGCTTTGTTGTTTTTTGCTAAGATAATGTAGAGAGGTGGACCAGTCAATACCTTTTTGCACACGTGGGACATTGAAAACTTCATGGGGCAGTAATTGACAAGAACTTGGGAACATAGAAGAAGCATGGCATTCCTTCACTTAATTTGATCAGTCATTTAGAGAACTTAAACTGCTCAAATGTTATCCAAAACATTGTAGCTAACCCTATAATATGCCTTAGAGATATCCACTTTTGACAACATTCCCTTCCTGCTATTGCTAACAAGTATCATCTCATGAACAACATTTACGTTTTCCAAGATTGGCCTCCCCTTGATGAAAGTCCTCTATTCTTCAGAGATGATGTAGGCTAGAAGGGGCTCTAACTTGTTAAGGAAGAAAGGCTCTGTTTTGAACTTTTTGTTTTGGCCTCCTTGTCCTCTGATAGCAAATCTTCATAATACCAGCTGACTTCCAGCACTATCTTCTTGATTCTCCACCACTACAATGGTAGCAATCTTTAATCTAAGAATTTTATTCCAATTAGTAAATATTGTTCAGGAAGAAAGGCTTTGTTTTTAACATTATTGTCTGGCCTCCTTGTCCTCCGATAGGAAATCTTTATAACTGATGACTTCCGGCACTGTCTTCTTGTTTCTCCACCACCACAATAGCAGTTGTCTTTAATCTAAGGATTTTATTCCATGTGTGCTTCATGAGAATTGATTGATGGATAAATATTGTATTTAAGTATCATCTCATGAGCATTAAATAGTGTTTTTATTAGTTTTCTTCTATTTATGCTGGTGAATAAGCCTCACTTGTCTCCCTTTCTTAACAACACTATAAACACCAATAATATAGTACTAAGTATTATCCGTACTACAACACATTTCCAGTTAGTTATTTTCTAGTTGCTTTGAAGAGTTTGATTATGTACCTCCATCTAAGGTTTGCATTACCGTTATGCTCCAGCTTTGATTTTTTATAAGGTTTAGTTCAGTTGAAGCACATAAAGTGTAGCTTTCTTTCTCCCCTCGACCATTTCGTTATAATCCATTCCAGCTATAACTATGCATCAATATCTCAGCACTACCAGCTTGGATTATGGGCTGCCATCTATATCTTTTATTTAAATTGCAATGCATATTTCACATATGGTGAAATACATGACTACACCACCATAAGTCAGATTGTGCGATTCTTCTTCTCCACAAATTCAATGTTGTAACAAAAGAAGCATACTGATGTTCAAACTTTGATGTGACTAATTTTACTTCTGCTTGCATTATTTGCAGGTAAGAACATGCATTCATTATTTAACACAACTATTAATGAACATTTTGGCAGAAACTTCGCTGCTCTGCAGCTCTTGTTTAAATATAAATATACTAGTCACACAACAGTGGAAATAAAGTTTGAAAGGGATTAAAACAATTGTTTAGGGGACTGCCCTCCACTTAAATATAACTAGTTTACTGTGGTGCAGTCTATAATGTTTATAAACTATATTAGTAGCAATAATTTATGTAGTTGAATTTATGATCAACAATCATGGTTGATAAATATCTCCTCTCATAGAGATTGCTTGGTGTCTAGCTGTCATAGCTTCTCATTATGGATGCTTCATGTTAAATTTCTGTGGTGTTAAAGGGATCTATCCTTTAAAGTGATTCCCTGATGGTGAGATCTTACATGGCCATTCTCTAACAATGCTAAGGTGTCCTTGTTGGGATTGGAACCTTGGTCAGCCCAACCACTTGACCACAACCCACTGAACTGATTTATTTCACTTTGTTAAAACCATGTATGAATATATTTATGACTAACCTAGATTATTTTTTTTGTGGGAAATTTTGTCCAAGGACTTTATCCATTTTGTAGATACCAATATATAAAGTAATGCAAATTCCATAGCTCTATTGAGGAGAAAAGGTCATAATATCAACTTCATTCATTCATCTAATTAATTACAAGGTTATTTTGAGTGACAGTGCCCAATAATTTAGCCCATGTATTATGGAAACTATGATCTAAAGTCATCTTAAATATATTACTAAATTAATACATATTAATTAGTAATATTATTATTATAATAATCTAAATTTTAAAATAATACTTTGAATAGGTAATGTTTAATTAATTACACACAAACTTTTTAATTAACAAAAGATAATAGTAGAATATTCACAAAGAAAAGACAGGTGCTAGAAAGGCACATCCCCCAAGTCTATGCGGGATGACATCCAAAACAAAGATGAAAGTTCATAAAAGGGCGAAGCTCAAACATAAAAACTAAGAAGAAAATGCAACATCAATAGGAGGGGAAATCCTCATCATCAGACTTTCTCCAAAAATTGTCAAGGACAAATTTATCATCAAACGACTTCCAACTAGTGAGAGCAACCTCTTTTTTAGGAGTGTTGTAGGAAGGCTACTAAGCACAAATTAGAGAAATGGCTAACTCTAGGTGCAGAAACTTGCCACAATCTAGGCAACCAGGAGCACCACGCCCATGACAAGAGGCGGAAGGTGGTCGTGAGGGTTGAGAGCATCATTATGTCTATTTCTTGGGGGTTAAGAACCACAAGATTGCAATCCATGATCTCTTATGGAAGATCGGTTGTGACATCACTAGCACCCTCAAAGAGGAGAAGGTGGGGAGGTGGGACTCTGGCAATAGTGTGCAAATTTACTAGCTTGTACCTAAATTTGCATAAGCACGTTAAAGGAAATTATTGATTTAGTATACAAAGAAAAATGAACATCAACTGAACGTTTAAAAATAACCTACATTTCGAACACCCATTCTTATTGCAAAATAACTACAAAAACTAATATGCCCCCCTCTCCTTCAAATCTCCTCTTAATTGGGATGCCACCTTAGTGCAACTGCGATGTTTAAAGCTCTATATATTTTGGACTATAAGAATTTTTTTTTTTTTGATATATGAATGATGTTTAGATGTTCTCAATTTACACTGAAGAAACTTTCTTAGGTTTGTTTCTCTGAAAAATTATAGATTTCTAAGATGAGTTAAACAATGTTGATAGAGTCTTTGCATTTTTATACATTTCTAATGATTTGTGACTATTCGTTTAGAAGCATTAGGTGCTGATGTATTTTTTTGATCCCTAATTTGAGGGTTTAATGGACCTTGGCCTCAATTCCAGGCATTAATTAGGCCTGGCTTGTAGGATCCATGTTCATCTACATTCCATGCTTGGTCAATGGCTGGGAAAGAAGTTTTATTGTTTTTCATGTTTTGGTGCCTCTAAAAATGGGCGTTCTGCCCATATGTAACATTTTTGTTTAACAAATTCCTTTTTTTTAATTTGGGAATTCAAATCAGCGTTGGACTACTCCTCCCAATCATTGTTCAGGACAAAATGGGGATACTTGTAGGTTTGTAACAGCCATATCCCTCATTTTTGGGTGTTTTAATAGTCTTCTTCATTGATCAGCTCTTGACATCTGCTGAGAGATTTCAAACACATCCCATGGTATATCTTGAACAAAAATTCAAATTTTAGAACCAAGTATTGCTTTATACTAATTCATATTGGTGCTAATACCTACAAATAATCTTTTTGGGTGATGAGAGAGGCTTGGCATCAACAAAGTATGCAACAGGAAAACCAATAATTGTGTAAATACATAAGGCAAGGTTAGTTGCTAATAGATGTTAAGGATTAAGATTGTCTAGAAAATGATAGAATGTTTCTATAGTCTTTGATAAGCTAGAACATTCCCGGAGCTGCTCTAGAAAAGAATATTCTAAGAGCTGTTGTAAAAAAGAACATTCTAAGTTTAAGAGTTTTCTAGAAAGCTAGAAGCTTCCAAGCTTCAAAGGTTCTATAGCTATATATATGTGATTGTAGAGAGTTGTTGGGTACTGGATAGCTACTAGACACAGCACCTGGATAGCAGCTAGACATAGCATTTGGGATGGGATGTAATGTATGCTAGATGAATACAATTTGCTGGGTTATTCAACTTTGTTTTGCCTTGTCTTTTCTCTGTTCATTGCTGTTATGTTTTCCCTATCTTTTTAGTGTTTTTGAGCCTGTTCTCACATGGTATCAGAGCCAGCCCAGGCTAGGAGCCCCAAGCACACGAGAGGTGAGGTTTAAGGAGGGGTGTTGGTGTTGCAAATAAGACACACCCGGACCGATGATGGATTGGTCCAAGAGCGGCTAGTAGCTCAGTGATATAGCACTCTAGCAGCGATTGGAAGGTCCTAGGTTCCTGGAAAACATTCTAACTAAACCTCTTGCTAAATTTGAAAAAAAAATCTAGGTGAACCAGGCTCAGCTAGAGATTCAGCTAGAGGTTCAGCTACAGATTCAGCTAGAGGTTCAGCTAGAATGTTTTCTAGGTTCAGCTAGAAATATATTGCTGGAGTGATTTGTTTGCAGGGAAAATATATTGCTAGAGTGATTTGTTTGTAGGGCAGATATATTGCTGGAGTGATTTATTTGCAGGGCTAGTATATTGCTAGAGTGATTTTTGTTTGCAGGGCAGTTATATTGTTGGAAATGCAAGTTGGAACAAGGTAGAAGTATTATTGGTAGTGCTCTCATGGCCAAGGTATTACATATAAATGATCCAATCTCATATGAGCAAGATAGAAGGAAGAAAGAATGGGAGCAAGCCATGAAAGATAAATATGATAGAAGAATGCTTGGTATGCTAGAAGTGAACATTAAGGGCGGATAGTAGTATAATGTTCCCTTCTCATTTGTATTTTCTCTGTATTGTTCTAGCCAATCTTAAGGGGGGATGTTAAGGATTAAAAGATTGTCTAGAAAATGATAGAATGTTTCTAGAGTCTTCCATAAGATAGAACATTTTTGGAGCTATTCTAGAAAAGAACATTCTAAGAGTTGTTGTAAAAAAGAACATTCTAAGTTTAAGAGTTTTCTAGAAAGCTAGAAGCTTTCAGGCTTCAAAGGTTCTATAGCTATATATATGTGATTGTAGAGAGCTATTGGGTACAGCATCTGGATAGCTACTAGACACAGCGCCTGGATAGCTGCTAGACACAGCATTTGGGATGTGATGTAATGTATGCCAGATGAATATAATTTGTTGGGTTATTCAACTATGTTTTGCCCTATCTTTTCTCTGTTCATCAGTGTTATGTTTTGCCTTGTCTTTTTAATGTTTTTGGGCCTGTTCTCACAAAAGATATGCACAAGTCTATGGAATAGACTATGAAGAAACATTTATAGAAGTTCCTTGTTGGGATACATGTAGTTAAGAATAAAGTTATTTTGGTGTATAATGAACCTTTTTTTCCTAAACCATACTTAAAATATTCTAACTCAGCAAAAACTCACCAAGCCAAAATTTAAACTTAGACTTGGGACTCAACCAAAACTCTGGCATATTAAAAATATACATAAATTTGTAAAATAAACTTCAATAACATGAAAAATATTGAATTTAGAGAACTTAAGTAGTTTTTCTATTAGTTTTAGACCAAAAAGGGAGTACAATGAACGTCATCCTAGAAAAAGTTGTCGTAGTTCAGCTTCCTAGTAGTTCCAGAAGTATACGAGCTTGGTTTCTGCAGTTTGTTTATAATATAACATAATGTATTATATATTCTAACAGAATTTTATTTTTTCTGCCTCAATTTTTTTCATCCATGTTTGCAAACATGGAGTTAAGATAGTTGAAAAAATAATTCTATTTCTCTTTCCTCGCTTTCTCTTTAAATGTAAGCATATTCTATTTTTCTTTGCACTTCTACAAATATGTGGACATATTGCTTGAAATAATTATGATGACCCCAAACTGTTTTGCCTCTTTCTTACTGGTCTTATGATTTGGATTTCTAAGTGCTTTTCTATGAAGAATAATTAGTTGGGAGTTGTCATATACAAATTTGGAACGTTTTCTTGCCATATTCTCTAGTTTATAGCTTCATGTTTAGCTCTGGACTTGCAACCAAAAGGAATGACAAGTGTGGTCTCTTTGGACCCATCCTGCCATGACTTCAATTAGATGGGCTTGCGAGTAAATTTGCCTATAAAAACAATAAATTTCTGTATTCTTCTTCACAAAAGCATTTAGAGAGAATTTGTTTTGTTTAGACACATGATTAAATTTATGCTAAAATTTTCTTTTCTCACAGTTCTGTTTTAAATCCAGGATTACTTTCTCAAATTTTCTGTATTTACAGCTTGTACAGTTTCGAAGAGCTAGATTTTGGAGCATCGGTGCTACTAGAATTGCATAATTTAGAGTTGATTAATTTAGAAATTACCCTTGCTGCTACTGCAACAAAATCTATTAGTCGGATGTTTTCGAGCCATATCCAACTTTTCTCTTGAAAGAAGAGGAAATTCGAAGACGTTCTGGTTTCTTTAGCAGTTACAAGCATGTTGAACATATAGATAGTTGTGATGTTTCCAGTACAAGATTGAAACATCTATCTAATAAAAATATTGAACTTCTATGAGACTTAATAGATTCATTTCCCCCTATTTCAGAGATGCAACAATGTTCCAATGAAATAGAATCAGTTTTGAAGCTAGGGATGTCCTGGCTACAAAACAGTGGCAATTCTGGTAATTTATCTGAAGAAGATTATGGAGAAAAATTAAGGCTTCCATACAAGATCCTTACATATGTTCTCTTTACAAATAGATTGTGGGTAAGTGCAAGAAGATGGGGGGCCAAAAAGTGGCCAAATTAATTTTAAAAAAAAAAGGTCAAAACGCGAGCGCATTATAATGCGCTCGCGTTTTAACGCAATCGCGTTATGGCTTGGTAATGACGAGCCTTAGGCTTGTCAAAACCAAGCCATAACGCGAGCGCGTTATTCTTTTCTTTGCATTTTTCCTTCTCCACAAAAGTTTGTGCTATTTTTCATGTTTTAAATAACGCGAGCGCGTTATGTTAAACTTAAATTTTTTTATGTTTAAGGCTATTAATCATGTATGTATGTATGCCTGTACGTATGTATGTATGTATGTATGTATGCCTATATGTATGTATGTATCTATGTATGCCTATATGTATGTATGTATCTATGTATGCCTATATGTATGTATGTATAGTGTCGAGGGTAGAGGAGGGTAGAGATGGGAGTGAGCCAGATAGGGGAGGAGAGGGGTGGATAAGGATTGAGTGATTAAGGTTTAAGGTTAAGGGTTAAGCATTTAGGGATAGGATTTAGAGTTTAGGGATAAGGGATTAGAGTTTAGGACCTTGAGGGATTAGGGTTTAGGGTTGAGGCTTTAGGGATAGCGTTTAGGGTTAAGGGTCGAGGGATTAGGGTTAAGGTAGAGTGTTGAGGGTAGAGGGATTAGGGATAGGGTTTAGGGTTGAAAGTTTAGGGTTGAGGGATTAGGGTTTAAGGTATAGTTTAGTAGTTCTTGTGGATAGAGCCAGTAAACAATGGGAGATTATTTGCCTATTTCATAACAATATACCTCCCCCTTAAACCCCGAACCCTAATCCCTCAACCCTCAACCCTAATCCATCATCCCTCAACTCTAATCCCTCATCCCTAAACCCTAAATGCTATCCCTATTCGTAAACCCTCAACAGACTCGATACTATACCTTAAACCCTAATCCCTTATCCCTAAACCCTCCAACCCTATCCCTAATCCTTACACCCTCCACACTCTACTTTAACCCTAATCCCTTGAACCTCAACCCTATCCCTAAACCCTTGACCCTCGAACCTCAACCCTCAACCCTCGACATCAAACCCTAATCCCTCAACCCTTAACTCTGATCCCTCAACTCTCAACCCTAACCCTAAACCCTAAACACTAAATCCTCAACCCTCAACGTCAAATCCTAATCCCTCAACCCTTCACTCTAATCCCTCAACCCTAAACCCTATCCCTAAACCCTCAACACTATACCTTAAACCCTAATCCCTCAACCCTAACCCTAAACCTTGTCCCTAAACCCTAATCCGTCAACCCTCAACCCTAATCCATCATCCGTCATCCCTTAACTCTAATCCCTCATCCCTAAACCCTAAATGCTATCCCTATTCCTAGACCCTCAACAAGCTCGATACTATACCTTAAACCCTAATCCCTCTACCCTTGACACTCTTATTTAACCCTAATCCATTGACCATTAACCCTATCCCTCAACCTCAACCCTCAACCCTCAACCCTCAACTCTCAACATTAAACCCTAATTCATCAACCCTAAACCCTAATCCCTCAAACCTAAACCCTATCCCTAAACCATCAACCCTCAACACTATACCTTAAGCCCTAATCCCTATCCCTCAATCCTTAACTCTTAAAACTTAAACCCTATCCCTAGACCCTCAACACTTGACACTATATCTTAAGCCTTAAACCCTCATCCTTAAAGCCTCAACCCTTAATCCTTAAACCTTCAACCCTAAACCCTATCCCTAATCCCTCTACCCTTGACACGCTAACCCTAACCTTGACATTAAATGCTAATCTGTCAACCCTAAATTCTAATCCTAAACCCTCAACCCTCAAAACTATACCTTAAACCCTAATCCCTCAACCCTCAACCCTAAACCTTATCCCTAAACCCTAATCCCTCAACCCTCAACCCTAATCCATCATCCCTCAACTCTAATCCCTCATCCCTAAACCCTAAATGCTATCCCTATTCCTAAACCCTCAACAGACTCGATACTATACCTTAAACCCTAATCCCTTATCCCTAAACCCTCCAACCCTATCCCTAATCTTTACACCCTCCACACTCTACTTTAACCCTAATCCCTTGAACCTCAACCCTATCCCTAAACCCTTGACCCTCAAACCTCAACCCTCAACCCTCGACGTCAAACCCTAATCCCTCAACCCTTAACTCTGATCCCTCAACTCTCAACCCTAACCCTAAACCCTAAACCCTAAACCCTCAACCCTCAACATCAAATCCTAATCCCTCAACCCTTCACTCTAATCCCTCAACCCTAAACCCTATCCCTAAACACTCAACACTATACTTTAAACCCTAATCCCTCAACCTGAACCCTAAACCTTATCCCTAAACCCTAATCCCTCAACCCTCAACCCTAATCCGTCATCCGTCATCCCTCAACTCTAATCCCTCATCCCTAAACCCTAAATGCTATCCCTATTCCTAGACCCTTAATAGGCTCAATACTATACCTTAAACCCTAATCCCTCTACCCTCGACACTCTTATTTAACCCTAATCCCTTGACCATTAACCCTATCCCTCAACCTCAACCCTCAAACGTCAACCCTCAACCCTCAACACTCAACTCTAAACATTAAACCCTAATTCATCAACTGTAAACCCTAATCCCTCAAACCTAAACCCTATCCCTAAATCATCAACCCTCAACACTATACCTTAAAGCCTAATCCCTATCCCTTAACCCTTAAAACTTAAACCCTATCCCTATACCCTCAGCACTTGACACTATATCTTAAGCCTTAAACCCTCATCCCTAAAGCCTCAACCCTCAATTCTTAAACCTTCAACCCTAAACCCTATCCCTAATCCCTCTACCCTCGACACTCTAACCCTAACCTTGAGATTAAACACTAATCTGTCAACCCTAAACCCTAATCTGTCAACCCTAAACCCTCAACCCTCAACACTATACCTTAAACCCTAATCCATCAACCCTAAAACCTAATCCATCAACCCTCAACCCTAAACACTATTAATAAACCCTCAACCCTTGACACTATACCTTAAACCCTAATCCCTCAACCCTCAACCCTAATACCTCAACCCTAATCCCTCATCTCCAAACCCTAAACTCTATCCCTATTCCTAAACCCTCAACCCTCGATACTATACCTTAAACCCTAATCCCTTATCCCTAAACCCTAAAGACTATCCCTTAACCCTTAACCCTTAAAAATTAAACCCTAAAACCTATCCATAAACCCTCGATGCTCAACACTATATTTTAAAACCCAATCCCTTAACCCTCGGCCATAAAGCCTCAACCCTCAATCGTTAAACCTTCAACCCTAAACCCTATCCCTAATCCCTCTACCCTCAACATTCTACTTTAACCCTAATTCCTTGACCATCAACCCTATCCCTAAACCCTCAACCCTCAACTCTCAACATTAAACCCTAATCTGTCAACCCTAAACCCTAATCCGTCAACCCTAAACCCTAATCCCTCAACCCTAAATCCTATCCCTAAACCCTAAACCCTCAACACTATACCTTAAACCATAATCCCTCAACCCTAAACCCTAACCCTTATCCCTAAACCCTCAACCCTCAACATCAATCCTAATCCCTCAACCCTTCACTCTAATCCCTCAACCCTAACCCTTATCCCTCAACCCTCAACCCTAATCCCTCATCCCTAAACCCTAAACTCTATCCCTATTCCTAAACCCTCAACCCTCGACACTATACCTTAAACCCTAATCCCTTATCCCTAAACCCTAAACACTATCCCTCAACCCTTAACCCTTAAAAATTAAACCCTAAAACCTATCCATAAACCCTCGACGCTCAACACTATATTTTAAACCCCAATCCCTTAACCCTCAGCCCTAAAGCCTCAACCCTCAATCGTTAAACCTTCAACCCTAAACCCTATCCCTAATCCCTCTACCCTCAACACTCTACTTTAACCCTAATCCCTTGACCATCAACCCTATCCCTAAACCCTCAACCCTCAACCCTCAACTCTCAACATTAAACCCTAATCCGTCAACCCTAAACCCTAATCCGTCAACCTTAAACCCTAATCCCTCAACCCTAAATCATATCCCTAAACCCTCAACCCTCAACACTATACCTTAAACCATAATCCCTAAACCCTAATCCCTCAACCCTAAACCCTAAACCCTATCCCTAAACCCAACAAAACTACTTTGCCTTATGTTAGGTTGTTAAACCCATCATTTTTGACACTCTTCTCTTAAAGATATTTGAGTTGCAAGAATATGTCAGAAAAATGGCTATGAACTTTTTTAATGTTAGTAATGTTATATGGCATGTTTTTCTGGCCCATTTGGGGTTCATTATGCCAATAGGTGTACACACTATGAGAAAAGCTTTGCATATGGTACATCCACAGTGAGTAATTAATAGTTGAAATCAGAAGGATGATCATTATGAGAAAAGCTTTGCATTGGGGTACATCTATGTTTCTTGCTGTGCACCCCGCACTTAGGGGAGGTATATTGTTATGAAACAAGCAAATAATGTCCCATTGTTTACTGGCTCTATCCACAAGAACTACTAAACTATACCTTAAACACTAATCGCTCAACCCTAAACTTTCAACCCTAAACCCTATCCCTAATCCCTCTACCCTCAACAGTCTACCTTAACTCTAATCCCTCGGCCCTTAACCCTAAATGCTATCCCTAAAGCCTCAACCCTAAACCCTAATCCCTCAAGGTCCTAAACTCTAATCCCTTATCCCTAAGCTCCAAATCCTATCCCTAAATGCTCAACCCTTAACCTTAAACCTTAATCACTCAATCCTTATCCACCCCTCTCCTCCCCTATCTGGCTCACTCCCATCTCTACCCTCCTCTACCGTCAACACTATACATACATACATATAGGCATACATAGATACATACATACATATAGGCATACATAGATACATACATACATATAGGCATACATACATACATACATATAGGCATACCTACATACATGATTAATAGCCTTAAACATAAAAAAATTTAAGTTTAACATAACGCGCTCGCATTATTTAAAACATGAAAAACAGCACAAACTTTTGTTGTAAAGGAAAAATGCAAAGAAAATAATAACGCGAGCGCGTTATAACACGCTCGCGCTATGTCTTGCTTTGGGAATCCCAAGCCTTGGGCTTGGGATTTGCTTTGGATTTCCAACCCAAAGGCTTGGAGTGCCTTATGAACAGTAACAGACGTGTTTTTCCATATTCTTCAAGATTTTAGATAATTTTGTTCGTGCTAACCCTCAGATTTGCACGTGTTTCAAGGTCAAACAAATCAAACACCTGGGTAATGTTAGGCTTTCTCTTAGGTATCTGACGATGTAATTTTTTTCACATTTTAACAATGTTAAGCCTTTCATCTTTAATTTTTTTTGTTTGTGTGTCCGTTTTTGGGCAAAAACCACTGTTTGGTCTTTTTTTCATTGTAAATTAACTATTCATTGAAATTTCAAAAAAATTACATATTTAGAAACTAGACTCCATTCTACAAATATTAAAAAAAGAAAAAAATGATTTTTGATTATTTTTCAAAATTTATAGGGGTAGCACGGCCAAAATTCTATTTTTTAGGATGTGTCCACTTTGAAAATTAGTAAAAAATCAAATATTCATCAAATAATTATCAGAAAAATCAGGCATAAACTACATGCTATTAGCTAATTTCTCACTAAAGCGATTTTAAAAATACCAAAAAAAAGTTGACCTTTTGAGGGAGCCACAAAACATGCTATGTTATGTTTTTTTGACAGAAACAACACCAATTTCTGTGGCTCCCTCTTTTGAACCCCTTAATCTATGCCATTTTCAAAAAATAATAGTAGTTTAGAAAGTAGACTCAGAGCACTACGAACATTGTTTTGGTTGCATCTCCAAATTTTGAGTGTAACTATGCTCAATTTCTCATCCAAGGCTAGTATTTCCTGATTTCAGAAAAAAAGTGGCCACTTAAGACCCCTTTTTGGCCCCCCATCTTCCTGCACTTACCCTTGTCTCTTCATCTACTTGGGCAGAGTTACAGATTAAATGTTGGAGAATGTTTATATCAGTTTGCAGTTTTCTATGACTCTGAAAGGGAGAAAATCTTTAAGTAGTGTAGGAAAACTGGACGATCTATCTTTGCCTTCCATGGAAGTCCTATATCTAACTGGTACTCTATTATAAGGTATGTACTACATATCTCTTATGTTCTTGAACCTCCATTAGATAGTGTTAGATAAATTCATCTTTTTAATGGATGGTGGTGTTGAATTTGATAGGAATGGATTAAGGTGCTTGAGCAAGTCAGAGTACATGTCTACTAGAAATGCACATGGGAATGGCATCTACTTCTCCCTTGAAATGAGCTCTTCAATAGGTTATTCCAAATCTTTGCCTTGGATAGTGCACGGGATAACGAAAGAATACTGTGTGGTGGCAATGGAGGGATGATTCCCAAAAACCAACTCTTGCAGTTATTCCAGAAAAGAAAGAAACTTACATAAACTTCCTAACACTCAGAGCTACTGTGATGTAGAGAACCCTGAGCAATTTTTTTGGTTGAAGAGGAGAATTATTTCTTGCAAAGCTACTTTTTGTCTACAAAACAAGATGCAGTTGCTGAGTTTTAATGTGACAGTCGAATTTTAATAATGTAAGCCAATTTCGATTTGCATTGGCTTAGAATGTTCTCATACTATTTCTAAACCAATTAGTTTGCAAAATGTATCATTTTTGCCAAGCATTTTGTGTCACAAAGATAGTGACTTTGGTGCACATGGGCCTCATGTGGAAAAACAAGAACTGTTTATTAAATATTCTAAAAATAAAATTATATAATTAAAAAATAAGTATAAAAATATTTTGAAGATTTAAATTGCAATTATTACAATAAGAAGCATATAATATTTTGAATTTGAAGATGTATTTATTTGGTTTTGCAGTTTCACAATATCCCCTCAGTGCTACATTTTGCATAGGCTAAATTTGCCCTATTTGCAATGCAATTCAACAGAAGAGTTTTACTTTCTTTTCTGGTGACCAGTTTTGTTTATTAACAGATCATGTTGTGTATGCTCAAAATGGGCAATAAACATATATACCATCGTTACTTGCATTTCTATAAATGTAATTCTGTCAGTGAAAATGATTATTTTTCAATATTCTTCTCTACCTGAAAGATGTCTTTTTGTTTCTTAGTCTTGAGTCAAAATATGATGATTAGCTTTGTTGTTTTTTGCTAAGATAATGTAGAGAGGTGGACCAGTCAATACCTTTTTGCACACGTGGGACATTGAAAACTTCATGGGGCAATAATTGACAAGAACTTGGGAACATTGAAGAAGCATGGCATTCCTTCACTTAATTTGGTCAGTCATTTAGAGAACTTAAACTGCTCAAATCTTACCCGAAACATTGTAGCTAACCCTATAATATGCCTTAGAGATATCCACTTTTGACAACATTCCCTTCCGACTATTGCTAACAAGTATCATCTCATGAACAACATTTAATTGACCTCCCCTTCATGAAAGTCCTCTATTCTTAAGAGATGATGCAGGCTGGAAGGGGCTCTAACTTGTTAAGGAAGAAAGGCTCTATTTTGAACTTTTTTTGTTTTGGCCTCCTTGTCCTCTGATAGCAAATCTTCATAATACCAGATGACTTCCAGCACTATCTTCTTGATTCTCCACCACTACAATGGTAGCAATCTTAAATCTAAGAATTTTATTCCAATTAGTAAATATTGCTCAAGAAGAAAGGCTCTATTTTTAGCATTGTTGTTTGGCCTCCTTGTCCTCTGATAGCAAATCTTCATAACTGATCACTTTTGGCACTGTCTTCTTATTTCTCCACCACCACAATGGCAGCTGTCTCTAATCTAAGGATTTTTTTCTATGTGTGCTTTGTGAGAATTGATTGATGGATAAATATTGTATTTAAGTATCATCTCATGAACATTAAATAGTGTTTTTATTATTTTGCTTCTATTTATGCTGGTGAATAAGCCTCACTTGTCTCCCTTTCTTAACAACACTATAAACACCAATAATATACTATTAAGTATTATCCGTACTACAACATATTTCCAGTTAGTTATTTCCCAGTTGCATTGAAGAGTTTGATTCTGTACCTCCATCTAATGTTTGCATGACCATTATGCTCCAGCTTTGATTTCTTATAAGGTTTAGTTCCATTGAAGCACATAAAGTGTAGCTTTCTTTCTCCCCTCGACCATTTCGTTATAATCCATTCCAGCTATAACTATGCATCAATATCTCAGCACTACCAGCTTGGATTATGGGCTGCCATCTATATCTTTTATTTAAATTGCAATGCATACATGGTGAAATACATGACTACACCACTATAATTCAGATTCTATGATTCTTTTTCTCCACAAATTCAATGTTGTAACAAAAGAAGCATACTGATGTTCAAACTTTGATGTGACTAATTTTACTTCTACTTGCATTATTTACAGGTAAGAACATGCATTCATTATTTATAGGTAACACAATAACAAACTAAAACACAACTATTCATGAACATTTTGGCAGAAACTTCGTTACTCTGCGGCTCTTGTTTAAATATAAATATACTAGTCACACAATAGTGTAAATAAAGTTTGAAAGGGCTTAAAACAATTGTTTAGGGGGACTGCCCTCCACTTAAATACAACTAGTTTACTGTGGTGCAGTCTATAATGTTTATAAACTATATTAGTACCAATAATTTATATAGTTGAATTTATGATCAACAATCATGGTTGATAAATATCTCCTCTCATAGAGATTGCTTGGTGTCTAGCTGTCATAGATTCTCATTATGGATGCTTCATGTTAAATTTCTGTGGTGTTAAAGGGATCTATCCTTTAAAGTGATTCCCTGATGGTGAGACCTTACATGGGCATTCTCTAACAATGCTAAGGTCTCCTTGAGGGGATTGGAACCTTGGTCAACCCAACCACTTGACCACAACCCACTTAACTAATTTATTTCACTTTCTTAAAAACATGTATGAATATATTTATGACTAACTTAGATAATTTTTTTTGTGGGAAATTTTGTCCAAGGACTTTATCCATCTTGTAGATACCAATATATAAAGTAATGTGGATTCCATAGCTCTATTGAGGAGCAAAGGTCATAATATAAACTTCATTCATTCATCTATTTAATTACAAGGTTATTTTGAGTGACAGTGCCCAATAATTTAGCCCATGTATTATGGAAACTATGATCTAAAGTCATCTTAAATATATTACTAAATTAATACATATTAATTAGTAATATTATTATTATTATTATTATTAGCTAAATTTTAAAATAATACTTCGAATAGGTAATATTTAATTAATTACACAAACTTTTTAATTAACAAAAAAGATAATAGTAGAATATTCACAAAAAAAAGATAGGTGCTAGAAAGGCACATCCTCAAATTCTATGCGGGATGACATCAAAAACAAAGATGAGAGTTCATAAAAGGGCGAAGCTCGAACATAAAAACTAAGAAGAAAATGCAACATCAATAGGAGTGTAAATCCTCATCATCAGACTTTCTCCAAAAATTGTCAAGGACAAATTTATCATCAAACGACTTCCAACCAGTGAGAGCAGCCTCCTTTTTAGGAGTGTCATAGGAAGGTTACTGAGCACAAATTAGAGAAATGGCTAACTCTAAGTGCGGAAACTTACCACAATCTAGGCAACCAGGAGCACCATGCCTATGACAAGAGGTGAAAGGTGGTGGTGAGGGTTGAGAGCATCATTATGTCTATTTCTTGGGGGTTAAGAGCCACAAGATTGCGATCCATGATCTCTTATGGAAGATTAGTTGTGACATCACTAGCACCCTCAAAGAGGAGAAGGGGGGGAGGTGGGACTCTGGCAATAGTGCAAGGAGCATTACCCTAGCGATCCAAAAGCTCATGTAAGTGTGCAAATTTACTAGCTTGTACCTAAATTTGCATAAGCACGTTAAAGAAAATTATTGATTTAGTGTACAAAGAAAAATGATCATCAACTGAATGTTTAAAAAAAACTACATTTTAATCTTTCAAAATGTTGAAGACAATTTCCACTCTAAAAGCATGCTAAATCTGGGTAAATTGAAATGGAGACAAGGCCAATCCCCTAACAAAACCATATGCCATGAAAAAGGATCAAGTCTAAAAGGCCTAAAAGTCTAAAAAATCATGAATCCAATTCTAAGCTTCCTAGGCTCTAGTGCAAAACCAGAAGAGATGCTTGACAATCTCAAATTATGCACAAAATACAAAAGGATTAAGAACTCCCAGATGAGTTAAAACAAAACTAAGTTGAAGGCTTTGATAAAGAATGCACCAGGCAAAATTGGTTAATTTAGGCTCAAGAATAGCTAACCAAATAGATTGGAATTAGTAATGTCAAGTACCAAGAGAAGATTGAAGCTACCAACAATGGTTTCGCTGACCAACCATAGGAAGATGAGGAGAAAGGAGAAAGACATAAATATTGTTTACACAACTTATAATTATGAAATGGTGTGTCAGGATACCATTTCCAATCTGATGTAGTCAAGGCTAGGGTGTTTTATCAAACTACCCAGCCACGCAATCAATACAATGTAACAGAAGCATAAATTTAACATAGAAATCTGAAACAAATTTATTAACTTCAAAACATCAGCATTTACAAATTTCTTGGCCCTTCACAGCCTCAACATTATAGTGTAATATTCAATCAACCATGTGCTTACAACACCAAATCACTTTCCAATGGATACAGTGATTGCCCCCAATCTATTGTCACTCCACTTCTTTTATGCAACTATTAACACCCTCTGTGTTGAGCGGAACAACCCACATTCCTTTAACAATCACCCCTCATACTTGAATGGTAGTCACCTTTTTATTCTTCATGTGTGGAAATTAAACAGTTATGGAACTAAACGTATAGGTATTCAAACTGCCACCAAAATAGATTACTGATAATACTGTTGGCTAATAACATAAATATCTCTTAAAAGCATCCCATACATTGACAAATGAAAGCCTTTTCAAATTTTAAATTTCATTGTATCATCTATTAGCAAATGTTGCCTTTTTCAAACCCTAATTACAATGTTTTTCAGTGAAGGTTCAGTTTTTCTAACCTTAGTTACAATTGCTTGTCAGTAAAAACCTACTTTTGAAACATGGACTTTGTCTCTTGTGCCTTCGTCTCTATCGGTGATTTGATCATTTTTTGAACTTGCTCTTTGTCCACTTTACTGGCAGAAATTGATTTTGCCGAACCTTGGCCTTGGTCTTGTATCAACAAACTATCAAACTACTTTATTTCACTTGGGGTCTCTTCTCTTTCACCAAACTCAGCACATTCTTATGTCCATCCTTCACGATAGTATACAAATTCCTTTTACTATCATAGATGGCTTCCCTATCAAACTACCAAGGTCTACCCAACAACACATGACAGGCACTCATTGACATAACATCACACAAGACTTCATCCTTATATGCCCCAATCTGAAAACTAACCATGTATTTCTCTTTTACCACTAATTCAAGTTCCTTTTGCAACTAGGTAACTTTATAAGGACTAGGATGTTTTGTCTTTTTCAAACCTAGCTTTTCTACGATTTTCTCTTAAACTGAGTTATCAATACTTCCACTATCTACAATTACTTTACAACACTTATCTCTAAACTTGCATACAATTCTGAAAAGACTTTTCCTCTAAAATTATTCATCCTTTTTCACTTCTGGCGTTATTAACACTCTTTTGAACATAAGAGGCTCGCCCTCTTCAAGCTCTTCCACTTTGGGTGATGCCACTCTCTTCATCTTCCTGTACCGTGTTATTTATGCCCATACTTTTCTTATTCTTCTCCTGATGTAATTGTAGACATTCGTAAGCTGTATGTCTTGCCTCACCACATTGAAAACATTTCCCAAGGAACCCCTTGCTACTACTACCATGTCCTCTTGTAGAGTATTCTCTTCCTCTCGCTCCTTGACTTGACTCCTTATTCCATTTTGAATTTGTTTCTTCTTCCTAAACTTGTTTTCCTTTGTTGTTGCTTCCTTGTCCTCTCCTGTCTAAGAATTTCCCTCTTCCTCTTACATTACTCTATTGTCTTCTTTTTATCTTTTCCTCTACTTTCAAAGCATATTGATATGCATCCTCTAGTGTATAAATCTTCAGCATACTCATCTCATCTTGTATATTAAACCTCAACCCATTTATATATCTACCTACTTTCTCTTTATCCATTTGATGATGCCCAGATCTAATTACCAGATTATAAAACTTTTTAGTATAGTCCTTTATGCTCATATCTTTCCACTTCATATTCTAAAGTTTTCAGAACATCTCCAACTCATAATCTCTAGGAATAAATTTGGCTTTCAATCGAGTAACCATTTGATTCCAAGTTGGGTTATTCTCACATATCCATTAGCCACTCTCTCTCTTTGCAAATCCCTCCACCATAAAGCAGCATGTCCTTTGAGTTTTGTTTGTGCCAATATCACCCTTTGAGGGTCGTAAATATTTTCATATTCAAAATATTCTTCTAATTCGCCTATCCAATCTATCAATTCATCGGGATTCTATGTTCCAGAAAAATTAGAAATTTATATTTTGTTACCTCCTCCAACTCTGACAAGCACTCTCAAGAATGGTTCTTCTCCAGCACCTACTGGCTATTCATTTTCTCTTTCTCGTTCATGTCCTCCACAATTTTTTCCTCATCATCAGCATGATCTTCCACACAATCTGGGTTTCTTCTCAATCCTGCAACTAAATTTCTCAACTCATTCTGCATTTCACCACAAAATGGTTCTAACATTTCCTCCATTCTAGGAACTCTTCTTCTCGGGGGCATCTTCTCAAATTACAACCACTACTACTTGCTCTCCACACACACTGGGGAAACAAAATCCTCTTCTACTCAAAACTCCAACATCTCTTTTAGCCTTCAGTAATTATAGGACTCCTCTTCACACCCACAAATACCCTCTCGAGCCCTCAGAGACAATACTTCAGGTTCTCCACAACGTATCTTCTCCTAGCAAGAAATCCTTGCTTTATATTACCACTTGATGCAGTCAAGACAAGGGGTTTTTATCAAACTACCCAGTCATGCAACCAATACATTGCAACAAAAGCATAAATTTAACATAGAAATATGAAACAAATGTATTAACTTCAAAACATCAACATTTACAAATTTGTTGGTCCTTCACAGCCTTAACATTAAATTGCAATATTTAATTGACCATGTGCTTACAACACCAAATAGCTTTCCAATGGACACAGAGATCGCCCCTAGTCTATTATCACTCCACTTTTTTTCTACGACTATTAACGCCCTCTGTGTTGAGAAAAACAACCCACATTCCTTTAACAATCCCCCCTCATACCAGAATGGTAGTTGCCTTTTTATTCTTCTTGTGTGGAAGTTAAGCAGTTATGGAACTGAACATACAAGTATTCAAACTGCCACCAAAATAGATTACTGATAATACTGTTTGGATAATAACATAAATATCTCTTAATAACATCCCTATGACATTAGTAAACAAAAGCCCTTTCAAATTTTAAATCTCTTTGTATCGGCTATCAGCAAATGTTGCCTTTTTTGAACCTCAATCACAATGCTTATCAGCAAAAGTTGGATTTTTCTAACCTTAGTTACAATTACTTGTCGGTGAAAACCAACTTTTTAAACTTGGACTTTGTCTCTTGTGCCTTCACCTCTATCGGTGATTTGATCATTTTTCAAACTTGCTCTTTGTCAAGTTTATCGGCAGAAATTGATTTTACCGAACCTTGGCATTGGTCTTCTATTGGCTAATTCTCCCGATTTTAAACTGATGAAAAAACTTAACATTTTCCTCTCTCAGCAAATATTCAGTCCCACAAACCTTGGATTTTAAGCGTTTTAACTTTAACTTTATCACTCAAGTTCTTAAGCTTTTATCGATGAAATTTGCCTTTCTTGAACCCTATCGGCATATCGGCAAGTTTTAAAAGTTACAAACTAGTTCGTAAACAAGAAAGTTTACCAATACCAAGTGTTTAGCCATCAACTCTTTCTATCGGCAAAACTAGTATTTCACAAACTCTTTATCTTTTTCTCAAAGGCCACATTCATGTGCTTGTCGATAAATCGAAAACTTTTCAAACCCACAAACTAACTAAAGACTTAGAACTTTTCTTCATCAGCAATATTCCAATCCCATGAACTAAAGAAATGATGGCTCTAAAAGCTCTTATCGATGAAGTGAGTCGTCGGCGAACATATGGGTTCGCGAATGAGTCATTTTGCCAACAAAGTTCGCAATCTTGCAACTTCACCAACAACAAAGAAACTTCAATCTGATTCAACAAAACTCCATATGGCTAACTAAACAATATTAGAAAATCAAACTTCCCTCGAAGGCTTTGGTCAGGGAAATCACCTATCGGCGAACTGAGAAATTGGCAAACTGTCGAACCGGAAAATTGAAAAGTTCGTGAATATCAGACTTTTCTTACTCGTCATAACTTCATCATTTTTCATTCAAATTTCATCAAATTGAAATTAGGGATATCCATTCAGCTGTTCTACATGATGATGCTCTTATCTCAGCCAAATGAATATCGATTTGCTCCAGAAACACAAAACCAAAACTGCAAGAAAACAAAGCCAACAACCAACTTAGAAATTAAAATAAATTTTTGGTGACACAGGATTGCCAATGAACCTGGATGCTCATAGATCACAATCCTTCCACTAAGGCTTGAATGATCTAACCCAAATTTTATGAATCATCTAGGGAGAAATGGCATCAATAGTAGTCTAAAAAGTCTCCTTGTCTTGATTGGACTACTTGAATTTCATTTTAATTTATAGCCAACAAAGGAAATTCTTGGTAGCTCCATTGATGAGATCTAGTAACACTCTAACACCTCGTTTGAAAATTTTCAAAGCATGGATCCATCGCATCTTAGCTAAAGAGTAGTCCTGACAAGATAGACATGAGACTGCCAAATACACTGTTGATTGATTAAAAGGCCATTCTAGAAATCATTTCCCAACCAAAGAATCCAAGGCTTAATAGCCTCCAAGTTTTCCAATTCTCTTAATAACAAAAGTGCCTTGAATCTGACCCAGTTCCCTCATGGTGAGAAGAGTACCAAGATCTAGGCCTTTCCAAGTTGACTACCCAGAAGGCACACTTGAACTGCCTGATGATAATTTTCCAAGATTCATTTCCCTTAAGGGCACTAACAATCCATTTAACACATAAGGCAATACATTGCCAATGGACTGAAAGCAATTCTAAGCCACCAGCATCATGGGAAAAACAAAAAATTCCCAAGCAACACAATTAAATCCTTGGTGCCCATCATTGGAGGCCTAAAGAAAGTCTCTACGAAATTTATCAACATTCAAATAAGAGGCCTTCAAATGCATCCAATGATAGCAATAATAAACATGGGTGGCAACCAAAATTTTAGAACAAATCTAAAATTTATTATTCAGGAAAAAAGGCTTGGTAATCCAAAAATTAATTTTTTTCTGAATCTTGACAACAATAGCTTGTCAAAAGGCAACAAGAGAAATTTGAAAAGCAAAGGGAATGCCCAAGAATCAAGAGACATCCCCTGATTAACCATTTCTAGCTAAAATTATCTAACTAGCCTAACTTAGGAAGAAAGGATTATAGCTAAATAGACAAGGTTTTTCCATGATCATTCACAACTCCTTCCCACGTCATAGAAAAATATGATTTCCATTCATTATGCACTTGACATGGTACAATTGTAAATATTTATATGCCTTTGGATTGGAACTATGGGCATCACAGAGGGTTCACATTTGTACAGTTCAAAAAGGATGAAGAGGAAAAGAATGCCATCAAGGATCTCGAAGGAGAAATTTTGGATGGTAGATTAATTTCAATTTTATATGCTTTTTCAAAGGCCATGAGATTTGTCTCTATAAATTCTAGGGATTGATCTCCCCACCTCATGTGGCCTCCCTTTCTTTATGGTTTGAACCCTGTTAATGAGATGAATGAAAATGACTATGGGATGACCTATTTGGAGGAAGTTGCATTTCTAGCGATGGAAGCATATCTTCCCCTACCATAAGCAATGATGAATCTTTCTGATTCTGGACACAAGGTGAAGTGATGTTTGCTTAATCACTTATGTCACATGCCTTCAACAGACTAGTGTTCATAGACTTGGACCCCACTATACCTAGTGTATATCGAAGTCTCCCTAGACACCTTGTTAAGCTAGATTAGACCTTCCACCATCATATCGTACAGTGCATCGCTACAACAGTGGAGAACATCTCATGCTATTACCTCTGTTGTTTGAGTTGGAATACACTTTGGGCAAGACTTTAGTCTACCTACTCAATGACTCTTTTTACATGAGTTCCAAGATGTGTATCTGTTGGCTATCACTTCATTGCTACTTTTTCCAAAGTGGATAGATGTGCTTGTGCCCCTTTGCCAAGCTATGTTTTGTTGCCACATTTTACGATGGCCATTAGGATTTCTATTGGGGCCATCAGCCTCCTTTTTTGTAATTTGTTTCTTTAATCTCAATTAAATCTATATAGGTGCTCTGCACCTTTCTTAAAACAAAATATATATTGTGCATACCCTGCAATCATTCTATCCATTCAAAAATAATTTACATGCTTTGTCAATAACTTCTTTGGTTGTTATAACTACCTTTTCGTCTTCCAAAATATGTGGCTTATCCATGCAAAATAGAGTTATTGCAATATAATCCCTCAAGTCTTCTTTGGTAGCTTAGAAAGTTTATAAAACATTGGTGGAGGTCAATGAATACTTTTGAAACTAGGTTTTAGTTATTATCAATGTTTTCAGAGGTTCTCCTCATTGAATAGTGATGAAGATTTTAGAAGTAATCATGTCACCTGATAATATATGGGAATCTCTTTTGTTAGGAAAGGTGTCTCAATCTTGCAATTACAAATCGTGTGATTTTTCGGTTATAAAAACATAAGAATGCAATTTCTAGGCTATAGGGTTGGGTTTTGGCCAAAATAATTTTTTTGGGTGCTCTACACTTCCATCAGTGGTGCCCAATGCATAGATCTATTAGAGCTCTTCAATTTAAAAAAATGAGCACAATCAACACACCAGATCAAAAGTCATGGCCTATGGAACTTGGGCCTCCAATATTAGAAAATGTAAAAAACTGTTGGACACATAAAAGAGATGTAAAGGGGAGTTACACATGTTGATGTGTGTTTTGACACATCATAAGGCATCTTTGATAGGAGATAGTGTAACCTCAAGAATTTGGGTGCCACTTTTGAGTGGTTTTAGCTCATGTTTTTGTAATTACCGTTTGACTATTGTATCTCCTATATATGAGGTTCTTTAGATGGAGGTTGTGTGTGAGAGTCTTATAGATGTTGAGTTTCCTCTAGATGTTTGGTTGGTGATACTCCTATGAAAGCTTTCATTGCAAGTATATTGTAATTTCTTGTTGATTTCTAAATAATATAATGGGCAATGTTCTACCAAAAGGGTTTTCCCCATTTAAATTAGTGTGTTGTGCTATGATTATTATTTTTGTTTATTTCTGTATAACTTTTGTAACTATTGTAAAGATCTGAAAATCTTTGCATAACCCTCCTCTCAAGATTAGTGTAGGAAGGTATTTTTCTACCTTAGCTTCCTTACATCTTTTTCAATAGTTTTGTGAGAGTTTTAAATGGTACTCACAACTTACTTTTTACTTTCATGAATTGCTTTCTTGATTCTTAATCGATGGTGAGAAGTGGCTAGTAAGCCATCGATGTTATCCACTTAACTTAGCAATCATGAATATAGACTATCTGTCAAATATTGACATGGGTTATAAAACCTTCTCCAACTACTAATGTTCTTTTAAATATTTCTTGACCTTGTTGGAATGCACAAGACAACTGAGAGGGGGGGTGAATTAGTTGTAGCCAAAACCTTGAACCCTCACTAATATTCAAATCAACAAGCACTTAATTATCCATCAATCCATTAGTGTGATTACTCATAAAAGCATATAACATAAACTTAAGCACATCAACACCATAAACACATGAAACACCATATTTACATGGAAAACCAAGAAGGGAAAAACCATGGTGAGGATTAGCTCGCAATATAAATGATATCAACAATTTACAACATGGCTTTCTGCCAGAGGCTCCCTGCCTCAAGGACTCACTTTCCAATGAAATGCTCACTGTAATAGGCTCACTGCCAAAAATGAAAGAAGATAGAAGAAGAAATTTACAATGAGAAGACATCTCAAAGCAATAGGAAATCTACCACAGCAACACTCACAACATCTGCAACATCTTAGAAATAATTGTAGACACCTTCTGCTCATTGCATCTAGTAGTATAGGAAATAAAAATCCTTATTGCTCTTAACAAACTCACATCACATAGACATCTCATGCAACCCTTTCATCTATCAACATCATTCCACACAATCTTCAAATATTCAATGTGTATTTATAATTACATCAACCTTAGGAACAATCTCCAAGGTCAAAACAACCTTCAAACTTAACCAAATTCAAATTAGGTCTGGACCCAAACATTCCTATGGTGAAAAGGAATGAATGCATACCATACCACACCTTAGCAGGTACCTAAATCCACTCTCCCATGCTTCTACATGCTTCCACAAAGTCTGAAACACAACTTCAAAGAGTGTAAACAGCCAAGTTGGCAAAAACTGGTGTTAACACTAGGATATTTAGGCACACTCTTCAATAAGATCAAAAGAGAAATCGTGGAGAAAGCACCAAGCACAAGTATGATATAGAAACATCCACAAGTACTTGAAAACCAACAAAACCTTCCGCAACAACTTCAACAACTCTCACTTGAAGAGTCTTCACACTGGAATACTTGAACACATTGACAACAACTGCAACTTAAGAAAGATAGATTATGGAGCACCAATCTAGAAATCACTTGAATTAAAGGAAGATATATGCATTATAAAGATAAATCTAGAACCCTAAACCAAGAACCACAACTGTGGAGGAATGTGGAGCAAAACAATTTCTTCCAATCACCTCTGCTCAACCTAGAAACACTATCCACACTCTGGTGAACACATCTTTCTCTATATAATGTGTCAACACCTCAAACTTGAAATATATCAACTTTGAACATCCCTAAACATCACCTCCAAAATGTACAAGCATATTTTCAATAGTGGAGAAAGTGGAGCAAAATACTAGCATTGTTCTGCAAGTTACAACAACTCTACAGCACACTATTTCCTCCAAAGAACAAATTTTCTCAAAAGCACTTGGAAAATAAACATCAGGAATTCATTCTAAACACCTTCAACTTCTACTCAAAGCAACTCTACCAAGGAAACGTAACCAACCTGCTCACACTCTACAACAGCAACAACATCTACAACAATCTCCCCAAATACTAATCAATAAAAAAACTTAGGTGTTGACATTAATGACAACACTTACTACTCATACTTGCAACAAATATGCCCACCTCTTTTCAATACTATAAATCAATCCTTCATCTACTTATCAATTGTTCACTTTACTCCTCAATTGGTTTTTTAGTATGAGATCCTTCTTAAATATAGTTGATTGCTCACACCTAAATGGAAAAATTGTGCCAGGAGAAAGAGAGTTGAATGAAGAGGTGATCTGATTCACCAACTCAAGATGATTCATGGCATTATGCCTTTCTTTTATGTCGAGGTGTAGCAGACCTATAAGCTCTTCTTTCAAACATTATTTGCATTATAAAGGACATCGGGCTTTTATATTGGTTTTGAAACCACATTGAAGTGCTGACAGTACTAATCGTTAATAAATACAAAAAGTTGAGCCATTAAAATTTTCCTCCATATTTAACATACATATTAACCAATGCATTTGATATGAAGACTTGAGACTGGAAACTATTTCTAGTAGTATGGGTTTCCCTATTTTGAATCATCGAGATTTACACGTGCATTCAACATGGTAGTAGATGTGAAGTGACCTGCCTTCATACCCAAATGCATTTTCCAAAATTGTCTCTGAATATCTTCATAATTTCCATGTTGGGAATATTTTGTATCCATTGAAAACCTTGGCACTAGTATTCTCATGAATATTTTGTCAAACATTCTATTTATCCCCAATTCAAAATGAATAATTAAGAGGCCATACAACTTTGGTAATTTGAAAGCTATAATGATTACTACAATGGTGATGCTTGTGAAGTGGTAGGCATAACTAGGTGACCAAATTACCAAGAGAATCCTCATGGGCTCTTGTAGTAATATCACCTCAGATTTCTATTTGTCCCAGTTGAGAAGGAATGTGCTTTTTTTGAAAAAGATTAAAGTTTTGAATAATCGTTTCTTTGCTTGTTTTCATTCCATAGGAGGGATAATAGCCTACATCAAATGAACTTTGGAGGATGCTAATATCACAGGGTGACTAAGACAATAGTGAGAGAGAGAGAGAGAACCTTTATACTTGCGACAACAAGATGATCTCACATGTGATAATGTAAATGATATGATATAAGTTTAAAATTAGTTAGGGTCAAATATGTGGGTAACAATACCAAAAGAAGAATGAAGATGAGGAACCTTGGAGGATGGATGAACAATAACAATGGGAGAAGGTTGGGTAGGAGGGAGAAAATGCACTACATAATGAACTAGAATAGTTTTGATTAAGATTAAGATAGTTTTTAAGGGATCATAAACCTTGTATAGAACCAAATTTTGAAAGGGTTTAGAACCTTAACTAAAATGGAGCCTTAATCAACAATAGCCTAAAAGGTCAACGAAGCTACCATTATAGACCAAACCAAACTAGAACTGGCCTACACAACACCTAGCCTCATCCTTGCAATTTAAACACCTTTGACCTAGGTGTGGGATTCATATACATGTTTTAGAAGACCTCTCTTCCATCTTTGAACAATCATCCACAATACATAATTTTACAAATCCTTAGATCAAGGAGAGAAGAAAGATCTATCCTCTATCCTATACCAATCTGAGACACCTCACTACAAAATGTCTAGTCAAAGAAGATGAATATTGTACCAAGTCCATAGGGAGAGTCAGAGCAATGGACCCACCACCCATTGCCAGAGCGGGTCAAGAGGTGGTGCCACCAAACCTAGGTCATGAGAAGAAGTCCTATTAGGAGAAAAATTAATAGCCTCAACATCTCTAGGGGGAATTCACCTCAAGAACAGGGGCCTCTGGGACCACATTCTCAGTCCCACCTTCCTTAGAATTAGAAAAATCACCAATAGTCAAGTGGTCAAGGAGGACATTCCTCAAATAAGTAGTTCAACCCACATCATTGCATCAAAAATGGGGGTAATTAGAGGTTAGGTGTCCAATAGCAAAGCATCTCCTATATCAAAAGGGGATACCCTAATAATCAAGCATGTGAGTCCAAGGTCTATCCCCCGCCATTGGGATAATATCCTTAAGAAGATCCTTGGAGATGTCGATATCCACTTGAATACGGGCATAGGTAGTGTGAATGAAGTTTGAGGAATCTAAATCCTCATGTAGAATATGACTAAGAGCATTGCCAGTAAACTGAAAATAGGAGAAATCCTAGAAGCAGAGAGGGAGGTTAGGTAGTTTGACCAAAAATGGCATGATACTAAGAGATTATGTTAGAGGATTAAATGGTGTAGATGGGATTTGGGTGCCTTCTCATCCCACCAAATCAAGAGTCAATCTCCCAAATTCAATTCATATATAGAAATACAATTTGCATGCTCATTAATTCATTCAACCATATTCTTATACTAAGAGAAGATGTTAGAGGATTAAATGGTGTAGATGGGATTTGGGTGCCTTCTCAGCCCACCAAATCAAGAGTCAATCTCCCAAATTCAATTCATATATAGAAATACAATTTGCATGCTCATTAATTCATTCAACCATATTCTTATACTTTCATTAAATTATATTCAGAGATCTAGAACTTCACAAAATAAATAAAAGAGAATACTTTATTTTTTATTCATCAAAATGGATGGCTTATGACCTTTGTTTTTCCTTTTTCAGATTCAAAGTTCAATTTGGAGGTTTCAATATTAGTATGCCCTATTAGCTTTGTTTTAATTTTCTAGTTTCCATCATCTCATTGACCCCTTCTTTGTCTACTTATTCTCTTTGCTCCTTCCATTCCTTTTACCTCTTTTCCTCTATCTTTTCTTTTCTCTATGTTTGTCATGGCTTGTTTTTCCTCTTTCTTTGTTTATATCTTCTTATTTCCTATATTTCTCTCCTATAAACCCACAACTGGTTTTTTGTTTTCTTCTCCTTTCTTTAAATCTTAAGCTCGTTCTCTTTCTATTTTTTTGTTCTATTCTTCTTTTCACTATTTTCTTCTTCTCTTAATCTACCTCACCCCTTTGTTTTAATTCTTTTCTTCCTATATTTTTTTTCAATTTTCTTGTGGCCTTCTTGTTCTTGTTCTTCTTATCTATACTTTCAATAGCCTCTCTTCTCATTTTCTATGTATTTCTCCAAAATAAAATATTTATAAAATTCACTCAATTCCTTTTCCATCCTTGTTTGTTCATCTTCCATGCATTTTTATTTTCTCCTTATTTTGGAGAAAACAATGAAAAGAAATTAAAATGTTACCTTATCCACACAACCTCAAAGGCATCAAACAGCTAAAAAAATGAGATCTACAAATTCTGTGTATCCATTAAAGGTGTCATCAAGTTGTTAGGATTAGAATAATAGAAACTATAAGATGCCATGCCTCTTTTATATGGTGAAATATGTCCTAGAATAAATGTACCTTATCCGATGTCAAAATTTAGAGGAAGACAACTAAAACTTGATAAACCTTAGAATCCAATGTGGATACCTTAAACTATATATATATTTATGTGCTCCATTGCATTACTTAACAAAGACAAAACTCTATTATTCAAAATCTAAACTCAATAAAATGATGGATTCGGCCACATCATATGGTGACATTTATTGACATTAATTTTGAATGAAAAAAATCATCCTCCACTATTATTGAAACCATAGCGTGAAATGAATTAAATCAACATTCATTCAAACTTCTGACAACTCCAAAAGATTATACAAAGCATGGAATGAACCTCTAGAAGCTCAAAACCAAACAATTTTGAAATCGCAACCAACAATTTATCAAGAACGTACACAAAACTGTGAACTAAGAAAAACTAAACATAAATTATAAAATAACAAAATTTATGTGTAAGATTGCTCTTATGCTCGAATGCTCTTGCATCATTAATAGAGGGAAACCATAGTTTGAGTGAGAGGGAATGATGAACCCACATCTAAATCCTACCACACTAGCTTACCTACACAATGAACTAGAATAGTTAACTTTCGTAAAAATACCTTCAAGAATATCAAGACCAAATGGTGCACCAATGAATAAATTATGAATAGGATTAACCAATTATGTAGGAGAATTAACATTATTAAGATCTTGGAAAATTGATTGTGCACGTAAAAAAATCTCTTTCTTATTCACATATGCCTCATGATCAAAATCAACTTGCTAATTACAATTAACATACATGTTGAACCAACAATGATCTCTTGATTAGATGAATGATAACCCATAGTAGGATGTAGATGGAGACTTCTGAAAGGGAGGTTATACTAGTTATGAGACTTTGGTATAAACAAAACCCTAAAGGATTAAAGCTGATAAACCAAGGGTATTGGGGTGATATATAACTTTAAAAAGTAACAAGTCTTAGATCTAAAGAGTAGATATAAAAAAAAATCTTAAGAGGGTGTAAAAGTAGATAAGTTCACCAAAATAAAAAAGTAAAATACATAAAATTTTCAAAGATCTAGGGTAAATCAATTAATCAAACAATGAAGAGCAATCAACTCTAATATAACAAGTTGAAGGGGCAGTATTCATTATTGATTCGATATGAAACGATACAATGCAGAAGATTTATACAAGGATGATGTAGTTCACGTAACAGTATAACAGTTATAACTGCAACATTGTTAACAATGTAATACCACAGTTGCTATAACTATTCGCCAACATTCCCCCACTTATTACATTGTTCTTGCAATAGTACCAAGGGACCCCCCCTAAATGCTAAAATACTCAACAAAGCTGATTACATAATATGAATACATATTTTATAGAAGATCTCCTCCCAAAAAACAAATCCTAAACCAAGCGGGGCTCCATCATGTTGTCTCATCCACCCTCAGAAAGGCGTAACCTTGAGCTGTGTTCTTGAGCTCTTTAGTCCCAAGCTCTCAAATCACAGAGTCTTGAATTATTCGACAATGAACCCTAAGAGATACAACAGATCTATGCCATTGCCTAGTGACCATGAAAGGGTATAATTCTCGATCATATACTCTTTGAACCTTGCTGGACAACAATCCATATTGAGCTCAACACCAAATCCCAAACTTGTCTCCAAAACAAAATCTTCACAAAACATACATTCTTCGAATCCGTCGGGATCAACAAAGAAAAGCAAAACAACCAAAACCAAAAAGGCTTCTCATACAAAGCATCATCTCAAAGTGAGAAGCTAACTTGAGATGATAGAAAATCATCCATCATCCAATGCTGCTGCCTCCAATATGATGTGGTTACACTTTAACCAACTGATGTCTTAGATCAGTCTTTGGAGGCCTCATCAGGAATATAAAAGATGGCCCTGAAAGCATAATCTATCTTTGACATATGTGCATTCATGATGATAATGTCAATTTGAACCAATGATAGACCCATACACTAATCAACCTTATATCTCCAAGACATTATTAAACCTTCAACAATTTTTCCTTATTACTCCAAATAGAAATAATATTTAAGAATTATTATACCTTCACAAAACAAAATTCACCTGTATCTTGCTTATCTCCAAGTAAAAAAATTTATAATTATAAGGAACTTTGCAAGTGTAGACCCATTCATCTCTAACAAGATAAGAGATTCCCTTATATAGCAAAATTTCTCCTGAAATGCATTACTCAACACTTTTGCAAATAAAAAAACTTTCAACTTCATTTATAGCTATGTATTAATCTATTCTTCCTGACCACAAAACACTTAAAAATGATTTTTCTTATAAAGTTTCCAATGCGTCAATTGATAATGTAAAATTTAGGGTTTATTTTGCAAACCTCTTCCTTCATTCTTCAATACTACACTTTGCACGTTGGAATGAAACTGCACCTTACATGGCTGTGAAACACTAAAAAAATATCTACATGCCTCTTCTTGCTAATTTTCAAATGCTTTCCTTATGCAGATAAAATCAGTAGAAACTCTTCTTATTTCAAATGTTAGATCTCTCCAAAACTTACATAATCATAGCTAACATCACCAATCAGAGTAACTAATTTCCCTTCACCCGCAGCAATGAAGATTGGACAGCACTTTTATTCAAAGGGCAAGGAGATCTTGTAGGTAGGCTTCCATCACAAAAGAACCATCAAGTTAGTGGTACCTCCGATCAATGATAATGCATACCCAAAAACTCACAAGATCAGCCTTGATTCTATAGATTTATTGCACTCCATAACATCTTTGCTTAAATGACTGAATCGGCTCAAAATAGTGATATCATTCCTACGCCTTAACAAATATAAGCGTTCAACTCCATTACACTCTCCCAAAATCAAATTGAAATGGTAGTGCCTTCAAAAAAATGCAGATTTATCTTTTATATAATGTATTATATCATACCGAACTTTTGCATTTGATCTTCAAGAGGTGTTCTTCTGCAACAACATACTTTTTTCCTCAAATTCCATGATTTGAGTCGAATTTATTCCTGGAAAGTGGTGCCAATGTAGTTTAAAAATCCCAAAATACCACAAGAACTACCTTCAATCAGATTTCTCACATAAAACACCTTCTTCAAATGTCGCGCTCAGCAATACTATGTGCTTGTATTTAATGAACAACAAATGCTCTGGAAAATCTTCCTCCATGATCCATAACCGCTCTGATACCAAACTAAGGGGCAATATTCTTTATTGATTTGATATGAAATGATACATTGCAGTAGATTTATACAAGGATGATGTAGTTCATGTAACTTTATATCAGTTATAACTGCAACATTGTTAACAATAGAATACCACAGTTGCTATAACTATTTGCCAACACAAGTTATGAATAAAACTATCTAAAATAAGTGCAATGATAAATGTTAAGAAAATTAAATAATAAAATAAAGGTACTTAGCTTTAAACTTTGATGTAGATGTCATGTGAAAGGCATCCTCTCAATTTGCTAAGTTTTAAGTGACTAGTGGTCTTTACCTATATCTTCAGTTGACATTTGTGACTGTGGATTTGATATTTATGAATTTAGATCTGAACCTTACTCATAGATAAGAACCCTCCACGTGGAGTTAAACATTGCTACTTCTACATAAGAATGGTATCTACAAACATCATTTTGGAGTTTGCTAGGTGAGTATGATTCTCCTTCAATAAAACTCCTAGATACTAATTTATTAGTTCTTTGGAAATAATGAAAAATAACTAGTCATGCTTATTTTCCTAGATACTAATGTAAGGAAATGATGCATATAGATACTAGAGATTTGAACTTAGGTGATAGATAGGTATTTACTAAGGCTTGAGTCTAAAGTTTAAAAATAAACTATGCAAATAGAAAAAATAAACATCATAGTATATACCAACTTTTATACAAAATCACACCTTTCATTATATAAAAACAGCTAAATCAAAATAAACCTAAAAAACTAAAAACTAATTATATAATTTTTGTTATGAATAATTGTCTATATTACCATTAAGATAAAATAATAAATTATACATATTCACAAAAAAGAGGTGGGTGGTGAAAGGAAGCAAGATATGCGGAAATAGCTTCCTACACTGATCTAATGAGGAAAGTTATGCAAATTTTAATTTTTACTAGTTACAGGTTATTAGATGCACATTAACAGAGAGGTAATAACAACATCCTTGAATGCAAATACAAAACCTAAAACACAAGATATACGTGGGGGAAACCCTTTTGGGTGGAAAACCCCACACTCCAAGACCTGCACAATATATTCTTAAATCAAAAGATGATTACAACATACTTGCAATGCAATGTCTTTTAGAAGTACACAATGTCGATTCTCATTCGCATCCCATGACCTTACACATCTCTAGTCATTTTTTCCATGTTGGCCAATAACAAACTAAATGTTTATGCCTTTATTAAATATAGGGAATTTTTTGCTTTGGGGGAGCTTCTCCCGAGCCCCTGACTAAGGGCACTACCCCCAGCAACTCTCGTTGGGGGCGTTGCTCCTAGACCCCTACTGTGGGCTCCACCCTCCGGCCCCTACTAGGGGGATACGCCCCTTGGGCCCCACACCAGGTTACCTACCCCCTACACTCCCCCATTAATTATTTTAGGGGGAAACCACGGCTAACAAAGTCGCCAAAATTTATCTTGTTGCATGTACACAAGGTGTCGACAAATGGAAAAACTATGTCAAGTCAACATGGGATCCTACAACATAGTGTTAAATAAATAAATACAACATTAGGAACTTGCAAAGGTTGAGACACCTTAATTCCCAACAAATGGAAGAAATCACACCCCAAAGTCCAAACAGGGCTAAGCTTAGAACAAAAAACAAAGACAAATAAGCTCTGTAGCAAGAGCGATACCATTAGAGGTGGGGGTTCCATGTCATCTAGTTTTTACCATACATCAACAAGGTCCAAGTCATCTAGGGGAGGATCCCAGCTAGGAATAGCACCCTCATATTTCTCATCCTTTTGTGTGAGACTCTATCCATCCAACCAACCCACGGTCATAGTCTTGGGGAGAGGAAGAATGAGAGCGGGAGGGTTGAAACCACCCACAAATAGTTTTGTCCTTGGTTTTGTGTGTAGGGGTTTGAAAAGTGTGTGAGTGATCACCTTGAGTAGTATGGCTACATCCGCAATGATGACCATGAGGGGAGAGTGACCACTGCTAGAGGCTAGAGTTGATGTAACCATGGCAATAAGGGGAATTAGCCCAATGATTAAGAAGCATATGTATATGTGCTACTTAAGTGCAAATTTATTGGCTTGCACTTGAATCCATTCCTTCCAAGATGACAATAGTATTATCAAAGATATATTTAGATTTTATAAAGCCAACTTGCCTAGGACTCACAATTTGATGAAAAAGGTGGCACAATTTTAAAGAAAAAAAATTTAATAATAATTTATTAAGAGACCTTGAGCAAGGTCAATCTCCAATTATAGATGCCCACTAAATTTCCTCACTTATATATGAATTTAATATTTATATAGTTTTCACCCTTACTATATAAAATTTATAATAAACTATAAAATTAATATTATTTAAATACAAATAACTTATTTTATTTTAAATATTTTAAATAATTATCAATAATATTGCATACTTTTACTAAACATATGTCTATGTCAACTAATAACTTGATGTTGTCTTTGTAAGACCCGCAAAATACACAAGCATCAACTAATTTGCCAACTGGCATGACAAAATAGCAAGTTTTTTAAAAACTTGTTGATTATAGTTTTTTAATATTACAAGGATTTTCAATGATCAATGGCATTGGCACCATTAAATGTAACTATTTCTATTAGCCTTTGTTTTGCCACCTGCTACAAACATGCCACCTGTCATTTTTTTTGAAGTATTTTTTTTGTAAGAAGAGATTACGAGAGCTGAGTTTAATGGAAAATATCACTAATGGAAAACTCACGAGTCGTTTCTAATGAGCTTGAAACCCAGCTACATGGAGGGGGAAATAAAATGAAAAATTTACCGGAAGTAGATTTCAGAAACCCCATGATCAAGCTGACCAATAAGTTTATTGAGTTTGATTTCTCTCCTAATGAGGGAGGTGATGATATAGTCATGTGCAACGCAGCAGTGGAAATGATCAATGCAGGATTCCTGTCGGTGCACCAAATGAAAGGTAAATTTTGTTAGGATTTTCTTTGAGACCATACATTTTTCTTTCTTACTAGGTAAGATATCTGTTTGCTTAAGAGTAAGTCCTCATGTGGCCAATGTGTTTGAACTTTGTGCTATGCAGCTAACAAACAGAATCGTAAGAAGAAGGTGAGATTTGCAGAAGATGTTGTAGAGCCATCTTCAAACAATGTGGCTTATAGAGAATGCACGAACTGGCAGTGGCATATAGATCAAGACAATGTGGCTTACAGAGAATGCACGCACTGGCAGTTGAATTCAGGGATTCTGTTCCTTCTGTGGAATTGTCTTCTGAGTCGAATAATTCCGTCTACCCTCTATAGGCATGCAAATTAAGCATAGAGGTACGATGCCTTCAAATTTCCAAAGAGCTGCATCTAGACAAAAATAAAGATAAAATCGGCAAATTATTGAAATAGGGTTTCTTTATGGAAAAGATTTAAGAAATTACAGGGTAATATGGCGTAGCTGCTACTAGTTGAGCTGGATTTGAAGAGCCTGTAAGAGAAAGACTGTTAATTGCGGCATTGATGAGCTGCGTGGATCAAGACATCTAAGTCACATTGATATTCAAGATTTTAATTAATCATTATAAAGAGAGATGTAAAACCATTTATTCCTATCATGTAATTAATAAGTATTGTACAATGGAAATTGATTTCTGTTGTATCTCTTGTAATTATATTGTATATATGTATTTTTATTTTGTTTCTCGTTTCCATTTTACAATTTAAAAAAATTATAATGAAGAGTTAATTAAGAATTTTTAATCCACTTTAAATATTAAATTATTATTATTATTATTTCAAATTATTTATATTATTTATAGAACTTCACCATTTTAAGTGCCAAGGCAATCCATGGTTTAAAAAAGGAAACATCATAGATGATTATCTTTTTTCACTTTTTGCTAAGAAGTGCCTTATGTTTTGCATTTTGTTGAAGGCATTTTATCAAACAATTAAGTGCCTACTTTAAGCTTAAATTCTGTGAGGCAATTGTAAATCAGTCCATGTGCATTGTCCATGCTTCCACGTTTTGCATGCATGGCTAACCATGCAGTTGCAACTACATCATCTCACAAAATTCCTCTATCCTTTATTCTATATGCTGGACGCCTTTACCCTGTTCCAGCAGCCCATTTTTTTTTGTTTGAGCAAGCTGTAAGTATGCTGAAGGATGGCGTAGATGTCTGTAATTATATTTACTTGAAAGTCCTGTAAGCCTTTCAAGGCATCCGAATAGATTTTAAAAAAAGGAGAGGGTTGAAACCCCTTCTCCTTTCGGTGGGATTTCGAACACCCATTCTTATTGCAAAATAACTACAAAAACTAATATGCCCCCCTCTCCTTCAAATCTCCTCTTAATTGGGATGCCACCTTAGTGCAGCTGCGATGTTTAAAGCTCTATATATTCTGGACTATAAGATTTTTTTCTTGTTTTTTTGATATATGAATGATGTTTAGATGTTCTTAATTTACACTGAAGAAACTTTCTTAGGTTTGTTTCTCTGAAAAATTATAGATTTCTAAGATGAGTTAAACAATGTTGATAGAGTCTTAGCATTTTTATACATTTCTGATGATTTGTGACTATTTGTTTAGAAGCATTAGGTGCTGATGTATTTTTTTGATCCCTAATTTGAGGGTTTAATGGACCTTGGCCTCAATTCCAGGCATTAATTAGGCCTGGCTTGTAGGATCCCAAACGGGGGCCCCCAATTCCCTAACAACCAACCGTCCAAGCCTGCGAGCTCAACATGGGGCCCCCAATTCCCTCATCTGTTAAGTTGCTTATATTGTGGTCTGTGGGTTGTATATCATTTATAGACTTGCCTATAGAAAGATCATTGTCTTGTTCAGTAATTAAGAGTTCTTTTTAGAATTATCAGATTGACTCTTTCAGGATTTTCTTCAGTTGGTCATATATTGGCTGTTAGAGTTTAAGCTATTCAGAAAAGCATGAATTTACTAAGCTGGGTCTGAATTTGTTGGTAGTAAAATAGGACTAATTTCTATGGAAAACTAGCTCTCCTTTGGCTTATATAAACATTCAGAAAACAAAATTACGGCTGCAGATCAACAACAATACATCTAGAATTTTGTAGAAAGAAATCACATCAGTACTCAAGGCATTCTCAGGGTAAACTAACTTAATCTCAGTTCAGAAATAAGGAACAGTTTATCGGAGCATTTTGTCAAACATTTTGTCTGAATCTCAGGTCTGATTTTCTTTAAATACCTCAACTGAACATAGTCAAATAAAATATGGAATCATATCACAATGAAAAACCTATTTCAAAGACGTTATCAGGAATTCATGAACATTCCATGCTTTTCCATGCTCTAATGCCCTAGTGATGCCCTGGAAAGGTGAAAACTAAGCAAAACTCTCTGAATACTCAACCAAATCCCAATATTCCAAATTGCTAACGTTCTTTGTCTCCTAAGCATTCCAAAGAGTACCTGGTTGCCAGCTGAGACCCTCCGAACTGACGGGATGAGCTCATGGCCTTAAAACAGGGAGAAATTTCCTCCAAACTAAACACCCCACTCTGTGGTTGTGTTTTTTTTTTCTTTCTGAAGTTTTCAGCAGGTAATTAATCACATCTATGTTCATCTACATTCCATGCTTGGTCAATGGCTGGGAAAGAAGTTTTATTGTTTTTCATGTTTTGGTGCCTCTAAAAATGGGCGTTCTGGCCAGATGTAACATTTTTGTTTAACAAATTCCTTTTTTTTAATTTGGGAATTCAAATCAGCCTTGGACTACTCCTCCCAATCATTGATCACGACAAAATGGGGATACTTGTAGGTTTGTAACAGCCATATCCCTCATTTTTGGGTGTTTAAATAGTCTTCTTCATTGATCAGCTCTTGACATCTGCTGAGAGATTTCAAACTCATCCCATGGTATATCTTGAACAAAAATTCAAATTTTAGAACCAAGTATTGCTTTATACTGTTTTATATTGGTGCTAATACCTACAAATAATCTTTTTGGGCGATGAGAGAGGCTTGGTATCAACAAAGTATGCATCAAAAAAGTATGCAACAGGAAAACCAATAATTGTGTAAATACATAAGGCAAGGTTAGTTGCTAAAAGATGTTAAGGATTAAGATTGTCTAGAATATGATAGAATGTTTCTAGAGTCTTCCATAAGCTAGAACACTCCTGGAGCTGTTCTAGAAAAGAACATTCTAAGAGCTGTTGTAAAAAAGAACATTCTAGGTGTTAGGTCTCAGAAATGCAGGTTGTCAATCCTAAGGGGATGCCAAGCTCTATGTTTAGATTGGCAACGTTTCTGAACTAACTTGATGAAATCAACCTTCAAGGTTAGTTGATTTCCTTCGCTTTAGGTCCTGCTACACCTAGGTGGGTAAACCTTGGAAAAGTAAAGCAGATTGAATGTGAATGCGTGGACTAACTAAATCTATCTACAATGGCACAAGATGTAGGATAGATGAAATGCTTGCTAACTAATTTTAGGTTTAATGTCTAATGAGTAATTGGTAGAAATTGTATAAGCAATATCAAGGTAAAAGGTTTTAAGTAAAATAAGACTAGTGCCTTGTTGGGTAACAGAGTCAGTTTGAAGGATCAGGACTAATGGTTTCCTAATGGTAATAATTCTAGTTGTTTGGCACAGTTTTGGTTTATAACTTGTATAAACGTGTAAGTAAATGACTGACAAACTCTCCTTGATAATCCAACCAAATAAAATCAAATATCTTATAATTCACCAGAAGGTACTTTAATCCTTACTTGAAGGAACCAAATGAAATGAATAGACAAGATTAACAGATAATATTTACTGGAGACAGAATGGCAATCTAATTGTATGGCCCTACTTAGTAATCCAAGCTTAATACTTCCAGGCTACTGTAATTAAATCAAAAGGTTTTAATTCCTCAAATGGATACCAACCTATTTAATCACACAGATACAGCAAATGTGTATTGACAGATCAAATATATATTTGATATGTTTAATCTGAATATCAAGGAAATGCAGAAATGGAGACAGCCACACAATTGAATAATCTTAACAAACAACTGATACCAAAGCAGAACCACTGAATCAGAAAACTTCAAACTTCTTCTTCAAATAAAATATGCAACATAGTCATTATGAAACATTGTATATATGATGTATTTGAATATATTCTACTGCTGATCATCTCCCAGCATCGATTGTTTGGACTTATATAGATATTTCTATGAAGAGTCATAACTCTTCAATAAGTCTTTTGGGAACTTAATAAACATTAACAACTATAACATAATTATGATTAGGCTCTATTTAGCCACAAGTAGACTTTAGCCAAATAATCCAAGTAATCCTGCTCACGATGAGAATCAGTTAAGTCAACAGCACTTCTGGTGATTATAGGGTAAGTGCAAGAAGATGGGGGGCCAAAAAGGGGTCTTAAGTGGCCACTTTTTTTCTGAAATCAGGAAATACTGGCCTTGGATGAGAAATTGAGCATAGTTACACTCAAAATTTAGAATGCAACCAAAACAATGTTCGTAGTGCTCCGAGTCTACTTTCTAAACTACTATTTTGTTTTGAAAATGGCATAGATTAAGGGGTTCAAAAGAGGGAGCCACAGAAATTGGTGTTGTTTCTGTCAAAAAAACATAACATAGCATGTTTTGTGGCTCCCTCAAAAGGTCAACCTTTTTTTGGTATTTTTAAAATCGCTTCAGTGAGAAATTAGCTAATAGCATGTAGTTTATGCCCGATTTTTCTGATAATTTTTTGATGAATATTTGATTTTTTACTAATTTTTAAAGTGGACATATCCTAAAAAACAGAATTTTGGCCGTGCTACCCCTATAAATTTTGAAAACTAATTGAAAATTATTTTTTTATTTTTTTAATATTTGTAGAATGGAGTCTAGTTTCTAAATATGTAATTTTTTTGAAATTTGAATGAATAGTTATTTTACAATGAAAAAAAGACCAAACAGTGGTTTTTGCATAAAAATGGACACACAAACAAAAGAAATTAAAGATGAAAGGTTTAACATTGTTAAAATGTGAAAAAAATCACATCGTCAAATAGCTAAGAGAAAGCCTAACATTACCCATGTGTTCGATTTGTTCAACCTTGAAACACGTGCAAATCTGAGGGTTAGCACGAACGAAATTATGTGAAATTTTGAAGAATACAGAAAAACACGTCTGTGACTGTTCATAAGGCACTCCAAGCCTTTGGGTTGGAAATCCAAAGCCAATCCCAAGCCCAAGGCTTGGGATTCCCAAAGCAAGAAATAACGCGAGCGCGTTATAACGCGCTCGCGTTATTTCTTGCCTTACATTTTTTCCCGCAAGTCTGTCTTTTGCCATGTTTGACATAACGCGAGCGCGTTATAACGCGCTCACGTTATGTCCCACTCAAATTTTTTTACATTCAAGGCTATTCATCATGAGGGTTAAGGCATAAGGGATAGAGTTGGAAGGTTTACGGATAAGGGATTAGCGTTTAAGGTATAGTATCGAGCCCGTTGAGGGTCTAGGAATAGGGATAGCGTTTAAGGTTTAGGGATGAGGGATGACAGATTACGGTTGAGGGTTGAGGGATCAAAGTTAAGGGTTGAGGGATTAGGGTTTGACATTAAGGGTTGAGGGTTGAGGTTCAAGGGTCAAGGGTTTAGGGATAGGGTTTAGGGTCGAGGGATTAGGGTTAAAGTAGAGTGTGGAGGGTGTAAGGATTAGGGATAGGGTTGGAGGGTTTAGGGATAAGGGATTAGGGTTTAAGGTATAGTATCAAGTCTGTTGAGAGTTTAGGAATAGGGATAGCATTTAGGGATTAGGGATGAGGGATTATAGTTGAGGGATGATGGATTAGGGTTGAGGGTTGAGGGATTAGGGTTTAGGGATAAGGTTTAGGGTTGAGGGTTGAGGGATTAGGGTTTAAGGTATAGTGTTGAGGGTTGAGGGTTGAGGGTTTAGGATTAGGGTTTAATAGGGTTGACGGATTAGCATTTAATGTCGAGGTTAGGGTTAGAGTGTTGAGGGTAGAGGGATTAGGGATAGGGTTTAGGGTTTAAGGTTTAAGGATTGAGGGTTGAGGCTTTAGGGATGAGGGTTTAAGGCTTAAGATATAGTGTCAAGTGTTGAGGGTGTAGGGATAGGGTTTAAGTTTTAAGGGTTGAGGGTTGAGGGATATGGATTAGGGTTTAAGGTATAGTGTTGAGGGTTGAGGGATCAAAGTTAAGGGTTGAGGGATTAGGGTTTGACGTTGAGGGTTGAGGGTTGAGGTTCGAGGGTCAAGAGTTTAGGGATAGGGTTGAGGGTCGAGGAATTAGGGTTAAAGTAGAGTGTGGAGGGTATAAGGATTAGGGATAGGGTTGGAGGGTTTAGGGATAAGGGATTAGGGTTTAAGGTATAGTATCGATTCTGTTGAGTGTAGGAATAGGGATAGCATTTAGGGTTTAGGGATGAAGGATTAGAGTTGGGGGATGACAGATTAGGGTTGAGGGTTGAGGGATTAGGGTTTAGGGATAAGGTTTAGGGTTGAGGGATGAGGGATTAGGGTTTAAGGTATAGTGTTGAGGGTTTAGGGATAGGGTTTAGGGTTGAGGGATTAGAGTGAAGGGTTGAGGGATTAGAATTTGGCGTTGAGGGTTTAGGGTTTAGGATCAGGGTTGAAGGTCGAGGGATTAGAGTTAAGGGTTGAGGGATTAGGGTTTGATGTTGAGGGTGAGGGTTGAGGTTCGAGGGTCAAGGGTTTAGGGATAGGGTTGAGGGTCGAGGAATTAGGGTTAAAGTAGAGTGTGGAGGGATGACGGATGATAGATTAGGGTTGAGGGTTGAGGGATTAGGGTTTGATGTTGAGGGTTGAGGGTTTAGGGTTAGGGTTGAGAGATGAGGGATCAGAGTTAAGGGTTGAGGGATTAGGGTTTGATGTCGAGGGCTGAGGTTCGAGGGTCAAGGGTTTAGGGATAGGGTTGAGGTTGAAGGGATTAGGGTTTAGGGACAAGGTTTAGGGTTAGGGTTGAGCGATTAGGGTTTAAGGTATAGTGTTGAGGGTTTAGGGATAGGGTTTAGGGTTGAGGGATTAGAGTGAAGGGTTGAGGGATTAGAATTTGGCGTTGAGGGTTTAGGGTTTAGGATCAGGGTTGAAGGTCGAGGGATTAGAGTTAAGGGTTGAGGGATTAGGGTTTGATGTTGAGGGTTGAGGGTTAAGGTTCAAGGGTCAAGGGTTTAGGGATAGGGTTGAGGGTCGAGGAATTAGGGTTAAAGTAGAGTGTGGAGGGATGACAGATGACATATTAGGGTTGAGGGTTGAGGGATTAGGGTTTGATGTTGAGGGTTGAGGGTTTAGGGTTAGGGTTGAGAGATGAGGGATCAGAGTTAAGGGTTGAGGGATTAGGGTTTGACGTCGAGGGCTGAGGTTCGAGGGTCAAGGGTTTAGGGATAGGGTTGAGGTTGAAGGGATTAGGGTTTAAGGTATAGTGTTGAGGGTTGATGGATCAGAGTTAAGGGTTGAGGGATTAGGGTTGAGGGTTGTAAGGATTAGGGATAGGGTTGGAGGGTTGACGGATTAGGATTTGACGTTGAGGGATTAGGATTTGACGTTGAGGGTTGAGGGATTAGGATTTGGCATTGAGGGTTGAGGGTCAAGGAATCAGAGTTGAGGGTTTAGGGTTTAGGGATCTATAGCAGGACAAAACGCGAGCGCGTTATAACGCGCTCGCTTTTTGTATTTCTACTGAAACGGTAAAAAAGTGGTTACCCCCGTGATCCAGGCCCACATGCTCTATTTTCTTACTGATTCTGCGCGTGCTCTGACAAAAAAGAAGTGCTTTCATGCTATTGGGAAGTTCACATGCACATTTGACACATTGTACCACCTTTGCATGATCTTTCCACCACCTTTTCTACTTTGCCAACTTGAGAAGGAGGAAATAACATAGTTTTCAAACCAAATTTGATATATATCTATATAAGTTTCAATTTTTGTAGTATTGCAATGTTAATTTTGATTCAATTTTAAGAATTTAACATTGAAAAGGAAGCAAGTGGTGAAAAACTCAAATTGTTGAGGAGTTTGATGCAAGAAGATAAAAACACTACATAATTGGGTACTCTCTCCATTCAAATCTTCGTTTTTTAGGTATGTCAAGTCTTTACATGCATGTTCTTTACATTTTCCTTATTTCAGATTGAATTACTTTATCATGCTTTATCATACATGTTTAAAATAGACATATTTCCAATCAAGAAAGCAACCTACAATCTCACATGATGCCATGTATATTTTCTACACTTGGGCTCTTTAATAATTATGTGTAATAAACAAACCTTAGTTCATACCATGATGTCAAACTATACAAGAATAAATCCTTACAACATAAAAAAAATACAATCCCACTATTATCATGTATTCATTTCTTAGGAACTAATATTGGTCTCTTTATCATGTGCTACAGACAAATTCTCCGTCATGCCGAGGAAACGATCAAGAATTAAACCAACACAGGAAGAGATAGAAGCTAAGAATGCAAAGAAAGCAATGGCTATGAGGGAACTTCGTGAGAAGAGGAAATTGGACACGATAAATGAAGACATACCAATTGAAGAGGAACCACAACCATCACAAAGAGATATGGTATTGGCAGCACAAAGAGAACGAATGCAAAAACTTCGTGGTACGAGAGATTTGAATACCATAGTTGGAGACACATCCTTTATCGCAAGACAACATGTAGGGACACCATCTACCACATCTCAAGTTGAGAGTACATCATCACTCACATGTGATGAAGGAGGTACGCCATCGTTCCCACCTCAACCTCAAGGTATGTCATCTATTCCATCTTCGATCGAAGGTATGCCATCTAACCCATCTCATTTAAATATTGATGAAATTCCTAATGTTGAGATGAATTTACCTAACTTGACACCACCTAGAATTTTGCATAGAAAGCCAAAGTATTTGATTGATATTGATGAGAATATTTTGCAGCCAATGGAAGGTAAGATTCCAAAATGCACTTGTAGAAGATATGCTAATAAGATTTAAAGATTGTTCTTTGAAAAGTTAAATGAGACTGCAAGATGTCAACTATTCGTTGAAATGATGCGAAGTATAAAGTATAGGTCTATCATGAAGATTCTTGGGTTGAGAACATCAAAGGCTTCAAGTGAAAAATCTATTGTCAAGAATCTAATGAGTGCGTATGAGAGTGTGGGTAACACCTCATGCACAAAAGATAGTAATGCAACACGGCGTGTGATTACATCGACTATAGTAAGTAGTCAAACGAGGAAAGCTCGTCTCATTAGAAAGACAAGTCAAAAATTGAGAATTAATAGGAAAACTTTATCAAGAGCCATTGGAAGACGCCAAAGAATTGAGGACACTAATGCCAATGAATTATGGGCGTTCTCGGGGAGACTACCACGAAAAGATAAACCAATTGTTGAAGCATTGAGATCACTAATTGAAGACTTTTGGAAGAATTACACAAGGGTATCTCCGAATCAAAGGGATGTGGTAAGAAGGAGAATTGGTAGTCAGAACCGCGAGCCACATCCAAAGCATTTTTTGGATGAGACTCAAACACAGTTTTATGGTAAATTTCTAGAGAAGTATCCTCAAATTAAAATTTGTCAAAGATATTTTGAAATGCTAAAACCTTTCTATGTTAAGATAAATCACACACGCACTACTTGTTGTTGTAGATTACATATTGAATTTTCTAACCATTTTGATGCTTATAGGTCTATATGTTTAGATATGCATACTAACAATGATTTGCAGGGTTGTGCCATATGTGCCCCACCAACATCTTCAAGAGACTTCATATCAAGAATTTTATGTGAAAGAGAGGAAGGTCAAATATTCTACAAGAAATTATGCTTGGATGGCACATGTCATCGTTGCGGTGGCTTGCAACATTTGCCAATATGTGAACATATGGAAATAACACATGCGGTTGGAAATGAACTAGTAGAGTTTGGCAAGTATAAAATAGTGGCATACAATACAAAAGATGGTAAAGAAGCAAAGAGGTGTGAATTAGTTATTGAAAAGATTCCAGTGTATCAATTTATGCCTATATTTCGTGACAGCATAGTGTATGAGTATGCAAGACATGCCCATAGAGCTCGATGGTTGGACTTGCAATTCAAGTTATGCAAGGACACATTTCCAGTTGGTAGCATTGTTTCAGTCATCGACTTTGCAGAGAACTACAGTCTACAGCCACAGCGTGAGGTGCAATCACAATATTACAACTCTACATAGGTTTCTATATTTGTGCACATCGCATTCATTCATGCGAATGATAGTACAGAGGATGACAGAAAGATCATAAGGGAGTATCATTTCTATATTAGTGATGATCGCACGCATTCTACGGAGTTCGTGCAAGGTTGCTTTCAGGTGTTCTATAATGATTTGGCTAGAAGGGGCATATCGTTCAGTCAGCATATCATATGGTCGGATAATTGTGCATCACAATTCAAGAACTTGCGGAATTTCTATTGGCTAAGTAGGAGGCATAATTTTACAGGTATTCAACATATGTGGAACTTTTGTGAGGACGGGCATGGAAAGGGGGAGCATGATGGTGTAGGAGCATGTATCAAAAGAGCCATAGCACGAGAAGAGTTAAAGTATAAAGACAATGCAAAGTTGACAGATGCAAAATTGATTGTCGAGTGGTGTAATGCTTCCATGGGTCCAGGTAATGAAGGTAAGTCTTTAGTTCGTAGATTTTTTTGGTTGATAAATGATACTAACATTGCACCATATGAGGATTGTTGTACACTGATAGGATCAAATGAGATGCACTCTTTCAGAAGCTCAATTGCAGGTTCATGGAGTATCCATACACGAAAGATGTCATGCTTTTGTTCTTCCTGTACAATTCAAGTCTGGGATGAGTGCGAGTCAAAGGAGTGGGTTGATGAATGGCAGTTAAGTTATCTTAGCCCACTTGACACGTATCGACCCCCGACAGCACTGGAACTAACACAGATGGAATCGTTAGTTGACTTTGACCACATATCAGATTTAGTTCAACCAGGTAATATAGGGCACATATATGCATCTAATTTCATCTAGTTCAACCAGGTAATGTCATCTTACTTTGTAGTGTTTTTGTAATGTTGACTAATTTCATCTAATTTGCTACACATATCAATGTAGGACACGTATATGCAGTTATTGCAGATGAAGATAATGAAGAGGGAACAGATTATTACTTATGTCGTTGTGTTGAGGCCAAAAAGAAATTGGAGGCCCCTGTTACAAATGGAGAAAACATCGAATACCCTACAGGATCAGTGGTTATTACTGGAACATGGCTTAGAAGGTACCCACATAAGAGTGTTAATATTTGGCTATTTCAGGACTTTGACATGCATCGAAAGATTCTTCATTACTCGAACCTTGTCGTGGCATCCAATGTTCATTTGATAAAGTATCAGGGTAGACCTTTGAACAAAATATTGTGGAAGGTGCGTGAGTCTGACCATGAAGCAATACTTGACACAATAAAGAGTAGAGCAAATCCAGATGGTTCATTGGATTAATTTGTAAGTATTCACATTGATTTTGTAAAGTTATGTTACATTGAGTTGTAAGTATGCACATTAATTTGTAAGGTTTGTCTTTTTTTATTTCCTCCTGCATTTTTACACATATGTACACATTTTTACATCATCATGTTATGCATTTTTGGTGTCCTGCTCCTGATGCGACCAAACTCATAACTCACCCTACTAGACACCATTTGATGATCTCTCCAACACTCTGGATCCAGGGTGCCCAATCATGATGATGACCTATATACCATTCTCCCAAGGCGCTCATAATGAATGAATGATAAGGAGCGCCTTGACCTCTATAATCAAGGATTTTAAGTCACTTTGAGTCATTTGGGGTCAGTTTGAGTCTTTGAGTCATGTTGCAAAAAAGTGTCAATGTTGTCAAGTTGCACAAAGCAACCTTTGCATTTTTGGTGTCTTGCTCGTGATGTGACCAAACTGACTGTTCCAACGCATTCGGATGGGTACATTTATGCTAGGCATGGTCCTGTTTTTCACCCAAACATGTCAAAACAGTCTGAGCTACATTGTACCAACGATATCCCTGAAGAGTCCAAAGTGCAAAAAGGCTACAATCTTTGACGAGATGTTACTCGAAAACTGTGTCACTTAGAAACATTCCGTCTAAGGCAATGCTATCACGTAGAATGCCTCTACAATAACCTCTCTCAGTTTTTTATAGCTCTGAGGCATTTACCCGTGGTGAAAGGTTTTCTGCTGCCCCAAAAATTGTCAGAAGGAGGCAGTGTAAAGTTGCAAAGGGGTGTAACTTTTGTCTTGCTCCTGATGCGACCAAACTGACTATCCAACGCGTCTGAATGGGTACATTTATGCTAGGCATGGTCCTATTTCTCACCCAAACATGTCGAAACAATCGGAGCTACATTGTACCGACGATATCCCTGAAGAGTCCAAAGTGCAAAAAGGCAGCAATCTTTGACGAGATGTTACTCAAAAATTGTGTCACTTAGAAACATTCTGTCTGAGGCAACGGGATCATGTAGAGTGCCTCTACAATAACCTCTCTCGGTTTTTTATAGCTCTTAGGCATTTGCCTATGGTGAAAGGTTTTCTGTTGCCCCAAAAATCGTCAGAAGGAGGCAGTGTAAAGTTGCAAAGGGGTGTAACTTTCGTCCTGCTCCTGATGCGACCAAACTGACTATTCCAACACGTCCGAATGGGTACATTTATGCTAGACATGGTCCTATTTCTCACCCAAACATGTTGAAACAGTCGGAGCTACATTGTACCGACGATATCCCTGAAGAGTCCAAAGTGCAAAAAGGCAGCAATCTTTGACGAGATGTTACTTGAAAATCGTGTCACTTAGAAACATTATGTCTGAGGCAACGGGATCACGTAGAGTGCCTCTACAATAACCTCTCTCAGTTTTTTATAGCTTTGAGGCATTTGCCCGTGGTGAAAGGTTTTCTGTTGCCCCCAAAAAATCGTCAGAAGGAGGCAATGTAAAGTTGCAAAGGGTTGTAACTTTCGTCCTGCTCCTGATGTGACCAAACTGACTGTTCCAACGTGTCTGAATGGGTACATTTATGCTAGGCATGGTCCTATTTCTCACCCAAACATGTCGAAACAGTCGGAGCTACATTGTACCGACGATATCCCTGAAGAGTCCAAAGTGCAAAAAGGTAGCAATCTTTGACGAGATGTTACTCGAAAATCGTGTCACTTAGAAACATTCCGTCTAAGGAAACGGGATCACGTAGAGTGCCTCTACAATAACCTCTCTCGGTTTTTCATAGCTCTGAGGCATTTGCCCGTGGTGAAAGGTTTTCTGTTGCCCCAAAAATCGTCAGAAGGAGGTAGTGTAAAGTTGCAAAGGGGTGTAACTTTCGTCCTGCTCCTGATGCGACCAAACTGACTATTCCAATGCATCCGAATGGGTACATTTATGCTAGGCATGGTCCTATTTCTCACCCAAACATGTTGAAACAGTCGGAGCTACATTGTACCGACGATATCCCTGAAGAGTCCAAAGTGCAAAAAGGCAGCAATCTTTGATGATATGTTACTCAAAAATCATGTCACTTAGAAACATTCCGTCTGAGGCAATGGGATCATGTAGAGTGCCTCTACAATAACCTCTCTCAGTTTTTTATAGCTCTGAGGCATTTGCCCGTGGTGAAAGGTTTTCTGTTGCCCCAAAAATCATTAGAAGGAGGCAGTGTAAAGTTGCAAAGGGGTGTAACTTTCGTCCTGCTCCTGATGCGACCAAACTGACTGTTCCAACGCATCCGAATGGGTACATTTATGCTAGGCATGGTCCTATTTCTCACTCAAACATGTCGAAACAGTCGGAGCTACATTGTACCGACGACATCCCTGAAGAGTCCAAAGTGCAAAAAGGCAGCAATCTTTGACGAGATGTTACTCAAAAATCATGTCACTTAGAAACATTCTGTCTGAGGCAACGGGATCACGTAGAGTGCCTCTACAATAACCTCTCTCGGTTTTTTATAGCTCTTAGGCATTTGCCCGTGGTGAAAGGTTTTCTGTTGCCCCAAAAATTGTCAGAAGGAGGCAGTGTAAAGTTGCAAAGGGGTGTAACTTTCGTCCTGCTCCTGATGCGACCAAACCGACTATTCCAACGCGTCTGAATGGGTACATTTATGTTAGGCATGGTCCTATTTCTCACCCAAACATGTTGAAATAATCGGAGCTACATTGTACCGACGATATCCCTGAAGAGTCCAAAGTGCAAAAAGGCAGCAATCTTTGACGAGATGTTACTCAAAAATTGTGTCACTTAGAAACATTCCGTCTGAGGCAACGGGATCACGTAGAGTGCCTCTACAATAACCTCTCTTGATTTTTTATAGTTCTGAGGCATTTGCCCGTGGTGAAAGGTTTTCTGTTGCCCCAAAAATCGTCAGAAGGAGGCAGTGTAAAGTTACAAAGGGGTGTAACTTTCATCTTGCTCCTGATGTGACCAAACTGACTATTCCAACGCGTCCGAATGGGTACATTTATGCTAGGCATGGTCCTATTTCTCACCCAAACATGTCAAAACAGTCGGAGCTACATTGTACCGACGATATCCCTGAAGAGTCCAAAGTGCAAAAAGGCAGCAATCTTTGACGAGATGTTACTCAAAAACTGTGTCACTTAGAAACATTCCGTCTGAGGCAACGGGATCATGTAGAGTGCCTCTACAATAACCTCTCTCGATTTTTTATAGCTCTGAGGCATTTGCCCGTGGTGAAAGGTTTTCTGCTGCCCCAAAAATTGTCAGAAGGAGGCAGTGTATTAAGTCAGGATGAAAGCCTATTCACTCTAGGTGCCTGTTTTTGACCAAATCACACATGCGCCTTGAACAACTCTTTCTTCAAGGCGCTTTTCTCTAATCTCTGTAACTCTCCAAATCCACTAAGGCGCAAATTTTACCTCTTGGGCTCAAGATATAGGTTCTTCATCCAAGGCGCCAGAATGGTCCAAAGGCGCATTTCACCTCTAACCTCACCTCTGACCTTACTTGGAGGCGCTAAACCTCATCTCATTGCTCTCCTCCATTACAAGCGCTCACTTACCTCAATCTTGGGCGCATACCAACATCCCAACATCCAAATCACCTAGGCGCTCAAAACCTTCAAGACTCAAGGTGCATTTTATGATCAAACAAGGTATCTCCTGAACAAGGCGCTCATAGTCTCATCAGGGCATTAATCATCATCATGAGCACTCATATTGTTCTAGGCGCACAGTTATCTCTGGAATGCTCAAGGCGCACATACCCTTCTCTAGGCTAGTTTACACTTATTCAAGGCGCTCATTCCAAACTTACATGAACTCCTCATTACAAGACGCATAAACTAGATGATCCTAGGGCATAAGGGTGCTCATAGGAGTTGTTATGTGTCATTTTGGCCAAGGTTTTCCGGAGCAGTGAAGACATTAGGAAGGGGATGATCGTTTGGATAGTTTTGAATGCTTTATTTCTCCTTGTTTAAACTAGGCGCTCGCTGAGGATTGGAGTAGCCTTTGCACCCTCACATCACGTTAATCGGCGTTTCAGAGGCAATCATAGTATAGGAAGATTTGTGCCTTGAAGAAGAGAGTTATCTGGTGAGTGCTTAGGAGTTCTGGCGCCTAGGGGAAAGGTCTAGGTAGAGCGCCTTCAGACTTTGACAGTGAAGTGCCTTAAGGAGTTGGATGATGTTTTTGCCTAGAGTGGAGATGATGTTTTTAGCGCCTTAAGGATGATGATGGAGCGCCTTGGAGTCAGGTTAGTCTGGAGCACCTTAAGAAGGTAAAGCACTTCAAATGTAAACACAAGTGTTTTGAGCGCCCTAATGAGAAGTTGTCTTGGCACCATAAGTTGTTCAAATGAAGATATGCACCTTGGATAGTTGCAAAGACCTAATTTAGCGCCCAAGGTTGGAAGACTCTTTGTGAGCGCCCAGTGTTTGAAAGCTCTTTGTGTTTGGTGCATTAAAATGAATTTGGCACCTAAGTAGTATTGAAACACTCAACTGAGCGCCTAAAGCCCATGAGAGAAGTGATATGCGCCTTGATAGGAATATCATGGAAGATGAGTTTACTGAATGGCGCCTTGAATGACTTGGTTGATTAAGTGTTTTAGCGCCTAGATATGGGATGAATCATTGAGCGCCTTTGGTTGAGATGATGTCAGCACCTTTGAGATTATAACACCTTGGAGTCAAGTTCGAAGGAGCACCTTGAGAAGGTAAAACACTTCAAATGTTTTCAAGGAATTGGAGAAGTCACTTAGTGCCTAGAAGGAATTCCAGAGCAAGAGGGTTGGAGCGCCTTGAGCTTCAAGTCAGATATGCGCCTAGACCTCTACCCTTTAGCAAGTTGAAGCCCTCTGAGCCTTGACAACGTGAGAATGCCTTATAGTGAATATGCGCCTTGGGCAAGCTTGAATACAAAGTTGAGGAGCATATCATAATGAGTAAGTGCACTGTAGGGTTAGATGATAAAGACTAGTGCCTTGAGTGTCTTGGTCAAAATTTTGACATGAGAAGTCTTGCAAGATCAAACCCTGGAGTGCACCTTAGAGAGAACCTATTGATCCTTTGCTTTGACAAGATTTGGGCGCCAGAATGATCCTTAATAAATGGAATGTATCTACACCAATTTTGTGCCTTTAGGGAAGTGATGGTGGCCAGAATGATCCTTAATCTCATGTTTGTGCGCCTAGGTCTAGAAGCAAGATTTGAGCGCCTTAGGATAGGGTTTTTTGCACCTTGTCTTGGAGAGTGAATTTGCGCCTTGGATGATGTTGAAGCGCCTTGGGATGAAATGCGCCCAAACTTACAGAGGGCCTTCAGTGAGGGAGTTGAAGAGAGTGCTTAGAGGAAGGATATCCTTAAGATCAAACTAAGTACTTAGAAACCTAAGATTAGCACCTTATTTGAAGTTATACACCTATTCTGGCACCAGAGAGTGAGTTTGAGTGTGAAGAAGTTAATGTCTGCGCCTTGAAGGGGATACAAAGGGAAGATGATGCACCTTGATGGGTTGATGATGGAAATTTGCGTTTTGGAGCTAAATGTGCGCCTTGAATCTAAATGATATTTGAGTGCTTAGAGGTAAATAGGGGCGCCTTTGAGAATTCTTTGTGCTTTAAGGAATGGATTGTGGCACTTTGGACTAAGGTAAGTCCTGAGCACTTCCAATGATTTTAAGGAGCGCCTTGAAGGAGATAGTGCATAGAGGTACAATGAATCTTCCGGAGAACATGGATAGACAACTAAGTCTCCAACTTGAGTCTTCTAAGTGAATTGGATGATGAAGAGAGTCTAGTCATTTTGGGCGCTAGTATCAGGATGAATCATCCAAAATGGGTGCCTAGAACTAGAAGGCGCCAATGCATGAGTTCAAGGATCCTCCATTGGAGCGCCTAGCCCAGATGGCTATAGATTGAAAGTTTTAAAGCTAAGTGATGTCTCTTAGGTGAATTCCTAGCCCAGGTGCATGTGTTGGGAAAAACTCTTTGGCTCTGGCACCTAGAATTGGGAGCTTTGTAAGATGCACCAATTGATGAAACATTTCTATTTTGCGCCTAGAATAGAACTCTCTCACATAGTTGAAATTGACTTGATAGAAGGAGATAAGTCTTAAGGACTAGTTTGGTGCCTCACTTGCCTATCTCACCTTTGAAATGCGCTTTGGTTGATGATCATCATTGATGGAGCCTAGTGAAATGTAAAGCTATTTGCATCTCCAAAGGATCAAAATTGGATTAGGAAATCATCCTTGCAGTTGAGATTGACAGAGAAGTGTTAAAGGAATCACTTCAAATGGGCGCCTAAGCTAGTTGAGGTGCATATCAATTCCACTGTAACTCCAGACTGACGCTTAGGATCCAGTCATCTCCTAAGGCGCAGTTCCATTCACCCATGACCTCGCTTGGCGTCTAAAACTTGGAAACTCCTTTAGAAAGCTCCTGTTGCGCCTAGAAGATGAGTTTGGGATATCAACTTGCAAAAGGCTTAGAAACTCTTCAAATATGTTAGGCACAATCCCATGGCACTGGAGCTCAATTTTGGCGCCTTCAAGGAATAGCACATGAAGGAACTTGGGAGGTCAGGTGCTTGTAAAAGGGAACACCTTGGAACATCTTCCAGGGGTTGAAGTAGTAAGAAAACATCAAGTGAGTCTAGGCGCACTCCCTTGTGTGAATAGTTTAGCTCTGGCGCCTAGCCACAGAGTGAGGCAGAAGAAATAGTTTGGACATTAGAAGATAGGCGCTCATTCTACAATGAAGCATTCCACCTTCCTAATCAACAAAGACTTGCAAGAATTGACAAAGGAAGCTAAGGCGCACCTTCTACTTGTTTCCACCTCCAGAATGCGCCTAACCTTGAAAGGGGGTTCAAAGATGTTTGTTAGACCTTTTCACTCAAGGCGCTCACCTTAGGCGCACTTTCTAAGTCCTTGTCACCTCAAGGAAACACCTAGTTTGGAAGGCGCTTGCCCTGTTCTCCACTCCTTTCAATTGGCGCCTACAACACAGAATGCATGAAAGGAGCGCCTAGACTCCAGAGGGCTCATTTGGGCCCCTAGCATTTAAAACACTTTCATAATGATGATGTTTTGGCGCCTACTCTTGGAAACAATCCAGAGCATCCATAAACTCTAATTAGCACCTAATGTTGACAAGGCGCAACTTCAGGGGGAGGTCACCTCAACTTGGCGCCCAAGTCAGAAAAACCTGTAAATCCTTCAAATATGCGCCTACCTTGTGAGGTGATGAGTTGAACATTCCAAATCTTCAAATGTTGCTCAAGTAAGGAAGACATTGTAACATCAAGGCTTCAAGGCCTGTCCTTGTATTTCTATTGAATGAGTTGTACTTCATGCTATTGAAAGCATTTTCCATGTAATAAGACATTGCAAGTTGATTAAATCAAGTAACAAGATAAGTACCCAACTCTAATGTTGTTTCATTCAAATAGTTATCTTGATGTATATCTTTATGTTATTGAAGTAGTTGATGAATTGTTAGCAAGTAAAAGTGTTTAAGTAAGGAAAATTTTTTGTAGAACTAGTTGGGTATCTTACACTTACACCATGCCTATCCATCAAACATCACAATGCAATCAAAATCCTAACAACATGCCCATGATCCAAGATCAAGTGCAATCATGCAAAGATATTATCAATCACAAGCCTATTAAGAATGAACTAGAGTCTTCTAGTACCATACTTTTCCATCAAACACCATCATGTAATCCATGGCCTATCAAGCCTATCAAAGAAAATGCAAACATCCTATGTAATACAATCAGACTTTAAATATTTGAAGTAGCCATCTACAAATATCTATTCAAAAGTGGATTTATAATGCAAGTATGGACGCCATCAATAAAAAAGATTTGTATTAACCAAATATCCATATACGCATACATCAATATCTGTCGATATAAGTATAACATATATACAAAATAGCCATATAGGCTTACAAGAATGCCATATAGGCATACAATGTCAACTATGTACAATACAAAATATATGTCCACAAATGCCATATAGGCATACAACAGAGGAACACAATAAAAAGTCATTCCCCTCTAGCTGGTGAAGAGAATAAATCACGAGCAGCCTTTGATCTTCTAGGGGATGGAGACATGCATGTGGGTGGTCTACTACGAACCCGAGGGCTACTCCTCCTATTTAGTTCTTCCTGCACCTTTACCTGTTACAAAAAAAAGTATAGATATTAATATATAGAAATTACATGTTATAAAAAAATGAAACATTTAATAAAATAATCACTTATCGCTAACATATAATCTGTCTGCTCGCTTGCCTCAGTAGCAGGAAAAGGCCCTAGTGATGTTATGTCCTATAGAAACCATCCAGATAGAAATTAAACTTCAAATCAATAATCTTTTGATTTTTCAAAAATAGACAACTATAACAATGAATGTAAATTGAAATTTACTAATCTGCCTCATACCCCTGTCAATGCCATAGAGCTATGAATCGCAGAGGCCACACCCTGCTCCATTGCCCTATGAACATGGGGAGGTGTATCCGCAGCCTGCATCATCTGGAAATAAAACAACATTATTCAATTACGAAAACTATAATAGTGATGCAAATCATGGCTCCTAACATACACACACGCTCATCTAAACATGGAAGTACACACAATAAAACACACAAATCACATACAAAAATTTAGTAAGTACAATTCATTCATTAAACTATTTATTTTATTACCTCCGTAAAGCTTTGAAGTCCACCACCGCTGGCAGGTGTTGCCATGAAATCTACAGTGTTAACCTATTCAACATCCAAAATCAGAAATTAGAATACCATTCATATAACGATGCTATTCACATGTAATATTTATAATTGTTTACTAGTTACATACCTCGACAGTAGATGATCTAGTGAAAAATGTAGGTGGAGAACCACTGAAAACTGCATCGACGCTATGACCCTGAAATTTCATTAAAATCATCAATTTAAATTAGTTAATCTTGTATTTCAAAAATAAAATTTAATAAATTAAATTCAATAAACTTGCTAATATTTACCTGAGTATCAAGGCCGAAAGTCTCACTCAGGAGGGTATCTGTCATCACCATCTGCTCAGCTGCAGATGTAGCCTGTGCACCTGCGTCCTGACTGTCCATGGGGTCATAACCACAGGCTGACCTGCAAGCCTGGCAAGTATGCGGTGGGACCCTACTCCTCACACTATCTCCCAACCCACTCTGTGTTGCAGGATCGGCATGCTCTATGATGCTCTGGGTCAAGGCACTAATCGACCTCAGTGTATCGACCTCAACACTCTCCTTCACAATGGAAGGGATAGAAACATGCTTGTGGGCTGGTCTGCTGATTACTCGTCTCACTACCCGCTGTGGGTCAAGACGTGCCCCTGGTCTATCCTGTGCTGAGCCCCCACCTCTACCCTGGAAGTCCTGCATATCAAAATAGTTTGGCACTTTATTGAGGACAAACTCGGAGTAGAGTTTCCTCAAAAAGTATTGCGGGACCTCATTGTTATTGCATGGAGGATGGTCAAAAACCATCCACCACCTCTGCCCGAAATTGTCCCTTATCGCTTGGTTGTTGCACCAATGGATAGGGAACCTCTTGCATGTAATGGGTGGAGGTTGATTTGTTTGCGGGTTTGTGAAAATTGAACACAAGTCTACTTTTGTAATTTGTAATTTTTTGACATCTTGGTATGATAATTTATCTGCATAGTAATCTCTAAACTCTCTCTTTTTATCGGTCCAACTAGTTATTTGCTTGCTAATTGAATTTACATTTGTTAACATAGACTTAAGAGATTCGGCAAGCATGGACCTATGCAAGGTTGAAGTGGAAGGATCTTTCAACCTTGCAATTATATCTTCAATTTGTTTTTTGTTGTTTTCAATTTGCCCTATTATATTATCTTGTGTTCCAGGGGCATGTCGAGGAATGAATGGAGGAGGTTGTTGTTCTGCAGGTATTTCCTCCTTAGGATTTTGTGGATTTTGAGGAGGAGGTGCATTAACATTTCCTGACAATTAACAAAATATACATTAAAAATCAACAAAAACCTACCTATATAGAAAGAAATTCAAACAAAAAAATAAAGATAACTCACCTCTTTGGCGTGCTCGACGTCGCGGCGGCATTTTGGCGATGAATTGACAAGATTTTTGCGTTGATTGGCGTTTTGCAGAACGCGAGCGCGTTTTTGAGGGTTTGGAGGCCGCGGGCAGAGGAGAAAATGGGAGAAATGAAATTGAGTTGCTTTTTTTTTTCATTTATAGCAGCCCATAACGCGAGCGCGTTATAACGCGCTCGCGTTATGGCTCGGTAATGATGAGCCTGTGGCTTGTCATTACCAAGCCATAACGCGAGTGCATTATAACGCGAGCACGTTATAACGCGCTCGCGTTATGCCTTAATTTTTTTCAAATTATTTTGGCCACTTTTTGGCCCCCCATCTTTTTGCACTTACCCTATATCAAGTGTGATCATGTTCTCCAATTGTTTGCAAACTTCTTTAGACGCAGAGGCTTTGTCTTTTAGAGCTCCTGTGGCTTTGTGTAATATACTTTGACAATCAATAATCCATTCTTCCTTGCTCTTCACCTCTCCATTGTCTTTAAATATCCTAGGCACTCCTGCATTTGAGGCATCATTTCCTTCCTTAGCATCAGCTTTAAGTTTGTCATAATAATTTTGATGCTGTTTGAGAAATGCTTTTGCATCAGAGATATCTATACTATCAGCAGTACTTCTATTTTGTAGCTCAGTCAATTTTTCTCGTATTCTCTTTTCAAGTCTTTCATGTTCTTGAACTGCTTTATGATTCTCTGAGAAATTATCCAAAAACTGGTTTAACCACCGCACCATGTTTGCATACCTGCTCTGCAGTATTGTAACAAATGCATCCATCTGAATTTGGGTTGCCTGATCAGGGGATAACACTTGAATGCCCTGTGAGCTCTCACCTTGAGTTATTCTTTTTGTGGACTGGCCAAAAGTACTCTTAACAACGTCCTTCAAGTAATCATTTTCTTTTGTCAGTCTTTCACAATTCAATTTGTATGCATCTCTTTCTTTGATCAACATTTGAGCTTGTGCTTTATTCAATTTTGCAACATTGATACTAATGTCTGCTGTAATTATAGGGTCAGTTTCCCCTGCTTTCAAAGTCATAACGTGGCCAAAAGTCTTTTCAGTATCAATGATGGCCGTCTTCTTATGGGGAGGGTATAACACCCATATCATCAAAGAATTTTCATCATTGTTATACCTTGTTCCCATATATACTTCATTAACTCCTTCTGGAGTAAGTTTATACTTATCATCTGTGTTATTCAGAAAACTGTCAAAAACCAAAGCAGAATTTAAATCTAGACCAGGAAAAATCATAACCCCTGCATCTTTAAGTAACTGTCTACCCTTGCTAGGTGTCATGTCTTGCATCTCTTTATCTATTGTTTCCTTCAGCATATCTAATAATTTTTTTCATTATCAGCAGAGACATCATCTACTGACTCTCTGATTTCTTTCCCTTTGTATTTATACAAAAATGATTTAAATTCCTTTGATTGAATAAACTTATCATCTGAAATGAAAGAATCACAGGCTGTTTGGCGTGGATCCTCATCAGCAGACCCCTCCTCATCATGTAGTACAACAGGAGGCTGATATTGTTGCATTTTCCTCTTGGACATCTCTACCCTTTTATCTGGTGGCTATTCTTGCCCTACCAGTTCTTCATCTTCAGAGGATACAACCTCAATTTCTGCTAACTGCTTTTTCTTTTCATTTAGATCCCTGTTATATTTTTCTACCACCAATTCGACTTCTGCTTCTTCTAAATTTCTAATGACATCATCATGTGGATAATGTATGTGCATGTATCCACTGAGATTCTGTTTTCTTCTTGCAGAGTCAATAAAGCCTTCAGGGTCAAATCCTTTTCTTATCTCAGCAGTCATCATGTTATAATGCATCAATTTATCCAGAACGAGATTGTAACCTTCTTTTGAAACTACAGTAAAATCTCCAAAACATAAGGTGCTAGGCATAAACGATTGTTTTTCATGTGAACTCAAATGCATCACATTTGAACAATGCATTTGCCTGATTATCTCTAGATATGCAAGCCTGTCAGGGACAGTCTTGGGCAATATGAATGGAGCATCCTCAAAACCATAAACTCTAATCATAGTAGCATCTTCAAAACAATACCAGTCTCCCCAATTATGAGTGACAGTAGGGGGGCCACCAAAATCTTTTGGTCTAAGGAATCTTTTTATTTCAGTTGAAATTGAATATTCACAGGGGTGATTAAAATACCTATACATTACTTTTACACAATGCTCTTCAAATTGAGCATAGCTGGAATGGGCATATCTACTATCCCAAATTCTGGTCCACAGTTGTATAGGTATCTTTTCTCCTTTCTTATCTGCAGCAACAACTTGAAACTCAGTTGGCCATAACCCTACCTCCTGGCCATAATATAACACCATGTGCATAAGCATTGAGTAATGCTCAAAAGAGCATGCTGGAGCACTATTTTTTATTGCAGATAGGCCAGAGTCCATTCTATTAGCAATATATGAAGCATAATCAAATTGCCTTGCATTATGACACTGAATGTCAGAGGCTATGACCATCAGAGGAATAGTCATGAACTCAGGGACCTCTGAACCCAAGATTTGGCCTACAGAGAAATAGGTATATTGTATATATGGTTCAAATATGGCTACATGAAAGGGAGGGCCATCATTTTTAGTTAAGGGCATCACTTCTTCTTCAACCCTGGGCCTATGAATGGGCAACCTCCATCCATTATAAGTTGTGTCCATTCTCCAATACTCTTTATCTAGATCTTCATAAATGATAGGGACAATGCATAAATCATCTAAATCAAAAACCTCACAAATAGCATTTTTTGATAAATGCACAATTGGTTCTCCCTGTGGGTTGCAGATGGCTTTCAAGTTTGAATTATAATGTCTGGCAAGCAATTGAAGGAGTTCCACATTCAGGAATACATTGGGTACAACCAGTTTTCCTAAATTCATGTGCCATGGGTTTGACACAGGAGCATTCCTAAACCTTCTATTATAGTGAAATCTGAAAAGTTCATATCCCCGAATTGGGGTCCAGATATCTCCTAGGCGTTTGTGTTTATCTCCTAATTTTTCCACTTCTGCCCTGAGTTGGGCAGACCTTCTGGCCTTGCGAGTTGACCCAGGCAATTGGTCAATTAGGTCCTGATTCAGTTTTCTTTCTTTCACTTTCTCCTCAGGGGTTTGTTCAGTTTTTTGTTTCTTGGGCTTACTGGTTTCCCCTTGTAACTTTTTGCCTTTTCCCTTCCCCAGAGTTTCCATTTTAAAACTTTGGCAGAGAATTTAAATACAGGCTATACAGTGGTTTGTGTATATGTACCTGTCATTCGGTGGCTGGAATTGGAATCCTCTGCTTTTGCCTTAAGAGTTCTTCTGTATTCTCTTCTCGGACGGTTTTTTGCAACTATAATGATCATAGAACTTTCGTAGCCGTTTGTATTTAATTATCTGATCAATTCAATGTTCATCACTGTGAAATGTCACATCGCCATAACTCCTCTTATCGGCGTGAATTTTGAAATGTCTGGGTGACTTTAATGCTTTTATGGTGCGAACAGTCAATCGGCGTGACCCCTCAATTGTATTCCCGACGCTATGTAATGTCATATCTTCAAGTGGGCGCGACCATCGGCATGACTTCCTTCATCGCCATGTGATTTAGATTTCACTCCGAAGTAATGAGTCTTACCGATATGATTTGTTTATCGGGGTGATTAATATTATTGGGATAACATAATTATGTTTCCCCGACTTTTGTTGTCCCACCGATAGTCATGTTACTTTGGATCGGAATGACTGTTTTAATGTCTTTCCGCTAGAGTATACCCATCGGAGTGAAACATACTATCGGGATAGCTTTCAAAAGATAACCCGATCCGAATCATCTCACCGATGGTTCTTTCATATTCTTTATCAGGCAGAGTATGTCAAAGTATCACTGATACCTTTTGATCGCCGTGACTTGTGAATTGGCGAGACCTAATTCCCTTGTCTCGATATGTTGAGTCATCTCGACAGATAATTGTATCGCTGTGAGTCTTGCCGAAAGCTCTCTTATCGCCAAGACATTTAGTATCGGAAACTTCTTTATATCTTATCCCGATAGTTTACTTCTTGCTGATGGTCGTTTGCTTCATTGCATCCATAGGATGTTCGGTGAGACTCTTGCCGAAATACTTTATCGGTATGATATATACCGTCGGGGCAACTTTTAAAAGGTCATCCGATAGTTGTCTGTCATACCGATCGGTATGACCACTCGCTTCTCTTGCCGATGTAAAGTCATCGGTATCACTTATTCCATCGGTGACTTCCATAGATCTCCTTCCGATCTGCCTTCTCACGCCGATGGTTATTCTGAAATGATTCCTTACGTATCGGTGCAAACAAAACAATATCTTGCCGATGGATCGACTTTGAAGAAATTTGGCACTGCTCATCCATAGACACCTTGTGAGATACATTAAATTTTTATTATGGTCTTTTGGGGTGTTTTTTTAGGATTTGTTCAAATATAATGGAGTGAAAAGATAGTAAAATTTTCAAAAAATTTACTGTCCTAACACTAGGTTTAAGCGTTTTCTAGAAAGCTAGAAGCTTCCAGGATTCAAAGGTTCTATAGCTCTATATATATGTGATTGTAGAGAGCTCTTGGGTACTGGATAGCTACTAGGCACAGCACCTGGATAGCTGCTAGACACAGTATTTGGGATGTGATGTAATGTATGCTAGATGAATACAATTTGCTGGGTTATTCAACTCTATTTTGCCCTGTCTTTTTTCTGTTCATTGGTGTTATGTTTTGCCCTATCTTTTTAGTGTTTTTGAGCCTGTTCTCACATGGTATCAGAGCCAGGAGCCCCAAGCACACAAAAGGTGTGGTTTAAGGAGGGGTGTTGGTGTTGGAAATAAGCCACACCCGGACTGACGATGGACTGGTCCAAGAGGGGCCAGTAGCTCAGTGGTAGAGCACTCCAGCAGCGATTGGAAGGTCCTAGGTTCCTAGAAAACATTCTAGCTGAACCTCTTGCTAAATCTAAAAAAAAAATCTAGGTGAACTAGGCTCAACTACAGATTCAGCTAGAGGTTCAGCTACAGATTCAGCTAGAGGTTCAGCTAGAATATTTTCCAGGTTCAGCTAGAGGTTCAACTAGAAATATATTGCTGGAGTGATTTGTTTGCAGGGCAAATATATTGCTGGATGATTTGTTTGTAGGGCAGATATATTGCTAGAGTGATTTGTTTGCAGGGCTGGTATATTGTTAGAGTGATTTTTGTTTGCAGGGTAGTTATATTGTTGGAAAAGCAAGTTGGAACAAGCTAGAAGTATTATTGGTAGTTCTCTCATGGCCAAGGTATTACATATAAATGATCCAATCTCATATGAGCAAGATAGAAGGAAGAAAGAATGGGAGCAAGCCATGAAAGAGGAATATGATAGAAGAATGCTTGGTATGCTAGAGGTGAACATTAAGGGGGGATAGTAGTATAATGTTCCCTTCTCATTTGTATTTTCTCTGTATTATTCTAGCCAAATCTTAAGGGGGGATGTTAAGGATTAAGATTGTCTAGAAAATGATAGAATGTTTCTAGAGTCTTCCATAAGCTAGAACATTCCTGAAGCTGTTCTAGAAAAGAACATTCTAAGAGCTATTGTAAAAAAGAACATGCTAGGTTTAAGAGTTTTTTAGAAAGCTAGAAGCTTCCAGGCTTCAAAGGTTCTATAGCTATATATATGTGATTGTAGAGAGCTATTGGGTACAGCATCTGGATAGCTACTAGACACAGCCCCTGGATAGTTGCTAGACATAGCATTTGGGATGTGATGTAATTGTTGACCTGTTTTCCTCTGACTAGAGTTAAATAGTTCACCTTATATTTTCCTTGAAAATCCTTTAGAAAATGACCCAAAGAGGCTTAAATCCTTCAAATACTCATGCTATATCTTGCCAACAATCCCAAAATCTTGCCTAAAGAATCCTTGTAGAAAACCCAAAAAAACCTAGAAATCTTTTAGCTTCAAGTATTTTCCATCATAGGGTTTCTCGGTTTTATACTTAGTCATTTTTTATATACATATACATTTTATGTTTCCTTTGTATGTATGTTCGCATCATATGTTCATATATACAATCGCACATACAAAGGTAATATACAAGGAAAAGATGCAAAGTCAATGTGCAAAGGCCATATACATACAAGGGGTTTTTCAGCGTGACAATGACCATCAGCGACTCATTTTAAAGTCTTTCCGATGGGCCGATACAAAGATACAAAGGAAACATGCAAGGTGGTCATCGGTGGGACAAGCCTTATCAGCAGCTAAGCCCAAGCTCTCCCTAACGGCCCACCGTATGCCGATGAATATACAATGGAAAGATGCAAGGTTTTCAGCGTGACATGCATATTGGAGACTCATTTGATAGTCTCCCCGATAGCCCGATATGTGCAAACAAAAGAGTATACAAAGTGTCATCGGACAAACCTTGCTTATCGGCAGCTCATTCCGAGGTCTCCCTGACGCTCCGATGAATGTCAATGTGCAAAGGTTTGGATACAAAAGTGATTGTATATCGCATATACAGAGCGCGGATACAATGTGCAAATGTCTGGATACAAAGGGTGGGGTCCAATGCTTGTATGTATATACAATTGTATGTTTGCACATACAATCAAACATACAAGGGATATGCAATCATGAGATGCAAAGCCCGGACCCGAAATGAATATACATTCTAGTTGATAAAGGTAGAAGTCTGATTGTATGTATGTTTTGCTTGTATATTCGCATTGTATATGTGATATACAATGCTAAGATACAAGGGAAGACATGCAACCCGGATGCAACTGGAGAATCAAATGCAGCGAATAATAATTTTGTGGTTTGTAGTTTGCATGTTGAAGTGCTTGTATGTTTGCATATACAAAAAAGGAAAAGGTACAAAGGCCGGACCTGTTCTAAGTTACAATATGGTTAATGGTCCTTTGAATTCCGCATTGTATGTATGTCAAGTGATTGTATCTTATATACAATCAATATACAGGGGTTGCATACAATGGTTTTCGGCATGACAAAGTGCATCGGCCGCTCTCTTTTTAGTCATTCTGATGGCCAATAAAGAGGATGCATTGTTCAGCGATGGTCTCAAAGCTCAACTCAGTGACTAATCAGGTGGTGCCACATGTCAGGGCTGATTCAAAGGCCAATTCAAAAGGGGCCCGCTCTTGTATGTAGCCATTGTATTGTATATGCAAGGCGACATACAAATGAATATACAAAGGCATTTCAAAGGCCGATTTAGATGCCGAATGCAAGCGCACATACAATGAATAGTTCAGCAAGACCATGCTTATCGACAGCTTAGCTGGAGGTCGCCCTGACAACCTAATGCATACAAAAGTAGTTTGACCATAACTTTGACCGTGAATATCTTGCGCATCCTGGTGAATTTTAACATACTTCAAAAGGCAAATATGCTTATTTTGCCTCCTCTTTCATCTAGCGGACTTTCAATAGGATATTTTCACTTTCAAAATTTGGATTTGGATTTGCATGCTCGATAGACTGGACGTTTCAGCTACCAATTTGAGATATACAGATGCGGATATTTGTGGCATTTATGGGTGCAGATTGATGATTCAATAGCTTACATTGAAGACTCAGAATATTTTCCATTTGCCGCTATTCTAGATCTTTTTATTCCATAACTTCTTACAGGTGGATGTCCCTTCAGATACAGATATTTCCCTGATATAGCCCATGGGGCGAATTTATTGTAGCCGACTTAGGTCAATTTGAAAATGCTTTATATGCATAGAAGTGATGTAAAAAAGGGTTTTTTGGAAATTTTAGCATTCTGTCTTTCTGTTTCCAAACAGAACTTTCCTCTATTGTAACTATGCCTTCTTATTGAATATATGCAAGTTATTTTTACCTCTTTTACTAATTTTCAGTTTAGTGTGAAACTACATATGTTTGTCTGTGAACATTTTTGTTCCTCTCAACCATTTTGTTTCTCACCTATGCTAGAATCATCTGAATCTATGTATGTCTACTTGTTGTATCTGGTTGTGTTGTGCATTTTCTCAGTTCTGTGAGAGTTCTTTTATTCAACTTGGTGAATCACCTTTACTTTCAAGTTTTTCCAGTTTTATCTTTCAATTAAAAAGCATTCCTTTCCCTTTTCCTCTGCAAATTTAGTAGATTTTAGGTGATAACTAGCTAGGAATCCGGCCTTCTCCGGAGGTTCTTTCCAAACATAGGTGACCCACAGACTTGGAAAGATCCCATGTTTCTCCAGATTGCTAAAGTTTTAGAACTACAGCAAGGGTGCACGATCTAGGTGATAATAGTTTTTGGCACGCCCGATGGGACTGTGGAATTAGAAAATAATCAAATACTCTACCTTTTATTGCTGGTTTTGATGTGCATCCAATGATTTTCAGACCTGTAAGAGGTTAAAACTTGCATATCTCGTGACTCATACTGAGGGGAGACAAGTAGGTCAGTGCTACTGTTACATTTTATGAGAAAAATCTAAACTCAGAGTTCAAGTTCATTTGATTATTTACAGTTGTCTCCTCCTAGAAGACAGAGTAGAGTTGTGGTAACGACTCTAGTTTCGAAAAGAATACAATCAACCCCACCAAGTTTCAAGCCAGTAGTACCAGTAGTTCCTATACTGGTTCAAGTAAACCTACCTCCAGTGGTTCCAATGGCGAGAGATCAGCCATTTGTGGCTTTAGATGGGGGGAGCCCATTGAATTTGATAGTGCATGATAATATACCCATGGCAGCTTTAAAGAGCATGCTCTATTTCACTGGGGAGGATCAAACCACCCCAATTGAGCACATTAGAGATGTAGCTTCTCTATGTGGAGTTCATCATGTAACCCAAGAAAATGTAGCCATCAGGCTGCTGGCTGCCTCTTTTAAAAAAAAAACATTACAGTGGTTCAGGAGTTTACCAGTGCAAACCATTGGAACTTGGGATGTTTTGGGCGATAAGTTAAACAAAAAATTTTAGGATAAATCAGATCACTTATCGCTAGTTGAACAGATGACTACAAAAAAGAGAGCTCCTCAAGAGCAATGATGGATTTCAACTTCTGATTTCAGAAGACATGGGATAGAATTCCTGCCATGGTAAGGCCTCCATCAGAATATGCTTTTTTGTATTTTTTGAAAGCTCTAAGTAGTGATATTTTAGTAATGATACAATCATTGGGAGGTACAAGTTTACTTGATGCATATGAAATAGCTATTAGAGCATAAAATAGCCTGATTCAAGCTGGGAAGATAGGACCTAGACCACCAATACCTATTTTCCCTGAGATTCAAGCTTGAATGCCTTTGCCAATCCCATCTTTTGCCCCTTTACCTATTATAACAGCATTGCCAAGTACTGCCAATTATAAAACTGTTGTTTCTAGCTCATCTCAAGAGTTAAGAGAGATAAAAAGTAGCCAACAGAAAATAGAGAATATCTTGCAAACATTTGGGAATGAACTGGTGAACATCAAAAAGTAGCAGTCCTAAAACAGATAGCCTTATCAATCACACAGCCAAGGGTAAAATCATCCTTATTAGGGGCAAAACTAGCCATACCAAGCTAATAGGCCACCTTATCAAAGAAATTATCAGGGTACTAGGCAGAGTGTGAACTAGAGGCCTTTCTAGCCTTACAATCTGGCACCCATTAATGCAGTTAGGGACCTTGTCCCTGTTCAGAATAACCTTGCAGCTGAGTATGAATGGTGTTATCCATGTAATCAACCACACAGTCAGGCAACCTGTTCAAATGGAGTGATAAATTAGGCTTTAATGGTGCAAAATGTTGCAGTTTCATAGCCAAACACACCTCATGATGGGACTAAACAACAACAAGACAGCCTCTGAATGATTCCACTTTCCTAAACTGGCAGGAAGATGAGTTCTGTGGCATAAATAGTGATAATACTTTAGTTGTAGCAAATACAAGAGCTAAAAAGAGGGGTTATGAGATAGATCAAGCAGCAAATAAAGGAAAACGACCTGTTGATACTTCTACATCTCAGATTCCCCATATTTTGCAAAGAAATACTCAAGCAACTACAAGAGAGCAGCCACATTTGCAGGCTGATATTGTTGCTACAAAGTCACACCAGAAGGTAAATGTTACTCCACCTTTTAATATCATTGAAAATATGAAGAAGATGAATGTGACAATCTCTATGTGGGATTCCTTAGCTATCCCAGGCCAAAAGGACATGTTGCAATCTACCTTGTCTAATTTAAAAGTGTCAAATAATGGAACTGTTGACCCAGCTAGGGTTGTTCTTGCTAATTCATCCCAAGACAACAGCAGATAGCCAAACAAAAGTGCTAAACCACTTCTATTTTATGTGTCATTAATAATTAGAGACAAGTTAGTACATAATTGTATGCTGGATAGCAGTGCAAGTAGTTCTACAATGCCAAAACAGATTGCAGACCAATTAGGATTGAAGTACCAACCCCTCGAGAAGGGTGTGCTCCAGCTAGATGGTACAACTGTTAACATTGTAGGTGTGATAAAAGATCTAGGTCTCACTTTGTACACCTGCCCAAATGTTTCCATTTCTCTAGAGGTGTTCATCATAGATTTACCTCCTCATTTTGCTGTGTTTGTCAAGAGAGTTCACAGCCAAGATAGGAGGGTATCTATCCTCAGACTGGTCCCACATGTTCTTTAGGACCATAAATGGCACAAAAGTGACCGTAAAATCTGAATTGCTTGCCAAATATCACATAGAGCCTTATGTCCCAAGTGTTGTTAATGCAAATTGCATTATTTCTAATGATCCTGAGCTTGTTGCTACTCAAGAACTGCAAGCTGAAAGTATACCAGAAGTGTTGTTAAAGGATTGCACCTTAGAAAATATTATTGATGATCCCAAGGCACACATCTAAGAAACTGGTATGGGGGTTTACATACTACACGAACCTGAAACAGAAATTCCAAGCCTGGTAAAGAATGCTGAACAACAGATAGAACAACATGATGAGGTATGGAAAATGTACTTTGATGGCTCTAGGAATAGGAATGGATCTGGTGGTGGTGCAATGTTCATGTCTCCACAAGGTGACAGATATTATTCTTCTTTCCATTTTACTTTTTCATGTACAAATAACACCACTGAGTATGAAGGGTTGATTCAAGGTTTGCAGTGGGCAAGAAAGAGGAAGATTGATTGTTTGCAGGCGTATGGAGACAGTGAACTTATTGTAAATCAAGTGAGGGGACTATACGTTACAAAGAATGATGCTTTGAAATGCTATAAACATAGGGTATGGGATATGATTGAGGAGTTTGATGCTTTTAATCTAATCTCTATTCCAAGAAATTAGAACAATCACACAGATAGGTTAGCTACAATTGGGTTTCAGTTTGATATCCCCAGTGATATTCAAAGAGAAAAGGTACAGCCTCATGTGAAAATAGTTGATAGGCCTTCTATCCCTAACAATAACATTCATTGGTAGGTTTTTGAGAGTGATGAGCAAGTTCTGCGTTTCCTGTTAGAAGAGGATGAGTTCTCTGTGATGAATCAAAATAAACTCAAACAGCAATATGATGATGATCAAGTTATTTAGCTAAGGACTAATAAGCTACCCAGAGGATTGGTAACCTTGGAATCCAATTTTGGTACTGATGATCAGCTGAAGAAGAGCAAAACTAGTATGCAGGTCAAAGAGGAACATTACGAGGAGCTAGAAATTTTTAAAGGTAAGCTTCTCAAAATTGGTAAAATTTGTTCACCTGAGGATAGGAAAGCTTTCATTACTCTTTGTCAAGAATTTGAGGGTGTGTTCGTTTGGGAATACTTAGACTTAAGAAAGTTTGACCCTCATATTGCCCAGCATACTATAGAGTTAGAGCCAGGTGCGAAACCTATGAGGTAGAAGCAAAGACCTTTAAATCCAAAGCTTGAGCCTCTAATGTTTAAAGAATTAACCAAGCTGATCGAGGGAAATATCATTTTCCTGATCAAGCATACTTCTTGGGTCTCAAATCTTGTTCCTGTGAGGAAGAAGAATGGAGAGATCAAGCTGTGTGTTGATTTTAGAGACCTTAATAGAGCCTCCCTAAAGGAGCACTACCCACTGCCTTCAATGGAGCAAATTCTGCAAGTATTGGCTGGTTCAGAAATATTCTCCTTACTTGATGGATATTCTGGTTATAATCATGTGTTAGTCAAGGAGGAAGATTAGTTTAAAACCACTTTTACTACCAAATGGGGCACCATGGCTTACAAAAGGATGGCTTTTGGTCTGTCAAATGCTAGCACTACTTTTCAAAGAGCCATGGATATGGCTTTTAAAGATTTTCTTTATAAATTGGTACTTGCGTACCTTAACGACATCACAGTTTTTTCTAAAGATGCAACTAAACATTTAACCCACCTGAGGCAAGTATTTGAGAGATGTAAAGAGTTTGGGATATCTCTCAATCCCAAGAAATGCATTTTTGCTATGCACGAAGGCAAGCTTTTAGGACACATTGTGTTAAAAGAGGGGATTACCATTGATGTAGAAAGAGTAAAAGATATTTTGGAGCTGTCTTTACCCAGTCACAAGAAGGGACTGCAAAGTTTTATTGGCAGAATTAATTTTCTGCGAAGATTTATACCTGACATTGCAAATTTATTGAAGCCATTGACCACTATGTTAAAGAAAAATACAGTTTTCAGTTGGACAAAAGAGGGCAAACTTAGCTTTGAGTCCATAAAAGAAGCGTTATCCACTACACCAACTCTAGTAAATCCTGATTTCTCCAAAGATTTTATTTTGTATGCTTATGGTGGTCTGGATACCATTTCTACAATTCTGGTACAGCAACAAAGTGAAGGCTTTGACCAGCTAATTGCTTTCTTTAGTCAAGGACTGGAGGAGTATGAACAGAGATATAGTTTCATTCAAAAGCATGTCCTTGCAGTGGTAAGATGTCTCAAGAAGTTTAGGCATCTTATTTCTAACAATAAGGTACATTTGATGGTTGCTCACCCTAGTGTGAAAGAGTTCCTTTCAGGTAAGGATGTTAATGAGAAAATGGCTGGTTGGATTACCAAAGTCATGGAATATGACGTAGATATCAAGATAACCAAGCTCATGAGAGGTAGAGGACTCAGCGAGCAGCTTGCTACTAGTTCTAAAAATGAAATAGAGAAAAAAGAGGAGGTGCTTCTGACCATTGAAGATGAACATCAGGATGATGCAGCAGCAGTTGGAACAGGTTGGGTTAATGACATGACTCATTTTTTGCAAACTGGTGAATGTCCAGTAGGTTTAGATAGAACCAAGAGAAGATATTTTAGACTACAGTCTATTCCATATGTTTTAATAAATGGCATCCTTTTTAGAAAAGATTTTAATGGTGTGCTATTAAGATGCATTGACAATAACCAAACTGACAAGGTGCTACATGAGTTTCATGATGGAACAGCAGGGGGTCATTTTGCCCCAAGGACTACTGCTTGGAAAATAATGAGAGTTGGATATTACTGGCCCAGCTTATTCAAGGATGCTCATGTATGGGCCAGAAAGTGTGTAAAATGTGCCATTTTTGCAAGCAAGGAAAGGCTGCCAACTTTACCTTTGCAGCCAATTCAAGTAGAACAGCCCTTCATGAGATGGGGCATTGATTTTATAGGTCCCATTAACCCACCATCAAGTGTAGGCCATAGGTGGATACTTATAGCAACAGACTATTTCACAAGGTAGACTGAAGCAGTGGCTCTGAAGGAATCTAATGAGAATAATGTTTTAAACTTTTATTATGATTTGGTATCCAGATTTGGAGTGCCTGAGTCAATTATCTCAGACAATGCTTTAGCCTTTGTTGGATTGAGGATAATTGACTGGGCTGTGAAGAATAGAATTTATTTAAACACTTCATCAAATTATTACCCACATGGTAATGGTTTGGCTGAATCTATAAATAAGAATCTCATAAGGATTATCAAAAGATCAATGGAGGACAACCAGAGGACCTGGCACACTAATCTGAAATCTGCCCTATGGGCAGATAGAATAACTCCCAAAAGGTCTATTGGAAACTCCCTATATATGTTAGTTTATGGAAAAGAGGCAAGATTGCCTGTGTCTGTAGAGCTGCCAGCACTAGATATCATGAATCAGCTGGAGATGTTTGAAGAAGAAGACCCCATTGCTGTCAGATATGCTTAACTTATGGAGCTTGAAGAGATCAAAGATAAAGCTATGAAAACTATGAAGTGTCATCAGCTTCAGACAAAAGGAATTTTTGACAAGAAAGCCACTCTTAGAATTTTTAGGGAGGGTGATATGGTACTCAAATGGGATGAGTTGAAAAATAGGCCAGGGAAGCACTCCAAGTTTGACAGCATGTGGAGTGGCCCATTTATCATTACTGAATGCAAGGAGCACAATGCATTTCAGTTATCAAACATGGATGGAGAAAATTTGCCTATCCCAGTCAATGGGATATACTTGAAGAGGTGTTTTTGAGGTATGACTTGCCTTGTAAATCAGTAGATTAGGTTTCTTGCTTTCAATAAGTGCTGTTGCACAATAGTTTAGATCCCTTCTATTTTTCCTTAAGTGTTGTCTAGCACAGTTAGACGAATTGCTTTCAGCATTTTTATTTTGTTTTGGTCTTCCAATGTTATTCATTGCTAATAAGCTAAGTTACTAAGGGCATGATTGTTTGTCAAAGGTATATTTTGAGTCTCTATTTGACTCCATGCCCAATGGATGTTTAAGGCCACTGGTCTAATTGTTTAGCAGGCAAACATCCCTTAGAGGTCACCAAATTGTTGACCTATTTTCCTCTCACTAGAGTTAAATAGTTCACCTTGTAGTTTTCCTTGAAACTCCTTTAGAAAATAACCCAAATCTTGATTGAAGAATCCTTGCAGAAAACCCAGAAAAACCCAGAAATCTTTTAGCTTCAAGTATTTTCCATCGCAGGGTTTCTTAGTTTTATACTTAGTCATTTTTTATATACATATACATTGTATGTTTCCTTTGTATGTATGTTCGCATTGTATGTTCATATATATAATTTCACATACAAAGGTAATATACAAGGCAAAGATGCAAAGTCAATGTGCAAAGGCCATATACATACAAGGGGTTTTTTGGCATGACAATGACCATCGGCAGCTCATTTTAAAGTCTTTCCGATGGGCTGATGCAAAGATACAAAGGAAACATGCAAGGTGGTCATCGGTGGGACGAGCCTCATCAGCAGCTAAGCCCAAGCTCTCCCCGATGGCCCACCGTATGCCAATGAAGATACAATGGAAAGATGCAAGGTTTTCAGCGTGACTTGCATATTGGAGACTCATCTGATAGTCTCCCTGATAGCCCGATATGCACAAACAAAAGAGCATACAAAGTGTCATCGGCCAAACCTTGCTTATCGGTGGCTCATTCTGAGGTCTCCCTGACGCTCCAATGAATGTCAATGTGCAAAGGTTCGGATACAAAGGTGATTGTATATCGCATATACAAAGCGCACATGCAAGGCAAGATACAAAGGGTGGGGTCCACTGCTTGTATGTATATACAATTGTATGTTTGCACATACAATCGAACATACAAGGGATATGCAATCCTGAGATGCAAAGCTCGGACATGAAATGAATATACATTCTGGTTGATAAAGGCAGAAGTCTAATTGTATGTATGTTTTGCTTGTATATTCGCATTGTATTTGCGATATACAATGCAAAGATACAAGGGAAGACATACAACCCGAATGCGACTGGAGAATCAAATGTAGTGAATAATCATTTTGTGCTCCACAGTTTGCATGTTGGAGTGCTTGTATGTTTGCATATACACTATGGTTTATGGTCCTTCAAATTTCGTATTGTATGTATATCGGGCAATTGTATCTTACATACAATCAATATACAAGGGTCGCATACAATGGTTTTCGGCGTGACAAAGTGCATCGACCGCTCTGTTTTTAGTCATTCTGACAGCCGATAAGGAGGATACATTGTTCAGCAATGGTCTCAAAGCTCAACTCAGTGACTAATCAGGTGGTGCCACATGTCAAGGACGATTCAAAGGCCAATTCAAAAGGAGCCCGCTCTTGTATGTAGCCATTGTATTGTATATGCAAGGTGACATACAAATGAATATAAAAAGGCATTTCAAAGGCCAATTTAGATGTCGAATGCAAGAGCACATACAATGAACATTTCAGCAAGACCATGCTTATCAGTAGCTCAGCTGGAGGTCACCCCGACAGCCTGATGCATACAAAAGTAGTTTGCATATGCAGATACAGATGTAGTTTGACCATAACTTTGACCGTGAATATCTTACGCATCTTGGCGAATTTCAACATACTTCAAAAGGAAAATATGCTTATTTTTGCCTCCTCTTTCATCTGACGGACTTTGAGTAGGATATCTTCACTTTCAAAATTTGGATCTGGATTTGCATGCTCGATAGACTGGATGTTTCAGCAGCCAATTTGAGATATGCAGATGCAGATATTTGTGGCATTTATGGGTGCAGATTGATGATTCAGCAGCTTACATTGAAGACTCAAAATATCTTCCATCTGCCCCTGTTCTAGAACTTTTTATTCCATAACTTCTTGCGGGTGGATGTCCCTTCATATACAGATATTTCCCTGATACAGCCCATGGGGCGAATTTATTGTAGCCGACTTAGGTCAATTTGAAAATGCTATATATGCATTGAAGTGAGATGTAGAAAAAGGGGGTTTTAGAAATTTTAGCATTCTATCTTTCTGTTTCCAAACAGAACTTTCCTCTATTGTAACTATGCCTTCTTATTGAATATATGCAAGTTATTTTTACCTCTTTTAATAATTTTTAGTTTAGTGTGAATCTGCATATGTTTGTCTGTGAACATTTTTGTTCCTCTCAACCATTTTGTTTCTCACCTCTACTAAAATCATCTGGATCTGTGTATGTCTACTTGTTGTATTTGGTTGTGTTGTGCATCTTCTCAGTTCTATGAAAGTTCTTTTATTCAACTTGGTGAATCACCTTTACTTTCAAGTTTTTCCAGTTTTATCTTTCATTTAAAAAGCATTCCTTCTCCCTTTTCCTCTGCAAATTTAGTAGATTTTAGGTGATAACTAGCTAGGAAGCTGGCCTTCTTCGGAGGTTCTTTCCAAACATAGGTGACCCACAGACCTGGAAAGATCCCATGTTTCTTCAGATTGCTAAAATTTTTCAACTGCAGCAAGGGTGCACGATTTGGGTGATAACAGTAATGTATGCTAGAAGAATACAATTTGCTGGGTTATTCAACTCTATTTTGCCCTGTCTTTTCTCTGTTCATTGGTGTTATGTTTTGCCCTATCTTTTTAATGTTTTTGGGCCTATTCTCACAAAAGATATGCACAAGTCTATGAAATAGACTATGAAGAAACATTTACAAAAGTTGCTTGTTGGGATACATGGAGTTAAGAATAAATTTATTTTGGTGTATAATGAACCTTTTTTTCCTAAACCATACTTAAAATATTCTGACTCAGCAAAAACTCACCAGGCCAAAATTTAAACTTAGACTTGGGACTCAACCAAAACTCTCGCATATTAAAAATATACATAAATTGTAAAATAAACTTCAATAACATGCAAAATAATGAATTTAGAGAACTTAAGTAGTTTTTCTATTAGTTTTAGACCAAAAAGGGAGTACAATGAATATCATCCTAGAAAAAGTTGTCATAGTTCAGCTTCCTAGTAGTTCCAGAAGTATACCAGCTTGGTTTCTGCAGTTTGTTTATAATATAACATAATGTATTATATATTCTAACATAATTTTATTTTTTCTGCCTCACTTTTTTTCATCCATGTTTGCAAACATGGAGTTAAGATAGTTGAAAAAATAATTTTATTTCTCCTTCCTCGCTTTCTCTTTAAATGTAAGCATATTCTATTTTTCTTTGCACTTCTACAAATATGTGGACATATTGCTTGAAATAATTATGATGACCCCAAACTGTTTTGCTTGTTTCTTGTTGGTCTTATGATTTGGATTTCTAAGTGCTTTGCTATGAAGAATAATTAGTTGGGAGTTGTCATATACAAATTTGGAATGTTTTCTTGCCATATTCTCTAGCTTATAGCTACCTGTTTAGCTCTGGACTTGCAACCAAAACGAATAACAAGTGTGGTCTCTTTGGACCCATCCTGCCATGACTTTAGTTAGATGGGCTTTTGAGTAAATTTGCCTATAAAAACAATAAATTTCCTTATTCTTCTTCATAGAAGCATTTAAAGAGAATTTGTTTTGTTTAGACCCAATATTAAATTTATGCTAAAATTTTCTATTCTCACTATTCTGTTTTAAATCCAGGATTACTTTCTCAAATTTTCTGTATTTACAGCTTGTACAATTTCGAAGAGCTAGATTTTGGAGCGTCGGTGCTACTGGAACTGCAAAATTTAGAATTAATTGATTTAGAAATTACCCTTGCTGCTGCTGCAACAAAATCTATTAGTCGTGATGTTTTCGAGCCATATCCAACTTTTCTCTTAAAAGAAGAGCAAATTCGAAGACGTTCTGGTTTCTTTAGCAGTTACAAGCATGTTGAACATACAAATAGTTGTGATGTTTCTAGTACAGGATTGAAAAATCTATCTAATAAAAATATTGAACTTCTATGAGACTTAATAGATCCATTTCTCCCTATTTTAGAGATGCAACAATGTTCCAATGAAATAGAATCAATTTTGAAGCTAGGGATGTCCTGGCTGCAAAATAGTGGCAATTCTGGTAATTTATCTGAAGAAGATTATGGAGAAAAATTAAGGCTTCCATACAAGATCCTTACATATGTTCTCTTTACAAATAGATTGTCTCTTCATCTACTTGGGCAGAGTTACAGATTAAATGTTGGAGAATGTTTATATCAGTTTGTAGTTTTCTATGACTCTGAAAGGGAGAAAATCTTTAAGCAGTGTAGGAAAACTAGAGGATTTGTCTTTGTCTTCCATGGAAGTCCTATATCTAACTGGTACTCTATTATAAGGTATGTACTACATATCTCTTATGTTCTTGAACCTCCATTAGACAGTGACAGATAAATTCATCTTTTTAATGGATAGTGGTGTTAAATTTGATAGGAATGGATTAAGGTGCTTGAGCAAGTCAGAGTACATGTCTATTGGAAATGCACATGGGAATGGCATCTACTTCTGCCCTGAAATGAGTTGTTCAATAGGTTATTCCAAATCTTTGCCTTGGACAGTGCACGGGATAACGAAAGAATACTGTGTGGTGGTAATGGAGGGATGATTCCCAACAACCAACTCTTGCAGTTATTCTAGAAAATAAAGATACTTACACAAACTTCCTAACACTCAGAGCTACTGTGATGTAGAGAACCCTGAGTAATTTTTTGTTTGAAGAGGAGAGTTATTTCTTGCAAAGCTACTTTTTGTATACAAAACAGGGTGCAATTGCTGAGTTTTAATGTGACAGTCAAATTTTAATAATGTAAGACAATTTTAGTTTGCATTGGCTTAGAAAGTTCTCATAATATTTCTTAAACCAATTAGTATGCAAAAATTATTTTTGCCGAGCATTTTGTGTCACAAAGATAGTGACTTTGGTGCACATGGGCTTCATGTGGAAAAATAGAAATTGTTTATTAAATATTTTGAAAATAAAATTATATAATTAAAAAATAAGTATAAAAATATTTTGAAGATTTAAATTGCAATTATTACAATAAGAAGCATATAATATTTTGAATTTGAAGATGTATTTATTTGGTTTTACAGTTTCACAATATCCCCTCAGTGTTGCATTTTGCATAGGCTAAATTTGCCCTATTTGCAACGCAATTCAACAGAAGAGTTATACTTTCTTTTCTGGTGACTGATTTTGTTTATTAACAGATCATGTTGTGTATGCTCAAGATGGGCAATAAACATAAATTCCATTGTTACTTGCATCTCTATAAATGTAATTCTATCGGTGAAAATGATTATTTTTCAATATTCTTCTCTACCTGAAAGGTGTCTTTCTGTTTCTTAGTCTTGAGTCAAAATATGATTGATTGTCTTTGTTGTTTTTTGCTAAGATAATGTACAGATGTGGACCAGTCAATACCTTTTTGCACGTGTGGGACATTGAAAACTCCATGGGGCAGTAATTCACAAGAACTTGGGAACATAGAAGAAGCATGGCATTCGTTCACTTAATTTGATCAGTCATTTAGAGAACTTAAACTGCTCAAATCTTACCCAAAACATTGTAGCTAACCCTATAATATGCCTTAGAGATATCCACTTTTGACAACATTCCCTTCTTTCTATTGCTAACAAGTATCATCTAATGAACAACATTTAATTGGCCTCCCCTTCATGAAAGTCCTTTGTTCATAAGAGATGATGTGGGCTAGAAGGGGCTCTAACTTGTTAAGGACAAAAGGCTCTATTTTGAACTTTTTATTTTTTGGCCTCCTTGTCCTCTGATAGCAAATCTTCATAATACCAGATGACTTCCAGCACTATCTTCTTGATTCTACACCACTACAATGGTAGCAGTCTTTAACCTAAGAATTTTATTCCAATTAGTAAATATTGTTCAAGAAGAAAGGCTTTGTTTTTAACATTGTTGTCTAGCTTCCTTGTCCTCTGATAGGAAATCTTCATAACTAATGACTTTCGGAACTGTCTTCTTGTTTCTCCACCACCACAACGGCAGCTGTCTTTAATCTAACGATTTTATTCCATGTGTGCTTCATGAGAATTGATTGATGGATAAATATTGTATTTAAGTATCATCTCATGAACATTAAATATAGTGTTTTTATTATTTTGCTTCTATTTATTTTGGTGAATAAGCCTCACTTGTCTCCCTTTCTTAACAACACTATAAACACCAATAATACAGTATTAAGTATTATCCGTACTACAACACATTTTCAGTTAGTTATTTTCCAGTTGCTTTGAAGAGTTTGATTCTGTACCTCCATTTAATGTTTGCATGACCATTATGCTCCAGCTTTGATTTCTTATAAGGTTTAGTTCTGTTGAAGCACATAACGTGTACCTTTCCTTCTCCCCTTGACCATTTTGTTATAATCCATTCTAGCTACAGCTATGCATCAATATCTCAGCTCTACCATCTTGGATTATGGGCTGCCGTATATATCTTTTAATTAAATTGCAATGCATACATGGTGAAATACATGACTACACCACCATAAGTCAGATTCTATGATTCTTTTTCTCCACAAATTCAATGTTGTGACAAAAGAAGCATACTGATGTGACTAATTTTACTTCTACTTGCATTATTTATAGGTAAGAACATGCATTCATTATTCATAGGTAACAACATAACAAACTAAAACACAACTATTCATGAACATTTTGGCAGAAACTTCGCTGCTCTGCAGCTCTTGTTTAAATATAAATATACTAGCCACACAACAGTGTAAATAAAGATTGAAAGGGCTTAAAACAATTGTTTAGGGGGACTGCCCTCCACTTAAATATAACTAGTTTACTGTGGTGCAGTCTATAATGTTTATAAACTATATTAGTAGCAATAATTTATATAGTTGAATTTATGATCAACAATCATGGTTGATAAATATCTCCTCTCATAGAGATTGCTTGGTGTCTAGCTGTCATAGCTTCTCATTATGGATGCTTCATGTTAAATTTATGTGGTGTTAAAGGGATCTATCCTTTAAAGTGATTCCTTGATGGTGAGATCTTACATGGCCATTCTCTAACAATGCTAACGTGTCCTTGGGGGGATTGGAACCTTGGTCAGCCCAACCACTTGACCACAACCCACTTAACGGATTTATTTCATTTTGTTAAAAACATGTATGAATATATTTATCCAATTCCAAGCTTCCTAGGCTCTAGTGCAAAACCAGAAGAGATGCTTGAGAATCTCAAATTATCCACAAAATAAAAAAGGATTAAGAACTCCCAGATGAGTTAAAACAAAACTAAGTTGAAGGCTTTGATAAAGAAAGCACCAGGCAAAATGGGTTAATTTAGGCTCAAGAATTGCCAACCAAATAGATTGGAATTAGCGATGTCAAGTACCAAGAGAAGATTGAAGCTACCAACAATGGTTTAGCTGACCAACCATAGGAAGATGAGGAGAAAGGAGAAAGCAATAAATATTGTTTACACAACTTATAATTATGAAATGGTGTGTCAGGATACCATTTCCAATCTGATGTAGTCAAGGCTAGGGTGTTTTATCAAACTACCCAGTCATGCAGCCAATACAATGTAACAGAAGCAAAAATTTAACATAGAAATTTGAAACAAATTTATTAACTTCAAAACATTAGCATTTACAAATTTCTTGGCCCTTCATAGCCTCAGCATTATAGTGTAATATTCAATCAACCATGTGCTTACAACACCAAATCACTTTCCAATGGATACAGTGATCACCCCCAATCTATTGTCGCTCCACTTCTTTTCTGCAACTATTAACACCCTCTGTGTTGAGCGAAATAACCCACATTCCTTTAACAATCACCCCTCATACCAGAACAGTAGTCACCTTTTTATTCTTCATGTGTGGAAGTTAAACAGTTATGGAACTAAATGTACAGGTATTCAAACTGCCACCAAAATAGATTATTGATAATACTGTTTGGCTAATAACATAAATATCTCTTAAAAACATCCCATACATCGACAAATGAAATCCTTTTCAAATTTTAAATCTCATTGTATTAGCTATCTGTAAATGTTGCCTTTTTCAAACCTCAATTACAATGCTTATCAGTGAAAGTTCAGTTTTTCTAACCTTAGTTACAATTGCTTGTCAGCGAAAACCTACTTTTGAAACATGGACTTTGTCTCTTGTGCCTTCGTCTCTATCAATGATTTGATCATTTTTTGAACTTGCTCTTTGTCCAATTTACTAGTAGAAATTAATTTTGCCAAACCTTGGCCTTGGTCTTCTATCAACAAACTATTAAACTACTTTCTTTCACTTGGGGTCTCTTCTCTTTCACCAAACTCAGCACATACTTATGTCCATCCTTCATGATAGTATACAAATTCCTTTTACCATCATAGATGGCTTCCCTATCAAACTGCCAAGGTCTACCTAGAAGCACATGACAGGCACTCATTGACATAACATCACACAAGACTTCATCCTTATATGCCCCAATCTGAAAACTAACCATGCATTTCTCTTTTACCACTAATTCAAGTTCCTTTTGCAACTAGGTAACTTTATAAGACTAGGACGTTTTGTCTTTTTCAAACCTAACTTTTCTATGATTTACTCTTACACTAAGTTATCAGTATTACCACTATCTACAATTACTTTACAACACTTATCTCCAGACTTGCATATAATTCTGAAAAAACTTTTGCTCTGAAATTATTCATCCTTCTTCACTTATGGTGTTATTAATACTCTTTTGAACATAAGAGACTTGCCCTCTTCAAGCTCTTCCACTTTTGGTGATGCCACTCTCTTCATCTTTCTGTACCATGTTATTTATGCCCTTACTTTTCTTGTTCTTCTCCTGATGTAATTGTAGACATTCGTAAGCTGTATGTCTTGCCTCACTACATTGAAAACATTTCCCAAGGAACCCCTTGCTACTGCTACCACGTCCTCCTGTAGAGTATTCTCTTCCTCTCACTCCTTGACTTGACTCCTTATTCCATTCTGAATTTGTTTCTTCTTCCTAAACTTGTTTTCCTTTGTCGTTGCTTCCTTGTCCTCTCCCGTCTAAGAATTTCCCTCTTCCTCTTACATTACTATGTTGTCTTCTTTCTATCTTTTCCTCTACTTTCAAAGCATATTGATATGCCTCCTCTAGTGTATAAATCTTCAGCATACTCATCTCATCTTGTATATTAAACCTCAACCCATTTATATATCTAGCTACTTTCTCTTTATCCATTTGATGATGCCTAGATCTAATTACCAGTTTATAAAACTTTTTAGTATAGTTCTTTATGCTCATATCTTTCCACTTCATACTCTAAAGTTTTTTGAACATCTCCAACTCATAATCTCCAGGAATAAATTTGGCTTTCAATCGAGTAACCATTTGATTCCAAGTTGGGTTATTCTCACATATCCATTAGCCACTCTCTCTCTTTGCAAATCCCTCCACCATAAAGAAGCATGTCCTTTGAGTTTTATTTGTGCCAATATCACCCTTTGAGGGTCGTAAATATTTTCATATTCAAAATACTCTTCTAACTCGTCTATCCAGTCTATCAATTCATCAGGATTCAATGTTCCAAAAAAATTAGAAATTTATATTTTGTTACCTCCTCCAACTCTGACAAGCACTCTTAAGAATGGTTCTACTCCAACACCTACTGGCTATTCATTTTCTCTTTCTAGTTCATGTCCTCCACAATTTTGTACTCATCATCAGCATGATCTTCCAGACAATCTGGGTTTCTCCTCAATCTAGCAACTAAATTTCTCAACTCATTATGCATTTCAACATGAAACGTTTCTAACATTTCCTCCATTCTAGGAACTCTTCTTCTCAGGGGCATCTTCTCAAATTACAACCACTACTGCTTGCTCTCCACAAACACTGGGGAAACAAAATCCTCTTCTACTCAAAACTCCAGCATCTCTTTTAGCCCTCAGTAATTACAGGACTCCTCTTCACACCCACAAATACCCTCTTGAGCCCTCAGAGACAATACTTCAGGTTCTCCACAATGTATCTCCTCCTAGCAAGAAAGCCTTGCTCTATATTACCACTTGATGCAATCAAGACAAGGGGTTTTTATCAAACTACCCAGTCATGCAACCAATACATTGCAACAAAAGCATAAATTTAACATAGAACTATGAAACAAATTTATTAACTTCAAAACATCAGCATTTATAAACTTGTTGGTCCTTCATAGCCTCAACATTAAATTGCAATATTGAATTGACCATGTGCTTACAACACCAAATAGCTTTCCAATGGACACAGAGATCGCCCCTAGTCTATTATCAATCCACTTTTTTTCTACGACTATTAACGCCCTCTGTGTTGAGCAAAACAACCCACATTCCTTTAACAATCCCCCCTTGTACCCAAATGGTAGTTGCCTTTTTATTCTTCCTGTGTGGAATTTAAGCAGTTATGGAACTGAACATACAAGTATTCAAACTACCAACAAAATAGATTACTGGTAATACTGTTTGGATAATAACATAAATATCTCTTAATAACATCCCTATGATATTAGCAAATGAAAGCCCTTTCAAATTTTAAATCTCTTTGTATCGGCTATCAGCAAATGTTGCCTTTTTTGAACCTCAATCACAATGCTTATCGGCAAAAGTTGGATTTTTCTAACCTTAGTTACAATTACTTGTTGGTGAAAACCTAATTTTTAAACTTGGACTTTGTCTCTTGTGCCTTCACCTCTATTGGTGATTTGATCATTTTTCAAACTTGCTCTTTGTTAACTTTATTAGTAGAAATTGATTTTACCGAACCTTGGCATTGGTCTTCTATTGGCTAATTCTCCTGATTTTGAACTGATGAAAAAACTTAACAATTTCCTCTATCAGCAAATATTCAATCCCACAAACCTTGGACTTGAAGCATTTTAACTTTAGCTTTATCACTCAAGTTCTTAAGCTTTTATCGATGAAATTTACCTTTTTTGAACCCTATCGGCATATCGGCAAAGTTTAAAAGTTACAAACTAATTCGTAAACAAGAAATTTTACCAATACCAAGTGTTTAGCCATCAACTCTTTCTATCAGCAAAACTAGTATTTCACAAACTCTTTATCTTTTTCTTAAAGGCCCCATTCATGTGCTTGTCGATAAACCAAAAACTTTTGAAACCCATGAGCTAACTAAAGACTTAGAACTTTTCTTCTATCAACAATATTCCAATCCCATGAACTAAATAAATCATGGCTCCAAAAGCTCTTATCAACAAAGTGAGTCGTCGGCGAACCTATGGGTTCGTGAACGAGTCATTTTACTGACTAAGTTCGCAATCTTGCAAGTTCACCGACAATGAAGAAACTTCAATCTGATTCACCAAAACTCCATATGGATAACTAAACAATAATTAGAAATCAAACTTACCTGGAAGGCTTTTGGTTGGGGAAATCACCTCTCGACAAACTGAGAAATTGGCAAACTGTCGAACCAGCAAACTAAAAAGTTTGCAAATGGCAGACTTTTCTTACTCATCATAACTTCATCATTTTTCATCCAAATTTCACCAATTTAGAATTAGGGATATCCATTAGGCTATTCTACATGATGATGCTCTTATCTCAGCCAAATAAATATGCATTTTCTCCAGAAACACAAAACTAAAACTGCAAGAAAATAAAGCCAACAACTAACTTAGAAAATAAAATAGATTTTTGGTGACACAGGATTGCTAGTGAACCTGGATGCTCCTAGATCACAATCCTTCCGCTAAGGCTTGAATGATCTAACCCAAATTTTATGAATCATCCAAGGACAAATGGCATCAATAGTAGTCTAAAAAGTCTCCTTGTCTTGATTGGACTACTTGAATTTCATTTTAATTTATAGCCAAAAAAGAAAATTCTTGGTAGCTCCATTAATGAAATCTAGTAACACTCTAACACCTCGTTTGAAAATTTTCAAAGCTTAGATCCATCGCACCTTAGCTAAAGAGTAGTCCTAAAAAGATAGACATGAGACTACCAAATACACTGTTGATTGATTGAAAGGCCATTCCAAAAATCATTTCCCAACCAAAGAAGCCAAGGCTTAATAGCCTCAAAGTTTTCCAATTCTCTTAATAACAAAAGTGGCTTGAATCTGACCCAGTTCCCTCATGGTGAGGAGAGTACCAAGATCTAGGCCTTTCCAAGTTGACTACCCAGAAGGCACACTTGAACTGCCTGATGATAATTTTCCAGGATTCATTTCCCTTGAGGGCACTAACAATCCATTTAACACATAAGGCAATACATTGCCAATGGACTGAAAGCAATTCTAAGCCACCAGCATCATGGGAAAAACAAAAAACTCCCAAGCAACACAATTAAATCCTTGGTGCCCATCATTGGAGGCCTAGAGAAAGTCTCTACGAAATTTATCAACATTCAAATGCATCCAATGATAGGAATAATAAACATGGGTGGCAACCAAAATTTTAGAACAAATCTAAAATTTATTATTCAGGAAAAAAGGCTTGGTAATCCAAAAATTGATTTTTTTCTGAATCTTGACAACAATAGCTTGTCAAAAGGTGATAGGAGAAATTTGAAAAGCAAAGGCAATGCCCAAGAATCAAGAGACATCCCCTCATCAACCATTTCCAGCTAAAATTATCTAACTAGCCTAACTTAGGAAGAAAGGATTATAGCTAAATAGAAAAGGTTTTTCCATGATCATTCACAACTCCTTCCCACTTCATAGAAAAATATGATTTCCATTCATTATGCACTTGACATGGTACAATTGTAAATATTTATATGCCTTTGGATTGGAACTATGGGCATCACAGAGGGTTCACATTTGTACAGTTCAAAAAGGATGAAGAGGAAAATAATGCCATCAAGGATCTCGATGGAGAAATTTTGGATGGTAGATTAATTTCAATTTTTATGCTTTTTCAAAGGCCATACGATTTGTCTCTATAAATTCTAGGGATCGATCTCCCCACCTCAAGTGGCCTCCCTTTCTTTATGGTTTGAACCCTATTAATGAGATGAATGAAAATGACTCTGGGATGACCTATTTGGAGGAAGTTATATTTCTAGCGATGGAAGCATATCTTCCCCTACCATAAGCAATGATGACTCTTTCTGATTCTGGACACAAGGTGAAGTGATATTTACTTAATCGCTTATGTCACACACCTTCAACGGACTAGTGTTCATAAACTTGGACCCCACTATACCTAGTGTATATCGAGGTCTCCCTAGACACCTTGTTAACCTAGATTAGTCCTTCGACCATCATTTCGTACAGTGCATCACTATAGCAATGGAGAACATCTCATACTATTACCTCTGTTGTTTAAGTTGGAACACACTTTGGGTAAGTCGTTAGTCTACCTACTCAATGACTCTTTTGGCCATCACTTCATTGCTACTTTTTCCAAAGTGGATAGATGGGCTTGTGCCCCTCTGCCAAGCTATGTTTTGTTGCCACGTTTTACGATGGCCATTGGGATTTCTATTGGGGCCATGGGCCTCCTTTTTTTTAATTTGGTTCTTTAATCTCAATTAAATCTATATAGGTGCTCTGCACCTTTCTTAAAACAAATATATATTGTGCATACCATGCAATTATTCTATTCATTCAAAAATAATTTACATGCTTTGTCAATAACTTCTTTTGTTGTTATAACTACCTTTTCTTCTTCCAAAATATGTGGCTTATCCATGCAAAATAGAGTTATTGCAAAATAATCCCTCAAGTCTTTTTTGGTAGCTTAGAAAGTTTATAAAACATTGGTGGAGGTCAATGAATACTTTTGAAACCAAGTTTTAGTTATTATCAATGTTTTTAGACATTCTCCTCATTGAATAGAAATGAAGATTTTAGAAGTAATCATGTCACTTGATAATATGTGGGAATCTCTTTTGTTAGGAAAGGTGTCTCAATCTTGCAATTACAAATAGTGTGATTTTTCGGTTATAAAAACATAAGAATGCAATTTCTAGGCTATAGGGTTGGGTTTTGGCCAAAATAATTTTTTTGGGTGCTCTACACTACCATCAGTGGTGCCCAATGCATAGATCTATTAGAGCTCTTCAATTTAAAAAAATGAGCACAATCAACCCACCAGATCAAAAGTCATGGCCTATGGAAGTTGGCCCTCCAATATTAGAAAATGTAAAAAACTGTTGGACACATAAAAGAGATGTAAAGGGGAGTTAGACATGTTGATGTGTGTTTTGACACATCATAAGGCATCTTTGATTGGAGATAGTGTAACCTCAAGAATTTGGGTGCCACTTTTGAGTGGCTTTAGCTCATGTTTTTGTAATTACTGTTTGACTATTGTATCTCCTACATATGAGGTTCTTTAGATGGAGGTTGTGTGTGAGAGTCTTATAGATGTTGAGTTTCCTCTAGAAGTCTGGTTGGTGATACTCCTATTAAAGCTTTCATTGCAAGTATATTGTAATTTCTTGTTGATTTCTAAATAATATAGTGGGCAATGTTCTACCAAAAGGGTTTTCCCCATTTAAATTAGTGTGTTGTGCTATGATTATTATTTTTGTTTATTTCTGTATAATTTTTGTAACTACTATAAAGATCTGAAAATCTTTGCATAACCCTCCTCTCAAGATTAGTGTAGGAAGGTATTTTTCTACCTTAGCTTCCTTACATCTTTTCCAATAGTTTTGGGAGAATTTTAAATGGTACTCACAACTTACTTTTTACTTTCATGAAGTGCTTTCTTGATTCTTAATCGATGGTGAGAAGTGGCTAGTAATCCATCGATGTTATCCACTTAACTTAGCAATAATGAATATTGACTATCTGTCAAATATTGACATGGGTTATAAAACCTTCTCCAACTACTAATGTTCTTTTAAATATTTCTTGACCATGTTGGAATGCACAAGACAACTGAGAGCAGGGGTGAATTAGTTGTAGCCAAAAACTTGAACCCTTACTAATAATCAAATCAACAACCACTTAATTATCCATCAATCCATTAGTCTAATTAATCATAAAAGCATATAACATAAACCTAAACACATCAACACCATAAACACATGAAACACCATATTTACATGGAAAACCAAGAAGGGAAAAACCATGGTGAGGATTAGGTCAGAATATAAATGATATCAACAATTTGCAATATGTCTTTCTGCCAGAGGCTCCCTGCCTCAAGGTCTCACTTTCCAAAGAAATGTTCACTGCAATAGGCTCACTGCCAAAAATGAAAGAAGATAGAAGAAGAAATTTACAATGAGAAGATATCTCAAAGAAATAGGAAATCTACCATAGAAACACTCACAACATTCGTAACATCTTAGAAAGAATTGTAGACACCTTCTGCTCATTGCATCTAGTAGTCTAGGAAATGAAAATCCTTATTGTTCTTCACAAACTCGCATCACATAGACATCTCACACAACCCTTTCATCTAGCAACATCATTCCACACAATCTTTAAATATTCAATACATATTTATACTTACATCGACCTTAGGAACAATCTCCAAGGTCAAAACAACCTTCAAACTTAACCAAATTCAAATTAGGTCTAGACCCAAACATTCCTGTGGTGGAAAGGAATGAATACATACCACATGACACCTTAGCAGGTACCTAAATCCACTCTCCCATGCTTCTACATGCTTCCACAAAGTCTAAAACACAACCTCAAAGAGTGTAAATAGCCAAGTCGGCGAAAACTGGTGTTTACACTAGGATCTTTAGGCACACTCTTCAATATAGAAACATCCACAAGTACTTGAAAATCAACAAAACCTTCTGCAACAACTTCAACAACTCTCACTTGAAGAGTCTTCACACTGGAACACTTGAACTACATTGACAACAATTGCAACTTAAGAAAGATAGCTTGCAGAGCACCAATCCACAAATCACTCAAAGTAAAGGAAGCTATATGCATTATAAAGATAAATCTAGAACCCCAAACCAAGAACCACGACTGTGGAGGAATGCGGAGCAAAACAATTTCTCCCAGTCACCTCTGCTTAACTCAAAAACACTATCCGAACTCTGGTGAACACATCTATCTCTATACAATGAATCAACACCTCGAACTTGAAAAATATCAACTTTGAACATCCCTAAACATCACCTCCAAAATGCATAAGAATATTTTTAATAGTGGAGAAATGTGGACCAAAATACTAGCATTGTTCTACAAGTTACAACTTTGTAACACACTATTTCCTCCAAAGAACAAATTTTCTCGAAAGCACTTGGAAAATAAACATCAGGAATTCATTCTAAACACCTTCAACCTCTACTCAAAGCAACTGCACAAAGGAAACGTAACCAACATGCTGACACTCTACAACAACAACATCTACAACAATCTCCCCAAACAACAACACTTACTACTCATACTTGCAACAAATCTACCCACCTCTTTTCAGTAATATAAATCAATTCTTCATCTACTTATCAATTGTTCACTTTACTCCTCAATTGGTTGCTAGTATGAGATCCTTCTTAAATATAGTTGATTGCTCACACCTAAATGGAAAAATAATTCCAGGAGAAAGAGAGTTGAATGAAGAGGTGATCTGATTCACCAACTCAAGATGATTCATGGCTTTATGCCTTTCTTGTATGTCAAGGTGTAGCAAACCTATAAGCTCTTCTTTCAAACATTATTTGCATTATAAAGGACATCAGGCTTTGATATTGGTTTTGAAACCACATTGAAGTGCTGACAGTACTAATCGTTAATAAATACAAAAACTTGAGCCATTAAAATTTTCCTCCATATTTAACATACATATTAACCAATGCATTTGATATGAAGACTTGAGACTGGAAACTACTTCTAGTAATATAGGTATGCATCTGCTTTCCCTATTTTGAATCATCGAGATTTACACGTGCATTCAACATGGTAGTATATGTGAAGTGACCTGCCTTCATACCCCCAACTTATGCATTTTCCAAAATTGTTTCTGAATATCTTCATAATTTCCATGTTGGGAATATTTTGTATCCATTGAAAACCTTGACACTAGTATTCTCATGAGTATTTTGTCAAACATTCTATACATCCCAAATTCAAGATGCATAATTAAGAGGCCATACAACTTTGGTAATTTGAAAGCTATAATGATTACTACAATGGTGATGCTTGTGAAGTGGTAGGCATAACTAGGTGACCAAATCACCAAAAGAATCCTCATGGGCTCTTGTAGTAATATCACCTTAGATTTCTATTTGTCCCAGTTGAGAAGGAATGTGCTTTTTTCAAAAAAGATTAAAGTTTTGAATAATCGTTTCTTTGTTTGTTTTCATTCCATAGGAGGGATAATAGACTACATAAAATGAACTTTGGAGGATGCTAATATCGCAAGGTGACTAAGACAATAGTGAGAGAGAGAGAGAGAACCTTTATACTTGCAACAACAAGATGATCTCACATGTGATAATGTAAATGATATGATAAAAGTTTAAAATTAGTTAGGGTCAAATATGTGGGTAACAATACCAAAAGAAGAATGAAGATGAGGAACCTTGGAGGATGGATGAACAATAACAATGGGAGAAGGTTGGGTAGGAGGGAGAAAATGCACTACATAATGAACTAGAATAGTTTTGATTAAGATTAAGATAGTTTTTAAGGGATCATAAACCTTGTATAGAACCAAATTTTGAAAGGGTTTAGAACCTTAAATAAAATGGAGCCTTAATCAACAATAGCCTAAAAGGTCAGCGAAGCTACCATTATAGACCAAACCAAACTAGAACTGGCCTACACAACACCTAGCCTCATCCTTGCAATTTAAACACCCTTGACCTAGGTGTGGGATTCATATACATGTTTTAGAAGACCTCTCTTCCATCTTTGAACAATCATCCACAATACATAATTTTACAAATCCTTAGATCAAGGAGAGAAGAAGGATCTATCCTCTATCTTATACCAAACTGAGACACCCCACTACAAAATGTCTAGTCAAAGAAGATGAATATTGTACCAAGTCCACAGGGAGAGTAGGAGCAATGGACCCACCACCCATTGGCAGAGTGGGTCAAGAGGTGGTGCCACCAAACCTAGGTCATGAGAAGAAGTCCTATTAGCAGAAAAATTAATAGCCTCAACATCTCTAGGGGGATTCACCTCAAGAACAGGGGCCTTTGGGACCACATTCTCAGTCCCACCTTCCTTAGAATTAGAAAAATCACCAATAGTCAAGTGGTCAAGGAGGACATTCCTCAAATAAGTAGTTCAACCCACATCATTGCATCAAAAATGGGGGCAATTAGAGGTTACGTGTCCAATAGCAAAGCATCTCCTATATCAAAAGGGGATACCCTAATAATCAAGCATGTGAGTCCAAGGTCTATCCCCCACCATTGGGATAATATCCTTAAGAAGATCCTTGGAGATGTCGATATCCACTTGAATACGGGCATAGGTAGTGTGAACGAAGTTTGAGGAATCTAAATCCTCATGTAGAATATGACTAAGAGCATTGCCAGTAAACTGAAAATAGGAGACATCCTAGAAGCAGAGAGGGAGGTTAGGTAGTTTGACCAAAAATGGCATGATACTAAGAGATTATGTTAGAGGATTAAATGGTGTAGATGGGATTTGGGTGCCTTCTCATCCCACCAAATCAAGAGTCAATCTCCCAAATTCAATTCATATATAGAAATACAATTTGCATGCTCATTAATTCATTCAACCATATTCTTATACTAAGAGAAGATGTTAGAGGATTAAATGGTGTAGATGGGATTTGGGTGCCTTCTCAGCCCACCAAATCAAGAGTCAATCTCCCAAATTCAATTCATATATAGAAATACAATTTGCATGCTCATTAATTCATTCAACCATATTCTTATACTTTCATTAAATTATATTCAGAGATCTAGAACTTCACAAAATAAATAAAAGAGAATACTTTATTTTTTATTCATCAAAATGGATGGCTTATGACCTTTATTTTTCCTTTCTCAGATTCAAAGATCAATTTGGAGGTTTCAATTTTTGTATGCCCTATTAGCTTTGTTTTAATTTTCTAGTTTCCATCATCTCATTGACCCCTTCTTTGTCTACTTATTCTCTTTGCTCCTTCCATTACTTTTACCTCTTTTCCTCTATCTTTTCTTTTCTCTATGTTTGTTGTGGCTTGTTTTTCCTCTTTCTTTGTTTATATCTTCTTATTTCCTGTATTTCTCTCCGATAAACCCACAACTAGTTTTTTGTTTTCTTCTCCTTTCTTTAAATCTTAAGCTTGTTCTCTTTCTATTCTTTTGTTCTATTCTTCTTTTCACTTTTTTCTTCTTCTCTTAATCTGCCTCACCCCTTTATTTTTCTTCTTTTCTTCCTATATTTTTTTTCAATTTGCTTGTGGCCTTCTTGTTCTTGTTCTTCTTATCTATACTCTCCACAGCCTCTCTTCTCATTTTCTATGTATTTCTCCAAAATAAAATCTTTCTAAAATTCACTCAATTCCTTTTCCATGTTTGTTCATCTTCCATGGATTTTTATTTTCTCCTTATTTTGGAGAAAACAATGAAAAGAAATTAAAATGTTACCTTATCCACACAACCTCAAAGGCATCAAGCAGCTAAAAAAATGAGATCTACAAATTCTATGTATCCATTAAAGGCGTCATCAAGTTGTTAGGATTAGAATAATAGAAAATATAAGATGCCATGCCTCTTTTATATGGTGAAATATGTCCTAGAATAAATACCTTATCCGATGTCAAAATTTAGAGGAAGACAACTAAAACTTGATAAACCTTAGAATCCAATGTGGATACCTTAAACTATATATATTTATGTGCTCCATTGCATTACTTAACAAAGACAAAACTCTATTATTCAAAATCTAAACTCAATAAAATGATGGATTTGGCCACACATTATGGTGACATTTATTTACATTAATTTTGAATGAAAAAAATCATCCTCCACTATTATTGAAACCATAGCATGAAATGAATTAAATCAACATTCATTCAAACTCTTGACAACTCCAAAAGATTTTACAAAGCATGGAATGAACCTCTAGAAGCTCAAAACCAAACAATTTTGAAACCGCAACCAACAAAATCAAGAACGTACATAAAACTGCGAACTAAGAAAAACTAAACAAAAATTATGAAATAACAAAATTTATGTGTAAGATTGCTCTTACGCTCGAATAGTCTTGCATCATTACTAGAGGGAAACCATAGTTTGAGTGAGAGGGAGTGATGACCCCACATCTAAATCCTACCATCAAACACTAGCTTCCCTACACAATGAACTAGAATAGTTAACTTTGGTAAAAATACCTTCAAGAATATCAAGACCAAATGGTGCACCAATGAATAAATTATGAATGGGATTAACCAATTATGTAGGACAATTAACATTATTAAGATCTTGGAAAATTGATTGTGCACGTAAAAAAATCTCTTGCTTATTCACATATGCCTCAAGATCAAAATCAACTTGCTAATTACAATTAACATACATGTTGAACCAACAATGATCTCTTGATTAGATGAATGATAACCCATAGTAGGATGTAGATGGAGACTTCTGAAAGGGAGGTTATACTAGTTATGAGACTTTGGTATAAACAAAACCCTAAAGGATTAAAGGTGATAAACCAAGGGTATTGGGGTAATATATAACTTTAAAAAGTAACAAGTCTTAGATCTAAAGAGTAGATATAAAAAAATCCTAAGAGGGTGTAAAAGTAGATAAGTTCACCAAAATAAAAAAGTAAAATACATAAAATTTTCAAAGATCTAGGGTAAATCAATTAATCAAACAATGAATAGCAAGCAACTCTAATATAACAAGTTGAAGGGGCAATATTCTTTATTGATTCGATATGAAACGATATAGTGCAGAAGATTTATACAAGGATGATGCAGTTCACGTAACAGTATATCAGTTATAACTGCAACATTGTTAACAATGTAATACCACAGTTGCTATAACTATTCGCCAACATTCCCCCACTTATTACATTGTTCTTGCAATAGTACCAAGGGACCCCTCCTGAATGCTAAAATTCTCAACAAAGCTGATTACCTAATATGAATACATATTTTATAGAAGATCTTCTCCCAAAGAACAAATCCTGAACCAAGCGGGGCTCCATCATGTTGTCTCATCTACCCTCAGAAAGGCTTAGCTTTGAGCTGTGTTCTTGAGCTCTTTAGTCCCAATCTCTCAAATCACAAAGTCTTGAATTATTTGACAATGAACCCTAAGAGATACGACAGATCTCTACCATTGTCTAGTGACCGCAAAAGGGTATAATTCTTGATCATATACTCTTTGAATCTCACTGGACAACAATCTATATTGAGCTCAACACCAAATCCCAAACCTATCTCCAAAACAAAATCTTCACAAAACATACATTCTTCAAATCCGTCAGGATCAACAAAGAAAAGCAAAACAACCAAAACCAAAAAGGCTTCTCATGCAAAGCATCATCTCAAAGCGAGAAGCTAACTTGAGATGATGGAAAATCCAGCATCCTCTGATGTCACTACTTGCAATATGATGTGGTTACACTTTAACCAACTGATGTCTTAGATGAGTCTTTGGAGGCCTCATCAAGAATATAAAAGATGGCCCTGAAAGCATAAGCTATCTTTGACATATGTGCATTCATGATGATAATGTTAATTTGAACCAATGATAGACCCATACACTGATCAACCTTATATCTCCAAGACATTATTAAACCTTCAACTATTTTTCCTTATTACTCCAAATAGAAATAATATCTGAGAATGATTATACCGTCACAAAACAAAATTCACCTGTATCTTGCTTATCTCCAAGTAAAAGAATTTATAATTATATAAGGAACTTTGCAAGTGTAGAACCATTCATCTCTAACAAGATAAGAGATTCCCTTATATAGCCAAATTTCTCCTGAAATGCATTACTCAACTCTTTTGCAAATAAAAAAACTTTCAACTTCATTTATAGCTATGTATTCATCTGTTCTTCCTTACCACAAAACACTTAAAAATAATTTTTCTTATCAGCTTTCCAATGCATCAATTGATAATGTAAAATTTAGGGTTTATTTTGCAAACCTCTTCCTTCATTCTTCAATACTACACTTCGCACGTTGGAATGAAACTGTACCTTACATGGATGTGAAACACTAAAAAAATATCTACATGCCTCTTCTTGCTAATTTTCAAATGCTTTCCTTATGCAGATAAAACTAGTAGAAACTCTTCTTATTTCAAATGTTAGATCTCTCCAAAACTTAAATAATCATAGCTAACATCACTAGTCAGAGTAACTAATTTTCCTTCACCCGCAGCAATGAAGATTTGACAACACTTTTATTCAAAGGGTGAGGAGATCTTGTAGGTAGGCTTCCATCACAAAAGAACCAACTAGTTAGTGGTACCTCCAATCAATGATAATGCATATCCAAAAACACACAAGATCAGCCTTGATTCTATAGATTTATTGCACTCCATAACATCCTTGCTAAAATGACTTAATCGGCTCAAAATAGTGATATCATTCCTATGCCTTAACAAATATAAGCGTTCAACTCCATTACACTCTCCCAAAATCAAATTGAAATGGTAGTGCCTTCAAAAAAATGTAGATTTATCATTTATATAATGTATTATATCATACCAAACTTTTGCATTTGATCTTGAAGAGGTTTACTTCTGCAACAACATACTTTTTTCCTCAAATTCCATGATTTGAGTCAAATTTATTCCTGGAAAGTGGTGCCAATGTAGTTTAAAAATTCCAAAATACCACAAGAACTACCTTCAATCAGATTTCTCACATAAAAGACCTTCTTCAAATGTCACGCTCAGCAATACTATGTGCTTGTATTTAATGAACGACAAATGCTCTAGAAAATCTTCCTCCATGATCCATAACTGCTCTGATACCAAACTAAGGGGCAGTATTCTTTATTGATTTGATATGAAATGATACATTGCAGTAGATTTATACAAGGATGATGCAGTTCACGTAACTGTATATCAGTTATAACTGCAACATTCTTAACAATATAATACCACAGTTGCTATAACTATTCGCCAACACAAGTTAGGAATAAACTATCTAAAATAAGTGCAATGATAAATGTTAAGAAAATTAAATAATAAAATAAAGGTACTTAGCTTTAAACTTTGATGTAGATGTCATGTGAAAGGCATCCTCTCAATTTGCTAAGTTTTAAGTGACTAGTGGTCTTTACCTATATCTTCAGTTCACATTTGTGATTGTGGATTTGATATTTATGAATTTAGATCTGAACCTTACTCATAGATAAGAACCCTCCACATGGAGTTAAACATTGCTACATCTACATAAGAATGGTATCTACAAACATCATTTTAGAGTTTGCTAGGTGAGTATGATTCTCCCTCAATAAAACTCCTAGATACTAATTTATTAGTTCTTTGGAAATAATGAAAAATAACTAGTCATGCTTATTTTCCTAGATACTAATGTAAGGAAATGATGCATATAGATACTAGAGATTTGAAATTGGGTGATAGATAGGTATTTACTAAGGCTTGAGTCTAAAGTTTAAAAATAAACTATGCAAATAGAAAAAATAAACATCATAGTATATACCAACTTTTATACAAAATCACACCTTTCATTATATAAAAACAGCTAAATCAAAATAAACCTAAAAAACTAAAAACTAATTATATAATTTTTGTTATGAATAATTGTCTATATTACCATTAAGATAAAATAATATTATACATATTCACAAAAAAGAGGTGGGTGGTGAAAGGAATCAAGATATGCAGAAATAACTTCCTACATTGATCTAATGAGGAAAGTTATGGAAATTTCAATCTTTACTAGTTACAGGTTATTAGATGCACATTAATAGAGAGGTAATAACAACATCCTTGAATGTAAATACAAAACCTAAAACACAAGATATACGTGGGGAAAACCCTTTTGGGTGAAAAACCCCACACTCCAAAAACTGCACAATATATTCTTAAATCAAAAGATGATTACAACATACTTGCAATGCAAGGTCTTTTAGGAGTACACAATGTCGATTCTCATTCACATCCCATGACCTTTCACATCTCTAGTCATTTTTTCCATGTCGGCCAATAACAAACTAAATGTTTATGCCTTTATTAAATATAGGGTATTTTTTGCTTTGGGGGAGCTTCTCCCGAGCCCCTGACTAAGGGCACTACCCCCAACAACTTCCGTTGGGGGCGTTCCTCCTAGACCCCTACTGTGGGCTTCACCCTCGGGGCCCTACTAGGGGGATATGCCCCTCGGGCCCCACACCAGGTTCTCTACCCCCTACACTCCCCCGTTAATTATTTCAGGGGGAAACCACGACTGACAAAGTCACCAAAATTTATCTTGTTGCATGTACACAAGGTGCCGACACATGGAAAAACTATGTCAAGTCAACATGGGATCCTACAACATAGTGTTGAATAAATAAATACAACATTAGGAACTTGCAAAGGTTGAGACACCTTAATTCCCAACAGATGGAAGAAATCACACCCCAAAGTCCAAACAGGGCTAAGCTTAGAACAAAAAACAAAGACAAATAAGCTCTGTAGCAAGAGCAATACCATTAAAGGTGGGGATTCCATGTCATCTAGTTTTTACCATACATCAACAAGGTCCAAGTCATCTAGGGGAGGATCCAAGCTAGGAATAGCACCCTCATATTTATCATCCTTTCGTGTGAGACTCTATCCATCCAACCAACCCATGGTCATAGTCTTGGGGGGAGGAAGAATGAGAGTGGGAGGGTTGAAACCACCCACAAATAGTTTTTTCCTTGGTTTTGTGTGTAGGGGTTTGAAAAGTGTGTGAGTGATCACCTTGAGTAGTATGGCTACATCCACAATGATGACCATGAGGGGAGAGTGACCACTGCTAGAGGCTAGAGTTGATGTAACTATGGCAATAAGGGGAATTACCCCAATGATTAAGAAGCATATGTATATGTGCTACTTAAGTGCAAATTTATTGGCTTGCACTTGAATCCATTCCTTCCAAGATGACAATAGTATTATCAGAGATATATTTAGATTTTATAAAGCCAACTTGTCTAGGACTCACAGTTTGATGAAAAAGGTGGCACAATTTCAAAGCAAAAAAAATTAATAATAATTTATTAAGAGACCTTGAGCAAGGTCAATCTCCAATTATAGATGCCCACTAAATTTCCTCACTTATATATGAATTTAATATTTATATAGTTTTCACCCTTACTATATAAAATTTATAATAAACTATAAAATTAATATTATTTTAATACAAATAACTTATTTTATTTTAAATATTTTAAATAATTATCAATAATATTGCATACTTTTACTCAACATATGTCTATGTCAACTAATAACTTGACGTTGTCTTTGTAAGACCCGCAAAATACACAAGCATCAACTAATTTGCCAACTGGCATGACAAAATAGCAGGTTTTTTAAAAACTTGTTGATTATAGTTTTTTAATATTACAAGGATTTTCAATGATCAATGGCATTGGCACCATTAAATGTAAATATTTCTATTAGCCTTTGTTTTGCCCCCTACAACAAACATGCCACCTGTCATTTTTTTTGAAGTATTTTTTATGTAAGAAGAGATTACGAGAGCTGAGTTTAATGGAAAATATCACTAATGGTAGCATTCATTTGAATAATAAGTTTAAGCAATTAGAAAAATTAGAAATCAATCTTCACTACGTTCAAAAATTAGAGTCTTAAAATGAAACTAAGCATATCATGCATATGCGATTATCTAAAAAGCTACAATAAAAAAGCAGTTCTAAAAATAATAAATCTCATGCAATCTAGTTGCATGGATTAAAACTATTGTGCGTATGTCTTCAATCTCCCTAGACTATAAATTTACTTACCTGGACTTCGAGGCAACATATTCTTTTCACTGTTTTGCTAGAGGCGTTTAATTATTCGATCTGAGTTTGCATAGAATCTGATATTGAAGGCATTTTCCACTGTATTAGTCATGGGTATGTGCTTCTCCAGAAAGGAAAATAATTACTCACGAGTCGTTTCTAATGAGCTTGAAACCCAGCTACATGGAGGGGGAAATAAAATGAAAAATTTACAGGAAGTAGATTTCAGAAACCCCATGATCAAGCTGACCAATAAGTTTATTTAGTTTGATTTCTCTCCTAATGAGGGAGGTGATGATATACTCATGTGCAACGCAGCAGTGGAAATAATCAATGCAGGATTCCTGTCGGTGCACCAAATGAAAGGTAAATTTTGTTAGGATTTTCTTTGAGACCATACATTTTTCTTTCTTACTAGGTAAGATATCTGTTTGCTTAAGAGTAAGTCCTCATTTGGCCAATGTGTTTGAACTTTGTGCTATGCAGCTAACAAACAGAATCGTAAGAAGAAGGTGAGATTTGCAGAAGATGTTGTAGAGCCATCTTCAAACAATGTGGCTTATAGAGAATGCACAAACTGGCAGTGGCATATAGATCAAGACAATGTGGCTTACAGAGATTAAGATTGTCTAGAAAATGATAGAATGTTTCTAGAGTCTTCCATAAGCTAGAACATTCCTAGAGCTATTCTAGAAAAGAACATTCTAAGAGCTGTTGTAAAAAGGAACATTCTAGGTTTAAGAGTTTTCTAGAAAGCTAGAAGCTTCCAGGCTTCAAAGGTTCTATAGCAATATATATGTGATTGTAGAGAGCTGTTGGGTACTGGATAGCTACTAGACACAACACCTGGATAGCTGCTAGACACAACATTTGGGATGTGATGTAATGTATGCTAGATGAATACAATTTGCTGGGTTATTTAACTCTATTTTGCCCTATCTTTTCTCTGTTCATTGGTGTTATGTTTTGCCCTATCTTTTTAGTGTTTTTGAGCCTATTCTCACATGGTATCAGAGCCAGCCTAGGCTAGGAGCCCCAAGCACACGAGAGGTGTGGTTTAAGGAGGGGTGTTGGTGTCAGAAATAAGCCACACCCGGACTGATGATGGACTGGTCCAAGAGGGGCCAGTAGCTCAGTGGTAGAGCAATCCAACAACGATTGGAAGGTCCTAGGTTCCTGGAAAACATTCTAGCTGAACCTCTTGCTAAATCTGAAAAAAAAAATCTAGGTGAACCAAGCTCAGCTAGAGATTCAGCCAGAGGTTCAACTACAGATTTAGCTAGAGGTTCGGCTAGAATGATTTCCAGGTTCAGCTAGAAATATATTGCTAGAGTGATTTGTTTGCAGGGAAAATATATTGCTGGAGTGATTTGTTTGTAGGGCAGATATATTATTGGAGTGATTTGTTTGTAGGGCAGATATATTGCTAGAGTGATTTTTGTTTGCAGGGCAATTATATTGTTAGAAATGCAAGTTGGAACAAGCTACAAGTATTATTGGTAGTGCTCTCATGGCCAAGGTATTACATATAAATGATCCAATCTCATATGAGCAAGATAGAAGGAAGAAAGAATGGTAGCAAGCCATGAAAGAGAAATATGATAGAAGAATGCTTGGTATGCTAGAGGTGAACATTAAGGGGGGATAGTAGTATAATGTTCCCTTCTCATTTGTATTTTCTCTGTATTATTCTAGCCAATCTTAACAGGGGATGTTAAGGATTAAGATTGTCTAGAAAATGATAGAATATTTTTAGAGTCTTTGGTGCAGGAGCACCTTGACAAATTGATACTTCCATAGGAGTTTGATTAAATGATTCAATATTGTAATGAGGTCAATCAAGTCATTGTTATGTGTTTAGGTAATTAGGAGTGTTAAATGTTCAAGTTTTATCTCATTTGCAAAATATGAAAAGTTGTCTTTCAAAAATGTAAAATGTATGGAAGATGAAGAGTCATTTGGCTCTTAGTTCATTCCAAGTTAGTTAGAAACTGAAGAGTCATGATGTAATTCCTTTAAAAGGCCTTGTAACCATCAGAGAATTCGTGGGTGATTGGAGATTTGAAATGGAATGATAAAAAGGCACTATTTTCTGTATTTTTCTTCAGAAGTTCATTTTATTCAGCCTTTGTACGGATCTGTACGGGCTCATAGGCATGTGCAAATGTATGTAAGTGATAGTACAGTCAATCACCTACCATTAGCTATTTGTTTTGTGCAGATTGTCGAACATTTGAGGTAGATATTGGGAATTTGTTGAAAACTGCCAAAACCCTCTGTTAGGGTAAACAGTGAATAAGATAACTATGTTTCTTCCATTTTATCCATTGAAGATTGCTAATGCTTGGTGGAAATAATCTTAGTAACATTTGTTTTCATATTCTTGGGGTTTCAATTCAAAGGGCTAAGGTTGATGTGGGGAAAATTGAAGTTTAAGAGTATAAAACTGTGCACACACAGGAAAACAGAGTTTAGTGTGAGGTTTAGACCTAGGGTTGGAAGAAAATAGTCTTGAAATGAATTTCTTAAGGATTAATAAGCTTATTCAGACCATATAAGGAGTGTTCCAAGTGTTGGTTTTTGGAGTTAAGGTTTGGAGATAGGAGAATCAATAAGAACCCTATGTATGCAAAGCCTATTAGGCCTAATTGGCACGCTATCAGACCTATTTTGAGATATTCTTTTCAAAATAACCAATAGTGATTTCTAGATATGTTTTAAAACACCTTAATGGGTACTCAAAATGCCCATCACAGTCTTGAGAAGAGATATGCATCAAAAGATAAGTTTTGATTGACCTTTTAGGAAGGCTACTAGGAGTTTGGACAATCAAAGAAGGAATGGCAAATTCATGGAGGGACAGACCTTGTTGATTATTTGTTTTGATTGAGTTAAGGTTCCTAGAGGTTAAGAAAGACAACTAAGATCTTGTTTGGGTTAGAGTAATTGGAAATCCAAATATGTTTGAGTAGAGGCCATTGTATGGTGAAGTTCTCTTGTGAACTTGAAGTATCAAATGGATTGAAACCCATTGTTGTGGAATATGCTAGTAAGAAGTTGACTTTCTCCTTTTCCTCTGCATCATATTGGTATCAGAGCTAGCAAAAGCTATGGGTAAAGTGTTGTGTATCAGAAGGCAGATAAGGAGTTAAAGTTTGTTGGTGACCATTATTTTGTGTTGTTAAGTTGTTTGGTTGCAGGTGCTCGGTCCATCTAGCTGCAGAAGGAGGTTTCTGAGATTGTGTGTGGGCAGACAAGATGAGGTCTGTCATGACCATTCTCCAATGGAGATTAAGCTGGATAAGGGTGCAGAGAGAAACCACTGAAGAGAGAGTGGTAGGTGCATCACCAGAATCTATTGTTGGGTGAGATGAATGGTTTGGTGAGTTGTTGTTGTGAAGCAGTGAGAGAGATGGATACCTGACTAAAGAAGCACTTGGGGTTGTAGCCTGAATAGTACTCCACTGATGGGAGAAGAAGAAGCCGAGGATGCTCTGTGTAGAGAGTAGTTTGATTTGTTGGTTGGTTGGTCATCATTTCTATTAATCTAAAGATTGAAAAATTGAAGCTGAGAAGATTGAAGATAAAGCCAGAGGAGATGCAGAAAAATATTTTTGTTACCGGTACATTTCCAAGGGACTTGGAAATCTTTGTTGGTTGGTTGTATGGTGCAGGAGCACCTTGACAAATTGATACTTGCATAGGAGTTTGATTAAATGATTCAATATTGTAATGAGGTCAATCAAGTCACTGTTATGTGTTTAGGTCATTAGGAGTGTTAAATGTTCAAGTTTTATCTCATTTGCAAAATATGAAAAGTTGTCTTTCAAAAATGTAAAATGTATGGAAGATAAAGGGTCATTTGGCTCTTAGATCTTTCCAACTTAGTTAGAAACTAAAGAGTCATGATGTAATTCCTTTAAAAGGCCTTGTAACCATCAGAGAACTCGTGGCTGATTGGAGATTTGAAATGGAATGATAAAAAGGCACTATTTTCTGTATTTTTCTTCAAAAGTTCATTGTATTCAGCCTTTGTACAGATCTATATGGGCTCATAGGCATGTGCAAATGTATGTAAGTGATAGTACAGTCAATCACCTACCATTAGCTATTTGTTTTGTGCAGATTGTCGAACATTTGAGGTAGATATTGGAAATTTGTTGAAAACTGCCAAAACCCTCTGTTAGGGTAAACAGTGAATAAGATAACTATGTTTCTTCCATTTTATCAACTGAAGATTGCTAATGTTTGGTGGAAATAATCTTAGTAACATTTTTTTTCATATTCTTGGGGTTTCAATTCAAAGGGCTAAGGTTGATGTGGAGAAAATTGAAGTTTAAGACTGTAAAACTGTGCATAGGCAGGAAAACAAAGTTTAGTGTGAGGTTTAGACCTAGGGTTGGAAGAAAATAGTCTTGAAATGAATTTCTTAAGGATTAATAAGCTTATTCAGACCATATAAGGAGTGTTCCACGTGTTGGTTTTTGGAGTTAAGGTTTGGAGATAGGAGAATCAATAAGAACCCTATGTATGCTAAGCCTATTAGGCCTAATTAGCATGCTGTCAGACCTATTTTGAGATATTCTTTTCAAAATAACCAATAGTGATTTCTAGATATGTTTTAAAACACCTTAATGGGTACTCAAAACACCCATCACAGTCTTGAGAAGAGATCTGCATCAAAAGATAAGTTCTGACAAACCTTTTAGGAAGGCTACTAGGAGTTTGGACAGTCAAAGAAGGAATGGCAAATTCATGGAGGGACAGACCTTGATGATTGTTTGTTTTGATTGAGTTAAGGTTCCTAGAGGTTAAGAAAGACAGCTAAGATATTGTTTGGGTTAGAGCAAGTGGAAATCCAAATATGTTTGAGTAGAGGCCATTGTATGGTTAAGTTCTCTTGTGAACATGAAGTATCAAATGGATTGAAACCCATTGTTGTGGAATATGCTAGTAAGAAGTTGAGTTTATCCTTTTCCTTTGCATCAGTCTTCCATAACCTAGAACATTCCTGGACCTGTTCTAGAAAAGAACATTCTAAGAGCTGTTGTAAAAAGAACATTCTAGGTTTAAGAGTTTTCTAGAAAGCTAGAAACTTCCAGGCTTCAAAGGTTCTATAGCTATATAAATGTGATTGTAGAGAGCTGTTGGGTACAACATCTGGATAGCTACTAGACATAGCACCTAGATAGCTACTAGACATAGTGTTTGGGATGTGCTGTAATGTATGCTAGATGAATACAATTTGCTGGATTATTCGACTTTGTTTTGCCCTATCTTTTCTCTATTCATTGGTGTTATGTTTTGCCCTGTCTTTTTAATGTTTTTGGGCCTATTCTCACAAAAGATATGCACAAGTCTATGGAATAGACTATGAAGAACATTTACAAAAGTTGCTTGTTGGGATACATGGAGTTAAGAATAAAGTTATTTTGGTGTATAATGAACCTTTTTCTCCTAAACCATACTTAAAATATTCTGACTCAGCAAAAACTCACCAGGCCAAAATTTAAACTCAGACTTGGCACTCAACCAAAACTCTGGCATATTAAAAATATACATAAATTTGTAAAATAAACTTCAATAACATGCAAAATATTGAATTTAGAGAACTTAAGTAGTTTTTTTATTAGTTTTACACCAAAAAAGGGAGTACAATGAACATCATCCTAGAAAAAGTTGTCATAGTTCAGCTTCCTAGTAGTTCCAGAAGTATACCAGCTTGGTTTCTGCAGTTTGTTTATAATATAACATAATGTATTATATATTCCAACCAAATTTTATTTTTTCTGCCTCACTTTTTCTTATCCATGTTTGCAAACATGGAGTTAAGATAGTTGAAAAAATAATTTTATTTCTCTTTCCTCGCTTTCTCTTTAAATGTAAGCATATTCTATTTTTCTTTGCACTTCTACAAATATGTGGACATATTGCTTGAAATAATTATGATGACCCCAAACTGTTTTGCCTGTTTCTTGCTGGTCTTATGATTTGGATATCTAAGTGCTTTTCTATAAAGAATAATTAGTTGGGAGTTTTCATATACAAATTTGGAACGTTTTCTTGCCATATTCTCTAGTTTACTGCTTCCTATTTAGCTCTGGACTTGCAACCAAAAGGAATGACAAGTGTGGCCTCTTTGGACCCATCCTGCCATGACTTCAGTTAGATGGGCTTGCGAGTAATTTTGCCTATAAAAAAAAAAATTTCCTTATTCTTCTTCACAGAAGCATTTAAAGAGAATTTGTTTTGTTTAGACCCAAGATTAAATTTATGCTAAATATTTACAGCTTGTATAGTTTCGAAGAGCTAGATTTTGGAGCATCGGTGCTACTAGAACTGCAGAATTTAGAGTTGATTGATTTAGAAATTACCCTTGCTCCTGCTGCAACAAAATCTATTAGTCGTGATGTTTTCGAGCCATATCCAACTTTTCTCTTGAAAGAAGAGGAAATTTGAAGACGTTCTGGTTTCTTTAGCAGTTACAAGCATGTTGAACATACAGATAGTTGTGATGTTTCCAGTACAGGATTGAAACATCTATCTAATAAAAATATTGAACTTCTATGAGACTTAATAGATTCATTTCCCCTATTTCAGAGATGCAACAATGTTCCAATGAAATAGAATCAGTTTTGAAGCTAGGGATGTCCTGGCTACAAAACAGTGGCAATTCTGGCAATTTATCTAAAGAAGATTATGGAGAAAAATTAAGGCTTCCATACAAGATCCTTACATATGTTCTCTTTACAAATAGATTGTCTCTTCATCTACTTGGGAAGAGTTGCAGATTAAATGTTGGAGAATGTTTATATCAGTTTGCAGTTTTCTATGACTCTGAAAGGGGGAAAATCTTTAAGCAGTGTAAGAAAACAGGAGGATCTATCTTTGCCTTCCATGGAAGTCCTATATCTAACTAGTACTCTATTTTAAGGTATGTACTACATATCTCTTATGTTCCTGAACCTCCATTAGACAATGTTAGATAAATTCATCTTTTTAATGGATAGTGGTGTTGAATTTGATAGGAATGGATTAAGGTGCTTGAGCAACTCAGAGTACATGTCTACTAGAAATGCACATGGGAATGACATCTACTTCTCCCCTGAAATGAGCTCTTCAATAGATTATTCCAAATCTTTGCCTTGGACAGTGCACGGGATAACGAAAGAATACTGTGTGGTGGCAATGGAGGGATGATTCCCAAAAACCAACTCTTGCAGTTATTCCAAAAAAGAAAGATACTTACACAAACTTCCTAACACTCAGAGCTACTGTGATGTAGAGAACCCTGAGCAATTTTTTTGTTTGAAGAGGAGAATTATTTTTTGCAAAGCTACTTTTTGTCTACAAAACAGGGTGTAGTTGCTGAGTTTTAATGTGACAGTCGAATTTTAATAATGTAACACAATTTCAGTTTGCATTGGCTTAGAATGATCTCATAGAATTTCTTAAACCAATTAGTTTGCAAAATGTATCATTTTTGTCGAGCATTTTGTGTCACAAAGATATTAATTTTGGTGCACATGGGCCTCATGTGGAAAAACAAGAACTATTTATTAAATATTTTAAAAATAAAATTATATAATTAAAAAATAAGTATGAAAATATTTTGAAGATTAAAATTTCAATTATTACAATAAGAAGCATATAATATTTTGAATTTGAAGATGTATTTATTTGGTTTTGCAGTTTCACAATATCCCCTCAGTGCTGTATTTTGCATAGGCTAAATTTGGCCTATTTGCAACGCAATTCAACAGAAGAGTTTTACTTTCTTTTCTAGTGACCGGTTTTGTTTATTAACAGATCATGTTGTGTATGCTCAAAATGGGCAATAAACATATATTCCATCGTTACTTGCATTTCTATAAATGTAATTCTATGGGTGAAAATGATTATTTTTCAATATTCTTCTCTACCTGAAAGGTGTGATTTTGTTTCTTAGTCTTGAGTCAAAATATGATTGATTGTCTTTGTTGTTTTTTGCTAAGATAATGTAGAGATGTGGACCAGTCAATACCTTTTTGCACACGTGGGACATTGAAAACTCCATGGGACAGTAATTGACAAGAACTTGGGAACATAGAAGAAGCATGGCATTCCTTCACTTAATTTGGTCAGTCATTTAGAGAATTTAAATTGCTCAAATCTTACCCAAAACACTGTAGCTAACCCTATAATATGCCTTAGAGATATCCACTTTTGACAACATTCCCTTCCGGCTATTGCTAACAAGTATCATCTCATGAACAACATTTAATTGGCCTCCCCTTGATGAAAGTCCTATATTCTTAATGATGCAGGCTAGAAGGGGCTCTAACTTGTTAAGGAAGAAAGGCTCTATTTTGAACTTTTTTTGTTTTGGCCTCATTGTCCTCTGATAGCAAATCTTCATAATACCAGATGACTTCTAGCACTATCTTCTTGATTCTCCACCACTACAATGGTAGCAGTCTTTAATCTAAGAATTTTATTCCAATTAGTAAATATTGTTCAAGAAGAAAGGCTCTATTTTTAACATTGTTGTCTGGCCTCCTTGTCCTCTGATAGCAAATCTTCATAACTGATGACTTTCGGCACTGTCTTCTTCTTTCTCCACCACCACAATGGCAGCTATCTTTAATCTAAGGATTTTATTCCATGTGTGCTTCATGAGAATTGATTGATAGATAAATATTGTATTTAAGTATCATCTCATGAAGATTAAATAGTGTTTTTATTATTTTGCTTCTATTTATACTGGTGAATAAGCCTCACTTATCTCCCTTTCTTAACAACACTATAAACACCAATAATATAGTATTAAGTATTATCCATACTACAACACATTTCCAGTTAGTTATTTTCCAGTTGCTTTGAAGGGTTTGATTCTGTACCTCCATCTAATGTTTGCATGACCATTATGCTCCATCTTTGATTTCTTATAAGGTTTAGTTCTGTTAAAGCACATAAAGTGTAGCTTTCTTTCTCCTCTCGACCATTTTGTTATAATCCATTCTAGCTATAACTATGTATCAATATCTCAACACTACCAGCTTGGATTATGGGCTGCCATCTATATCTTTTATTTAAATAGCAATGCATACATCGTGAAATACATGACTACACCACCATAAGTCAGATTCTGTGATTCTTTTTCTCCACAAATTCAATGTTGTAACAAAAGAAGCATACTAATGTTCAAACTTTGATGTGACTAATTTTACTTCTACTTGCATTATTTACAGGTAAGAACATGCATTCATTATTTACAGGTAACAACATAACAAACTAAAACACAACTATTCATGAACATTTTGGCAGAAACTTCGCTGCTCTGCGGCTCTTGTTTAAATATAGATATACTAGTCACACAATAGTGTAAATAAAGTTTGAAAGGGCTTAAAACAATTGTTTAGGGTGACTGCCCTCCACTTAAATATAACTAGTTTACGGTGGTGCAGTGTATAATGTTTATAAACTATATTAGTAGCAATAATTTATATAGTTGAATTTATGATCAACAATCATGGTTGATAAATATCTCCTCTCACAGAGATTGCTTGGTGTCTAGATGTCATAGCTTCTCGTTATGGATGCTTCATGTTAAATTTATGTGGTGTTAAAGGGATCTATCCTTTAAAGTGATTCCCTAATGGTGAGATCTTACATGGCCACTCTCTAACAATGCTAAGGTGTCCTTGGGGGGATTGGAACCTTGGTCAACCCAACCACTTGACCACAACCCACTTAACTGATTTATTTCACTTTGTTAAAAACATGTATGAATATATTTATGACTAACCTAGATAATTTTTTTTGTGGGAAATTTTGTCCAAGGACTTTATCCATCTTGTAGATACCAATATATAAAGTAATGCAAATTCCATATCTCTATTGAGGAGCAAAGGTCATAATATCAACTTCATTCGTTCATCTATTTAATTACAAGGTTATTTTGAGTGACAGTGCCCAATAATTTAGCCCATGTATTATGGAAACTATGATCTAAAGTCATCTTAAATATATTACTAAATTAATACATATTAACTAGAAATATTATTATTATTATTATTATCTAAATTTTAAAATAATACTTCGAATAGGTAATATTTAATTAATTACACACAAACTTTTTAATTAACAAAAAAGATAATAGTAGAATATTCACAAAAAAAAGATAGGTGCTAGAAAGGCACATCCTCAAAGTCTATGCGGGATGACATCCAAAACAAAGATGAAAGTTCATAAAAGGGTGAAGGTCGAACATAAAAACTAAGAAGAAAATGCAATATCAATAGGAGGGGAAATCCTCATCATCAAACTTTCTCCAAAAATTGTCAAGGACAAATTTATCATCAAACAACTTCCAACCAATGAGAGTAGCCTCTTTTTTAGGAGTGTCGTAACAAGGTTATTGAGCACAAATTAGAGAAATGGCTAACTCTTGGTGCGGAAACTTGCCACAATCTAGGCAACTAGGAGCACCACACCTATGACAAGAGGCCAAAGGTGGTGGTGAGGGTTGGGAGCATCATTATGTCTATTTCTTGGGGGTTAAGAGCCACAAGATTGTGATCCATGATCTCTTATGGAAGATTGGTTGTGACATCACTAGCACCCTCAAAGACGAGAAGGGGGGAGGTGGGACTCTGGCAATAGTGCAAGGAGCATTACCCTAGCGATCCAAAAGATCATGTAAGTGTTCAAATTTACTAGCTTGTACCTAAATTTGCATAAGCACGTTAAAGAAAATTAATGATTTAGTGTACAAAGAAAAATGAACATCAACTAAACGTTTAAAAAAAAACCTACATTTTAATCTTTCAAAATGTTGAAGAGAATTTCCACTCTAAAAGCATGCTAAATCTGGGTAAATTGAAACGCAGACAAGGCCAATCCCCCAACAAAACCATATGCCATGAAAAAGGATCAAGTCTAAAAGGCCTAAAAGGTCTAAAAAATCATGAATCCAATTCCAAGCTTCCTAGGCTCTAGAGCAAAACCAGAAGAGATGCTTGACAATGTCAAATTATCACTCCACTTTTTTTCTACAACTATTAACGCCCTCTGTGTTGAGCAAAACAACCCACATTCCTTTAACAATCCCCCCTCATACCAGAATGGTAGTTGCCTTTTTATTCTTCTTGTGTGGAAGTTAAGCAATTATGGAACTGAACATACAAGTATTCAAACTGCCACCAAAATAGATTACTGATAATACTGTTTGGATCATAACATAAATATCTCTTAATAACATCCCTATGACATTAGCAAACAAAAGCCCTTTCAAATTTTAAATCTCTTTGTATCGGTTATCAGCAAATGTTGCCTTATTTGAACCTCAATCACAATGCTTATCGGCAAAAGTTGGATTTTTCTAACCTTAGTTACAATTACTTGTCGGTGAAAACCTACTTTTTAAACTTGGACTTTGTCTCTTGTGCCTTCACCTCTATCGGTGATTTGATCATTTTTCAGTCAAGTTTATCGGCAAAAATTAATTTTACCGAACCTTGGCATTGGTCTTCTATTGGCTAATTCTCCTGATTTTGAACTGATGAAAAAACTTAACAATTTCCTCTATCAACTAATATTCAGTCCCACAAACCTTGGACTTTAAGCGTTTTAACTTTAACTTTATCACTCAAGTTCTTAAGCTTTTATCGATGAAATTTGCCTTTTTTGAACCCTATCGGCATATCGGCAAGTTTTAAAAGTTACAAATTAGTTCGTAAACAAGAAATTTTACTAATACCAAGTGTTTAGACATCAACTCTTTCTATCGGCAAAACTAGTATTTCACAAACTCGTTATCTTTTTCTCAAAGGCCACATTCATGTGCTTGTCAATAAACCGAACACTTTTCAAACCCACAAACTAACTGAAGACTTAGAACTTTTCTTCTATCAGCAATATTCCAATCCCATGAACTAAATAAATCATGGCTCCAAAAGCTCTTATCGACGAAGTGAGTCGTCGCCAAAAATATGGGTTCGCGAATGAGTCCTTTTGCCGACTAAGTTTGCAATCTTGCAACTTCACCGGCAACAAAGAAACTTCAATCTGATTCACCAAAACTCCATATGGCTAACTAAACAATACTTAGAAAATCAAACTTCCCTCGAAGGCTTTGGTCAGGGAAATCACCTATCGGCAACCAAATTAGAAAATAAAATAGATTTTTGGTGACACAGGATTGCCAATGAACGTGGATGCTCGTAGATCACAATCCTTCCACTAAGGCTTGAATGATCTAACCCAAATTTTATGAATCATCTAGGGAGAAATGGCATCAATAGTAGTCTAAAAAGCCTCCTTGTCTTGATTGGACTACTTGAATTTCATTTTAATTTATAGCCAACAAAGAAAATTCTTGGTAGCTCCATTAATGAGATCTAGTAACACTCTAACACCTCGTTTGAAAATTTTCAAAGCATGGATCCATCGCACCTTAGCTAAAGAGTAGTCCTGACAAGATAGACATGAGACTGCCAAATACACTGTTGATTGATTGAAAGGCCATTCCAGAAATCATTTCCCAACCAAAGAAGCCAAGGCTTAATAGCCTCCAAGTTTTCCAATTCTCTTAATAACAAAAGTGCCTTGAATCTGACCCAGTTCCCTCATGGTGAGGAGAGTACCAAGATCTAGGCCTTTCTAAGTTGACTACCCAGAAAGCACACTTGAACTGTCTGATGATAATTTTCCAAGATTCATTTCCCTTAAGGGCACTAACAATCCATTTAACACATAAGGCAATACCTTTCTAATGGACTGAAAGCAATTCTAAGCCACCAGCATCATGGGAAAAACAAAAAATTCTCAAGCAACATAATTAAATCCTTGGTGCCCATCATTGGAGGCCTAGAGAAAGTCTCTATGAAATTTATCAACATTCAAATAAGAGGCCTTCAAATGCATCCAATGATAGCAATAATAAACATGGGTGGCAACCAAAATTTTAGAACAAATCTAAAATTTATTATTCAGGAAAAAAGGCTTGGTAATCCAAAAATTAATTTTTTTCTGAATCTTGACAACAATAGCTTGTCAAAAGGCAACAAGAGAAATTTGAAAAGCAAAGGGAATGCCCAAGAATCAATAGACATCCCCTGATCAACCATTTCCAGCTAAAATTATCTAACTAGCCTAACTTAGGAAGAAAGGATTATAGCTAAATAGACAAGGTTTTTCCATGATCATTCACAACTCCTTCCCACTTCATATAAAAATATGATTTCCATTCATTATGCACTTGACATGGTACAATTGTAAATATTTATATGCCTTTGGATTGGAACTATGGGCATCACAGAGGATTCAGATTTGTACAGTTCAAAAAGGATGAAGAGGAAAAGAATGCCATCAAGGATCTCAATGGAGAAATTTTGGATGGTAGATTAATTTCAATTTTATATGCTTTTTCAAAGGCCATGAGATATGTCTCTATAAATTCTAGGGATTGATCTCCCCACCTCAAGTGGCCTCCCTTTCTTTATGGTTTGAACCCTGTTAATGAGATGAATGAAAATGACTCTAGGATGACCTATTTGGAGGAAGTTACATTTCTAGCGATGGAAGCATATCTTCCCCTACCATAAGCAATGATGAATCTTTCTGATTCTGGACACAAGGTGAAGTTATGTTTTCTTAATCGCTTATGTCACATGCCTTCAACAGACTAGTGCTCATAGACTTGGACCCCACTATACCTAGTGTATATCGAGGTCTCCCTAGACACCTTGTTAACCTAGATTAGACCTTCGACCATCATATCGTACAGTGCATCGCTACAATAGCAGAGAACATCTCATGCTATTACCCCTGTTGTTTGAGTTGTAACACACTTTGGGCAAGACTTTAGTCTACCTACTCAATGACTCTTTTTACATGAGTTCCAAGATGTGTATCTGTTGGCTATCACTTCATTGCTACTTTTTCCAAAGTGGATAGATGGGCTTGTGCCCCTTTACCAAGCTATGTTTTGTTGCCACATTTTACGATGGCCATTAGGATTTCTATTGGGGCCATGGGCCTCCTTTTTTGTAATTTGGTTCTTTAATCTCAATTAAATCTATATAGGTGCTCTGCACCTTTCTTAAAACAAATATATATTGTGCATACCCTGTAATCATTCTATCCATTCAAAAATAATTTACATGCTTCGTCAATAACTTCTTTGGTTGTTATAACTACCTTTTCGTCTTCCAAAATATGTGGCTTATCCATGCAAAATAGAGTTATTGCAATATAATCCCTCAAGTCTTCTTTGGTAGTTTAGAAAGTTTATAAAACATTGGTGGAGGTCAATGAATACTTTTGAAACCAAGTTTTAGTTATTATCGATGTTTTCAGAGGTTCTCATCATTGAATAGTGATGAAGATTTTAGAAGTAATCATGTCACCTGATAATATGTGGGAATCTCTTTTGTTAGGAAAGGTGTCTCAATCTTGCAATTACAAATAGTGTGATTTTTCGGTTATAAAAACATAAGAATGCAATTTCTAGGCTATAGGGTTGGGTTTTGGCCAAAATAATTTTTATGGGTGGTCTACACTTCCATCAGTGGTGCCCAATGCATAGATCTATTAGAGCTCTTCAATATAAAAAAATGAGCACAATCAACCCACCAGATCAAAAGTCATAGCCTATGGAAGTTGGGCCTCCAATATTAGAAAATGTGAAAAACTGTTGGACACATAAAAGAGATGTAAAGGGGAGTTACACATGTTGATGTGTGTTTTGACACATCATAAGGCATCTTTGATAGAAGATAGCGTATCCTCAAGAATTTGGGTGCCACTTTTCAGTGGTTTTAGCTCATGTTTTTGTAATTACCGTTTGACTATTGTATCTCCTATATATGAGGTTCTTTAGATGGAGGTTGTGTGTGAGAGTCTTATAGATGTTGAGTTTCCTCTAGATGTCCGGTTGGTGATACTCCTATTAAAGCTTTAATTGCAAGTATATTGTAATTTCTTGTTGATTTCTAAATAATATAGTGGGCAATGTTCTACCAAAAGGGTTTTCCCCATTTAAATTAGTGTGTTGTGCTATGATTATTATTTTTGTTTATTTCTGTATAACTTTTGTAACTATTGTAAAGATCTGAAAATCTTTGCATAACCCTCCTCTCAAGATTAGTGTAGGAAGGTATTTTTCTACCTTAGCTTCCTTACATCTTTTTCAATAGTTTTGTGAGAGTTTTAAATGGTACTCACAAATTACTTTTTACTTTCATGAAATGCCTTCTTGATTCTTAATCGATGGTGAGAAGTGGCTAGTAAGCCATCGATGTTATCCACTTAACTTAGAAATAATGAATATAGACTATCTGTCAAATATTGACATGGGTTATAAAACCTTCTCCAACTACTAATGTTCTTTTAAATATTTCTTGACCTTGTTGGAATGCACAAGACAACTGAGAGGGGGGGTGAATTAGTTTTAGCCAAAACCTTGAACCCTCACTAATATTCAAATCAACAACCACTTAACTATCCATCAATCCATTAGTGTGATTAATCATAAAAGCATATAACATAAAATTAAACACATCAACACCATAAACACATGAAACACCATATTTACATGGAAAACCAAGAAGGGAAAAACCATGGTGAGGAATAGCTTGCAATATAAATGATATCAACAATTTACAACATGGCTTTCTACCAGAGGCTTCCTGCCTCAAGGACTCACTTTCCAATGAAATGCTCACTATAATAGGCTCACTGCCAAAAATGAAGAAGATAGAAGAAGAAATTTACAATGAGAAGACATCTCAAAGCAATAGGAAATCTACCATAGCAACACTCACAACATCTGCAACATCTTAGAAAGAATTGTAGACACCTTATGCTCATTGCATCTAGTAGTCTAGGAAATGAAAATCCTTATTGCTCTTCACAAACTCGCATCACATAGACATCTCACGCAACCCTTTCATCTATCAACATCATTCCACACAATCTTCAAATATTCAATGCATATTTATACGTACATCAACCTTAGGAACAATCTCCAAGGTCAAAACAACCTTCAAACTTAACCAAATTCAAATTAGGTCTAGACCCAAACATTCCTATGGTGGAAAGGAATGAATGCATACCATACCACACCTTAGCAGGTACCTAAATCCACTCTCTCATGCTTCTACATGCTTCCACAAAGTCTGAAACACAACCTCAAAGAGTGTAAACAACCAAGTTGGCAAAAACTGGTATTAACACTAGGATCTTTAGGCACACTCTTCAATAAGATCAAAAGAGAAATTGTGGAGAAAACACCAAGCACGAGTATGATATAGAAACATCCACAAGTACTTGAAAACCAACAAAACCTTCCGCAACAACTTCAACAACTCTCACTTGAAGAGTCTTCACACTGGAATACTTGAACACATTGACAACAACTGCAACTTAAGAAAGATAGCTTATAGAGCACCAATCCACAAATCACTTGAAGTAAAGGAATATATATGCATTATAAAGATAAATCTAGAACCCTGAACCAAGAACCACAACTGTGGAGGAATTCGGAGCAAAACAATTTCTCCCAATCACCTCTGCTCAACTCAGAAACACTATCCACACTGTGGTGAACACATCTTTCTTTATACAATGAGTCAACACCTCAAACTTGAAACATATCAACTTTGAACATCCCTAAACATCACCTCCAAAATGTACAAGCATATTTTCAATAGTGGAGAAATGTGGAGCAAAATACTAGCATTGTTCTGCAGGTTACAACAACTCTGCAGCACACTATTTCCTTCAAAGAACAAATTTTCTCAAAAGCACTTGGAAAATAAACATCAGGAATTCATTCTAAACACCTTCAACTTCTACTCAAAGCAACTGTACCAAGGAAACGTAACCAACATGCTCACACTCTACAACAGCAACAGCATCTACAGCAATCTACCCAAACACTAATCAATAAACAAACTTAGTTGTTGACATTAATGACAACACTTACTACTCATACTTGCAACAAATCTGCCCACCTCTTTTCAATACTATAAATCAATCCTTCATCTACTTATCAATTGTTCACTTTACTCCTCAATTGGTTGCTTGTATGAGATCCTTCTTAAATATAGTTGATTGCTCACACCTAAATGGAAAAATTGTGCGAGGAGAAAGAGAGTTGAATGAAGAGGTGATCTGATTCACCAACACAAGACGATTCATGGCGTTATGCCTTTCTTTTATGTCAAGGTGTAGCAAACCTATAAGCTCTTCTTTCAAACATTATTTGCATTATAAAGGACATCGGGCTTTGATATTGGTTTTCAAACCACATTGTAGTGCTGATAGTACTAATCGTTAATAAATACAAAAACTTGAGGCATGAAAATTTTCCACCATATTTAACATACATATTAACCAATGCATTTGATATGAAGACTTGAGACTGAAAACTAATTCTAGTAGTATGGGTATGCATCTGCTTTCCCTATTCTGAATCATCGAGATTTACATGTGCATTCAATATGGTAGTAGATGTGAAGTGACCTGCCTTCATACCCAACTTATGCATTTTCCAAAATTGTCTCTGAATATCTTCATAATTTCCATTATGGGAATATTTTGTATCCATTGAAAACTTTGACACTAGTATTCTCATGAGTATTTTGTCAAACATTCTATGCATCCCCAATTCAAGATGAATAATTAAGAGGCCATACAACTTTGGTAATTTGAAAGCTATAATGATTACTACAATGGTGATGCTTGTGAAGTGGTAGGCATAACTAGGTGACCAAATCACCAAAAGAATCCTCATGGGCTCTTGTAGTAATATCACCTTAGATTTCTATTTGTCCCAGTTGAGAAGGAATGTGCTTTTTTAAAAAAAGATTAAGGTTTTGAATAATCATTTCTTTGTTTGTTTTCATTCCATAGGAGGGATAATAGCCAACATCAAATGAACTTTAGAGGATGCTAATATCGCAAGGTGACTAAGACAATAGTGAGAGAGAGAGAGAGAACCTTTATACTTGCGACAACAAGATGATCTCACATGTGATAATGTAAATGATATGATAAAAGTTTAAAATTAGTTAGGGTCAAATATGTGGGTAACAATACCAAAAGAAGAATGAAGATGAGGAACCTTGGAGGATGGATGAACAATAACAATGGGAGAAGGTTGGGTAGGAGGGAGAAAATGTACTACATAATGAACTAGAATAGTTTTGATTAAGATTAAGATAGTTTTTAAGGGATCATAAACCTTGTATAGAACCAAATTTTGAAAGGGTTTAGAACCTTAAATAAAATGGAGCCTTAATCAACAATAGCCTAAAAGGTCAATGAAGCTACCATTATAGACCAAACCAAACTAGAACCGGCCTACACAACACCAAGCCTCATCCTTGCAATTTAAACACCCTTGACCTAGGTGTGGGATTCATATACATGTTTTAGAAGACCTCTCTTCCATCTTTGAACAATCATCCACAATACATAATTTTACAAATCCTTAGATCAAGGAGAGAAGAAAGATCTATCCTCTATCCTATACCAATCTGAGACACCTCACTACAAAATGTCTGGTCAAAGAAGATGAATATTGTACCAAGTCCACAGGGAGAGTAGGAGCAATGGACCCAACACCCATTGCCAGAGCGGGTCAAGAGGTGGTGCCACCAAACCTAGGTCATGAGAAGAAGTCCTATTAGGAGAAAAATTAATAGCCTCAACATCTCTAGGGGGATTCACCTCAAGAACAGGGGCCTCTGGGACCACATTCTCAGTCCCACCTTCCTTAGAATTAGAAAAATCACCAATAGTCAAGTGGTCAAGGAGGACATTCCTCAAATAAGTAGTTCAACCCACATTATTGCATCAAAAATGGGGGCAATTACAGGTTAGGTGTCCAATAGCAAAGCATCTCATTTATCAAAAGGGGATACCCTAATAATCAAGCATGTGAGTCCAAGGTCTATCCCCCACCATTGGGATAATATCCTTAAGAAGATCCTTGGAGATGTCGATATCCACTTGAATACGGGCATAGGTAGTGTGAATGAAGTTTGAGGAATCTAAATCCTCATGTAGAATATGACTAAGAGCATTGCCAATAAACTGAAAATAGGAGACATCCTAGAAGCAGAGAGGGAGGTTAGGTAGTTTGACCAAAAATGGCATGATACTAAGAGATTATGTTAGAGGATTAAATGGTGTAGATGGGATTTGGGTGCCTTCCAATCCCACCAAATCAAGAGTCAATCTCCCAAATTCAATTCATATATAGAAATACAATTTGCATGCTTATTAATTCATTCAACAATATTCTTATAATTTCATTAAATTATATTCAGAGATCTAGAACTTCACAAAATAAATAAAAGAGAATACTTTATTTTTTATTCATCAAAATGGATGGCTTATGACCTTTGTTTTTCCCTTCTCATATTCAAAGTTCAATTTGGAGGTTTCAATTTTTGTATGCCCTATTAGCTTTGTTTTAATTTTCTAGTTTCCATCATCTCATTGACCCCTTCTTTTGTCTACTTATTCTCTTTGCTCCTTCCATTCCTTTTACCTCTTTTCCTCTATCTATTCTTTTCTCTATGTTTGTCGTGGCTTGTTTTTCCTCCTTCTTTGTTTATATCTTCTTATTTCCTGTATTTCTCACCTATAAACCCACAACTGGTTTTTTGTTTTCTTCTCCTTTCTTTAAATCTTAAGCTCGTTCTCTTTCTATTCTTTTGTTCTATTCTTCTTTTCACTTTTTTCTTCTTCTCTTGATCTGCCTAACCCCTTTGTTTTTCTTCTTTTCTTCCTATATTTTTTTTTAATTTGCTTGTGGCCTTCTTGTTCTTGTTCTTCTTATCTATACTTTCCACACCCTCTCTTCTCATTTTCTATGTATTTCTCCAAAATAAAATCTTTCTAAAATTCACTCAATTCCTTTTCCATCCTTGTTTGTTCATCTTCCATGCATTTTTATTTTCTCCTTATTTTGGAGAAACAATGAAAAGAAATTAAAATGTTACCTTATCCACACAACCTCAAATGCATCAAGCAGCTAAAAAAATGAGATCTACAAATTCTATGTATCCATTAAAGGCGTCATCAAGTTGTTAGGATTAGAATAATAGAAACTATAAGATGCCATGCCTCTTTTATATGGTGAAATACGTCCTAGAATAAATGTACTTTATCCGATGTCAAAATTTAGAGGAAGACAACTAAAACTTGATAAACCTTGGAATCCAATGTGGATACCTTAAACTATATATATATATATATATATATATATATATATATATATATATATATATATATATATATATATATATATATATATATATATATGTATGTATATGTATATGTATATGTATATGTATATGTATATGTATATGTATATGTATATGTATATGTATATGTATATGTATATGTATATGTATATATATGTATATGTATATGTATATATATGTATATGTATATATATGTATATGTATATATATACATATACATATATATACATATACATATATGTATATATATGTATACATATATATATATATATATACATATATACATATATATATATATATACATATATACATATATATATACATATATATATACATATATATATATACATATATATATACATATATATATATACATATATATATATATATACATATATATATATATATATTTATATTTATGTGCTCCATTGCATTACCTAACAAAGACAAAACTCTATTATTCAAAATCTAAAATCAATAAAATGATGGATTCGGCCACATCATATGGTGACATTTATTGACATTAATTTTGAATGAAAAAAATCATGCTCCACTATTATTGAAACCATAGCGTGAAATGAATTAAATCAACATTCATTCAAACTCCTGACAACTCCAAAATATTTTACAAAGCATGGAATGAACCTCTAGAAGCTCAAAACCAATCAATTTTGAAACCGCAACCAACAATTTATCAAGAACGTACACAAAACTGTGAACTGAGAAAAACTAAACAAAAATTATGAAATAACAAAATTTATGTGTAAGATTGCTCTTACATCATTAATAGAGGGAAACCATAGTTTGAGTGAGAGGGAATGATGACCCCGCTTCTAAATCCTACCATCAAACACTAGCTTCCCTACACAATGAACTAGAATAGTTAACTTTGGTAAAAATACCTTCAAGAATATCAAGACCAAATGGTGCGCCAATGAATAAATTATGAATAGGATTAACCAATTATGTAGGAGAATTAACATTATTAAGATCTTGGAAAATTGATAGTGCACGTAAAAAAATCTCTTCCTTAAAATCAACTTGCTAATTACAATTAACATACATGTTGAACCAACAATGATCTCTTGATTAGATGAATGATAACCCATAGTAGGATGTAGATGGAGACTTCTGAAAGGGAGGTTATACTAGTTATGAGACTTTGGTATAAACAAAACCCTAAAGGATTAAAGGTGATAAACCAAGCGTATTGGGATAATATATAACTTTAAAAAGTAACAAGTCTTAGATCTAAAGAGTAGATATAAAAAAAAAATCCTAAGAGGGCGTAAAAGTAGATAAGTTCACCAAAATAAAAAAGTAAAATATATAAAATTTTCAAAGATCTACGGTAAATCAATTAATCAAACAATGAATAGCAATCAATTCTAATATAACAAGTTGAAGGGGCAGTATTCTTTATTGATTCGATATGAAACAATACAGTGCAAAAGATTTATACAAGGATGATGCAGTTCATGTAACAGTATATCAGTTATAACCGTAACATTGTTAACAATGTAATACCATAGTTGCTATAACTATTCGCCAACATTCACCCACTTATTATATTGTTCTTGCAATAGTACCAAGGGACCCCCCCTGAATGCTAAAATACTCAACAAAGCTGATTACATAATATGAATACATATTTTATAGAAGATCACCTCCCAAAGAACAAATCCTGAACCAAGCGGGGCTCCATCATGTTGTCTCATCCACCCTTGGAAAGGCGTGGCTTTGAGCTGCGTTCCTGAGCTCTTTAGTCCCAAGCTCTCAAATCACAGAGTCTTGAATTATTCGACAATGAACCCTAAGAGATACGACAGATCTCTGCCATTGTCTAGTGACCGCGAAAGGGTATAATTCTTGATCATATACTCTTTGAAGCTCACTCGACAACAATCCATATTGAGTTTAACACCAAATCCCAAACCTGTCTCCAAAACAAAATCTTCACAAAACATGCATTCTTCGAATCTGTCAGGATCAACAAAGAAAAGCAAAACAACCAAAACCAAAAAGGCTTCTCATGCAAAGCATCATCTCAAAGCGAGAAGCTAACTTGAGATGATGGAAAATCATCCATCATCCAATGCCGCTGCCTCCAATATGATGTGGTTACACTTTAACCAACTGATGTCTTAGATGAGTCTTTGGAGGCCTCATCAGGAATATAAAAGATGGCCCTGAAAGCATAAGCTATCTTTGACATATGTGCATTCATGATGATAATGTCAATTTGAACCAATGATAGACCCATACACTAATCAACCTTATATCTCCAAGACATTATTAAACCTTCAACAATTTTTCCTTATTACTCCAAATAGAAATAATATCTGAGAATGATTATACCTTCACAAAACAAATTTCACCCGTATCTTGCTTATCTCCAAGAAAAATAATTTATAATTATAAGTAACTTTGCAAGTGTAGAACCATTCATCTCTAACAAGATAAGAGATTTCCTTATATAGCCAAATTTCTCCTACAATGCATTACTCAACTCTTTTGCAAATAAAAAAACTTTCAATTTCATTTATAGCTATGTATTAATCTATTCTTCCTAACCACAAAACACTTTAAAATGATTTTTCTTATCAACTTTCCAATGCATCAATTGATAATGTAAAATTTAGGGTTTATTTTGCAAACCTCTTCCTTCATTCTTCAATACTACACTTTGCACGTTGGAATGAAACTGCACCTTACATGGCTGTGAAACACTAAAAAAATATCTACATGCTTCTTCTTGCTAATTTTCAAATGCTTTCCTTATGCAGATAAAATCAGTAGAAACTCTTCTTATTTCAAATGTTAGATCTCTCCAAGACTTACATAATCATAGCTAACATCACCAGTCAAAGTAACTAATTTTCCTTCACCCACAGCAATGAAGATTGGACAGCACTTTTATTCAAAGGGTGAGGAGATCTTGTAGGTAGGCTTCCATCAGAAAAGAACCATCTAGTTAGTGGTACCTCCAATCAATGATAATGCATACCCAAAAACTCACAAGATCAGCCTTGATTCTATAGATTTATTGCACTCCATAACATCTTTGCTCAAATAACTGAATCAGCTCAAAATAGCGATATCATTCCTACGCCTTAACAAATATAAGCGTTCAACTCCATTACACTCTCCCAAAATCAAATTGAAATGGTAGTGCCTTCAAAAAAATGCAGATTTATCTTTTATATAATGCATTATATCATACCAAACTTTTGCATTTGATCTTCAAAAGGTTTTCTTCTGCAACAACATACTTTTTTCCTCAAATTCCATGATTTGAGTTGAATTTATTCCTAGAAAGTGGTGCCAATGTAGTTTAAAAATCCCAAAATACCACAAGAACTGCCTTCAATCAGATTTCTCACATAAAACACCTTCTTCAAATGTTGTGCTTAGAAATACTATGTGCTTGTATTTCATGAACAACAAAAGCTCTGGAAAATCTTCCTCCATGATCTATAACCGCTCTGATACCAAACTAAGGAGCAGTATTATTTATTGATTTGATATGAAATGATACATTGCAGTAGATTTATACAAGGATGATGTAGTTCACGTAACTGTATATCAGTTATAACTGCAACATTCTTAACAATATAATACCACAGTTGCTATAACTATTCGCCAACACAAGTTGGGAATAAAACTATCTAAAATAAGTGCAATGATAAATGTTAAGAAAATTAAATAATAAAATAAAGGTACTTAGCTTTAAACTTTGATGTAGATGTCATGTGAAAGGCATCCTCTCAATTTGCTAAGTTTTAAGTGACTAGTGGTCTTTACCTATATCTTCAGTTCACATTTGTGACTATGGATTTGATATTTATGAATTTAGATCTGAACCTTACTCATAGATAAGAATGGTATCTACAAACATCATTTTGGAGTTTGCTAGGTAAGTATGATTCTCCCTCAATAAAACTCCTAGATACTAATTTATTAGTTCTTTGGAAATAATGAAAAATAACTAGTCATGCTTATTTTCCTAGATACTAATGTAAGGAAATGATGCATATAGATACTAGAGATTTGAAATTGGGTGATAGATAGGTATTTACTAAGGCTTGAGTCTAAAGTATAAAAATAAACTATGCAAATAGAAAAAATAAACATCATAGTATATACCAACTTTTATACAAAATCACACCTTTCATTATATAAAAACAGCTAAATCAAAATAAACCTAAAAAACTAAAAACTAATTATATAATTTTTGTTATGAATAATTGTCTATATTACCATTAAGATAAATAATATTATACATATTCACAAAAAAGAGGTGGGTGGTGAACGGAAGCAAGATATGCAGAAATAACTTCCTACACTGATCTAATGAGGAAAGTTATGCAAATTTCAATCTTTACTAGTTACAGGTTATTAGATGCACATTAATAGAGAGGTAATAACTGTTGATAACTGAGAGGGGGGGGGTGAATCAGTTATCCTAATTATTTCCCTTATTGAACTTTCCTTTTAATTGATGCAGCATAAAATCAAACATAAAACATTAACCATAAGACAAGAAACACATGACACAGTATTTTTGACGTGGAAACCCTGTTAAGGGAGAAAACCACGGGGTGATTAACCCAAAATTATTCTCTGTTAGAAGAATAGGAAATTACAAAGATGGCACTTGTCAATTAGGGCTCACTGCCCGAGCACACTGCTCACAAGAGGCCCACTGCCTACAAGAAGACACACTGTCTACAAAGTGATGAGAATCACAGTCTTGAACTGATTGGAAGCATCTGCATATGCTGGAGTTCAGTTCCGGTTAGGCTCAGTACACTGATCTGCTGCACTTCATCTTTCCTCTGTTCTTTATTCTGCTATCTTTCACATGCCGGATCCTTTTTGCTACCTCTGCTCTTTATCTGGACTTATTCGTATATATCTCCACATCAACACCACACTTCACAACTAAATCCATCCTCTATATATATCCGCACAAGTAATTTCATCACCTTTCTAGTCGGCATCCGGAACAGTCTAGTTTCTTATAAACTCTCATTCTGTCGGCTGAATCCTTCCTCACCAAGCAATGCGGATCAAGCATATACTTGTAGATATCATTAATCATGTCGGCCAAACATGATTCATGCCTTCACAACCTCTGTCATCAACAGTAACCCATCCGGAAAGCAGTCTGATACTCTGCCAGTCAGTTCTTCCTCTGTTTTCACTGTCTCTCAGGAATCCGGTACTCAACCATTCATATCTTTTTCCTTGTCCATCACCGGAGGCTAAATCCTTGGAATATACCACTCAAGGTAGTCCTCTTGACTACCCCAAATCCGCACTGCACCAAGACACTACCTCTGAGAGGTCCGGACCAATCTGTCGGACCTTGCCACATGCTCTGTTCTTCTTCACCGGACCACAACATCTTTTATTCTGACTTCCGGTAGAGACACATTATGACTTGCGGATATGTGGGATGACCTTTGTTGCCATCAATGACAACAACCATGAATCCATATAGTGTCTCTTGCCAACAATCTCCCCCTTTGGCATTGATGGCAACACTTAGTGAAAAATGACTAAGTGTTTTCACTATGCTCCCCCTTTGCTGATGCTCTGTCCTTATATACAATTTCCGGAACTCCCCCTTAGTTGGATCCCTCATTTTTCACTGCTCCTCACTCCCCCTTTGACATCAATGGCAAAGGGTAGGGTCCGCATACCACAATTTTCAAAAATTTTCTATACATAGCCGCATATTTACATACTCACATATACTGAAGAATGTCTGCAAAGGATGTCTGCAATTGAATCATTTCTGTAGCCCAACTTTGCTTCATTCTGTCCAAAATTGAAATGTGACCACTTAACAAAAATGCAAACGCTTCTGCCCACTTGAGATCTGTCGGATCTTTTGTTTGGGCGGTGGTCTGAGCATCACTGATGGCCTCATGCATAGTTTCCAACTTAGGGATTATAATCCTTCTAAGTTCTCCCATCCGGTTAGTGATGTTCTTCCTTTCCTTCTCAAGATTTTTTATTTCATTCAAGACTGCAATGGTCTGACATTCCTGATTTATTATAGAGGAAGAGAGAGGATCAAAACTTTGAGATAAGCTTTGTAGCTTATCCTGTTCCTCTTTTATTTTCTTGTCAAATGCTGTTGTTGCCTTTGACCAGGATAAACAAAATTTGTAGATGTCACCGCCATCCTTAAGAGAATTCTCTAAGCTCCTTATTCCAATGCTTACAATCTTCCTATCCTTAGAGATTAATTCTAATATTTCTGAAAATCTTTTATCCAAAAATTCCTTCCGGACCTTTTCTTCAGCTGATTTTTCTAGAGAATCAAAATGTGTATCAACACTGCTGACTAAGGTTTTTAGATTACCGGAAGAGGAGGCTGTCGGATCTATCTGGATTGATGGCATGATTTTTACAAGTACTCCGGAAGTAGCCTCTATCAACTCACAGTCTTCCATATGAGACTTCAGGAGCTTTTCATTTGCCTTGGCATTTGCAAATGAGGCTATCTTCATTGTTTGTACCGGAGAGAGAGAGTCAAAATCAAATGGACCTTTTAGAAGCTCCGGTTCATCAATCTCTAGAGTTTCTTTGCTCAAAAATTGTTGAACAGTTTGTGCAGTGTCTCTTGCCGGAGACAGATGTTTCTTTTCTTCTGCAGTCTTAGAACTGTCAACCTCTTTGTCTTTCACCACTGCTTCCTTCTCCTGTAATTGCTCTTCTTCTTTGGATCCGGAGACTGTAGGGGAAACCGGAGGAGAGATGCTAGTTTGTTCATGAGCCACTTCTTCTGGAGCAGAGGGTCCCAAGTCCTCAGCTTTTTCTGTACCTAAATCCTCTACAACCGGAAGATTGAACCTTTTGAAGGCCTTCCGGAGGATCTCTTCTGTTTCTTGGGCCACTTTGTCAGTCTCGCCAAGCATGAGTTGATTCATCCTGGCTTTGCTTCTGAACTCATCTTTGCAGTCCTTGAAGATAATGTTCATTGTCTTGGGATCAATTTGAGGATATAGCTGAATAGCTATCTGCTCCCGGATCTCAAGATCTTTAGCATGAGCATTATTCTTTCTTACTTCCATTTCCTTTTCTAGGCTTTTAGGAATAAGAGATATTATTTCAATGAAAGCCTTGTTATATATGTTAAGATATTTTACTGTGGCCTCCTGCAGAGTCTTTTGGTCGGCCTCACTGAAGTCATCATATGATTCAGTCATTGGTTGAAGGTTTCCATCCACCGTGACCGACTTGTTTATGCTCTCTAGTGACAGAGTGGGCTTTTCAACAGTTACCTCTGCCATTTCCTCCTTGTCTTGGCCTGTGGAGGGCTTACCGGATCCTTTCTTCTTCTGTTTCTTTACTTCTCTTACTCCCTCATCTGATTCTGTTTCCTCTTCATCCTTTTGGCTTCCATAAGCCCTTGTGGCTTTTGTCTTGGATCTCTTACCGGATGCCTGAACTTCTGGTTTTGAACTTTTGGTTGTGGGAGGTGCAGGTCTCTTTGATGATCTGGTCCGGGTGGGAGCTTCAACCGGAGCACTTTCTTTGCTTTTCTCTTCTTCCTCGGCCTTCCTCCTCTTTTCCCGGCTGGCATCAAGTGCCTCCTTTGAGATACCTAGGCCTTGAGCAATATGCTCTACTTCTTTTCTTACCTTTCTTTTAATCTCAGGTTCCCTGAGTTCTACATGTATTTTTACACTCAGCTCCTCAAAGGTTCCAAACCTTTCTACCTTAGGATCTTTGGGCTGACTTAGCATGTGTTGAACATGCAACTCCACTATCTGTTCATCCACCTCATACCCCATGGGCATGATCCAGACAGTCCTAGGCTCTACTGCCTCCATTAGGCACTGATCAGTGTCAACCATAAAGCACACTGAGTCCTTGTATTTCTCAATGAGAGACTGGGGAATTCTCTCTCTTGCTTGCATCATGCTCTGAAAGTTTTTGAAGTATCCCCATAGAGCTGTATTTCTCGCTTTTGCATCCCCAAGTCCATGCAAATAGTCTCTTATCTGGACTGCAACAGGTTTGTCATTCTGCCATACCCATCCACTTGTTCCGGGTAGCTCATTCATGAAGTAGAAGAATAGACATACAATAAGAGTACCATACTTAAAGGAATTCTTCTTATCCTTCTTGATTTTCTGTATGTTTTCCATTAATTGGCTTAGCAGTAGTTCGCAGAGATCATATTCTGCATTCTTTCTTAGCATTTCATAAGCAGTGTATATTGCAGTTCCGGATACAGAATTCTCCCTGCTGGAGTGATAGATCTTGTATCCTATTATCATTGATGCATATTTGATATCTGGGTCCGAAATATCTTCAATGGTCATTGCCCTCTTGTCAAATTTTGATCCGGTGGCCTCAGTTACAATGTTGTTCTTGACAGATTTGAGGATAGGTACCCCTCCGGAAGAGTATAGACCAGTTACTGCTCTAATTGCCTCTTTTGTGATCTTGCAGGGTCTATCTAGCCATAGAAAGTTATCATGCATCCTGCTCAGTACATACCGGACCCATTCATCTTCTTCAAAGCAGGGGAAATGAATAAATTGCTCAAATTGTTTCTTCTGAATATCCTTATACTCTGGTTTAAGCTCAAAAGCATTGTCTATCAGCTGCTTGTGATAGAGGTCTCTTAATTTGAATTCCCCAAATTCCTCAATGTTTGCATGTATGTAAACCCTAATGTCTTCGGTGTGTAAAACTCCGTGAGGAACACTAGAGAAGGCTCCTAGTGGGTCTACCTCCAATGATTTGTAGGGATGTTTCTTGAATGAGGGGCGAGGTCTATCAGAGATCTTAACTATGTTTGGAGTAGCCATTCTTCAAAGATTTGCAGTGAGGTAATGAAAAACGGAGAATACCTTATGCGCCTTCGGTTTGCACGGAGTGGTTGGATTGATTTCTTTATGCAATAGCTTCGGCAGGAGATCCTTGGTGTGCTTGATGAACCTTGTTGCAGAGCTCCACTTTTTGCTTCTTCTCGAGTGCAGAATGAGTAAATGACCTTTGAGAAATCCCTTAAATTGCTCCGCGAACCCTAATATATGTCTGCAATAAATGCTTCACCTACATCATTCCGGTTTGCCTTGTCTGGATAGCTTGGAGTATCCCGGATTAGTCCTAATCTGTGGATATCATCCGGATCTTTCAATCATGAATAAATCGAGGTAACATATTACAAGATCATCCCAAACACTCTGTCCAATCCGCAGAACAAGATAGTGCATTTCCGGATCTTTCCGGACCTTTTTGTAATCCTTTATCATACCGGAGCATCTCCCTGAATAGGTCTTATTTGATCGATCACAGCTTCTTCATAACTCCATGCGGACCTCTGAAAACTTGACTGAAGTATCTCAAGACTCATATCTACAAACCCTTTGATCCGCATCTTGTGCCACATCCGGCACCACTTGTTTGGCTGGGGGAACAAGATTTTCTTTGAGTCTCCCCCTGAGCCTGAGCTCACTTTTTAATTTCCGGAAGAACTATCAGCACCAGAGTCTGGTGCGGATCCAACTTCTACATTCTCTGAGCTTTTCTTCACCCAAATCTTGCTCATTTGATTCCTAACCTCATCCGCATTCATCTTTTGTTTACCCTTGTCTTGAATCTGATTATACACCGGACCTCTTTTGTCCTGATTCTTGTTTCTGCAGACTTTAGCATTATGACCGGACCTATTGCAGATTTGGCAAATAACATTTCTTTGCATATTTGACTGATATCCTCTTGATCTGCATTGATTAGCCATATGACCTACTCTATTGCATGTGAAGCATCTACCTTTGAATGATTTGTTTACTTGCATAATTCTGCATTCATGGGATTTGTGTCCATACCTTTTGCAGTTGAAGCACTGTCCGGAGAAGGATGAATTAATCTGATTCATTCTCATTCTGCACTGATTAGCTTTGTGACCAAAGTGGTTGCAGCTGTGGCAGTATCCATTGAAGGATGGATATCTTTGAGCATTTGGCTGTCTTACCGGAGGTCTTCTAGGCCTGCTCCTTGGATTTTCTGATCCAAGATTCTTCTGACCAGATCCGGAGCTTTCTCCTTTCTCATATCCCAAACCATACTTGTCATCTGTCCTCTTTTGACTTCCAAGAAGAACTTCAAGTTGAGCAGAACTTATCTTGAATTTCTCTTTATATTCATTTGTTGTTTGAAGGTCTCTTTTGAGAGAGGCAATTTGATCCTCAAGTTTTCCTTCATTATCTTTGGCATCTTCAAGATCAGATTCAAGATGTCTGATAATCCTGTCCATCTGGTGGCATTCTTCTGATTTTTCTTTTAGAGATTGTCTTAGATTGTCTTCAGCCTTTCTTTTTTCTTCAATCTCTTGAGTAAACTTTATAGTTCCTGATTCCATTTCATGTCTTAACATAATGACTTCTTTTGATAACTTTTCACATAACTTGGTTTGCTCAGTCAATTCTTCATTTGTATTGCTTTCTTCACTTTGTCTTGCCAACTGTTGAAGCAGCTCCTTTCTCTTTTTCATAGAGAGACTTAATTTATCTTTTAATTCTCTCATGAATTCATCAGCCTGTTTGAGTCTTTCCTTTAATTCACTAACTTCAGAATTTGACTGTTCAAGATCCTCAAGAGCAGTCTTGAGTTGCTCTCTTAAACCATATGCATCCATTTGAAATCCCAGATCTTCCTCAAGATGTTAGGCTCTATTAGGAGGAACTTAGCTCTGATACCAATTGTTGATAACTGAGAGGGGGGGGTGAATCAGTTATCCTAATTATTTCCCTTATTAAACTTTCCTTTTAATTGATGCAGCATAAAATCAAACATAAAACATTAACCATAAGACAAGAAACACATGACACAGTATTTTTGACGTGGAAACCCTGTTAAGGGAGAAAACCACGGGGTGATTAACCCAAAATTATTCTCTGTTAGAAGAATAGGAAATTACAAAGATGGCACTTGCCAATTAGGGCTCACTGCCCGAGCACACTGCTCACAAGAGGCCCACTGCCTACAAGAAGACACACTGTCTACAAAGTGATGAGAATCACAGTCTTGAACTGATTGGAAGCATCTGCATATGCTGGAGTTCAGTTCCGGTTAGGCTCAGTACACTGATCTGCTGCACTTCATCTTTCCTCTGTTCTTTATTCTGCTATCTTTCACATGCCGGATCCTTTTTGCTACCTCTGCTCTTTATCTGGACTTATTCGCATATATCTCCACATCAACACCACACTTCACAACTAAATCCATCCTCTATATATATCCGCACAAGTAATTTCATCACCTTTCTAGTCGGCATCCAGAACAGTCTAGTTTCTTATAAACTCTCATTCTGTCGGCTGAATCCTTCCTCACCAAGCAATGCGGATCAAGCATATACTTGTAGATATCATTAATCATGTCGGCCAAACATGATTCATGCCTTCACAACCTCTGTCATCAACAGTAACCCATCCGGAAAGCAGTCTGATACTCTGCCAGTCAGTTCTTCCTCTGTTTTCACTGTCTCTCAGGAATCCGGTACTCAACCATTCATATCTTTTTCCTTGTCCATCACCGGAGGCTAAATCCTTGGAATATACCACTCAAGGTAGTCCTCTTGACTACCCCAAATCCGCACTGCACCAAGACACTACCTCTGAGAGGTCCGGACCAATCTGTCGGACCTTGCCATATGCTCTGTTCTTCTTCACTGGACCACAACATCTTTTATTCTGACTTCCGGTAGAGACACATTATGACTTGCGGATATGTGGGATGACCTTTGTTGCCATCGATGACAACAACCATGAATCCATATAGTGTCTCTTGCCAACAATAACAACATCCTTGAATGCAAATACAAAACCTAAAACACAAGATATACGTGGGGGAAACCCTTTTGGGTGAAAAACCCCACACTCCAAAACCTGCACAATATATTCTTAAATCAAAAGATGATTACAACATACTTGCAATGCAAGGTCTTTTAGGAGTACACAATGTCGATTCTCATTCGCATCCAATGACCTTTCACATCTCTAGTCATTTTTTCCATGTCAGCCAATAACAAACTAAATGTTTATGCCTTTATTAAATATAGGGTATTTTTTGCTTTGGGGGAGCTTCTCCCGAGCCCCTGACTAAGGGCACTACCCCCAGCAACTCCCGTTGGGGGCATTGCTCCTAGACCCCTACTGTGGGCTCCACCCTCCGGCCCCTACTAGGGGGATACGCCCCTCGGGCCCCACACCAAGTTCTCTACCCCCTACACTCCCCCGTTAATTATTTCAGGGGGAAACCACGGCTGATAAAGTCGCCAAAATTTATCTTGTTGCATGTACACAAGGTGCCGACACATGGAAAAACTATGTCAAGTCAACATGGGATCCTACAACATAGTGTTGAATAAATAAATACAACATTAGGAACTTGCAAAGGTTGAGACACCTTAATTCCTAACAGATGGAAGAAATCAGACCCCAAAGTCCAAACAGGGCTAAGCTTAGAACAAAAAACAAAGACAAATAAGCTCTGTAGCAAGAGCGATACCATTAGAGGTGGGGGTTCCATGTCACCTAGTTTTTACCATACATCAACAAGGTCCAAGTCATCTAGGGGAGGATCCCAGCTAGGAATAACACCCTCATATTTATCATTCTTTTGTGTGAGACTCTATCCATCCAACCAACCCATGGTCATAGTCTTGGGGAGAGGAAGAATGAGAGCGGGAGGGTTGAAACCACCCACAAATAGTTTTGTCCTTGGTTTTGTGTGTAGGGGTTTGAAAAGTGTGTGAGTGATCACCTTGAGTAGTATGGCTGCATCCACAATGATGACCATGAGGGGAGAGTGACCACTGCTAGAGGCTAGAGTTGATGTAACCATGGCAATAAGGGGAATTAGCCCAATGATTAAGAAGCATATGTATATGTGCTACTTAAGTGCAAATTTATTGGCTTGCACTTGAATACATTCCTTCCAAGATGACAGTAGTATTATCAGAGATATATTTAGATTTTATAAAGCCAACTTGCCTAGGACTCACAGTTTGATGAAAAAGATGGCACAATTTTAAAGCAAAAAAATTTAATAATAATTTATTAAGAGACCTTGAGCAAGGTCAATCTCCAATTATAGATGCCCACTAAATTTCCTCACTTATATATGAATTTAATATTTATATAGTCTTCACCCTTACTATATAAAATTTATAATAAACAATAAAATTAATATTATTTAAATACAAATAACTTATTTTATTTTAAATATTTTAAATAATTATCAATAATATTGCATACTTTTACTCAACATATGTCTATGTCAGCTAATAACTTGATGTTGTCTTTGTAAGACCCACAAAATACACAAGCATCAACTAATTTGCCAACTAGCATGACAAAATAGCAAGTTTTTTAAAAACTTGTTGATTATAGTTTTTTAATATTACAGGGATTTTCAATGATCAATGGCATTGGTACCATTAAATGTAACTATTTCTATTAGCCTTTGTTTTGCCACCTGCAACAAACATGCCACCTGTCATTTTTTTTGAAGTATTTTTTATGTAAGAAGAGATTACGAGAGCTGAGTTTAATGGAAAATATCACTAATGGTAGCATTCATTTGAATAAGTTTAAGCAATTAGAAAAATTAGAATTCAATCTTCACTATGTTCAAAAATTAGAGTCTTAAAATAAAACTAAGCATATCATGCATATGCGATTATCTAAAAAGCTACACTAAAAAAGCAGTTCTAAAAATAATAAATCTCATGCAATCTAGTTGCATGGAATAAAACTATTGTGCGTATATCTTCAATCTCCCTGGACTATAAATTTACTTACCTGGACTTCGAGGCAACATATTCTTTTCATTGTTTTGCTAGAGGTGTTTAATTATTCGATCTGAGTTTGCATAGAATCTGATATTGAAGGCATTTTCCACTATATTAGTCATGAGTATGTGCTTCTCCAGAAAGGAAAATGATTACTCACGAGTCGTTTCTGTTAGTGAATGTAGTTGTGGGAGTCATTTTATAAAATGAAAGTAATGCAAGCACCAGTCGGCCCTAGCAACAGGTTCACCAATTTGGTATATATAGGAGATAGAATCTCCTTATTTGTATATATTCAAGACAATTCCAATGCAATTAATTTAGAGCAGAAGCAGGTTCCCCCTTTTCTGGAGTAGCAGATCTAAAGGAGAAGCATCATTCTTATTGTTTATACAAGGGAATTACACTATTTTTAGGTGCAGATTTATTGTGTAAGATTTTGCCCTTCTAGGGCTTGATTGTGAGTGCCTGCACTTATTATTCTGATATATAAGAGAATATCTTGCTGGGTTTTTCTCCCTCAAGTAGGAGGGTTTTCCCAGGATATATGCTGTGTTCTATTGTTTGTGTGTTGTTGCATTTCTGCTTATTGCATTTCTAATCTTAAAACTAACATGGTATCAGAGCGGGTCTAAGAAAAGATCTGATCATATTTGTTTAAGTAGTCAAGTCAACATTTCATCTAGGGCAGATCTTGAAGGCAAAGTATTGCAGATCTAAGGTTGCAAATTATTTTAGACCTAAGGGCAGAATCTTTGTAGGAGAATTTGTGCAGAAAAAAGAAGATGGTGATCGGTGTCAAGGTAGAAGATAGGCTTGAGGGAGCCTCAAACTTCAACTCTTGGAAACCCAGGGTACTCATTGCATTAGAGGAAAATGATCTTCTTGATTTCGTGGAAAGTAATATGCTTGAGCCTTCCAATGATACTGAGAAAATCCAGTGGAAGAAAAAGGGCATGAAGGCTAGAAAGATCATGATAGACTCTATGATGAATCACCTAGTACCGATCATCTCCAAGTTGAAGTCAGCTAAAGAAATGTTTGATACTCTAAAAGGATTGTATGAGATCAACAATACCAGCAGAGCCCTTGCTTTGAGACATCAGCTTCACCATGTAAAAATGGATAAAGAAGATTCAGTTATCTCTTTCTTTATGAAGATCGTTGATTTAAGAGATCGGTTGAGCGCTATTGGGGACATAATTGCAGACAGAGATCTTGTTATGTTGGCACTAAATGGTCTCCCCCAATCTTGGGAGCCCTTTATCCAAAGCATCAGTGGGAGATCTAAGTTGCCCAATTTTGATCGTCTTTGAGCTGATTGTAGTCAAGAAGAGTCCAGGTTGGTAGCAAGAGGAATTGAGCGAAACTTTCATGATGTAGAAAATCAAGTTCTTGCTACACATACTTCTAGAGAAAGAGGAAAAGGAAGAAAGAGGAATAGAGATAGAGAATCAGATTTTGCCCCAGAACCGAAGAAGAAGAAGGATCTCTCTCACATTCAGTGTTTCAGGTGTGACAAGTATGGTCACTTCGCTCGAGATTGCAAATTAAGGTCTACTCAACTTGTTTCTACTGCGGAAATAGACATGGGGACATCTCAGAAGGAGCGAAGCTCTAAAGTCGATTCAGAAGTTTTCTTTTTCTAAAGCTGATCAGTTTCTTTGAAGAGGAGGAATTAACATTCAGAGGGAGTCTGACAAACTATCAGAGGCAACCTTGGATGAGGAGGTCAGGAGGTTGATGTTAGTTCTTGGAACTTCAGAGGGAGTCACATCATCATGAAGGTTCCTTGTAGTGTATATTTCTCTAAGACGGAGAAATATGAGGTGAAAGCCCTTGTAGTGTATACTTCTCTAAGACAGAGAAATATGAGGTGAAAGCCCTTGTAGTGTATGTTTCTTTGAGACGGAGAAACATGAGGTGTAAGCCCTTGTCCATCTCTAAGACGGAGATGTGATTCTTTCCACACATGGGAGTAGCCATGGTGGACGTCATGTTGAGTGACTCCATGACGATATCACGTTGAATAATTCCGTGATGAATACTTTTTTTCAAATAGGTGTAGTCATTGATGATGTCATGTTGAGAGACTCCATGACATGAATATCTGGAAAAATACCTCCCTAGCTAAGAGGGAGTGTTAGTGATTGTAGCTACGGGAGTCATTTTATAAAATGAAAGTAATGCAAGCACCAGTCGGCCCTAGCAACAGGTTCACCAATTTGGTATATATAGGAGATAGAATCTCCTTATTTGTATATATTCAAGACAATTCCAACGCAATTAATTCAGAGCAGAAGCAGGTTCCCCCTTTTCTGGAGCAGCAAATCTAAAGGAGAAGCATCATTCTTATTGTTTATACAAGGGAATTACACTATTTTCAGGTGCAGATTTATTGTGTAAGATTCTGCCCTTCTAGGGCTTGATTGTGAGTGCCTGCACTTATTATTCTGATATATAAGAGAATATCTTGCTGGGTTTTTCTCCCTCAAGCAGGAGGGTTTTCCCAGGATATATGCTGTGTTCTATTGTTTGTGTGTTGTTGCATTTCTGATCTTAAAACTAACAGTTTCTAATGAGCTTGAAACCCAGCTACATGGAGGGGGAAATAAAATGAAAAATTTACAGGAAGTAGATTTCAGAAACCCCATGATCAAGCTGACCAATAAGTTTATTGAGTTTGATTTCTCTCCTAATGAGGGAGGTGATGATATACTCATGTGCAACGCAGCAGTGGAAATGATCAATGCAGGATTCCTGTCGGTGCACCAAATGAAAGGTAAATTTTGTTAGGATTTTCTTTGAGACCATACATTTTTCTTTCTTACTAGGCAAGATATCTATTTGCTTAAGAGTAAGTCCTCATGTGGCCAATGTGTTTGTGCTATGCAGCTAACAAACAGAATCGTAAGAAGAAGGTGAGATTTGCAGAAGATGTTGTAGAGCCATCTTCAAACAATGTGGCTTATAGAGAATGCACGCACTGGCAGTTGAATTCAGGGATTCTGTTCCTTCTGTGGAATTGTCTTCTGAGTCGAATAATTCCGTCTACCCTCTATAGGCATGCAAATTAAGCATAGAGGTACGATGCCTTCAAATTTCCAAAGAGCTGCATCTAGACAAAAATAAAGATAAAATCGGCAAATTATTGAAATAGGGTTTCTTTATGGAAAAGATTTAAGAAATTACAGGGTAATATGGCGTAGCTGCTACTAGTTGAGCTGGATTTGAAGAGCCTGTAAGAGAAAGACTGTTAATTGCGGCATTGATGAGCTGCGTGGATCAAGACATCTAAGCCACATTGATATTCAAGATTTTAATTAATCATTATAAAGAGAGATGTAAAACCATTTATTCCTATCATGTAATTAATAAGTATTGTACAATGGAAATTGATTTCTGTTATATCTCTTCTAATTATATTGTATATATGTATTTTTATTTTGTTTCTCGTTTCCATTTTACAATTTAAAAAAATTATAATGAAGAGTTAATTAAGAATTTTTAATCCACTTTAAATATTAAATTATTATTATTATTATTTCAAATTATTTATATTATTTATAGAACTTCACCATTTTAAGTGCCAAGGCAATCCATGGTTTAAAAAAGGAAACATCATAGATGATTATCTTTTTTCACTTTTTGCTAAGAAGTATTTTGTCAAACAGTTCTTGTGCCTTATGTTTTGCATTTTGTTAAAGGCATTTTATCAAACAATTAGGTGCCTACTTTAAGCTTAAATTCTTTGAGGCAATTGTAAATCAGTCCATATGCATTGTCCATGCTTCCACGTTTTGCATGCATGGCTAACCATGCAGTTGCAACTACATCATCTGACAAAATTCCTCTATCCTTTATTCTATAAGCTGGACGCCTTTACCCTGTTCCAGCAGCCCATTTTTTTTTGTTTCAGCAAGCTGTAAGTATGGTGAAGGATGGCGTAGATGTCTGTAATTATATTTACTTGAAAGTCCTGTAAGCCTTTCAAGACATCCGAATAGATTTAAAAAAAAAGGAGAGGGTTGAAACACCTTCTCCTTTCGGTGGGATTTCGAACACCCATTCAGAGATGCAACAATGTTCCAATGAAATAGAATCAGTTTTGAAGCTAGGGATGTCCTGGCTGCAAAACAGTGGCAATTCTGGTAATTTATCTGAAGAAGATTATGGAGAAAAATTAAGGCTTCCATACAAGATCCTTACATATGTTCTCTTTACAAATAGATTGTCTCTTCATCTACTTGGGCAGAGTTGCAGATTAAATGTTGGAGAATGTTTATATCAGTTTGCAGTTTTCTATGACTCTGAAAGGGAGAAAATCTTTAAGCAGTGTAGGAAAACTGGAGGATCTGTCTTTGCCTTCCATGGAAGTCCTATATCTAACTGGTACTCTATTATAAGGTATGTACTACATATCTCTTATGGTCTTGAACCTCCATTAGACAGTGTTAGATAAATTCGTCTTTTTAATGGATAGTGGTGTTGAATTTGATAGGAATGGATTAAGGTGCTTGAGCAAGTCAGAGTACATGTCTACTTCAAATGCACATGGGAATGGCATCTACTTCTCCCCTGAAATGAGCTGTTCAATAGGTTATTCCAAATCTTTGCCTTGGACAGTGCACGGGATAACGAAAGAATACTGTGTGGTGGCAATGGAGGGATGATTCCCAAAAACCAACTCTTGCAGTTATTCCAGAAAAGAAAGATACTTACACAAACTTCCTAACACTCAGAGCTACTGTGATGTAGAGAACCCTGAGCAATTTTTTTGTTTGAAGAGGAGAATTATTTCTTGCAAACCTACCTTTTGTCTACAAAACAGGGTGCAGTTGCTGAGTTTTAATGTGACAGTCGAATTTTAATAATGTAAGACAATTTCAGTTTGCATTGGCTTAGAATGTTCTCATACTATTTCTTAAACCAATTAGTCTGCAAAATGTATCATTTTTGCCGAGCATTTTGTGTCACAAAGATAGTAACTTTGGTGCACATGGGCCTCATGTGGAAAAACAACAACTGTTTATTAAATATTTTAAAAATAAAATTATATAATTAAAAAATAAGTATAAAAATATTTTGAAGATATAAATTGCAATTATTACAATAAGAAGCATATAATATTTTGAATTTGAAGATGTATTTATTTGGTTTTGCAGTTTCACAATATCCCCTCAGTGCTGCATTTTGCATAGGCTAAATTTACCCTATTTGCAACGCAATTCAACAGAAGAGTTTTACTTTCTTTTCTGGTGACCGGTTTTGTTTATTAACAGATCATGTTGTGTATGCTCAAAATGGGCAATAAACATATATTCCATCATCGTTACTTGCATTTCTATAAATGTAATTCTGTGGGTGAAAATGATTATTTTTCAATATTCTTCTCTACCTGAAAGGTATCTTTTTGTTTCTTAGCCTTGAGTCAAAATATGATTGATTGTCTTTGTTGTTTTTTGCTAAGATAATGTAGAGATGTGGACCAGTCAATACCTTTTTGCACACGTGGGACATTGAAAACTCCATGGGGCGGTAATTGACAAGAACTTGGGAACATAGAAGAAGCATGGCATTCCTTCACTTCATTTGGTCAGTCATTTAGAGAACTTCAACTGCTCAAATCTTACCCAAAACATTGTAGCTAACCCTATAATATGCCTTAGAGATATCCACTTTTGACAACATTCCCTTCCGGCTATTGCTAACAAGTATCATCTCATGAACAACATTTAATTGGCCTCCCCTTCATGAAAGTCCTCTGTTCTTAAGAGATGATGCAGGCTAGAAGGGGCTCTAACTTGTTAAGGAAGAAAGGCTCTATTTTGAACTTCTTTTGTTTTGGCCTCCTTGTCCTCTGATAGCAAATCTTCATAATACCAGATGACTTCCAGAACTATCTTCTTGATTCTCCACCACTACAATGGTAGCAGTCTTTAATCTAAGAATTTTATTCCAATTAGTAAATATTGTTCAAGAAGAAAGGCTCTGTTTTTAACATTGTTGTCTGGCCTCCTTGTCCTCTGGTAGCAAATCTTCATAACTGATGACTTTCGGTACTGTCTTCTTGTTTCTCCACCACCACAACAGCAGTTGTCTTTAATCTAAGGATTTTATTCCATGTGTGCTTCGTGAGAATTGATTGATGGATAAATATTGTATTTAAGTATCATCTCATGAACATTAAATAGTGTTTTTATTATTTTGCTTCTATTTATGCTGGTGAATAAGCCTCACTTGTCTCCCTTTCTTAACAACACTATAAACACCAATAATATAGTATTAAGTATTATCCGTACTACAACATATTTCCAGTTAGTTATTTTCCAGTTGCTTTGAAGAGTTTGATTATGTACCTCCATCTAATGTTTGCATGACCATTATGCTCTAGCTTTGATTTCTTATAAGGTTTAGTTTTGTTGAAGCACATAAAGTGTAGCTTTCTTTCTCCCCTCGACCATTTTGTTATAATCCATTCCAGCTATAACTATGCATCAATATCTCAGCACTACCAGCTTGGATTATGGGCTGCCATCTATATCTCTTATTTAAATTGCAATGCATACATGGTGAAATACATGACTACACCACTATAAGTCAGATTCTGTGATTCTTTTTCTCGACAAATTCAATGTTGTAACAAAAGAAGCATACTGATGTTCAAACTTTGATATGACTAATTTTACTTCTACTTGCAATATTTACAGGTAAGAACATGCATTCATTATTTACAGCTAACAACATAACAAACTAAAACACAACTATTCATGAACATTTTGGCAGAAACTTCGCTACTCTGCAGCTCTTGTTTAAATATAAATATACTAGTCACACAACAGTGTAAATAAAGTTTGAAAGGGCTTAAAACAATTGTTTAGGGGGACTGCCCTCCACTTAAATATAACTAGTTTACTGTGGTGCAGTCTATAATGTTTATAAACTATATTAGTAGCAATAATTTATATAGTTGAATTTATGATCAACAATCATGGTTGATAAATATCTCCTCTCATAGAGATTGCTTGGTGTCTAGCTGTCATAGCTTCTCGTTATGGATGCTTCATGTTAAATTTCTATGGTGTTAAGGGATCTATCCTTTAAAGTGATTCCCTGACGGTGAGATCTTACATGGCCATTCTCTAACAATGCTAAGGTGTCCATGGGGGGATTGGAACCTTGGTCAGCCCAACCACTTGACCACAACCCACTTAACTGATTTATTTCACTTTGTTAAAAACATGTATGAATATATTTATGACTAACCTAGATAATTTTTTTTTGTGGGAAATTTTGTCCAAGGACTTTCTCCATCTTGTAGATACCAATATATAAAGTAATGCAGATTCCATAGCTCTATTCAGTAGCAAATGTCATAATATCAACTTCATTCATTCATCTATTTAATTACAAGGTTATTTTGAGTGACAGTGCGCAATAATTTAGCCCATGTATTATGGAAACTATGATCTAAAGTCATCTTAAATATATTACTAAATTAATAAATATTAATTAGTAATATTATTATTATTATTATTATTAGCTAAATTTTAAAATAATACTTCGAATAGGTAATATTTAATTAATTACACACAAGCTTTTTAATTAACAAAAAAGATAATAGTAGAATATTCACAAAAAAAAGATAGGTGCTAGAAAGGCACATCCTCAAATTCTATGCGGGATGACATCCAAAACAAAGATGAAAGTTCATAAAAGGGCGAAGCTTGAACATAAAAACTAAGAAGAAAATGCAACATCAATAGGAGGGGAAATCCTCATCATCAGACTTTCTCCAAAATTTGTCAAGGACAAATTTATCATCAAATGAATTCCGACCAGTGAGAGCAGCCTCCTTTTTAGGAGTGTCGTAGGAAGGTTACTGAGCACAAATTAGATAAATGGCTAACTCTAGGTGCAAAAACTTGCCACAATCTAGGCAACCAGGAGCACCACGCCTATGACAAGAGGCGGAAGGTGGTGGTGAGGGTCGAGAGCATCATTATGTCTATTTCTTGGGGGTTAAGAGCCACAAGATTGCGATCCATGATCTCTTATGGAAGATTGGTTGTGACATCACTAGCACCCTCAAAGAGGAGAAGGGGGGGAGGTGGGACTCTGGCAATAGTGCAAGGAGCATTACCCTAGCGATCCAAAAGCTCATGTAAGTGTGCAAATTTACTAGCTTGTACCTCAATTTGCATAAGCACGTTAAAGAAAATTATTGATTTAGTGTACAAAGAAAAATGAACATCAACTGAACGTTTAAAAAAAACTACATTTTAATCTTTCAAAATGTTGAAGACAATTTCCACTCTAAAAGCATGCTAAATCTAGGTAAATTGAAAGGGAGACAAGGCCAATCCCCTAACAAAACCATATTCCATGAAAAAGGATCAAGTCTAAAAGGCCTAAAAGGTCTAAAAAATCATGAATCCAATTCCAAGCTTCCTAGGCTCTATTGCAAAACTAGAAGAGATGCTTGACAATCTCAAATTATCCACAAATAAAAAAAGGATTAAGAACTCCCAAATGAGTTAAAACAAAACTAAGTTGAAGGCTTTGATAAAGAATGGACCAGGCAAAATTGGTTAATTTAGGCTCAAGAATAGCTAACCAAATAGATTGGAATTAGCGATGTCAAGTACCAAGAGAAGATTGAAGCTACCAACAATGGTTTCGCTGACCAACCATAGGAAGATGAGGAGAAAGGAGAAAGACATAAATATTGTTTACACAACTTATAATTATGAAATGGTGTGTCAGGATAGCATTTCCAATCTGATGTAGTCAAGGCTAGGGTGTTTTATCAAACTACCCAGCCATGCAGCCAATACAATGTAACAGAAGCATAAATTTAACATAGAAATCTGAAACAAATTTATTAACCTCAAATTAGCATTTACAAATTTCTTGGCCCTTCACAGCCTCAGCATTATAGTGTAATATTCAATCAACCATGTGATTGCCCCCAATCTATTGTCACTCCACTTCTTTTCTGCAACTATTAACACCCTCTATGTTGAGCGGAACAACCCACATTCCTTTAACAATCACCCCTCATACCAAAATGGTAGTCACCTTTTTATTCTTCATGTGTGGAAGTTAAATAGTTATGGAACTAAACGTACAGGTATTCAAACTGCCACCAAAATAGATTACTAATAATACTATTTGGGTAATAACATAAATATCTCTTAAAAACATCCCATACATCGACAAATGAAAGCCTTTTCAAATTTTAAATCTCATTCTATCAGCTATCGGCAAATGTTGCCTTTTTCAAACCTCAATTACAATGTTTATCAGTGAAGGTTCAGTTTTTCTAACCTTAGTTACAATTGCTTGTTAGCAAAAACCTACTCTTGAAACATGGACTTTGTCTCTTGTGCCTTCATCTCTATCGGTGATTTGATCATTTTTTGAACTTGCTCTTTGTCCACTTTACTGGCAGAAATTGATTTTGCCGAACCTTGGCCTTGGTCTTCTATCAACAAACTATCAAACTACTTTATTTCACCTGGGGTCTCTTCTCTTTCACCAAAATCAGCGCATACTTATGTCCATCCTTCACGATAGTATACAAATCCCTTTTACCATCATAGATGGCTTCCCTATCAAACTGCCAAGGTCTACCCAACAACACATGACAGGCACTCATTGACATAACATCACACAAGACTTCATCCTTATATGCCCCAATCTGAAAACTAACCATGCATTTCTCTTTTACCACTAATTCAAGTTCCTTTTGCAACTAGGTAACTTTATAAGGACTAGGATGTTTTGTCTTTTTCAAACCTAGCTTTTCTACGATTTTCTCTTAAACTAAGTTATCAGTACTACCACTATCTACAATTACTTTACAACACTTATCTCCAGACTTGCATACAATTCTCAAAAGACTTTTCCTCTGAAATTATTCATTCTTCTTCACTTCTGGTGTTATTAACACTCTTTTGAACATAAGAAACTCGCCCTCTTCAAGCTCTTCCACTTTCGGTGATGTCACTCTCTTCATCTTCGTGTACCATGTTATTTATGCCCATACTTTTCTTATTCTTCTCCTGATGTAATTGTAGACATTCGTAATCTATATGTCTTGCCTCACCACATTGAAAACATTTCCCAAGGAACCCCTTGCTATTGCTACCACATCCTCCTGTAGAGTATTCTCTTCCTCTCGCTCCTTAACTTGACTCCTTATTCCATTTTGAATTTGTTTCTTCTTCCTAAACTTGTTTTCCTTTGTCGTTGCTTCCTTGTCCTCTCCTGTCTAAGAATTTCCCTCTTCCTCTTACATTACTCTGTTGTCTTCTTTCTATCTTTTCCTCTACTTTCAAAGCATATCGATATTCCTCCTCTAGTGTATAAATCTTCAGCATACTCATCTCATCTTGTATATTAAACCTCAACCCATTTATATATCTAGCTACTTTCTCTTTATCCATTTGATGATGCCCAGATCTAATTACCAGATTATAAAACTTTTTAGTATAGTACTTTATGCTCATATCTTTCCACTTCATATTCTAAAGTTTTCTGAACATCTCCAACTCATAATCTCCAGGAATAAATTTGGCTTTCAATCCAGTAACCATTTGATTCCAAGTTGGGTTATTCTCACATATCCATTAGCCACTCTCTCTCTTTGCAAATCCCTCCACCATAAAGCAGCATGTCCTTTGAGTTTTGTTTGTGCCAATATCACCCTTTGAGGGTCGTAAATATTTTCATATTCAAAATATTCTTCTAATTCGCCTATCCAATCTATCAATTCATCGAGATTCAATGTCCCAGAAAAATTAGAAATTTATATTTTGTTACCTCCTCCAACTCTGACAATCGCTCTCAGGAACGGGTCTTCTCCAGCACCTACTAGCTATTCATTTTCTCTTTCTCGTTCATGTCCTCCACAATTTTGTCCTCATCATCAGCATGATCTTCCACACAATCTGGGTTTTTTCTCAATCCAGCAACTAAATTTCTCAACACATTCTGCATTTCAACACGAAATGGTTCTAACATTTCCTCCATTCTGGGAACTCTTCTTCTCGGGGGCATCTTCTCAAATTACAACCACTGCTGCTTGCTCTCCACACACACTGGGGAAACAAAATCCTCTTCTGCTCAAAACTCCAACATCTCTTTTAGCCCTCAGTAATTACAGGACTCCTCTTCACACCCACAAATACCCTCTCGAGCCCTCAGAGACAATACTTCAGGTTCTCCACAACATATCTCCTCCTAGCAAGAAATCCTTGCTCTATATTACCACTTGATGCAGTCAAGACAAGGGGTTTTTATCAAACTACCCAATCATGCAACCAATACATTGCAACAAAAGCATAAATTTAACATAGAAATGTGAAACAAATGTATTAACTTCAAAACATCAGCATTTACAAATTTGTTGGTCCTTCACTGCCTTAACATTAAATTGCAATATTTAATTGACCATGTGCTTACAACACCAAATAGCTTTCCAATGGACACAGAGATCGCCCCTAGTCTATTATTGCTCCACTTTTTTTCAGCAACTGTTAACACCCTCTTTGTTGAGCAAAACAACCCACATTCCTTTAACAACCCCCCCTCATACCAGAATGGTAGTTGCCTTTTTAATCTTCTTGTGTGGAAGTTAAGCAGTTATGGAACTGAACATACAAGTATTCAAACTGCCACCAAAATAGATTACTGATAATACTATTTGGATAATAACATAAATATCTCTTAATAACATCCCTATGACATTAGCAAACAAAAGCCCTTTCAAATTTTAAATCTCTTTGTATCAGCTATCAGTAAATGTTGCCTTTTTTGAACCAATGCTTATCGGCAAAAGTTGGATTTTTCTAACCTTAGTTACAATTTCTTGTCGCTAAAAACCTACTTTTTAAACTTGGACTTTGTCTCTTGTGCCTTCACCTCTATCGGTGATTTGATCATTTTTCAAACTTGCTCTTTGTCAAGTTTATCGGCAGAAATTCATTTTACCGAACCTTGGCATTGGTCTTCTATTGGCTAATTCTCCCAACTTTGAACTGATGAAAAAACTTAACAATTTCCTCTATCAGCAAATATTCAATCCCACAAACCTTGGACTTTAAACGTTTTAACTTTAACTTTATCACTTAAGTTCTTAAGCTTTTATCGATGAAATTTGCCTTTCTTGAACCCTATCGGCATATCGGCAAGTTTTAAAAGTTAAAAACTAGTTCGTAAACAAGAAAGTTTACCAATACCAAGTGTTTAGCCATCAACTCTTTCTATCGGCAAAACTAGTATTTCACAAACTCTTTATCTTTTTCTCAAAGGCCACATTCATGTGCTTGTCGATAAACCGAAAACTTTTCAAACCCACAAACTAACTGAAGACTTAGAACTTTTCTTCTATTAGTAATATTCCAATCACATGAACTAAAGAAATCATGGCTCCAAAAGCTCTTATCGACGAAGTGAGTCGTCAGCGAACATATGGGTTCGCGAATGAGTCATTTTGCCGACTAAGTTCGCAATCTTGCAACTTCACCGACAACAAAGAAACTTCAATCTAATTCACCAAAACTCCATATGGCTAACTAAACAATACTTAGAAAATCAAACTTCCCTCGAAGGCTTTGGTCAGGGAAATCACCTATCGGCGAACTAAGAAATTGGCAAACCGTCGAACCGGCAAACTAAAAAGTTCGCGAATATCAAACTTTTCTTACTCCTCATAACTTCATCATTTTTTATCCAAATTTCACCAAAATGAAATTAGGGATATCCATTAGGCTGTTCTACATGATGATGCTCTTATCTCAGCCAAATAAATATGGATTTGCTCCACAAACAGAAAACCAAAACTGCAAGAAAACAAAGCCAACAACCAACTTAGAAATTAGAATAGATTTTTGGTGACACAGGATTGCCAATGAACCTAGATGCTCGTAGATCACAATCCTTCCACTAAGGCTTGAATGATCTAACCCAAATTTTATGAATCATCTAGGGAGAAATGGCATCAATAGTAGTCTAAAAAGTCTCCCTGTCTTGATTGGACTACTTGAATTTCATTTTAATTTATAGCCAACAAAGAAAATTCTTGGTAGCTCCATTAATGAGATCTAGTAACACTCTAACACCTCGTTTGAAAATTTTCAAAGCATGGATCCATCGCACCTTAGCTAAAGAGTAGTCATGACAAGATAGACATGAGACTACCAAATACACTGTTGATTGATTGAAAGGCCATTCCAGAAATCATTTCCCAACCAAAGAAGCCAAGGCTTAATAGCCTCCAAGTTTTCCAATTCTCTTAATAGCAAAAGTGCCTTGAATCTGACCTAGTTCCCTCATGGTGAGGAGAGTACCAAGATCTAGGCCTTTCCAAGTTGACTACCTAGAAGGCACACTTGAACTGCCTGATGATAATTATCTAGGATTCATTTCCCTTAAGGTCACTAACAATCCATTTAACACATAAGGCAATACCTTGCCAATGGATTGAAAGCAATTCTAAGCCACCAGCATCATGGGAAAAATAAAAAATTCCCAAGCAACACAATTAAATCCTTGGTGCCCATCATTGGATGCCTAGAGAAAGTCTCTATGAAATTTATCAACATTCAAATAAGAGGCCTTCAAATGCATCCAATGATAGCAATAATAAACATGGTTGGCAACCAAAATTTTAGAACAAATCTAAAATTTATTATTCAGGAAAAAAGGCTTGGTAATCCAAAAATTATTTTTTTTTTGAATCTTGACAACAATAGCTTGTCAAAAGGCAACAAGAGAAATTTGAAAAGCAAAGGGAATGCCCAAGAATCAAGAGACATCCCCTGATCAACCATTTCCAGCTAAAATTATCTAACTAGCCTAACGTAGGAAGAAAGGGTTATAGCTAAATAGACAAGGTTTTTCCATGATCATTCACAACTCCTTCCCACTTCATAGAAAAATATGATTTCCAATCATTATGCACTTGACATGGTACAATTGTAAATATTTATATGCCTTTGGATTGGAACTATGGGCATCACAGAGGGTTCACATTTGTACAGTTCAAAAAGGATGAAGAGGAAAATAATTCCATCAAGGATCTCGATGGAGAAATTTTGGATGGTAGATTAATTTCAATTTTATATGCTTTTTCAAAGGCCATGAGATTTGTCTCTATAAATTCTAGGGATTGATCTCTCCACCTCAAGTGGCCTCCCTTTCTTTATGGTTTGAACCCTGTTAATGAGATGAATGAAAATGACTCTGGGATGACCTATTTGGAGGAAGTTGCATTTCTAGTGATGGAAGCATATCTTCCCCTACCATAAGCAATGATGAATCTTTCTGATTCTGGACACAAGGTGAAGTGATGTTTGCTTAATCGCTTATGTCGCATGCTTTCAACAGACTAGTGTTCATAGACTTGGACCCCACTATACCTAGTGTATATCGAGGTCTCCCTAGACACCTTGTTAACCTAGATTAGACCTTCGACCATCATATCGTACAGTGCATCGCTACAATAGCGAAGAACATCTCATGCTATTACCTCTGTTGTTTGAGTTGGAACACACTTTGGGCAAGACTTTAGTCTACCTACTCAATGACTCTTTTTACATGAGTTCCAAGATGTGTATCTGTTGGCTATCACTTCATTGCTACTTTTTCCAAAGTGGATAGATGGGCTTGTGCCCCTTTGCCAAGCTATGTTTTGTTGCCACATTTTACGATGGCCATTGGGATTTCTATTGGGGCCATGGGCCTCCTTTTTTGTAATTTGGTTCTTTAATCTCAATTAAATCTATATAGGTGCTCTGCACCTTTATTAAAACAAATATATATTGTGCATACCCTGCAATCATTCTATCCATTCAAAAATAATTTACATGCTTTGTCAATAACTTCTTTGGTTGTTATAACTACCTTTTCGTCTTCCAAAATATGTGGCTTATCCATGCAAAATAGAGTTATTGCAATATAATCCCTCAAGTCTTCTTTGGTAGTTTAGAAAGTTTATAAAACATTGGTGGAGGTCAATGAATACTTTTGAAACCAAGTTTTAGTTATTATCGATGTTTTCAGAGGTTCTCATCATTGAATAGTGAGAGAGAGAGAGAACCTTTATACTTGCGACAACAAGATGATCTCACATGTGATAATGTAAATGATATGATAAAAGTTTAAAATTAGTTAGGGTCAAATATGTGGGTAACAATACCAAAAGAAGAATGAAGATGAGGAAACTTGGAGGATGGATGAACAATAACAATGGGACAAGGTTGGGTAGGAGGGAGAAAATGCACTACATAATGAACTAGAATAGTTTTGATTAAGATTAAGATAGTTTTTAAGGGATCATAAACCTTGTATAGAACCAAATTTTGAAAGGGTTAAGAACCTTAAATAAAATGGAGCCTTAATCAACAATAGCCTAAAAGGTCAGCGAAGCTACCATTATAGACCAAACCAAACTAGAACCGGCCTACACAACACCTAGCCTCATCCTTGCAATTTAAACACCCTTGACCTAGGTGTGGGATTCTTATACATGTTTTAGAAGACCTCTCTTCCATCTTTGAGCAATCATCCACAATACATAATTTTACAAATCCTTAGATCAAGGAGAGAAGAAAGATCTATCCTCTATCCTATACCAATCTGAGACACCTCACTACAAAATGTCTAGTCAAAGAAGATAAATATTGTACCAAGCCCACAGGGAGAGTTGGAGCAACGGACCCACCACCCATTTCCAGAGCGGGTCAAGAGGTGGTGCCACCAAAACCTAGGTCATGAGAAGAAGTCCTATTAGGAGAAAAATTAATAGCCTCAACATCTCTAGGGGGATTCACCTCAAGAACAGGGGCCTTTGGGACCACATTCTCAGTCCCACCTTCCTTAGAATTAGAAAAATCACCAATAGTCAAGTGGTCAAGGAGGACAATCCTCAAATAAGTAGTTCAACCCACATCATTGCATCAAAAATGGGGGCAATTAGAGGTTACGTGTCCACTAGCAAAGCATCTCCTATATCAAAAGGGGATACCCTAATAATCAAGCATGTGAGTCCAAGGTCTATCCCCCACCATTGCGATAATATCCTTAAGAAGATCCTTCGAGATGTCGATATCCACTTGAATACGGGCATAGGTAGTGTGAATGAAGTTTGAGGAATCTAAATCCTCATGTAGAATATGACTAAGAGCATTGCCAGTAAACTAAAATTAGGAGACATCCTAGAAGCAGAGAGGGAGGTTAGGTAGTTTGACCAAAAATGGCATGATACTAAGAGATTATGTTAGAGGATTAAATGGTGTAGATGGGATTTGGGTGCCTTCTCATTCCACCAAATCAAGAGTCAATCTCCCAAATTCAATTCATATATAGAAATACAATTTGCATGCTCATTAATTCGTTCAACCATATTCTTATACTTTCATTAAATTATATTCAGAGATCTAGAACTTCACAAAATAAATAAAAGAGAATACTTTATTTTTTATTCATCAAAATGGATGGCTTATGACCTTTGTTTTTCCTTTCTCAGATTCAAAGTTCAATTTGGAGGTTTCAATTTTTGTATGCCCTATTAGCTTTGTTTTAATTTTCTAGTTTCCATCATCTCATTGACCCCTTCTTTGTCTACTTATTCTCTTTGATCCTTCCATTCCTTTTACCTCTTTTCCTCTATCTTTTCTTTTCTCTATGTTTGCCGTGGCTTGTTTTTCCTCTTTCTTTGTTTATATCTTCTTATTTCCTGTATTTCTCTCCTATAAACCCACAGCTGGTTTTTTGTTTTCTTCTCCTTTCTTTAAATCTTAAGCTCGTTCTTTTTCTATTCTTTTGTTCTATTCTTCTTTTCATTATTTTCTTCTTCTCTTAATCTGCCTCACGCCTTTATTTTTCTTCTTTTCTTCCTATATTTTTTTTCAATTTGCTTGTGGCCTTCTTGTTCTTGTTCTTCTTATCTATACTTTCCACAGCCTCTCTTCTCATTTTCTATGTATTTCTCCAAAATAAAATCTTTATAAAATTCACTCAATTCCTTTTCCATCCCTGTTTGTTCATCTTCCGTGCATTTTTATTTTCTCCTTATTTTGGAGAAAACAATGAAAAGAAATTAAAATGTTACCTTATCCACACAACCTCAAAGGCATCAAGCAGCTAAAAAAATGAAATCTACAAATTCTATGTATCCATTAAAGGCATCATCAAGTTGTTAGGATTAGAATAATAGAAACTATAAGATGCCATGCCTCTTTTATATGGTGAAATATGTCCTAGAATAAATGTACCTTATCCGATATCAAAATTTAGAGGAAGACAACTAAAACTTGATAAACCTTAGAATCCAATGTGGATACCTTAAACTATATATATTTATGTGCTCCATTGCATTACTTAACAAAGACAAAACTCTATTATTCAAAATCTAAACTCAATAAAATGATGGATTCGGCCACATCATATGGTGACATTTATTGACATTAATTTCGAATCAAAAAAATCATCCTCCACTATTATTGAAACCATAGAGTGAAATGAATTAAATCAACATTCATTCAAACTCCTGACAACTCCAAAAGATTTTACAAAGCATGGAATGAACCTGTAGAAGCTCAAAACCAAACAATTTTGAAACCGCAACCAACAAAATCAAGAACGTACACAAAACTGCGAACTCAAAAAAACTAAACAAAAATTATGAAATAACAAAATTTATGTGTAAGATTGCTCTTACGCTTGAATGCTCTTGCATCATTAATAGAGGGAAACCATAGTTTGAGTGAGAGGGAATGATGACCCCGCATCTAAATCCTACCATCAAACACTAGCTTCCCTACACAATGAACTAGAATAGTTAACTTTGGTAAAAATACCTTCAAGAATATCAAGACCAAATGGTGCACCAATGAATAAATTATGAATAGGATCAACCAATTATGTAGGAGAATTAACATTATTAAGATCTTGGAAAATTGATTGTGCACGTAAAAAAATCTCTTGCTTATTCACATATGCCTCATGATCAAAATCAACTTGCTAATTACATTTAACATACATGTTGAACCAACAATGATCTCTTGATTAGATGAATGATAACCCATAGTAGGATGTAGATGGAGACTTCTTAAAGGGAGGTTATACTAGTTATGAGACTTTGGTATAAACAAAACCCTAAAGGATTAAAGGTGATAAACCAAGGGTATTGGGGTAATATATAACTTTAAAAAGTAACAGGTCTTAGATCTAAAGAGTAGATATTAAAAAAAATCCTAAGAGGGTGTAAAAGTAGATAAGTTCACCAAAATAAAAAAGTAAAATACATAAAATTTTCAAAGATCTAGGGTAAATCAATTAATCAAACAATGAATAGCAATCAACTCTAATATAACAAGTTGAAGGGGCAGTATTCTTTATTGATTCGATATGAAACGATACAGTGCAGAAGATTTATACAAGGATGATGCAGTTCACGCAACAGTATATCAGTTATAACTACAACATTGTTAACAATGTAATACCACAATTGCTATAACTATTTGCCAACATTCCCCCACTTATTACATTGTTCTTGCAATAGTACCAAGGGACCCCCCCTGAATGCTAAAATACTCAACAAAGCTGATTGCATAATATGAATACATATTTTATAGAAGATCTCCTCCCAAAGAACAAATCCTGAACCAAGCGGGGCTCCATCATGTTGTCTCATCCACCCTCGGAAAGGCGTAGCTTTGAGCTGTGTTCTTGAGCTCTTTAGTCCCAAGCTCTCAAATCACAGAGTCTTGAATTATTCGACAATGAACCCCAAGAGATACGACAGATCTCTGCCATTGTCTAGTGACCGCGAAAGGGTATAATTCTCGATCATATACTCTTTGAAGCTCGCTGGACAACAATCCATATTGAGCTCAACACCAAATCCCAAACCTGTCTCCAAAACAAAATCTTCACAAAACATACATTCTTCGAATCCGTCAGGATCAACAAAGAAAAGCAAAACAACCAAAACCAATAAGGCTTCTCATGCAAAGTGTTGGTTTTTCTTCTGAATCAGCATTAGGGTTTGCCACTTCTAATGCACAGGCAGATTCAGCCAACTAATACAGGAGGTTACGTGAGCTCCTCCCCTTCACTTCTGGTTCTGCCGCACCAAGGGGGGTATCCCTATAACTCAAGATGTAACCTTGACTAGCTCAAAGATAGAAAGATCTAACTTGACAACAACACGCAGAATACTCTCATGTATGGACCAAGATCTGTATGATAGATCACAAGGTGGGCAACGTTCTTGGACATATATGTCTAGTTAGGGATGAGAGCATGCAAGGGTTTCCTACTCCTAATCCTACAACTAACAGATGGAAGGGAGAGATGGTTTGAAATGGTGTTTGGATGCAAAGCTGGACATGGTGTATAACCTCAACACAGAGCTAGATTGGTGCCTATCCAGGGCTTGGAGTCGGTAGACATACACCTGTGAATGATCAGCATGAATAGATAAAACTGGATTTCAGGGGGATACACATGATACCTGCCTTACAGATATCTCCCAATACAGAGTGTTAAGCTGTCGATACTTATGGCATCCCTATTGCAGGAAGAAAGATACATGCAAAACTGGAGACAGAATCAGCATAACACATGCAAACATAGCATTATTCATATAAGATTAACCATGAAATCAGTGGATTCATGCCAAAACATACAACAGGAGATACATAAACTCACAAGTTTTGCTGCACAGAGCAACCAAAACTAGTTGTATCTTATTACAGAGCCAAAATGTCCAGTTTTCAACAACCTTCAAATGAGCAACACAACCTGCTATATACAGCAAGGAGGTGCTCAGCCTTAATTACATAGTTGACCAAAAAAACCCGCCAGATACACAGTATCATCAGATTGGCGCTCAAACATTCAATGCAGCAGGTGGGAGAGGAGACAGGAAGAAATCTCGAGCCTTGCGCCGCCGCCTAGGGATCCACATCTTCAATCGGGTACCAGATCCGTCCATACCTCTGCAACCTTCGCCATTAATGCTCATCTACCTCGCAGCCATCGGGAAAACATCAAACAGTGCATCGCAACCGTTTCCCGCCAAAATACCTCATCGTGATATTTCAAAATATGCAGGATACCAATTATCCCACATGCACCCCGCGGTGACCATTTCAACACTTTATATACTAGGCCACGAGCATATATGATGTCGGTGCTTTTGCTCCCGATGACACTAGTATAAGACCTTCATCATCCTCATCCTCCAGCAGCATGATATCCTGTTGCTTGAAATATCACCCTAACGTCAGCATCATCATCGCAATATCACCTACATGATAATCGCCTTCATCGGCACAACCTGATGCATCAGAGGAAGATCCTCCTGCTTAGCCGATACCAAATGTCTGGCCGATGAACATCCTGATGACGTCACCATCATATCCTGCTGACGTCATCAGCATATCTGCCTATCGCGCACCTCCTCATATCCGGATGACGTCATCGTCATGTTTGCAAATATCGGGGGATCTCCACAAGATGATCAGTGTTAGAAATATGACCCCCCGGACCTTGATGACATCACCATACATCGGCATCAGGATGATATTCGGAAGATAACCAGATATTTGGAAATATCATCCTGATGCACACATATCATGCTGCACTGTAGCTCCACTATAAGATCGGGGTGATATATGAATATGTGACTGATATTTGAAATGATCACCCCCATTGGACAATGCATGAAGCCGACAGGCGAATATCTCCCTTTGAAAATATCATGATGCAGACAGGTAGAAAAACGGATATCACCCTGACATAAGAATGACGTCAGCATCATCAGGGTGATAAAACAACGAACATGAAGTGATAAAACAACATCAGGATGATCTTGACTAAGATCACCCGATGTTCAAATATGATGACCCCGATGAAGATCAGATCATACTGAGGACTTTGCAGCAACATCATCAGGATGATCTTAAGTAAGATCACCTGATGTTAGAATATCACCCCAACGAAAGATCATGCTGACAGAAAATATGATGACCCTCGTAAGCAACATCAGGGTGATGTCTGGAAACATGATGATGATGACCTCCTCCAAAGAAAATATGATGCTGATGTTAAAACATGCTGAGGAGGCCCAAAGACTTAGAACCTTTTTTGGATTTTTTGGGAAGGTGCCTGCATGAAAATTACTAAAATAACCGACAGTGAATTCAAGCACCAATAGTGGCTCTGATTGGGGACGTGCAGGTGCAAGACTGCAGCGAGAACCCCAGTCTCTGGGATGCAGACCAGTCCCTTATCCATTGGGCACAGAGTCAAATACTACACCGACCTGCATCACCAAACACACTTGATGGCCTAAGGCCACCAAGAAAAGAAAAACATGTATCTCCCTTTGTCAAACACTTTGTTTTCATCTGCATACACTGGGTCAAGCTTGGAGATACTACAGAGATCCACCCACAAACAAATCTTGTCATCTGCATACTCAACCCTCTGATTTGGCTTGTCATTATCACCCCTGTGCAGATAACCTTCAACATCATGTGACATGTGGGTGCAGAATGTATCAGGCAATGCATACTCAAAGGGAATATAACACATGTTATCATTTGTATCAGCATTATGCATTGCAAAATGATCTCCTAGCTGGATTGAAAACTGAAAACACTCAAAGTCCACCATACAGCTAGGAAGATCAGAGCTCATTGTATCAAATGCTGGCACATCAAAAGAAAAGCTTTCAAAATCACAATTGTGCACATCATGTACACAACAATCAGCAGCACCAGGCTGGAAAAGATCAGGCTCTGACACCTCTTTACAATCAGGCACATTTTTACAATCACTTACCTGATGTATGTTGTTTCCTCTTTCATCAGGATGAGAAATAGAATCCAAGTCAAAAACCATGTCAAGACCCTCACCATACTCAAATAGATCCTCATCACCATATGTGTCAAAAATGGGTGACCCAGGTGCATCAGTTTCATCATAGTATGCCATTTGTTCATGGGCAGCAGAGCATGCATCTTCATCACCAATGGATTCCTTTTGTGGAGGAGTATCAGCCTGTGTGTCATAAGCAAAACAACCATCAATCAAAGAACAATCATGCTCTGCACTAGCACTTATTTCAATCTCTGACTGCTCTTCATGATCCTCATGTGTTTGAAAGGAAGGCAATGGGTCACACATGGGACTGCTTCTCTGTTTGCTTATATCTTCTCTGTCTTGAGTACAATACTCACAATTGTCTCCACAGGTCCATTCCAAAAATTGCTCATTGTTGTCCACAACCTCATTGTTGTTTTCATGGTCAGATGCCTCATCATTGCAATGGGAATCCTCATTAGTCCTTTCACTGGCATCCTCAACATTCATCTTTTCATCTTCACATGATGCCTTAATTATTTGGTCATTTGCAGCTTCACAACGATTTCTCACACCAAAGCCTGTGGACAGGGGTTTCAGCAGGTGCACATTTCTGATTTTTTCTATCTTTTCTATGAACTTGTATGCCATCTACATACTTGTCACCTTGAAATCCCTCAGTATTGCACTAAAGCCCTCCTCAAAAGCTTCAAAGAATATGCCAACACAGGCTGAAATATCAGGTCTGAAACTTTTAGGGACATGTGAAAGGGCTACTGCAAACCTATGACTAAAATCAACACATGGCTCTTCATCTTGTTTTCTAATGTTCATCAATTCTACAACAAGATCAGCAGGTTCTCTTGCGAATTCTTCCTTGAAACAGTCAGCAAGCTCATCCCAACAAGCAAAGGATCCTTTTGAAAAGCTCAAATACCAGTCTTTTGCTTTTGCATCAAAGGACCTAACAAAAAACCTCATCCACATATCCTCATCTCTAAATGAATGTTTTCCCATGAACTCATGAAAATTTTGGATATGTGCATTCCCATCACATACACTGTGACCACTAAATCTGGGCATCTGACAGCATATCCTAGCAGGCATAGTTTCTACTTTATAATCAACCCATGACAAATCCAGTTGGTCATAGAAAGGATCAAAAGGGCTGAGAAGAGGTTTAGCCTTCTGACTAGCAGACACAACAGGGTTACTGCTTTTTAACTAGGCCTGCTCAGCCTCTAAGAATATCAACCTATTTCTTATCTCTTCTATTCTTTTATCCAACATTTCACTGCTGAGTATGGGATAATTCATACTTGGATTCATAAAAATCTTACTCTTAGACATCCTTTCTCTGCCTAAGACCTAAGGCTTCCCCTGGCATCTAACTTATGCAGTAAAACAGCAAATATAAAGGGGAAGGAACAAGGTACCTTTTCTCATACAGATGTGGAAAAATGAACAACACATTTTTGTCACAACACACACATCAACTTTTCATGTGCACTTGAATTTTTTTGCAGAGTCGCCACCTCTCCAAAGAGGACAAAATTTACAGCAGCTGAAAGCTCAACACATATTTTTCTGAGTTCATACCACCAACAGAGCAAAACTTCACCAGAGACTGCAGGATATCACTTTACATCAACATCCCCAGCAGAGTCGCCATTTTGTTGGTGACCCGGATGGGTCACAGATATATTACTGGAGATGATTAGATAGTACTTTTACTTCTCCATCCCCAGCAGAGTCGCCATTTTGTTGGTGACTCAGATGGGCCAAAGATATAACACTTTTTCATCAATTTTCTTCCCAGCGGAGTCGCCATTTTGTTGGTTCTTAGATGGGCCACAAGATATAACACTTTTTCATCAATTTTCTCCCCAGCGGAGTCGCCATTTTGTTGGTTTTTCTTCTGAATCAGCATTAGGGTTTGCCACTTCTAATGCACAGGCAGATTCAGCCAACTAATACAGGAGGTTGCGTGAGCTCCTCCCCTTCACTTCTGGTTCTGCCGCACCAAGGGGGGTATCCCTATAACTCAAGATGTAACCTTGACTAGCTCAAAGATAGAAAGATCTAACTTGACAACAACAGGCAGAATACTCTCATGTATGGACCAAGATCTGTATGATAGATCACAAGGTGGGCAACGTTCTTGGACATATATGTCTGGTTAGGGATGAGAGCATGCAAGGGTTTCCTACTCCTAATCCTACAACTAACAGATGGAAGGGAGAGATGGTTTGAAATGGTGTTTGGATGCAAAGCTGGACATGGTGTATAACCTCAACACAGAGCTAGATTGGTGCCTATCCAGGGCTTGGAGTCGGTAGACATACACCTGTGAATGATCAGCATGAATAGCTAAAACTGGATTTCAGGGGGATACACATGATACCTGCCTTACAGATATCTCCCAATACAGAGTGTTAAGCTGTCGATACTTATGGCATCCCTATTGCAGGAAGAAAGATACATGCAAAACTGGAGACAGAATCAGCATAACAAATGCAAACATAGCATTATTCATATAAGATTAACCATGAAATCAGTGGATTCATGCCAAAACATACAACAGGAGATACATAAACTCACAAGTTTTGCTGCACAGAGCAACCAAAACTAGTTGTATCTTATTACAGAGCCAAAATGTCTAGTTTTCAACAACCTTCAAATGAGCAACACAACCTGCTATATACAGCAAGGAGGTGCTCAGCCTTAATTACATAGTTGACCAAAAAAACCTGCCAGATACACAGTATCATCAGATTGGCACTCAAACATTCAATGCAGCAGGTGGGAGAGGAGACAGGAAGAAATCTCGAGCCTTGCGCCGCCGCCTAGGGATCCACATCTTCAATCGGGTACCAGATCCGTCCATACCTCTGCAACCTTTGCCATTAATGCTCATCTACCTCGCAGCCATCGGGAAAACATCAAACAGTGCATCGCAACTGTTTCCCACCAAAATACCTCATCGTGATATTTCAAAATATGCAGGATACCAATTATCCCACATGCACCCCGCGGCGACCATTTCAACACTTTATATACTAGGCCACGAGCATATATAATGTCGGTGCTTTTGCTCCTGACGACACTAGTATAATACCTTCATCATCCTCATCCTCCAGCAGCATGATATCCTGTTGCTTGAAATATCACCCTGACGTCAGCATCATCATCGCAATATCACCTACATGATAATCGCCTTCATCGGCACAACCTGATGCATCGGAGGAAGATCCTCCTGCTTAGCCGATACCAAATGTCTGGCCGATGAACATCCTGATGACGTCACCGTCATATCCTGCTAACGTCATCAGCATATCTGCCTATCGCGCACCTCCTCATATCCGGATGACGTCATCGTCATATTTGCAAATATCGGGGGATCTCCACAAGATGATCAGTGTTAGAAATATGACCCCCCCGGACCTTGATGACGTCACCATACATCGGCATCAGGATGATATTCGGAAGATAACCGGATATTTGGAAATATCATCCTGATGCACACATATCATGCTGCACTGTAGCTCCACTATAAGATCAGGGTGATATATGAATATGTGACTGATATTTGAAATGATCACCCCCATTGGACAATGCATGAAGCCGACAGGTGAATATCTCCCTTCGGAAATATCATGATGCAGACAGGTAGAAAAATGGATATCACCCTGACATAAGAATGACGTCAGCATCATCAGGGTGATAAAACAACTAACATGAAGTGATAAAACAACATCAGGATGATCTTGACTAAGATCACCCGATGTTCAAATATGATGACCCCGATGAAGATCGGATCATACTTAGGACTTTGCAGCAACATCATCAGGATGATCTTAAGTAAGATCACCCGATGTTAGAATATCACCCCAGCGAAAGATCATGCTGACAGAAAATATGATGACCCTCGTAAGCAACATCAGGGTGATGTCTGGAAACATGATGATGATGACCTCCTCCAAAGAAAATATGATGCTGATGTTAAAACATGCTGAGGAGGCCCAAAGACTTATAACCTTTTTTGGATTTTTTGGGAAGGTACCTGCATGAAAATTGCTAAAATAACTGACAGTGAATTCAGGCACCAACACAAAGCATCATCTCAGAGCGAGAAGCTAACTTGAGATGATGGAAAATCATCCATCATCCAATGCCACTGCCTCCAATATGATGTGGTTACACTTTTACCAACTGATGTCTTAGATCAGTCTTTGGAGGCCTCATCGGGAATATAAAAGATGGCCCTGAAAGCATAAGCTGACTTTGACATATGTGCATTCATGATGATAATGTCAATTTGAACCAATGATAGACCCATACACTAATCAACCTTATATCTGCAAGACATTATTAAACCTTCAACAATTTTTCCTTATTACTTCAAATAGAAATAATATCTGAGAATGATTATACCTTCACAAAACAAAATTCACCCGTATCTTGCTTATCTCCAAGTAAAAGAATTTATAATTATAAAGAACTTTGCAAGTGTAGAACCATTCATCTCTAACAAGATAAGAGATTCCCTTATATAACCAAATTTCTCCTGAAATGCATTACTCAACTCTTTTGCACATAAAAAAACTTTCAACTTCATTTATAGCTATGTATTAATCTGTTCTTCCTAACCACAAAACACTTAAAAATGATTTTTCTTATCAACTTTGCAATGCATCAACTGATAATGTAAAATTTAGGGTTTATTTTGCAAACCTCTTCCTTCATTCTTCAATACTACACTTTGCACGTTGGAATGAAACTGCACCTTACATGGCTGTGAAACACTAAAAAAATATCTACATGCCTCTTCTTGCTAATTTTCAAATGCTTTCCTTATGCAGATAAAATCAGTAGAAACTCTTCTTATTTCAAATGTTAGATCTCTCCAAAACTTACATAATCATAGCTAACATCACCAGTCAGAGTAACTAATTTTCCTTCACCCGCAGCAATGAAGATTGGACAGCACTTTTATTCAAAGGGCGAGGAGATCTTGTAGGTAGGCTTCCATCACAAAAGAACCATCTAGTTAGTGGTACCTCCAATCAATGGTAATGCATACCCAAAAACTCACAAGATCAGCCTTGATTCTATAGATTTATTGCACTCCATAACATCTTTGCTCAAATGACTGAATCGGCTCAAAATAGTGATATCATTCCTACGCCTTAACAAATATAAGCGTTCAACTCCATTACACTCTCCCAAAATCAAATTGAAATGGTAGTGCCTTCAAAAAAATGCAGATTTATCTTTTATATAATGTATTATATCATACCGAACTTTTGCATTTGATCTTCAAGAGGTTTTATTCTGCAACAACATACTCTTTTCCTCAAATTCCACGATTTGAGTCGAATTTATTCCTGGAAAGTGGTGCCAATGTAGTTTAAAAATCCCAAAATACCACAAGAACTGCCTTCAATCAGATTTCTCACATAAAACACCTTCTTCAAATGTCGCGCTCAGCAATACTATGTGCCTATATTTAATGAACAGCAAATGCTCTGGAAAATCTTCCTCCATGATCCATAACCGCTCTGATACCAAACTAAGGGGCAGTATTCTTTATTAATTTGATATGAAACGATACATTGCAGTAGATTTATACAAGTATGATGCAGTTCACATAACTGTATATCAGTTATAACTGCAACATTGTTAACAATATAATACCACAGTTGCTATAACTATTCGCCAACACAAGTTAGGAATAAAACTATCTAAAATAAGTGCAATGATAAATGTTAAGAAAATTAAATAATAAAATAAAGGTACATAGCTTTAAACTTTGATGTAGATGTCATGTGAAAGGCATCCTCTCAATTTGCTAAGTTTTAAGTGACTGGTGGTCTTTACCTATATCTTCAGTTCACATTTGTGACTGTGGATTTGATATTTATGAATTTAGATCTGAACCTTACTCATAGATAAGAACCCTCCACGTGGAGTTAAACATTGCTACTTCTACATAAGAATGGTATCTACAAACATCATTTTGGAGTTTGCTAGGTGAGTATGATTCTCCCTCTATAAAACTCCTAGATACTAATTTATTAGTTCTTTGGAAATAATGAAAAATAACTAGTCATGCTTATTTTCCTAGATACTAATGTAAGGAAATGATGCATATAGATACTAGAGATTTGAAATTGGGTGATAGATAGGTATTTACTAAGGCTTGAGTCTAAAGTTTAAAAATAAACTATGCAAATAGAAAAAATAAACATCATAGTATATACCAACTTTTATACAAAATCACACCTTTCATTATATAAAAACAGCTAAATCAAAATAAACCTAAAAAACTAAAAATTAATTATATAATTTTTGTTAAGAATAATTGTCTATATTACCATTAAGATAAAATAATATTATACATATTCACGAAAAAGAGGTGGGTGGTGAAAGGAAGCAAGATATGCGGAAATAACTTCCTACACTGATCTAATGAGGAAAGTTATGCAAATTTCAATCTTTACTAGTTACAGATTATTAGATGCACATTAATAGAGAGGTAATAACAACATCCTTGAATGCAAATACAAGACCTAAAACACAAGATATACGTGGGGAAAACCCTTTTGGGTGAAAACCCCACACTCCAAAACCTGCACAATATATTTTTAAATCAAAAGATGATTACAACATACTTGCAATGCAAGGTCTTTTAGTAGCACACAATGTCGATTCTCATTCGCATCCCATGACCTTTCACATCTCTAGTCATATTTTCCATGTCGGCCAATAACAAACTAAATGTTTATGCCTTTATTAAATATAGGGTATTTTTTGCTTTGGGGGAGCTTCTCCCGAGCCCCTGACTAAGGGCACTACCCCCAGCAACTCCCGTTGGGGGCGTTGCTCCTAGACCCCTACTGTGGGCTCCACCCTCGGGCCCCTACTAGGGGGATACGCCCCTCGGGCCCCACACCAGGTTCTCTACCCCCTACACTCCCCCGTTAATTATTTCAGGGGGAAACCACGGCTGACAAAATCGCCAAAATTGATCTTGTTGCATGTACACAAGGTGCCGACACATGGAAAAACTATGTCAAGTCAACATGGGATCCTACAACATAGTGTTGAATAAATAAATACAACATTAGGAACTTGCAAAGGTCGAGACACCTTAATTCCCAACAGATGGAAGAAATCACACCCCAAAGTCCAAACAGGGCTAAGCTTAGAACAAAAAACAAAGACAAATAAGCTCTGTAGCAAGAGTGATACCATTAGAGGTGGGGGTTCCATGTCATCTAGTTTTTACCATACATCAACAAGGTCCAAGTCATCTAGGGGAGGATCCCAGCTAGGAATAGCACCCTCATATTTATCATCCTTTCGTGTGAGACTCTATCCATCCAACCAACCCATGGTCATAGTCTTGGGGAGAGGAAGAATGAGAGCGGGAGGGTTGAAACCACCCACAAATAGTTTTGTCCTTAGTTTTGTGTGTAGGGGTTTGAAAAGTGTGTGAGTGATCACCTTGAGTAGTATGGCTGCATCCACAATGATGACCATGAGGGGAGAGTGACCACTGCTAGAGGCTAGAGTTGATGTAACCATGGCAATAAGGGGAATTACCCCAATGATTAAGAAGCATATGTATATGTGCTACTTAAGTGCAAATTTATTGGCTTGCACTTGAATCCATTCCTTCCAAGATGACAATAGTATTATCAGAGATATATTTAGATTTTATAAAGCCAACTTGCCTAGGACTCACAATTTGATGAAAAAGGTGGTACAATTTTAAAGCAAAAAAAATTAATAATAATTTATTAAGAGACCTTGAGCAAGGTCAATCTCCAATTATATATGCCCACTAAATTTCCTCACTTATATATGAATTTAATATTTATATAGTTTTCACCCTTACTATATAAAATTTATAATAAACTATAAAATTAATATTATTTAAATACAAATAACTTATTTTATTTTAAATATTTTAAATAATTATCAATATATTGCATACTTTTACTCAACATATATCTATGTCAACTAATAACTTGATGTTGTCTTTGTAAGACCCGCAAAATACACAAGCATCAACTAATTTGCCAACTGGCATGACAAAATAGCAAACTTGTTGATTATAGTTTTTTAATATTACAAGGATTTTCAATGATCAATGGCACTGGCACCATTAAATGTAACTATTTCTATTAGCCTTTGTTTTGCCACCTGCAACAAACATGCCACCTGCCATTTTTTTTGAAGTATTTTTTTTTTGTAAGAAGAGATTACGAGAGCTGAGTTTAATGGAAAATATCACTAATGGTAGCATTCATTTGAATAAGTTTAAGCAATTAGAAAAATTAGAATTCAATCTTCACTACGTTCAAAAATTAGAGTCTTAAAATAAAACTAAGCATATCATGCATATGCGATTATCTAAAAGGCTACACTAAAAAAGCAGTTCTAAAAATAATAAATCTCATGCAATCTAGTTGCATGGAATAAAACTATTGTGCGTATGTCTTCAATCTCCCTGGACTATAAATTTACTTACCTGGACTTCGAGGCAACATATTCTTTTCACTGTTTTGCTAGAGGCGTTTAATTATTCGATCTGAGTTTGCATAGAATCTGATATTGAAGGCATTTTCCACTGTATTAGTCATGGGTGTGTGCTTCTCCAGAAAGGAAAATAATTACTCACGAGTCGTTTCTAATGAGCTTGAAACCCAGCTACATGGAGGGGGAAATAAAATGAAGAATTTACAGGAAGTAGATTTTAGAAACCCCATGATCAAGCTGACCAATAAGTTTATTGAGTTTGATTTCCCTCCTAATGAGGGAGGTGATGATATACTCATGTGCAACGCAGCAGTGGAAATGATCAATGCAGGATTCCTGTCGGTGCACCAAATGAAAGGTAAATTTTGTTAGGATTTTCTTTGAGACCATACATTTTTCTTTCTTACTAGGCAAGATATCTGTTTGCTTAAGAGTAAGTCCTCATGTGGCCAATGTGTTTGTGCTATGCAGCTAACAAACAGAATCGTAAGAAGAAGGTGAGATTTGCAGAAGATGTTGTAGAGCCATCTTCAAACAATGTGGCTTATAGAGAATGCACGAACTGGCAGTGGCATACAGATCAAGACAATGTGGCCTTTTTTGAACCTGAATCACAATGCTTATCGGCAAAAGTTTGATTTTTCTAACCTTAGTTACAATTACTTGTCGGTGAAAACCTACTTTTTAAACTTGGACTTTGTCTCTTGTGCCTTCACCTCTATCAGTGATTTGATCATTTTTCAAACTTGCTCTTTGTCCACTTTATCGGCAGAAATTGATGTTACCGAACCTTGGCCTTGGTCTTCTATTGGCTAATTCTCCCAATTTTGTACTAATGAAAAAACTTAACAATTTCCTCTATCCGCAAATATTCAGTCCCACAAACCTTGGACTTTAAGGGTTTTAACTTTAACTTTATCACTCAAGTTCTTAAGCTTTTATCGATGAAATTTGTCTTTCTTGAACCCTATCGGTATATCGGCAAATTTTTAAAGTTACAAACTAGTTCGTAAACAAGAAAATTTACCAATACCAAGTGTTTAGTCATCAACTCTTTCTATCAGAAAAACTAGTATTTCACAAACTCTTTATCTTTTTTGCAAAGGCCCCATTCATATGCTTGTCGCTAAACCAGCAACTTTTCAAACCCACGAACTAACTGAAGACATAGAAATTTTCTTCTATTGGTAATATTCCAATCCCATGAACTAAACAAATCGTGGCTCCAAAAGATCTTATCAACGAAGTGAGTCGTCGACAAACGTATGGGTTCGCGAACGAGTCAATTTGCCGACTAAGTTCGCAATCTTGCAACTTCGCCGACAATGAAGAAACTTCAATCTAATTCACCAAAACTTCAGACGTCTAACTAAAGAATACTTAGAAAATCAAACTTCCCTCGAAGGCTTTGGTCGGGGAAATTGCCTATCGGCGAACCGAGAAATTGGCAAACTGTCGAACCGGGGAACTGAAAAGTTTACGAATGGTAGACTTTTCTGACTCATCATAACATCATCATTTTTCATCCAAATTTCACCAAATTGGAAGTAGGGATACCCATTAGGCTATTCTACATGATGATGCTCTTATCTTGGCCAAATAAATATGCATTTGCTCCAAAAACACAAAACCAAAACTGCAAGAAAACAAAGCCAAAAAAAACATAGAAAATAAAATATATTTTTGGTGACACAGGATTGCCACTGAACCTGGATGCTCCTAGATCTCACAATCCTTCCACTAAGGCTTGAATGATCTAACCTAAATTTTATGAATCATCTAGGGAGAAATGGCATCAATAGTAGTTTAAAAAGTCTCCTTGTCTTTATTGGACTACTTGAATTTCATTTTAATTTATAGCCAACAAAGAAACTTCTTGGTATCTCCATTAATGAGATCTAGTAACACTCTAATGCCTCGTTTAAAAATGTGGAGCAAAATACTAGCATTGTTCTACAAGTTACAACAACTCTGCAGCACACTATTTCTTCCAAAGAACAAATTTTCTCAAAAGCACTTGGAAAATAAACATCAGGAATTCATTCTAAACACCTTTAACTTCTACTCAAAGCAACTGCACCAAGGAAATGTAACCAACATGCTCACACTCTACAACAACAACATCTACAACAATCTCCCCAAACACTAATCAATAAACAAACTTCGGTGTTGACATTAATGACAACACTTACTACTCATACTTGCAACAAATCTGCCCACCTCTTTTCAATACTATAAATCAATCCTTCATCTACTTATCAATTGTTCACTTTACTCCTCAATTGGTTGCTAGTATGAGATCCTTCTTAAATATAGTTGATTGTTCACACCTAAATGGAAAAATTATGCCAGGAGAAAGAGAGTTGAATGAAGAGGTGATCTGGCCGATGATGGCATGGTTCGGTGGTTAAGTCACTCAGGATGTAGTGGCGGCCACCAGAGTTCAAACCCCCGCTGGGCCAACGAGCTCGCAAGGCTTTACGCCTTCACTGGGCCAATGAGCTCGCGGGTTTGAAGTGTTCTTCCTAGGGGATGAGGTCCCCCAGTTGTGGCCTCACCGGTTCATTGCTCCGGGCAAAAGCATTCGCGTGGAGCCGGAGGGCGTGTCGCACCAGCGTCGCCGGTCACGTTAAAAAGTTTACCAGGTGCATTAAAAAAAAAAAAAATGAAGAGGTGATCTGATTCACCAACTCAAGATGATTCATGGCTTTATGCCTTTCTTTTATGTCAAGGTGTAGCAGACCTATAAGCTCTTCTTTCAAACATTATTTGCATTATAAAGGACATCGGGCTTTGATATTGGTTTTGAAACCACATTAAAGTGCTGACAGTACTAATCATTAATAAATACAAAAACTTGATCCATTAAAATTTTCCTCCATATTTAACATACATATTAACCAATGCATTTGATATGAAGACTTGAGACTGGAAACTAAATCTAGTAATATGGGTATGCATCTGCTTTCCCTATTCTGAATCATCGAGATTTACACGTGCATTCAACATGGTAGTAGATGTGAAGTGACCTGCCTTCATACCCAACTTATGCATTTTCCAAAATTGTCTCTAAATATCTTCATAATTCCCATGTTGGGAATATTTTGTATCCATTGAAAACCTTGACACTAGTATTCTCATGAGTATTTTGTCAAACATTCTATGCATCCCCAATTCAAGATGAATAATTAAGAGGCCATACAACTTGGGTAATTTGAAAGCTATAATGATTACTACAATGGTGATGCTTGTGAAGTGGTAGGCATAACTAGGCGACCGAATCACCAAGAGAATCCTCATGGGCTTTTGTAGTAATATCACCCCAGATTTCTATTTGTCCCAGTTGAGAAGGAATGTGCTTTTTTTGAAAAAGATTAAAGTTTTGAATAATCGTTTCTTTTTCTATTTTCATTCCATAGGAGGGATAATACCCTACATCAAATGAACTTTGGAGGATGCTAATATCGCAAGGTGACTAAGACAATAGTGAGAGAGAGAGAGAGAACCTTTATACTTGCGACAACAAGATGATCTCACATGTGATAATGTAAATGATATGATAAAAGTTTAAAATTAGTTAGGGTCAAATATGTGGGTAACAATACCAAAAGAAGAATGAAGATGAGGAAACTTGGAGGATGGATGAACAATAACAATGGGACAAGGTTGGGTAGGAGGGAGAAAATGCACTACATAATGAACTAGAATAGTTTTGATTAAGATTAAGATAGTTTTTAAGGGATCATAAACCTTGTATAGAACCAAATTTTGAAAGGGTTAAGAACCTTAAATAAAATGGAGCCTTAATCAACAATAGCCTAAAAGGTCAGCGAAGCTACCATTATAGACCAAACCAAACTAGAACCGGCCTACACAACACCTAGCCTCATCCTTGCAATTTAAACACCCTTGACCTAGGTGTGGGATTCATATACATGTTTTAGAAGACCTCTCTTCCATCTTTGAGCAATCATCCACAATACATAATTTTACAAATCCTTAGATCAAGGAGAGAAGAAAGATCTATCCTCTATCCTATACCAATCTGAGACACCTCACTACAAAATGTCTAGTCAAAGAAGATAAATATTGTACCAAGCCCACAGGGAGAGTAGGAGCAACGGACCCACCACCCATTTCCAGAGCGGGTCAAGAGGTGGTGCCACCAAAACCTAGGTCATGAGAAGAAGTCCTATTAGGAGAAAAATTAATAGCCTCAACATCTCTAGGGGGATTCACCTCAAGAACAGGGGCCTCTGGGACCACATTCTCAGTCCCACCTTCCTTAGAATTAGAAAAATCACCAATAGTCAAGTGGTCAAGGAGGACATTCCTCAAATAAGTAGTTCAACCCACATCATTGCATCAAAAATGGGGGCAATTAGAGGTTACGTGTCCACTAGCAAAGCATCTCCTATATCAAAAGGGGATACCCTAATAATCAAGCATGTGAGTCCAAGGTCTATCCCCCACCATTGCGATAATATCCTTAAGAAGATCCTTCGAGATGTCGATATCCACTTGAATACGGGCATAGGCAGTGTGAATGAAGTTTGAGGAATCTAAATCCTCATGTAGAATATGACTAAGAGCATTGCCAGTAAACTGAAATTAGGAGACATCCTAGAAGCAGAGAGGGAGGTTAGGTAGTTTGACCAAAAATGGCATGATACAAAGAGATTATGTTAGAGGATTAAATGGTGTAGATGGGATTTGGGTGCCTTCTCATCCCACCAAATCAAGAGTCAATCTCCCAAATTCAATTCATATATAGAAATACAATTTGCATGCTCATTAATTCGTTCAACCATATTCTTATACTTTCATTAAATTATATTCAGAGATCTAGAACTTCACAAAATAAATAAAAGAGAATACTTTATTTTTTATTCATCAAAATGGATGGCTTATGACCTTTGTTTTTCCTTTCTCAGATTCAAAGTTCAATTTGGAGGTTTCAATTTTTGTATGCCCTATTAGCTTTGTTTTAATTTTCTAGTTTCCACCATCTCATTGATCCCTTCTTTGTCTACTTATTCTCTTTGATCCTTCCATTCCTTTTACCTCTTTTCCTCTATCTTTTCTTTTCTCTATGTTTGCCGTGGCTTGTTTTTCCTCTTTCTTTGTTTATATCTTCTTATTTCCTGTATTTCTCTCCTATAAACCCACAACTGGTTTTTTCTTTTCTTCTCCTTTCTTTAAATCTTAAGCTTGTTCTCTTTCTATTCTTTTTTTCTATTCTTCTTTTCATTATTTTCTTCTTCTCTTAATCTGCCTCACGCCTTTATTTTTCTACTTTTCTTCCTATATTTTTTTTCAATTTGCTTGTGGCCTTCTTGTTCTTGTTCTTCTTATCTATACTTTCCACAGCCTCTCTTCTCATTTTCTATGTATTTCTCCAAAATAAAATCTTTCTAAAATTCACTCAATTCCTTTTCCATCCCTGTTTGTTCATCTTCCATGCATTTTTATTTTCTCCTTATTTTGGAGAAAACAATGAAAAGAAATTAAAATGTTACCTTATCCACACAACCTCAAAGGCATCAAGCAGCTAAAAAAATGAGATCTACAAATTCTATGTGTCCATTAAAGGCATCATCAAGTTGTTAGGATTAGAATAATAGAAACTATAAGATGCCATGCCTCTTTTATATGGTGAAATATGTCCTAGAATAAATGTACCTTATCCGATATCAAAATTTAGAGGAAGACAACTAAAACTTGATAAACCTTAGAATCCAATGTGGATACCTTAAACTATATATATTTATGTGCTCCATTGCATTACTTAACAAAGACAAAACTCTATTATTCAAAATCTAAACTCAATAAAATGATGGATTCGGCCACATCATATGGTGACATTTATTGACATTAATTTTGAATGAAAAAAATCATCCTCCACTATTATTGAAACCATAGAGTGAAATGAATTAAATCAACATTCATTCAAACTCCTGACAACTCCAAAAGATTTTACAAAGCATGGAATGAACCTCTAGAAGCTCAAAACCAAACAATTTTGAAACCGCAACAAACAAAATCAAGAACGTACACAAAACTGCGAACTCAAAAAAACTAAACAAAAATTATGAAATAACAAAATTTATGTGTAAGATTGCTCTTACGCTCGAATGCTCTTGCATCATTAATAGAGGGAAACCATAGTTTGAGTGAGAGGGAATGATGACCCCGCATCTAAATCCTACCATCAAACACTAGCTTCCCTACACAATGAACTAGAATAGTTAACTTTGGTAAAAATACCTTCAAGAATATCAAGACCAAATGGTGCACCAATGAATAAATTATGAATAGGATCAACCAATTATGTAGGAGAATTAACATTATTAAGATCTTGGAAAATTGATTGTGCACGTAAAAAAGTCTCTTGCTTATTCACATATGCCTCATGATCAAAATCAACTTGCTAATTACATTTAACATACATGTTGAACCGACAATGATCTCTTGATTAGATGAATGATAACCCATAGTAGGATGTAGATGGAGACTTCTAAAAGGGAGGTTATACTAGTTATGAGACTTTGGTATAAACAAAACCCTAAAGGATTAAAGGTGATAAACCAAGGGTATTGGGGTAATATATAACTTTAAAAAGTAACAGGTCTTAGATCTAAAGAGTAGATATAAAAAAAAATCCTAAGAGTGTGTAAAAGTAGATAAGTTCACCAAAATAAAAAAGTAAAATACATAGAATTTTCAAAGATCTAGGCTAAATCAATTAATCAAACAATGAATAGCAATCAACTCTAATATAACAAGTTGAAGGGGCAGCATTCTTTATTAATTCGATATGAAACGATACAGTGCAAAAGATTTATACAAGGATGATGCAGTTCACGCAACAGTATATGAGTTATAACTGCAACATTGTTAACAATGTAATACCACAATTGCTATAACTATTCGCCAACATTCCCCCACTTATTACATTGTTCTTGCAATAGTACCAAAGGACCCCCCCTGAATGCTAAAATACTCAACAAAGCTGATTACATAATATGAATACATATTTTATAGAAGATCTCCTCCCAAAGAACAAATCCTGAACCAAGCGGGGCTCCATCATGTTGTCTCATCCACCCTCGGAAAGGTGTAGCTTTGAGCTGTGTTCTTGAGCTCTTTAGTCCCAAGCTCTCAAATCACAGAGTCTTGAATTATTCGACAATGAACCCTAAGAGATACGACAGATCTCTGCCATTGTCTAGTGACCGCGAAAGGGTATAATTCTCGATCATATACTCTTTGAAGCTTGCTGGACAACAATCCATATTGAGCTCAACACCAAATCCCAAACCTGTCTCCAAAACAAAATCTTCACAAAACATACATTCTTCGAATCCGTCAGGATCAACAAAGAAAAGCAAAACAACCTAAACAAAAAAGGCTTCTCATGCAAAGCATAATCTCAGAGTGAGAAGCTAACTTGAGATGATGGAAAATCATCCATCATCCAATGCCACTGCCTCCAATATGATGTGGTTACACTTTAACCAACTGATGTCTTAGATCAGTCTTTGGAGGCCTCATCAGGAATATAAAAGATGGCCCAGAAAGCATAAGCTATCTTTGACATATGTGCACTCATGATGATAATGTCAATTTGAACCAATGATAGACCCATACACTAATCAACCTTATATCTCCAAGACATTATTAAACCTTCAACAATTTTTCCTTATTACTCCAAATAGAAATAATATCTGAGAATGATTATACCTTCACAAAACAAAATTCACCCGTATCTTGCTTATCTCCAAGTAAAAGAATTTATAATTATAAGGAACTTTGCAAGTGTAGAACCATTCATCTCTAACAAGATAAGAGATTCCCTTATATAACCAAATTTCTCTTGAAATGCATTACTCAACTCTTTTGCAAATAAAAAAACTTTCAACTTCATTTATAGCTATGTATTAATCTGTTCTTCCTGACCACAAAACACTTAAAAATGATTTTTCTTATCAACTATCCAATGCATCAATTGATAATGTAAAATTTAGGGTTTATTTTGCAAACCTCTTCCTTCAATCTTCAATACTACACTTCGCACATTGGAATGAAACTGCACCTTACATGGCTGTGAAACACTAAAAAAAATCTACATGCCTCTTCTTGCTAATTTTCAAATGCTTTCCTTATGCAAATAAAATCAGTAGAAACTCTTCTTACTTCAAATGTTAGATCTCTCCAAAACTTACATAATCATAGCTAACATCACCAGTCAGAGTAACTAATTTTCCTTCACCCGCAGCAATGAAGATTGGACAGCACTTTTATTCAAAGGGCGAGGAGATCTTGTAGGTAGGCTTCCATCACAAAAGAACCATCTAGTTAGTGGTACCTCCAATCAATGATAATGCATACCCAAAAACTCACAAGATCAGCCTTGATTCTACAGATTTATTGCACTCCATAACATCTTTGCTCAAATGACTGAATCGGCTCAAAATAGTGATATCATTCCTACGCCTTAACAAATATAAGCGTTCGACTCCATTACACTCTCCCAAAATCAAATTGAAATGGTAGTGCCTTCAAAAAAATGCAGATTTATCTTTTATATAATGTATTATATCATACCGAACTTTTGCATTTGATCTTCAAGAGGTTTTCTTCTGCAACAACATACTTTTTTCCTCAAATTCCACGATTTGAGTCGAATTTATTCCTGGAAAGTGGTGCCAATGTAGTTTAAAAATCCCAAAATACCACAAGAACTACCTTCAATCAGATTTCTCACATAAAACACCTTCTTCAAATGTCGCGCTCAGCAATACTATGTGCCTGTATTTAATGAACAGCAAATGCTCTGGAAAATCTTCCTCCATGATCCATAACCGCTCTGATACCAAACTAAGGGGCAGTATTCTTTATTGATTTGATATGAAACGATACATTGCAGTAGATTTATACAAGGATGATGCAGTTCACGTAACTGTATATCAGTTATAACTGCAACATTGTTAACAATATAATACCACAGTTGCTATAACTATTCGCCAACACAAGTTAGGAATAAAACTATCTAAAATAAGTGCAATGATAAATGTTAAGAAAATTAAATAATAAAATAAAGGTACTTAGCTTTAAACTTTGATGTAGATGTCATGTGAAAGGCATCCTCTCAATTTGCTAAGTTTTAAGTGACTAGTGGTCTTTACCTATATCTTCAGTTCACATTTGTGACTGTGGATTTGATATTTATGAATTTAGATCTGAACCTTACTCATAGATAAGAACCCTCCACGTGGAGTTAAACATTGCTACTTCTACATAAGAATGGTATCTACAAACATCATTTTGGAGTTTGCTAGGTGAGTATGATTCTCCCTCAATAAAACTCTTAGATACTAACTTATTAGTTCTTTGGAAATAATGAAAAATAACTAGTCATGCTTATTTTCCTAGATACTAATGTAAGGAAATGATGCATATAGATACTAGAGATTTGAAATTGGGTGATAGATAGGTATTTACTAAGGCTTGAGTCTAAAGTTTAAAAATAAACTATGCAAATAGAAAAAATAAACATCATAGTATATACCAACTTTTATACAAAATCACACCTTTCATTATATAAAAACAGCTAAACCAAAATAAACCTAAAAAACTAAAAACTAATTATATAATTTTTGTTAGGAATAATTGTCTATATTACCATTAAGATAAAATAATATTATACATATTCACGAAAAAGAGGTGGGTGGTGAAAGGAAGCAAGATATGCGGAAATAACTTCCTACACTGATCTAATGAGGAAAGTTATGCAAATTTCAATCTTTACTAGTTACAGGTTATTAGATGCACATTAATAGAGAGGTAATAACAACATCCTTGAATGCAAATACAAAACCTAAAACACAAGATATACGTGGGGAAAACCCTTTTCGGTGAAAAACCCCACACTCCAAAACCTGCACAATATATTCTTAAATCAAAAGATGATTACAACATACTTGCAATGCAAGGTCTTTTAGTAGCACACAATGTCGATTCTCATTCGCATCCCATGACCTTTCACATCTCTAGCCATTTTTTCCATGTCGGCCAATAACAAACTAAATGTTTATGCCTTTATTAAATATAGGGTATTTTTTGCTTTGGGGGAGCTTCTCCCGAGCCCCTGAATAAGGGCACTACCCCCTGCAACTCCCGTTGGGGGCGTTGCTCCTAGACCCCTACTGTGGGCTCCACCCTCGGGCCCCTACTAGGGGGATACGCCCCTCGGGCCCCACACCAGGTTCTCTACCCCCTACACTCCCCCGTTAATTATTTCAGGGGGAAACCACGGCTGACAAAGTCGCCAAAATTGATCTTGTTGCATGTACACAAGGTGCCGACACATGGAAAAACTATGTCAAGTCAACATGGGATCCTACAACATAGTGTTGAATAAATAAATGCAACATTAGGAACTTGCAAAGGTCGAGGCACCTTAATTCCCAACAGATGGAAGAAATCACACCCCAAAGTCCAAACAGGGCTAAGCTTAGAACAAAAAACAAAGACAAATAAGCTCTGTAGCAAGAGCGATACCATTAGAGGTGGGGGTTCCATGTCATCTAGTTTTTACCATACATCAACAAGGTCCAAGTCATCTAGGGGAGGATCCCAGCTAGGAATAGCACCCTCATATTTATCATCCTTTCGTGTGAGACTCTATCCATCCAACCAACCCATGGTCATAGTCTTGGGGAGAGGAAGAATGAGAGCGGGAGGGTTGAAACCACCCACAAATAGTTTTGTCCTTAGTTTTGTGTGTAGGGGTTTGAAAAGTGTGTGAGTGATCACCTTGAGTAGTATGGCTGCATCCACAATGATGACCATGAGGGGAGAGTGACCACTGCTAGAGGCTAGAGTTGATGTAACCATGGCAATAAGGGGAATTACCCCAATGATTAAGAAGCATATGTATATGTGCTACTTAAGTGCAAATTTATTGGCTTGCACTTGAATCCATTCCTTCGAAGATGACAATAGTATTATCAGAGATATATTTAGATTTTATAAAGCCAACTTGCCTAGGACTCACAATTTGATGAAAAAGGTGGCACAATTTTAAAGCAAAAAAAATTAATAATAATTTATTAAGAGACCTTGAGCAAGGTCAATCTCCAATTATATATGCCCACTAAATTTCCTCACTTATATATGAATTTAATATTTATATAGTTTTCACCCTTACTATATAAAATTTATAATAAACTATAAAATTAATATTATTTAAATACAAATAACTTATTTTATTTTAAATATTTTAAATAATTATCAATAATATTGCATACTTTTACTCAACATATGTCTATGTCAACTAATAACTTGATGTTGTCTTTGTAAGACCCCCAAAATACACAAGCATCAACTAATTTGCCAACTGGGATGACAAAATAGCAAGTTTTTTAAAAACTTGTTGATTATAGTTTTTTAATATTACAAGGATTTTCAATGATCAATGGCATTGGCACCATTAAATGTAACTATTTCTATTAGCCTTTGTTTTGCCACCTGCAACAAACATGCCACCTGCCATTTTTTTTGAAGTATTTTTTTTTGTAAGAAGAGATTACGAGAGCTGAGTTTAATGGAAAATATCACTAATGGTAGCATTCATTTGAATAAGTTTAAGCAATTAGAAAAATTAGAATTCAATCTTCACTACGTTCAAAAATTAGAGTCTTAAAATAAAACTAAGCATATCATGCATATGCGATTATCTAAAAAGCTACACTAAAAAAGCAGTTCTAAAAATAATAAATCTCATGCAATCTAGTTGCATGGAATAAAACTATTGTGCGTATGTCTTCAATCTCCCTGGACTATAAATTTACTTACCTGGACTTCGAGGCAACATATTCTAATTTCTTTTCACTGTTTTGCCAGAGGCGTTTAATTATTCGATCTGAGTTTGCATAGAATCTGATATTGAAGGCATTTTCCACTGTATTAGTCATGGGTATGTGCTTCTCCAGAAAGGAAAATAATTACTCACGAGTCGTTTCTAATGAGCTTGAAACCCAGCTACATGGAGGGGGAAATAAAATGAAGAATTTACAGGAAGTAGATTTTAGAAACCCCATGATCAAGCTGACCAATAAGTTTATTGAGTTTGATTTCTCTCCTAATGAGGGAGGTGATGATATAGTCATGTGCAACGCAGCAGTGGAAATGATCAATGCAGGATTCCTGTCGGTGCACCAAATGAAAGGTAAATTTTGTTAGGATTTTCTTTGAGACCATACATTTTTCTTTCTTACTAGGTAAGATATCTGTTTGCTTAAGAGTAAGTCCTCATGTGGCCAATGTGTTTGTGCTATGCAGCTAACAAACAGAATCGTAAGAAGAAGGTGAGATTTGCAGAAGATGTTGTAGAGCCATCTTCAAACAATGTGGCTTATAGAGAATGCACGAACTGGCAGTGGCATACAGATCAAGACAATGTGGCTTACAGAGAATGCACGCACTGGCAGTTGAATTCAGGGATTCTGTTCCTTCTGTGGAATTGTCTTCTGAGTCGAATAATTCCGTCTACCCTCTATAGGCATGCAAATTAAGCATAGAGGTACGATGCCTTCAAATTTCCAAAGAGCTGCATCTAGACAAAAATAAAGATAAAATCGGCAAATTATTGAAATAGGGTTTCTTTATGGAAAAGATTTAAGAAATTACAGGGTAATATGGCGTAGCTGCTACTAGTTGAGCTGGATTTGAAGAGCCTGTAAGAGAAAGACTGTTAATTGCGGCATTGATGAGCTGCGTGGATCAAGACATCTAAGCCACATTGATATTCAAGATTTTAATTAATCATTATAAAGAGAGATGTAAAACCATTTATTCCTATCATGTAATTAATAAGTATTGTACAATGGAAATTGATTTCTGTTATATCTCTTCTAATTATATTGTATATATGTATTTTTATTTTGTTTCTCGTTTCCATTTTACAATTTAAAAAAATTATAATGAAGAGTTAATTAAGAATTAGCAGTTGCAACTACATCATCTGACAAAATTCCTCTATCCTTTATTCTATATGCTGGACGCCTTTACCCTGTTCCAGCAGCCCATTTTATTTTGTTTGAGCAAGCTGTAAGTATGCTGAAGGATGGCGTAGATGTCTGGCATTATACCTGTAATTATATTTCCTGTAAGCCTTTCAAGGCATCCGAATAGATTTTAAAAAAAGGAGAGGGTTGAAACCCCTTCTCCTTTCGGTGGGATTTCGAACACCCATTCTTATTGCAAAATAACTACAAAAACTAATATGCCCCCCTCTCCTTCAAATCTCCTCTTAATTGGGATGCCACCTTAGTGCAGCTGCGATGTTTAAAGCTCTATATATTTTGGACTATAAGAATTTTTTCTTGTTTTTTTTTTGATCTATGAATGATGTTTAGATGTTCTCAATTTACACTGAAGAAACTTTCTTAGGTTTGTTTCTCTGAAAAATTCTAGATTTCTAAGATGAGTTAAACAATGTTGATAGAGTCTTAGCATTTTTATACATTTCTGATGATTTGTGACTATTCGTTTAGAAGCATTAGGTGCTGATGTATTTTGTTGATCCCTAATTTGAGGGTTTAATGGACCTTGGCCTCAATTCCGGGCATTAATTAGGCCTGGCTTGTAGGATCCCAAACGGGGGCCCCCAATTCCCTAACAACCAACCGTCCAAGCCTGCGAGCTCAACGTGGGGCACTGGGCTTGAACTTGGGTGCGCAGCGCCACCCAAACACCAATAAATCATGCCCTCATCTGTTAAGTTGCTTATATTGTGGTCTGTGGGTTGTATATCATTTATAGACTTGCCTATAGAAAGATCATTGTCTTGTTCAGCAATTAAGAGTTCTTTTTAGAATTATCAGATTGACTCTTTCAGGATTTTCTTCACTTGGTCATATATTGGCTGCTGGAGTTCAAGCTATTCAGAAAAGCATGAATTTACTAAGCTGGGTCTGAATTTGTTGGTAGTAAAATAGGACTAATTTCTATGGAAAACTAGCTCTCCTTTGGCTTATATAAGCATTCAGAAAACAAAATTACGGCTGCAGATTAACAACAATACATCTAGAATTTTGTAGAAAGAAATCAAATCAGTACTCAAGGCATTCTCAGGGTAAACTAACTTAATCTCAGTTCAGAAATAAGGAACAGTTTATCGGAGCATTTTGTCAAACATTTTGTCTGAATCTCAGGTCTGATTCTCTTTAAATACCTCAACTGAACATAGTCAAATAAAATATGGAATCATATCACAATGAAAAACCTATTTCAAAGACGTTATCAGAAATTCATGAACATTCGCTGCTTTTCCATGCTCTAATGCCCTAGTGATGCCCTGGAAAGGTGAAAACTAAGCAAAACTGTCTGAATACTCAACCAAATCCCAATATTCCAAATTGCTAACGTTCTTTGTCTCCTAAGCATTCCAAAGAGTACCTGGTTGCCAGCTGATACCCTCCGAACTGACGGGATGAGCTCATGGCCTTAAAACAGGGAGAAATTTCCTCCAAACTAAACACCCAACTCTGTGGTTGTGTTTTTTTTCTTTCTTAAGTTTTCAGCAGGCAATTAATCACATCTAACGTCTACATTTCATGCTTGGTCAATGGCTGGGAAAGAAGTTTTATTGTTTTTCATGTTTTGGTGCCTCTAAAAATGGGCGTTCTGGCCAGATGTAACATTTTTGTTTAACAAATTCCTTTTTTTTAATTTGGGAATTCAAATCAGCCTTGGACTACTCCTCCCAATCACTGATGAGGACAAAATGGGGATACTTGTAGGTTTGTAACAGTCATATCCCTCATTTTTGGGTGTTTTAATAGTCTTCTTCATTGATCAGCTCTTGACATCTGCTGAGAGATTTCAAACTCATCCCATGGTATATCTTGAACAAAAATTCAAATTTTAGAACCAAGTATTGCTTTATACTGATTTATATTGGTGCTAATACCTATAAATAATCTTTTTGGGTGATGAGAGAGGCTTGGCATCAACAAAGTATGCATCAAAAAAGTATGCAACAGGAAAACCAATAATTGTGTAAATACATAAGGCAAGGTTAGTTGCTAAAAGATATGCACAAGTCTATGGAATAGACTATGAAGAAACATTTGCAGAAGTTGCTTGTTGGGATACATGGAGTTGAGAATAAAGTTGTTTTGGTGTATAATGAACCTTTTTTTCCTAAACCATACTTAAAATATTCTGACTCGGCAAAAACTCACCAGGCCAAAATCTAAACTCAGACTTGGGACTCAACCAAAACTCTGGCATATTAAAAATATACATAAATTTGTAAAATAAACTTCAGTAACATGCAAAATATTGAATTTAGAGAACTTAAGTAGTTTTTCTATTAGTTTTAGACCAAAAAGGGAGTACAATGAACATCATCCTAGAAAAAGATGTCATAGTTCAGCTTCCTAGTAGTTCCAGAAGTATACCAGCTTGGTTTCTGCAGTTTGTTTATAGTATAACATAATGTATTATATATTCTAACAGAATTTTATTTTTTCTACCTCACTTTTTTTCATCCATGTTTGCAAACATGGAGTTAAGATAGTTGAAAAAATAATTTTATTTCTCTTTCCTTACTTTCTCTTTAAATGTAAGCATATTCTATTTTTCTTTGCACTTCTACAAATATGTGGACATATTGATTGAAATAATTATGATGACCCCAAACTGTTTTGCCTGTTTCTTGTTGGTCTTATGATTTGGATTTCTAAGTGCTTTTCTATGAAGAATAATTAGTTGAGAGTTGTCATATACAAATTTGGAACATTTTATTGCCATATTCTCTAGTTTACAGCTTCCTGTTTAGCTCTGGACTTGCAACCAAAAGGATTGACAAGTGTGGTCTCTTTTGACCCATCCTACCATGACTTCAGTTAGATGGGCTTGCGAGTAAATTTGCCAATAAAAACAATAAATTTCCTTATTCTTCTTCACAGAAGCATTTAGAGAGAATTTGTTTTGTTTAGACCCAAGATTAAATTTATGCTAAAATTTGCTGTTCTCACTGTTCTGTTTTAAATCCAGGATTACTTTCTCAAATTTTCTGTATTTACAGCTTGTACAGTTTCGAAGAGCTAGATTTTGGAGCATCGGTGCTACTGGAACTGCAGAATTTAGAGTTGATTGATTTAGAAATTACCCTTGCTGCTGCTGCAACAAAAGCTATTAGTCGTGATGTTTTCGAGCCATATCCAACTTTTCTCTTGAAAGAAGAGGAAATTCGAAGACGTTCTGGTTTCTTTAGCAGTTACAAGCATGTTGAACATACAGATAGTTGTGATGTTTCCAGTACAGGATTGAAACACCTATCTAATAAAAATATTGAACTTCTATGAGACTTAATAGATTCATTTCCCCCTATTTCAGAGATGCAACAATGTTCCAATGAAATAGAATTAGTTTTGAAGCTAGGGATGTCCTGGCTGCAAAACAGTGGCAATTCTGGTAATTTATCTGAAGAAGATTATGGAGAAAAATTAAGGCTTCCATACGAGATCCTTACATATGTTCTCTTTACAAATAGATTGTCTCTTCATCTACTTGGGCAGAGTTGCAGATTAAATGTTGGAGAATGTTTATATCAGTTTGCAGTTTTCTATGACTCTGAAAGGGAGAAAATCTTTAAGCAGTGTAGGAAAACTGAAGGATCTGTCTTTGCCTTCCATGGAAGTCCTATATCTAACTGGTACTCTATTATAAGGTATGTACTACATATCTCTTATGTTCTTGAACCTCCATTAGACAGTGTTAGATAAATTCATCTTTTTAATGGATAGTGGTGTTGAATTTCATAGGAATGGACTAAGGTGCTTGAGCAAGACAGAGTACATGTCTACTGGAAATGCACATGGGAATGGCATCTACTTCTCCCCTGAAATGAGCTGTTCAATAGGTTATTCCAAATCTTTGCCTTGGACAGTGCACGGGATAACGAAAGAATACTGTGTGGTGGCAATGGAGGGATGATTCCCAAAAACCGACTCTTGCAGTTATTCAAGAAAAGAAAGATACTTACACTTGTAACTTCCTAACACTCAGAGCTACTGTGATGTAGAGAACCCTGAGCAATTTTTTTGTTTGAAGAGGAGAATTATTTCTTGCAAAGCTACCTTTTGTCTACAAAACAGGGTGCAGTTGCTGAGTTTTAATGTGACAGTCGAATTTTAATAATGTAAGACAATTTCAGTTTGCATTGGCTTAGAATGTTCTCATACTATTTCTTAAACCAATTAGTCTGCAAAATGTATCATTTTTGCCGAGCATTTTGTGTTACAAAGATAGTAACTTTGGTGCACATGGGCCTCATGTGGAAAAACAAGAACTGTTTATTAAATATTTTAAAAATAAAATTATATAATTAAAAAATAAGTATAAAAATATTTTGAAGATTTAAATTGCAATTATTTCAATAAGAAGCATATAATATTTTGAATTTGAAGATGTATTTATTTGGTTTTGCAGTTTCACAATATCCCCAGTGCTGCATTTTGCATAAGCCAAATTTGCAATGAAATTCAACAGAAGAGTTTTACATTCTTTTCTGGTGACCGGTTTTGTTTATCAACAGATCATGTTGTGTATGCTCAAAATGGGCAATAAACATATATTCCATCGTTACTTGCATTTCTATAAATGTAATTCTGTCGGTGAAAATGATTATTTTTCAATATTCTTCTCTACCTGAAAGGTGTCTTTTTGTTTCTTAGTCTTGAGTTAAAATATGATTGATTGTCTTTGTTGTTTTTGCTAAGATAATGTAGAGATGTGGACCGGTCAATACCTTTTTGCACACGTGGGACATTGAAAACTCCATGGGGTAGTAATTGACAAGAACTTGGGAACATAGAAGAAGCATGGCATTCCTTCACTTAATTTGGTCAGTCATTTAGAGAACTTAAACTGCTCAAATGTTATCCAAAACATTGTAGCTAACCCTATAATATGCCTTAGAGATATCCACTTTTGACAACATTCCCTTCCTGCTATTGCTAACAAGTATCATCTCATGAACAACATTTACGTTTTCCAAGATTGGCCTCCCCTTGATGAAAGTCCTTTGTTCTTCAGAGATGATGCAGGCTAGAAGGGGCTCTAACTTGTTAAGGAAGAAAGGCTCTGTTTTGAACTTTTTGTTTTGGCCTCCTTGTCCTCTGATAGCAAATCTTCATAATACCAGATGACTTCCAGCACTATCTTCTTGATTCTCCACCACTACAATGGTAGCAATCTTTAATCTAAGAATTTTATTCCAATTAGTAAATATTGTTCAAGAAGAAAGGCTTTGTTTTTAACATTATTGTCTGGCCTCCTTGTCCTCTGATAGCAAATCTTTATAACTGATGACTTCCAGCACTGTCTTCTTGTTTCTCCACCACCACAACGGCAGTTGTCTTTAATCTAAGGATTTTATTCCATGTGTGCTTCATGAGAATTGATTGATGGATAAATATTGTATTTAAGTATCATCTCATCAACATTAAATAGTGTTTTTATTAGTTTTCTTCTATTTATGCTGGTGAATAAGCCTCGCTTGTCTCCCTTTCTTAACAACACTATAAACACCAATAATATAGTACTAAGTATTATCCGTACTACAACACATTTCCAGTTAGTTATTTTCCAGTTGCTTTGAAGAGTTTGATTATGTACCTCCATCTAAGGTTTGCATTACCATTATGCTCCAGCTTTGATTTCTTATAAGGTTTAGTTCCGTTGAAGCACATAAAGTGTAGCTTTCTTTCTCCCCTCGACCATTTCGTTATAATCCATTCCAGCTATAACTATGCATCAATATCTCAGCACTACCAGCTTGGATTATGGGCTGCCATCTATATCTTTTATTTAAATTGCAATGCATATTTCACATATGGTGAAATACATGACTACACCACCATAAGTCATATTGTGTGATTCTTTTTCTCCACAAATTCAATGTTGTAACAAAAGAAGCATACTGATGTTCAAACTTTGATGTGACTAATTTTACTTCTACTTGCATTATTTACAGGTAAGAACATGCATTCATTATTTAACACAACTATTAATGAACATTTTGGCAGAAACTTCGCTGCTCTGCAGTCCTTGTTTAAATATAAATGTACTAGTCACACAACAGTGTAAATAAAGTTTGAAAGGGCTTAAAACAATTGTTTAGGAGACTGCCCTCCACTTAAATATAACTAGTTTACTGTGGTGCAGTCTATAATGTTTATAAACTATATTATTAGCAATAATTTATGTAGTTGAATTTATGATCAACAATCATGGTTGATAAATATCTCCTCTCATAGAGATTGCTTGGTGTCTAGCTGTCATAGCTTCTCATTATGGATGCTTCATGTTAAATTTCTGTGGTGTTAAAGGGATCTATCCTTTAAAGTGATTCCCTGATGGTGAGATCTTACATGGCCATTCTCTAACAATGCTAAGGTGTCCTTGTTGGGATTGGAACCTTGGTCAGCCCAACCACTTGACCACAACCCACTGAACTGATTTATTTCACTTTGTTAAAACCATGTATGAATATATTCATGACTAACCTAGATTATTTTTTTTGTGGGAAATTTTGTCCAAGGACTTTATCCATTTTGTAGATACCAATATATAAAGTAATGCAAATTCCATAGCTCTATTGAGGAGAAATGGTCATAATATCAACTTCATTCATTCATCTATTTAATTACAAGGTTATTTTGAGTGACAGTGCCCAATAATTTAGCCCATGTATTATGGAAACTATGATCTAAAGTCATCTTAAATATATTACTAAATTAATACATATTAATTAGTAATATTATTATTATAATAATCTAAATTTTAAAATAATACTTTGAATAGGTAATATTTAATTAATTACACACAAACTTTTTAATTAACAAAAGATAATAGTAGAATATTCACAAAGAAAAGACAGGTGCTAGAAAGGCACATCCCCAAAGTCTATGCGGGATGACATCCAAAACAAAGATGAAAGTTCATAAAAGGGCGAAGCTCAAACATAAAAACTAAGAAGAAAATGCAACATCAATAGGAGGGGAAATCCTCATCATCAGACTTTCTCCAAAAATTGTCAAGGACAAATTTATCATCAAACGACTTCCAACCAGTGAGAGCAACCTCTTTTTCAAGAGTGTTGTAGGAAGGTAACTGAGCACAAATTAGAGAAATGGCTAACTCTAGGTGCAGAAACTTGCCACAATCTAGGCAACCAAGAGCACCACGCCCATGACAAGAGGCGGAAGGTGGTCGTGAGGGTTGAGAGCATCATTATGTCTATTTCTTGGGGGTTAAGAGCCACAAGATTGCAATCCATGATCTCTTATGGAAGATCGGTTGTGACATCACTAGCACCCTCAAAGAGGAGAAGGTGGGAGGTGGGACTCTGGCAATAGTGTGCAAATTTACTAGCTTGTACCTAAATTTGCATAAGCACGTTAAAGGAAATTATTGATTTAGTATACAAAGAAAAATGAACATCAACTGAACGTTTAAAAATAACCTACATTTTAATCTTTCCAAATGTTGAAGAGAATTTCCACTCTAAAAGCATGCTAAATCTGGGTAAATTGAAAGGGAGACAAGGCCAATCCCCTAACAAAACCATATGCCATGAAAAAGGATCAAGTCTAAAAGGCCTAAAAGGTCTAAGAAATCATGAATCCAACCCAGGCTCTAGTGCAAAACCAGAAGAGATGCTTGACAATCTCAAATTATCCACAAAATAAACAAGGATTAAGAAATCCCAGATGAGTTAAAAGAAAACTAAGTGGAAGGCTCTGATAAAGAATGCACTAGGCAAACTGGGTCAATTTAGGCTCAAGAATAGCTAACCAAATAGAATGGAATTAGCGATGCCAAGTACCAAGAGAGGATTGAAGCTACCAACAACGGTTTAGCTGACCAACCATAGGAAGATGAGGAGAAAGGAGAAAGCCATAAATATTGTTTACACAACTTATAAATATGAAATGGTGTGTCAGGATACCATTTCCAATCTGATGCAGTCAAGGCTAGGGGGTTTTATCAAACTACCCAGCCATGCAGCCAATACAATGTAACAGAAGCATAAATTTAACATAGAAATCTGAAATGAATTTATTAACTTCAAAATATCAGCGTTTACAAATTTATTGGCCCTTCACAGCCTCAACATTATAGTGTAATATTCAATCAACCATGTGCTTACAACACCAAATCACTTTCCAATGGATATAGAGATTGCCCCCAATCTATTGTCGCTCCACTTTTGTTCTGCAATTATTAACACCCTCTGTGTTGAGTGGAACAACCCACATTCCTTTAACAATCACTCCTCATACCAGAGTGGTAGTCACCTTTTTATTCTTCATGTGTGGAAGTTAAACAGTTATGGAACTAAATGTACAAGTATTCAAACTGCCACCGAAACAAATTACTGATAATACTGTTTGGCTAATAACATAAATATCTCTTAATAACATCCCATACATTGGCAAATGAAAGCCTTTTCAAATTTTAAATCTCATTGTATCAGCTATCGGCAAATGTTGCCCTTTTTGAACCTCAATCACAATGCTTATCGGTGAAATTTTAGTTTTTCTAACCTTAGTTACAATTGCTTGTCAATGAAAAGCTACTTTTGAAACATGGACTTTGTCTCTTGTGTCTTCCTCTCTATCAGTGATTTGATCATTTTTTGAAATTGCTCTTTGTCCACTCTACCGGCAGAAACTGATTTTGTCGAACCTTGGCCTTGGTCTTCTATCAACAAACTATCAAACTACTTTCTTTCACTTGGTGTCTCTTCTCTTTCACCAAACTCAGCACATACTTATGTCCATACTTCACGATAGTATACAAATTCATTTTACCATCATGGATGGCTTCCTTATCAAACTGCCAAGGTCTACCCAAAAACACGTGATAGGCACTCATTGACATAACATCACACAAGACTTCGTCCTTATATGCCCCAATCTGAAAACTAATCATGCATTTCTCTTTTACGACTAATTCATGTTCCTTTTGCAACTAGGTGACTTTATAAGGACTAGGATGTTTTGTCTTTTTCAAACATAGTTTTCTACGATTTCCTCTTAAACTAAATTATCAATACTACCACTATCTACAATTACTTTACAACACTTATCTCTAGACTTGCATACAATTCTGAAAAGACTTATCCTCTGAAATGCTTCATCCTTCTTCACTTCTGGTGTTATTAACACTCTTTTGAACATAAGAGACTCGCCCTCTTCAAGCTCTTCCACTTTCGGTGATGCCACTCTCTTCATCTTCATGTACCATGTTATTTCTGCCCATACTTTTCTTATTCTTCTCCTGATGTAATTGTAGACATTCGTAAGTTGTATGTCTTGCCTCACCACATTGAAAACATTTCCCAAGGAACCCCTTGCTACTGCTACCACATACTCCTATAGAGTATTCTCTTCCTCTCACTCCTTATTCCATTTTGAATTTGTTTCTTCTTCCTAAACTTGTTTTCCTTTGTCGTTGCTTCCTTGTCCTCTCCTGTCTAAGAATTTCCCTCTTCCTCTTACATTACTATGTTGTCTTCTTTCTATCTTTTTCTCTGCTTTCCAAGCATATTGATATGTAGGAGTCCAGGTCAACACTAAGAGGGGGGTGAATCAGTGTTGTATAAATTTTTACAACTTATTATAACTTTATCTTACTAGAAAAATAGAGAGGAGGACATTAATGATTTGTTGACTTTATATGCACAAGACTTATAATAAAAGATGTAAACAAAACTCATGATCAAATGATTAATATACACACAGAGAGATGAAATCAATGAAAAGCATGACACAAGCTTTTTACCGAGTGGAAAACCCTCCTGGGTAGAAAAACCACTCAAACTGCCTCACTGGCTTAAATGAAAAACTTCAAGTTTACAAATGTCTCACTGACATATACAGAGGTCTCACTGACCACAAGGCTCACTGGCATAGGAAGGTCTCACTGACCATAAGCCTCACTGGCATACTGTGCCTCACTGGCAAACCAAATCTCCAATAGAAATAATAAACAAATTCATAGGTTACTTTGTTTCTATTCAATTTACAATTCATCCACCCGATTATCTCTGCATAACTCAACACTCTTTCTTCATCACATACCCAGTATCATATTCTCATCTTTCTTTTCTCTTCAAAAGGATAAATGTCTTCAACTGTGCATTTTGAATCACCCAAAAACTTAACATACAATGTTCCTGCAAAACATTATATACAAGACGATTTTTCATATTTTGTTTTCTCTCTATAATTATTTTAATGTGCAAAACAAATTGTCTCTTCAATGCCTTGGAATCTTTCATATTCCTTCAAGAAATTTTCTTGCATCTGATCACACAATATCTGCAATAAAATTATAAACAAAAGGACTCTTGGAATTTCTCTACTCTCTGCAAAAATATCTTCTTTACACAAATATCTTTCATATTTTTGAAACCTTCAGTCTGTTCATTTTCCTTCAATCTTTTGATCTTCCCTGCACAACCTATCTTAAAAATAAGATCATAAAAAATCTTCAAAGAAATCACAACACCATTCATCTTCCTCTTGCTCTGTAATCAAAAATTCATTTCTCTGCCCCAAAAAAAATCTTCAATAACAATATGTCAATATCCAAAAAGAAACTCTCTTCTTCCTTTTTAATCTCCAATTTTACTCAAGTCACAAAAATCTCTCTTAAAAAAATTTATTTTTAAAACTTCCAGTCCTATATGAGAGGAGACCCATTTAATTTAGAAAAAGAATCTACAAAAAATCTCCCATCAAAAAATCAATAAACTAGGTGAAGAAAAGTTTCTATATTAAAAATGCACCTAGTTCTCCATAAAATGTGAACGAACTCTCCCTTTTCATAAAGCATATTTAATGCTTTTTAAAACCCAAAATAACCGATGCTTTTTAAAGCATAAAACATCTTCATGAAAATCGGGCTCCAAATATACATTTACTTTCTTATTCGAGCATTCAATGTTCTTTTTAATAAAGCATTCGATGCTCTTTTAAAACAATTACCTTGACCACCGGTGGACTAGGTTAGGAGGGGCCGGTTTCACAATGAATTTGGTGACATAAGTTGTCACTTAAGTGACATGCTTACCTAATATATCAAGTCCCTGATTTCTTATAATAAAAAAACTTACGGTTTGAGTGATATACTTTGTGCCTTATAAGATACTTAAATCACCCTTTAGAGTTTACATTTTCCAAACCTTGACTAATGAGTCTTACACTTGGCACCTTTAACTTGTCTATTTGATCATCATGTGTTAAAACAACTTTGTAATTTGTCCATCTCTGTTGGCATTGCTATGTCCTGAGACAACATGTTCTAAGACAAAATGAAGCACTTTGTTGAATGTTTGTTAGGTGTTAAGCACATTGCCATTTTACCTCTGCAAAGACACTTAACTTTAACACTAAACACAGGTCTTTATCATAGAAATATAAACCATACTTCACCAGATCTGCATAGTATGGTACCACTGCCATGATGTCAATTAGGTGATGTTGATATGATGCATACTAACCCTTGTCATGTTATTCAAGCTCTTGAACATAAAAACAAGAACCTTGCCCTGATTTGACACTGATTGCATAGTATGTAGTGAATGTCACTGATGAACTAAGCAGAGAATGCCACTTCCATTGCATGAACCAAGAATGATATGACATTTCCTCTGAAACATGCCTACCAAGAATATGTCATTTCCACTGATGAATCATGACATTGTGAAGACCAACTCAACTAATCAAGACATAAATTCCATCACATATAAACTCCAAATTGATACTCAAATGATCAACCATGATTTACCAAACATTCTTTACCAAACCAATACAACATCATACCAATAGACCTAATGAGGAAGATATAAATGAAATCTACAACATCATACCAATAGACCTTAATAGCTCATCATGAAGTATGAGGCATAAGCATGTGGACTAATGAAGCATGACACACAAAATGAACATTCTAAACCAAACATTACCTTAATCAACTGAGCTCCTTCAAAGCAAAGCATAATAGAACCAAACCAATACCAACTGAGATCTTCTTTGAGGTCTTCTTGAACAACATCCTGATACTAATCTAAACAAGAAGACACTCTTGCCATCAATACTACATTACACCAAACCAAGTCCACATCTCTGTGAACTGACCAAGCAATGAACAACTATCTCCTCCTAATGTCCTGCAACAACTATGGCAAATTTACATCATCAATTGAACACAGTTTTGACATCAATGACATCCTGTCACCATCATGATATGCCTCCTCTAGTGTAGAAATCTTTAGCATACTCATCTCATCTTGTATATTAAACCTCAACCCATTTATATAGCTAGCTACTTTCTCTTTATCCATTTGATGATGCCCAGATCTAATTACCAATTTATAAAACTTTTCAGTATGGTCCTTTATGCTCATATCTTTCTGCTTCAAATTCTAAAGTTTTATGAACATCTCCAACTCATAATCTCCAGGAATAAATTTGGCTTTCAATCGAGTAACCATTTGATTCCAAGTTGGGTTATTCTCACATATCCATTATCCACTCTCTCTCTTTGAAAATCCCTCCACTATAAAGCAGCATGTCCTTTGAGTTTTGTTTGTGCCAATATCACCTTTTTAGGGTCGCAAATATTTTCATATTCAAAGTATTCTTCTAATTCGCCTATCTAATCTATCAATTCATCGGGATTCAATGTTCTAGAAAAATTAGAAATTTCTATTTTGTTACCTCCTCCAACTCCAGAAAACGCTCTCAGGAACGGATCCTCTCAAGCATCTATCGGCTGTTTGTTTTCTCTTTCTCCTCCATCCTCCACAATTTCATCCTCATCATCAGCATGATCTTTCACACAATCTGGGTTTCTTCTCAATCCAGCAACTAAATTTCTCAACTCATTTTGTGTTTCAACATGAAACGGTTCTAAGATTTCATCCATTCTAGGAACTCTTCTTCTCAGTGGCATCTTCTCAAATTACAACCACTACTGCTTGCTCGCCACAGACACCGGGGAAACAAAATCCTCCTCTACTCAAAACTCCAGCGTCTCTTTTAGCCCTCAGTAATTACGGGACTCCTCTTCACACCCACAAATACCCTCTCGAGCCCTCAGAGATAATGCTCCAGGTTCTCCACAACGTATCTCCTCCTAGCAAGAAAGCCTTTCTCTATATTACAACTTGATGCAGTCAAGACTAGGGGTTTTATCAAACTACCCAATCATGCAAACAATACAATGCAAAAGAAGCATAAATTTAACATAGAAATCTGAAACAAATTTATTAACTTCAAAACATCAGCATTTACAAATTTGTTGGTCCTTCACAACCTCAACATTAAGATGCAATATTCAATTGACCATGTGCTTACAACACCAAATAGCTTCCCAATGGACACAGAGATCGCCCCTAATCTATTTTCGCTCCACTTTTGTTCTACGACTATTAATGCCCTCTGTGTTGAGCAGAACAACCCACATTCCTTTAACAACCCCCCCTCATGCCAGAATGGTAGTCCCCTTTTTATTCTTCCTGTGTGGAAGTTAAGCAGTTATGGAACTAAACAAACAGGTATTCAAACTGCCACCAAAATAGATTACTAATAATACTGTTTGGATAATAACATAAATATCTTTTAATAACATCCCTATGACATCAACAAACGAAAGCCCTTTCAAATTTTAAATCTCTTTGTATCAGCTATCAGCAAATGTTGCCTTTTTTGAACCTGAATCACAATGCTTATCGGCAAAAGTTTGATTTTTCTAACCTTAGTTACAATTACTTGTCGGTGAAAACCTACTTTTTAAACTTGGACTTTGTCTCTTGTGCCTTCACCTCTATCAGTGATTTGATCATTTTTCAAACTTGCTCTTTGTCCACTTTATCGGCAGAAATTGATGTTACCGAACCTTGGCCTTGGTCTTCTATTGGCTAATTCTCCCAATTTTGTACTAATGAAAAAACTTAACAATTTCCTCTATCCGCAAATATTCAGTCCCACAAACCTTGGACTTTAAGGGTTTTAACTTTAACTTTATCACTCAAGTTCTTAAGCTTTTATCGATGAAATTTGTCTTTCTTGAACCCTATCGGTATATCGGCAAATTTTTAAAGTTACAAACTAGTTCGTAAACAAGAAAATTTACCAATACCAAGTGTTTAGTCATCAACTCTTTCTATCAGAAAAACTAGTATTTCACAAACTCTTTATCTTTTTTGCAAAGGCCCCATTCATATGCTTGTCGCTAAACCAGCAACTTTTCAAACCCACGAACTAACTGAAGACATAGAAATTTTCTTCTATTGGTAATATTCCAATCCCATGAACTAAACAAATCGTGGCTCCAAAAGATCTTATCAACGAAGTGAGTCGTCGACAAACGTATGGGTTCGCGAACGAGTCAATTTGCCGACTAAGTTCGCAATCTTGCAACTTCGCCGACAATGAAGAAACTTCAATCTAATTCACCAAAACTTCAGACGTCTAACTGAAGAATACTTAGAAAATCAAACTTCCCTCGAAGGCTTTGGTCGGGGAAATTGCCTATCGGCGAACCGAGAAATTGGCAAACTGTCGAACCGGGGAACTGAAAAGTTTACGAATGGTAGACTTTTCTGACTCATCATAACATCATCATTTTTCATCCAAATTTCACCAAATTGGAATTAGGGATACCCATTAGGCTATTCTACATGATGATGCTCTTATCTTGGCCAAATAAATATGCATTTGCTCCAAAAACACAAAACCAAAACTGCAAGAAAACAAAGCCAAAAAAAACATAGAAAATAAAATATATTTTTGGTGACACAGGATTGCCACTGAACCTGGATGCTCCTAGATCTCACAATCCTTCCACTAAGGCTTGAATGATCTAACCTAAATTTTATGAATCATCTAGGGAGAAATGGCATCAATAGTAGTTTAAAAAGTCTCCTTGTCTTTATTGGACTACTTGAATTTCATTTTAATTTATAGCCAACAAAGAAACTTCTTGGTATCTCCATTAATGAGATCTAGTAACACTCTAATGCCTCGTTTAAAAATGTGGAGCAAAATACTAGCATTGTTCTACAAGTTACAACAACTCTGCAGCACACTATTTCTTCCAAAGAACAAATTTTCTCAAAAGCACTTGGAAAATAAACATCAGGAATTCATTCTAAACACCTTTAACTTCTACTCAAAGCAACTGCACCAAGGAAATGTAACCAACATGCTCACACTCTACAACAACAACATCTACAACAATCTCCCCAAACACTAATCAATAAACAAACTTCGGTGTTGACATTAATGACAACACTTACTACTCATACTTGCAACAAATCTGCCCACCTCTTTTCAATACTATAAATCAATCCTTCATCTACTTATCAATTGTTCACTTTACTCCTCAATTGGTTGCTAGTATGAGATCCTTCTTAAATATAGTTGATTGTTCACACCTAAATGGAAAAATTATGCCAGGAGAAAGAGAGTTGAATGAAGAGGTGATCTGGCCGATGATGGCATGGTTCGGTGGTTAAGTCACTCAGGATGTAGTGGCGGCCACCAGAGTTCAAACCCCCGCTGGGCCAACGAGCTCGCAAGGCTTTACGCCTTCACTGGGCCAATGAGCTCGCGGGTTTGAAGTGTTCTTCCTAGGGGATGAGGTCCCCCAGTTGTGGCCTCACCGGTTCATTGCTCCGGGCAAAAGCATTCGCGTGGAGCCGGAGGGCGTGTCGCACCAGCGTCGCCGGTCACGTTAAAAAGTTTACCAGGTGCATTAAAAAAAAAAAAAATGAAGAGGTGATCTGATTCACCAACTCAAGATGATTCATGGCTTTATGCCTTTCTTTTATGTCAAGGTGTAGCAGACCTATAAGCTCTTCTTTCAAACATTATTTGCATTATAAAGGACATCGGGCTTTGATATTGGTTTTGAAACCACATTAAAGTGCTGACAGTACTAATCATTAATAAATACAAAAACTTGATCCATTAAAATTTTCCTCCATATTTAACATACATATTAACCAATGCATTTGATATGAAGACTTGAGACTGGAAACTAAATCTAGTAATATGGGTATGCATCTGCTTTCCCTATTCTGAATCATCGAGATTTACACGTGCATTCAACATGGTAGTAGATGTGAAGTGACCTGCCTTCATACCCAACTTATGCATTTTCCAAAATTGTCTCTGAATATCTTCATAATTCCCATGTTGGGAATATTTTGTATCCATTGAAAACCTTGACACTAGTATTCTCATGAGTATTTTGTCAAACATTCTATGCATCCCCAATTCAAGATGAATAATTAAGAGGCCATACAACTTGGGTAATTTGAAAGCTATAATGATTACTACAATGGTGATGCTTGTGAAGTGGTAGGCATAACTAGGCGACCGAATCACCAAGAGAATCCTCATGGGCTTTTGTAGTAATATCACCCCAGATTTCTATTTGTCCCAGTTGAGAAGGAATGTGCTTTTTTTGAAAAAGATTAAAGTTTTGAATAATCGTTTCTTTTTCTATTTTCATTCCATAGGAGGGATAATACCCTACATCAAATGAACTTTGGAGGATGCTAATATCGCAAGGTGACTAAGACAATAGTGAGAGAGAGAGAGAGAACCTTTATACTTGCGACAACAAGATGATCTCACATGTGATAATGTAAATGATATGATAAAAGTTTAAAATTAGTTAGGGTCAAATATGTGGGTAACAATACCAAAAGAAGAATGAAGATGAGGAAACTTGGAGGATGGATGAACAATAACAATGGGACAAGGTTGGGTAGGAGGGAGAAAATGCACTACATAATGAACTAGAATAGTTTTGATTAAGATTAAGATAGTTTTTAAGGGATCATAAACCTTGTATAGAACCAAATTTTGAAAGGGTTAAGAACCTTAAATAAAATGGAGCCTTAATCAACAATAGCCTAAAAGGTCAGCGAAGCTACCATTATAGACCAAACCAAACTAGAACCGGCCTACACAACACCTAGCCTCATCCTTGCAATTTAAACACCCTTGACCTAGGTGTGGGATTCATATACATGTTTTAGAAGACCTCTCTTCCATCTTTGAGCAATCATCCACAATACATAATTTTACAAATCCTTAGATCAAGGAGAGAAGAAAGATCTATCCTCTATCCTATACCAATCTGAGACACCTCACTACAAAATGTCTAGTCAAAGAAGATAAATATTGTACCAAGCCCACAGGGAGAGTAGGAGCAACGGACCCACCACCCATTTCCAGAGCGGGTCAAGAGGTGGTGCCACCAAAACCTAGGTCATGAGAAGAAGTCCTATTAGGAGAAAAATTAATAGCCTCAACATCTCTAGGGGGATTCACCTCAAGAACAGGGGCCTCTGGGACCACATTCTCAGTCCCACCTTCCTTAGAATTAGAAAAATCACCAATAGTCAAGTGGTCAAGGAGGACATTCCTCAAATAAGTAGTTCAACCCACATCATTGCATCAAAAATGGGGGCAATTAGAGGTTACGTGTCCACTAGCAAAGCATCTCCTATATCAAAAGGGGATACCCTAATAATCAAGCATGTGAGTCCAAGGTCTATCCCCCACCATTGCGATAATATCCTTAAGAAGATCCTTCGAGATGTCGATATCCACTTGAATACGGGCATAGGCAGTGTGAATGAAGTTTGAGGAATCTAAATCCTCATGTAGAATATGACTAAGAGCATTGCCAGTAAACTGAAATTAGGAGACACCCTAGAAGCAGAGAGGGAGGTTAGGTAGTTTGACCAAAAATGGCATGATACAAAGAGATTATGTTAGAGGATTAAATGGTGTAGATGGGATTTGGGTGCCTTCTCATCCCACCAAATCAAGAGTCAATCTCCCAAATTCAATTCATATATAGAAATACAATTTGCATGCTCATTAATTCGTTCAACCATATTCTTATACTTTCATTAAATTATATTCAGAGATCTAGAACTTCACAAAATAAATAAAAGAGAATACTTTATTTTTTATTCATCAAAATGGATGGCTTATGACCTTTGTTTTTCCTTTCTCAGATTCAAAGTTCAATTTGGAGGTTTCAATTTTTGTATGCCCTATTAGCTTTGTTTTAATTTTCTAGTTTCCACCATCTCATTGATCCCTTCTTTGTCTACTTATTCTCTTTGATCCTTCCATTCCTTTTACCTCTTTTCCTCTATCTTTTCTTTTCTCTATGTTTGCCGTGGCTTGTTTTTCCTCTTTCTTTGTTTATATCTTCTTATTTCCTGTATTTCTCTCCTATAAACCCACAACTGGTTTTTTCTTTTCTTCTCCTTTCTTTAAATCTTAAGCTTGTTCTCTTTCTATTCTTTTTTTCTATTCTTCTTTTCATTATTTTCTTCTTCTCTTAATCTGCCTCACGCCTTTATTTTTCTACTTTTCTTCCTATATTTTTTTTCAATTTGCTTGTGGCCTTCTTGTTCTTGTTCTTCTTATCTATACTTTCCACAGCCTCTCTTCTCATTTTCTATGTATTTCTCCAAAATAAAATCTTTCTAAAATTCACTCAATTCCTTTTCCATCCCTGTTTGTTCATCTTCCATGCATTTTTATTTTCTCCTTATTTTGGAGAAAACAATGAAAAGAAATTAAAATGTTACCTTATCCACACAACCTCAAAGGCATCAAGCAGCTAAAAAAATGAGATCTACAAATTCTATGTGTCCATTAAAGGCATCATCAAGTTGTTAGGATTAGAATAATAGAAACTATAAGATGCCATGCCTCTTTTATATGGTGAAATATGTCCTAGAATAAATGTACCTTATCCGATATCAAAATTTAGAGGAAGACAACTAAAACTTGATAAACCTTAGAATCCAATGTGGATACCTTAAACTATATATATTTATGTGCTCCATTGCATTACTTAACAAAGACAAAACTCTATTATTCAAAATCTAAACTCAATAAAATGATGGATTCGGCCACATCATATGGTGACATTTATTGACATTAATTTTGAATGAAAAAAATCATCCTCCACTATTATTGAAACCATAGAGTGAAATGAATTAAATCAACATTCATTCAAACTCCTGACAACTCCAAAAGATTTTACAAAGCATGGAATGAACCTCTAGAAGCTCAAAACCAAACAATTTTGAAACCGCAACAAACAAAATCAAGAACGTACACAAAACTGCGAACTCAAAAAAACTAAACAAAAATTATGAAATAACAAAATTTATGTGTAAGATTGCTCTTACGCTCGAATGCTCTTGCATCATTAATAGAGGGAAACCATAGTTTGAGTGAGAGGGAATGATGACCCCGCATCTAAATCCTACCATCAAACACTAGCTTCCCTACACAATGAACTAGAATAGTTAACTTTGGTAAAAATACCTTCAAGAATATCAAGACCAAATGGTGCACCAATGAATAAATTATGAATAGGATCAACCAATTATGTAGGAGAATTAACATTATTAAGATCTTGGAAAATTGATTGTGCACGTAAAAAAGTCTCTTGCTTATTCACATATGCCTCATGATCAAAATCAACTTGCTAATTACATTTAACATACATGTTGAACCGACAATGATCTCTTGATTAGATGAATGATAACCCATAGTAGGATGTAGATGGAGACTTCTAAAAGGGAGGTTATACTAGTTATGAGACTTTGGTATAAACAAAACCCTAAAGGATTAAAGGTGATAAACCAAGGGTATTGGGGTAATATATAACTTTAAAAAGTAACAGGTCTTAGATCTAAAGAGTAGATATAAAAAAAAATCCTAAGAGTGTGTAAAAGTAGATAAGTTCACCAAAATAAAAAAGTAAAATACATAGAATTTTCAAAGATCTAGGCTAAATCAATTAATCAAACAATGAATAGCAATCAACTCTAATATAACAAGTTGAAGGGGCAGCATTCTTTATTAATTCGATATGAAACGATACAGTGCAAAAGATTTATACAAGGATGATGCAGTTCACGCAACAGTATATGAGTTATAACTGCAACATTGTTAACAATGTAATACCACAATTGCTATAACTATTCGCCAACATTCCCCCACTTATTACATTGTTCTTGCAATAGTACCAAAGGACCCCCCCTGAATGCTAAAATACTCAACAAAGCTGATTACATAATATGAATACATATTTTATAGAAGATCTCCTCCCAAAGAACAAATCCTGAACCAAGCGGGGCTCCATCATGTTGTCTCATCCACCCTCGGAAAGGTGTAGCTTTGAGCTGTGTTCTTGAGCTCTTTAGTCCCAAGCTCTCAAATCACAGAGTCTTGAATTATTCGACAATGAACCCTAAGAGATACGACAGATCTCTGCCATTGTCTAGTGACCGCGAAAGGGTATAATTCTCGATCATATACTCTTTGAAGCTTGCTGGACAACAATCCATATTGAGCTCAACACCAAATCCCAAACCTGTCTCCAAAACAAAATCTTCACAAAACATACATTCTTCGAATCCGTCAGGATCAACAAAGAAAAGCAAAACAACCTAAACAAAAAAGGCTTCTCATGCAAAGCATAATCTCAGAGTGAGAAGCTAACTTGAGATGATGGAAAATCATCCATCATCCAATGCCACTGCCTCCAATATGATGTGGTTACACTTTAACCAACTGATGTCTTAGATCAGTCTTTGGAGGCCTCATCAGGAATATAAAAGATGGCCCAGAAAGCATAAGCTATCTTTGACATATGTGCACTCATGATGATAATGTCAATTTGAACCAATGATAGACCCATACACTAATCAACCTTATATCTCCAAGACATTATTAAACCTTCAACAATTTTTCCTTATTACTCCAAATAGAAATAATATCTGAGAATGATTATACCTTCACAAAACAAAATTCACCCGTATCTTGCTTATCTCCAAGTAAAAGAATTTATAATTATAAGGAACTTTGCAAGTGTAGAACCATTCATCTCTAACAAGATAAGAGATTCCCTTATATAACCAAATTTCTCTTGAAATGCATTACTCAACTCTTTTGCAAATAAAAAAACTTTCAACTTCATTTATAGCTATGTATTAATCTGTTCTTCCTGACCACAAAACACTTAAAAATGATTTTTCTTATCAACTATCCAATGCATCAATTGATAATGTAAAATTTAGGGTTTATTTTGCAAACCTCTTCCTTCAATCTTCAATACTACACTTCGCACATTGGAATGAAACTGCACCTTACATGGCTGTGAAACACTAAAAAAAATCTACATGCCTCTTCTTGCTAATTTTCAAATGCTTTCCTTATGCAAATAAAATCAGTAGAAACTCTTCTTACTTCAAATGTTAGATCTCTCCAAAACTTACATAATCATAGCTAACATCACCAGTCAGAGTAACTAATTTTCCTTCACCCGCAGCAATGAAGATTGGACAGCACTTTTATTCAAAGGGCGAGGAGATCTTGTAGGTAGGCTTCCATCACAAAAGAACCATCTAGTTAGTGGTACCTCCAATCAATGATAATGCATACCCAAAAACTCACAAGATCAGCCTTGATTCTACAGATTTATTGCACTCCATAACATCTTTGCTCAAATGACTGAATCGGCTCAAAATAGTGATATCATTCCTACGCCTTAACAAATATAAGCGTTCGACTCCATTACACTCTCCCAAAATCAAATTGAAATGGTAGTGCCTTCAAAAAAATGCAGATTTATCTTTTATATAATGTATTATATCATACCGAACTTTTGCATTTGATCTTCAAGAGGTTTTCTTCTGCAACAACATACTTTTTTCCTCAAATTCCACGATTTGAGTCGAATTTATTCCTGGAAAGTGGTGCCAATGTAGTTTAAAAATCCCAAAATACCACAAGAACTACCTTCAATCAGATTTCTCACATAAAACACCTTCTTCAAATGTCGCGCTCAGCAATACTATGTGCCTGTATTTAATGAACAGCAAATGCTCTGGAAAATCTTCCTCCATGATCCATAACCGCTCTGATACCAAACTAAGGGGCAGTATTCTTTATTGATTTGATATGAAACGATACATTGCAGTAGATTTATACAAGGATGATGCAGTTCACGTAACTGTATATCAGTTATAACTGCAACATTGTTAACAATATAATACCACAGTTGCTATAACTATTCGCCAACACAAGTTAGGAATAAAACTATCTAAAATAAGTGCAATGATAAATGTTAAGAAAATTAAATAATAAAATAAAGGTACTTAGCTTTAAACTTTGATGTAGATGTCATGTGAAAGGCATCCTCTCAATTTGCTAAGTTTTAAGTGACTAGTGGTCTTTACCTATATCTTCAGTTCACATTTGTGACTGTGGATTTGATATTTATGAATTTAGATCTGAACCTTACTCATAGATAAGAACCCTCCACGTGGAGTTAAACATTGCTACTTCTACATAAGAATGGTATCTACAAACATCATTTTGGAGTTTGCTAGGTGAGTATGATTCTCCCTCAATAAAACTCTTAGATACTAACTTATTAGTTCTTTGGAAATAATGAAAAATAACTAGTCATGCTTATTTTCCTAGATACTAATGTAAGGAAATGATGCATATAGATACTAGAGATTTGAAATTGGGTGATAGATAGGTATTTACTAAGGCTTGAGTCTAAAGTTTAAAAATAAACTATGCAAATAGAAAAAATAAACATCATAGTATATACCAACTTTTATACAAAATCACACCTTTCATTATATAAAAACAGCTAAACCAAAATAAACCTAAAAAACTAAAAACTAATTATATAATTTTTGTTAGGAATAATTGTCTATATTACCATTAAGATAAAATAATATTATACATATTCACGAAAAAGAGGTGGGTGGTGAAAGGAAGCAAGATATGCGGAAATAACTTCCTACACTGATCTAATGAGGAAAGTTATGCAAATTTCAATCTTTACTAGTTACAGGTTATTAGATGCACATTAATAGAGAGGTAATAACAACATCCTTGAATGCAAATACAAAACCTAAAACACAAGATATACGTGGGGAAAACCCTTTTCGGTGAAAAACCCCACACTCCAAAACCTGCACAATATATTCTTAAATCAAAAGATGATTACAACATACTTGCAATGCAAGGTCTTTTAGTAGCACACAATGTCGATTCTCATTCGCATCCCATGACCTTTCACATCTCTAGCCATTTTTTCCATGTCGGCCAATAACAAACTAAATGTTTATGCCTTTATTAAATATAGGGTATTTTTTGCTTTGGGGGAGCTTCTCCCAAGCCCCTGAATAAGGGCACTACCCCCTGCAACTCCCGTTGGGGGCGTTGCTCCTAGACCCCTACTGTGGGCTCCACCCTCGGGCCCCTACTAGGGGGATACGCCCCTCGGGCCCCACACCAGGTTCTCTACCCCCTACACTCCCCCGTTAATTATTTCAGGGGGAAACCACGGCTGACAAAGTCGCCAAAATTGATCTTGTTGCATGTACACAAGGTGCCGACACATGGAAAAACTATGTCAAGTCAACATGGGATCCTACAACATAGTGTTGAATAAATAAATGCAACATTAGGAACTTGCAAAGGTCGAGGCACCTTAATTCCCAACAGATGGAAGAAATCACACCCCAAAGTCCAAACAGGGCTAAGCTTAGAACAAAAAACAAAGACAAATAAGCTCTGTAGCAAGAGCGATACCATTAGAGGTGGGGGTTCCATGTCATCTAGTTTTTACCATACATCAACAAGGTCCAAGTCATCTAGGGGAGGATCCCAGCTAGGAATAGCACCCTCATATTTATCATCCTTTCGTGTGAGACTCTATCCATCCAACCAACCCATGGTCATAGTCTTGGGGAGAGGAAGAATGAGAGCGGGAGGGTTGAAACCACCCACAAATAGTTTTGTCCTTAGTTTTGTGTGTAGGGGTTTGAAAAGTGTGTGAGTGATCACCTTGAGTAGTATGGCTGCATCCACAATGATGACCATGAGGGGAGAGTGACCACTGCTAGAGGCTAGAGTTGATGTAACCATGGCAATAAGGGGAATTACCCCAATGATTAAGAAGCATATGTATATGTGCTACTTAAGTGCAAATTTATTGGCTTGCACTTGAATCCATTCCTTCGAAGATGACAATAGTATTATCAGAGATATATTTAGATTTTATAAAGCCAACTTGCCTAGGACTCACAATTTGATGAAAAAGGTGGCACAATTTTAAAGCAAAAAAAATTAATAATAATTTATTAAGAGACCTTGAGCAAGGTCAATCTCCAATTATATATGCCCACTAAATTTCCTCACTTATATATGAATTTAATATTTATATAGTTTTCACCCTTACTATATAAAATTTATAATAAACTATAAAATTAATATTATTTAAATACAAATAACTTATTTTATTTTAAATATTTTAAATAATTATCAATAATATTGCATACTTTTACTCAACATATGTCTATGTCAACTAATAACTTGATGTTGTCTTTGTAAGACCCCCAAAATACACAAGCATCAACTAATTTGCCAACTGGGATGACAAAATAGCAAGTTTTTTAAAAACTTGTTGATTATAGTTTTTTAATATTACAAGGATTTTCAATGATCAATGGCATTGGCACCATTAAATGTAACTATTTCTATTAGCCTTTGTTTTGCCACCTGCAACAAACATGCCACCTGCCATTTTTTTTGAAGTATTTTTTTTTGTAAGAAGAGATTACGAGAGCTGAGTTTAATGGAAAATATCACTAATGGTAGCATTCATTTGAATAAGTTTAAGCAATTAGAAAAATTAGAATTCAATCTTCACTACGTTCAAAAATTAGAGTCTTAAAATAAAACTAAGCATATCATGCATATGCGATTATCTAAAAAGCTACACTAAAAAAGCAGTTCTAAAAATAATAAATCTCATGCAATCTAGTTGCATGGAATAAAACTATTGTGCGTATGTCTTCAATCTCCCTGGACTATAAATTTACTTACCTGGACTTCGAGGCAACATATTCTAATTTCTTTTCACTGTTTTGCCAGAGGCGTTTAATTATTCGATCTGAGTTTGCATAGAATCTGATATTGAAGGCATTTTCCACTGTATTAGTCATGGGTATGTGCTTCTCCAGAAAGGAAAATAATTACTCACGAGTCGTTTCTAATGAGCTTGAAACCCAGCTACATGGAGGGGGAAATAAAATGAAGAATTTACAGGAAGTAGATTTTAGAAACCCCATGATCAAGCTGACCAATAAGTTTATTGAGTTTGATTTCTCTCCTAATGAGGGAGGTGATGATATAGTCATGTGCAACGCAGCAGTGGAAATGATCAATGCAGGATTCCTGTCGGTGCACCAAATGAAAGGTAAATTTTGTTAGGATTTTCTTTGAGACCATACATTTTTCTTTCTTACTAGGTAAGATATCTGTTTGCTTAAGAGTAAGTCCTCATGTGGCCAATGTGTTTGTGCTATGCAGCTAACAAACAGAATCGTAAGAAGAAGGTGAGATTTGCAGAAGATGTTGTAGAGCCATCTTCAAACAATGTGGCTTATAGAGAATGCACGAACTGGCAGTGGCATACAGATCAAGACAATGTGGCTTACAGAGAATGCACGCACTGGCAGTTGAATTCAGGGATTCTGTTCCTTCTGTGGAATTGTCTTCTGAGTCGAATAATTCCGTCTACCCTCTATAGGCATGCAAATTAAGCATAGAGGTACGATGCCTTCAAATTTCCAAAGAGCTGCATCTAGACAAAAATAAAGATAAAATCGGCAAATTATTGAAATAGGGTTTCTTTATGGAAAAGATTTAAGAAATTACAGGGTAATATGGCGTAGCTGCTACTAGTTGAGCTGGATTTGAAGAGCCTGTAAGAGAAAGACTGTTAATTGCGGCATTGATGAGCTGCGTGGATCAAGACATCTAAGCCACATTGATATTCAAGATTTTAATTAATCATTATAAAGAGAGATGTAAAACCATTTATTCCTATCATGTAATTAATAAGTATTGTACAATGGAAATTGATTTCTGTTATATCTCTTCTAATTATATTGTATATATGTATTTTTATTTTGTTTCTCGTTTCCATTTTACAATTTAAAAAAATTATAATGAAGAGTTAATTAAGAATTAGCAGTTGCAACTACATCATCTGACAAAATTCCTCTATCCTTTATTCTATATGCTGGACGCCTTTACCCTGTTCCAGCAGCCCATTTTATTTTGTTTGAGCAAGCTGTAAGTATGCTGAAGGATGGCGTAGATGTCTGGCATTATACCTGTAATTATATTTCCTGTAAGCCTTTCAAGGCATCCGAATAGATTTTAAAAAAAGGAGAGGGTTGAAACCCCTTCTCCTTTCGGTGGGATTTCGAACACCCATTCTTATTGCAAAATAACTACAAAAACTAATATGCCCCCCTCTCCTTCAAATCTCCTCTTAATTGGGATGCCACCTTAGTGCAGCTGCGATGTTTAAAGCTCTATATATTTTGGACTATAAGAATTTTTTCTTGTTTTTTTTTTGATCTATGAATGATGTTTAGATGTTCTCAATTTACACTGAAGAAACTTTCTTAGGTTTGTTTCTCTGAAAAATTCTAGATTTCTAAGATGAGTTAAACAATGTTGATAGAGTCTTAGCATTTTTATACATTTCTGATGATTTGTGACTATTCGTTTAGAAGCATTAGGTGCTGATGTATTTTGTTGATCCCTAATTTGAGGGTTTAATGGACCTTGGCCTCAATTCCGGGCATTAATTAGGCCTGGCTTGTAGGATCCCAAACGGGGGCCCCCAATTCCCTAACAACCAACCGTCCAAGCCTGCGAGCTCAACGTGGGGCACTGGGCTTGAACTTGGGTGCGCAGCGCCACCCAAACACCAATAAATCATGCCCTCATCTGTTAAGTTGCTTATATTGTGGTCTGTGGGTTGTATATCATTTATAGACTTGCCTATAGAAAGATCATTGTCTTGTTCAGCAATTAAGAGTTCTTTTTAGAATTATCAGATTGACTCTTTCAGGATTTTCTTCACTTGGTCATATATTGGCTGCTGGAGTTCAAGCTATTCAGAAAAGCATGAATTTACTAAGCTGGGTCTGAATTTGTTGGTAGTAAAATAGGACTAATTTCTATGGAAAACTAGCTCTCCTTTGGCTTATATAAGCATTCAGAAAACAAAATTACGGCTGCAGATTAACAACAATACATCTAGAATTTTGTAGAAAGAAATCAAATCAGTACTCAAGGCATTCTCAGGGTAAACTAACTTAATCTCAGTTCAGAAATAAGGAACAGTTTATCGGAGCATTTTGTCAAACATTTTGTCTGAATCTCAGGTCTGATTCTCTTTAAATACCTCAACTGAACATAGTCAAATAAAATATGGAATCATATCACAATGAAAAACCTATTTCAAAGACGTTATCAGAAATTCATGAACATTCGCTGCTTTTCCATGCTCTAATGCCCTAGTGATGCCCTGGAAAGGTGAAAACTAAGCAAAACTGTCTGAATACTCAACCAAATCCCAATATTCCAAATTGCTAACGTTCTTTGTCTCCTAAGCATTCCAAAGAGTACCTGGTTGCCAGCTGATACCCTCCGAACTGACGGGATGAGCTCATGGCCTTAAAACAGGGAGAAATTTCCTCCAAACTAAACACCCAACTCTGTGGTTGTGTTTTTTTTCTTTCTTAAGTTTTCAGCAGGCAATTAATCACATCTAACGTCTACATTTCATGCTTGGTCAATGGCTGGGAAAGAAGTTTTATTGTTTTTCATGTTTTGGTGCCTCTAAAAATGGGCGTTCTGGCCAGATGTAACATTTTTGTTTAACAAATTCCTTTTTTTTAATTTGGGAATTCAAATCAGCCTTGGACTACTCCTCCCAATCACTGATGAGGACAAAATGGGGATACTTGTAGGTTTGTAACAGTCATATCCCTCATTTTTGGGTGTTTTAATAGTCTTCTTCATTGATCAGCTCTTGACATCTGCTGAGAGATTTCAAACTCATCCCATGGTATATCTTGAACAAAAATTCAAATTTTAGAACCAAGTATTGCTTTATACTGATTTATATTGGTGCTAATACCTATAAATAATCTTTTTGGGTGATGAGAGAGGCTTGGCATCAACAAAGTATGCATCAAAAAAGTATGCAACAGGAAAACCAATAATTGTGTAAATACATAAGGCAAGGTTAGTTGCTAAAAGATATGCACAAGTCTATGGAATAGACTATGAAGAAACATTTGCAGAAGTTGCTTGTTGGGATACATGGAGTTGAGAATAAAGTTGTTTTGGTGTATAATGAACCTTTTTTTCCTAAACCATACTTAAAATATTCTGACTCGGCAAAAACTCACCAGGCCAAAATCTAAACTCAGACTTGGGACTCAACCAAAACTCTGGCATATTAAAAATATACATAAATTTGTAAAATAAACTTCAGTAACATGCAAAATATTGAATTTAGAGAACTTAAGTAGTTTTTCTATTAGTTTTAGACCAAAAAGGGAGTACAATGAACATCATCCTAGAAAAAGATGTCATAGTTCAGCTTCCTAGTAGTTCCAGAAGTATACCAGCTTGGTTTCTGCAGTTTGTTTATAGTATAACATAATGTATTATATATTCTAACAGAATTTTATTTTTTCTACCTCACTTTTTTTCATCCATGTTTGCAAACATGGAGTTAAGATAGTTGAAAAAATAATTTTATTTCTCTTTCCTCACTTTCTCTTTAAATGTAAGCATATTCTATTTTTCTTTGCACTTCTACAAATATGTGGACATATTGATTGAAATAATTATGATGACCCCAAACTGTTTTGCCTGTTTCTTGTTGGTCTTATGATTTGGATTTCTAAGTGCTTTTCTATGAAGAATAATTAGTTGAGAGTTGTCATATACAAATTTGGAACATTTTATTGCCATATTCTCTAGTTTACAGCTTCCTGTTTAGCTCTGGACTTGCAACCAAAAGGATTGACAAGTGTGGTCTCTTTTGACCCATCCTACCATGACTTCAGTTAGATGGGCTTGCGAGTAAATTTGCCAATAAAAACAATAAATTTCCTTATTCTTCTTCACAGAAGCATTTAGAGAGAATTTGTTTTGTTTAGACCCAAGATTAAATTTATGCTAAAATTTGCTGTTCTCACTGTTCTGTTTTAAATCCAGGATTACTTTCTCAAATTTTCTGTATTTACAGCTTGTACAGTTTCGAAGAGCTAGATTTTGGAGCATCGGTGCTACTGGAACTGCAGAATTTAGAGTTGATTGATTTAGAAATTACCCTTGCTGCTGCTGCAACAAAAGCTATTAGTCGTGATGTTTTCGAGCCATATCCAACTTTTCTCTTGAAAGAAGAGGAAATTCGAAGACGTTCTGGTTTCTTTAGCAGTTACAAGCATGTTGAACATACAGATAGTTGTGATGTTTCCAGTACAGGATTGAAACACCTATCTAATAAAAATATTGAACTTCTATGAGACTTAATAGATTCATTTCCCCCTATTTCAGAGATGCAACAATGTTCCAATGAAATAGAATTAGTTTTGAAGCTAGGGATGTCCTGGCTGCAAAACAGTGGCAATTCTGGTAATTTATCTGAAGAAGATTATGGAGAAAAATTAAGGCTTCCATACGAGATCCTTACATATGTTCTCTTTACAAATAGATTGTCTCTTCATCTACTTGGGCAGAGTTGCAGATTAAATGTTGGAGAATGTTTATATCAGTTTGCAGTTTTCTATGACTCTGAAAGGGAGAAAATCTTTAAGCAGTGTAGGAAAACTGAAGGATCTGTCTTTGCCTTCCATGGAAGTCCTATATCTAACTGGTACTCTATTATAAGGTATGTACTACATATCTCTTATGTTCTTGAACCTCCATTAGACAGTGTTAGATAAATTCATCTTTTTAATGGATAGTGGTGTTGAATTTCATAGGAATGGATTAAGGTGCTTGAGCAAGACAGAGTACATGTCTACTGGAAATGCACATGGGAATGGCATCTACTTCTCCCCTGAAATGAGCTGTTCAATAGGTTATTCCAAATCTTTGCCTTGGACAGTGCACGGGATAACGAAAGAATACTGTGTGGTGGCAATGGAGGGATGATTCCCAAAAACCGACTCTTGCAGTTATTCAAGAAAAGAAAGATACTTACACTTGTAACTTCCTAACACTCAGAGCTACTGTGATGTAGAGAACCCTGAGCAATTTTTTTGTTTGAAGAGGAGAATTATTTCTTGCAAAGCTACCTTTTGTCTACAAAACAGGGTGCAGTTGCTGAGTTTTAATGTGACAGTCGAATTTTAATAATGTAAGACAATTTCAGTTTGCATTGGCTTAGAATGTTCTCATACTATTTCTTAAACCAATTAGTCTGCAAAATGTATCATTTTTGCCGAGCATTTTGTGTTACAAAGATAGTAACTTTGGTGCACATGGGCCTCATGTGGAAAAACAAGAACTGTTTATTAAATATTTTAAAAATAAAATTATATAATTAAAAAATAAGTATAAAAATATTTTGAAGATTTAAATTGCAATTATTTCAATAAGAAGCATATAATATTTTGAATTTGAAGATGTATTTATTTGGTTTTGCAGTTTCACAATATCCCCAGTGCTGCATTTTGCATAAGCCAAATTTGCAATGAAATTCAACAGAAGAGTTTTACATTCTTTTCTGGTGACCGGTTTTGTTTATCAACAGATCATGTTGTGTATGCTCAAAATGGGCAATAAACATATATTCCATCGTTACTTGCATTTCTATAAATGTAATTCTGTCGGTGAAAATGATTATTTTTCAATATTCTTCTCTACCTGAAAGGTGTCTTTTTGTTTCTTAGTCTTGAGTTAAAATATGATTGATTGTCTTTGTTGTTTTTGCTAAGATAATGTAGAGATGTGGACCGGTCAATACCTTTTTGCACACGTGGGACATTGAAAACTCCATGGGGTAGTAATTGACAAGAACTTGGGAACATAGAAGAAGCATGGCATTCCTTCACTTAATTTGGTCAGTCATTTAGAGAACTTAAACTGCTCAAATGTTATCCAAAACATTGTAGCTAACCCTATAATATGCCTTAGAGATATCCACTTTTGACAACATTCCCTTCCTGCTATTGCTAACAAGTATCATCTCATGAACAACATTTACGTTTTCCAAGATTGGCCTCCCCTTGATGAAAGTCCTTTGTTCTTCAGAGATGATGCAGGCTAGAAGGGGCTCTAACTTGTTAAGGAAGAAAGGCTCTGTTTTGAACTTTTTGTTTTGGCCTCCTTGTCCTCTGATAGCAAATCTTCATAATACCAGATGACTTCCAGCACTATCTTCTTGATTCTCCACCACTACAATGGTAGCAATCTTTAATCTAAGAATTTTATTCCAATTAGTAAATATTGTTCAAGAAGAAAGGCTTTGTTTTTAACATTATTGTCTGGCCTCCTTGTCCTCTGATAGCAAATCTTTATAACTGATGACTTCCAGCACTGTCTTCTTGTTTCTCCACCACCACAACGGCAGTTGTCTTTAATCTAAGGATTTTATTCCATGTGTGCTTCATGAGAATTGATTGATGGATAAATATTGTATTTAAGTATCATCTCATCAACATTAAATAGTGTTTTTATTAGTTTTCTTCTATTTATGCTGGTGAATAAGCCTCGCTTGTCTCCCTTTCTTAACAACACTATAAACACCAATAATATAGTACTAAGTATTATCCGTACTACAACACATTTCCAGTTAGTTATTTTCCAGTTGCTTTGAAGAGTTTGATTATGTACCTCCATCTAAGGTTTGCATTACCATTATGCTCCAGCTTTGATTTCTTATAAGGTTTAGTTCCGTTGAAGCACATAAAGTGTAGCTTTCTTTCTCCCCTCGACCATTTCGTTATAATCCATTCCAGCTATAACTATGCATCAATATCTCAGCACTACCAGCTTGGATTATGGGCTGCCATCTATATCTTTTATTTAAATTGCAATGCATATTTCACATATGGTGAAATACATGACTACACCACCATAAGTCATATTGTGTGATTCTTTTTCTCCACAAATTCAATGTTGTAACAAAAGAAGCATACTGATGTTCAAACTTTGATGTGACTAATTTTACTTCTACTTGCATTATTTACAGGTAAGAACATGCATTCATTATTTAACACAACTATTAATGAACATTTTGGCAGAAACTTCGCTGCTCTGCAGTCCTTGTTTAAATATAAATGTACTAGTCACACAACAGTGTAAATAAAGTTTGAAAGGGCTTAAAACAATTGTTTAGGAGACTGCCCTCCACTTAAATATAACTAGTTTACTGTGGTGCAGTCTATAATGTTTATAAACTATATTATTAGCAATAATTTATGTAGTTGAATTTATGATCAACAATCATGGTTGATAAATATCTCCTCTCATAGAGATTGCTTGGTGTCTAGCTGTCATAGCTTCTCATTATGGATGCTTCATGTTAAATTTCTGTGGTGTTAAAGGGATCTATCCTTTAAAGTGATTCCCTGATGGTGAGATCTTACATGGCCATTCTCTAACAATGCTAAGGTGTCCTTGTTGGGATTGGAACCTTGGTCAGCCCAACCACTTGACCACAACCCACTGAACTGATTTATTTCACTTTGTTAAAACCATGTATGAATATATTCATGACTAACCTAGATTATTTTTTTTGTGGGAAATTTTGTCCAAGGACTTTATCCATTTTGTAGATACCAATATATAAAGTAATGCAAATTCCATAGCTCTATTGAGGAGAAATGGTCATAATATCAACTTCATTCATTCATCTATTTAATTACAAGGTTATTTTGAGTGACAGTGCCCAATAATTTAGCCCATGTATTATGGAAACTATGATCTAAAGTCATCTTAAATATATTACTAAATTAATACATATTAATTAGTAATATTATTATTATAATAATCTAAATTTTAAAATAATACTTTGAATAGGTAATATTTAATTAATTACACACAAACTTTTTAATTAACAAAAGATAATAGTAGAATATTCACAAAGAAAAGACAGGTGCTAGAAAGGCACATCCCCAAAGTCTATGCGGGATGACATCCAAAACAAAGATGAAAGTTCATAAAAGGGCGAAGCTCAAACATAAAAACTAAGAAGAAAATGCAACATCAATAGGAGGGGAAATCCTCATCATCAGACTTTCTCCAAAAATTGTCAAGGACAAATTTATCATCAAACGACTTCCAACCAGTGAGAGCAACCTCTTTTTCAAGAGTGTTGTAGGAAGGTAACTGAGCACAAATTAGAGAAATGGCTAACTCTAGGTGCAGAAACTTGCCACAATCTAGGCAACCAAGAGCACCACGCCCATGACAAGAGGCGGAAGGTGGTCGTGAGGGTTGAGAGCATCATTATGTCTATTTCTTGGGGGTTAAGAGCCACAAGATTGCAATCCATGATCTCTTATGGAAGATCGGTTGTGACATCACTAGCACCCTCAAAGAGGAGAAGGTGGGGAGGTGGGACTCTGGCAATAGTGTGCAAATTTACTAGCTTGTACCTAAATTTGCATAAGCACGTTAAAGGAAATTATTGATTTAGTATACAAAGAAAAATGAACATCAACTGAACGTTTAAAAATAACCTACATTTTAATCTTTCCAAATGTTGAAGAGAATTTCCACTCTAAAAGCATGCTAAATCTGGGTAAATTGAAAGGGAGACAAGGCCAATCCCCTAACAAAACCATATGCCATGAAAAAGGATCAAGTCTAAAAGGCCTAAAAGGTCTAAGAAATCATGAATCCAACCCAGGCTCTAGTGCAAAACCAGAAGAGATGCTTGACAATCTCAAATTATCCACAAAATAAACAAGGATTAAGAAATCCCAGATGAGTTAAAAGAAAACTAAGTGGAAGGCTCTGATAAAGAATGCACTAGGCAAACTGGGTCAATTTAGGCTCAAGAATAGCTAACCAAATAGAATGGAATTAGCGATGCCAAGTACCAAGAGAGGATTGAAGCTACCAACAACGGTTTAGCTGACCAACCATAGGAAGATGAGGAGAAAGGAGAAAGCCATAAATATTGTTTACACAACTTATAAATATGAAATGGTGTGTCAGGATACCATTTCCAATCTGATGCAGTCAAGGCTAGGGGGTTTTATCAAACTACCCAGCCATGCAGCCAATACAATGTAACAGAAGCATAAATTTAACATAGAAATCTGAAATGAATTTATTAACTTCAAAATATCAGCGTTTACAAATTTATTGGCCCTTCACAGCCTCAACATTATAGTGTAATATTCAATCAACCATGTGCTTACAACACCAAATCACTTTCCAATGGATATAGAGATTGCCCCCAATCTATTGTCGCTCCACTTTTGTTCTGCAATTATTAACACCCTCTGTGTTGAGTGGAACAACCCACATTCCTTTAACAATCACTCCTCATACCAGAGTGGTAGTCACCTTTTTATTCTTCATGTGTGGAAGTTAAACAGTTATGGAACTAAATGTACAAGTATTCAAACTGCCACCGAAACAAATTACTGATAATACTGTTTGGCTAATAACATAAATATCTCTTAATAACATCCCATACATTGGCAAATGAAAGCCTTTTCAAATTTTAAATCTCATTGTATCAGCTATCGGCAAATGTTGCCCTTTTTGAACCTCAATCACAATGCTTATCGGTGAAATTTTAGTTTTTCTAACCTTAGTTACAATTGCTTGTCAATGAAAAGCTACTTTTGAAACATGGACTTTGTCTCTTGTGTCTTCCTCTCTATCAGTGATTTGATCATTTTTTGAAATTGCTCTTTGTCCACTCTACCGGCAGAAACTGATTTTGTCGAACCTTGGCCTTGGTCTTCTATCAACAAACTATCAAACTACTTTCTTTCACTTGGTGTCTCTTCTCTTTCACCAAACTCAGCACATACTTATGTCCATACTTCACGATAGTATACAAATTCATTTTACCATCATGGATGGCTTCCTTATCAAACTGCCAAGGTCTACCCAAAAACACGTGATAGGCACTCATTGACATAACATCACACAAGACTTCGTCCTTATATGCCCCAATCTGAAAACTAATCATGCATTTCTCTTTTACGACTAATTCATGTTCCTTTTGCAACTAGGTGACTTTATAAGGACTAGGATGTTTTGTCTTTTTCAAACATAGTTTTCTACGATTTCCTCTTAAACTAAATTATCAATACTACCACTATCTACAATTACTTTACAACACTTATCTCTAGACTTGCATACAATTCTGAAAAGACTTATCCTCTGAAATGCTTCATCCTTCTTCACTTCTGGTGTTATTAACACTCTTTTGAACATAAGAGACTCGCCCTCTTCAAGCTCTTCCACTTTCGGTGATGCCACTCTCTTCATCTTCATGTACCATGTTATTTCTGCCCATACTTTTCTTATTCTTCTCCTGATGTAATTGTAGACATTCGTAAGTTGTATGTCTTGCCTCACCACATTGAAAACATTTCCCAAGGAACCCCTTGCTACTGCTACCACGTACTCCTATAGAGTATTCTCTTCCTCTCACTCCTTATTCCATTTTGAATTTGTTTCTTCTTCCTAAACTTGTTTTCCTTTGTCGTTGCTTCCTTGTCCTCTCCTGTCTAAGAATTTCCCTCTTCCTCTTACATTACTATGTTGTCTTCTTTCTATCTTTTTCTCTGCTTTCCAAGCATATTGATATGTAGGAGTCCAGGTCAACACTAAGAGGGGGGTGAATCAGTGTTGTATAAATTTTTACAACTTATTATAACTTTATCTTACTAGAAAAATAGAGAGGAGGACATTAATGATTTGTTGACTTTATATGCACAAGACTTATAATAAAAGATGTAAACAAAACTCATGATCAAATGATTAATATACACACAGAGAGATGAAATCAATGAAAAGCATGACACAAGCTTTTTACCGAGTGGAAAACCCTCCTGGGTAGAAAAACCACTCAAACTGCCTCACTGGCTTAAATGAAAAACTTCAAGTTTACAAATGTCTCACTGACATATACAGAGGTCTCACTGACCACAAGGCTCACTGGCATAGGAAGGTCTCACTGACCATAAGCCTCACTGGCATACTGTGCCTCACTGGCAAACCAAATCTCCAATAGAAATAATAAACAAATTCATAGGTTACTTTGTTTCTATTCAATTTACAATTCATCCACCCGATTATCTCTGCATAACTCAACACTCTTTCTTCATCACATACCCAGTATCATATTCTCATCTTTCTTTTCTCTTCAAAAGGATAAATGTCTTCAACTGTGCATTTTGAATCACCCAAAAACTTAACATACAATGTTCCTGCAAAACATTATATACAAGACGATTTTTCATATTTTGTTTTCTCTCTATAATTATTTTAATGTGCAAAACAAATTGTCTCTTCAATGCCTTGGAATCTTTCATATTCCTTCAAGAAATTTTCTTGCATCTGATCACACAATATCTGCAATAAAATTATAAACAAAAGGACTCTTGGAATTTCTCTACTCTCTGCAAAAATATCTTCTTTACACAAATATCTTTCATATTTTTGAAACCTTCAGTCTGTTCATTTTCCTTCAATCTTTTGATCTTCCCTGCACAACCTATCTTAAAAATAAGATCATAAAAAATCTTCAAAGAAATCACAACACCATTCATCTTCCTCTTGCTCTGTAATCAAAAATTCATTTCTCTGCCCCAAAAAAAATCTTCAATAACAATATGTCAATATCCAAAAAGAAACTCTCTTCTTCCTTTTTAATCTCCAATTTTACTCAAGTCACAAAAATCTCTCTTAAAAAAATTTATTTTTAAAACTTCCAGTCCTATATGAGAGGAGACCCATTTAATTTAGAAAAAGAATCTACAAAAAATCTCCCATCAAAAAATCAATAAACTAGGTGAAGAAAAGTTTCTATATTAAAAATACACCTAGTTCTCCATAAAATGTGAACGAACTCTCCCTTTTCATAAAGCATATTTAATGCTTTTTAAAACCCAAAATAACCGATGCTTTTTAAAGCATAAAACATCTTCATGAAAATCGGGCTCCAAATATACATTTACTTTCTTATTCGAGCATTCAATGTTCTTTTTAATAAAGCATTCGATGCTCTTTTAAAACAATTACCTTGACCACCGGTGGACTAGGTTAGGAGGGGCCGGTTTCACAATGAATTTGGTGACATAAGTTGTCACTTAAGTGACATGCTTACCTAATATATCAAGTCCCTGATTTCTTATAATAAAAAAAACTTACGGTTTGAGTGATATACTTTGTGCCTTATAAGATACTTAAATCACCCTTTAGAGTTTACATTTTCCAAACCTTGACTAATGAGTCTTACACTTGGCACCTTTAACTTGTCTATTTGATCATCATGTGTTAAAACAACTTTGTAATTTGTCCATCTCTGTTGGCATTGCTATGTCCTGAGACAACATGTTCTAAGACAAAATGAAGCACTTTGTTGAATGTTTGTTAGGTGTTAAGCACATTGCCATTTTACCTCTGCAAAGACACTTAACTTTAACACTAAACACAGGTCTTTATCATAGAAATATAAACCATACTTCACCAGATCTGCATAGTATGGTACCACTGCCATGATGTCAATTAGGTGATGTTGATATGATGCATACTAACCCTTGTCATGTTATTCAAGCTCTTGAACATAAAAACAAGAACCTTGCCCTGATTTGACACTGATTGCATAGTATGTAGTGAATGTCACTGATGAACTAAGCAGAGAATGCCACTTCCATTGCATGAACCAAGAATGATATGACATTTCCTCTGAAACATGCCTACCAAGAATATGTCATTTCCACTGATGAATCATGACATTGTGAAGACCAACTCAACTAATCAAGACATAAATTCCATCACATATAAACTCCAAATTGATACTCAAATGATCAACCATGATTTACCAAACATTCTTTACCAAACCAATACAACATCATACCAATAGACCTAATGAGGAAGATATAAATGAAATCTACAACATCATACCAATAGACCTTAATAGCTCATCATGAAGTATGAGGCATAAGCATGTGGACTAATGAAGCATGACACACAAAATGAACATTCTAAACCAAACATTACCTTAATCAACTGAGCTCCTTCAAAGCAAAGCATAATAGAACCAAACCAATACCAACTGAGATCTTCTTTGAGGTCTTCTTGAACAACATCCTGATACTAATCTAAACAAGAAGACACTCTTGCCATCAATACTACATTACACCAAACCAAGTCCACATCTCTGTGAACTGACCAAGCAATGAACAACTATCTCCTCCTAATGTCCTGCAACAACTATGGCAAATTTACATCATCAATTGAACACAGTTTTGACATCAATGACATCCTGTCACCATCATGATATGCCTCCTCTAGTGTAGAAATCTTTAGCATACTCATCTCATCTTGTATATTAAACCTCAACCCATTTATATAGCTAGCTACTTTCTCTTTATCCATTTGATGATGCCCAGATCTAATTACCAATTTATAAAACTTTTCAGTATGGTCCTTTATGCTCATATCTTTCTGCTTCAAATTCTAAAGTTTTATGAACATCTCCAACTCATAATCTCCAGGAATAAATTTGGCTTTCAATCGAGTAACCATTTGATTCCAAGTTGGGTTATTCTCACATATCCATTATCCACTCTCTCTCTTTGAAAATCCCTCCACTATAAAGCAGCATGTCCTTTGAGTTTTGTTTGTGCCAATATCACCTTTTTAGGGTCGCAAATATTTTCATATTCAAAGTATTCTTCTAATTCGCCTATCTAATCTATCAATTCATCGGGATTCAATGTTCTAGAAAAATTAGAAATTTCTATTTTGTTACCTCCTCCAACTCCAGAAAACGCTCTCAGGAACGGATCCTCTCAAGCATCTATCGGCTGTTTGTTTTCTCTTTCTCCTCCATCCTCCACAATTTCATCCTCATCATCAGCATGATCTTTCACACAATCTGGGTTTCTTCTCAATCCAGCAACTAAATTTCTCAACTCATTTTGTGTTTCAACATGAAACGGTTCTAAGATTTCATCCATTCTAGGAACTCTTCTTCTCAGTGGCATCTTCTCAAATTACAACCACTACTGCTTGCTCGCCACAGACACCGGGGAAACAAAATCCTCCTCTACTCAAAACTCCAGCGTCTCTTTTAGCCCTCAGTAATTACGGGACTCCTCTTCACACCCACAAATACCCTCTCGAGCCCTCAGAGATAATGCTCCAGGTTCTCCACAACGTATCTCCTCCTAGCAAGAAAGCCTTTCTCTATATTACAACTTGATGCAGTCAAGACTAGGGGTTTTATCAAACTACCCAATCATGCAAACAATACAATGCAAAAGAAGCATAAATTTAACATAGAAATCTGAAACAAATTTATTAACTTCAAAACATCAGCATTTACAAATTTGTTGGTCCTTCACAACCTCAACATTAAGATGCAATATTCAATTGACCATGTGCTTACAACACCAAATAGCTTCCCAATGGACACAGAGATCGCCCCTAATCTATTTTCGCTCCACTTTTGTTCTACGACTATTAATGCCCTCTGTGTTGAGCAGAACAACCCACATTCCTTTAACAACCCCCCCTCATGCCAGAATGGTAGTCCCCTTTTTATTCTTCCTGTGTGGAAGTTAAGCAGTTATGGAACTAAACAAACAGGTATTCAAACTGCCACCAAAATAGATTACTAATAATACTGTTTGGATAATAACATAAATATCTTTTAATAACATCCCTATGACATCAACAAACGAAAGCCCTTTCAAATTTTAAATCTCTTTGTATCAGCTATCAGCAAATGTTGCCTTTTTTGAACCTGAATCACAATGCTTATCGGCAAAAGTTTGATTTTTCTAACCTTAGTTACAATTACTTGTCGGTGAAAACCTACTTTTTAAACTTGGACTTTCTCTCTTGTGCCTTCACCTCTATCAGTGATTTGATCATTTTTCAAACTTGCTCTTTGTCCACTTTATCGGCAGAAATTGATGTTACCGAACCTTGGCCTTGGTCTTCTATTGGCTAATTCTCCCAATTTTGTACTAATGAAAAAACTTAACAATTTCCTCTATCCGCAAATATTCAGTCCCACAAACCTTGGACTTTAAGGGTTTTAACTTTAACTTTATCACTCAAGTTCTTAAGCTTTTATCGATGAAATTTGTCTTTCTTGAACCCTATCGGTATATCGGCAAATTTTTAAAGTTACAAACTAGTTCGTAAACAAGAAAATTTACCAATACCAAGTGTTTAGTCATCAACTCTTTCTATCAGAAAAACTAGTATTTCACAAACTCTTTATCTTTTTTGCAAAGGCCCCATTCATATGCTTGTCGCTAAACCAGCAACTTTTCAAACCCACGAACTAACTGAAGACATAGAAATTTTCTTCTATTGGTAATATTCCAATCCCATGAACTAAACAAATCGTGGCTCCAAAAGATCTTATCAACGAAGTGAGTCGTCGACAAACGTATGGGTTCGCGAACGAGTCAATTTGCCGACTAAGTTCGCAATCTTGCAACTTCGCCGACAATGAAGAAACTTCAATCTAATTCACCAAAACTTCAGACGTCTAACTGAAGAATACTTAGAAAATCAAACTTCCCTCGAAGGCTTTGGTCGGGGAAATTGCCTATCGGCGAACCGAGAAATTGGCAAACTGTCGAACCGGGGAACTGAAAAGTTTACGAATGGTAGACTTTTTTGACTCATCATAACATCATCATTTTTCATCCAAATTTCACCAAATTGGAATTAGGGATACCCATTAGGCTATTCTACATGATGATGCTCTTATCTTGGCCAAATAAATATGCATTTGCTCCAAAAACACAAAACCAAAACTGCAAGAAAACAAAGCCAAAAAAAACATAGAAAATAAAATATATTTTTGGTGACACAGGATTGCCACTGAACCTGGATGCTCCTAGATCTCACAATCCTTCCACTAAGGCTTGAATGATCTAACCTAAATTTTATGAATCATCTAGGGAGAAATGGCATCAATAGTAGTTTAAAAAGTCTCCTTGTCTTTATTGGACTACTTGAATTTCATTTTAATTTATAGCCAACAAAGAAACTTCTTGGTATCTCCATTAATGAGATCTAGTAACACTCTAATGCCTCGTTTAAAAATGTGGAGCAAAATACTAGCATTGTTCTACAAGTTACAACAACTCTGCAGCACACTATTTCTTCCAAAGAACAAATTTTCTCAAAAGCACTTGGAAAATAAACATCAGGAATTCATTCTAAACACCTTTAACTTCTACTCAAAGCAACTGCACCAAGGAAATGTAACCAACATGCTCACACTCTACAACAACAACATCTACAACAATCTCCCCAAACACTAATCAATAAACAAACTTCGGTGTTGACATTAATGACAACACTTACTACTCATACTTGCAACAAATCTGCCCACCTCTTTTCAATACTATAAATCAATCCTTCATCTACTTATCAATTGTTCACTTTACTCCTCAATTGGTTGCTAGTATGAGATCCTTCTTAAATATAGTTGATTGTTCACACCTAAATGGAAAAATTATGCCAGGAGAAAGAGAGTTGAATGAAGAGGTGATCTGGCCGATGATGGCATGGTTCGGTGGTTAAGTCACTCAGGATGTAGTGGCGGCCACCAGAGTTCAAACCCCCGCTGGGCCAACGAGCTCGCAAGGCTTTACGCCTTCACTGGGCCAATGAGCTCGCGGGTTTGAAGTGTTCTTCCTAGGGGATGAGGTCCCCCAGTTGTGGCCTCACCGGTTCATTGCTCCGGGCAAAAGCATTCGCGTGGAGCCGGAGGGCGTGTCGCACCAGCGTCGCCGGTCACGTTAAAAAGTTTACCAGGTGCATTAAAAAAAAAAAAAAATGAAGAGGTGATCTGATTCACCAACTCAAGATGATTCATGGCTTTATGCCTTTCTTTTATGTCAAGGTGTAGCAGACCTATAAGCTCTTCTTTCAAACATTATTTGCATTATAAAGGACATCGGGCTTTGATATTGGTTTTGAAACCACATTAAAGTGCTGACAGTACTAATCATTAATAAATACAAAAACTTGATCCATTAAAATTTTCCTCCATATTTAACATACATATTAACCAATGCATTTGATATGAAGACTTGAGACTGGAAACTAAATCTAGTAATATGGGTATGCATCTGCTTTCCCTATTCTGAATCATCGAGATTTACACGTGCATTCAACATGGTAGTAGATGTGAAGTGACCTGCCTTCATACCCAACTTATGCATTTTCCAAAATTGTCTCTGAATATCTTCATAATTCCCATGTTGGGAATATTTTGTATCCATTGAAAACCTTGACACTAGTATTCTCATGAGTATTTTGTCAAACATTCTATGCATCCCCAATTCAAGATGAATAATTAAGAGGCCATACAACTTGGGTAATTTGAAAGCTATAATGATTACTACAATGGTGATGCTTGTGAAGTGGTAGGCATAACTAGGCGACCGAATCACCAAGAGAATCCTCATGGGCTTTTGTAGTAATATCACCCCAGATTTCTATTTGTCCCAGTTGAGAAGGAATGTGCTTTTTTTGAAAAAGATTAAAGTTTTGAATAATCGTTTCTTTTTCTATTTTCATTCCATAGGAGGGATAATACCCTACATCAAATGAACTTTGGAGGATGCTAATATCGCAAGGTGACTAAGACAATAGTGAGAGAGAGAGAGAGAACCTTTATACTTGCGACAACAAGATGATCTCACATGTGATAATGTAAATGATATGATAAAAGTTTAAAATTAGTTAGGGTCAAATATGTGGGTAACAATACCAAAAGAAGAATGAAGATGAGGAAACTTGGAGGATGGATGAACAATAACAATGGGACAAGGTTGGGTAGGAGGGAGAAAATGCACTACATAATGAACTAGAATAGTTTTGATTAAGATTAAGATAGTTTTTAAGGGATCATAAACCTTGTATAGAACCAAATTTTGAAAGGGTTAAGAACCTTAAATAAAATGGAGCCTTAATCAACAATAGCCTAAAAGGTCAGCGAAGCTACCATTATAGACCAAACCAAACTAGAACCGGCCTACACAACACCTAGCCTCATCCTTGCAATTTAAACACCCTTGACCTAGGTGTGGGATTCATATACATGTTTTAGAAGACCTCTCTTCCATCTTTGAGCAATCATCCACAATACATAATTTTACAAATCCTTAGATCAAGGAGAGAAGAAAGATCTATCCTCTATCCTATACCAATCTGAGACACCTCACTACAAAATGTCTAGTCAAAGAAGATAAATATTGTACCAAGCCCACAGGGAGAGTAGGAGCAACGGACCCACCACCCATTTCCAGAGCGGGTCAAGAGGTGGTGCCACCAAAACCTAGGTCATGAGAAGAAGTCCTATTAGGAGAAAAATTAATAGCCTCAACATCTCTAGGGGGATTCACCTCAAGAACAGGGGCCTCTGGGACCACATTCTCAGTCCCACCTTCCTTAGAATTAGAAAAATCACCAATAGTCAAGTGGTCAAGGAGGACATTCCTCAAATAAGTAGTTCAACCCACATCATTGCATCAAAAATGGGGGCAATTAGAGGTTACGTGTCCACTAGCAAAGCATCTCCTATATCAAAAGGGGATACCCTAATAATCAAGCATGTGAGTCCAAGGTCTATCCCCCACCATTGCGATAATATCCTTAAGAAGATCCTTCGAGATGTCGATATCCACTTGAATACGGGCATAGGCAGTGTGAATGAAGTTTGAGGAATCTAAATCCTCATGTAGAATATGACTAAGAGCATTGCCAGTAAACTGAAATTAGGAGACACCCTAGAAGCAGAGAGGGAGGTTAGGTAGTTTGACCAAAAATGGCATGATACAAAGAGATTATGTTAGAGGATTAAATGGTGTAGATGGGATTTGGGTGCCTTCTCATCCCACCAAATCAAGAGTCAATCTCCCAAATTCAATTCATATATAGAAATACAATTTGCATGCTCATTAATTCGTTCAACCATATTCTTATACTTTCATTAAATTATATTCAGAGATCTAGAACTTCACAAAATAAATAAAAGAGAATACTTTATTTTTTATTCATCAAAATGGATGGCTTATGACCTTTGTTTTTCCTTTCTCAGATTCAAAGTTCAATTTGGAGGTTTCAATTTTTGTATGCCCTATTATCTTTGTTTTAATTTTCTAGTTTCCACCATCTCATTGATCCCTTCTTTGTCTACTTATTCTCTTTGATCCTTCCATTCCTTTTACCTCTTTTCCTCTATCTTTTCTTTTCTCTATGTTTGCCGTGGCTTGTTTTTCCTCTTTCTTTGTTTATATCTTCTTATTTCCTGTATTTCTCTCCTATAAACCCACAACTGGTTTTTTCTTTTCTTCTCCTTTCTTTAAATCTTAAGCTTGTTCTCTTTCTATTCTTTTTTTCTATTCTTCTTTTCATTATTTTCTTCTTCTCTTAATCTGCCTCACGCCTTTATTTTTCTACTTTTCTTCCTATATTTTTTTTCAATTTGCTTGTGGCCTTCTTGTTCTTGTTCTTCTTATCTATACTTTCCACAGCCTCTCTTCTCATTTTCTATGTATTTCTCCAAAATAAAATCTTTCTAAAATTCACTCAATTCCTTTTCCATCCCTGTTTGTTCATCTTCCATGCATTTTTATTTTCTCCTTATTTTGGAGAAAACAATGAAAAGAAATTAAAATGTTGCCTTATCCACACAACCTCAAAGGCATCAAGCAGCTAAAAAAATGAGATCTACAAATTCTATGTGTCCATTAAAGGCATCATCAAGTTGTTAGGATTAGAATAATAGAAACTATAAGATGCCATGCCTCTTTTATATGGTGAAATATGTCCTAGAATAAATGTACCTTATCCGATATCAAAATTTAGAGGAAGACAACTAAAACTTGATAAACCTTAGAATCCAATGTGGATACCTTAAACTATATATATTTATGTGCTCCATTGCATTACTTAACAAAGACAAAACTCTATTATTCAAAATCTAAACTCAATAAAATGATGGATTCGGCCACATCATATGGTGACATTTATTGACATTAATTTTGAATGAAAAAAATCATCCTCCACTATTATTGAAACCATAGAGTGAAATGAATTAAATCAACATTCATTCAAACTCCTGACAACTCCAAAAGATTTTACAAAGCATGGAATGAACCTCTAGAAGCTCAAAACCAAACAATTTTGAAACCGCAACAAACAAAATCAAGAACGTACACAAAACTGCGAACTCAAAAAAACTAAACAAAAATTATGAAATAACAAAATTTATGTGTAAGATTGCTCTTACGCTCGAATGCTCTTGCATCATTAATAGAGGGAAACCATAGTTTGAGTGAGAGGGAATGATGACCCCGCATCTAAATCCTACCATCAAACACTAGCTTCCCTACACAATGAACTAGAATAGTTAACTTTGGTAAAAATACCTTCAAGAATATCAAGACCAAATGGTGCACCAATGAATAAATTATGAATAGGATCAACCAATTATGTAGGAGAATTAACATTATTAAGATCTTGGAAAATTGATTGTGCACGTAAAAAAGTCTCTTGCTTATTCACATATGCCTCATGATCAAAATCAACTTGCTAATTACATTTAACATACATGTTGAACCGACAATGATCTCTTGATTAGATGAATGATAACCCATAGTAGGATGTAGATGGAGACTTCTAAAAGGGAGGTTATACTAGTTATGAGACTTTGGTATAAACAAAACCCTAAAGGATTAAAGGTGATAAACCAAGGGTATTGGGGTAATATATAACTTTAAAAAGTAACAGGTCTTAGATCTAAAGAGTAGATATAAAAAAAAATCCTAAGAGTGTGTAAAAGTAGATAAGTTCACCAAAATAAAAAAGTAAAATACATAGAATTTTCAAAGATCTAGGCTAAATCAATTAATCAAACAATGAATAGCAATCAACTCTAATATAACAAGTTGAAGGGGCAGCATTCTTTATTAATTCGATATGAAACGATACAGTGCAAAAGATTTATACAAGGATGATGCAGTTCACGCAACAGTATATGAGTTATAACTGCAACATTGTTAACAATGTAATACCACAATTGCTATAACTATTCGCCAACATTCCCCCACTTATTACATTGTTCTTGCAATAGTACCAAAGGACCCCCCCTGAATGCTAAAATACTCAACAAAGCTGATTACATAATATGAATACATATTTTATAGAAGATCTCCTCCCAAAGAACAAATCCTGAACCAAGCGGGGCTCCATCATGTTGTCTCATCCACCCTCGGAAAGGTGTAGCTTTGAGCTGTGTTCTTGAGCTCTTTAGTCCCAAGCTCTCAAATCACAGAGTCTTGAATTATTCGACAATGAACCCTAAGAGATACGACAGATCTCTGCCATTGTCTAGTGACCGCGAAAGGGTATAATTCTCGATCATATACTCTTTGAAGCTTGCTGGACAACAATCCATATTGAGCTCAACACCAAATCCCAAACCTGTCTCCAAAACAAAATCTTCACAAAACATACATTCTTCGAATCCGTCAGGATCAACAAAGAAAAGCAAAACAACCTAAACAAAAAAGGCTTCTCATGCAAAGCATAATCTCAGAGTGAGAAGCTAACTTGAGATGATGGAAAATCATCCATCATCCAATGCCACTGCCTCCAATATGATGTGGTTACACTTTAACCAACTGATGTCTTAGATCAGTCTTTGGAGGCCTCATCAGGAATATAAAAGATGGCCCAGAAAGCATAAGCTATCTTTGACATATGTGCACTCATGATGATAATGTCAATTTGAACCAATGATAGACCCATACACTAATCAACCTTATATCTCCAAGACATTATTAAACCTTCAACAATTTTTCCTTATTACTCCAAATAGAAATAATATCTGAGAATGATTATACCTTCACAAAACAAAATTCACCCGTATCTTGCTTATCTCCAAGTAAAAGAATTTATAATTATAAGGAACTTTGCAAGTGTAGAACCATTCATCTCTAACAAGATAAGAGATTCCCTTATATAACCAAATTTCTCTTGAAATGCATTACTCAACTCTTTTGCAAATAAAAAAACTTTCAACTTCATTTATAGCTATGTATTAATCTGTTCTTCCTGACCACAAAACACTTAAAAATGATTTTTCTTATCAACTATCCAATGCATCAATTGATAATGTAAAATTTAGGGTTTATTTTGCAAACCTCTTCCTTCAATCTTCAATACTACACTTCGCACATTGGAATGAAACTGCACCTTACATGGCTGTGAAACACTAAAAAAAATCTACATGCCTCTTCTTGCTAATTTTCAAATGCTTTCCTTATGCAAATAAAATCAGTAGAAACTCTTCTTACTTCAAATGTTAGATCTCTCCAAAACTTACATAATCATAGCTAACATCACCAGTCAGAGTAACTAATTTTCCTTCACCCGCAGCAATGAAGATTGGACAGCACTTTTATTCAAAGGGCGAGGAGATCTTGTAGGTAGGCTTCCATCACAAAAGAACCATCTAGTTAGTGGTACCTCCAATCAATGATAATGCATACCCAAAAACTCACAAGATCAGCCTTGATTCTACAGATTTATTGCACTCCATAACATCTTTGCTCAAATGACTGAATCGGCTCAAAATAGTGATATCATTCCTACGCCTTAACAAATATAAGCGTTCGACTCCATTACACTCTCCCAAAATCAAATTGAAATGGTAGTGCCTTCAAAAAAATGCAGATTTATCTTTTATATAATGTATTATATCATACCGAACTTTTGCATTTGATCTTCAAGAGGTTTTCTTCTGCAACAACATACTTTTTTCCTCAAATTCCACGATTTGAGTCGAATTTATTCCTGGAAAGTGGTGCCAATGTAGTTTAAAAATCCCAAAATACCACAAGAACTACCTTCAATCAGATTTCTCACATAAAACACCTTCTTCAAATGTCGCGCTCAGCAATACTATGTGCCTGTATTTAATGAACAGCAAATGCTCTGGAAAATCTTCCTCCATGATCCATAACCGCTCTGATACCAAACTAAGGGGCAGTATTCTTTATTGATTTGATATGAAACGATACATTGCAGTAGATTTATACAAGGATGATGCAGTTCACGTAACTGTATATCAGTTATAACTGCAACATTGTTAACAATATAATACCACAGTTGCTATAACTATTCGCCAACACAAGTTAGGAATAAAACTATCTAAAATAAGTGCAATGATAAATGTTAAGAAAATTAAATAATAAAATAAAGGTACTTAGCTTTAAACTTTGATGTAGATGTCATGTGAAAGGCATCCTCTCAATTTGCTAAGTTTTAAGTGACTAGTGGTCTTTACCTATATCTTCAGTTCACATTTGTGACTGTGGATTTGATATTTATGAATTTAGATCTGAACCTTACTCATAGATAAGAACCCTCCACGTGGAGTTAAACATTGCTACTTCTACATAAGAATGGTATCTACAAACATCATTTTGGAGTTTGCTAGGTGAGTATGATTCTCCCTCAATAAAACTCTTAGATACTAACTTATTAGTTCTTTGGAAATAATGAAAAATAACTAGTCATGCTTATTTTCCTAGATACTAATGTAAGGAAATGATGCATATAGATACTAGAGATTTGAAATTGGGTGATAGATAGGTATTTACTAAGGCTTGAGTCTAAAGTTTAAAAATAAACTATGCAAATAGAAAAAATAAACATCATAGTATATACCAACTTTTATACAAAATCACACCTTTCATTATATAAAAACAGCTAAACCAAAATAAACCTAAAAAACTAAAAACTAATTATATAATTTTTGTTAGGAATAATTGTCTATATTACCATTAAGATAAAATAATATTATACATATTCACGAAAAAGAGGTGGGTGGTGAAAGGAAGCAAGATATGCGGAAATAACTTCCTACACTGATCTAATGAGGAAAGTTATGCAAATTTCAATCTTTACTAGTTACAGGTTATTAGATGCACATTAATAGAGAGGTAATAACAACATCCTTGAATGCAAATACAAAACCTAAAACACAAGATATACGTGGGGAAAACCCTTTTCGGTGAAAAACCCCACACTCCAAAACCTGCACAATATATTCTTAAATCAAAAGATGATTACAACATACTTGCAATGCAAGGTCTTTTAGTAGCACACAATGTCGATTCTCATTCGCATCCCATGACCTTTCACATCTCTAGCCATTTTTTCCATGTCGGCCAATAACAAACTAAATGTTTATGCCTTTATTAAATATAGGGTATTTTTTGCTTTGGGGGAGCTTCTCCCGAGCCCCTGAATAAGGGCACTACCCCCTGCAACTCCCGTTGGGGGCGTTGCTCCTAGACCCCTACTGTGGGCTCCACCCTCGGGCCCCTACTAGGGGGATACGCCCCTCGGGCCCCACACCAGGTTCTCTACCCCCTACACTCCCCCGTTAATTATTTCAGGGGGAAACCACGGCTGACAAAGTCGCCAAAATTGATCTTGTTGCATGTACACAAGGTGCCGACACATGGAAAAACTATGTCAAGTCAACATGGGATCCTACAACATAGTGTTGAATAAATAAATGCAACATTAGGAACTTGCAAAGGTCGAGGCACCTTAATTCCCAACAGATGGAAGAAATCACACCCCAAAGTCCAAACAGGGCTAAGCTTAGAACAAAAAACAAAGACAAATAAGCTCTGTAGCAAGAGCGATACCATTAGAGGTGGGGGTTCCATGTCATCTAGTTTTTACCATACATCAACAAGGTCCAAGTCATCTAGGGGAGGATCCCAGCTAGGAATAGCACCCTCATATTTATCATCCTTTCGTGTGAGACTCTATCCATCCAACCAACCCATGGTCATAGTCTTGGGGAGAGGAAGAATGAGAGCGGGAGGGTTGAAACCACCCACAAATAGTTTTGTCCTTAGTTTTGTGTGTAGGGGTTTGAAAAGTGTGTGAGTGATCACCTTGAGTAGTATGGCTGCATCCACAATGATGACCATGAGGGGAGAGTGACCACTGCTAGAGGCTAGAGTTGATGTAACCATGGCAATAAGGGGAATTACCCCAATGATTAAGAAGCATATGTATATGTGCTACTTAAGTGCAAATTTATTGGCTTGCACTTGAATCCATTCCTTCGAAGATGACAATAGTATTATCAGAGATATATTTAGATTTTATAAAGCCAACTTGCCTAGGACTCACAATTTGATGAAAAAGGTGGCACAATTTTAAAGCAAAAAAAATTAATAATAATTTATTAAGAGACCTTGAGCAAGGTCAATCTCCAATTATATATGCCCACTAAATTTCCTCACTTATATATGAATTTAATATTTATATAGTTTTCACCCTTACTATATAAAATTTATAATAAACTATAAAATTAATATTATTTAAATACAAATAACTTATTTTATTTTAAATATTTTAAATAATTATCAATAATATTGCATACTTTTACTCAACATATGTCTATGTCAACTAATAACTTGATGTTGTCTTTGTAAGACCCCCAAAATACACAAGCATCAACTAATTTGCCAACTGGGATGACAAAATAGCAAGTTTTTTAAAAACTTGTTGATTATAGTTTTTTAATATTACAAGGATTTTCAATGATCAATGGCATTGGCACCATTAAATGTAACTATTTCTATTAGCCTTTGTTTTGCCACCTGCAACAAACATGCCACCTGCCATTTTTTTTGAAGTATTTTTTTTTGTAAGAAGAGATTACGAGAGCTGAGTTTAATGGAAAATATCACTAATGGTAGCATTCATTTGAATAAGTTTAAGCAATTAGAAAAATTAGAATTCAATCTTCACTACGTTCAAAAATTAGAGTCTTAAAATAAAACTAAGCATATCATGCATATGCGATTATCTAAAAAGCTACACTAAAAAAGCAGTTCTAAAAATAATAAATCTCATGCAATCTAGTTGCATGGAATAAAACTATTGTGCGTATGTCTTCAATCTCCCTGGACTATAAATTTACTTACCTGGACTTCGAGGCAACATATTCTAATTTCTTTTCACTGTTTTGCCAGAGGCGTTTAATTATTCGATCTGAGTTTGCATAGAATCTGATATTGAAGGCATTTTCCACTGTATTAGTCATGGGTATGTGCTTCTCCAGAAAGGAAAATAATTACTCACGAGTCGTTTCTAATGAGCTTGAAACCCAGCTACATGGAGGGGGAAATAAAATGAAGAATTTACAGGAAGTAGATTTTAGAAACCCCATGATCAAGCTGACCAATAAGTTTATTGAGTTTGATTTCTCTCCTAATGAGGGAGGTGATGATATAGTCATGTGCAACGCAGCAGTGGAAATGATCAATGCAGGATTCCTGTCGGTGCACCAAATGAAAGGTAAATTTTGTTAGGATTTTCTTTGAGACCATACATTTTTCTTTCTTACTAGGTAAGATATCTGTTTGCTTAAGAGTAAGTCCTCATGTGGCCAATGTGTTTGTGCTATGCAGCTAACAAACAGAATCGTAAGAAGAAGGTGAGATTTGCAGAAGATGTTGTAGAGCCATCTTCAAACAATGTGGCTTATAGAGAATGCACGAACTGGCAGTGGCATACAGATCAAGACAATGTGGCTTACAGAGAATGCACGCACTGGCAGTTGAATTCAGGGATTCTGTTCCTTCTGTGGAATTGTCTTCTGAGTCGAATAATTCCGTCTACCCTCTATAGGCATGCAAATTAAGCATAGAGGTACGATGCCTTCAAATTTCCAAAGAGCTGCATCTAGACAAAAATAAAGATAAAATCGGCAAATTATTGAAATAGGGTTTCTTTATGGAAAAGATTTAAGAAATTACAGGGTAATATGGCGTAGCTGCTACTAGTTGAGCTGGATTTGAAGAGCCTGTAAGAGAAAGACTGTTAATTGCGGCATTGATGAGCTGCGTGGATCAAGACATCTAAGCCACATTGATATTCAAGATTTTAATTAATCATTATAAAGAGAGATGTAAAACCATTTATTCCTATCATGTAATTAATAAGTATTGTACAATGGAAATTGATTTCTGTTATATCTCTTCTAATTATATTGTATATATGTATTTTTATTTTGTTTCTCGTTTCCATTTTACAATTTAAAAAAATTATAATGAAGAGTTAATTAAGAATTAGCAGTTGCAACTACATCATCTGACAAAATTCCTCTATCCTTTATTCTATATGCTGGACGCCTTTACCCTGTTCCAGCAGCCCATTTTATTTTGTTTGAGCAAGCTGTAAGTATGCTGAAGGATGGCGTAGATGTCTGGCATTATACCTGTAATTATATTTCTTGTAAGCCTTTCAAGGCATCCGAATAGATTTTAAAAAAAGGAGAGGGTTGAAACCCCTTCTCCTTTCGGTGGGATTTCGAACACCCATTCTTATTGCAAAATAACTACAAAAACTAATATGCCCCCCTCTCCTTCAAATCTCCTCTTAATTGGGATGCCACCTTAGTGCAGCTGCGATGTTTAAAGCTCTATATATTTTGGACTATAAGAATTTTTTCTTGTTTTTTTTTTGATCTATGAATGATGTTTAGATGTTCTCAATTTACACTGAAGAAACTTTCTTAGGTTTGTTTCTCTGAAAAATTCTAGATTTCTAAGATGAGTTAAACAATGTTGATAGAGTCTTAGCATTTTTATACATTTCTGATGATTTGTGACTATTCGTTTAGAAGCATTAGGTGCTGATGTATTTTGTTGATCCCTAATTTGAGGGTTTAATGGACCTTGGCCTCAATTCCGGGCATTAATTAGGCCTGGCTTGTAGGATCCCAAACGGGGGCCCCCAATTCCCTAACAACCAACCGTCCAAGCCTGCGAGCTCAACGTGGGGCACTGGGCTTGAACTTGGGTGCGCAGCGCCACCCAAACACCAATAAATCATGCCCTCATCTGTTAAGTTGCTTATATTGTGGTCTGTGGGTTGTATATCATTTATAGACTTGCCTATAGAAAGATCATTGTCTTGTTCAGCAATTAAGAGTTCTTTTTAGAATTATCAGATTGACTCTTTCAGGATTTTCTTCACTTGGTCATATATTGGCTGCTGGAGTTCAAGCTATTCAGAAAAGCATGAATTTACTAAGCTGGGTCTGAATTTGTTGGTAGTAAAATAGGACTAATTTCTATGGAAAACTAGCTCTCCTTTGGCTTATATAAGCATTCAGAAAACAAAATTACGGCTGCAGATTAACAACAATACATCTAGAATTTTGTAGAAAGAAATCAAATCAGTACTCAAGGCATTCTCAGGGTAAACTAACTTAATCTCAGTTCAGAAATAAGGAACAGTTTATCGGAGCATTTTGTCAAACATTTTGTCTGAATCTCAGGTCTGATTCTCTTTAAATACCTCAACTGAACATAGTCAAATAAAATATGGAATCATATCACAATGAAAAACCTATTTCAAAGACGTTATCAGAAATTCATGAACATTCGCTGCTTTTCCATGCTCTAATGCCCTAGTGATGCCCTGGAAAGGTGAAAACTAAGCAAAACTGTCTGAATACTCAACCAAATCCCAATATTCCAAATTGCTAACGTTCTTTGTCTCCTAAGCATTCCAAAGAGTACCTGGTTGCCAGCTGATACCCTCCGAACTGACGGGATGAGCTCATGGCCTTAAAACAGGGAGAAATTTCCTCCAAACTAAACACCCAACTCTGTGGTTGTGTTTTTTTTCTTTCTTAAGTTTTCAGCAGGCAATTAATCACATCTAACGTCTACATTTCATGCTTGGTCAATGGCTGGGAAAGAAGTTTTATTGTTTTTCATGTTTTGGTGCCTCTAAAAATGGGCGTTCTGGCCAGATGTAACATTTTTGTTTAACAAATTCCTTTTTTTTAATTTGGGAATTCAAATCAGCCTTGGACTACTCCTCCCAATCACTGATGAGGACAAAATGGGGATACTTGTAGGTTTGTAACAGTCATATCCCTCATTTTTGGGTGTTTTAATAGTCTTCTTCATTGATCAGCTCTTGACATCTGCTGAGAGATTTCAAACTCATCCCATGGTATATCTTGAACAAAAATTCAAATTTTAGAACCAAGTATTGCTTTATACTGATTTATATTGGTGCTAATACCTATAAATAATCTTTTTGGGTGATGAGAGAGGCTTGGCATCAACAAAGTATGCATCAAAAAAGTATGCAACAGGAAAACCAATAATTGTGTAAATACATAAGGCAAGGTTAGTTGCTAAAAGATATGCACAAGTCTATGGAATAGACTATGAAGAAACATTTGCAGAAGTTGCTTGTTGGGATACATGGAGTTGAGAATAAAGTTGTTTTGGTGTATAATGAACCTTTTTTTCCTAAACCATACTTAAAATATTCTGACTCGGCAAAAACTCACCAGGCCAAAATCTAAACTCAGACTTGGGACTCAACCAAAACTCTGGCATATTAAAAATATACATAAATTTGTAAAATAAACTTCAGTAACATGCAAAATATTGAATTTAGAGAACTTAAGTAGTTTTTCTATTAGTTTTAGACCAAAAAGGGAGTACAATGAACATCATCCTAGAAAAAGATGTCATAGTTCAGCTTCCTAGTAGTTCCAGAAGTATACCAGCTTGGTTTCTGCAGTTTGTTTATAGTATAACATAATGTATTATATATTCTAACAGAATTTTATTTTTTCTACCTCACTTTTTTTCATCCATGTTTGCAAACATGGAGTTAAGATAGTTGAAAAAATAATTTTATTTCTCTTTCCTCACTTTCTCTTTAAATGTAAGCATATTCTATTTTTCTTTGCACTTCTACAAATATGTGGACATATTGATTGAAATAATTATGATGACCCCAAACTGTTTTGCCTGTTTCTTGTTGGTCTTATGATTTGGATTTCTAAGTGCTTTTCTATGAAGAATAATTAGTTGAGAGTTGTCATATACAAATTTGGAACATTTTATTGCCATATTCTCTAGTTTACAGCTTCCTGTTTAGCTCTGGACTTGCAACCAAAAGGATTGACAAGTGTGGTCTCTTTTGACCCATCCTACCATGACTTCAGTTAGATGGGCTTGCGAGTAAATTTGCCAATAAAAACAATAAATTTCCTTATTCTTCTTCACAGAAGCATTTAGAGAGAATTTGTTTTGTTTAGACCCAAGATTAAATTTATGCTAAAATTTGCTGTTCTCACTGTTCTGTTTTAAATCCAGGATTACTTTCTCAAATTTTCTGTATTTACAGCTTGTACAGTTTCGAAGAGCTAGATTTTGGAGCATCGGTGCTACTGGAACTGCAGAATTTAGAGTTGATTGATTTAGAAATTACCCTTGCTGCTGCTGCAACAAAAGCTATTAGTCGTGATGTTTTCGAGCCATATCCAACTTTTCTCTTGAAAGAAGAGGAAATTCGAAGACGTTCTGGTTTCTTTAGCAGTTACAAGCATGTTGAACATACAGATAGTTGTGATGTTTCCAGTACAGGATTGAAACACCTATCTAATAAAAATATTGAACTTCTATGAGACTTAATAGATTCATTTCCCCCTATTTCAGAGATGCAACAATGTTCCAATGAAATAGAATTAGTTTTGAAGCTAGGGATGTCCTGGCTGCAAAACAGTGGCAATTCTGGTAATTTATCTGAAGAAGATTATGGAGAAAAATTAAGGCTTCCATACGAGATCCTTACATATGTTCTCTTTACAAATAGATTGTCTCTTCATCTACTTGGGCAGAGTTGCAGATTAAATGTTGGAGAATGTTTATATCAGTTTGCAGTTTTCTATGACTCTGAAAGGGAGAAAATCTTTAAGCAGTGTAGGAAAACTGAAGGATCTGTCTTTGCCTTCCATGGAAGTCCTATATCTAACTGGTACTCTATTATAAGGTATGTACTACATATCTCTTATGTTCTTGAACCTCCATTAGACAGTGTTAGATAAATTCATCTTTTTAATGGATAGTGGTGTTGAATTTCATAGGAATGGACTAAGGTGCTTGAGCAAGATAGAGTACATGTCTACTGGAAATGCACATGGGAATGGCATCTACTTCTCCCCTGAAATGAGCTGTTCAATAGGTTATTCCAAATCTTTGCCTTGGACAGTGCACGGGATAACGAAAGAATACTGTGTGGTGGCAATGGAGGGATGATTCCCAAAAACCGACTCTTGCAGTTATTCAAGAAAAGAAAGATACTTACACTTGTAACTTCCTAACACTCAGAGCTACTGTGATGTAGAGAACCCTGAGCAATTTTTTTGTTTGAAGAGGAGAATTATTTCTTGCAAAGCTACCTTTTGTCTACAAAACAGGGTGCAGTTGCTGAGTTTTAATGTGACAGTCGAATTTTAATAATGTAAGACAATTTCAGTTTGCATTGGCTTAGAATGTTCTCATACTATTTCTTAAACCAATTAGTCTGCAAAATGTATCATTTTTGCCGAGCATTTTGTGTTACAAAGATAGTAACTTTGGTGCACATGGGCCTCATGTGGAAAAACAAGAACTGTTTATTAAATATTTTAAAAATAAAATTATATAATTAAAAAATAAGTATAAAAATATTTTGAAGATTTAAATTGCAATTATTTCAATAAGAAGCATATAATATTTTGAATTTGAAGATGTATTTATTTGGTTTTGCAGTTTCACAATATCCCCAGTGCTGCATTTTGCATAAGCCAAATTTGCAATGAAATTCAACAGAAGAGTTTTACATTCTTTTCTGGTGACCGGTTTTGTTTATCAACAGATCATGTTGTGTATGCTCAAAATGGGCAATAAACATATATTCCATCGTTACTTGCATTTCTATAAATGTAATTCTGTCGGTGAAAATGATTATTTTTCAATATTCTTCTCTACCTGAAAGGTGTCTTTTTGTTTCTTAGTCTTGAGTTAAAATATGATTGATTGTCTTTGTTGTTTTTGCTAAGATAATGTAGAGATGTGGACCGGTCAATACCTTTTTGCACACGTGGGACATTGAAAACTCCATGGGGTAGTAATTGACAAGAACTTGGGAACATAGAAGAAGCATGGCATTCCTTCACTTAATTTGGTCAGTCATTTAGAGAACTTAAACTGCTCAAATGTTATCCAAAACATTGTAGCTAACCCTATAATATGCCTTAGAGATATCCACTTTTGACAACATTCCCTTCCTGCTATTGCTAACAAGTATCATCTCATGAACAACATTTACGTTTTCCAAGATTGGCCTCCCCTTGATGAAAGTCCTTTGTTCTTCAGAGATGATGCAGGCTAGAAGGGGCTCTAACTTGTTAAGGAAGAAAGGCTCTGTTTTGAACTTTTTGTTTTGGCCTCCTTGTCCTCTGATAGCAAATCTTCATAATACCAGATGACTTCCAGCACTATCTTCTTGATTCTCCACCACTACAATGGTAGCAATCTTTAATCTAAGAATTTTATTCCAATTAGTAAATATTGTTCAAGAAGAAAGGCTTTGTTTTTAACATTATTGTCTGGCCTCCTTGTCCTCTGATAGCAAATCTTTATAACTGATGACTTCCAGCACTGTCTTCTTGTTTCTCCACCACCACAACGGCAGTTGTCTTTAATCTAAGGATTTTATTCCATGTGTGCTTCATGAGAATTGATTGATGGATAAATATTGTATTTAAGTATCATCTCATCAACATTAAATAGTGTTTTTATTAGTTTTCTTCTATTTATGCTGGTGAATAAGCCTCGCTTGTCTCCCTTTCTTAACAACACTATAAACACCAATAATATAGTACTAAGTATTATCCGTACTACAACACATTTCCAGTTAGTTATTTTCCAGTTGCTTTGAAGAGTTTGATTATGTACCTCCATCTAAGGTTTGCATTACCATTATGCTCCAGCTTTGATTTCTTATAAGGTTTAGTTCCGTTGAAGCACATAAAGTGTAGCTTTCTTTCTCCCCTCGACCATTTCGTTATAATCCATTCCAGCTATAACTATGCATCAATATCTCAGCACTACCAGCTTGGATTATGGGCTGCCATCTATATCTTTTATTTAAATTGCAATGCATATTTCACATATGGTGAAATACATGACTACACCACCATAAGTCATATTGTGTGATTCTTTTTCTCCACAAATTCAATGTTGTAACAAAAGAAGCATACTGATGTTCAAACTTTGATGTGACTAATTTTACTTCTACTTGCATTATTTACAGGTAAGAACATGCATTCATTATTTAACACAACTATTAATGAACATTTTGGCAGAAACTTCGCTGCTCTGCAGTCCTTGTTTAAATATAAATGTACTAGTCACACAACAGTGTAAATAAAGTTTGAAAGGGCTTAAAACAATTGTTTAGGAGACTGCCCTCCACTTAAATATAACTAGTTTACTGTGGTGCAGTCTATAATGTTTATAAACTATATTATTAGCAATAATTTATGTAGTTGAATTTATGATCAACAATCATGGTTGATAAATATCTCCTCTCATAGAGATTGCTTGGTGTCTAGCTGTCATAGCTTCTCATTATGGATGCTTCATGTTAAATTTCTGTGGTGTTAAAGGGATCTATCCTTTAAAGTGATTCCCTGATGGTGAGATCTTACATGGCCATTCTCTAACAATGCTAAGGTGTCCTTGTTGGGATTGGAACCTTGGTCAGCCCAACCACTTGACCACAACCCACTGAACTGATTTATTTCACTTTGTTAAAACCATGTATGAATATATTCATGACTAACCTAGATTATTTTTTTTGTGGGAAATTTTGTCCAAGGACTTTATCCATTTTGTAGATACCAATATATAAAGTAATGCAAATTCCATAGCTCTATTGAGGAGAAATGGTCATAATATCAACTTCATTCATTCATCTATTTAATTACAAGGTTATTTTGAGTGACAGTGCCCAATAATTTAGCCCATGTATTATGGAAACTATGATCTAAAGTCATCTTAAATATATTACTAAATTAATACATATTAATTAGTAATATTATTATTATAATAATCTAAATTTTAAAATAATACTTTGAATAGGTAATATTTAATTAATTACACACAAACTTTTTAATTAACAAAAGATAATAGTAGAATATTCACAAAGAAAAGACAGGTGCTAGAAAGGCACATCCCCAAAGTCTATGCGGGATGACATCCAAAACAAAGATGAAAGTTCATAAAAGGGCGAAGCTCAAACATAAAAACTAAGAAGAAAATGCAACATCAATAGGAGGGGAAATCCTCATCATCAGACTTTCTCCAAAAATTGTCAAGGACAAATTTATCATCAAACGACTTCCAACCAGTGAGAGCAACCTCTTTTTCAAGAGTGTTGTAGGAAGGTAACTGAGCACAAATTAGAGAAATGGCTAACTCTAGGTGCAGAAACTTGCCACAATCTAGGCAACCAAGAGCACCACGCCCATGACAAGAGGCGGAAGGTGGTCGTGAGGGTTGAGAGCATCATTATGTCTATTTCTTGGGGGTTAAGAGCCACAAGATTGCAATCCATGATCTCTTATGGAAGATCGGTTGTGACATCACTAGCACCCTCAAAGAGGAGAAGGTGGGGAGGTGGGACTCTGGCAATAGTGTGCAAATTTACTAGCTTGTACCTAAATTTGCATAAGCACGTTAAAGGAAATTATTGATTTAGTATACAAAGAAAAATGAACATCAACTGAACGTTTAAAAATAACCTACATTTTAATCTTTCCAAATGTTGAAGAGAATTTCCACTCTAAAAGCATGCTAAATCTGGGTAAATTGAAAGGGAGACAAGGCCAATCCCCTAACAAAACCATATGCCATGAAAAAGGATCAAGTCTAAAAGGCCTAAAAGGTCTAAGAAATCATGAATCCAACCCAGGCTCTAGTGCAAAACCAGAAGAGATGCTTGACAATCTCAAATTATCCACAAAATAAACAAGGATTAAGAAATCCCAGATGAGTTAAAAGAAAACTAAGTGGAAGGCTCTGATAAAGAATGCACTAGGCAAACTGGGTCAATTTAGGCTCAAGAATAGCTAACCAAATAGAATGGAATTAGCGATGCCAAGTACCAAGAGAGGATTGAAGCTACCAACAACGGTTTAGCTGACCAACCATAGGAAGATGAGGAGAAAGGAGAAAGCCATAAATATTGTTTACACAACTTATAAATATGAAATGGTGTGTCAGGATACCATTTCCAATCTGATGCAGTCAAGGCTAGGGGGTTTTATCAAACTACCCAGCCATGCAGCCAATACAATGTAACAGAAGCATAAATTTAACATAGAAATCTGAAATGAATTTATTAACTTCAAAATATCAGCGTTTACAAATTTATTGGCCCTTCACAGCCTCAACATTATAGTGTAATATTCAATCAACCATGTGCTTACAACACCAAATCACTTTCCAATGGATATAGAGATTGCCCCCAATCTATTGTCGCTCCACTTTTGTTCTGCAATTATTAACACCCTCTGTGTTGAGTGGAACAACCCACATTCCTTTAACAATCACTCCTCATACCAGAGTGGTAGTCACCTTTTTATTCTTCATGTGTGGAAGTTAAACAGTTATGGAACTAAATGTACAAGTATTCAAACTGCCACCGAAACAAATTACTGATAATACTGTTTGGCTAATAACATAAATATCTCTTAATAACATCCCATACATTGGCAAATGAAAGCCTTTTCAAATTTTAAATCTCATTGTATCAGCTATCGGCAAATGTTGCCCTTTTTGAACCTCAATCACAATGCTTATCGGTGAAATTTTAGTTTTTCTAACCTTAGTTACAATTGCTTGTCAATGAAAAGCTACTTTTGAAACATGGACTTTGTCTCTTGTGTCTTCCTCTCTATCAGTGATTTGATCATTTTTTGAAATTGCTCTTTGTCCACTCTACCGGCAGAAACTGATTTTGTCGAACCTTGGCCTTGGTCTTCTATCAACAAACTATCAAACTACTTTCTTTCACTTGGTGTCTCTTCTCTTTCACCAAACTCAGCACATACTTATGTCCATACTTCACGATAGTATACAAATTCATTTTACCATCATGGATGGCTTCCTTATCAAACTGCCAAGGTCTACCCAAAAACACGTGATAGGCACTCATTGACATAACATCACACAAGACTTCGTCCTTATATGCCCCAATCTGAAAACTAATCATGCATTTCTCTTTTACGACTAATTCATGTTCCTTTTGCAACTAGGTGACTTTATAAGGACTAGGATGTTTTGTCTTTTTCAAACATAGTTTTCTACGATTTCCTCTTAAACTAAATTATCAATACTACCACTATCTACAATTACTTTACAACACTTATCTCTAGACTTGCATACAATTCTGAAAAGACTTATCCTCTGAAATGCTTCATCCTTCTTCACTTCTGGTGTTATTAACACTCTTTTGAACATAAGAGACTCGCCCTCTTCAAGCTCTTCCACTTTCGGTGATGCCACTCTCTTCATCTTCATGTACCATGTTATTTCTGCCCATACTTTTCTTATTCTTCTCCTGATGTAATTGTAGACATTCGTAAGTTGTATGTCTTGCCTCACCACATTGAAAACATTTCCCAAGGAACCCCTTGCTACTGCTACCACGTACTCCTATAGAGTATTCTCTTCCTCTCACTCCTTATTCCATTTTGAATTTGTTTCTTCTTCCTAAACTTGTTTTCCTTTGTCGTTGCTTCCTTGTCCTCTCCTGTCTAAGAATTTCCCTCTTCCTCTTACATTACTATGTTGTCTTCTTTCTATCTTTTTCTCTGCTTTCCAAGCATATTGATATGTAGGAGTCCAGGTCAACACTAAGAGGGGGGTGAATCAGTGTTGTATAAATTTTTACAACTTATTATAACTTTATCTTACTAGAAAAATAGAGAGGAGGACATTAATGATTTGTTGACTTTATATGCACAAGACTTATAATAAAAGATGTAAACAAAACTCATGATCAAATGATTAATATACACACAGAGAGATGAAATCAATGAAAAGCATGACACAAGCTTTTTACCGAGTGGAAAACCCTCCTGGGTAGAAAAACCACTCAAACTGCCTCACTGGCTTAAATGAAAAACTTCAAGTTTACAAATGTCTCACTGACATATACAGAGGTCTCACTGACCACAAGGCTCACTGGCATAGGAAGGTCTCACTGACCATAAGCCTCACTGGCATACTGTGCCTCACTGGCAAACCAAATCTCCAATAGAAATAATAAACAAATTCATAGGTTACTTTGTTTCTATTCAATTTACAATTCATCCACCCGATTATCTCTGCATAACTCAACACTCTTTCTTCATCACATACCCAGTATCATATTCTCATCTTTCTTTTCTCTTCAAAAGGATAAATGTCTTCAACTGTGCATTTTGAATCACCCAAAAACTTAACATACAATGTTCCTGCAAAACATTATATACAAGACGATTTTTCATATTTTGTTTTCTCTCTATAATTATTTTAATGTGCAAAACAAATTGTCTCTTCAATGCCTTGGAATCTTTCATATTCCTTCAAGAAATTTTCTTGCATCTGATCACACAATATCTGCAATAAAATTATAAACAAAAGGACTCTTGGAATTTCTCTACTCTCTGCAAAAATATCTTCTTTACACAAATATCTTTCATATTTTTGAAACCTTCAGTCTGTTCATTTTCCTTCAATCTTTTGATCTTCCCTGCACAACCTATCTTAAAAATAAGATCATAAAAAATCTTCAAAGAAATCACAACACCATTCATCTTCCTCTTGCTCTGTAATCAAAAATTCATTTCTCTGCCCCAAAAAAAATCTTCAATAACAATATGTCAATATCCAAAAAGAAACTCTCTTCTTCCTTTTTAATCTCCAATTTTACTCAAGTCACAAAAATCTCTCTTAAAAAAATTTATTTTTAAAACTTCCAGTCCTATATGAGAGGAGACCCATTTAATTTAGAAAAAGAATCTACAAAAAATCTCCCATCAAAAAATCAATAAACTAGGTGAAGAAAAGTTTCTATATTAAAAATGCACCTAGTTCTCCATAAAATGTGAACGAACTCTCCCTTTTCATAAAGCATATTTAATGCTTTTTAAAACCCAAAATAACCGATGCTTTTTAAAGCATAAAACATCTTCATGAAAATCGGGCTCCAAATATACATTTACTTTCTTATTCGAGCATTCAATGTTCTTTTTAATAAAGCATTCGATGCTCTTTTAAAACAATTACCTTGACCACCGGTGGACTAGGTTAGGAGGGGCCGGTTTCACAATGAATTTGGTGACATAAGTTGTCACTTAAGTGACATGCTTACCTAATATATCAAGTCCCTGATTTCTTATAATAAAAAAAACTTACGGTTTGAGTGATATACTTTGTGCCTTATAAGATACTTAAATCACCCTTTAGAGTTTACATTTTCCAAACCTTGACTAATGAGTCTTACACTTGGCACCTTTAACTTGTCTATTTGATCATCATGTGTTAAAACAACTTTGTAATTTGTCCATCTCTGTTGGCATTGCTATGTCCTGAGACAACATGTTCTAAGACAAAATGAAGCACTTTGTTGAATGTTTGTTAGGTGTTAAGCACATTGCCATTTTACCTCTGCAAAGACACTTAACTTTAACACTAAACACAGGTCTTTATCATAGAAATATAAACCATACTTCACCAGATCTGCATAGTATGGTACCACTGCCATGATGTCAATTAGGTGATGTTGATATGATGCATACTAACCCTTGTCATGTTATTCAAGCTCTTGAACATAAAAACAAGAACCTTGCCCTGATTTGACACTGATTGCATAGTATGTAGTGAATGTCACTGATGAACTAAGCAGAGAATGCCACTTCCATTGCATGAACCAAGAATGATATGACATTTCCTCTGAAACATGCCTACCAAGAATATGTCATTTCCACTGATGAATCATGACATTGTGAAGACCAACTCAACTAATCAAGACATAAATTCCATCACATATAAACTCCAAATTGATACTCAAATGATCAACCATGATTTACCAAACATTCTTTACCAAACCAATACAACATCATACCAATAGACCTAATGAGGAAGATATAAATGAAATCTACAACATCATACCAATAGACCTTAATAGCTCATCATGAAGTATGAGGCATAAGCATGTGGACTAATGAAGCATGACACACAAAATGAACATTCTAAACCAAACATTACCTTAATCAACTGAGCTCCTTCAAAGCAAAGCATAATAGAACCAAACCAATACCAACTGAGATCTTCTTTGAGGTCTTCTTGAACAACATCCTGATACTAATCTAAACAAGAAGACACTCTTGCCATCAATACTACATTACACCAAACCAAGTCCACATCTCTGTGAACTGACCAAGCAATGAACAACTATCTCCTCCTAATGTCCTGCAACAACTATGGCAAATTTACATCATCAATTGAACACAGTTTTGACATCAATGACATCCTGTCACCATCATGATATGCCTCCTCTAGTGTAGAAATCTTTAGCATACTCATCTCATCTTGTATATTAAACCTCAACCCATTTATATAGCTAGCTACTTTCTCTTTATCCATTTGATGATGCCCAGATCTAATTACCAATTTATAAAACTTTTCAGTATGGTCCTTTATGCTCATATCTTTCTGCTTCAAATTCTAAAGTTTTATGAACATCTCCAACTCATAATCTCCAGGAATAAATTTGGCTTTCAATCGAGTAACCATTTGATTCCAAGTTGGGTTATTCTCACATATCCATTATCCACTCTCTCTCTTTGAAAATCCCTCCACTATAAAGCAGCATGTCCTTTGAGTTTTGTTTGTGCCAATATCACCTTTTTAGGGTCGCAAATATTTTCATATTCAAAGTATTCTTCTAATTCGCCTATCTAATCTATCAATTCATCGGGATTCAATGTTCTAGAAAAATTAGAAATTTCTATTTTGTTACCTCCTCCAACTCCAGAAAACGCTCTCAGGAACGGATCCTCTCAAGCATCTATCGGCTGTTTGTTTTCTCTTTCTCCTCCATCCTCCACAATTTCATCCTCATCATCAGCATGATCTTTCACACAATCTGGGTTTCTTCTCAATCCAGCAACTAAATTTCTCAACTCATTTTGTGTTTCAACATGAAACGGTTCTAAGATTTCATCCATTCTAGGAACTCTTCTTCTCAGTGGCATCTTCTCAAATTACAACCACTACTGCTTGCTCGCCACAGACACCGGGGAAACAAAATCCTCCTCTACTCAAAACTCCAGCGTCTCTTTTAGCCCTCAGTAATTACGGGACTCCTCTTCACACCCACAAATACCCTCTCGAGCCCTCAGAGATAATGCTCCAGGTTCTCCACAACGTATCTCCTCCTAGCAAGAAAGCCTTTCTCTATATTACAACTTGATGCAGTCAAGACTAGGGGTTTTATCAAACTACCCAATCATGCAAACAATACAATGCAAAAGAAGCATAAATTTAACATAGAAATCTGAAACAAATTTATTAACTTCAAAACATCAGCATTTACAAATTTGTTGGTCCTTCACAACCTCAACATTAAGATGCAATATTCAATTGACCATGTGCTTACAACACCAAATAGCTTCCCAATGGACACAGAGATCGCCCCTAATCTATTTTCGCTCCACTTTTGTTCTACGACTATTAATGCCCTCTGTGTTGAGCAGAACAACCCACATTCCTTTAACAACCCCCCCTCATGCCAGAATGGTAGTCCCCTTTTTATTCTTCCTGTGTGGAAGTTAAGCAGTTATGGAACTAAACAAACAGGTATTCAAACTGCCACCAAAATAGATTACTAATAATACTGTTTGGATAATAACATAAATATCTTTTAATAACATCCCTATGACATCAACAAACGAAAGCCCTTTCAAATTTTAAATCTCTTTGTATCAGCTATCAGCAAATGTTGCCTTTTTTGAACCTGAATCACAATGCTTATCGGCAAAAGTTTGATTTTTCTAACCTTAGTTACAATTACTTGTCGGTGAAAACCTACTTTTTAAACTTGGACTTTGTCTCTTGTGCCTTCACCTCTATCAGTGATTTGATCATTTTTCAAACTTGCTCTTTGTCCACTTTATCGGCAGAAATTGATGTTACCGAACCTTGGCCTTGGTCTTCTATTGGCTAATTCTCCCAATTTTGTACTAATGAAAAAACTTAACAATTTCCTCTATCCGCAAATATTCAGTCCCACAAACCTTGGACTTTAAGGGTTTTAACTTTAACTTTATCACTCAAGTTCTTAAGCTTTTATCGATGAAATTTGTCTTTCTTGAACCCTATCGGTATATCGGCAAATTTTTAAAGTTACAAACTAGTTCGTAAACAAGAAAATTTACCAATACCAAGTGTTTAGTCATCAACTCTTTCTATCAGAAAAACTAGTATTTCACAAACTCTTTATCTTTTTTGCAAAGGCCCCATTCATATGCTTGTCGCTAAACCAGCAACTTTTCAAACCCACGAACTAACTGAAGACATAGAAATTTTCTTCTATTGGTAATATTCCAATCCCATGAACTAAACAAATCGTGGCTCCAAAAGATCTTATCAACGAAGTGAGTCGTCGACAAACGTATGGGTTCGCGAACGAGTCAATTTGCCGACTAAGTTCGCAATCTTGCAACTTCGCCGACAATGAAGAAACTTCAATCTAATTCACCAAAACTTCAGACGTCTAACTGAAGAATACTTAGAAAATCAAACTTCCCTCGAAGGCTTTGGTCGGGGAAATTGCCTATCGGCGAACCGAGAAATTGGCAAACTGTCGAACCGGGGAACTGAAAAGTTTACGAATGGTAGACTTTTCTGACTCATCATAACATCATCATTTTTCATCCAAATTTCACCAAATTGGAATTAGGGATACCCATTAGGCTATTCTACATGATGATGCTCTTATCTTGGCCAAATAAATATGCATTTGCTCCAAAAACACAAAACCAAAACTGCAAGAAAACAAAGCCAAAAAAAACATAGAAAATAAAATATATTTTTGGTGACACAGGATTGCCACTGAACCTGGATGCTCCTAGATCTCACAATCCTTCCACTAAGGCTTGAATGATCTAACCTAAATTTTATGAATCATCTAGGGAGAAATGGCATCAATAGTAGTTTAAAAAGTCTCCTTGTCTTTATTGGACTACTTGAATTTCATTTTAATTTATAGCCAACAAAGAAACTTCTTGGTATCTCCATTAATGAGATCTAGTAACACTCTAATGCCTCGTTTAAAAATGTGGAGCAAAATACTAGCATTGTTCTACAAGTTACAACAACTCTGCAGCACACTATTTCTTCCAAAGAACAAATTTTCTCAAAAGCACTTGGAAAATAAACATCAGGAATTCATTCTAAACACCTTTAACTTCTACTCAAAGCAACTGCACCAAGGAAATGTAACCAACATGCTCACACTCTACAACAACAACATCTACAACAATCTCCCCAAACACTAATCAATAAACAAACTTCGGTGTTGACATTAATGACAACACTTACTACTCATACTTGCAACAAATCTGCCCACCTCTTTTCAATACTATAAATCAATCCTTCATCTACTTATCAATTGTTCACTTTACTCCTCAATTGGTTGCTAGTATGAGATCCTTCTTAAATATAGTTGATTGTTCACACCTAAATGGAAAAATTATGCCAGGAGAAAGAGAGTTGAATGAAGAGGTGATCTGGCCGATGATGGCATGGTTCGGTGGTTAAGTCACTCAGGATGTAGTGGCGGCCACCAGAGTTCAAACCCCCGCTGGGCCAACGAGCTCGCAAGGCTTTACGCCTTCACTGGGCCAATGAGCTCGCGGGTTTGAAGTGTTCTTCCTAGGGGATGAGGTCCCCCAGTTGTGGCCTCACCGGTTCATTGCTCCGGGCAAAAGCATTCGCGTGGAGCCGGAGGGCGTGTCGCACCAGCGTCGCCGGTCACGTTAAAAAGTTTACCAGGTGCATTAAAAAAAAAAAAAAATGAAGAGGTGATCTGATTCACCAACTCAAGATGATTCATGGCTTTATGCCTTTCTTTTATGTCAAGGTGTAGCAGACCTATAAGCTCTTCTTTCAAACATTATTTGCATTATAAAGGACATCGGGCTTTGATATTGGTTTTGAAACCACATTAAAGTGCTAACAGTACTAATCATTAATAAATACAAAAACTTGATCCATTAAAATTTTCCTCCATATTTAACATACATATTAACCAATGCATTTGATATGAAGACTTGAGACTGGAAACTAAATCTAGTAATATGGGTATGCATCTGCTTTCCCTATTCTGAATCATCGAGATTTACACGTGCATTCAACATGGTAGTAGATGTGAAGTGACCTGCCTTCATACCCAACTTATGCATTTTCCAAAATTGTCTCTGAATATCTTCATAATTCCCATGTTGGGAATATTTTGTATCCATTGAAAACCTTGACACTAGTATTCTCATGAGTATTTTGTCAAACATTCTATGCATCCCCAATTCAAGATGAATAATTAAGAGGCCATACAACTTGGGTAATTTGAAAGCTATAATGATTACTACAATGGTGATGCTTGTGAAGTGGTAGGCATAACTAGGCGACCGAATCACCAAGAGAATCCTCATGGGCTTTTGTAGTAATATCACCCCAGATTTCTATTTGTCCCAGTTGAGAAGGAATGTGCTTTTTTTGAAAAAGATTAAAGTTTTGAATAATCGTTTCTTTTTCTATTTTCATTCCATAGGAGGGATAATACCCTACATCAAATGAACTTTGGAGGATGCTAATATCGCAAGGTGACTAAGACAATAGTGAGAGAGAGAGAGAGAACCTTTATACTTGCGACAACAAGATGATCTCACATGTGATAATGTAAATGATATGATAAAAGTTTAAAATTAGTTAGGGTCAAATATGTGGGTAACAATACCAAAAGAAGAATGAAGATGAGGAAACTTGGAGGATGGATGAACAATAACAATGGGACAAGGTTGGGTAGGAGGGAGAAAATGCACTACATAATGAACTAGAATAGTTTTGATTAAGATTAAGATAGTTTTTAAGGGATCATAAACCTTGTATAGAACCAAATTTTGAAAGGGTTAAGAACCTTAAATAAAATGGAGCCTTAATCAACAATAGCCTAAAAGGTCAGCGAAGCTACCATTATAGACCAAACCAAACTAGAACCGACCTACACAACACCTAGCCTCATCCTTGCAATTTAAACACCCTTGACCTAGGTGTGGGATTCATATACATGTTTTAGAAGACCTCTCTTCCATCTTTGAGCAATCATCCACAATACATAATTTTACAAATCCTTAGATCAAGGAGAGAAGAAAGATCTATCCTCTATCCTATACCAATCTGAGACACCTCACTACAAAATGTCTAGTCAAAGAAGATAAATATTGTACCAAGCCCACAGGGAGAGTAGGAGCAACGGACCCACCACCCATTTCCAGAGCGGGTCAAGAGGTGGTGCCACCAAAACCTAGGTCATGAGAAGAAGTCCTATTAGGAGAAAAATTAATAGCCTCAACATCTCTAGGGGGATTCACCTCAAGAACAGGGGCCTCTGGGACCACATTCTCAGTCCCACCTTCCTTAGAATTAGAAAAATCACCAATAGTCAAGTGGTCAAGGAGGACATTCCTCAAATAAGTAGTTCAACCCACATCATTGCATCAAAAATGGGGGCAATTAGAGGTTACGTGTCCACTAGCAAAGCATCTCCTATATCAAAAGGGGATACCCTAATAATCAAGCATGTGAGTCCAAGGTCTATCCCCCACCATTGCGATAATATCCTTAAGAAGATCCTTCGAGATGTCGATATCCACTTGAATACGGGCATAGGCAGTGTGAATGAAGTTTGAGGAATCTAAATCCTCATGTAGAATATGACTAAGAGCATTGCCAGTAAACTGAAATTAGGAGACATCCTAGAAGCAGAGAGGGAGGTTAGGTAGTTTGACCAAAAATGGCATGATACAAAGAGATTATGTTAGAGGATTAAATGGTGTAGATGGGATTTGGGTGCCTTCTCATCCCACCAAATCAAGAGTCAATCTCCCAAATTCAATTCATATATAGAAATACAATTTGCATGCTCATTAATTCGTTCAACCATATTCTTATACTTTCATTAAATTATATTCAGAGATCTAGAACTTCACAAAATAAATAAAAGAGAATACTTTATTTTTTATTCATCAAAATGGATGGCTTATGACCTTTGTTTTTCCTTTCTCAGATTCAAAGTTCAATTTGGAGGTTTCAATTTTTGTATGCCCTATTATCTTTGTTTTAATTTTCTAGTTTCCACCATCTCATTGATCCCTTCTTTGTCTACTTATTCTCTTTGATCCTTCCATTCCTTTTACCTCTTTTCCTCTATCTTTTCTTTTCTCTATGTTTGCCGTGGCTTGTTTTTCCTCTTTCTTTGTTTATATCTTCTTATTTCCTGTATTTCTCTCCTATAAACCCACAACTGGTTTTTTCTTTTCTTCTCCTTTCTTTAAATCTTAAGCTTGTTCTCTTTCTATTCTTTTTTTCTATTCTTCTTTTCATTATTTTCTTCTTCTCTTAATCTGCCTCACGCCTTTATTTTTCTACTTTTCTTCCTATATTTTTTTTCAATTTGCTTGTGGCCTTCTTGTTCTTGTTCTTCTTATCTATACTTTCCACAGCCTCTCTTCTCATTTTCTATGTATTTCTCCAAAATAAAATCTTTCTAAAATTCACTCAATTCCTTTTCCATCCCTGTTTGTTCATCTTCCATGCATTTTTATTTTCTCCTTATTTTGGAGAAAACAATGAAAAGAAATTAAAATGTTGCCTTATCCACACAACCTCAAAGGCATCAAGCAGCTAAAAAAATGAGATCTACAAATTCTATGTGTCCATTAAAGGCATCATCAAGTTGTTAGGATTAGAATAATAGAAACTATAAGATGCCATGCCTCTTTTATATGGTGAAATATGTCCTAGAATAAATGTACCTTATCCGATATCAAAATTTAGAGGAAGACAACTAAAACTTGATAAACCTTAGAATCCAATGTGGATACCTTAAACTATATATATTTATGTGCTCCATTGCATTACTTAACAAAGACAAAACTCTATTATTCAAAATCTAAACTCAATAAAATGATGGATTCGGCCACATCATATGGTGACATTTATTGACATTAATTTTGAATGAAAAAAATCATCCTCCACTATTATTGAAACCATAGAGTGAAATGAATTAAATCAACATTCATTCAAACTCCTGACAACTCCAAAAGATTTTACAAAGCATGGAATGAACCTCTAGAAGCTCAAAACCAAACAATTTTGAAACCGCAACAAACAAAATCAAGAACGTACACAAAACTGCGAACTCAAAAAAACTAAACAAAAATTATGAAATAACAAAATTTATGTGTAAGATTGCTCTTACGCTCGAATGCTCTTGCATCATTAATAGAGGGAAACCATAGTTTGAGTGAGAGGGAATGATGACCCCGCATCTAAATCCTACCATCAAACACTAGCTTCCCTACACAATGAACTAGAATAGTTAACTTTGGTAAAAATACCTTCAAGAATATCAAGACCAAATGGTGCACCAATGAATAAATTATGAATAGGATCAACCAATTATGTAGGAGAATTAACATTATTAAGATCTTGGAAAATTGATTGTGCACGTAAAAAAGTCTCTTGCTTATTCACATATGCCTCATGATCAAAATCAACTTGCTAATTACATTTAACATACATGTTGAACCGACAATGATCTCTTGATTAGATGAATGATAACCCATAGTAGGATGTAGATGGAGACTTCTAAAAGGGAGGTTATACTAGTTATGAGACTTTGGTATAAACAAAACCCTAAAGGATTAAAGGTGATAAACCAAGGGTATTGGGGTAATATATAACTTTAAAAAGTAACAGGTCTTAGATCTAAAGAGTAGATATAAAAAAAAATCCTAAGAGTGTGTAAAAGTAGATAAGTTCACCAAAATAAAAAAGTAAAATACATAGAATTTTCAAAGATCTAGGCTAAATCAATTAATCAAACAATGAATAGCAATCAACTCTAATATAACAAGTTGAAGGGGCAGCATTCTTTATTAATTCGATATGAAACGATACAGTGCAAAAGATTTATACAAGGATGATGCAGTTCACGCAACAGTATATGAGTTATAACTGCAACATTGTTAACAATGTAATACCACAATTGCTATAACTATTCGCCAACATTCCCCCACTTATTACATTGTTCTTGCAATAGTACCAAAGGACCCCCCCTGAATGCTAAAATACTCAACAAAGCTGATTACATAATATGAATACATATTTTATAGAAGATCTCCTCCCAAAGAACAAATCCTGAACCAAGCGGGGCTCCATCATGTTGTCTCATCCACCCTCGGAAAGGTGTAGCTTTGAGCTGTGTTCTTGAGCTCTTTAGTCCCAAGCTCTCAAATCACAGAGTCTTGAATTATTCGACAATGAACCCTAAGAGATACGACAGATCTCTGCCATTGTCTAGTGACCGCGAAAGGGTATAATTCTCGATCATATACTCTTTGAAGCTTGCTGGACAACAATCCATATTGAGCTCAACACCAAATCCCAAACCTGTCTCCAAAACAAAATCTTCACAAAACATACATTCTTCGAATCCGTCAGGATCAACAAAGAAAAGCAAAACAACCTAAACAAAAAAGGCTTCTCATGCAAAGCATAATCTCAGAGTGAGAAGCTAACTTGAGATGATGGAAAATCATCCATCATCCAATGCCACTGCCTCCAATATGATGTGGTTACACTTTAACCAACTGATGTCTTAGATCAGTCTTTGGAGGCCTCATCAGGAATATAAAAGATGGCCCAGAAAGCATAAGCTATCTTTGACATATGTGCACTCATGATGATAATGTCAATTTGAACCAATGATAGACCCATACACTAATCAACCTTATATCTCCAAGACATTATTAAACCTTCAACAATTTTTCCTTATTACTCCAAATAGAAATAATATCTGAGAATGATTATACCTTCACAAAACAAAATTCACCCGTATCTTGCTTATCTCCAAGTAAAAGAATTTATAATTATAAGGAACTTTGCAAGTGTAGAACCATTCATCTCTAACAAGATAAGAGATTCCCTTATATAACCAAATTTCTCTTGAAATGCATTACTCAACTCTTTTGCAAATAAAAAAACTTTCAACTTCATTTATAGCTATGTATTAATCTGTTCTTCCTGACCACAAAACACTTAAAAATGATTTTTCTTATCAACTATCCAATGCATCAATTGATAATGTAAAATTTAGGGTTTATTTTGCAAACCTCTTCCTTCAATCTTCAATACTACACTTCGCACATTGGAATGAAACTGCACCTTACATGGCTGTGAAACACTAAAAAAAATCTACATGCCTCTTCTTGCTAATTTTCAAATGCTTTCCTTATGCAAATAAAATCAGTAGAAACTCTTCTTACTTCAAATGTTAGATCTCTCCAAAACTTACATAATCATAGCTAACATCACCAGTCAGAGTAACTAATTTTCCTTCACCCGCAGCAATGAAGATTGGACAGCACTTTTATTCAAAGGGCGAGGAGATCTTGTAGGTAGGCTTCCATCACAAAAGAACCATCTAGTTAGTGGTACCTCCAATCAATGATAATGCATACCCAAAAACTCACAAGATCAGCCTTGATTCTACAGATTTATTGCACTCCATAACATCTTTGCTCAAATGACTGAATCGGCTCAAAATAGTGATATCATTCCTACGCCTTAACAAATATAAGCGTTCGACTCCATTACACTCTCCCAAAATCAAATTGAAATGGTAGTGCCTTCAAAAAAATGCAGATTTATCTTTTATATAATGTATTATATCATACCGAACTTTTGCATTTGATCTTCAAGAGGTTTTCTTCTGCAACAACATACTTTTTTCCTCAAATTCCACGATTTGAGTCGAATTTATTCCTGGAAAGTGGTGCCAATGTAGTTTAAAAATCCCAAAATACCACAAGAACTACCTTCAATCAGATTTCTCACATAAAACACCTTCTTCAAATGTCGCGCTCAGCAATACTATGTGCCTGTATTTAATGAACAGCAAATGCTCTGGAAAATCTTCCTCCATGATCCATAACCGCTCTGATACCAAACTAAGGGGCAGTATTCTTTATTGATTTGATATGAAACGATACATTGCAGTAGATTTATACAAGGATGATGCAGTTCACGTAACTGTATATCAGTTATAACTGCAACATTGTTAACAATATAATACCACAGTTGCTATAACTATTCGCCAACACAAGTTAGGAATAAAACTATCTAAAATAAGTGCAATGATAAATGTTAAGAAAATTAAATAATAAAATAAAGGTACTTAGCTTTAAACTTTGATGTAGATGTCATGTGAAAGGCATCCTCTCAATTTGCTAAGTTTTAAGTGACTAGTGGTCTTTACCTATATCTTCAGTTCACATTTGTGACTGTGGATTTGATATTTATGAATTTAGATCTGAACCTTACTCATAGATAAGAACCCTCCACGTGGAGTTAAACATTGCTACTTCTACATAAGAATGGTATCTACAAACATCATTTTGGAGTTTGCTAGGTGAGTATGATTCTCCCTCAATAAAACTCTTAGATACTAACTTATTAGTTCTTTGGAAATAATGAAAAATAACTAGTCATGCTTATTTTCCTAGATACTAATGTAAGGAAATGATGCATATAGATACTAGAGATTTGAAATTGGGTGATAGATAGGTATTTACTAAGGCTTGAGTCTAAAGTTTAAAAATAAACTATGCAAATAGAAAAAATAAACATCATAGTATATACCAACTTTTATACAAAATCACACCTTTCATTATATAAAAACAGCTAAACCAAAATAAACCTAAAAAACTAAAAACTAATTATATAATTTTTGTTAGGAATAATTGTCTATATTACCATTAAGATAAAATAATATTATACATATTCACGAAAAAGAGGTGGGTGGTGAAAGGAAGCAAGATATGCGGAAATAACTTCCTACACTGATCTAATGAGGAAAGTTATGCAAATTTCAATCTTTACTAGTTACAGGTTATTAGATGCACATTAATAGAGAGGTAATAACAACATCCTTGAATGCAAATACAAAACCTAAAACACAAGATATACGTGGGGAAAACCCTTTTCGGTGAAAAACCCCACACTCCAAAACCTGCACAATATATTCTTAAATCAAAAGATGATTACAACATACTTGCAATGCAAGGTCTTTTAGTAGCACACAATGTCGATTCTCATTCGCATCCCATGACCTTTCACATCTCTAGCCATTTTTTCCATGTCGGCCAATAACAAACTAAATGTTTATGCCTTTATTAAATATAGGGTATTTTTTGCTTTGGGGGAGCTTCTCCCGAGCCCCTGAATAAGGGCACTACCCCCTGCAACTCCCGTTGGGGGCGTTGCTCCTAGACCCCTACTGTGGGCTCCACCCTCGGGCCCCTACTAGGGGGATACGCCCCTCGGGCCCCACACCAGGTTCTCTACCCCCTACACTCCCCCGTTAATTATTTCAGGGGGAAACCACGGCTGACAAAGTCGCCAAAATTGATCTTGTTGCATGTACACAAGGTGCCGACACATGGAAAAACTATGTCAAGTCAACATGGGATCCTACAACATAGTGTTGAATAAATAAATGCAACATTAGGAACTTGCAAAGGTCGAGGCACCTTAATTCCCAACAGATGGAAGAAATCACACCCCAAAGTCCAAACAGGGCTAAGCTTAGAACAAAAAACAAAGACAAATAAGCTCTGTAGCAAGAGCGATACCATTAGAGGTGGGGGTTCCATGTCATCTAGTTTTTACCATACATCAACAAGGTCCAAGTCATCTAGGGGAGGATCCCAGCTAGGAATAGCACCCTCATATTTATCATCCTTTCGTGTGAGACTCTATCCATCCAACCAACCCATGGTCATAGTCTTGGGGAGAGGAAGAATGAGAGCGGGAGGGTTGAAACCACCCACAAATAGTTTTGTCCTTAGTTTTGTGTGTAGGGGTTTGAAAAGTGTGTGAGTGATCACCTTGAGTAGTATGGCTGCATCCACAATGATGACCATGAGGGGAGAGTGACCACTGCTAGAGGCTAGAGTTGATGTAACCATGGCAATAAGGGGAATTACCCCAATGATTAAGAAGCATATGTATATGTGCTACTTAAGTGCAAATTTATTGGCTTGCACTTGAATCCATTCCTTCGAAGATGACAATAGTATTATCAGAGATATATTTAGATTTTATAAAGCCAACTTGCCTAGGACTCACAATTTGATGAAAAAGGTGGCACAATTTTAAAGCAAAAAAAATTAATAATAATTTATTAAGAGACCTTGAGCAAGGTCAATCTCCAATTATATATGCCCACTAAATTTCCTCACTTATATATGAATTTAATATTTATATAGTTTTCACCCTTACTATATAAAATTTATAATAAACTATAAAATTAATATTATTTAAATACAAATAACTTATTTTATTTTAAATATTTTAAATAATTATCAATAATATTGCATACTTTTACTCAACATATGTCTATGTCAACTAATAACTTGATGTTGTCTTTGTAAGACCCCCAAAATACACAAGCATCAACTAATTTGCCAACTGGGATGACAAAATAGCAAGTTTTTTAAAAACTTGTTGATTATAGTTTTTTAATATTACAAGGATTTTCAATGATCAATGGCATTGGCACCATTAAATGTAACTATTTCTATTAGCCTTTGTTTTGCCACCTGCAACAAACATGCCACCTGCCATTTTTTTTGAAGTATTTTTTTTTGTAAGAAGAGATTACGAGAGCTGAGTTTAATGGAAAATATCACTAATGGTAGCATTCATTTGAATAAGTTTAAGCAATTAGAAAAATTAGAATTCAATCTTCACTACGTTCAAAAATTAGAGTCTTAAAATAAAACTAAGCATATCATGCATATGCGATTATCTAAAAAGCTACACTAAAAAAGCAGTTCTAAAAATAATAAATCTCATGCAATCTAGTTGCATGGAATAAAACTATTGTGCGTATGTCTTCAATCTCCCTGGACTATAAATTTACTTACCTGGACTTCGAGGCAACATATTCTAATTTCTTTTCACTGTTTTGCCAGAGGCGTTTAATTATTCGATCTGAGTTTGCATAGAATCTGATATTGAAGGCATTTTCCACTGTATTAGTCATGGGTATGTGCTTCTCCAGAAAGGAAAATAATTACTCACGAGTCGTTTCTAATGAGCTTGAAACCCAGCTACATGGAGGGGGAAATAAAATGAAGAATTTACAGGAAGTAGATTTTAGAAACCCCATGATCAAGCTGACCAATAAGTTTATTGAGTTTGATTTCTCTCCTAATGAGGGAGGTGATGATATAGTCATGTGCAACGCAGCAGTGGAAATGATCAATGCAGGATTCCTGTCGGTGCACCAAATGAAAGGTAAATTTTGTTAGGATTTTCTTTGAGACCATACATTTTTCTTTCTTACTAGGTAAGATATCTGTTTGCTTAAGAGTAAGTCCTCATGTGGCCAATGTGTTTGTGCTATGCAGCTAACAAACAGAATCGTAAGAAGAAGGTGAGATTTGCAGAAGATGTTGTAGAGCCATCTTCAAACAATGTGGCTTATAGAGAATGCACGAACTGGCAGTGGCATACAGATCAAGACAATGTGGCTTACAGAGAATGCACGCACTGGCAGTTGAATTCAGGGATTCTGTTCCTTCTGTGGAATTGTCTTCTGAGTCGAATAATTCCGTCTACCCTCTATAGGCATGCAAATTAAGCATAGAGGTACGATGCCTTCAAATTTCCAAAGAGCTGCATCTAGACAAAAATAAAGATAAAATCGGCAAATTATTGAAATAGGGTTTCTTTATGGAAAAGATTTAAGAAATTACAGGGTAATATGGCGTAGCTGCTACTAGTTGAGCTGGATTTGAAGAGCCTGTAAGAGAAAGACTGTTAATTGCGGCATTGATGAGCTGCGTGGATCAAGACATCTAAGCCACATTGATATTCAAGATTTTAATTAATCATTATAAAGAGAGATGTAAAACCATTTATTCCTATCATGTAATTAATAAGTATTGTACAATGGAAATTGATTTCTGTTATATCTCTTCTAATTATATTGTATATATGTATTTTTATTTTGTTTCTCGTTTCCATTTTACAATTTAAAAAAATTATAATGAAGAGTTAATTAAGAATTAGCAGTTGCAACTACATCATCTGACAAAATTCCTCTATCCTTTATTCTATATGCTGGACGCCTTTACCCTGTTCCAGCAGCCCATTTTATTTTGTTTGAGCAAGCTGTAAGTATGCTGAAGGATGGCGTAGATGTCTGGCATTATACCTGTAATTATATTTCTTGTAAGCCTTTCAAGGCATCCGAATAGATTTTAAAAAAAGGAGAGGGTTGAAACCCCTTCTCCTTTCGGTGGGATTTCGAACACCCATTCTTATTGCAAAATAACTACAAAAACTAATATGCCCCCCTCTCCTTCAAATCTCCTCTTAATTGGGATGCCACCTTAGTGCAGCTGCGATGTTTAAAGCTCTATATATTTTGGACTATAAGAATTTTTTCTTGTTTTTTTTTTGATCTATGAATGATGTTTAGATGTTCTCAATTTACACTGAAGAAACTTTCTTAGGTTTGTTTCTCTGAAAAATTCTAGATTTCTAAGATGAGTTAAACAATGTTGATAGAGTCTTAGCATTTTTATACATTTCTGATGATTTGTGACTATTCGTTTAGAAGCATTAGGTGCTGATGTATTTTGTTGATCCCTAATTTGAGGGTTTAATGGACCTTGGCCTCAATTCCGGGCATTAATTAGGCCTGGCTTGTAGGATCCCAAACGGGGGCCCCCAATTCCCTAACAACCAACCGTCCAAGCCTGCGAGCTCAACGTGGGGCACTGGGCTTGAACTTGGGTGCGCAGCGCCACCCAAACACCAATAAATCATGCCCTCATCTGTTAAGTTGCTTATATTGTGGTCTGTGGGTTGTATATCATTTATAGACTTGCCTATAGAAAGATCATTGTCTTGTTCAGCAATTAAGAGTTCTTTTTAGAATTATCAGATTGACTCTTTCAGGATTTTCTTCACTTGGTCATATATTGGCTGCTGGAGTTCAAGCTATTCAGAAAAGCATGAATTTACTAAGCTGGGTCTGAATTTGTTGGTAGTAAAATAGGACTAATTTCTATGGAAAACTAGCTCTCCTTTGGCTTATATAAGCATTCAGAAAACAAAATTACGGCTGCAGATTAACAACAATACATCTAGAATTTTGTAGAAAGAAATCAAATCAGTACTCAAGGCATTCTCAGGGTAAACTAACTTAATCTCAGTTCAGAAATAAGGAACAGTTTATCGGAGCATTTTGTCAAACATTTTGTCTGAATCTCAGGTCTGATTCTCTTTAAATACCTCAACTGAACATAGTCAAATAAAATATGGAATCATATCACAATGAAAAACCTATTTCAAAGACGTTATCAGAAATTCATGAACATTCGCTGCTTTTCCATGCTCTAATGCCCTAGTGATGCCCTGGAAAGGTGAAAACTAAGCAAAACTGTCTGAATACTCAACCAAATCCCAATATTCCAAATTGCTAACGTTCTTTGTCTCCTAAGCATTCCAAAGAGTACCTGGTTGCCAGCTGATACCCTCCGAACTGACGGGATGAGCTCATGGCCTTAAAACAGGGAGAAATTTCCTCCAAACTAAACACCCAACTCTGTGGTTGTGTTTTTTTTCTTTCTTAAGTTTTCAGCAGGCAATTAATCACATCTAACGTCTACATTTCATGCTTGGTCAATGGCTGGGAAAGAAGTTTTATTGTTTTTCATGTTTTGGTGCCTCTAAAAATGGGCGTTCTGGCCAGATGTAACATTTTTGTTTAACAAATTCCTTTTTTTAATTTGGGGATACTTGTAGGTTTGTAACAGCCATATCGCTCATTTTTGGGTGTTTTAATAGTCTTCTTCATTGATCAGCTCTTGACATCTGCCGAGAGATTTCAAACTCATCCCATGAAGAAAAATTCAAATTGAAGAACCAAGTATTGCTTTAGACTGATTCATATTGGTGCTAATACCTACAAATAATCTTTTTGGGTGATGAGAGAGGCTCCGGCATCAACAAATTATGCAACAGGAAAACCAATAATTGTGTAAATACATAAGGCAAGGTTAGTTGCTAAAAGATATGCACAAGTCTATGGAATAGACTATGAAGAAACATTTGCAGAAGTTGCTTGTTGGGATACATGGAGTTAAGAATAAAGTTGTTTTGGTGTATAATGAACCTTTTTTTCCTAAACCATACTTAAATATTCTGACTCAGCAAAAACTCACCAGGCCAAAATCTAAACTCAGACTTGGGACTCAACCAAAACTCTGGCATATTAAAAATATACATAAATTTGTAAAATAAACTTCAGTAACATGCAAAATATTGAATTTAGAGAACTTAAGTAGTTTTTCTATTAGTTTTAGACCAAAAAGGGAGTACAATGAACATCATCCTAGAAAAAGATGTCATAGTTCAGCTTCCTAGTTCAATTGACCATGTGCTTACAACACCAAATAGCTTCCCAATGGACACAGAGATCGCCCCTAATCTATTTTCGCTCCACTTTTGTTCTACGACTATTAATGCCCTCTGTGTTGAGCAGAACAACCCACATTCCTTTAACAACCCCCCCTCATGCCAGAATGGTAGTCCCCTTTTTATTCTTCCTGTGTGGAAGTTAAGCAGTTATGGAACTAAACAAACAGGTATTCAAACTGCCACCAAAATAGATTACTAATAATACTGTTTGGATAATAACATAAATATCTTTTAATAACATCCCTATGACATCAACAAACGAAAGCCCTTTCAAATTTTAAATCTCTTTGTATCAGCTATCAGCAAATGTTGCCTTTTTTGAACCTGAATCACAATGCTTATCGGCAAAAGTTTGATTTTTCTAACCTTAGTTACAATTACTTGTCGGTGAAAACCTACTTTTTAAACTTGGACTTTGTCTCTTGTGCCTTCACCTCTATCAGTGATTTGATCATTTTTCAAACTTGCTCTTTGTCCACTTTATCGGCAGAAATTGATGTTACCGAACCTTGGCCTTGGTCTTCTATTGGCTAATTCTCCCAATTTTGTACTAATGAAAAAACTTAACAATTTCCTCTATCCACAAATATTCAGTCCCACAAACCTTGGACTTTAAGGGTTTTAACTTTAACTTTATCACTCAAGTTCTTAAGCTTTTATCGATGAAATTTGTCTTTCTTGAACCCTATCGGTATATCGGCAAATTTTTAAAGTTACAAACTAGTTCGTAAACAAGAAAATTTACCAATACCAAGTGTTTAGTCATCAACTCTTTCTATCAGAAAAACTAGTATTTCACAAACTCTTTATCTTTTTTGCAAAGGCCCCATTCATATGCTTGTCGCTAAACCAGCAACTTTTCAAACCCACGAACTAACTGAAGACATAGAAATTTTCTTCTATTGGTAATATTCCAATCCCATGAACTAAACAAATCGTGGCTCCAAAAGATCTTATCAACGAAGTGAGTCGTCGACAAACGTATGGGTTCGCGAACGAGTCAATTTGCCGACTAAGTTCGCAATCTTGCAACTTCGCCGACAATGAAGAAACTTCAATCTAATTCACCAAAACTTCAGACGTCTAACTGAAGAATACTTAGAAAATCAAACTTCCCTCGAAGGCTTTGGTCGGGGAAATTGCCTATCGGCGAACCGAGAAATTGGCAAACTGTCGAACCGGGGAACTGAAAAGTTTACGAATGGTAGACTTTTCTGACTCATCATAACATCATCATTTTTCATCCAAATTTCACCAAATTGGAATTAGGGATACCCATTAGGCTATTCTACATGATGATGCTCTTATCTTGGCCAAATAAATATGCATTTGCTCCAAAAACACAAAACCAAAACTGCAAGAAAACAAAGCCAAAAAAAACATAGAAAATAAAATATATTTTTGGTGACACAGGATTGCCACTGAACCTGGATGCTCCTAGATCTCACAATCCTTCCACTAAGGCTTGAATGATCTAACCTAAATTTTATGAATCATCTAGGGAGAAATGGCATCAATAGTAGTTTAAAAAGTCTCCTTGTCTTTATTGGACTACTTGAATTTCATTTTAATTTATAGCCAACAAAGAAACTTCTTGGTATCTCCATTAATGAGATCTAGTAACACTCTAATGCCTCGTTTAAAAATGTGGAGCAAAATACTAGCATTGTTCTACAAGTTACAACAACTCTGCAGCACACTATTTCTTCCAAAGAACAAATTTTCTCAAAAGCACTTGGAAAATAAACATCAGGAATTCATTCTAAACACCTTTAACTTCTACTCAAAGCAACTGCACCAAGGAAATGTAACCAACATGCTCACACTCTACAACAACAACATCTACAACAATCTCCCCAAACACTAATCAATAAACAAACTTCGGTGTTGACATTAATGACAACACTTACTACTCATACTTGCAACAAATCTGCCCACCTCTTTTCAATACTATAAATCAATCCTTCATCTACTTATCAATTGTTCACTTTACTCCTCAATTGGTTGCTAGTATGAGATCCTTCTTAAATATAGTTGATTGTTCACACCTAAATGGAAAAATTATGCCAGGAGAAAGAGAGTTGAATGAAGAGGTGATCTGGCCGATGATGGCATGGTTCGGTGGTTAAGTCACTCAGGATGTAGTGGCGGCCACCAGAGTTCAAACCCCCGCTGGGCCAACGAGCTCGCAAGGCTTTACGCCTTCACTGGGCCAATGAGCTCGCGGGTTTGAAGTGTTCTTCCTAGGGGATGAGGTCCCCCAGTTGTGGCCTCACCGGTTCATTGCTCCGGGCAAAAGCATTCGCGTGGAGCCGGAGGGCGTGTCGCACCAGCGTCGCCGGTCACGTTAAAAAGTTTACCAGGTGCATTAAAAAAAAAAAAAAATGAAGAGGTGATCTGATTCACCAACTCAAGATGATTCATGGCTTTATGCCTTTCTTTTATGTCAAGGTGTAGCAGACCTATAAGCTCTTCTTTCAAACATTATTTGCATTATAAAGGACATCGGGCTTTGATATTGGTTTTGAAACCACATTAAAGTGCTGACAGTACTAATCATTAATAAATACAAAAACTTGATCCATTAAAATTTTCCTCCATATTTAACATACATATTAACCAATGCATTTGATATGAAGACTTGAGACTGGAAACTAAATCTAGTAATATGGGTATGCATCTGCTTTCCCTATTCTGAATCATCGAGATTTACACGTGCATTCAACATGGTAGTAGATGTGAAGTGACCTGCCTTCATACCCAACTTATGCATTTTCCAAAATTGTCTCTGAATATCTTCATAATTCCCATGTTGGGAATATTTTGTATCCATTGAAAACCTTGACACTAGTATTCTCATGAGTATTTTGTCAAACATTCTATGCATCCCCAATTCAAGATGAATAATTAAGAGGCCATACAACTTGGGTAATTTGAAAGCTATAATGATTACTACAATGGTGATGCTTGTGAAGTGGTAGGCATAACTAGGCGACCGAATCACCAAGAGAATCCTCATGGGCTTTTGTAGTAATATCACCCCAGATTTCTATTTGTCCCAGTTGAGAAGGAATGTGCTTTTTTTGAAAAAGATTAAAGTTTTGAATAATCGTTTCTTTTTCTATTTTCATTCCATAGGAGGGATAATACCCTACATCAAATGAACTTTGGAGGATGCTAATATCGCAAGGTGACTAAGACAATAGTGAGAGAGAGAGAGAGAACCTTTATACTTGCGACAACAAGATGATCTCACATGTGATAATGTAAATGATATGATAAAAGTTTAAAATTAGTTAGGGTCAAATATGTGGGTAACAATACCAAAAGAAGAATGAAGATGAGGAAACTTGGAGGATGGATGAACAATAACAATGGGACAAGGTTGGGTAGGAGGGAGAAAATGCACTACATAATGAACTAGAATAGTTTTGATTAAGATTAAGATAGTTTTTAAGGGATCATAAACCTTGTATAGAACCAAATTTTGAAAGGGTTAAGAACCTTAAATAAAATGGAGCCTTAATCAACAATAGCCTAAAAGGTCAGCGAAGCTACCATTATAGACCAAACCAAACTAGAACCGGCCTACACAACACCTAGCCTCATCCTTGCAATTTAAACACCCTTGACCTAGGTGTGGGATTCATATACATGTTTTAGAAGACCTCTCTTCCATCTTTGAGCAATCATCCACAATACATAATTTTACAAATCCTTAGATCAAGGAGAGAAGAAAGATCTATCCTCTATCCTATACCAATCTGAGACACCTCACTACAAAATGTCTAGTCAAAGAAGATAAATATTGTACCAAGCCCACAGGGAGAGTAGGAGCAACGGACCCACCACCCATTTCCAGAGCGGGTCAAGAGGTGGTGCCACCAAAACCTAGGTCATGAGAAGAAGTCCTATTAGGAGAAAAATTAATAGCCTCAACATCTCTAGGGGGATTCACCTCAAGAACAGGGGCCTCTGGGACCACATTCTCAGTCCCACCTTCCTTAGAATTAGAAAAATCACCAATAGTCAAGTGGTCAAGGAGGACATTCCTCAAATAAGTAGTTCAACCCACATCATTGCATCAAAAATGGGGGCAATTAGAGGTTACGTGTCCACTAGCAAAGCATCTCCTATATCAAAAGGGGATACCCTAATAATCAAGCATGTGAGTCCAAGGTCTATCCCCCACCATTGCGATAATATCCTTAAGAAGATCCTTCGAGATGTCGATATCCACTTGAATACGGGCATAGGCAGTGTGAATGAAGTTTGAGGAATCTAAATCCTCATGTAGAATATGACTAAGAGCATTGCCAGTAAACTGAAATTAGGAGACATCCTAGAAGCAGAGAGGGAGGTTAGGTAGTTTGACCAAAAATGGCATGATACAAAGAGATTATGTTAGAGGATTAAATGGTGTAGATGGGATTTGGGTGCCTTCTCATCCCACCAAATCAAGAGTCAATCTCCCAAATTCAATTCATATATAGAAATACAATTTGCATGCTCATTAATTCGTTCAACCATATTCTTATACTTTCATTAAATTATATTCAGAGATCTAGAACTTCACAAAATAAATAAAAGAGAATACTTTATTTTTTATTCATCAAAATGGATGGCTTATGACCTTTGTTTTTCCTTTCTCAGATTCAAAGTTCAATTTGGAGGTTTCAATTTTTGTATGCCCTATTATCTTTGTTTTAATTTTCTAGTTTCCACCATCTCATTGATCCCTTCTTTGTCTACTTATTCTCTTTGATCCTTCCATTCCTTTTACCTCTTTTCCTCTATCTTTTCTTTTCTCTATGTTTGCCGTGGCTTGTTTTTCCTCTTTCTTTGTTTATATCTTCTTATTTCCTGTATTTCTCTCCTATAAACCCACAACTGGTTTTTTCTTTTCTTCTCCTTTCTTTAAATCTTAAGCTTGTTCTCTTTCTATTCTTTTTTTCTATTCTTCTTTTCACTATTTTCTTCTTCTCTTAATCTGCCTCACGCCTTTATTTTTCTACTTTTCTTCCTATATTTTTTTTCAATTTGCTTGTGGCCTTCTTGTTCTTGTTCTTCTTATCTATACTTTCCACAGCCTCTCTTCTCATTTTCTATGTATTTCTCCAAAATAAAATCTTTCTAAAATTCACTCAATTCCTTTTCCATCCCTGTTTGTTCATCTTCCATGCATTTTTATTTTCTCCTTATTTTGGAGAAAACAATGAAAAGAAATTAAAATGTTGCCTTATCCACACAACCTCAAAGGCATCAAGCAGCTAAAAAAATGAGATCTACAAATTCTATGTGTCCATTAAAGGCATCATCAAGTTGTTAGGATTAGAATAATAGAAACTATAAGATGCCATGCCTCTTTTATATGGTGAAATATGTCCTAGAATAAATGTACCTTATCCGATATCAAAATTTAGAGGAAGACAACTAAAACTTGATAAACCTTAGAATCCAATGTGGATACCTTAAACTATATATATTTATGTGCTCCATTGCATTACTTAACAAAGACAAAACTCTATTATTCAAAATCTAAACTCAATAAAATGATGGATTCGGCCACATCATATGGTGACATTTATTGACATTAATTTTGAATGAAAAAAATCATCCTCCACTATTATTGAAACCATAGAGTGAAATGAATTAAATCAACATTCATTCAAACTCCTGACAACTCCAAAAGATTTTACAAAGCATGGAATGAACCTCTAGAAGCTCAAAACCAAACAATTTTGAAACCGCAACAAACAAAATCAAGAACGTACACAAAACTGCGAACTCAAAAAAACTAAACAAAAATTATGAAATAACAAAATTTATGTGTAAGATTGCTCTTACGCTCGAATGCTCTTGCATCATTAATAGAGGGAAACCATAGTTTGAGTGAGAGGGAATGATGACCCCGCATCTAAATCCTACCATCAAACACTAGCTTCCCTACACAATGAACTAGAATAGTTAACTTTGGTAAAAATACCTTCAAGAATATCAAGACCAAATGGTGCACCAATGAATAAATTATGAATAGGATCAACCAATTATGTAGGAGAATTAACATTATTAAGATCTTGGAAAATTGATTGTGCACGTAAAAAAGTCTCTTGCTTATTCACATATGCCTCATGATCAAAATCAACTTGCTAATTACATTTAACATACATGTTGAACCGACAATGATCTCTTGATTAGATGAATGATAACCCATAGTAGGATGTAGATGGAGACTTCTAAAAGGGAGGTTATACTAGTTATGAGACTTTGGTATAAACAAAACCCTAAAGGATTAAAGGTGATAAACCAAGGGTATTGGGGTAATATATAACTTTAAAAAGTAACAGGTCTTAGATCTAAAGAGTAGATATAAAAAAAAATCCTAAGAGTGTGTAAAAGTAGATAAGTTCACCAAAATAAAAAAGTAAAATACATAGAATTTTCAAAGATCTAGGCTAAATCAATTAATCAAACAATGAATAGCAATCAACTCTAATATAACAAGTTGAAGGGGCAGCATTCTTTATTAATTCGATATGAAACGATACAGTGCAAAAGATTTATACAAGGATGATGCAGTTCACGCAACAGTATATGAGTTATAACTGCAACATTGTTAACAATGTAATACCACAATTGCTATAACTATTCGCCAACATTCCCCCACTTATTACATTGTTCTTGCAATAGTACCAAAGGACCCCCCCTGAATGCTAAAATACTCAACAAAGCTGATTACATAATATGAATACATATTTTATAGAAGATCTCCTCCCAAAGAACAAATCCTGAACCAAGCGGGGCTCCATCATGTTGTCTCATCCACCCTCGGAAAGGTGTAGCTTTGAGCTGTGTTCTTGAGCTCTTTAGTCCCAAGCTCTCAAATCACAGAGTCTTGAATTATTCGACAATGAACCCTAAGAGATACGACAGATCTCTGCCATTGTCTAGTGACCGCGAAAGGGTATAATTCTCGATCATATACTCTTTGAAGCTTGCTGGACAACAATCCATATTGAGCTCAACACCAAATCCCAAACCTGTCTCCAAAACAAAATCTTCACAAAACATACATTCTTCGAATCCGTCAGGATCAACAAAGAAAAGCAAAACAACCTAAACAAAAAAGGCTTCTCATGCAAAGCATAATCTCAGAGTGAGAAGCTAACTTGAGATGATGGAAAATCATCCATCATCCAATGCCACTGCCTCCAATATGATGTGGTTACACTTTAACCAACTGATGTCTTAGATCAGTCTTTGGAGGCCTCATCAGGAATATAAAAGATGGCCCAGAAAGCATAAGCTATCTTTGACATATGTGCACTCATGATGATAATGTCAATTTGAACCAATGATAGACCCATACACTAATCAACCTTATATCTCCAAGACATTATTAAACCTTCAACAATTTTTCCTTATTACTCCAAATAGAAATAATATCTGAGAATGATTATACCTTCACAAAACAAAATTCACCCGTATCTTGCTTATCTCCAAGTAAAAGAATTTATAATTATAAGGAACTTTGCAAGTGTAGAACCATTCATCTCTAACAAGATAAGAGATTCCCTTATATAACCAAATTTCTCTTGAAATGCATTACTCAACTCTTTTGCAAATAAAAAAACTTTCAACTTCATTTATAGCTATGTATTAATCTGTTCTTCCTGACCACAAAACACTTAAAAATGATTTTTCTTATCAACTATCCAATGCATCAATTGATAATGTAAAATTTAGGGTTTATTTTGCAAACCTCTTCCTTCAATCTTCAATACTACACTTCGCACATTGGAATGAAACTGCACCTTACATGGCTGTGAAACACTAAAAAAAATCTACATGCCTCTTCTTGCTAATTTTCAAATGCTTTCCTTATGCAAATAAAATCAGTAGAAACTCTTCTTACTTCAAATGTTAGATCTCTCCAAAACTTACATAATCATAGCTAACATCACCAGTCAGAGTAACTAATTTTCCTTCACCCGCAGCAATGAAGATTGGACAGCACTTTTATTCAAAGGGCGAGGAGATCTTGTAGGTAGGCTTCCATCACAAAAGAACCATCTAGTTAGTGGTACCTCCAATCAATGATAATGCATACCCAAAAACTCACAAGATCAGCCTTGATTCTACAGATTTATTGCACTCCATAACATCTTTGCTCAAATGACTGAATCGGCTCAAAATAGTGATATCATTCCTACGCCTTAACAAATATAAGCGTTCGACTCCATTACACTCTCCCAAAATCAAATTGAAATGGTAGTGCCTTCAAAAAAATGCAGATTTATCTTTTATATAATGTATTATATCATACCGAACTTTTGCATTTGATCTTCAAGAGGTTTTCTTCTGCAACAACATACTTTTTTCCTCAAATTCCACGATTTGAGTCGAATTTATTCCTGGAAAGTGGTGCCAATGTAGTTTAAAAATCCCAAAATACCACAAGAACTACCTTCAATCAGATTTCTCACATAAAACACCTTCTTCAAATGTCGCGCTCAGCAATACTATGTGCCTGTATTTAATGAACAGCAAATGCTCTGGAAAATCTTCCTCCATGATCCATAACCGCTCTGATACCAAACTAAGGGGCAGTATTCTTTATTGATTTGATATGAAACGATACATTGCAGTAGATTTATACAAGGATGATGCAGTTCACGTAACTGTATATCAGTTATAACTGCAACATTGTTAACAATATAATACCACAGTTGCTATAACTATTCGCCAACACAAGTTAGGAATAAAACTATCTAAAATAAGTGCAATGATAAATGTTAAGAAAATTAAATAATAAAATAAAGGTACTTAGCTTTAAACTTTGATGTAGATGTCATGTGAAAGGCATCCTCTCAATTTGCTAAGTTTTAAGTGACTAGTGGTCTTTACCTATATCTTCAGTTCACATTTGTGACTGTGGATTTGATATTTATGAATTTAGATCTGAACCTTACTCATAGATAAGAACCCTCCACGTGGAGTTAAACATTGCTACTTCTACATAAGAATGGTATCTACAAACATCATTTTGGAGTTTGCTAGGTGAGTATGATTCTCCCTCAATAAAACTCTTAGATACTAACTTATTAGTTCTTTGGAAATAATGAAAAATAACTAGTCATGCTTATTTTCCTAGATACTAATGTAAGGAAATGATGCATATAGATACTAGAGATTTGAAATTGGGTGATAGATAGGTATTTACTAAGGCTTGAGTCTAAAGTTTAAAAATAAACTATGCAAATAGAAAAAATAAACATCATAGTATATACCAACTTTTATACAAAATCACACCTTTCATTATATAAAAACAGCTAAACCAAAATAAACCTAAAAAACTAAAAACTAATTATATAATTTTTGTTAGGAATAATTGTCTATATTACCATTAAGATAAAATAATATTATACATATTCACGAAAAAGAGGTGGGTGGTGAAAGGAAGCAAGATATGCGGAAATAACTTCCTACACTGATCTAATGAGGAAAGTTATGCAAATTTCAATCTTTACTAGTTACAGGTTATTAGATGCACATTAATAGAGAGGTAATAACAACATCCTTGAATGCAAATACAAAACCTAAAACACAAGATATACGTGGGGAAAACCCTTTTCGGTGAAAAACCCCACACTCCAAAACCTGCACAATATATTCTTAAATCAAAAGATGATTACAACATACTTGCAATGCAAGGTCTTTTAGTAGCACACAATGTCGATTCTCATTCGCATCCCATGACCTTTCACATCTCTAGCCATTTTTTCCATGTCGGCCAATAACAAACTAAATGTTTATGCCTTTATTAAATATAGGGTATTTTTTGCTTTGGGGGAGCTTCTCCCGAGCCCCTGAATAAGGGCACTACCCCCTGCAACTCCCGTTGGGGGCGTTGCTCCTAGACCCCTACTGTGGGCTCCACCCTCGGGCCCCTACTAGGGGGATACGCCCCTCGGGCCCCACACCAGGTTCTCTACCCCCTACACTCCCCCGTTAATTATTTCAGGGGGAAACCACGGCTGACAAAGTCGCCAAAATTGATCTTGTTGCATGTACACAAGGTGCCGACACATGGAAAAACTATGTCAAGTCAACATGGGATCCTACAACATAGTGTTGAATAAATAAATGCAACATTAGGAACTTGCAAAGGTCGAGGCACCTTAATTCCCAACAGATGGAAGAAATCACACCCCAAAGTCCAAACAGGGCTAAGCTTAGAACAAAAAACAAAGACAAATAAGCTCTGTAGCAAGAGCGATACCATTAGAGGTGGGGGTTCCATGTCATCTAGTTTTTACCATACATCAACAAGGTCCAAGTCATCTAGGGGAGGATCCCAGCTAGGAATAGCACCCTCATATTTATCATCCTTTCGTGTGAGACTCTATCCATCCAACCAACCCATGGTCATAGTCTTGGGGAGAGGAAGAATGAGAGCGGGAGGGTTGAAACCACCCACAAATAGTTTTGTCCTTAGTTTTGTGTGTAGGGGTTTGAAAAGTGTGTGAGTGATCACCTTGAGTAGTATGGCTGCATCCACAATGATGACCATGAGGGGAGAGTGACCACTGCTAGAGGCTAGAGTTGATGTAACCATGGCAATAAGGGGAATTACCCCAATGATTAAGAAGCATATGTATATGTGCTACTTAAGTGCAAATTTATTGGCTTGCACTTGAATCCATTCCTTCGAAGATGACAATAGTATTATCAGAGATATATTTAGATTTTATAAAGCCAACTTGCCTAGGACTCACAATTTGATGAAAAAGGTGGCACAATTTTAAAGCAAAAAAAATTAATAATAATTTATTAAGAGACCTTGAGCAAGGTCAATCTCCAATTATATATGCCCACTAAATTTCCTCACTTATATATGAATTTAATATTTATATAGTTTTCACCCTTACTATATAAAATTTATAATAAACTATAAAATTAATATTATTTAAATACAAATAACTTATTTTATTTTAAATATTTTAAATAATTATCAATAATATTGCATACTTTTACTCAACATATGTCTATGTCAACTAATAACTTGATGTTGTCTTTGTAAGACCCCCAAAATACACAAGCATCAACTAATTTGCCAACTGGGATGACAAAATAGCAAGTTTTTTAAAAACTTGTTGATTATAGTTTTTTAATATTACAAGGATTTTCAATGATCAATGGCATTGGCACCATTAAATGTAACTATTTCTATTAGCCTTTGTTTTGCCACCTGCAACAAACATGCCACCTGCCATTTTTTTTGAAGTATTTTTTTTTGTAAGAAGAGATTACGAGAGCTGAGTTTAATGGAAAATATCACTAATGGTAGCATTCATTTGAATAAGTTTAAGCAATTAGAAAAATTAGAATTCAATCTTCACTACGTTCAAAAATTAGAGTCTTAAAATAAAACTAAGCATATCATGCATATGCGATTATCTAAAAAGCTACACTAAAAAAGCAGTTCTAAAAATAATAAATCTCATGCAATCTAGTTGCATGGAATAAAACTATTGTGCGTATGTCTTCAATCTCCCTGGACTATAAATTTACTTACCTGGACTTCGAGGCAACATATTCTAATTTCTTTTCACTGTTTTGCCAGAGGCGTTTAATTATTCGATCTGAGTTTGCATAGAATCTGATATTGAAGGCATTTTCCACTGTATTAGTCATGGGTATGTGCTTCTCCAGAAAGGAAAATAATTACTCACGAGTCGTTTCTAATGAGCTTGAAACCCAGCTACATGGAGGGGGAAATAAAATGAAGAATTTACAGGAAGTAGATTTTAGAAACCCCATGATCAAGCTGACCAATAAGTTTATTGAGTTTGATTTCTCTCCTAATGAGGGAGGTGATGATATAGTCATGTGCAACGCAGCAGTGGAAATGATCAATGCAGGATTCCTGTCGGTGCACCAAATGAAAGGTAAATTTTGTTAGGATTTTCTTTGAGACCATACATTTTTCTTTCTTACTAGGTAAGATATCTGTTTGCTTAAGAGTAAGTCCTCATGTGGCCAATGTGTTTGTGCTATGCAGCTAACAAACAGAATCGTAAGAAGAAGGTGAGATTTGCAGAAGATGTTGTAGAGCCATCTTCAAACAATGTGGCTTATAGAGAATGCACGAACTGGCAGTGGCATACAGATCAAGACAATGTGGCTTACAGAGAATGCACGCACTGGCAGTTGAATTCAGGGATTCTGTTCCTTCTGTGGAATTGTCTTCTGAGTCGAATAATTCCGTCTACCCTCTATAGGCATGCAAATTAAGCATAGAGGTACGATGCCTTCAAATTTCCAAAGAGCTGCATCTAGACAAAAATAAAGATAAAATCGGCAAATTATTGAAATAGGGTTTCTTTATGGAAAAGATTTAAGAAATTACAGGGTAATATGGCGTAGCTGCTACTAGTTGAGCTGGATTTGAAGAGCCTGTAAGAGAAAGACTGTTAATTGCGGCATTGATGAGCTGCGTGGATCAAGACATCTAAGCCACATTGATATTCAAGATTTTAATTAATCATTATAAAGAGAGATGTAAAACCATTTATTCCTATCATGTAATTAATAAGTATTGTACAATGGAAATTGATTTCTGTTATATCTCTTCTAATTATATTGTATATATGTATTTTTATTTTGTTTCTCGTTTCCATTTTACAATTTAAAAAAATTATAATGAAGAGTTAATTAAGAATTAGCAGTTGCAACTACATCATCTGACAAAATTCCTCTATCCTTTATTCTATATGCTGGACGCCTTTACCCTGTTCCAGCAGCCCATTTTATTTTGTTTGAGCAAGCTGTAAGTATGCTGAAGGATGGCGTAGATGTCTGGCATTATACCTGTAATTATATTTCTTGTAAGCCTTTCAAGGCATCCGAATAGATTTTAAAAAAAGGAGAGGGTTGAAACCCCTTCTCCTTTCGGTGGGATTTCGAACACCCATTCTTATTGCAAAATAACTACAAAAACTAATATGCCCCCCTCTCCTTCAAATCTCCTCTTAATTGGGATGCCACCTTAGTGCAGCTGCGATGTTTAAAGCTCTATATATTTTGGACTATAAGAATTTTTTCTTGTTTTTTTTTTGATCTATGAATGATGTTTAGATGTTCTCAATTTACACTGAAGAAACTTTCTTAGGTTTGTTTCTCTGAAAAATTCTAGATTTCTAAGATGAGTTAAACAATGTTGATAGAGTCTTAGCATTTTTATACATTTCTGATGATTTGTGACTATTCGTTTAGAAGCATTAGGTGCTGATGTATTTTGTTGATCCCTAATTTGAGGGTTTAATGGACCTTGGCCTCAATTCCGGGCATTAATTAGGCCTGGCTTGTAGGATCCCAAACGGGGGCCCCCAATTCCCTAACAACCAACCGTCCAAGCCTGCGAGCTCAACGTGGGGCACTGGGCTTGAACTTGGGTGCGCAGCGCCACCCAAACACCAATAAATCATGCCCTCATCTGTTAAGTTGCTTATATTGTGGTCTGTGGGTTGTATATCATTTATAGACTTGCCTATAGAAAGATCATTGTCTTGTTCAGCAATTAAGAGTTCTTTTTAGAATTATCAGATTGACTCTTTCAGGATTTTCTTCACTTGGTCATATATTGGCTGCTGGAGTTCAAGCTATTCAGAAAAGCATGAATTTACTAAGCTGGGTCTGAATTTGTTGGTAGTAAAATAGGACTAATTTCTATGGAAAACTAGCTCTCCTTTGGCTTATATAAGCATTCAGAAAACAAAATTACGGCTGCAGATTAACAACAATACATCTAGAATTTTGTAGAAAGAAATCAAATCAGTACTCAAGGCATTCTCAGGGTAAACTAACTTAATCTCAGTTCAGAAATAAGGAACAGTTTATCGGAGCATTTTGTCAAACATTTTGTCTGAATCTCAGGTCTGATTCTCTTTAAATACCTCAACTGAACATAGTCAAATAAAATATGGAATCATATCACAATGAAAAACCTATTTCAAAGACGTTATCAGAAATTCATGAACATTCGCTGCTTTTCCATGCTCTAATGCCCTAGTGATGCCCTGGAAAGGTGAAAACTAAGCAAAACTGTCTGAATACTCAACCAAATCCCAATATTCCAAATTGCTAACGTTCTTTGTCTCCTAAGCATTCCAAAGAGTACCTGGTTGCCAGCTGATACCCTCCGAACTGACGGGATGAGCTCATGGCCTTAAAACAGGGAGAAATTTCCTCCAAACTAAACACCCAACTCTGTGGTTGTGTTTTTTTTCTTTCTTAAGTTTTCAGCAGGCAATTAATCACATCTAACGTCTACATTTCATGCTTGGTCAATGGCTGGGAAAGAAGTTTTATTGTTTTTCATGTTTTGGTGCCTCTAAAAATGGGCGTTCTGGCCAGATGTAACATTTTTGTTTAACAAATTCCTTTTTTTTAATTTGGGAATTCAAATCAGCCTTGGACTACTCCTCCCAATCACTGATGAGGACAAAATGGGGATACTTGTAGGTTTGTAACAGTCATATCCCTCATTTTTGGGTGTTTTAATAGTCTTCTTCATTGATCAGCTCTTGACATCTGCTGAGAGATTTCAAACTCATCCCATGGTATATCTTGAACAAAAATTCAAATTTTAGAACCAAGTATTGCTTTATACTGATTTATATTGGTGCTAATACCTATAAATAATCTTTTTGGGTGATGAGAGAGGCTTGGCATCAACAAAGTATGCATCAAAAAAGTATGCAACAGGAAAACCAATAATTGTGTAAATACATAAGGCAAGGTTAGTTGCTAAAAGATATGCACAAGTCTATGGAATAGACTATGAAGAAACATTTGCAGAAGTTGCTTGTTGGGATACATGGAGTTGAGAATAAAGTTGTTTTGGTGTATAATGAACCTTTTTTTCCTAAACCATACTTAAAATATTCTGACTCGGCAAAAACTCACCAGGCCAAAATCTAAACTCAGACTTGGGACTCAACCAAAACTCTGGCATATTAAAAATATACATAAATTTGTAAAATAAACTTCAGTAACATGCAAAATATTGAATTTAGAGAACTTAAGTAGTTTTTCTATTAGTTTTAGACCAAAAAGGGAGTACAATGAACATCATCCTAGAAAAAGATGTCATAGTTCAGCTTCCTAGTAGTTCCAGAAGTATACCAGCTTGGTTTCTGCAGTTTGTTTATAGTATAACATAATGTATTATATATTCTAACAGAATTTTATTTTTTCTACCTCACTTTTTTTCATCCATGTTTGCAAACATGGAGTTAAGATAGTTGAAAAAATAATTTTATTTCTCTTTCCTCACTTTCTCTTTAAATGTAAGCATATTCTATTTTTCTTTGCACTTCTACAAATATGTGGACATATTGATTGAAATAATTATGATGACCCCAAACTGTTTTGCCTGTTTCTTGTTGGTCTTATGATTTGGATTTCTAAGTGCTTTTCTATGAAGAATAATTAGTTGAGAGTTGTCATATACAAATTTGGAACATTTTATTGCCATATTCTCTAGTTTACAGCTTCCTGTTTAGCTCTGGACTTGCAACCAAAAGGATTGACAAGTGTGGTCTCTTTTGACCCATCCTACCATGACTTCAGTTAGATGGGCTTGCGAGTAAATTTGCCAATAAAAACAATAAATTTCCTTATTCTTCTTCACAGAAGCATTTAGAGAGAATTTGTTTTGTTTAGACCCAAGATTAAATTTATGCTAAAATTTGCTGTTCTCACTGTTCTGTTTTAAATCCAGGATTACTTTCTCAAATTTTCTGTATTTACAGCTTGTACAGTTTCGAAGAGCTAGATTTTGGAGCATCGGTGCTACTGGAACTGCAGAATTTAGAGTTGATTGATTTAGAAATTACCCTTGCTGCTGCTGCAACAAAAGCTATTAGTCGTGATGTTTTCGAGCCATATCCAACTTTTCTCTTGAAAGAAGAGGAAATTCGAAGACGTTCTGGTTTCTTTAGCAGTTACAAGCATGTTGAACATACAGATAGTTGTGATGTTTCCAGTACAGGATTGAAACACCTATCTAATAAAAATATTGAACTTCTATGAGACTTAATAGATTCATTTCCCCCTATTTCAGAGATGCAACAATGTTCCAATGAAATAGAATTAGTTTTGAAGCTAGGGATGTCCTGGCTGCAAAACAGTGGCAATTCTGGTAATTTATCTGAAGAAGATTATGGAGAAAAATTAAGGCTTCCATACGAGATCCTTACATATGTTCTCTTTACAAATAGATTGTCTCTTCATCTACTTGGGCAGAGTTGCAGATTAAATGTTGGAGAATGTTTATATCAGTTTGCAGTTTTCTATGACTCTGAAAGGGAGAAAATCTTTAAGCAGTGTAGGAAAACTGAAGGATCTGTCTTTGCCTTCCATGGAAGTCCTATATCTAACTGGTACTCTATTATAAGGTATGTACTACATATCTCTTATGTTCTTGAACCTCCATTAGACAGTGTTAGATAAATTCATCTTTTTAATGGATAGTGGTGTTGAATTTCATAGGAATGGACTAAGGTGCTTGAGCAAGACAGAGTACATGTCTACTGGAAATGCACATGGGAATGGCATCTACTTCTCCCCTGAAATGAGCTGTTCAATAGGTTATTCCAAATCTTTGCCTTGGACAGTGCACGGGATAACGAAAGAATACTGTGTGGTGGCAATGGAGGGATGATTCCCAAAAACCGACTCTTGCAGTTATTCAAGAAAAGAAAGATACTTACACTTGTAACTTCCTAACACTCAGAGCTACTGTGATGTAGAGAACCCTGAGCAATTTTTTTGTTTGAAGAGGAGAATTATTTCTTGCAAAGCTACCTTTTGTCTACAAAACAGGGTGCAGTTGCTGAGTTTTAATGTGACAGTCGAATTTTAATAATGTAAGACAATTTCAGTTTGCATTGGCTTAGAATGTTCTCATACTATTTCTTAAACCAATTAGTCTGCAAAATGTATCATTTTTGCCGAGCATTTTGTGTTACAAAGATAGTAACTTTGGTGCACATGGGCCTCATGTGGAAAAACAAGAACTGTTTATTAAATATTTTAAAAATAAAATTATATAATTAAAAAATAAGTATAAAAATATTTTGAAGATTTAAATTGCAATTATTTCAATAAGAAGCATATAATATTTTGAATTTGAAGATGTATTTATTTGGTTTTGCAGTTTCACAATATCCCCAGTGCTGCATTTTGCATAAGCCAAATTTGCAATGAAATTCAACAGAAGAGTTTTACATTCTTTTCTGGTGACCGGTTTTGTTTATCAACAGATCATGTTGTGTATGCTCAAAATGGGCAATAAACATATATTCCATCGTTACTTGCATTTCTATAAATGTAATTCTGTCGGTGAAAATGATTATTTTTCAATATTCTTCTCTACCTGAAAGGTGTCTTTTTGTTTCTTAGTCTTGAGTTAAAATATGATTGATTGTCTTTGTTGTTTTTGCTAAGATAATGTAGAGATGTGGACCGGTCAATACCTTTTTGCACACGTGGGACATTGAAAACTCCATGGGGTAGTAATTGACAAGAACTTGGGAACATAGAAGAAGCATGGCATTCCTTCACTTAATTTGGTCAGTCATTTAGAGAACTTAAACTGCTCAAATGTTATCCAAAACATTGTAGCTAACCCTATAATATGCCTTAGAGATATCCACTTTTGACAACATTCCCTTCCTGCTATTGCTAACAAGTATCATCTCATGAACAACATTTACGTTTTCCAAGATTGGCCTCCCCTTGATGAAAGTCCTTTGTTCTTCAGAGATGATGCAGGCTAGAAGGGGCTCTAACTTGTTAAGGAAGAAAGGCTCTGTTTTGAACTTTTTGTTTTGGCCTCCTTGTCCTCTGATAGCAAATCTTCATAATACCAGATGACTTCCAGCACTATCTTCTTGATTCTCCACCACTACAATGGTAGCAATCTTTAATCTAAGAATTTTATTCCAATTAGTAAATATTGTTCAAGAAGAAAGGCTTTGTTTTTAACATTATTGTCTGGCCTCCTTGTCCTCTGATAGCAAATCTTTATAACTGATGACTTCCAGCACTGTCTTCTTGTTTCTCCACCACCACAACGGCAGTTGTCTTTAATCTAAGGATTTTATTCCATGTGTGCTTCATGAGAATTGATTGATGGATAAATATTGTATTTAAGTATCATCTCATCAACATTAAATAGTGTTTTTATTAGTTTTCTTCTATTTATGCTGGTGAATAAGCCTCGCTTGTCTCCCTTTCTTAACAACACTATAAACACCAATAATATAGTACTAAGTATTATCCGTACTACAACACATTTCCAGTTAGTTATTTTCCAGTTGCTTTGAAGAGTTTGATTATGTACCTCCATCTAAGGTTTGCATTACCATTATGCTCCAGCTTTGATTTCTTATAAGGTTTAGTTCCGTTGAAGCACATAAAGTGTAGCTTTCTTTCTCCCCTCGACCATTTCGTTATAATCCATTCCAGCTATAACTATGCATCAATATCTCAGCACTACCAGCTTGGATTATGGGCTGCCATCTATATCTTTTATTTAAATTGCAATGCATATTTCACATATGGTGAAATACATGACTACACCACCATAAGTCATATTGTGTGATTCTTTTTCTCCACAAATTCAATGTTGTAACAAAAGAAGCATACTGATGTTCAAACTTTGATGTGACTAATTTTACTTCTACTTGCATTATTTACAGGTAAGAACATGCATTCATTATTTAACACAACTATTAATGAACATTTTGGCAGAAACTTCGCTGCTCTGCAGTCCTTGTTTAAATATAAATGTACTAGTCACACAACAGTGTAAATAAAGTTTGAAAGGGCTTAAAACAATTGTTTAGGAGACTGCCCTCCACTTAAATATAACTAGTTTACTGTGGTGCAGTCTATAATGTTTATAAACTATATTATTAGCAATAATTTATGTAGTTGAATTTATGATCAACAATCATGGTTGATAAATATCTCCTCTCATAGAGATTGCTTGGTGTCTAGCTGTCATAGCTTCTCATTATGGATGCTTCATGTTAAATTTCTGTGGTGTTAAAGGGATCTATCCTTTAAAGTGATTCCCTGATGGTGAGATCTTACATGGCCATTCTCTAACAATGCTAAGGTGTCCTTGTTGGGATTGGAACCTTGGTCAGCCCAACCACTTGACCACAACCCACTGAACTGATTTATTTCACTTTGTTAAAACCATGTATGAATATATTCATGACTAACCTAGATTATTTTTTTTGTGGGAAATTTTGTCCAAGGACTTTATCCATTTTGTAGATACCAATATATAAAGTAATGCAAATTCCATAGCTCTATTGAGGAGAAATGGTCATAATATCAACTTCATTCATTCATCTATTTAATTACAAGGTTATTTTGAGTGACAGTGCCCAATAATTTAGCCCATGTATTATGGAAACTATGATCTAAAGTCATCTTAAATATATTACTAAATTAATACATATTAATTAGTAATATTATTATTATAATAATCTAAATTTTAAAATAATACTTTGAATAGGTAATATTTAATTAATTACACACAAACTTTTTAATTAACAAAAGATAATAGTAGAATATTCACAAAGAAAAGACAGGTGCTAGAAAGGCACATCCCCAAAGTCTATGCGGGATGACATCCAAAACAAAGATGAAAGTTCATAAAAGGGCGAAGCTCAAACATAAAAACTAAGAAGAAAATGCAACATCAATAGGAGGGGAAATCCTCATCATCAGACTTTCTCCAAAAATTGTCAAGGACAAATTTATCATCAAACGACTTCCAACCAGTGAGAGCAACCTCTTTTTCAAGAGTGTTGTAGGAAGGTAACTGAGCACAAATTAGAGAAATGGCTAACTCTAGGTGCAGAAACTTGCCACAATCTAGGCAACCAAGAGCACCACGCCCATGACAAGAGGCGGAAGGTGGTCGTGAGGGTTGAGAGCATCATTATGTCTATTTCTTGGGGGTTAAGAGCCACAAGATTGCAATCCATGATCTCTTATGGAAGATCGGTTGTGACATCACTAGCACCCTCAAAGAGGAGAAGGTGGGGAGGTGGGACTCTGGCAATAGTGTGCAAATTTACTAGCTTGTACCTAAATTTGCATAAGCACGTTAAAGGAAATTATTGATTTAGTATACAAAGAAAAATGAACATCAACTGAACGTTTAAAAATAACCTACATTTTAATCTTTCCAAATGTTGAAGAGAATTTCCACTCTAAAAGCATGCTAAATCTGGGTAAATTGAAAGGGAGACAAGGCCAATCCCCTAACAAAACCATATGCCATGAAAAAGGATCAAGTCTAAAAGGCCTAAAAGGTCTAAGAAATCATGAATCCAACCCAGGCTCTAGTGCAAAACCAGAAGAGATGCTTGACAATCTCAAATTATCCACAAAATAAACAAGGATTAAGAACTCCCAGATGAGTTAAAAGAAAACTAAGTGGAAGGCTCTGATAAAGAATGCACTAGGCAAACTGGGTCAATTTAGGCTCAAGAATAGCTAACCAAATAGAATGGAATTAGCGATGCCAAGTACCAAGAGAGGATTGAAGCTACCAACAACGGTTTAGCTGACCAACCATAGGAAGATGAGGAGAAAGGAGAAAGCCATAAATATTGTTTACACAACTTATAAATATGAAATGGTGTGTCAGGATACCATTTCCAATCTGATGCAGTCAAGGCTAGGGGGTTTTATCAAACTACCCAGCCATGCAGCCAATACAATGTAACAGAAGCATAAATTTAACATAGAAATCTGAAATGAATTTATTAACTTCAAAATATCAGCGTTTACAAATTTATTGGCCCTTCACAGCCTCAACATTATAGTGTAATATTCAATCAACCATGTGCTTACAACACCAAATCACTTTCCAATGGATATAGAGATTGCCCCCAATCTATTGTCGCTCCACTTTTGTTCTGCAATTATTAACACCCTCTGTGTTGAGTGGAACAACCCACATTCCTTTAACAATCACTCCTCATACCAGAGTGGTAGTCACCTTTTTATTCTTCATGTGTGGAAGTTAAACAGTTATGGAACTAAATGTACAAGTATTCAAACTGCCACCGAAACAAATTACTGATAATACTGTTTGGCTAATAACATAAATATCTCTTAATAACATCCCATACATTGGCAAATGAAAGCCTTTTCAAATTTTAAATCTCATTGTATCAGCTATCGGCAAATGTTGCCCTTTTTGAACCTCAATCACAATGCTTATCGGTGAAATTTTAGTTTTTCTAACCTTAGTTACAATTGCTTGTCAATGAAAAGCTACTTTTGAAACATGGACTTTGTCTCTTGTGTCTTCCTCTCTATCAGTGATTTGATCATTTTTTGAAATTGCTCTTTGTCCACTCTACCGGCAGAAACTGATTTTGTCGAACCTTGGCCTTGGTCTTCTATCAACAAACTATCAAACTACTTTCTTTCACTTGGTGTCTCTTCTCTTTCACCAAACTCAGCACATACTTATGTCCATACTTCACGATAGTATACAAATTCATTTTACCATCATGGATGGCTTCCTTATCAAACTGCCAAGGTCTACCCAAAAACACGTGATAGGCACTCATTGACATAACATCACACAAGACTTCGTCCTTATATGCCCCAATCTGAAAACTAATCATGCATTTCTCTTTTACGACTAATTCATGTTCCTTTTGCAACTAGGTGACTTTATAAGGACTAGGATGTTTTGTCTTTTTCAAACATAGTTTTCTACGATTTCCTCTTAAACTAAATTATCAATACTACCACTATCTACAATTACTTTACAACACTTATCTCTAGACTTGCATACAATTCTGAAAAGACTTATCCTCTGAAATGCTTCATCCTTCTTCACTTCTGGTGTTATTAACACTCTTTTGAACATAAGAGACTCGCCCTCTTCAAGCTCTTCCACTTTCGGTGATGCCACTCTCTTCATCTTCATGTACCATGTTATTTCTGCCCATACTTTTCTTATTCTTCTCCTGATGTAATTGTAGACATTCGTAAGTTGTATGTCTTGCCTCACCACATTGAAAACATTTCCCAAGGAACCCCTTGCTACTGCTACCACGTACTCCTATAGAGTATTCTCTTCCTCTCACTCCTTATTCCATTTTGAATTTGTTTCTTCTTCCTAAACTTGTTTTCCTTTGTCGTTGCTTCCTTGTCCTCTCCTGTCTAAGAATTTCCCTCTTCCTCTTACATTACTATGTTGTCTTCTTTCTATCTTTTTCTCTGCTTTCCAAGCATATTGATATGTAGGAGTCCAGGTCAACACTAAGAGGGGGGTGAATCAGTGTTGTATAAATTTTTACAACTTATTATAACTTTATCTTACTAGAAAAATAGAGAGGAGGACATTAATGATTTGTTGACTTTATATGCACAAGACTTATAGTAAAAGATGTAAACAAAACTCATGATCAAATGATTAATATACACACAGAGAGATGAAATCAATGAAAAGCATGACACAAGCTTTTTACCGAGTGGAAAACCCTCCTGGGTAGAAAAACCACTCAAACTGCCTCACTGGCTTAAATGAAAAACTTCAAGTTTACAAATGTCTCACTGACATATACAGAGGTCTCACTGACCACAAGGCTCACTGGCATAGGAAGGTCTCACTGACCATAAGCCTCACTGGCATACTGTGCCTCACTGGCAAACCAAATCTCCAATAGAAATAATAAACAAATTCATAGGTTACTTTGTTTCTATTCAATTTACAATTCATCCACCCGATTATCTCTGCATAACTCAACACTCTTTCTTCATCACATACCCAGTATCATATTCTCATCTTTCTTTTCTCTTCAAAAGGATAAATGTCTTCAACTGTGCATTTTGAATCACCCAAAAACTTAACATACAATGTTCCTGCAAAACATTATATACAAGACGATTTTTCATATTTTGTTTTCTCTCTATAATTATTTTAATGTGCAAAACAAATTGTCTCTTCAATGCCTTGGAATCTTTCATATTCCTTCAAGAAATTTTCTTGCATCTGATCACACAATATCTGCAATAAAATTATAAACAAAAGGACTCTTGGAATTTCTCTACTCTCTGCAAAAATATCTTCTTTACACAAATATCTTTCATATTTTTGAAACCTTCAGTCTGTTCATTTTCCTTCAATCTTTTGATCTTCCCTGCACAACCTATCTTAAAAATAAGATCATAAAAAATCTTCAAAGAAATCACAACACCATTCATCTTCCTCTTGCTCTGTAATCAAAAATTCATTTCTCTGCCCCAAAAAAAATCTTCAATAACAATATGTCAATATCCAAAAAGAAACTCTCTTCTTCCTTTTTAATCTCCAATTTTACTCAAGTCACAAAAATCTCTCTTAAAAAAATTTATTTTTAAAACTTCCAGTCCTATATGAGAGGAGACCCATTTAATTTAGAAAAAGAATCTACAAAAAATCTCCCATCAAAAAATCAATAAACTAGGTGAAGAAAAGTTTCTATATTAAAAATGCACCTAGTTCTCCATAAAATGTGAACGAACTCTCCCTTTTCATAAAGCATATTTAATGCTTTTTAAAACCCAAAATAACCGATGCTTTTTAAAGCATAAAACATCTTCATGAAAATCGGGCTCCAAATATACATTTACTTTCTTATTCGAGCATTCAATGTTCTTTTTAATAAAGCATTCGATGCTCTTTTAAAACAATTACCTTGACCACCGGTGGACTAGGTTAGGAGGGGCCGGTTTCACAATGAATTTGGTGACATAAGTTGTCACTTAAGTGACATGCTTACCTAATATATCAAGTCCCTGATTTCTTATAATAAAAAAAACTTACGGTTTGAGTGATATACTTTGTGCCTTATAAGATACTTAAATCACCCTTTAGAGTTTACATTTTCCAAACCTTGACTAATGAGTCTTACACTTGGCACCTTTAACTTGTCTATTTGATCATCATGTGTTAAAACAACTTTGTAATTTGTCCATCTCTGTTGGCATTGCTATGTCCTGAGACAACATGTTCTAAGACAAAATGAAGCACTTTGTTGAATGTTTGTTAGGTGTTAAGCACATTGCCATTTTACCTCTGCAAAGACACTTAACTTTAACACTAAACACAGGTCTTTATCATAGAAATATAAACCATACTTCACCAGATCTGCATAGTATGGTACCACTGCCATGATGTCAATTAGGTGATGTTGATATGATGCATACTAACCCTTGTCATGTTATTCAAGCTCTTGAACATAAAAACAAGAACCTTGCCCTGATTTGACACTGATTGCATAGTATGTAGTGAATGTCACTGATGAACTAAGCAGAGAATGCCACTTCCATTGCATGAACCAAGAATGATATGACATTTCCTCTGAAACATGCCTACCAAGAATATGTCATTTCCACTGATGAATCATGACATTGTGAAGACCAACTCAACTAATCAAGACATAAATTCCATCACATATAAACTCCAAATTGATACTCAAATGATCAACCATGATTTACCAAACATTCTTTACCAAACCAATACAACATCATACCAATAGACCTAATGAGGAAGATATAAATGAAATCTACAACATCATACCAATAGACCTTAATAGCTCATCATGAAGTATGAGGCATAAGCATGTGGACTAATGAAGCATGACACACAAAATGAACATTCTAAACCAAACATTACCTTAATCAACTGAGCTCCTTCAAAGCAAAGCATAATAGAACCAAACCAATACCAACTGAGATCTTCTTTGAGGTCTTCTTGAACAACATCCTGATACTAATCTAAACAAGAAGACACTCTTGCCATCAATACTACATTACACCAAACCAAGTCCACATCTCTGTGAACTGACCAAGCAATGAACAACTATCTCCTCCTAATGTCCTGCAACAACTATGGCAAATTTACATCATCAATTGAACACAGTTTTGACATCAATGACATCCTGTCACCATCATGATATGCCTCCTCTAGTGTAGAAATCTTTAGCATACTCATCTCATCTTGTATATTAAACCTCAACCCATTTATATAGCTAGCTACTTTCTCTTTATCCATTTGATGATGCCCAGATCTAATTACCAATTTATAAAACTTTTCAGTATGGTCCTTTATGCTCATATCTTTCTGCTTCAAATTCTAAAGTTTTATGAACATCTCCAACTCATAATCTCCAGGAATAAATTTGGCTTTCAATCGAGTAACCATTTGATTCCAAGTTGGGTTATTCTCACATATCCATTATCCACTCTCTCTCTTTGAAAATCCCTCCACTATAAAGCAGCATGTCCTTTGAGTTTTGTTTGTGCCAATATCACCTTTTTAGGGTCGCAAATATTTTCATATTCAAAGTATTCTTCTAATTCGCCTATCTAATCTATCAATTCATCGGGATTCAATGTTCTAGAAAAATTAGAAATTTCTATTTTGTTACCTCCTCCAACTCCAGAAAACGCTCTCAGGAACGGATCCTCTCAAGCATCTATCGGCTGTTTGTTTTCTCTTTCTCCTCCATCCTCCACAATTTCATCCTCATCATCAGCATGATCTTTCACACAATCTGGGTTTCTTCTCAATCCAGCAACTAAATTTCTCAACTCATTTTGTGTTTCAACATGAAACGGTTCTAAGATTTCATCCATTCTAGGAACTCTTCTTCTCAGTGGCATCTTCTCAAATTACAACCACTACTGCTTGCTCGCCACAGACACCAGGGAAACAAAATCCTCCTCTACTCAAAACTCCAGCGTCTCTTTTAGCCCTCAGTAATTACGGGACTCCTCTTCACACCCACAAATACCCTCTCGAGCCCTCAGAGATAATGCTCCAGGTTCTCCATAACGTATCTCCTCCTAGCAAGAAAGCCTTTCTCTATATTACAACTTGATGCAGTCAAGACTAGGGGTTTTATCAAACTACCCAATCATGCAAACAATACAATGCAAAAGAAGCATAAATTTAACATAGAAATCTGAAACAAATTTATTAACTTCAAAACATCAGCATTTACAAATTTGTTGGTCCTTCACAACCTCAACATTAAGATGCAATATTCAATTGACCATGTGCTTACAACACCAAATAGCTTCCCAATGGACACAGAGATCGCCCCTAATCTATTTTCGCTCCACTTTTGTTCTACGACTATTAATGCCCTCTGTGTTGAGCAGAACAACCCACATTCCTTTAACAACCCCCCCTCATGCCAGAATGGTAGTCCCCTTTTTATTCTTCCTGTGTGGAAGTTAAGCAGTTATGGAACTAAACAAACAGGTATTCAAACTGCCACCAAAATAGATTACTAATAATACTGTTTGGATAATAACATAAATATCTTTTAATAACATCCCTATGACATCAACAAACGAAAGCCCTTTCAAATTTTAAATCTCTTTGTATCAGCTATCAGCAAATGTTGCCTTTTTTGAACCTGAATCACAATGCTTATCGGCAAAAGTTTGATTTTTCTAACCTTAGTTACAATTACTTGTCGGTGAAAACCTACTTTTTAAACTTGGACTTTGTCTCTTGTGCCTTCACCTCTATCAGTGATTTGATCATTTTTCAAACTTGCTCTTTGTCCACTTTATCGGCAGAAATTGATGTTACCGAACCTTGGCCTTGGTCTTCTATTGGCTAATTCTCCCAATTTTGTACTAATGAAAAAACTTAACAATTTCCTCTATCCACAAATATTCAGTCCCACAAACCTTGGACTTTAAGGGTTTTAACTTTAACTTTATCACTCAAGTTCTTAAGCTTTTATCGATGAAATTTGTCTTTCTTGAACCCTATCGGTATATCGGCAAATTTTTAAAGTTACAAACTAGTTCGTAAACAAGAAAATTTACCAATACCAAGTGTTTAGTCATCAACTCTTTCTATCAGAAAAACTAGTATTTCACAAACTCTTTATCTTTTTTGCAAAGGCCCCATTCATATGCTTGTCGCTAAACCAGCAACTTTTCAAACCCACGAACTAACTGAAGACATAGAAATTTTCTTCTATTGGTAATATTCCAATCCCATGAACTAAACAAATCGTGGCTCCAAAAGATCTTATCAACGAAGTGAGTCGTCGACAAACGTATGGGTTCGCGAACGAGTCAATTTGCCGACTAAGTTCGCAATCTTGCAACTTCGCCGACAATGAAGAAACTTCAATCTAATTCACCAAAACTTCAGACGTCTAACTGAAGAATACTTAGAAAATCAAACTTCCCTCGAAGGCTTTGGTCGGGGAAATTGCCTATCGGCGAACCGAGAAATTGGCAAACTGTCGAACCGGGGAACTGAAAAGTTTACGAATGGTAGACTTTTCTGACTCATCATAACATCATCATTTTTCATCCAAATTTCACCAAATTGGAATTAGGGATACCCATTAGGCTATTCTACATGATGATGCTCTTATCTTGGCCAAATAAATATGCATTTGCTCCAAAAACACAAAACCAAAACTGCAAGAAAACAAAGCCAAAAAAAACATAGAAAATAAAATATATTTTTGGTGACACAGGATTGCCACTGAACCTGGATGCTCCTAGATCTCACAATCCTTCCACTAAGGCTTGAATGATCTAACCTAAATTTTATGAATCATCTAGGGAGAAATGGCATCAATAGTAGTTTAAAAAGTCTCCTTGTCTTTATTGGACTACTTGAATTTCATTTTAATTTATAGCCAACAAAGAAACTTCTTGGTATCTCCATTAATGAGATCTAGTAACACTCTAATGCCTCGTTTAAAAATGTGGAGCAAAATACTAGCATTGTTCTACAAGTTACAACAACTCTGCAGCACACTATTTCTTCCAAAGAACAAATTTTCTCAAAAGCACTTGGAAAATAAACATCAGGAATTCATTCTAAACACCTTTAACTTCTACTCAAAGCAACTGCACCAAGGAAATGTAACCAACATGCTCACACTCTACAACAACAACATCTACAACAATCTCCCCAAACACTAATCAATAAACAAACTTCGGTGTTGACATTAATGACAACACTTACTACTCATACTTGCAACAAATCTGCCCACCTCTTTTCAATACTATAAATCAATCCTTCATCTACTTATCAATTGTTCACTTTACTCCTCAATTGGTTGCTAGTATGAGATCCTTCTTAAATATAGTTGATTGTTCACACCTAAATGGAAAAATTATGCCAGGAGAAAGAGAGTTGAATGAAGAGGTGATCTGGCCGATGATGGCATGGTTCGGTGGTTAAGTCACTCAGGATGTAGTGGCGGCCACCAGAGTTCAAACCCCCGCTGGGCCAACGAGCTCGCAAGGCTTTACGCCTTCACTGGGCCAATGAGCTCGCGGGTTTGAAGTGTTCTTCCTAGGGGATGAGGTCCCCCAGTTGTGGCCTCACCGGTTCATTGCTCCGGGCAAAAGCATTCGCGTGGAGCCGGAGGGCGTGTCGCACCAGCGTCGCCGGTCACGTTAAAAAGTTTACCAGGTGCATTAAAAAAAAAAAAAAATGAAGAGGTGATCTGATTCACCAACTCAAGATGATTCATGGCTTTATGCCTTTCTTTTATGTCAAGGTGTAGCAGACCTATAAGCTCTTCTTTCAAACATTATTTGCATTATAAAGGACATCGGGCTTTGATATTGGTTTTGAAACCACATTAAAGTGCTGACAGTACTAATCATTAATAAATACAAAAACTTGATCCATTAAAATTTTCCTCCATATTTAACATACATATTAACCAATGCATTTGATATGAAGACTTGAGACTGGAAACTAAATCTAGTAATATGGGTATGCATCTGCTTTCCCTATTCTGAATCATCGAGATTTACACGTGCATTCAACATGGTAGTAGATGTGAAGTGACCTGCCTTCATACCCAACTTATGCATTTTCCAAAATTGTCTCTGAATATCTTCATAATTCCCATGTTGGGAATATTTTGTATCCATTGAAAACCTTGACACTAGTATTCTCATGAGTATTTTGTCAAACATTCTATGCATCCCCAATTCAAGATGAATAATTAAGAGGCCATACAACTTGGGTAATTTGAAAGCTATAATGATTACTACAATGGTGATGCTTGTGAAGTGGTAGGCATAACTAGGCGACCGAATCACCAAGAGAATCCTCATGGGCTTTTGTAGTAATATCACCCCAGATTTCTATTTGTCCCAGTTGAGAAGGAATGTGCTTTTTTTGAAAAAGATTAAAGTTTTGAATAATCGTTTCTTTTTCTATTTTCATTCCATAGGAGGGATAATACCCTACATCAAATGAACTTTGGAGGATGCTAATATCGCAAGGTGACTAAGACAATAGTGAGAGAGAGAGAGAGAACCTTTATACTTGCGACAACAAGATGATCTCACATGTGATAATGTAAATGATATGATAAAAGTTTAAAATTAGTTAGGGTCAAATATGTGGGTAACAATACCAAAAGAAGAATGAAGATGAGGAAACTTGGAGGATGGATGAACAATAACAATGGGACAAGGTTGGGTAGGAGGGAGAAAATGCACTACATAATGAACTAGAATAGTTTTGATTAAGATTAAGATAGTTTTTAAGGGATCATAAACCTTGTATAGAACCAAATTTTGAAAGGGTTAAGAACCTTAAATAAAATGGAGCCTTAATCAACAATAGCCTAAAAGGTCAGCGAAGCTACCATTATAGACCAAACCAAACTAGAACCGGCCTACACAACACCTAGCCTCATCCTTGCAATTTAAACACCCTTGACCTAGGTGTGGGATTCATATACATGTTTTAGAAGACCTCTCTTCCATCTTTGAGCAATCATCCACAATACATAATTTTACAAATCCTTAGATCAAGGAGAGAAGAAAGATCTATCCTCTATCCTATACCAATCTGAGACACCTCACTACAAAATGTCTAGTCAAAGAAGATAAATATTGTACCAAGCCCACAGGGAGAGTAGGAGCAACGGACCCACCACCCATTTCCAGAGCGGGTCAAGAGGTGGTGCCACCAAAACCTAGGTCATGAGAAGAAGTCCTATTAGGAGAAAAATTAATAGCCTCAACATCTCTAGGGGGATTCACCTCAAGAACAGGGGCCTCTGGGACCACATTCTCAGTCCCACCTTCCTTAGAATTAGAAAAATCACCAATAGTCAAGTGGTCAAGGAGGACATTCCTCAAATAAGTAGTTCAACCCACATCATTGCATCAAAAATGGGGGCAATTAGAGGTTACGTGTCCACTAGCAAAGCATCTCCTATATCAAAAGGGGATACCCTAATAATCAAGCATGTGAGTCCAAGGTCTATCCCCCACCATTGCGATAATATCCTTAAGAAGATCCTTCGAGATGTCGATATCCACTTGAATACGGGCATAGGCAGTGTGAATGAAGTTTGAGGAATCTAAATCCTCATGTAGAATATGACTAAGAGCATTGCCAGTAAACTGAAATTAGGAGACATCCTAGAAGCAGAGAGGGAGGTTAGGTAGTTTGACCAAAAATGGCATGATACAAAGAGATTATGTTAGAGGATTAAATGGTGTAGATGGGATTTGGGTGCCTTCTCATCCCACCAAATCAAGAGTCAATCTCCCAAATTCAATTCATATATAGAAATACAATTTGCATGCTCATTAATTCGTTCAACCATATTCTTATACTTTCATTAAATTATATTCAGAGATCTAGAACTTCACAAAATAAATAAAAGAGAATACTTTATTTTTTATTCATCAAAATGGATGGCTTATGACCTTTGTTTTTCCTTTCTCAGATTCAAAGTTCAATTTGGAGGTTTCAATTTTTGTATGCCCTATTATCTTTGTTTTAATTTTCTAGTTTCCACCATCTCATTGATCCCTTCTTTGTCTACTTATTCTCTTTGATCCTTCCATTCCTTTTACCTCTTTTCCTCTATCTTTTCTTTTCTCTATGTTTGCCGTGGCTTGTTTTTCCTCTTTCTTTGTTTATATCTTCTTATTTCCTGTATTTCTCTCCTATAAACCCACAACTGGTTTTTTCTTTTCTTCTCCTTTCTTTAAATCTTAAGCTTGTTCTCTTTCTATTCTTTTTTTCTATTCTTCTTTTCATTATTTTCTTCTTCTCTTAATCTGCCTCACGCCTTTATTTTTCTACTTTTCTTCCTATATTTTTTTTCAATTTGCTTGTGGCCTTCTTGTTCTTGTTCTTCTTATCTATACTTTCCACAGCCTCTCTTCTCATTTTCTATGTATTTCTCCAAAATAAAATCTTTCTAAAATTCACTCAATTCCTTTTCCATCCCTGTTTGTTCATCTTCCATGCATTTTTATTTTCTCCTTATTTTGGAGAAAACAATGAAAAGAAATTAAAATGTTGCCTTATCCACACAACCTCAAAGGCATCAAGCAGCTAAAAAAATGAGATCTACAAATTCTATGTGTCCATTAAAGGCATCATCAAGTTGTTAGGATTAGAATAATAGAAACTATAAGATGCCATGCCTCTTTTATATGGTGAAATATGTCCTAGAATAAATGTACCTTATCTGATATCAAAATTTAGAGGAAGACAACTAAAACTTGATAAACCTTAGAATCCAATGTGGATACCTTAAACTATATATATTTATGTGCTCCATTGCATTACTTAACAAAGACAAAACTCTATTATTCAAAATCTAAACTCAATAAAATGATGGATTCGGCCACATCATATGGTGACATTTATTGACATTAATTTTGAATGAAAAAAATCATCCTCCACTATTATTGAAACCATAGAGTGAAATGAATTAAATCAACATTCATTCAAACTCCTGACAACTCCAAAAGATTTTACAAAGCATGGAATGAACCTCTAGAAGCTCAAAACCAAACAATTTTGAAACCGCAACAAACAAAATCAAGAACGTACACAAAACTGCGAACTCAAAAAAACTAAACAAAAATTATGAAATAACAAAATTTATGTGTAAGATTGCTCTTACGCTCGAATGCTCTTGCATCATTAATAGAGGGAAACCATAGTTTGAGTGAGAGGGAATGATGACCCCGCATCTAAATCCTACCATCAAACACTAGCTTCCCTACACAATGAACTAGAATAGTTAACTTTGGTAAAAATACCTTCAAGAATATCAAGACCAAATGGTGCACCAATGAATAAATTATGAATAGGATCAACCAATTATGTAGGAGAATTAACATTATTAAGATCTTGGAAAATTGATTGTGCACGTAAAAAAGTCTCTTGCTTATTCACATATGCCTCATGATCAAAATCAACTTGCTAATTACATTTAACATACATGTTGAACCGACAATGATCTCTTGATTAGATGAATGATAACCCATAGTAGGATGTAGATGGAGACTTCTAAAAGGGAGGTTATACTAGTTATGAGACTTTGGTATAAACAAAACCCTAAAGGATTAAAGGTGATAAACCAAGGGTATTGGGGTAATATATAACTTTAAAAAGTAACAGGTCTTAGATCTAAAGAGTAGATATAAAAAAAAATCCTAAGAGTGTGTAAAAGTAGATAAGTTCACCAAAATAAAAAAGTAAAATACATAGAATTTTCAAAGATCTAGGCTAAATCAATTAATCAAACAATGAATAGCAATCAACTCTAATATAACAAGTTGAAGGGGCAGCATTCTTTATTAATTCGATATGAAACGATACAGTGCAAAAGATTTATACAAGGATGATGCAGTTCACGCAACAGTATATGAGTTATAACTGCAACATTGTTAACAATGTAATACCACAATTGCTATAACTATTCGCCAACATTCCCCCACTTATTACATTGTTCTTGCAATAGTACCAAAGGACCCCCCCTGAATGCTAAAATACTCAACAAAGCTGATTACATAATATGAATACATATTTTATAGAAGATCTCCTCCCAAAGAACAAATCCTGAACCAAGCGGGGCTCCATCATGTTGTCTCATCCACCCTCGGAAAGGTGTAGCTTTGAGCTGTGTTCTTGAGCTCTTTAGTCCCAAGCTCTCAAATCACAGAGTCTTGAATTATTCGACAATGAACCCTAAGAGATACGACAGATCTCTGCCATTGTCTAGTGACCGCGAAAGGGTATAATTCTCGATCATATACTCTTTGAAGCTTGCTGGACAACAATCCATATTGAGCTCAACACCAAATCCCAAACCTGTCTCCAAAACAAAATCTTCACAAAACATACATTCTTCGAATCCGTCAGGATCAACAAAGAAAAGCAAAACAACCTAAACAAAAAAGGCTTCTCATGCAAAGCATAATCTCAGAGTGAGAAGCTAACTTGAGATGATGGAAAATCATCCATCATCCAATGCCACTGCCTCCAATATGATGTGGTTACACTTTAACCAACTGATGTCTTAGATCAGTCTTTGGAGGCCTCATCAGGAATATAAAAGATGGCCCAGAAAGCATAAGCTATCTTTGACATATGTGCACTCATGATGATAATGTCAATTTGAACCAATGATAGACCCATACACTAATCAACCTTATATCTCCAAGACATTATTAAACCTTCAACAATTTTTCCTTATTACTCCAAATAGAAATAATATCTGAGAATGATTATACCTTCACAAAACAAAATTCACCCGTATCTTGCTTATCTCCAAGTAAAAGAATTTATAATTATAAGGAACTTTGCAAGTGTAGAACCATTCATCTCTAACAAGATAAGAGATTCCCTTATATAACCAAATTTCTCTTGAAATGCATTACTCAACTCTTTTGCAAATAAAAAAACTTTCAACTTCATTTATAGCTATGTATTAATCTGTTCTTCCTGACCACAAAACACTTAAAAATGATTTTTCTTATCAACTATCCAATGCATCAATTGATAATGTAAAATTTAGGGTTTATTTTGCAAACCTCTTCCTTCAATCTTCAATACTACACTTCGCACATTGGAATGAAACTGCACCTTACATGGCTGTGAAACACTAAAAAAAATCTACATGCCTCTTCTTGCTAATTTTCAAATGCTTTCCTTATGCAAATAAAATCAGTAGAAACTCTTCTTACTTCAAATGTTAGATCTCTCCAAAACTTACATAATCATAGCTAACATCACCAGTCAGAGTAACTAATTTTCCTTCACCCGCAGCAATGAAGATTGGACAGCACTTTTATTCAAAGGGCGAGGAGATCTTGTAGGTAGGCTTCCATCACAAAAGAACCATCTAGTTGGTACCTCCAATCAATGATAATGCATACCCAAAAACTCACAAGATCAGCCTTGATTCTACAGATTTATTGCACTCCATAACATCTTTGCTCAAATGACTGAATCGGCTCAAAATAGTGATATCATTCCTACGCCTTAACAAATATAAGCGTTCGACTCCATTACACTCTCCCAAAATCAAATTGAAATGGTAGTGCCTTCAAAAAAATGCAGATTTATCTTTTATATAATGTATTATATCATACCGAACTTTTGCATTTGATCTTCAAGAGGTTTTCTTCTGCAACAACATACTTTTTTCCTCAAATTCCACGATTTGAGTCGAATTTATTCCTGGAAAGTGGTGCCAATGTAGTTTAAAAATCCCAAAATACCACAAGAACTACCTTCAATCAGATTTCTCACATAAAACACCTTCTTCAAATGTCGCGCTCAGCAATACTATGTGCCTGTATTTAATGAACAGCAAATGCTCTGGAAAATCTTCCTCCATGATCCATAACCGCTCTGATACCAAACTAAGGGGCAGTATTCTTTATTGATTTGATATGAAACGATACATTGCAGTAGATTTATACAAGGATGATGCAGTTCACGTAACTGTATATCAGTTATAACTGCAACATTGTTAACAATATAATACCACAGTTGCTATAACTATTCGCCAACACAAGTTAGGAATAAAACTATCTAAAATAAGTGCAATGATAAATGTTAAGAAAATTAAATAATAAAATAAAGGTACTTAGCTTTAAACTTTGATGTAGATGTCATGTGAAAGGCATCCTCTCAATTTGCTAAGTTTTAAGTGACTAGTGGTCTTTACCTATATCTTCAGTTCACATTTGTGACTGTGGATTTGATATTTATGAATTTAGATCTGAACCTTACTCATAGATAAGAACCCTCCACGTGGAGTTAAACATTGCTACTTCTACATAAGAATGGTATCTACAAACATCATTTTGGAGTTTGCTAGGTGAGTATGATTCTCCCTCAATAAAACTCTTAGATACTAACTTATTAGTTCTTTGGAAATAATGAAAAATAACTAGTCATGCTTATTTTCCTAGATACTAATGTAAGGAAATGATGCATATAGATACTAGAGATTTGAAATTGGGTGATAGATAGGTATTTACTAAGGCTTGAGTCTAAAGTTTAAAAATAAACTATGCAAATAGAAAAAATAAACATCATAGTATATACCAACTTTTATACAAAATCACACCTTTCATTATATAAAAACAGCTAAACCAAAATAAACCTAAAAAACTAAAAACTAATTATATAATTTTTGTTAGGAATAATTGTCTATATTACCATTAAGATAAAATAATATTATACATATTCACGAAAAAGAGGTGGGTGGTGAAAGGAAGCAAGATATGCGGAAATAACTTCCTACACTGATCTAATGAGGAAAGTTATGCAAATTTCAATCTTTACTAGTTACAGGTTATTAGATGCACATTAATAGAGAGGTAATAACAACATCCTTGAATGCAAATACAAAACCTAAAACACAAGATATACGTGGGGAAAACCCTTTTCGGTGAAAAACCCCACACTCCAAAACCTGCACAATATATTCTTAAATCAAAAGATGATTACAACATACTTGCAATGCAAGGTCTTTTAGTAGCACACAATGTCGATTCTCATTCGCATCCCATGACCTTTCACATCTCTAGCCATTTTTTCCATGTCGGCCAATAACAAACTAAATGTTTATGCCTTTATTAAATATAGGGTATTTTTTGCTTTGGGGGAGCTTCTCCCGAGCCCCTGAATAAGGGCACTACCCCCTGCAACTCCCGTTGGGGGCGTTGCTCCTAGACCCCTACTGTGGGCTCCACCCTCGGGCCCCTACTAGGGGGATACGCCCCTCGGGCCCCACACCAGGTTCTCTACCCCCTACACTCCCCCGTTAATTATTTCAGGGGGAAACCACGGCTGACAAAGTCGCCAAAATTGATCTTGTTGCATGTACACAAGGTGCCGACACATGGAAAAACTATGTCAAGTCAACATGGGATCCTACAACATAGTGTTGAATAAATAAATGCAACATTAGGAACTTGCAAAGGTCGAGGCACCTTAATTCCCAACAGATGGAAGAAATCACACCCCAAAGTCCAAACAGGGCTAAGCTTAGAACAAAAAACAAAGACAAATAAGCTCTGTAGCAAGAGCGATACCATTAGAGGTGGGGGTTCCATGTCATCTAGTTTTTACCATACATCAACAAGGTCCAAGTCATCTAGGGGAGGATCCCAGCTAGGAATAGCACCCTCATATTTATCATCCTTTCGTGTGAGACTCTATCCATCCAACCAACCCATGGTCATAGTCTTGGGGAGAGGAAGAATGAGAGCGGGAGGGTTGAAACCACCCACAAATAGTTTTGTCCTTAGTTTTGTGTGTAGGGGTTTGAAAAGTGTGTGAGTGATCACCTTGAGTAGTATGGCTGCATCCACAATGATGACCATGAGGGGAGAGTGACCACTGCTAGAGGCTAGAGTTGATGTAACCATGGCAATAAGGGGAATTACCCCAATGATTAAGAAGCATATGTATATGTGCTACTTAAGTGCAAATTTATTGGCTTGCACTTGAATCCATTCCTTCGAAGATGACAATAGTATTATCAGAGATATATTTAGATTTTATAAAGCCAACTTGCCTAGGACTCACAATTTGATGAAAAAGGTGGCACAATTTTAAAGCAAAAAAAATTAATAATAATTTATTAAGAGACCTTGAGCAAGGTCAATCTCCAATTATATATGCCCACTAAATTTCCTCACTTATATATGAATTTAATATTTATATAGTTTTCACCCTTACTATATAAAATTTATAATAAACTATAAAATTAATATTATTTAAATACAAATAACTTATTTTATTTTAAATATTTTAAATAATTATCAATAATATTGCATACTTTTACTCAACATATGTCTATGTCAACTAATAACTTGATGTTGTCTTTGTAAGACCCCCAAAATACACAAGCATCAACTAATTTGCCAACTGGGATGACAAAATAGCAAGTTTTTTAAAAACTTGTTGATTATAGTTTTTTAATATTACAAGGATTTTCAATGATCAATGGCATTGGCACCATTAAATGTAACTATTTCTATTAGCCTTTGTTTTGCCACCTGCAACAAACATGCCACCTGCCATTTTTTTTGAAGTATTTTTTTTTGTAAGAAGAGATTACGAGAGCTGAGTTTAATGGAAAATATCACTAATGGTAGCATTCATTTGAATAAGTTTAAGCAATTAGAAAAATTAGAATTCAATCTTCACTACGTTCAAAAATTAGAGTCTTAAAATAAAACTAAGCATATCATGCATATGCGATTATCTAAAAAGCTACACTAAAAAAGCAGTTCTAAAAATAATAAATCTCATGCAATCTAGTTGCATGGAATAAAACTATTGTGCGTATGTCTTCAATCTCCCTGGACTATAAATTTACTTACCTGGACTTCGAGGCAACATATTCTAATTTCTTTTCACTGTTTTGCCAGAGGCGTTTAATTATTCGATCTGAGTTTGCATAGAATCTGATATTGAAGGCATTTTCCACTGTATTAGTCATGGGTATGTGCTTCTCCAGAAAGGAAAATAATTACTCACGAGTCGTTTCTAATGAGCTTGAAACCCAGCTACATGGAGGGGGAAATAAAATGAAGAATTTACAGGAAGTAGATTTTAGAAACCCCATGATCAAGCTGACCAATAAGTTTATTGAGTTTGATTTCTCTCCTAATGAGGGAGGTGATGATATAGTCATGTGCAACGCAGCAGTGGAAATGATCAATGCAGGATTCCTGTCGGTGCACCAAATGAAAGGTAAATTTTGTTAGGATTTTCTTTGAGACCATACATTTTTCTTTCTTACTAGGTAAGATATCTGTTTGCTTAAGAGTAAGTCCTCATGTGGCCAATGTGTTTGTGCTATGCAGCTAACAAACAGAATCGTAAGAAGAAGGTGAGATTTGCAGAAGATGTTGTAGAGCCATCTTCAAACAATGTGGCTTATAGAGAATGCACGAACTGGCAGTGGCATACAGATCAAGACAATGTGGCTTACAGAGAATGCACGCACTGGCAGTTGAATTCAGGGATTCTGTTCCTTCTGTGGAATTGTCTTCTGAGTCGAATAATTCCGTCTACCCTCTATAGGCATGCAAATTAAGCATAGAGGTACGATGCCTTCAAATTTCCAAAGAGCTGCATCTAGACAAAAATAAAGATAAAATCGGCAAATTATTGAAATAGGGTTTCTTTATGGAAAAGATTTAAGAAATTACAGGGTAATATGGCGTAGCTGCTACTAGTTGAGCTGGATTTGAAGAGCCTGTAAGAGAAAGACTGTTAATTGCGGCATTGATGAGCTGCGTGGATCAAGACATCTAAGCCACATTGATATTCAAGATTTTAATTAATCATTATAAAGAGAGATGTAAAACCATTTATTCCTATCATGTAATTAATAAGTATTGTACAATGGAAATTGATTTCTGTTATATCTCTTCTAATTATATTGTATATATGTATTTTTATTTTGTTTCTCGTTTCCATTTTACAATTTAAAAAAATTATAATGAAGAGTTAATTAAGAATTAGCAGTTGCAACTACATCATCTGACAAAATTCCTCTATCCTTTATTCTATATGCTGGACGCCTTTACCCTGTTCCAGCAGCCCATTTTATTTTGTTTGAGCAAGCTGTAAGTATGCTGAAGGATGGCGTAGATGTCTGGCATTATACCTGTAATTATATTTCCTGTAAGCCTTTCAAGGCATCCGAATAGATTTTAAAAAAAGGAGAGGGTTGAAACCCCTTCTCCTTTCGGTGGGATTTCGAACACCCATTCTTATTGCAAAATAACTACAAAAACTAATATGCCCCCCTCTCCTTCAAATCTCCTCTTAATTGGGATGCCACCTTAGTGCAGCTGCGATGTTTAAAGCTCTATATATTTTGGACTATAAGAATTTTTTCTTGTTTTTTTTTTGATCTATGAATGATGTTTAGATGTTCTCAATTTACACTGAAGAAACTTTCTTAGGTTTGTTTCTCTGAAAAATTCTAGATTTCTAAGATGAGTTAAACAATGTTGATAGAGTCTTAGCATTTTTATACATTTCTGATGATTTGTGACTATTCGTTTAGAAGCATTAGGTGCTGATGTATTTTGTTGATCCCTAATTTGAGGGTTTAATGGACCTTGGCCTCAATTCCGGGCATTAATTAGGCCTGGCTTGTAGGATCCCAAACGGGGGCCCCCAATTCCCTAACAACCAACCGTCCAAGCCTGCGAGCTCAACGTGGGGCACTGGGCTTGAACTTGGGTGCGCAGCGCCACCCAAACACCAATAAATCATGCCCTCATCTGTTAAGTTGCTTATATTGTGGTCTGTGGGTTGTATATCATTTATAGACTTGCCTATAGAAAGATCATTGTCTTGTTCAGCAATTAAGAGTTCTTTTTAGAATTATCAGATTGACTCTTTCAGGATTTTCTTCACTTGGTCATATATTGGCTGCTGGAGTTCAAGCTATTCAGAAAAGCATGAATTTACTAAGCTGGGTCTGAATTTGTTGGTAGTAAAATAGGACTAATTTCTATGGAAAACTAGCTCTCCTTTGGCTTATATAAGCATTCAGAAAACAAAATTACGGCTGCAGATTAACAACAATACATCTAGAATTTTGTAGAAAGAAATCAAATCAGTACTCAAGGCATTCTCAGGGTAAACTAACTTAATCTCAGTTCAGAAATAAGGAACAGTTTATCGGAGCATTTTGTCAAACATTTTGTCTGAATCTCAGGTCTGATTCTCTTTAAATACCTCAACTGAACATAGTCAAATAAAATATGGAATCATATCACAATGAAAAACCTATTTCAAAGACGTTATCAGAAATTCATGAACATTCGCTGCTTTTCCATGCTCTAATGCCCTAGTGATGCCCTGGAAAGGTGAAAACTAAGCAAAACTGTCTGAATACTCAACCAAATCCCAATATTCCAAATTGCTAACGTTCTTTGTCTCCTAAGCATTCCAAAGAGTACCTGGTTGCCAGCTGATACCCTCCGAACTGACGGGATGAGCTCATGGCCTTAAAACAGGGAGAAATTTCCTCCAAACTAAACACCCAACTCTGTGGTTGTGTTTTTTTTCTTTCTTAAGTTTTCAGCAGGCAATTAATCACATCTAACGTCTACATTTCATGCTTGGTCAATGGCTGGGAAAGAAGTTTTATTGTTTTTCATGTTTTGGTGCCTCTAAAAATGGGCGTTCTGGCCAGATGTAACATTTTTGTTTAACAAATTCCTTTTTTTAATTTGGGGATACTTGTAGGTTTGTAACAGCCATATCGCTCATTTTTGGGTGTTTTAATAGTCTTCTTCATTGATCAGCTCTTGACATCTGCCGAGAGATTTCAAACTCATCCCATGAAGAAAAATTCAAATTGAAGAACCAAGTATTGCTTTAGACTGATTCATATTGGTGCTAATACCTACAAATAATCTTTTTGGGTGATGAGAGAGGCTCCGGCATCAACAAATTATGCAACAGGAAAACCAATAATTGTGTAAATACATAAGGCAAGGTTAGTTGCTAAAAGATATGCACAAGTCTATGGAATAGACTATGAAGAAACATTTGCAGAAGTTGCTTGTTGGGATACATGGAGTTAAGAATAAAGTTGTTTTGGTGTATAATGAACCTTTTTTTCCTAAACCATACTTAAATATTCTGACTCAGCAAAAACTCACCAGGCCAAAATCTAAACTCAGACTTGGGACTCAACCAAAACTCTGGCATATTAAAAATATACATAAATTTGTAAAATAAACTTCAGTAACATGCAAAATATTGAATTTAGAGAACTTAAGTAGTTTTTCTATTAGTTTTAGACCAAAAAGGGAGTACAATGAACATCATCCTAGAAAAAGATGTCATAGTTCAGCTTCCTAGTAGTTCCAGAAGTATACCAGCTTGGTTTCTGCAGTTTGTTTATAATATAACATAATGTATTATATATTCTAACAGAATTTTATTTTTTCTGCCTCACTTTTTTTCATCCATGTTTGCAAACATGGAGTTAAGATAGTTGAAAAAATAATTTTATTTCTCTTTCCTCACTTTCTCTTTAAATGTAAGCATATTCTATTTTTCTTTGCACTTCTACAAATATGTGGACATATTGATTGAAATAATTATGATGACCCCAAACTGTTTTGCCTGTTTCTTGTTGGTCTTATGATTTGGATTTCTAAGTGCTTTTCTATGAAGAATAATTAGTTGAGAGTTGTCATATACAAATTTGGAACATTTTATTGCCATATTCTCTAGTTTACAGTTTCCTGTTTAGCTCTGGTCTTGCAACCACAAGGATTGACAAGTGTGGTCTCTTTTGACCCATCCTACCATGACTTCAGTTAGATGGGCTTGCGAGTAAATTTGCCAATAAAAACAATAAATTTCCTTATTCTTCTTCACAGAAGCATTTAGAGAGAATTTGTTTTGTTTAGACCCAAGATTAAATTTATGCTAAAATTTGCTGTTCTCACTGTTCTGTTTTAAATCCAGGATTACTTTCTCAAATTTTCTATATTTACAGCTTGTACAGTTTCGAAGAGCTAGATTTTGGAACATCGGTGCTACTGGAACTGCAGAATTTAGAGTTGATTGATTTAGAAATTACCCTTGCTGCTGCTGCAACAAAAGCTATTAGTCGTGATGTTTTCGACCCATATCCAACTTTTCTCTTGAAAGAAGAGGAAATTCGAAGACATTCTGGTTTCTTTAGCAGTTACAAGCATGTTGAACATACAGATAGTTGTGATGTTTCCAGTACAGGATTGAAACACCTATCTAATAAAAATATTGAACTTCTATGAGACTTAATAGATTCATTTCCCCCTATTTCAGAGATGCAACAATGTTCCAATGAAATAGAATTAGTTTTGAAGCTAGGGATGTCCTGGCTGCAAAACAGTGGCAATTCTGGTAATTTATCTGAAGAAGATTATGGAGAAAAATTAAGGCTTCCATACAAGATCCTTACATATGTTCTCTTTACAAATAGATTGTCTCTTCATCTACTTGGGCAGAGTTGCAGATTAAATGTTGGAGAATGTTTATATCAGTCTGCAGTTTTCTATGACTCTCAAAGGGAGAAAATCTTTAAGCAGTGTAGGAAAACTGAAGGATCTGTCTTTGCCTTCCATGGAAGTCCTATATCTAACTGGTACTCTATTATAAGGTATGTACTACATATCTCTTATGTTCTTGAACCTCCATTAGACAGTATTAGATAAATTCATCTTTTTAATGGATAGTGGTGTTGAATTTGATAGGAATGGATTAAGGTGCTTGAGCAAGACAGAGTACATGTCTACTGGAAATGCACATGGGAATGGCATCTACTTCTCCCCTGAAATGAGCTGTTCAATAGGTTATTCCAAATCTTTGCCTTGGACAGTGCACGGGATAACGAAAGAATACTGTGTGGTGGCAATGGAGGGATGATTCCCAAAAACCAACTCTTGCAGTTATTCCAGAAAAGAAAGATACTTACACAAACTTCCTAACACTCAGAGCTACTGTGATGTAGAGAACCCTAAGCAATTTTTTTAATTGAAGAGGAGAATTATTTCTTGCAAAGCTACTTTTTGTCTACAAAACAGGGTGCAGTTGCTGAGTTTTAATGTGACAGTCGAATTTTAATAATGTAAGACAATTTCAGTTTGCATTGGCTTAGAATGTTCTCATACTATTTCTTAAACCAATTAGTCTGCAAAATGTATCATTTTTGCCGAGCATTTTGTGTTAACAAAGATAGTAACTTTGGTGCACATGGGCCTCATGTGGAAAAACAAGAACTGTTTATTAAATATTTTAAAAATAAAATTATATAATTAAAAAATAAGTATAAAAATATTTTGAAGATTTAAATTGCAATTATTACAATAAGAAGCATATAATATTTTGAATTTGAAGATGTATTTATTTGGTTTTGCAGTTTCACAATATCCCCACTGCTGCATTTTGCATAAGCCAAATTTGCAATGCAATTCAACAGAAGAGTTTTACATTCTTTTCTGGTGACCGGTTTTGTTTATTAACAGATCATGTTGTGTATGCTCAAAATGGGCAATAAACATATATTCCATCGTTACTTGCATTTCTATAAATCTAATTCTGTCGGTGAAAATGATTATTTTTCAATATTCTTCTCTACCTGAAAGGTGTCTTTTTGTTTCTTAGTCTTGAGTTAAAATATGATTGATTGTCTTTGTTGTTTTTGCTAAGATAATGTAGAGATGTGGACCGGTCAATACCTTTTTGCACACGTGGGACATTGAAAACTCCATGGGGTAGTAATTGACAAGAACTTGGGAACATAGAAGAAGCATGGCATTCCTTCACTTAATTTGGTCAACCATTTAGAGAACTTAAACTGCTCAAATGTTATACAAAACATTGTAGCTAACCCTATAATATGCCTTAGAGATATCCACTTTTGAAACATTCCCTTCCTGCTATTGCTAACAAGTATCATCTCATGAACAACATTTGCGTTTTCCAAGATTGGCCTCCCCTTGATGAAAGTCCTCTGTTCTTCAGAGATGATGCAGGCTAGAAGGGGCTCTAACTTGTTAAGGAAGAAAGGCTCTGTTTTGAACTTTTTGTTTTGGCCTCCTTGTCCTCTGATAGCAAATCTTCATAATACCAGATGACTTCCAGCACTATCTTCTTGATTCTCCACCACTACAATGGTAGCAATCTTTAATCTAAGAATTTTATTCCAATTAGTAAATATTGTTCAAGAAGAAAGGCTTTGTTTTTAACATTATTGTCTGGCCTCCTTGTCCTCTGATAGCAAATCTTTATAACTGATGACTTCCGGCACTGTCTTCTTGTTTCTCCACCACCACAACGGCAGTTGTCTTTAATCTAAGGATTTTATTCCATGTGTGCTTCATGAGAATTGATTGATGGATAAATATTGTATTTAAGTATCATCTCATGAACATTAAATAGAGTTTTTATTAGTTTTCTTCTATTTATGCTGGTGAATAAGCCTCACTTGTCTCCCTTTCTTAACAACACTATAAACACCAATAATATAGTACTAAGTATTATCTGTACTACAACACATTTCCAGTTAGTTATTTTCCAGTTGCTTTGAAGAGTTTGATTATGTACCTCCATCTAAGGTTTGCATTACCATTATGCTCCAGCTTTGATTTCTTATAAGGTTTAGTTCCGTTGAAGCACATAAAGTGTAGTTTTCTTTCTCCCCTCGACCATTTCGTTATAATCCATTCCAGCTATAACTATGCATCAATATCTCAGCACTACCAGCTTGGATTATGGGCTGCCATCTATATCTTTTATTTAAATTGCAATGCATATTTCACATATGGTGAAATACATGACTACACCACCATAAGTCATATTGTGTGATTCTTTTTCTCCACAAATTCAATGTTGTAACAAAAGAAGCATACTAATGTTCAAACTTTGATGTGACTAATTTTACTTCTACTTGCATTATTTACAGGTAAGAACATGCATTCATTATTTAACACAACTATTAATGAACATTTTGGCAGAAACTTCGCTGCTCTGCAGCTCTTGTTTAAATATAAATATACTAGTCACACAACAGTGTAAATAAAGTTTGAAAGGGCTTAAAACAATTGTTTAGGGGACTGCCCTCCACTTAAATATAACTAGTTTACTATGGTGCAGTCTATAATGTTTATAAACTATATTAGTAGCAATAATTTATGTAGTTGAATTTATGATCAACAATCATGGTTGATAAATATCTCCTCTCATAGAGATTGCTCGGTGTCTAGCTGTCATAGCTTCTCATTATGGATGCTTCATGTTAAATTTCTGTGGTGTTAAAGGGATCTATCCTTTAAAGTGATTCCCTGATGGTGAGATCTTACATGGCCATTCTCTAACAATGCTAAGGTGTCCTTGTTGGGATTGGAACCTTGGTCAGCCCAACCACTTGACCACAACCCACTGAACTGATTTATTTCACTTTGTTAAAACCATGTATGAATATATTTATGACTAACCTAGATTTTTTTTTTTGTGGGAAATTTTGTCCAAGGACTTTATCCATTTTGTAGATACCAATATATAAAGTAATGCAAATTCCATAGCTCTATTGAGGAGAAAAGGTCATAATATCAACTTCATTCATTCATCTATTTAATTACAAGGTTATTTTGAGTGACAGTGTCCAATAATTTAGCCCATGTATTATGGAAACTATGATCTAAAGTCATCTTAAATATATTACTAAATTAATACATATTAATTAGTAATATTATTATTATAATAATCTAAATTTTAAAATAATACTTTGAATAGGTAATATTTAATTAATTACACACAAACTTTTTAATTAACAAAAGATAATAGTAGAATATTCACAAAGAAAAGACAGGTGCTAGAAAGGCACATCCCCAAAGTCTATGCGGGATGACATCCAAAACAAAGATGAAAGTTCATAAAAGGGCGAAGCTCAAACATAAAAACTAAGAAGAAAATGCAACATCAATAGGAGGGGAAATCCTCATCATCAGACTTTCTCCAAAAATTGTCAAGGACAAATTTATCATCAAACGACTTCCAACCAATGAGAGCAACCTCTTTTTCAGGAGTGTTGTAGGAAGGTTATTGAGCACAAATTAGAGAAATGGCTAACTCTAGGTGCAGAAACTTGCCACAATCTAGGCAACCAGGAGCACCACGCCCATGACAAGAGGCGGAAGGTGGTCGTGAGGGTTGAGAGCATCATTATGTCTATTTCTTGGGGGTTAAGAGCCACAAGATTGCAATCCATGATCTCTTATGGAAGATCGGTTGTGACATCACTAGCACCCTCAAAGAGGAGAAGGTGGGGAGGTGGGACTCTGGCAATAGTGTGCAAATTTACTAGCTTGTACCTAAATTTGCATAAGCACGTTAAAGGAAATTATTGATTTAGTATACAAAGAAAAATGAACATCAACTGAACATTTAAAAATAACCTACATTTTAATCTTTCCAAATGTTGAAGAGAATTTCCACTCTAAAAGCATGCTAAATCTGGGTAAATTGAAAGGGAGACAAGGCCAATCCCCTAACAAAACCATATGCCATGAAAAAGGATCAAGTCTAAAAGGCCTAAAAGGTCTAAAAAATCATGAATCCAATTCCAAGCTTCCCAGGCTCTAGTGCAAAACCAGAAGAGATGCTTGACAATCTCAAATTATCCACAAAATAAACAAGGATTAAGAACTCCCAGATGAGTTAAAAGAAAACTAAGTGGAAGGCTTTGATAAAGAATGCACTAGGCAAACTGGGTCAATTTAGGCTCAAGAATAGCTAACCAAATAGATTGGAATTAGCGATGCCAAGTACCAAGAGAGGATTGAAGCTACCAACAATGGTTTAGCTGACCAACCATAGGAAGATGAGGAGAAAGTAGAAAGCCATAAATATTGTTTACACAACTTATAAATATGAAATGGTGTGTCAGGATACCATTTCCAATCTGATGCAGTCAAGGCTAGGGGGTTTTATCAAACTACCCAGCCATGCAACCAATACAATGTAACTGAAGCATAAATTTAACATAGAAATCTGAAATGAATTTATTAACTTCAAAACATCAGCGTTTACAAATTTCTTGGCCCTTCACAGCCTCAACATTATATTGTAATATTCAATCAACCATGTGCTTACAACACCAAATCACTTTCCAATTGATATAGATATCGCTCCCAATCTATTGTCGCTCCACTTTTGTTCTGCAACTATTAACACCCTCTGTGTTGAGTGGAACAACCCACATTCCTTTAACAATCACTCCTCATACCAGAGTGATAGTCACCTTTTTATTCTTCATGTGTGGAAGTTAAACAGTTATGGAACTAAATGTACAAGTATTCAAACTGCCACCCAAACAAATTACTGATAATACTGTTTGGCTAATAACATAAATATCTCTTAATAACATCCCATACATTGGCAAATGAAAGCCTTTTCAAATTTTAAATCTCATTGTATCAGCTATCGGCAAATGTTGCCCTTTTTGAACCTCAATCACAATGCTTATCGGTGAAATTTTAGTTTTTCTAACCTTAGTTACAATTGCTTGTCAGTGAAAAGCTACTTTTGAAACATGGACTTTGTCTCTTGTGCCTTCCTCTCTATCAGTGATTTGATCATTTTTTGAACTTGCTCTTTGTCCACTCTACCGGCAGAAATTGATTTTGTCGAACCTTGGCCTTGGTCTTCTATCAACAAACTATCAAACTACTTTCTTTCACTTGGTGTCTCTTCTCTTTCACCAAACTCAGCACATACTTATGTCCATACTTCACGATAGTATACAAATTCATTTTACCATCATAGATGGCTTCCTTATCAAACTGCCAAGGTTTACAATTCGTTCACCCGATTATCTCTGCATAACTCAACACTCTTTCTTCATCACATACCCAGTATCATATTCTCATCTTTCTTTTCTCTTCAAGAGGATAAATGTCTTCAACTGTGCATTTTGAATCACCCAAAAACTTAACATACAATGTTCCTGAAAAACATTATATACAAGATGATTTTTCATATTTTGTTTTCTCTCTATAATTATTTTAATGTGCAAAACAAATTGTCTCTTCAATGCCTTGGAATCTTTCATATTCCTTCAAGAAATTTTCTTGCATCTGATCACACAATATCTGCAATAAAATTATAAACAAAAGGACTCTTGGAATTTCTCTTCTCTCTGCAAAAATATCTTCTTTACACAAATATCTTTCATATTTTTGAAACCTTCAGTCTGTTCATTTTCCTTCAATCTTTTGATCTTCCCTACACAACCTATCTTAAAAATAAGATCATAAAAAATCTTCAAAGAAATCACAACACCATTCATCTTCCTCTTGCTCTGTAATCAAAAATTCATTTCTCTGTCCCAAAAAAAATCTTCAATAACAATATGTCAATATCCAAAAAGAAACTCTCTTCTTCCTTTTTAATCTCCAATTATACTCAAGTCACAAAAATCTCTCTTAAAAAAATTTATTTTTAAAACTTCCAATCCTATATGAGAGGAGACCCATTTAATTTAGAAAAAGAATCTACAAAAAATCTCCCATCAAAAAATCAATAAACTAGGTGAAGAAAAGTTTCTATATTAAAAATACACCTAGTTCTCCATAAAATGTGAACGAACTCTCCATTTTCATAAAGCATATTTAATACTTTTTAAAACCCAAAATAACCGATGCTTTTTAAAGCATAAAACATCTTCATGAAAATCGGGCTCCAAATATACATTGACTTTCTTATTCGAGCATTCAATGTTCTTTTTAATAAAGCATTCGATGCTCTTTTAAAACAATTACCTTGACCACCGGTGGACTAGGTTAGGAGGGGCCGGTTTCACAATGAATTCGATGACATAAGTTGTCACTTAAGTGACATGCTTACCTAATATATCAAGTCCCCGATTTCTTATAATAAAAAAAACTTACGGTTTGAGTGATATACTTTGTGCCTTATAAGATACTTAAATCACCCTTTAGAGTTTACATTTTCCAAACCTTGACTAATGAGTCTTATACTTGGCACCTTTAACTTGTCCATTTGATCATCATGTGTTAAAACAACTTTGTAATTTGTCCATCTCTGTTGGCATTGCTATGTCCTGAGACAACATGTTCTAAGACAAAATGAAGCACTTTGTTGAATGTTTGTTAGGTGTTAAGCACATTGCCATTTTACCTCTGCAAAGACACTTAACTTTAACACTAAACACAGGTCTTTATCATAGAAATATAAACCATACTTCACCAGATCTGCATAGTATGGTACCTCTGCCATGATGTCAATTAGGTGATGTTGATATGATGCATACTAACCCTTGTCATGTGATTCAAGCTCTTGAACATAAAAACAAGAACCTTGCCCTGATTTGACACTGATTGCATAGTATGTAGTGAATGTCACTGATGAACTAAGCAGAGAATGCCACTTCCATTGCATGAACCAAGAATGATATGACATTTCCTCTGAAACATGCCTACCAAGAATATGTCATTTCCACTGATGAATCATGACATTGTGAAGACCAACTCAACTAATCAAGACATAAATTCCATCACATATAAACTCCAAATTGATACTCAAATGATCAACCATGATTTACCAAACATTCTTTACCAAACCAATACAACATCATACCAATAGACCTAATGAGGAAGATATAAATGAAATCTACAACATCATAGCAATAGACCTTAATAGCTCATCATGAAGTATGAGGCATAAGCATGTGGACTAATGAAGCATGACACACAAAATGAACATTCTAAACCAAACATTACCTTAATCAACTGAGCTCCTTCAAAGCAAAGCATAATAGAACCAAACCAATACCAACTGAGATCTTCTTTGAGGTCTTCTTGAACAACATCCTGATACTAATCTAAACAAGAAGACACTCTTGCCATCAATACTACATTACACCAAACCAAGTCCACATCTCTGTGAACTGACCAAGCAATGAACAACTATCTCCTCCTAATGTCCTGCAACAACTATGGCAAATTTACATCATCAATTGAACACAGTTTTGACATCAATGACATCCTGTCACCATCATGATATGCCTCCTCTAGTGTAGAAATCTTTAGCATACTCATCTCATCTTGTATAGTAAACCTCAACCCATTTATATATCTAGCTACTTTCTCTTTATCCATTTGATGATGCCCAGATCTAATTACCAGTTTATAAACTTTTCAGTATAGTCCTTTATGCTCATATCTTTCTGCTTCAAATTCTAAAGTTTTATGAACATCTCCAACTCATAATCTCCAGGAATAAATTTGGCTTTCAATCGAGTAACCATTTGATTCCAAGTTGGGTTATTCTCACATATCCATTATCCACTCTCTCTCTTTGCAAATCCCTCCACCATAAAGCAGCATGTCCTTTGAGTTTTGTTTGTGCCAATATCACCCTTTTAGGGTCGCAAATATTTTCACATTTAAAGTATTCTTCTAATTCGCCTATCAGGATTCAATGTTCTAGAAAAATTAGAAATTTCTATTTTGTTAGCTCCTCCAACTCTAGAAAATGCTCTCAGGAACGGATCCTCTCCAGCATCTATCGGCTGTTTGTTTTCTCTTTCTCCTTCATCCTCCACAATTTCATCCTCATCATCAGCATGATCTTCCACACAATCTGGGTTTCTTCTCAATCCAGCAACTAAATTTCTCAACTCATTTTGTATTTCAACATGAAACGGTTCTAAGATTTCATCCATTCTAGGAACTCTTCTTCTTAGCGGCATCTTCTTAAATTACAACCACTACTACTTGCTCTCCACAGACACTGGGGAAACAAAATCCTCTTCTACTCAAAACTCCAGCGTCTCTTTTAGCCCTCAGTAATTACGAGACTCCTCTTCACACCCACAAATACCCTCTCGAGCCCTCAGAGATAATGCTTCAGGTTCTCCACAACCTATCTCCTCCTAGCAAGAAAGCCTTTCTCTATATTACAACTTGATGCAGTCAAGACCAGGGGTTTTATCAAACTACCCAATCATGCAACCAATACAATACAACAGAAGCATAAATTTAACATAGAAATCTAAAACAAATTTATTAACTTCAAAACATCAACATTTACAAATTTGTTGGCCTCCACAACCTCAACATTAAATTGCAATATTCAATTGACCATGTGCTTACAACACCAAATAGCTTTCCAATGGACACAGAGATTGCCCCTAATCTATTTTCGCTCCACTTTTATTCTACGACTATTAATGCCCTCTGTGTTGAGCAGAACAACCACATTCCTTTAACAATCCCCTCTCATACCAGAATGGTAGTCACCTTTTTATTCTTCCTATGTGGAAGTTAAGCAATTATGGAACTAAACATACAGGTATTCAAACTGCCACCAAAATAGATTACTGATAATACTGTTTGGATAATAACATAAATATCTTTTAATAACATCCCTATGACATCAGCAAATGAAAGCCCTTTCAAATTTTAAATCTCTTTGTATTGGCTATCAGCAAATGTTGCCTTTTTTGAACCTCAATCACAATGCTTATCAGCAAAAGTTTGATTTTTCTAACCTTAGTTACAATTACTTGTCGGTGAAAACCTACTTTTTAAACTTGGACTTTGTCTCTTGTGCCTTCACCTCTATCAGTGATTTGATCATTTTTCAAACTTGCTCTTTGTCCACTTTATCGGCAGAAATTGATTTTACCGAACCTTGGCCTTGTTCTTCTATTGGCTAATTCTCTGGATTTTCTACTAATGAAAAAACTTAACAATTTCATCTATCAGCAAATATTCAGTCCCACAAACCTTGGACTTTAAGGGTTTTAACTTTAACTTTATCACTCAAGTTCTTAAGCTTTTATCGATGAAATTTGTCTTTCTTAAACCCTATCGGTATATCGGCAAATTTTAAAAGTTACAAACTAGTTCGTAAACAAGAAAATTTACCAATACCAAGTGTTTAGCCATCAACTCTTTCTATCAAAAAAACTAGTATTTCACAAACTCTTTATCTTTTTCGCAAAGGCCCCATTCATATGCTTGTTGCTAAACCAGCAACTTTTCAAACCCACGAACTAACTGAAGACATAGAAATTTTCTTCTATTGGTAATATTCCAATCCTGTGAACTAAACAAATCATGGCTCCAAAAGATTTTATCAACGAAGTGAGTCGTCGACAAACCTATGGGTTCGCGAATGAGTCGATTTCCCGACTAAGTTCACAATCTTGCAACTTCACCGACAATGAAGAAACTTCAATCTAATTCACCAAAACTCCAGATGTCTAACTGAAGAATACTTAGAAAATCAAACTTCCCTCGAAGGCTTTCGTTGGGGAAATTGCCTATTGGTGAACCGAGAAATTGGCAAACTGTCGAACCGGGGAACTGAAAAGTTTGCGAATGGTAGACTTTTCTGACTCATCATAACATCATCATTTTTCATCCAAATTTCACCAAATTGGAATTAGGGATACCCATTAGGTTGTTCTACATGATGATGCTCTTATCTAGGCCAAATAAATATGCATTTGCTCCAGAAACACAAAACCAAAACTGCAAGAAAACAAAGCCAAAAAAAACTTAGAAAATAAAATATATTTTTGGTGACACAAGATTGCCAGTGAACCTGGATGCTCCTAGATCTCACAATCCTTCCACTAAGGCTTGAATGATCTAACCTAAATTTTTTGAATCATCTAGAGAGAAATGGCATCAATAGTAGTCTAAAAAGTCTCCTTGTCTTTATTGGACTACTTGAATTTCATTTTAATTTATAGCCAACAAAGAAAATTCTTGGTAGCTCCATTAATGAGATCTAGTAACACTCTAATGCCTCGTTTAAAAATTTTCAAAGCATGGATCCATCGCACCTTAGCTAAAGAGTAGTCTTGACAAGATAGACATGAGATTGCCAAATACACTATTGATTGATTGAAAGGCCATTCCAGAAATCATTTCCCAACCAAAGAAGCCAAGGCTTAATAGCCTCAAAGTTTTCCAATTCTCTTAACAACAAAAGTGCCTTGAATCTGACCCAGTTCCCTCATTGTGAGGAGAGTACCAAGATCTAGGCCTTTCCAAGTTGACTACCCAAAAGGCACACTTGAACTACTTGATGATGATTTTCCATGATTCATTTCCCTCAATGACACTAACAATCCATTTAACACATAAGGCAATACCATGCCAATGGACTGAAAGCAATTCTAAGCCATCAGCATCATGGGAAAAACAAAAAATTCCCAAGCAACACAATTAAATCCTTGGTGCCCATCATTGGAGGCCTAGAGAAAGTCTCTACGAAATTTATCAACATTCAAATAAGAGGCCTTCAAATGCATCCAATGATAGGAATAATAAACATGGGTGGCAGCGAAAATTTTAGAACAAATCTTAAATTTATTATTCAAGAAAAAAGGCTTGGTAATCCAAAAATTGATTTTTTTCTGAATCTTGACAACAATAGCTTGTCAAAAGGCAACAGGAGAAATTTGAAAAGCAAAGGGAATGCCCAAGAATCAAGAGACATCCCCTGATCAACCATTTCCAGCTAAAATTATCTTACTAGCCTAACTTAGGAAGAAAGGATTATAGCTAAATAGACAAGGTTTTTCCATGATCATTCACAACTCCTTCCCACTTCATAGAAAAATATGAGTTCCATTCATTATGCACTTGATATGGTACAATTGTAAATATTTATGTGTCTTTGGATTGGAACTATGGGCATCATAGAGGGTTCACATTTGTACAGTTCAAAAAGGATGAAGAGGAAAATAATGCCATCAAGGATCTCAATGGGGAAATTTTGGATGGTAGATTAATTTCAATTTTATATGCTTTTTCAAATCCCACGCCATTTGTCTCTGCAAATTCTAGGGCTTGATCTCCCCACCTCAAGTGGCCTTCCTTTCTTTATGGTTCGAACCCTGCTAATGAGATGAATGAAAATGACTCTGGGATGACCTATTTGGAGGAAGTTGCATTTCTAGCAATGGAAGCATATCTTCCCCTACCATAAGTAATGACGAATCTTGTTGATTCCAAACACAAGGTGAAGTGATGTTTGCTTAATCGCTTATGTCACGTGCCTTCAATGGACTAGTGTTCATAGACTTGGACCCCACTGTACCTAGTGTATATCAGGGTCACCCTAGACACCTTGTTAACCTATATTAGACCTTCGACTGTCATATCATTCAGTGCATCGCTGCAGCAGGGGAGAACATCTCACGCTATTACCTCTGTTGTTTGAGTTGGAACACACTTTGGGAAAGACTTTATTCTACCTACTCGACAACTCTTTTTACATCAGTTCCAAGATGTGTATCTGTTGGCTATCACTTCATTGCTACTCTTTCCAAAGTGGATGGATGGGCTTGTGCCCCTTTGCCAAGCTATGTTTTGTTGCAATGTTTTACGATGACCATTGGGATTTCTATTGGGGCCATGGGCCTCCTTTTTTGTAATTTGGCTCTTTTATAGTTTGGTTCTTTGATCTCAATTAAATCTACATAGGTGATCCACACCTTTCTTAAAACAAATATGTATTGTGCATACCCTGCAATCATTCTATCCATTCAAAAATAATTTACATACTTTGTCAATAACTTCTTTGGTTGTTATAACTAACTTTTCTTCTTCCAAAATATGTGGCTTATCCATGCAAAATAGAGTTATTGCAATATAATCCCTCAAGTTTTCTTTGGTAGCTTAGAAAGTTTATAAAACATTGGTGGAGGTCAATGAATACTTTTGAAACCTGTTATCAATCAGATATGCACCCTGCTAAGATCACAAAATAACGAGAGTGAATCTCCAAAGTGAGTTGGTTCTCCTTACGATTTTTCTAAACTATTGACTTGTCTAAGAAAAGGGATGAGCAATAACTGAAATGAAAATCTATTTTATCTAAAGATGATCTAAAAATCTAAAATTTTATCCACAAACAACTCTCAAGCCTGTAACCTTCTCAGTTTCACCTAAGTCCATCAAATCCAAAAGTACTTTGTATGAAGGTTTAATTTAAACACAACACACAACTTGGATTAGATGGGCAATAGCTACATAGATTTCAATAACATCAAGACATAATCAAGGATTAGACATCATAATCATAGTGAAAACATCAAAACAAAGATATAAAAGAGGCAACAAATGTGAAACAGGAATGCTTTGCTATATTAAACTGAAAGGAATACATCTAACTCTAAAAAATATGAGTCAAGATCAGTTTACAAACTCTCTGCCTATGCTCAAGAGAGAAGAAACAAAGATTTCCACTCCAAAAAACTGTCTTTCTCCCCTATTTATAACTCCAAAAATCTCCCAAGGAAAAAGCTAAAAAATCTTCCTAGAATAACAAATTTGATCCATTTTTGAGCTCCACTGAAAAGCCAAAAATAAAGCTTTCAAATCACCTCCAATCTGCATATGAAAGCTGCCAAAATCTGCTTTAAGACAAGCTTTATTTTCTCAATAAAAGCTTAGTTTTTTTTATTGTCCTCATCTACCTCAAAATAAAGCAAATCCTGAAAAAGATATTTGATTTGCTTTAGTAGTTTTAACTACATAAAATGACAAAATATTAAAAGCAATTTATAAAGAACATTACTTTAGTATTTGTCTTACAATAGGTCCTGCAGCTTTTCCTTCTGATTTGCCTAATCTTACCTCTTTTGATTTTCTTTTACAAGGCTTATTTTTGTCCATATCCTCCCAAAAGAAAGCAAACTAAAAAAAGAAAGATATTGTTTGCTTTACTTTGTTTTAATTGCATAAATAATAAATATTTATAAGCAATTTATAGGATATTGCTTTAAATATCATTTTACAATAATTTTTTGCAGCTTCAAATTTGCAAAAGAAAGAGGATCCACCATTGTGAAGATTACTTGAAAATGACAAACTGAGTTGGTGAGAAATTTAAAGTGTTTTTGCGCTTTATTCTCTGCTCATTTATGTCCGAAAATCTCAAAAACCCAGATCGTATGTTTTGAGATATGATTAAAACACGCAACTGTTATCTTCATTTTGCTCTGTATTGTACTTCTGACGGTTCCTCGAAAACTACCAACTGGGTTGGTGAGAAATTTAAAGGGTTTTTGAGTCTTATTGTTATTTGATTCATATCTACAAATCTTAAGAACCCAGATCGTATTTTTTTGAGATATGATCGAAACTCGTGACAGCTATCTTTATTTTGCAGGGTCTTTATCTGACACTGTTGCTCTTCCAGACTCTTTCCATAATCTTCTCAAGAATTGGGGCAGCATGTTGAGCTCAACCCTTGTGGGAGCCCATTCTACTCCACATGCTATGATATGCCATCAGAAAGCTACATGACTTATCGTATACCTGCACATGAAACAAACAAATTAGAATAAAACATTGAAGTGTTATGCCTCTTCTAATAGGATATAGAGATCTCATAACCGGAGCTCTAATAGGACCTTCCCACATTTTGCAAGTTCATGTCGAGATCAAGAGCAGGAACAGAAGATAACTTCAAAGATTGAAGACCTTCAAGGCAATGATGGCTATGACCTTCTATTTCTTATCCTAAACAACACTGCAATTATCACTGAAACACAATAACTATGCAAATAACTTATAACAGAAGAATGTTAACCTTCACTCTAAAAATGAATTTGTTGCATCAGCTCTGCCAAATTTGAGTTGTGGTGAAAAAATGGTAACAAAACCAAGTTTTAGTTATCATCAATGTTTTCAGAGGTTCTCTTCATTAAATAGAAATGAAGATTTTAGAAGTAATCATGTCACCTGATAATATGTGGGAATCTCTTTTGTTAAGAAAGGTGTCTCAATCTTGCAATTACAAATAGTGTGATTTTTTGGTTATAAAAACATAAGAATGCAATTTCTAGGCTATAGGGTTGGGTTTTGGCCAAAATAAATTTTCTTGGTGCTCTACACTGCCATCAGTGGTGCCCAATGCATAGAACTATTAGAGCTCTTCAATTTAAAAAAATGAGCCCAATCGACCCACCAAATCAAAAGTCATGCCTTATGGAAGTTGCCTCCAATATTAGAAAAGGTAAAAAAGTGTTGGACACATAAAAGAAATGTAAAGGGGAGTTACACATGTTGATGTGTGTTTTGACACATCATAAGGCATCTTTGATTGGAGATAGTGTAATCTCAAGAATTTGGGTGCCACTTTTGAGTGGTTTTAGCTCATATTTTTGTAATTACCATTTGACTATTGTATCTCTTATATATTAGGTTCTTTAGATGCAGGTTGTGTGTGAGAGTCTTATAGATGTTGAGTTTCCTCCAGATGTCTGGTTGGCGATACTCCTACGAAAGCTTTCTTTGCAAGTATATTGTAATTTCTTGTTGATTTCTGAATAATATATTGGGCAACGTTCTACTGAAAGGGTTTTCCCCATTTTAAATCAGTGTGTTGTAGTATGATTATTATTTTTGTTTATTTCTGTATAATTTTTGTAACTGTTGTAAAGATCTTAAAATTTTTGCATAACCCTCCTCTCAAGATTAGTGTAGGAAGGTGTTTTTCTACCTTAGCTTCCTTACATCTTTTTCAATAGTTTTGTGAGAGTTTTAAATGGTACTCACAAATTACTTTTTACTTTCATGTAGTGCTTTCTTGAATCTTAATCGATGGTGAGAAGTGGCTAGTAAGCCATCGTTATCCACTTAACTTATCAATAATGAATATTGACTATCTATCAAGTATTGACATGGGTTATAAAACCCTCTCCAACTACTAATATTCTTTTAAATATTTCTTGACCTTGTTGGAATGCACAAGACAACTGAAAGGGGGGGTGAATTAGTTGTAGCCAAAACCTTGAACCCTCACTAATATTCAAATCAACAACCACTTAATTATCCATCAATCCATTAGTGTGATTAATCATAAAAGCATATAACATAAACTTAAACACATCAACACCATAAACACATGAAACACCAAATTTACATGGAAAACCAAGAAGGGAAAAACCATGGTGAGGATTAGCTCACAATATAAATGATATCAAAAATTTACAACATGGCTTTTTGCCAGAGGCTCCCTGCCTCAAGGACTCACTTTCCAAAGAAATGCTCACTACAATAGGCTCACTGCCAAAAGGGATCACTGCTAGAAATGAAAGAAGATAGAAGAAGAAATTTACACTGAGAAGATATCTCAAAGCAATAGGAAATCTACCACAACAACACTCACAACATCCACAACATCTTAGAAAGAATTGTAGACACCTTCTGCTCATTGCATCCAGCAGTCTAGGAAATAAAAATCCTTATTGCTCTTCACAAACTCACATCACACAGACATCTCACACAACCCTTTCATCTATCAACATCATTCCACATAATCTTCAAATATTCAATACATATTTATACTTACATCAACCTTAGGAACAATCTCCAAGGTCAAAACAACCTTCAAACTTAACCAAATTCAAATTAGGTCTGGACCCAAACATTCTTGTGGTGGAAACAAATGAATGCATACCACACCACACCTTAGCATGGACCTAAATCCACTCTCCCACGCTTCTACACACTTCCACAAAGTTTGAAACACAACCTCAAAGAGTATAAATAGCCAAGTCAGTAAAAACTGGTGTTAACACTAGGATCTTTAGGCACACGCTTCAACAAGATCAAAAGAGAAATTGTGGAGAAAACACCAAGCACAAGTATGATATAGAAACATCCACAAGCACTTGAAAACCAACAAAACCTTCTGCAACAACTTCAACAACTCTCACTTGAAGAGTCTTCACACTGGAACACTTAAACTGCATTGACAACAACTGCAACTTAAGAAAGATAGCTTACAGAGCACCAATCCACAAATCACTTGAAGTAAAGGAAGATATATGCATTATAAACATAAATCTAGAACCCCGAACTAAGAACCACAACTGCGGAGGAATGCGGAGCACAACAATCTCTCCCAGTCACCTCTGCTCAACTCAGAAACACTGTCCACACTTTGGTGAACACATCTTTCTCTATACAATGAATGAGCACCTCAAACTTGAAACATATCAACTTTGAACATCCCTAAACATCACCTCCAAAATGCATAAGCATATTTTCAATAGTGGAGAAATATGGAGCAAAATACTAGCATTGTTCTACAAGTTAGAACAACTCTGCAGCACACTATTTCCTCCAAAGAACAAATTTTCTCAAAAGCACTTGGAAAATAAACATCAGGAATTCATTCTAAACACCTTCAACTTCTACTCAAAGCAACTGTACCAAGAAAACGTAACCAACATGATCACACTTTACAATAGCAACAACATCTAAAACAATCTCCCCAAACACTAACCAATAAACAAACTTAGGTGTTGACATTAATGACAACACTTACTGCTCGTACTTGCAACAAATCTGCCCACCTCTTTTCAATACTACAAATCAATCCTTCATCTACTTATCAAGTGTTCACTTTACTCCTCAATTGGTTGCTAGTATGAGATCCTTCTTAAATATAGTTGATTGCTCACACCTAAATGGAAAAATTATGCCAGGAGAAAGAGAGTTGAATGAAGAGGTGATCTAATTCACCAACTCAAGATGATTCATGGCTTTATGCCTTTCTTGTATGTCGAGGTGTAGCAGACCTATAATCTCTTCTTTCAAACATTATGTGCATTATAAATGACATCAGGCTTTGATATTAGTTTTGAAACCACATTGAAGTGCTGACAGTACTAATCCTCAATAAATACAAAAACTTGAGCCATTAAAATTTTACTCCATATTTAACATAGATATTAACCAATGCATTTGATATGAAGACTTGAGACTGGAAACTAATTCTAGTAATATGGGTATGCATATGCTTTCCCTATTCTGAATTATCAAGATTTGCACATGCATTCAACATGGTAGTAGATGTGAAGTGATCTGGCTTCATACCCAACTTATGCATTTTCCAAAATTATCTCTGAATATCTTAATAATTTCCATGTTGGGAATATTTTGTATCCATTGAAAACCTTGACACTAGTATTCTCATGAGTAATTTGTCAAGCATTCTATGCATCCCCAATTCAAGATGAATAATTAAGAGGCCATACAACTTTGGTAATTTGAAATCTATAATGATTACTACAATGGTAATGCTTGTGAAGCGGTAGGCATAACTAGTTGACCAAATCATCAAGAGAATCCTCGTGGGCTCTTGTAGTAATATCACCTCAGATTTCTATTTATCCCAGTTGAGAAGGAATATGCTTTTGTTGAAAAAAATTAATGTTTTGAATAATCCTTTCTTTGTTTGTTTTCATTCCATAGGAGGGATAATAGCCTACATCAAATGAACTTTGGAGGATGCTAATATTGCAAGGTGACTAAGACAATAGTGAGTGAGAGAGAACCTTTATACTTACGACAACAAGATGATCTCACATGTGATAATGTAGATGATATGATAAAAGTTTAAAATTAGTCAGGGTCAAATATGTGGGTAACAATACCAAAAGAAGAATGAAGATGAGGAACCTTGGAGGATGGATCAACAATAACAATGGGAGAAGGTTGGGTGGGAGGGAGAAAATGCACTACACAATGAACTCGAATAGTTTTGATTAAGATTAAGTTAGTTTTTAAGGGATCATAAACCTTGTATAGAATCAAATTTTGAAAGGGTTTAGAACCTTAAATAAAATGGAGCCTTAAACAACAATAGCCTAAAAGGTCAGTGAAGCTACCATTATAGACCAAACCAAACTAGAATCGGCCTACACAACACCTAGCCTCATCCTTGCAATTTAAACACCCTTGACCTAGGTGTGGGATTCATATACATGTTTTAGAAGACCTCTCTTCAATCTTTGAACAATCATCCACAATACATAATTTTACAAATCCTTAGATCAAGGAGAGAAGAAAGATCTATCCTCTATCCTATACCAATCTGAGACACCTCACTACAAAATGTCTAGTAGAAGAAGATGAATATTGTACCAAGTCCACATGGATAGTACGAGCAATGGACCCACCACCCATTGCCAAAGTGGGTAAAGAGGTGGTGCCACCAAACCTAGGTCATGAGAAGAAGTCCTATTAGGAGAAAAATTAATAGCCTCAACATCTCTAAGGGGATTCACCTCAAGAACAAGGGCCTCTAGGACCACATTCTTAGTCCCACCTTCCTTAGAATTAGAAAGATCACCAATAGTCAAGTGGTCAAGGAGGACATTCCTCAAATAAGTAGTTCAACCCACATCATTGCATCAAAAATGGGGGCAATTAGAGGTTAGGTGTCCAATAGAAAAGCATCTCCTATAGAAAAAGGAGATACCCTAATAATCATGCATGTCAGTCCAAGGTCTATCTCCCACCATTGGGATAATATCCTCAAGAATATCCTCGAAGATGTTGATATCCACTTGAGTACAGGCATAGGTAGTGTGAATGAAGTTTGAGGAAGCTAAACCCTCATGTAGAATATGACTAAGAGCATTGCCAATAAACTAAAAATAGGAGACATCCTAGAAGCAGAGAGGGAGGTTAGGTAGTTTTTCAAAAATGGCATGATACTGAGAGATTATGTTAGAGGATTAAATGGTGTAGATGGGATTTGGGTGCCTTCTCAGCCCACCAAATCAAGAGTCAATCTCCCAAATTCAATTCATATATAGAAATACAATTTGTATGCTCATTAATTCATTCAACCATATTCTTATACTTTCATTAAATTATATTCAAAGATCTGGAACTTCTGAAAATAAATAAAAGAGAATACTTTATTTTTTATTCATCAAAATGCATGGCTTATGACATTTATTTTTCCTTTCTCAGATTAAAAGTTCAATTTGGAGGTTTCAATTTTTGTATGCAGTATTAGCTTTGTTTTAATTTTCTAATTTCCATTATCTCATTGACCCATTCTTTGTCTACTTATTCTCTTTGATCCTTCCATTCCTTTTACCTCTTTTCCTTTATCTTTTCTTTTCTCTATGTTTCCCATGGCCTGTTTTTCCTCTTTCTTTGTTTATATCTTCGTATTTCCTGTATTTCTCTCCTATATACCCACCACTTGTTTTTTGTTTTCTTCTCCTTTCTATATTATCTTAAGCTTGTTCTCTTTCTATTCTTTTGTTCTATTCTTCTTTTCACTATTTTGTTCTTCTCTTAATCTGCCTCACCCCTTTATTGTTCTTCTTTTCTTCCTATATTTTTTTTCAATTTGCTTGTGGCCTTCTTGTTCTTGTTCTTGTTCTTGTTCTTGTTCTTCTTATCTATACTTTCCAAAGCCTCACTTCTCATTTTCTATGTATTTCTCCAAAGGAAAATCTTTCTAAAATTCACTCAATTCTTTTTCCATTCTTGTTTGTTCATCTTCCATGCATTTTGATATTCTCCTTCTTTTGGAGAAAACAATGAAAGGAAATTAAAATGTTACCTTATCCACAAAACCTCAAAGGCATCAATCAGCTAATAAAATGAGATACACAAATTCTATGTATCCATTAAAGGCGTCATCAAGTTGTTAGGATTAGAATAATAGAAACTATAAGATGCCATGCCTCTTTTATATGGTGAAATATGTCCTAGAGTAAATACCTTATCCGATGTCAAAATTTAGAGGAAGACAACTAAAACTTGATAAACCTTAGAATCCAATGTGGATACCTTAAACTATATATATTTATGTGCTCCATTGCATTACTTAACAAAGACAAAACTCTATTATTCAAAATCTAAACTCAATAAAATGATGGATTCGGCCACATCATATGGTAACATTTATTGACATTAATTTTGAATGAAAAAAATCATTCTCCACTATTATTGAAACCATAGCTTGAAATGAATTAAATCAACATTCATTCAAACTCCTGACAACTCCAAAAGATTTTACAAAGCATGCAATGAACCTCTAGAAGATCAAAACCAAACAATTCTGAAACTACAACCAACAAAATCAAGAATGTGCACAAAACTGCGAACTGAGAAAAACTAAACAAAAATTATGAAATAACAAAATTTATGTGTAAGATTGCTCTTACGCTCGAATGTTCTTGCATCTTTAAAAGAGGGAAACCATAGTTTGAGTGAGAGGGAATGATGACCCCACATTTAAATCCTACTATCAAACACTAGCTTCTTTACACAATGAACTAGAATAGTTAACTTTGGTAAAAATAACTTCAAGAATATCAAGACCAAATGGTGCACCAATGAATAAATTATGAATAGGATTAACTGATTATGTAGGAGAATTAACATTATTAAGATCTTGGAAAATTGATTGTGCACGTAAAAAAATCTCTTGCTTATTCATATATGCCTCATGATTAAAATCAACTTGCTAATTACAATTAACATACATGTTGAACCAACAATGATCTCTTGATTAGATGAATGATAACCCATAGTAGGATGTAGATGGAGACTTCTTAAAGGGAGGTTATACTAGTTATGATACTTTGGTATAAACAAAACCCTAAAGGATAAAAGGTGATAAACCAAGGGTATTGGGGTCATATATATCTTTAAAAAGTAACAAGTCTTAGATCTAAAGAGTAGATAAAAAAAATCCTTAGATGGTATAAAAGTAGATAAGTTCACCAAAATAAAAAATAAAATACATAAAATTTTCAAAGATCTAGGGTAAATCAATTAATCAAACAATTAATAGCAATCAACTCTAATATAACAAGTTGAAGGGGCAGTATTCTTTATTGATTCAATATGAAACGATACAGTGTAGTAGATTTATAACAGGATGATGCAATTCATGTAACTGTAGATCAGTTATAACTGCAACATTGTTAACAATGTAATACCACAGTTGCTATAACTATTCGCCAACATTCCCCCCTTATTACATTGTTCTTGCAATAGTACCAAGGGACCCCCCTAGATGTTAAAATACTCAACAAAGTTGATTACATAATATGAATACATATTTTATAGAAGATCTTCTCCCAAAGAACAAATCCTGAACTAAGCGGGGCTCCATCATGTTGTCTCGTCTACCCTTGGAAAGGCGTAGCTTCAAGTTGTGTTCTTGAGCTCTTTAGTCCCAAGCTCTCAAATCACAGTCTTGAATTGTTCAAGAATGAACCCTAAGAGATACGACAGATCTTTGTCATTGTCTAGTGACCACGAAAGGGTATAATTCTTGATCATATATGCTTTGAAGCTCGCTAGACAACAATCCATATTGAGTTCAACACCAAATCCCAAACCTGTCTCCAAAACAAAATCTTCACAAAACATACATTCTTCAAATCCGTCAGCATCAACAAAGAAAAGAAAAGCAACCAAAACCAAAAATGCTTCTCATGAAAAGCATCATCTCAAAGAGAGAAGCTAACTTGAGATGATGGAAAATCCTCCATCCTCTAATGCCGCTTGCCTCCAATATGATGTGGTTACACTTTAACCAACTGATGTCTTGGATGAGTCTTTGGAGGCCTCATCAGGAATATAAAAGATGGCCCTGAAAGCATAAGCTATCTTTGACATATGTGCATTCATGATGATAATGTCAATTTGAACCAATGATAGACCCATACACTAATCAACCTTATATCTCCAAGACATTATTAAACCTTCAACAATTTTTCCTTATTACTCCAAATAAAAATAATATCTAAGAATAATTATACCTTCACCAAAAAAATTTCGCCCGTATCTTGCTTATTTGCAAGTAAAAGAATTTATAATTATAAGGAACTTTGCAAGTGTAGAACCATTCATCTCTAACAAGATAAGAGATTCCCTTATACAGCCAAATTTCTCCTGAAATGCATTACTCAACTCTTTTGCAAATAAAAAAACTTTCAACTTCATTTATAGCTATGTATTAATCTGTTCTTCCTGACCACAAAACACTTAAAAATGATTTTTCTTATCAACTTTCCAATGCATCAATTGATAATGTAAAATTTCGGGTTTATTTTGTAAAATACCACAGGAACTGCCTTCAATCATATTTCTCACATAAAACACCTTGTTCAAATGTCGCGCTCAGCAATACTATCTGCTTGTATTTAATGAATAGCAAATGCTTTGGAAAATCTTCCTCCATGATCCATAACCACTCTGATACCAAATGAAGGGGCAGTATTTTTTATTGATTCGATATGAAACGATACAGTGCAGTAGATTTATGCAAGGATGATGCAGTTCATGTAACTGTATATCAGTTATAACTATAACATTGTTAACAATGTAATACCACAGTTGCTATAACTATTCACCAACACAAGTTAGGAATAAAACTATCTAAAATAAGTGCAATGATAAATGTTAAGAAAATTAAATAATAAAATAAAGGTACTTAGCTTTAAACTTTGATGTAGATGTCATGTGAAAGGCATCCTCTCAATTTGCTAAGTTTTAAGTGACTAGTGATTTTTACCTATATCTTCAGTTCACATTTGTGACTGTGGATTTGATATTTATGAGTTTAGATCTAAACCTTACTCATAGATAAGAACCCTCCACGTGGAGTTAAACTTTGCTACTTCTAAAACCTAGATTTGGCTCACCTTGATGTCTTCAACTTGCATCGACATAAGAATGGTATCTACAAACATCATTTTGGATTTTGCTACGTGAGTATGATTCTCCCTCAATAAAACTCCTAGATACTAATTTATTAGTTCTTTGAAAATAATAATAAATAACTAGTCATGCTTATTTTCCTACATACTAATGTAAGGAAATGATGCATATAGATACCAGAGATTTGAAATTGGGTGATAGATAGGTATTTACTAAGGCTTGAGTCTAAAGTCTAAATATAAACTATGCAAATAGAAAAAATAAAGATCATAGTATATACCAACTTTTATACAAAATCACACCTTTCATTATATAAAAATAGCTAAATCAAAATAAACCTAAAAAACTAAAAACTAATTATATAATTTTTGTTATAAATAATTGTCTATATTACCATTAAGATAAAATAATATAATACATATTCACAAAAAAGAGGTGGGTGGTGAAAGGAAGCAAGATATGCGGAAACAACTTCCTACATTAAAGAGGAAAGTTATGCAAATTTTAATCTTTACTAATTACAAGTTATTAGATGCACATTAATAGAGAGGTAATAACAACATCCAAATGCAAATACAAAACCTACAACACAAGATATACGTGGGGAAAACCTTTTGGTTGAAAAACCCCACACTCCAAAACCTGCACAATATATTCCCAAATCAAAAGATGATTACAAAATACTTGCAATGCAAGGTCATTTAGGAGTACACAATGTCGATTCTCATTCGCATCCCATGACCTTTCACTTCTCTAGTCATTTTTTCCATGTCAGCCAATAACAAACTAAATGTTGATGCCTTTATTAAATATAGGGTATTTTTTGCTTTGGGGGAGCTTCTCCCGAGCCCCTGACTAAGGGCACTAGACCCAGCAACTCCCGTTGGGGGCGTTGCTCCTAGACCCCTACTGTGGGATCCACCCTCAGGCCCCTACTAGGGGGATATGCCCCTCAGGCCCCATAGGAGGGCCTCTACCCCCTACACTCCCCCGTTAATTATTTCAGGGGGAAACCACAGCTGACAAAGTCACCAAAATTTATCTTGTTGCATGTACACAAGGTGCCGACACATGGAAAAACCATGTCAATTCAACATGGGATCCTACAACATAGTGCTGAATAAATAAATACAACATTAGGAACTTGCAAAGGTTGAGACGCCTTAATTCCCAACAGGTGGAAGAAATCACACCCCAAAGTCCAAATAGGGCTAAGCTTAGAACAAAAAACAAAGACAAATAAGCTCTGTAGCAAGAGTGATACCATTAGAGCTGGGGGTTCCATGTCATCTAGCTTTTAGCATACATCAACAAGGTCCAAGTCATCCAGGGGAGGATCACAGCTAGAAATAGCACCCTCATATTTATCATCCTTTCATGTGAGACTCTATCCATCCAACCAACCTATGGTCATAGTCTTGGGGAGAGGAAGAATGAGAGCGGGAGGGTTGAGACCACCCACAAATAGTTTTTTCCTCGGTTTGTGTGTAGGGGTTTGAAAAGTGTGTGAGTGATAACCTTGATCACCTTGAGTAGTATGGTTGCATCCACAATGATGACCATGAGGGGAGAGTGACGGCTGCTAGAGGCTAGAGTTGATGTAACCATGGCAATAAGGGGAATTACCCCAATGATTAAGAAGCATATGTATATGTGCTACTTAAGTACAAATTTATTGGCTTGCACTTGAATCCATTCCTTCCAATATGACAATAGTATTATCAGAGATATATTTGGATTTTATAAAGCCAACTTGCCTAGGACTCACAATTTGATGAAGAAGGTAGCACAATTTTAAAGCAAAAAAACTTAATAATAATTTTATAAGAGACCTTGAGAAAGGTCAATCTCCAATTATAGATGCCCACTAAATTTCCTCACTTATATATAATTTAATTTTTATATAGTTTTCACCCTTACTATATAAAATTTAAAATAAACTATAAAATTAATATTATTCAAATACAAATAACTTATTTTATTTTAAATATTTTAAATAATTATCAATAATATTGGATACTTTTACTCAACATATGTCTATGTCAACTAATAACTTGATGTTGTCTTTGTAAGACCCGCAAAATACACAAGCATCAACTAATTTGCCAACTGGCATAACAAAATAGCAAGTTTCTTAAAAACTTGTTGATTATAGTTTTTTAATATTAGAAGGATTTTCAATGATCAATGGCACCATTAAATGTAACTATTTCTATTAGCCTTTGTTTTGCCACCTGCAACAAACATGCCACCTGTCTTTTTTTTTAAGTATTTTTTTTTAAGAAGAGATTACGAGAGCTGAGTTTAATGGAAAATATCTCTAATGGTAGCATTCATTGAATAAATTTAAGAAATTAGAAAAATTAGAATTCAATCTTCACTACGTTCAAAAATTGGAGTCTAAAAATAAAACTAAGAAGATCATGCATCTGCGATTATCTAAAAAGCTACACTAAAAAAAAATAGTTCTAAAAATAATAAATCTCATGCAATCTAGTTGCATGGAAAAACTAGTCTAAAAAAGGAATAAAACTATTGTGCATATGTCTTCAATCTTCCTGGACTATAAATATACTTACCTAGACTTCGAGGCAACATATTATTTTCACTATTTTGCTAGACGTGTTTAATTATTCGATCTGAGTTTGCATAGAATCTGATATTGAAGGCATTTTCCATTGTATTAGTCATGGGTATGTGCTTCTCCAAAAAGGAAAATAATTACTCACGAGTTGTTTCTAATGAGCTTGAAACCCAGCTACATGGAGGGGGAAATAAAATGAAAAATTTACAGTAAGTAGATTTTAGAAACCCCATGATCAAGCTGACCAATAAGTTTATTGAGTTTGATTTATCTCCTAATGAGGGAGGTGATCATATACTCATGTACAACGCAGCAGTGGAAATAATCAATGCAGGATTCCAGTCGGTGCATCAAATGAAAGGTAAATTTTGTTAGGATTTTTTTTGAGACCATATATTTTTCTTTCTTACTAGGTAAGATATATGTTTGCTTAAGAGTAAGTCCTCATGTGGCCAATGTGTTTGTGCTATGCAGCTAACAAACAGAATCATAAGAAGAAGGTGAGGTTTGTAGAAGATGTATTGCCATCTTTTTTAGGAGTGTCATAGGAAGGCTACTGAGAACAAATTAGAGAAATGGCTAACTCTATGTGTGGAAACTTGCCACAATCTAGGCAACTAGGAGCACCACGCCCATGAGAAGAGGCGGAAGGTGGTCATGAGGGTTGAGAGCATCATTATGTCTATTTCTTGGGGGTGAAAAGCCACAAGATTGTGATCCATGATCTCTTATGGAAGATTGGTTGTGACATCACGAGCACCCTCAAAGAGGAGAAGGTGGGGAGGTGGGACTCTGGCAATAGTGCAAGGAGCATTACCCTAGTGATCCAAAAGCTCATGTAAGTGTGCAAATTTACTAGCTTTTACCTAAATTTGTATAAGCACGTTAAAGAAAATGATTGATTTAGTATACAAAGAAAAATGAACACTAACTGAACGTTTAAAAAAACCTGTAGATTAGAAAAGCAAATGAGGTTAGAAAACATAAACTAAATGCACAAAAACAAAAGTTATACCTCACATGACCAATCTAATCCCATCAAGGGAAGAAGGAGCCTTTGCACCCAAACAAGCTCCCAAGACCAAGATGATCCCTAGACAAATGTATTTTCAATGTGAAATGCTCATTCAAATTGTGCACCTCACTATCCTAGCTCAAGAGAGATTTTGGTATTATTACTTTACATAGACTTAGCTCTCCCAAATGGCTTGGGAGAGCTTGTATTTATAGACTTTTGAGAGGGATTCTTGATCCAAGGGTGGAGAATGCTTGGAAAGATCAAGGGTGGAGAATGGAGATGACATGGAGGGCCTAGATCTAATCTAGCAAAATGGATGGTCATGAATAAAAGTGATTCTTTTATTCATTTTGGGGAAGAGAAAAGTTATGGGGGGAAGATTATTCCCCAAATAAAAGATTCATGGGGGGAGATGCGGAAATAGAGGAATAGGCATGGGAAGGGTAATTTTTTATTATGATGTGGGATTTGAGGTAGATTTATTCCCATTTATTTATTTGGGAAATGTGGGAGAGTGGATTAAACTAGGTTTAACCACCCAAATGAGGGATTTAGGGTTAATTAATATTGATTGTATTTAATTAACCCTAAGGCTAGAATAAGTGGGGTTAGATTAATTAGTTAACATGATTTTAACTAATTAATTGGATTTAGTGGCAAAGAGGAAAAAAATGATTTAGTAAATATTGCATATTTACTAAATTCATTTGGTTAGGTTTGAGACTATCGAATTAACGAAATTAATTCAATTATCTGGGATAAATTGACGGGAAATGGGGTAATGAAGGGATAATTAATTAAATAAAGTTTAATTAATTGGTTTAGGAGGGAAATTGATATGATCCAGAATATCGGGTGTCCGTTTGGTGGTCGAGACATTTTTAGGTGTCTACATTTGCCCCTCTTTGACGTGGCATCAGGAGCTAGGAGGGAAATGGTGTCAGGTCGAAGAAAAATATGCCCCAGCTGCCAAGAAGGAATAGGATGGATAGGGGATGCCCCCTCGAGAGGTTGGCAGGAAAATGAAAATTTTCTAGGTGATCTCTCAAAAGGATGTGACGAGAGTGAAGGTTGGATAGGGGACGGAGAAAGAGAATGACAAGAAGAAAAACGGAGGAAAAAGGTTGGAATCTGCACCCTGGGGGGGAAGAAGGATGACATGGCCCACTATATTAGGAAAAGTGGGCCCTAAAAGTGCCACATTTGCACACTTTGACCCTAGAGAAGAAGAAACGAAGGAGAGATGGCTGAGCGCAACACCCAGTTCCTGAGACTTCGACACATTTCCGAGTGGTTCTGAGAGTTTGGTCGGGCACCTGGCATTGGACCCGCAGTAGGCCCTAACCCTGACTTTGTAATTTTCTCATTTTTTGTGCATGTTTTTAGGGTTTTAGGGGTAGGAATTAAGCGTGTAGCGCCAAGGGCAAGGCGGATTGGCGCCATCCTCTGGATTGGCGCTATCTGCCCAGGTAGGTTAGGGCGGTTTTTTCGCCATTGGGTGGGAGTTTTGGCGCTATCGTCTGGATTAGCACCATCCATAGAAGAGATAGGTTTCAAGCATTTTGATGCCAAACAGGGGTTAAAGGGGCGCTATTGTCTGCAATAGCGCCATCGTGAGAGGTAGCGCTATATTTTACTATGGCGCTATCGGAAGAATTGGTGCCATTTGGTGAATTAGCGCCAATATTAGGAGTGACGCGATGAAGGGAGTGCAGTAGCGCCAAAATTAATATTGACACTATAAATAGGGCGCAGTGGCGCTATTGTGTGGATTGGCGCAAAGAGGTAAGCGCAAAGGCGCTATGCTCTGGAGTAGCGCTATTTAGAAGAAATTTTAGCGTCATTTGTTGTAAATGGCACAAGGGTTGTAGAATTTTGCATGCTACATGATGTTGGCATTTTAGGCACTGAGAAGAAGGGAAAGGTGGATTTAGAAGAAGAAAGGTTGACACCTAACCATACTGTTGTGTATGCAAGATACAGAGCGGTTTATATTGCAATCGCGGGAGTGACGAGTTCCTGCGGTGATGGCTCTATTCGATGGATTTGACGATGCCGCAAAGGCGCGGTTGGCGAGCTGGGGGCTTTTGACGGTGTCGTCGATGCCAGTGTTGCGAGCTCATAGAGCACTGATGACAGCCATGGTGGAGCGTTATCGTACTGAGACTTGCAGTTTCTTATTGCCTATAGGAGAGATTACGATCACACTTGAGGATGTTTATCGCATCCTCAAGCTACCTATCCACGGTTGACGTGTCAGACATGACACGAAGACCGAGCGGAGGGCACTAGTCAGAGTTTTTGGTGCAGATCAGCTTGTTCTCTCTCAGAATGAGAGAGAGATGGATATGAGACGACATTAGCTGCGGGTGGAGATCCGTTTGCCTTGTTCCTATGTGCGTTGATAGGCGGTGTGGTGATGCCTGATAGGCGAGGCAGGGGTTTTCCGGTTGGTTGGGGAGGGGTGATAGAGGTGATGGTGGTGCATGGGACTGTCTTTGCCTGGGGGCCATTGATGCTAGCATAGTTATATCATGAGATGTACACAGTGGCTTATCTGCATGATAAAGCCTTATCTGCTGGTGTGACTTTGCTACATGTATGGACTTGGGAGCACATCCCTGTCACTCGACCGACCTATGGGTACTATCGGCGGTAGTTTGAGGCCTTTGTGTTTCTATACCGGGATGCAGAGTATACCTATACGGGCCGAGTGCGACATTAGCGGCGGATGCTGGACAATGTGATCAATGTGGTGTGGCGAGTGTACATCGGTTGTGAGGAGTGGCCCGATGACATTATTCATCTGCCATACACCTTTCAACAGAGATACCTGATGGGGCGGGGAGACCGTTGTATAGAGATGTACCTACCCTCACGGGTTATGCGGCAGTTTGGGTTGGTGCAGGACACCCCTCAACAGATGGCTATATATGCGTAGACCCCGTGAGATAGACCCTACTGGCCTGCACCCCTACAGCCCCAGGTTGCTTTAGCAGACTTTGCAGTGCTTTGGCCAGTGCAGTGGGATTGGCGGAGTACAGTGAGAGATGTCGGGACCACAGCTGCGTATGATATCTGGTGGCACATGCATCAGCCTACGCGGTTGACAGATCCAGCAGTGGAGGTAGCAGATTCAGGGGGGGATGACTCAGATGGTGGAGATGACCTTGATGGTGGAGATGACCTTGATGGGGGAGATCAGGCGGAGGGGGATGTGATCATCGAGGATTTCCTTGTGGAGATCAGGGATGATGGGGAGGAGAGAGTGATTGGGCGAGATGGCCAACTGATAGATGTGTTGGCGGCAGTAGCAGCAGGACAGGGACAGGCGCAACAGGTTCCTGCACAGCAGGTACAAGCAGAGCAGGTTCCTGTACAGTAGGTATAGATTGGATCAGGGCGACAGCCGAGAGGATCCGACAGCGCGGCAAGCAGCTTAGAGCAGATGAGGGTAACCTACCTCCCCCACAGGAGGGGCAGCGGCAGGTTGGGGGACATGATGCAGAGGCAGGGACCTCAGGGATAGCTCTGGAGGTAGAGGCTGAGGATGAGAGGCGTTCATCTCGTCAAAGGCGACGGGACGAGGCAGAGGAGATGGAGACCCTGAGAGCACAGGTGGCTAGTCTGGAGGAGGCACTAGAGGGCCGAGAGGCAGAGTGGGTGCATTGCGGGGGGCCCTGGCGTTATTAGATGGCACTGATGGTCAAGTGGCGGTATTGCGGGCACAGTTGGCCCAGGCCCAGGAGGATATAGGGGTGTTGACCCGAGAGCGGGATGCCGCACTTGACAGGGCACGGCAAGCAGAGGCTACAGTGGGTAGTCTATAGGCATCAGGGGGTGGACTTGCCCCAATTTTGACAGGGATGCAGGCTCAGTTGTCGTAGGCGCAGACACAGTCTTATCAGCTGCAGGCACAGTTAAGTCAGTCTTAGATGCAGGTGATGCAGGTGCAGGGGGATTTGGCAAACGCCAAGGTACATGTAGAGTACTACAAGGGGTTGTATTATGCAGCCGTGCCAGCAGCGCAGCGTGCCCCGAGCTACAGCCAGGTCAGCAAGTCAGGGGCATCGAGATCTCATAGGTCGAGATCAATTCAGTCTATCCAGCAGACGATGCCTCCTCCCACACATGTGCCCCAGCAGGTCCCTCAGGTGCAGGTACAGCCACTGCCGCAGTCACAGACGCCTACAGGGTCACAGGCTCGCCCAGGATCAGAGTCTCCTACTCCATCAGAGAGGGGATCCTCTATGTGATAGCCGTATCATGATAGCCTTTGGAGGCATTTTTGTATCAGGACATTTTATTTTTTTATGGATATATGAGCGATGTACATTTTTTGCGATGATATATGATGTGATGATGGTTTTGATGGCTTATATGTTTATCTATTATGATGATGCTCTATGATGATTATGCAGTATATTGATGGATGCAATGTGCTTTATGGATTTATATGCTATGGATGTTCTTTTGATGGATGTAGTGATGGTTTACTTATGTTATATATGCATGGTTTCAAACATTTATTATGGATTGTGAAAATGTATGCTTATCTTAATAAACACATGTGATGTATGGAAATGTGGATATGTAGCTAGATGATCTATAAAATGCAGCTAGATGTTTATGATTGTGATGTTTTTGGAACTAAATGTGTTATACAATGTGATGATACAGATTTAAAATGCACCTATGTGATGACAGACTTAAATGATTATGATATGATTTGTAGTGTTTTAAATGATGTGTAATATGCGACTAAATGAGTCTAAAATGATTTTAAATGATTATGCAAATTAACAGCTTCTAAAATGAGCCTAATTATTATGCCAATTAAAATGACCTAAATGATATGCAATTTAAGCAGATAAAAATGACCTAAAATGATATGTAATGAGATGGATTAACATGACCTAAAATGGTATGCAATTACAATGGATTAAAAAATGACCTAAAATGATATGCAATGAAATGGATTAAAATGACCTAAAATGATATGCAATTTGGATTAAAAATGCATCTAAAATGATATGTGATTAAAATGGATTAAAAAAAATGACCTAAAATGATATGCAATGAAATGGATTAACATAACCTAAAATGGTATGTAATTAATTGGATTAAAATGACCTAAAATGATATGCAATGAAATGGATTAATTAAATGCATCTAAAATGATATGCAATTATAGTGGATTAAAAAATGACCTAAAATGATATGCAATGAAATGGATTAACATGACCTAAAATGATATGCAATGAAATGGATTAAAATGACCTAAAATGATATGCAATTTGGATTAAAAATGCATCTAAAATGATATGCAATTTGGATTAAAATGGCCTAAAATGATATGCAATGAAATGGATTAACATGACCTAAAATGATATGCAATGAAATGGATTAAAATGACCTAAAATGATATGCAATTTGGATTAAAATGGCCTAAAATGATATGCAATGAAATGGATTAGCATGACCTAAAATGATATGCAATGAAATGGATTAAAATGACCTAAAATGATATGCAATTTGGATTAAAAATGCATCTAAAATGATATGCAATTTGGATTAAAATGGCCTAAAATGATATGCAATTTGGATTAAAATGGCCTAAAATGATATGCAATTAATTGGATTAAAATGACCTAAAATGATATGCAATGAAATGGATTAAAATGACCTAAAATGATATGCAGTTTGGATTAAAAAATGCATCTAAAATGATATGCAATGAAATGGATTAAAATGACCTAAAATGATATGCAATTTGGATTATAAAATGCATCTAAAATGATATGCAATGAAATGGATTAACATGACCTAAAATGATATGCAATTAAATGATCATGACATGTAGCTAGATGATATGCCTAGATGCAATTTAGGTGATAGGTGGGATGCCAATTAGGTGATAGATGATGTGGTCCAGTCCTGATACACATGACATTCTTTGAGTTGACCCTGAGTGGAGGCTGTGAGAGAAAGAATTAGGTGGGGAGAGGACAAGGGTGTATGGTTGGGTATGGGTAGGATTGGGAGTGTGTAGGGACGGGGGAGGGGGGGTGGGGAGACGAGAGGGTTATTAGGTCACAAGACACCACGTCGGTTGAGGGGGGGATATCAGGATGTGTTGAGTGGAAATGCGGAAGGGGAATGGGATTAGTGAGGTGTTGGTTGGGGGGATGGGTGAAAATGATTATTAGATCTAGGCCAAGGTGGGATAATTGACTGAGTGACTAAGATAATGATTTTGAGCTAATAACCGTAGTTGCACAAGATTACCTGAGAGCATTTCTTAGTTTAATGTAGCAATGTAGGATACAATTCACAAAGGTATGAAATGACCTAGGTGATGATATATACCGTACTATTGCATGGACTAGACCCACAAACAATGAGTTGGTTTCATGCATGCCCAAGGTAGTATAATCTTGTCTAGTCGAGGAAGGGGACTCATAGCGATGAGTGTGAGGATGGCCTCATCTGGAAAATCTGCAATTGTAGGATGTTCCGCGAGGATAGGTGCGTTAGCCAGCTGATCTGCTATAACTTGTCCTTTAATGGCCTTTCTCTTGGTGTATTCAATGTCAAATTCAGATAGAATCATGACCCATTTTGCCATTCTGCCAGTGAGAGCCGCTCTGCTTAGCAAATATTTTAGTGGGTTGATCTTAGCAATGAGCTTAGTCTTGTGATTGAGCATATAATGTCTTAACTTTTGTGACGTAAAGACGAGGGCTAGGCATGCTCATTCAATTTGTGTGTAGTTAAGCTCATAGGAGATCAAGGTGCGGCTGATGTAGTAGATGGCTCTTTCCTTCCCATGCTCATCATGTTGCGCTAACAAAGCCCCGATTGCTGTGTCTGTTGCAGAGATATACAAGAGGAGGGGCTCTCCTTGTCTTGGTGGAGTGAGAACAGGGGGATTAGCCAGATATGCTTTTAGCTGATTGAAGGCATGTTGACATTGATCAGTCCAGGTGAAAACCATATCTTTCCTGAGGAGATGTTGGAATGGGTGACATTTATTAGCGAGCTGGGCAATGAACCGGCGAATGGACTGTAGTTTCCCCTGCAAGCTTCTCAGTTGTTTCAATGTTTTAGGGGGTGGCATTGTAGTGATAGCCTTGACTTTCACAGGATCAACTTTGATTCCTCTTCTCGAAACTATGTATCCCAAAAGTTTGCCTGAGGTGACACCGAAGACGCATTTCTTTGGATTTAAGCGAACATTGTATTGCTCCAACCTATCAAAGATTTTGGCCAGCACATCTAAGTGTTCTTCTCTGGTCTTTGATTTGCCTAGCAGATCATCGATGTAATCTTCCATGATGTGGTGAAACAGGTCATGGAAGATGACGGTCATAGCTCTTTGATAGGTAGCTCCTACATTTTTGAGACCAAATGGCATTACCACCCAGCAGTAGGTTCCCCATGGGCAAATGAAGGCTATTTTGTGTTGATCCTCTTCGGCAATTTTTATTTGATTGTATCCTGAGAAACCATCCATGAGGGATAACATTTCATATCCTGCTGTTAGATCCACTATCATGTCGATGTTTGGTAGTGGGAAGTCATCTTTGGGGCAGGCCTTGTTGAGATCCCTGAAATCGGTACAACAGCAGATTCGACCATCCAGCTTAGCAACTGGTACAAGGTTGGAAACCCATTTAGGATAATTGATAGGACGAATGAACCCCACATCCAGTAATTTCTTTAGTTCTGCCTTGACTAGGAGAGCCACTTGAGGGTTCATTTTGCGAAGTTTTTGCTTGACTGGTTTTGCATCGGGACGCACTGCAAGGTGATGAACAACCAAGGCGGGATCTAGCACTGGCATGTTTGCATAGGTCCATGCGAAATTGTGATTTCTTTGTGTGAAAAATGCCAAGAAGTCTCCTTGTTCGAACATGCTAAGGGATTCTGCTTTGTACGTGATTTTCGGCTCTGCCTCTGTCCCCAGATTCATTTCCTTAGCTGGTTCTACCAAGATGGGTGATCTGTCTGGATATACTTTGTCTATTTCAGGAAGGCCCATGCTTCCATCTCCTGGCACCTCATGGAGGTTTTCACCAGGAGATGCGTCTTTTGTTTTTACTATTTTAGGATCTGATACTGTCGCAGAACGGTTTTCACCATCAGATTTGTTTTTGATTTTTATGTTATTGTGAATGGAAGCAGGGGTTGTCTCCCTGAAATAGGCATCTAGATGGAGTTCCATTATGTACCCTGCTCGATGATCTCCCATAGGGAAGTGATCTCTTACCCCCATCATTTCAGCAATGGCCTCATCGTTAGGTGCGATGTAGAAGATCAGAGGTCCCCGTTGGTCCCAATCAATGAGGTCAGGGTAAACTAGTGATAGGTTGGTGGAAGATGAAGTGAGAGTGGTGACGGAGTAGATGGTACAAATGGATGAGTCGAAGAAGTCAACGAAATGGCTAAAAGAATCTTGAAGGCCTGTTTCATTAACATCGTCAACGTCTAAGGGGAGCGTAGCGGCCGTGAATAAGATACACTCGTCAGAAGGGAGGATGCGTTGTGGCTGACCATACCCTAACCCTTGAGTATAGGGGTTTCTTATTGCTTGCAGTGGTTCTACAATCCCCTGTTCATGAAGGCCAATGCCGCCTTGTCCTTTGTAACCCATGCTTTTGACGATTTTAGAACTTTTGCTGTAGATTGTTGTTGGGATGATGGGGACATCTTGTTCTGTTTCTTCGTCCTTGTAAAGCCAAGATGAAATATCTTCGAGTATATCCTGATCGAGAAGGTGTTTCTTCTCAAAGATAGGTGAGGGTTTACACTTGATGATGACTATGTTGGCTGCCTCTGTTGTGGGGGTGCCAAAGGTTTTGGGATTGGGTAGTGTGCCTACACAAAGGTTGCTGTGCAGGTTATATTCCCCACATCCTTTGTCACTGAGTTGGATCTTGACCTCAGGTGGTGGAGGTGCTTGGGATGAAGTGGTGGCGATGTTAGCAGGGTCTATGTATGAGGTGGAAGTTGTAGGATTGATTTGGATGGTGGCTTTATTATATGGACAGAAAGTTTGGTTGTGGCCTTCCAGAAAACTGTAGTATTGGAAGGGACGAGGGTCGGCATAGATAGCGACTTCTATGCCGTTGTGGGGGAATTTGAGACATTGATGGAAGGTGGATGGGATAGCTTGCATGGCATGAATCCATGGTCTACTGAGAAGAATGTTATAGGGAAGGTCAAGATCCAGAACCTGACATTTGGTTTCAAGGATTTTCTGTCCCACTTGAATAGGGAGCTTTATGGTGCCCTCGGATAGCCTTTCGATGTCATCGTATTCTTTGATTGTGATGCACTCGCTAGTATCCACAACCACATCTGAGTACCCCAAGTGTTTTAGCAATTTTAGAGTGCATATATTTAGGCTGGAGCCACCATCTATTAGGACTCTTTTAATGGTGTGTTTGTGAATGCGGACCTTGAGGTGTAATGCATCATTATGTAGGTGTTCAGAAGCGGGGAGATCTTTTTCAGAGAACGTGAGATGGTGCGGTGTGGCAGTATGATCGACCATGGCTTGAAATTGATTATCATCCAAGTTTGCAGGGACTTGTGTTTCCAAAAGGGCTTTGTCGAGGACATCCTTGTGGCGGGGTGATGTGCGAAGCAGCTCAAGGATGGAGATTTGTACAGGTGTCTTTCCTAGATGCTCTAGGAGGTTATATCGAGTGGCGGGTGATGGACGGGCGGTTGGATGAGGAGGGAGGCGATCGGATGTGGATGCTGGTATTTGGTCAGTAGGAGGGGTGGTGCGGATAGATACACGACCTCGACGGGTTGTTACAGCGCAATCGGGTGCTTGTGCCCAAATGGTGATTGTGTTGACATGGTGGGATGAGGGTTCGATGCGGCTGACAATGGAGTCATAGTGTGCGGGTGGTGGAGTGACATTGTATGCTTGGTTGGATGATGAAGCTTTGCTATGGTTGGGTAAAGGATCCTTGTAAGCTCCAAGGTTAGCATTTGGTGATGGTTGGGCACTTTGATCGAGGTTGATGAGATTGTGGTCTATAAGGTCTTGGATGTAATGCTTTAGTTGCATACAGTCAGCTGTTTTATGGCCCGCCACGCGGTGGTATTCGCAGTAGTCATTTTCATTATACCATGCTGCTTTGAGGTCATTGTCTTGACATGGTCGAACAAGTGGGAGTGTGATCACTCCTTGTTTGAGACATCTATCGAGGACGTCCTCGATGGGTTCTACTAATGGTGTGAAATTTTTGCGAGGTTTGCGGGGTTTATTTGGTCCTCTGGGGTTATTTACATTTGTGGCGTACGTGTGTGCAGGTGTTTGGTTTTGGATATGTTGGACGGCCTTCACATCCGTGACGCCGTCATTTAGATTGTTCTTGGTCTTCCCCCAATAGCGTGATTTATCATTGGATTGCGTGTTGGTATTATTGTTGGTATTGGGGGTATTGTGATTAGACTTGTAATTGTTGTTGTTGTTGTTGTGATTGTTGTTGTTAGATTTATGGTCGTATAGTTTGATAGAGCCCTTGGCAATGAGGGCCCATTCGATGGTTGTACCTTTGTCGATGACCTCTTCAAAGGTGGACGCACAAAGAATCTGTAAGTGAAACCCTAGTTCCTGATTGAGATTGGCCACAAACATAGTGACAAGTTGTTTTTCAGGAATAGGTCATGGGAGCTTGCTTGCTAGGCCTCTCCACCTTTGTAAGAAGGAAGTGAAAGCTTCTCCGTTCTTTTGTTTGGTGCTGCAGAGGTCGGTCATAGACACCTCATGTTCAAAGTTGTAAGAGAAGTGGTTGACAAACTTTTCTGCAAGCTCAGGGAATGTTCAAATCCCAGGTGGAAGATGGGCAAAACACTCAGCGGCTTGGCCACCAAGGCTTCTTGGGAAGAGTCTCATAAGATATGTGTCATTGTTAGAGACTTCTAGGCAAGCGATGTAGGACTCCCTAAGGTGGTCCCTAGGGTCTCCTTTTCCCTTGTATTTGTCAAATTTTGGCGTTTCAAAATTTTTGGGAAAAGGAGGCATGTACAATGTGCGGTCAAACGAGTAAGGGCAAATATCCTCAAATGAATAGTATTTGCGTTTGCCCCCAGTTTGTAGGTCATCCACCTTTTGGATTAAGCCTTGTAGGACGTTGCTGAAATCCTATGGTTGTTGCGGTTGGAATGTGTAGGGTTGTTGATTGGTGAGATATTGGAGGTGGGGTGGGATTTGATGTTGGAGATGGGTTTGGTTGAGATGTTGGTGTTGCGGGTTGGGGTTCAGATGGATTGGTGCCTGCTATTGTTGGTGCGCGTAGAGTTGTTGGAGAACATGTGGTGGTATTTGGGGATTGGGATTGTGTTGATTTATAGGATTATGGGGGTACGTGATGTTGGATGTATTGGCATTAGGTAGGTGGACGTTGGATTGGTTGGATGTATTACGAGGTGGTTGTGAGAATAGTTGTCATAGGTATGCTATGGTTTGGGGATTGGGTGGAGGTACAGTTGTGGAGGTACTTGCCTGTGTGGTGTTCCATTGTACACTTAGGGTGATTTGTGGGACGGAAGAGTTTGTGGTAGTAGTGGTAGTGGATGTGATAATAGGTTAGGAAACGGTAGGAGCGGTGGGATTTGTGGAAATTGTAGATGTGGTCATGGTTGAGCTTGTGGGAGTGGTGGATACGGTAGGTGTTGATGTTTGAGAAGCAGTGGGTTGGGTATGTGAGGTAGATGCTTGGGTATTTGATAGGGTAGGAGCGATTGTAGAGGTGGATGGTTGCGATGATGTCATGATGGGGGGAAGTTGGGCACCAATCTTGAGGAGATAATCAAGATATCGATTTGGGTCTGATCTCAGGATTTTATCTAGTAGGTCCATGTTATCGGCGTCTTGCGTAAAGCTCAAGACCTCTAGATCATCGTGGGACATAGCAGGGATGTTTTATGTTGGTGGTGGTGGGGGGGGTGATGGTTGTGTTTGTAGTAAGTAACTGAAGGGATTTTCATTAGGAGCATATGGGGGGATGAATGAATATGTAGGTGGATTTGGATTGATGGGTCTGTTGTAGCTATCAGTGTTAGGCATGCTAAATTGCCAATACTCTGCCATTTCTTGCTTCTTTTTGCTTTGTGATCTTGTGATGGGCATGCACGTATATGGGGTTGATTTCTAGATGTAGGATGAGATGGGGATGGAGACCTTAGAGAATCGGATTGATTTTGTTGGACCAAAAGATAAAATGAGGAGTAGAAAAGAGGATGTGGTGAAGATTGATATGTCTTTCCAAAGGTTTTATCCTAAGGGTGATATGGATGATATTGATTTTGTTTTTGCACAAATTTTGGACCAATGATGGATGATGAAAAAAAGGATTTTGAATTTGATGTTTTGATATTGATTGGGATGACTAGGATGATGTTCTTGACGTACCACAAATTGAGCTTTGAGATAGGATCTAGATTTTGAGTTGGCGCAAAGGGATGTTTTTCTTTGTTTGGGGTAGACTAATGACCTTACGCAAAGAGGGGATTTGTTTTTCTTGAAAGGTAGACTAATGACTTTTCAAGGAAAATGTGATGTTAATGGTAAGATCTAGATCAAATTTTTGGCTCAAAAGGAGGACAAATTTTGTCTGATGATGTGTTTTGATTTGGATTTTGGATTTTTTGAAATGATTTGTTTTGGTCCAAGGAGATATGCAAAAAGATTTGAAAGGGGATGGATGAATATGGATTTTGGCTGACGATGATGTATCAAAAAGAGGTCCAACAATGGTGGTGATTAATCCTCTAAGGTCAAAGGGAAGGTGTGATTTTGGAAAATTTTGGAAGAAAATGGATGGACTGTTGTTGGATTTCTGTGAGATGGATACGGATTATGATAGAACAGGTAGTGGAGATCACAACTAAATGAGCCTTTGTTTCAGGCATGTCAATCTAAAGATAGTGCCAATCCACTGGTGAAATGGCGCTACAATCAGAAAAATATGGCGCTGAAACAGGGTAGACTGATTTTTGATGGCAAATTTTTGGATTTGCTTGTTTGGAATGTTTATCAATTGATTTGTTTTATCTCTTGGCAATGTTGTTGCAGTCAATTCAAGCACAATAAACCACACAAAAATCAAGCTTTTGTTTTGTTTTGAAAAAGGATGTGCGATTTTATTCAACAAGCACTTTGAACAACCTAAGGTGAGAATGTGACAGTATTTGTTGAATCCCCTAGCTGCACCTATTCAAAGCAGGTAGCTCCAGTATCTTGGTAGCACCGGCTCCTCCTTACAATTGCACATACTTCTCATGCATACCAAGATCCGGGTTTCTTATAAGGCTTGTCCCTCACAAACCTTTAGATTGTCCCTGCTACCTCGGCTAAGAACCGCATGAATCGGGGCCGCTTCAAGGGTTTTGCCCTCTGCGTCAACAAATAGAAGGATTTTGGCTTGCTAAAACAATGGTTCGTAGTAAGGGCATCCATTCAGGTGGTTATACGTGCGGCAGCGCTACTCTCTGTTATGGAGTCTCCCAACCTCCAAGGGTTGCGCCTTGGAGGGTTTTGGGGGAAGTTAGATGTCGGTATAACATAGCAACACCTGTCGCTTGAGACTTTCATCCCAAACACCTTATTTTATATAGCGGCTTGGAAGAGCTTGACTTTAGCTTGATGTCGCTTAGGTCATTCACACCTTTCGAAGAGGGGTGGCAGGCCCTCTAAGGATTACAAAAGCAATACAATCATAAAAATACTTTTGATCCCCAAGTTCACTCGAAGGTGCGAGGGGAGAGCATACGTATTTTAAATGATTGTATCACACTAAGCATGGTTCATTTTAGATCTTTTGGACTTAAATGGGGTGTGATTTTTGCAAGTTTTGTGATGAGCTTTTGATTCCCAAGATCACCAAAATGGCGCAAGGGAAGAGCATATGCTCTGTCACGTTACAAACAAAAAGAGCACAAGACACTTCAAACAATTAAGATGATTTTCTTGGTTATATGCGTGAGAGATGCAAATTGTTGTTCTTTTTAACCAAGATGTTGTATGTAAATTTGTGGTTCATTTTAAAACCCAAAATCGAAGTGTTTGATTTATTGTTTGTTGGCACATCAAAAGGGTAAATTTTAGAGCACCAAAACTTAAAGTGTTTGACACACACACACACACACAAAGAGATTTGCTTGATTTGTTTGATCGATTTTAAAACACCAATTTGAAATGTTGTCTAAGATCTAACATGCAAAAGTGTTCATTTTAGATTGCCAAATCAAAGTGTTTGCTAACTAAAACATCAAACCACCCTGCAAAAAGTTTTGTTAGTATCCATCGTATGACCTACAACAAACTTATCCGTACCTACACAGGGAGCAAAGTTAGTTTCTCAAAATAACGCTAAAACAGGTATGCGAAAGTGCCACTGCGGACAAAACAACCCAACTTACAAAAAATGACGATGATTAAAATTATAGCACTGATTTAATACAGTAAAAGCGACAAAATACCCAATAGCACTACTTTAAGGTAGTTAAAGTGACAAATTATAGGATAGCGCTAACAAATCTGTTAGAAAGCGCTGAACCAGACAATAGCGCTAATACGGGTATAGGATAGCGTCACTGCGCGACTGTCCAGAGAACCTGCTTACTCTGCGGATGGCACCGACCTGAGTGATGGCACTGATATGACACTGGACACGTCTGACCTGCAAAAAGTAAAGTTTCCTTCCAATGCCAAGGGTCAGACAGCAAAATAAGGGTCTTGTTTAGCCTTGTTAGCTGAGGTACATGAAAAAACCAGATGATGTCCAAGTTAAAGTGCCTATTTAGACCCCTTATAAAAATTTTGACATAACCCCCCCTTACAATTTCAACATCTCTATGTAACCCGAGAGCAAAAAGACCACTGCAAATGATAGGAAGAGTTTAAAATAGCAAATGTGAGTGAGTGAGAGAAGTGGGAAATCCTACGCAGAAATAGCGCCAAAACAGAGGATGGCGTTGAACCGAGGTAGTGATAGCGCCACTGCAATGGTATGATAGCGCTAAACCTGCAAAACACCCGTATCTCACACAAAAACTCACAAAAACAAGTTAGACTGGACATTGTGGGTCCCACCGGGCGTGCCAATGTAGATTAGAAAAGCAAATGAGGTTAGAAAACATAAACTAAATGCACAAAAACAAAAGTTATACCTCACATTACCAATCTAATCCCATCAAGGGAAGAAGGAGCCTTTGCACCCAAACAAGCTCCCAAGACCAAGATGATCCCTAGACAAATGGATTTTCAATGTGAAATGCTCATTCAAATTGTGCAACTCACTATCCTAGCTCAAGAGAGATTTTGGCATTATTACTTTACATAGACTTAGCTCTCCCAAATGGCTTGGGAGAGCTTGTATTTATAGACTTTTGAGAGGGATTCTTGATCCAAGGGTGGAGAATGGAGATGACATGGAGGGCCTAGATCTAATCTAGCAAAATGGATGGTCATGAATAAAAGTGATTCTTTTATTCATTTTGGGGAAGAGAAAAGTTATGGGGGGAAGATTATTCCCCAAATAAAAGATTCATGGGGGGAGATGCGGAAATAGAGGCATAGGCATGGGAAGGGTAATTTTTTATTATGATGTGGGATTTGAGGTAGATTTATTCCCATTTATTTATTTGGGAAATGTGGGAGAGTGGGTTAAACTAGGTTTAACCACCCAAATGAGGGATTTAGGGTTAATTAATATTGATTGTATTTAATTAACCCTAAGGCTAGAATAAGTGGGGTTAGATTAATTATTTAACATGATTTTAACTAATTAATTGGATTTAGTGGCAAAGAGGAAAAAAAATGATTTAGTAAATATTGCATATTTACTAAATTCATTTGGTTAGGTTTGAGACTATTGAATTAACAAAATTAATTCAATTATCTGGGATAAATTGACAGGAAATGGGGTAATGAAGGAATAATTAATTAAATAAAATTTAATTAATTGGTTTAGGAGGGAAATTGATATGATCTGGAATATCGGGAGTCTGTTTGGTGGTCGAGACATTTTTAGGTGTCTACAAAACCTACATTTTAATCTTTACAAATGTTGAAGAGAAATTCCACTCTAAAAGCATGCTAAATCTGGGTAAATTGAAAGGGTGAAAGGGCCAATCCCCTAACAAAACCATATGCCATGAAAAAGGATCAAGTCTAAAAGGCCTGACAGGTCTAAAAAATCATGAATCCAATTCCAAGCTTCCCAGGCTCTAGTGCAAAACCAGAAGAGATGCTTGACAATCACAAATTATCCACAAAATAAACAAGGATTAAGAACTCCAAGATGAGTTAAAACAAAACTAAGTGGAAGGCTTTGATAAAGAATGCACCAGGTAAAATGGGTCAATTTAGGCTCAAGAATAGCTAACCAAATACATTAGAATTAGTGATGCCAAGTACCAAGAGAAGATTGAAGCTACCAACAATGGTTTAGCTGATCAACCATAGGAAGATGAGGAGAAAGGAGAAAGCCATAAATATTGTTTACACAGATTATAATTATGAAATAGTGTGTCAGGATGCCATTTCCAATCTGATGCAGTCAAGGCTAGGGGGTTTTATCAAACTACCCAGCCATGCAGCCAATACAATGTAACAAAAGCATAAATTTAACATAGAAATCTGAAACAAATTTATCAACTTCAAAACATCAGCGTTTACAAATTTCTTGGCCCTTCACAGCCTCAGCATTATAGTGTAATAATCAATCAACCATGTGCTTACAACACCAAATCACTTTCCAATGGATATAGAGATCGCCCCCAATCTATTGTCGCTCCACTTATGTTATGCAACTTTTAACACCCTCTGTGTTGAGCAGAACAACCCACATTCCTTTTACAATCACCCCTCATACCAGAATGGTAGTCACCTTTTTATTCTTCATGTGTGGAAGTTAAATAGTTATGGAACTAAATGTACAGGTATTCAAACTTCCACCAAAACAGGTTACTGATAATACTATTTGGCTAATAACGTAAATATCTCTTAATAACATCCCATACATCGGCAAATGAAAGCCTTTTCAAATTTTAAATCTCATTGTATCAACTATCGGCAAATGTTGCCTTTTACGAACCTCAATCACAATGCTTATCGGTGAAAGTTCAGTTTTTCTAACCTTAGTTACAATTGCTTGTCGGTGAAAAGCTACTTTTGAAACATGGACTTTGTCTCTTGTGCATTCCTCTCTATCGGTGATTTGATCATTTTTTGAACTTGATCTTTGTCCACTTTACCAGTAGAAATTGATTTTGTCGAACCTTGGCCTTGGTCTTCTATCAACAAACTATCAAACTACTTTCTTTCACTTGGGGTCTCTTCTCTTTCACCAAACTCAGCACATACTTATGTCCATCCTTCACAATAGTATACAAATTCCTTTTACCATCATAGATGGCTTCCCTATCAAACTGCCAAGGTCTACCCAAAAACACATGACAGGCACTCATTGACATAACATCACACAAGACTTCGTCCTTATATGCGCCAATCTGAAAACTAACCATGCATTTCTCTTTTACAACTAATTCATGTTCCTTTTGTAACTAGGTAACTTTATAAGGACTAGGATGTTTTGTCTTTTTCACACATAGTTTTTCTATGATTTCCTCTTAAACTAAGTTATCAGTACTACCACTATCTACAATTACTTTAGAACACTTACCTCAAGACTTGTATACAATACTAAAAGCAATACCTTGCCAATTGATTGAAAGCAATTCTAAGCCACCAGCATCATGGGAAAAACAAAAAATTCCCAAGCAACAATCATTTGTGCCCATCATTGGAGGCCTAGAGAAAGTCTCTACAAAATTTATCAACATTCAAATAAGAGGCCTTCAAATGCATCCAATGATAGGAATAATAAACATGGGTGGCAGCCAAAATTTTAGAACAAATCTTAAATTTATTATTCAAGAAAAAAGGCTTGGTAATCCAAAAATTGTTTTTTTCTAAATCTTGACAACAATAGCTTGTCAAAAGGCAACATGAGAAATTTGAATAGCAAAGGGAATGCCCCAGAATCAAGAGACATCCCCTAATCAACCATTTCCAGCTAAAATTATCTAACTAGCCTAACTTAGGAAGAAAGGATTATATCTAAATAGACAAGTTTTTTCCATGATCATTCACAACTCCTTCCCACTTCATAGAAAAATATGATTTCCATTCATTATGCACTTCATATGGTACAATTGTAAATATTTATATGCCTTTGGATTGAACTATGGGCATCACAGAGGGTTCGCATTTGTACAGTTTAAAAAGGATTAAGAGGAAAATAATATCATCAAGGATCTCGATGGAGAAATTTTGGATGGTAGATTAATTTAAATTTTATATGCTTTTTTAAAGGCCATGCGATTTGTCTTTGCAAATTCTAGGGCTCGATCTCCCCACCTCAAGTGGCCTTCCTTTCTTTATGGTTCGAACCCTACTAATGAGATGAATGAAAATGACTCTAGGATGACCTATTTGGAGGAAGTTGCATTTCTAGCAATGGAATCATATCTTCCCCTACCATAAGCAATGACAAATCTTATTGATTCCAGACACAAAGTGAACTGATGTTTGCTTAATCACTTATGTCACATGCCTTCAATGGACTAGTGTTCATAGACTTGGACCCCACTATACCTAGTGTATATCAGGGTCTCCCTAGACACCTTGTTAACCTAGATTAGACCTTTGACCATCATATCATACAATGCATTGTTGAATTTGGGGAGAAAATCTCATGCTATTACCTCTATTGTTTGAGTTGGATCACACTTTGGGCAAGACTTTAGTCTACCTACTCAATGAATCTTTTTACATCCGTTCCAAGATGTGTATCTATTTGCTATCACTTCATTGCTACTTTTTCCAAAGTGGATAGATGGGCTTGTGCCCCTTTGCCAAGCTATATTTTGTTGCCACGTTTTACGATGGCCATTGCAATTTCTATTGGGGCCATGGGCCTCCTTTTTTTAATTTGGTTCTTTAATCTCAATTAAATCTATATAGGTGCTCTGCACCTTTCTTAAAACAAATATATATTGTGCATACCTTGCAATTATTCTATCCATTCAAATATAATTTACATGCTTTGTCAATAACTTCTTTGGTTGTTATAACTACCTTTTCTTCTTCCAAAATATGTGGCTTATCCATGCAAAATAGAGTTATTGCAATATAATCCCTCAAGTCTTCTTTGGTAGCTTAGAAAGTTTATAAAACATTGGTGGAGGTTAATGAATACTTTTGAAACCAAGTTTTAGTTATCATCAATGTTTTCAGAGGTTCTCCTCATTGAATAGCAATGAAGATTTTAGAAGTAATCATGTCACCTGATAATATGTGGGAATCTCTTTTGTTAGGAAAGGTGTCTTAATCTTGTGATGAGGAGCACGCAGTGAAAGCGCACAACTGATCAAAATTGACTTCTGGAACCCTCGGTGAGAGTCCTTCTTCTTTCTCAGTGATTTGCCCTTCTTCTTTTGTTATCGGTAAGATTTACTCCATCGGCCACTTCAGAAACTGTCTAGGTGATACACTGACGACTCTTCCTTCTTTGTTTTCGGTATAACTTAATGTTATCGGTGGAACCCTCGTCCTCGTCTAGCCGATACAGCGATGAGACCAACTCTTGATGTCGATGAGACTTAATACCATCGGTGAACTAAACCTTCCATTGGCTGATACGCCGATACTATTGTCATCGGTGAGACTCTACACTATCGGCAAACTTTGGAATTGCTTTGCCGAATGCCAAGTCTGTTCGATACCTCCTATCGGCAAGACTTCTTCTTCGTTCAGGCTGACAGTTAGTTCAACAATAACCAATCTCTCATCGTTGTGACCCTTATCATCGGTGAGCATTTACAACCTCTAGCCGATGCGCTGATAGACCAACCCCCTCGGTGAGACTTGACCTATCGATGGGACTTACTCCGGAGTTGCCAATACACCGATAGACTTCCCACGCTCATCTTCAGCAAGATTGCTTGATATCGACGGACTTGTTTTGAGTCCCAGCAATACACCGATAGGGTTGTTACTCTCACAAAGTCTAATCTACACTCTATGCCTAGCACATAGAGATGCTAGGGCATGCTACTGTGCACACTCCTCATTCTGGAACATCTGCCCCACCAAATAGGTAAATGAAAAGAAAAACAAACAGAAATATGTACAGACCGATGTCATTCCACTGATTTCTTTGGAAATCCACCAGTGGAATGGTTATCGCCTCGTCTTCGACAATTTAGACTAAACTATTTCAATTACAGAGAACAGAAAGCTATTATGAACAGTTAGGAAATATTTACGACATAGATCAAACACAGAAAATGATGGATAGAAGTTATTATTGCTTAGATGATTTCTGAATCACAATCTTCAAATCTACAGAACCCTCTCTCTCTCAGTTGCTCCTCTATGCTTTTATTAAGCCAGAGTTGGAAGATCAACGGTTTCTCAATAGTTAGGGAGGGCCAACTACCCTGAATCCCAATCGACTCCTGTTGACCTTTTCAGATTCTATTAGATACAAAATGTGTCCATTATTTCCAAATGGAATACAAAGACTTTTAGGTTTTTAGAAAAAAAAAACATGAACAAGATGACATGGCCAAATAGGCCTTATTTCAACATAGTAGTTTTACTATGGTGCCCCTGCACCATACTCCCCAAAAGAAAAATGTCTCAAGTCCTCTTAGAGACCAATTCTTGTACATCTCCTCCTTGCTTTAGAATGTCTTCCTCCAGCATCCATGTAGCTTCTGAATCTGGAATCCCTTGCCACTTAACCAGATGTTTAAAGTATGTTTTGTGCCTTGTCTTCCTGGCTTCTCTGCTTTCTAAAATGTACTCCATTTTTGGGAGCTCCCTAGAAGGTAAGTGCTTCAGCCAGTCTTCATTTTCCTGGATAGGGTCTTCTACATTCTTCCCTGTATTAGGACTTCTGTATAATGTCAAATCAGCAATGTTGAATATGGGTGAAATGGCAATATCATTAGGAAGCTCAATCTTGTAAGCATTTGGACCGTACTTCTCCAGAATCTGATAGGGTCCAATCTTCCTCATCATCAGTTTGTTGTGGCCTCCTTTTGGCAACCTATTTTTGTTCAGATGAACCGTGACCAAGTCGTCTACCTGATACTACACATCCCTTCTCCTTTGATCCATTCGAGCCTTCATCTTTTGACTATTCTGGTGTAAAGTATCTCTGACCTATTGGTGTATTTCTTTCATGGCTTCTGCAAATGCATCAACATGACCATTCCTTTTGTGCAAACCCTGGAAATCTCTCAATTCAAAAATACCCCTGGGGTGACTGCCATATACAATTTCAAAGGGACTTAGACCTGTGCTCCTGTTTGTTGAGTCATTATAAGCATATTCTGCTTGTGGGAGTATCACATCCCAACTGCTACCATATTCTTTTGTTAAGCATCTAAGGAGATTGCCCAAAGATCTATTGACCACCTCAGTTTGCCCATCAGTCTGAGGATGATAGGCTAAACTAAAAGATAAATTTGTTCCCAATCTTTTCCACAAAGTCCTCCAAAAATGTCCTACAAATTTGCTATCCCTATCAGACACAATGCTCAAGGGTAGCCCATGAATCCTAACAATTTCTTTAAAGAACAAACCAGCAATGTAGCTAGCATCATTAGTGGTCCTACAAGGAATGAAATGAGCCATCTTGTTGAATCGGTCTACGACTACAAACACACTGTCACAACCTGCCCTTGTTTTGGGTAACTCCATCACAAAATCCATACTCAAACATTCCCTAGGCCTGTTGGGTATTGGCAAAGGTCGATACAACCCTGCATTGGTCGAGACTCCTTTTGCTCTTTGGCATACTATGCAACTTTCAACAAATTTTCTGATGTTAGACTGCATTCTTGGCCAGAAATAAAATCTCCTTACTAGATCTAAAGTCTTATTCAACCCAAAATGTCCACCTAAACCACCACTATGTTTTTCCTTCACAATATTATCCTGAGCATTTAGGGATACACAACTGACATCCTTTGAACAATAGTCCATTCTACAATGTAAAATCTGAAAACTCACTATGAAAAGTATTAGCAAATTCATTACATACCTTGTAGATTTCTCTGAAATCCTAATCTTCTTCATACAATTCCTTGAGTGACTCAACACCCATGCTTTGCAATTGCACTTCTTGGACTGTCAACACCCTCCTGCTGAGAGCATCTGCAACCTTATCGGTTATCCCTTTCTTATGCTTGATGGTGCAGGTGTATGCTTGAAGACTTTCCACCCACTTCATGTGTCTATGGCTGAGCTTTTCCTATCCATTCAGAAAACTGAGAGCATGGTTATCTGTATACACAATAAATTCCTTGGGAAGCAGGTAATGTCTCCACTTTTTTCAGAGCTTGTACCAAGGCATACAATTCTAAATCATAAGAGGAGTACTTCCTCTTAGTTTCATTCAATTTCTCACTGAAAAAGGCTATTGGTCTGCCTTCTTGGCTCAACACTGCTCCTATGGCCAGCCCACTTGCATCACATTCAATGGTGAAGACTTTATTGAAATCAGGAAGTACTAAGACAGGGTACTTGGCAACTTTCTGCTTCAGACTTTCAAAACTCTAGTCTGCCTCTTTTGTCCACACAAACTTCACCTTACCTCCACCCTTGATGGTCTCCAACATAGGTGCACAAATATCACTGTAGTTCTTAATAAATTTTCTGTAAAATGTGGCGAAGCCATGAAAACTTCTGACCTCTCCTGCTGTCCTAGGTGTAGGCCAATTCAAAATAGCCTCTACCTCGGAAGGATCCATTTTCAAATCACCCATAGAGATGACAAAACCTAGGTACACCAATTTCTAGGAATAGGAAACATGTATCTGATGGTTATCCTATTTATTGCCCTGGAATCAGTACACAATCTCCATTTCCCATCTTTCTTTGGTGCCAAAATAGTGGGGACTGCATATGGACTCAAAGTCTTTCTTATTAACCCCTTGTCTAAAAGTTCTTGAACCTGCCTGGCTATCTCCTCATTCTGTTGAGGGGTCATCTTATATGTTCCCTTATTAGGGAGTACTGCTCTGGGTATGAGATCTACCTGATGGCTAATGTCTCTAACAGGTGGTAGGGAATCAGGTATATTTTTTGCAATCACTCCTTTGTAACTCTCAAGCAAATCTTTGACCTCCTTAGGCCCTACTTCTCTCACAATTTCCTTCTTTTCCCCCTTAGGCTTCACAATCAAAGAAAAACCTACTCCACCACCTTCCTGTTAGACTTAGGGCACACAACTGAGAGGGGGGGTGAATCAGTTGTGCAAAACTTTCTCCAATTTGTGCACTTAAAACTTCTTGGTGATTAGCGGTATATTAAACATGAAACATAATGCATTCAAATCAAAAGTGAAAACTCATCAACACATAAGACACCAAGATTTTGACGTGGAAAACTCGATTAAGGGAAAAACCATGGGGTGATTAACCCAAGAATGTATTCTCTGTTAGAAGAATAGAAAGAACAAGATGGCACATGCCAATTACGGCTCACTGCCCGAGCACACTGCTCACAAGAGGCTCACTGCCTACAAGAGACACACTGTCTACAAAGAAGTAAGTATCACATACATGAACTGGAGAATAGCATCTTCACCATGCTTGAATCAGTTCCATTAAAGCCCAAAACTTCTGCTCTGCCTTTCGGTCCCTTCTTTGCTACCACACTCTCATCTCCACAAGACACACTTTGGAATGACTTCACAATCCTTTATTTATACAAGGCATCGACTTAGGAACACTCATCTAGTCGACAAACACTTATAGATCATCCGAAAGATGTGTAATACATCTGGTCGGCCAGTCTTAGGAAGAACACCAACATCCAGTGGTTATCCATCAAAACCAAACTCTAACTTCAATGTGGACCACCAACATGAGCTAGACATGATCCAAAGATCACCATAACCTTTCTTGAGTCACCAAGAACATCCGCACTTCATCTGCTTTCTGCAATTCTTCTCTCCTTCATCCAGAACCTCAAGAACACAGTCTATCATCACTGTCACAAAGGAATAGGTTCTTCCGGACCTTCAAACCATGAACCAATCTACTTGACACTTCACAAGGACATCCTCAACACCTCCTCAAATTCGCAGAATGGGAGAATGCATTTCTGGATCTCACCGGACCTATCTGTGTCACTCTATCACCTCTCAACACCTGCCGGAACCAGTTCTACTAGAGCGACCATAACTTCTTCAGATCTTCATGCGGACCTCTAAAAACTTGACTGGAGCATCTCAAGACTTATATCTACAAACCCTTTAAACCGCATACTTTGATCCTCAACCTATTTGGGACTTTTACCTTCTTGTCATCACTGTTCTTCACTATTCCTGATTGAGACTAATTTTCTCAATATCCTCAACACACAACTCATCCAATCCTTCTCATTAATGCAACCTGAGTATGTTGACATTAATGACAACACCGGTTAGGCCCATACTTGCAACAATCTCCCCCTTTGTCATTGATGGCAACATATGATGTGAAAAACCATCAAGACAAGAACTGCTCCTTACTGTCATAGCTCCCCCTATCAGCAACAACTTATTCACATGTCTTCTCTTTCTTTACTGCTCCCCCTTTGATCAGCAACCACTTGCTTTTCACATGTCTTCTCTCCCCCTTTGACATCAATGGCAAAGGGCTCATACTTGCAACTCCAATACTTCAGAATCATACCTGCTGCTCCCCCTGAGTAGCAGCTCCCATCAATCCAGATCACAAGATATGACTATGATATCCACCGGACTGATGCACCTTAGTGCACCTTAGTTCAACACTGGAGGGGCAATAACCCCTAACTTCTCCCTGAGATATTCAAAAGAGTCCCTAGGAAGAGGTTTAGTAAAGATATCTACAATCTGATCCTTTGAGGGCACAAACTCCAATCTGACTTCATCCTTGTTCACTTGCTCTCTTAGAAAGTGAAATTTGATAGATATATGCTTAGTCTTAGAATGCAACACCAAATTCTTAGAAATATTTATTGCACTTGAATTATCATAGAAGATTGTGATAGGCTCCTCATACTCTACTTTGATATTTCTTAGCATCTACTTCATCCACAAAACTTGAGTGCAACTACCTGCTGTTGCAATGTATTCTACTTCAGTTGTAGACAGAGATATTGCCTCTTGTTTCTTGCTTAGCCAAGAAACCAATCTCTTCCCCAAAAAGAATGCTCCACCACTGGTACTCTTCCATTCATCCACATCTCCTGCCCAATCAGCATCTGTATATGCATGAAGAGAGAAATCATGATCTTTAGGATACCACAAACCATACTCAACAGTCCCTTTTAGATATCTAAAAATCCTCTTGATTGCCATGACATGAGATTCTCTGGGATCAGCTTGGAATCTAGCAACAAGACCAACAGCCTGCATTATATCTAGTCTAGTTTGAGTGAGATACAACAATCCTCCAATCATTGATCTGTACTTTGTCTGGTCTACCTTAGGAGAGTTATCATCTTTGCTCAACTTACATCCGGTTGCCATGGGAGTATTCATTGGCTTTGAATCTTCCATCCCAAATTTCCTCAACAATTCTTTCACATACTTGGTCTGAGAAATGAAGATTCCTTTCTTTGTTTGACTAATTTGCAGACCCAAGAAGAAATTCATTTCACCAAGCATGGACATCTCAAACTCACTTTTCATTTGATTTGTAAAAGTTTTACACATACTATCTCTTCCTCCAAAAATGATGTCATCAATAAACACTTCGACAATCAAGATGTTTTCATGATCAATTTTGAAATATAAGTTACTGTCAGCAGTACCTTTGTTGAAACCAATCTTCAAGAGATGCTTACCCAGTCTTTCATACCAAGCTCTTGGGACTTGCTTTAATCCATAAAGTGCCTTTTTCAATTTGCAGACCATATCACCATGATCAGACAATTGAAATCCATCCGGTTGCTCTATATACACTTCTTCTTCCAAGTCACCATTTAGAAAGGCAGACTTGACATCCATCTGATATACTTTGAAATCCTTGAATGCAACAAATGCAAGAAATAATCTGATTGTTTCAATTCTTGCCACCGGAGCAAAAGTTTCTTCAAAATCAATTCCTTCTATTTGAGAGTAGCCCTTGCAGACCAATCTGGCTTTATTTCTGATTACTTCACCAACTTCATTTAGTTTGTTCCAGAATACCCATTTGATTCCAATCACATTCTTGTTTCTAGGTCTGGGAACAAGATCCCAAGTGTGATTTTTCTCAATTTGCATCAACTCTTCCTCCATTGCTTTGGTCCAGTTTTCATCATTGCAGGCTTCATTTATTGTCTTAGGTTCAATTTTTGAAATCAGACAATATTCATCTGAATTTTGAGCAATTATCCTTCTAGTTTGCACACCTTTGCTTTTGTCACCAATGATCTAATCTTCAAAATGGTTCAGTCTTACATACCTTGGAACTTTGGGAGTTTCTTGCACTTCTGCTTCTTGTTCAGGCTCATTCAGACCTATCTCTTCTTCCTGATTTACCGGATCAATTTGAATCTGACTTTCAGAAGAGGATTGAACTCCTTGAACCAGAACACCATTCTGATCATCTTCATCATACTCATAAAACCTTGAGGGTTTCTCTATTCCCTCATCAACCTTCACATTTGTACTTTCTATCATCTTCCTTAGTCTCTTGTTATAACACCGGTATGCTTTGCTTTGAGTAGAGTAACCCAAGAATATTTCTTCATCACTTCTAGCATCAAACTTGCTTAGATCTTCATCTCTTTTGATATAACATTTGCTACCAAAGACTCTGAAATATCTTACAGTAGGAGTAATGCCAAACCAGAGTTCATAAGGGGTCTTACCGGGATTGCTTCTGATTTGAACTCGATTGAGAGTATAGACTGCAGTGCTAACAGCTTCTCTTCAATAGATATGAGGAACATTTACTTCCATCATCATGGTCCTAGAAGCTTCCTGTATGGTCCGGTTCTTTCTTTCCACTACTCCATTCTGCTGTGGAGTCCTAGGAGCAGACAATTGTCTCTTTACTCCATGTTTCTCACAGAACTCTATGAACTCACCGGATGTGAATTCTCCACCTCTATCAGACCTCAGACATTTCAACTTTAATCCAATTTCATTCTCTACCATAGCCTTGAATATTTTGAATTTCTCAAAAGCTTCTAATTTCTCTTTCAGAAAAGTTACCCACATCATCCAGGAAAAGTCATCTATTAGCAGCATAAATTATCTATCACCTTGTAGACTCCTGATTCTTGCCGGACCACAAAGATCAGTATGAACTAAGTCCAATAATCTGATAGAGGAAAGTTCCTTACTTTTGAATGAGATTCTACTTAGCTTACCCAACTAACATTCTTTACATAAACTGTTGGTAGGTTTTACTAATTTAGGAAGATCTCTTACAGCCTGAGTATTGCTTATTTTGATGATATTATCAAAATTTGCATGACACATCCTCCTATGTCATAACCAGCTCTGATCAACTTGAACAAATAAGCAACTTTTATCAGTACCAACCGAGTGGAAGATATTACCTTTAGTTTGAGTACCGGATGCAATCTCTATTCTGGAGCTTTCAAAGATCTTGCATTTTCCATCCTTGCACCGGAGATCATAGCCTTTGTCCACCAACTATCCAACACTGAGAAGATCATGCTTCAATCCCTCAACATACAGTACATTACCTATTTTGTTTCTACCATCAAAAGAAATAGTTCCTCTACCTTTGATTCTACTAGTAGAATTATCACCAAACTTACCATTCCTCCTTCATACCTTTCCAAGTCTACAAACTTATTTTTGTCACCTGTCATATGGTGAGAGCATCCACTGTCAATGACCCAATCATTCTTTTCTTCAACTTGGGCAGCCAGAGCTCTTTCTACAATTTTGAGATTGAGAGATTCAAAAAATATAGGTTCTTCTTCCTTGATGGCAATAAACGCCCATTCATTTCCAGATTTGTTTCCTGTCTCCGACTCATCAGCTGTTACTCCTTCATTCTCATCTTCTTCATGAACATAGTAGCAATTCTTTTGGAACCTTGATCTATTGGGATTTGGCCTTGAAAATGTATCCGGACACTTTGAGGCAAAATGACCAATCTTATTGCAGTTAAAGCATTTAAAGGGTAATTTTCCTTCATACTTACCAGATCCTCTTGGCAGTCTCTTTGCAATAAGGGCTTCAAGTTGAGCAGTTTCTACTTCTTCTTCTTCCAAGTCTTTTCTTGCTTTTTCATACCATGGCAGTTTCCTTGATGAATTTTCTCCCGAATCAAACCTTTGTTTACCTTTTACAGAGACACTGGCTTTGAATGCAGATTCAGTCTTTGGGGGATCATCTCCAAACTCAACCATTTCAAAAGCAGCCAACTTACCAACCAATTGATCTCTTGTGACTGTTGTGTGAGCTCTGAATTCTTCGATTACAAAAGCCTTGATTTTATAAGAGGCAAGAAGGGATCTGAGAACTTTGCCAACGATCTCTTCTTCACTTAGGATTCCATCTGCATTTCTAATTCCACAAACCAGCTCATTCACTCTTGGCATAAAGGTAGTAATATTTTCATCATCTCTCATTTTCAATTTTTCAAATTTCCCTTTTAGACTCTATAACCTTGCACATTTAACATACTAGTCTCCTTCATGCAAAAGTTCCAGTTTACTCCAAATCTCAAAGGCAGTTGGTAGGTCAATAACATTTGAGAGCTCTGAGTCAGATAATGCACTTAGAAGAGCCTCTTTGGTCCACAAATTGTTTTCAGCATCTGTGAGTTCATTTAGAGTTGTCAAACCACCTTGTGGAGGAACATACGCTTTTGTAACCATGGACCAGTAAGCCATTCCCATACACTACAAGTGACATTTCATGTGACCTTTCTAAAGAGCAAAGTTGTTTCCATCAAACTTCAGACTATCCTTTTTGTAAGACGACATCCTGGATCTCCTCAAGCGGTTAAGCTCTTTTTAGAGGAACTTGGCTCTGATACCAATTGTTAGACTTAGGGCACACAACTGAGAGGGGGGGTGAATCAGTTGTGCAAAACTTTCTCTAATTTGTACACTTAAAACTTCTTGGTGATTAGCAGTATATTAAACATGAAACATAATACATTCAAATCAAAAGCAAAAACTCATCAACACATAAGACACCAAGATTTTGACGTGGAAAACCCGGTTAAGGGAAAAACCACGAGGTGATTAACCCAAGAATGTATTCTCTGTTAGAAGAATAGAAAGAACAAGATGGCACATGCCAATTAGGGCTCACTGCCTGAGCACACTGCTCACAAGAGGCTCACTGCCTACAAGAGACACACTGTCTACAAAGAAGTAAGTATCACATACATGAACTAGAGAATAGCATCTTCACCATGCTTGAATCAGTTCCATTAAAGCCCAAAACTTCTGCTCTGCCTTTTGCTCCCTTCTTTGCTACCACACTCTCATCTCCACAAGACACACTTTGGAATGACTTCACAATCCTTTATTTATAAAAGGCATCAACTTAGGAACACTCATCTAAGTCAGTAAACACTTATAGATCATCTGGAAGATGTGTAATACATCCAGTCGGCCAGTCTCAGGAAGAACACCAACATCCGGTGGTTATCCATCAAAACCAAACTCTAACTTCAATGCGGACTACCAACATGAGCTAGACACGATCCAAAGATCACCATAACCTTTCCTGAGTCACCAAGAACATCCGCACTTCATCTGCTTTCTGGAATTCTTCTCTCCTTCATCCGGAACCTCAAGAACACAGTCTGTCATCATTGTCACAAAGGAATAGGTTCTTCCGGACCTTCAAACCATGAACCAATCTACTTGACACTTCACAAGGACATCCTCAACACCTCCTCAAATCCGTAGAATGGGAGAATGTATTTCTGGATCTCACCGGACCTATCTGTGTCACTCTGTCACCTCTCAACACCTGCTAGAACCGGTTCTACTGGAGCGACCATAACTTCTTTAGATCTTCATGCAGACCTCTAAAAACTTGACTGGAGCATCTCAAGACTTACATCTACAAACCCTTTAAACCGCATACTCTGATCCTCAACCTATTTGGGACTTTTACCTTCTTGTCATCATTGTTCTTCACTGTTCCTAATTGAGACTAATTTTCTCAATATCCTAAGCACACAGCTCATCCAATCCTTCTCATTAATGCAACTTGAGTATGTTGACATCAATGACAACACCAGTTAGGCCCATACTTGCAACACTTCCTTTAGTGTATCCATAAATTCTTTTTCTCCTACCAACATTACACTAGACCCTACATGTTGTGGATCCTCTTCTACCAATGACTGTATCCTATAAGTCACACCATCCTTTTGGAATGAGTAAGCATTCTTTTCCCCATCATGATGAGCCTTTCTATCAAACTACCATGGTCTGCCCAGCAGAAGATGGCAAGCATCCATTGGAAGGATGTCACACAAAATTTTGTCTCTATACCCCCCAATACTGAATTCTACCCATGCTTGTTCATTGATGACTATATGTTGTCCCTTGTTTAACCAACTGACCCTATATGGATAGTTATGGGGTATCTTTTCTAATTTCAATTTATCTACTGTTTCTAAAGATATAATATTGTCAGTAGAACCAAAGTCAATGATAACTTTACAAACCTTACCTTGCATCTTGCAGTTGACTCTAAACAAAGCTCTTCTTTGTGACGGTTCAGTTTGCACTAGTTCTTTGAGTAGCGTCCTCTTGATCATCAGATTTTCTCCCATCTCTGATGTCAAATTCACTTCAGGAGATGTCACACTCCTTGCATCCTCTTGAATCAAAGTGGTTCTCTTCTCACCACCATGAGAAGTTGAGGCCTTCTCCGGACACTTGTAAGCTAGGTGCCCTATCTGATTGCAGTTATAACATATCATATTGGAGAACTTGGATCCTCTACCTAATCCATTTGTCCCACCTCTTCTAGTAGGCCTTCTTCCTCGGTAGCCTCCTCTAGTACTTGAGTCCCCAACTTGCTCTTCTTGGTTAGACTCACCATTAGGCCTCTGGTTAGGACTTCTTCCTCCAAAACTGCCTCTGCCTCTAAAATTTCTGCCACCTCTTCCTCTACCTTGCTGCTCACCTTTCCTCTTCAGCTTCTCTTCAGCTCTTAATGCTACTTGAAAGCATTTTTCCACGGTTTCAAGGGTCAATAAACTTATCTCATCTTGAATATTGAACCTCAAACCATTTAGATACCTAGCCACCTTATCTTTTTCCTCCTCCATGTACCCACAGTGAAGAGTGTGTTTGTGAAACTCCTCGGTGTAAGTACCTACATCCATATCTTTTTTCTTGAGGTTCTACATTTTTCTGTAAATCTACACCTCGTAGTCAGATGGAAGGAACTGGGACTTGATCTTCTCTAGCATTCTGCTCCATGAAGAGATCATACTCTTCCCATTCTTTACCCTTTCTCCTTGGGTGTAATTCCACCACGTAAGGGCAGCACCTTTGAGTTTAGTTTTTGCAAACTTAACTCTTTTACTTTTAGGAACTTCCTTGTATTTGAATTAGTTGTTCAAAGCCTCAATCCATTCCATGACTTCGTCAGCATTAATCTTTCCACTAAACATAGGGATATCTATCCGAGCCTCTGAAGAGTCCTTAACAATAGCCTTAATGGCTTCCAGGAAATGCTTTTGGTCAACCGGTATCTCTGCCTCTTCTTGTTCCTCTTCTTCTTCCTCTTTCTCTTCCTCTTCATCTGAACCTTCCTCTATCCTTTTTCCTATCTTCAGTGCCTTCAATTCTTCTTGGAGTGCTTCCCTGACTCCAATTTTGATCTTCTCTTCCATCTCTTTAAATTTCTTGACCACTTCAGTGGTCATCCCCTTTGGAGGCATATTGCTAGCCTCTCCTTCGCTCTCCTCTGCTGACATATACCAAATCAACAACAGAACCTTTTGAGGCTTTGATACCAATATGATGAGGAGCACACAGTGAAAGTGCACAACTGATCAAAATTGACTTCTAGAACCCTCGGTGAGAGTCCTTCTTTCTCAGCGATCTACCCTTCTTTTTTTATCGGCAAGACTTACTCCATTGGCCACTTCAGAAACTGTCTAGGCGATACACCAATGACTCTTCTTTGTTTTCTATATAACTTAATGTTATCAGTGGAACCCTCATCCTTGTCTGGACGATACAGCGACGAGACCAACTCTTGATGTCGGTGAGACTTAATACCATCGGTGAACTGAACCTTCCATTGGCCGATACACCGATACTATTGTCATCGGTGAGACTCTACACTATCGGTGAACTTCGGAACTACTTTGTCGAATGCCAAGTCTATTCGATACCTCCTATTGGCGAGACTTCTTCTTTGTTCGGGCTGACAGTTAGTTCAACAGTAACCAATCTCTATTCGCTATGACCCTTATCATCGGCGAGCATTTACAACCTCTAGCCGATGCACCGATAGACCAACCCCCTCGGCGAGACTTGACCTATCGGTGGAACTTACTTGGGAGTTGCCGATACACGGATAGACTTCCCACGCTCGTCTTCGACAAGACTGCTTCACATCAGCGGACTTGTTTTGAGTCCCAGTGATACACCGATAGGTTTGTCACTCTAACACAGTCTGATCTACACTCTATGCCTAGCACATAGAGATGCTAGGGCATGCTACTGTGCACACTCCTCAGTCTGGAACATCTGCCCTACCAAACAGGTAAACAAAAAGAAAAACAAACAGAAATATGTACAAACTGATGCCATTCCACTAATTTCTTTGGAAATCCACCAATGGAATGGTTATCGACTCATCTTCGATAATTTAGACTAAACTATTTCAATTGCAAAGAACAGAAAGCTATTATGAACAGTTAGGAAATATTTACGACATAGATCAAATATAGAAAATGATGGACAGAAGTTATTATTGCTTAGATGATTTCTGAATCACAATCTTTGAAACTACAGAACCCTCTCTCTCGGTTTCTCCTCTGTCCTTTTATTAAGCCAGAGTTGGAAGATCAACAGTTGCTCAACAGTTAGGGAAGGCCACCTGCCCTGAATCCCAACCAACTCCTGTTGACCTTTTCAGATTCTATTAGATACAAAATGTGTCCATTATTTGCCAAATGGAATACAAAGACTTCTAGGTTTTTAGAAAACAAAACATGAACAAGATGACATGGCCAAATAGGCCTTATTTCAACATAGTAGATTTTACTATTGTGCCCCTACACCATCTTGCAATTACAAATAGTGTGATTTTTTAGTTATAAAAACATAAGAATGCAATTTCTAGGCTATAGGGTTGGGTTTTGGCCAAAATAATTTTTTTGGGTGCTCTACACTGCCATCAGTTGTGCCCAATACATAGATCTATTAGAGCTCTTCAATTTAAAAAAATGAGCCCAATCGACCCACCAAATCAAAAGTCATGGCCTATGGAAGTTGGGCCTCCAATATTAGAAAATGTAAAAAAGTGTTGGACACATAAAAGAGATGTAAAGGGGAGTTACGCATGTTGATGTGTGTTTTGACACATCATAAGGCATCTTTGATTGGAGATAGTGTAACCTCAAGAATTTGGGTGCCGCTTTTGAGTGGTTTTAGCTCATGTTTTTGTAATTACCATTTGACTATTGTATCTCCTATATATTAGGTTCTTTAGATGGAGGTTGTGTGTGATAGTCTTATAGATGTTGAGTTTCCTCCAGATATCTGGTTGGTGATAATCATATGAAAGCTTTCTTTGCAAGTATATTGTAATTTCTTGTTGATTTTTGAATAATATATTGGGCAACATTCTACCGAAATGGTTTTCCTCGTTTAAATCAGTGTGTTGTGGTATGATTATTATTTTTGTTTATTTCTATATAATTTTTGCAACTGTTGTAAAGATCTTAAAATTTTTGCATAACCCTCCTCTCAAGATTAGTGTAGGAAGGTGTTTTTCTACCTTAGCTTCCTTACATCTTTTTCAATAGTTTTGTGAGAGTTTTAAATGGTACTCACAACTTACTTTTTACTTTCATGAAGTGCTTTCTTAATTCTTAATCGATGGTGAGAAGTGGCTAGTAAGCCATCGATGTTACCCACTTAACTTATATCAATAATGAATATTGACTATCTATAAAGTATTGACATGGGTTATAAAACCTTCTCCAACTACTAAAGTTCTTTTAAATATTTCTTGACCTTGTTGGAATGCACAAGACAACTGAGAGGGGGGTGAATTAGTTGTAGCCAAAACCTTGAACCCTCACTAATATTCAAATCAACAACCACTTAATTATCCATCAATCCATTAGTGTGATTAATCATAAAAGCATATAGCATAAACTTAAACACATCAACGCCATAAACACCTAGAACACCAGATTTACATGGAAAACCAAGAAGGGAAAAACCATGGTGAGGATTAGCTCACAATATAAATGATATCAACAATTTACAACATGGCTTTCTGCCATAGGCTCATTGCCTCAAGGACTCACTTTCCAAAGAAATGCTCACTGCAATAGGCTCATTGCCAAAAGGGCTCATTGCCAGAAATGAAAGAAGATAGAAGAAGAAATTTACAATGAGAAGATATCTCAAAGCAATAGGAAATCTACCACAACAACACTCACAACATCCGCAACATCTTAGAAAGAATTGTAGACACCTTCTGCTCATTGCATCCAGTAGTCTAGGAAATGAAAATCCTTATTGCTCTTCACAAACTCACATCATACAGACATCTCATGCAACCCTTTCATCTATCAACATCATTCCACACAATCTTCATGTTGGGTTTTTCCCAAACTGGATGCTTTTTCCCAGTTATCCCTACAAGGTAGCCATCATTGATCAATAGGATTTCTGAGCTAGGGGCCTATAGTACAGGAGATAGACTCTATAAATATCTCCTCTTCTTCTTTAGGCTCTGTAGGACCAAGGGGGGTATTCCCTATTCAACATCCATGAGATATGCTTATTAACTTGGTGGGATGCTAACACAAAGCAGATAAATCCTCTCTTATGCAGACCAAAACTATAAAATAAGTGCAAAGGGGTTAGCTTTGGGCCTATGCTCAGTTGTGAATTAGAGGATTTGGTCATAAAACTACTTCTAAATGTCCTAAAGGTTTGAATTTGAAGTTTGAGTTTATTTTGGTATTTGGATGCAAAACTAGGATCTTGGTTGTAACTTCAATACAAGACTGGATCAGTGCATATCTCAGGGCTTGGAGTCAATAGACATACACATGTGAACGGTTACCATAAACATATATCAATGACTGGATTTCAAGGGGATGTTGTAGTACCTGCCTTACAGATACTTCCCAAAACTAAGTATTTAGTTATCTTTGCTTACAAACATCCTCACTACAATATATTATTCCCAACACTCAACCTAAAACATTTAATCTACTCCTTGAGCAAAAGTAAAAGATTAAGTATTCAATATAGCAAACCCACATCCTAGAATCTCAAACACCCCTTAGCTATTTAGATTCAGAAGAAGAACACATTCAATTTGGAGACAAATAATAGAACACATGCAATGAAGCATTACTCATTTAAATCAACATGAAACCAGTAAATTTATGCATAAAACATACAACGTGAGATTCATAAACTCACAAGACACCCAAAACAGAGCCACCAACAAAGTTGTATCTAATTACAGCACCAAAATTTGTCCAGTTTTCAACAACAAATGAGTAACACAATCTGCCTTTTATAGCAAGACTGTGTACTCAGCAAATTAATTACATGGCATTTCAAAATTCCTGCCACAAAATAATGCACCAAGAATGGCGCCCAAATCAATCAATGCAGTGTGCAGAGGAAGAGGGAGGAGTAGGTGGAATCGGGATGTGTGCAACCACCTGAGGATTTTCCATTAAAATCGGGTGGTTAGCCAGTCAATCATTGGCCCATACCTTTGCATTTCGCCATTATTGGCCCAGCTACCCGCAGCTCCTCTTGAAATATAACAGCGGATGCATAGGAAGTTTTCCAGCCTAAAATGCGGCCACAGACACAAGGAAATCCACCGCTACCGTGAGTTTGAAAGATAGCTGTCGATCTTCCCTCCATCACTAAAAACTACAGCCTCAAAACACCCTGAAAAGTCACTAGCCAATAAAAATATGCCACATAGACATCCCGTGCCTCTATCGCTGACTTTTCCGTCACTTATTTTTCCATTTTCACCATGTATATGCAAATTCAAATGCATATACAACTGTCTGCCTTTGCCTTTAAAAACCCTTGTATGTGCCAATGCATATACATACAACTATTTAACATACAAAGCGGACCTCAAATTGTTATAGAACAAATTGAAATTGCATTCGGGTCCTACCTTGTACATTTCTCCTTGTATATCTCCTTTGTATATTGTAGATACAAACACAATATACATACAAGCTGCAAACGCCAAACCATTTTGAAACACACTACAATCGCCATTGAGTCTGGCTTGCATCTTCATTCCTTGTATATTACTTTTGTATATCGCATATACAAACGCGATATACAACCCGCGGACTTCAAAATCTATCTATTGCAACATACAATCCTTCCTCATCCGTGCCGTGCACACTTTTCTTTGTATATAGCGAATGTATATTACATATACATTCTACTTTGTATGTGAGACGGGCCCCACCAAATGCATCTCCTGCTTTGTATATTGTTGAATGTATATTTGAACATACAACTCAATATACATTCAACCCTGCAACTGCCTTTGTATGTTTTGAACATACATTCCTCTTTTCATATGCATCGACTGTCCAGGAGACTTTAGACTTGGCTACCGATGTGCATTATCAAGGCAATGGACCCTTTTACTATAGCTAATGCATGTCGCCCCCTTTGTATATTTTCTTGTACCTTTGCAATGTATATTTCCATTGTATGTCTAATCATATAAACCTGATATACAAGCGAACCTGACATACAAACACAGAATATTCCTAGAATCCTGTGAAAGATTCCCCAATTGTATATGCAATCCCGATACGCATTTAAAAGATGCATTCAACTGATTTATTTCATTTTTTGAAAGCTGATTGAGATTTTGACCCGTAAATGTACATTTACACTTGTACAAACATATGACCATGCACATACACTATTTTTTGCATTTTTCAACTGAGAGGGCCAAAAGACTGCAGATATCCTAGTTTGAAACCTTAACCCTAGGCAAGCATCAACACTTCAAATATTCAATACGTATTTATACTTACATCAACCTTAGGAACAATCTCCAAGGTCAAAACAACCTTCAAACTTAACCAAATTCAAATTAGGTCTGGACCCAAACATTCCTATGGTGGAAAGGAATGAATGCATACCACACCACACCTTAGCAAGTGTTGGTTTTAGGACAGACAACTTAGAGGGGGGGTTGAATCAATTGTCACCAAAACTTCTATTCTTTGATCACTTAAAGCCTTCTTATATTTCAATAGCATAATAATGAGTTGATCATGGAAGCATAATGCAATAACTCAAGAGCAGAAACACATTCAACACATATAACACCAAGATTTTAATGTGGAAAACCCGGTTAAGGGAAAAACCACAAGGTGACTAACCCAAGATTGTATTGTCTATTAAAAGAATAGGAAGAACAAATGGCACTTGCCAATTAGGGCTCACTGCCTGAGTACACTACTCACAAGAGGCCCACTACCGACAGGAGACACACTGTCTACAGAATAATATAAATATTACATACTTGAACTGGAGATTAGCATCTTCATTATGCTTGAGACAATTCCATTTAAGCTCAACACGTCTTCTTTACTTTTTGCTCCTCTCCTCTCTACCACTTTCTCATCACGACAACAGATACTTTTGAATGACTTCACAATTTTTATTTATACATGACATCAATTTTGGAATGATCATCAAAGTTGGCACAACATACTTTATTTTATTACAGAGCAATTACAAAAATACAACTTGGTTGGTTACAAAAACTTCATACATATCACTACACTATCGGCCACACATATCTGGGACTTCAATCTTCTTTGAGGAACACGCCATGCTTCACAAAACATCTTCAGGATCATGCGCAAATCATCTGGTCAGCCAAGATCAGGAAGAACACCATCACCCAAAGATGAATCTTCAATGCAGACCACCAACACGAACTAGACACAATCTAGAGACCCACACAAGCTTGCTTGAATCACCAAGAAAATCCGCACCACTTCTGTTTACTGTAATCATTCGCATCTTCATCCAAAACCTCAAGAGCATAGTCGATCATCACTATCACATTAGAAGGATTGCTTGGGGACCTCCAAACCATAAGCCAATTGAGTTGTCAATTCACATTATCTTCCCAAACATGCCACCAGATCTACAGAACAAGATATTGGATTTCTAGATCACACCAGACCTATTTGTGCCATTCTGTCACCTCTGAACAACTGCCAGAACTAGTTTTACTCATATTGCCATAACTTCTTCAAATCTTCATGTGAATCTCTGAAATCTTGACTGGAGTACCTTCAAACACATATCTACAAACCCTTTGATGCGCATACTCTGATCTTCAATTGACTGGGATCTTTGCTTCATAGAACTTTACTGTCTTCACAGTCCTCTATTTTTGATAGGGCTAATTTTCTCAATATCCTTAGCACACAGCTCATCCAATCCTTGACATCAATGCAACAGGAGTATGTTGACATCAATGATAACACCGGTTAGGCCCATACTTGCAACAATCTCCCCCTTTGTCATTGATGGCAACAAATGATGTGAAAAATTGTTTTAACCATCAAGACAAGAACTTATCCTCACTGGCTCCCCCTATCAACATCAACCATTCACATGTCTTTTCTTTCTTTATTGCTCCCCCTTTGATCAACAACCTCTTTTATTTTTCACGTCTTCTCTCCCCCTTTGAGATCAATGGCAAAGGGCACATACTTGCAACCACCTCTCATACTTTAGAACCATGCTGACTGCTCCCCCTAATTAGCAGCTTCCTAACACCAATCTGGATCACAAAGATTTGACTGTGGGAACCACTGGACTGATGCACATCAGTACATCTTAATTCAGAACCGGAGGGCTAATAACCCCTAACTTCTCCCTGAGATACTCAAAAGAGTCCTTAGGTAGAGGTTTAGTAAAAATGTCTGCAATCTAATCCTTTGAGGGCACAAACTCTAGTCTGACTTCATTCTTGTTCACTTGTTCTCTCAAAAAGTGAAACTTGATGGATATATGTTTTGTCTTTGAATGCAACACCAGATTTTTTAATATGCTTATTGCACTTGAGTTGTCACAAAAGATTGTGATAGGTTCATCATACTTTATTCTAATGTCTCTTAACATTTTCTTCATCCATAGTACTTGAGTGCAACTACCTGCTACTACAATATACTCTACTTCTGCAATGGACAGAGATATTGCCTCTTGTTTCTTGCTTAGCCAAGAAACCAATCTTTTCCCCAAAAAGAATGCACCACCACTAGTACTTTTCCGGTCATCCACATCTCCTTCCCAATCAGCATCTGTATATGCATGGAGAGAGAAATCATGATCCTTGGGATACCATAAACCATACTCAACTATTCCCTTCAAATATCTGAGAATTCTCTTGATTGCCATGACATGAGACTCTCTAGGATCAGCTTGGAATCTAGCAACAAGACCAACAACATTCATAATGTCACGTCTAGTTTGAGTAAGGTAGAGTAGTCCACCAATCATTGACCTATACTTTTTCTAATCAGCCTTAGGAGATTCATCATCTTTTCTCATTTTACACCCAGTTGCCATGGGAGTATTCATTGACTTTGAATCTTCCATCCCAAATTTCTTCAACAATTCTTTCACATATTTGGTCTACGATATGAAGATCCCTTTCTTTGTTTGAGTGATTTGCAAACCCAAGAAGAAATTCATTTCCCCAAACATAGACATCTCAAATTCACTTTTCATTTGATTTGCAAAAGTCTTGCACATACTATATTTTCCTCCAAAAATGATATCATCAACAAAAACTTCAACAATCAAAATATTTTCATGATCAATCTTGAAATACATAATATTGTTAGCAGTTCCTTTGTTGAAACCAATCTTCAAAAGATGTTTGTCCAATCTTTCATACTAGGCTCTTGGGGCTTGTTTGAGTCCATACAATGCCTTCTTCAACTTGCAGACCATATCTTCATGATCAGATAATTGAAATCCATCCAGTTGCTCAATGTATACCTCTTCTTCCAGATCACCATTTAGGAAAGTAGACTTGACATCCATCTGATACACCTTGAAATCTTTGAAGGAAACAAAGGCAAGAAATAATCTGACTGCTTCAATCCTTGCTACCATAGAAAAAGTTTCTTTAAAGTCAACTCCTTCCACTTGAGAATAACCCTTACAGACCAATCTGGCTTTGTTTTGTATTACTTCACCATCTTCATTCAGTTTATTCCAGAAGACCCATTTAGTCTCAATCACATTTTTGTCCTTAGGTCTAGGAACAACATCCCAAGTGTGATTCTTTTCAATTTGTATCAATTCCTCCTTCATTGCATTAATCCATCTTTCATCATTGCATGCTTCACTTATTGTTTTTGGTTCAATCTTTGAAATCAGATAATACTTTACTGAGTCTTGAGAAATATTTCTTCTTGTTTGAACACCTTTGATTTTATCTCCTATGATCTGATCTTCAGAATGATTCGGTCTTACATACCTGGGAGTTTTAGAATTCTCTTGCACTTCTAGTTCTTGGATAGGTTCATTCAAGCCAGTCTCTTCTTCTTGTATTTCTAGATTCTCCAGATCAATCTGAATTTGAACTGGAGTTGGGACTTGTTCTTCTTGGTCTGAGATATCATTTTGGTCATCTGCTTCAAACTCATAGAATCTTGAGGGATTCTCCATACCCTCATCAACCTTCACATTTGTACTTTCTACAATCTTTCTTAATCTCTTGTTATAACACCGGTAAGCTTTGCTTTGAGTAGAATAACCCAAGAATATTCCTTCATCACTTCTAGCATCAAACTTGCTAAGGTCTCCATCTCTTTTGATATAACATTTACTACCAAAGACTCTAAAATACTTCATAGTAGGAGTGATGCCAAACCAGAGTTCATAAGGGGTCTTACCAGTATTGCCTCTGATTTGTACCCGATTGAGAATATAGACAGCAGTGCTTACAGCTTCTCTCCAATAGATATGAGGAACATTTTCTTCCTAGATGGTCTGGTTCTTTCTCTCCACTATTCCATTATGCTGTGGAGTCCTTGGAGTAGATAACTGTCTCTTTATCCCATGTTTCTCATAGAATTCTATGAACTCTCCAGATGTGAATTCACCACCTCTATCAGACCTGAGACATTTTATGTTTATGCCAGTTTCATTTTCTACCATAGCCTTGAATATTTTGAACTTCTCAAGTGCTTCAGATTTCTCTTTCAGGAAAGTCACCCACATCATCTGGGAGTGGTCATCAATCAGTAACATGAAATATCTATCACCTTGCAGACTCCTGATTCTTGCCGGTCCACATAGATTAGTGTGCACCAAGTCCAACAATCTAGTTGAAGATTGTTCCTTACTTTTAAATGTGACTCTGTTCTACTTACACAACTGACATTCTTTGCACAAACTATTAGTAGGTTTCACTAGTCTTGGAAGATCTCTTACAGCCTGAGTGTTGCTTATCTTGATGATATTATCAAAATTTACATGACACATTCTCCTATGCCACAACCAACTCTGATCAATTTGAACAAATAAGCAACTTTTTCCAGTACCAACCAAGTGGAAGATGTTACCTTTTGTCTATGTACCGGATGCAATCTCAGTTCCAGAGATTTCAAAGATCTTGCATTTTCCATTTTTGAATCAGAGATCATAGCCTTTGTCCACCAACTATCCAACACTGAGAAGATTATGCTTCAGACCTTCAACATACAGAACATCACTGGTTTTTTTCTTTCCATCAAAAGAAATAGTTCCTCTGCCTCTGATTCTGCCAGCATAATTATCTCCAAATTTTACAACTCCACCTTCATATCTTTCCAGATTTATGAACTTATTCTTGTCACCAGTTATATGGTGAGAGCATCCACTGTCAATGACCCATTCATCATTTTCTTCAACTTGAGCAGCTAGAGCCCTTTCTACCATTTTATGATTGACAGATTCAATGGGGCATTGGATCTTCTTCCTTGATGGCAATAAACACCCAGTCACTTCTGGATTTGTTTCCTATCTCAAATTCATCATTTGTTACTCCTTCATCATCATCTTCTTGAACATAGTAACACTTCTTTTGAAATCTTGATCTATTAGGGTTTGGCCTTGAAAATCTCTTCGGACATCTTGAGGCAAAATGACCAATCTTGTTGCAGTTGAAACATTTGAGGGTCAATTTTCCTTCATACTTACCAGATCCTCTTGGTAGTCTTTTTGCAATAAGGGCTTCAAGTTGAGCAGCTTCTGTCTCATCTTCTTCCAAATCTTTTCTTGCTTTATCATACCATGTTAATTTCTTTGAGGAACTCTCTCTTGGGTCATACCTTTGTTTACCTTTTATAGAGGCACTAGCTTTGAATGCAAATTCAGTCTTGGGGAGTGCATCTCCAAACTCAGCCAATTCAAATGCCTTCCCAACCAATTGATCCCTTGTAATATTTGTGAAAGATCTGAATTCCTCAATAGCAGCAACCTTGTGTTTGTAAACAGGAGGTAAGGATCTGAGAACTTTGGCAACAATCTCATCTTCATCCAAAGTTCCACCAGCACATCTAATGCCACAAACAAGCTCATTTACCTTTGGCATAAATGTAGTGATATTCTCATCTTCAGGTTTTTGAATTTTCCTTTCAGACTTTGTAGCTTGGCACATTTAACATATTTGTCTCCTTGATGTAGAATCTCTAGTTTTGACCAAATTTCATACGCAGTTTTTAATTCCATAACATTTGTCAGCTCTATATCAGATAAGGCACTTAGTAAGGCTTCTTTAGCTTGAAGATTATCTTCAGCATTTCTAATTTCATCCAGAGTTATTGGACCATTCTTTGGAGGAATATACTCTTTTGTAGTCATCTTCCAATATTGAACTCCTGTACATTGCAAGTGACATTCCATGCGGCTTTTCCAAAGAGTGTAGTTTGGTCCATCAAACCTTGGACTGTCCTTCTTGTAGGAAGACATCCTGGATCTCCTCAAGTAGTTAAGCTTCTTCTAGAGGAACTTGGCTCTGATACCAATTATTGGTTTTAGGACAGACAACTGAGAGGGGGGTGAATCAATTGTCACCAAAAATTTTGTTCTTTAATCACTTAAAGCCTTCTTATATTTCAACAGCATAATAATGATTTGACCATGGAAGCATAATGCAATAACTCAAGAGCAGAAACACATTCAACACATATAACACCAAGATTTTAACGTGGAAAACTCGGTTAAGGGAAAAACCACGGGGTGACTAACCCAAGATTATACTCTCTATTAAAAGAATAGGAAGAACAAATGGCACTTGCCAATTAGGGCTCACTGCCTAAGCACACTGCTCACAAGAGGCCCACTGCCGACAGGAGACACACTGTCTACAGAATAATATAAATATTACATACTTGAACTGGAGATTAGCATCTTCATTATGCTTGAGACAGTTCCATTTAAGCTCAACACCTCTTCTCTACTTTTTTCTCCTCTCCTCTCTACCACTTTCTCATCACGACAACAGATACTTTTGAATGACTTTGCAATTCTTATTTATACATGACATCAACTTTCGAATGATCATCAAAGTCGACACAACATACTTTATTTTATTACAGAGCAATTATAAAAATACAACTTGGCTAGTTACAAAAACTTCATGCATATCATTACACCGTCGGCCACACATATATGGGACTTCAATCTTCTTTGAGGAACATGCCATGCTTCGCAGAACATCTTCAGGATCCTGCACAAATCATCTAGTCGACCAAAATCAGGAAGAACACCATCCCCTAAAGATGAATCTTCAATTATGAGCTCAATCTTCAATGCGGACCGCCAACATGAATTGGACACAATCTAGAGACCACACAAGCTTGCTTGAATCACCAAGAACATTTGTACCACTATTGCTTATTGTAATCATTCGCATCTTCATCTGGAACCTCAAGAACACAGTTGGTCATCACTGTCACATTAGAAGGATTGCTTGTGGACCTCTAAACCATGAGCCAAATGAGTTGTCAATTCACATTAGCTTCTCAAACATGCCACCAGATCTGCAGAATAAAATATTGCATTTCCAGATCTCACCGAACCTATTTGTGCCACTATGTCACCTCTGAACAACTGCCAGAACTAGTTTTACTCATATGGCCATAACTTCTTCAAAACTTCATGTGGATCTCTTAAATCTTGACTGGAGCACCTTCAGACACATATCTAAAAACCCTTTGATGTGCATACTCTAATCTTCAACTGACTGGAATCCTTGCTTCATAGAACTTTACTATCTTCACAGTCCTCTATTTTTGATAGGGCTAATTTTCTCAATATCCTCAGCACACAGCTCATCCAATCCTCGACATCAATGCAACAGGAGCATGTTGACATCAATGACAACACTGGTTAGGCCCATACTTGCAACAGTAGGGACCTAAATCCACTATCCCATGCTTCTACATGCTTCCACAAAGTTTGAAACACAACCGCAAAGAGTGTAAACAGCCAAGTCAGCAAAAACTGGTGTTAACACTAGGATCTTTAGGTACACACTTCAACAAGATCAAAAGAGAAATCATGGAGAAAACACCAAGCACAAGTATGATATAGAAACATCCACAAGCACTTGAAAACCAACAAAACCTTCCACAACAACTTCAACAACTCTCACTTGAAGAGTCTTCACACTAGAACACTTGAACTGCATTGACAACAACTGCAACCTAAGAAAGATAGCTTGCAAAGCACCAATCCACAAATCACTTGAAGTAAAGGAAGATATATGCATTATAAACATAAATCCAGAACCCCGAATGAAGAAACACAACTGTGGAGGAATGTGGAGCAAAACAATTTCTCCCAGTCACCTCTGCTCAACTCAGAAACACTGTCCACACTCTGGTGAACACATCTTTCTCTATACAATGAATGAACACCTCAAACTTGAAACATATCAACTTTTAACATCCCTAAACATCACCTCCAAAATGCATAAGCATATTTTCAATAGCGGAGAAATGTGGAGCAAAATACTAGCATTGTTCTACAAGTTAGAACAACTCTGCAGTGCACTATTTCCTCCAAAGAACATTTTTTCTCAAAAGAACTTGGAAAATAAACATCAAGAATTCATTCTAAACACCTTCAACTTCTACTCAAAGCAACTGCACCAAGGAAACTTAACCAACAAGCTCACACTCTACAACAACAACAACATCTACAACAATCTCCCCAAACACTAATCAATAAACAAACTTAGGTGTTGACATTAATGACAACACTTACTTCTCATGCTTGCGACAAACATGTCCACCTCTTTTCAATACTACAAATCAATCCTTCATCTACTTATCAATTGTTCACTTTACTCCTCAATTGGTTGCTAGTATGAGATCCTTCTTAAATATAGTTGATTGCTCACACCTAAATGGAAAAATTATGCCAGGAGAAAGAGAGTTGAATGAAGAGGTGATCTGATTCACCAACTCAAGATGATTCGTGGCTTTATGCCTTTCTTATATGTTGAGGTGTAGCAGACCTATAAGCTCTTCTTTCAAACATTATGTGCATTATAGAGGACATCGGTGTTGGCAAGAGACACTGTGTGGCTTCATGAGTGTTGTCATTGATGGCAACAAAGTCCATCCCACACATCCGTAGCACATAGTATGTCTCTACCGGAAGTCAGATTGAAGAGTGTTTTGGTCCGGTGAACAAGAACAGAGCATGCAGTAAGGTCCGACAATCAGGTCTGGATCTCTCAAATGGTGTAACTCAGCATGTTGCAGACTTGGACAAGTCAAGAGGAGTACCATGACTACTACATTCTAAAGATTGAGCTTTCGATGATGAATGAGTGAAAAGATATGAACATCTAAGTATTAGGTTCCTGACAGGTAGAGTAGACTGAGGAAGAACTAACTGGCAGAACATCAGACTTTAATCTGGATGAGAAATTGATAGTGATCAAGTTATTTGAGGGATCGTACATGGTTGGCCAACATGATTGATGACTTCTATGTCTATGTTTTTGATACGCATCACATATTAAGCATGGATTCAGCTGACAGATCAGTGTTTTGTAAATATCTTGAGTATTCTGGTTGCCGACTAGAAAGATGTTGAAATCCTTGGTGCAGATATATATACCAAATGGATTTTGATATGAAGTGGAGTGTGTGGTGTGATAATGTGCGAACAAGGGTAGAGATAAGTGTGGAAGCAGCGATACAAGTCTGATATGTGACAGAACAGCAGCACTAAAGCAGAGGAAGAATGAAGTGCAGTAGACTAGTATATTGAGCCCAACCAGAATTGATCCTCAGCATATATGGATGCCTCTCTCTCAGTTCAAATACCTGGTTACCTTTTATAAACTTTGTAGACAGTGAGTCTCTTGTAGGTAGTGTGCCTCTTGTGAGCAGTGTGCTCGAGCAGTGAGCCCTAATTGGCAAGTGTCATTTTGTACTTCCTATTCTTTTAACAGAGAATACAATCTTGGGTTAGTCACCCCATAGTTTTTCCCTTAATAGGTTTTCCACGTAAAAATCTTTGTGTTATGTGTGTTGATTTTATTTCTGCTCTCATTATGTATGCTCTTATGTTTTGATGTTGCATTAATATTAAAGAAGAAAAGAAAGTTAAGATATTTAAGATAATTGATTCACCCCCCCCTCAATTATCTACCTTGTTTCCAACAACTGGTATCAGAGCTAAATTCCTCTAAACAGAGCCTAACAGCTTGAGGAAGATCTGGGAATCTCAATGGATATGTATGGTATGAAGGAACAACTTCAGTCTGCCCTAGATGATCTTGAGCAATCTCACTCTAAAGTCAATAACTTGAGAGAAAGACTCAAACAAGCTAATGATTTCATAAATGAGCTAAAAGAAAAACTGAGTATCTCTATGAAAAAGAGAAAGGAACTACTTCAATAGTTAGCAAGTCAAAGTGAAGCCAATGATACTTATGAAGATCTGATTGAGAAAAACAAGCTATGTGAGAAGCTATCAAAAGAAGTCATTATGGTAAGGCATGAAATAGAATCAGGGGTTGGGTAAGTGCAAGAAGATGGGGGGCCAAAAAGTGGCCAAATTAGTTTCAAAAAAAATAGGTCAAAACGCGAGCGCGTTATAACGCGCTCGCGTTATTCTTTTCTTTGCATTTTTCCTTTTCCACAAAAGTTTGTGCTATTTTTCATGTTTTAAATAACACGAGCGCGTTATGTTAAACTTAAATTTTTTTATGTTTAAGGCTATTAATCATGTATGTATGTATGCCTATATGTATGTATGTATGTATGTATGTATGCCTATATGTATGTATGTATCTATGTATGCCTATATGTATGTATGTATAGTGTCGAGGGTAGAGGAGGGTAGAGATGAGAGTGAGCCAGATAGGGGAGGAGAGGGGTGGATAAGGATTGAGTGATTAAGGTTTAAGGTTAAGGGTTGAGCATTTAGGGATAGGATTTAGAGTTTAGGGAGAAGGGATTAGAGTTTAGGACCTTGAGGGATTAGGGTTTAGGGTTGAGGCTTTAGGGATAGCGTTTAGGTTAAGGGTCGAGGGATTAGGGTTAAGGTAGAGTGTTGAGGGTAGAGGGATTAGGGATAGGGTTTAGGGTTGAAAGTTTAGGGTTGAGGGATTAGGGTTTAAGGTATAGTTTAGTAGTTCTTGTGGATAGAGCCAGTAAATAATGGGAGATTATTTGCCTATTTCATAACAATATACCTCCCCCTTAAACCCCGAACCCTAATCCCTCAACCCTCAACCCTAATCCATCATCCCTCAACTCTAATCCCTCATCCCTAAACCCTAAATGCTATCCCTATTCCTAAACCCTCAACAGACTCGATACTATACCTTAAACCCTAATCCCTTATCCCTAAACCCTCCAACCCTATCCCTAATCCTTACACCCTCCACACTCTACTTTAACCCTAATCCCTTGAACCTCAACCCTATCCCTAAACCCTTGACCCTCGAACCTCAACCCTCAACCCTCGACATCAAACCCTAATCCCTCAACCCTTAACTCTGATCCCTCAACTCTCAACCCTAACCCTAAACCCTAAACACTAAACCCTCAACCCTCAACATCAAATCCTAATCCCTCAACCCTTCACTCTAATCCCTCAACCCTAAACCCTATCCCTAAACCCTCAACACTATACCTTAAACCCTAATCCCTCAACCCTAACCCTAAACCTTGTCCCTAAACCCTAATCCGTCAACCCTCAACCCTAATCCATCATCCATCATCCCTTAACTCTAATCCCTCATCCCTAAACCCTAAATGCTATCCCTATTCCTAAACCCTCAACAGGCTCGATACTATACCTTAAACCCTAATCCCTCTACCCTTGACACTCTTATTTAACCCTAATCCGTTGACCATTAACCCTAACCCTCAACCTCAACCCTCAACCCTCAACCCTCAACTCTCAACGTTAAACCCTAATTCATCAACCCTAAACCCTAATCCCTCAAACCTAAAACCTATCCCTAAACCATCAACCCTCAACACTATACCTTAAACCTTAATCCCTATCCCTCAACCCTTAACCCTTAAAACTTAAACCCTATCCCTACACCCTCAACACTTGACACTATATCTTAAGCCTTAAACCCTCATCCTTAAAGCCTCAACCCTTAATCCTTAAACCTTCAACCCTAAACCCTATCCCTAATCCCTCTACCCTTGACACTCTAACCCTAACCTTGACATTAAATGCTAATCTGTCAACCCTAAACTCTAATCCTAAACCCTCAACCCTCAAAACTATACCTTAAACCCTAATCCCTCAACCCTCAACCCTAAACCTTATCCCTAAACCCTAATCCCTCAACCCTCAACCCTAATCCATCATCCCTCAACTCTAATCCCTCATCCCTAAACCCTAAATGCTATCCCTATTCCTAAACCCTCAACAGACTCGATACTATACCCTAAACCCTAATCCCTTATCCCTAAACCCTCCAACCCTATCCCTAATCCTTACACCCTCCACACTCTACTTTAACCCTAATCCCTTGAACCTCAACCCTATCCCTAAACCCTTGACCCTCAAACCTCAACCCTCAACCCTTGACGTCAAACCCTAATCCCTCAACCCTTAACTCTGATCCCTCAACTCTCAACCCTAACTCTAAACCCTAAACCCTAAACCCTCAACCCTCAACATCAAATCCTAATCCCTCAACCCTTCACTCTAATCCCTCAACCCTAAACCCTATCCCTAAAACCTCAACACTATACTTTAAACCCTAATCCCTCAACCTGAACCCTAAACCTTGTCCCTAAACCCTAATCCCTCAACCCTCAACCCTAATCTGTCATCTGTTATCCCTCAACTCTAATCCCTCATCCCTAAACCCTAAATGCTATCCCTATTCCTAGACCCTCAACAGGCTCAATACTATACCTTAAACCCTAATCCCTCTACCCTCGACACTCTTATTTAACCCTAATCCCTTGACCATTAACCCTATCCCTCAACCTCAACCCTCAACCCTCAACCTGCAACCCTCAACACTCAACTCTAAACATTAAACCCTAATTCATCAACCGTAAACCCTAATCCCTCAAACCTAAACCCTATCCCTAAATCATCAACCCTCAACACTATACCTTAAACCCTAATCCCTATCCCTTAACCCTTAAAACTTAAACCCTATCCCTACACCCTCAACACTTGACACTATATCTTAAGCCTTAAACCCTCATCCCTAAAGCCTCAACCCTCAATTCTTAAACCTTCAACCCTAAACCCTATCCCTAATCCCTCTACCCTCGACACTCTAACCCTAACCTTGACATTAAACACTAATCTGTCAACCCTAAACCCTAATCTGTCAACCCTAAACCCTCAACCCTCAACACTATACCTTAAACCCTAATCCATCAACCCTCAACCCTAAACACTATTAATAAACCCTTAACCCTTGACACTAGACCTTAAACCGTAATCCCTCAACCCTCAACCCTAATACCTCAACCCTCAACCCTAATCCCTCATCCCTAAACCCTAAACTCTATCCCTATTCCTAAACCCTCAACCCTCGACACTATACCTTAAGCCCTAATCCCTTATCCCTAAACCCTAAACACTATCCCTCAACCCTTAACCCTTAAAAATTAAACCCTAAAACCTATCCATAAACCCTCGATGCTCAACACTATATTTTAAAACCCAATCCCTTAACCCTCAACCATAAAGCCTCAACCCTCAATCGTTAAACCTTCAACCCTAAACCCTATCCCTAATCCCTCTACCCTCAACATTCTACTTTAACCCTAATTCCTTGACCATCAACCCTATCCCTAAACCCTCAACCCTCAACTCTCAACATTAAACCCTAATCTGTCAACCCTAAACCCTAATCCGTCAACCCTAAACCCTAATCCCTCAACCCTAAATCCTATCCCTAAACCCTAAACCCTCAACACTATACCTTAAACCATAATCCCTCAACCCTAAACCCTAACCCTTATCCCTAAACCCTCAACCCTCAACATCAAATCCTAATCCCTCAACCCTAAACCCTATCCCTAAACCCTCAACACTATACCTTAAACCCTAATCCCTCAACCCGAACCCTAAACCTTGTCCCTAAACCCTAATCCCTCAACCCTCAACCCTAATCTGTCATCCGTCATCCCTCAACTCTAATCCCTCATCCCTAAACTCTAAATGCTATCCCTATTCCTAGACCCTCAACAGGCTCGATACTATACCTTAAACCCTAATCCCTCTACCCTTGACACTCTTATTTAACCCTAATCCCTTGACCATTAACCCTATCCCTCAACCTCAACCCTCAACCGTCAACCCTCAACCCTCAACACTCAACTCTAAACATTAAACCCTAATTCATCAACCGTAAACCCTAATCCCTCAAACCTAAACCCTATCCCTAAATCATCAACCCTCAACACTATACCTTAAACCCTAATCCCTATCCCTTAACCCTTAAAACTTAAACCCTATCCCTATACCCTCAACACTTGACACTATATCTTAAGCCTTAAACCCTCATCCCTAAAGCCTCAACCCTCAATTCTTAAACCTTCAACCCTAAACCCTATCCCTAATCCCTCTACCCTCGACACTCTAACCCTAACCTTGACATTAAACACAAATCTGTCAACCCTAAACCCTAATCTGTCAACCCTAAACCCTCAACCCTCAACACTATACCTTAAACCCTAATCCATCAACCCTAAAACCTAATCCATCAACCCTCAACCCTAAACACTATTAATAAAGCCTCAACCCTTGACACTATACCTTAAACCCTAATCCCTCAACCCTCAACCCTAATACCTCAACCCTCAACCCTAATCCCTCATCCCCAAACCCTAAACTCTATCCCTATTCCTAAACCCTCAACCCTCGATACTATACCTTAAACCCTAATCCCTTATCCCTAAACCCTAAACACTATCCCTCAACCCTTAACCCTTAAAAATTAAACCCTAAAACCTATCCATAAACCCTCAATGCTCAACCCTATATTTTAAACCCTAATCCCTTAACCCTTAGCCATAAAGCCTCAACCCTCAATCGTTAAACCTTCAACCCTAAACCCTATCCCTAATCCCTCTACCCTCAACACTCTACTTTAACCCTAATCCCTTGACCATCAACCCTATCCCTAAACCCTCAACCCTCAACTCTCAACATTAAACCCTAATCTGTCAACCCTAAACCCTAATCCGTCAACCCTAAACCCTAATCCCTCAACCCTAAATCCTATCCCTAAACCCTAAACCCTCAACACTATACCTTAAACCATAATCCCTCAACCCTAAACCCTAAACCCTATCCCTAAACCCTCAACACTATACCTTAAACCCTAATCCCTCAACCCTCAACCCTAATCCGTCATCTGTCATCCCTCAACTCTAATCCCTCATCCCTAAACCCTAAATGCTATCCCTATTCCTAGACCCTCAACAGGCTTGATACTATACCTTAAACCCTAATCCCTCTACCCTTGACACTCTTATTTAACCCTAATCCCTTGACCATTAACCCTATCCCTCAACCTCAACCCTCAACCCTCAACCGTCAACCCTCAACACTCAACTCTAAACATTAAACCCTAATTCATCAACCGTAAACCCTAATCCCTCAAACCTAAACCCTATCCCTAAATCATCAACCCTCAACACTATACCTTAAACCCTAATCCCTATCCCTTAACCCTTAAAACTTAAACCCTATCCCTATACCCTCAACACTTGACACTATATCTTAAGCCTTAAACCCTCATCCCCAAAGCCTCAACCCTCAATTCTTAAACCTTCAACCCTAAACCCTATCCCTAATCCCTCTACCCTCGACACTCTAACCCTAACCTTGACATTAAACACTAATCTGTCAACCCTAAACCCTAATCTGTCAACCCCAAACCCTCAACCCTCAACACTATACCTTAAACCCTAATCCATCAACCCTAAAACCTAATCCATCAACCCTCAACCCTAAACACTATTAATAAACCCTCAACCCTTAACACTATACTTTAAACCCTAATCCCTCAACCCTCAACCCTAATACCTCAACCCTCAACCCTAATCCCTCATCCCTAAACCCTAAACTCTATCCCTATTCCTAAACCCTCAACCCTTGACACTATACCTTAAACCCTAATCCCTTATCCCTAAACCCTAAACACTATCCCTCAACCCTTAACCCTTAAAAATTAAACCCTAAAACCTATCCATAAACCCTCGACGCTCAACACTATATTTTAAACCCCAATCCCTTAACCCTCAGCCCTAAAGCCTCAACCCTCAATCGTTAAACCTTCAACCCTAAACCCTATCCCTAATCCCTCTACCCTCAACACTCTACTTTAACCCTAATCCCTTGACCATCAACCCTATCCCTAAACCCTAAACCCTCAACCCTCAACTCTCAACATTAAACCCTAATCTGTCAACCCTAAACCCTAATCCGTCAACCCTAAACCCTAATCCCTCAACCCTAAATCCTATCCCTAAACCCTCAACCCTCAACACTATACCTTAAACCATAATCCCTCAACCCTAAACCCTAAACCCTCAACCCTAAACCCTATCCCTAAACCCTCAACACTATACCTTAAACCCTAATCCCTCAACCCTAACCCTAAACCTTGTCCCTAAACCCTAATCCCTCAACCCTCTACCCTAATCCATCATCTGTCATTCCTCAACTTGAATCCCTCATCCCTAAACCCTAAACGCTATCCCTATTCCTAGACCCTCAATAGGCTCAATACTATACCTTAAACCCTAATCCCTCTACCCTCGACACTCTTATTTAACCCTAATCCCTTGACCATTAACCCTATTCCTCAACCTCAACCTCAACCCTCAACCCTCAACCCTCAACACTCAACTCTAAACATTAAACCCTAATTCATCAACCGTAAACCCTAATCCCTCAAACCTAAACCCTATCCCTAAACCATCAACCCTCAACACTATACCTTAAACCCTAATCCCTATCCCTTAACCCTTAAAACTTAAACCCTATCCCTATACCCTCAACACTTGACACTATATCTTAAGCCTTAAACCCTCATCCCTAAAGCCTCAACCCTCAAGTCTTAAACCTTCAACCCTAAACCCTATCCCTAATCCCTCTACCCTCAACACTCTAACCCTAACCTTGACATTAAACACTAATCCGCCAACCCTAAACCCTAATCTGTCAACCCTAAACCCTCAACCCTCAACACTATACCTTAAACCCTAATCCATCAACCCTAAAACCTAATCCATCAACCCTCAACCCTAAACACTATTAATAAACCCTCAACCCTTGAAACTATACCTTAAACCCTAATCCCTCAACCCTCAACCCTAATACCTCAACCCTCAACCCTAATCCCTCATCCCTAAACCCTAAACTCTATCCCTATTCCTAAACCCTCAACCCTCAACACTATACCTTAAACCCTAATCCCTTATCCCTAAACCCTAAACACTATCCCTCAACCCTTAACCCTTAAAAATTAAACCCTAAAACCTATCCATAAACCCTCGACGCTCAACACTATATTTTAAACCCCAATCCCTTAACCCTTAGCCCTAAAGCCTCAACCCTCAATCGTTAAACCTTCAACCCTAAACCCTATCCCTAATCCCTCTACCCTCAACACTCTACTTTAACCCTAATCCCTTGACCATCAACCCTATCCCTAAACCCTCAACCCTCAACTCTCAACATTAAACCCTAATCCGTCAACCCTAAACCCTAATCCCTCAACCCTAAATCATATCCCTAAACCCTCAACCCTCAACACTATACCTTAAACCATAATCCCTAAACCCTAATCCCTCAACCCTAAACCCTAAACCCTATCCCTAAACCCAACAAAACTACTTTGCCTTATGTTAGGTTGTTAAACCCATCATTTTTGACACTCTTCTCTTAAAGATATTTGAGTTGCAAGAATATGTCAGAAAAATGGCAATGAACTTTTTTAATGTTAGTAATGTTATATGGCATGTTTTTCTGGCCCATTTGGGGTTCATTATGCCAATAGGTGTACACACTATGAGAAAAGCTTTGCATATGGTACATCCACAGTGAGTAATTAACAGTTGAAATCAGAAGGATGATCATTATGAGAAAAGCTTTGCATTGGGGTACATCTATGTTTCTTGTTGTGCACCCCGCACTTAGGGGAGGTATATTGTTATGAAACAAGCAAATAATCTCCCATTGTTTACTGGCTCTATCCACAAGAACTACTAAACTATACCTTCAACCCTAAACTTTCAACCCTAAACCCTATCCCTAATCCCTCTACCCTCAACACTCTACCTTAACTCTAATCCCTCGGCCCTTAACCCTAAATGCTATCCCTAAAGCCTCAACCCTAAACCCTAATCCCTCAAGGTCTTAAACTCTAATCCCTTATCCCTAAGCTCTAAATCCTATCCCTGAATGCTCAACCCTTAACCTTAAACCTCAATCACTCAATCCTTATCCACCCCTCTCCTCCCCTATCTGGCTCACTCCCATCTCTACCCTCCTCTACCGTCAACACTATACATACATACATATAGGCATACATAGATACATACATACATATAGGCATACATACATACATATAGGCATACCTACATACATGATTAATAGCCTTAAACATAAAAAAATTTAAGTTTAATATAACGCGCTCGCGTTATTTAAAACATGAAAAACAGCACAAACTTTTGTGGAAAAGGAAAAATGCAAAGAAAAGAATAACGCGAGCGCGTTATAACGCGCTCGCGTTATGTCTTGCTTTGGGAATCCCAAGCCTTGGGCTTGGGATTTGCTTTGGATTTCCAACCCAAAGGCTTGGAGTGCCTTATGAACAGTAACAGACGTGTTTTTCCATATTCTTCAAGATTTTAGATAATTTTGTTCGTGCTAACCCTTAGATTTGCACGTGTTTCAAGGTCAAACAAATCAAACACCTGGGTAATGTTAGGCTTTCTCTTAGCTATCTGACGATGTAATTTTTTTCACATTTTAACAATGTTAAGCCTTTCATCTTTAATTTTTTTGTTTGTGTGTCCGTTTTTGGGCAAAAACCACTGTTTGGTCTTTTTTTCATTGTAAATTAACTATTCATTGAAATTTCAAAAAAATTACATATTTAGAAACTAGACTCCATTCTACAAATATTAAAAAAAGAAAAAAATAATTTTTGATTAGTTTTCAAAATTTATAGGGGTAGCACAGCCAAAATTCTATTTTTTAGGATGTGTCCACTTTGAAAATTGGTAAAAAATCAAATATTCATCAAATAATTATCAGAAAAATCAGGCATAAACTACATGCTATTAGCTAATTTCTCACCAAAGTGATTTTAAAAATACCAAAAAAAAGTTGACCTTTTGAGGGAGCCACAAAACATGCTATGTTATGTTTTTTTGACAGAAACAACACCAATTTCTGTGGCTCCCTCTTTTGAACCCCTTAATCTATGCCATTTTCAAAAAATAATAGTAGTTTAGAAAGTAGACTCGGAGCACTACGAACATTGTTTTGGTTGCATCTCCAAATTTTGAGTGTAACTATGCTCAATTTCTCATCCAAGGCAAGTATTTCCTAATTTCAAAAAAAAGTGGCCACTTAAGACCCCTTTTTGGCCCCCCATCTTCCTGCACTTACCCGGTTATGAGATTCACTCGAGAAATTGAAGAGAAAAGAAAATTTGAAGATAATCTAAAACAATCTCTCAAGGAGAAATCAGAGGACTACCACAAAATGGATAGAATAATCAGGCATCTAGAATCTGATCTTGAAGAAGCTAGAGATAATGAAGAACAATTGAGAATCAGATAGACACTCTTAAACAAGATCTTCAAATAGCAAATGAATACAAAGAGAAATTCAAGATAAGCTCAGCTCAACTTGAAGTTCTTCTTGAAAGCCAAAAGAGGGTAGATGACAAGCGTGGCTTGGGGTATGAGAAAGGTGAAATCTCCGGATCCAGTCAGAAGAACTCTAGATCAGAAAATCCAAGGAACAGGCCTAGAAGACCTCCAGTAAGGCAACCAAATGCTCAAAGATATCCATTCTTCAATGGATACTACTATAGTTGCAACAACTTTGGTCATAAAGCAACTCAGTGCAGAAGAAGAATGAATCAAACTAATTTATCCTTCTCTGGATAGTGTTTCAACTGCAAAAGGTATGGTCACAAATCTCATGAATGCAGAAATATGCAAATAAGCAATTCATTCAATGGTAGATGCTTTGCATGCAATAGAATGGAACATATGGCTAATTAATGTAGATCAAGAGGATATCAGTGAAATTTGCAAAGAAGTGTTGTTTGCTACAATTGCAATAGATCTGGTCATATTGCCAAATTTTGCAGAAGTAAGAATCAGGATAAAAGGGGTCCAGTGCATCACAATCAAAATCAAGATAAAAGGAATGGCAAAGTGAATGCAGATGAAGTTCAAAGGGAGATGAACAAGATTTGGGTGAAGAAGAGTACAGAAAATGTTGTTGATGGATCCGCACCAGAATCTGGTGTTGATATTCCTTCTAGAAACTAAACAGATGAGCTCTGGCTCAGGGGGAGTCACAAAGGAAAATAAATTCCCCTAGCTAGTCAATTGGTGCCTAAATTTGGCACATGAAATGTTGCAGATTAAAGGGTTCTTAGAGAAATATCCAAATAACCCTCAGTAAAAATATGAAAGATCTGCAAGGAGTTTTGAAGAGTTTAATCAGCCAAGATTGATCCGGTTTGACAACCATCCGGTAAAAGCAAGATTTTCACAATTAGATCCGGTATGATTCAAAATTGAAATATTTTGATCTACGGATAAATGGAATGATTGGAGGAAATGAGATACATTGTTAATTATCACTAAAAATAATTCTAAGTGCATCTTAGTGATTCGGAAAAGATCTCTCTCAGAACAAGGAAGAACAAGGCAATCAGAATAACTTAAGTTATGCATTTATTGCAATAGGAAATTAGGGTTTGCGCAGAGATAAAAGGGTTTCTTAATTCATCATTTGCATTCAAGAATAAGAAAGAAAGAGCTCTGCATCAAGATTGTTTCAACCTTCTCAAAGATCAACCACAGAATCTATTTCAACCAGCGATCTTTTCGGGTCATTTTGTGAACCCTAGAAGCGTAAAAAGGTATTTCCATTTTTGAATATTTCTCTCTGAATCTTTTGTAAAGATGGCTACTCCAAATGTTGTTAAGATCACTAAAAGGCCATGCCCAAAGTTCAAGAAACACCCCTACAAATCCCTAAAAGTTGATCCCTTAGGTGCCTTCTCTAGCATTCCACATGGGGTTCTACACGTAGAAGATGTTAGGGTGTACATACATGCCAATATTGAGGAATTTGGGGAATCCAAGATGATGGATATCTATCATAAACAATTAATAGATGAAACGTTTGAACTTAAACCTCAATACAAGGCCCTCTGGGATAAGCATTTTGGACATTGCATCCACTTTCCCTGTTTTGCAGAAGATGAATGGGTCCGGTATGTTCTTAGTAGAATACATGACAACTTCATGTGGTTGATGAAGCCCTTCAAGATAACAGAAGATGCCATTAGGGCAGTAACTGGATTGCACTCATCTGGTGGGTTGCCTGCTCTCAAATCTGTCAAGAACCAGATAGTAAGTGAGGCTACCAGATCAAAGTTTGACAAAAGAGCAATGATAATAGAAGATATCACAGATCCAGATATCAAATTTGCCTTTATGATAATTGGCTATAAAATATATCATTCCAACAGGGAGAATTCTGTATCCGGAACTGTAATATATACTGCATATTAGATGCTAAGGGAAAATGCAGACTATGATCTATGAGATCTTCTCCTGAACCAACTATTAGAAAACTTGCAGAAGATCAAGAAGGACAAGAAGAACTCATTCAAGTATGGTGGCTTAATACTGTGTTTATTCTTTTACTATATGAATGAGCTACCCGGATCAAGTGGTTGGGTATGGCAAAATGATAGACCGGTTGCCATACAAATCAGAGACTACATGTATGGGCTTGGTGATGCCAAGGCTCAAAGCACAACACTCTGGGAATACTTCAAGAACTTCCAAAGTATGATGCAGGCCAGAGAAAGAATTCCTCAATCTATAGTTGAAAAATACAAGGATACAGTGTGTTTTATGGTAGACACTAATCAATGCCTAATGGAGGCAGTTGAGCCCTGAATAGTATGGATAATGCCAATGGGCTATGAAGTAGATGAGAAAATTCTAGAGCTACATGTTCAACACCTGTTGAGTCAGCCAAAGGACCCTGAGGCAGAAAGATTTGGAACCTTTGAAGAATTAAGTGTAAAGATACATGTTGAATTGAGACAACCAGAGATAAAAAGAAAAGTGAGAAGGGAAGTAGAGGAAATTGCCAAGAAATATGGCATATCAAAGGAGGCAGTTGATGCAAATAGAGAGAAAATAGAAAGAGTTGAGAAAGAAAAACAAGAAGCAGAAAAAGAAAGTGTTATGGTACAATCCTCCTCCCGGACTAGATCCTCCAAGAGCTCTGCACCTGCTACCTCTAAGAGCTCAAGAACCTCAAAATCGGAAGCCAAGACATCTGGAAAGGGAGAGAAGAGAACGAAAACAAAGGCCACAAGGTCATACATAAGCCAAAAGGATGATGAAGAAACAGAGTCTGATGAGGAACTTAAGAAAATGAAGAAGAAGAAGAAGAAAACATCTGGAGAATCCTCTACTGGTAAAAACAAAGAAGAAGAGGCAGAAGAATTTGTTGAAAGGCCTACTCTCTCTATTAATGATATCATCAAGGCAATCACAGTGGATGGGAACCTGCAACCAGTCACTAAATTTTATGATGAATATAGTGATACTGACAAGAAGATCTTGGAAGATGCTACAGTCAGGTATCTAAACATTTATAATAAAGCATTCATTGAAATCATCTCTCTAATTCCCAAAAGTCTAGAGAAGGTACTTGAACTAAGAAAGGAGAATGCTAAGGCAAAGGACCTAGAGATCCAAGAACATATTGCAATTCAGCTCTATCCTTCCATTACTCCAAAATAAATGACCATGATCTTTAAGGATTGCAAGGATGAGCTCCAGAGCAAAGCAAGAATGAACAAACTTATGCTGGGAGAGACTGATCAGGTGGCAAAAGAAATAGAAGACATCCTCTGGAATGCCTTCAAGAAATTCAATTTTCCTATTATAGAGGACATAGATGAAGAACCTTCTACCATGGATTTTGAAGGATTAAGTGCATCAAAAGAAGAATCTACTGAGAAAAATGTAGAAGAGTCAAAAGAGATAGATGAGGAGAAGTCTAAGGACTTGGATTCCTCTATTCTAGAAGAGGAAGTCCATAAAGAAGTCAACATCTCTCCTCTGGATCCTACTGTAGACATTCTAGACTCAGGAGCTGAAGGAGAAGGAAGAAAAGAAGAAAAAGTGAGTCAAGAAGAAGAGGTAAAGGGAAGAGAAGAAGAGCAAACAGAGAAGATCTCTGATGATAGGTCAGAAATTCCAAAAGAAAAGACTTAGTCTCTGGCAAGAGACACTATAGAGGTAGTGAAGAAATTATTGAACAAAGAGATCATGGAGTTAGATGAACCAGAACTCTTTCAAGGACCACTCAATTTTGATTCCCTCTCTCTGGTCCAGACAATGAAGATAGCATCCTTTGCCCAAGCTAAAGCAAAAGAAAAGCTTCTGAAGTCTCACATGGACGATTGTGAGCTGATAGAGATTGCATAAAGAATGTTGGAGAAGATCATGCCATCCTTCCAAAAGGATCCTTCGGCCTCTCCATCTAGTAACCTTAAATCTCTGATAAACTCTGTCAACACTCATTTTGATTCCTTAGAGAAATCGACAGAAGAAAAGGTCTGGAAAGAATTTTTGGGAAAGAGATTCTCTGAAGTACAGGGACTCATAGCTAATGATAGGAGAACCCTAGATATTGGGATAAAGATCCTAGAAAATGCTCTTAAAGATGGTGGAGAAATATACAAATTTTGTCTATCCTGGTCTAAAGTGACAGAGGATATTGGAAAGAAGGTGAAAGAACAGAAAGGTAAACTATCAAGTTTATCTCAGAATTTTGATCCTCTCACCACATCCATAATGAATCAAGAGTGCCAGGCTATTGCCACTATAAATGAAATAAAGAGGCTTGACAAGGAGAAGAAAAATATAAGTAGGATGAGTGAACTTAGATGGATAATTATCCCTAAGTTAGAGGCCATGCATGAGGCCTTAACTGATGCTCAGACCACAACCCGGACCAGTGATCCGACAAACTTAAGAAGAGAAAAAGCTTATGCATTTTTGTTGAGTGGTCACATTTCAATTTTGGACAGGATGAAGCAGAGTTGGGCGACAAAATTTGTACAATTGAAGACAACCTTTGCGGATATACTCAAGTATATGTAAGTATAACATGTATAGATACTTATGCAGCTATGTATAGGTTATTTTTTGCAAATTTTGGTGTGTGGATTCCACCCTTTGCCATTGATGTCAAAGGGGGAGTGAGGAGTAGTGAAAAATGTGGAATCCAGCTAAGGGGGAGCTCCAGTAAAACAATGCATAAGATAAAGCATCAGCCAAGGGGGAGTTTGCTGCGACACTTAGTCATTTTTCACTAAGTGTTGCCATCAATGCCAAAGGGGGAGATTGTTGGCAAGAGACACTATGTGGCTTCATGAGTGTTGTCATTGATGGCAACAAAGTTCATCCCATAGATCCGCAACACATAGTATGTCTCTACCGGAAGTCAGATTGAAGAGTGTTTTGGTCCGGTGAACAAGAACAGAGCATGCAACAAGGTCTAACAATTAGGTCCGGATCTCTCAGATGGTGTAACTCAGCAAGTTGCGAACTTGGACAAGTCAAGAGGAGTACCATGACTACTACAAACTAGAGATTGAGCCTCCGGTGATGAATGAGTGAAAATATATGAGCATCTAAGTATTGGGTTCCTGACAGGCAGAGTAGACTGAGGAAGAACAGACCGATAGAACATCAGACTTTAATCTAGATGAGAAATTGATAGTGATCAAGCTATTTGAGGGATCGTACATGGTTGGCCGACATGATTGATGACTTTTATATCTATGTTTTTGATACGCATCACATATTAAGCATGGATTCAGCCGACAGATCAGTGTTTTGTAAATATCTTGAGTATTCTGATTGCTGACTAGAAAGATGTTGAAATCCTTGGTGCAAATATATATACTAGATGGATTTCAGTATGAAGTGGAGTGTGTGGTGTGATAATGTGCGAACAAGGGTAGAGATAAGTGTGGAAGCAACAATACAAGTCCGGTATGTGACAGAACAGTAGCACTAAAGCAGAGGAAGAATGAAGTGCAGTAGATCAGTATATTGAGCCCAACTAGAACTGAACCTTAGCATATATGGATGCCTCTCTCTCAGTTCAAATACCTGGTTACCTTCTATAAACTTTGTAGATAGTGAGTCTCTTATAGGCAGTGTGCCTCTTATGAGCAGTGTGCTCGGGCAGTGAGCCCTAATTAGCAAGTGCCATTTTGTACTTCTTATTCTTTTAACAGAGAATACAATCTTGGGTTAGTCACCCCATGGTTTTTCCCTTAACAGGGTTTTCCACGTAAAAATCCTTGTGTTATGTGTGTTGATTTTATTTCTGCTCTCATTATGTATGCTCTTATGTTTTGATGTTGCATTAATATTAAAGAAGAAAAGAAAGTTAAGATATTTAAGATAACTGTTTCGCCCCCCCTCTCAATTATTTGCCTTGTTTCCAACAATCGGGCTTTGATATTGGTTTTGAAACCACATTGAAGTGCTGACAATACTAATACTTATTAAATACAAAAACTTGAGCCATTAAAATTTTCCTTCATATTTAACATACATATTAACCAATGCATTTGATATGAAGACTTGAGACTGGAAACTAATTCTAGTAATATGGGTATGCATCTTCTTTCCCTATTCTAAATCATCGAGATTTGCATGTGTTAACTCCAGTCTTGACAGACCTGGTTGTTCTCACTACTTGTGGTTATGCTTTGAAGATTGTGGAAGCATGTTGTTGTATGAAAGATTGCAAATAAGTCCTAGCTAAGGCATGGTGTGGTCCGCATTCACTCCTTCCTCTCTCAAATCTATTTAGGTCCATACCTATCTTAATGTATGTATGTTTACCGACCTTGGAGATTGTTCCAATGGTTGATGACTGTAATGCCAACCTTGATGTTAATTCCAAGGTGGATGAATTGTATAAAAGCATGTAATGAAGTTCTGAATTAGGGATCTATGTGTGAAAATGAGAATATAACTATGTGTAAGTGAAGAGGACAGAAAAGGAGAAGAATTAGTGCACTTCAATGGAACTAAACATTGGCATGGAATAGATGCTACTATCTAGGTTCACCAACTCTAGCAGTGAGCCACCCACCAGCAGTGAGCTCGACCCCATTGGCAGTGAGCCCCTTCTTTTGTAGTGAGCATTTTGGGTAGTGAGCCTTGTTGTATATTTGGATGTATCATTTATATTGTGAGCTAACACTCACTGTGGTTTTTCCCTTATTGGGTTTTCCAAGTAAAAAATTTAGTGTCCCATGTGTTGAATCTGTGAATGTGTTTAAGTTTTGATTTCATGCTTTCATGGTTAAATTACAATAATAGTGATTAAGTGGTTGATGTGTTGATGGTTTTAAAGTTTTGGTTACAACAAATTCACCCCCCCTCTTAGTTGTCTTGCGCATTTCAACAGATCAACCATAGGAAGATGAGGAGAGCCATAAATATCCTTTACATAGCTTATAATTATGAAATGGTGTGCCAAGATACCATTTCCAATCCTTCCACTAAGACTTGAATGATCTAACCCAAATTTTGTGAATCATCTAGGGAGAAATGGCATCAATAATACTCTGAAAAGTCTCCTAATCTTGATTGGAATGCTTGACTCTCATTTTAATTTATAGCCAAGAAAAAAAATCTTGGTAGCTCTGTTAATAAGATCTAATAACACTCTAATGGCTCATTTGAAAATTTTCAAGGCATGGATCCATGGCACCTTAGCCAAAGGGTGGTCTTGACAAGATAGAACAAGAGACCACCAAATAGATTATTGATTGATTGAAAGTCCATTGCAAAAATCATTTCCCACCCAAAGAATCTAAGGCTTAATAGCCTCCCAAGCTTTTCAAATTCTCTTAATAACAAAAGTGCCTTGAATATGAACCAATTCCCTCATGGTGAGGAGAGCACTGAGATCTAGTCCTTTCCAAGTTGGCCACCCAGAAGGCACACTTGAACTGCCTGATGAGAATTTTCCAGGATTCATTTCCCTCAACGGCACTAAGAATCCATTTAAGACATACGGAAATACCTTGCCAATGGATTGAAAGTAAGCGTAACCCACTAGCATCATGGGGGAAACAACAAAATTCCCAAGCAACACAATAAAATCCTTGGTGCCCATCATTAGAGACCTAGAGAAAGTCTCTAAGAAATTTATCAACATTCAAATAAGAGGCCTTAAAATGCACCCAACGAGAGGAATAATAAACATGGGTGGCAGCCAAAATTTAAGAAAAAAATCTAAAATTTATTATTTAAGGAAAAAGGCTTGGTAATCCAAAATTTGAGTTTTTTTTCTAAATCTTGACAACAAAAGCTTGTCAAAGGGCAAATTTGAAAAGCAAAGGGAATGCCCAAGAATCAAAAGACATCCCATGATCATCCATTTCCAGCTAAAATTATCTAACTATCCTAACTTAGGAAGAAAGGATTGTAGCTAAATATACAAGGTTTTTCCATGATTATTCACAACTCCTTCCCACTTCATAGAAAAATATGATTTCCATTCATTATGCACTTGATATGGTACAATTGTAAACATTTATATGCCCATGGATTGGAACTATGGGCAACAAAGGGTTCACGCTTGTACAGTTCATAAAGGATGAAGAGGCAAACAATGTCATTAAGGATCTCGATGGAGAAATTTTGGATGGTAGAGTAATTTCAATTTGTTATGTTTTTTCAAAGGCCATGCAATTTGTCTCTGCAAATTATAGGGCTTGATCTCCCCAACTCAAGTGGCCTTCCTTTCTTGATGGTTTGAACCCTGCTAATGAGATGTATGAAGAAGACTCTGGGATGATCTATTTGGAGGAATTTTTTATTTCTAGCAATGGAAGCATTTATTCCTCCACCATAAGCAATGATGAATCTTGCATGGTTCATGATTCAGGAAAGTCTAGGAAGACTTCTACTTCTTCTCCTACTGTTGGAGATACCAACTTGAGGGTTATGGCTTCTAGGCATAGCTCCTACCTATACACCCTCACAAACTTTATCCTAGTGGACTACTAAGATGGTGTGGTAGGTCAAGCTTGCAATAACCCTACTCCCACCTCTCCTACAGGGTGTGGGAAAGAGCCATGCAAGTTCAGTGATGTAGATTTTCATGGTATAAGCTCAACCACCTACCATAAGATCCCTGCATGTATTTTGGAAATAGTTATGGACTCAAGGGTAGCTGAGCAAAAGGGTTACATGATTGACCATGTACTCACTCACAAATTTCACAAGCATTGGCCAAAATTATCTAACTTTACAATTGGATTTAAAGAGTCATTTTCTATGCATTAGACCCTCATTCTCTTCCTTTGATCCCCACAATGATTCTCTCTTTTATGTGGAATAGATTACCTTATTTGCTTATATAGTATAGAGGTCCTTTGGGCTATCTGCGATTGCAAATTTTGTGGAGAGCTTGTGTGTCTAGCTAAAGAGACTATAAACAAGACTTGTAATACCTACACCCACTTTTGTGTATAAATGGATCTATATAAGTAGTTCCCTAAAGAAATTATTTTGTTCATGTAGGAGACAATTTTTGAAAGTAATCTATGGATTATGAGAAGGTAAATTTTAAGTGTAAAAGATTTTTTTCCCATGGTCACTACGCCTTCTAGTGTGATAGGAAGAATCTCAATAAATTTGGGATTGATCAACCAAAGATTTTTCTCAAACCTACTTGGTGGGATGGAGCAAAATCTCAACACCATCTTATTGTTTTGTAGGATGTGGTAAAAAATGACTAATTTTTTCTTCTCAAAGGTAGAGACGATAAGAGAGGCATCCCTCATTATCCCTCTCACCCCTATATAGGTGTCTTCAAGTTTAGGGTTCAAATTTGGGAAGCTTTTGAGCAAGCTAGATTTGAAAATTCATTTTAAACAATCTATAGATATATGAGTTGATTCTAGATCCTCCAAGACTAGAGAGTAGGATTACTAAGATTGACTTAGCCAAGGATCCCTCGAATGGATTTTCAAATCTTCCTATTAGTCCTCTTTAGGATCTTCTTGAGTCATCGCCACAAATATAGGATTGGGTCCAAGTTAAGAAGAAGATGAAAGATCCTTCCCAATGTAGGGGCATCCATCTGAAGATCTTCTAATTTGAAGATCTCTACCATATGGTCTTAATTTGTATAATGATATTGTCCCTTGAAGCTTACAATTTTCCTTTTGGCCAAGGTTTGGAGAGGCTTGAAAACTAAAAATTATTCAAGTTTTCATTATCTAAGAAGGATAAGCTTCTTTTTTTATTAGAGCTAGTGAACCATAGGTTACCAAAATCTACTCTTGGATGCTTACTTTTGTGACTCTTAGGTGCCTAACCTAGGTTATATTAAAAAATGTAAATTTTAACATAAGGGAGTCGTAATGTCTCTTTTCAAAGTTGTAATAAACCTTGCAATTGTTTTGTATTTCCTATCTTATGCAATACTAGAATAAATATGAAATATAAAACAACAACCAATAAATGTATCGATATTAATTATTGAAAACTTTACATATCAAATATTATTATTATGGCAGTAGTCTGAATACTCATAAAATACTGAAGGAAATTACAGTATAAGCCATTACACATGTATTTCTCGTCAACAATAGAAATTATTTATTGTTCACTATAATTGTAGTGATCAACTCACAAGAGTGATGTGACTTGGAGATAATAAAATGTATGGTTGGTGGCACAAAATAAATAATAACTATGACACCACAATCCAGAGCTAGGACTGGTATGGTAGTGATAGTGAACAACCTGCAATCTTTTACACTCAGTAATGTTGCAAGGAAAAGGATGTGATAGGGTATAGAATAGTATGATGGCTTAAAGACTTTGTTAGGTCTAGAAAAGTGAAATAATGATTAACATTTTCAAACTAGGTCAAACCTCACATTTCATACACCAACATTTGGAATATGATCCGAGCTCAACCACTATGAAAGGGCTAAGCTACAGGTATCTTATTCCTTTGCTATTGTAAATGAAAGGATGCCTTGACTAGGTTTTCACAAGCCCTAAATAGCTAGATCAAGTTAAAACCCTAATTATAAAAATCTTTCAGACAAATAGATCCTGGAAGTAGAAAATGACAGAATGAACACAAAAATGTGAATAAACATTGTCAGGGACTGTGGTCCTAAATTTTGAAGGCCCTGAAGACTTGGGTGGTCTTGAAATTGTCCCTAAAAATTTCTTGACACTAAACTTTTTATACCAAGTGATTGAGCCTCTGATGAGGGTTCCAGATCCTAGATCTAGGGGTCTTGTAGACTTGGGCAGTACTGTCGGCATCCTTGCACTTGTTCAATGATGAATCTAAAACTTCTATAGCAACTGTGACAGTAACACTTATTTCTTGTTTGCTCATTTCTGCCAGATCTTCTTGAATTTGACCTACACAATAAAAAGATAGAGAAAGCTTGTTGTGGCTATATAGGAGTTTGCCTTAGTCAAACCCCGTTTCAGTATTCCTACCTCAACAATAGTCGATGTCAAAAGACTCATATGTGTGTGCTCATAAACCCTAAGTGTGAGAATAACCATGCAATACTTCAATCAAATCCTAAATCCTAAATGACTCAAGCATAAAGGAGATAGGTCTACACAATGTTTCACTCAAGGAAACAAACAACTTCACCTCAAGGAGATGATATCAATGAAGATTTGAAGAACAAGAAGGTGAGGTAGTTGTATCCACATAGGATAGCATTCCAAAACTCAAGTTGGAGGCTTCATCCCTTCTCTCGATCATGCAAAAGGCTTCACAAACCCTAGGAAGAGCAAGATAGACTCAAGATCTTGATTCCTAACCTTTACAACATCCTTCCAAGATAGCAAAGATCTAAATCTTCAGTGAGCTTCAACACGTTGCAAACCTTCAATAGCAATAGTAGCAAAATTTTGGCATAATAAGCTTACATAACAATTGTGTGTGATAAAATGATTTTGAGTTCCCTTTAAATATCCAACCTTAGAAATGAAATAAATTGAAATAAAAGGTTCACATTGCGCAGGAGAGAAAATTTAAATTCAAAAACACAGAACATACGGCAAAAGTTGACACAAAAATTCAATTTGCAACCCCTGAGGTTTGGGGAAGGACTAGGGCAGTACTATCCAAGTCCAACCCCCAAATTTAACTTTTGATCATGCTTAAGGGTGTCCTAAATCTCTGGAATCCACAGTTTCTTTCTAGGTTTTGTCGATAATTATTCCAAAATATGACATTTCTTTGAAAGGATACACATCAATCAGGGTTTAGATAGGTCCAAAGATGAAAGGGGTTAAGGGACACCAAAAGGTAGGAGCTAAACTTAGTTACATTGTACTAATCCAAGCAGGAGCACAATTTATGACATAACATTCAGCCCCCAAAAGGATGCTATAGAGGATGTCTAATGTTGCCAAGCAAGAGGAAGAAGCCCCCAGTCTACAATCCTGTAAGATCACAAGGTTAGAAACCGCAACCTGCAAAGAAAGATATGTTAGACAAATATTCAAATCAAAATGCAAACAACAAATGAATGAGTTAGTTATAAATACTAAAGGGTATGAGAGATGAGACATGATTAAGGTAGAAATTGTCAGTAGATATATGCCCCCCTATTTCTGCTTACTTAGTCTAAAATGTAGAAATAGGGTGGTAATCTTGCCACACCAATTTTAAGGAGGTTTTTGGTGAAAATGTTTGGTTAGGGTTATTTTTGCAAATACCACTGAGACACAAAGCATTTTATTTGATGAAGGGAGGAACCAGGAATCCAATGCAACAAATAGTGTGAAAATATGAGTTTGGTAGTCAAAGATAAGGATAGATTAATAATGATTTACATTTTCACTCCTAGTTAGTGAAAAGGAATTCTTATCCATTTACTATAAGTAGTAAAGAGAGTTTTCACTCTTCACTATTTAGTTGTCATTTTCATTTTTAGAGGAGAGAAGGAGGAGAGTGAGCTACCATGTCAAGCTGACGACCCTATCAGGCCCCAAGGTTGGATGCACTATAGCACCGAGTGGCACACAAGTAGGATGAGCAGGAGGTAGGTCTCTTGACTTTATCTATTATGTTATTCCTTTCCATTTTTGTCATTTTTTCTCATTTTTGGTGCCTTTTAGGCCTTTTTGGACTTCGGTTCTTGATTGGGGCACCCAAGTCTTTCTTGACTGCACTGGTCCCACCTGGGTGCCCAAGTCCTCCTAGGGCGCCGAGATCCTCCTGGGGCGCTCAGGTCTTCCTGGGGCGCCCATGTCCTGATAAGGTCATGGGTCCAGGGGACAAGGTAGTCTTTGATGTTGAAGTGAGATATTTGATCTTTGATGAGTGTTTTCTGATTCAATTTAGTTTTTGTGTCATTTACACGATATCCCTTGGATGCAAGAGCATATCAGTGATCATCTTCTCACATTGTTGTAGAGCCACATGGGTACACTTTCTGACACATACAGGAGTCTCCTGTAGGATGTAGACGTTTGGTGGTTGTTCACCATGCCTACAATGAGATTTCACAGTGGTATGCTCATGGCCCTGATGGAGAGATGGGATGCAGATACTTCCACTTTCCATCTTCCCACAGGTGAGATGATAGTCACTCTTAAGGATGTGTACCACATCCTTTGACTTCCAATGCAAGGCTAAATAGTGCGAGTCGTAGAGCAGTGATATGAGGAGTACACTCATTTGAGCCACATTCACTATCTAGGTTGTGTGGTTACACCTCTTAGACGTGGACACATTATTCTTCAATGGTTAGAGCAGGGTGGTGAGGATATTCGCTTGTTCATCGCATCCTGATCACTACCATCACACTAGATGTTGCACTAGATGGATGAGATGTTCACCTTCATGGGGGCCTTGTTCATACTATCAAAGCAATGGAGGAGGAGAGGATGGTCTATGCTTGGGGGCACGGTATGCTTGCGCACCTTTATCAGGATTTAGGTTGTTATGTGCATTATGAGTCACAAGGGTTGATGATATGTATCCTACTTCAGCTGTGGGTGTTCAAGCATATCACATGTATGCAGCCAGTGGGGTTTCTAATAGAGTCAAACTAGATGCATCCACGTGTACACGTGTATCCACTTATCAGATGTTGGAGACATGGTGACCTCTTATAGTGGAGAGTGATGTTCGATAGGTTGTGGTCTAGCAACATTAGATGGAGACCATATTACAATTGTAGGCCATGGATGGGGCAGAGAAGATAGTTGGCGAGGATGTAGAGGGATCATCTTTTAGCCAGTCCTCAAGATAGCATCATCATTTGTTTCCATTTTGATAGAGTGATGTGATAGTTTGGGTGTGTACACGGTGTTCCTAGCATGCATCCAAGCTATATACGCTAAGCACGCAGTGTAGTTAGGGCTAGTGATGCCCCACGGTCTACTATCGCTGAGGTTGTCAATAGTGATGATGACAGTGTTGTTGATTCAGATCTAGTGTCTGAAGTGGATGACATTGCGACCCAAGCATACATTGCCTGGTGGGACACGGCTCGACCTATTGCAAATATGTGCCCAATCGGTGTTGTCATTGATGTCAACATATTCCTATTGCATTAATGTCAACTGTATCTGAGTAGAAGACTGAACTAGTGAGGATATTGAGAAAATTAATAAGATAAATGTATGTGGACCAAATGGTTGTGTTGAGGATTGTCTGAAGGTGGTCCAATCAAGATTTGAGGGGTTCGCATGAAGATCTGAAGAAGTTATGATCATCTGAGTAAAACTGGTTGATGCAGTGTTCAGAAGAGACAGAGTAATGGGGAAGAGGTCCGGACTAATCCAGTAATACAGCATGATGGTCTATAGATTTAAAGGCATGGTTGTGAAGTTAGTGTATGTCATCCACTCAAGTGGTTCATGGTTTGGAGGTCTGCAAGTGATCTTTCTGGTATGACAGTCGTGGCAGACTGTGTTCTTGAGGTTCTGGATAAAGATGCAAGTGATTCTAATGACTTGGAGGAGTGCAGATGTTTTTGTTGAATTCATTATGCTTGTGGAGATCTCTGGATCATGTGGCTACTATGTTGGAGGTCCGCATTGAAGTTTGAGCTTGTTATTAAGGATTTGCCTTTCAGTGTTGATGTTCTTTCCAGTCTTGGCTGACCGGATGGTTGATGCATGTTGCAGATGATCTAAGAGTAATCTTTTGGAGTGTGGCGTGTTGATCGAGGAAGATTTGAGTCCCAACTATGTTTGGCTGATAGCATGGAGATTCGCATGAAGTATTTTGTATTGTTTCAAGTCTTGTAATTGTAATAGTCTGTTAGGCCGACATTGTAGAACAATTGTAATAAGATGTTTGTAATATACCGACTTTGATGATTATTCCAAACTCAATGTCATGTATAAATGTGTGATTTGAAGTCATCAAAAGGTGTGAATGTGGATGAAGATGTGGTAGAGCAGAGCAGAGAGTAAAGAGCAGAGCAGAGGGGTTGTGCGCTTCAATGGAACTGTTTCAAGCATGAGTAAGATGCTATTTGCTAGTTCATCTTTATGTGTTAAATCCATCTTGTAGGCAGTGAGCCTTCTTTTGAGCCGTGAGCTCTAGGAAGTGAGCCTGAATGCATGTGCATTTCCATTTTTAAGTACTTTTAACAAGGTACAATTTTTTGTGGATTAACCTCCACCATGGTTTTCCCTTAACCGGGTTTCCACATTAAAAATCTTGGTGTCAAATGTGTTAATTGTGTTTCTGCTCATGTGTTAATGTTTCATGCTTTAATGTTTACATGATTAATCTATTTGTAAGTTGTGGAAGAAGTTTAAAAGCAGGAAATGTTTAATTCTGTGTGACAACTGATTCACCCCCCCTCTCTCAATTGTCTGGCCTATTTTTAACAATTGGTATCAAAGCAGGTTCCTCTAGAAGAAGCTTAACCGCTTGAGGAGATCTGAAATGTCAACTTATAAGAAGGATAGTCCAAGGTTTGATGGAACAAACTACTCCCTCTGGAAACAATGCATGATATGTCATTTGCAATGCATGGGAGATCAATATTGGCAGATAACCAAGGATAAGTATGAGCCTCTGGAAAAAGGTCCCTCTACTTTGGATGAGATCAAGGATGCTGAAAACAATCTTTGAGCCAAGGAAGCTCTGCTAAGTGCTCTAACTGATACCAAATTAATGAATGTTCTAGGACTAAACACTGCTCATGAAATCTGGACAAAGTTGGAAACCTTATATGAAGGGGACGAGTATGTCAAATGCGCCAAACTACAGAGCCTAAGAGGTAGGTTCGAAAACATGAGAATGAATGAAGATGAAAATATTACCATTTACATGCAAAAGGTGAATGAACTTGTGTGTGGAATCAGAAGCGCTGGTGGAGTATTAGAAGAACCAGAGATTGTTAGCAAGGTGCTCAAATCCTTACCCCCTGCATATAAGCATAAAGCAGCTGCTATTGAGGAAATCAGAACTATGGTTGATGTTACAAGAGATCAATTGGTTGGCAAGATGGATGCATTTGAAATGAGTGAATTTATAGAGTCTCATCCTAAAATGGAAGCCGCATTTAAAGCCAGTATCTCCAGAAATTAGAGGTATGATCCAGGGGAAAGTTCCTCAAGACACATGACCAGGTATGGAAGGACGGAGAAGGATATTGATGAAGATGAATTAGAGCTTGATAATCTTGAAGCCCTTATTGTTAGGAGATTGCCCAGAGGATCGCGTAAGTATGAAGAAAAATTACCTCTCAAATGCTTTGCTTGTAAAAAGATAGGTCACTTTGCTTCAAGATGTCCAGAGAGGGTTTCCAGGCCAAACCCTAATAGACCTAGAGCTCATAAAAAGTGCTATTATGTCCAAGAAGCTAGTGAAGAAGGAGTATCAGATGAAGAATCAGAGAATGGAAATGCCTCAGGACATGACTAGGTATTCATTGCTATCACAAAAGAAGATTCAATGTCTGGTGAATCTGCTACTTGTGTCAACATAGAAAGTGCCCTAGCTACTCAATTTGAAAGGAAGGATGATTGACTGTGGATGTTCCCATCATATGACCGGAGACAAAAGTAAGTTGGTGAGTTTGGAAAGGTATGAAGGTGGACTTGTAAAGTTTGGTGACAATTCAGCTGGTAGAATCTAAGGCAGAGGATCCATATCCTTAGATGGCAAGAACTACACCAATGATGTCTTATATGTTGAAGGACTAAAGCACAATCTACTCAGTGTTGGACAGTTGGTAGACAAAGGTTATGACCTCTGGTTCAAGGATGGAATGGGCAAAATCTTTGGAAGCTCTGGATCAGAGATTGCATTAGGTACACAAACCAGAGGTAACATCTTTCATTTGAGTGGTACTAGTAATAGTTGCTTAGTTGCACAAGTTGATCAAAGTTGGTTATGGCATAGAAGAATGTGTCATGTAAATTTTGATAACATTGTTAAGAGCTCAACTCAAGTTGTTAGAGATCTTCCAAAGCTTGTAAAACTTGCAAATAGTATGTGTTGTTAGGGTTAGGGCAGATCAAGCAATAAACACTAACAATTGTATGTAGATTAAATAACCCAAATATAATAATGAAGAACAACACAAAAGAGATCAACACAGAAATTTAACGTGGTTCACCCAATATGGGTTACATCCACAGAAACTCAGCTATCCAATGATTTTATTATCCAGTGCAAAACAGATTACAATCTCGTGAAATACATCATTGTACCATACATCCCAGCCACTTATAACAAGCTTTTCAGAAGCTTCTAGAATTAGGGTTTTGCAATATCATTTTTCTTTTGTCGGTTAACAAAAATTAACAACTAACTCCAATCGTGCAAAAAGAGGGAAAAATGATACATAACTTGTGTATAGTACTTTCATGATCAGTCACCACATACCAACAATCTCCCACTTGGAGACTAATCAGGCTCCACACCAAACAATCTCCCACTTGGAGACTGATCCTGGACGACACCGTTGCACTTGCAGCTCCCACTAGATTACAGGCCTAGCTAGTTTCTTAAGTCCACCATTATCAGTCATGTAGGCCAATGGAAACTGATGAGGAAATTAGTTTCTCCCGTGTAACTGCCTTTGTGAACATATCTGCAAGATTCTCACTTGTGTGAATTTTCTCTAGCTTTAACTGCCCATCCTCCAAAACTGACCAAATGAAGTGGTATCTGAGCTGTATGTGCTTAGTTTTTTAATGAAAAGCTAAATTCTTAGCAAGATGAATGGCACTCTGGCTATCAGTGTACAAAGGGCTATCACCTCATTGTTGCCCCAATTCCTCCAGAAAATGTTGTAACCAAATCATCTCCTTGCTAGCTTCTGTAGCAGCAACATACTCAGCTTCAGTGGTTGAAAGCACAACAACCTTTTGCAGTCTTGAAATCCAACTGACTGCAGTACCTCCTACAGTAAAATCATACCCTATAGTACTCCTCCTACTATCAATATCACCCTCCAGATCAGAGTCAACATATCCTTTTAGAGCAGAATTTGTTCCTCCAAAACATAGTTTCTTTGAAGTAGTACCTCTCAAATATCAGAGAACCCATTTTACAGCATTCCAATGTTCCATTCCCGGATTGCTCATATACCTGTTCACAACTCCCACTACATGTGTAATATCTAGCCTTATACATACCATTACATACATCAAGCTGCCAACTGTTGATGCATATGGTATCTTAGACATTTTGTCTTCCTCCTCTTGTGTCTTTGGACACATCTCCTTAGTCAACTTAAAATGACTAGGCAAAGGTGTACTAACTGCTTTTGCATTCTACATGTTAAACCTTTTCAACACCTTCTCTACATACTCACTTTGAGACAAAAATAATTTTTTGTTTGTCCTGTCCCGTGTGATCCTCATACCAAGGATTTGTTTTGCTGCACCCAAATCCTTCACAGCAAATGAATTTGCTAATTTCTGCTTAAGTTCATTAATATGTTGCATGTTAGACCTGGCAACAAGCATGTCATCAACATAAAGAAACAGGATAATATAGCTGCTGTGTGGGGGGGAAAGGTGTGTTAGTCAAATACATGAAAACATAAACCCAAACACCAATAGAAGTTGAAAGCAAAGAGGAATCAAACCAAAATAAGTAAGAACATACTTACAAACTCTTTTACCTATCGTTTTCCATTGTTTGCCTATCTTTCTTTGATCTTGATTGTGAAGCCCTCAGAAGCTTTCCTTGCTTGCTTGCTTGTTGAAGATGACAAAGGAAGAATGGCTGTAGTACCTGCTTGTGTTGAATTTGAGCTTCAAACACATGATAATGGAGGACACTTGGAATAGAATGAATGAGAGAAGAAGAGAAATTTGACTATAGTTATCTTGCCAAATGAAGTGCCTCCCTAATGGCTTAGAAGAGGGTTCTATTTATAGATTTCTTGAAAAAGAAATGGAGGGTGAGGATCAACAGATGAGATCAATGGCTAGGAATAAAAGTGAATCTTTTATTCATAGAGGATTATGACAATTGAATTAAATATTCAATTGGTGAAGGCTAGTGGGGAACATTGAATTAAATATTCAATAGTGGAGGACAGTGGGTTATGACAATTAAATTAAATATTCAATTGGTGAAGGCTAGTGGGGAACATTGAATTAAATATTCAATTTGTGAAGGCTAGTGGGGAACATTAAATTAAATATTCAATTTGTGAAGGCTAGTGGGGAACATTGAATTTAAATATTCAATTTGGTGGAGGATAATTGATTTTAAGATTTATTTTGGAAAATGGAGGATATTAGCTAATTAAATATTAAGAATATTTAATTATATGTGCAACATGGTGAGGTGGAAGAGATGAGGTGGATTGATGAGGTGGATTTATGGAATTAGGACTTAGGATAGAGAAATTTTTGATTAATTAAATAATGTAGGATTATTTATTTATGTGAGACATTAGAAGAATTTAGGGAATTTAATTAAATAAATTGATTTTATTTAATTATGGGATAATGAAACAATCAAATAAATTTTGAATATTTATTTAATTGATAGAAGAAAATAAGAATTAAGATAAATATTAAAATATTTACTTAATTTGACCCGAGCCAATTTTAGGTGTATACATTTTGCCCCTCTTTGAAGCAATGTGTTTTATCACGTTGTTTCAAAGAATAGGAATAGTCTGATGCTGATACATGCCCCAGTTTAACCCTGGTACATGTTATGGTGATGGGATGCCCCCTCGGGAGATTGGTTGTGAAGAAGGTAGAAGGCATGAGACGGACAATCTCATGAAGAGGAAGGTGAAGATGGGTTAGGCTGGAGAAAAACGGGCTGTGGTTCAGAGAAACAGACATGGGAATCCGTCATAGGGTCATACAGTCAGATATGTGCCACTTGCTATATATAGGAGCTGGGTCCACAAGTATGGTTCATTTGTACACGTGTCCATAGTTGATTTGTCCTCTAGAGAGCTTAGGAGAGCATGGTAGCCAGAGAGATGGATATTCTGCGCGAGGAGCATTGGTTTGAGCAGATTCGACGATTCGATCGGCCAGCAGAGGCAGGACCCCGGTATGTAGTTCTTCAAAGCTTGTCGAAAGTCAATTTTTGTGCACATTAATGGCTAGGAAAACCATCTAGGGCAAATGCACAACTCTAGTTTTGCGCATATGCGCGCCGAAATGGCGCATATGTTGCTAAATTGCGCATTTGCACCTTCAAATTGTGCATTTGATTCTATTGCACATTTACCCTGTGAAATAGTGAATTTCTTTTGTTTGTGCATCTGAGTCATGAATGTGCCCATTCATTCTTAAGTTGCACATATGTGCGGTGAATCTGCACATATGTTCGTGTTGCGCATGCGTTCTATGAAATGGCGCATATGTCTGTAAGTTGCGCATTTGTGATAATAGGTTGCGCATGTGCCAGAATGGTGCATACGCGTCAGGAAGTGGCGCATTCATGGTGAAGTTGCGCTTTTGGTATGAAATGGTCCATTTGCCACCTAGATTGGCACATTTGCATTTTAGGTAAATCAGTTGACTTAACAAAATTAACCCAATTGACATCCTGATTGATGCGTCAATTGATTAGCGATCTCTGAGATTGTTGAGAATCTAGTCGAGAGATGATATGTTGTTTTGATTAATTTGATATGTTGAGCCAATGATAGGGAAATGGCGTATTTGCCACCTTTAGGCAAATCCGTTGACTTAATAAAATTAACCCAATTGGCATCTTGATCGATGCGTCAATTGATTAGCAATCTCTGAGATTGCTGAGAATCTAGTCGAGAGATGATATGTTGTTTTGATTAATTTGATATGTTGAGCCAATGATAGGATAGCTTGATTGCTTGGAGTAGGTTTTCGATATGGATTTTGGATTTCACTGACGGTATGCATTTCTTGGTTGCAGGAGGATATTTAGGACGTTCTGACATCACGAGAGTTGTTCCCGTTGCCGTTGTTATAGCGGTATATGCTGACCGAGATGGAGTGGGAGGCTCTAGGTGCTATGGGTTTGTATCATGTGCTTTTTATGCCCGAGGTTCGCATGAACCAGGTGATGGTGACTGCCGTCGAGAGCGATTCCACAGTGAGGATGGGACTTTCCATTTTCTGACGGGAGAGATGGCCATTACTCTTGAGGATGTTTATCAGATTCTACACCTCCCTATTCAGGGAGAGTTGGTTGAGTACGAGTCATAGCGTGGCGCTGGGCTGAAGGAGTGTAGGCAGGTTTTTGATGATCCCGAGTTGGCAGGGGAGGAGATCTTGTGGCAGGATATGCATGACTGTTATGACTACTTCCCTGGCATAGTGGTTGGGCTGATTGGTGGTGTAGTATGCCCTGATAGGAGAGCGCACGGCTTCCCCGTTGGCTAGGGACGGGTGCTGGAGAGGATGATCACCGACAGGACCCAGTATGTGTGGGGTGTGTGCGTGCTTGCGCACCTATACAGAGATATGCATCAAGTAGTGTACCACCGAGGCTTCAGTTTAGCCACCGGTGAGTCGCTCTTATAGTTTTGGTTGTGGGAGCACATTGCTATCACACGGCTGATCTGCGTATTTCATAGGCAGAGGGGTGAGCCCTATAGTTACGATTATATAGGTGTGATTTCCCAGCACAGGCTGGGGAGGCTTAAGTACTGGAGGCATGCTTTTGATGGGGTGGATGCAGTTGTCTAGCGGCCATACATTGACTGCGAGGTATGGGATGACAAGGCAGATGAGCTCCCTTATTATTTTCAGATGAGGTGGTTGATTGGCCAGACTCAGTATATTTCAGAGCGATAGATTGTCAGCCGAGTGTAGAGACAGTTCGGCCGTGTTCAGGGCAGACCGCAGGGTGAGGCACGCTTTGCCAGGACATACGCCGAGCAGTATAGGTGGGGTCCTGTGGCATCTTATGAGGAAGCATTGGCTGCTTTTCAGCAAATTCCCTATGCAGCCTAGCCGATGCGGAGAGACATAGTAGATGCTGGCATGACGCCAGACTATGAGGAGTGGTTTGCAGCACATCCATTTCCTCACTACTTAGGTCCTGGGGAGGTAGCTCCTCATATAGATGAGGGTGATTCAGACAGAGGGGGTGGAGCTGGCAGTGGGAGGGGTGGACGGCGGAGGAGGAGAGATCAGGAAGATGAGGGGAGGCAGAGACAGAGGCAAAGAGTCGGAGAGGGGCTCGTGGGGCAGCAGGCAGTGGGATAGGCACTGGTCCAGGTGCCAGTGCAGCCAGGGATAGCATAGAGACAGATGCCGCCGCCACAGCAGGTGGCACAGCCTGTACAGGGATAGGTGCCAGCGCAGCAGGTGGCATAGGCCGAGCAGGGACAAGTGCCAGCGTAGCAGGTGGCGCAGGCCGAGCGGGCTCCACAGCCTGATATGCAGTAGCAGGTTCTGATTTCTTTACAGACCCAGCTTAGGCAGCTAAGGGCACATCTAAGAGCAGTGGAGTCACACAGAGAGTCAGATGTGACTCAGTTATCAAAGTTGAGCCGAGAGAGAGATGCAGCCTTAGCGAGTATGCGAGCTATGAGGGCAGAGCGGGATGCAGCCGTGATGGCCATGGGCACTGATGGGACCTCTAGTTTCTTGGTGGCATAGGTACAGCAGTCACAGGCCCAGGTAGCGCAGTTACAGAGTGATCTTACTAGATCTCAGGCACAGACTTAGTATTAGCAGGTTTTATATCACGGTGTTGTGCCAGCTAGTCAGAGGGCCTCGAGCTTCCGGAGCCAGTCAGAGGCGGCGCAGCGAGCAGGTGGGTCTCGGTCTGTGGGCTTAGTGAGGGGTCCACCACCATCAGGGGTGGATAGAGGAGAGGTTAGTGCTGGGAGCAGTGTTCCTTGATAGTAGGGTTAGTCAGAGCCAGATACATGTATTGGGGCACCTTTTTTATGATGGCTGAGATAGTCGATAGATGTATTTTTATTCTGAGACATGTATCACCATTTTTTTGTATACACTTATGACATGACTCTGGGATTGGATAGATTTTGTGATATTTTGTACATTTGGACATGCGTTGGATGTTTATATGATGATCTACCTATTTGATGGTCTACATGTATGTGTTCTTACATTTTATATGCGATGGATGCAATTTGATTTGATGATGTGTTTGTATATGTTATGCATACTAGATGGATGTTTAGAATGCTTTTGAGTTATGCAAATGCCAATATGTATGGATATGGTTATGCAGTTCGATATATATGTGACCTATGTTTTTGGTTTTCTTTTGATATGATGTATGGATGCATAATGTATATGGATGATCTAAAATGTATGGAAATTTGATCTTATGGATTTATTATGTATGCAAATGATGTAATCATGCGAATGACTATCTCATGTGATGTGATATGCAACGTATATGCTATGTGTTTGATATGTCCAGATGTACTCAATCGACACAAAGATGATATAGACGAGTGGAATAGAAGAAGACATGGAGAATTACTGACTTTCATTTTGATATACTGCAGGGTTTGAGTTATTGTGTGGATGATATGGAGTTTGATGGATATGAGACGGATGTAGAGACAGATTTGTCATCTTTGCAAGTCTTTTGCTTTCATCATCGGGCACTTTTTGGTATTTTATGCTTTTTTGAAATGTTGTAAGAAAATACAAGCATCTCGGTATAATTAGACCGAGATGACCTAAGTATGTCTTACATGGATTTTGATATAGCAAGTTGATACAAGCATCTAGTCAAACTTGAATCTAGATGACCTAAGTACTTCTTGCGTTTTAACAGACAAGGATTGCCCCTTTTCATGTTTAGACCTTGGAGTCCTCGATGATCTTTTGCTGATCACGTCGTTAGACATAAGTCGTCGCATTACTACAGTTGAATCCACAAGCAGCAGACAAAGAAAAATTATGTCCCCATCATAGCATCTCTAGCTGTTGGCATCCTTGAGTAGCATAGGAAGACATAATTGACGAAAATTCAAGACCTTGTAAGTTAACCCGTTGACAAAACGTTCTTGTATTAGATGTGTCTTTTTGTCATAATTGAGATAGAATTGTTTTGAGTGTTTCGATATGGTGCTCTGCTTTGTTTTTGTTTTGGACAGGTTGATGTTATGCGTCGAGAACTTTGTTCTAGGTGTCTAGTGAAAGTATCGCAATCTGTTATTGGTATCTCCTTTCAGAACGATGGCATTCAAGAACCCAAATCCACAACTAGGGCAAGGAGTTGCCCCCAGTTTAGACCAGGAACGACTTATTGTGGGTGAGATAACAACAGATGTGGAGAGACAGACCCTAAGGGACTGACCTAGTGCCTCAGGGGCTCATTGCTAAATGGCCTTGCCTACGTGACGACGCAGAGGCAACGTAGTTCGGGGTGAACCCTGATGGACCTAAGACCTAGGTGATGGTGGATCTGTAGAAGTGGTATGGACTTGGATAGAAAGACTAGATATGGGACTGACGGGACAGTAGAGCCTCGAGGGCACATTGATAATGGCCTTGCCTACGTGATAGCTCAGAGGCGACGTAGTTCAGGATTTGGACCATGGATGGACTAGAGGATAGATGACAAGATATGAGATGGAGAGGGAAGCAGAGCCTCAGGGGCGCATGGATAATGGCCTTGCCTACGTGATAGCTCAGAGGTGACGTAGTTCGGGACTTGGTTTAAAGGACTAGTTCAAGAGGAGTGATATGAAGGACACAAGAGATATGAAGTCGGAACAAATGGAGAAAGTGGTTTGTCGCAGATAGTGCCTATATACCAGGTTTTCACCACTTGCTTTTTTTTATTTGCACAAGAAGGTAAAAGTACACATGACCCCGGTTTGCCAGGTTTTCACCATGGTACCTATCCTAGGTGCCTGTTTGCCAGGTTTTCACCATAGGATGATTTTTTTGTTATTTTCTCAAAAAAAAAATGATTTTTTTGTTCTATTTTTGATCACTTTTTTGATGTTTTTGGATTTTTTTAGGACTCCCTTACATTGGGGTTTTCAGGTATAGAACTTGAGAAGGTGCATGTTGTTGATAGGATCATCAAACAGTTCACCCTTAGATGTAGCCAATTGATATGCCCCGATCCATAAGCTATGATGACGACATAGGGACCCAGCCAGTTAGGTTCAAACTTTCCTTTCTTTTCTCTGTCTTGCTGATTTTTGGGATTTTCTCTTAGGACCAGGTCACCGACTTGGAATATCCGGGGCTTTACTTTGTGATTGTAGCTTCTGGACATGCGTTGCTGATATGCTTTCAGGTGATTAAAGGCCTGTTGCCTTCACTCTTCAAGCAGCTCTAATTCTTGGAGTCTGGTTACTCTGTACTCTTCATCTGATATGAGGCCTTTTAATGAGACTCGCAATGATAGGATCTCAACTTCAATGGGCAAGATAGCTTTAGATCCATAGACTAGGGAGTATGGGGTTGCACCTATGGATGTGCGGATGCTTGTGCGGTAGGCCCTCAATGCAGGATTCAGTTGGACATGCCAGTCATGGCCAGCATCATTGACAATCTTTTTTAGGATTTTCAAAATGGTTTTATTTGACGCCTCAGCTTGGTCGTTACCTTGTGGGTAGTAAGGAGTTGAGAAGCAGTGCTGGATATAGAATTTGTCACATAGTTCCCTGACATCTTGGTTCTTGAAGGGTTGTCCATTATCCATGATAATGGACGAAGGGACACCATAATGACAAATGATATAGTTCAGGATAAACGAGGTGATCTGTTTGCCTATGATGTTGGCTAGAGGCACGGCTTCAATCCACTTCGTGAAGTACTCTGTGGCAGTGATAATGAATTTATGGCCGCTTGAGGAAGGAGGATGGATCTTGCCCAATAAGTCGAGTCCCCACTGACAAAAAGGCCAAGGAGTCGTCAATGGCTGTAGCTCTTGCGCTGGCGCATGTATTAGGTTCCCATGGATTTGGCACTTTTTGCATTTCTTTACAAACTGATAGGAGTCTTGTTCCATTGTTGGCCAATAGTATCCCATGCGTATGAGTTTCTTGGCTAGGGTAGGGCCACTAGAGTGAGCTCTGCATATTCCATCGTGTATTTTGCTTAGAGCAGTTTGATATTCCTCTCTATCTAGACACCTAAGGAGAGTACCATCGAGACCTCGGCAATACAGGGTGTTAGCGACAATGGCATACCAGGATGCCTGTCGAATGAAGGTTCTTTTCTGGTTATGCGAGAAGTCAGGTGGGAGTGTATTCTCTTTTAGATAGGCAAATATTTTACCATAGAGAGGGGAATCGGTTCCTACGATGTGGCATATGATATGGGAATCTGGAGTGTCCTAAGCAGGGCAAGAGACTGGCTCTACCAAGAACTCATATCATGTTTGATTGCCTAGAATGTTGAGGAGGGATGCGATTGTAGCCATGGCGTCTGCAACTTTATTCTCGATCCTTGGTATCTATTCAAATGATATCTTGACAAAATACTCCTTGAAGTCATCTACCATGCGTTTATAAGGAATCAATTTCTCATCCTTCGTTTGGTAGTCATCATTTACTTGGTTGATGACCAGTTGGGAGTCACCATAGACTTGAAGTTCCTTGATGTTCCACTCAACTGCTAGCTTGATACCGATGACCAAAGCCTCGTATTCTGCTATATTGTTAGTGCAAGGGAACATTAATCTGTATGACTTTGGAATAGTGTCGCCATTAGGTGTGATCAACAAGATACCTGCCCCCGATCTATGCTGAGTGTAGGAGCCATCAAAGTACATTTTCCAGTTTGCTATGTTGACGTGGAAGATAGACTCATCTGGAAATTCAAAGTTCAGGGGGTTATCATCCGTTAAAGGTGCCTCTGCTAGTTGATCTGCAAGCACTTGTCCTTTTATCGCTTTTCTATCCACATATTCTATGTCAAACTCACTGAGAAGCATGACCCATTTTGATAATCTACCTGTTAAGGCCACCTTGTTGAGTAAGTATTTCAGTGGGTCAATCTTTGCCACCAGTTTAACAGAGTGTGACAGCATGTAATGTCTCCATTTTTGCGAGGCAAATATAACAGCTAGACATGATCTTTCTATTGGTGTGTATTGCAACTCGTATCTGATGAGTGTTCGACTAATGTAGTAGATAGCCTGTTCTATTCATCATAGTTCTGTTGAGCAAGGAGAGCTCCCAGAGCCGTTGGTGTAGCTGAGACATATAGTAATAGAGGCCTGCCTTGAATTGGTGGCATTAATACTGGTGGCTTTATTAGGTATTCTTTTAGCTGTTGAGAAGCCTGCTCACATGACTCGTTCCATTTGAAGGATACATTTTTGTGTAGTAGATGAGAGAATGGGTGGCACTTATCTGCCAGTTGGGAAATGAACCGTCTGATAGACTATAGTTTGCCCTGTAGGGATCTCAATTGAGTCAAATTTTTAGGAGGTGGCATCTCCATTATGGCCTTCACCTTAGCAGGATCAACTTCAATACCATTTGCAGATGCTATGTAGCCCAGTAGTTTTCCTGATGTAACCCCGAACACACACTTTTTTGGATTAAGTCGCACATTGAACTGTTCTAGTCTGTTAAAGATCTTGTCTAGTACTGCTAGATGCCCTTCTCTTGTGAGAGACTTTGCTAGAATGTCATCGACGTAGTCTTCCATTATAGTATGCATCATATCATGAAAGATCATTGTCATGGCTCTCTGATATGTTGCCCCAGCATTTTTTAGGCCAAATGGCATGACGTACAAATAGTAGGTGCCCCAAGGACATTTAAATGCAGTTTTGTGCTGGTCTTCTGGTGCAATCTTTATCTGGTTATATCCCGAGAAACCATCCATAAGTGAAAGCATGGTATGACCTATTGTGAGATCTACAATCATGTCGATGTTGGGCAAGGGGAAGTCATCCTTCAGACAAGCTTTTTTTAGGTCCTATTGGTGCAGAATTGACTGTCAGTTAATTTAGCAATTTTCATGCAGGCACCTTCCCAAAAAATCCAAAAAATTTCCTAAGTGTTGGCCCTCCTCAGCATTTTTCAACAGCAGCATCATATTTTCTCCGAGGTGGTCAGCATCATCATGATTTTCTGTTGACCAGATTTGTCATCAGGATCATCTTGTTTCAATATCGGGTGATGTTTAGATATCATCCCGATCCTGCAGTAGAGCTACAGTGCACCCTGATGTTCTTTGAGTTAAAGGGGTCATCATCATCATCCGGTTTACAGTGCATCATGATATTTTGTTTGGGGGGTGATATTCTGAAATATCAGGTTATCTTACTAATATCACCCCGGTGCCTATATGGCGATGACGTCATCCGGATATGAGAGTTGCGCGGTATGCAGACCGGTGATGGTGACATCATCAGGATATGATGATGACGTCATCAGGATTTTTGAAGGCATCGGCAGGAAATTGCATATCGGCATAGGTTTGAGATGCTGGGCCGATGGTGGTCGTCTTGCCGAAGAGGGTAAGGTTGTTGAAGGACCATCGGGGTGACTTGTGTTGTCGGCGAAGGATCTTTTGTGCTTGCCGATGGCTTTGGTCATACCGATGGTGAGATGTGGAGTTCGCGGTCGGCGAGACCGCTGAGGTTGGCGAGAGTTTTTTGGGGTAAGCCGATGCTAGAAGTTTGGCCGATGAGCTTTTGGAGAGAAAGGCGTGTGTCGAGCGTGGCAAAAGCGCTCGACGCTTATTATGCATGTGGCCATGTTTTTAAACTACTGAGGTGGTCTTCTCACCGTGCATGTGGGATTAATGTTCCTGCATAACTTGAACTTCAGTAAAGCACATTTTGGCAGGAAATTCCTTTTTGAGTGCTGCAATGGTTTCCAGGTAGGCCGCGGGTGGTTGAGCCATAAATGGCGACTGTAGCAGGCATATGGGTGATGGTACAGACGGTGAAGCTGTCTAATTATGAATGAAGACCCCAGATGGCGGCGCAAGGCTCAAGGCCTCCCTTGTCTACTGCAACAATAACTTCTAAGCGCCATTCCTTCTGAGATCTGTATTTGGCAGGATTTTTGGTCAACCATATAATTAATTGCTGTGGGTACACTTTCTGGCCGATATAGGCAGACTGTGTTACCATTGTTTAGGTTGTTGAAGGCCTGAGGCATTTTTGTGTAAATAATGAAGAATAGGGCATGATCTTGGCTGTTTTATCCCATTTTGGAGTTTATGAGTTGCAACATGAATGTATTTTGCACATATTTTCAGTTTCAGTGTTAATGTTATATGAAAAATGCTTATTGCATATGTCTATCTACTTGTCTCCATTTGCTGCATGTTATTCTTTTTCTTTTGAATCTGGTTGCATGTCAGCAGGGATATCTATAAGTAGAGGCAGTTAGGTACCCATTCTTGGGTGATGTTTGTAAGGCAAGCATCAGTCCAACCCCCTGAAACTTGAGTGAAAGTTGCAAACCATCTGTTGTATAGGTCTAGTTGACTCCTTGCCCAATGGATAGGCACCAGTCTGCTCCTGGATTAGTAGTTATGAGCCAAAACCCCTTGTCTTACATCTCGGACATTATGTCCGCCCATTTCATCACTTCCACCTGTTAGTTGTAGGAGTAGGATTAGGAACCCCATGCATGCTCTCATACCCGACCAGACATATATGTCCAAGAACGTTGCCCACCTTGTGATCTATCATACAGATCTTGGTCCATACATGAGAGTATTCTGCCTGTTGCCGTCAAGCTAAATCATTGTGTTGTTGAGCTAGTCAAGGTTACATCTTAAGTTATAGGGATACCCCCCTTGGTGCGGCAGAACTAGAAGTGAAGGGCAGGAGCTCACGCAACCTCCTGTATTAGTTGGCTGAATCTGCATGTGCATAGGAACTGGCAAACCCTGATGCTGATTCAGAAGAAAAACCAACAGGTCCCTGAAGTCACTACAGATTATGACCCTCCCATCTGGTTTAGCCACTGGTACGATATTTGAAACCCATTCAGTATAATCTATGGGCTTGATAAACCTGACATCTAGCAGTTTCTTCAGTTCTTCCTTCACCATGAGAGCCACATGCGGATGCATCTTTCTGAGCTTTTGTTTAACAGGCTTAGCTCCTAGAGCTAAAGATAAGTGATGCATGATGAGATTTGGATCAAGCCCTGGCATGTCGGCGTATGTCCATGCAAAGTTGATCTGTTTTCTTTTGAAGAAATCTGTGAATGCTAGTTTTTCATGCTCTATTAGAGCCTTTGCCATGTGGATCATTCTGGGATTATCACTTGTGTTGACATTGACTGCTTCCGCCGGTTCTATCAAGATTGACGATCTTTCTTGATGTGTAAGATTGGGGAGAGGGTCAAGCCTTCCATCTTTCGGTGCCTCGAATAGGTTTTCACCATTAGATGCGCATTTATTTTTACTATTTTGATGGTCTAACGCTGCCGCGGAGCAGTTTTCACCGTTAGACCCTTCTTTTATTTTGACATTCTTATGACTGAAAGGCTTGGCGCTCTCCCCAAAATACGACTGCACGTTGAGTTCTATAGCATAGCCAGCTCTGTGGTCTCCTACAGGTATGTGATTTCTAAGCTCAAGGTAATCAATGATCACGTCATCATTTTCGAAGGTGTCTAGTTCAGGGGTGGTACCTTCGAGGTCCCAATCGATAAGTTCAGGGTGCACTAATGGTAAGAGACCATTAGGTTGGTCTGGTTTAATGGTGTTGATGGTTAGGATGGAGTTATTGAAGGAGCGGACAAAGTCGGCGATGGTACTCTCTATTAGTGGGTCCGTCAAGGGGGGGAACATTCCTTCCTCACGATTTTCACTATTGTTGCTATGCGGGTCAGACTCTAATGGCCTAGCCCTTGGGCTTTGTCTCTCATTTGTAGAGGTTGGGTCATACTCATGGACAAAATCAATATCTTTGTCGTCACAAGATAGCTCAGAGAGGCTATCCCACTCATACTCATTAGAATCAGTTTCTCTCCCCATCTGCATTTTTTGAATTTGTTCAATCAGGTTGCTAGTAGATGCTTCCGCTTTTCAGCCCTTGCTGTTGTTGGTTTTGGTGTCTTTTGATACTCCCGCGTACCCTAGCCCTGTAGTGTCTCGGGATGTTAAGGTATGAGGTTGGATGGGTTCAGTGATGCCATCCTTTCTTGATCCAAGTGGACCGTGTCCTTCATATCCCATTCTCTGTAGTATTTGGTAGCCTTGCCCATACTATTCTGTTGGTATAGTGGGATGTTTATGTTGCGTTGAGGAGCTAGCTTCATCTTTATATAGCCACTGTAGGACATCTTTTTCATCACTTTCATCTTCTAGGCTTCCCCATCTCACAAATGGTCCTTTGGTTAACCTCTTTGCTGTAGGTGTTTTTAAGATAGGTCTCCCATAGGATTGAGGAGATAGAGGCAGTTGTGCCAAATAGAGAGACTGAGACATTGTGTACTCACCCAGGCCTTTATCTTTGAGTTGGAGTTTAGGTGGAGGTGTCCCTGAAGAAGAAGCGAGTGTAGCTGGCTCAACATGAGAGGAAGAAGAAGCAGAGGCACGGTTATTGGGGATCATAACATCTGATTTGGGCTGAATGGAGTTGCAGTATTGATAGGGGTTAGGATCACCTTGGATGGTGATCTCTTGTCCTTCATGTGGGAACTTGATGCATTGATGGTATGTAGAAGGTACTGCTTTCAAAGCGTGTATCCATGGTCGTCCCAAAAGAATGTTGTATGCTAACTCCATGTCAAGGACTTGACAAGCCACATCTTTCACTATGGGGCCTACTCTGATTGGTAGGGTAACAATTCCTTTAGACATTCTTTCTTCCTCATCATAGGCTTTTATGGTGATTTTTCTTTTCAGATCTATAGCCTTCTCTGAAAACCCCAATGTAAGGATTAGCTTCAATGTGCAGATATTCAAACCAGCCCCTCCATCGATTAGGACTCTTTTGATCTTGTGCTTGTGCATGAAAGCTTCAATGTGAAGGGAGGTGTTATGGGGTTGAGTGCTAGACATATCATCCTTCTCAGTGAATGATAGGGAATGCGGTGATGTGATGTGACCGACCATATTTTGGAATTGCTCTTCAGCTAGGTTCGTGGGAACGGAGGCTTCTGCTAAGGCTTTGTCAAGTATGGACCTATGAGAAGGAGATAGACGCAGAAGTTCTAACATGGAGATGTGTGCAGGTGTTTTGTGGAGTTGATCCATGATACTGTATTGACTAGACGGAGGAGCGGAAGCTCCTCTAAGGGTGACTCTGTTACTACGGGTAGTAACATTGCAGTCTGGATCCTTGTTGATAGTGATCACATTAATGTGTGAGTTACTTTCATAAATATGGTTAACAACATAGTCATATTTAATATTCGTGTAATTTGCGTTGTTAGAGCTATGGTTATTTCTGTTTGAAGGACCTCCTTGCTCGTAGTTAGGAAGAGGATCCTTGAATGCCTGATGATTGTTGTTTGAGGTATGTCCTTTAACAGATATCTTGTTTTGATCTATTAAGTCTTGGATTGTATGCTTGAGTGCAATACAATCATTTGTCTTGTGCCCCCTGTTTCGATGGTATTCGCAGAAATCATTATCATTTCACCAGTGGGATTTGACCTTTGGCTCATACTCCCATGCTGAGGGAAGTGTTATGAGATTGCTGGCGATCACCTTCCGTAGAGCAATTTCTAGTGATTCATCCAAAGGCGTGAACGTTCTTTTAGGCCGAAAGTTGGTGAACCTAGATTGAGTATTTTGTGGTTTGTTTTGTGTGGGGTTATTTTGGGGTGTTGATAAGTTAAAAATTGGTTGTTTAGGTGCCGCATTTTTGGCATCTACTACCCTGTCATTCACAATGTTTTTGTTCTTTGTCCAAAACCTAGGTTTATCATTATTGGCATAGGTGTTAGGCGTGTCCTTATATTGTTTGATCTGGCCTTTTGCAAGTAGGGCTTTCTCTATGATGAGGCCCACCTCAATGACCTTGCTAAACGAAGTAGGACATTGGATTTGAACTTGGTAGCTTAGGTCCATTTGTAGGTTGTGAACAAACATTTCTAGCATTTGTCTCTCCGGCATTTGGTGAGGGCATTTGCTTGCCAGTTGTCTCCATCTCCATAAGAAGGCGGTGAAAGATTCTCCCCCTTTCTATTTGGTGTTACAAAGGTCCAATATTGAGATGTCATGCTCAATATTGTATGAGAAGTGGATGACAAATTTGTTGACAAGTTCATTGAATGTTTTGATACCAGGTGGCAGTCTAGAGAACCAATCCATGGCTTGTCCTCCCAAACTCCATGGAAATAGTCGCATAAGGTAAGTGTCGTTATGTGCGACCTCTAGGCAAGCAGCATTGAACTCCCTGATATGATCTCTTGGATCGCCCTTTCCTTGATATTTATCAAATTTAGGCATTTCAAATCTTGAGGGGAAGGGAATCATGATTAAGGACCTATCAAAAGGATATGGTGAAATATCCTCTAGGGTGTAATTTTTAGTTGATGTTCCTGTTTCCATGTCTGACAATCGTTGTTGGAGAGTTTCGACTTTCTGGTTCATCAGACTTAAGGCATCCAAAGAGTCAATTGTTGCTTTGCTCTTATTCGTGGGTACTTCATCTTGTCTACTTCCTTCGGGGATTCTCTCTTCGTCAGTTTCCCTTAGAGCCTCTACATCATAATCTTTGGGAAGTTTTACTCCTAGGCTTGCTAGGTGTAAGAAGAATTTTGTAGGGTCTTGTGCAAGTACTCCATCTAATAGGCGTTGAAATTTTGTATCATGTTGCATTTTGAGGATCTCTTCTATGGAGGGTTCTTCGTCGCTGTCGTGACCGTAAAAAAATATTTTTCTCTGCCATTTCTAACTATTTTTGTCTTTGTAATCTTGTCAAGACCATGCAATGTAGTAAAGAGATGGGATGAGGTGAGATTGGAAGATTTTAAGCAAGGTGCTAGGATGAAACAAGGTTTTAGCAAGGTTCCTCTTAGATCTAGATGGTGTCAAACAAGGTGGGTATACAAAAGCGATAGTCAAAAGTTAGGATGTTAGGAATTTGTTTACTTGACGTTGACTAGCCTTCGCACAATCCACTAGTGGAGTTCCAATAGAGAAGGATAAGTAATCCTTGATACTTGGAGGCTCACTAGGTCTTGTTATGAGATTTGATTTCGATCAAGAAAATTTTGACTATAGCCTTGTTGGAAACTTTGGGAAAAAGATTTGGCGAGATTTTGGAAGAACAAGCAGCTATGGTGCAGATAAGAAGGAGAAATGGTTGATTTTGCAAGGTCTTTAACCAGATTTTAAAAACTAGAGCAAATTTGAATTGGTTTTTGAAGAATATTGACAAATTTTGCTCTTTGGAAGGTATGGTTTTTGCTCTCTAGTTTTAAATGCCCAACAACAAAAGGTATATGTGTAACACGTCGATGCACATGCGCAATACTGGTGAATTTTCAAATGCGCCAAACTAAGGTTCAGATGCGCAATATTAGCAGATGTGCAAAATGTCGATTCAAATGCGCAAAAAGTTGGTACAGATGCGCAATTCTGGCTATTTTGCTTGTTTTCTCTGGATTTTGGAAATTTTGGATCTTTTTTAGGATTTTCAGTGTTTTTGGTTTGAACAACTTGATGTTTCTTGTGAGGTTGATATTCAATTATGACAAAAGCACAGCAAACACATAGAAGTTTTCCATGATTTTTATCTTTTATATATATTTTTTTTTGTGTTTTTGGACTATTTTGACTCAAAGACATGTACAACCTAGGCTGGATGTGACAATATTCGTTGAATCCTCTAGCTGTGCCACTCAAAGTGTGTAGCTCCAGAATCTGGTAGCACCAGCTCCCCTCCACGGCACTCACTTCTGACACATACCAAATTCGGGTTTCCTTAGGCTCGTACCCACGCCGAACCTTAGGATTGTCCCTGCTACCTCTACTACGAGTCACTTGAATCGAGGCAGCTTCAAGGGCTCCGCCCTTTGCATCAACAAATAGGGGTTTTTGGCTTGCTACACAATTGGTTCTTAGTTAGGGCAACCGTTCGAGTGGTTACACATGTGGCGGCACTACTCTCCGTTATGGAGTCTCCCAGCCTCACAGGGTTGCGCCTATGAGGGTTTTAGGGGAGGTTGGCCATCAGTGTAACACAACAGCACTCGTTGCTTGAGGTTTTCACCCCAAGCATAATTTATTTTAAGTGGCTTGGTAGGGCTTGGCTTTAGCCTGTTACCACTCAGGGTCATTCCCACTTGGACAAGCATGCATCCAAGGGCAGGCCCCACTAAAGGTTTGATAAAAAGAATGACAAGTCTGGCACTTTGATCACCCAGTTAAGGGGAGAGCAGAAGCCTATTGTCATTCACAAGCACAGAAAACACTTGTTCACCCGACCTAGTTAAAAATAGAAAAACTAAATGGGCTAAGCTAATTTGTGCACTCACACGATTGTTAACTTGAAAAGTGATTAATCATAGCATTGTTCATTCCCGTTTGTTAACTTTGAAAGTGATTAATCATAGCATTGTTCATTCTCGTTTGTTAACTTTGAAAGTGATTAATCATAGCATTGTTTATTCCCGTTTGTAAAGATAGCAATGGCCTACTTTTTAGGAAAATAGATTTGACAATGCATAGATAACTATTGGGTTCAATTACTTCCTTCCTAGTTTAGAAAACTATGTGAAGTATTGTATGATATGCACTTGTTACTTTCACCCCTAGTTTAGTCTAAATGGACTAGCCAAATCATCTAAATGACCTAATCCAGCGACTACCCCTTCAAAACAGATGTTAGCTCAATATGCAAAGTCCACAAAAACTGTACAACAAAAGCAGAATATAGATGTGCAACACTGCAGCCTGAATGTGCAGAAACAGGGAGTGTATGCAACTTTTAAGCAAATGTGCAAAGATAGACAACAAATGCACAATAATCTAAGGCACAGGCGCAATAACAGCATATGCGCAATTTTATAGAACATATGCGCAACAATACAGGGTAAATGCACAACTACGACGGATGTGCAATTACACAGAGTATATGTGCAAAACTGCGCTCAGAGGCCACAGTCAAAATCAAATGCGCAACTTAGTAGAATGAATGCGCAACTGCAGAAGTCAAATGCATAATACAGTCATATGCACAACTGTGGAGGTCAAATGCGCAACATTGGAGGTCAAATGCGCAAAACTGTCATATGCGCAAATCCCGGAGGTAAATGCGTAACTGTGGGAGTTGAATGTGCAAGTCTGCTATTTTAGCTTGTTCTTCACCTACACGGACCTGCAACTAAAAAAGACTCATTTTTTTGATTAGTAAAGGGGCAAGGGCCCCACGGTGGGCGCCAAAATGTGATGGGGGAAAGGTCTGTTTAGTCTAATAACTGAAAACATAAACCCAAACACCAATAGAAGTTGAAAGCAAAGAGGAATCAAACCAAAACAAGTAAGAACATACTTACAAACTCTTTTACCTATCATTTTCCATTGTTTACCTATCTTTCTTTGATCTTGATTGTGAAGCCCTCTGAAGCTTTCCTTGCTTACTTGTTTGTTGAAGATGACAAAGGAAGAATGGCTCTAGTACCTGCTTGTGTTGAATGTGAGCTTCAAACACATGATAATGGAGGACACTTGGAATAGAATGAATGAGAGAAGAAGAGAAATTTGAGTATAGTTATCTTGCCAAATGAAGTGCCTCCCTAATGGTTTAGAAGAGGGTTCTATTTATAGATTTCTTGAAAAAGAAATGGAGGGTGAGGATCAACAGATGAGATCAATGGCTAGGAATAAAAGTGAATCTTTTATTCATAGAGGATTATGACAATTGAATTAAATATTCAATTGGTAAAGGCTAGTGGGGAACATTGAATTAAATATTCAATAGTGGAGGACAGTGGGTTATGACAATTGAATTAAATATTCAATTGGTGAAGGCTAGTGGGGAACATTGAATTAAATATTCAATAGTGGAGGACAGTGGGTTATGACAATTGAATTAAATATTCAATTGGTGAAGGCTAGTGGGGAACATTGAATTAAATATTCAATTTGTGAAGGCTAGTGGGGAACATTGAATTTAAATATTCAATTTGGTGGAGGATAATTGATTTTAAGATTTATTTTGGAAAATGGAGGATATTAGCTAATTAAATATTAAGAATATTTAATTAAATGTGCAACATGGTGAGGTGGAAGAGATGAGGTGGATTGATGAGGTGGATTGGTGAGGTCGATTTATGGAATTAGGACTTAGGATAGAGGAATTTTTTATTAATTAAATAATGTAGGATTATTTAATTATGTGAGACATTAGAAGAATTTAGGGAATTTAATTAAATAAATTAATTTTATTTAATTATAGGATAATGAAACAATCAAATAAATTTTGAATATTTATTTAATTGACAGAAGAAAATAAGAATTAAGATAAATATTAAAATATTTACTTAATTCGACCCGAGCCAATTTTAGGTGTATATAGCTGCCATTGTTGGCAAGAGACACATTGGAGCTTCATGATTGTTGTCATTGATGGCAACAAAGTTCATCCCACACATCTGCAGGACATGGTGTGCCTTTACCGGAGGTCAGATTGAAGAGTGTTGTGGTCCGGTAAGCAAGAACAGAGTATGTGGCAAGGTCTGACAGTCAGGTCTGGATCTCTCAGAGGAAATATCCTTAGAAAGTACAGACTTGGGGAAGTCAAGAGGAGTACCTTGACTGATAGATTCTAGGAATTGAGCCTCCAATGATGAAAGAGTAAAGAGATATAAGCATTCAAGTATTGGGGTCTGGTTTGACAGAATAGACAGAGGAAGAACTGACAGGCAGAGCATCAGAAGTTATTCCAGATGAGATGTTGATGGTGATAAAGATTCCTATGATTGGCCGACTTGTTAGTTAACTTTTATAAGTTTCTTTTTGATCCGCATCACTTGGGAAGCAAGGATTCAGCCGATAGACTAGAGTTTGGGAAATATTGACTATTTCGAATAACGACTAGAAAGAGGATGAAATCCTTTGTGCGAATATATATACCAGAAGGATTTTGATAAGGTAATGTTGTTGTTGTTGTGTGTGTGCGTAGAAAAGCAGGAGAGCAGAGATAAAGCAGTAAGAAAGGTCCAGTATGTGAAAGGACAGCCGCACAAAGGAAGAGAAAGGATGAAGTGCAATAGATCAGTGTATTGAGCCTAACCGGAACTGAACCTCAGCATATGTGGATGCTTCTCATCAGTTCAAGGATCTTGTTATTCTTCTTACATCTTGTAGACAGTGAGTCTCTTGTAGGCAGTGAGCCTCTTGTGAGCAGTGTGTTCAGGCAGTGAGCCTTAATTGGCAAGTGCCATCTTGTATTTCTATTGTTCTAACAGAGAATATAATCTTGGGTTAATCACCCCATGGTTTTCTCCCTTAACAGGGTTTCCAAGTCAAAAATATTGTGTCATGTGTATTTCCATTTCATGGTTATGTTTGCTTAATTGAATTGATGCTGCATTAATTAATAAGAAAGTTTAGAAAGCTGAAATAATTAAGATAACTAATTCACCCCCCCCCCCTCTCAGTTATCAACAATTGGTATCAGAGCCAAGTTCCTCCCAACAGAGCCTAACAGCTTGAGGAAGATCTAGGAATTCAAATGGATGTGTATGGTATGAGGGAGCCACTTAAGTCTGCCTAGATGATCTTGAGCAGTCAAATTCTGAAGTTAATGAATTGAAGGAAAGACTCAAACAGGCTGATGATTTCATAAATGAACTAAAAGGGAAACTGAGTATCTCTATGAAAAAGAGAAAGGATCTACTTCAGCAATTGGCAAGTCAAGGTGAAGCAAAAGATACAAATGAAGATCTAAAGGAGAAAACCAAGATATATGAAAAGTTATCAAAAGAAGTCATTATGGTAAGACATGAAATGGAATCAGGAGTCATAAAATTTACTCAAGAAATTGAAGAGAAAAGAAAAATAGAAGATGATCTAAGACTATCTCTCAAAGAGAAAACAGAAGATTGCCACAAGATGGATAGAATAATCAGACATCTTGAATTTGATCTTGAAGATGCTAAAGATAATGAAGAAAAACTTGAGGATCAAATTATCTCTCTTAAAAGGGATTTTCAAACAGCAAATGAATATAAAGAGAAATTCAAGATAAGTTCTGCTCAACTTGAAGTTCTTCTTGAAAGCCAAAAGAGGGTAGATGACAAGTGTGGTTTGGGATATGAGAAAGGTGAAAGCTCCTGGTCCGATCAGAAGAAGTTTGGATTAGAAAATCTAAGAAATAGGACTAGAAGACCTCCGGTAAGGCAACCTAATGCTCAAAGATATCCATCCTTCAATGGATACTACCACAACTGCAATAACTTTGGTCACAAAGCTAATCAGTGCAGAAAGAGAATGAATCAGACTAATACATCCTTCTCTGGACAATGTTTCAACTACAAGAGGTATGGTCACAAATCTCATGAGTGCAGAAATATGCAAATGAACAATTCATTCAATGGTAGATGCTTTGCATGCAATAGAATGGGTCATATGGCTAATCAATGCAGATTAAATGGATATCAATCAAATATACAAAGAAATGTTAGTTTGCCACAATTGCAATAGATCCGGTCATATTGCCAAATTTTATAGAAACAAGAATCAGGACAAAAGAGGTCTGGTACATCATAATCAGCATCAAGACAAGGGAAAAAGAAAAGTGTATGTGGATGAAGTTAAAAGTGAGATGAACAAGATTTGGGTGAAGAGAAGTACAGAAAATGTAGGGGATGGATCCGCACCAGAATCTGGTGTTGATAATCCTTCTGGAAATTAAAAAGTGAGCTCTGGCTCAGGGGGAGACTCAAGGAAAAACTTTTTCCCCCAGCCAGTTAATTGGTGCTGGAACTAGCACAAGGAGAGTTGTGGATCAAAGGGTTTGTAAGAGAAACATCCAAATAAACTATGGTTAAACTATGGAAGATCCGCAAGATGTTTAGAACAAGATTGATCCAGTTCATCAAGTCATTTGAATAAGGAAAACTGGAATGACTTAAGTTGAGCATTTATTGCAACTTGGTATTAGGGTTTGCGGAATAATATAAGGGTTCTCCTATCAAACACTTGTTCATTCTGCATTCAAGAAGAAGCAAAAGATCTCTGCATCAAATCTCCTGAAGTCATCAAAAGTCTTCTATAGAAGTCGATTCATCCAACAAATCAATCTGGATCTTTTCACGAACCCTAAACGCGCAAAAGGTACTTTCCGTTATCGAATATTTCTCTGTAAGTCTTTTTGAAGATGGATACACTGAATGTTGTAAGGATCACTGAGAAGCCACACCCTAAGTTCAAGAAACATCCATATAAATCCCTAGAAGTCAATCCCCTAGGCGCCTTTTCAAGTATTACGCATGGAGTTCTGCATGTAGAAGATGTTAGGGCATATATTCATGCGAATATTGAAGAAGGGGAATCTAAGCTGGTTGATATCTATCACAAGCATTTGATAGATGACTCATTTGAACTAAAAACTCAGTATAGAGTTGTCCAGGACAAACATTTTGCACAATGCATTCATTTCCCCTATTTTCTGGAAGATGAATGGGTCCGGTATATCTTGAGTAGAATGAATGACAACTTCATGTGGTTAAACAGGCCATTTAAGATCACTAAGGATGCCATTAGGGCCGTAACCGGGTTACACTCAATCGATGAAATGCCTACACTCAAATCTATCAAAAACTAAATTGTCATTGAGGCTACCAGATCAAAGTTTGATAAAAGAGCTATGACTATTGAGGATATCACAGATCTGGATATCAAGTTTGCATCAATGATAATTAGATATAAGATATATCACTCCAGCAGGGAGAATTCAATTTTCGGAACTGCTATATATACTGCTTATGAAATGTTGAGGAAGAATGTAGACTATGATCTTTGTGAGCTTCTTCTGAACCAACTCTTGGAGAATCTATAGAAGATAAAGAAAGACAAGAAGAATTCCTTCAAATATGGTGGGTTGATACTGTGTTTGTTCTTCTACTTCATAAATGAGCTTCCCGGATCCAGTGGTTGGGTGTGGTAGAATGATAGCCCAATAGCCATCCAAATCAGGGATTACTTGTATGGGCTTGGCAATCCTAAGGCATAGAATACAGCACTGTGGGGTTATTTCAAAAACTTTCAAAACATGATGCAGGGTAGAGAAAGAATTCCCAAATCATTAGTTGAAAAATATAAGGAGACAATCTGCTTTATGGTAGAAACTGATCAGTGCCTAATGGAGGCAGTGGAGCCAAGGGTAGTGTGGATCATGCCAATGGGATATGAAGTTGATGAGAAAATTGTAGAGATGCATGTTCAACACATGCTAAGTCAGCCAAAGGATCCTAAGGCAGAAAGGTTTGGAACCTTTGAAGAGTTAAGTGTGAAGGTCCATGTGGAGCTACGACAACTAGAAATGAAGAGAAGAGTAAGAAAAGAAGTTGAGAACATTGCCAAAAGTTTTGGCATTTCAAAAGAGGCACTTGATGCCAGCAGAGAAAAGATGAAAAGGGTAGAAAAAGAGAAGGAAGAAGCAAAAAAGAAAAATGATCCAGTAGAAGCCCCCTCCCGAACTAGATCCTCTAAGAGGTCTGCACCTACAACTGCTAAGACCTCAAAGGCATCAAAATCAAAAACAAAATCATCCGGTAAAGCAGAGAAAAGGATTAATATGAAGGCTACAAGGACTTATACAAGCCAAACAGATGAAGAAGAGACAGAATCTGATGAAGAAATCAAGAAGATGAAAAAGAAAAGGAAAGTATCCAGTGAAACCAAGGAGGAAGAGGCAAAAGAGTTTGTTGAAAAGCCCACTCTATCATTAAATGATGTCATCAAATCAGTTACTGTGGATGGAAACCTTCAACCAATGGCTGAATTCTATGATGATTATAATGAGGCTGACCAAAAGATCTTGTAGGAAGCAGCAGTCAAGTATCTGAATATCTACAATAAGGCTTTTATTGAAATTATATCTCTTATTCCTAAAAGCCTAGAGAAAGAGTTAGAAATAAGAAAGAATAATGCTATGGCAAAAGATCTTGAGATCTGAGAACAGATAGCCATTCAGCTATATCCTTCAATTGATTCAAAACAAATGAATATGATTTTCAAAGATTGCAAGGATGAGTTCCGGAGCAAAGCAAGAATGAATCAACTTATGCTCGAAGAAACTGACAAAATAGCAAAAGAGACAGAAGAGATCCTCTAGAATGCATACAAAAGATTCAACATTCCTATTATAGAGGACTTGGGTGTTGATCCCTCAGCTTCAAGTGTTGAAAAAGAATCTACTGAGGCAATGATAGAAGTAATGGACACTGGTGAAGAAAAAGATAAGGACTTGGAATCCTCTGCTCCGGAAGAGGTGGCCCGTGAACAAACAAACATCACTCCTCCATTTTTCCCTGCTGACTCCAGATCCAAAGGAGAAGAAAGAATAAAGGATAAAGAAAAAGAAATGAAGGAAAAAGAAGATGACAGTACTAAGGTTGCAGAAAGAAAGAAGACTTCAACAGAGAAGACCACAGCTGTTAGTGGTAAGAGTGTAGAAGGATAGAAAGCTCCAAAAGATAGCTCTAAGACTGCAGAAGAGAAGAAGAATTTGTCTCCGGCAAGAGACACTGCAGAAACTGTTAAAAAATTCTTAAACAAAGAGACAATGGAGATTGATGAACCGAGACTTCTACAAGGGCCATTTGATTTTGATTCTCTTTCCTCGGTACAAATAATGAAGATAGCTTCATTTGCTAATGCAAAGGCAAAAGAAAAACTCCTGAAGTCTCACATGGAAGACTGTGAGCTAATAGAAGTTGCATCCAGAGTATTGGAAAAGATCATGCCATCTTTTCAGAAAGATCTCTTAGCCTCTTCATCCGGTCATCTCAAATCTCTAGTAAACAGTGTTAGTACACATTTTGAATCTCTAGAGAAATCAGCTGAGGAGAAGGTCTGGAAAGAGTTTTTGGATAAGAGATTCTCGAAGCTACAAGGCTTAATAACAAATGATAGGAGAACTATGGATATTGGAATAAAGAGCTTGGAAAATGCTCTTAAAGATGGCAGAAATATCTACAAATTTTGTCTATCTTGGCCCAAAGTAACATTGGATATTGAAAATAAAGTGAAAGAACAGGAGGACAAATTGACAAAACTTTCTAAGAATTTTGATCCTCTCTCTTCTTCCATAATAAATCAAGAATGTCAGACTATTGCAGTCCTAAATGAAATCAAGAAGCTTGAGAAGGGAAAGAAAAATAGAATAAGCAGGTTGGGTGAACTTAGAGGGATAATTACCCCTAAGTTAGAGGCCATGCATGAGGCCATAAAAGAAGCTCAGATCACAGCCCAGACCAGTGATCTGATAGATCTAAAAAGGGCAGACGCGTTTGCATTCCTATTGAGTGGTCACATCTCAATTTTAGACAGGATGAAGCAGAGTTGGACAATAGAACTTGTCCAGTTGAAGATAACTTTTGTGGACATACTACAGTATATGTAAGTATAACCTGTTTATATACTTATGCGGCTAAGTATAGTTGAATTTTTGGGCAATTTTGGTGTGCGGACCCTACCCTTTGCCATTGATGTCAAAGGGGGAGTGAGGAACAGTGAAAAATGTGGAATCCAGCTAAGGGGGAGCTCTAGTAAAATGTACAATAGAAGAGAGCATCAACCAAGGGGGAGTATAGTATAACACTTAGTCATTTTTCACTAAGTGTTGCCATCAATGCCAAAGGGGGAGATTGTTGGCAAGAGACACATTGGAGCTTCATGATTGTTGTCATTGATGGCAACAAAGTTCATCCCACACATCCGCAGGACATGGTGTGCCTTTACCGGAAGTCATATTGAAGAGTGTTGTGGTTTGGTAAGCAAGAACAGAGTATGTGGCAAGGTCCGACAGTCAGGTTTGGATCTCTTAGAGGAAATATCCTTGGAAAGTATAGACTTGGGGAAGTCAAGAGGAGTACCTTGACTAATAGATTCCAAGAATTGAGCCCCCGGTGATGAAAGAGTAAAGAGATATAAGCATTCAAGTATTGGGGTCTGGTTTGACAGAACAGACAGAGGAAGAACTGACAGGCAGAGCATCAGAAGTTATTCTGGATGAGATGTTGATGGTGAAAAAGATTCCTATGATTGGCCAAGTTGTTAGTTAACTTCTATAAGTTTCTTTTTGATCCGCATCACTTGGGAAGCAAGGATTCAGCCGACAGACTAGAGTTTGGGAAATATTGACTATTCCGGATGCCAACTAGAAAGAGGATGAAATCCTTTGTGCGGATATATATACCAGAAGGATTTTGATGAGGTAATGTTGTTGTTGTTGTGTGTGTACGTAGAAAAGCAAGAGAGCAGAGATAAAGCAGTAAGAAAGGTCTGGTATGTGAAAGGACAGCAGCACAAAAGAAGAGGAAGGATGAAGTGCAGCAGATCAGTGTATTGAGCCTAACCGGAATTGAACCTCAACATATGTGGATGCTTCTCATCAGTTCAAGGATCTTGTTATTCTTCTTACATCTTGTAGACAGTGAGTCTCTTGTAGGCAGTGAGCCTCTTGTGAGCAGTGTGTTCGGGCAGTAAGCCCTAATTGGCAAGTGCCATCTTGTATTTCTATTCTTCTATTAGAAAATATAATCTTGGGTTAATCACCCCGTGGTTTTCTCCCTTAACAGGGTTTCCATGTCAAAAATATTATGTCATGTGTATGTCCATTTCATGGTTATGTTTGCTTAATTGAATTGATGCTGCATTACTTAATAAGAAAGTTTAGAAAGCTGAAATAATTAAGATAACTGATTCACCCCCCCTCTCAGTTATCAACATCCATTACCTAATTTCTTAAAATAAACACAATAATCAGAATGACATCTTTTGTAACATTGTTCAGCCATAAAACTATCAAATTTCAAATACCATTGCCGAGGTGCTTGCTTCAGGCCATACAAACTCTTCTTTAACCTACACACAAAATGCTCCTTACCCTTGACCTCATATCCTTGTGGTTGTTGCATGTATATTTCCTCTTCCAAATCCCCATGGAGAAAAGTTGTTTTCACATCTAGCTGTTCAAGATGCAAGTCTTCCGCAGCCACAAGACTTAGAATAGTTCTAATAGAAGTCATCTTTACAACCAGAGAAAATATTTTATCAAAATCTATACCTTTTTTGTGCAAAACCTTTTACCACGAGTCTGGCCTTATATATTTTCTTGCCTCCATCTTCTTCCTTCAACCTGTAAACCCATTTATTTGGCAATGCTCTTTTTCCTGCAGGTAATTTGATTAAGTCCCAAGTCTGATTCTGTAGCAAGGATCCATTTCCTCTTTCATGCCTAGCTCCCACTGCTTTTTGGTATCTACCTGCATTGCTTCTGCATAACTTTCAGGTTCACCAAAATTAGTTAATAATATAGAATATAATGATGGAAAAAATCTTTCTAGAGGTCTAGTTATCCTTGTAGAACATCTAACACTTGCAGGAGTCTATGGGATAACTTGTTGTTGTTGAGCATCAGGTACCACTGGTATTTTATTTTTTAAAATCTCATCCAACACCACATATTCCTTTTTGGCCTATTCATACTTCTTTTCCTGCAGCTAATCCTTATACTGACCTTCTCATTGAATATAACATCTCTGCTCCTAATGATTTTATGATTTTCAAAATCTCATAACCGATAACCAAATTCATCTACTCCATATCCAATGAAGGTACATTTTTTAGACTTAGCCTTAAGCTTGGTTCTATTTTCAATATCAACATGGACAAAAGCTTCACAACCAAAGGTTTTCAGAAATGAATAGTTTACCTTTTTACCCGTCCATGACTCCTCTAGAATGCCACCATCCAAAGGATTTGAAGGTCCCTTGTTTATTAAATAAACAACGGTATGTACAGTATTTGCCCAAAAGTGTAAGGGTAGTCCAGGATGCAATCTCATGCTCCATAATGGTCCTATTCATCCTCTCAGACACACCATTTTCTTGTGGGGTTCCAAGAACTATTTTCTGTCTACGAATTCCATTATATGAACAGTAATTCTCAAATTCTCTACTACAATACTTGCCTCCATTATCAGATCTGTGACACTTCAACTTTTTTTCTATCTCATTCTCAACCAAAGCTTTCCACTTTTTAAAAGTTTCAAATACTTCTAATTTTTGTTTTAGGAAATACACCTATGTTTTCTTAGTTGCATCATCAATAAAAGTAACATAATAGCAAGAGCCTCCAAGAGAAGATACCTGAGCTGGTCCCCATACATCTGAATGCACAAGCTCTAATTTCTCACTCTTCTTCTCTTTCCCAACTTTGAGAAATCAGACTCTTTTCTGTTTTCCATAAACACAATTTTCACAGAACTCTAAGTCAATCTTCTTTAGACCTAGTAGAAACTTTCTAGAGTGAAGGATTTTCATCCCTTTCTCACTCATGTGCCCAAGTCTATGGTGCCACAATTCTGTTTATGTCCCTACAACAAGTGTTATAACTATCTTAGTAGCAACTGTTTCTGTAGCAACTAAGGTAGAATAAGTATTGCTAGTACACAAATACAATGTGCCTACCTTTTCACCTTTAGCTACTACTAATGCACCTTTAGTGACCTTCCAAATTTTGTTTGAAAAGGTAACTATACAGCCTTCACTACCCAGTTGTCCTGCAGAGATTAAATTCCTTCTCAAATTTGGAACATGCCTTACCTCCTATAGCAACCATTCATTTCCATTCTGCAACTTGATTTTTATCTTTCCCTTTCCAACAATCTGACACGGTTCATCACCCAAATATACCTATCCAAAATCACCTTGAACATAATCTACAAAATATTTCCTAAGGGGTGTGGCATGAAATGAAGCCCCTGAATCTATTACCTAGGAATCATTAGCATTATCTAAACACAGAATTAAAGCATCCTATGATTTATTACTTGTAACATTAGCTTCCTTACTGTCATCATGTTGTTCGTCTCCTTGTTTGCCTTTCGAGACTAGCAATCCTTCTTTAAGTGTCCTAGCTTTCCACAATGTCAGCAATCCATTCTTCCTCTGGATTTAGATCTACCTTTCTTCGACTTTCCTTGTGACTTCCCATGATTTGTAGGGCTTTTTCCTCTTTCCTTTGTTCTTCCCCTATTCTCTACAGTCAAAGCATTACCAGATGTTGAAGTCTCACCTGTGCTTTTCCATCGCATTTCCTTGCTAAGGATAACACCAACAACATCATCAAATTTCAAAGTATTTGAACCAAAGACAGAGTTACTTACAACCATTACCAAGCTATTCCAGATTTCTAGCAAAGAACATAAAACCAAGAGATCCCTTACCTCTTCATCAAATTTCACTTTTACAGAAGTTAATTAACTGGTAATCATATTAAACTCATTTAAATGATCTGTCACAGATCCACCTTCAATCATTTTCAGATTAAACAAACGCTTCATGAAAAATACCTTATTAGAGGCTGAGGGTTTTTCATACAATTTGGCCAAAGCTTTCATCAGTTCACTTGTTGTGTTCACTTCTATTATATTGAATGCCACAGATGGTGCCAGGCACAATCGAATGGTTCCCAGTGCCTTTCTGTCCAGAAGTTCCCAATCCTCATCAATCATTGTTGCCAATTTCTTGGCTACTCCTTCCCATGGCCTCCATTAATCCTTCTGATATACATAATCCTCCATCTGCATCTTCCATTATTGATAGTTCTTCCCATTGAATTTATCTACCTTCAATTTACCCTCATCTGCCATTGCTCCCACTTAACTATGAGACTCCCACTCAACCGTGAGACCTTTCTATAGACGATAATCAAACACAACCTGCTCTAATACCAGTTGTTAGAGCTAGGGTAGATCAAACAATAAATACTTACAATTATATGCAGATTAAATAACCCAAATATAATAATGAAGAACAACACAAAAGAGATCAACACATAAATTTAACATGGTTCACCCAATATGGGCTACATCCACAGAAACTCAGCCATCCAATGATTTTATTATCCAGTGCAAAATAGATTACAATCTCGTGAAATACATCGTTGTACCATACATCCCAGCCGCTTATAACAAGCTTTTCGGAAGCTTCTAGAATTAGGGTTTTGTAATATCATTTTTCTTTTGTTGGTTAACAAAAATTAATGACCGACTCTGATCATGCAAAAAGAGGGGGAAATGATACATAACTTGTGTACAATACTTGCATGATCAGTCGCCACATACCAACATGTGTAAAGAGTGTCAGTTGGGAAAGCAAACTGATATCACATTCAAGAACAAAGAGCAATCTTTAAATGGATTGTTGGAAATGGTACACACTGATTTATGTGGACCTTCTAGAATCAAGATCATTCAAAGAGACATATACTTCATGTTATTGATTGATGACTATTCTCGGATGATGTGGGTCGCATTCCTGAGAGAAAAATCAGAAGCCCTTGATAAGTTCAAAAGATTCAAAGATCTAGTGGAGAATGAAGTTAGTGTGAAGATAAAGTGTTTGAGATCTGATAGAAGTAAAGAGCTCACTTCTCATGAGTTTGACCAATTCTATGAGAAGCATGGGATAAAGAGACAGTTATCTGCTCCTAGAACTCCTCAGCAAAATGGAGTGGTGGAGAGAAAGAACCGGACAATTCAAGAAGCTGCAAGGACTATGATGATGAAAGCCAATGTCTCTTATGCCTATTAGAGAGAAGTTGTTAGAATTGCAGTATACACTCTCAACAGGGTTCAGATAAGAGGCAACACAAGCAAAACTCCTTATGAATTATGGTACGGTCATGTTCCCACTGTAAAATATTTTAGAGTATTTGATAGCAAGTGTTACATCAAAAGAGATGAGGATCTTGGAAAATTTGATGCTAGAAGTGATGAAGGAGTATTTCTAGGATAGTCAATGCTAAGTAAAGCATATAGGTGCTACAACAAGAGATTAAAGAAAATTGTCGAGAGTGTTAATGTCCAAGTTGATAAGAACAAAGAAGGACCTTCCAGACTCTGTGAATATGATTCTGATGATCAAGATGAAAGTTAAAATGAAGAAAGGGAAGCTCAAACATAGACTCCAATTCAAGTTGATCCAGGAAGACCAGTTTCTCAAGAAGCCAATGAATGTGTGGAGGAACAAGCTCAAGAAATTTAGGAAAGTTTCAAGACTCCCAGGTATGTGAGACTAAATCATGACAAAAATCAAATCTTAGGTAATAGGAATAAAGGTGTTCAAACTCGGAGAAGGATTGCAGAGGAAAGAATGGAATATTGTCTGATTTCACAAGTTGAACCAAAAATAGTTCATGAAACTTGCAAAGATGAGAGTTGGATAAAAGCTATGGAAGAAGAGCTGATGCAAATTGAAAAGAATCACACTTGGGATCTTGTTCCTAGACCTAAGAACAAGAATGTGATTGGAACCAAATAGATCTTACAGAACAAGTTGAATGAGGCAGGTGACGTAGTGAGGAATAAAACCAGATTGGTTTGTAAAGGATATTCTCAAGTAGAAGGTATCGATTTTAAAAAAACCTTTTCTCTGGTGGCCAAAATTGAAGCAGTCAGACTATTCCTAGCTTTTGCAGCTTACAAGGATTTCAAGGTATATTAGATGGATGTTAAATCAACTTTCCTAAATGGAGAATTGGAAGAAGTCTACATTGAGCAACCAGAAGGATTCCAGATGACTGACAAAGGAGATAAGGTCTGCAGATTAAGGAAAGCATTGTATGGACTCAAGCAAGCCCCAAGAGCCTGGTATGCAAGACTAGATAAGTATCTACTACAGGTAGGTTTTAGCAAAGGCACAGCTGATAGTAATCTTTATATCAAAATTGATCATGATCACATCTTGATTGTTGAGGTATTTGTTGATGATATCATTTTCGGTGGAAATGAGAGCATGTGCAAGACATTTTTTGATCAGATGCAAAGTGAGTTTGAGATGTCAATATTTGGAGAGATGAACTTCTTCTTGGGTTTGCAAATCACTCAGTCAAATAAGGGCATCTTCATATCTCAGTCTAAGTATGTGAAGGAATTGTTAAAGAAGTTTGGAATGGAAGATTCAAAACTGGTGGATACTCCTATGATAATCGGATGCAAGTTGGGTAAAGATGATGATTCTCCTAAGGCCAATCAGAAAAGGTATAGATCAATTATTGGAGGATTGTTGTATCTAACTTAGACCTGACCTGATATCATGAATGCAATTGGACTTGTTGCTAGATTTCAAGCTGATCCTAAAGAATCCCATGTTGTGGCAGTCAAAAGAATTTTCAGATATCTCAAGGGGACAATTAATTATGGCTTGTGGTATCCAAACGATAATGACTTCACTCTTCATGCATACACTGATGCTGATTGGGCAGGAGATGTGGATGACAGAAAAAGTACTAGTGGTGGTGCATTCTTCTTGGGAAGAAGATTGGTTTCTTGGATAAGTAAAAAGCAAAAGGCAATATCTTGTCAACAGTAGAGGCAGAATATATAGCAGCAACAAGAAATTGCACTCAAGTCCTGTGGATGAAATAGATGCTAAAGGACATCAGGATTGTGTTTGAGGAACCTGTTACAATCTTCTATGATAACTCAAGTGTAATAAACATTTCAAAGAATCCAGTGTTGCATTCAAAGACAAAGCACACATCCATCAAGTTTCATTTCTTGAGAGAGAAAGTAAATGAGAATGAAATCAAGTTGGAATTTGTTCCTTCAAAGGATCAGACTACGGACATTTTTACCAAGCCTCTACCTAAGGATACTTTTGAGTATCTCATAGATAAGTTAGGGGTAATTACCCCTCTAGATTTGAACTAAGGTGCATTAGGGCTCATCAGTTTGGTGGAATCCACTGTCATATCTTGTGATCCAAATTGATGATGAGGAGATACTACTTAGGGGGAGTAGTCTGTATATACTTTGGAGATCAGTCTGAAATAAATAGGGGGAGAAATTGATTGCAAATATGTGCCCTTTGCCATTGATGTCAAAGGGGGAGAGAAGTCATGTGAAAAACTAGTTGCTGATGAAAGGGGGAGCAGTGAAGGAAGTGATTGTAGAAGTGAAAAGAAAATCAGGGAAAAGTTCTTGTCATGATGGTTGAAATCAGTTTTTCACATCATATGTTGCCATCAATGACAAAGGGGGAGATTGTTACAAATATGTGCCCAATCGGTGTAGTCATTAATGTCAACATATTCCTATTGCATTAATCTCAATTGTATCTAAGTAGAAGACTAAACTGTTGAGTTGAGAAAATTAATAAGATAAATGTATGCGGACCATATGGCTGTGTTGTGGATTGTCTGAAGGTGCTCTAGTCAAGATTTGAGAGGTTCGCATTATGATCTGAAGAAGTTATGATCATCTGAGTAAAACTGGTTCCTATAGTGTGCAGAAGAGACAGAGTGACAGGGAAGAGGTTCAGACTGATCTGATAATGCAGCATGATGATCTGCAGATTTAAAGGCATGGTTGGGAAGTCAGTGTATGTCATCCACTCAAGTGGTTTGTGGTTTGGAGGTCCGCAAGCGATCTTTCTAGTGTGACAGTCATGGTAGATTGTGTTCTTGAGGTTCCGGATAAAGATGTAAGTGATTTTGATGACTTGGAGGAGTGCAGATATTTTGTTGAATTCATTGTGCTTGTGGAGATCTCTAGATTGTGTGGCTACTGTGTTGGAGGTCCGCGTTGAAGTTTGAGCTCATTATTTAGGATTTGCCTTTCGGTGTTGATGTTCTTTCCAGTCTTGGCCGACCAAATGGTTGAGATGCGTGTTGTGGATGATCTAAGAGTAATCTTCTAGATTGTGGTGTGTTGATCAAGGAAGATTTGAGTCCCAACTATGTTTGGCCGACAACATGGAGATTCACATGAAGTATTTTGTATTGTTTATGTTATCACTACGAATTGCACCCATATGCAAGGCTAGTGAAGCATTGCAATTTCGTGTAACATGGGACTAACTTCAGGTTGCAGGTGCCCTATAATGAAATTAGACCTCCAGATTATGGGTTGGTTCCCTTCAGATATTCTATTGAGATGTATGTTTTTACTATTTTGGAAAAGGGAAGAAAGAAACTATGTGAATGCAAAAGGTAAAATTTGGTGATGCACCTGATTTGGATAAAATAATGCAATCTAATCCACAATGTTTACCCAGAAATCTGACTTTTACACAATCCAGACTTGGCATAAATATCACAAAAGTGATTCTAAGGAAGGTTTGAAAACAAGTTTTTTATGAAGGAAATGGTTTTTTCACAACATAAAAGACTATTTCTGGTTAACACAACCTAAGACCTGCGATGATTTTATGCTTAATGTTGCAAACAAGGAAGTGAGACAATAATTTTAAAGGTTTAATGATAAGACACAACAAAATTTCATCAAAATCACTTCACTAATAACACTAAAAAGGAAAGGTAATTTAACTGATCTCAAAGAAGCAAAGGAAAGCTCTGTAAAGAAAGACAAAAGTATAACCTATAACCTGCCAATATCTCAATAAAATTGTAAAATATGAGCTACAAGAATTCTCCAATCTGTCTGAATTGGAATGAGAATCAAGAACTAGCAAAAACAAATTTTTGCTTTACAATATATAGGTTTGCTCTCTCCAAGAGGAATGCAAAAATATGAACTTGTAGATAATTGCCTCTAAAAATAATCACTCTCGAGCATCCTCAAAAATAGGGTCTAAAACTGCCACAAATTGAGCAACAATAGCTCCAATTTGGGCCTCCCATATGCTTGACCAAAAAGTTGACCAAGAACCCTAAACATACTCCTAAAAATCATGCAAAAACTCCTAGGTGGCCTAGTTAACTCAACTAATCAATTTTGCATGAGCAAAATTGATTGTGATTAAATAATAAAGTAATAAAATAATCACTTTATTATTGGTTACAATTTGTTCTAATTTTGATTTTACAACTTGTGGAAAATAATAAAGTAATTTGGAAAATATTACTTTATTATTTATTTACAATTAATAACTTTGTAAAATCATACATGATTAGAAGAAAAAATATCACTCCTTATCACTCCAATTACACTTGCCTAATTTGCATGATATGAGCACAAATAGGACTTAGAAGAAAATCCCCTTATACCTCCATGTGAGAAAATATCCCTAGTTTGAATGATATACATTAAGGCAAAACTTGTTACCCTTATCACTCCATGCATTAAAGAGAAAACATTATCCTTTCTCTGCAAGAAAATCGATAAGTAATATTATGCATCATAAAATCTCCATGCACAAAACAGTATGCATAAAAGCCCTATGACTCCCTTTGATGCCTTAGTGCATATATTTGTATTTATATTTCTAAGTCATCTTATATCTCCATATGCAATTTTAATATCAATAAAAACCCTACAACTCCATGGCTTCATCTCCATGCATCAACACTGCACCACTATATTTGCTTACCTTGTCTGCCATCTTGGAAACTCCATGTTCTGTCCTCATGCATGACATGTCTAAAACCATACCTTTTGACCTTGTCAGCCACCATGCATAATCAAGAAGCATCTTTACCTTTGGATGTTTGCAAAAAGACAAGGAACTTTGAATAGCATGTGTATCATATATGGCATCTTTGACCATGCTACCTATTCAACCACAAAGGAGTTTTAAATAGTTTATAAGGCATGAAGCATATCTTTCTCATCATATCGACCCTTCTTGACTTAATAAAGATCAAGTCCAAAGCAAGGTTGATCGGCCACTCCATGTTATGATGGCTAGGAATATTCAAGGTCGAAGTCTTGACCACGGGCATTTTGGACAAGGTAATTATTTGTCTTTTGCAAGTCAAAAATCACACTTGAGAAAAGAACCCTTGAACAAAAGCAAAGAGATAACCCTAAAACAACCATTCTTCATTTGGCATTCTTCTTCAACGCTCTGCAACTACATTATATTGGCTTAGGGTTTGAATGTCTCCATCGTATCTCTAGTCTTTACTCCCTTCCATGGCTTCTCTTGGTTGAATCTTTGGAACTCTGCATCATAAGGAAGAAGGTAACACTATTTTGAGTTTCATATGAGGCCTTGTATAGATATCTATAGCTTCATTTCTCTTTAATGGTTGCGGCCTCCTTCTTCTTTCATGGTTATCTCCATAGTGCATTCTTTAACACCCTCTTTCTTGTTTCTGTATCTTTCCTTTTTGCAATGATTCACCTATTCTTGAAAGCTTGATGCTATTGTGAGGCCGCAGATAGATGTTTCCTCCTGTCAGCAAAATAAGGTAAGAACTTGCCATCCCTCCTCTTCTGTAGCTTCATTTGTCTTTTTTACAGTTGAAGAATGACAAGGGTTGTATGTAGACATGGGTATTGCATTTTTTAGCAAAAAATGACATATCTCTGTCGACTATGTCTGTATATATCGCTTTTTATCTTTTACTTGGTTGTAGCTTCAGAAAGCTTGAGGGTTTGAAATCTTCAAATGAGGGTTTGTTCTTTCTGTACTTTCAAGGCTTCCACCTTGTCACGGTTGTGCTCCATTTGTATGTAGGCACAAAAAATGTGAAAAAGCTGAGGGCTTCTAAGTTTGAAACTAGGGTTTCAACCTTCCTTGCACAAAACTCTTCTCACTGCCATGGCCATTCTCTTGTAATTTTCACTGTTGTCTCTTTCCCTTTTGACTGTAAGTGAAGAAAAGAAACAAGGATTTGAAATTTTTTGTCAAGGGTTTGTTCTTTCTGTACTTTCAAGGCTTCTATTTGTCATGGCCATTCTCCTGTAGTATTCACTGCTCTTTTTTTTACTTGTAAGTGCAAAAATAAACAAGGGTTTGAAATTTTCTTGAAAAGACCTTGTTCATTTTGCAGATGGATATGCATTTTATCATGAAATATCTTTTCTTGCTCATGGCTATGACCTCTCCTTTGTCTAGCAACCTCCTTGACTGTGTTTGATCTATAGGCAAAAAGGGCACTAGGGTTTGAATGTATAAATAAGTGAAAGATCACTTTGCTTCACACAAAACTTTCTCCTTCTACTCCTTGTGACTGTCATAGCTATTAATGATACACTTTTACCTTATCTGCTTTCTACTATAGCTCCTAGGTATGATATGATAACAAGATTTTGATATTTTAAGAGTATGGTTGTTGTTTCTTTATCTCCATCTATATCATATATTAACATTTCTAAAAGGTTCTCCTAAAGTTTTAAATGACTCTTTTAGTCTGTCTGCATGTGATATATCTCCTCTGCTTGCTAACTGTAATCACTTGTCATGTGTGACTGTGGCATCATCTCTTGATTGTTTTTATATATTTGGATCCTTCTGTAGCATTGATATCATGTTCTCTTCAGTTTTATTATGGAAATTGTATACTAGGACTGTATCATAATAGAACAATAGTATAAAAGAAAGAGAACTGCCTACCTTGTGAATTGGTAATGACCTATCACTGTAGGACTTGGCATAAGTCTTCTATTGTTTCCCTTTCATCATTGATCTACTCCTCTAGATAGATATGGTAACTATGATCTATTCTGGTTGTATTTGTTTGCATAAGCCACTTCATTGATCATTCTGTAATAACTATTCACAGCGAATGTGATTGTACTTGTCTTTGTTCTTGCAATGTATCTCTCCTGGTATTTGTCTACTGTATCATGATTTCTTCAATTGTTTCAAAGCATATGAGATAAAGCTTGTTTGATCAATACAGTGGTGAGATGCATGGAAACCATTTTGTTATATTAGGACTGTGGCATTCCTTCACTCCACTATGCTTAATGTTGGACTCCTTTGCTCTAGACATGACTATTTCTTGCTCTCTGAAATGTACCTGACTGTCATGTTAGTGATGACCATACATTGTATAATCTGATATTTTCTATGCATCATGTGTTCCATCCTTGGATGTTGCGCCTCTGCATGTCTCATCTGTACCTCCTTGTATCTTGATACTTTGAAGTCCTGAGGCATTGGTGACTACCTTTTGTAAAGTTCATATCCTTCTTTTAGGATGACTGCACACTTTGAGTACTTGTATCATGTCATTTACTTCTTACTCTTTTGTCACAATGAAATGATGCCTTTACATGATTTATTCTGCAACTTGTTAAAATGATACATAAGTTCTTGTATCTTGGAATCTTTATTTTATTTCTCTTCTTTTATCAGGACCTTGATCTGAATACCTGTATCATACTCTTGTATTATGAATGCACACTGTCAGTTGCTCTCATTAGCTGTGATATAATAAATATATGTATTCACAATAATTATGTTCTTTAGATGGCTCCTATAGCCTGGATGACTGTAATATGATTTGCTCTTTGTTTTTGTCAATCTTGACTCAGTCATCTTAATTTGTTTGCTCCAATCAATTATAATGATGTCATGATGACATATCCTTTCTGCAAGTTGATTAGACGATGCATGATATAACTTAGAATGATGCATCCCGTCTTTTCTGATACTCTTTTCAAAAAATGAAAAGAAACATGTTGGGCTCAAACCCTTGTGGGAGCCACATTTAATCCACATGTTTATTTGTCTTCAAATCAACAACAAAACTTTCCCTATACCTGCACAATGAACAAACAAGTTAGCATAAAAATGTACCTGATAGTATTGATTGATCTTCTTCATGGTTTCTTCCTGATTTGTGGCATATATCTGATCTATTCTCTCATCTGAATGCATGATATGATAAGTAGATGTTTCTGTTTGATAAAAGCATGTGATAACTTTAAACATCCGGAGCACTAACAAGGTTGTCCCCAAAATTTTGTAGGTTCAACTGATGATGGAGCTTGGAGTCAAAACTGAAAGCTGAAGATTTGAAGGCCGACATCAATAAACAATCTTCATCATCAGGCAATGATGGACGTTTAGATTTATCAGATATTCATTTCTTTTCCTTTTATCAAACAGATGCATAGCTTGCATGTCTGCAATTGCTCAGTCTAGTTACTCCCACGGCTTGTGTGGGACACATTTGAACACTTCTTTTAAACATGATCAGTTAATTTCTCTTATGCATATGATGTATATGTATTTCCTTTTCAATAAATGCACGAGATAAAGTATTAGATACTTGAATGTATGTTCAAAACATGACATGAAATAACAGTCCAATACAAATATCTTTCTTTCTTTTATTCAAAACTGATTAACTAAATAATCAATCTAACTTATAACTCATGAAAGATCAAACTGTGTATAACAACTGTATTTCTTGAATCTTTGATTTCTTGACAATCTATTCTCTTGTCATGATAACTTATCAGTCCTAATTGGACTAATGGGTTATCCTGACAACTGGATATCATTCTCTACTTTGTCAAGGCATCAATTGTTCAATGAATGCATAACCTTGAAGTTTTCTATTATTCCTTCTGAACAATTACACTTAGGTCCAACTAATTTTAATTAAGAAAAAAAAATTAGTAACAGTTTCAAGTCTTGTAATTGTAATAGTCTGTTAGGCCGACATTGTAGAACAATTGTAATAAGATGTTTGTAATGCCAACTTTGATGATTATTCCAAAGTCGATGTCATGTATAAATGTGTGATTTGAAGTCGTCAAAAGGTGTGAATGTGAATGAAGATGTGGTAGAGTAGAGCAGAGAGTAAAGAGCAAAGCAGAGGGGTTGTGCACTTCAATGGAATTGTTTCAAGCATGAGTAAGATGTTATTTGCTAGTTCATCTTTATGTGTTAAATCCATCTTGTAGGTAGTGAGACTTTTGTAGGCAGTGAGCCTTCTTTTGAGTAGTGAGCTCTGGGCAGTGAGCCCGAATGCATGTGCATTCCCATTTTTAAGTACTTTTAATAGGGTATGAATTTTTGTGGATTAACCTCCGCTGTGGTTTTCCCTTAACCGAGTTTCCATGTTAAAAATCTTGGTGTCAAATGTGTTAATTGTGTTTCTGCACATGTGTTAATGTTTCATGCTTTAATGTTTACATGGTCAATCTGTTTATAACTTGTGGAAGAAGTTTAAAAGCAGGAAAAGTTTAATTCTGTGTGACAACTGATTCACCCCCCCTCTCAGTTATCTGGCCTATTTTTAACATGGCCTACTCCAGTCTTCCTTGTCAATCATCCCACGAGTGATCCTTGATCATGGGTGGATTGTGGGGATGATTCACGAGATAAGGTTGATTTCCGTTACTTTGGTGGATACTATTGTGAGGATGATGAGGAGGAGAAGGAGAAGGATACACCGTCGTGCTACCTTTTCAGAGAGAGGCCACGACGAGGGCAACAAGTGGATGGTGACAATGAGGAGACCGAGGAGAGACCTAGGTCTAGGGCTCATAGCCATGGTCCAGGTCCTACTGCTAGTGGAGTATCGAGTCAGTTTGAGCATGGGGAGTCGAGCAATGCTACCACATCTATGCCTCCAGCTACAGGCACGACTACATGTGTTGCCATAGAGACCTCATTATCTGATCCTGATTGGCAGGATGGTGATCCAGGTGAGAATGATGTTATTTTTTATTTGATAGTTATTTGACTATGATGATGTCATGTATATATATGTTTTGATGGGATACTGATTTTTATCTTTTTTATTTTAGATAGTTGGTACCCAAGCATGGTGTGACTTTGTAGGTCGCGTCATAGCGGATATAATACCTACTAGGCCAGGCGAGAAGCGAGTATAGATGGGGTATTCACCACAGCACTCAGCAGGGTGACATGCTGAGTTATTTATGTATTTCATGAGATATAGGGTGGCTATGGAGGCCATTATAAATCATCTGACATGAGAGAGGGATTAGGCAATCCAGAGGGCAGAGCATGCAGAGGATCATGTGGACCTCCAGATATAACAAGATTAGGACACAACATCTCCTTTATCTAAGATGGATCGTGCCTTTACTCAGTTTCTACAGATAGAGTTGGATTGAGCGAGAGATGGGAGAGATAGATTTCAGCAGCTCTACATGGATGCTCAGGGGGAGATGAGAGAGCTTAGAGGCGAGCTTAGGGGTCTATGGTCATGGAGTGCATCTAAGAGTCACTCGTAGTCTGTGGCCTCACATGGGCAAACTTCTATTACTAGTACACCATCAGGTCTTGAGGGATCTGGCTATCACGGTCCATCTTTATGATATGCTTCTCATGTATTGTACTACAACATCCAATTTTGATGTACGGGATAGTTGATTTTGATTTGTATACTTTAACTGATGTATATATATGATGTTTTTAATTAATGCCATGATGATGTTATTTGATGTATCAAATGTGATTTATTAAATGCAACAAGTGATAATTATGATGATCATGTAACCAAAATTTTTAATGTTATTGTGATTTAAACGAAACAACCTTTGTAGATTGTTTAGTAAATACAACAATGACTAAAAATTTTGAACATGAGTAACATATGATATCATTCCAAATTAAATCAATTGTGATCTAACCAAACATAGTTTGATTAGATACGACAATGATTATTTTTTATAATAAAGATCTTATGCTAGTCTTGGAATTAATTTTTGAAATATACAAAAACAAATTCAAAATAAATTAAGACAAAATGTTCTATCTTGTCGAAATTGAAACAACTAATAACTAATTGCTTTATAAAGTAATATCTAACATATGGTCTTAAGCATGAGATTTCCTTAAATACATAGCATTAATAGGCTCTTTAAGAGGTGTGCCTTGTTCATCGGCTAATTTATATGCTCCTGATCCATAAGCTTTCGTGACAATATAGGGTCCAAGCCAATTAGGGTTGAACTTCCCTCTTTTGCTAGGAGGTGCATTTATATTTCTTTGATTTTCATAAAGTACCAAATCTCCAACTTCAAATTAATGATAGATTACTCGTTCATTGTACGATCGTTGGATACTTTTTTGATGAGTTTTAAGATGGTCGAGAGCATTGATTCGTTGTTCATCGAGCATCTCTAGTTGTAATCTTTTCTCTCTTTCCATATTTTCATTACTAATGTCCCTTAGGGAAACTTGCAATGAAGGAATTTCCAACTCTAAAGGCATTATCATGTCTACACCATATATAAGGTTGTACAATTTTATACCAGTAGCCATATGGACACTTGTCCTATAAGCCCATAACGCATAGGAGAGTTGAATGTGCCAATCCTTTTGATGTTTATTAACAATTTTTTTTAGTAGTTGTCCAATGATTTTATTCAAAGCTTTTGCTAGGCCATTTGATTGTGGATAATATGGCATAGATAAGTGATGTTAAATATGATATTTTTTGATAAATTTCTTTACATTATTGTTATTGAATGGTGTACCATTGTCAGAAACCAAGGAGGAAGGAATTCCAAATCATGAGATTATATTATCTTGTATGAAGTGACAAATTAATTCAGTTGTCGTGAATCATAATGAAATAGCTTCAACCCATTTTGTAAACTAATCGGTGGTGGTAATAATGAAAGTGTGTCCTTGAGAAGAAGGAGATATTTTTCTAATTAGATCCAAGCCCCACATAGAAAATGTCTAGGGTGAGACTTGAGCTTGAAGTTTTTGGGCAGGAGCTCAAATTAAGTTGTTATGTTGTTGACATTGTGGGCACTTTTTGATGAATGCAAAGGAATCTTGTTACATGCATTGCCAATAAAATCCCATACGCAATAATTTTTGTACCAAATACTTTCCTCCAAAGTGCCCTTTGCAGGCACCTGAATGAGCCTCTTCTAGAGAAATTGGAATTTCTGATTTACTAAGACAATGAAGAAGAACGCCATTATAGCTTCTTCGATATAAAACATTGGATAGAATGATATAACGCGCTACAAGTTTATTTATGTGAACTCATGCATTTTTAGATGTTGAATTAGGAATGATACCATCATGCAAATATTGGAATATATGGGAGTACCATTCATCTAAGTTTGTGTTGCAACAAAGATTGGTATCCAGGGATGTAGCCTCGAATACTGCTAGCAATATAAGATTGTGAATGACAAATTGATAATCTTCATGAGAACCTTCATGGGATATGAGGGAAGTTATGCTTTCTATTGCATCTACATGTCGATTGTCCTTTCTTGGAATTGTGTTAATTTTAAAATATGAAAATTGTTTTAATAATGACAAGGCAAGATCACGGTATTGAGATAAATTATCTTGCTTTGCATGATAAGATCCACTAACTTAACTTGTGATTAATTGTCAATCATCATAGATAGTGATGTTTTTAATATTGAGAGACAAAGCAGCACTAAGTCTGGCAATGAGAGCTTCGTACTCAGGAATGTTGTTTGTGCATGAAAAGTTTAGATGGCAAGAAGGAGGAATCAACTTTCTTGAAGGAGGTACTAGTATTACACCAGCATGGGAGTCGGTTCGACATCTTGAACGATCAAAATATAACTCCCATTTATAGTCTTTATCCAAAGTTAAGATTTGGTCATCAAGAAATTCTTCATGATTTTGAATATAAAATGGTGAAGGTGCTTCAGCTAAATGATCGGTTAACACTTGCCCTTTTATCACTTTTTGAGAGATAAGTTTGAGATCAAATTCTATTAACAACATAACCCATTTAGCTAGGCGATTGCAGAGATCCATTTTAGCAAAGAGGTTCTTCAAGGGATCAAATTTTATGATGACATGGATTTCAGCATTTAAGAGATAGTGGCTTAACTTTTGTGTCACAAAAATAAGGGCTAAACACTATTTTTCAATGATAGTATATCGCATTTCATAATCGAGCAAAGTTTGGATTATATAATATATAGCACGTTCTTTACCTTCTTCATCATTTTGTGCTAATAATGTAGCAAGAGCATTAGTAGAAAATGATGTGTAAAGAAGAAAAGGTTTTTCTATAACTACAAGTTGTAGCACAGGAGGTTCAGCAAGGTAAGTTTTTAAGTCTTCGAAAGCTTTTTCTTTGCCTTCTTTACCTTCTCTATCAAGAATGTAATGACATTCTTTCCATTAAGAAAGTACCACAGTCTAGGAGGCTAGGTGAATGTGATGATTTCGTGGATTCTTCATTAGATGCTAGAGTATCATTTGACAAATAAGTATTTTTTCCCAAAATATGCCTCTGTATTTAAACAATAAGAAAATCCATGATTATGATGATAATGGGGCAAATTATCATAAGCTCCCATAAATTCAATTAATGCTTCATCTGTTCAAAAGTGTCTAACGGGACATTTCTTGGTGGACATTCAATGTCTATATTCTCAGGATATATCAAATTGAGTGTTGGACTTATTGATATTGTATTAACATTAAGTTTAGGATGACAATAAGATTTGGCAGGCTTCAAAGGACGATATCCAATACCAATCAAATAGTTAGATGCAACAACTTCTAAGGGTACTCTAATACCTTGTTGTTTTACACCACAACCATTGCCTACATAATCACAATTTTTATAAAGGATTTAAAATCCACGACCATAAAGGGATGCCATCTCTTTAGAAGATGGTGGAGCCTCATAAGTCTCATGTGTAGTGTAAGTAAGAGTATTGTCTTTATTTGTTACTAAAGACACTTTAGGTATTTCCAAAGACTATTTAGATGAGATCGATGCAACTTTTGATGTTTTAGGGTTATTAAGTTTATATACCCCCATAAAGGTGGGAGTAAAGTCTAATGAACCGCAATCCTCACCAAGAAGTGCATTCGATTTAAAATCTTGCACAATATTATATGTGACAAGAGGTATTGATGAATCAGCTTTTAAGTTATTGAGAAGTTTGTAATTGTTAACTTATTTTTGCACTTTAATTTGTAAACAACTTTCTGGATTCAGATGAGCTTCAATGGCTTGAAGTTTATTTGCATAAATAAACTTTATTGGTCGATGAAGGGTAGACGAAATTACCCCCATGGCATGAATCCACGGTCTACCAAGAATCATATTATATGAAAGCGCCCTAGGCATGACATGGATAAGGGTAGATAATGTCACAGGTCCAACCTTTAGAGGTAAAGTTATGGTACCAAGTGATTGTCTACCAACATTATCAAAGCCACAAATACTTAGTTTATCCAATTTGATTAAAGATGTGTCAACCTTGATTTTATGTAACAAATCAATGCCACAAACATTAAGAGATGATCTATTGTCAATCATAGTTCTCCTTATCAACTTTTTATTTATTATGACAAAGATCACAAGAGGATCATATTGGTTTTGAACTTCAATTGATGGTAATTCATGTTGTTGAAACAAAATGTTTGTCTTTGTCGCATGCATACAATCTAATAGAGCTTCTACATCATTAGGCTTAACAATAGGTGGTACAATCACCTTTTGTAAAGCTTCTTGGAGCATTATGTGGTATGCAGGCAATGTTTTTATAAGTTCCCAGAGAGAGCTCTTAGTAGGAGTAACACGAATCTGCTCAACAAGATCATAATCTTGACCAACTTTATGAGTTAAACGAGGTGGTTGAGGAAGCATAGGTTGAGAAGTTGGTAAAGAGATCAAAATGTTTGACTGTTGCTTACTTTGTTTATTATTTTGTGTATTGTATGTGTGAGCAACCACATTGGGATACACTTGATTTTGATTTGTTATTTGTTTATCATGATTATAAATGTAACCAAGATATTGAGAAGAATTCAAAAGACCTCTTACAGTGAACATGTTGTAAATATGTGCCTAAGTGGTGTTGTCATTGATGTCAACATATCCTTGTTGCCATTGGTGTCAATTGTATCCTATTGCTATCTATATAGAAGACTGGATTGTTGAGGATATTGAGAAAATTAATAACAATCAATACATGTAGACCATACAGCTGTGTAGAGGATTGTTAGAGGTTGCTCCAGTTAAGATTTGAGAAGTCCGCATGAAGATTTGAAGAAGTTATGGCCATCTGAGTAGAGCTGGATTTTGTAGTATTTAGAAGAGACAGTATGATAGTAAGTTGGTCTGGATTGCTCTAGGTGAAATATTATGGTTTGCAGATCTGAAGGCATGTTTGGGAAGTTAGTGTGTATCATCAACTCTAGTGGTTCATGGTTTGGAGGTCTGCAAGGTATGTTTCTAGTTTGAGTCATGACAGATAGTGTTCTTGAGGTTCTGGAGGAAGATACAAAAGATTCTAGTAATTTGGTTTAGAGTGAATGTTATTGGTGATTTCAATGTGCTTGTGGAGGTCTCTGGATTGTGTGGCTACTATGTTGAAGGTCCGCATTGAAGTTTGAGCTTGTTGATTGAAGATTTCTTCTATGAGGTTGATGTTCTTCCCAGTCTTGGCCTACCAGATGTTCCTAGCGTGTTGTGGATGATCTAAGAACATTTTATGAAGCATGGCGTGGTTGTAGAGGAAGATGCAAGTCTCAGTTGTGTTTGGCTGACAGCGTAATGATCCACGCGTCAAGTTTAGCCAGCCTTGTTGATCATTCCAAGGTTGATGAAGCATATAAATACTTGTTGAGAAGTTGTTGAAAAGCATCCTTGAACAAATGAGTTAAATCTACAGAAAGGATCAAAAAGCAGAGCAGAGAAGAGGAGCGAAGGAAGTATAGAGTGAAGAGTCAGTGAAGGAGAATTTGAAGATAGAAGCAGAAGTTTTTGAACCTTCAAAGGGACTGATTCAGGCATGAATGTAGATGTTATTTCTCAGTTCATTATCTCTGTGTAAATCATAATTTCTTATAGGCAGTGAGCCTCTTCTTGAGTAGTGAGCTCTAGGCAATGTGCCCGAAGGCATGTGCCTTCTATTTTCTTAAGTACTTTTAATAGGGTACACATTTTTGTGGGTTAACCCCCACCGTGGTTTTTGCCTTCACCAGGTTTTCCACGTCAAAATTCTAGTGTTGTGTTCATGTTGTTTCTGCTCATTTGTTGATTTATGCTTAATGTTTTCATCATTAATTTGATTATAAAGAAGTTTTAAAAAGTTTAGAAAAGATTAAAGTTTAGGGACAATTGATTCACCCCCCCTCTTAGTTGTCCGGACTATTTCCAACAATTGGTATTAGAGCCAAGTACCTCTAAAAGAAGCTTGGCCGCTTGAGGAGATCCAAGATGTCATTTTACAAGAAGGAAAGTCTGAGATTTGATGGAACAAATTACTCCCTTTGGAAGGTACGCATGCAGTGTCATATGGAATGTATGGGTGATGTCTTTTGGTTAATAACCAAGAATGCATATGAGACTCCAAAGAATGGACCTACAAATATAGATGAAATCAGAGATGTTGAACACAACACTCGAGCCAAAGAAGCATTGTTGAGTGCCCTGTCTAATACTAAATTGGCAAATGTCCTGGATTTGCAAATTGCTCATGAAATCTAGATTAAATTAGAAAATTTGTATGAAGGTGACAAATATGTTAAATGTGCCAAGCTACAAAGCCTGAAGGGTAAATATGAAAGATTGGTAATGAGTGAAGATGAAAACATTACTTCCTACATGCAGAAAGTAAATGAACTTGTGACCAGTATCAGAAATGTAGGTGGAGTATTGGATGAATAAGAAATTGTTGCCAAAGTGCTTAGATCCTTACCTGCAGCCTACAAGCACAAGGTTGCATCCATTGAAGAAATCAGGACAGTAACAACTGTCACAAGGGATCAATTAGTTGGTAAGCTTTCAGTATTTGAAATGAGTGAGTTTGGTGATTCTCTCCCTAAGTCTGAATCTTCATTCAAGGCCAGTGTGTATGGAAAGAAAAGATATGATCTGGGTGAAAATTCTTGAAGAAGATCAAATAGATTTATCAAGATAAGGAAGGATCTTGAAGATGATGAAAATGAGACTACAGATCTTGAAGCTCTCATTGCCAAACAGATGCCAAGAGGATCCGGTAAGTATGAAGGAAAGTTGCCACTCAAATGTTTTGCTTGTAATAAGATTGGTCATTTTGCTTCAAGGTGTCCGAAGAGATTTTCAAAACCAAACCCTAACAAATACAAAAATTAGAAGAATTGCTACAATGTCCAAAAAGCTGGAGAAGATGGAGTCACATATGATGCATCTGATCATGGAGAAAGTGATTGGGTGTTCATTGCTATTAAAGAAGAAGATCCAATGTCTATTGAATCTGCTAGCTATGCAAATGTGGAAAGTGCCTTGGTTGCTCAGATTGTTGAAAAGGATGAATGGGTGATTGATAGTGGATGCTCTCATCATATGACTGGTGACAAGAGTAAGCTTGTGAGTTTTGAAAGTTATGAAGGAGGACTTGTGAAATTTGGAGACAACTTAGCTGGTAGAATTCGTGGTAGAGGATCCATCTCTTTTGATGGTAAGAACAACACCAATGATGTTCTATATGTGGAAGGACTAAAACACAATCTTCTTAGTGTTGGACAGTTGGTTGACAAGGGTTATGATCTCCGATTCAAGGATAGAAAATGTAGAATCTTGGAAAGTTCCGGAACTGATATTGCATCCAGTACACAAACTAGAGGTAACATCTTTCACTTAAGTAGTTCAGGCAAAAGTTGTTTGATTGCTCAAACAGATCAAAGTTGGTTATGGCATAGGAGGATGTGTCATGTGAATTTTGATAACATTGTCAAAATAAGTTCCACTCAATATGTAAGAGATCTCCCAAGACTTGTGAAGCCAGATAGTATATGTAGAGAATGTCAATTGGGTAAACAGAACAAAATTTCATTCAAAAGTAAGGAACAAGGTTCCAATGGGAGATTGGAACTAGTACATACTACTGATCTCTGTGGTCTTGCTAGAATTAGGAGTGTGCAAGGAGATAGATATTTCATGTTGCTGATTGATGATTACTCCCAGATGATGTGGGTAACTTTCCTAAAAGAAAAATTAGAAGCTCTTGATAAGTTTAAGGTATTCAAGATGATGGTTGAAAATGAGATTGGTGGGAAGTTGAAGTGTCTGAGATCTAATAGAGGTGGAGAATTCACTTCCAGTGAGTTTGATGCTTTTTGTCAAAAGCATGGAATAAAAAGATAGTTATCTGCTCCCAAGACTCCTCAGCAAAATGGAGTTGTGGAAAGGAAGAACCAGACCATTCAAGAAGCTTCTAGGACCATGATGATGGAAACAAATGTTCCTTAAGTTTATTGGAGGGAAGCTGTGAGTATTGTTGTGTACACTCTTAACCAGGTTTAGATCAAAGGAAATTCTGGTAAGACTCCTTATGAACTATGGTTTGGTCATCCTCCCACTATGAGATATTTTAGAGTTTTTGATAGTAAATGCTGTATCAAAAGAGATGAGGATTTACCCAAGTTTGAGGCAAGAAGTGATGAAGGAATATTTTTGGGATACTCAAATCAAAGTAAGGCTTATCGATGCTTCAACAAAAGGTTGAAAAAGATTGTTGAAAGAGCTAATGTTAAAGTTGATGAAAGCAAAGGACATTCCAAGTACTGCGGATATGATTCAGATGATCAAGATGAAAGTCAAAGTCAAGGAAGACAAGTTCAAATCTAGACCTAGATTCAGATTGATCTGGTAACTCTAGTAACTCAAGAGATTAGTGCAGAAGATGAGGAATAAGTTCAAGAAATAGAAATTCAAATAATTCCCAAAGCCCGCAGGTATGTAAGAATGAATCATCCTGAAGATCAAATCATAGGAGATAAAAATAGAGGTGTTCGAACTAGGAGAAGAGGTCCTGAAGATCAAGAAGAGATTTGTTTGATTTCAGAGGTTGAACCTAAATCAGTAAGTGAAGCTTGCAATGATGAAAACTAGGTTAAGGCAATGGAAGAAGAATTGATGCAAATTGAAAAGAATCACACTTGGGATCTTGTTCTTAGACCTGAGAACAAAAATGTGATTGGAACCAAATGGGTCTTCCGGAATAAACTAAATGGAGATGGTAAGGTTGTAAGAAACAAGGCAAGGTTGGTATGTAAAGGTTATTCTCAAGTGGAAGGAATTGATTTTGAAGAAACTTTTACTCCGGTGGCAAGGATAGAGGCAGTCAAATTATTTCTTGTTTTTGCTGCTTTTAAAGATTTTAAAGTTTATCAGATGGATGTCAAATTAGCATTTCTAAATGGAGATTTGGAGGAAGAAGTCTACATTGAACAACCAGAAGGATTTCAGTTGTCTGATCAAGGAGATATGGTTTGCAGACTGAGAAAAGCCTTGTATGGACTCAAGCAAGCTCCAAGAGCCTGGTATGCCAGATTGGATAAGCATTTTCTTAAGCTAGGATTTAGCAAAGGTACTGCTGATAGTAATCTGTACTTCAAGATTCATCATGAGGACATTCTAATTGTTGAGGTCTTTGTTGATGATATCATTTTTGGTGGAAATGAATGTATGTGTAAAGCATTTGCTGATCAGATGAAAAGTGAGTTTGACATGTCAATGTTTGGCGAGATGAATTTCTTCCTAGGTCTGTAAATTGTTCAGTTAGACAAAGGTGTCTTCATATCTCAGTCCAAATATGCGAAAGAATTGTTGAAGAAGGTTGGAATAAAAGATTTAAATCCAATAGGTACTGATGCAGAGGAAATTAACAAACTTAACTCCTTACTAGCATAATTCATATCAATGGGTTTCAAATCCACCACTTTATCAAAAAAACCAAAGCCCACTACCTAGCACAACTTGGTGTTTCAACTTCTCAGGCCAAACCAGACTTCACAAGGCCTTCTTATATCTTAGGAATATCAATTTAACAGAAACAAAGCACATACCAAGGTCTGTCCCACCATACAAACAACCAACTCTTCATAGACTGTCATAACTCCTAGTAGCCCTGTTTTAGGGACTGTCAAAGCATAACTTCTACCATAGGACCCTTCTCAAGACTGTGATTACAGATTTGGATACCCATTAACAAGTTTTAAATCATATCTAAAAACCAACATAGGTTACTTTGGGAAGTGGTAATAAAAAAATGGACTGTCACCGTGCCAAATAAGCCTAATAGGCTTTGCATACACAAGGGCTTATTGGTTCTATGGGTTCTAGTCCCAAATTCGTTCATCCAACACTTGGAAACATTCAATACTGATCTGTATAAACTTATTAATTCATCAAAATCCCATCTTGCAATGATATGAGCACAAACCGTAAGGCTTACCTTCTTGACTGCTCCTAAACTCTGTTTTATGGACTGTACACAGAAATGCAGTCTTAAAAATTTGATTTTCCCCCACATCAACCTTAGTTATTTGGTCAGAGACCTCAAGAATTTGAAGGCAAATACTACCACAGTCATTTCCACCAAGGATTAGTAACATGCAATGGATAAAAAGGAAGAAACACAGTTATCTTATTCACTGTTTACCCTAACAGAGGGTTTTGACTGTCAACACAAGAATGGTAATATATTTCTCAAAACTCCACCAATCTTCATGAAAACAAAAGACAATGGAGGGTGATTGAACATATTATCACTTACAAACAACTAGGCATCATTCCTTGTCCGTACAGGGCCGTACAACAACTAAGAACAACAAATTTCTGAAGGAAATACAGAAAAATAGTGCCTTTTAGCATTCCATGTTCAAATCTTCAATCACCCATGAATTCCTAAAGGTTACAAGGCCTTTTAAAGGCATTAAAACATGTCTTTTCAGTTTCTCACTGACTTGGAACGAACTAAGAGCCAAATGACTCTTCACCTTCCACACATTTTACATCTTTATAGATTTTACATTTTATATGACAACTTTGTCAAAAATGGACATAAGACTTAAACATTAAACCCCTCCTAGGACCTTAACACATGAAAGATGACTCAAATAGTCTTATTAAAATGTTGAATCATTAAAATTGAATCAAACTCCTATAGAAGCATCAATTTGTCAAGGTGCTCCTGCACCATACAACCAACCAATAGAATTTCCAAGTCCCTTGGAAATGTACCTACAACAAAAACCTTTTTCTGCATCTCTGTCTGTCTCTTCATCTTTAGCTTCAGGTTTCAATCTTCACATCAATAGAAAGGTGACCAACCAACCAACAAAATCTGAACTACCATCATCTTAGAGCATCTTCAGGCTCCCTCTACTCCTATCAGTGGAGTATCCTTCAGGCTGCAACATCAAGTGCTTCTTCAGTCAGGTACCCATCTCTCTCACTGCTTCACAACACCAACTCACCAAACCATTCATCTCATCCAACAACAGATCCTAGTGATGCACCTTACCACTCTCTTCTCAGTGGCCTCTGCACCCTTATCCAGCCTAATCTCCATTGGAGAATGGTCATGATAGACCTCATCTTGTCTACCCACACACACAACCTCAGAAAACATCCTTCTGCAACTAGATGGACCAAGCACCTGCAACCAAACAACTTAGCAAACAAAATAATGGTCACCAACACAATCTTTCCTTCAGTTCTTCACCTGCCTTCTCAATGACAGGAACAAATACAACACCCAAATCTTTTTCCAGCTCTGATACCAATATGATGCAGAGGAAATTAACAAACTTAACTCCTTACTAGCATAATTCATATCGATGGGTTTCAAATCCACCACTTTATCAAAAAAACCAAAGCCCACTACCTAGCACAACTTGGTGTTTCAACTTCTCAGGCTAAAACAAACTTCACAAGGCCTTCTTATTTCTTAGGAATATCAATTTAATAGAAACAAAGCACATACCAAGGTCTGGCCCACCATACAAAGAACCAACTCTTCATAGACTGTCATAACTCCTAGTAGCCCTATTTTAGGGACTGTCAAAACATCACTTCTACCATAGGACCCTTCTCAAGACTGTGATTACAGATTTGGATACCCATTAACAAGTTTTAAATCATATCTGAAAACCAACATAGGTTACTTTGGGAAGTGGTAATAAAAAATGGACTGTCACCGTGCCAAATAGGCCTAATAGGCTTTGCATACACAAGGGCTTATTGGTTCTATGGGTTCTAGTCCCAAATTCGTTCATCCAACACTTGGAAACATTCAATACTGATCTGTATAAACTTATTAATTCATCAAAATCCCATCTTGCAATGATATGGGCACAAACCCTGAGGCTTACCTTCTTGACTGCTCCTAAACTCTGTTTTATGGACTGTACACAGAAATGCAGTCTTAAAACTTTGATTTTCCCCCACATCAACCTTAGTTATTTGGTCAAAGACCTCAAGAATTTGAAGGCAAATACTACCACAATCATTTCCACCAAGGATTAGTAACATGCAATGGATAAAAAGGAAGAAACACAGTTATCTTATTCACTGTTTACCCTAACAGAGGATTTTGACTGTCAACACAAGAATGGCAATATCTTTCTCAAAACTCCACCAATCTTCATGAAAACAAAAGACAATGGAGGGTGATTGAACATATTATCACTTACAAACAACTAGGCATCATTCCCTGTCCGTACAGGGCCGTACAACAACTGGGAACAACAAATTTTTGAAGGAAATACAGAAAAATAGTGCCTTTTAGCATTCCATGTTCAAATCTTCAATCACCCATGAATTCCTAAAGGTTACAAGGCCTTTTAAAGACATTAAAACATGTCTTTTCAGTTTCTCACTGACTTGGAACGAACTAAGAGCCAAATGACTCTTCACCTTCCACACATTTTACATCTTTAGAGATTTTACATTTTGTATGACAACTTTGTCAAAAATAGACATAAGACTTAAACATTAAACCCCTCCTAGGACCTTAACACATGAAAGATGACTCAAATAATCTTATTAAAATGTTGAATTATTAAAATTGAATCAAACTCCCATGGAAGCATCAATTTGTCAAGGTGCTCCTGCACCAAGTACACCTATGGTAACCAGATGTAAGCTAAGCAAAGATGATGACTCCCCCAAGGCAAATCAGAAAAGGTATAGATCAATGATTGGAGGATTGCTTTATCTAACTCAGACCAAACCTAACATCATGAATGTAGTCTGGATTCAAATATCTCAAGGGGACAATTGATTATGGATTGTGGTATCCAAAGGACAATGACTTCACTCTTCATGCATATACAGATGTTGATTGGGCAGGAGATGTGGATGAGAAAAAAAGTACTGGTGGTGGTGTATTCTTCTTGGGAAGAAGATTGGTCTCTTGGATGAGAAAAAAGCAAGAGACAATTTCTCTGTCTATTACAGAGGCAGAGTATATAGCAACAACAAATAATTGTTCTCAAGTTTTGTGGATGAAACAAATGCTAAAGGACATCAGAATTGTGTTTGAGGAGCTAGTCACAATTTTCTATGATAATTCAAGTGCTATAAGCATTTCAAAGAATCTGGTATTGCACTCAAAGACAAAACATATATCTATCAAGTTTCATTTCTTAAGAGAGAAAGTTAATGAGTATGAAGTCAAGTTGGAGTTTGTGTCTTCCAAAGATCAAATTGCAGATATCTTCACTAAGCCTCTTCCCAATGATACTTTTGAGTATCTCAGAGAAAAGTTAGGGGTTATTACCCCTCCTGATCAGAACTAAGATGCACTAAAGTGCATCAGTCCTGTGGAATTCACATTCATATCTTGTGATCCGGATTGATGTTAAGGACCCTATTCAAAGGGGGAGTTGTTAGTATGCAAATTTTGGGATTAGTCTGAAGCAAAAAGGGAGAAAAGATAGCAAATATGTGCCCTTTGCCATTGATGTCAAAGGGGGAGAGAAGTCATGTGAAAAAACTAGTTGCTGATGTAAGGGGAGTAGTAAAGAAAGAAATTGTAGAAGTGAGAAGGAAAAGGGGGAGAAGTTTTTGTCCTGATGGTTGAATTCAATTTTTCACATCCTATGTTGCCATCAATGACAAAGGGGGAGATTGTTGCAAAATATGTGCCTAAGTGGTGTTGTCATTGATGTCAACATATCCTTGTTGCCATTGGTGTCAACTGTATCCTATTGTTGTCTATATAGAAGATCGGATTATTGAGGATATTAAGAAAATTAATAACAATTAATGCATGTGGACCATATAGCTATGTAGAGGATTGTCAGAGGTTGCTCCAGTTAAGATTTCAGAAGTCCGCATGAAGATTTGAAGAAGTTATGGCCATCTGAGTAGAACCAGATTTTGCAGTATTCAGAAGAGACAGTGTGACAGTATTTTGAAGTGTGGAGGAAAAGGGAGCATTGGGATAGTTCAATCAAATGGATAGGGACAAACTTCCTCAAATGAGAAAGGCTTTTTGATGCTTCCGAGTGTAAGATCAAAAAGCCATTTTTCCATTGTTTGGATTTTGAGTTCCCTCCCAGATACTGGTGGTGGTGGTGTATAATATTGTTGTATGGTGGAAGAAGGTGGTTGTTGATAAGTAGACAGTGGTTGTTGGTAGTTTTGGTTTGGAGGTTGTTGATAATTAGATGGTGGTTGTTGATAGTTAGATGGTGGTTGTTGATAGTTTTGGAATGGATTAATGGGTACGTTGGTTGTGGAAGAGTGAGCATGAGATACTTGTGGAGGATTCACACAAGTGTTGTTGGGAATATATGAAGATGTTTGTTGTGGATTAGTAGAGGTGTTGTATGGGATAGAAGAAGATGATGGTTGTGATAGATAAGTAGAGGGATTGTTTGTGGTGTTTGAGGAAGGTGGTTTATGTGATTTAATAATGGGATTGCTTGGACTAGAGGAAGGTCATTTTAGTGATTTAGTAGAGGGGTTGGTTGGACTTGAAGAAGACAATTGATTTGAAGTATGAGATTGGTGTTGGACACCGATGTATGATAGCTTTAGGAGTGGTTCAATTGGTGTTTTGTGGAACATGTTTGTGAATTTTAGATTGTCAATTGGAAAAGAAGGTGGTAATGTGGACGTTGTGGGTAATGAAGATGAACGACCTCCACTACCGACAGTCATGGAGGTGCTAATGATATCCTTCTCCCAGATTTGAGAAGTATCAAAATCATAAGGTAATTTAGTTCCTTTTTGAGCAAGTAGATGGAAGTAATGATCACGGTTTGATTCCAAAAGTTTGTTAAGTTTCTCCAAGATCTCAGGATTTTGTAGGTCATCATATGATTTGGGGGATTCTTCATGTGTTTGTTGAGTGAGATTTTGGGATAAAGAAGCACCTATTGTATACCCTATAGGAACAAAGATGCTAGAGTCCATGCCCATGGTAAAATTTGATGCATCTATGGCTACTTTAGAGGTAGGTACCTCAAGATTGCCTTGCGGCGGATGTGGAATGTTTTCCATGGTTTGGTTTTGTTTTGATCAGGTGGTAGGCATGTGATTGGATTGGTTAAAAGTTATAAAATCTAGATCAACAGATTTTGGCTTGTTGATTATCTACCTCGAAATAGACTAATGACTTGGAAGGAAGACAAGGTAAGGCTATAGTGAATTTGACTATTCTTAAAAGGAGATCCCGTTTTGAAGGTAGGTTTGTTCACTAGTTGGTTTGATACTAATTGGTCTAGAAGATAAATTAGGAGATTGTATGATCTAGATTTTGGGATGCAATAACCAAGTCAAAGGAATGATTTGATGTTTTGGGATGGATTTGGAAAATGATGGTGGATGAAGATGAGGTGATGTTGATTGTGTTTTGGATTTCTTTTGGATTTTAGATTTTTAAATTGAAAAAATGAGGATGCAAAAGGGGAAAGTTTACACTATGTTTTTGGATTTTTGATTTTCGACAATGAAAAGGAAAGTTCTAATCACTATGTTTTTAGGATTTTTTGATTTTGACAAGGAAAAAGCGAGGAAGGGAAAGTTCTAATCACTATGTTTTTGGGATTTTTTGATTTGGTTTGCTCTTGGACAAGAAAAACATAATAGGCAATAGACACAAATGACTATTTCAACAAAGGTCTGTATGTTCGAGGCTCCTAAAAGCCCAAGTTTTCATAGGTATAAACACAATTTACAAACAAAACAAGAATTTTTTATCCCTAAAGACAAGGCTTCATTGCAATATTAGCTCACAACTTAGAATCTTCGTTGACTCAAATGTCATCACACCTAGTATGAGTGTGTATATTTTTTTATCTTTGCGAGAGAGGATAGATAGGGGCCTCCAAGAATGGAAGGGTGACCTAATCACCCTTTCCCTGGAAAGCTACAAGTAGCTTATTCAATACCGAGGATTTCTATCTCATCTCAATGGAGGCAATGGTGAGTAATCTTGAGGCCTTGTAACGATTCCCCTTGCACTAATAATTACCGCAACGTTCGAAGCTGAGTCAGCTGGACACTAACTACAAGGTTATTAGTAACTTTGGGGGACCAATGCCTTGTGCGCATCTAGCAAGCTACTAAAAGCTTTAACCAATTCTATGAAGAGTCTCATATACCTCACACAATGCAAAAATCATTTTCACAAAGTGTTGGTAAGCCTCTTTTCGATTTGGCACTGTAAGGCAAGGCTAACGCTGGTTAAGTCTTGGCTTTCTCTGTAACCAATTTATATAGCGTTCCAAAGGAAAGATCCACTTAGGGTCGTCCCTTTTGGATGAAGCACAATCCAAAAGCAGACCCTTCTAAAGGTTGATAGCATACATGGAAAGTGATAAAATGAATAACTTAAATGCTTTTGATTCCTATGATCATGTTGTCGTGTGAAGGAAGAGCATACATATTCAAGAAATTCCAGACATAGAAGACACACGTAAATTCCCTTAAGCCAAATTGAAATGTGAGTTCTAAGATTTAGTGATAATCAATATTACACATACATGTCAATTCCCTTAAGCAAAATAAAGTGTGAGTCCTAAGACTTTGTGATAATCTAGATTACACATAAATGTCAATTCCCTTAAGAAAAATGAAGTGTGAATCCTATGATTCTATGAGAATCAAGATTACACATACATGTCAATTCCCTTAAGCAAAAATAAAGTGTGAATCCTAAGACTTGGTGATAATCAAGATTTATCTTTGGCATACATCCTGCATCAAATCACATTAGTAGTCTTAAGAAAAAGTTTGGTCTTCATCAAACGATAAGAGGCAACTCCTGATTTCTACCTGTATTCCACCAAAACAAAAAAGAATCAAGAAATGTTCAAACCTAGATATGAGGTAAAAAATGAGTAATCTAGAAAATTGATGAGAAATATGATTAGTGATAGAAAAATAGACAGCATGACCAGATTCTACATGAAATTCTATGCAATTTCAAAAAACAATTCATGAAATTTCATTAAGAAATGCAAAAGTTATAGCGATTTGAAGATTCCAAAGTAAGGTTGAATTTGACTAATTATACCTAATGAAGTTGCCTAGATGGACTGAAGATACCTGTACTTCTACGAAGTTGAGCAAACCAACTTTCCAATGCAACCAGTTTCGCGAAAATTTGATATACCTGCAAAAAGTTATGCCAAAAAGAAAAAAATAGCCTACTTTGGCAAGTAAGAGGCAAGCTAGGCAATCTGAAAGCTAGGTGACCGCTAGTGGTTAGTGCAAAGTTTGGTCACAAGGACCGGTTAAGTTTAATGTTAGGGGTTTAAAATGTGATAGGTGAAAATCATATATGCAAACATAAACCAAAGATGAACATAAAACAAATACAAATCACCTCCTTTGCACAAACGGATTGCCTACATCAATCGAGTGAATTGAAGTTGCACCCAAACTCAATTGATTGCTCCTTGCTTTTTGCTTATGTGGATTGCTCTATAATTGTAATGTAAATATTGATCTCCCAAGGAATGATTGCGACAACATAAATTACTTGAATGAGAGATGATCAGAAATGGAGAAAGAGGCTCTTTTTATAGACTTGTGAGACAACAGATCTACGGTTGAGGATGATCAGAAAGATCAACAGTTGAGGAAGGTTGAGAGAATGTGCACGAATGAAAGAAGGACAAGTGTCCAAACCCTCTCATGCATCAAGGGAGTTAACAGATCTGATTAAGGAGTTGACTGAATAGATTGAGTAGTTAAGTGAATTGATTGAATAGTCATCTGAATTGATTGATTGGTTGATTGCTTAGTAAATTGAATTGATTGCTTTGTTAACTAATTTGATTGATGAGTCAGCTCTTTTGATTGACTATTAACTGATTGGAGAAATTTATGGTGGGTGAGGATAAATGGGAAATTAAATAAATAATTATTTAATTTCATGTGCACATGAGATAATTGAATTAAATATTAATTTTAATTCAATTTGGAGGAAATAGATTATTTAAATAAATATTTTTGAATTTATTTAAAGCGGGGGGAATTTGAATATTTAAATAAATAATTTTGATTTTATTTATTTAAATTGGACAAATAATGATTTAATTAAATAACTTGGATTATTTAATTAATGTGGAGGAATAAAAACTGATTTAATTAAATAATTGAATTATTTAATTAATATGGAGGATAAAATTGACTTAATTAAATAATCAGGGTTATTTAATTAACATGGAGGTTAAAATTGATTGATGAACTTAATCAAATAATTAAGAATTATTTAATTAAAGTGAATTATGGTAGACAAAACCTGATCTGGGAACATGTCAATTTTAGGTGTCTACATTTTGCCCCTCTTTGAGATGTGTTGCGAAGTAACATCATTTCAAAGAAGTTTAAAACATAGTGCTATGTTGGATAAAGTAATATATTAGTTTAGAGGAACAATATGATTGGATTAGAAATGATCATGCCCCAGTCAAGTAGTAGTGGATTAATTAATAGGTTGAATGATGCCCACTCGAGAGGACAAACGAATTGGAAGAATACGAGTGTGCTCTCAAAATGAATGGATATGAAGAAAATAAGGAGATAGAAGATGGAGAACAACATAGAGAAAAATGGAGAAGATAAAAGGATGGATGATAGAATGATAATCAAATGATAAGGATAGAATAAATAATTGAATGGGAGAAGTTACACTAATATGTATAATAGAGCAATCCTTTATTTTGATATAGCATAAGGATATTATGCACCAAGGTATAAGAACCCGGGTGACCATGTATCCAATGCATAAGACAGTTGACTCTGCAAAAAAACGGTTTGAGTTTAATACTGCTAGGTATAATAGAACCTTCTCAGATAAGTGAATGGAAAATAGTCTTAGCGTAGAATAGTCTTAATACAAAGGTCTTTGCAGAGCCTCAGATGTAAAAGATATTGATATGCAAGATGCTAATCCCACCATACACAAGATAGATATTAGACCTAATAGGAAAATAAAATCATCCCTCAAACACAACATACAAAAGCAATGACTATGCCCCAATCCATACTGTTGTCGCTACATACCAAGATTATAGATAAATCAAGATAGCTTTGACTAAGTAGTTAGATGGGAACAAAAGATAAATCAAAAGCAAAAATGACCAACTGATAACACAGATAGACAACCGACATGTTTTCTTGCCAAAGAGGGTATTCTAGAAAGATTTGAGGCCTTATCGTAGGAAAGATGTATTCGTTATGGGCTTTGGATCCAAGATGTATGGATATACCTAGATATAGGCAAATGGTATGCGGTGACGTATTGTTGTTTTAGGAGTAGTCTTGTTTTTGTTTCAGATTTTGATAAGCACTTTTAAACTTCCACAAGGATGCATAGTTCGCTTTTGCTTGAGTTAGTCATGTCTAGGTGGTATATGGATAGGATGGATTGCGGTAAATGGATGAAGTGACAAAGATAAATTTATTATGGGTTGAGATGGAGGATGGGGTGAAGGGGGTGGGGACAAGGAGGGTGGTGGGGGGATCTGGGAGTGGCGGGTGGGGCAACAGGGCGCAGGCAGGGGGTCGAAGCCCCTGTTTGCGTTGGCCTTTTTTTTTTTAAATTTTTGTTTTTTGGTTTAATTTTGTATTGTGTTTTTGATTAATTTTTTTGTTTATGTTTTTATTTTTATTTTGTTTTAATTTTTTTTTATTTTTTAGTGCTATGTGTTTTTTTTTGTTTTTTAATTTTTTTAATTTTTAATTTTTAATTTTTTAATTTCTTGTTTTTTTGACTAAAAACTATAAAAAAATAAAAATAAACCGCTCCAAAAAACAAAAATTTTTAATTGCTGTATGCTCTTCTTTTTTTTGCTTGGTTTTGATTTTTTATTTTATTTTATTTTTTTTAAACAAACAAATCAAATATAAATTAAATCTAAAATGAACAAATTTAATAATTTTTTTTGCTAAATGAGGCCAAAAGTAAAAAAAATTCAGTAACTAAAGGTTGGGGTGTTTTATGTCAATTTTTACCTATAAGGCCTTCGGGACTCAACGGTGAGGTCAATTTTCGCATAGGAGGCCATTTGTGAAAGTTGATTCCTGATTTTTTTGGTCCAAAAACACCTGAAGCTTTGTAACAAAGAAGACTCAACAAATGCTCACAAACGAGAGGGGTTAGATCACCGGGCGTGCCAAAATGTGATAGGTGCAAATCTGATCTGCAAACATAAACCAAAGATGAACATAAAACAAATACAAATCATCTCTTTTGCACAAACGAATTGCCTACATCGATCAAGCGAATTGAAGTTGCACCCAAACTCAATTGATTGCTCCTTGCTTTTCACTTATGTGGCTTGCTCTATAATTGTAACGTAAATATTGATCTCCCAAGGAATGATTGCGACAACATAAGTTTACTTGAACGAGAGATGATCAGAAATGGAGAAATAAGGTTCTTTATAGATTTGTGAGATAACAGATCTACGGTTGAGGATGATCAGAAAGATTAATAGTTGAGGAAGGTTGAGAGGATGTGTGCGAATGAGAGAAGGACAAGTGTCCAAACCCTCTCATGCATCAAGGGAGTTAACAGATCTGATTAAGGAGTTGACTTAATAGATTGAGTAGTTAAGTGAATTGATTGAACAGTCAACTGAATTTATTGATTAGTTGATTGAGTTAATTGCTTAGTGAACTGAATTAATTATTTTGTTAACTAATTTGATTGATGAGTTAACTTTTTGATTGGCTGTTAACTGATTTTGATTCGAGAAATTTATGGTGGGTGAGGATAAATGGGAAATTAAATAAATAATTATTTAATTTCATGTGCACATGGGATAATTGAATTAAATATTAATTTTAATTCAATTTGTAACTCACCCACTAATTTCTTCTCATAAAATATTTCTCCCACAAAAATAGCTCCCACTTTGTCATAAAATCTAACTTATAACTCCCTAATAATAGGCTGCCATAAAAACTGTCATAAACCTATCATAATGAAGATGTTAAATGATTTAAGAGTTACATTATCCCTATTATCCTCTCCATGAATTCTGCCCTCCTTGGATAGTTAATAATAATATTTTATTGATTAATTGACCCTTTTTTTTATCAAAATTGAAAAATAATAATTAATTTGAGACCAAGAATTTGTTGATTAATTGACCCCTAGCAATTCCCCCTTAACCCATTGGAAATATAAAATCATGGGCTTAAGATCCACAAAATTAAATTAATTAGAAAGGGAACATTATATATTATGAAACAAATTTCACCCCCTATAAACTTATTATTATTGCATAGGAGAAATCTAATCAAAATGAACCCAAGACATAAATTAAAAGAAACCAAAGGGTTTCATCTTCAAATCTTGCAAATGAATGCAAGTGCTCAAGTTGTGAAGAAATTGATAAACTCACATAAGATGAGTTTGTCTAACTTATATAAAAGTTGGGACACAAATTCTCATGTCCCAATATGTTCACAAATATTAAAAATAATAAAATATTAAATATGCTCCTCTTACATACACTTATAATCATCGTAAAGTTTATCATAAATAATTATGAATATACTCCTCACAACCCATTTGTAACTCACCCACTAATTTATTCTCATAAAATATTTCTTGCACAAAAATAGCTCCCATTTTGTCATAAAATCTAACTTATAACTCCATAATGCCATAAAAACTGTCATAAACCTATCATAATGAAGATGCTAAATGATTTAGGAGTTACATTATCCTTATTATCCCTTCTCCATGAATTTTCAAGCCCCTCCTTGGAGGGTTACTCAATAATAACATTTTATTAATTAATTCACCCCTTTTATCCAAATTGAAAAATAATAATTATTTTGAAACCAAGAATTAATAAATATTTCCCTAGCAATTCCCCTTTAACCCGTGGGAAATATAGAAATCATGGGCATAAGATCCACAAAATTAAATTAATTAGAAAGGGAACATTACATGTTATGAAACAAATTACTTATTATTATTACATAGAAGAAATCTAATCATATATTTTTTTCACCATTATACTATTATACATTGAATTTTTAACTAAACAAAAGAAAATTACCTAACACACAAAATAAATTAACATCTATTTCTTATCAAAGTACAAACCTATAGTCTAAATGAATGGCAAAATATATTCTTGTCCCAACCTCCCAATTGACCAATTTTTTTAAAAAAATATTCTTTCCTCTATAAAGAAATCTTTAATCCAATTCCTTTCACAACCTTAAAACTAAGGCTTAAATTTGATGGTCACCTCCTTGTCAAGCAATTTTTTCCTTTCAATATGATCTTCCTAAAATTTTAATTATAACTTACGACAAAAATACTTAAATACAACCATACGGCCATCAAATTTAAACCTATGAAGTTAAACCTAAACAAATCCCCTTAAAAAGAATCTATAGTCCTCTTCATCAATTACAAATATAATTGAAACTGCCTTCCATAATACCACTCAATAATAAAATTGAAGGAAGCATTGGGCCTACCATGAAAGTGCATGATTTTCAGGGAGCTTCTTAAAAAGCCCATAGGAAAACGAAGACCCTGCCATTATTCCTTCCTGTTTTAAAATGGCTACCGGACAACCCGGTGGCTCTGACCAAACTAAAAAGCCATTAGTTTAAAAAAAATATAAAAAATAAAATGTCACAATCTCAAACCTTCAAAAACACACGCTAAATACTGTGTTTTAGGGAAATTTGTCTCGAAATAAGTGCCCACGATGCTACAAATCCTTGGGGATTACTCATAAGCCGCCATAGTTTATCCAAAGGCAAAAAGGAGGTTTCTGATAACACCGGCATTAACGAGGTATGTTGAAAGCTTTTTAAAAAATCGCAGCTGATTTCGTCCGTTCATGATAATCTTTGAGTGTATGTTCAAATCGCAGCCGATTTCGTTCATCCTCGATGACTTGGATGGCAAAGTTTAGGTGTGCTCAAAGTTTGCTGTAATTTGAGCCTTTTTGAGGCAAATTTGGTTAAATTTTCGTCATTTACTGATAATTTGTTGTTATTTGAGCTATTTTGAGTCAAATTTGGTTAAGTATTTGTTATCTATTGAGTTTTTTTAAAGGAAATTTCTTTACTTTTGGAGATGGCATTTTACCAGCTGTTGAATGCCCGATTATTTGTTCTTCAGGATTTTTACAACCATCCGGCCGCTCTTGTGTCAGAATAGAGGTTAAGACGCATAGAAAAAATGAAAAATCAAACGTATTCCTTAGTTTTACTGCTATATGCATAGAAATAACAAATATTAGAGGTTTTACAACGGGTAAAATACAAGTCTATGCCACTTATAATCCGAGATTCGCTGTTAGAATACATACGAACATTGAAGATATGATTTAAGAAAAAAAAATTACTCGGAATATTGAGGTTAAAATATACAGAAAAATAAAAGACGAGAAGTTTCCGTTATGTAAAGTCTAAAGTAGACAGAGAGATCGATTCAATACAGGGTTTGTTTGCGTTAATTATGAAAATATTGCCGTCTTTTGCTGGCAATGTCTGTTTGATTCCTTAAAAAAAATTGTGTGTGAAACCTGTTGGTCGCAGGGTTTGAACTGTTGACGTGCTTGATTGCGTGATATTTATTCCGATAATATCAAATTTTAGGCATTTTGAAGGATTTGACTATTTCCAAGCATTTGACCCGTTTTATTATGAAAACAGAGGTTGAAATACATGGAGAAGTTAAATACTAGAAATGGTCTCTGCTTTCATTGTTAAAAATTAAAATGGAGGTTTAATTGTATAGATAGGTCAAATATTTTATGTTTTAGTTAATTTTTTTGGGGCAAACTCTTGCAAGATATGTTCTTTTTTTCAAAATTTATGCGTGGAAGCCCTCTGCGTGCAGGATTTGAACCCTTCCTCCATTGCAGTGAATTCACTATAGAAATATAAGATTTGCAGTGATTTGAAGGGGCTTCATTGTTTCTGCAGGAAATCGGTTATCTTTATAAGGTATTCAATGAAAGCAGTCTCTCCAGCTATCTTCTTATTGCTGTTACATCAAATCTGTGTTGATTTTTAAAAGGAACATGTCCATTCCTTAATGCATTTTGAAAAAAATAAAATTATATACTGCTTAATTGAATTTGTGGACACAAAATTTTGGGTTTTATTTATTTTAATTTGCTTGTAATATAAGTCAGGGTGATAAAAAATGTTGATTTGCTTGATCTGGGGTTTCTCTCTTTGACTGAAGAGCTTGAACAATGGTTGTGTAGGTAGGTCTGAAAAAGGTTGGAGTTTTTTGTACTATGGTCGGAATGAAAGGGGAAGTGCAATTAGAGCCTTCTAACGAACAAGAAGTGGGTGATGTGGATTCAGTTCCTCTTCTTCAGCCACCTGCAATTGTATCTGCTGAGAAGGATAGTGAAATCCATGATGAAGAAAGTGATACCTCATCTGCTGCTTGTTGCCGTATTTGCCTTGAGTTGGAGGCCTCTGATCCAGGTAATTTTTTCTTTTATTATTGGCTTGGTTTCTTTAATTCTTGGCCGGGAACAATTCAGAATTTACTGTAACCTAAGTAGCCTCTGTTTGATTAATTTTGCTTTGATTCTTATAGCCAAGCATGTTAGCTATCTCTTAGACTGTGGGTAGGAGCCTGAGGTAGAGTAAAATTGAGGGCTTGCCTGGAGATAGGTGGCCATGATCAATGCATATATATTCCTTCCAAGTCACCCAGGACTTGCACCTGACATTTTTGATGTACATGTCACCCTGAATTTTATTCTGTATGTTACTCCTTCACATGTAATTTGGGGATTTGAACCTGAGGTGTTACTATGAAAACCCCAAAGCTTTACCACTTGGGCACAACCCAATTGGCATTGGGATTTCTCTCATACTGCACTGGAATAATATTTTTGAAGTACTTTGTTATCACCATTGCGAATAACCACGCATTTGCTGAATTGGATGAGCAATTTGACCCCTATTCCTTTTTGATTCCATTTCCGAGTTTTCAAGATAATTTAAAAGCAATTTCATATTTCAGCTCTGGAAAACAACTTAAGAGCTAGATTCCCCCAATCTTTTTAAAAATCAATTAATTTACCTGTAATGCCCAAATATATAAGCTCAATTTACTATTCTCACTCTAACAATGAACAGTTGTCAATAAATTTGTTTTCATCATGGTAATTGCTTATTGGCTTCAAAATAAATTAATTTACCTGTAATGCCCAAATATATAAGCTCAATTTACTATTATCACTCTAACAATGAACAATTGTCAATAAATTTGTTTTCATCATAGTAATTGTTTATTGGCTTCAAAATAAATTAATTTACCTGTAATGCCCAAATATATAAGCTCAATTTACTATTCTCACTCTAACAATGAACAGTTGTCAATAATTTTGTTTTCATCATAGTAATTGTTTATTGGCTTGGTATGTGCCTAAACTTGATAACCTTTTAAAGACAATCTCTTGTATAGCACCATTTTCAGACAGAACATTGACAATTTTGAGTATCCTATTGGCTCTCATGTGATGGCATGCCATTCTGTGTGGGCATAAACATAAATATGAGTTGTTAATGGAGGGAGTAATTGATTTTAATCATTTTAGATTTCAATTTATTTCTTTAGGAAAAAGATAACCGTGTCGTTGACTGTTTTTCCTGACATACTAAATATCAGATGTTTGTATCATATGAGAGTCCTTGCAAACATTGATGTTTCCATTCCCTATTTGAAGAGCCCTTGTACAAGTGTTTTTTAGCAGAGCCTAAGAAATTCAGCATTGAAGGCTGCATGGACATTGCTTACATAATTAACTCGCAAAAGTGGACAAATGCTAAAACGTCAAGGCTGCATGGTCCGTATTTCCACATTAAGGATCAATAGTGGACAAACATCCTAACCTTGAGAATAAACATAAACATCATATCTTCCACAATTGAGGGAAACATCCTATCTTCCACAATTAATGAGCTACAGGGGGACAAACATAACTTGTAGTTACTCAGTTTCTTGTATTTTGACTTCATTTATTTGAAGAGTGGTGGCAGCCTGCACTATGCAGGCCTACTTCTGCCTGTAAGCTGAGGAAAGATGCAAAGGACCTTAGTAATATTTCTTTTGAAGGTCTTCACAAATAACCTAAAGATTAAAACAGCTATTTTGACTTCTCAGCTGACTTCTAGTCCAAGCTGTTGATTTGTGTACTTGCATGCCTTTGTTCTTTTACTGCTAATCAAGTTAAGAATAAAGTATATCAGGCAGATATTCAATTTCCACAAGCTTGAGTGCTGCTGTCATAGCTTGTAAGCTCCGCATGTTTTTTCTTTAATATCTATTTCAAATTGCCTTTAGCGCTTCTTCATGGCCTCTAGGGAAGTAGTGTCTAGTCGCCTACCCCTTTGGCTGTTTAAATGCACACTAGAGAAGTATTAGTTTTAAATTTTTAATATCAACAAAAATTCTGATTGCTTCCAGATATCCATCAGCATCATGAGGGTTTAGATTATGCATTGTAGTGATAATGTAAGACAGTCAGTTATAAATTCTTTTGCCAAAGATAACAAATGGAAAATGTGATGGGAATCAGGGGTGGAGAGGTTTTGGCAAATGTACGCCTTCATGTTTACATGAGATTTACGTATTCTTTAGATATTTAACAATCAGACATATTGCTAATAGTTCAACTATCATAAAAGAACAGGCATGGCTATCATCATTCACCAAAAACATGCCCCTATGTCACTTTAGACACATGTATCATCATTGCATGCTGATGGCTATAATTGAATCATATACTTAAATAATAGAAAATAAAAAGTTCAATTTTTTAAGAATAAAAAAAGTAAATGCCAATAAGAAAGCAAAGATCAGTAGTTTCAACTTTCTATAATATGAGCTAAGTAAGGTAATGCCACATCATTTATGGGGCAATGTTTAATATTATCTACAATGTGCATGCTGCACATTATGTCTAATGCTGAAATGGACAAAAAAAATCTGATAGTGATATTTAAAATAAGCTACAAAATGTCAGATAAGAGTGCTTTGCCCTTCTTTTACTAAAATTTGGCGCCCAGAACATTGTTTTCTGCAAAGCTGAAATAACATCAGTGGTAGAGAATAGCTGCTGAAAATTGCAACATTTTCCAGCTATCAAGAAACATATTACTCAGGTTGAGAGACTTGATAGATGGCTGAGAAACAATAATTTCATTGGGCAGTGAATTTCTGTGTTTCTTGCAACAGAGATAAAAGATGTCTTTTTGTACTAGAGCAGTTGTCAAGTTGAACATTTATTTAGAAGTATTGAAATTCCTTCTCCAAAATATGGTTAAACCCACTATAGATATAAGGGAAAACTGACTAAAAGTAAAATTAGTCATGAAAGTTGTAAATAGGTGGTTGGTTAGCACTGCCTATGATTGATTGCACACCATAATAAGATTCTCTTATTTGATGATCTTTGATGTTGTATTATCTAGGAGATGAATTGATCTCTCCTTGCATGTGCAAAGGCACTCAACAATTTGTTCATCGTTCATGCCTTGATCACTGGCGCTCAGTTAAGGTGTGGTATTGTGTCATCCTGAATTTCTCTTGTATGTTTATCAGTATCACATATTGAAGTTTTCTGGTGATGAATGACAACGTATAACCAGCATTATAACATAACTATCTTGGTGTCCAGGAAGGTTTTGCATTCTCGCATTGCACAACCTGTAAAGCACAGTTTCATCTACGGACTGAAATACCAGAGGATTACTCTTGGCGTAAGCTAAAGTTTAGGATCTTCGTCGCACGTGATGTCCTCCTTGTGTTTTTGGCAGTGCAAACAGTAAGTGATAGATCTTGGTGATTCTGCTTACCTCAATTTTTAGTCTCAGTGATTCTGCATGTTAAAGTTTGTTTGTATAAACTACTACTATGGGAGTCTATTAATAGTCACAAAAACATATCTGTCCTTTTATATTCTTTTGTGCATGTTCCTTCTGTGTTTGATTATTGACATAGATATATTCGTGTTCCAGCTGTTGTGAAATAAATGTTGCAAATATTATAGAATTGGAATTGTCACAATATATGCAAGCATATCATAATTCCTTGCTTCCTATTTAAATCCTTCTTTGTATGTGTTCACCTACTTTTTTGTAGCGCATAGGATGGTCCATTCACTAAGATCTCTGCAAGTGTTTCAGATCATAAACATTTGATGTATATTTTTGTATACAAAATGATACGAGTTGTGGGTATGATAGTTTTGGATTTGGGGATTCAGCAATCTATCTATATATATATATATATATATATATATTTGTCCTAGATAGTTTGAACTTTGGCCCATTAAGCATCTGCTAATACGCTGCATTCCCGTTACAATTTAGAATCTTCATTAGAGCACAGTTTTGTACCGTGGCTGAGAAGCAAGCCATCTCATTATACTGCCCTCAAGTCAAGGCTTCATTGAAAGTCAACTCTGCTACATTCATCAGCCACATATACATGAAAATATATATGTGGAAAATTGAGAATTTTACATATACATGAACATATATATGTGGAAAATTGAGAATTTTACATGACCTCTAGACATTGCAGATCATGTTCATGAATGACCATTGAGATCATGATTAGTTCAATTTTGATTTGTTATTTACAAGTTCATTACATGATATAACAGGAGTAAGCATTATGATATTCATTATGAATTCTTGGATTACGAAAATTGCCATCTGAATCTTGAAGTTCTAAGCCAATATGTGAAAGCTACAGAATCTGAGCTGTGGAAAGATCTAAAGTTTGGGAGTCATCATATTCATGATAGCTACCACCCTGTACATTATTCATTCAGACATTCAGTAAGTGCTGAATCTAATAGGACTCTCTAGCAGAAGCATAACCAAAAATGTAAAACGATGCAGAAGTGGAATAAGCATCTCCCACAGCTGAGCTTTGATAAGAATATCTTGGGAGGAAGATCCTAGTTACAAATTAGCTATCATCAAGTAAGGCTTATCGAAGTCAGCAGAATTCACAACTGGCAATATCAGAGCGATTTCTTTGCATTCATCTTTGAATGAGAGAGAGCATGAAAAGTTATACGAAAATAAACAAGATCTCCTTTTGCCGATGTCAACTTTTTTGTCTTCACAGAATCAATGGATCCATAAGTGCACTGATTTTTCTCAGTTAGCCATCATCAAGTAAGGATTATCCAAGTCAGCTTCAGAATTCAAATCCCACAATGTTAAAATTCCTTAAAAATACGGTCTCAAAGAAACCATGACTATCACTTGCACTAATACCTTTTAGTCATATTGGTAAAATAATCCGAATAATGAATATCCTAGTAGTATTTCATACAGAATAAGTCAGGTTAAGCATAACATCTCCGTGCTAACATATTCATAAGGAATGTTTACTTTCTCGAAATTGGAGGTCATGTACCTCTTTTGATTGCTTGAACTTTAGATTGCCAATATGGTGACTGGACAAGGTTAAAGGGAACTGTACATGCATATATGCAATTAACATTGTGGTTATCTGTATCTTGTCTTACTGCATTCTTTGACAACATCTCAACATCTCAGTGCTTAATCTCTTTCTAGAGTCTTTGGAAACAAGGGGGGTTTCCAACTGACTTTTTTTGGGTAGTTGGAGGCTTTGTTCCTCCTTTCTTTGCTGTATGAATTGCTGACTGCTCTTTCTCAAGTTTCATTATGGACTTTTAGGAATATTTTTCACATTCTTTTGGTTCGAACTCAATTTTCTTGAAGTAAATAGGTTCTCACCCTAAAGTATGATTCATTCTAAATTCTAATTTGTTTGCAGAAATTACATTGCCATTTGCAACAAAATTTTCCTTTATTTTTCTTCTTGCGATATTCACTTGTTTGGATATAATCACAATAGTGAGTTTTGGGATACTCTTTGCTTTTTTTCTCGCAACTTGGCCCACCTTTGTAGCCGTCATCTCTTCCTCCTTGAGATCGACAACTAGTTTGCTAACCAAATGAAGAAAGAGAACTTACCGTAATTCTAAGAATTGAGGGGAGCTGATTCTTTAACCACAAGATTATGATTGTGTAAATTAGTGGTAAAAAATAATCTAAATTTGTGTTATGCCACTTGAATTTTCATCCAAATGATATGGGAATTTCTTTGGATTAGAGTTAGAGTGTGCGTTCAAGCATAGTTGGAAAACTTGGACTCGACAAAAACTCGACAACTTAAAATTAAAAAAATAATTTAAATTTCTTTAAAAACACAACTTTTTTACAAAATTCAATGACAAAATGTATCCAATGAGTCCATCAATTACAAAAGTGTTTTCTATTAGATTTGATTTATGTTCCATGGAGTTTCTTGACGGGGAGATGGGGGAGCGAGTTTTAGGATGAGGGGACAAAGGGCCTAAGTTTGGGGGTGATAGGGGGACAGTGGTGGGTGGGGGTTTGGGGGCGGAGCCCCCAACAGGGTTGAGGGGCAGCGCTCCTCGCAGGGTTCTGGGGGCAGTGCCCCCAATGGGGTTGAGGGGCAACGCCCTTAGCGGGGTTGAGAGGCAATGCCCCACGTGGGGGTTTGGGGGTAGTGGCCCCAATGGGGTTGAGGGGCAGCACCCTTGACGCGTTCCTTGTAACGGTATAGGGCGGGGTTGAGGGGCGGAGCCCCCACCACCAAGCCCAAATTAAGGCCTTCGATACCACACAAACCTTCATGGTGCACGCCATTTTCACAATTTTATAACTATGTTTTTTGCAATACCAAGTCCTTACTTTTCCAATCCTAATACTCACTCTTGCAGCCTTTAACCTCTCATTTTTTCACTTCTGTGATTGCTTAGGGTGTGGGTTGGGCCAATAGACCATTAGGGTTAGGGTTATTAGCACGAAGATCCAAAAGAAATTCTAATCTAAAAAAAAAAAAACTTTTTGCTTTAGTTGCTATGTTTGGCGACTTTTTCGCTCAGACTTGCTGAGTTTTTAGCAAGTTTTTCACCAAAACTCAGCAAGCAAAAACTCGCGAGTTTTTGGCCGAGTAACTTGCCACAGTAAAAAAGTGGCGAGTATAGAGTTTTCCATCTATGCGTTCTGTTGTGACCTAATCACACATTGCCCCATTGCAAATGGGGACCCCCTTTTTTTTTGCAATTTTGAGCTTGTCGGGTCTTTTACGAAGTGTCATTAGATCAACTCTTCTCCACAAATTGGACAATGTTTCTCTTGGACAAAATGAAATCTATCAAGTGATTCAATCAGGGAGCAAGTGAAGGCAAAGCATGTCTTGAACTCCTGAAATTGACTAAGTCTAATGTTCGAGATCCTGAAAATTGACTAAGTCTGAAATCTGGTGGATCCTCAAAAATCTAGAATCTGCATGTTAAATTCAATATCTGAGCATATACTTAAATATATTTTTAAATATACTTCCATCCAAGACATGTCGAAATTAGGCGAAAAAAGTTGAAGTCTTGGACCTTGGGCGGAAATTTCTCATGAGCATTTAGTATGTGCCCAGGAAAAGAAGGAAATTTTTCATCAATGAACAGAATGCGCCCAAGCAAAAGTAATGAGACTTCGTCAATTCGAGCAATAGAGGTGATCAAAACTTGAAAATTTGACTAGTGAAAATGGGGAAACTGACTGCTCCTGTTTAGTGTGCGCCCAAGAAATTAAGGAAATTTCTCATCAAAGAGAAATTTGCGCTCCAAGAGGAAGGAGGATTTGAATCATGAAAAAATGCAAAATCATTCAAACAATGAAGTGAAATTAGCCAGAGAGAAAAATGTTGAAAATGGAAAATTTTCTAAGTCAAATGAGGAAATTTCTCATCAAAGAGAAATTTGCGCTCTAGGGTAAATCAAGGAAATTTGACAAAGAAAGTCTTACTTGGTGTGAAGGTTATCATCTTGCATTGGGCAACCTACTGGAGATTGTTTGGAAAACTTAGGAAACTTTGTGAAGTTTAAAGTTGTAAAAAAGGGAAATTTCAAATCAAAGAGAAATATGCGCCCTAATGAAGGACTCTTCTTTGGCAAGTTAATCAAATGTTACTTCCCTTAGTCAAATTCATGAAAATATATGAAGAAATCATGTGAAATTGTTTGAAAGGGTTGAAAAGAAATGAGAAATCTTTCAAAATTGACTTAAGTGTTCAAATTGAAAAGTTGGAAATTTCTCATCAAAGAGAAATTTACGCCCTTGCAAACAAGGAAATTTCTCATCAAAGAGAAATTCACGCCCTAGGGAGAGGTATTGGATTCATCAAAAAATGCTTAAATTGTTTAAACATCACAAGTTTGAAGGAAAAATGAAAAATCTCAACATCATTCGCCAAGAGAAGAAAAAATTGAGGGAGAAGCAACAAAAGTTCTAAGTGTTTAACTTAAAAATGAGGAAATTTCTCATTAAAGAGAAATATGCGCCTTTGCTAGGGTGCAAATTTCTCATCAAAGAGAAATTTCCACCTTCAAAAAGCTTGATCAAAAATCCAAAAATTTGCTTTGCAAGTTGAATAAGTCGGCCTAGGGAGAAAGATGTGAGTTTTAAAACAAAGAAAATTGTTTCCTAAGTAGGCCGACCTGCGTAGAAAAGATGAAGTTGAAATGCTATATAAGAAGGATTGAATTTGGGTGAAAAACGATTAAGGTTTTGTATGATTTCCTTGCATTGAATTTGAGTAGTTGGGGAAATTGTTTTAAAATTGAGTTTTATTTATCCCACATTCATAAGGAGGGCTAAATTAGTCTTTGAATTCCCTTTATATCAAATGTCACATCTTTGTACTAACTTGAGATATTTTGCTTGTAGGTTGATGATGTATGTTAAAGGAGCGTCAAGTGTTGAAGGAGAGCGACACCAACTTGGGATGAATCTATGTGGACGAGATCAAGAAGAAATATCAAAGTATGCGGAGGCGAGCTATCCAGAGGAGCATCCAGAAGATTGAAGTATCATCAAGCGCATTCACCTTATATCCAAAGAAGGCGTCGTCACCGGAACGGAGAAAGAACATTACACTTCATTGAAACATCATTAAGTTCGCCATCATCTTATTTCCAAAGGAAAATTTCATCACTGGAAAGAGAAGAGCTTCATCATCATCTTGCAAGCTCAATCATCTGAAAATGAAGAAGATAATCACTCCACCTTTCATGTTCAAAAATCCAGTGTCACAAGAGGAACATCTATCCAGAAGTTCATTTTCAAGGATTCTTTTGATTTTTCCATAGTCACCTATTCCATGTGTCAGAAGGACAAAGCATCCATCATGAAATCTACTCTAGGAGTGCATGTACATGACATTTTCCTACGTCATCCAACGTTGAAGCCTGCATAGGAGACAAGAATTTCGCAAAATTACAAATGAACAAAGATCATCAAGAAATTCATAAATTTCACTAAGGCATGAAAGACAACTTGAAGAATTTCAAAATTCCCAAATTTGCAAGTTTGAAAGATGCAAAGTTCCAGAGTTGAAAATCCAAAATCAAAGACTACTTCAAAGAATTCATAATTTGGGAAAATATTTCGAGCAGTGTGAAAACAAAGAAAATCAAACTAGTTAGCTCAACACTGAAGTGGCATTGTCATTGTCCAAGTTCATTGCATTTGCAAGAAGATAAGAACAAGGAAGGCGCCACATAGGCAATCCTCATAGATTCCAATATGTCATCCTTATCATCTTGGAAAGCGTGCCTTCATTGCTCTTGCTTTCTTACTAAAAATAGCAAGTTATTGTAACTACCTTGTGTTGTCCAAATCTTGGCCATTAATTCCAAAATCAATCTGGGCCCTTCATTGTAATTCTTGAGCACTATATAAAGCTCACTTCTCTCATTTGTAAAAGAGGATCATTAGAAAGTAGAGTAGGAGTAGAGTAGAGGAAGCTCTTCTAAGTTGTTGGAGAGAACTTATGAGATTGTTGTAATCACTTCCAAGATTAATGCATTTCTCATGGAAGTTTGGTGACAATTGCGTTGTTTTGGAATGTCGCATGGTTTCTTATTTCTTGAATATGATGGAGATGTGTTTCCAAGTAGCTTAGTTGATAGATTAGAAGATCATTGGTGTAATGTTAATATGTTAAGATATTTGATGAATTCCTTCTTGGTTCATACTTTTCGTGGATTGTCGAAGGCAACTCACTTTGCAAAGTTAGCCTGAACCTTCATGTGCTCTAGTTCGATTGTGAAGATTGTTCAAGCTGCGCCAGCTGTGGGTGTTTGGATGTGTGTTTCACAATATGAAAATCATTGGGTTACCTTAGAAGATTGCACTAACTTCGTGTAATTGTTGGTTCTCATGGTGAAGTGAATTTCGGTTTCATGAGGAATTTGTCTATCAGAGCATGTCCATTATATCATTGTCCTTAGAATAGCTTTCTCAACCCGTATCCTTTTTTCATTTTCTTTCATAGCTTGTTAGAAGTAAGTTCCACTTCACAAGAAGGAGAATAACATATTTGAGTGGAGAAAGGAGCCAATTCAGCTTAAGTCCCTTTGTGAGTTTTCAGCAAATCACATCAACTACTGAGTCTATCCATTGCAAGTCAAGACCTGACATATCATGAGCCTTTGAGTTGTCTCATTGGATCATAGTGCTTAGCCTTTGAGAGACTTTATTCAAGAGAGGATAAAATACTTAGTATTTTGTTTTGAGTTTGCATGTGCATAAAAAACGCATCAACACGTTCATGTGTAGAGGATGATTTATACTTCGTAAACTAACAAACAAAAACAAGTCACACGATAGAGAGACCCAGATTTATCTTGGAGACCTCAAGGTGAGGAAAACCAGTTGGAAGTGTATATGATAGTCCCTTGAAGGAGATAAATGATTGTTTATCTTCTCTATCTTTGTTTATTTATGGTTGTACATATGATACATGTTGTGATGTAATCACACATCGCCCCATTGCAAATGGGGACCCACCTTTTTTCTTGCTTTTGTCTTTGTTTTGCTTTAGGTTTAGGCTTTCTCTGAGCTTGTAGGTTTGGTAGTGTTGTTTTGCCCATGTCTCGCCAAATTCTTGCTAAGAAGTCCATATCCTCTCATCCTGATGCATCTCTTGAAGCCCTGAAATTGACTAAGTTTGGTGTCCTGAAATCCTGAAAACTGATTAAGTCTGAAAGTTGGTGGATCCTCAAAAATCTAGAATCTGCATGTTAAATCCCATGGATCCGATACCTATCTCAAACATCCGGAAAGTATATTTCAAAATATTTAAAGTATAGGAAATTATTTTGAAATATATTGGATTTCAGGCACTGAAAAATGGCTAAGTATGGGAAATTTCTTCTCCATGAGCGCAATGCGCCCAACTTAAGGAAATTTCTTCGACTCTCAAGGTATGCGCCCAACTTAAGGAAATTTCTTCAACTCTCAAGGAATGCGCCCTCCTTGGTGAAATGTTTCCAACATCCATCAAATGTGCCCATTATGAAAATTTCTTTAATCATCCTTAAATGCGCTCCCACTCAAGAAAATTTCTCCAACCTTTAGGAAATGCACTCTGTAGTGACCCACTTATTTATTTTATGAATGCAGCAGCAACAAAACACATATACACATGGAAATTCAAACACAAAACCACAGATACACATATGCTAGAACAAGAACTTTATTACTTGATATCTTCCAATGAGTTTTTGTACAGAAATGAAGTGCAAATATTGAAAATATGAAATGAACAGCAATCTGATATAATTTTCGTCTGCTAGGAATGAGTGCTGGAAACACTAAAAACCTCACCAATCCCCTCTAGGACTCCAAATGATGTCAAGTAAGTTGCAAATGCTTCCTCTAGCCTGGGTGTCCAAACTCCACTGAAGAAACCCTGGTAAAAGTGGCAGATTTATTTATGCACGAACTCCAATGCAGCTACCAGCATGGCCATACCATCTAGGGAGGGCGAATTCTTCTAGAAAATCATAGACTTTGTCAAATGCTCTGAAAATGTAGGCAAATGATCGCTTGGGGATGAGAATCAAATGGGTCAAATACCCAGAATGACCTTGGTCTTCGATTTCTCTCCACGAGCAAAACTTCGTTTCAGCCTGTCAAAACCAGCAATACCTGAATGATGCAAACATTCTGAAATTTCATTGAAATCCTTCCATATGCACTTGTGCAACCTCTGTGTGAAGCTGCTCCTGAATGATCAGCTAGGGATTATCTCTCAAATCCGAAACTGATGTTAACTATGAGGGTTTTCGTCCTCAAAGCCCTAGGATCAATGGACAAGCCAACAACATATAATATCAACAAATATTCAACATACCCAAATGATGAGACTTTGCACCCTTTTATTCTTTTCTCTTTGGAAACATTTAGAAACTTCCTCAAAAGGAGAGGGAAACCTTTCTTTTTTGAGAAATTGGAAAGAAAACTTTTATTTCCATCCTTTTAGTCACTTTCTATCTTTTTTTCCCTTATTTCCATCCTTTTTCTTTATTTCTATCCTTTTTCCTTTTATTTCCATTTTCTTTGTTTTTTCTCCTCGAGGGGTTCCTCCTTTTTGCACAATTAATTCATTTTATTATTTATTAAATATTCACATGACCCTCTTTTAAAAACATTTTTAAGTTGTGACTCTTAGGCATAGGGGTACAACATAACTTTTTAACTTTATAATATTCAATTATGCCTAGACTGCCTTTTTGTGAATAAAACAATAAAATATTCGTATTATAATGCCCTTGTCCATTCCAGCTATAAACTGTCAAGGAAGACTCCATGTTGAACCTTGCCATAGTCCATGTTGCTAGAAATAGCACTTACTAAAAATAGTAAGCTTAGGAAAGTCCTTAGATGCCAATGTAGAACATACCACCATAAAGCTCTCTGAAAACCCAGAAGGAATCCAACGATCAAACTTCCATACATTGACAAACCAATCCCTGAAACTCAAAAGATATCACCACATAGTTGGAAACCCTAATTTTTGCCTCCAATTAGCCTACGGGCCTTCAGAATAGGCTAATGGTTACCCCTGGATATTACTGGCGAGAAGGGGACATTACAGACTCCAATTCAAGAAAATTTCTCCAACCTGTCTCATATGCGCTCTGCCTTGTGAAATTTCTTCACTCATTGCCAGATGCGCTTTGCCAAAGGAAAATTTCTTCACCATGCCTCAAATGCGCTCAAACCAAGGCAAGTTGCTAGGTCGGCGAGAAGGGAATAAAAGGCAAGTTTTAAAACATGAGAACAAAACCTTCTTCGTTGTATGGAACAAGTAAGATCTAACCCAAGATCTTTGCAAGATATCTAAAAGTGAAATGTTAGAAGAATCCTAATGAAAGATTGTTGATGATCAATATCTTTGAAATTGACAATTGTTTTCCTTGTGGTAGGTGATGGAGGATCCAAAAAAGAGAATGACAAAGCTTGCATCGGGAACATTCAGAGCTTGGAAGAGTGTTGCTCGAGATCACAAAGAAGGAGAAGATACCACTGAAAGCTTTGCATGTGCATCCAAGGTCATCATTAGAGGAGGTCCACTGCACGACATCAAGACTCATCATTTCATCATTGAGAAGCGCATGTCTAGGAGTTCAAGAATCCAGGGACACGTTTCATGCACCAGGCAGAGATAGAGAACATAGTGCAATCCACTCCAAGAAGTCATGGACAAAGACATCTTCTACTTCTTGCACCATCCAGAGTCGAATCCTACACAAGCACAAGGACATCTTGAGAAGAGAAATGGGTCAATCATCAAGCAATTCATCAAATACATGAAAAAATTCTAAGTTTCCCGAGTTTTCAAGTTCGAAAGCAGCTAAGTTCCAGAGGTGAAAATCCAAGTTCAAAGACTATTCTAGGAAAATAATAAGATTTGGGAAAGTATTCCAAGCAGTGTGAACATAGAGAGAATCAAACCAGTTTGCTTGAGAAGTTGCTGAGGAGGCATGTGCACATCGCGGATCAATCACATTTTGCCACATCATCCGTCCAAGTTCAATACATGTACATCAAGAAAAGGCCAAGGAGGGCGCCCATCTAGAAGATGCTCTAAAGATTCCATTTCATGCTTATTACATTGGAAGACGTGCCTTCATTGCCTCTCTTTTGGGTGGTTATGCATTGTTGTCACAATTTGAGCCATTGATTCTCAAAATCAATCTTGGCCGTTCATGTAATTTTGGAGCCTATATAAGGCCCATTTCTTTCATTTGTGAGGTTAGAAGTTATTAGCTCGTGCATGAGTAGTAGTAGAATAGGAGTATATTAGAGGAGACTCTTCGAAGTCATTGAAAAGACTTATGAAATTGTTGTAATCAAACACTTCCAAAATCAATACAAGCTCATTGTTGTTCTCATGGTGATTTGTGTGATTGTGGAATGTTAGCATGGTTTCTAATTCTCGAATATGATGGAGATGTGTTTCCAAGTAGCTTAGTTGATAGATTAGAAGTTCATTGATGTAGTGTTAATATGTTAAGATATTTGATGAATTCCTTCTTGGTTCATACTTTTCGTGGATTGTCGAAGGCAATTCATTTTGTAAAGTTACCCTGAACCATCATGTGCTTTAGTTCGGTTGTGAAGATTGTTCAAGCTGCACCAATTGTGGGTCTTTGGATGAATGTTTCATAATATGAAAATCCTTGAATTATCTTAGAAGATTGCATTGACTTCGTGTAATTGTTGGTTCTCATGGTGAAGCAAAGTTTGGTTTCGTGAGGAATTTATCCATCCTAGCATGTTTCATTATCTCATTGTCCTTAGAATAGCTTTCTCAACCCTTATTCTTTTTCATTTTCTTTCATAGTTGGTTTTAGAGTTCCATTTCATAAGAAGGAAGTATCATATTTGAGTGGAATAAGGAGTAAATTCAGCATAAGTCCCTTTGTGAGTTTTCAGCAAATCACAGCAACTACTGAGTCTATCCATTACAATACATGAATTAGGAACCTTGGAGTTGTCTCACTGGATCACATTGTTTAGCCTTTGAAAGACTTTATTCAAGAGGATAGGATACTTAGTATTTTATTCTGAGTTTGCATGTGCATAGAAAACACATCAACAATACAAAAGGTAAAGGAACTCTTATGGAAGATGAGTGGTTGATGTTCAACTCAGTTCATCATCTATTGCCTGTTATGTAGAAAGTAATGATTAAACCTGATGGCAGGGTGCTGCTCTTGCCTGTTGTGACCAAATCACACATCGCCCCATTGCAAATGGGGACCCCCTTTTTTGAGCTCCGATGCTTTGCATGACGTTTTGGATGATGCCTTAGGTTTGTTTTCTCTGCCAGTTCAACAATAAGAAGTCTTTGCTTTATAACCGGAGGTCTCATCTGGAACATGAACTTGCAGTAATGAAGAATCAAATCCAATTCGTGAACATTGAGATCAATCCTAATGTATGTTTGAGAACCTGAAGAGACTAAGTCTGGTAGCCTGAAATCCTGAAATCCTGAAAAAATGGCTAAGTCTGAAATCTGGTGAATCCTCCAAATTCTAGATTTTGCATGTTAAATCTGGTGGATTCGAGACCTATCTCAAACATCCTGAAAGGTATATTGAAAAATATTTAACGTATAAGTTGAGAGTCTCAACTTATACTTAAATATATTTTTCAATATACCTTTATCCTCACGAACCCTGAAAAACGCTTAACTGCTCCAGAGGATTCAAAAAGGTTGATCTAATGCGATGGGATATTAAAGTGGCGCAAAATCGCAATGAAGGGCGCTTTCAATTCGAGGACAAGAAGAGGATCTCTTGCGCATGATCCAAAGCGCCATTTTGGAAGGTAAAGTGAGGCGAAAAGGTTACAATTCTGGAGGATCTTTAACACCTCAACCAATGCGAAAATCAAGAAGAATTCATATCTTTGATCTAATGCGCCACAATGAGTGAAATTTTAGATGATTTTAATCCCTCAATCCAATGCACCATCACTAGAGGGTTTCAAATACTTGGAGTAATGCGCCCAAAACGGAAATGCTTATGTTTCAAGTGCCATTTTGATGAGGAATTCTCCTTCTTAAAGCAATGCGCCAAGGAGAAAGAAAAATGCTGGGTGTGAAGGTGTGGGTTTTTGATGATTCTAGAGGATTTTAAATCTTTAACCAATGCGAATGTTAGAGGAAATCACACCCTTCATCCAATGCGACCTAAGGTGAAGGAGGGGTTTTGTTACATTAAGGGTTTTTAGAGGATCTCAATCCCTTGGTCCAACGCGCCTAAGGAGGTGATTCTTTTCAAGTTTTAAGGCATACTTACCGGAGGATTCCACACCTTGAAGTAATGCGTCACAATGAGTGGAATGTCGGAGGATCTTAAACTCTCTATCTAATGCGCCTAAGTCAAGAGGATTCCAACATGGGCAACCGATGCGCCAAACATAAGGAAGAGCATAAGGGTTTTTAAATCCTCAATCTAAAGCGCTTAAGGAAAGGGGGATCTCAAAACATGAACTAATGTGCCACTTCAAAGGATCCTACACCCTTCAACCGGAACGCTCAATTTAGAAGATTTCAAAACCTTGATCCTTTGTGCAAAAAACTAGAGGAATTCATATCTTTGATCTAATGCGCCACACAAGGGCGATTCAGAAGGTGTCATGGAATGCGCAAATCTTAGAAAATCCTAACACCTCAATCTACTGTGACCTCTTCAAGAAGAATCCAAGGTTAAGTTTTAGAGCGAATTTCTAGATGAAATCAAAGTCTTGTTCTCTTGCGCCACCTTGTAGATGAGAGTAAAAGTTGAGTTTTGAAAGGGGAGATGCTAGAAGAAATCAAAACTTGATCCAAAGCGCCTAGAGGAAGAGGATTCAAAAGGTGTGAACTAGTGCGACTACTTCAAGAAGAAACTAAAATCAAGTCTTAAAGTGGAAACGCTGGAGGAAGTCACATTGTTGATCCAATGCGCCCCTTTAAGGGGATTCAATAACAACGTCCAATGTGAAGAAGTGGAGGAGTTCATCATAAATTTAGAAGAAGAATCAAAAGGATTTTGAATATCTTGTCCAATGCGCCAAAAGGAGAAGATTGGAAGGAGATTTCAAAAGATCAATCCAATGCGCTTGCCCCATGAGGATGAAAGGGAGTTGGATCAAAGCAAGTTTCAAGGAAATGTCGAGATGCCAAATCGATGCGAAAGAGGTCTAGTGAGGAAGATTTTGAGGCTTTTGCACAGAGGGGTAATAAGAGGATGTCTAAGTATAGATCGCCGTTCAAGAGAAGGAGGAGTTTGATTGGAAGTGCTACATCATAAGTTTCAAGGTTAAATTCTAGAGGAATCTAAACACGTGATCCAAAGCGCCAGTTCTAGAGGATCCTAAAATCCAATCCAATGCGACAGCTCAAGGAAGATCAGAATTTCTGAACTAGTGCGCCATTTTGCTGTGAAGTCTAGATAAAGTTTTCATATCATTCAAGAACAAGGAACTTGGATGAAGTCAAGGAGTCACCTTTAAGGAAGTCATCTTGTAGCTGTTTCAAAGGAGTTATTCACCTTCATTCATGCTAGAGGATCTTAAAACCTCCAACCATTCCGCCACCTTGTAGAGGAGTTTGAAAACCTTTATCTAATGCGCTTAGAGTATAAGAGAAACTCAAAGACATCAACTGTTGCGCTAGCCTCAAGAAACATTCATTACCTTTAACTAGTGCGCCAAACAAGAAATCAGAAGACTGAACCAATGTGCCAAACTGGAGAGAGTCTTTGAAGTGTCAAAGTGTAAATTTTATAAGATCTCAAGAAGAACTCAAATTCTTCAACCAATCCGCCAATTATGGAGGGGAATCTAGTTTAAGTTCTCTGTGCTCATTCAACTAAAGGATAGAATTGGCATCTCTCTCTAGTGTGATGTTTAGTTTGAAATTTTGTGATTGCTTTTAAGAAATCAAGTAGTTTGGAAACCAATGCACTTAGCTTATAAATGCATAAACTGATTCTTATATGTTTTCAAAAGGGGATTGATGCTGTTTCTTTACTTGTGTTGCAGCAATAAGGAGGAATCATCGAAAGATCAAGTGATAAGAACCTTTGACAAGCAAGGAATGAGAAAAGAGCAAGGCATCATGTAGCTGTTTCAAGGGTATCCTTCATCATCAATCTATTGGAACTCTTCATCAAGTGGCATTATGTTCAAAGACAAGGCATGTCATCAACTACATCATGATCATCAAGGATCATCGTTCAAGATCACTTCATCAACTTCTACATCAAGCGAAGACATTCATTCAACTTCAAGTTCCATTCAACCTTCAAGTCTTTGAGAAGAGTCATCTACTCTTACATGAAGGAAGCATTATCATCATCATCTCCTACCGCACTCATCAAAAAGCATCGAAGAAGATCATTCATACCTACATCCTCTAAGAAGAAGAAAGTATTACAAAGTCAATCAAATGAGTAACAAGTATCATACATCCAGTTTGCAAGGAGATGTACAAGGCAAGATCAATAAGATACCTATCAAGTGTTCTTCATCAAAAACATATTGAATTAACAGTTGAAATCCACAAGATATGCTGAAGGGGCACCTATGTGGCATCTACATCATCATCCAATCATATCAGCCACAGCATTTTAAATACATTAAATGTATCATTTAATAAAAGAAGTCAAAGGGATTCCTATGTGGAGGAATATTTTAAATGCTTTCGCCTTACCTTATCACATTGGAAAACGTGCTTTCATTGCCTCTCTCTTTTTTGCTAAAAATAGCAAGTTTGTTGTAACTACCTCTGAGGTGGCACGATCTGAGCCTTTGGCTATCGAATTGATCTAAGCCATTCATTGTAATCCTGGACCACTATATAAAGGCCTTGTTGCCTCATTTGTAATATTATTAGAAAGTAGTCAGTAGGCAAGTAGGAGTAGAGTAGAAGAGACTCTCGAAATTCTCTGAGAGGGCTTGAAATTGTTGTAAATATTTTTCAAGATTAATGCAAAGACATTGGAGCTACTTGTTTGGTGTTAAGTGTTATCTTGTGGAGTAACATGATTTCTTGTATCTTAATGAAGTGGAGAGATGTTTCAAAGTAGATTAAAAGTAGATTAGAAGCTCTTTGATGTAATGTATGTATGTATTGGATATTTGATCAACTCCTAGCTCATGCTTTTAACATTCATCGCTGGTGAAGTGTTGTGTAAAGCTAGTCTGAGCTATCATTTGCTTAAATTCGATTATAGATGCTTGTTTGAGCTGCGTTATTTAATGGGTGCTCATATAAACCTTCATGATTTGAAAACCATTCGCGTAACCTTAGGAGATTGCACCAACTTCATGTAGTTGTAGGCATCCTTGGCGAAGTGAAGTTAGGTTTACTTAGGAGTTTGTGTATTCATACCTCATCATTACCTCATTGACCTTAGATTAGATTCCTTAAACCTTTATCTTTTGTCTTTTCTTTATCATTAATACATCATCCACACCAAGGAAAGATAAGCTCAATGGAAGAAGAAGAGTTTGCGTAAGTCCCTTTGTGATTATCAGCAAGATCACATGTAATCATTGAGTTAACCCATCAGGAATCATAAAAATGAACCTTGGAGTTACTTCACTGGATCACATAGTTCAGCCTTTGAAGAGCTTTATTCAAGAGAGAGTGGGATACTCTAGTGTTTTACTCTATTGTTGACTTGTCTAAAAACAATCATCAACACTGCCCCTTGAGGCATGTTGGTGACTTGACCCTACAAGGTGAATGGACAGAGTTAAGTCTCAGGAGGTCTAGAAGATGGTGCATTAATGGCTGCAAGACTGTATGGTTGCCAGCTACAGATGATATTGATTCTCAAGTTGATGTCAACCAGTGGTATAGAACTGTCATTTGGATCAATGACTTAGGTATAACATCATCTGAGAGCCTAAAAACTCAAGGTAAATTTGCTTTGAATGGGGAGTAATCAGTAACCATAAATTTTGGATGATTGATTTCTTTTCCGAGTCTCAGATTTCATGACCTCTCCAACATCATACAATTTTCTGCAGTGCCAAACATACCCCTGTAACACCAACTAGATCATTTTCTCATTTAAAAAAAAAAATTGTAAGCATGACACTGGCAAGAAATAAAAGTGTTTCAGGAATAGTATCTTCTTTTAACTAGGTATTTAGAGCCTAGTCTTCTGTAATGCCCATAAAATACCATGGACCAAACTCGTTAAAATCCAATTAACAATTTTAAAAAAATATTTAATTGTTTATTATATAATACAGTTAATTATAATTAAGTCTTCAAACCCAACACTTGTGTACAACTCAATATGACGTGCACACACAACATTTGGTACCAACTAATTGTAAGGTTAAGTACCGTATAAGGGGTGTGTGTACATCAAATCTCCCATCAAACTTACTTGAGATTAAACATTCTCTTTGTTCAGCTGTTAGTTAACAAGTGTTGACTGAGAGGTTTAGAGCTCCCTAGCCTTGCTAGACATATTCTATATCATTTGTGTATACTGTATAGTGAACCAATGCACCATTCTACTCATGAGTTTTTTTAGCTCAGTTCGGAACTTCTGCACAAATGTGCAAGTGGTTTGAGTTAATTCTATTTTACATTTCACTTAAGTGATAAAGTGAAATTCTTTTATTTAGCTAATTAAGTCTAATGAAGTGTAGATATACACTAATGATTTAGGCTTATCTTCCAAGTCATATCCTACGTGAGATAAGGAGTTTTTTGAAGATTATATTTTTTAGCTGAATAGTATAAACATAGGTGCAAGATAGAAGAAAAATAACTCATTGATTAATTGTGTTCAAACACTCTGACATAATTCCGTGCAACTGTCAGGAACAGTTTGTAGAGGTTTCCTTGTAAGCTTTTGAAGAAATGAAAATATGATTTGAAGGTGTAAATTATTTGTGTACTTGTTTTGCTTTTGCTGTTTGAGATTTTAATTGTTGTGCGATTGATGCAGTGTTAAAGAATTAAATTCTTAGAAGAACATTAGGACATTGGTTGCCTAGATTAAATTTCTTCATCAACAAGGTTTAATCATCTTAGTTTTGAGTTCAAGATGCAAGTTATATCTCAACCTGGAACTGGTATTTAATTTCTGTCCAAACAAACAAGCTGTGGACTGTCACATTTTGTTCAAGTCCCCTAGGATTCCTTTACGCTTAATAATTAGACTCACAAATCCATTAATTACCCCATAATCAACAAGACCTAGCTGGTCACAAAACCTTGGCATAACAGGATTATTCAATATAGGTTAATACCTATGCAATGCTGTTTGTATTCATTCAGATCTTTGTTTAGTTTTGCATCATACTCATCGTAAGGTAGGCAAGAATTCCCCTTAATGAGTCTTTTCATAAATCAACATCTTTATCCCAAGTTAGAGTTTACCAAATGGAGGCCCCCTTATTCATGTGACAACTTTTTCACATGTTCATGGTTTCAAATATGCTTGAATAACACAGATACTATTAAATTTACAAAGAAGATTGAATCTATATATATCAACATGGGGAATTTCTTATAAGTTAGTGTATCTCAAATTTTAGAGTCTTACTTGTGCATTACATTTTCAATTTTTCAGCAATAAAACTTTCCCTACATGGTTTATCATTTTACTAATCAATGTGAACCATAATTTTAAGATACAAACTACCATGCAGCCTTACTATCGTATAGCTTATGGATAATTTAAGACAAAAGTCACCTCTTCTAGTCCATATAAAAATTAGCAAGTCATGTTTTGTATTCACTAAGAATTTACTCATTTCATAGCACTATCATTGTTATCACCATACATAATCAAGGCTTTGTCTTATGATCTATGCTATGATTTCACATCCATCTAGTTTATGTTTAGTGAGTTTTCATGTTTCTATAATTTAAATCATAAGGCATAATCAAGTATCTTCATCATATTTTATCATATATATCCTAATCATAATGGGTTCATAGCATAAATCCAATATAAGAATTTGACAACCTCACAAAGCATCCCAAAGACATTTCAAAGGCAGTTTACATAAAGATAAATCATTGTAGATTTGGAAAGATTATCAGCAGAAATAGAGGATAAGTTTCATACATTCTAAATATTATTTCTGAATTAAAGATAAATTGTTACAACTACAATTTATAGGCCGATTTCATACGTACAATTTATTGTGCAACTATTATTGTGAATCAGATTTTATTATACTTAAAGAAAAATATAAAAAGTTAAAAAGGGACATTACACCATTGCGTTGGTCAATACCTATTAGTGACTACATTGGAGACCGATGAAAGTAATGCCCCTAGACTTGAACAAAGGCGAGAAGAAACCACAACATGGTTAGGACCAAGAGATTAGACGATCTCTAAGATTGGTGGAACAAAGAGAATGAAGAAGAATACATGAAGAAAATCCGTTAGTACAATTACATCATTGGAATTGAAGTAGAAGTTGGAATTGAAGCAGAAGCCGAAGTTGAAGCATGAGTTAGAGTTGTAGTCAGGAACGAAGACACTAGAGTATCCAATTGACTACATACCTTTGAGAATGTTCAAAGGAAGAGAGGGTTGAGGTTGCCAGGCAACTCCATCTTCTTGAAGAAAGGTGTGTTGATCTTGCTGATCAAGTTTGGTTGGAGGAAGAAATAATTGAATCTTCGGAGTTGATTGAGCCCCCTTGGGGTGAGGGGGAGTTTCCAGGGTGAAATGGAGTCCAAGGACTTCTTGACAGATGAAGAGTGGGAAGCATTCAAAAGCAAATTTTGAGGCATTGAAAATTTGTTGATTGAAGAGGAATTGGAGCCTAAGAGAGTAAAATTGAGGGTTGGAGCGGGTAGCAGAGAACTTGAGGGTGGTAGTAGTGTTCGGATCATTGAAGTCTGAAAAGATCTAGGCTTTGGACGTGTTTGGAAGTGCTCAAGGAGCAAAGCAATGTCTCGACCAAAATTTCATGAGTAGAAGGTTTCAGACATTGTTGTCACATCAAACAATGGTGACTCTTATAACATGTATTATAATATGTTTCCTAGCCACATAAGACCCTGTAAGACGTTATAGAACATGTATTATTATATGTTTCCTAGCTACACTGTGAGTAGTGATTGGTTGGTACATTGATATTCTAGATATCGAGAAAGCCACGTGGTACAAGTTGAGGAAAGCATTTGAGCAAGAGTTCAAACTCTTGAGGGACGACAATGAGATTGTTGCTGAAGTTTATAATACTTGATAGGCTAAGCCCGAAAATGTGTGAGCCTATAATAGGAGGCTCAAGAAATTATTGAGTAGACTAGAGAAGAACCAACTAGTGGGTTAAAGAAACAATGATTCATTCAAGGGTTGATACCCTCATTGCAAAATAAGATGAAAATAGTACCTTCCTCATTGTACGAGGATGCATACAATTGGGCCATAGACATAGAGTGAAAACAAGACATCCTTTTGTGCAAGGGAAAGTGAAAATGATTTTGATTCAAGTGATAATGAATTGGTATCAACATAGGCTCTTCATAAAGACATGTCGAGGATGATAAAAGAATTGAAGGACATGAAAGAAGGTAAAGAACTTTGGTGTACTGACTATAAAATAGGTCACACCAAAACTAATTGTTCTAAAAAGATGTCTTGTGAAATATTCCAAGCTGTAGATCATTCAATTGGGGATTGCCCATACAATGTAAAACGAAGAGCACCCAAGTACTCTTTTGCTCTAAGAGTGTCCAAGGAAAGCATCAACATTGAACACCTCCCTGAATGCATCTATAAGTTCATCACTTGGTGGATATTAGAACCAAACATACAATAGATGCTAGAATGCAAGTGAAGCTAGAAGATGAATGGAGTATGATGGCCAAGGCTGCCTAGTTATACAATGTTAGAAGTGCAACAAGTAGGGCCATTTCCCAATCAAGACACTTCTGGACTTGTCTACCAATCAAGACACTTTTGGACTTCTCTGCCAATGGTGTGAACCTAACAATCATAGAGATGGTAATTGTTTGAAGCAAGCCAATGTCAATATGATTGATGTAGCCAACAAGGATGAAGTAATGGCAATAACTAGATCTCAAACAATAAAGGAAGACCACTTGAACCCACCAACAAAGAAACAAAGGCTGACTTAAGCAAATGTGACAATTCCAAATGATTGAAGAAAGGTGACAATTCCATGCAGAGGCAACAACTATTAGCAAATTCAGTTTGAGCAAGGCTATTGCAAGGCAAGTGTTGCAAACTATAGAACTTGTAAAGGTAATAGATTCATTGCATAGTATTCTAAAACTAAAGTAAGCCATAATTACAAATGCTTAGATTTCTAATTGCGACATTGAACATACAAACTTGGTGTCTGGTGATGCTATATTGGGTAAGGGAAACCACATAAAACAAAAGGGTTCAATTGTGGTGCTTGCTTTGTTGGGGAATCAAGTGATTGACCCCACGATGTTGATAATGAACCTAACTCATTGGCCAACAATGGTACACATGGAAATATTAAGCATAGAAGCAAAAATCAGGAAAATTGCCAAACTTCAAAAATCCCCATTTTTTCCTTGAAAAATGTGGATTTTCATTTAAAATGTTGACCGTTTTGTGCCAATTTTGACCACTGATTTTGGTGGGTTTTTTTTTTCTGATTTTTGCCATTTTTTTGAGTTAAATTGTAGATACTACGTTGGTGTAATGGATTTCGCAAGTTTGATGAATTTTATTGTTGTTAGGGTTTATTATCTACGCATTTTACATCGTTTTTTTTTTTTTTTAACTTCTTCCAGCGCTGCGACGATTTCGTGCAACAATGGGAAGGGTTTTTTCCAACACATCTTCTGTGGTAAAAAAATCTGCATGCCTTTTCTATGCTTCCACATTTTGCATACATGTCTACTAGGGCAATTGCAACTACATATGACAAAATTCCTCTATCCTTTATGCTTTGATGGATGTCTATAATGCAGTCTTGGGCACCTCTTTGATCGAAGACTGTTATCTTTAAAATACTACTAAATCATTGATTCCATAAAATATTTGCCCTTGAATATTAGAAACGTTGTAGAGTTTGTTGGCCCACGATTGTCGTTAAACCAAAAGGTCGACCTGTCAATTTCTGATGCAAGCGCCAGAGTTAATGAATCCACAGGAGGCGGTTAGTCCATGTCACGAATCCCACGGGGAGTGCTGACCATTTGCCAACAAACTCCCCCCCCCCCCCCAGCGTTACCCGGGGGGATTCGAATACATGACCTTTCGCTCTGATACCAATTGTTGGCCTATGATTGCCGTTAAACTAAAAGGTCGACCTGTCAATTTCCGATGCAAGCGCCAGAGTTACTGGATCCACGAGAGGCAGTTAGTCCATGTCACGAATCCCACAGGGAGCGCTGATGATTTGCTAACATAATTACCAATGCTTAATAGATGCGTTAGTCTTCCACAAGCTACATCTGCCTTATGATGAAGAATTTTAATGCCTAAGAATCAATGGCCTTGTCATCAACAATGGGTTGCAAATGATGATGTCCTTCTTGATCTTGAGGATTTAGATAGCTTAACAGAGGCCAACCTTGACAGTGATCTGGTTGAACAACTTAGGAGAGGCTCTGACCCAGAAGCTTCATCATCAGGACATGCAACTTTCTAGTTTAGCTCTCTTCGTAGCAGGAAGAGTCATTGGCTATGTTTGTTTTTTTGGAACTTTGTACTTAGTTTGTAGGTTGACTTTGTACAAAGTAGATTGTAATTGAAAATTTGAAAACTATTAGCATCTAGTTATTACTTATGCACTATGCAGTATGCAATGTAATCAGCGATATGAACATAAATGACAAAAACCTATATTTCACAATTGATGGGCTAAACTCTCAATTTTATTTGCTCTCTATATCTTTATGCTAGTGAAATGCCTTTAAATTTCAAAAATAGTAGGTTTCTCTCCCTTTTTGTGTGTTTTTTTACGCTTTTTTTTAAAAATCTGATTATTTGAAAAAATCTTAATACTTTTTTGGGTTGCCCATTTTTCCCCCAAAAGATTTTTTCTGCTATGATATTAAATACACTCACCACTACTATTGTCGATGGTGGATCGGGTGTGAATGTGCTTTTGGAGGAAACTTGAAGGAATCTCGGGAAACCCATGATTTAGACACTAACCTTCCAATTGGTGGAAGCCAATCAATATGGCATAAAGATGCTTGAAGTACTCATGGCCCAAAAGGTAATCATTGGCACCCAACCATTCATTTTGAATTTCGTAGTCATCTCTTTGAAGAAAAAGGTCTATGATACATTATTTGATGTAGGAGTATCCGGGCCCACATACAATCCTGTAGACACAAAAAATATTGTCTAGTCAATTTTTGGCTTTTCTTTAACCTTTGCGTGTTTTAGTTTCTTTTGTCTTTTGCTGGGTGTGGGTACCACCAACATCTTTAGAAAATCCTTTTATTCTCCTTGTCTGTTGGGATCCATGCAGTTGTCTTTTTGCTTGGCTGGATTCTTTGCTGGAGATTTTCTTAGCTAGTGTTGGACACAATTGATGAAAATATGGCTGAAGTGGAATTTTGGGGCCCATGTGGGCAGGCTTTCAAACACCCTCCTTGCTTTTAGGATGTCTCTTGGTGGTGGGGCCACCTCACATTCTCTTCTCTAAGTTAAAAACTTTATGATGGTGGCAGTTATCTTTTGGTTTCTAAGCACCTCCTTGGTGGGACCCGTCAAAGACCTTTTCTTGGCATTGTAGAGTTTTATTATTTCTTCTTCTGACAGGTGATGCTAATTTTTCTATGGTAGTTGTGGGCCCACATGACATGTTGGGCATTGCTTGTTTGGTTCACAAGTTTTCCTTTTGCTGGCAGTTTCATTTCTCTGCTGTCTGACAGTTACACCGCGACCCTTGTACCCTCTAGTGCTGCGCAAGGAATATTAAATTCTAGGTGTTTATTTTAAGTGGAGTCGTGGTCTTTTATGATGGACGTGGGTGTTTACCGCAATATGGTGTGGTTCACAGAATATGAAGTAAACAGATATAAGTAGTATAGTGCATCATATCACCATAACCGGAGTACTCAGAATGGAATACTGTATTTATCATTGATTCACAGAACATTACAATGTCATGACAGCAACATACATACTCATTGTGACTCCAATGTCTGCATAATAACTATTGCAAAATCACCGATATCCGACTACAATGCATTGATGACTTAAATACTCATGACCAAGGGTGGTTGTGATGCCAACCGTTGGTACCGACTCCAAACTACCCGACCCGTCGGTTGATGCCGACAACTAATTACATCATTTGTTTATTTAACTATTTTGCTGTCTACAGTGGGGGCAAAACAATTAACTGATTAAATCTGCTAGGACCGCCAGAAATTCCAGCATCATCCTTGCTGGGAAATGTGGTGATAAGGTGGTGCTCGTCTCACTTAATTTTTTCTAAAAGCCTTCCTTTGCTGGGATCTGCCAGGAACCTTTTCTTAGGCGCTGACTTCCATATTCTCTTATTGTTGAACATGGATATTCTCTACCAACGGTTATGGCATTTGTGGGAATTAATAGCTGCGATCTCCATTTTATGAATGGCAGCTGGGAGTTATTCCTCCTTTTTGGATATATATATTTCTTTGATTGGTAAGGAGGGATTATTTAGGCTGGCCCCACACCAGCGGAGGTCACAAGGAGGACCTCCTCCCCATCCACATATTCAAGATCACTTATTCAACATAGAAGCCACAATGGAAGTTCAAGAGCCACAACTTGGAGTTCCAACTATAGATGTCACTAGGCGGATTCGAAATTGGATCTCCATCTTGAGAACCTTATGGCCTTGCCATTTATGCACAACCCCTTTGACCCTTTTTGGATATATATATTCATGAAGAGGTCATGAAAATTGGAGAGGGAGAGCTCGAGTTTTATTTTGCTGTAGACTGCTAGATTGTCAGTTGCTGTAGTAATTTCTTTTCCGAGTTAGTTTTACATCATTTTTGTGGGTAGGCTGCAGGCCTAAGGAATCCGTACATTCTGAAAAGGTCTGTAATTTCTCAATTTATGAACTGTTGTCATACACAACTATGTATCAGGACTGTTCTAGCTCAAGTTGACAATTGAATGAGTGAATGTTTAGCTTTGAATGACTAATTTTCTATATTGTAGTCTCTCGATACAGTATTTTCAATCTGCTGCTATAATGTGTTGGCTTATATATGAAATTGGGCTGCTTGAGCTGGCAATTCTTGTTTGCATCATTATTGGGCCGAGGTTGGCTCATAGCAGCCAAGGCCAATCGTAATTGGAAGAAGAATCTATTATCCATTGAAAATAAAGGCCGGAAATATATCATCAATTTGAAGAACCAGCCAATCAGTGAAGAAGTAGCGTCATCTGACAGATCATCAGATTCAGACTTTGATGAAGAATGCTCGAAAGGCAAAGACTGAGGTACCATAGAGCTGATTGGTGAAGGGGTTCTAGAGTTGCAATCTTGTTTGGAAGATGAAACTAGCTCTCTTAGATGTCTCTTCCGTTGGCAAATGGAAGATTATGAAGTCTTTCAGCCTAATTGTAATTTCATAGAAATCGAAGAAGGAAAAGAAAAAGAATGAGATGACTGTGAAGATCTGTTCATCGAACTTATTCTCAAGAGTTTACGGAATATAAAGTGGGTAACATTGATTTAGATGACAAACCAACACATCAATTTGGAAGTAAGGAGGACATGAAGTATAAAGAGTTTCTATTGGTAAATGACAAATTGGGATTAGAAGGTGATAACAAAATGATTTTGGTTGGAAAATCCATAAATATGATCAATTTTGCAGACTTCACCAAAGTGTTGGAACGGGACTTTACTAATGCTGAAGAAGGTACGATTAAAGATAGAGAAGTTATTAACTTTTTTAATCTAAAGTCCGTCATCTTGTCTTGTGCTAATGAATGCTACAAAGGACCTTATCTACATTGTATACATCAACATGAAATCAGAGTCAGAAGATGATCGTAGCTAACTTCAGAGTAAAATTAAGAAAATGGGAAAAGCACCTTGCAGTGGGTTGGAAAGAGAAATACAAAGAAAATTAATGAATTTGGAAAGTGCACTACGAGATGGGTCCTGCATGGAAAAATAAAGAAAAAATAATATAGGAAAGAGTATTGCTTTGCAGTGGGTGGAAAAGTAAAAAGTTAAAAACCTTAATAAACTTCCAAATCGTTATCCACTGTATGACCATTTATAAAAAGTTAAAAACCTTAATAAACTTCCAAATCGTTACTCCACTATATGACCATTTATCAATCAATTCACTGTATGGACTCCAAATGAATTTTTGGAATGTTCACACCCTAACTCTACTGTACATTCCAATATTAATCATGCGCACCCTCATGCTACCATATGGTTTGTTGCTCACCTTTTCTGCCATCTGCCCCCTAGCACTATTAACCACCATATGACTTGTCACTCTTCTGCTCTACGTCAATCTTCTGCCACTGTACAGTTCAAACAAACTACAAAGTACAGTTCAAAGTTCAAACAAACTACAAACACCTCAGGATGGCCTTCATTAACCATTGTACGACCATCCATTCTTCAGCCAACCACTTTATAGTTCTCTAGTTTTTTGTCGGCACCTACTGTACACCCACCCCACACTTTTGCCAGTGCTGTACATAGTTAGTGTGCTGTACACCCACCAAAGACAAGGTTTCAACTTTAGGTCGTACAAATTTCTGCTGCTACAAGTTGATTATCTGAGTTTCAGCCTTACGGCCCTCTATTAATCACTCTTCCACCATATGGTCCTCTCTTATACCCTTCTCTACCATATGGCCTTTACAAGCAGGTGAAAGGTCGTCAATTCACGCCATCCATGACAGTGAACGCCCTTCTCTACTGTGTGCCATCACTTAACAGGATTGCAATCCAAATTCTGGGGTTGGAAGTGCTGACTGTTTGTAGAGTCCATAGGAATTAATAGTGTTACTGTAGTGGCGATTACATTCGCCATATATGTGTTGCATCATTCAAAAATCAGAAATTCTCCAAGTTTGCATTTCTATTTCCATAGGAGGAGAAATGGGCTAAGCATTTGCTTCAGGGGTTTGGGGAAACATCCGTGATACAAGGACTACAAGGAGTAATCCATGCAAAGGAGGTTTTAGCAAGTATTTTATAGTGAAAAATTCAGAATTTGTTGTTGCATTCATGGCAACTAAAGGAAAGAATCTGCACGTTGGAGCTTCCTTTTCTGCAGAAAAGCCATGAATTTGGAAAACTGCATTTCAGCAGTATAGCACAAGTCGGGAGGGCTGAGTTCTTCCAGCTTCAAAGCCTATTCCTATGAACCAATGGAAATGGAAAATTGCAACAAACAACTCCATTCAGCAAAACATCAACACCTTCAAGGCTGTCCCTTGTCCCAATGTTTAGCGATTTAATTATTTTTGTTCTTTGTTGGCTAGGAATCTGGCTTTTCTTTGTGGGGGGGATGACATAGTCTGTAATAATTAACTTGTTATATTATGTTGTATCCGACTACGTATTAATTATTTGTTGACTAGTAGGTAGTTGTTAGGAGTTGGTTGTAAGTGGTTGTCAATTGTTGTGTTCTAATTAGCAACCATCAGACACTTTTAAGTAGAATTCTCATATTCTAGGAAGGGAGTTTGATCCTTGGCTGATCTTCCTTGGTCTACCTATATGTAAAGAATTCCATATGAATAAAGCATCGATTGTTATACATCTGTTACTCAATTTGGCATGCATTGTGTTGTATGTTCATTTATGCAATTGTTAGTCATATCAGATAATTGAGTAAACAATGACTAAGGTCTCTTTTTACTTGAGCCATCTTTTACCTTTATCATTTTACATAAATTATCAACTTATCACAACAGTTCACATCTTTTCTATATGTTGGGGTGGTGTGGGTAGAACGAGTCCATCACGGTAGACCCTATCCATCTGATCTGTTGGCCAAAGTTTGGAAATGATCATATTGATGTCCAATGCAAGCATAATGATAAACTCTTTCAATACATTGAAAACAATACAACAAACATACTAAAGATAGCTTAATCCACATGATTAACATGCAACACTAAACCTTGTAATTTTATGGCAGCCTCTTGCCACTATACTTTTCTAATGTATAGTCATAAAATCCATGAATACATTGCAACCCAACATAGTGCCAAACCAAAACAATTGACACTCCAGAAGTACAAGGTTATTGTGTCATGTTTGACTGATACAGTACACAAAATCAACAAGTAACCAAAACTATATTTTACCATCCAACTTTCCTTGCCATGATGAAATCAATATCCATTAGAGGCCAATAACTAAGTAATTTAGAGTCGTCTATGCAGTCTTACACAACTATAATAGGAGGAGAATCATAGTAATAATGAGATTTCATAACAAGTAAACTCAATTTCTATAGCATAACTTCATGCTACAACATACCAACAACAAGTACATAGAATGCCAAGAGCAATTGACCCTAATCATTGTGCACATGCCAACTAAAACCCAAGAATGAATTTATACATTACTTCTTAGAAGGTACAATAACTCTCATTAATCATATGGTGTAGCTTACAAAAGCAAACTAACAAGTTGAGTTCCAATAGCTCTTTCTTTCAATCTGTTTATAAATTTTGTAGAGATGGTGCACATAAACAAAAATATCTTCCAAATCACACACATGTCCTACTGAGCTGGGTCATCTCCTTAACAATAACAATCTACATTTTCTTTTTCACTTGGAATCAAGCTCATGTTGTTCTCCTAGTATGCCCAAATGTTGATAGAGGTATGATATAAAATAGTTGAGTCTCTAGGATATGATCAAGGTTATCCTTAACAATAATTTGTCCATCTACCTAGTGGCAACTGTCTCACAACTCGGAAAATTAATAGAGATCATACTTAAATTTATTCAATTAATCTTAATGAAGAATTCAAAATAAATTCTTAAGTTCTTACAAATGATGATGACTGGGCTAAAGCAAAGAAGATTTTTCTTAGTTACTCTAAAACACAAAATATTTTTCTTGGATTTCTTTTATGAGTAGTTTATTAGTTTGAGACTCGAGTTTTCCCATAAATTTTAAGTCATTTCTATGTAGGTGTTCATAATTTTTGTCAAGATAACAATAAAGTATAACTAGTTTGTGTGACCACTTGAAATTTATGGAAGACACATGACGAGCATTGTGATACCTAAAATTAGTGAACTTCTTCAGTTGGGTACCACTTGTAAGCAAACAGACGGTTTTCTTTTGTAGGAAATTAGTTTATAATAATTTTAAATTCCTCACTTGTTTGTCGATAGTTCAGGGTATTTGCTGATTTTGTATACACATGGGTGGATATAGAGTATATCCAATAAAAATATTGGTTTTTGTTTCACTATTCGCTCACCAAAAATGACTGGTTTTATTTCAATTTTCTTTTCCTACAAAAAGACTGGTTTCATTTCACTCTTTTGGCAATTCTTGCAAAATCTCCTTTTCACATAATGGGTTAAGGAAATAGATTTGGTTCATGTTGTGACCAAATCACACATCGCCCCATTGCAAATGGGGACCCCCTTTTTTTTGAGCTCCAATGTTTTGCATAAAGTTCTGGATAATGTCCTGGGTTCATTTACTCTGCCAATCCAACAATAAGTCTCTCTCCTAGAAGATTTTGCTTTATAACTAGAGGTCTCATCTGGAACATGAACTTGTAGTAATGAAGAATCAAATCAAATCCAATTCATGAACATTGAGATCAATCTTGATGTATGTTTGAGATCCTGAAAAGACTAAGTTTGATAGCCTGAAATCCTGAAAAATTGATAAAGTCTGAAATCTGGTGAATCCTCCAAATTCTAGATTTTGCATGTTAAATCCGGTGGATTTGAGACCTATCTCAAACATCCTGAAAGGTATATTGAATAATATTTAAAGTATAAGAAATTCAATCTCTCAACATCTTCAATCCCTTAACCAAAGCGAAAATTCTAGAGGATTTTGAAAGTGCCAACCAATGCGCCCTTGTGGAGAGATAAGGTAGAGGATTTCAAATCTCTTAACTAGTGCGCAAAACAAGAAGATCTCAAATGTCTTAACCGCCGCGCCAACTTGTAGAAGATTTCAAAAGTGGCATCCAAAGCGCCTAGTAGAGGAAGATCTCTTACCCTTTAACCAATGCGCCTAAAGGAAGGGGAATTTGAACCTTTGATCTAATACGCCATCTAGGGGAAAGTAAAGGTAAATTCAAGGAGACATTCAAGAGGAAATCAAATCCTTGAACCATTGCGCCACCTCCTAGAGGAAATCAAATGCATGAACCGATCCGTCAAAAGGCAAAATTTAAGAAGAAATCAAATGTGTCAACCGTCGCGCCAACCTCATAAGAATTTCCAGAGGATCCAAAATCCTCATCAAATGCGACAATGCCTAGAGGATCTCCAACTGTTGATCCAATGCGCCAAGGGTGATGAAGAATATGAACGCTTTTCTAGAGGATCTCCAACTGCTGATCCAATGCGCCACTAGTGGAGGATGACTTAACCCAAGTTTTAAGGCATGTTTTTAGAGGATTCAACACCTTTGATCCAATGCGCCAAGATAAAGAGGCAGGTTTTAAGTGTTAAGTGCAGATTTTATAATGTTTCCAGAGGATATCACAACCCTCATCCAACGCGACAGAGGAAAGAAGTTCATTTTAAAGTTAAAAACAAGAAGCAATCAAAATAGGCATCCAATGCACTAAACCTAGAAGGAAGATCTCTTACACCTCAACCGGTGCGCCAAAAGTGAGGGAGAGGGTAAGGTTCTAAGGAAGATTCAACACCCTTGATCCAATGCGCTCAATACAAGGGGATTTCAAAACCCTCAACCAAAGCGACCAAGTTAGAAGTGATTCAAGACTAATTTGCAAGAATATAAAATACATTTTCAGGAAGATCTTGAAGTCCCCATCCAATGCGCCTAGAAGGAGGAGAAGAATTCAGGTTTGTAAGAAAAGATCAAGAAGAAATCAAATCTCTCATCCACTGCGCCACATGTGGGAAGGCTTTGATACACTTTGAAGGAGATTTCAAAAATCTTATCTAATGCGCTTGAGGAAGGAAAGGGTTCAATACAAATTTCAAAGACTTTTCCAAGGAGGATCCAAAATCCTTAACCAATGCGCCTAGATAGGGAGGTCTTTATTGATCGTTTGAGATGAAATTCTAACCGGAAGATGAATTGCTAACTAATGCGCTCTCCTTAAGGATTAAAAATAGTGGTTTAGAGAGAGATTTTAAGCAAAGATCTAATTTGGCATCTAATGCGCTTAGCTTGGAAATGCATGAAGTGATTTTTATGTGTTATAAATCAAGTATTATCAAGGAATTGATGCTGTTTCTTTATTTGTGTTGCAGCAATAGGGATGAAGTTAAGGAATGATCAAAGGAGCTAAGGGATGGAATCACCTTCATGCTAGAAGGGAAGACAAGAAAACATCCATCCAAAGGACATCATCTTCATCAAGACTTTCCGAAGGCAACCACTCCACTTCAAGGAAACCTCATGTGGCTGCTCTAAGGAATACTTCAAGATCTACTTCAAGGAAAAGTCATCAAGTAGCTGTTCCATCATAAAGAAGGTGTTATCATTAAGTTGGAGCATTTTATATATTGTACTTCATTCAAGATCATCTTTCAGGAAGCATCATTCCAAGAGATCTATATCACCTCAAGTATCAGCTAGTTTCTTCATCAATCTATTGGAACTCTTCATCAAGTGGCATTATGTTCAAAGACAAGGCATTCACTCATACAAGTTTCAAGTAAAGTTCTCCCAATCTTCAAAGATTCATCAAGTTTCAAGTATCCTTGAAGAGGTCATCTATTCCACATTCAAGGTGTTGTTATCTACATTCTGAAGGGTCACTTCGAAGATCATCGAGTTGGAATACTTCATTGAAATTTCCAAAGGCATTCATCCATCTAAGCTTCAAGCCTTTATAATTTTCAAGTCCAAGGGAGTCTCCTACTCCTACATGAAGGAAGCATCACCATCTGCTTTCTACTACATCACTCTTCAAGAAGATGCATCTAGAGAAGAACATCATGTATCCTACAAGAAGAAGAAACATCACAAGTGAAGCAACATCTATCATACATCCAGTTTACAAAGTAAGATCAAGGCAAGATCAATAAGATACATTTCCAGACATCTCAAGTGTTCATCATCAAAGCAATCATATCAAAGACATCATACAAGATGATACAAGTTGGGAATTCATCAAACATGCTGAAGTGGCACCTATGTGGCATCTACATTATCATCCAATCATATCAGCTACAACATTTTAAATACATTAAATGTATCATTTAATAAAAGAAGCTAAAGGGATTCCTATGTGGAGGAATATTTTAAATGCTTTTGCCTTACCTTATCACATTGGAAAATGTGCCTTCATTGCCTCTCTCTTTTATGCTAAAAATAGCAATTTGTTGTAACTACCTGTGAGGTGGCATGATCTGAGCCCCTTGGCTATCAAATTGATCTAAGCTGTTCATTGTAATCTGGAGATTATATAAAGGCCTTGTTGCCTCATTTGTAAAGTAGTAGACTAGAGATTAGATTTTAGGAGTAGATTAGAAGAGACTCTCGAAATTGTCTGAGAGGACTCGAAATTGTTGTAAATATTTCTCAAGGTTAATGCAAAGACATTGGAGCTACTTGTTTGGTGTTAAGTGTTATCTTGTGGAGTAACATGATTTCTTGTATCTTAATGAAATGGAGAGATGTTTCAAGTAGATTAGAAGTAGATTAGAAGCTCTTTGTTGTAATGAATGTTTGTGTTGGATATTTGATCAACTCCTAGCTCATGCTTTTAACATTCATCGCCGGTGAAATGTTGTGTAAAGCTAGTCTGAGCCTTATTTGTTTAAGTTCGATTGTGGATGCTTGTTTGAGCTACGCCATTCGATCGGTGCTCATATGAACTTTCATGATTTGAAAACCATTCGCATAACCTTAGGAGATAGCACCAACTTCATGTAGTTTTAGCCATTCTTGGCGAAGTGAAGTTAGGTTTATTTAGGAGTTTGTCTATTTAAGCATCATCATTACTTCATTGACCTTAGATTAGTTTTCTGAACCTTGATCTTTTTCTATTTCTTTCCGATTGAGACCTTGTATATACATCATCCACACTGAAAGGAGAGATAAGCTGAATGAAAGAAGAAAGATCTGATGTAAGTCCCTTTGTGTTTACCAGCAAAATCATCTCAAGTCACTGAGTTATCCCTTATAAAATCATAAACAGGAACCTTGGAGTCATCTTGTTTGATCACTTCGTTCAGCATTCGAGAGGCTTTGCTCAAGAGAGGGTTAGATACTTTGTATTTCACTCTATTGTTGACTTGTCCAAAAACAATCATCAACAGTTCACTTTTTCTCCTATGGTAAAATTATTATTTTACCTTATACTCCATAGAAGAATTTAGAAATAAATCCTTGTAACTACAAGGGTTATGGATTTTTATCAGTTCTGTTTTACACTCCTTCCTTTTCCTTAAGCTGGGATTCAATATAGAATGTGGTCATGCAACAGTGTAAATGTATATTTTATCTCCGAATTTCCCTAAATCTAGCATTCTCTTAAAACTAAGAGAGAAAATAAAACAGCTCTCACAATGGAGGGGGTCACACACCTGGATAAGAAGAAAAACGAGAATATACAATGAGATCCAAAAGGGTATTTCTGATCAAGCTCCAGACACAGAATATTCCAGAGACCCTTCCTCATGGCGCCCAAAAGGAGTGGATTTTTCAGCAGGTCTTAGTCCCATTTAACTTCTAAGAAAAAACGTTATTGTAGATTTTGGCACCTCGAAAACATGATTAAATCTGAAATCTTAGCACCCAAAAAGAAGAGTATTATTACAAATACTTTTAGCCCCCAAATATAAGAAATAACCACAAAAATATGGCAGCCATTGGGAGCTGTAGAGCAGCAGCAACGCCGCCTTTTGGTGGTTTTCTCTCAGCATTTTGGTGCCCCAACAAGTGTTGCAAAACAACAATAATGGCATCCCAAACAAGTGCAGGTAAACAACAATGGTGTTTCTTTGGGAAGTTGAAAACTTTAGATTTTGAAGTGCATAACTTGCCAAAGAAATCTACTCATAAATCTCCTATATCTACCTCCAAATCTTCTGATTTTTCTATATCTCTTTCCCTATGAAATCACCAAACATTGGCATAGCCTCCATGGTGGTGGCCAACATTTCTCAAAAGCCCTTTCCTCTCTCCAAAATCAAAGCCTGGTTGCCCTAACTAGGCATCACCCTTAGTCAACTGTTGGTTAAAGTGTTGTTGGGTTTTCTTTTCCTTTCTTTGTTTGCACATTTATATTTTAAAATATTGCTATCTTGGTACCCAAGGCTTCCCCAAGAAGCCAAATGTTTTACAACCCAATTAAATTTCCCACTCAACTTCAGAAATGACATTGTTTAAACTAGGTCTATGCTTAAATAAACCAAACAAGTGCCAGAACCATTACCATGCTTTCATCTAGACAAAGCAACACACAAAATCAATAACAATCGACCAAATGATCTTGACAAGGTCAACAATCCAACATTTACACTCAACAATTCAATGGACTTAAAATAACTATCACAACATGGCATCGGTCATATAGGATACACTAAGCTCATCTCAATCATCAAACACAAGGACGTGGTAGAAGAAATGTGTTTGTTACTACCGTCACTTGGGAGTTGGACTGGATGATGTCAAAATCTAGTCTACAGCCTACACTATCCACCTGCTCTACCCATGTCTTTGGCTACGTCCACCCGCACCTGCATCCACAGAATACATTAGCAGCACTTGTACACTTCTTAACTAAAATCATAACATAAATGTTAAATAAGATAAGAATTGCATTTTTTATCAATACTCACCACCACATAAAAATAATGATAAGCTAAATGTCGTAGTTCAAAAATCATCAAGCGCTAAGAAGGATATTACATCCTTCTGCATAATCAAAGCAAATAAAAAGGCAACACCAATCAGGGTGGCGCATCTTCCAGATATGCTTTTCAGTTAAAGGACCCATAGGAATCATGAAAATACCTAGTATATTTTATATCTCAGCTTCTCAACCAGAATCTCTTTTGCATCAGTGGAAACAAATAGAGACATCTCATCTGGATTTCATGAGACCCTTGAGATGACATTTTGTTCCCATGTATTCCCTATGGCAATGCCATGTTTATCACAATACAGCTTCTAAGAATAAATACTAGCAGATATCGAATGAGTAGATGCAGCAATATTACAAAATAATCATTTTCTTCATGCATTAACCTACTAGTTTGCAGCCACCCAAAGAGCAGTTGTTGCTTACTCAATTTTTTAAAATCAACAGCATGGTTAGTTTGCTATTGTAAGATTTGATGGTTTTTAACTCATTTAGTCACTGAATAGCAATAGAGCAAAGATGCAGAATTATTCATTCAAAATTGGAGAATCTCTGTGTGAGTAGAAATACAATACTTTCATCATTCTCATTTTCTTAAGTGGAAGGGCAGTGACATGCCCTCAGACGTGATGGTGGTTCTTATTGCAAATGTAGCTTCTTTTCATTCCCCATTGTTTTTAAGAATACAGTGATAATTGCCATTTTTGGCTTTCAAATTAGATGAGTATTATTTTCATTAAATTGAAGAGAATTGACTATTACTTCCGGTGAGTTGTAGTACAAGTTAATTTAAACATCATTAATAAAAGTTATACCCAATGAAGGTATCACTGTTTCCTAATGTTTTGTTTCCAATCATGATTTTAGTAGAATTTCCTCAGAATTCTCACTGCCCAATGTGCAGCAGTTAGGTCCATGAGTTAGGGGTGGAGATAAGTCATTTTCTCTCATTTTTTATTGCAGACAATTGCTGCTATGGGCAGTATTGCATACCTGATGGACACAGACGGGGAGTTCAGAAATTCTTTCAGTGATGGATGGGATCGACTGTTGTCCAAGCATCCTATACCATTCTACTATTGTTTTGGTTTGTTCCTTAATTTTTTGTTCAAACTCTCATAACTGGTTGTTTACTTATCTGTTATTGATTGTTGTGTGAATGTCTTGCAGCTCATAAACTCGTATTAAAGATTTTTGAAAATTGAACTTTGCATGCACACAATTTGAATAACCCAACTCAATTGTGAATGCAGGAGTTTTTGTTTTCTTTGTAATCCTGGGGATTGGAGGTCTGATAGTGCATTGTTCATCAGTCAACAACAATGATCCATGTATGGCAGGATGCCGCAATTGTTGTTATGGATGGGGCATTTTGGACTGTTTTCCAGCATCTATGGAAGCATGTGGTGCCCTCCTGGTTATTTTTGTGATTATTTTTGCAATCCTTGGCATTGCCTATGGGCTGCTAGCAGCAACAATGGCAATTCAAAGGATATGGCAAAGGCACTATCACATACTGACAAAGAGGGAACTCACAAAGGTTGTTTTTTAAACTCATTTTGGACAAAAGATATACAATGCAAACAATTACCTGCATACATCTTTGTTATTTTGAGTTTCTGTCGTTCATCTTTTATTCCTTACTTTTGCATTGTGTTCTGTTTTGATATTTAGGAATATGTTGTTGAAGACCTGCATGGACACTACACGCCTCCTAAGCTAGAACCAGAACACGAAGAACGTCTGAAAGGGTTGAAGCTCCTATAGGTGCATTTAAAAATCAATATGACGTGTGTACCACTGTGATATTTTATTTTCTTCCTTCGCATTTCTGGTAATTGGCACAAATATCTTCAGATTTTTTAGATGTCTGTGCCTATCAAGCATGCATAAGTCTGCACCTATAATAGGCCTGAGAATGGACTGCTCTATGGCTGTAAGTGAATTTCAATTAATCAGTTTTCTCCTACAGATTGATGCTTTCTCATTCACCTTCGTTGGGACTGTAGATCAAGGCAATACGCTGGTATTGATTTTGATATCAAAGCGTCACCATTGCATTGCTAACATTGGCAACCAAGGCATGGTGCTTCCAATCTATTTGCTTCTGTAGTTACTTTGGATCTTTTTAAAGTTCAACAATCCATCAGTATCATAGGTGTGTATCAAAATTGATTGAAAGCATATCTATTATATTGGACACTTTCCTCTAAACTCATTAAATTTTGGCGAATCTTCTTTTGTACAAAGAATACTCCCGTTTGAAACTCAGAATGATAATTTTGTATTCAGATTGAATATAGTGTCAAATAAATAATGGAGGCTACTGACTTGGATGCTTTAGTAGCATTCTTGATGGGCTAAGTATGTTTTCTGTATAACAATATACTTTGTTAATAAATGGAAGTTTAAATATAATTTCTTTTGTTCCTCTTTTTTACTGATTTCAATTTCAGACCGTATTGTGTTTTTGATCATGATTCAGTATTGATATTCTGACTATCTTTAGTTTTTAGATATTCTGTCCATCTTTACTCTTTTACGAAAGGATAATAGCAATGACTTATATTTTATTCTTAAGACAAACAAACTCTCAAGACGTATGCCTACAAATCAAACGCCCCAGTTGCATGCAAAGCCACATTTATACTGTAGTGCAAAAGTTGAGATGTTCAAATTATTGCTGTCCCTGTATGTTATGATGTATGTAATTTTTGTGATTGTAAAATGCACTAGAGATGACATTTTTATAAACCTAATCATTGAATTGCTTCCCTGGCGAGTTTCCACATGGAAACCTTCTTGTATATCACCTTAATCACTCGTTTATCTTTTTTGTAAAATTCATTTAGTTGACATTTCTGTTGATGGGTGTTTTAGTACAACAACTTTGTGAGTATAATAACTCTTTTGAAAAGGGTATAAAACCCTTCCAAGGCTTGAGATACCTGTGTACAAGTTACTGAATTAATGGAAAGTTATGGGCCAATACTCACAAGGCTGCTGGTGTCTATTCTCAGGTTTACTGAGTGGTAGAATAAAGGGAAATTGACTTACACTTAATAATTGATCATATGTGACTTTTGATATATGGAATGCATAAAACCTTAATTATATTGATATAAATGTGCATTGTTTACTGATTTAATCCAATCCAAAAAATATTCAATGTATTTCTAATTACCTATGCCTGTTATATACACTGAACTATTCTAACGAGTTTAACTTCAAAATAAATATCAAAAGGAGAGAAAAGGGAAGGGAGAGAGAAGAAAGCAGAGTGCATCCAGTTTACTAGTGAATGTGCAGTGGTAATTAAAATGAATCTTCTAAACCGTGTATTGAACAGTCTCAGCACAACCTTTAAACATAACAGTACAAGCTTATGAGGGAAAATACTTGAAAGGTTCATGTTTCTTACGTAGCCACGAGTGTGCTCACAAATAATTGCAGGATTTTATTTAAAACCATTCTGGATTATGAATAAATCTTTGAAGAACATATATAAACATGAAAATTCACAGATTCAACTCATTCTAATTGGTCAATTACAGAGAGCATTGATATACAAAATGCAAGTTTTGGAGGAACAGGACCAGGAGTGTGCACGTAAGTTCTCCATTACAATCATTCGACAAATTTCTCTATCCAACCTCTATGTTTTAAGATTATATACAACCCTAGATTTGTAGAAGCAAGGCTTCCCTGTCTGCTACTACCAAATACAAATGTAAATTTTTGGTATGCTGAATGAGAACTACCTTATCTCTGTTCAATTCCACCAACCAGGTTAAATGTTTCGTTTCTCAGGGTGATCAAGCTTCCATTTTTCCATGTCATCACACACATGACCTCAGAAGATGCGCCAGTCTTTCATTTGCCGGTCAAAGGTTCAACTTCAAGTCACACAATTGGGGTATGTCCAGTTAGTTATCTCTAGGTTATAGATACTCTGGTATATCAAATGCTTCCTGGTTACACAGGTATAAAGTGTATAAAACTGGCCACAGGAAATAAAATAACTAAGTAAATAAAATCCTTTTATTTTCTGATATTTGGTTCTGATAAAGTAACCAAGCATAGGAGAAACCAAATCAATGGTTTGTTTGATTATTTGAACTTCCTAGTGGGCCCTCTTATTCCATCTGCAGATATTGAGAACCGAATAAGAGTGTGCCACATGTCTAAATCACCTTGAATCCCGAAAAACATCTGCAAAAGAAATCAATGCATATTAGTGCTTCCCAATTTAAAAAAATTCGGTCAGTTTTCATTCCAAAGTAATTTAGATGAGAGTTCATTTTAAATCAAAATCTGGTAGTAAATAAAACTGTGCCAGATCACATGTATATGTTGGGAGGTACATCAACGGTTAATTTTACCTCCATAGTTTGCCAGTTTAAATTCAGATTTGCAAATGAGGTTTAGGCAACTTTTCAAATCCATTTTACTAACCTTGGTCATTCTGGTGTTTGGACAATTAAAAGCTCATGATTCCTTGAATTGTTTTCTAACACACATACAGACCTGAGTTGACATTTAAAACAATAAAGATTTCCTTTGGAGTCCAGGACTACTGAATAGCATAGGGTTTTAAAAATATATTAGATTCTATGATATTTTTGGGTCCAGTAAACGAGTCGGCAAGGAAAATCAATATTTTGTGAAGCAGAATTTACTAAGAAACCGGACACCGAAAAATTCATAAAGCAATTTAAAGTGGGTCAGATGCGACCATTGGCTCAGAGGCGAAAGTGGCACAACATCAGGGACTCTTTTGCCGATAACAAATTGGAAGTGAAAGTTTATTCAAACTCGGTTTGATGCTCAATAACACCTTGAATAGTGAAACAACAAAACAAAGAGCAGGAACTAGATTTTAAATTCAGTTAAAGTTTCTGGAGAAACAGAGCAAATTGAGAACTAGGGAAATGACGAACAGAGAGAATTCCTACAGCGGACCAACATGACAAATAACTTAAACCTAGGATATTGATAAGTGTAAAACACCTAAGGAGGCTATGGTCAAACTGATGAGATTAGGGGTTATCAAATTGAGAATGATCTCACTAATCTAGATCCAAAAAGTTTTGACAATATCCAATACTTTGTAACTAAAGTTAAGGAACTAAGGGCACAACTCAAAGAATGTGGTATGGAGAAGAAGGATGCACAGTTGATCTTCAATGTGTTTGACAAGCTTCCTTTTGAATATGCAGCATTTGTTTCTAGTTTTCACTCATTGGTTGACTATGGTAAAGGCCTACACTATGCCATCATTTGAGTCATTTTTAGAAATGTTGATGCTTCAATAGGCAAAGCTAATCACAATGGTATTTTCAAGCCATCCAAGTCACAAGCTTCGGTGGCTGGTCATCCACATAATAAGAAAGGGAACAATAAGAAACAAAAGCACTCAAAGCATAAGCCACAGAAAGATAAAGCACGATCATTGTCTGCTTCACAAGCAAACTCTAAATCCTCTTCCAAAAAAGGGGATTCATAGGAGGAGAGATCGACTTGTTCATATTGCAAGAAACTTGGTCATGAGGAGCATAGTTGCCATACCAAGCAAATTGATGAATTGACAAATATTCTTAAGAAGAATCACATCAATTTGCCATCGTCCTACACACAGGAAGCATCTCCTTCCACTTCTTCAAAATCAAGGAAAGGTGGATAGACACTTGTTGCAGCAGTAGAATCTTCACAGTAGTGGATACTTAACTTAGGTGCTACACATCATATGGATTTTGATCGAGAATATTTTTCTTCATTGGAGCCTTGTTCGGTGCCACATATTCTTATAGGTGACGATACTCAAGTGGATGTTGTTGGAAAAGGTTCGACTAACATGGATGAAGGATCATTTGAGAATGTTCTTTGTGTTCTTGACTTGTATGCCAACCTTCTTTCAGTCTACCAAATTACTCATCTTGGGAATGGCAAGAAAGTTGAGTTTTCTCTTGATTCAATAGTAAATGGAGATCTTGAGGATAATGCTTTGGTTGCAGTGGGGAAGGCCAACCATGAGTCTTGAGCATATGCATTCTCCCATTTTGTGGCCACTCTCCTACAATGTTACTCATTCATACTTGGTGAGTAAGCTATGGCATGAGCTGTTTGGCCATCTTAACTATTGCTATCTTCAAATCAATTTTTTAGATGGTGTGTATTCAAGATGTGCTATGGACAAGCATCTAGAGGAGAAGTTTGATAAAGAGAAGTCTTTGTGGGCTTCATAAGTCCTTGAGTTGGTTCATAGTGATCTAGTGGGTGCCTTTCCAACCTTGTCTTTTAGCAAGGCTCTCTATTTACTCACCTTCATTGATGACTATTCCAGATATACTTGTCTATTTCCTTCACTAGAAGGATGAAGTCTTTGATAGATTTCAAGACTTTAAGGTTCATGCTGAGAAGCAATCTGGGAAGTATGTCAAGATTCTCTGCACTAACAATGGTTGAGAATATGTGAACCACCACTTTGAGCGATTCTGCACTCTTGAAGGGATTGACCTTTAGCATTTAGTTGCATACACACCACAACAAAATGGTGTTGCCGAACGAAAGAACATGACCTTGAAGGAGATGGCTAGTTGTATGATTCATGCTCATTCTCTCGCTCCAAAATATTGGGCTAAAGCCATTAATTGTGTTGCTCACAATCAAAACCGAGTTCCCCACAAGGCCTTGAAAGGTATGAGTCCTTTTGAAGCTTGGTGTGGAAGGAAATAGGTTGTGTGACATTTTTGAGTTTTTGACTCCCTTGCTTGGGCACACATTCCTCAAAGAAATGCAAGGCTTTAGAACCTCACAATCATCCTTGCATCTTTGTTGGATATCTTGATGGTGTCAAGGGGTATCGACTCTTGGATCCTAAGATGCATGAACTCTTCATTGAGAGGAGTGTTCACTTTGAGGAAAGCTCTCCTAGATTGGCCTCTCATCCTCCCCATCCTTCCTCCACAGTGGATTCAGATAATAGCGACTCAAATGACTCTACCTCACCTCAAACTTGTAGGTTTCCATCTTCAAAGGGTTCACATTTTGAGGATGAGGATTCTCATCCTCTATCCCCATCTTCTACATTGCCTCGATGGGCTCGCCAGACTCTATAGTCAGTAGACACATTTGTTGGGGATCCTTCATACACTTGAAGGACTCAGTTAGAACATCACCATCTTCCACATGTATACATCACCTCTGCGTCAAATCCACAAACTTTTAAGGAAGCATCAAGAATTGTTGTGTGGGATTCAACAATGGAGGAAGAGTATAACTCTTTGATTAGGAGCAACACATGGTGTTGGTGATTACAATATACAGCCTTCTAGCCCTCCTTCTAGCGCCAGAAAACTGTTGGTGATTGTTTTGATGCAATCATAACAGTAAGTTAAAATTCACATATAATGAACTGAAACTATACTTGAAAGATAAGAAGGAATCATTTGAGATTCAACTAATCCCAAGTCTACAATGGTTCGGTTGGTCAAGTTCAGTTGGTCAATGTGAAGCTGTAATGTTCAAGGGGCCTTACGTAGTTTAGGTTTGTTTGTGGTTTACTGGACTAAGATTATGCAAAAGATCACAAGATATGTTAATACTTTTCATTCCTTTACATAAAAGTGTTACTGTACTGCAAGTTCTAGATGATTTTCTTGAATTATTGCAGCCTTCTCCTTTATCTATTTATGAAAACTGTCTACTCTTAACTCTGTTATGCATGCTTCTTCAAATTTGAGACAATTTCCTTTAGATTTCTACGTTTTCAGCTAAATATTTCAGATGGGTTGGGAAAAGTTAGAAAGATCTAATCTATACCTCATTTAATCTACCGAAGGATCTAATTGTTTCTGTTATGCACTATGTAAATACCACAGTAATTTGATCAAATCCACAGTAAAAACCTTAAATGCAAGTTCTGAGCATTTTCACAAACATACATTTAAAATTGCAAGCTCTCAAAGAAAATATTTCAAAACACAAAGAAGAGCAGGAGAACACTCAGAAGATAGATGCAGAACTCCAGATTCTATTGTATTAGAAACGAATAGTCATACATGATTTACAATGTAGGAATGACTCTTAGTTTCATTGATCATACTACAGAGAACTTACAAGCTTTACAGATACAGTAAGGCAGCCAGACATTCCACGCGCACCTTACTGCAGACAAACAGGCAACCTCCTTCTTCTACTTCTAATCTAAACTAAGCTAACTTGCTGTGTTTTTCTAAAAAATCCCTGTTGTAGCCCCTGTTGTAAAGTATTACAGTGCAGAGAGGCACAATATAAAGACTTTCTGATTGTCCTTACTACAGCAAAAACCTAACTGAACCCCTGGTTACAGCAATAAATACAGATGAACCAGATCTTCCAAAATATCTCTGAGCAGTGTCAAATCTGGGCGAAATATTGCCCCTTCTAAGAAGTTCTGGCAGCTCAGCAATAACTCTTGTTTGTTTGTTGTAGTAATACTCTCAGCTGCAACCTTGTTCTTCACTTGAATGGCCTTGACTTCCTCGCACTTCATCCTTAGCCTCCTGCTCCTGAGATCAGATTTCCTTCCTCCATGATGTCACTGTGTTGAAGTTCCAGCGGCTTCCTCAACTGCAAGCCTGCAAGACAAGACAAGCAATAAGTATCAAGTTTATCGAATGAATAGCAAGAAACTTAAAATAATCGTTTAGATCATGGTGACTATGCAAAATGTGGAAATCGGGTCCAAAATTAGCAGAAACTGCGTTCAAAATGTACACAGACTGTTCAAAACCCATCGGGTCAACCATCGTTGACCAGGAAGATACCACGGGCGCCCAAAAAAAACTGTTTAAAATTCCTATCGCCTTAATTTCTCGCCTATCGGCGTGAGAATCGCCATCGGCATGTCAAAAAATTGCTCGGCCGATGCTCGTTATTTGGCCGATGGCCTTTTTATTTCGCTCATCCTCCATCGGTGAGAGTTATGCCGATATAGCCCTTAGCGACTTGTGTTTCCCTTCTATCGGCAGGAGATTCGCCATCGGCGAATTCTAAATCTCCCCCGCCGATCGTAACTATCTCACCGATGTCTTGACATCGGCGAGAGTCATTCCGATGACTGCTTCGCTGATGGCCATCGGCGAGAGCCTCCATATCGGCGAAGGGGGAAAAACCTTGGCCGATAGCCTACTGTTATGCCGATAGCCCAAGGCTATCGGCGAGACCATACCGCTCGGGGTGACCTGTAAATGTTCGGCCGACGATGTAAGTTATGGCGATGACAATATTGTCGGCGAGAGATACGGCCTCGGGGTGACTTGTTTAAACTCAGCCGATGGTCTCAGCTAGGCCGATGACCATCGGTCATCGGTAAGAAGCCCCTATCGGGGTAACAATTTCAAAGCACCCCGATATCAAATGTTATGCCGACGCGCATAACATACTTCGCTGTAATGTATTTAAGGTATGCATGAAATACATTTTTTATGCTCAATACCAAATGTATTAATTCTGCAAAATAACCCCTTGGGTTTGTCATTTTAAGTGCACCTATGCATTTTTCTATCAAACAGACAATTGTGAGATACAGAGTGGAACCCAGACAAAAATTCCCTTAACAAGAAATCCACCAAGTGTGTATACTTCAAAATTTAAACCAGACCAACAAGAAAAAGGCAAACAACTGACCGTGTATCATGCAAAACCTGATAGTACATCTTACCTAAATGATCATAACTTGCAAAATATGATGAATTTTAAGATGGTTCAAAAAGCAACCCTGGCTCATTTTTCACAAGGAATCCAACCATATTATGCAATGGTACTAAAAAATACAATTTTCCATATTTTTAACAAGGTTTGCAAATTTGACTCTCTTTTCCCTTTTCCACCAAGCAAAACAAACACAAGCAGAAGCAAAAAAACAAAGCAACAGCAGGGGTCCTCATTTTGCTAAGGAGCAAAATGGGGCGTGTTGTGAACATCACAACAACTAGCAACCAAAACAAAACAATTAAATTCAAAGTATTCAAGGAAACTAGATGAAATGAACTCATAACTTCCGACTATCTTTCCTGCAAATTACTATTCAGCTTGAGACTCAAAGTATTCAATAAAGATGCATGAATTTCCATTTTCAGTTTAGTTGTGTGCACATGATTAATTATCCTCATCTTGAAGATCGGTTGAACAAACTAGTGACTGACATTAGCCTACGTAGGTGAGGATATTCCCTCATAGCCGACCGGATAGAGCCTTACTGCCAGCGAGCGTCCATAGCCCCGGCAAGGTTATCGTTACAATTCTCCTAAGTAGAGCCCCACTGCCAGCGAGCGTCCATAGCCCCGGTAGAGTTACTTAGATGGCTTAATCTGGATTTTCAGTATAATCCGCTTTATTTATTTATTTATTTTTATTTTCTCATTTTGAAAGACTTCATAAGATATAACAATTTGTAACTTCATGATACAAGGAGTGGTCACTTGCTGAAATTAAGCTGAGAATTGTAATGGTAGCAAGGGTAACCTCTGATTTTTCACCTAATATCTACACTGGTAAGTTCAACAAACCCAAGGATTTTAGGTGTGTCATCGTGAGAAACTTGCTTCGAATTCTCAATCACATTTATTGAATACAAAACTTCAGAAGATGAACAACTCTCTACATTCATGATAGTAACAAGTTATGTGTAAATTGCAAATGATTAACTTGAATATCCTAAATTTTATACTGTTTTGAATGGTTGCTAGTTTTTGCTCCTTAATACTCTAAAGTAAAATAAAGATCCCTGCTGAAGAGACAACACAAAAACAAAACAAACAGGCTGTACAAACAACACAACAAAAAGAAAAACTGTACAAACAGAAAGAAACAAAAAGCAAAAACAAACAGAAGACAAACTATACAAACAGCCAACCCAAAAGAAAACACAAAAGAAGAACTGTACATTACCCTCAGCACTTTACATTAAGAAAAAAGGACTGCCCCCCCCCCCTTTACCTCAAGCCTGGAAGTAGTGTTTCAAATGCTGGCCATTAACTGGTAATGGCATATCTTCTCCAGTCAAGGTCTTAAGTCTAAAGGTGTTATCTCCTATTATTTCTGAGACTTGTAATGGACCCAGCCATAATTTATCGAATTTTCCATGGCTTCCTTTCTTTTCATGTGCTTTGTCCCAGCACAACACTAAGTCTGATATCCTAAATGTTTTGACTCTTGCCCTTTTGTCAAACCACCTCTTAACAACCACTTAGTGTTTGGCAAACTTCTCGAGGGCTTGTCCTCTTTTCTCCTCTAGTTGTAACATTTGCACTATTCTGGCTTCCCTATGGTTATCAAAGCCTAGATATTCATTGGCAAACTTCCAGGTTGGTATTCTCAGATTAACTGGAAGTATGGGATCAGTCCCATAAACTAAGTGATAAGGTGTGCTACCTGAAGCTATTTTAAACTTGGTCCTGTCTACCCATAATGCATATCTTAACAGGGTATTCCACTCTCTAGGACTTTTGGCAATTAACCTCTTGATTATGTCTAATAAAATTTTGTTTGTTGATTCAGCCAGTCCATTACCTTGAGGGTAATAATTCGAAGAAAACCTTAGAATAATCCCATATTCAAATGCCCATTTAGAAAATTTTAAAGAAGAGAAAGCAGGGCCGTTATCACATACCAATGAATAGGGCGTTCCAAACCTGGTGATAATGTTTTCTTCAAGGAACTTGATAACTACCTTAGTTGTGGAAAATTTGCAGCAGGTGGCCTCAGTCCACCTTGTACAATAGTCTGTTACCGTCAATATAAATTTGTGTCCTGCAGAAGATGGGGGATTGATGACTCTGATAAAATCCAAGCCCCACTGCGCAAACGGTCTGGATTCGATCACAGGTTGCAGTGGATTGGCCGGATTTCTCCCTTTGTCTACTGCAGTCTGACAGGTGTGGCAACTTCTGATGTGACTCTTAGTATCTTTGAACATAGTGGGCCAGTAATAGCCCGCCCTCAGTATTTTGTGTGTTGTAGCTAAATGGGAACCATGGCCGGTTCCGTACTTGTCATGTAGTTCTGTCAACACTCTATCAACTTCAGTTCTGTTTATGCATCTCAGATAAATTCCATCATGGTTCTTCTTGAATAGAAGACCTCCTTGCACCATATAATTTTGTGCCTTAATCTTCAAAGCTCTCCTCTGAGAAGCCTTCATCTTGCTTGGGTACTTTCCAGCTATCAGGAAGGTGCTTAAATCATCGTACCAGCCTGATGCATCTTGGGAATTCAATACATATTGTTGTTTTATCAGATTTGGATCCATGTTTGCTATTGTCTGCACCAACGCCTGCCCTCTGACCAGCTTTGCGGGAATGATCTCCATGTCGAATTCTTGCAGTGTGGTGATCCATTTGGCTCTTTTTTCTCCAGGCTCGTTTTGCATCAGCAACATTTTTACTGCTGCGTCTGGTACTATGGCTTTGATTTGGCTGCGCAGAATGTAGTGTCTAAATTTTTTCATAGCCTTTACTAATGCGAATGCCTGTCTTTCGATATCTAGATATCTCAGCTGTGCATCCTTCAGAGGCGCACTCATAAATGCTATGGGCCTTTCTTCATTATTTTCACCTTTCTGTGTCAAGGCAGCCGCGACAGAATGAGAAGATGCAAAGGAGTAGATGTAAAACGGGCTTGTGTAGTCTGGACTTGCCAATACAGGGGCATCAGAAATTGCCTCCTTGATATCTTCAAATGCGGCTTTGGCCACTGGCGTCCATTCCATCTGTGCATCTTTCTTCAACATGGCATTCAACGGCTGCACGATCTCTGCAAAACCTGTTATAAACTTCTGAACAAAGTTAATTTTACCAAAAAATGATTTCAACTCTTTCCTACTGTTTGGTATTTGCAAATTTTTTATGGATTCTATTCTATCCAGATCAATTGAAATTCTATTTTCAGAAATGACATGGCCTAATAATTTACCTTTAGTTGCGCCAAATATACATTTCTTAGGATTAAGGGAAATCCCATACCTTTCACATCGCTTGAGTACTTTTCTGAGGTCTTCAGCGTGGGTGGATGCATCCTTGGAATACACAGTTAAATCATCCATATACACAACAATGCATTTACCTGATAATCCACGGAATGCAACGTCCATGGCCCTCTGAAAAGTGGCACCTGCATTGATCAGACCAAAAGGCATTCTTCTATACGCATAATTTCCCCATTTGCAAGTGAAGGTGGTTTTTAGTCTATCTTCTCTATCAATTAAGACCTGATTATAACCTGAAAAACCATCTAAAAACGACATCATCTTTGCGCCATTTACTGCTTGCAGTACTTCGTCTATTAGGGGCAAAGGATAATTATCCTTTTCAGATGCCTTGTTTAAATTTCTAAAGTCTACGCACAACCTGATGTCTCTGTTTTTCTTCCTCACTGGTACTAAGTTAGCTACCCAGACAGAATGTATGACTGGGAAAATTATTCCAGCGGACAGTAATTTTTTAACTTCCTCAAAGATTAAAGGCTCTAGAATGGCATTTACAGGCCTCTGTTTCTGCCTGAATAGTTTGACTTCTTTTCTTAAAGGTATTACGTGAGTTATGATGGACTCATCAAATGTTTTCAAGTCTTCATAAGTCCATGCTATGACATGTTTATATTCTTTCAGAACGTCCAGAACCTCTTTTCTAATTTTCTCAGAGCAAGCTTTCCCAATTAGTACACTTTGTGGATTTAGCTCAGTCCCTAAGTTATGTAAATCACACCTACCCCCTTCTGTTTTGGGTAAGTCTTTCTGTCTTATTACTCCGTCGAAGTCAAAGATGTGTTCTAATTCAATTACTCCTTTTGGTAAGAAGTTGCTCTTTAAGTTGATCATATCTTCTTCGTCCCATGTTACTTCAGGCCTTTCTTGTTCATCAATGATTTGGGCCTCAAATGCCTCATTACAAGTCAGAAAATTAATAATTTGCTGATCCCCTCCAAATACTTGAAAGTGTGTAACGTTGTCTGGTATACTGGGCACGTTAACTAGCTCAACAGCAAATCGTCTTAATCCTGACAGTGTCAATGGTTCTAATGTACTAGCAGCAACTGCTAACGCATCTGGCCTATGGTTCAGCTCTCTAGGAATGTGCTCTATGTTAAAAGCATCAAATGAATCCATTGAACCCCATACTCTATGTCTGTAACTAATCATTTTCTTATAATTGCAGGCATATAGTTTCCTCACTTGTTTGACTACTAATTCAGAGTCTGAAAATACTCTGATGGTTTTTACCCCTTTCTTGATGGCCATGACAAGTCCTAAAATTAGGGCCTCATATTCAGCAATATTGTTAGTGCAGGAAAATTGTAATCTATATGCTGCCGAATGTGATTTACCTTGAGGATCTATGAGTTCAATACCCGCACCTGCGCCCTGTTTTGATTTGGACCCATCACATTTTAACGTCCACATGCCATCTTTACTTTTCTGATCTTTTACCTTGGCATACTTTGTCCCTTTTATTGCCTGTGGGGTGTTGTCTTGTTTATTCATGGGTTTTTCCGTTTGGTTATCTTGCATATGTGTGTTTTTAGTTTGCAACTCAGAAAGATAACTACCCTTGTCCTCTATTTCTTTTCCTAAATCTGGAATCAAGGCATCTATATTATCCTGAACATATCTCTGTGTTGGATCAGGTTTCTCATTTTCCTCTTGTGACTCTACCCTCCCTATGCACTTTTTGTATTCATATTCAATGATGTCTTTGCATATTTCACAATTCTCCTCAGAATGTTGCCTATCATGGACTCTACACCTATTTTTATATAACTTACATTGGACTGGGAGATTGTGTGTAACGCACTCTTCCACCTCTCGTCTAATGGCACGACCAAATTTGTCTATTGCATTGTTTTCTTCATTTGAAGAATTTCCGTCAGACTCAATGAATAGTGCCGTTCTATTGCTGACACACTTTTTTCTAATGTTTAACATCATAATCTCTTCAATCTGCATCCCATTGTTGGTAATTCTATAGACACCTAGTTCAACAGCAGCATATAATATTTCATTAGTTCGATTATACTCTGTTATCATATGTTTCATTCTGGGCTCTGCCTCTATTCTGATCTGGTTTGGGATGCCTCTCCAAGGTAACCACATGTGTGAAAAGTCAGTAGCCATATATCCGCTTAATGTCTTGGACCAATCCCTACTTAGCAACATTCCATAATTTACGGGTATATCCACTACTTGAATGTCAATGATTTGGCTTACCCTAGGGTCTGAAGCTAATTGCACTTGAATGTTCATGAGTTCTCCTATCACGCTAACCTCGGTCTTATCTAATTGCGTGACAACCTTGGCAGATTTGGTGGGAGTCAGCCCGAGCGTTTTACATATTCCTAAGGGCATTACGTTGGCTGAAGCACCAGAATCTACCATGCAATTGTGTATATTCTTCCCACACAACCTAACAGTTAACAAGAAAGGGTGAGTATCCCTCTTATCCGCATGTATTACTACATTTGTATTGGAAGGCTGCTCAACTTTCTTACCTTTCTCCTTAGGTGGTGAATCACTATTAGGAACAGTTATATCAGCAGACACCTTGTTTGTTATGGAAGTATCCAGGGATTTTAAAAAAACATTTCTGATCCCTGGGGTCTTCAATAATTCATTTAGAGGTATACTGACCTTAATTTTCTTTATTTCCTCTGATAAGTAATTCATTAATCTTGTTGTCTCTATTGCTTCTGTCTTACTTGTTTGATCCTTTTGCACTGTTGTTCCATTATTTGTGTGCTGACTAGCTTTAAGTATGGCAGGATTGTTGCTAGCATTCTGATCTGGGGGTGTATTGATGTTATTCGGAGGAGTGGAAGTGGTGAAAGGTCCTCCCGGCCTAGGGTTGTTCCTCAAATTATAGGTGTGGCTTTTATTTGTCTATTGAAAGGCCTGCACCTCTTCTGTTTCATTGAATATCTCATTTTCAGATTCAAAGGGAAACTGAAAAGCATTTAACACAAAGGCTGATTCAGGATAAAGACTTTCACAATAGCATGGTTCATCCTCTAGCAATTCATCCTCTTTCTCTTCTGCAGTTGCAAAGGTAAACGTTTCTAAGACTAATGCTGTGTCATATCCTGAGGGTACTACCTCATTACCCTTAGGAATGAGAAATTCAGAGGTAGGAGGCTGTACATCTATGTTGAAAATACTAGCTGCCAAGTGGAACTGTGGACAGTCGTGCTCAGCATGGGCATTGGTATTGTGAAATCTGCACCAATTTTTGGGTGCTGTACTGGCGATTTGTATGCTAGTCGTTTGTTTTGCACCATGATTATCTGTATTCTCAAAAGGAGAAGCCAGAGTACTGTTGTTGGGCCCAGGTTCCATGTCTTGGGTGGCCTAGGTTGATTCTGATTTCTGTTATTATTGCCCCAGGTCCTATTATCTATCACTGGCCCCCTATTTTGCATTGGTTTCCCCTGACTGGGGCCTTGATGCTGATTGTAGTTTTGGTTCTGATTGTACTGCTGATTTTGATTGAGACTATAATTCTGATTTTGGCCTTGGTTGTGATTTTGATGTGGATTGTAGTTTTGGTTGCTTCTTCCATAGAGGTTCTCATTTCTTAGCTGTGTCACTTCGGTTGTTAATCTTTTCAAATGTGCAGTAATTTCTTTGATTTCTTCCCTATCCTCTTGTGCTTTTGCCACAGTTACATCCCTAGGAAGTTGGAAGAAAGGCTGACCATTATTTTGACTGTTATTGGAAGTACTAGCCATGTAAGGAGTTATAGCTTGGATTGGAGTAGGATTATACATAGGTGTGTAAGAAGGAACCGGATTTACTAGTGGAGCGTGCTGCACAGGGACTCCATTCCATGAGTGTCCCTGATTCTGCACCCCAAAATTTCCTCCATTGACAAATGGACTATAAGTTGTATGCCTCATTTCTTGGTTCACTGAGGCTGCCTCTTTATAGGCTTTGGATATTGAATCTATGTCAGGTTTTCTTTTGACAAACATGGCGGTTAAAGGATCCAAGGCAGCATAGTACATAGCCAACAAGGGAGCATCATCTATGGTATAAGGGGTTACCAGCCTAGAATAGGCCTTTTGAAATCTGTCATTGAAATTATCAATTAGCTCTCCCTCACCTCGTTTTATAGCAGCCAATTTATGATACAAAGCGCAAGGGTCAATGGGTCCTCTAAATCTTGACAGAAATGCTTCTTCCATAAGTGCCCAGGAAGAGATGTAACCATTGGGTAAGTTTACGTACCAGCTAGAGGCCTGCTCATTAAAGGTGTAAGGAAACAATCTACACAACATCCTCGTGCTCTAACATAGCCCTAAAACATGCTTCCTTAAATATTCTAATATGATCTTCTGGGTCCTGATGCAACTGGTATTTGGGACATATCTTTTCCGAATTTTTGGGCATCTCATGATAATCATTGAAGAGTATGGGAGAATTGACATCGAAATAAGCCATTGCAGGTTTTTGAGCTTGACTTGAACTTGCAGGAATACCTGGATTGATTGGTGGATTAGGATTTACAGGAGGATTGAGACCTCCAGGAGTGCCTGAACCAAGATTTAAAGATCTGAACAGTGATCTGTCAGGACTCACAATACTACGGATGTTAAAAGGTGACCCAGGAGGTGTTCCAGATGAACTTCCCATTTGCGATATCTTTGGATTCCAAATTAAAGGGTTTTTACTTCGCCTTGTATCAGGTAATTGCACAAATATATCTCCTGAACTAGATCTAGACCTAGTCACTCTATTACTGTCATTAGCCAGTTTGAAATGAAACCTAACTCAGGAAGGCCCTCCTTCTAGCGCCAGAAAACTGTTGGTGATTACAATATACAGCCTTCTAGCCCTCCTTCTAGCGCCAGAAAACTGTTGGTGATTGTTTTGATGCAATCATAACAGTAAGTTAAAATTCACATATAATGAACTGAAACTATACTTGAAAGATAAGAAGGAATCATTTGAGATTCAACTAATCCCAAGTCTACAATGGTTCGGTTGGTCAAGTTCAGTTGGTCAATGTGAAGCTGTAATGTTCAAGGGGCCTTACGTAGTTTAGGTTTGTTTGTGGTTTACTGGACTAAGATTATGCAAAAGATCACAAGATATGTTAATACTTTTCATTCCTTTACATAAAAGTGTTACTGTACTGCAAGTTCTAGATGATTTTCTTGAATTATTGCAGCCTTCTCCTTTATCTATTTATGAAAACTGTCTACTCTTAACTCTGTTATGTATGCTTCTTCAAATTTGAGACAATTTCCTTTAGATTTCTACGTTTTCAGCTAAATATTTCAGATGGGTTGGGAAAAGTTAGAAAGATCTAATCCATACCTCATTTAATCTACCGAAGGATCTAATTGTTTCTGTTATGCACTATGTAAATACCACAGTAATTTGATCAAATCCACAGTAAAAACCTTAAATGCAAGTTCTGAGCATTTTCACAAACATACATTTAAAATTGCAAGCTCTCAAAGAAAATATTTCAAAACACAAAGAAGAGCAGGAGAACACTCAGAAGATAGATGCAGAACTCCAGATTCTATTGTATTAGAAACGAATAGTCATACATGATTTACAATGTAGGAATGACTCTTAGTTTCATTGATCATACTACAGAGAACTTACAAGCTTTACAGATACAGTAAGGCAGCCAGACATTCCACGCGCACCTTACTGCAGACAAACAGGCGACCTCCTTCTTCTACTTCTAATCTAAACTAAGCTAACTTGCTGTGTTTTCCTAAAAAATCCCTGTTGTAGCCCCTGTTGTAAAGTATTACAGTGCAGAGAGGCACAATATAAAGACTTTCTGATTGTCCTTACTACAGCAAAAACCTAACTGAACCCCTGGTTATAGCAATAAATACAGATGAACCAGATCTTCCAAAATATCTCTGAGCAGTGTCAAATCTGGGCGAAATATTGCCCCTTCTAAGAAGTTCTGGCAGCTCAGCAATAACTCTTGTTTGTCTGTTGTAGTAATACTCTCAGCTGCAACCTTGTTCTTCACTTGAATGGCCTTGACTTCCTCGCACTTCATCCTTAGCCTCCTGCTCCTGAGATCAGATTTCCTTCCTCCATGATGTCACTGTGTTGAAGTTCCAGCTGCTTCCTCAACTGCAAGCCTGCAAGACAAGACAAGCAATAAGTATCAAGTTTATCGAATAAATAGCAAGAAACTTAAAATAATCGTTTAGATCATGGTGACTATGCAAAATGTGGAAATCGGGTCCAAAATTAGCAGAAACTGCGTTCAAAATGTACACAGACTGTTCAAAACCCATCGGGTCAACCATCGTTGACCAGGAAGATACCACGGGCGCCCAAAAAAAACTGTTTAAAATTCCTATCGCCTTAATTTCCCGCCTATCGGCGTGTCAAAAAATTGCTCGGCCGATGCTCGTTATTTGGCCGATGGCCTTTTTATTTCGCTCATCCTCCATCGGCGAGAGTTATGCCGATATAGCCCTTAGCGGCTTGTGTTTCCCTTCTATTGGCAGGAGATTCGCCATCGGCGAATTCTAAATCTCCCCCGCCGATCGTAACTATCTCACCGATGTCTTGACATCGGCGAGAGTCATTCCGATGACTGCTTCGCTGATGGCCATCGGCGAGAGCCTCCATATCGGCGAAGGGGGAAAAACCTTGGCCGATAGCCTACTGTTATGCCGATAGCCCAAGGCTATCGGCGAGACCATACCGCTTGGGGTGACCTGTAAATGTTCGGCCGACGATGTAAGTTATGGGGATGACAATATTGTCGGCGAGAGATACGGCCTCGGGGTGACTTGTTTAAACTCAGCCGATGGTCTCAGCTAGGCCGATGACCATCGGTCATCGGTAAGAAGCCCCCATCGGGGTAACAATTTCAAAGCACCCCGATATCAAATGTTATGCCGACGCGCATAACATACTTCGCTGTAATGTATTTAAGGTATGCATGAAATACATTTTTTATGCTCAATACCAAATGTATTAATTCTGCAAAATAACCCCTTAGGTTTGTCATTTTAAGTGCACCTATGCATTTTTCTGTCAAACAGACAATTGTGAGATACAGAGTGGAACCCAGACAAAAATTCCCTTAACAAGAAATCCACCAAGTGTGTATACTTCAAAATTTAAACCAGACCAACAAGAAAAAGGCAAACAACTGACCGTGTATCATGCAAAACCTGATAGTACATCTTACCTAAATGATCATAACTTGCAAAATATGATGAATTTTAAGATGGTTCAAAAAGCAACCCTGGCTCATTTTTCACAAGGAATCCAACCATATTATGCAATGGTACTAAAAAATACAATTTTCCATATTTTTAACAAGGTTTGCAAATTTGACTCTCTTTTCCCTTTTCCACCAAGCAAAACAAACACAAGCAGAAGCAAAAAAACAAAGCAACAGTAGGGGTCCTCATTTTGCTAAGGAGCAAAATGGGGCGTGTTGTGAACATCACAACACATGGGAGCTTGTTCCACTTCCTAAGGGAAGGAAACCAGTTAGTGCAAGTAGATCTATCAAACCAAATTTGTAGCAAATGGAATTGTTGACTAGTTCAAAGCATGACTTATGGCCAAAAGTTTATCATAGGTTCTTGGTGTTGACTACATTGAGACCTTTGCCCTTGTCACCAAGATGAACTCCATTTGCCTAGCTCTTGCTATTGTTGCAACTCATGCTTGGGTTGTACATCAGATGGATCTGAAGAGTGCATTTCTTCATGGCGATCTACATGAGGAGATTTACATGGAACAACCATAGGGGTTTATTAAGAATTCTTCATTGGTTTGTAGACTAAGGAAGTCTCTCTGTGGCCTCAAGTAGGTCCCATGGGCTTGGTATGCCAAGATGGACTTCTTTCTTCTCTTAGTTGGGTTCTCCAAATGCCACTCAAATGTAAATGTCTACATATTGAGACAGGAGGATGTTCTTCTTTTCTTGGTTCTCTATGTTGATGATTTAATTGACATAGGGGGCACTTCAACCATCATCACCACAATCAAGACTACTTTGCATGACATATTTTCCATGACCGACTTGGGTCTCTTGCACTACTTTCTCAGGATTAAGATCATTTAGATCGCTTCTAGGATCTCTCTTGCACAACTCAAGTATGCTCTTGATCTTCTTGCTCAGTTTCATATGACCGATTATAAGCCTGCATTGACTCCATTTCTATCTGGAATCAAGTTTGAGGTGAAGTGTTCCACACCACTTATTGATGGCACCTTGTATCGTCAACTTGTTGGTAGCCTCATCTACTTGACTCATACTCACTCCGACATTTCCTTTGCAATTGGCATGGTTTCACGCTTCATGACGTAGCCACATGAGCTTCATTAGAAGGTAGCCAAATGCATTCTAGACTATATTCAGGGTACTCACAGTTATGGGATTCACTAAGCAATAAGCACATGTTTGAGGTGAAGTGTTCCACACCACTTTTTGATGGCACCTTGTATCATCAACTTGTTGGTAGCCTCATCTGCTTGACTTATACTCACCGTGACATTTCCTTTGCAATTGGCATGGTTTCACGCTTCATGATGTAGCCACATGAGCTTCATTAGAAGGTAGCCAAATGCATTCTACACTATATTCAGGGTACTCACAATTATGGGATTCACTATGCAATAGGCACATGTTTAGATTTGATTGGATACATATGTGTATATGGAAAAATCGATTAAATCTAAACTAAATAAAACTAAAGGACCCAATAACATAAAGGAAACCAATTTAAATAAAAGCCATAAATCACAAATCAAAGACAAATGAAAGCTCTTACCAAAACTTGTATTGTTCCCTTTTGGAGATATGTGGATTGCTCAATGTAGTTGCAAAGCCATGGCTGCAACAAGCAAGTATGTGCTCAAGAGATCAATGTCAAAAGATCGTGATAGTGCTCAATCGACGCGTTTTGTATGCTCGAAGCTCTGTTAAGTATGCCTGAGAATACGATCGAAGAGAGAGAGGCTCAATGAAGGAGATGAGGGGGGTTTATATAGATTTCATCAAAGATCGATCAACGGTCCAGATAATTCAGAAGAATCAATGGAGGAGATAAGTTGAGGAATGTGCAACGAATGAGAAGAAGACATGTGTCTTGCTTGCTTTTGCATGAGAGGAGTTATCAAGAATAGAAGAATAAGTTAACTGAAGAGATAAATCAATTAAAAGAATAAAGCAATCAGTTAAGTGATTTAAAACAAGAAGAAGAGATTTGCATGAGAAAAGAAGATATTTTGCTTTATTAAATATAGAAATATTTAATTGATGAGCAAGAAAGCTTGAGTTATTTTAGAGATAACTCAAATTAGAAGAAAAAACAATTTAAATAAATAATTGATTTATTTAAATTTAGAGAAGATATTTTGGAAGAAATAATTAAATAATTGGAATTATTTAATTTAGAAGATTCGAAAACAAATTAAATAAATAAATTTATTTAATTGTTGTGCATGATTTTGGAAGAACAGATTTGATTTAATTAAATAATTTAAGAATTATTTAATTTTAGAAGAATAAAGAGGAATTTGATTTAATTAATTAAATAATTGGATATATTTAATTAATGTGGATGTGAATTTTGGAAGGAGGATAATGATCAAATTAAATAATTAAAATTATTTAATTGTGGAAGAATATAGAGGAATTTAATTTAATTAATTAAATAAAGAGAATTTATTTAATTAATGTTGAATTTAGGAGATTTAGAAGAATTTGATGATTAATTAATTAAATAATTAGATTATTTAATTAACGTTGTAATGCAGGTGATTAGACAGATTATGAAATGCAAGTGATTTGACGACACGGTCATTTTAGGGTGTCTACATTTTGCCCCTCTTTGATGCAATGCAGCATGTAGCGTTGCGTCAAAGAAAACGATTGTCGAAGACGTGATACAATTTTTGTTATGCCCCAGTGTAGGTAGTTGCCCCAGTGTATGCCCCCTCGAGAGGAAAGATAGGGAAGCGACAGAAGAACTGTGTTGACGCTCGACTAGAAGATTTGTTGGAGATAGGCGAGGTTGGGTTGATGATAGATAGAAGAAAGGAGATAGGAGAGAACATAAGAGAAAGACTGTTGATCGATCCTTGCTGGAAAACTATATAAGGCCATGGATGAATGGATGGGGCAAATGGACGAGCTTGTTGCAATGGTTTCACATTTGTTTATAAAGAGCAATCCTTATTTTTGATATAGCACGTGGATAGTTTGCCACCAAGGTATAAAAGACCAAGGTGCTGTAATATCCGAGTGCGTGGACGTTGACTCTGCAAGCAAGCGGTTTGAACTTACATCCCCTTAGACATACTATGACCTTGTTGGTACATGTGAATAAGACATAGTCTTGAACATAAAATAAACTTCAATACATGTAAATGCAAGAAGAATTATTAATATGTAAGATGCTAGGTCCTAACACACACAAGATAACCAGAATGCTAAGAAAGATACTAGAGATCATTCCTCAAACACGGCACATTGAAAGCAATGACTATGCCCCCAATCCGTACTGCATCGCAACATACCGAGATTATAGATAAATCAAGGTAGCCTTGAATATGTATTGGAATAGGGAACAAAAGATAAACCAAAACACAAATTGACTGACTTACAAAGTAAACATACAGCCAACATATTCTCTTGCCAAAGAGGTTGCTCAGGATAGATTGGATAGGAAAGATAACAGCCTTATTGTAGGAACTCTGTGTCCGTTAAAGGGGGCTATCTACCTAAAAAGACAATGTCTCACTGCAGGAAATGCCACATGTCGTAGGAGACGCGTGTGTTGGTCTCGACAATGGAACACTTCGCAGAAGACAAGCTTGTGGATCTAGGGCTTGGTTAAGCGGTACTTAGCTGATGTTGGCAATCGGTATGCAGGACAGTAGATGACTCTGGAAGGAAGCTGCTTTGCTTCAGGTTTGTTAAGGACTTTTGCTTTGAAAGGATGCGCTAGCTTGCTGCTTGAGTTAGTCAAGTCGAGGCGAATGGATTTTGACAAACGGAAGACTAGAAGGATGGAATGCTAATGGATTGAAACGGGTGGAGAATGATGGATCGTGTGTGTCTGAGTACTGGATACATCCTTCGTATTCCAGACTGCCTACATACCCTGTATCCACAGGATCAAGGCACACTTACGATGGAAGAGGAACGTGATAAATATGTAGTTCTGGATAGAGTGATGAAATGGGTTAAGGTGAAATGAGGGGATCTTATGTACCTGAGTACTGGATACTTCTTTCGTATTCCAGACTGCCTACATACCCATATCCATGGGATCAAGGTACCTTAAGATTGAGAAGAGATGATATGTAGTTCTGGTTGGTGTGATGATGTGGGAAAAGAGCAGAGAAGAGGTGATCTTATGTACCTGAGTACTGGAAACATTCTTCGTATTCCAGACTGCCTACATACCCATATCCATGGGATCAAGGTACTTTAAGATTGAAAAGATGATATGTAGTTCTGGTAGTGTGATGATGTAGAAAAAGCGTTGAGAAGATAACAGCCTTATCGTAGGAGCGATGTGTCCGTTAAAGGCTGTTACCTGTGGAAATGAGACAAGATTGAAGTATGTGCTGTGAACCACGAACAAGGAACCAATCCTAGACCTAAGTTAAGGAAAGAGTTGCCCCCATTCTGGTAGAGGAAACTGTAGGGGTGACTGCCGAAGGAGACACAGAAAGACTTGACCTAGGACAAGACAGTGTTAACTGTAGATACAGATCAAGACATGGGAAGACGACGATGGACATTGACAAATTTCCAAGCTATATTAGATAGGGAGATGGAAATGCAAACAAAGTCAATGGTTTTATTATGGATGGATGGATGAGGTACATTGCGAATTGGACAAGGAATGGACAGGACTCGATAGACGATGGATGCTGACTCTACACATAGCGCCTGTTTGCCAGGTTTTCACTATGGTACATATCCAAGGTGCCTGTTTGCCAGGTTTTCACCAGAGGATGGATTTTTTTGGTTTTTTTGATTTTTTTTTTTTGATTTTTTTGATTTTTTGATTTTTTGTGGGAATACTCTGAGGATCAGGCATAAAACTTCTTGAGATGGACACTGTTAAGTGGCTCATCCAGAGGAATGCCGTTAGGTGTAGCTAAAGTATAAGCTCCTGATCCATATGCTGCTGTCACAATGAAGGGACCTAACCAGTTAGGCTCAAACTTGCCCTTCTTCTCTCGATCTGCTTGATTTCTCTGATTCTCCTTAAGTACAAGATCACCAACTTGAAACCGTCTTTCTTTGATCTTTTTGTTGTAATTACGCTGGAGGCGATTTTGATAGACATGGAGATGATTAAGTGCGGCAAGGCGCCTCTCATCTAGTAGTTCAAGCTCAGCTAATCTGAAAGTGCGATACTCATCTCCGCCGATCAGGTCCTGCATGGATACTCTGAGGGATGGGATCTCGACCTCTATAGGTAGGATGGCTTCAGAGCCAAAGACCAAGGCATATGGTGTGGCACCAGTTGGTGTTCTGATACTAGTGCGGTAGGCCCATAGGGCGGGATTAAGTTGCAAGTGCCAATCACGACCAGCTTCATTGACCGTTTTCTTTAGGATCTTGAGAATGGTTTTATTGGAAGCCTCAGCTTGGCCGTTACTCTGCGGATAGTAGGGAGTTGAAAAGCGATGTTGGATATTGTACTGTATGCATAAGGCACGGACATCTTGGTTCTTAAATGGTCTCCCATTATCAGTGACAATGGCTTGGGGAATACCATACCGGCATATGAGGTAGTTTAGGATAAACTTGGCTATTTGCTTACCGGTGATATAGGTCATAGGAATGGCCTCCACCCACTTCGTGAAATACTCAGTGGCGGTAATGATGAACTTGTGGCCATTGGAGGAGGAAGGGTGGATTTGTCCTACGAGGTCGAGACCCCATTGAGAAAATGGCCATGGAGTTGTCACAGGTTGTAACTCATGAGCGGGTGCGTGAATCAGATCTCCATGCTGCTGACATTGTAAACACTTCTTAGCAAACTGTGCAGCATCTTGCTCTATTGTAGGCCAGTAATAACCTGTTTTGAGTATCTTCTTAGCCAGATTAGGACCGGTAGAATGTGCGCCACAAACACCTTCGTGTATGTCTCGTAAGGTAGCTTTAGCTTCTTCCGCGTTAAGACATTGTAAGAGGATACCATCGAGACTCCGGCGATATAGTGTATCACCCAGAATGATGTAACGAGAGGATCGACGGATAAAGGTTTTGCGTTGGGTGGATGATAGGTCAGGGGGAAAGGTATTGTTCTTGAGGTATTCATAGATAGCTTCGTACCATGGGGAATTGGGACCAACAAGTTCGCAGATGATTTCAGTAACAGGAACATCAACGACTGGTATCAACAATTGCTCGATCAAGAATTCACACTTCTGTGTATTTGCAGGCATGTCAATCAGTGACCCTACAGAAGCCATAGAATCCGCAACTTTATTATGCTCTCTTGGAATTTGCTCAAATGTGATGGTAGAAAAATGTGGTTTGTAGGCATCCACTAGTTGCTTGTAGGGGACCAGCTTTTCATCTTTTGTTTGGTATTCATCTGTGACTTGGCGAATGACTAGCTGTGAGTCTCCATATACTTGTAATTCTGTGATGTCCCATTGCACTGCTGTATGGAGACCTATGAGGAGTGCTTCATACTCGGCTATGTTGTTGGTGCAAGGGAATGCAAGCCGATATGACTTTGGAATATAGTCATTCTGAGGTGTAACAAATAAGATGCCAGCTCCTGATCCATGCTGTGTGTAAGAACCGTCAAAGTACAACTTCCACATTATGGAGTTGGAAAGAGTGAAGAGATTCTCATCAGGAAAGTCTGCTACCATAGGATGTGTATCTTTTATAGGTGCTTCTGCCAGTTGATCTGCGAGGGCTTGTCCTTTGATTGCTTTACGATCGGTGTACTCAATGTCGAACTCACTAAGGATCATAACCCATTTAGCCAGTTTGCCTGTGAGAGCTGCTTTTGCTAGTAGATACTTCAAGGGATCAATCTTGGCTATCAGATTGGTGTGTTGGTTCAGCATGTAATGCCGCAACTTTTGGGAGGCGAACACTACTGCTAAACAAGCCCTTTCCATTGGTGAATAATTGAGCTAGTATCCCACCAAGGTTCTACTAATGTAATAAATTGCATGCTCCTTTCCTGTGTCATCATTTTGTGCTAGCAGGGCCCCTAAGGCCAAGTTTGTAGTGGAGATGTATAAGATCAAAGGTTTGTCCACCACTGGTGGAACCAATACAGGAGGTGTAGCTAGATACTCTTTAAGTTGATCAAATGCTACTTGACACTTGTTGTCCCATCGAAACGAGACATCCTTTCAGAGCAAGTGTTGAAAGGGTTGACATTTATTTGCTAGCTGTGAGATGAAACGTCGAATGGACTGCAACCTTCCTTGGAGGCTCCTTAATGCTTTTAGGTTCTTTGGTGGAGGCATCTCCACTATAGCCTTTACTTTCGCTGGATCTACTTCGATGCCTCTGCGAGATAAGATGTATCCCAATAGCTTGCCTGATGTTACACCAAATACACACTTCTTTGGATTGAGTCTTACTTGGTATTTTTCAAGCCTGTCAAAGATCTGTCCTAGGACCTGTATGTGATCTGCTCTAGAAGATTTAGCCAATATATCATCAACATAGTCTTCCATGATGTGATGAAAGAGGTCATGAAATATCACTGTCATTGCACGCTGATAGGTTGCTCCTGCATTCTTCAGACCAAACGGCATGACACACCAACAATAATTGCCCCAAGGACAAGTAAAGGTTGTTTTATGTTGGTCTTCTTCAGCTATCCTTATCTGATTATAACCCGAGAATCCATCCATGAGAGAAAGCATCTCGTGACCTGCTGTCAAGTCCACTATAATGTCAATGTTTGGTAGTGGAAAGTCGTCTTTAGGACATGCCTTATTGAGATCTCTGAAATCATTACACATGCGGATGCGCCCATTGGGTTTAGACATAGGTACAATGTTTGAGAGCCAATCTGAATAGTCAATAGGTCGTATAAACTTTGCGTCTAATAGCTTTTGTACTTCCACTTTCACTAAGAGAGCTATCTGTGGGCGCATCTTTCTCAATTTCTACTTGACTGGTTTCACCTTGGGATCAACTGTGAGATAATGAACTACTAGCTTAGGGTCTAGCCCTGGCATATCTGCATAGGTCCATGCAAAGTTGATGGTTCATTGCAAGAAGAAGTTGTTAAGATTTTTGTGCTTTGTGTCAGATAAGGATGCCGCTAGGAATGTTGTCTTTGGATTCTGTTCTGTACCCAGGTTGATCTCTGTAGAATCTTCCACTAGTAGAGCTGATTTCTCTTGGTACTTAGATGGTAAGGGAAGGTCAAATCCTCCATCCTTAGGTGCCACAGTTGGGTTTTCACCTTTGGATACATCCTTTATTTTTACTATTTTATGATCAGGAGGTGCCACAGTGTGGTTTTCACCTAGAGATCTTTCTTTATTTGCACTTTTGCGACTAGAGGATTTGGCATTCCCACCAAAATAAGCCATGGGCTCTAGTTCCATTACAAAACCTGCCTTGTGATCGCCAAGAGGGATACCTTCCTGAAGTCCCATGAACTCAGCTAGAGCTTCGTCATTCTGAAACACATTTATAACGGGGGCCCCTTGTTGGTCCCAATCGATAAGTTCAGGGTAGACAAGCGTGACATTTTGGGTGCTGGTGGTGGAAGTTAAGGATATGGAGGATAGTGTAAAAATGGAGGATTCTGTGAATAGATTGGTCATGTGGAGGGAAGAGTCATCGGTGGTATCCTCTGTAGACGTCGTATCGGCGGGAAAAGTGTCAGCCACCTCGTCGAGGATATACTCGATGTCCGAGGCGCGTGGTACCTTCTTACCAAATCCTAATCCTTTCCTGTCTAGCTTCTTTGTTACCACAATGGGCTCCATAGTGCCTTGATTCTGTTTCCCAAGGCCACCCTTGCCTTTATAGCCCATGTTTTTCACTATCCTTAGACCATTGCCATATTGCTTGACTGGTATCATGACTGGTTCTTTCTCCTTGTAGAGCCAAGAAGAGATGTCCTCAATAGTTTCCTCTTCCAATAACCGTCCATGTTGGAATTGGGTTAGGAATGTTGGGGGAGGAATAGTAGCTTTTTTGGTAACTTTAGCAATGGGTGGTTTGCCGTAAGATTTTGGAGATAAAGGCATCCGCCCTACACAACAAGATTCGGAGATATCATAAGTGCCAAAGCCTATATCTCGGACGCGTGCTGTGATTTTGGGGAGGGGTGTAGGCTCACTTGTAGAGGCTTGCGTGAGAGTTTCAGGGTCAACATAGAGAGGGGATTCAAGGACTTTGTCATTTTTAGGCACTTGGTTGCAATTCTTATAGCTTCCTTGCAAGACACGGCAAAATTCAAAAGGATTAGGATCTCCTGGGATGGTGATCTCCGTACCATTGTATGGGAACTTTAGGGACTGATGGTACGTGGAGGGAACAACTTTCATTGCATGGATCCATGGGCGGCCCAGGATAATGTTGTAAGGCAGCTCAATATCAAGAACTTGACACCTGGTTTCAAGTATAACGGGGCCCAGTTGTATAGGCAAGTGAATAACACCTTCTGAACGGCGTTTTGCATCATCATACCCCTTGATTGTAATACTATGATCAGTGTTGACGTGATCCTCAGAGTATCCCAATTGCTTTAGTAACTTTAAAGAACATATGTTGAGACCAGCACCACCATCTATGAGGATGCGTTTGATTTTGCGCTTATGGATGAGAACTTCAATATGGAGGGCATCGTTGTGACAAGGATCATGGGAGGGGAGGTCTTTCTCAGAGATGACCACGTTGTAAGGTGAAGCAATATTACCCACTATAGCTTGGAAATCTGCGACTGCTATGTTGTTAGGAACAGAAGACTCTTGGAGGGCCTTTTCCAGCACTACTCTATGTGCAGGTGATGACCGTAGAAGGTCCAAAATAGAGATCTGTGCTGGTGTTCTCCCTAGATGTTAGAGAAGATTATAATCAGACTGAACCGGAAGCCTAGGTGTAGGTGCACGGATGGTGACATGACCTCGATGAGTAGTAACAGCACAATCCGTAGATTTGCCTTTGATGGTGAGGGTAGACACTCGACTCTCTTCAAAACGACCTACAATGGAATCGAAAGACATGGAAGCATGATTGATACCTTTACCCCTATCCTGAGGAGGAGGTGGACCATGATGAGGGAATGGTTCCTTGTACATATCGAGATCCTTGTTCGTGTGTTGCGCTGGTGATTCATTCTCAAAAGTGATTTGATGACCGTCGATGAGGTTTTGGATGAGGTGCTTAAGCTTCATGCAAGACGCAGTTCGATGACCTTTGCTCCTATGGAACTCACAATACTCATTGTCTCTGTAACGTGCCGTTTTGTAGACAGGTTCTCCATATGGGGGAGCATCCAGTAAGGTGATGAGCCCTTTTTGCAAAGCTTGCTATAAGACCGATTCGATGGGCACTCCCAAGGGAGTGAATTGACGTCGCTGAGGATAATCCTGTTGGGGCCGCTCTTGTTGTCGTTGCTGTTGGTTGGGATAAGGCTGCCTTTGTTGCTGCTGTTGTTGAGGTGGAGCTTGACTTGGTTTGAAGAGTTGCAGCGGTGTTTGCAACGTTTGGACATGCTTAGTATCAACCACCCCATCATTGACCACATTTTTGTTCTTGTTCCAATATTTGGGTTTATCGTTCGATTGTTGATGAGAAGTGTTATCTTTCGTCTCCTTAAAGATTTTGACCACACCCTTAGCAATGAAGGCCTTCTCAATGTTGATACCCTTGTATGTGATTTCATCGAAGGTTGTAGCACTAAGGATTTGCAAATGGAAACCTAACTCTTGGTTGAGGTTCTGCACGAAGATGCTAACAAGCTGTTTCTCTGGAATCTTGAAAGGGAATTTACTAGCCATTTGTCTCCATCATTGAAGGAAAGAAATGAAAGTTTCACCATTTTTCTGTTTATTGTTGCATAGGTCCATCATGGAAATCTCATGCTCTGCGTTGTAAGAAAAATGGGTGGCAAACTTCTTTGCTAGCTCGTTGAAAGACTTGATACCCGTAGGTAAGTGTAAGAACCATTCTATTGCTTGACCTCCAAGACTGTGAGGAAAAAGACGCATAAGATATGTGTCATTATGAGAGACCTCGAAGCAAGCAAGATAGAATTCCCTAAGATGGTCTTTTGGGTCACCTTTTCCTTTGTACTTATCGAACTTGGGAATAGTGAAATTTTGAGGAAAAGGGATCATTGGTAACGACCGATCAAAAGAATAAGGGCACACTTCCTCTAAGGAGAAGGTCTTTTTGGTGTGGCCAAACGTAAGATCAGATAGCTGTTGTTGTACCTCCGTAATCTTTAGTTCCATAGTCGTGGGAGGGGTTGGTAACATCTCCGGTTGTCCAAAAAGCGGTTGGTGTTGCCCATATGGAAGATTATAGTGTAAGCCATGCGTACTGCTATTATAAGGGTCGTAAGATTGATTGGGATTGTAAGGATTGTACGATTGGTTCAGATTGGGTTGGAATTGGAGGCCTTGATTAGGGAGAGGTGGAGGTGGCGCTAGGTAAGAATGTTGGCTTTGCGATGGTTGAAAAAAAGTATTGGGGGGAGGAAAGCTAAAGTGCGTTTGATTAGGTTGTGATGGTGGCACATAGCTTTGGGAAACCTGATGTTGGGCATGTTGAGAGTGGCTAGGCAATGTATGAAAGAAGTTGAGCGAGGATGAATGTTGTGGAGGAGGAACGTAGTTAGAAGTGATTTGCGATGGTTGGGGTTGATTGAGGATGAGAGTAGAAGAATGTTGTGGTTGGGGCTATTTGAGGACGAGAGTAGAAGAATGTTGTGGTTGGGGGTGCGTGACTCTAATTGGTTGAGATACATGCAGGTGTGATGATATAGGAGGTGGCATTTGTTGAGACCCTTGTTGCATGGCTACATAAGTGTTCCCCGGATTGTAATTGGGTGGGAAACCTACGCGTGATGGGGTAACCAAGATTCCACTTGTGATTGGGGTGGACACTTTAGGGGGTGGTGGCACATTTGATCGAGCTAAGGTGGCTTGCTTAGCGAACTTAGCGAACTCTGCTTGACGTTGGAGAGTTTCTTGTTGGTTTTGATAGATCTCCATAGGAGTTAAAAGCGGTGATATAGGCCTCTCCTCTGTTGGATTTTGGAAAAGGGGATTCCTATACTGGGAGCCTTGAGTAGGTAAGGGCGTAGTTACCGTGGACATGATTTGCACCGCTTGTATGGTTTCTTGGGTGTTGGTGCTCTCCTTGAGAGTGGACATATCAAAATCTTGAGGTAACTTGGCACCTTGCTTTGCAAGCAAACGAAAGAAATGATCCTGGTTCTCACTAAGGATTTTATCAAAGGCAGCTATAGCTCTAGGATCTTGTATAAATTCATCAAGATCTTGCCCATCTTCTTGAGAGGATTGACCTATTGCAAAGTGTCGCTCTTCTTGAGATGGGGTTTGATCTACGATATAACCTTGTGGGACAAAATCCGGAGGCAAGCCTGTGGTATACTGAGGTGCATTTAGCAAAGGGGTTCTATCCTCATGAGGATTGCTTGGTTCATCTATGTGCGGCATGTTTGGAGAGATGTTTGGTTTTGCCGCGGGTGTACTAGGAGTCACCTTGGGAGTAATGTTGAGACGACCTGATTGTGGTGTGCGAGGGGGTGACTTGTGCTTCTTAGGGACAACTTGCCTAGATTTCATGGTTTGCTGTAGCCTAGTGGTGACCATGGGATATACCTGGACATAATGTAATGCTGGGAATCTGTGTGATTCTTTGAAGAAACAGACAAACTCTGATGCACAAAGTACTGGACCAAAAGCGCTATACTGTTTGACTAGAGGCGCAGGACTGTGCTACCAAAAGCGTGCTACTGTGGGCCAGAGGCGACAGATTGAGCTACCAATAGCGAGTTACTGCTATGCCAAAGGTGAGCTACAGTGACCAAAAGCGAGCTACTGTTATACCAAGGGCGCTGAAGCAGAGTTTTGCCAGAGGCGGGTTACTGCTGACCAAAGGCGATCTACTGTGTTACCAAAGGCGAGCTGCTGTAATACCAGGGGCGCTGAAGTAGTGTCTGATGTTTTTCAAAGGCAAGATTTTTCTATTTCTGAGTGGATTGGTTTGGCAAGAGAAAACACAGCAAACAAGTGGTCAAAAAAGGCACAAGGACTGACACAACAGATAGTGTATGTTCAAGGCTCCAAACAAGCCCAATGTTTCCACAGGTCTAATACAGTTGCAATCAATAACAAGCACTTTTTATCCCTAGAGACAAGGTTTTATTGCAGTAGATCAGCTCACAGCTTAATACTCCGTCGATAAAAATATCATTCCATAAAGGTGTCAGATATTTAGTATCTTTGCGAGAGACGATAGGTAGGGATATCTCACCCTCCCCTTGGAAAGCTCAAGTAGGTCACAAGAGCTTTATGTCCAAGGGAATACTATCTCTTCTCAAGGGAGCCAATGGTGAGTATCTTAAGGGTTTAAATCGATTTCCCTTGCACTGATGATTACCGCAATGTTCGGAGGTAGGTCGGGTAGTCTCTATCTAAATTGGTTCTTAGTGACTTTGAGGGACCAACGCCTTACGAGCAATGCGACAAGCTACTAAAAGCTTTAACCAATCCTACTAAGAGTTTCAAACACTTTGCTCAATGTGAAAATCATTTCCACAAAGAGCTAGTACACCTCTTTTTAGTTTGGCACCACAAGGTAAGGCTGACGTCGGTTAGGACTTGGCTTTCGCCTTATTCCTCTTATATAGCGGTTCAAAGGAAAACTCCGCTTAGGGTCGTCCCTTTTGGATGAATCGCAATCCAAAAGCAGGCCCTTCTAAAGGAAGTACAAAAAAAGTAAAAGCAAGCACGTCAAACAAAGGTTCAATTGTCCCGTTATAAGAAAAATAAGGTGCAACTAAGCTATGCACACACACGATTGTAGTTGTAAATTGTCCCTTATGAAATAAAGTGTTTGGCATTCATGTCCATTGTCCTTTAGAAAATTGAGGTGTTTGTTCATACATGTCCATTGTCCTTTAAGAAATGCAGTATATTCCTAAGACTTAGATTGCAAAAAAGATTTGTTCAATTATCCTTTTAAGCATGCAATGTGTTTCTAAGACTTAGTGAGATAAATCAAAAGAGGTCTTCAACGCTCGTCCTGCATGAACATATTAAGAAAACACCTATTGGCTCTGTGTGAGTAATAAGAAGCTGCAACAAGTGAGTTAGTTCCACCAAAATTTCACAAGTTAGCAAAAAACAAATCAATTTTAACCAAAAGCGCTGCACGATTTTACCAGAAGCGACGTACTGTATTCCGAGAGCGCTGTATTGCAAACAAGAAGCGCTGTATAATATTACCAGAGGCGCAACAAAATAACCAGAAGCGCTTCACTGTGTTTTTAAAGCGCTGTGATGTAGACTAGAAGCGTAATATTATAATACCATAAGCGCTGAATAATAGCCGTAAGCGTGAAACTGTGTTACCAAAAGTGTGAGACGATATAACCAAAAGTGCCGCGCTGTCTCAAATCACAAAGAGGGGAACGTTTTCAAAATAATCAGCTCTAAAGTAAAATTCCATGATTGAATGACTGTTCTGAGAAATGATAGCTGAGAGATCTGTGTTCTGCAATCTTCAAAGAACTCAAAAAACCTGTCACAACACCAAGGATTAACACAAAAAGTCGAAGGTACTCCTAAATAAATTAGCTTAGGATGTCCAACAAGAAAAATAGGTTTGTCTGACAAATACAACAGCTTGTCATACAAAGCAATAAGATAGATGGTGCAAAAATCCTGTAAAATAGTGAACACGGTCAAAACCCTAATCTAGCTCAAAAGCGCTGTAGAATACTGCCGGTAGCGCCATTCTGTCAGGCCAAAAGCGCTGCGCTGCGTTGCCGAAAGCACCGCAGAACCTCCAAAAGCACCGGACTGTGTCTGTAGAAGCGCTTAAATATCCTGCCAGAAGCGCTATGGGGTGTCGTGTGCGCTGTTCCGTACTGTGACTTCAAAAAAAATAAATTTCTCAAAGAAACAAAGGGATTAGTGGGTCCCACCGGGCGTGCCAGAATGTGTATGAGGAAAAATGGATTAAATCTAAACTAAATAAAACCAAAGGACCCAATAACATAAAGGAAACCAATTTAAATAAAAGCCATAAATCACAAATCAAAGACAAATGAAAGCTCTTACCAAAACCTGTATTGTTCCCTTTTGGAGATATGTGGATTGCTCAATGTAGTTGCAAAGCCATGGCTGCAACAAGCAAGTATGTGCTCAAGAGATCAATGTCAAAAGATCGTGATAGTGCCCAATCGACGCGTTTTGTATGCTTGAAGCTCTGTTAAGTATGCCTGAGAATACAATTGAAGAGAGAGAGGCTCAATGAAGGAGATGAGGGGGGTTTATATAGATTTCATCAAAGATCGATCAACGGTCCAGATAATTCAGAAGAATCAATGGAGGAGATAAGTTGAGGAATGTGCAACGAATGAGAAGAAGACATGTGTCTTGCTTGCTTTTGCATGAGAGGAGTTATCAAGAATAGAAGAATAAGTTAACTGAAGAGATAAATCAATTAAAAGAATAAAGCAATCAGTTAAGTGATTTAAAACAAGAAGAAGAGATTTGCATGAGAAAAGAAGATATTTTACTTTATTAAATATAGAAATATTTAATTGATGAGCAAGAAAGCTTGAGTTATTTTAGAGATAACTCAAATTAGAAGAAAAAGCAATTTAAATAAATAATTGATTTATTTAAATTTAGAGAAGATATTTTGGAAGAAATAATTAAATAATTGGAATTATTTAATTTAGAAGATTCGAAAGCAAATTAAATAAATAAATTTATTTAATTGTTGTGCATGATTTTGGAAGAACAGATTTGATTTAATTAAATAATTTAAGAATTATTTAATTTTAGAAGAATAAAGAGGAATTTGATTTAATTAATTAAATAATTGGATATATTTAATTAATGTGGATGTGAATTTTGGAAGGAGGATAATGATCAAATTAAATAATTAAAATTATTTAATTGTGGAAGAATATAGAGGAATTTAATTTAATTAATTAAATAAAGAGAATTTATTTAATTAATGTTGAATTTAGGAGATTTAGAAGAATTTGATGATTAATTAATTAAATAATTAGATTATTTAATTAACGTTGTAATGCAGGTGATTAGACAGATTATGAAATGCAAGTGATTTGACGACACGGTCATTTTAGGGTGTCTACAACATAGACTCTGATTGGGATGGTGATCTTGATGATCACAAGTCCACATCTGGCTGTAATTTTCACCTTGGTTCTAGTCACAGAGCAAGAAGCAACATGCCATTTCTCTTTCTTTGATTGAGGTCGAGTATTGAGGGGCTATCAATGCCACCACTAAGGCTATTTGGCTTCAAAATATCCTCATTGAACTTGACATCACTTTTTAGAAGCCATCAATCATCTATTGTGACAACTGGAGTGCCATCTAGATCTCAAAGAACTCAGTCCATCATCTGCGGACCAAACACATTGAGATCCACATGTATTTTCTTAGGGATCTGATTCAAGAGCAAGTCATAGATTTTTGATATTGTCTAACAGTAGAGCACGTTGCAAATATCTTCACTAAACCTTCATTGAGAGTAAGTACCATCATTTGCAAGCTCTCTTGGGGTGCAGGACATTTCTTTAGGGGGTCACCTAACCATTTTGGAGAGGAGTTTTTTCCTACGAGTTTTCTCCTTTTCTCTGGTTGTGAGAGATTCTTTTGTGCATGAGTACCTCATCAAGCCTTGTAGTCAAGACCCATGTTTACATGTTTTATTTTCCCCCCTAAGTTACATTAAGGGGGGCGTTGGTGTGAACAGGGTTATTTCCCTAACTAGTTTCTCTTGGGTACTTTTCACACCTTGTCACTTAAGTTTACTTAGGGATCTATTAGGGAATTTTCTCTTTATGTCTTATGTTATAAGATTAAGACATTTGCCACAATCTTATGTTGTCCTATGTCTCACCTTGGCCTATATAACCAAGGGTTTCTCATTGTATCATATACATTCTATTTTGCATTCTTTGATAGGAATACAATTTAGTCTTGTCATCTTAATCTTCTAATTTCTTTGGGCTTTCAATTAGGATTCCAGATCTTGGGTGGCTATATCCATAGCCAAATCTTACAACCATGATGAAAACCTATTCACATGCATCATGTGTAAATCAATTGGCTATCTCCATAGTCTACACTTGGGGGAAAGTTTTTTCCATCCACTCATCCCATCTATCCTTCGTAGTCACTATCCATTCCATCATACCTATTCATTCTATCATATCTATCCATCTCATCATGCCCATCCATCCTTCCTTCCTACTTTTGACCTTGCTAAGGATAGGGGCAAAGCATTGAAGCATGCTTTGGATATGTCAAATCTTCAATGAGCTCTCCAAGATTCTATCACAATTTACGTTTTAGCATATTATCAAAGGTTATGATACAAGTAGTTTAGCAACATCTTGATGTGAGCAAACATTTCAGCATAGTATCATGAATGACACATATAGAATGGGGCATGTTATTTTTATGTGCCATAGTTCTTGGAGACCAACATTCTAAATCCCTCTATCAATCCATCTCTCATCCATTCCATCCACTATCTACCATCCCTCAACCACTCCATCCAATCCACCCTTCATCTTTTCCATTAGACTTAGTTTTCCCCTATCATTGGTTACAAGCAATTCAATGCAACAATCTCATCCAACAAAATGCAACAGTCACAAGTAACCCATCCAAATCTTAACACAATCCATCCCAACTTTCATAGTAGTGCAACCCAAACAAATCCAAACAAAAAGCATCCCTAGGTTTGTCCTTAGTCTTGCTGAAATCTAATCCTTGTTCAATTTCATACACAATAATCAAGATATATTGTTCCCAATCCAACAACTTTGTTGAGATGTATCCTTCCCAATCTGACCCCTAGCATATATCATTGCTTAAGGGTATAGCAAAGTTGTCATCACTATCATCATCCAAATCTATTTTTTTAGCTTGATTAGGGTCAAAATCTTGTTTGTCTCCTCTTTTCATTGTTTGTGCATACATGCTTGTGTCTTTCTTATTTTGCTTGCATCTATGTCAATCCTTGGGGCATTTCATGGAAATATCATGATGTTTTTTTCCATATCATGGTGCATCCTATCATACAACTACTTGGGTTTTAATCCTATGACACATGACAATATTGTCATCATGGTTTTCCCTACCATGGTGCATTTTGTCACATGTTATAACAAACACCAAGTTGCTCAAAACAATTGAAACATCATGCAAGATTCATAGCATGTACTTCAAAAACAAAAGCCATTCACCCTTCATCATCTCCATTCCACCTAGCCTTTCATCACATTTATCCCTTCATCATTTTCATTCCTAAAAAATAAAAATAAAATAACCATTTCATTGTGCATCATGCATCATTATCCATGCATCTATCACCTCTATTCACACATCATTAACATCCATCATCCATCTTTAATTTGCATAGCTCTCCCCTCCATTCCTCCACTAATATTTCTATCCTTAACATTCATCCTTTAACTAATTCTATCTTTTACCACCAATCCCTTCATCTATTGTTAACATCCAAATCTGTTCACATCTATCTTTTCCATTCATCCCTAAACATCTTTTCTAATATATGTTTCATCCATTCCAAGAGCATACCCATGTTCTTCAAACCCACCTATTCTCTCAAAGGGGCATCCCTAAACCAAATCATCCAAAATTAGGACCGACATTTAAAATCCAAAATCCACCCAAGCATTGAGTTATCTAAACCAATCTCAATCATCTTTTAGTCAATCCAATCAATTGACCTATATTAAACCAAATTATCAATCAATTCTAAAATCAAAATCTTAATGCTTGGAGCACATTATCACCAATGTCATCCCACAGAGTGCCTATATATACTTTCTTTGAAATATCACTTCTTTTATCGTAACGCCATTTCAAAGAGGGGCAAAATGTGGACACTCAAATTTCACCACATCCTAACCTCATCTTCAAACACCATTTCTAACACCATGTCATCATCACATTACTAATTAATTAAATAATTTTTATTATTTCTTTAATTAGGTTAATTTTTCATATTTATCCAAAATAAATAAATAAATTCATTTAATCTATTTATTCCAAAATAAATAAAATAAATTTGATTTTCTATCCATTTTCCATCGCCCATAAATAAATAAATAAATAATAAAAAAAGTCAAACTAATCTTACATCTCCACTATCCATCTTCATACTACATCTTTAAATCTCAACCATTCACATACATAAAGTAACCCTAACAACCAACATTTAATAAATTAATCTAAATCAATCTCATCCATCTATTTACACTTAATCTTAAACCATTCATCCTTTAGCTTTCTTTAGAAGCTAACTTGCTTTAGAAGCCAATGCATCTCAACCATCCATCTTCATACTACATCTTCAAATTTAGATCATTCACATCCTCAATTAGAATCTATATATCCAACCCAATCCTTCACCAAATTATGATCATCTTTATGAGCTTGACAATTACATGATGTAGAAATCTTGCACAATCTTATGAGCAACCACATCATGAGAAAACCCATACAACAAAGGAGATATCTTGCTTGGTAAGTGAAAGGAGAGAATTAGTTGATTTGATCTTCTTTATGCTTTATCTAAGGTTATGCTTGATTTAGAATAAAGGATTTAATATTGCTTTAATATATTTTCATTTTGTTCTAAATTTTGCTTCCATGTTGCTTAGCCTCCAACCTCTTCAATCTCAAGTGGGCGTTCATCATCTTCTCAAAGATTTTCTCCTTAGATTCAACAACTTGTACAATTTCATTTTCTTTCATGCTACTAATATGACATTCATCACCATTTCCGATCATGTCTACATAAACTCTTCCACATTGCTTAGATTCCAACTTTTTCAATCTCAAATAGATGTCTACAATATTTTCAAAGAATTCTTCCTCTTGGTACCACTCCATAATTTTTTTCTCAATTAGCCTCTTCAAGACCATCCTTGTCCTCTTTTTCGAAGACATCTTCACATACAACTGTATGTAGTTACATGACTTACGCCTGCAACAAACTCAGTCACATTCAACAACACAACCCTTTCTGGTACATTGGTGCCTCCTCTTGAACCAAGTTGTAGCCACAAGCTTCCACATGCCTACAACAAATCCACTAGAGCATATTACCTTGTACAGTTACAAATATCTAGAACAATCTATTAGAGCACCAAGCTCTCTGCAATTATATGATTCTACACTTGCAACAAGTCATAGATACATTGATCCCATATAGATCTAGGAGCACTTGGGTGGCGTCTACAAGGTCAAAACTAGAAAATATCAAAAATTCAATTTTTTGATTTTTCTATGCTTCCGTAATCTACATTTTTGGAGGCCTTTGGAGCAAAATTCGGCCTCAAGACTTTCATCGGTTGCTTAGGAAGGGACAATCATACACTACCTTCCTAGCAACTCAAATTAGATGTCTTGGAGATCTTTCCAACACATCAAAGAAGTCCAATATTTTCCCAACGGGCTAGGAGTTATGACCTCTCCAAGTTGGGGTACTAAAATCAACTAGTTTTTTGATTTTTTTGTAATTCAAATGGGTGAGGTGACCTTTCGACTTTTGTGAAAATGTATATATTGGCTCATTTCGAAGCCAATGGACATTTTTTGGAGGCATACAACTCCTAGTGAGTTTACCAAAGTTGCAGAAACTCATTAATAAAATTTAATTATTTTGCACATTGTGTTGTGTGTTTTTTTACAATACTATAGGCCCAATGCTAGGTATTGTCCTTTGAATTCACAAAAAATTCAAATCATACTTGCAACAAAAGTCCACTAGAGCCTTTGAGACACCTACCATTCAAAATGGTCTTACTCAAATTACTTCATGCAACTAATGCATTCTCCTCAATGTATATCCTGGTGAGCATACCCGCTCTAAAAATTTAATGTAACCTCCTCACCATACATCCTAGTGATATTTCCTTGCTCTAATACCACTTGATGTAGACTTGAATTCAATTGTCCAAATTGGACCAAAGAATTGAAGCAACCACACATAAAATTTAGATATATTGCAACAATAGCCAACATGAATGATATAAAATATTTCATTAGTTAACAGGAAAACATCAACTTTACAATGATAACATCAATCTCAAACTTAGTCTATAGGCATTCTATAAAAAATCATTCTAAACACCTTAAGCATATACTTTAATAAAGTTTTTGATAGTTGATAGTCCCATGAGGACTGATAAAAATCAATTAATATCTTTTTCCTTTCTACGACCTTCCTTTTACATATACAAAATTTTTATCACAAAAAATACTTTCTCACATCTAGCACTAAAGAATACAATAATATGTGGGCCCCAATGGTAAATTTTAGATAACTAAAGAGGGAATAGAAATATGTGGACCTCAACAAACTTAATTAGTGCCTAGCCAAGAAAATAATTAAAGAAAATATTGAATGCCTCACATCTAGCATGTACAATAGCCAAAGCAAAAGCAAAACTACAACAACAAACCAATAAAGACCTACAACACAACAAAATCAAAAGAAAACCAAAATTTGTTAGAATTTTGTTTTTGGGGTGTGCAAGATGGCATGAAGCTTGAAATGCTCCTGCATCAAGAAAGATATACATTTATCACTCAATCTAATACACATTGTGTTTTACGCTCATTTATGCAAGTATTAGTCTTATTAGATACATGAGTAACACCCATCACAAATTTGAAAAGGACTTTGAGTAGTGAGAATTTTGACTTCTCTAGCTTTTTGGGTTGAGTGATGATGAGAGGATGCAAGTAGACAAAGGTTAGTATGTTTAGATTTTTTATATACCTAATCTGACACTAAACCATTCATCCTTATGTGAGAGGAGGATTTCACATTATTTGACATTAATATCATAATAATTGTAATTGTGGATTGACCTCAATACACAACATTTTGAAAAACTTTGTATTTATTCTTTTTAAGATCTTTGCTCTATACAAATAATAGAATGAATATCTCTTTTGTTATTGTAATGGTGAAATTTGCATACCCATGTCGTTTTCCATTTAGTTTTGTGCCTATCTTGGTGGTATGGCTTAATGCAATTACATATCGATAAGTGGCACACTCTTGTGTTAGGTTTGGCTCACTGTCCAATCTCTAGTTGTACCCATTCCATCCCTATTTACACTTATCCCCATACATTCATCATTTATTTTTCCCCATTTCCACTTACTTCCATGCATTTGCTCCTTGCCTCAAAATTATTCTTAAGGTTCATTTCAGAGTGGCTTGAGATTGACCTAATTCTATCTCATAGTGCACAAGAATGAACCCAAAATTGAAATCACTAAATTTGAATTTGAAATTTTCTACACCTTTCTACTAGCATTTATGAGTTGAGTTGGCACATGTTTGTGCAACATGTTATGCCATGATATTTAAAGACATTCAAATTTGCACTTAATTACACATGCAACATCAAGGAGAAATCATTAGAGCATATTTTGATTTCTAAAGGGCAATAAAGAATTATATCGACATTATTGATGCAGGAGCATCCGGTGGTGTAAGGGTAATCTTGCATCACCCAAAAAGAAGTTACTTCAAAATCATTGCAGTTATTTTCATTTTTTTCTATAATTAGTGTTTCTGGTTCCATAATCTCCTGAATAATGATGTAGGACTTTCAGTTTTTCCAAACTGCTAAAAATAGCAAATTGCCAGTTTTGAAAAGTTTAACTACTATTTCAGGAAAGTTTGTATTTGGGCACGGATTGAAGCGAAAAGTTACAGAAAGCTTCATAACTAAAATATAAGACCTTTGGTGAAGGAATCAGGCAAAGATCATTTGTGAGCTGAAAGATATTAAAGTTATTGTTTTCTGAAAAGCCCCTGAAATTTTTTGAAATGAGATATGAGGCACTAAAACATCCCATAACATCCCGAAAAGTTGATGGAAATCCGTTTACAAATTTCTATAAATGGATTTCCATTGCAATAGTTCACATCGCAAGATTTTCGGTGCTTAAAATGGTTCATCAATTGGACATCCGGATCAAAAGTTATGCTTCCTGGAAGTTGACCTACTTTTGGAGGGAGTTGCAAATTTCAAAATTTAGCTGGAGGCCGCGAAAAAGTGCTATTTATGACTATTTTGGGAACCCTATGCAGAGTAGAGTTAAGGGGAAAGTGTAGAGTCAAGAATAGGTGGGAAAACAGAAACCCTAGATGATTTGGGGTTACAGAAGGCAGAAGATTCCAGAGCCTAGTGATGTGTAGCTGTAGTGTGTTGTAGCCTGTGGAGGATTGATTCCTCTGATTGTAATTGAGCGTCTGTAATGCAATAAGTTGTCCAAATCAATAAAGAAATATTCTAATTTTTGTGTGCCATTTCTGTTGTTGTGTGTTTTATGATTTACCCCCTTCTTCAAGTGGTATCAGAGCAAGGGTTCCTGAGCATGTAGGCAGATCACCGACTGTGAGGCAGTTTGCACTAGGAATTGAGGTTGTGGGTTTGCTGCGGAGATTAAGATGCCTCCACGAAGAAATCATATTGGGAGGATTGCTTTGACAGAAGAGGGTTTTAGAGCTCTATAAAGGCAAATCGATGCATTGCAAGAGGAGATACGAAGAGGGTTTAAGTTGAGAACAAGAGAAGAAAGCGAAGATGAAGATGAAGAAGAGCTATCTGAGGAAGAACAAGAAGCTGCAAGAGATCCTACAGAAGTTAGGTTGTTGAGGGCCATTTCAGAGATCGGAAAGAGACCCATGATCAAATTTTTTACATATTCTGGAGATTTGAATCTGGAACAGCTTATTGATTGAATCAATGAGATGGAGGAGTATCTCGAGTATGAAGATGTGGAGGACCCAGATCGGGCCAAATTTGCAAAAACAAAGTTGAAGGGCCACACTAGTATTTGGTGGAAGGAGGTTCAATTAGAGAACATAAAGGAAAGATCACTGGATGGTATCAGATGGTGGAGAAACTGAAGAAGCAGTTCATTCCTGTGGACTATGAGATGGAGTTGCTGAAGAAGCTGCAAGGACTGAAGTGAGGTAACAAGTCTGTTAAGGAGTATACAGAAGAGTTTTATAAGATTACTATTAGGATAGGCCATGCATAGGCCAACAAGGAGAAGGAAGCCCGTTACATTAATGGGTCGAGGCCAAGTATTCAAGAGGAGCTGAGCCTGGTCAGAATGACCACCATAGAAGATGCATACCAGTTTTCCTGAAGGTGGAAGAGAAGCTAAATAAAAGATTCAATAGTAAGCAAAGGGGAAGAGGTCAAGGTGGAAGGACTGGTGGAAGACCCTATGGAGGCCACAATGAAGATCAAAAGAAAAGTGAAGAAGTTGGCACCAGTTGAAATCAAAGAGGGTATAATGCCTACCGCCCTCGTGACCAGAACAATGGTGAGCAAAGAGGATAAGGAAGGGGCCGACTTGGGCAAGGACCTAGAAGAGGAGGTTTTAGAGGAACCTATTTCCAATGTGGAGAAGAAGGGCATTGAGCATACGAGTGTCCACAACATCAAGGAAGGACACATAGAAGACCTGAAGGTAATGCATGAGTTGCACATGTAGATGAAGATGCACAGTCTGAGTGTTCTGCTAGTTGTCAAAAGAAATTTGTTGATTGACAAGAAAGAGCCCAATCAGAGGAAGAGTTTATTCCACACAAGGTGTAAATGTGAAGGTAAGTGTCGTGATATTATTATTGACAGTGGAAGTACTGACAATCTTGTTCAGAGGAGATGTTGACAAGTTGAATTTGACAAGAAGAAAGCTTCCACATCCATATCAGATTGCATGGTTGTAGAAGGACCATAGAGCTTTGGTCAATGAGCAATGTTTAGTAAAGTTCAAGATTGGGGACTACCATGATGAGATGCTGTGTGATATCATACCGATGGATGCATGTCATATGTTGTTGGGGAGGCCGTGGCAGTATGATAGGAGCACTGTTAATGATGGCCGTGCAAACACATATTCCCTAACAAAGGATGTAATTCATCATAAGTTGAAGCCCTTAAAGGAGGTGGAAGAAAAGGTATGTATTACTACCAAAATTTGCTTGGTAGATGGTAGAAAATTTTTAGAGGGTATGAAGCATGAGAGTCACTGCTTTGCATTGATTCCTAAGATTAGTCAAGAGAAATGTGAATATGTACCAACAGAAGTTTCAAATATGTTGGAAGAATTTCAGAACATTATCTCTGATAATGTACCAGAAGGTTTACCTCACTAGTGAGGAAGATAAGTCATCAAATGGATTTGATACTAGGAGCCAGTTTGCCAAATAAGTCAACCCACAGAATCACTCCAGCAGAGAATGAAGAGTTGAACAGACAAGTTCACAAGTTGTTAAGGAAGGGACTGATAAGGGAGAGCCCGAGTCCATGTGTGGTACCTGCAGTACTAGCACCAAAGAAAGATGGAGAGTGGAGAATGTGTACAGATTCTTGAGCCATAAATAAGATCATGATCAAGTACAGGTTTCCATTGCCAAGAATGGATGACATAATGGATTGTTTGAGTGGAGCCAAGTACTTCACGAAGATTAACCTGGAGAGTGGGTATCACCAGATCCAAATTAGAGGAGATGAATGGAAGACAACCTTCAAGACAAAGGAGGGTATGTATGAGTGGTTAGTTATGCCATTTGGGCTAACCAACGCACCAAGCATATTCATGCAACTCATGAACGAGGTACTAAAAGAATTTTTGGGAAGTTTTGTTATTATTTATTTGGATGATATTTTGCTTTTTAGTAAAACTTGGGATGAGCATCCGATGCATATCAGAAGAGTTCTAGAGAAGCTAAGGGAGGATAAGTTGTTGATTAATTTGAATAAATGTAGTTTTGCAAAGGAGTTGGTATACCTGGGGTTTGTTGTCTCAGAGGAAAGTCTTAAGATGGACTCAAAAAAAGTAAGGGCTATCATTGTGTTGGTAGGTGGCGATTGATCAGGAAAGTACTGTACATTAGCCATGTATCCTCGTCGAGGTTCGGGGCCGGGCTGGGCCCCGAGCGGGGGTTCAGGGATGGCAGCCCTCAAGAAGCAGGGGTTTGGGGGTGCATCCCTCAAATTTTTTTTAGAGCCGACATAAAAAAACCCTATTTTTGTAACCAACATAAAAAACCTATTTTTTGTAACCAACATAAGGCTTGATAAAAGCGGCTAAGGGTTAGGGTTTTGGTTGATATTGTATTGTAGCATTTGCAACGGTATTGAGTTGCAGGGATTGGTGGTTGTAATCAGTTTGATTTACTGGATAATAATATTGGACTCTCTATTGGTGGATGTAGCCCGAGTTTGGGTGAACCACGTTAAAACTTGTCTCTCACTGTTATTATTTCTGTGTATTTCCATTCCTCTGTTTAATCTTTATTTGCATTTAATTGATATCTTCTGCCAGCTAATCCTAACAAGTGGTATTAGAGCGGGTTGTATTCGATTATCGTCTGTAGGAAGGTCTCACGGTTGAGTGGGAGCAATGGCAGACGAGGGTAAATTGAAGGTTGATAAATTTAATGGACAGAACTATCAGTTATGGAAGATGCAAATGGAGGATTACCTCTATCAAAAGGATTTATGGATGCCATTGGAAGGAGTAGCCAAGAAACTGGCAACAATGTCTGATGAGGATTGGAATCTTCTTGACAGAAAGGCACTGGGAACCATTCGGTTGTGCCTGGCACCATCGGTGGCATTCAACATAACGAAAGTGAAGACAACAGATGGTCTGATGAAAGCTTTGGCTAAATTGTATGAAAAACCCTCAGCCTCAAATAAGGTATTTCTCATGAAGCATTTGTTTAATCTGAAAATGGTTGAAGGTGGATTTGTGACAGATCATTTAAATGAATTTAATACGATTGTCAGTCAATTGACTTCTTTAAATGTAAAATTTGATGAAGAAGTTAGAGCTCTCTTGATATTATGTTCATTGCCTGAAAGTTGGAATAGTTTGGTAATGGCCGTTAGTAACTCTGTTTTTGGTTCAAATACCCTAAAACTTGATGATGTTGTTAGTGTTATTCTGAGTGAGGAAATTCGTAGGAAAAGCTCAGGTGGATCCACATCAGGTAGTGTTTTGAATGCAGAAAGCAGGGGCAGATCAAAGGAGAGAGGAAAAGGTTCTAGAGGTCATGGGAAGTCACGAGGAAAATCAAAGGATAAGAGATCTCAAATCAGAGGACAGAAGGATTGCTAGTACTGTGGGAAACCAGGTCATCTGAAGAAAGATTGCTAGTCTTAGAAAAATAAAGGAGACAAACAAGAAGACAATAAGAAGGCAAATGTGGTAAGTAATAAATCTAAAGATGATGCTTTGATTCTTTCCCTAGATAATACTGATGATTCATGGGTTTTAGATTCAGGGGCTTCATTTCATGCTACGCCCCATAGAAGTTATTTTCTTGATTATGTCCAAGGGGATTTTGGGCTGGTTTATTTGGGAGATAACGAACCCTGTCAGATTGTTGGAAAGGGAAGAATCAAGATTAAGTTACAGAATGGGAATCATTGGCTACTACAAGAGGTAACGCACATTCCAAGGCTCAGTAGGAATTTAATTTCAGCAGGGCAGCTAATTGAAGAAGGTTGCATCGTTACATTTACTGATAAAAATTGGATGGTTTCAAAAGGTGCCTTAGTAGTAGCAAAAGGTGTGAAAGTAGGCACCTTATATCTTTGTACAGGTCATTACTGTTCCTTCTACTTTAGCTGTTGCAGAGAAAAAATAAACAGGTTTAGGAACAATTGCTGCAGGTTTGCAGGAAGAAACTGAAACAATTGCTGTAGGTTCTGAGACAACACTGTGGCATAATAGACTTGGGCATATGAGTGAACAAGGTATGAAGGTACTTCATTCTAAGAAAGTTTTACCAGGTTTGAAATGTATTAATATGGATTTCTGTGAAAGTTGTGTGTATGGAAAATAAAAGAGAGTCAGTTTTCTCAAGGGTGGGAAGCAAAAGAAAAATAAAAAGTTGGAGCTTGTGCATATCGATGTATGGGGACTGGCTCAGGTATCTTCTCTCAGTGGCTCTTGATATTATGTTACATTCATAGATGATGCAACTAGGAAGGTATGGATTTATTTATTTAGGCAGAAATCTGATGTATTTGAAACATTTAAGAAATGGAGAAGCTTGGTTGAGAATGAGATGGGTAAAAGATTAAAATGTCTCAAATCTGATAATGGTGGTGAGTATTGCAGCAAATAATTTGAAGATTATTGTTCCTTTAATGGAATTCGTAGGCAGAAAATGATTCCAGGAACTCCACAAGAAAATGGAGTGGTTGAACGCATGAATATGACAATAATGGAGCATGTAAGGACCATGAAATTGCATGCTGCGCTGCCTTTAAACATGTTGGCAGAGGTTGTCAACATTGCTGTTTATTTAATTAATAGAGGTTCTTTAGTTCCTTTAGGCTGTGGTATTCCAAAGGAAGCATGGACAGGTAAGAAGGTGAGTTATTCTTTTCTCAAAACCTTCAGATGTGAAGCATTTACACATGTAGATTATGAAAATAGAACCAAGCTGGATGCAAAATCAAAAAAGTGTACCTTCGTTGGATATGGCATTGATGAATTTGGTTATAGGCTTTGGGATTTTAAAAATTAGAAAATTGTGAGAAGCAGGGATGTTATATTCAATGATAAGGTGTTGTACAAAGATCAGCTGCAGTAGCATGAGAAGAAAGAAAAGAATTATGTGGTGTTGGATGATACTCCAAATAGTGATGTTCCAGTGGTTCCTCATGCTCCGCAACAGCAACCAAAAATACCACAAACTCTAGTGAATGTTAGACAGTCAACAAGGCTAAGTAGACCTCCTAAAAGGTTTTCTCCCTCTTTGTATTCTATTTTGTTAATAGATGCTGGAGAACCAGAAGGGTATGATGAAGCTATGCAGGTGGATACACAGGTTCAGTGGGAGCTTGCAATGAAAGAAGAAATGGACTCCTTGCTGAAAAATCAGACTTGGGAATTATGTAAGTTACCTGCAGGTGAAAAGGCTTTACCCAACAAATAGGTTTATAGGCTGAAAGAGGAAGATGGAGGTAAGAAAAGATTTAAATCTAGATTAGTTGTAAAGGGATTTGCACAGAAAAAGGGCATTGATTTTGATGAGATATTTTATCCGATTGTCAGATGACTTCTATTCGTACTGTTTTAAGTATTGTGGCTACTGAAGATTTGTATTTGGAACAGCTAGATGTGAAAGCTACCTTTCTCCATGGTGATTTGGAGGAGGAGATATACATGGAACAACCCCAAGGATTTGAGGTCAAAGGTAAGGAGAAACTGGTGTGCAGATTGAAGAAGAGTTTGTATGGCCTGAAACAAGCACCTCGGCAATGGTATCTAAAATTTGATAGTTTTATGGCTGAGCAAGGCTACAGTCAGTGTAATTCTAACCATTGTGTTTATTTTAAGAGGTTGGATAATGATAGCTACATTATTTTATGTTTATATGTTGATGACATGCTTGTAGCTGGGTCTAACATGGATCACATAAGAGAGTTAAAACAGTAGTTAGCACAGTCATTTGATATAAAAGATTTGGGGGCAGCCAAACAAATTCTTGGTATGAAAATTTGTAGAGATAGGAAGAACAAAAAATTGACTCTATCTCAGGCTACTTATGTTGAAAAGGTGTTGCAGAGATTCCATCTGGAGAATGTAAAAGCTGTCAGCACACCTTTGCCTAGTCATTTGAAATTGACTAAGGAGATGTGTCCAAAGACACAAGAGGAGGAAGAAAAAATGTCCAAGGTACCATATGCTTTAGTTGTAGGAAGTTTAATGTATGCCATGGTATGCACAAGACCGGATATTGCACATGCTGTAGGAGTCGTCAGCCGGTATATGAGTCATTCTGGATTGGAGCATTGGAATGCGGTAAAATAGATTCTCAGATATTTGAGAGGTACATCCAATAAACACTTATGTTTTGGGGGCTCTAATACTAATTTAGCAAGTTATGTAGACTTAGATTTGGTAGGTGATATTGATACCAGGCAGAGTACTACAGGTTATGTCTTTACTATAGGTGGGACAGTAGTGAGTTGGATCTCACGGTTGCAAAAGGTGGTTGCTTTATCCACCACAGAGGCAGAGTATGTAGCTACAACATAGGCGAGCAAGGAGATGATATGGTTGTAATCTTTCATGGAAGAATTGGGAAAACAACAGGCTAATAGTTCTTTCTATACAGACAGTCAGAGTGCCATACATCTTGCAAAGAATTCTGCCTTGCATTCAAAGACCAAACACATACAGTTGAGGTATCACTTTATTTAGTCAGTGTTGGATAATGGACAGTTAAGGCTAGAAAAGATACATACAGATGAAAATCCAGTGGATATGTTTACAAAGGCAGTGACAAGGGAGAAGCTGAGCTCCTCTTTAGCTTCGGTTGGTCTTCTAGACTGAAAACAATAAAAAATAGAACAGCAGAGTCTAGGGTGCTTATTTCCAGTGGGAACTGCACGCGTAGCGATGTCATCCAGGATCAGTCTCCAAGTGGGAAATTGTTAGTAGGTGGCGACTGATCAGGAAAGTACTGTACACTAGCCATTTATCCTCACTGGGGTTCGGGGGTGGTAGCCCCCGAGAAGTAATTTTTTTAGAGCTGACATAAAAAAACCCTATTTTTGTAACCGACATAAAAAACCTATTTTTTGTAACTGACATAAGGCTTGAAACAAGTGGCTAAGGGTTAGGGTTTTGGTTGATATTGTATTGTAGCATTTGCAACAGTATTGAGTTGCAGGGATTGTTGGTTGTAATCAGTTTGATTTACTGGATAATAATATTGGACTCTCTGTTGGTGGATGTAGCCCGAGTTTGGGTGAACCACCTTAAAACTCGTCTCTTGCTGTTATTATTTCTATGTATTTCCATTCCTCTGTTTAATATTTATTTGCATTTAATTGATATCTTCTACCAGCTAATCCTAACACATTGAATGGCCTACACCGAGGAGTGCTATAGAGGTAAGATCTTTTCATGGTTTGGCAAGTTTTTACAGAAAGTTTATCAAGAATTTTAGTAGCATTTGTGCACCCCTAACTGAGACAATGAGAGGGGATAGAAAATAGTTTAGATGGACTAAAGGAGTAGACAAAAGCTTTGATACATTGAAGCATAAAGTCACATAGCAACCTGTTTTGGCACTTCTAGATTTCAATAAGGTATTTCAGGTAGATTGTGATGCTAGTGGTAGTGCTATAGGAGCTGTTTTGAGTCAAGAAGGTAAGCCCATGCCTATTTTAGTGAGAAGCTTAATGATGCCAAGAAAAAGTATTCTGTTTATGATCAGGAATTTTATGCAATAATTCAGGCTTTGAAGAAATGGAGACATTATTTGTTGCCAAAAGAGTTTATTTTATATACTGATCATCAGGTTTTGCAGTATCTCAATAGTCAAGGAAAGTTGAACCAGAAGCACTTAAAATGGGTTGAGTTTTTGCAGAGTTATACTTTTGTTTTGAAGCACACAAGTGGGAAGTCCAACGGAGTTGCAGATGCCTTGAGCAAAAGATAAAATTTGTTGACAAAAATGAAGATAGAGGTTGTTGGGTTCGATGAGCTCAAAAGTTTGTATACTGAAGATCCAAATTTTGCAGAGGCTTGGAAAGCTTGTCTGGAACCTGTTACTTTGGACATGACAAAATGGTTAGATTTCATAATCCAAGATGGCATGTTGTTTAAAGGAAGCCAGTTGTGCATTACGAGGAGTTCCATGAGAGAGAACTTGATTAAGGAGAAGCACAGTGGAGGATTGGTCGGACACTTTGGTCGAGATAAGAACATTTCTACTGTTGGTGAAAATTATTATTGGCCACAGTTGCAGTAGGATGTGAGGAAATTTGTGTAGAGGTGTAGAGTATGTCAGATGGCGAAAGGAGCAAGTCAAAATACAAGTCTATATCAGCCACTACTTGTACCAGAGAAGCCATGGGATGATATTAGTATGGATTTTGTTCTTGGCTTACCAAGGACACATAGAGGACATGATTCCATTTTTGTGGTGGTGGATAGATTCTCGAAGATGACACATTTCATTCCTTGCAAGAAGGCTAATGATGTTGTTCATATTGCTCAATTATTTTTCAGAGAGGTGGTGAGATTACACGGTCTACCAAAAAACATAGTTTCAGATCGAGATACCAAGTTTGTTGGTTATTTCTAGAGGACATTGTGGAAGAAGTTGAAGACAGATTTGAAGTTTAGTTCTGCACACCATCCACAGAATGATGGACAAATGGAAGTGGTGAATAGGAGTTTAGGTAACCTGCTACGATGCTTAGTAGGAGATAAGCCCAAGGGATGAGATTTGATTTTACCACAGGCAAAATTTGCTTACAACAATTCTGTCAATAGGAGTACTGGTAAATCACCATTCCAGGTTGTATATGGAAATAGCCCAAGAAATACTTCTAAGTTAAGGAAGCTGGACAAAGGAGAAAAGACAAGTGCTGAAGCTGAAGACTTTGCAAAACATCTGAAGAATTTGCATGAAGAGGTGAGAAAGCACATTAATAAGATGAATATTTAGTACAAGGCTAAGGCAGATCAGAAGAGGAGATATAAGGAGTTCCAAGTAGGAGATGAAGTCATGGTTCACTTGAGAAAAGAAAGGTTCCCAATTAGAACATACAATAATTTGAAAATGAAGAAATTTGGACCGTGCAGAATCCTGAAGAAGCATGATTCCTGGAATGCATATGAGGTAGAGTTGCCAAGTGAGATCAATATTTCTCATGTGTTCAACATTGCTGATTTAACATAATATAATGAAGGTGGCACAGAGGATGGACCAATAGAAGAAGAATGGAGTATTCCGGCATCTACTTCAATGGAGGAGATAAAAGAGATCTTGGATAGCCGTGTGGGAAGTACTCAGAACAGACAATATGAAGAATATCTGGTGAAATGGAAAGGAAGGCCTATTAAAGATTCTTCTTCGCTGTCTAAGGCAGAGGTTGACTGTTTGGGTTTTACTCAAACAAACACCTGAGACGTGATAGGGTCACTTCTCAAATTACCCTGGGTGTCTGATGCAGGAGCATCCAATGGTGTAAGGGCAATCTTGCATCACCCAAAAAGAAGTTAATTTAAAATAATTGCAGTTGTTTTCATTTCTTTCCATAATTAGTGTTTTTGGTTCCATAATATCCTGAATAATGATGTAGGACTTTCAGTTTTTCCAAATTGCTAAAAATAGCAAACTGCCAGTTTTGGAAAGTTTAATTGCCATTTCAGGAAAGTTTACATTTGGGCATAGATTGAAGTGAAAAGTTACAGATAGCTTCATAACTGAAATATAAGACCTTTTTTGAATGAATTAGGCAAAGATCATTTTTGAGCTAAAAGATATTAAATTTTTTATTTTCTGAAAAGCCCCTGAAATTTTTTGAAATGAGATATGAGGCACTAAAACATCCCATAACATCCCAAAAAGTTGATGGAAATGCATTTCCAGAATTCTATAAATGGATTTCCGTTGTGATAGTTCACATCATGAACTTTTCGGTGCTTAAAACGGTTTGTCAATCGGACACTCGGATCAAAAGTTATGCTTCCCAGAAGTTGACCTACTTTTTGAGGGAGTTGCAAATTTCAAATTTTAGCTGGAGGCCATGAAAAAGTGCTATTTATGACTATTTTGGGAACCGTGGGCAGAGTAGAGTTAAGGGGGAAAGTGTAGAGTCAAGAATAGGTGGGAAAACAAAAACCCTAGCTGATTTGGGGTTACAAAAGGTAGAAGATTCCAGAGCCTGGTGATGTGTAGCTGTAGTGTGTTGCAACCTGTGGAGGATTGATTCCTCTAATTGTAATTGAGCTTTTGTAATATAATAAGTTGTCCAAATCAATAAAGAAATATTCTATTTTTTGTGTGCCATTTCTGTTGTGTGTTTTATGATTTACCCCCTTCATCAATTATAGGCCATTTGCATGTGTGTGTAAGATGTCTTCAATATTCTTCATCGTTGTTATTCCAATCCACCGATGGGGTTGACTTAGGAGAGCACAATCACCTAGCGAGTCGACAATCTCCCCAAATGTATCCTTAGACACCACCTTGACACAATTAGTTAATGGCAAGGAAAAGACAACTATGGTTTTTGAAGCACATTCTGTCAGATTGATCCTAGGTGACACAATTCATTTTTGTGTATTAGATTGAGTCCACGTTGCTTAGGGTTGACTTGACAATACTCAAGATTGAACCATATGAAATTCTGCAGTTACATAGATTATGACATGTCTATTAGATTGAAAGCATTTATTTCTAGATAGCGACAAAAAAATTCAACATAGCGTCAACAACATTTCTCTATCATAAATTCTAAAACTAATACCCCTAAGTCTCACATTTAATTTCTAAATATTTATTAGAATTATATATCATGTGCTCTATCCTATGTAACATACTCCTCAAAGTGTGGAACGTTCTCTACGACATTTGTACTAGAATTATGACCAAGTGCATCCTGTGTTGTATACCTTGTTGAATAATCCTTGAATCCATAGTCACATGTAGATCCATAAGCACGACAAATGTGTGATAAAAGTTGATGCCTAAAAGGCTCACCTTCATCACCTTGTAAAAGAACCCTGCTATGCTATAACAAGGTCAGGGTGAGGGAAGTATTTATAATTATTTATCACATTTAATTAATTAGCCTAGACAATTAGAGGTTAACTTAATTAGTCTGAAAGCCTTCCCTATGTGAGCAACACATGATGGATTATATAGATGAAGGGCCTAGATTAAAGAGTACCATGAAATCAATCTTGTCCATTGATTGTTTTTCAAACTACCTCATAAATTATAAAAAAACAAAAAAAATTAATACACTACCCCACCTCAAGACAAAATATACTCTAAAAAAGGTACTTTATTTCCACCACTCCATTACTGTTTGGATGGAGGAGACGAATTTGTCAATCGTGGGCAGGATAAATTCAAGATAACATGATATAAGCTAATTTGGGTCACAACTAACTAATAGTGTAGAGTGAAATAGTTATGTAAAAAATTAAACCACTATAATAGGATATAATTATTTGACTTTCTTCTACCACTTGTTAAATAGCGTACACAATCTACTACAGTGGAGTTTTAATTTGCCTACCTTTTTCGTGATATAAAAGTCTAAAAGATGATGCCGTGACAGATACAGAATTTGATAGAAATATCAGGCTGTCTTCACAGTTTTCAGACACTATTATGACTAAGTCCTTGTTACAAATATTTTGCAGCTTTAATTGTAGGAATTAGGATACAAAATAATAATAGAATTTGTATATGCGAATAATATAAAAGGAATATAAATGTGCATACGAATAATATAAAAGGAATATAAATGTGCATGCGAATAATATAAAAGGAATATAAATGTGCACCGTTGTTAGAGTATCCCCCAGGGACATTTTTGTTAAATTAAATGGAACAATGAAAGCAAAGTGAAATAGAACACACAACGAGGATCACACACACGAGACAACAAATTTAACGTGGTTCACCATAAATTGGCTACATCCACAGGAGCAGGGGAACAATTTTATTATCTCTGTATGAAGTGCGAATCCAATGCATGATAGCAGCAATACATCTCTCTTATAAAGCAATATCCACAATGGATAAGGAAGACCAAGAGGCAAGAGATTTGGCGGGAGAAATAATGTGTCTTTTGGACTTCACAATCCAACAATCTCCCGCTTGAAGTCCACTGATTGCTGCTCACTCCCCTACTCCAGTCTCAATGTCACATCTTGACAATGCCGAGAGAAGCCCGACAGATTTTGAACTTCTCTCGAGGTACAACCTTGGTCAATGCATCAGCCGGATTGATCTTGGTGTCGATATTTTGAACTTGCAACTTGTCTTCTTCAATCATGCTACAGATGAAATGATACCTTAGCTCAATGTGTTTAGTTTTGTTGTGGAATGCCGCATTCTTGGCCAAATGAATAGCACTGTTACTATCACAAAAGAGTGTGAAAACTTGCTGTTTGGAACCCAATTTAGTAAACAAACACTGCAACCAAACCATTTCTTTTGCTCCTTCAGTGAGGGTAATGTACTCAGCCTCAGTAGTGGAAAGAGCAACTACTTGTTGCAATCTTGAGACCCAGTTGATAGCTACCCCGACAAAAGTGAAAACATAGCCTGATGTAGACCTTCTTTTATCCAAGTCACCCGCCATATTAGAGTCAACGAAGCCTTGTAGCTATGCAACTTTCCCACCAAATCATAAGGCATAATTTGAAGTGCCTTTTAGATACCTCAATATCCACTTCACAGCTTCCTAATGAGTTTTTCTGGGATTGCTCATGAACCGGCTAACAACTCCCACTGCTTGGGAAATATCAGGACAGGTGCATATCATTGCATACATAAGACTTCCCACGACTGAAGAATATGGAATGCTCTTCATGTAATCTTGTTCTTCTTGTGTCTTGGGGCATAATGCAGAAGACAAGCGAAAATGATCGGCAAGTGGAGTGCTAACCGGCTTAGCACTTCTCATATTGAATCTGTCCAAAACTTTTTCAATATATTTTTGCTGAGTCAATTTGATTTCTTTCTTCTTTCTGTCCTGAATGATGGTCATGCCAAGAATCTTCTTTGCTTCCCCGAGGTCCTTCATTGCAAATTTGTTTCCCAAGAGTTGCTTTAAATCAATAATGACTCTCATGTTGGTGCTGGTAATGAGCATGTCGTTAACATAGAGTAGCAATAAACAAATTCACCACTTGGCAAGACCTTGTAGTATAAACATGGATCAGATTCATAACGTATAAACTGATTCTCCATCATGAAGTTATCAAACTTGATGTACCATTGCCTTGGGGCTTGTTTTAGCCCATACAAGCTCCTCCTTAATCTACAAAATAGATTTTCATGCCCTTGCTTGACAAAACCTTTTGGTTGATGTATGTACAATTCCTCTTCTATGTCACCATGGAGAAATGCAGTTTTGACATCGAGTTGCTCAAGCTCAAGGTCATAAACTGCTGCCAAGCCCAAAACAACTCGAATTGTGTTCATCTTCACAACTGGTGAAAATATTTCTTTGAATTCTTCTCCCTTTTGTTGATCATATCCTTTCACTACAAGTCTGGCCCTGTAGCGTTTTGTGCCGCCTTCTTCTTCTTTGATTCTATAGACCCACTGATTCTTCAAAGCTTTGTGATCAGGTGGAAGCCAGATCAGATCCCATGTATGGTTTGCCATTAGTGACTCCATTTCATCCTTCATTGCAGCCATCCACTTCTCATTGTCCCTATCATTGTAAGCCTCTTGGAATGTAGTTGGCTCTGATTGATCAGATATAAGCAATTGATAATCATCAAATTTTGGAGGAGGTTTCCTCTCCCTGGTAGACCTCCTCAATGGAGGAATTTGTCTTGTATTCTGCCCTATTCATGTGCAATATTCCTCTGTAGTTGATTAACATCATTGCCCTATTTAATTCCAACATTCTGTTGTTGAGTATCACATATCTGTTTGCCCTGTGAATCAATTTTGCCCCTCTGTATTTCCAGTGACTCCCTTGCTACTGATGTGGGAGGATGAGAATGTTGAATTTTATTTTTTGAATACTGCAAATCAAGCTTCTTTGAGGGCAGGGACAATGATTTCAAATAGTTTTGTGGTGCGTATAATTCCCCTGCACCAGACAAAGGTTTTCTAATCGCTAGCTGTCCCATAGTGGAGTGCGTGGGATCCAAAGGAAGGAGTCGTGGCTGAGGAGGACTCTTCCTTCCAAGTTGAATGTCTTGACTTTTACTATCAAAAGGATTGTTCTGCGATGAGGAGAGTTTTTCCACATTGTTTTGAAGAATTTGACCTTCTTGCTAAGGCTGCGGTTCATCTGGAAATGAATTATAATGCGAAGGCAATGGAATTTCAGATGCTTTTGATTCCCCCACACCATAATTATGAGATGACTGAGATCGCTGTCCCATAATGGAAGACATTACCTTTCTAGCTTGCGTGGGGACATTTCTCACATTGTATTGTGAGCACCTTTCACCGCTATTGTGACTGTTTCAAGGCTGTGTTCTAGGCAGGGGCGGCAATTGCAAAGAGTTATGATAAGCTCCAGGGTCGTCTTCAGCCTGCGTGGGATGAATTCCAACTTTGTATTGAGAACTTTCATTCTGATCATTCACCGTGGTGTAGTTTGTGATAGGCGGTAGTGAATTTAGGCCATCGTTCAAGTTGGGCCATAGGTGCTCATCAAATGAGCTTTGTCTCTCTGCCTGCGAATGATGTATATTCGGTAGGTGATAAGGAACTAAATCTGTTCCTATATTTCCATCTCTGTTATTTATGCCAATACCATCATTTGAACATTGTGTGAGATGCATAGCTCCCACTTCATTTGATGACTAAAAATTGCCTCCAACTGCTAGTGACGGATGTGGAGACTGCGAATCACACCCACTGAAACTATCATCCAACAGAATATATTCTTTTGTAGACATCCTTTGTTCTTGCAAGGTAGGAAATACTTTTTCATTGAAGACCACACCACGGCTGCGAATGATTTGCTTTGCAACAAGATCCCGCAACCTGAATCCATATTGCTCTTCCCCATAACCGACGAAGATACATCGTTTGGATTTGAAATCCAATTTTGTTCACTTTTCCTTTGGAATGTGAGCGAATACCTCGCAGCCAAATACTCGAAGGTGATTGTAGGAGGTCTTCCTTTCAAACCACTCTTCTTCCGGAATGTCAAAGTCTAGTTTAGTAGAAGGATTCGATTGATCAGATAAACTGCCGTGTTAACTGCCTCAGCCCATAATTCTTTACTCAAACCAACATTAGAGAGCATGCTTCGTGCCCTCTCTAGAATCGTGCGATTCATCCTTTCTGCTGCACCATTTTCTTGAGGTGTAAATGGTACAACCTTGATGTGTTGAATACCATCATCTGCACAATAAGTATCAAAATCTAAAGAGCAAAACTCCCCCCATTGTTAGTTTTTAGACATTTAATTTTGCTCCCAATTTGATTTACAGCAATAGCCTTAAAAATTTTGAATTTTGCAAACACTTCTGATTTTTTGTTAAGCATATAGACCCAAAGTTTACGGGTGCAATCATCTAAAAAAGTTACAAAATAGTTTGCTCCTCCAATGGAGGTTACCTTTGTGGGACCGAAGACATCCGAATGCACGAGTTCCAAGGGTCTTGACTTTTTGTCGTGTCCATTTTTGAAGAAGCTGGCCCACCTTTGTTTCCCGTAAATACAATGCTCACATAGCTCTAAATCTGCTGATTGTAAACTAGAAAGTTGGCCTCTTTTGAGCAAAACTTCCATTCCCTTCTTGCTCATATGGCCAAGTTTCCTATGCCAAAGTTCTGTCCCGCTGTCAACTACGGCCATCACAGCTCCCACTTCAGTGGTACATTCTAGCACATAAAGAGATCTTGATTTTCTACCTTTCGCAACAACTAAAGCTCCTTTGGTTACTTTCCAAATGTTGGAAGAGAAAGTGATGCTGCAGCCTTGAGCATCAAGTTGTCCAACTGAAATCAAGTTCCTCTTAAGTTTAGGAACATGTCTTACATCATTTAGTAGCCACTTGCTTCCATTCTTTAGTTGTAGCAATAAGCCACCTTTGCCGACTATCTCGCACGACTCATTGTAACTGAGATAAACTTTGCCAAATTTTCCTTCTTGATATGTTTTGAAAGCATCCCAATTTGATGTTGCATGAAAGGAGGCACCGGAGTCTAATATCCATGAGCCAGCTTCAACTTCACTTGTTGCCAAGACAAGAGCTCCTCCATCATCTTCAAGAGTCATGTTAACCTCATTTTCTTTTAGCTGTTTTTGGGCTTTCTTGTAACACCAACAATCCTTCTTGACATGTACATCTTTTCTGTAAAACTAGCAACCTTCCTTCCGTCCTCTTGACTTTGATCTCTTGGCTGATTTAGATCTTCTCCTATTATGTTTTCCTTGATCTTGGGTTCTTCCCCTATTGCCTAAAACCAAGGCTTCACTGGATATTTTATTTTGTCCTCTCCTCATGTCTTCGTTGAGAAGGGTGGCAACAACATCGTCAAATCTTAACATTGCTTTCTTTTCCTTGTCTTCGGATCCTCTTCTCCCAGGTGTTGAATTGTTGATCGTCATCACAACATTATCCCAACTGTCAGGAAGAGAGCACAAGAGTAGCATAGCCCTCATTTCATCATCAAAATTGATTTCTACAGAAACTAGTTGGCTGATTGCAATGTTAAATTCGTTCAAGTGATTTGAAAATCCTTTTCCCTCTTTCATTTTCAGATTGAATACTTTTTTAACAAGAAGACCCTATTGGTTGCAGATGCCGTCTCATACATGTCGCAAAGCTTGTCCCAAATCTGTTTTGCTGAAGTTTCTGTTGCAACATTAAATAAGACATTGCTAGACAATGAGAGGATAATTGTAGCAGTTGCTTTTTGATCCATCACATCCCATTCGTCATCTGTCATCTTCTTCGGATTTGCTATTTTTCCTTTCAGAGTGATAGCTAGGTCTTTTTGAATTAGTAGGGCACGAATTTGCAGCTTCCAAAGTCCAAAATTCTGCCCCAAAAATTTCTCTATTCTCCACTTGTCCGCTTCTTCCATTTCTTCGAAATTCATCACAAATTTCTCAACTAGCTCCTTGACTGAGCTCTAATACCAAATGTTAAATTAAATGGAACAACGAAAGCAAAGTGAAATAGAACACACAACAAAGATCACACACACGAGACAACAAATTTAACGTGGTTCACCATAAATTGGCTACATCCACAGGAGCAGGGGAACAATTTTATTATCACTGTATGAAGTGCGAATACAATGCATGATAGCATCAATACATCTCTCTTATAAAGCAATATCCACAATGGATAAGGAAGACCAAGAGGCAAGAGATTTGGTGGGAGAAATAATGTGTCTTTTGGACTTCACAATCCAACAATTTCAACATGATTTTTTTTTAATTAAAGGAGATTCACATTTCAATGCTCAAGAAATTTTTGTTTTCAAGAAATTTAAATTTTTATTAATTATATCAATGTTTTTTGTTTTAATGTACGTAAAAATTTGCAAAATCATATATTTTTCTTAAAACTAAACATAAGATATTATATAACAAAATCAAAAAGCTATTTTTATGGTATTATTATAATATGAATAATACTATGATATTATATATTAATATAATATTAATAATACATAATATATATAATAGTAATATATTAAAAAATCATAATATATGATATAGTTAGTTAGGGTAATTTTTTTTAATGTGATAGATATTATAAAAGTTTATATATCAAATACATACTAATAAAAAATTTTAGTGGATGTATTATGAACTATTGTAGTATGTATTTAATAGGAAAATATAGTTATATCTTATGTGCATAATTTTAGATATAAATTGTAGAACATAAATCTATTGTACCCTCACAGAATTATTTTTAAAATAATTATATGATTAAATATGCATTTGGTTCTATGGGGGATTATATAAAAATCAATAGGAGATTCAATTAATTTACTACATATACACAATATAGACAAGTTACTTAAAAGGTGAATTATAATTTTTAAAATTATATTTTTTAAATGATCTATAGGATAAGTGATCTCCCATAGCGAGTGAATGTAAAGTAATGATAAGTTAAAAAATATAAATATTTACCTGGTAAGGAATTAACATGATAATAATTTTACCCAACTATATTTGTTCATCTCAATATGTATTGTAAATTTTTTTTAACTAAAATTAGTGAAAGAAGACAATAGTTAATGTGATGAAATTTCAATAAGAATTGATAAAATAATTTAATAGATTAAATAACTTATAAATTAATAAATAATAAAAAATATCTAACAAATTCTATAATTTCTTAGACAAATTCTATAATTTCTTTAGATAGTTTTCAGCCTGCCCATTGAACCTATGGGTCCAATTGCTAGTATAGTATACTGCTGAGAATTTCAAAGCAATCATCGTTTGTATTATTATGGCTAACTCAGTGTAGTATATTGCTGAAAATTTCCAGACGCCACATTGTTGGTCCTGGTCTCTTGTAATGAACGATGTAACTTATTTTTATTCCTTAAAAAACAATACTTCATTCTTAAATTAAAAACATTCTAGCTAATATTTGCTTTTCCAAAATATCTGAGCTGTCCAGCCAATGGTGTAAGAGTGGGTATTTGATTAAAACTTAACCATCAGTACGAACTTTTGAAAGCTTGATTTACAGAAGTTTTGAGTGGTCAAAAGTAAACCCACTCAAAAGTAAATACAAGTAAATTGAATTTTTATACATATTTTTTGTATGTTAGTAAAATTAAATGATTCATAAAGAGTTTGTCGGAAATCAAATTTATTGTCGACAACTTTAATTTGTACTGGGAATACTAACAAATTAGAAAAGTGATAGAAATTTATTATAGATGGAACATCTCAGAAAAAACACTGACATATCCCAATTCATCCAAAGAAAAGGACTGTCACATTAGTCTGAATAAGTTTTGTGTACAGAGTGGGTACACCCTCAAGGACAGTATGTACACATTATACCAACTGTCCAGATTGTTGATACTTGAAATGGGCTTACCTGCACAGGGTAGGTGATGAAGGAAAGGGAATCACATGATTCACATCCAAGAAACTACGAGGAAGTTGCCTGAAGGACAGAATTAGTACTTAGTGCACGAAGATATCTTTCTAATTCCAGTTGGTTTAATTTCACATGGTGGGGTATATTCAAAAGGTTGGAGATATGCATGAGATGCACACCAAGAAAGTGACTGGATGATAGCTTTACACTCCCATTGGAAAACTGGACAAGATTCAAGGCAGAGGATGAGGAGAATTTTTGTTCTAATAGGTTTTGAGAGTGACATCATTTATATGTTTGGTAGGAGACGGTGCTCAGAATTTTCTTGGAAACTTCTTTCATATGGCTGTTAATGGTTGGTTGTTTTGTTCGTTGGACCAGTGTAAAGTATTTTTTGTGTATGGTTCTAAAACTTAACAATAAATCAAGAGTTAATTGTTATACAATCACTACTCATGACCTTTTTAGCTTTATTTCATCTTCCTTCAAAAGTTTTCTCTGCATTTTCATAAATTTTTGTCTCCACATTTTAAGTCTCAGACCCCACAGAAAACAATATTAATTAATGGTTGATGTTCAAATGAAGGATATACATGGTTGAATAAGGGAACAAATAGACTGGTTGGCTGTGACACACTTTTGACGATAGGCATGTTCTTGTTAATGGATGGCGAAGGATTGCATGGTTCTTTTCTCAATAAAGTAGATTTTTCTTTTGAAGTACTTTCAAGCTTTTATGAAAGGATTCTAACAAAAATATCACCGTGTTGAGAGTGTGATCAAGTTATTCCATGTTATGATATAAGCATGACAATTAAAGAATTATATTTGTGAATTTTTATTTTTGTGTGAGGATTTATAAAAAAGTTATGTACCATCTCTTTCTATTTTTATATATAGTTTTGATTTTATTAAATTTGGTTGTGGTAAACATTAAAATATGTAAGATTTAAGTTGTGGTAGATATTTGAAAAACAAAAAAAATTTCACCATTCTTACTACAAATAAATAAATAAAATATCTAAATATATTATTAAATAAACGTTATTATATATTTCTTAATGAAAGAAGTTTAAGATGTTAGAAATTTGACTAATTTTTAAATCTTAAATTAAATTCTTTCTATAATAAAATTTTAGTTTGAAAAGGTAAAGTTTAAATGAGAAAGCTCATAAAGTGCTTGTTGAAATAAACCTCCAAATACAACATAAAATAATGATCCAATTCCTTCCTAACATTGACGTTGATTTGGTATACAATATTGGGGTTGATTTGGTATACAATATTAAGGTAAATAGTGAGCTTTGATGCTCTTTTGTACAAATTTAATAATATAGTCCTTACCATAAATTTTGTATAGCCTTAAGTTCAATAGATATGGTAACCATAAGTTGAGTTTGAAATGTCAATGGTTGCTAAGGGTTTCTAAAAGTAGTTTTAAACTTTTGAACCAAGTTGATTCATAGAAAATCACTTACTATAAGGGCTTTAATTTCTAAAAAAATTTAGGTGTTGGATATTTTTGTGTTAATAGATTTTGGTTTTATTTGTGCCTCTTCTTAATGTAAGAGCATATTTGGAAATAATTAAATATTACTAGAAGGTAGATTTAGAAACTGTTAGAGTTGGCTATGATTGGAGCCACCTAGGATCTAGGACTTCATGAAAGCACAAGAGAGATCAAATGAGAGAATAATTCTATTCTATCAACGAATGCAAAAGATTGTTCAAAGATTGTTACAATGTACATGATATGACTTGATTATAAAGACAAGGATGAATTGTAGGATGTTGTAGTAATGTGACAAGTGTCTTAATCCTATGACATGTGACAACTATAGGATAAGATGATAACTATCAACAACTAGACACAACTAGAAACATTTAGTAGACTCACTAAGTCAACTTAACATATGAATTATGCGTGATATGTGAATATTATTTAACTAATAAATAGTTAAATAATATGAATTATTTACATAAGGGTAAACCAGATAGCTAATATCCCTATTCACACCGACACCCCCCTTAAGTGCAACTTAGGGAGTAGCCGATTAAAGAAAGATGAAATGATGGATGGGTCCCGGCTACTAGGCCATGTTAGGTACCCTTGTACAACGAATTTCAAGTGGAGAAAGGGAGAAAACCTCATGGGACAAAACCCTCCAAAAATGAGAATGCATAAAAGAATGAAAGTGAAATAAGAAGTGATAGTAGGAGGACTCAACATGACCCCCCAAGGACTACTTCAATCACATATATACAATCAAATACCCCCATAAGAGAGCAAGAGTGAGACTATAGGTCTCCCCACAATGAAATAGCTCTTGTGTAAATGGTGAATGCCTGAAGAAGAATGCTGGAAAGTGTCCTGTACCTACAAACAACATTTCTCCCCTTAGGAAGAAACCAATCCAAAGGCAGACGTAGAAGAAACTCCATCTCCAAGAAGAGATATGAGGGAAGAAGTCTCAAGATGGGTGTCTCTGAAAACTGTTGAAATGTCCACATGTCAGAATCAAAGAATGGCACTATGCAATGAGGTGTGACCAATCCAAAATCCTGGATAGACTCATGAAGAACAATCTCCAAAGATGAAGTAGATGGGATAATAGTTGTGTTGTAAATGTCTTCAAAGAGGAGTGATATCCCCTCAAGTGTGTCCTCCAAATCTGCAATATGAGACTCACAAAACAAGTCTAATATACCTGTCAAGAAAGTATCCCACAGAAAGACCTGAATGATCCTGCTCAATTGAAGTAGAAGAAACCATGTCAATGTTGATCTCTGAAGAAGAAGGAGGTTGAGGAGATGGAAGCTCAACACTAGTCTCATGAACCAAAGTAGATGAAAGAACACCAAGGTTCAAGTGACCAAACTTCTCCTCAGAAATATGATTCACACTTGATGCATGAGTGCGAATATTAATCAATGGATCTACATCATCAGAAGAAGCAAAATGAGAGAATGTATACAAGCGATGAGTAGCCATCCCAACAACAATGACATCTCTACTCTCCAAGTCTTGTATGATCACTGAATCAAGAGTGAACTCAACTATCTTCCCTACACCACAATGAGGAATCTGGTAGATGGAAAGGAGATTGGTTGACAATGAAGGTACACACAACACATTATTGAAAGTACCCTCACCAATATCAGTGGTTCCTTTACTAGTTGCATGCATGTATGTATTGTTACCCATCAAAATAGGTGGAAAAGTACATGATTCAAATGAAGAGAAAATCCATTGTGAAGATGTCATATAATGAGAAGCTCCAGAATCAAGAAGCCATCTCTATGATTGAAGACTTATAGAAGCAAAAGAGTGCTTGTCCTTTTCCCTTGTTTGTCCCATTAACAATGCCTGCTGTCCCTGTCTATGTAGATGATGATGGTGTTGAAGAAGAGGATGGACTACGTGACATTTTGATGTTGTGCTTTTGAATAATGTTAGTCAACTCATCAATTTTCTTCTCATAACACTTATGCTCATCATGTCCTAGTTTCTTGCAATATGCACACTTTGGTCTCTCCTTCTTAAATGATTCCTCCTTGGGAGAGGATGAGGACTTAGGTGAATTATTTGACTCCTTTGCTTGCTCATTGTTCTTGAAATCCTTATTTTTCTGTTTCTTGCCTTTGCTAGTTGAAGCCTTTTGATCCTTTGTACCTTGATTAGAAAGAAGAGCTTAAGGTCTAGGAGACTTCAATGTGCCCATGTGTACTAACTTAGCTTGCTCCCTTGTGAGTGATGTAGCAAACTCATCAAGTGAAGGCATTTTGAAATCTTTTCCAAGTGCATCCCTAGTAGCATAAAAGGTAGAACCAAAAATTGAATAGTCAAGACCAAGCTTGGCAAGGATTGAAATAATCAATTGAGTGTCATCTTTCTCAATTCCACATTGTTTGAGTTGCAATCTAAGTGAATTTATCTTTGTGAAGAAGTATTAGATGCTTGCAAAGTCATTTGGATTCAAACCAATTAGTTCATTCTCCGATTTGAAACCTCTCATAGTATCTTGCTTACCAAAGAGATTCTCTAAGGTAGTCCACACTTCATTGGGTGTTTTATAAGATTCAATATGAAATAGAAGATCAAGAGAAATAGACAAGCATAGTATTCCATAGGCTTGATCACATCTATTGTACCACTTTCTTTTTTCTGCAGTTGTTGCTGGTTCAATTTTTGTACCCATTGTTACTCTATGAATTTTCAAACATCTTAAATGAATTTCCATTTTAGTTTTCCACTTGAATGATAGTTATATGGTGTGAGTAGAGGAAGTTTGTTTGGATCCATGATACAAGAGTGTAAAAAAGAACACAAGTACAACCCCCCTTTTACTCAATCAATGAGATCATCCCCCCAAAAATAATGATTGTGGCACTTTATACTTAGTGCGATTTACAATTGTCCTCAAGGGACCAAAATTGGGAAAATAATCAAAATCTCTTAAAATAGAGATTCAAGGGAGATTAAAATTACTCACACTAATTTATCACAGTAAACAAATCCTCCCAAAACAAGTTTCACTTCTTCAACTCTCAAAATGCCCAAGTTATCATTCAAAAGCTAAAAAACTGACAAATTGAATAAAATGAATCCAGTGCTAAATTTGAGAAAATTGCATGGATGGATTTGAAGAGCTCTTGAATACCTTTCTGATGCTGCAAGAATCACAAAAATTAAAGATCGTGGCTGAAAGTTGCGATCTTGGAAGCCAAAAAAGGAGATCTATCTTCAAATTGCAATAAATGCTGTCAAATAGAAAAATCTAATAAAACTACTAAGACCACTATCAAGTGTACAAAACTAGCTTTCTGTCGCTATCTTGTTTGCCTGATTTCAATATCGTGGTGAAAAGTTATGGCTCTCGAAAAAATCACCCTATTAGGGCTAAAGGGGGCCAAAGGGGGCCCCTGATGCTAATGTCACTATTGACTCAATGATGACATCAGTAGTCTGACAGAATATTCTCTTGTGGCTAGAATATTCTCTGGATGGATGGAATATTCTCTGTAGAAAACTAGAAACTACCTGTTCACATCAAAACCGTCTGTGTGATGTCTTAAAACTGCCTTTGAGACTCAAAACCACTTGTGATTTGTCAAAAACCACCTTGCCAAAAATGCAAAATTGCTTATAGGAATTTGAAACCGCTATCTCAGGTGAAAACTGCCTTCGAGGTCAAAAACTGTTGTTTCTGCCTCAAAACTGCCAATGATATTGGATCATGGTATAGAAGAGAATATACCCCAGATTCCTTGCTGCATGGATTGTTTCACCGCTGGCCAGGTTATTGTTTTGAATCTGTAGAATTTTTTAAATTTTTTTGAAAAGGTTGTGTGACCTGTTACACTTGGGCTGAGCCCCTAAAAAGAGGTCTGCAGACCCAAGGGACCCGCAGGTGGGGAGATCCCTACCATGTGGGCCTTTGAGGCCACGGAGGGGCCCTATAGGGGCTGCAGGCTTGGTACCCACAATACCCTCAGGGTACAGGGCTCAATAGGTCTTGCATAGGGTACCTATTGGGTACCCTCCCCCAAATTTATTTATTTTTTATTTAAAAAAAAACCTCTATAGACAAAAGAACCTATGAATTATAATTTTACTCGGATATTTTGAGATTGTTGCAATTTGACCAATGATGACATAGGCTGAAGGAATATTCCACTGATGCAGAGAATATTCTCTGTGACGATTCCGTATAGCGGGATCAGGTAATTTTTTTACCTTTTCCTGCAACTTTGTTCAATTTTGATGATTTTATAGTTGATCTATAGGATTTGACACCTTCCAGATGCAATGGCAGGGTCTGATTTTGCCCAAACTACTCTAAAAGATTAGGTACCTACTAGATCTTGCATGCACCTCCCAACTTCAAACCCTCATAGATTTGGCCTCCGATGTTTGATCTAGAGGAAACAAAAGGTGATCTTGACTATCTTAGACCTTATGAATGCAATGGTGTGCTTAGATTTGTAGCAGTACTCTCCAAAATAAACTTGCAATACAAGGCCACAAAGAGGTAACCCTCACAAATCTGATATTTCCATCAAGTCCTTCTGATTCTCTAGGTCATTATTCAATGCAAGAGAAGAGCATACTCAACTGTCAAGATCCACCATGAATTGCACTAAGATCTCTCAAAAAATGACTAACACAAAGTGATTCTTCCTAGAGCTCTGATACGATGTTAGAGTTGGCTATGATTGGAGTCACCCATGATCTAAGACTTCATCAAAGGACAAGAGAGATCAAATGAGAGAATAATTCTATTCTTCAATGAATGCAAAAGATTGTTACAATGTACATGATATGCCTTGCTTATAAAGACAAGGACGGAATGTAGGATGTTGTAGTCATGTGATAAGTGTCTTAATCCTATGACATGTGACAACTATAGGATAAGATGACAACTATCAACAACTATCAGAGACTAGACACAACTAGAAACATATAGTAGACTCACTAAGTCAACTTAACACGTGAATTGTGTGATGTGTGAATATTATCTAACTAATAAATAGTTAAATAATATGAATTATTCACACAAGGGTAAACCAGATAGGTAATAACCCTGTTCACACCAACAGAAACTTCCTAGGCATGTTTGTCTCACATAATAAAATGTAAACACATAATAAATATGTAGAATAATGATTTTATTGACTCATAATTTGAAACCCATGAATAATCTTTGTCACAAGGGCTTATAATCATAATAAGACTTTAGTCTTGAATTATAATAAATACAAGCATAAACAATGTGTTATTCCTCAAAACACTATCTTCTAAGCTAATATCCAATATGATGCTCTCTGATCTTTTGAACTCTTGATCTGCTACCAAACCTCTATCATAGATTTCCCCCCTCGATATCCTTTGCAATGTGGAATGGATGATATTTTATAGAAAGCAAGGGTGAAATGTCTTGGTCTTCACCAGAAATGTGGTACATTACCCTATGCACAAGTAATAAGGCTCAAGGCTCTAATATTAGATGACTGCATTATTGATCTGCTTAAGGAAACATGCAGAATGACCCTCTTATGAGGAGTGCACCAAGATGTATGCACTAGAACTCAATGCATTAAAGAAAGAGAAGATTATAGAAATGTTTCCTACACTATTCCATAAGAGAAGATGTATAGAAAATATGATCAAAATATTTTACAGGAAAAATAATATGCACAAAATAAACATAACACAATGATCATATACCCTAGGAGGAAACTCTTTCAAGAAAAAACCCAACCTCCAAAGCACAAACCAATTGTATTACTAGTAACAATATCAGTTCAGGCCCTTACAAGAGAAATCACCAACATAAAAATATAGAGTAATTATGACAGCATAACTGTGCCTGCAAACTCACCATGAAAGCTCCATCTCTAGCATCCAGTAAATAGAGAAATCAATCCATGAAATCATGGGTGCTAAACCATAAATCATGGGCCAATACCATTATAACATTGAAAATTTCATACCCTTGCAATTTCACACTATTTTTTTCCTTGCTTTAGTGTCCATTCCCTTAGTTTGTTTGTAAGTTCATTTTAGCCCTTGCATTAGCCTTTTTACTCCCATGGTGCTTAGGCCTTGTTCCCTATGTTGCCTTTTTGTCAAGTTTTGTTGTCACTTTTGTGTTATCCCTGTGATGTTCTAGTGTCTCGTTATTTTTTAGCCTAAACTATTTGGCCACTAGCACTTAACATGGACGTCTACACGATGTGCTAGCATCCCATGATAATCTCTTATTTGGTGGTTGTTTCTAGGTGTTTCACCACTTGTCACTTTCGTGGGTTAGTGGTAACACCTCGAAACAACTCCAAATGGATCATTATCCCCTTCCTCTTCCCTCCTCTCTTTTGAACATATCTTTTCAATATTGTATTTTTCTTGGCTTTCTCTTGGCTCTCTCTTGGCTCTCATACATCCTTCTCCATCTCTATAGCTCCCTACAAATTTCAACAACATTCTCCTTCAACTCTCTTTCTCTCTTTGGCTTCTTCAAGCCCTTTCGAGGTGATATTACTCTTGTTCTTTGTTATTGTAGCATTTTTATTTTGTTGTGCCCTTGAGCACCTTGGAATTTTCATATCATTTTAATCTTTCATTTTAGTCACTATTCTTATTTCTAGACACACTTAGATTAAGAACACATTATTTTTCTTTTTATATATCTATCAACTACTATGGAGGTAGAAATACCAAATCAAAGGTTTGACTTGAAGGCAAACCTCAAAAAAACCCCACCAATTTTTCTTGTCTTTAACTATAGGTATTTGGAAAGCATTCAACTGCATGGAGGTTTCTTGGTTTCTTCCTTCCTCTTGTTATTTCAATATTTTATTTGATTAGATAGTTTTTCATTAATCTTTCCTTTCTATTTTTATTTGGTACCTAGTTGTTGCATTCCCTTGTTCTGGTTTTGCAGACTAGGTGAACTACTGATTGGAACTTCACATTTTCTGGAAAATATTTAATTTTCTAGGCCGTATGGATGACAACACTTAGTGAATACATCCACACAATGCACTGGCATTGTGGATAGTGGCTTCCTCCATTTGGTTCCAGGTTCTTCTCTCCGTCCTCTTGTCATCTCTGTAATTCATTTTTTGTAGATCATTTTCTAGTTTCTTGTGTGTTAGCATTTTCCATTCCAACACATATTTAATGTAATATAGAAACTAGCACGTAGCTTATTTTTTACATTACATTTTGGTGAACTTGACACTTTAACATAAAACACCTTTTTCATTCCATTTTCTTCCAAAATCAAAATTAATTTTTTTCTTTTCTTAAAAATAAAAAATTTTGAGGCACTATCCCGAACCCTGTTCCATAGTCCTAAAGGAGACAAATGGCAACCTCCGGCCAAATCCATCAATACATTTCTTAACTTTCTCCTTCTATTCTTCATAATAAACATGTTCTTTTCTTTTCTTACATCACTTTCCATATTTTCTCAAAAAGTTCATGAGAGTGATGTTCTATTCCATTCATGTGATGGTGACTTAGCTCTCCCTATGTTACTCTATTCTTTTGATCCCTCTCCCAAAATTCCTGTAGTGCCCCTCCATTCTCACCCTGGATGAGCAGGTGGTCAGGCTAAGGAGCATGAAGAAGAAGGTAAAATACTCGGAATATGTAGGGTATGATAGACATGTTGATGGTAAGCTTACTATTATGATATAGTTGATGACACTCATTGATGTTTATTATGATGACATTGTTGATACTTTATGATTAATACATTATGCTTATTTTGTGATCAGTTATAGGTTAATTGATTATGTAAATTAGTTTTACTACGTAATTAATGTGATTATCTACCTAGTTACTAATAAATTTGTTTAATGTGGATACTTGTGATGTGTTTTGTGAAGGCACAATGTAGTATTACTCATAATGAGTACCCTACTATGCTGCGATTCCCTGTCACTATGTGCTTGCTTGGATGATTATATGTATGTATTCGACACTTTTGTTTGCTACAGGTTGCAGGTACCAGGCATCGACTCCACCTGAATTGGCAGGTCTGAGCGTGCTTTCATACCAATGGAAATTGTTGAATGGAGATAACATATGGTCCCCTAGCCTAGCCATCATCATTGAAGAGGATGAGTATTTGGTTGTGTACCCTGTTAGTGTTGTCAGTTTGGTCATGATAGTCAGTCATTGTTGTGGTGGTCTTGCTTTCTGATCTTGCATAGTAGTCAAGTATGGTTTGATAGTTGGGTTATTTTGTTGGTATTGTTTTGGTTATTGTTGCCTTAAAATAAAATAATTAGTTATGAAGCATTTTTGTTGAATAAATAAATATATAAATGTCCTTATGTAAATTTAGTTTATGAAAAATATATTATTCTAGAAGTTAATTTAATAAATAATAATAATAATAGTAATAAATGTAATTGCAACTAAAGTTAAATAAATAAATAATATTTATGTGTTGCCATAAAATATATTTATCTTGGTCTAGTTGTAAAATGTTAAAAATAGCAAACTATAAGATATTGTTCTTGCAGGAGTTATTACCTCTTGTGGGGGGAATCTTCTGGAATATTTTAGGGGATTTCTTTCTCTAAATAGGGAGTTTTTGGACTGTATTTAGGGGGGGATTTCTCTCGCATAAGAATCTTCAATAGATGGAACTTTTTGGGGGGAGAGAATGGTTTGTGGCTGCAACAGTTGAACCTGACATTGAATCTTCAGTTAGTCAAGCAAGCAAAATCAGGTTCCTTTGGTTCTAATTTCTGTCTCATTTTTTTGTTGAAGCAAATGTTTGATTTATAGTTTTTCCTATTGATTGTAATTTTCTTGAGAGGTTAGAAACCTTGTTGTCAGATCCAATTGTGTATGTCTGTATCATTGCATTTCTGGGAATCACCGATTGATGTGACTGTCTATCTCTCGCCCATTTTATCTTTGTTTTTATAGTCTATTGCGGCAGCCATAACTTTTGTTTTACGAACTGAGTTCCTCTAAATTTTTGATATATGGTGTACGACCTAGTTATCTAAATCATATCCAAAATTCGTTCATACCCAGTTCGTTGTTTTGGAGATATGAATGTTTTGTGACTGTCTATCTCTCGCCCATTTCATCTTTGTTTTTATAGTCTATTGCGGCAGCCATAAATTTTGTTTTACAAACTGGGTTCCTCTAAATGTTTGATATATAGTGCATGACCTAGTTATCTAAATCATATCCAAAAATTGTTAATACCCAGTTTGTCATTTTGGAGATATGAATATTTTGTGACTGTCTACCTTTCACCGGTTTCGTCTGTCTTAAAACAGTTAGTTGCGTCACTAATAACTCTATATTTTTGAATTGGATTTCTTTAAGATTTTTCAACAAATTCATTTTGTGCATATTCTATGATCATTTCTTTCCATCATATGACTCTCTTTGAGGCATTCCATCAACTAGTCTGCATGCTCTATCTATGCTTTCACATTTTACATTGTTGTTAGCTTCTAAAGCCTTCTTAACAAATTCATTTTGTGATAATCCTATCTTATGTATGTGGTTAAAAGTGTGGTAGATTTGATGAAGATGTTAGATCTATAGGAATGTTTTATTGTTTTGTATTCCTTTCCTCTTAAGCTAACCTTAGAACAATGTTCTTTCATTGTAGCTTCGGGTTTGGTATCTTGTGATTCTAACTAGTGTAAGATATTTATAGCATTCTAATATTATAGGCTTTTAGCCTTTCTTTTACAATTATATTTAATAGTATTTACAATTATCTAGATTATTATTATATGTGTATTAATCTAATTATTATTAGAGTGGGTCTCTTTAATTTACTAGTGTATGAAATTAAGATATGTAATTAGTATATGAAATTAAGACATGTAATTATGCCTATTAATTTATGTATTGTGAGGGAATGGAATAAAGGTAATTTAATGTATTGAATATTTTTTTATAGGTTTGAAAATAAGAGTTTTAGATTAATGTAATTAGTTTGGTATTAGAATTTTATTATTAATGTTCTATGAATTTGGCCATGTTGAGAGAACATTGTATGGTATTGAATTAGATTATAGATGTGTTATTTGTCATTAGTTTTAAATCATCATTTTATCTGAGTCATGTTGCAAGTGATATTGTTGAAGTATTTTGATAACTGGTTTGAGTTAAGATCTTACTTGTTAGAAACCCTAATCTATGGTTGGAATAGGTCAGTTTAGGAGTTGTTCTACTTCGAAAAGTAATGTTGGTTATGGTCTTGGTCATTAATACCATTGTCTAGAATAATGATCTTGTTAAGGTTTTATTCTATTAATTAAATAAGTTAGAATAATGTCATTATGATCATCATTTGGGAAATTATAATCCTAATCTTATGTTTTCTCTTTGATCTATTTGAAGGACATGATATCTTATACCATTCTTGAAATCTTGTGCCTTAATGAATGTTATTAAGTGTGTAGGTAATGTGAACATGAATCATGCCAATCTAGTAGACATGAGGTATATAACTTTAGAAGATATTAAAGGGGTGACTAGTTATGATGTAAGTGCTAGAATATTAAGTCCTACACTGTAGAGATAGATCCACCTTATGTTTGTTAAATGTTTGACCATGTTTGGAATTAATGTTACATTCTTTTAGTCCCATGCTTGGTACAATATTTCATGTGTTTCCATTATGTATTGTAAGTGAATTATTGGTTAAAGTTCTTAGTCTATGTTGTGCATTTGGAAGTGAACGTCGAATGGAACCATTGTGTTACAGAGGTGTCATGTGTCTTTGTCATTAGGGAAGTTGATTCCAGAGGCCTAGAGGGGGAGTCGTGTGTATGACTCTAGTGGTTTTATGTAGTGTTTACTTCCCTCTATTTATGGATTCATGTGGTTATGACGACTGAGCAAGAAGGATAATACCTTGTTCAGTGTTCCTAATTCGTGTAGTTATGTTTAAACTCATGTTGATGTTGTTTTCGTGATGAGGTGGTAGAGTCCTTCTTTATTGTTGTGGTTCATTATTGTATTAGGCATGTAATAAATTTTTGTGTTGTTTCATTTTATGGTTGAGATTTTGGGAGCAAGAGGAGCCATGCCTTGCTCTAGATTACACTTTGTTTTGGTTGAAATTTTTGGAGCAAGAGGACCAATGCCTTGCTCTGGATACTTTTGTTGAGATTTGTATGCAAGAAGGTAAATGCCTTGCATGGTATGTGGATACTTGTTGTTATGCTTGTTGGTTAAGGGTCTTCTAGATGTAGGAAGGGAAGTGGCTTCCAATGTGGGGCCGGCGCCCAAAATGGCTGTCAGGGTAACCCATTGGAAGTTGTTAATCCAGTGATAACTTAATAATCAAATTTGGAGGGTTGGAGAGCTTTCACATTAATCAAGATAATTGGATGCCTCACTCATGCCTGTAGTGCTCATTCAGGCTAAGGATGAGATGACAAGGTCGTGGTTGGAAAAATCAACTTCCTTGTCCTCATGAAAGGGATGTTGATTCCACATGTGTCACCCTATGGGGCCGACATCTAGTGAAAGACTGTCAGGGTAACCATAGATGGGGGCTGGCACCTAGCGAGAGACTGTCAGGGTAACCCATGGATGGGGGCCGGCATCTAGCTAGAGACTGTTAAGGTAACCCATGCTAGGACCATGCGATGACACTCATCCCTACTGTAGTCTAGCATTTCCTCTTTGTTGTTCTTTCTTATGTTGTGTGAATGCCTCTGGAAGTCCTGTTAAGTGTGGAAGTGTTGTTTATGCTGCTTGTTTTGTCTTGTTGACCTGTGTTGTACTTGAGTCCTATGGAGTCCTTGCAGTTGTTAGTCTTCGTCTCCTTGTCTAGTTGTTGCTGTGAAACCTTATGTTATCTCCTAGCTCGGGGGGTGGACCTTAGGGTTCCACATGGTCGGGTGGAAGAGCTTATTCCTTTGGTTTTCCCTTGCCCCGGTTTATGTGCAAGAAGGATGGACCTTGTGTTGCAGTTTTCAGATCATGTTCCAGTTTGATGAGACAGCTATTTGTGCTCATGTGCTAGTTTGGTGTATCAGATTTATCATATTGTAAGTATTCCAAGGTAATTCAAAAAGTGATAGTGTGAATGATGTAATGACGTACCCTTATGTATGGGAAATTATATATGTACTTGTAATTCTAATTATATGATCTTGTCAATTTCTCATTTAATGTTATTTCATGGAAATGTATGTGTTCTCACATGTGAAGCAATAGATTAGAATTGAATTATTGATGTTAGTTAATTCTTGATCCTGTAAATAGTTTAGTAAGTAATGCAGCTATGGAAACCTTAGAGGACAAGATAGTTTAATGATATGTATTGATGTGGTTAACATTACTTTGTTATTCTATCTTTAAAAAAAAAAAATTGTCCTGTTTATTTAGCATAGTTGTGTTGTCCTTTGGGATTTCCTAGCGGGGCGTTACAATTCCTCCTACTTATGAGGATATTTTGGCCCAAGAGGATGAAACCATTGATACTTTTCTTAACATTACTTTACGTTCTCTTCATTTTGATGCTCTCCCTTCTAGAGATGAAGCATTAGTAGATGAAGAGTCTCATCTCACATCAGATCCTGCACAGATAGATGTTGAGCATACTTCTTTAGTCTCTTCCCCTACATCATGTGTTTCTCAAGAAGATAATAATGTTAATACAATCATTGTTAACCGAATTATCCCACTTGCTAAGGGATGTTGGATAAGTCTATCAATGTTCAAAATCTTTCTTCTATTCCTAAAATCATTGTGCATTGGTTCCCTAATTTGCCCCCACACTCTCATCCTATGATCACTATTCGAGGTATTCCTAAAAATCCTCAGCCTTCGAATTATTTTTCTCAACTTGCAAAGTCTATAACTCTAAATGTGTCTGGGGATCCTCACTACCATGCAGTAGCCCACACATATAATACTCTATGAAACAAATAGGTTACTCCTACCCCTTTTTCCCTTCCTCCACCACATCTTATTCTTCTTGCAGGTCCCCATCTTCCATAAAAGATCATCGGAGAGTATAATCTTATTGAGCAGCTCCATGCTAATCTTGCCAAGATCTCTTTTTGGGAGCTAGTTCCAACGTCACCAACATATCATGGCATGTGATGAGGTATAAATAAACTCATTTCTATCATAAGCCATATAACCCCTTTCGGTGTTACCAAATCACCCAAACCAGGCCAATTGATTAGTTTTATAAGCAATATTTGTTTATTTTCGAAAGAATGATGTACAACTTTGTTTTTGAATTGATTGGAGTTTTTCACTAATATTGACGTGGTCATGTGTAAAGATCGATTATGCAAGTTTTTGAGCATAGCTTAGTGGAAGGAATAGACTTGACAGCAACTAGAGTCAGCAATGCCGGAATACTGGGGCACCATAAATCTAGGAGATGCATGATCGTGGACTTCAGTCTTTGTTACCTCCAACTACCTGGTAGTTTCTTTTATTTTCTGTTGAAATCACTTAAGACATTTCATGGCTCCACTCGAAGCCTTTAATATGTTGAATTTAACAGACAACTAGTTTAGTTAAAGTTAGGTTTTCTTGTTGAAGACTTATTTAGTGGCATTAATATGCCACCTGAAATCTAGGATTTTGGTAGTATAGATTATGGGATGATTCCTAAAAAAAGATATATGTTATGTTAAGATATACTATGTGATGGTGATGTTCAGTTGATTATGTTAAGTTCTGTTATGCTATGAAAAAGACAATCAAGTTCTATTCTGAGTATTCTTATATTGAGTAATGAGTATGCGAATGGAATTTTGGAGCTATTAAATAATGAATGTGATTTGAATCATTAGAAGACCTCTAGAGAGCTAGCCACTCGAAGGATATAGGAATAGATAAGTATTTCAATTTTGTAAAGTTGTGTTGTTCAAATTTTGTTATGTGAATCTTTTATTTCAGATTAGTATAACCTTTTGTTGAACGGAGTTATGGTAGGATAGTATTATTGTGAACCTGCAGGATATTGTGTTTTGGTTATTTCTCTTAAAGTTGACGTTTGTGCAGTTCTGTTTGTTATGCTATAAGTTCCAGAGCATATGCTCAAATACAAAAGTTTGTTTCCAATTGATAGTGCAAGTTTATATTTCAAAATTTTCTATTTTCTTAGATTAACCTGTTTCTTTCAGATTCTTAGGTAGAAAGTTGATGTGTTGATTCCTACTTTAGAGTTTATATGCTTTCTAGGTTAAAATTCAAATGCTTTATAGATTAAGTTGTATGCTTTCTAGTTTAGATTTATTTTGTTAAAAGCTTTCTCAAAAATTTAGAAAACCATTGCTAAGTTGAGATGTCTGAATCCATTTGCTATTGTAGATAGCCTTGGACACTATCTGGTCGACATAACTGATATATTTTTAACTAAAGTGTTAGGACTTAATGACAACCTATCAACATGCTCCAAGAACCCTTACAAAAGATCCCAATAACAACTTTTGCTAGGTTGAATGATGTAGCTTCCTTGCTTGATTGCATCTATACAAATTCTCTAGATATTGTGTTCCAACAATATGAATTACCTTCCTTAGAATTCTAGAAACAAAATGATCCTATTCTTATCATTGTGGGGATTAACTCTTTTGGTATCAAACATACCCTTATTGATAATGGTTTGAGTCTTAACATTTGTGGTGTAGACCTATTAAACTGTATTAATATTGATACGTCTTGTATATCTCCCACTAATCTCTCCATTAGTGGCTTTGATAACATTAGTAGACAAATTTTAGGCACAATCACATTACCAATTGAATTGGAGCCTATTACTTTGGCTACTCTTGTTCATGTCATGCCCAATGCTTTATCTTATAATCTCCCTCTTGGTAGACTGTGGATTCACACCATGGGTACGATTCCATCTACCTTGCATGGATCTATTAAATTTGTCTATGAAAATAAAATTTACATGATAAAATATGATCCGAATCCCTTGCAATATTGTCAACAAGTGGATCCTGTGACTGAGCCTGACAATTATCCAACTCTTCAAAATATTATTCCTTCTTCTTCAACAAAAGATGATTCCCCATCTTCAACCCCTACTAAAGAGGTTGATCATGGCGTGGATCTATTTTCAAATGCATATCCAGGTGATGATTGGGGTTCATTGGATTTTACACCATCCTTTATAGGAGAGTATAAGATCAACCCCTCTCATTTTGATATTCTAAAAGTTCATTCTAACTTTTTACTTACAAATACTTCTTCTACGTCAACAAAAATATCTCCTCCACGTTCTCCTAAAGATTCATGTGATTATACTTTTTGCATTGATTAAGCCACTAATGATGATCCTTTGTCCTTTAAGGAGATGCAATGTTGTTATGTTCGTGGTTTTCATATTCTCTCTAGTATCGGTTATAAAGGTAATGGATGTGGATGAAAAGACTAGGGTATCAAGATCCCTTTGGAGTCTAATTCACATTACTCTTTTGTGGGTGTTGGATACCATCCTACTCGACCCTCTAAAGCCTTTTATCATGACTATATACATGTTAATATGATTTCTATGTCTCTAACTTCTCCTCCTCTTTCTGATTTGGAGACATGTTATGGGCTTGGGTTCAAAATTCTTTCTAAACATGGATACAATGGAAATGGTCTAGGGCACATGGAATAAGGAGTTAGGATCCCTATGGAACCTAAACTACACTTTTCTATAGTGGGTTTAGGTTACTGGCCTTCTCCTCTCTCTACATCCCCTCCTCCATTGTCTGAGATCTCTATGGTTTCTTCTTTTTAGAAATGAAACCTTTCTCCATGATATAAAGGGTTGCTTCCTACTCCACCTTCTTCTCTTCTATCTAAACAAGAGTGTATTTTTTTAGGCTTCTAAAATCCCACTTGATCACTCTTCCTCCTCCTACATGCAAAATGTTCCCTAAACATATTCAACCAACACTTCCTTTCTGTGCATATAACCGAGTGCTTGACATTCCACCAGTGAACACCAAGCCTTGAAGGACAAAATACATCTTCTTGACACAAGTAATATCACTCTTCCTCATGCTAAAACACCTATCTCTTCTTTGCATGACAAGTGATATTGAGGTTCACTTCTATCCAATTCATGGTTTTTCCTCTATTTTCTCATGAGACTATTATGTTATTACCCACTATGTGGCACCTATAGCTTTCTTTATTCACTCATTCCCATTCATGGTAGTACAATCTCATGTGCAACCATACTTTATTTTTGGTAACAACACATTATTTTTCATGGTTGTCCTCACTCATATTTTGGGGGTAGAGACAACTTGTTCTAGGCGCATGCATTCTTTTGAGGATCTCCCCTCTTCTTTCTTCCCATTATCTTTACCTTAAAATATTCACATATTACACATGCAAATATTTTAAGGGGGGCATATACTTTGCTCACATGTGCATCCTTACATGCACCTTGCTTTATTTGCACCCCTTGAAGTGTTGTGTATTAATTTGCCCCTTGTGCCATTGTTTATTTAACGCTCCTTGAAGTGTTCACCCCTTGCAGTGTTTGTTTTTGGTACGCTCCTTGAGGCGTTGGAAGTCTATGAGCCACCTAGCATAATACAACTCGATGGGTTGTGTGCTTCATATGACCTACCTTTTTATACTCATAGTCATCACCTAGCATATTACAACTTGCTAGTCTATGATCCATGAGGGGTGTTGGTAGTTTATGAGTCACCTAACATAATATAGCTTGCTAGTCTATGTGATTCATATGACTTACCCTTTTACTTCCATGGTCACCTAGCATAACACAACTTCTAGTCTATGATCCATGAGAATATTGTGATTTACATGACCCCTAGTGACACAACAAGCTAGTGTCTGAGTCATGTACTTTCCTTTGCTTGTATTGATTGCTATACTATCTATTTGTATGCATTGTCTCCTTGAAGCAATTGATTGACTTATGATGTAGGAGCATTTGGTCCATGAGCAATCCCACATCAACCAAAAATATTTTCAAGTTTTTGTTTCCAGTTTTGTTCAATTTTGCTTGCCTTTGTTAGTTTTTGTAGGTTACTTTAGGGGAAATTTTAGCTTCATTTTGGTCAATTTATGGACATCATCTCATAGCAGGGCTAACTGGTTATTCATAGCTTCAATCTAGTGAAGTTTGGTGGAATTTGATGAGTTTTATAGAGTTTCAATGAAGTTTGTAGTTCACGAACCTAGCTTTTCATCAAAACTACAAGTTCACGAACTTCAATTTGTGCCAACAGAGTTATCAAGTTTACCTTTCAAAAACTTATCAAGTTCTCAAACCTTTCTTTGCATAAAAAATGTTAAAGAATTCTTTTAGAAGAGTTTTCGATGAAATTCCAAGTTTCATGAATCGAGAGATCCGTCAAAAGAGTTCTAAGGTTCACATCTCAAATTTTCTCAAGATTTGAAGGTTTGAGAAAGTACTGAGTTGCTAAAAGGCACCATTAAGGCCAAGTTCTAAAGTTTGCCGAATTGTTGATTCACTGAAAAGGCTTTATAAAGGAAAGGTTGAACCATTTTCAATTTCACTAATTTTTTGAATGGCCAAAACATGTTATTTTTGGTAATCTTCCAAGTTCAAGAACTTGGAAAAATGCTGATGCCAGTTCAAAATCTCTATTAAGTGTTGATATGTTTCATAAGACATAGTTCATAAGTTCTTTAGAAGGCCAATTTTCTGAAACATGATTTCAATGATAATTTTAATGGTTCCAAGGGGGGTAAATGCTGATGAAGTCTTTAGCGTAGCTTAATAGCTTTGCTAAAGCAATGTGAGTTAAAGTCACACTCTTGTGCTAAAGTTCCAATAAAAAATTCTCTTATGCACTAGCACAACCTCACTTAGGAAACATAGATTCAAAGTTGTGTTCTTGCGCTAACAGTTGATAGAGAAGAGTTCCTCGATTCCTCTTGGTGCTGATCTATCACCATGTAAGTTTGAAGATAATAGAATGTTGATAGACATCATAATAAACTATGTAAGTTTTAAATGGGGTTTTGAATGGTTAAACCACTGATGAGGCACTTTGTGAGGAGGTTGAAATATATCATTTTGGTAGATGGTACTTGTTGGGATTTCATTTTGAAACCATCGACTCCTCAACTTACTCAAGCCTATATATAAAAGGAAATTCAGGCTTTCAATTTGGGGGTGCTCGGTCGAAGTCTTGGCTAGATTTACAGAAGTTGCAAGTAAGATGGAGATGGTAGAGTCGATGGAGAAAGATACAAAGCTAGTAGAGGAGACTTTGTCATTAAAGGAATGATTGATTGAGAACATGCAAAATACGCACTCCTAAAGTTATTATAATGAATGTAAATTTTGTTACTTTGAATAAAATACAAATTGTTTGTCATTGTTTTATGAATTTATGCTTTTGTTGTGTCATGTTGGTTGCATGACTAGGCAATTTGATAAGATCCCTATTCATGACTACATCAAATGGTATCAGAGTAAGGTTTCTCACTAGGACAAGTGTGTTGAGGTAAGAGATGTGTTGAGGTGTGAAAGAAATTCTATAACTTTAGAGAGTCAAGAGAGTTAAATTTGTGTGAGACATGTTGGATGTCCTCTAGTAGAGATGAAAGATGGGTAGAAGGTGTACAAACTTCCTCCATAGTGTGAAATTGGGTAGAGGGGGTTTTGAGAGGTGCATCTTCTAGGATTTCTATTGGGTATAAGATAGTTGTGTGTGTGTGAGTTTTGTTGCAAGTATGAAAGAGGACTTGTAGCTACAAAGAGCAGAGGCTCTAAAATTGTTGTGAGTTGATGTAAGTATGTGTGCAAGTTACAAAAATTGCAGATTGTGAGTGATTGAAAATTTCAAGAAAGAGGAAGAGTATGAGTTTGGCCTTGAGAAAGGCATTACAAATTTCTTTTATAGAAAGGAGAGAAATAATTTTAGAGGAAGAAAGTTGGGCCAGGCTTTAGACTGAGTGTGCAGAGATATCTAGGCGATTAGATGTCTTGGAGGAGAATAGAAAGAAAGAAAAGAGGAAGGGAAAGTAAATGGGTAAAGCTGAGTCCCATTATTCTTCTGATAATGATTTGTTTAAAGGAGACATTGTGTGTGCAGGAAAGGAGGACAAAGAAGAAAAAGAGGAGATTGTGGTAGCAGAAACATGTCTTTTGGAAGGCATGGAAGGTGTGGAGAAAGAGGTTACAATAGAAGCTGAGGATAAGAATAAGAGTGCAGAAGCTATTGTGTGTCCTTTGGAGGATGAGAGGGCATAAGAAGAAAATAACGAGATTACGATAGATAATAATGAAGACAGAAAAGTTGCAGCAAATGGTGATGAAGAAGATGTTGTAGCAATAGAAGAGAAAGAGGTAATGTTTAAATTTTACAAAGATGAAAGTGATGCTGATTTGCATATTGTAGAGATGGATAAGAAGGAGTTAGCGAAGATAGAGAAGTGTTAGGAGGAAGTGCAAATGAACTTTTTTAATTTTTCCATATTATCATCAGTCCAAATTTGTATACAAGTGTTCAAGGAGATGGTGCAAAAGCATATTGGTGGAGGAGGCTGGACTATGACGGGTTGGATCCCATGAGAGAAAGAGAAAGGGGAAAGCACAATTGGAGGAGGAGGTCAGTTCATGATGGAGCAAATTCCATGAGGGAAAGGAGGAGTGATGTGAAAATTTGGTGGAGGATAGTCCTTGTCCCATCTAGATGCTAGAAGAGGCAAAGGAAAAAGTTTTCTGATGAACTTGCTACAATGATGGAGTTTATTGTAGATTATTCACAATCTAAAAGGATGGTTCTACCATTCAACTCTATTTTGTGAGCCCATGCTCACAAATTTATTACCTGGTGTGTTTGATGTAGGAGCATCCAGGTCCATGGGCAATCATGAATCAACCAAAAATATTTTCAAGTTTTTTTTCCAGTTTTTTTCAATTTTGCTAGCCTTTGTTGGTTTCCGGTAGCTTGCTTTAGGGGAAATTTTAGCTTTATTTTGGTCAATTTGTGGACATCATATCATAGTAGGGCTAATTGGGTATTCATAGCTTCAATTTGGTGAAGTTTGGTGGAATTTGATGAGGTTTAGAGAGTTTCAGCAAAGTTTGTAGTTTGCAAATCTAGATTTTTTCCAAAACTACGAGTTCACGAACTTCACTTTGTGCCAACAGAGTTAGCACATTTTCCTTTCAAAAACTTATCAAGTTCTCAAACCTTTCTTTGTGCTAAAAAAGTTAAAGAATTCTTTTAGAAGAATTTTTGGTGAACTTCCAAGTTTGTGAATCGGGAGATCTATGGAAAGAGCTCTAAGGTTCGAATATTTGTCGATTCGCCAAAACACTTAGTGAAGTGCTCAAGGTTTTGAAGGTTTGAGAAAGTGATAAATTGATGAAAGACATCATTAAGGCCAAGTTTGAAAGTTCTAAAGTTATTTGAATTGCCAATTTGTTAAAAAGGCTTGTAAAGGAAAGGTTCAAGAGAACTTCTCAAGCTCACCAATTTGCTGAATGGCTGAAACATGTTATTTTCGACAATCTTGCAATTTCAAGAACTTGGAGAAATGATGATGCCAATTCAAAAAGGTCCATTAAGTGCTAATAGTTTTATAAGACATAGTTCAGAAGTTATTTAGAAGGCTGATTTGCTGAAACATGATTTCAATAAGAATTTTAATGGTTCCAATGGGGGTAAATGTTGATGAAGAAGTCTTTAACGTAGATTCATAGCTTCACTAAAGGTACATGAGTTAAAGTCATGCTCTTGCACTAAAATGCTAATAAGGAATTGTCTTGCGCATTGGCATAGCCTCGCGGGCACACAGATTCAAAGTTGCACTCTTACGCTAACTGTTGGTAGAGAAGAGTTCCTTGATTCCTCTTGGTGCCAATCTATCAACATGTAAGTTTGAAGATAATAGAATGTCAATAAACAATATAATAAACTATGTAAGTTTTAAATGGAGCTCTGAATGGTTAAACCGCTGATGAGGCACTTTGTGAGGAGGTTGAAATATATCATTTTGGTAGATGGCACCTGTGGGATTCAGTTTTGAAACCGTCAACTCCTTAACTTACTCAAGCCTATGTATAAAAGGTAATTGAGGCTTTCAGTTTGGGGATACTTGATTGGAGTCTTGGCCAGATTTGTAGAAGTTGCAGGTAAGAAGAAGATGATAGTGCTGATGAGAGATGTTAGGAAAAAATGTGTTGTACACCTTGCATAATATTGATATATTTTATTTATGTAAAATAAGTATTTATTTGTGGTGAATCTTAATTGTTGTGTTTAGTCACATTAGATATTTATTTGGGTGCCACTTTTAAGGGTCGTATGTAACATTGGGTTAGTTATTTTATGTGTGGGACACATAGAATAATAATTTATTTTGGAAATAATTTAATATTGGGCATCAAGGGAAAACTTAGTTGGAAATATTAAATGAGGGGTCAATGGTTTTGTGTATCCATGGTTTTGGAACACATGGTTTTCCCTATACTACATCTTGTATTTGTGTGAGCTTGACTTTATAAAAGCAAGCACATGGTTAGTAGTTGGGGTTAGTTGGTTGATTGGTTTAGCTATAGGTTGTCATTGTTTTGGGTTTCTCTTGTAAGTGCATATGTGAAGCATGGCATGGAATGTGTGGTTACATGCTTGGACACATGGAGGATGCACTAGAGGAGCTTGATGTTTCAAGAGTGTTCATGAGACTTTGTAAGTTTATTTTAATGTTTCATTTTTGAATAATACATTGAGTATGAATGCTTTTGGAGGCTAGGTTTTTCCTTCTTGAGGGTTTTCCCAGGATATATCTTATTTTATCTTGTGGCTTGTCTATTTGATCTTTGTATTATGGAATTGTTGTAATCTTGTATGCATTATATTCTCTCATAGGGTTATGTAGGAATTGGTTTGATCAACATGTGAATTCCTAACAAGTGGTATCAGAGCTATATTCATGGTTGTGGGGAGGTGTGAGCTCCCTAGTTTTGTATAACCCTTGTTTGAGTGGTTTTCGTGCAAAGTTGATTATGTGGTATTGTAGGAAAGATTTGGGACATTACAAGAGTTTGTGCAAGTGTTGTTTTGCAGATTTGGGTTTTGGGTGTTGCAGTTTTGTTGTGTTTATTACAGAAATGAAGTTGGAGAATTTTTGGCAAAGAGGGTTTCATGGATGTGGAATTTTCACAAATAACCTACTGACACAAACAAACCTCACCATTGGATCCAGGAGGCCCGAGAGGTGATGGAAAACATATAATTTGACATATTTTGGCCACCAGGACCTGGAGGAAAAAATGACCCCCTAGATACAGTCGTATGACCATACGTCTGCAAACTAAATTTCTTTTTAGAAAAATAAAGTAAAAACTCCTATGCTAATTTTCTGTAGTTTGAAAAATAAAAAATCATTGAAAACATTTTTTATTTTGAAATTATTTAAAACTAGATAGAAATTGAAAATTTTAAAAAGATTGAAGTTATATATATATATATATATATATATATATATATATATATATTGGGGGGGGGATTTGCAGATGCTTGTACCCCGTCTTGACAGCGCGGGCCATCCGACTTGGTAATGTCTTGTTGGTCCTGGTCGGCCAGAGGCACTGTGGGCCGAAAGGTGCCTAGCCAACGGGATTAAAGTCCTAGTTTGGTAGCTTGACCGACTGGCTTGCTAGCTCTGGGCAGAAGCTAGCCCCATGGGCTTATGAAAAAATTCAATTAGACTTAAAAAAACCCTCGACCAAATTAAAAAAACCTCTTTGGGTCTGAGTGTGTGGAGTTTAAAAAATTAAATAGTTTGAAAACTCTTTGGATTCTACCATACTCGCCTACACCAGCCCAGCATCACACTTGCACCACCTTAGCCCACATCAGTACCATGTCATTTGCTAACATAGTGATGATGTCAGTGACCGTATGATCGTAGGTACATGGTCTCCTAGGGCCCTTTTTTAGCCCTTGGAGTGTCTTTTCTTTCAGGGGCATAACTTTCTCCCACAATATCAGGTTTTTGAGTTTTTATAGGCGTTAGAAAGGTCTCTTCAAGAACTACACAGTGGTATAGGTTTTTCTATCATATTTTTCTTCTTGTGTCAAAATCTAGTGCCTAAAGTGATGCATTGCTTCGGGATAGTTTTATGCTCATAACTTTTGCATACGAAATCAGATTTTTGATTTCGGATAGGCGTTGGTGAGCTCTTGCCATGTAATATAATTTGGATCATGTAGATTTTTAGTTTAGTGTGTAGAGAGATATTTGTAGTTGTTTCATCACTTGTGGCAACCTGAGATTGAGGGTGTGATTGTGTGAGCATTTAGATGGATTTTTGGGTACAAACTTGTGGTAGTGCATGTTGTTATGAGACCATCATCATGGTATAGCAAGTTTTCAAATTTGGTGCCTCTAGTTATAGGTTTACAGGTATTTTTAGAGTTTGAACTTTGATGGAGATAGGTACACATGTTGCCTTTTGGTTTGAGGACATGGTTGATACATGTGTGAGATTAGGAGTCTCGTTTCATTTAGAGTTGAGTACTAGTAAAACAATGAAAATGATTGTGGTGTCATGGATATGCAGGTACATTTTTAGTATTGGCACAACATGATCATGTATGCAATTGACAAGTATAGGTTATGATGTTTGATTCATGATTATAGGTGGTGGTATGATTTAATTTTAGGAGGTTTTTCTCATCTCCTAGATGCTTGATTAGTTCCTTGACTATGGTTACTCGATTGTGGACTTGTTTGGTAAATCAAATCTGGTGTTGATTTGGTGTTTGAGTCTTGAGTCTACAAGTTATCTTCTTTGATATCTTATCTTGTAGGTTACTAATGTGATGATGAGTTTGCATGTTTCATTGCTTTGTGATCTTTGAGTTATGTAGTTTTATGGGTGGGCCACCTATTTGGTTGCAGTGGGATGACTTGGATGTGAATTGTCCATATCCACGAGATTGATTCAGTGGTGACGCTGACTTTGTTAGTTCACCTTATCTGTGGTCATTTGTACATTGGTATGTTGCATTGGGATGAGAGGATGGATGGTTAGAGTGCATGAATAGTCAATTATTGGGAATTGTAGCATGTTTACAATGATGTCATGGATAGCTTGGTTACACGGTTTTGTGTTAGATTTTGATAGTGATGATGTTTTATCTTCTTGGCTTGGAGATCTTGGTTCAACTCTGGATTTCATTAGTATTATAGGTGTGTGTATGGACCATGGATGATCTTCATTTAGGAGATGGTTATCACGATGCCATGTGTATCGTGTATCACAGTTTAGTGGGAGCTTTGGTAGTGATGTGGATTCATCACCTAGTGATGGATGATCTTCTACAGTGGTTAGGTGTCATGGACAAACTCTTGGTTTATGATTCTTATGCAGTATGAGTGCTTTGACATCTTGGGTACTATTGTTAGATATGGTTATCTTCATGTGATTGGAGATTTTTATCCTTGGTTTAGAGGTGTTGATATTGTGTCTTGATAGACTCTTGATACCGATTTACAGTGTTGACATGAAAAATGTTCTCTTGAGACTAGGATGTGTGCATTCATGCATGTGATCTCCTAGGAGGAGATGCTAGATGTTAGATCATGATGTCATGATGGATTATTGATTCTATAGTTGGAGATGTTACAATGATATTGGTGATCTCTTGGTATTGACTACATTGGTCATCTTCTTGAGATCTTCATGATAGTGTGGTGTTGCATTTGGAGTTTAGCATGGATTAATCATGGAGGTGCTCATGGATACTTAGAGACTTGGGTGAGGCTAGAGTTCTCTTGGGATTTGAGACATTTTTTGAGATCGTACTCATTAGAGGTTTTAGCAGGCAGACCAAGGATCCTACACCTAGATATGGATGTGAGTTCATGGGCCTTAGAGGAGATTGTTCTTGGAGAGAGTCATTTTGACTTGGTGTATCTTAGAGGAGCATTCTCATTACCACTCTTGGTCTACTATGCGGATTATCATCTATGAGGTATTTCTCATCCTTTAGATGCATTTCTTTTATGCTTTATCTTCTCATGCTTATGGATCTTGAGCTATGGTTACTAGTTGTTATGTCGAAAAATGTCCCCTTAGGGGATTTTCCCTCTTAAGGTTTAGCTCCTAGGTCTTTAGAATGTATTATAAGCATCTTGCATGTTAACTTTGAATCCCGATGAGAAAACCCCAAAGTCTTGTGGCAAATAGGACCTAGGGGGTGCTATTTTGATAGTCCTTGACTCCAAATGGGGGGGTGGACTTGGGCGCTAGAGCCCTAGTCTTGCCCCATTTTAGGTCAGCTCTATATTTTAATGCTAGTTTGGTGACCGTTACTTAGGTCCCATGCCGACATCTCAAGTTTGAATTATGAAATTCTTAGCGAGAATGTTTGTAGTTGCATATATAAGCATGTTTAGTGTTTCAATAGAAAACTAAAAGATGATTGCAAACTTTAGGCATATTTGTGATTTCAAGATATTCATTATTGCAGAGCAGAACATTGTTATTGTGTTTGTGATTGTAGATTTGACTTCATCTTCTCATGTGATTGAAGAGCCTTCATTTATGTGAGATCTACACTTCAACGTGACATCTATTGTGTTTTTGATCATTTATCATTTGGATTTTGCTTCTATCCTGCAAGGATACACACTCTCATCTAATAATGGTGTTTGGAAGACTTGAATGTCTCTTTGGGTCTTGCTCGAGGCAAGCCTCTAAACACCAAAACCACCAACCACACTCTTTTGTGATTGTAGGTTATAAGTACCAAGTTTCGCAGAGTGGAGTTGCAGAAGGAGGTTACAGACGACAAGGATTCATGATCTAAAAGAAAGAAGACAGAGTTTGAACATTTCAGGACATGGGCGCTAGTGACAGTGTCCTCTAGAGTTGTAAACACAAAAACAAATTAGACAGTGATAATCAGCATCTGAAGAGCTTTCGACATCCTGAGGAACATCTGGCACTAGACTAGGGTGCTAGTGGAGGTGTCCTCCGCATCTTCTGGGGTAAAAACAAAAGATACAATGAAGATCAGTGTTGAGACAAGATCCAGATTCTGTGCAGAAAATAGTACCTTGGACAGGGGTGCTAGTGAAGGTGTCCCCGACTATTTCGCATTCTAAACTTTGAAAAATGGTCAGTTATTACTCTCTACCTACTATCTTAATCTGAAAGGATTTGTCATAATTCATCAATTTGCTTACTGTTTTACATATTTAGGGTTTTAATAAGAGTATTTGAGCATTAAATTGAGATATTGATTGATAACATCTGAGCTTCCGTATCATTCCAAGTGATAGCCCAACCTGTTAGGTGAATGCTCTTACTTAGTAAAGATTCAACTCGGTTGATATGTCCTTGAATGTTTGGTGAGGAGGGAGGATCTAAACCAAATAAACCCCATTCACAACAATCCCCCTTTTCCTACTAAACATTTTGGTGAACCCGTGTTTTTGAATTTTTGCACCTTGCTGAGTGTTGTGTGATATATTTGAATTCATTCATTTTATTGCATTCAAAAAATTACAAAAAAATTGAAAAATTTGAAAAATTTGAAAAATTTGGCATCTTAGGCTTGCATTTTAGCATAATTTGAATTAATCGACATTTAATTTCATTAAATTTCTATTATTTTCATTAGATCTGATTTTAAATTACAAAAATTCATCATTTAGTATTCACTTGCATTGTATTTTCATGCTTAATTTATCAAAATTGCTTGAAATTGTACATTTTTCATAAAATAGTAGTTTTGCATTAGCTAGGGTTTGTAGTCAAAATCTTGTTTCAAATTTTACTACTCTTTTAAACACTCATTTAGGACTGATTTCTAATTATAGTGTTGTATCATAGTGTCATTCTTGCAAAATTTCATGTATAGGGTTTGAAAGCCTTACATTTTCACTAGATTTTGACCTTATTGTCTCTCTAGAATTGCACTATAAGCATGTTGTGAGGGATTTTGTTGCATTATATGACTGATATCAGGGTTATAATCTTCTACCCCTCCTTAAATTCCTTACAACACCCTTTCTATTAGGCTTTTACATTGAAAATTGGTGAAAACTTGAATGTTTTAGGTGAATTTTCACTAGGTTTTGACTTATCATCACTCTAGAATTACATCAAAGGCATGTTGTGAAAGATATTGCTTCATCATTGGACTGTTATTAGGCATATTATTTTATGTCCCTCTTGAAATTCTTCACAACACCTCTTCTTTCATTAATTTACATTGAAAAAGTCAAAAAATTAGGCATTTTTAGGTCATATTCATACATACTTTTGCACTTGTTTCTTGCATAAGTGTTGAAAGTATTTAAAATATGATTTGGAATTCAATTGAAAACATACACATGGCTTCTCAATACAACAATAATGCTAGGCTTCCTCCTAGACCTTATTTGAAAAGAAGATCCCTTGAAATCAAAATAACATTTACACCTTATGACAAAGAAATGGTAGATACTAAAGGGCTTCTTTACATTACAATAAACATCATGGAAAGACCTGTGCATGGAACACTTATAGACCCTAATTTCATGACTAATGTGGTTACAAAAGAGTTTCTTCTTAAACATGATTTGACACAAGATTATTATGACCCGTCGGATTTGCAAATTAAAACACATAATGGAGCTTTGATGAATACATTTGGAAAGATAACTTTATTGGTCTCGATATATGATAAAGTCGTGGATCATTTATTTGATTTTATCCCCTTATCTGACCTCTTCTATGTAAAACTAGGACATCCATGGCTTAAATCTATGAATGTTGTCCCCTCAACTATCCACAAATGCCTAAAATTCCCTTTGCATGGAGAGATACATACTATCTTCCGTAATTCATATTGACCTCTAGCTAAGGACAAGAATTTCACTCTTGATTACTTTTGGCTGCAACCTGATAGAGACCCTGAGCCATGAAGAGACCAATCTTTCCTAGAATATAGACGATACAAAGCAAAACAACTAGCTAGATTGGCCAGGCCTCCCTTAAAAACAATAAGAGAAGAACAACATGAATTTGAAGATCCCCTTAGAGCAAAAGGAAAATGACAAAATGACATAAGAATAACACAAGACTATTATGACTATGATGAAATAATTGGCATGGTAGAAGTGGATAAGGAAAAGTTTCATAACTCGCCTCATCCATGGAAAGAGGGTATCTATGCTAAGGTTCCTCCCCCACCATCCTTACAAGGATCAGGAGGTGTTCATTGACAACAAAACATTTCATCGAGACCAATAAAATTTGAACATGGTGCTTCCTCCTCTAATGTGCAAACTCCTATGGAAAAACATAACAATGCCTTTGAATAGTTAAATAGTAAGACAAGAAGGAATAGACAAGCAAGAGCAAGGAGGAAGAGAAGACAAGATTTTGCCCAACAAAATGCAAATCAACAAGAAAACATTCAACCTAACATTGAATCAAACTTAGACAAACTTAACACTAAACAATTTGAAGACAAGAACAAAAGTTGGGCTATGGTACCTTACACACCTCTTTCCTCTAGCATTCGAGACTGGGAAGAGGATGATTTTCTCGTCGACAACCCTTACTGTGGTTGTCCCTATAGGTAAGTATTTCTAACCCTTTACCTCCATGTTGTGTTTCCCCGTGATGTGTTGTGTTGTTTAGGCCTCCTAGGATGACCCTTTATTCTCTTGTAAGGTTAAGGATACTGAGAGACCACCTCTATTGTGACCCTTCTTCTATTTGTATCATCATTCTTCTATATTGCCTCTCCTCTATTTTCATTATTGTGTGTTGTGTCTTACAGACATAGCATTACGGCTGGTGACTTGGGGGCACCCTCCTACGTGACTGTCCCTAAGGCACTTGTTTCTCCTCTCTTGATTTATTGTTTACCTTCCTCTAGTGGTTCTATCTAGCTGGCAGATCATGAAAAACATATAATACTAATACAAACCTAGTGTCCCTTCAGTGAGAAATAAAAAAATGGACCTAGTCCATACATGACAAGGGGGTTGATACATATTATTTGACACTTGGCTAGTAGAATTACTCTGTGTGATATCTCGATGTTGTCTTATCACACTTACAAAACATAACAATATTGCTTCTCCGCACACTCAATTTAGCTTGGATCTAGCCTTGCATTGTTGTTTATCATGATTATATGGATGCTAACACCTTTTCTTGTAGGAAATTATGTGTTTGTGGGAACATTTGGTGATCGTAAAGTACATGTCACCTCTGGGGGGCATGGGCTTTGCGAGAGCTCATGTTCCCTTGAGTGTTTTCTTCCTATCTTAATGTGCTTGATATTGGTACATGATATCAACCACCTTAAGGTGGGGGCATATATAAGGTAAGACGTCTAATGATTTTGATACTAACGAAGTGTGTTTGAAGCCCTTTGCATGCTGTTGTATCTCCAAGCGAGTGCACATATTTCTTTTCATATTGCAATCATTAAGCCCTCTGCAGAGGCAAAATATCTTGCATATCCTTATTATTTTAAGCCCTCTGTGGAGGCGGGGATGGTGTATTTTTTGAGGAGATTGCACATCTTGTCATTTTCTAAAAGTCCTCTAAGCAGGCAGTGTAGATTTAAGACTATCCTAGCCCTTAAGCATGTCTTCAGAGATTGTTGTGGCGAAGCGCAATCGTTGGTGTGTGCCTATAATGTGCCTGAGATGGCTGCAAAGCTAGCAATAGGTTTATTCCATTGCTTGTTTGTTGTGTTTTCTCCGTGTCTTCCATGTGTGTATGGCATGTTTGTTCCTAAGCATAGTTTCAAGACCAGTGGCGATGAGATCCTCCTATGCTTTGGGATTTGTATGGCGTGTTTGTTCTCAAGTGTAGTTTAAAGACTAGTGGCGATGAGTCCCTCCTACACTCTGAGATTTGTATTGCGTGTCTGTTCTGCCATATGCAGTCTAAAGATTGGTGGTGATGAGTCCCTTTTGCATTTTGGGTTGTGTGTTTACTTTCCATGTAATTGCATTTGCATTTCACATATATGAAAATGAAAAAAAGAAATAATCACTACATTCTTTGTATTCATTGTGTTTTGTGTGTTTTCAACGTTGTCTTCTCCATGTTTGCGTGACTGTAACTGTCTTCTCTGTGTTTTGCATGCCTGATATTGTCTTTAGTGTGTTTGGCATGTCTGCATCGTGCTTGGTGTGTTTGCCGTGTTTTGACCATACTTTAATGCATGTATTGGCCTTGCGTTTATACATACATTAAAGTGGGGGCTAAATGTTATGTCAAAAAAGTCCCCTTGGGAGATTTTCCCTCTTAAGGTTTAGCTCCGAGGTCTTTAGAATGCATTATAAGCATCTTGCATGTTAATTTTGAATCCCGCTGAGAAAACCCCGAAGTCTTTTGGAAAATAGGACCTAGGGGGTGCTATTTTGATAGTCCTTGACTCCAAATGGGGGGGTGGACTTGGGCGCTAGCGCCCTAGTCCTGCCCCATTTTAGGTCAGCCCTAAATTTTAATGCCGATTTGGTGACCATTACTTAGGTCCCATGCTGATATCTCAAGTTTGAATTACAAAATTCTTAGCGGGAATGTGTGTAGTTGAATATATAAGCATGTTTAGTGTTTCATTTGTAAACTAGAAGATGATTGCAAACTTTAGGCATATTTGTGATTTCAAGATATTCATTGTTATAGAGAAGAACATTGTTATTATGTTTGTGATTGCAGATTTGAATTCATCTTCTCATGTGATTGAAGAGCCTTCATTTATGTGAGATCTACACTTCAAGGTGACATCTATAATGTTTTTGATCATTTATCATTTGGATTTTGCCTCTATCCTATAGGGATACACACTCTCATCTAACAATAGTGTTTAGAAGACTTGAATGTCTCTGGGGCTTGACCGAGGCAAGCCTCTAAACACCACAACCCCCAACCACACTCCTTGGTGATTGCAGGTTACATGTACTGAGTTTCATAGAGTGGAGTTGCAGACGAGAAGGATTCAGGATCTAAAAGAAAGAAGACGTAGTTGAACATTTTGGGACATGGGTGCTAGTGGCAGTGTCCTCTGGAGTTGCAAACACAGAAACGAACTGGATAGTGATAATCAGCATCCGAAGAGCTTCTGACATCCTAAGGAACATTTGGCACTGGACTAGGGCACTAGTGGAGGTGTCCTCTACATCTTTTGGGGTAGAAACAGAAGATACAGTGAAGATCAGTGTCGGGAGAAGATCCATATTTCATGTAGAAAATAGTATCTTGGATAGGGGTGCTAGTGGAGGTGTCCCTGACTGTTCCACATTTGAAATTGTAGGAGTACAATCAACACTGAGAGAGGGGGTGAATCAGTGTTGTGTGAATTTTCAAATCTTTTTACACACTTTAACTTTCAGAGTACAAGGAGAGAAAGATAGCATTGATCTATCAAATACATATGCACATGAATGTGAATACAGAAAGAGAACAAAACTTCATAAGTAAATCATACACACACAGAGAAGATTATGACACAAGAATTGCATGAGTGGAAAACCCTCCAGGGGTAGAAAAACCACTCTAAACTACCTCATTGGCTACAAAGAAGCCTCACTGGCTACAATATGTGTCTCACTGACAAATGTTAAGGTCTCACTGACCTACAAGCCTCACTGGCATACTGTTTAGAAGCACCAGCTTCAAGGAGCACCAACCCCTATTTCAGAACAAACTGAAAACATAAATTCAGAGGGTTTCTCTGTTTCAATACATAACATTTATTCTCTCTCATGTGTCTGTCAAATGATCATTCCAAAATCATATACAAACTCAGATATTTCAATCCTGTATCATGATCCACTCTACAACACCAACACTGCTTGATTCTCAACAACACTGCTTGATTTTCAACAACACTTCACAACACTGTATGTTTCATCTCTATCTTACTAATTTCAATGTCTTGATCAATCAAATTCATTATTCATGCACCTGATTTTAATTACAATTGCATATTATCTTTCTAATCACCTTGTCAATCTCTGTATCTGTATTTGATCCCTGTCAGTTCATCATCAATCTGCACAACATCACTCACCTCATCTTGTTAATCCACACATCCGGATACACTCAACAATACTTCATCATAATCTATGTTTCATCAATGTCTATTTATATGTTTGCATCAATGCACCTGAAATGTCCTTTCACCTTCAAAACACATTTTCATTATCCTCTACTTTGCATAATAATTTTCACCTAAATTTTTTTTTTTTCTGTATAAATCTTTTCTTCAATTTTGATCTTCCATCTTCCCTTCAATCTTTTCAATGAAGCTTCATATTCCTACAAACAAAACTTTCTCTTTAATCTTCCTTGATAGAAAATAAAATACTTCTTCACTATCTTCAGATCCCTTCTTTAGATCTCCTCTGTATGAAGACAAGAAAAATAAAATCATCTTAACACTTAAAAAAAATCTTCCACAAAAAAAAATTTGTTCCAAAATCTCTTCATATTCCTCTAACCCTTATCAAAAACACCTGCATCAAAAATTATATCTTTTTCACTACAAATTAATGTTCACATTTTCTGGATCATTGTCTTCACTATTGCATAAAAAATTTATGTTCATTTTCTGTGCAAAATGATCCTTAAAAAATCTTTTAAAACTTATCATGAGAAAAAAACTTAAAACAATCTTCCAAAAAAATCTCCTAAGAAAAAAATCTCTTCTTAAAAAACTTTCTTATTGCCTTTCTGCCACGACATTAGGAAGTGATTCTTCACAAAAATTTCCTTTCTAATCGGGCATAAGAACTGCCAAACTCAACTATAGAAATATCAAAAATTTCCTTTCTAATCGGGCAAAAGAACTGCCACATCAAACTGCAGTTATAAACCTTGACGTTTGCTGGCCCTTCAAAGTTAATCCTCAGAGAGGAGATCTCCTTTTAAACATCAGCCTTTGATTTGTGTTTGGCGCTTAACATTCTAATTTGAACATGACCGTTGATGCAGAAAACCCGCTCGAACACATTTCTTGGACCTGTGAGCACCGGTAACCAGGAGGAGGGGCCGGTAAGTTTGATGTGAAATTGTGCCTTTGGTAAGTCATCTTAAGTGACTCTACCTCCTATTGGAAGTCACCACTTGATTTAAATAAAAGTGACATAACCTATATGACGGACTTTAGGAGACTGAAGTCATAAAGATGAGAGCCATTTGTTTATAAAAGAGAAAGTATTTAGTCTTAAGAACTTTCAATGATCCTAACATATTTTGATATTCATAAAATAGAACTTCATACTTAATCACCTCTGTCATAACTTATCCAACAAATATTGACTCCATAAGATTAATCTCTTGAAAAAAAACTCATTAAACAACAATACCCAATACCCTGAATAACATCAAACAAAGCCAACACATATCACTAATATTTGTTATCCCTCTGACTTATTCTGTCATGGCAAAAATATCAAATGAACACAATTCTAAACACCAATGCCAATGACAATAAATACCATAAATGAGAATGCCACAAACCATCACCATATGATCCTGATCCTCAACACTGGACTAGTCAAGTTTTCACTTGATCATGACTGTACCAAGACATCTGATTTGATGTATTAGACAATTCAACTTATGACACCTTCATTGTTCCACATAATGATGTGTTGATCCACCTTGAGAGAACCTTGAAGTTAACCAGATTGAAGTTTGAACCAAACTCAAAAACTTATCATGTATACCTTTTGGTATATATTTCATTTATTGACAACTGATCATATCACATACTGAAGTCATTTTGGAGTGAACCTTAACTATGTTTTATAACTGATCTGCATTTGTTCTTCAACATGAAAACCTCTTATCAACACACTAAGAAAGATCACAAACTAACCTTGAAGTCTTAGATAAGAACCATATTTTGTCCTACAACCTCAATATCTCTTGTGGTTCCTGTTCAAAAACAATCATGAAGTCCTGAAGACATGAACTTGAAAGCACTTTAGACTTTAAACAACCTTGATGATCATCATTACCATGATATGAAATCTTTGAGTCTTCTCTGCCTTGCATCATCAACCTCCTGATATGAACACACTTTTGACATCAATGACAACCTATCACCATCAATCTCCCCCTTTGTCATTGATGGCAAAACCACCTGATGCAATTTTTCTTTCTCCCCCTTTTTGACATCGGATGACAAAGACTCAAAAACTATTTGCTCCCCCTGTGTTGAATACTACTGGCAATTAACACAAACCACTGTCTGACTTAGCCCTGAAGCAACATAACAACCAATACTCTTTGATGAACAATTTTGCAAGCATAAATTCCTGTTATCTTGTTATCTTCAACCAAAAATTAGAACCACTTACCAAAAGCTTTGATATCATTGAATGCAAATTTGCCAAACTTATCCTGAACATCAACATTTCAAACTTGAGAGCAAAAAAAATGTCATGAAACTTACATCTGAAGCACAATACCACTGTCAATCACTCACAAGGGCAAACATCACTGCACAAGGAAGCACTATCCTGCTAGAAAGAAACATGTATGTCAACCTCAACATAATACCAGTTCTTGATACAAATATGATGATGAAAACTTGGCATAATTCTGCACTCAATTACCATCTTCTTTGATGAACTTAAACACTGTGCAAGGATGTCACAATCACATCTCAACATATGAAGACCACTCTTGTGAAAAACCTTCCCAAAAACTTTTCTTTAACTATCTCTGATTTAAGAATTTGATGAAATACAAGGCTCACTATCAATGTCATAAACAACTACAAATTGCACATACCTTTCTGAATCATATTAATGAGAGAGAACATGTTAAATTATTATACCAATGATCACTTCTCAATGAACATTCATTTTGCAACCAAGAATGAGGATTATCCTGCTTGACATGAAAGGAATGAACACAATCTTGTTGTTCCTGCACATCTTTTGTCAAATTTGATCATATCTGAAACCTCCTGCAATCAACAAGAACTCCTGTTTCTTGATTTTATCATCAAAATTGCACAACCTTGACCATCAAGCTCTTCCTGCAACACCACTTTGCAAAGCCAAATCCAGATGAGAATTCCTTGAGAACATCTTAATAGAAGCATCATGACAACTTAATCATGTAAGTATCAAACAATATACAAATATGATCAATGTCACAACATCATCAAACTCTTTGTGCAGAGAGCTTTTGAACACTTTATATGATTCACTTAAACATGTCACCTAACATATACTGAAACTCAAAAACATCAGAAACTTCATTTCAAACATTTCAGGCAATCATGATAAACAAAACAAGATCAACTGATCTCCTCCTGTAACTTCTTGGGGATAAAAGATAGAACAAGAACAACTCCCCCTCACATTATGCTATCTGTTATGCAACAGATGATGTAACTTGTGCAGGATGCACAAGTTTGGGATTTACCTTCTCATGACTCTGTTTTTGCTTCCACACTTTTACAGGTGCTTTCTTTTTCCAAACCTTTTCTCCCTCTTTCCATTTCAACTTTTTCAAATCAGGTGGAGCTTTCCTGCAACTATGAGCTTTATGACCAAGAGAGTTGCAATTATAACAAATTATGTTGTAATCATAACCAAATGACTGATAATATCTTTGAGCACTCATATTAAGCTTCCATGCAGATTCATTCATTCTATTCATTTTGCAGTTCCTTTAAATATGTCCAACATTATTGCACTTGTAACAAACAATATCAGTATTCCTTCTGCAATCAACCGCTTTATGTCCAAATTGATTACAAGTATAACAATAACCATTAAATTAATAGTTATACCTGTACATGTATGCTTGTCTTATAGATGCAGGTTTTCTCAAATTTCTTCTTTGATTGTGCACAAATTCATCTCTCATTTTTTGTTCTGTTTCACTCTTCCTTTTACCTTCTCTGGCAGCAACATGATGACTTGAATCAATTTTCCTTCTAGGATTCTCTCTTGCTTTTGAACATTCTCCTTCTTCAAAACCAAGTCCAATAGTGTCTCCATATAGTTTTTGTTTACCAAGCATCTTATGTAGCTTGCTTGTGCTTTCTTCAAACTCCTTATACTTCTTAGATAAAGCTTTGAGACCATCATACTCTTTTCTCAGATTGATAATATCACTCTCTAGTTTTAGATTCTCAATCCTTGCAACTTCAAGGTTAGATATTGAGACATCAGCTATCCTCTTAGCTTCTTCAATTTCTAATTTCAAACTGACAACCAGTTTATCTGATTCACTTGCTTGATTCTTCAAGTCTACAATTAGGTTTCTAGCATCTTCAAGATCTGTAAGAGCTTTATCTTTTAAATCTCTTTCTTGGTGCAACTGCATCATTAATTTATTGTTCTCCTTCTTATAATTCTTGAGCTCACTCAGAGCATATATGAGCTCTCCTTCCAAATCAATCTCACAATCTTGTTCATTATAATCTTGATCATCATCACTCTGATCATCATCACTTGTGATGCTAGCTTCTTCTGAATTTGATTGGGATTGAACTTCAACTCCTTCATTTGAAAGTCTCTTTTCATTGCTACTTTCTTCACACACCAGAGTGTCCCCTTCTTTATCATTATCTTGATAAATCCTTTTCAATCTCCTCCACATATCCTGAGCTGTAAGACAATCCATAACTTTACAAATAACATCATTAGACAGAGCAGATAATATAGCCTTCTTTGCAATATCATTATATTCAAGAACTTCTTTGTTATTTGCAGAATTACCATTTTCAACTGACATTAAAACATCATATCCTAAGGAGGATAAATATACTTGCATTCTAACATACCAAACTGAAAAATTTGAACCATCAAACTGAGGAACATCTGAAACAATATTAGATTCAACTTGGAGAACATCTTTATCCACTGACTTTATATCAACATCTGGATTTGATATGAATGATGTCTTTTGAACCTTTTGACTAGAATGAAGCTTGACATTTTTATTCTTATTTCTTCTGCACTTACCCATTGAACTACACTCACAGGACTTACCCAAGCTGATTAAGCTTCAAAAAAGGGAATGTGGCTCTGATACCAATTGTTTGATTTTATACAACACTGATTCACCCCCCTCTTAGTGTTGTCCTGGACTCTACAGAAACTTCAAAAAATGGTCAGTTATTAATCTCTGCCTACTATCTTAATCTAAAAGGATTTGTCATAATTCATCAATTTGCTTACTGTTTTACATATTTAGGGTTTTAAGAGTATTTGGGTATTAAATTGAGATATTGATTGATAACATCTGAGCTTCCACATCATTCCAAGTGACAACCCAACTTGTTAGGTCAATGCTCTCACTTAGTAGAGATTCAACTTGGTTGATATGTCCTTGAATATTTGGTGAGAAGGGAGGATCTAAACCAAATCAAACCTATTCACAACAATCCCCCCTTTTCCTACTAAACACTGGTTCTAGAGGGTTCATTTGAGGGGTGTTGGTATGGTTATCTCTTGGTTGATTTGAGTTTGATTTATGATATCATTTATGAGGATTTGGGAGATATGATAGGGCTTATTCCTAGTTTATGAGAATGGATATTTGAGTTTGATCTTCCTTGATTTGAGAGGCTTACATCCATCTTGTTACTACATGATACATATGTTTCATTTGATCTATGAGATTGAGTGGTTGGATGTTGTTAATGATTCTCATTTAGGGTGGTAAAGGAGATCATACTTGACACAACTTAGCAGTTTGAGGTGATGGTAGAAGGATATGTTATGATATGGTCTATAGGTTTTATCTCTGTCTTATGGATTCTTCCTCAAGGTTCACGTTCATATGATTTGGGAGATTTATGGTGACATGTTGTGAGAGAGTATGTCGCCGTTTGTGTTGCATGTGTGGATCATTGTGATTGTTCTTGGTACTAAGTTTTGTTAATTTTTACACCTTGGTTTTAGTGTTAATTTTTAAACTTGATATGCCTTGATCTATTTTCAGATTTGACATTACCCATGTAGTGGCAGTTCCTAGATATGTATGTGCTTCATTGATAGTTTTTATATAGGGAGATTCTGATTGTTGCATATGGGTTGGATATGTTGTTGGCATGCATTTACTAATGTTGATTTTACCTAGGAGGTATGGATGGTTGGATGTATTAGCATATGTTGTGGATGCTATTTTTGATCATGTGGGTTTTTTACGTTTGAGAATAGCTTTGAGCCTTTGTTATCACATTGGATTTGATGCTTGTGTTCTTTGGATTGGTGCATCTTCACCTTGGCATGTTCCTTTTCTTCCATAGGTGGTAAGCTGAAAGATGATAGGAGTTCTTTCTTGAGATGGTGGTCACATTGGTTTTATTGTAGGTATCTTGATGGAGCACAATAGCATGTTGGAGGTTCATATGGTTTCATGTATGGCCTTATGATGATGTATTTCATTGGTTGACCCTTATGCAATGTATACAACAAGTGGGAGAATGTTAGGGAAAGGTGTGTTGTATATCTTGCATAATATTGATATATTTTATTTATGTAAAATAAATATTTATTTGTGGTGTATCTTAATTGATGTGTTTAACCACATTAGATATTAATTTGGGTGCCACTTGTATGAGTTGTATGTAACATTGGGTTAGTTATTTTATGTTTATGTTGTATGTAACACAAGGACTGCCAACCCACCAACTGCCCATCCTTGATTATATCTTTGAAGTCTCTAATCCATTTAAGATACTAGCTCTTGGCAGAGCAACATTGAATGAGGGCCAACGGTTTACCATCCCAAGACAAATTCCACCATAGAGATCTGAAACTCAATATTTTGTTGTAATTTTGGTTCCAAACAGGGCAATCAATTAGGAGTTCTCTAAAAATTTCCCGTGCCTTCCAAAGGCTTTTGAAAACATTATAACCACTAGGAAAGACAATAAGTATGTCATATAAAATATCATGTTTGTGGAGATCAACCCAAAGTTTGGCTTTCTTGGGAACAACTTGATTGATGATGTTTTTGATCAAGACCTTCCAAGGCTCCTCCCTAACTAAGGATTTCACAATCCATTTGATAGCAAGGGTAATACCTTGAGTTCTCAAGTCCTTCAATCCCAACCCACCAATTTCTTTATCTTTACAACACCAATCCCATTTTACTGCCACTCTTTTCCTATTATTTTTCTCATCAGACCAAAGGAACTTCCTAATACACTTCTGGATCTCATTAAAATGACACTTGTTGAAGATCCAGGCAAAAGAGTAATATATACTATAGGAAGATAATATCTTTTGACAAATCTGCAGCCTTCCTGCTAAAGAAAGGAATTGCTTGTTTCATTTCAACAACTTTTTTTCAATTTTCTCATGAATCCAAACCCACATATTTTTTAGGGAGGGAGAAATAGAAAAAGGTATGCCCAAATACCTAACCTGCAAATTAGGTCCTCTCCACTGAATGTTAAATTTACTGAACCAAGAAGGAGGAGAATCAGACTAGCTAAGCATATGTGATTTGTTCACAAAAATATTGGCTGCTGAAGCCATGCAAAAATGTCTAACTTTCTCAATAATTGATCAAAATTTTCTTTTTCCAGCTCAACAAATATTGTTGTGTCACCAGTAAATTGTATGTTCATCAGTTTTGCCCCATTTGGGAGCACCAAACCTTTGAGATTTCCACCACCAAAGGAAGACCTAAGGAGGTAAAAAAGAGCATCAACAACAATCACAAAACATGTAGGGGACAGGGAACACCCTTGCCTAATGGATCTTTTCAAATAAATGGGACCAAAAAGAGATTCATTCACATCTATCTGAGTAACCACATCATTGAATAAGACCTTGATCATATCACACCATTTCTTTGGAAATCCAAATGCCTCAATAACCATGACTATAAAGGACCATTCCACTCTGTCATAGGCTTTCTCAAAGTTTAAAAGAAACATACCTATTGTAGATTAGGTAAAGCAATGAAGGAAAAACACTAAATCAAATGCAAGTAAAACATAAGATTATACCTCACATGCAAAACCTAATCCCATCAAGGGAATAAGGAACCTTTGCACCCAAGAGAAGCTCCCAAGACCAAGATGATCCCTAGACTATGGATTCAAATGTGAAATGCTTTTCAATTGTGCAACTCACTAACTCAAAGGTGATTTTGGCATGGTAACTTTGCATGAAATTGGATGATGAAAATGACTTGTGAGAGGTTGTATTTATAGACTTTTTGAGAGGATTTTGATCCAAGGGTGGAGATTGATTGGAGAGATCAATGGTGGAGGATGAAAATGATGTGGAGGGCCTAGATTTGATCTTGGAAGATGGAGGGCTAGGAATAAAAGTAAATCTTTTATTCATTTTTGGGAAAGGGGTGAATAAATGAGGTTGGGTGAGATGGATTATTTGTGAATTAAAAATTCACATGGGGAAGGGTAAAATGAATTAAAAATTTATTTGGGGAAGAGTGGACATTTATGAGTTATGACATGTGTAAGGGATGTGTAAGAGGAGTAAATGTGATGTGTGATTTATTTGAATTTTAAATTTGGGGGATGTGGAGAGAAGTGCTAATGAGGGTTTGACTCACTTAATTAGGGTGATTAACCTAATTAATGTGGCTGGAATAAATTAGTAGAGGGATTAGAGGGGGGATAAGATTAATTAATTAGTGATTTAATTAATTAATCCTAAGGCTAGGATGAGGTAGGCTAGAGTAGGCAATTAAATAATGGCTATTTAATTGTCTAGGGTAGGGATAGGCTAATTAGTAGGCTGGATTAATTAGTTAACATGGTTTTAACTAATTAAATAGATTTAGGGAAAATGGGGGAATTGATTTAATAAATTTTGCATATTTATTAAATCAACTGGCTAAGGTTTGGACTATTGAATTAATAAAATTAATTCAATTTTGGGGATAAAATGGTGTGGATTTAGAAAATGAAAGGGGTGATTAATTAAATAAAAATTTAATTAATTGGTGGGAAAGGAAATTGGTAAGTTTAGGGATGTCGGGAGTCAGTTTGGTGATCGAGACATTTTTAGGTGTCTACATTTGCCCCTCTTTGACGTGGCGTCAGGACCTAGGAGGGAAGTGGCGTCAGGTCAAAGAAAAATATGCCCCAGCTGCCGGGAAGAAATGAGATGGATAGGGGATGCCCCCTCGAGAGGTTGGCGGGAAAAATAACAATTTTGCAGGTAAGCTCTCGAAAGGATGTAACAGAAGTGAAAGTTGGAGAGGTGATGGAAAAAGAAGATGGTAGGAGGGAAAACGGAGGAAAAAGGCTGAGATCTGCACCTGGAAGAAAAAAGAAGAGATGGAGGGATGACATGGCCGACTATATTAGGCAAAGTGGGCCCAAAGAGTGCCACATTGGCACACTTTTGACTTTGTAGAAGAAAAGACAAAGGAGAGATGGGCGAGCGCAACCCACAGTTCCCGTGACTTCATCACATTTCAGAGTGATTCCGAGAGGTCGGATGGTCACCCGAGGCTAGACCCCAGGTAGGGCCTAACCCAAACTTTGTAATTTTTTATTTTACGCACCTTTTTCTGGGTTTTGGGATATGGGTCAAGAGTGCGTGGCGCCAAAGTTAAGGCGAATTAGCGCAATCCTGCGGATTAGCGCTATCCTCCAGGGTAGGGTAGGGCGGTTTTGTCGCCATTTAGAGGGAATATTGGCGCCATCGTCTGGATTAGTGCCAAAAAGCAGGGAAGGAGAAATATGGCATTTTAGCGCCATATTATGGTTAGAACGGCGCTATCGTCTGGAATAGCGCCATAATTAGGAATAGCGCTATTGTGAGTTTTAGCGCTAAAAGGGAAATTGACGCCAAAATGGAATGCGTCGCCATAGTCTGGATTGGCGCGATATAGGGCGCGCAGTGGCGCCATTATTTGTATTGGTGCGATGGGTAGGGAAAAGTAGCGCCATTGTAAAAAATGGCACTAGGGACTATCCGTGGGGGCCCACATGATTTGGGCCTATGAGACATTTAGAAGAAAAAGTGTGTGGGGGGGAATAAGTTAGTATCTAATGAAGAAGTGGTGGATGCAGGATACACAGCGGTTTATACTGCAGTCGCGGGAGAGACGAGTGCGATCTATGATGGCATTGTTTGATGAGGAATGGCGGCCTCGACTGGCGAGGCTAGGACTTTGGACGGTGGCAGCGATGCCAGTGCTGCGAGCTCATAGAGCTCTGATGACGGCCGCAATGGAGTGATACCGCAGTGAGACTTCTAGCTTTCTGCTACTGACAGGAGAGATGACTATCACACTTGAGGATGTTTATCGCATCCTCAAGCTGCCGATCTTTGGTCGACGTGTGAGGTATGACACGAGGTGGGGGCGGGCTGCATTGACCAGATTGTTCGGGGCAGAGCACATGGTTCTTTTGGTAGATGGGAGGGAGATGGATTATGATAGGACGTTGGCGGCGGGTGCAGATCCCTTTGCCTTATTTTTGTGTGCGCTGATTGGAGGTGTGGTGCTGCCGGATAGGCGAGGCAGAGGTTTTCCTGTGGGCTGGGGTGGGATGATAGAGGGGATGGTGAGCCATGATATTGTCTACGCATGGGGGCCAGTGATGCTAGCATAGCTGCTTCACGAGATGCACATGGTCGCTTATCTTCATGATAGGGCTTTATCTGCGAGGATTACGCTGCTACACGTATGGATTTGGGAGCATATCCCTGTGACCCAGCTGACATGCGGTTATTATCGGTGGCCGTTTGAGGTGTTTGTGTTCTTGTATCGGGATGCAGAGTATACATACACTGGACAAGTGCGCCACTAGCGGAGAATACTGGATGACGTGATTAGCATGGTATGGCGTGCCTATATTGGTTGTGAGGAGTGGCCTGATGATGTGACCCATCTCCCGTACACATTTTAGTAGAGATTTCTTATGGGTCGTGCAGACTGTACCATAGAGATGTACCTACCCTCGCGGGTTATGCATCAGTTTGGACTGGTACAGGATACACCTCAGCAGATGGCGATATATGCACGGACGCCACGGGATACAACCTACTGGCCTGCACCATTACAGCCACAGGCTGTGCTGAATGATTGGGCAGCACTTCGGCCAGTTCAGTGGGATTGGAGGAGCACAGTGAGGGATGCAAGTACTACGCCTGCTTATGAGGTATGGTGGCAGATGCATCGGCCCACTCGATTGACAGATCTGACGGTGGAGGTATCAGAGGATGAGGGAGATGGGGGTGGAGATGATCTGGATGGGGGTGGAGATGAGGTTGTGGAGGACTATATTGTGGAGGTGATGGATGATGGGGAGGAGAGGGTGATTGCGAGAGATGGCCAGCGTGTAGAGGAGTTGGCAGCAGTGGCAGCAAGACAGGGACAGGTGGGGCAGGGAGTTCCAGCACAGTAGGTTCCAGCACAGCAGGTTCCAGCACAGCAGGTTCCTGCACAGGAGGCCCAGGTTAGGGGCGGACGACAGCGTAGAGGACCGCGGTGGCGCGGTGGACAGCCGAGGGTGGAGCAGGGTGATCTATCTCCATCACGGGTGGAGCAGCTGTGAGTCGGTAGACATGATACCGGGGCAGGGAGTTCAGGGGCAGGGATGGAGGCAGAGGTTGAGAGGCTGACACCTTAGTGACGGTCACGGGAGGAGATGGAGGAGGTGGAGACACTACGTGCTCATGTGGCCAGTTTAGAGGAGGCGTTGGGGCGCCCAGAGGCCGAGTTGGGACAGCTGCGGGGAGTAGATGGGTAGATGGCAGTGCTAGAGGCTCAGTTGGCTCAGGCTCGGGAGGACATGGAGGATTTGAGGATAGAGCGGGATGCAATGCTCGTGAGAGCACATTAGGCAGAGACTGCGTTGAGCAGTGTACAGGCTGTAGGCGGGGGACTTGCCCTAATTTTTGCAGGGATGTAGGCCCAGTTGGGGCAGGCACAGACACAGGGGCAGCTATCTCAGGTACAGGGAGAGCTAGCAGAGGCCAGAGCATGAATGGAGTATTATCGGGGGTTGTATTATGCAGTCGTGCCTGCAGTGCAGCGAGCACCGAGTTATAGTCAGGTCAGCAGATCTGGGGCATCGAGGTCACATAGATCGAGATCTGTGCAGTCAGTACAGCAGACGATGCCTCCTCCCTCTCATGTGCCCCAGCAGGGTCCTCAGGTACCAGTAGTGCCACAGCCACAGCCGCCGCCAGGATCACAGGCTCGACCAGGGTCAGCGTCTCCTACTCCCTCAGAGAGAGGATCCTCGATGTGATAGTTATACCATGTTAGCCCTTAGAGGCATTGTATCAGGACACTTTATTTTTTGATGATGTGAGCGATGTACATTGTTTTTGCGGTGATTATATATGATGCAATGCATTTGATGGTGTATGATGTCTTTATTATGATGATGCTTATATGATGGATGCACAGGTTATGTTGTGGATGTGTTGTGTTGTTGCAAATGATGTGTGTGAGTTGATGGATGCATGGTGTTGTGATTTTATGGACTATATGATGCAACTGAATATGCAGACTAATAAACATTTATTATGGATGAAAATGTATATGCCACTAGATGATTTAGATGTTTCAAATGGTAATACTGATGATGTTTGTAATGCACTAATTGTTTATGCAATGTGATGATACTAATTTTAATTTTATCATGCGTCTATGTGATAAATGAGTGTGCTATGATGTTAATGATATGCAGCTAAAATGAATCTATTTTTGTTTTATGCAAACTTAAATGGATTAAGATGAACCTAAAATGAGATGCAAAATGGATTAAAAATGAACCTAATCATGAGATGCAAAATGGATTACAAATGAACCTAATTATGGATTAAAAATGAACCTAGTTATGAGATGCAAAATGGATTAGAAATGAACCTAATTATGAGATGCAAAATGGATTACAAATGAACCTAATTATAAGATGCAAAAATGGATTAAAAAATGAACCTAGTTATGAGATGCAAAATGGATTAAAAATGACCCTAATCATGAGATGCAAAATGGATTACAAATGAACCTAATCATGAGATGCAAAATGGATTAAAAATGAACCTAATCATGAGATGCAAAATGGATTACAAATGAACCTAATTATGAGATGCAAAATGGATTAGAGATGAACCTAATATGCTATGTAAAATGGAAATGGATCGTGACGTGAACCTAAATGATATGCTGAGATGCAGTCTAGGTGATAGGTGGTATGCAAACTAGGTGATAAGTGAGATGGTCTAGCCCCGATACACATGATGTTCCTTGTGAGGACCCTGAGGGGTGAGACTGTGGGAGAGCGTGTTAGGTTGTGGGGATGATAGGGGTGGGAGTGTCTAGGGGATGGCGGTGGGGAGATTGGAGGATGGTTAGGTCATAAGATACCATGTCATTGAGGGGGGGGTTTTGGGTTGGTTCAAGATGTGTTAAGTGGAGATATGGTGGGAAGATGGGGTTAGTGAGGGAGTTAGATTGGGGGGGTGGAAAAGTGATGATCAAATCTAGGCCGATATGGGATGGTTGACTGAGTAATTAGGATGATGATTTTGAGCTAGTAATAGTAGTTGCACAAAATTAATTAAGAGCATTTCTTAGTTTAATGTAGCAATGTAGGATACAGTTCACAAAGGTATAAAATGACCTAGGTGATGATGTATATCCTACGATTGGATGGACTAGACCCACAAACAATAGGTTGATTTCATGCATGCCCAAGGTAGTATAATCTTGTCTAGTCGAGGAAGGGGACTCATAGCAGTGAGTGTGAATAATGCATATAAGGTGTTGATGCCTGTAGATGCAAATAGGACACATCATGCTAGAACCGACCTGAACTTCAAGATATGAATACTATTCTTGGAGTTATGAAACCAACCCACAAGCACATCATACAGAAATAATGACTATGTCTACTCCAGGTGTTATCCGCTACGTACCATGATATATTGAGATCAAGGTAGCTTTGGAGATGACTTGGAGCGAGACAAAAAGATAAAAAAATCAATAAGCAAAAAGACTAACGAAAGATACAAATAGCCTTTGTGTGCTCTTGCCAAGAGACGGGATGATAGAATGATAGATTTTTGTCCATTGTGGGAAAGATATATCCTAGGACGCAGATCCGTTGGTGTTTGATTTGGAGAATTTGTGGGAAGATGGGCAAAAGAACATTCTGGCCAAATGTAAGATTATAGTTGGTATGTTGCTTGATGATTTTTGCACGAGGGACCATGTTTCAATGGTATACATAGCATGTGTATTGTTTCTTAGATCCAGAAAGCTCAATGAATGGGAACCATCCAAACGGGTTGGATGGGTGTATCTTAGATACCTGAGTACTGGAAACATCCTTCGTATTCCAGACTGCCTACAGACCCTGTGTCCACGGGATCAAGGTACTTTTAAGATGCGAGCGAAATGAATATGTAGTTCTGGCAAGACTTGATGATGTGGGAATGGTTGGCGATGTGATGTGATGAGGGTTGAGGTGTGTTTAGATGATTGTGGTGGGATGCGAGATTGATGCATGGGGTGATTATTTTTGGATTTTCTGATTTTATGATGTTTTTGGATTTTCTGATTTTATGAACTGTACAAAGGAGAGCTTACAAGGATCCTTGTTCCATGGATGGGGTTTTTGGGTGGGTAAGGTAGTGCGAAATGGGTGAACAAACTTGATGTTTCAGAATTTCAAGCCATGGGATGCGTGGGTATGGAGTGTTATGATGGAAAAGAGGACTTGGTAGATGGTAGAACTGGCTACTACGCATGGCGCCTGAAACAGGTTTTCACCATGGTACCTATCCAAGGCGTCACCGAAGTGATTTTCACCATTGGAAGTTTTTATTGCACTCTAATTTTTTCTTGATTTTCTGATTTTTTTTGGCGTTTTGATTTTTTTGTATTTTTGATTTTTTGACTTGTGGTACCAGATGGGATATGCATAGAATCGCTTGAGATGCAAGATGTTCATTGGCTCATCTAGAGGTTGCCCCTCAGGTGTTGCAAGCTGATAAACTCCTGACCCATAGTCGGCAGTGACGACATAAGGTCCTAGCCAATTAGGTTCAAACTTTCCTTGCTTCGGACGCTCTTGCAGGTTCTTCTGATTTTCCATTAGGACCAGGTCACCGACCTCAAACTTTCTGTTTCTAATCTTTTTGTTGTAGCTTCTTCTGAGGTGGTTTTGATATGCCTGTAAGTGATTCAATGCATCGAGGCGTTTCTCATCCAGTATTTCAAGTTGATGCAACCTTGCTACGCGATAGTCTTCATCAGAGATAATGTTTTGCAATGATACTCAGAGGGATGGGAGCTCGACCTCTATAGTTAGAATGGCTTTGGATCCGAATACTAGTGAGTATGGAGTGGCTCCGGTAGGAGTGCAGATGCTGGTGCGGTAAGCCCATAGGGCGGGGTTGAGTTGGAGGTGCCAGTCGCTGCCAGCTTCATTGACTGTCTTTTTTAAGATGCGGAGGATGGTTTTATTAGATGCCTCTGCTTGACCATTTCCTTGGGGGTAATATGGCGTGGAGAATCGGTGTTTGATGTCAAACTTTTCGCACAAAGTGCGAACTTCTAGGTTTTTGAATGGCTTCCCATTATCAGTGACAATGGAATGAGGGATACCGTAGCGGCAGATGATGTAGTGGAGAATGAACTTGGAGATTTGGATGCCTGTGGTGAAGGTGAGTGGTATTGCTTCCACCCACTTTGTGAAGTATTCAGTAGCAGTGATTATGAATTTATGGCCGTTGGAAGATGGAGGATGGATTTTCCCTACGAGGTCGAGTCCCCATTGTGAAAAAGGCCATGGTGTTGTGATGGGTTGCAGCTCCTGTGCTGGGGCGTGGATGAGATCGCCATGCTGTTGACATGGGAGGCATTTTCTAATAAACTGATGTGCATCTTTGTCCATGGTGGGCCAATAATAGCTAGTCCTCAGGATCTTTTTAGAAAGAGCTGGTCCACTTGAATGTGCCCCACAAATACCTGCGTGTACCTCTTCTAAAGCTGCCTCAGCTTCCCTAGAGTCTAAACATCGTAGAAGCATGCCATCAAGACTCCTTTTGTAGAGGGTGTCACCTACAAGGATGAAATGGGAGGCTCGACGAATCAAGGAATTTTTCTGTGATGGGGATAGGTTGTTGGGGAGGATATTATCGTGAAGGTAGAGGTAGGTTTCCTGATACCAGGGAGATAAAGGACCAACGATTTCGCACACTAGTTCAGATTGGGGAATGTCATATGCTAGGATGGGGAGCTCTTCGATCAGGAATTCACATTTCTTACTGCCTTGCTTCATATCGACCAGAGATCCGATGGTTGCCATGGCATCTGCCGCTTTGTTGTTTAACCTTGGGATCTACTCAAAGTGAATGTCATTGAAATAATCTTTAAATTCATCGATCATCTTTTTGTAGGGAAGGAGCTTATCATCCTTGGTTTTGTATTCATTATTGACCTGCCTGATGACTAGTTGAGAGTCGCCATACACAGTTAGCTTTTCAATTTTCCATTGGATGGCCATGTGGAGACCTGTGATGAGGGCCTCATATTCTGCTACGTTGTTGGTGCATAGAAATGTGATTTTGAATGATTTACGGATCGTGTCGCCTTGAGGGGTAATAAACAGGACGCTTGCCCCCGAGCCTCTGTGAGTGTAGGATCCATCAAAATACATTTTCCATGTGTCTACGGCTGGTGTGATTGTCAAGATGGCCTCGTCTGGAAATTCTGCTATTGTAGGATGTTCTGCCTGAATAGGTGCCTCAGCCAGCTGATCTGCTATGACTTGTCCTTTGATTGCCTTTCTCTCTGTGTATTCTATGTCGAATTCGGTCAGAATCATGACCCATTTTGCCATTCTTCCAGTGAGAGCTGCTCTGTTTAGCAAATACTTCAGTGGGTCGATCTTAGCAATGATCTTAGTCTTGTGATTGAGCATATAATGTCTTAACTTTTGGGATGTGAAGACAAGGGCGAGGCATGCTCATTCAATTTGTGTGTAGTTAAGCTCATAGGAAATCAAGGTGCGGCTGATGTAGTAAATGGCTCTTTCCTTCCCATGCTCATCATGTTGTGCTAGCAAAGCCCCAATTGTTGTGTCTGTCGCAGAGATATACAAGAGGAGGGGCTCTCCTTGTCTTGGTGGAGATAGAACAGGGGGATTAGCTAGATATGCTTTTAGTTGGTCGAAGGCATCCTGACACTGAGCTGTCCAGGCGAAAGCCGTATCTTTCCTGAGGAGATGCTGGAATGGTTGGCATTTGTCAGCAAGTTGAGCAATGAATCGGCGAATGGACTGTAGTTTACCCTGCAGACTTCTCAGTTGTTTCAAGTTTTTAGGAGGTGGCATTTCAGTAATAGCCTTGACTTTTGCCGGATCTACCTCAATTCCTCGTCTGGAGACTATGTATCCCAACAATTTTCTTGAGGTGACACCAAAGACACACTTTTTTGGATTTAGACGAACATTGTATTGCTCTAGCCTGTCAAAGATCTTGGCTAGCACGTCTAAGTGTTCTTCTCTGGTCTTTGATTTTCCAAGTAAGTCATCAACGTAGTCCTCCATGATGTGGTGAAAGAGGTCGTGGAAGATGACGGTCATTGCTCTTTGATAAGTAGCTCCTGCATTCTTTAGGTTGAATGGCATTACTACCCAACAATATGTCCCCCATGGGCATATAAAGGATGTCTTGTGCTGATCTTCTTCAGCGATTTTTATTTGGTTGTACCCTGAAAAGCCATCCATGAGAGATAGCATCTCATGCCCTGCGGTAAGATCCACAATCATGTCAATGTTGGGAAGTGGGAAGTCATCTTTTGGGCAGGCCTTGTTGAGGTCTCTGAAGTCAGTGCAACAGCAGATTCTGCCATCTGGTTTAGCAACGGGTACTAGATTCGAAACCCATTCAGGATAATCAATCGGACGTATGAACCCCACATCTAGTAACTTTTTGAGCTCTGCTTTGACAAGAAGGGCCACCTGAGGATTCTGTTGGCAAGAGACACTATATGGATTCATGGTTGTTGTCATTGATGGCAACAAAGGTCATCCCACATATCCGCAAGTCATAATGTGTCTCTACCGGAAGTCAGAATAAAGAATGTTGTGGTCCGGTGAAGAAGAACAGAGCATGTGGCAAGGTCCGACAGATTGGTCCGGATCTCTCAGAGGAAGTGCCTTGGTGCAGTGCGGATTTGGGGAAGTCAAGAGGACTACCTTGAGTGGTATATTCCAAGGATTTAGCCTCCGGTGATGGACAAGGAAAAAGATATGAATGGTTGAGTACCGGATTCCTGAGAGACAGTGAAAACAGAGGAAGAACTGACTGGCAGAGTATCAGACTGCTTTCCGGATGGGTTACTGTTGATGACAGAGGTTGTGAAGGCATGAATCATGTTTGGCCGACATGATTAATGATATCTACAAGTACATGCTTGATCCGCATTGCTTGGTGAGGAAGGATTCAGCCGACAGAATGAGAGTTTGTAAGAAACTAGACTGTTCCGGATGCCGACTAGAAAGGTGATGAAATTACTTGTGCGGATATATATAGAGGATGGATTTAGTTGTGAAGTATGTGTTGTTGTGGAGATATATGCGAATAAGTCCAGATAAGAGCAGAGGTAGCAAAAAGGATCCGGTATGTGAAAGATAGCAGAATAAAGAACAGAGGAAAGATGAAGTGCAGCAGATAAGTGTACTGAGCCTAACCGGAACTGAACTCCAGCATATGCAGATGCTTCCAATCAGTTCAAGACTGTGATTCTCATCACTTTGTAGACAGTGTGTCTTCTTGTAGGCAGTGGGCCTCTTGTGAGCAGTGTGCTCGGGCAGTGAGCCCTAATTGGCAAGTGCCATTTTTGTAATTTCCTATTCTTCTAACAGAGAATAATTTTGGGTTAATCACCCCGTGGTTTTCTCCCTTAACAGGGTTTCCACGTCAAAAATATTGTGTCATGTGTTTCTTATTTCATGGTTAATGTTTTGTGTTTGATTTTATGCTGCATCAATTAAAAGGAAAGTTCAATAAGGGAAATAATTAGGATAACTGATTCACCCCCCCTCTCAGTTATCAACAGATTCATCTTTCAGAGCTTTTGTTTGACCAGTTGGGCATCAGGACGCACCGCAAGATGATGGACAACCAAGGTGGGATCTAGCCCTGGCATGTCTATGTAGGTCCATGCAAAGTTGCGATTTCTGCATGTGAAGAATGCCAAGAAGTCTTCCTGTTCGAACAGGCTGAGAGATTCTGCTCTGTATGTGATTTTCGGCTCTTCCTCTGTCCCTAGATTCATTTCCTGAGCTGGTTCAACCAAGATGGGTGATCTATCAGGATATACTTTATCTATTTCAGGGAGGCCCATGCTTCCATCCCCTGGCGCCTCATGGAGGTTTTCACCAGGAGATACGTCGTTTATTTTTACTTTTTTAGGATCTGATACTGCCGTGGAACGGCTTTCACCATCAGATCCATTTTTTGTTTTTGTATTTTTGTGACTGGAAGCAGGGGTTGTCTCCCTGAAATAGGCGTTTGGATGGAGTTCCATGATGTATCCAGCTTTGTGATCTCCCAAGGGGAAGTTGTCTCTTACTCCCATCATTTCAGCAATGGCTTCATCATTTGGTGCGATATCAAAAATAGGAGGTCCTCGTTGGTCCCAGTCAATGAGGTCGGGGTATACTAACGGTAGGTCATTGGATGATGAGGCGAGAGTGGTGACGGAGTAGATGGTGCAAATGGAGGAGCTGAAGAAATCGGCAAAGTCGCTAAAGGAGTCTTGTAGGGTTGTTTCATTGACATTGTTGACGTCTAGAGAAACTGGAGCAAACTCGGCTAAGATACATTCGCCGGTATTAAGGATGCGTTGTGGTTGACCATACCCTAACCCTTGAGTATAGGGGTTTCTTGTTGCTTGCAGTGGTTCTACAATCCCTTGTTCATGAAGGCCAATGCCGCCTTGTCCTTTGTAACCCATGCTTTTGACTATTTCAGAACCTTTGCCATAACTGTCTGTTGGGATGGTGGGGATATCTTGTTCTGTTTCTTTGTCCTTGTAAAGCCAGGATGAAATATCTTCAAGTATGTCCTGATCCAGAAGGTGTTTGTTCTCAAAGACGGGCGAGGGTTTGCATTTGATGATGACTGTGTCAACTGCCTCTGTGTTCGGAGTGCCAAATGTCTTAGGAGTGGGTAATAGGCCCACACAAAAGGTGCCGTGGAGGTTGTATTCCCCACAGCCTTGGTCGCTGAGCTTGATCTTGACCTCAGGTGGTGAAGGTGTTTGGGATGAAGTGGTGGCGATGTTGGCGGGGTCCATGTATGAGGTGGAAGCTGTGGGGGTGGTTTGGGTGGTGGCTTTATTATATGGACAGAAGGTTTGATTGTGTCCTTCCAGAAAACTGTAGTATTGGAAGGGACGGGGATCGGCATAAATAGTGACTTCGGTGCCGTTGTGGGGGAATTTGAGACATTGATGGAAAGTGGATGGGACGGCTTGCATGGCATGGATCCATGGGCGGCCGAGAAGAATGTTATAGAGGAGGTCAAGATCCAGCACCTGACATTTGGTTTCAAAGATTTTCTGTCCCACTTGAATAGGGAGCTTGATGGTGCCCTCGGATAGTCTCTCGGTGTCATCATATCCTTTGATTGTTATGCACTCGTTAGCATCCACAACCACATCTAAGTACCCCAAGTGTTTTAGCAATTTTAGAGTGCATATATTTAGGCCGGAACCACCATCTATTAGAACCCTTTTAATGGTGTGTTTGTGAATGCGGACCTCGATGTGTAGTGCATCATTATGTAGGTGTTCGGAAGCAGGGAGATCTTTTTCAGAAAACGTGATATGGTGTGGTGTAGCGATATGGCCGACCATGGCTTGAAATTGATTGACATCCAAGTTTGCAGGGACTTGTGTTTCCAAAAGGGCCTTATTGAGAATGTCCTTGTGGCGGGGTGATGTGTGAAGCAACTCAAGGATGGAGATTTGCGCGGGTGTCTTTCCTAGATGCTCTAGGAGGTTATATCGAGTGTTGGGTGATGGATGGGTGTTTGGATGAGGGGGGAGGGGATCAGATGTGGATGCGGGTGTCGATTCAGTGGGAGGGGCAGTGCAGATTGAGACACGGCCTCGATGGGTTGTTATGGCGCAATCGGGTGCTTGTGCCCGAATGGTGATTGTGTTGACATAGTGGGAGGAGGGTTCGATGCGGCCGACAATGGAGTCATAGGATGTGGGTGGTGGGGTGACATTGTATGCTTGGTTGGACGAGGATGCTTTATTATGGTTGGGCAAAGGATCCTTGTAAGCTCCAAGGTTAGCGTTTGGTGAAGGTTGTGCACTTTGTTCAAGGCTGACGAGATTTTGATCTATTAGGTCTTGGATGCAATGTTTTAATTGCATACAGTCAGCTGTTTTATGGCCTGCCACGCGGTAGTATTCGCAATAGTCATTTTCATTATACCATGCTGCTTTGAGGTCATTGTCTTGGCATGGTCTAACAAGCGGGAGTGTGATTGCTCCTTGTTTGAGACATCTATCGAGGACGTCCTTGATAGGTTCTGCTAATTATGTGAAATTACGACGAGGTTTACGTGGTTTATTTGGCCCTCTTGGATTATTTACATTGGCTGCATATGTATGTGCAGGTGTTTGGTTTGAGATATGTTGGACAGCTTTTACATCAGTGACGCCGTCGTTTAGGTTATTCTTGTTCTTCCCCCAATAGCGTGATTTATCATTGGATTGCGTGTTGGTATTGTTGTTGGTATTGGGGGTGTTGTGATTGGATTTGTGGTTGTTGTTATTGCTGTTGTTGTTGGATTTGGGATCGTAAAGTTTAATGGAACCCTTGGCAATGAGGGCTCGTTCAACAGTGGTGCCTTTGTCGATAACCTCTTCAAAGGTAGATGCGCAAAGAATCTGTAAGTGAAATCCTAGTTCCTGATTGAGATTGGCCACGAACATGGTGACAAGTTGTTTTTCAGGAATAGGCCATGGGAGCTTGCTTGCTAGGCTCCTCCACCTCTGTAAGAAAGAAGCGAAAGCTTCTCCATTCTTTTGTTTGGTGTTACAAAGGTCGGTCATAGACACCTCATGTTCAAAGTTGTAGGAGAAGTGATTGACAAACTTCTCCGCAAGCTTGGGAAATGTTTGAATTCCAGGTGGAAGATGGGCAAACCATTCAGCGGCTTGGCCGCCAAGGCTTCGTGGAAAGAGTCTCATAAGATATGTGTCGTTGTTAGAGACTTCTAGGCAAGCAATGTAGAATTCTCAAAGGTGGTCCCTAGGATCGCCCTTTCCCTTGTATTTGTCAAATTTTGGCGTTTCAAAGTTTTTAGGGAAAGGGGGCATGTACAATGTGCGGTCAAATGGGTAGGGGCAAATATCCTCAAAAGAATAGTATTTGAGTTTGCCCCTAGTTTGTAGGTCATCCACCTTTTGTATTAAGCCTTGTAGGACGGTGTTGAGGTCCTGTGGTTGTTGCGGTTGGAATGTGTAGGGTTGTTGGTTGGTGAGATATTGGAGGTGGGGTGGGATTTGATGTTGGAGATTGGTTTGATTAAGATGTTGGTGTTGTGGATTGGGGTTTGGATTGATTAGTGCCTGCTGTTGTTGGTGCGCGTAGAGTTGTTGGAGAATATGTGGGGGTATTTGGGAATTGGGATTATGTTGACCTGTGGGATTGACGTTGGGTATGTGGACGTTGGATTGGTTAGATGTGTTGTGGGATTGTTGGTGCGCGTAGAGTTGTTGGAGAATATGTGGGGGTATTTGGGAATTGGGATTATGTTGACCTGTGGGATTGACGTTGGGTATGTGGACGTTGGATTGGTTAGTTGTGTTGTGGGATTGTTGTGAGAATAGTTGTCATAGGTAAGCAAGGGTGTGAGGGTTTGGTGGGGGCACACTTGTGGAGGTACTTGCTTGTGTGATGTTGCCTTGTATGCCCATTGTGATTGAAGCGGAAGGGTTGATGGTAGTTGTGGTAGTAGAGGTGATGACGGGTTGGGAGATGTTAGGCATAGCAGTGGATGTAGAAATAGTAGATGTGGTAGCGGTTGAGGTTGTGGATGTGGTAGATACGTTAGGTGTTGACATTTGAGAGACGGTGGGTTGGGCATGTGATGTAGATGCTTGGGTATTTGATGTGTTAGGGATGGTTGTAGAAGTGGATGGTTGTGATGATGTCGTAATGGAGGGAAGTTGAGCACCAAGTTTGAGAAGATGGTCAAGATATCTCTTTGGGTCCGATCTTAGGACTTTATCAAGTAGGTCCATATTATTGGCATCTTGCGTGAAGCTCAAGACATCTAGGTCATCTTGGGACATTTTGTGGTGGTGGTGGTGGTGTTGGTGCTTGTGGTAAGAAGTGAAAAGGGTCGTTGGCGCCAAATGGGGAGATGAAGGAATATGTAGGTGGATTGTATGTTTGATAAATGGGTATGTTGCTATTGTTGGTGTTAGGCATGCCAAAGGGCCATTGTTCTGCCATTTCTTGATTCCTTTTGTGTTGTGATCTCATGATGGGCATACGCGTATGGATTTGATTTCTAGACGTGGGATGAGATGGAGACCTTAGAGAATCGAATTGATGTTGTGGGACCTAAAGATGGATGTGGTAGTGAGATGGAGTAGAAGGGTATGGTAAAGATCGATATGTTTTTCCAAAGGTTTTATCCTAAGGGTGATATGAATGGGTGATATTGATTTATTGCACAAATTTTGGACCAAAGATGGATAATGAGAAAGGGATTTGGAATTGTGATGTTTTTGATTTTTTGATTTAGGATGACGAGGATGATGGTTTGCAATTTGAGCTTTTAGATGAGATCTAGATTTTGATTTGGGACAAGGAGATGTTTTTCTTTGTTTGGGGTAGACTAATGACCTTACGCAAAGAGGTGATTTATTTTTCTTGAAAGGTAGACTAATGACTTTTCAAGGAAAATGTGATGTCAATGATAAGATCTAGATCTAACTTTGGCTCAAAAGGATGACAAGCTTTGATTGACGATTTGTTGATGGGGGTTTTGGTTTGGATGTGGATTTTTTTGAAATGATTTGTCTTGGTCCAAGGAGATATGAAAAAAGATTGAATGGGGATGGGTAGATATGGATTTGGGCTGATGATGACGTATCAAAGGGGTCCGACAATGGTGGTGATTGATCCTCTAAGGTCAAATAGAAGGTGTAATTTGGAAAATTTTGGAAAAAATGGCTAGACTGTTGTCAGATTTTTGTGAGATGGATATGGATTATGGCAGAGCAGAAGGTGTAGATCACAACTAAACAGGTCTTGGTTTCAGGCAAATCAATCTAACAATAGCGCCAATCCACAGGTGCAATAGCGCTACAATCAGACAGATATCGCGCTGAAACAGGGTAGATAGATTTTTGATGGCAAAATTTTTTGGATTTCTGATGGCAAAATTTTGGGTTCGTCTGTTTGTAATGTGACCAACTGATTTGTTTTGTCTCAGGCACGAAAATCTAAGAATAGCGCCAATCCACAGGTGAAATGGCGCTACAATTAGACAGATATGGCACTGAAACAGGTTTTGATAGATTTTTGATGGCAAATTGTTGGATCTATTTGGTTGGAATGTGACAAACTGGTTTGTTTTGTCTCAGGCATGTCAATCTAAAAATAGCACCAATCCACAGATGAAATGGCGCTACAATAAGACAGATATGGCACTGAAACAGGTTTTGACAGATTTCTGATGGCAAATTTTTTGGATCTGTTTGCTTGGAATGTGACCAACTGATTTGTTTTGTCTCTTGGCAATTTGTTTGTGAAAAATCAAAGCACTTTAACACACATTTGAATGCAAAACAAGCAATGATTTTTGTTTGTGAAATGACATGACTTTGTTTAGAACAAGCACATTTTTACAACCTAAGGCGAGAATGTGACAATATTTGTTGAATCCCCTAGCTGCGCCTATTCAAAACGGGTAGCTCCAGGATCTTGGTAGCACCGGCTCCTCCTTACAATTGCACACACTTCTCACGCATACCAAGATCTGGGTTTCTTATAAGGCTTGTCCCTCACCAAACCTTTAGATTGTCCCTGCTACCTCGGCTAAGAACCGCATGAATCGGGGCCGCTTCAAGGGTTTTGCCCTCTGCGTCACAAATAGAAGGATTTTGGCTTTCTAAATGATGGCTCATAGTAAGGGCATCCGTTCAGGTGGTTATACGTGCGGCAGCGCTACTCTCCGTTATGGAGTCTCCCAGCCTCCAAGGGTTGCGCCTTGGAGGGTTTATGGGGAGGTTGGCTGTCGGTATAACAAAACAACACCTGTCGCTTGAGACTTTCGTCCCAAACACCTTATTTTATATAGTGGCTTGGAAGAGCTTCGCTTTAGCTTGATGCCGCTTGGGTCGTTCCCACCTTTCGAAGCGGGGTGGCAGGCCCTCTAAGGATTACAAAAGCAATACAATCATGAAAACACTTTTGATCCCTAAGTTCATACAAAGATGCAAGGGGAGAGCATACGTGTTCCCTATGATTATGTCACACTAAACATGGTTCAATTTTAGATCTTTGGATTAGATGGGGGGTGATTAATGCAAAGTGTTGTGAGAAGTTTTTGATTCCCAAGGTCACCAAAGGGTGTGAGGGAAGAGCATACACTTCTCATTCTACTTGACACAACCACGAATACACTTCACACAAGTATTAGATTGTCTTGATTAGATGCGTGGGAAATGCAAGTTTGATGTTCTTTTTATCCAATGATGTATGCAATTTGTGGTTCTTTTTATAGCCCAAATTGAAGTGTTTGATTGTTTGCTTGTTGGCACACAAAAAGAAGTATATTTTAGAGCACCAAAATAAATGTTATAGTCACACACACTTCACACAAGGATTTTGTTGGGATTGATTTTTAAAACACCAAATTGAAATGTTGTTTAAGTCCTAACAATGCCAAAAGGGGTTCTTTTTAGCTTCCAAAATCAAAGTGTTATCTAACTAATATCAAACCACCCTGCAAAAAGACTTGTTAGTATCCGCAGTACCTGCAACAGACAGAAAAACAAATTACCAAAATAGCGCTAAAATAGACATGTACAGGCACCACTGCGGGCAGAACAACCCGACTTATGAAAGAAGGTGCTAAAATATTTTATGATGCTAATTAAACTCTATGATAGCGCTAATTAAAATAATGGCATTGATACAGAATTTAGTGCTAATAAATCCTAAGTTAGGCGTTAATACAGAGGATAGCGACGATCCGTAGTAGTGAAGGCGCCACTGCGTGGTGTTTCTGAATCTGGGGGAAAACGCATATAGCGCTAATCTGAAGGATGGCGTCAAAACGGGGAACTGATGCTGCTTTGTCGTTTCTTTCAAAAATTTGCCACAACCTCCCCCTGTAATTCCTGGTTTTCCTGCAAAATAGAGAGCAACAAACACAGAAAACAATAGGAAAAGCAAAAAACACAACACGTGAGTGGGGTTAGTATATAAAAAAAATTCGCGTAGAGATAGCGCTAAAAGAGTAATAGCGCTGAAAGACGGTAGTGATGGCACCGCTGCGACGGTTGAATAGTGTTGAACCTGCAAAAGACGGATACTAACACAAAAACTCACAAACAAATATTAGATTCAGACCTTGTGGGTCCCACCGGGCGTGCCAATGTAGATTAGGTAAAGCAATGAAGGAAAAACACTAAATCAAATGCAAGTAAAACATAAGATTATACCTCACATGCAAAACCTAATCCCATCAAGGGAAGAAGGAGCCTTTGCACCCAAGAGAAGCTCCCAAGACCAAGATGATCCCTAGACTATGGATTCAAATGTGAAATGCTCTTCAATTGTGCAACTCACTAACTCAAAGGTGATTTTGGCATGGTAACTTTGCATGAAATTGGATGATAAAAATGACTTGTGAGAGGTTGTATTTATAGACTTTTTGAGAGGATTTTGATCCAAGGGTGGAGATTGATTGGAGAGATCAATGGTGGAGGATGAAAGTGATGTGGAGGGCCTAGATTTGATCTTGGAAGATGGAGGGCTAGGAATAAAAGTAAATCTTTTATTCATTTTTGGGAAAGGGGTGAATAAATGAGGTTGGGTGAGATGGATTATTTGTAAATTAAAAATTCACATGGGGAAGGGTAAAATGAATTAAAAATTTATTTGGGGAAGAGTGGACATTTATGAGTTATGACATGTGTAAGGGATGTGTAAGAGGAGTAAATGTGGTGTGATTTATTTAAATTTTAAATTTGGGGGATGTGGAGAGAAGTGCTAATGAGGGTTTGACTCACTTAATTAGGGTGATTAACCTAATTAATGTGGCTGGAATAAATTAGTAGAGGGATTAGAGGGGGGATAAGATTAATTAATTAGTGATTTAATTAATTAATCATAAGGCTAGAATGAGGTAGGCTAGAGTAGGCAATTAAATAATGGCTATTTAATTGTCTAGGGTAGGGATAGGCTAATTAGTAGGCTGGATTAATTAGTTAACATGGTTTTAACTAATTAAATAGATTTAGGGAAAATGGGGGAATTGATTTAATAAATTTTGCATATTTATTAAATCAACTGGCTAAGGTTTGGACTATTGAATTAATAAAATTAATTCAGTTTTGGGGATAAAATGGTGTGGATTTAGAAAATGAAAGGGGTGATTAATTAAATAAAAATTTAATTAATTGGTGGGAAAGGAAATTGGTAAGTTTAGGGATGTCGGGAGTCAGTTTGGTGGTCGAGACATTTTTAGGTGTCTACACCTATATTTGTTTAGAGACATTAGTCCACTGTAAGGCCTCCCAACTTGTAATAAGATTCTGTAGAATATACCTTTTATAAATCTTGTCTGAGTAGAACTAATGAATTTAGGAAGGATGTTTATGTTGGAAAGAGACACTACTAGGCATGTTAGGTGTTGTCATTGATGGCAACTAAATCTATCTTACACATCCGCATTACATCAGTGGATCATACCGAAAGTCAGATTGTAGATTTGTTTAAGTCCGGATAGACAGGAATAGAGCATATGACAGGGTTCAGCATCTTGGTCCGCAATTCTCCACAAGTAATCATATCATGTTGCAGATCTAAGGGAGTGTTAAGGGATGTTAGGTTTGCCTAAATCCAAGATCTCAGCCTCCAGTGATGAAAGGATTGTAAATTACAAGCATCTGAGTATCAGGTTTTGGTTAGATAGTTCAATCCGGTGAAGAACATGCTGACTTGGTGTTTGATCATTGTACGGATTAAGAAAAGTTGTTGGTTGAGTAATTTGTGAGATCCAGTGGTATTGGACGACATGTAAGGTGACTTGGATACATAGGTTTTGGTCTGCATTGATATTTGTGCATGGATTTAGCTGACAAAATAGTGATCTTGAAAAAGCTTGTAAGTTTTCTTGAGGCCGACTGCAGTTGATGAAATCTCATGTTGCGGATATATATAGTCGATGGATTCAAGAATTTTAGTGTGTGAGGGAGCAAATATGATGTGAGAGGTGCGAAGTGTAGCAGTAACAAGTGTGAAGCAAGAGATTAAGGCATCAGATCATGGCAGAACAATGAGACAGGGTAGAAAGAGATGAAGTGTGTGAAGTCAGTGTATTGAGCCTAACCAGAACTGTAATCCTGCATTGTTAGATGCTATTCTTCAGTTCAACAATTCAGTGAACTCTTTGTAATCAATTTTGTAGGCAGTGAGCCTCCTTTGAGTAGTGAGATCTAGGTAGTGTGCCGAAAGGCATGTGCCTTCCCATTTGTAATACTTTTAATAGAGTATAATATTTTGTGGGTTAACCCCCATCATAGTTTTTCCCTTAACTGGGTTTCCACGTAAAAAACTTCGTGTTCATGTGTGATGATCTTGTTTTTACTGCTCTTATATTTTTATTTCTTTCTTTTAAATGTATGTGGTAAATTAATAAAGGAACAAAGTAATAAGTTTTGCAGAACACTGATTCACCACCCCTTCTTAGTGTTCCTTAATTTTAACAATTGGTATCAGAGCCTGGTTCCTTGGAAGAATTTTAACAGCTTGAGGAAGACCTGGGAAAGTATTTCAATGGGTTGATTTAGGTAATCTGATGGCATCAATGAACAACTTCAAGTTGCTTTAGAAGATCTTCATCAGTCCAGATCAGAAATCAAGGAACTGAAAGAGAACCTTAAAGATGCCAAGGATTTCATTCAAACCTTAAAAGGGCAACTGAGCAAATATATGGAAAAGAGAAAGGAGCTACTTTAGCGGTTAGCAAACCAGAATGAAGACAATGACATGGATGAGGCTCTGAAGGAGAAGACAAGAGAATGTGAAAAACTAGAAAAAGAAGTTGTTGTCCTAAGACATGAGATGGAATCCAGAGTGATGAGGCTAACCAAGGAAATTGAGGAAAGGAAGAAGACTAAAGAAAACCTGAATCAATCTCTAAAAGAAAGAACAAAAGAATGCTATAGATTGGACAGAATAATTGGCCATCTAGAGTTTGATCTATAAGAAAATAGAGATAACAAGGAACAACTTGAAAGGCAAATTGTCATTCTCAAACATGACCTAGAAGTTGCAAATGAATACAAGGAGAAGTTCAAGATAAGCTCAACCAAACTTGAGGTGCTCCTTGATAGTCAGAAGAGGGCAAATGATAAGCATGGTCTCAGATATGAGAAAGGTGAAAGCTTCGGATCCAGGAATCAGAGAAATAGACTTAGAAGACCTCCTGTCAGACAGCCTAATGCTCAAAAGTATCCATCTTTCAATTTAAATTGTCTCAAGTGCAACAAATTTGGTCATAGAGCTACTCAGTGCAAAAGTAGAGTGAATCAAAGTGGTCCATTCTTCTCTGGTCAATGCTTTTATTGTAAAAGATATGGTCATAGATCTAATGAATGTAGAAGTATGATAATGAATAACTCTAACAGCTTAGAAATGTCAATTCTTTCAATGGAAAATGTTTTGCATGTAATAGATTTGGACACATGGCTAACTAGTGTAGATCAAGAGGGTATCAAGAAAATTGGTAAAGAAATGTTGTGTGCTTTAACTACAACAGATCCGGTCATATTGCAAGATTCTACAGAAGAAGGAATAATGATAGAAAAGGTCCGATAAATAGAAACTAGAATATGCAGAGATAGGACAAAGGCAAGGGCAAAGTAGATGTGAATGAAGTCCAGAATGAAATGAACAAGACATGGGTAAAGAAAGGTGAAATAAATAATGGTAATGGATCCACACTGGAATCCAGTGCTAATAATTCCTCCGGGAATTGAAACAGGAGCTCTGGCTCAGGGGGAACTGCATTGAAAATCTAATTCCCCATGCCAGTTAGTGGGTGCTTGAATTTGGCATGATGAATGAAGGTAAAGAAGCCTATTGCAGATCTGTTGAAGCAAATTTTAGAAAGAAAAAGGGTGATGTGGAAAATTACAGAGCAATCTATGAGAAACTGTGTCAAGAAATAGGGTATCCAGAAAAGTTAGGGTAAAGAATTTATTACAATGGCAAATTAGGTTTTGCAAAGCATAAAAGGTCTTTTGCTTAGCATTTGAATCACTTTGCATTCAAGGAGAATAGGGAGAAGAGCACCTGAGCTGAGATTTCAAGATTTGAAGTGCAAAAAGTGAATTCGACAGCCAACCCTAATTCTGTGGAGAAAAAGGTATTTTCTTGCAAAGCTCTAAACTTGTGATCTTTCGAAATGGCTACACCTCTAGTTGTGAATATCACTAAGTGACCTAGACCAAAGTTTAAGAAGCATCCTTTCAAGTCCACTGTAGTTGATTCGATGGGAGCATTCTCTGACGTTCCATATGGAGTTCTTCACATAGAGGATGTTAGGGCTTACATTCACGCACCTCTAGAAGAGTATAACAACTTAAGATTTTCTGAACTATTTCTTAATCACTTAATAGATGATAATTTGGAACTCAAACCGGAGTATAAAATCCTGGAAGATAAGAAATTTTTGCAATTTGCTGAGTTTCTAATATTCTTAGAAGATGAATGGGTCCGGTATGTCTTGAACCATATCCATGATGAATTTATATGGCTAAACCATCCATTTTAGATCACAAAAGATGTAGTAAGGGCAGTTATAGGGTTGAATTCAACCGACACTCTGCCTCAGTTGAAGGTTGTGAAGAATCAAGTAGTCACAGAGGCAACCAAATCAAAATTTGATAAGAGAGCTATGACTGTAAATTATATAGAGGATGATGGGATCAGATTCGCATCCATGGTGATTGGATATAAGATATATATCTCAAGCAGAGAAAACTCAGTATCTGGAACAACCATCTATACTGCATATCAGATGGTAAAAGAAGATGTAGACTATGATCTCTGTGAACTATTGTAGAACCAGCTTATGAAGAATTTAAGCAAAATAAAGGACAAGAAGTACTCATTCAAATTTGGTACGTTAATCATATGTCTCTTCTTTTATTTCTTGAGTGAGCTCCCTGGAAAGAAGAATGTGTATTGGTCTAATGACAAACTGGTAGCAATTCAAATTAGAAATTATTTGAGTAGTTTGGGCAACCTTGAGACACATAATTCTACACTTTGGGGATTCTTCAAGAATTTCCAGAATATGATGTAGGCTAGGGAAAGAATACCTAGTTCTGTGGTTGAAAAATACAAGGAGATCATTTGTTTTATGGTTACTGTTGATCAATGCCAGATGGAAGCAGTAGAGCCTAGAGTTGTGTGGATCATGCCCATGGGGTATGAAGTGGATGGATGTGTATTGGAATTGTATGCACAACATTTGTTGAGATAGCCTAGGGATCCGGTTGAAGAGAGATTTGGAACATATAAAGAGATCTCACAAAAATTGCATGCTGAATTCAAGGCTCCTACAATCAAGAGAACTGTGAAAAAAGAAGTTGAGTAGTTGGCTGAGAAATTTGTCCTTACCAAGGAAGCTATGAGACTACACAGGGAAAGAAGAGAGAAAGATGAGAAGGAGAAACATGACAGGGATCAGGAAAGTGTTCCGATAGAATCTTCTTCCAAATCAAGGACTACTTGGAGTTCTGATACAACCTCTGATGCATCACCTTCTCATGCTGCAGAGAAATTCAAAGAAAAACCTATCGAAAAAGAAGCAAAAAGAACAAAAGAAATGGGCAAGAAGACATATGTTAGTGTGAAGGAGGATAAAGAAGAAACTGATTTAGATGATGAGGTTAAAAAGTTGAAGGTCTCAGGCACTAAAGCTGCCAAAGTGTCTAAGGAAAAGCCCTCCGGAAGCAAAAAGTCAAGCAAAAGGCATAAGTTAGAGGCTTATGTTGAGAAGCCTACCCTTTCTGTGGAAGACATCATTAAGTCAATCACTGTAGATGGAAACTTAAAGCCAATGATTGAATTTTATGATTATTACAGTGATGTTGATAAGAGAGTCTTGGAGGAAGCAACAGTCAAATACTTAAATATCTACAATAAGACTTTACATGAAATAACTTCTAAAATTCTAGAAACTCTTGCAAAAATTATAGAAATTTGAAAAGAAAATGCAAAAGCTAAAGATATTGAGCTTTAGGAGCATTTGCTAATAAAATTGTGTCCTCAAATTACTCTGGAGCAAATGGACCTGATATTCAAAGAAGTGAAACAACACTTCAGGAGTAAGTTTATAATGAATAAGCTCATGCTGGGTGAGACTGATAAAGTAGTTGAAGATACTCAGGAGATTCTTCTGAAAGCATTGAAAAAGTATAATTTTCCCACCGTTGAAGAAGAGTTGAAGGAAAATGAGCAGCAAATTGAGGAAGATAACTTCTCCATTCCGGAAGAAGAAATATTGAGTAAACAAGATAAAGAAATGATGAAGGAAGAAAATATTGATCATGTTGGAAAGAGACACGTTTTGACCTCATGAGTGTTGTCATTGATGGAAACAAAGTTCATCCCACACATCCGTAGGACATGGTGTGTCTATACCAGAATTCAAATTGTAGAGTAACTTGGTCCGGTGACCAAGAACAGAGTATGCATCAAGGTCTGACAATCAGGTCCGGATCTCTCAGAGGAAATATCTATGCAAAATGTGGACTTGAGGAAGTCAAGAGGAATACCTTGACTGATAGATTCCAGGGATTGAGCCTCTGATGGTGAAAGAGTGAAGAGATATAAACACCTAAGTTTTGGGTTCCTGTTTGGCAGAGTAGACAGAGGAAGAACTGACCGGCAGAGCATCAGATCTTAATCCGGATGAGACATTAATGGTGATCAAGTTTCTTGAGGTATAATTCATGATTGGCCGACATGGTTGATGACTTCTATGAGCATCTCTTTGATACGCATCACTTGATAAGCAAGGATTCAACCGACAGACCAAGAGTTTGGGAAAATAGTAAGTATTCTGGATGCCGACTAGAAAGTGGATGAAATCCTTGGTGCGGATATATATACCAGATTGATTTTGGTATGAAGAAGTGCGTGGTGTAGGATATAGTGCAAAGAAAAGCAGAAGAGCAGTATGAAGACAGTAAGACAGGTCCGTTATGTGACAGGACAACAACACCAAAGAAAAGAAGAATGAAGTGTAGTAGATTAGTGTATTGAGCCTAACCGGAATTGAACCTTAGCATATGTGGATGCTTCTCCTCAGTTCAAAGTATCTTGTTACTCTTCTTATAACTTGTAGACAGTGAGTCTCTTATAGGCAGTGAGCCTCTTGTGAGCAGTGTGCTCGGGTAGTGAGCCCTAATTGGCAAGTGCCATTTTGTATTTCTATTCTTCTAACAGAGAATACATTCTTGGGTTGGTCACCCCATGGTTTTTCCCTTAATAGGGTTTTCCACGTCAAAATCATTGTGTTATGTATCTTGACTTTGTTTCTACTTTCATGATTATGAATGCTTATTTGCTTTGATGATGCACTAGTTGTTAAAGAAGAACAGGAAGGTAAATTAATTAAGATAACTGATTCACCCCCCTCTCAGTTATCAACAATTGGTATCAGAGCTAAGTTCCTCCAAACAGAGCCTAACATCTTGAGGAAGATCTAGGAATTCAAATGGATGTATATGGTATGAGGGAACAACTTCAGTCTGCCCTAGATGATCTTGAGCAATCTAACTCTGAAGTCAATGAATTGAAGGAAAGACTCAAATAGGCTGATGATTTCATAAATGAACTAAAAGGGAAACTGAGTATCTCTATGAAAAAGAGAAAGGACCTACTTCAGCAATTGGCAAGTCAAGGTGAAGCCAATGATACAAATGAAGATCTAAAGGAGAAAACCAAGTTATGTGAAAAGTTATCAAAAGAGGTCATTATGGTAAGACATGAAATGGAATCAGGAGTTATAAAATTCACCCAAGAAATTGAAGAGAAAAGAAAAATTGAAGATGATCGAAGATAATCTCTCAAGGAGAAATCAGAAGACTGCCACAAAATGGATAGAATAATTAGGCATTTAGAGTCTGATCTTGAAGAAGCTAGAGATAATGAAGAACAACTTGAGAATCAGATTGACACTTTTAAGAGGGATCTTCAAACAACAAATGAATACAAAGAGAAATTCAAAATAAGCTCTGCTCAACTTGAAGTTCTTCTTCAAAGCCAAAAGAGGGTAGATGACAAGCAAGGTTGGGGTATGAAAAAGGTGAAAGCTCCGGATCCGGTCAGAAGAACTCCAGATCAGAAAATCTAAGAAATAGGCCTAGAAGACCTCCGATAAGGCAACCAAATGCTCAAAGATATCCTTCCTTCAATGGATACTGCCATAATTGCAATAACTTTGGTCATAAAGCAAATCAGTGCAGAAGAAGAATGAATCAGACTAATTCATCCTTCTCTAGATAGTGCTTTAATTGCAAAAGGTATGGTCACAAAACTCATGAATGCAGAAATATGCAAATGAACAATTCATTCAATGGTAGATGTTTTGCATGCAATAGAATGGGACATATGGCTAATCAGTGTAGATCAAGAGGATATCAGTCAAATATGCAAAGAAATGTTGTTTGCTACAATTGTAATAGATCCGGTCATATTGCCAAATTCTGCAAAAGTAAGAATCAGGACAAAAAGGGTCCGGTGCATCATAATCAAAACCAAGACAAAGGAAAAGGAAAAGTGAATACAGATGAAGTTCAAAGAAAGATGAACAAGATATGGCTAAAGAGAAGTACAGAAAATGATGGGGATGGATCTGCACCAGAATCTGGTGCTGATATTCCTTCCGAAAAATAAATAGATGAGCTTTGGCTCAGGGGGAGTAACAAAAGAAAAACATTTTCCCCCAGCCAGTCAATAGGTGCCTGAAAGTGGCACACGAAAGGTTGCAGATCAAAGGGTTCTCAGAGAAATATCTAAATAAGCCATGGTAAAGATATGGAAGATCTGCAAGAAGTTTTGAAAAGATTAATCTTCCAAGATTGATTCGGTTCAATAGTCATCCGGTAAGAACATGATTTTCACAGTTAGATCCGGTATGATTCAAATTTGAGGTATCTTGATCTGCAGATAAATGGAATGATTGTGAAAGGTAGATAGATTACTAATATCCACCGAGAATAACTTTAAATGCTTCTCAGTACTTTGGAAAAGTTCTTTCTCAGAACAAGGAGAACAAGGCAAACTGGAATGACTTAAGTTACGCATTTATTGCAATATGAAATTAGGGTTTGCAGAAAAATATAAGGGTTCTCTTATTGAACATTTGCTCATTTTACATTCAAGAAGAAGAGAAAAGGAGCTCTACAACAAATTGCCTCAAGCCCATCAAAGATCAACTGCAGAAGTTGATTCATCCAGCAATCCGATCCGGTTCATATCGTGAACCCTAAAAGCGAAAAAGGTATTTTTCGCTCTTAAAAATCTCTCTGTGAATCTTTGAAAGATGGCTACTCCGAATGTGGTGAAGATCACTGATAGGCTACGTCCTAAATTTAGAAAAAATCCCTATAAATCCCTAGAAGTTGATCCCCTAGGTGCATTTTCTAGCATTCCACATGGAATTCTGCATGTAGAAGACATTAGGGTTTACATTCATGTAAACATTGAAGAATTTGGTGAATCCAAGCTGATGGATATCTACCATAAGGAACCGATAGATGAATCATTTGAACTAAAATGTCAGTATAAGGCCATCCGGGATAAACATTTTGGACAGTGCATTCATTTCCCCTGTTTTGCTGAAGATGATTGGGTTTGATATGTTTTGAGCAGAATGCATGACAACTTTGTGTGGTTGATGAGGCCATTCAAGATAACCAAGGAAGTAATTAGGGCAATAACCAGATTGCACTCATCTGGTGGGTTACCTACTCTAAAATCAGTCAAAAACCAAACTGTGAGTGAGGCTACCAGATCTAAACTTGATAAAAGAGCAATGACAATTGAGGATATCATAGATCCAGACATCAAGTTTGCCTCCATGATTATTGGCTACAAGATATATCACTCTAGCAGAGAAAATTCTATATCCAGAACAACAATCTATACAGCTTATGAAATGTTGAGAAAGAATGCAGATTATGATCTTTGTGAACTCCTGAGCCAACTGATGGAAAACCTACAAAAGATCAAGAAGGACAAGAAGAACTCTTTCAAGTATGGTGGGCTGATACTGTGTTTGTTCTTCTACTTTATGAATGAGCTGCCCGGATCCAGTGGTTGGGTATGGCAGAATGATAGACCTGTTGCAATTCAAATCAGAGATTACTTGCATGGGCTTGGTGATGCCAAGGCACAAAACATGACACTATGGGGCTACTTCAAAAACTTCCAAAGCATGATGCAAGCTAGATAGAGAATCCCCCAATCTTTAGTTGAGAAGTACAAAGATATAGTGTGCTCCATGGTAGACACTGATCAATGCCTAATGGAGGCAGTAGAGCCAAGGATAGTCTGGATCATGCCAATGGGGTATGAAGTTGATGAGAAAATTCTAGAGCTGCATATTCAACACATGCTAAGTCAACCCAAGGATCCTAAGGCAGAAAGGTTTGGTACCTACCAAGAGCTAAGTGTAAAAGTTCATGTTGAACTTAGACAGCCTGAGATCAAGAAAAAAGTAAGAAGGGAAGTAGAAGATTTTGCCAAGAGGCATGGAATTTCAAAGGAGGCACTTGATGCCAACAGAGAGAAGATGGAAAGGGCAGAGAAAGAAAAGGAAGAAGTAGGAAAAGAAAGTGCTCCAATAGAAGCTCACTCTCAGACCAGATCCTCTAAGAGCTTTGCACCTGCCACTGCTAAGAGCTCAAAGGCATCAAAACTGGAAGCAAAATCATCCGGTAAAAGAGAAAAGAGAACAAAGACAAAGGCTACAAGATCATACACAAGCCTCAAGGATGATGAAGAGATAGAAACAAATGAGGAAGTAAAGAAAATGAAGAAGAAAAAGAAAACATCTGGTGAACCCTCTACCGGTCAAGACAAGGAAGAGAAGGTAGAAGAATTTGTTGAAAGGCCCACTCTGTCCATTGATGATGTATTCAAATCAGTCACTGTGGATGGGAACCTAAAACCAATGACTGAATTCTATGATGATTACAATGAAGCTGACCAGAAGATCTTGCAAGAAGCTATAGTCAGGTATCTGAATATCTATAATAAGGCATTTATTGAAATCATATCTCTAATTCCTAAGAGCCTAGAGAAGGAACTAGAAATAAGGAAAAACACTGCTAAGGCAAAGGACCTTGAGATCCGGGAACAGATAGCTATTCAGCTCTATCCTTCAATCACTCAGAAACAAATGAATATGATTTTCAAAGATTGCAAGGATGAGTTCCGAAGCAAAGCTAGAATGAATTAGCTTATGCTTGGAGAGACTAACAAAGTGGCCAAAGAGATTGAAGATATCCTCCAGAACACCTATAAAATATTTAATCTCCCTATATAGAGGACTTAGATGATGAAATCTTTGCCATGGATGACAAAGAAGAATCTACTGAGACAGTAGCAGAAGAGGCAAAGGAGACTAGTGAAGAAAAAGCTAAGGAATTAGATTCCTTTGTTCTAGAAGAGGAAGTCCAAGAACAAGTAAATATCTCTCATTCAGATTCACCTGCAGACTCCAGATCTAAAGGAGAAGAAAGAATAGAGGAGAAAACCAGTCAAAGAGAAGAAGGTCAAACTAAGAAGACCACAGTGACAGTGTTGAAGCTACAAAAGGAAAGAAAACTTTGTCTTCGGCAAGAGACACTACAAAAACTGTCAAAGATTTCTTGACTAAAGAAATGATGGAGATTGATGAACTGGAGCTACTTCAAGGACCGTTCGACTTTGATTCTCTCTCCCCGGTTCAAACAATGAAGATAGCATCCTTTGCCCAAGAAAAGGCAAAAGAGAAACTTCTAAAGTCTCACATGGAAGACTGTGAGCTGCTAGAGATAGCATCCGGTGTGTTGGAAAAGATCATGCCATCCTTTCAGAAGGATTCCTTAGCCTCTTCATCCAGTAATCTCAAGTCTCTTGTTAGTTCTGTTAGCACTCATTTTGAATCTTTGGAGAAATCAGCTGAGGAGAAGGTCCGAAAAGAGTTTATGGATAAGAGATTCACCGAGTTACAAGGTCCTATAATCAATGATAGGAGAGTTATGGATATTGGGATAAAGAGCTTAAAAAATGCTCTCAAAGATGGCGGTGATATATATAAATTTTGTTTATCCTGGCCTAAAGTGACCAAGGAAATTGAGAAGAAAGTAAAAGAGCAAGAGGATAAACTAACAAGTTTATCTCAAAGTTTTGATCCTCTCTCCTCTTCCATAGTAAAGCAAGAGTGCCAGACTCTTGTATCTATAAATGAAATAAAGAAGCTTGAGAAGGAGAAGAAAAATAGGATAAGAAGGCTAAGTGAACTAAGAGGGATTATTATCCCTAAGTTAGAGGCCATGCATGAAGCCTTAACCGATGCTTAGACCATAGCCCGGACCAGTGATCTGACAGATCTAAAGAGGGAAGAAGATTTTGCATTCCTGTTGAGTGGTCAAATCTCAATTTTGGACAGGATGAAGCAAAGTTGGGCAACAGAACTTGTCCAGTTGAAGACAACTTTTGCAGATATACTTCAGTATATGTAAGTATAGCATGTAGATATACTTATGCGGCTAAGTATAGTTTGTTTTTGGGAAATTTTGGTGTGCGGACCCTACCCTTTTCCATTGATGTCAAAGAGGGAGTAAGGAGTAGTGAAAAATGTGGAGCATAGCTAAGGGGGAGCTCCAGAAAAATGTACATTAGAACAAAGCATTAGCCAAGGGGGAGTGTAGTATAACACTTAGTCATTTTTCACTAAGTGTTGCCATCAATGCCAAAGGGGGAGATTGTTGGCAAGAGACACGTTTTGGCCTCATGAGTGTTGTCATTGATGGCAACAAAGTTCATCCCACACATCCACAGCACATGGTGTGTCTATACCGGAAGTCAGATTGTGGAGTAACTTGGTCTGGTGACCAAGAACAGAGTATGCAGCAAGGTCTGACAATCAAGTCCAGATCTCTCAAAGGAAGTATCTATGCAAAATGTGGACTTGGGGAAGTCAAGAGGAATACCTTAAATGATAGATTCCAGGGATTGAGCCTCCAGTGATGAAAGAGTGAAGAGATATAAGCACCTAAGTTTTGGGTTCCTGTTTGGCAGAATAGACAGAGGAAGAACTGACCGACAGAGCATCAGATCTTAATCCGGATGAGACATTGATGGTGATCAAGTTTCTTGAGGTATCATTCATGATTGGTTGACATGGTTGATGACTTCTATGAGCATCTCTTTGATACGCATCACTTGATAAGCAAGGATTCAACCGACAGACCAAGAGTTTGGGAAAATAGTAAGTAATTTGGATGCCGACTAGAAAGTGGATGAAATCCTTGGTGTGGATATATATACCAGATTAATTTTGGTATGAAGAAGTGCATGGTGTAGGATATAGTGTGAAGAAAATTAGAAGAGCAGTGCGAAGACAGTAAGACAGGTTCGGTATGTGACATGACAACAGCACCAAAGAAAAGAAGAATGAAGTGCAGTAGATCAGTGTATTGAGCCTAACCAGAACTGAACCTTAGCATATGTGGATGCTTCTCCTTAGTTCAAAGTATCTTGTTACTCTTCTTATAACTTGTAGACAGTGAGTCTCTTGTAGGCAGTGAGTCTCTTGTGAGCAGTGTGCTCAGGCAGTGAGCCCTAATTGGCAAGTGCCATTTTGTATTTGTATTCTTCTAACAGAGAATACATTCTTGGGTTAGTCACCTCGTCATTTTTCCCTTAATAGGGTTTTCCACGTCAAAATCATTGTGTTATGTATCTTGACTTTGTTTCTGCTTTCATGATTATGAATTCTTATTTTCTTTGATGATGCAATAGTTGTTAAAGAAGAACAAAAAGGTAAATTAATTAAGATAACTGATTCACCCCCCCTCTCAGTTATCAACAGATCATGCTCAAATTCCTATGGACAAATCTACTGAAGAAAAAATAGAGATGAATACAAAAGTAGATACTCCTGCTGAAGATGATTTTGTGAAGAATAAAAAGCAAGAAGCAAAAGAGGTTAAGGACAAGGATGAACAAGAAGGAGAAACACTAGAGAACATTGAAGAGCAAAAGCAAGATGACAGTACCGAAAAGGATTTGAACGATGGAGCTGCATCTAAATGGCAAGAGACATTGTAGATGCAGTGAAGAAATTACTTGAGAAAGACAAGCTTGAGTTTGATGAACTAGAACTGATTCAAGGACCTATCAATTTTGACACTCTTTCCCCTCTACACAAGATGAAGTTAGCATCTGTGGTACAAGCAAAAGAAATAGAGGAGATTCTGAAGACTCACATTGAGGACAGTGAGTTGCTTGGTCTTGCCTCTAGAATTCTTAAAAAGATTATGCCAACCTTTCAAAAGGATTCATCCGATTCTCCTTCCAGTCAGTTGAAGAATTTGATAAACTCTGTAAGTACTCATTTTGAAACTTTTGAGAAGTCAACAGAAGTTAAAGTCTGAAATGAATTCAATGAAAAGAGATTTTCTGAAATAAAGAAAATAATTAGTTATGATAGATCAATGCTTGATACTAGTATAAAGAGTATTCAAAATGCCCTCTCTAAAGGTGCAAAGATTTATAAGTTTTGCCTAAATCAGACTAAAGTTGTTGAAGATATTGAGAAGAAGATTTAGGACTTAGAGCTTATATTGTTTAACATCTCTTAGTCCTATAGTCCTTTAATTGAGTCTGTAACAACTAAAGAATGTCAAGTAGTGAGTTTGCAAAATGAATTGAGCAATTTGGAGATAGAAAAGGTTAAAGTTTTGGGTAGATTGGATGAGCTTTGGGGACTGATTTCCCCTAAGTTAAAGACTATGTATGATATATTGGTAGAATCCCAAACTGCTACTGCTACTTGTGATCCTACTGATCTTCAAAAGGCAGAATCACAGACATTTTTGTTCAGTGGGCATATATGTGTTTTGGACAACATAAAGAAGAACTGGGATAGTGAGTTGACACGATTGAAAACCTTTTTTGGTAATATCTTTTTGCTGACGAATAAGGCTTAAGGATTGTGTGTTCATATGCGGGAGTATGTACATAGAGTTTTGGCGTAAATTTTGGTATGCGGATCTCAGCCTTTTCCATTGATGTCAAAGGGGGAGAGGAAAAGCAGTGAAAAATGAAGAATTCATCTAAGGGGGAACATTGGAAATCACAAGTGTATATAGTAAGGGGGAGTTGTTCTAACGCTTAGTCATTTTTCACTAAGTGTTGCCATCAATGCCAAAGGGGGAGATTATTGGCAACAGACACTGCTAGGAATGTCAGGTGTTATCATTGATGGTAACTAAATCTATCTTACACATCCATATTACATCAGTGGATCATACCGGAAGTCAGATTGTAGATTTGTCTAAGTCTGGATTGACATGAATAGAGCATATGACATGGTTCATCATCTTGGTCCACAATTCTCCATAGGTAATCATATCATGTTGTGGATCTAAGGGAGTGTTAAGGGATATCAGGGCTACCTAAATCCAAGATCTCAACCTCCGGTGATGAAAGGATTGTAAGTTACAAGCATCTGAGTATTGAGTTTTGGTTAGACAGTTCAGTCTAGTGAAGAATAGGCTGACTTGGTGTTTGATCATTGTGCAAATTAAGAAAAGTTGTTGGTTGAGTAATTTGTGAGATCCAGTGGTATTGGCTGACATGTAAGGTGACTTGGATACATAGGTTTTGGTCTGCATTGATATTTGTGCATGGATTCAGCTGACAGAATAGTGATCTTGAAAAAGCTTGTAAGTTTTCTTGAGGCCAACTGCAGTTGATGAAATCTCATGTTGCGGATATATATAGTCGATGGATTCGATCATTTAGTGTGTGAGGGAGAGAATATGATGTGAGAGGTGTGAAGTGTACTAGTAACAAGTGTGAAGCAAGAGATTAAGGCATTGGATCATGGCAGAATAGTGAGATAGGGCAGAAAGAGATGAAGTGTGTGAAGTCAGTGTATTGAGCCTAATCAGAACTATAATCCTGCACTGTTAGATGCTATTCTTTAGTTCAACAATTTAGTAAACTCTTTATAATCAATTTTGTAGGCAGTGAGCCTCCTTTGAGCAGTGAGCTCTGGGAAGTGTGTCCGAAGGCATGTGCCTTCCCATTTGTAATACTTTCAACAGAGTATAATATTTTGTGGGTTAACCCCCACCGTGGTTTTTCCCTTAATCGGGTTTCCATGTAAAAATCTTGGTGTTCATATGTGATGATCTTGTTGTTACTACTCTTATATTCTTATTTCTTTCTTTTAAATGTATGTGGTAAATTAATAAAGGAACAAAGTAATAATTTTTGCAGAACACTGATTCACCACCCCTTCTCAGTGTTCCTTAATTTCAACAGTTTATTAATCTCAATGCTAACATCTTGGCTAGGATCTTGTAGGACCTATTGAGGAGATAAATTGGTTTCCAGTTCTTTATTAGACTTCTGTCACCATCTTTTGGAATTAGTTTAATGATACCTCTATTTATTTCATTGCCTAATGAGCCCTACTCAAATGCCTCATTATAAACATGCCACAAATCTTCAGCTATCCAATCACAGTTATGCTTATAAAACTCAATAGACAGTCCGTCATGTCTACGGGACTTATCAATCCTAAAGCATTTGATGGCATTCTTAATCTCCTCTATGCTAATATCCATACCCAAAATGGAGGTATCCTACACAAACAACTTCTCTGGTATTAATCCTTTACAAATATCTAGAGCCTCCTCACAAAATCTATTATTGTCTTCAGTAGAGAACAAAGACATAATTTTTTGAATTCCTCCTTAAAGTTCTAAGTATCAATAATATGGTCATTGTCAAACAAAAAGGATCCAATCTCTTTATTTATGTTTTTGATCTTAATATAATTAAATAAAAATTTAGTGCCCTTGTCCCTATTTTTCAACCAATTCATTTTGCCCTGATTTTCAACCCTTGATCTTTGAAAGTTTGAAGACATTTTAGTTTATGTTTAGTTTTAGCCAAGGAATCAAATAAAGAAGAATTAGCAGGATCCTCTTGAAGAATCCTCTCAACCTGACAAAACTTATTCTATAACTCATTCTTCGTCTTTCTTCGGTTAAGAGCCAATTTCTTCCCAATAGTTTGGAACAAAACTTTCCAAATCTTCACATTAATATTCCATCTATCTATATTACAAAGCTTCTTTAGGAGAACCTTGTTAATCTCCCTTAAAGTAAAAACACCATCATTACAGTTATTGTACTTAAGAAGCTTAGTGTTCGGTTTATACAAACCGTCCTTTATGAATTTATTAGTATTTTCATGTATCTGAAAGATAATATTAGCTTCTATTGGATAGTGATTAGAGATTGTAAAAGGGTGAACTCTCACCAAATTATTTTTATCATTCTTATCAAAACAGAAGAAATCTTTATTCACATATATATTCTATCTAGTCTACAATAGATCCTCTTGCCACCCTTTTGAGAATTACACCATGTAAACCATTTATCATTATTTTCTCTCTTTTTTTCCATAAGGTCAAACAAATTCAACTTATTTTCATTCTATTCCAGAAAAAGAATTCATTACCTTTCCAACTCATGTTGTTTCCTCTAGTTTTGTCTTCCATCTACTCAATCATGTTGAAGTCACCACTAATAATCCAAGGAACCCTAGGATGAGTTTCCAACCATTTCCAGAGTTCAATTCTTTCTTTATAATCATTGGAAGCATAGATAACACATATACCAATAAAAAACCATCTTTCTCTAATGTCACCCACACACCCCTTTTGCAATTAGAACAACAATTCTCTTTGACAAACATAGACCATTTACTGCTCATCATTAAAGAAATGCCCCCTGCCCTTATCATGCTTACTAACAAAAAGACTTGCCTCCTTCCATATGAATTTCAAATTTGTTTCAATAAAGAAACCCACTACCTTTACTTCTTGAAGAAAAATAAAATCATTTGACAGTATGCTAAAGAATCTTCTAATAGCATACTTCCTATCAGGAGACTCTAGTCCCTTGGAATTTCAACTTACATTTAAGACTCATTTATATTAGGGGCTTTGGCAAGACCCCTATTATAGAGTCTATCAAAACATTTGGGCATTTTATCTTCCTTTCCTTTCTGTTTAATTTTCTGACCACCTTCCTCTTTGTTTAATTGTTTTCTCTTTCTTTTGTCTTCAACTTTGTTAAGAAGTTTGTCAATATCCATCATTATTTATCCATCACTTAGAAGTGGAGAGGAATCCCCAATCTCTCTCTCATCTTGTTTCTCACAACATATATCACATGCAAAACTATTGTATCCCCCATCTGATACTAACGTTTCAGGGTCCTCAGCACAAGTTTTCATTGTATTCCTTTCCATGATATTTTCTCTATTCTTTTTCATAATAATTTCTTGTGAATTTTATTTATGTTGGACATCAATATCAATATCCTTTCCCTGATTACAATTAATCAGGTTGTATTTATCAATGTTTTCTTTTACATTGTTAATGTTTCTTAGTTCAACTAACTTCTTTTTCATGTTTTCAAGGTTTGCTACTTTTTCAGCAACTGTCCCACTCGAGATCAAATCCTTCCCTTTAGGATCATAGTTGGGAGAGCCAAGGGGATCGGTTGCATCTACAATATTTTCCATAGGGAAAACTAGAGGAACATGATCCTCAACATTTCTAGACTCTGGATTAGGGCATCTGGGAGGACAAATATTTTTTCTTTAAACTCTGGGTTAAAGTTGTTAAATCTTTTTCTAATTTTGGGATAATTTCATTTTTGATGTCCCTCTTGCTTGCAAATAAAGAAAGCATTGAGTCCCTCAAGTAAATTGATATCATAGTATATAGTATCATTATCCATTTTAATTCTCAAGCTCCCTGAAATATCACTTCTAGGAGAAATTGAAACAAGTACTCTGGCATAAAGATGAGGAAGAGAGGACCTAGTTTTGTCCACATGAAGTACTCTCCCTATAGCCTGAAGCAACTGTGGAATAAAATCCCACAATTGAGGTGGCAATTTTTTAACAATAACCCATTTAGGGGCAGAAGTCATCAAAATTTCATCATTTATCAGTTTTGGTGCCCAAGAAACAAGCTTAAACATTGTTTTGTGAACATTCCAATATTGTCTAGCTAGGGCACATTTTTGCATTCCATGATTTTTGAAAAAATAATAAACATACCTTTTTGAACCATTCTATAGAATGTCATATACAATCCCAATTTATTTCTCATAAAAAAATTTCCTCGAAGGCATGGTATCACTATCAATAGCAGCAAAGAAGATAGCAATACTTTTAAGTCTATTCTCTTCCCTCTCAATAGCAAGGCCTATATCTTTATTTGTCTCAACAATGAGAACATCTAGGGTTGAAGGGGAACCCTTACTTTGTTGTCCACTTTCGGTTGGCAGACCTCTGATGTCTCCACCTTGCTCACCTCTGAGTCCCCCATATGTAGCTCCTTTCACCTCAAATATTGCTTGTTCTAAAACTTCCACTCTTTCTTCTCCGATCAATATTTCTCTATAAGATTTTTTTATTTTGTTCAACTATAATTTAGATATTACTTCTATCTTCATTCATAGATATAGCTTCCCCATCCTCCTTGGCTTCACATGGCTCTGTTAATACTCCTGGGCTACCAACCACAGGTACTTGCTTGGCAGACAAGGTGGGAATATAAAAACCCAATTCAAAAATAACAATTGAAAATTTAAATTATTAACACCAAAAAATTATATTTCTACAATATCCTAACACCATAGAAAATAAAAAAGCCATAAGAAACACCAACAAAACCTAGCAAAACAACACACAAAACTGACAAAAGAGAAATAAGGACAACTCAGATGCGGTGAAGAACACTACTCAGAGTCAATTTAAGAAGGCTTAGTTCTAGGATCTAAAATGGTAGGGAATTGTTCATCTTCCCCATCAACCATCGAACCCCTTCTCTCCCCAACTATCTCTAGAGATCAAATGTGGTGATTTTCTTGAAACTTTTTTTTTGCTCTAAAGTTCTTGAAAATCACATCTCTAGAATAAATAACTTTTTGGGTTGGAGGATTCCATGGCTTATAAACTTTTACATTCTCACCATATCCCATGAAGATGAATTTATGATCTTTTGGATCTAGTTTAGATCACTTTTCTTGAGGCACACGAACATAAGCCTCATAACCAAAGACCCTTAAATGTGAAATAGGAGGCTTCTTAACTATCCACACTTCATAAGTTGTTTGTTAATAAGAGATGAACAAGGAGATATATTAATCAAATAGAAACCAATACTTATATTATATATCTATCCAAAAGCACCAATCCAATTACATACCACTCACTTTTCTTCAGGCACATGAACATAAGACTCACAACCAAAGACCATTAAATGTGAAATAGAAGGCTTCTTACTTATCCACACTTCATAAGTTATTTGTTAATAAGAGATGAACAAGGAGATATATCAATCAAATAGCAAGCAACACTTATAGCCTCTATCCAAAAGCTCAAATCCAATTACAAAGCACTCAACACATTTCTAGCTCTTTCCATTACAGTTCAATTCATTCTCTCTACAACCCCATTTTTTTGAGGTGTATATAGTGTAGTCTTTTGTTGAACAATACCTGCATGCTTATAGAACTCATCAAATTCCCTGGAGAAATATTCACCATCATTTTTAGATCTCAATACTTATTTTATATTCTATTTTATTTTCAACTAAGGCCTTAAATTCCTTAAACAAGTAGTGAAAATTTAGATGTATCATGCATAAAATAAATTTGGGTGTATCTACAAGTATCACCAATGAATGTAACATAAAGCTAAACTTTTCTCATAGAACCCAAATTCACTAGACCAAATACATATGAATGAATGATTTCCAATTATTTATTTGCTCTAAAGCTATTAATAGGAAATGAAGATCTATTCTTTTTACCAAATACACAGTGCTCATAGAAATCTTTTTTACCAATAGAGTAATTAAAAAAATGTCAACCATTTTTTTTTATTAATAATGGTCCTAAGGCCTTTTTCACTTATGTGACCCAAATGTTCATGCCACAATATACATGTATTTTTAGATCTTCTAGCTACATTGGTAGAGTTAGAAAATATGGAGGCATTTGGCCTAAACAAAGTCCCAACACAAGATCCTTTAGCTACCACCAAACTTCCTCTCACCAACCTGCAACTAAATTTGTCAAATGTCACATGCTTTCTAGAATCATTTGAAATTGGATACAAAAAGTAAGTTTTTGTCAATTCCTGAAATGTGTAAAACATTATCAAGAGATTTAATCCTCCCATCACTAAAACACAACTATACCTTTACCAACAATCCAATGGGTAGTGTTGTCACCAAGGAAAACCTCTCCTCCATCATAAGCCTTGTAAGACAATAACCACTCCTTTTGAGGAGTCATATGGTAGGAGCAACCTAAATCAATGAGGGCAGAAATAAATAAAGCATTAGTATCACCATCATCAAAAGATTTCTCTATGGAGGAATCAAAGGTTTTATTTTTGTTTCTACATTCCTCCTTCACATGCCCTCTCTTCTCATAGTTACAACACTTAACTCTACTCTTCCTTGGGCTTTTTGACCACCCCTTTGATTTGGATCTATCTTTATTTTTATCCCCTTTGACCCACCTTTATCCTTGGGCCTTCCTTGAACATGGAAGGCATCCTTCAAGCTATCATTCATGGATTTTCTTCTCATCTTCTCTGAAAGCAAAGTAGCAATAAGACTATCCATTTTGATCTTTGCACCACCACTAATGACAACAATTAAATTTTCCTAAGATTCGATAAAGAAAAAATTAATAAGATGCATTTATCTTCTTCTTCCAACTTAACATCTACAAAACCAAGCTCGCTCAAAATTAAATTAAAAGCATTCAAATGATCTACTTGAATCACCATCTTTCATTTTCAAAGAATATAATCATCTTTTAAGATACAATTTATTGGTTAGAATTTTATTTTGATAATATCACCTATCCTTTTCAATAACTTGTATACAGTGGTATCCTCAGAGACATTCAAGAGGTTGAAATCTACAAGGCACAACTGAATGGTTCCTCATGCCTTCATATCCAAATTTTTCTAATCTTCATCAAACATTGTATATGGCTTCTTTTCATTTGCAACTGGCACCCACTAATCTCTTTTCTCCAAAAGATCTTCCATCTTTAGCTTCCACATGTTGTACCCTATGCCATTGAATTTCTCAATATTTGAATGAGAGGTAGAGATCATGGTTTTCATTCCTTCACTGTAAAGTACCGAAATAAAAGTAAAAGTAAAAGTAAAATTACAAGTAACTGCAATTACACTATCAGGGAAAAAGAGATTTACTAATAAATTGTCAAACACAAGATTTCATTCATTGAGATGGTATACAATAATGTTACAATTCATCATACTAAAGTATAGTTACAGAGCTCCATGAAATAATATGTACAAGTTTCAATAATGGTTTATTCACCTTACAAATCATTTTGGTTCAATGAAGTAATACATATGTCAACATATACAAGTAGAATCCAATACATAGATCAATCCTCGATCACCATCGACCATCTGGTCATCTGCTACGTCAAAGGACAAGAACATGGTTCAGGCACTTTTCTGCCCAACCACGAAGTTTACGCTTCCTCGATATTCTTCAGACTTGAAGAATGCCGACACTACATGAAGGGCCTAGCAACCTGTAAATAATTGGTAGGATGGAATTTGGTGCATTCCTATTAACCTACATGCATCCCTAACTTGAATGCAATATCACATTAACAGGATATGGCAGAGAATAAAATAAAATAACTAGGCATAACAATCCATCTGTTTCAATGGTTCATTCATCTATTTCAATGTCAAATTTAACTTTGGGCAAAGTATGAAATCGTTTAATGGTGTGTATACCTTGAAAAAGAAGACCTACTCTATTTTACCCATATTCAACACCCGTCTTGGAAGGTAACTTTCCAAAAAAGTACAAAAGCATAGAAAAACAAAATAACCATTCTCTTTACAAAACACATTTTATGACAAAATAATAACTCATTTCTTTCATGCAATAATGCAGGAATAAATAATTTTTTTTCTGTTATGAATTCAACAACTATTTGTTTTCACATGTACTTAGTTTTCTTAGCATATTACATAGTATAATTCATACGAGTATAATTGTTTTAGTTCATGATTTTGATTTGTTTTTTTGCTATTTTGCAAGGTAATATACAAAAATTTTCAGTCATAAAGTAAAATGGATACTTTCAACATGTATGCTTTTAAGTAGTGAGTATATATATATACTTGTATTAGCAGGATTCAACTCTATAAGAGAAGTAAAAGAAAAGATTCGATGTTCCTTATCAGTTTCAAGATGTTAACTTATTGTTTGCTATCAGTTTTAATGAAAATTCAGTCCAATAGAAGTTCTCAAACACCCTTATAGGAAAGGGCTCATAAAAAGAGTTGTAACACTAAACTAAAATCAGTTCCCAAAGAGTTTAGACAATAGTATCTAGCTGCAACAGATGGACAACAATATAATTTTGCTAAAAAGAGTGTTTTATCAGCATGTCATTCTATTTCTGGGTGATTTAGAGCAGTAGCGGTCATTTCACAAGAATATACAAAGTGTTTTCCTAAGAGGATTGTAGGGTATTCATCATATGTATGCATACATAGGTGTGTATGCATATATAAATATATATATATGCATGCATACCTGTGTATAGCATAGGTACAATATACATAAGGTGTTGGAAACCAAATAAAATCAAGATCTGGTCCTTTTTATCATGCCCACACAGCAGTAAATTACCAGTATGCAATGAAAGACATGGATCTCTTTCAAGTTTTTTTGAATGAAGGTTTAAGATTCAGAGAGAGAGATCATGGGGCGTAGCCCTTGCTAGCTGTGCCAGGCATGGGAAGGCCTAAATGGCCTCCCACAACCCCTATAGAAGGAGATGTGGATTGCCTTTTAGGCAATGCCACAGTCTCTGCAAATAATTTATAGACTTTTTAAAAACAAAAATGACTTTCCTCTACCCTAAATATCATTCAAGCAACAGATTTGCATGTTTATAAGTTTTTCAATCACCAAGAACAAACACAGATCTCTCAGCATCTTTTGTATATTGCCAATTTATAGTGAAAGCTAATGCAATTTAAAGGAACCTGTTTTAAGCTTGAAAATCCCTTCAAGCCTGGCTGCCCTCAAAACTCTAGCACCCTTCTTTGTATTCTGCGTGTTTTATATTTTGCCTTTCCCTTCTTTTATTCTTTTTTAAATTCTATTTATGCCCCTCTTCTTTTTAGGGCATAATGTTCGTGCCTTTCTTTACTTTTGTTTAACTTCAATTATACTCCCCTTTTCCCTTGGTTGCATCCATTCTCATGCAAAATTCTTTTTATTAACTTCAAATATTAATATGCAACACATGTCCATTGGAATATATATTTATATATTTATCAATTATGAAACTCGTCCTTTATTTTTACATATATGTATATATGTGTGTGTGTGTGTGTGTGTGTGTGTGTGTGCATAAATAATTTTAACGAACTATTATATTCATACAAAAAGGATAAAGAGCTTTTCATAGTGAAATCAAGATGACATAAAATACAAGGTATACATGATTTAATTACCTTTAAATTTGAAAATAAGTACTCATATAATCAATTCGGGTTTAGTCATTGAACAAACCATACATATGAAGCATTTGCAAGGAAAGACAATAGTCAAATTCATTTATTCTTATACCAAGAACGTCAATAGATAGTCAAACAATGGAAAAACAATTATGCAATATGATTTCTATGTGAGTGTGGGTGATAGGCACCAGACATAACCCATCCAATTGTTGACAAAAAGCTAGGTCCCCTCTACCTGAAACATGTTCTTGCCTTCGACAATACCTGCAACCAATCCCACTCATTTTCTACAGTCAATAGGTTAGTTTCATAAAAACATAGGCGAAGTGACATAAAATAACTGAATCATAAGCCCGATAGTGTATCATCATCATATTTATTTAAAATCAGGCATCAAGTATAATTCAATAGTTTTCTATGCATTAAATGTAAATGAAATCAATCCCAAAAGTTTGAGACGTGACATCCTTCCCCACTTGGAAGAGACATTTTCTCAATGTCTTATTACATCCTACAAAATCAATAAAGTATTTTACTAATACTACTAATGCATCAAATGTATCTGTTGGATCTAGGCAATACAACTGAGAGGGGGGGGGGGTGAATCAGTTGTATAAAACTTCTTCTTCTTTCAAACACTTGATTCTTTGTTGTTAGTTAGCAGCATATCAAATAATCATCCATGGAAGCATAATACATAAACACAAGAGTAGATAAGCATCAACACATTGAACACCAAGATTTTGACGTGGAAAACCTGGTTAAGGGAAAAACCACGGGGTGATTAACCCAAGAATTATTCTCTGTTAGAAGAATAAAGAAAAATGAATGGCACATGCCAATAAGGGCTCACTGCCCGAGCACACTGCTCACAAAGAGGCCCACTGCCTACAAGGAGACACACTGTCTACAAAGTGATAAAAATCACAGTTTTGAACTGGAGAATGACATCTCTACCATGTCCGGATCAGTTCCAATTAAGCCCAACAATCTCTGCTCTGCCTTTCGCACGTTTCTTCGCTATGCCACACTCATCCACATACCACACTATGAAATGAACTCACAACCTGTTATTTATACAAGACATCGACTTAGGAACAAACATCTAAGTCGGCAAACAACCATAGGAGTATCCGCAAGATGAATAACACATCCGGTCGGCCATCACAAGAACATTCGCAGGATGAACAACTCATCCGGTCGGCTAAACAGAGCAAGAACTTCATCCGGAAGAATAACTTCAATTCCGGGCTCTACCATCAATGCGGACCAACAACACAACCTAAACATGATCCAAGAACCTTCACAAGCCTGTCTGAATGTCCGGATACATCCACACTTCCTCTACTTACTGGGATCTCTTGTCTTCCTCATCCGGAACTTCAAGAACACAGTCTGTCGCCACTGTCATAATGCAAGAGGTACTTCTGGACCTCCAAATCATACACAAATCAGAATGACACATCACAAGGACATCCCAAACACTCCGTCCAATCCGCAGATTAGGATAATACAATTCCGGACCTCACCGGACCTCTTTGTGATCCTCTGTCACCTCTGGATACTTGCTGGAACCGGTTCTATACCGACAGCCACAACTCCTTCAGATCTTCATGCGGACCTCTGAAATCTTAACTGAAGCATCTCAAGACTCATATCTACTAACCCTTTAATCCACATCCTCCGGTTCTCATCCTATACAGTACATTTGCCTTCTTCTCATCACTGTTCTTCACTGTTCCTGACTGAGGCTAATTTTCTCAATATCTTCAGCACACAGCTCATCAAATCCTTCTTGTCAATGCAATATGAGTATGTTGACATCAATGACAACACTGGCTCACCTCATACTTGCAACAGTATCATCATCAAAGTATCATAGTATCTCTAATATGCATGGAATAAAAGAAACTATACTAATTCCTCAAATGCAAAAATGATCTATCAATCTATGTAGCATCCTCCCAAGTGGCATTGTCCACTGAATACTGGTCTCGTTGGACCTTATACTGCACTATGTCTCTATTACACAACTTAACATTGTGCTTCTCCAAGATTTGAATGGGCTCCACTAGCACCACTCTTGGATCTTGTACCTATAGGGCACGCCAATCAAGAATTTGCAATGCATCAGGATGATAAGGTTTGAGTAAAGACACATGAAAAATATTATGAATTTTGGTGAGAGCTAGCGGCAGAGCAAGTCTATATGCAACTGGATTGATCACTTCAACTATGTCAAAAGGTCCTATGAATCTAGGAGCGAGTTTGGATTCCTTGCCAATCATAATCGAACTCTTGTGAGGCTTGATTTTTAGAAAAACCTTGTTGCCTACTTAGAATTGTCTGAAAGTTTTGTTTCTATCTGCATAACTTTTCTGGTGATCCAAGGCTTGCTTTAATTTCTCTTTAATTAACCTCATTTGATCTTCCATTTCTTTTAACATATCGCGTCCAATCACTAATTTGTCCTCAACCTTGTCCCAACTGATGGGTGTCTGACACTTACGCCCATAAAGAGCCTCGAATGGTGCCATTCCTAAAGATGCATGGTAAGAATTATTGTATGTGAACTCTACCAATGGTAGATATTCTTCCCATTTATATCATTGATCTATATAGTACATCCTTAGAAGATCTTCCACTACTTGGTTGACTCTCTCTGTCTGACCATCTGATCGAGGATGATATGCTATGCTAAAATTCAACTTAGTCCCCAAGGCTGCATTAAGCATGGCCCAAAACCTAGAAGTCATGCGAGTGTTGTGATATGAAATGATTGTCTCTGGCACTCCATGTAATCAAAAGATCTCTTGAACAAACATTTTAGTTAAGGGAAACGATCCGTCGAAGAGATTTTTAGGAACGAAATGGGCTCCTTTTGTCAATTTGTCCACCACCAACAAAATGACATCATGTCGGTTCTTGGACATGGGCAATCCCTGAATAAAATCCATGCTAATTACCTACCACTTATACTTTGGAACACTGTGTGGATAAAGAAGCCTTGCAGGATGAACATGTTCGGCCTTGACACACTAACACTCTATGTTAGAAAGACGATTGCCATTGCACCAAAAGATCAACTTGTTAATACCTGATATAACGACCAAAGTTAATGAATCCACAAGAGGCGGTTAAGCCTTGTCATGAACCCAAGCACTATGCTACATAGCACAAGGAGACCAAGGGCACACACCTTGCAACAATCCCCTAGAGCAAGCAAGGGGTTTGAACCCATGACCCAGGCTCTGATACCAATTTTTAGCAAGATGGTTGTCGTTGCACCAAAAGATCAATGTATTAATGCCCAATACAACCGCTAGATTTAATGAATCCATAGAAGGTGATTAAGCCTTGTCATGAACCCAAGCGTTATACTGCACAACACAAGGAGACCAAGGGCACACACCTTGTAACACTCTGAACATTGAGCAACAAACTTAGTTACGTCCTTCTTAAGCTTAGGCCAAAAGTACAATGGTCTCAACCCTTCCATCATCTTGGTCACTGCCAGGTGTATTGAATATGGCACATTGTGGACCTCCTCAAGAACTAGCTTCCTCAACTCTCCTAAATTTGGGATATACATCCTTTCCTAATATCACTGTAAAATCCCATATGACTCAATCACATATCCATCAAGTCAATGATCTGAGGGGTCTTCTTCTAATGCTTTCTTAACTCAATCATAATGTTTATCTCCTTGCAAGTTCTGGATCACTTGTTGTCTCAGATTGGATCTGGTAGTCACCATGGTAGCCAGATGTCTTCTCATACTAAGAGCATCCATGACCCTATTCTCTTTTACCTTTATGTACTCAATTCCAATGTCATACTCACTAAGGAATTCCAACCACCTTCTCTATCATGCATTGAGATTAGGTTGGGTGAAGATGTACTTGAACCCTAAATGATCTATCTTTAACTCAAAGGGCTTACCCAAGAGGTAGTGCCTCCACATTTGGAGTGCGCGAAAAATGTCAGCTAACTCAAGATCATGTGGTGCATAGTTTAACTCATGTTGTTTTAGCTTCCTAGATTCGTATGCCACCACTTGCCCATTCTACATCAATAATCCTCCCACACCTTCACCAGAAGCATCTATTATAACCATGAAATGACCATTTGGATTAGGTATGGTTAGAATAGGTGTTGTCGTGAGCTTTTCCTTCAGGAGATGGAAAGCTTACTCACATCTATCTATCTAATCAAGCTTCTTACCTTTCTTCTGTAATGAGGTTATTAGTGCTGCAATTGTCAAAAATCCTTCCACAAATTTCTTGTAATATCCAGCTAGCCCCATAAAATTTCTAACCTTAGTTACATTTTGTGGTGTGGGCCAATCCATTATCGCTATCTTTTCTGGATCTACAGCTATCTCATCTGCTAAAATCACATGGCCAAGGTAGTGCACTTTACTCTAGTAGAACGTACACTTAGATAGTTTTCCAAAAAGGTTATGCTCTCTCAAGCGCTGCAAGACTATTCTCAAGTGTCTGTCATGCTCCTCTTCCGACTTAGAATAAATTAGAATGTCATCCAAGAAGACTAACACAAATTCATCCAAACAATCCCTGAACACATTGTTCATCAAGTTCATAAATGTTGCGGGTGCGTTAGTTAACCTGAATGGTACTACTGTGAACTCGTAGTGACCATAGCGATTTCTGAACACTGTCTTAGACATATCCTCATCCTTAATCCGCAACTGATGGTAGCCAGATCTAAGATCTATTTTGGAGAATACCTTCACACCCTTCATTTGATCAAATAACTCATCTATCCTTGAGAGTGGATACTTATTCTTTATAGTCACCTTGTTGAGAATTCTGTAATCAATGCATAACCACAATGTTCCATCCTTCTTCTTTATGAAAATGACCAGTGCACCCCAAGGTGATAGACTAGGTTTGATAAACCCTTGCTTCAACAATTCTTCCAATTGTGCCTTAAGCTCATAAAGTTCTGTTGTTTTCATTCTGTAGGGTGCCTTAGATTGCCGCTCCATTCCAGACACAAGATCTATTGAGAAATCAAATTACATTTTTGGTGGTAGCTTTGTCAATTTATCAGGGAATACATCTTGGAACTCTCTAAGGATAGGATAAATGTCAAAGGATGGTTCCTAGTTATCAAGATCTCTTATTCTGACTACATAGATTGAACAACCCTTTCTTTTTGCTTTCTTTAATTGCATGGATGAAATATGTCTTAGCTTAAGGGGTGTCCTAGAACCAAGAATCTCTACCTGATTCCCAAAGTCATCAAGGCATTTCACTACCTTTTCTTTACAATTTACTAAGGACTTGCGATCAAATAGCCAATTGATTCCAAGATTCATGTCATAAGATCCTAGAGGTACAACATAAAGGTTGACTTGCATTTGGAAAGTTGGGAGATCTAATTTGCTGCATACTAGACAAGAGTCTACTCTCTTCTCTACACTATTACCATCCTGCACCATCCAAGAGTTTCTATGTGTCCCAGTTTTACAGGTAACTTTGCTACAATTTTAGGGTCTACAAATAATTCTGTAGCTCTAGCATCAATCAAAATAGAAACTAGAAGGCCAAATAGCTTACTGGATAACTGAATGGGTGTCGCTTGAAAATCCGCTTAACGATGGTCTACAGCCATATGAATTTGGTGTTGTGGAACTCTTGGTCAATTTCCATCTCTTCAGTTTGTTGATCGCTAAGGAAACACGCTAGCGTAGTGCTCTCCTCCACATGTATAGCATATATCGTGGGGTCCCCTGGGTCTAGCTAGCATCTCTCTTCTATTATTGTTATTGTTGTTACCAAAGTTGCCTCTCTTATTATTTCCACTTTGATTTCCACTGTTCCTTTCCTAAAAATTGTTGCCTCTTTTTAGATTCTGAATCTGATGCTTGTTGTTTCCTTGATTGTTGTTGCTACTTTGATTATGATTGTCATTCTGGAACCTCTTATTTTTCATATTTTGTATCTCGACTCTTACGGTAATTGGCAATCTATTGTAATTTCTGCTCTTGCTTAGTCGCTTTCTCAAACACTTTGTCCATGGTCAAGGGGTTATGGATATCTATCTCTACCCCAATTTGTGGTCTTAAATCCAAGATAAACTTTCAGATCTTGAACCTCTCGTCTAACTGGTATTGTGGAACATACTTGAGTAGGTGCAAAAATCTCTCCCAATAATGAATCATTGTCATACCTCCCTGAGTTAGGTTTTGAAATTCTGTCATCTTTTGATCAAAATAAAGTTGTGGTAACCACCTCTTCCTAAAGAGTTGGAGGAAGCGGTCCCACGTTACTTCTCTAGGTAAAAGTTTCTTTTTTTCTTTTTCATTATCCCACCAGGTCGCTGCTTCACCAGTAAGCTAGTAAGATCCCTGTATTTCTTTAGTTTCCTCAGACAAGTTCTGGAGATCATAGTATTTTTCCATCTCTATTATCCATGCCTCAGCTCCATCTCCAATGGTCTTACCATCAAATGTAGGAGGGGCAACCTTTTTAAGGTCTTTTCCCAACTCCTCTGCAATTCTATCTCGATTGTTCATGTTTGGTTCACCTTCTGGGCCTCATGCTTCTTCCCTCTACTCTGCATCTCCCTCATTCTCATTCTGATTTCCTCTCATTCCTCAGAATTCTTGCTCAAGATTGTTCATTTGGGTCCCTTGTTGACTTAAAAGAGCAAGGATTTGATCCAACCAGTTATTTTGTCTATCATTGTCATGTCCATTATTGTTCTGTACATTATTGTTGTTTGCTTCATTTGGGTTCTCCTCATTATTTCCGGCATTGTTCCCTACATCTTCTCCTTCATTGTTTCCTTCATTTTGGTTCCATGCATTTTGCTCACTGCCAGATCCTAAAGTTGCTCCCCTACTTCCAAAGTTTCTAGTATTCATGTTGATTGATCTGCAATAAGTTTACAACTTAGTGTAATAGTCCAAAAAGGCCTAGTGTAGAACCTAGTGCTCTGATACCAAATGTAAAGTATCGAATTCCATCACATACATAACTGAAATAAAAGTATAAGTAAAAGTAAAAGTAAAAGTAACTGCAATTACACTATCAGGGAAAAATAGATTTACTAATAAATTGTCAAACACAAGATTTCATTCATTGAGATGGTATACAATAATGTTACAATTCATCATACTGAAGTACAATTACAGAGCTCCATGAAATAATATGTGCAAGTTTCAATAATGTCTTATTCACCTTACAAATCATTTTGGTTTAATGAAGTAATACATATGTCAGCATATACAAGCAGAATCAAATACATAGATCAATCCTCGACCACCATCGACTATTTGGTCATCTGCTATGTCAAAGGACAAGAACATGGTTCAGGCACTTTTCCACCCAACCACGAAGCTTACGCTTCCTTGGTATTCTTTAGACTTGAAGAATGCTTGACCCTGCATGAAGGGCCTAGCAACCTGTAAACAATTGGTAGGGTGGAGTTTGGTGCATGCCTATTAACCTACATGCATCCGTAACTTGAATGCAGCATCACATTAACAAGATATGACAAAGAATAAAATAAAATAACTAGGCATAACAATCCATCTGTTTCAATGGTTCATTCATCTATTTCAATGTCAAATTTAACTTTGGCCAAAGCATGAAACTGTTTAATGGTGTGTAGACCTTGAAAAAGAAGACCTACTTCTCTATTTTATGCATATTTAGCACTCATCCTAGAAGGTAAGTTTCCAAAAAGTACAAAAGCATAGAAAACAAAATAACCATTCTCTTTCCAAAACACATTTTACGGCAAAATAATAACTCATTTCTTTCATGCAATAATACAGAAATAAATAATTTGTTTTTTGTTATGAATTCAACAGCTATTTGTTTTCACTTGTACTCAGTTTTCTTGGCATATTGCACAATATAATTCATACAAGTATAATTGTTTTAGTTCATGATTTTGATTTGTTTCTTCACTATTTTGCAAGATAATATACATAAATTTTCAATCATAAAATAAAATGGATACTTTCAACATGTATGCTTTTAAGTAGTGAGTATATATATATATATATATACTCGTATTAGCAACATTCAACTCTATAAGAGAAGTAAAAGAAAAGATTCACTATTCCTTATAATTTTCAAGATGTTAACTTGTTCACTATCAATTTTAATGAAAATTCAGTCCAATAGAAGTTCTCAAACACCCTTACAACAGAGGGCTCATAAAAAGAGTTGTAACAGTAAACTAAAATCAGTTCCCAAAGAGTTTAGACAACATTATCTAGCTACAATAGATGGACAACAATATAATTTTTCTATAAAGAGTGTTTTATCAGCATGCCATTTAGTTTCTGGGTGATTTACAACAGTAGCAGTGATTTCACAAGAATATACATAGTGATTTCCTAAGAGGACTGCAGGGTATTCATCATATGTATGCATACATACCTGTGTATAGCATAGGTACAGTATACTTAAGGTGTTGGAAACCAAATAAAATCAAGATTTGGTCCTTTTTATCATGCCCACATAGCAGTAAATTACCAGTATGCAATGAAAGACAGGGATCTCTTTCAAGTTTTTTTGAATGAAGGTTCAAGATTTAGAGAGAGAGGGAGTGATCATGGGGCACAACCCTTGCTAGCTGTGACAGGCGTGGGAAGGCCTAAATGGCCTCCCACACCTCCTATAGAAGGAGTTGTGGCATACCTTTTAGGTAATGCCACAGTCTTTGAAAATAATTCAAAATTTTAAGAAACAAAATGACTTTCTTCTGCCCTAAATATCATTCAAGTGGCAGATTTGCATGTTTATAAGTTTTTCAATCACCAAGATCAAACACAGATCTCTCAGCATCTTTCATAAATTGCCAGTTTATAATGAAAGCTAAAGCAATTTAAAGGAACCTATTTTAAACTTGCAAATCCCTTCAAGCCTAGTTGCCCTCCAAACTCCAATGCCCTTCTTTCTCTATATTCTACGTGTTTTGTGTTTTGCCTCTCCCTTCTTTTATTCTTTTCCAAACTCTATTTTTGCCCCTCTCCTTTTTAGGGCATAATGTTCATGCCTTTCTTTTATTTTGTTTAACTTCAGTTATACTCACCTTTTCCCTTGGCCACGTCCATTCTCATGCAAAAATCTTTTTATTAACTTCAAATATTAATATGCAACACATGTCCATTTGCATATATATATATATATATATATATATATGCATAAATAATTTTAACAAACTATTATATTCATACAAAAAGGATAAAGAGCTTTTCATATTGAAATCAAGATGACATAAAATAGAAGGTATACATAATTTAATTACCATTAAATTTGAAAACAAGTACTTGTATAATCAATTTGGGTTCAATCATCAAACAAACCATACATATGAAGCATTTGCAAGGAAAGACGAATCACATTCATTTATTCTTATACCAAGAATGTCAAGCATATAGTCAAACAATGGAAAAACAATTATGCAATATGATTTCTAGGTGAGTGTTTGTGATAGGCACCAGACATAACCCATCCAATTGTTGACAAATGGCTAGGTCCCCTCTAACTGAAACATGTTCTTGCCTTCGACAATACTTGCAACCAATCCCATTCATTTTCTATGGTCAATAGGTTAGTTCTGTAAAAACATAGCCGAAGTGTCATAAAATAACTGAATCATAAGCTCAATAGTGTATCATCATCATATTTATTTAAAATCAAGCATCAAGTAGAATTCAATAGTTTTCGATGCATTAAATGTAAATGGAATGAATCCCAAAAGTTTAAGACATGACTTTCACAGATCTACAAAAACCACTTAAAATAAAGCTCCCACTACAACAAAAAACCTTGAACACTTTGAGAAAGATATTCCCCTCTGTAAAAAAGAAAGCTCTGATACCAAATGTTTTTGATTATATAAGACGGCTAAAACTGAAGGTGACAGGTTGTCATTGATGCCAAAAGTGTGCTCTGTTGATGTTGCAAAGTTGCTAATAGTTGTTGCAGGACATTAGGAGAAGATAGTTATTTATTGTTCAAAAAGACTTCAAAGAAGATCTCAGTTGATTAAGGATGTCAGAGTTGTGGAGTTAGTTTGAAGATACATGATCATATGGTTGTCTTGAAGTTATGATAATTTAGGTGAGGTTGCACAAGATTCTTTCAGGATGTCTTCTAGATAAGAGCAACCAAGTGTTCATAGGTTACATTATGCATCATATGTTCAAATCTCCAAGAATGTATAAGTAATAATCAGTAACAAGAGGTAGTGTGTTCTCAATTTGTTTGATGTCTTCAGGACTTGTTTAATCAGGTTTGGCCTTCAATGTGTCTTCATATGTCCTTTGGTAAGTGAAGTTTCAAGGTGATTTATTTGGGGTTGTCAAGTGTTGACAAATGTTCATCATCCATGGTTATATAGTGTGAATTGATGACCTTCATTAGTTCATGTTTCTTAGAGTTGATTTGAGGAGTTGAGATGTTACTTCATGGTGTTAAATTGCTTGGGAGTTGAGTTGAATCAGTTAGGAGGTTACTACATGACATGACAATGTTCACATTTAGTGATGGTGTCCTCATTTTTTCATGTCGGTGCAGTTGTTCTTTATGTTTTACATAAGGTACATTGTGGCTTAAAAGTTGATCATGAGATGTGTTGACAAATCTTGCAGAAAGAGAGGTCACCTTGGTCATCATCTTCAGATTGGTAGATGATCATATAATGATGTTGTCTTGAGGTTCATCATTCTATTTTTTCTTCTTGGCAGGTGTTGGATTAGACAAGTTATTGCATGTCAATTCATATGCTTCTTCAGGGTGTCCCATGCTCAGATCTATTTTTTTGTGGAACTTCCAAGTTGGATCTTGTTTTAAGAGAGTTGTACTACAGAATTAATCTATTTCTAGCAAGACATGACAATAGCATTGTAAGTTTTAAAGGCTTAAACTGTCATAAGTTTGTTTTGACCTTTTGTTATAAAACGAATGTGACCTGCTAATATAGGTTACCACTTAAGTGATGACCTATTGGAGGGGTTCAGGGTCATGAGTATGACCGGGCTTCTAAAGTCATTTACCTTTGATACAAGTTTGTTTTTTAAACTGTGGAGCACCAAAAGCAATCAATGGTCCTGTTCAAATATGTAACGAGCGCGCAGAAAACATCAAACGGTGGATATTTAAATTTTGAGCCCGACTGTAGTGTTTTAATTTGACGTTCCAGAGAACGTATTTGCCATCGGATGTTATGAATTAAGTTTTAGAAAGTTTCTTTCAAAGGAGCAGTTTAAACCCGAATGCAAAGTGTATACGCCTAAAAATGACACAGATCATCCCAAATAAATATTCTAAATATTTATTCCATTCTTCTATTAATTAAATAAATATTCCAAATTTATTTAATCAATTCACTATCCCATAATTAAATAAATTCTATTTATTTAATTATAATTCTTCTATTTGTCCTTCATAATTAAATAATCATAAATTATTTAATTAAGCCTAATTCCTCTATCCTAAAGTTCTAAATTCAAAATTCCACATCACCTTTACACCTCACCTTTTCCACCTCACCTTGTCCACCTCATCAGGTTGCACATGTAATTAAATATATTTAATATTTAATTGCCTTATTTTCCCTCACCCACATGGCCTATTTCTTCTCCAATCAGAGGTCAGTTAACCAATCAATCAAATCTGTTAACTAACCTGTCAGTTGAGTCAAATCCTCAATCAATTCAGTTAGTTCCACAATCCACTCTTCTAACTGATCAATCAATTCTGTTAACAGACCAGTCAATGGAGTTAACTCTCCAATTAGTTTTGTCACATCCCACCTTTCATGATGGAGCTGGGACACTTGGCACGTTTCCACTGGTTGCACATTCCTCAACCATCCTCAACCGTTGATCTTCATATCTTCTCTCAACCGTTGATTCCTATTCCTCTGAGTCTATAAATGAAGCTTCATCCCTCCATTCTAAGGATCCAGGGTTTTGACATCGTTACTCTGCAGAAATATCACCAGCGCGCCTTTGGCACCCATTTGTCATCCACAAGCTTGAGATCACCATTGTTGCATTGGAGCTCACCTTCATTGCATATCACACTATAGCCGTTTACCATCGACTTCCTCAAACCGCTTTAAAAGATTGCACTCTCTGAGGGCTCATCTCATCTGCGAAAGGACGATTCGTGATAGGCGAACAACAGAAGTTTCGAAACGGAAGAGGTTTTACTGTGTTTGTTCAGTGCTTTATTTATTTGGATCTTCTTTGTTTCTCTATTCTGTTGATGTTTGGGTCATCTATTATTCATTTGATTGATCACTATTTTACCCTCACATTTTTGGCGCCCACCGTGGGGCCGTTGCCCCTTTATTTCACCATTTTTGAGCTTTTTTGAAGGCAGGTTCCGTACAGGTCCCGCAGAGTCACGCACAGATTAGTTCGGCGCATCTGTTCATTTTTACGGTGCTTTTGAATACTGTTACGGTGCTTTTGAAAATCCTGCACATCTGTGCATTCTTGCTGCGCTTTTACAGACTGTTACGGCGCTTTTGTTAAAACTACGCATTTGTTAACTGTTACTGCGCTTTCATATAATATTGCTGCGCATCTGTTATAACTGCGCATCTGTTGACTGTTACAGTGCTTCTAAAGATTGTTGCTGCGCATACATTAAAACTGCGCATTTATTCATTTTAACGGCGCATACGTTCAAAACTACGGCGCATTCGTTAATGCTGCGCTTCTGTTGATCACTTCTGCGCATTTGATCACTGAAGCTGCGCATTTGTAACTAGCTCAGGTTTTAGTACTTTTCTAGAGGATTTTGCTAATGCTAACCCTTTTGCAGGTGTTTGCTGGAGCGGTTTTGCAGGATAGGCTCAGGTTTAGTTACATGTAGTTGCATCTAACTAGCTCACAGTTCATTTTCTGGGAAAGAGTAAAATGGTTGTTCATTACAAATCTTCATCTAGTCTTAATTAGGGAGGAAGTAACTGGTTTATTTCATGCTTGCATTGCAAACAACTTCCAAGTTATTGCTATCTAAGATTTAAAATTGAACTCATCACTGATCTTGCAATTAAAATGAACCATTGCTATATCGTGAGACCTGAATTTCAAAGTTAACAATCTCGTGCAACGTGGACTTAAAATTGAACTCACAACTACTTTTTGAAGTTAAAATGAACCATTGCTATATTGTGAGACCTGAATTTCAAAGTTAACAATCTCGTGCAACGTGGACTTAAAATTGAACTCACAACTGCTTTTTAAAGTTAAAATGAACCATTGCTATATCATGAGACCTGAATTTCAAAGTTAACAATCTCGTGCAACGTGGATTTAAAATTGAACTCACAACTGCTTTCTGGGATTTAAAATTAAACCACTGCAATATTGTTGAAATCACTTCAAAGTTCTGTTTGAGTAGCTTAGCCCATTTAGTTTTTATCTTTTAACTAGGGTGGATCAATCAGTGTATTCTGTGCTTGCGAATGACAATAGGGTTATGCTCTCCCCTCTTCTGGGTGATCAGAGTGCCAGACTTGTCATTCTATTTGTTTAAACTTTAGGAGGGGCCTACCCTTGGATGCACGCTTGTCCAAGCGGGAACGACCCTGAGTGGTAACAGGCTAACGCCAAGCCCTACCGAGCCACTTAAAATAAATTGTGCTTGAGGTGAAAACCTCCTGCAACGAGTGCTGTTATGTTACACCGACGGCCAACCTCCCCCAAAACCCTCTCAGGCATAACCCTTTGAGGCTGGGAGACTCCATAACGGAGAGTAGCGCCGCCGCACGTGTAACCACTTGAACGGTTGCCCGAATTAAATACCTCTTGTTTTAGTGGCCCAAATCCCTTATAATCCATTTCTTGCCTAGGATTTTGTGCTTGCTTTTGTCCAAAATAGAGTCGAAAAACTACAAAAACAATGGAAAACTATAAAATATTCTTTGTGCTTGCTGTGTTTTCTTGCTGTTAATTCATAAAATCAGACCAAGAAGGCCTTTTTCCAGCCAAAAATACCCAAAACACCAGAAAAATCCAAAAATTTTGCTGAAAAATAGAGCTGCGCTTATACCCATTTGCACTATTTTTGAGGAAAAATTTTCCACCTTTCTGAGTACCCCTTTCAGTCTTGTGTCAGTTTCTGTGGAGATGAAAACTGAATTAGAAGAGCTTGCTCAAGAACTCAAATACCTGAAATTGCACTTAACCCTAGAAACCTCACCCCAAGGTCGTATAGCAATTGCTCAAGAACTCCGAGTCAGACAACAAGAAATGGCAATCTTGCAAGCTAAACGTGCCAGTACTAGCTACGCCTCGCCCCAAACTCATACATCTATTTCCCGTCTTAATGATGCTCATGACAAGGCAAGCACCACCTTAAGTTGGAAATCCTATACCACTCCATCTACTAGTCCTCCTTCACTACTTTCTAAGACACATATTCCAAAACGTACTAGTTCTACACCAACACCACCATTGAGTTCCCCAAACTCTAAACCGACAACCAAGGAATCCTCGGATGATTTCTGGAAAAGAGTTTTTCCAAATTTATACAACCAGAGAAAAGTTAGGGAGAAAGCAAAATCCCCTCATTCACCTATCCATACACCTACAAAGGATGTGATCCAAGGGCTACTAGCAGAGAATCAACCATGTCCCCAAATTTCAGTACTCGACCTTACAAAAGATGCTTCCAATAACATGTCAAATCCTACAACCCCTTCATGCGATCCTCAATTCCTTGAGCTTATCAAAGAGCCTTCTACCATGCGCCAAAGTCAAGGTCCATCAAACACCTATGTTGTCAACCAAGAAGCTATCCACTTCCATTCAAGCACCCCAAGAGGTATGTCAAGAGGCTTTTGTGCTTGCTTTTGTCCAAAATAGAGTCGAAAAACTACAAAAACAATGGAAAACTACAAAATACTCTTTGTGCTTGCTGTGTTTTCTTGCTAAATTAATTCATAATATCAGATTAGGAAGACCTTTTCCAGCCAAAGAATACCAAAAACAGAAGAAAAATCCCAAAAATTTGCAAAAAAATACCAGAACTGCGCATATACACTTTTCTGCTGCGCATATACAGCGACTTGCTGCGCTTTTGCACCGACTGGCTGCGCATACATACCTTTCTGCTGCGCATATACACATTTTTGCTGCGCTTTTACAGTGACTTGCTGCGCATATACACCGACTTGCTGCGCATATACTTTTCTGCTGCGCATTTACACACTGTTACTGCGCATACATAGTTCACCAGAGCGGCGCATATACAGCGACTTACGGCGCATTTGCCCATTCTTGCTGCGCATCTGTTTCTGCGCATGTGTGACAGTGAGCATCTGCCCTATTTTTGAGAAATTTTCGTCAGCTGTTCAGAGTACCCATTTCAGCCTAGTTTCATTTTCTGAGGTCAGAATCAACCTTGCAGTCAATCTTCATCCATTTCACCTGATTCTCTCTCTTTCGTCGGTCGTCCCAGTCACCTTCTGTCCAACGTCATTCTGTCCCATACCGATTCGACATAGGTCCTTCTTTGTTTCATTAGTAAATTCACGTAAGCCTAGTAGGTCACAGTACCTTTTGCTAGTAGTCTTGTTGAACGACTAAGCCCTACACAGTGAGACTGGTATCGACTACCCTTGCTAGTGGCTAGAGTCTTGTGTCAACCGTCTTACCTGAAGTCATTGAGCAAGAGAACCCTTTGTCCAAGTCTTGTCCTAGATATCCCATTCATTACAGTCTTAGTCGACACCTTGCCAAAATTTCTAATCCTAGTCCATTTCATCCCACCCCACCTTGCATGGTTCTTACTCGATCCCAGTACAACAAGCTAACTGAAATGGCCGACTCTTCCGATCACATCGCCCCACCACGCGATGATGAGGAAGAAATTTCTCGTGAAGAATTAGTGGCACACATGCAAGATAGAAAATTCCAACGCCTAGTGGAGAAAGTGCTCCTTGAGGACCCCACCAAATATTTCCATCATCTTGCTAGTCTCGGAATCAAACTCCCCGCAGACTTTGACATTAGCTCCATCATGGAAAATGTAGACAATGAACGTGAGAGGGACACGAATGACACAGTCCCAAGTGCACATGAGAGAGGCACAAATGACACGGTCCCCCAGGCCAATGAGAGAGGAAAACAACACATAGATCAAAATGCTCCTATGGCGGATGTGAGACAACAAATTGAGAGCCTAAAGCTAGAAATCTCCAACCTTAAGATCGGCACCAGTTCCAAGAACTACTCCTTGGAAGATATAGCACCATACCCCTTTGACAGAAGTTTGGTCATGAAACCATTCCCCTTTCAGTTCGGAATCTTGAAAGTCGACAAATACAAAGGGAAGGGACCCTAGAGATCATATCAGGGAATTCACTGCAGCATGTTTAGAAGTAGCTCACAACGAGACCTACTTAATGAGACTGTTCCCAAGATCTTTAGGAGGTCAAGCTATGGAGTGGTTCTCGCGTCTCCCACCAGGAATCAAAACTTTTGATGAACTTGTCAATAAATTCATAACGCACTTCTCTTACAACATAGAACACGAGGTATCTATGCTAGACCTATGCAACACCAAACAAAAGGGTGGTGAGTCTTTCGCCACCTTCTTACAACGATGGAGACAGCTAGCTAGTAAGTGTTCTTATGACATGCCTGAGAAACAACTATTGGAAATGTTTGTCCACAATTTGAATCTCGATCTTAGCTATCAGATTCAGATACAATGCCCTACCTCATTCACCAAAGTCATTGAAATGGGGCTATTCATTGAGAAAGCTATGATCGCTAAAGGAACTCTCAAGCTCTACAAGGACACACCTCCTTCCAATTACACAACTGACAAGTCAAAGTTTTGGACCAAGAACAAGAACGTGGTCAACGATGGAGTAGTGGATGCCAAGGCGGCAGCCCCTAAACAACAACCCATATTCACTCTTAAGGAAGAAGCAAATAACGGTGCACTCAACAAGCCACCCCCTCGGGAACCTAGACCTTGGTTCAATTCGAATCCAAGGAGGAAATTCACACCGTTAGGAGAATCTCAAGAATCGGCCCTCAGAAAGTTGTTGGCTAACAATGAAATTTCTCTACCGCCAACAGGTGACTATGAGCCTATAGTCAAACCTCCCTATTGGAAGGACACAGACAACTGCGAGTATCATCGAGGAAGGGGGCACACGACTAACAATTGCATTCGCCTCAAGAATGTCATACAGGATATACTGGATCAGAATCAGGGAGGAACACAACAGCATACCTCCAATGAATCTCATGTGGCCTACCGCGATCCTCTTCTAAATCACAACAGGCCGTATAACTACAATCACAACAGCGGTCACAATAATCGCAACAATGGCCACAACAACAACGATAGTCACAACGGCAACAACTCCAATGGCCATAACAATAATGACAACAATCGCAACAGGCCAACCAGAACAGTGGATCGAGTAATGCTAACTATGCAAGCGTTCCCTTTGAGTACACCATTAACTGCATTTCTGAGCATGTTCCGCAAGTCAACGTCATATCCCCCAACCAACAACCAGGACCTAACAGAACTGGTTGTAGTATAATTACCCGCAGTGGTAAAGTCACGATCAATACCACCCCTCCAAGGTCGTCGCCATCTCCGTCTAACTCCCGCCCATATAATGTCATCGACCAATTGCAAAAAACTCCGGCTCACATTTCTATATTGGAGCTCTTGCATCTATCTCCTTCTCATAAGGAGATTCTTGAGAAAGCCTTAGTGGAAACTACTGTCCCCACTAACCTAGCCCAAGAAAAGTTTCAAACCATGGTGGGTAATTTGACATCCTCCACTTCCATCTCATTTACAGAGCAAGATGACCTTTCCATATCTCAACCCCACAACACCCCTCTACACATTGTCGCATTCGTGCACAAGCACCGCATCAAGAGGGTTCTCATTGATGGGGGTGCCGGTTTGAATATTTGCACTTTGAAGCTAGTCCTTGCATTGGGGTTTTCTGAACAGGCAGTAGATCCTAGACGGAAAATTACTATCAAAGCCTATGACGAGGAGGAACGCACCACAAAGGGCACGGTTGTCCTACCCATTCAAGTGGGACCGGTAATTAAAGATGTGGTGTGCCAAGTCCTTGATCGGGAGCTTGCTTACAATATTCTACTAGGGAGACCATGGATCCACGCCATGAAAGCTGTCCCCTCCACCTACCATCAATGCATAAAGTTCCCACACGATGGCAAGCAGGTCACCATACACGGCGACCCCGACCCCTACCAACATTGCAACTCTTTCCAAGCAAAACCGGAATGTGTCATACCCAACAATCGAGCCCATATCTCCCCTACTCCGCCACAAGACCATACTGCCGAAGCTTCCTCCTCACGGCCCAAACCAATGAAAATCACCATAAAAGAAAATGGCGTGGGGGAATACCAGATTGAGCACAGCCTCAACCTTGCAAAAATGCCCTTGTCTCCTCGCTCCTTTGGCCAGCCCAAGCATCAACCTGGGCATTTTCCAAAGCCCTCTGCTCCTCCTATCACTCCCGCAAACCCCTTTGTAAAATGGGGGACCTTATCCGATGAATCAGAGGAGCGAGATCTCTTGCAATGGCTTTATGCCGAAGAAGAAAACACACCCCAAGAGCCACCTAGACTCCCTACAGAACTCTATGGACGGGGTGAAACCATCTTGCATAGGATGGGATATGAAGGACAAGGCCCTATCGGCCTCAGAAAAGAAGGGATCATCGAACCTATACAACCTTCTTCCTCCTCTTCGGCTCGAAACACGACTGGCCTAGGGTACAAAGGCAAGGGTAAAGCCAAAGAAAATGCCTGCCTAGTGGAGACAATTCAAACACTCCAAGAGGATAGTGACGCAGATTCAGATGATTCCAATCAGTATGAATGGGACGAGCTGACAGAACACTCCTACGATGACAAGGAGGTTGACACCATCCAAACTCTTAGCCCATATCATGAGAGACAAACGCAATGGGACAGACCACTGGAGTCTGATTTGCCCCTCCCTGAGAGTATGGTTTTCGAGGAAAGTTTCGATTCCATTGCGATAAACAACTTGGAGGAAAGTACCACCCAGAACACTACCCCCACCTGTGCTCCTAGTATTTCCATCCACACTATCAATGAATCAGGTCTTTCATCCGACTCCCTTCCCCTCTTGCACCCTGAGCTTATTGACTAGGATCTGCAAGGAACCCCCCAATTAGATATGTTCCAGAACGATGATGCCTACATTGACTATATGGGACTTAGAGATCACTTACCAAAAGGGGATCATAAAGCCAGTTTCGCTATCGAACTTAATACTGTAGCTTACTTCGGGGAGGGTGCCAAGCCTTCTAGTTGCAAAAATATAAAGATCAAAAAGGAATCTGACGGTGAAAACCGCCGTGCGGCAGTGTCAGATCATAAAATAGTAAAAAGAAAGGACGTATCTGAAGGTGAAAACCCAACTGTGGCACCTGACGATGGATTGCTTGACACCCTCCCAAGTGACATGTATCAAGAAAGGTCACAGATCGTGGTAGAGCCAACAGAGCCAGTGAACATTGGAACCGAAGAGCAGCCTCAGATTATCCACTTTGCCAAATCTCTCACGCCGCCTGAGAAAACCAAGTTTGTACCATTCTTTAAAAAGAAGAGAGGCAGCTTTGCTTGGTCATATGCCGACATGCCAGGTTTGGACCCAAACCTGATTCTACATCACTTGCCATTGGATCCAGGGGTGAAGCCCGTAAAGCAAAAACTGAGAAAAATGCATCCCCATATTGCCCTCCTGGTCAAGGAAGAACTCAAGAAATTGTTAGACGTGGGGTTCATCAGGGCCATAGATTACCCCGAATGGATATCAAACATCATGCCAGTGTCTAAACCAGATGGCAGAGTTCGACTATGCAACGATTTTAGAGACTTAAACAAAGCATGCCGCAAAGATGACTTTCCCTTGCCTAACATCGATATCATAGTCGACCTCACGCAGGACATACAATGCTGTCACTTATGGATGGATTCTCAGGGTACAACCAGATCAAAATAGCACTAGAGGATCAGCACAAAACCGCTTTCACTTGTCCATGGGGTACCTTTTGCTGGAATGTCATGCCATTTGGGCTGAAAAATGCAGGTGCTACATATCAGCGGGCCATGACAACCATCTTTCATGACATGATGCATGTAACTATGGAGGATTATGTGGACGATATCTTGGCAAAATCTCTCACCAGGGACCGACACTTGGATATCCTAGAAAAAGTCTTCCAACGGTTGGACCAATTCCAAGTAAAATTGAACCCGAAGAAATGTGTGTTTGGGGTAACATCGGGCAAGCTGCTAGGCTTCATCGTGTCAGCAAATGGCATAGAGGTAGACCCGGCCAAGGTCAAAGCAATCATGGACATGCCTCCGCCCAAAACTCTAACACAGTTGAGATCCTTACAGGGCAAGCTACAGGCCATCCGCAGGTTCATCTCACAGCTGGCAGACAAGTGCCACCCTTTTAGCCATCTCCTACATAAGAATGTTCCATTTAAATGGGATAAGCAGTGCGAAGAGGCATTCAACAAGCTCAAGGAGTACCTCATGAATCCTCCTATACTCATGCCTCCGATCCAAGGAAAACCTTTGATTCTCTACATATCTGCTACACCTACTGCTCTTGGGGCTCTCCTAGCACAGCAAGACTATGAGAACAAGGAAAGAGCTGTGTACTACATCAGTCGAACCTTAGTGGGCTACGAGTTGTAGTACTCACAGGTGGAACGTTCATGCCTTGTGGTGGTTTTTGCCTCACAAAAACTCCGACACTACATGTTGGCACATCCTGTCAAACTCATTGCCAAGATCGACCCACTAAAATATCTTCTCAGCAAAGTAGCTCTCACAGGTCGACTAGCCAAATGGGTTATGCTTCTTAGCGAATATGATATAGAGTATGTGGACAGAAAATCCATCAAGGGGCAAATCATCGCTGACCAACTAGCTGAGGCACCATTACAGGACACTTCACCAATGCAGTTTGAGTTCCCCGATGAGTCTTTATTCACTCTGTCAACATCTCCTTGGAAACTCTACTTCGACGGGTCTTACACCAACCATGGATCGGGGGCAGGTATCTTGTTCATCACTGCCCAAGGCAACACAATTCCAAAGTCCTACAGGTTGTTATTTCCATGCACTAACAATATAGCGGAGTATGAGGCTTTGGTAATTGGTCTCAAGATGGCCACTGAGTGGAAAATCCAATCACTATGTGTCTACGGTGATTCTCAGCTCGTCATAAACCAGGTCAACGATGAGTATCAGACCAAAGATGAGAAGCTCATCCCATACAAATGGATGGTCAACGACCTCAAAGAACATTTTGGGACCATCTCGTTTGAGCAAATACCCAGGATAGAGAACAAAGTAGCAGATGCAATGGCGACCATAGCCTCTCTTCTTGAGATACCTGAACATGAGTCATGGTATGAGTTCTTAGTAGAAACAATTCGACAACCGGCTTATGATCTCCTCGAAACCCATTCCATTTGCCACCTAGTAGGATTTGATTCGCCTTGGTATGGTAAGACCTACACTTACCTCAAGGACAATGTCCTTCCTTTGGACCTCTCTTCCAACCAAAAATGAACTTTCATCCGACAAGCCTCCCGTTACACCATTATCGCTAATACCCTTTACCGACGTGGTCTGGATGGTACTTTACTCCGTTGTCTAGAACAAGAAGAATCTATAACTGCCTTGCGAGACGTGCACGAAGGGATCTGCGGAACACACTCCAGCGGTCCTTCCTTAGCTAAGAAACTCATGCGTTTGGGTTATTACTGGCCCAATATGGAAATGGATTCATATCAGTTCGTCAAAAAGTGCAAATAGTGCCAGATACATGGGAACCTGATTCATGCACCTGCTCAGGAGTTGAGATCTCTAACGACACCCTGGCCCTTTTGCCAGTGGGGACTTGACCTCGTGGGAAAGATTCATCCGTCCTCTTCCAACGGCCATAAATTCATCATAACCGCCACTGAGTACTTTACAAAGTGGATTGAAGCCGTTCCCTTATCAACCGTCACAGGAAAGCAAATTTCCTCTTTCATTCTAAATTACATTATCTGCCGATATGGCATCCCTTCATCCATCATAACGGATAACGGGAGACCCTTCAAAAATCAGGATGTCCAGGAACTTTGTGAACGTTTCAAGATCCAACATCGCTTCTCTACTCCATATTACCCCCAAGGTAACGGCCAAGCTGAGGCATCGAACAAAACCATTCTGAAAATCCTAAAGAAGACTGTCAATGAAGCTGGTCGCGATTGGCACGTCCAACTCAATCCCGCTCTGTGGGCCTATCGAACCAGCATACGCACTCCCACAGGTGCTACACCCTACGCCCTCGTCTATGGTTTCGAAGCCATCCTTCCCATTGAGGTCGAACTCCCATCCCTTCGGGTGTCGTTGAAAGGTCTCATATCAGACGAAGAGTACAGAGTCTCCAGGCTACAAGAGCTAGAACTGCTAGAGGAAAGGCGCCAAAAAGCTTTTGACCATCTCAAAGCCTATCAACAGATGATGTCAAGAAGCTACAACCACAAGGTTAGACCAAGATGCTTCAAGGTTGGGGACCTCGTCCTAAAAGAGAACCCTCGCAATCATCAGGACAGAGAAAAGAAAGGTAAGTTCGAGCCTAACTGGCTTGGACCCTATGTAATTGTAGCGGCTTACGGATTGGGGGCATATCAGTTGGCCACATCAGAAGGTGAGTTGTTTGATGATCCAATCAACAGCATGCACCTTCGCCGGTTCTATACCTAAGAGAACCCCAATGCAAGGGGGCACAATAAAGTCAAAAAATCAAAAAATCAAAAAAATCAAAAAAGTTACAAAGAGAAAATGCAAAAAAAAAAAATCAGAAAAAATAGAAAGCATACCAAAAAAAAAAAATCGTCCTTTGGTGAAAACCTGGCAAACAGGCGCCTTGGATAGGTATCATGATGAAAACCTGGCAATCGGGCGTCATGTTACTTTCTAGCTTCTCGTGCAAATAAAAGCAAGTGATGAAAACCTGGTAAACAGGCGTTACTTGTGACAAACCGCATTCTCCATCTTTGGGAATCCAATCACCTTGAGCCCATTCTCCCTCTATTTTCCTCATTTCACCCATATCCATCACATAATAAACACTTGACAGTTACCTATCATGGCTTGATACTCACCTTGTGGCCTTGTCAACCAAGGTTTTGTCCCATACCGTCTCCTCAATGTGAACCTAGTGTAGTGTCTCTCGTCAGTGTCTGTGGTCCGAATCCGTGAACTACGTTGCCTCTGCGCCGTCACGTAGGCAAGGCCATTATTCTAATGCGCCCCCGAGGCTTCCATCTCTCCCAAAGTCCCATTCGTCTCCTTTCTTGTCTTCATTCTTGTCGTCTTTCTTCTAGTCCATCCATGGTCCATTAGGGTTTACCCCGAACTACGTTGCCTCTGCGTCGTCACGTAGGCAAGGCCATTCAGCAATGAGCCCCCGAGGCACTAGGTCAGTCCCGTAGGGTCCGTCTTCTCAATAAGGATTGTGCAACCTTCTCATCAAGCAAGCAAACACAAGCAAACCCCGCGCTTCAAGCCGAAATCTTGACTATGAGCATCTTAACCTATCCAATGCAAAGCAAATACCCCAGGTCTTCTAAATGATTTTATGCAAATTAAGGCAAGAAATAAACACATATCAACGCAAATATGCTTTTGTAGATTGGAACCTAGGGTTAAGTTACAGAGTCTTGATTTTTGCTATCATACCTTCCTATGCTACTCAAGGATGCCAAAAGCTAGAGATGCTATGATGGGGGCATGATTACTTTCTTTGTTTGTTGTTTGTGGATTAAACTTTAGTAATGCGACGCCTTGTCTAAGGACATGATCAGCAAAAGATCATCGAGGACATCCAAGGCCTTACATGAACGGGGGCAATCCTTGCTTGTTGAAACGCAAGAAGTACTCAGGTCATCTAGATTCAATTTTGACTAGATGCTTGTATTAACTTGCTCAATCACACTCCATGTAAGCGATACTCAGGTCATCTCGGTTCAATTATACCTAGATGCTTGTATTCACTTACAACATTTCAGAAAAGTACCAAAAACAAAATGCCCAATGATGAAATAAAGCAATCTAAAAGCAAAACATTCGTGCTATATCCATACACCCATCCATACAATCCTCATTATTCAAACTATGCAGAGTAACGATATCAAGAAAAGTTCCTAAATCATTCTTTCGCAACCATTCCTCTATCCATCATGTCATTCTTATGTCGATAGAGTACATTTGGACATCACAAAAACAAGGCATATAGGAGCATATCATATCATTCGTAGAAACTAGTCCTGCACATGATTAGGTTAGTAGAATGCACCATCCAATGCATTAGGTCACCAATACATTTGCATCACATCTTAATCTTAAAAGCCCAGAAAATCAAACAACATAGCTAAGTGCATCACATATATAGTTACATCACCACATAGTACTCATGTTACAACTGCATACATTCAAAGCATTACATCATATAAACATCCAGTAGCATCTCACATATCTATACAGCATCATAACATAGAAATCATGTTCCATACACACATCTGCATTAGCTCATTTAGACACCACATATACAGTTACATCATAACATAGGAATCATGTTTCATATACATACATTTGCATCATCACATAGACATCATATTACATTTCGCATTCATTGGTCACATTAGATCATATAGACATCATATAGCAGCATATCAAAGTATTTCTCATATAGCATCATATAGACCATCTAACTATGCAATAGAATCACATCATACAATAGAAGTAAAATCATCATCTCATAACACATGCAATAGATACACAAAGCTGCATCATCATCCATACTATCATATACAAAGAGGTCCAAATGTACAATATCACCATCTCTCTCAAAATCAAAGTGTCATATACAATATGCGTCTAAATAGACGGTGATACATGTCCCAAAATGTACAAAATCTGGTCTATGTCTACCCCTGCTGCTGTGGGCCACCACTGCCAGCTCCTGACTGCTGAGGTCCCATCACGGATGCCCCTGACTGTGAAGGACCTGCTCTGTGAGCCACCCCCGACTGACTCCTGAAACTCCCTGCCCTCTGGCTCGACGCCACGGCACCGTGATACAAACCTCAGTAGTACTGAGCCTGTGACTGCGCTCTGGCTAGGTCTGTCTGCACCTGTGCCAACTGCGTCTGCAACTGGCCCCTGTGCTGCCTTTGCCTGTCCTGGCACCTGCTGCTGTGGCACCTGCTGCTATGGTACCTGCTGCTGTGGTACCTGCTGGGGTGGTGGCATCTGTGCCTACTGCGGCACCTGCTGCTAAACCTCTCCCTGTCCTGGCACTGCCTGCCCAGCCCGATCTATCCTCCTCCGCTGCCTTGGCCTCTCTGCAGCTCGGCCACCCCGTCGTCCTCGTCCTCCTCTAGTGCCCCTCCGCCCTGGGCCAGCCTCTCCCTCCTCCTCCTCTGAGTCTGCCTCATCAATACGAGGCACCAGCATACCGGGTCCTGAATATCTCGGGAAAGGATGTGCAGTGATCCAGTCCTCGTACTCCTGTGTAACCCCCGCATCTGCTATCTCTCTCCGCATGTCCCATGCCACATACGGCAACTGCTGGAACTCTGCCAGGGCCTCCTCGTACGAAGCCATCGGCCCCCATCTGACCCTCTCTGCATGAGTCCGGGCAAACATAGCCTGTCCCTGTGGCATGCCCTGTCTCCGCCCAAACTGTCTCAGCACTCGGCCCACCATCTGCCTCTCCAAGATGTGCCGTGTCCGGCCTATCAACCACCTGGTCTGGAAGCAGTAAGGCAGCTCATCTCCCTCATCATCCTTTAGTAAAAATTAAAAAGAATATATAAAGACTAATTAAAATATTAAAAAGTTATATTTTTACAAACTAAACTTATAGATCTACAAAATGGTATTTTTAGATTTTTTTTAAAGATTATTTACATGAATAGGAGTTGTTAGAACATCAAGTTTTTTAAATAATTTTATTGTTTTTGGTAAATTGAACTCAAAGTGATGTTACATATGTATTTAGTGGACACTTCCAATAGGAAAAGTTGTGGTCCAAATCTAATTTTGTTATAAAGAATCTAGCTTGAACATGTTTTGCTCTTGAATGCTGTACCCACATGCAAGCCTGCACCAAGATGGGAAACCTCGCAAACGTGGGATGTGGATTGCGAGATGACCTCTGGGGTTTTAGAAGATAGCTCTTCATAAGGTTTTCAATAAACCTATTTCAATTTTTTTAGAGAAAATAAAAAGGAAAACTTGAAAACAAATTCTAGCTAACATGGCGATACGCCAATTACAAAACTTTCCAACTTGCATAGGATTTTATTGTGCATAGGATTCGAAATTAGAAGACAAAATAAATACAAATACAATGATGAGAAGTGAGAATCACATAATCATTTAGTTGCATAAGGTTTGATAATCTCATATTTACAAATGAAGGCCACAAATCTGAGATAAGAAAACAAGAAACATTTTAACAGAATATATGGCACAGAATGACCATTTTCCCTTCATTGGTGAATTAAAATGAAGACACGAAAGGCTCCGAAGCACAATGCATCAAGATTCATTTAATTCTGAGAAAATTTGACACCAAGCCTACAAAAAATCTTCCTATTGTTGATGAATCCTCCTCTCTATCTTTGTCCTTTGTGATTATTATTTTTTCTGTTTTCTAAACTCAGATGATAAGGGCAAAAGAATCCCCCAAATCTCTCCTTTTTTTGTTGCATGTTGACTTGTTGTGAGATGACTCTGTGTTTGCTACCTTCACTTCCTCTTTTCTTATCATGCAAAAACCTCTCTTATTGTTGCATGCCTTTTATCACTGAAAGTGTGTTGTTGCTTTGTTTTTAACAGCATGAAAATAAAGGCATTCACTTTATTTCTCTTGTCATGTAGCTGCATGCTTTAATATAGTTTCTTATAAATGAAACTTTACTTTATTTTCCACTCCCATGAGTCTACAATTGCATGAAGATCATTAATAAATAAAGATTTAACTTTATTTCCTAAGGGCCCCACTTCCATCTTAAATGATTCACTTTATAATCTTGACTCACTTTATAATCTTCTAAAGATTTTAATAGAAGATTTAAATGAGAAACATTTTAAGCTTCTCGTGAGTTTTTAACCATGGGATTTCCTTTGCTACATGGCACATTGGTGCTCATTTTGAAACAAATTATTTTGACAATCCATCTGGAGTGCGCCATCTGTCAGATGAAAATCCAATCAATGGCTATGATGGTGTTGCATCTGAAGGTTCTGTGCAATGTGTTTGTATGCTTTGATCGGCTACTCCATTCCATTAAACCCTTGTGCCATACTTTTACTTGCTTGCAATGTGATTCCTTAAAGTCACCTTTGATAGGCACACAATCTTACGTAGCTTCCACCATCCTTGGAATGGATCGCTCTTCCCTTCATTATTTTCTGATACATAATGTAAAAGAGCATTCCAAATATGATACAAAGGAGGGACAAAATAATCTCTATTGGTACTGTGGTAAGACAGGTGTGTGGCCAAAATGTAGTGCAAAAAAATATTAGAGAGATTACCCATAAGGCCATTGTGAATGCGTTGTACTTCCACTTCTCTTTGACAAGCGATTGCATCTGCATCTCCACTTGTTCATCCTTTGGCTTCCCAATCTCAAAATCATCACGTTGGAAATTAGGTGTTGATGTCTCCATCAAAACAACAGAATAAGGTTGGGCCTCATGCCTTGTTTCTTCGTTAGATGGCATATGTAGGAAGAAGGAAAATGGTTTGAAAATAAACCAAGGACACAAAATATACGAGTTCAACTCCATTATATTGTGATAAGGTGGGATTATTGGAAGAGGACTTAAACAATCAAACTCATCTAACGCACAACTACAATTGATTGAAAGTGCTGAGATTTTCTACAGCTATACAAAATGTAGAAAAATACAACTGAATTTTGTCTAGAGGGAGATAACGTATGGCTTAGATGAAAGCAATCCTTGTTCATGAAGATGTATTTATAGGTATTTCTCTAACTAAAGTTTTTTACATGGAGCAAAGGGAAAAGTTCAAGTAATGTCAAAGAGAAATGGGAGGAAATGTGTGTGAAAGTTAAAATGGTACCATTCCTACTTTTACAAACTAGGAAATTGCTACAGAGTTTCCTCACTACCTTCCACTAGGAAATTCTTGCAAACTTTCCTCACTATCTTCCATGGCATTCCTCACCAACATGAGGTTATTTTCCACAGTTGGCACATGCGAAGAAGCCTCCCAATGACAATATTTTCTCCATTTCTGACACCTATCTATTGAAAGTATCCCTTATCATCATCATCGAAATATTCTTGATCTTCTCTATAAGAGTTGTGGCTCTACTTTTTTTATCGACACCTATCTATGAGAGCTATGACTACTTCTTTTACCCCAGCTTAATGACAATCTCCTCAAATACCAAAATAGTCCAGAAGTTTCAAAATGGCATGAAAAATGCACAACATTCTTAGCGGCTCTCAGGGGAAGTGTGTCAACACATGCCAAATCCAAAAGAAATGCCTTGATTCTATTGGGTATCAGAGTCAAAAACATACTAAAACTACAAACAAACTGAGCACATTATGAATATTGCCATTGAAACTACAACATATGCAATCACAACCTATGCACAACCAAACTGATACAAACTGCCAATCATCATATCCCCTGAAGTTGAAACTGAAATATTGCACAACCATTGACCCATTCTGTAACTTATCCACAAATTGATGACTGTTGACCACATTTTCAAAACTCTATTACCACTGTGCTTTATTGAAAACAAACTAAAAATTGAAATCTAATGTTGCAGCTGCAACTTATTCCTTAAAAATAGAAACTAAAACTATAGACAAGTGAAGAATATAGGAATGTGCCCATTCAAAGGAACAACAAAATAATTTCCTTATCTGATGATTCTGCTCCATGTGATCCATTTTGAACTAATAAGAGACCAAAAAAAATGCATGAAGAAATATAGGAAAAACTTGTACCTCTTTGCTTTCCCGAATTTCAGAGACTCCTCTTTTGCTTTGAAATACCATTCATGCTGATTTGCATATTGCTCTTCATTCAATGGAGGGTGGGAAGTGAATACTAAACATTGGAGCTCACATTCTTGCTTGCATTCAGAGGCATTTGTTAACTTGACCTCATTGGTGACTTTTGTTGCATGTTCCTCTACATGATCATGATCCAAGATAGCACCAAAATCTGGTTTGATGGTGACTAAGATGATAATAAATGTTCTGAATCTGATCAAAATTTCTTCTTGAATGAAAAATGGAGTATGATTATATTTCATATGTAACCCTTCACTACTACAAATGTCCCTTGATGTATCATGATAAAGGGGCTTCAAGTGAATCTGAAGATCTTCCTCATGAAAGAGAGAATACCCATCCTTAATAATAGAAAATAGATCAAACTCTTCTTTAAAACTTGCACATAAGATTACTTATGCTTTCTTCATGTTATCACCTGGAATTGCACCATGCTTGAAACTCGTTCAAGTATTCCAATGACACAATTGGACTGACCTCAAGGTGTGGGACCTTGCAGATGAGATCAGACCTCCAGAGAAGGTTGGTTCCTCTTTCTAAACTTAAGTTTTAGAGCAATTAATTAAACCTATGCTACTAATCACCAGGTAAAAGGGAAAGAAGGAGAAACTAAAATTAAAAGAGGTGATGCACCAGATTTAGAGTGTTAGCTAGGACTGATCACATAACACAACAATGACCTCAAATACTAATAGAGAAGTTCACATAGACTTACAGCTTTAATAGAGGCTCGAATTAGAGAATTGTAACTACAAGAGAGACCATTTTACCCACAGAATAAGCTACAGATTTCAAGTAAACACAGAGCAAAAGCATAATAGAGGCAAAATATCAGTGATTGTATTGATTGTGAAGGATAAATAACCATTACAAAAGAGAGACAATTTGTTACAGAGAAATAGACACAAAATAACCATCTACATTCATTGGTGAACCATTATTAGAGACATCAAAGGCTCAACTTTGAGCACAATGCATCAGATTTGACTGGTTCTTGTAAATGCATTACAAGGTCTATGACAACAAACTATCCAACCTGTATAATAACCTAGAAGAATAGCTAACCAACAAAAATACATCTGAAACACATGCATATATAGCTTTACAAATCATTATAGTAGTCATGGACGTGAGAAAGAGTGATCAACAAGGAAAATTGTCACCCATGTTGTAATAATTTCACTTCTGTGTCCTTGGAACACACCCAAATGGCTCTACCCTTGAAATATGCTGAAGAAGATCTCCCATCCATGCCTTGGGTATAAGAAATTCAATGCAAAGGAGATACAGTAGCTAGGGGGCAAGAAATCCATTTCCAACAAGTAATCAGGATCTTAAGAAGCATTAATGGCGGTCAAGAGGGTTGTTGAGCAGTCCCATCGCATTTTGAATAGTAGAAAGGGCCTTAAAGGTGAAATAGGTAGGGCCTAGACCAATCGAGCTTCCTCTGATCAGTCTCCCACCAAGCAGGCCTTTGAAAAGTGAAGGAGGAAACCCCAATCTCCCAAGTCTGAAAGGGACAATAGGGAAATCATCAAGCTTCTAAGATCAAGTCTTCACCTTGCATCATGTTTTTTGAAAAATGAATCACCTGATCCCCGACTCCACAATACTTGGAAGGAATTATGAAGATTGGCGGGAGTCGAACCTCAGGCCTTCCAGCTTCCACCTACCAACAAAAAAGAGGAAGGAGACCCCTCTTGTTGAAATCTAAAACACTTAGATAGATTTATGGGCCCAACGGACTTCGACCGGCGGGCCTTCTGCCCATCGCCTACCAAATGGAAGGAAAAAGACCGCAACCCCAGCCTTTGAGCTCTGTAGCACTTAAGCATTCAAAGGCCTCATTCAAATTCAGCCATGTGTCAATAGTTCGCATCAGCGCGCCCCTCATCGGGTCCCACTTAATTGATGTCGTGATCTTGCACTCTATGTCCACGTGGAACATACTAATACCACTCTTCAAAGTCCTTCGACTGACCTTGTACACGTGGTAGCATATCACAACAGTGCAAAGCTGACTCAACTTTGACAACTATCCTTTGCATGGATGCAAAGTTTTTAGAGCTTCAGAGATCAGGCCTTCCTGTTGACACATGCTCAACAGAAGATGAAAGGCCACAAGCCCGACCTCCAACGCCTGATACACTTATGCATTTTTGCTAGAAACCAAGGCGGACTTCAGAGCTGAAAGACGTGGAATAATGAAGGGAACCCCAAACTCTAAAACCCTGAAAAGGTAGGAATCACAAGGAAAACACTTAGGATTTTGGACTTATCCATTTTGGGGGGTTTTCCTTGCAATTCAAAAGGGAAAACACTTAGAATTCTCATGGATCTTGTGGCTATTTGGCCTGAAGGAAAAATAGGACAACATTTTGGCTACTATGCAAGGGTGTTTGCCTGCTAAACACTGGAATCCACATGCCTTATTAATCCATTGGGCACAGAGTCAAAAGGGCAGCAAGAACAAGGACAGGGTTGGCCATACCAACACAAAACTGAACACCCCCTCCAAGAACAAGACAAAGAAAAAAGAACAAGGCAAACCTCCTCCTAATGAGAGTGCAATAGAGTGCAACATCACTTATTGAAAGGAAACACACCTAACATATTTACAAAATCTCACAACCATACTAAAAGTAAGGTTTGAGATTGATCCCATTGACTGGGATTGGCAGAACCTCTCCATTTAGCTTGGAAAGTTGGAATGCATTGGCATGTTTGCAGCTAGTAATAATATAAGGGTCACTCCATATGGCATCAAACTTTGAATGTTTCCCATTTTTAGCTCTATCTTCATCCCATTTCAACACCAAATCTCCCTTACTAAATGTTTTGCTAGTTGATTTTTTGTCAAATGTTCTTTTTACTTGATCTTGGTTGGCTTCAAGAGTCTTCATGCCAGCATCTCTCTTCTCCTCTAGCTCCATCAGTTCAGCAAACCTCACAGTCATGGCATCATTTTCTTGCAATTCTAGCTATTGTGTCAACTCAAGGGAAGGCAACTCCAGTGACAGTGGAAGTCTTGCTTCCTTTTCATAAACCAACATGAAGGGTGAACTGCCTATGACCCTCTTAGGGCTGATCCTGTTAGCCTAGAGAGTTGTTTTCAACTTGGAATGTGAAGTTCTCTAATTATCATCCACTATCCTTTTGATGATCTTGATTAGGTTTTTGTTTGTGGACTCGGCCAGGCCATTGCCCTTAGGGTACTAATAATTGGAGGATGTCTTCAAATATATCCTATGCTTGCTTGCCCACTCACTAATTTTTGTGCCTACAAAGACCTTAGCATTATTAGAAATAATGGTGAATGGAATGCTAATCCTGGTAACTATTCCCTCAAGGAAATCTAAAACAGAGGTCTCTGTGGTATCCTTCAAGGCAACCACCTCTGTCCACTTTGTGAAATAATCAGTAGCTGCTAAAATCCACTTATGACCAGCACTGGAAGGTGGATTAATCATCCCAATGAAGTCCAAGCCCCATTGGGCAAATGGATGATCAGCCTGAATTGGGTGCAGGGGAAGAGTAGCCAACTTTTTCTTACCTGCAAATAATGCACATTATTTGCAGCTCCTTACCCATCTATGGGCATCTCTTAACAAATTGGTCTAGTAATAACTAGTCCTAATGATTTTGATAGTAGTTGTTCTTGGTGAATAATGGTCACCAACATGGCCATTATGGAACTCTTATAGCACCCTTGAGGTCTAATTTTATGCAATGCATTTAAGAAGAACTCCATTGGTGTTTTTTATAAACAAGACATCATCAACAAGAACATAAGGAATGGACTGGAGTCTGAAATAGTTTCTTTTTTATTGATCTTGTCCATCTAGGCACCTACCTGACTGTAGAAAGGTGGCCATGTCATGGTACCCGTCGTTTGGAGCGTGGGACCCAACTGGCTGCGCCTATTCAAGGACACATACAACATCATTTCTGGCTTCAAAATCTATGGCCATCTGTTCACATAGTCCTTTGTCTCTTACCAGCTTGGTGATGCCAATGTTGACAGCATACACCATGACCTTTGTGATTCACCCAACCCTCTTCTCACTGACATCTCTGCTCAAAAGGATTTATTTTATGCCAGGGTGGTTCACTATCAACTGTATCTTTCTATTTGAAAGCACATGTCTAAATTTCTTGAGTGCTTTTACTATAGAAAACACTTGTTTCTCAAAAAAATCATACTTTAGCTCATTCTCTTTAAGGGGCTGGCTGAAGAAAGCAATTGGTTGCTCCAACTTCTCTTCATTTTGTTGTGTCAAGACTGTTGATATGCCCTCCTTGTCTCCAAAGGCATAAAAGATAAAATCCTTCTCATAGTTCATTTTTATCAACGTAGGAGCTTGTGCAATGGCTTGTTTGACAACTTCAAAATTGTCCCTGCCTTCTTTTGACCATGTGAAGGTAGTATTTTTCCTAAGCATGGTGGTGAGGGGTTTTGCTATTCTAGAAAAAATTGGTATAAAGCTCCTCACGAAGTTAATCTTACCTAGGAAGCTTTGTAGGCCCTTCTTGTGACTCGAAGGGGAAGAGATAGAATGACACTGTTGCTTTCTAGGTCGATGGCCAGTCCTCCTTTTGAGACGACATGTCCCAACAATTTGCCTTCTAGGTTAGCAAACACACATTTCTTTGGATTCAATGACACACCATATTCCCTGTATCTTTCAAAAACGTTTCTCAAATGACCTAAGTGGTCAGCTGCATGCTTAGAATATACAATCAAATCATCAAGATACAATAGAATAATATCATTGATACCCATTGCTCTTTGGAAGGTTTCTCCAGTATTGGTCAACCCAAATGGAATTTTCTGATAAGCTAAGGTACCCCATTTGGTGGTAAAGGTTGTCTTATATTAGTCTGATTCTTTTACAAGAATCTAATTATATCCTGAGTAGCCATCTAGGAGTGAAAACCTTTCAGCTCCTGCCACTGTTTGTAATATTTGCTCCATTAAAGGGAGTGGATAGTGGTCTTTAAGGGAGGCCCTGTTTAGGTTTCTAAAGTCCACACACAGTCCGATTTCCCCATTCTTCTTCCTAACTGGAACAAGGTTAGTAACCCAAGAAGAATGTTTAATTGGATAAGTGATTTTAGCCTCTATGAGTTTGGATAGCTCTTTCCTCATTAATGGCTCAATTTTGGGATTGACTGGCCTTTGTTTTTGGTAGACAAGTTTGCATTAGGATCTAAATCAATGGTATGCTGGATTAAACCATGGTCAAAACATTTCAGATCCCTATAATCCCAAGCAATTAAATCATTAAATTTATTACAAAGTTCAATAAAACCTTGTCTTTCAGCTTGATCACATACCTTGCCATGTTTTAGAAATCTACCCTGTGTAATTTCTACCTCTTCATAGTCCTCTTTTTTTATTGTCATGTTCATCTTCTCCCTTTTATGTCGATCATCAACACCAAATATAATCTATAAAGTGACCAATCCCCTAGGTAGTTTATTGGTCTTTAGCTGGATCACCTGGTCACCATACTGCTCTTGCAACTTGGATTGATTACCAGCAGCAAATTCTGCCTCATATTACAAGAAATTTACTATCTACTAGTCATTCTCAAATACCTTCCAGTTGGACACGTTATCAAGCATAGCAGGCCGTACAACAACTTTCACATGCTGATCCGAGCTTTGTTTGACATTCTTGGGAATATCAAACTGGGCACCAACTGTAGCCAGCCTATCAACATCTTTGTTTCTTCTTCTAGGCATTGCCTAGATATTGAAGGCATTAATGTCTTCAATCAGGTCCCATACTATGTGCTTATATGACTTCAACAAGTTATTCCTTGAAGCACTTTGTGATTTGATTTAGTGGACAACAAGCTCATTATCACCAAATGCTTGTAAAATTTTTATTCCCCTCTTTTGTGTTAGCTGTATGCCTTGAATTAAGGCCTCATACTCGACCACATTATTGGTACAACTCAATTGTAATTTAAAGGAAGAGAAATAATTTTCTTTTTGGGGTGAAATTAGTACAACCCCAACACCTCCTACATTTTTGCTCCTGGAGCCATCAAAATATAATTGTCATATTCCACTTGGATCTACTATTGAATTTTCTAGATTAGGGATGATACCATCCTCCTCCTAGATACAATAAGTATCCAAACCTATTTGTTCTACATGATCTAGGGCATCAAACTGAAAATAATTTGCCCGCTCATCAAGTAATATGTCTGGAACTTCTTCTATAGGTGTTGCAACTTCATGAATAGGGATACCCTCCTCTTCCAGATCATGGATTGTGTAATTCATGTTCAAAGGGGTAGGAGTATAAGGCTCTATGTGGTCATTGGATATTGGTTCAGCCTTAATGGTCACCTTAGTGCCATATCTAGTTCTGAATAACATATGGGACCAGTCAGAAGATAAGTGCCCACCTATTTTAGCAGTGAAATCTCTAGATAGGCATATGTGGAAGTCTGCAGGGAGGTCAATAATTGAGATATCTTGTAAAATAGAGTAGCTAGGGAATGCATGCAAGGTGAGCTTCAAATCCTTAACTACACCTACTGTATTAACAATAGTGTCATCTAATTTCACTATACCCCTTGTTACAGGTTCATACTTAATGCCCAACCTATCAAATATTTCTTTAGGCATAACAGAAGTACCAGCCCTAGAATATATCATGAAATTATGTAATAATTTATCACCAATAATGAGAGAAACATAGAAAGGAGGGGACTTACTGGTTTTACTTATGCTTGTCTCCTCTTCTGGTTGGCATAGGTTTGTTGGGGTGGTCACCTTTTCTTTTGTTGTCTCCACAGCAGGCCGATTGAAACTTGTTAGGGCTTCCTGAAGTAAATCCCTCTATGATGGGATTAACAAGGCATCCCACATAATGACATTCAGGTTAGTCCTTTTCATCTGATCAACTATGCTGAAAGGGATTTGACTAAACCTCTAGGTTACCTTTGCAACCACAGTGTCAACCTTTGTTTGTTGGTAGGCATGGGGTTGTTTCTCTAGCACTGGATTTACCTTACCAACAACCTGATATGCTTGTTTTGAAGGAGTCTTGGTTGTCACACCTTCATTTGTAGCCATTTGGGATGCATGAGAGGTAGATGCTTGACCAACTTTAGGGATTGATGCATCCTCAGTGGCTCTTCTTTTGGCCCTTGTGTTGTGTTTTATTGGGATTGCACCTTGATTAATACCACAAAAGTCATCCTATGTCTAATTCATTAAGGTATAATTGTTTTGTATTTATTTCTTCCCTCCCACCATCTCTTGGATGGAACTAGGTTGTTGCCCTGGGAGGATTGGTTGGATTTGTACTGTCAAAGCCTGACTAAACGATCTGCTTTAGCAAAAATCCTGATCATGAGGTTGATTGCATGGATAGCACCAATCACTGTCCTGAGCCATGTTGTTTTGTATGGGTACCAGAGGTCCAGATGTGCTTGCAGCATTAGGATGGACACCATTTAGTGGCCTGATGTAACTAGGTTGATTTTGCCTCTGCACATTACCTTGATATGACGGTTTGTTTTAATGATAAGTCTGATTGAATGGTTGATATGGCCTACTAGGTTGTGCATGTTGACTTCTTTCCAATACCAATTCATTGGTCAGGCTTCTAATTAGAGCATCTTTATCATCTACCTTTTCCACTGCATGTGTAATCAGAGGAGTAACATGGGTGACTATTGTAGGTATTGGCACTGCAACAAGTTGGATGACAAGTGCCTCTGGAAATAAGGGCATTCATAGTTTTGGGGCAATTTTCCCAACCTGAATTAGACAATTCGTCGCCCTTATTGCTATGTCATATGCACCTGGTAGCATTGTCTCGCCCATGAATTGGATCATAACAACAATATCAGGGTTTAAGGACTTCAAATAATATATGAAGGCAGTGTTTGGAGAGGGCTTCACCAACAATTGAATTATATCCCATGTCTTCTAAAATCTGTAATTAAAGTCCACCATGAACTCATGGGGATCCCTTTTGATTGTGGCTAACTGCTCCATCAAAGACAAATGATCTCTTATTCTCAAAGTGTTGGCAAAGTCTCATTCCCAAGTCATCCCAATTGTGAATGGAATTAGCCGGTAGACCTCTATACCACTAGAGTGTTTTTCCTTTGAAGGAAGAAGCAAGAAGTCTCACAGCAACATTGTCTGTAGTGACATTGTGGATAGAGCACACACTAGCAATGTCTTGGATATGCTCAACAGGGGTGGTAGATTTTTCACCATTAAAGAATGGGATAGCTTTTAGGGCAGAGGTAGGGATACCATCATATTGCACTAGGTCAAGAGGGTTTCCTCCATTGAAAGTAACAAAAGGGAGGTTCCTTGTCATGTTGGGGATATTCAGATTAATTCTAGGTATATGCAAGGTCCTTCTTGAATACTCAAATCTAACAGGAATCGACTAGGCTCTTGAAGGAGATGGAACAACACTCCTATTCTCTCTCACAGGGGACCTAGATAATCTACTTATTCTTCTTAAAGAAATGAAAGATAACTCTACAAATTGGAAATTACCTCTTGAAGAAGATCTGGTCTTCACTCCAAACATGAAATGTTAGATTGATTTGAATACTGGACTAGCAGAGTCTCTAGGTGCTTGTTGATTTTTTCCACAATAGCGAATGACCCAAGAACAACACCAAAATTTCTTAGTTAAGCTCTTACTCAGAGCAGAGGGGTCCCACTAGGCATGCTAGAAATTGTTATCACCTGGGATTGCACCCTACTTAAAGCTCGTTCAAGCATTCCAATGACACGATGGGACTAATCTCAAGGTGTGGGACCTTGTAGATAAGATCAAACCTCCAGATAAGGTTGGTTCCTCTTTCTAAACTTAAGGTTCAGAGCAATTAATTAAACCTATGCTATTGATCACCAGGGAAAAGGGAAAGAAGGAGACACTGAAAATAAAAGCTTGGTGATGCACCAGATTTAGAGTGTTAGCTGGGACTGACATAACACAACAATGACCTCAAATACTGACAGAGACTCACACAAACTTACAGATTTAATAGAGGCTTGAATTAGAAAATTGTAACTACAGGAGGGACCATTTTATCCATATAATAAGCTACAGATTTCAAGTAAACATAGAGCAAAAGCATAAGAGAGGTAAAATATTAGTAATTATATTGATCGTGAAGGCTAAGTAGTCATTACAAAAGAGAGATAATTTATTACAGAGAGGTAGACACAAAATAACCATCTACATTAATTGGTGAACCATTATCAGAGACATCAAAGGCTCATCTTCAAGCACAATGCATCAAATCTGATTGGTTCTTATAAATGTGTTACAAGGTCTGTGATGAAAAACTATCCAACCTATATAATAACCTAGAAGAACAACTAACCAACAGAAATACATCTGAATCACATGCATATATAGCTTTTACAAATCACTGTAGTAGCCATGGACATGAGAAAGAGTGATCAACAAGGGAAACCACTGCCCATGCTGTAATAACTTCACTTCTATGTCCTTGGAATGCCCCCAGATGACTCTGCTCTTGAAATCTGCTGAAGATCGCTTGCCCGTGCCTTGGGTATAAGAAATTCAATGCAAAGGAGCTATAGTAAAATAGGGGGTGAGAAATCCATTTCCAACAAGTAATTAGGCTTTGAAGAAGCATTAATGGTAGTCAGGAGGGTCATTGAGTAGTCCCATTGCATTCTAAATAGTAGAAAAGGCCTTGAAGATGAAACAGGTCAGGCCTCAACCAATCGGGCTTCCTCTGATTGGTCTTCCACTATTCAGGCCTTTGAAAAGTGAAGGAGGAAACCCTGATCTCCCGAGTCTGAAAGGGATAATAGGGAAACCATCAGGCTTCAGAGATTAGGCCTTCATTGTGCATCGTGTTTTTGAAAAGAAGAACCACCTGATCCCTAACTGCACAATACTTAGAACTAATTATGAAGATCGGTGGGAATCAGGCCTCGGGCCTTCCGCCTTCCGCCTGCCAACAGAAAAGAGGAAGAAGAAGACATTGCTTGCTGAAGTCTGAAACACTTAGATAGATTTATGAGCCCGGTGGACTTCAACCAATAGGCCTTCCACTGAGATTGCCTACCAAATGGAAGGAAAAAGACCATAACCCTAGCCTTCAAGCTCTGTAGCACTTAGGCATTAAAAGGCCCCTTTCAAATTTGAGCATGTGTCAACATTTCACATCAACACACCCCTCATCAGGTCGCACTTAATTGACATTGCAATCCTATGCCCTACGTCCATGTGGAATGTACTAATACCACTCTTTGAAGTCCTTCGGCTGACCTTGTACACGTGATAGCCTATTGCAACATCGTAGAGCTAACTTGGTTCTGACAACTATCCTTTGTGCAGATGCAAAGTTGTCAGAGATTTGGAGATCGGGCCTTCCTATTGATGCATGCTCCACAAAAGATGAAAGGCTGCAAGCCCGACCTTTGATGTCTGATACACTTAGGCTTTTTTGCTAGAAACCAAGGTGGTCTTCAGAGCTAACAGATATGGCATAGTGAAGAAGGGAACCTCGAACTCCAAAAGCTTGAAAAGGCATGAAACATAAGGAAAACACTTAGGATTTTGGACTTAAGTGTCGAATCCTTGGCATTGATTTTATAGGAGACATTGAGGAACGTGATAGGCCTCCAATTGTAGATCTCCTTAGGATCACTGAACTTAGGTATGATTTTGATATTGCCTTTGTTGATTAAGTTGTCTAATGAGCCATTTTGCATTGCTTCAAGATAAACTTATGCAAATCATAGCCCATTGTATCCCAAAAAGTTTTGTAGAACTCATAGGGGAAGCCATCCAAGCCAAGGGATTTTTCATTGGCCATAGAAAATATAGTCTCCTTGAGATCTTCTTGAGTTAGAAGCTAATCACACAGAGTGCATTGAGCACTAGAGATTTGACAAGGGACTAAAACAAGACATCGTTGCAATGCAGAATCCTTGGTTAGAGTGTAAGCCTAGGCTGAGAAGACTTGTTCATAATGATGAACAAAGTCTTGAAGGATGTATGGTAACTCTTGGAAGAGTTGTTGCCCCTCTCGTATTTTCTAGATGGATTGAGAAGCATGTCGAGCCCACATATCCTAGAAAAAATCTTTACAAACAATGTCCCTAATCTTAAACCAATGGAGTCGAGCCTTGATTTGAGCCCCATGGGTTGAATGGACATCGACGATCTACTTCTGTTGCCAGAGTTGGGTGGCCAAATCAAATAGATGAGCCTCAAAAGTAGCGGTGGCAAGGTAGAGCTCTTGGGTGGTGGCTTCATAAGAGTGACAGTGGAAATGGGAAAGTTTCCACCCATAAATGTAGAGAAATCGTGAAGTCCAAGTGATGGCATCATTCCACCAAGTTATCCAACTAGTCCCATGTATGGGACATGGTTCTAAGTTCCAAACACGTTGAATATGAGTTGAGATGGCCTTGTGATGGAGAAGTGATGTGTTAAGAAAAATTGAGTCTTCAAAACTTTGGGTTTGGAAGTTCTCCATTCAATATAAAACCATATTGGGAAATGATCAAATAAGACAAGATCAACCAGTGGTTTGATAGGCAAGGAATAACAATTGGCAAATGAAAAGAATGACTGGGCAGGAATCATGGTATGATCAAGTCATTTAAAGACCCTGTCAGAGCCCACTCTTAAATTACTCCATGTGTACCAAAGTGAATGATCTTGGTGACATCCAACATTGGTATTGAAAAGACCTAATTTATTACACATAATAAAGCAAGCCTCTCTTTTGCCAATTTTCCACCATATAGGCAAGGTTCTGTATTTATCATATGCACACTCAATCACATTAATATCCCCGCATAAAACCCAAGTGGCGGCCAATAGTGAATGAGCAATCCATCTCCAAAGAGAAGATCTCTCCACAACATCATTGTGAGCATAAACATTAATAACACCAAAGGAATGATTATTGACATTGAAAAGAGTCCATAATGCATGGTTGGTGGGGTCACATCCATGATTGACCAATAGTTGATGCCACGTAGGAGAGAGAAAGGCGACAACTCCGCCTCGGCCAGCCTCATGGTCATTGCAAAAAAATGGTTGGAGGGCGAAATAACTCAGCACACTACTGAAAGAAAAAAGCCAGACACTTTGACCTCCTGAAGGAAAATAACATCTAAATCTAAAAACTGACGATGAGCATCGTGAACGAAGTATTTTCGTGGAGGTCTGTAAGACCTCAAACATTCCACAAAATATAATTCATGAACAAGGATCGAGAGTCATCTCCTCATTATCCAGCTCGTCAAGAGCAAAATAACTCTTCTAAAATAAAGCATCATTTGTTGCAAATCTTCCAATTTAGAAGTTGAGTTAGATAGGCTATCGTTTGGATGGCACAAATTATCCTTCTTCAAGGTGCCTAGGTGGGCTGTAGGATCTCCTCTACTTAGTAGGAGGAGGGGAAGGGTGGTGCGTCGTGATGACCGGCAGTTGTGAGCCAATAGAGCCCGCTGGTGGGGATTTGAAAGCCTTCGTCTCTTGAGACGAGGGGGAAATGGAAGATTTCCCAACATCGGAGGGTTTTGAAATAGTCTTCATTGCTGAAGCCTCAAAGTAGAGGCTTTGGGGGCCAAATTGGAGGCAATTGAGTTCTTGTTTCACTGATTGACCATTGTGGACCATCCTTCCTCTTCTTTTGTAGGAGGAGACAATCTCGAAGAGGGTTGTGCCAAAGGTTTAGGGCACAAAGATGGTAAAGGGTACTATTTCGAATCTTTTGCTCAGAGGACTACAATGATAGTAGGTGTCAGACAAATTACTATATTAGACCCACTGGGAATAGTGGGTTTAGACAACTTGTATATCCACAAAGTCTTTGAGGTCATTAGAGAGGTTGGCCTCGACACAGACGTACTGGTGGGGACGAGTCGAATAGAACAGTTCAAGTTCTATGCATAACACAGTGTCGAGTGAGGACCCTATTTGGTGCAAGAAATTCCAATAAGGAAAGAGAAGACCAGGGAACTCAACCCAAATAGGAACTTGAAAGGATTTGTCATCTGAGATGATAAAGTCACAAGTTCAAGGTTTGAAAATGGGAAGGGAAGAACGAACAAGCCATGGGCCCTTGCTGAGATAGCCTCAACATGGTTGGCCTTAGCAAAACGAAAAAGAAAAAAACCTTTGGTAAGGGTTTGCATGGCATCAAGATGAATCCCATGCAAGGACCAAGCTTTGCCGACCCATTCTTTGAGCATGTTTTCAGGGGGGGCCTTCCTACAAAATACCCAATTAAAGTGAAAATATCTGGCCATTGGCAAGCATTATCAAAATCAGTAATGGGAAGAACAATAGTTGGAGGTGTTTTAGGGGATGTACCTCATGGAACACCTTGGGTACAAACTTTTGAGGGCATTTTAGCGGGGGAGCCATTGGATGTCACCATTAAGCCTTCAACTCCAGTGGTAGCAACTATGGAGGAATGGAAGGCCGAGGCCATAAATAGTGGGTAGAAAATGTCTAAAAGCTAAGCGGCGTTACCTGCACTATAATAAATGCAGACAAGCACAATTTCGTACGAAATGTAATGTGACGCATAGCAGAGCGAAAACCTAGGAGAATTTCCTCTCGTAAAAAATAAAATAAAAATTAAAAAATTCAGTATCACTTCTTTCTTGTAAACAACACTTAAGAGTGCTATCAAATAGTTGATATACAAAAATATTTAAGGCCCTTTCAACTAAGCAATTCATATGATGACTCTAAAAAAATTATAAATATCTATAGGTATGATGTTTTGAAATCTATATTAATGAATCTGAATACTTTTAGATCAAACTATGTTTTTTAAGTAATAATTAATTCAGAAACATTTAGATTGATTTATGAATGTCTATACCTAACCAAAAGGAAACTATATATATATATATATATATATATATATATATATATATATATATATATATATATATATATATATATATATATATATATATATATATATATATATATATATGGATTGTTTAATAATACCTTTAGGTAGTGTTATTAATATCTAACATATAACTTAGTAGGTGTGGACCAAACCATTACAACTCTTTTTTTATATTGAAAGAATGCAATAATACAAGATAAGAATACCGCTCAGCAAAATAGTTAGAGAAGACACACAATAGAACTATAACTTCAAAACAGCAAAACCACAGTTATAAGTAAAATCTAGTGGACTGTATAAACAACTACCAACCCACCAAACTGTATATATATATATGGATTGTTTAATAATACCTTTAGGTAGTGTTATTAATATCTAACATATAACTTAGTAGGTGTGGACCAAACCATTACAACTCTTTTTTTATATTGAAAGAATGCAATAATACAAGATAAGAATACCGCTCAGCAAAATAGTTAGAGAAGACACACAATAGAACTATAACTTCAAAACAGCAAAACCACAGTTATAAGTAAAATCTAGTGGACTGTATAAACAACTACCAACCCACCAAACTGTATATATATATATGGATTGTTTAATAATACCTTTAGGTAGTGTTATTAATATCTAACATATAACTTAGTAGGTGTGGACCAAACCATTACAACTCTTTTTTTATATTGAAAGAATGCAATAATACAAGATAAGAATACCGCTCAGCAAAATAGTTAGAGAAGACACACAATAGAACTATAACTTCAAAACAGCAAAACCACAGTTATAAGTAAAATCTAGTGGACTGTATAAACAACTACCAACCCACCAAACTGTATATATATATATGGATTGTTTAATAATACCTTTAGGTAGTGTTATTAATATCTAACATATAACTTAGTAGGTGTGGACCAAACCATTACAACTCTTTATTTATATTGAAAGAATGCAATAATACAAGATAAGAATACCGCTCAGCAAAATAGTTAGAGAAGACACACAATAGAACTATAACTTCAAAACAGCAAAACCACAGTTATAAGTAAAATCTAGTGGACTGTATAAACAACTACCAACCCACCAAACTGTAACAGCAACACAATATAGATGTCCATTGAACCAAAACACTAAGACGGCTGGTTGTGATTAGCAAGAGAAACTATTATGGATAAATACATTACAACTCCTTAAAATGCAAATTGCACTTAGCCATACTTAAAAGCATAGCGTCGTGCAAAGATATCTTCTTCAATCATAATTACAGTAGATGACAATTTTAGGAATAAATCCACTTTTCATGAGTCGATTTTTTGTCATTTCATGAACCTACTAATTGTCGTACTTGTTTGAAATTGATATGTTCATGTTTTTCATGCTGAAATATTTGCACGGAATGTTTATTTATTTAAAAGTTAAAGGTGTTTTTTAAACAAAACAAAATTTATATTACAAATTTATTTATTTCTAAGATAGCTTTAATGTGTTTTTTTTTTTTAATTTTTTACAGAAATTTTAATATTATAGAAGATTTATTTGGAAGGTTGAAATTTAATTGATTAAAAAAATTTCACTCTTTATATATAGAGAGGGGTATTTTCAAGGGAAATATTGTTTGCTCAAGTTGGTTAGAACTTGATTCCAAACTAATCTCTTATATACTATACTTTCGAGGGATTTGAACTTTGTGGATGGCATAATCAAGGAACATACCATCATCCTCACCAATTGTACTCAACCAATTGAACTAAACCCTTTATTACAATTCAATTTTTGATGATTGATAGTAAATTTAATTGTAAAAAGCACTCCTGATTTATTATTAAGATGAAAAAATTATTTACCATACTATTATTAATTAAGACTTGAATTATAAAAACAAACCTATTCTAATAGAATAAGATTGAATGTTGAGACAAGATTGAACCAAAAAAAAATCTAAAGAATAATTATTAGTAATGATATCATTAACTAAGATAATAATAACATATTTTTAATTTAATCCCATTATTACTATTATAATAAAAATACAAATATAATAATAATAATATGATTTTTCTAAGAGTGCATATAATTGGTGATTTATTAATATTTTTCATATTTCATTGGATTTGATTTGCAACTTTTTTTAATATTTTATAAAATTTTTGGCTTATTTTTAGTCATTGCATTGGTTGAGATTCACTTTAAAAATATCTGAAACATTGATATCACATTGATGCTAAAAGCTTATATGCACTTAAGTACGAAACACTATAAATCAAACTCTTAAAATTAATTTAGGTACCTGTTTTTATTATTCATGTTTTTATATATTCTTTAAAATTTAATTGTATTCTATTTATTAATATTTTTTAAATAATATATAAAACACTTATTCAAGCAAAAAAATCTTAAAAATGTAAAGGATATAAATTCTTCCCAAATAATATATATATCTTATATTATAATAAAAATAATAATACTCTTATTTAGATATAAGATTCTATTAACAAATTAATTTTGGATTCTTGAAATAACATGATCTTAGTTTATTATATATTTTTTTAAGTAGAAAATTCCCTTGCATCCTCACATTTTTGTAAGTTTAAATTATTTCATGATCGAATTAAAAATATTTTAAAGAAGTATCAAAGCTTGAAACATGCTTTGGTCTATTTTAAGATAATAATTTTTAATGTGAAGTTTAAATTATTTCATGATCAAATTAAAAATGTTTTAAAGAAGCATCAAAGCTTGAAACATGCTTTAGTCCATTTTAAGATAATAGTTTTTAATGTGAAGTTTAAATTATTTTGTGATCAAATTAAAAATATTTTAAAGAAGTATCAAAGCTTGAAACATGCTTTGGTCCATTTTAAGATAATAATTTTTAATGTGAAGTTTAAATTATTTCATGATCAAATTAAAAATGTTTTAAAGAAGCATCAAAGCTTGAAACATGCTTTAGTCCATTTTAAGATAATAGTTTTTAATGTGAAGTTTAAATTATTTCATGATCAAATTAAAAATGTTTTAAAGAAGCATCAAAGCTTCAAAAGATGCTTTGATCCATTTTAAGATAATAATTTTTAATGTGAAAACAAAAAGACATGTTTATTGAAGGTTGCACTTTCCATCATCATAGGTACAAATTGACTAACTTTTTGTTTTATATAATTATATGAAATTAATAAATATATAAATATTTTTAAAATGATTTTAGAAATTCACTTTGAGATGTTTCTTATTTTTGAAAAACAATTAAATTATATATATTATGTGAGTTAATTAAATAAACTAATTTATATAACAATAAATTTAAATATATGAATTAAGTTTAGATATATAATAAATGATAAAAATATATAACAAAATTATTTTAAAATTTTATATACAAATTTTATTTATTTAATAAAATTAGTTACATTGAGTTAACTTTTAAAATTATAATTGTTTTGTTTGGCAGTTTTATATTAAACTTAGTGGATACACCAATCTAAACTAGACCTCTTCAACATTATTTAATTAAAATAAACTTCTAACAAACTTCCAGCTAAAATAATGTGTAATTGGCGAGATATTATTAAAAGAGAAGACTTTTGGTCCATATTATTCATGTGGACGCTAAGAATCCAGTGCAAACCAATATGGGGGACAAGGAGCCTCACAAGGATCATCTTGGACTTTGACAATCAAATACGCATTTACTTTTAACTTTAATTTTAATAAGTGTTTTAATTTTTTTCTTAAATGAAAGTCATTCTCACACCTTAACTCTCTATAAGTTAAAATGTAGTCCATTAGAGGACAAAGTAACTTCACATGAATTGCATGTTTAGTCAAGATGAAGGGGTCATGTACTGCAATCCAAGACAAATAATATTTTTATAATATTCAATCTTGGTCATGCCTCAATGGGCATGATTATAACCTTAAGACTTATGGGAAGATGGGATTTATAATTAAAGCTTGGAGCTTTGCACTTATGAAAGTCCACATAGGAAAATGTTCACGTGGGATATTATTATTTTTTGGGGGGTATTTTTTTAATTTTATAATATTTTGGGGAATAAAATCTATGTTGCATATTCTTGTTAATGGGTTAATAGTGAAACATGAAAGATGGTATGGAAATTTTTTTTATGATGTTAACTTAGGTTTGACAATGGTGAGTTTTGTCTTACAATTCATCTTGTGGATTTATCAAAGGGGACAATGTTTTGTTAGGTCTTAAGACCAACAATGAGGTTGAATGTGAAGTGGTCATTATTGGTATTTCGTTGGCTAGCTTTTAAGGGTTGTAAGAAGCTTGTGGTGGAGGGAGATTCCATGATTGTTGTCAATGGCTCAAAGAAAGAGTATTGTTTGAATTGGAAGTTTAATTGTCTTTTGGAGAAGTCGATTAGATGCTATTAGTGATTTGAAGCTATATCTTTTTCTCATTGTTACCATGAGCAAAACAAGGTGGCAAACATGTTAACTAACAAAGGTATTGACTTGACTCCCTTTTAATGTTAGAAATCTCAAATGTAGTGGATTGGAATGGGTTGGAGGACTTAAAGTGAGATGAGAATCATTGTTATTAGTAAATATTACAACATTTTCCCATTATAATGAAAGCTCTTGTGTAGGTTGATGCAATGTGTTGGGGACTATGTTATATTGATTGTTTCAATTATCTTGACACTTGTGAAGAGTTTTTTATGGGTAGTGTCCTTTCATTTTTGTATGCCATCATTGAGGTTGCTTGGTGGTTGTGTTGGTGGTGTTTTGTGCTTGCACCTCTGTGGTTGTCGATAATGTTTTGGTGTCTAGATTTTAGGTGGTTGATAGTTTGTTTGTAATGGCTTAGAAGAGGTCAAGGAATTTGTAATGTCCCCTTTATCAGTAAATATTAGAAAATGTTAGCCTTAATTATTTTAATCTTCTGAAGGCTAACTGGGCTCAATTAAGGGAAATGCTGCTCTTAAAATATTATTATAAGTTATCCTTATGTCTTATTTTACAACTCAATTATTTTAAAAATAATTAAATTACACTCCTCCTTGTGAGCGTTAGCTTCTGGCAGGCCCTCCCTTATGTATGCCTATTTTAGGAATGCTTTGTGGAGTGGAGTGCATAGTGGTGGATATTAATTATTATTCTTTATTTGCATGAGTGTGGGGTGTTGGGAAAATAAAATATATAGACTTATTCGCTCATTTGGATAGGCAGGCTATTTGGATATATGAAATTCATCTGTGCTATTTAGCAGAGACATTTTGGAGGTTGTTTAGCCTTAGACATCATCTGGTTTCAGTTGTGCAATATCAACCCTAGCTCGGTAATTTGTGATTTTCACTCAAAAAATTAAAAGAGCATAAATGGAGTTGTTTAGCAGGGTATGAATTTAACCATTTTTGAGGAGTTTTGATGAATATTAGAAGATTTTGGATTGGGTATTGATTTTAGTGTGGATAGGAGTAGATAGCAGCAATGCAAGAGGTAATTTGAAGAACTTTATCATTTGCTTTAATTTCCTATGAGTGTCGTACAATGGAGCCATATGGAGGAAGGCCATACCATGAAAATGTTGCAAGTATGTGCTAACCGGTGTTGTCATTGATGTCAACATGATTGTGTTGTCATTGGTGTCAACTGTGTCTTCTGATATTGACTGATTGTTGCTTCATTGAGTTGTCATGTTAAGGTGATTTGAATGACTTGAAGAAGTGCTAATGATGCTGGCATATTGTTCATGTTGCTGAGTTTCCAAGTGCTTTTGAGAAAATTTGCTCTCCAAGTGGAAAGAATGTGTTGAAGATTATTCTAGCTTGCAGGATACTGACTGAGTTTTTGCTTCTCATTTCTTCTGTGTTGAAGACTGGAGTATGAGATTTGGATATGTTTTATAGAAGTGTTTGAAGGTGCTAAATCTAGAATTTGGTGGTTTGGATCACTGTGCAGTAGAAGTTGTGTTCACCAGTTTGAAGACTGTATTTGACAGAGTTTTTGAGTTGTGCAGAGGTGTCTGGGAGAAAGTATTTTGCTTCGCATTTCTCATCATAGTGGTTTCAGGTGATGCGGTTCTAGACATATGTTTATAATGTCCCTAGCTATCTTTATTCCAAAGGATTTGTGATTTGGTGCTCTGGAAAGAAATTTATTGAATAGCAGAACTTAGCAATGTTGTTTGTAAGTTATCTTCAAGTGAGATTTGTTGTCTTCAAGTGAAACTTGTTGTAGCTAGATTTGTTGGCTCCCAGGTGATTTTATGTTGTTTGTGGATGTCTCAGATCATGTTAAAGGCTTGAGTTTGATCCGCAAGCTAAGATTAAGTTCTTGGAAGTGTGTGTCTAAGTATTCTTAGTGTTTGCACAAGTTTGGCCGACTTGGATGCTAACACTCTTTGCGGTTGTGTTTCGTGGATTGTAGAAGTGTGTTGAAGCATGTGAAGATGTATTTGGGTTCGAGCTAAGCCGTGAAGTGTTCTTTCATTCATTTGCTTCGCAAGTTTATTTAGGTCCAGACCTAATTTGAATTATGTATGTTTGGTGTCCTTGGAGACTATTCCAAAGGTTGTAGATTGTATTGCCGACCTTGATGTATGTTCCAAGGTTGATGATTGGTATAAATAAATGTAATAAATCCATGTGTAGTGAGTGTGGGTGCGAAGATGTGAAGATGAAAGTGTTTTTGTTGTAAGGCAATGAAGGTGATATGTATTGTGCTTCAATGGAATTGAACTTAGGCATGGTGTAGATGCTATCATATCAGTTCATGGCAATGAGCCACCCCTCTTGGCAGTGAGCCACCTCTTGGTAGTGAACCACCTCTTGGTAGTGAGCATTTTGTAGTGAGCATTCTTTTGTGCAGTGAGCCTCTTTTGTTATTCGGTATTGTTACTACATTATATTGTGAGCCAACACTCACCGTGGTTTTTCCCTTTTATGGGTTTCTACGTAAAAATTTGGTGTTCATGTGTGTATGGTGTTGATGTGTTTAAGTTTTGATTTTGTACTTCATGTTTAATCTACATAATAGATTAAGGGGTTAAATAAGTGAATTTGTGAATGTAATTTTGTTCAAGAGAATTTAAGGTTGTTGATACAAGGGATTCACCCCTCCTCTCAGTTGTCTTGTGCCTTCAACAGAAAAAATATGAAAACATTGTATTGCTATTTGAAAGAATGGGAGAGGGTTCTTTGTCTTATTAGAGGCAGAATAAGACAAAATATTGGCTAAGTAAGCAGGTTTGACTGAGGTTTTAGCTGATCGTACTCCTTTCCAAGCTACTGTACAACATAGAAAGTACGTGGGAGTCAAGGAAATTATTTGTTACCTTTTGTGCATGGTTTATAACATCCTTTGGAGTCACCTAGGGTAGGAGCACCTATTGCAAAAGGTCCTGAGTGAGAATATGAAGTATTTATTGAATTACGGTTGATTTGGTGGTTCCTAGGCATTCGTACCAGCATTGATTCTTGTAGATTTGCATCAAAAAATACTTCAGGATAGATTTGTTTAGTCATTATGGTGCAGTCACGGTAGGAGGGTTCATAGAGTGAATTGTCCAGATAGTGCAGCAAGAGTAAACACAATGGAAACAACTCAAAGATATGAAACAAATGCAAATTCAATCATTCAATATATCAAAAAATTCAAATACAGATCAACCAGCAATATGCGGGCTTACAATTAGGGCTCAAAGGCCTAATTTCAGAATATCAGAATATGCACAAGATATAGCTTTGAAGTTCCCTCGCACAAAATCTAAACTATCAACTATCACTATTATCCTGAACTACTTTCCTAAGGATCTATTACATCAATATATATCATCTCTGGTATAAAACATTCCTCCGCGTCGGCCAAGAAAGATCACAAACTCCAATGAAGAGCTGTAACGTGTGTACATGGATAGGTCAGACCTAATCATGTAGAACACCTCCACAAATGTATGGAATGATGTGCGGATCTTGGGGAAGGTCGGCCATGAACCAAAGATCATTGAATGATGTGTTATTAGACTCCACAAGTTGAGGAATGTTCTGCAGGTCTTCTCCTTTAGTTGACTATCAGAGATTGTCAGGATGCACTGTTCTAAGAAAACAATCAATCTTCTGATAGCGATAACTTTTCGGTAACTAATCCAAATGCTTTGAATTTTGGATATGATGTAGATAAATGAATCTAGATGCTAAGTCTAGCTTTGCAAGATCTGAAATGCAACTACGGTAGAATGATGACCAAAATACAAAAACTGCTACTGACTGAACTGCCTGAACTGAACTAGAAAATGAAAAGAAACAAACTAAACTGCAAACAAACTAAAATGTAAATGTTTTTGGTTGATACAAGATTGCTCTTGAACCAGGGATGCTCCTACATCAGACATTCGGGGTTATTGAAAAAGTGAGTCCCTCACTTTGTTGGGGCTAGGGGAGAACCAAGACAATCCACCTCAGCCTGAGAAATCCATGACGAATCTTCTTCCGGTCTACCTTTCCACTTCACAAGGTATTCTTTGTATTGTATTCCTCTGGTGCTGTGTCCAATTTTGTTGTCCAAAATGTCTTCAATCTACTCTGGTTCTTGTTGTGATAACTATTTCTTCAAATCCTCTGTCATGCTGTCACTGAACTCTGTTTCATGATATTGATATAGGTCAGCAATGTTGAAAATAGGTGATATACCCAATGTCTTCGGTAGCTCCACTTCATATGCATTTCTTGAATCAAATTTCTTGAGTATCCTACAACGTCCAAACTTCTTCATCTTCAACTTGTTATATGCCCCAACTAAAAATCTCTCTTTTCTCAAGTACACCATCACTTCATCTCCAACTTCAAATTCCTTATGTCTTCTCTTCTCATCCACCTTTTCCTTATACTTACTGTTCATATCCTTCAAATGCTTCTTCACTTGATCATGCACAGCCTTCATATGTTCTACAAATTCTTCTGCCTCTGCACTTCTCTTTTCTTCCAAACTGGTATCTCTCAATTTTGGAGCTCCTCTAGGGTTCACTTTGGTAGCAATCTCAAAAGGTGTTCTTATGGTACTCCTATTTACTGAATTATTGTATGTAAACTCTACTTGTGAAAGAATTAAATCCCAACTACCTATCTTTTCTCCAACTAGACATCTCAACAAGTTTCCCAAACTCCTATTCACTACCTCTATCTATCCATCAGTCTGTGGGTGAAATGTTGAACTGAACTTCAAATCTATCTTCATCTTCTTCCAAAGTGTTCCAAAAGTATCCAACAAACTTTGTATCTCTGTCTGAAACTATACTCTTAGGTAATCCATGCAATCTCACACTCTCTTCGAAAAATAGGTCTACTACATGCACTGCATCAGTTGTCTTCTTACAAGGTATGAAATTAGCCATCTTTGAAAATCTGTCCACTACTACAAATATTAAATCATGTCCTCTCTGTGTCTTCGGCAATCCCATTACAAAATCCATGCTTATGTCTTCCCAAGGTCTCTTCGGTACTGTCAAAGGTTTGTACAATCCAGTATTCTGACTACTCCCTTTTGCAACTTGACAAACTCTATAATTCTACACAAATTTCCTAACATCCTTATGTATCTAAGGCCAAAAGTAATTTTCACTTACCAAAGCCATTGTCTTGTCAATGCCAAAATGTCCTGCCAATACTCCACTATGTTTCTCCTTGATCAAATTATCTCTCATTGAACTCTTAGGTATGCATAATTGATGTCCTCTTAACAACATATCTTCCTGAATAAAATAATCCAACCACTTACTCATATTTGTCACAACAGGTTCTTTACATGCTTTCCAAGGTTCTACAAAATCAATGTCTCCCTCATACATGTTCTTCAATTCATCAAAACCCAATACTTCATTCTCATTTCTATCAACAAGTTCCTTCTCCTACTAAATGCATCTGCAACTTTGTTAGATTTTCCACTCCTATGCTTCAACACAAAAGTGTAACTCTGCATGAACTCTACCCATCTCATGTGTCTCTGATTCAACTTACCTTGACTGTTCAAATATTGCAAAGTTTGATGATCTGTATACAACACAAACTCTTTAGGCAACAAGTAATGTCTCCACTTCTTCAAGGCTTGAATTATGGCATAGAACTCTTGGTCATAAACTAAATATCTTCTCCTTCCATCATTCAACTTCTCACTAAAACATGCTACAGGTCTACCTTCTTGACTTAATACTTCTCCAATTGCACTCCCACTTGTATCACAATCCACTTGAAATATCTTATTAGAATCTGGTAATGCTAAAACAGGTTGTTCTATCACCTTCTGCTTCAACAACTCAAAAATTTTGTTTACTCCTAATGTCCACTTAAAGTCTTTTCTGTCACCTCTCATTGTCTTTGTCATAGGGTTACAAACTAAATTGAAATTTCTGATGAACTTCCAGTAGAAACTAGACAATCCATGAAATGATCTAACCTCTCCAATGCTCTTCGGTGTAGGCCATTCAACAATTGCTCTCACTTTCTCAGTCTCCATCTCCAATCCTTCCGCAGAAATCACAAATCCTAAATACACTAGTTCTTCCTTCATGAAACTACACTTCTTGATGTTTATCGGCAATTTCTCTTCTCTCAACCTCTGCAAAACTTGTCTAATATGCCACAAATGTTCTTCTTTTGTCTTACTAAAAATTAGAATATCATCCAAGTATACAATCACAAACTTACCCAAGAATTTCTTCAAGACTTCATTCATCAATCTCTTGAAAGTACTCGGTGCATTTGTCAATCCAAAAGGCATCACTAACCAATCATACAATCCTTCATTTATCTTAAAAGCAGTCTTCCACTCATCTCCTTCTCTGATTTTGATATGATGGTATCCACTCTTCAAATCTTTCTTTGTGAAATATCTTTCTCCACTCAAACAATCCATGATATCATCAATTCTAGGTAAAGGGAACCTGTACTTAACTTAGATCTTGTTTATTGCTCTAGAGTCAATACACATTCTCCATTCTCCATCTTTCTTCGGTGCTAACACTGCAGGTACTACACAAGGACTCAAACTTTCTCTGATCAAACCTTTCTTCAACAACTCATGTATCTATCTATTCAATTCTTCATTCTCTGCCGGTGTCATTCCATGTGCTGCTTTATTAGGCAAACTAGCTCCAGGTATAAGATCCATGTGATGACTGATACTCCTTATAGGTGGCAATCCTTCAGGCACATTATCTGATATGATTCCTTCATACTCTATCAGCAACTCTTTTATCTCTTTCAGTTGTGATTCTTTAGTCTCCTTCTTTAATGTTTCAGGCTTCTTAGGAATCAAAACATAACACATATTCTCATGTCTCAAACCATCTAGAAATTTTCTTCCATCTACCAAACAGATTCTAGCATTCCCACATACTTCACTCTTAGGATCATCCTCCAAAGGAATCAAGGTAATTCTCTTCCCATTTGATGTTATAGTGTATGTATTCTTTCTCCCATCATGTATAACTTTCCTATCATACTGCTAAGGTTTACCCAACAAAATATGACATACATCCATAGGCATAATATCACACAAGACTTCATCATGTTATGATCCAATATGAAATTTCACCAAGCCTTGTTCACTCACCAGTACCTTATGATCATCCTAAATCCATGCTATCTGATAGGGCTTAGGGTGTTTCAATCTTTCCAACTTCAGCTTAGTCACTATCTCCTCTGAAACTAGGTTATCTAAACTACCGCTATCAATTACAACTTTACAACATTTACCTCTAGATTTACATCTGGTTCTAAACAAACTCTTCCTCTTTGGTGGTTCTTCATTCATCTCTACTTGAAATAGTGCTCTCCTCATCACAGGTGATTCTCCTTTCTCCGGTTTACCAACTAAACTAGGTGATCCAACAGGTTCTTCTTCAACATAGGCTGCTCTTCCACTATTCTCTGTCTTGTTACTTGTACTACCCTGATTACATTCAAATGCTCTATGTCCTTCATCTCCACACTTGAAACAAGTGCCTCTGAATGTTCTCTTATCAAATCCCCTTCCTTCTCTTTTGTATCCTTCATTCCGGTATGCACTATTATCTCTGTCATCCTTCTTAAATGTATTGTCAAACTTGTTCTACTCCGGATGTGATCTGTCTCCTCTAGAAAATGTTCTTCCTCTATGAAATTTACCTCCTCTACCTCTCTGTCTCTGATCATGTCTCTTATTCAATTTATCTTCAACTTTCAGGACGAACTGATATGCTTCCTCCAAAGATGTCATCCTTACCAAGCTCAGTTCTTCTTGAATGTTCAATCTTAGTCCGTTGATATATCTAGCCACTTTCTCCTTTCTTGCTTCACTATGCCCCGTCCTTGTGATCATCTTATGAAATTCTTTAGTATACTCTTTCACAGATTTCTCCTTTTGTCTCAGGTTTTGCAATCTTTTCAACAGCTCCAACTCATAGTCAGCAGGTATGAATTGATTCTTCAGTTTTGTCACCATCCTATCCCACTTTGTAATCTTTTCTTTTCCTCTTCTGTTTATATCCAACTGAATTTCTTTCCACCATATAGCAACATGTCCTTTCAACTTTGTCTTTGCAAATTTCACCTTCTCTGGATCTTCAACCTCTTCATATTCGAAGTATTCTTCCATGTCATTTATCCTGTCAATCAACTCTTCAGGTTTCAAATTGCAAGTGTAGTTTTGTACATCAACTCTAGGTCTTTTCCTAATCTTTGAAATAGCTCGCAACATCTTGACTTGATTTGATTCTTCTTCTTCATCGCCTCCTGGGGTTTCGCCAATTTGTTCAACAGATTGAGATTCCTCTTCATCATCACTTTCAACATGAGGTCTCGGTGTCAATCCTCTTTGTCTATTTTCCTCAACAACATCCAAATGAATTCGCATTGTTTTCATCATTTCCATCATCTCATCCATTCTTGCAGCCATTGTTCCTATAGCAACAACTCTCCTCGATGACATTCTTCCTAAGATCAAGTGCAAATTGCCTTAAGTTTAGCGATTGAGCTACAAGGTGACAACTACCTCACAATCGGTGATCAGTTGCGACACAAGTAACCTGCCTCAAGTTAGTGATCTGTCCATAGCAAGATCTTACAAAATTTCTTCGCCAAGTTCACTCAATTCGTTCCCAAAGATTCAAATTTTCGCTCTGATACCACTTGATGCAATCACGGTAGGAGGGCTTACATAGTGAACTGTCCAAACCATGCAGTAAGAGTAAACACAATGGAAAAAAATCAAAGATATGAAACAAATACAAATTTAATCATTCAGTATATCAAAGAATTCAAATACAAATCGGCTGGCAATATGTGGGCTTACAATTAGTCCTCAAATGCCTGATTTTAGAATATCAAAATATGCACAAGATATAGCTTTGAAGTTCCCTCGCACAAAATCTAAACTATCAATTATCACTATTATCTTGAACTACTTTCCTAAGGATCTATTACATCAATATATATCATCTCTGGTACAAAAGATTCCTCCACGTCAGCCAAGGAAGTGTTGGAATTGGTTCAGACAACTGAGAGGGGGGGTGAATTAGTTGTCACACAATTTAAACTTTTCTACCTTTAATCTTCTTTTACAACTTCTAATCAAATTAATGATATAAACATTAAAGCATGAATCAATGACACATGAGCAGAAACATAAACAACACACTTGACACCAAGATTTTGATGTGGAAACCCAGTTAAGGGAAAAACCACGGTGGGGGTTAACTCACAAAGATTATACTCTATTAAAAGTATGACAAAGGGGAATGCACATGCATTTGGGCTCACTGCCCAGAGCTCACTTCTCAAAAGAAGGCCCACTACCTACAAAAAGAAGATTACAATGAATTTGAACTGAGAATTAGCATCTATCAATGCAAGGATTCAGTTATGGTTAAGCACAAATAACTGACTTGATACACTTCATCTTTACTCTGCCCTGTTTACTTTTCTACTAACATATGAACCTTAGATCTCTGTCCTTTTGCACTTATTCCATAGTCGCATCACACACACTTCAATCACTTAAATCCATCGGCTATATATACTCGCATCATGATATTCAATGACTTTTCAGTCGGCTTCAAGAACACTTAGAACTTTGTTGAAGACTCTGCTCTGTTGGCTAAATCCATGCATAACTTGTAACCCAGACCAAAACTTGCATTCACAAATCATCAATCATGTTAGCCACTATCACTGATTGTCACAAATCATCCTACTGACAACTTCCATTTATCTGAAACTAAGATCAATTACAAGGTCGGCCTGTTCTTCTACTGTCTGCACTGTCAAACTGTAACCCTATACTCAGATGCAAATAACTTTTGAATCCTTCATCACTGGAGGTTAAGATTTTGGATTTACATTACCCTAACAATCCTTATGACTCCTTCAGATCTGTAGCCTACTCTAATTTACCACCGGAGAGATCCGGACCAAGATACCGAACCCTGTCTCATGCTCTATCTTTGTCTACCTAGACTTAGATAAATTCTGATTCTAACTTCTAGTATGAACAAATTGTGTTATGCGGATGAGTGGAATAGTCTTAGTTGCCATCAATGACAACACCTGTCATGCGAAGTAGTGTCTCTTGCCAACAATCTCCCCCTTTGGCATTGATGGCAACACTTAGTGAAAAATGACTAAGTGTTACTCATTTACTCCCCCTTACTCTATATTCTTATGCTTCTCCACTAATCTTGGAGCTCCCGCTTTGTTGGATTCCTCATTTTTTACTATTATTCACTCCCCCTTTGACATCAATGGCAAAGGATGGGGTCCGCAAGACAAAAACTTTCAGAAATTCTGTATACGGTGCCGCATATATACATCTAATCCTTAAGTTATATTCAAATGAAGTTGAGAATATCTGCAAAACTAATTTTCAATTGCTCAAGTTCAGAGGCCCAACTTCTTTTCATGCCATCCAAAATTGAGATGTGTCCACTTAGTAGAAATGTGTATGCTTCTGCCTTTGTCAGATTTAAAGGATCACTTGCCTAAACTATAGTTTGAGCTTTTGATAGTTCATTACACATTGTTTCTAGCTTGGGAGCAATCAATTCCCAGAGCTCACACATTCTCTTCATAATATTGCCTTTTTCTTCAACAAGCTTCTTTATTTCATCGGTCAAGCTGATTACTTGACATTCCTGACTTATAGGAGAAGTTGTTAGAGGATCAAAATTTTGAGATAGATTTGGCAGTTTTTGTTCTTGCTCCTTTATCTTTTTCTCAATATCCTCACTGACTTTGGGCCAGGATAGACAAAATTTGTATATATCACCTCCATCACTTAATGCATTTTGAATACTCTTTATACTGATATCAAGTATCCTCCTATCACACCCTCTTAGGCTTTTTATTTAACTAAATTTCTTATCTAAAAATTCATTTTTGACTTTAGTCTCTGTAGACTTCTCAAAAGACTCAAAATGTGTACTTACAGAACTTGCAAGATTCTTTAGATTTCTAGAAGGAGAGTCAGAAGGATTCTTCCGGAAGGTTGTCATCATCTTCTCCAATACTCCGGTTACAAGGCCTAGAAGCTCACTGTCCTCAATATGAGATTTCATCATCTTTTCTCTTGCCTTTGCTTGTGTGAAGGATGCTATCTTCATTACTTGAATTGGAGAGAGAGCATCTAGATTGATCTGTCCTTGAAACAGCTCTGGTTCATCAAACTCAAGCATTGCTTTACTCAGGAAATTTTTCACTACATCTACAGTGTCTCTTGCCACCATTTCTAGACCACTTTCCTTTTCTTGAGTTTTCACAGTATCAGGATTATCAACATTTGCACCATCTTCTTCTGCATTATTTTCCTTACTTTTGAGTTCTTCTTCTTCACCTTTCTCTATGTTATCTGCAGCTGGATTCTTTCCTTTGACTTTACTATTTGCAATCTATTCCTGATGATCTTGTGTGGCAGCAGTATTCTCAACATTATCTTATTTTATGGATTGATTAGGAGAAGTTAGAGTATCTCCTGCATCATTAGTTTGATCCACCATCTCTGTATCTTCTATGTTTATTTGTTCCTCTTCCAGAACATAGGAGTCATCAACCTTGGTCTACTTCTCATCAGTTTTCATCTTTTCAATATCCAAGATTAATGAATCAATATGATCATCAGTCTCCTCCTCAACAAATGGAAGATTGTGTCTCTTCAATGCACTTAGAGGTATTTCCTGAGTTTCTTTAACTATTTGGTCCAATTCTCCAAGCATCAATTTGTTCATTCTCTTCTTTCACCTGAATTCATCCTTCACTTCTTTGAATATCATATTCATTTGAACTTGAGTGATTTGAGGGCATAGTTTTATCAATACATGCTCTTTAAGTTCCATATCCTTGCTTTTGCATTTTCTTTCCTCAACTCCCAAGTGTTTGCAAGACTTGGAGGGATCTCAGAAGTTATTTCAATCAGGGCCTTATTATAGATATTCATATATCTAACAGTTGCTTCCTCTAACACGCTCTTAATTGTGTCGCTATATTCATCATAAAATTCAGTCATGGGGGGATCTGATTTTCAATGTAGCTCCCCCTAAGCTAAAGCTCTAAATTCAATTCTTGGAGGAATTATCAGCACCGAATTCTGGTGTGGATTCATTACTATTGTTCTCAATTATTTTCTTGACCCATATCTTGCTCATTTCATTCTGGATCTCATTCACATCAATTTTTCTTTTGCCTTTGTCTTGTCTCTGCTAATCTAGTTTTCTATTTACCAGACCTCCTCTTTCATTAATCCTACTTCTGTACAATCTTGCAATATGACCAGATTTATTGAAATTAAAGCACACAACATTTCTTTTCTTATACACTTGATTTCCTCTTGATCTACATTGATTAGCCATATGTCTAAATCTATTGCAAACAAAACAATAGCCATTGAAAGATTTGCCATTTCCTCTATTGTTAGAGTTATTTATTATCATACTTCTGCATTCATTTGATCTATGACCATACCTTTTACACTTGAAGCATTGTCTGGAGAGGGATGGACCATTTTGATTTGCTTTTCTTCTGCACTGAGTAGCTTTATGACCAAATTTATTGCAATTGAAACAATTGCCATTGAAAGATGGATATCTTTGAGCATTAGGTTGTCTTATTGGAGGTCTTCTAGGTCTATTTCTTCTATTCCTTGGTTGGAAATTTCTTTGTTCAGATCCAGAGATTTCACCTTTCTCATATCCAAGACCATGCTTGTCATCAGCCCTTTTTTGACCTTCAAGCAGTGCTTCAAGTTTAGCTAAGCTTATCTTGACCTTCTCCTTGTATTCATTTGCAACTTCTAGGTCATGTCTGAGAGTGACAATTTGCCTCTCTAGTTCTCTATCATTGTTTCTGCTTTCTTGTAAATTAGACTCTAGAAGGCCAGCTATTCCGTCCAACCTGTAGCATTCTTTAGTTCTTTCTTTTAGATTTTGATTCGGGTCTTCTTCAGTTTTCTTCCTATCTTCAATTTCCTTGGTTAGCATCATCACCCCATATTCCATCTCATGTTTTAATACAATAACTTCTTTATTTAACTTCTCACATTCCTTTATCTTCTCTTTCAAGGCCTTATCCTTGTTATTGTCTTCATAATGATTTCCCAGTTGAAGAGGTTTCTCCTTCCTCTTTTCATTGGATTTGCTCAATTTTTCTTTTAAGATCTCAATGAAGTCTTCAGCATTTTTAAGGTTTTCTTGCAGCTCACTGACTTCTGCTCTGGACTGATCAAGATCTTCTAAAGAGAGATTAAGCTATCCTTGAAGGTTGTATTCATCCATTTTATTGCCTTCCTAGATCTTCCTCAAGCTGTTAAACTTTTTCAAAGGAACTTGGCTCTAATACCAATTGTTGGAATTGGTCCAAACAACTGAGAGGGGGGGTGAATCAGTTGTCACACAATTTAAACTTTTCTACCTTTAATCTTATTTTACAACTTCTAATCAAATTAATGATATAAACATTAAAGTATGAATCAATGACACATGAGAAGAAACATAAACAACACACTTGACACCAAGATTTTGACGTGGAAACCCGGTTAAGGGAAAAACCACGGTGGGGGTTAACCCACAAAGATTATACTCTATTAAAAGTATTACAAAGGGGAATGCACATGCATTTAGGCTCACTACCTACAGAAGGTTCACTACCTACAGAAAAAAGATTACAATGAATTTGAACTAATAATTAGTATCTATCAATGCAAGGATTCAATTTTGGTTATGCACAAAATACTGACTCGATACACTTCATCTTTACTCTACCTGTTTACTGTTCTGTTAACATCTAAACCTTAGATCTCTACCCTTTTGCACTTATTCCATAGTCGCATCACACACACTTCAATCACTTAAATCCATCGGCTATATATATCCACATCATGATATTTAATCACTTTTCAGTCGACTTCAAGAACACTTAGAACTTTGTTGAAGACTCTGCTTTGTCGTCTAAATCCATGCATAAATTGTAACGTAGACCAAAAATTGTATTCATAAATCATCAATCATGTCAGCCACTATCACCGATCATCACAAATCATCCAACTGACAACTTCCATTTATCCAGAACTAAGATCAATTACAAGGTCAGCCTATTCTTCTACTGTCTGCACTGTCAAACTGTAACCCTATACTCAGATGCAAATAACTTTTGAATCCTTCATCATCGGAGGTTAAGATTCTAGATTTAGATTACCCTAACAAGCCTTATGACTCCTTCAGATCCGTAACCTACTATGATTTACCACCAGAGAGATCCGGACCAAGATACTAGACCGTGTCTCATGCTCTGTCTTTGTCTGCCCGGACTTAGATAATTCTAATTCTAACTTCTGGTATGAACAAATTGTGTTATGCGAATAAGTGGAATAGTCTTAGTTGCCATCAATGACAACACTTGTCATGCGAAGCAGTGTCTCTTGCCAACAGGAAGATCACAAACTCCAATGAAGAGCTGTAATGTGTGTACACGGATAGGTCGGACCTAATCATGTAGAACACCTCCGCAAATGTATGGAATGATGTGTGGATCTTAGGGAAGGTTGGCCATGAACCAAAGATCATTTAATGATGTATAATTAGACTCCACAAGTTGAGGAATGCTTCGTAGGTCTTCTCCTTTAGCTGACTATCAAAGATTGTCAGGATGCTCTGTTATGAGAAAACAATTGATCTTCTGATATCGATAACTTTTTAGTAACTGATCCAAATGCTCTAAATTTTGGATATGATGTAGATGAATGAATCTAGATGTTAAGTCCATCTTTGCAAGATCTAAAATGCAACTGTTGTAGAATGCAGACCAAAATATAGAAACTTCTACTGGCTGAACTACCTGAACTAAACTGGAAAACGAAAAGAAACAAACTAAACTGCAAACAAATTGAAATGCAAATGTTTTTGGTTGATGCAAGATTGCTCTTGAACTAGGGATGCTCCTGCATCACATTGCAATATGAGCACCTAGATTAGTAGAATCCATTTCAAGCCCTTGTGATAGGCAATCTGCATTTTGGGAGCAATCTGAGCAATTTGTATGAATTTTTGGGCATGTACAACAGTCTAAAATTGATACCAAACTTTAGTAGCAGCAGTCTCAACATTCTTTCCAATCACTTATATCAGCAATCTTTCATTGATTGTCATTATATGAACATCTCTATATGAAGATAACGGGTATGTTGATATTGATGCAATCAGTTTTATGATGCATTTCAAATCTTTATTTTGAATGGATATTCCATATTCAATATCTACAGAATTGTTGTTGCCAACTATATATATCATAGTATGGTTATTTGATCAATGTCAAAGTGTGTGTTTAATTGTCCATTGAGGGAAATGCAAGAAGCAAATAAAATCAATATCAAAACAATCATACAAACAAGCATTTAGACAAGAGAACCTCATCTATTCAGTCATAACTAGCTTGCATGACAACTATTTGATGAAATTTCAAACCATTAGAAATTAACAAATTTAGGGCAAAACTAGGGTGGTCATTGTCAGAATTAGCCAAGATCAACAAATGAAAACAAGACGAACTTCCACAAAGCATAAGCACATAAAAGCCAAAATGTATAATCAAGAGATTACATCAAGAAATACACTAAGAGTTGATAAAAATGTACAACGAGCCTTGCTTATATAGGCAAGGGGAAGGAGGTGAGAAGGAGACAACCAACTATGACTACCCCTCTATGAGATGAACACATGTGTGCACAAGTGGAGGGTGATGGACAAATGTCTCCAACCTCCCATAAGGTGAGGAGAGAATATCTCCAACCTCTAATGAGGTAAAGTGTCAAAATGACTAACCTCATGTGAGAACATGTGGTGAGACAAAAAAGTGACTAACCTCAAAAGTGAACTTAACCTTTAATGTCGAGGTTAAGTTAGACTTAGCCACTAAGTGTAACTTAAGCCTAGTTGTGGGTTAGGATAAACCCTACACTCTAACAAATAGATTCCCCTACTGCAAAAAACACCCTTCCAAACTCCAAACGCACAGCAGGGCCAAAAAAATGGCTAGGATTACAATAGGGGGCGATTTGTAGCTTCTCAGGCTGATTTTAGGTCTCTCAATGCCATAGATCAGAGCAGTGTGAAGTAGCCAGTGGAGAAGAGAGTCAAGAATGGCACAAAGTGACCTAAAAAATTAGAACAAAGTCAAGTTTGCAAGCTTTTAAACCAGTGACAAACTACAACGTTGAATAGCCCAAAAAATGGCGACCTTCAATCTGATGTGAAGATCGTTCTGCCACAAAAGATGATCTCCAGTGACAATGGAGATCGTTGACAGCTTCAATGTTGACAAAACAACCTGCAAAATTAGATTTTTACCCAAAATGGGTAGATGGGCAGAGGGTTGAAAGGCCCTCTGCTAAGATTTTTTTTGATTTTTTACAACTTTTCTGTACATAATAGTACAAGCCCCTAATTGCAAAGAAAATACCAAAAATTGAACCTTGAAATGGCCGAGTGCTTGATTTTGCTCAAAATGAAAAGCATTTCACTTGCATGACTCTGATACCATGTCATAATTAGCCAAGATTAGCAAATGAAAACAAGACAAACTTTTACAAAGCATAAACACATAAAAGCCAAAATGTATAATCAAGAGATTACATCAAGACATACACCAAGAGTTGATGAAAATGTACAAAGAGCATTGCTTATATAGGCAAGGGGAAGGAGGTGAGAAGGAGACAACCAACTATGACTACCCTCTATGAGATGAACACGTGTGTGCACAAGTGGAGGGTGATGGACAAATGTATCCAACCTCCCATAAGGTGAGGAGACAATATCTCCAACCTCTAATGAGGTGAAGTGTCAAAATGACTAACCTCATGTGAGCACATGTGGTGAGACAAAAAAGTGACTAACCTCAAAAGTGAACTTAACCTTTAATATCAAGGTTAAGTTAGACTTAGCCACTAAGTGTGACTTAAGCCTAGGTGTGGGTTAGGATAAACCCTATACTCTAACAGTCATTTCAAAATCCTAGGGATCATCTGCATTGGGGCTATGCAACAAAATGTTGTGTAAAGATCTTTAGGTGGCCAAATTTCATCCTCCTGAACCTAGTGAAAAATATTCTTAGAGAAGATGGATTAGTTGATTATGGCTCCATACGATCCCATGCCATGACCTTAGCAAAATTTTTAGAGAAGTTGGCTAAGGTTGTGTTGTTGGAAGAAATTTGTGGGTGGACTAAATTGCTCCCTCCTCATTCATGAGTATACAATGATAATGGATGATGATCCAATGATGGTGGTAGATGATTCATACCAAGGTGAGTATGAGTCAAAGGAGATAGGGTAGGAGTGTGTGGAATTGGTGGCGATGAAGTATAAACTAAAGGATGTCAACTTGGACCTGTCAACTCTCACCATATTTTGCCATGATATTCAAACCATTGTTGAACATCTTTTGGTTTCTCATTATAACTTAGGAACACTAGAGGTGTCAAGTGCTTACACCCTTCTAAGGCTTAAGGGATAGAAGCTAGTGGGAGCTACCAATAGGACCAAGTTAATACATAGGTGCATGTTTGATAGATTGAAGGGCCTTGCTAATAGTGGATTAGTGACCTGATATAGTCAGTTGTGGTGGCTCCAATGATAGGTGGATAGGTCATTCTTTCAACCATGGTATAGAATTGGTGGACTTTGGCATTCCTTATTGGGGGGTTTGACCCTCTCTTGATCTTGTGTTTTCATTAGGTTTTTGCTAGATTTTGTTTATGGATTTTCAAGTTTCTCTTCTATTTTTTGCTTTCTAAACCCCTACATGGGTTGTTCATGTAAGCCTTTTGTGGTAATATGTCTTGTTATGTTGCTTAGTTAGCATTTCAGTTTGGGGCCCCATAATAGAACCCCATATTATTATCTAAAAAACTTGCTTTTACATAATTCTATGCTAATTAAATAAATGCAAATAATAGGCTTACAATTAACTTAGATTTAATTAAGAGATGGCTCAATAAACAATTGCGAAGGAAAATAAACTTTCCCTATGTTAATCTAGGCTAATTAAATAGATGCATACAATTTTGCATAAATCAACCTAAGTTAAAATAACAATCAGTTGTGGAGATAGATAATTCAACAATGAATATAAATTCAATGATAGCTCAATAGATAATTCAGTAATAAATTAAATGCAATTGATTTGGGTACTTAGCTTTGAGAATGAAGGAGAAGAATAATTATGTTGTAGTGCTAAAATCTATTGTTCCAGGATAGAAAATAGATAATTTTGGTATGCCATTTGTCTTAATCCAACACAAGTGTTTCAAGATGTCATCTCTCCATTGTTTATAGTTCCCCTTTTGCAAGATGATTAGAGAAGGATGAAATTAAAAACTATAATGACTAAGACAGATCTCTCCAAATTACAAAGACATGAACCTTAAGCTAAAATTATGAACTCCCGAATATATCAATACTAAAATTGAAGCCCCCTAGAAAAATATAATCATGGCACTTTATACTTAGTGCAATTACAATTTCCACAAGCCAAAATAGCAAAGTGGTCTTTGATCTTGGTACATGCAAATACCAAATTTGGGCTATAACTGAAAGTACAATTTTTGAGAAAAATTGGATCAAATTGATGACAGATCTGAGACGTAGTCAAAGCATTATGCACTTTCAAAAAATCACCAAAAAATGTTACTGTATGAGCCCAAATGGAGCCCCAAAAGTTCCCAAAATGAGAACTGCTTAGCAACAGTGATGAACTATGATTTTTGGAAAAACTAGACACTAAAACCAAAATTCGATTGCACCACTGTAAAGCATGCAAAATTCTAGCCCAAATAAAAAAAAAATTCTCACAAAAAGGAGCTCGGATGATTGAGATAAAGGCTTGCAAAGTTAGAGTGTAAAATCAAAACTGCCAATGGAGAGGGGGCCTGTAAAATCTTTACGATTAAATTTCCACAAAATTTGTTTGTTGTATGCAAAAACTAAAAGATACCTATAAATTTTTCTGATGTAGTGAACAAAACCTAGAAAGTGTTTTTCTTTCCAACATGCAGAAGATGTGGATCTAATGCAAAAAAATGCCTTCAACAACAAAAAATGACATGTAGAAGTTGAATCAGCCACCTAAGTCAAGAAAAGGTATGCTGCAACTTGCAATATTGCACCAGGATGCACCAAAAAATATTTCTTTGTAGAAACTCTAGAAAAAGAGGGAAGGAGATCGTAGATCTACAACACTGATACCATGTAAGAGTCGTCAATGGACTCAAGATAACCCAAGATCACCTGCAACCAAAACAACCTTCCACAACAAGAGAGAAAAGAAATAACAACGCTTTATATTGTCAAGAATAATGATGCATAAAATATACAAGATGCAAAGCTTGACTTGATACACACTACACTGCATATCATTGCATTGCCTGAAATGTACAATGAGCTACCTTCCTTATATAGGCAAGGTTGAGAGGTAGGACAAACTAGGATGTTGACAAGTATCTTAATCCAATGACATGAGACAACTAGTGCACAAATATTAAATGCACCTAGATGTACATTATTGAATGCACTTAGACACAAATATTAAATGCATGGCAATATTAGATGTCCTAACTACCTCTAGAATATTCCTAAGTCAACTTAACTAGTGAACATGTGTGAATAGGTTCTAACTAATGCCTAGTTAGATAGTGTGCTTGTTCACACTACAAAGGGGGAAACCGGATAGGAAAGACCATCATTCACACCAACATCTCCAAGACCTTCAATCTAATATTTTTTGGCTTAAAACTTTCTAAATACAAAGTTATGGTCTTTGCAAATTTTGGGTCTCACATCATTCTCTTTTGGTTGAAAAATTTCAACTCCTATGAATTGTTCTAATTAAGCTCCTATTATTTGATCCTATAAAGGTTCTTCAATTCCCATTCTAAGATCCAAGTGTTATCCTTTTGTTCTAATCCTTCCCACTAGACCAAATACCTATTATAGCTACATGGTCTTTGGTTCACTGTCTTCTTGTCTATAACATGTGCTATCTTTTCTCTCTTCTTCCTAGGTACTTGTTGTTCATAATTCACTTCTTTTTCTTCTTCATTATCTTCCCCATCAATTTTATATAAATCAAAAACATTAAATACTAGAGAGATATCAAAATTTTATGGTAAGTCTACCAAATAAGCATTGCCATTTATTTTCTTTAGGATTTTACATGGACCATTCTTCTTATACTTCAGCTTGTTGTATCTCCCTTAGGGAAATATCTCTCATCTAAAATATACCATCACTAAATCTCCCTCTACAAACAACTTTTACCTTATTGTTCATTAGTTGTTGTCTTATACTTCTCATTATTGTCTTGTAGCTTTCTCCTCACTTCATTCTGCAACTATTATATGTGCTCTGTAAAAGACTTTGCATCATGACTAACTCATTCTACAATTGGAAACTCTACTAGGTCTAGAACACCCATAGGACTCATGCCATAAATAATTTGGAATGGTGATTTTCCCATGGCTATATTGAACCAAAGGTTCATGATGGATCTAATGAGGAAATTGATTCAAAATGTTTAGAGGAAGAAGACGAATAACCTCAAACCCCATTCTTGAGGAGGTCCCCTCAACATAGAATATAACCTGGTAGGTATATCTCACTTGATTTTAGAGACATTTTTGCTTTGTCCACTAATGATGATAAACCTAGAACTGTGAAGGAGGCAATGAAGTATAGAAACAAGAAATCTTGGAAGAAGTCCATGAACAAAGATATGGCATAACTAGAGAAGTGTTATGTCGTAAAATGTGCCCCTAGGACTTTTAGGTCTCCTAAGTTTAGCTCCCAGGTCCCTTGTTTTGCATCTTGTATGTTCATTTTAACTCCTGGAAGAAAATGGTATGAAACCCATGTCAAATGGGGCTTGAGGGACATTGTGTGCTTTAGACCTAACCTAAAAAGGGGACTTGGAACATGGGCACTCGCGCCCTTGTCCTATCCTATTTTAGGCAGGTCCCAAATTTAAATGTCGATTATGTGACTTTTAGTTAGGTCCCATGTCGACACCTTAAGTTTGAATTACGAAATTTGGAGTGAGAATGTGTGTTGTTGCATATATAAACATGTTTAGGGTTTCATTTGTAAACAAGAAGATGATTATGACCTTTTGGCATACTTATGATTTGAGAGCATTCAAGATATTCATTGTTGCAGAGCAAAGCATTGTTATTGTGTTTGTGGTTGCAGATTTAGCTTCATCTTCTCATGTGTTGAAGGATCTTCATCTATGTGAGAGCTACACCTCCGAGGTGATATCTATTTATGTTTGAATCATTTATCAATTTGTTTTTGCCTCTATCTCGTAGGGATACACACTCTTTATCTGACAATGGTGTTTGAAAGATTTGAATGTTCTTCCGAGGCTTGATTAAGGCAAGCTCCTAAACACCACAACCCCCAACCACACTCCTTGTGATTGTAGGTTACAGGTATTAGATTTCACAGAGTGGAGTTATAGAGGAAGGTTGTAGAAGATAAGGATTTCAGATCTGGCAGAAAGAAACAATTTAGAGCACTTTTGGGATGAGGGCTCCTTGGGCAATGTCCTCTAAGGTTGCAGACACATGAATCTTTATGACAGTGATAATCAACATTTGAAGAAGCTCTGACATCCTGAAAAATAGCCCGCCTTGGACTAGGGCACCTAGGGCAGTGTCCTCCGCATCTCCCATGACAGAAATAGACAGAATAGTGATTATCAGTGTCGAAAGGAGTCCTAAATTCCCTAAAGAAAACTGTACCTTGGACTTGGGCACCTAGGGCAATGTCCCTGACTATTTTGCATCATGAACTTCAAAAAATGGTTAGTAACTAATCTTTGTCTACTATTTTAATCTGCAAGCATTTATCATAATTTGTTAGTTTACTTATTGGTTTGCATAATTAGGGTTTTTAGCATACTTGAGCATTAAATTAATACATTAATTGACAATTTATGAATTTCCACATTGTTCCAAGTGACACCCAACCTATAGGTGAATTCTTTTGCATAAGTTATGATTCAACTCGATTAAATGTCCTTGAATGTTTGTAGTGAAAGGAGGATCTAGCCATTCAATCCCATCAACCCCCCTTTTCCTACAACACATTTTGGTGATCCCATGTTTTATTGAATTTTGTACCTTGCCAAGTGGTGTGCTTTAGATTTACATTCATTCATTTAATTGCATTTAAAAATTTACAAAAAAAAAAATGGCATTTTAGGCTTGCATTTTGAAATAATTCAAACTAATTATCATTTAATTTAAGTTAATTTCTGATATTTTCATTAGATCTGATATAAATTGTAGAAATTCATCATTTTTCAATCATTTGCATTTGCATTTTCATGCTTAAATTGTTAAAAATTGCTTGAAATTGTGCATCTTTCATAAAAACCTAGTCTTTGCATTAGCTAGGGTTTGTAGTTAAAATCTTGTTTCATATTTTAGTACTCTTTTAAACACTCATTTAGGACTAATTTCTAATTGTAGTGTCTCATCATAGTGTCTTTTTTTCACAAAAATTCATGTCTAGGGTTTTAAAACCTTGCATTTTCACTAGATTTTGCCTTGTCATCTCTCTAGATTTGCATTATAGGTGTGTAGTGAAGGATATTGCTGCATTATTGGACTTCTATTAGGATTATTATTTGTTGCCCCTTATCAATTTCCTTACAACACCTTTTCTTTTAGTCATTTACATTGAAAAAAGTGAAAAAATCAAGCATCTTAGGTCATAATCATACATACTTTTGTACTTATTTTCTTGCATAAAGTGTTGAAAATATTTTAAAATCTGATTTTTCATTCACTTGATAACATATATAAATGGATTCTCAACACAACAATAATGCTAGGTTTCTCCCTAGGCCTTATTTGAAAAGGGCTCCCGAACTTGAAATAACATTTACACCTCATGATAAGACAATGGTAGACATTGAAGGGCCCCTTTACATTATAGTAAACATAATCGAGATCCCTATGCATGGAATACTTATAGATCCTAATTGCATGATTAATGTGGTTAGGGAAGAGTTCCTTCTTAAACATGATTTGGTACAAGATTCTTATGAACCATCAAATTTTAGGATTAAAACACATAATAGAGCTTTTATGCCTACATTTGGGAAGATAACCTTATTGGTTTTGGTATATGATAAAGTTATGGATCAATCATTTGACATCATCCCTACATCTGAGCTCTTCTATATAAAATTAGGTCATCCATGTCTTTAGGCTATGAATGTTGTCCCCTCAACTATTCACAAATGCATAAAATTCCCTTTACATGGACAAATGTGTACTATTCGACGTAATTCATATTAACTTGTGGCTACAGAAAAGAACGTCGCTCTTGATTACTTTTGGCCATGAACTGATATAGACCCTAAGCCATAGAGACTACTCTTTCTTACAATATAGACGATACAAAGCAAAACAACTATAAAGAGTGGTCGGGCCTCCTTTACAAACAACAAGTGAAGAACAACCCGCATTAGAAGAACTTCCTAGACCAAAAGGTAAAGGACCCTATGTTGAGGTTCCTCTTTCATCATCCTTATAAGGACCAGAAGGTATTCATCAAGAACAAGGCACTTCATCAAGACAAATGCGATTTGAACATGGTGCTTCCTCCTCTAACATGCAAAAACCTATGGAAAAACATGACAATACTTTTGAAGATATAAGTAACAAGACAAAAAGAAGTAGACAAGCAAGAGAAAGGAGGAAGAGAAGACAAGCTTTTTCCCAATGAAATGCATCTCAACAAGAAAACATTCAACCTAACATTGAAACAAATAACAAAGAGCTTAAAAATGAAGTTAAAGATAATGACAAGAGTTGGGCACTTGTACCTTATGTCCCACTTTCTTCTAACATTTAGGAGTGGGAAGATGATGATTTGCTTGTTGATAACCACTAGTTTGGTTATGCCTTCATGTAAGTATTTCTAACCCTTTACCTCTTGTGTTGTGCTCCTCCCGTGATGTGTTATGTGTTGTTTAGGCCTGCTTGGACAACCCTTGATACTCTTGTAAGGTCAAGGATATTGGGAGACCGCCTCTGTTGTGACCAATCTTCTATTTGTATCATCATTCTTCTATATTGCTCCTCTCCAATATTTCTATTGTTGTATGCCATGCCTTAGGGGCATAGCATTGTGGTTGGTGATCTGGGGGCACATTCCTACATGACGACCCTAAGGCACTTGTTCTCCTCTCTTGATTTATTGTTTACCTTCTTGTAGTGGTTCTATCTAGTTGGTGGATGACGAAAAACAAATAATACTGATACAGACCATGTGTCTCTTCAGCGAGTAAGCAAAAATGGACCTAGTCCATACATGATGATGGGGTTGATATATATTTGGCACTTGGCTAGTAGAATCACTCCGTGTGATATTTTGATGATGTCTTATATTTGTTAACAAACCATAACAATATAGCTGCTCCATGCACTTTGTTTATCTTGGGTCTTGCCTTGGTTACACTTGGTTTTGAGATCTCTGTAGTATAGCCCCACAGTTATACTCAGTTTTTGAATCCGTAGTATAACCCTGGCTCTTGATGTGATTATGTTTCATGTATTGTTGTTGATCATGTGATGTGGTTATTATCTTATAGAAAGATTTCTAACCTCTCTTCTCATAGGAAATTATGTGATTGTGGGAACATTCAATGATCGTAAAGTACATGTCACCTTTGGGGACATGGGCTTTGCTCAAGCTCTTGTTCCGTTGTGTGTTTTCTTCCTACCTTAATTTTCTTAATATCGGTACATGATATCAAACACCTTAAGGTGGGGTCATATAAAGGTAAGTTCCCTGATGATTTTGATACTAACGAAGTGTGTTTGCATACATTGATCTATTGTGTATACCTCCTTTTCACTGTAAGGAGCCTCCGTGATGTGGGTGGGGTTGTATACTTTGAGAACATGCTTCCTTTTCACTAAGGGTGGGGATGGTGTATCTCTTGAGCTAGTGCACATCCTTTTATTTCAAAAGTCCTCTGAGTAGACGGGGTTGGTGTATCCTCCCTTAAGCATGTGTTTGGTGGTTGTTGTGGCATAAGCCCAATAGTCGGGTGTGCCTGAGATGGTGGTGAACCTAGCAATAGGCTCCTTCCATCACTTGTTTGTCATGTTTAAGATGTATAGTATGTCTTTGGCATACTATACGATACTTGTGTCTTCCGTGTGTTTTCCCTCGTGTTGTAGTTTCAAGACGTGTGGTGAAATGCCACTCCTACACTCAGGTTTTTGTATGGCATGTTTGTTCCCAAGCATAGTCTAAAGATGTGTGGTGATGAGTCCCTCTTATGCTTTGGGATTTGTATGGTATGTTTGTTCTTAGGTGTAGTCTTCAAGAGCGTGGCAAAATGCCCCTCCTACACTCTGAGATTTGTATTGCATGTCTGTTGCCCAATATGTAGTTTCAAGACGTGTGGCGAAATTCCCCTCCTACATTTTGGGTTGTGTGTTTACTTTCCATGTATTTGCATTTGCATTCATATATATGAAAATGAAAAATCATTGCATTTATTGTGTTCATAATGTTTTGCATGTCTTCAATGTTGTCTTCTCCACATCTTGCATGACTGTTACTATCTTCTCCATGTTTTGCATGCTGGTTACTATTTTCAATATATTTGGCATGTCTAGGGTGTGTTTTCTCTAATGTCTATATGAGACCGGGGGCTCGAAATAGTTCCTCAATCTTTGTGTATGCATTAGCTTCATGTGCTTAGCATGTTTGTTGTTTTTTGACCATACCTTAATGCATGTATGGGCCTTGTGTTCATGCATACATTAAAGTGGGGGCTAAATGTTATGTTGTAAAATGTCCCCCTAGGACTTTTACCTCCTAAGTTTAGCTCTTGAGTCCCTTGTTTTGCATCTTGTATGTTCATTTAACTCCTAGAAGAAAATGGCCTGAAACCCATGTCAAATGGGGCTTGAGGGACATTGTGTGCTTTAAACCTAACCTAAAAAGGGGACTTGGGACATGGGTACTTGTGCCCTTGTCATGTCCTATTTTAGGTAGGTCCCAAATTTGAATGTCGGTTATGTGACTGTTAGTTAGGTCCCATGCCAACATCTTAAGTTTGAATTATGAAATTTGTAGTGGGAATGTGTTATTGCATATATAAGCATGTTTAGGGTTTCATTTGTAAACTATAAGATGATTATGAACTTTTGGTGTACTTATGATTTGAGAGCATTCAAGATATTCATTGTTGCAAAGCAGAGCATTGTTATTGTGGTTGTGGTTGCAGATTTAGATTCATCTTCTCATGTGTTGAAGGATCTTCATCTATGTGAGAGATACACCTCTGAGTGATATCTATTTGTGTTTGAATCATTTATCAATTTGTTTTTGCTTCTATCTCGTAAGGATACGCACTCTTTATTTGACAACGGTGTTTGGAAGACTTGAATGTCCTTCCGGGGCTTGACTAAGGCAAGCTCCTAAACACCACAACCCCCAACCACACTCCTTGTGATTATAGGTTATAGGTATTGGATTTCATGAAGTGGAGTTGCAGAGGAAGGTTGCAGAAGATAAGGATTCCAGATTTGGCGGAAAGAAGTAGTTTGGAGCACTTTCGGGATAAGGGTACCTTGGGCAATGTCCTTCGAGGTTGTCGACACATGAATATTTGTGACAGTGACAATCAACATCTGAAGAAGCTCTAACATCTTGAAAAATAGGTTGCCTTGGACTAGGGTGCCTAGGGTAGTGTCCTCCATATCTTCTGTGACAGAAACAAATGGAACATTGATTATCAGTGCCAGAAGGAGTCCTGAATTCCCTAAAGAAAACTATACCTTGGACTTGGGCGCCTAGGGCAATGCCCTTGACTATTCCGCATCATGAACTTCAAAAAATGGTCAGTAACTAATCTTTGTCTACTATCTTAGTCTGCGAGCATTTGTCATAATTTGTCAGTTTACTTATTGTTTTGCATAATTAAGGTTTTTAACATACTTGAGCATTAAATTAATACATTAATTGACAATTTCTAAATTTCCACATTGTTCGAAGTGACACCCAACATGTAGGTGAATCCTCTTGCATAAGTTGTGATTCAACTCAATTAAATGTCCTTGAATGTTTGTAGTGAAAGGAGGATCTAGCCATTCAACCCCATTAACCCCCCTTTTCCTACAAAACAAGAAGAACAACATGTTGAGACCTAATATAAGATGACTTTAAGATGGATTTATATATTTCCTTATTAACCTTCATGGCCTGTGTCCATGCTATTTGTTCTTCACCTTGTGATCTAAGTCTTTATTTGTTTCCTTGGTCAAAGTAATTTTTCCAAGAATGTTCAATAAGATCTACTGTGTTTGTGAGAAGATAATCTAACAACAAAACCATCTTGCAAATGTGGAATTCCATCATTTTTTTTTTTTAATGAGCTTTTATTTTTCCTTCAAGGTGAATTGTATCCTTAATCGTTTGAGAAATCCCAATATTTTTTCCTTTGTCTTCATCTTTATATTTTATACACATGTTGAATGGTTACTAGTAGTCACTTTTCACTTAAGTGGTTTATTCCTATTTTTTTAATGATAGACACTAGTTAGATGCATCTTGTTAGATTGACTTGGTAAGTAGGAGTTGTAATATATATCAACATAGTAGTAAAAATTGATCTATTTTTAATCTAATAATGTACTCTCCTCCAATAAATTACATCTTCTAACAAAGTTCCAAAGTAATGCCAACTATAGATCAAGATGCGATCGACAAAGTGTGTGTGTGTCTAGGAAAAGTAGAGTAGGTTTCCTTTAAGTTGCATCAACATGTTCTCACATCACAGGATTTGACAAATGAATATCAACCTATGGCTCACATGCATCCCAAAAGTATTTTGGAAGATTTCTAAGGATATTCATGGCCTTAGTCATTGAAGTACAAAAGGGCCCATCACAGATTAACTTGGGTCATGTAATTCTCAAGGACAAATGCACTAGAGCCATCCATTCATGTTCAAAGTGTAACAATGTGAACTAGAGGAGCCAAGGTCATATAAGAAGAGCATATACCCTATTAAATCAATTCTTATTGGTCAAAATACCAATATGAAAAATTTTAGTGGTTTCCTCTCAATGGCAATGAATGAAATCAAGAAATGTGAAGTTTAGTAGAAAAATGTGGTGGGCCTAGAATCCATTCAATGTTGCCCCCTTATCAAATCTATTTAACAATTCAAAGTGCAAAGGACCATTGATAGTTCCATGTGTTTCTAGCATGTGACTTTCATACTTTGTAGAATTGTTTGATCTCTGGGGGGCCTATGAACGATAGATTGAGGCCACATGTCTTTATCTTGACAACTATAGTAGAATGTAGAGCAAGGAACTTACATTTTGATATCTTTTGATTTTACTGCAACCATCAATTTTAGGATGATCAATCTTGACCATTATATGTGCTTGACACTTAATGTCTTAAAATAGTCTAATGACTATAGTTGAAATCAATGAATTATTTCTGAAGGAGATGACTATTTATTCACTAGTGTTAGAATGAACATGGGTTGTTGATCTTGATAACAAATTTGTTAGGGTTGTTAGATTGGTCAATGCTTTGTGGACTAAAGGATTGTCTTGGTAGAGAAACCTTAGGAGGAAATGAAGATGGATTCATTTTCCCATTATCTTGATTTTTAGTTTGTTCTTGTTTTCTTCATTGTATATGCACATGATATAATTTATGAACATGATCTTTGTGCTCATAGGGAGATTCGTTAGGAATCTCCATTTGATGCTTCTTATCCTTGCATTAATAGATAATGTCTATGAGAGTTCTGACATAATTCTCAAGTGTGAAATGGATTGACTAAAAAATAGGTATATGTGTGCACCTCTCTTCACTTTCACAATTCTATTTGCATGAACATATTTTAAACATTGATGAACCAAAGAAGAAACTAACCAAGGCCTTTTGGGTGACATAGAAAATATATTTGATGAAGGAATAACATGATGCTTCCACTTCCTTAAGCCCTACTTGGAGAGGCAAGATGATGCTTCTCAAAGTGTCAACAAGGATTTCATTGGTCATTTTCAATGTGACACTTGAGTGAACATAACTATCTTGTTATAAATGTAAATAATATAAAAATTCTTCAATGCATATATTATATTGGATAGATCAATGAGGATACCATTTTCACACGAACATCCATGGATGAAACCTTAAACATAAATTGGACCATAATAGTTGTGGGGGATATCATCATAAAATGAAGTGAGTGGAGGTACAAGAGGAGGAAATTTCTAATATGAGTCATTCCTACAAAACTATCACTAGGCTTATGAGAAGAGGAACCATAATGTTGTGTATCCATTAGATCTCTATCCATATGCTTAAGATCCATCAAATGATCGAGATACTTAGGTATCTATTGGAAACCTATATTGTTAGATTGGGAATATGATGGAAAATGATTAGTATAAATTTATAAAATTTGATTAAGGGGATCAACCAAGTGATTCCCCTCATCATCAAAACCATCAACATGTATACAATTATTGTCAATCAAATCATATACATTATGCTTTAAGGCCATGCAAATATGTGTATGGTGCTCACTAACTCTATGGTAATTATAAAAATCATGTTCATTGTAACCCTTAGGTAGCCCTATAGATGGGTCTAATGGATGAACAAGGAGAACAATGATCAAATTAGCATTTAATAAACTTTGTGATGCATTATCTAGAGTTTCACTTAACTTTGTAAAATTTCTAGGAGTTTGAGCCTTAAAATAAATATTGTTAGAAGCAGTAGCCACATGAGCATTAGTAGGTTTAGGGTCCTTCTTATCATTACCCCTTTGAAAAGTATTTGAATTTTGGAACTTTAAAGGATAAATGGATGGAGAATGTGACAACCCTACTTCAAGCCATTACAAGCAAGTAATTTAAATTCAACATCCTTAACATGAGTGTAAAGGTCCTTGAAAGAAGTGAAGCTATTCAAGTGAAGACTATTCCAGAGGGGAGGTACTAGGCTTTTAACAAATGTGCTTTGTAGCTCATCATTAGAGACTTGACTCTTCATCTTAGGGTAAGGTCAAAATTCACAATTCCTCTCTTATTTCTTCTTTTGAAGAGAGCAATCCTTTTTTATTAGAGCTCTAAGAGCTATAGATCTTTGTATCACTATTTTGGCAACTTTCAAAAGCTTCGTAGTAATATTTTGGAGGCTAGTGGATATTGTTGCAAGAATTTTGTTGAGTTTAGGTCTCCATTTTCCTTTATAGCATTATTTTACCTATTTTTATTTCTAATTATTATTATATTTAAACACTCTTTCCCTAATTCCTACTATTCTCTTCAAATCTCTCCATCCCAATCCATTTTGCACCCCCTTTCTTGTCATTTTATCCCTCTTTTCCTTCTCCTTGGGTCTCATGTTACCTCTTAATTCCCCTTGTCCCTGTTGTATTTGATTAGGGATTTTATTTATATGCTTTCAAATACATGTTAATATAGCATATATCTGATTAATATTATTTCTATTATTATTCTCAAGGGTGCTGGATGAGGCAAATTCTCCTTTAACATTACCATTTTGTATTGTTTTAACCTAAAGTATACTTGCAAGTAACTTATGGGGATTTCGTGAAGATTTAGTAGTGTAGCCAAAGACAAAAGCACACTTAGAATTGAGAGCAAATAAAATGGACAAGGTTAGAAACACAAACAAAATGTACAAAAACACTAAGTTATACCTTGCTATTTCTTCCTCCTTTGATAAGGTTGAGGAGAGTGCACCCAAGAGCTCTCCTAGCTTTACCCAAGTTGATGTAGTGTGAATGTGGATTGCTCCTTGTTCTTCAACACAATAGGATGAAGATTTGATGATAGATTCAATAGAGATTTAGCTATGGTAAAGATAAGATGGGATTTAGCTATGGATTGAAGAATGATTTTGGCATGGTAAGGGTATGATGAGAGGATTTGATAGAAAATTTGGGCATAGTTATGATAGGATGAAGAAGTTATGAAAATGGCTTGGGTGAGGACTCTATTTATAGGCAAATTTGGAGGGATTTGAATCCAATGGCTAGGATTTAAAGTAGAGATCAATGGTTGAGATGAGAAGATGAAATCAAGTGGTAAGATCTCATCAACAATATTAGATGGATGGGATTAAACGTGAATTGTAAATTCACATGGGGAAGGGTGATGAGGATTAAAATGAATTAAAAATTCATTCTTGGGAAGAGTTGGATAAAATGTGAATTTTTAATTCACATGGGGAAGAGTTCCATTAAATGGAAACTAAGACAAGTTAGGTGTTGTAAGAGCTCATTAATGGAGTTTAGGACAAGTTAGAATTAAAAAATTACCTTATATGGAATAAAAGCTAATTTTTTATTTGTGAGGTGTGGGAATGAGTGTTAAGTGGGGTTTGACCAAGCTAATCAAGAGGATTAGCTTAATTAATATGGCTGGAGAAAATTAGTAAATGGGTTAATGGAGGGTTAAAATTAATTAAACAAGGATTCATTTAATTAATTTAGGTCTAGGGATCATGTAGGCTAGGGTAGCTAATTATATAATTGTTATTTAATCAACTAGGCTAGGTTTAGGTTGATTAGTAGGGTAGATTAATCAAATAAGTATGATTTATCTAATTAATCAGGATTAGGAGATGGAGAAATTAACTAAATAAATATTTAAAATATTTATTTAATCAATGAGGATAGTGTTGTAAGGTTTAGTGATAAATTAGATGAATTAATTGATCACAAGGGATAAATTAAGGATAAATGGCTAAGGGTGAATGATTAACGAATAAATTAATAAAATAAAATAAATTTATTTAATTAATTGGAAGGGATAGTTAGTGATGTGAAGATGTCAAAGGGTAGTTGAAGGGTTAAGACATTTTTAGGTGTCTACATTTGTCCCTCTTTGAAATGGTATTGCGGCTAAGTAACATTATTTCAAAGAAGTTTAAAATATAGAGTTGGATTGGATAGAAAAAGATTTTGGCTTAGATGAATAGGGTAAGGTTTAGGGATGATTGGTAAGGGTGATGCTCCCTCAAGAGGATAGGTGGGTTGCAAGAACACGGGTGTGCTTTGGAAAATGGATAAGGGGTGAGATGAAAGATTGATGATTTTGGGTAGATTAGTTGATGGATGATTATTGTGCTAAAAATGATTTAGAGCAATCCTAGGTTTGTTATAGAAAAGTGGATATTTTCACCAAGGTATAGAAGACCAGGGTGATGATGTTTATCCAGCATTTGCATGGACTAGACATGCAAACAAGAGGGTGATCCCATGCATGCCCAAGATCGTACAACCTTGTCTAGACAAAGGAAGGGGACTCATAGCATAAGCCCTTAATACACAAAAGGTATGAAAAACCTTAGATGCAAAAGGATATCAACATGCTAGAACCGACCCTACGTTCCACAAGATATGAATACTAGCTTGGAGTAATCAGACCAAACCACAAGCACAACATATGAAAGAAAGACTATGCCCCATTCTAGATGTTTTCACCACATACCATGATATAGTGAGATCAAGGTAGTTTTTATGTGATCTTTGAATAGGACAAAAGATAAAAATCAATAACCAAAAGACTAATTGTCACAACAAACAACCATTGTATCTCTTGCCAAGATAGGTGATGACGGATTCTGCCTATTGTAGGAATGATATATCCGTTAAGACAGGAATCGATGGATGATTGGATCATGCCCATTGTAGGAACGATATATCCTAGGGCATGGTTTTGACAATTGATATTGGAAGATTAGCCCAAGATATATTGGTTACAAGTTGCATCTAATGTTGATTTGATAGTTGATGATTTTTGTTAAGGGATGATTGCTTTGATAGGTGATGTGATGCTTCAGATATTGCGTTTGGATCTAGTGTAAGCTTAGGGGATAGGGACCATCCACACTGGTTGGATGGGTGCATCTTTGGTACCTAAGTACTGGAAACTTCCTTCGTATTCCAGACTGCCTACATACCCTGTATCCATGGGATCAAGGCACATTAAGATGCAGATGGTGATGATATGTAGTTCTAATTGGTGATGATGATGTGGGATGGTTGATTTTTAGATTGGTGATGGGATGTTGATGGAATGATGTTGATCTTGGGATGGATATTTTTGGGATTTTGTGGATATTGTATTTTTTTGGATTTTTGTGATTTTTGATAGGTAATGGTTTTATTATGATGGTTGCATTAGATTACATTTGTATAGCCTTTGCGCTAGATACCAATGACAATGGAACACCAAGTCCAGAGGTGGGGTTGGATAGGGGGATTAGTGATGAAACATGATGGATAGGTGATTCATGACAGATGAAAAGACAAATGATAGGGGTGCATGTTAGATAGATGGAAGATGGGGATAAGGATTTTCTCCAAGGGGTAAGTTGTAAGGAATCATATGCCCCATGCATGATGGACTTATGTTTGGATGGATGGACTTTGTAGTAGATAGATGGAGGATATGCTTGGAAAGGGACGTATGCCGAGAGGTGTCCAAAGCATGTTTTGATATTTTTGCCCCTTGTCTTTATCAAGATCTAAGGAGGAAGATATAGTAGATAGCATGGATGGGAGATGATAGGATAGATATGAGGATGGCAGATAGGAATGTGATGGGATAAGGATGTTATGGATGTGGGTGAAGGCTATAATTTTGCCCCCAAGTGTAGGGTACAAATGGATGGGGAAGGGATTACGCATGACGCCCACAAGGGGTTTTCATCATGGTACTTGCCCAAGGTGCCACAAGGAGTGGTTTTCACCATTGGACGAATTTTTTTCTCTTTACTTTTTTCTTGATTTTTTATTTTTTTGCTTTTTATTTTGATTTTTTGGTGGAAGGGGACTCTAGTGTCTGTTTCCATAGTAAGTAGAGGATGGTCCCATGTTGGATAGTTGTGAAGTAGATGGAGATAGAACAATGCAAATGGATGTTGGTATATAGTAGAAGATGGAATGGATGGTGGATAGTGGATAGTGGATTATGACATGGATTATGTGGATTGTGATGTGGATTATGTGGATTGTATGTGGATTACGTAAGGTTTATGCAAAGGCATGGACCATAGGGATGTGATGAGGAAGATATGTAGGATAGTGGATGAAATATGGAGGGATGGGGTATGCCATGTGGTGGAGGGGAACCAAGACCAACGGTTGCACACACTATTTTGGATTTTGAAAGTTGTATTTTGGATGGGGGATGAGTAGTAATGGGGATCAAGATAGGGGATTTTTGGATGGTCGATTTGGGGTTTTTGGGACCCAAATAGACTTAGGAATTATCAGATTTTTAGATGGGGAGAGGGATGTTTAGAATTTTGGGATAGATTGGGATGTGAATGCCTCATTAGAGTTTGGTGCTTTTTGCTTAGGGACCCACACTATTTTTATTTTTTCTTTTTCTTTTGATGGTGTGGGCTTTGGTAGCCTTTTGGATTTTTGATTTTGCTTGGGAGAGATAGCATCTTTAGGCTTTTGTGCTTTGTGAGTTGAGGCATTCAAATTATTACTTTCGAATCCCATGGGTGTGTTGGTAGCTTCTATTTTGGATGGTGTGTTCTTTTGTTGGTCTTGATTGGGGATTTTAGGGGATTTATGGATAAATGGATGAGGGGATTTTAGGATAGGGATATTAGGAGTTGGGAGGATGGGAGGATAAGGGGATTTAATTTTAGGAGTTGGAAGAATGGGAGGTAAAGTGGATTTAATAGGGATATTTGGAGTTGGAAGTAGTGGAGGTAAATTTGCTAGATGGAGATGTATGGTCACATGCTTTTGCAAATGATATGACGATGGCGGGGGATGGTGACATATGATTTGGAGGTGTGATGAGATATACCGGATTTGGAATTGGATGAAGGGATTTTGGAGGATGTGTGAATGTTACCAACATGTTTAGATTGTTTGCCTTGGGATATATAGCCAAGGCCATGGGAGGATGGATGTAATGTGGTGTAGATGGGATCCGAGATACCTTGTTCGTGAAGGCCTAAGCATTTGTCTTGATAGTTCATATGTTGGAGTATGTGACATGCAATGGGATGTTTGGTGATTTGGAAACAAGACATAAGTCCATTATTTGTTGGGGGAAAGATAAATGATGGATGGAAGTTGTTCACCTCCTATGAGGGAGCCACCATGGATGAAAGTGCCTTTTCCAAGTGGATAAGAGGATGGATTTGGGATGGGATTGGTAGGTGGAGGTAAAGGATTAATGGGGGATGATAAAGGGGTGGTAGAAGATGGTGTGGGATCAATAGGTTGATCATTAGATGGGAGAGGATTGGGGATGGGATTAGATGGGGTGGTTAGATCTTGATTAGAATGAGGGGTTGATGGTTCAACATGCTTTGGATTTGACTCTTGACATAGCTCATGTGTTTGGATAGAAGTGGGAGTGACTTGGATAGATGTGTTGGGTGCTTGGATGGATGTGGTAGGTGCTTGACTTATGGGTTCTTGAACATGACTACGTGATGGTTCTTGACTTATGATAGGATATTGTTCAAGAGTTTTGGTGGGTGTTGGATTACATGAGGGTGTTTGATTCCTTGCTAATAACCAATGGATGACATCCTTCATGAGTGTATGGGTTGAAGAACAATATAATGGATGGATAATAAGGGTGGATGGTGTAGGATTAGGATTGGGATTGGATAGTTGGGTGATGGGATTAGGTAGTGATGGTTCTTGGATGGGTTTAAGGATAGGCATTGGATTAGAAGGTGGTGTTGGAGAGGTGGGAGATTTGGAGGACTCCCTAGCTTCTCTTTTTCTTCAGAGAAAATCCCTCAAGGATTCGTTGGGTGTTCTTGGCTTAATATTTGGAAGGTTTGATGGTGGATGGGTAATAGGGATTGATGGATTGGGAGATACATAGGATGATGGACTAGGGTTGATAAGGTTGGAGGGATATTGTGATGGAGGGAATGGAGAATGGGGATTAGAGGATGGGGGATTCACATGGGTGAATGGTTGTTGATGTAAGATTTGAATTTTGGCCATGAGGTGTGCTAGATTGGTGTTCCCTTGATCAAAGTTAGCATGAAAAAGGTTGGGGGATGGATAAGTTGGAGGTATTGATTGGTTGGATAGGTATGATGGTATGGATGTATAAGAGGATGAAGATTGATATGAAGGTAAAGGTTGATATGAGGTTGAAGGTTGATGGGTTGGATATATAGGATGAAGGTTGGTATGATGAAGGTTGATATGATGAAGATGGGGTAGGGGCTTGGGATTCTCCAATGATGAGTTGTGCTAATGGGATATCCCTAATGATGTTTTTGCATTTTTCCTTAGTGGTAGGATCAAAATCATGTTGCATTGCCACATAAGGATCCATGTTATTGGGGATATATGGGATGATGGAGGATAATGGATGATTACGATATTGGGGATCAAATTTCAAGACCTTAGGATGATTTGATTTCCTTCAAAGGATGGATGATTCTCTATACTTAAGATAGACTAATGATCTTAAGCAAGAAGGTTGATTGGGTTGATTGTTGATTTTGATGACTTAAGATAGACTAATGATCTCAAGCAAGTTTGGATAAAGGTTGATAATGATCAATTAAGGTCTTGATTTTTGATTGAGTTGATTTGGATTTGGATTTTGATAATGATGTTGGGGGTTTTGATAATGATTGGGATTTTGGATGAAAGGTTGATGGAGGATGAAGGAGATTAAGTCCTTAACCAAAGTTTGATTTGCAAAGGATGATTATTGATTAAGGATTAGGGATTGTGATGTTTGATTTTGGAGTTAGATTTTGGATGTTGATTTGGAAGATTTGGATTTGATTTGGATGAAATTGATCAAATGGATGAAGGAATGGGATTAAGATGATGATAATGAATTGGATTAAGGATGATTAGGGTGGTTGAGATGAAAGAGGTATGATGGGATGAGTGATTAGGAGGATAATATGAGATTAAGCTCAAAGATGGGGATCAATTAAGATCAAATGATGGGATTTGATAAATGGAGGGGTGGTTCCATGGTGTTGGGAGGAAAATCCTAGCCCAATGTGAGGGGGGGTGCGGGGGGCTAGATGCAACCCCCCCCCCCCCTCGTTGATAGGGGTTCGATGGCATAGCCCCCGATTGGAAATTTTTTTTTAAAATGGGCTTATAAAATTGATGTTTTTGATGAAAATTTTGATTTTTGGACACGGAGGAAAATGATGCTAAAACAGATGTAGAAGGCACTGAAATAGAGGGAAATGGCGCTGAAATAGATGGTGCTAAATAGAGGAATGAAGGCACTGAAAGACTGTGAAGTTTTGGAACTTGTTGGATTGATGGATGAATTTGATTTTTCTTGGCTCAAAGATTCTTGGAAAGAGATAATGCAAGCAAGAAGACACTTGAAAATAATGCTTAGTCTACCTAAGGTCAAGGTGAATGGTGATTTATCAAGCCCACAACTTGGAATCTCTTACTCAAATGCAAGACATGCTAACTAATAGGCGTGTCCCATTATATTGTCTTCTCAAGAGAGGATAGATAGGGGCCTCCTGCACTAGAAGGATGATGCAATCACCCTTTCCATGGAAAGCTACATATAGATTATGCTAAGCTAAGGCTTCCCATCTCATCTCAAGGGAGCCTATGGTGAGAATCTTGAGAGGATTCTATGTCCTCTTGCCTTGAACAAATTGCCACAAGGTCAAAAAATAAGGTAGGCTTCTAACCTAAGGTGTTTAGTGGGGGATATTCAGGGGACTGGCACATTACAAGCATTCAGCAAGCCACTTAAGGCTTTAACTAGTCCTACTAGGAGTGTCATATACACAAGGTACGCCTCCATTCAAACTAGCATTGTATGGTAAGCGCTAATATCGGTTAGACTTGGCTTTCGCCTTATCCTTTTTTATATAGCAAACCAAACGAAAGTACCGCTTGAGGTCGTTCCCTTGGGGTGAGTACCTCTTTTCCCACCAAAGTAGGCCTCTCTAAGATAATGAAAAAGAAGAGAATAGAACTATTTCTTTTCACCCAAGATCCTTATGAAGGCGAGGAGAGAGGATACTTTGATTCTATCTCTTGGGATCTAATTGACAATAATGTGCAAGTGCACCAAACATGCCAAACAAATCTATGTTCTTTTTAAGCAGCAAGATTAAATGTTCCTAGGTTTAAGCATGCAAAGACACACAAAAGTGGAAATCCTGCAATGAGATGTTAGCAGTTTGATTTTATTGTCTTTGAAAACCAGCATTCATTCACCTGCACATATGTGTTAATGTCCTGCACAAACCTCAAAAAATTGTTACATAAAAATGTGCCAAAACAGAGATAAATGATGCTAAAATAGAAGATAATGCCAAAAATTTGCAAAATGGCAATAAAGCAAAGGATGGTGCCACAGTTTTAGAAAAAGGCGCCAAAATAGAGGATGGCGCCACAATTTTGGAAAAAGGTACCAAAATAGAGGATGGCACCACAGTTTTGGAAAAAGGTGCCAAAATAGAGGATGGCACCACAATTTTGGAAAAAGGTGTCAAAACTACAATTTTTTCCTGTGTTACCTTCAGTCTCCTGGTTTAGATAGCACCAAACTATGTGTATATAGCACCAAAATGACACAGTCTCTTTAAAAACCTCCCTAGACAAATTTTGACATTATAAGGTCCCTTGTTTCTATGTTATCCTAACAAAAATAGAGAGAAGAAGACCCTAGAATCCACTAAAAACCCCTAAAAAGGCATAAGAAAAGATTCTAAGCCTAAAAGAGTTAGAAAGATGTCACTGCAAGATGGTGCCAAAATAGAAGGAAATGACAGACAAATCAGGGAAATGACGTCAATCTGGGAGCAGATAGCGCCAAACCAAGAGGTTTTAGTGCCAAGACCCTGCAAAACATGTCTTTTTTCACAAAAACTCAAACAAAAGAAGTTGGATAGGGACCATGGGGTCCCACCAGGCATGCCAAATGAGAACAAATAAAATGGACAAGGTTAGAAACATAAACAAAATGCACAAAAAACATTAAGTTATACCTTGCTATATCTTCCTCCTTGGATAAGGTTGAGGAGAGTGCACCCAAGAGCTCTCCTAGCTTTACCCAAGTTGAGGTAGTGTGAATGTGGATTGCTCCTTGTTCTTCAACACAATAGGATGAGGATTTGATGATAGATTGGATAGAGATTTGGCTATGGTAAAGATAAGATGGGATTTAGCTATGGATTGAAGAATGATTTTGGCATGGTAAGGGTATGATGATAGGATTTGATAGAAATTTGGGCATAGTTATGATAGGATGAAGAAGTTATGAAAATGGCTAGGATGAGGGCTCTATTATAGGCAAATTTGGAGGGATTTGAATCCAATGGCTATGATTCAAAGTAGAGATCAATGGTTAAGATGAGAAGACGAAATCAAGGGTTAAGATCTCATCAACAATATTGGATGGATGGGATTAAGTGTAAATTTTAAATTCACATGAGGAAGAGTGATGAGAATTAAAATGAATTAAAAATTCATTCTTGGGAAGAGTTGGATAAAATGTGAATTTTCAATTCACATGGGGAAGAGTTCCATTAAATGGAGACTAGGACAAGTTAGGTGCTGAAAGAGCTCATTAATGGAGTTTAGGACAAGTGAGTGACGCAGTCGAGATTGAAGAGCCTTATCAGGTTGTCAATCAAGCAAAAAAATCACACTACAAATCAAAAACTCCCAACAAAAAATAATCCTCCATTTATTGCAATTAAAAAGTACAGATTACATTCAAAGATCAATTACAGAGCATTTCTCAAAGACCCCAATTCAAAGCTTACTTTTCCATCAACAACCCTTCTTCCCCAATTCTTCCTTTAGAATAATCCAATCTGATCACAAATCCCCATTTTGAACATTACTTCCCCCTATTGTCCTCACTCTATTCTCCATTCCCCCTATTTTTACTTTCCCCTATTCTCCAGGAAAACAGTTCATTTCAACTTCCCTGTCGAACGGTCTCCCCCAATGGTTAACTGTCGAAGACCCAATAAACTATTGAACCATAAGGTATTCATCTTCATTCCATCGGGATGTCAAAGAGACGATAAAGAGACTCCCTTCAACAAAGATGGTCCCACCGATGGAGCATGTAGTACCATACACCACACTGACAAATAAAACTCCCTATTAGATCATCGAAGAGACCAAGATCATGGTCCTGCCAACATCCAATTTCCCATCGATGAGAGTTAAGGTTTGTATCGAAAAGTCAAAGGGACAGCTAAGCGAGTCCCACCGAAATAGCAACTCCTACCGATATAGATCTTCCTGCCTTTGCACTGCGCATATGTCTACATATTGTGATGTTCACAACACGCCCCATTTTACTCCTTAGCAAAATGAGGACCCCTGCTGTGGCTTTGCTTTTGCTTTTGTGTGTGGGTCTGTTTGGTGGTAAAAGGGAAAAAGAGAGTGAAAGTTGCAAACCTTGATGAAAATAAAGAAAAAATTGCATTAAGTACCAGAGCAGAATATGGGTGGATTCCTTGTCAAAAATGAATAGGGGTTGCTTTTTGAACCATTTTAAAATCCCCTGTATTTTGCAAGTTATGAGTGTTTTGGTAAAATGTACAATTAGGTTTGTATCTTGTATATGCAAGGTCCTTTGTATATCGGGTTGCATATACAAGGTTAAAACATACAAGGTCACCCATATACAAAGTCCTTTGTATATCGGGTCCTCGTGTTAGTCGCAAAATGGGTTGTCAAGTTTTCTAAGTCATCGGGTTGCATATACAAGGTTGTTTGTATACTTTTATACTTGTATGCATTTGGCTAACGTTTTACTTTGGTACATGCAAGGTGGACCTGACACAGCTTAGAGTTGAAATGCATAGTTGTTTAAATCTATTAAATGTATTTTAGGCTTGTATGTTTGGCAAAGCGGAAACATACAAAGAAAAATATACAAGGCTACATACAAGTTGCGGACCTGACGGAGTTGAGAATTAAAATGTATGTTTAGTTAAGTACAGCGGATGCATCTTATGTTTGTATGTATCTAACATACAAAGAAGATATATAATGATATATGCAAGTCACGGACCCGACGAAATTCAGAAGAGAAATGAATAGTTGTTTAAATCCGTTGAATGCACTTTATGTTTGTATGTTCAAACATGCAAAGTGGATATGCATTGGCTATATACAAGTGGCGGAGCCGAAGGATTATTAAAAGTGGTTTTATTGTTGTATGTTCGCACTTTGTATATGTACATGTTTCAAGACATACATTGCACTTTGTACATGCAAGGCGGAATTAAGAAGAAATTAAAATCTGGTATATACAATGTATCACACCTTAAAACATATTAGAAGATACATTGCATTATAGACATGCCACGGAGCCGAAAAGTGATAAGACTCCAGTTTATAAAAGGTTGAAGTCCAAAAAGGGGACATACAAAGGCGTTTGTATGTATTGGGCCTTGTATGCAAGGAAATATACAAGTGATAGATACAAGAGAAGATACCACCCGATGTACAAGCTGATATACAAAGAAATGATATGCATTCGCAAAATACAAGGAAAAAGGCGGGAAAGCAAAGCGAGAGGATTTTGAATCCATTTTAGGGCCCGATAGCATGTTTTTGGTCAACGATTGTTGACCCGACCATTTTTGACATTGTATATGCATTTGGATATGCGAATTCTCATGGTTTCATAACACGATATTTGTGTTTGCACATTCAACCTGATTTAATATAATTTTTATTTTTCTGCTAGTTTATTAAATAATAATGCTTAATTCTTGTCTGTTTGCAGGCGTGCAGGTAGATATAAAGATGGAGCTTTAATGGTGATGACATCACAGTAGGCGGATCGGATCACAAAAGATCGCAAATGAAGCAGGAGGAGTAAAGGCTTTCAATGCAGAGGAAAATGCAGGTGAAAAGAAACATTATTAAAAGGAGCAACAATTATTCTGGTGACTATTAGGGTTTCCAAAGGGCATCCTCACGCTCAGTATGGGTATGCTGCTCGGGGTTTTTTTGGCAGGATTTGTTTTCCACTGTTTGATGCTGCACTTGAAAGGTGGACCGTTGATTAAAGGGTTTTGGAACTGTATTGGGGATAATCAAAGATATATATTGAGCCCCTTTACTCTGTGAGGGGAGGGTCAACCATTTTAAATCTGACTAAGACAATTTCATATAGGAGATCAGATTACTGAGACTAATGAGGACTGAATTGTTGAAGTATCAAGGTTCTTTCGTCAGATCATTGTAAATGTACTTGTTCTAAAGCATACTGAATGGAGATGAAGCTTCAGATTACATCTTGATTGTAAACTTTACGTAATCTTCAAGTTGATTTTTGGATATGTAATGGTGAATGCTGTGTTCAATAGAAGCGCTTTCATTTTATTGCATGTTGTTATCAACTTTTCCTTTGAAGATTTGCATTGGATCATGCAGATTTGTGGAATGTCCTGGTGAAGTATGATTCTAGTTTTCTTCTCTTCATTACTGTATCAGAACATGTATGTAGATTAGTGATCTCAGTCAAGTAATTTTAGGAATTTCACTCTTTGAACCCTATCTTTGTCATTTCTTTTTCTTAATTTCATTAAATCACTTCCATAATTGCAAATCATGATAAATAATAAGCAGAACAGAGAAATATGCTGACATCTCATAGATAATTGAATATCATTAGCATATTTGAACTAAATGCATGTAGTGTTGAAAATACTATGCAAAGAATTACAAATAATGGTAGAAATCATGCAAATATCAACCTGTAGACACATTATTTGAAGAAATATACTGTGTAGAGTAACCTTTCTGTGTAGCATATTTGCAAGAAATAGAATCTACTGATCAATGTAAGGCCCCTTGAAATGGAAAATAGCAACACACATCAACCACTGAGTAACGTCAGTAGATTATGAACTAATCAACGGAGACTTGGGATCATGAATTCTTTGGATTCATCGTATCTTTCAAGATAAATAAAGGTTGTTGTGTAACTTTTATTTCATGTTTGTATGTTAGTAACATCACTACCAACATAGAATTGGTGCTAGAAGGAGGGCCTCTCATCATCAGTAAGTTTTGTCTAATTTGATGATGCAGACAGAAAGGTAATGCTCAAGCATCTCTGTATTTCAAGTTATATGCTCTCATATTTGCATCATTTCTACAAATATTGCTTAAATATCCTGTCAGTTTCAAATTCTGATCATAAATACAGCCTTGGCTAGGGAGTTTCAACTGATCTTTATAGTAAACCAGCCAATTTTCCTTAAAAATTTAAGAAATCCTAGCTTTCAGGCCAAATACCAGGTCTAGATCTAGTGGACTCCTTGAAGAATTACCTATCAGAGGATTTAGACCTAGAACTGTGGACATTCATCACTCTCCTAGTTCTAATGCATCAGGAGCTTCACTAGAATGTGCTCGTATAACTCCTCTCGAGTTACAAACACCTACAGGACCACCTATCACACCTTAGGTCCAACCTCAACCAGTCACACCTCAGATCCAACCTCAACCGGTCACACCTCAGGTCCAACCTCCACTGGTTGCAATGTAATTTTTTACAGTAGAGTCACCTCTGACTTTCGCAGCATATCATGCTTTGCCTAAGAATCCTAATAAAATTTGTCCTAAGTATCATCCATATCAGGTTGCTGATGATCACATCAGAACTTTCGAGGAAGCTTGTTATAGGGCTAGATATGAGCATGAAGATGTGATATGCAAGTTATTTCCATTTTCCTTAGGGGAAGAGGCATATAACTGGTATATCAATCTTGGTCAAGGTTCAATCAGTTCATGGGATGCCTTGAAAAACGCTTTCAAGGATAGGTTCAAGGTACCTATAGATCCTTCAATGAATTATCATTTGTTTGCCACAATCAAGAGATTTGAAGGAGAACCCATTGCCAATTTCAATGCAAGGTTCCAAAAGATACTATCTAAGCTAGTTGCTCCCTATGTTGTAACAGATGAAGCTGCTAGGAGTGTTTATTACTTAGCCTTAGATCCCTTGACTTCCATGTTTATCAGGAGAGCACATCTTAGTGTAACAACTTTGGCAGGAGCTTTTGAAGAAGCTATCAAAGTCAATTAGCAATTGGCTCCTGCTCTCACACCAAATATTGCCTTCCCTACACTTCCTGGTTATCCTACATATCCTGTTCACCAACAGACCAATGGAGTCATGATAACTCCAGCTAGGATGCCAACCCCTTTGCAGATACCTCCACTCAGTATCATGCCACCACCAAATGGTAATAGCCAGATGTTACAATATCTAGGACAAACGCAAGTACCTCAGGTTGTGGAACAATCCAACAATAACAATGGATCTTCCTTTTTCAAGCCTCAGACAGAGAATGTAGTGGCTAAGGTTCAGGAAGAGAAAGAAGAAATCAAAGAAATATCAGCACAGTTAAGGAAACTTACCACGGAGATCACTCATCTGAGGAGTCAGAACTTCTATTCTCAACCAAATCAAAACATAGGTTATGCTAATGACAGACCTAATTATCCTGATAGGGGGTACAACAATAATTACAATAATAATGGCAACAATAATCCTCCTAGACAGCCTAGAGTGTGGAACACTAGGCCAAATAATGGTTCTCTGCCATCACCTCTAGATAACCAGCCTCCTAGTGAACCTAAACAGACCACTAGAGTAAACCTTGCAGAGGCAACACTTACAAATTGGTGCAGGATACATAACACCAATGCTCATACAGAGCTAGATTGTCCTCAGTTCAGGATTGCTGCTAGTATATTCCAAACTGAAGTGTCCAATACTTCAAGTAATCCACCTCATGTAGAAGGAAATGAAATTCTCCCCTGTGAATATGATTCTGCCTTAGTGCTAGAAAGCTTCATGCATCATCCTTATCAACAGACAATTTCATCTCATCAGGATTACACCTCAACATGTGAGGAATTAGCCATGGCTTTTGAATCTAACTATGTTTTTCCATTTGAGGATGAGAATGAGCCATCAATTGAACATGAGGAGGTAAATGCTTATCAACATCAACCTCAGGGTAGGCATAATTACAACTTGAGGAATAACTCAAACAGATCTGCTGATCCTTTGACCACCTCCTTGCCTCCAAACAATCTCAACACTCCACCTGATCCCAAGGCATGTAATAACCCTAGATTTCCCAAAGTTAATGCTCAGTACTTAGCACCACAGAATACAGCACCAAAAGTTGGTAATCTACCTTCTGAATCTGACAAATTGGTTACATATTTGGCAGATGAAATGAAAAAGGTTAAAATCAGCCTGTCATTGTTAGAGCTTCTTAAAACCCCTGCTATCAAGAAAGCTTTCATGAAATCATTAGATGATCCTGCTCAAAAAGAGGATAGTCATACCTCGGGTTAGTTTGGAAATAAAGATCATGTTGCTAGGGATGTTAGTGTTAAACATAAAGTGCCAGCTACTGTTCAAGCTGCAGAGACTTCCCACATGACCCTATACAAAGACAAGAGTGAGTCACCTCCTTTCCTCCTTACCATAAGGATGTTTGGTAAAAAATTGTACAATTGCTTAGTAGACTCAGGAGCATCTACCAATGTAATGCCCCTATCCATATGCAATGCTTTAGGGTTACATCCTACTAAATCATTAAAGAAAGTAACACAATTAGATAAGACAAAGGTAAGTGTGGAAGGAGAACTGACTCACATTCACATGCAGTTAGCATCAGATCCCAGAAATCAGTACTATATTGATATTCATGTAGTTGATATACCTGATACATATGGGATGTTACTTAGCAAAGACTGGTCAAAAACCCTTAGTGGATACATGTCAACTGATTTTAGTCATATGTGGTTGCCTTGGAGAGGGATACCAAATCAAATAAGGATAGATGCTGAACCTCGCATGAAACACATGATCACTGAATACAACAAAACCAATGAAATCATGTATGTGGATGTAGAACCCAGAGTTTACTCCATCAGACCCCAGACTATCAGCATAGAGGAGATCCTGATGTTTGACGTTCATAATCATGATGATGACCCTCAAGATGATCAAATAACTTTAGAATCTGATTGTAACCCTAAAAATGAAGTAGAGGTAGATCATTTCAAGAATTTTGAGATGCATTTGTTTAAAGAGGTGCAACGATGTCAGTTGTTAAATGTGTCTGTTCATGATATTCTAATTGATGGATGGTGCAAGTTGCATAATGAGGCACATTCTAAAAAAACTTGTGATGCCTGTTTAGACATGTTGGAGCTGGAACATGCATACAGTGAAGCATCTTCACCATCATCTGTGGTGAGTTCTATAGATTGTGATAGAAAAACTAATTTTTGATTGTCTTCTGCAGGAATAGGAGAATGCACATATCAAGATGAAAGTTCTATTCAGATGACATAAGAGATACTGGTATGCAACAAGAGTAATGCTAAAAGCAAAAGGAAAATCACCCCAGGGAGTGATTGTTTAGTAGAATCAGATTATGAGTTATTTGATGAAGATAGGGGCAGTAATCTATCCAAGTTCGAAGAGTTTTTATCAAAAGAGATTCAAAAGATGACACAACAGCAAAGATCCCCACAGGATGTTTTGATGGAGGGATGGTGCAGGTTACATGATGCACCACATTCATAAACTGCTTGTTCATTATGTCTGCATATTCTGAAAAGGTAGATGTTGCCTAATCCAGAAGATTTTCCTTCTGGTAAAAAGAAAGAAGAAATATTGGCTTCACATAAGGCTGATAAGGTGAAGTCTGAGAAAGCTGAGATACCAAAATTAAAGTGGATATCAAATGGTGCAGCCGCCATAGCCAAAACGAAAAAAGAAGGCCTAGACAAGCTTTTATCTGAAGATAAGCCGTGGATCCTCAGGTTTGATGGATCCAAGTCAAAACAAGGAGCTGGAGTAGGAGTAGATCTTATTGATCCATCTGGAAAATCCTACTTAGCAGCATACATATTGCAGTTCCCATGTACAAACAATGTGACGGAGTATGAATCTCTAATTCATGGGATATTGTTTGCACTTAAACAGAAAGTGAAAATTCTACATGTCTATGGAGACTCAGAATTGGTTGTGAGACAGGTAAGAGGTATATACTCTTGCAATTACAAAAGGCTGTCCAATTATAGACATAGGGTATGGGACTTGATAGAATATTTTGATGCATTCAACATTACACATGTACCTAGAGAACAAAATCACAGGGCAGATGCTTTGGCCCAAGCTGCCAGTACTCTGGAACCTCTGTCCATATCTAGTTTAAAATGATTCTCAGTTGAATTAGTATCAGTGCCTTCTATGCCAGATAATGTAACTAATCTTCAAGTATTTGATGATGATCAGCATATATTGGACTTTATTTCCAATAGGGATATTTTTGAGGCACAGATCATAGATAAAAAGAATGTAGAAAATCATGTCTGGGAAGAAGAAGAAATCCTAGAGTTGCCTAGTAATAGGATTCCTAAGGGAATGTTAGAGCTAGAAAGAGCATTTGATCTAGACAACATGCTAAAATAGAAGGATCTCCCAAAGGCCGATGGAGGACAATACTCACAGGTTAACATTGGACAGGATGATAAAAAAAGAAACGTTTTGATTGGGAAGGTCTGTACAGAGGAAGAGTTGGAAGGAATAACCCAAGCTCTCAAAGATTATATCCATGTCATTGCCTGGACTTATGATGAGTTAAAAACTTATGACACATCAATCATCACTCATACTATACCTTTGAAGCCAGATGCCAAGCCTTTTAGGCAGAAACAAAGACCTATCAATGCTTTATTGGAGCCCATCATTTTTGAAGAGGTTAAAAGGCTACTTAATGCCAGGATCATATTTTCTATGAGACATTCTACATGGGTGGCAAACCTGGTCCCAGTAAGAAAAAAAAATGGTGACATCAGGTTGTGTGTAGACTTTAGAAACTTAAATAGAGCTTCTGAAAAGGATAATTATCCGTTGCCTTCTCTGGATACAGTCCTGCAAATTGTGAATGGTGCCAAGATGGTGTCATTCTTGGATGGTTTCTCTGGTTATAACCAGGTGATGGTGGACAAAATTGACAGATTGAAAACTGCATTCACCAAAAAGTGGGGAATCTTCGCCTACAAGCGCATGCTGTTTGGGTTAATAAACACTGGGGCAACATTTCAGTGAGCAATGGACAGCCTTCAGAGGCTTGATTGGTAAATGCATAGTCATATACATGGATGACTTAACAATTTTCTCTAAAGATAGAGGAAACCATGTAGAGGACCTAAGAAAGGTGCTGAAGAAGTGTGAACAATACGGGATATCCCTGAACCCTAAGAAGTGCATATTTGGAGTAACCACAAGGAAGCTATTAGGCCACCTGATGACAGAAAATGGGATCATCATTGATCCTAACAGGGTGGAATCAATCATGAAGATACAACTTCCTGGAAGCAAGAAGGAGTTCAAATCTTACTTTGGTAAGATTAATTTTGTTAGGAAATTTATTACTGGCTTTGCAGAGATTGTCAGACCCTTGAATGCCATGATCAAGAAGGACGCTAAAATTGACTGGACACCTGAAGCTAGAGCAACTTTTGAAGATATTAAGAAAGCCATATCTAATGCTGTAGTTATGATCAATCCAGATTATACCAAGGATTTTTACATTTACTCATTTGCTTTAGAGCATACATCTGCAGCAATATTAACACAGAGAAATGAGGCCAAATAAGAAAATCATATAGCCTTCATGAGCTGCCCTTTCAGAGATGCAGAGCTTAGATACATGGATGTTGAAAGACAAGCACTCGCTTTGGTTCGAGCGGTCAAGAAATTCAGGCATTACATTCTGAGAAGTAAGGTGATTGCTATAGTACCTGATGCCACAGTGAAGATGCTTCTAATACAAAGTGAACCAGGTGAGAAAAGAGCTAAATGGATCACTGTCCTCCAAGAGTATGATATGGACATAATGCCCATGAAGTTAGTAAGAGGACAGGCATTGAGCCAGATGATATCCGAAATTGATCCTAATATCATGAGCCAACAGTATGTTATAAATGCAAAGGATGATGGAGAATGGTACTCAGACATCAAACACATCCTGATCACTGGAAGATGTCCCTCAAGATTGCAGGCCTCACAAAGGAGAGCCTTAAAGATAAGGTCACATAAATACATGATAAAAGGAGGAGTCCTTTTAAAGAAAAATTACAAGGGGATATACCTTAGATTCCTGGAAAGACAAGAAGCAGACAAGGTGTTAGCAGAGTTACATGATAAGTTTGGGACTACACATGGATCATCTTTAGCTACCACTCATGCTATCCTCAGGGTAGGGTATTATTGGCCCACTATTTTTAAAGATACTATTGAACACATAAAATGTTGTCATATGTGTCAGGTTGCTACAAACAGAGAAAGATATGCTGCTCAACCTTTGCAGCCAATGATGGAGATGTGCCCATTTGCTCAATGGGGAATGGACTTCATAGGACCTATCAATCCTCCATCATCTTCAGGCCACAGGTATGCTTTAACTATTACTGATTATTGTACCAAGTGGACTAAAGCTGTCAGCAGTAAGACATGTAATGCTGAGGATGTCATCAGGGTTTTGGAAAGAAATATAGTAACTAGGTATGGAGTTCCCTACGCTTTGGTATGTGATAATGGATTTGCCTTTTCTTCAATTAAACTATCAAGTTGGGCTTTTGACTATTGGATCATCTTGAAATTCTCCTCAAATTACTATCCCCAAGGGAATGGATTAGCAGAATCCACAAACAAGAACCTATTGAACATCATAAATAAATTGATAGAAAAGAACCCAAGGGAGTGGAACACTTTATTGAAATATGCCTTGTGGGTAGATAGAACCAGGAATAAGGCTGCATTAGGAAATTCTCCTTTTCATCTAGTGTATGGGGTGGATCCTATCCTCCCTGTTAACCTAAGGATCCCTACATTGCAGTTCGCACAAGAATACCTGGGCATAGATAATAAACAAGAAGTTAGGTTGCTACAGTTGATGCACCTAGAAGAAAAAAGAAGTAAAGCAATAGATTAATTTGCTAAACATCAGGCTGTTGTCAAGCACTGGTTTGACAAAAGAGCCAAAATTAAGGCTTTCAGAATCTCAGATTTAGTCCTGATGTGGGACAAAGCACATGGAAAGAAAGGAGATCATGGTAAGTTTGATAAACTCTGGATAGGTCCCTTTCAAATTTTTGAAATTTTAGGAGATAGCACCTATAGGCTTAAGACCTTAACCGGTGAGGATGGTCCATTACCAGTTAATGGACAGTTTCTCAAACACTACTTTCAAGCCTGAAGTAGTGCCACGACAAGTCATGTGTATCATAGTGTACACTTTTGTATAGTTGTTTGTACAATCTATTTGTTTTGTTTGCTTTGTGTGTTTCCTTAGCAGGGATGTTTATTTTGATTTAGAGTATGCAGGAGCAGACTAACAACCACTGAAAACAATAAAAAATTTAGATCATTCAGGTTAATTATTTGAAATTTATGCATAACTTGTTGTGACTGTCATGAATGTAGAAAGTTGTTTGACTTGTGAAATAATGTATTCAATAACTGTGGGTTGAGTACTCAAGGAAAGTTTCTCACAATGACACACCTAAAATCCTTGAGTTTGTTGAACATACCAGTGTAGATAATAGGTGAAAAATCAGAGGTCGCCCTTGCTACCATTACAATTCTAAGCTTAATTTCAGCAAGTGACCATTCCTTGCATCATGAAGTTACAACTGCAATATCTTGTGAAGTTTCTATCAAATAGAAAATATAAAATAAATAAAATAATAAAATGGATTTTACTAAAAATTTAGATTAAGCCATCTAAGTAACTCTACCGGGGCTATAGACGCTTGCTGGTAGTGGGGCTCTACTTAAGAGAATTGTAATGATAACCTTGTCGGGGCTATGGATGCTTGCTGGCAGCAAGGCTCTATCCGGTTGGCTATGAGGGAATGACATCAAATATGTAGTCTAATATCAGTCACTAGTTTGTTCAACTAATTTTTAAGATGAGGATTATTAATCACGTGCACCCACTTAAACTGAATTGGAAAATTCATGCACCTTATTGAATACATTAAGTCTCAAGTTAGATAATGCTTTACAGAAGAGATAGTTGGAAGTTATGAATTTATTTCTTTCAGTTTTCTTTAATGGTTTTAAATTTTGATTGTTTTGTTTGGTTGCTAGTTGTTGTGATGCTCACAACACGCCCCATTTTACTCCTTAGCAAAATGAGGACCCCTGTTGTGGCATTGCTTTTGCTTTTGTGTGTGGGTCTGTTTGGTGGTAAAAGGGAAAAAGAGAGTGAAAGTTGCAAACCTTGTTGAAAACAAAGAAAAAATTGGATTAAGTACCAAAGCAGAATATGGGTGGATTCCTTGTCAAAAATGAATAGGGGTTGCTTTTTGAACCATTTCAAAATCCCCTGTATTTTGCAAGTTATGAGTGTTTTGGTAAAATGTACAATCGGGTTTGTATCTTTTGTATATTGGGTTGCATATACAAGGTTAAAACATAAAAGGTCACTCATAGACAAAGTCCTTTGTATATCAGGTCCTTGTGTTAGTCGCAAAATGGGTTGTCGAGTTTTCTAAGTCATCGGGTTGCATATACAAATCGGGTTGTATATACAAGGTTGTTTGTATACTTTTATACTTGTATGCATTTGGCTAACATTTTACTTTGGTACATGCAAGGTGGACCTGACACAACTCAGAGTTGAAATGCATAGTTGTTTAAATCCGTTGAATGCATTTTAGGCTTGTATGTTTGGCAAAGCGGAAACATACAAAGCAAAATATACAAGGCTACATACAAGTCGCAGACCCGACGGAGTTGAGAATTAAAATGTATGTTTAGTTAAGTCCAGTGGATGCATCTTATGTTTGTCTGTATCTAACATACAAAGAAGATATACAATGATAAATGCAAGTCGCGGACCCTACGGAATTCAGAAGAGAAATGAATAGTTGTTTAAATCCGTTGAATGCACTTTATGGTTGTATGTTCAAACATGCAAAGTGGATATGCATTGGCTATATACAAGTGGCGGAACCAAAAGATTATTAAAAGTGGTTTTATTGTTGTATGTTCGCGCTTTGTACATGTACATGTTTCGGGACATACATTGCACTTTGTACATGCAAGGCAGAATTCAGAAGAAATTAAAATTTGGTATATACAATGTATCACACCTTAAAGCATATTAGAAGATTCATTGCATTGGAGCCAAAAAGTGATAAGACTCCAGTTTATAAAAGGTTGAAGTCTGAAAAGGGGACATACAAAGGTGTTTGTATGTATTGGGCCTTGTATGCAAGGAAATATACAAGCGATAGATACAAGAGAAGATACCACCCGATGTACAAGCTGATATACAAAGAAACAATATGCATTCGTGAAATACAAGGAAAAATGTAGGAAAGCAAAGCGAGATGATTTTGAATCCATTTTAGGCGCCAATAGCATGTTTTTGGTCAACGGTGGTTGACCCAACCATTTTTGACATTGTATATGCATTTGGATACGTGAATTCTCATGGTTTCATAACCGGATATCTGTGTTTGCACATTCAACCTGATTTAATATAATTTTTATTTTTCTGCTTGTTTATTAAATAATAATACTTAATTCTTGTATGTTTGTAGGTGTGCAGGTAGATATAAAGATGGAGCTTTAATGGCGATGACATCACAGGAGGCGGATTGGATCACAAAAGATCACAAATGAAGCAGGAGGAGTAAAGGCTTTCAATGCGGAGGAAAATACAGGTGAAAAGAAACATTATTAAAAGGAGCAACAATTATTCTGGTGATTGTTAGGGTTTCCAAAGGGCATCCTTACGCTCAGTATGTGTATACTGCTTGGGGTTTTTTCGGCAGGATTTGTTTTCCACCATTTGATGCTACACTTGAAAGGTGGACCGTTGATTAACTAGGCTTTTGGAACTGTATTGGGGATAATCAAAGATATATATTGAGCCCCTTTACTCTGTGAGGGGGGGTTCAACCATTTTAAATCTAACTGAGATAATTTCATATAGGAGATCAGATTACTGAGACTAATGAGGACCGAATTGTTGAAATATCAAGGTTCTTTCTTCAGATCATTGTAAATGTACTTGTTCTAAAGCATACTAAATGGAGATGAAGCTTCAGATTACATCTTGATTATAAACTTTACATAATCTTCAAGTTGATTTCTGGATATGTAATGGTGAATGTTGTGTTCAATAGAAGCGCTTTCATTTTATTGCATGTTGATGTCAACTTTTCCTTTAAAGATTTGCACTGGATCATGTGGATTTGTGGAATGTCCTGGTGAAGTATGATTCTAGTTTTCTTCTCTTCATTCCTGTATCGGAACATGTATGTGGATCACTGATCTCAGTCAAGTAATTTTAGGAATCTCACTCTTTGAACCCTATCTTTATCATTTCTTTTTCTTAATTTCATTAAATCACTTCCATAATTGCAAATCATGATAAATAATAAGTAGAACAGAGAAATATGCTGACATCTCGTAGATAACTTAATATCATTAGCATATTTGAACTAAATGCATGTAGTGTTGAAAATACCATGCAAAGAATTACAAATAATGGTAGAAATCATGCAAATATCAACTTGTAGACACATTATTTGAAGAAATATACTGTGTAAAGTAACCTTTCTGTGTAGCATATTTGCAAGAAATAGAATCTACTGATCAATGTAAGGCCCCTTGAAATGGAAAATAACAACACACATCAACCACTGAGTAACGTCAGTAGATTATGAACTAATCAACGGAGACTTGGGATCATGAATTCTTTGAATTCATCGTATCTTTCAAGATAAATAAAGGTTATTGTGTAACTTTTATTTCATGTTTGTATGTTATTAACATCACCACCAACACTACCATCAGGTATCAAGGGGACAAGATTTAGAGTCCCTCCGACGTCACTTGGTCACACCAATGATACACAACTTGGCATCGGGTTGTCGAGGGGACACCACCAAGAGTCCCACTAAACACATAAAGTCACACCAATGAAGAGTCCATTAGTAAATTGAAGAGAGTGATAACTCCATCTCATCAAAATATGACTGTCAGGCTGAGGATGGAAAAACACCAACAAACGGGGATAGGGTTCCAAAAATGAACTTCAATGTATCTGCAAAACACACCAAAATTGAGATCAAAATTTGCTTATGTACAAAGTGATGCGGATAGCTTGAGAGCCTGAGATGCTCCTGTATCAAACACCCCGGGAAGAAGAAATGTTCCATGAGTGGAGACTCAGGAACATTTGGGCCAGTCTAGAATTGAAATTCCAAACTAAGCTAACTCATGTTCCTTCAACCAAGATTCTTCCTCCATTGATTTACCCTTCCAACGAACTAGGTACTCCATGTACTCTTACCACTTGTTTTCTTTACAACCCTAGAATCAATGATCTCATCTACTTCTTCAATTTGCTTCTCAGGCAGCTGATTTACCCAATCTGTATTATCCATGATATTTTCAGGCAAATGTGGTTGAGTACTTGTCTCCCCTTCAAAATGTTTGTACACATCACTAACATTGAAGATAGGAGATATATCTACATGCTCTGGAAGTTCAACTTCATAAGCATTGGATAGAAACTTGCGTAGGATCTGACAAAGACCTATTTTCTTCCATTTTAACTTGTTATAGGTCCCTTGTGGAAACCTTTCCTTCCTCAAATGAACCCAGACTAATTCCCCAATCTAAAATTCCTGCACTCTCCTGTGAGGATCATCAGATTCCTTATACTTGGTTGTACTTTTCTCCAACTTTTCTTTCACCTCTTGATGCAAATCTCTAATATACTCTATAAAATCCTCTACCACAACACTTGTTCTCACCAGGTCTACACTATCTCTAAGTTCATCTACACCTCTAGGGATGAAACCAGACCACATTGAATGGACTTTTCCCAATACTCCTCTTAACTGAATTGTTATAGGAAAACTCTACCTATAGCAACAACAAGTCCACTATTTTGGTTTGTCCCCAATCAAACATCGAAGGAGATTACCCAAACTCCTGTTCACAACTTTAGTCTGATCATCTGTTTGTGGATGGTAGGATGACCTGAAACCCAAATGTGTGCCTAATTTCTTCCACAATGTGCGCCAAAAATGACCAACAAACTTTGTATCCCAATCAGATATGATACTCTTTGGCAAGCCATGTAACCGAACTAAATCTTTGAAAAACAAATTTGCTATATGGGAAGCATCACTAGTTTTTTGAAATGGAATAAAATGAGCCATTTTCGAAAATCCATCAACAACCACAAAAACTGAATCATTACCTCTTTGAGTTTGAGGTAGTCCCAAAACAAAATCCATGATAATGTATTCCCATGGTCTCTCTGGAATTGGCAATGGCTCATACAATTCAGTATTTTGCTTCATACCCTTTGCATGCTGACAAATTTTACATCTTTGTACCATTTTCTTAACATCAATGCTCATTCCTGACCAATAATAACTCTCATTCAACAGAGCTATTATTTTATCTACTCCAAAATGTCCACCCAATTCGCCACTATGCTTTTCTCTGATTAGATTCTCCCTTATGGATCCTCTAGGAATACATAATTTCTTTCCTTTGAACACCAGGTTTTCTTGAATAAAATACTCCAGCCATGGAGTTCGATCCAATTCTACTAGATTCTTGCATGCCTTCCATGCCTCTTTGAAATATGGATCTTGTTCATACAACTCACCCAAAGCATCAAAACCAACAACATTCACTTGCATCTCATTCAACAACAAAGTCCTCATACTCGGTGCATCATCAACTCGATTGCATTTACCACTCCTATGTTTTAACACAAAAGAATAACTTTGTAAAAACTCAATCCACTTCGTATGCCTCTGGTTCAAGTTACCTTGGCTATTTATGAACTGTAGGGCATGATTGTTTGTATACAACACACATTCTTTTAGTAGCAAATAATTTTTCCACTTTTTGAGTGCTTGCACAATTGCATAAAACTCCCAATCATACATAGAATACTTCCTCTTAGCTTCATTCAATTTCTCATTAAATATGTTATTGGTCTTCCCTCTTGGTTGAGAACTCCTATTGTTGTTCCACTTGCATCACAATCCACCTGGAAAACTTTTCCAAAGTTTGGCAGCACCAATATTGGCTGCTCTGTCACCTTATTCTTTTGCAATTGAAAACTTTTCTCTACTGCAACCGTCCACTTGAACTCTCTTCTTGTTCCCTTCATCATCTCTGTAATGGGAGCACATATCCCACTAAAATTTCTTATGAACTTCCTATAGAAGCTCACCAACCCATAAAAACTATGGGTCTCAAAAGTACTCCTTGGTGATGGCCACTCAACAATAGCCTTTACTTTTTTAGGATCCATTTTTAATCCTTCTTTTGAAACTACAAATCCCAAGTACACTAATTCCTTCTTCATAAAAGTACACTTTTTCAAATTCACCATTAGTTTTTCTTCCTTTAATCTTTGCAAAACAACCCTAATATGTTCTAGATGTTATTTTGTTTTACTAAAAATTAAAATATCATTAAGGTGAACTATGACAAACTTAGCATGATAGGGCTTCAACACTTGATTCATCAATCTCATGAATGTATTAGGTGCATTTGTCAATCCAAACAGCATGACCATCCACTCATACAATCCATCCTTCGTCTTGAATGTTGTCTTCCACTCATCCCCTTCATAGATTCTGATTTGATGATACCCACTCTTTAAATCAATCTTCGTGAAGTACCTTGCTCCACTCAAATAGTCAATTAAATCATCCATTCTAGGTGGTGGGAATCTATATTTGATGGTGATCTTATTAATTGCATGGGAGTCTGTACACATCCTCCATTCACCTCCCTTCTTAGGTGCTAATACTGCAGGTACAACACATGGACTGAGACTTTCCCTAATCAACCCCTTGTCCAACAGCTCTTGGACTTGTCTATTTATTTCCTCATTCTCTTAAGGTGTCATCCTATATGGTGCCTTGTTTGGTAAACTTGCACCTGGGATCAAATCCATATAGTGACTAATTTCTCTGACTATTGGTAGTCCATCTGGTAATTCCTTCATCATTATACCAGCATACTCATCAACCAATTCTTGAATTTCTACTGGCAACCTCTCCTCTTTTTCTGCTTTCATGTTTTGAAATGGTTGGGCAACAAATGCATAACAAACACCATCCTTCTTCAGATCCTTCAGGAACTTCTTTCTTGAGACATGACACACCCTAGAAATACCTTCTGTATCTTCATCTTTATCCTTCATAGGATTCAGAACAAATTCCTTTCCATCCTTCTTAATGGTATATGTATTACTCTTACCATCATGAACAACTTCTCTATTAAATTGCCACGGTCTTCCCAACAAGATATGGTAGGCATCCATTGGCATTACATCACAGAATATTTTATCCTTGTAATTACCAATCTAAAATTTAACCAAGCATTGTTCTCTTATGACTAATTGGTGTTCCTTCTATAACCATGAGACCTTGTATGGGCTAGGATGCTTCATTCTTTTCAGCTTCAACTTCCTCACCATTTCTTCAGACACAATATTGTTTATGCTACCACTGTCTACAGTTACTTTACAACATTTGCCACTTGACTTGCATTTGGTTCTAAACAAATTTCTTTTTTGTATTGGTTATGTTTCTACCTTCTCATGGCTTAACAAAATCTTTCTTATCATCAAAGACTCTCCATCCTTTGGGTCTTCTCCATGTTTCAAAGTTTCTACTACTTCATCTTCTACTTGGGCCACATGAACTTTGGCCTCTTTTCCTTTACCTCCACCTTGAACTTGCAGACATTCAAAAGACCTATGCCTGATCTCACCACATTGGTAGAATGTACCAGCGAAACCTCTGCATCTTCCTCTTCCAAAATTACCTCTTCCTTGAAAAGAGTCTCCTCTTCCTCATAAGTTTCCCTTACCTCCCATTTCTTGAGTCTGAGAGGTATCATCTTCATCTTGTTTGGTAGAATATCCTCTTTCACCACTACTCTGCCCTTTGCCATGAGCATTTCTACCTCTACCCCTGTTATTGTTTTGTTGTTTCCTATTCAACTTCTCTTCGGCCACCAACGCACATTGGTAGGCCTCTTCCACATATTGCAATCTGAGCAATCTAATCTCATCTTGTATGGACACCCACAAGCCATTTAGATACCTTGCAACTTGCTCAATCTCATTCTTTGTGTGGTCTGCTCGAATGCTCAATCGGTAAAATTCTTCTGTGTATTCCTTGACACTGGATTCTCTTTTCTTCAAGTTCTGCAATTTGCTAAATAGATTTATCTGATAGTTTGCAGGCATGAATTTTGTCTTCAATTTGTTTACCATTCGGTCCCATGATTTTATCTTCTCCTTGCCTCTTCTTTATCTATCAGTTTGCAAATGATCCCACCATAGGGATGCATGTCCTTTTAACTTTGTACATGCATATTTCACCTTCTTGTCTTCTTTTGTACCTTCAAAGTTAAAGTACTTTTCCATCTCTGTGATCCAATCCAACAATTCATCTGAATTCAAGTTACCATTATAGTCTGGAGGGTTAAAACAGGGTCTAGTATTTATTCTGGTTAGGGCTCAGATGAACCTATCTTCTCCTTGATCAAGTTCAAGTTGGTTTTCTTCTCCTTCTACTTCAACCTGCTCTTCTTTATCGTCACTCACGTCTTTGACATGATGACCTCTTCGTTGTGTAGTTTCAACGGCTTCTAGTCTGGCCGTAATACCCCTCAACATCTCCATCAAGACAGGGTCTGCATCTCTTTGTGCCCCTATTCCTCTGCCATGTCCTCTCTGTGCCATTTTATGCAAGTCCTCTGCAGTTGCAGGTCTTCTTCCTTTGCTCACTTACCCACAACAAATTCACTTCAAGACTTCGTAATTCCTTTGACACTTTCTCCAAGAGCAAACCTGCTCTGATACCACTTGACACAGTCGAGATTGAAGAGCCTTATCAGGCTATCAATCAAGCAGCAAAATCACACTACAAATAAAAAACTCTCAACATAAAACAATCCTCTATTTATTGCAATCAAAAGAGTACATATTACATTCAAAGATCAATTATAGAGCATTTCTCGAAGACCCCAATTCAAAGATTACTTTTCCATCAACAACCCTTCTTCCCCAATTCTTCCTTCAGAACAATCCAATTTGATCACAAATCGCCGTTCTGAACATTACTTCCCCCTATCGTCCTTACTATGTTCTCCATTCCCCCTATTTTTACCTTCCCCTGTTCTCTAGGAAAACAATTCGTTTCAACTTCCCCTTTGAATGGTCTCCCCCAATGGTTAACTGTCGAAGACCCAAAACTGAACTGTCGAACCACAAGGTACAAAGATGGTCCCACCAATGGAGCATGTAGTACCATACACCACATTGACAAATAGAACTCGCTATCGGGTCATCAAAGAGACCAAGATCATGGTCCTGTCGACATCCAATTTCCCACTGATGAGAGTCAAGGTTTGTATTAGAAAGTCAAAGGGATAGCTAAGCAAATCTCGTCGAAATAGAAACTCCCACCGATATAGATCTTCCTCCTTTGCACTGCACACATGTCTACCATCGGGTATCGAAGGGATATGATTTAAAGTCTCTCCGACGTCACTTGGTCACACCGACGATACACAACTTGGCATAGGGTTGTTGAGGGGACACCACCAAGAGTCCCACCGAACACATAAAGTCACACCAATGAAGAGTCCATCGATAAATCAAAGAGAGTGATAACTCCATCCCATCGAAATATGACCGTCAAGTTGAGGATGGAAAAACACCAACAAACGGGGATAGGGTTCCAAAAATGAACTTCAATGTATCTGCAAAACACAACAAAATTGAGAACATAATTTTCTTATGTACAAAGTGATGCAGATAGCTTGAAGAGCCCGAGATGCTCTTGCATCAGTAATAATAAAAAATTACATTATATGGAATAAAAGCTAATTTTTTATTTGTGAGGTGTGGGAATGAGTATTAAGTGGGGTTTGGCCAAGCTAATCAAGAGGATTAGCTTAATTAATATGGCTGGTGAAAATTAGTAAATGGGTTAATGGAGGATTAAAATTAATTAATTAAGGATTCATTTAATTAATTTAGGTCTAGGGATCATGTGGGCTAGGGTAGCTAATTAAATAATTGTTATTTAATCAACTAGGCTAGGTTTAGGTTGATTAGTAGGGTAGATTAATTAAATAAGTATGATTTATCTAATTAATCAGGATTAGGAAATGGAGAAATTAACTAAATAATATTGAGAATAGTTATTTAATCAATGAGGATAGTGTTGTAATGTTTAGTGATAAATTAGATGAATTAATTCATCACAAGGGATAAATTAGGGATAAATGGCTAAGGGTGAATGATTAGGGAATAAATAAATAAAATAAAATAAATTTATTTAATTAATTGGAAGGGATAGTTAGTGATGTGAAAATGTCAAAGGGTGGTTGAAGGGTTAAGACATTTTTAGGTGTCTACAAGAATCATGTAACAAAGGTCCTTCAAAAGTTTTAGACAATTTTGAGCCAAGGACATTATCGCCCTTGGACACTTGTGTACCCATTAGGTGCCCTACATTTTGTTAGACAACTTATTCCACTCATCCAAAAGTTCTAAAATTTTAATTGGAGATCATTGACATAATTTTAAGCATTTTTCATAATGTTCGTCTTTGTCTATAGGTGTATCTAATCCTCCTTTCTACCATATTTGTCATTTTTCTTTCATATAAGCTTATAGCAATATTTTTTCCCCAAGGCATCCCATAAGGGGTGTTAATGTCCTTTCATAAAAATAGTCTAAATTTTTTATAAAAGGTTCCTCTCTATATTTCAAGCCTATTTCATAATTGTCAAATTTGATTTCAGGTGCATCTTGACCCTCTATTTTATAGTTATATGTTTCCTAGTCCTAGTTTGAAATTGCTTGTTCTTGTTTCTAAATTTGTGTTTTCAATCTTGCTGATAGTCCCAGCTCATGTGTGATTTGATTAGGTCAAATTAGGATGATTTTATTCACTTAATATAATACTTTAATTTGATCTAATTCAATCACACACCATTAAGAAAGAAAAACTTGTTTTTATGTTCTTTCAATTGCATCAACTAAAAGTATATGCTTGTAGTTCCCTACATGTAGGTTTATCTTGTGCATGCCTTTGTGTTGTGGTGATTTGTTTATGCACAGTAAATTGCATGCCTATGATGTTTTATGTATTGGACGACTATGGAGTCCCATGCATTATATGCCCATTGGTGCAACTTCCTTTCTTCTATGCATCTCTACTTGTGTAAAACCCTACACATTATGAGTGTTGCCCCATGTAGCCTATTTATGGCACTCAGATCTGAAAGGAAGAAAGATACATGGAAATGTTTCCTATACTAAACTTCTAAGGAGAGTGTTGTGCAAATTTAATCGTTTAACAAATATTATAGAATTTAGAAACACATATAAACATAAATAAACAATATCCCATAATACAAGTGTACATGGGGAAAACCCTTTTAGGGAATAACCATACACTCCAAAGAAACTCAATACAACATAGTTACAATACACTTGCACATAGAGCAAGTTTTCACAGGAGTATCACCAATAAGAGATCTAGATGAATTCCAACAACATAACAATGCCTACAAAACTTCTATCAAACCTCCATCTCAAGTATCCAATAAATAAAATATATAATACATGAAAAAATCAAATGGTAATTAGGAAACCATGAGCTAAAACCACCTAGAGTAGTGGTCCAAATCCTTATTTAGAAATCCAACACCCGAATTTCAAGATGGGTCCATGTAGGCTAAAAAATAACATATTTCTTCCACTTGCCATAACCTTAGTATAATCCACTCACCAAATTGGGCATTCCATTCTGGCTCTATTATCCCCAACCAAGAATACCTTATGATGTGTCATAACACACATCATAAATTGGTCAACAAGTGTAACTCCCCTTTACAACTCTTTTATGTGTCCTAGATATTTTTACATTTCCAATATAGGAGTCCCAACTTTTGGAGGCTATAACTTTTGATCTGGGAGGCCGATTGAGCCCATTTTTTAAAATTGTAGAAATTGAAGAGGCCTATGTGAAAAGCACTAGAGAATTAGTTTTGAATACCCAAAATTTTTATTTTGGCAAAAAAATATCTGTATAGTCTAGAAATTGAGTTTTTCTATTTTTAACCTAAAAATTGCACTATTTGTAATCTTAAAATTAGGTGCAAGGTTGAGGCACCTTTTCTAACAAATCAACTAATGAAAATTATTTTAGGGCTGGTCATTTCATTATAATTCTTTTTTCAAATGGTAACAATTGGATTTTCTAATGGATTGTCAGTTCTAGAAGGTTAGAAGAATGTCAAGTTCAAATTTATTAAGGAATAAGATATTGGTTTATTTGTAGATGACAACTATGTTGATCAAATTTTCTCTTGAGTATAAATTTATGGTAGTGGCCTATTTCTCACTTCCATGCCAAAATAGGTGAGATTTGATGTTATTGCTATATCTTGAGATGCCTTGGCCATTCAAGGGGTTAGATCCTTGGGCTAGAAGATTGATTTTTTTGGGTAGATCATAGACTAAGTGCAGAGTCATTGAACATGTTTCTCAAAAGGGTTGAGTAGGTATTGTTAGGTTTCACAAGTTAGTGGCCCATTTCTATTTCTTTTAATATCTGTTAATGTAAAGCTAGTTTTCTTGTTCAATCTCCATTAATCTTCTTGGTTTTGCTTTGGTTGTGTGCTATGCATTCTTGTTCCCTAGTTGTTCATCCAACTTGCATTTGATTACTACACTAGTACTGTTGGTGTGAATGGGGTATATTACTTAACCAGTTTCCCTATTAGGTCTTATTCACACTAGTTTACTTAAGCTCACTTAGGGCACACTTAGGATAGTCATCTCTTTGTGTCTCAATTCATATGATTATGCCACTTGTCATCATCCTATGTTGTCCTATCTCATTACCTTGCCTATATAAGCAAGGTCCCTCATGTACTTTTGTATCATAGTATCATAATTTCATTTTGCACCATAATCAAGCAATTCATCCTCTTGCCATTCTCTAGTGGAAGGTTATTTCTGGTTTTATACGTGATCTTGGGAGCTTGAGCCCATTTGTGACTCTTAAAAGTATGGTATCAAAGTGTGTGTTTTGAGTCATAAAGGCGACCTCATGTGATTTTCACTATCTCAAGCATTTATGTGAACTGTTGTTGCATTAAAAGTGTACTAGAGATGATGGCTCACAAAGTAGGAAGAGGAGGTGCAAGAAACTATCAAGCTACCCTAATCAAATATCTGTATAATATGTTTAGGTCCATTCAAGATCAACTTGAGGTCATAAAAATTACATAAAGAAGAGGTTTGGTGGTGATGAAATACATCAACAATAATGAGAGAAAATTGTGATGTGTGAGATAGTGTTGTGGACCTACATGATGTTGAGGACATCATAACAAAGGGAAGATTTGTAATCACCTTGATTAAGGTAGGAAGAAAGCAAAGGTTTAATCTCCCAAGCTAATTGAGAAGCTTAAATCTAGAAGAATTGGTTGACTAGATCACTAAGTTGGAGAAATACTTTGAGTTCAAAGTAATTAAGGACTCAAAAAGAGACAAGTATGCCACCACAAAGTTGAAAGGGCATGCTACCTTTTGGTGGGACTCAATATAGAAGAGTCATACATAGAAGGAGAAATAAAATATCTCACAATGAGATTGCATGGTGACTAAAGGGGAATTTTATGTTGAACAACTATGTGTTAGATTTGTACAAGAAGATCCAAAACCTATGCCAAAGGGATAGATCCATAAAGGATGTGGGGAAGTTATACAAATTATGCATTCACTTTGCTCACATGGAGGCTGATACTAAGAAAGTATCTAGGTATGTGAATGGATTGCTCATCTCAATCTAAGATGAGATGTGCTTACTCACCGTTCATTCCATTAAGGAGGTCTACTAACTAGTGCTCAAGTCTCTAAAGAAATTATCTCATAAATAATAGTGTGTGCATAACAATGGAAAGGGTAAGGATGAGAAGGAAAAGAAAGGTGGTTGAAGACATAGATTTGCATGCAAATAAAGCATAGAAAATAGTGGCCCCATATTGAGTGTGAAGTGCAAGAAAATATCTAACCAAGGTTGGACAAGTTGGTCACTAGGCATTTGTGTGCCTAAATGTAGTGTGAGAACAAGCTTGCATTGAGAAGTATATGCATGTTTCTTAGGTTAAACAAGCAAGCTCATTAGGTAGAAAAACAAAAAGCATAAACCTAGAGGCTAGGGAGAACTTAATGATGCATAAAGTTCTCTTGAAACCCACACATGAGAATTTTAGGAACCATGGTTGAGGAAGAACCTCTTTCAAATTGAGTGTAAGTTAGGAGAAAAGTAATGTAAGGTGATCATCAATGGGCATCAATAACTTAGTATCCATAGGAGAAACCCACACATGAGAATTTGAGGAACCATGGTTGAGGAAGAACCTCTTCCAAATTGAGTGTAAGTTAGGAGAAAAGTAATGTAAGGTGATCATTAATGGGCATCAATAACTTAGTATCCATAAGAGATGGTGAAAAAGTTGGGATTGAAGATAGTTGCACACCCCATGCCATAAAGAGTCTCTTGGTTGTAGAAGGGACAATAAATCACATTGATAGAGAAATATCAAGTTGCATTCTACATTGGAAGATATGTGGATGCGGTATAGTGTGATGTGATCCCAATGGATGCCTTCCATGTGTTACTAGGAAGTTCATGGTAGTGTCATAGATGCCCAATACATGATAGGTGCAAGAACACCTTCACCATCATGAAGGATGGAAAGAAGTTTGAGTTACTTCCTATGAAGGATGAGGAAGAGTTTGTGCAAAAGGGTAATGTGTTTCTGATGTCAGCAAAATAGTTTCTTAAGGAGGTGGGATACTCATAGGACTACTATGTTCTAGTAGTGAAGCCTATCCAAAAGGAGCCACACAACTCTAAGGAGCCAGAAGTAATTGAGTTGAGTAAGGAGCATGTAGGTGTGGTTGGAGTAGAAATGCTAGATATATTAATTCTAATACACAACATCTCACACTACATGGATTTAATTCTAGGTTCTAGTTCATTGAGAAAGGAACCACATAGAATGAGCCTTGACATGGATTTGAATTTGAACAAGTAGGTTGAAGAGCTATAGGAATGAGGGTTGTTAGGGGAAGTTTAAGTCCCTGTGCAATGTGTGTAATACTTGCACCAAAGAAGGATGGAGAATGGTGAATGTAGACTCTTGTGTAACTAATAAGATCACCATCATGTATAGGTTTCCATTACCACACATGGATGAATTGATGAATTACCTAAGTGGATCATAATACTTTTCCAAGAAAGATCTCAAGAGTGAATACTATCATATTAGGATCAGAGAAGGAGATGAATGGAAGACCACATTAAGAATCAAGAAGGCTTATATGTGAATGAATGATGATGCTATTTGGGATGATGAATATCCCAAGAACATTCATCCATCTCCTTTATTGGATTATGGTGTCTACAAACTTATATTAGATTGAGTTATTGCCAACTAGAATGGTTGGATATCTCAATTATATCTGATGTATCTAATTTTTACTCATATGGTGCACCTACAAGTCCTGAGGACATGTATCTAGTGGAAGTAACTAATTGGAAATGGAGATAACAAAAAAGGAGTGAGAGGAAATTGTGTAGATCTTGGGCATGTGCATAGGAAAAAAAGACCTAATAGATCAAGTACAAGGAATATTTTACTCATTGGAAGGGTAAAGTGATTGAAGAAGACTTGTGGATTTCTAAAGCTTAAGAGAATTTGGGTGGTTGAACCAACTATTCATGCAGTCCCAATTATGAGCACCTAGATCATAATATTTTTACCAAGGGTGTTTAATGTAGTAACATCCTCAGGTTCATGAAATCTTGCATCAACAAAAAATATGTGTTTTAGTTCCCTACATGTAGGTTTAATATGTGCTCATCTTTGTGTTGTGGTAGTTTTTTATGTGTAGTCTTAACTTGCATGCCCATGATGTTTTGCATGTTGAGAGATTGTGGTGTCCCATGTATTCTATGCTTGTTGGTACAACTTCCTTTATTCTATGTATCTCTACTCATGTAAAATCCTAAACATTATGGTTGTCACTAGTTGTATAGCCTATTTCTAGCACGTGTCCTAGAGAGATTAGCCAATATCAATTGGTCATTTTGTTAGAATGCTTCTATCAAATGATAATGGTTAGATTTTATAATGGCTTGTCAGTTCTAGAAGGTCAAAAACATTCAAGTTTAAATTTAGTAAGAAATGGCCATTTGTTCTATTTGCATATGGAAACCATGTTGATCATATTTCCTCTTGATAACACATTTATAGAAATGACCTAATTCACACTTCCATGTTAGTATAGATCATATCTGATGCTGGCAATATATCTTGAGCTGTCTTGGTTATTTAAGGGTTAGATCCCTAGGCTAGAAGGTTGGGTTTTGGGTAAATCTTATACTAATTTGATTGTAAGTGCAAAGAGTCTCTACACATTTTTCTCCAAGATCATTGAGTAGCATAGTATTGTTAGGTTTCACATGTCAGTGGCCCATTTGTGTTTCTTTCATTATTTGTTAGTATAAAGTTGTTTTTCTTATTGGATCTCCATTAATCTTTCTAATTCAACTTTTGTTGTGTGCATGGTATGCTCATTTATTGGTTTTTCATTCAACTTACATTTGATTGTTGCACCAATTCCTCTACTTCACCACCATTAAGCACTTTATCTCCATAGCTAGATTTTCCTGATCCTTTTACCTTTATTGTTTCCCTTTCTATTTTAATATTGTCTCCTCAATTTCCCTTCTAATAACCTCCTAAAATACCTAATCTATTGCATTCCCTTCCTCCATTATTTCTTGAACAATATATCTAATCACAAAACCCCTATTTCTTGTCCCTAATTTAGTCCAATTATATCCATCATCTATTTCATTCCATCACTTGCACATAACACCATAGCTAGTTTTCCTTTCTAGGGCTTGTTATTCTTAGATGCAAGTATATGCACGTGCACCACTCTCACAATAACTAGAGTTTTCACACACTCAAAAATTTCCAAGGCTCTAGTTGAAGGTTGAAAAATAACACCCAAGGGACTAATTGAGGTAGTCTACTAAATATCCAAACCCCATTTTTTGTCCCATACAACTTTGGAAAGCTATAACATAAGATCAAGGATATTTTTGGTTAGGATATAAGTGGAACAAGGATTAAGATACATAGGCAAGAAAGTTCTAAAAGTTTCAAAACCCCAACAAACAGAGATACTAGAACCTAGACCTCACTAGTGACCTACAAGAGTGCCCATATCTCACCACTAACCTATGGGAACACCCATACCTCACTGATGACTTGTAAGAGTGCCTAAACATCACTATTGACTTGCAGTAGTGCCAAAATCTAACATTGGTGTCCTATAGAAGCATTCAAGTCAAATAATGGTGTCCCTATTGGTGCCAAAAAGCTAAAAGTTTCTAGGTGCTAATTTCTAATCTTCCTCTTGCCAATCCTTTAATCAAATCTAGTCTTCAAGAAATTCAAAGGATGCACATTCTTAACTTTCCTTACTAGTTCTTATCTCAAGCTATATACACTAGTTTAGTTTAATTGATATATATGAATATATTTATGCCCTGTCTTGTAATGTTAGAACATATTTTAGATTTAAGATAAATTAGATGAATGTGTTGAGAGAAAGAACTTGGGTTAGTATTTTTTTGCATTTTCAATCAACTATTAAACATAGGGTTTACAAATTGTTCTTTCATTTAATACAAAGTGATTAGAATCGTATAACATATTCATTGATATGTTCATTAGATCATGTTCAACTCAAATAAATTAGAAATAATGGTTTTTAGGTTAATGTTTGTATGAAAATGGCTTACGAAACTCATGGCTAGTTGGTCAAAATAGTGGATAGAGCTAAGAGGCAATGATTAGAACCATCACATAGCATAATCATGAAAAGTGCAATGGAGCAACCTAGCCAAAATCTTATCATCATATGTATAGTCTAGAGATGTGACATTAAAGGCTTGCAAGTGAGTGTTTGGGTCACCTAGTGGTCCATAATATAACTCAAATCAAGGTGCCACAAAACCCACAAGTAATGGATAAGTCACAAAGTCTTAAATGTAAGAGGTGTTCAATGTGTCTTGAAGTATTTGTAATACCACCTTGAGTACTAGGCATACAATCAACTTTTTCTTTTCAACTCCATATAGTATTAGCAATAGTGCATCAAGGGTGTAGGTGGGGATATCGATGGTATTAGTAGCATGAGTAATAGTAGAAGGGGTATAAAGTGGATGCGAAACAAGGGGTATAGATATGGTTTTATGATGATGCAAGGTAACACAACTAGAAGACAAAAGGGTAGGTATGACACTATTAAGGTGAGATGAATGGATGGCACTAGTGGGACGAGAGGTAAATAGAATTCTAATGGAAGGAGTAGTAGTAAGGACACTAGAAGAAGGAACATGAGAAGTAATGCTCACACTAGCAGTGGTAACATGATAGGTAACTATAGTAAGGGGATCTAAGTATGTAAGATTAGAGGATGAAGGATTCATGGAAGAAGACGAGTAACTAGATAAAGGAGAAGATGCACAATGCAAAGAGCTAGATGAAGACATTAAAATACTAATACCATGAAGAATATTAGTACTAAACGGTGGTCCATTCAACTTACTGTGAAGAGATGTAGTTAATTGTGAAGGAGAAGTAATTACAAATAGGTGAATCTAAAGAATCATACTAGTCCCTACAAGTAAGTACAAATGGAAATAACTAAAACTTCAATACATGAAAGAAATAGATTAATCTAAAGATTAAGATTAATCTTGAAAAGTAAATACAAATACAAATATCTAGAACTTCAAAAAATTATACCATTTTTTTTTTATGAATATCCTATTTAACTTATATTAAAGAAATAAATAGTACATACTCACAAAAAAAAAGGGTGGTAAGAAGTCACATGCACACAGTCACAGCCTCAAAAGGCAATCAAAACATAATGTCTAAAGCCTTAATAGGCAAACATGAAAATACATAAACAAAGGGCCTAGCCTGAAGAACATTAAGTAGCAAGAGCAGCACCGACAAAGGGTGGAGGATCTCTATCATCAAATTTCCCCCAAAAGTCCTTGGGGTGGCATCCCCGAGAGGCTCTCAACCATCGAGAGTAGCAACAACATCTTCATTCTCCTCATGAGGTTGAGTGTGAATCGGGGAAATAGCAAGCTGTAGGTGAGGAAACTTTCTAGCTAGTATCCTGCCATGGAGATGTTGGTCTAGAAGGCAAAGACCATCCCCCATGGGCAGCAGAATCCCTGGATAGCTGAGGGCCACAAGAATGAGAGTCACGATCATGATCACCATGGTCCCTCTGATTACATCGAGATGATTGATTGCGACCATGCCAACGCCCTAGAGAGAAGGAAGAGTCATTTATATATTTATCACTCCATAAAAAAAACAAAAAACCTAACCAAATAAATCCAACAAACAATTTTCACCTTATCTTTTAACTATTAAATATAATGAAACTTCAAAAAGATCGATGTTTTAGTCCCTGTAAATTGTATTTTGATTCACAAGATTTTCGCCCTCTCAAGGAACCCAATATTTCAAAATTATATTTTAATTCCTTTTTATTAAAAAAATGTAGCCGTATCCAAATTTAGATACTCATTTCATCTTATTGGAAGGACTCGAATTTTTTAAGCAACTATCCCAAGAATATTCTAAACTCCAAATTCCTTATGGTACTCCAACTTTGTTCGAAAGTCAAGGTGAGAAATACATCAGCTTTGACACATGGTCTCCAAATTTTTTGACATAATTACAAGGAAATCTATTGTTATTAATTATAATTTTGTTGCACTAGCAATATCCTATCATTTTCTTGTCATAGTATTTAGACATCCAATTGTCTGTTGTGGGCCTGGCTAATTTAGACCCACACAAACTAACTAACTAGACAAAAACTGATTTTACTTTTAAAAAAATTAAAAATGAAATACAATCCATGTTTTTCCAAATGCAAATCAAACACCATGCTATCCCATCTTTTTTTCTAATCAAAATTAAACCCCCTATTCTATGTTTTTAAAATCAGATTAATCCCAAATCGAAGTTTAGTCGCACTTAATCTTTTATTTTGATACTATTGCCGATTAAATCTATGCCGGCCACCAATGAGATCACTATAGAGAGGCCTATATTAGGAGGTGTGCAAGAAGAAGAATATGTAATTTCTTCAACTGGCATTGAGGATTCTTCTTCACTGAAATATTATTCAATCAAGGTCTGTATTTTGAATTGTGCTCTCTGGATTTCTGTAGTTTTTTCAACTAGCACAGTGCAGTGATTAAGACAACATGCTTAAAAGAAACCACTGCATGGTTCTGGGTATTATGGTTTGGGTTTTAATTGTTTTTGGATCTGTTCAAGGAGGCTCATGCATGCTTTTGTGAATTGCTTTTTTTTCCCTTTTTGGTAAGGATGGGTTTCATTGGCTTATAGCATGTTATTGTAGATATGTGTATTGGCTCGTATTCCCATACGTTTTTTTACTTGGATTCGGAGGTGGGTTTAAGGTTTAACTAAATTTCTCCAGTTCATTCTCATATTACTCATACACCCAAATGCTTTTTACTTGAATTCAGAGGTGGGTTTAAGTAATTTTTGGAAGCTCAGTGACTGCTTAGCTAAATCCACTCTTAGTAGTGAGTTTCGTTGAATTAAGCTGCTTGGTAGGGGTTTTCTTTTAAACTAAAGCTGATTTCGGCTGTACTTGCCTGTTTTTAGCAGTTCTCATCTGCTCCTGTTTTTTGGGCCATGCATCGATTTTTTTTGACTGTAGGGTTGGGTTTCTGAGTTTTTTTATTTCTTTCTTTGTATAATTGAAATTTGAGTACTGTAAAGTAAACAATGGTCACTGGGTCATGAGCAAAAATGTTGTTAAAAATAATAAAAAAAATATTCTTGGTTTTAGAGGTAAATTTCTCTGAATTGTAGCAGTTTTAAGTAACCTATGACAACTGGGGCATAAGCAAAAATGATTATAGTCCTGGTTTCAGAGGCGAGTTTCTGTAAATTCTGGTAAATGCTTTACTAGTGCGGTTTTAGGATTAGGTTTCTCTGACATTGGCATATTTAAGTTATACTCGTCATGTTTAGTATCACTTCTCTTGTCATTGATACAGCCGAGTAACAATTGATACTCTACAGCCACTGGGGTGTTTTTCAGCTCGAGTCGTTGTGGGTTAGTTACTTTATAGTGGGTTTCCCCTCTGGCTCTATGTATTTGTAGACCCTGAAGCCATACTGTTAGGGTATACCTACCTTGGGTTTTCTCCTAGTGTCTGTTTAGGGTGGAGTTTGAGTTTGAAAGAGAGGTAACAAGTTCAAATCCTGCAGGGGGTAGGGTATGTATGCCTCATATTTGAAGCACAGTTAGGTGCCTCCTGCATACTGGGAGTATGAGGTAGTCTCATATGTTATAAGCCACCTATAGACCCAAACACAGGCCGCCCGACATTGTAGACTATAAAAGGATCCATTTCCATCCATTTGTCTCGAACACTTGAGTGTTCTGTACCCTATTGATCAATTTTGGTCACTGTGGTACTGTATCATACCTTATTTATTTATCTCTGAGCTACTTCTGCATCATTTCCTCCTCTTTTAGCTATATAGATATGTACCTGTCATATTCTCATTCGATCTGTCTTTAGGACTATTTTAAGCCCGCTTTAATGGAGTGATGTCTTACTCTAGCTCCCCAATCTGTTATTGCAGAGTTGTTCTGTATCTGTTTTGTATCGTTGACCATCATCATGGGCAGCACTGGAGCTGATGGAGTGGCCTATGGGGCATACACCTACGAAGGTCTGGAGAGAGAACTGTACTGGCCTAGTGAAAAGTTGAGGATTTCTATCACCGGAGCAGGAGGGTTCATTGCTTCCCATATTGCCAGGAGGCTGAAGACTGAGGGGCACTATATTATAGCCTCTGACTGGAAGAGGAATGAGCACATGAGCGAGGATATGTTCTGCAATGAATTCCATCTGGTGGATCTTAGAGTTATGGATAATTGTTTGGCTGTTACGAAGGGTGTTGATCATGTTTTCAACCTAGCTGCTGATATGGGCGGCATGGGATTTATTCAGTCCAATCACTCTGTTATCATGTACAACAACACTATGATCAGCTTTAACATGATTGAAGCTTCCCGAATCAATGGTGTGAAGAGGTAAGGTCTTGGTTTTCTTTGGAAATCTTTATATTTCAATTTGGAATGTTCTGTCTGTCTGAAATTTGATAGGATGCTGTTTTTGAAACAATCTCCTTAGGGGCTACAAGAATAACCTTACTTTCTAATGGCTAAATTTGCGTAATTCTTACACCCAGCTTCACCCCTTTTACACATCAGGACCTAGCATTACAGTGGGGTGAAACCCTAGTAGGTTTTATAACAGCCAAACCAACGGACCAGTGGATCAAGAGTCAATTGACATTGTTTGTTCTTTGTTTCTTTCTATTGTTGTTAGTTTACATTTTCTGGTTTTTTGTTTCTTTGCTATTGTTGTAACTCTATCATGAAGTAAATGAAATGTAACCAATGTACAATAAATTAGTAAATAACTTTAGACTGGGTAAAAACAAAAGTAGTAGGATGTAAGTGAGTGACTAATATAACATTTGACTGATTCTGTGTGAAGTTGTGGGTACAATTATCTTGGATTAATGCTGATCTCTGATCTGTGTGAAGTTGTGGGTACAATTATCTTTGATTAATGCTGGTCTCTGAAGTTGAAATCTTCCGAAATTATCTTAACTGTCTCTTTAATAAGATAAGACTGCTTGGCAGGTTTTTCTATGCTTCTAGTGCATGCATCTACCCGGAGTTTAAGCAATTGGAGACAAATGTGAGTTTGAAGGAGTCTGATGCTTGGCCAGCTGAGGTATGGAGTCTGTTACAATTTATTGCATAGGAGTAGTATTGATTTAAGTTGTGCCATGCAAAATTTTGGACCTTCTAGAACTGGAATCTGTATAGAGATTGCAGTGCAAGGTTTTAGAACTGGAATTTATGTAGAAAAGAAGCTAGATGTGATGACAAGCATAGATGGTGAGTGGTATATGACTGAGTCCTTACTCCTTACCCATTTGTTAATCGAAATGGTGATACTAGTAAGCCACTGCAGCAGGGCAGGCCCTGATTTTAATTTGTTGTTCCCTATTTCTCTAACAAGACATCGAGGTCTCTGTAGTTTGTTTATTATTGGAGATGGTGCCTCCCTCCCTAACTATAGAAATCCTTATCCTCGAAGCTAACCAACTCTTCACACCTCCATCAGACTGCCCAATCTAGGAAGGTCAACAACTTCATTTTCAACAAATGATGAATAGTAGTGAGCCATCCCAGCAGGGCAGGGCAGGGCCCCAATTTAATTTGTTATCCCTACTTCAGACAGTACATCAAGATCTCTGTAGTTTGTTTATTATTAGGTGAAATTATTGGGGAGTGCTCCTCCTTCTCTTGTAACAGTAATCCTTATCCTAGAAGATAGCTAACTCATTACACCTCCGTTGGACAGCCGAATCAAGGAAGGTCAACAACTCCATTTCCAGAAGGTCACATTATATGGAGTTTTGAACTGACAGACAACAAGGCCTTTGAACTGATTATTTAATTAGTGGTTTGCAAATAACATCCTGTAGTCACTAGATGTATCATGCTTTTTCAAGAGAAACCCGATGATGTACTAGTTAAAATAGAATTTGGAATTTACAGCTGAATTCGTATGAAACTAGTTACTAACTGCTGGATCTGTTGGTTTCTAGCCTCAAGATGCCTATGGCTTGGAAAAGCTTGCCACTGAAGAATTATGCAAACACTACACCAAGGACTTTGGTATTGAATGTAGAATTGGGCGTTTCCACAACATTTATGGTCCCTTTGGCACATGGAAGGGTGAGTTATGGAAGTGACTTAACATTGATGGTTCTGGCAACTATGATGGATTGTGGAATAATGCTCATTATTGTGGCTACCTTGCCAACAGGTGGACGGGAGAAGGCACCTGCTGCATTTTGCAGGAAGGCACTAACATCCATTCTTACGTTTGAGATGTGGGGTGATGGCAAGCAAACACGCTCATTTACATTCATTGATGAATGTGTTGAGGGTGTACTGAGGTACACAAGTCATACTTCTTTCAACTTGAATATTGGACCCATTCTTTCTGCCTAATTTTGCAATATCAGATATTTGTTTTGTTCTAAATGGTTGTGGAATCTATCATGGTGGCATATTTTCCAGGTTGACAAAATCAGACTTTAGAGAGCCAGTGAATATCGGTAGTGATGAAATGGTTAGCATGAATGAGATGGCTGATATGGTTCTTAGTTTTGAGAACAAAGCGTTACCAATTCAGCACATTCCAGGGCCAGAGGGAGTGCGTGGTCGGAATTCTGACAATACATTGATAAAGGAAAAGCTGGGCTGGGCTCCAACTATGAGATTGAAGGTAAAATTTTAGATCAGTTACACAAATGAATATTGAGATTGTTTTAATATGCAACAAAGCAACTTGCAGGTGTAAACTATTAGGAAATGCATTTATGTTTGCTATTTGGATTGACAGGATGGCCTTAGGATTACGTACTTCTGGATCAAGGAACAAATTGAAAAGGAAAAGGCCCAGGGTATTGATCTTTCCATCTATGGATCCTCTAAGGTGGTTGGCACTCAAGCCCCTGTTCAACTCGGTTCCCTTCGTGCTGCCGATGGGAAAGAGTGACAGAACCTTGATATTGAGAAAAATAAGTAACTTACCATTAGATAGGCTCTGATGGAAGGTTGTGGACTGTGGAGGAAGAAACATCAGTTTGAGTTGGTATTCACATAACTATCGAGAGGATGTCAGGGATACAAGCAACTGTACTAGTTTTCTTTCTAGTCCAATTAAGCAATTACACTTTTGTGTGATGGTGATGGCCACATAGTTCCTCTAATGTTCAAGATGAAAATAAGTGTTGATTGCATGACATGTGATATGCAATCAATCATACTATAGGACTACATCGTTCTGCCTTTACTAAAAGGAATCTCTTGAGATTCCAAATAATATTGTGAGATTATATGCATTGTAGAGCGGGAGCCCTTGCTTCCGTTCAAGTTTTCATTTCTAATATAAGGCTATTTTACATTTTAGCAGTTTTGTTGCTGTACTTTTGATGTTTGCTTGGTTGCCCACTTATCTATTATATCTGTAGCTGAGCTGGAAGTGTTGTTATCTGCTTTGATGAGTATATTCCAAAGTATGCGCGCATGGAATCAATAGTTTATTGATCTCATAAAGAGTGGTTGAGGGAAGTAATTTAATTGTAGTTTTCATTACATGGTCCAAAACAACTTTTGCCCCACTAAATTTCTAAAAGATTAAAACAAAGTTCTATTTGTATGCTTTGATAGTTTGTTCTATTAGATTTTTATAATTATAACCCTTAGTACACAGGTAATATGCAAACTTTATTTTTCTGCTACTCATCCCTGTAAAACAATTTATATTTTTCAGCTGTGTCAAATTACATGCAGTCAACTAGAATGGAGATATAGTGCTATGTTATCTTTGTGATTGATCATTGAGGACAGAGGCAGTCAGCTAGAATGGAGATTTAGTGTTAGTTTTTGAGATTGATTATGGATGGCAATGACAGTCTGTAGGAAGTGGAGATTTAAGTGTATGTGGCTATGTAGTGCCACGTTATCTTTGTGACTGATCATGGAAGGCAGTGGCAGTCAACTAGAATGAAGATTTTTTCATGTTATTTTTGGGATTGATCATGAATGGCAATGGCAGTCGACAAGAATGGAGATTTAGTGTTTGTTATTTTTGGGATTGATCATGGATGGCAATGACAAGTCAATTTCTAGTTTTCCTGGTTAAAGCTGAGAATAAAATAAACATTTAAATACTGATCACCGTTTTTGATGTGATTTTTTTTAGCCATCTCAACTACACCTTTTCCATGAAATGTGTCAGCCAACAAGATCTCTAAAATTGACTCAAATAATGCTCTATTCCAACAATAATTTATGTCTACCTTATTTGAGTACCTGATCTGATCTTAAGTGGAGATTATAGGATTGTAGCAAAGTAGTATGCTACATGCTGGGGCTTTCTTGTACTGGAAAGTTTTCTTGTTTATCTTATTTCGGTGACTTAATCTGATCAAAAGTGGAGGTTATAAGATTGTAGCAAAGTAGTCTGCTATATTTTTGTGGTTCACCATTTATTTCGTTTCACATGAAGTAATCTATTGGTTGCTTTCACGTTGAATGGTGTTTTAATCCAACCATCTAAAATATGTGGATTGAGTTTTATTGCCATCTGCAATGTGGAGGGGGGTGCATAAAGGCTTCACCATATTCTACCATAGAAAATAGTCAAGGTAGGTATCCTACTGGCCCCCATGAAACTAATCCACAATAATAAACCAAATTAAGAGGAAGTGAAAGATGCTTCAGATTACTGCCCCCACGAAACTATTACACAATAATAAACCAAATTAAAAGGAAATAAAAGATGCCTCAGAACCCATATGTCCGACTCCCGTGGTAGGATTTGTGCCACTAGGAGGTCTATGATACAAATAGTCTACTGGTTAACATCAACAATAATTTTGGACACAGACATGGTCAAATTTGCATCACTCAGATATAGTCTACTGGTTAACATCAACAACAATTTTGGACACAGACACGGTCAGATTTGCATCACTCAGATATAATTCTGGACACATCCAAGGGAACATGCCAATCTGATTGTAAAAAGATGTTTTAGATGATGTTTTCTGAAGAGAAAGGCTACCAGAATTTTGTGCGAATTTCCTGTTGAAAGTTAAGAGTGGTTGGATAAAACTTGATGTTTAGATAAGTCAGTTCCAGAAGCTTATCTGGCTTTTAGGGCAATTACCGAAATGTTTTCAAGGGTGATTACATTTACTGATATTTTGTGGGCTTGCTGTGACGCGTCATCTTAGAGGTGGTAATCTTTGAGTTGAAACTGTTAGTTCAAAGAAGTTATAAGCCCCTCTCCTATGATGACTGTTAGGAAACAACTTTTAGGAAACAACTTTCGGAGATTGTAGATGATACAAACAAGTTTGAAGCAGTAGAATTCTTACTTGATGTTTCCAACAAAAGTCCAAAGAATGCCCACCATCGACTAAAATGTTGGTGATGTAGAGTTGTCCTGAAAGGCCCCTCTAGCTTGATTGTGGGTTTTCACCCTTTCAAGTCTGAAGACGCATAATAAAACACTGGGTGGGTTTATGACAACGTTTAATCTTTGTTGGTACATTTTAGGCTTTTCTGTTATGTTATCTTTGTTGTAGCGGTTGATGTTTGGACAGTTATTTTGCAGCTCTTTTTGCTACATCATCCTTATCTATTGTATTATATAGCTTTGTTCAATAAAAAAAATGTTTAATCTTTGTCATCAGTACATTTTCCTAACTCAAATTTTGTGGTGTGTGCCTAAGGGGGGACAGGTACAATTCCTTTCACAAATTTGTAGTCCAATCTTTTTGGTATATATTCTTCATTCAAATTGTGTGGTGTGTATTGAAGAAGAGCGGTAAAATATTATGGCAGAGGTACAATTCCTTTTCATAAATTTGTAGCCCAAACAATTGTAAAAAATACTAAATACTTAATTTATCAAAATAGGTTTTTGTTTAAAGGGCACTAAAAAAAAATATACAACTTTCACCTGTTCACCTGTTTTTTTTACATGTAAAATATTTAAATAAATAAATTGGTGTAAATAAGATTCATGTGGAAGTTTGGAGCTCAAATGAATTATTATTTAATTGCATTTATAATTTTGGGCAGTTATGGAAGGTAATGCATGGCCCATAAGGAAACGCTCCATCCAAAACTCCATTACTGGTGCATTTATTGATTCATGGTGGGCAAGGTTCGAATTTAATATATCTTCTTCACGCCATCATGCAAGAAAACGAAATCAAAATAAAAATATTGATGTTGATAACCAAATTTGGCACCAAAAAAATTAAAAACAAAAATCACTAACTGGCAACCAATACGCTTCCGAATAAGGCGTTGGATATAGTCAATAACTTCGTTCCTCCTTTGCTCAGATTTTACAGTCGCACAAAATAATCTCAGAAGCCCTTTCTTCTAATACGACCCACAGTTTTCCGTCAATTGACGAAGGATTAGGGTTAGCTGACGATGTACTTTCCTTTTCTTCTGTCACGTTGCCGTTTGGCTGAGGCCAAGCTTGGAGATCGCCCATGCAAACCACTGCTATTTTATCGGCTTAAAAAATATAATGTTTATCTATCTAATCAAACGCTTCAATCGCCTCTGCATAATAATCTAATGTCCATCAAATTTAGCGGCATTAAGGGTTGACTGTATAGTGGAGCCGATCTCCGCCAAATTCAGAGAGAAAAGTAGAAATAAATAAAATATTGTACAACAGGTTCCAAAGCCACCAAGATTTCACAGTAAAAATTGATAGCGACCAAATAATGACAGGAAAATTCTACGGGGAATGACGGAAAAAAAATCAGAGTAGTATTAACGCCAAATGCCTTGTATTATCCGGTAACAGTATATGCTCACAGGGCTTAAATTTGACGGTCCGCCCTACCTGTCAAGCAATTTTTTTTTATGGCGGTCATCTATTCAAAGACATCCTTAAAATACTAAAATTATATATAAACCAAAAATATATATATCATTACAATTCTATATAAAATTTCACAATCTATCCAAAATCTATCCTTCTTTAAAAAAAATTGATTATATTTTACGGTGAAAATGTCTAAATACGGTCATACGGCCATCAAATTTAGGCCCTATGCGCAGACGTTATTTTCCCATACAACAGAAAGTAAATGTCTCCGTGAAAAATCTTACTATTTCATCTTTCTGCTTGGACACTCTGAATGCTTTGGACTCCATAGGGCTTAAATTTGACAGTCAACTTTGACTGTCAAACAATTTTTTTATGACAGTTATCTATTCAATGGTACCTTTAAAATACAATGACATACTTTAATATAAGTAAATTATATAAAAACCAAGTCTTTAAGTTCAGTTGGGCCCACCTTCGCCTGTAATTTTAATGGTTTTCTCCTCTTAAGATGGGAATATTCCTGTCATACATATAAATACCTATATAGATCATCTTAACTTAAAATGACACATTTGAATCAGACACAAATCCTCTAGAATGACTTTTAATTGGTTAATTAATGTTTTTTTTAAAGTTTATATCTCATCATCATCTCTAAATTAAGCAATAGCTAATTTTTATAGCAACTTATTCATGTGTCTTTTGATTAAGAAATTGGTGATTTAGGTCATTGTTCCATGCGGCTATTTAGTTATTTTTTTAGCAACCTATTGAGGAATATTTTGTGGAGCTACTCCTTCCATAATGTCTTTATTTTTCTTACTTATTTTGTAATTTTATTTACTATATAGACTTGAAATTTTTTGAATTATTAGTAAACAACTATTTATTAAAAAAATAAAATTTTAAAGATTAATTTTGGAGGGAAATGAGAAAAGAGGGAAGGAAATATATGTCAAGTGACATATTTATTTTAATGTATAATTTCAGCCCCAACTTTTTTCATAACATAATTTCAATTTCTAAAATGTACTAACTCCACCCTAACATGAAATTCTTAAAATGTACCCACTCAACCATAATAGGAGAATATTCTAAATTATCCTTTTCCTTTACTTTAAAATTTGCATGAGACCACAATTAATATTTAAAATTGCTTGATAGGATATGTCATAATATTTTAAGGGCACCATTGAATAGATAACTGTCATAAAAAAATTGCTTGTTAGACAAGGTCCACCCTGACTTCAATACTATGGAAGCCTTGATTATTTTAATAGATTAGATTTGAAAGTGGTAGGACACTTACATAGTCCATATGTATTTATTGGATTGCACTTACTTACTAGACAAACTTATAAAAACTATTATACCTATATTTAAAAAATATATTTAAAGTATGCCAAGAGATATCCTTCTCGAGGCCTATTTTTGTAATCAATTTACTACACATAGGTGGAAATAGGCACCTCGAGAATGATATCTCTCGGCGTACTTTAGATACATTAAAGTTAAGAAACAATTATTCGTTTGAATTAAAGTTTACTTCGACAAGGAATCTCATTCTTAAAGGAGATGGTTATTTGAAAAGGAATCTCAAATTCTAGTCGACATCTCCTTGAAATTCTTTTGTAATTTTTCTGCACTCTTGGTTAGAGAAACTTTTGGAATTTTTATGTAATGTTGGTTTGCCAAATTAGCTCTTTATACCACATCATCTAATAAGACATTCTTTGAAAGAAAGCTTATATTCATGTCTTTTAATAGTACTTCTTATTACTAGGGTTTTGTAAATTGATTATAATCATGGGTTTAGCTATAGTTTGATATGTATTAAACAAATGTGTAGTGGAATCTTCATTATATTTGGATTTTAATCAATTTCTTGTTTTATTAAATATTTGGAAGTACATGGCATGATAGGTGTATTATTTTGTGATGACTTAATAATTTAATTTGATATTTCCTTTCCATATAAGGAGTGTGGGACATGTAATCTATTAGTGTGAATAGGGATATTTCCTATCTAGTTTCCCTTGTGGTGAGATTAATTCATATTATTTAACTATTAATTAGTTAAATAATATTCTCCCACATAATTCACACATGTTAAGTTGACTTAGTGAGTCTTTTAGATGTTTCTAGTTGTTTTCTAGGAGTTTAGTTGTGTGTTGAGTTGTTGATAGTTGGAGTGAGGTGTCTTATCCTCCACATGCGTAATTAGTTGGTATCCTCTAATTGTCACATGTTGTAGGACACTCCCCACCTTTCACTCCACCTTTCTAGCTCTCATCCTTGTCTTTATAAGCAAGGCTCTCTTGTACATTGTAACATACACGATTTGCATTCATTGATAGAATAGATTATTATTCTATCATCTTGTCTCTCTTGTGCTTTCATGAAGTCCTGGATCTTGGGTGGTTCCTATCTAGCCAACTCTTACATGGTATCAGGGCTCTCTAGGTGGAATCTCTTTTTGATAGCCAAATTGTTGAGAGATTGAACGTAAATTCATGGTGTATCTTGATGGTTAAGTATGCTCTTCTCTTGTATCGAATGATGACTTGGAGAATCAGAAAGACTTGATGGAAAAGCCAGATTTATGAGGGTTTTCTCTTTGTAGCCTTGTATAGAAGATTCATTTCAGAGCATGCTTCTGCAAAACTGAGCAGACCATTGTGTTCAGGAGGTTTGAGATAGTTGAGATCAGCTTTTGTTTCATCTAAATCGGACACTGTATGCCAAATCAATGAGGTTTTCAATTTAGGGAGTGGATACCTGATCTAAGAGGCATCTGTAATTTTGGAGTAGTTTGGGCAAAAATTGTCCATGCCATTGTGTCTAGAATGTCCAAAAAACTACAGATTGACTATAAAATTGTTGAAATAGGAGTAGTTGCACCAAAAGACAAAAAACTTTTTGCCTCTGCCATTAGCCATACGAAATCCGCGGTATTCTTGCCTCTTCATCGGTTCTTGAGACATGTGTTACACTTCCATCTTCTCCACCTCCCGCTTCTTCAGAGTTCAATGATTCAGTTCAGTAGGATACTTCTTATCTTTCAGACACAGCTTTGTGGGATGAGTACTTGACAGGTATTTCAGACTTGTTTGTAGAGTCTCACATTGATGATTTAGAGGACACATTTGAGGGGTTCTCTCTCCTCTTTGATGACAGTCATAGCACAATTGTTGTCAACCCATCATTGTCTTTGGAGGTTGATGATTGTCAGTTTTCACTAGATCCTGGATTGTCACTTTCATCAGTGAGGTCCAAGACTCCTGATTTGATTGTGGTATCATTCGGCATTCACATGGAGACACATGAGCAGCTTTCAGAGACATCATATTTCATGAGACTTCCTTCCTCATCTCTTGGTTTGGAGTTGGAGTTTCTTCATGCACCAGTGGATTGGTTTCTTCTCAAGGGAAGACATGTTGTTTGTAAGTTTTGGATCCTCTTTGGTCTTCTTCTTCTAGCATTCACCATTGGCGTAGGAGCTTCTTCATTATGGGGGGACATCTTGTCTCATGCTTTCCCTCTTATGGGGGGGCTATTCATTGTATGTATGTGATGGATGTTGTATTTGGTGGGTCTTGATTCTTCCAATCATTCCATCACTTGTACATGTTTGTATGCATTCTCACTTTTGGAGAAGAGTTTTTTCCCATGAGATTTTCTCCTTTACTCCACTTGAGACTTGTTTGTACATGGGTACCTAACATGGCCTAGTAGCCAGGACCCATCCATCTTTGCATTAGTCAACTTCTCCCTAAGTTGCACTTAAGGGGGGGTGTTAGTGTGAATAGGGATATTTCCTATCTAGTTTCCCTTGTGGTGAGATTAATTCATATTATTTAACTATTTATTATTTAAATAATATTCTCCCACATAATTCACACATGTTAAGTTGACTTAGTGAGTCTTTTAGATGTTTCTAGTTGTTTTCTAGGAGTCTAGTTGTGTGTTGAGTTGTTGATAGTTAGAGTGAGGTGTCTTATCCCCCACATGTGTAATTAGTTGGTATCCTCTAATTGTCACATGTTGTAGGTGTAACGTTGGAAAATGTCCCCTTGGGGGCTTTTCCCTCATAAGGTTTAGCTCTCGGGTCTTTAGCATGCATTTAGGACATTTTAGTTCATATTTTAACACCCCGATAAAATGAGACCTAGGTTCCTTGGCAAATTGCGCCTAGGTGGACCCCTTGAGCTATACCCTGCCCAAAATAGGGGGGAGGACTTGGACGCCTGTGCCCTAGTCCTTTCCTATTCTGGGGCAACCCTAATTTTCGGGTGTCAGTTAGTGACCGTTATTAGGTCCCTTTGCTAACATGATAAGTTTGAATTTTGAAAACCTTGGCAGGAGTGTTTGTAGATGCATATATAAACATGCTTATGCATTCATTTGTAGACTAGATTTTAATTAGATAGCAATTGTGAAGTTCAAGCATTCTCAAGGTGATTCAAGGCTTCTATTGTGTTGCAAGAGCAGACTTGTATGTTTTGTGTGTTGATGTTTGTAGGTTTGAGCATCAATTTCCTCATGGCATGAAGAGCCTCTTCCTCCATGAGATCTTCACTACAAGGTGACATAATATTGTGTTTTCGTCATTGATTCCTTTGGTTTTTGCCTCTACCTCACAAGGGCATGCACTCTTTGTCTGACAATGGTGTTCAAAGACTTAAGTCTCCTCCGAGGCTTGACTGAGGAAAGCCTCTAAACACCATAACCCCCAAACCAAGTCTTGTGATTGCAGGTTACAGGTGTCGCATTTAGGAAAAGTGGAGTTGCAGGAAGGATTGACAGACATCAGGGATTCAGGATCTAGAGAAAAGAAGGACACAGGAGCACTTCCAGGACTTGGGCACTTGCTCTAGTGTCCCCCGCAAACAGATTTCAAGAAACAGAAGTTACAAGGCTGTTCAGTGTCTGAAGGAGGTACAGATTCTATGAAGAAACTGTACCTTAGACTTGGGCGCCCACTCTAGTGTCCTTGAATGTTCTACTTCGGATCCCCGAAAATAGGTATTCTGTGATTTGATATTTTACTCCCGTCTGCAAGAGCTTTTTCTGTCTTTTGTCAATTTGTTGTCATATTTGCATAATTAGGGTTTTAATGGTTAATTGGGCATATGAGAAGGAAAATTAATAATTATATTCCCTAATCTAAATTTTCCTACATCTAAAAGTGACCCAGGGTATGATAGTGCTTGCCACTCAACCCTAGATCCTTCAATGTTTAGAGGAAAGGCGGATTTAAACACATAAAGACTAAAACATTAACAAATCCAATTTTCCCCTAAACATTTTGGTGAACCCATGTTTGGGACTTAAATTGCAACTTGTTGAGTGTTTTTCTTTAGATTTGGATTGATTTCATTCATTCATATAATCATTCAATTTATTGCATTAAGCAAAACTCAAAAAAATTGAAAATTTTGGAAAATACAAAAAAATTGCATTGTTGGATTTACTAAATTGCATCAATTCTTCCTAAGTTTTCCTCTTCATGATTTTTGCATTATATCTGATATAAACTACAGAAAAATACAAAAATTCAAAATCTTGCTTTACATTTTCATCATTTAATTGCTAGGGTTTTGTGAAAATTTTGACAATTTTATATAACCTAGTAATTGCAAAATCTAGGGTTGGTAGGCAAAATCTTTTATCAGATTTTTCTTCTGATTTTAGAGGCTAATTCAAATTGACATTTGGTTGTAGTTTTGCGTTTTAGTGTGAATTTGCATGTAGATTTAAAATATTTGCATTTTTGCATTGAAAATTTCAAACAAAAACTAGCAATTTTGATGCATTTCATTAAATTTGCATGGGCATTTTGCATGTTTAATCTTGAAAATAATTTTCAGATATGAGAATATGTAAGTTCCATAAAAAATTAGACTTCAAACCATTCGCATAGTATTTTGTCCCAAGATCTCAAACCTAGGGCTTTGAAAACAACAATTTTCACTCAATTTGGCCTTATCGACTTCATAAACTTACACCATAGGTGTGTTGTGAAAGATATTTTAGCATTATTTTGCTGTTATTAGGGTAATAATTTTTTACCTCTCATAAAAATCTTCACAACACCCTTGTAACGGGCTCTTGTAGTGAAAATTTGGTGAAAAAACTACACTTTTTGACTATTTTTGCCCTAGGGTTTGACCTAGCTTACACTCCAAGTGTGTTGTGATCAGTTTTATGGATTGAGGTGACTGATATCACTGATATTATTTTTTGTCCCTCCTAAAATTCCTTACAACACCCCTTTTGCTAGGTCTTGGAGTTGAAAAACCGTGAAAAATAGCCTATTTTTGCTATATTTTCACTAGGGTTTTACCTTAAGTGGCACTAAAAGCGTGTTGTGTTGGATATTTTAGCAACTAAGTGGCTATGATTGCTGATATTACTTTCTGTTCATCATCACTTTCCTCACAACACCCTTTGTTATGCTCTGTTGCATTAAGTTTTGGTGAAAAAAGTGCCTATTTTGATATATTTTCACTATATTGACTTGGCATCAACTTAAAATCGCATCAAGAGTGTGTTGGGAGTGATCTTATTGCTGTTTTGGACTGATATCAGACATATAAATTGCTTCCCTTGACTGAAATCCTTATAACACCCTTTGGTTCATTCATTGGTAGTGGAAACATATCAAAAAGTCAAGCATTTTTGCATATGTTTTGCATTAATGGATTCTCCTAAGGGTACATCTTTAGAAGACTTATATGAGTACATTGTGAACTATGATAATTTTTGCAAGTTCACTAATAAATATCCTCAAGTCTTGCATCAAATCTCATACATCTATGGCATTGACATAACCAATAGTGCTACATGTGATATTCTTCGATCAATAGCCTACTTTGATAACTTTCGTGATACTGTGGATGGTTTTCCTTCAATCATGGAGAATCTCAAAAATTTTATAGTTGAAAACAACCATGGGAAAAGTAGTGACGATAACTTTACTCCCACTCTCCCTTTGTTTCACGATGATATAATGAAAATTCTTGCTGAGACTTATGAAAATGACATAGCAATGGGTGATTTATCAAACAAAGAAACTTGTCCCAAGATAACCCCACTTGGTGAGGATATTTTGGCACAAGAAAAAGATATCATTGATACATTTATATGCATTTATATGCACTACTCTACCATCCCTTCCCGCTCTCCCTAATCAGGATGAAGCTTTGGATGATGCAGATTCCCTTTGTGACCATTTTCTTGAATCTAATGATAATTTGCCACCTGATGTTCAAGAACTTCTTAATTACATGTTAAACCAGCAATCAGATCATGAACCATCACATACTTTGGAAAGCAATGAAATCCTACATGTTGTGGAAGAACAAGCTATCCCTTTAGCTCAAGCCATTCCAACACCCTATATAGGGACTGAAATGGGTATCTTTCGGATACCTCCACAAGCTCATTTAAATGGCATTTCAAATGCTCCTATAGCTGACACAAACAAGGGCAACATCCCCTCTCAACCATCATTAAGAGAAACCTTTCCTACACGGTTACCCTCACAAAGTCATGAACATATGGAGGAGAGAAGACGTGATAACGCCTTAAACATTAAGATAAAGATCCAAATTCGTGATACCCGCTAGCCCGACAGGGGACCTACAGGTAAGTATCTCTAAACCTTTATCTCTCTTGTGATGTGCTTCCCTCGTGATGTGTTATGTGTTGTGTAGGTCTCCTAGGATGACCTCGGATTCTTCCGTAAGGTTCGGGATACCAGGAGACAACCTCTATTGTGACCTTCTTCTATTTGTATCATCATTCTTCTAAATTGCCTCTCTAATTTCATTGTTGTGTTGTGTCTTGTGGACATAGCGTCGTGGTTGTTGACTTGGGGGCACCCTCCTATGTGACTGTCCCTAAGACACTTGTTTCTCCTCTCTTATTTATTGTTTCCCTTCCTCTAGTGTTTCCATCTAGCGGGCGGATGATGACAAACATTTATACTGATGCAGACCTAGTGTCCCTTTCGAGAGCAATAAAAAAAATGGACTTAGTTCCTAACAGGACAATGGGGTTGTATATCTTATCCGACACTTGGCTAGTGGAAGCACTTGTGCTTTCTGCGTAGTAAATTTGATGATGTTTCTGTCACATTTACAAACCTTAACAATACTTTTGCTCTATGCACCTTTGTTTGTCTTTGAATCTAGCCTTGGTGGTACTCGATTCGGAGAGCTTCGTGATATAGCCCCATGGTTATCCTCGAACTTTGAATTTGTTGTATAACCTTGGCTCTTTGTGTGGTTAATCATATGCATTGATGCTATTGTTTATCATGATGTTGTAGACACTAACATGTTTCTTGCAGGGATGTGTTTGTGGGAACAATTGGCGATTGTAAAGTACATGTCACCTCCGGGGAGCATGGGCTTTGCGAAAGTCGGTGTTCCATTGTGTGTTTTCTCCCTACCTTAATGTGCTTGATATCGATAACTGATATCAACCACCTTTAGGTGGGGGCATATAAGGTAAACTGTCTATTATAGATGCTAGCAATGTGTTTGACCTCAGATGCAGAGACTTGCGCCCTAGAGTAGTGCAACGTGCATCTTGAGTTTATTTGCAATCAATCAATCAATCATGTAAGCCCTCCGCAGAGGCGGGATATCGACCATATCCTTTTTTTTAAGCCCTCTGCGGAGGCGGGATATCAAGCATATCCTTTTTCTTAAGCCCTCTGTGGAGGTGGGGATGGTGTATTTTATGGAGTAGATTACATCATCCTATCATTTTCAAAAGTCCTCTGCGGAGGCGGGGAGTGGTTCTGTGACTAACTCAACCCTTAAGCATGTTTTTGGCGATTGTTGTGGCGAAGCATAATTGTTGGTGTGTGCCTATAATGTGCTTGAGATGGTGTTGGACCTAGAAATAAGTACACTCCATTGCTTGTCTGCTGTGTCTTCAAGTGTGTGTGTTTTGGTGTGCTTGTTTTGTGTGGCATGTTTATTGCCCCATATGCAGAGACCAGCACCCTCAAGTAGTGCTTCCTGCATTTTGGGAGGTTTTACGTGTCTTCCGTGTGTGTTGCCCCATTTATATAGAGACCTGCACCCTAGGGTAGTGCATCCTCTATTATGGGAGGTTTTTTTAATTTCTAGTACTTGCATTTGTATTTCATATATATGAAAAAAAAAGAAAAGAAATCATGCCTGTCTTTCATGCATTAATGTGTCTTCTATGCATTGACTATCTTCTCCGTGTTCTGTGTGACTGTGACTGTCTTCTCCACGTTTTGCGTGCCTGTTATTGTTTTCAATGTGATTGACATGTCTTCTTTGTGTTTGATGTGTTTGTTGTGTTTGTGACCTTACTTTAATGCATGTATTGGCCTCGTGTTTATGTACATTAAAGTGGGGGCTAAATGTAACGTCAGAAAATGTCCCCTTGGAGGCTTTTCCCTCATAAGGTTTAGCTCCCAGGTCTTTAGCATGCATTTAGGACATTTTAGTTCATATTTTAACGCCCTGATGGAATGAGACCTAGGTTCCTTGGCAAATTGGGCCTAGGTGGACCCCTTGAGCTGTACCCTGCCCAAAATAGGGGGGAGGACTTGGGCGCCCATGCCCTAGTCCTACCCTATTTTGGGGCAGCCCCAATTTCTGGGTGTCGGTTAGTGACCGTTATTAGGTCCCTTTACCGACACGGTAAGTTTGAATTTCGAAAACCTTGGCAGGAGTGTTTGTAGATGCATATATAAACATGCTTAGGCATTCATTTGTAGACTAGATTTCAATTAGATAGCAATTGTGAAGTTCAAGCATTCTCAAGGTGATTCAAGGCTTCTATTGTGTTGCAAGAGCAGACTTGTATGTTTTGTGTGTTGATATTTGCAAATTTGAACATCAATTTCCTCATGGCATGAAGAGCCTCTTCCTCCATGAGAGCTTCACTACAAGGTGACATAATATTGTGTTTTCATCATTGATTCCTTTGGTTTTTGCCTTTGCCTCACAAGGGTAGGCACTCTTTGTCTGACAATGGTGTTTGGAGAATTAAGTGTCCTCCGGGGCTTGACTGAGGCAAGCCTCTAAACACCACAACCCCCAAACCAAGTCTTGTGATTGCAGGTTACAGGTGTCGCATTTGGGAAAAGTGGAGTTGCAGGAAGGATTGGCAGACATTAGGGATTCAGGATCTGGAGAAAAGGACACAGGAGCACTCCTAGGACTTGGGCGCTCGCTCTAGTGTCCTCTGTAGACAGATTTTGGGAAACAGAAGTTACAAGGCTGTTCAGTGTCGGAAGGAGGTCTGGATTCTGTGAAGAAACCTATACCTTGGACTTGGGCACTCGCTCTAGTGTCCCCGATTGTTCCACTTCAGATCTCTAAAAATAGGTATTCTGGGATTTGATATTTTACTCCTGTCTACAAGAGCTTTTTCCATCTTTCGTCAATTTGTTGTCGTATTTGAATAATTAGGGTTTTAATGGTTAATTGGGCATAGGAGAAGGAAAATTAATAATTAAATTCCCTAATCCAAATTTCCCTACATTTGAAAGTGACCTAGGGTATGATAGTGCTTGCCACTCGACCCTAGATCCTTCAATGTTTAGAGGAGAGGCAAATTTAAACACATAAAGACTAAAACATTAACAAATCCAATTTTCCCCTAAATAGTAGGACACTCTCTACCTTTAACTCCACCTTTCTAGCTCTCATCCTTATCTTTATAAGCAGGGCTCTCTTGTACATTGTAGCATACACAATTTGCATTCATTGATAGAATAGATTATTATTCTCTCATCTTGTCTCTCTTGTGCTTTCATGAAGTCCTAGATCTTAGGTGGCTCCTATCTAGCCAGCTCTTACATAATCTAATAAAATCTATTTTAGGTTAGCATGCTATCTATCTTATTTGTCAGAATGCCTTATTAGATCAACAATTAAGATTGTTTTTCCCATTTTGATAATCTATAATTATAGGGTTTTCCTTCTCTATAGAGGATATGTAGGCTTACTAATCAATATATTTACTTTTCTTATGTTATTTAAAAAATCACCTCAGAGTGTCCTTTGTCTTGTTTTGTTTGTGATGGATGCTTGCTCATGGTCTTCAAGCAAAAATGGGTTGAACTTGCTTTAGTTGTAATCATTACAAATAGGGTAAATAGATGATTGAATGTTCTGGAGGAGATCCAATTAATTTGTTATTTTGGCATATCACCTCCTTTTATTTTGTTTCTGTGTACCCTTGCCTCCTTTCCCTTTTCCTTACATTTCCTATATTAGCTAGAAACCAACCTTCTCTAGAGGTTGTTTGCATGTTTGAGTTGTGCACGTGGGAATCCAACATTGTCACCTCAGAATCGACATATTTGACCCATAGTTGGGTTTGTCCTTTTGGAGCAACAACAAATTTTTGGCATGCACAGTGGGACTTCACTTTAGGGCTCTCATGGATTTTTGTTTGTTGAGACTTCATTTTTTAAGGAATGTGTAGACATCTAAAATTGTCCACTCTTTGTCTCATCCCCAATTCATCCCTAAACATCCCTAAACTATCACTAACCATCTTTAAACACCCCTAAATCACATTTATTCTCTAATTACCTATATAAACACATGTTTAGACAATTAATTAACCAATATCCTTTCAAACCATGATTTTACAGTACTTTATTGTCAAAATCACTATTCATGTCCTTTTTACTATTCATTTGTAGTTGCATTGGTACCTGCATTGGTACTTATCCCTAGGTTAAATGATCTATTGATCATTTAGCCCCTTCCTCTATAGACCAATCTTTAGATAAAGTTAATTTATCTAATGTTCCCTTTTCCCCATCCCATGAATTAAATAAATATTTACATTTACTTAAATCTCTATTTTCTACACTTTTGATTAGGTGACCAAAACCTAATTAATTATCTAATCCACTACTTGCACATTCCATTATCCCAAACTAACACTAATCAAACCTCACAAGCCCAGGCCATGTGTACAAAGGTATGGCCTTAGTACAAGCCCACATGGCCCTCTTAGAAAGTGATGGGAAAGTCCTTTGTACAAAAGGTCCTTCTTGTCCTCACTTGATCTTGACCCCCTTTTTTCAACTCACTTTTCAACCATTGATTTGTCCTCAATCCAACTGTACCATCAAAAATTGTATACCTTGTTACAATTTCACTACATTTGGCACCCATTTTGGCTTACATGTTCATCCTTGTATACATTATGCAAGTTCCATTACTTCTATGAGAATCAAGGTGCAATCCTCTGGTATCTAGCTTTTGGGTGGTCCAAAAGGCCAGGACTAGGGCACCTAGCACCTTGGTTCTACCATTTTGGCCTCGACAACTCACATCTTGATGTTGGCATCATGACTTATGTGATAAACCTTGTCAACCTCAGTTCAATTGGGCCCTCGGAAAGTAATTGAGAATCATATGTAAACAAGTCTTGAACACTTATTTGCTCCTAACAATTCTAATGCAAAAATCTCTCCTAATGATTCTTTATGTTGATGATCTCTAGCAACCTCTTCTATTTCTACAGATTATTGTTGCAAGCATTAACCCTTGTTGCAAATTTCTAAGGAAGCTCCTTCCTTCATCAAATGCCTTGTGGATGATCCATGTTGTGACATACATCCATCTAGGGTTTTTATTGTCATGGTCACTCTTGTTATTTCATTTGATTACAACATTATTTATTACATATTTTGCCTCTACCTACCTAGGGCACACACTTTGTAATGCCTACCCATGAAAATATCAGTAAATAACAATAAATAATTAAAGTTAGTAAGAAATAATGAAAATATAATACGATGATAGAAGATTATTCACTTGATCTAACTTAATAAAAATTCAAATTTCGATTAAACATAAGTTTAATATCATTCATTGTAAATGAAAAATTTAACATACAATCACTTCTTTTACAATTACAATCAATATAATAGATGTCATTTCATCATCCACTTGCAAAGTAAGAAAAATTACTTCATTTTCTTCAGTATCCTACATGAATAACATACCCGAATCTGCACACTCATTGTAAACATTAGTTCTGCAAGGTCGATAAATATACAAAGCTAATATCAATGTACAAGATAAAGAGTCTAAGGCCCTAAGGGGCTGACCTAATGTCTTGGGGGCTCATGATGGCCTCGTCTACATACGCGTAGCACAAAGATTTTGTAGTTCAGGGACTAAACTTGCAACCACAAAATGGTTTCATATAATAAAGATAATAGACAACCAAATAAATAGATATCCTTGTCAAACCAAGTGTGAAGGGTCGACAAATATTCTTAATTCACAACTAGACATCTTAAATAGAAACCTTTAAGTTTATAATCTACTAAAAAATAAAGGTAAAGTCTTCAACCTCAATCTATATAAGATAAGTCAGAAACATATTAATTATACCTTCTGCAACCATAATCAACAATTTGACACTATCTCAATTAAGGCTTGCAACACTATGTATCCTTAAAACAAGATAAAACTATCAATGATAATTACAGGGTATAAGATAACTACAAACTTAAGTTTATTAACTTGGTTGATCAAAATGTTTACTCCAACACTTTATCATATTACTATAAATTAAAGCATAGGGAAGTACAAAACATGAATGGTCTAAACTGTTAATCAAAATGCATCATAAATAATAAAACAAGAAATATAATCCATAAACTCAATTGGAACATCTCCAAAGTATATACAGTATTCAAAAATAGACAATTTCATTCCTAAAAGATTGAATAATAAGATTTCCTAGCATAGCTATTACTTCCTCAAATGTTGACTAAAACTAAATCATGCGAATATAAAGTTAACATTAGATAATGAAAGTATTTACATATTCAATACGAATACATGAAATTTCCAATTATGATAGCAATGATAAACATTCAAGTAAAATACACCAATTCGGAGGACAAGTTCTAATCTCTGAAAAGTCATAACAAAGGCAGAGTGACAGGCATCATGATGAAACAGATTAAGTCCTAACAGTCATGCTCTCTATGTTCACATGACAATGTTAATGTGGGCTACGACCTACAAGGTTGATTGCAATTTCCAAGTGAACTAAGGGAAGTCTTCACAGTCATCTAAGCTAGATGATACATTCCCAAGGTATATGTTGAGATTTACTGAGCACAAGTATATAAAGATGCTGTCCAAGGGGCTGAGCTCAAATGGTTAAAACATTAGGTTCTAATGCAACTGTTAATGAAGATACTAAAATATATAAACAATTTGCATAGGTACATAAAGTAATCTATTTAATAAAACTCCAAGATAACCATGAAAGCATAGTGATCCAAGCAACATAGCCACAATTAGGGCCAAATAAAACATAAGTTACAGAACGATGTCCATATACCCAAGGATATGTCCATTCGATACACAAAATACAACTGAACCAAGCAATATACTTATGAATGCAAATCAATGACATTTAATATCTATAACGTAAAATGCCCATTTATCTCATTATGATATCTTAACATTCTACAAGATGGATAAAACAATATTCAATAAATAAATATCATACTAACATTAGTTCAGGCAACAACATTTATTGAATAGTATTCCAAGAAGGTTACCCCACATTCAACATGTTCCCTAACCCACTCACAGGTAAGTGATTTAAGAATCAATGGTTTTTACTTCGTAAATTCTCACGTCTAAAATTTTTAATTGGAATCCAATAAAAGTAATTCATAATCCAATACTCTTAAATGATAATATCAATCATTTAATTTACAAACTTGTATCATCTATTTCAATTCATGACTGTTACTCTACTGATTGCAACAAAAAGGGCAGCGTCTTACAAAAATCATAACTTTCAATTCCCTTGGCCAAAATTAAAAGTTCAATATGTTCTAGAAAGGTGGAATAACAAGCAATAAAACCCACAAAGCATTAAGCATGATTCCATAGCACATATGAGGAGTTTTTTTCTGCAAAATAGCTCTCTATTTCACTCAGAACATCAATTGACAAAAGACTATCTTTATATTTGTAAATACCTTCAAGGATGTTCTAGATATGACAAATATTTTCAATGAATTTTATCTTTTCCCATCCTGTAGTAGCAGCAAATACAGACACATACTATTTGTGCAATAAGTGTTAACTTCTCTAAAAAAATACTTGAAAACAATACAACTCTGGTAGAGTTTATTAGCTAGATAAGTCCTGCAATTTTTAGATATTATTACCCACCTTAGGAATCTTACAGTTTGTAAGAATGCATCTCTCATCAAGTCATTTTCATTTGTCTTGTGGCATTAGATATACACTGAATAACCACATATACTTTCATAAATTCATATAAAAAAGCCACAATCCAAAGCAATATTTTGTAAAGACATTCATTAAAAAAAACCACAAAACATAAATTATTAATTATCTAATAAGAACTTGGGTGGGAATTCATTGCAAGTCCTCTTATTTGACAGAAGTATTGGAAAGGCATAGATCGCTTGCCAACACCATGATTTTGTAACAACTATAAAATCTTTTCAGAGTTGCACGCAAATTTATCTGTCTGAGATCTACCAAATTTAAAATCTGCAAAACCCTACCTCAAATCAAAAAATGAAAATATACCACAAAAAGATACGATGATTTGAACTGATTTTCTACAAGAATTGACAGGGTTTATAACTTACATACCATTCATTCTAATACAATGTCATTCATTATTTCAATGCATAAGCAAGATGGTACTTAGAAGAAGTTACCTGATTATCCTGACAACACTGATTCGATTCGTAAAGATATACTCCTGATCTCATGATTTTGAGACCCAATCCTTTCATGCAGTAAATCTTTTCCATGAGAAAATGCAAATTTTTCTCTCACAAGATCTTTCCATCCAAATTGACATGTTTTTTTTACCACAAGTTCCATCTTTTCCTTTCTTTCCTTCTTCATCCAACATCCTTTTCCATCAAAAATTCCCCCCTAGAATTAACACCATTTAAATCCTTCTAGAGTTGTTACTGGTTCCCCAATCCGTTCATTTCCTCCTCTTTCTTGTAACATCCCAATTGGGGAAAAATGACTCTTCAACTTCAAATGTTGTCACCCACTTACTCAAGAATTAAAAATCTTTTAAAACAATATTGAAGAAATATAACTACTTAATTATTTTTTAACAATATCAATAATTCCATCATTATTTTTTTTAATAAGTAGACATTAGGTGTCCTTACATACTTCCCCCCTAAAAATGGACTTCCTCCTGGAAGTCATCACGAGGAACAAATATTTCCTAACTTCACACTTCCAACAAAAGTTAGATTTTATCAAAAGATTTACTAGTCAACTAGATATTCTTTTTGCCATTTTAACTTAAAATAAAGAAAATTTGTGGAAATAATTACTTGCACAATAGCATTGCTATGTTCCAATCTTCTACAGATTCATTTACTGAAGGAATCCTTTCGCTCTTCAATACTAATCTTCATATCACAAGAAATAGATTCAGTCTATAAATTTGCATACACAAAATTATATCAACCTAGATTAGCTCACATGATCTGCAACCACAAAATTAGTAACAACCCAGATTTGCTCACCACCCAACCATAGGATTCAACCAATCGAATCATCCCCGAGTATTTAAAAATAAACACATTTTCTTGATGTTCATCAAATTAAACAGAAAACAATTCCATTTTCAAGAATCTAATTCATAAATTTTTCTCACTTTCTTTCTCAATAAAAAAATTAACTCCCTTAAGTATCCATCTCCCATATCCAACCTCCCATTAAACATTAACTCCCTTTATCAACAACTCCTGAAATCTTCCTTTAGCAACAACTCCTAGAAACAATAATCTCCCAAACTCCCATAAAATAATATTTTACCAAAACTCCTTTAATAATAATCTTCCAATACACTAGAAAACAATAATCTCCCAAAAACTCCTAAGAACAATCAACTCCCAAAACGTATATTATCATTTTACATTTCATCAACTCCCAACAACAACCTCCATCACAACACCAATACTAAACAACATAATAATACTCAAATAAAAATTCATCAATCTTGTCAAATTAAATATACAAACAATAATAGAACATATTTCTTTTAAAATTCAGTTGTATACACCCATTTAAATCATAAAATCCATATAAAACAAAAATACAATTGATTATTCTTACCTTGGCTATCCAAGTTAGGCTCATCCCATAAAACTTTCCCAAATATCTCTCTTTCTTCCTCCAACAACTCACAACAACAAGAAAATACCATTCTTTCCATTGGAATCTGTAATATCATCATTACTTATCCTAAAAGCATATTTATATCATCTAAATATTACTGAAAATTAAATTTATTACAACATATTCTTTTATAACAACTCTTAACATTTAAACATCACAGATATCAATTCCATACATCATGTATACTTTCAATAGGATTGGGATGATTAGTGCCAAATAGAACCATAATACCATAGAATAGATCTTGCACAATATACATTCCCCAGGCCATCTACTCCCCTATACAACCTGCTAGGGACCTCTCTTGGGAATGAAAATATACACAATTCACATTACTTCACACAAGCCAGCAACAATAAATACTGATAAAGCCTCAAAATAAAAAAGTTTATTATTATGGTTGAGGGTCTGGGCAGATTTCTTAAGTTGTGGGTTTCTTAGGGCAGGATTCAAGGTTGGTTTTGGGGCAATGGGCTTCCTCAACTCTCTCATCTTTAGTTTGTGGATGACACTTCTCTTATGGGGAGGGCTTGTCTTCAGGAGGCTATTTCTTTTAGGCAAGCTTTGGATATTTATCTTGTTGCTTCGGGTTAGAAAGTCAATGAGCACAAGTCTTCTATTTTCTTCTTTAATACTCCTCAAGCTATTCAACAACAAATTGCTAATATTTTGAGGTTTCAGATTGGGTCTCTCCCCTTTGTCTATATGGAAATTCCTCTTGCTGTTGGTAGGCAGCCTAGGTCTTCTTGAAAAAATTTGCTTGATAGGTTGCATAGTAAAGTCAATCATTGGACTCATCGTTGGCTTTCTACTGCTGCTAGAGTGACTCTTCTAAAGTTTGTTAGCCAAGCTCTCCCTATTTACAAGAGTTTTGTTCAGGTGGCTCCTTGGTATTTTTTGAGGGAATTTGATGCTCTCTCACGACAATTTCTTTGGAGTGGTAACTTTCAGTCAGCTAAGTGGAGTCTTGTTAAGTGGGATATGGTGTGCAGACCACAGAAATAGGTGGCCTTGGATTGTGTTCTGCTATTTTGAATGGTCAAGCTCTTGCAGCCAAGTTATTTTAGTGGTGGTGTACTAGTCAGCATCAACTTTGGGCCCATATTCTTACCCACAAGTATCTTAACGATGTTAACTCTTATGATGTTCCCCGTTTCCCTTTGGAAGGAAGGGGATCTATGATTTGGAATACCCTCAAATCAGGGGCTCAGTTGGTTAAGAAGGGGCTTTTTTGGATATGTCATACAGGCTCTCAGGCTCTTTTTTGGTCAGATTCTTGGGATGGTCATCCTCCTATTCTTTCTATTTACCCTCACCTCCAGTCTCTTTGTGATCATTTTACAGCTGCTGGTTGGAATAAGGTTAAGCATTATAAGTCTGGTTGGAATATTGGTCTGGCTGCTACTCTTAGATGGAAGCACTCCTCGGATTGGCCACTAGGAGGATTAGAGGAGGATAGGCAGGAGTTGGCCCAGATTCTTGATTCACATGAATGCAATTCCATGGTAGGGCATAATGTTTTGGCTTGGAGTAATAGGGATTTATCTGGTAAGTACTCTGTTTCAGCAGGTTATGGGGAGTTGGTTCGATAGGTGGTTGGGGACATTAAGGTTCCTTGGTGGAAGCATGTGTGGAAGAAATTTTCTTGGCCCAAGTGCAATTTTTTTATGTGGTTGGTGGTCCAAAACTGATGTCTTACTTGGGATAACTTGTGCAAGAGAGGGTTCCAGGGACACTCAATGTGTGTTTTATGCTGTAATTGTGAAAAGATTGTTTCTCATCTCTTCTTCCAATGTTCCTTTTCTAGGAGGCTTTGGCACCTTTGGTGGGCTGTGTGGAACCAAGCTTGTTGGCATGCCTATGTTTAGGGGAAAATTGGATTTGTTAATGTTTTAGTTTTTAGATGTTCAAAATCTGCCTCTCCGCTAAACATTGAAGGATCTAGGGTCGAGTAGCGAGCACTATCATACCCTAGGTCACTTTCAGATGTAGGGAAATTTGGATTAGGGAATTTAATTATTAATTTTCCTTCTCTTATGCCCAATTAACCATCAAAACCCTAATAATGCAAATACAACAACAAATTGATGAAAGATGGAAAAAGCTCTTAAAGATGGGAGTAAAATATCAAATCATAGAATACCTATTTTTGGGGATCTGAGGTGGAATAGTCAAGGACACTGGAGCGAATGCCCAAGTCCAAGGTACAGGTTTCTTCGCAGAATCTGGATCTCCTTCCGACACTGATCGGCCCTGTAACTTCTGTTTCCTGAAATCTATCTTCGGTGGACACTAGAGCGAGTGTCCAAGTCCTGGAAGTACTGTTGTATCCTTCTTTTCTCTAGATCTTGAATCCTTGATGTCTGCCAATCCTTCCTTCAACTCCACTTTTCCCAAATATGACACCTATAACCTGCAATCACAAGACTTGGTTTGGGAGTTATGGTGTTTAGAGGCTTGCCTCAGTCAAGCCCCAGAGGATACTTAAGTCTCTGAATAACGTTATCAGACAAAGAGTGCGTGCCCTTGTGAGGCAGAGGCAAAAACCAAAAGGAATCAATGATGAAAACACAATATTCTGTTACCTTGTAGTGAAGCTCTCATGGAGGAAGAGGCTCTTCATGCCATGAGAAAATTGATGCTTAAATCTGCAAATATCAACACACAAAACATACAAGTTTGCTCTTGCAACACAATAGAAGCCTTGAATCACCTTGAGAGGGCATGGACCTCACAATTGCTGTCTAGTTTACAAATGAATGCTTAAGCATGTTTATATATGCATCTACAAACACTCCCGCCAAGGTTTTTGAAATTCAAACTTACCGTGTCGGCAAAGGGACCTAATAACGGTCACTAACCGACACCCAGAAATAAGGGCTACCCCAAAATAGGGCAGGATAGGGCGCAGATGCCCAAGTCCTCCCCCCTATTTTGGGCAGGGTACAACTCAAGGGGTCCACCTAGGTCCAATTTACCATGGAACCTAGGTCTCATTCCATCGGGGTGTCAAAATATGAACTAAAATGTCCTAAATGCAAGCTAAAGACCCGAGAGCTAAACCTTATGAGGGAAAAGCCCCCAAGGGGACATTTTCTAATGTTACATTTAGCCCCCACTTTAATTTATGTATAAATGTGAGGCCAATACATGCATTAAAGTAAGGTCACAAACACAACAAACACATCAAACATAGAGAAGACACACCAATTGCATGGAAAACAATAACAAGCACGCAAAACATGGAGAAGACAGTTACAGTCACACATAACACGGAGAATACAGTCAATGCATAGAAGATACATTAATGCATGGAAGATAAAAATGATATATTTTCTTTTCTTTTTCTGATATATATGAAATGCAAATGCAAGTATTGGAAAGTAAACAAACCTCCCATAATACAGGATGCACTACCCTAGGGCATAGGTCTATGTATATATGGGGCAACACACACGCAAGACACACAAAACCTCCCACAATGCAAGAAGCACTACTCAAGGGCACTGCTCTCTGCATATGGGGCAACAAACATGCCACACAAAACAAGCATGCCAAAACACACACTTTGAAGACATGGAGAAAATATGGTAGACAAGTGATGGAGTGTACCTATTTCTAGGTCCAACACCATCTCAGGCACATTACAGGCACACACCAACGATTGGGCTTTGCCACAACAATCACCGAAAACATGCTTAAGGGTTGAGTTAGTCACAGAACCGCTCCCTGCCTCTGCAGAGGACTTTTGAAAATGACAAGATGATGCAATTTGCTCCAAGAAATACACCATCCCTGCCTCTGCAAAGGGATTAAGAAAAAGGATATGCTCAATATACCGCCTTCGTAGAGGGCTTACATGATTGATTGATTGATTGCAAACAAACTCAGGATGCACGATGCACTAATCTGGGGCGCAAGTCTCTGCATCTGAGGTCAAACACATTGCTAAAATCTATAACAGACAACTTACCTTATATGCCCCCACCTTAAGGTGGTTGATATCAATTATCGATATCAAGCACGTTAAGGTAGGAAGAAAACACACAAGGGAACACTGACTTTTGCAAAGCCCATGCCCCCTGGAGGTGACATGTACTTTACGATCGCCAAATGTTCCCACAAACACATCCCTGCAAGAAACATGTTAGTGTCTACAACATCATGATAAACAACAACATCAATGCATATGATTGACCACACAAAGAGCCAAGGTTATACAGCGAATTCAAAGTTTGAGGATAACTGTAGGGCTATATCACGAAGCTCTCTGAATCGAGTACCGCCAAGGCATTCAAAGACTAACAAAGGTGCATAGAGCAACAATATTGTTAAGGTTTGTAAATGTGACAAAACATCATCAAATTCACTACATGGAAAGCACGAGTGCTTCCACTAGCCAAGCATTGGATAAGATATACAACCCCATCGTCATATTAGGAACTAAGTCCATTTTTTGATTGCTCTCGAAAGGGACACTAGGCCTACATCGGTGTAAATGTTTGTTGTCATCCGCCTGCTAGGTGGAAACACTAGAGGAAGGGAAACAATAAATAAAAGAGGAGAAGCAAGTGTCTTAGGGATAGTCAGGTAGGAGGGTGCCCCCAAGTCACCAACCATGACGCTATGTCCGCAAGACACAACACACAACAATGAAATCAAAGAGAGGCAATTTAGAAGAATGATGATACAAATAGAAGAAGGTCACAATAGAGGTGGTCTCCTGGTATCCCGAACCTTACGGGAGAATCCGAGGTCATCCCAGGAGGCCGAAACAACATATAACACATCACGGGGGAAGCACAACACAAGAGAGATAAGGGGGTAGAGATACTTACCTGTAGGATCCCTGCCGGGCTAGAGGTTGTCTATAGGCAAATCATCGTCGTCATCTTCCCACTTCCTAATGATGGAGGATAGTGGGACATATGGTACCATAGCAAAATTCATATCTTGTTCATCATGTTGGTCATTGTTAGGATCGTTGTTGTTTGTTTGAATGTTGGGATCAATGTTTTCTTATTGAGAGGCAAGGTTTATAGCATATTCTTGTCTTCTTTTTCTTCTTTCTCTTGCTTTTCTATTTCTCTTTCTTCGACCACTTATCTCTTGTAAGACAAGGCCTTGCTCTTTCATGTGTTGTTGCAAATTAGAAGATGAAGCACGGGGATCAAACCTCATTTGTCGCGGTGGAATATTTTGTTGTTGACAATGATCTCCTGATCCTTGTAAGGATTTTTGTGGAGGAACCTCAGCATAGGGACCTTGTCCTTTCGGTCTAAAGTTTTCTTCACATGCGGGTTGTTTCTCTTTTGTCATTTCTTTTATAAGAGGACTAGGTGCTGGATGTAATATTTTTGCTTTGTAATTTCAATAGCTCAAAAATGTGAAGTCTGTTTGTAGCTCTAATATCTCATTGTTTTTGTTGCAAAAGTAATCCAATGTGAAGTGTTGTTGTGTAGTTGAAGGTTTGTATGTATTTCCATGAATGACAAGCACTTGTCCATTCAAAGGAAATTTAACACATTTATAAATAGTTGAAGGGACCGCTTTCATAACTTTTAACCAAGGGATTCCAAGTTTTATGTTGAATGTATCAGAATTGGGGGTAATATCAAACCATTGTTCAACATGTTTCTCAAATACAGTTACTAACAATGAAATCTTACCCAATGGTTTCTTTAAGGTTCCCGTATGTGTCTTAATCATCAAGTTCAAAGGGTTATAAGGACCTTGTATAAATTGATTCAAAAAGAGGAATTTTTCAGTGGCAACATTAGTCATGTAATTAGGATCAATAAGAGTTCCCTCCACGTTGTTTTCCATTATTTTCACGGTGATGTAAAGAGGTCCTTCAGAATCACCGATTGTTCTATCATGAGGTGTAAAGACAATTTCAGGCTCAGGTGCTTTTCTTTTCATGTAAGGTCTAGGAGGGAACCTATTATTGTTATTGTGATTAGAGGCCATGTTTATATGCTCAAATTAATGCCAAATAATATTTTGAAAGCTTTGCAAAATTGGTGCAAAAGACGAGCAAAAATAGCCCAAAATGCTTGATTTTTTGATACTTTTTCAATGCAAATGAATGAACTGAAGGGTGTTATAAGGATTTAAGTTAAGGGAAGCAAGTTATATGCATGATATTTGTCTAAAACAGTAATAAGATCACTCTCAACACACTCTTGATGCGAGTTCAAGTTGATGCCAAGTCAAAATATAGTGAAAATATGTCAAAATAGGCACTTTTGTCACCAAAACTCAATGCAAGAGAGCACAAAAAAGGGTGTTGTGAGGAAAATGATGATTAAAAGAAAATAATATCAGTAATAACAGCCACGTGGTGCCAAAATACCCAACACAACATGCTTTTAGTGCCACTTAAGGTCAAACCCTATTGAAAATATAGCAAAAATAGTCTATTTTTCACGGTTTTTCAACTCCAAGACCTAGCAAATGAGGTGTTGTGAGGAATTTTAGGAGGTGCAGAAAATAATACAATTATATTAGTCACCTCAATCCATAAAACTGATCACAACACACTTGGAGTGCAAACTAGGTCAAACCTTAGGGCAAAAATAATCAAAAAATGTAGTTTTTCACCAAATTTTCACTACAAGAGCCCGTTAAAAGGGTGTTGTGAATATTTTTATGAGGGGAATCAAATTATTACCCTGATAATAGAAAAATAATGCCAAAATATCTTTCACAACACACATATGGTGCAAGTTTATGAAGCCGATAAGGCCAAATTTAGTAAAAATTGTTGTTTTCGAAGCCCTAGGTTTGAGATCTTGGGACAAAATGCTATGCGAATGTTTTGAAGTCTGACTTTTGATGGAACTTACATACTTTTAGATCTAAAAATTATTTTCAAGCTTAAACATGCAAAATACCCATGCAAATTTAATGAAAATGCATCAAAATTGCTAGTTTTTGTTGAACTTTTCTATGCAAAAATACAAATATTTTAAATCTAAATACAAATTCACACTAGAATGCAAGACTAAAGTCAGATGTCAATTTTAATGAGCCTCTAAAATTAGTAGAAAAATCTAATAAAAGATTTTGCCTACTAACCCTAGTTTTGGGAATTACTAAGTTATATAAAATTGTCAAAATTTCTACAAAACCCTAGCAATTAAATGATGAAAATGCAAAGCAAGATTTTGAATTTTTGATTTTTTTTGTAGTTTATATCAGATCTGATGCAAAAACCATGAATTAGGAAAATTTAGGAAGAATTGATGCAATTTAGTAAGCCCAACAATGCAATTTTTTTGTATTTTCTAAAATTTTCAATTTTTTTGAATTTTGCTCAAGGCAATAAATTGAATAACTAAGTGAATGAATGAAATCAATCCAAATATGAAGACAAATGCTCAACATGTTACAATTTAAGTCCAAAAACACGGGTTCACCAAAATGTTTAGGTGAAAATTGGATTTGTTAATGTTTTAGTTTTTAGATGTTCAAAATCTGCCTCTCTGCTAAACATTGAAGGATCTAGGGTCGAGTGGTGAGCACTATCATACCCTAGGTAACTTTCAGATGTAGGGAAATTTGGATTAGGGAATTTAATTATTAATTTTCCTTCTTTTATGCCCAATTAACCATTAAAACCCTAATTATGTAAATACGAAAACAAATTGATGAAAGACAGAAAAAGCTCTTGCAGACGAGAGTAAAATATCAAATCACATAATACCTATTTTCAGGGATCTGAGGTGGAATAGTCGGGGACACTGGAGTGGGTGCCCAAGTCCAAGGTACAGGTTTCTTCATAGGATCCGGATCTCCTTCCGACACTGATCAACCTTGTAACTTCTATTTCTTGAAATCTATCTATGAAGGACACTAGAGTGAGCACCCAAGTCCTGGAAGTGCTCCTGTGTCCTTCTTTTCTCCAGATCCTGAATCCTTGATGTTTTCCAATCCTTCCTACAACTCCACTTTTCCCAAATGCAACACCTATAACCTGCAATCACAAGACTTGGTTTGGGGGCTGTGGTGTTTAGAGGCTTGCCTCAGTCAAGCCCCGGAGGATACTTAAGTCTCTAAACACCGTTGTCAGACAAAGAGTGCATGCCCTTGTGAGGTAGAGGCAAAAAACAAAAGGAATAAATGATGAAAACACAATATTATGTCACCTTGTGGTGAAGCTCTTATGGAGGAAGAGGCTCTTCATGCCATGAGGAAATTGATGCTCAAATCTGCAAATATCAACACACAAAACATATAAGTCTGCTCTTGCAACACAATAGAAGCCTTGAATCACCTTGAGAGTGCATGAAACTCACAATTGCTATCTAGTTTACAAATGAATGCCTAAGCATGTTTATATATGCATCTATAAACACTCCCGCCAAGGTTTTTGAAATTCAAACTTACCGTGTCAGCAAAGGGACCTAATAACGGTCACTAACTGACACCTAGAAATTAGGGCTGCCCCAAAATAGGGCAGGACTAGGGCGCAGGCGCCCAAGTCCTCCCCCCTATTTTGGGCAGGGTACAACTCAAGGGGTCTACCTAGGTCCAATTTACCATGGAACCTGGGTCTCATTCCATCGGGGTGTCAAAATATGAACTAAAATATCCTAAATGCACGCTAAAGACCCGAGAGCTAAACCTTATGAGGGAAAGTCCCCAAGGGGACATTTTATGACATTACAGTCTCTTCTTTGGCAGAGTTCTTTGCCTGGTGGGGTAAGGCCCCTATTAAGACCTCTTTTCTTCAAGTTTCTTGGGCTCTTGGTCTGACTTTTATTATATGGTATATTTGGCTGGAGAGGAATCACATGATTTTTCAAGATGTGAAGTTGATTGTCCAACATTTATGGTGGAAGATTCTTCATTCGTTGGGAGAAACTATTTCAGCTAAGTGTGACATGGTTGAGGGTGTGGATCCTGAAGAGGTTGCCTATTGCACTCATCTTAATCTTCCTCTTCAGAGGGGTGCTACTTAGAGTGTTGGACAGATGATGAGAAATAGATGTCAACATCCTCTTCGGAAGATAAATAGGGAGGGGTGTTGGTGTGTTCCTCCTCAGGGTGTGTTGAAAATCAATACGGATGGTTCTTCTCATGGAAATCCTGGCCATGCTAGTATTGGAGGTGTTGGGCGGACTAGTTCTGGTACTGTGGAGTTTGTTTTTTCTATTTATAAGGGTTGGTATACTAACAATGTGATGGAGGCTCTTTCCATTTTATATGATGTGGAGCATGGTTGTGCTCTTGGGTGGAGACAGATCATTTGTGAGTTAGATTCTCAGGTGGTGGTGACTTTGCTAAAGAGACAACAGTTAGAGGATGTCAGTTGGCATTTGGCTGTTATTATAAAACAAATTCTTAATCTATGTGCTTCCTTGGATTCTATTTCTTTTTGTCACATTCCCCGTGAATGGAATGGGGTTGCAGATTGTTTGGCTAAATGGGCTTCTGATCATTTGCAGGATTGGAATATTGGGGAAAGGGGCCAATTACCCCTAGATTTGGCTCAAAAGTTAGATCAATTAGTGGAGATAGACAGGAATGTGTAATGCTCTTGCTTTATATTGCTCTATTTTGGATTGAATAAAATTTTACCCCTCTTTTAGTTAAAAAAACAATTAGATAAGGGAAAAACAAGAGTTCAATTCAAAACACAAAAACCTTAATAAAATAGTCCTTGAGGCAAAAGGAAAATCAAACAAATAGATTCAAAAAAATTAAAAATTGCTAGCTCAATTAAGAAAAGAAAATAACCAATTAAAAATTTCAAAAATTGTCACAAAACTTAACATCACAATCACCATGTGACTTCAAATGAGCCACCTAAGGGGAGGAGGGGAATGTGGTGGTCTCAAACCACATGGAGCTCCAACATATTCCACAAAAGGAATTCATCATGAAATTTTATACAATTATGAGCATTCAACAGTTATGAATAATCAAAGTTTAGAAAACTCCCTTTTTTCACAAATATTGCTCCCTTAACACAACAGTAGCTCCCATCACAAACATAATAACTCCCATAATGTAACAATAACTCCCAACATCATTATCTACAACACCAATACTAACACCATGAATATCCCCAAAGGGGTATAACACAACAATAGCTCCCATAGAGCACATGTAATACACAACTCCCAATAATTAAATTTATAGAAACTTACAAATCCAAGAATACTTCCATGAACATATTTGTATATACTAGACGTCCATTCCATAACGTTAATTAATCAAAATTTACCTCTACTTACCATGATGAGACCCAAATTGAGTTTACACTACCAATACTTTTACCCCAAAGCTCCCAAGTGTTGCAACCTGGTGCTCTGATATCTATGTAATGCCTACCCATAAAAATATCAGTAAATAGCAATAAATAATTAAAGTTAGTAAGAAATAATGAAAATATAATACGATGATAGAAGATTATTCACTTGATCTAACTTAATAAAAATTCAATTTTTGATTAAACATAAGTTTAATATCATTCATTGTAAATGAAAATTTAAGATACAATCACTTCTTTTACAATTACAATCAATTATAATAGATGTCATTTCATCATCCACTCGCAAAGTAGGAAAAATTACTTCCTTTGCTTTAGCATCTAGCATGAATAACATACCTGAATCTGCACACTCAATGTAAACATTATTTCTGCAAGGTTGATACATATACAAAGCTAATATCAGTGTACAAGATAAAGAGTCTAAGGCCCTAAGGGGCCAACCTAATGTCTCGGCGGCTCATCATGGCCTTACCTACATATGTGTAGCACAGAGACTTCGTAGTTCGGGGACTAAACTTGTAACCATAAAATGGTTTCATATAATAAAGATAATAGACAACCAAATAAATAGATACCCTTGTCAAACCAAGTGTGAAGGGTTGACAAACATTCTTAATCCACAACTAGACATCTTCTTAAATAGAAATCTTTAATTTTATAATCTACTAAAAAATAAAAGTAAAGTCTTCAACCTCAATCTATAAAAGATAAGTTAGAAACATATTAATTATATCTTCTGCAACCATAATCGACAATTTGACACTATCTCAATTAAGGCTTGCAACACTATGCATCCTTAAAACAAGATAAAACTATCAATGATAATTACAGGGTATAAGATAACTACAAACTTAAGTTTATTAACTTGGTTGATCAAAATATTTACTCCAACACTTTATCATATTACTATAAATTAAAGCATAGGGAAGTACAAAACATGAATGGTCTAAACCGTTAATCAAAATCTATCATAAAAAAAGAAAACAAGAAATATAATCCATAAACTCAATTGGAACATCTCCAAAGTATATATAGTATATAAAAAAAGACAATTTCATTCCTAAAAGATTGAATAATAAGATTTCCTAGCATAGCTATTGCTTCCTCAAATGTCGACTAAAACTAAATCATGCAAATATAAAGTTAACATTAGATAATGAAAGTATTTAGCTATTCAATATGAATACATGCAATTTCCAATTATGACAACAATGATAAACATTCAAGTAAAATACACCAATTCGGAGGACAAGTTCTAATCTTTGAAAAGCCGTAACAAAGGCAGAGTGACAAGCATCATGATGAAACAGATTAAGTCCTGATAGTCATGCTCTCTATGTTCACACAACAATGTTAATGTGGGCTACGACCTAAAAGGTTGATTGCAATTTCTAGGTGAACTAAGGGAAGTCTTCACAGTCATCTAAGCTAGATGATACGTTCCAAGGTATATGTTAAGATTTACTAAGCACAAGTATATAAAAGATGTTGTCCAAGGGGCTAAGATCAAATGGTTAAAACATTAGGTTCTAATGCAAATGTCAATGAAGATACTAAAATATATAGACAATTTGATAAGGTACATAAAATAATCTATTTAATAAAACCGCAAGATAACCATGAAAGCATAGAGGGTAAAAGAGATCCAAGCAACATAGCCACAATTAGGGCGAAACAAAACATAAGTTACACAAAAGATGTCCATATACCCAAGCATATGCCTATTCGGTACATAAAATACAACTCAACCAAGCAATATACTTATGAATGCAAATCAATGACATTTAATATCTATAATGTAAAATGCCTGTTTATCTCATTATGATAGCTTAACATTCTACAAGATGGATAAAACAATATTCAATAAATAAATATCATACTAACATTAGTTCAGGCAACAACATTTATTAAATAGTATTCCAAGAAGGTTACTCCATATTCAACATGTTCCCTAACCCACTCACAGGTAAGTGATTTAAGAATCAATGGTTATTACTTCATAAATTCTCACATCTAGAACTTTTACTTGGAATCCAATAAAATTAATTCATTATCCAATACTCTTAAATGATGATATCAATCATTTAATTTACAAACTTGCATCATATATTTCAATTCATGACTGTTACTCTGCTGATTGTAGCAAAAAGGGTAGCGTCTTAAAAAAATCATAAATTTCAATTCCCTTGGCCAAGATTAAAAGTTCAATATGTTCTAGAAACATGGAATAACAAGGAATAAAACCCACAAAGCATTTAGCATGATTCCATAGCACATGCGAGCAATTTTTTCTGCAAAATAGCTCTCCATTTCACTCAGAACAATAGTTGACACAAGACTATCTTTATATTTGTAAATACCTTCAAGGATATTCTAGTTATGACAAATATTTTAAATGAATTTTATCTTTTCCCAACCTGTAGCAGCAGCAAATATAGACACATACTATTTGTGCAATAAGTGTTAACTTCTCTAAAAAATGCTTGAAAACAATACAACTTTGGCAGAGTTTATCAGCTAGATACAATCCTCCAATTTTCATATATTATTACCCACCTTAGGAATTGATCCCATAGAGATTGAGAAGCATTAGGGTGAAATTTGTTTAGGCAACTATATTCTAGTTTTTTAGTATTTTTTACTAGTTTTGTCTACATCCTAGTAATTGGCATTTTTCGAGGCCTTTGGAGTGGAATTTGGGGTCAAGGCTTTCTCCGGTTGCTTTTGAGCGGTAGCTGCAGGCAGGGCTCAACACGACTCAATCTAGCTCTTCAGGAGATCTTTCCAATGAGTCTAAAATGTCTAGATTTTGACTAGTTGGCTAGAAGTTATGACCTTGCCTAGTGGGGTCCAAAATTTACTAGTTTTTTTGAAATTTTGAAAATTTTGAAAATTTGAATTTTAGTAGTTTTGGTACCTTCCAACTATCCATTTCAAATTCTATGGATAAGGTGACCTTTCACATTATTGCTCATTGTATATATTCAACTTTTGATGCAATAAAAAATCCTCTTTGGTTGCCTGCAACTTCTTACAAGTTCTGCACATTGAGCATTTTATTTATTTTTACAATACCATAGGCCTAGCGCTAGGTATTGTTATCTAAATTCTCCATTAAAATTTAGATCAGTGGTATTAGAGTGGTTCGCTCCTATATGTCACATCGTACATGGTCTGGTTATGCAAGGTTGGGATTGTAGACAAAATACCCTTCAGATTACCTACCCTTGAGACACACACGACTGAAGATGGGAGAACAAGGAGATGGATCCGACCCTTTCAAGGAGATGGTACAAGAAGCTTTGGCAAAGCAACATGAGGATATGATGATTGAATTCTCTTGAATTCTCCAACAAAATCATCAACCAGAAGGTGCAGCTGGAGTGCCATTTCATGGTCACACCCCATTTAAGGTACAAGTAAATTTTGACATTCCAAATTTTGAAGGAAAAATTAATTTAGATGCCGTTGATGATTGGCTATCAAATTAGAGAAATATTTTTCTGTAAACCACTTTACACATGTTGAAAAAATAACTTTTGCACTCCTCAAAGTTGAGGAACATGTGAAATAATCTTGGGAAAATAGACTACTAGCCAGGGATGATGGCCTTAACAACCAAGGATTTGAAATGTTGGAGGATTGCAATCCCACATGGGGAGAATTTGTGGAATACATCAAGGAGGAATACTACCTTGAAAATTCATATGAGAAGTACATACAGTGGCAATTACTTCAACAAAAGAAGGACCAATCTGTTCAAGATTATACAAATATATTTCATGCACTTTCTGTAAAATTAGGAATCCGTGACACAGAAAAGCATCGGGTATTGAAGTATCGCAGTGGGATTCATTGGTATATCTAGACAGAAATGGATTTCTTACATATTGAGACCTTGGGTATCACCTTCAAATATGCAGTAAAAATAGAGGAGAAATTCAAAGAAAAGGGGAAGAAAGATTATCCCTCAAACAACAAATTCAAGGGTGAAGGTGGTAACAAATTTGGTGGGAAACAGACAACCAAGGACTTTTCCTCACAGACCTCATCAACAACAAATAAGGGTAAGCAGAAGATGTGGTGTGAATTCCATAAGAGCCCTGCTCATAACACTAAAGATTGCCGTGCCACGAAGACTTTGTTGGCAGAAATCTGTTAAGGAGAGACGGAATAGGAGTCACTGCCTTCAAATTCTTGTGAACAAAATGAGGGTGAACAAATCATTGAGGCTGACCCACATGCCATAGTTGCCACTGCAAAGTCATGCCCCGTGAAGATGATGAATGCTTGTTCCACTCATAGATGTGGGTAAACATAAAGGTTCTTCATTTCATTGTGGATAGTGGAAGCCAAAAGAGTTTGATCTCTGCTAAAACTGTGAAAAGATTGAATCTGCAGACAACATGACATCCATAGCCATATCATATGGGATGGGTAAGTTAGTGACAAGACATTTTGGTGAATAAACAATGTTGCTTACCTTATTCTATCAAGCCATTCAAAGATGAAGTAATATGTGATGTGGCACCTTTGGATGTATGCGATGTATTGTTGGGGCACCCATACATGTACAAGCACCATGGAGTCTATGAGTCAAGGCCACACAGTGTTACCATCAAGTTGGGAGAAAAGAGGTATTGAATATCTGAGGGAAGTCCTGCAGAACCAGTATCTTTGATTACTACAAAACAATGTAAGCGTTTGATTGCTCACACTAAAAAATTTGTCCTATTAATGGTTCGACCTGAGGAGGCAAGGTTCGTTGTTTCCAGTAGTCATACCAAAGTGTCCACTACCACAACTAAACAAAAATAGATGGAGAAAATATTGTCAACATATCAGGATGTATTTAATTCACCAATAGGGATACCACTACACTGTCAAGTCAAGCATCGAATTGATCTAATTCCAGGGACACCATTACCAAATGGACCACTGTACAGAAGGTCAGTTTTGGAGAATGAAGAAATCAAGCAGTAGATTCAAGAGTTGATCAAGAAAGGACACATTCGCCCAAGTGTTTCACCATGTGGAACTCCAATTGTTTTGGCCAAAAAGAAGGATGGAACGTGGAGACTTTGTATTGATTATTAGATTCTCAACAAGAACACTGTGAAGAACCGATATCCACTCCCTCACATTGATGATTTGCTAGACCAACTCAGGGGGCAAGATTTTTTACCAAAATTGACTTGAAATCTGGATATCACCAAGTCCCAGTTGAGCCATCAGATGTGTGGAAGACTGCTTTCAAATCCAAGGAAGAGTTGTTTGAGTGGCTAGTCATGCTTTTTGGCTTGACCAATGCCCCTACCACATTCATGAGATTGATGGATGATGTCCTCAGACCATTCATTGGTTCTTTTGTTGTCATCTATTTGGATGACATACTCATCTTTAGAAAAACATGGGGTAACCATCTGCAACATGTTCAACAAGTGCTTTCAACCTTGCAACAACACAAGCTATATGCTAACAAAGATAAGTGTTCTTTTGGCATGGAGAGTATTCACTATTTGGGATACATTGTGGATAGAACAGATGTTCATGTGGACTCTGAAAAGATACATGTTCTCAAAGATTGGCCATCTCCCAAAAGTCTCATAGAACTTCGTAGCTTCTTGGGTGTAGCAAATTTCTATCAAAGATTTGTACTTGGTTTTTCACATTTGGCATGGCCTATGAATCAGGCATTGAGAGGAGGACCAAGGACAAAATTTTGCTGGATAGAGGTACAACAGAAAGTATTCATGGACTTGAAGAGGAGGCTATGTTCTACATTAGTACTAGCACTCCCAGATCTGTAACAATCTTTTCGAATTGAAATAGATGCTTTAGACTATGCACTAGGAGCAGTTCTCATGCAACACGGGCATCCAGTTGCCTACCGTAGTGAGACTTTCTCTGACATAGTGCGTAAGTACCCCACGTATGATAAGGAGTTGTATGCTATTGTGTAAGCCTGCAAACAATGGAAACACTACATTCTGAGGAAGGAGACTATCATTCACACAGATCACAAATCTCTGCAATTTCTACAAACACAAGGAAAGCTACAAAATGATAGGCATCAAAGATGGTCAGCCTACTTGCAACAATTTCATCTCAATATCTGCCACAAGAAGGGAGCTACTAACAAAGTTACAGACTATTTGAGTAGACCTCTGATCACAACCCTAACAGTGGTATTGGATTCTTGTGGCCACCACACAACAGATTGGCCTTAGTTGTATGGCATAGATCCTGATTTTTTTGAAATCTACAACAATCTAACAGAGGGAAAACAAGCCACTAATTTCTACTTGAAGGATGGGATTCTCTATCATATGCGACACATATGTGTTCCAACCAAGGAGCGGCAAAAGATGATATGGGAGGCACACTACAGCTGTGTTACAGGACACTTCAGTGTGGAGAAGACTATTGCTGTACTTCAAATGTATTTTTATTGGCCCAAATTGAGACATGATGTCATTTTATACATCTGATCTTGTACTTCTTGTGCCATTGCAAAGCTTGCCAATCGTAAACAAGGATTGTATACACCTCTTCCAGTCCCTGACCAACCTTGGCATTCAGTTTCAATGGATTTCATGTCTGGACTACCTTCTACCAGATGTGGGCATGATTGTGTATATGTGGTGGTAGACAGGTTTTCAAAAATGGTTGTCATAGTGGCTTGCAAGAAAGGAGTCTCTGCAGAAGAAACTGCCAAGCTTTTCTTTGAGAATGTTTGGGTACACTTTGGATTGCCACAAACCATCATATTTGATAGGGATAGTAGATTTCTTAGCAATTTTTGGTCAGCACTTTGGGCCTTGATGGACACAAAGTTGAAAAAATCCACTGCCTTCCATCCCCAAACAGATGGGCAGACTGAGGTGGTGAATCGGATGATCATTCACATTTTGCAGATGTACCATTCCAAACATCCTCAAACTTGGGATGAAAGCTTTCCATATGTACAACATAGTTACAATCGAGCACTACATGGTTCCATAGGGCACAATCCATTTGAGGTATGTCTTGGCTACCAACCATTGGCTCCAATTGATGTAGCATTGCCAAATATATTGAGTGACCCATCAACACATTCAAAAAAAGAGGCAAACATGGAAACTAAGTTTGTGGAGAAGATACGCCATATTCAGCAACAAGTCCATGAGATACTACAATATAGCAATCAGAAATAGAAGGACAGACATGATCAGCATCGTACACCTCATCAGTTTAAGGTTGGGGACAAGGTTTGGCTTCATATTCAGAAAGAAAGACTTCAAGGGCCTCACAAGAAACTCCATCCTATTTGATATGGTCCATACACCATAATCAAACAAGTTGGTGAAAATGCGTTTGAACTCAATCTTCCATCTTTTCTTGGACTACATCCTGTTTTTAATGTTGAATTGTTGCGGCCATATTTTCCACCATTGTTGGACACTTTAGATGTTACGGAGCATATAAGTTGCTCAGAGTTGAATCCAGACACTACTGCCCCTCTCAAGTGTGATCAGATTACTGATGTTGTGGTGAAAACATTGAAGAAACAATAGATTCCTCTCTATCAGGTTGTACAGGTAAGACAACTTCCACGTCAAGAAAAATGGTTCACTAAGGACCAAATTGAGAAGAAATTTCCTCATCTGCTGCAATACACAGGTGCAATGGGGCCCATTGCCTCTCAAGGGGGAAGCAATGATCATGTAGAGATTCAGAAGTATTAGGGTGAAATTTGTTCAGGCAACTATATTCTAGTTTTTTAGTATTTTTTTCTAGTTTTGTCTACATCCTAGTAATTGGCATTTTTGAATGCCTTCAGAGTGGAATTTGGGGTCAAGACTTTCTCTGGTTGCTTTTGAGCGGTAGCCACAGGCAGGGCTCAATGTAACTCAATCTAGCTCTTCAGGAGATATTTCCAACGAGTCTGAAATGTCTAGATTTTGACTAGCTGGCTGGAAGTTATGACCTTGCCTAGTGGGGTCCAAAATTTACTAGTTTTTTGAAATTTTGAAAATTTGAATTTTAGTAGTTTTGTCACCTTCCAACTATTGATTTCAAATTCTATGGATAAGGTGACCTTTCAAATTATTACTCATTGTATATATTCAACTTTTGATGCAATAAGAAATCCTCTTTGGTTGCTTGCAACTTCTTACAAGTTCTGCACATTGAGCATTTTGTTTATTTTTACAATACCATAGGCCTAGCGCTAGGTATTGTTATCTGAATTCTCCATTAAAATTTAGATTAGGAATCTTACAGTTTGTAAGAATGCATCTCTCATCAAGTCATTTTCATTTGTCTTGTGGTATTAGATATACACCGAATCACCACATATACTTTCATAAATTCATATAAAAAAGCCACAATCTAAAGCCATATTTTGTAAAGGCATTCATTAAAAAAACCACAAAACATAAATTATTAATTATCCAATAAGACCTTGGGTGTGAATTCATTGCAAGTCCTCTTATTTGACAGAAGTATTGGAAAGGCACAGATCCCTTGCCGACACCATGATTTTGTAACAACTATAAAATCTTTTCAGAGTTACACAAAAATTTATCCTTCTAAGATCTACCAAATATAAAATCCACAAAACGCTACCTCAAATCAAAAAATGAAAATATACCCACATAAAGATATGATGATTTGAACTGATTTTCTACAAGAATTGACAGGATTTATAACTTACATACCATTCATTCTAATGCAGTGTCATTCATTATTTCAATGCATAAGTAGGATGGTACTTAGAAGAAGTTACCTGATTATCCTGACAACACTGATTCGATTCATAAAGATATACTCATGATCTCATGATTTTGAGACCCAATCCTTTCATGTAGTGAATCTTTTCCATGAGAAAATGCAGATTTTTCTCTCCCAAGATTTTTCCATCCAAATCGGTAGGATTTTTTTAGCACAAGTTCCATCTTTTCTTTTCTTTCAATTCTTCATCCAGCGTCCTTTTCCTTCTAAAATTTCCCTTAGAATTAACACCATTTAAATTTTGCTAGAGTTGTTACCTGTTCCCCTGATTCGTTCATTTCCTCCTCTTTCTTGTAATGTCCCAATTGGGGAAAAATGACTCTTCAACTTCAAATAATGTCACCCACTTACTGAAGAATTAATTATCTTTTAAAATAATATTGAAGAAATATAACTAATTAATTATTTTTTTAACAATATCAATAATTCCATCATTATTTTTTAAATAAGCAGACATTAGGTGTTCTTACACACTCTCTATCACACTTATCATTCTTGTTGTGGAATTGGGAACACTTACACGAGGTTTGACTAAGGCAAGCCTCTATACAATGCAACCATCTTTCCCACTATTTTGTGTGCAGATCGCATATGGTATTTCTAACACAAAATAGTGATAGGGAGATGAAATGTTACAGAATAGAAATTGTCACCCCGAAGTTCAGCCCAAAACCTTGGGACTCAAGCGTAAAGTGCCCTGGTCCTCCAGATCAGGCTCTCGCTTTTGATAGTGTCCTCTGACAACTCTGCACAACTCGCTTTAGGTCATATTTTCGGGTTTTCCATCTCTGTCAGATCTGTAAGTTCTATTTTGTCATGTTTCTTTATAGAAACCGTAGATCTAACCTAATTGCCATAATCTTTTCAATTACAACAAAGGGGTAGAACCCCTGTAGCTTGGCTCTCCTTCAAGGCAGTAGCTAAGTTTGGTTTGTGCTCCAATGTTTAATGGAAAGGGTTGACCTAGCTAATAGAGTGGTAATTCTAGGCTCCTCTTTTCCCATTAAACATCTCTTCACCAAGATGTTGGAGTCATAGAATGTAACCAAGTTGAGAGTTTCACTAGCTCCCAAGATTAGGATTCTACAAGCCCACATCACTTAGATAAAGAGGTTATAGACACACAAAATACACATAGGGCATTCACAAAGCATGCATATGAAGTAGACATAGAAGACACAAAGGGATACATAGAAAGAACGAAGCATACATGTAGAACATTGAGAGAACACATGGAATGCATGAATCATACATGCAATACATGAAGCAAGCACATAAAACATGAAGCAGACATAAAGAATACACGTGAAGCACACATGGAATACACATAAAACATATATAAAGCATACATGAAGAGACATTACATGGAGGACAAAGCATACACAATGGAGTTAGTACATAAGCATACAAAGAGATATCATGTCAGCAAGGTAAAAGAGACCTCAATCTAAAAGATTATCTCAATTACCATGTGTCACCCCCAAGATGTAACTAAAATAGAGGAATTCTAAAACAAAGATAGAAGAATATAAAGAGTCAATTGATTTATACAAGGAGAGAATTCAAACAAATAGATAGGGGGCAATCGAACGAAGAGGAGTACATGACTCAGGTGCTAGCTTGCTCTGTCACTAGTGGTCATGTATATCAAGATTACCTCATGGATCATGGGCTAGCAAGTTTTGTTAGGTTAGGTGATCATGAGTTAGGTCATATGAAGCACACAGGCTAGCAAGTTGTGCTATGCTAGGTGGCTCATAGACAAAATGGATCACAGGCTAGCAAGTTACGTTATGCTAGGTGACCATAACTATAACAAGGTCATATGAAGCACACATGCTAGGAAGTTATGTTATGCTAGGTGGCTCATAGACCAAACATATCACAAGATAGCAAGTTGTGTTATACTAGGTGATCGTATATTACCAATGCTTCAAGGAGCATGCATAAACAATGCCTCAGGGAGTGTATCAATAACCACAGCTTAAGGGGCACTTATGAAAAACACCGTCATGAGGGCACATCAATAAGCTAAATCTCAAGCGGAATGAATGAGTAAGGGTGCATGTATGGATGCACAAGTGAATAGGGAATATATGCCCCCCTTAGAATGTTTGTATGTGTAATATGAAAATATTCTAAGGTAAAGAAGAGGGAATGTATAAGAGGTGAGATCCTTTATAAAGAATGCCTGCCCCTCTAATAGGTTGTCCTGCTGCCCCTCAGAGTATGGGTGAGGACAACCATGAAAGAGAAAAGTTGTGTTGTTAGAAAGAAAGAAGGAAATGAGATAGCATCACCATGCATAGCAATGAGCTAGTAAGGAAAAGCTACAATTGCCATGTCAATAGTGAAGTGATTAAGGGAATCTACATCACAAGGAGAGGAAGAGAGATCTCCAAGGATAGAGTATGAAGCATGGGTGAAAGTAATAATTGTATCACAATAAATGGATGAAAGCAACTTATTACCACTGAAAGGGGGGGAAGTGTAGCATCACAAATGGTGTGACTAATGTGAAGTGGAGAAGAAGTATGAAGATCTAAGGCAAAGATGCGTCTTGATGTTTCTTCAAGTATACCTAGCCAAAAGCTTTTGTAAAGATGACGATTTGCTTTTAACGAATGTTTTAGATAGAGGAGGAACATCAACTAGGGACCGAAACATCAAGACCTTGGAAGAGGTACCTCTTGAATTATTTCTAGAAGAATTGTTGTAAGTAGGAGGAGGAGGAGAAGTGAGAGTTGGTGTGTGTTTGTTTTGACTATTGTTGTTATACGTGTGAGAAATTGCATGACGATAAGGTTGCTACGACACATTTTGATCAATCTTGTTGTTTTGAGTTAGTTGTTTTGCAACAATTAATAATGTAGCTAGGAGGTCAAGGAGGATTTTGAATAGGAGTAGATGGTTGAAGATGCACAACAATTTGAGGTTTCACAGGTTCTTGTTGGGAACTAGAAACATAAATTGTGTTGATTTGACTATTGAGTTTATGTATTCATGTAGAATCCGATGTGAGATTTGATTCTTCATTCATGGAAGTCTCATTGCTACGATGAGAAACATTGGACTGAAGATTATGTAAGGTGATGTTGAGAAAAGTGTGCATGATCGAATTATGAATGATATTTGAGGGAAAACATGTGACCAAAGAGGAAAGAAAAGATTTTTTCACATCCTTCGTGTTACCCAAGGAACTTAAACATACAACCGAAGGAAGAGGAGGAGAGGGTCTCACATTTTTCATGATACCCAAGGAGCTTGAGCATGTGACCAAAGGGGGAGGTTAAGAGGATCTAACTTCCTTTGTGATACACAAGGGGCTTGGATATTCCACCTGTTATCTCCTGAATGTGCACCCTTTGTTGAACCCTATTCAACCACTCAGTGAAAGATTGGGAGACCTCTAAAGATGTGGATAACTTGTAAACAAAGGTCAACCTCTGGAGAAGGCCGACTTCCTATGGTGTCACTTAAAAACTACTTTCTATTCTACTATTTTGACAGGGAAAAAGGATAGAGAAAACATAAACTAAAAACTGATAATGCAACTAATAAGGTGATACAACAAACTAACTAGGACATAATACCCACATTACAACACTTGCCTTCAATAACAGGAATCAAGAATTGCACAACTTACTTCTATATGTCCTTGCATAAGTATTTTATAAAAAAGGCTCAAATGCTAACTCCTAGGAGGAAGGAAACTTCACAGCTAGAAGAAACTTGCATTTTTGACACAAATTATACCTGCAACAACACACTCCTTTGCAAAAGGTGCTTAACATGAGACAAAATTACAAGGAAATGAATAAAATTCCACAAGTAATTCGATCAATCAATTGATGCGTACACAATGAAACAAATGAGTAAGAAGACAAAATACTCCAATCACTGATATCCAAGGTTGTCAATGATATTCATGTCCAAAACTAAGTTACAAAATATACTCCAATCTGCCAAAGGACTTCAAAAGTCACAAGTATCAGAGAATGCATATCCAGAACTAGTTACAAAAAAGTCAACAAAGTGACTATATCCATCAACTCCCTCCCAAAATCCACCAAAAGAGGAACTGAAAACTGATTGGGCTTGGATGCCTCCAAAAAGGCCAAATTATAGCAACTAAAACTCTTCCAAAAAGACCCCAAAGTGTTGAAAAGGTCAACTTTGACCATGTCCACGATGAAGGCACAAGAAAATGATGACTAAATCTCCATCTCCTCAAAAGCAAGTAAAAACTCCCTATATTCCCTCCATATGTCGGTCAACTTCTCCAACTAACCCTATATGCTTGGCATTGTCATAAAAAATCAACTACCTCTCATTAGATGACACAAACACTCCTCATTTTGTATGTAAATAACATTATCTTCAGTGGTTTATAGTTACACCACTTCAACATTAATGTTTTTCAATTTAGTACAAAAATGCAAAAGGTCACGAGTCGACCCATCTTGAAGGTAATACAACAAAGGCATAAGGGGAAAACCTTATTTCTAGGTAAGGTAGGCTATGGGTATTAGTTGTGCAAAGAAAAATAAAAATAAAGGCAAAAATGCCTTATTCTCATCGACCAAATTTAGGGTTGAAAACCCTAAGACAAAACAAGTCGAAAACCCTCATTTAATTATGCATTTTGCATTTACACTTGTTGTGCCTTGGAGTGCCACCAACACTGCTTCCATGGAGGTTTGATGGTTTTCTGGAACTCAGCATCTCGAGCTCAGGTAAGCCTTCTGTGAGCATGGAAGTAGATTGGTATATGTCATATATTGGGTGATAATAGGTAATCCTTGAGTTGGATAAGATAGATTGACATTTTGTGAAGGATTGTATGGAGGTGGAGTGAGTGATGTAAGTTGATCAACATAAGAGACAGCGGGGGTACAATTGTCTTGGGATACAATAGGTTGGTCACTCATGTTGGATCTAGGGCATACAACTGAGAGAGGGGGGGGTGAATCAGTTGTATAAAAACTTGCTCTTACTTCAAACACTTGATTCTTCTTTGTTAGTTAACAACATATCAATTAACCATTCATGAAAGCATAATGCATAAACACAAGAGCAAATAAACATCAACACATTGAACACCAAGATTTTGACGTGGAAAACCTGGTTAAGGGAAAAACCACGGGGTGATTAGCCCAAGGATTATTCTCTGTTAGAAGAATAAGAAAAATGAATGGCACATGCCAATTAGGGCTCACTGCCCGAGCACACTGCTCACAAAGAGGCACACTGCCTACAAGAAGACACACTGTCTACAAAGTGATAAGAATCACAATCTTGAACTAGAGAATGACATCTCTACCATGTCCGGATCAGTTCCATTTAAGCCCAAAAACCCTTGCTCTGCTTTTCGCACTTCTCTTCGCTATGTCACACTCATCCACACAATCCACACTTCAAAATGAATTCACAAACACTTATTTATACAAGATATCGACTTAGGAACAATCATCTAAGTCGGCAAACATCACAATAACATTCGCAAGGTGTGTAGAACATCCGGTCGGCCTGTTACAGGAAGAACACCAACAACTGGTAGCCATAACATCAAATCCAACTCTAACTTCAATGCGGATCGCCAACACGAACTAGATATGATCCACTGATCATCATAACCTTCCCTAAATCATCAAAAACATCCGCATTTCATCAGCTTACCAGAATTCTTCTCTTCATCATTCGATACTTCAAGAACACAGTCTGTCGCCATTGTCACAATGCAAAAGGTACTTCCGGACCTCAAGATCATACACAACTTGAGATGAGACATCACAAGGACACCCCAAACACTCCTTCCAATCCACAGATCAGGATAATTCAATTCTGGACCTCACCGGACCTTTCTGTGATCCTCTGTCACCTCTAAACACTTGCCGGAACCGGTTCCACACAGACAACCACAATTTCTTCAGATCTTCATGCGGACTTCTAAAATCTTAGCTGAAGCATTTCAAGACTCATATCTACAAACCCTTTAATCCGCATCCTCTGGTTCTTAACCTAAACAGTACATTTGCCTTCTTCTCATCACTGTTCTTCACTATTTCAGATGAGGACTGATTTCCTTAATAACAATAGCACTCAACTCATCCAAACCTTCTTACCAATGCAATATGAGTATGTTGACATCAATGACAACACTGGTTTACCTCATACTTGCAACAATCTCCCCCTTTGTCATTGATGGCAACCTATGATGTGAAAAACCATCAAGACAAGAACTTCTCCTTTCTGTCACAGCTCCCCCTATCAACAACTTTTCACATGTCTTCTCTTCTTTTACTGCTCCCCCTTTGATCATCAACCACTTGTTTTTCACATGTCTTCTCTCCCCCTTTGACATCAATGGCAAAGGGCTCATACTTGTAATTCTAATACATCAGAATTATACTAGCTGCTCCCCCTTAGTAGCAACTCCCCATCATCAATCTGGATCACAAGATATGTCTGTGATATCCACCGGACTGATGCACAATAGTGCATCTTAATGCATCACCGGAGGGGCCATACCCCTAACTTCTCCCTGAGAAACTCAAAAGAGTCCTTGGGAAGAGGTTTAGTAAAGATATCTGCAATCTGATCCTTGGAGGGTACATACTCCAATCTAACTTCTTCCTTGTTCACTTGTTCTCTCAAAAAGTGAAACTTGATAGATATGTGCTTAGTCTTAGAATGCAATACCGGATTCTTAGAAATATTAATTGTACTTGAATTATCACAAAAAATTGTGATAGGCTCCTCATATTCAATTTTAATGTCTCTTAGCATCTGCTTCATCCATAAGATTTGAGTGCAACTACCTGCTGCTGCAATGTATTCTGCTTTAGTTGTAGACAGAGATATTGCATCTTGTTTCTTGCTTAGCCAAGAAACCAATCTCTTCCCCAAAAAGAATGCTCCACCACTGGTGCTCTTCCGGTCATCCACATCTCCTGCCCAATCTGCATCTGTGTAAGCATGAAGAGAGAAATCTAGATCTCTAGGGTACCATAGACCATACTCAACTATTCCTTTCAAGTACCTAAAAATTCTTTTGATTGACATAACATGAGATTCTCTAGGATCAGCCTGGAATCTTGCCACAAGACCAACAACCTGCATTATATCTGGTCTAGTCTGAGTGAGATACAGCAATCCACCAATCATTGATCTATACTTTGTCTAATATGCCTTTGGAGAGTCATCATCTTTGCTCAACTTACATCTAGTTGCCATAGGAGTGTTCATTGGCTTTGAATCTTCCATACCGAATTTCCTCAACAATTCTTTCACATATTTGGTCTGAGAAATGAAGATCCCTTTCTTTGTTTGAGTAATTTGTAGACCCAAGAAGAAATTCATTTCACCAAGCATAGACATTTCAAACTCACTTTTCATCTGATTTGCAAAAGTTTTGCACATACTATCTCTTCCTCCAAAAATGATATCATCCAAAACACTTCAACAAGCAAAATGTTTTCATGATCAATTTTGAAATATAAGTTACTGTCAGCAGTACCTTTGTTGAATCCAATCTGCACAAGATGCTTATCCAACCTTTCATACCATGCTCTTGGGGCTTGCTTCAATCCATACAATGCTTTCTTCAACTTGTAGACCATATCATCATTATCAGACAATTGAAATCCATCCGGTTGTTCAATGTAAACTTCTTCTTCCAGATCACCATTTAGGAAGGCAGACTTGACATCCATCTGATATACCTTGAAGTCTTTGAAGGCAGCAAATGCAAGAAATAATCTGACTGCTTCAATTCTTGCCACAGGAGCAAAGGTCTCTTCAAAATCAATTCCTTCTATTTGAGAGTAGCCTTTGCAGACCAATCTAGCTTTGTTTCTGATTACTTCACTAGCTTCATTCAGTTTGTTCCAGAAGACCCATTTGGTTCCAATCACATTCCTGTCTCTAGGTCTGGGAACAAGATCCCAAGTACAATTTTTCTCAATTTGCATCAATTCTTCCTCCATTGCTTTGGTCCAGTTTTCATCATTGCAAGCTTCATTTACTGTCTTAGTTTCAATCTTTGAAATCAGACAGTATTCATTTGAATCTTGAGCAATTCTTCTTCTTGTTTGTACCCCTTTACTTTTGTCACCTATGATCTGGTCTTCAGAGTGATTTAGAGTTACATACCTTGGAACTTTGGGAGTTTCTTGCACTACTAATTCTTGATCAGGCTCATTCAGACAAACTTCTTCTTCTTGATTTACCAGATCAGTCTGGATCTGAATTTCAGAGGAGGAAGGAGCTCCTTGCACCAGAGGATCATTCTGATCATCTTCATCACATTCATAGAACCTTGAGGGCTTCTCAATTCCTTCATCAACTTTTACATTAGTACTTTCTATCATCTTCCTCAGTCTCTTATTGTAACACCGGTATGCTTTGCTTTGAGTGGAGTAACCCAAGAAAATTCCTTCATCACTTCTAGCATCAAACTTTCCTATATCTTCATCTCTTTTAATATAACACTTGCTACCAAATACTCTGAAATATCTCACAGTAGGAGTGATGCCAAACCAAAGTTCATAGGGGGTCTTACCGGTATTGTTTCTGATTTGAACTCAATTGAGAGTGTAGACTGCAGTGCTGATAGCTTCTTTCCAAAACATCTGAGGAACATTTGCTTCCAACATCATTGTCCTGGAAGCTTCCTGGATGGTCTGGTTCTTTCTCTCAACTACTCCATTCTGCTGTGGAGTCCTAGGAGCAGACAACTGTCTCCTTATACCTTGTTTCTCACAAAAATCAATGAACTCACCAGATGTAAATTCACCACCTCTATTAGATCTTAGACACTTCAGTTTTAATTCGGTTTGATTCTCTACCATAGCTTTGAAGATTTTGAACTTTTCAAAGGCTTCTGATTTCTCTTTTAGGAAGGTAACCCACATCATCTGGGAATGGTCATCAATTAGCAACATGAAATATCTATCACCTTGCAGACTCTTGATTCTTGTCAGACCATAGAGATCAGTATGTACTAATTCCAACAATCCGGTAGAGGACTGATCTTTGCTTTTGAAGGAGACTCTGCTCTATTTACCTAGCTGACATTCTTTGCACAAACTATTTGTAGGTTTCACCAATTTTGGAAGATCTCTTACAGCCTGAATATTGCTTATCTTGATGATGTTATCAAAATTACATGACACATTCTTCTATGCCATAACCAACTCTGATCAACTTGAACAAACAGACAACTTTTATTTGAACCAACCAGATGAAAGATAATACCTTTTGTTTGAGTACTTGATGCAATTTCAGTTCCGGAGCTTGTAAAGTTTCTGCATTTTCCATTCTTGAACCGGAGATCATAGCCTTTGTCCACTAACTGATCAACACTGAGAAGATTGTGCTTTAATCCTTCAACATATAGTACATTACCTGTTTTGCTCTTTCCATCAAAGGAAATAGTTCCCCTACCTCTGATTCTGCCAGCAGAATTGTCACCAAACTTTACCATTCCTCCTTCATACCTTTCCAAATCTAAGAACTTATTCTTGTCACCAGTCATATGGTGAGAGCATCCACTGTCAATAATCCAATCATCCTTTTCTTCCACTTGAGCAGCCAAAGCTCTTTCCACAACCTTGTCATTGATAGATTCAGAGGATATTGAATCTTCTTCCTTGATGGCAATAAACACCCATTCATTTCTGGATTTGCTTCCTAGTTCTGATTCATCATCTGTTACTCCTTCATTGTCATTTTCTTCATGAACATAATAGCAGTTCTTTTGAAACCTTTGTCTGTCAGCATTAGACCTTGCAGATCTTTCCAGACATCTTGAAGCAAAATGACTAATCTTATTGTAGTTGAAACACTTAAAGGGTAGTTTTCCTTCATACTTACCAGATCCTCTTGGCAGTCTCTTTGCAATGAGGGCTTCAAGTTGAGCTGTTTCTGCTTCCTCTTCTTCCATGTCTCTTCTTGCTTGATCATACCATGACATCTTCCTTGAAGAGTTTTCTCCCGGATCAAATCTTTGTTTGCCTTTCACATAGGCACTGGCTTTGAAAGCAGATTCAGTCTTGGGTGGATCATCTCCAAACTCGGTCATTTCAAATGCAGCTAGTTTGCCAGCCAATTGTTCTCTTGTGATAGTTGTGTGGGCTCTGAATTCATCAATGGCAGCAACCTTGATTTTGTAGGCAGTAGGAAGGGATCTGAGAATTTTGCAAACAATCTCATTTTCATCCAGAGTTCCACCAGCATTTCTAATTCCACATACCAGCTCATTCACTTTTGGCATAAAGGTAGTGATGTTTTCATCTTCTCTCATCTTCAATCTTTCAAATTTCCCTTTCAGACTTTGCAACCTTGCACTTTTGACAAACTCATCTCCTTCATACAGAAGTTCCAGTTTAGTCAGGATCTCATATGCAGTTGGTAGGTTGATAACATTTGAGAGATCTGAGTCATTCAATGCGCTTAGAAGAGCTTCCTTGGTCCGCAGATTGTTTTCAGCATTTGTGATTTCATTCAGAGTTGTCGGACCACCTTGTGGAGGTATATATGGTTTTGAGACCATGGCCAAGTATGCTTTTCCCATACACTCCAAGTGACATTTCATGCGACCTTTTCAGAGAGTGAAGTTGGTTCCATCGAACTTCGGACTATCCTTCTTGTATGACGACATCCTGGATCTCTTCAAGCGGTTAAGCTCCTTTCAGAGGAACTTGGCTCTGATACCAATTGTTGGATCTAGGGCATACAACTGAGAGGGGGGGGGTGAATCAGTTGTATAAAAACTTGCTCTTACTTCAAACACTTGATTCTTCTTTTTTAGTTAACAGCATATCAATTAACCATTCATGAAAGCATAATGCATAAACACAAGAGCAGATAAACATCAACACATTGAACACCAAGATTTTGACATGGAAAACCTTGTTAAGGGAAAAACCACGGGGTGATTAACCCAAGGATTATTCTCTGTTAGAAGAATAAGAAAAATGAATGGCACATGCCAATTAGGGCTCACAGCCTGAGCACATTTCTCACAAAGAGGCACACTGCCTACAAGAAGACACACTGTCTACAAAGTGATAAGAATCACAATCTTGAATTGGAGAATGACATCTCTACCATGTCCGGATCAGTTCCATTTAAGCCCAAAAACCCTTGCTCTGCTTTTCGCACTTCTCTTCGCTATGTCACACTCATCCACACTTCAAAATGAATTCACAAACACTTATTTGTACAAGACATCGACTTAGGAACAATCATCTAAGTCAGCAAACATCACAATAACATTCGCAAGGTGTGTAGAACGTCCGGTCGGCCTGTTACAGGAAGAACACCAACAACTGGTAGCCATAACATCAAATCCAACTCTAACTTCAATGTGGATTGCCAACACAAACTAGATATGATCCAATCATCATCATAACCTTCCCTAAATCATCAAAAACATCCGCACTTCATCAGCTTACCGGAATTATTCTCTTCATCATCTGGTACTTCAAGAACACAGTCTGTCGCCATTGTCACAATGCAAAAGGTACTTCCAGACCTCAAGATCATACACAACTTGAGATGACACATCACAAGGACATCCCAAACACTCCTTCCAATCCGCAGATTAGGATAATTCAATTCTGGACCTCACCGGACCTTTCTGTGATCCTCTGTCACCTCTAAACACTTGCCAGAACTGGTTCCACACAGACAGCCACAATTTCTTCAGATCTTCATGCGGACCTCTGAAATCTTAGCTGAAGCATCTCAAGACTCATATCTACAAACCCTTTAATCTGCATCCTCTGGTTCTTAACCTAAATAGTACATTTGCCTTCTTCTCATCACTGTTCTTTACTGTTCCGGATGAGGACTGATTTCCTTAATAACAACATCACTCAACTCATCCAAACCTTCTTACCAATGCAATATGAGTATGTTGACATCAATGACAACACTGGTTTACCTCATACTTGCAACAACTCATGTCAATTAGACTAACATTAGGGTCATATGGTGTGTTGGATGGATTTGTGGAAATAATGGAGACCATATTAGAAGTGGTAGAAACACTAGTTTGGGGTATGGCTTCCACATATGATGCAATAGGAGTAGAAACTTGTAATGGCTGTGAGACTTGTGTGGCTTGTGATGTTTGGATAGCTTGTGAAACTTGCAGAGTTTGTGTTATTGGGATAACTTGTGATACTTGAGGAGTTTGTACTTGTGAAACATGGACAAATTGTGATACTTGAGGCATGGATACGGTCATGGTAGGAGTGTTGCAAATATGTGCCTAAGTGGTGTTGTCATTGATGTCAACATATCCTTTTTGCCATTGATGTCAACTGTATCCTATATTGCTGTCTGTATAGAAGACTAGATTGTTGAGGATATTGAGAAAACTAATGACAATCAATGCATGTGGACCATATGGCTATGTAGAGGATTGTCAGAGGTTGCTCCAGTTAAGAATTGAGAAGTCCACATGAAGATTTGAAGAAGTTATGGCCATTTGAGTAGAATTGGATTTTGTAGTATTTAGAAGAGACAATGTGACAGTAAGTTGGTCTGGATTGCTTCGCAGTGAAATATTATGGTCTGCAGATCTGAAGCCACGTTTGGGAAGTCAGTGTGTATCATCAAATCCAATGATTCATGGTTTGGAGGTCTGTAAGCTATCTTTCTAGTTTGACAGTCATGACAGATAGTGTTCTTGAGGTTCCAGAGGAAGATACAAATGATTATGGTAATTTGGTTTAGAGTAAATGTTATTGGTGAATTCAATGTACTTGTGGAGGTCTCTGGATCATGTGGCTACTGTGTTGGAGGTCCGCATTAAAGTTTGAGCTTGTTGATTGAAGATTTCTTTTTTGAGGTTGATGTTCTTCCCAGTCTTGGCCGACCGGATGTTCCTGGCATGTTGCAGATGATCTAAAGAGCATTTTATGAAGCATGGTATGTTAATGGAGGAAGTTTCAAGTCTCAGCTATGTTTGGCTGACAGTGTAAAGATCTGCGTTAAGTTTAGCCGACCTTGTTGATCATTCCAAGGTTGATGAAATGTATAAATACTTGTTGAAGAGTTGTGGGAAATTATCCTTGTATGAAATGAATTAAATCCGAAGAAAGTATCAAACTTAGCAGAGCAGAGAAGAAGAGGAGCGAAGGGAGTATAGAGTGAAGAGTCAGTGAAGAAGAATTTGAAGATAGGAGCAGAAGTTTTTGTGAGCCTTCAAAGGGTCTAATTCAGGCATGAATGTAGATGCTATTTCTCAGTTCATTATCTCTGTGTAAATCATAATTTCTTATAGGCAGTGAGCCTCTTCTTGAGCAGTGAGCTTTGGGAAGTGCACCCGAAGGCATGTGCCTTCTATTTTCTTAAGTACTTTTAACATGGTACACATTTTGTGGGTTAACCCCCACCATGGTTTTTCCCTGAATCGGGTTTTCCATGTCAAAATTCTGGTGTTGTGTGTTGAAATATACCAAGCCAATTTTTTTCACTTTTCCAATTACAATAAGCAGAGCAATACACAATCGTTGAAGTTAGCACTTAAACCAAAACGATGCGGAATTCAACTCTAACCAAGAATGTACACCAGGATGGCGTGATCATATGGTCAGAGGATCTCTATGCAATGCTGAAAAGGAACTCTAACCAAGAATGCGCCTGATGGTGATGAGCATATGGTCAGAGGGTCTCTATGCAATGCTGATAAAGGAACTCTAACCAAGAATGCGCCTAATGATGACGAGCATATGGTCAGAGGGTCTTGATGCAATGCTGATACAAAGAACTCTAACCAAGAATGCGCCGGATGCCGACGAGCATGTGGTCAGAGGATCCCTACCACTATTATGCTGAAATAACTCGACGTCAAGAATGTGCTTTCCAACCCAAAGTGGAATTGGAGCTACCATATAACGGAGATGCAAGGTATTATAAAGCAAATATGAGAAGAAGTATGAAGTGCTGACAGTACTACTGTTCAGCTTATAATAATTAGAGACTTCCAACCCAACTCAAATGATAGAAGTTAGCAAACTGAAATGACAGATCAACAACTTGAAAAGACCAAACCAGCAACATAAAACCCTACAAAAATGCTCACACCTCACTCATTTCTCAACCAAATGACTTCAAATCTGATGCAATGCACTCCTATGACAATGGCGACCAAGCTACCCACCAGAGACCACTCTTAAACCCAAGTATTTATTTAGCATGCTTTCCAATGCACTCCAAAGAGGGCGGCCTGGCAAGAAGGGCGATTTCCTTCTAGAAAAATTAGATTCTTCATAATAAAATCTGCAAATTGGCACAATGGGGCGCCCAACATAGACAAAGGGAAATATGAAATACCCAGAACAAATGTATTTTTATTTTTAGATTTATGAATGAAACTACATATTCAGCCCTGTTATCAGCAGCTCCAAAAATGACATAAAATGCAAATAACTGAACTACAAACAAAACTCAAGCTACAATGCAAACCTCACTACAAAAATCACTATTATCAGCAAACCTCTCCCTAGGTGCTATCTCTCAAGCACGAAGTGAGCCCAGGCTAGGAGGCATTCATTCCTCGAAGCAGTCCCAGAACCATTACGGCAGCATAACATTATCAAGATTTCGGATGCCGAAATGAGAGCACTCTTCCTCCTTTTATACTTTCCCAACTGGGAGTCTCTAAAATCCTCTTGCATATGGGATAAAACATGAGAGGGAAAATAATATAATCCTCTTCAATTCTTTTTCAACCTCAACATTAAGTCGTTGAGCCTAGGCACCAAGGTCCAATATTAAATAATAAATTTTAATTTACGGACTTTAAAACGGAGGCCAAGATGATGTCAGAAACCAATGATCTATAGCTCGTTGGAAAGGTCTTGACAAGACGAATCCAACCCCACTCTCAAAATCCCGTTCCGGTGCCAATCCCAAACTTACTAAAAATAGTAAATTCCTGAATATCGAGAAAAACACATCCCTGCGAAGCTCTCTGAAAACCCAGAAAGAAACCGCCAACCAAACCACGTTCCACGAACAAAAGTAACCACCAAAACATGAAACCCCAATTTCAACCTCCAAGTAACCTACAGGTCTCTAGAATAGGCAAACGGTCAACTGTAAAAGATCAAGTTGGAAAACGGAACATTACATGTGTTCATGTTGTTTCTACTCATGTGTTGATCTATGCTTAATTGTTTATTGTTATCTCTCAGATTTTTACCCTTGCTGTAGTTGTGAAACTTTAGCAATCTGGAGTAACATGGGAATGATCTTGAAGTGTGGGACCTTGCGAAATGAGATCAGACCTCTGGAGAAGGCCGTCTTCCTTGACTGGATATCACCTAAAACTACTAAATCTTCAGAGGAAAAGGGAGAAAGAATGCTTTTTTGAATGAAAGATAAAATAAGAAAACTGAAAGTAAGGGTGATGCACGAGACTGATTAAAAGAAACTTTCATAGAACTGAAAAAAGCACAACATAACTAGATACAACAAGTAAGCATACACAGATTCAAATGATCCTAGCAGAGGTGAGAAACATAATGATTGAGAGGAATGAAATATTCACAGACAATCACATGAAGATTCACGCTAAAACTAAAAAGTCAGTAAAAGAGGTAAAAATAGCTTGCATATATTTAATAGAAAGCTCAGTTACAGTAGCAGAAAGCTCTATTTAGAAACAAAAAGCCTGAAAGCCAAAAAATTTCCAACCTTATTTACATCTCTTGAATGCATATATATAGCATTCCAAACTAACCTAAGTCGGTTACAAAATTTGCTCCATGAGCTGAAATAGAAAATATCTGCCTTTGAATGGCTACCCACTTGCAGAAGTTATGGTGTGGAAATATCGGGAACAAGGGCAGGTGGGAGATATTCCGTGTCTATCTTCAACCATGAATATCTGGAGTATTTGAAACAAGGCGGTGGAGAGATATTTTTGGTCATTGAATGCGAGCAGATTCCCCTACCTGCAACAATGAATGCACAAATACTTGCATTCTGCTCAAAATGGTCGTCAAAATGTCTAGCCGCCAAAGCATACAAGGCCAGATCCAAAACTGAAAGTGAGAAACTATCCCTGAAATCCCCGCCAAATGAAAGAGGAGGCAAAAATAAGCACTTTTGCCTCTTGCAACATGTCGAAATTCACTGGAATGGAGGAGATATGGGCAGTCAAAGTTTCGGTGAACTGCTTGTATATATCACTTTGCATCTGTGTATATATCACTATCTGAATCAGCCTCCGAAATGTCTTTGTATGTGCAAAGCGCTTTGTATACACCAACATGCAAGTGCGGGATTTGTCTTTTGAAAAGGCCTTTGTATATATGCTTGTATCTTCAAATGTATGTCACCTTGTATATACAATACAATGGCCACATACAAGGGCGGGGCCCTTTACTTCTCTATCACCTTTTTGCATGTATGTCCCTTGTCACATGTCATCACCTAATTCGTCGCTGAACTGGTCTGAGAAGCAACGCTGAAAAACTGCATCTTCTTCCTTGCATCTGATCTTTGCATATCGCATTGTATATACAACATACAATTGCTAATATGCAAACCATCTGGAACTCAAAAGATTATGAAGCAAGCTTGAAATTACCGTCGGGTCCGGTTTGCATGTACCCTCTTTGTATGTTGGCATATACAATGCCCATAGCATGCAAGCCAGACGCAAGCCACTTTATCAATTAGATTGGGAGAAAATTGAAATCCGGGCCTTGTATTTTCATTCTTTGTATATCGGCATATACAAATGCCATATACATGCAAGCCGCGGATTTCACCCTTGAATTTGCCAAAATTGACCCCTGGGTCGGGTCTGGCTTGTATATTTCCCTATGTATATTTCCTTTGTATATCGCAACATGCAATGCAAAATATACAAAGGAAAACATACATACAAACCCTGCATTTGAACTTGTACCTGGTCCGTTGTATGTGCACTTGGTGGGCCCCAGGCTTTGTATCTTTCTCTATGCATGTTGACCTTGCATGTGGGCCTTGTATCTTTGACTTGTCTGTGCGAACATGCAATCACATATATACAAGCCACTGTTCTGATATACATTGGCCTTTGAATGATCCACCTTTGTATATGGCGAATGTATATCTCACTTGCATCTCGCACATACAAACCCCCTTCACTGTAGCGAATGCATGTCGGCCTCTTTGTATATGCGCCTTGTACATTCCCAATGTATGTCCGCGGGCCCCACCAAATGTATGTCGGCCTTGTACATTTTCACTTTGCATGTTTCAATTGTATGTTGGGAACATACAAACCCAACATACAATGCGTGGACTCCACTTACCTCACAAATGCAATTAACTATCTTCACCGCATCCACCTTGTACTTGTTCACTTGCATATTTCCCTTGTATATGTTGCTTGTATGTTTAACCCCTTGTATATCAGATTTGTATATGAAAACATACAAATCAAAATATACAAGCCACTGTTACAACTACCTTACTATATCGCACATGCATATCTCCTTGTATCTTTGGCACAAGTCCTTTGTATGTTCTGTCGATGTACATTGCAAAATGTACATTCATCCTTGTATGTTTGACTTGCCTTCCAACTTCTTTGCATATAGGCAATGTACATTCGCTCTTGCATGTTATCCATTTGTATATCACAAATACAATGCGCATATACAAACAACTGTAGTCGATGCATTTTATCTTTGTATATCGGCCTTGCATGTTGGACTTGTATGTTGGCGATATACACTCCACTGTACATTCTCACTTGTATGTCAACCTTGTATGTTTTATGATTGCATCTAGGCCTTTGCATATTGCGAATGTATGTTCCAAACATACAATGGCGAATGTATATGCAAATGTACATTCAAAAATGCATATTGAAATACAAGCATGAAATTGAGAAATCCCAGTGATAGAAAATACTTGAAGCTAAAAGATTTCTGGGTTTTTCTGGGTGTTTTGCAAAGAGACTCCAGGCAAGATTTTTAGAAAATTTGGCAATGCAGAGCATGAGTAATTGAAGAATTTATGCCTTGTATGGACATTTTCCAAAGGATTTTCAAGGAAAATACAAGGTGAACTATTTGGCTCTGGACAGAGGAAAATAGGTCAACATTTACATCATTAATCTAGTTAAGAAAGAAGATTTAAAAGTTTAGAAAAGGTTAAAGTTTAGGGACAACTGATTCAACCCCCCCTCTCAGTTGTCCGGACTAATTCCAACAATTGGTATCAGAGCCAAGTTCCTCTAAAAAGAGCTTAATCGCTCAAAAAGATCCAGGATGTCGACTGACAAGAAGGATAGTCCAAGATTCAATGGAACAAATTACTCTATTTGGAAGAGTCGCATGGAATGCCATTTACAATGCATGGGTGATATACAAGTTGCCATAAGCATTTGAAAGCCTCCATAAGTCTCTCCACTTCTCCCCTCACAACATATGCTCTTTCCACTTTATATGAAGGGATTCTTAACTCCTCTGCGCTTCTTATGCTTTGTAAACTTAATGAGCCTAGCGGGATTATTGTCGTTCCTAACCTTAAGTCATTTGGATTGATCCTCCACCACTTAAACTGGATAGTGAAGGTAATGCGTCTACTCCATGCTGGATGCTTGTGCTCGGTGAGTCATTTGGATCTAACCGATACTCCTCTATTTTGTACCAGTTGGAACCTTGTGCAAACAGAGCTATCCATACCCATTTACCCTGCTCCACCTCCATTGAAGACATCATCACATTATCACCGAATAACGCCAAACTCGTTTTAGGAGATTCACATTCCACAACAAACCATACCAGAACTCCCTGGGCATTGGAGTTGATATTTTGGTTATCATTTGAGTCAGCGACAGAGAGAGGAGCAACGACATAGAGATAGGCAAAGACAAAATTTACAAGTGAGCCTGCATCAGGGATTGCCTGCATACATATTACAATTTCGTCTGGCCATTTCTACTAATTCTAACCACAACGTTCAGTTATCACTCAATCAATTGAAAATAATTAGAATTCTAAATGCCTATAAACTTTTATTACCTGCATGCTTTGAATGCAATCTTCAAGACCTGATCTGCTGATTGCTGTGAGATGCACAATTTTCAATCTTTCCATGCGCTCCAAACTTTCTATACCCGCCTCTTCCCACCTGGTTTCTGCTGTCAGCTCCTCCAACGCTCTGCAATGTTCCAAACCTTGTATTTTCTTAACTCTGTAGCAACCTTTAAGTTCAAAGACTTTGAGAGAAGCTAATTGCGCAAAACTGGGAAGCACATACAACTTGGGGAACTCAGTTATCCTCAAGCATTGAATGTTTATCAGACCATCAATACCCCTTATGCTCCTCACTATTTTACACCCTAACAATCTTATGTCCTTCACTGTACTTGGTAGAACTTCTATCTCCGCTAGATGTTTATTCCAGTCAAGGTGGAGAGTCTCAAGGCCGGGACAACAGTCCTGCGGGATGGAAATCTTGGACACTTCTGTTCTTATCAAATTTATGAGCTTAAGGTTGAAGAGCGAAGAAGTAAACAAGCCCCCCCAGAGACCCAATTGGCTGATTGGGCACCCATCAATATCTAGTCTTTGAAGATTATTCAGTTGCCTAACTGATTTTGGTAAAGATTTCACTCCTGAGTCCGCTATGCTCAAAGACTCCAAGAGATTAAGACGCCCCAGAGATTCTGGTATAGATTTCAGCTTGGGACATTCCTCAATCATAAGATGAGTCAAGGAGGACAAATCTCCAAGAGATGTCAACAAACTTGTGAGCAACTCACTCTCGATCTCCATGACTCGCAACTTACTCAGCTGACTGATGTTCATTGGTATCTCCCTTAACCTGCAGGTACCACCTAAACAGAGTTCTCTCAAGGATGCTTGATTTGTGATATGACGAGGCAACTCTTCCAATCGCTCGCATTCGGAAAGGTTCAAATACTCAAGCTTCATCATGTTTTCTAGAATGTTAGACTCTAAGGTGAGTTTAGTACATCCCCGTAATTTGAGGTGTTGCAGGAGTGTGAGCTCCTTAAAAGAGATTGGCAACCACCTCAATTCCTTGCATTTGGACAAATCAAGATGCCTCAGGTTGCGCAAATGACCAAAACTGTTGGGTAGTGATGATAGCTCTTCACACCTGGATAACTCCAGGTGCTCCAACGACTGGAGAAGGCAAAATTCTGTGGGCAGGCTCCTCATCTTGTTCCCATAACTGTTATTCAGAACTAGTTCTTTCAAATCCCTGAGACATCATATTGACTTTGGAAATCTTTGGAAATTATAGCATTCAGAAATAACCAACTCTCTTAACTGTACAGGAGCCTACAGCAAATTATCCATGAGATGGAGAGAAAACATACTATCTATCTATATACATATATAAAGCTTTAAGCAGTTTAAAATAAGATACAGCAGTGTCAGTCTCCCACAGTTCTTCTAAGAAATGTTTCGAAAACACTTTTTTGTAGAGTTCTAAAACCCTCATTTTTTTCAATGAACCTAGTGAACCCAAATAGTTCTGCCCAATGTCAAACCAGCGAAGCCATACTAGCTCTCTTGATATATCACCAATTACTTGATTATAATAATTTCCTCTAACCTGACAAATTTTTAATCCAAGCAAGGAGGGTGCCAGGCTACAATATCCTCCGCTTGTGTTAACTATGAGCTCCCTGCCCTGGGAATATGGATGGAACTCCTCAACTTTTGTTATAGACATCATTCCTCGAATGCTAATTCTCTTTTAAGCAGAAAAAACAGCGAAATCAATAAATTATTGAAGCATTAAACTTCCTGGAAACAAGAATCACACAAATGAAAGTGGATAGAGAAGGTTGTCAGGTCATTGTTTAAAAGATAGTATTACTCTCACTTGTGCTTCATTATGAACTTTAATAATCTGCTGGGGAAACCAAAGACGGTAGGGTGAATGCTGATTTGCAATTTCTCTGCTCAGATCTCTTAAGTGGTCATGCATTCTTATGCAGTCAGTATCATCGATTTCTCAGAAGCCGTTCCAAACTGTAGAGACCACTCCACCCTGATCCGTCGCAGACCTCAATTGCCAAAGTTTTCTTCTCTCCAATGAAGAAACAAGCAGTATCTAAGAATATCTCCTTCTCTTCATCATCTAAGGCATCATAACTTATTTTTAGTTTATCTTTAATATCTTTGTGCAGTATTCTAGAGAACTTATGCAATAGAGTCTTCCAATAATCTTTGTTGGATTTACCATATAGTTGTGCTCCAAAAATCTTTAGAGACAATGGTAATCCATTGCAAACATTCAAGAAGCTTTCCACCAAATCCTCAAATTCTTGGAGTGGAGAGGGCTTCAAGAAAGCATGCCAACAAAAGAGTTGCTTGGCATAAGGTGGATCTAGTAATTTCATTTTATAAATGGACGAGATGCCCCAACGTTGAAGGACTTCAAGTTCTCTTGTAGTAACTATAATCAAACTACCACATCCAAGACTGTCCTTACTAGGCACCAGAGCATCTAATTGGTCTTCATTTTCCACATCATCAAGAACAATGAGCACCCGAACAAATCTCAAACGGTTGGCAAGAATCCTCTTCCCTTCTTCTATATTGTCAACTGGTAGACCTTGAAGGCCAAGGTCCTCTAAGAGTTTCTTCTGTTTTTTATGCAATTTATTTTTGGAAGTGGCATCTCTCACATCTAATAAAAAACTAGACTTTTCCATAGTTGTGTATTTATTATTATATAACTGTTTTGCTAGAGTGGTCTTCCCAGAACCACCCATACCCCATATTCCCACAATTTGCACAGTGCTATGGCTTTCTGCATCTTGAAATGTTGTCCTTTCAAAGTCTATGACAGCTTCAGCTAAACCAATTGGATGGTTGGCAACCACAAATGGCACTCTTTCTATTATGTTCAAAACACAATTGACAATTTTCTTGAGCAGGCTTCCCTCATCACTAAACATATACAACAGCAAAAACGAAATGGAACAAACATCTCTTGTGTACCGAAAATTAAGAAATTAAAAGAAAATTGAAGAAATTAAAAAAAAAATGCACCAAATGCAACAAGATGATTGCTAAGAAAAGGGTTAAGTGCTAGAGACAGAGTGTTTGGTACTCACTTTTCATTATGAATGATGCCACCAACATTATATGAAACATTGTAGAGTGCAGTCTTCCACTCCTGAAGCTTTTCTAAGGTGTATCTGCCCTTCTTTTCGTGCTCTGAAAATGCAAGACCATATACTCCTTTTGCATATCGGACGTCGTCAGGCTGGACATTGTAGAAAATAGGAACAATTGTAGTCCCTGTTTTGAGCATAAATGAAAGCTCTGACAAACACCATGGGGATTGTGCATACTTAGGGGAAAGTATAGCTACATGAAGCAAAGCACTGCGCATTACTTCTTCTATTTCTCTAGGCAAGAAATCCCCCAATTCAAGTTCTTGGGAATCAAGAAAAACCCTCAATCCCATGCCATTGAGGGTATTATAGAGATCGGTCGCGACTGTTTTCTTTGCATCAGGGCCGCGATGATTAATAAATACATCGTAAGGCAGCTTTCTCTCTGGCATTGTGGATCTACCAGAAGCAGATATAGATGGTGCAACTTGTTCGAAAGCATGTGTAGGAGATGGAGATGGTGCGATCCCTTGAAAATCATTTCTAACCCGAGTACTAGAGGTAGATGTAAATGGCACAGAATGGGATTGTGTTGAACACAGAGAAAGAAAGAAAGAACACCAGTCAAAACAGGATGAAAACAGGGTTCCCACTGAGGGTCTAGCAGATGTAGATGGAAATGGGGCAATTTCTTCAGATCCATTTGTATGCTCAATCTCTGGTTGACACCCAGTGTCACAGCTAGAAGTATCAGTAGAAGTAGATGCCATGGAACTGGATTTGAACTATGACAGGAAGAAACAATAAAAAATAAACGGTGAATGAAAGAAGGCGTGTTATCGAGGAGGTGAAGTGCTAAGTATTTGTAATAAGAGAGCGAGTATTGATAAAGATAAAGATAAGAAGGGACCAAACTGGTAGATTGAGTGGCTAACAAGACCTGTTTCCACACGGAAACCGCCTAGAGGAAACGCAGATAGATCCCAGAGGAGAGCTGTACAACCGCAGATTGTATGCAATGCTTAAAATCAGTACACGTGGTTTGCCTGGGAAACCGCGTGGAAGGAATCCTGTGCAATCATGGGGGACACCATCACAAAAGTCTTGGTAACTTGCAATAATTAAAAACAACACAGAATCTAACTGTTCGGATTTTAGCTTTATCCCGTCCACACAGGTATTTCTGTCGGCACGTTGGAGGGAAGTGCAGGCCCACTTTCCACTAGAAATCATGGGGTTGCGTAAGGAATCCTGTACTAGTACGACCATCGTAAGGAATCCTGTACTAGTACGACCATCAGAATCACTTAGAATACTTAAAAGACACAACAAAATCTAACTATTCAGATTTTGACTTTACTTTCTCCTCTCTCATCTTTACGCTTATTTACATGGGTATTTCTTGTAAACATCTCAAAATCCCTGTACACCGGTATTTTTCTATATAGATGCTATGATGAATCACTTCAAGGTAGATTTTTCCATTTTTCCTCGTGCCTTTGATAAGAATACTTATGTTTCATCATTAAAAAAAAAAAAAAAAAACTTGTGGAGAATGAAAATATTTTGTAGACACTATGGTTTTGTTCTCGCCTCGATTTTTGGTTTAGAGAAAAATGATATTTATTTGATTTTTGATTGGATGTTTATTATTTTTTTGGTCGTGGAAAATAGAGAAAATAAGCTAGCGAATGGAAGAAAGTGATAATTTTTTTTGACAAAGACTCTAAAGTTTTTTGTTTTTTGGATGCAGGGCATGCAACCATACAACTAGCTGTAAGTTAAGGTTCCCACCATTGCATGGCAATATAATAGTTTGCATGGAGGGCTCAAAACAAGGTATGGACATGTGTCCAAATTTTGTCAAGGGAAAAAAATAGAGTATTTAAAAAAGTTTTCTTGGAATGTCATGGACATTCTTTTCGTGAGCGTTATTTTATTTTGGGCATGTATCACAGTCTTCAATAGGTAATGTGTTAAAATGCAAAGTAGGTTTTCAATTTTACCCTCCCCATTTCTCGTTCTTCTTCTTGTACAATTTGTTGTAATTTATCATCGTTGGTTCTTAGCATTTGATCTCTTGTAGCTTCATTTTGATGCACTTCTTCGAATTTGTTTTCGAGGGCATTGCAAAATCCATTTCTAACAATGTCTTCTTATAGAATTACCGCTCTACCTTTCTTTTCTTCTCCAATAGTATGCAAAGCTTGATGGTGTGCACTGACAAACTCTAAAAAATCTACACCACTCTGTAGGAGATCTTCATACCTTCCAACTTGAGCTATCTCTCCATCATGCATCACCTGTTGAATGACTCGTCTAGATTAGGAAATCATAAAGGAATGGAAACTTCAATAACACTTCTCTAACACCATATTATGATTCCTAGCTAACAATTTTCTGTTAGGAAAAATCACTTTTATTTCATTCATAGAGGCTACAAATTTGCAAGTAGATAGAGGCAAGAGCAAGGTTACTAGTATAAGGTTTGATGCTAGTAAGAATTCCACTTGGTGTGTAACATACACAATAGTTTTTGACTTCAAAATTCCATGTAGACACTCCTATAAAATAAATTGTCAATTAATAAGACACATTTTGTCATATGTTAAAGAAAAAACTTATTTGATGCAGAGTGAAACGCAACGGGAGCTAACTAACAGGAAGGAGGAGCCAAATATACAAACAGCATGATAAAAATCCCTATCGTCTCAGCATCATCATCATATTTCCTGTAAACACTAACAGCATCATCATATTTCGGACGATCACAATTATCCTCCTGCCGACTACTGTTCACCTCCTCCGCCTGTCGCCTATCATCATCATCATGATATTCAACGGGCGCAAACATCCTCCTGTTGCACTGTTCATCAGGCGCCAAACACTAGCGGCATCATCATGATATGCAACACCACCTTCGTCAGCAGGATATCAAATATTCGGTTGCTCCAAATATCCTGATGACGACCACTTCAACACCTTCCCTTCGATGCTCCGATAGCAGACGACACAAGCAACAGCATCATGATATGATTTATCCGGTTCTCTCGAAACCTCCTGGTGATGTTAATACAGCTTCCTGCCTACGCCGATACCTAACCACTTAGCGACAACAGGATAAACTCACATAGAGGGATATCTTAATATCCTGATGACGATGACGTCATATCCTGATGACGATGACGTCACACAATATCCTGATGACCTCTTCAACACTTAGCCAAAAAAACTGAACTTTCACTCCCGCATCTGTTAGCGATACGCGGATGATGGGCACCCCCGAGAGATGATCCTGACGGCGATATATACACTGAGTATATACCCGACTTAAAACATCCTGATGCTCTTGCAATATGCAAACTCCGTTAGTTTCATAACCCGATCTTCCCTTATGCCGATGCACTCTTCTTCGGTAACTCCTGATGATGATCACCCCGACGAACATTCACTTCATGCACTCAGCTGCATCATGCTCATCTTCACTTATCCGGATGACGATGTCCAAAGCGACTGCAGGATATTCACCAAAATATCCTGATGATGCCGTTTTGTCGAACTTTCAACCTTAGCGGATTTTCACTGTTCTGATCCGCCGAACCTCCTGGGTTGACTCGATCCACTTCCAGGGTGATCTTCCAAACTCTATCAGCTCGACCTAGCACATGAAGATGCTAGGCTTCTCAACACCTCTCGACCGCGATCCTGCACACCTGCATGCGAACAAACAGAAAACACAAACTACCTCCTAACCTACTGTACACAGCCATTCCACCGATTCGACGAATCAACCGGTGTAATGGATCAGCATGTCCATGAAACCACCAGATCTGCAAATCGATTAAACAATGGAATCCAACCAGAGAAAGAACACAAACAGGATCTCTTTATTGATTTCAAAGATGCAATTACAATGCTCAGTCTCTCTCTGCAATCTGACTTCTCAATGCGATACAATACTATGATCGATGATCTGTCTGATATCAACCGATCCTCATGCTTAAATAGATTTTCCTACGAGTACTACTGACCCGACTCAAAGCGGCTGGGAACTCTCCAAGTGGCTGGGAGATCCAACCGAACACACATCATGACAACTGTCCTAACAAACTGGCTAAAAATAGTAAAGCCTGGTCAGCATGATCTTATCATGATCAGCGTGACCTTATTACATGCATTTGGTCTTAACAGACCTTCTTGAAAACATAAACAAGACCTTATAACAAACTAACTGCCTCATGGAGGCCAGCTGTTAGGTAGGTGCCTCTGCACCATACTCCCCAACAGAAAAGAACTCATGTCCCATGAGTTTGGTTGTGGAAGTCCTCCACCTTTACACTTTGCCTGTGCAATGTTCTGCCCTGTTCCAGCTTTGTCTGCTGCTGTCTCTTGGCTGCTCCAAGACTTCTGAACTGTAACTTGCTTTCTAGCAAGTAAATCCGCATGCCTGTCAATGTAGGCTTTTCTCTCACATACCCTGTGTTTGTCAGGTTGCCTGACCAGAACCTCTGTCTGAACTGCCTCTTGAACTTCTGCAATGTGCAACTCTGTCTTCCTGTCAACCTTTATAGGACAAACAATAGTCCCAACTATGACAACATCCTTGTCATTCCTCTCAACTGGTTGCTGTTTACACACCTGTTTCTGAACCTGCTGCTGACCTCTGTCAGTCACAACTGAAACTTTCTTCAGCTTGTTGTCTTGAACAACTCCTTTCCCTGCAGTGTCTTCAACTGCCTTTATGCCTGCTCCTATAGGCATCTGCACAAATTCCTTCTTTCCCATTAAAATGACTTTGGCTGCCTTCTGTGCTGCAGCTGCTTCCTGTAATGGCATCAACTTAATAGTCTTTCCATCTTTCTGGATGGTGTAGGTATTAGCATACCCATCATACAGTACCCTCCTATCAAATTGCCATGGTCTACCCAACAGTAGGTGACAACATTCCATGGGCAAAATATCACACAAAATTCTATCCTGATATGCTCCAATCTGAAAATCAACATATGCCTGTTCAGAGACAAAAAGTGAATGACTATCACTTACCCAAGATGCCTTGTAAGGGTGTGGATGTGGAATCCTTTCCAAATGCAGTTTATCCACCATCTCCTGAGATACCATGTTGTCTGTTGAACCAGTATCAATGACAACCTTACATACCTTACCTTTGCTCTTACATGTGGTTTTGAAAAGAGCTCTTCTGTGTGGGGATTCTTTGTCAGGTACCATCACTGTTCTTCTCATCAGTAGAGACTCTCCACTTTCTGGGTATCCACAATCATCAGCCTCCTTATCCTTTTGATAAGTATTTGGACTCTGCACACTTTTCTCTTCTTTCTCTTCTTGCACAAGTTGTACTCTCTTGTCACTCGTTCTATCATTTCTGGATGATGAACCTTTGTTTTCTGGACATTTGAAAGATGGATGACCAAACTCACCACAGGTGTAACATTTCCCTGAAAATGTAGTAGAACCTCTACCACCTCCAAATCTGCCTTTATTACCTTTCCATCCACCTCTGAAATCAGACTGTCCCTGTCCTTTACCAGTGTCTTCTTGACTCTCATTGGTTTGCCTTGTTCTATGGGCTGATCCTCTTCCTCTGTTGTTTTGTTCTTGTTTTCTCTTTAACTTCTCTTCCACTTTCAATGCCAACTGGAAACATTTCTGGACTGTATCTGGACTATGCAGACTTAAATCATCCTGAATATTGAACTTCAATCCATTAAGGTATCTGGCTACCTTCTCTTCTTCACTCTCCTTTACCTTTGTCTTCATACAGAGTTTCATGAATTCTTCTGTATATGAGCTGACATCTAGCTCCTTCTGCTTCAGGTTTTGCTTCCTCTTGTGTAACTGGATACTGTAATCCAATGGAATATAAGCTTCCTTTACCAATGCCATCATCTTCTTCCATGTGGCAACTCTACGTTTTCCTTCCTGTACTCTATCATCTTGAACAAAATTCCACCATGTCAAGGCAGCTTCTTTCATCTTTGACTGTGCTATCTTCACTCTCTGTTGTTCTGGTATCTCCTCTGTTACAAAGAAATTGTTCAAACAGTCTATCCACTCCATCACTGAATCAGGGTCCATCTTACCTGTAAACACTGGCAAATCCAGTTTCACATCCATGGTTCTCCTCTCCATGGCCTTGAGGGCGTTCAACAGTGGCCTCTGGTCTGCAAGAACGACCTCCTCGCTCCAATTAGGGATCTCTTCTTCTTCCCTATCATCTTCTCTACCAGAACCTACTCTGCTCCTCAACTTTGCTAACTCATCTTTCAACTCTTGATTCTGAGCCTTCACGGCCTTGCTTTCTGCAATCTGTTTCTTCACCAGAACTGCCAACTCAGCGTTGGTCATCCTTGCTGGAACCTCAGATGTTCCTTCGTCATCTGACATCCTGCCAGAAGATCCTAACCTTTGCTCTGATACCACTATGATGCAGAGTGAAATGCAACGGGAGCTAACTAACAGGAAGGAGGAGCCAAATATACAAACAGCATGATAAAAATCCCTATCGGCTCAGCATCATCATCATATTTCCTGTAAACACTAACAGCATCATCATATTTCGGACGATCACAATTATCCTCCTGCCGACTACTATTCACCTCCTCCGCCTGTCGCCTATCATCATCATCATGATATTCAACGGGCGCAAACATCCTCCTGTTGCACTGTTCATCGGGCGCCAAACACTAGCGGCATCATCATGATATGCAACACCACCTTCGTCAGTAGGATATCAAATATCCGGTTGCTCCAAATATCCTGATGACGACCACTTCAACACCTTCCCTTCGATGCTCCGATAGCAGACGACACAAGCAACAGCATCATGATATGATTTATCCGGTTCTCTCGAAACCTCCTGGTGATGTTAATACAGCTTCCTGCCTACGCCGATACCTAACCACTTAGCGACAACAGGATAAACTCGCATAGAGGGATATCTTAATATCCTGATGACGATGACGTCATATCCTGATGACGATGACGTCACACAATATCCTGATGACCTCTTCAACACTTAGCCAAAAAAACTGAACTTTCACTCCCGCATCTGTTAGCGATACGCGGATGATGGGCACCCCCGAGAGATGATCCTGACGGCGATATATACACTGAGTATATACCCGACTTAAAACATCCTGATGCTCTTGCAATATGCAAACTCCGTTAGTTTCATAACCCGATCTTCCCTTATGCCGATGCACTCTTCTTCGGTAACTCCTGATGATGATCACCCCGACGAACATTCACTTCATGCACTCAGCTGCATCATGCTCATCTTCACTTATCCGGATGACGATGTCCAAAGCGACTGCAGGATATTCACCAAAATATCCTGATGATGCCGTTTTGTCGAACTTTCAACCTTAGCGGATTTTCACTGTTCTGATCCGCCGAACCTCCTGGGTTGACTCGATCCACTTCCAGGGTGATCTTCCAAACTCTATCAGCTCGACCTAGCACATGAAGATGCTAGGCTTCTCAACACCTCTCGACCGCGATCCTGCACACCTGCATGCGAACAAACAGAAAACACAAACTACCTCCTAACCTACTGTACACAGCCATTCCACCGATTCGACGAATCAACCGGTGGAATGGATCAGCATGTCCATGAAACCACCAGATCTGCAAATCGATTAAACAATGGAATCCAACCAGAGAAAGAACACAAACAGGATCTCTTTATTGATTTCAAAGATGCAATTACAATGCTCAGTCTCTCTCTGCAATCTGACTTCTCAATGCGATACAATACTATGATCGATGATCTGTCTGATATCAACTGATCCTCATGCTTAAATAGATTTTCCTACGAGTACTACTGACCCGACTCCAAGCGGCTGGGAACTCTCCAAGCGGCTGGGAGATCCAACCGAACACACATCATGACAACTGTCCTAACAAACTGGCTAAAAATAGTAAAGCCTGGTCAGCATGATCTTATCATGATCAGCGTGACCTTATTACATGCATTTGGTCTTAACAGACCTTCTTGAAAACATAAACAAGACCTTATAACAAACTAACTGCCTCATGGAGGCCAGCTGTTAGGTAGGTGCCTCTGCACCATTATTTCCACAATCTATTGTGTAAAACATTTAATTCTTCTACTGGGAGCCAGTGTAAAACTTACATTGAAGAGTTGTATCCTTGTATGTGCATCAAAGGATCGTCAAGAAGATATATATCTACATCTTGGTAGATTGAACGAGCAAGTTGTATTCTTTACTTTTGTCCACCACTCAAATTGATTACCCTTTCTGTAATCTGTCTGATCCCCATAAGAAAAAAATTCCAAATCCCTCTTCAAAGCATAGGCTTTGAGGACATTTTCATACTTGGTTCTATCGATCTTGTTTCCAAAAAGGATATACCTTCAATTTTTCTAGTTTGAATCCATGGAGATTATGGAACATAATCTTTGGTACCACTGACCTTTCCAATCCTTGCTAGCTTGGGTACTTCGCCCAAAATACTAGACAAAAGGCTTGATTTTCCTAAACTAGTCCTGACTCGCAGATTGCAACTTTCATTCCTTGTGTTAAATGTAAGTTAATCACTCTTAGTGTTGATTTGTTTGAAGAGTGATTCCATGAAAAAGATGTTAGGAAAATAAGTGGTGCATAATTGAAATAAGCAGTGAAATAGCAATAATTCACACAAAACAGACAACACAAATTTATGTGGAAAACCTGGTAATGTACTAGGGAAAAACCATGGGCAAAGATCTCTCAATTTTATTCTCAGAAGAAAATTCACTATTACAAAAACTATTTCTCATGCCTTCGCATTCAAGCTCGACTAACATAAATAACCACGAAAAAATACATGCAAAAAATAAATCCTTTCCAAAGAAGAATTTCCATGCATAAAAGTGCGAGTGGCACTTCCACATGCAATTTTGGATGGTGAACATGTGTCATATGGCCACAAAAAATTTCTATGCATTTTTTATCTCGATAGCTATGTCAATTGAAAAAAAATTGGGTATCTTTTCCAATGCACTGGATTGAATCTCTTCCTTAGGTATAAAAATGTGGCAAAGATGTCTAGTGACACCTTGGTTTGAGCAAGCATAGAAACTAACTCAGTGACATTATAGATAGGCGCCTGAAGTATCCTGAAAGTTGCCAAAGTAGAAAGAACTCTACCTATTGTTAGAGGGATCCCCATCATCACACAAGGACCAAAGGTGGAAATAGACACAAAGGTTGGTGCTTCCCAATAGAGAAAAGTCATTAGAGCAAATGTATATAGATACTTCTATAGCCAACCTCATTCAACCCCTCTCAAATCTTGGATTCTATGTAGATATTTAGTCTTCCAAGATTACAGTTTAGTGTCCTCATATTCTTTAAGGTCTCAGAGGTAGTCCTCATGCATTTATCCATTTATCATTTGCTTCCATTAGCTTATCTTGATACTTTTCTTGTAATTTAGCAAAAGGGGTATTCCCAACCATTATTGCAACTATGGCGACCAGCCTTACAATGCAGGATAAGCCCAAGTTGTTGTACATAATTACAAATGCAAGGAAAACATGCACAGGGAAAAGCCAAATATCATGCATGTACCAAGCAAAGTTTCCAATCCTTTCCACGTCCACACTCATATAATAGATAATTTCACCAATTGTGTGGTTCTATCTAGACCTATTGGAAAGAAACAAACCCTTCCTATATATTAGAGTTGCCAGGCCTGACCTGACTCTTAATCGAAGTTGTTGAGCTCCAAAGTACCATTGCCTCTATGTTAGAGACTCTACCATCTTTATGCCCAAAAATACATAAGCCATCACATAACCTTCATGGAAAAAATGCTTTGCCCCTCCTAGATACTCTACAAGCACGTCTATCAAGTATGGACCAATATACATTGTACAAGTGTATCCAACTACATACATCACATTGATAACCATTCCTTTCCACATAGAAAGCAAAATGGTTCTTTCCATTTATGGGGATCCAATATCTTTTTCTCCCACATTTTTGTGAGTGCACCAGTTCATCTGAAGAACCATGTATGACTCTTGGGCACTATCCATACCTATAACTTTTGGGACATCATAAATCTCTAGAGGCTTCTTGTATCCCATAGAAAATAAGGGGTTGAGCCAATAGAATGTCATTAGGCTCCAAATACTGACTATAGGAAGAGAACTCAATTGATTGAATTTAATTTCAATCTTATTTAGGAGTGGTTGCTCAAATTCTTTTGTTGAATGATGAGAAACAATAGTGCTACTTATTCTACCTCTAAGTGCAATATATAACAGAATTTTGTAGAGGGGAACATGCACAACATTCACATAGACCCTGTAAGGAAATTTTTTGTTTTTTCTCCTACAAAAATTATGTCCATGAATAGAATAGTACCATGGAGTAAGAATGAAAAAGTCCACCAAAGCTTGAATAGGATTGATACCTTGTTTTCTATTGTTTCTTCTAGAGAAGCCATGACACACAGACCCACAAGGACTCATTTAATTGCTTGGGTAATGTTAATATCTCCTCCCATGAAAAATAAGCTACCTTTTGTATCCAAATCGTGCACCAAGCACCATAATCTAGCCAAAGCATAAGCCATGAAAAGGGCCAAGCAACAACCCAAAGTTAATTTGTACAAGTACCCACATTATATTTTCTAGTAGAAAATTCTTCTCCTTCTGGGTGTCCATTCATCAATACCAAGTTACATGATTTAGTGTAATAGTTAAGTCTAAAGAGATCTAAAATTCAGTTGAGAATGAATAAGCCAAAAAAAATCAAATAAAAATGAGGGTGATGCCACAAAGATCAGAGTAGAAGGGCTTCATAGCTCTTGGTTATGATGAAAATAGTAGTTTCATCTACTTCAAGACTAATAACCTGAAAATCATATATATCCAGCTTGTTGGCACCCAAAAAAACTAGTTCCCAAACATGCATCTTTTGCCCCAAATCCATCAAGAAATCTTGGCTTGTGCCTTTGTTCCTTGAAACCCATAATTTACACCCAATTTGAGATATTTTCTATGGGTTTCTTTTAGAAAAAATCTAAGTATAGTCCCCCCAAGTCTCATTATTTTTTCTCCTTTGAAATCCTTCTAAGTGTTGGCCTTTGTCAGTGAATTAGTTGGTTCATGAACTGTCAATTTCGCTAGCAACAGTTCACCAATTCATGTTTTTGCTGATAGTCTGGATTGGCCCAAGAAAATGGAAGATTTTTCTAAGGCAAGAGAGAAAAGAGGCAATCCTTTGTTAGCAAATCAGTTGGTTCGCGAACAATAAGGTTGTCAACAAGTTGGTTCACCGGCAGCGTGGATCACCGATAAGGGCAAAGGAAGTTGAGTTGAAGAAGTAGAAAAACAAAGAGCAGGTAAAGTCTTTAGTCGACAGAGGCTTTGGTTCACAAACTCTATAGTTCATCGATAGAAAAGGGCTCCACCAAGAAAAAATAAGGAAAAGATGGAGAAAAAGGTTAAGTAAGGCTTCATCGAAGAAAGGTTGAGTTCGTGAACCGTTGGGTTTGTTAATGACCAAGTTCACTGCGAGGATGATTTGATTATAACGAAAAGGGGCAACAAGGAAAGATAAAGTGCAAAGGATGGATAAGTAAAGAGAGAAACAAGGGGATGATTCCATGGTTAGTGAAAAGGACAATTTGCCGACAAAGGGAGAAATAGAGATAAAAGAAAGAAGGCAAAAGGGATAAACCAAAGATAGTTCATTGCGGGGAAGATTTGCCAATAAAGGAGAAGAAGGCCGATAAAAAAGAAGAAAGAGGGGATGAAGTGGATGGTTTGCCAACTTCATTTTTTTCCAATAAGTCAAATAGGGTCAATGGATGAAGAAAAGTGCCCAATGCAAAAATGGAGATAAATCTAAATTCATATGGCTTGATAAGTCAAAAAATGAAAGATGGAGATCCAGAGGCAGAATTCCAAAATTCTTTAGGGTTAACAAAGTATAGCAAGATTCAAAGGGTGCCTGTAAGGGAAAATCAAGGACAACATTTTTAAAGTGTCGTAAAATCTTCTAAAGGATGCATTTTCTTGGATACCTAAAATTGCACCATGATTGCAGGATAAAATAGGTAGATTGGTACCCATCAATTAATATTATAGGCCAAGGTCATACATGTGGTTGAAATAGTGAAGGTCTTCAATGCACCAGTACACAAGGAAGACAGAGTGGATAAAATAGATATTGCAGGTACTAAGATATGGATTCAACCTTCCCTCATTAATGCTCCAGGTACCTAAGGTGTGTGGGCAATCTTCCTTGTAGGTTTTCAGACATATCAAGGTATGGACATTATTCCAATCATGCAAATTTTCTGACGAAGCCATGGGCTAGATTTAATGCAACATGGGCACACGAAGTTGCATGGTAACATAATGCTATTTATGCATATTTCATAGATGTTTAAGTGGTTGGTCAAATGCTTAAGATCTGATAGAGGAGGAGAATTTACTTCAAATGAATTTGAAAAGTTTTGTGAAGATCATGGTATTAGAAGACATCTGTCTGCTCCTAGAACCCCTCAACAGAATGGGGTAGTGGAGAGGAAGAATAGGACTGTGCAAGAGATGGCTAGGGCAATGTTGAAAGATGTAGATCTACCTGACATGTATTGGAAGGAAGTAGTTCACACTATTGTCTACCTGCTTAATAGAGTACAGTTGAAGGCCAATGACACTAAGACCCCTTATGAGATTTGGTATGGAAGACCTCCCACTGTCAGATATTTCAAGATCTTTGGTAGCAAATGTTACATTAGGAGAGATGAAGAAGACCTTGGAAAGTTTGATTCAAGGTGTGATGAAGAGATTTTTCTTGGTTACTCAACTAAAAGCAAGGCCTATAGATGCTACAACAAGAGACTGTGAAAGATCATTGAAAGTACCAATGTTAAGATAGATGAAGATTTATATTAGATCTCACAAGGACCAGAGGATTGTGGATCTGATATACCTCCCTACATTAAAGAAGAAGAAGAAGAGGATAAAGAAGAGAAGGAACAAGAATCAAAGCAGATCCCTAAGACTCCAACAAAGTATGTTTAGAGAAATCACTCAATAGATCAAATCATTAGGGATAAGAATGAAGGTGTGCAAACTAGGAGAAGGTTTGCAAAAGCAAGTGAGTAAGTGAATTTGTGCTTACTGTCAAAGGTAGAGCCTAAAACCTTTGCTGATGCTAGCAAATATGATGGATGGTTGGAGGGAATGGAAGAAGAATTGAATCAAATAGAAATGAATTAGACATGGGGATCGGTTCCCAGACCAGCTAATAAGAATGTTATAGGAACAAATTGGGTGTTCCAAAACAAGCTGAATGAAGATGGTGAAGTTGTGAGGAACAAAGCAAGGTTGGTGTGTAAGGGTTATTCACAAGTTGAAGGTATTGATTTTTAGGAGACTTTTGCTTTGGTAGCTAGGATGGAGGCAATCAATATGTTTCTTGCGTTTGCTGCCCACAAGAACTTCAAGGTCTTTCAGATGGATGTCAAGTCAACTTTCTTGAATGGTGATTTAGAGGAAGAGGTCTACATTGAGCAACCAGATCATTTCCAGCTATCAAAAGATCCAGATATGGTGTGCAGACTTAGAAAGCTTTGTATGGATTCAAGCAAGCTCCTAGAGCTTGGTATGCTCAGTTGGATAAGTACTTACTTCAGCAAGGTTTCAAGAAAGGTACTACAAATCTAGTAATCTTTACATTAAGGAAGAGGGAGACAAGATTTTGATAGTTGTTGTAAATGTCGATGACATTATCTTTGGTGGAGATGATGATATGTGTAAGAGGTTTGCAGAAGAGATGCAGAAAGAGTTTGAAATGTCTATGATTGGTGATATGTCTTTCTTCCTTGGGCTTCATATTGTTAAGCTAGATGATGGTATCATTGTCTCATAGGATAAGTATGTTAGGGAGATGTTGAAGAAATTTGGTATGGAAGATTCCAAACTAGTAATTTCTCCTATGGTTACTAGTTGTCAATTGAGCAAGACTGATGAGTCACCTAAGCTTGATCAGACTCTTTATAGATATATGATTGAAGGATTATTGTACTTGACTACTTTTGATATCATGCATGTACTATGTTTGGTTTCCAGATATCAAGTTGATCCTAAGCAAACTCATGAGAAGGCGGTGAAAAGAATATTCAGATATTTGAAAGGAACTCCAGATTATGGCTTATGGTAGCCAAAAGGTAATGAATTTAATCTAAGTGCTTACATTGATGTTGACTGGGCTACTTGTGTTGATGATAGAAGAAGTATAAGTGGTGGTGCTTTCTTTTTAGGAAGCAGAATGGTTTCATGGCATAGTAAGAAACAAGATTCAATATCTTTATCAACTACAGAGGCAAAGTATATTGCTGCAACATCTTGTTGTACTCAAGTGTTGTGGATGAAGCAAACATTGAAGGATATCAAGATACAATATGATGAGCCTATTCCTATTTTGTGTGATAATACAAGTGCTGTCAATATTTACAAGAATCCAGGGATGCATTCCAGAACCAAGCATATATCAATCAGGTATTACCTTTTGAGAGAGAAGGTTGTAGATAAAGAAGTGAAGTTAGAATATGTTCCAACAAAAGATCATATTGCAGATATTTTCATGAAGGCTCTTGTAAAGGACACTTTTAAGTATCTCCAGTAGCATTTAGGGGTAATTGCCCCTCCTTCTAACTAGGTACATGGTTTGTGTATCTGTCTAGGGGGAGTAATTCATGCTATATCCTTTTCCTGGACTAATGGTGGCTACCTCTCAGGGGGAGAGGGTAGTGCTTGTTGCTGACAAGGGGAGAAGGTTGAAAAATAGACGTTGTTGCCTTTTGTCCTTGATGTCAAAGTGGGAGAATGAGTAGTTGTGTGTTGCCATCAATGCTAAAGGGGGAGATTGTTGCACATATGTCACCTAAGGTTGTGATGTGGTTGTCATTGATGTCAACACTTAGTTTGGGTTGTCATTGATGCTTGTTGATGGTATACTATGATAATGTGGTAACAGTGATGTTGTTGATGTTCATGGTTGGATGTCATGCCTTGTTTAATGTAGTATTGAATATGCTGATATATTAAGATGGGAATTAGAAGCACTTGTCAGTAGAGATGATATCAAGATGATATATTAAGATAGAAATTAGAAGCACTTGTCAGCAAAGATGATATCAAGATGATATATTAATATGGGAATTAGAAGCACTTGTCAGCAAAGATGACATCAAGATGATATATTAAGATAGGAATTAGAAGCATCAAAATGAGGATTAGAAGTAATGTTGATTTTGGAGAGTTGTTGTTAATGGTTTGTAGCATGTTGTATGCTCTTTCTTGTTGTTCCTAAAGAAGTATGTGTTGCTACAAGGAGGGTCTGGTCTCCGGATGTTGATGAAGGTTTCTGCTAGAAGGTTCTACATTCAAAGTTTCATAACACTTGTTCCTCCGTAGAGAAATTTGTAAGTGACAGAGTGTAGGATTGCACTGTCCAGTGGCTAGTTTCTGTGTTTGTTGGCTTACGGATGTTTCAGTTGTGAATTGGTTGGTGGAGAATGTTCATGAGGGTCATGTGATGTTTCTTGTTTCTCTGCAAGATGTTTTTTGGTTTCTTTGAAATAGGCTATAGTCCAGAATAAAGGTGTTGTTGGTTTATGCTTTTCCCTAGTAAAGTGATGTTGAAGGCTAGTTGGAATGCTCTACATTCCTCTGAAAGTAAAGATTTATCCATGCGGTTTTGGGGACATGTTCAAGGATGTTCAATGCATGCTACTTTGCAGTATCAAGTGATTTGGTGGTCTGGAAGTTCAAGTTTTCATATGATAGTGTGCTACAGGTAGTTCTGGATCTCTAATTGTTCTCAAAACATATGTTGGAGGTGTGTACTATAAAATTCTTCTTGTGCGGAGTTCAAGGAGTGTATGGAGATGTTGTGTGGGTCATGTCGACTCATCTGGGAGAAGAACAAGTAATGATCAATCATCCATGAGTACCGCCAAGGTGTAATGGCTGATGTACTACAAGCTCCATCTTTTATTACTTAAGGACAACCTAATTCAATTGTGTGAAGCATGTGGATTTATTATTTGAAGGGTGATGATGTGAAGGATGTTTAGGACCAGGTTAAGCATGTGTTGGAATCCACAAGACGTGTTCCTCTTCCTAGTGTTGCATGTAGTTCATTTTAGGGCTTGCCCTCTACATGTTTCATGTTGTTTGATCTCTAGCTGACTTGTAAATGTAATATTCTTGTTGTCTTTGGCCAACTTGTAATGTAGTCAATGTAATATCATGTATATATTGTAAACCTAGTTGATCTAGGTGAGGTATGATTGCGAATGTGAATGTGAGGAGTAGAATATGAGTGTGTAATGCATTATGATGTGTGACTCAAAGAGAAAGAGAAGAAGTAATAGGTCTTGTCCTGATTCATCTTGAAGACTTTTATAAGACAAGAGGGAAGTGAAGAGTGTGCCTAAATGATTCAATTATCAAAATAAAAGTAAAAAGGGAGAATTGCAATCATCAAAAGGAGTGAGCTTCATTTTCAGTTTCAGACAGTAGAAGGACTGTCATGCTATAATCTTTCTTGAGTTTATTCTAAGTTTAGGGAGTAGTTGCTTCCTTGGGTTGTAGCCCTAAAATAAAGTCTGCAGGGAGTTGTAGCTTTCTTGGGAGTGACCCTAAACTAGTCTGCAGGGAGTTGTAGCTTCCTTAGGATTGACCCTAAAACCATTCTTTAGGGAGTAGTTGCTTCCTTGGGTTGTAGCCCTAAAACAAAGTCTGCAGGGAGTTGTAGCTTCCTTGGGAGTGACCCTAAAACTAGTCTGCAAGGAGTTGTAGCTTCCTTAGGAGTGCCCTAAAACCATTCTTCAGGGAGTAGTTGCTTCCTTGGGTTGTAGCCCTAAACAAAGTTATAATTTTGAGCTTCATATATTGTGAGTTAATCCTCATTGCATAGTTTTTCCCCTTTTGGGGTTTTCCATGTACATTTGGTGTTATGTGATGTGCATTGTGTTGATATCTTATGTGTTTGCTAATGTTGTAATGTTTAAGTTTTAATCTGTTCCAGAGGGTTTGAGATTTGTTTGAATACTGATTCACCCTCCTCTCAATATTAGGTGTGTTCAACAACATTGCCTCCCATGTGGTGGCTTGGAAGGAAATGCCTGAGAGGCATATTGTAATAGGGGATCCATTTCATGTTGCAAAACCACTACTAGGCGGTGCCAGATCATCTTTGGTCGAGGGTTTCAAAAGGTTGATTCAATAATTTGAAGCTATGATCTAGTTTCAAGGTATTCTATGGTTGCAGATTTGTCCAATAGACATTCATCACCCTTTCCAATGCTAGCAACAGACCATCGGTCAAAATTAGGGTGAAATCATAACATTGGAGATTCTGTGGCGCCTTAGTCCCCATCCAACTCCTCTACAACAAGTGGACTTGTATAGAGAAGTTGTGAAGGGCAAGAAAAGACCGATCCAAACTTGATCCTGCATACAAGGCACTTGGAAGGTTATTCTCCCCTACCTTAAACATATGTGCAAGTCATGTTTTACGCCGCCCTGCAACCTTGGTCGCTCCTGTCTGGCATTTCTCTTCCATTTTGGCCACCCCAGCATATTTTTAGGGATTTCTACCCTAATCTGCCCCTGCTCTATTTCTCCCTAATTTTGGGCTTGACAAATATTTTTGCCTAATTTGTTTTGTTTTGAAAAGGGCATTTAAAATTATGTCTTTTTAGAATTAAAAAAACAACCAAATTTTATTTTGTCTAAAAATACTAAGGAAACAAATGCAATTTTTTTTTTTTGGGGGGGGCGTTTAAATTAGGGGAAAAATTGATTTAAGAGATTTTGGTTTTTTAAACCCCTTGTATCTTCACTTGTCGAAGACGGAGGGTGAGGCCCGGGTTGCCAGGAGGCCGATACCTCCTCACAATCAAAACCTTTGTAATCTTCATTCCTTGCTGACTCTAATGAGTAGTTGGAAGGCTAGGTTCACTCAAGGCATAGGTATTTTTTCCAATTTCCAATGCACATGTATTAAAATAGGCCTCATTTACAGGAAATTGATTATGTAATAACTTTTGATCAATAGCTCAAAATTGAGTACCATTTTTTGAAAAAGTTTATGTTTTTTCATTTCCCACGTATTGGACCTATTTGCATTGTAAAATGCACTAAGTTCTAAAGTGCCAAAATTGGGGGGGGGGTCTAAAAGATTGAATTAGTGGGGTGTATAGAATTGTGCCAAGTAGACTTCTGAGTCATGTCAAGAGCACTTTCTTGAGTCCAACTTCTTTTCATATTTTCAGTTAAGGGGGGTAATCAAGCAATTTGGGGGTCACACGCTTATTCTATAAATTAATTGCTTAATCATGTATCCAAACTACTAGAAAAGAACATGTGATTGCTACAGAAAGAAAAGGCACACTATTAAAAACTGCATGTTTAAAAAAAATGATGATTTGACAATGCTCTATGAGCTTCATCAGTCACAAAAACTTTGCATTGCCAATGGCATTAGTCTACCAAATTCTTGTAAACCAACAATTGTAGAAACATCTCCATCCACTGTTGCTTCATCATATTTCAGAGTCGCTTCTTCAAGAGCTTCTAGTACTTCCTTGTATTAGGATAAATATATCAGTCTTCCTAGCATTGCTGATTGGGACATATTTCTGGACATTTGACATTATTTGTCTATTTGTAGAGTCCCGCATTGCTGATTTGGAAGCACACATTAAGGACATCAATCTTCTCTTTGATGACAGTTTTGATGAAGCTGCATCACCATTATCTTCTTTAGATATTCATGCTCTACATTTGTCTATGCATGGTTCTAGACTCTTATCATCTTCATCTATTAGACATGCACCTGATATGATTATTGCATCCTTCGATATCAACATGGGGACACCTGAGCATTCTTCAAAATCAAAATGGGCATCATCATCCTTGGATCAGCTTTAGCATGATTCAGGAACATACATACATCTTCCTGCACATTCTTATTTCAAGTGGGGAGATATCTTGCATCTATAGTTGGTGTCATTTCTTCCCAAGGGGAGGAACATTGTTCGACGTTCTTGATCTACATCTACATCATTTGTCGAGCATCTAGCCTCACTGCAGTAGGACACATATTATGGGGGGTCTCATAGACCTTCTATCATTTTCTCTCCTATGGAGGGAAACATTTATTGTACTTAGTGAAAGAAGTAGTACTTTTCACTTGTATAATTTTCATGCATCTTTTCTCTCTTTTGGAGGGTAGTTTTTTGCACAAGTTTTTATACCTTTTTGTTAGAAATTAATGTTAGTGCTCACATATATTAGAATAATAATGTGTGAGGTAAGGTGAGTTGTAGTAACAACTCACGTATGGGTGTTACATCATTAGATTTGTTAGTGTGTTAGTTAAAATAATATGTGTGAAGAATTAAATTAGTGTGTTTGCATTATGAGTTGTTAGAACAACTCGTCTATGTATAGGAGTAGTTTGAGGAGATATAACAACTCTCTTATAATATAGGTTATGAAAAAATCCTATATATATGTTTGTAATTTGTATCATTTCTTGAGTGAAGAAAATGATATAATATTACTTGTGTGCTAAAATTTCTCCACTTCATGAGAGATTACTTTGTACATAGGTACCTCACCAAGTCTAGTAGTCGGGACCTATCTCTTCTTGTACCCACCTTAGCTATGCTTAAGGGGGGAGTTAGTGCAAAACTTTAATATTACTTACTTAGCCAATGCAATATATTTGCACATGGCTTTAATCCACCTTAGGTGGTTATGTGTCGACTTGGAGAGTCCATTAAACTTATTTAAGATACATGTTGACACTCCACCACTTGGTGGAGAAGGATTGCCACCACTAGTGGAGTGTTGGAGTCGACTCTTAATTTGACCCAACCTTCTCACATATATTTACATGCTTATCTCATAATCTAATCACTCCAATTTGATGCTAGCAAGTTGATTCTGTGAATTCTAATAAATATTGTGCCATTTGGGTATCGATATAAACTTAATTCATTCAACACATTGCCATATTAGTTATAATTTTTTTTTCAGTTTTCTTTACTTTTTTCTCTGAAAATATGAAACAAATTCACTGAGCATCCTACTAAAATCCTGAAGGTTATCTCGTGAGCTATGTCCCATGTTTGCGAGGTTCCCCATGTGTGTGCAAGTTAGCATGTGGATACAACATTTAAATGTAAACTTCAACATCGATAGAAAGGATGACTCAAATCAATTAAATTAAGTATTTATTTATAAATAAAAATTTGAAAGTAACAATTTCATAATTGTAAAAATTTATCACATATATCAAAAATATATAAATTTTTCTTATTCTTTTATTTATAAAAAAATCATTGAAATTTTTATAAAAGATTAAATAAAAGTAACTATAAAAACAATATTTATATAAAAACAAGGGCTGCAAGGTAACTATAGTCCCTGTCAAATGCTAGAAAGGTATGGGCAGTTCAAAGGTGGCAAAGTTGTAGTGTGGCAAAGAAAACAATGTATCTATAAAGAACCAAAACATTACATTTCCTCCTTAAAAATAATAACAAGGTAGATAAGACATTCTATTTACAATATCCATAGAACATATTTAATGGATAGCTGTGGCATCAAACATCATAAAATTTAATGGATAGTTGTGGCATTAAACATTATAAAGCAAAGTTATACTTGATAAAGTTACTGACTAAAGTCAACAAAATTGAGCCAGTCCTATGTCAAAACAGGGCAAGATGCATAGCATCAAAAAGCCAGATTTTGTCAGGTATGGTATAATATAGTTGCAAGGAGGGTGCATCGGTTAAACACCAGTAGTGGTTTGGTCAAGAGAAAATCATGTGGTTAGAGAGATCATGTAGACAGAAGCATCAAGGAAACTAAATGAGTAAACATAGTTTGTGGATCAACTCATCAAAGTCAAGAGAATTCAACTCAAGGGTGACAACATTCTAAGTACATATGTAGTCAGATATGGTTAGATAGGTACATCAGATTTTAGTAATTTGGCTCGTTTTTGCTCCCAATGTTCAATGCAAACATTCTAACTTGCCCTAGGGACTTGACAGAATATGCAAAGTTGTAATTAGATGGAATTGAATGATAGAATATGCCATTTGAAAACTCGTGTAGAAAGAAAACCCTTTTTGAAAATGAAAAGAAGGTCGATTTGAAGTCAAATTACATTTTTTATTTGTAAGTTTTGTCGTACTCTTGCTCGAGGAGTTGTGGCTTTGCATGCTACTAAATTAAATCTCTTTCATATAGGACCAAATTATATTTTGATCCTCTAAGTTTGTTGAAACTGCTAAATTGTAATGTGTAACCTAGAAACTACTTTGTGCTAGGGCTCTTTCCAACTTATGGTACTTAATTTTTCACACAGGAATTTCTCAAAGCTATTTTGCAACCTCAAATGACATTAAAAAAAAATATTTATCTGCAAAGATCTTGCAAACAACCTTAATCTAGACATAAACAAAGATATCATGTAACTCCATGAAAATCAAAATCAATACTTTAGTCAACAACCAGACCTAACCAAGCATTAGACAAAGCCTATCACTTCCATAGCAATTGGCAACAAAAACATGAATTTTCAAGTACCAAACCAACTTCAAAAGGATAGTCTTCCTATGGTATGATCAACACTCTTCTTTAGAGAATATTGGATCAAAGCAAAGACTCAAAGCATTGGAAGCAAAAACTACAACACAGTTGATCCGGATACATTTCTCAAAATGAAACATTGTTTACCAATAGCTATCTACTTGCTAATTACCTATTCAAAACCTTATTAGTCACTGGTTAATATACTAGAACAAGTATTCATAGATATCTGAGAAGCCTAATGCAATATTCCTTAAGTATATAGTGAGGTACTTTAAGAAAGAAACCCAATTTGCCAAAACTAATAGATTCCTTATATAAAGAAAGCATATCCTTCAGAATGAAGGAAAGATGTTAGCTCAATTGTATTGTCAGAAGAACTCAACAGAGTCCTGAATGTCACTAGGCCATAAATAATTGGATCCAATTTGAAATGCTTCCAAATTCTCTAATATGCATAATAGACATATATTGGCCATGATGCTGACAACATAATACATTTAAACTGCATTAGGCTAGTGAAGGGTAATTTCAAAATGAGATATTTAAATAGAATAAAATTTAAAAACTATCTTAAAATAGACCAAAAATATGATTAAACTCACATGCATAAACCATCTTAAGATAGGGATCCTCACACTCATCTGCCAGATCTAGAAAATAAGAGTACTCCATTAACTACAACACAAAGTGTCAAAACAAATTAAGATAATCACCACACTTAAAAAATTTACAACTTTACAGCCAAACTTCAGACGTGTTATACATCAACCATCTTCTGAAGCATTGTCATGGGCTCAAAAATTATGACTGGGAGGGTAATGCATATTTAATAGTGGTTGGTTTTGGTCATGAAATTCTTGCAAATGTACAAAACCATACTTCAACTACAAAAACAAAGCCCATGCATCTAAGGAACGATAAAATTTCATGCCTGATAATCGGCATTGTATTCTCCCCAGGCCAGAAGAAAGGGAACTACTTAGACATAGATCAACTTAATATGCAAACTACAAATAGTGTTGTTAGTAGTTATCCATGAGCTCCTCTACACAGATAATGCATCTATTTGGCAAGGCATATAAAGGTTTCTGAATACTAGCTTCTAATGCATTGACTGGAAAAAGGGTCTTAGCATCTTTGAGCACACATGACAGGATTCACATTAATCATATAACATGAAAGTACAACACATGTGCAGACCTACCTCTTAATGCCAGGCCTCACAAAATGCTTATAGTTATGGACAACTTAATCAAAATTATTAATATCTTAATTCCCATTTTCAAATCTAGGCAATCTAATTCTTTATCTTAAAAAGAAATGAATCTGAATAGTATGTGTGAAAGTGATTAAAATGTGACTGATCCTAGAGAAATTTAGATGTGAAAGTACATCACACTATCAGTTATACATGCCTTAATAAAAAATATTAACATCTTACTTTCCTTCTCAAAACTAGACAATCTATTTTTCTTCTTCTTGAAATCCCAATATGTGCATAATATGTTTATGTTTATGTTATGAGCAGGGTCTATTGATCCTCTTTTCCTACTTCAGAAGTGTATCCTATTTTTCTTTGTGGATGGACCCCCATGGTGGAATGGTTAAAGCTGAAAAAGATCACATTATCCAATCCAAACCTGAATATATGAAAGATCTAGAAGATAAGCGGAGTAGAAGAGTGGTGGCTTGTATGACGATCAACCTCCTTTAAGTAGGCTGACTGAAGTTGAGGATAAAGGGACTCTTTTACTGAATCCAAGACCAAGGGCATACAAGCCACCACTTTTACTGTATGACGATCAACCTCCTTGTATAAAGGGTCTATTGATCCTCTTTTCCTGCTTCAGAAGTGTATCCTTTTTTTCTTTGTGGATGGACCCCCGTGGTGGAATGGTTAAAGCTAAAAAAGATCCCATTATCCAATCCAAAGATAAATATATGAAAGATCTGGAAGATAAGTAGGGCAGAAGAGTGGTGGCTTGTATGACGATCAACCTCCTTTAGGAAAAATATAACATCTCCTGTGAATGAACTTCAAGAAGACATACCTCCCAACAAAAAAAAAACTAATTTTTTTTAGGATTTTGGTGGTAAATCTTCATCAGTTAATGACAATAGGACACATTGTTTCCATGCAAGGGTTTGATGCTACCAAGAAGCATTTCAGGGTAACTTTGAAGCCCATGATTACGGATCCAATGATTCTCAAGTAGCTAGCAACTACTACTAGTTGTTTGCATATGGAGATAGATGGTGGTGGTTGTTGGAAATAATTCTTCTTTTAAGATGAATTGGTAGGCAGCTTGTTTAGGTCATTGCCATGTGGGACACCAATTTGGTCTATGAGACCTCCCATGTGGAAACCCAAGAGGTAATCATTTTCCATATAATATATATCTATATATATATATATTGATCAAACTTTGTACTTGTGGGACTTGACCTCATGACAAAACTCAGTTCTAAACTCAAACTTGCCAATCCAATTACACCCATAGTACCTCATTTAAATGACAATAACTTTGAAATTTCACATGAAAAGATTTCAGTGCCATGATTTTTATCCATGATTAAATACAAAAAGACCAAATCGTTGTGGACAAAATCATTCGGTTGCCAATAGCTCATTCAAGCTTGCATATGTTTCAAGTGTGACTAAGGCTTGAGCTCTGATACTGTTATGCAATATGATGAAGATTAGGGGCAACAGTTTGGACTTTGGATACCATGTCTTCAGATTTTATCTATAAACTTTACCATGTATGTTTGTGGTTTCAGTTGATTGCTTAATGGTGAGGAATACTGTCATTTTTTAGATCTTGTTTCCAAAGTTCCTCTGCTTAGTAGTTATGGTATCACTCTATTAGATATTCATATTCTAAGCCTTTGAATAGTGGGTTAGGTTTTGGGTTTTGAAATTTAGATGGTGGCTTGTATCTCTGATTTTTCAATTTTGATGTCTGCACATAAAATGAAATGTTTTTACTCCTCCATAGTTTGAATTTTTATTTATTTATTTGGAATTGTTGAGGATTAGGACTCAAAAGAACACCAAACATCCAAGTTACTACCCTGACCACTAGAGATAATGAGCTACCTTCCCTATCCATAGATATCTAGTAGGTAGATTCATACTGGTCACTCAGATGACCTAGGAACACTCCACATTACAGGAGGAATCACCCCAGCCCTGCAAAGAGTAGGCCTAGGTTCCTAATAGTCCCCCCTCTGTCTAACTAGAAGAAGAATTTGTCCATAAAGCTAAGCCCTATAGACTACAAAAATAAATAATAATGTCTATGTTGTTATCTTTATAGAAACTGAATTGGATGCAACGAGGAAACTTTGTTTGTACCCCAAAACATAAATGTCTGCTAGAGCGAATGATGGGTGCAACCATTCATTCAATTCTAGGCCTTTGAAGGGTGCTTTACCCCCTACATACCATGTTCCCCCAAATACCCTGCAACCAAGAAAGCTTGAAGTTACCTTCTTGTTGTCATGTAGCAAGAAACATAATTTGAAACAATAATCAGTCTCAAATTGTAGTTTTTGTTAGAATTTTTATGCTTGGGGTGACCACATAGCTTATCATCAATTCAATACAGTGGCTAATATACCTTATATTTTGAACATCTGTGGCCTGGGATATATATGGCTCTGGCCTTGCCCCTATGTCATATTTAGTTTTGTTCAACAATTTCTCTATACATTTGACAAAAATAGTGAGAATTACAGTTTAGTATGTAATGCGTGCAACATCAGCTAATTGCAAGCTGAAAAAATTAATTTCAAATTTTCAAAGGTATGTTGAATGATATTTCAAATAACATCCCAATTCATCGTTTATTATACATGGTTATAACTTACCCAAATTCACATAGGGAACAATATTTCTATAAGACATAGAATTCACTAATCTTTTACCTACTACACAATATACAATGATATTAAATGAGTATGTATGAAATCTGATAGAGTGGTATTTCTGACCTTAGACAAGATTAGGTTCTATAAAATTAAAATAAGTGCTCACGAAAATAAAACAGACATCCATAAAACACTAATCCATAGATCTCAAGAGATCAGAATACACTATCCCTCATTCAATAACAAACAGGCACAAAGTAGTGAAGTATATTATGAACAAAAAACCAAACTCAAAATAAAAAATATGCACTTCATTTTTTATTTTTGGAGAAAAAAATTCCAAAATTGAAATAAAAAAATTAGCAATGGTGAGACCTAAAAAATTTAATGTCTCTGCCACATGCATTGTACTTTAGAAATAAAATCATAAAGAATGAAGCTATTAGAAAATACCTTTGCAATGAGACATTCACTTGAAGTGCAAAATTTCCCCGATGTCACTGGTAAAAGGAATGGAGGATTGACAACCCAAATATGCATATCGCTGAATAGGTGTTCTCCCTTTTAAGATAGGAAGCTCATCAAATCCCAATGAAATATACTTGTAATTTCAATTTCCCCACTGGTATGTGCAAGCCAGACCATTATCATGATCTATTTCTTCAACCACCCATTTGGGCAAAAGAATACTAACCAATTCAACCATAACAAAAAATATAGATCAAAATCTTGAATTGTTTTCAGAAAAATAAAAATTCCACAATAAAATAAAGGTTTCCACATTGAAAAAGTGAAAGAAATTTTGGTACTAGTACTTATGTGATACAATCTCCAACATTTCTTCCACTTCGATGGAATGACATAATAGCCTACACCCTTAATCCATGTTTTTTTGCCATTTCAAGAAGCTCTCTGTAACCAGACCAATTGTATTGCCCGAGGGCCTCTTGTTCAACAAGTCCCCACCAAATGTCCATCATAATTCCCTCACCAACACTCTTTAAAGCCTGAAAATTGGCATTCATCACCTTTCATCTATTGGCAAAACATTTACATTAATCCATTCTGCAAATAAACATTTTTTCACCCCTTTTTGAAAAGCTCCCAACCCAGGAGGTTGAGACACCTATTTTCGATGAGCCCTAAGCATAGACAACTGCACCCATAGGTGCCCTGCACAAAAACCTCTAGTCCCAACGAGACACATTGTCTCTAGAAAGGAAAACACGTGCCCTCTACCATAAACACTTGTAGTTAGTTAAACCCTTGAGCCCACAATGACATGTCTATTTTGAAGTCATGCATAACATTAAAAATAACATGGAATTTTTTTGAAGATGGCTTTTCATTGGACAAGAAAACCCTAGCTGCCTCCTGGAAATAAAAAATGTAGGATAAAATATGCTTCCAATCAGGAAGTGTGAAAATGTCACCAAAAGCTCCAAAAAATTTCCAAACCTTTGCAACCTGTTTAATATTTCTGCTAAAAGATTTTGGAACAGAACAAATTCTATATCTTCAGGCCGTTAAGCACTAAAAAACTTACAAACAAATACGAGTTACACCCACTACCATATCATGACCTAATGAGTTCATGGTTGTCTCAAGGCTTTGAGAACAAAGATGTAGCACCACTTAGAGCTTTGTAGAATGTGGAGAGGATGATGTGGCTAGTCTTGACAAGAGGATTTCAGTAATCACATATTATCAATGACCTTAGGGGAGGGCAAAAGAACTATAGACTATTGACCGAAGAGAGCAAAGATTGATTCAATTGATGTTTAGCATGAAACTAAGATTTATCAAAAGGAAAATAAAAAGCTCTAATAAAATAGTAGGTAATAAGATGACATGTGTAGTCTGCTGAGAGGCAGAAAACAAGTGTGCACATTTAGAGTAAACAAAAAAGATGAATCATATCAGTATTGTGCAATATTATCACTAATTCTAAATGAACGGAAAGCACCACAGACTATTGCTCGAGGAGAAAGATGGTTCATTTAGATGATGGTTTCCTTGAGATAAACTCTATCAAAGGAGAGAGAAAATTCTAATAAAATAGTGAGTAATAAGATGACGAGCACTAGTTTACTAAGAGAGAGAGAAAACAACTATCCATATTTGGTGGAAATGGGGAGAACCCATACAAGCATTACAGAAAATGGTCAATTAGAGGGAAAATATTGGATCCAAATATTACCGACTACTTTATGAGTTGTCGAACAAATTACCTGTACTCAACCACTGTAGGACTTGGAAGGATCTTAGAGAAGCACTTAAGAATAAATTCAGATATATATGTGTTTTGATACTTAGATTATATATAAGATTTACAAATTTCAACAACAACGAGGACAAATAATCTGTTTATACAACACAAGTTCAAAGTCACTTATATGGAAGTTGAAGGTTTGGCTTGGAGATGCTCTAAAAAAGAGATGATTTTTGAAAGGCATCTTGCCAATGGCCTAACTCACTACTTATAAAGAAGCAGTCAACAAAGTTGTTGTGAACATAACATAGCATAGCATCAAGAAATGAGCCCACTTATTTTTGATGATGATGAGATAACGAACTACATTTATTGTATTCTTATGTGAAGATATGATGATGATAAACGTGTTCAAGGAGGATGTCAAGAATACACAAAAGGATGTGCAATACATGAAAGCAACAGGGAATGACATTTATAGAAAAACTGGTAAAAGAATAACTCGTAACTCCTAAGCAAATTGTAAGCTATGTGAATCTTTCATTGAGATGTGCCCATTTAATATGAGATGCCTTATAAAGAAGCATCATAGAACTATTGCATGCAGGATTCAGGAAAGTACATTACAATTAGCAGTGGAGTTAAAAAACTCAATATAGTGTAATGGACATTTCCCAATTCAACAAAGATGAAGTGTGTGAGCATGTTAAAATGATGTTGACATTTATATTTTTAGGATGAAATAACCATACCAATTTTAATGCATATAATGAGAAAGGCCTATTTTAATCTTGCATTTAACAATTATAGAGGAAGTTGTGGCAAATACCCAACTGTCATCAACTATCCCCATCTTTCCTCCTATATATTACTGATAAACTACATGTCTGGGGATCGTTCCATAATATGTATCTTGGGGTCCATGGTATACTTGGCTCCATCACGTACACCTCATTTCAGAACCAAAAACAAAAAGATGCATTTCATTTACAGTTCCATTGTGCAGATACGCAAATATTTTTGTCCAGTATGTGTGAATGAAGTGCGCTCATAAATATTGATTTTACTCCCTAATTTCTTTACTCTTATAAATTACAAATTATGAACAACAAAAACCATTCAGCAAGGTAGCCCTGCCTAATGACATGTATGGAAAACATATTTACAAGTGTGACTGATCTTATTAAGAACAATCCAAATATGAGACCTGGGGACTAATTCACCTTTGAGTTCAATATCGACACTTCAAATCTGTGGAATGAAGCTAAAAATGTGGTAAGAGGATCATAAATTACCTAGAGGCCATGAGAAGATTATTGTGATAACTATACACAAAGATTGACACTGCTGGATTGTGACCAAAATTACAAGATGTATAGGTTGACACTATGATTATTATGGTTCTGTTTAATGAAAAATGAAGGCAATAATCAAGCAAAACTTGATGCATCAAGAAAATAATGTCCCTTAAACAAGTCCTTGAATAGCTATACCACCCTTAGAGTGTTACATAAACACTACCTTCTGAACAACCATGAATGTATCTTTGGGTTGGACAAACAAATGAGATTTTTTAATAAGCTAGAATAGACATGTATAAACCCATTCTGATTTGCAATAGTTACATGTGCCACACCCACCATGGATAACCCACTTTGCTAGAATATTGTGATGTTACCCCAACTTATTGCTAGACCACAACCTAATACACAACAAATTTATCACCAAAAAAGATTCCAAGATATAGATCCACTCCAATTAAATGATAGTTCATAAGTTATTCTACTAATTCTTTGCCATAATGTTGTCTTTAGATTGTGGGTGTGGTTATGTGCCCCACACCCACCCTAAAGATGATATTATGAAAAATGTTAGAAGATACAAAGTTACAAACCCCTTCCATTCAATGACAGTTAAAATGTTATGCCCATAATCCTAATGCTATCAACATCAGTAATTGAGGGTTAAATACCATAGAGCTTGAAGATACATGTGTGAATAAGCGTTATGGGCATAACATAATCAAATTTTCATATTTTCACTTGAGTGGTAAATATTTCTTTTCTATAAATCTGCTCTACTTTTCAAACAAACTGCACTTCTGCATAACTGCTCTACATCCAACTGATCATTAAGTTCGATAAATTAATTTTGATTTCCACCAAATCTCAATCTCAATCAAACCATTACATCATAAAAGCAAACAAAACTTAAATTATGATACTTGATCCAATTAGTTTTAGAAAACATACAAAACATAACACCATCCATGCTTTATCCATTTCTAGCAAATCCAACCACAAAAAAATTTCAAATTGCAACAGGACCTACTCATCCATTACACCATAAAGACATTTCAAAATGAAATCAAAGTGGGGGGAAAATTATAAAAAAAATGCATACTAAGTACCGAAGCATGCAGCACAAGCTTTGACCTTGTGACTACCAATGTGCACCACAACACCACTGTACGAATCACTTACCAACTCCAAAATAAAATTTCCATAAAACTTTGGCTTTGTAAAGCGTAGAAATGACCTACCAGTTGCAGAAAGAAAAACTATTTCTAGCTGGTCATTCTCTCTTTTACACAGCTCACATTTCTTTCCACATTCTTTGCTCAATCTTCATCTAAAGAGGGAAAAATGTATCATCGCAGGCAGAGCTGAAGACATGAAAAAGATGTGAATCCAACCTAAAGGAAATCCTATTATTTCTAGGCAGCCTCCATATATGTCCACTAGTAAAACTCGAAATAGGCTGGCTGCCCATCATGAAAACACATCCACAGCTTCAAAAACATTGGAAATGGATCAATTTTTTTCTCTCCTCATTTTTGATTCATCAGAAGATTTTTCCTTATCTTTGCAAATTGAAAAAACCCTAAAATCCCTGCATAAAAATGGCAGGCGAATGAGAAAAATAGAAAAAATCAAAGAAAACTCCATTTTTTAAATCCATGTGCTACAGACCTTAACAAAACAAACTTTTCCTGTGTGAAACGACTGTAGATAATTTTGATAGAGTGGCAATGATGGATGCGATGCTTTTGCTCCTCTATTTTTGAACAGTTCACTCTAGCTTTTGAAGCAACACACCCCAAAACCGTCAAAAATAGAGTATATTCTTGGTTTTGTAGCATTGAGAAATGGGTACCTGAGTGAGGATGCCTTTGATGTTGTCTGAGAAGCGGGGGGGTTACCACCCAACGTAGCCAACAATACAGCTGCCACAATTTTCATACATAACTTTCTGCAAACACCACCACAATTCTTTCAACTACCCTGTTAGGCATCTGTGCAAAATGTAGAGACATCGACACTTGGCATGTGAAATGTTTTATAGAATGCCAATGCAATTGCCCTAGTAGAGCCATGCAGTATAAATCTTTGCCATGTGTCTAACCTCTGCAAAAACCCCTCTAGCTAACAATAATGAATTTTTCATTCTCTTGCAAATAAAAAACCCCAGGTTTATATGGGGGCCAATCATCATGCAAGAAAGTGGTGCAACATTCATGAGATTAAAAATAAAAAACCTCAGGTTTATTTGGTGGCCAATCATAATGCAGGAAAGTGGTGGTGCTGGGAGGAAAAACAAAACGAGACTATAATTCACAGTTTAATTTTTTTGGCCTGCATGATTCCCGAGGAGAAGAAATACAGATTTAGAGAGATGAAAACTACAGTCTCCTGCTTATGACAGGGACTAATAATATTACAATAAAATACTTCAATCAAATTACTATTAAAGATAGGATAGTTCCACCATCCATGTAGTGAATTATAAAAGAACTTTTAGGAGGAAATTGTGTGTGACTATTTTACATCGAAGAAAACACAATTTTCAGGTAACTTTATTTACTTCAAAGGGAAACATGATCACGAACAAAATGATATTTTTAAGTGCTGCTAGTCTATCTTAATTCATAGGTAATACCAATAAAACAATATTAATTTAGTACAGGCTGCCATAAACATTTGAAAGTCTCCACAAGTCTCTCCACATCTCCGCTCACAATATATGCTCTTTCTACTTCAAATGAAGGGATTGTGAAATCCTCCATTGATGTGAACTCCCAAAGCGAAGAGAATGATATTACATCTACTCGATACACCTTTGTTCTGTGCCACCACGAACCTTGTGAGAACAGAGCTGTCTATATCCATTTACCCTCCTCCACCTCTATCCTAGATATTCAGCATTATCACCCAGTAACGAAAATTCCATTTTTGGAGATTCACAATTTATAACAAAACATACCAAAATTCCATGGGCATTGGCATTGATATTCTAGTTATCATTTGAGTCAATGACAGAGAGATAGGTAAACACAAAGTTTACAAATTGATGTAGGCAAACCTCAGACCTGCAATTTTTTCATCACATTCTTGAGCTGTAGAGAAACTAAAAAAAACCAAGAATTAGGAAAATCAAAGAAAACAAAACACTGGTTAATCTTTTCATTAATTCTCTGGCTGAAGATTTTACATTCTTTTCCAGAAAAAAAAAAATTGACTCCAACAACAGCAACCGATCCCCTTTATTCCAAATTTCCCCCCTAAACTTCCTCCTATGGGGAAGGCAACCACTAGTTAACTAAAACAATTAAGCCTAATTTTACTCCTACATAACTCACCCAGCTAACACTAAGACTAAACAGAACATGACTTAGTAAAGCTAAAAGTGACTAGACCAAACATCTGGAAGAGCTGGCACTAAGTCTCTAGTCAAACTTTGAATGACTGAAACAATCATTCCTAACTAAACGCAGCTGCACTAGGACAACTGTTACACAGAATGCTCTACATCATCCTCCCCTTGTCTAGAGAGGCTTGAACATTTCAGTCCTTTCACGTCTGGTTCAAGAATGGGGTTAGCTTGGTTGTACTTAAACAAGTATGCTTCTGAAACCCAAGAGTTATAAGAATTAGGAAGACCTTGCCACTTAAAAAAATATAGTTTGTAAGAGCTAGATCGAGTAACCACCAATTTGGTATCCAACACTCGTTCAATCTGCTCTCTTTTCTTCCTTGGGAGGAGTTTGGTCCCATTGTCATTCTCTTGCTCCATCTGCTCATTGTCTATTTGTCCATCACAATTTCCATCGGAATAAGAATATAAGTCAACAACATTAAAGATAGGACTAATGTCCAAGTCTTTAGGCAATTCAATTTGATATTCATTATCATTTATTCTCTTGATGATTTTGCAGGGACCTATTTTCTTGGGCTTCAACTTGTTGTAGGCACCTTGGGGGTATCTTTCTTTGCGTAGGTGTACCATGACCAACTCTCCTTCTTGAAAGACTTTTCCTCTGCAATGCAAATCTGCCGACTCCTTATATTGTTCATTCATGGACTGCAATTTGAGCCTAACCTGCTGATGTATTTCTTGAATATTTTCCAGAAAATCTGCAGCTTCTTGGTTATGGTGTGGACTTATTGGCAAGTCAACTAAGTCCACAATTCCTTTAGGGTTGGTATCGTATACAATTTGAAAAGGAGACTTACCTGTTGATCTATTGATGCTAGAATTATAGGCAAACTCAAATTGAGGTATCACCATGTCCCATTGTCGAGAATGATCTCCAACTAAACACCTTAGGAGGTTGCCTAGACTTCTATTAACCACCTCTATTTGTCTGTCGGTTTGGGGATGGTACGCTGAACTGAATTGCAATTTGCTGTTCAACTTCTTCCACAATACCCGCCAAAAGTGACTTAAGAACTTGGTGTCCCTATCACTTGTTATAGTTTTTGGAACACCATGCAGCCTAACCACTTCTTTGAAAAACAAATGTGCCACGTGACTCGTATCATAAGTCTTCTTGAATGGTATAAAATGGGCCATTTTTGAAAAACAGTCCACCACTACAAACACTGAATCATTGCCTCTTTGGGTTCTTGGAAGCACCAAAATAAAATCCATAGAGATGTCAACCCATGGCTCCTTTGGCACTGGTAAGGGCATGTATAACCCAGTATTTTGACTTCCTCCTTTTGCTGTTTGACACACCCTACAAGCAACAACAAACTTGTTCACATCTCTCCTCATATTAGGCCAAAAGAACTTCTCATTTACTAGTCCCAAGGTCTTATCTCTGCCAAAATGTCCACCCAAACCATTTGAGTGCATTTCCCATATTAGTTTTTCTCTGCGTGATCCAAGGGGAATGTAAAGTTGAGACCCCTTAAACAAGAACCCATCTAACAATATGTAGTCTTCCAATGAATGCATATTGGTATAGTTTGGATGGTTTAGAGCTGCCCAAATGCTGCCAAAATAAGGGTCATTGGAATATTCACCTTTCATCTCTTCAAAGCCAACCAATCCATGACTCATTACAGCTAATAAATGACATCTTCTACTCAAAGCATCAGCCACTACATTGCTCTTACCACTCCTATGCTGCACAACAAAAGTATAAGCTTGCAAAAAGGAAGCCCATTTAGCATGCTTATGGGACAACTTACTTTGTGAATTGATGTACTTCAAAGCCTAATTGTCATTCATCAAAACAAACTCCTTATGTAAGAGATAGTGCCTCCAATATTTTAAAGCTTGTACGACAACATAGAATTCTTTATCATAAGTGATGTACCTCTTTTTAGCTTCATTCAGTTTCTCACTGAAGAAGGCAACCGGTTTCCCCTCTTGACTTAACACTCCCCCAATAGCTACCCGTGAAGCATCACATTCAACTGTAAAAAGTTTCTCAAAATTAGGTATGGCAAGAATAGGTGCTTCTGTTACCTTCTTTTTGAGCTGTTCAAAACTAATATTTGTTGCCTTTGTCCAAGTAAAAACCTTCCCTTTTGTGCAATCTGTCAATGCTGTACTTATGCCACTAAAATTCCTGATGAATCTCTTATAAATATTTACTAAACCATAGAAGCTTCTCACCTCAGTAATACTTTAAGGAGTAGGCCACTCAAGAATAGCCTTGACCTTTTCTGGGTCCATGCTCAAGCCATCTGATGAAATAACATTGCCCAAAAATACCAACTTGTCTTTGCAAAATTCACTCTTTTCATTATTGATAAATAACCTTTCTGCTCTAAGTATATCAAGTACTATCTTCAAATGCTCTACATGCTCCTTCAAGGATTTACTAAAGATTAAGATATCATCAAAGTAGACTATAATAAATTTCTCATTATGCAATCTAAATACCTGATTCATTGTTCGCATGAAAGTAGCTGGTGCATTGGACAGTCCAAATGGCATCACCACCCACTCAAACAACCCATCTTGAGTTTTGAAAGCAGTCTTCTGTTGGCAAGAGACACTATATGGATCCATGAATGTTGTCATTGATGGCAACAAAGGTTATCCCACACATCCGCAGGACATGATGAGTCTTTACCGGAAGTCAGATTGAAGAAGTGTTGAGGTCTGGTAAGCAAGAACAAAGTAGTCAGTAAGGTCCGATAGACAGGTCCAGATCTCTCAGAAGAAGTATCTCAGTGAAGTACGGATTTGGGGAAGTCAAGAGGAGTACCTTGACTAATAGATTCCAAGGATTTAGCCTCCGGTGTTGGAAGGATGAAGAGATATGAATAGTTGAGTGTCGGGTTCCTCATTGGCAGTGTGAACAGAGGAAGAACTGACTGACAGAACATCAGACATTACTCTAGATGTGTTACTGATGATTGTAAAGGTTCTTAAGGCATAAGTTATGATTGGCTGACATGATTGATGACTTCTACAAGTATATCCTTGATCTGCATTACTTGGTATGCAAGGATTTAGCCGACAGATCAGAGTTTGAGGAAAATATTGACTATTTTGGATGCCGACTAGAAAGGTGATAAAATCACTTGTGCGGATATATATACAAGATGGATTTAGATGTGAAGTGATGTATGGTGTGTTGTGTGGAGTGAAGAAAAGAAGAAGAGTAGAGAGCAGATAGTAAGAGAGGTCCGGAATGTGACAGTACAACAACATCAAAAGAGAGAAAGAATGAAGTGCAGCAGATTAGTTTATTGAGCTTAACCGGAACTGAACCTCAGCATGTGTGGATGCTTCTCATCAGTTCAAACATTGAGTTACCTTCCTTTTCTATAGACAATGAGTCTCTTGTAGGCAGTGAGCCTCTTGTGAGCAGTGTGCTCGAGCAGTGAGCCCTAATTGGCAAGTGCCATTTTGTATCTTCTATTCTTCTAACAGAGAATAATATCTTGGGTTAATCACCCTGTGGTTTTTCCCTTAACTGGGTTTTCCACGTCAAAATCATTGTGTCATGTGTATTGGTGTTATTTCCATTTCATGGTTATGTTTGTTTATTTAATTTAATATTGCATTAGCTGTTAAGGAAGTTCAATAAACTGAAGTAATTAAGATAACTAATTCACCCCCCCTCTCAGTTATCAACAATTGGTATCAGAGCCAAGTTCCTCCAAACAGAGCCTAACAACTTGAGGAAGATCTGGGAATTCAAATGGATATGTATGGAATGAGGCAACAACTTCAGTCTGCCCTAGATGATCTTGATCAATCTAATTCTGAAGTCAATGAACTGAAGGAGAGACTTAGACAGGTCGATGACTTCATCAAGGAACTAAGAGAAAAACTGAGTATCTCTATGAAAAAGAGAAAGGAACTACTTCAAGAATTAGCAGATCAAAGTGAAGCCAATAACACTAATGATGATCTGAATGAGAAGAACAAGTTATGCAAAAAGTTATCAAAAGAGGTCATTATGGTAAGACATGAAATGGAGTCAGGAGTCATAAAGTTCACCCAAGAAATTGAAGAGAAAAGAAAAATTGAAGATAACCTAAGGCAATCTCTCAAGGAGAAATCTGAAGACTACCACAATATGGATAGAATAATCAGGCATCTAGAATCTAATCTTGAAGAAGCTAAAGAAAAGGAAGAACAACTTGAAAATCAGATTGACACTCTCAAAAGGGATCTTCAAACAACAAATGAATATAAAGAGAAATTCAAGGTAAGCTCTGCTCAACTTGAAGTTCTTCTTGAAAGCCAAAAGAGGATAGATGACAAGCGTGGCTTGGGGTATGAAAAAGGTGAAAGCTTCGGATCTGGTCAGAAGAACTCCAGATCAAAAACTCCAAGAAACAGGCCTAGAAGACCTCTGGTAAGGCAACCAAATGCTCAAAGATATCCATCCTTCAATGGATACTGCCACAACTACAATAACTTTGGTCATAAAGCAAATCAGTGCAGGAAAAGAATGAATCAAACTATTACATCCTTCTCTGGACAGTGTTTCAATTGCAAAAGGTATGGTCACAAAGGTATGTAGCAGAAGTAGATGGAGATAGATTCTCTGAGAAGTATTTGTATTCCCAATCTCTGGTTGACCACTCTACTTAAATATCATTCACTTCAATGGTCAAACAGCCAATAGTAATTTTACATCTTATTCATAACAAAAAGTGGAAAATATTTGTCCTATTTTTATTGGCTAAAATTAACCTTTGACTGTTGAAGTGGATGATATTTAAGAATAGCCCTAATTGACACCTTGTATTACAACTAGAATTAGAAGTAGGTGCCATGGAACTGGATTTCAACTTTGACAGGAAGAAACAATAAAAGATAAACTGGTATGAAAGAAAGCTTCTTGTTGAGGAGGTGAAGTGCTAAGTATTTGTAAGAGGAGAGGAAGTACTAAGAAAGATAAGTGACCAAACTAAAGTTGAATGGCTGACAGACTTTTCTTCCATAGGGAGTTGTGTGGGCCCACTTCAAACAAGAAATCATCAAGTGGTGTAAGGAATCTTGTGCAAAACATCATGAAAAAGGTGTACACCACAACAAAGGGCTTGCTCCCTTACAATAATTAAAGAGACAACAGAATCTTAACTGTTACGATTCTAATTTTATTTCGTTGATGAAAACATGTCAAAAATGAAATTTCTCTGTAGATATGCCACGATAAATCACTTTTAAAGATTTTTTCCTTTTAGTACGGTATGGCCTAGGGGAAAAGATCCAATAGGTGAGATAGTTCCAATGGTTGAGATGGTAGCTGTGACCTTAAGGCCCAATATTTTTTGAAGTTTAGTACTAGTAGTTGTGACTTTAAGGTTGTTAATGTTACTATAAGTACTAATAATTGAATGAAATGTGCCCTTTAGATTTAAAAAGCAACCAATCATGTGATGCCAAATCAGCGCACCATCAAAGGGGGTCTTAATTCACACCTATTGGTCTAACTTTTTTTTTGGGGAACTATTTGACACCTCAACAAAAAGCATGCTGATGTGGCATCATATTTGATGATGTGGCCCTTAAACCTTAGTTATAAGCAGGGGCATTGCCAAGTAAGCTACTGTAAAATTTTTGGAGTGATTCAAAATTGTCACGTATAATTTTGAGAGGCGTGAAGTTAGGGTGCACAACTACTGGGTCCTCTCCCCTATTGCTCCATGATTGTAATGTGAAATTTGTATTATATTTATTTTGATGAAATATTTTTAAATTAATTAATATTAATAAGATTTTTGATAAAAATATGTGTGAATATTTAACCATTCATATTCACACATATTTTTATATATTTACTTCATACTCTGAAATTAGCATTTTAGTTTTAAGGTTTAATTCTATGTAGCATAAGATTAACTTAGTTCAATCCTCATAGATGTTGAAATAAATTTCAAACTTCAAATTTGAATTTCAACTTTCCCTCTCATTTGGACTAATCATTATGAGCTAACTTGATACATATTCATGTGACTTATTGGTAGGTTTTTGTATTTAGAAATATTCAATGTGCCATTAGACCACATGTTAGAAAAAGGGATAAAAAGAATCTAGAGCACACTTTAATTTTCTAAGGAGAAGGAACTCATTGCATCAAAATCATATAGGTCATCTACACACTTGTGAATCTTAGTCTTTGAATATTCACTCAAAGTTATAAGGTCATCCCACCTAGGGGTTTGACCTAGGAGAATTTGACCCTAGCAATCTAGTAGATTCCCAAACATTATTCATAAACACCATAGTCCTCACAAGGGTATTAAAATATTAGATACCAAGATGCAATTTGTTCTACATGTTAGAGCTCAATTCCATAGTAGTTCTGGTCGAACCTAAAGGGGTTTGAGATTAAAGCATAGGGAATTTTGGAACTTTTAAAACATCAAGACAATAATCAAATTGAAGACATAAAATTCAAAACATTGGCAAATGAATCTTGTACATCATTAGCTTCAATATTTCAACATTAGTTTTAGAGCTAAGTACCCCTATTCATTGCTTTTTTTTTGTATGTTTATCACAAGTTTATTGACTTAGCTCTATAATCTAGGTTATTATGCTTAATTGTTTGTATTTAACTTAATTAGCCTAAATTATTTATGTAATGCAAGTAGAAAGTATTTGTTTTTATCATATTTTGGTGAACTTGACAATACTACACCTTGTAGGTTTTGATCTTAGGGTTTATCCTTATTTCCAATTAGAATTTTAGATATGATATTATTAAGATTGTTCTTTATTTTTATCTAATTAGGGTTTAATTTCCCTTTCATGTTTGTGTTTCATAGATATATCCTTATTCTAGGGCTTTTTGTCTATAGTGTGGCTTTGCTTTCACCCACCCTATTACTGCCTCTAGGGTCTTTTTAAAATGAATATTACCTTTATTAATTTTTAAAACACTAAAAAATATAATAGTATAGTACATTCACACAAAAAATACATGTGGTAGAGAGGCACACCCACAATGTCTATACTAGACATAGTCCAAAAATAAAGATGACAAATATCAAAATGCCTAGCCCACAAATAAAAACCCTAAGAAACTAAAGTAGCACCAATAGGAGGAGGCCTTTATCATTTATTTTTCCCCAAACATCACCAGGGACTGAACTGCATCAATAGACTTCTAGCCAGTGAAAGCACCCTCTTCCTCAAGAGAGCCATGTATAGGTTACTGAACATGAATAAGAGATTTCCATCTCTAGGTGAGGAAACTTTCCATAATTTAGCTACCAGGAGCACCATGTCCATGAGAAAAGGAAGATGGTGGCCAAGAAGGATGAGACTAACCTTGGGCTACATTATCATTGTTTCCTAGAGGTTGAGAGCCCTAAGATTGACATCTATTATCTCATCTAGAAGTGTAACATCAAAAATTACACACCCTGCAATTTCACATTATGTCTTGCACCCACATGATGACCCATTCATGTAGCCTTAGCATAGGCTATCTTCCAAACATTGTGACATCTCAAAATCTAAATTGATGCTTTTCTTTTGAGCCCATTCTAAACTTCCATGCCAAATTTGGGGGCATTTTCCCTATATGAGAGTGTGACATGTACAAATGTCTACTCAATGTGCTAGCATTTTTACCATACATTGCCACAATCGATATGTTATGGATGCATAGTGCAATATCATAATGTCCACTAGCCATGCCGTAATGCCTCTCATAGATGTGCTACGATATATTGGGCATGTTTCCTCCAGAATAGTCTAGAAAATGAGTAAGTGCCTTTGATTATGTAGACACCTAAAAATGCCTTTTACCATCAAACCGACTCCCGACATCCCTAAACATATCCATTTCCCTTCTATTCAATTAATTAAATTTTTATTTAATTAATTATCCCTTCATCACCTAATTTTAAATCATTCTATCCCCAACAATTGAATTAATTTCATTAATTCAATAGTCCAAACCTTAGCCAATTGATTTAATAAATATGTAATATTTATTTGGTCAATTTCCCCCTCCTCACTAAACTTAATTAATTAGCTAAATCATGTTTAACTAATTAATTTAGCCTATTAATTGACCTGTCCCTACCCTAGGCAATTAAATAGCTATTATTTAATTGCCTACCCTAGCCTATCTCATCCTAGCCTTAGGATTAATTAAATACAACCTTGTTTATTTTTCTTGAACCTATCATTAAGATGGTCAAATCCAGCTTAACACCCTTCCCCACATCCTCCAAATAAAAAATTGGAATATATCCACATAAATCATTTTTTTATTTAAATATATGCCACATCACAATTAATTCCTCTTCCAACCCCTTACCACCCCCATACCTCATTTATCTCCACTTATCCCAAAATAAATTTTTAATAATTCATTTTACATTCCCCATATGAATCTTTAATTCATAAATATTCCATCTCACCCATACTCGTTTAATTCACTCTTTTCCCAAAATGAATAAAAGATTCACATTTATTCATAACCCTCCATTGCTCCAAGATCAAATCTAGGTCCTCCACATCACTTTTATCCTCCACCATTGATCTTCTAAACCAATCTCCACCCTTGGATCAAAATCCCTCCAAAATCTCTATAAACACATCATCCTCCAACCCATTTTGGGATCCAATCTTCAAGTAATGTTACCATGTCCAAATGTCCATTGAGCTAGAATTGTGAGTTGCAAATTGAGATAGAGCATTTCACATTTCATTCATCCATTAGGGTATATCTCATCTGGGAGCTCTTGGGTGCAAAGCTTCATTCTCTTCTTGATGAGATTGGGTTTTTATGTCTAGGTATAACTATTTGTTTTGTTATGCATTTGGTTTGTGCTTTTAGCTTTGACTTGGTTTTCCTAATCACATTGGCATGCCCGGTGGAACCCAAAAGGTCCATATCTAATCTTTTCTTATGAGTTTTTGTGTTTAAGACACGATTTTGCAGGTCTGGCGCTATCTACTTAGTGCAGTGGCACTATCTTTAGCACATTTTGGTGCTATTTACTATTTTTGCACTATCTGACGGAGCAATTCTTCTCTTAAATCTCACTCACATGTCTGTTTTACCTATGATCTCCCTGCTGTTTTTTTTTTCTGTCTAGTTGCTCTTTGTTTTTGCAGGAATCTTGAATGAACAAGGGGAGGTTATGCCAAAATTTTCTTAAAAGAACAAAGCATACATTTTTGGCATTTGTCTTGTCTTGTTTTCCATTCATAGGACTAACAGGACTAACAAGCTCTTTATCTTTGGAGTTTAACCCGTTATTCTGGTTAGAAACACCTCTATTTTGTAGGACGGACACATTCAAACTCGCATTGGTGCTATTGGCACCCAGAGCGGTGCTATTTTTACTACACACCGGATTAGTTGACCACACGTGCAGCGGTGCTATCTTTAGCACACTCTAGCACTATTTCCTATTTTAGCCCTTTTTGTATATCATTGTAGCGCTATTCTCTATTTTGGCACCTTCCGTGTATGGTGTTAGTGCTATCTTGTATTCTGGCACCTTCTGTATTATGTTCTAGTGCTATTTGTTGAAGCAATGCTATCTGTATTGTAAATCAGTGCCATTTGTCTAGAGTGCCAGGTTTTTCTGTTAGTTTTTGTCAGTAGTGCCATTTGTTGTCCGCAGTGGTGCCATTAGGTTTCTGTTTTAGCACTATTTTTAGAGACTGACTTTGTGTTCTATGCAGGGACTAACAAGTTGTTTGCAAGTCATCACCATCATTTTGTGGACACTAACAAGTTTTTGTAGGGTGTTTATATTTAGATTAGCAAACACTTCATTTGGAAATTAAAAAGAACCCTTGCATGTTAGCTTAAACAACATTTTGATTTGGTGCAATAAAAATTGATCAAACAACCAACAAACAAATCTTTGTGTGTGTGTGCCTTAGTTTAGAACAAACATTTGAATTTGATGTTCTAAAATTCACAAGTGTGTGCCAACAACTCTATCAAAACATTTTGATTTTAGGCTTTAAAAAGAACCACAAAGTGCATCAATGAACTCATTGGATTAAAAAGAACAACAATCTACATTCTTCACTCATATAAACAAGAAAATAAATCAAAATTTTGTGTGAAGTGTTTTCATGATTTTTTTTTTGTAGTGTGAAAAGTGTATGCTCTTCCCTCGCACCATTGGTGACCTTGGGAATCAAAAGCTTCTCACAGCACTTGCATAAATCACCCCCAACATAATCCAAAGAACTAAAATGAACCATGTTTAGTGTGATGCAAGCACAAAGAATACGTATGCTCTCCCCTTGCATCTTTGTATGAACTTGGGGATCAAAAGTATTTTTGTGGTTGTGTTGCTTTTGTTAATCCTTAGAGGGCCTGCCACCCTGCTTCGAAAGGTGGGAATGACCCAAGTGGTAACAAGCTAAAGCCAAGCTCTTTCAAGCTGCTATATAAAATAAGGTGTTTGTGACGAAAGTCATAAACAACAGGTGTTGATGTGTTATACCGACTACCAACCTCCCCCAAAACCCTCCAAGGCATAACCCTTGGAGGCTGGGAGACTCCATAACGGAGAGTAGTGTTGCCGCATGTATAACCACCTAAACGAAAGCACTTACTACGAACCTTAGTTTTAGCAATCCAAAAACCTTCTATTTGTTGATGTAGAAGGGAAACCTTTGAAGCGGCCTTGATTCATGCGGTTCTTAGCCGAGGTAGCAGGGACAATCCTAAGGTTTGGTGAGGGACAAGCCTTTATGGAAACCCAGATCTTGGTATGCATGAGAAGTGTGTGCAATTGTAAGGAGCCGGTGCTACCAAGATCCTGGAGCTACCCGTTTTGAATAGGTACAGCTAGGGGATTCAACAAATACTATCATATCTTTGCCTTAGGTTGTGCAAAGTGCTTGTTTAACAAAATCACACATCTTTTCACAAGCAAAAATCTTGGTTATTGTGTGTTATTGTGCTTAAATTGGTTTCAAAAACTTGCCAAGAGACAATAAGAATCATTTGATCAAACATCATATCAAAACAGATCTGAACTTACCATCAAAATCTATCTTTTTTAGAGCCTCGACCAACACTGCCCTGTTTCAGCACCATCTCTGTCTGCTTTTGGTACCATTTCACCTATGGATTGGCCCTATTTACAGATTGACTTGCCTGAAACTAAGACCCATTCAGTTGTGATCTTTAGGACCTGCTATGCCATAATCCATATTCACCTTCCAAAAATCCGTCAGTACCCCATCCATTTTCCCCTCAAAATTTTCAAATCATACCTTCATTTTAACCTTAGAGAATCAATCACTATCATTGTAGGACCCTTTGCTATATCAAATCCACTCAAATTCATATCCACTCATTCTCATTGATCTTTGCATACCTTTTGGACCAAAACACAAAAAATCCTTGTCACAAGAAATCATTCCAAAATCCAAAACATATCCAAAATCTTCCCAATCAAAACACCCATCAAAAAATCATCAATCAAAAAGTCGTCATCCCTTTGAGCTAAAGCTAGCTCTAGATTTCATCATTCACATCATATTTTTCTTGGAGAGTCATTAGTCAACCTTTCAAGTGAAATAATCATCCTTCTTTGTGTAAGGTCATTAGTCTACCCCAAATAAAGAGAAACATCCATTTGTGTGACACAAATCTAGGTCTTACCTATGCTCAATTTGTTGACCATCAAATCCTTTTGAAAAATATCATCCTAATCTCTCATATCAAACATCAAAATCTCTTCCATCAAACCATTCTCAAGCAAACATCGTCCATCATCTACCTGTTGATCCAAATTTGTGCAAAAAAATCACACTACTATCCATTCTTATCACCCTTAGATTAACATCTGTTTGAAGACTTATCGATCCTTCATCACACTACTACATCTCACTACCACATCCATCTTTGGGTCCAACAATTTAATCCAAATTCTCTAAGGTCTCCATCCCCATTTCACTCCATATCCAAAATCAAATCCATACACGTGCATGCCCATAACTAGATCACAACATAAAAAGAATCAAGATATGGCAGAATCCATACAATATTAGTGCATAGGAATGCCTAACACCAACAATAACAACATACCTATCAACCAAACACACAATCTACCTACGATCTTCCAAATCCCGACATACAATCCCAATGAGAACCCCTTCCATTTCTTGCAACCACCACCACCACCACCCACCATGTCCCAAGATGATCTCGATGTCTTGAGCTTTACACAAGACACCGATAGCATGGACCTACTTGATAAAATCCTAATGTCAGATCCAAATAGATATCTTGATTATCTCGTCCAAATTGGTTCTCAACCACCCACGACCTCATCCCAACCATCCACCTCTAACATCAATCCTACCACATCCTCCCAACCATCTACATCAAACACCCAACCATCCACATCAAGCACCCAACCTATCATCTCTCAAACATCAACACCCACCGTATCTACCTCTACCACATCTACAATTCCCACGAGTGTCTCCAATCCTACCACATCCCAACCCGTCACTACATCTACTATCACAACTAACGTAACCTCTTCCATTCCACAAATCACCTTAGGAATCCAAGGGAACCTCACACGTACAAGCGCCTCCACAAGTATACCTCCACTCAACCCTCAAACCATAGCTTACATAAGACAAGTCTATTCACAACCACCTTACAACATGACCAACCCATCCAATGTCAACCCATCTAATGTCAATCCATCCAATCTCATGTACCTACAAAACCCCATAGCCTCATCAACACAACATAACCCCAACCCTCAAATACCCCCACATATTCTCCAACAACTCTACGCTCATCAACAACATCTTGCACAACTCAATCAAAGCACCATTCCACAATATCAAAACATGAGCTCCCAAAACCTTCAACATCAAACCCCACCTAACCTCCAACACCTCATCCATCAACAAACCTACACACCCCAACCACAACCAACACAGGATCTCACAACCATTGCACATGCCTTGATCCAAAAGGTAGACGACATGCAAACTAGGGGCAAGAACAAGCACTATTCCTTTGAGGATATTTGCCCTTATCCATTTGATCGAACATTGTACATGCCCCCTTTCCCCAAGAATTTTGAAACACCCAAATTTGACAAATACAAGGGAAAGGTAGACCCTAGGGATCATCTTAGGGAGTTCTACATCACTTGCTTAGAAGTCTCAAACAATGATACATATCTAATGAGACTATTCCCAAGAAGCCTTAGCGATCAACCCGCTGAATGGTTCGCACATCTTCCCCTAGGCATTAGGTCTTTCCCTGAGCTTGCGAAAAAATTTGTAAACCATTTCTCCTATAACTTCGAGCACAAAATATCTATGATAGACCTTTGCAACACCAAACAAAAGAATGGAGAAGCCTTCGCTTCCTTCTTGTAGAGGTGAAGCTTAGCAAGCAAACTCCCTTGGCCAATTCCTGAAAAACAACTCATCACTATGTTTGTGACCAACCTCAATCAGGAACTAGGGTTCCATTTACAAATCCTTTGTGTGTCTACCTTTGAAGAAGTCATCAACAAAGGTACTACCATTGAACAAGCCCTCATTGCGAAGGGCTCCATCAAATTGTATGACTACAAATCCAACAACAACAGCAACAACAAACTCTATATCAACACCCCCAATACAAACAACAACACCAACACGCAATCAAATGACAAGCCATGCTATTGGGGGAAGAACAAGAACACTTTGAACGATGGCACCACAGATGTGGAAGCCATCTAACATGTACAAAATTAAACACCTGCACATACATCTACTGCCAATGTAAATAACCCAAGGAGGCAAACTAAGGAAAACAAACCTCGAAGGCAATTTACGCCCTTAGGGGAACCTATCGAGGATATCCTCGACATGTGTCTCAAGAAAGGTTTGATAACACTCCCACCTATTAGACCCCGTCAAGAGAATGAGCTCAAAGCCACGTGGTACAATGAAAATGATTATTGTGACTACCACCGCGTTGTGGGCCACAAAACCGCTGACTGCATGAAACTAAAGCATTATGTCCAAGATCTCATAGATCAAAATCAAGTCAGCTTTGATCAAAGCACCCAACCACCGCCAAACACCAATCTCGGAGCTTACAAGGATCCACTTCCTGACCATAATAAAGCCTTCTCATTCAATCAAGCATACAATGTCACTCCATCTCCCGCATCCTATGATTCTATCGTAGGGCGGATAGAGCCATCATCTCACCATATCAACACAATTACCATTCAAGCACAAGCACCTGATTGCACCATCACAACTCACCGTGGCCATGTATCCATCCGTACGGCCCCTACCACTGAACAAACACCTACATCCACATCAAATTCCCTACCCCCTCGTCCAACCACACATCCATCACCCACCAATCAGTACAACCTCCTAGAGCATCTAGGAAAGACCCCTACACAAATATCCATACTTGAGCTACTTCGCACATCACCCCTCCACAAAGACGTCCTCAACAAAGCACTTTTGGAAACCCAAGTTCCTGCCAACTTGAATGTGACTCAATTCCAAGCCATGGTAGGACATATGACCGCATCGCACCATCTCACATTTTCAGGAAAGGATCTTCCTGCTTCTGAACAATTACACAATGACACCTTACACATCGAAGTCCATATCCACAAGCACATCATCAAAAGAGTCTTAATAGATGGTGGCTCTGGCCTAAACATATGCACTCTTAAACTATTAAAACACTTGGGATACTCAGATGTGGTTGTAGACACCAGTGAGTTGATCACAATCAAAGGGTATGATGACACCGAATGACTATCTAAAGGCACTATCAAGCTCCCTATTCAAGTGGGACAGAAAATAATGGAAATAAAATGTCAAGTCCTTGATCTTGACCTCCCCTACAACATTCTTCTTGGCCGATCATGGATCCATGCCATGCAAGCGGTCCCATCTACATTCCATCAATGCCTCAAGTTCCCTCACAATGGCTTGGAGGTAACCATCTACGCCAACCCCCACCCCTTCCAATACTTTAGCTTCTTGGAAGGCCATGACCACACCTTCTACCCATACAACAAAGCCACCACCAAAGCCAATCCTACAGCTTCCACCTCATACATCGACCCCACCAACATTGCCACCACTTCATCCCAAACACCTCCACCGCTTGAGGTCAAGATCAAGCTCACTAACATGGGATATGGGGAATACGACCTGCACGGTACCTTTTGTGTAGGCACATTACCCAATCCTAAAACGTTTGGCATCCCAAAGATAGAAGAAACCAACACAGTAGTCATCAAGTGTAAACCATCACCCATCTTTGAAAAGAAACATCTCCTGGATTAGGATGTCCTGAAAGATATCTCATCTTGGCTCGATAAGGACAAAGAATATGAGCAAGAAGCTCCCACCATACCAACAAAAATCTATGGTAAAGGGTTTGAAATTGTCAAAAACATGGGTTACAAAGGACAAGGCGGTATCGGCCTTCATGAACAGGGGATCATGGAACCAGTCCAAGTGACAAGAAATTCCTATACTCAAGGGTTAGGATATGGTCAACGATAACGTATCCTCACTATTGGTGAATGTATCTTAGCTGAGGTGGCTATGGTCTTCCTTGAAGTCGACAATGTCAATGAAACGGGCCCTCAAGACTCCTTTAGTGACTTTGCTAATTTCTTTGACTCATCCATATGCACCATCTACACAGTCACCACCCTAGCCTCGTCATCCAATGACTTACCACTTGTCTACCTGGACCTCATAGACTGGGACCAACGGGGACCTCCTGTCTTCGACGTAGCACCAAACGATGAGGCCATTGTTGAAATGATGGGGGTTAGAGATCACTTCCCCCTAGGAGATCACAGAGCAGGATATATCATGGAACTTGATATGCATGCCTATTTCGGGGAGACAACCCCTGCTTCCAGTCATAAAAATATAAAAATCAAACATGGATCTGATGGTGAAAACCATTCTGCAGTAGTATCAGATCCCAAAAAAGTAAAAACAAAAGACATATCTCCTAGTGAAAACCTCCACGAGGCGCTAGGAGATGGAAGCTTGGGTCTTCCCAAGATAGACAAGGTTTATCCAGACAGTCACCCATCGTAGTAGAGCCAGCCCAAGAGATGAATCTAAGGACGGATGAGGAGCCGAAAATCACTTTCAGGGCAGAATCTCTCAGCACAGTAGAGCAAGAAAACTTCTTAGCATTCTTCAACGCAGAAATCATAATTTTGTGTGGACCTATGCAGACATGCCAGGGCTTGATCCCGCTTTGGTCATTCATCATCTTGCAGTATGCCCTGATGCAAAACCAATAAAGCAGAAGCTCAGAAAAATGAACCCTCAGGTGGCCCTCCTAGTCAAAGCAGAGCTAAAGAAACTACTGGATGTTGGGTTCATTCACCCAATTGATTATCCTAAATGGGTTTCCAACTTAGTCCCAGTAGCCAAACCTGATGGCCGAATCCACTACTATACTAACTTCCAAGATCTCAACAAAACTTGCCCAAAGGATGACTTCCCGTTGCCTAACATTGACATGATAGTGGATCTCATGGTAGGACACGAGATGCTATCCCTAATGGATGGCTTTTGGGTACAACCAAATCCAGATCGCAGAAGAGGACCAACATAATACATCCTTTATATGTCATTCGGTCTAAAGAATGCTGGAGCCACGTACCAAAGAGCCATGACTGTCATCTTCCATGATCTTTTCCACCACATCATGGAAGACTATGTGGATGACTTGCTAGGGAAATCGAAGACACGGGAAGAACACCTGGATGTATTGGCAAAAATCTTTGACCGATTAGAACAATACAATGTCTGCCTCAATCCAAAGAAATGTGTCTTTGGGGTAACCTCTAGAAAAATTTTGGGATACATAGTCTCCAGAAGGGCAATTGAGGTAGATCCCCCAAAAGTCAAGGTCATCACTGAAATGCCTCCTCCAAAAACACTCAAACAATTGAGAAGTCTACAAGGAAAACTCTAGTCTATTCGTCGGTTCATTGCTCAACTGGCTGATAAATGTCAACCATTCCAGCATCTACTCAGAATAGATATAGCTTTTGTCTGGAACACTCAGTGTCAAGCTACCTTCGATCAGTTAAAAGAATACCTGGCTAATCCCCCTATTCTAACTCCACCATGGCAAGAAGAACCCTTCATACTATACATCTCAACAACACAGACAACCATTGGAGCCCTATTAGCACAACACGATGAGCAAGGAAAGGAAAGAGCCATCTATTACATTAGCCGCACTCTGATATCCTATGAGCTTAACTATACGCCAATTGAATGAGCATGTCTAGCCCTCATCTTTACTTCACAAAAACTAAGACACTACATGCTAAATCATAAAACCAAACTCATCTCTAAGATCGATCCACTGAAATATTTGCTAAACAGAGCTGCTCTTACTGGGAGAATGGCAAAGTGGGTCATGATTCTCACTGAATTTGACATTGAATACATTGAGAGAAAAGCCATCAAAGGACAAGTTATCGCTGATCAGCTGGCTGAAGCACCCATCCCTGCAGTACATATTACACTGGTAGAATTCCTTGACGAAGCCATCTTGAACATAACACCGGCAATAGAAACATGGAAAATGTACTTCGATGGATCATACACACACAGAGGCTCGGGGGTAGGCGTCCTGTTTGTTACCCCTCAAGGTGACACCATCCCCAAGTTATTCAAAATCACATTCCCACGTACCAACAATGTGGCAGAGTATGAGGCCCTTATCACAGGTCTCCGAATGGCAATCAAATGGAAAATTGAGAAGCTAACAGTGTATGGAGATTCTCAACTGGTCATCCGACAAGTAAATAATGAGTACAAGACCAAAGATGATAAGTTACCGCCTTATAAAAAGATGGTCGACGACTTTAAAGACTACTTTGATGACATCCACTTTGAGCAGATCCCAAGGCTAAACAACAAAGCAGCGGACGCCATGGCCACCATCAGATCCCTGGTTGACATGAAGAAAGACAACAAGAGGTGCGAATTCCTGATAGAAAACTCCCTATCCTAGCATATGATGTTCCTCAATCAGAACTAGTGTGCGAAGTCATTGGTCCTCTATCCTCGTAGTATCAAGAAACCTACCTATATCTCCATGATAACATTATCCCTCCCAACCTATCTACCTCACAATGAAAATCTTTTATCTGCCAAGCCTCCTGCTTCACCCTTGTAGGAGATACCCTATACAAAAGGAGTCTTGAGGGCACACTTTTATGATGTTTAGACTCTAGGGAAGCCAAAGTGGCCTTGCAAGAGGTACACATAGGTATCTGTGGGGCACATTCAAGTGGACTCGTGCTTGCTAAAAAGATCCTAAGGACCGAATACTATTGGCCAACCATGGAACGAGACTCCTACCGGTTTATCAAAAAATGCCTTCCATGTCAACAGCATGGAGATCTCATTCACGCACCAGCATAGGAATTGCAACCAATCATGATGCCGTGGCCTTTCTCTCAGTGGGGACTCAACCTCATAGGCAAAATACATCCACCTTCATCCAATGGCCATAAGTTCATCATCACAACTACTGAATACTTCACCAAGTGGGTGGAAGCAATACCACTCACATACACCACTAGCACCCATATATCCAAGTTCATCCTCCATTATATCATATGTCATTATGGTATCCCTCATTCCATCATCACTGACAATGGAAAACTATTCAAGAACCAAGAAGTCCACACTTTGTGCAAAAAATTCGAAATCAAATACCACTTCTCCACCCTATATTACCCTCAAGGAAATGGTCAAGTAGAGGCTTCAAATAAAACCATCCTTTGCATTCTAAAGAAGATAGTCAATGAAGTTGGTCGTGACTGGCACCTCCAGCTCAACCCTGCCCTATGGGCCTATCACACAAGCATTCGTACCCCCATAGGAGCCACTCCATTTTCCCTAGTCTTTGGATCTGAAGCCATTTTACCTATTGAGGTCAAGCTCCCATCCTTAAGAGTATCCCTGCACAACATAATCACTGATGAGGAATACCGAGTCACAAGGTTGCATCAACTAGAATTACTAGATGAGAAATGTCTAAATGCGTTGAATCACTTGCAGGCCTATCAAAATCACCTCAAGAGAAGCTATAACAAGGGAATCAAAAACTAAAAATTTAAAGTAGGTGACCTTGTCCTTATGGAGAACCAGAAAAACTTACAGGAATGCCCTAAGAAAGGAAAGTTCGAACCCAATTGGCTAGGACAGTATGTCATCACAGCTAGCTATGGATCAGGAGCATATCATCTTGCAACACTTGAGGGGCAGCCTATGGATGAGCCTATGAACGTTCTACATATGAAGAAATTCTATGCATTACTTGCATAGCATAAATCATTTAGTTATATAAAATAAGAATAAACTCAACACATCCATAGCATATAATCCATAAAAGCATACTGCATCCATAAAACATAAGCATCATCATAATCATAATAGAGCATCATCATAATCATATAACAACCATCATAAATAAACATATAGGCCATCAAAAAGCATCATATCATAGATCATCCTCGCAAAAATGTACATCACTCAAATATTCATAAAAAAAAATATAATGTCCTGATACAATGCCTCTAAGGGCTAAAATGATACAACTGTCACATGGAGGAACCTCTCTCTGATGGAGTGGGGGATCCTGACCCTGGTGGTGGCTGTGGTCCTGCCTATGGCTGTGGCTGCAGCTGCAGCTGTACCTGTACCTGTTGAACCTGCCGGGGCACATGTGATGGAGGACCCATCGTCTGCTGAACAGACTGGACTGATCTAGATTTGTGTGACCTAGATACCCTTGATCCACTAACCTGACTATAACTCGGTGCACGCTGCTCTATCGGTACTGCCGCATAATAAAGGCCCTGATAATAATCCATCCGTCCTTTGGCCTTTGCCAACTCCCCTATACTTGAGACAACTACCCTTGTACCTGAGTCAAATGTCCCTGTAATTGATGACTGTGTCTGCATTAATGTCAAAAATGGGATTATACCAGCATCTGAAGTTTGTAAACTACCCACTGTAGCCTCTGCCTACTATGCTGTCACAAGTGTCGCATCCCGCTCTTTGGTCAAAATCACTATGTCACCCTAAGCCTTGGCTAACTGTGCCTGCAATGCAAGCACCTGTCCATCTGAGCCATCCAATAAGGCCACTGTCCCTCGCAACTGAACCAACTCTGCCTCATGGCTCTCTAAAGCCTCCTGCAGGCTAGCTACCTATGCTTGCAGGGTCTCAATCTCCTCCACCTCACCTTGAGGCCACCGACGAGGTGTGAGCCCTCAAACCTTAGCCTCTCCACTTTCCCCTAAAGGGCCTACCTCTGCCTACTACCCTGCTGCCTCTGCCTACAGCGCTTCTGTGATAGCCTGATGCTACACTACTTGTGGTGGGGGTAGACCCTCCCTATCCACCCTCGGTTGTCCCCCACGCTGTCAAAGCCCTCTATGCCGCTGCACTACCCCAATCTGAACTTGCTCAACAGGCACCTGTTGTACAGGTACCTACTGTCTCACTTGCTGCTGGGACACTTGTCTAGTTGCTGTCACTGCTAGTACATCCATCAGCTGACCATCCCTCCCAATCTCCTCCTCCTCTCCATCCCCTCCAACCTCCATGAGGTAATCTGCAATGATCTCCTCACCCTCCTCTAGGAAATCATCTCCCTCAGAATCATCATCCCCATCATCCCTAGAATCCTCATCCCTTGAACCCGCTACCTCCTCCGCAGGGACTACCTTCTCTGTCGGATCAGTGAACCGCGGCTGCCACATCTGCCACCATGTATCATATGCAGGACTAGTGCCTGCATCCCTGACCGTGCTCTGCCAATCCCACTGCAACGGTTGTAAAGCTGCAAAATCATTTAGAGCAACCTGGGGCTGCATGGCTGCAGGCCAAAAGCACACATCTTGACGGGTCCGTGCAAAGATATCCATTTGCTACGGAGTATCCTGCTACAACCCAAACTGTCACATCACTTGCGATGGTAGATACATGTCTATCATGTGGTCTCCTCGACCCATCAAATACCACTGCTAGAAAGTAAATGGCATGTGTACATCATTATCTGGCCACGACTCTACTCCAATGTATGGTCACCAGGTCACCCGAATGACATCATCTAGTATCTGCTGCCAATACCGAACCTATCCAGTATAGGTGTACTCGGTATCCCAATATAGGAACACAAAGGCCTCAAATGGCCGATGATAGTACCCACATCTCGGTCGCGTAACTGCCATATGCTCCCAGATCCACACATGCAGCAAAGTAACCCTGGCTGATAAGGCTGAATCATAGTGATAAACGACTGTGTGCATCTCGTGATATAGCTATGCCAGCATCGCCGGTCCCTAGGCATACACGGTCTCATGCCTGACCATCCCCTTGATCATCTCCCCCCAACCAACTGGAAATCCCCTACCCCTCTTATTAGGCATCACTACCCCACCAATCAATGTGCACAGGAATAAGGAAAAGGGATCTGTACCCACTGCTAGTGTCCCCTCATAACTCATTTCCCTCCCATCTGCTGATAAAAGAATATGATCCTGGCCAAATGCTCTGATTAGGGCCCTCTATCCCCTCCTCATATCATATCTCACCCATTGGCTACGAATAGGTAGCTTGAGGATGCGATAGACATCCTCAAGCGTGATAGTGATCTCCCCAGTCGGAAGCAAAAATGTGCAAGTCTCTAGACGGTACTACTGCACTACTGCTGTCATCAGAGATCTATGAGCTCGTAGAACTGGCATTGACACCACTGTCAAGAGCCCCAACCTAGCCAGTTGGGCCCGAGTGGCATCATCAAACTGATCGAATAATGCCATCACCGATGGCACCCGTCACTCCCGCGAGTACACTATAAATGAACTCGTATCCTGCATCCACAACTTTTAGGTTAGAAATCTACCTATTTTTTTCTCAATCAACCTCTTTCTTCTAAAGTTGGAAGCCAAAAACACTTTGGCGCCAACACAAATCATATCTTGCACCATTTTTAGAAATAGTGCTACTACTTCTTCTCATGGCGCTATTACAGATAATGGCACCACTCCACAAGACACATTGTCCCACTTCCATAAATAGCGCTACTATGCAATATACTTGGTGCCATTTTAAAAAATGGCACCACCCTACCACTTGGTGCTAATCTAACGAAAAGTGCCAATTCTCCCAAAAGTGCATATATCATATATTGCGTGATCTCCTACATAGCACTAAAAAATAATATAGGGCTACTACTCAAGATAGCGCTACTCAAGAACATAGCGCTACCCTATCGCGCATTTAGCGCCAAAATAATAAAACCCTATTCTTCCACACAATGCACTACTTCAGAAGATAGTGCCAAAATGCTAAATAAATGGTGACAATTTGCCTCTATGCTACCCTAGCGGATAGTGCCAATCCAGAGGATTGCGCTAATCCGCATACTTTTAGCGTTGCGCAACCTTCTGATAGTGCCACCAATTCCCAAACCCATTTCCCAAACCAAAAAATGTGAAAAAATTAAAAAATCACAAAGCCAAGGTTAGGCCCTACTTGGGATCTAGCCTCCAGTGCCTGGCCAAATGATCGGAACCACTTAGAAATGTGTCGAAGCCGCGAGAATCGAGGGTTGCGCTTTGCCATCTCTCCTTCGCTCCTTCTTCTCAAGGGTTCAATGTGTGCAAATGTGGCATCCTTAGGGCCCACTGGTCCTAATATAGTAAGCCATGTCATCCTTCTGCCCACTCTTTTTCCCCTCCAGGGTGTAGATCACAACCTTTTTCCTCCATTTTTCTTCCTATCATCTTCTTTTTTTGTCTATCCAACTTTCACTCTCGTCGTGTCTTTTCAAGAGGTCACCCTAAAAATTTTATTTTTTCCACCGACCTCTTGAGGGGGCATCCCTCACCCATCTTATTCCTTCTCGGCAGCTAGGGCATATTTTTCTTTGACCTAACACCACTTCCCTGCTAGGTCCCGATGCCACGTCAAAGAAGGGCAAATGTAAACACCTAAAATATCTTTTACCATCAAACCGACTCCCGACATCCCTAAACATATCCATTTCCCTTCTATTCAATTAATTAAATTTTTATTTAATTAATTATCCCTTCATCGCCTAATTTTCCATCATTCTATCCCCAACAATTGAATTAATTTCATTAATTCAATAGTCCAAACCTTAGCCAATTGATTTAATAAATATGTAATATTTATTTGGTCAATTTCCCCCTCCTCACTAAACCTAATTAATTAGCTAAATCATATTTAACTAATTAATTTAGCCTATTAATTGACCTATCCCTACCCTAGGCAATTAAATAGCTATTATTTAATTGTCTACCCTAGCCTATCTCATCCTAGCCTTATGATTAATTAAATACAACCTTGTTTAATTAATCTTGAACCTATCATTAAGATGGTCAAATCCAGCTTAACACCCTTCCCCACATTCTCCAAATAAAAAATTGGAATATATCCACATAAGTCAATTTTTTATTTAAATATATGCCACATCACAATTAATTCCTCTTACAACCCCTTACCACCCCCATACCTCATTTATCTCCACTTATCCCCAAATGATTTTTTAATTCATTTTACTTTCCCCATATGAATCTTTAATTCATAAATATTCCATCTCACCCATACTCATTTAATTCACTCTTTTCCCAAAATGAATAAAAGATTCACATTTATTCCTAACCCTCCATTCCTGCAAGATCAAATCTAGGCCCTCCACATCACTTTTATCCTCCACCATTGATCTTCCAAACCAATCTCCACCCTTGGATCAAAATCCCTCCAAAATCTCTATAAATACATCATCCTCCAACCCATTTTGGGATCCAATCTTCAAGTAATGTTACCATGTCCAAATGTCCATTGAGCTAGCATTGTGAGTTGCAAATTGAGATAGAGCATTTCACATTTCATTCATCCATTAGGGTATATCTCATCTAGGAGCTCTTGGGTGCAAAGCTTCATTCCCTTCTTGATGAGATTGGGTTTTCATGTCTAGGTATAACTATTTATTTTGTTATGCATTTGGTTTGTGCTTTTACCTTTGACTTGATTTTCCTAATCACAGATTACTAAGAGAACAAGGAGAAAATTTCACATTATGTCTTGAAGAAGGATGAGATAACCTTGGGCTACATTAACATTGTCTCCTAGAGGTCGAGAGCCATAAGATTGAGATCTATATCTCATCTAGAAGTGTAACATCAAAAATTACACACCTTGCAATTTCACATTATGTCTTGCACCCGATGAGCCCCTCATGTAGCCTTAGCCTAGGCCATCTTCCAAACATTGTTACGTCTCAAAAATCTAAATTTATGCATTTCTTTTGAGCTCATTTTGAACTTCCATGCCAAATTTGGGGTCATTTTCCCTATATAAGAGTGTGACATGCAAATGTCTACTCAACTACAATGCCACAATCCATATGTTATGGATGCATAGTACAATATCATAATGTCCACTAGCCATGTCATAATGCCTCTCATAGATGCTCTAGGATATATTAGGCATGTTTCCTCCAAAATAGTCTAGAAAATGAGTAAGTGCCTTTGATTACTAAGAGAACAAGAAGGAGGAAATTTCTTATGGTAAAAATAGGAGGAAAGCATTCTTTTCCTAAAGACTAGAAATGAAAGACTTTTGAGTAATTTCTATTATAGTTGCAAACTACCTTCAAGCTCTGTATTATCTGCTAATTTAGATTTGAGATTTTAGGCACATAGTCACGATCACAAATCCTTGCTCCTAAATCCTATTTTGTGAAGCTCAAATCTAATGAAAGGAGATCTCATGAAAGAGACTTAAAAGGGATAGAGCTTCTCTTAGGATTCGTCTAAGTTGTTCAGTGCCCTTGTTCTCCAATGAATTCATCCTCATTATGTATTTCATTAAGTAGCATAGAATGTTGTGCACTCTCTAAAATCCTTTGCTTACTTGCTAATGAATCAAGCTCTCTAAAAAAATTATATTTTGTGAATAAGTTTCTCTATAGAGCACTAGAAGGGAATCCATGTGGAAGATTCCATCTCTCCATTGATCATTCCCTTGTTTTCAATGACCTTGCAATACCCTTGTCCATTTTCCTAAACCCATCTGCGATCCTTGTCACTTTTGCACCCTAGGCCTAGTGTCCTCTCCATATACCAGAGAGGTGCTCCTAGAATCATAATTTGTCACTACATCCTAGAAACACTTAGGTGAAACACACATTCCAAAATATATTTACCATTTGATTGCTTGTGGAGGTAGAAATACCAAAACAAGGGTTTGACCATTCTTGGGAAACTCCTTTTAGTCTCACTCTTTTTCTTAGTTCATCAAAATTATAAAATTTATGAGTATATAGAGGTATGGATATATATGTATACAAATATACATATATGTATGTATATATATTATTATTTAACTATAAATTAAATATATGAATATCAATATGAATAGTGTTAGAATAATTCAAAAATGTTTTTAATGATTTTTACATTTAGATACAAGGTCAACATGCTTAAGAAAAGAAGAGTTCTTAACTTCATAAGCCTTGTCCAATGGCTTTTACCCTAGGTGTTAAATCACTATCATTGAGATGTACACAAGATGATACCACAAACAAATCAATTTGCCAACTAAAATAACTTCTAATCTTAGTTATTTGTGAAGATTTTAAATATTTGAAGCTAATGAGATAAAATAGCCTTCCTTTTATGCCAAAATTATATTCCCATAATAAAATCTCAAAATGGAGGACATAATAACGACTTGAGCTTATTTATTCATGCCATCAACCCTAGATATTGTCACACCAATGCACTAATGGATAATGCCTATGATTCTTTTTCCTACAAATGCCATATATATTTCTTCTTATCTTATTTCTCTTTTTATTTATTTCATTGTACTAGTTGATGCCCCAAAACAAGGGTTTTCCCTTCAAAAAATGTGCATCCAACATGCACAATTTACTTCCCTTCTCACCAGTATTGATAATGCATTCAATAAACATCCCCACTATTCCACAATTCATTGTGGAGGAGTGGTTTTTCCCCTAAAATCATGTAGAGGGTCATCCATTAGACCAATTATCATTAAAATATGACTATCTGACGCCCAAGAAAACCTTAGTTTAACACTTCCATAACTCCCATGAGTTAATGAGGAGTAAGGCATGACATGCAACATCGTCAAATGCATAAAACATGTTAAACAATTTTGACAACTCATGACTACTGCAATGACACCAAAATGGACATTGAGCCATGATTCAATCAAGAATCGACAAAACATCACTAGTTAACATATTTTCAAGTAGTGGATTGTGTGAGTGGTTCTTGGGTTATGGTAGAATTTTTTCATTTCATCTTGATTGGCAAACCTTTTCTCCATGATGCTCTCCCTTCTCAAATGGGAGGGGGATGTACTTGTCCTACATCCACCTTATTACTAGTAAAAGAGTAGTTAGTTCGAGATTGTTTAGTAAAATGATAATCTTCATATAAGAAATAATAGCACTATTAAATTAATTTTAGAATTTCAATATTTCATCATAATCTTGCCATAATATTGAATCAACCACTTCTTCATTGACATTTAAAAAATAAGGATTAGTATTCACATCAAGTACATTGATGAGTGCCAAGTAGCACCCATGAAATACATCTTTTTACCTCTCTTTTTCTCCTTCTTGATCCCATCTTTCTTAATGTCTGCACCTGAATAGGCTAGCAAGATTGTTCTAGATAATGATTAATTGAAGATAAATTACTTAAGATCATAATTTCTGATTAAAGGACTAATGTGCATGGAATTGATGGAAAAATGTAGAAAAACTTCTCTCTTTTTGAATCAACAGGTGTAGATGCTCGGAATGACAATTTTGTGCATCTCCGGAGGTAGTCTTCAATGATCTCCGGAGATAATACCAAAATACCACGACACCAAAAGTTTTGAAGTAAAGAGAAAAGCCTCTTTGGAGTTGGATGGGAGTCTGGAGCTGGAGCTAAACAAGAAGGCCACAATAGTATCTCCGGAGCTACAGACATATCTCCAGAGCTGCAAACAGGGACATATATCTTTGGCACCTCCTGAGAGTAGGGCATATTTCTAGCATAAGCTACCAATCAGGCACTTTCAGCAGTGATCGTGACACCCCTCATTTCACTCAAATCATCACCTGAGTGGTGAAGGGTCATCTTTAGTTAATTGCTGGAGTTTTTTATCTTTTTAAAATTTTTGCATAAGTTATTGATAAAACTGATTCAATATCCATATTTTTAGGGCCTCGTTGCCCAAATGTATTAAGACTTAAACTTAGAATTCAGAGTGGACTTCTGTTCCACTCAATCTACTTTTATTACATGGTTATTTTTCCATAGTTAGACAGCTAGTATAATAAAGAGATGAATGTCATCTCATAGAAGAACTGGTAGATAAGATAAGTGATATGTCATCACTAATTTTATATATACTTATAGTAACAACAGAAAAGATATACAATGATTGGATTATTCTGATTCTCGGTAATCTCAGTTCTTTGATATCAATATTTTTCATGAATGCAAAGTGAATGGAATTGGATTGAATTTAGTTGTGATCTTATTCTTTTGTGTTGACTCCCTACTGTAGCCCTCAACCCCAAGGGTGTGGAGCAAGGGCCCACTCTCACCACCAAGGCAGAAGGCTAGTACCACTATTTTGTTATTTCAGATTTTACTGTGAAACGTATTTACTAATTTTGATAGATAGATGCATGTTGCTGTTTTTAAGATTGCTTTAAGTAATTTCCTATTTAATTCTATTTTTAGCAATCCTTAAATTCATTTAGTTAGTAGATAGATCAATCTCTTCAAATTAGTAGAAGTCATTAAGATTAACTAGGAAAACTGGTAACTATAGAATCCCTAATTGCAGATAGCTAAGGACACAACCCTTGGATTTTGACATCTAAAAAATGATTAAATGATGAGGTACAAAGACACCTTGTCATTTTTGGCACCGTTGCCGGGGATGTATTGTGTTAATTAGGGAAACTTAGCTAAAACATTTTTTAGGATAGATCTGTATGGTTAGAGCTAGAGATTCAAAATGAAGATATATAAAATAGACACCCCATCAACAAGCCATAGGGGAAAGCAGTATGGTGGCACAAGATCCTTTGATAGAACCTAATTTCCTAGAACCTCTGGGAGAAGAACCAGTACTAAACATGGACAATGATAATCATGAAGAAGAGGAAAATCGAGCTCCAAGAACCTTCTCATATCCTATTGTTTTGGCTGCTGGAGACAATGCTCCTATGAAGAATATCTCACCAGCACACTTGCCAAATTTTAGAGGACTTTCTTCTGAGGATCCAGATTAGTTTTTGTTTGAATTCAAACTAGTCTACCAAACTTATGATTATGGATCAGATAACCAAAAACTCAAATTGTTCCCTTCAACCCTGAAAGATTCTGCTTTGAGATGGTTTATGGGTTTACCCCAGAATTCTATCCATTCTTGGGATCAGAAGGAAACATAATTTTTGGGAAAATACCAAGATTACTGTAGATCCAATAATAAAAATGAAGAATTCTTTAAAATTAGATAAGGAGAGGAAGAAACCTTAGAGGACTATGTTGACAGGTTTAATTTTGCCTTGAGAAGGTATGACGACCCAGTAGATCACTCCTTGGCTAGAACCCGATTTGTAAAAGGATTAGATACAGAATCAAAATAGGCACTGGATCTAATGGGAAAAGGAAATATCAACAAAATGGATATACCTGCTATAGAAGAACTCTGCAAGAACTATTCTAGAACCCAAGATGGAGTGAGATCATCCAAAACTTTTAAAGGGAAAAATGAAATAGGATAATTAATGTTAGAGATTGAAAATCTAAAAATAGATATTCTAGTCCAATTAAACATCACATTGGATGGAATTCAAGCAAAAACTAGAACAACTGATCAAAACAAAACAACTGAACCACTCTCCATCTATTGTCCTAGGTGTAGAAACAAACATTTGTTGAGAGAATGCCCTTTGGACAAATCAGAGGTTTGTCAGATCTGTGATAGGGAACATCCTACCAGTCAATGTAGTCAACTTCTAGCCTTAAAAAGATTGAGTAAGAAGAATGCTGTAATGGAAGAAGAATTGAACTATGTAGTACAAAAACAAGCTAGGAATTTCCCTTATAATCAATATCTAAACCAGCCTTCTTACAGGGGTCCTTCTAATTGGGGAAATAATCAATGGAATCCAACTTGGCATGGGCCTTAGAATAATCCTCCTTAGGGACAGCAGGATTGGCCAAGTCAACATTGGCAAAACCAAAATTAGCAAAATCAGCACTGGGGAAATCAACAGTGGCCACCACAGTTTGGATCACAAAACATGCAACCTCAATGGGGCTCTTAACAGGGATATAATCAACAATACCAGGGACAACCTAGACATTTCTAACCTCAACAATAAGCTTTACTAACTGGACCCTCCAACACACAAGGTCAATCACAAAATGACCCAGTTAGCCAACCACCTTTACCAGCTTAGCCTATACCAAACCCACAAAATAAACAGGGAGCAGCTGTTTACAAGACAAAACAAGAAAACATGGCTGGTATTAACACTATATATTCAAATAATCTCCAGCTGTGTTCTAGGAAAGCATTCCCAAGACCATCTCCTCCAACTATAGTTGAAGTAACCAGTGATGATGAGCCTAAAAATTCATCCACTCAACTCTTGGAGGAGATTACTAACGAAAAAGTGCTAAAAAAATCATCCTTGGATAACTTCGGAGTTGATCCTAAAAGACCGACTTCGGAGAACATTCCTAAACATAATTCTAACAAGAGCTCCGGAGATGCTCTGGAGATGGAAAAACTAGCACCATATCCAAAATGGCTTAAACAGTATGTTCTCTAGAAAAAGATTGTACAAAAACAAGTCCAAACCAACCTAGAATCAGAACTTTTACAAAAAATCAAGCAACTAAACATTGAAATTCCTCTTCTCCAAGCAATCAGAGATGTACCAGAACTAAATTAGTTCATTAAATAGTATTGTATCAAAACACAGGGTAGGAAGAAAAACTTTCCTTCCACAATACAGGTGGAAGGAAAAGTAGTAGATCTGTTGATGGGAGAAATGCTCCTCCCAAAATATGGAGACCCTGGAAATCCTGTCATAACTATTTTCATCTCAAGGGTAGAAATTTCAAATGTTCTAGTTAATATGGGAGCAGCAATTAATGTGATGACAATTCACACAATGGACAAATTAGCTCTATCAGGTATCCAATCCACAACTACAATCCTTCAACTTGCTGACCAGTCAGTAGCTATCCCAAAAGAAGTAATAATTGATGTACCAGTTGTAATATAATCATAGGAATTTCTAGTAGACTTCCTGATATTAGAACCAAGAAACCAGAGAAATGCTTACCCACTGATTTTAGGAAGACCATGGTTGGCTACAGTAGCAGCATCTATTGATTGTCGAACTGGGGATATGGTCATTTCTAATGGGATAGATTTGAAGAAAATATCTCTGTATCCTCTAGCTAAACCATCAATACAATATACAAGAAGAGTATGGGTGGATGAACCAAAGAACAATGACAACAGTACCTCAGTAGCTATGGTAACCATCAGCGAACATCTGGGAGAGTTAGAAGAAGAAATCTACTATGATACAACATAAGACATCACTCACATCCTAATCAATAAGGATGTGATGGAGCTCGCCCAAGATTCTAGGAGAGAACTTCTTACTTCTCCTCATTGTACCCTCGCCAACATCATTCCTTGTGGGGAAACCTTTTATAGAGACTTAGCCACTTTCCACATGTTGCTTCCACATTCTTTTCCTCTCAATACCATGACTCCAATGTATGGATTAACTACATCTATGGATCAAATCACAAAATAGGTCATGATTTTACTAGGGAAAATACTTAATATCAATACTCAATTAACAACAAATTAGGAAGGAAAACTTATCCAACTTCTGATTTCCCATTCAACAGCTTTTGCTTGGGAATACCAAGATATGAAGGGAATACCTTCTGAGATCTGTACCCATCATATATACACTGAAGATATTAAACCTATCAAACAACCCCAGAGAAGATTGAATCCTGCTTTAAAAGATATTGTTAAAACTGAAATAGAAAAATTACTGCAAGTAGGGTTTATATATCCAATCTCAGACAGTCAATGGGTCTCACCCCTTGTTATAGTTCCTAAAAAGAATGGGAAATGGAGGGTGTGTATTGACTATAGGGAGCTCAACAAAGCTACAAGAAAGGACTAACTTCCCTTACCATTCATTAACCAAGTGTTGGACAACCTCACTGGGAGGAAGCATTTTTATTTTCTAGATGGATTCAATGGGTATAACCAAATTCAAGTGGCACCTAAAGACCAGGACAAAACCACCTTCACCTTCTCTTGGGGAACTTTTTCTTACAAAGTTCTTCCCTTTGGACTATGCAATGCCCCAACTACATTTCAAAGACTTGTTTTAGCTATTTTTGATGAACTAGCTAATGAATGCATGGAGATCTATATGGATGACTTTACTGTGTATGGGGATAATTTTAAAGAAGCTCTCACAAACCTTGAGAAAGTACTGAAATGTTGTGAGAAAAATTAATTATCCCTTAGCCATGAAAAGTGCTTCATGATGGTGGAGGAAGGAATTGTTTTGGGACACCACATTTCAGAAAAGGGGATTAAAGTGGATCAAAACAAGATAGAAGTGATCACACAGTTGCCTTCAGCCAAAAATCAGATAGATGTTAGAAGTTTTCTGGGTCATGTAGGCTACTATAAGAGATTCATAGAAAATTTTAGTAGAATAATTGCCCCCTGTTTACCCTGCTTAACAAAGACACATAATTTCTATGGACAGAAGACTGTCAATCAGTATTTGAAACCTTGAAAGAGAAGCTTACTGTCACACCAATTTTGAGAGGACCTAATTGGACTTTACCATTTCACATACAGATTGATGCTTCAAATGAGTCCATTGGGGCAGTTTTAGGACAAAAGGAGGAAGGAGAGAGTATGCATGCCATTTATTACATCAACAAAAACCTTACCTCTATAGAAAGAAATTACACCACAACTGAAAAAGAGTTCTCGGCAGTCATCTATGCTATAAATAAATTCAGGCATTACATCATTGGATATAAAATATTTGTACACACTAATCATGTAGCCATCAAGTACCCAATGAATAAGCCAGTAGTGGGTGCAAGGATCATCAAGTGGTTATTGCTATTGCAGGAATTTGATATTACCATAGTTGATAACCTAGGAAAGTTTAATTTGGTTGCTGATTTTTTGTCAAGATTGCATACAAGAGGAGAAAACCAACCAATGGAGGACAAGTTCCCAGATGAACATCTTTTTACTATCTCCTCTACTATACCTTGGTTTGTTGACATAGCTAATCTTTTAGCTACAGGTTTATATCCATCCCATTTTACCTCAAAACAAAAAAAATATTTAGTTAAAGAAAGTTTATCTTACAAATGGTTGAATGGTTTACTATTTAAATGTGGTCATGATTTCATTCTACGCAGGTGTTTAAAAGCTGATAAGATTTTTGATGTGTTGAGAGCATGTCATGATGAACCATCTGGTAGCTATTACTCCTCCCACCAAATAGTCCACAAGATCCTCGGAGCTGATTACTACTGGCCCTCTCTTCATAAAGATACAAAGAAGTATGTGCAACACTGTGACCAGTGCCAAAGGATGGGACAACCAACCTTTACCCAAGAGATGTTATTGTATCCTCAAGTCATGATGGAACCATTTGAGTAGTGGGGTTTAGAATTTATGGGACCAATTTATCCACCATCATCAGACAAGGAGTACATTCTAGTATACACAGACTATGTTACTAAATGGGCTGAGGTTCAAGCATTACAATTTGCACGAGAAGAAAAAATTGCTGATTTCCTTTATAATAAGATTTTCTTAAGGTTTGGAGCCCCAAGATCAATAGTTTTAGACAGAGGACCTCAGTTTACTTCACAGGTAATCAAAGCATTCACAGATTTATATCAAGTCAAGCACATAAAATCTTCACCTTACCATCCTCAAACCAATGGGCAGGTAGAAGTAACTAATAGGGAACTTAAAAATATTCTGACAAGGATAGTAGCAATGAACAGAAAAGATTGGGCTAACAGATTACTTGAAGCAGTTTGGGCTTACAATACCACTTGGAAGTCCACAACAAAGTTCTCACTATATGAATTGGTTTATGGGAAAAAGCCTATTGTGTTTATAGAATTTGAACTCTAGACACTTAAAAATGTATTGGATATTGGTCTACCATTGTCTATAACTCAACATAACAGAATTCTTTAGCTCAATAAGTTGGATGAAATTTAGACAAAGGCCATTCAACAAACAAAACTAGTTCAGTATCAAAGGAAGTAATGGCATGACCAACACATCAAAAGGAGGACATTTCAGCAAGGTGATTGGGTTCTTCTTTATGATTCTAAATTCAAAGAGTTCAATGGGAAATTACAAACTCATTGGATGGTCCTTATCAAATAAAGGAAGTTTTTGAAAATGGAACAGTATTATTGGAACCTACTGATGGAAGCACAGACACATTCTTAGTAAATGGTCACCGAATTAGACTCTATAAAAGACCATCTACTAAAGAAGAGTTTCTTAATGATTTGTGTTTTGATACTGGGGATACCTCCTCTGTCACCATGTTAAACTAAAAATTTTAAAAAAAAATTAAAAAATTAAAAAAAGGTGAAAAAGGAAGGTTGAAAACCAGCAAATGGTGGTTCCCTTCTTCAGGACAGTTGAAAACAATCGAGCTACGGAGGTGCTCAGGTGTCAGGAGTTAGTCAAACGCACCTTTGGCGCTTCACAAGCTAGCACCTCTAGTGCTCCATCAATAAAGAGTCATTTACAGTAATGGGGGAGCAAATCCATCTCTCCAGGCAATAAGGTGGAAACATCAAATGATGAGGTCATCATGACTCATCCGCTGCTTTATGACAGGAATAAAATAAAATCAGCACGTATTTTATTTGCAGGGGTATTTACAAGGACGACACTGACATCACCCAAGGAACGTGGATTCTTGAACCACTCGGCATAATGATTGCAGGTTGTGTACCAAAGAAGTAGTTGGCGTCATCTCAAGCCACCAAAAGCTGCTCATGTGTCATGTCACATGTAGTCTCATTAAATGCCATAGCATCTTTGTCGTGTACATCGCTCCTCATTATTAAAAATGGTTCAGGTAATTCTATCTTAAATTAAGCATTAAATAGCAATTGTCTTGTCTTTCTATTTTTGGGTGCCGTCATTATGACACGACCTCCTACCATCATTTTCTTTTCCAAATTCAGGCATGTTGCCATCTGTGTTGTACAGTCACCTTGCCTTGGAGTGTCCTATCACTCTATTGCATTTATGACCACCTAGGTACTCTAACTAATTTACAAATCTTCCATAAGCCTAAGCTAAGAGACATAATAATCCTCATTCAAACTTCTGAAATACCCTGAAGAACAGAGTAAATTGAACAGTCCTCCGGAGCCTATAGAGTTAAGAAGAAGGGACAAACTACAGATAGAAGAGTGAGGAATTTAGCACAGAAGGTGGAACCAATTTAGCAATGGGGGTAAAGAAGAAGTCTGAACCAGAGAGTGCTGCGGGTCTTTTGCAAGATGAAGTTGTAGCAAACATTCTGAGAACTGTAGGATGGTTGGACTTTCTAGAAAATTTTGAAGGGTTTCGAGAAGATATCATGGATGAATTCCTAAGAAATCCAAGGGACAATCAGACAACTATCAAAGGAGTCTGAATCAATCTCTCCTCAACCACTATCAATCATATTTTTGGGCTCCCTGAACAAGGTGAGAGGTTTTATCATTTGAAAACCTTATATACTGATTTGATTAAGAATTTCTCTATTCAGGGTGAACTTGCAATACATTTGCATTCAAATAAAAATGAAGTAAAAGGAATTCTTAGGTCCACACTTCTAAACCCTTAGCAATCTGTAGCTACCTAGCTGATGAAATATTTAACTTGTGATGGTCAATTCTCTTTAGTTTTAGGACCAATAATGAAAATGCTAATTTTTCTAAGGCATGGGAATGGACACCCTAAATTTAGCATAAACATTCCCAATTTCCTGTATTCTGCCATCAGGGCAACTGCAGAAAAATATCAACAAAACAAGGGTCCCATGAAACATCATGGCCTCATTTTTCTAGTAGTTAAACACCATTTCCTATCTCAAGCCAATGGGGAAGAATTATGGAAAAATTTTCTTGAACAAAATCCCTAGGACAGAGAACTAGAGAGGGCACAGATAGAAGGTGAGGGTTCCTCTACCCACCAAAAAGAATAAACAGAGCCTTCAACCTCCTCCATAGTTGTTCAAAGAGGAAAGAAGTCCTCACAGGAGATAACTTCATCTGCAGCCCCTATTCCTGATACAAAGAAGAAAGGTAAAGAAATTAGAGAGTCTGCTCCTCAACAAACCCCATACATGACTCGATCAGTTAGGAGAAAGATGACTCTAACTAAGGAATTAACAGGGGAAAGGTCAGGATAGAAAACGGAGAAAACCTGGGCTGAAGAAACATCTCATGATTCATATGAGATCCCTCTAGTCAGGAAGAGGAGACAAAGAGATGTTTCCCCAGTGCCATCTGTCCATCTAGGGTCAACACCAATTTCAGAACCATCACATGCTCCGGAGATAGAACACAGACAAACTCTTACTATTTCCTCTGATTTTGAGGCTAAGAAACCTGCTTTAGAGGCTCTTGCCCCACCTATGCTATGGAGAAGCAAAAGGAAAAGATAGCTCTTGCAGGCTGAGGAAGATACTGCTCTCTTAGCTGAGGTACTCCTAGGTTTTAGAACATATGAGGATAAGGCTGGGCTTTCATCAATGTCAGCAGAATTAGAGGAACCCCAAGAGGACCCTCAAGAGAGGGAGTCTACAGGAAAAGATGAAATAGGGCAAATGGCCATAGAAAACCCTGATGTTCAACAAACAGCATCAGAAGCAGAAACTTTCCATCACCCCTTTGATCAAGAGGATGTTGAGATTTCAAAAGAATAGCAAATGTTAGAAGAAATTGACAACCTAAAGAGACTACTCTGGGGAAAGAATCATATTATTACTAACCTCAAGAAGGTTAGAATGGAGGTAGAAATGGAGCAAAAACAAGTCATTGAAAATCTACAAATAGAGCTCCAGAGCAAAAACAAGATCATCCAGGAGAAAGAAGTAGAATTGAAGGCCTAGAAAACTGAGGCAACTAAACTGTTGGAAGAAAAGGAGAAAGAGGCAGCACAAAGTGTTTCTGAACTCACCATGGCTAGAGACAATGTCCTCATAATAATGGCAGCATTAATTGAGAAAATGCATAGCCAAGATCGACAGTTGACTTGGGCCAACAACAAACTAGATGATCAGGAGGAATATATTCAAGAGTTGGCTGCCCAAGAGCAACCAATGAGTAGGAGATACAAACATATCCATATGTGGGTCCAATCCCCATTGACATTCCTAAGGCCCTATTCCATTGGGAGAAGAAATGTAGAGAATATGAGGCTTCTAAGCCTATGCTGCAATTACAAAGGACAGTCACTACCAAGACAAAAAGAATAGAAACTCTGGAAGGACAAATCATTGAGACGACCTCCCTTTCTTCTGAAATTCTATCTTGCAGGCCTCCAAGTGCCAGCTATTCTATGTTCTTACAGGAAAGAGTCCTCCAGAGGAAATTCTCTTTAGTCCTGTCTGACCTAGTTGAGAATACAGAGATAGTAGAAGGATTCATGACAGCATATACAAGGAGTAATGATGAGGACAAGAATTTCCTATGTGAATTATATCTGCATGGTTTCTATGTTAACGACATAACTTTCATTCTTAATTATTTTGTGGGGGAATGCCAGCTTAAAGCATTTATGTCCCTAATGAGGAATCATCAGATCTAGAATAAACGAATGGAAGATCATCTCAAGAAAGATACAGAAACAAATCTCTTCATCAGGAAGGAATGTTACAATCCCAATGCTTTTAAGACCCAATTTAGGTCCTATATCTATCACCCTCAGAGTCAGAACAAAATTTTGCCAGTATACCTAAAAAGTTTGCAAGAGTGCTCCATCAATTTTGGTCTTTTCATGAATAGTTCAACAAATCCAGTACTTGCCATAGCAAAGAAAAGATGGAATGTTTTGACCTCAGAGTAGAAAATGAGAGAGGTGGTCACCCCTGCAAACTTAAGATTATTTATGAGAAAAGCAAAGTTAGAAGCCAAAATGATGGATAAGCATAAGCAGGAATAGATAGGTGGATGGTTCAGGCCCCCTCTCATAATTGAACCACTCCCTATCTGGGCTGAGTAGATGGAAGATGAGAAATTGCAGGACTGGTTGAAGCAAGTTGATCAATACAAAGGCAATGGTAATACCAACCACACCACTTGGTCTACCTATGCACAAGATTATAGCTTGACTTACAAGCTACTCCACCAGAATAAATCCAGATTGTGAGAAGTAGGAGGACCTGCCAAACCTTAGGTATGGGGGGATGATAAGTGCCAAGTAGCACCCATGAAATACATCTTTTTACCTCTCTTTTTCTCCTTCCTGATCCCATCTTTCTTAATGTTTGCACCCGAATAGGCTAGCAAGATTATTCTAGATAATGATTAATTGAAGATAAATTACTTAAGATCATAATTTCTTATTAAAGGACTAATGTGCATGGAATTGATGGAAAAATGTAGAAAAACTTCTCTCTTTTTTAATCAGCAGGTGTAGATGCTCAGAACGACAATTTTGTGCATCTCTAAAGGTAGTCTTCAATGATCTCCAGAGACAATACCAGAATACCATGACACCAAAAGTTTTGAAGTAAAGAGAAAATCATCTCCAGCATTGGACGGGAGTCTAGAGCATCTCCAGAGATGAACAAGAAGGCCACAATGGTATCTCTGGAGCTACAAACATATCTCTGGATCTACAGACATATCTCTGGAACTACAGATAGGGACAGATATCTCTGGCACCTCCTGAGAGCAGGGCATATTTCCAACATAAGTTGTCGATTAGGCACTTTTAGCAGTGATTGTGATACCCCTCATTTCATTCAAATCATCACCTGAGTGGTGAAGGGTCATCTTTAGTTAATTGCTGGAGTTTTTTTATCTTTTTAAAGTTTTTGCATGAGTTACTGATAAAACTGATTCAATATCCATATTTTTAGGGCCTCGCTGCCCAAATGTATTAAGACTCAAACTTAGAATTTAGAGTGGACTTCTGTTCCACTCAATCTACTTTTATTGCATGGTTATTTTTCCATAGTTAGACAACTAGTATAATAAAGAGATGGATGTCATCTCATAGAAGAACTGGTAGATAAAATAAGTGATATGTCATCACTCATTTTATATATACTAATAGAAATAACAGAAAAGATATACAATGATTGGATTATTCTGATTCTCGGTAATCTTATTTCTTTGATATCAATATTTTCCATGAATTCAAAGTGAATGGAATTGGACTGAATTTATTTGTGATCTTATTCTTTTGTGTTGATTCCCTACTATAGCCTTCAGCCCTAAGGGTGTAGAGCAAGGGCCCACTCTCACCACCAAGGCAGAAGGCTAGTACCTCTATTTTGTTATTTCAAATTTTGCTGTGAAAGGTATTTATTGATTTTGATAGATAGATGTATGTTGTTGTTTTTAAGATTGCTTTAAGTAATATCCTATTTAATTCTATTTTCAACATTCCTTAAATTTATTCAGTTAGTAGACAAATCAATCTCTTCAAATTAGTAGAGGTCGTTAAGATTAGCTAGGAAAACTGGTAACTGTAGAATCCCTAATTACAGATAGCCGAGGACACAACCCTTAGATTTTGACATCTGAAAAATAATTAAATGATGAGGTACAATGACACCTTGTCATACATGTTTAAAGAAAATAAATGCATTTAACACTAGTAGAAAAATAGAAATAAATGACTATAAAACTACCAAAAATTGGTCATGTGACCATTAGTTTGGTCACGTGACCATTAGTTTATTGCCAGTCATTTATCTCCCGACCAAATTTATAACTAAACAAAATTTAGTCATTAATTTGGTAATATTGTTAACTAATTTCACTACTAGCTCAATCAAGTAGAGCTTTTAAAATTTTAGTTGAGAGTAAGGTGCATTTTTATTCTGCTTTATTACATACATGTACATAAATAGAGCAAATTAAGATTACAGTGCGAATTTGAATTTTTAGATGCATATCATATTTGAAAGATTGTACAAATCTTTTAGAAGAAAAGTAATCTTTATTGACAAAATAAAGGTATAAGGTCTCACACAAGCCGTGAGACTAACTGATTTGTTGCAAAAGAAAGAAAAGATTATACATTTATAGAAAATTAAAGAAATAAATGCACATATGGTATATGGTGACTCGTCATTGCTTGAATGATGAGTCTTGGTCCTATTTGATTTGCCTTGAGTAATCTCTTGTTGTCCGCATATCTTGCAGCCAACTTTTGTCTCCTTGCTCCCCCTAGTTATCTGCATTAAGGAGAGAAAAATGTGTTGGCAAGAGACATTGCAATGCATGTCATGTGTTGTAATTGATGGCAACTAAGTCCATTTCATACATCCATAGTGTAGTATCAGATCATACCAGAAGTTAGTTCCAAGATTTGTCAAGTTCGGATAGACAGGAATAAGGTATATGGTAGAGTTCGATATTTTAGTCAGGGGATCTCTCCAGTTAATCATTGTGTGTTGCAAATCTGAGGGAGTGTAGAGGAATGTCGGGACAATCTAAATCCAAGATTTTAGCCTCTGGTGATAAAGGGATTAAAATCTATGAGCATCTGAGTATCGGATACTAATATGACAGAATAGTTCTACGAAGAATAGGCCAACTTGTGTTAGATCCTTGTGTGGATCTAGTAGATGTATTTTGGTGAGTTGTGTATGGGATATAATGTTAGTGGCCAACATGTATGGTGACCTGCAAGTGTTATTTCTGGTACACATCAATATTGGTGTGTGGATTCAACCGACAGAACAGAGTACTTGTATTGTTTGTTAAGTTCTTCATAAGGCCGACAGAAATGTGATTGAATTTCTTTAGGCGGATATATATAGCTGATGGATTTGAGTGTATTGAGTGATAATGTAGGTGAATATGGAGTATGTGTGAAAAGGGCAAATAGAAGTGCAAAAGAGAAGAGATCTAAGGTCTAGATCATGGCAGAGTAGTAAACAGGGCAGAGTGAAGATGAAGTGTGTAAGAGCAGTATCCTGTGCCTAACCAGAACTAAATTCTTGCATTGGTAGATGCTACACATTAGTTCAAACAATTTGTAATCCTTTTGTAATCACTCTTGTAGGCAATGAACTTATTTTGAGCAGTGAGCTCTAGGTAGTGAGCCCAAAGGCATGTGCCTTTCCCTTTTGTAATACTTTTAATAGAGTATAATTTTTTTGGGTTAACCCCCACCATTGGTTTTCCCTTAACCGGGTTTCCATGTTAAAATTCATGGTGTCAAGTGTGTTATTTGTGTTTCTACTCATGTGTTATTGATTCTTTCTTATATCATTAATCTATTAAGAAGTGGTAAAGAAGAATTAACTGCAGCAAGTATTAAAGTTTTAAGACAATTGATTCACCCCCTCTTAGTTGTCAGCCCTAATTCCAACAATTGGTATCAGAGCCAAGTTCCTTGAAAGAAGCCTAACAACGTAAGGAAGATCTGGGAAGGAGTTTTCAATGGGTTTACTTAGAGAACAATTTCAACTGGCTTTAGAAGATCTTGACCAGTCCAAAGCAGAAGTAGATGATCTAAAAGTGAACCTTAAGGATGTTGATGATTGCATTAACTTGCTAAAAGATAAATTAAAGAAATCAATGGAAAAAAGGAAGGAACTACTTCATCAACTAGCTAATCTTACTGAAGAAAATCTAGCATGAATGAGGCTTTGGAAGAAAAGACAAAGAAATGTGAGAAGATGACAAAAGAAGTTTATGTTCTAAAACATGAGATGGAATATGGGGTAATGAGGCTAACCAAAGAAATTGAACAAAGGAAGAAGAATGAAGAAGACTTTATCAAACTCTAAAAGAAAGAGCTGAAGAATACTGCAGATTGGACATAATAGTTGGCTATCTAGAGTCTAATCTACAAGAAAGCAAAGATAATGAGAGAGAACTTGAAAGGCAAATTGTCATTCTTAGACATGCCCTAGAAGTTGCAAATGAATACAAGGAGAAGTTCAAGATAAGCTCAACTAAACTTGAAGCAATACTTGAGTGTCAAAAGAAGGTTGATGATAAGCATGGTCTTGGGTATGAGAAAGGTGAAAACTCTGGATCCAAACAAAGAAATTCTCAATCAAGGAATAAGAGAAATGGACCTAGAAGACCTCCGATAAGACAACCTAATTCTCAAAGGTATCCATCTTTAAATGGAAATTATTTCAATTGTAGTAAATTTGGTCATAAAGCCACTTTGTGAAGAAGCAGACTAAATAAAAATGGTCCATCCTTCTCTGGTCAATGTTTCAAATATAAGAGGTATGGTCATAAATCCAATGAATGTAGAAGTATGATCTAATGAATAACTCTAACAATAGAGGAAATGGCAATTCTTTCAATGGCTAATGTTTTTCTTGCAATGGATTTGGACACATGGTTAATCAATGTAGATCAAGAGGAAATCAAGTAAATAAGCAAAGAAATGTTGTGTTCTTTAATTGTAATAGATCTGGTCATATTGCAAGATTCTACAGAAGTAGGAATAATGAAAGAAGAGGTTCGGTAAACAGAAAACTAGATGAGCAGAGACAAGACAAAGGCAAAGGCAAAGTTGATATGAATAAGATCTAGAATGGAATGAACATGACATGGGTCAAAAAGGGTGAAATGAATAATGGCAATGGGTCTACGCTGGAATTTGGTGCTAGTAATCCCTCCAGAAATTGAATTAGGAGCTCTGGCTCAGGGGGAGATGCATAGAAAAATAAATTCCCCCAGCTAGTAAGTGGGTGGCTAAATTTTGCATGATGATTAAAGTTATAAAAGCCTATTGCAGACCATTTGGAAGGATTTCCAGAAGAAAAAAAGTGGATATGGTAATTTGTGGAGTGATTCATGAGAAACTGTATCAAGAAATAGAGTAACTAGATGAAGTTAGGGCAACGCATTTATTACACTGACATATTAGGTTTTATGGAGGATAAAAAGTCACTCTCTCAAGAATTTGAATCACTTTGCATTCAAAGAGAACAAGAAGAAGAGCATCTGAACTGAAAATCCAGAGATTGGAGCACGAAGAATGAATTCAACTGGCAATTGATCAAACCTAAATCTGCTGAAGAAAAAGGTACTTTTCTGTGAGGCTTTAAATATGTAATCTGTTGAGATGGCTACTCCTCTTATTGTTGATATTATTGAAAGACCCCATCCAAAATTTAAGAAGCATTCCTACAAGTTAGTCGAAGTCGAACCGTTAGGTGCTTTTTCTGGTGTCCCATACAGAGTATTGCATGTAGAAGATATTGGGGCATACATCCATTGTAACATGGATGAATTTGGAAATCTGAGATTGTTGGAATTGCTTGAGAACCATCTAAAGGATGATAACTATGATTTGAAACCAGAATTCAAAACCCTAGAGAGCAAACATTTTCTACAAGTCATTGAATTTCTGACATTTGATGAGAGTGAGTGGATTCGTTACATCTTGAGCCGAATGCATGATGAGTTCATATGGCTATTGAAACCTTTCAAGATTACAAAGGATGTTATCAGAATTGTGACTGGGTTAAATTCAACTAGTGGATTACCCATGTTGAAATCTATGAAAAATCAGACTGTTACTGATGCAATCGGTGTCAAGTTTGACAAAAGGGCAATGACCATCAATGACATTATTGAACTAGATGTTAAGTTTGCCTCTATGGTGATTGGTTACAAGATTTATCACTCCAACAAGGAGAACTCTATCTCCAAAACTGCTATATATGCAGCATATCAAATGTTGAAAGAAAATGCAGATTATGACCTATGTGAGCTCTTACAAAACCAACTAATTGAGAACTTGAGCAAAATTAAGGACAAGAAAAATACCTTCAAATATGGTTCTTGGGTTATATATTTATTCTTTTACTTCATCAACGAAGTGCCTGGAGTAAAAGGTTTGCAATGGACTAGTGATAGACCAATTACAATGCAAATAAGAGATCATCTACACAACATTCGAGATTCTAAGGCACAAAAAATTGCAGTTTGGGGGTACTTTAAATTTTTTTTTAGTATGATGCACTCTAGGGAAATAATCCCTAAATTAGTATCAGTGCCTAATGGAAGCTCTAGGACCCATAACTATTTGTATTATGCCTATGGGTTATGAGGTTGATGAGAAGATTTTGGAAATGTATGCTCAACATCTTTTGAGCAAACCCAAGGATGACTCTGTTGAGAGGTTTGGGACTTATAAAGAGCTTGATGAAAAGCTACATGTTGAACTCTGGAAGCCAGAGATTAAGAGAAAATCTTAGAAGCAAGTAGAAATATATGTTGAAAGCATTGGGATAACAAAGGAAGCTCTAAGGCAGAACAGAGAAAGAATAGAAAAAGTTGAAAAGGACAAGCATGATAAGAAACAAGGAAGTACTCCAGTAGAATCCTCCTCCACTCTAAGGACTACTAGGAGCTCTGTTGCTACCACTATTCCCCCAAAATCTACCAATCCTAAGAAACCAAAAGACATATCATCCGGTAAAGAAAAAAGAGAACTAAAGTAAAGGCTAAGAGATCACATGATAGTTTTGAAAAGGAGGATGAAGAAAAGATAGACTTAGATGATGGGCTTAAGGAGCTAAAGGATACAAGTACTAAAGCTATTAAAGTATTTGTTTAGAGAAGCCTTCCAGAAGCAAGAAGACAAATAAGATGTAGAGATCAGAGGCTGATAATAAGAAGAAAATTTCCTCTGTGAAAAACATTATCAAGACAATCACTATTGATGGGATTTTAAAACCATTGACTAAATTCTATAATCTTTACAATGACGCTGACAAAAGACTTTTGGAAGAAGCCACTATCAAGTTGTTGAATGTATTCAATCGAGCACTGGTAGAAATTTTGTTAGCAGTTCCGAAAGGCTTAAGAGACATCTTGGAGATAAGAAAAGAAGCAGCCAAGTCAAAAGATATGGAGTTGAGGGAACATGTGTTGACCACTCTACATCCGGTGATCTCTAGCAGAGAAGCAAACAAAATTTTTAAAGAGGTCAAAAATGAATTCAGGAGTATGAACAAACTGATGATTGGAGAGATAGATGAAATAGTCCAAGAAATTGAATAAATTTAAGAAAAGCATTGGACAAGAACAAGTTATTTGTTGTGTCAGATGAGCCTACTGATGACACACCAGTCCTGGATGAAGAAGAGTAGTAGAAGGATGAGCAACAATTTGGAATGGATGATTCCTCTGTCTCGAAAGAGGAAGCAATAAGCAAGGAAGAAGTAAAAATAACAGATGAGACTACTGATGCAGGAGGTACTCTAACTCCTCCGGATCATTCTGACAGAGAAGATACAGAGATGAATACAGAAGCAGATGATCAATTTAAAGATGACTCATTGAAGGTTGAAGAACATGAAATAGAAAAGGCTAAGGACCATGAAGCAGAAGAAGTCAAGGGTAAGGAAGATAAAGTAGAAGAAGATGGTGCAAATTTTGATGCACCCAAACAACATAGTCCTAATACTGACACTGAGAAAACTCAAGGAAAGGAAGCTGGTCCAAAAATTGTGGCAAGAGACACTATAGATGCAGTGAAGAGTTTCTTGTGTAAAGAAATGCTAGAGTTTGATGAACTAGAACTGATTCAAGGACCAATCAACTTGGATACTCTCTCTCTGGTCCAAATGATGAAGATAACATCTTTCACACAAGCCAAGGCAAGAGAAAAGATATTGAAATCTCACATAGAGGATAGTGAGCTGTTAGGCCTTGCATCTGGTATATTGGAGAAGATAATGCCAACTTTCCAAAAGAATCAATCTGATTCTTCCTCTAAAAATTTGAAGAGCCTTGTAAATTTTGTAAGTACACACTTTGAGTCCTTTGAGAAGTTTGCAGAGATTAAAGTCTAAAATGAATTTTTGGATAAGAGATTTAGTGAGCTAAAGGGGCTAATAGGGAATGATAGAAAGGTACTTGATATCAATATAAAGAGTATTCAAAATGCTCTTAATGACAGAGGTGATGTATACAAATTTTATCTATCTTGGCCCAAAGTTATTGAGGATATTGAGAAGAAGATAAAGGAATGGGAACAAAAATTGTTGAATCTATCTCAAAATTTTGATCCTCTAATAGTTTCTCCGGTAAGTCAAGAGTGTCAAGCAATCAGCTTGACTAATGAAATAAAGAAAATTGTTAAAGAAAAGAGTAATATTATGGAGAGAATGTGTGAGCTCCGGGGATTGATTGCCCCCAAGTTAGAAATAATGTTTACTGCTTTATCAGAAGCTCAAGTTGCAGTCCAGACAGGTGATCCTTCAGATCTGAAGAAAGTAGAAACACAGGCATTCCTACTAAGTGGATACATCTCAATTTTGGATGGCATGAAAAGAAGTTGGGCCTCTAAACTTGTGCAGTTGAAAAATAGTTTTGCAGATATTCTCAAGCTCATGTAAATATAATACATGGATTATTTGTACATATGCGACCTTGTATATAGATTTCTTGTGTAAATTTTGATTTACAGATCCCACCCTTTGCCATTGATGTCAAAGGGGGAGTAAGAGACAGTGAAAAATGAAAGAAAATGAAGAATCCATCAAAGGGGGAGCAGTGGAAGAATATATAAGTGTACACAGTAGGGGGAGCTAGTCATGACACTTAGTCATTTTTCACTAAGTGTTGCCATTAATGCCAAAGGGGGAGATTGTTGGTAACAGACACTGCAAGGCATGTCATGAGTTGTTATTGATGGAAACTAAGTCCATTTCACACATTTGTAGTGCAGTATCAAATCATACCGGAAGTTAGTTCAAAGATTTGTCAAGTCTGAATAGACAGGAATAGCGTATATGACAGAGTTCAGTATTTTGGTCAGTGGATCTCTCCAGTTAATCATTGTGTGTTGGGAATCTGAAGGAGTGTAGAGGAATGTTAGGACAATCTAAATCCAATATTTTAACCTCCGGTGACAAAGGGAGTAAAAGTTATGAGCATTTGAGTACAGGGTCCTAATATGACAGAACAATTCTGTGAAGAATAGGCTGACTTGTGTTAGATCCTTGTGCGGATCTAGTAGAAGTATTTTGGTGAGTTCTATATGGGATATAATGTTAGTGGCTGACATGTATGGTGACCTACAAGTGTTATTTCTGGTACACATCAATATTGGTGTATGGATTCAACTAACAAAACAGAGTACTTGTATTGTTTGTTAAGTTCTTCATAAGGCTGACAGTAAGGTGATTGAATTTCTTGAGGTAGATATATATAGCCTGATGAGATTTTATGTCTCAATTTTATCATTTGAAACCTCTATTTGGCATCTTTTTCATGATTGAATTTCTTTGATGAACTGGAGTGGATTGTTCTTTGTATCGGCCTAACAAAAGCATATCACTGGAACCGAGTTACTTATCCCAATGATGGACCAATATGTGTATCAGGCTGACATGAACTTTTTGGTGGAACTGAGTTACTTGTCCCAATGATGGACTGACCAAGGACTTGAATTAGTGAGACCTAGTTCGTCTCTCTGGAGTCTCTGGTCACTCCGATGTCGGCAGGACATGGAACTTTGGCAAGAGTCTCTCTGATAGTCTTGGTCACCCCGATGAAGCTTTACTGTTGGAAGGACATGGGACTTCACTATGTTTCTCTTCAGTGGACCTGGTTACTCTGATGGAGGATGTTCAGTGAGAGTCTCCATGATAGGGTAGACCATTGGTTATGTCGGCAACAAAATTCTGCGACATTTGTATATCCTATGGCTTTGTATATAAACTGAAAGGATGATCAACGACTAATACATGTGGGATATTTAGTATCTCATGAATGCAAATGGTCATGAATAAAAATGGTTAAATCGAATAGTTGTTTGCAGGAATTGAATCGAATGTGTATAATGTTAAATACTCCTATCTACATTTTCCCCTTAGAATTTAACATTAGGAAGGCTATTTCTGCACCTGTGCTTTCCTTACAAGTGGTATCAGAGCCTGGCTAGTTGTGTTATCCTTATGGGTAGGTTGGGTTTTTTGTGTTGATTTTGCAAGTGGGAGTTCTGTAGAAGTCTATTGTGTCTTATCTACAAATTAAGATGACAAGCACATGAAGAAGAATAGACATTGAAAAGTTCAATGGGACAAACTTTGAGTTGTAAAAACTTAAAGTTGAAGATATGCTAGTTGATAGAGATCTTTGGGTTGTTGTGTCTGGGAATAAACCCTCAAGAATGAAGAAATAAGATTGGGACTTAATAGATAGGAAAGCTAGAGGACTAATAAGATTAAGTCTTGCAGATTCTGTTCTGTTGAACGTCCATGAGGAGAAGACTACAAATTCTTTGTGTAATAAATTAGGAGACATATATCAAGGCAAGACCTTGGTGAATAAACTTTTCTTGAGAAAGAAGTTATACTCCTTGAAAATCATCTGAATGCATTTAATATGGGTATTGCATAGTTGACATCTATTGGTGTAACTATAAGTGAAGAAGAATGTTGTATGCTTTTGTCGTGTTCCTTGCCTAACACATGGGATCATTTGGTGATGGATATTGGAAGTACTACAACCAAGTTCAAAATGCACAAGGTGGTTGCTTTACTTCTATCAGAAGAAATGTGAAGGAAATCTTCTGAGTGCTAAAGAGGCCCTTGCCATTTGAGGCAGATCAAAGCAAAAAGGTAATCAGAAAGACAACAATCAAAAAGACAACAATCAGAAAGACAAGAAGACAAAGTCCAAATCTAAGTCGAAGGAGAGATCAAAGTCTGCTGGAAATAAGTCCAAGGTGAAGTGTTGGAACTATGGTCAGACTGGACACATCCAAAAAGAATACAAAGAGGAGAATAAGAAGAAGAAGAAGGATACTTATGACAATGATTCTTCTTAGAGTGATGCAAATGCTTTTGTAGCAGCCTTGGCAATGCCTGCATCTGAAGATGTATGGTTAGTGGATTCAGGGACATCATTCCACATGACATCTCATAGAGAGTGGTTCACAAAGTATGAACTGTATGCTAGTGGGAAGGTGTTCCTGGCAAGTGATTCGACACTAGAAATTGTTGGCCAAGGAAGAGTCAGAATCTAGTTCCCGGATGGCAGAATAAAGGGAATCGATGGAGTGTTACACATACCAGGTCTAGCTCGTAATTTACTCTTTGTTAGTAAGCTTAACGATGCTGGTGTTCAAGTAACTTTTGTGAATGGTGGCTATAAGATGACTAGAGGTTCTATGGTATTGGCAAAGGGTGAATGCATTGGAACACTATATAGGTTATATGCTAAACCTATGTGCTGTAATATAGTCTCTAAAAAGTCTGAAAAAGCTACTGTTGTAACACATGATGCAAACTCAATGGAAGTTAAACTTCCAGCAGAGAAAACAATGCTCTGGCATCATGGCCTTGGGCATATAGTTGAAAAAGTTTTAAAAACCCTAAAGAATAAAAACCTGGTAGATGGGCTAATTGATTGTAATCTTGAGTTTGATTTCTGTGAACATTGCATATTTGGAAAATAGAACCATGTTTCATTTTACTCAATTTCTCATAAATCTTTTGGTGTTTTGGACTATGTACACTCTAATGTTTTTGGTCTAGTTGATGCTCCTAACCTATCTAAATCAAGATATTATGTATCGTTTATTGATGATTATGTTGATAACTGAGAGGAGGGGGTGAATCAGTTATCCTAATTATTTCTTCTTTTGAACTTTCTCATTAATTAATGCAGCATTAATTCAAACAAAACATAACCATGAAATGAAAAACACATGGCACAGTATTTTTGACGTGGAAACCCTGTTAAGGGAGAAAACCACGAGGTGATTAACCCAAAGATTATTCTCTGTTAGAAGAATAAGGAATTACAAAATGGCACTTGCCACTTAGGGCTCACTGCCTGAGCACACTGCTCACAAAGGAGGCACACTGCCTACAAAGAGACACACTGTCTAGAAAAGAATGTTATACAATGCTTGAACTAATTGGAAGCATCCACATATGTTGGAGTTCAGTTCCGGTTAGGCTTAGTACACTGATCTGCTACACTTCATCTTTCCTCTTCTCTTTATTCTGCTTTCCTTTTACATACCGGATCTTTCATACTGCTTCTGCTCTGCTCTATACTTATTCGCATATCCCATCAACCAACAACACCACTCACAACTAAATCCATCGTGCATATATATCCGTACAAGTAATTTCATCACCTTTCTGTCGGCACCCGGAATAGTCAATCTTTTCATTAATTCTAATCTGTCGGCTGAATCGTACCACATCAAGTAATGTGGATCAAGCATATACTTGTAGAAATCATTTATCATGTCAACCAAGTATGTTTCATGCCTTCATAGCCTTTAACATTATCAGTAACCTATCCGGAAGGTAGTCTGATGTTCTGTCAGTCGGTTCTTCCTTTGTTCACACTGTCACTCAGGAATCTGGTACTCAACTATTCATATCTTTTTCCTCATCTATCACCGGAGGCTAAATCCTTGGAATATACCACTCAAGGTAGTCCTCTTGACTTCCCCAAATCCGCACTGCACCAAGATACTTCCTCTGAGAGATCTGGACCAGTCTGTCAGACCTTGCTACATCCTTTGTTCTTGTTCACCGGACCACAATAATCTTCATTCTGCTTCCGGTAGAGACACACCATGACTTGCGGATATGTGGGATGACCTTTGTTGCCATCAATGACAACAACCATGAATCCATATAGTGTCTCTTGCCAACAATCTCCCCCTTTGGCATTGATGGCAACACTTAGTGAAAAATGACTAAGTGTTTACACTATGCTCCCCCTTGGCTGATGCTCTATCTTTATATACATTTTCCGGAGCTCCCCCTTAGTTGGATTCCTCATTTTTCATTGCTCCTCACTCCCCCTTTGACATCAATGGCAAAGGGTAGGGTCCGCACACCAAAATTTTCAAAATTTGTACTATACTTAGCCGCATATTACATACTTACATAAACTGTAGAATGTCTGCAAAGGATGTCTTCAATTGGACCAGTTCTGTACCCCAACTTTGTTTCATTCTATCCAAAATTGAAATGTGACCACTCAACAAAAATGCAAAAGCTTCTTCCCTCTTGAGATCTGTCAGATCATTCGTTTGGGCGGTAGTCTGAGCATCACTTATGGCCTCATGCATGGTTTCTAACTTAGGGATAATAATCCTTCTAAGTTCTCCCATCCGGTTAATTATATTCTTCCTTTCCTTCTCAAGGTTCTTTATTGCATTTGTGATTGCAATAGTTTGACATTCTTGATTTACTATAGAGGAAGAGAGAGGATCAAAACATTGAGACAAACTTAGTAGTTTGTCATGTTCCTCTTTTATTTTCTTCTCAATTTCTACTGTTGCTTTTGACCAGGAGATACAAAATTTGTAAATGTCACCGCCATCCTTAAGAGCATTTTCTAGGCTCTTTATCCCAATACTCATATTTCTCCTATCATGAGAGATTAATCCTAGTACCTCTGAGAATCTCTTATCCAAAAACTCCTTCCGGACCTTTTCTTCAGCTAATTTTTCTAGGGATTCAAAATGTGTACCAACACTATTGACTAAGGTTTTGAGATTACCGGAAGAGGAGGCTGTGGGATCTTTCTGGACCGATGGCATAATCTTCTCAAGCACTCCGGAAGCAGCTTCTATCAACTCACAGTCTTCCATATGAGACTTTAGGAGTTTTTCATTTGCCTTAGCATTTGCAAATGAAGCTATCTTCATTGTCTGTACTGGAGAGAGAGAATCAAAGTTGAATGGACCTTTTAGAAGCTCTGGTTCATCAATCTCTATTGTTTCTTTGCTCAGAAATTTTTGAATAGTTTGTGCAGTGTCTCTTGCCAGAGACAGATGTTTCTTCTCTTCTGCAGTCTTGGAACTGTCCTTTGGAATTTTCTCTCCTTCCACATTCTTACCACTATCAGTTGTGGTTTTCTCTGTTGGAGTCTTCTCTTTCTCTGCATCCTTGGTACTGTCAACTTCCTTTTCTTTTACCGCTGCTTCTTTCTCCTGTAATTTCTCTTCTTCTTTGGATCCGGAGACTGTAGGGGAAACCGGAGGAGAAATGTTGGTTTGTTCAGGGCCCATCTCTTCTGTTGCTTTCTCAGAAGTTTCTTCTACAACACTTGTGGATGAGGGATTAGTACCCAAGTCCTCTACAACAGGAAGATTAAACCTTTTGAAGGCCTTCCGGAGGATCTCTTCTGTATCCATGGCCACCTTGTCAGTCTCACCAAGCATGAGTTGATTCATCCTTGCTTTACTCCTGAACTCATCTTTGCAGTCTTTGAATATTGTGTTCATTGTCTTGGGATCAATTTGAGGATATAGCTGAATAGCTATCTGCTCCCGGATCTCAAGATCTTTTGCCTGGGCATTGTTCTTTCTTATTTCTAACTTCTTTTCTAGGCTTTTAGGAATTTGAGATATAATCTCAATGAAAGCCTTATTGTATATGTTCAGGTACCTGATTGTGGCTTCCTATAGGATCTTTTGGTCAGCCTCATTGTAGTCATCATAAAATTTGGCCATTGGTTGAAGGTTTCCATCCACAGTGACTGATTTGATTACACTCTCTAGAGATAGGGTGGGCTTTTCAATAAATTCTTCTGTCATTTCTTCCTTGTCTTGGCCTGTGGAGGGTTTACTGGATCCTTTCTTCTTCTGCTTCTTTATTTCTTTTACCCCCTCATCTGATTCCGTTTCCTCTTCATCTTTCTGACTTGTATAAGCCCTTGTGGTTTTTATTTTAGACCTTTTCTCTCCTTTACCGGATGTCTAACCTTCCGGTTTTGATATTTTTGAGCTTTTGGTTGTACAGGTGTAGATCCCTTTGATGATCTGGTCCGGGATGAGGTTTCCACTGGAGTACTTTTCTTGCTTTTCTTTTCTACCTCTTTCTTCTCTTCCTCAGCCTTTTGCCTCTTTTCCTGGTTGGCATCAAGTGCCTCCTTTGGGATGCCTAGGCCTTGAGCAATATGCTCTACTTCTTTTCTCACCTTCCTCTTTATCTTAGGTTCTCTGAGTTCCACATGGATCTTCACACTCAGCTCCTCAAAGGTTCCAAATCTTTCTGCCTTTGGATCTTTGGGCTGACTAATCATGTGTTGAACATGCAATTCCACAATCTGTTCATCAACCTCATACCCCATGGGCATGATCCAGACTGTCCTTAGCTCTACTGCCTCCATTAGGCACTGATTAGTATCAACCATAAAGCAGACTGAGTCTTTGTATTTTTCAACAATAGACTAGGGAATTCTTTCTCTTGCTTGCATCATGCTCTAGAAGTTTTTGAAGTATCCCCACAGGGCTGTATTTCTTGCTTTGGCATCCCCAAGCCCATGTAAATAATCTGTGATTTGGGCTGCTACAGGTTTGTCATTCTGTGATACCCATCCACTTGATCTGGGCAGCTCATTCATGAAGTAGAAAAATAGACATAATATAAGAGTACCATACTTGAAAGAATTCTTTTTGTCCTTTTTGATCTTCTGTATATTTTCCATTAATTGGCTTAAAAGAAGTTCACAGAGATCATAATCTGCATTCTTCCTCAGGATCTCATAGGCAGTATATACTACTGTTCTGGATACAGAATTCTCCCTACTGGAGTGATAAATCTTGTATCCTATTATCATAGATGCATACTTGATATCCAGATCAGAAATATCTTCAATGGTCATTGCCCTCTTATCAAATTTTGATCCGGTGGCCTCAGTCACAATGTTATTTTTGACAGATTTTAGGATAGGTATCCCTCCGGAAGAGTATAGACCAGTTACTGCCCTAATTGCCTCTTTTGTGATCTTGCAGGGTCTATTCAGCCATAGGAAGTTGTCATGTATTCTACTCAATACGTACCGGACCCATTCATTTTCTTCAAAGCAGGGGAAATGAATGAATTGATCAAAATGTTTCTTTTGGATACCCTTATACTCTGGTTTAAGCTCAAAAGCATTGTCTATCAGTTGTTTGTGATAGAAATCTCTTAATTTGAATTCCCCAAATTCCTCAATACTTGCATGTATGTAAACCCTAATGTCTTCTATGTGTAAAACGCCATGAGGAACACTAGAGAATGCTCCTAAGGGATCTACCTCCAATGACTTGTATGGGTGTTTCTTAAATTCAAGTTGGAGCCTATCTGAGATCTTTACTATATTCGCAGTAGCCATTTTTCAAAAGAGTTGTAGTGAGATATCGAAAACGGAAAATACCTTATGCGCCTTGGGTTACACGGAGTGGTTGGATTGATTTCTGTATGTAATGACTTCTGCAAGAGATCTTCAGTGAACTTGATGAAGTTTGTTGCAGGGCTCCACTTTTCACTTCTTCTTGAGTGTGGAATGAACAAGTGATTTATGAGAAATCCCTTATATTGCTCCGCAAACCCTAATATCTGATTGCAATAAATGCTCGACCTACATTATTCCGGTTTGCCTTATTCGAATGACTTGAAAAACTGGATCAGTCCTGATTTATGAACATCATGCGGATCTTCCAACCATGAACAAATCAAGATGACACATCACAAGGACATCCCAAATACTCTGTCCAATCCACAAAATAAGACAATGCACTTCTAGATCTCTTCAGATCTTTCTGTAATCCTCTGTCATTCTGGAGCATCTCCCAGAACAGGTTCTACATGGTCGATCACAACTTCTTCACATCTTCATGCGGACCTCTGAAATCTTAGCTGGATCATCTCAAGACTCATATCTACAAACCCTTTTCTCCGCATCTTGTGCCTAATCCGGTACCACTTGATTGGCTGGGGGAACAGGGTTTTCTTTGTGTCTCCCCCTGAGCCAGAGCTCATTTCTTAATTTCTGGAAGGAATATCAGCACCAGAGTCTGGTACGGATCCAACCTCTACCTTCTCTAAACTTTTCTTCACCCAAATCTTGTTCATCTCATTCCTAACTTCATCCGCATTCATCTTTTGTTTACCTTTGTCTTGATTCTGACTATATACTAGACCTCTTTTGTCCTGATTCTTGCTTCTGTAGACTTTTGCATTATGACCGGACCTATTACAGATTTGGCAAACAACATTTCTTTGCATATTTGACTGATAACCTCTTGATCTGCATTGATTAGCCATATGACCTACTCTATTGCATGTAAAACATCTACCATTGAATGATTTGTTCATTTGCATATTTCTGCATTCATGAGACTTATGTCCATACCTTTTGCAGTTAAAGCATTGTCCGGAGAAGGATGAATTAGTCTGATTCATTCTCTTTCTGCACTGATTAGCTTTGTGACCAAAGTGATTGCAGTTGTGGCAGTATCCATTGAAGGATGGATATCTTTGAGCATTGGGCTGTCTTACCGGAGATCTTCTAGGCCTGTTCCTTGGATTTTCTAATCCAAAATTCTTCTGACCGGATCCAGAGCTTTCTCCTTTCTCATATCCTAAACCACACTTGACATCTGTCCTCTTTTGATTTCCAAGAAGGACTTCAAGTTGAGTAGAACTTATCTTGAATTTCTCTTTATATTCATTTGCTGTTTGAAGATCCCTTTTGAGAGAGACAATTTGATCCTCAAGTTTTTCTTCATTATCTTTAGCATCTTCAAGATCAGATTCAAGATGTCTGATAATCCTATCCATCTGGTGGCAATCTTTTGATTTCTCTTTGAGAGATTGTCTTAGATTGTCTTCAGTTTTTCTTTTCTCTTCAATCTCTTGAGTAAACTTTATAACTCCTGATTCAATTTCATGTCTTACCATAATGACTTCTTTTGATAACTTTTCACATAACTTAGTTTTCTCAGTTAACTCTTCATTTGCATTACTTTCTTCACTTTGTCTTGCCAATTGCTGGAGTAGCTCCTTTCTCTTTTCATAGAGAGACTTAATTTGTCTTTTAGTTCTCTCATGAATTCATCAGCCTGTTTGAGTCTTTCCTTTAATTCATTGACTTCAGAGTTTGATTGTTCAAGATCCTCAAGGGCAGTCTTGAGTTGCTCCCTTAAACCATATGCATCCATTTTAGCTCCCAGATCTTCCTCAAGCTGTTAGGCTCTTATTAGAAGGAACTTGGCTCTGATACCAATTGTTGATAACTAAGAGGGGGGGTGAATCAATTATCCTAATTATTTCTTCTTTTGAACTTTCTTATTAATCAATGCAGCATTAATTCAAACAAAACATAACCATGAAATGAAAAACACATGACACAGTATTTTTGACGTGGAAACCCTGTTAAGGGAGAAAACCACGGGGTGATTAACCCAAAGATTATTCTCTGTTAGAAGAATAAGGAATTACAAAATGGCACTTGCCAATTAGGGCTCACTGCCCGAGCACACTGCTCACAAAGGAGGCACACTGCCTACAAAGAGACACACTGTCTACAAAAGAATGTTATACAATGCTTGAATTGATTGGAAGCATCCACATATGCTGGAGTTTAGTTCTGGTTAGGCTCAGTACACTGATCTGCTGCACTTCATCTTTCCTCTTCTCTTTATTCTGCTTTCCTTTTACATACCAGATCTTTCATACTGCTTTTGCTCTGCTCTATACTTATTCGCATATCCCATCAACCAACAACACCACTCACAACTAAATCCATCGTGCATATATATCCGCATAAGTAATTTCATCACCTTTCTAGTCGGCACCCGAAATAGTCAATCTTTTCACTAATTCTGATCTGTCGGCTGAATCCTACCACATCAAGTAATGCGGATCAAGCATATACTTGTAGAAATCATTTATCATGTCGGCCAAGTATGTTTCATGCCTTCATAGCCTTTAACATTATCAGTAACCCATCTGGAAGGTAGTCTGATGTTCTGTCAGTCGGTTCTTCCTTTATTCACACTGTCACGAGCAGGAATCCGGTACTCAACTATTCATATCTTTTTCCTCATCTATCACCGGAGGCTAAATCCTTGGAATATACCACTCAAGGTAGTCCTCTTGACTTCCCCAAATCCGCACTGCACCAAGATACTTCCTCTGAGAGATCCGGACCAGTCTGTCAGACCTTGCTACATCCTCTGTTCTTGTTCACCGGACCACAATAATCTTCATTCTGCTTCCGGTAGAGACACACCATGACTTGTGGATATGTGGGATGACCTTTGTTGCCATCAATGACAACAACCATGAATCCATATAGTGTCTCTTGCCAACAGATTATTCAAGAAGGGCATTTGTTTATTTTTTGAAAAGAAAATTAAAAGTGTTCAGTCAGTTTAAAGAATTTAAAAATCTTGTTGAAAATTAGATTGGTAGTAAAATTAAATGTTTGAGAACAGACAACGGTAAAGAGATCTAAATTGGATAACAAGGTTGTCAAATGTATCTTTATTGGCTATGGAGTTGGTGTTAAAGGATACAAGCTTTGGAATCCAGAAATAGAAAAGGTGTTTTATAACAGGAATGTAATTTTTAGAGAGCTAAAACCTTTGTGAAAAGAATCTTGGTGTGTGGAAATCACTTCCTACACTAATCTAATGAGGAGAGGGCTACGTAAATTTAATTGAATTCTTACAGCTACAACAACATAGAACATCTAATAGAGATATTACAACAATACACATGAACCAGAAAGAAGACATAAGAAGAGAGATAAAGATATAATGTGGGGAAAACCCTTATCAGGTGAAAAACCCCACTCAGAAACCTGCATAATGTATTATCAAAACTAAATGTTGTTTACAATACACTTGCAATGCAAGCTTCAATGGTCTTCAACACTCATATCTAGAGTCAATCCGATAGAGTAATAGTTCCTGTAAAACCTGTAATACTTCTCCACCTCCAAGCACCTATCTATATAGAATATACAAGGCAATATTGGTCCTATCTTGGGATGGGCATCCAACTTGGCCTCATGGCCCTAAACCCATGCCTAATGACACTTGGTCAACATTGTAGAATGTTCCTAACACTTGTCCATAGCTCCCATCCCAAAGAGGTAGCCCATTTCCAAAATGGGCTATGATAGATGCTCTTACAACACTTATGACCGTCATAGAATCTGTCATAGCGGTTACAACTTACAGCTGTAAGAGAATCTGTCATACACGGGCTATAAATAGCATATTCTGTTACATGTCATAGTCCACCTTGTTGTGCCCAAATATTCCTTTTTCAAAGATGCTTCATGACACATGTCTTCACCTGTCTTACAAGCTTCTATTTCTAACTCTTACATGTCATAACTTCGTCATAGGAATCTGTCATAACCATTTCAGTCAAACATTCCCTTACACAACATGAAAGATGCTGACACATGGCAAAATGCTCCTACCACAAATTGGGATGCCTATCTCCTCATGTGAGGACAAAATTACAAGTTGTCATCTTCCATGTAGGATGACACATCACCATGCCACATCCCACAAAATGACAATATGGAATTTACAATTAATTTACAACATAGGCAATGAATTAATAAATACAAACATAAATAATGCAAGGAATTACCAAGGTTGAGACACCTAAATTCCTGACATTCTCCCACTTGCCAAACACCTTGTAAGAGCTAATAGAATAACAAGATTTAACTGCTATAGGCCAAGAGGCCCATAGACTCCGAACACCATCTGAACTTCTCTATGCCCACTGGTTTTGTCTATACATCTGCAACATTCTTCAAAGTTAGCTTTCCATCCTCAACCATGTCTCATACGAAGTGAAACTAAACATCAATGTGCTTTGTTCTAGCATGAAAAGTTGGATTCTTCGCAAGGCAAATTGCACTCTGACTGTCACAATTGATCGTGATCTGACCTACATCAACACCAATATCTGAACACAATCTCTTAAGCCAAATGACTTCCTTACAAGCATGAGTTGCTTCCATACACTCAACTCCTATCATGGACAAAGAAACCATAGGTTGTCACTGACTCATCAAACTAATAGCACCACCAAACAGTGTAAACACATAAGCACTAGTGGATCTCCTGTTGTCAATGTCACCTACCCAATCTAAATCCACAAATCCATGAATATCAACAGAATACGGGGGTTCTGTAACATTACCATGATAGCAAATGTAATACTCGGAAGTACCCCTCAAATATTTGAAGACTCTCTTAACTGCATCCCAATGAACCCGTCCAGGATTAGCCATAAATCGACTAAGGACTCCCACTACTTGGGCAATGTCTAGTCTTGTGCAAACCATAGCATACATCAAATTGCCAACAACACTAGCATAAGGTACTCTGCTCATGTCCTCCATCTCACTAGGAGATTTTGGACAATCCTCAATAGACAACTTTGTCCCCATAGAAATACGAACACACAATGGTCTATAATCTACCATGCTGAACCTATCCAACACGGTCTTCACATACTTACTCTGGCTTAACCAAAGTTTTATGTTGGTTCTGTCTCTTCTGATTTCCATTCCTAGAATGTACCTAGCTGCCCCTAAATCTTTCATTTCAAACTGTGCTGACAACTGAGATTTGAAATCAGAAATCATATTCTTAGCCTTCCCAATGACCAACATATCAACAACATACAGTGCAACAATGAGAATATGATCACCATCAAACTTATAATACACATAGTGATCCAATTTCAATCTCACAAATCTAATAGACAACACAAAGGCATCAAACTTCAAGTACCATCTCCTAGGGGACTGCTTCAAACCACACAAAGACTTCTTAAGATTGCAAACCAAATTTGCTTTACCTTTCACCATGTAATGCTCTGGCTATGACATGTAGATTTCTTCCTCTAAATCACCATGAAGGAAAGCCGTCTTCACATCCATTTGCTCTACCTCTAAGTCATAAGCTGCTGCAAGAGACAACATGAATTGAATGGATGTCAACTTTGCAATGGGAGAGAAGATCTCACCATAATCTATACCCTCCACTTGTGAATACTCCTTCGCAACCAATCTGGCCTTATACTTCTCAACACTGCCATCTGCACCAAATTTCTTCTTGAACACCCATTTGCATCCAACGGGTTTCTGTCCAGGAGGCAAAGGCACCAAGTCCCAAGTTTGATTCTTTTCCAAAGAAGCCATTTCATCCTCCATGGCCTCCTTCCAGGAACCTACATCTTTCATGTCCATTGCCTCTGATACAGTTCTAGGTTCATCACTGTTAGTAAGCAAAGCAAAAGCACAACTAGAATCAAGCAATGTAAAACCAAACCTTTCAGGTTGCTTTCTTATCCATGCAGACCTCCTTAAGAGCTAAGGTTGAGGTTCAACTTCTTCATTTGAGGTTTCAAAGCTACTAGAGCTCTCCTCATCATTAGGTCCAACATTGTCTTTCTATTCAGTCTTCTCAGGGGTAGGAGGAAACTGAACAACATCCTCTTTCTTTTCTTTTTCTTCTAGTTGTCAAACAGTGGAAGAAGGTGTAAGCTCTCTGAAGATGACACTTCTGCTATATAACACTTTTTCAGCCACAGGGTCCCAAAGCTTGTATCCTTTCACACCGACACCATAGCCAATGAAGATACACTTAACAACCTTGTTCTCCAACTTTGACCACTTCTCCCTAGGCACATGTGCATATGCCTCACAACCAAAAACACAAAGATGCCTTATTGAAGGCTTTCTACCAGACCACACCTCCATGGGTGTCTTTCCAACAAGAGCTGATGTAGGAGATCTATTAACAAGATAGCAAGAAGTGGCAATAGCTTTAGCCCAAAACTTTTGTTCTAGGCTAGCTCCACTAAGCATACTCCTAGCCTTCTCCATCAGTTTTTTGTTCATCCTTTTTGCAACTCCATTTTGTTGCAGAGTGTATGGAGTTGTCTTATGTCTTTCAATCCCAAGTTCCTTGCAATACTTATCAAATTTTGTAGAACAGAACTCACCACCATTGTAAATTCTCAAACACTTAATCTTTTTACAAGTCTAATTTTTAGCAAAGGCCTTAAACTCCTTAAACTTACTATAGACTTCAGATTTGCTTCTGAGAAAATAAATCCATTTCCTTATACTATAGTCATCTATGAAAGATACAAAATTTATAGATTTTGATAATGAAGGAACATTAACAAGACCAAATATATCAGAATGAACAAGGTCCAACACACCAAAAGACTTGTGAGAACTCGAATAAAATTGAACATGGTTTTTCTTTCCATAAATGCAATGTTCACAAAAGTCAAACTCAAGATTACAATCATCTAACCCCTCAACGAGGTTTTTATTTTTTAGGGTATGCAGACCCTTCTCACCAATGTGGCCAAATCTCTTATGCCATAACATTGTCTTTTCAGCAGAAAGTTTAACTTCCAAGGCATGATTACAAACATTAGAACTAGAAACAACAGATCTTTTAACTGCTTGTTTAGATGGTGGGGATGAAGTGACTGTTGCCCTCTTCTTTGAATCAAAAGAACTATTGCATTGTGAAATGCATGCCTCCAGCTGAAATAGAGTACCTCTCCTAGTACCCGTAGCAAGCACCATAGCTCCTCTAGTCATCTTGCATTAGGTTCTTTTGAAAAGACAAACTACACACTTGCATCATTCAAACTGCTTACAGAAAGTAGGTTCCATGCTAGGCCTGGGATATGCATAACCCCAGAGATCCCCTTCACTTGATCATTAGGGAATCGGATAGAGACTCTTCCACAACCAACAATCTTTAGATGAGAGTCATCACCCAAGTACACCTTTCCACCATTGAACTCCTCATACTTTGTAAACCAATCACAATACGAGGTCATGTGGAATGATGCACCAGAGTTGATCAGCCACACATCATCAGATGCATGGGTTGCCAAGGCTATGATGAAAGCATCACCATCATCTTTTGATTTTTCAAAATCTGAATCAGGAGCTTTCTTCTTTTTCTTCTTCTCCTCTTTGCATTCCTTTCGAAAATGCCTAGATCTACCATAGTTCCAATAGATAGCCTTGGACTTTCTAGGAGATTTGGATCTCCCGTGGGATTTGGATCTACCCTTCTTAGCTTTCTTGTCCTTTTTTTTGCCTTTCTCCTTGGGTCTTCCACGAACCACAAGAGCCTCTTTGGCTACATCAGAAGACTTTCTCCACATCTCTTTAGATAAAAACATAGATACCACATCTTCCATCTTGAATGTGGATGTGGTGCTTCCAATAGCCATGACAAGGTGATCCCATGAGTCCAACAAAGAACAAAGCAGGGTCATACATCGATCCTCCTCCTCCATCTTTACACCAATTGATGTCAACTGTATAACCAACATGTTAAAAGCATTCATATGTTTGGCAACAGATCCTCCATCCTCCATTCAAAGAGAATATAGCTTCTTTCTCAGAAAAAGTTAATTAACCAAGGATTTGGCTTGGTACACATCTCCCAACTTCTTCCAAAGCAAAGTTGCAGTCTTCTCCTCATGGAAATTTAACAACACAAAATCAACAAGACTAAGTATTATGTGACCCTTAGCCTTTCGATCCTTAAGATCCCAATCAACTTGTGACATTGCAACTAGTTTAGTTCCATTTACACTTTCCCAAAGGTCTCGGTCAACAAGCATGTCTTCCATCTTGAGCTTCCACAGCTCGAAATTAGTGCCATTGAATTTCTCCACTTAAAACCTTCTTGATGTGCTTGCCATCTCCTTGTTGTAATAGAAATTAGAATACTTTGCATAGATTCCCACTAAAACTTAAGATTAGCTCAAAAAACCCCTGCCCAACAGCTAAGACCAAAATTGGCTAGGCTCTGATACCAACTTAAAGGAAGCTAGGTGTGCAGAAACCGCTTCCTACACTAATCTAATGAGGAGAGGGCTATGCAAATTCAAATTATTCCTTACAACTACAGCAACATAGAACATGTAAACAAGATATTACAATAATACACATGAACTAGTAATCTCATGAGAACCTTAGCGTTCTAATCCTTGAGATCCCAATCAGCTTGTGACATTGCAGCTAGTTTAGTTCCATTGATAGTTTCCCAGAGCTCTCGACCAACAAGCATCTCTTCCATCTTGAGCTTCCACAACTCGAAATTAGTGCCATTGAATTTCTCCATCTCAATCTTTCCGAATGTGCTTACCATCTCCTTGCTGCAATAGAATTTAGAATACTCTGCACAAACTCCCACTCAACTTAAGATCAGCTCAAAAAACCCCTACCCAACAGCTAAGACCAAAACTGGCCAGGCTCTAATACTAACTGAAAGGAAGCTTGGTGTGCGGAAATCACTTCCTACACTAATCTAATGAGGAGAGGGCTAATAAAATTCAATTTAATTCTTACAACTACAAAAACATAGAACATTTAACAGAGATATTGCAGCAATATACATGAACCAGAAAGAAGACAGAAGAAGAGAGACAAAGATATAACGTGGGGAAAACCCTTATCAGGTGAAAAACCCCACACTCAAAAACCTGCACAATGTATTATCAAAACTGAATGTTGTTTACAATACACTTGCAATGTAAGCTTCAATGGTCTTCAACACTCATATCTAGAGTCAATCTAGCAGAGTAATAGTACCTATAAAACCTATAATACTTCTCCACCTCCAAGCACCTGTTTATACAGAATATACAAGGCAATATTGGTCCTATCTTGGGATGGGCGTTCAACTTGGCCTCATGGCCCAAAACCCATGCCTAAGGACACTAGGTCAACATTGTAGAATGTGCCTGACACTTGTCCATAGCTCCCATCCCAAAGAGGTCACCTATTTCCAAAAATGGGCTATGATAGATGCTCTTACAACACTTACAACTGTCATAGAATCTATCATAGCAGTTACAACTTACAACCATAAGAGAATCTGTCATACACAAGCTATAAATAGCATATTCTCTTACAACATGTCATAGTCCACCTTGGGGTGCCCAAATATGCCTTTTTCAAAGATGCTTCATGACACATGTCTTCACCTGTCTTTCAAGCTTCTATTTCTGACTCTTACATGTCATAACTTCGTCATAGGAATCCATCATAACCGTTTCGGTCAAACATTCCCTTACACAACATGAAAGATGCGGACACATGGCAAAATGATCCTACCACAAAGTGGGATGCCTATCTCCTCATGTGAGGACAAAATTACAAGTTGTCATATTCCATGTAGGATGACACATCACCGTGCCACATCCCAGAAAATGACAATATGGAATTTACAATTAATTTACAACATAGACAATGAATTAATAAATACAAACATAAATAATGCAAGGAATTACCAAGGTTGAGACACCTTAATTACCAACACTTTGGTCATTGATACTCAGCCAGAAAAGACAAAAGAGAAGAAAGAAAAGAGTGAAGTTAGTATTCCTCTGACCCCTGAAAAAGAGGAACAATGATCACCAAGTGTAGATGATTCAAAGGAGAGTTTGAGCAGCTCTGAAGGTTCTCATCAAGAGCAATAACCTAAACCTTCGTCTCAGCCATTGAGGAGATCTACACGTGAAAGAAGACAACCAGATAGGTATGGTTTTTCTATACTTGATACAAGTTGTGTCTATGCTTTGCTTACTGATGCTGATGAGCCTAGGACTATGAAAGAGGCTATTAATATGCCTAATTCAGATTCTTGGATGGAAGCCATGAATGATGAAATGTCGTCATTGGAGAAAAATGGAACCTAGAATTTGGTACCCTTGCCTAAAGGTAGAAAGCCAGTGGGCTGTAAGTGGGTGTTTAAAAAGAAATATGGTCCAGATGCTAGTATTGAAAAGTATAAAGTAAGACTAGTTGTAAAGGGGTATTCTCAAAAGGAAGGAATTGATTATGGAGAATTTTTTTCTCATGTAGCTAAGCTAACGTCCATTAGATTTATGTTGTCACTTGCAGCAGTGTATGACTTTGAAATTGAACAGATGGATGTGAAGATAACATTTCCTCATAGGGATCTTGAAGAAGAGATTTATATGTCCCAGCCAGAGCACTTTGTGATAAAAGGTAGAGAACGTCTGGTATGTAAACTCAAGAAGTCTCTTTATGGTTTGAAGCAATCTCCCAGAATGTGGTATCAAAAATTTGATATGTATGTTTTATCTTTGGGATTTGTGAGGTCTAAATCTGATCCTTGTGTTTACTATAAAACTTAAGGTGATCAGATTCTCAGTTGTCCTTGAAGTATGAAATGAAAAATTTGGGGGAAGCAAAGTACATTCTGGGAATGGAGATCAAAAGTGATAGATCCAATAGAAAGCTTTGGCTCAGCTAGAGCAAGTATATTACCAATGTTCTTGATAAATTTAATATGTTTGACTATAAACAACTAGTTGTTCCAGTTTTGTAGGGAACGAAACTATCTATTGAAGATTGTCTAGAATCTTTAGATGAAATTGATAATATGAAGAAAGTACCTTATGCAAGTGTTGTTGGTAGTCTAATGTATGCAATGGTATGTACTAGACCAGATATTGCCCAAACAATGGGAGTTTTAAGCTAGTTTATCACAAATCCAGGTAGATCACATTGGGATGTTGTGAAAAGAGTTATGAGGTATTTGAAGGGAACCTCTGATTAAGCTATATGCTATCATGGAAACTCAATTGGATCTCATAGATCTATCAGCATTTAGGGATATGTTGATTCTGATTGGCAGGGGACATTAATAGTAGAAGATCCACCAGTGGATATGTGTTCACGTTAAATGGTGGTGCTATCAGTTGGATGAGCAATCAGCAGGCTGTAGTTGCTTTGTCCACAATAGAGGCAGAGTACATGGCAGCTACTGATGCATGCCAGGGAGCCATTTGGTTGAAAAGGTTGTGTTCTGATGTGGGTTTCTATATAGGGTAAATTTAGATTCATTGTGACAGTCAGAGTGCTATTTGTTTGGTGAAAAAACCTACATTTCATGCTAAGACAAAACAATTGATGTCCAATATCACTTTGTTCATGATATGGTGGAAGACAAAATGGTGAAGCTAGAAAAGGTAGATACTTTGGAAAATGTTGCAGATGCCTTGACTAAACCTGTGAGCATGGCCAAGTTCAAATGGTGTTCAAAAGAAATGGGTCTCAGTGAATTTAGATTGATATGGAGGAAACAATAAAATCTTCATCAAGTGGGAGATTGATGAAATTTTATGTCTCAATTTTTGCGTTTGAAACCTCTATTCGGCATCTTTGTTCATGTTTGAATTGCTTCGATGAACTGGAGTGGATTGTTCTTTGTATCGGCCTAACAGAAGCATATCGCTGGAACCGAGTTACTTGTCCCAACAATGGACCGACCAAGGACCTGTATCGGTGAGATCTAGTGCTTCAATATGAGTCTCTTCGGAGTCTCTAGTCACTCTGATATCAACAGGACATGGCACTTCGGCAGGAGTCTCTGTAGCGGTCTTGGTAACCCTGATGAAGCTTTACTATTAGCAGGACGTGGGACTTTGCTATGTGTCTCTCCAGTGGACCTGGTTACTTCGATGGAGGATGTTCAGAGAGAGTCTCCACAACAGGGTAGACCATTGGTTATGTCAGCAACAAAATTGCATGACATTTGTATATCCTATGGCTTTGTATATAAACTGAAAGGATGATCAACGACTAATGCATGTGGGATATTTAGTATCTCATGAATGTGAATGGTCATGAATAAAAATGGTTAAATCAAACAATTGTTTGCAGGAACCGAATCGACCGTGTATAATGTTAAATACTGATCTTATGCACATTTCGAGAGTAGTTCAATCTATCAAGTTCAGCTAGCAATTGAAGAACAAAGAGTGTTCATTATGTATATGTGTAGTAGAAGTGAATAATGGTATGATCTGGGAATTGATGCCTGATCAAGAAAGGTTGAATGCTTTGTTGTAATCTCTTTGGGTTTTTTGTTAATAAAGTTGTCTTCTTGTGGTGGTGGGTTTTTTACCCAAAAGGGTTTTCCCACATACATCTGGTGTCCTCTGTGATTATAATTTTGTGCTTATTCTAAAATTCCCTTTTGTGCATCTTAATGAATTGTATTTAAAATTAAAAACTTCCAGTCTACATTTTCCCCTTATAATTTAACATTAGGAAGGTTGTTTCCGCACCTGTGCTTTCCTTATATAGCCGATGGATTCGAGTGTATTAAGTGATAATGTACGTGAATATGGAGTAAGTGCAAAAACTACAGATAGAAGTGTGAAAGAGAAGAGATCTAAGGTACGGATCATGGTAGAGTAGTAAATAGAGCAGAGAGAAGATGAAGTGTGTAAGATTAGTATTCTATGTCTAACTGGAACTGAATTCTTGCATTGGCAGATGCTACTCATCAGTACAAACAATCTTTAATCCTTTTGTAATCACTCTTGTAGGTAGTGAGCCTCTTTTGAGCAGTGAGCTCTGGGCAGTGAACCTGAAGGCATGTGCCTTCCCTTTTTGTACTACTTTTAATAGAGTATAATCTTTGTGGGTTAACCCCCACCGTTGTTTTCCCCTTAACCGGGTTTCCACATTAAAATTCTTGGTGTCAAGTGTGTTATTTGTGTTTCTTCTCATGTGTTATTGATTCTTTCTTATATCATTAATCTATTATGAAGTGGTAAAGAAGAATTAACTGCAATCACATGCACATATTTTCCTAACATGTTTGTTTCCTGTGCAGGTATAGAGAAAGTTATATTACTAACTTGTTTATATGATTTCAACATGTGGGTTAAAATGTGGCTCCCACGAGGGTTGAGCCCAGCATGATGGCCTCATGTTATAGTGAGAGATGGTAGTGAAATAAAACATCATGTTTATCAATTCTAACAAGTATCTATCACTTACAATAGTGAGTTGAAGAATATCACTATTGTAAATCACAAATGCTTGTTAAAACATAACTCAATGAAGTTATCATCAGTCATAAGATGCAACAACATATAAAGTGGTAGTCTAAGATGTAGAACTGTCACAATCAAGGCTCTACTGTCATAAGTCCATCAGGAGAAATCATGTTGATTGCATAGAAGACACCTAAGAAGGTAAGTTTTGCCAAAGGATGTATAAGACTGTAAAAGGTATATAAGACTTTCCAAGGTTTTGCATATGCTGTCAAGGTGCAAAGAATAGTGAGTTTCACAAAAAAATAATATACTGGATAGTGTTGCCTCTTCAATGACATAAGCATGGTGACATTATTCAGAGAGGGAAAGACAGTGAATATTATGGTTCCAAAAGTCACAGTGTAAGTCTATCAAGACAAAAACAAGAGATTTACAAGGGTAATGACAAGAAGAGTGAGATCCTAAAGATACCCACTACCCACTGTTTGAGCTTTTATAGGAAGAACTGGTCTATACATAATGATAATGATGACAGTGGTGCCTAGTTTCATTCTCAGAGTATTATGAGACTATGTTTTTAGAAATTGTGTTTGGTTGTAGACATGAAAGGTCATAAGGTCATACATCAGTCATGAAGCATAGACATGGATAGCTTGATGAAGCCATGGTTTAAAGAACAAGAGGGTTTGCAAATTAGGTTTCAGTCAGAGAGCTTCATTGTTATTGTAAATAAGATTGTCATACCTAAAAATACCTTTTCAAAATCAACATTTACTCATGCATGTAAGAGGTAGATCCCCAATAGGATAGCAGTCATGTGCCATATGTGCCAATTAAACACAGTAAGAAGTAAAAGATCATTGTTTTCCTCTTGTGCACAAGCAAGAGCTTGAAGACATTAGCAAATCATAGAAATAGTCACAAAAAAAGCATTCATCTCGTATTAAACATCAGAGGGCAGCATTACAAAGAAACAACAATAGCAGTCAAGGTAAAAGTCAGAGGTATGTTTCAGTTTTGGAAGTCATGCAGTCATGAGGGATAGCAAGAAGCATGAAAAGCCATTGTGTGAACAAAAATTTGCATTTGCTAATGAACAGTATGCAGAAATGGAACAACCACAACAGAATAATGAAAGAAGACAAAAAAGATGTAAAATGCTTCTCCAAAAGGAGTCATAACACCATACAAGGGTGACAGTGGATATGGTTTGTGATAACCTTACCATGAAGAGGATAATAGAGGTTATAAACCATTAGAACATGGCCATGTGCAGCCTCATGGATCTTGATGTACCTAGTAGAGGAAGAGATAGTCATGAGAGAGGTCTTTTGACATCTTAGATAAGGTGATTACAAGTTTGTCAGAGAGTTGGAGGTTCTCAAATATCAAGTCAAGTTCCATAGTTTCAAAGGAGTATGAAAACTCAATGAAGAAGCCAAGAGAGTCTATCCCAAATTAGGATGTTGGTATTAAGGTAAGTTCCTATATGATCATGTTAGAATCTTCTCAATCAGTTGCAGTAGTCCTATTGAGTTTCTTTCCCTTTCATAATAGTTATGAGATCCATTTGGGTATGACTGAGTTTTCAACCTTAGAGATAAGGTAATTTTGAAGGTCAATAAGGAAGAAAGTTAAGACCATCACTATTCATCACTATATTATATACAAGGTGTTAGAAGGTTTGTCACAGTCATACAAAGGCATATAATAGTCAATGAAGGTACTGTTGGATAGAGAGGACAGTGACTAGAACAAGCTTAAGGTCTGCCAATATCTATGAAAATCATGAGGTCTCATATAACCTGTAGGACCATATCAAAACCTAATACAAGTTTGCTTGAAGTTATACTTATATAAGGTGCTCTCCATACCCTAGAAGCAATATAGAAGGTCTCAACACTAGGACACTCTACAATAGGTCTAAGAACAGTCATCCAAGCATGACTATAATAATAGTCACGAAAGAATAGTGCCAACTTTTTCTATTTGATCATTAGTAGCATGATTGTAATAATAGTCATGGAGGAGACAGTCAGCACACAGTCCAAAATCACTATGCATCATTCATAATGAAAGGAATAACCAATGGACAAAAGGAAATGAAGGTGATAGTTATTTCTTCCATCAAGACCAGACTTGAAGAAAATGAGCTATAGAAAGCAAATATATCTATGACTTTGGAGAGCATCTAAGGATAGTTTAGAGTGCTTTCATGCTAGGTAAAATCATGTTTTGACTTTTTCTTCATTCAGGTCTCTTTTAGAGTGGGATTCAGTTGCTATATTTTAGGCTTTTTATAGACATCCAACCCCAGATAGTTGGGAGATCCTCTTTTGATGGATTTTTGGAAGGAGTTGATGGATATAGTCAATCTTTTGACTCATTTGTAGTTAGTTCTAGATATGCATTCTTTGATACTTGTGACTTTTTGAAGTCTTTTAGCAGATTGGAGTATATTTTGTAACTCAGTTTTGGACATGAATATCATTGACAACCTTGGATATCAGTGATTGGAGTATTTTGTCTTCTTACATATTTATTTCATTGTGTGCGCATCAATTGATTGATCGAATTACTTATGGAATTTTGTTCATTTCCTTGTAATTTTGTCTCATGTTAAGCACCTTTTATAGAGGAGTGTGTTGTCACAGGTTATAATTTGTGTCAAAAATGCAAGTTGCTTTTAGCTGTGAAGTTTTCTTCCTCCTAGGAGTTAGCATTTCACCCTTTTTATAAAATACTTATGCAAGGACATATAGAAGTGAGTTGTGCAATTCTTGACTCCTGTTATTGAAGGCAAGTGTTGTAATCTGGGTATTATGTCCTAGTTAGTTTGGTGTATCACCTTATTAGTTGAATTATTAGCTTTTAGTTTATGTTCTCTCTATCCTTTTTCCTTGATAGAATAGTAGAATAGGTTAGATTTAGGTGATAATCATTAGGAAGTTGGCCTTCTCCGGAGGTTGATCTCTACTTTTTCAAAGCCCACATTTTGAGAGGTCTTCCCATGTTACACTGAGTGGTTGAATAGAGTTCAACAAAGGGTGCACATTCAAGTGATAACATGTATATTTAGTCATTAATTTGGTAGTATATTTAGTCATCAATTTGGTAGTATATTTAGTCATTGATTGTTGTTAACTAGTCATTTATTTTGTCATTGTAATCATTAATTGCCGTCAATTGGTAGTATATTTAGTCACTAATTTCTGTCCATTGGTAGTATATTTGGTCATTTTAATCATTGTTTTTCCATCAACTGGTCATATATTTAGTAATTAATTTAGTCATTGATTGTTATTAACTAGTCATTCATTTACTCATGGTAGTCATTTTTATTTACTGGTTTCCATTAATTTGTAGTAAATTTAGTCATGATATGAATAATTTATTAAATACCATAAATTTTATAATGTAGAAAAAACATATTATTAAATTTGAATTAAAACATAAAATCAAATAAAAAAATTACATATACGAACAAGCTACAACATGCTAGAATTAAAAGATTGATTCAACATCATGATAAAGAAAGGTAATCTGCAATAAAAATTATGATGCATATATATATATTTCAATATCAAGTTATAAGATATCAAAACTGTCTAAGAGTATGTATATAAATATAATAAAAAATGTCAAAGTTGTCTAAGAGTTTCCAACTCTTTCAAATACACCATGAAAATTGAGATTCCTAAACAACACATTCAAAATACTACATAAAGCAGTGGACCAAGATGTCTAACAACTAGTACATGATAAACATCAACTTGTTTAGGGTAAAATTAGATTTGTTGATCTTTTGTGGTTTAAATGTTAAAATCCTTCTTTCACCCTAACATTGAAGGATATAAGGTCAAGTGGCGAGCACTATCATACCCTAGGTCACTTGCAAATGAGGGGAAGCTTGGATTAGGGAATTAATTATCAATTTTTCCTTCTACTATGCTCAATTAACCATTAAAACCCTAATTATGCAAATACGACAACAAATTGATGAATTACGGAAAAAGCTCTTGTAGACAGGAGTAAAATACTAAATTGTAGAATACTTATTTTTGGGGTTCTGAAGTAGAATAGTGAGGGACACTAGAGCGGGTGCCCAGTCCAAGGTACCTACTTTTTTAGGGAATCTGGACCTCCTTCAGACATTGATCAGCGTTGTAACTTCTATTTTCTGGAATCAGTTTGTAGAGGACACAGGAGCGAGCACCCTAGTCCCATAAGTGCTCCTTTGTCCATCTTTTCTTTAGATCTTGAATCCCTAATGTCTTCCTAGCCTTCCTACAACTCCACTTTTCTCGGATGTGACACATGTAACCTGTAACCACAAGACTTGGTTTGGGGGTTGTGGTGTTTAGAGGTTTTCCTCAATCAAACCCCGGAGGACACTTAAGTCTCTGAACACCGTTGTTAGATAAAGAGGGCATGCCCTTGTGAAGAAGAGGCCAAAAACCAAAGGAATCAATGATAAAAACACAATGATATGTCACCTTGTAATGAAGATTTCGTGGAGGAAGATGCTCTTCATGCCATGAAGGAATTGATGCTCAAATCTACAAATATCAATGCAAAACACACACAATTCTGCTCTTGCAACACAATAGAAAGCCTTGAATCGCCTTGAGAATGCCTGGAGTTCACAAAAACAATCTAATTGAGATCTAGTTTACAAATGAATGCCTACATATGTTTATATATGCATCTACAAGCACTCCTGCCAAGATATTTGAAATTCAAACTTACCGTGTTGGCAAAGGGACCTAATAATGGTCACTAATCGACACCCAGAAATTAAGGCTGCCCTAAAATAGGGCAGGACTAGGGGGTGAGCACCCAAGTCCTCCCCCCTATTTTAGGCAGGGTACAGCTAAAAGGGTCCTCCTAGGTCCTATTTGTCATGGGACTTAGGTCTCATTCCATCAGGATGCTAAAATATGAACTACAATGTCCTAAATGCACTCTAAATACCCGGGAGCTAAACCTTATGAGAGAAAAGCCCCCAAGGGGACATTTTTCGACGTTAAATTTAGCCCCCACTTTAAAGTATGTATGAACGCAAGGCCCAAACATGCATTAAAGTAAGGTCACAAACACAGAAAACACACCAATCATGGAGAAGACAGTAACAGTCACGCAGAACACGGAGTAGATAGTTAATGCATAGAAGACACATTAATGCGTGGAAGAAAGAAATGATATCTTTTCTTTTCTTTTTCTTACATATATGAAATGCAAATGCAAGTACTGGAAAGTAAACAAACCTCCCATAATACATGAAGCACTACTCAGGGTGCTAGTCTTTGTATATGGGGCAACACACACACAATACATGAAAAACCTCCCAAAATGCATGAAGCACTACTCAAAGGCACTGGTATTTGCATATGGGGCAACAAACATGCCAAAACACACACACTTGAAGACACGGAGAAAAATAGTAGACAAGCGATGGAGTGTGCCTATTTATAGGTCCAACACCATCTCAGGCACACACCGACGACTGGGTTTTGCCACAACAATCACCGAAGACATGCTTAAGGGTTGAGTTAGTCACAGAACCGCTCGCTAACTCCGCAAAGGACTTTTGAGAATGCAACCCCACCTGCATCACGGAGATGCCTTATAGTGAAAAGGAAGCATGGCATACCACCCCACCTGTGTCACAGAGATGCCTTATAGTGAAAAGGAGGTATAAGCTCAAAAGTATACAACCCCACCCGCATCACGGAGACGCCTTATGGTGAAAAGAAGGTATACACAATAGATAGATTGATTGATTGCAAACAAACTCAGGATGTAGGAAGTACTCATCGTACTAGACTACACCTGAGGACAAGCACATTGCTAACATCTACAATAGACAACTTAACTTATATGCCTCCACCTTAAGGTGATTGATATCAGTTATCGATATCAAGCATGTTAAGGTAGGAAGAAAACACACAAGGGAACATCAACTTTCACAAAGCCCATGCCCCCAGAGGTGACATGTACTTTACGATCGCCAAATCTTCCCACAAACACATCCCTACAAGCAACATGTTAGTGTCTACAACATCATGATAAACAACAACATCAATGCATATGATTAACCACACAAAGAGCCAAGGTTATACAATGAATTCGGAGTTCAAGGATAACCAAGGGCTATATCATGAATCTCTCTGAATCAAGTACTGCCAAGGCTAGATTGAAAGGCAAACAAAGGTGCATGGAGCAACAATATTGTTAATGTTTGTAAATGCGACGAAAACATCATCAAATTCACTACGTGGAAAGTACAAGAGCTTCCACTAGCCAAGCGTCTGATAAAATATACAACCCCATCGTCATATTAGGAACTATAGTCCATTTTTTAATTGATCTTGAAAGGGGCACTAGGTCCGCATCAGTATAAATGTTTGTTGTCATTCGCCTGCTAGATGGAAACACTAGAGGAAGGGAAACAATAAATAAGAGAGGAGGAAAAAAGTGTCTTAGGGATAGTCACATAGGAGGGTGCCCCCAAGTCACCAACCATGACACTATGTCTGTAGGACACAACAAACAACAATGAAATCAAAGAGAGCAATTTAGAAGAATGATGATACAAATAGAAGAAGGTCACAACAAAGGCAGTCTCCTGGTATCCCGAACCTTATGGGAGAATCCAGGGTCATTCCAGGAGGCCTAAACAACATATAACACATCATGGGGGAAACACATCACGAGAGAGATAACGGGTTAGAGATACTTACCTGTAGGGTCTTCATGCTAAGTATTATCATTAAGTAAATCATCGTCATCCTCCCACTCCCTAATGTTAGAGGAAGGTTAGATATAAGGTATCATAGCCCAATTCTTGTCTTGCTCATCATGTTGTTTATTGTTATGATCATGTTTATTTGGTGGAATGTTGGGATCATTTTTTTCTTGTTGAGATGCCAGGTAGGCTTGTTGCCTTCTCTTTCTCCCTTTTGCAAGTTTACATTGGTATATTTTACGACTTAGTTTTTGTAACATAGGGCTTTGATTTGTTATGGATTTTTGTGTTGTAGAGGAAGAAGCACCAAGATCAAAGGTCCTTTGTCTAGGTGGAATGTTTTCTTGTTGAAGCTTACTATCGTACTTATTCTCTATCCTCTCATCGATGTCCAAATGACTTGAATATTCAAACAAACGAGAGACATTAAAGGTCTTCTCTTCCTTAGTAAAATCCAAGGTGTGTGAACAATCTACTAAAGGAAGAAGATTGGTGGGAGGATCCACAGAGGTAGGAATTTGATTATTGTTAAATGAATGTTTTTTTTCTACCCATGGAATATGCTTTGTTAAAGGAAGCTCTTCATTCACTATTGCTTCTTGGCCAAGGAGAGCAGTGGAATTACTAAAGCTATCCCTAGTCTTCTCATTTGAGTATTCATTTATAGGGGAAGTAGGATAACTTATGGGATCATCCTCATCTTTTTTCGTGCTACTTATGGAGAAGAACTCAGTTAAGCTTTCTAATATTGTAGGATGTTCACTCATGAGGGTTAAAAATTGGTCAAAATCAATGTTTTTGACAAATGCATGCAAAGATACCATTGAAAAATGACATGAAGGTACCATTGCAATGTAAGATCAGATTTTGAAAAGCCTTTTCAACTTTATGCAAAAGTTAAGTGCAAAACTATATGCAAAAATGATCTTAAAATGCTTGATTTTTTTATACTTTTCCAAAACCAATGAATGAAACAAAGGATGCTGTAAGGATTTAAGTCAAGGAAAGAAAGTTATATGTCTAATATCAGTCCAAAACAGAAATATAATCACTCTCAACACACTCTTGATGCAAATCCAAAATGCCAAGTCGAAATATAGTGAAAATATGTCAAAATAGGCACTTTTTTCACCAAAATTCAATACAAAAGAGCATAACAAAGGGTGTTGTGAGGAAAATGATGATGGAAAGAAAATAATATAAGTAATAACAGCCACTTGGTGCCAAAATACCCAAAACAACATGATTTTAGTGCAATTTAAGGTCAAACCCTAGTGAAAATATAGCAAAAATAGGCCATTTTTCACGGTTTTTCAACTCCAAGACTTAGCAAAAGAGGTGTTGTAAGGAATTTTAGGAGGTACAGAGAATAATATCAGTAATATCAGTCACCTCAATCCATAAAATTGCTCACAACACATTTGGAGTGCAAACTAGGTCAAACCCTAGGGCCAAAATAGCCAAAATGTGTAGTTTTTCACCAATTTTTCACTACAAGAGCCTATTAAAAGGGTGTTGTGAAGATTTTTATGAGGGGAAGATAATTATTACCCTAAAAACAGTAAATAAATGCAAAAATATCTTTCACAGCACACCTATGGTGCAAATTTATGAAGTCGATAAGGCCAAAATTAGTGAAAATTATTGTTTTCGAAGCCCTAGGTTTGAGATTTTGGAACAAAATGCAATGAGAATGATTTAATGTATGATTTATGATTAAATTGACTTATTCTAAGATCTAAAAATGATTTTCAAGCTTAATCATGCAAAATTCCCATGTAAATTTAATGAAATTGCACCAAAATTGCTATTTTTTGTTGAAATTTTCAATGCAAAAATGCAAATAATTTAAATTTAAATGCAAATTCACACTAAAATAGAAGACTCCAGCCAAATGAAATTTTGAATGAACCTCTAAAATTAGTATAAAAATATGATAAAATAGTTTGCCTACGAACCCTAGATTTTGGAATTACTAGGTTATCTAAAGATTGACAAAATTTCCACAAAACCCTAGCAATTAAATGATGCAAATACAAAGAAAGATTTTGAATTTTGTATTTTTCTATAGTTTATATCAGATCTGATGCAAAAATCATGAATTAGGAAAAATTAGAAAGAACTGACACAATTTAGTAAGCCCAATAATGTAATTTTTTTCTATTTTTCCAATTTTTCTATTTTTGTGAAATTTTCTCAATGTAATAAATTAACTAACCAAATGAATGAATGAAATCACACTAAATCTATAGAAAAACACTCAACAAGTTGCAATTTAAGTTCAAAGACACGGGTTCACCAAAATATTTAGGGTAAAATTGGATTTGTTGATCTTTTGGTTTAGATGTTAAAATCCTCCTTTCACCCTAACATTGAAGGATCTAGGGTTGAGTGGCGAGCACTATCATACCCTAGGTCACTTACAAATGAGTGGAATCTTGTATTAGGGAATTAATTATCAATTTTTCCTTCTACTATGCTCAAACAACCAATAAAACCCTAATTATGCAAATACGACAGCAAATTGATGAATAACAGAAAAAGCTCTTGCAGACGGGAGTAAAATACCAAATTATAAAATACCTATTTTTGAGGTTCTGAAGCGGAATAGTCAGGGACACTGGAGTGGGTGCCCAAGTCTAAGGTACCTACTTTTTTGAGGAATCTAGACCTCCTTCGAACACTGATCAGCCTTGTAACTTCTATTTTCTAGAATCAGTCTACGGAGGACACAAGAGTGAGCACCCTAGTTCCAAAAGTGCTCCTTTGTCCATCTTTTCTTCAGATCTTGAATCCTTGATATCTTTCCAGCCTTCCTGTAACTCCACTTTTCCTAGATATGACACCTGTAACCTGCAATCACAAGACTTGGTTTGGGGGTTGTGGTGTTTAGAGGTTTTCCTCAGTCAAACCCCAGAGGACACTTAAGTCTTCAAACACCATTGTCAGATAAAGAGGGCATGCCCTTGTGAGGCAGAGGCTGAAAACCAAAGGAATCAATGATAAAAACACAATGATATGTCACCTTGTAGTGAAGATTTCATGGAGGAAGATGCTCTTCATGCCATGAAGGAATTGATGCTAAAATCTACAAATATCAATGCACAAAAAGACACAAGTCTGCTCTTGCAACACAATAGAAATCCTTAAATCACCTTGAGAATGCCTACAGTTCACAATAACAATCTAATTGAGATCTAGTTTACAAATGAATGCCTACATATGTTTATATATGCATCTACAAGCACTCTCGCCAAGATATTTGAAATTCAAACTTACTGTGTCGGCAAAGGGACCTAATAACAGTCACTAATCGACACCCATAAATTGAGGCTACCCTAAAATAGGGTAGGACTAGGGTATGGACGCCCAAGTCCTCCCCCCTATTTTAGGTAGGGTACAACTCAAGGGGTCCTCCTAGGTCCTATTTGTCATGGGACTTAGGTCTCATTCCATCGGGATGCTAAAATATGAACTAAAATGTCCTAAATGCACTCTAAATACCCAGGAGCTAAACCTTATGAGGGAAAAGCCCCTAAGGGGACATTTTCTGATGTTATACAACTATGCCATTTTTTGCAATAATTCTAGTGGGCACCGTGTGAAGGTTCCTTATTTCTGTTTCAGATGGACAACTCCATCTATTTTGTCTTCATAAGCTAGGGGTATGTTACTTGTGACCTTTAAAATATTTACATTTGCATCTCCTATTCCTTTCAAGTTGACTTCATGTACAATATGTTGGATTCAAGATAGACAACTGAGAGGGGGGTGAATCAGTTTTCCAAAACTTTCTTATAATTAATCACTTAAATCCTCTTTGTAATTCAACAGCATAATAATAAATCAATCATAAAAATATAATGCAACAATTTAAGAGCAAAAACACATCAACACATGTGACACCAAGATTTTAATGTGGAAAACTCGGTTAAGGGAAAAACCACGAGGTGACTAACCCAAGATTGTATTCTTTGTTAAAAGAATAAGAAGAATAAAATGGCACATGCCAATTAGGGCTAACTGCCTGAGCACACTGCTCATAAGAGGCCCAATGCCTAGAGGAGACACACTATCTACAGAATAATAAATATTACATACTTGAACTGAAGAATAGCATCTTCACCATGCTTGAGTCAGTTCCTTTTAAGCCCAATACTTTAGCTCTACCTTTTGCTTCTCTACTCTCTACCACACTCTCATCTCCACAAGATACCTTTGAAATGACTTCACAACTCCTTATTTATACAAGACATTGACTTAGGGATAATCATCCAAGTTGGCATACGTTATAGAGCAAATACATAAATACAACATGACTAATTACAAAAAGACTTCATGCGAATCAACACACTATCAGCCACATAGATCTGAGACTTCAATCTTCCTTTAGGAACATGCCATTCTTCACAAAACATCTTCAAGATCATCCATAGGATGTGTAACTCATCTGGTCGGCCAAACTTAGGAAGAACATCATCATCTGGAAGTAATTCTTCAATTACAAGCTCAATCTTCAACGCAGACCACCAACACAAACTGGACACAATCCAGAGAGCTCCACAAGCTTTCCTGAATCACCAAGAACATCCAAACTACTTCTGCTTTCTGAAATCATCCTCTCTTTCATCTGAAACCTCAAGAACATAGTCTGTCATCACTGTCATATTGGAATAGATGCTTGCGGACCCCCAGACCATGAACCAATTGAGTTGTCAATTCATATTGACTTCCTAAACACTCCACCAAATCCACAGAACAAGATCTTGCTTTTTCGGATCTCACTGGACCTATCTATGTCACTCTGTCACCTCTAAACATCTGCCAGAAACAGTTTTACTTAAGTGGCCATAACTTCTTTAGATCTTCATGTGAACCTCTGAAATCTTTACTGGATCATCTTAAGACACATATCTATAAACCCTTTGATGTACATCCTCTAATCTTCATCTTAGCTGGGATCTTTACCTCACTGTCTTCATTGTTCTTCTTTGTTCCTGATAGGACTAATTTTCTCAATATCCTCAACATACAGCTCATCCATGTTGAGATCAATGACAACACCGGTTAGGCCCATACTTGCAACACAATAGATAGTGAGTGAATCTGCCTAATGCCCACAGTAACACCATCAAACGGATCCAACACCCTAACTTTATCCCATTCTTGGATTTTATCAACACATTTCTACAAAAACAAAAAAATACACATTATATTGAAATACATAATAATTATTACATAGGTAATGATTTCCCTTATTTACATAATAAAACAACCATTACTTATGTTGGAACAAAATTTTAAAACCCTAAAATTTTGTTAATTCCTGCAATTATTCCAAATAAACTATTCTCACAATGTTATTTTAATTTTTCATTCGAAATAATAAATCTAATCGGCTTATATCCTAGCCTTAATAATCCCACGACATCCCACCGATACCCAAAAGGAATAAAATCATTAAAGTTAACCCCAAAAATCCCTTAAATAAAAAGGCCATACAAAGGGATATCATTGGGAGAATGCTATGTCAAGAGGACTCAATGTAGTGTCTCTTTGATAGCCCGAAGTAGTAAATATAACTCATCTTGCATGTAAGGCTAACATCAGAAAAATTAAAGAGAATAAAACATTTTGAGGAGACTAAAGGGTATCAGGATGACTCGATCGCATATCTCTTCGATATCCTAATAATACCAAACATATTGATGGGACCAATGCATATTAGTGTGACACCTAAATGTGTCACATCGATACAACGATATCTATCAATAAAAGCATATCGGGGGGACTCAAGGATATCAAAGTGACATAATTTTAGGTCCCGCTGATACATCGATAATTCTTATTAAAGGGCATTTTGAAGGAATTTAATAAATAAAAGGGATCATATAACACATAAAAGATATCGATGGGACATAATGATATCGGTGTAACACTATCCGAAGTCATCCCAATAGCCTGAAAAATGATGAAATAATGTCGAAGAAAGAAAAAAGTGACCATCCTGATAAATCAGTGACATGACTATTTGACATGAATTAGATGGCTCATGGTTGAAAGAATTAATTATTTCTGCATAAGATATTTAATTTTCTAGCCATGGATATGGCATCAATGAGCCAGAGCTGAAAGAAGTGATTTCTAAAAGATTTTTGAAACTGTTGAGCAGATGGAGAAAATTGAGGAGCTTAGAGATAGGAAACGACAAAGTTGCAGATCAAGGGAAGCTTGTTCAAGTAAGTAGTCCAAGCCTAAATTTGAATTGACAGAGAATTGTGGAATTCATAAACACATAAAACTATGGAAATTAAGAATGAAAACCCTAAGAAAAGGTAGAAAACCAAGGATAGACATTTAAACCAAGACTTGATAGAATAATGCCCGGGGTCTGGACAAAGGTCTAGAAGAAATGCTCAACTAAATCCACATGCTGAGAAATTGGAAGATGCTAATAGACATGTAGGGGATTCGTGCACCCCTATAAGGGGATATGACCTGTTCATGTACCATTATAGGAAAATGCACAAACACAAACCAATCTCAAATCCTTGGAAGTTAAATTTGGGAAAATTAGTACTACCCAATGTGTTTCTGAATATAGAACTGCTTAAAATGTTGGCAGATCATTATAATCCACAAACTTGTATGATTGAGCTTAAAGATGGGTCTAGGTTTATTCCTATTACCCAGGATTAAATATCAATGGTCTTTCAATTAGATTCAAAATTTGATATGGTATTCAGGATTAAGGACTTATTGAATGAGAATCAAAATCTAAGTAACACTTATAAAAGGTGGAGGCTACTGTTTCACAGACCTAGGGATGAAAACAATTACCTCATAGTGTTCTCAGGGTGTAGGATCCCCCTTATTCGGTTGATCTGTTTGAACCATATTTCAAATATACTTATTACTCAGTCTGTCAGGTATTAGGTGTGGATGCCCCTGAATTTATGAATATACAACCAATGGTTCTATCTGTAGATATACAAAGCCCTAATGCCAGAACATCTTATTATGCCGAATATCTCTCAAAAGATCTTCACAATTATTTAAAGGCTATAAAGATAACAAGAAAGGCTTTAGATTTATGCATTATTCCTTATTTATGCATCTAGTTTTATATGAAGGGCAAAACATGGGCCTATGGGATGAATCTCTCAAGGTTAGAGATCTAGATAAAAATGGAGACATTAAGCCAGTACAAATGTGGACTGCCATTGGGATAGCAAGTGTGATAGGTCACATTATTTGTATTTCAAAGAGTATTTTATAAATCTTTTATATGCTAAATTTGTTTATCCATGCAATTACAATTTGTCACCCAATATACAAAGATTTCTCAAGCCAAAGGACATGGGTAAGAATAAAAAGATCAATTACAATTGGGGTGATTAGTACGTATACAGGGACTGCACAAAGATAAGAGTTTTTGGGTATGAAGGAGTACCATTTATAATCCCGAAGACTTTCCTTGATAGAATTGCATATCTAGAAATTGTTAGGCAATTAGCTTCATCTGATTTCATGCATTTGAAGAGACACAATAAGCAATCCTTTATGCCAGGCACCCTGTGTTTTGGAGATTTTACTACTTTTTCTGAGAAAGGATATGAATAAATTGAAAAGAGATTAGATTACTTTGGGATGCCTAAAGGAAATGCTAGGGAAAATTTTGACCCTGAGCATTTCATCAATCATGTCAGTACAATTCAAAAGTTGAAAAGGTATGAACATGTACTATTCGTGGATGAGGATTTAATTAGAAATGTTGATGAAGCTTCTACCATTGAGAGGAGAGAATGGTATCATAAATTAATGTTATCTGAGGCTTGGAGGGTAGCCCAAAACCCCAACTATAAGGGAGCTTTTCCAAAAATTATTGATCCCATAGATAGATTGAACATGTTAGTTTCAAAGGCACCAGAATTGATTATGGATGTCCCACTTGATATTTTTGAAAAAAGAGGTAGAAATATCAGGGAAACACAAGCTAGATATGAGGCTCCTTTGAGTCATCTTTCTCCTCAACCTACACATAATATTTATTTTTCTATGGATACTAACATTATAGATGATGAGGAACTGGATGGTGAGGATGAAAATGTACATGTTTTTGAACTTGTGATTGATAGCTATGAGCCACCTATGGATAGAGAAGCATTTGATATAGAATCCCCTTATGAACTATCAGAAGATATGAGACACCTAACTAGAAATTTTTTTGTCTCAGATAAAGACTTTATAAAAACCCTTGAGTTTAAAGTGTTTCTTTATGAATTCAAAGGCAGATAGGCTAGGAATAAGATGAAAGATATTTCCCCTGAGATACAAGTTGAGGTATCACATGAACTTCAAAATGAAATTGATAAATTAATTAATGACATGACCACAGAAAAGGGAAGAAATCTACTAGAAGAAGCAGGGGTGATGATAGTCCCAAGTTGGGATATGAGCTTAGCCATTGTTTTTGATACCTTCAAAAGAAATCAGGATAAGAAGATGTAGTTAATCATTGAAGCTTTGGATAAAATCCAGAAAGGTTCTACGTATGACCCTAATAAGGCAACTCTATTAATATGGGCACTTTACCCCCCACATCAGAGGCCTCAAATTGTTGATGATCCAAACAAAGCATTTAGTCATCTCGTAATATAGAGAGTTGAAGATGCTGGCCTATTGGATATTGCTAACCTGAATATCAATGTTGCCAAATTTACAAAAGCCCAAATAGAGAAATAGGTCAAGAATAACAATGAATATATAGCAGAAAACAGAAAATTACAATAAGAGATTGCCATGTATAAGGATATAATATCATCATCCAGTAATCAACTATCTTATTAAGAACCAGATAAAGAGGTGATGGAAGCCATAGCAAATGCAAATTATTGGAAAGTTAAAGTAGAGAAATTTCAAAAGGAAAGTGTTAAATTGGAAAGTGACATAAAAGTTGTTAAGTATCGGATGGCTTCCAAATTAATAAAAAGAAGATTTGAGGAGATGATTAAACACAGTGATCAAGTATGGGACTTACATAAAAGAACCCATAATACTTATAGAACCCATAATGCTTATCAGGAACATAAAAGATTGCATCTCAGATTGCTTGAGAAGAAAGAAAAACTAAAATCCAAAGAGAAAGCACTCAAGGAATGAAGTGGACTGATCATTGAACATGAAAGGTTTAATACAATATTGTTAGATGACATTGGTGATTTTGATCTACATGGGGATCTGGAATTTCCCAATTTCTTCAATAATAAGGGTAATATACAGGATAAAGATCTATGGAAAGATGAGTTGGTGCAGTTATTACCCATAGCTTTGGAGAAAGCCAACGATGAAGACAAAGTGATAGAGAATGTTCATAAATAGATGGACAAATTCTTCAAGCTAGAATCTGTCATGGAAGACATAATTTCCACTGATACTTGTATATCTCAAGAATACATCGATCACATTGCCAAGGTAAACCTGTTTAGTGCCAGAATAGTGTGAAAAGAAGCATGGAAGATTGAATGAAGTTTTGATAGTTTTGGTAATATATAAATCGATGTATTGCTTTAGCAATAAGGACAGGAAAAGTACATCTGATAGATATTGCAACATGGAGAGGAACACTTTTCCAGGCCTATGGTCATGGGTGTTCTACGTTGATTAATGGAGCCAAATCTTAGTCAAATTGCTAAGCCTATGCTTTATGATTCTTAATTATGTTTTAATTACAAAAGGTTGTAATTTATGAATAGTCATGTCTATTGAGGCCTGAAGCTTGTTCGCTTCCCACATATATAAGGGAGACCAAGGCCTTAGGAGAAGCAAGCAGTTCTCTGCAAGACAATTTTATATATACTTAATATTATCATCTCCAGTCATATTTCAAATTTCAAGGCATTACTATTATATTTTAATATTGTGTTGGGCAAGGATGATTTAAATTGTAGAAATATCTATGGTGTTCTGATTTCTATTGAAGTTCAAGTTTATAAGTTGCCTAACTATCTCCATTTTGGCTATTTCTTGTTATTTAAATCTCCAGATTTTTCAAGGCACATTTGTTGTCATTGTGTGGGTATTTTGATTGGTTTCTACTAGAAGTTGATTTAATTCCTTCTAGTTTCTGTCAAGGCCCAGTGACCTTGCAGTCTATAGGTGGGAGAAGACATACTTCACAGATTGATGTGCAGCTACAGGTTCAGGTGCAGAAGGAGCAACGAACAGTTTTGCTAGCGTCAACATGGAGAACAAGGACAAAATTTTGACACTTTTTTACAATAATAGATAGGGGCACAACACACTTAACAGATACTACAACATGGAGATGAGTACCTTGCCAGACCCGAGGTCATGGGTGCTCTCTGATGACTAACAGATTCATATATTAGTTAACTTGCTTATGCCTTTAATTTCTCTTTATTAAACATGTTTAGTTACAAGAGGATGTGATTTATTCAGTTGTTTTGGTTCATGCCTGAAGCTTGTTGCTTCCTATATTTATAAGGGAAACCAAGGCCTCGCCAATCATCATCTTTCAGCAAGACAATTTATATATTCCAATGTTATCTATCCAATCATATTTCAGATTCAAAACATTACACTTCAATGATAATTTAATATTATAATGGGTAAGGATGGTTAAATTTGTGGATATGTATGGTGTTTTGATTTTCTATTAATATTTAAGTTCATAAGTTGTTTGATTATCTTCATAAGTTGTTTAATTGTCTCCATTCTGTACTTGAATAGTACTTACTTGCATGTGTGTGTTAAAACAACAATGACTACCATGAAAGACATAAAAACAATAAATAGCACTCACCTCAATTCTAGCACCAGTACTACTACTCTAAATATCATGCAGATTCTTGTCAAGACATTCAACATAATGGTGCAGAAGCATCTAATGGACTTTATGCCTCCATGAGGCCATTTTGTAAATATTTGTTTTATGTTGTGTTTGAGTCATTTAATAAGGTCTTAAATACCATTTCTAAGGTGTGTAATGTGTTTTGAGTCATTATTAAGTTTATAGGTGGTGGTTTGTCAAAATTTGTAAATTCTTGCAGAAGTTGTCATGTTGACAAAGTGCAAAAATGCAAGAATGGAAGTTGAAGAGTCAAAAGGTCTTAGAAGTTGGTTGGTGGTTTTTAACTGATAAAAACAAGATTTAAAAGGTTTAAAAAGACTTTGTATGGTCGACCACAAGGTAGGTGGCCATTTGGATGCAAATTGGAACCAATAAACTCATTGTTTTCTTGCAAAATATAACTATAATATGTGTTGTATGGCCATATACGGAATGATATGGACCTGTAATGAAGATGGTTAGAAATATAATTTAATTTCAGATATTTTTTGTTTTTACCAGTCCAAAAGATAAGTTCATTTGATTTGTCTAACAAGGTAATCTTTCTAGCAGCCCTGTTCAGAAATTAAGGTTCCAGTTTTGAAGAAAAATTCATATCTTGAGATTCCACCATTGAAAACCCTTCAAAATTTGTGAGAAGGTGTTTTTTTGGGTGTTTGATGATTTCCCAAGGCTGCATGAATTTTGGAGATGGTTTGTATAAGGTAAGGTGATGCCCTAGGCTGTCTCTTCATGCATTTCGGCTATTGAGAGGCACCTAGAACTTGTAAAAAGAGAAAAGACCGTTGGAAATGTATGGGAAAGGTTTTCAAAGCATGAGCAGGCTATTTGAAGCATGTGTGAAGTTTTTGTGAAGGAGATAGAAGTCTGAACTTGGTAAGGAACCATTAACCCCTCATGTGCACAAGACAAATTAGGCCTTGGAAGAGGTGAGACTGTCAAGATTTGGGTCAATTGTTCCAAAGGAACTTATGATTCTTTTGGGATATGTTTTGTAAATTTGAAAAGGGTATTTGAAAATATTTTTATATTTTTTATATCTATTCTCCTTCAAACGTTAGAGGGGATTGTTTCTCTAAGAAGACCTACTAGGAATGGGCAGTCTATATGAGAGAATTATATGACTGGAGTTCCAAGATTCTTTGAGGGGCTTGGTTGTGTTGAACATGTTGTATGTACCCTATGGGAGGTGCCTTAAGTGTTGGTTTGAACCTTTGAGTCAAATTATTCATTTTGGTGTATAGTGAACCTTGAGTGGATGAAGGGTAGCTTAGGACAGTCAAAGGGAATCTTATGTTTTGCAAAGTCTGAGGTTGTGAAGGCCATTGTTGGTGTATGATTATCATTTCCATGCTACCTAAGTTGTATCTTGTTCTTTATTGAAGAATTACCACCTATTTGGTGAGTTGCCATGATGTTAAGCCTTGTCAAGAAAAAAAAAGGAAAGTCTAGTATGTTGAGTTGAGTTTAAGTGAACCCCCATGCTCTACATCACATAATCACTATCATCATTGTCCTCAAGTTGTTCATCTTTGTGGAGAGCTCTATTGACAGGGCCTTTTTCTTTTCATTCTGCTTTCATATAATTTCTCTACATGCGGTTTAATCATCATGCAAATATTAATATAAGTCAAGTAAATAATACAAAAACTATAATTTTTTGTTCAAAATAACATTTTTCTTCCACTCTTAAATGACTAAGTCAAGGTATGTTGTGAGATTCTTCCTTTATTGTAAGCAATAGATTCTAGTTTATAGGAGGATTATTATAGTCATGAACATAAGATTTTCAACAAGAAGGGACAGTCCCAGTCCTTCATATGATAAGGAAGATAGTAAAAGTTGTAAGATGGCAATCCATATCTCTGTCATAGGATAGTCCATAGAAAGGAAGGTATAGGAGAAGATAAAGATGATGCAGGAGCATCCTTGGTTCAAGAGCAATCTTGCATCAACCAAAAACATTTGCATTTCAATTTGTTTGCAGTTCAGTTTGTTTCTTTTCATTTTTCATCTTAGTTCAAATAGTTCAGTCAAAAGTAATTTCTATATTTTGGCCTGCATTCTATTGCAGTTGCATTTCAGACCTTACAGAGTTAGACTTAGCATCTAGATTCATTCATCTACATCATATCCAAAATTTAGAGCATTTGGATTAAATACCGAAAATATATCGCTATCAGAAGATCGACTATTTTCTTAGAACAAAGCATCCTGATAGTCTCAGACAATCAACTAAAGGAGAAGACCTGTGGAGCACTTCTTTGACTTGTGGAGCTTAATGAAACATCATTCAATGATATTTGGTTTGTGGCTAACCTTCCTTAAGATCCGCACTTTATTCCATTCATTTGCGGAGGAATTCTTCATGATTAGGTCCAACCTATCTGTGTATACACGTTACAGCTCTTCATTGGAGATTATGATCTTCCTTGGCTGATGTGGAGGAATCTTTTGTATTGGAGATGATATATAAGGATGTAATAGATCCCTAAGAAAGTAGATCTCAACAACTAGAATTGGATTCACAGTGGATAGTCTAGATTTTGTGCGAAGGTTCTTCAAAGCTATATCTTGTGTATATTTTGTAATTAGGCCTGTGAGCCCTATTGTAAGCCCGCATGGTGCTGACCAATCTATATTTGAATTCTTTGATATATTGAATGACTAAATCTACATTTACTTCATATCTTTGAGTTGATTCCATTGTGTTTACTCTTGCTGCATGGCATGGATAGTTCATTCTATGAACCCTCCTACCGTGACTGCACCAAGTGGTATCAGAGTGAAAGTTTGAATCTTTGGGAGCAAAGTGAGTGAAGTTGGCAAGGGAATTCCATAAGATCTTATTGTGAACAGATCGCCAAATTGAGGCAGGTTACTCGTGTCGCAACTGATCACCGATTGTGAGGTAGTTGTCACCCTGTAGCCTGATCGCTGAACCTAAGGCAATTTACACCTGATCCTAGGAAGATGCCACCGACGAGAGTTGCTGCTGTTGGAAGAATGGCTCGTAGGATGGATGAGATTATGGAAATCATGAAAATAATGAGAATTTATTTGGATGTTGTTGAGGAAGATAGGCGAAGAGGATTGACACCTAGACCTAATGTTGAAAGTGATGATGAAGAGGAATTTCAATCTGTTGAACAAATTCATGAAACCCTGGGAGGCGATGAAGAAGAAGAATTAGATCAAGTAAAGATGTTGCGAGCTATTTCAAAGATTAGGAAAAGACCTAGAGTGGATGCACCTAATTACATTGGCAATTTGAATCTTGAAGAGTTGATTGACTGGATAAATGACATGGAAGAATACTTTGATTATGAGGAAATTGAAGATCCGGAAAAGGTGAAATTTACAAAAACAAAGCTGAAAGGACATGGTACTATATGGTGGAAAGAAGTTAAATTGGATAGGAATAGAAGAGGAAAAGAAAAGATTACAAAATGGGATAGGATGGTGACAAAATTTAAGAATCAATTCATACCTGCTTACTATGAGTTGAAACTATTGAAGAGATTGCAAAACTGAGACAAAAGGAGAAATCTGTGAAGGAGTATATTGAGGAATTTTATAAGATGATCATAAGGATAGGACATAGTGAAGCAAGCAAGGATAAAGTGGCTAGATACATCAATGGACTGAGATTGAACATTCAAGAAGAACTAAGCTTGGTAAGGATGACATCTTTGGAGGAAGCATATCAGTTTGCCTTGAAAGTTGAAGAGAAGCTTAATAAGAGGCATGATTAGAGACAAAGAGGTAGAGGAGGTAAATTTCAGAGAGGTAGAACATTTTCTAGAGGAGATAGACCACATCTAGAGTAGAACAAGCTTGATAGCCCATTCAAGATGGAGGACAGAGATGGCAATGTCTACCAGAGCAATGACAGAAATTTTCATCACAGAGGCAATTATAATTCATACCGGAATGAAGGATAAAAAAGAGAAGGAAGAGGATTTGATAGGAGAACATTTAGAGGCACTTGTTTCAAGTGTGGTGGTGAAGGACATAGAGCATTTGAATGTAATCAGGGTAGTACAAGCAAGAAGACAGAGAACACTGGAAGAGCAGCCTATGTTGAAGAAGAACCTGTTGGATCACCTAGTTCAATTGGTAAACCTGGGAAAGGAGAATCACTTGTGATGAGGAGAGCACTTTTTCAAGTAGAGACAGATGAGGAACCACCATAGAGGAAGAGTTTGTTGAACCACTGTAGAGGAAGAGTTTGTTTAGAACTAGATGTAAATCAGGAGGTAAGTGTTGTAAAGTTGTAATTGATAGTGGTAGTTCTGATAATCTAGTTTTAAAGGAGGTGGTGACTAAACTAAAGTTGTAAAGAATGAAACACCCTAAGCCCTATTAGATAGCATGGATTTAGGATGATCATAAGGTACTGGTGAGTGAATAATGTTTGGTGAAATTTCATATTGGATCTTATCATGATGAAGTATTTGTGTGATATTATGCATATGGATGTTTGTCATATCTTGTTGGGTAGACCTTGGCAGTATGATACAAAAGCTATACATGATGGGAGAAAGAATACTTACATTATAACATCAAATGGAAAGAGAATTACTTTGATTCCTTTGGAGGATAATCCTAAGAATGAAATATGTGGGAATGCTAGAATCTTCTTGGTAGATGGAAGAAAACTTCTGGATGGTTTGAGACATGAGAATATGTGTTATGCTTTGATTCCTAAGAAGCCTTAAACATTAAAGAAGGAAACTGAAGAATCACAATCGGATGAGATAAAGGAGTTGCTGACAGGATATGAAGACATCATATCAGACAATGTACCTAAAGGATTACCACTAATCATGAGTATCAGTCATCACATGGATCTTATACTAGGAGCAAGTTTGCCTAACAAAGCAGCACACAGAATGACATCGACAGAGATTGAAGAACTGAATAGGCAGATACAAGAATTGTTAAGGAAAGGTTTGATTAGAGAAAGATTGAGTCCTTGTGTGGTACCTGTAGTGTTAGCACCAAAGAAAGATGGAGAATGGAGAATGTGTATTGACTCTAGAGTAATCAACAAGATCACAGTTAACTATAGATTTCCTTTTCCTAGGATGGATGATATCATGGATTGTTTGAGTGGAGCCAGATATTTCACAAATATAGATTTGAAAAGTGGATACCATTAGATCAAAATCAAAGAAGTAGATGAATGGAAAAATTCTTTTAAGACAAATGAAGGATTGTATGAGTGGTTAGTGATGCCTTTTGGACTGACAAATGCACCGAGTGCTTTCATGAGATTGATGAATGCAGTTTTGAAGAGACTCTTGGGTAAGTTTGGTATTGTATATTTGGATGACATTTTGATTTTCAATAAGACAAAAGAAGAACATTTGCAACACCTGAGACACATTTTGTAGAGATTGAGAGAGGAGAAATTGTTGATAAACATCAAGAAATGTAGTTTCATGAATGAAGGATTGGTATACTTGGGATTTGTGATTTTTGTGGAAGGATTGAAGATGGACCCTAAGCAAGTAAGAGCAATTGTTGAATGGCCTACACTGGGGAGCATTGGAGAAGTGAGACCATTTCATGGATTAGCCAGTTTCTACTGGAAGTTCATCAGAAATTTTAGTTCAGTTTGTAACCCTATGACAGAGACAATGAGAGGTGACAGAAAAGATTTCAAGTGGACATCAGGAGCAGATAAAAGTTTTGAGTTGTTGAAGCAAAAAGTGATAGAGCAACCTATTTTAGCATTATCGGATTTCAAAAAGGTATTTCAAGTTGATTGTGATGCAAGTGGAAATGCAATTGAACATTGGAGAAGTGAGACCATTTCATGGATTAGCCAATTTCTACTGGAAGTTCATCAAAAAATTTAGTTCACTTTGTAACCCTATGACAGAGACAATGAGAGGTGATAGAAAAGATTTCAAGTGGACATCAGGAGTAGATAAAAGTTTTGAGTTGTTGAAGCATAAAGTGACAGAGCAACTTGTTTTGGCATTACCGGATTTCAATAAGGTATTTCAAGTTGATTGTGATGCAAGTGGAAATACAATTAGAGTAGTATTAAGTCAAGAAGGTAGGCCAGTAGCATATTTTAGTGAGAAATTGAATGATGCAAGGAGAAGATATTTAGTTTATGATCAAGAGTTCTATACCATAATCCAAGCCTTGAAGAAGTGGAGACATTACTTGTTGGCTAAGGTGTTTGTGTTGTATACAGATCATTAAGCTTTGCAATATTTAAACAGTTAAGGTAAGTTGAATCAGAGACATGAGGTGGATAGATTTCATGCAGAGTTATACTTTTGTGTTGAAGCATAGGAGTGGAAAATCAAACAAAGTTGCTAATGCATTGAGTAGGAGAAGAAACTTGTTGACAAAGATGAGAGTTGAAGTGATGGGATTTGATGAAATGAAGAACATGTATGAGAGAGACACTGATTTTGGAGAACCTTGGAAAGCATGTAAGGAGCATGTTGTGATAGATAGGAGTAAATGGTTGGATTATTTCATTTAGGAAAATATGTTCAATGGAAGTCAGTTATGCATACCTAGAAGTTCAATGAGAGATAATTTGGTCAAGGAGAAACATAGTGGAGGATTAGCAGGATATTTTGGCATTGATAAGACAGTGGCTTTGGTGAGTGAAAACTACTTTTGGCCTCAGATACATAAGGATGTTAGGAAATTTGTGCAGAGTTGTAGAATTTGTCAAGTTGCAAAAGGAAGTAGTCAGAACACTGGATTGTATAAGCCTTTGATAGTATCGGAGAGACCTTCGGAAGACATAAGTATGGATTTTGTAATGGGTTTGCGAAAGACACGGAGAGGGCATGGTTCAATATTTGTAGTGGTGGACAGATTTTCAAAAATGGCACATTTCATACCTTGTAAGAAGACAATTGATGTAGTACACATAGCAAATCTATTTTTCAGATAGATTGTGAGCTTGCATGGATTACCTATGAGCATAATTTCAGATAGAGACACCAAATTCCTTGGATACTTTTGGAAGAAACTCTGGAAGAAGATGAAGACAAATTTGAAATTTAGTTAAGCATTTCATCCATAGACTGACAAACAGACAGAGGTAGTGAATAGGAGTTTGGAAAACTTGTGATGTTTGGTTGGAGAGAAGACAGGAAGTTGGGATTCAATTATTTCACAAGCAGAGTTTGCATACAATAATTTAGTAAATAGGAGTACCGGAAGAACACCTTTTGGGATTGTTACTGGAGTAAACCCTAAGGGAATTGCAGAACTGAGAGAGATTAGTTTGGAAGAAAAGAGAATTGTAGAAGTTGAAGAATTTGCAGATCACATGAAGGAAGTGCATGATCAGGTAAAGAATCATTTGGAGGATATGAATAGTAAATATAAGGAACAACATATGAGAAGAGAAGACATAAGGAATTTGCAGTTGGAGATAAAGTGATGGTATACTTGAGAAATGAAAGATTTCCAGTTGGGACATATAACAAGTTGAGAATGAAGAAATTTGGACCTTGCAAGATACTCAGAAGATTTGATTCATGAAATGTATACGAAGTGGAATTACCAGAGACATTAGGTATATCACCTATTTTCAACATTGCAGACCTATATCAGTATCATGAACCAGATTTTAGTGACAGCATTGAAGAAGACCTCAAGAAGTGGTTATCACAATAAGCACCAGAGCAGATTGAAGACATCTTGGACAATAGAGTTGGGCCCAGCACCAAAGGAAGACAATACAAAGAATACCTTGTGAAGTGGAAAGGTAGACCGGAAGAAGATTCATCATGGATATCTCAGGCTGAGGTGGACCATCTTGGTTCTCTCCTAGCCCCAGCATAGTGAGGGACTCACTTTTTCAATAACCCCAAATGTCTGATGTAGGAGCATCCTTGGTTCAAGAGAAATCTTGCATCAACCAAAAACATTTGCATTTTAGTTTGTTTGCAGTTTAGTTTGTTTCTTTTCATTTTCTAGTTCAGTTCAGACAGTTCAGTCAGAAGCAATTTTTGTATTTTGGTTAGCATTCTACCATAGTTGCATTTTAGATCTTGCGGAGCTGGACTTAGTATCTAGATTCATTCATCTACATCATATCTATAATTTAGAGTATTTGGATTAAGTACCAGAAAGATATCACTATCAGAAGATTGACTATTTTCTTAGAATAGAGCATCCTGACAGTCTTAGACAATCAGTTAAAGGAGAAGACCTACAGAGCACTTCTTTGATTTGTGAAGCTTAATGCCACATCATTAAATGATCTTTGGTTCATGTCTGACCTTCCCCAAGATCCGTACTTCATTCCATTTATTTGCGGAGGAATTCTTCATGATTAGGTCTGACCTATCCGTGTACACACGTTACAGCTCTTCATTGGAGATTGTGATCTTCCTTGGCCGATGTGGAGGAATATTTTGTACCGGAGATGACATATAAGGATGTAACACATCCCTAGAAAAGTAGATATCAACAACTAGAATTAGATTCATAGTGGATAGTCTAGATTTTGTGCGAAGGTGCTTCAAAGATATATCATATGCATATTCTGTAATCAGGCCTGTGAGCCCTATTGTAAGCCTACATGTTGCTAGCCGATCTATATTCAAATTCTTTGATATACTAAATGACTGAATCTACATTTACTTCATATATTTGAGTTATTTCCATTATGTTTACTCTTGCTGCACGATTTTGACAGTTCATTCTGTGAACCTTCCTACCGTGACTGCACCAAAAGAGATGCAACAGCTAGTAGGGCTTCACCAAACAAAGAGAAGAGAGAAAGGCACTGTCAAAACCATTAGACTATTGGTGCTTGCACCTAGTTTTAAGGATTCAAACTTTCATCTGCAAGCCTTTTCACTCGAACCCTAAAATTTCTATGTCCATCTGGTGCAGGGCACCTAGGAGCACCTTGGTTCCTAAAGGCATTTTGATGCATTTTGAGAAGTTATGTTTTTTGTTCAATGTGTTTTGTAATAAGGATTTTAGCCATTGTTGTTTGGTCCATTTTGTATGGTCAAGAGGTTTGGGGTGACTATATAAACCTCAAATCCTTCTTAGTCGATTTGGACCCTTGTTGTGCCAATTAGGCCTAAAATGTCTAAGGATTGGTTTTCGAGTTTTTTTGGTTGTTTTAGTGTTTTAGTATGTTGGAAGGAGTGTGTTGATCATTTGGACTCCATTGGACAAGCCAAACAAATCAACCTCCTTGTGTTAATGCAAAACACCATAGTTGTCAAAGGTGTTATGTGTTGGGTCGGTTCAAAAACCACTTTGGGCAGTTGAATGTTGTTGTAGAAGTTGGAAACTGACTTGGATGGGTTAATATGGTGGATATCTGATTCCAGTATAGAGGAGGAGATTTTGTAAGGTGTTTTCAGACCTGCATGAAGGTGTAGACATAGCCTTGAGAGTTGGACAAGCACCTAAGTAACAAATCCTTCATTTACCCTTGAATGTGCCTTTGATTGTGTTGGATTGAAGAAGTGAAGTGGGTGAGTGGGCTAAGGAGAACAAACTTTCTTTGTGTTGTGCTTCCCTTGTGCCACTCTGCATCACCATCAGCGGGAGTTGGCTCTTGTCTCAGCGACCACATTGTTCAAATTGGTTTGCTCCTTGCAACACCATGACATGCTTCATCAGCAACTCAGTTTTGGGTCCCTCCGATGGCCGATGACATAGAAAGGGGCATATACAAGTGGGGATGTATATCGGCAGATATACAAAGGGTTAGATCGGCATGATAGCATTCATCGGCAACCCGTTATGAGGTCTCCCCGACGGCCGATGCACACACAAGGTGAACAGTAAAGGGGATCATTGCTGAAACTAATGCTTATTGGTGGAGTGTTGTGTGGTCTCGGTGATGGTTGGTGTCTTCCTGATCGCATGGTGTTCGGTGTAACTTGGGTTATCGGTTAGGCTTTGGGATGTCTTGATGATTGTGGTGGTCTGTCCGATGGCAGTTTGTTATTGGCATGAGGGACTCTGTCAGCTAAGAGGGAGGTTGTCTCACCGTGGGTCTAGGTCAGACCAATGAGGGAGATGTTATCGATGTGACAAGGTGCATCAGGCAGATAGCGAGATGTTGAGCCGACAGGGGTGTTCTGGCCGATGGGGTTATATTGGCGTATCGGAGGATGAACAAGGAGGTTCACCAATGGCATGGGTCTTGCCAACAAGTGTGGAGATTGGTGTGTCAGCAGAAGGATTTTTGGTCACTCTGACGGTTTGGGTCATGCCGATAAGGTTTGGTATCGGTGGGAGATGGAATGATAAACTGCTAGTGGGTGGTTTGCTAGTCGCAGCGAGGAAAATTACGCAACAGTATGTATGCCCATGGTCTGGTATATAAAGTGATCAAAAGACCACTGCAAGGTGAATGTGGGATATTTGATCCCACGAATGCAAAAAAGTCAAAGGAATAGGAAACACCTGTGTGGCATGATCTCATTGGCTAGCAGCTCGCCCATTCAAATTGAGGCTGCAGATCTTGGTGGGTAGAAATGAATCAACGGTTCTATTCAAACGGAGGGTTTTCTTTGTATTTGTAGCTGCATCTCAGGCGGGAAAATTCCCAAGGCACACGGTTGCTATGTTCCCAGAGGAAACGGGTTGGTAAAACATTAATGGCAGAGTTGCAAGGGCATGGTCAAAGACATGGACAGACCAACTACTTGATTGAAGAAGAAAATCCCCAGGTGGCAACGCGGGTCTCAAATTCAACCACTCCCAACCTTTCCTACTGCCTATTGCATTGATTGTTTTTGGGCGCCATTCCATGGTGCATTGTATTTGGCAGAATTTTGAATGGCCATGTAATTAATTGTTGAGTACACAGCCTTGTTGTATATAGCAAACTGTGTTACTCATTTTAGGTGGAAGACTTGGGCAAATTTTTGTGAGTAATAACGAAATACAGAGCCTTTTCCTGGTTTCTCTATCTCTTTTGTGAGTTTATGAGTTGCATTTCGAATGTATGTTGTACATCTGTTCAGTTTCATGTTGTTTTATATGAAAAATGCTTTATTGCAGTGTTCTAGCTATCTATCTCCATTTGTTGCATGCTTTTCTTCTTTTGAATCTGGCTGCTAAGGGTTCCTCAGATTCTAGAATATAGATTTTTGTATTGCATGCTTAATCTCTAACTTCCATTCAAGGAGTGGATTAAACTATTTTAGGTTAATGTATGAAGAAGATTGTATGTCTGCTAGGATATTTGTAAGCAGAGGTAGCTAAATACTCATCCTTGGGTGGTGTTTGTAAGGCAAGCACCAATCTGACCCCTTGAAGTTTGAATGTTAGTGCAAACCATTTACTTGTATACGTCTAGTTGACTACTTGCCCTAAGATAGGCACCAGTCTGCTCCCTGTGTAGTAGTTATGATCCAAAAACCCATGTCTTACATCCAAAAAATCAAATAAAATTCATTTCGAAGTTCCCACCTATTAGTGTGTAGGAGTAGGAATAGGAACCCTACATACTCTCATCCTCAACCAGTTAGATATGTCCAAGAATGTTGCCAACCTTGTGATCTACATATCTTGGTCCACACATGAGAGTATTCTACCTATTGTTGTAAAGCTAAATCTTTCTGTCAGTGGGCGAGTCAAGGTCAAATCTTTAGCTATAGGGATACCCCCCTTGGTGCAGCAGAACCAAAAGTGAAGGGGAGGTAGCTCACGCAACCTCCTATATTAGTCGGCTGAATCTGCTTGTGCATTTGAACTGGCAAACCCTCTGCTGATTCAGGAGAAAACCCAACAGAAAGTGTTATCTTTTTGTCCCTAGTGATAATTTTTGCCCATCCAAGTCACCAACAAGATGGCGACTCTGCTGGGGAGTCAATGATAATAATTGTTTTGCTACATGTCTGGATCTTTCATGTGAATAGTGGTGCTTTGTTGGTGGAATGAACTCAGAAAAATATTTGTCCTTTGATGAGCTTTCAATTGTTTGAAGGTTTTATCCTCTTTGGAGAGGTGGCGACTCTGCAAAAAAGTTTTCAGTGCACATGAAAGGTTGATGTATGTTGTTGTGATAAAAATATTATGTTCAAGACTTCAACATCTAGATGAGAAAAGGTAAACGGTTTCTTCCCACTTGTATTTGTTGTTTTATTTGCATAAGCTAGATACCAAGGGGAAGCCTTAGGTCTTAGGCAGATATAAGATGTCTAAAAGTGAATTTTATATGAATCCCAATATGTATTCACCTATACTCAGTCAAGAGGGGGATGAAATGTTATGTAAAAAATTTGAAGAGATAAAGAATAGGTTGATATCCTTAGAGGTTAGGCAGGCTTAGTTAAATAGTAATAATGTTGTGTCTGCCAGTCAGAAGGCTAAACTTCTTGTTAGCCCTTTTGACCCTTTATATGACCAATTAGATTTGTCATGGGTTGACTATAAAGTTGAAAGTATGCCTGCTCAGATTTATAATCAGATGCCTAGATTTAGTGGACACGGTGTGTGTGATGGGGGTGCACATATCCAAAACTTTCATGGCTTCATGGAGAAACACTCATTTAGAGATGAGGATATGTGGATGAGGTTTTTTGTTAGATCCTTTGGTGCTAGAGCTAGAGATTGGTATTTGAGCTTTCCAAAGAGATCCTTTGCCTGTTGGGATGAACTTGTTGACTATTTTAGGAAGGAATTTGCAAGAGAACCTGTTGATCTTGTTGCAAGATTAATGGAAATTAGAAGACAAGATGAAGAGCCCAATATTGATTTTAGTCATAGATTTGCGGTTGCCCTTTCACAAATCCCTGAAGTCTTCAGACCTGATACACCAGCCTGCATTGGCATATACTTTGAAGCTTTTGAGAGGGGCTCTAGTGCATTGTTAAGGGAATTCAAGATAACTAGTGTGCAGATGGCATACAAGTTTTGAGAGAATACAAAAAAATGAGGAATGTACACATGCATAATTCCCTGTCCACAGGCTTTGGTGCGACCAGTAGTTGTGTGGCTGCAAATGATCAAGTGATCATGGCATCATTTGAAGACAAATGTGTAAATGAAAATATGGAAGTTGACAATGCTACTATGTGTGAATGTAATGCTGATAACAATGCTCAATAGGATTGTTCACCAGTTGAGGGTGCTAATGTGAAGATCAATGACGACTCCCATTTCAAGGTTGAGGTATCTGGTTCTGAAAACAATGATGAGGTTATGGACAACAATGAGTTCTTGTTTGATTGGGTTTGTGGAGATGATTGTGAGTATTGTGCACAAGATAGAGAAGAAATCTGCAAACAAAGGAGCATTTCCATGTTTACACCATCGCCTTTTATTCAGACACATGGAGATGATGAAGAGAAATCAGAGATTGGAACAAGTAGTAGTGTTGAGCATGATTGTTATTTATTTGATTATAGTTTTGTTTGTGAGGTTCAGGCTAATACTCCTCCACACAAGGAATTCATTAGTAATGAAAATGCATGTTTGGCTGCCCATGAACTAGTGGCATACTATAATGAAATTGTAACACTTGGTTCAACCCTTTTTGATACATATGCTAAGGAGGATCTATTTGAGTATGGTGAAAATCTAAGCATTGATATTGATAAGGATTTTGTTTTTCATCCTGATGAAAGAGAGACCAACATATATCATGAGGATTGCTGCAAAGATGTGCTTGAGTTTGATCCTTTCTAATTTGGTGTAGCTGATAATTGTTTGCATGATGTGCATAAATGTGAATGTGAAAGCTTCTTCTTCTTTGATATGCCAGTTTATGATGAAATGAGGCCTAATGATCCTAGTTATATGGTGGACTTTGAGTACTTTCAGTTTTTAGTCCAGCTGGGAGATCATTCTACAATGCATATTGCTGATACAAATGATAATATGTGTTACATTTCATGTGAGAATGCATTGATTTATGAATGTGGTATTCACATGTTGCTTGATGCTGAAAGTTGTTTGCATAAGGTTGACAGAGGCAGTGCTGACAGGAGCAAGCTTAATCAGATGTTTGAATATGCAAATGACAAGGTTTGTTTGTGGCCAGACAATGGTAGTACCTTCAGGCTTGATCCGATGAGTGCAGATGAAAATAGGGTATTTGACAAAGGGAAATACTGGTTCTTCCTTTTTGGTGGCCCTGGGCCACCAGGTATATTTCAAAAGTATGATTGGTGATGCAGGTTGGTGCAATGTTTAACTCTATAGCCTAATGGATAAGACATCTGGTCTACATCCCAGAGTTTTGGAGTTCTTGCCATGCCTGCAAGAGGCATGCATCCCCAGACAGAGCCAATGTTGGTGCTTCCACCTGGTTTTAAGGATTCAAACTTTCATCTGCAAGCCTTTTCACTCGAACCCTAAAATTTCTATGTCTATCGACAGGAGTTGGCTCTTGTCTCTTGTCTCAGCGACCACATTGTTCAAATTGGTTTGTTCCTTGCATCACCATGACATGCTTCATTGGTAGCTCAGTTTTGGGTCCCTCCGATGGTCGATGACAAAAAAAGGGGCATATACAAGTGGGGATGTATATCAGTGGATATACAAAGGGTTACATAAGAGTGATAGAATTCATCGGCAACCCGTTATGAGGTCTCCCCGACGGCCGATGCACACACAAGGTGAATAGTGAAGGGGATCATCGCTAAAACTAATGCTTATTGGCAGAGTGTTGTGTGGTCTCAGTGATGGTTGGTGTCTTCCTAATCACATGATGTTCGGTATAACTTGGGTTATTAGTTGGGCTTTGGGATGTCTTGCCGACTGTGGTGGTCTATCTGATGGCAGTTTGTTATTGGCATAAGGGACTCTGTCGAATAAGAGGGAGGTTGTCTATCTACAAGTCTGGGTCGCACCGATGAGGGAGATGTTATCAACGTGACAAGGTGCATAGGGTAGATAGTAGGGCGTTGAGCTGACAGGGGTGTTCTAGCCGATGGGGTTATATTGGCGTATCAGAGGATGAACAAGGAGGTTCACCGATGGCATGGGTCTTGCCGACAAGTGTGGAGATCGGTGTGTCGGTGGAAGGATTTTCGGTCACTCCGACGGTTTGGGTCATGCCGATAAGGTTTGGTATCGACGGGAGATGGAATGATAAACCACTAGCGGGTGGTTCGCTAGTCGCGGTGAGGAAAATTGTGCGACAGTATGTATGCCCACGGACTAGTATAGAAAGTGATCAAAAGATCACTGCAGGGTAAATGTGGGATATTTGATCCCATGAATGCAAAAAAGTCAAAGGAATAGGAAACACCCACGTGGCATGATCTCATTGGCCAATAGCTTGCTCGTTCAAATTAAGGCCGTAAATCTTGGTGGGTAGAAATGAATCAACAATTATGTTCAAATGGAGGGTTTTCTTTGTATTTGTAGGTGCATCTCAAGTGGGAAAATTTCCAAGGCACACAGTTGCTGCATTGCCAGAGGAAACTGGTTGGTAAAACATTAATGGTAGAGTTGTAAGGGCATGGTCAAAGACATGGACAGACCAACTACTTTCAATTGAAGAAGAAATTCCCAGGTGGCTGCACAGGTCTCAAGTTCAACCACTCCCAACCTTTCCTTCTGCCTGTTGCATTGATTATTTTTGGGCACCATTCCATGGTGCACTGTATCTGACATAATTTTGAATGGCCATGTAATTAATTGCTGAGTACACAGCCTTGCTATATATAGCAGACTGTGTTACTCATTTTAGGTGGAAGACTTGGGCAAATTTTTGTGAGTAATAACAAAATACAAAGCCTTTTCCTGGTTTCTCTATCTCTTTTGTGAGTTTATGAGTTGCATTTTGAATGTATGTTGTACATCTGTTCAGTTTCATTTTGTTTTATATGAAAAATGCTTTATTGCATGTGTTCTAGCTATCTGTCTCTATTTTTTGCATGCTTTTCTTCTTTTGAATATGGTTGCTAAGGGTTCCTTAGGTTCTAGAATACAGATTTTTGTATTGCATGCTTAATCTCTAACTTCCATTCAAGGAGTGGATTAAACTATTTTAGGTTAATGTATGAAAAAGATTGTATGTCGGTCAGGATATTTGTAAGCAGAGGCAGCTAAATACTCATCCTTGGGTGGTGTTTGTAAGGCAAGCACCAATCTAACCCCTTGAAGTTTGAATGTCAGTGCAAACCATTCACTTGTATATGTCTAGTTAACTCCTTGCCCTGAGATAGGCACCAGTCTGCTCCCTGTGTAGTAGTTATGATCCAAAAACCCATGTCTTACATCCAAAAAATCAAACAAAATTCATTTCATAATTCCCACCTGTTAGTGTGTAGTAGGAATAGGAACCCTGCATACTCTCATCCTCAACCAGTTAGATATGTCCAAGAATGTTTCTAGCCTTGTGATCTATCACGCATATCTTGGTCCACACATGAGAGTATTATGCCTATTGTTGTAAAGATAAATCTTTCTGTCATTGGGCAAGTCAAGGTTAAATCTTTAGCTATAGGGATACCCCCCTTGGTGCGGCAAAACCAAAAGTGAAGGGGAGGCCGCTCACACAACCTCCTGTATTAGTTGGCTGAATCTGCCTATGCATTGGAACTGGCAAACCCTCTACTGATTCAGGAGAAAACCCAACATAGACAGTGACCAAGAACCCTTGGAATGATAGCAACAAAGCAGATATGACAGCCTTGACTTTAGGATCAGTGATTAAGAGCTTTACTAAGACATACTCAAAGTGATTGTCTAGAATGATAGAGTTAAATATCATAATGCAACATAGGAGCATGTCATAAACATGACAAGGACAACAATAATGAAGTGAATACTCAAGAAAAGTGGTAAGTATAAGCTAGGGGCAGCAATATTGTTTAATGACAACCATTTTCAATAGACAGTCCCATAGAATTCATCATAAGAACATTTTAAGCATGAAGCATTACAAAACATTGGAACAGATAACTAACACAATCGAGTTGATTAAGCACGATCACTTTTGTTCCCTCTTTCTTCTCTTTTCTTCTCTTGTGTACGTACTTGCATATAATATTTTCAAACATTGTATATATTGTATTTTCAATAGAAAATTGGCAAATGAATAGTCATAATATTTTGTTGGGGATAATTCAAAAGTTTTGAATGTGAACGATCTGAAGCTTGTTGCTTCCTTCATTTTCTATAAGAAGGAAACCAAGATTGTGGGTAAGGGATAATGCTAGGTTGAATAGTGATATTTTGATATGTGAACTCCAGGAGAAAGAATCATTTTGTGAAGCTTTTTCTGAACCAATCAATGAAAATAAAGCTTTGAGTTTGGTGCTCAATTTTCTGATATTCCAATTATTGTGATTAATGTGAATGGCTATAATTTGCTCTAGTTGTCTCCAACTTGGAATATCTTTATTATTCAAATTGGTTTTATGTTTCTAATTTGTCAGAGTAATTTCCTTACTTTGTGTGCTTGATTAATTGGGTCTTCTTGGGAAGATTAAAATTTCCCTCTTAAAAGATCACAGTAATAAAGAGGTTTTTTTTGGATGTTTGAAGTAGAACCTAGTAAATTGCAGTATTGCACGTTTTTTTTGGTTCTATAAGTAGAACAGTGAGATAATTTGTGATAACGCATTTATGTAAAGCGTCAATGCTAAGGTTATAATGGCTAGAATTGTAGTATTTCACATTGAGAGTAGGTTCATTCTTTGTTTACAGTATCCAAGAGCTATGATAACTATTGAAGTATCCAAAAAATGCAATCACAAGGAAGTATAACAAAAACATGATACAATTTTACCCAATAACAAGCACACGAAATGAAAGGATAGTGTAATAGAGCCTCTTACCTCATCTGTATCTATAATATTATGGTCATTCCATGTAGAAACTATAGGCTTAACGGAGGAAGCCAACTGTGACATTTTCTTAGTGAGACCATGTAAGCAACTCATCAAATGTTGGTACCCTTCATTTGAGTTGACATGATCTGTAGAGGCTCTTACTGGGTGTCTAATAGATGGCTATAAAATCTCTATTGATGAACTAGATTTTTCCTTCATACTACTATTAGATTTACGAGGATCTAGTGCTGCCATATAATCAACAATTTCTTCCACACCTGCTTCTCTATTACTGTTTTCCACCTAAAATACAATGTCAATATCAACATATAGTCAGTTCAATAAAAAATTGAAATAAATAACCAACATAAATTGAACCAAAAAGCCATACACTTACTCCAAGTTTGTCTAGTTTGGCTTGCAACTCACCTCGACCAAATGTATATCCAACTGTCACATTATCTCTTGCCCTCTTTCCTTTATAACTCTTTTTCAAATATTCTTCAGAACACATATTTTCTTTCAATGCTTCCCACTATTTGGGAGGTAGAGTGGATTCTAACCTCTCTTTCCCTCCAAGATTATTTTTCTACAATTGTATCTAAAATTGTTCATCAAAAGTATCATCTTTTGCTTGTAATATCTTCTAGAGATTTGTTCACCAATAGTCTCAAAAGTATTTTCCACTTTTTGTATAACATTTTCCACACTTCATGGATCTTGATCTACAAAATTTGATTTGCAAATATCTAAATGGGCCTTACATCTTACACCCAACTCAGAGGCCCACCTTGCAGCATTTTTCCCAATGGGCTCACCATCTCTCGATACCTCAACCAAGAATGGCTTCTTGCCTTCTAATTTTCTTTCTTTTGCATTCCTCTATGTAGATTTGTATAAATTTTGACTCAATCTTTTCTTTTGACAAAAGTAGGCACATCTTCTATTAAACCACTACCAATATTTTTGGCTGAGCCACTAGTTCCATCAAAAGTTGTAGCAGGCACATTAGATGCAAGTGGTCTCTCTTCATGACTTTCATTAACCAAAACTTCATTGTCCTTGGCTACATTAGGTGTGTTATGAGTAGTTAGATCAGTACTGATCTCTATAGATTTCACTTCAAACACATCCTTTAATCTTGAATAAATCATCTACAGACTTACTGTTCCTTTGCTCTCATTGTTTTCAGTAATCTCTCTTAGACTCTATGCCAAGAGATCATCACGCTGTTGCACATCGCCATGTGCTATATTAGGCTACACATCACCATGTGCTATTTTAGGTTGCACATCACTATGTGTTATACTAGGCTGCACATCATCACAACTATTCTTTTCACCAACTGCATTTGTACTTGAATCTGAAATGCATTGGCTTCTATGAGTTGGCGCACTGTATCTTTACTTTCCTTTTGTTTTCTCTCTACATTTTCTTTGCACTTTTTTTCTTTCCTGTAAAACAAAAAAATGTCACATTATGTCTTATATACATAAACCTCTTGCCTATAAAATTTTATATACACAATTAAACAAATAATATACTACTTAGTGGATTTACAACTTGCCTGTTTTTCAAACCAAGATGTGATAAATATTCACTATTCTTTGCCACACGTTCTCTATGAAAGTGCTTATAATCTATCAGTGGAACTTCAGTAATATGATCTCACTATCATCTAAATTGTGCCTCAAAGTCTTTTTCCTCATTTCCTGAAGTCCAAATAAATAATAATATATAAATCAGCAACTTGAATCAATAGAACAAGAGTGGAATATAAATAAAGCCATTATTTTTAGTCAACTAGAGCATATAAACAAATGCAGTCATAGTATATAAGGATTTCATTTCTATTTGAATGATACAGTATATAAGGATAGTCACCATATGAAATACATTCACAAAGCATATAAGATGCATTATATGGAGGAGAAAAAGTTCAGTAAGTAAATATGGCACACAGATGTAAACCCAGAGGAAACTCTATTTGTTTATCCTTCTATTTGAGAAGAAACTAATTGCCTTTCTGATAGTGTGAATCATCATTATTTCTACTTATAAAATCCTCATTATTTCTACTTATACAATTATGTAGAAATTCTAAACACACAAATGTAAGTAAACAAAAATAGTCAATATGTGCTTTAAAAATGAGTGATTTATTTTTGGAACAAATAGAGCTAGTTATATGCATGACTTGTAACAAGACAAGAACTAGAAAAACAACAAAAAGTAGAGCTCAACACAAGAGATTACCCTAAAAAACCCAAAGTGGAAGAAATTCCTATATACTAATGCCCTTTCTTATCTTGTTGCTTCTCTACTACATTTTACAAGCTCCCTATTTTCTTGATGCCTTCAATGACATGAAACAATGTAACAGCAGTACCATAACATTTGCAGTGTTGTGTAATTGTTAAAAAGTAGTTCTTTTTCCAATTAAATCTATGTGACGTATATTTTTCTATAAAAGTTGCCTATATTTCACATATGACCCTAACATATTCATAATTACATCAAATACAACAATTATCATCATTTATATATAAAAACATATTCATATTGCATTCATATAGCATTCATGGTATTATTAAAAAGGGTCTCAAGACATAGTAGGTTTGTTAACCATTATAGATTTGAAACAGGTGTTAGTAACAAGGTCCATGTCCTTAAAACATAAAACAGAGTCTTAAAATAGCATAAAAGTCTTAAATAAAAGTTCATAAAATGGGGCTCATCAATAATCATCTGCATTCCCAGCAAGATCAGAACCATGATCACTCATGTTTGCATCTATTTGATTTTCTTCCTCATCCTCATCTATTTCATGCAATACATTCTCTCTCCCAATCTCTTCATTGGTAATCAAAATATCTTCTCCAAACACTCCATCATCATCTTCATCCACTTCTTTGAATGTGTCTTGTAAATTAACATATTGCCCATTAGGCATTATATCAACAACTTCCATGATTTTTTGTTTCGAACGAGACTCTGTTTGAATGACATACGACCATCCTGGGCTTTTTACATCATCAATTAGAAATGATTGGTTAATTTGAAAAGGGAAAACATAGGGCTCATCCTCTCTGATAAAAATTGTCTTGTATTTGCACGTACAAATCCATACTCATCAAAATGTACTGCGGATGGTCGGATCCACTTACATTTTAATAATATAGGACTATTTTCACCAAAATCCACTTGAATAATATCTTGGATGAATCTAGCATAGAATTTCTTTTCAATTTTGTGAAGAAATTCAATACTTACAACACAATCACAATTTGTCTTTGTCTTTTTCCTCCACTCTTAAATGGCTACCATAGGCTCACATTCCACTAAAATGCATGGCCCATAAATGTGGAGGTTGTAAAAGCTCACTTTCATCCATTGTTATATCTTGACCTTCTTCTTTTGCATCACTAACTGCATTAGCAATCCATTCTTCAAATTTTGGAAAAGGATCACCTCCAACCAAATCATGACGTCTGCACTTTTGAGGTTGATGTTGCATCCAACTTTGATTCTCTTCTTCATATTTTCTACATAAAATATTAATGTGCAAAGAGTAAGATTAATAATATATATGTGTAAATGTAATTGAGTAAGATTAATAATATAAATGTGTAAATAAATAATTGTGTAAATTTTTTTAACCTATGCTACTTATTGAACGAAGATGTGTTTTGAAGAATAAAGGCATGTATCTCACTTCTTTCTTGATGTGATAGCTTGAAGCAACATCCATTGCCTTCTAATACTTCACCTGCAACTCTCTCAGCTTCATCATCATCCCATACACGTCGATTGAAATTTTTAAAATCCTTCATATATTATGTGCAAAATCCAATAGCCTATTGCATTGAATATCCCTCAGACATGCTGCCTTTTGGTTTTGCCCTAGTATAAACAATTTTTTTCAAAACCTTCATATATCATTCTATAGGATACATCCATCTCGTTCTTACTGGACCACAATGCTCTAGTTCATATTCTAGATGTATCAAAAGATGCATAGAAATGTTAAAATATTGTTGCTGGAAATTCCTGTTCCAATAGACAAAGGACTTCAACAACCTCCTCCCCCAAACTATCAAAGTTTGAAGGATCTAATACATGTGAAATTATTATCTTTAATATTAGGCCCAACCTTATAATTGCCAATCTTGGCCCCTTTGCCAAACGTGATATATTTACCACAATAGGTAAAATATTCTTGATTATAACATGATAGTCATGGGTCTTTAGGCCTCTTAAGCTATTAATGCTAATTTGGCTTCTAATAGTACTACTTACATATTTAGTGGGAAAGAAAGTCTGAGACATCAACTGTAAGAATTGTGCACATTGTTCCTTTGTCCAGACAGAAGGAGCACTGGGTTTTCTATATTTTTGCATCATCATATTTTTCAACCCAAAGATTTCAACGAATCTTTAGTTCTCAAAAGTCTTCACGTGATGAAATAGTATCAAAATCACTAAAAAGAGTTTCTATAATAACATAGGCTATATTTATCTCAGTATGCATAAAGTCAACAGTATGCCTAATGGCTATATCCTTAAAGTTTGGCAACTTATAGAATATGCACAACCATTTTACACCACTTTCATTACATGGATCATATCTACTACCAGCAATCCCACCATTTTCAATAAATGACATTCTTTTTTGTCCACTCTCAATAATGTAATCACCCGTTATTAGCAAAGGTGCTTCACGATTCTCTTCTTGACCATTGAAACATGTTTTTTTGATGATGATATGGATGACCCACTTTAAGGTAAGCATGATGTCCACAATAAATACACTTACGCAAACTTCTTGAGTGCCTCACAAAATCCTTAAAATTGCAAGTAGGACAGCCATGGTATCCATGAACAATGAGACCAGACAATGTACCATATGCAGGAAGATCATGAATCATAACTAATAAGGAAATTCTTAAAGTGAATTTGATTGATGATCATCACTTAAAGACTGAATTGCTTCAATTCCTTTCTACAATTCCATTATCTCATCATATAATGGCTCTAGATAGGCATCTATTGTACCTGACGTCACACTTTTCTTTCCTGGTATAATCAATGATAGCATTAAGAAAAATGGTTTAGTTGCTAACCATGGAGGCAAGTTATAATTTATTAAAAACACTGGCCAAGTTGACCATTTAGTACTTTGATCTGAGAATGGGTTCACCCCATCTAGAGTTAAACCCAACCTTATATTATGAGGATCTTGAGAAAAATCAAGCCATCTATTATCAAATTCTATCCACGTCTTAGAATCAGGCACATGTCATTGTTTTCCATCAATGCTCTTATTTTGGGCATACCACTGCATAAGTTTAGTAATGTCTCTACGTCTATACATTCGGAGTAATCGTGGGATTATCATAAAATTGCGAAGAACCTTTCTAGGAACCATAGTTGATTTCAACCCTTGTCTATACCTTGCTTCATGACATTTTAGACATTCACTCTACTTGCAAGATTTTTGTGAAATAATACACAATCATTAACACATGTGTGGATGTTTTCATACCCCAAGTCGAGCTTACTGATCTACTTTTTACATTGACTTCATTTTCTTGGCAATGTGGAGTTAGCTGGTAACAATGAACTTGATAATGCCAATAACTGATCTACACTCTCATTTGTTGAACCATGCACCACTTGCAAGTTAAGAATTTGAAGGATTGTTGTCAAATGACTTAACTTGCAATTAGCATACATGCAGGCTTTCAAGCATCCTCCATTGACTTGGCCCAATCATTGTTTAGACCCTCATTCAACATTCTTTCAACTTCAAACCCTTCATCTAACATTTTTGCCTCTTCATCTATGTTTGGTGCCACTTCATCTATGTTTGTTGCCTCTTCATCTCTCACAGTCTGCAATTCTATCATATCTTCATAATAATTGTAAGCCCAAGGGCTTATACCACTATGCCCATATCTTATCATATGTTGATAAATCACATTTCTTTTTTTCACCTTTCCACCAAGATAGTCATTATATGGACATGGATATTTTTCCATGCCCCTCTTATTGGCTACTCTCTCATCATATGCATGATATTGATCTGTAGTGATCAACCTTCGACGCTGATCCATCTATAATATTGTGCATTCTAGTATTAATTTAGTATAATAATCTATCCTACACCTAGAAGGCCTTTAAATATAAAATCTTAAAAGGTAACCTTCAATCATGCATATGGTCAAGATAGGATAACCTTTCCTTCAGTTTGGGCTAGTCATCATGCAGGGAGATCATGCATAGTAGAGGTGTGGTTTTACTTGAGTTCAAGGATCAATTAAGGATCAACTTCACAAATACTAAAAATAACATTTTCTTTTGTGTTTTCAAGCTTCAATCATGAAAATATCTCCTGGGGGCACCCACAAGCAGCTTCCCCAAATATCATGAAAATATCAATTCACTTTTGGCAATAAGGGTTTTGAATTACCTTTGAATTTAGTACAGAGTGCGTCCCCAAATTTAACTTTGCTGCAGAGGGCCTTGTTGATTTCAAATTTGTTACAGCAAACTCTGAGTTCCTTGCCCGCCTTTTCAAAAGTATCCAAGTCCTCTCCAAACAAGCTTTAACACCCATGCAAGTAGCTGCTACACTTATATGCACCTAAAATATTTTTTCAGGTACACACATTAGATAGAGTAAGTACTTCAATACGTGTCCATGAGAATAAGAAACATAAAAAACAATTCAATTTTATTCCCATGCCAACAATTATACATTTTACAAGTTGTCTGACTTAGAAATATAGACAAGCTATGTAAACCAATAGATAAATAGCATTTAGAAGAAATACTATTTAAACAAATTATCAAGATTACACTTTAAAACCCCAATTAAATAACTATTTTGCTGAAGTATTCATAGCAGCAAATCACAAGCCAAAATCACAGGCAAAGTCACCAAATAAAGGACTCAAGATGTTAACCATTTCAAATGACAATCATGACAATAGGAAAAATAGCATAGAGAATACAATCATGCCTTTGATTGCAAAGGAGGGGGCAGATATTACAATTTGTAGCAGCATTGAAAAGATGAAAATACAAAATCCATGAAGCCAAAAACTTTTTTCAAAATACAACCCTTACCTAATTAGTTAACTGATCCTTGAAGATTTTATCAGGCAAAGATAATCATTATATAGATGCTAAAATAGTGACACAAGTGCCTTTCAAAGTGATGATAGTCGTGTCATCAAATTGACATTGAAATCAGTCATCAAAAAGAGTAATGCACAACACCACAAAAGAAAAGAGGAGATCACTATCCATTCAAAGAGATGCCCTAATCACAGTCACCAAAGTGGGCTACAACAATAGAGACAAGACAATGGAATATTAACAGTCTTTTTGCATCCAAATGTGAATTATGTGAAAACTGTCATATATCAATATCAAAAGTCTATGAATAGAATCAAGTTTATCAAAATCAAGCTAATAAGCTATATGATAGTCATAGCAGTAGATGGACAAAGGGAATGTGACTGTGACTGATTTTTGCATACAAAGGACAATCATCATCAATGATATCTTTGTATTAAGGAATTTGTAGGCAAGTTCGTGATAGGACAACAAAGATCAGTTCATGTATGAAGCAATGAACAAGGTTTTCATGACAAAGGTTACTGTCAAGATAGTAGTAAGAGATAGTAAAGATGGTGAAGAGCAGATTTAAGGAATGAAACAAATCATGGAATAGTCTTGCATTCTCAACAACAAGCTTTCATTCTTTGTTTTGTGACAGTCATTTTGAAAATACAATCATCTTTCAAAGGTTGAATCACACACACATGAGTAGTGTCTGAGTCACAGGTTGAAGACCATCAAATTTCTTCATGCCAAGGTATTCTAAGTATAAATTATGAATGGAAAAGGTAGAACTTTATCAATAAAGAACCATGAGACTTCTTCATATAGTTATTGAAAGAGATAGAACAGTCACTAATGATAGACCACCAAGCTTTCAAAGATACAAAACTTTAGAACAGGCTAAGAGAAGAATAGAGGTATGTGGAAAACCCTACCTCTACTTCATAAAACCATTTGTTATCTCATTATTATTTCTGCTCCTTTGATATCTACCGTCTATAGTTGGAAATACCAAAATTCCCTCCTTTCTTCATTCACACAATGATCTCAAAACTATTTCCAAACTCAAAGAACTGTGGCCATGAACAATCTTCTCTTGTTCAACTACTCATACCCTATTCTTGGAGGCCATGAACAATCTTCTCCTGTTAAACCCGTGATTTGCTTCTTCACAGGTTTCACCTTTTTGTTCAAAATACATAAACTCACATTCCCTCCATTAATTCCCTACAAAACTAAAGTGAGCTAAACTCATGCATGACAAGGCAAAAACTTATATTATAATTTTAATTATTAAATTATGAAATTATATTACAATATAATTATTCATTATTTTAATATTTAAATAATATGAAATATTATTAAATTATATTTAACCTAAATTATATAATTACTTTGTTATATAAGTTATAAATTATACAACTTAAGTTATTAAATTATATAATTTAAATTAATTTAACTTAAATTATACTTGTGAATACTGGACTTGCAAAATTAAATACTTTATCAATACTATAGTATATTTAAAAGTTTTATAATTAATAATTTTGTCTTTATTTTATTTGTATCTGACCAGTTTGTCTATTTTCTTGTCTTATTTTTAAATTTGTTTGTATATTTCCTATTATATGATTTGTCTTTTTTCTTCTTAACCCTTTGTTCAATCCTTTCTCTCCCTTTATTCCTTTGGTCTAAGAGGACATTTATTGCCTTGCCTTGTATTGTCTTTGAATTCATGGATTATGATCAAATTGGAAAGAAAAAAGAATAAAGTAATAGTCATTTTTATTTGTCTAACCAATTATTTAGTTGTGTTTTTTGCCTGATGACCAAATTAGTCGTTTATTTAGTCATTTATTTGGTCATTTATTTAGTTATTTCAACCAATGACCAAATTAGTCATTTATAGCTATGTTGCAAAAAATTAGTAGAATTTTGGTCACGTGACTTAAATTTTTAGTCACTTGGTCATTTATTTGCCATATTTCTACTAGTGTAATGATCACATGATTGTTTTCAAAATAATTCAAACATATTATTGTCTAATCAAATTATTTCCATCTGTAACATAAGAAGAATAAGTATCTTAAAATGCATAGCATACTTAACCAATATTAAAATAATTAAACCTTGTCTAAAATACATATTGTCCAAAAATGGGGTGTGACATCCCCCCCCTTAAAAATAGTCATTATCCTAATGGCTTAGTTCATAATAACAATAAAGTTACAACAAAACTGATAAAACCTTAAGAAAATAAATAAGAAAAAGATCTATGAAATTCTTTGTAGTCCTCCCAAGTGGCATTATCCTCAAAGTATTGGTCCCACTAGACCTCGCATTGAGCTACATATTTATTACATAAGCGTCTATCTTGTGAACCTCAAGCACTTTGAGAGGCTCAATTATTACCACCCCTAGGTCTAGAACCTATATAGCATTCCAATCGAACACATAAGAAAAATCAGACACATACTTTTCAAATATGACACATGAAAAAAATTATGTACATCCGAGCAAGAGCAAGTGATAAAGCAAGTCTATAAGAAACTATATTAACTACTTCCAAATCCTTGAATGGACCCACATATTTGGGAGAAAGATTTGTTGATTTCCTCAACCTAATAAAACTTTTATGCAGATTTACTCTAAGTAGAATTTTATCCCAAAAAAAAATTGTCATGGAGTTTGCTTTAAATCGACATAATCTTTTTTCCTATCATTGGCCTCATCCAACCTCTATCTAATTAGCTTAACCTTCTCTTCCATCTCTGACAACATCTCTATCCCTCTGCACACTTTATCCTCTATTTTATCCCAATTGATAGGTGTTCTAAATTTCAAGGCTCCATATAGTGCATCAAAAGGAGCCATTTTGATAGTAGAGTTATAAGTTTTGTTGTAATCAAATTCCACAAGAAGCAAATATTCTTCACAATTATATTTTTGGTCCATGCAATACATTCACAAGTCTTCCAACACCTAGTACACTCTCTCAGTTTGACCATTGGTCTTATGGTGATAACCTAAACTAATGTTCAGTTGAGTTTCTAATGACGAGAACAAGGTTTGCCAAAAACTTGAATTCATTTACGCGTCCCTATTAGAGATAATCTTCTTAAAAAATCCATGCAATTGAAGTATTTCTTGACCAAATCTTCTCACAAGAACTAAAGCTCCATCAATTAAATTTCCTGGAATGTTTAGTGAGTTTATCCACCACCTCTAGACTCATATCATGATGGTTTCTCAATTTTGGAATCCCTTGAACAAAATCCATGCTTATGGTCCCAACTTCTTCCACTTAGGAACATCATGAGGATATAGTAATCCCGCAAGAGGATTGTGCTTAGCCTTGACCTGGTGACACTCCAAACATCTAACCAAAAAATTGGTGGCATTATTTTTCACACCCTTCCAAAAGTAGAGTGTGTTGCAAGTATGGGCCTAACTGGTGTTGTCATTGATGTCAACATACTCCTGTTGCATTAATGATAAGGATTGGATGAACTGTATGCTGAGGATATTGAGAAAATTAGTCCTATCAGGAACAGAGAAGAAAAAGAAGACAATAAAGTAAACATCCAAACTAAGATCAAGATCAGAGGATACACATCAAAGGGTTTGCAGATATGTGTCTTAAGATGATCCAATAAAGATTTCAGAGGTCTGCATGAAGATTTGAAGAAGTTATGGCCCTTAAGTAAAACTGGTTCTGGCAGATGTTTAGAGGTGACAGAGTGACATAGATAGGTCTGGTGAGCTCCGGAATTGAAATATCTTATTCTGTGGATTTGGTGGAGTGCTTATGAATTCAATGTGAATTGACAACTCAATTGGTTCATTGTCTAGAGGTTCGCAAGTATCTATTCCAATAAGACAGTGATGACAGACTATGTTCTTGAGGTTCTGGATGAAGGAGAGAATGATTTTAGTAAGAAAAAGTAGTGTGGATGTTCTTGGTGATTTAGGTAAGCTTGTGGAGGTCTTTGGATTGTGTCCAGTTCGTGTTGGTGGTCCGTATTGAAGATTGAGCTCATAATTGAAGAATTACTTCTGGATGATGATGTTCTTCCCAAGTCAGGCTAAACAGATGAGTTACACATCCTATGGATGATCTTGAAGATGTTCTATGAAGTTTGGCATGTTCCTAAAAGAAGATTGAAGTCTCAGATCTATGTGACCGATAGTGTGTTGATCTGCGTGAAGTCTTTTTGTAATTAGTCATGTTGTATTTATGTATTTGCTCTGTAATGTATGCTGACTTGGATGATTATCCTTAAGTCGATGTCTTGTATAAATAAGGAATTGTAAAGTCATTTCAATGATATCTTGTGGAGATGAGAGTCTGGTAGAGAGGAGTAGAGCAAAAGGTAGAGCAATAGTATTAGTCTTAAATGGAACTGACTCAAGCATGCTGAAGATGCTATTCTTCAGTTCAAGTATGTAATACTTATTATTTTGTAGACAGTGTGTCTCCTGTAGGGAGTGGGCCTCTTGTGAGCAGTGTGCTCAGGCAGTTAGCCCTAATTGGCATGTGCCATTTTTTTCTTTCTATTCTTTTAACAGAGAATACAATCCTAGGTTAGTCACCCCATGGTCTTTCCTTTAACCAGGTTTTCCATGTCAAAAATCTTGGTGTCTTATGTGTTAATATGTTTCTGCTCTTGGTATAATGGATTGTGTTTCCATTATTGATTTATTATGCTGCTGAATTAAAAAGTGAATTTAAGTGGTTAATTAGAAGAAAGTTTTGGACAACTAATTCACCCCCCCTCTCAGTTGTCTATCCTGAATCTAAAAATTGGTATCAGAGCTAAGTTCCTCTAAAAGAGCTTAACTGCTTGAGGAGATCCAGGATGTCATCCTACAAGAAGGATAGTCTGAGGTTTGATGGAACCAATTTCACTCTTTAGAAAAGTCGCATGGAATGTCACTTGCAATGTATGGGAATGCAGTATTGGATCATGGCTTCAAAGAAGTATGATCCTCCATAGAATGGTCTACGTATTGCAGATGAAATCAGAGATGCTGAAAATAATCTATGGACTAAAGAAGCTCTTCTAGGTGCCTTATCTGATTCAGAGCTGACAAATGTTATTGCTTGAAAACTGCTCATGAGATTTGGGAAAAATTGGAACTTCTGCATGAAGGAGATAAGTATGTTAAATGTGCCAAGCTATAGAGTCTGAAAAGAAAATTCAAAAACCTGAAGATGAGAGAAGATGAAAATATCACTACATTTATGCCAAGAGTAAATGAGCTTGTTTGTGGCATTAGATGTGCTAGTGGAATCTTGGATGAAGATGAGATTGTTGGCAAAGTTCTCATATCCCTTCTTGATTCTTACAAATACAAGGTTGCTGCTATTGAAGAATTCAGATCCTTTTCTAGTATCACAAGAGATGAATTGGTTGGTAAATTGGCCACATTTGAATTGACCAAGTTTGGAGATGCACCCCCCAAGACTGAATCTGTATTCAAAGCTAGTGCCTCTATAAAAGGAAAACAAAAGTTTGATCTGGGAGAGAACTCTTCAAAGAAACTTTCATGGTATGAAAAAACAAGCAAAGACCTGGAAGAAGATGAAGCAGAAGCTGCTCAACTTGAAGCCCTTATTGCAAAAAGACTACCAAGAGGATCCGATAAGTATGAGGGGAAATTTCTTTTTAAATGTTTTAACTACAATAAGATTGGTCATTTTGCCTCAAGGTGTCCGGAAAGATTTTCAAGGCCAAACCCTAACAGATCAAGGTTCCAAAAGAAATGTTACTATGTTCATGAAGATGATGATGATGAAAGGAGTAATAGATGATGAATCAGAGACAGGAAACAAATCCAGAAATGACTGGGTGTTCATTGCCATCAAGGAAGAAGATCTAATGCCCTCTGAATCTGTCAGTCATAAAATTGTAGAAAGAGCTCTAGCTGCCAAAGTTGAAGAAAAGGATGATTGGATCATTGCCAATGGATGCTCCCACCATATGACAGGTGACAAAAATAAGTTCATAGATTTGGAAAGGTATGAAGGAGGAGTGGTAAAATTTGGTGATAATTCTACTAGTAGAATCAGAGGTAGAGGAATTATTTCTTTTGATGGAAAGAACAAAACTGGTAATGTACTATATGTTAAAGGATTGAAGCACAATCTTCTCAGTGTTGGACAGTTGGTGGACAAAGGCTACGATCTCTGATTCAAAAATAGAAAATGCAAGATCTTTGAAAGTTCTAGAACAGAGATTGCATCCGGTACTCAAATAAAGGTAATATCTTTCACTTGGTTGGTATTGGTAAAAGTTGCTTATTTGTTCAAATTAATTAGAGTTGGTTGTGGCATAGGAGAATGTGTCATGTGAATTTTGATAATATCATCAAGATAAGCAACACCCAGGCTGTGAGAGATCTTCCAAGACTGGTAAAACCTACAAATAGTTTGTGCAAAGAATGTCAGTTGGGTAACCAGAGAAGAGTCACATTCAAAAGTAAGGAACAGTCTTCTATCAGATTATTGGACTTAGTTCACACTGATCTATGTGGTCCGGTGAGAATCAAGAGTGTGCAAGGTGATAGATACTTCATGCTATTAATTGATAACTACTCCCAGATGATGTGGGTGAGTTTTCTGAAGGAGAAATCAAAGGCTCTTGAGAAATTCAAAATATTCAAGGCTATGGTAGAGAATGAAACTGGATTGAACATAAAATGTCTGAGGTCTGATAGAGGTGGAGAATTCACATCCAGTGAGTTCATAGAATTCTGTGAGAAGCATGGAATAAGAAGACAATTGTCTGCTCCAAGGACTCCACAGTAGAATGGAGTTGTGGAGAGAAAGAACTAGACCATCCAGGAAGCATCTAGAACTATGATGATGGAAGCAAATGTTCCTTAGAGTTCATAGAATTCTGTGAGAAGCATGGAATAAGAAGACAATTGTCTGCTCCAAGGACTCCACAGTAGAATGGAGTTGTGGAGAGAAAGAACTAGACCATCCAGGAAGCATCTAGAACTATGATGATGGAAGCAAATGTTCCTTAGATCTACTGGAGAGAAGCTATAAGCACTACAGTCTACACTCTTAATCAAGTTCAAATCAGAAGCAATACTAGTAAGACTTCTTATGAACTCTAGTTTGGCATCACTCCCACTGTGAAATATTTTAGATTTTTTGGTAGCAAATGTTACATCAAAAGAGATGAAGATCTAGGCAAATTTGATGCTAGAAGTGATGAAGGAATATTCTTGGGTTATTCTACTCAAAGAAAGCATACCAGTGTTATAACAAGAGATTGAGAAAGATTATAGAAAATACAAATGTGAAGGTTGATGAAGGTATTGAAAAACCCTCAAGGTTTTATGAATGTGATGAAGATGATCATAATGATGTTTTGATCCAAGGAGTCCAAGCCCCTTCTGAGATTCATATTCAAACTGATCCAGTGAACCAAGAAGAGGTGATAAGTTTGAATGAACTTGTTCAAGAGATAGAAGTGCAAGAAAGTCCCAAAATTCCCAGGTATGTAAAACTGAATCACTCTGAAGACCAGATCATAGGTGATAAAAGCAAAGGTGTTCAAACAAGAAAAAGGATTGCTCAAGATTTAGAAGAGTATTGTCTAATTTCAAAGATTGAACCAAAGTCAGTAAATGAAGCTTGCAATGATGAAAGCGGGACTAAAGCAATGGAGGAAGAGCTGATGCAAATTGAGAAAAATTACACTTGGGATCTTGTTACCAAACCTAGAAACAAGAATGTGATTGGAACCAAATGGGTAGTCTGGAACAAACTGAATGAAATTGGTGAAGTAGTCAGAAACAAAGCCAGATTGGTCTACAAGGGTTACTCTCAAGTAGAAGGAGTTGATTTTGAAGAAAAATTTGCTCTGATGGCAAGAATTGAAGCTGTCAGGTTATTTCTTGCCTTTGTTGCCTTCAAGGACTTCAAAGTATATCAGATGGATGTCAAATCTGCCTTCTTGAATGGTGACTTGGAAGAATAAGTATACATTGAGCAACCGGATGGATTTCAATTGTATGGTCATGGTGATATGGTCTGCAAGTTGAAGAAAGAACTGTATGGACTCAAGCAAGCCCCAAGAGCCTGATATGAAAGATTGGATAAGCATCTTTTGAAGATTGGTTTCAACAAAGGTACTACTGACAGTAATTTATACTTCAAAATTGATCATGAAAATATCTTGATTGTTGAAGTGTTTGTTGATGATATCATTTTCGAAGGAAGAGATAGCATGTGCAAAACTTTTGCAAATCAAATGAAAATTAAATTTGAGATGTCCATGTTTGGGGAAATGAATTTCTTCTTGGGTCTGCAAACCACTCAAACAAAGAAAGGAATCTTCATTTCTTAGACCAAATATGTGAAAGAATTGTTGAAGAAATTTGGGATGGAAGACTCAAAACCAATGAGTACCCCCATGGCAACCGGATGTAAATTGAGCAAAGATGATGACTCTCCTAAGGCTAATCAGAAAAAGTACAGGACAATGATTGGAGGAATCTTATATCTCACTCAAACTAGACCTGACATTATGAATGTTGTTGGTCTTGTTGTTAGATTCCAAGCTGATCCTAGAGAATCTCATGTCATGGCAATCAAGAGGATTTTTAGATATCTAAAAGCGATAGTTGAGTATGGTTTGTGGTATCCTAGAGATCATGATTTCTCTCTTCATGCATATACAAATGCGGATTGGGCATGAGATGTGGATGACCAGAAGAGTACCAGTGGTGGAGAATTCTTTTTGGGGAAGAGATTGGTTTCTTGGTTGAGCAAGAAACAAGAGGCAATAGCTCTGTCCACTGCAGAAGCATAATATATTGCAGCAGCAGGTAGTTGCACTCAAGTATTATAGATGAAGCAAATGCCAAGAGACATCAGAATGGAGTATGAGGAACCTATCACAATCTTCTGTGATAATTCAAGTGCAATAAATATATCAAGGAATCCGGTGTTGTATTCAAAGACTAAACATATATCCATCAAGTTTCACTTTTTGAGAGAGCAAGTGAACAAGAATGAAGTCAAATTGGAGTTTGTACCTTCTAAGGACCAGATTGTAGATATTTTTACTAAACCTCTACCTAAGGACTCTTTTGAGTATCTCAAGGAGAAGTTAGGGGTTATTACCCCTCCAGTTCTGAATTAAGGTGAACTAATGTGTATCAGTCTGGTGGATCTCATAGTCATATCTTGTGATCCGGATTGATGATGGGAAGTTGCCATTCAGGGGGAATAGCTGGTATGATTATGAAGTGATGCAAGTATGTGCCCTTTGCCATTGATGTCAAAAGGGGAGAGAAGACATGTGAAAAACAAGTGGTTACTGATCAAAGGGGGAGTAGTAAAGGAAGAGAAGACATGTGAATGGTTGTTGTTGATAGGGGGAGTTATGTCAGTGAGGAGAAGTTCTTGTCTTGATGGTTAAAATAATTTTTCACATCATATGTTGCCATCAATGACAAAGAGGGAGATTGTTGCAAGTATGGGCCTAAATGGTGTTGTCATTGATGTCAACATACTCCTATTGCATTAATGATAAGGATTGGATGAACTGTATGCTAAGGATATTGAGAAAATTGCTAAGGATATTGAAAAAATTAGTCCTATCAGGAACAGAGAAGAACAAGAAGACAGTAAAGTAAAGATCCCAGTTAAGATGAAGATCAGAGGATGCGCATCAAAGAGTTTGTAGATATGTGTCTTAAGATGATCTAGTAAATATTTCAGAGGTCCGCATGAAGATTTGAAGAAGTTATGGCCCTTAAGTAAAACTAGTTCTGGCAGCTGTTCAGAGGTGACAGAGTGACATAGATAGGTCCGGTGAGCTCCAGAATTAAAATATCTTGTTCTGTGGATTTGGTGGAGTGCTTATGAAGTCAATGTGAATTGACAACTCAATTGGTTCATTGTCTGGAGGTCTACAAGCATCTATTCCAATAAGACAGTGATGATAGACTATGTTCTTGATGTTGGATCTAGGGCATACAACTGAGAGGGGGGGTGAATCAGTTGTATAAAAACTTGCTCTTACTTCAAACACTTGATTCTTCTTTGTTAGTTAACAACATATCAATTAACCATCCATGAAAGCATAATGCATAAACACAAGAGCAGATAAACATCAACACATTGAACACCAAGATTTTGACGTGGAAAACCCGGTTAAGGGAAAAAACCACGGTATGATTAACCCAAGGATTATTCTCTGTTAGAAGAATAAGAAAAATGAATGGCACATGCCAATTAGGGCTCACTGCCTGAGCACACTGCTCACAAGGAGGCACACTGCCTACAAGGAGACACACTGTCTACAAAGTGATAAGAATCACAATCTTGAACTAGAGAATGACATCTCTACCATGTCCGGATCAGTTCCATTTAAGCCCAAAACCCTTGCTCTACCTTTCGCACTTCTCTTCGCTATGCCACACTCATCCACACAATCCACACATCAAAATGAATTCACAAACACTTATTTATACAAGACATCGACTTAGGAACAATCATCTAAGTCAGCAAACATCACAATAACATTCGCAAGGCGTGTAGAACATCTAGTCGGCCTGTTACAGGAAGAATACCAACAACTGGTAGCCATAACATCAAATCCAACTCTAACTTCAATGCGGATCACCAACACGAACTACATATGATCCAATGATCATCATAACCTTCCCTGAATCATCAAAAACATCCGCACTTCATCAGCTTACCAAAATTCTTCTCTTCATCATCCGGTACTTCAAGAACACAGTCTATCGCCACTGTCACAATGCAAAAGGTACTTCCAGTCCTCAAAATCATACACAACTCGAGATGACACATCACAAGGACATCCCAAACACTCCTTCCAATCCACAGATTAGGATAATACAATTCCAGACCTCATCGGACCTTTCTGTGATCCTCTGTCACCTCTGAACACTTGCCAGAACCGGTTCCACACAGACAGCCACAATTTCTTCAGATCTTCATGCGGACCTCTAAAATCTTAGCTGAAGCATCTCAAGACTCATATCTACAAACCCTTTAATCCGCATCCTTTGGTTCTTAACCTATACAGTACATTTGCCTTCTTCTCATCACTGTTCTTCACTATTCCGGATGAGGACTGATTTCCTTAATAACAACAACACTCAACTCATCCAAACCTTCTTACCAATGCAATATGAGTATGTTGACACCAATGACAACACTGGTTCACCTCATACGTGCAACAATTCTCCCCTTTGTCATTGATGGCAACATATGATGTGAAAAACCATCAAGACAAGAACTTCTCCTTTCTGTCACAGCTCCCCCTATCAGCAACATGTCTTCTCCTCCTTTACTGCTCCCCCTTTGATCATCAGCTACTTGTTTTTCATGTGTCTTCTCTCCCCCTTTGACATCAATGGCAAAGGGCTCATACTTACAATTTTAACACATCAAAATCATACCAACTGCTCCCCCTTAGAAACAGCTCCACTACATCAATCCGGATCACAAGATTGTTGATAACTGAGAGGGGGGGGTGAATCAGTTATCCTAATTATTTCCCTTATTGAACTTTTCTTTTAATTGATGTAGCATAAAATCAAACACAAAAACATTAACCATGAAATAAGAAACACATGACACAGTATTTTGACGTGGAAACCCTGTTAAGGGAGAAAACCACGGGGTGATTAACCCAAGAATTATTCTCTGTTAGAAGAATAGGAAATTACAAAAATGGCACTTGCCAATTAGGGCTCACTGCCCGAGCACACTGCTCACAAGAGGCCCACTGCCTACAAAAGACACACTGTCTACAAAGTGATGAGAATCACAGTCTTGAACTGATTGGAAGCATCTGCATATGCTGGAGTTCAGTTCTGGTTAGGCTCAGTACACTGATCTGCTGCACTTCATCTTTCTTCTGTTCTTTATTCTGCTATCTTTCACATAACGGATCCTTTTTGCTACCTCTGCTCTTTCTCTGGACTTATTCGCATATCTCTCTACACACACTACTCCCTTCACAACTAAATCCATCCTCTATATATATCCGCACAAGTAATTTCATCACCTTTCTAGTCGGCATCCGGAACAGTCTAGTTTCTTATAAACTTTCATTCTGTCGGCTGAATCCTTCCTCACCAAGCAATGCGGATCAAGCATATACTTGTAGATATCATTAATCATGTCGGCCAAACATGATTCATGCCTTCACAACCTCTGTCATCAATAGTAACTCATCCGGAAAGCAGTCTGATACTCTGCTAGTCAGTTCTTCCTCTGTTTTCACTGTCTCTCAGGAATCCGGTACTCAACCATTCATATCTTTTTCCTTGTCCATCACCGGAGGCTAAATCCTTGGAATATACCACTCAAGGTAGTCCTCTTGACTTCCCCAAATCCGCACTGCACCAAGACACTTCCACTGAGAGGTCCGGACCAATCTGTCGGACCTTGCCACATGCTCTGTTCTTCTTCACCGGACCACAACATTCTTTATTCTGACTTCCGGTAGAGACACATCATGACTTGCGGATATGTGGGATGACCTTTGTTGCCATCAATGACAACAACCATGAATCCATATAGTGTCTCTTGCCAACAATCTCCCCCTTTGGCATTGATGGCAACACTTAGTGAAAAATGACTAAGTGTTTTCACTATGCTCCCCCTTTGCTGATGCTCTGTCTTTATATACAATTTCCGGAACTCCCCCTTAGTTGGATCCCTCATTTTTCACTGCTCCTCACTCCCCCTTTGACATCAATGGCAAAGGGTAGGGTCCGCATATCAAAATTTTCAAAAATTTCTTATACTTAGCCGCATATTTACATACTCACATATATTGAAGAATGTCTGCAAAGGATGTCTGTAATTGAATCATTTCGGTAGCCCAACTTTGCTTCATTCTGTCCAAAATTGAAATGTGACCACTTAGCAAAAATGCAAACGCTTCTGCCCGCTTGAGATCTGTCGGATCTTTTGTTTGGGCGGTGGTCCTAGCATCACTGATGGCCTCATGCATGGTTTCCAACTTAGGGATTATAATCCTTCTAAGTTCTCCCATCCGGTTGGTGATGTTCTTCCTTTCCTTCTCAAGATTCTTTATTTCGTTCAAGACTGCAATAGTCTGACATTCTTGATTTATTATAGAGGAAGAGAGAGGATCAAAACTTTGAGATAAGCTTTGTAGCTTATTCTGTTCCTCTTTTATTTTCTTGTCAAATGCTGCTGTTGCCTTTGACCAGGATATACAAAATTTATAGATATCACCGCCATCCTTAAGAGCATTCTCTAAGCTCTTTATTCCAATGCTTACAATCTTCCTATCTTTAGAAATTAATTCTAATATCTCTGAAAATCTCTTATCCAAAAATTCCTTCCGGACCTTTTCTTTAGCTGATTTTTCTAGAGAATCAAAATGTGTATCAACACTGCTGACTAAGGTTTTTAGATTACCGGAAGTGGACGCTGTCGGATCTATTTGGATTGACGGCATGATCTTCACAAGTACTCTGGAGGCAGCCTCTATCAACTCGCAGTCTTCCATATGAGACTTCAGGAGCTTTTCATTTGCCTTGGCATTTGCAAATGAAGCTATCTTCATTGTTTGTACCGGAGAGAGAGAGTCAAAATCAAATGGGCCTTTTAGAAGCTCCGGTTCATCAATCTCTAAAGTTTCTTTACTCAAAAATTGTTGAACAGTTTGTGCAGTGTCTCTTGCCGGAGACAGATGTTTCTTTTCTTCTGCAGTCTTAGAACTGTCAACCTCTTTGTCTTTCACCACTGCTTCCTTCTCCTGTAATTGCTCTTCTTCTTTGGATCCGGAGACTGTAGGGGAAACCGGAGGAGAGATGCTAACTTGTTCATGGGCCCCTTCTTCTGGAGCAGAGGGTCCCAAGTCCTCACTTGTCTGTTCAGGGCTCACTTCTTCCGGAACAGAAGATTCCAAATCAGCAGCTGTTTCTGCACCTAAGTCCTCTACAACAGGAAGATTGAACCTTTTGAAGGCCTTCCGGAGGATCTCTTCTGTTTCTTGGGCCACTTTGTCAGTCTCACCAAGCATGAGTTGATTCATCCTGGCTTTGCTTCTGAACTCATCTTTGCAGTCCTTGAAGATAATGTTCATTGTCTTGGGATCAATTTGAGGATATAGCTGAATAGCTATCTGCTCCCGGATCTCAAGATCTTTGGCATGAGCATTATTCTTTCTTACTTCCATTTCCTTCTCTAGGCTTTTAGGAATGAGAGATATGATCTCAATGAAAGCCTTATTGTATATGTTCAGATATCTAACTGTGGCTTCCTGCAGAGTCTTTTGGTCTGCCTCACTGAAGTCATCATAGGATTCAGTCATTGGTTGAAGGTTTCCATCCACCGTGACCGACTTGATTATGCTCTCTAGTGACAGAGTGGGCTTTTCAACAGTTACCTCTGCCATTTCATCCTTGTCTTGGCCTGTGGAGGGCTTACCGGATCCTTTCTTCTTCTATTTCTTTACTTCTCTTACTCCCTCATCTGATTCTGTTTCCTCTTCATCCTTTTGGCTTCCATAAGCCCTTGTGGCTTTTGTCTTGGATCTCTTACCGGATGCCTGGACTTCCGGTTTTGAACTTTTGGTTGAGGGAGGTGCAGATCTCTTTGTTGATCTGGTTCGGGTGGGAGCTCCAACCGGAGCACTTTCTTTGCTTTTCTCTTCTTCCTCGGCCTTCCTCCTCTTTTCCCGGCTGGCATCAAGTGCCTCCTTTGAGATACCTAGGCCTTGAGCAATGTGCTCTACTTCTTTTCTTACTTTTCTTTTAATCTCAGGTTCCCTGAGTTCTACATGTATTTTTACACTCAGCTCCTCAAAGGTTCCAAACCTTTCTGCCTTAGGATCTTTGGGCTGACTTAGCATGTGTTGAACATGCAGCTCCACTATCTGTTCATCAACTTCATACCCCATGGGCATGATCCAGACAGTCCTTGGCTCCACTGCCTCCATTAGGCACTGATCAGTGTCAACCATAAAGCACACTGAGTCCTTGTATTTCTCAATGAGAGACTGAGGAATTCTCTCTCTTGCTTGCATCATGCTCTGAAAGTTTTTGAAGTATCCCCATAGAGCTGAATTTCTCGCTTTTGCATCCCCAAGTCCATGCAAGTAGTCTCTTATCTGGACTGCAACAGGTTTGTCATTCTGCCATACCCATCCACTTGTTCCGGGTAGCTCATTCATGAAGTAGAAGAATAGACATACAATAAGAGTACCATACTTGAAGGAATTCTTCTTATCCTTCTTGATTTTCTATATATTTTCCATTAATTGGCTTAGCAGTAATTCGCAGAGGTCATATTCTGCATTTTTCCTTAGCATTTCAAAAGCAGTGTATACTGCAGTTCCGGATACAGAATTCTCCCTGCTGGAGTGATAGATCTTGTATCCTATTATCATTGATGCATATTTGATATCCGGATCCGAAATATCTTCAATGGTCATTGCCCTCTTGTCAAATTTTGATCCGGTGGCCTCTGTTACAATGTTGTTCTTGACAGATTTGAGGATAGGTACCCCTCCGGAAGAGTATAGGCCAGTTACTGCTCTAATTGCCTCTTTTGTGATCTTACAGGGTCTATCTAGCCATAGAAAGTTGTCATGCATCCTGCTCAGTACATACCGGACCCATTCATCTTCTTCAAAGCAGGGGAAATGAATAAATTGCTCAAATTGTTTCTTCTGAATATCCTTATACTCTGGTTTAAGCTCAAAAGCATTGTCAATCAGCTGCTTGTGATAGAGGTCTCTTAATTTGAATTCCCCAAATTCCTCAATGTTTGCATGTATGTAAACCCTAATGTCTTCGGTGTGTAAAACTCCGTGAGGAACACTAGAGAAGGCTCCTAGTGGGTCTACCTCCAATGATTTGTAGGGATGTTTCTTGAATGAGGGGCGAGGTCTATCGGAGATCTTAACTATGTTTGGAGTAGCCATTCTTCAAAGATTTGCAGTGAGGTAATGAAAAACGGAGAATACCTTATGCGCCTTCGGTTTGCACGGAGTGGTTGGATTGATTTCTTTATCCAATAGCTTCGGCAGGAGATCCTTGGTGTGCTTGAAGAACCTTGTTGCAGAGCTCCACTTTTCGCTTCTTCTCGAGTGCAGAATGAGCAAATGACCTTTGAGAAATCCCTTAAATTGCTCCGCGAACCCTAATACCTGTCTGCAATAAATGCTTCACCTACATCATTCCGGTTTGCCTTGTCTGGATAGCTTGGAGTATCCCGGATTAGTCCTGATCTGTGGATATCATTCGGATCTTTCAATCATGAATAAATCGAGGTAGCATATTACAAGATCATCTCAAACACTCTGTCCAATCCGCAGAACAAGATAGTGCATTTCCGGATCTTTCCGGACCTTTTTGTAATCCTTTATCATACCGGAGCATCTCCCTGAACAGGTCTTATTTGATCGATCACAGCTTCTTCATAACTTCATGCGGACCTCTGAAAACTTGACTGAAGTATCTCAAGATTCATATCTACAAACCCTTTGATCCGCATCTTGTGCCACATCCGGCACCACTTGTTTGGCTGGGGGAACAAGATTTTCTTTGAGTCTCCCCCTGAGCCTGAGCTCACTTTTAATTTCCGGAAGAAATATCAGCACCAGAGTCTGGTGCGGATCCAACCTCTACATTCTCTGAACTTTTCTTCACCCAAATCTTGCTCATCTGATTCCTAACCTCATCCGCATTCATCTTTTGTTTACCCTTGTCTTGATTCTGATTATACACCGGACCTCTTTTGTCCTGATTCTTGTTTCTGCAGACTTTAGCATTATGACTGGACCTATTGCAGATTTGGCAAATAACATTTCTTTGCATATTTGACTGATATCCTCTTGATCTGCATTGATTTGCCATATGACCTATTCTATTGCATGTGAAGCATCTACCTTTGAATGATTTGTTTACTTGCATAATTCTGCATTCATGGGATTTGTGTCCATACCTTTTGCAGTTGAAGCACTGTCCGGAGAAGGATGAATTATTCTGATTCATTCTCATTCTGCACTGATTAGCTTTGTGACCAAAGTGGTTGCAGTTGTGGCAGTATCCATTGAAGGATGGATATCTTTGAGCATTTAGCTGTCTTACCGGAGGTCTTCTAGGCCTGCTCCTTGGATTTTCTGATCCAAGATTCTTCTGACCGGATCCGGAGCTTTCTCCTTTCTCATATCCCAAGCCATACTTGTCATCTGTCCTCTTTTGACTTCCAAGAAGAACTTCAAGTTGAGCAGAACTTATCTTGAATTTCTCTTTATATTCATTTGCTGTTTGAAGGTCTCTTTTGAGAGAGGCAATTTGATCCTCAAGTTTTCCTTCATTATCTTTGGCATCTTCAAGATCAGATTCAAGGTGTCTGATAATCCTGTCCATCTGGTGGCATTCTTCTAATTTTTCTTTAAGAGATTGTCTTAGATTGTCTTCAGCCTTTCTTTTTTCTTCAATCTCTTGAGTAAACTTTATAGTTCCTGATTCCATTTCATGTCTTAACATAATGACTTATTTTGATAACTTTTCACATAACTTGGTTTGCTCAGTCAATTCCTCATTTGTATTGCTTTCTTCACTTTGTCTTGCCAACTGTTGAAGCAGCTCCTTTCTCTTTTTCATAGAGAGACTTAATTTGTCTTTTAATTCTCTCATGAATTCATCAGCCTGTTTGAGTCTTTCCTTTAATTCACTGACTTCAGAATTTGACTGTTCAAGATCCTCAAGGGCAGTCTTGAGTTGCTCCCTTAAACCATATGCATCCATTTGAAATCCCAGATCTTCCTCAAGCTGTTAGGCTCTATTAGGAGGAACTTAGCTCTGATACCAATTGTTGATAACTGAGAGGGGGGGGTGAATCAGTTATCCTAATTATTTCCCTTATTGAACTTTTCTTTTAATTGATGTAGCATAAAATCAAACACAAAAACATTAACCATGAAATAAGAAACACATGACACAGTATTTTGACGTGGAAACCCTGTTAAGGGAGAAAACCACGGGGTGATTAACCCAAGAATTATTCTCTGTTAGAAGAATAGGAAATTACAAAAATGGCACTTGCCAATTAGGGCTCACTGCCCGAGCACACTGCTCACAAGAGGCCCACTGCCTACAAAAGACACACTGTCTACAAAGTGATGAGAATCACAGTCTTGAACTGATTGGAAGCATCTGCATATGCTGGAGTTCAGTTCCGGTTAGGCTCAGTACACTGATCTGTTGCACTTCATCTTTCTTCTGTTCTTTATTCTGCTATCTTTCACATACCGGATCCTTTTTGCTACCTCTGCTCTTTCTCTGGACTTATTCGCATATCTCTCTACACACACTACTCCCTTCACAACTAAATCCATCCTCTATATATATCCGCACAAGTAATTTCATCACCTTTCTAGTCGGCATCCGGAACAGTCTAGTTTCTTATAAACTTTCATTCTGTCGGCTGAATCCTTCCTCACCAAGCAATGCGGATCAAGCATATACTTGTAGATATCATTAATCATGTCGGCCAAACATGATTCATGCCTTCACAACCTCTGTCATCAATAGTAACTCATCCGGAAAGCAGTCTGATACTCTGCCAGTCAGTTCTTCCTCTGTTTTCACTGTCTCTCAGGAATCCGGTACTCAACCATTCATATCTTTTTCCTTGTCCATCACCGGAGGCTAAATCCTTGGAATATACCACTCAAGGTAGTCCTTTTGACTTCCCCAAATCCACACTGAACCAAGACACTTCCACTGAGAGGTCCGGACCAATCTGTCGGACCTTGCCACATGCTCTGTTCTTCTTCACCGGACCACAACATTCTTTATTCTGACTTCCGGTAGAGACACATCATGACTTGCGGATATGTGGGATGACCTTTGTTGCCATCAATGACAACAACCATGAATCCATATAGTGTCTCTTGCCAACAAAGATATGTCTGTGATATCCACTGGACTGATGCACAACAGTGCATCTTAATGCATCACTGGAGGGGCCATGACCCCTAACTTCTCCCTGAGAAACTCAAAAGAATCCTTGGGAAGAGGTTTAGTAAGGATATCTGCAATCTGATCCTTGGAGGGTACATACTCCAATCTGACTTCTTCCTTGTTCACTTGTTCTCTTAAAAAGTGAAACTTGATAAATATGTGCTTAGTCTTAGAATGCAATACCAGATTCTTAGAAATATTAATTGCACTTGAATTATCACAGAAAATTGTGATAGGCTCCTCATATTCAATTTTAATGTCTCTTAGCATCTGCTTCATCCATAAGATTTGAGTGCAACTACCTACTGCTGCAATGTATTCTGCTTCAGTTGTAGACAGAGATATTGCATCTTGTTTCTTGCTTAGCCAAGAAACCAATCTCTTCCCCAAAAAGAATGCTCCACCACTGGTGCTCTTCCGGTCATCCACATCTCCTACCCAATCTACATCTGTGTAAGCATGAAGAGAGAAATCCGGATCTCTAGGGTACCATAGACCATACTCAACTGTTCCTTTCAAGTACCTAAAAATTCTTTTGATTGCTATAACATGAGATTCTCTAGGATCAACCTGGAATCTTGCCACAAGACCAACAGCCTGCATTATATCTGGTCTAGTCTGAGTGAGATACAACAATCCACCAATCATTGATCTATACTTTGTCTGATCTGCCTTTGGAGAGTCATCATCTTTGCTCAACTTACATCCGGTTGCCATAGGAGTGTTCATTGGCTTTGAATCTTCCATACCAAATTTCCTCAACAATTCTTTCACATATTTGGTCTGAGAAATGAAGATCCCTTTCTTTGTTTGAGTAATTTGTAGACCCAAGAAGAAATTCATTTCACCAAGCATAGACATTTCAAACTCACTTTTCATCTGATTTGCAAAAGTTTTGCACATACTATCTCTTCCTCCAAAAATGATATCATCCACAAACACTTCAACAATCAAAATGTTTTCATGATCAATTTTGAAATATAAGTTACTATTAGTAGTACCTTTGTTGAATCCAATCTGCACAAGATGCTTATCCAACCTTTCATACCATGCTCTTGGGGCTTGCTTCAATCCATACAATGCTTTCTTCAACTTGCAGACCATATCATCATTATTAGACAATTGAAATCCATCCGGTTGTTCAATGTAAACTTCTTCTTCCAATAACCATTTAGGAAGGCAGACTTGACATCCATCTGATATACCTTGAAGTCTTTGAAGGCAGCAAATGCAAGAAATAATCTGATTGCTTCAATTCTTGCCACAGGAGCAAAGGTCTCTTCAAAATCAATTCCTTCTATTTGAGAGTAGCCTTTGCAGACCAATCTAGCTTTGTTTCTGATTACTTCAACAGCTTCATTCAGTTTGTTCCGGAAGACCCATTTGGTTCCAATCACATTCCTGTCTCTAGGTCTAGGAACAAGATCCCAAGTACGATTTTTCTCAATTTGCATCAATTCTTCCTCCATTGCTTTGGTCTAGTTTTCATCATTGCAAGCTTCATTTACTGTCTTAGGTTCAATCTTTGAAATCAGACAGTATTCATTTGAATCTTGAGCAATTCTTCTTCTTGTTTGTACCCCTTTACTTTTGTCACCTATGATCTGATCTTCAGAGTGATTTAGAGTTACATACCTTGGAACTTTGGGAGTTTCTTGCACTACTAATTCTTGGTCAGGCTCATTCAGACAAACTTCTTCTTCCTGATTTACTGGATCTGTCTGGATCTGAATTTTAGAGGAGGAAGGAGCTCCTTGCACCAGAGGATCATTCTGATCATCTTCATCACATTCATAGAACCTTGAGGGCTTCTCAATTCCTTTATCAACTTTCACATTAGTACTTTCTATCATCTTCCTCAGTCTCTTATTGTAACGCCGGTATGCTTTGCTTTGAGTGGAGTAACCCAAGAAAATTCCTTCATCACTTCTAGCATCAAACTTTCCTAGATCTTCATCTCTTTTAATATAACACTTGCTACCAAATACTCTGAAATGTCTCACAGTAGGAGTGATGCCAAACCAAAGTTCATAGGGGGTCTTACCGATATTGTTTCTGATTTGAACTCGATTGAGAGTGTAGACTGCAGTGCTGATAGCTTCTTTCCAAAACATCTGAGGAACATTTGCTTCCAACATCATTGTCCTGGCAGCTTCCTGGATGGTCCGGTTCTTTCTCTCAACTACTCCATTCTGCTGTGGAGTCCTAGGAGCAGACAACTGTCTCCTTATACCCTATTTCTTACAAAAGTCAATGAACTCACCAGATGTAAATTCACCACCTCTATTAGACCTTAGACACTTCAGTTTTAATCCGGTTTGATTCTCTACCATAGCTTTGAAGATTTTGAACTTCTCAAGGGCTTCTGATTTCTCTTTTAGGAAGGTAACCCACATCATCTGAGAATGGTCATCAATTAGCAACATGAAATATCTATCACCTTGCAGACTCTTGATTCTTGTCAGACCACAGAGATTAGTATGTACTAATTCCAACAATCCGGTAGAGGACTGATCTTTGCTTTTGAAAGAGACTCTGCTCTGTTTACCTAGCTGACATTCTTTGCACAAACTATTTGTAGGTTTCACCAATTTTGGAAGATATCTTACAGCCTGAATATTGCTTATCTTGATGATGTTATCAAAATTTACATGACACATTCTTCTATGCCATAACCAACTCTGATCAACTTGAACAAATAGACAACTTTTATTTGAACCAACCAGATGAAAGATATTACCTTTTGTTTGAGCACCGGATGCAATTTCAGTTCCAGAGCTTGTAAAGATTCTACATTTTCCATTCTTGAACCGGAGATCATAGCCTTTGTCCACTAACTGACCAACACTGAGAAGATTGTGCTTCAATCCTTCAACATATAGTACATTACCTATTTTGCTCTTTCCATCAAAGGAAATAGTTCCCCTACCTCTGATTCTGCCAGCAGAATTGTCACCAAACTTTACCATTCCTCCTTCATACCTTTCCAAATCTAAGAACTTATTCTTGTCACCAGTCATATGGTGAGAGCATCCACTATCAATAACCCAATCATCCTTTTCTTCCACTTGAGCAGCCAAAGCTCTTTCCACAACCTTGTGATTGACAGATTCAGAGGATATTGAATCTTCTTCCTTGATGGCAATAAACACCCATTCATTTCCAGATTTGCTTCCTAGTTCTGATTCATCATCTGTTACTCCTTCATTGTCATCTTCTTCATGAACATAATAGCAGTTCTTTTGAAACCTTTGTCTGTCAGTATTAGACCTTGTAGATCTTTCCAGACATCTTGAAGCAAAATGACCAATCTTAGTGCAGTTGAAACACTTAAAGGATAGTTTTCCTTCATACTTACCGGATCCTCTTGGCAATCTCTTTGTAATGAGGGCTTCAAGTTGAGTTGTTTCTGCTTCCTCTTCTTCCATGTCTCTTCTTGCTTGATCATACCATGACATCTTCCTTGAAGAGTTTTCTCCCAGATCAAATCTTTGTTTGCCTTTCACATAGGCACTGGCTTTGAAAGTAGATTCAGTCTTGGGTGGATCATCTCCAAACTCGGTCATTTCAAATGTAGCTATTTTGCCAGCCAATTGTTCTCTTGTGACAGTTGTGTGGGCTCTGAATTCATCAATGGCAGCAACCTTGATTTTGTAGGCAGCAGGAAGGGATCTGAGAAATTTACAAACAATCTCATTTTCATCCAGAGTTCCACCAGCATTTCTAATTCCACATACCAGCTCATTCACTCTTGGCATAAAGGTAGTGATGTTTTCATCTTCTCTCATCTTCAATCTTTCAAATTTCCCTTTCAGACTTTGCAACCTTGCACTTTTGACAAACTCATCTCCTTCATACAGAAGTTCTAGTTTAGTCAAGATCTCATATGCAGTTGGTAGGTCGATAACATTTGAGAGTTCTGAGTCATTCAATGCGCTTAGAAGAGCTTCCTTCGTCTGCAGATTATTTTCAGCATCTGTGATTTCATTCAGAGTTGTCGGACCACCCTGTGGAGGTACATATGGTTTTGAGACCATGGCCAAGTATTCTTTTCCCATACACTCCAAGTGACATTTCATGCGACCTTTCCAGAGAGTGAAGTTGGTTCCATCGAACTTCAGACTATCCTTCTTGTATGACGACATCCTGGATCTCCTCAAGCGATTAAGCTCCTTTCAGAGGAACTTGGCTCTGATACCAATTGTTGGATCTAGGGCATACAACTGAGAGGGGGGGTGAATCAGTTGTATAAAAACTTGCTCTTACTTCAAACACTTGATTCTTCTTTGTTAGTTAACAGCATATCAATTAACCATCCATGAAAGCATAATGCATAAACACAAGAGCAGATAAACATCAACACATTGAACACCAAGATTTTGATGTGGAAAACCCGGTTAAGGGAAAAAACCACGGGGTGATTAACCCAAGGATTATTCTCTGTTAGAAGAATAAGAAAAATGAATGGCACATGCCAATTAGGGCTCACTACCCGAGCACACTACTCACAAAGAGGCACACTGCCTACAAGGAGACACACTGTCTACAAAGTGATAAGAATCACAATCTTGAACTCGAGAATGACATCTCTACCATGTCCGGATCAGTTCCATTTAAGCCCAAAACCCTTGCTCTGCCTTTCGCACTTCTTTTCGCTATGCCACACTCATCCACACAATCCACACATCAAAATGAATTCACAAACACTTATTTATACAAGACATCGACTTAGGAACAATCATCTAAGTCGGCAAACATCACAATAACATTCGCAAGGCGTGTAGAACATCCAGTCGGCCTGTTACAGGAAGAACACCAACAACTAGTAGCCATAACATCAAATCCAACTCTAACTTCAATGCGGATCGCCAACATGAACTAGATATGATCCAATGATCATCATAACCTTCCCTGAATCATCAAAAACATCCGCACTTCATCAGCTTACCGGAATTCTTCTCTTCATCATCCGGTACTTCAAGAACACAGTCTGTCGCCACTGTCACAATGCAAAAGGTACTTCCGGACCTCAAAATCATACACAACTTGAGATGACACATTACAAGGACATCCCAAACACTCCTTCCAATCCGCAGATTAGGATAATACAATTCCGGACCTCACCGGACCTTTCTGTGATCCTCTGTCACCTCTAAACACTTGCCGGAACTGGTTCCACACAGACAGCCACAATTTCTTCAGATCTTCATGCGGACCTCTAAAATCTTAGCTGAAGCATCTCACCTTTAATCCGCATCCTCTGTTTCTTAACCTATACAATACATTTGCCTTCTTCTCATCACTGTTCTTCACTGTTCCAGATGAGGACTGATTTCCTTAATAACAACAGCACTCAACTCATCCAAACCTTCTTACCAATGCAATATGAGTATGTTGACATCAATGACAACACTGGTTCACCTCATACTTGCAACACCTGAGGTTCCGGATGAAGGAGATAATGATTTCAGTAAGAAAAAGTAGTGTGGATGTTCTTGGTGATTTAGGTAAGCTTGTGGAGGTCTTTGGATTGTGTCCAGTTTGTGTTGGTGGTTCGCATTGAAGATTGAGCTCGTAATTGAAGAATTACTTCTGGATGATGATGTTCTTCCCAAGTTAGGCTGATCAGATGAGTTACACATCTTGTAGATGATCTTGAAGATGTTCTGTGAATTTTGGCATGTTCCTAAAAGAAGATTGAAGTCTCAGATCTATGTGGCCGATAGTGTGTTGATCTGTGTGAAGTCTTTTTGTAATTAGTCATGTTGTATTTATGTATTTGCTCTATAATGTATGCTGACTTGAATGATTATCCATAAGTCGATGTCTTGTATAAATAAGGAATTGTAAAGTCATTTCAAAGATATCTTGTGGAGATGAGAGTGTGGTAGCGAGGAGCAGAGCAAAAGGAAGAGCAGAAGTATTGTGCTTAAATGGAATTGACTCAAGCATGGTGAAGATGCTATTCTTTAGTTTAAGTATGTAATACTTATTATTTTGTAGACAATGTGTCTCCTATAGGTAGTGGGCCTCTTTTGAGCAGTGTGCTCAGGCAGTGAGCCCTAATTGGCATGTGCCATTATGTTCTTTCTATTATGTGAGAATACAATCTTGGGTTAGTCACCCCGTGGTTTTTCCCTTAACTAGGTTTTCCACATCAAAAATCTTGGTGTCTTATATGTTAATATGTTTCTACTCTTGATATAATGGATTGTGTTTCCATGATTGATTTATTATGCTGTTGAATTAAAAAGTCAATTTAAGTGGTTAATTAGAAGAAGGTTTTGGATAACTGATTCAACCCCCCTCTCAATTGTCTATCCTGAATCTAACAGAGTGGCTATAGGACAACCATTAACCTAGTCACTCCATGGTGTCTTGAATAAGGAGCACAATGAATTTACTTCAAGACAAAAGTCCTTAAGTAACTAGGTAATCTGTCACATATATTTTTCCTTCATATATCAACAATCCACTATGATCAAGATGGTGTCAATCATACTTGAAATATTGAGGGTTTTGTATAAGATCTCTCTTGAATTGCTTATAGAATTTGTCACCTAATGAGTTTCTCAAGATGTGTTCTTGAAAAGTTGTTTTAATAGTGACTATTTCTACAATATGTTGTCTTTGACTAAGAGTATCAGCTACTCTATTTTCCTTTCCTTTAATATAGTTGATGTCAAAGTCATAGTCTGAAGGAAACTCTAACCATCAGCTTTAACACTCATTCAGGTTAGGTTGTGTAAAAATATACTTAAGCCCTTGATTATCATACTTAAATTCAAAAGGTTTTGCCAACAAATAATGCCTCTATACCTATAAGGCGTGCACTATTTCTACAAGTTATAGGTCATATAGGGCATAGTTCAACTTGTAATAATGGAGTTTTATATATTCATATGCCACAACCTACCCATACTACATAATTACACCCCCTAAACCTTCTCCAAAAGTGTTCGTGACAACCACAAAATGACCCTCTAAATCGTGAACCTTAAGGATAGGTGTTAAAGTTAATTTTTCTTTCAAAACTCAGAATGCTTCTTCACACTTATTGGTCCATTCAAACCATCTACCCTTCCTTTGAAGTGAACTGGTGGAGTTTAGAATCTTTGAATAGTTTGATACAAACTTCCTATAATAACCTACTAACTCCATAAATTTGTACACTTCATGAACATTCTTAGGTGTTGGCGTCTCCATTATTGCTCAAATCTTTACTGGGTGAATTGAAATTCCTTTAGAATAGATCACATGGCCTAAGTATTGTACTTCCTTTTAGAAAAAGAACACTTTGATAGCTTGCCAAAGAGCTTGTGTTCCCTTAAATATTGCAAAACCAGTCTTAGATGATACAAATGTTCCTCCTCATTTTTGGAGATACCAGTATATCATCTAAAAATATGAGGATGAACTTATCCAAATAATCTCTAAAGACACTATTCATTAGATTCATAAATGTTGCTAGAGCATTGGTCAACCCAAAGGGTAGCACAGTAAATTCATAGTGCCCATACCTTATCCTAAAATATATTTTATGGGTGCCCTCATCCTTAATTCTCAAGTGATGGTAACCTTCTCTCAAGATGATCTTTGAAAAGTTTGTTGCACTAGGCATTTGATTGAATAAACCATCAATGTGAGGTAAGGGGTACTAATTTTTACTATGTTGTATTCAACATCTGCTAGTCAATATATAGTCTCAAAGTCCCATCTTTCCTTTTGATAAAAGTAATTAGTTCTCCCCTAGGAGAAACGTTAAGCTGAATCAGCAATTTTGAGAGTAATTCATGTAGCTAATCTTTTAATTCAACCAACTTGGTGGTTTTCATTTGATAAGGAGCCTTTGAAATAGGTTCTTATCCTAGGACTATGTCTATGGAGAAGTCAAATTCTCTTTTAGGAGGTAAACCTAGTAATTCTTCTAGAAAGATGTCCTGAAACTTGTAGAGGAAAGGGTAATCTTGAATAGAACATTCCTTAGTTTCCTCTACCTAATCAACTTTTATAGCATACAATTGGCACCCCTTTATTTTTTCTTTTTTGAGTTGCATGGATGAAACTTTCCTAAGTTTGACTTCTCATTTAATACCATAAATCTGCACCCAATTTCCTTGGTCATCAAAACATTCGACTATTTTAGCATAATTGTCTACTTTTGCCCTATGATATCAAATATAATTCATTCCTAATATTTCATCATAAGTTCCCAATGGTGCTACATACATGTTGAATTTGGTCAAAAAAGAGGGTAATTTTGTCTCATCTTATAAAAGGAATTGGTCCACCTTGGCTCTTGCTTGGTTAGCATATTGTCTAGTCCATCAGTTGGCCATATAACCAAATATTATAGAAATCTTATTAAGTACACTAGGTGCTGCAAAACATTCAATAGTTCTAGTATCAATAAATATAGAAACCAGATAGACAAAAAGGGTACATGAAGTTTCAATAGTCTAGCAATTTGATTCTCTGCTTGATGGAATCTCTAGTGTTGCATGAATGCTTTGCTAAAAAGCTACCTACTGGGATGGAAAAGGAGGATATTGGAATTATTTCCTTGGTTTCTAGTTGGATATTGATTAGCATAGTGGTCACCTCCACACATGAAGGAAGTGCTAGGTGGTCCCCTCTTTTTTTGTCATTTTATCTCCACTATTTTTTTTTCTTCTCTTGTATTCATTATCTCATTTTTCCATTCCATGAGCCATTATTACTTCTAGACATGTCCTTTAACATTGTGTTTTTTCTTGGAATTTGGATTCCAATTCTTCTTTTCAAAAGAAGGCATTGACTTTGTACCTCAGACTTCTTCCAAAATATGTCTCTAGATGTTGTAATATATTTTATCTTTTGTTATTGCTTAATGGCCTTTTCAAAAACTTGATCCATTGTTGATGGTCTATGAACATCTACTTCGCCTCCAATTTGGGGATTTAACCCCATAATAAACTTCTAGATTTGGAATCGCTCATCTCATTACTATTGGGGCAAATATTTAAGAAGTCTTGTGAACTTCTCCCAATACTTAGTTACTAAAATGTCTGTGTGTCTCAGATTTTAAAAATTAGTTAACTTTTGGTCAAAGTATAATTGAGGTAACAACCTTTGTCTAAAAAAGGTCACAAATTGATTCCAAGTCAAATTTGTTGGGTATAGCCCCATCTCCATCTTTTTATTTGCCCATCAAGTGGAGGCTTCACTAAAAATATGATAAGCACCCCATACTGCCTTTGTCACTTTGAAATAGTTCCAAATTTTGAAGCACTTCTCCATTTCACTAAGCCAAGATTTGACCCCATCACCCAAAATTGTACCATAAAATTTGGGTGGGTTGATTTTCTTCATTCCATGTGCAAGTTCATTGGCCAATTGAATTTTTGCATTAGTTTGTCTTAATTCCTCATCATGATTTGGTTAATCTTCCAAAGATTCACCGAGACCTTCATTCACACTATGCCCTTGATCATGCTCATTGTCTCATCCTTGGTCATGAGGTCCTCAAACCTCCTGCTCTAATACACACACGCTTTCCTTTGTTTCATTCAAAGCTACCAAGATTTGATCCAACTTATCTATGGGATCATTCACAACTTGCCTTGATTCCCCCTAACTACCTCCCAAGTTTGTTCTAGTCCAAACCATGATAAATTTGATAAGTCAAATCAAAATGCATTAGCCTACGAGGTCATCCCACAATAATGAGTTACACTTTTTGGCCAAATTTGACATTGAAATCAACATTTTGAACTAAATCTTCACTTTCTGACACCTATAGCCACTAAGGAATTTGAAGATGATGTGAACTAGTGATTTGTGAGATTTTGTTTGTAGATTCTAAATATATTTTTTTTAAAAAAATTGGAGTTAAATTGTCAAATGTTTGCGTCTCCTTTGATAACTAGTTTTTAATAGTAAAGAACATTTTTTTAAAGTGATGTGTATTCCGTAGCACATAACTTTCTTTCTACAAAGGATAAAATTATGATTATTTTGAATTTAGATTGGTAACAATGATATATAGGGCATGCATTTAGTTTCATAATGTTGTGTTGAATATTTTTTTCTTAATTAAGTTTTGAAGTCAAACCAATTATAATTTAGATATAGGCGTATTCCGTAAAACATAACTTTTTTTGTATGTATCAAAATTCATTTTTTCTTTTTTTGTGGAAACAAGGACATCAATTCCTAGGGCATAGATATTTTTTAGTTTTTTCACTAATTTACTAATTTTCCATGTGTGTATAGCAGAGAACTTGATGTTTAGTGAAAAACCCACATTCACAGGAAATAAAAAATAAATATTATAATCAGATTAAATATATTTAAAATTACACTTTTTGGGAAGATTATAATAAGGACTACATAATTAAAAAACATAAATTTTAAATTAATTCATTTGATCCCCCAAAAGGTAAATCAAATGTGGTTTTTTATCAACATTTTGATAGGTGTAGAGGAGACTCCATTATAGATATGGTTTAAAACTAGCGGGGATCTATCCAAGGGGATTTGATCAAACCCTCTTCAAATGGAAACTTTGAAGGCTTAAATCATTATATTTTTTAAAAATATGTGATTTCAACAAAAATCAGGATGTCCCAAAAAGTGTAACCCATTATTGTGGCAGCACCCTATGACATCATGAGGACTTTATTAAGTCTTGCACAAGTAACACAATTTTACATAAAAATGATCTTAATGAAACAACACATAAGAGATCCTTAAGTTGGAAGTTTAATATATATTAAATCATCACATAATTTGGATGAACATAAAAGGAAGAGAATTTTTTTATTAATATAAAAGATGGATGTTGCACATCCTTATTTATAATAAGGTTTTAGGATACATCTTATATCATACTATTAGTTTGACTATTCAATCTCCTTAGGTTCTTCTTCATCTGATTCTATTTTCACACTACTAGAGGAAGCTGGATGTATTCATAGGTACTCCTATACTACCTTCCTACTCATAGGTAATGCATTGCGACTGTAGCCAAAAGGCATGCCATGAATGTCAGAGGGTTTCTTTTGTTTAAGCTTGTTAGGGGCTATAGGTTTTTTTTCCTTCTCTAGTCTAATATGAACCATAGCTATCACCAAGGTCTCAGTGTCGGAAATCCATCTCTTTTTTGGGAGGTGGTGGTTGAGTGGGTTTTCCTTTCATTTTCATTTGGTTGGACTTCTTTTTCGTAGATTGCTTGCTTGACTTGTGTCTCCCCATTTTTGTATACTCAAAGAATTAAATCATTAAAGTTAGTGTAAAACATATAATTATCTGCTAAGGTTTAATCATTCATACGAAGTAGGCTAATAGGTCCTAGTGTATGAACTTGGCTTTGATACCACATGAAACGATCTAAGCATCTATAACAATCTTACAACCAAAATTCTATACATCTATTTTTAAAGAACAATCATATACTATCAATCATAAATAAAGAACAATCATAGAATATCATATTCAAAAGCTCTTATTGAAAATAAGGATAAACCCTAAGGTCAAACCCTAAGGTCAAACCCTATGGGGTGTAATAATATTGGATTCATCAAAATTCAATGAAAATAAATGCTTTCTACTTTCATTACATAAATAATTTTGGCTAATTAAGTCAAATGCACACAATTAAGCATGATTAACCTAGATAATAGAGTTGGGTTGATAAGCTTGTGATAAATATTCAAAAAATTATATGCAATGAATAAGGGTACTTAGCTTTCAAACTAATGTTGAGAATTTGAAGATAATGATGTACAAGATTGATTCACCAATCTTTTGAGTTTTATGCTCTCAGTTTGATGACTATATTGACATAAAAACAAACCAAAATTCCTTGCAATTGAATCTTGAGCTCCTCAAGTTTGACCCCAAGCACCATAGAATTGACCTCTAACGCGTGAACTTGATTTAATAAAATGTAAGCTTCAAATTATAGTGCACCCTAATCTCTAGTATTTGAGTACTCTTGTAAGGATTGTGGTGTTTATGAATGTTGTATGAGAATCTACTAAATTGATAGGGTCATGTTTTTTTTAAGTCAAGCCCCTACATGGGTCAAATGTATGGCTTTGAATGAATATTCCTTGACAACATTCACAAGCGTATAGGTGGCCTAATGATATTGATGTTATGGGTTCTTTACAAAAACATAGCAATAAGTTGCATAAACATGTAGCAAGTCAGTTCATAATGGCTAGTACAAATGGGAGTGAAAGTTGAAATTCAAAATTTAACTTTTAAATTTTAGGTTTATTATAGCATGTCTCTAGATTAAACAAGCTCAATCTTACACCACACAAAATTAAACCTTAGGGCTAGAATGATAATTTCAAAGCATGGAATGAATGTATAGAAATTTGTGTGAATAGGGATGGACAAATGATTAATAAATTTTGCTTGTAGGAGTATGTATAAATATGAATTGGATAAGGTTGAATAATGTGGAAATAGATGTAAATGAGAAATAGAATAAATATGAGAAAAGATTAGACCATGAACCAAACAAAAGTATACCATTTGTTAATATGTAATTGCATTAAAAATATTTCACCAAAATAAATATAAAATAAATAAAAAATGACATGTACATACAATTTTCTCCATTATAATAATGTAGAAATAGGTAATAGGTTGTACCATACTAATAGGAAAATATCTTGAAAAATGATTTATTAGGGCATCTTTACACTACAGTTAAACACGAACACTTTAATAGGAAAATATCGTGAAAAGTGATTTATTAGGGCATCTTAACACTACAATTAAACATGAACACTTTAATGGTTAAATACTAAACAATAATTTTTTTTTTATTGAAACAAACTAGAAAAAATGCAAAGGGCGTAGCATAGAACTACAAGAACAATACATATCCAAGTAAATACAAGCCATCATATCTCAGCACAAGATACCAAAAATAAGGAACCACCAATACCAATAAAAGTTTCAAAGCTCCAAAAAACTACACTAAGAGCAAGGAACAGTCCTAAAATTATCATAATTGTCAATAAAGTCTCCAAAACAATGATTTTACATCTCATTCCTGCCAAAAATAAATAAAAAATAAAAAATAGTGAATAGTTATCCTACTTTTACTAGTTTCCCATAAATTATTGCACTGAATAATGTTTAAAAAAACATTTAAGAAAAGTGATCATTTTCAAATGTTTATTGAAAAATATCTATCTAAACGCAGTCTACTTAAACAGGCGTAATGATGAGTATGGAGAAATAAAATTGAGATTTTCAGAGTTACATTCTGTTGTGCAAGCCCATGATTTCTTGTATAAAGTGGGCCTACACTCCTCTCCGATGTGTCTAGAGACATACCTGTGTCAACAAGCGTAATGTCGGGTGTGGACAAGATAAAAGTTAAAATCTGAACAGTTAGATTCTGTGTTGTTTTTCATTATTGTAAATAACCAAAGACTTGTGTGAAGGTGTCCTTCCACGTCTACTGATTTTAAGCATTGCATACCGTGCTGTAATTGACTTCTGTGGTTGCACATCTCTCCTCTGAGATCATTCTGCTTCCACGCGGCTTCCGTATGGAAACACAGCATGTCAGGCACTCAATTTACCAGTTTGATCACTTCTTATCTTCATCAGTACTCCCACTCCTATTACAAATACTTAGCTTCACCTCCTCAACAAGATACTTTTTTCATTCCAGTGTATCTTTTATTAGTACTTCGCCTCCTCAACAAGAAGCCTTTTTTCGTTACAGTTTTTTAATTTCTTACGGTCACAGTTCAAATCCAATTCCATGGCATCTACTTCTAGTTGCAACACTGGGTGTCAACCAGAGATTGAGCATACAAATGCTTCTGAAGGAATTGCCCCATCTACATCTACTTCTGCTACACCCTCAGTGAGAAACCTGTTTTCATCCTGTTTCAATTGGTGTTCTTTATTTCTTTCTCTGTGTTCAATCCAATCCAATTCTATGGCATCTACATCTACCACAAGCAGTCAACCAGAGAATGAGGTTACAAATGCTTTTCAAGCACTGACGCCCTCTCTGTCTACTTATCATGCATCCTCTTCACAAATGAGAGGGTTGCCGTATGATGTGTTTATTAGTCATCATGTTCCCGATGTCAAACATACCATTGCCACCACTCTCTATGAATTGCTGAATAGCATGGGACTTAGGGTTTTTCTTGATTCCGAAGAGCTCGAATTAGGAGATTTCTTGCCCAGAGAACTAGAAGCAGCAATGAGCACTGCTTCACTTCACATAGCAATTTTTTCAGAGAACTATGCACAGTCTCCGTGGTGCTTGGCAGAGCTGTCATTTATGCTTAAAACAGGCACTACGATTGTTCCTGTTTTCTACCATGTTCAGCCAGAGGATGTCCGATTTGGAAAAGGAGTATATGGCCATACATTTTCAGAGCACGAAGAGAAGGGTAGACACACTCCAGAAAAGTTTCAGGAGTGGAAGAATGCGCTCAACAATGTTTCAAACAATGTCGGTCACATTGTTCATAACAAAGAGTAAGTATCATTTACTCTACCTCAAGCACTTATGTTTTTCTTACCAATCTTCCCCTGCATTCTCTGCGTTTTTTTTTCTTAATTTTTAGGCCCCTAGTCTTTTTAATCGGTTTAGTATGCTCTATCAAAGTGTGATGTTTATTCAGTTTCCTTGGTTGTTATTGTATATGCCTACTGAGTAGGACAGGCTGCTGAAGAACATTGTTTATTGTGTGTTAAAAGTAATTAATGAGGCCCCATTAGTGGTCTGAGAACATCCCAGTGGTTTAGATGAAGTTATAAAAAGCCTTTGAATTCACTACACCTGCTAAAAGCCATTAGTATGTACACATTGTGCGAATATGGAGACTTGGGTCTTGATTAAAAAATAAAAAATAAGAATAGATATGTATTTATAGAAAAATCTAGTGTGCTGCTACCAAAAGCTTCCCTAAAAAACATTCTGTGCTTTTTTAAAAAATTTCTCTGACTTTAATTGTATGGTCTTTTTCTTATTTGGATGATATTTATTTCGTTTCATTTGTTGTTGTATATGCCTAGTGAGGAGGACAGGCTGCTGAAGAACATTCTCCATTGTGTACTGAAAGAAATTAAAAGGGTACCATTCGTGGTCACAGAACATCCTGTTGGTTTAGATGAAGTTGTGAAAGACTTTGAATTAATTACACTTGAATCTGCCAAAAGCCATCAAAATGCTCAAATTGTCGGAATATGGGGCATAGGTGGTTCTGGAAAAACTACTTTGGCGAAAAAATTATATAATAATATATATCCATCTATAAATAAGTCTAGTTTTATATTAGATGTTAGAGAGGCTGCTAGCAAAAGTTTGTTGCATAAGAAACAGAAAAAGCTCCTACAGGACCTTGGTTTCAAAGGTGTACCAGTTGACACCATAGAAGATGGGAAGGCAATACTTGCAAGCCAGTTGAGATCTATTAGGGCATTCATTGTTCTGGATGATGTTGACCATATTGACCAGCTGAATGCTCTATTGCCTCATAAGGACAGCCTAGGATCAGGAAGTTTGATTGGATCTGGTACTTTGATTGTGGTCACTACCCGAGAGTTTGAAGTCCTTAGATCTTGGGGTATCTGCTCCATATACAAAATGAGAGCACTGAATCCCTTCTATGCCAAACAATTTTTTTGTTGGCATGCTTTCTTACAACCCTTTCCAAGGGATGGATTTGAGGAGTTGGTTAAAAAATTCTTAGAAGCTTGTAATGGGTTACCGCTGTCTCTCAAAGTCCTTGGTGGGCAGCTTTATGGAAACTCCAACAAAGATCACTGGGAAACTCAATTAGATAAGATCTCTAGGATACTTCCCAAAGATATTAAGCAAAGGTTAAAAGTAAGTTATGATGACTTAGATGATGAAGACAAGGAGATATTTTTAGATACTGCTTGTTTTTTCATTGGAGAGAAAAAATCTTTAGCCATTGCAATTTGGGATGGATCAGGGTGGAGTGGTCTACACAGTTGGGAGCGACTTCAAAGTAAGTGTCTTCTTGAACTTGATGATAGTGACTGCATAAGAATGCATGATCACTTGAGAGATTTGGGAAGAGAAATTGCAGATCAACAGTCGCCCCACCGTCTTTGGTTTCCTGGGCAGCTTATTAAAGTTCATGATGAAGCACAGGTAAGTTTAATACTTTCTTTGATTGTTTTACTAAACAATGGCTTGGCAAACTTCTTTAACTACTTATATTTGCTTGATTCTTGTCTCCAGTAAGTTTAATGTTTCAATAATTTATTGACTTCATTGTTTTTTTCTATCTAAAAGAGAATTGGCATTCGAGGACTAATGGTCACAAGAACTGGATGCACAAGTGAGGTTGAGTTTCCTCCATGTTCCCAAGGGAGGGAGCTCATTGTTAACACAAACAGAGGATCTTTTTGTCTCCCGCCGTCGTTGCTTGGATTAAAGATTTTTCACCTCAGAGGAAATTATTATAATGAAGTAATTGGTGATAAATCTAAAGAACTAGTATGGCTTCGCTGGTTTGATATTGAGCAGAACAATCTCGGTTCACTGGGTTCATTCAAAAATTTGAGGGTTTTAGAATTCTACGAAAAAGAGCTTTCAGAACATCACCTAGAAGAACTGTGGGAGAATGACAGTGATGTAAGTATCTACCATTATAAACTGTTTACAAGCTTTATTTCAATATTTATATAATTATATGTTTTCTTCCCATCTCATGGACAATTTGCTACAGGCTCCTCTGCAGTTAAGAGAATTGGTAATATCTGAGTGCTATAATTTCCACAAATTTCCAGAGTCAATAGGATGCCTCAGGGATTTGAAAAGCATAGTCCTGAGTAACAGGTTTTGGAACAAGATGAGAAGTCTGCCCGAGGAGTTTTGCCTTCTCCAATCGTTGGAGCACCTGGAGTTATCTGGGTGTCGAGAGCTGTCATCGCTACCCAGCAGTTTTGGCCATTTGAGAAACCTCAGGCATCTTGTTTTGTCCAATTGCGAGGGATTGAGCAGCTTGCCAGTCTCTTTTAAGGAGCTCACAGTCCTGCAACACCTGCAGTTACCTGGGTGTCGAGAGCTATCATCACTACCCAGTAGTTTTGGCCATTTGAGAAACCTGAGGCATCTTGATTTGTCCAATTGTGAGGAATTGAGGAGTTTGCCAGCCTCTTTTGTGGAGCTCACACTCCTGCAGCACCTCAACTTACAGGGATGTTCTAAACTCACCTTAGAGTCGGACATTCTAGAAAACATGACAAAGCTTGAATATTTGAAGCTTTCAAACTGCGAGCAATTGGAGGAGTTGCCTCTTCACATCACAAATCAGGCGTCCTTGAGAGAACTCTATTTAGGTGGTATCAGCGGATTAAGGGAGTTACCAATGTGCATCAGTCAACTGACCAAGTTGCAAGTGATGGAGATTGGGAGTGAGTTGCTCACAAGTTTGCCGACATCTCTTGGAGATTTGTCCTCCTTGACTGCTCTTACAATTGAAGAATGTCCCAAGCTGGAATGTATACCAGACTCCCTGGGGTGTCTTAATCTCTTGGAGCATTTAGATATATCAAATTCAGGATTGAAATCTTTACCAAAATCAGTTAGGCAACTGAATAATCTTCAAACATTGTCTATATTAGGGTGCCCAATCAGCCAATTGGATCTCCAGGCAGGGCCGTTTGCTTCTTCGCTCTGCAACCTTAAGCTGATAAATTTGTTAAGAACAGAAGTGTCCAAGATTTCCATCCCTCAGGACTGTTGTCCCGTCCTTGAGACTCTCCATCTTTACTGGAATAAACATCTAACGGAGATAGAAGTCCTACCAAGTACAGTGAAGACCATAATTTTGTATAGCTGTAAAATGCTGAGGAGCATAATGGGTATTGATGGTCTGGTAAACATTCAAACCCTGAAGATAACTGGGTGCCCCGAATTGGATGCGCTTCCCAGTTTTGCGAAATTAGCTTCTCTCCAAGAATTTGAACTGCAAGGTTGCTACAGAGTAAAGAAAATTCAAGGTTTGGAACATTGCAGAGCGTTGGCGGAGCTGACAGCAGAAACGAGGTGGGAGGAGGCGGGCATAGAAAGTCTGGAGCGCATGGAAAGATTGAGGATTGTGCATTTCACAGCAATCAGCAGATCAGCTGTTGAAGGTTGTATTCAGAGCATGCAGGTAATAAAAGTTTATAGCCATTTAGAAATCTAATTATTGTCAATTAATTGTGGATTGACTGAACGTTGTGGTTGGAATTTGCAGAAATGGCCACATGAAATTATAATATGTACGCGGGCAGTCCCTGACGCAGGCTCACTTGTAAACTTCGTCTTTTCCAATCTCTCTGGCGTTTTCATCGACTCCGATGATAACAGAAAAATCAAGTACAATGCCCATGGAGTTCTGGTATGTTTTGTTGTAAATTGTGAATCTCCAAAAACTGAATTGTCGTTACTGGGTGATAATGTAGTAATATCTAGGACGGAGGTGGAGAAGGGTAAATGGGTATGGATAGCTCTGTTCGGGCAAGGTTCGAGGTGGCACGCAGCAAAGGAGTATCGAATAGATCCATTACCCTTATCATTCTCTTCACTTTCTGAGACAGCAACAACAGAGGACTTCACAATAAGTAGAGTCCCTCCATATAAAGTGGAAAGAGCATTTGTTGCGAGGGGAGAATTGGAAAGCCCTGTGGAGGTTTTCAACTGCTTGTGGGAGCTTTTACCAAATTAATATTGTTTCATTGGTATAACACAGGAATTTTAAGTAGATTGGCGGCAGTTAAATAAATCTTTTTGTTCGTGTTCATCTTCCCTTGGAAGTAAAGAAAGTAATATGAAAATTGTTTTTTCTTTGCATAAACAGCATTCATATAATTTTACTGAAGTTTTTTTATTGCAATATTATGGTCAATATTATTTAATATAAATTTTGTTTTTATAGTTAAAATTTTTTTAATACTTGAACTTGCACTTTTCATAGGAGTTGCAAGGGTGAGCCCATAGAATTTGAAGGGAATGTGAAATTTTATTGTTTTGGAATCTTGGTGGCTGCCACAATAACCTTGTGACTTGACCATCGCACCATGTCCTTATGTGCATAAATTATGAATTTTATGATTAATTTTACTTGATATTATTTAATTAGTGATATAACAATTTATTTGTTTGTATTTTGATTATAAGTGGATTGTACAAGTAATCATTGTACATTAAAATGCATGCCTATTTTCAGGAGTACTACCTACTCCATAATGTTCATCATAAGATTTTTCACACCTATTTTCTTGAGCATATTTATTTGGACCTCAAACTCTTGCATAATGTGTAGATTTATGCTCATTATTTTTACTAGTTGAACAATCTCACTACAACTAGTTGAAAAATCTCACTACAACTAGTTGAAATACTACTCATAAAACATTGAATTTCAATTCCAACAATCCAATTCTAATTCACATGTGTTGCTAGTAATAGGTCTTGCACTGTTAGCAATAGGCTTGTTATAGTCACTTCAAAATCACGAATTGAAATATTAGTAATCTATATAGGTTGTATAGAATTTGTCATAACAACAAAATGTTAAATTAGGGATAAAATCTATCAAAAAAACATGTTTTGATTTGTTTAAACAATTAAGAATTACAATGTATAAAATTTAAAAGAACATATAGTATTAAATTATAATATTTTGTCAACAAGTGGAGGATGATAAATAGTGGAGTTGAATACATATATATAATGTACAGACAGATCATCACATTATATGAATCAATTAAAGTGCAAGTTTATGTTTATGTTTTTTATGTATTAGTTACATAAATATACATGTGAACAAACATGTATAGTTATAAACATAAATATACATGTATATGTAAATCTATATGCACTCCATATATGTTTTTTTTATTATATTGCTATGATAATTTGTTCACAAAATCAATATTTACATTTAACATTCTATTAATGTTGCTTGGAATTAAAGAAGTAAATATGTATACATCTCTTATCTTTTGCTAAGATCACAACCATTACTTAAACCTAAAAAACATTAGAACTATCAATCAAAGTCATCAAGTATGTAATTCAACTTCAAGATCGAAATTTGCCAAAGAATTCCTATGGATGGTAAAGATGAAAATATTACAAATTTATTTTTAATGTAGTCATGACAAAAAAAAGTAGACATGGACACACCATATATATCTCTTATGTTTTGCTAAGGCCCACAACAATTACGTAAGTGCATTGCATGCATGTATATTCAGAACATAAATGCACTTATTAGAAATCTCAACAATAATCTATACTATCCATAAATAATTGTGTAATTGAAGATCTAATGAAGAATGATATTGAGTTATTGAGTTTTAAAGATGCAAGGGTGATGTTAACATAAGGATAGAAGTAAGACTTGTAAATATAACTCTATGATGTATTTGGAGGATATTATACGAATTTGGAATGATGTAACCAAATCCACCAAAATAAGTTATGGTGGAGTTTTATATTGTCCACAAATGTCATTTAAAAATTCATCTATGAAGGGAAATATGAGAAAACTAGTGATCTATTGATCACAAAACAAACAATTACAAAAGCCCCAAATTGCCTTAGTAAAAGAAGAGGCAAGGCATCTATATATATAGAGTTTCTAACATACAAGTGACATTATGGCACATAACCATATTCACCAATAACCCAGCTATAATAGTAAATGCAAACAACAAAGTCAAGAAATGCAACTACAATGTATAATGAGCCCAATGGGCATTACAAAAATGTCAAAAAAGACTACTACACATGTTTGAAGATTATTGTTGACTACATTGCACGTTGATAATTATTGTCATTCTCCCCCATAATGACCATTGGGAAGAACTTGAAGTAGATCTCTAAGCATCTCGAACCTTTCACAAGCTAGAGGCTTCATGAAGATATCTGCTATATAATCCTTTGTACTGTAGTAGACAATCTCTATCAATCCCTGTTGAACCAACTCTCTGATAAAGTGATCTATTGAGTCTCAATATATTTGATCCTTCTATGAAGCACTAGATTCTTAGTCATTTGTATAACATTTTTGTTGTCACAGTACAACAAAAGTAGGTCCATTTTGTATTTGGTGCAAATCCTCCAATAGTCATCTCAACCACACTATTTGGCATGATGCAAATGTTGCAGCTTTATACTCTACCTTTGTTGTAGAAAGTGATACAATCGGCTATTTCTTGGACTTCCAAGAGAATATTGTAGAACCAAGACTAAAAGTATAACTAGAAGTAGACTTTTGATCATCTCTGGAACCTAACCAATCTGAATCTATATAGCCAATCAACTTACTATCCTCTGAATGTTGAAATCTAAGACCATAACTCAATGTCCCTCTGATATATCTGAGAATCCTCTTAGTTGCACTCCAATGTGTTTTCTTAGGTTCTAGCATGAACCTAGATACCAAGCTCAGTGCATATGTGATATTTGGTTAAGTAGTAGTTAAGTATATCAAACTACCAATCAACTTTCTATATAGATTGGGGTCCACTAAATCTGACACATCAGAAGTTAGACAACTTAAGTCCAACTTCAATGGGTGTTGCAACTGGTTTGCAACTATTCATATGAAATTTATGTAGGATGTGTAAAGCATATTTTTTTGAGACATGAATATTCCATCTTTGTTTTGTCATACTTTTATACCAAGAAAATAGTGCATCTGCCCCAAATCTATCATCTCAAATTCAACAACCATAGCTACTCTAAACTCTACAAATAAATTTGAATTGTTCCCAGTGTAGATAAGATCATCAACATAGAGAACTAAGAGAAAAATATCCATAGCCGAGATCCTAATATAAAGATTTGAATCTGATTGACTTCTTAAGAAACCTTTTTGTTGTAGGTATGAGTCTATCCTTGAATACCATACTCTTGGTGCCTACTTAAGACCATACAAGGCCTTCTTTAATTTGTAAACATAATGTTCTTTAGAAGGTATTTCAAAACCTCTAGGTTGAGAAACATACACTTCCTCATCAATATATCCATTTAAAAAATCACTCTTTACATCCGTTTGATAAACTATCTAACTCTCCTGAGTTGCCAAAGCCAAAACTAATCTAATAGTATTCATTCATGCTACAGGTGTAAATGTTTCAGTGTAATCAATACCTTCTTGTTGAGCGTATCCCTTGGCTACCAATCTAGCCTTATACTTATCAATGCTTCCATCAGATTTATACTTAGTTTTATACACCCACCTTGTACCAACAATTTCCTTACTAGGAGGTAGCTGAACCAAATCCCATGTGTCATTGCTTTCAATTGTTTCTATCTCACTATTCATTGCTTCAAACCACTCTTCTTTTTCTTGAGCTTGTTCAAACGTTTGTGGCTCATTTCTTTCTATTATTTGAGTCATCAAAGCATAATTCACTTTTGCTTTTGATATTGTTGTCATTTTCTCAAAGTTTGAATCCAACATAAGAGTTGATGGATGGTTCTTTTCTATCCTCTGATATTTTTGATACTTTCTTGTTCTTGTACTAGAAGACTTAGGCTTATTTTCTTCTCCTTCTTCTACTTCTTCAACTTCATCAATCATTATCTATTTTCCCTTTGTTTCATTTTCCTTGGTATATTATATTGCTTCATTGAATACCACATCTCTACTTATAACAAGCTTCTTCCCTATTGGGTCATACAATCTATATGATTTATTTTTTGATCCATACCCAATAAAAATACATTTTAGGCTTTTATCATCTAGTTTAGAATTTTTTTCCTTTGGTATGTGTGCATAAGCAACACACCCAAATACTCTCAAATGATCAACACTTGACTTTATTCCAGACCATGCTTGTTCAGGAGTTATTCCCTTAAGTGCTTTTGTAGGACTCATATTGAGAAGATATACTATTGTGCATACTACTTCTACCCAAAAAATCTAATTTAAATTCTTCTCTTTCATCATACTTCTTGCCATTTCAACAATGGTTCTATTCTTTCCTTCAGCAACTCCATTTTTTGTGGAGTGTAGGAAGTAGTGAACTCTCTCTTGATTCCATGATTTCTGCAGAAATCTAGAAACTAATTTGATTTGTACTCACCTCCATTACCTGATCCTATCACTTTGATGTTGTAACATCCAAATCCGAAATGACAAGAATTAACTAAGTTTTCACATCGGTAATTTTTTTTTTTTTTACAGATAATCAAATACAAAAGTAACTCGTCTATAATCCAATACAACATTTTTCATTTTATCATAAACATGATCTTATTTTCATAAAGCTAAAAGAAATGATATACATTAAACATTTTGTTTTCTAACCAATGAAATTTTCTTGAAACATCAAGTATTGGAAACATACCATTATCATGCATCTCGATTGTCGACCCATCACATTCAAGACTCGGCATTCCTCAGTATTTGGAAGAGAAAGTATCTTCAAGGAGCTTAACCTCCAACCACAGACAGTCGGTCTCCCGCACTCCTTCCTAACCGGAAGTGGCCCTACCCTACTCAAGAGGATAGACTTAGGATAACCATCGGTGTTTGCCATCTGAGCTCTGGTGTTGTAACCTACGTGTCTTGTTATCGTACAGATCCCTAGATACCCTCTAGTCATGCACGACACTCCACAAGAAATGCCATCCAGTTACGGTGAACGTTCGATGCACTTGAGGATAGTACACCACCTTGGCCAAAGGGTTTGTATTTTATTAGCGTTCTAAAAACGCATGAACTTGGTTCACCCACCCTACTCGACTTGAACTGGTCGAAATCCTACAGTTTCCCAATTTGTTTAATTTGAACTAATTGACGACCTTGATAACCTCAAGGATTTAGGATTTCCCCCTGTAGTAGCGCATGGCGCAACATTTACTCTAATCCCGAGTTCATAGTTTCAAAACCCATTTTCATGTAAAAACATTGTTTATAAGCGCCCACTCCTAAGTGGTTTCATAATCGTTTACTCGGTTCCCATGTTTACACAACACACTCAAGTATCTTAAACATATTTCTGTTATCCCAGAATTTAGGGGTTCTAGACTCTTAAGGGCTACAAAATGAAACTAGAGTCGTCGCATGCAACGTAATCTAGATTCCACATGCGGGTTTTCCACTCTACATGCTCGTTACAAAACCATGACGGTTTTTCGACACAAGTACGTTAACTCCTATTTCCCTTTTCGAGTCTATTTATATCGCAAGAGTTAATGAGTTAAAAATTGTAAAATAAAATAATAAAAAGATTTGGGATTCTTTATTACGACTTTAGAGATGACCAATGCACGGTCGACCTCTATCAAAAGATAAAAGACGAATATGACCCAAACTAGTTGTAACTACAACTTCGGCTATTGAGCACATGAACGTTTACGTCAATCATGTTTTAAATCTGTGGTTTATCTCTCCTTCACAACACGCTCGTGGAGCAAAATATTTTCTCTCTACGGAGCTTATTGATTCAAGTGCCCAAGGGCAGTTTTAAGTTGATATCTCTGTCCTTGAAGGAATTCTTTAATATTTTACGTCTTTTGAAGTTTGTAGTTCACATTAGCAATCATGCATTGATCAATCTTAGAGGTAAGCACATGGTGACCTATGTTCTTTCGTCTTACGGCATCTACCAAGAAAAGTAATAATTTATTATCCAAGTTCGTGCTTACTAATCAACAGCAGCATTATTGTCACTGAGGTTTCTTCTATCATAATACAGTAATAATACATTTACAATGAAGAACTTGTCACAGCATCGCAGTAAAATACATTATTATGATATCATAATTGTTGTAAGAATATTACCTTACTCAGCAATGAAGAGCACAGCAGTGCCGAAGCCTCCCTTCGATCCTTCACGTTTATTTCCTCTTTTCAAACACACACCACCTTCCACAATGAAGGTTACAAATGCCTTTTTTTTTTTAACTCACTACCGTTTCACACTGTCTAAAGCTCAATCTCCCTCAGAAACTAATCACTACTTAGAAGTTGCTCCAACCCCCGATGTTTCCACAGATGTCTCTCTCTCTGTCGCTCCTACTCAGAAGCCCCTCTCTCCAAATAACTGATCACTGCTCCAAGAGAACGAACACTCTCCTTCAACACAGCGACCCACCTCTCACTCTGCTGTCGATAATATCTCCTCACATGTTTCTCTCCCTACCAACCTCGACAGCCCCTCCAAACTAAAACACTCTTACTACTAAACTCTGTAGCACCCACTCTCACTGCCGTTTTTCTCTTCTTAACGATGCCGAACTCAAAATCCTCCCCTCTCAATGCAGTTTCTTCTCTTTTGTTTTCTTCTCCTCCAGACCACTCTCTCTCCCGTCGCTTATCTTCCTTACTAATGTTTTCTCCCTCTCCGCAGCAATCTCGATAGCCTTTTTCTCTCTAACTTCTCTACACGTCCCTGAAACCTAGCAACTATCACCTTCTTTACTGTCTGCTCCCTCTTGTCCTTCACTCTGTGAACTATTCCATCATTCCCACTACTTACTCTCCTTTCGCCACCTCTCCAACCGTCCCCTCTCTCCATGACGCGGGGTTAGAGATGGTCCCTTTTTTTTTCTGCCGATATGCACTTCCTTTCCCCAAAGCTGCGACAGTCACTAACACCACTCTCTAAACTCCGACCACAACCTAGAAGATTCCCTCCATCGGTAGAGAATAACTGACATTAAACCTTGCTAACCGATTCTATTCCCACCTTACGACGATTCCTGATCTCCCTCTCTTGGATGAGGGAGCATCAGCATTAATTGCCATCTAACTAATTAACCACGGCATGATTCGCCACAACACAGTGAAGGAAAAGACTACTTCTAATTGGGGTTTCGTAATCTAACCAACAGATGGCTATCCACAAGGTCGATATTTAAATGCAACTATCCGACTCCACACTTGCAGCGGTCCCAACCTAAAAGGAGGTTCTAAATGACAACGCCACATAGCAATTTCGTCATTCTTCCACAAGAAGACCTCTAACCTTGGAGAGCAACTGAAAGATGAATGGAGAATTTAAACACAACAAGAAACAGGTAATAAATGCCTAAAGCATCTCTATGGTCGAACAAGTAAAGGAGATAAAGATCACTTTAGAAAAGCGACTCGAGGTTAGACCAAAATAACTCGCGATCAGAGTCAAAAGAAAGGACTCAAGCTAAACGACGATCATAACCAATTATTCCACATTAAGGCTTCAAATCGACATTCATCGATCTATAAGAAAGGAAAATAAATTCACGACACAATTCGACGCGTTTTACGACCATTACGACGGATTGGTCGTAACACAAACAAGTTTCTTACACCGTTAGATGCACAAAGCCGACTTCTCGCATCTTTCGACTATGAGACAAGATTTACTATTTCGCCACAAGATGGTTCACCAAATACTTATGAACGAAATATTAAACGTCTAAATAAGTCAACTTACTATTATGGCCTTAAGACGCCTTCGACGACTCCAAGATTCTACAAGACGACTTTCGACTAGGATGTTATACTTTTCCTTTGACGTCGACATCAAATTTACTACCCAAACCGACAAACAAGACTTACTTGTTGGTTCCCAGGTTTATCTATCTGTTTGGCGATCTCAGTGACAAACACCTTTGGTTAGTTTCCAGAGTCTATACTCTCTCTCGAAGATACTTTCTCTTCCGTCGAACACGGTCCACCTGTTCCTGCATCGACAGACTCACATACAATTTTGTGGTCAAAGCACCTATGATCCAAATATAATATATCCAAACATCATTGCATTTATTATAAAGACATTTAGTCTACAATATCATCTTGATCGTAATCATTAGATTCCACAATTCCATATAACAACTTGTAAGATAAATCGTCAATTTTCATGTCGTTCACAACATAATAAATTACTGAAATTTGCAAGAAAATAAATAACATAATTGTTTTCAAAAAGAGGGATGTAACATATCCTTCCCCTTTAAAAATCATCATCCTCGATGATTAAGTTTATCAAGCAAAATCTTAAACTTAAAACAAACTTTCTATAATGCAACTTTAATGTCTTTAAAAAGTTTTGGAAATCTTTGCGAAATATCTTTGTAGTCTTCCCAAGTGGCGCTATCCTCGCCATATTGGTCCCACTGTATTTTGCATTGCAAAACTTCTCGATTACGTAAACGAAGTTTACGCATTTCGAGCACCTTGAGTGGCTCGATCACAACCACCCCGGGTTCTTGCATCTATAAGGAATTCCAGTTAAGGATGTGGTTATTACCTACAAAATATTTCTTTAAATATGAAACATGAAAAACATTATGCATCTTAGACAAGGCTGGAGGTAGAGCAACTTTGTAGGCAACCGGATTGATAATCTCAAGAACTTCGAAAGGTCCGATAGAACGAGGAGCTAGCTTCGAAGATTTACCAAACTTTATAGAACTCTTTTGGGGTTTCACCCGCAAAAGCACCTTCTCACCAACAGAGAAGTGTCTAGGCACTCACTTGCGATCTGCATAACTCTTTTGCCTGTCATTGGCTTCTGCCAATCTCTTCCTAATCACTTTAACTTTTTCTTCCATATCAGCAAGCATTTCAGGTCCAATGCTTATCCTATCTTCCAGCTTATCCCAGCTTATAGGAGTTCGGCATTTCCTTCCATATAATGCTTCAAATGGCACCATCTTAATGGCAGAATGATAGGAATTGTTATAGGCAAATTCGACAAGAGGTAAATATTCCTCCCATCTGTATTGCTGATCCATGCAATACATTCTCAAAAGGTCTTCTAATACCTGGTTCACTCTTTCTGTCTGACCATCAGTTTCAGGATGATAAGCAGTACTTACATTCAGTTTAGTCCCTAATGCAGAAAATAAGGTTTGCCAAAACCGTGAAGTTATCCGAGCATCTCTATCAGATATTATCTTTTCAGGTACCCCATGCAATCTAAAAATTTCTTGCACAAATTTTCGAGCCAAAAGATGTGCTCCATCTGTCAAATTTCCCGATATGAAGTGTGCAACCTTGGTTAATTTATCCACAACAACCAATATTGCATCATGCCTATTCTTAGACATTGGCAACCCCTGGACAAAATCCATACTAATAACTTGCCATTTCCATTCCAGAATATCGTGTGGGTACAACAACCCAGCAGGATGTTGGTGTTCTGCCTTCACTCTCTGACACTCCAAACAACTAGCTACAAACTTTGCAGGATCACTTTTCATTCCCTTCCAGAAATATAACTGCTTGACATCAGCTAACAGTTTTGTTACACCAGGATGTCCAGAGTAAGGAGCACAGTGAACTTCCTTCCACACAAGGTTTCTAAGTTCCTCTAAATTAGGGACATAAATTCTTCCCTTGAATCTCAGCAATCCATCGGATTCAAAACTGAATCCGTCATATCTTGGGTCCTTAGGGTTTAGGTGCAGAGCCTGTTTCACTTGATGAAAATACTCATCCCCAGATAAGTTTTGCAGTACTAAATCTTTAAAGTTAGCATGTATGGAGATTATAGAGGCTATATGCCTTCTTCTGCTTAAGGCATCCGCTACTCAGTTTTCCTTGCCCTTGATATAAGAAATTTCAAAGTCATAATCTGATATTAGTTCCAGCCATCTCCTTTGCCTTGCATTGAGATTAGGTTGTGTGAATATGTAGCGAAGGCTTTGGTGATCAGATTTTAAAATAAAAGTCCTTCCCAACTAGTAATGTCGCCACATCTGAAGGGCGTGAACCACTGCTGCCATCTCTAGGTCATGAGGAGCGTAGTTCTGCTCATAATTTTTCAGCTTCCTTGACTCATAGGCTACTACCCTGCCATCTTGCATAAGCACACCTCCCAATCCTTCCCCCGAGGCATCAGTGATAACCTCAAACTCTCCCTCTGGATCAGGAACTTTTAGAATTGGAGCGGTTGTTAATTTTTCTTTCAACAAATCAAAAGCCTTTTGACATTCATCCGTCCACACAAACCTTTTTCCTTTTCTCTGCAAAGAGGTAATAGGGCTAGCAATGCTTGAGAAATTCAACACAAATTTCCTGTAATACCCTGCCAATCCCATGAAACTTCGTACCTCTGACACATTGGTAGGTTCAGGCCAATCCATAATAGCTTTTATTTTGGCCGGATCAACTGATATCCCATCGGCTGATATTATGTGCCCTAAATACTGTACCTCTTTCTAAAAGAAAGTGCACTTGGAGAGTTTCGCATACAGCTTATGTTCTCTTAATCATTGCAACACTATTTGAAGATGTCGTGCATGCTCCTCTTCATTCTTGGAGTAGATCAGAATATCATCAATGAAGACTAGTACAAACTTATCAAGACAATCTCTGAATACACTATTCATGAGATTCATGAAAGCAGCAGGTGCGTTGGTCAATCCAAACGGTAACACCGTGAACTCGTAATGACCATACCTCGTTCTAAAAGCTGTTTTGGGAATGTCTTCATCTTTTAACCTTAACTGATGGTATCCAGATCTTAGATCTATCTTGGAAAAGACCGATGCGCCACGCATTTGGTCAAATAGATCATCAATTCGTGGCAAAGGATACTTGTTCTTTATAGTTGCCTTGTTAAGCATCCTATAGTCTATACACAGCCTGAGAGTTCCATCTTTCTTTTTGACAAAGATAACCGGAGCTCCCCACGGTGATACACTTGGCCTAATCAAATTCTTAGACAAAAGCTCCTACAACTGAGCTTTTAATTCCATAAGTTCAGTGGTAGTCATACGATACGGAGCTTTAGAGATTGGCTCCGATCCTGGTTTAATATCTATACCAAAGTCAAATGTTCTCTTCGGAGGCAAACCAGGTAACTCTTCAGGAAATACGTCTCTGAAGTTGCACAGAAATGGATATCTTTCCTCAAAAGATTGCTTCTCCGAGGTTTCCTCTACTAGGTCCATCTTAACTGCAAAAAGTTGACACCCCTTTCGCCTAGCCCGCTTCAGTTGTTTTGAAGAAATGGATCTAACCTTTATTTCCCTCTGAATTCCTTGGAGATTTACAGTTTTGCCCATCTCATCCAGACACTCGATGGTTTTATGAAAATAATCTACTTTGGCTCGATGTTTCCACAACCAGCTCATTCCTAGGATGACATCGTAGGACCCTAAAGACGCTACGTACAAGTTTGCCTCAGTGGTGAAGTTAGAAACATCAATCCTAGCTTTGAACAAACATTGCTCTACCTGAGCCTTTGAATTATTTGCATACTCTACTGTCCAAGGTTTTGACATAAAGCCAGCTTTTCTAGAAAATTTACTTAGAACTCTAGGTGACACAAAATTTTCTGTTGCACCAGTATCAAATAGAATAGAAACAGGAACTCCAAATAAGGTACCTGTCATCTCAATAGGAGTGATCTGATACTCTTCTTGCTGATTGTTAAGAGCGGGATGAATCCTTTGCTGAAAGGCTTCCTGTTGGGAAGGAAGCTCCGTGTTCCTAGGCCTCCCATTCGGCTTCTTGTTGGGGCAACGGTTGGCATAATGATCACCTCCACACGAGAAACATCCTCCTATAGGTCCTCGCTTCTCAGATGGCCTACTTGCAGAATCACCATTCTTCTTAAAATTTGCATTTCTCTTAAAATCTTCGCCTCTGCGCTCGTTACCAAGACCTCCTTGATTCTTTCGGTTTCCCCTATCAAACCTCCTGTTTCCAAATCCCTTATCATTTTTCCTTTTAAAAGACTGATCATTGTAGTTCTTATCAAACTTCTTGCGTTTCTTGTCATGATAAGCGGAGATAGACTTAATCTTTTGCTCTTGTTTTATTGCCTTTTCATAAACTTGATCCATTGTGCTTGGACCATGCACCTCCACTTCACCACCGATCTGAGGGTTGAGTCCCATGATGAACTTTCTGATTCGGAACCTTTCATCCTTTTGGTATTGGGGAACATACTTCAGTAGCCTAGTGAATTTTTCTGCGTACTCGACCACAGATAGTACACCTTGCCTGAGGTTTTGAAAATTTGTTAACTTCTGATCAAAATACAACTGAGGTAACCACCGTTTTTGGAATAGTTCCACGAACTCATCCCATGTCACCTTCAAGGGACTTAATTCCAACTCCATTTTCTTATTCATCCACCAAGTGGATGCTTCCCCAGATAGCTGATAGGCTCCCCACATGGCTTTAGTAATCTCAGAGTAGTTCCTGATCTCAAAATATTTCTCCATTTCAGTCAACCATGCTTCAGCTGCATCTCCAGTTTTCGTTCCATCGAACTTTGGAGGGTTAACCTTCTTCATATCCTTAGATAACTCTAAGGCAAGTTTATCCTTGGTTCTTCTTTGGGCTTCACTGTCATCAGGATGTTCACTTGACGTGCCATTTTCCCAATGCTTACTCTTGCTTGTGTAGTGTGAGTTCTCGTTTCCACCCTCTGTGTTACCAGTTTCGTCTATTTTCTTCTCTAGTTTGTTCAACCTTTCCTTGGTTTCATTGAGCATGTTGAGGATCCTATCCAACTTGTCAGTGGAGTTTTCCCGAGAGTTATGACCTTCCCGATCCTCCCCCTCATTAAACCCTGATTGGTCCATGCTAGTATAATCTCACACCTGTTTAAACATATACTAATCAGTTTCGCGCTTATTAAATTAAACACCAACAAAAGAACACAACATTTGATCATAATCATCATTGTTCTCAAACCAAAATTTTGTCTTTATTTATTTTGCAAAATTGTTTCAACATCTTTAGAGATAGACAAATCTCATACTTTTACTCAGTACAAACTAGTGGAGTGTAACCTTCGGATTCATTGTCCGACACATAATCATGAGGTGTATACCCCTCGGACTCACTATCAGAAGATAACTCAATAATCTCAGCTCTAGGCAGTACACATGGATCTCTAGTGATCATGGGTATAGTACTAGGTACAATCTCAGGTACACTAACAGGTACACTATCAGTTTCAATCCAGGAGCAACGGTTGATCATGGTTCGAACCGCCATCTCTGCTCCCTCTAGGAGTTCTCTCCTAACTCGCTTAAGTCGTGACATTGCATTGGCTAAGGTTTCCACATCATCAAGCCAAATGTCATTCTCGTCATGGGTTTTCTCTATGGTCTTGACCATCGCAAGTCATTTCTGCTTAGCTTGCAGATAACGCTTCTTACCCACGAAGGATTTTCTTGCGGTTCTCTTGGTGTATGCCATCCTGGCACAGTAAACCAAATCATTAGCTACCCGCATAATGATGATTTCCTAATCAGGTTAGTGGACTCATCAGCCCTAGTGTTGAACCTGGTTAGCTCTGATACCATATGTAACATCCAAATCCGAAATGACAAGAATTAACTAAGTTTTCACATCGGTAATTTTTTTTTTTTACAGATAATCAAATACAAAAGTAACTCATCTATAATCCAATACAACATTTTTCATTTTATCATAAACATGATCTTATTTTCATAAAGCTAAAAGAAATGATATACATTAAACATTTTGTTTTCTAACCAATGAAATTTTCTTGAAACATCAAGTATTGGAAACATACCATTATCATGCATCTCGATTGTCGACCCATCACATTCAAGACTCGGCATTCCTCAGTATTTGGAAGAGAAAGTATCTTCAAGGAGCTTAACCTCCAACCACAGACCGTCGGTCTCCCGCACTCCTTCCTAACCGGAAGTGGCCCTACCCTACTCAAGAGGATAGACTTAGGATAACCATCGGTGTTTGCCATCTGAGCTCTGGTGTTGTAACCTACGTGTCTTGTTATCGTACAGATCCCTAGATACCCTCTAGTCATGCACGACATTCCACAAGAAACGCCATCCAGTTACGGTGAACGTTCGATACACTTGAGGATAGTACACCACCTTGGCCAAAGGGTTTGTATTTTATTAGCGTTCTAAAAACGCATGAACTTGGTCCACCCACCCTACTCAACTTGAACTGGTCGAAATCCTACAGTTTCCCAATTTGTTTAATTTGAACTAATTGACGACCTTGATAACCTCAAGGATTTAGGATTTCCTCTTGTAGTAGCGCATGGCGCAACATTTACTCTAATCCTGAGTTCATAGTTTCAAAACCCATTTTCATGTAAAAACATTGTTTATAAGTGCCCACTCCTAAGTGGTTTCATAATCGTTTACTCGGTTCCCATGTTTACACAACACACTCAAGTATCTTAAACATATTTCTGTTATCCCAGAATTTAGGGGTTCTAGACTCTTAAGGGCTACAAAACAAAACTAGAGTCGTCGCATGCAACGTAATCTAGATTCCACATGCGGGTTTTCCACTCTACATGCTCGTTACAAAACCATGACCGTTTTTCGACACAAGTACGTTAACTCCTATTTCCCTTTTCGAGTCTATTTATATCGCAAGAGTTAATGAGTTAAAAATTGTAAAATAAAATAATAAAAAGATTTGGGAGTCTTTATTACGACTTTAGAGATGACCAATGCACGGTCGACCTCTATCAAAAGATAAAAGACGAATATGACCCAAACTAGTTGTAACTACAACTTCGGCTATTGAGCACATGAACGTTTACGTCAATCATGTTTTAAATCTGTGGTTTATCTCTCCTTCACAACACGCTCGTGGAGCAAAATATTTTCTCTCTACGGAGCTTATTGATTCAAGTGCCCAAGGGCAGTTTTAAGTTGATATCTCTGTCCTTGAAGGAATTCTTTAATATTTTACGTCTTTTGAAGTTTGTAGTTCACATTAGCAATCATGCATTGATCAATCTTAGAGGTAAGCACATGGTGACCTATGTTCTTTCGTCTTACAGCATCTACCAAGAAAAGTAATAATCTATTATCCAAGTTCGTGCTTACTAATCAACAGCAGCATTATTGTCACTGAGGTTTCTTCTATCATAATACAGTAATAATACATTTACAATGAAGAACTTGTCACAGCATCGCAGTAAAATACATTATTATGATATCATAATTGTTGTAAGAATATTACCTTACTCAACAATGAAGAGCACAGCAGTGCCGAAGCCTCCCTTCGATCCTTCACGTTTATTTCCTCTTTTCAAACACACACCACCTTCCACAATGAAGGTTACAAATGCCTTTTTTTTTTTAACTCACTGCCGTTTCACACTGTCTAAAGCTCAATCTCCCTCAGAAACTAATCACTACTTAGAAGTTGCTCCAACCCCCGATGTTTCCACAGATGTCTCTCTCTCTGTCGCTCCTACTCAGAAGCCCCTCTCTCCAGATAACTGATCACTGCTCCAAGAGAATGAACACTCTCCTTCAACACAGCGATCCACCTCTCACTTTGCTGTCGATAATATCTCCTCACATGTTTCTCTCCCTACCAACCTCGACAGCCCCTCCAAACTAAAACTCTCTTACTACTAAACTCTGTAGCACCCACTCTCACTGCCGTTTTTCTCTTCTTAACGATGCTGAACTCAAAATCCTCCCCTCTCTCAATGTAGTTTCTTCTCTTTTGTTTTCTTCTCCTCTAGATCACTCTCTCTCCCGTCACTTATCTTCCTTACTGACGTTTTCTCCCTCTCCGCAGCAATCTCGACGGCCTTTTTCTCTCTAACTTCTCTACACGTCCCTGAAACCTAGCAACTATCACCTTCTTTACTGTCTGCTCCCTCTTGTCCTTCACTCCGTGAACTATTCCATCATTCCCACTCCTTACTCTCCTTTCGCCACCTCTCCAACTGTCCCCTCTCTCCATGACGCGGGGTTAGAGATGGTCCCTTTTTTTTTCTGCCGATACGCACTTCCTTTCCCCCAAAGCTGCGATAGTCACTAACACCACTCTATAAACTCCGACCACAACCTAGAAGATTCCCTCCATCGGTAGAGAATAACTGACATTAAACCTTGCTAACCGATTATATTCCCACCTTACGACGATTCCTGATCTCCCTCTCTTGGATGAGGGAGCATCAACATTAATTGCCATCTAACTAATTAACCACGGCATGATTCGCCACAACATAGCGAAGGAAAAGACTACTTCTAACTGGGGTTTCGTAATCTAACCAATAGATGGCTATCCACAAGGTCGATATTTAAATGCAACTATCCGACTCCACACTTGCAGCGGTCCCAACCTAAAAGGAGGTTCTAAATGACAACGCCACATAGCAATTTCGTCATTCTTCCGCAAGAAGACCTCTTACCTTGGAGAGCAACTGAAAGATGAATGGAGAATTTAAACACAACAAGAAACGGGTAATAAATGCCTAAAGCATCTCTATGGTCGAACAAGTAAAGGAGATAAAGATCACTTTAGAAAAGCGACTCGAGGTTAGACCAAAATAACTCGCGGTCAAAGTCAAAAGAAAGGACTCAAGCTAAACGACGATCATAACCAATTATTCCACATTAAGGCTTCAAATCGACATTCGTCGATCTACAAGAAAGGAAAATAAATTCATGACACAATTCGACGCGTTTTACGACCATTACGACGGATTGGTCATAACACAAGCAAGTTTCTTACACCGTTAGACGCACAAAGCCGACTTCTCGCATCTTTCGACTACGAGACAAGATTTACTATTTTGCCACAAGATGGTTCATCAAATACTTATGAATGAAATATTAAACGTCTAAATAAGTCAACTTATTATTATGGCCTTAAGACGCCTTCGACGACTCCAAGATTCTACAAGACGACTTTCGACTAGGATGTTATACTTTTCCTTTGACGTCGACATCAAATTTACTACCCAAACTGACAAACAAGACTTACTTGTTGGTTCCCAGGTTTATCTATCTGTTTGGCGATCTCAGTGACAAACACCGTTGGTTAGTTTCCAGAGTCTATACTCTCTCTCGAAGATACTTTCTCTTCCGTCGAACACGGTCCACCTGTTCCTGCATCGACAGACTCACATACAATTTTGTGGTCAAAGCACCTATGATCCAAATATAATATATCCAAACATCATTGCATTTATTATAAAGACATTTAGTCTACAACATCATCTTGATCGTAATCATTAGATTCCACAATTCCATATAACAACTTGTAAGATAAATCGTCAATTTTCATGTCGTTCACAACATAATAAATTACTGAAATTTGCAAGAAAATAAATAACATAATTGTTTTCAAAAAGAGGGATGTAACATATCCTTCCCCTTTAAAAATCATCGTCCCCGATGATTAAGTTTATCAAGCAAAATCTTAAACTTAAAACAAACTTTCTATAATGCAACTTTAATGTCTTTAAAAAGTTTTGGAAATCTTTGCGAAATATCTTTGTAGTTTTCCCAAGTGGCGCTATCCTCGCCATATTGGTCCCACTGTATTTTGCATTGCAAAACTTCTCGATTACGTAAACGAAGTTTACGCATTTCGAGCACCTTGAGTGGCTCGATCACAACCACCCCGGGTTCTTGCATCTGTAAGGAATTCCAGTTAAGGATGTGGTTATTACCTACAAAATATTTCTTTAAATATGAAACATGAAAAACATTATGCATCTTAGACAAGGCTGGAGGTAGAGCAACTTTGTAGGCAACCGGATTGATAATCTCAAGAACTTTGAAAGGTCCGACATAACGAGGAGCCAGCTTCGAAGATTTACCAAACTTTATAGAACTCTTTTGGGGTTTCACCCGCAAAAGCACCTTCTCACCAACAGAGAAGTGTCTAGGCACTCGCTTGCGATCTGCATAACTCTTTTGCCTGTCATTGGCTTCTGCCAATCTCTTCCTAATCACTTTAACTTTTTCTTCCATATCAGCAAGCATTTCAGGTCCAATGCTTATCCTATCTTCCAGCTTATCCCAGCTTATAGGAGTTTGGCATTTCCTTCCATATAATGCTTCAAATGGCGCCATCTTAATGGCAGAATGATAGGAATTGTTATAGGCAAATTCGACAAGAGGTAAATATTCCTCCCATCTGTATTGCTGATCCATGCAATACATTCTCAAAAGGTCTTCTAATACCTGGTTCACTCTTTCTGTCTGACCATCAGTTTCAGGATGATAAGCAGTACTTACATTCAGTTTAGTCCCTAATGCAGAAAATAAGGTTTGCCAAAACCGTGAAGTTATCCGAGCATCTCTATCAGATATTATCTTTTCAGGTACCCCATGCAATCTAAAAATTTCTTGCACAAATTTTCGAGCCAAAAGATGTGCTCCATCTATCAAATTTCCCGGTATGAAGTGTGCAACCTTGGTTAGTTTATCCACAACAACCAATATTGCATCATGCCTATTCTTAGACATTGGCAACCCCTGGACAAAATCCATACTAATATCTTGCCATTTCCATTCCAGAATATCGTGTGGGTACAACAACCCAGCAGGATGTTGGTGTTCTGCCTTCACTCTCTGACACTCCAAACAACTAGCTACAAACTTTGCAGCATCACTTTTCATTCCCTTCCAGAAATATAACTGCTTGACATCAGCTAACAGTTTTGTTACACCAGGGTGTCCAGAGTAAGGAGCACAGTGAACTTCCTTCCACACAAGGTTTCTAAGTTCCTCTGAATCAGGGACATAAATTCTTCCCTTGAATCTCAGCAATCCATCGGATTCAAAACTGAATCCGTCATATCTTGGGTCCTTAGGGTTTAGGTGCAGAGCCTGAGATAAGTTTTGCAGTACTAAATCTTTAAAGTTAGCATGTATGGAGATTTAAAGTTAGCATGTACCAAAATAAACCAAACAGTAATCAGGAATACCTTCTAGATATTTAAACACCATCTTTGGATAATTCTAATGTTGTCTACTAGGGTTACACATAAATATTCTCAGAACTCCCACTACTTGGGTAATATTTAGTCTAGTGCAAACCATTGCATACATCAAATTCCCTACAACACTAGCATATGGCACATTAGACATATCCTCTAAAATCATCCTCATTCTTTGGACATGTATCTAATGAAAGCTTAGTACCAATGGGTAAAGGAACTCTAACTGGGTTACAATCTTGCATACTAAATCTCTACAAAATGATGTTCACATAGTTACTTTGAGATAACCAAAAAATTTTGTTATCTCTATCCCTTTTGATCTCCATCCCCAAAATATACCTAGCAACTCCAAGATCCTTCATTTCAAATGCATCTGAAAGTTGGACTTTCAACTCACTGATCATACCTCTAGTATTGTTAAAAAATAACATGTCATCAACATACAATGCAATGATCAAAATAGAATCATTAATACAATGAATGTACACATAGTGATCCTCCTCACTTCTAAAAAAACTAATTTCAACACAAATGAATCAAATTTTTGGTACCACATTCTAGAGGACTGTTTCAGACCATAAAAAGACATCTTCAATCTGTAAACCCAATGTTCTTTCCCTTTTACCTCAAAACCTATAGGTTGTTGCATGTAAATTTCTTCCTCAAGATCTCCATGCAATGTAGTCTTAACATCCATTTGCTCTATTTCCCAATCGAAAGCTACAACAATGGCTAAGAGAAATCTGATAGAAGTTAATTTAGCAACAAGACAGAATATTTCACCAAAATCAACTCCCTCTCTTTGGGAGTTGCCCTTGGCTAATAGCCTAGCCTTATACTTCTCCAATGAAAGTTTGTCTGCTCCAAACTTCTTCTTGAAGACCCACTTGCATCCTATGACCTTTCTTTGGGAAAACAAACAAGATCTCAGGTGTTGCAAGAGTCTAAAACCATCTTCTCCTCCTTCATGGGGTAAGTGCAAGAAGATAGGGGGCCAAAAAGTGGCCAAATTAATTTTAAAAAAAATTAGGTCAAAACGCGAGCGCATTATAACACGCTCGCGTTATGGCTTGGTAATGACGAGCCTTAGGCTCATCAAAACCAAGCCATAATGTGAGCGTGTTATAACGAGAGTGCGTTATAACGCTCTCGCGTTATTCTTTTCTTTGCATTTTTCCTTTTCCACAAAAGTTTGATGTTTTTCATGTTTTAAATAACGCGAGCGCGTTATGTTCAACTTAAATTTTTTTATGTTTAAGGCTATTAATCATATATGTATGTATGCCTATATGTATGTACGCCTATATGTATGTATGTATGTATGCCTATATGTATGTATGTATCTATGTATGCCTATATGTATGTATGTATCTATGTATGCCTATATGTATGTATGTATAGTGTCAAGGGTAGAGGAGGGTAGAGATGGGAGTGAGCCAGATAGGGGAGGAGAGGGGTGGATAAGGATTGAGTGATTAAGGTTTAAGGATAAGGCTTGAGCATTTAGGGATAGGATTTAGAGTTTAGGGATAAGGGATTAGAGTTTAGGACCTTGAGGGATTAGGGTTTAGGGTTGAGGCTTTAGGGATAGCATTTAGGGTTAAGGGTTGAGGGATTAGGGTTAAGGTAGAGTGTTGAGGGTAGAGGGATTAGGGATAGGGTTTAGGGTTGAAAGTTTAGGGTTGAGGGATTAGGGTTTAAGGTATAGTTTAGTAGTTCTTGTGGATAGAGCCAGTAAACAATGGGAGATTATTTGCCTATTTCATAACAATATACCTCCCCCTTAAACCCTAAACCCTAATCCCTCAACCCTCAACCCTAATCCATCATCCCTCAACTCTAATCCCTCATCCCTAAACCCTCAATGCTATCCCTATTCCTAAACCCTCAATAGACTCGATACTATACCTTAAACCCTAATCCCTTATCCCGAAACCCTCTAACCCTATCCCTAATCCTTACACCCTCCACACTCTACTTTAACCCTAATCCCTTGAACCTCAACCCTATCCCTAAACCCTTGACCTTCGAACCTCAACCCTTAACCCTCGACATCAAACCCTAATCCCTCAACCCTTAACTCTGATCCCTCAACTCTCAACCCTAACCCTAAACCCTAAACACTAAACCCTCAACCCTCAATGTCAAATCCTAATCCCTCAACCCTTCACTCTAATCCCTCAACCCTAAACCCTATCCCTAAACCCTCAACACTATACCTTAAACCCTAATCCCTCAACCCTCAACCCTGATCCATCATCCGTCATCCCTCAACTCTAATTCCTCATCCCTAAATCCTAAATGCTATCCCTATTCCTAGACCCTCAACAGGCTCGATACTATACCTTAAACCCTAATCCCTCTACCCTTGACACTCTTATTTAACCCTAATCCCTTGACCATTAACCCTATCCCTCAACCTCAACCCTCAACCCTCAACCCTCAACCCTCAACTCTCAACATTAAACCCTAATTCATCAACCCTAAACCCCAATCCCTCAAACCTAAACCCTATCCCTAAACCATCAACCCTCAACACTATACCTTAAACCCTAATCCCTATCCCTCAACCCTTAACCCTTAAAACTTAAACCCTATCCCTACACCCTCAACACTTGACACTATATCTTAAGCCTTAAACCCTCATCCCTAAAGCCTCAACCCTTAATCCTTAAACCTTCAACCCTAAACCCTATCCCTAATCCCTCTACCCTCGACACTCTAACCCTAACCTTGACATTAAATGCTAATCCGTCAACCCTAAGCCCTAATCCTAAACCCTCAACCCTCAACACTATACCTTAAACCCTAATCCCTCAACCCTCAACCCTAAACCTTATCCCTAAACCCTAATCCCTCAACCCTCAACCCTAATCCATCATCCCTCAACTCTAATCCCTCATCCCTAAACCCTAAATGCTATCCCTATTCCTAAACCCTCAACAGACTCGATACTATACCTTAAACCCTAATCCCTTATCCCTAAACCCTCCAACCCTATCCCTAATCCTTACACCCTCCACACTCTACTTTAACCCTAATCCCTTGAACCTCAACCCTATCCCTAAACCCTTGACCCTTGAACCTTAACCCTCAACCCTCGATGTCAAACCCTAATCCCTCAACCCTTAACTCTGATCCCTCAACTCTCAACCCTAACCCTAAACCCTAAACCCTAAACCCTCAACATCAAATCCTAATTTCTCAACACTTCACTCTAATCCCTCAACCCTAGACCCTATCCCTAAACCCTCAACACTATACCTTAAACCCTAATCCCTCAACCTGAACCCTAAACCTTGTCCCTAAACCCTAATCCCTCAACCCTTTGTTGATAACTGAGAGGGGGGGGTGAATCAGTTATCCTAATTATTTCCCTTATTGAACTTTCCTTTTAATTGAAGCAGCATAAAATCAAACACAAAACATTAACCATGAAATAAGAAACACATGACACAGTATTTTTGACGTGGAAACCCTGTTAAGGGAGAAAACCACGGGGTGATTAACCCAAGAATTATTCTCTGTTAGAAGAATAGGAAATTACAAAAATGGCACTTGCCAATTAGGGCTCACTGCCCGAGCACACTGCTCACAAGAGGCCCACTGCCTACAAGAAGACACACTGTCTACAAAGTGATGATAATCACAGTCTTGAACTGATTGGAAGCATCTGCATATGCTGGAGTTCAGTTCCGGTTAGGCTCAGTACACTGATCTGCTGCACTTCATCTTTCCTCTGTTCTTTGTTCTGCTATCTTTCACATACCGGATCCTTTTTGCTACCTCTGCTCTTTCTCTGGACTTATTCGCATATCTCTCCACATCCACACCACACTTCACAACTAAATCCATCCTCTATATATATCCGCACACGTAGTTTCATCACCTTTCTAGTCGGCATCCGGAACAGTCTTAGTTTCTTACAAACTCTCATTCTGTCGGCTGAATCCTTCCTCACCAAGCAATGCGGATCAAGCATATACTTGTAGATATCATTAATCATGTCGGCCAAACATGATTCATGCCTTCACAACCTCTGTTATCAACAGTAACCCATCCGGAAAGCAGTCTGATACTCTACCAGTCAGTTCTTCCTCTGTTTTCACTGTCTCTCAGGGATCCGGTACTCAACCATTCATATCTTTTTCCTTGTCCATCACCGGAGGCTAAATCCTTGGAATATACCACTCAAGGTAGTCCTCTTGACTTCCCCAAATCCGCACTGCACCAAGACACTTCCTCTGAGAGGTCCGGACCAATCTGTCGGACCTTGCCACATGCTCTGTTCTTCTTCACCGGACCACAACATTCTTTATTCTGACTTCCGGTAGAGACATATCATGTCTTGCGGATATGTGGGATGACCTTTGTTGCCATCAATGACAACAACCATGAATCCATATAGTGTCTCTTGCCAACAATCTCCCCCTTTGGCATTGATGGCAACACTTAGTGAAAAATGACTAAGTGTTTTCACTATGCTCCCCCTTTGCTGATGCTCTGTCTTTATATACAATTTCTGGAACTCCCCCTTAGTTGGATCCCTCATTTTTCACTGCTCCTCACTCCCCCTTTGACATCAATGGCAAAGGGTAGGGTCCGCATATCAAAATTTTCAAAAATTTCTTATACTTAGCCGCATATTTACATACTCACATATATTGAAGAATGTCTGCAAAGGATGTCTGTAATTGAATCATTTCGGTAGCCCAACTTTGCTTCATTCTGTCCAAAATTGAAATGTGACCACTTAACAAAAATGCAAACGCTTCTGCCCGCTTGAGATCTGTCGGATCTTTTGTTTGGGCGGTGGTCCTAGCATCACTGATGGCCTCATGCATGGTTTCCAACTTAGGGATTATAATCCTTCTAAGTTCTCCCATCCGGTTGGTGATGTTCTTCCTTTCCTTCTCAAGATTCTTTATTTCGTTCAAGACTGCAATAGTCTGACATTCTTGATTTATTATAGAGGAAGAGAGAGGATCAAAACTTTGAGATAAGCTTTGTAGCTTATCCTGTTCCTCTTTTATTTTCTTGTCAAGTGCTGCTGTTGCCTTTGACCAGGATATACAAAATTTATAGATATCACCGCCATCCTTAAGAGCATTCTCTAAGCTCCTTATTCCAATGCTTACAATCTTCCTATCCTTAGAGATTAATTCTAATATTTCTGAAAATCTCTTATCCAAAAATTCCTTCCGGACCTTTTCTTCAGCTGATTTTTCTAAAGAATCAAAATGTGTATCAACACTGCTGACTAAGGTTTTTAGATTACCGGAAGTGGAGGCTGTCGGATCTATCTGGATTGATGGCATGATCTTTACAAGTATTCCGGAAGCAGCCTCTATCAACTCACAGTCTTCCATATGAGACTTCAGGAGCTTTTCATTTGCCTTGGCATTTGCAAATGAAGCTATCTTCATTGTTTGTACCGGAGAGAGAGAGTCAAAATCAAATGGACCTTTGAGAAGCTCCGGTTCATCAATCTCTAGAGTTTCTTTACTCAAAAATTGTTGAACAGTTTGTGCAGTGTCTCTTGCCGAAGACAGATGTTTCTTTTCTTCTGCAGTCTTAGAACTGTCAACCTCTTTGTCTTTCACCACTGCTTCCTTCTCCTGTAGTTGCTCTTCTTCTTTGGATCCGGAGACTGTAGGGGAAACCGGAGGAGAGATACTAACTTGTTCATGGGCCACTTCTTCTTGAGCAGAGGGTCCCAAGTCCTCACTTGTCTGTTCAGGGCTCACTTCTTCCGGAACAGAAGATTCCAAATCAGCAGCTGTTTCTGCACCTAAGTCCTCTACAACAGGAAGATTGAACCTTTTGAAGGCCTTCCGGAGGATCTCTTCTGTTTCTTGAGCCACTTTGTCAGTCTCACCAAGCATGAGTTGATTCATCCTGGCTTTGCTTCTGAACTCATCTTTGCAGTCCTTGAAGATAATGTTCATTGTCTTGGGATCAATTTGAGGATATAGCTGAATAGCTATCTGCTCCCGGATCTCAAGATCTTTGGCATGAGCATTATTCTTTCTTACTTCCATTTCCTTCTCTAGGCTTTTAGGAATGAGAGATATGATCTCAATGAAAGCCTTATTGTATATGTTCAGATATTTAACTGTGGCTTCCTGCAGAGTCTTTTGGTCTGCCTCACTGAAGTCATCATAGGATTCAGTCATTGGTTGAAGGTTTCCATCCACCGTGACCGACTTGATTATGCTCTCTAGTGACAGAGTGGGCTTTTCAACTGTTACCTCTGCCATTTCCTCCTTGTCTTGGCCTGTGGAGGGCTTACCGGATCCTTTCTTTTTCTGTTTCTTTGCTTCTCTTACTCCCTCATCTGATTCTGTTTCCTCTTCATCCTTTTGGCTTCCATAAGCCCTTGTGGCTTTTGCCTTTGATCTCTTACCGGATGCCTGGACTTCCGGTTTTGAACTTTTGGTTGAGGGAGGTGCAGATCTCTTTGTTGATCTGGTCCGGGTGGGAGCTCCAACCGGAGCACTTTCTTTGCTTTTCTCTTCTTCCTCGGCCTTCCTCCTCTTTTCCCGGCTGGCATCAAGTGCCTCCTTTGAGATTCCAAGACCTTGAGCAATGTGCTCTACTTCTTTTCTCACTTTTCTTTTGATCTCAGGTTCCCTGAGTTCTACATGTAACTTTATACTCAGCTCCTCAAAGGTTCCAAACCTTTCTGCCTTAGGATCTTTGGGCTGACTTAGCATGTGTTGAACATGCAGCTCCACTATCTGTTCATCAACTTCATACCCCATGGGCATGATCCAGACAGTCCTTGGCTCCACTGCCTCCATTAGGCACTGATCAGTGTCAACCATAAAGCACACTGAGTCCTTGTATTTCTCAATGAGAGACTGGGGAATTCTCTCTCTTGCTTGCATCATGCTCTGAAAGTTTTTGAAGTATCCCCATAGAGCTGTATTTCTCGCTTTTGCATCCCCAAGTCCATGCAAGTAGTCTCTTATCTGGACTGCAACAGGTTTGTCATTCTGCCATACCCATCCACTTGTTCCGGGTAGCTCATTCATGAAATAGAAGAATAGACATACAATAAGAGTACCATACTTGAAGGAATTCTTCTTATCCTTCTTGATTTTCTGTATGTTTTCCATTAATTGGCTTAGTAGTAGTTCGCAGAGATCATATTCTGCATTCTTTCTTAACATTTCATAAGCAGTGTATATTGCAGTTCCGGATACAGAATTCTCCCTGCTGGAGTGATAGATCTTGTATCCTATTATCATTGATGCATATTTGATATCCGGATCCGAAATATCTTCAATGGTCATTGCCCTCTTGTCAAATTTTGATCCGGTGGCCTCAGTTACAATGTTGTTCTTGACAGATTTGAGGATAGGTACTCCTCCGGAAGAGTATAGGCCAGTTACTGCTCTAATTGCCTCTTTTGTGATCTTGCAGGGTCTATCTAGCCATAAAAAGTTGTCATGCATCCTGCTCAGTACATACAGGACCCATTCATCCTCTTCAAAACAGGGGAAATGAATAAATTGCTCAAATTGTTTCTTCTGAATATCCTTATACTCTGGTTTAAGCTCAAAGGCATTGTCAATCAGCTGCTTGTGATAGAGGTCTCTTAATTTGAAATCCCCAAATTCCTCAATGTTTGCATGTATGTAAACCCTAATGTCTTCGGTGTGTAAAACTCCGTGAGGAACACTAGAGAAGGCTCCTAGTGGGTCAACCTCCAATGATTTGTAGGGATGTTTCTTGAATGAGGGGTGAGGTCTATCGGAGATCTTAACTATGTTTGGAGTAGCCATTTTTCAAAGATTTGCAGTGAGGTAATGAAAAACGGAGAATACCTTATGCGCCTTCGGTTTGCACGGAGTGGTTGGATTGATTTCTTTATCCAATAGCTTCGGCAGGAGATCCTTGGTGTGCTTGAAGAACCTTGTTGCAGAGCTCCACTTTTCGCTTCTTCTCGAGTGCAGAATGAGCAAATGACCTTTGAGAAATCCCTTAAATTGCTCCGCGAACCCTAATACCTGTCTGCAATAAATGCTTCACCTACATCATTCCGGTTTGCCTTGTCTGGATAGCTTGGAGTATCCCGGATTAGTCCTGATCTATGGATATCATCCGGATCTATCAATCATGAATAAATCGAGGTGGCATATTACAAGATCATCTCAAACACTCTGTCCAATCCGCAGAACAAGATAGTGTATTTCCGGATCTTTCCGGACCTTTTTGTAATCCTTTATCATACCGGAGCATTTCCCTGAACAGGTCTTATTTGATCGATCATGGCTTCTTCATAACTCCATGCGGACCTCTGAAAACTTGACTGAAGTATCTCAAGATTCATATTTACAAACCCTTTGATCCGCATCTTGTGCAACATCCGGCACCACTTGTTTGGCTGGGGGAACAAGATTTTCTTTGAGTCTCCCCCTGAGCCAGAGCTCACTTTTAATTTCCGGAAGAAATATCAGCACCAGAGTCTGGTGCGGATCCAACCTCTACATTCTCTGAACTTTTCTTCACCCAAATCTTGCTCATCTGATTCCTAACCTCATCCGCATTCATCTTTTGTTTACCCTTGTCTTGATTCTGATTATACACCGGACCTCTTTTGTCCTGATTCTTGTTTCTGCAGACTTTAGCATTATGACCGGACCTATTGCAGATTTGGCAAATAACATTCCTTTGCATATTTGACTGATATCCTCTTGATCTGCATTGATTAGCCCTATGACCTATTCTATTGCATGTGAAGCATCTACCTTTGAATGATTTGTTTACTTGCATAATTCTACATTCATGGGATTTGTGTCCATACCTTTTACAGTTGAAGCACTGTCCGGAGAAGGATGAATTATTCTGATTCATTCTCATTCTGCACTGATTAGCTTTGTGACCAAAGTGGTTGCAGCTGTGGCAGTATCCATTGAAGGATGGATATCTTTGAGCATTTGGCTGTCTTACCGGAGGTCTTCTAGGCCTGCTCCTTGGATTTTCTGATCCAAGATTCTTCTGACCGGATCCGGAGCTTTCTCCTTTCTCATATCCCAAGCCATACTTGTCATCTGTCCTCTTTTGACTTCCAAGAAGAACTTCAAGTTGAGCAGAACTTATCTTGAATTTCTCTTTATATTCATTTGCTGTTTGAAGGTCTCTTTTGAGAGAGGCAATTTGATCCTCAAGTTTTCCTTCATTATCTTTGGCATCTTCAAGATCAGATTCAAGGTGTCTGATAATCCTGTCCATCTGGTGGCATTCTTCTGATTTTTCTTTAAGAGATTGTCTTAGATTGTCTTCAGCCTTTCTTTTTTCTTCAATCTCTTGAGTAAACTTTATAGTTCCTGATTCCATTTCATGTCTTAACATAATGACTTCTTTTGATAACTTTTCACATAACTTGGTTTGCTCAGTCAATTCCTCATTTGTATTGTTTTCTTCACTTTGTCTTGCCAACTGTTGAAGCAGCTCCTTTCTCTTTTTCATAGAGAGACTTAATTTGTCTTTTAATTCTCTCATGAATTCATCAGCTTGTTTGAGTCTTTCCTTTAATTCACTGACTTCAGAATTTGACTGTTCAAGATCCTCAAGGGCAGTCTTGAGTTGCTCCCTTAAACCATATGCATCCATTTGAAATCCCAGATCTTCCTCAAGCTGTTAGGCTCTATTAGGAGGAACTTGGCTCTGATACCAATTGTTGATAACTGAGAGGGGGGGGTGAATCAGTTATCCTAATTATTTCCCTTATTGAACTTTCCTTTTAATTGAAGCAGCATAAAATCAAACACAAAACATTAACCATGAAATAAGAAACACATGACACAGTATTTTTGACGTGGAAACCCTGTTAAGGGAGAAAACCACGGGGTGATTAACCCAAGAATTATTCTCTGTTAGAAGAATAGGAAATTACAAAAATGGCACTTGCCAATTAGGGCTCACTGCCCGAGCACACTGCTCACAAGAGGCCCACTGCCTACAAGAAGACACACTGTCTACAAAGTGATGATAATCACAGTCTTGAACTGATTGGAAGCATCTGCATATGCTGGAGTTCAGTTCCGGTTAGGCTCAGTACACTGATCTGCTGCACTTCATCTTTCCTCTGTTCTTTGTTCTGCTATCTTTCACATACCGGATCCTTTTTGCTACCTCTGCTCTTTCTCTGGACTTATTCGCATATCTCTCCACATCCACACCACACTTCACAACTAAATCCATCCTCTATATATATCCGCACACGTAGTTTCATCACCTTTCTAGTCGGCATCCGGAACAGTCTTAGTTTCTTACAAACTCTCATTCTGTCGGCTGAATCCTTCCTCACCAAGCAATGCGGATCAAGCATATACTTGTAGATATCATTAATCATGTCGGCCAAACATGATTCATGCCTTCACAACCTCTGTTATCAACAGTAACCCATCCGGAAAGCAGTCTGATACTCTGCCAGTCAGTTCTTCCTCTGTTTTCACTGTCTCTCAGGGATCCGGTACTCAACCATTCATATCTTTTTCCTTGTCCATCACCGGAGGCTAAATCCTTGGAATATACCACTCAAGGTAGTCCTCTTGACTTCCCCAAATCCGCACTGCACCAAGACACTTCCTCTGAGAGGTCCGGACCAATCTGTCGGACCTTGCCACATGCTCTGTTCTTCTTCACCGGACCACAACATTCTTTATTCTGACTTCCGGTAGAGACATATCATGTCTTGCGGATATGTGGGATGACCTTTGTTGCCATCAATGACAACAACCATGAATCCATATAGTGTCTCTTGCCAACACCCTCAACCCTAATCTGTCATCCGTCATCCCTCAACTCTAATCCCTCATCCCTAAACCCTAAATGCTATCCCTATTCCTAGACCCTCAACAAGCTCGATACTATACCTTAAACCCTAATCTCTCTACCCTTGACACTCTTATTTAACCCTAATCCCTTGACCATTAACCCTATCCCTAAACCTCAACCCTCAACTGTCAACCCTCAACCCTCAACACTCAACTCTAAACATTAAACCCTAATTCATCAACCGTAAACCCTAATCCCTCAAACCTAAACCCTATCCCTAAACCATCAACCCTCAACACTATACCTTAAACCCTAATCCCTATCCCTTAACCCTTAAAACTTAAACCCTATCCCTATACCCTCAACACTTGACACTATATCTTTTGCCTTAAACCCTCATCCCTAAAGCCTCAACCCTCAATTCTTAAACCTTCAACCCTAAACCCTATCCCTAATCCCTCTACCCTCGACACTCTAACCCTAACCTTGACATTAAACACTAATCCGTCAACCCTAAACCCTAATCTGTCAACCCTAAACCCTCAACCCTAAACACTATACCTTAAACCCTAATCCATCAACCCTAAAACCTAATCCATCAACCCTCAACCCTAAACACTATTAATAAACCCTCAACCCTTGACACTATACCTTATACCCTAATCCCTCAACCCTCAACCCTAATACCTCAACCCTCAACCCTAATCCCTCATCCCTAAACCCTAAACTCTATCCCTATTCCTAAACCCTCAACCCTCGACACTATACCTTAAACCCTAATCCCTTATCCCTAAACCCTAAACACTATCCCTCAACCCTTAACCCTTAAAAATTAAACCCTAAAACCTATCCATAAACCCTCAACGCTCAACACTATATTTTAAACCCCAATCCCTTAACCCTCAGCCGTAAAGCCTCAACCCTCAATCGTTAAACCTTCAACCCTAAACCCTATCCCTAATCCCTCTACCCTCAACACTCTACTTTAACCCTAATCCCTTGACCATCAACCCTATCCCTAAACCCTCAACCCTCAACCCTCAACTCTCAACATTAAACCCTAATCTGTCAACCCTAAACCCTAATCCGTCAACCCTAAACCCTAATCCCTCAACCCTAAACCCTATCCCTAAACCCTCAACACTATACCTTAAACCATAATCCCTCAACCCTAAACCCTAAACCCTAAACCCTATCCCTAAACCCTCAACACTATACCTTAAACCCTAATCCCTCAACCCTAACCCTAAACCTTGTCCCTAAACCCTAATCCCTCAACCCTCAACCCTAATCCATCATCCGTCATCCCTCAACTCTAATCCCTCATCCCTAAACCCTAAACACTATCCCTATTCCTAGACCCTCAACAGGCTCGATACTATACCTTAAACCCTAATCCCTCTACCCTCGACACTCTTATTTAACCCTAATCCCTTGACCATTAACCCTATCCCTCAACCTCAACCCTCAACCCTCAACTCTAAACATTAAACCCTAATTCATCAACCGTAAACCCTAATCCCTCAAACCTAAACCCTATCCCTAAACCATCAACCCTCAACACTATACCTTAAACCCTAATCCCTATCCCTTAACGCTTAAAACTTAAACCCTATCCCTATACCCTCAACACTTGACACTATATCTTAAGCCTTAAACCCTCATCCCTAAAGCCTCAACCCTCAATTCTTAAACCTTCAACCCTAAACCCTATCCCTAATCCCTCTACCCTCGACACTCTAACCATGACCTTGACATTAAACACTAATCCGTCAACCCTAAACCCTAATCTGTCAACCCTAAACCCTCAACCCTCAACACTATACTTTAAACCCTAATCCATCAACCCTAAAACCTAATCCATCAACCCTCAACCCTAAACACTATTAATAAACCCTTAACCCTTGACACTATACCTTAAACCCTAATCCCTCAACCCTCAACCCTAATACCTCAACCCTCAACTCTAATCCCTCATCCCTAAACCCTAAACTCTATCCCTATTCCTAAACCCTCAACCCTCGACACTATACCTTAAACCCTAATCCCTTATCCCTAAACCCTAAACACTATCCCTCAACCCTTAACCCTTAAAAATTAAACCCTAAAACCTATCCATAAACCCTCAACGCTCAACACTATATTTTAAACCCCAATCCCTTAACCCTCAGCCCTAAAGCCTCAACCCTCAATCGTTAAACCTTCAACTCTAATCCCTCTACCCTCAACACTCTACTTTAACCCTAATCCCTTGACCATCAACCCTATCTCTAAACCCTCAACCCTCAACCCTCAACTCTCAACATTAAACCCTAATCCGTCAATCCTAAACCCTAATCCCTCATCCCTAAACCCTCAACCCTCAACACTATACCTTAAACCATAATCCCTCAACCCTAAACCCTAATCCCTCAACCCTAAACCCTAAACCCTCTCCCTAAACCCAACAAAACTACTTTGCCTTATGTTAGGTTGTTAAACCCATCATTTTTGACACTCTTCTCTTAAAGATATTTGAGTTGCAAGAATATGTCAGAAAAATGGCTATGAACTTTTTTAATGTTAGTAATGTTATATGGCATGTTTTTCTGGCCCATTTGGGGTTCATTATGCCAATAGGTGTACACACTATGAGAAAATCTTTGCATATGGTACATCCATAGTGAGTAATTAATAGTTGAAATCAGAAGGATGATCATTATGAGAAAAGCTTTGCATTGGGGTACATCTATGTTTCTTGCTGTCCACCCCACACTTAGGGGAGGTATATTGTTATGAAATAGGCAAATAATCTCCCATTGTTTACTGGCTCTATCCACAAGAACTAATAAACTATACCTTAAACCCTAATCCCTCTACCCTCAACACTCTACCTTAACCCTAATCCCTCGACCCGTAACCCTAAACGCTATCCCTAAAGCCTCAACCCTAAACCCTAATCCCTCAAGGTCCTAAACTCTAATCCCTTATCCTTAAACTCTAAATCCTATCCCTAAATGCTCAACCCTTAACCTTAAACCTTAATCACTCAATCCTTATCCACCCCTCTCCTCCCCTATCTGGCTCACTCCCATCTCTACCCTCCTCTACCCTCGACACTATACATACATACATATAGGCATACATAGATACATACATACATATAGGCATACATAGATACATACATACATATAGGCATACATACATACATGATTAATAGCCTTAAACATAAAAAAATTTAAGTTGAACATAACGCGCTCGCGTTATTTAAAACATGAAAAACAACACAAACTTTTGTGGAAAAGGAAAAATGCAAAGAAAAGAATAACGTGAGCGCGTTATAACGTGCTCGCATTATGTCTTGCTTTGGGAATCCCAAGCCTTGGGCTTGGGATTTGCTTTGGATTTCCAACCCAAAGGCTTGGAGTGCTTTTTGAACAGTAACAGACGTGTTTTTCCATATTCTTCAAGATTTTAGATAATTTCGTTCGTGCTAACTCTCAGATTTGCACGTGTTTTAAGGTCAAACAAATCAAACACCTGGGTAATGTTAGGCTTTCTCTCAGCTATCTGACGATGTAATTTTTTTCACATTTTAACAATGTTAAGCCTTTCATCTTTAATTTCTTTTGTTTGTGTGTCTGTTTTTGGGCAAAAACCACTGTTTGGTCTTTTTTTCATTGTAAATTAACTATTCATTGAAATTTCAAAAAAATTACATATTTAGAAACTAGACTCCATTCTACAAATATTAAAAAAAGAAAAAAATGATATTCGATTAGTTTTCAAAATTTATAGGGGTAGCACGGCCAAAATTCTATTTTTTAGGATGTGTCCACTTTGAAAATTAGTAAAAAATCAAATATTCATCAAACAATTATCAGAAAAATCAGGCATAAACTACATGCTATTAGCTAATTTCTCACTGAAGCGATTTTAAAAATACCAAAAAAAATTTGACCTTTTGAGGGAGCCACAAAACATGCTATGTTATGTTTTTTTGACAGAAACAACACCAATTTCTGTGGCTCCCTCTTTTGAACCCCTTAATCTATGCCATTTTCAAAAAAAAATAGTAGTTTAGAAAGTAGACTCGGAGCACTACGAACATTGTTTTGGTTGCATCTCCAAATTTTGAGTGTAACTATGCTCAATTTCTCATCCAAGGCTAGTATTTCCTGATTTCAGAAAAAAAGTGGCCACTTAAGACCCCTTTTTGGCCCCCCATCTTCCTGCACTTACCCCATGGCTAATTTCCAAGACTCACTGTAATATACATGAATGGATTCCTTGTAGGATCTAGGTTCATCGTCAATACTCAATAAAGAAAATACACAACAAAAATCTAATGGGCTATACCTATCAACTAGGTTCTATTGTCTTGTGGTTCTTCTCAGAGGTGGAGTAAGAGACTCTTCAGGTTCTTCTACATGCTCATCTATACCAACTTCTTTTGTCACGATAGATTCTTCCTCATCAGAACTTTCACTCGAGTCTTCTTCTGCTTCTTCAACCCCTAATCCATCATTTTGTTCATGCTAAGGTGCATCTTCATGCTCTAATTCAAAATGCACTCTCTTCACCTTTTCTTCTTTTTCTTTTGGTTGTTTAGGTTATGAAATAACACTAAGCTCCCTGAAAATAACATCTCTAGAATAGATAATCTTTTGGAATAGTGGATTCCAAAGCTTATAACCTTTTACATTATCACCATATCCAATGAAAGTACACTTTTTAGCTTTTGGATCCAACTTAGTACATTTTTCTTTAGGCACATGAATATAAGCCTCACAACCAAATACCCTTAAATGTGAAACAGAAGGTTTATTACTTGTCCAAATTTCATAAGGAGTTGAAACAAAAGCCTTACATGGAGATCTATTAATCAAGTAGTTTACAGTATACATAGCTCCTGCCCAAAACCATTTATTCAATTGTAATTCACTCAACATACTTCTAGCTCTTTCCATTATTGTCTTATTCATCCTTTCTGCCACTCCATTTTATTGTGGAGTATACAGAGTAGTTTTTTGTCTAACAATACTTGCATGCTTACAGAATTCATCAAATTCCTTAGAGCAGTATTCCCCTCCATTGTCAAATCTAAAAACCTTTATCTTATAATCTGATTGCTTTTCAACTAAGGCTTTAAATTCCTTAAACTTAGTGAAGACTTCAGATTTGTGACGCATAAAATAAATCCATGTAAACCTTGAGACATCATCAATGAAGGAAACAAAAAATCTAGATTTTTCAATTGATTCAACATCCACTAGACCAAAAACATCCGAATGAATAATTTCCAATTTATCATTAGATTTATTACTACCTGAAGGAAATGGAGATCTATTATGTTTTCCAAATACACAATGTTCACAAAATTTGAAACTCTCATTAGAATAGGATAAACCATATAACAATTTTTTATTTAAAAAAAATTGACTTATGTGGCCCAATCTATGGTGCTACAACATACATTTATTTTCAATATTAGCCCTATATGCATACGAGACATTACAAATAGTAGTGGCTTCTAGCTTAAATAAAGTTCCCAATATTTTCCCCTTTGCTACCACCAAGTTTCCTCTCACCAATCTATAACCATGCTTATAAAATGTTACATGCATTCCCATATCATTCAACTTTGAAATTATAAAAATCAAATTTCTAGCCAATTCAGGAACAATCAAAACATCAGGGAGGGTTTTAATTCTCCCATCACTGAAACACAACATTACCTTCCTTCATCCAACAATAGGATATGTAGAGTTGTCCTTGAGGTACACATTTCCTCCATCATACCCTTCATATGTGCAAAACCATTCTTTATGTGGGGCCATGTGGTATGAGCACATTGAGCCAACCAACCAATGATCATCAAAAACAACATTACATGTAGAAAGTAAAACCTCATCACTTGCATTTGAAGACTTATGAGTCACGAAATCCCATTGTTTCTTTGGATTTCTACATTCCTTTTTCACATATCCTCTCTTTTCGTAGTTCCAACACTTGACTTTGTTCTTCTTTCTAGGAATCATAGAACGACCCTTAGACTTATCTTTAGACCACTTCTAATCTCCTTTTGGTCCTCTTTCCATAGACCTTCCCTTGACACTAAGAGCATCCCCTGAACTATCAGAACTTTTCTTCCTCAATGGATGTGACAACAAAACTAAAACAAGAGCATCCAACTTCATATCTGTGAGGTTAGCAGTGATAGCCAAAATAAAATTCTTCCATAACCCAGGAAAAGAACAGAGAAGCAATATAAATTTATCTTCCTCATTCACCTCAACATATAAAGATGCTTGTTGACTCAATAACAAATTAAATGAATTCAAAATCTCTACAACTAATTCACCCTCTTTCATTTTCATGGAAAATAACTTATGCTTTAAATAAAGCTTATTTACCATACTCTTGGCTTGGTAGATCTCACCCAGGTGCTTCCACAAGCTACGTGCAGACTTCTCACTTGCAACATTCAGTAGAATAGAGTATGCAAGACACAGTCGGATTGTACCTTGTGCCTTTTTATCCAATCTTTCCCACTCATCAGGAGCAACAGCATCGGGTTTCTTCTCTTTCATAACAAGCAACCACTAGTTTATTTCTTCTAGCAAATCCTCTATTTTTAGCTTCCATAATTCGTACCCCTTGCCATTGAACTTTTCAATGTCCAACTGAGAGATATAAGCAACAGTGGATGAAGACATGATATCTACACAATATTTGCAAACAAACAACAACAAATTTCCCACTGCAGCTAAAAAACCTTCACATTACCACCCAATAATCAAAACTAGCTAGGCTCTAATACAAAATGTTAGAACTGAAGGTGCAAACCACACAACAAAAATCTGATTCAGACATTATTTATGTCCTCTAAACAATGTAGAATCAATGGAGATTGCAACAGAAATAAAACCCACTACACAGAAATAACATGCATTAAGAACTAAACACATAACACAGTATGTAACATGGAGAAAACCCTTTTGGATAAAAAACTTCACAAAGGAAAGAGGCTCCAAGTTGTATTACCTTCAAATTTAAGATTACAATACATGCACTTCCTTTCCTCCAGTCTTTAATCTAGCAGCGCATGTTACTCTCAACTTTGCTAAAAATGTAGTACAAATATCCTTATAAAAGGGGTTGCCTTCTAGGGCAAGAAAACTGACATAATATCAACCATCAGATATGTGACCTAATGACAAACGATCCTAATTTACAATGATAAAATATAAATAAAATGAGGTTTCAGGGGCGCTGCCCCCAAACCCCTGCTGGGGCACATGGTCCCCAGACCTCCCATTGGGGGGGATGATCACCTCGGACCCCTCGTAAGGGGGAAACCCCCCTGTAACCCCTATCGCAGACGAATTAATGTCGGGGACTAGATATAAACATGCGGCTGAAACAAGATTGATGCTGGTGAAACCTTTCATCTATTATGGGTGATTTACAAACAATATTAGGAGTAATTAATTACATAGGATTTACAAGGTTGATGGCACCTTAATCCTAACATTCTTGTTCTTTTGAAGTTGCTACTTCTTCCTCTAAAATTATTACCTCTTCCTCTAGAATTTCTAGATTTGCCATTCTATTCATTTTTATTTATATTCCTAAAAATATGTTTATTTTTCCTCTTATGCTTGCTTTAGAGGAAAATGATTGTTCCAAGTTTTCTTCATTACTTTTCATCCTTTCTTCAACAATTAACAATATTCTACTTAATTTATCCATATGCATAGTTGTGAGATATTTAGAAATCTCAATTGTAGAAACCACACCATCAAATTAAGGAATTAAACTCCTTAAATATTTCTCAATGACATGCTTGTCATCCATAGCTTCCCCTAAAACTTTCACTTGACTAACTAGGCCTTCTACCTTTGTTAGAAAATCATTCACACTTTCACTATTGACCATTTTTACATTTTCAATTTTTTTCCTGATTGTCTATAATTTTGTAGTTTGTGCACCTTGATAGGCATTATTGATAATTTTCCATGCTTGCTTAAAATTACTAGCACCACTTATCTTAGGAAAAATTGCCTGATTAATTGCACCTTGGATCAGAAATAAGGATTCATTATCCTTCTTTACATTTGCTTTGTATTCTCTAAACTATTGATCATTTAATGCATTAAATGCAATTGTATCTAGTTCTACATACTCTATTTGTACAATTTCCCATAAATCTTTGGATTTGAGTAGGGTTTGCATCCTAGTACACCAACATGTAAATTTGTCCCCTTCAAACACAAGAATTAGCATGTTGGACATACCATTTCTTGCCATATTTTCCATAAGAGAAATGTGCACAATAACCCAAAGGCTCAACACAAAAACTAGAGAGATCTCTGCAAATCAATACTCTCCCCGTCCCTTCAAATAGGACCTACAATTTACTTCAAGCCTTTTACTCTTTTTTTTAAAAGAAGTAATAAGACTTTTATTACATGATTTATATTTTATGAAGGGTAGGCTTTCACCTGGCTTCTAAAAACTTAAAGAAAAGTAATTTTAAAAAAAATCCTCTTTTTTTAAAGCTGACTTCTTTATTTCCTATACGTGACAAATAAAAAGAAATCCTTTGAATGAAGAATTTTCACATGGTGCCTATGAATGAAGAATTTTCACACGGTGAAGGAATCTACTTTTATAGATTGAAGCGTCACCTCCTTTGAAGTCAACTTCTCCCTTTTCACGCTTGCTAATGGGACAGGTTAATACCTCCCTACTTGCATAGCCCAACATAGTTCACAGGTGAGAGCAGCCTTGATTTCTTTTATGGAGTTTGTAGTAGTAGTAGCCTCCTTGCCTCTTGGATGCCTCTACTAGACTCTAACTCCTCTGCTGCAAATAATAAAACTCTAACTCCTCTACTACAAATAATAGAATGCTCTCAATTAGAATATTTATCACTCTATGCTCACTCACAACCAACATAAACCTTAGAAGATTCAAAATCTCTCATTCTAACAACTGGCTTTGATACCAGATGATGGAAAATAAGAGAAAACTAGTGATCTGCTAATCACAAAACAAACAATTACAAAAGACCCAAATTGCCTTAGTACAAGAAGAGGTAGGCCATCTATATATATAGAGTTTCCTGTTGCAAATATGTGCCTGATGTGTTGTCATTGATGTCAACATATCCTTCTATCAGAGACAGTGAAGACAGTGCAGGAGATTGTTCAGTATTCCCAGAAGGATGAAGATAAGAGTATGTGGATTAAAGGGTTTGTAAAGGATTGCATAAGGTTGCTCTAGTCAAGATTTGAGAGGTCTGCATGAAGATTTGGCAAAGTTATGGTCTTCTGAGTAGAACAGGTTTTTGCAGTTGTTCAGTGTGATAGAGTGGCAAGAAGTTAGTCCAGATTGGTCTGATATGAGAAGATGATGATCTACAGATCTAGAGGCATGTCTGGGATGTTGATGTGCTCCCTCAACTCGAGTGGTTCATGGTTTGGAGGTCCGCAAGCAATCTTTGTAATATGACAGTTATGGCAGTGTGTGTTCTTCAGGTTTAGTGTACAGATGCAAGTGATTCTGATGATGCAAAGTTATGAGGTTGTTCTTGGTGATTTATTTGTGCTTGTGGTAGTCTTTGGATTGTGTGCCTATTGTGTTGGTGGTCTGTATTAACAAAGGAGCTCGTGATTGAAGATTTTTTCTTGGATGTTGGTGTTCTTCCTAGTCTTGGCTGACCAAATGCCTAATGCATGTTGTGGATGATCCAAGTGAAGCTCCTTGAAGTGTGGCATGTTGTTTGAAGAAGACTTGAGTCCCAGCTATGTTTGGCTAACAAAGGAATGATCCGCATATAGTATCTTGTATCAAATCAAGTCTTGCAATTGTAATAGTTTGTTAGGCTGACCTTGAAGAACAATTGTAATAAGATATTGGTAAAGCCAACTTTGATGTTCATTCCAAAGTCGATGTCATGTATAAATGTTTGTAGTTGAGTCATGGAATTAAGTACTCGTGCATAAATGAAAAATCCTAAGAAGTGGAGTAGAGCAGACGAAGAAGAAGAAGAGAAGAATAGATGTGAAGGTGAAACAAAAGTGTTTCAGCATAAATGGAACTGATCCTTGGCATGATGAAGATAATGTTTCTCATTTCACTCCTTTTGTGATAAAACATAAAATCTCTATAGGCAGTGAGCCTCTGTGAGTAGTGAGCTCAGGTAGTGAGCCCTAAGGCATGTGCCTTTCCATTTTTAAGTACTTTTAACAAGGTACAAATCTTGTGGATTAACCTCCACCGTGGTTTTCCCTTAACCAAGTTTCCATGTAAAAATTCCGGTGTTATGTGTGTTCATTTTGTTTCTACTCATGTGTTATTGATTCATGCTTAGTGTTTACATCATTAATCAGTCTATAAGTGATAAAGAAGATTAATTGTAGAAAAAAGATAGAGTTTGTGACAACTGATTCACCCCCCCTCTCAGTTGTTTGCCCTAATTCCAACAATTGGTATCAGAGCCAGTTCCTCAGATAGAAGCTTGACCTCTTGAGGAGATCCAAGATGTTGACATACAAGAAGGATAGTCTGAGATTTGATGGAACGAATTACTTGCTTTGGAAGAATTGCATGGAGTGTCATTTGCAATGCATGGGTGATCCTTATTGGCTGATAACTAAGGATGAGTATAAACCTCCAGAAAAAGGTCCTTCAACTCTAGATGAAGTCAAAAATGCTGAAAATAACATTAGGGCTAAAGAAGTATTGTTGAGTGCCCTGACTGATACATAAATGACAAATGTCTTAGAATTGAAAACTACTCATGAAATCTGGAATAAGTTGGAGACTCTATATAAAGGTGATGAATATGTCAAATGTGCTAAGTTGCAAAGCCTGAGAGGTAAATATGAAAGTATGAGGATGAGAGAAGATGAAAACATCACTTCCTACATGCTGAAAGTGAATGAACTTGTTAGCAGTATCAGATGTGCTAGTGGAAAACTAGAGGAATCAAAGATTGTTACCAAAGTTCTCAAATCTTTACCTACTACTTACAAACATAAAGTTGTTGCCATTGAGGAGATCAGGATTATGACAAAAGTTACAAGAGATTAGTTGGTTGGAAAGCTGTCAGCATTTGAAATGAGTGAGTTTGGTGATTCTCTTCCCAAATCAGAATCTGCATTCAAGGCCAATGTTTTTGGAAAGCAAAGATATGATCTAGGAGAAAGCTCTTCAAAAAGACTAACCAAATTTGAGAAGGCAAGAAAGGATCTTGATGATGATGAAGCTGAGCTTGGACAACTTGAAGCTCTTTTTGCCAAAAGATTACCAAGAGGATCTAGTAAGTATGAAGGAAAGTTGCCTTTCAAATGTTTTGCTTGCAATAAAATTGGTCATTTTGCCTCAAGATGTCTGGAAAGGGTTTCAAGGCCAAACACTAATAGACCTAGGTTTGAGAAGAAATGCTACTATGTCCAAGAAGCTACTGAAGAAGGAGTCATAGATGATGAATCTGACAAGGGGAGTACTTCTGAAAATGATGGGGTGTTCATTGCTATCAAAGAAAATTTGGTGCCTACTGAATCTGCTAGCTGTGTGAATGTGGAAAGTGCCTTGGCTGCTTAAGTTGAAAAAAGGGATGAATGGGTGATTGACAGTGGATGTTGTCATCATATGACTGGTGATAAAAGTAAGTTTGTGAGTTTGGAAGGATATGAAGGTGGAATTGTGAAGTTTGGAGACAACTCATCTGGCAGAATCCATGGCAAAGGATCTATTTCTTTTGATGGTATGAATAACACTAATGATGTTCTGTATCTAGAAGGACTAAAGCATAATCTTCTTAGTGTTGGACAATTGGTTAACAAAGGATATGATCTCCGGTTCAAGAATGGAAAATGCAAAATCTTGGAAAGCTTCAGAGTTGAGATTGCATCTAGTACACAGACTAGAGGTAATATCTTTCATTTAAGTGGTGCTGATAAAAGTTATTTGATTGCTTAGATTGATCAGAGTTGGTTATGGCATAGGAGAATGTGTCATGTAAATTTTGACAACATTGTCAAGATCAGTACCACTCAGGTAGTTAGAGATCTTCCAAAACTTGTGAAACCTGCTAATATCATGTGTAAGGAATGTCAGTTGGGCAAACAGTACAGATCTACATTCAAAAGTAAAGAACAATTTTCCAATGGATTGTTGGAACTTGTACACACTGATTTATGTGGTCCTACTAGAGTTAGGAGTTTACAAGGAGATAGATATTTTATGCTACTGATTGATGATTACTCCCAGATGATGTGGGTCACTTTCTTGAGAGAGAAATTAGAGGATCTTGACAAATTCAAGGCATTCAAAGCTAGGATGGAGAATGAGACTGGTGTGAAGATAAAGTGTCTGAGATCTGATAGAGGTGGAGAGTTTACCTCCGGTGAGTTTAATGTATTTTGTGAAAAGCATGGAATAAGAAGACAATTATCTGCTCCTAGGACTCCTCAGCAAAATGGAGTTATGGAAAGAAAGAACGAGACCATTCAAGAGGCTGCTAGAACCATCATGTTGGAGGCAAAAGTTCCATATACCTATTGGAGAGAGGCTGTGAGTATTGTTGTCTACACTCTTAACCAGGTGCACATCAAAAGTAATACTAGTAAGACACCTTATGAACTATAGTTTGGTAAAGCTCCTACTGTGAAATACTTTAGAGTTTTTGGTAGTAAATGCTATATCAAAAGAGATGAAGATCTAGGTAAGTTTGATGCAAGATGTGATGACAGAATATTTTTGGGTTATTCTAATCAAAGCAAGACATACCGGTGCTATAACAAGAGATTGAAAAAGATTGTTGAAAGCGCTAATGTTAAGGTTGATGAAAGCAAGGAGGGAACTTCCAAGTCTTGTGGATATGAATCAGATGATCAAAATACTCAGACTGATCCGAAGAATCTAGTGACTCAAGAAGTTAATATAGATGTTGAAGAACAAGTACAATAACTAGAGATTCAAGAAAATCCCAAAACCCCCAGGTATGTAAGGTTGAATCATTCTGAGGATCAGATCATAGGAGATAAAAATAAAGGTGTTTGAACTAGAAGAAAAATAGTTGAAGATCAAATGGAGTATTGTTTGATTTCAAAGATTGAACCAAAATCAGTGAATGAGCCTTGTAATGATGATAGTTGGGTAAAAGCAATGGAAGAAGAATTGTTGCAAATTAAAAAGAATTAGACTTGGGATCTTATTCCTAGACCTAAAAACAAAAATGTAATTGAAACGAACAAATTGAATGAAGATGATGAAGTTGTGAGAAACAAAGCAAGATTGGTGTGCAAAGGATAATCTCAAGTAGAGGGAATTGATTTTGAAGAAACTTTTGCTTCGATGGCAAGGATTGAAGCTGCCAGACTATTTCTTGCATTTGTTGCTTTCAAGGTTTACCAGATGGATGTCAAGTCAACATTCCTAAATGGACAATTGGAAGAGGAAGTCTACATTGAACAACCGAAAGGTCTCCATTTGTCTGATCAAGGAGATATGGTCTGTAGGTTGAAGAAAGCATTGTATGGACTCAAACAAGCCCCAAGAGCATGGCATGCAAGATTAGATAGGTATCTGCTAAAGTTAGGTTTTAGCAAAGGCATAACTAACAGTAATCTTTACTTCAAGATTGATCATGAATACATCTTGATTGTTGAAGTGTTTGTTGATGATATCATATTTGGTGGAAATGAGAACATGTGTAAGAATTTTATTGATCAGATGCAAAGTGAATTTGAGATGTCTATGCTTGGTGAAATGAATTTCTTCTTGGGTCTGCAAATCATTCAGACAGATAAGGGCATCTTCATATCTCAGTCGAAGTATGTGAAGGAAATGTTGAAAAAGTTTAGAATGGAGAATTCAAAGCCAGTAAGCACTCCTATGGTAAAGGGATGCAAGCTAAGAAAAGATGATGACTCCCCTAAGGCATATCAAAAAATGTATAGATCAATGATTGGAGGACTACTTTATCTGACACAAACCAGACCTAATATCATGAATGCAATCGGTCTTGTTGCTAGATTTCAAGTTGATCCTAGAGAATTTCATGTTATGGCAGTCAAAAGAATTTTTAGATATTTGCATGGAACATTTGATTTGGGCCTATGGTATACTAAGGATGATGATTTTAGTATTCATGCATATACAAATGCTGATTGGGCAGGAGATGTGGATGACAGGAAGAGTACCAGTGGTGGTGCATTTTTCTTGGGAAAGAGATTGGTTTCTTGGTTGAGCAAAAAGAAGGAAACAATATCTCTATCTACTGCAGAGGCAGAGTACATAGCAGCAACAAGCAATTGCACTCAAGTTTTGTGGATGAAGCAGATGTTGAAAGATATCAGAATTGTGTTTGAAGAGCCTATCACAATCTTCTGTGACAATTCAAGTGCAATAAACATTTCTAAGAATCTGGTGATGGATTCAAAGACCAAGCACATATCAATCAAGTTTCACTTTTTGAGAGAGAAGGTAAATGAGAATGAAGTCAGATTAGAGTTTGTTCCTTCAAAGGATCAGATTGTATATATTTTCACTAAGCCTCTACCTAAGGATACTTTTGAGTATCTCAGAGGGAAGCTAGGGGTTACTACTCCTCCTGCTCAAAACTAAAGTGCACTGAGGTGCATCAGTTCGGTGGAACTCACAGTCATATCTTGTGTTCCGGATAGATGATTAGGAGGATACTACTCAGGGTGAGTAGTCAGTAGGTAAAGTCTGGAGTTCAGGTTGTGAAGATGAAGAGATTACTACAAATATATGCACCTTTGCCATTGATGGCAAAGGGGGAGAGAAGTCATGTGAAAAACTTGGGAGTAAGTAGTTGTTGCTGAAAGGGGGAGCAGTGAAGAAAGTAGTTGGGGGAGAAGTTTTGTCTTGATGGTTAAATAAGTTTTTCACATCATATGTTGCCATCAATGACAAAGGGGGAGATTGTTGCAAATATGTGCCTGATGAATTGTCATTGATGTCAACATATCCTTTTGTCAGAGACAATGAAGACAATGCAAGAGATTGTTCAATATTCCCAGTAGATTGAAGATAAGAGTATGCAGATTAAAGGGTTTGTAGAGGATTGTCTAAGGTTGCTCCAGTCAAGATTTGAGAGGTCCGCATCAAGATTTGGAGAAGTTATGGTCTTCTGAGTAGAATAGGTTTCTACAGTTGTTCAGTGTGACAGAGTGGCAAGAAGTTGGTCCGGATTGGTCCGGTATGAGAAGATGATGATATGTGGATCTAGAGGAATGTCTGGGATATTGGTGTGTTCCCTCAACTTGAGTGGTTCATGGTTTAGAGGTCCGCAAGCAATCTTTCTAATATGACAGTCATGGCAGTGTGTGTTCTTGAGGTTTAGTGTACAAATGCAAGTGATTTTGATGATGCAAAGTGATGAGGTTGTTCCTGGTGATTTATTTGTCCTTGTGGTAGTCTCTGGATTGTGTGCCTATTGTGTTGGTGGTCTACATTAACAAAGGAGATCATGATTGAAGATTTCTTTTTGGATGTTGGTGTTCTTCCAAGTCTTGGCTAACCGAATGCCTAATGCATGTTGTGGATGATCCAAGCGAAGTTCCTTGAAGCGTGGTGTGTTATTTGAAGAAGACTTGAGTCCCAGCTATGTTTGGCTGACAAAGGAATGATCCGCATATAGTAATTGTAATAGTTTGTTAGGCCGACCTTGAAGAACAATTGTAATAAGATATTGGTAAAGCTGACTTTGATGTTCATACCAAAGTCGATGTCATGTATAAATGTTTGTAGTTGAGTCATGGAATTAGGTACTTGTGCATAAATGAAAAATCCTAAGAAGTGGAGTAGAGCAGAAGAAGAAGAAGAGCATAATAGATGTGAAGGTGAAGCAGAAGTGTTTGAGCATAAATGGAACTGATCCTTGGCATGATGAAGATGTCATTTCTCAATTCACTCCTTTTGTGATAAAACATAAAATCTCTGTAGGAAGTGAGCCTCTGTGAGCAGTGAGCTTGGGCAGTGAGCCCTAAGGCATGTGCCTTTCTAGTTTTTAAGTACTTTTAATAGGGTACGAATCTTGTGGATTAACCTCCACCATGGTTTTCCCTTAACCAGGTTTCCACGTAAAAATTCTAGTGTTATGTGTGTTCATTTTGTTTCTTCTCATGTGTTATTGATTCATGCTTAATGTTTACATCATTAATCAGTCTATAAGTGATAAAGAAGATTAATTGCATAAAAAGATAAAGAGTTTGTGACAACTGATTCACCCCCCCTTTTAGTTGTCTGCCCTAATTCCAACATTTCCAACATACATGTGACATTATGGCACACAACCATATTCACCAATAACCCACCTACAATAATAAATGCAAATAAGAAAGTCAAGAAATGCAAGTACAATGTTTAATGAGCCCAATGGGCATTACACAAATGTCAAAAAATTTTGTTGCACATGTTTGAAGATTACTGTTGACTTCAATACACGTTGATAATTGATGTCAATCTATGTATATTATCCAAGTAATATTATGCCAAAAAAAGGGGATACACATGTCAACTTCCCTTGGGATTAGCTAGGGGACTAATGATAATAATTTAGAAGACTTTGACTGTTACTAGAGAAACAATTGATAAAAGTCATTGTTACCTAGATTTCACTACTAGCTAAATCAAGCAGAGCTTTCCAATTTTTTTTAGAGGAAAAGAAGGTACATTTTATTGCTGCTGTGTTAAACCCAAGCGCATTTGATACAAATTGATATGAAATTGTATTGTTGCATTCAGATATATTTCAAAACTTAAGAGATTGTACAAATCTTTTAAAAAACCAACAATATATATTGAAGAAATAAGTGTATAGGTTCTCACACAAGCCGTGAGACTAACTGATTCAATTGCAAAATGAAAAGGACAAACTATACATTTATGAAAGACCAAAAAGCAAATAGCATGTGAGGTAGGGTGACTCGTCATTGCCTGAATGACGAGCCTTCAGACTGTTGTCGCGTCTTGTGTTGTCCTAGATCATCGGCTTGCCCTTGCATCCAGCCGCTATCTCCTTGCTACCCCATCATCTGCGTAAAATTTTGAAAAAATGATGTTAGAGCAATGGCGGGGCATCATACATCACATGATATGCACCCATAAATGTACAATTTGCATTTTCAAATGCACTGAACGAGTTAGCGTCACAAAAGCTTTTGAGAAAATCAAGAATATCGACTGCAAGCATGCATTTATTTCCTAACAAGTTTGTTTCATGTGCAGAGACAGATGTCATTATGTTTCTATTTAACTCATTCAGTTATGTTATGAGTGGAAGAAATGTGGCTCCCACAAGGGTCGAGCCCAGATCAGTAACAACTCAGAAAAATAGATACAACTGTCAAGAACTAATAGTCAAAGCAGGACAGCAAACCACAGAGGACAGCCAACAGTCAAAAGTCAAAAATAGGACAGCAGAGTATGAGAACGTTCAGAACAATGATCATCGGAACAGCTGAAGATCATAAAGAACAACCAACAGGCACGACAGGACAGCAATCATGTAACAGGTTTGGACAGCTTATAATGGCGAAGAGAGAGCAGCATAAGGTACAGCCAATGTAAATAAAGGAGCAACCATTCTCAGCACAAAAAAGACCACAAGTTCCATGCTAGTGACATGGTTTGGATTTATTTGGGCAAAGGCCTTCATGGAAACATAAGCTTCTGCACTAGGGTCTATCATAAAAGTCTTCTCTGTGATAAATATTGACAGATTACGCTTGTTCAAGCTCTCCATGTTAGATCAGGAAACAGGAAGATGGTGCTATCTCAGTAGATGGAGGTATGTTTCAGATCAAAGAGGCATCATTGAGTGTGAAAACAGGGAGGAGGTTGCTGTGAGGTTTCCAACAACTTCATCAAAACAAATAACCGCAGTCAAGCAACATTGTCCTTCTATTGAGAAGAACTCAAACAAACTTCAGATCCTTTAGAAAAATTTGAGCAAAAAATGAAAGAATTTAAGAAATTTGAGGCAAACATCTTGAGGAATTCTTATTAAGCACTTACACATAAAGTGCTTTTGTCACGATTCCAAATCTATTTGGGATAATGATGTGTGGTAGAGCAAAATGCAAGCTGTGATCATGAAGGTAGTGTTACTGTCTAGGATGCATATACATGCCAGGCCAACCTGGAGTATGAAGAGCATAAAAAATGAGTATGGAGTGTAGATGTTTCAAGCACAGAACCTACAAAGCTTGTCCCCGACGGTAAATACAGCAGAAGGAAACTCCGAAAATGAATGAAATACTTAGAAAATGGCCAATCGTGCTTTCTGCTAGCAATTAGACACAGAAAATGCAATTTTTAGAGAAGATACAAATGTTTCAAATACTTGCCAACAACAGAAGCAGGAATTCTATTCAAAGAAATACAGTTTTTCAGAGTAGCAAGGCATACTTGCCATTTTTCCAAGTTTTCTCAAAGCGTATTCACAGCCAAAAAGCAGCAGAAATGAAGGAAAAGTAAGTGTTTTAAACACATTTCAAACTACATCCTTAGTTTTGTGATGAAATCATGCCTCAGCACTGTCAAAAATAGCAAGAGTTTTTTTGCAGTTTTTCAAACATGTGCTCAGAAATGTTCAAAAGTATGCCTTTATAACAGCAAATAGCCAGAAAATGCAAAGGATAAGGTCTAGATTATATAAAATGAGGAAGACAAGGCAGTTTCAAGTTTTATAACAGCCTTATCTGTCTTCTATCTTCATAGAAATGCAAAACCCTTGATCATGGCAAGTTGAAACTTGTTCACAGCCAGAAGAGATCAAATGCCACAGAATTTATGAACAACAAAAAATGGAATTTCAAGATCAGCTACAGCACAATGGAAAATACAAATTCAGAATAGCACCAAGGCATATATATCCTTTTTCCAGGTTTTGTGTTAAGGCTGAAGCTTGTTCATAGCCAAAGGGATGCAAAATCGACTCTATAGAGTTGGAATCTCAGAGAAAATGTAAGAAGTTTTAACTTTTTTCAAAAAAACAATGATCAGCAATGTCCAAAGTCGTGCTTTCTGACAGTAAGCAGCCAACAAAAATGCAAAATTTGTCAAGTTCTAGTATTCATAGAACCTGTTGACATTTCTTCTGAATCAGCATTAGGGTTTGCCACTTCTAATGCACAGGCAGATTCAGGCCAACTGAATACAGGAGGTTGCGTGAGCTCCTCCCCTTCACTTCTGGTTCTGCCGCACCAAGGGGGGTATCCCTATAACTTAAGATGTAACCTTGACTGGCTCAAAGATAGAAAGATCTGACTTGACAACAGCAGGCAGAATGCTCTCATGTATGGACCAAGATCTGTATGATAGATCACAAGGCTGGCAACATTCTTGGACATGATGTCTGGTTGGGTATGAGAGCATGCAGGGGGTTCCTAATCCTACTCCTACAACTAACAGGTGGAAGTATGAAGTGTTTTAGTTTGAATTTGGATGCAAAGCTGGACATGGTGTATAACACAAGAACACAGCATGACTGGTGCCTATCCAGGGCTTGGAGTCAGTAGACATACACCTGTGAATGATCAGCATAAATAGCTAAAACTGGATTTCAGGGGGATACACATGATATCTGCCTTACAGATATCTCCCAATATAGAGTGTTGAGCTATCTCTACTTATGGCATCCCTACTGCAGTATACCCTTCCCAATGTTCAACCTGAAAACAGTTTAATCTGCCCCTTGAGCAGAGGTTAAAAGATCAGACATTCAACATAGGAATTCTATGCTCTAGAATCTAAACATAAGCAAACATCCAGATCCAGAAGAAGGATACATGCAATACTGGAGACAGAATTAACACAACACATGCTAAGGTAGCATTACTCATATAAGATCAACCATGAAACCAGTGGATTCATGCCAAGTCCTACAACAGGAGATACATAAACTCACAAGAAAAACTGTACAGAGCAACCAGATCAGCTGGTTTTGGATTACAGAGCCAAAAATCTACAACTTTCAACAACCTTGAATGATCAACACCATCTGCATTATATAGCAGGAGGGTGTCTTCAGCATTAACTACCAGGTTGACCAAAATTCCCGCCAGATATACAGTACCATAGAAATGGCGCTCAAACTTGAATGCAGCAGGTAGGGGAGGAAACAGGAAGATTTTTCGAGCCTTGCGCCGCCGCCTAGGGATTCAGATCTTCAATCAGGTACAACATTCGTCCACGCCATCGCCCATACCTCTGCAACAATCGCCATTGATGGCGCACCAACCCGCGGCCTCGGGAAGAACATCAAACAGACAGTCGCAACCGCTTCCCGCCGAGATTCATCATCATGATATTTCGAATATGCAGGATAACATTATCCCACATGCACCCCGCAGCAACCTCCTTTGCACTTTATATACTAGGTCATGAGCATATATCATGTCGGCGCTTTTGCTCCTGACGACACTAGTATAGACTTCATCATCATCATCCTCCAGCAGCATGATATCCTGTTGTTCGAAATATCACCCTGACGTCATCATGATATTTGAAACATAACCTTCATGATAATCGGCACAACCTGATCCTTCGGAGGAACATCCTCCTGCTGAGCTTATAACAAAAGTCTGGCCGATGAACATCCTGATGACGTCATCATCATATCCTGCTGACGTCATCATCATATCTGCCTACTGCACACCTCCTCATATCCGGATGACGTCATCATCATGTTTGCAAATATCAGGAGGTCTCTTCAAGATGATCAGTGTTAGAAATATGACCCCCGCGGGACCTTGATGACGACATCATCATATTAACATCATCATGATATTCGGAAGACAACCGGATATTTGGAAATATCCTCCTGATGTTCAAATATCAGGTTGCACTGTAGCTCCTCTATAAGATCGGGGCGATAACTGAATATGATGATGCTGCTTGAAAAGATCACCCCCCGGAGATAATGCGCGAAGCCAACAGGCGGATATCTCCTTGATATTAGCATCATCATGATGCTCGAACAAACAAACTTATATCCGGGTGATATGAAAATATCACCCCTTCCTTCGGAATATCATGATGCAGTTAGGCAGAAAGAAAAATATCACCCTGATATACGGATGACGTCAGCATCATCAGGATGAGAAACAAAGAACAAGAAGTGATACAACATCATCAGGATGATATTGACTAAGATCATCCTGACGTTCGAAATATGATGACCCTAGTGAATATCGGGTCGTACTTGAAACTCTTCAACATCATCATTAGGATGATCATAACCAAGATCACCCGATGATAGAAATATCACCCCGGCGAAATATCATGAAGGCAGAAAATATGATGACCTCCACAAGCAGCAGGATGACAACTGAAAAAATGATGATGATGACGACCCTTAGGATAAAACAAGTTAGGTCGAGCAACTCAAAGAATAAGCAACATCATCATCATGCTCGCGCAAGGTGATAAATGGAAGATCACCGGGGACTTTGAAACATCACCCTCGCAAGCAGATAAGGGCGCACTGTAGCTCGTCAGCATCATCAGGATAAAACCCGAACATCACCCGACAGCGAAATATGATGATGACGATGAGAAACCGGTCGACGAAGAACATGATGATGCTGACCCTCATGGAAACAAACATGATGATGATGACCTCCTCCTCAAGAAAATATGATGATGCAGCTGAAAAATACTGAGGAGGTCCGTTACTTAGAGCATTTTTTGGATACTTAGGGAGAGTGCCTGAATGAAAATTGCTCAGAAAACCACCAGTCAATTCAGGCGTCAACAGAACCCTTTGAAAGAAGATCACTAGAAGGCAGTTTTCTTTTCCAAGTTTGCTACAGCCGAAAAGAGAAAAATGCAGAATAGGAAGAAAATGCAAGAGTTTTTTTTGCAGTTCTACAGACTCATTCCTCAGAAAATGACCAACATTGTGTCTTCTGACAGCGAACAGCAAGAGGAGGATGCATTTTTCTTTAAGTTTAATGCTACAAATGCCTAATTTTCATGAAAACGTGCCTCAACACTAACAGGAAATACAGTTTTTCAACAGCAGCAAGACAAAAGTTTTTCAAGTTTTCTGTTGAAACAACACAGAATATACAGATATGTCGAAGTTGCAAAAGTTCATAAGGTCTGTTTCCATTATCTAAGCCCATGAAAAGCGACAGCAGGATAAAAATGCAGTTTTCTTTCCAAGTTTGAACAGCAAACAAGAAAACACAGGAGTTTTAACTCATTGATGCATATATACAGAAATATGAAGGGTTTTTTTTATATATACTCAGCCAAACATATATATAGAAAATACCAAGCTCATGCCTTATAAGCAGCGATTTGCAAAGGAAAATATGATTTTCTTTTCAGAGTTTAACTTCATGCAACAGCAGGGAAAAATGAAGGTTTTTTCAACTCTTTGCAAACTACATCCTTAATTTTGTGATGAAATCGTGCCTCAGCACTGTCAAAACTACAAGTTTTCAGCTCATGGCAACAAAAAATCTTAGGAGATTGATGGTATCACACAGCCAGCAAACAACAGAGGGTCGGCCACTCAAAAAATGTCAGAAAGTCCATCATTTCGCATACAACTCGCGGCCAGAAATGCCCCAAAATCAATCAAAAATGTAGATAAAACCTCATAAAATACAACTTACCTGAGAATCGACCAAGAACAGCTCTGCAATCGTCAAAAATGGTGCATTTTCGGCCTCCAAACCCTCATCACGGTGGCTAACGAAGCTAAAGCGGTAGAGGCAAATGACGAAATGAGGTATTTTTCTTAGGCTTTCTGCCTTTTAGGTCGAATGACCTATTTCTTGCATTTTTTTGAGTTTTAACTTTGATATGCAAATAATCTTTTTTCATCTTTTTGTGCCCGTGGTCATGACTTGGTAATAAGTCATCAAACCTAGGAAAGTGGTCGTGGCATATTTTTTGCCTTTTTGTTTTCCTTTTCAAAGGCAAGTAAACTGTATTATGAGTCTGACAAGGTCGAATAGCATGTAATGTGCTAATTGCATGTTGGCTAGGAGATATAAGGTGAATAATGATGTATGTAAAACTTGATGTTGCCAGGAATAACAAGGTGGTTTGAAAGTAAATTAATGGCATGGTGATGCATATGGAGGTATAAGGGTCATTGAAAATATATTGTTTCAAACCGTATATAGGCATGATGCGAGATGATGTGATGTGTCGTGTTATTTTTCCTAGGAGGTATGGACATCCTTGTTATGTCATAATGCCATTTTATGCATAGGTCTTATGATTATAAATTGTAAAACATTTACTAAGGTGGTGGAATTTTAAACCTCTTAGTTAAATGTTTATTAGATGCAAAAAATGTGTAATTATGTCTTTTATTGGGATATTTGTCTGTTATTTATGATACTGCAGGAGTTATGACACAGATCTGACGTATGTCAGAAAGCCACAGAGAGCATTTAAAGGCATGTTATGACATTTTCAGGTGCCTTTATGATTGCAGATGGCATCCCTTGACTTTTTCTACATTGTGAGCACACTTTGGAGGACTTTAGAGAGATATTTTGTGGGCATTTATGAGATGCACGGGAATGGAGGTGGTGGATGTCTATCTATTTACAGCTGTTTAGGAAGTATATATCCTTCTTCCTTATTCATTTTTCAGAGGTTCTTGCTATTCACTACCCTGTATATTGTAATTTTCAGAGTTCTTTTGCAGAGGTGAATAGTTTTGTAACACATTTTTCAGAGATATATAGTGTTGTAACACTCTTTTGGCAGTAATAAGCAGTTCATACCTTCCTATTTCTTCTGATATTTTGTGTCCTCAGTGTTAGTACAGATTTTGGTGATGTTTCTCTGTCCTTGAAGCTGTCTTTCATGTTGGTGTCTTTATGCAGGGGTTTCTTTTATAATTTTTGCAGGTTGTGAGATGTGCAAGGGATAACAATCAGTTTGTGGGTAGTGAGAAAACCTCTTTCTCCTTAACAAGACTGTTGTTATTTACCCTTCTTACAAAACATTGATGCAAGGGTTATGAATTTTGCTAGGTTGTGTGAGGGTTCTTATTATTACTGGTTCTGAAGTGTGTCATTTCATGTGTATTTCCTGATGATCTTTTGGTGCATCACCTTAGACAGTAGGTTTCATTTTTATGTAATCTTTCTTACTCTTTTCTCTGCAAAGACCTTAGTATAAGTAGTTTAGGTGGAGTATCAGCAGGAAGCTGGCCTTCTCCGAAGGTTCTTTCCATCATAGGTGACCCACAGACCTGGAAAGATCCCATGTTTCTCCAGATTGCCAAGTTCTACAACTCAGCAAGGGTGCAAATCTGAGAGACAACAGTTTTTGGCACGCCCGGTGGGACTGTGGAATTAGAAACAGTTCAAATACTTCAGTTTATTGCTAGTTTTGATGTGCAGCCAATGATTTTTAGACTTGTAAGAGGTTAAAAAACTTGCATATCTAGCGACTCTAAGCTTTGGTTCAGCAAATCAATATATTTCTGCTTATGAGAAGGATACAATCCAGAAGCAGTTCTTCATCTTTTGAATATTTACAATTATCCCACCTAGGAGAAGAGGGATAACCGCCGAGAAATCCAAGACAACTCGTGTCTATTCAAGGAGAGCCAAGTCTACTCCTCCTGCTGTTGGAATTCATACTATCACAACAATCCCAGCTACAATGATTCTTGCAATCAGAAATCAGCCTTTTGTTGCATTCAACCAGGGGAGCCCCCTGAATTTAACTCAGCATGATGCTATTCCTATTGCTGCCTTGAAAAGTTTACCATATTTTAATGGTGAAGATCAGACTACTCCAGCTGAACACGTAAAAGACGTTGCAAACCTATGTGCTGTCCATCATGTGACAGAAGAGAATGTCGCAATCAGGTTATTGGCAGCTTCTCTCAAAGGCAAGGCTTTGCAGTGGTTCAGAAGCTTGCCGGTGAACTCCATAGATTCATGGGATCGTCTGGGAGAGGAGTTGTGCAGTTTCTTTGAGGACAAGTCAGATCATTTGTCATTGGTGGAGCAGATGTCCACAATAAAAAGAGCTCCTCACGAAGTTATGTCAGACTTCAATCACCGTTTTCAGAAAACGTGGGATAGAATCCCACCAACGGTAAGGCCTACAACTGACCATGCCTTCTTATATTATTTAAGAGCCTTAAACAGTGATATTTCTATTATGATTCAATCTATGGGAGGAAATTCCTTACCTCAGGCTTATGCCATAGCCATAAGAGCTGAAAACAGCCTAATACACGCTGGTAAAATCGCCCCTAGACTTCCTTTGCCGATTTTTCTAGCTATTCAGCTGCCAATACCAATACATGTGCCTCCTATAGCTGTTATACCTGCTATGCTAGCTTTACCAGCACCTAATGCATAGCCAAATAAGTCAAAAAATGCTATCTAAAATCAGTCTTTTGAATTATAGGAAATCAAAGGACTGCTGCAGTCTTTTGGTAATGAGATTGTGAACCTTAAGAGGCAGCAAGGTCAAAATTTCAGACCTTATCAGCCCCCTTTCTAGTCCACTTACCAGCAAAATCAGCAAAATAAGCCACCTTATCAGCCTGTTAATCAAGGTCCAAGGCCAGCCTTTAACTCTAGACCTTATCAGGCCTACAATCCAAATGCTATCAGTTCTTCGAAGGAGGTTGTGCCCACACAAAACAATTTTGCCCAAGAATACGACTGGTGCTTTCCTTGTAACCAGCCCCACAATCAGAATACGTGTGCCAATGGGGTGATTAACCAAGCTCTAATGGTTCAGAACAGTCCAACAGTGCAATCTAATGTGCCTGTAGAACCTACTGTTCAGCAGCAAGGAGAATAGGCACATGAAACAACACTCTTAAACTGGCAGGGGGAACAATTCTGCGGTATGAACCAGGTTGGTGCTTCAATTGCAGACAATACATGCAGCAAGAAAAGGGCTATTGATGAGGGGCAGCAAGCTGGTAAAGTCCAAACTCATGGGCATCAAGTATCGAATGTCAATCAAGGTGTTTCTAACCCATCAAAGGCTGAAAGAACTCAAGTCCTATCAAAGGATCAGCCTTTGATAGGCAAGGAACAGCTTAATCCGTCAGTTCAGCCAACTTGTGCTCAAGATGACGTGGCTGCCCCCAAAAGCCAAGCTAAAACAGGTACATCTGTTTTCAATATACTTGAGCATATGAAGAAAATAAATGTATCTATGACTATGTGGAATTCCCTGAGTATCCCTGGCCAAAAAGACCTGTTGTAATCAGCCTTGTCAAATTTAAAGTTATCTCAAGAGTCTGATGCAGGTAAATCCAAAGCTATTTTGATGAATAACCTTGAGAAAAATATAGAACAGCAAGCTTCAGAAGTCAAACCCCCGCCCTTTTACGTATCTTTGATCATAGGAGATCATCTAGTTCATAACTGCATGATAGACTCAGGTGCTAGCAGTTCCGTCATGCCCAAACAGATTGTTGACAGGCTGGGCATTGAATATGAGCCATTAGAAAAGGGAGTTGTTCAGCTGGATGGAACCACTATTAACACAGTCGGTGTCATCAAAGGACTAAGTTTAACTCTGCATGCCTGCCCAAATTTTTCTATCCCGCAGGACATATATGTTATTGACTTACCGCCTTATTTTGCCAGTTGCTTATCAAGGGATTTTACAGCAAAGATAGGAGGTTACCTATCCTCAAATTGGTCTCATATACTGTTCAGAACCAGGTACGGCACTAAGGTGACTATCAAGTCGGAGCCCATTGCCAAAGACCATATTGAGCCCCACACTACATGCCCCGTCAATGCCAACTTGGTTGTAAGTGAATCAGAAATGGAATAGCCTGTTGTTCAAGAAGGCAATACGCTGATTGAAGGCATACTAGAGGTCCTTCTTGATGAATGGGCAGACCAAACTCAAGTGGTTGAACCATGTGAACACCTGGATGAGGTTGGTTTGGGGGTGTATATGATGCACAAGGCTGATTTATTTCTGCCCAACATTGAAAAAAGTGCAGAACAACAGAATGGGCAACAAGAAAATGAAGTCTGGGAGCTATTTTTTGACAGCTCAAGGAATAGAAATGGTGCCGGAGGTGGATGCATGCTTGTTTCCCCTAAGGCTGAAAAGTACTATTCAGCGTTCAGATTCTGTTTCAGCTGCACTAACAACGTGGCTGAATATGAGGCTCTGATTCAAGGCCTAGAATGGGCAAGACAAAGAGGTATTGGCTATCTGAAAGTTTATGGGGATAGCGAACTGGTTGTAAATCAGGTCAGAAAGCTCAATGTTATGAAAAATGACCTGCTCAAGTCTTACAAGCATAGAGTATGGGACCTTTTGGAAGGTTTTGATGCATTCAATTTGATCTCCATACCCAGAAATCAGAATAAACACACTGATAGGTTGGCTGCTGTAGGGGTAGAATTTGACATTCCCAAGGAAATCAGTAGTGGTAAGAAAAAATAGCATATCAAAATTGTTGTTAGGCCTGCTATACCAGATAATAACATGCATTGGCAAGTGTTTTATAGTGATCAGCAAATTGTAAACTTCTTGAGAGAGGAGGCTGAATTTTCTCATGCAAATCAGGGGAAGCTACATCACCAGTATGGTGACCAGATCATTCAGCTGCAAAATAACAAGATGCCAAAAGGTTTGGTCACCTTAGAATCCATCTTTAACACTGATGATGAAGCTGTAAAGCCTAGGTCCAGCCTACAGGTCCAGCAAGACCATTATGAAGAATTTGAGATTTTTAAGGGCAAACTCCTTAACATAGGCAAGGTATGTACAGCAAAGGAAAGACGTGCATTTATTCAGCTATTCCAAGAATTTAGTGACATTTTTGCATGGGAATATGGCGATTTAAAGGGGTTTGACCCCCATCTTGCTCAACACACTATTGAGTTGGAACCTGATGCTAAGCCGGTAAGGTAGAAACAGAGGCCTTTGAATCCTAAATTAGAGCCTCTCATGAAGATGGAACTGAATAAGCTGATTGAGAGTTGCATAATTTTTCGTATAAAGCACACCTCATGGGTTTCCAACCTTGTGCCGGTTAGGAAGAAAAACGGGGAGATAAGGCTGTGTGTGGACTTCCGTGACTTAAACAGAGCTTCTTTGAAGGACCGTCATCCTTTACCTTCCATGGAGCAGATACGCCAGGTAGTTTCAGGATTAGAAAGGTTTTCCTTGTTGGACGGCTATTCTGGTTACAATCAGATTTTAGTCAAGGAGGAGGACCAATACAAAATAGCCTTCACCACAAAGTGGGGGACTATGGCTTACAAAAAGATGCCTTTCAGTTTGTCCAATGCTGGAGCAACCTTTCAAAAGGCAATGGATATGGCCTTTCAGGGGCTGATGTACAAGATCGTCCTAGTCTACCTGGACGACATTACTGTTTTCTCTAAGGAGGCCAAAGCTCATCTCAATCACCTAAGACAGATTTTTGAGAGGTGTAGGGAGTTTGGGATATCACTTAATCCCAAAAAATGTGTGTTTGCTGTCCATGAGGGCAGATTGCTTGGTTATGTGGTGTCAAAGCAAGGTATCACCATTGACCCTGAGAGAATAAGTGCAATTTTGGCTCTACCTTTACCAGCACACAAGAAGGGCCTGCAAAGTTTCATTGGTAGGATCAACTTCGTCAGGAGATTCATCCCTGATATTGCTGATTTATTAAACCCATTGACTGCTATGTTGAGAAAGAACATGTCTTTCAGCTAGACTAAAGATGGAAAATGAAGTTTTGAACTTATCAAGGAGTCTTTGGCTACTGCACCTACACTGCTGAATCCTGATTTTTCTAAGGATTTTACCTTGTATGCATATGGTAACATTGATTCTGTTTCAGCCATGTTGGTACAAAAAAATGAGCAAGAAATGGAATAACCTTTAGTTTTTTTTAGTCAGGCGTTGAAGGACTATGAGCTGAGGTACACTTTTGTTGAGAAGCATGTACTTGCTGTTATAAGAAGTTTAAAAAAGTTTAAACACATGTTATCAAATAACAAGATTAACTTAATGGTTGCTCATCCGAGCATGAAGGAATTTCTGTTCAGTAAAGATCTCAGTGATAAGAGGGCTGGTTGGGTGACTAAGGTCATGGAGTATGACGTGGACATTAAGGTTACCAAGCTGGTCAGAGGAAAAGGGCTGTGCGAACAGCTTGCTGATGGTGTAATCAGCAAAAGGAACATGATTTAGAGGCTGTTCTATCAATGCAAGATCAAGAACAAACAGTTGTTTCAGCTCCTGTTGCTAATTGGGTGCAAGAAATGGTTCATTTCCTGCAAACCGGTGAGTGTCCTCAAGGTTTGGATAGAGCCAAATGAAGGTATTTCAGATTACAGTCCATACCTTATGTGCTCATTAACGACTTGTTGTTTAGGAAGGATTTTAATGGAGTATTGCTGAGATGCATTGGATCTAACCAAGTGGAGAAGGTGTTGCATGAGTTTCATGGAGGGTCAGCTAGAGGCCATTTCTCACCTAGAGCAACAGCTCTTAAGGTAATGAAAGGTGGCTATTATTGGCCCAGTTTGTTCAAAGATGCACACTCATGGGTCAGAAAATGCAAGGAATGTGCTCTGTTCACCGGAAAAGAAAAGCTGGCAGCCTTGCCTTTGCAGCCAATTCAGGTGGAACAACCCTTTATGAGGTGGGGTTTAGACTTTATTGGGGTTATAAACCCTTCATCCAGTGCTGGCCATAAGTGGGTTCTTACAGCCACTGATTATTTCACTAAGTGGACTGAAGTAGTCGCACTTAAAGAAGCTAATGAGTCTGCTGTTTTGAATTTTTATGAGGAGCTGGTCATCAGATTTGGGGTGCCTGAGTCCATCATTTCAGATAATGCCCTTGCTTTCATTGGTTCCAGAATTTTTGATTGGGCTGTGAGGAGTGGCATTTATCTCAATACGTCCTCAAATTACTATCCACAAGGCAATGGCCAAGCGGAATCTACAAACAAGAACCTGATCAAGATCATCAAGAAGACCATGGAGGGGAACCAGAGATCCTGGCACACACAGTTAAAGTTAGCACTATGGGCTAATAGAATCACTACCAAACGGTTAACAGGACATTTGCCTTTCATGTTAGTGTACGACAAGGAAGCAAGGCTTCCTATTACACTTGAGTTACCAGCACTTGATTTGGTAGACCAGCTGGACATGCTAGAGGAAGGCCCTATGATGGTAAGGCTAGCTCAACTGGTTGAGCTTGAAGAAACCAGAAATGATGCTATGAGAAACATAAAGCATCATCAAGCCCAAATGAAAAGGTCTTTCGACAAAAGGGCTTCTCCAAGAACATTCCAGGAGGGTGACATAGTGCTGAAGTGGGATGTGCTGAAAAGCAAACCTGGGAAGCACTCCAAGTTCGATGCTTTTTGGAGTGGGCCATACATTGTTTCAGAATGCAAACAGCATAACACTTTCCAGCTATCTAAGCTGGATGGTGACGTCGAGCCAATCCCAGGCAATGGGATTCACCTCAAACATTGTTTCTGAGGTAGGATCTAGACTTGTTTGTACATATTTCATGAAGTTTCAGTTGTTGAATAAGTGCTGCTGCACAATAGATTAGTTGCAGATTTCTTTTCCCTAAGTGCGTTTCCGCACAGTTGTTAGTTTTCTTCAGTCTGGTTGGGAAGGGTTTGAAACTATTGTAATGTACTACAGCTGTATGAAAAGACAGCCATCATATGAAATAGTAAATGCATGTATTCACTGTCACACATCATCCCTGTCCTCATAGAGCTGTAATAAATCACAGCAGTTTGTAAAGGACATGTTCCTATTGGTTAGTCCCTCTAACTCATCAAGTAAATGCATATCCTCAGTAATAGTGATGTTATTCACCATCACTGACCATACCCATGCACTTGATGATTTAGAGGAGTTGATAGTTGAGGTTATTTGCAGAAAGAAAGGAAGTGTTTTCCAGTTTTTGTCAAGCATGTGTGACTCTATGCCCAATGGATAAGCTTCAGGCAACTGGTCTGATGTTTAGTAGGCAAACTAATAGCAGATGTCGCCAAATATGTAACATAGATTTCACTACTAGCTAAATCAAGCAGAGCTTTCCAGTTTTTTTAGAGGAAAAGAAGGTACATATTGCTGTTGTGTTAAACCCAAGTGCATTTGATACAAATTGATATGAAATTGTATTGTTGCATTCAGATATATTTCAGAACTTAAGAGATTGTACAAATCTTTTAAAAAACCAACAATATATATTGAATAAATAAGTGTATAGGTTCTCACACAAGCCGTGAGACTAACTGATTCAATTGCAAAATGAAAAGGACAAACTATACATTTATGAAAGACTAAAAAGCAAATAGCATGTGAGGTAGGGTGACTCGTCATTGCCTGAATGACGAGCCTTCAGACTGTTGCCGTGTCTTGTGTTGTCCTAGATCATCGGCTTGCCCTCGCATCCAACCGCTATCTCCTTGCTACCCCGTCATCTGCGTAAAATTTTGAAAAAACGATGTTAGAGCAATGGCGGGGCATCATACATCACATGATATGCACACATAAACATACAATTTGCGTTTTCAAATGCACTGAACCAGTTAGCGTCACAAAAGCTTTTGAGAAAATCAAGAATATCGACTGCAAGCATGCATTTATTTTCTAACAAGTTTGTTTCATGTGCAGAGACAGATGTCATTATGTTTCTGTTTGACTCATTCAGTTACGCTATGAGTGGAAGAAATGTGGCTCCCACAAGGGTCGAGCCCAGCTCAGTAACAACTCAGAAAAATAGATACAACTGTCAAGAGCTAACAGTCAAAGCAGGACAGCAAACCACAGAGGACAGCCAACAGTCAAAAGTCAAAAATAGGACAGCAGAGTATGAGAATGTTCAGAACAATGATCATCGGAACAACTGAAGATCATAAAGAATAGCCAATAGGCACGACAGGACAGCAATCATGTAATAGGTTTGGACAGCCTATAATGGTGAAGAGAGCAGCATAAGGTACAGCTAATGTAAATAAAGGAGCAACCATTCTCAGCACAAAACAGACCACAAGTTCCATGCTAGTGACATGGTTTGGATTTATTTGGGCAAAGGCCTTCATGGAAACTTAAGCTTCTACACTAGGGTCTATCATAAAAGTCTTCTCTGTGATAAATATTGACAGGTTACGCTTGTTCAAGCTCTCCATGTTAGATCAGGAAACAGGAAGATGGTGCTATCTCAGTAGATGGAGGTATGTTTCAAATCAAAGAGGCATCATTGAGTGTGAAAACAGGGAGGAGGTTGCTGTGAGGTTTCCAACAACTTCATCAAAACAAATAACCGCAGTCAAGCAACATTGTCCTTCTATTGAGAAGAAATCAAACAAACTTTAGATGCTTTAGAAAAATTTGAGTAGAAAATGAAAGAATTTAAGAAATTTGAGGCAAACATCTTGAGGAATTCTTATTAAGCACTTGCACATAAAGTGCTTTTGTCACGATTCCAAATCTATTTGGGATAATGATGTGTGGTAGAGCAAAATGCAAGCTGTGATCATGAAGGCAGTGTTACTGTCTGGGATGCATATACATGCCAGGCCAACCTGGAGTATGAAGAGCATAAAAAATGAGTATGGAGTGTAGATGTTTCAAGCACAGAACCTACAAAGCTTGTCCCCGACGGTAAATACAGTAGAAGGAAACTCTGAAAATGAATGAAATACTCAGAAAATGGCCAATTGTGCTTTCTGCCAGCAATTAGACATAGAAAATGCAATTTTCAGAGAAGATGCAAATGTTTCAAATACTTGCCAACAACAGAAGTAGGAATTCCATTCAAAGAAATACAGTTTTTGAGAGCAGCAAGGCATACTTGCCATTTTTCCAAGTTTTCTCAAAGCGTATTCACAGCCAAAAAGTAGCAGAAATGAAGGAAAAGAAAGTGTTTTAAACGCATTTCAAACTACATCCTTAGTTTTGTGATGAAATCGTGCCTCAGCACTGTCAAAAATAGCAAGAGTTTTTTTGCAATTTTTCAAACATGTGCTCAGAAATGTTCAAAAGTATGCCTTTATAACAGCAAATAGCCAGAAAATGCAAAGGATAAGGTCCAGATTATATAAAATGAGGAAGACAAGGTAGTTTCAAGTTTTATAACAGCCTTATCTGTCTTCTATCTTCATAGAAATGTAAAACCCTTGATCATGGCAAGTTGAAACTTGTTCACAGCCAGAAGAGATCAAATGCCACAGAATTTATGAACAACAAAAAATGGAATTTCAAGATCAGCTACAGCACAATGGAAAATACAAATTCAGAATAGCACCAAGGCATATATATCCTTTTTCCAAGTTTTGTGTTAAGGCTGTAGCTTGTTCATAGCCAAAGGGATGCAAAATCGACTCTATAGAGTTCGAATCTCAGAGAAAATGTAAGAAGTTTTAACTTTTTTCAAAAAAACAATGATCAGCAATGTCCAAAGTCGTGCTTTCTGACAGCAAGCAGCCAACAAAAATGCAAAATTTGTCAAGTTCTAGTATTCATAGAACCCTTTGAAAGAAGATCACCAGAAGGCAGTTTTCTTTTCCAAGTTTGCTACAGCCGGAAAGAGAAAAATGCAGAATAGGAAGAAAATGCAAGAGTTTTTTTTGCAGTTCTACAAACTCATTCCTCAGAAAATGACCAACATTGTGTCTTCTGACAGCGAACAGCAAGAGGAGGATGCATTTTTCTTTAAGTTTAATGCTACAAATGCCTAATTTTCATGAAAACGTGCCTCAACACTGACAGGAAATACAGTTTTTCAATAGCAGCAAGACAGAAGTTTTTTAGGTTTTCTGTTGAAACAACACACAGAATATACAGATATGTCGAAGTTGCAAAAGTTCATAAGGTTTGTTTCCATTATCTAAGCCCATGAAAAGCGACAACAGGATAAAAATGCAGTTTTCTTTCCAAGTTTGAACAGCAAACAAGAAAACACAGGAGTTTTAACTCATTGATGCATATATACAGAAATATGAAGGGTTTTTTTTTATATATACTCAGCCAAACATATATACAGAAAATACCAAGCTCATGCCTTATAAGCAGCGATTTGCAAAGGAAAATACGATTTTCTTTTTAGAGTTTAACTTGATGCAATAGCAAGGAAAAATGAAGGTTTTTTCAACTCTTTGCAAACTACATCCTCAATTTTGTGATGAAATCGTGCCCAGCACTGTCAAAACTACAAGTTTTCAGCTCATGGCAACAAAAAATCTTAGGAGATTGACGGCATCACACAGCCAGCTAACAACAGAGGGTCGGCCACTCAAAAAATGTCAGAAAGTCCATCATTTCACATACAACTCGCGGCCAAAAATGCCCCAAAATCAACCAAAAATGCAGATAAAACCTCATAAAATAAAACTTACCTGAGAATCGACCAAGAACAGCTCTGCAATCGTCAAAAATGGTGCATTTTTGGCCTGCAAACCCTCATCACGGCGGCCAGCGAAGCTAAAGCGATAGAGGCAAATGATGAAATGAGATATTTTTCTTAGGCTTTCTGCCTTTTAGGTTGAATGACCTATTTCTTGCGTTTTTCTGAGTTTTAACTTTGATATGCAAATAATCTTTTTTCATCTTTTTGTGCCCGTGGTCATGACTTGGTAATAAGTCATCAAACCTAGGACAGTGGTCGTGGCATATTTTTTGCCTTTTTGTTTTCCTTTTCAAAGGCAAGTAAACTGTATTATGAGTCTGACAAGGTCGAATAGCATGTAATGTGCTAATTGCATGTCGGCTAGGAGATATAAGGTGAATAATGATGTATGTAAAACTTGATGTTGCCGGGAATAACAAGGTGGTTTGAAAGTAAATTAATGGCATGGTGATGCATATGGAGGTATAAGGGTCATTGAAAATATATTGCTTCAAACCGTGTATAGGCATGATGCGAGATGATGTGATGTGTCGTGTTATTTTTCCTAGGAGGTATGGACATCCTTGTTATGTCATAATGCCATTTTCTGCATAGGTCTTATGATTATAAATTGTAAAACATTTACTAAGGTGGTGGAGTTATAAACCTCTTAGTTAAATGTTTATTAGATGCAGAAAATGTGTAATTATGTCTTTTATTGGGATATTTGTCTGTTATTTATGATACTGCAGGAGTTATGACACAGATCTGACGTATGTCAGAAAGCCACAGAGAGCATTTAAAGGCATGTTATGACATTTTCAGGTGCCTTTATGATTGCAGATGGCATCCTTTGACTTTTTCTGCATTGTGAGCACACTTTGGAGGACTTTAGAGAGATATTTTGTGGGCATTTATGAGATGCACGGAAATGGAGGTGGTGGATGTCTATCTATTTACAGCTGTTTAGGAAGTATATATCCTTCTTCCTTATTCATTTTTCAGAGGTTCTTTCTATTCACTACCCTGTATATTGTAATTTTTAGAGTTCTTTTGCAGAGGTGAACAGTTTTGTAACACATTTTTCAGAGATATATAGTGTTGTAACACTCTTTTGGCAGTAATAAGCAGTTCATACCTTCCTATTTCTTCTGATATTGTGTGTCCTCAGTGTTAGTACATATTCTTGTGATGTTTCTCTATCCTTGAAGCTGCCTTTCATGTTGGTGTCTTTATGCAGGGGTTTCTTTTATAATTTTTGCAGGTTGTGAGATGTGCAAGGGATAACAATCAGTTTGTGGGTAGTGAGAAAACCTCTTTCTCCTTAACAAGACTGCTGTTATTTACCCTTCTTACAAAACATTGATGCAAGGGTTATGAATTTTGCTAGGTTGTGTGAGGGTTCTTATTATTACTGGTTCTGAAGTGTGTCATTTCATGTGTATTTCCTGATGATCTTTTGGTACATCACCTTAGATAGTAGGTTTCATTTTTATGTAATCTTTCTTACTCTTTTCTCTGCAAAGACCTTAGTATAAGTAGTTTAGGTGGAGTATCAGTAGGAAGCCGGCCTTCTCTGGAGGTTCTTTCCATCACAGGTGACCCACAGACTTGGAAAGATCCCATGTTTCTCCAGATTGCCAAGTTCTACAACTCAGCAAGGGTGCAAATCTGAGAGACAACAGTCATGTAAAAAGAAAACTTTCAAGATTGATAGCTATCTCTCATGTTCATCTGATCAATATACAAATTAACATTAAAAAATTAATTATTAATAAGAAAGTTGAATAGTTGCCTAATTCTTTATATTCTTTAGAGATGAAAAAAAACTAAATATCTAACTCTAAAATTTTCACATAAATAATTAGTTTATTTATAAAATAATGTTACATTATAAATAATATTAAATAAATATGAATGTTGTGATCATTAATATTATTAGGTCACATATTTTAGATATATTTATTTGAAAAATACCAAGAAATATCCATTTATCAATATATTTATCATACTAATTGGTATGTGTTGCATACACACCCCACCTTTGTTTTCCAGTTGGGGACCCCCCTTCAACTTTTCCTTCTCTCTTTGTTTTGTTGTTATCTTTTGTTTTCTCTTTTTTATTAAGTCCTAAGTTTCCACTTAGGCATTTTTTTCCCTTTTCAAAACAAGTGTTTTGAGTGTTTTTGTGAAAGTTATGGGAGTTCTCTAACTCTCAGGATCTCGGGCCTCAGTTCCAATTCTGGATTCGTGCTTTTTTTTTGGAATGTCCGATCAAGACTTTGGGCATCGATTGGATTTTCAAACTTTTCGACTTTGGTCCAAGAGTCTAGTTTCCTCTCGCATCTCTGCCCCCGACCTACAGCATTTATTGTGGTATGAGAAATTAAATACAAAGGTATTTAATCCAGGGGCTCGCTATTTCTTCCTCATTTTGAGCTTGTGTCTTCACGATTCTTGACTCTTTGAGCTCCCTAAAGCCAATTGCATCCAAATTGCAAGTATTAAAATATATTGGGTCGATTGAGCTGGAGATTTGGAAATTGAAGGTTGTTGTTCATGTTTTCTCATGTGAATTCCTCATCCCTAGCCACCGTCGATTCCACATATAGGGGTTTTACCTAATCCTTGTCGTTGATTTTGGTTTTTGATTTCTTTTTCTCATTGTTGCTTTGTTTCGTTTTAGTTTAGGTTTTAATTCATTTTTTTAGGTTTTAATTTCATTTCTATTATTTTTTAAGCTTAGGGATTTCTTGTTTTTGCTTTCTACCTAGGTTTTTTTTCTGCCACAGGTTTCAATAAATGGACTCCCAAGTTGAAATCAAATCATGGCCTTGAATTTTCAAAAACTATCCATACCTTTAAAACTCCCCAAATAGATCCTTTTGGGACCTTGGATCTCACAAAGATAAATAGACTAGCAGAAAAGGGACCAAAAACTATTTGATATCTTGCTCCCCGCGACCACCTTAGGAAACATAGAAAAAATTGTTGGAGCAAAAAGTCCTTCTGGGACTTTGGGTCCCGAAAGGATCTTAAGACCCTGAAACTTTAGAACCCAAAGTCCTAAATTCCCCTGAGGCCTCATCTCCCGAAGAGATAATTGTTGGAAGACATAAATGACCCAAAAATCATCATTCTTCCACCAACCCGAGGCACAAGAAGAAAGTGATAGAGTCCTAGCAGGACCTCAAGCCCCAAGAGCACATTTGAACTTGGTCCAAAAGAATGAAATGGACCCAAAAACCTAAAAATTTCCAAAACACTTAAAATGATCAGAATTTTATGCAGTTTAGATTATATTTGGTTTTTACTCCCTCCTATGCCTCTTTTAGGTAAAATTAAATGTCAAAACTTGAAGTAGCTACCCAAGCAAGTGAGGAAACCATTTCAAACTCTGATAAGTCTATAGAAGACGTGGCCCAAGAGATTGTTTCTGTTGAGACTGTAGAGGAAGAAGAAGAAGCAAAATACTAAGAGAGAACCACCTGCAACCATGAAGTACAAATGTCAAGGCATCCCCAAAGTGTCTAAGTTCAAGAGTGAATTAGCAAACATCACAGACAAACATTGGACACATTAATTTGGTGCAATTTAATGCAAATGCCTTCTCACCAGATGCCACACCTCATTTTAAGAGGATAGATGCATTTGACCTAGCTCAAGTGGCAGGATTTCCCCAAGCTGTTCAATGTCCAAAGCTAATTCTTACACTTGCTCATCACTATGACCCAGACACCAAGAGATGTTTACATGTAAATGGAAACATGGTATTGGATATTACACCCCTTATGATTTGAGAAGATTTTGATCTTCCTTTGTATGGGCAAGTTAACCCTTTAACCATTACAAAATCTACAAAAGAATATGACACAGATGTGAATGGTTATAAGAAACATCTCAATAAGCATTTGTTGGCTACATAGAAGAAATATATAACAAAGATCCCAAGAAAGCTTACCAGAGAAAATTTTAAAGTGGAGGTTGGTGATCTGATAACCTTCCTCAATAGGGCATTTGGCAAGGAAGAGTCCAGGAATTACGAGACTTGGATGTTCTAATTGTTGATAACTGAGAGGGGGGGTGAATCAGTTATCCTAATTAATTCTTCTTTTGAACTTTCTTTTTAATCAATGCAACATTAATTCAAATAAGCAAACATTACCATGAAATGAAAAACACATGACACAGTATTTTTGACGTGGAAACCCGGTTAAGGGAGAAAACCATGGGGTGATTAACCCAAAGATTATTCTCTGTTAGAAGAATAAGGAATTACAAAATGGCACTTGCCAATTAGGGCTCACTACCCAAGCATACTGCTCACAAAGGAGGCACACTGCCTACAAGGAGACACACTGTCTACAAAAGAATGTTATACAATACTTGAACTGATTGGAAGCATCCACATATGCTGGAGTTCAGTTCCGGTTAGGCTCAGTACACTGATCTGCTGCACTTCATCTTTCCTCTTCTCTTTATTCTTCTTTCCTTTCACATACCGGATCCTTTTTGCTGCTTCTGCTTTGCTCTACACTTATTCACTTATCACAACACATAACAACGCATCTCTCAACTAAATTCATCCTATATATATCCGCACTAGTGATTTCATTATCTTTCTAGTCGGCACCCGGAATAGTCTATCTTCTCACAAACTCTATTCTATCGGCTGAATCCTTGCACATCAAGTAATGCGGATCAAGCATATACTTGTAGAAATCATTAATCATTTCAGCCAAACATAATCCATGTCTTCATAACCTTTACCACTGTCAAAAACACATCTGGAAAGCAATCTGATGTTCTGTCAGTCAGTTCTTCCTTTGTTCACACTGTTACTCAGGAATCCGGTACTCAACTGTTCATATCTTTTTCCTTGTCCATCACCGAAGGCTAAATCCTTGGAATCTATTACTCAAGGTAGTCCTCTTGACTTTCCCAAATCCGCACTTCATCAAGATACTTCCTCTGAGAGATCCGGACCTGTCTGTCGGACCTTGCCATATGCTCTGTTCTTGTTTACCGGACCTCAACAATCTTCATTCTGACTTCCAGTAGAGACACACCATGACTTGCGGATATGTGGGATGACCCTTGTTGCCATCAATGACAACAACCATGAATCCATATAGTGTCTCTTGCCAACAATCTCCCCCTTTGGCATTGATGGCAACACTTAGTGAAAAATGTCACTAAATGACTAAGTGTTTACACTATGCTCCCTCTTGACTGATGCTCTGTCTTTATATACATTTTCTGGAGCTCCCCCTTAGTTGGATTCCTCATTTTTCACTGCTCCTCACTCCCCCTTTGACATCAATGGCAAAGGGTAGGGTCCGCACACCAAAATTTTCAAAAATTTTACTATACTTAGCCGCATATTACATACTCACATAAACTGAAGAATGTCTGCAAAGGATGTCTTCAATTGGATCAGTTCTGTAGCCCAACTTTGCTTCATTCTATCCAAAATTGAAATGTGACCACTCAACAAAAATACAAAAGCTTCTGCCCTCTTGAGATCTGTCGGATCATTGGTTTGGGCGGTAGTCTGAGCATCACTTATGGCCTCATGCATGGTCTCTAACTTAGGGATAATAATCCTTCTAAGTTCTCCCATCCGGTTAGTTATATTCTTCCTTTCCTTCTCAAGGTTCTTTATTGCATTTGTGATTGCAATAGTTTGACATTCTTGATTTACTATGGAGGAAGAGAGAGGATCAAAACTTTGAGACAAACTTAGTAGTTTGTCCTGTTCCTCTTTTATTTTCTTCTCAATTTCTACTGTTGCTTTTGACCAGAAGATACAAAATTTGTAAATGTCACTACCATCCTTAAGAGCATTTTCTAGGCTCTTTATCCCAATACTCATATTTCTCCTATCCTGAGAGATTAATCCTAGTACCTCTGAGAATCTCTTATCCAAAAATTCCTTCCGGACCTTTTCTTCAGCTGATTTTTCTAGAGAATCAAAATGTGTACCAACACCGCTGACTAAGGTTTTGAGATTATCGGAAGAGGAGGCTGTGGGATCTTTCTGGACCGATGGCATAATCTTTTCAAGCACTCCAGAAGCAGCTTCTATCAACTCACAGTCTTCCATATGATACTTTAGTAGTTTTTCATTTGCCTTAGCATTTGCAAATGAAGCTATCTTCATTGTCTATACTGGAGAGAGGGAATCAAAATTGAATGGACCTTGTAGAAGCTCCGGTTCATCAATCTCTATTGTTTCTTTGCTCAAAAATTTTTGGACAGTTTGTGCAGTGTCTCTTGCTGGAGACAGATGTTTCTTCTCTTCTACAATCTTGGAGCTATCCTTTGGAGTTTTCTCTCCTTCTACATTCTTACCACTATCAGTTGTGGTTTTCTTTGGTGAAGTCTTCTGACCTTCTGCAATCTTTGCACTATCACCTTCTTTTTCCTTCGCCGCTGCTTCTTTCTCTTGTAATTTCTCTTCTTCTTTGGATCTTGAGACTGTAGGGGAAACCGGAGGAGAGATGTTAGTCTGTTCAAGGGCCACTTCTTCCGGAGTAGAGGATTCCAAGTCCATGGCTGTTTCTACACTCAAGTCCTCTAAAATAGGAATATTGAACCTTTTGAATGTATTCCAGAGGATCTCTTCAGTGTCCTTGGCTACCTTGTCGGTCTCACCAAGCATAAGCTAATTCATCCTTGCTTTGCTCCTGAATTCATCCTTGCAGTCTTTGAACACCATGTTCATTGTCTTGTGATCAATTGAAGGATATAGCTGAATAGCTATCTGTTCCCTGATCTCAAGGTCTTTTACCATGGCATTGGTCTTTCTCATTTCCAACTCCTTCTCTAGACTCTTAGGACTTAGAGAGATGATTTCAATAAAAGATTTATTGTAAATGTTCAGATACCTGATTGTAGTTTTCTGCAGGATCTTTTGGTCAGCCTCATTGTAGTCATCATAGAATTCGGCCATTGGTTGAAGGTTTCCATCCACAGTGATTGATTTGATTACACTCTCTAGAGACAGGGTGGGCTTTTCAACAAATTCCTCTGCCATTTCTTCCTGGTCTTGGCCTGTGGAGGGTTTACCGGATCCTTTCTTCTTCCGCTTCTTTATTTCCTTTACTCCCTCATCTGATTCGGTTTCCTCTTCATCTCTTTGACTTGCATAAGCCCTTGTGGCTTTTGTATTGGATCTTTTACCGGATGCCTGGACTTCCGGTTTTGAGCTTTTGGCTGTGGCAGGTGCAGATCTTTTTGATGATCTGGTCCGGGTGGAGGTTTCTATCGGAACACTTTCCTCACTTTTCTTTTCTGCCCTCTTCTTCTCTTTCTCAGCTTCTTCCTTCTTCTTCCTGTGAGCATCAAGTGCCTCCATTGAGATCCCAAGGCCTTGTGCTATATGTTCTACTTCTTTTCTAACCTTCCTCTTGATCTCTGGTTCTCTGAGTTCAACATGGATTTTTATACTCAGCTCCTCAAAGGTTCTGAACCTTTCTGCCTTTGGATCTTTAGGCTGACTTAGCATGTGTTGAACATGCAGCTCCACAATCTGTTCATCCACTTCATACCCCATGGGCATGATCCACACAGTTCTTGGTTCTACTACCTCGATTAGGCACTGATTTGTTTCTACCATAAAGCATACTGTGTCTTTGTACTTCTCAACAAGAGACTAGGGAATTCTTTCTCTTGCTTGCATCATGCTTTGAAAGTTTTTGAAATATCCTCATAGGGCTGTAGTTCTTGCTTTAGTATCTCCAAGTCCATGCAAATAATCTCTGATTTGGATGGCAACTGGTTTGTCATTCTGCCATATCCATCCACTGGATCCGGGAAGCTCATTCATGTAATAAAAGAATAGACAAAGGATCAAACTACCATACTTGAAGGAGTTCTTCTTGTCCTTCTTAATCTTCTGCAGATTTTCCAAAAGTTGGTTTAGAAGAAGCTCACATAAATCATAGTCTGCATTCTCTTTTAGCATTTGATAAGTTGTGTAAATTACAGTTTCCAGTACTAAATTTTCCCTACTGGAGTGATAAATCTTGTAACCAATTATCATAGATGCAAATTTGACATCCGGTTCAGTGATGTCTTCAATTGTCATAGCTCTCTTGTCAAATTTTGATCCGGTTGCATCACTAACTGTCTGATTTTTGACAGACTTGAGGATAGGTAATCCACCGGATGAGTGCAGACCGGTTACAACCCTAATTGCATCTTTGGTGATCTTGAAAGGCTTGTTCAACCATAGGAAATTGTCATGTACTCTACTCAGTACATACCGGACCCATTCATCTTCTTCAAAACAGGGGAAATGAATACACTGTGCAAAGTTCTTATCCCGGATGGCTTTATACTGAGGTTTAATCTCAAAGGAATTGTCTATCAACTATTTGTGATAGATATCCATCAACTTTGATTCTCCAAAGTCTTCAATATTCGCATGTATGTAAACCCTAATGTCCTCCGTATGCAATACACCATGCGGAACACTAGAGAAGGCTCTTAGGGGATCTACCTCCAAAGATTTGTATGGATGTTTCTTGAATGTGGAGCGAGGTCTATCAGAGATCTTAACTATATTTGGAGTAGCCATTTTTTAAAAGATTTGCAGTGAGATATTGAAAACGGAAAATACCTTATGCACCTTTGGTTATACGGAATGGTTGGATTGATTTCTGTATGTAATGACTTCTACAAGTGATCTTCGGTGAACTTGATGAATTTTGTTGCAGAGCTCCACTTTTTGCTTCTTCTTGAGTGCAGAATGAACAAGTGATTTATGAGAAATCCCTTTTATTGCTCCGCAAACCCTAATATCTGATTGTAATAAATGCTCGACCTACATTATTCCGGTTTGCCTTATTCAGATGACTTGAAGAACCGGATCAGTCTTGATCTATGAACATCATGCGGATCTTCCAACCATGAACAAATCAAGATGACACATCACAAGGACATCCCAAACACTCTGTCCAATCTGCATGATAAGAAAATGCACTTCCGGATCTCTCCGGACCTTTTTGTAATCCTCTGTCATTCCAAAGCATCTCCTGGAACAGGTCCTACTTGATCGATCACAACTTCTTCATATCTTCATGCGGACCTCTAAAATCTTATCTGGATCATCTCAAGACTCATATCTACAAACCCTTTACTCCGCATCTTGTGCCACATCTGGCACCACTTGATTGGCTGGGGGAACCAGATTTTCTTTGTGTCTCCCCCTAAGCCAGAGCTCACCTTTTAATTTCTAGAAGGAATATCAGCACCAGAGTCTGGTGCGGATCCAACCTCTACATTCTCTAAACTTTTCTTCACCCAAATCTTGTTCATCTCATTCCTAACTTCATCCACATTCATCTTTTGTTTACCCTTGTCTTGATTCTGATTATACACCGGACCTCTTTTGTCTTGATTCTTGCTTCTGCAGACTTTTGCATTATGACCGAACCTATTACAGATTTGGCAAATAACATTTCTTTGCATATTTGACTGATAACCTCTTGATCTGCATTGATTAGCCATATGACCTACTCTATTGCATGCAAAGCATCTACCATTGAATGATTTGTTCATTTGCATATTTCTGCATTCATGAGACTTGTGTCCATACCTTTTGCAGTTAAAGCACTATCCAGAGAAGGATGAATTAGTTTGATTCATTCTCTTTCTGCACTAATTAGCTTTGTGACCAAAAGGATTGCAACTGTGGCAGTATCCATTGAAGGATGGATATCTTTGAGCATTGGGCTGTCTTACCGGAGGTCTTCTAGGCCTGTTCCTTGGATTTTCTGATCCAAAATTCTTTTGACTGGATCCGGAGCTTTCTCCTTTCTCATATCCCAAACCATACTTATCATCTGCCCTCTTTTGACTTCCAAGAAGAACTTCAAGTTGAGCAGAACTTATCTTGAATTTCTCTTTATATTCATTTGCTCTTTGAAGATCTCTTTTGAGAGAGACAATTTGATCCTCAAGTTTTTCTTCATTATCTTTGGCATCTTCAAGATCAGATTCAAGATGTCTGATGATCCTATCCATCTGGTGGCAATCTTCTGATTTCTCTTTAAGAGATTGTCTTAGATTGTCTTCAATTTTTCTTTTCTCTTCAATCTCTTGAGTAAACTTTATAACTCCTAATTCCATTTCATGTCTTACCATAATGACTTCTTTTGATAACTTTTCACATAACTTGGTTTTCTCAGTCAATTCTTCATTTGCATTACTTTCTTCACTTTGTCTTGCCAATTGTTGGAGCAGCTCCTTTCTCTTTTTCATAGAGAGACTTAATTTGTCCTTTAGTTCTCTCATGAATTCATCAGCCTGTTTGAGTCTTTCCTTTAATTCATTGACTTCAGAGTTTGACTGATCAAGATCCTCAAGGGCAGTCTTGAGTTGCTCCCTTAAACCATATGCATCCATTTGAACTCCCAGATCTTCCTCAAGCTGTTAGGCTCTATTAGGAGGAACTTAGCTCTGATACCAATTGTTGATAACTGAGAGGGGGGGTGAATCAGTTATCCTAATTAATTCTTCTTCTGAACTTTCTTTTTAATCAATGCAACATTAATTCAAACAAGCAAACATTACCATGAAATGAAAAACACATGACACAGTATTTTTGATGTGGAAACCCGGTTAAGGGAGAAAACCATGGGGTGATTAACCCAAAGATTATTCTCTGTTAGAAGAATAAGGAATTACAAAATGGCACTTGCCAATTAGGGCTCACTGCCCGAGTATACTGCTCACAAAGGAGACACATTGCCTACAAGGAGACACACTGTCTACAAAAGAATGTTATACAATACTTGAACTGATTGGAAGCATCCACATATGCTGGAGTTCAGTTCTGGTTAGGCTCAGTACACTGATCTGTTGCACTTCATCTTTCCTCTTCTCTTTATTCTGCTTTCCTTTCACATACCGGATCCTTTTTGCTACTTCTACTTTGCTCTGCACTTATTCACTTATCACAACACATAACAACACATCTCTCAACTAAATTCATCCTATATATATATCCGCACTAGTGATTTCATTATCTTTCTAGTCGGCACCCGGAATAGTCTATCTTCTCACAAACTCTGTTTTGTCGGCTGAATCCTTGTACATCAAGTAATGCGGATCAAGCATATACTTGTAGAAATCATTAATCATGTCGGCCAAACATAATCCATGTCTTCATAACCTTTACCACTGTCAAAAACACATCCGGAAAGCAATCTGATGTTCTGTCAGTCAGTTCTTCCTCTGTTCACACTGTTACTCAGGAATCAGGTACTCAACTGTTCATATCTTTTTCCGTGTCCATCACCGGAGGCTAAATCCTTGGAATCTATTACTCAAGGTAGTCCTCTTGACTTTCTCAAATCTACACTTCACCAAGATACTTCCTCTGAGAGATCTGGACCTGTCTGTTGGACCTTGGCATATGCTCTGTTCTTGTTTACCGGACCTCAACAATCTTCATTCTGACTTCCGGTAGAGACACACCATGACTTGCGGATATGTGGGATGACCTTTGTTGCCATCAATGACAACAACCATGAATCCATATAGTGTCTCTTGCCAACACTAATTTAGTTACATTATTATTAAAGGGGAGATACAACTAGATTGGGGTGCAATGGTCTTAGATTGCATCCACCAGTAGATCATGTCAGCCACAAACACCAAGAAGTTTTACATGACATCCTACGTTGTGTACCTGGTAGCCAAAGTTGGTGATTTCTTGGTTTGACCATAGTGGGAGTAAGAGGAGAAGGACTGAGATAGAATAAAGTTTGGGATTTCTTCTATCAGTTGGAAATAAAAGACGCTGAGAAACATTTTAAAAGGGTTAATGATGCATTCTTATATGCAATAATCCTCCAACTCATAGGAGATATAGGATAGAGAATTTCAAATAAGGCTATAGAACTGGTGAGGGGATGGGGAGAATGGTTCATTCAATTCCCCAAATCTATATACATCAGGGTTACAGGTTTCAAGAGGGCGCCCTTTTTTTTTTCCTAGGCATTATAGTGAATGGCTATTTTTTATTGAATTCTCCCAACAAATAAGTGAGTACCTTAAATTATTTGGGAAACATAAAGTCGGAGTCAATTATCCATTCAACTTGGGTTTCTATGAGTGCCCATCTATACAAATCGCCAAGACAATGTTAGAGGAGCTTGATGCCATGAATCTAAAATTGTATGAGGCAAGGAAGAACTTTGACTCTACTAGTAGACTTAATCAATTGTTTCCCACAATGGGGTTTGTGCACAAACACTCTCTTGAAGACTTATGGGCCAATTTCAAAGATGATTTTGAAGGAAGGAAAATGAAGTATACAGGGCTAACTGCTTTCCATGATATACCTATAGAATTCTCAGATGATGGACACATTTTGGATCCAGTGTATCATTTAGACACTATGGACACTAAGGGCTTGGATCCAATTAATTGGTCTCAGAAGGAGGACATCTCCTTAAGGGAGATCAATGCAATGTTGCTACAATGCATCAATGAATGGTTGAATCTTAGACTGCAGAACTTCAAACCACCTCTGACAGAAGGTAAATGCAAGAGAAGGAAGGAGTCCCTTCATCAAAGCCAAAAATGTATAAAAGATAGAAGACTTCAGACGTAGGTTTTCCTTTAGTTTCTAAGCCCATAACATACCAAAAGAGTCCAAAATCCGCACCAAAGAAAATGAGGGACTCGATTGATATTGCTTCTCTTGAGCAGTTGACATCCATGTTAGGAGATGCTTTCAAAAAGACATCGATCACAAAGAAAATTGTAGATGTAGGATTTGTTGCTGGCTTGGGTGCTATTCCACAAGCACAAGTCATTCCACCAAGGATAGCTTTAGGACAAACTCCAAGAAAGGGAGATGAGACCTTGGACGAACAGGAGCAAACAGAACCACATAACCCTATGAAACAAGGAGAAGTACAATCAAATGAGCCTCCTATAATGAATGTTCATATTGATATCTTTGAGGGTGAAGAAGAAGACAAAGGCCAAGAAGACGAAGTTCAGGAGGAAGTTATTGAAGAGGATGCTCAATAAGAAGATGCAGAGCATCAATAGGAAGAGACTGTTGCAGATGAAGAAGATATAAAGCATCAAGAGTAGCAACAAGATATAGAGAGTGATTAGTTGGATATGCCTTCAACTTAGGAAGAGGCTACCCTTGAGCCTGTTATGGCGTAAAAAGTTCCCCTATGCATTTTTTACCTCTTAGTTTAGCTCCTAGGTCCCCTTGTTAATACTTTACATGTTAAATCCTCATCCCAAAGCAATTTCCCATGAAACCCATGTCAAATGGGGCTGAGGGGCCCATTTTAAACTTTAAGCATGAGAAAATTAGGTCCTTGGGACTTGGGCACCCATGCCCAAGTCTACCCTAATTTACTAGGGTGGAAATTAAAGCATGTCATCTTGGGCCCTCTCCAAAAGTTTCCCTTTGTCGACCTTCTTGATTTAATTTATGAATGTTAGTAGGAAAGCATATTTAAATAGGTTTATGTACTCATTTATGCAATAGATGGATAACGCAGACTTGTGATATTGAGCCTAAGAGCATTCAAGACCTTCATTGTGTTTTAGAGTAGAATTGTGTTGTTATTGTGTTAGTTTGTTGCAAATTTGGCTTCATCAATCCATGTCCTCATGATTTAAAGGATCTTCATCTCCATGATGGCTTCACCTCTAAGGTGACATCTATTTGTGTTTCAACCATTTCATTTCATCAATGGATTTGGCCTCTATCCTCCTTGGGCATGCACTCTATCTAACAATGGTGTTGGAAGACTTGAATGTCTTTCTGAGGCTTGACTGAGGCAAGCTCCTAAACACAACAACCCCCAAACCCCTCTCTTTGTGTTTGTAGGTTACAGGTGCGAGAGTTGGAAAAGTATAGGTGTAGAGAAGCAATTTGAAGGATTAAGTTTCAGGATATGAAAGAATCTTACGAATATTATTCCCTCCTAGACTATTGTGCCCACCCTGTGGTTCTCCCAACAGGTTTGGCTCTGAACTTAGGATCAAGGTACAGTCTGTTAGATCTCTCTACTCAGAATCTATAGAATTTCTACCCTATTAGACTTGGGTGCCCGCCCTGTAGTCTGCTAGGGTTTCATTTTCAGAAACTCAACTTCTGGTATGTTTCTGATCCTTCCTAAGTGCTTTCATGTCTAGTTTTCTGCAGCATTTTGTCCATCTATATCTGATTACTTTATAATTAGGGTGTGATGCCTATTTGACCTAGGGTTTAATAAATCTCTCAATCTAATCTATTCTTTCCAGATCATTCCTGAGCACAAAATTTGTAGTTGAGTCCTCATCCATCTTTTAGTGACTTGGCTCAATTTTGTTCTTGAATATTATTGTGAAAGGATTGATACACTTTAACATCCTTCATCCCCTTATCTCCTTTTCATTAAACAAAGTGCACAAAAGAAAAACTAGCAGAAGTGTTGAATAAAGACGACCATCCTAGGAAAACCTGAACTCATACTTTTTCTGATGATGTGGACAAGGCACAACATCAAATGGAGGAGCATGTCTTGATTGTTGAAGAACAACATGAACTCATTAGAACTATTGAACAATAAGAGAAACATTTTGAAATAACGAAGTCCACTGAGGAGGAAGAGAAGATTGAAGAGGAAAAGAAGATTGAAGAGGAATAGAGGATTGAAGAGGAAGAAAAGACTGAAGAAAAGAAGGGCAATGATGAAGAGCAACAACAAGATGGAGAAATACTACAGAATCAACCTCCACCTCTTGTAATCCCCTCATGGTTAAATTTGAACCTGTAAAAGAGGAAAAAAATATTTGTTAAACCTTTAATCCTGTAGGATATGATGGTAGAACTAGACAAAAAGAATTCAAAGAAGAAGCCTAGGACCTTATCTTCTATCAAAGTTAATGAGCACATGGAAAGGATTGCAGAAATTGCAACTCCTATAGCTAAAAAAGATGACAGGGAACTCTTGGCTGGAGATAATTAGATTACAAGAGTAAGTATGGGTAAGCAGACCCAAGATGAATAAATAAACTCTTTGGATTCAGCAGTGGATGTAGTGAAGGAATGCAAAAAGATAAACAGGCTAATGATGAGCTGAAAATGCAACTGAGTCAAATGAGAACATTTGTCAAAGACTTGCTCACTCCAATCACTTACCATCAAGAAATCATAGACATGCCAGTTTTCATGTCTAAACAAGAGGTGGATGCCTTACAGGCCATGAAACAAAAATCAACTATGGTAGATAGGTGGGTGGCCAAATTTTGAATGAGGCTCTTGGTATTCTTGATGAGCATTACCCTTTCTATAGGAGAGCATGAGAAATAGAAGATAATTTAAGTTCTTTTATGGCAAAGGCTAATGAGAAAAAAGAGAAATTAGAGAAAAGCATGAAGTTGGTAAAAGAAATAAGGAGAATGAATAGAGAAGAATTGTTGAATTCCAACATTTTGGAGGATGAAGATCCAAATTTTTTGGAACATATAAGGATCTCCAAGTATAAGATTGATCAGTCTATCAAATATGCTCTTGGTTTACTATCCCTACAAAGGGAAATTTTTGAGTTCATGGAAATTTTTTAAGTCTTCATTAATGTAGTAGTTGACCCAGAGGTGTTTTTGCCTAACAAACATAGAATGTATACAAAGGAGAAAGTAAAGGAAGCATTCATGACTAAAATGTAGAACTTGTTGACTACCTTCAGGGTTAAATGAAGACATTTTGGATGAATTTGTAAAGGAAAATGCTCATTTCAAACTTGCAATTGTAGACCTCAGGAAGTTAGAAAAGAAATGTGAATAGGTCTCCAAGAAGTTTAATGTATTCAAGTTCAGAATGGAGTGGCTGGATGGGCCTGATGAGGAGCGACTTGAACTGCTTCTATCAAATTTTGTAGAGCATAAGCAAGGGAAATCTTCTAGGAGGGCATATACTTCCAATTAGTCTTATTTCTAGTTATAAGGAATGTTCTTTGTAAAGATTCTTTATTCAAATTCTTTGTAAAAAGGAATTCACTGTTTTATAAAGTGGACCCTACAAAACTTTAAGAGATTTCCTCTTTTCTAGGGCATCAAGATTTTTTTGCATGATATGTGGGTTGAAAAAGTCAAAATTAGATATGCATGCAGATATGCAATTCTTTAATTGGTGTTTCTTTCTTAATTGCATGTTTTGGTGGAGATAAAAACAAGGACAAAGCGCTACACGTGTTTTAAAAAGTGGTCTTCTTTTTGTTTTGAAAGTAGTTTGGTTTTTGGGGCACCTATATAAGTGAAGGACCTATTTGGTCAAAAGGGTCCACTAGTTGAAGAATTAGACTATCAATCCATACTTAGAATTTTCAAATTTTAGCAAGTTAGTTAGTTTTTACAACATTCTAGATTAGAGGAGATAGTTCTTTTGGAAACAGATCATGTAATTCTAGTGTCTTCTTGCTATATTTATAAATTGTACTCAATTTTAAAGAAGTTAATACAAGATGGTTGTCAATTCCTTTGGGTTTGACTTCATGCATCTAGTGTACTAGTGCTTTAAACTTCAATCTTTACTTCCATATTTGTTTGGGAAATTTTGAATCCGAGCTTAGATTATTAATTTTATTTCTGATATGGGTGTGAAATACAATAATAAAAATATAACTCATGTTATCTTATTGAAATCCTTTGAATCTTGCACTAGTGGTATGAATAATTGAGTTTATAACTAGTTTTAATACTACAATTAGTGAATTTCTTAGATAGATTTGTTAATATAAAGGCAGAAACATAAGTATTGCATCAATTTTTTATTGCATTCCTTATAATCTTTTTATCTTTGTTTAAAAACAACAGTAGAATATAAATTAAATCTGATCTTATTTGAACAATAAGAAAAACCAAGGCCTCTTGTTAAACTATCTACATTTACCCTGTGCTTACGCAACATAGTTGTGACCCAACTCCCTAGACCTTGGGATAGATGATCCTTTTGGATCGGTTGTCCTTTCAAGAGAGGCAGGTTGAATCTCATCTTTCCTATGTTGCATGTGTGTTAAAGGGACCATCAATAGAACTAGCGCTAGAAAGAGGGCCCTTGAATTCACTTCATTAGAACTTCAAACTAGAGCACATAAATTCCTTTTGTCCTAAAAGATTTAGGAGAATTATGAGATCTTCACCTGGCAAAGTGGATTTCTTTGAGCTAGGGTTTCCTAATAAAGCTATAAGTGTAATATAGAGACATAACAATCAATCATTTGCCTCTTCATCAAACTAGCAACCCATAGCTAACCTGGTTATATCACCTGTCTTAAACCAATGGATTTTTTTTTCTATAGAAAATTCACCTTTAGGGAATGTGCCTAGAGGAATTCATGAGTTTTCCAGGAGCCTAAAAATGTTTTGTACAAAATACATTTAAGGGGAAAGTAAGACAATAGAAGAACACGTACAAGCTTTTAAAGATGCTACAATCTGATCATAGATAGCCCATCAAGACATAGTGTGTAGGTTGTTTCCCTATTCACTAGGAGACTTTTCATATAGTTTGTATCTAAGCCAACCCTCAAATTCAATATCTTCAAGGGATGACTTGGAAATTGTTAGATTTAGTGCTAACAACTGAGGAGGGGGGGTGAATCAGTTGTCCAAAACTTTCTTCCTTTTCAACACTTGCATTCACTTAGCATTATAACAATAAATCAAACATGAAACTTAATGCAATTAACCAAGAGCAGAAACACATCAACACATGAGACACCAAGATTTTGACATGGAAAACCCAGTTAAGGGAAAAACCACGGGGTGGCTAACCCAAGATATTATTCTCTGTTAGAAGAATAAAAAGAATAAGATGGCACATGCCAATTAGGGCTCACTGCCTGAGCACACTACTCACAAGAGGCTCACTACCTACAGGAGACACACTGTCTATAATAAATCAGTATTACATACTTGAACTAGTAAATAGCATCTTCACCATGCTTGAATCAGTTCCATTGAAGCCCAAATCCTTCTGCTCTTTCTTTTGCTCTTCTCCTTGCTACACCACACTCATCTCCACAAGTCACACTTTGAAATGACTTCGCAATCTCTTATTTATACATGACATCAACTTACGAACAACCATCTAAGTTAGAAAACATCCACAAGAACATCCGCAAGATGAATATCACATCTAGTCGGCCAGCCTGAGGAAGAACACCTTCATTCAGAAGTATATCTCCAATTTTGGGCTCCAACACTAATGCGGAATGACAACACAACCTCAACACAATCCAAGAACCTTCACAAGCTTGCCTGAATGACCAGGTACATCCGTACTTCCTCTACTTACTAGAATCTCTTCTCTCCTGCATCCGGTGCCTCAAGAACACAGTCTGTCATGACTGTCACAAAGGAGTAGATTCTTTCGGACCTTCAAACCATGCATAAATTGAGATGACACATCAAAAGGACTTCCCCAACACTCCTTCCAATCCGCAGAACAGGACACTGTACTTTTGGACCTCACCGGACCTTTCTGTAACACTTTGTCACTCCTGAGCATCTCCCGGAACCGGTTCTACTTGATCCATCACAACTTCTTCATATCTTCATGTGGACCTCTCAAATCTTAACTGGAACCTCCTAAGACTCATGTCCACAAACCCTTTAATCTGCATCTTCTGATCCTCAACCTATCTTGAGCTATTTCCTTACTGTCATAACTATTCTTCACTGTTCCTGACTGAGATTAACTTTCTCAGTATCCTCAACAAATAACTCATCCAATCCTTATCACTGATGCAATAGAAGTATGTTGACATTAATGACAACACCGGTTAGGCCCATACTTGCAACAGAAACAACTTTCATTAACCAATTCAAAACGTATGTAGATCCAAGTATCTTATACCATCAGCTTACCACATGTAAAAAGGAACCAAATGAGCCCTTGATAATGTTTAACATGCTAGATCTCAGAGGTTGTACAAGAGATTATGTGCACCATATATAGTTAAAGAGGATGCAACCATTCAAGTCTATTTAAAAGAAATTGACCCTTTGACTAGCTTGTTCTTGAGAAGAACTCAAACCCTAGCAGATATAGGCACCTTGGTAAAACATACAAGTTACAACACCAGATTAATTCTTCCTAGGAGGGATTAAGGGATCTACGCCTTCTTTGGGATATCTAGGAGGACCAAATCAGCTACCTGCAATAAACAATGTTTTGGCTAGTAACATGCCATTGCTGAATTAAAAAATACTAAAAACATTGAACTTTCACACAACAAATGGGATGGAGAGTGACAAGTGCAAACATCAAAAATCTGCAGGTGTAGTTAGGAGACCATTACGGTCTCAAGAAGTACGTTTACGGATTTCATTAGGGTAAAAACATAGCATTCTCAATATATAAAGAACAAAAGTTTAGATCTGAGAAGACAAGGGTTTCATGAACATGCAAGAAATGATGGTTTTAGAGATCACCGATGCCCTAGTTTGTTCTTTGATAATAGAAGGTTCGGTATTGGATCAAAGGCTTCAAGATCTACATCCTCTAATTCTTTTCATTCACAAAGGAATTGGTGTCAAGAGTGGGAGGGGGTTTAATGCAAGATCTTATAGATTTGGAAAACTGAAGCATACTGGTCTTGCTGCTTGGCCTAAAACAACATTTCATAAAATTTGGATTAAAAAAAGAGGTGCTTACAGAAGGAGGATCTCAAGATCTTGAGGTAGAGATTAAAATTCCTAATGATTTAATTTTCCCACATGTGAAGGATTTAATTCAGAAAGCGATTATAGGTAAGATCTGGAACTTTTCTCCTAAGAAAGAAGATTTGAAATCATGGGTGAAATAAAACTAGGTCTCTATTACTGATCTCAGTGTTTTAGAGAAACTTTTGGGCTATTATGTTGTTATTTTCTCAAATAAAGAAGCTAGAGATAGTATCATGATGGATAAATCATGGTTCTTTCATGATATAGGGATTTCTTTGCAAGGATGGGAACCTTATTTTAATCCTTTGTCAGCTAATGCAAACTTTGTTCCATTCTAGGTTAGTCTTCATAATTTGCCATTGGAGTATAGGGATACCAAAATCATTCATTTATTGGCTGAGAAGATAGGTTTCTTTACCAAGCATGACTTGGTTAGTTTTGACAATCCTAAAATCCCAGTTTGGTTTTGCATGAACACATCTTTTACCCTTCCTAAATCTCTTCTTTTAAGATCTTCTAAAAGCTCCTGAATTCAGAAGTTGGTCTTTGAGGATCCTCAAACCATAGTTGAGTTTGAGCATGTCACTAGTAATCCTCCTAGCTTGGTTTGTGAGGATCCAAAAATTGAAAACAATACCATCCTCATTTATTTAAATAAGGCTAATGTGAACAATCAGGAGGAGCCTTCTTTGTGCATACTAAGTGATGTAAATACTGGATCTAAAGGCAGCCAGCCACATAATACTTCAGGTCCAAATTCTTCCCAACTAGATCTGGGGAAGTCTAGGTTTGAGAAGTGGGAACCCTCATTTAATTATTTGCTAATTCATGAACCTTCTGGGTCCATTGTTGTTCAACCCCTCAATATAAATGTTTTAGCCCATAATCAGGTAGTTTTGGGGAACATTCATGTAGAAGAAGGAGAATTTTTTGAGTTTAATAATCCATTACTCTTAGACTATTTAAACTTGACCTCTGATGTGAGGGATTTAGCTAATTTTGAGGAAGGTTCAACTGGTGAAGAGGGTTTATTAGGTAAAAATGAACTTTTCAATAATTTGTTGGCTTAACTGAATAAGTATTTGGAATTAAGAAATATTGTGGTGGATTCTGCTAGCATTCATACATATCAAGCATTAGAACTTTTGGAAGACAATTACTAGGAGGAAGAGGCTCAAGTGGAAGACATTGTAAGGGGGGAAATTAATTTAATAGAAAAAGTGGATCAATTTCCTTTGGAAGATGCAGAGAAATTGATTTTAGATGATCTACATAAAGTAGGAGCAGATCTTATTGAAAAAATAGCAGATGAGGTGCTTATTGAAGATCCATCCCTTGATTCTAATCTACCAAGTGCTATATCTCAAACTCCTTTGGAGGAAGATGCTAATCTTTCTACTCTAGTATCCAAAAGGGGAAGAAAAAGCAAATCGAAAAAAAATGAAGAGGAAATTCAGGCTAGAATCCAAACAACTCTAGATAGAGTGCTTCAAATAAAGAGAGGATGTTGTTCTCCTCAAAGGCAATGAGGATAATTTCTTGGAATGTTAGGGGCATTAATGTCCCTAAGAAAAGGCGCTTGATTAAGCGTCAGTTAGATAACTCAGGAGCAAACAATATATTGTTACAAGAAATGAAATTCTCTACCCAACAAGCTGAGGATGTTTTTACTAAGTGGAAAAATTGGAATTTTCTCCATTCTGCTGTTGCAGGTGCTTCTGGTGGTTTAGTTATCCTTTGGGGAAAATCTAGGGTGGATGTATCTTAATGTTTTATTTCTACTAAATGGATGCTAGTCAGAGTATCTTTCTTTTTGGCTTTTTAATGTTTATGGGCCCTCTTCGACAGTAGGAAAGAAGGTTCTTTGGGACTCTTTAACAAGTGTTTTGTCAAATTTAAAGGAGGATAATTTAATCTTAGGGGGTGATTTCAATGTTATTTTAAATGTGGAGGACAAGTCTGGTGGTATAATCCCTCCTAGATGAAATTTATGTCTAATTTTTCAAGCTTCATTAATGTGAATTGCTTTTTATATCTTCTTCCTATAAATTATGGCAAATTTACTTGGACTAATAGGAGGAAGAATTTTCTACTCATAGTAGAAAGGCTTGATAGATTTCTTCTTTTAGTGGATTAGCTTGATTCCAATGTTCAATTTCATTCCTTTATTCTACCTTTTTCAGGTTCAAATCATTATCCTTTTGCTTTAGAAGTGAATTCATTGATTTCTAGGAACTCTTTTAAGAAATCCTTCAAATTTGAAGCCATGTGGTTCATAGATGATAGTTTCTTCCCTTGCTTAATCAATGATGGTCCTCAGCACATTTTGTAGATGGGTACAAAATGTATCAACTTTGTAAAAAGTTGAATTGGTTGAAAAGATAAAATTATGGAATGGAGTAATACACATTTCAAGAATATCTTTGTTTAGAAATCCCATTTGGTGAATCTCCTTGTATCAATTAATATCCAGATTATTTAGTTTGGTGTGATTTAGGATCTTTTTGAACAACAGAAATCCCTTGAGCTAGAATTGGAAGAAATACTTGCTAGGGAAGAGATTTTTTAGAGGTAGAAATCCAAAAAAATTTGGTTGCGTGAGGGAGATAGGAATTTAAAATTTTTTCATGCTTCACTTAAAATAAGAAGGCAATAGAATTTGATACAGACAATAAAGTCGACAAAAGGTGAAATTTTGACTGAGCATTCTCTTATACAATCAGAGGCAATTAAGTTCTTTTCTAATCTTCCTTCAAATCATAATGGAGATCCTAATACTTCTTCTGTTAACACTATTCTTGATAGTATCCCTGAGCTGGTCTCAAAGGAAGATGATGAAATGTTGCTTCAAAAGTTCACTTTAGAAGAGTTTCTGGGAGTAGTTTTTTCCTTGGATCCAGACAAAACACCTGATCCAAATGGTTTTACACCTCTCTTTTTTAAAAAATGTTAGGACTTCTTGGGTAAAGACATATTCTTAGCTATTGAAGAATCTTGAAGAAATAAAACTATACTGAAAGAGTTGAACATTATTTTATTGCTTTGATCCCAAAGAATAATCCCCCTACTCATTTTCTGACTTTAGGCCAATTTATTTATGCAATACTCTTTATAAAAAAATTTCCAAACCAATTACTTTGAGGCTTGCTACTTTTATTCTAAAAATATTTTCTGAGGAGGAAGGGGGATTTGTACCTAGTAAAGAGACAACAGATGGGGCTATAGTCGCACATGAAGTCCTTCATTCTATACATTCTAATAATCTGTAGGCTATGATTTTGAAGTTAGATATGATGAAGGCTTATGACATATTTTCATGGAGTTTTCTCATGAAGGTTCTTTCTAAATTTAGATTTTCTAAAAAATGGTGTAAATGGGTCTATTCTTGCATTTCAAGGATCAGCTTTTCAGTTTTAATTAATGGTTCCCCTATTGGTTTCTTTCATTCTAGTCAAGAAGTCAGGCAAGGTGACCTGATTTCACCCTACCTCTTTATTCTTATGGCATAAGCATTAAGTAGATTTATTTCAGTTCAAAATAGCAATCATCTTTGGAGAGGTATTCAAATTCCTAGGCTCCCTTTTGTCATTACTCACACTCTTTTTGTTGATGACACTTTGTTGTTTGGTTTCCTTCGGTCTTAGAAGTCAGGTGTATTCGAAGGACAATTTCATTATGTCGTAGTGTTTCTGGTCAAGCTTTAAATCCAGCTAAATAAAAATCTTCTTCTTCAATACTAGTCCTTCAACCCAAACTCGTATTACTACTTTATTAGGTTTCAACATTCAGTATTTACCTTCACAATATCTTGGAGTTCCTCTTTTTAGTGGTGTGCATAAGAAGGATTTATAGTTAAAGGTTGTACATGCAATTCAAACCAGAGTAGCATCTTAGAAGGGCAAATGGCTTACTTTTGTAGGTAGAATAGCTCTAATCAAATCTGTGCTAATTTCTATTCCCATTTAGATGATGGTAGTTCTGTTATGTCAGAAAATGTCCCCTTGGGGGCTTTTCCCTCTTAAGGTTTAGCTCTTGGGTCCTTAGAATGTATTTAGAGCATCTTGCATGATAATTTTGAATCCTGATGAGAAAACCCTGAAGTCTTATGGCAAATAGGACCTAGGGGATGACATTTTGATGATCCCTAAACAAAAATGGGAGGGTGTACTTGGGCACTAGCACCCTAGTCCTGCTCTATTTTGGGTCTGTCCTAAATTTTAATGTCATTTTATGACCATTATTTAGGTCCTATGATGATATCTCAAGTTTGAATTACAAAATTCTTAGCGGGAATCTTTGTAGTTGCATATAAGCATGTTTAGATTTTCATTTAGAAACTAGAAGATGATTGCAAACTTTATGCATTTTTTGATTTCAAGATATTCATTGTTGCAAGAGCAGAGCATTGTTATTGTGTTTGTGATTGCAAATTTGGCTTCTTCTTCTCATGTGATTGGAGAGCCTTCATTTATGTGAGATCTACACTTCAAGGTGATATCTATTGTGTTTTCAATAATTTATCATTTGGATTTTGCCTCTATCCCACCAGGATATGCACTCTCATCTAACAATGGTGTTTGAAAAACTTGAATGTCTCTCCAGGGCTTGACCGAGGCAAGCCTCTAAACACCACAACCCCCTCCCACACTCGTTTGAGATTGCAGGTTACAGGTACCGAGTTTCAAGGAGTGGAGTTGCAAAAGGAGGTTGCAGACAACAAGAATTCAGGATATGAAAGAAAGAAGACAGAGTTTGACATTTTGGGACATGGGTGCTCCCATCATTGTCCTCCAAAATCATTGACATGGAAATGAAAGATATAGTACAGATCAATATCAAAAGGAGATCTTGATTCCGTGCAGAAAACACTACCTTGGACTAGGGCACTAGTCCTAGTGTCCCTGACTATTCCACATTCTGAACTTCAATAAATAGTGAGTTAATAATCTCTATCCTTCACCTTAGTGTGAAAGGATTTGTCGCAATTCATCAATTCACTTACTGCTTTGCTTATTTAGGGTTTTAAGAGTAATTGAGCATTAAATTCATATATTGTTTGATACATCTAAGCTTCTGAATCATTCTAGGAGGTAGCCAACCTAATAAGTAAATTCTCTCACTTAGTGGAGATTCAATTCGGTTGATATGCCCTTGAATGTTTGGTGAGAAGGGAGGATTTGCCTTTGAAACCCAAACAAAACCAATTCCCCATTTTTCCCCCTAAACATTTTGGTGAACCCGTGTTTTTGAATTGTTGCACCTTGCTGAATGTTGTTTGATAGATTTGCATTCATTCATCTTACTGCATTTGAAAAATTACAAAAAAAATTGAAAAAATTGCAAAATTTGAAAAAATTGACATCTTAAGCTTGCATTTTAACATAATTTGAATTAATTGGCATTTAATTTCATTAAATTTCTATTATTTTCATTAGATCTGATTTAAATTACAGAAATTCATTATTTAGTATTCATTTGCATTGCATTTTCATGCTTAAATTGTAAAAAAATTGTGCATATTGCATAAAAACCTAGTTTTCCATAAACTAGGGTTTGTAGTCAAAATCTTGTTTCAGATTTACTACCCTTTTCAAACACTCATTAGGACTTATTTCTAATTGTAGTGTTACATCATAGTGGCTTTCTTGCAAAATTTCATGTCTAGGGTTTGAAAACCTTGCATTTGCACTATATTTGGCCTTATCATCTCTCTAGAATTGCATTACAAGCGTGTTGTGAGGGATTTTCTGCATTACTTGACAAAATTAGGGTTATAATCTATTGCCCCTCCTAAAATTCCTTACAACACCCTTTCTATTAGCCATTTACATTGAAAATTGGTAAAAATTTGCACATTTTAGGTGTATTTTCTAGGTTTTGACTTGTCATCACTCTAGACTTGCATCAAAGGCAGGTTGTGAAGGATATTGTTGCATCATTGGGATGTTCTTAGGCATATTATTTTCTTTCCCTCTTTAAATTCTTCACAACACCTCTTCTTTCATTCATTTGCATTGAAAAAATTTAAAAAATCTAGCATTTTAGGTCACATTCATACATAGTTTTGCATTCATATACCATGGATTCTCTTTGTCATTCATCTTTTGAAGATTTATTTGAGTACATTATGAACTTTGATAACTTTTATAAATTCACTGATAAACATTCTCAAGTCTTGCACCAAATAGCATACATCTATGGTATTGACATGTCCCTAAGCACTACATGTGATATCCTTCTAACAATAGCCTACTTTGAAAGCTTTCTCACTATCGTGGGTGTTTTCCCTTCAATCATGGAAAATCTCACTAATTTCATTTCTAAAAACAACCATGGGGAAAGTAGTAGTGAAAATATCATTCCCTCTCTCCATTCATTTCATGATGACATAATGGACATTCTTTCTGAGACCTATGAGAATGATATAGCACTAGGTGATTCATCTAATAAAGAGACTTGTCCCAACATAACCCCACTTGGTGAGGATACTTTGGAAAAAGAAGAAGACATCATGGACATATTCCTTAACACTACTCTGCCATCCCTTCTTGCTCTCCCTGGCCAGGATGATGCATTGGATGATGTAGATTCCCTTTGCAAACATTTGCTTCAACCTACTGAAACTAAAAATTTACCAACTGATGTTCAAGAACTTCTCCACTACATTTTAAACAAAGAAATAGATCATGCACCTTTACTTGAACCCTCACATACCTTGGAAAACAATGAAAACTCACACAACATTGAAGAACAAATTACTCCTCACAACCAAGGTATTCCAACACCCTATGTACGGACTGACATGGGCACTTTTCGAGTTCCTTCACAACCTCACTCAATGGAAATGGGTATTATAAAAGCTCCTACATTACCCTATTTAATGGAAATTGAAAACCATGATTTCCCCTCTCTACCATCATTAATAAACACCTTTCCTACAAGGATAACCTCACAAACTCATGAAAATGTGGAAGAGAGAAGAAGAGATAAAGCTTTAATAATTAAAGTAAAGATCAAGATCCATAGCAACCGCTAGCTTGGTTTTCCCTATAGGTAAGTATTCCTAACCATTTACCTCCATGTTGTGTTCCCCTCGTGATGTGTTATGTGTTGTTTAGGCCTCCTAGAATGACCCTTGATACTTTTGTAAGGTCAAGGATATTGGGAGACCGCCTCTATTGTGACCCTTCTTCTATTTGTATCATCATTCTTCTATATTGCCTCTCCTCTATTTTCATTGTTGTGTATTGAGTCTTATGGACATAGTGTTGCGGTTGGTGACTTGGGGGCACCCTCATACGTGACTATCCCTAAGACACTTGTTTCTCCTCTCTTGATTTATTGTTTACCTTCCTCTAGTGGTTCTATCTAGCTGGTAGATGACAAAAAACTTATTATACATATACAGACCTAGTGTCCCTTCAGTGAGAAATAAAAAATGGACCTAGTCCATACATGACAATGGGGTTGATATATATTATCCGACGCTTGGCTAGTAGAATCGTGCTCCATGTGCTATCTTGATGTTGTCTTATCGCACTTACAAAACATAACAATATTGCTACTACGTGCACTTTGTCTATGGGTATGTGCAGGATCATGATGGGCCAAACTATACCTCTAAGTGGCAATGAAAATACAGAAAATTAGAATTTATCAAGTTCATGTGAAAATTTGAATGGATTATCTACACAATTTGAAAAAGATGTAAGAACGAAATTTGTAGAGAATTGAATCTAGTTTATAGGCTACTATTTTTTTTAAAAAAAACTAAATTTACTTAGTGAAAATTGAATATTTCAAAGAACAACTATTAAATTTTTTAGAAAAAAATAAAAAGTGGGTGTCTGTCCAGCCAACCTAACTATGAGTAAAAATATATATATTTTTTTGAAAGTTTCAAAATAAGTAGAGGACTCAAGTCCGGATGTGACGCATATTTATTTGAAATTTTTTTCCAATAAAATAATTAGTTATGATTTTTTTACTGTAACTTTTTTTAAAAAATAAAAAAGTAATTTTCCAACCAACCTAGCTCGATTAAAAAAAATTGAAATTCAAATTTTTTTTCTAACCTATAGCCAAAAAAGCATAGAGTGTGACGCAGGTTTCGGATCTCAAAAAGGTGAAATGGTTTGAAAGTTATGGATGTTTTTCAATCAGTGTGTCCATTAGGATTTCAGACACACGGTATATAGAAAATTATTAATAATTATTTAATAAAATGATAACCAAACAAATCTTATATTTTTAGAAAGCTAACAATTTTTTCTATAAACCCTTTTTGTTTTATCAATTTTGCATAAAAAAAGTCGTCAGCACGAAGGGTGAAGTTCGAAGAAGAGACTGAAACATGAAAACACATTAGAATCCATAAAAAGTCAACAACCAAAACAGATATCCGTCTTGCTTTGTACCAAAGCAAGATGGATATCCATTTTGCTTCGGTAAAAGCAACTCAAAATGGATATCTGTTTCCAAAATGGATATCCGTTCTGAAAACGGGTATCCGTTTCCTTGATCTATGAAAAATTTTGTACCATTGGTTTTGGATGAAGAGAAGCAACATATTTGAAACATCGAGGCAATAATACAAGAAGTTAAAGTTAGTTGGTCATTTATAGGTGTATCTATTGTTTCATATCACATTACACATAGAATTCTAATTAACAATCTAGTTTCCTCATTTGGGGGAACATTTTTTTATCCGTTTCTAATGGAATATTTAGTTAAAAATTGGTGGCTCCTTGTGAAAAGTATGGGCTCTTATCAAGTACGCATAACCAAGAAGGTTGATATCCATTTTTCTTACATGTTTGTTGATCACATCTTATGAAACGGATGTTGCTTGGTGATAGTTCTAGGTTTAGTGAACAATATTCTCAAGCTTATTGCAATTTTTACACTTGTGAGCAAATTTGGTACCAAATCCTTTCACCTTTTCAATTAATCCTGATAATGTCATCTCACTCCATACAAATCAAACCAACATTAGGACCATGTGAATGAGATTAAGGATAGCCTTGAAATATGAATCTTTGTACTGTTGACTATCGTTTTAGCATGACAATCCTTTAGGATCATTGTACCCAGGTGCAACAATCCTTCAATCTTCTTTTATTTATATTTCTTTCCTCTTCATACACAAGATTCTCGTGCCTTGTAGTCATGACAATCCACAAATCACCTAACTGTCCTTAGTGAGACTATATCTTATTTTGACAGTGATAGTCATCGTCCATTCACAACTCTCCTCTTTAACATAGATACCCTTTGCACATGTTTTGACTTCATGATTTTCCTTTTGTATGTTGTATTATGGTATGAAAATACTATGGCCCCTTCTTCATCCTCTTGTATAATGAAATTGAAGGTCGACACTTACGGTTACTCTTCTTTATTACTTGGTGATAATGAATCCCTAAGCTCATTTTTTATTGTCTTGAAGCCAAATTTACCACTGTTGAGACAGTCAGAGTTGATTCTTGATCATGAATATTGCGAATTACTTCAAATATCCATGGACAATTTCAATTGTGTTTCTTAAGACACCCATGCCTTGACTATCCCTTGATGTTGGTCATGATTGTGCTTGGATGGCACAATAGTTCATAGTTAGATTTTTGCCACTAAAGTTTTCCTTTGACAAAGTCATATTTGTAGTCCACCTTTTGATGATGTTCAAACAATATAAATACTTATTCTTAACATAAGCAATACATTTCTCACAAATACCAATGCATTCTACTCATAAGGTTCATGGCACCATGCCTATAGGTATGATAGTCAGCAGTGTACTATTATGGCAGCCTATGGTTGGTTTGACAATCTATAATAGTGATCATGCCTAACAGTCCTTATCGTTATTGTCATAATATATTTTATATTTGAGGCCTTGTCTACAACATACAAAGTTTACCTTTCTCACCCATACCTTCAGTATATAAAGGACATTGATTGGGAATTTTTAATTTCCACTCAGTCAGTGCAATCTAGGAGAGGATAGATTGTCTAAAGTTGTAATCTATTTCCATTTACACTTGCCATAACTATAAATGCTTAGTGTTTATTCTCAACCCCGGTATATGCATAAAATGTGACCTATTGTTCTAATAGGCCTATAGGGACAAAGAGGTGATAAAGCCTTTAAGTTTAAACATGACATGGTTTTGATAACTTCCCATAGTAGTAAGGTCCTGGATGACAATCCTTTGATGCACCTAATTGTAATAGGTGTTATGATAGTCCTTGGTATCTTTTCATTTCTTTCTTGAATGGCCTACAAATAAGACATAAGACCTTTTAGATCCTTCATAAATAAGAATTCTCATACATAACATTTAAACTTAAACTCCCTAAACATCCATCAATCCATCCATTAATATCAAAATGCCATGAATATCCTATGATCAACCATTCTAATTCCTAGGATAGTCATATATTGCAATTTTGCTTCTCTATACTAAAATAGCCCAAGGAATATCTACCCTTGAATTTGTATTTTAACAATCTAATGTCTTTATGAATAACATTGAGCCTTCTTTTGGGACAACATTTTTGCCTTTAGAAGCTCCTCATTTGATGATAGCCTAAAATAGAATAAGTGGATAGTCATAACATTTTAGCATAATGGGAAAACCCTAAAGTGTGATAAAGTCTATACATTATCTATTCCCATCCATGTCACGAAGCAACTATTCAAATGCTAGGCCAACATGATTTAAACAATCATAAGGGCCAACAATCCACTCCAAATGCATGGGAAAAGGACAACTCTTGGATCCCATATTAATCATGTTCACATGGCTACTAGCATCTTCAAGTGAGTCAATACAAAAATTGAAAGCCTCAAACTCATACAATTCAGAAAAATATACCTAATTATAAATTTGATATGCATGAATAAGGAAGTCCTCATGCAATACAAACTAAAATGTGTCATATTTAGACATGTCATCAAGTTGAACTACATCATGTTGAGACTCGTGTTTACTTAAGCATTACAAGTCACTTACCTCTTTGCATGCTTCAAAGTTCCAAAAAAAGGACTCAACTTTAGGTGTAGCAGAGTCCTCATCAATGACTGATTTACATGGCCTTCAACAAACTAAAATTATATATCATCTTTATGCTTATATGGAGGCTATATCATCTTTACAATTGTATGTCCAGGCTCTTTAGGAGTCTTCACAAATGTGTCCAAAGTAAGATTACTCAAATCAAATAATGGCTTATATCCAGAGCTTTATTAAGTTGATACCTAGGTGGATTAGTGTGTAAACATTCAAATTAGATGGTAATTCACAAGTTTATAGAATAATAAAATGAATCCCTAGTCTAGAATCCAAATGTACATAATAAAATAGATATCTGTTTTGTAGTAGCGATATGGACATTGCAGTGTCCGTTGGCAAAGAATTGGGATTTACTTAAATTTGCTTGTTCATGCTTCTCACAGGACGTCACCTCCCCTACCCATCCAGCTCTATAGAAGAAAAGAGACAACAAATGATCAAGAGGGATCACCAATTAGTGGTAAGTGATCGATTACTTATGTCATGTTATATATTTTGAATATTAAATTCTATATTAATGTGCACGTTGTTTGATTGTATTAATAGGTGGAAATTCAAAAATCTCTATCGAGGAGGTCTAGTCGATGAGCGATAGAGGATGAGTCATTGACTGGTTCACTATCTTCATGGCCTAGCAAGAGCCATAGATTATTTGATAGCAATCCATAGGAGATTTGATTTTGGGATATTTTGTTACATATGCCTATTTGGCTTTGTAAACATACTTTTGTATGTTATTGATGTATATCATTGTATATACCCATATGGTTTTATTTGTACATGCCTATATGGCTTGATATATACACTATACAAATTATTTTCATGACATTATGCATATATGTATATATAAGATCCTAATTTGGCACAAGTAGGGAGAATGCTTGCAAAGGTTATGTAATTTGGTTTTAAACGTTCCAATTGTATTTGCTTCAAAGTTTCTAAAGCCTTTTCAAAAAATCCATTTTGTGCATATCTTGCAATCATTGCATTCCATGAGATAGCATCTCTTTGAGGTGTCATGCCAAACTGTTCACATGCCTTGTCTATGCTTCCACACTTTGGATTTACACCCGCCAATTGCATTTTCTTAACATTTCCTTTCAATCCTTATCAAAAATTCCGTTTTGTGCACATATTGCAATCATTGCATTCCTTCATTTACAACACATGATTAAATAAGAAGATGCATATTTACAACACTTAAGAATATTTAGTAGTGTTGCTCATGTCACCAATACTATGTTTACATCTTCACATACATGGCTTACAACATGTGACAATATGAAGTGATGAAGAAACTTGTTATTTTGATGTATTTCAACTCCAAACTTGCGCCTAGAAGTAAAGGCGCTAATCCTTGATCAAACTAACCTAAAAGTGCGCCTTGGTACTTAGGGCGCTAGATTATGATTGATCAACCTAAAATGTGCGCCTAAGGCTAGATATTGAATTGGAAGGATAAAATGCATCATCAAAGGAGTTTATAGTTATTGAAGGCATCAAATGATGACTTGGGCGCACATCTACCTCTCTACACCATCAAATGTGCACCTAGATTAGTGAGGCACCACTTCATATCTCTATGACTTTGGATATGCGCCTTGATAATGAATTGATCTTGCAAGTTGAGGTTGTCTCCACAAGTTGAAAGAATGTCCAAAGAATACAAGGTGCCAATTATTGAACAAACAACCTAGAATGAGTGCCTTACTATTTGAGTTGCTAGTTCATGCTTCTAGAACACCAAAAGTGTGCCTAGATGTTGAGGTGCTAGCTCTTGCTCAAGCAACCTTGAAAGTGCGCTTTGACAAGGAGGTTAAAATGTATTATCAAAGGATTAAGTTGAATCAAGGAATCATCATTGAAGACAAGTAAAACATGATTGTGAATGAGGTGCACTTTTCATTATCTCCAACCTCACAATTGTGCCTTCCCTTGGAAGCTCATATTGTGCCTAAAGGAATGGTACTAAGATAACATCCATGTCAATGATTGAGAATGTGTCAACTAGAACAATATTTTTTGTTTTTCTCATCGTGGCGTCGAACGGACTACGCCAACGCGTCGGGGTGGGTGGGTAAATGCTAGTAGAGGTCTCGTTTTGTGCGCCAAGCGTCCCAATCATTCTAGGCAAGAGGCTACCCGCAAAGTCCCTTAAGATCCCTGAGACCAAAAATGCGCCAAACTTTGACGAAGCAATTCTTAGAATTCGTGATAGCTGGGAATGTTGTGTTTGGACCTACAGGTGTACGTGGGGTCCGTCGACAATAACCTCTCTCATTTTTGGTCAACTGCATTCCGTTTGACCGTGCCGAAATCAAACGCATTGTTGCAAAATGCTTCAATTTGATGCAGTGGAAAGGTGCTAGGTGTGACATTTTTCATTCCATAGCTCGTGGGGTCGAACGGATTGTGCCAATGCGTCGGGGTGGGTGGGTAAATGCCAGTGGAGGTCTCATTTCATCCGCCAAGCATCCTAGTCATTCCGGGCAAGAGGCTACTGGCAAAGTCCCTTAAGATCCCTGAGACCAAAAATGCGCCAAACTTTGATGGAGGAGTTCTCAAAATTTGTGACAGCTGGGAATGTCGAGTTTGGACCTACAGGTGCACATGGGGTCCATCGACAATAACCTCTCTCGTTTTTGGTCAACTCCATTCCGTTTGACCGTGCCGAAATCAAACGCATTGTTGCAAAATGCTTCAATTTGATGCAGTGGAAAGGTGCTAGGTGTGACATTGTTCATTCCATAGCTCATGGGGTCAAATGGACTGCGCCAACGCGTCGGGGTGGGTGGGTAAATGCCAGTGGAGGTCTCGTTTCGTGCGCCAAGCGTCCCAGTCGTTCCGAGCAAGAGGCTACCAGCAAAGTCCCTTAAGATCCCTGAGACCAAAAATGCGCCAAACTTTGACAGAGCAGTTCTCAGAATTCGTGACAGCTGGGAATGTTGTGTTTGGACCTACAGGTGTACGTGGGGTCCGTCGATAATAACCTCTCTCATTTTTGGTCAACTCCATTCTGTTTGACCGTGCCGAAATCAAACGCATTGTTGCAAAATGCTTCAATTTGATGCAGTGGAAAGGTGCTAGGTGTGACATTTTTCATTCCATAGCTCGTGGAGTCGAACGGACTATGCCAACGCGTCGGGGTGGGCGGGTAAATGCCAGTGGAGGTCTCGTTTCGTGCACCAAGCATCCCAGTCCTTCCGGGCAAGAGGCTACCGGCAAAGTCCCTTAAGATCCCTGAGACCAAGAATGCGCCAAACTTTGACGGAGCAGTTCTCAAAATTGGTGACAGCTGGGAATGTTGTGTTTGGACCTATAGGTGCACGTGAGGTCCGTCGACAATAACCTCTCTCATTTTTTGTCAACTCCATTCCGTTTGACCGTGCCGAAATCAAACGCATTGTTGCAAAATGCTTCAATTTGATGCAGTGGAAAGGTGCTAGGTGTGACATTTTTCATTCCATAGCTCGTGGGGTCGAACGGACTGCGCCAACGAGTTGGGGTGGGCAAGTAAATGCCAGTGGAGGTCTCATTTTGTGCACCAAGCGTCCCAGTCGTTTTGAGCTGTAAGCTATCGACAAAGTCAAAAGTTGCTAGGATCGAAATTTTGCATTCTATAGGTCCTGGGGCTAAACAGATTGTGCCAACACGTCAGGGTGGGCAAGTAAATGCTAGGGGAGGTCTCATTTTATGTGCCAAGGCTACCAATCCTTCTAAGTTGTAAGCTACCAACAAAGTGACTTTATCGGTAGCTTATAGCTTGGAATGACTGCGATGCTTTGCACACAAAACGAGACCTCCCCTAGCATTTACCCGCCCACCCCGACGTTTTGGCGTAATCCGTTCGACCCCAGGACCTGTGGAATGCAAAATTTCAATCCTAGCAACTTTTGACTTTGTCGGTAGCCTCTTGCTCGAAATGACTGGCAAGCTTGGCGCACAAAACGAGACCTCCACTAGCATTTACCCGCTCAACCCGACGCGTTGGCGCAGTCCGTTTGACCCCATAAGCTATGGAATGAAAAATGTCACACCTAGCACCTATCCACTGCATCAAATTGAAGCATTTTGCAACAATGCGTTTGATTTCGGCACGGTCAAACAGAATGGAGTTGACCAAAAATGAGAGAGGTTATTGTCAACGGACCCCACATGCACCTGTAGGTCCAAACACAACATTCCCAGCTATCATGAATTCTAAGAACTGCTCCGTCAAAGTTTGGCGCATTTTTGGTCTCAGGGATCTTAAGGGACTTTGCCGGTAGCCTCTTGCCCGGAAGGACTGGGATGTTTGGTGCATGAAACAAGACCTCCACTGGCATTTACCTGCCCACCCTGACGCGTCGGCACAATCCGTTCGATCCCCGAGCTATGGAATGAAAAATGTCACACCTAGCACCTTTCCACTGCATCAAATTGAAGCATTTTGCAACAATGCGTTTGATTTCGGCACGGTCAAACGGAATGGAGTTGACCAAAAATGAGAGAGGTTATTATCGACGGACCCCACATGCACCTATAGGTCCAAACACAACATTCCCAGCTATCACGAATTTTGAGGACTGTTCCGTCAAAGTTTGGCGCATTTTTGGTCTCAGGGATCTTAAGGGACTTTGCCGGTAGCCTCTTGCCCGGAAGGATTGGGACGCTTGGCACATGGAATGAGACCTCCAATAGCATTTACCCGCCCACCCCGACACGTTGGTGTAGTCCGTTTAACCCCATGAGCTATGGAATGAAAAATGTCACATCTAGCACCTTTCCACTGCATCAAATTGAAGCATTTTGCAACAATGCATTTGATTTCGGCACGGTCAAACAGAATGGAGTTGACCAAAAATGAGAGAGGTTATTCTCGACAGACCCCACGTGCACCTGTAGGTCCAAACACAACATTCCCAGCTATCACGAATTCCAAGAACTGCTCCGTCAAAGTTTGGTGCATTTTTGGTCTTAGGGATCTTAAGGGACTTTGCTGGTAGCCTCTTGCCTGGAACGACTGGGATGGTTGGCACACAAAACGAGACCTCCATTGGCATTTACCCGCCCACCCCGACGCGTTGGCGTAGTCTGTTCAACCCCATGAGCTATGGAATGAAAAATGTCACACCTAGCACCTTTCCACTGCATCAAATTGAAGCATTTTGCAACAATGCATTTGATTTCGGCATGGTCAAATGGAATGGAGTTGACCAAAAACGAGAGAGGTTATTGTCGACGGACCCCACGTGCACTTGTAGATCCAAACACAACATTCCTAGTTGTTATGAATTCTGAGAACTGCTCCGTCAAAGTTTGGCGCATTTTTGGTCTCATGGATCTTAAGGGACTTTGTCGGTAGCCCCTTGCCCGGTATGACTGGGACTCTTGGCGCACAAAATGAGACCTCCATTGGCATTTACTCGCCCACCCCGACGCGTTGGTGCAGTCCGTTCGACCCCACAAGCTATGGAATGAAAAATGTCACACCTAGCACCTTTCCACTGCATCAAATTGAAGCATTTTGCAACAATGCGTTTGATTTCGGCACGGTCAAACGGAATGGAGTTGACCAAAAACGAGAGAGGTTATTGTCGACGGACCCCACGTACACCTGTAGGTCTAAACACAACATTCCCAGCTGTCACGAATTCTAAGAACTGCTCCGTCAAAGTTTGGCACATTTTTGGTCTCAGGGATCTTAAGGGACTTTGCGGATAGCCTCTTGCCCGGAATGACTAGGAAGCTTGGCGCACAAAACGAGACCTCTACTAGCATTTACCCGCCCACCCCGACGCGTTGGCGCAGTCCGTTCGACCCCACGATGAGAAAAACAAAAAATATTGTTCTAGTTGACACATTCTCAATCATTGACATGGATGTTATCTTAGTACCATTCCTTTAGGCACAATATGAGCTTCCAAGGGAAGGCGCAATTGTGAGGTTGGAGATAATGAAAAGTGCACCTCATTCACAATCATGTTTTACTTGTCTTCAATGATGATTCATTATCTCCCATGTCCCTCACTCTTTATCTCCCTATCTCTCCCCTCGGACTCCTCTATATCTCCCTATTGGTCTGATGCAGAGCACACAGTGGAAGCTCTCAAAACACGGTGAAATACCCATCAAAACCCATAGTTCAAATAGATTAAAGCTTAATCAACTTTAAGAAACCTTCTCAAAGTCCAAAATAACATCAAATCATATACATTCTTCCTATCGGCAAGATAAACACTATCGACCAACTCAAAAATTCTTATACCGATGCTCTGATCACTCCACTTTTGACGAGCCTTTGAACCTTTCGCTGTGACATATATCCATCAGCCCAACTTTAAACTAGTCTTCCGATCTCCCATACCACCCATTTCTCACTCCACAACCTGTATTAACACATGATTAAACCTAACCCCTAAACCCTAACCCCTAACCCCTAACCCCTATTTCCTAACCCCTAAACCCTAAACTTGAGAAACCATAAACCCCTAAATCCTAAACACTAAACCCAAGAAACCCTAAACCTCTATCTCTCTATCTCCCTATCTCACTATCTCCCCATCACTATCATTCCTCTACCTCTCAATCTCTCTCCCTATGCTTTGGCCATGTCCCTCACTCTATATCTCCCTAATTGTCCTCTCTCTCTAAACACTAAACCCTAAACCTCTAAACGTTAACCCCTAAACCATAAACCCTAAACCCTAAATAATGCCCCTAAACCTTAACCCCGAGCCCCTAAACCCTAAACCCTAAACGCGAGCAACCCTAAACCCTATCTCCTACCTCTCCCTTATCTCCCTATCTCTATCATCGAGCTCTACCTCTCAATCCTTCTCCCTATTTCTCTGGACATCTCGCTCACTCTCTATCTCCTTATCTCTCCCCTTTGTCACCTCCATCTCTCCCTATTTGTCTCCTCTCTCTTTCTATCTAGCTATCTACAAAACTAAGAAACCCTAAACCGAGGTACACCCTAAATCCAATCAACTCTAAACCTATATCTTCCTATCTCTCCCCTATCTCCCTATCTCTATCATCCCTCTACCTCTCTTAATCTCTCTCCCTATGTCCCTGGCCATGTGCCTCACTCTTTATCTCCTTATCTCTCTCCTTGATCTCCTCTCTCTATCTCCCTATCATTCCTCTCTCTCTATAAACCCTAAATCCAAAGCCCTAAACTTCTAACCTAACCCCTAACCCCTAAACAATTTAAACCCTAAACCCTAAATAATGCCCCTAAACCCTAACCCCTAACCCCTAAACCTGAGAAACCCTAAACCCCTAAACCTTAAACCCAAGTAACCCTAAACCACTATCTCCCTATCTCTCCCCTATTTCCCTACCACCTTTGTCCCTCTACCTCTCAATCTCTCTCCCTATGTCTCTGGCCATGTCCCTCACTCTTTTTCTCCCTATCTCTCCCCTCAGACTCCTCTATATCTCCCTATCATTCCTCTCTATCTATAAACCCTAAATCCAAAACCCTAAACCTCTAAACCTAACCCCTAACCCCTAAATAATAAATCCTAAACCCTAAATTATAATGCCCCTAACCCCTAACCCCTAAACCTGAGAAACCCTAAACCCCAAACCCCTAAACCCTAAACCCAAGTAACCATAAACCACTATCTCCCTATCTCTCCCCTATCTCCCTATCACCTTTGTCCCTCTACCTCTCAATCTCTCTCGCTATGTCTCTTGCCATGTCCCTCACTCTTTATCTCCCTATCTCTCCCCTCGGACTCCTCTATATCTCCCTATTGGTCCTTTATCTCTCTCTAAACCCTAAACCCTAGACCTCTAAACCTTAACCCCTAACCCCAAGACCCTAAACCCTAAACCCTCAATAATGCCCCTAAACCCAAGCAACCCTAAACCTCTATCTCCCTATCTCTATCATCCCTCTACCTCTCAATCTCTCTCTCTCTCTATGTCTTTGGACATGTCTCTCACTCTCTATCTCCCTATCTCTCCCCTCTATCTCCTCTATCTCTCCCAAACTCTTTCAGTCCCCTCTCTCTATCTCTCTTTAAATTGTAAACCCTAAACCCCTCAACCCGAGCAACCCTAAACCTCTAAACCCTAAATAATTCCCCTAACCAACCTCTAAACCACTTCTCTATATAGGTGCAACTAATACCACTTTTTCATTGTTTTCCACATTTAATTATATTCTTTTCCATTTTCCAAGTCCTACATGTGTCCAAGTTGTATTGTTTGTCAAGTTTTTAGTCTAATTGTTAGTCCCAGCTCTCATGGTTATTAAAATGTTAGTATAGTTAGATTTATCCTTCAGTAACATTAATTTACACATTGTTGCACAAACAACCACACTGAAACATAACCTTACCTAATTAAGGTTAACCTTTAAGGTTCTTTCATAAATGGCGAGCTTAACAGATCCAACTAGTTCAATGTTCTTATAGTCCATGCTTACCCTTCCAAGAGAGTTCATGCCATGTTAACTTTGCATTATGTCCTAACATATCACATGAAGGACATCATCATCACAAGGAATAACAATGTCATGAAGGATTAACGAAGGTGTAGCTTCACCACATAAAGTATCATTCTTAATTTTATCACTAGATGGTGAGGGTATATCATGTGTATCCTTCTCAAACCATGTATCATGAATCAAATCATATGAAGGATTGGGTAAAGCAATTTAGGGCATGAAATCCAAAACGCCCCGAAACACATCCCCTGCTGCCCCACCATTCCTATCCCCGAAATATTGGAACATAGTCTAAAAGTGATTATTTCACATGATGAACAAAACTGAATATTTTATTATTGATTATTTGAGTAATTCATTAGTGATGATTCTTAGTGTTTAACAAATCCTTATGGATTAATGTGTAAAGAAGCTACCAATGTTAATTTGCCCTCCTCCTTCACTAGAAACGGTCTTTAAGGAGGTTCATATATTGATGGGAGATCCAAGATTTAAGAGGTATATTTTCAAAAAGACTAAAAAGCCTTTTTCCCAAATTTTTCTAGAAAACGGATATCCGTTTCAAAGTCAAACTTTGCCAAGTCGCGAATTTGGCTAAGTAAAAACGCGATTTTTTTCCTATTGCCACTGTTTGGCCCACGATGATCCTGCACATACCCTCATATGTCTTTAAACATTATAAATTGAATCCCCTATTATAAAATTTTGACATGAAACAAATACAAACATTCACAAATCTTAATGTAGTTGTGATTAAGGATTGTAAACAAACCATAGATGTGAGATATGAAATTTAGTTTTCACTAGCATTTGCTAGCTATGCAACTAATGCAAAATTATTCAATTCCTAACTTACCAAATGGAAAGTAATCTTTACTTCTATTTGTTAGGTTTGTCACATGTAGATAAACTGGTCTACTTGACCATATTATAAATATAATTTTAATATTCTTTGTAATCCTATGGATGTCTCCCATTGTGTTTCTTTAACATTCTTATAGCCCCGATCCTTTTGAGTTTTAGTTGTTTTAAACCTATTGTCACTCCAAAAACTTATGAAACAACCTTTTTATCTCTACCCCAACCATTTTCAAACCCTCGTCTCATTCATATCAATTTATAAATCTCATCATGCACAATTTTGTAATACCATTAGTTTGCAATTACAATGCAATATAAATTGTGATTTTATTTTTATCTATAAGAATATTATTCTCTTCTTTCTAACATCAATTTACAATCCTCATTCTATGTTTTTCAAGTGCCATGCATATTTGCTAATTACAACATAAATATAATTGTAACTTTTTTACTTCTTCACATATAAATTATAATAGTTCATTTCTAAGTAAAACCAAATAGAGTGAAATCCAATTACATTAAAAAGTATTTGTGAATTTACAAATATAAATTATAATAGTTCATTTCTAAGTAAAACCAAATAGAGTGAAATCCAATTACATTAAAAAGTATTTGTGAATTTACAAATCTATTAACCATCTCACTAAGCAAAGGCATGTGAAGCAATATTAGAAATATCTAACCATAAATGAGACAAAATCTACATCCACTTACATAAAACTATATACCTAATATGGCATGTGTAATTTAATCGCAAACGATCAAGCTAACATAGGCAAAAGATAGTACAATTAATCCAAACAAAAGAACTATACAACATGGCAAGGGTAGATTGTGAGACCTCCTCTCCCATTTCCTATTGATCATGAAACATTTACTTGAAGTGCTCCTCACCTTTTATTTTTTCCCCATTCTCCACCTCGTACAACTTTTCATTTCATACATTTACAAGTTCCCTGAAAACAATTCAATGAAACATCCTTGTTATCATAAAATAGGTCTTTGACAAATATCCCAACAATGTGTATAAGCAATGACCTCCATTGCACTCTATGCATCTAATTTTACAAAGCCAACAGCATGGTCTAGATTGCCAAATACTCGCAAAATTAAAAAATAAATAAAACATTGTCCCTTCATGCACATTATTATATTGCATGCCTATTTTTCAGATTGCTTCATTTAGCATCACCAATCATCTCCTCAAGAACATTGTCCCTATTTAAAATGATGGAAACAGTTTGCATCTATCACAACAATTTCTCTTGCAACAAACTTGGAGATAAATTTTGTAGTGTGGCAGTCAGCACATAATTGAAAGTTCTTACAACTCTAGTAGTTGTTGTAGGGGCTGTGTTTAACAAGCCAAATGCAACTGCCAACATTTCACTATGGTGGCAGAGAAATAATTATTTTTCATCCTCTTCCACATCATTTAGTAAATGTCCTGAATCTAGAAAATGCCCTGTTGCCTTAATCTCCCAAGCCAATTTCTCCAACTTTGCATAGATCCTGTGTCTGTGGATGCGATTTGTCTCCCACACAAAAAGAATTTACCATTTTATGGCCTTCAGTCCAACTACATCCAGGAATCTTTTTAACTCCTCTATCTTTCATCAATCTTCTTAACATTTGAACCTCACCCCACCTGCCCACTTCTGCATAGATGTTTGAGAGAAGAACATAAGTCGCAGCATTTTTAGGATCCAAATCAAAAAGCAGCGTGGCTGTAAATACTCCTAACCCTACATTCATATGTGATCTACAGGCACCAAGAAAACACATCCACACAACAAGGACAGGTTTAACTGACATCTTAATGATATAGTTTAGAGTGTCCTCAAGATAGCCAGCACGAGCAAGAAGGTCAACCATGCACACATAATGATCAATTGTAGGTGTAATGCAATAAGGGTTACTCATCTGATTGAAGTATGTACAGCCCTCATCCACTAAACCTGCATGGCTGCATGCACATAGAACACAAGCAAAGCTTACAATGTTACGATATGTTCCGAAGTGCTTCATTAATTCAAATATTTTGAGAGCATCCTTGCAAAATCCATTTTGTGCATATCCTGCAATCATTGTATTCCAAGAGATGACATCTCTTCGAGCCATTCCATCAAACAGTTCACGTGCCTTGTCTATACTTCCACATTTTGCATAGATGTCTACCAGAGCATTTCCAACTATAATATCTGACAAAAATCCCCCTTCCATTATGCTATGATGGATGTCCATACCCTGTTTGAAAGCTCCCATTTTGGCACAGGCAGGGAGGATGCTGGCAAAGGTTGTTGAATTTGGCTTTACACCTGCTAATTGCAATTGCTTGAAAGTTTCTAAAGCCTTTTCAACAAATCCATTTTGTGCATATCCCGCAATCATTGCATTCCATGAGATGACATCTCTTTGAGGCATTCTGCCAAACAGTTCACATGCCTTGTCAATGCTTCCACATTTTGCATACATGTCTACCAGGGCAGTTGAAACTGCAACATCTGACAAAATTCCTTCATCCATTATTTTTTGATGGATGTACATACCCTGTTCCAATGCACCCATTTTGGCGCAGGCAGGAAGGATGCTGGCAAAGGTTGTGGAATTTGGCTTTACACCTGCCAATTGCATTTGCTTGAAAGTTTGTAAAGCCTTTTCAACAAATCCATTTTGTGCATATCCAGCAATAATTGCAGTCCAAGAGATGACATCTCTTTGAGGCATTCTGTCAAACAATTCACGTGCCTTGTCTATGCTTCCACATTTTGCATACATGTCTACTAGAGCATTTCCAACTGTAATATCTGACAAAAATCCCCCTTCCATTATGCTTTGATGGATGCCCATTCCCTGTTCCAAAGCGTCCATTTTGGAACAGGCAGGGAGGATGCTGGCAAAGGTTGTGCAGTCTGGCTTTACACCTGCCAATTGCATTTGCTTGAAAGTTTCTAGAGCTTTTTCAAAAAATCCAATTTGTGCGTATCCTGCAATCATTGAAGTCCATGAGACAACATTTTTTTGAGGCATTCTATCAAACAGTTCATGTGCCTTGTCCATGGTTCCACATTTTGCATACATGTCTACCAGGGCAGTTGCAAGTACAACATCTGACAAAATTCCTCTATCCTTCATGCTTTGATGGATGTCCATACCCTGTTCCAAAGCTCCCATTTTGGCACAGGCAGGGAGGATGGTGGCAAAGATTGTGGAGTCTGGCTTTAAACCTGCCAATTGCATTTGCTTGAAAGTTTCTAAAGTCTTCTCAAAATGTCCAATTTGTGCATATCCTGCAATCATTGCAGTCCATGAGACCACATTTCTTTGAGGCATTTTGTCAAACAGTTCACGTGCTTTGTCTATGCTTCCACATTTTGCGTACATGTCTACCAGGGCAGTTGCCACTACAACATCTGACAAAATTTCTCTATCCTTTATGCTTTGATGGATCTCCATACCCTGTTCCAAAGCTCCCATTTTGGCACAGGCTGGGAGGATGCTGGCAAAGGTTGTAGAATTTGGCTTTAGGCCTGCCAATTGCATTTGCTTGAAAGTTTTGAAAGCCCTTTCAACAAATCCATTTTGTGAATATCCTGCAATCATTGTATTCCATGAGATTACATCTTTTTGTGGCATTCTATCAAACAGTTCACGGGCTTTGTCTATGTTTCCACATTTTGCATACATGTCTACCAGAGCATTTCCAACTACAGTATCGGACAAAAATCCCCGTTTCATTATGCTTTGATGGAGATCCATACCGTGTTCCAATGTTCCCATTTTGGCACAGGCAGGGAGGATGCTGGAGAAGGTTGTGGAGTCTGGCTTTACACCTGCCATTTGCATTTGCTTGAAAATTTCTACAGCTTTTTCAACAAATCCATTTTGTGCATATCCTGCAGCCATTGCATTCCATGAGACCACAGTTCTTTGAGGCATTTTGTCAAACAGTTCACTTGCCTTCTCTATGCTTCCACATTTTGCATACATGTCTACCAGGGCTGTTGCAACTACAAAATCTGTCAAAATTCCTCTCTCCTTTATGCTTTGATGGATGTCCAAACCCTCTTCCAAAACTCCCATTTTGGCACAGGCTGGGAGTACGCTGGCAAATGTGAACTGATCGAGTTGGAGACCTGTTTGTTGCATTTGGTGAAACAGTGTGACTGCCTCGTGAGGATACCCACATCTTCTGTAGGCTGCAATAATCGTATTCCATGAGACGCTGTCTCGTTCTTTCATGTGGTCAAACACTTTTCGAGAATCCACCAAATTTCCGCACTTGACATACATGTAAATAAGTTTATTATGAAAAGTTGTGCTTGTAGCATATGCAAATCGCCTGTGAGGGATGAAAGAGTGGACTCTTTTCCCTTGTGAAAGTGCGTTCTTGGGAATGCAGGTCTGCAATAATTGAAGATATTCAGAGGAGTTTACAAGGGGGTTGTGTCTAGTAAGCATAATGTGCAGCATCTCCTTCTACTGGATGGCAATGACATTTTATGATTGTGGAAAATGTGCAGTATACGTCTTCCACAATGACATTGCCAATTATTAGCCTGGGAAGTATTTTCACTTGAAGTTACAATACCCAATCAAGTTACAGACAAATTACTTCTCATGTCGTGCCGGGTCAAGACTCAAAGGATCATTAGATCTAATGTGACAAAGTTCTAACATCCCTCTGCTTGGTTGAACATTGTAAACAAGCAAAATGTCGCCTATTGCAAAATGTTGGGCAACTTCCAAATTTTTATAACATTACTACTTGCCAGAATCTGTTGTTATATGATAAGCTAAAATGTATATGGATCGATTAGTAAGGTTTTGCAGAATACCCAGCCACCCAAACTAGTAGTATGCTCAATCTCATTAACTTTCTTAACATAACCAAATGAAGAATAACTACAGAAGCTACACTGCTCAAGAAGTAGGGAGTAGTATACCACAGATCAGGTATCAAATCACACATGCATTAACCTGGGAAAAAGTTCAAGTTTGTAATCGGGCCTTCAAAGCATCCTATATTTCAGGGATGCTTCTTCCAGATAAAATAAAATCCAGACTTTTCCTTCTATTTGTGATCCCAGTCAACAAACTGCAGTTCCTGTAAATAAAAACAAACCTTTCAACATTTACAAAGATAGCTTTAAAACAACCAAACACTTGTTCTGCACAATCCAATTTTGATATCATCAAGAACATCTTCCTCAGTTGAATCATTCTCATGTAGATCACATTCTACAAAACCAATTCCATTCCCATCAAATTCTTGGCTAAGACCTTCAAGTGACACATCACATGGTTGCGGACTGTGGGCTGACATTGCAATTTTTTGTGTTCTTTTGTCCAAACTTTGAGGGCTAGTCAAAGAGTATTCCAAAGGCCCGGCTTTAACTAATGTTCGAGGAAAAGTGTTTTCCGCCTTAACACTAGATCACGGTCTTCTTGAACCTATGCATAAAGAAGTTCTTACAGGGCCAATTTGAGGTCCTAGTTTTGATTAAGGACAATCCAATGACAAGTAACAGTGTATTTGAAAAATATATTATTTAAAGAAATTAGCAATCTAAGAGAACTGAAAAAAATCACCAAATCAAAGAAGCCATATGTGAAGACTTTACTATTAGGTTCACTAGCTCTAAGAAATTATAAAAGAAACCCCTTTGCCACAACTTGGCAAGGTAATGTAGACAACAATCTAGATACTACAAATAACAAATTTCAGTATAGAATGACAACAACATGATGCCTATATAACGATTTTTGAACAACTTATGTCCAAAATTTGGTACCTACAATGATTATATAAAAATAACACTAGAAAGGAATTGAGCCTTGATCATCCAATATTGTTGTGAAGCTTAAACTTGTAACTTTAATTTGTCATAGGTTTTGAGTAGGAAACAAAGATGGCTTCAAAATTTAAGGAGGATTACTAACATAAGACAATTAAAAATGTGGGAAACCTTTCACAAGTGACAAAACCATGCCAATGGTTTGATTTCATACAATCTTGGCATTAGAAATATATGTATGCTTGATAAAAATCAAAATATTGAAGATTATTATAATGGGTGCTTCAAACCAAAAACACAACTCATTGAACTCAACAAAGATCACCACAACATGAACAATTGAAAATAAAAAAAGATATAATAGGTAGCAAAGACACATTGATCATTTATCCTTGTGGTGGATTCATGTATAAATGGAGAGACAAAAGGGGAGGTAAGGAGAAGATCAAATATTGGGATCAAATTGTTGCAAAGTTAAAGGATAAATTCCTACTAGCAAACTATCAGATAAGTTTGCTCAAGAATTTGTGAAACTTAAAGAAAAGGGAGATGAATATCAAAGACTATGTGGAGGAATTCTACAAACTCAACATTCTAGCTAACCATGTAGGGGATGGCAAGGAAAATATTTCTAGGTATATTAATAGACATTGCATATCTATTCAAGATGAGTTTAGTATGATTAGAGTGAGGCTAGTAGAAGAATTCTATCAATATGCTTTAAAGGTGGAAGAGAAGTTGTCAAGGAACTAGCTAAATAATTCAAGAGGAAGAGGACAATTAAATGGTTGGAGAGGATAGCATACAAATGAAGGAGAGTCCAACACTACTCAAAATAACAATTATAGAAAAAACCCAAGAGGAAGAGGCTATTATAGAAGAGGAAGAGCTAGAGGATTTATCAAAACTTGCTATAGGTGTGGAGAACTTGGTCATAAGGCATTGACCTTCCACAAGTATAGAAAAACAATGATAGAGTAAATGAGCCAATAAAATATTCCATTGGCACCATTACAAAATTTAATAGGCAGGCGTCATAAATGCATAGGTATTATAACCTATTTTTAAAAGAATTTTAGAATTAAAAAAAATTATATACATGTTTTTTCTATTTTTACATAGTAAAAAATAATTCCATTGGCACCATAAGTCTCATACCCAACAAAATAAGCCATTGGCACCATTCCAAAATTTAATAGGTAGCCGTCATGAATGCGTAGGTATTATAATCTATTTTTAAAAAGTTTTTAGAGTTAAAAAAAATTATATACATGTTTTTTTCTATTTTTACATAGTAAAAAATAATTCAAAGAATAAAAAATTGTTTGTTTGGGGACACCATACAAGATGCAAGCCTTGCATTGCCTATATGGCAGCCTTTTGTACCATTTCCAGTAGCCACAACAAGGTTGCAACCTATTGTAAGGGTCACTACCTGAAGGTCTATGTGGTCCAAAACCTCCATAGACCCCCTTCTTCAAATCTATATTTCCCTTTTTGGTGATGCCTTCATGGTGTTTAAATACTCCACAAACCCATCTAATACACTACAACCTCCTCACAATTGCATAAGCTTCTTTTGGTGATAAATTTGGCATTCCTCTAGAAACTTTCGTAGAAAATCTATCATTTTGATGGTGGCTACTAGTTTGGCAGCTCCCACCAACTTTGGTAGATTTCCCCTTAATAATTTCCTAAAGTTGGTAGTTCTCCTCAAAATTTAACATTATTTATGGCAAGTTTCTAAATTTGGTGAACTTTGCTAAATTTGGTGATTTTGTTCTAAATTTGGCTATGCTACTAAATTTGGTGATAGTGTTTTATTGCCTTTGTAGTCACTTTGGACAGAAAATGGGCTCACTTGACACTATTGTTCCTACATGTCGAGTCAAACCACCAACTCATTGTGGCTAATTCAACTCCTCTAAAAAAAATGCCATCTTGACTTGTTCTTCTCAAAGTCTGGATGTTATCATTCATCTCATTTGTAATCAATTCATCTATCTATCTATCTTTTCATCTTGAATATTGAAATAGTTGATATTTGTATTCTACATTATTTGTATGTTTGTGTGTAGCTTTTGTAATTTGTCTCCTCTTACCTAGATCTTGGCTCAATGTTTGGATTCTCATTGAGTCTTACATGGTATCAGAGCCACAAGGTGATTTGGAATTTGTTTGTGTCCTCTAAAGATCAAAAGTTTCAAAATTAAAGGTCTTCAAGAGAGATTAACTTTTGATTCTTTCTATCTTGAAATAGATCACACCATTGTGTTTGAAAAGCATCACAAAACCTATGAATTGACTGTAAAATCATCAATTTTGGAGTAGGGTAACAAAAGGAAAAAAATTTCTCATCCCCAACAAAATATTCTATTGGTACCATTACAAAATCTAATAGGCATGCATCATAAATACGTAGGTATTTGTTGGGAATTAATGTGTCTCAACCTTTGCAAGTTCCTAATGTTGTATTTATTTATCGCCTACTACTGCAATTTTCTATGTAAATCTTATTTTGTCACTTTCTTGGAGTTGGTACAGTGATGTGTCATCCTACATGGAAGGTGACTAGATGTATTTTTTGTCCTCATATGAGGAGGTAGGCATACCATTTTGTGGTAGAGGTAATTTGTCATGTGTCAGCATCTTTTGGGTGTTGTATGAGGTTTATGACATGTAAGAACTATGACAAATTCTATGACATTGTAAGAGCCGGAAACAAAAGGGATGAGACAAGTGTCATTTGCATATATGACACTATAAGAGGCATCTTTGACTTAGCCCATTTTGGGGCACCCAAGTTTGGGATATGATAGGTTGTAAGAGAATTGTTTATTAATAGTCAGTTATGACAGATTCTCTTACAATTGTAAGTGTTGTCACATATGACAGATTTTATGATGATGTAAGAGCATCTATCATACCTATTTTGGGCAAATTTGGGGTGCCCAAGTATGGAGGGTTGTAAGAGGTGTAAAGGAATATTGTACAAGTGTCACAAGAGTCAAACATGTGTTTGAAAAGTGTGCCACATGGATTTGGATGCCCATCTCTTGTTGCTTGCTCTAGAAGCTTTCTTCATGCTTGTATCTTGCTATAAATAAGGTGCTTGTGGCAGTAGTTTGTATGGTTCATTTGTAGGTACTGTTATGCTGCCGAAATTACTCATGTGTTCAACATTTGTGTACTCTTGGAAGAACTTGCGTTGCAAGTATGTTGTAATCATCTTAAATGATTTAATAATACATTGTGCAGGTTTTGGAGTGTCAGGGTTTTCACCCGAAAGGATTTTCCCCACATATATCTTATGTTGTGATCTTTGTATTTGCATTTGGATGTTTTTATTACCTTTCTTTTAATGTGCATCTTAATCTGTAACTGTAAGAGATAAAATTTTGCAGAAATATTTCCTCAATAGATTAGTGTAGGAAGTTGTTTCCACATACCTTGCTTCATTTCAGTTGGTATTAGAGGTTGATCACCTTTGGTTTTGTTTAGTGTAAAAAGAGGGGTTTCCAAGTTCAATGAGTGTTTGGGTTAAATCCTCCTTTCACACCTTACATTCAAGGACATGATGAAGCTATGAAAGCTTACCACTAGTTGAGAAAATGGAGTTAGCATGATTTGATGAGATGGTAAAAATAGATCAAAAGAGTTAATTATGCATGATTGGGAGTGATGGATGGGCCAATTGATGAGGCCATGTTTTGTCTTGTTTCTCTTACTTTAAGTACATATTTCCTAAGACATTCTAACTTTTATATATATTAATTATGTTTATAATCATCCTTAAGACATTGAAAGCAAGAAGTTGGGTATATAATATGTTGTTAATTAATTATGTGTGAATGGTTGATTGCCCATGAAATATGATGGTAATTTATGTTAATTTTACTAATTGTGATGTATAGATATCATGTGATGTACTAACCCCTCATGCAACAAGAATGTGGCTACATTTTATGAAGACCACCAGGCAACCCACAACAAAGGAGGTGTTGATATCTACAGTAGATAGTACAGGTACTTGCAGCCAAGGAAGAAGACCCTGAATTGATTAGGATGAGTCATCCATAACTCTCCACTCTTTGACGGTTATCCTTCGATAGATGATGCAGTCATGAATAATGAAGGAATCTTAGATTGTACTCCATGTTCTATTTCTAGTCTTGACTGTTCTTCATAAAAACTAGAGAGATTTATAGTAGGATTGTGGCATCTATACTACCTTCATGGCAATTTAGTTTCCTATTCCTAGTTTGCCTTGTAATAAAGTCATTTTCCAATGTTACTTGATAATGGAAAATTATGGTATTTATTGTTTAGTAGTTTTGTTCAAATAGACAAGGCTGATCTTTTCTATAGATAGATTAGATTTTCTAAATACGATAGAGGTTAGACAGAGACTGTATTATTAGATTTCTTTATTGTACTTTTCTCTTCAACATTCAATAAAGGAACTCATGTTTTGAGTTCAGTTAATGGTTTTGAAGATACAATAAAGATTTAGTTAGATTTCATGGAATCATAGTCACTCAAGCAAAGGCTACTTGAGGTACTGTGTGTCTCCAATCTATTCATATGTTTAGTTTATGTTGTATGTTTTTTATATATATGATTAATGCATGTTGTAATGAGTTGTGTTATATGAATTAGTTAGACTTTGATAATCTGTGTTGTTGAGAACTAAATGTTAGTTGTTCTTTTATCTGGAGTTACATAAGACCATTTGATTACAACCATTTGAAGAGGCATTAGTTATTTCCTACCAATCTTGCTTACTAAGAGTATTGCCAATTCTTGCAATTAGATTTGTTTATCTTTCAACTAGTTTATTCCTATGCACAACCTCTAGATTAAAACTCAGGAATCCTTAACTCTACACATAGTACAAGCATCATCCAAGAAGAATATGATTCCCTGGTTTGACAATTTAAATGTAACACATTATATAGCCAGTAGGTTTCTTGATATAGGATCCATCGGTCTGTTGAGTTGCATGCATATCCTTTCTGCATCAATGTATCAGTTAATAATGGAGTTCAACAATTTTGGTGTTGTTGCTAGGGATGGTTCTAAGGTTTAGAGTTTCTAAGTTCTTTTTGAGTTATGATTGTACTTGCTTTACTAGGATATAATATTTTTTAGCATTTAGGATTACTTAGATAGTCAATCTATCTATAAAGGCTAAAATTTCGATGATTGGTTTTTGGTAGTTTTATGTGTATATCCTCCTTTCACCCTTTCATTCAAGGACCTCGGGTCGAGTGGCAATGCACTATCATAACCTTGGTCACTATGAGATGTAGGGAACTTGGATTTGTATGATTTGATTATCAATTCTGCTCAATTATACCTCAAAACCCTAATTATGCAAAGACAGAAGCAAACAGACAAATATCAGAAAATGATGCTACAAAAAGATATAAACTAACAGATAACTATGCACTTGTTTTTGAGGTTTAGAAGCAGAACAATCAGGGACTAATGAGTGGGCACCCAAGTCCAATACCTAGGTTTTTGTCGAGATCTGGAAGCTTGATCTGTAACCTGTTCTTGCTGCATCAGAGATTTTCTTGTCACAGAATCCGAAGGACTAAAGAGTGAGCACCCAAGTCCAGGGTGTTGTTTTCAACTCTAATTTGCAAATCTAACACTCTGTAATGCCCTCCTACAACTCCACTTTTCCTGTATCTTCAATCTGTAACCTACAATCACAGAAACTTTGGGAGGGGTTGTGATGTTTAGAGGCTTGCCTTAGTCAAGCCCTGGAGAGACATTCAAGTCTTTCAAACACTGTTGTCAGATAGAGAGTGCGTGCCCTTGAGGGGCAGAGACAAAAACCAAATGATAAATACTTAAAAACACAAATGATGTCACCTTGTAGTGAAGATCTCATGGGAAGAAGAAGCTCTTCATGCCATGAAGAGATGATTGCTAAAATCTGCAACTACAAACACATAGACAACACAAATCTACTCTTGTTACACAATGAATGCCTTGAATCACCTTCACATAAAATTGAGAATCCCAATTGCTAGCTAGTAATCATCTAGTTTACAAATGAATGCCTAAACATGCTTATATATGCAACTATAAACACTCCCACCAAGAATTTCATAATTCAAACTTACTGTGTCAGCATAGGACCTAAATAACAGTCACAAGCCGACACTCAAAATTTGGGACTAACCCAAAATAGGGCAAGACTAGGGCATGGGTGCCCAAGTCCTCCCCCCTATTTTGGTCAGGGTTAGGTTCAAGGGATCCCCCTAGGTCCCATTTATCATGAAACTTAAGGCTCATTTCATCGGGATGCCAAAATATGATGCAAGATGTCCTAAATGTAGCTAAAAGACCTAGGAGATAAACCTTATGAGGGAAAAGCCCCCAAGGGCACATTTTCTGATGTTACATTTAGCCCCCACTTTAATGTATGTATAAACGCGAGGCCAATAAATGCATTAAAGTATGATCAACAAACACAGAAAACACACCAAGCACGGAGATGACACGTCAAACACATTGAAGACAATGACAGGCATGCAAAATAGGGAGAATATAGTAAATGCATAGAAGACAGTTAATGCATAGAAGACAAGAATGGTTTCTTTTCTTTTTCTTTTTCTCATATATATAAAATGCAGATGCAAGTACAAGGAAACTAAACACACCTCCCATAATGCAGGAAGCACTCATCGCGCTGGTCTTTAAACTGCATATATGGGGCAATACACACGCAAGACACACCAAACCTCCCAAAATACAGGAAGCACTCATCGTACTAGCCTTTAGACTGCATATGGGGCAACAAACATGCAAAACAAGGAAAGCATGACAAACACACACACTTTGAAGACACGGTAGACAAGCGATGGAGTGTTCCTATTTCTAGGCTCATCACCATCTTAGGCACATTATAGGCACACACCGATGATTAGGCTTCGCCACAACAATCGTCGAAGACATGCTTAAGGGTTGAGTTAGTCACAGAACCGCTCCCAACCTTCGTAGAGGACTTTTTGAAAATGACAGGATGGGCACTCTCTGCAAGAGATACACCACCCCTGCCTCCACAGAGGTCTTAAGATGATTGATTGATTGATTGCAAAAAAACTCAGAGTGCAGGAGGGACTCATTGCCACCAGTCTTTAAACTGCACCTGAGGAAAAGCACATTGCTAACATCTACAATAGACATCTTACCTTATATATGCCCCCACCTTAAGGTGGTTGATATTAAGTATCGATATTAAGCACGCTAAGGTAGGAAGAAAACACACAAGGGAACATGGACTCTCGCAAAGCCCATGCCCCCTAGAGGTGACATGTACTTTACGATCACCAAATGTTCCCACAAACACATCCCTGCAAGAAACATGTTAGTGTCTATATAATCATGATAAACAACAACATCAATCCATATGATCAATCAGACGAAGACCCAAGGTTATACTATGAATTTAGAGATCAAGGACAACCGTGGGGCTATATCACAAAAATCTCAGAACCGAGTGTCACCAAGGAGAGATTCAAAGACAAACAAAGTGCACGGAGTAGCAATATTGTTATATTTTGTAATTGAGATAAAGATCATCAAAATCACTATGTAGAAAGCATGAGTGCTTCGACTAGCCAAGCATCAGATAAGATATACAACCCCATCGTCATATTAGGAATTAAGTCTAATTTTTGATTTCTCGCTAATGGGACGCTAGGTCCGCATCAGTATAAATGTTTTTCGTCATCCACCCACTAGATAGAAACAATAGAGGAAGGGAAACATTAAATAAGAGATGAGAAACAAGTGTCTTAGGGACAGTTATGTAGGAGGGTGCCCCCCAAGTCACCAACAGCAATGCTATGTCCATAAGACACAACACATAACAATGAAATCAGAGTATAAAAGAATGATGATACAAATAGAAGAAGGTCACAACAGAGGCAGTCTCCTGGTATCCCAGACCTTACAAGAGAATCAAGGGTCTTTCTAGGAGGCCTAAACAACACATAACACATCACGAGAGAGATAAAGGGTTATAAATATTTACCTAGTAGGATCTTCGTGCTAGAGGCCATCATCCTCCCAAATCCGAATTCTAGAAAGAGGTACAGGTTGTTCCATTGTCTGTCTGATGTATTTTGATCACTTCTTAATCCCTAAATGGATAACAAAGGATGGACCTCAACATAAATGTCATCTCTTAGTGGACTAGGTGGTTTATGAAACTGTTCCTTATCCACGTCAATCACACCAAATAGGTCAAGATAGTCAAAACAATGGTGCGTTGTTAGGATGTCATCCATTAATGCTACACTTTGGCTAGGAGGATTATTCAAATTACTAGAGCTAACCCTAGTCTTCTCATCTGAGTTATTTGAATGTTCAGTTGTAGGAGAAGTAGGGTAGCTTGTGAATTCATTATCACTCTCATAATCATTGTCAATATCATCTCCACATGTTTTAGCTATTAATTCCAAACTATTATGAGAAGTGTCATGCTCTTCATTCAAAATGTGTTTTATCAGTTCTTCTACTACCCAGGAATATGTATTGATGAGAGATATGAAGTTGTTAAGATCAGATACATAGTCAAGGATTTCGAAGGAAGATGACACAAATATATCCTTGTGATACATAGCTTGTATATATAGGTAATGACATGAGGTGCATACTAAGGAATTTGTAAAGATTTTCAAATTGTGTGATATATGCATGTAAAGATTCCAAAGAGCACTAAGAGCATGAGGCAATGAGTGCCAAATCAGATTTTAAAAGTTTTTCAAAAGATATGCAAAAAACAAGTGCAAAACTATATGCAAAAATGACCTAAAATGCTTGATTTTTTTTTTGTACTTTTTCAATGCAAATATATGAAAGAAAAGGTGTTGTAAGGATTTTGATTAGGGGCAGAAAATAATATGTCTGATATCAGTCCAATACAGAAGTAATATCCATCACAACACACTCTTGATGCTAATATAAGATGGAGACAAGTCAAAACCTAGTGAAAAGACACTAAAATATGCAATTTTTTTACCAAATCTCAATGCCAAAGAGCATGACAAAGGGTGTTGTGAGGAAAATGATGATGGAAATAAAATTATATCAATAATTACAGCCACCTAATGCCTAAAAATCTGTCACAACACGCTTCTAGTGCCACTCAAGATCAAACCCAAGTGAAACTATAGCAAAAATATGCAATTTTTCACAATTTTTCAACTCCAAGACCTAGCAAAAGGGGAGTTGTAAAGAATTTTAGGATGTGCAAAAAATAATAGCAATTATATCAGTCACCTCAAGCTATAAACTTTGTCACAACCTGCTTGGAGTGCAATCTAGGTCAAACCCTAGGGCAAATATAGCAAAAATGTGTAATTTTTGGCCAATTTTCAATACAAGAGCTCAATAACAAGGTGTTGTGAATATTTTTAGGAGGCAAAGTAGATAATAAGCCTGATAACAGCTAATTAGTGCAAAAATATTCTTCACAACACACCTATGGTGCAAATTTTGAGAGTCGATAAGGCCAAATCTAGTGAAAATCAAGGTTTTTCAAGCCCTAGGTTTGAGATCTTGATGCGAAATGATATATGAATGTATTGTAAGATGATTTATAATGAAAACTAAATTAACTCATATCTAAGAATGATTTCCAAGTCCTAAGATGAAAAATGCAGGTGCAAATCTTGTGAAAAATCAATGAAAATGCTAGTTTTTGTTGAAATTTTCTATGTAAAAATGCAAATTTTTGACATCTAAATGCAAATTTACACTAAAAAGAAACACTAAAGCCAAATAAAAATTTGATTGAGTGTCTAAGATCAATAGAAAAATTTGAAACAAGATTTTACCTACAAACCCTAGTTTTTGGAATTACTAGGTTATATGCAAAATTCAAAATTTCCAACAAAACCTTAGCAATTTTATGATGAAAATGCAATGAAAGCTATTGAATTTTTGTAATTTTCTATAATTTAGCTCAAATCTAATGCAAAAATCATAAATTTAATAAAATTCAAATTAATTGTTACAAAATAGAAACCCTAGAATGTAGGTTTTTTCAATTTTTTTGTAAGTTTTCCAATGCAATAAGATGAATGATACTATGAATGAATGAAATCAAAGAAAATATGAAGAAAAACACTCAGTAAGGTCAAAACAAGTCCAACAACATGGGTTCACCAAAATGTAAAGGGTAAAATTTGAATGATTGGTTTTTGGTAGTTTTGTGTGTATATCCTCCTTTCAGCCTTTTATTCAAGGACCTTGGGTTGAGTGGCAATGCACTATCATACCCTTGGTCACTGTGAGATGTAGGGAAACTTGGATTTGTATGATTTAATTATCAATTATGCTTAATTATACCTCAAAACCCTAATTATGCAAATACGGAAGCAAACAGATGAATATCAGAAAATGTTGCTACAGAAAGATGTAAAATGACAGATAACTGTGCACCTATTTTCGGGGTTCGAAAGTGGAACAGTCAGGGACTAATGAGTAGGCACCCAAGTCCAATGCATAGGTTTTTTTAGGATCTGTAAGCTTGATCTATAACCTATTCCTTCTACATCAAAGATTTTCCCATCATGAAATCCAGAGGACTAAAGAGTGGGCGCCCAAGTCCAGGGTGCTATTTTCAACTCTGATCTACAAATCTGACACTCTGTAATGCCCTCCTACAACTCCACTTTTCTTGTATCTTTAACTTGTAACCTGCAATCACAGAAACTTTTGGAGGAGGTTGTGGTGTTTAGAGGCTTGCCTTAGTCAAGCCCCAGAGAGACCTTCAAGTCTTCCGAACATTGTTGTCAGATAGAGAGTGCATACCCTTGAGGGGTAGAGGCAAAAACCAAATGATAAATGCTTAAAAACACAAATGATGTCACCTTGTAGTGAAGATCTCATGGGAGGAAGAAGCTCTTCATGCCATGAGGAGATGATTCCTCAAATCTGCAAATACAAACACATAGACAACACAAATCTGCTCTTGCTACACAATGAATGCCTTGAATCACTTTCACATAAACTTGAGAATCCGAATTGCTAGCCAGTAATCATCTAGTTTACAATGAATCCCTAAACATGCTTATATATGAAACTACAAACACTTCTGCCAAGAATTTCGTAATTCAAACTTACACTGTCGGCATAGGACCTAAATAACGGTCACAAGCCGACACTCAAAATTTAGGACTGACCCAAAATAGGGCAGGACTAGGGCGCGGACGCCCAAGTCTTCCCCCTATTTTGGTTAGGGTTAGGTTCAAGGGATCCCCCTAGGTCCCATTTGTCATGAAACTTAAGGCTCATTTCATCAGGATGCCAAAATATGATGCAAGATGTCCTAAATGCAACTAAAAGACCTGGGAGCTAAACCTTATGAGGGAAAAGGGCCCAAGGGGACATTTTTTGACATTACACTATCTCTATACTATACACCAACACATGGTGTAGGAACAAAGCCATTAGCTTTACATCATTGTATGTGGCAGCCTAGAGACCATAGAGAGAGGTTTCTTCAAACCAGTTCAATAGAAGAAGTAGAAGAAAGCTTTGAATTATCCCTTGGTCTGGAGAACACTCAAGATTTGTTGATATTGCAAGTTGGAATCAAGACACAAAGGTAGAAGAAGCAATAGAAAGACCAGATGAGCCAGTTACCTTTGCTTTTCCTATTACAAACTAGGAGAGAGATAACACCTTGAAAAACATTCCTCCTTCAGCCCTACCAAAATTTCATGGGCTAATCACTGATGACCTAGATACCTTTCTCTTTGAGTTTGATGTACTATATAGGAGCTATGATTACACTACAGATGCATATAGACTCAAGCTCTTCCTAGCCACCCTTAAGGATGCTGCATTATGATGGTTTATGGGATTAGGTGATATCAGGATTATTGTCATGGCAGAGATATGAAAGGGGATGACATCTTTAGGATGTCACAAAAGGAAGATGAACCCTTAGAAGATTATGTTGAGAGATTTTAGTTTTGCCTCAAAAAGTCAAGACAAAATAAGCTCCCTCCAGAGTCACTCAAGTTGGTCTTCCTAAGTGATGTGAGGGAAGAATGCATGGATGCACTACATTTAATTGGAGCAGGGCATATTTCTCAACTTAGTTTTGATGAAATTTGTCAAATCTGTAGAAACTATTCACGCTCTACCTTGAAGAAAAATAGAGGTTTGAGAACCCTAACTTTGAATAAATGATCTACTGGAGTCTCCAAAGTAGAGCTCAACAATCTACTATCAAACATGAAAGAGGATATCATAAGCCATCTAACAACACAACTAGACACTCTGCACATAAAGTGTTAGATCTAGGGCACACAACTGAGAGGGGGGGTGAATCAGTTGTACAAAAACTTGCTTCTACTTCAAACACTTGATTCTTCTTTGTTATTTAATAGCATATCAATTAACCATTCATGAAAGCATAAAGCATAAAACACCGGAGCAGATAAACATCAACACATTGAATACCAAGATTTTGACGTGGAAAACCCGGTCAAGGGAAAAACCACGAGGTGATTAACCCAAGGATTATTCTCTGTTAGAAGAATAAGAAAAATAGATGTCACATGCTAATTAGGGCTCACTGCTCGAGCACACTGCTCACAAGAGGCTCACTGCCTACAAGAGACACACTGTCTACAAAGTAACAAGTATCACAAACTTGAACTGGAGATTGACATCTTTACCATGTCTGGATCAGTTCCATTTAAGTCCAAAACTTCTGCTCTACCTTTCGTGCTCCTCTTCGCTACCACACGCTCATCACACCAAGACACTCTTCAAAATGAATTCACAATCCCTTATTTATACAAGGCATTGACTTAGGAACAATCATCTAAGTCGGCAAACACCTACAAGATCATCCGTAAGACATGTAATACATCCGGTTAGCCAGACTCAGGAAGAACACCAACAACTGGTGGTCTTTACATCAAATCCAAACTCTAACTTCAATGCGGACTGCCAATAAGACTTGTGCATGATCCAAGGATCACCAAAACCTTTCCTGAGTAATCAAGAACATCCGCACTTTATTAGCTTACTAGAATTCTTCTCTTCTTCATCTAGAACTTCAAGAACACAGTCTGTCACCACTGTCACAAAGAAAAAGGTGCTTCTGGACCTCCAAACCATGAACAAATCTACTTGTCACTTCACACTGACTTCTTCAACACTCCCTCCAATTTGCAGAATGGGATAATGCAATTCTAGAGCTCACCAGACCAATCTGTGACACTTTGTCACCACTGAACATCTACCGGAACCTGTTCTACTGGAGTGACCATAACTTCTTCAGATCTTCATGCGGACCTCTGAAATCTTGACTGGAGCATCCCAAGACTTGTATCTGAAAACCCTTTAAACCGCATCCTCTGATCTTCATCTTATCTTGGACTTTTACCTTAATGTCATCATTGTTCTTCACTGTTCCTGATTGAGGCTAATTTTCTCAATATCCTCAGCACACAGCTCATCCAATCCTTCTCAATAATGCAATATGAGTATGTTGACATCAATGACAACACTGGTTATCCTCATACTTGCAACAATCTCCCCCTTTGTCATTGATGGCAACATATGATGTGAAAAACCATCAAGACAAGAACTTCTCCTTTCTGTCACAGCTCCCCCTATTAGCAACAACTCTTCTCATGTCTTCTCTTTCTTTACTTCTCCCCCTTTGATCAACAACCACTTGTTTTTCACATGTCTTCTCTCCTCCTTTGACATTGTTACCTTTTGAGTCACCCTTATTTATTTATTTATTGGTAATATTTCTTGAGCAAGAGCCGGTTTACCGTGTTATATTTTTGGTCATACCTTTGTTTCGTAAATCGACTCTTGGTCCTTCAATTTTTATCCGTTTGTCATCTTTGTAGACAAGGTTACTTAAGGTTTGAACCTTTAAACCTGAACCATTCTCAAAGTTCAAAGTTCAAACGGTTCAATATGTCTAAAGTGTCTCATAAAGCAAGCTGTCGTTTTGTATGTCTTAAAAGTCTTTGAACTTTCGCGTTGAACCATATCTTTACAAGTTCAACGGTTCATGAGTTCAAGTTCCTATTTCCGTAAGTGAATCCTTTGCTTATCTATGTGGCCCAATTGGCATGGTTGAACCACCACATTGAACCACCGCATTGAACCACGCTCTAAAAGGTTCAATGGTTCAATAGTTCAAAGATTTGATGATTTTGGTCCCGTTTATTCCCACGACTTTCTAAGTCAAATTTAGTGGGAAACTTGGAGGAAAATATGTCAGAAACTCATCATGAAACCGAGAGCTCTAATTTAGCGGAGGCTACGGATAATCATTATACTTCATGATGGCACGTGAATAATACTTGCTATTAATGAAGAAATCAGAGTTCATGTCTTTTCAAATATTTTTGGCACATATTGTTCCGAGCAATAATTATTCAATCTGGTTAGTGCCATTATTAACCAAGAACAAGCCAAGTTTAGCAAGTAAACATACTGTGCAACGCAGAGGAGAATAGCGCTGAAAGTGTAAGGCTCTTGTTATTCAAGCTTTCGCAGTGAATTCAGATATCTCGAAGGTGAGTTCTGTTTCTCATGTGCTATTCCTAGTTCTTATGCCAGAAAGAAGAATCTCTGGAGTTTCTGTTGTTTTCAAAATTTGAAGTGTTTTATTGTAATCCTCCAAGTATGTCTTTGAAATCTACGTGTTTGGGGAATGAACATGGCCCTGGTCTTAATTATTCTCACTCAGAATTTGGAGATACTGCACTAGTTCAATATGATTTAGAGGAATTTAAAGAAAGAACTAGAAACCATGTTCAAACCCCTACGATGAAGAAAATCGTAGACATCGGTTTAGTTGAGGTTGCAGCTTTTCCTCAAGCTATACTATGCCCAGAATTAGTTCAAGAGTGTATGAATAGGTACGACCCCCAGGACAGATGTATCAGAAATGCAAGCGGTGATGTGTTATTTCATGTCAACCGACAAACCCTCATGTCTGTGATGAAGATACCGCCTAAAGAGGCGTATTCCAGCCTTGATATTACTTCCTCCTATGGGTATTTCTCAGAGAAGAAATTGACTTATAAAAGTGTAATAGCGAGAAACTGGCTGCTGAAATTTTAGAAGGGTGGTTCAAGGTTACCCAGGCCACTTACCAGAGATCATTTGATAAAAGAAGTAAGGGATATTGTGGTATTGTTACACAGACTGAAAGGCAGTCAACATGCCTTTTATTGGGAGGATTGGATGTACTTTTTCATACAAGTCATCCTTCAAGGGGAACAATTTTTGGATTGGGCCGAAATAGTGGCTGATTGTCTACATCAGGGTTTAAGTAATTGTCTGGGTGACATAGATTTCTATATGTCTTCATACCTGTTCTATTGCCTGGCATCTACAAGAGAGTGGTTTGACCTACCTCATGCACCCTTAGCTGAGAATAGTAAAGTCTATGAATATTATTCACAGTTGCAGAGAGGGAATTGCTATGAAAATTATAAAAGGGTTAATGATGTCTTCACTAGGAAAATGACCTATGAACTGGCAGGCAATCTGGGTAAGAGAATGTCCAGTGAAGCAATGCAACTGATCAGTATCTATGGTAGCTTCTTCATTCAATTTTCTGAGTTCACTTACATCAGAGTTGGAGGATTTGATGGTGAACCTATAAAGTTACCTAGATATGTGTTTGACCGTTTTGTGTTGATGGAGGTATGTAGACAATTAGCACATGTAGATAAGAAATTTCCATCAAAAAAGGGTTTTGGTATTTCTTTTCCCATTGAACTTGGGCATTATTCATGCCAATCAAAATTTGATGCTTTGAATTTAGAGTTGAACCTTAAAAGGTTCAATTTTCAGTCCTTCACTACCAGGTCTCAATTCAACAGTAAAGGGTTTGTCAGAGATAACCTAGATCCTGGAACAGGGCATGCACACCTTCCTAAGCTGGAGGATTACTAGGAAGACTGTCCAGATGAATTTGAGGTCAGAAGAAGGCTGTGGTGTAGGTTTTCTTTGGGGCAAATAATTACACTCAATTTAAACATGGATATTTCTAGAATTTCTGATGATGAGGAGTTGGTTGACTCACAGTTTAAAAGAATAGAACAGTTACCTATTCTAGAAGTCGACTGGAGTAAAAAGGAGGAGGATAGAATTGAAATTAAAACCCTTCTAGTGATAAGGAGAACCGAGAAATGGTTGAGAGATAAGAGACAGGAAGGGGTTCAAGATAAAAATGCCCAACAATTTTCCTCGATGGTTGAATCATCACTTCCCATAGACTCTTCTAATCAACCTATTGCTATCTGTGGTGCAAGTGCTTCCAAGCCATCAACTAAAAGAAGCCCTACCACTAAGAGATCCAGGAGAGTCCTCACAGATATTCTACCATCTCGTGTTACCAGGTTGAGGACTAAAGGGAAAAGAAAGAAACAGGTTTCTGAAACAATAGTTGTTGATTTGAATTCAGAGGAAGATCCAGAAGAACCTATGGGTGACAAGGAGCTAAGTCCACAGAGAACAGAGGAAGTTGACACCGGGCCACAGCCAGGGGCCATTCTGGAGACCCCTGAAATATTAATGATTTCAAATGAATCCTCTGATGGAGTGAACCCCAACAAGGCAACCTCAGCCCCTGCACCAAAGTGGCTAGAGAGTTCCATCTCCGACAAGAAAAAAGTGATTCCTTTTGTTGTCCCTTTAGAGGACATGGTAAGCAAATGTTTGGGGAAAACCCCTAAGTCCAAGAAACTCAAGACGACATCCAGAATAAACATTGATCCAAACACTGGTAACTGGAGTGCTGAAATTGCTAAGCCAGTGACTGAGGAAGAAGTGCAGGATCCAACAGTGCACGATTTCACTGTGGAGAGAGTGGATCTCGGTGTTGCTTCTAGAGCTGCAAATGTCCACCACCTTGAAGCTTCTACTAAGAGGATGGTTAGTCGAACATGGAAAGATGAAAAGGACAAGAGGGAGTTGAAAAAAACTCTGCGTTCAATGGCAGAGTACATTGAGGCTATTAACAACCCTAACCCGCAGTCGATCTCACAGCTCCCCCTGTCTTTTGACCTGAAATCACCTGTCAACCAAAAGATGTTAGATCAGGTTCATAGAAGGAAAATGGTGACAAAAACATTTGACAGTTGGTTGGATAACATTGAGCAGAAAGGAACCGAATACATCCGTGAACTCAAGGGCATATATGATCTGACTGCTGCCACCATTGAAGATCTTAAAGCACAGGTTGCTGTTTGGGCCAAAGATGAGGGCAAGTGGATGAATGTAATAAACCAAATAGATGAAGTTCAGAAATATGGACTAGAGAAGTTTTTGACAGAAAAGAACCTGACTGGTGTGGATGAGGATTTGTTATATGTGAACAAGAAAAATATTGAATGGAGGAATTCCATATCCTGGCAAGGACGCTTCGAACTTACAAAGCTGATTAAGGAAATAACAGAATTCACTCAATCGCTGCAACGTGACTTGCAATGTATTGATGTTCAATACATAAAAGATGATGGAAAACCAGTGGAAGATGTCGACGCAGTGATACAATCATTCAAAGATAAAATCAGCTTTGTCAGAGAAAATGACAATATTTTAGTTGAGGATTTCTCCCAGATTTCTAAAGTCAAGTCATTACTTTATCTCTGTATAGACGGACTTCCAGAACACAGAAAAAATTAGGAAAATGTGAAGGGAAAAGGAAGTTTGGAGGTCAAGAATGAAGCATATAGGTATTCCCAACTTCCTGAAGATTCAAGAGTTCGTTGCTGCTTTTCAAGAATGGAAGACCCAACGTGCTTCCCAGGCCACCGATAACAAATCCGGAGATACAAACCCGTCGTCCCAGTCATGACCTCTTTGGCTCGTTTTCTTTATTTCAGTTCCTCTATCATGTTATTTTCAGCAATCTTGATCTTTAAAATCAATTGTTAAAAACTAAATCCCGTATGGGTTAGAGTTATGTTAACTCTGGCTTTGATTTACTCAAAGACATGATTAAGGCATTCATATATATAGGTTTTTAAAATCTTTGAAAGAGAGATATAGAAGTTTAGGAAAAGAAAAGAAGAAGGGAATTTTAGCTGAATTGTTCATAATTTTACATTATGTGATGATTGTCTGAGTAATTTTCATCTGTGAATGAGAAGAAGAAACAATTACTGCTTATTTGGATCTGTGCGTCTGAGTGTGTGGAATTAGATTTTCTGTGTGAAATCTCCTTTCATCTGGTAATTGCTCTTTATTTGGACAACTCGTCATATGTGTTCTATTCTTTATTGGTTCAGCAAGTTCGTATGAATGTATTCATGTATTTGAATATACCAAAGTAGAATCTGTGCATTCTATCCTGTTACTGTATAAATTTATCACGTTCATGACATGGTTATGTATGAATGTTAGTCTACCTTAAGCATTTTCTGGTTAAAAGTGCATTTGGATAGTTAAATAGATTAAATTCATTAAAAATATTAAAGGGAGCTGTACCTAAATTCAGAAGGGAACTAATTTAAAAGGTTCACCCATTTGTTGTTTAACTCATTTGTTCTTCAAAAGAGGGGTATAGAGTTAGAATAAAATATTTTCAGAATAAGGACAAATCTGTTAGCCAACAGTTTTTGGCGACTTTGCTGGGGATAAAATCATTAATTAAAGATTGGTCGCCTGAATATGAAGCAACAATGGTGCTTCCACACGAAAACATAATTCATGTTCTGCAACCCAATCTTGGATTTCAAGACAAGCAGGAAGACATTATTGGCCAATTGAATACCCTTGCTTGGCGTACTCGTCAGAATAGTAACCCAAGAAAATTCCTTCATCACTTCTAGCATCAAACTTTCCTAGATCTTCATCTCTTTTAATGTAACATTTGCTACCAAATACTCTAAAATATCTCACAGTAGGAGTGATGCCAAACCAAAGTTCATAGGGAGTCTTACCGGTATTGCTTCTGATTTGCACTCGATTGAGAGTGTAGACTGTAGTGCTAACAACTTCTCTCCAAAACATCTGAGGAACATTTGCTTCCATCATCATTGTCTTGGATGCTTCCTGGATGGTCCGGTTCTTTCTCTCAACTACTCCATTTTGCTGTGGAGTCCTAGGAGTAGACAACTGTCTCTTTATACCATGCTTCTCACAAAAGTCTATGAATTCACCAGATGTGAATTCACCACCTCTATCAGACCTCAGACATTTCAGTTTTAATCCGGTTTGATTCTCTACCATAGCCTTGAAGATTTTGAACTTCTCAAAAGCTTTTGATTTCTCTTTCAAAAAGGTAACCCACATCATCCAGGAATGGTCATCAATCAGTAACATAAAATATCTATCACCTTGCATACTCTTGATTCTTGTCAGACCACATAGATCAGTATGAACTAATTCCAATAATCCGGTAGAGGACTGATCCTTGCTTTTGAATGAGACTCTGCTCTATTTACCTAGCTGACATTCTTTGCACAAACTATTTGTAGGTTTTACCAACTTTGGAAGATCTCTTACAGCCTGAGTATTGCTTATATTGATGATGTTATCAAAATTTACATGACACATCCTTCTATGCCATAACCAACTCTGATCAACTTGAACAAATAGACAACTTTTGTTAGTACCAACTAGATGGAAGATATTACCTTTTGTTTGAGTACCGGATGCAATCTCAGTTCCGGAGCTTTCAAAGATCCTGCATCTTCCATTCTTGAATCGGAGATCATAGCCTTTGTCCACCAACTGACCAACACTGAGAAGATTGTGCTTCAATCCTTCAACATACAGTACATTATCGGTTTTGTTCTTTCCATCAAAAGAGATAGTTCCCCTACCTCTAATTCTACCAGCAGAATTGTCACCAAATTTTACCATTCCTCCTTCATACCTTTCCAAATCTAAGAACTTGTTCTTGTCACCTGTCATATGGTGAGAGCATCCACTATCAATAACCCAATCATCCTTTTCTTCAACTTGGGCAGCCAAAGCTCTTTCTACAACCTTATGATTGATAGATATTGGATCTTCTTCCTTGATGGCAATAAACACCCATTCATTTCCGGATTTGTCTCCTATCTCTAATTCATCATCTATTACTCCTTCATTATCAGCTTTTTCATGAACATAATAACAATTCTTTTGGAACCTTTGTCTGTTAGAATTTGACCTTGTAGATCTTTCTGGACATCTTGAGGCAAAGTGACCAATCTTATTGTAGTTGAAGCATTTAAAAGGTAATTTTCCTTCATACTTACCAGATCCTCTTGGCAGTTTTTTTACAATGAGGGCTTCAAGTTGAGCTATTTCTACTTCTTCCTCTTCCATGTCTTTCCTTGCTTGATCATACCATGACAGTTTCCTTGAAGAGTTTTCTCCCGGATCAAATCTTTGTTTGCCTTTCACATAGGCACTAGCTTTGAATGCAGATTTAGTCTTGGGGGGATCATCTCCAAACTTGGTCATTTCAAATGCAGCCAGTTTGCCAGCCAATTGTTCTCTTGTGACAGTTGTATGGGCTCTGAATTCATCAATGGCAGCAAGCTTGATTTGGTAGGCAGCAAGAAGGGATCTGAGAACTTTGCCAACAATCTCATTTTCATCCAAGACTCCACCAGCATTCCTAATTCCACACACTAGCTCATTTACTCTAGGCATAAAGGTAGAAATATTTTCATCATCTCTCATCTTCAATCTTTCAAATTTCCCTTTGAGACTCTACAACCTTGCACTCTTTACATACTCATCTCCTTCATGCAGAAGTTCCAGTTTAGTCTAGATCTCATAGGTAGTTGGTAGGTCAATAACATTTGAGAGCTTAGAGTCAGTTAATGCCCTTAGAAGAGCTTCTTTGGTCTGTAGATTGTTTTCAGCATCTGTGATTTCATTTAGAGTTGTCGGACCACCCTGTGGAGGTACATATGCTCTTGTGACCATGGACAAGTATGCTTTTCCCATACACTCCAAGTGACATTTCATGCGTCCTTTCCAAAGAGAGAAGTTGGTTCCATCAAACTTCAGACTATCCTTCTTGTATGATGACATCCTGGATCTCCTCAAGCGGTTAAGCTCCTTTTAGAGGAACTTGGCTTTGATATCTAGGGCACACAACTGAGAGGGGGGGTGAATCAGTTGTACAAAAACTTGCTTCTACTTCAAACACTTGATTCTTCTTTGTTATTTAATAGCATATCAATTAACCATTCATGAAAGCATAAAGCATAAAACACCGGAGTAGATAAACATCAACACATTGAACACCAAGATTTTGACATGGAAAACCCGGTCAAGGGAAAAACCACGGGGTGATTAACCCAAGGATTATTCTCTGTTAGAAGAATAAGAAAAATAGATGGCACATGCCAATTAGGGCTCACTACCCGAGCACACTGCTCACAAGAGGCTCACTGCCTACAAGAGACACACTGTCTACAAAGTAACAAGTATCACAAACTTGAACTGGAGATTGACATCTTTACCATGTCTGGATTAGTTCCATTTAAGCCCAAAACTTCTGCTCTGCCTTTCACGCTCCTCTTCGCTACCACATGCTCATCACACCAAGACACTCTTCAAAATAAATTCACAATCCCTTATTTATACAAGGCATCGACTTAGGAACAATCATCTAAGTCGGAAAACACCTACAAGATCATCTGCAAGACGTGTAATACATCCGGTTGGTCAGACTTAGGAAGAACACCAACAACTGGTGGTCTTTACATCAAATCCAAACTCTAACTTCAATGCAGACCACCAATAAGACTTGTGCATGATCCAAGGATCACCAAAACCTTTCCTGAGTAATCAAGAACATCCGCACTTTATCAGCTTACTGAAATTCTTCTCTTCTTCATCTGGAACTTCAAGAACACAGTCTGTCACCACTGTCACAAAGAAAAAGGTGCTTCTGGACCTCCAAACCATGAACAATTCTACTTTTCACTTCACACTGACTTCTTCAACACTCCCTCCAATCCGTAGAATGGGATAATGCAATTCTAGAGCTCACCGGACCAATCTGTGACACTTTTTCACCACTAAACATCTGCCAGAACCGGTTCTACTGGAGCGACCATAACTTCTTCAGATCTTCATGTGGACCTCTGAAATCTTGACTAGAGCATCTCAAGACTCATATCTGAAAACCCTTTAAACCGTATCCTCTGATCTTCATCTTATCTTGGACTTTTACCTTAATGTCATCACTGTTCTTCACTATTCCTGATTGAGGCTAATTTTCTCAATATCCTCAGCACACAGCTCATCCAATCCTTCTCAATAATGCAATATGAGTATGTTGACATCAATGACAACACTGGTTATCCTCATACTTGCAACATAAAGAAGAAATAAGAGGCATCAGAGGCAACTTTGAGCGAATACTGTCCACACTGTCAACAGAAGAAGGCTAATTGCCAATGTAAGGTTATTGCTAGTATTTCAGAGGGAAATGATGAGAAAGCAGGTTTTTGAGCTATAGAAGATGAAGAAGGTCAAGTGTTTTACATTACACAATGAAGGCCATGGCAACAAAGAAATGCCTCAGGACCCCTTGACCAATCCCATGTCATTTGCATCATCTACTTCAAATATCCATAATTGGAACAATGCACCTTGGTATAACCTACCACATCAACAATGGGCAACCATTTCGACCCAGCTAGACCCAACAATAGGGGGTATGGCCACCAACTATTCCAACCCTTAAATTATAATCCATAGTGGCAAGCTAATCAAAACCCCTGGCCACAACAATGGCGTGGGAACCAACCTTGGAAAAATCCAAATATGAGCTACCCACTGCCACAACAAGCCTTGCCTAAACAACCTACCCTTATGCCAAATATAGCCTCACCTACTCCTATCCCACCTAGAGCCACTCAATTGCCAACCCAACCTACACCTAACCCTAACAACAAGCCTATTCAACATGCCTATACTAATGAGGCCATCCAATACCCAACCTATACTGTTGAAGTTAGTGATGTGCAACTGCGCTCAGGAAAAATGCTTGTTAGACCTTCATCTCCACTCATCACAAAACTTCCTAATGAGGAGAAACCCTCCATCACTGATAACCATCTGAATAACCAGTAGAGGCCTTCCAAGCAAATCTATCCATAGGAAGAAACCATCACCAGGAGCCCTCCATTTCTAGAGAGATTAAAAATGCACCTTCTACCAATTCCATCTAAACCTGATTTTGATTTTATGGGGTAGTTGAAAAATGTCTGTGTTAAAATTCCCCTCATCCAAGCCATCAAGGATGTACCCATATATACCAAGGTTATAAGGGAATTATGCCTTAAGAAACCAGGAAGAAAAGAAACGATCCTTAGACAGTACATGTTATAGGATAACTTGTTGATATCATGTTAGGTAATTTGGCTGTTCCAAAATATGCAGATCCTGGAAGCCCTATGGTTGATGTAAACATCAATGGTACCATTATCAAAAACACCTTGATTGACCTAAGTGCAACCATCAATGTAATAACAAAGGAAACAATGAATAACCTTTAGCTGGATAACCTTAGACCAACTCCCACAGTACTCCAATTGGCAGATAGGTCCACTATCAAACCAGAGGGTTACATTGGATTCATGGGAATACCCTACAAACTTTATGGTCTTACAGCCCAAGGCTAGCCTAGGAGGATATCCACTCATCCTAGGGAAACCCTGGTTGGCAACAGAAGATGCCTTCATAGGATGCTGGTTAGGGAATATGATAATTTCCAATGGGAATATAGCAAAAGCATTGGTTCTTTATCCACCTGAACAACCTTTTGTTGATATGGAGCAAACTATCTGGCCGGACCTAGAGGATACTAACCAATATTCTCTTCGGACATTAATGACAGTTGATAGAGGCCCACTATTGGCTATCAGGATGAAGATGAAGTTCTTTCCAATGTCATAAAAAAATAATTATCAAATGGACATGTAGCAAGACCCATGTCTAGTATGTTTGACCTGCTCACTACACAATATTCTGCCTACAATCAACACTCTAGCCTATGCTTCCACTAGCAATATGTTTCATCATTTGTTGCCTCATAGTTGTAGCCTCAACTTATTCGGATTGGATATTGCCTCTGTAATGGCCATTGCAACACCAGTTGACATTACACCAGGTAGGACACTTAATGTCAATAGTGAATTGACATTTGTTTAGAAGAATGAACTAATAAAAATGTTGCAAACTCACAAGATAGAATTTATATGGGACTATCATGATATGAAGGGCATTGACCCTAATCTCTGCATGCATAGGATATACATTAATGAGGGGTGTAGGCTAGTTAGGCAACCTCAAAGAAGGATGAACCTTGTAGTAAGAGACATAGTGAAGAATGAATTGCAAAACTTGCTGGATGCAGGATTCATATATATCCAATATCAGATAGCCAATGGGCATCTCCACTAGTCATAGTACCAAAGAAAGGAGGTAAGTGGCAATTTTCTGTAGACTACAGAGAGTTAAATACAACCACTGGGAAAGATCATTTCCCTCTTCCTTTCATTGACCAGGTCCTAGAATCCTTGTCTAGGAAAAAGTATTTCTCTTTCCTTAATGGATTGAGTGGGTATAACCAGATCAAAATAGTCCTTGAGGACCAAGATAAGACCACATTCACATGATCATGGGGGACATATGCCTATTCCATCCTTCCATTTAGACTCTGCAAGACACCTGCCATATTTCATAGGGTTGTTTTAAGCATCTTTGTTGACCTTGCCCATGACTCTATGGAAGTATATATGGATGATTTCATCACTTATGGAGAGTCTTATGAGGAGGCCCTGAAAAACCTTGAAAAAGTACTCCAAAGATGTCAAGATCATAACCTATCCCTTATTCATGAAATTTTTTCATGATGATGCAAGGAGTAGTACTTGGTCACTTTGTGTCCAAGGCAGGCATTCAAGTGGATCTGCACAAAATTGGAATCATTTCAACATTGCATGTTCCTCAAAAATAGAAAGATGTCAGAAGCTTTCTAGGTCATGCAAGGTATTATAGAAGATTTATAAAGGACTTCAGTAAGATAGCTGCCCTTTTTTTTTACACTCTCTAAAGATGCAGAATTTAATTGGACAATTGACCGCCAGACATCCTTTGACAATCTCAAAGAGTCATTGACAAATACACTTGTACTCAGATGAGCTAATTGGGTAGTATCTTTCCATATACATAAATATGCTTCTAACTTTGCTATGGGGACTGTGTTAAGATAGAAGGAAGGAAATATGGAATATGCAATTTACTACATTGGCAAGAATCTACAAGGTGTTGAACTTAACTATACTATCACTAAGAAATAAATGTTAGTTGTTATTTATACAATCAATAAGTTTAGGCATTATATCACTAGGTATGATGTTTCTATTCACACTGACCATGCAACAATAAGATACCTAATGAATAAACTAGTGGTAAGTAGTAGATTGGTTAGATGGTTACTCCTATTCCAAGAAGTTTGATATCACCATTGTGGACAAGATCAGGAAGGCCAATGTTGTTGTTGACTTCCTCTCCAGGCTCCCTACTTGTAATGAGGACCCAGTTATTGATGATTCTTTTCTAGATGAGCACTTATTTGCATTGACTATACAAACTCCTTGGTATGCAAATATAGCAAATTATCTAGTCACAGGAAAAACACCTCCACACCTCTCACCAAGGGAGAGGCGCCACCTAGTGGAGCACATCTTTCCCTATTCTTGGGTAGCCAGCTACCTCTCCTATATAGGACCTGATCATATCATGAGAAGGTGTATTAGAGAGGATGAAGTATATGACATTCTCAAGGCATGTCATGATGAACCCTGTGGTAGACACTTTGCAACTAAGAGGACAATAGTCAAGATCTTGAATACTGGATACTATTAGCCAACCTTGCACAAAGATACAACTACCTACACAAGAAGATGTGACCACTGTTAGAGGATGGGTAGACTTACAAGAAGTGATGAAATGCCTCTACAACCACAATTGGTGGTCACACCATTTGAAAAATGGGGCATTGATTTTATTGGACCCATTGATCCACCATATAATAACAAAGAATATATACTTGCTTGCACTGATTATCTCACAAAATGGGTAGAGGTGAAAGCTTTGACAGTAGCCAGAGATAGTAAGGTTGCTAGGTTTATATGTGAGGAAATATTTACAAGGTATGGTTTTCAAGGGAAATAGTCACAGATCAGGAACCACAGTTTACATCAATACTAATTGCTAGCCTTATTTAGGAATATGAAATCAAACATAAAAGGTCCACTCCCTATCATCCATAGTCAAAAGGCCAAGTTGAGGTCACCAATAGGGAGCTTGAGGCAAAATTGACAAAGACAGATGCATTACACAAGAAAGGTTGGGCAGCAAGACTCTCTGAAGCAGTTTGGGCATTTATAACTACATGGAAGACAACAACAGGGTACACACCTTATGAGCTAGTTTATGGAAAGAAAGTTGTCCTTCCTATTGAGTTTGAATATAAAACATTGAGAACTACTGTCCAACTTGGGATGGACCTATCAACAACTCAAAAGGAGAGGTTGCACTAGCTTAATACCTTAGGGTAATTAAGAATGGAAGTAGTTCATCACAATGAATTAATACAAAATCAGAGAATCAAATGGCATGATCAATATATCAAAACCAAGGATTTTTAGGCAGATGATTGGGCACTCCTCTATAACTCAAGGTGTAAAGATCATAAGGGAAAATTGAAAACCAGGTGGTTAGGCCCTTATGAGATGAAGGAAGTTTTCCCAAATGGTGTAGTCCAACTAACCACAATTGACCCAGTTAAATTCTCACTAATGGTTAATGGACATAGATTAAAATTGTATAAGAAGCATTTGAGTAAAGCTGCATTCCTACAAAAATTAAGGGTAGATATGGATAACGAAGTTCCACAACATCCTACCTTAGATGAGGCCTACAACCACATTGCAGATGATCATAACATTCCAACAACAAATCAAGCTACCAGCTTGACTGAGGTTACACAACAAGTTTGATTTATACGCACTTTGTACATAAATAAATCATAATACATAAAAATAAAAATAAAAAAGAGAAGCCATCACAAAATAAAACAAGGAGATCCTCCACACCAAATAATTCAATCAGAGTTTGAGCTCCATCAATTCAACTCCCATTATCCAATTGAGCTTTCCTTTGGCCGCCAGCCACTTCACTGAAGGGACCTATAGCCAAAGGCTCTCTATTGTTTCATGGGACTTGTACATTTCCATATGTAGCAACTACACTAGTCGTCATTCCAATGGGACCTGTATCTACTGCATCCACAACCACCACACATGGGACCTATTATATTCATGTTCTGATTGCATGCATGAAGCCACTACTACCTGTAGCACCTTTTCCCATGGCATCTGCATGCTGCCATCTTCCACTAGCCTTTACCTTCTTGCTACATGTCACATAGCCACTGCACACTCCATTTGCACACCTCTTCAACATCACATCATTATGATTCACTCTGGCTCGTTAGTCGAGAACATCAACTCTAGCCGACATGTCATCATTTTTCCATGAAACATTTCTAATTTTGACATCACCTCAAAGGTATTTATCTAGCTATTGCTTTAATTAACATTTATTGTTTCTTATTTTATGACTTTCACAATTTGCACATCATTATTGTTATATATTATATCCCTTGGACTTTCTTTCAACCCATTCTTCTGTATGCCTAGCTTGTCTTCTCATTTGAGGACAAATGAACCCATAGTTGGGGGGGATACTGCATACGTATGAATTATTTTACGTACAATCAAATTTATTAAATCCCTTCCTTCATAACTTCATAATTATGACTATCTGCCACATAATATACAAGCCGATAGACTAGCAACTAGTAGAAGAACTGGTAAGAAGGGTCTGGCGAGTAAAATTGGACAAAGAACAAGGGATTAAGCTGCGAAAATTGAGTTGGTAGAGTAGAATTGGAGAGTTTCATGAGATATCATGATGAGTGGTGATTCGATCAGGAGAGAGCCTACTGTCCACTTGACATTAATATCTGATAGGGATTGCATGCCTATGTTTCAGCAGGTGGGGTGGTTGGAATATTTTCTTAAGATAACATAGTATAATGAAGACATTACCTAGCCATTTGCAGGAACATTCTAGAATGAGGAAGCTATAGTGAAAGTGTTACGGGTTGATGTGACTATAGCTACCATAGCTAAGGTTATGGGGCTACAGGCTGTTTGAGAAGAATTCCCTGTAAGAGCTGATGCCCTTTCAACAAGGGCCGAGTTCATACAACCATGTGAAAGGATGGAATCTACATCTCAAGGTACCAAATAAATCTCTTTACCCTGGTTATGGGCCTCTATTCTGCGATGGGAGGTAATCTTTTCTTTATACTATACATTTCAAACTTTTGAGCCATCTCCATCACAGAAGGGTAGTGAATGTTCCAAAATTTTGTTCGGTTTGTTAAAAAGGATGTCTATTGAATATAGAAGTAACAATTTCCAGTCTTCATTGTCTCATCATGGTTGGTTGTGCTATTAGTAAAAAGGAGTTTATCTATTCAGTACCCTGATATTTCTTGGGAATGCTTTCTTGAAATTAATCATGTCAATGAGGGACCTTTGAGGGTTGAACTGGAGAGAGAAGAAGAGGCACATGTAGAAATTTACAAATAGGGGAAGAAGAGGAAGCACCTGCGACCTCTTCTCACCTAGAAGCTTCACTTACTCACTGTCATGCAATTACTAAGGAACATCTAGCTCCATCCCTAATAATCATATAGGTGAACTTGCTAGTTCTCCCCCACCTACAATTTCACTAGTTTTGACCTCCTTGCCAAAGCATGCACTATCACAGACTTCTAGCCGTAGAAAGAAAAAGTCAAAATGAAAACTACAGTATGTAGCTTCTAGCTCACCCCCTGTAGCACCTGAAACTGCCCATGAAACTCCTTCTGTCTCAAAGCCCACCAAAAAAAAAAATCATCCTCTTCTTTTTCTAGAGCCAGGAAGAAACAAAAGGTCCGTACTCAATCATATAGGCGCTCAGACCACCTAAAGGAGAAAGAACTTTCAGGGGGAAAACCACACATGAAAAGAAGAATGTGGTTGATTAACACACTGATATAGACTCCAAAAGGGAGCATTTGTTTGTTGATAGGAACAAAAGAATGTGACCACACACTCATTTTGGAGCCTGATACAGAGTCCGAGGAGGAAGATTTATTAACAACTAGGAAAAGCACCAACCTCCCCCTGAGATTGAAAATCAAGATTTCTCAACCTCTCTAGATGAAACACAAGAAGAAGAATTGTTGTTGGATTCTAAAGACACAATAGAGGGAGAGAAGGATGAATTATAGCTGGCCCTACAAAAAATTGCAGAATTGGAGAAGCAATTGAGGGATTTTCAACAAAAAGAGATAGGGTTAAATGAATGGGTTAAGAAGTTGGAGGATCAACTACATGTTTTCCAGAAATAAGGCTCAAGAACATTTGGCCCTATTGGCCATTATAGAAATCAATAGAAGAAATATAGAGCCTATGCAATCAAAAGAATAGTTAGAAGAACCTGCTCCATCCACCTTATTTACAATTACCTTGCAACTATGGAGTAAGATAGATGAATTAGTAAAAGAATAGGGTGAACTGGAAGAGAAGCATAGCAAGGAGCTAGAGGTGAAAAACACAGAAATAAAAATATTGAAATTCAAAATAGACAGAATGGAAGACATGACTGTCCAATTGATGAGGTGTTGACCACCTGCAAGGGTTTATTCCCTCTATCTATAGGAGCAGTATCTGAGCTTTCAGTTTAGCCAACTTTACAGAGATGCCCATGTTTCACTTTTTACCCCTTCCTTATTTCTAACGGCCTACCAAAGAGCTGCCCCTGAAATGCAAAACCAACTGTGTGGATTCTACTTGCATGAACTTGTCATTCCATATGACACTCACTGAATCCCTTAGTTGTTATTAAGGATATTTAATTAAAGGCTCTAACCTCATTCATTCAAAATGAGCATAGGAGAGGAGTGTTATAGCAGTAGTATAATGAGAGAGAGAAGTCACTCCCTCTCAAACTTAGGGTAGAATCCCCAACTCCTCAAAAGATAGTGGAGGAATGGGTAGACCTAATTGAACATCAAGAGGTAGAAACTAAATTCCTGGAATGTAGAGCCATGGATTACAAGAAATTCAGGGAATTGGTTGAAGGAATTGGTAAGGAAGCTTTGGGTTTCTCACAGGGTAGGTGGAAAGAGTTGACACCAGTATTGTAGAGGAAAGAGCCTCATTCAATATTCAACCTCTTAGCAGCAATCAATAGGGTACATAGATACATAAGATCAACCAATAAACATGGGATATCATGGCTACCATTAGTATTCTATCCTCCCATGCTTCTTTATCCCATTCCACATTGGATGGGGCAGAGGACGAATTAGGAAGCAGAACAAGCTAGGTTGAATAGGTTGGCAGAGTAGAAGGGCTTCTATCTCAAACAAGATAGAGGGGTAGAAGAACCTACAAATTATAGGGAGATAGCTCTTCAATACAATCAGAGGCCTTGGTTGTTGGAGGACCATCAACATGTTTAGTTGGGGGTGTGATGAGGCCATGTTTTGTCTTGTTTCTCTTGCTTTAAGTACATATTTCCTAAGAAATTCCTAGACTTTTATATATATTAATTATGTCTATAATCATCCTTAAGACACTGAAAGCATGAAGATGGGTATATAATATGTTGTTAATTAACTATGTGTGAATGGTTGATTGCGCATGAAATATGATGGTACTTTATGTTAATTTTAGTAATTCTGATGTATAGATATCATGTGATATACTAACCCCTCATGCAACAAGAATGTGGCTACATTTCATGAAGACCACTAGGCAACCCGCAACAAAGGAGGTGTTGATATCCATAATAGATAGTACAGGCACCTATAGCCAAAGGAAGAAGACCTTGAATTGATTGGGATGAGTCATCCATAACTCTCCACTCTTTAAAGATTATCCTTTGACAGACGATGTAGTCATGAATAAGGAAGGAAACTTAGATCGTCCTCCATGTTCTATTTCTAGTCTTGACTATTATTCATAAAGACTAGAGAGAGTTATAGTAGGACTGTGCCATCTATACTACCTTCATGACAGTTTAGTTTTCTATTCCTAGTTTTCTTTGTAATAAAGTCCTCTTCCTACGTTATTGGATAATGGACAGTTATGGTATTTATTGTTTAGTAGTTTTGTTCAAATAGACAAGGTTGATCTTGTCTATATAGATAGATTAGATGTTCTATATATGACATAGGTTAGATAGAGACTGTATTATCACATTTCTTTATTGTACTTTTCTCTTTAGCATTCCATAAAGGAACACATGTTTTGAGTTCAATTAATGGTTTTGAAGATACAATAAAGATTTAGTTGGTGTTCATGGAATCACAATCACTCAAGCAAGGGCCACTTGAGGTACTGTGTCTCTCCAATATGCTCATATGTTTAATTTATGTTGTATGTTTATATATATGATTAATTCATGTTGTAATGAGTAGTGTTATATGAATTAGTTAGACTTTAATAATCTGTGTTGTTGAGTCAAGGTGATCACCGAACTAATTGTTAGCTGCTCTTTTATCTAGAGTTACATAAGACCATTTGATTATAGTTGTTTGAAGAAGCATTAGTTATTTCCTACTAGTCTTACTTACTTAGAGTGTTGCTAATTCTTGCAATTAGAATTGTTTATCTTTCAACTAGTTTATTCCTATGCACAACCTCTAGATTAAAACTTAGGAATCCTTAATTGTACACATAGTACATGCATCATCTAAGAAGAATACGATTCCTTGGTTTGAGAATTTAAATGTAACACATTATATAGCCAGTAGGTTTCTTAATATAGGTTTTGTTGGTCCGTTGGGTTGTGTGCATGCCCTTTCTGCATCAATGTATTGGTTAATAATGGAGTTCAACACCAACAAATAGCTCCATCTATGTTAGCGTCAAAATTACATGCAAACTAGAGCAAAAACAAAGCTTTTTGGGGCCTGAACTAGAGAGTAACTCATGCATGAAACCATGACAAGGTCACCCATGGGTCACTACTTTTTCCAGTAGGGTCACCAAGGGGTTGCCTGGGGGAGATCTTGGGTTTCCTGGGGGAGACCCATGGGTGACCCAAAAAGGAGCATTTCTAGGTAAAAAATAAGGGTTGGAGCATGGTCCTAGAAGGTCAAAGATGCAATCTAGCTTTTGAAATAGTTCAAATGGATGAAAAAAGGAGGATCCCCCCTTTTAACAATAGGGTTTCTTAGCGGAGATCTAGAAATAATAGGGGGATCTGGAAAAGACAAAATCTTTGTCAATTATGAAAGTTGGGATTGGTCTGGGAGGTCATTTAGAGGTCTCTAGATGGCGGAAATGCATGAAAAAGGTGAAATTCATAAGTTATGATGAAATTTATCTATATAGGCAAGGTCAAGAGTGAAAAAGAAGAAATGTCAACAAAGGTAAAAGTGAGTAAAAATTAGAATCATGATGCATTGATGAAGCAAAAGATTGTCATCTATGTGTTGCTAAGGTGAGCACTACTAAGAGGGCATTTTATTACACACTTCCATGTAAGTGTTTAGGATTACATCTCATTATTGGGTCCTCATGAAAAATCATGCACATTTTTAGTGCTTATAGAGTCAAGGTCCACTTACAGTGTTTCATTGATGGTAGAGGTGGAGGTGGAGTAGTGGCTCTTTGATTGATCTATAGGCACTAATGTGAAAGCTCTAAACAACTATACCATTGATCTTATTGGTGGGACTTGGTATGGGATGGCAATGAAGGTAGAACATTGGCCATGTAGTGCAATTGATATTCCCTAATGATCAACCAAGGTCTGAAGATGTTGGATTTCACGTGCAACCATGCTAGCTTGAAATTTAATCTACATGAGTACATTAGAGATTATCAATTATTTGTAATGAATAAAAAAATTAGCATCGATGGTAAAATTAGCAAAAATAGTAGAATTTCTATATTTCTAGATGTAGAAAATAATCTCTAATATGAAAGTATGCCACAATTGAGAAAACTCAACAAGAAATTTTACCCTATATCCAAATAAGACGTTGTGCCATATGAACAATTCAATCCTTAGAGGCCAAAAAAATCATGCACCCATTGCCATGCCTTTAGATCTTGAGGACATTACTAGAAGAAATGAATAATTATTTCAAGTTACTCATAAAAAGGACACTATGGACTAGAAATGCCAAGGTGAGTCAATCTAGTAACAATAGGAAGACCCCCATAAAGCAAAACCCTAGGCAAATTGAGTAATTTGGGGCTTTGTTGACCTACATATAGAAATGCAAAGTTTGTGCTTTCTAGTTTGAATCCAACCTATAGTTTGAAGTTGGGAAATAGGGAAGAAATATTAAATTTGGTTTTGGTTCACTTTCAACAAATAGTAGTGTTTATTCATGTTATATGATTGTTGTTGCAAGTAAACTTGTAGCAAAGGTAGTTGTGCTTTCATTTTTTTATGTGTGAGTCTAGATTTGTATACTTCATGCTCAAATTAATGGCAATCTATTACATGTTGATTGAACCTTGAACTCATGCAAAACTAAATTTGTATTTCATGAAATTAAATCAAGCTTCATGTTTTCTAGACTTAGGCTCATGTATCAAATATGGTCTTAATGTCAAGTGTCAATCTAATGTGGCATGGTGACGAACATATGGTTTTGAACACTAGTGCAATGTTATAGGATAGTGTTTGCAAGTATACTAGCTAGGGCCCATGCTGAAGAGTGAAAATGACCATGCCATTTGAATTGAGGTGTTTACATGAGATATGATTTCCAAAAATGTACATAAAACTAAGTTCAAGATAGAAGTTTGAGAAGAGCACAATAGATTGAATTATGGTATCCATATAAATGTCCAACATGGTAGTCCACAAGGGAAACATGTAGAGGGGCACATGTCAAAATACTTCCTAATCTGATGAATGATTTTGAGATAGAATATCAAGATATGTGGATGAATTTTTTTTCAAATATTTATATGAGTGTATAAAAGAGTGATTGAGGGATTTTTCTAACCATTATTTTTCTTCTTGGGATGATATTATTGTAACTTTTAAGGGCTGATGCAAGAAGTTGGGTCCATAATAAGCTCAAAAAGTGGAAGTATTTTTGCTGTTTTTTAGAATTTGTCACACTTGGACTTAAAATTTGAAGCACTTACACAACGAATCTTGAAAAAAGTCAGTAATATAAAATTTAGTATTTTGAATCTAGTTTCCAAATATATAATTTATTCAAAAACCCAAATGACAGAAATTTAATTTTGATAGGTATGTATAAAAACCACTTTTTAAAAGTCATTTTTTTTACCATACCATGCACGTGTACGAACACCACTTTTTGACCTAAATGAAAGTATTTTTCTAATTCCTTTTGGGAAAAGATACCTAACAACATGAAGATTGATGAGGATATTTTCTTGTATTTTTTTTCTGAATATTTTTTTTTAATTGAATTTTTATTGGCCCTATTTGCTATTTTTAAAAATCAACGTGTACGAGCAACATAATTGGACCTAAACTAAACATTTTTTGATTTTTTTTCATTTTATAGAGAATTGTCTAAAGATTGATGTCATATAATTTTTTAACAAAAAAGTCAACCAAAAAAAAGTTAAAAAACAAAAATAACTTGATATTTCAAGTTTATGTACCAGTTTGCTTAGAAATTAATTAAAAAATATCAAACATAAACCAATCTTAACAAAACTTATATATTTGGAAACTAGACATCGTGTTCTATAATGGGTTTTAATTTCGTAGATTAATTCATAAAAAAGGTCCATCAACTATATTGTCAAAATTCAACATTTCTCTTGAACATGCCTTAGTTTTTTAGTTGTGGGTCAAAGGCTAAGGGTCGGGTTGCCAAGCCTTTCCTAAGCCTCAAAATTTGAAAAATGCTTACGCATTATAAAACGCATACACATTCTTAAAACTAAACTCGTACGCATTATGTATTTCCCATTTGAATACCTTTAAGAAACACATATGTGTTTCTAAAACGCATACGCGTTATAACACGTACATGTTTTATAATGCATATGCGTTTTATAAAGTGTATGCATTTTAGGCTTGGGTACCCATAGCTAAGTGCGTACACGTTTTTTCAATAACGCATACACGTTTCTTGCAAGATTTTTTTTTAGCCGAAACTTCCCCTCTTCGTGGACCCAACTTCTTGCTTTTACCCTTAATAGGTAATTTATATGTGAGACAAACTCTAGTTTTCTTGTTCAAGAACTTTACAATATCAAAAGACAAGAAGGGATTATTTCTCAATTTTTATTAACAAATTTGTAATTATTATTTCAAATTTCCTCAAGGATAGGAGGCCTAAGTTATATATGTGTGTGGACTTGTTTTGTGAGGCACTTGAGCCTAATTTGAGCTTGCTTCAAAAGGGAATGAAGCCTACAAGTCTTTTGCAAGCCCATGAGTGAGTTGGCCTTGTTGAATAAATTATGAAAGCATCAAATTTTTAAAATGTGAAGCTTTCATATGTTAGTATTGATTATTCTAATTATTTGGATGATTATCTTTAGTGTATTAAGATGTTAATTCCCATGATGACTATGTTACAAATACATGCTCCAAGGAGGTAGAGGTAGATGATTTCACATCCCTAAATGGTCATGCTAATGATATTGTGGATTTAAGTATATAGTTGGAGGAGTTTACTTTTGAAGATGGTTGTGTTGATCACCATGTTGATACATGTGATAGTCCTTTTCTTTGGTCAAAGGTTTTCCATTTTTCCCCACGTAAAATATGATGCAACCAATGAATCTGAAGATAATAATGATACAGGTATTACTCTTGTTCCTTACACCATACTTGCTATAGTTCCTCTTGCATCTTTTCCACCTTACCAAATTGGTGATGAGCAAGATTGGGAGGATGACAATTTGCTTTAGGCCAAATCATGAGTGTGGCCCCTATTTATATTATATCTTGAGTGCATGTGATTGTTTTCCCTCGTAATGTGTTTCTTGATGCTTTATTTATGTTGTCTTTAAAATCTCTTTAGATGAACCTTGATACCCTTGTTGGTAAAAGGATACAAAGGGACAAGAATTCGTTGTGACATTCTCTCTATTTGTATCATCATTCTTCTATATGTCATAAGTTACATTGTTGTTTCCTTTGGGGACAACACAACATGTAGGATGGTTTGGCATTCTTCCTTGTTGACCCAAGGCTTTTATTTGATTTCATGTTATATTTCTTCCTTTGTCTCCATAGTTCTACCAATTAGCGGATGATGACAGTTCCAAATATTTATAATCCTATTATACAACCATTCATATACTGACACCAGTTAGGTAGATCCCTTTGTGTTGTTACTTTATAGTATTCAATTTAACTTGTTATTTATTGTGTGATTTGATTTATGTGGCACCTTATTGCTATGCTCGGCATCATACCATGACTACACAAGCCATTGTGTATCATGCTTGCAGCATTGCCTTGGTTTGCCTATTCTGGGGGCAACCCCTTATTGCGATGTAGCTTTTGAGAACACATATATTATGGGCATGTGCTTCCAAAAAGCTCTCGTGCCTATCTTGTAGTTATTTCTACCTTAAAGCAATTGCTCTCTGATAGGAGTTAGCAATCACTTTAAGGTGGGGGCATACATTGAGCTATGCTCTTTTTACACACTTGCTTATTATAGTTGACATGGAACTCACCTAGTGATTTAGCAGTCCTCACTAGCCCATGATGTTTTCATTCTGTTCTTAGTCCATGATCCACCTGATGTAGAGCATGCAGGGAAGCACTTAAAACAAGGTGAAATACCCATCATACCCACAGTACAGAGGGTTTAATGTTTGATCAACTTAAAAAAAAAACCATCTCAAAGTCCAAATAGCACCGAAGCATATGCATTTTTCAACCATCGGCAACACTTACTACTATCGGCCAACCCATAATTCCTTCGACCAATGCACCACTTACTCTAATGAACCTTCGCACTATCTCCGTCGGTGAGACTTCTTTTATTGGTGGATGTCTATCCATTTATGCTGATGCTCTGATGTTACAACACACGATTCACTTTCTATCGCTATGACCCCGACAATCGATATAACTCTCAAAGACTCTCCCGATGGGCTCTCCTCACACCGATGACTTTTATCTCACACATACATTACTTTGCAGGATACACACAAATTTCTACTCACAACATACATTTGCAGTATACACATGATTTGCACGACTCTATAGCCGAAACCTCCCTTGCAACATTTGTAACCAAAACAACACACAGAAACAACTAAACCTATAAAATAGAAAACAAACTAACACTGCGGAGGTCATTCCACTGATTTCAAAGAAATCTTAACCAGTGGAATGACTCCAATCTACATTCTGATAATTAAACCAAAACAGAAAATTTATTTATTTCTTCTACTTAAAAAATTATACATACAATCTATTCTTCTTCTCTTTTCTCTCTATTCTATGAAATACAGACTCAACTATTTAAAAGACTTACATCTTGGTAGTTACACACAGTGGAAGGTGAACCACCACTGCCGACCAGTTACAACTACTTGTTCGATTACAATTCTTTAATGACAATTCAATGACACGTATATAGTCTCCCAATATGGCTCGAAGGCCTTACAATATAACATTTGGACAAAATATAAAATGTAGGGAATCTTTCATATTCTCGAGGTGCTCCTGCACCATACAACCAACCAACAAAATTTTCAAGTCCCTTGGAAATGTACCTACAAAACAAAAACCTTTTTCTTCATTTGTCTGGCTTCATTTTCTTCTGCTTCAAGCTTCCAATCTTCAGATTACTGGAATAGTGACCAACCAACCAACAAAATTCAAACTACCATCAACTTTAGAGCTTCTTTAGGCTCCTTCTACTCCCATCAGTGGAGTACTCTTTAGGCTGCAACCTCAAGTGCTTCTTCAGTCAGGTATCCATCTTTCTCACTGCCTCACAACTCACCAACTCAACAAACCATCCATCTCACCCAACAGCAAATCCTGGTGATGCACCTTACCACTTTCTCCTCAGTGGCCTCCTCTGCACCCTTATCCAGCTTAATCTCTATTGGAGAATGGTCATGACAGACCTCATCCTCGTCTACCCACACACACAATCTCAGAAACCTCCTTCTCGCAGCTAGATGGATCAAGCACCTGCAACCAAACAACTTAACAAAACAAAATAATGGTCATTAACACAATTCTTCAGCTTTTCACCTTCCTTCTCAGTGACAGGGAACAAATACACACCACCCAAATCTTTCGCCAGTTCTTTCGCTAGCTCTGATACCAATTTGATGCAGAGCGTTCAGGGAAGCACTTAAAACAAGGTGAAATACCCATCATACCCATAGTACAGAGGGTTTAATGTTTGATCAACTTTAAAAAAAACCATCTCAAAGTCCAAATAGCACCGAAGCATATGCATTTTTCAACCATCGGCAACACTTACTACTATCGGCCAACCCATAATTCCTTCGGCTGATGCACCACTTACTCCGATGAACCTTTTCGCACTATCTCTGTCAGTGAGACTTCTTTTATTGGTGGATGTCTATCCATTTATATTTTTTCTTTTTCTTTTTAAATTTTTAATAGGAACTTTTATTATTTAAGAAAAAATTCTCAAATTTTTAGATTTGTTTTTTTATGAATATATATATATATATATATATATATATATATATATATATATATATATATATATATCCTTCTATTTTTAAATTTTTTAATAGGGAAAAAAAATTCAAACTTTTTAGATTTGTTTTTTTATAGAATATATTCATTCTAAATTTCTAATTTTTTTGCTTTTATTTTTAAAATTTTTAATAGGAATTTCTATTATTTAAGAAAAAAAATTCCAAATTTTAGATTTGTTTTTTTATAGAATATATTGATTCTAAATTTCTAAACTTTTTGAGCACAACATATATATATATATATATATATATATATATATATATATATATATATATATATATATATATATATATATATATATATATATATATATTCTATTTTTAGATTTTGTAATTCAAATTTTTTTAGATTTTTTTTATAGAATATATTCATTTTAAATTTCTAGTTTGTTTCCTTTTATTTTTAAATGTTTTAATAGGAACTTGTATTATTTAAGAAAAAAATTTCCAAATTTTTAGATTTGTTTTTTAATGAATATAATTATATATTATATATTCATTTTAAATTATATAATATACATATATTTTTTGCTTTTATTTTTAAATTTTTTAATAGAAATTTCTATTATTTAAGAAAAAAAATTCCATTCTAAATTTCTAAGCTTTTTCAACACAACTCTTTAATATATATATATATATATATATATATATATATATATATATATATATATATATATATATTCCTTTTATTTTTATATTTTTCAATAGGAACTTCTATTATTTAAAAAAAAATTCCTTAGATTTGGTTTTTATAAAATATTTTATTTATTCTAGTCTTTTTCAACACAGCTTTCCAGGCTTTTGCTTTAACTTTTATTATTTAAGAATTTTTTTAAAAAAAATTTAGATTTGTTTTTTTATGAATATAATTATATATTCATTCTAAATTATATAATATATATATATATATATATATATATATATATATATATATATATATTTTCCTTCTATTTTTAAATTTTTTAAAGAGAAAAAAATTCAAAATTTTTAGATTTGTTTTTTATAGAATATATTCATTCTAAATTTCTACTTTTTTTCCTTTTATTTTTAAATGCTTTAATAGAAGCTTCTATTATTTAAGAAAAAAATTTCCATATTCATTTTTTAATGAATATAATTATATATTATATATTCATTTTAAATTATATAATATATATATTTTTTGCTTTTATTTTTAAATTTTTTAATAGGAATTTATTATTTAGGAAAAAAAATTCCAAATTTTAGATTTGTTTTTTTATAGAATATATTCATTCTAAATTTAACAACATATATATATATATATATATATATATATATATATATATATATATATATATATATATATATATATATATATATATATATATATATTCTATTTTTAGATTTTTTAACAGGAGAAAAAAATTTCAAAATTTTTTAGATTTTTTTTTTATAGAATATATTATTTTAAATTTCTAGTTTCTTTCTTTTTATTTTTAAATGTTTTAATAGGAACTTCTATTATTTAAGAAAAAAATTCCCAAATTTTTAGATTTATTTTTTAATGAATATATTAAATATTATATATTCATTTTAAATTTTATATATATATATATATATATATATATATATATATATATATATATATATATATATATATATATTGCTTTTATTTTTAAATTTTTTAATAGGAATTGGAAAAAAATTCTAATTTTAGATTTGTTTTTTTTATAGAATATATTTATTCTAAATTTCTAAGCTTTTTCAACACAACTCTTATATATATATATTCCTTTTATTTTTATATTTTTTAATAGGAACTTCTATTATTTAAAAAAAAATCCCTTAGATTTATTTTTTAATAAAATATTTTATTTATTCTAAACTTTTTCAACACAACTTTCTAGGCTTTTGCTTTACATCATTAAATTATATAATATATATATATATATATATATATATATATATATATATATATATATATGTAAATTTTTTAACAGGGAAATTTTTTTTCAAAATTTTTAGATTTGTTTTTTATAGAATATATTCATTCTAAATTTCTAATTTTTTTCCTTTTATTTTTAAATATTTTAATAGGAATTTCTATTATTTAAGAAAAAAATTTCCAAATTTTTAGATTTGTTTTTTAATGAATATAATTATATATTATATATTCATTTTAAATTATATAATATACATATTATTTGCTTTTATTTTTAAATTTTTTAATAGGAATTTCTATTATTTAGGGAAAAAAATTCTAAATTTTAGATTTGTTTTTTATAGAATATATATATATATCTTTTATTTTTATATTTTTTAATAGGAACTTCTATTATTAAAAAAAAAAATCTTTAGATTTATTTATTTTATTTATTCTAGGCTTTTTCAACACAACTTTTTAGGCTTTTGCTTTACATAAAAAATAGTGAAATAGAAAAAATTAGAAATAGTGATATTAAATTATTAATATGTCCAATGTCCATAATATATTAATACATATGCCAATACCTTTTTAAAATGTCTTATATATTGTGATTCTGCCCTTTATTTGGAATTTGGAACCATGCTTTCAGAATAAGTTGAAGTTTTAGACCCAATCAATTCCAATTTCCAACACAGCTCAAAGAGAACAAAATCTTACCAGATTTCAACTAAATATTATACATGTAATTGAACAAGTATTATAAGTCACTTGGAATGCTTTAGTTTTGCAATGGAGGACAATCACAAATTGAAAAGAAAATAAGGAATTGACTAAGACCGCAGCCCTGGGGTGTGCTTAGAGGTAAGACTGTGCCATGCATGTTTTCTTATTCTTTTATTGCTTCCGCATTTTATATACATGACTATTGCTTATGTATTTTACATGCATATCTATTGCTGAATGTGTAAAGTCTTATGCATCTATCTTTTTAACGTAATTTATTTCATTAAAAAATTATGATTTATGATTTAGACGAATCTATTAATTTTTGTAAACCTTAAATTGTTAGGAGAATGTGTAAATTTAAATATTAAACATTTTATTTATGGTTCATTTTTTATAAACTTAGATGAATTTGAACAAAATATCTAAATCCTTCCCACTTCTATATTGCTGCTCTTCATGTTCATGTTTATGGATTTGATCAGAATATATAGTAGTAGCACAACACTACATTAAAGCACAAAAAAATGTCAAGACATGGTTTTTCTGAATATTAATAGAGCAACAAACAAAATGGTTGGCAATAATCTAGTCCCATTTAACGTTTCAACCAATAATTTCGGTTTCTAGATCTTGAAGCAATTTTAATTAGAGTACTAAGAGATGGACGGATGTGCATTTTGTTGGCTGCATTCAATCTAATTTCATTTGATATCAATTGAAAACCTTGCTTTGTCTTTCTTATCCTCCTCTTCTAAGCCCACAGGTCTATCCCACTTGTAGAATGCAAAAGCAACTATAGGATAATAGAATTCAAATTCTACTATAGACAACAAGATAATGTTGTTGGGTCATAGATGTCGATGGGAACCCAAAATTCCTCACAATTTCTACACCAACTAAACAGATTGAATGCCAACTTTACAAGAAATAAATTAAAATTGAAAAAAAACTCTCTCAGCTAACTTTGGTGTTGCCTAATGCCCACTGGCATGGTGGACAAGAAACATAAAACCTACAGATTTTTTGTTTGATAGATAGGAGACCATTCATCAATTTTTATCACACATCTTAGCTACTTTCTTTGACTTGCATTCGCCAATTTAGGTTTTGAATATGGATGCACAGCTAGACCATTTCTTGAGGAAGCTCCAGCTTGATATATAAAATTTGACTTGCATTTAAAAAAATTAATTGTCATGTGACAGGCAATAATGAAGACTAAACTATGGGAAAAAATTCCTTGATAGGCAAGGTAGATTGTCAAATTTAAGCCTTGGGGGGAATAATTACCTGTCTAGGGAGTTTTTGGCTTTTATTAGTTTTAGTGGGGAAATAATTACCCCAAAAAGTGGGAGAGAAGAAATTTATTTTAGAAACTATAGACTCTCATGTATTTTTGAAGAATAAGGAAGTGGTCCCATGGAGGGGGGCTTCCTAAATTATCTCACTGGTGTTGCTAAAAATTTTTAGGAGCACTTTAAAACAAGTGGTCCCATAAATTTTGTAGTTGTAGGTAGGCATAAAATATTATTTGCAATATTAAATATCCCAACTAATTGCTACCCCAGCAAAGGTAAAAACATAACCAGTAGTTGATCTCTGTTTATCCAAATCACTGGCCACAATGAAATCAACAAAACCTTGTAGTTGTGCATCTTTCCCTCCAAAGCACAAAACATGATCCGAAGTGTCTTTCAAATACCGTAAATTCTATTTAATAGCTCTTGCCAATGAGCTTTACCTGGATTGCTCATAAATCTGCTCACTACTCCCACTACATGGGCAATGTCAAGACGAGTGCATACCATGGCGTACATGAGGCTCCCAATAGCAAATGTCTATGGAATTCCTTTCATATGTTCTTGGTCTTCTTGTATCTTGGGTCACATTTTGGAGGATAAATAAAAATTATCAGCAAGTGAGGTGCTTACAACCTTTGCACCACTCATATTAAACCTGTCTGTGAAAACCTTATTGATGTATTTTTCTTGTGACAACCTGATCTCTCTTTTCTATCTATTCCAAATTATAGTCATACCAAGAATCCTCTTCGCTGCTCCTAAATGCTTCATTGCAAACTTGTGAGCTAATTATTGCTTCAAATCACAAACAACACTCATGCTAGTGATGGTCACTAGCATATCATCAACATACAACAGCAATAAAACAAACTCACCATTATCCAACACCTTGTAGTAGACACACGGATCAGATTCACATCTGGTGAAGTGTTGCTCAGCCATGATTGAATCAAACTTGAGGTACCACTACCTTGGGGCTTGTTTAAGCCCATACAAAATTCTCCTCAATTTGTAATACAAATTCTCTTGTCCTTCTTTCACAAAACCTTTAGGTTGCTGCATATATAATTCGTCATCTATATCGCCATGGAGAAATGTAGTTTTAAGATCAAGTTGTTCTAACTCGAGGTCATACACCACTGCCAAACCCAAAATTGCTCGAATGGTGGTCATCTTCACATTTGGGGAGAAAATTTCATTAAAGTCTATCCCCTTTTGCTGATCATACCCCTTCACCACCAATCTAGCTCGATATCATTTCTTGCCTCCCTCTTCTTCTTTCAAATTGTATACCCATCAATTTTTTAGTGCTCTTCGATTGGGTGGAAGACTCACCAAATTCCATGTGTGATTGGCTAGTAATAAATTCATTTCTTCCTTTATTGCATCCATTCATTTCTCACTGTTTATGTCTTTGCAGGCATCTTTGAAGGTAGCCGGCTCTACTAGATCAAAATTTAATAGATGATAGAGAATCACCAAACTCACTCATTTCAAATGCAGAAAGCTTGCCAACTAACTGATCCCTTGTGACTGTTGTTACTGTCTAGATTTCTTCAATGGCTGCAACCTTGTGTTTGTAAGCTACAGGTAAGGATCTGAGCACCTTGGCAACAATTTCTAATTCATTCAATACTCTGCCTACATTTCTGATACTGGTCACAAGTTCATTTACTTTTTACATGTAGGAAGTAATGTTTTCATCTTCACTCATTACCAATCTTTCATATTTACCCTTCAGGCTTTGTAGCTTGGCACATTTAACATATTTGTCACCTTCATACAGATTTTCCAATTTACTCTAGATTTCATGAGTAGTTTGAATCTAGGACATTTGCCAATTTGGTATCAGACATGGCACTCAACAATGCTTCTTTGGCTCGAGTGTTGCGTTCAGCATCTCTGAGTTCATCTATATAATTGAAGGTCATTTCTTCAGAATCTTATACACATTCTTGATTATTGTCCAAAAGCCATCACCCATACATTCTAGATGACACTGCATGCGTACCTTCCAGAGGGAGTAATTTGTTCCATCAGATCACAGACTTTCCTTCTTGTAGATCGACATCTTGGACCTCCTCAAGTGGTCAAGCTTCTTTTAAAGGAACTTGGCTCTAATACCAATTGTTGGAAATAGTCCAGACAACTGAGAGGGGGAGGTGAATCAGTTGTCCCTAAAATTTAACCTTTTCTAAACCTTTTAACTCTTTTTTATAATTAGATTAATGATGAAAATATTTAAGCATAAATCAACATATGAGCAAAAACAACATGAACACACAACACCCAAATTTTGAGGTGGAAACTAGGTTAAGGGAAAAACCACGATGGGGGTTAACCCACAAGAATGCGTACCCTATTAAAAGTACTTAAGAAAATAGAAGGCACATGCCTTCAGGCGCACTGTCCAGAGCTCACTGCTCAAGAAGAGGCTCACTGCCTATAAGAAATTATGATTTATACAGAAATAATGAACTGAGAAATAGCGTCTACATTCATACCTAAATCAGTCCCTTTGAAGGCTCAAAACTTCTGCTCTTGTCTTCAAAGTCTTTTTCACTCTATACTTCCTTCACTCCTCTTCTTCTTTGCTCTACTTTTTGATCCTTTCTTTGAATTTAACTCTTTTTTCAAGGATACTTTTCAACAACTCTTCAACAAGTATTTATATGCTTCATCCACCTTGGAATGATCAACAAGGTCGGCTAAACTTGACGTGGATCATTACACTATCGGCCAAACACAACTGAGACTTGAATCTTCCTCTACAACCATGCCATGCTTCATAAAATGTTCTTAGATCATCCGCAATATGCTAGGAACATCCGGTCAGCCAAGACTGGGAAGAACATCAACCTTAAAGAAGAAATCTTCAATCAACAATCTCAAACTTTAGTACAGACCTCCAACATAGTAGCCACACGATCCAGAGACCTCCACAAGTACATTGAAATCACCAATAACATTAACTCTAAATCAAATTACTAGAATCATTTGTATCTTCCTCTGGAACCTCAAGAACGCTATCTGCCATGATTGTCAAACTAGAAATATAGCTTGCGGACCTCCAAACCATGAACCACTGGAGTTGATGATACATATTGATTTCCCAAACATACCTTCAGATCCACAGACCATAATATTTCACTGCGGAGCAATCCAGACCAACTTTCTATCACACTATCTCTTTTGTATACTACAAAATCTAGGTTTGCTCAGATGGCCATAAATTCTTCAAATCTTCATTCAGACTTCTCAAATCTTAACTGGAGCAACCTCTAACAATCCTCTACATAGCTATATGGTCTGCATGCATTGATTGTCATTAATTTTCTCAATATCCTCAACAGTTTGGTCTTCTATACAGACATCAGAATAGGATACAGTTGACAGCAATGGCAACAAGGATATGTTGACATCAATGACAACACCACTTTGGCACATATTTGCAACATAGGAGTCATCATGATTAATTGATCAAGAGGATAGAGAAAAAAATCTTCAAACTTATAATGTTTGTGTTGAGTCCCCATTATAATCTTTTGACTTCATCTTGTATTTTGTGGACCATATACTCAAGGGAAGTCTCAAGAGGTGTGAAAGATGGCAAATGTAGTGTGACAATGTGATGACTAGGATGTGATGTCATAAAATTGGATATGATATGTTGATATGTGTTTTGGGGTGCAATGAATAAAGGTATAGTAGATTGGCATGACGTCATGGGAGGTGTGGACAAAGAATTGACTTGGGTAATGAGTGGAGAGATAGTGGGTTGAGGTGAAACTTGTTTAAAGACAATTTGTGGATGATTTGGTTTGGTGGGATTGATAGATTGGTGATGATGTCATGACCTCATGATGGGATGTGGCTTGTGATGAAGTGGAAGATGTAGGAATATGTTGTGGATTGATGATTTTTGTGGCAAATGATGTGGATTGACCCAATTGATAAGCATGAGTTGAATTAGGATCATGGGAAGGTGGAGGTAAAAGTTAGGATCACTATTAATGATATCTTTGGTTTGTACCTTGTCAAGGACATCTAATTTCTCAAGGAGGCAGTTTATGAAAAAAGCCTTATTTGGTATGTTGTCAATGGAGTCTAGGTATTGAGGTGAATACTCCTCTTGTACTTTAGTCTCACTTATGTTATTATTAGGTGAAATTTTTTGAATTTCCTCATGAGAATACATGGTCTTCTTGGCTTGGGATCTAGTTATGGGGGGCATGAGATGATGATATGTCTAAGATGATGTGGATAAAGTTGGGTTTGGACTTTGAAAACTTGAATGTTCAACTTTTGGACCATGATAAGGATGAGGATGTGGATCCATTATGAATGACAAGGGGATGATTATGGATCAAAACCAAAATTTGGATCATGTAAAGATAGATCTTTTGTGATATCAACGGGATGATAAGGATGATGATTAGGATTCTACTAACCTAGGGGTAGAGAAATTCCTAAGCTAATGTATCCAATATTGACAATGGCTACCTCGATACCCTACTTGAGATAGACAATTTCTCAAGAAAATAACGAAGCTAGAGATAAAGGATGAAAGATCTAGATTTGACTCAAGGCAAACTTGATTTTTGGGATTGATATGGATTGGAGGGTGAATGGATATTTTTTATTTTGGTTGAGAATGATGGTAGGATAAAAGATGGATGGAAGAAGGATATGAAAAATATAAGGTCTAGGTCCAAGATAAGTGATTAAATTCAAGTCCAAAATGAAGGAAGGTGACTATGGTTATGACGAAGATTTTGTAATATAGAAAAATAGATACTTCTACTTTCTACACTACATTCATTAAATGTTGGAATGGAAAATCCAAATTTACAAGAAATTGAAAACTAATTTATGAAAATAAGTTACATAGATGAAAAGAAGGTGAAGAGAGGGACTTGACATTGAAAGGAGAAGCTCACTGTCTAGGATGCCAATGCATTGCATTGATGTTCATGTGTAGCGCTGCCATCTATACCACAGAAAAATGTAAACAACTTCCTAGAAAACATGAATTTCCACCCAGTAGTTCTCCTATTCTACAAAACTAGAAGGGAGAATGCAACAACAAAAGGTATTAGATGATCTAAAAATGAAAATAATAGAAATCTACTATCTAAATCCAATGAAATAATGAAATGGACAAAAGAGGGGAAGAGATAAACACAAAAGATCCACGCAGTCAAATATTTTCCAAGTATCCATAGCTATGAACAAAAAAAATTGTTGGGGTTGTTCGAGGGTTTACCTCAGTCAAACCCCTTCTTTGTTCTTTCAACCTCCACAACAACCAATAGATAAACAAAATAAAAAAGGTGTGTGAGTGCTCCTATCCAAAATGTGAGTGGGAATGGTAAGAGCTATGATTGTGCACATGGTAAAAACTATAATGAGAGAAATAGAAATGATGTGAGAATCCCAAGGTGCTATGTTAGATTCTATGAGAAATGAGAATCAAAGCCAAGATCTATTGTTGGTTGTAGATCATATGCACTCCAATCGATAGATGATCAAAGATAAAAATAGAAGAATGGAGAGATTATCCTGAAACAGAGAACTCAAGAGACAAATTGCAAGAGAATTTTGAGAATATTCACATTAGTCTAATTGACTATCCTAGAGGGGAGAGGAGAGTTGTATATATAGAAAATAATGAGCAAATACATCCAAGAGGTGTAATAACTCAAACTACCCAAAAAAGGCAGGAGTTTTACCTACTTGGTAAAAGCCAAAATACATGGTTATACCTACTTAGATAAAAACAAACAAATGGTTATGAGAAGTGGCATAAAAATCCAAAAGAGGGTGTGAAACTCAACTACCCAAGTGTGGGTGAGAGTGACACATGTAGGTAATGGATTATGCCATGTGGCCTCATAATAACCAAGTCTAATAAAACCTAAGAAAGCTTAATAATGTGTAGGAAAAAGAAATATCTCCATAGGAAAATAAAAAACCTACACTAACACCCTCCTTAAGAATAGCTTAGGTGGGGAAAAAGATATGGGTCCTAGTAGATGAAGCCTAATGAGGTACCCATGTACAAAGAATTTCCCCCAAAAGAGAAGAAGCCCTCCAACAAAGGAATAACCCCTGCCAAAATAGAGAGAGAAAACACCCCTCAGAGTAGAGAGAGTGAAAGCGAATGACTAAGAAGCCCCTCCTAAAGTAGACACTCGTTGTGTCTTGAAAAAAGCTCGTAAATGAAGGAACAATCTTTCAGTGAAGGGTTGGGTGAAAATTTATGTGATCTACTCTGATGTGTAAATGTACTTGAGATCAATGATGCTTCCATGAATCAGCTTCTGAATGTAGTGCATATGTATCTCAATGTATTTTGTCCACTGGTGATGGACTTGATTCTCTGAGATCTATATTGCACTCTAATTATCGCAAAAGATGACTATGGGCTTTCTAAATGAAATGCCAAACTTGGTGAGAATATTTTGAAGGTAGATGACCTCAGAGGTGGCATTAACTACCCCTTGATACTCAGCCTCTGTAGATGAATGAGCAATTGTAGATTGCTTTTTGCTCGACCAACAAATTGGACCAAAACCAAGTGAGAAGCATTACCCTAAAGTAGACTTGCGATCCTAAGAATCACTTACCCAATCTAAATTTGTGTATCCCACCAAGTCAATATCCATGCCCACTGCATAGTGAGTGCCCTACCTATGGGTGCCCTAAACATAGTGGAGAATCCACTTAGCTTCTTTCCAATGCAACTCATGGAGCTCCTACATGAACCGAGAGACCATGCCCATGGCATATGAAATTTTAGGCCTCATGTAAGTTAGATAGATGAGACTCCCAATAAATTGTTGATATAAAGTGCAATCAACCAAGGGTGAAGAACACTTAACCTCAAGTTTGACCCCTAACACAAATGGATTTGGTACAAGCTTATAGTCATCCATGTGAAATCTGGAGAGCTTATCGAGTGCATACTTGGGTTGTGCAATGAAGATACCTTAAGATGACTAAGTATTCTCAATCCCTAAGTAGTGCAGAAGGCCCAAGTTTGACATCAGAAATCAATCACATATAATTTTCACTTCCTTGTAGTGGATGAATGACTCCCTATGATCAACAAATCATCAACATAAAGAACTAGAAATGAGAGAATATCATCCTACTACAGAATTTATACATTCAGATTATAATGGCATTGAGTGAGCCAAACTGACATGTGGAAAGAGTCCATCTTGGCATACCAGGCCCTAGGAGCCTGTTTGAGGCCATAGAGAGACTTCTGAAGTCAAAAAACTAGTGAGGGATCCTGAATGAACCTCTGTGGCTCCTCCATGTAGATTTCCTCATGAAGGTCACCATGAAGAAAATCACTCTTTCCATCCATCTGATGAACTTCCCAACGATGGGTTGTAGGTATAGCAAGGACAAGTTGGATGGAATTCATTTTCTCTACTAGCACAAAAGTCTCAAAGTAGTCAATCCCAGGCACATGGGAGAATCCTTTGGTGACCAAGCAAGCCTTATGCTTGTCGACCGACCCATTTGCTACAAATTTTGTTTGATAGATCCACTTTCATCAAACACGTTTCCTTCCCTTAGGAAGAGGGACTAATTCCCATGTATGATTCCTTTCCAAAGAACTGAACTCTTCTTGCATAGCAGCATCCCACTCAGGGATACTAGAAGCCTCCCGAAAGGTCTGTGGATTAGAGGCTGAGGCAACAAAAAGATGTGGAGCTTGCTGAAATTGTGATCTTGTTCTTCTAGTATTTGTAGGACCACCAATCCTATCACCTGTTGACGCAATGTCTAATGAGGCCAAAGAGACAATGTGGTAGGAGAATCTGGAGGAGAATCATCAAAGTCTATGAATTATGACTAGGAGGAGAGGGTGGATCATCATCATCACTATCACCATCTGAAGTGGAGGAAGAAGACTCCTCATCATGATTAGGAGGATTAAGATCCTCTAAAGAACTATCATCATGCTACAGTGTCTCCAATATGATTATTGATAGAGAAGTGGTCAGAGAAGAACTGGAAGCATCCTCCTCAAAACAAACACTCCTCTCGATGAACAACTCATGAGTTATAGGGTGAAGAAGTCTGTAGCCCTTGACACCGTCTAGGTACCCAACAAATATGTAAGGCTTGCTCTACGAATCCATAGCCTTTCATTTCTTTGCTAGAATGTGGGCCCATGTGCAGAAGAACCAAACACCCAAAAGTGCTTAATTGTGGGTTTTCGACCAGTCCAAGCTTGGAAAGGAGTTACCCCTTTCACATCTTTGTGAGGAATGTGATTCTGGATGTAACACACACAATTGATGGCCTCTGCCCAGCACTAAGGTGCCATAGACGTGACATTTTGACAAATAGTTTGTTGTTCTTGTTATCACAAAAAATAAGCATTCAAATAATGTAATCTACTATTACAAACCTAACATAGACACCAAGATATTTCACTAATAGAGATGCAATGTTTCTAAATCAGACATCAAATAGATATTAAAATATTTAGCAAAAACACCTATTATTTAATCGTCAAATTAAATATTTTTATCTTCTTATTTATTTTTCTAAAATAATATAATACACTTATCAAAGAATAAATATCCCACAATTATTTGTTAACCTAAATTTATTTGTATTTATTTATATATATTTGATTAGAAATTAAACTTCAAGTTTCCTTTTACAACTATATTATATCTTTCTAACATCGTTTAGATAGATGTATTTTGTATGGATTGATAAAAGTCAAGCAATAACGAATCCTCCTCATCCTTTCCCACAATTTAAATAAAGTTTTCCAATGTTTATATCGACAACCCTTCTACATACGCAAGTCACTATTATTAATGTATGAGAAGTTTCCGTGCCGTTTCGATGCGATAACTTAGAAACAGAGATTAAACATCTTTTACCAGTTATTTTATAATGTTCATCACAAATTTGATAAATTCAACCCACTCCATCCGTCTTGTGTATCCATTTGCAGGGTATTTGGCATTTCCATTTCTGGATCTTTCCATTCATGGGGGGTTCTTCATCCTCTTATCAAAAAAATGTGGAATATAGTGGTTCTAGGGGATATGAAAGTATACACAGACGCATAGAACCCTCTGCATCTCCTAGACAGTTTGATGTATTACTGAGGCCCCGATGTGAAAGAGACTCTGGCTCTTCAGCTTTACATTTCTCTTGAGAAAATGGGATGTCGGGCATTTCTAGATTCTCGGGAAATCAAAATGGGAGATTCAATCCCTCCAACACTAGAGGATACGATTGACTCAGCTTCAGTGCAAATTGCCATCTTTTCACCGAGATATGCCCAATCCAGATGGTGTTTAGACGAGCTGCTTCTTATGTTACAACAAACTAAGTCCCTGTTTATTCCTGTGTTTTATGAGGTGTAGCCATGGGAACTCCGCTTCATAGAAAATAGGGTGTATGCAAATGCATTTGCTGAATATACATTGATACGCTTCAGGACTGGAAAAAAGCCCTCAACATTGCTTCAAATTTCAAAGGCTACGAATTTAACAAACAAAAGGGGTAAGACTTGTTCTCGTCAATTTTTTTTTAAGATCTGTTGTCTCCAAAAGAACTGATTGATTGTCTAGAACAAACTCTTTTCTATGAAATCTTATTTCCCTCTGCAACTTTTCAGAGATCAAGACAAGCTATGTAAAGTTTTAGTGTTCGAAGTCCTGAAAGCTATAGAAAAGACAAAACCTTTACCAGTTGCTAAAAGTCCAGTAGGACTCAACGCATTGGTCGAAGATTTTGAAACACAATGCTTGCAGGAGGAGGAGAAAGACAAAATCATTGGTATCTTTGGTATGGGAGGGTCAGGGAAAACTACTCTGGCAAAAGAATTATTCAACAGGAAGCGATCACAATACAGTGGATCCTGTTTTCTGTTCGACGTGAGAGAGGTATATGCTAAGAACGATTTGTCTTCTTTGCAAATTAAACTTCTCAAAGATCTTTTCCAAGAAAGTCATCTTGGATTTCAGAACACAGATGAAGGATATAGTATTCTTGCTTCTCATCTTAGCTATTGCCCTAAAAGAGGAGGTTTCCTAAACTTCCTTGTTGGTGTAGACGATATCAATGAAACCTTGCAGCTGTGCATCTTTCCCTCCAAAGCACAAGACATGATCTAAAGTGTCTTCCAAATACCATAAATTCCATTTAATAGCTTGCTAATGAGTTTTACCTAGATTGCTCATAAATCTGCTCACTACTCCCACTACATGAGCAATGTCAAGACGAGTGCATACCATGTCGTACATGAGGCTCCCAATAGCAGATGGGTATGGAATTCCTTTCATATATTCTTGGTCTTCTTGTGTTTTGGGACACATTTTGGAGGATAAATAAAAATGATCAACAAGTAGGGTGCTTACAGCCTTTGCACCACTCATATTAAACCTATCCAAAACCTTATTGATGTATTTTTCTTGTGACAACCTGATCTCTCTTTTCTATCTATCCCAAATCATAGTCATACCAAGAATCCTCTTCACTGCTTCTAAATCCTTCATGACAAACTTGTGAGCTAATTATTGCTTCAAATCACAAACAATACTCATGCTAGTGCCAGTCACTAGCATATCATCAACATACAATAGCAATAAAACAAACTCACCATTGTCCAACACCTTGTAGTAGACACATAGATCAGATTCAAAACTAGTGAAGTGTTGCTCAGCCATGATTGAATCAAACTTGAGGTACCACTGCCTTGGGGCTTGTTTAAGCCCATACAAAATTCTCCTCAATCTACAATACAAATTGTCTTGTCCTTCTTTCACAAAACCTTTAGGTTGTTGCATATATAATTCCTCATCTATGTCACCATGGAGAAATGTAGTTTTAACATCAAGTTGTTCTAACTCGAGGTCATACACCACTGCCAAACCCAAAATTGCTAGAATGGTGGTCATCTTCACATTTGGTGAGAAAAATTCATTAAAGTCCATCCTCTTTTGTTGATCATACCCCTTCACCAACAATCTAGCCTAATATCATTTCTTGCCTCCCTCTTCTTCTTTCAATTTGTACACCCATCAATTTTTCAGTGCTCTTCGATTGGGTGGAAGAATCCCATGTGTGATTGGCTAGTAATGAATCCATTTCTTCCTTTATTGCATCCATCCATTTCTCACTGTTTATGTCTTTGCAGGCATCTTTGAAGGTAGCTGGCTATACTAGATCAGAAATTAATAGATGATGGGTGAAATCATCAAATTTTGTAGGAGGTTTTCTCTCCTTGGAAGACCTCCTCAACTAAGGAGCTTGTTCCTATAAATTACCTTGTTCCTGTGAAATACTTTGTTCATGACTTCGGTGTTGATCACTATTTCCTTGTCCTCTATAATGAGTGGGAGTCTTAGAATGAGGTGACTTATATAGGGACTGTAGTAGGGATATAAAATTTGGTTGTATTGATTTTGAAAATATTTGTGTGCCCATTTGTAATAGGTTGCATAGGATGTAAAGGGGAAGATTGCGTTGAATAGTAGAGGGGTTGTGTTGAATTAGTCACACGTTGTGTGGGGATCAATGAAGGCTGCGTTGAACTCTTTACAAGCTACGTGGGATTATTCAAAGCCTCCGTGGAGTCTCTCAATGGCTACATTGAATTCTAGTTATACTGTTTTGCATTAAAAGGAGGTTGCATATTAAATTTTGAAGGCAACATTGAAGTTGTAGTGGGCTATGGGATAGACTATGTAGGAATTGAGGAGGGCATTGTAGGCATATTAACAAAATTAGGTGGCCAATAATGACCATCAAGTTGCATTGAAATTGGAGAGGGAAGCACTGAAGTTGTAATAGGCTGCATAGAGCATGAAGTAGGTGGAGAGGAGAATGAATTTTGAGGAAGAGAAAACATATCACTACCACTTCTAATGTCATCAACTGGTACATATTATTTTGCTTTTGTCCCCTATGTTTGTAGGCCTAAAATTTTTTTTCATTAAATATCACATCTCAACTATGGACTGTCTATTTGGCAGTCAGATCCCACACCCGATAGCCATACCACTCTTCTCCATAGCCAATGAAAATACATTTTTTTGATTTGGCATCCAATTTTGTTCTCTTCTCCTTGGGAATGTGAGCATAAGCCTTACATCCAAAGTCCTGTAAATGATTGTAAGAAATTCTTCTTCCCAACCATTTCTCCTCTAGAATGTCAAAATCCAATCAAGATAAAGGGACTTGATTGATCAAATACACCATTGTATTTACTACCTCTGCCCAAAATTTCTTGCCCAAACCTGCATTAGAGAGCATACTCTAAGCTCTCTCCAAGATTGTTCGATTCAACCTCTCAGCTACACCATTTTCTTAAGGGTTGAATGGAACAACCTTAATATGATGGATGCCATTATTTGCACAAAAATTGTCAAACTGCAAAGAGAAAAACTCTCCACCATTATCTTTTTTCAAGCATTTTATTTTCTTCTTGGTTTCGTTTACAACAATAGCTTTGAAAACTTTAAATTTGCTAAATACTTCTGATTTTCTATTTAGCATATAAACCCAAACTTTGCGAACTATGCAATCATCAAGAAAAGTAACAAAGTAATTTCCCCCTCCAATAGAGGTTACCTCCATTGGACCAAACATGTTTGAGTGCATGAGATCCAAAGGCCTTATATTCTTGTCATGTTCGGTTTTAGAAAAGTTGGTCTATCATTGTTTGCAATAGATACAGTGCTCACACAACCCTAAATTAGTAGATTGCAAACCTAGAAGTTGATCCCTTTTGAGAAAAATTTCAAGTCCTTGCTTTCTCATATGCCCTAGCCTCTTGTGCCAAAGTTCTATCTCGTTGTCCACAATTGCCATCATAGCTCCCACTTCATTGTGGTACTCGAAGATATACAAAGTACCCAAATTGCTACCTCTTGCAATTACTAGGGCTCCTTTGGCCACCTTCCAAGTATTTGAAGAAAAGGTGATTCTACATCCTTGGGCATCAAGCTGCCCCACAGAAATCAGATTCCTCTTAAGCTTAGGAACATGTCTCACATTCTGCAATAGCTACTTCTTTCCATTCTTTAATCTCAACATCACATCACCTTTGCTAATGATATCATATGGTTCATTGTCAACAAGATAGACTCTCCCAAGTTTACTTTCTTGATAGATTTGAAAGACTTCCCACGATGAGGTTGCATGAAAAGAAGCATCGAAGTCCAATACCCATGAATCAACTGTAGTTTCACTTGTTGACAACACTAAAGCCTCTCCATCCTCTTCATATGTAGTGTTAACGTCATTGTCTTTTAGTTGATTATGTGCCTTCTTATATGACCAACAGTTCTTCTTAATGTGTCCTTTTCCACAAAACTAGCAACCTTCATTTCTTCCTCTAGACTTAGATCTCTTTGCAGATTTTGATCTCCTCATATTATTATTTATGCCTCTTTCTTTAGTTATCCATTTATTACCAAATACCAAAGCATCTCCCGAGGAGTTTCCTTGATTCTTCCTCCTCATGTCTTTGCTAAGAAGAGTGGCAAGCAAATCATCAAATTTCAATATGCTTTTGTCAGACACCGAATTGTTGATTGCCATCACTACTCCTTCTCAATTGTCTGGTAGAGAGCACAACAATAATATGGCTTTGATTTCATCATCCAACTTGATGTTCATAGATATCAATTGGTTGATTAATGTATTGAATTCATTTAGGTGATTTGTCATGTTGCCTCTTTCCTTCATCTTTAAATTATACAATTTTTTCATGAGGAAAACCTTGTTAAGGTCTCCCTTTATTACTAAATACCAAAACATCTCCTGAGGAGATTCCTTGATTCTTCCTCCTCATGTCTTCACTAAGAAGAGTGGCAAGCAAATCATCAAATTTCAATATGCTTTTGTCGGACACTGAATTGTTGATTGCCATCAATACTCCTTCTCAACTATCTGATAGAGAGTTCAACAATAAGATGGCTTTGATTTCATCATCCAACTTGATGTTCACAGAAATCAATTGGTTGATTAATGTATTGAATTCATTTAGGTGTTTTATCATGTTGCCTCTTTCCTTCATCTTTAAATTATACAATTTCTTCATGAGGAAAACCTTGTTTGAAGCTAAAATCAACTCATACATATCGGACAACTTGTCCCACAATATTTTCATAGTCTTTTCCTCTACAACATTAAATAATACATTACTAGATAGACTTCTTATCTATTCTCTCGCACTCCTCATCAGCTATCATAGTTGGCTTCTTGGATTTGTCTTCCAATGTGATTGATAGATCTCTTTTAATTAGCAATGATTCCATCTACATACTCCACAATGCAAAATTTTGTCCTGATTCCCAATCAACTCTTTCACCAAGCTCTAATACCAATTATTGGTTTTAAAGTGCAGATAAACAATTAACAGTTGTAGAATTAAAGATTCAAGAGAAAAAAAATTAAGAACATAGAACACCAAGTTTACATGGTTCACCAATTTGGCTACATCAATGGGAAGCAAAGAGAATCCCTTTTATTATCTTTGTTATTCTACAGTACATCTCAATAGCAACATATACATCATATTCATTATATTATCCATTGATGTAGCCAAATTGATGAATTTTATTGTTGTTAGGGTTTATTATCTATGCATTTTACATCATTTTTTTTTTTTTTAACTTCTTCGAGCTCTGTGATGATTTCATGCAACAATGGGAAGGGTTTTTTCCGACGCATCTTCTGTGGTAAAAAATTCTGCATGCCTTTTCAATGCTTCCACATTTTGCATACATGTCTACTAGGGCAATTGCAACTACATATGACAAAATTCCTCTATCCTTTATGCTTTGATGGATGTCTACAATGTAGTCTTGGACACCTCTTTGATCGAAGACTGTTATCTTTAAAATACTACTAAATCATTGATTCCATAAAATATTTGCCCTTGAATATTAGAAATGTTGTAGAGTTTGTTGGCCCACGATTGTCGTTAAACCAAAAGGTCGACTGTTAATTTCTGATGCAAGCGCCAGAGTTAATGAATCCACGGGAGGCGATTAGTCCATGTCATGAATCCCACAGGGAGTGTTGACCATTTGCCAACAAACTCCCCCCCAGCGTTACCCAGGGGATTTGAACCCGTGACCTTCCGCTCTGATACCAATTGTTGGCCCACGATTGCCGTTAAACCAAAAGGTTGACCTGTCAATTTCTAATGCAAGCGCCAGAGTTAATGAATCCACAAGAGGCGATTAGTCCATGTCATGAATCCCATGGGGAGCACTGACGATTTGCCAACATAATTACCAATGCTTAATAGATGCTTTAGTCCTCCACAAGCCACATCTGCCTTATGATGAAGAATCTTAATGCCTAAGAATCAATGGCCTTGTCATCAACAATGGGTTGCAAATGATGATGTCCTTCTTGATCTTGAGGATTTTGATAGGTTAATAGAGGCCAACCTTGATAGTGATCTGGTTGAACAACTTAGGAGAGGCTCTAACCCAGAAGCTTCATCATCAGGACATGCAACTTTCTAATTTAGCTCTCTTCGTAGTAGGAAGAGTCATTGGCTATGTTTGTTTTTTTGGAACTTTGTACTTAGTTTGTAGGTTGACTTTGTACAAAGTAGATTGTAATTGAAAATTTGAAAACTATTAGCATCTAGTTATTACTTATGCACTATGCAGTATGCAATGTAATCAACGATATGAACATAAATGACAAAAACCTATATTTCACAATTGATGGGCTAAACTCGCAATTTTATTTGCTCTCTATATCTCTACACTATTGAAATGCCTTTAAATTTCAAAAATAATAGGTTTCTCTCCCTTTTTCTGTGTTTTTTTATGCTTTTTTTTTAAAATCTGATTATTTGAAAAAATCTTAATACTTTTTTGGGTTGCCCATTTTTCCCCCAAAAGATTTTTTCTGCTATGATATTAAATACACTCACCACTACTATTGTCAATGGTGGATCGGGTGTGAATGTGCTTTTGGAGGAAACTCGGAGGAATCTCAAGAAACCCATGATTTAGACACCAACCTTCCAATTGGTGGAAGCCGATCAATATGGCATAAAGATGCTTGAAGTACTCATGGCCCAAAAGGTAATCATTGGCACCCAACCATTCATTTTGAATTTTGTAGTCATCTCTTTGAAGAAAAAGGTCTATGATACATTATTTGATGTAGGAGTATCCGGGCCCACATACAATCCTGTAGACCCAAAAAATATTGTCTAGTCAATTTTTGGCTTTTCTTTAACCTTTGCGTGTTTTAGTTTCTTTTGTCTTTTGCTGGGTGTGGGTACCACCAACATCTTTAGAAAATCCTTTTATTCTCCTTGTCTGTTGGGACCCACGCAGTTGTCTTTTTGCTTGGCTGGATTCTTTGCTGGAGATTTTCTTAGCTAGTGTTGGACACAATTGATGAAAATATGGCTGGAGTGGATTTTTGGGGCCCATGTGGGCAGGATTTCAAACACCCTCCTTGCTTTTAGGATGTCTCTTGGTGGTGGGGCCACCTCACATTCTCTTCTAAGTTAAAAACTTTATGATGGTGGCAGTTATCTTTTGGTTTCTAAGCACCTTCTTGGTGGGACCCATCAAAGACCTTTTCTTGGCATTGTAACTTTTATTATTTCTTCTTCTGACAGGTGATGCTAATTTTTCTATGGTAGTTGTAGGCCCACATGACATGTTGGGCATTGCTTGTTTGGTTCACGAGTTTTCCTTTTGCTGGCAGTTTCATTTCTCTGCTGTCTGATAGTTACACTGCGACCCTTGTACCCTCTAATGCTGCGCAAGGAATATTAAATTCTAGGTGTTTATTTTAAGTGGAGTCGTGGTCTTTTATGATGGACGTGGGGGCAAAACAATTAACTGATTAAATCTGCTAGGACCGCCAGAAATTCCAGCATCATCCTTGCTGGGAAATGTGGTGATAAGGTGGTGCTCCTCTCACTTAATTTTTTCTAAAAACCTTCCTTTAATGGGACCTGCCAGGAACCTTTTCTTAGGTGCTGACTTCCATATTCTCTTATTGTTGAACATGGATATTCTCTACCAACGGTTATGGCATTTGTGGGAATTAATAGCTGCGATCTCCATTTTATGAATGGCGGCTGGGAGTTATTCCTCCTTTTTGGATATATATATTTCTTTGATTGGTAAGGAGGGATTATTTAGGCTAGCCCCACACCAGCGGAGGTCACAAGGAGGACCTCCTCCCCATCCACATATTCAAGATCACTTATTTAACATAGAAGCCACAATGGAAGTTCAAGAGCCACAACTTGGAGTTCCAACTATAGATGTCACTTGGGGGATTCGAACTTGGATCTCCATTTTGAGAACCTTATGGCCTTGCCATTTAAGCACAACCTCTTTGACCCTTTTTGGATATATATATTCATGAAGAGGTCATGAAAATTGGAGAGGGAGAGCTCGAGTTTTATTTTGCTGTAGACTGCTAGATTGTCAGTTGCTGTAGTAATTTCTTTTTCGAGTTAGTTTTACATCATTTTTGTGGGTAGGCTGCAGGCCTAAGGAATCCGTACATTCTGAAAATGTCTGTAATTTCTCAATTTATGAACTATTGTCATACACAACTATGTATCAGGACTGTTCTAGCTCAAGTTGACAATTGAATGAGTGAATGTTTAGCTTTGAATGACTAATTTTCTATATTGTAGTCTCTCGATACAGTATTTTCAATCTGCTGCTATAATGTGTTGGCTTATATATGAAATTAGGCTGCTTGAGCTGGTAATTCTTGTTTGCATCATTATTTGGCCGAGGTTGGCTGATAGCAGCCAAGGCCAATCGTAATTGGAAGAAGAATCTATTATCCATTGAAAATAAAGGCCAGAAATATATCATCAATTTGAAGAACCAGCCAATCAGTGAAGAAGTAGCGTCATCTGACAGATCATCAGATTCAGACTGTGATGAAGAATGCTCGAAAGGCAAAGACTAAGGTACCATAGAGCTGAATGGTGAACGGGTTCTAGAGTTGCATTCTTGTTTGGAAGATGAAACTAGCTCCCTTAGATGTCTCTTCCATTGGCAAATGGAAGATTATGAAGTCTTTCAGCCTAATTATAATTTCATAGAAATTGAAGAAGGAAAAGAAGAAGAATGAGATGACTGTGAAGGATCTGTTCATCGAACTTATTCTCAAGAGTTTACGGAATATAAAGTGGGTAACATTGATTTAGATGACAAACCAACACATCAATTTGGAAGTAAGAAGGACATGAAGTATAAAGCGTTTCTATTGGTAAATGACAAATTGGGATTAGAAGGTGATAACAAAATGATTTTGGTTGGAAAATCCATAAATATGATTGATTTTGCAGACTTCACCAAAGTGTTGGAACAGGACTTTACTAATGCTGAAGAAGGTACGATTAAAGATAGAGAAGTTATTAACTTTTTTAATCTAAAGTCCGTCATCTTGTCTTGTGCTAATGAATGCTACAAAGGACCTTATCTACATTGTATACATCAACATGAAATCAGAGTCAGAAGATGATCGTAGCTAACTTCAGAGTAAAATTAAGAAAATGGGAAAGCACCTTGCAGTGGGTTGGAAAGAGAAATACAAAGAAAATTAATGACCATTTATCAATCAATTCACTATACGGACTCCAAATGAATTTTTGGAATGTTCACACCCTAACTCTACTGTACACTCCAATATTAATCATGCGCACCCTCATGCTACCATATGGTTTGTTGCTCACCTTTTTCTGCCATCTGCCCCCTAGCACTATTAATCACCATATGACTTGTCACTCTTCTGCTGTACGTCAATCTTCTGCCACTGTACAGTTCAAACAAACTACAAAGTATAGTTCAAAGGTCAAACAAACTACAAACACCTCAGGACAGCCTTCATTAACCATTGTACGACCATCCATTCTTCAGCCAGCCACTTTATAGTTCTCTAGTTTTTTGTCGGCACCTACTGTACACCCACACCACACTTTTGCCAGTGCTGTACATAGTTAGTGTGCTGTACACCCACCAAAGACAAGGTTTCAACTTTAGGTCGTACAAATTTCTGCTGCTACAAGTTGATTATCTGAGTTTCAGCCTTACGGCCCTCTACTAATCACTCTTCCACCATATGGTCCTCTCTTATACCCTTCTCTACCATATGACCTTTACAAGCAGGTGAAAGGTCGTCAATTTACACCATCCATGACAGTGAACGCCCTTCTCTACTGTGTGCCATCACTTCAGAGGATTGCAATCCAAATTCTGCTGACCGTTTGTAGAGTCCATAGGAATTAATAGTGTTACTGTAGTGGTGATTACATTCGCCATATATGTGTTGCATCATTCAAAAATCAGAAATCCTCCAAGTTTGCATTTCTATTTCCATAGGAGGAGAAATGGGCTAAGCATTTGCTTCGGGGGTTTGGAGAAACATCCATGATACAAGGACTACAAGGAGTAATCCATGCAAAGGAGGTTTTAGCAAGTATTTTGTAGTGAAAAATTTAGGATTTGTTGTTGTATTCATGGCAACTAAAGGAAAGAATCTGCACGTTGGAGCTTCCTTTTCTGTAGAAAAGCCATGAATTTGGAAAACTGCATTTCAGCAGTATAGCACAAGTCGGTAGGGCTGAGTGCTTCCAGCTTCAAAGCCTATTCCTATGAACCAATGGAAATGGAAAATTGCAACAAACAACTCCATCCAGCAAAACATCAACACCTTCAAGGCTGTCCCTTGTCCCAATGTTTAGTGATTTAATTATTTTTGTTCTTTGTTGGCTAGGAATCTGGCTTTTCTTTGTGGGGGGGGATGACATAGTCTGTAATAATTAACTTGTTATGTTATGTTGTATCCGACTACGTATTAATTATTTGTTGACTTGTAGGTAGTTGTTAGGAGTTAGTTGTAAGTGGTTGTCAATTGTTGTGTTCTAATTAGCAACCATCATACACTTTTAAGTAGAATTCTCATATTCTAGGGAGTTTGATCCTTGGCTGATCTTCCTTGGTCTACCTATATGTAAAGAATTCCATATGAATAAAGCATCGATTGTTATACATCTGTTACTCAATTTAGCATGCTTTGTATGTTCATTTATGCAATTGTTAGTCATATCAGATAATTGAGTAAACAATGACTAAGGTCTCTTTTTACTTGAGACCATCTTTTACCTTTATCATTTTACATAAATTATCAACTTATCACAATAGTTAACATCTTTTCTATATGTTGGGGTGGTGTGGGTAGAACGAGTCCATCATGGTAGGCCCTATCCATCTGATCTGTTGGCCAAAGTTTGGAAATGATCATATTGATGTCCAATGCGAGCATAATGATAAACTCTTTCAATACATTGAACACAATACAACAAACATACTAAAGATAGCTTAATCCACATGATTAACATGCAACACTAAACCTTGTAATTTTATGGCAGCCTCTTGCCACTATACTTTTCTCATGTATAGTCATAAAATCCATGAATACATTGCAACCCAACATAGTGCTAAACCAAAACAATTGACACTCCAAAAGTACAAGGTTATTGTGTCATGTTTGACCAATACAGTACACAAAATCAACAAGTAACCAAAACTATATTTTACCATCCAACTTTCCTTGCCATGATGAAATCAATATCCATTAGAGGCCAATAACTAAGTAATTTAGAGTTGTCTATGCAGTCTTACACAACTATAATAGGAGGAGAATCATAGTAATAATGAGATTTCATACAAGTAAACTCAACTTCTATAGCATAACTTCGTGCTACAACATACCAACAACAAGTACATAGAATGCCAAGAGCAATTGACCCTAATCATTGTGCACATGCCAACTAAAACCCAAGAATGAATTTATACATTACTTCTTAGAAGGTACAATAACTCTCATTAATCATATGGTGTAGCTTACAAAAGCAAACTAACAAGTTGAGTTCCAATAGCTCTTTCTTTCAATCTGTTTATAAATTTTGTAGAAATGGTGCACATAAACAAAATTATCTTCCAAATCACACACATGTCCTACTGAGCTGGGTCATCTCCTTAACAATAACAATCTACATTTTCTTTTTCACTTGGAATCAAGCTCATGTTGTTCTCCTAGTATGCCCAAATGTTGATAATTCATAGAGGTATGATATAAAATAGTTGAGTCTCTAGGATATGATCAAGGTTATCTTTAACAATAATTTGTCCATCTACCTAGTGGCAACTGTCTCACAACTCGGAAAATTAATAGAGATCATACTTAAATTTATTCAATTAATCTTAATGGAAAATTAAAAATAAATTCTTAAGTTCTTACAAATGATGATGACTGGGCTAAAGCAAAGAAGATTTTTCTTAGTTACTCTAAAACACAAAATATTTTTTTTGGATTTCTTTTATGAGTAGTTTATTAGTTTGAGACTCGAGTTTTCCCATAAATTTTAAGTCATTCCTATGTAGGTGTTCATAATTTTTTTTCAAGATAACAATAAAGTATAACTAGTTTGTGTGACCACTTGAAATTTATGGAAGACACATGACAAGAGCATTGTGATACCTAAAATTAGTGAACTTCTTCAGTTAAGTACCACTTGTAAGCAAACAGACGGTTTTCTTTTGTGGGAAATTAGTTTATAATAATTTTAAATTCCTCACTTGTTTGTCGATAGTTCAGGGTATTTGCTGATTTTGTATACACATGGGTGGATATAGAGTATATCCAATAAAAATATTGGTTTTTGTTTCACTGTTCGCTCACCAAAAATGACTGGTTTTATTTCAATTTTCTTTTCCTACAAAAAGACTGGTTTCATTTCACTCTTTTGGCAATTCTTGCAAAATCTCCTTTTCACATAATGGGTTAAGGAAATAGATTTGGTTCACTTTTTCTCCTATCGTAAAATTATGATTTTACCTTAGATTACTCCATAGATGAATTTAGAAATAAATCCTTGTAACTACAAGGGTTATGGATTTTTATCAGTTCTGTTTTACACTCTTTCCTTTTCCTTAAGCTGGGATTTAATATAGAATGTGGTCATGCAACTGTGTAAATGTATATTTTATCTCTGAATTTCCCTAAATCTAGCATTCTCTTAAAACTAAGAGAGAAAATAAAACAGCTCTCACAATGGAGGGGGTCACACACCTGGATAAGAAGAAAAATGAGAATATACAATGAGATCCAAAAGGGTATTTCTGATCAAGCTCCAGACACAGAATATTCCAGAGACCCTTCCTCATGGCACCCAAAAGGAGTGGATTTTTCAGCAGGTCTTAGTCCCATTTAACTTTTAAGAAAAAACGTTTGTAGATTTTGGCACCCCGAAAACATGATTAAATCTGAAATCTTAGCACCCAAAAAGAAGAGTATTTATTACAAGTACTTTTAGCCCCCAAATATAAGAAATAACCACAAAAATATGGCAGCCATTGGGAGCTGTAGAGCAGCAGCAACGCCACCTTTTGGTGGTTTTCTCTCAACATTTTGGCGCCACAACAAGTGTAGCAAAACAACAATAATGGCATCCCAAAAAGTGCAGGAAAACAACAATGGTGTTTCTTTGGGAAGTTGAAAACTTTAGATTTTGAAGTGCATAACTTGCCAAAGAAATCTACTCATAAATCTCCTATATCTACCTCCAAATCTTCTGATTTTTCTATATCTCTTTCCCTATGAAATCACCAAACATTGGCATAGCCTCCATGGTGGTGGCCAACATTTCTCAAAACCCCTTTCCTCTCTCCAAAATCAAAGCCTGGTTGCCCTAACTAGGCATCACCCTTAGTCAACTGTTGGTTAAAGTGTAGTTGGGTTTTCTTTTCCTTTCTTTGTTTGCACATTTATATTTTAAAATATTGCTATCTTGGTGCCCAAGGCTTCCCCAAGAAGCCAAATGTTTTAAAACCCAATTAAATTTCCCACTCAACAACTTCAGAAATGACATTGTTTAAACTAGGTCTATGCTTAAATAAACCAAACAAGTGCCAGAACCATTACCATGCTTTCATCTAGACAAAGCAACACACAAAATCAATAACAATCGACCAAATGATCTTGACAAGGTCAACAATCCAATATTTACACTCAACAATGCAATGGACTTAAAATAACTATCACAACATGGCATCGGTCATATAGGATACACTAAGCTCATCTCAATCATCAAACACAAGGACGTGGTAGAAGAAATGTGTTTGTTACTACCGTCACTTGGGAGCTGGACTGGATGATGTCAAAATCTAGTCTACAGCCTACACTATCCACCTGCTCTACCCATGTCTTTGGCTACGTCCACCCGCACCTGCATCCACAGAATACATTAGCAGCACCTGTACACTTCTTAACTAAAATCATAACATAAATGTTAAATAAGATAAGAATTGTATTCTTTATCAATACTCACCACCACATAAAAATAATGATAAGCTAAATGTCGTAGTTCAAAAATCATCAAGCGCTAAGAAGGATATTACATCCTTCTGCATAATCAAAGCAAATAAAAAGGCAACACCAATCAGGGTGGCGCATCTTCCAGATATGCTTTTCAGTTAAAGGACCCATATGAATCATGAAAATACCTTGTATATTTTATATCTCAGCTTCTCAACCAGAATCTCTTTTGCATCAGTGGAAACAAATAGAGACATCTCATCTGGATTTCATGAGACCCTTGAGATGACATTTTTTTCCCATGTATTCCCTATGGCAATGCCATGTTTATCACAATACAGCTTCTAAGAATAAATACTAGCAGATATCGAACGAGTAGCTGCAGCAATATTACAAAATAATCATTTTCTTCATGCATTAACCTACTAGTTTGCAGCCACCCAAAGAGCAGTTGTTGCTTACTCAATTTTTTAAAATCAACAGCATGGTTAGTTTGCTATTGTAAGATTTGATGGTTTTTAACTCATTTAGTCACTGAATAGCAATAGAGCAAAGATGCAGAAATATTCATTCAAAATTGGAGAATCTCTGTGTGAGTAGAAATACAATACTTTCATCATTCTCATTTTCTTAAGTGGAAGGGCAGTGGCATGCCCTCAGACGTGATGGTGGTTCTTATTGCAAATGTAGCTTCTTATTCCCCATTGTTTTTAAGAATACAGTGATAATTGCCATTTTTGGCTTTCAAATTAGATGAATATTATTTTCATTAAATTGAAGAGAATTGACTATTACTTCCGGTCAGTTGTAGTACAAGTTAATTTAAACATCATTAATAAAAATAATCCCCAATGAAGGTATCACTGTTTCCTAATGTTTTGTTTCCAATCATGCTTTTAGTAGAATTTCCTCAGATTCTCACTGCCCAATGTGCAGCAGTTAGGTCCATGAGTTAGGGGTGGAGATAAGTCATTTTCTCTCATTTTTTATTGCAGACAATTGCTGCTATGGGCAGTATTGCATACCTGATGGACACAGACGGGGAGTTCAGAAATTCTTTCAGTGATGGATGGGATCGACTGTTGTCCAAGCATCCTATACCATTCTACTATTGTTTTGGTTTGTTCCTTAATTTTTTGTTCAAACTCTCATAACTGGTTGTTTACTTATCTGTTATTGATTGTTGTGTGAATGTCTTGCAGCTAATAAACTCGTATTAAAGATTTTTGAAAATTGAACTTTGCATGCACACAATTTGAATAACCCAACTCAATTGTGAATGCAGGAGTTTTTGTTTTCTTTGTAATCCTGGGGATTGGAGGTCTGATAGTGCATTGTTCATTAGTCAACAACAATGATCCATGTATGGCAGGATGCCGCAATTGTTGTTATGGATGGGGCATTTTGGACTGTTTTCCAGCATCTATGGAAGCATGTGGTGCCCTCCTGGTTGTTTTTGTGATTATTTTTGCAATCCTTGGCATTGCCTATGGGCTGCTAGCAGCAACAATGGCAATTCAAAGGATATGGCAAAGGCACTATCACATACTGACAAAGAGGGAACTCACAAAGGTTGTTTTTTAAACTCATTTTGGACAAAAGATATACAATGCAAACAATTACCTTCATACATCTTTGTTATTTTGAGTTTCTGTTGTTCATCTTTTATTCCTTACTTTTGCATTGTGTTCTGTTTTGATATTTAGGAATATGTTGTTGAAGACCTGCATGGACACTACACGCCTCCTAAGCTAGAACCAGAACACGAAGAACGTCTGAAAGGGTTGAAGCTCCTATAGGTGCATTTAAAAATCAATATGACGTGTGTACCACTGTGATATTTTATTTTCTTCCTTGGCATTTCTGGTAATTGGCACAAATATCTTCAGATTTTTTAAATGTCTGTGCATATCAAGCATGCATAAGTCTGCACCTATAATAGGCCTGAGAATGGACTGCTCTATGGCTGTAAGTGAATTTCAATTAATCAGTTTTCTCCTACAGATTGATGCTTTCTCATTCACCTTCGTTGGGACTGTAGATCAAGGCAATACGCTGGTATTGATTTTGATATCAAAGCGTCACCATTGCATTGTTAACATTGGCAACCAAGGCATGGTGCTTCCAATCTATTTGCTTCTGTAGTTACTTTGGATCTTTTTAAAGTTCAACAATCCATCAGTATCATAGGTGTGTATCAAAATTGATTGAAAGCATATCTATTATATTGGACACTTTCCTCTAAACTCATTAAATTTTGGCGAATCTTCTTTTGTACAAAGAATACTCCCGTTTGAAACTCAGAATGATAATTTTGTATTCAGATTGAATATAGTGTCAAATAAATAATGGAGGCTACTGACTTGGATGCTTTAGTAGCATTCTTGATGGGCTAAGTATGTTTTCTGTATAACAATATACTTTGTTAATAAATGGAAGTTTAAATATAATTTCTTTTGTTCCTCTTCTTTACTGATTTGAATTTCAGACCGTATTGTGTTTTTGATCATGATTCAGTATTGATATTCTGACTATCTTTAGTTTTTAGATATTCTGTCCATCTTTACTCTTTTACGAAAGGATAATAGCAAGGACTTATGTTTTATTCTTAAGACAAACAAACTCTCAAGATGTATGCCTACATATCAAAGGCCCCAGTTGCATGCAAAGCCACATTTATACTGTAGTGCAAAAGTTGAGATGTTCAAATTGTTGCTGTCCCTGTATGTCATGATGTATGTAATTTTTGTGATTTTAAAATGCACTAGAGATGACATTTTTATAAACCTAATCATTGAATTGCTTCCCTGGCGAGTTTCCACATGGAAACCTTCTTGTATATCACCTTAATCACTTGTTTATTTTTTTGTAAAATTCATTTAGTTGACATTTCTGTTGATGGGTCTTTTAGTACAACAACTTTGTGAGTATAATAACTCTCTTGAAAAGGGTATAAAACCCTTCAAGGCTTGAGATACCTGTGTACAAGTTACTGAATTAATGGAAAGTTATGGGCCAATACTCACAAGGCTGCTGGTGTTTATTCTCAGGTTTACTGAGTGGTAGAATAAAGGGAAATTGACTTACACTTAATAATTGATCATATGTGACTTTTGATATATGGAATGCATAAAACCTTAATTATATTGATATAAATGTGCATTGTTTACTGATTTAATCCAATCCAAAAAATAGTCAATGTATTCCTAACTACCTATGCCTGTTATATACACTGAACTATTCTAACGAGTTTAACTTCAAAATAAATATCAAAAGGAGAGAAAAGGGAAGGGAGAGAGAAGAAAGCAGAGTGCATCCAGTTTACTAGTGAATGTGCAGTGGTAATTAAAATGAATCTTCTAAACCGTGTATTGAACAGTCTCAGCACAACCTTTAAACATGACAGTACAAGCTTATGAGGGAAAATACTTGAAAGGTTCGTGTTTCTTACTTAGCCACGAGTGTGCTCACAAATAATTGCAGGATTTTATTTAAAACCATTCTGGATTATGAATAAATCTTTGAAGAACATAGATAAACATGAAAATTCACAGATTCAACTCATTCTAATTGGTCAATTACAGAGAGCATTGATATACAAAATGCAAGTTTTGGAGGAACAGGACCAGGAGTGTGCATGTAAGTTCTCCATTACAATCATTGGACAAATTTCTCTATCCAACCTCTATGTTTTAAGATTATAAACAACCCTAGATTTGTAGAAGCAAGGCTTCCCTGTCTGCTACTACCAAATACAAATGTAAATTTTTGGTATGCTGAATGATAACTACCTTATCTCTGTTCAATTCCACCAACCAGGTTAAATGTTTCGTTTCTCAGGATGATCAAGCTTCCATTTTTCCATGTCATCACACACATGACCTCAGAAGATGTGCCAGTCTTTCATTTGCCGGTCAAAGGTTCAACTTCAAGTCACACAATTGGGGTATGTCCAGTTAGTTATCTCTAGGTTATAGATACTCTGGTATATCAAATGCTTCCTGGTTACACAGGTATAAAGTGTATAAAACTGGCCACAGGAAATAAAATAACTAAGTAAATAAAATCCTTTTATTTTCTGATATTTGGTTCTGATAAAATAACCAAGCATAGGAGAAACCAAATCAATGGTTTGTTTGATTATTTAAACTTCCTAGTGGGCCCTCTTATTCCATCTGCAGATATTGAGAACCGAATAAGAGTGTGCCACATGTCTAAATCACCTTGAATCCCGAAAAACATCTGCAAAAGAAATCAATGCATATTAGTGCTTCCCAATTTAAAAAAATTCGGTCAGTTTTCATTCCAAAGTAATATAGATGAGAGTTCATTTTAAATCAAAATCTGGAAGTAAATATAACTGTGCCAGATCACATGTATATGTTGGGAGGTACATCAATGGTTAATTTTACCTCCATAGTTTGCCAGTTTAAATTCAGATTTGCAAATGGGGTTTAGGGAACTTTTCAAATCCATTTTACTAACCTTGGTCATTCTGGTGTTTGGACAACTAAAAGCTCATGATTCCTTGAATTGTTTTCTAAAACACATACAGACCTGAGTTAACATTTAAAACAATAAAGATTTCCTTTGGAGTCCAGGACTACTGAATAGCATAGGGTTTTAAAAATATATTAGATTCTATGATATTTTTGGGTCCAGTAAACGAGTCGGCAAGGAAATCAATATTTTGTGAAGCAGAATTTACTAAGAAACCGGACACACCGAAAAATTCATAAAGCAATTTAAAGTGCGTCAGATGCGACCATTGGCTCAGAGGCGAAAGTGGCACAACATCAGGGACTCTTTTGCCGATAACAAATTGGAAGTGAAAGTTTATTCAAACTCGGTTTGATGCTCAATAACATCTTGAATAGTGAAACAACAAAACAAAGAGCAGGAACTAGATTTTAAATTCAGTTAAACTTTCTGGAGAAACAGAGCAAATTGAGAACTAGGGAAATGACGAACACACAGAATTCCTACAGCGGACCAACATGACAAATAACTTAAACCTAGGATATTGATAAGTGTAAAAATCTAGATCCAAAAAGTTTTGACAATATCCAATACTTTGTAACTAAAGTTAAGGAACTAAGGGCACAACTCAAAGAATGTGGTATGGAGAAGAAGGATGCACAGTTGATCTTCAATGTGTTTGACAAGCTTCCTTTTGAATATGCAGCATTTGTTTCTAGTTTTCACTCATTGGTTGACTATGGTAAAGGCCTACACTATGCCATCATTGGAGTCATTTTTAGAAATGTTGATGCTTGAATAGGCAAAGCTAATCACAATGGGTATTTTCAAGCCATCCAAGTCACAAGCTTCGGTGGCTGGTCATCCACATAATAAGAAAGGGAACAATAAGAAACAAAAGCACTCAAAGCATAAGCCACCGAAAGATAAAGCACGATCATTGTCTGCTTCACAAGCAAACTCTAAATCCTCTTCCAAAAAAGGGGATTCATAGGAGGAGAGATCGACTTGTTCATATTGCAAGAAACTTGGTCATGAGGAGCATAGTTGCCATACCAAGCAAATTGATGAATTGATAAATATTCTTAAGAAGAATCACATCAATTTGCCATCGTCCTACACACAGGAAGCATCTCCTTCCACTTCTTGTTGCAGCAGCAGAATCTTCACAGTAGTGGATACTTAACTTAGGTGCTACACATCATATGAATTTTGATCGAGAATATTTTTCTTCATTGGAGCCTTGTTCGGTGCCACATATTCTTATAGGTGACGATACTCAAGTGGATGTTGTTGGAAAAGGTTCGACTAACATGGATGAAGGATCATTTGAGAATGTTCTCTGTGTTCTTGACTTGTGTGCCAACCTTCTTTCAATCTACCAAATTACTCATCTTGGGAATGGCAAGAAAGTTGAGTTTTCTCTTGATTCAATAGTAAATGGAGATCTTGAGGATAATGCTTTGGTTGCAGTGGGGAAGGCCAACCATGAGTCTTGACCATATGCATTCTCCCATTTTGTGGCCACTCTCCTACAATGTTACTCATTCATACTTGGTGAGTAAGCTATGGCATGAGCTGTTTGGCCACTTTAACTACTGCTATCTTCAAATCAATTTTTTAGATGGTGTGTATTCAAGATGTGCTATGGACAAGCATCTAGAGGAGAAGTTTGATAAAGAGAAGTCTTTGTGGGCTTCATAAGTCCTTGAGTTGGTTCATAGTGATCTAGTGGGTGCCTTTCCAACCTTGTCTTTTAGCAAGGCTCTCTATTTACTCACCTTCATTGATGACTATTCCAAATATACTTGTGTCTATTTCCTTCACTAGAAGGATGAAGTCTTTGATAGATTTCAAGACTTTAAGGCTCATGCTGAGAAGCAATCTGGGAAGTATGTCAAGATTCTCTGCACTAACAATGGTTGAGAATATGTGAACCACCACTTTGAACGATTCTGCACTCTTGAAGGGATTGACCTTTAGCATTTAGTTGCATACACACCACAACAGAGTGGTGTTACCGAATGAAAGAACATGACCTTGAAGGAGATGGCTAGTTGTATGATTCATGCTCATTCTCTTGCTCCAAATTATTGGGCTAAAGCCATTAATTGTGTTGCTCACAATCAAAACCGAGTTCCCCACAAGGCCTTGAAAGGTATGACTCCTTTTGAAGCTTGGTGTGGAAGGAAATAGGTTGTGTGACATTTTTGAGTTTTTGACTCCCTTGCTTGGGCACACATTCCTCAAAGAAATGCAAGGCTTTGGAACCTCACAATCATCCTTGCATCTTTGTTGGATATCTTGATGGTGTCAAGGGGTATCGACTCTTGGATCCTAAGATGCATGAACTCTTCATTGAGAGGAGTGTTCACTTTGAGGAAAGCTCTCCTAGATTGGCCTCTCATCCTCCCCATCCTTCCTCCACAGTGGATTCAGATAATAGTGACTCAAATGACTCTACGTCACCTCAAACTTGTAGGTTTCCATCTTCAAAGGGTTCACATTTTGAGGATGAGGATCCTCATCCTCTATCCCCATCTTCTACATTGCCTCGATGGGCTCGTCAGACTCTATAGTCAGCAGACACATTTGTTGGGGATCCGTCATACACTTGAAGGACTCAGTTAGAACATCACCATCTTCCACATGTATACATCACCTCTGCTTCAAATCCACAAACTTTTAAGGAAGCATCAAGAATTGTTGTGTGGGATTCAACAATGGAGGAAGAGTATAACTCTTTGATTAGGAGCAACACATGGGAGCTTGTTCCACTTCCTAAGGGAAGGAAACTAGTTAGTGCAAGTAGATTTATCAAACCAAATTTGTAGCAAATGGAATTGTTGACAAGTTCAAAGCATGACTTATGGCCAAAAGTTTCTCATAGGTTGTTGGTGTTGACTACATTGAGACCTTTGCCCTTGTCACCAAGATGAACTCCATTTGCCTAGCTCTTGCTATTGTTGCAACTCATGCTTGGGTTGTACATCAGATGGATGTGAAGAGTGCATTTCTTCATGGGGATCTACATGAGGAGATTTACATGGAACAACCATAGGGGTTTATTAAGAATTCTTCATTGGTTTGTAGACTAAAGAAGTCTCTCTATGGCCTCAAATAGGCCCCATGGGATTGGTATGCCAAGATGGACTTCTTTCTTCTCTTAGTTGGGTTCTCCAGATGCCACTCAAATGTAAATGTCTACATATTGAGATAGGAGGATGTTCTTCTTTTCTTGGTTCTCTATGTTGATGATTTAATTGACATAGGGAGCACTTCAACCATCATCACCACAATCAAGACTACTTTGCATGACATATTTGCCATGACCGACTTAGGTCTCTTGCACTACTTTCCTAGGATTAAGATCATTTAGATCTCTTCTAGGATCTCTCTTGCACAACTCAAGTATGCTCTTGATCTTCTTGCTCAGTTTCATATGACCAATTATAAGCCTGCATTGACTCCATTTCTATCTGGAATCAAGTTTGAGGTGAAGTGTTCCACACCACTTATTGATGGCACCTTGTATCGTCAACTTGTTGGTAGCCTCATCTGCTTGACTCATACTCACCTCGACATTTCCTTTGCAATTGGCATGGTTTCACGCTTCATGACGTAGCCACATGAGCTTCATTAGAAGGTAGCCAAATGCATTCTAGACTATATTCAAGGTACTCATAGTTATGGGATTCACTATGCAATAGGCACATGTTTGAGGTGAAGTGTTCCACACCACTTATTGATGGCACCTTGTATCGTCAACTTGTTGGTAGCCTCATCTGCTTGACTTATACTCACCCTGACATTTCCTTTGCAATTGGCATGGTTTCATGCTTCATGACGTAGCCACAGGAGCTTCATTAGAAGGTAGCCAAATGCATTCTACACTATATTTAGGGTACTCACAATTATGAGATTCATTATGCAATAGACACATGTTTAGATTTGATTGGACACATAGACTCTAATTGGGATGGTGATCTTGATGATCACAAGTCCACATCTAGCTATAATTTTCACCTTGGTTCTAGTCACAGAGCAAGAAGCAACATGCCATTTCTCTTTCTTTGATTGAGGTCGAGTATTGAGGGGCTATCAATGCCACCACTAAGGCTATTTGGCTTCAAAATATACTCATTAAACTTGACATCACTTTTTAGAAGCCATCAATCATCTACTGTGATAACCAGAGTGCCATCTAGTCCATCATCTGCGGACCAAACACATTGAGATCCACATGTATTTTCTTAGGGATCTAATTCAAGAGCAAGTCATTGATTTGTGATATTGTCTGACAATAGAGTAGATTGCAAATATCTTCACTAAACCTTCATTGAGAGTAAGTACCATCATTTGCAAGCTCTCTTGGGGTGCATGACATTTCTTCAAGGGGTCACCTAACCTTCTTTCTTCATTCTCTCTTATGGGGGGACTTTTTCCTCATTGAGGTTTTATCCGTCTCATACATTTGAGAGCAACTTTCATGTTTGTTTTCTCCATTTTGGAGAGGAGTTTTTTCCTACGAGTTTTCTCCTTTTCTCTGGTTGTGAGAGATTCTTTTGTGCATGAGTACCTCATCAAGCCTTGTAGTCAAGACCCATGTTTACGTGTTTTTTTCCCCTCTAAGTTACATTAAGGGGGGCGTTGGTGTGAACAGGGTTATTTCCCTAACTAGTTTCTCTCTTGGGTACTTTTCACACCTTGTCACTTAAGTTTACTTAGGGATTTATTAGGGAATTTTCTCTTTATGTCTTATGTTATAAGATTAAGACACTTGCCACAATCTTATGTTTTCCTATGTCTCACCTTGGCCTGTATAACCAAGGGTTTCTCATTGTATCATATACATTCTATTTTGCATTCTTTGATAGGAATACAATTTAGTCTTGTCATCTTAATCTTCTAATTTCTTTGGGCTTTCCATTAGGATTCTAGATCTTGGGTGGCTATCTCCATAGCCAAATCTTACAACCATGATGAAAACCTATTCACATGCATCATGTGTAAATCAATTGGCTATCTCCATAGTCTACACTCGGGGGAAAGATTTTTCCATCCACTCATCCCATCTATCCTTCGTAGTCACTATCCATTCCATCATACCTATTCATTCTATCATATCTATCCATCTCATCATGCCCATCCATCCTTCCTTCCTACTTTTGACCCTACTAAGGATAGGGGCAAAGCATTGGAGCATGCTTTGGATATGTCAAATCTTCAATGAGCTCTCCAAGATTCTATCACAATTTACATTTTAGTATATTATCAAAGGTTATGATACAAGTAGTTTAGCAACATCTTGATGTGAGCAAACATTTCAGCATAGTATCATGAATGACACATATAGAATGGGGCATGTTATTTTTATGTGCCATAGTTCTTGGAGACCAACATTTTGAATCCCTCTATCAATCCATCTCTCATCCATTCCATCCACTATCTACCATCCCTCAACCACTCCATCCAATCCACCCTTCATCTTTGCCATTAGACTTAGTTTTTCCCTATCATTGGTTACAAGCAACTCAATGCAACAATCTCATCCAACAAAATGCAACAGTCACAAGTAACCCATCCAAATCTTAACACAATCCATCCCAACTTTCATAGTAGTGCAACCCAAACAAATCCAAACAAAAAGCATCCCTCGGTTTGTCCTTAGTCTTGCTGAAATCTAATCCTTGTTCAATTTCATACACAGTAATCAAGATATATTGTTTGCAATCCAACAACTTTGTTGAGATGTATCCTTCCCAATCTGACCCCTAGCATATATCATAGCTTAAGGGTATATCAAAGTTGTCATCACTATCATCATCCAAATCTATTTTTTAGCTTGATTAGGGTCAAAATCTTGTTTGTCTCCTCTTTTCATTGTTTGTGCATACATGCTTGTGTCTTTCTTATTTTGCTTGCATCTATGTCAATCCTTGGGGCATTTCATGGAAATATCATCATGTTTTTTTCCATATCATGGTGCATCCTATCATACGACTGCTTGGGTTTTAATCCTATGACACATGGCAATATTGTCATCATGGTTTTCCATACCATGGTGCATTTTGTCACATGTTATAACAAACACCAAGTTGCTCAAAACAATTGAAACATCATGCAAGATTCATAGCATGTACTTCAAAAACAAAAGCCATTCACCCTTCATCATCTCCATTCCACCTAGCCTTTCATCACATTTATCCCTTCATCATTTGCATTCCTAAAAAATAAAAATAAAATAACCATTTCATTGTGCATCATGCATCATTATCCATGCATCTATTACCTCTATTCACACATCATTAACATCCATCATTCATCTTTAATTTGCATATTTCTCCCCTCCATTCCTCCACTAATATTTCTATCCTTAACATTCATCCTTTAACTAATTCTATCTTTTACCACCAATCCCTTCATCTATTGTTAACATCCAAATTTGTTCACATCTATCTTTTCCATTCATCCCTAAACATCTTTTCTAATATATGTTTCATCCATTCCAAGAGCATACCCATGTTCTTCAAACCCACCTATTCTCTCAAAGGGGCATCCCTAAACCAAATCATCCAAAATTAGGACTGATATTTAAAATCCAAAATCCACCCAAGCATTGAGTTATCAAAACCAATCTCAATCATCTTTTAGTCAATCCAATCAATTGACCTAAATTAAACCAAATTATCAATCAATTCTAAAATCAAAATCTTAACGCTTGGAGCACATTATCACCTATGTCATTCCACAGAGTACCTATTTATACTTTCTTTGAAATATCACTTCTTCTTTTATCATAACGCCATTTCAAAGAGGGGCAAAATGTGGACACTTAAATTTCACCACATCCTAACCTCATCTTTAAACACCATTTCTAACACCATGTCATCATCACATTACTAATTAATTAAATAATTTTTATTATTTATTTAATTAGGTTAATTTTTCATATTTATCCAAAATAAATAAATAAATTCATTTAATCTATTTATTCCAAAATAAATAAAATAAATTTGATTTCCTATCCATTTTCCATCGCCCATAAATAAATAAATAAATAAATAAAAAAGTCAAACTAATCTTACATCTCCACTATCCATCTTCATACTATATCTTTAAATCTCAACCATTCACATACATAAAGTAACCCTAACAACCAACATTTAATAAATTAATCTAAATCAATCTCATCCATCTATTTACACTTAATATTAAACCATTCATCCTTTAGCTTTCTTTAGAAGCTAACTTGCTCTAGAAGCCAATGCATCTCAACCATCCATCTTCATACTACATCTTCAAATTTAGATCATTCACATCCTCAATTAGAATCTATATATCCAACCCAATCCTTCACCAAATTATGATCATCTTTATGAGCTTGACAATTACATGATGTAGAAATCTTGCACAATCTTATGAGCAACCACATCATGAGAAAACCCATACAACAAAGGATATATCTTGCTTGGTAAGTGAAAGGAGAGAATTAGTTGATTTGATCTTCTTTATGCTTTATCTAAGGTTATGCTTGATTTAGAATAAAGGATTTAATATTGCTTTAATATATTTTCATTTTGTTCTAATTTTGCTTCCATGTTGCTTAGCCTCCAACCTCTTCAATCTCAAGTGGGCATTCATCATCTTCTCAAAGATTTTCTCCTTAGATTCAACAACTTGTACAATTTCATTTTCTTTCATGCCACTAATATGACATTCATCACCATTTCTGATCATGTCTACATAAACTCTTCCACATTGCTTAGATTCCAACTTTTTCAATCTCAAATAGATGTCTACAATATTTTCAAAGAATTCTTCCTCTTGGTACCACTCCATAAATTTTTTCTCAGTTAGCCTCTTCAAGACCATCCTTGTCCTCTTTTTCAAAGACATCTTCACATACAACTGTATGTAGTTACATGACTTACACCTGCAACAAACTCACTCACATTCAACAACACAACCCTTTCTGGTACATTGGTGCCTCCTCTTGACCCAAGTTGTAGCCACAAGCCTCCGCATGCCTACAACAAATCCACTAGAGCATATTGCCCTTTACAATTACAAATATCTAGAACAATCTATTAGAGCACCAAGCTCTTTGCAATTATATGATTCTACACTTGCAACAAATCATAGATACATTGATCCCATATAGATCTAGGAGCACTTGGGTGGCGTCTACAAGGTCAAAACTAGAAAATATCAAAAATTCAATTTTTTGATTTTTCTATGTTTCCGTAATCTGCATTTTCGGAGGCCTTTGGAGCGAAATTTGGCCTCAAGACTTTCATTGGTTGCTTAGGAAGGGACAATCATACACTGCCTTCCTAGCAACTAAAACTAGATTTCTTGGAGATCTTTCCAACACATCAAAGAAGTCCAATATTTTCCCAATGGGCTAGGAGTTATGACCTCGCCAAGTTGGGGTACTAAAATCAACTAGTTTTTTGATTTTTTTGTAATTCAAATGGATGAGGTGACCTTTCAACTTTTGTGAAAATGTATATATTGGCTCATTTTGAAGCCAATGGACATTTTTTGGAGGCATACAACTCCCAGCGAGTTTACCAAAGTTGCAGAAACTCATATTAATAAAATTTAATTATTTTACACATTGTGTTGTGTATTTTTTTACAATACTACAGACCCAATGCTAGGTATTGTCCTTTGAATTCACAAAAAAATCAAATCATACTTGCAACAAAAGTCCACTAGAGCCTTCGAGACACCTACCATTCAAAATGGTCTTACTCAAATTACTTCATGCAACTAATGCATTCTCCTCAATGTATATCTTGGCGAGCATACCCGCTCTAAAAATTTAATGTAACCTCCTCACCATACATCCTAGTGAGATTTCCTTGCTCTAATACCACTTGATGTAGACTTGAATTCCTGTTACTCCTGCATGTCCTAAGAAATAAGTCACGGGGTAGTGTAAATACCTGCTGTCCAGGGTCTTTGTACATAGTCTTGCTTGTTTTTAATTAGGGTTTAGTAGTTTCTTATTGTTCTAGTTTAGTTTCTATTTTCTACTTTTGCTTTTCCTTGGCTATAGGTAGTTAGTTGTTAGTTATTGCTTTCTACATGTTTTGCTTTGGTTAGAGTAGTTTGCTTTTCTTTTCTCTTCTGGGCTTGCTTTGCTTGGGTTCTCTATTTATTGAATGTGGTGGTGGTTGTGCAGACCTGCAAGTGCTTCTTTGTTGGGTAAGTAATTTAGAATAATTCTTTGAGAAGCCAAGGTTTCCACTTAGGTCTTCCTGTGGGTTCCACTGTTATACCAAGGAGTATGATGTCTATTCATTGGAAAGGAGTCGTTAGTTGGTGCACCTAAAGTATTTTCTAACCATATATCTCACACTTTAAATGATCCTAAAGTAGCTAGGTGAGTCTGAGTGATCTTGTGTCAAGTAAAAGGGGTTGACTTCTTCTACCACATGTACTATCAATCAAGAAAGAAAGCAGGTGACACTAAGTGTTTCTAGCCTATATTGGGTGAAAATAAAAGGTGTTTTTCAACACCAGACCCATTACAGTGCAAATAAAAGAGACTACCAATTGAAAATTCTCACAAAAGGTACTGTCCCATCAAATGCCATCATGCCAGAAAACATTATCTATCATTTGTTCTTCTCAAAGATCATCACATTCCAAAATTTGAGCATTTCTTGGTGGTAGAATGATCTCATCTTCCTAACTTGTCACAAGAGATCTTGGATGAACTTAGTTACCGAAAGATGGGAATGAATACAATTGCACACACTCAGGTTTTCAGGATATGGATGGTTGCACTAGTTAGTGGTCTTTGATTCTTTGATAAGATATCATGTTTTCTTGTCTAACATGTGGGAAACACAAAGATTCTAGGTTCGAACTGAAAGTTTATCTTTGAAATGCTCCGGAGCATTTCCCTACAGAGTCGTCATTTGTTGTGCCTTGCACACACGCACCATTTTCCAAATGGAGACCCCCTCTTTTGCTTTGGCTTGGAGTCTCGACCTCTCTTGCTTATGATGATGAGAAGGTGAATTTGTGCTTAGAATGCATGATTTGTTACAGATTTGGGTATTTCATGTGTGGAGTCAATTGATGTCTTTCACGATTGATTTGGAAGTGTCTTGAGTGGTCTTGTGCTTAAAAGATTGCCATTTGTTGCCTTTTGCGCTGAAATTGGGTGTTACTATATTTTGCTCCAAAATCCCATGTCACTGGATATTGCCCTTGAAAGTGCTTCTGCAAGATGTTTCATGTTGAAATTCCTAGTTTCCAGGTCTTAGAGTTGTAAAATCATGTCAAATTCCACTATATTTCACTAAGGGGTCCATATGCTTTCACCCTGATGCATGGTCCTGGAGCCCTGATTTGGCTAAGTCTGAAACCCTAAAAATCCTAAAAAATGACTAACTCTAAAATCTGGTGGAACCTCAAAATTCTAGAATCTGCATATGAAATCCTATGGATCTGGAACCTATCTCAAACATCCTGAAAGTATATTTAAAAATATTTAAAGTATAAGAATATCTAAGCTTATACTTAAATATATTTTAAATATACTTTCACCCTGGCCAATTCAAAATCTAGCGCTAAAAATGACCCCAACAAAAAGCACTAAAAACAGCCTCTATCGACCTTTGCGCTAAAAATAGCCTCTACTGACCTTTGCGTTAAAAACAGCCTCTACCGACCTTTGTACTAAAAACCCACTTCGCAGACTTGCACTAAAACAACCTATCGATGTGCGCTAAAATGAGCTTCTACTGCCTTTGGTCGGTCGATGCTAAAACTCGCGCAGGTCGGTCACTTTGAAAAACCTCGCCATACAAACTTTACGCTAAAAATAGACCCAACGGACCTGCGCTAAAAATGGAACCGACTGACCTCATGAATCATCATTTTAGTTGGATGGACCCAAAATTCGCGCTAAGGTCGGATGGACCCAAAATCTGCGCTAAGTCAATGACCCCCCAAAATCAGCGTTTTTTGGTATTTTGGGCCAAAAATTGAGTTTTTCAAGGAGCAAATTAGATTTTCTTGATGGATTTGAATTGTATATCTATTTATCATATCATGATGAACATTTTGCCAAGTTTGTATGGATTTTTGGCATGCTTTACGATAATTAATGCCATTGCACATGAAAAGTCCGTGACCCCCAAAAATACCACTTTTTGTAGAAAAGGCTAGAAAAACATGAAATAAAAGTCCCCAAATGGATTCAAATGACCACAAAAACTTTCCTAATCATTATATTGGCCAAATGGGTGCTTGAAAATGGTAAAAAATGCAGAAAATCATGCAAAAATTACTAGATTTGAGAGGTTGGTTATAAGAAAGTGACATTGACAATGAGCTGTTTTGACTGATCCATGACTACAAATGGACATGTTTTGATTTAAAATGATGTAAAATAACTTGTTAAGATGAAATTGATGCTTTGCATTGTGAATTATAGGTCTTGGAGGGCATAGGAGCTTGTTGGAGCCGTCTTGAAAGGATGCACACACAGATATGCAGTGCTGACCCAGAAATGCAGAATTGACATTTTATCAACCAAATTACTGATGCACCTGCAAGAGGATGTTAGTATGATGTCCAAGATGATGGAAATAAGTCCTTGGAGGTTGAAGAAATTGAAGATCATGCCTACATCACTATTATTCCTACAGATCTGGTCTAATGTCCTAGTGATCCAGTCTAGGGGTCATAACTCCTAGCTTTTTTATCAGAATTTAAACTTCTTGGACTCGTTGGAAAGATAAACTGATTATCTAGTTTTGGCTATTTGGTTGCTAAGGCTTAACGCCAAGAAAATGATAAAGTTTCGAGCCCCCATTCCGCTCCGAAGGCCTTCAAAAATGTAATTTACTACGATGTAGAAAATACCAAAAATTATATTTTTGATATTTTCCTAAAAATACCACTCAAATGACCCTGGATTGGATCACCAAGACATGCATACAGCTGTCCCATCCGTCCAGTCATCAAGAATCAGTCTAGCAAGCATCTAGTTGCATATACCTTCACCAAAATACTCCTTTTGATCCAGTTAGCACTCAGAATCTCGTGAATCCACATCAGCTCAAGTTTTCAAGTGTCATGTGACTCTATTTTGGCTTTATTAGGCCTTGAAAGTTGACTTTTCATTATGTACAACCAAATGGGTATCTATTTTGTCTAGATTCAATGTATTTGCACACTGTATTTTATCTTTTTCCTAAAAGACAAATGCAAATCTAAAAATGTAACTAACTAATGTATCTCATTAAATGCCATGTAATCTGGACCATTGGTGTCGAGTTAATCTCCATCGTCCATTGAAAAACTTGGTATGGTGCCTTGTCTATAAAAGAGCCATCATTCTCTCATTGTAACGAGAGAGATTTTGATGCCGAATTGTTGACTCTATGCCATTTGAAGTAATACAAAGCAAGTTTCTGTAGTAATTCTGAGAATTTATATCTTGTGTTGATTCATTGTGGTCTTCATGGTTCGTTTCTTGCTCTCCCATAGTTAGTTAGTTGTGCTTTCATAATGTTCATGGTTTGCTATAGTATCTGATAACTACTCCAAGTCCATACTTTTAGTTATTTGCTGATGGTAAATAGCTGTGTAAAGTTAGTCTGGGCTGATCATTTGTGTTGAAATTCAATTGCATTTCATAAGTTAAGTTGCACCGTTTATTGGGTATTTAGAAAATGAATGTGATCTGAAAATCTTTTGCCCTCCATTGAAGATAGCACCATTTTTTGCAGCACTGTAACACCTATTTCAGTTTGGTAACTCAGGAAGCTAGTTTAAAGTTCTAGAGTATTTGTCTACTAAAGATAACCTATACATTATGAATGTCACTTAGGATTCTTCTAAAACCCTAAACCTTTTGCATTTTCTTTAAAAACATCGTTAGTTGTTAGAATAGGAATTTCAACAATATTTCAAACCATGTTATCAGTTGAAAACTATAAAAGGGTTTATGTGTGTTTGCTGCCCCAAACTTGAAGATTTGTAGATTGCATGTAAGACCCCTTGTAGGCACAAGTAGAACATACCAATTGAGAGATTCTAAGCAAGCTAAGACCTAGTTGTATTATCCTTGGAGTAGTCTTACCTAGGGTAGGATACTTTTCAAAAGAGGTGTGAAACCAACAATCACACTTGCGTTGCTGTGTACTAAAACCACCATCAACATTACCTAGTTTAGTAGGACTTCGGTTGATCAAATAAACCACCGTGTTAACTGCCTTAGCCCAGAATTCTTCACTCAAACCAACATTAGAGAGCATGCTTTGTGCCCTCTCTAGAATCGTGCGATTCATCCTTTCAGCTGCACCATTTTCTTGAGGTGTAAATGGTACAACCTTGATGTGTTGAATACCATTATCTGCACAATAAGTATCAAAATCTAAAGAGAAAAAGTCCCCCCCATTGTCAGTTTTTAGACATTTAATTTTGTTCCCAATTTAATTTTCAGCAACAACCTTAAAAATTTTGAATTTTGCAAACACTTCTGATTTTCTGTTGAGCATATAGACCCAAAGTTTACGGGTGCAATCATCTAAAAAAGTTACAAAATCGTTTGCTCCTCTAATGGAGGTCACCTCCATGGGACCAAAGACATTTGAATGCATGAGTTCCAAGGGTCTTGACTTCTTGTTGTGTCTGATTTTGGAGAAGCTAGCCTGCCTTTGTTTCCCGTAAATACAATGCTCACATAGCTCTAAATTTGCTGATTGTAAACCAGAAAGTTGGCCTCTTTTGAGCAAAACTTCCATTCCCTTCTTGCTCATATGGCCGAGTCTCTTATGCCAAAGTTCTGTCCCGCTGTCAATTACAGCCATCACAGCTCCCACTTCAGTGGTACATTCTAGCACATAAAAAGATCCTGATTTGCTACCTTTCGCAAAAACTAAAGCTCCTTTGGTTACTTTCCAAATGTTGGAAGAGAAAGTGATGCTACAACCTTGAGCATCAAGTTGTCCAGCTGAAATCAAGTTCTTCTTAAGTTTAGGAACACGTCTTACATCATTTAGTAGCCACTTGCTTCCATTATGTAGTTGTAGCAATATGTCACCTTTGCCGACTATCTCACACGACTCATTGTCACCGAGATAAACTTTGCCAAATTTTCCTTCTTGATATGTTTTGAAGGCATCCCAATTTGATGTTGCATGAAAGGAGACACCAGAGTCTAATATCCATGAGTCAACTTCAACTTCACTTGTTGCCAAGACAAGAGCTCCTCCGTCATCTTCAAGAGTCGTGTTAACCTCTTTTTTTCAGCTATTTTTGGGCTTTCTTGTAACACCAACAATCCTTCTTGACATGTCCATCTTTTCTGCAAAACTAGAAACCTTCTTTCCATCCTCTTGACTTTGATCTCTTGGCTGATTTAGATCTTCTCCTATTATGTTTTCCTCGATCTTGGGTTCTTCTCCTATTGCCTTAAACCAAGGCTTCACTGGATATTTTATTTTGTCCTCTCCTCACGTCTTCATTGAGAAGGGTGGCAGCGACATCGTCAAATCTTAACATTGTTTTCTTTTCCTTGTCTTCGGATCCTCTTCTCCCAGGTGCTGAATTGTTGATCGTCATCACAACATTATCCCAACTGTCGGGAAGAGAGCACAAGAGTAGCATAGCCCTCATTTCATCATCAAAATTGATTTCTACAGAAACTAGTTCGCTGATTGCAATGTTAAATTTGTTCAAGTGATTTGAAAATCCTTTTCCCTCTTTTATTTTCAAATTGAATAACTTCTTTAACAAGAAGACCCTATTGGTTGTGGATGCCATCTCATACATGTCGCAAAGCTTGTCCCAAATCTGTTTTGCCAAAGTTTCTGTCGCAACAGTAAATTAGACATTGCTGGACAGCGAGAGGATAATTGTAGCAGCTACTTTTTGATCCATCACATCCCATTCGTCATCTGTCATCTTCTCTGGTTTTGCTATTTTCCCTTTTAGTGTGATAGCTAGGTCTTTTTGAATTAGTAGGGCACGAATTTGCAGCTTCCAAAGTCCAAAATTTTGCTCCAAAAATTCCCTATTCTCCACTTGTCCGCTTCTTCTATTTCTTCAAAATTTGTCACGAATTTCTCAACCAACTCCTTGACCGAGCTTTGATACCAATTGTTAAATTAAATGGAACATCGAAAGCAAAGTGAAATAGAACACACAACAAAGATCACACACACGAGACAACAAATTTAACTTGGTTCACCATAAACTGGCTACATCCACAGGAGCATGGGAACAATTTTATTATCTCTGTATGAAGTGTGAATACAATGCATGATAGCATCAATACATCTCTCTAATAAAGCAATATCCAGAATGGATAAGGAAGACCAAGAGCCAAGAGATTTGGCAGGAGAAATAATGTGTCTTTTGGACTTCACAATCCAACAATTTCAACATGAAATTTTTTCTTAATTAAAGGAGATTCACATTTCAATGCTCAAGAAATTTGTGTTTTCAAGAAATTTGAATTTTTATTAATTATTTCAATGTTTTTTGTTTTAATGTATGTAAAAATTTGCAAAATCATATATTTTTCTTAAAACTAAACATAAGATATTATATAACAAAATCAAAAGGTTATTAGTACCGGCCGGTACTATTGCAATGAGTTCGCACTTATCTAGTTATTAATCTATTCATTGTAAACCAATCAAAAGGTAGGATTATTTTTTTGTTGGGCAAATTTGATTTAAATTTGTACTTTTCCTATGTCAACATGATAAATTTTTAACAAAAAAATATTGAAAAATGATTTATCTGTATTGTCATTGGGTGAAAAAAATGACCTCTTCTCTGGGGATTGTCTGAGAGTGCAACAAAAAACTATAAATGCGGAGAGAATTTTGATTTGAGGGGAGGATGTGGCAAGTAAACAAATTATGAACACAGACTTTGTCTCCCACTAGTTAAGTCATGCCTAAATGGATGGCGATAATTATGAGAGGGAAGAATCATAAGTTTTTATGAATTTAATTTTTTGCTTCATTAGCTAAAAATAAAAATTAATTTTTGTAAAGGGACAAAGTTATAATATTAATAATACTATTAAAAATATAGGGTTCTACACATTTTATTTTATGAAATTAGATTATTTTTGGGATTTCAATTTTATTTACTGAAGAGTTAAAAATCTAGTATTTCAATTTTATTTATAAAAAGTTAAAAATCTACATTATCATGAAAAATATTTTGTGATGTTATTACATTTTCTATTTTATTCTTCAAACATACAATATTTTAATGCATTTTAAATTATCATAGTATTAATATTATTAGATTTTAATATCTTAAGCAGACATTTCATAGTATTAATATTATTAGATTTTAATATCTTAAGCAGACATTTCATAGTATTAATATTATTACATTTTAATAGCTTAAGCAAACATTTCAAATCTCTATACACTCAACAAGGGCCAGGGCTCTCCTTATAAATTTAGTTCTAGAAATATAATAGTTACAAAATTGAAATGATAAATAATTCTTTATCTTTAGAAAAAATTATTACTAAATCGCAATATTAGATTAATTAAAATAATTAAAAACATGCTCTCTAAAATAAAAAATTAAGTGAATAAGATAAAATACTGATCTAAATATGAATATGTTAAAATCTACAGTATCACGAAAAATATTTCGCCATGTTATTACCTTTTTTATTTTATTCTTCAAACTTACAATATTTTAATGCATTTTAAATTATAAAAGTATTAGTATTATTACATTTTAAGGAAATATTTGTGTTATTTAATAGGCTTTGTAAAGTTTAGTTTTATAGTTAAGGAAATATTTTAGCCTATTTTATTTTTACCAAATTAGATTATTTTTGAGATTTTAATTTTTATTTACCCAAGACATTTCAACACTCTTCAAAAATTAAATTTTCAATTATTGGAATGCAATTTGTCTATACAACCAATACCTAATCAAAAAAATATTACAACTAAATAAATACTATATACAACCAATAGATAATCAACAAAAAAAATTACTACTAAACAAATACTATAATAATAATACTAGCCACTACGTGGCACTTGTTTTTATGGTATTATTATAATATGAATAATACTATGATATTACATATTAATATAATATTACTAATACATAATATATATAATAGTAATATATTAAAAAACCATAATATATGATATAGTTAGTTAGGGTAATTTTTTTTAACGTGATAGATATTATAAAAGTTTATATATCAAATACGTACTAATAAAAATTTTCAGTAGATGTGTAGAACATAAATCTGTTGTACCCTCAAGAATTATTTTTCAAATAATTATATGATTAAATATGCATTTGGTTCTATGGGGGATTACATAAAAATTAATAGGAGATTCAATTAATTTACTACATATATACAATATAGACAAGTTACTTAGAATGTGAATTATAATTTTTAAAATTATATTTTTTAAATGATCTATAGGATAAGTGATCTCCCATAGCGAGTGAATGTAAAGTAATGATAAATTAAAAAATATAAATATTTACTTGGTAAGGAATTGACATGATAATAATTTTACCCAGGGATGTTTGTTCATCTCAATATGTATTGTAAAAAGAAATTTACTAAAATTAGTGAAAGAAGACAATAGTTAATGTGATGAAATTTCAATAAGAATTGATAAAATAATTTAATGGATTAAATAACTTATAAATTAATAAATAATAAAAAATATTTAACAAATTCTATAATTTCTTCAGGCAAATTCTATAATTTCTTTAGATAGTTTTCAGCCTGCCCATTGAACCTATGGGTCCAATTGCTAGTATTTAATAATGCTGAGAATTTCAAAGCAAGCATCGTTTGTATTATTATGGCTAACTCAGTGTAGTATATTGCTGAAAATTTACAGACGCCACATTGTTGGTCCTGGTCTCTTGTAATGAACGATGTAACTTATTTTTATTCCTTAAAAAACAATTCCTTAAAAAACAATACTTCATTCTTAAATTAAAAACATTCTAGCTAATATTTGCTTTTCCAAAATATCTGAGCTGTCCAGCCAATGGTGTAAGAGTGGGTACTTGATTAAAACTTAACTATCAGTACGAACTTTTGAAAGCTTGATTTACACAAGTTTTGAGTGGTCGAAAGTAAACCCACTCAAAAGTAAATACAAGTAAATTGAATTTATATACATCATTTTTTTGTATGTTAGTAAAATTAAATGATTCATAAAGAGTTTGTGGAAATCAAATTTATTGTCGACAACTTTAATTTGTACTGGGAATACTAACAAATTATAAAAATGATAGAAATTTATTATAGGTAGAACATCTCAGAAAAAACACCAACATATCCCAATTCATCCAAAGAAAAGGGCTGTCACATTAGTCTGAATAAGTTTTGTGTGTGCAGAGTGGGTACACCCTCAAGGACAGTATGTACACATTATACCAACTGTCCAGATTGTTGATACTTGAAATGGGCTTACCTGCACAGGGTAGGTGATGAAGGAAAGGGAATCACATGATTCACATCCAAGAAACTACGAGTAAGTTGCCTGGAGGACAGAATTAGTACTTTGTGCACGAAGATATCTTTCTAATTCCAGTTGGTTTAATTTCACATGGTGGGGTATATTCAAAAGGTTGGAGATATGCATGAGATGCACATCAAGAAAGTGACTGGATGATAGCTTTACACTTCCATTGGACAACTGGACAAGATTCAAGGAGAAGATGAGAAGGAGAATTTTTGTTCTAATAGGTTTTGAGAGTGACATCATTTATATGTTTGGTAGGGAGAAGGTGCTCAGATTTTTCTTGGAAACTTCTTTCATATGGCTGTTAATGATTGGTTGTTTTGTTCGTTGGATCAGTGTAAAGTACTTTTTGTGTATGGTTCTAAAACTTAACAATAAATCAAGAGTTAATTGTTATACAATCACTACAAATGACCTTTTTAGCTTTATTTCATCTTCCTTCAAAAGTTTTCTCTGCATTTTCATAAATTTTTGTCTCCACATTTTAAGTCTGAGACCCCACAGAAAACAATATTAATTAATGGTTGATGTTCAAATGAAGGATATACATGGTTGAATAAGGGAACAAATAGACTGGTTGGCTGTGACACACTTTTGACGATAGGCATATTCTTGTTAATGGATGGTGAAGGATTGCATGGTTCTTTTCTCAATAAAGTAGATTTTTCTTTTGAAGTACTTCCAAGCTTTTATGAAAGGATTCTAACAAAAATATCACCATGTTGAGAGTGTGATCAAGTTATTCCATGTTATGATATAAGCATGACAATTAAAGAATTATATTTGTGAATTTTTATTTTTGTGTGAGGATTTATAAAAAAGTTATGTACCATCTTTTTCTATTTTTATATATAGTTTTGATTTTATTAAATTTGGTTGTGGTAAACATTAAAATATATAAGATTTAAGTTGTGGTAGATATTTGAAAAACAAGAAAAATTCTCACCATTCTTACTACAAATAAATAAATAAAATATCTAAATATATTATTAAATAAATGTTATTGTATATTTTTTAATGAAAGAAGTTTAAGATGTTATAAATTTGACTAATTTTTAAATCTTAAATCAAATTCTTTCTATAATAAAATTTTAGTTTGAAACGATAAAGTTTAAATGAGAAAGCTCATAAAGTGCTTGTTGAAATAAACCTCTAAATACAACATAAAATAATGATCCAATTCCTTACTAACATTGACGTTGATTTGGTATACAATATTGAGGTTGATTTGGTATACAATATTAAGGTAAATAGTGAGCTTCAATACTCTTTTGTACAAATTTAATAATATAGTCCTTACCATAAATTTTGTATAGCCTTAAATTCAATAGATATGGTAACCATAAGTTGAGTTTGAAATGTCTATGGTTGTTAAGGGTTTCTAAAAGTAGTTTTAAACTTTCGAACCAAGTTGATTCATAGAAAATCACTTACTAGAAGGGCTTTAATTTCTAAAAAAATTTAGGTGTTGGATATTTTTGTGTTAATAGATTTTGGTTTTATTTGCGCCTCTTCTTAATGTAAGAGCATATTTGGAAATAATTAAATATTACTAGAAGGTAGATTTAGAAACCGTTAGAGTTGGCTATGATTGGAGCCACCTAGGATCTAGGACTTCATGAAAGCACAAGAGAGATCAAATGAGAGAATAATTCTATTCTATCAACGAATGCAAAAGATTGTTCAAATATTGTTACAATGTACATGATATGCCTTGATTATAAAGACAAGGATGAACTATAGGATGTTGTAGTCATGTGACAAGTGTCTTAACCCTATGACATGTGACAACTATAGGATAAGATGATAACTATCAACAACTAGACACAACTAGAAACATTTAGTAGACTCACTAAGTCAACTTAACATGTGAATTATGCGTGATGTGTAAATTCTATTTAACTAATAAATAGTTAAATAATATGAATTATTTACATAAAGGTAAACCAGATAGCTAATATCCCTGTTCACACCAACACCCCCTTAAGTGCAACTTAGGGAGTAGCCGACTAAAGAAAGATGAAATGATGGATGGGTCTCGGCTACTAGGCCATGTTAGGTACCGATGTACAACAAATCTCAAGTGGAGAAAAGGAGAAAACCTCATGGGACAAAACTCTCCAAAAATGAGAATGCATAAAAGAATGAAAGTGAAAGAAGAAGTGATAGTAGGAGGACTCAAGAATGACCCCCACAATGAAATAGCTCCTGTGCCGATGGTGAATGCCTGAAGAAGAATGTTGGAAAGTGTCATGTACCTACAAACAACATTTCTCCCCTTAGGAAGAAACCAATCCAAAGGCAGATGTAGAAAAAACTCCATCTCCAAGAAGAGATATGAGGGAAGAAGTCTCAAGATGGGTGTCTCTGAAAACTATTGAAATGTCCACATGTCAGAATCAAAGAATGGCACTATGTAATGAGGTGTGACCAATCCAAAATCCTGGATAGACTCATGAAGAACAATCTCCAAAGATGAAGTAGATGGGATAACAGTTGTGTTGTAAATCTCTTCAAAGAGGAGTGATATCCCCTCAAGTGTGTCCTCCAAATCTGCAATATGAGACTCACAAAACAAGTCTAATATACCTGTTAAGAAAGTATCCTGCTCAATTGAAGTAGAAGAAACCATGTCGATGTTGATCTCTGAAGAAGGAGGTTGAGGAGATGGAAGCTCAACACTAGTCTCATGAACCAAAGTAGATGAAAGAACACCAAGGTTCAAGTGACCAAACTTCTCCTCAAAAACATGATTCACACTTGATGCATGAGTGTGAATATTAATCAATGGATCTACATCATCAGAAGAAGCAAAATGAGAGAATGTATACAAGCGATGATTAGCCATCCCAACAACAATGATATCTCTACTCTCCAAGTCTCGTATGATCATTGAATCAAGAGTAAACTCAACTATCTTCCCTACACCACAATGAGAAATCTGGTAGATGGAAAGGAGATTGGTTGACAAGGAAGGTACACACAACACATTATTGAAAGTACCCTCACCAATATCAGTGGTTCCTTTACTAGTTGCATGCATGTATGTATTGTTACCCATCAAAATAGGTGGCAAAGTACATGACTCAAATGAAGAGAACATCCCTTATGAAGATGTCATATAATGAGAAGCTCTAGAATCAAGAAGCCATCTCTATGATTGAAGACTTGTAGAAGCAAAAGATTGCTTGTCCTTTTCCCTTGTTTGTCCCATTAACAATGCCTGATGTCCCTGTCTATGTAGATGATGATGGTGTCGAAGAAGAGGATGGACTAGGTGACATTTTGATGTTGTGCTTTTGAATAATGTTAGTCAACTCATCAATTTTCTTCTCATAACACTTATGCTCTTCATGTCCTAGTTTCTTGCAATATGCACACTTTGGTCTCTCATTCTTAAATGATTCCTCCTTGGGAGAGGATGAGGACTTAGGTGAATTATTTGACTCCTTTGCTTGCTCATTGTTCTTGAAATCCTTATTTTTCTATTGCTTGCCTTTGCTAGTTGAAGCCTTTTGATCTTTTGTACCTTGATTAGAAAGAAGAGCTTAAGGTCTAGGAGACTTCAATGTGCCCATGTGTACTAACTTAGCTTGCTCCCTTATGAGTGATGTAGCAAACTCATGAAGTGAAGGCATTTTGAAAGCTTTTCCAAGTGCATCCATAGTAGCATAAAAGGTAGAACCAAAAATTGAATAGTCAAGACCAAGCTTGGCAAGGATTGAAAGAATCAATTGAGTGTCCTCTTTCTCAATTCCACATTGTTTGAGTTGCAATCTAAGTGACTTTATCTTTGTGAAGAAGTATTAGATGCTTGCAAAGTCATTTGGATTCAAACCAATTAGTTCATTCTCCAATTTGAAACCTCTCATAGTATCTTGCTTACCAAAGAGATTCTCTAAGGTAGTCCACACTTCATTGGGTGTTTTACAAGATTCAATATGAAATAGAAGATCAAGAGAAATAGACAAGCATAGTGTTCCATAGGCTTGATCACATCTATTGTACCACTTTCTTTTTTCTGTAGTTGTTGCTGGTTCAATTTTTGTACCCATTGTTACTCTATGAATTTTTAAACATCTTAAATGAATTTCCATTTTAGTTTTCCACTTGAATGATAGTTATATGGTGTGAGTAGAGGAAGTTTGTTTGGATCCATGATACAAGAGTGCAAAAAAGAACACAAGTACAACCCCCCTTTTACTCAATCAATGAGATCATCCCCCAAAAAATAATGATTGTGGTACTTTATACTTAGTGCGATTTACAATTGTCCTCAAGGGACCAAAATTAGGAAAATAATCAAAATATTTTAAAACAGAGATTCAAGGGAGATTAAAATTACTCACACTAATTTATCATAGTAAACAAATCCTCCCAAAACAAGTTTCACTTCTTCAACTCTCAAAATCCCCAAGTTATCACTCAAAAGCTAAAAAAATGACAAATTGAATAAAATGAATCTGGTGCTAAATTTGAGAAAATTGCATGGATGGATTTGAAGAGCTCCTGAATGCCTTTCTAATGCTGTAAGAATCGCAAAAATCAAAGATCGTGGCTGAAAGTTGTGATCTTGGAAGCCAAAAAAGGAGATCTATCTTCAAATTGCAATAAATGCTGTCAAATAGAAAAATCTAATAAAACTACTAAGACCATTGTCAAGTGTACGAAACTAGCTTTCTATCGCTATCTTGTTTGCCTGATTTCAATATCGTGGTGAAAAGTTATGGCTCTCGAAAAAAATCACCCTATTAGGGCTAAAGGGGGCCAAAGGGGGCCCCTGATGTTGATGTCACTACTGACGCAATGATGACATCAGCAGTTTGATAGAATATTCTCTGTAGAAAACTAGAAACTACTTGTTCACATCAAAACCGCATGTGTGATGTCTTAAAACTGCCTTTGAGACTCAAAACCACTTGTGATTTGTCAAAAACCACCTTGCCAAAAATGCAAAATTGCTTACAGGAATTTGAAACCACTATCTCAAGTGAAAACCGCCTTTGAGGTTAAAAAACTGTTGTTTCTACCTCAAAACTGCCAATGATATTGGATCATGGTATAGAAGAGAATATACCCCAGATTCCTTGTTGCACGGATTGTTTCACCGCTGGCCAGGTTATTGTTTTGAATCTGTAGAATTTTTTAATTTTTTTTGAAAAGGTTGTGTGACCTATTACACTTGGGCCGAGCCCCTAAAAAGAGGTCTGCAGACCCAAGGGACCCACAGGTGGGGAGATCCCTACCATGTGGGCCTTTGAGGCCACAGAGGGGCCCTGTAGGGGCTGCGGGCTTGGTACCCACAATACCCTCAGGGTACAGGGCCCGATAGGTCCTGTGTAGGGTACCTATCGGGTACCCTCCCCCAAATTTATTTATTTTTTATTTAAAAAAACCTCTATAGACAAAAAGAACCTATGAATTATAATTTTACTTAGATATTTTGAGATTGTTGCGATTTGACCAATGATGACATAGGCTGAAGGAATATTCCACTGATGCAGAGAATAGTCTCTGCGACGATTCCGTATAGCGGGATCAGGTAATTTTTTTACCTTTTCCTGCAACTTTGTTCGATTTTGATGATTTTATAGTTGATCTATAGGATTTGACTGATGGAGTCAGGTTGTCATTGATGTCAAAAAGGTGTCCTCAGTTTGTTTGATGTCATCAGGACTTGGTTGATCAGGTTTGGCCTTCAATGTGTTTTCATATGTTATTTGGTAAGTGAAGTCACAAGGTGATTTGTTTGGGGTTGTCAAGTGTTGACAAATGTTCATCATCCATAGTTATGCAGTGTGAAATGATGATCTTCATAAGTTCATGTTGTTGAATTTATTGTCTTACCCACAGGAGGTTGATCTCAAGAAATTTAGAGTATGTTTGGACAGAATAAGAGTTTGTCAGAGTTCATTATCTTGATAACATGTGTGTTCATGAGTTGTTGATCATGACAAGAGATGGTTGATCAGGTATTTATCATATGGTTAAGGTAAATCAAATTGTTTATAGTTGGTGTTACAAGGTATGTTTCATTGGTTCTATGGTTAACATTACAAATGGACTTATATTAGTATCAAGAAGATGGAAGTTTGTCTTGCTTATAATTTGATGTGTGTAGTTGATGCCTTCTTTGTTGGATGATCAGTTAGATGAAATCATGTTGTTGATTGATTGATCCTTCTTATGTTGTCAAGGTGCAGGGATATCATATGCTACATGGATATCATATGTGTTGCAACCACCAGTTTATGATATGTTGGATTGGAGAATTGTATTTGAAGATTGCTTGGGTTTGAGTTAACATCTTCATTGTTTAGTTCTTTCTAGTGTGTTGTTCTTAGTGTATATGGCAGAGTTGGGGTTGATGTCATGGTGTTGGAGTCATGGAAGATTCAAGGGTATTTTGTTGAGGTTGATGTCATGAAAGATTCAAGGGTATTTTGTTGTTTAAGTGCCTTCAAAACTCACATACCCGTCACCTTTTGTAATGCACTTTTTGTTATTTTTAAACACTGACCTGTTATTGCAAGTCATAGTCACTTAGGTGACTTGATGGAGGGTTTTAAAACGTTTGGGGGCCGGCCCCTTTCACACTGTTCACCGCCTCTCCCGGTCTCATCTTTGAGCGCGATGGGCGCCAAAAAGAAATCAAGGGCTTTCTTTAAATTTGGTTTGAGCACGCTTTCAAATATCAATGGTAGTCATTCAAACTGCCCCCGACTTCCTTGGTTTATGTTTGATGGGCTATTGGCTGTCAATGGAGTGATAAGGTTTATAAAATTATCTTTAGAATGTTTGTTTAAAAGCAGTTTATTGAGTTTTTTAAGGAATTTTTTTTGGGAAGATTTGTTTCTTAACCCGTGGCATCTAAAGGATGGTGAGATTTAAATATTTTCCTTTTGTGGTAGTTGAAGACAAAAGAGGAAGTATTCTTCTTTTTGGAGAGAGTATAAAAGATTTTTTATGTGAGAAGATTGATTTTTGAAAAATCATTTTGCATAGAAGATGAACAATTTTTGTTTTCTTGAGAAAATAAAGAGGTTGTTTGCAGGAATATGCAGAGAAGCATTTGAGAAGATTTTCTTTTGCAAAGCAAATATTTATGGAGAAATTGGAGTTGAAGGAAGAAGTTGAAGAAGTTTTTTATGGTAGATTAATTGAAGATTTTTTATTGATGAAGTTTTGAAGAAATTATTTTTGCAGATTGAAGAGATTGAAGAGTCATCTTTGAAGGAATGTAAAGAGTTTTTTGTTTATACAGAGAATATATTTTTATGCAGGATTCAATGGTTTCAATGAAGGAGTTTGTCTTCTTGCACATGGAGATCAGATTTGAAAGAGATTTTATTTTCTCTTTCAAGAGCAAATTGAAATATTTTATTTTAATTGAATGATGTGAGAAAATCAAGGATTTTATTTTATTTTTTTTGTGAAAAATTGCAAAGAGAATATGAATTATTTTCTTTGTTTATACACAGATGTTTGCAGATTGCTAAGTCCTGAGGAATATGAAGATGAAGAAGATATTTTTGTGTGAGATCTTAAAAATGGCAAATGATCAGGAAATTGAAAAGAATTGAAATGAAAGAGAAAAAGATGAAAATTGATTTTGCAGAGAAGAGGAACATCAAGAGTCTTTTCATTTATAGGTGCACTGATGCAACTTTATAAATAGACAGAAAGGAAACATGCAGTGTTGTTGAGTGTATCCGGATGTAGGATTGATTTTGAACAGAATGGACATTTGACACACACATGAGAGAAGAAATGTTTTGTATTGAAACAGAGAAACCCTCTAAATTCTTGTTTTTAGTTTGTTCTATATTAGGGGTTGGTGCTCCTTGAAGCTGGTGCTTCTAAACAGTATGCCAGTGAGGCTTACAGGTCAGTGAGACCTTAACATTTGTCAGTGAGACAAGTATTGTAGCCAGTGAGGCATGTTTTATCAGTTAAGCCAGTGAGGCAGTTCTGGAGTAGTTTTTCTACCCCTGGAGGGTTTTCCACTCGTGCAATTCTTGTGTCTTGATTCATATTGATCATCTCTCTATGATTGTATGTTTTACTCATGAGTTTTGTTTATGTGTTTGACATTGTTATGTGCATATGTGTTTGACAATTCAATGATAACTTTCTCACCTTTATGCTCTACAAGTTAAAGTTTGAAAAAGATTTGAAAATTCACACAACATTGATTCACCCCCCCCCTCTCAGTGTTGTCCTTGACTCCTACAATTGGTATCAGAGCCAGTTTCCCTTTTGTAGCTTAATCAGCTTGGGTAGGTCCTGTGTGTGGAGTTCAATGGGTAAGTGTAGAAGAAATAAGAACATGAGAAATGTTAAGATTCTTTCTAGTCAAAAGATACAAAAGAAATCATCCATATCAAATCCAGATTTTGATAAAAAGTCAGTTGATAAAGTTGTTCTCCAAGTTGAATCTGATATTGTCTTACAAGAAAATTTTTCAGATGTTCCTCAGTTTGATGGTTTAAATTTTTCAGTTTGGTATGTTAGAATGCAAGTGTATTTATCCTCCTTAGGATATGATGTTTTAATGTCAGTTGAGAATTGTAATTCTGCAAATAACAAAGAAGCTCTTGAATGTAATGATATTGCAAAGAAGGCTATATTATCTGCTCTGTCTAATGATGTTATTTGTAAAGTTATGGATTGTGTTACAGCTCAGGATATGTGGAGGAGATTGAAAAGAATTTACCAAGGTAATGATAAAGAAGAGGACACTCTGGTGTGTCAAGAAAGTGGCAATGAAAGGCAATCACATGAAGAAGTTGAGACCCAATCAAATTTAGAAGATGATGATGATCAGGATTATGATGAACAAGACTGTGAGATTGATCTGGAAGGAGAGCTCATATATGCTCTAACTGAACTCAAGAATTATAAGAAGGAGAACAAGAAATTAATGTTGCAATCGCAGCAAGAAAGAGTTTTAAAAGACAAAGCTCTTACAGATCTTGAAGATGCTAGAAACCTGATTGTAGACTTGAAGAATTAAGCAAGTGAATCAAACAAATTGATTGTCAGTTTGAAATCAAAAATTGAAGAAGCTAAGAGGATAGCTAATGTCTCAATATCTAACCTTGAAGTTGCAAGGATTAAGAATCTAAAACTAGAGAGTGATATTATCAATCTGAGAAAAGAGTATGATGGTCTCAAAGCTTTATCTAAGAAGTATAAGGAGTTTGAAGAAAGCACAAGCAAGCTACATAAGATGCTTGGTAAACAAAAACTATATGGAGACACTACTGGACTTGGTTTTGAAGAAGGAGAATGTTCAAAAGCTAGAGAGACTCCCAGAAAGAAGATTGATTTGAATGTTACCACTAAAAACAAAATACATAATCAAAGCAGAAGAAATTTCAGAAAAAGTGCTCCTGTTAGACAAGCATACATGTACAAGTATAACTATTCATTTAATGGTTTTTGTTATGCTTGTAATCAATTTGGGCACAAATCAGTTAATTGCAGAAGGAATACTGACATTGTTTGTTACAAGTGCAATAATATTGGACACATTCAAAGAAATTGTAAAGTACATAGAAGGTATGATCCTTCATGGAAGCTTAATATGAGTGATCAAAGGTATTATCAATCAATTGATTTTGATTACAACATAATTTGTTATAATTGCAACTCTCTTGGTCATAAATCACACAGTTGCAGGAGAGCTCCACCTAATTTGAAAGGTTGGGAAAAGAAAAAGACAGAAAAGGTTTGGAGGAAGAAAGAGCCTGTTAAGATTTGGAAGCAGAAACATAGTCAAGAGAAATCAAATACTAAGATTGTGCATCTTGCACAAGTCATTTCATCTGTTGCATAACATAGCATGAAGTAAGGGGGAGGTATCAAATGTTCTATTAGTTAACCCCAAGAAGTTTCAGGAAGGAGACCATTTGATATGATGATCTTGTCTGTCTATCATTCTTGCCATGCTATGAAATTGTTGATGATGATGTTGCTAATAATTTTGATGTTTAGTGTATGACAGTGATACAGGTGTTCATTGGCTTATTATGCTCTCGAGATATTGAAAAGATGCACAAATTGTTCCTGATCATGTTGATGATTTCAAAGGTTGAATTAACATGTTCCAAAGTGTTTTTTAAAATGTTGTTGCAAGAAGATATTGGTTGGCTGATTTGTATTTGAGAGTCAAGAGGCTTTAATTCTTGTTGATTGCAGTATGTTTCAGATGTGGTTATGTATATATCAGTTTTAACAGTGTGTTGTACAAGGATGAGCAGGAACAACATGATAGTCTTCATTCTTTTCAGATGATCTTTATTCTTTTTCATGTCAAAAGGGGTGTGCAAGAATAGATTGGTAGCAGATGATAATGTTCAGCAAGGTTGGTCTTATGTTGGTTTCAGGATTGTTATCACTATAAATCATTACTTGTTCAAAGGTTAACAAGAATTTAGATTGTTATAATCATGCTATAACATTTTTTCTGTTGGAGTTGGAGTTGTTCTCAGGGGGAGTTAATCAGAGGATTGAGTTGTCACTATCATGGGAGATTTGAAAAGGTCTTATCAAAAGTGGTCATCATGTCATCTTGAGTTGAGAACTGTGTGATGAGGAGTCTTCATGATTTTTGCCTGCAAATCTATTTATCAAAGAGTATTGGTATGTTTATGATTTCTTTGCAAAAGTGTTCAGAAGGTTGATTGTCAGTAAATGGATGGTATACTTCAGGTTGATATGTTGCTTCAGGACTATTTTAGGAAGTGTATCAGTGCTGAGTTGAATTGAGTTATGTTGGTTATTCTTGTTAGTATATACAATGGTATTTCTGAGCAGTGATTGTTTGTGAACTTTATCACATGGGAAATCTTGAAGATTTGTTATTTTAGGTCAAAAAGTGTTGTTTCAGGAGTTTGTTAAAGGAAGTAATCAGAGGATCTTATTGATGTCAGTGTTTCATCTTCATCTACAAATTTGTGTTGTGATTAGAAGTGGTATAGTGCAGTCTATGGGCAGCTTATAATAGTGGTTTGGTGCTTGGTTTAATATGCCTTACATGATTGTTTGATGTCTTGTTGCTCTCAGGTTTTTATGGTTGTTCAATATGCAGATGAACATGGAAAGAGATCAGAGCTCTCAGGAAAAGTTTTGGACGGCAAATTGCAAAAATAATCAGTGCCTTAAGTGGTATTTCAATTCTTGGTTGGTATGAAGGATGATAAGGGGGAGATAATTGTCTTTGTCATCAGATGTCAAAAAGGGGGAGAAAGATAAATTGCATCAGGTGGTTTTGCCATCAATGACAAAGGGGGAGATTGATGGAGTCAGGTTGTCATTGATGTCAAAAAGGTGTCCTCAGTTTGTTTGATGTCATCAGGACTTGGTTGATCAGGTTTGGCCTTCAATGTGTTTTCATATGTTATTTGGTAAGTGAAGTCACAAGGTGATTTGTTTAGGGTTGTCAAGTGTTGACAAATGTTCATCATCCATAGTTATGCAGTGTGAAATGATGATCTTCATAAGTTCATGTTGTTGAATTTATTGTCTTACCCATAGGAGGTTGATCTCAAGAAATTTAGAGTATGTTTGGACAGAATAAGAGTTTGTCAGAGTTCATTATCTTGATAACATGTGTGTTCATGAGTTGTTGATCATGACAGGAGATGGTTGATTAGGTATTTATCATATGGTTAAGGTAAATCAGATTGTTTATAGTTGGTGTTACAAGGTATGTTTCATTGGTTCTATGGTTAACATTACAAATGGACTTATATTAGTATCAAGAAGATGGAAGTTTGTCTTTCTTATAATCTGATGTGTGCAGTTGATGCCTTCTTTGTTGGATGATCAGTTAGATGAAATCATGTTGTTGATTGATTGATCCTTCTTATGTTGTCAAGATGCAGGGATATCATATGCTACATGGATATCATATGTGTTGCAACCACCAGTTTATGATATGTTGGATTGGAGAATTGTATTTGAAGATTGCTTGGGTTTGAGTTAACATCTTCATTGTTTAGTTCTTTCTAGTGTGTTGTTCTCAGTGTATATGGCAGAGTTGAGGTTGATGTCATGGTGTTGGAGTCATGGAAGATTCAAGGGTATTTTGTTGAGGTTGATGTCATGAAAGATTCAAGGGTATTTTGTTGTTTAAGTGCCTTCAAAACTCACATACCCGTCACCTTTTGTAATGCACTTTTTGTTATTTTTAAACACTGACCTGTTATTGCAAGTCATAGTCACTTAGGTGACTTGATGGAGGGTTTTAAAACTTTTGGGGACCGGCCCCTTTCACACTGTTCACTGCCTCTCCCGGTCTCATCTTTGAGCGCGATGGGCGCCAAAAAGAAATCAAGGGCTTTCTTTAAATTTGGTTTGAGCGCGCTTTCAAATATCAATGGTAGTCATTCAAACTGCTCCCGACTTCCTTGGTTTATGTTTGACAGGCTATTGGCTAGAAAAGGTGTATCTTGCATGCACGTCCCAATTTCAAACCCTCATAGATTTGGCCTCCGATGTTCGATCTGGATGAAACAAAAGGTGATCTTGACTATCTCAAACCTTATGAACGCAATGGTGTGCTCAGATTTGTAGCAGTACTCTCCAAAATGAACTTACAATACAAGGCCACAAAGAGGTAACCCTCACAATCTGATATTTCCATCAAGTCCTTCTGATTCTCTAGGTCATCATTCGATGCAAGAGAAGAGCATACTCAACTGTCAAGATCCACCATGAATTGCACTCAAGATCTCTCAAAAAATGACTAACACAAAGTGATTCTTCCTAGAGCTCTGATACCATGTTAGAGTTGGCTATGATTGGAGTCACTTAGGATCTAGGACTTCATGAAAGGACAAGAGAGATCAAATGACAGAATATTTCTATTTTATCAATGAATGCAAAAGATTGTTTAAAGATTGTTACAATGTACATGATATGTCTTGCTTATAAAGACAAGGATGGAATGTAGGATGTTGTAGTCATGTGACAAGTGTCTTAATCCTATGACATGTGACAACTATAGGATAAGATGACAACTATCAACAACTAGACACAGCTAGACACAACTAGAAACATATAGTAGACTCACTAAGTCAACTTAACATGTGAATTATGTGTGATGTGTAAATATTTTCTAACTAATAAATAGTTAAATAATATGAATTATTCACACAAGGGTAAACCAGATAGGTAATAACCTTGTTCACACCAACAGAAACTTCCTAGGCATGTTTGTCTCACATAATAAAATGTAAACACATAATAAATATGTAGAATAATGATTTTATTGACTCATAATTTGAAACCCATGAATAATCTTTGTCACAAGGGCTTATAATCATAATAAGACTTTAGTCTTGAATTCTAATAAATACAAGCATAAACAATGTGTTATTCCTCAAAACACTATCTTCTAAGATAATATCCAATATGATGCTCTCTGATCTTTTGAACTCTTGATCTGCTACCAAACCTCTATCATAGATTTCCCCCCTTGATATCCTTTGCAATGTGGAATGGATAATATTTTATAGAAAGCAAGGGTGAAATGTCTTGGTCTTCACTAGAAATGTGGTAAATTACCCTATGCACAAGTAATAAGGCTCAAGGGTCTAATATTAGATGACTACTGTGAGGGGGAGAAATGTGTGGTTAAATCAAACTAATGAAAACATACAAAACCCAAACACCAATGGAAGTTGAAAGCAAAGAAGATTGAAACCAAAACAAGTAAGAATACTTACAAACCCCTTCACCTATCGTTTTCCATTGTTTGCCTATCTTTCTTTGATCTTGATTGTGAAGCCCTCAGAAGCTTTCCTTGCTTGCTTGCTTGTTGAAGATGACAAAGGAAGAATGGCTTTTGATATGAGTTTGTGTTGAATGTGAGCTTCAACACATGATAATGGAGGACACTTGAAATAGAATGAATAAGAGAAGAAGAGAAATTTGTGTATAGTTATCTTGCCAAATGAAGTGCCTCCCTAATGGCTTAGAAGAGGGTTTATTTATAGATTTTCAAAAAAGGTAATGGAGGGTGAGGATCAAAAGATGAGATCAATGGCTCTCACTATTTGTGAATCTTAAATTCATAGTGGATAAATTAAAAATTCTTTATTTGAAAATAGTGGATTATGACAATTGAATTAAATATTCAATTGTTGAAGGCTAGTGGGGAACATTGAATTAAATATTCAATGGGTGAAGGCTAGTGGGGAACATTGAATAAAATATTCAATTGGTAAAGGCTAGTAGGGAATATTGAATAAAATATTCAATGGGTGAAGGCTAGTGGGGAACATTGAATAAAATATTCGATTGGTGAAGGCTAGTGGGGAACATTGAATTAAATATTCAATTTGTGAAGGATAATTGATTTAAAGATTTATTTTGGAAAATGGAGGATATTAGCTAATTAAATATTAAGAATATTTAATTATATGTGCAACATGGTGAGGTGGAAGAGATGAGGTGGATTTAGGACTTGAGACATTAGAAGAATTTAGGGAATTTAATTAAATAAAATTATTTTATTTAATTATGGGATAATGAGCCAATTAAATAAATTTATAATATTTATTTAATTGACAGAAGAAAATAGGAATTAAGATAAATATTAAAATATTTACTTAATTCGACCTGAGCCAATTTTAGGTGTATACATTTTGCCCCTCTTTGAAGCAATGTGTTTTATCACGTTGTTTCAAAGAATAAGAATAGTCTAATGCTAATACATGCCCAAGTTTTCCCCTGGTACAAGTTATGGTGATAGGATGCCCCCTCGGGAGATTTGGACGGGGAGAAGGCGGAAGGCGTGAGATAGACAATCTCACGAAGAGAAAGGTGAAGACAGGTTAGGCTGGAGAAAAATGGGCGATGGTTTGAAGAAACAGACATGGAAAGCCGTCATAGGTCATATAGTCAGATATGTGCCACTTACTATATATAGGAGCTGGGTCCACAAGTATGATTCATTTGTACACTTGTCCATAGTTGATTTGTCCTCTAGAGAGCTTAGGAGAGCATGGCAGCCAGAGAGGTGGATATTTCGCGCGAGCAGCATCGGTTTGAGCAGATTCGACGGTTCAATCGGCCAGCAGAGGCAGGACCCCCGGTATGTAGTTCTTCAAAACTTTTCGAAAGTCAATTTTTATGTGTGTTAATGGATAGGAAAACCATCTAGGGCAAATGCGCAACAATCCTAGTTTTGCGCATATGCGCGCCGAAATGGTGCATATGTTGCGAAATTGCGCATCTACGCCGCCAAATGGCGCATTTGATTATTTTGCGCATTTGTTTCCTAAATGTGTGCATTCGTTCTTTTTGTGCATTTGAGCACTGAAGTGGCGCATTCATCTTGAAGTTGCGCATATGTGCTGTGAATGGGCACATATGTTTGTGTTGCGCATGTGATCTATGGAATGGCGTATATGTTGGGAAGTTATGCATTTGCTATAATAGGTTGCGCATGTGCCAGAATGGTGCATACACGTCAAAAAGTGGCGCATTCATGGTGAAGTTGCACTTTTGGTATGAAATGATGCATTTGCCACCTAGATTGGTGCATTTGCACTTTAGGTAAATCAGTTGACTTAACAAAATTAACCCAATTGGCATCCTGATCGATGCGTCAATTGATTAGCAATCTCTGAGATTGCTAAGAATCTAGTCGAGAGATGATATACTATTTTGATTAATTTGATATGTTGAGCCAATGATAGGGAAATGGCGCATTTGCCACTGGGATTGGCGTATTTGCACTTTTAGGCAAATCAGTTGACTTAACAAAATTAACCCGATTGGCATCTTGATCGATGCGTCAATTGATTAGCAATCTCTGAGATTGCTGAGAATCTAGTCGAGAGATGATATGTTGTTTTGATTAATTTGATATGTTGAGCCAATGATAGGATAGCTTGATTGCTTGGAGTAGGTTTTCGATATGGATTTGGATTTCACTAACGGTATGCGTTTCTTGGTTGTAGAAGGATATTCGGGACATTCTGACATCGTGAGAGTTGTTCCCGTTGCCGTTGTTGCAGTGGTATATGCTAACCGAGATGGAGTGGGAGGCTCTAGGTGCTATGGGTTTGTATCATGTGCTCTTCATGCCCGAGGTTTGCATGAACCAGGTGATGGTGACTGCAGCCGTGGAGCGATTCCATAGTGAGGATGGGACCTTCCATTTTTCGACGGGAGAGATGGCCATTACTCTGGACGATGTTTATCAGATTCTGCACCTCCCTATTCAGGGGGAGTTGGTTGAGTACGAGTCACAGCGTGACGCTGGGCTGGAGGAGTGTAGGCGTGTTTTTGATGATCCCGAGCTGGCAGGGGAGGAGATCTCGTGGCAAGACATGCATGACTGTTATGACTACTTCCCAGGCATAGTGGCTGGACTAATCGGTGGCGTAGTATGCCCCGATAGGAGAGCGCACGGCTTCCCCATTGGCTAGGGACAAGTGCTGGAGAGTATGATCACCGACGGGACCCGGTATGCGTGGGGTGTGTGCGTGCTTGCACACCTATATAGAGACATGCATCAGGCAGTGTACCACCGAGGCTCTGGTTTAGCCACAGGCGGGTCTCTCTTACAGTTTTGGTTGTGGGAGCACATTGCTATCGCACGGCCGATCTACGTATTTTAGAGGCAGAGGGGTGAGCCCTACAGTTATGGCTATGCAGGTGTGATTTCCTAGCACAGGCTGGGGAGGCTTGAGTACTGGAGGCATGCCTTTGATGGAGTGGATGCAGTTGTCTGGCGGCCGTATCTTGACTACGAGGTATGGGAGGATGAGGCAGATGAGCTCCCTTATTGTTTCTAGACTAGGTGGCTGATTGGCCAGACTCGATACATTTTGGAGCGATAGATTGTCAGCCGAGTGTAGAGACAGTTTGGTTGTGTACATAGTAGACCACAGGGCGAGGCACGCTTTGCCAGGACATACGCCAAGCGGTATAGGTGGGGTCCTGTGGCATCATATGAGGAGGCATTGGCTGATTTTTAGCAGATTCCCTATGCAGCCTGGCCGATGCAAAGAGATATAGTAGATGCTGGCATGACGCTAGACTATGAGGAGTGGTTTGCAGCACACCTGTTTCCTCACTACTCAGGTCCTAGAGAGGTAGCTCCTCATATAGATGAGGGTGACTCAGACAGAGGGGGTGGAGCTAACAGGGGGAGGGGTGGACGGCGGAGGAGGAGGTGAGATCAGGGAGATGATGGGAGACAGAGACAGAGGTAGAGAGTCCAAGAGGGCCTTGTGGGGCAGCAGGCAGTGGGATAGGCACAGGTCCAGGTGCCAGTGCAGCCAGAGATAGCACAGAGATAGATGCCGTTGCCTCAGCAGGTGGCACAGCCGACACAGGGACAGGTGCCAGCGCAATAGGTGGCACAGGCCGAGCAGGGTCCACAGCCTGATGTACAGCAGCAGGTTCTAGTTTCTTTACAGACCTAGACTAGGCAACTGAGGGCTCATCTGAGAGTAGCGGAGTCACGCAGAGAGTCGGATGCAACTTAGATATTAGAGTTGAGCTGGGAAAGAGATGCAGCCTTAGCGAGTATGCGGGCTATGAGGGCAGAGCGGGATGCAGCCGTGATGGCCATGGGTACCGATGGGACCTCCAGTTTCTTGGTGGCACAGCTACAGCAGTCCCAGGCCCAGGTAGCGTAGTTACAGAGTGATCTCACTAGAGCTCAAGCACAGACTTAGTATTACCGGGGCTTATATCATGGTGCTATGCCAGCGAGTCAGAGAGCCTCGAGCTTCCGGAGCTAGTCAGAGGCAGTGCAGAGAGCAGGTGGGTCTCGGTCTGTGGGCTCAGTGAGGGGCCCACCACCGTCAGGGGTGGATAGAGGAGAGGCTAGTGCCGGGAGCAGTGTTCCTCGACGACAGAGTTAGTCAGAGTCAGGCACCTGTATTTGACGTGTATTGTGGCACCTTTTTGATGATGGCTGAGATAGCCGATATATGTATTTTTATTCTGAGACTTGTATCACCATTTTTTTGTATACACTTATGACATGACTCTGGGATTGGACAGAGTTTGTGATATTTTGTACATTTGGACATGTGTTGGATGTTTATATGATGATCTACCTATTTGATGGTCTACATGTATGTGTTCTTACATTTTATATGCTATGGATGCAATTTGAATTTATGATGTGTTTGTATGTGTTTGTATATGTTATGCATACTAGATGGATGTTTAGAATGCTTTTGAGTTATGCAAATGCTAATGTGTATGGATATGGTTATGCAATTCGATATGTATGTGACCTATGTTTTTGATTTTCTTTTGATATGATGTATGGATGCGCAATGTATATGGATGATCTAAAATGTATGGAAATTGATCTCATGGATTTATTATGTATGCAAGTGATGTAATCATGCGAATGACTATCTCATGTGATGTGATATGCAATCTTATATGCTATGTGTTTGATATGTCTAGATGTACTCAATCGACACATATATGATATAGACGAGTGGAATAGAAGAAGACATGGAGAAATACTGACTTTCGTTTGGATATACTGTAGGGTTTGCATTATTGTGTGTATGATATGGAGTTGTTGGATATGAGACGGATGTGGATACGGATTTGTCATCTTTGCAAGTCTTTTTTTCTTTCATCATCGAGCACTTTTTGGTATTTTTCATTTTTTGAAATGTGGTAAGAGAATACAAGCATCTAGGTATAGTTAGACCTAGATGTCCTAAGTATCCCTTACCTAGATTTTGATATAGCAAGTTGATACAAGCATCTAGCCAAACTTGAATCTAGATGACCTGAGCACTTCTTGCATTTTAACAGACAAGGATTGCCCCTTTTCCTGTTTAGACCTCAGAGTCCTCGATGATCTTTTGCCGATCACGTCTTTAGACATAAGTCATCACATTACTAAAGTTTAATCCACAAGTAGCAGACAAAGAAAAATTATGTCCCCATCATAGCATCTCTAGCTGTTGGCATCCTTGAGTAGCATAGGAAGACATAATTGACGAAAATTCAAGACATTGTAAGTTAACCTGTTGACAAAACATTCTTGTATTAGATGTGTCTTTTTGCCATATTGAGATAGAATTGTTTTGAGTGTTTCGATATGGTGCTTTGCTTTGTTTTTGTTTTGAACAGGTTGATGTTATGTGTCGAGAACTTTGTTCTAGTTGTCTAGTGAAGGTATCGCAATCCTTTATTGGTATCTCCTTTCAGAACGATGGCATTCAAGAACCCCAATCCATAACTAGGTCAAGGAGTTGCCCCCAGTTTAGACCAGGATCAACTTATTATGGGTGAGATGACCACAGATGTGGAGAGATGGACCCTAAGGGACTGACCTAGTGCCTCGGGGGCTCATTGCTAAATGGCCTTGCCTACGTGACGACACAGAGGCAATGTAGTTCAGGGTGAACCCTGATGGACCTAAGACCTAGGTGATGGTGGATCTGCAAAAGTGGTATGGACTTGGATAGAAAGACCAGATATGGGACTGACGGGATAGCGGAGCCTCGGGGGCGCATTGATAATGGCCTTGCCTACGTGATAGCTTAGAGGTGACGTAGTTCGGGGCTTGGACCATGGATGGACTAGAGGATAGATGACAAGATATGAGATGGACAGGGAAGCGGAGCCTCGGGGGTGCATGGATAATGGCCTTGCCTACGTGATAGCTCAGAGGCGACGTAGTTCAGGATTTGGACCATGGATGGACTAGAGGATAGATGACCAGATATGAGATGGATAGGGAAGCGGAGCCTCGGGGGCGCATGGATAATGGCCTTGCCTACGTGATAGCTCAGAGGTGATGTAGTTCAGGATTTGGACCATGGATGGACTAGAGGATAGATGACCAGATATGAGATGGACAGGGAAGCGGAGCCTCGGGGGTGCATGGATAATGGCCTTGCCTACGTGATAGCTCAGAGGCGACGTAGTTCAGGATTTGGACCATGGATGGACTAGAGGATAGATGACCAGATATGAGATGGACAGGGAAGTGGAGCCTCAGGGGCACATGGATAATGGCCTTGCCTACGTGATAGCTCAGAGGCGACGTAGTTTGGGACTTGGACCATGGATGGACTAGAGGATAGATGACTAGATATGAGATGGATAGGGAAGCGGAGCCTCGGGGGTGCATGGATAATGGCCTTGCCTACGTCATAGCTCAGAGGTGACGTAGTTCAGGAAGATTCAAAGGACTAGTTCGATGTGATGGAGACAAGAGTCAATGAAGTCGGCATAGATGGAGGGAGTGGTTTGTCGCAAATAGTGCCTGTTTACCAGGTTTTCACCACTTACTTTTATTTGCACACACAGCCAACAGTACACATGATGCCTGTTTGCCAGGTTTTCATCATGTTACCTATCCTTTTGTCATTTTTCTATTTTTTTTTTAATTTTTTGTTCTATTTTTTATCACTTTTTCAATTTTTTTGATTTTTTCAGGACTCCCTTACATCGGGGTTTTCAGGTATAGAACTTGCGAAGATGCATGCTGTTGACAGGATCATCGAATAGTTCACCTTTAGATGTGGCCAATTGATATGCCCCTGATCCATAAGCCATGATGACGACATAAAGACCTAACCAGTTGGGTTTAAACTTTCCTTTCTTTTCTCTATCTGGCTGATTTTTGGGGTTCTCTCTGAGGACGAGATCACCAACTTGGAAGACTCGGGGCTTTACCTTATGATTGTAGCTTCTGGACATTCTTTGCTGATATGCTTTCAGGTGATTAAAGGCTTGTTGCCTTCTTTCTTCTAGCAGTTCTAACTCTTGCAGTCTAGTTACTCTATATTCTTCATCAGAGATGAGGCCTCTTAGCGAAACTCGCAAGGATGGGATCTCAACTTCAATGGGCAAGATGGCTTCAGCTCCATAGACCAGGGAGTATGGTGTTGCACCTGTGGGTGTGCGGATGCTTGTGCGGTAGGCCCACAACACAGGATTTAGTTGAACATGCCAATCACGGCCGACATCATTGACAGTCTTTTTTAGGATTTTTAATATGGTTTTATTTGATGACTCCACCTGACCATTGCCTTGGGGGTAATACGGGGTGGAAAAGCAGTGTTGGATGTGGAATTTGTCACATAGTTCCCTGACATCCTAATTTTTGAAGGGTCGTCCATTATCCGTGATAATGGACGAAGGGATACTATAGCGACAAATGATATAGTTTAAGATGAATGAGGCAATTTGTTTGCCGGTGATGTTGGCTAAGGGCACAACTTCAATCCACTTTGTGAAGTACTCAGTGGCAGTGATTATGAACTTGTGTCCGCTGGAGGAAGGGGGTGAATCTTGCCCACTAAGTCGATTCCCCACTGACAGAAAGGCCAAGGAGTGGTCAATGGTTGTAGCTCCTGTACTGGTGCATGTATCAGGTTCCCATGGATTTGGCACTTTTTGCATTTCTTTACAAACTGATAGGAGTCTTGTTCCATTGTTGGCCAGTAGTACCCCATGCGCATGAGTTTCTTGACTAGGGTAGAGCCACTAGAGTGAGCCTCGCATATTCCATCGTGTATTTCGCTTAGAGCATTTTGATATTCCTCTCTATCTACACCTAAGGAGAGTACCATCGAGACCTCGGTGATATAGGGTGTTAGCGACAATGGCATACCGAGATGCCTACCAGATGAAGGTTCTTTTCTAGTTATGGGAGAGGTCGGGTGGAAATGTATTCTCTTTTAGATAGGCAAATATTTTACCATAGATAGGGGAATCGGTTCCTACGATGTGGCATATGATATGGGAATCTGGAGTGTCATAATCAGGATAGGAGACTGGCTCTACTAAGTACTCATATCATGTTTGATTGCCTGGAATGCCGAGAAGAGATGCGATTGTAGCCATTGCATCTGTAGCTTTATTCTCGATCCTTGGTATCTGTTCAAATGATATCTTGATGAAATACTCCTTGAAGTCATCTACCATGCGTTTATAAGGAATCAGTTTCTCATCCTTCATTTGGTAGTCATCATTTACTTGGTTGATGACCAGTTGTGAGTCACCATAGACTTGAAGTTCCTTGATGTTCCACTCAACTACTAGCTTGATACCGATGACCAGAGCCTCGTATTCTACTACATTGTTAGTGCAAGGGAACATTAATCTGTATGACTTTGGAATAGTGTCGCCATTAGGTGTGATCAACAAGATACCTACCCCCGATCCATGCTGAGTGTGGGAGCCATCAAAGTACATTTTCCAGTTTGCTATGTTGATGTGGAAGATAGACTCATCTGGAAATTCAAAGCTCAGGGGGTTGTCATCCGTTAAAGGTGCCTCTGCTAGTTGATCTGCAAGCACTTGTCCTTTTATCACTTTTCTATCCACATATTCTATGTCAAACTCACTGAGAAGCATGACCCATTTTGATAATCTACCTGTTAAGGCCAACTTGTTGAGTAAGTATTTTAGTGGGTCAATCTTTGCCACCAGTTTGACAAAGTGTGACAGCATGTAATGTCTCCATTTTTGTGAGGCAAATACAATAGCTAGACATGCTCTTTCTATTGGTGTGTATTGCAACTTGTATCCGACGAGTGTTCGACTAATGTAATAGATAGCCTGTTCCTTTCCATCATAGTTCTGTTGAGCAAGGAGAGCTCCCAGAGCCGTTGGTGTAGCTAAGATATATAGTAATAGAGGCCTGCCCTGAATTGGCGGCATTAATACTGGTGGCTTCATTAGGTATTCCTTTAGTTGTTGAAAAGCCTGCTCGCATGACTCGTTCCATTTGAAGGATACATATTTGTGTAGCAGATGAGAGAATGGGTGGCACTTATCTGCCAGTTGGGAAATGGACCGTCTAATAGACTGTAGTTTGCCCTGTAGGGATCTCAATTGAGTCAAATTTTTAGGAGGTGGCATCTCCATTATGGCCTTCACCTTAGCAGGATCAACTTCGATACCATTTGCAAATACTATGTAGCCCAGTAGTTTTCTTGATGTAACCCCGAACACACACTTTTTTGGATTAAGTCGCACATTGAACTGTTCTAGTCTGTTAAAGATCTTGTCTAGTACTGCTAGATGCCCTTCTCTTGTGAGAGACTTTGCTAGAATGTCATCGACGTAGTCTTCCATTATAGTATGCATCATATCATGGAAGATCGTTGTCATGGCCCTCTGATATGTTGCCCCAGCATTTTTCAGACTGAATGGCATGACGCACCAATAGTAGGTGCCCCAAGGACATGTAAATGTAGTTTTGTGCTGGTCTTCTGGTGCAATCTTTATCTGGTTATATCCCGAGAAACCATCCATAAGTGACAGCATGGTATGACTTGCCGTGAGATCTACAATCATGTCGATGTTGGGCAAGGGGAAGTCATCCTTCGGACAAGCTTTGTTTAGGTCCCTGAAGTCACTACATATTCTGACCCTACCATCCTCTTTAACCATCGGTACGATATTTGAAATCCATCCAGGATAATCTATGGGCTTGATAAACCTGACATCTAGTAGTTTCTTCAGTTCTTCCTTCACCATGAGAGCCAATGCGGATGCATCTTTCTGAGCTTTTGTTTAACAGGCTTATCTCCTAGAGCTAAAGATAAGTGATGCATGATGAGATTTGGATCAAGCCCTGGCATGTTGGCGTATGTCCATGCAAAATTGATCTATTTTCTTTTGAAGAAATCTGTAAATGCTAGTTTTTCATGTTCTGTTAGAGCCTTTGTCATGTGGACCATTCTGGGATTATCACCTGTGTTGACATTGATTGCTTCTGCCAGTTCTATCAAGATCGATGATCTTTCCTGATGTGTAATATTGGGGAGAGGGTCAAGCCTTCCATCCTTTGGCGCCTCAGAGAGGTTTTCACCATTGGATACGTCTTTACTTTTACTATTCTGAGGATCTAACACTACCACGGAGTGGCTTTCACCGTTAGATCATTCTTTTATTTTGATGTTTTTATGACTGAAAGGCTTGGCGCTCTCCCCAAAATAGGACTACATGTTGAGTTCTATAGCATAGCCAGCTCTGTGGTCTCCTACAGGTATGTGATTTCTAAGCTCAAGGTAATCGATGATTGCGTCATCATTTTCGAAGGTGTCTAGTTTAGGGGTGGTACCTTCGAGGTCCAAGTCGATAAGTTCAGGGTGCACTAATGGTAAGAGACCATTAGGTTGGTCTGGTTCAATGGTGTTGATGGTTAGGATAGAGTTATTGAAGGAGCGGACAAAGTCTGCGATGGTACTCTCTATTAGTGGGTCCGTTAAGGGGGGAAACATTCCTTCCTCACGATTTTCACTATTGTTGCTATGCGGGTCAGACTCTAATGGCCTAGCCCTTGGACCTTGTCTCTCGTTGGCATGGGTCAGGTCGTACTCGTGGACAATGTCAATATCCTTTTCTTCAAAAGACATCTCAGAGAGGCTATCCCATTCATACTCGTTAGAATCAGTTTCACTCCCCAGTTGCATTCGTTGAATTTGTTCAACCAAATTACTAGTAGAGGTTCCCGGTTGTTTGCCTTTGTTCCTGTTGGTTCTATTGTTTCTTGGTGCTCCAGTGTAGCCTAGCCCTGTAGTGTCTCAGGCTGTTAAGGTATGAGGTTGGATGGGTTCAGTGATGCCATCCTTTCTTGATCCAAGTGGACCGTGTCCTTCATATCCCATTCTTTGTAGTATTTGGTAGCCTTGCCCATACTGTTCTGTTGGTATAGTGGGATGGTCATGTTGCGTTGAGGAGCTAGCTTCATCTTTGTATAGCCACTGTAGGACATCTTTTTCATCACTTTCATCTTCTAGGCTTCCTCATTTCACAAATGGTCCTTTGGTTGGCTTCTCTGCTATGGGTGTTTTTAAGATAGGTCTCCCATAGGATCGAGGAGATAGGGGCAATTGTGCCAAGCAGAGGGACTGAGATATCGTGTACTCACCCAAGCCTTTATCTTTGAGTTGGAGTTTAGGTTGGGGTGCCCCTGAAGAAGAAGCAAGTGTAGCTGGGTCAACACGAGATGACAAGGATACAAAAGCACGGTTGTTAGGGATTATGACTTCTGGTTTGGGCTGAATGGAGTTGCAGTATTGATAGGGGTTAGGGTCACCTTGGATGGTGATCTCTTGACCTTCATGTGAGAATTTGATACATTGATGGTATGTGGAAGGCACTGCTTTCAAAACATGTATCCATGGCCGTCCTAGAAGAATGTTGTATGCTAATTCCATGTCAAGGACTTGACAAGCCACATCTTTCACTACGGGGCCCACTCTGATTGGTAGGGTAACAATTCCTTTAGACGTTCTTTCTTCCTCATCATAGGCTTTTACGGTAATTTTTCTTTTTGGATCTATAGCCTTCTCTGAAAACCCCAATGTAAGGATTAGCTTCAATGTGCAGATATTCAAACCAGCCACTCCATCGATTAGGACTCTTTTGATCTTGTGCTTGTGTATGAAAGCTTCAATGTGAAGGGAGGCATTATGGGGTTGGTTGATAGACATATCATCCTTCTCAGTGAATGATAGGGAGTGCAGTGAGGTGATGTGACAGACCATAGTTTGGAATTGTTCTTCAGCTAGGTTTGTGGGAACGGAGGCTTCTACTAAGGCTTTGTCAAGTATGGACCTATGAGAAGGAGATAGACGCAGAAGTTCTAACATGGAGATGTGTGCAGGTGTTTTGTGGAGTTGATCCACGATACTGTATTGACTAGACAGACGAGTGGAAGCTCCTCTAAGGGTGACTCTATTACTACGGGTAGTAACATTGCAGTTTGGATCCTTGTTGATAGTGATCACATTAATGTGTGAGTCACTTTCATAGATATGGTTAACAACATAGTCGTATCTGATATTCCTATAATTTGCGTTGTTAGAGCCACGGTTATTTTTGTTTGAAGGACCTCCTTGCTCATAGTTAGGAAGAGGATCTTTGAATGCCTGATGATCATTGTTTGAGGTATGTCCTTTAACAGATATCTTGTTTTGATCTATTAAGTCTTGGATTGTATGCTTGAGTGCAATACAATCATTTGTCTTGTGCCCCCTGTTTCGATGGTATTCGTAGAAATCATTATCATTCCACCAGTGGGGTTTGACCTTTGGCTCGTACTCCCGCGCTGAGGGAAGTGTTATGAGATTGTTGGCGATCACCTTTTGTAGAGCCGTTTCTAGTGATTCATCCAAAGGCGTGAACGTTCTTTTGGGCTGAAAGTTGGTGAACCTAGATTGAGTATTTATTGGTTTGTTTTGTGTGGGGTTGTTTTGGGGTATTGATAGATTGAAAATTGGTTACTTAGGTGCCGCATTTTTGGCATCGACTACCCCGTCGTTCACAACATTCTTGTTTTTCATCTAGAATCTAGGTTTGTCATTGTTGATGTTGGTATTGGGAGAGTCTTTATAGAGCTTGATTTGACCCTTTGCGATTAGGGCTTTTTCTATGATGAGGCCCATCTCAATGACCTTGATAAAAGATGTAGGACATTGGATTTGGATTTGGTCACTTAGGTCCATTTGCAGATTGTGTAGAAACATTTCTAGCATCTGTTTCTCTGATATTTAGTGTGGGCACTTGCTTGCCAGTTGTCTCCATCTCTGTAAGAAGGCAGCCAAAGATTCTCCTCCTTTTTGTTTGGTGTTACAGAGATCCAATATTGAGATGTCGTGCTCAATATTGTATGAGAAGTAGGTGACAAATTGGTTGACAAGTTCATTGAATGTTTTAATACCAGGTGGTAGTCTAGAGAACCAATCCATGGCTTGTCCTCCCAAGCTCTATGGAAATAGTCGCATAAGGTAAGTGTCGTTATGTGCGACCTCTAGACAAGTAGCATTGAACTCTCTAATATGATCTCTTGGATTGCCCTTCCCTCGATACTTATCGAATTTAGGCACCTCAAATCTTGAGGGGAAGGGAATCATGATTAAGGACCTATCAAAAGGATATGGTGAAATATCTTCTAGGGTGTAGTTTTTAGTTGATGTTCCCATTTTCATGTCTAAAACTTGTTGTTGGAGAGCTTCAACTTTTTGGTTCACTAGGCTTAGGGCATCCAAGGAGTCAATTGTTGTTTTGCTCTTATCTGCGGGTATTTCACCTTGTCTACTTCCTTCAGGGATTCTCTCTTCACCAGTTTCTTTGTGAGCTTCCACGTCGTAATCCTTAGGGAGTTTAGCTCCTAGACTTGCTAGATGTAAAAAGAATTTTGATGGGTCTTGGGCAAGCACCCCTTCAAGTAGGCGTAGAAATTTTGGGTCATGCTACGTGTGGAGGATCTCGTCCATGGAAGGTTCTTCATCATTTTCATGACCGTCAAAGTTACTTTTCTCTGCCATTTCTAATTGTTTTTGTTTTTGTAATCTTGTCAAGACCATGCAATGTAGTAAATAGATGGGATGAGGTGAGATTGGAAGATTTTAAGCAAGGTGCTAGGATGAAACAAGGTTTTAGCAAGGTTCTTCTTAGATCTAGATGGTGTCAAACAAGGTGGGTATAAAAAAGTGATAGTCAAAAGCTAGGATGTTAGGAATCCGTTTACTTGACGTTGACTAGCCTTTGCACAATCCACTAGTGAAGTTCTGATAGAGAAGGATAAGTAATCCTTGATACTTGGAGGCTCACTAGGTCTTGTTTGAGATTTGATTTTGATCAAGAAGAATTTGACTATAACCTTGTTGGAAACTTGGAAAAAGATTTGGCGAGATTTTGGAAGAACAAGCAGCTATGGTGCGGATAAGAAGGAGAAATGGTTGATTTTGCAAGGTCTTTAACCAGATTTTTAAAACTAGAATAGGTTTGAACTAGTTTTTGAAAAATATTGACAAATTTTGCTCTTTTGGGAGGTATAGTTTTTTGCTTTCAGGTTTAAATGCGCAACGACAGGAGGTAAATGCGCAACAGGTCGATGCACATGTGCAATACTGGTGAAGTTTCAAATGCACCAAACTAGGGTTCAGATGCACAATATTTAGCAGATGCGCAATAGGTCGATTCAAATGCACAAAAAGTCAGTACAGATGTGCAATTCTAGCTATTTTGCTTGTTTTCTCTAAAAAATTTTTGGATCATTTTCTGGATTTTTTGCCATTTTTGGTTTGAAAGATTTGGTGTTTCTGTTGAGGTTGATCTTCAATTATGGCAAAAACACAGCAACCACATAGAAGTTTTTCATGATTTTTATCTTTTGTTATTTTTTTGTATTTTTGGACTATTTTGACTCAAAAAACAAGTACACCCTAGGCTGGATAGGACAGTATTCGTTGAATCCTCTAGCTGTGCCACTCAAAGTGTGTAGCTCTAGGATCTGGTAGCACCGGCTCCTCTCCATGACACTCACTTCTCACGCATACCAAATCCAGGTTTCCTTAGGCTCGTACCCACACCGAACCTTAGGATTGTCCCTGCTACCTCTACTAAGAGTCACTTGAATCGAGGCCGCTTCAAGGGCTCCACCCTTTGCATCAACAAATAGGGGTTTTTGGCTTGCTAAACAATTGGTTCTTAGTTAGGGCAACCGTTCAAGTGGTTACACATGCGGCAGCACTACTCTCCGTTATGGAGTCTCCCAACCTCACAAGGTTGCACCTATGAGGGTTTATGGGGAGGTTGGCCGTCGGTGTAACACAGCAGCACTCGTTGCTTGAGGTTTTTACCCCAAGCACAATTTATTTTAAGTGGCTTGGTAGGGCTTGGCTTTAGCCTGTTACCACTCAGGGTCGTTCCCACTTGGACAAGCGTGCATCCAAGGGCAGGCCCCCTAAAGGTTTGACAAATAGAATAACAAGTCTGGCACTTTGATCACCCAGTTAAGGGGAGAGCATAAGCCTATTGTCATTCGCAATCACAGAAAACACTTGTTAATCCAACCTAGTTAAAAGTAGAAAAACTATATGAGTTGAGCTACTTGTGCACTCACATGATTGTTAACTTGGAAGTGTTTAGATCATAACATTGTTCATTCCCCATTTGTTAACTTTGAAAGTGATTAAGACATAGCATTGTTCATTTTTCGTTTGTAAAGATAGCAGTGGCCTACTTTCAGGAAAATAGATTCGACAATGCATAGATAACCATTGGGTTCGATTACTTCCTTCCTAGTTTAGAAAACTATGTGAAGTATTGTATGAGATGCACTTGTTACTTTCACCCCTAGTTAGTCTAAATGAACTAGACAAATCATCTAAATGACCTAATCCAGCTACTACCCCTGCAAAATAGATGTTAGCTCAATATGCAAAATCCACAAAAAAAATCGTACAACAAAAGCAGAATACAGATGCACAACACTGCAGCCTGAATGCGTAGAAATAGGGAGTGTATGTGACGTTTAAACAAATGTGCAAAGACAGACAGCAAATGCACAATAATCAGGGGTACAGGCGCAATAACAACATATGCACAGTTTGACAGAACATATGCGCAACGATATAGGGTAAATGTGCAACTCCGACGGATGCGCAATTGAGCAGAGTATATGCACAAACTGAGCTCAGGTGCCACAGTGAAGATTGGATGTGCAACTTAGGAGTTTGAATGTGCAACTGCGGAGGTCAAATGTGCAAAAAGGTCATATGCGCAACTATGGAGGTCAAATGCACAACTGTGGAGGTCAAATGCGCAATATTGTCATACGCGCAACTATGGAGGTCAAATGCGCAACTGTGGAGGTCGTATGCATAAAATGGCTGTCAGAGACCTATTCTTCAACTGTTCTTCACCTGTACGGACCTGCAACTAGAAACACTCATTTTTTTTATTAGTAAAGGGGCAAGCGCCCCACGGTGGGCGCCAAAATATGAGGGGGAGAAATGTGTGGTTAGATCAAAGTAATGAAAACATACAAAACCCAAACACCAATGGAAGTTGAAAGCAAAGAAGATTGAAACCAAAACAAGTAAGAATACTTAGAAACCCCTTCACCTATCATTTTCCATTGTTTGCCTATCTTTCTTTGATCTTGATTGTGAAGCCCTCAGAAGCTTTCCTTGCTTGCTTGCTTGTTGAAGATGACAAAGGAAGAATGGCTTTTGATATGAGTTTGTGTTGAATGTGAGCATCAACACATGATAATGGAGGACACTTGAAATAGAATGAATAAGAGAAGAAGAGAAATTTGGTTATAGTTATCTTGCCAAATGAAGTGCCTCCCTAATGGCTTAGAAGAGGGTTTATTCATAGATTTTCAAAAAAGGTAATGGAGGGTGAGGATCAAAAGATGAGATCAATGGCTCTCATTATTTGTGAATCTTAAATTCATACTGGATGAATTAAAAATTCTTTATTTGAAAATAGTAGATTATGACAATTGAATTAAATATTCAATTGTTGAAGGCTAGTGGGGAACATTGAATTAAATATTCAATGGGTGAAGGCTAGTGGGGAATATTGAATAAAATATTCAATGGGTGAAGGCTAATGGGGAACAGTGAATAAAATATTCAATTGGTGAAGGCTAGTGGGGAACATTGAATAAAATATTCAATGGGTGAAGGCTAGTGGGGAACATTGAATAAAATATTCAATTGGTGAAGGCTAATTGATTTAAAGATTTACTTTGGAAAATGGAGGATATTAGCTAATTAAATATTAAGATTATTTAATTATATGTGCAACATGGTGAGGTGGAAAAGATGAGGTGGATTGATGAGGTGGATTTAGGACTTGAGACATTAGAAGAATTTAGGGAATTTAATTAAATAAAATCATTTTATTTAATTATGGGATAATGAGCTAATTAAATAAATTTATAATATTTATTTAATTGACAGAAGAAAATAGGAATTAAGATAAATATTAAAATATTTACTTAATTCAACCCGAGCCAATTTTAGGTGTATACAACTGCATTATTGATCTGCTTAAGGAAACATGTAGAATGACCCTCTTATGATGAGTGCACCAAGATGTATGCACTAGAACTCAATGCATTAAAGAAAGAGAAGATTAGAAATGTTTCCTACACTAATCCATAAGAGAAGATGTATAGAAAATATGATCAAAATATTTTACAGGAAAAATAAGATGCACAAAATAAACATGACACAATGATCATATACCCTAGGAGGAAACTCTTTCAAGAAAAAACCCAACCTCCAAAGCACAAACCAATTGTATTACTAGTAACAATATCAGTTCAGGCCCTTACAAGAGAAATCGCCAACATAAAAATATAGAGTAATTCTGACAGCATAACTGTGCCTGCAAACTCACCATGAAAGCTCCATCTCTAGCATCCAGTAAATAGAGAAATCAATCCATGAAATCATGAGTGCTAAACCATAAATCATGGGCCAATACCATTATAACATTAAAAATTTCATACCCTTGCAATTTCATGCTATTTTTTGCCTTGCTTTAGTGTCCATTCCCTTAGTTTGTTTGTAAGTTCATTTTAGCCCTTGCATTAGCCTTTTTACCTCCCATGGTGCTTAGGCCTTGTTCCCTATGTTGCCTTTTTGTCAAGTTTTGTTGTCACTTTTGTGTTATCCCTGTGATGTTCTAGTGTCTCGTTATTTTTGAGCCTAAACTATTTGGACACTAGCACTTAACATGGACGTCTACACGATGTGCTAGAATCCCATGATAATCTCTTATTTGGTGGTTATTTCTAGGTGTTTCACCACTTGTCACTTTCGTGGGTTAGTGGTAACACCTCGAAATGACTCCAAATGGCTCATTATCTCCTTCCTCTTCCCTCCTCTCTTTTGAACCTATCTTTTCAATATTGTGTTTTTCTTGGCTTTCTCTTGGCTCTCTCTTGGCTCTCATACATCCTTCTCAATATCTATAGCTCCCTACAACTTTCAACAACATTCTCCTTCAACTCTCTTTCTCTCTTTGGCTTCTTCAAGCCCTTTCAAGGTGATATTATTCTTGTTCTTTGTTATTGTAGCATTTTTATTTTGTTGTGCCCTTGAGCACCTTGGGATTTTCACATCATTTTAATCTTTCATTTTAGTCACTATTCTTATTTCTAGACACACTTAGATTAAGAACACATTATTTTTCTTTTTATATATCTATCAACTACTATGGAGGTAGAAATACCAAATCAAAGGTTTGACTTGAAGGCAAACCCCAAAAAAACCCCATCAATTTTTCTTGTCTTCAACTATAGGTATTTGGAAAGCATTCAACTGCATGGAGGTTTACTGGTTTCTTGCTTCCTCTTGTTATTTCAATATTTTATTTGATTAGATAGTTTTTATTTAATCTTTCCTTTCTATTTTTAGTACCTAGTTGTTGCATTCCCTTGTTCTGGTTTTGCAGCCTAGGTGAACTACTGATTGGAACTTCACATTTTCTAGAAACTATTTAATTTTCTAGGTTGTATGGATGACAACACTTAGTGAAGACGTCCACACAATGCATTGGCATTGTGGATAGTGGCTTCCTCCATTTGGTTCCAGGTTCTTCTCTCCGTCCTCTTGTCATCTCTGTAATTCATTTTTTGTAGATCATTTTCTAGTTTCTTGTGTGTTAGCATTTTCCATTCCAACACATATTTAATGTAATATAGAAACTAGCAAGTAGCTTATTTTTTACATTACATTTTGGTGAACTTGACACTTTAACATAAAACACCTTTTTCATTCCATTTTCTTCCAAAATCAAAATTAATTTTTTTTGTTTCTTAAAAATAAAAAATTTCGAGGCACTATCCCGAACCCTGTTCCATAGTCCTAAAGGAGACAAACGACAACCTCCGGCCAAATCCATCAATACATTTCTTAACTTTCTCCTTCTATTCTTCATAATAAACATGTTCTCTTCTTTTCTTACATCACTTTCCATATTTTCTCAAAACGTTCATGATAGTGATGTTCTATTCCATTCATGTGATGGTGACTTAGCTCTCCCTATGTTACTCTATTCTTTTGATCCCTCTCCCAAAATTCCTCCTACTTATGAGGATATTTTGGCACAAGAGGATGAAATCATTAATACTTTTCTTAACATTAATTTACCTTCTCTTCATTTTGATGCTCTCCCTTCTAGAGATAAAGCATTAGTAGATGAATATTCTCATCTCACATTAGATCCTCCAAAGATAGATGTTGAGCATACTTCTTTAGTCTCTTCCCCTACATCATGTGTTTCTCGAGAAGATAATAATGTTAATACAATCATTGTTAACCGAATTATGCCACTTGCTAAGGGATGTTGGATAAGTCTATCAATGTTCAAAATCTTTCTTCTATTCCTAAAATCATTGTGCATTGGTTCCTTGATTTGCCCCCACTCTCTCATCCTATGATCACTATTCGAGGTATTCCTAAAAATCCTCAGCCTTCGAATTACTTTTCTCAACTTGCAAAGTCTATAACTCTAAATGTGTCTGGGGATCCTCACTACCATGCAATAGCCCACATATATAATACTTTATGAAACAAATAGGTTACTCCTACCCCTTTTTCCCTTCCTCCACCACATCTTATTCTTCTTGTAGGTCCCCATCTTCCATAAAAGATCGTCGGAGAGTATAATCTTGTTGAGAAGCTCCATGCTAATCCTGCCAAGATCTCTTTTTGGGAGCTAGTTCAAATGTCACCAACATATCATGGCATGTGATGAGGTATAAATAACCTCATTGCTATCATAAGCCATATAACCCCTTTCGGTGTTACCAAATCACCCAAACCATGCCAATTGATTAGTTTTATAAGCAATATTTGTTTATTTTTGAAAGAATGATATACAACTTTGTTTTTGAATTGATTGGAGTTTTTCACTAATATTGACGCGTGTGTAAAGATCGATTATGCAAGTTTTTGAGCATAGCTTAGTGGAAGGAATAGACTTGAAAGCAACTAGAGTCAGCAATGCCGGAATACTGGGGCACCGGAAATCTAGGAGATGCATGATCGTGGACTTCAGCCTTTGTTATCTCCAACTACCTAGTAGTTTCTTTTACTTTTTGTTGAAATCACTTAATACATTTCATGGCTCCACTCAAAGCCTTTAATATGTTGAATTTAACAGACAACTAGTTTAGTTAAAGTCAGGTTTTCTTGTTGAAGACTTATTTAGTGGCATTAATATGCCACCTGAAATCTAGGATTTTGGTAGTATAGATTATGGGATGATTCCTAAAAAATGATATATGTTATGTTAAGATATACTATGCGATGCTAATGTTCAATTGATTATGTTAAGTTCTGTTATGCTATGAAAAAGACAATCAAGTTCTATTCTAAGTATTCTTATATTGAGTAATGAGTATGCAAATGGAATTTTGGAGCTATTAAATGATGAATGTGATTTGAATCAGTAGAAGACCTCTAGAGAGCTAGCCACTTGAAGGATATAGGAATAGATAAGTATTTCAATTTTGTAAAGTTGTGTTGTTCAAATTTTGTTATGTGAATGTTTCATTTCAGATTAGTATAACCTTCTGTTGAACGAAGTTATGGTAGGATAGTATTATTGTGAACCTGCAGGATATTGCGTTTTGGTTATTTCTCTTAAAGTTGAAGTATGTGAAGTTCTGTGTGTTATGCTATAAGTTCCAGAGCTTATGCTCAAATACAAAAGTTTGTTTCCAATTGATAGTGCAAGTTTATATTTCAAAATTTTCTATTTTCTTAGATTAACCTATTTCTTTTAGATTCTTAGGTAGAACATTGATGTGTTGATTCCTACTTTAGAGTTTATATGCTTTCTAGGTTAAAATTCAAATGTTTTATAGATTAAGTTGTATGCTTTCTAGTTTAGATTTATTTTGTTAAAAGCTTTTTCAAAAATTTAGAAAACCATTGTTAAGTTGAGATGTCTGAATCCATTCCCTATTGCAGATAGCCTTGGACACTATCCGGTCGACATAACTGACATATTTTTAACTAAAGTGTTAGGACTTAATGACAACCTATCAACATGCTCCAAGAATCCTTACAAAAGATCCCAATAACATCTTTTGCTAGGCTGAATGATGTAGCTTCCTTGCTTGATTGCATCTATGCAAATTCTCTAGATATTGTGTCCCAACAATATGAATTACCTTCCTTAGAAGTCTAGAAACAAAATGATCCTATTCTTATCATTGTGGGGATTAACTCTTTTGGTATCAAACATACCCTTATTGATAATGGTTTGAGTCTCAATGTTTGTGGTGTAGACCTGTTAAACTGTATTAATATTGATACGTCTTGTATATCTCCCACTAATCTCTCCATTAGTGGCTTTGATAACATTAGTAGACAAACTTTAGGCACAATCACATTACCAATTGAATTGGAGCCTATTCCTTTGGCTACTTTTGTTCATGTCATGCCCAATGCTTTATATTATAATCTCCCTCTTGGTAGACTGTGGATTCATGCCATGGGTACAGTTCCATCTACCTTGCATGGATCTATTAAATTTGTCTATGAAAACAAAATTTACATGATAAAATATGGTCCAAATCCCTTGCAATATTGTCAACAAGTGGATCCTGTGACTAATCCTGACAATTATCCAACTCTTCAAAATATTATTCCTTCTTCTTCAACAAAAGATGATTCCCCATCTTTAACCCCTACTAAAGAGGTTGATCATGGCGTGGATCTATTTTCAAATGCATATCCAGGTGATGATTGGGGTTCATTGGATTTTACACCATCCTTTATAGGAGAGTATAAGATCAACCCCTCTCATTTTGATATTCTAAAAGTTTATTCTAACTATTTACTTACAAATACTTCTTCTACATCAACAAAAATATCTCCTCCACGTTCTCCTAAAGATTCATGTGATTATACTTTTTGCATTGATTAAGCCACTAATGATGATCTTGTTGGCAAGAGACACATTAGAACTTCATGATTGTTGTCATTGATGGCAACAAAGTTCATCCCACACATCCGCAGGACATAGTGTGCCTATACCGGAAGTCAGATTGAAGAGTGTTGTGGTCCGGTAAGCAAGAACAGAGTGTTGTGGCAAGGTCCAACAGTCAGGTCCGGATCTCTAAGAGGAAGTATCTTAAGAAAGTGCATACTTGGGGAAGTCAAGAGGAATACCTTGACTGGTAGATTCCAAGATTTGAGCCTCCGGTGATGAAAGAGTGAAGAGATATAAGCATTCAAGTATTGGGGTCCTGTTTGGCAGAGCAGACAGAGGAAGAACTTACCAGCAGAGCTTCAGACATTATTCCGGATGAGATGTTGATGGTGATCAAGATTCTTAAGGTATCATTCATGATTGGACAACTTGTTAGATGACTTTTATAAGTATCTATTTGATTCGCATCACTTGGTAAGCAAGGATTCAGCCGACAGACTAGAGTTTGGGAAAGACTGACTATTCCGGATGCCGACTAGAAAGAGGATGAAATCCTTTGTGCGGATATATATATATCAAATGGATTTTGATGAGAAGGTGTGTGTTGTAGTTGTGAAGTACGAAGAAAAGTAGAAGATCAGTGTGGAAGCAGTAAGGCAAGTCTCATATGTGAAAGGACAACAACTCTAAAGAAGAGAAAGGATGAAGTGCAGTAGATCAGTATACTGAGCCTAACCGGAACTGAACTCTAGCATATGTGGATGCTTCTCATCAATTCAAGTATCTTGTTACTCTCTTTATAACTTGTAGGTAGTGAGCCTCTTGTGAGCAGTGTGCTCAGGCAGTGAGCCCTAATTGGCAAGTGCCATTTTGTACTTCTATTCTTCTAACAGAGAATACATTCTTGGGTTAGTCACCCCATGGTTTTTCTCTTAATAGGGTTTTCCACGTTAAAATCATTGTGTTATGTGTATTGACTTTGTTTTTGCTTACATGTGTGTTTTCTTTGATGCTGTACTAATTAATAAAGAAGAACAGAAAGTTGAATAAATTAAGATAACTGATTCACCCCCCCTCTCAGTTATCAACAATTGGTATCAGAGCCAAGTTCCTCCAAACAGAGCCTAACAACTTGAGGAAGATCTGGGAATTAAAATGGATGTGTATGGTATGAGGGAGCAACTTCAATTTGCCCTAGATGATCTTGAGCAATCTAATTCTGAAGTCAATGAATTGAAGGAAAGACTCAAACAGGCTGATGATTTCATAAATGAACTGAAAGGGAAACTAAGTCTCTCTATGAAAAAGAGAAAGGATCTACTTCAGCAATTGGCAATTCAAAATGAAGCAAATGATACAAATGAAGATCTGAAGGAGAAAACCAAGTTATGTGAAAAGTTATCAAAAGAGATCATTATGGTAAGACATGAAATGGAACCAGGAGTTATGAAGTTTACCCAAGAAGTTGAAGAGAAAAGAAAAACTGAAGATGATCTAAGACAATCTCTCAAGGAGAAATCAGAAGACTGCCACAAGATGGATAGAATAATCAGACATCTTGAATTTGATCTTGAAGATGCTAAAGATAATGAAGAAAAACTCGAGGATCAAATTGTCTCTCTTAAAAGGGATCTTCAAACAGCAAATGAATACAAAGAGAAATTCAAGATAAGTTCTGCTCAACTTCAAGTTCTTCTTGAAAGCCAAAAGAGGGTAGATGACAAGTGTGGCTTGGGATATGAGAAAGGTGAAAGCTCTAGATCTGGTCAGAAGAATTTTGGATCAGAAAATCTAAGGAACAAGCCTAGAAGACCTCCGGTAAGGTAGCCTAATGCTCAAAGATATCCATCCTTCAATGGATACTGCCACAACTATAATAACTTTGGTCACAAAGCTAATCAGTGCAGAAAAAGAATGAATCAGACTAATACATCCTTCTCTGGACAGTGTTTTGACTGTAAAAGGTATGGTCACAAATCTCATGAATGCAGAAATATGCAAATGAACAACTCATTCAATGGTAGATGCTTTGCATGCAATAGAATGAGTCATATGGCTAACTAATGTAGATCAAGAGGACATCAATCAAATATGCAAATAAATATTGTTTGCCATAATTACAATAGATCCGGTCATATTGCCAAATTCTGTAGAAGCAAGAATCAGGACAAAAGGGGTCCGGTACATCATAACCAGAATCAAGACAAAGGAAAAAGAAAAGTGAATGCGGATGAAGTTCAAAGTGAAATGAACAAGATTTGGGTGAAGAGAAGTACAAAAAATGTAGGGGATGGATCCGCACTAGAATCTGGTGCTGATATTCCTTCTGAAAATTAAAAAGTGAGCTCTGGCTCAGGGGGAGACACAGGGAAAAATATTTTTCCCCCAGCCAGTTAATTGGTGTTGAAATTGGCACAAGGAGAGTTGCGGATTAAAGGGTTCTTAGAGAAAACATCTAAGTAATCTGTGGTTAAGATATGGAAGATCCACAAGAAGTTTAGAACAAGTTAATTTACCAAGATTGATCAGGTTCATCAAGTCATCCGAATAAGGAAAACAAGGCAAACCGGAATGACTTAAGTTAAGCATTTATTGCAACTTGGTATTAGGGTTTGCAGAATAATATAAGGGTTTTCTTATCAAACACTTGTTCATTCTGCATTCAAGAAGAAGCAAAAAAAGAGCTCTGTAATGAATCTCCTCAAGCCCATCAAAGATCATCTGTAGAAATCGATTCATCCAGCAATCGATCCGGCTCACTCCGTAAAACCCTAGAAGTGTAAAAGGTATTTCCGTTGCTTAATATCTCTCTATAAATCTTTTGAAGATGGCTACTCCAAATGTTGTAAAGATTTCTGATAGGCCTCGACCCAAATTTAAGAAACATCCTTATAAATATCTAGAAGTGGATCCCCTAGGGGCATTTTCTAGCATTCCACATGGGGTTTTACATGTTGAAGATGCTAGGGCATATATTCATACGAACATTGAAGAGTTCAGAGAATCCAAGCTATCAGATATCTATCATAATCAATTAATAGATGACTCTTTTGATCTCAAACCTCAGTATAAGGCTATCCGAGACAAACATTTTGCACAATGCATTCATTTCCCCTGTTTTCTTGAAGATGAATGGGTCTGATATATTCTGAGCCGAATGCATGACAACTTCATGAGGTTGAACAGGCCATTTAAGATCACTAAGGATGCCATTAGGGCTATAACTAGATTCCACTCAACCGGTGAGATGCCTATTCTCAGATCTGTCAAAAACCAAATTGTAAGTGAGGCTACCGGATCGAAATTTGATAAAAGAGCAATGACAATTGAGGATATCACAGATTTGGATATCAAGTTTGCATCAATGATAATTGGATATAAGATATATCACTCCAGCAAGGAGAATTCGGTATCCGGAACTGCTGTATATACTGCTTATGAGATGCTAAGGAAGAATGTAGACTATGATCTTTGTGAGCTCCTTCTAAACCAACTTTTGGAAAATCTGCAGAAGATAAAGAAGAACAAAAAGAACTCTTTCAAATGCGGTGGTCTTATACTCTGCCTATTCTTTTATTACATGAATGAGCTTCCCAAATCCAGTGGCTGGGTATGGTAGAATGATAGACCAATAGCCATTCAAATCAGAGATTATATACATGGGCTTGGTGATGTCAAGGCACATAATATAGCTCTCTGGGGCTATTTCAAGAATTTTTAGAGCATGATGCAAGCAAGAGAGAGAATCCCCCAATCTTTGGTTGAAAAATATAAAGATACAATATGCTTTATGGTAGAAACTGATCAGTCCCTAATGGAGGTAGTGGAACCAAGAACAGTGTGGATCATGCCTATGGGGTATGAAGTGGATGAGAAAATTGTGGAGCTGCATGTTCAGCACATGCTAAGTCAGCCCAAGGATCCCAAGGCAGAAAGTTTTGGAACCTTTGAAGAATTAAGTGTGAAAATCCATGTGGAGTTAAGACAACTGGAAATAAAAAGAAAAATAAGGAGGGAAGTAGAAGAGTTTGCCAAGAGGCATGGAATTTCAAAAGAAGCACTTGATGCAAATAGAGAGAAGACAGAAAGGGCAGAGAAAGAAAAAGAAAAAGCAGAAAAAGAAGGTACTCTAGTGGAAGTCCCCTCCCAGACCAGATCCTCTAAGACCTCTGCACCCACCACTGCAAAGAGCTCAAAGACATCAAAACCGGAAGCAAAATCATCCGGTAAAGCAGAGAAAAGAACTAAGACAAAGGCCACAAGGTCTTATATCAGTCAGAAGGATGAAGAAGAGACAGAATCAGATGAGGAGGTAAGGAAAATGAGGAAAAAGAAGAAAGTATCTAGTGAACCCTCTACCAGTGAAGACAAGGAAGAGATGGTAGAAGAGTTTGTTGAAAGGCCCACTCTATCCATTGATAATGTAGTCAAATCAGGCACTGTGGATGCGAACTTGAAACCAATGACTAAATTTTATGACGACTATAGTGAGGCTGATCAGAAGAACCTGCAAGAAGCCACAGTCAGGTACCTTAACATTTATAATAAAGCATTCATTGAGATTATATGTTTAATTCCAAAGAGCCTAGAGAAAGAACTAGAAATCAGAAAGAACAATGCCAAGGCCAAGGACCTTGAGATCAGGGAACAAATAGCTATTCAGCTCTATCCCTCAATCATGCAGAAACAAATGAATATGATTTTCAAAGATTGCAAGGATGAGTTCCGGAGCAAAGCTAGAATGAATCAGCTTATGCTTGGAGAAACTGACAAAATAGCTAAAGAAACTGAAGAAATCCTCTAGAATGCCAACAAAAGGTTCAACATTCCTATCATAGAGGACATAAGTGATGAGCCCTCTTCCATGGACGACAAGGAAGAATCTACTGAGACAGTAGTAGAAGAGGTAAAGGAGACAGGTGAAGAAAAAGGTAAGGACTTAGATTTCTCTGCTTCGGAAGAGGAAGTCCAAGGAGAAGTAAATCCAGACTCTCCAACAGTCTTCAGATCTAAAGGAGAAGAAAGTATAAAAGAAAAATCCAGCCAAGAAGAACAAGGAAAGGGAAGAGAAGAAGAGTCAAGGACAGAAAAAGCTACATATGATAGTGGTAAGGTTGTAGAAGGGGAGAAAATTCTGTCTCCGGCAAGAGACACAACAGAAGCAGTCAAGGATTTCTTGACCAAAGAGATGATAGAATTTGATGAACTAGAGTTGCTTCAAGGTCCATTCAATTTTGATTCCCTCTCTCTGGTGCAAACCATGAAGCTAGCATCCTTCACTCAAGCAAAGGCAAAAGAAAAAATGTTGAAGTCTCACATGGAAGACTGTGAACTCATAGAAATTGCATCCGGTGTATTGGAAAAGATCATGCCATCCTTCCAAAAGGATCCTACAGCATCCACATCTGGTAATCTAAAGTCTCTTGTAAATTCTATTAGTACACATTTTGATTCTTTAGAGAAAGCAGCAGAAGAGAATGTCTGGAAAGAGTTTTTGGATAAGAGATTCTCAGAGTTACAAGGGCTTATAACCAATGATAAGAGAAATATGGACATTGGGATGAAGAGCTTAGAAAATGCTCTTAAGGATGGAGGAGAAGTATATAAATTTGGTATATCCTGGACTAAAGCATCAAAGGATATTGAGAAGAAAGTAAAAGAATAAGAGGATAAACTGTCAAACCTCTCTTAGAATTTTGATCCTCTCACTGTATCCATAATAAGCTAGGAATGTCAAACTATTGTAATCATGAATGAAATTAAGAAGCTTGAGAAGGAGAGGAAGAACATATTAAGTAGAATGGGTGAACTTAGAGGGATGATTATCCCTAAGTTAGAGGCCATGCATGAAGCCCTAACTGATGCTCAGACCATAGCCCGGACTAGTGATCCGACAGATCTCAAGAGGGCAGAAGCTTTTGCATTCCTGTTGAGTGGTTACATCTCAATTTTGGATAGGATGAAGCTGAGTTGGGCAACAAAATTTGCCCAGTTGAAGACATCTTTTGTAGATATACTTCATTATATGTAAGTATAAGCATGTATATATACTTATGCAGCTAAGTATAGATTATTTTTGGAAATTTTGGTATGCGGACCCTACCCTTTGCCATTGATGTCAAAGGGGGAGTGAGGAACAGTGAAAAATGTGGAATCCAGCTAAGGGGGAGCTCTGGAAAAGTGTACATTAGAAGAGAGCATCAACCAAGGGGGAGTATAGTATAACACTTAGTCATTTTTCACTAAGTGTTGCCATCAATGCCAAAGGGGGAGATTGTTGGCAAGAGACACATTGGAGCTTCATGATTGTTGTCATTAATGGCAACAAAGTTCATCCCACACATCCGCAGGACATAGTGTGCCTATACCGGAAGTCAGATTGAAGAGTGTTGTGGTCCGGTAAGCAAGAACAGAGTGTTGTGGCAAGGTCCGACAGTCAAGTCTGGATCTCTAAGAGGAAGTATCTTTGGAAAGTGCAGACTTGGGGAAGTCAGGAGGAATACCTTGACTGGTAGATTCCAGGATTTGAGCCTCTGGTGATGAAAGAGTGAAGAGATATAAGCATTCAAGTATTGGGGTCCTGTTTGGCAGAGCAGACAGAGGAAGAACTTATCGGTAGAGCTTCAGACATTATTCCGGATGAGATGTTGATGGTGATCAAGATTCTTAAGGTATCATTCATGATTGGCCAACTTGTTAGATGACTTTTATAAGTATCTATTTGATCAGCATCACTTGGTAAGCAAGGATTCAGCTGACAGACTAGAGTTTGGGAAAGACTGACTATTCCAGATGCCGACTAGAAAGAGGATGAAATCCTTTGTGAGGATATATATATATCAAATGGATTTTGATGAGAAGGTGTGTGTTGTAGTTGTGAAGTACGAAGAAAAGAAGAAGATTAGTGTGGAAGTAGTAAGGCAGGTCCCATATGTGAAAGGACAACAGCTCTAAAGAAGAGAAAGGATGAAGTGCAGTAGATCAGTATACTAAGCCTAACCGGAACTGAACTCTAGCATATGTGGATGCTTCTCATCAGTTCAAGTATCTTGTTACTCTCTTTATAACTTGTAGGTAGTGAGCCTCTTGTGAGCAGTGTGTTCAGGCAGTGAGCCCTAATTGGCAAGTGCCATTTTGTACTTCTATTCTTCTAACAAAGAATACATTCTTGGGTTAGTCACCCCATGGTTTTTCCCTTAATAGGGTTTTCCATGTCAAAATCATTGTGTTATATGTATAGACTTTGTTTCTGCTTACATGCTTGTTTGCTTTGATGTTGTACTAATTAATAAAGAAGAACAGAAAGTTGAATAAATTAAGATAACTGATTCACTCCCCCTCTCAATTATCAACAGATCCTTTGTCCTTTAAGGAGATGCAATGTTGTTATGTTCATGGTTTTCATATTCTCTTTAGTATCGGTTATAAAGGTAATGGATGTGGATGAAAAGACTAGGGTATCAAGATCCCTTTTGAGTCTAATTCACATTACTCTTCTGTGGGTGTTGGATACCATCCTACTCGACCCTCTAAAGCCTTTTATCATGACTATATACATGTTAATATGATTTCTGTGTCTCTAACTTCTCCTCCTCTTTCTGATTTGGAGACATGTTATGGGCTTGGGTTCAAAATTCTTTCTAAACATGGATACAATGGAAATGGTCTAGGGCACATGGAATAAGGAGTTAAGGTCCCTATGGAACCTAAACTACACTTTTCTATAGTGGGTTTAGGTTACTAGCCTTCTCCTCTGTCTACATCCCCTCCTCCATTGTCTAAGATCTCGATGGTTTCTTCTTTTTAGAAATGAAACCTTTCTCCATAATATAAAGGGTTGCTTCCTACTCCACCTTCTTCTCTTCTATCTAAACAAGAGTGTATTTTTTTAGGCTTCTAAAATCCCACTTGATCACTCTTCCTCCTCCTACATGCAAAATGTTTCCTAAACATATTCAACCAACACTTCCTTTCTATGCATATAACCGAGTGCTTGACATTCCACCAATGAACACCAAGCCTTGAAGGACAAAATACATCTTCTTGACACAAGTACTATCACTCTTCCTCATGCTGAAACACCTATCTCTTCTTTGCATGACAAGTGATATTGAGGTTCACTTCTATCTGATTCATGGTTCTTCCTCTATTTTCTCATGAGACTATTATGTTATTACCCACTATGTGGCATCTATAGCTTTCTTTATTCACTCATTCCCATTCATGGTGGTAGAATCTCATGTGAAACCATACTTTATTTTTGGTAACAACACATTATTTTTCATGGTTGTCCTCACCCATATTCTAGGGGTAGAGACAACTTGTTCTAGGGGCATGCATTCTTTTGAGGATCTCCCCTCTTCTTTCTTCCCATTATCTTTACCTTAAAATATTCACATATTACACATGCAAATATTTTAAGGGGGGCATATACTTTGCTCACATGTGCATCCTTACATGCACATTGCTTTATTTGCACCCCTTGAAGTGTTGTGTATTAATTTGCCCCTTGTGGCATTATTTATTTAACGATCCTTGAAGTGTTCACCCCTTGCAGTGTTGGTTTTTGGTACGTTCCTTGAGGCGTTGGAAGTCTATGAGCCACCTAGCATAATACAACTTGATGGGTTGTGTGCTTCATATGACCTACCTTTTTATACTCATAGTCATCACCTAGCATAATACAACTTGCTAGTCTATGATCCATGAGGGGTGTTAGTAGTTTATGAGTCACCTAACATAATATAGCTTGCTAGTCTATGTGATTCATATGACTTACCCTTTTACTTCCATGGTCACCTAGCATAACACAGCTTTCTAGTCTATGATCCATGAGAATATTGTGATTTACATGACCCCTAGTGACACAACAAGCTAGTGTCTGAGTCATGTACTTTCCTTTGCTTGTATTGATTGCTATACTATCTATTTGTATGCATTCTCTCCTTGAAGCAATTGATTGAATTATGATGCAGGAGCATTTTGGTCCATGAGCAATCCCACATCAACCAAAAATATTTTCAAGTTTTTGTTTCCAGTTTTGTTTAATTTTGCTTGCCTTTGTTAGTTTTTGTAGCTTACTTTAGGGGAAATTTTAGCTTCATTTTGGTCAATTTATGGACATCATCTCATAGCAAGGCTAATTGGTTATTCATAGCTTCAATCTAGTGAAGTTTGGTGGAATTTGATGAGTTTTATAGAGTTTCAATGAAGTTTGTAGTTCACGAACCTAGCTTTTCATCGAAACTACGAGTTCATGAACTTCAATTTGTTCCAACAGAGTTATCAAGTTTACCTTTCAAAAACTTATCAAGTTATCAAACCTTTCTTTGCATAAAAAATGTTAAAGAATTCTTTTAGAAGAGTTTTCAATGAAATTCCAAGTTTCACGAATCAAGAGATCCATCGAAAGAGTTCTAAGGTTCACATCTCAAATTTTCTCAAGATTTGAAGGTTCAAGAAAGTACTGAATTGGTAAAAGGCATCATTAAGGCCAAGTTCTAAAGTTTGCCAAATTGTCGATTCATCGAAAAGATTTTGTAAAGGAAAGGTTCAACCGTTTTCAATTTCACTAATTTTTTGAATCGCTAAAACATGTTATTTTTGGCAATCTTACAAGTTCAAGAACTTGGAAAAAAGCCGATGCCAGTTCAAAATCTCTATTAAGTGTTGATATGTTTCATAAGACATAGTTCATAAGTTCTTTAGAAGGCCAATTTTCTAAAACATGATTTCAATGATAATTTTAATGGTTCCAAGGGGGTAAATGCTGATGAAGTCTTTAGCGTAGCTTAATAGCTTCGCTAAAGGCATGTGAGTTAAAGTCACTCTTTTGCTAAAGTTCCAATAAAAAGTTCTCTTACGCACTGGCGCAATCTCACTTAGGAAACATAGATTCAAAGCTGTGCTCTTGCGCTAACAGTTGATAGAGAAGAGTTCCTAGATTCCTCTTGGTGCTGATCTATCACCATGTAAGTTTGAAGATAATAGAATGTTGATAGACATCATAATAAACTATGTAAGTTTTAAATGGGGTTCTGAATGGTTAAACCACCGATGAGGCACTTTGTGAGGAGGTTGAAATATATCATTTTGGTAGATGGTACTTGTTGGGATTTTATTTTGAAACCATCGACTCCTCAACTTAGTCAAGCCTATGTATAAAAGGAAATTGAGGCTTTCAGTTTGGAGGTGCTCCGCCGAAGTCTTGGCCAGATTTACAAAAGTTGCAAGTAAGATGGAGATGGTAGCGTCGATGGAGAAAGATACAAAGCTGGTAGAGGAGACTTTGTCATTGAAGGAATGATTGATTGAGAACATGCAAAATATGCACTCCTAAAGTTATTATAATGAATGTAAATTTTGTTACTTTGAATAAAATACAGATTGTTTGTCATTGCTTTATGAATTTATGCTTTTGTTGTGTCATGTTGGTTGCATGACTAGGCAATTTGATAAGATCCCTATTCATGAATACATCAAATGGTATCAGAATAAGGTTTCTCACTAGGACAAGTGTGTTGAGGTAAGAGATGTGTTGAGAGGATAAAAAAGTGTTGAGGTGTGAAAGAAATTTCTATAAGTTCAAAGAGTCAAGAGAGTTAAATTTGTGTGATACATGTTGGATGTCCTCCAGTAGAGATGAAAGATGGGTAGAAGGTGTACAAACTTCCTCCATAGTGTGAAATTGGGTAGAGGGGGTTTTGAGAGGTGCATCTTCTAGGATTTCTATTGGGTATAAGATAGTTGTGTGTGTGTGAGTTTTGTTGCAAGTATGAAAGAGGACTTGTAGCTACAAAGAGCAGAGGCTCTGAAATTGTTGTGAGTTGATGTAAGTATGTGTGCAAGTTACAAAAATTGCAGATTGTGAGTGATTGAAGATGTCAATAAAGAGGAAGAGTATGAGTTTGGCCTTGGGAAAGGCATTACAAATTTCTTTTATAGAAAGGAGAGAAATAATTTTAGAGGAAGAAAGTTGGGCCAGACTTTAGACTAAATGTGCAGAGATATCCAGGTGATTAGATGTCTTGGAGGAGAATAGAAAGAAAGAAAAGAGGAAGGGAAAGAAAATGGTTAAAGTTGAGTCTCATTATTCTTCTGATAATGATTTATTTAAAGGAGACATTGTATGTATAGGAAAGGAGGACAAAGAAGAAAAAGATGAGATTGTGGTAGCAGAAACATGTCTTTTGGAAGGCATGGAAGGTGTGGAGAAAGAGGTTACAATAGAAGCTAAGGATAAGAATAAGAGTGCAGAAGCTATTGTGTGTCCTTTGGAGCAAGAGAGGGCATAAGAAGAAAATATCGAGATTACAATAGATAATAATGAAAAAGGAAAAGTTGCAGCAAATGGTGATGAAGATGTTGCAGCAATAGAAGAGAAAGAGGTAATGTTTAAATTTTAAAAAGATGAAAGTGATTCTGATTTGCATATTGTAGAGATGGATAAGAAGAAGTTAGTGAAGATAGAGAAGTGTTAGGAGGAAGTGCAGATGAAAATTTTTAATTTTTCCATATTATCGTCAATCCAAATTTGTATACAGGTGTTCAAGGAGATGGTGCAAATGCATACTGGTGGAGGAGGCTAGACTATGATGGGTTGGATCCCATGAGAGAAAGAGAAAGGGGAAAGCACAATTGGAGGAGGTCAGTTCATGGTGGAGCAAATTCCATGAGGGAAAGGAGGAGTGATGTGAAAAATTGGAGGATAGTACTTGTCCCATCTAGATGCTAGAAGAGGCGAAGGAAAAAGTTTTCTGATGAACTTGCTACAATGATGGAGTTTATTGTAGATTATTCACAATATAAAAGGATGGTTCTACCATAACTCTATTTTGTGAGTCCATGCTCACAAATTTATTACCTAGTGTGTTTGATGTAGGAGCATCCAGGTCCATGAGCAATCATGAATCAATCAAAAATATCTTCAAGTTTTTGTTTCTAGTTTTGTTCAATTTTGCTAGCCTTTGTTGGTTTCTGGTAGCTTGCTTTAGGGGAAATTTTAGCTTTATTTTGGTCAATTTATGGACATCATATCATAGTAGGGCTAATTGGGTATTCATAGCTTCATTTTGGTGAAGTTTGGTGGAATTTGATGAGGTTTAGAGAGTTTCAACAAAGTTTGTAGTTTGCAAATCTAGATTTTTTCCAAAACTACGAGTTCACAAACTTCACTTTGTGCCAACAAAGTTATCACGTTTTCCTTTCAGAAACTTATCAAGTTCTAAAACCTTTCTTTGTGCTAAAAAAGTTAAAGAATTCTTTTAGAAGAATTTTTGGTGAACTTCCAAGTTAGTGAATTGGGAGATCTATGGAAAGAGCTCTAAGGTTTGAATATTTGTTGATTCGCCAAAACACGTAATGAAGTGCTCGAGGTTTTGAAGGTTTGAGAAAGTGATAAATTGATGAAAGGCATCATTAAGGCCAAGTTTGAAAGTTCTAGAGTTCTTTGAATTGCCAATTTGTTAAAAAGGCTTTGTAAAGGAAAGGTTCAAGATAACTTCTCAAGTTCACCAATTTGCCGAATGGCTGAAACATGTTATTTTTGACAATCTTACAATTTCAAGAACTTGGAGAAATGATGATGCCAGTTCAAAAAGCTCCATTAAGTGCTAATAGTTTTATAAGACATAGTTCACAAGTTATTCAGAAGGCTGATTTACTGAAACGTGATTTTAATAAGAATTTTAATGGTTCCAATGGGGGTAAATGTTGATGAAGAAGTCTTTAACATAGCTTCATAGCTTCACTAAAGGTACATGAGTTAAAGTCATGCTCTTGCACTAAAATGCTAATAAGGAATTATCTTGCACACTGGCATAGCCTCGCGGGCACACAGATTCAAAGTTGCACTCTTGCACTAACTGTTGGTAGAGAAGAGTTCCTTGATTCCTCTTGGTTCCAATCTATCAACATGTAAGTTTGAAGATAATAGTATGTCAATAAACAATATAATAAACTATTTAAGTTTTAAATGGGGATCTGAATGGTTAAACCGTTGATGAAGCACTTTGTGAGGAGGTTGAAATATATCATTTTGGTAGATGGCGCATGTTAGGGTTCAGTTTTGAAACTGTCAACTCCTTAACTTATTCAAGCCTATGTATAAAAGGTAATTGAGGCTTTTAGTTTGGGGATGCTTGATTGGAGTCTTTGTTAGATCTAGGGCACACAACTGAGAGGGGGGGTGAATCAGTTGTGCAAAAACTTGCTTCTACTTTGAACACTTGATTCTTCTTCGTTAGTTAATAGCATATCAATTAACCATCCATGAAATCATAATGCATAAACACAAGAGAAGATAAATATCAACACATTGAACACCAAGATTTTGACGTGGAAAACCTGGTTAAGGGAAAAACCACGGGGTGATTAACCCAAGGATTATTCTCTGTTAGAAGAATAAGAAAAATGAATGACACATGCCAATTAGGGCTCACTGCCCAAGCACACTGCTCACAAAGAGGCACACTGCCTACAAGAGACACACTGTCTACGAAGTGATAAGAATCACAAACTTGAACTGGAGATTGACATCTTCACCATGTCTGGATCAGTTCCATTTAAGCCTGAGATACTTCTTCTCTGCTTTTTATTATACCACTGTCATCCGCTCCTCCACACACTTTGAAATGAACTCACAAACCTTTATTTATACAAGACATCGACTTAGGAACAATCATCTAAGTCGGCAATCAACCATAAGGACATCCGCAAGATGATTAACACATCCGGTCGGCCATCACAAGAACATTCGCAAGATGAACAACTCATCCGGTCAGCTAGTCAGAGCAAGAACTTCATCCGGAAGAATATCTTCAATTTCGGACTCTATCATCAATGCGAATTGAAAACATAACCTCAACATGATCCAAGAGCCTTCACAGGCTTTCCTGATTAACCAGGTACATCCGCACTTCATCTACTCACTGGAATCTCTTCTCCTCTTCATCCAAAACTTTAAGAACACAGTCTGTCGCCACTGTCATACTGAAGAAGGTGCTTCCGGACCTCCAAACTTTGTACAAACCAAGATGACACATCACAAGAACATCCCAAACACTCCTTCCAATCCACAGAGTCTGACAATGCTCCTCTAGATCTCACCGGACCTTTTTGTAACACTCTGTCACTCTGGAGCAGCTCCTGAAACCGGTTCTACTAGGCCGATCACAACTTTTTCATATCTTCATGTGGATCTCTGAAATCTTGACTGGATCATCTCAAGACTTATACCTACAAACCCTTTAATCCACATCCTCTGATTCGTAACCTATTGAGTTCATTTTCCTTCTTCTTATCACTGTTCTTCACTGTTCCTGATTGAGACTACTTTTCTTAATATCCTCAACACACAGCTCATCCAAATCTTCTTATTAATGCAATATGAGTATGTTGACATCAATGACAACATTGGTTAACCTCATATTTGCAACAATCTCCCCCTTTGTCATTGATGGCAACATATAATGTGAAAAACCATCAAGACAAGAACTTCTCCTTACTGTCACAGCTCCCCCTATCAACAACAACTCTTTCACATGTCTTCTCTTCCTTTACTGCTCCCCCTTTGATCATCAGCCACTTGTTTTTCACATGTCTTCTCTCCCCCTTTGACATCAATGGCAAAGGTCTCATACTTGCAATTTCTAACACATCAGAATCATACCAGCTGCTCCCCCTTAGTAGCAGCTCCCCATCATCAATCTGGATCGCAAGATATAACTGTGATATCCACCAGACTGATGCACATCAGTGCATCCTAGTTCATCACGGGAGGGGCCATGACCCCTAACTTTTCCCGGAGATACTCAAAAGTGTCCTTGGGAAGAGGTTTAGTAAAGATATCTACAATCTGATCCTTGGTGGGTACAGACTCCAATCTGACTTCTTCCTTGTTCACTTGTTCTCTCAAGAAGTGAAACTTGATAGATATGTGCTTAGTTTTAGAATGTAATACCAGATTCTTAGAAATATTAATTGCACTTGAATTATCACAGAAGATTGTGATAGGCTCTTTATATTCAACTTTTATGTCTCTTAGCATCTGCTTCATCCATAAGATTTGAGTGCAACTACCTGCTACTGCAATGTATTCTACTTCAGTTGTAGACAGAGATATTGCATCTTATTTCTTACTTAGCCAAGAAACCAATCTCTTTCCCAAAAAGAATGCTCCACCACTGGTACTCTTCCGGTCATCCATATCTCCTACCCAATCTGCATCTGTATATGCATGAAGAGAGAAATTCGGATCTCTAGGATACCATAGACCATACTCAACTGTTCCTTTCAAATACCTAAAAATTCTTTTGATTGCCATAACATGAGATTCTCTAGGATTAGCTTGAAATCTTTCCACAAGACCAACAACCTGCATTATATCTAGTCTAGTCTGAGTGAGATACAACAATCCACCAATCATTGATCTAAACTTTGTCTGATCTATCTTCAGAGAGTCATCATCTTTTCTCAACTTACATCCGGTTGCCATAGGAGTGTTCATTGGCTTTGAATCTTCCATACCGAATTTCCTCAATAATTCCATCACATATTTGGTTTGAGAAATGAAGATCCCTTTCTTTGTTTGAGAAATTTGCAGATTCAAGAAGAAATTCATTTCACCAAGCATAGACATTTCAAACTCACTTTTCATCTGATTTGCAAAAGTTTTGCACATACTATCTCTTCCTCCAAAAATGATATCATCCACAAACACTTCAACAATCAAAATGTTTTCGTGATCAATTTTGAAATATAAGTTACTATCAGCAGTACCTTTGTTGAATCCAATCTGCACAAGATGCTTATCCAACCTTTCATACCATGCTCTTGGGGCTTGCTTCAATCCATACAAAGCTTTCTTCAACTTGCAGACCATAGACAATTGAAATCCATCCAGTTGTTCAATGTAAACTTCTTCTTCCAGATCACCATTTAGGAAGGCAGACTTGACATCCATCTGATATACTTTGAAGTCTTTGAAGGTGGCAAATGCAAGAAATAATCTGACTGCTTCAATTCTTGCCACCGGAGCAAAGGTTTCTTCAAAATCAATTCCTTCTATTTGAGAGTAGCCTTTGCAGACCAATCTAGCTTTGTTTCTGATTACTTCACCAACTTCATTCAGTTTGTTCCGGAAGACCCATTTGGTTCCAATCACATTCTTGTCTCTAGGTCTAGGAACAAGATCCCAAGTATGAGTTTTCTCAATTTGCATCAATTCTTCCTTCATTGCTTTGGTCCAGTTTTCATCATTGCAAGATTCATTAACTGTCTTAGGTTCAATCTTGGAAATCAGACAGTATTCATTTGAGTCTTGAGCAATTCTTCTTCTTGTTTGTACCCCTTTATTCTTGTCACCTATGATCTGATCTTCAGAGTGATTTAGAGTTACATACCTTGGAACTTTTGGAGTTTCTTGCACTACTAAATCTTGATCAGACTCATTTAGACAAGCTTCTTCTTCCTGATTTACTGAATCAGTCTGGATCTGAATTTCAGAGGAGGATGGAGCTCCTTGCACCAGAGGATTATTCTGATCATCTTCATCACATTCATAGAATCTTGAGGGCTTCTCCATTCCTTCATCAACCTTCACATTTGTGCTTTCTATCATCTTTCTCAATCTCTTATTGTAACACCGGTATGCTTTGCTTTGAGTGGAGTAACCCAAGAAAATTCCTTCATCACTTCTAGCATCAAACTTTCCTAAATCTTCATCTCTTTTGATATAACATTTGCTACCAAATACTCTGAAGTATCTCACAATAGGAGTTACACCAAACCAAAGTTCATAAGGAGTTTTACCGGTGTTGCTTCTGATTTGAACTCAGTTAAGAGTGTAGACTGCAGTGCTGACAGCTTCTCTCCAAAACATCTGAGGAACATTTGCTTCCATCATCATTGTCCTAGAAGCTTCCTAGATGGTCCAGTTCTTTCTCTCAACTACTCCATTCTGCTGTGGAGTCCTAGGAGCAGACAACTATCTCTTTATGCCATGCTTCTCACAAAAGTCTATGAATTCACCGGATGTGAATTCACCACCTCTATCAGACCTTAGACACTTCAGTTTCAATCTAGTTTGATTCTCTACCATAGCTTTAAAGATTTTGAACTTCTCTAGAGCTTCTGATTTCTCTTTTAGGAAGGTAACCCACATCATCCGGGAATAGTCATCAATTAGCAACATGAAATATCTATCACCTTGCATACTCTTGATTCTTGTCGGACCACAGAGATCAGTGTGTACTAATTCCAACAATCCGATAGTGGACTGGTCCTTGCTTTTGAAAGAGACTCTGCTCTGTTTTCCTAGCTGACATTCTTTGCATAAACTATTTGTAGGTTTCACCAATTTAGGAAGATCTCTTACAGCCTGAGTATTGCTTATCTTGATGATGTTATCAAAATTCACATGGCACATTCTTCTATGCCATAGCCAACTCTGATCAACTTGGACAAACAGACAACTTTTATTTGAACCAATCAAATGGAATATATTACCTTTAGTTTGAGTACCGGATGCAATCTTAGTTCCAGAGTTTGTGAAGATTCTGCATCTTCCATCTTTGAACCGGAGATCATAGCCTCTGTCCACTAACTGACCAACACTGAGAAGATTGTGCTTCAATCCTTCAACATATAGTACATTACCGGTTTTGCTCTTTCCATCAAAAGAAATAGTTCCCCTACCTCTGATTCTGCCAGCAAAATTGTCACCAAACCTTACCATTCCTCCTTCATACCTTTCCAAATCTAAGAACTTGTTCTTGTCACCAGTCATATGGTGAGAGCATCCACTGTCAATAACCCAATCATCCTTTTCTTCAACTTGGGTAGCCAAAGCTCTTTCTACAACCTTATGATTGATAGATTCAGAGGATATTGAACCTTCTTCCTTGATGCCAATAAACACCCATTCATTTCCGGATTTGCTTCCTATTTCTGATTCATCATCTATTACTCCTTCATTATCATCTTCTTCATGAACATAATAGCAGTTCTTTTGAAACCTTTGTCTGTTGGCATTTGACCTTGTAGATCTTTCCGGACACCTTGAAGCAAAATGACCAATCTTATTGCAATTGAAGCACTTAAAAGGTAATTTTCCTTCATACTTACCAGATCCTCTTGGCAGTCCTTTTGCAATGAGGGCTTCAAGTTGAACTGTTTCTACTTCTTCCTCTTCCATGTCTCTTCTTGCTTGATCATACCATGACATCTTCCTTGAAGAGTTTTCTCCCGGATCAAATCTCTGTTTGCCTTTCACATAGGCACTGGCTTTGAATGCAGATTTAGTCTTGGGGGGATCATCTCCAAACTCGGTCATTTCAAATGCAGCTAGTTTGCCAGCTAATTGTTCTCTTGTGATAGTTGTGTGGGCTCTGAATTCATCAATGGCAGCAACCTTGATTTTGTAGGCAGCAGGAAGAGATCTGAGAATTTTGCAAACAATTTCATTTTCATCCAGAGTCCCACCAGCATTTCTAATTCCACATACCAGCTCATTCACTCTTGGTAGAAAGGTAGTGATATTTTCATCATCTCTCATCTTCAATCTTTCAAATTTCCCTTTCAGACTTTGCAACCTTGCACTCTTGACAAACTCATCTCCTTCATACAGAAGTTCCAGTTTAGTCCAGATCTCATGTGCAGTTGGTAGGTCAATAACATTTGAGAGGTCTAAGTCATTCAATGCGCTTAGAAGAGCTTCCTTGGTCCGCAAATTATTTTCAGCATCTGTGATTTCATTCAGAGTTGTCGGACCACCCTATGGAGGTACATATGGTTTTGAGACCATGGCCAAGTATGCTTTTCCCATACACTCCAAGTGACATTTCATGCGACCTTTCCAGAGAGTGAAGTTGGTTCCATCGAACTTCGGACTATCCTTCTTGTATGATGACATCCTGGATCTCCTCAAGTGGTTAAGCTCCTTTTCAGAGGAACTTGGCTCTGATACCAATTGTTAGATCTAGGGCACACAACTGAGAGGGGGGGTGAATCAGTTGTGCAAAAACTTGCTTCTACTTCGAACACTTGATTCTTCTTCATTAGTTAATAGCATATCAATTAACCATCCATGAAAGCATAATGCATAAACACGAGCAGATAAATATCAACACATTGAACACCAAGATTTTGACGTGGAAAACCCGGTTAAGGGAAAAACCACGGGGTGATTAACCCAAGGATTATTCTCTGTTAGAAGAATAAGAAAAATGAATGGCACATGCCAATTAGGGCTCACTGCCCGAGCACACTGCTCACAAAGAGGCACACTGCCTACAAGAGACACACTATCTATGAAGTGATAAGAATCACAAACTTGAACTAGAGATTGACATCTTCACCTTGTTTGGATCAGTTCCATTTAAGCCCGAGATACTTCTGCTCTACTTTTTATTATACCACTATCATCCGCTCCTCCACACACTTTGAAATGAACTCACAAACCTTTATTTATACAAGACATCAACTTAGGAACAATCATCTAAGTCGGCAATCAACCATAAGGACATCCGCAAGATGATTAATACATCCAGTCGGCCATCACAAGAACATTCGCAAGATGAACAACTCATCTGGTCGGCTAGTCAGAGAAAGAACTTTATCTGGAAGAATATCTTCAATTTCAAGCTCTATCATCAATGCGGACCGACAACATAACCTCAACATGATCCAAGAGCCTTCACAAGCTTTCCTGATTAACCGGGTACATCTGCACTTCATCTACTCACTGGAATCTCTTCTCCTCTTCATCCAAAACTTCAAGAACACAGTCTGTCGCCACTGTCATACTAAAGAAGGTGCTTCCGGACCTCCAAACTTTGTACAAACTAAGATGACACATCACAAGGACATCCCAAACACTCCTTCCAATCCGCAGAGTCTGACAATGCTCCTCCGAATCTCACCAGACCTTTTTGTAACACTCTGTCACTCTGGAGTAGCTCTCGGAACCGGTTCTACTAGGCTGATCACAACTTTTTCATATCTTCATGCGGACCTCTAAAATCTTGACTGGATCATCTCAAGACTTATATCTACAAACCCTTTAATCCGCATCCTCTGATTCAGAACCTATTGAGTTCATTTGCCTTCTTCTTATCACTGTTCTTCACTGTTCTTGATTGAGACTACTTTTCTTAATATCCTCAACACACAGCTCATCCAAATCTTCTTATTAATGCAATATGAGTATGTTGACATCAATGAAAATACTGGTTGACCTCATATTTGCAACAGTCTTGGCTAGATTTGTAGAAGTTGCAGGGAAGAAGAAGATGATAGTGCTGATGAGAGATGTTAGGAAAAAATGTGTTATACACCTTGCATAATATTGATATATTTTATTTATGTAAAATAAATATTTATTTGTGGTGCATCTTAATTGTTGTGTTTAGCCACATTAGATATTTATTTGGGTGCCACTTTTAAGGGTCGTATGTAACATTGGGTTAGTTATTTTATGCGTGGGACACATAGAATAATAATTTATTTCAGAAATAATTTAATATTGGGCATAAAGGAAAAACTTAGTTGGAAATATTAAATGAGGGGTCAATGGTTTTGTATATCCATGGTTTTGGAACACATGGTTTTCCCTATACTAAATCTTGTATTTGTGTGAGCTTGACTTTATAAAAGCAAGCACATGGTTAGTAGTTGGGGTTAGTTGGTTGATTGGTTTAGCTGTAGGCTGTCATTGTACTGGGTTTCTCTTGTAAGTGCATATGTGAAGCATGGCATGGGATGTGTGGTTACATGCTTGGACACATGGAGGATGCACTAGAGGAGCTTCATGTTTCAAGAGTGTTCATGAGACTTTGTAAGTTTATTTTAATGTTTTATTTTTGAATAATACATTGAGTATGAAAGCTTTTGGAGGCTAGGTTTTTCCTAAGATATATCTTATGTTATCTTGTGGCTTGTCTATTTGATCTTTGTATTATGGAATTGTTGTAATCTTGTATGCATTATATTCTCTCATAGGGTTATGTAGGAATTGGTTTGATCAACATGTGAATTCCTAACAAGTGGTATCAGAGCTATATTCATGGTTGTGGGGAGGTGTGAGCTCCCTAGTTTTGTATAACCCTTGTTTGAGTGGTTTTGGTGCAAAGTTGATTCCGTGGTATTGTAGGAAAGATTTGGGACATTACAAGAGTTTGTGCAAGTGTTGTTTTGCAGATTTGGGGTTTTGGGTGTTGCAGTTTTGTTGTGTTTATTGCAGAAATGAAGTTGGAGAATTTTTGGCAAAGAGGGTTTCATGGATGTGGGGGGAATTTTCACAAATAACCTACTGACACAAACAAACCTCACCATTGGATCCAGGAGGCCCGAGAGGTGAAGGAAAACATATAATTTGACATATTTTGGCCACCAGGACCTGGAGAAAAAAATGACCCCCTAGATACAGTCGTACAACCATACGTCTACAAACTAAATTTCTTTTTAGAAAAATAAAGTAAAAACTCCTACGCTAATTTTCTATAGTTTGAAAAATAAAAATCATTGAAAACATTTTTTATTTTGAAATTATTTAAAACTAGATAGAAATTGAAATTTTTAAAAAGATTGAAATTATATATATATATATATATATTGGGGGGTCTGCAGATGCTTGTACCCTGTCTTGACAGTACAGACCACCTGACCTGGTAATGTTTTGTTGGTCCTAGTTGGCCAGAGGCACTGTGGGCTAAAAGATGCCTAGCCAATGGGCTTAAAGTCCTAGTCCGGTAGCCTGACCGACTGGCTTGCCAGTTCTGGGCAGTAGCTAGCCCCATGGGCTTATGGAAAAATTCAATTAGACTTAAAAAAACCCTAAACAAAATAAAAAAAACCTCTTTGGGTCCGAGTGTGTGGAGTTTGAAAAATTAAATAGTTTGAAAACTCTTTGGATTCTACCATACTCGCCTACACCAACCCATCATCACACTTGCACCACCTTAGCCCACATCAGTGCCATGTCATCCGCTAACACAATGATGATGTCAGTGACCGTATGATTGTAGGTACATGGTCTCCTAAGGCCCTTTTTTAGCCCCTGGAGTGTCTTTTCTTTCAGGGGTATAACTTTCTCCCATGATATCAAGTTTTTGAGTTCTTATAGGCGTCAGAAAGGTCTCTTCAAGCACTACACAATGGTATAGGTTTTTCTATCATATTTTTCTTCTTATGTCAAAATCTAGTGCCTAAACCCATGTATTGCTCTGGGATAGTTTTATGCTCATAACTTTTGAATACAGAATCAGATTTTTGATTTTGGATAGGCATTAGTGAGCTCTTGCCATGTAATATAGTTTGGATCATGTAGATTTTTAGTTTAGTGTGTAGAGAGATATTTGTAGTTGTTTCATCACTTGTGGAAACCTGAGATTTAGGGTCTGATTGTGTGAGCATTCAGATGGATTTTTGGGTACAAACTTGTGGTAGTGCATGTTGTTATGAGACCATCATCATGGTGTATCAAGTTTTCAATTTTGGTGCCTCTAGTTATAGGTTTACAGGTATTTTTAGAGTTTGAACTTTGATGGAGATAGGTACACATGTTGCCTTTTGGTTTGAGGACATGGTTGATACATGTGTGAGATTAGGAGTCTCGTTTCATTTGGAGTTGAGTACTAGTACAACAATGACAATGACTGTGGTGTCATGGATATGCAGGTACATTTTTAGTATTGGCACAACATGATCATGTATGCAATTGACAAGTATAGGTTATGATGTTTGATTCATGATTATAGGTGGTGGTATGATTTAGTTTTAGGAGGTTTTTCTCATCTCCTAGATGCTTGATTAGTTCCTTGACTATGGTTACTCGATTGTGGACTTGTTTGGTAAATCAAATCTGGTGTTGATTTGGTGTTTAAGTCTTGAGTCTACAAGTTATCTTCTTTGATATCTTATCTTGTAGGTTACTAATGTGATGATGAGTTTGCATGTTTCATTGGTTTGTGATCTTTGAGTTATGTACTTTTAGGGGTGGGCCACCTATTTGGTTGCAGTGGGATGACTTGGATGTGAATTGTCTATATCCACGAGATTGATTCAGTGGTGATACTGATTTTGTTAGTTCGCCTTGTCTGTGGTCATTTGTACATTGGTATGTTGCATTGGGATGAGAGGATGGATGGTTAGAGTGCATGAATAGTCAATTATTGGGACTTATAGCATTTTTACAATGATGTCATGGATAGCTTGGTTACATGGTTTTGTGTTAGATTTTGATAGTGATGATGTTTTATCTTCTTGGCTTGGAGATCTTGGTTCTACTCTGGATTTCATTGGTATTATAGGTGTATGTATGGACCATGGATGATCTTCATTTAGGAGAAGGTTATCACAATGCCATGTGTATCTCATATCACAGTTTAGTGGGAGCTTTGGTAGTGATGTGGATTCATCACCTAGTGATGGATGATCTTCTACAGTGGTTAGGTGTCATGGACAAACTCTTGGTTTATGATTCTTATGCAGTATGAGTGCTTTGACATCTTGGGTACTATTGTTAGAGATGTATCTTCATGTGATTGGAAATTTTTATCCTTGGTTTAGAGGTGTTGATATTGTGTCTTGATAGACTCTTGATACCAATTTAGAGTGTTGACATGAAAAATGTTCTCTTGAGACTAGGATGTGTGCATTGGTGCATGTGATCTCCTAGGAGGAGATGTTAGATGTTAGATCATGATGTCATGATGGGTTATTGATTCTACAGTTGGAGATGTTACAATGATATTGGTGATCTCTTGGTCTTGACTACATTGGTCATCTTCTTGAGAGCTTCATAATAGTGTGGTGTTGCATTTGGAGTTTAGCATGGATTAATCATGGAGGTGCTCATGGATACTTAGAGACTTGGGTGAGGCTAGAGTTCTCTTGGGATTAGAGACATTTTTTGAGATGGTTACTCATTAGAGGTTTTAGCAAGAAGACCAAGGATCCTACACCTAGGTATGGATGTGAGCTCATGGGCCTTAGAGGAGATTGTTCTTGGAGAGAGTCATTTTGACTTGGTGTATCTTAGAGGAGCACTCTCATTACCACTCTTGGTCTACTATGCGGATTATCATCTATGAGGTATTTCCCATCCTTTAGATGCATTTATTTTATGCTTTATCTTCTCATGCCTATGGATCTTGAGCTATGGTTACTAGTTGTTATGTCGAAAAATGTCCCCTTAGGGGATTTTCCCTCTTAAGGTTTAGCTCCCAATTCTTTAGAATGTATTATAAGCATCTTGCATGTTAACTTTGAATTCCGATGAGAAAACCCCAAAGTCTTGTGGCAAATAGGACCTAGGGGGTTCTATTTTGATAGTCCTTGACTTCAAATGAGGGGTGGACTTGGGCGCTAGAGCCCTAGGCCTGCCCCATTTTAGGTCAGCCCTAAATTTTAATGTTGGTTTGGTGATAGTTACTTAGGTCCCATGCCGACATCTCAAGTTTGAATTATGAAATTCTTAGCGATAATGTGTGTAGTTGCATATATAAGCATGTTTAGTGTTTCATTGGCAAACTAAAAGATGATTGCAAACTTTAGGCATATTTGTGATTTCAAGATATTCATTGTTGCAGAGCAGAACATTGTTATTGTGTTTGTGATTGTAGATTTGACTTCATCTTCTCATGTGATTGAAGAGCCTTCATTTATGTGAGATCTACACTTCAAGGTGACATCTATTATGTTTTTGATCATTTACCATTTGGATTTTGCTTCTATCCTGCAAGGATACATACTCTCATCTAACAATGGTGTTTGGAAGACTTGAATGTCTCTTTGGGGCTTGCCCAAGGAAAGCCTCTAAACACCACACCTGCCAACCATAATCTTTTGTGATTGCAAGTTATAGGTACCAAGTTTCGCAGAGTGGAGTTGCAGAAGGAGGTTGTGGACAACAATGATTCACGATCTAAAAGAAAGAAGACAGAGTTGAACATTTCAGGACATGGGCGCTAGTGGCAGTGTCCTCTAGAGTTGTAAACACAAAAATAAATTAGACAGTGATAATCAACATCTAAAGAGCTTTCGACATCCTAAGGAACATTTGGCACTAGACCAGGGTGCTAGTGGAGGTGTCCTCTGCATCTTCTGGGGCAAAAACAAAAGATACAATGAAGATCAGTGTCGAGAAGAGATCCAGATTCTGTACAGAAAATAGTACCTTGGATAGGGGTGCTAGTGGAGGTGTCCCCGACTATTTCATATTCCAAACTTTGAAAAATGGTCAGTTATTACTCTCTACCTACTATCTTAATCTGAAAGGATTTGTCATAATTCATCAATTTGCTTACTATTTTACATATTTAGGGTTTTAATAAGAGTATTTGAGCATTAAATTGAGATATTGATTGATAACATCTAAGCTTCCGTATCATTCCAAGTGATAGCCCAACCTGTTAGGTGAATGCTTTCACTTAGTAGAGATTCAACTCGGTTGATATGTCCTTGAATGTTTGGTGAGGAGGGAGGATCTAAACCAAATCAACCCCATTCACAACAATCCCCCTTTTTCCTACTAAACATTTTCGTGAACCTGTGTTTTTGAATTTTTGCACCTTGCTGAGTGTTGTGTGATATATTTGAATTCATTCATTTTATTGCATTCAAAAAATTACAAAAAAATTGAAAAATTTGAAAAATTTGAAAAAATTGGCATCTTACGCTTGCATTTTAGCATAATTTGAATTAATCGACATTTAATTTCATTAAATTTATGTTATTTTCATTAGATCTAATTTTAAATTACAGAAATTCATCATTTAGTATTCACTTGCATTGCATTTTCATGCTTAATTTATCAAAATTGCTTGAAATTGCACATTTTTCATAAAATAGTAGTTTTGCATTAGCTAGGGTTTTTAGTCAAAATCTTGTTTCAAATTTTACTACTCTTTTAAACACTCATTTAGGACTGATGTCTAATTGTAGTGTTGCATCATAGTGTCATTCTTGCAAAATTTCATGTATAGGGTTTGAAAACCTTACATTTTCACTAGATTTTGACCTTATTGTCTCTCTAGAATTGCACTATAAACATGTTGTGAGGGATTTTGTTGCATTATATGACTAATATTAGGGTTATAATATTCTACCCTTCCTTAAATTACTTACAACACCCTTTCTATTAGGCTTTTACATTGAAAATTGGTGAAAATTTGCATGTTTTAGGTGAATTTTCACTAGGTTTTGACTTGTCATCACTCTAGAATTACATCAAAGGCATGTTGTGAAAGATATTTCTGCATCATTGGACTGTTATTAGGCATATTATTTTATGTCCCTCTTGAAATTATTCACAACACCTCTTCTTTCATTAATTTACATTGAAAAAAGTCAAAAAATTAGGCATTTTTAGGTCATATTCATACATACTTTTGCACTTATTTCTTGCATAAGTGTTGAAAGTCTTTAAAATATGATTTGGAATTCAATTGAAAACATACACATGGATTCTCAATACAACATTAATGCTAGGCTTCCTCCTAGACCTTATTTGAAAAGAAGATCCCCTGAACTCGAAATAACATTTACACCTTATGACAAAGAAATGGTAGATACTGAAGGGCCTCTTTACATTACAATAAACATCATGGAAAGACCTATGCATGGAACACTTATAGACCCTAATTGCATGACTAATGTGGTTATGGAAGAGTTTCTTCTTAAACATGATTTGACACAAGATTATTATGAACCGTTGGATTTGCAAATTAAAACACATAATGGAGCTTTGATGAATACATTTGGAAAGATAACTTTATTGGTCTCGATATATGATAAAGTTGTGTATCATTTATTTGGTGTTATCCCCTTATCTGACCTCTTCTATGTAAAACTAGGACATCCATGGCTTAAAGCTATGAATGGCGTCCCCTCAACTATCCACAAATGCCTAAAATTCCCTTTGCATGGAGAGATACATACTATCTGCCATAATTCATATTGACCTCTAGCTAAGGACAAGAATTTTACTCTTGATTACTTTTGGCTGCAACGTGATAGAGACCCTGAGCCATGAAGAGACCAAACTTCCCTAGAATATAGATGATACAAAGCAAAACAACTAGCTAGATTGGTCATGCCTCCTTTACAAACAATAAGAGAAGAACAACATGAATTTGAAGATCCCCTTAGAGCAAAAGGAAAATGACAAAATGACATAAGAATAACACAACTATTATGACTATGATGAAATAATTGGCATGGTAGAAGTGGATAAGGAAAAGTTTCATAACTCACCTCATCCATGGAAAGAGGGTATCTATGTTGAGGTTCCTCCCCCACCATCCTTACAGGGATCGGGAGGTATTCATTGACAACAAAACATTTCATTGAGACCAATGAAATTTGAACATGGTTCTTCCTCCTCTAATGTGCAAACTCCTATGGAAAAACATAACAATGCCTTTTAATAGTTAAACAGTAAGACAAGAAGGAATAGACAAGCAAGAGAAAGGAGGAAGAGAAGACAAGATTTTGACCAACAAAATGCAAATCAATAAGAAAACATTCAACCTAACATTGAATCAAACTTAGATGAACTTAAGACTAAACAATTTGAAGACAAGAACAAAAGTTGGGCTATGGTACCTTACACACCTCTTTCCTCTAGCATTCAAGACTGGGAAGATGATGATTTGCTCGTCAACAACCCTTAGTGTTTGTCCCTACAGGTAAGTATTTCTAACCCTTTACCTTCATGTTGTGTTTCCCTGTGATGTGTTATGTGTTGTTTAGGCCTCCTAGGATGACCCTTGATTCCCTTGTAAGGTTAAGGATACCGAGAGACCACCTTTGTTGTGACCCTTCTTCTATTTGTATCATCATTCTTCTATATTGCCTCTCCTCTATTTTCATTATTGTATGTTGTGTCTTACAGACATAGCATTATGGTTGGTGACTTGGGGGCACCCTCCGATGTGACTATCCCTAAGGCACTTGTTTCTCCTCTCTTGATTTATTGTTTACCTTCCTCTAGTGGTTCTATCTAGCTGGCGGATCACGAAAAACATATAATACTGATATGAACCTAGTGTCCCTTCAGTGAGAAATAAAAAAATGGATCTAGTCCATACATGACAAGGGGGTTGATACATATTATCTGATGCTTGGCTAGTAGAATTACTCCATGTGATATCTCGATGTTGTCTTATTGCACTTACAAAACATAACAATACTGCGTCTCTGCACACTTTGTTTAGCTTGGATCTAGCCTTACATTGTTGTTTATCATGATTATATGGATGCTAACACCTTTTCTTGTAGGAAATTATGTGTTTGTGGGAACATTTGACGATCGTAAAGTACATGTCACCTCTGGGGGGCATGGGCTTTGTGAGAGCTTGTGTTCCCTTGAGTGTTTTCTTCCTACCTTAACGTGCTTGATATCGGTACATGATATCAACCACCTTAAGGTGGGGGCATATATAAGGTAAGCCATTTGATGATTTTGATACTAACGAAGTGTGTTTGAAGCCCTTTGCAAAGGTAGGATGTTGTATCTCCAAGCGAGTGTACATATTTCTTTTCATATTGCAATCATTAAGCCCTCTGCAGAGGCAGAATATCGTGCATATCCTTTTTATTTTAAGCCCTCTATGGAGGTGGGGATGGTGTATTTCTTGAGGAGATTGCACATCTTATCATTTTCTAAAAGTCCTCTGAGCAGGCGGGGTAGATTTAAGACTATCCTAACCCTTAAGCATGTCTTCAGAGATTGTTTTGGTGAAGCACAATCGTCAATGTGTGCCTATAATGTGCCTGAGATGGCTGCAAAGCTAGCAATAGGTTTCTTCCATCACTTGTTTGTTGTGTTTTCTCTGTGTCTTCCATCTGTGTGTATGGCACGTTTGTTCCTAAGCATAGTTTCAAGACCAAAGGCGATGAGATCCTCCTATGCTTTGGGATTTGTATGGCGTGTTTGTTCTCAAGTGTAGTTTAAAGACTGGTGGCGATGAGTCCCTCCTACACTTTGAGATTTGTATTGCGTGTCTGTTCTGTCATATGCAGTCTAAAGATTGGTGGTGATGAGTCCCTTTTGCATTTTGGGTTGTGTGTTTACTTTCCATGTAATTGCATTTGCATTTCACATATGTGAAAATGAAAAAAAGAAATAATCACTGCATTCTTTGTATTCATTGTGTTTTGCGTGTTGTCAACGTTGTCTTCTCCATGTTTGCGTGACTGTAACTATCTTCTCTGTGTTTTGCATGCCTGTTACTGTCTTTAGTGTGTTTGGCATGTCTGTACCGTGCTTGGTGTGTTTGTTGTGTTTTGGCCATACTTTAATGCATGTATTGGCCTTGCATTTATACATACATTAAAGTGGGGGCTAAATGTTATGTTAGAAAATGTCCCCTTGGGAGATTTTCCCTCTTAAGGTTTAGCTCCTAGGTCTTTAGAATGCATTATAAGCATCTTGCATGTTAATTTTAAATCATGATGAGAAAACCTGAAGTCTTGTGGCAAATAGGACCTAGGGGGTGCTATTTTGATAGTCCCTGACTCCAAATGGGGGGGTGGACTTGGGCGCTAGCGGCCTAGTCCTGCCCCATTTTAGGTCAGCCCCAAATTTTAATGCCAGTTTCGTGGCTGTTACTTAGGTCCCATGCTGATATCTCGAGTTTGAATTACAAAATTCCTAGTGGGAATGTGTGTAGTTGCATATATAAGCATGTTTAGTGTTTCATTTGTAAACTAGAAGATGATTGCAAACTTTAGGCATATTTGTAATTTAAGATATTCATTGTTGCAGAGCAAAACATTGTTATTGTGTTTTTGATTGCAGATTTGACTTCATCTTCTCATGTGATTGAAGAGCCTTCATTTATGTGAGATCTACACTTCAAGGTGACATCTATAATGTTTTTGATCATTTATCATTTGCATTTTGCCTCTATCCCATAGGGATACACACTCTCATCTAACAACAGTGTTTAGAAGACTTGAATGTCTCCGGGGCTTGATCGAGGCAAGCCTCTAAACACCACAACCCCCAACCACACTCCTTGGTGATTGCAGGTTACATGTACCAAGTTTCCTAGAGTGGAGTTGCAGACGAGAAGGATTTAGGATCTAAAAGAAAGAAGACAGAGTTGAACATTTTGGGACACGAGTGCTAGTGGTAGTGTCCTCTAGAGTTACAAACACAAAAACAAATTGGATAGTGATAATCAACATCTGAAGAGCTTCTGACATCCTAAGGAACATCTGGCACTAGACTAGGGTGCTAGTGGAGGTGTCCTCTGCATCTTCCGGGGTAGAAATAGAAGATACATTGAAGATAGGTGTCAAGAGAAGATCCATATTTTGTGTAGAAAATAGTACCTTGGGCATGGGTGCTAGTGGAGGTGTCCCTGACTGTTCCACATTTGAAACTTCAAAAAATGGTCAGTTATTAATCTCTGCCTACTATCTTAATCTAAAAGGATTTGTCATAATTCATCAATTTGCTTATTGTTTTACATATTTAGGGTTTTAAGAGTATTTGGACATTAAATTGAGATATTGATTGATAACATCTAAGCTTCCACATAATTCCAAGTGACAACCCAACTTGTTAGGTGAATGCTCTCACTTAGTAGAGATTCAACTTGGTTGATATGTCCTTGAATATTTGGTGAGAAGAGAGGATCTAAACCAAATCAACCCTATTCACAACAATCCACCCTTTTCCTACTAAACACTAGTTCTGGACGGTTCATTTGAGGGGTGTTGGTATGGTTATCTCTTGGTTGATTTGAGTTTGATTTATGATATCATTTATGAGGATTTGGGAGATATGATAGGGCTTATTCCTAGTTTATGAGAATGGATATTTGAGTTTGATCTTCCTTGATTTGAGAGGCTTACATCCATCTTGTTACTACGTGATACATATGTTTCATTTGATCTATGAGATTGAGTGGTTGGATGTTGTTTATGATTCTCATTTAGAGTGGTAAAGGAAATCATACTTGACACAACTTAGCACTTTGAGTTGTTAGTGCTCAATCTGACTGGATATTTCCCAGTTATCCCTACAAGGTAGCCATCATTGATCAACAGGATTTTCGGGCTAGGGGCCAACAGTATAGGAGATAGACTCTATAGATATCTCCTCTTCTTCTTTAGGCTCTGCAAAACCTAGGGGGGTATTCCCTATTCAACATCCATAAGATATGCCTGTGGACTGGTGGGATGTTGACACAAAGCAGAGAAATCCTCCTTTATGTAGACCAAAATTGTGAAATAAGTGCAAAGGGGCTATCTTTGGGCCTATGTTTAGTTGTGAGACAGAGGATTCCGATCCTAAAACTACATCTAAGGTCCTAATGGTTTGGATTTGAAGTTTAGAGTTTGATTTTGTATTTGGATGCAAAACTAGGACCTGGGGTGTAACCTCAATACAAGACTAGATTGGTGCCCATCTAGGGGTTGGAGTCAGTAGACATACACATGTGAATGTACACATAAATATATACCAATGACTAGATTTCAAGGGGGTTTGTTTAGCACCTGCCTTACAGATACTTCCCAAAAACTAGGTGCTTAGTCATTCATACTTAATGGTATCCCTACTGCAACATACTTTCTCAATGATTAACCTGAAACATTTAATTTGTTCCTTGAACACAAGTAGGAGGTTAAACATTCAATACAGAAAAACTATATTCCTGAATCTTAAACAACCCTTAGCTATCTTGATTCAAAAGAAAACATGCCCACAGCTTGGAGACAAATGATTAAACACATGCAACAGAGCATTTCTCATATAAAACAGAATGAAACCAGTGAATTTATGCATAGAACTTACAACATGAGATTCATAAACTCACAAAGTACCAAAACAGAGTCACCAATGAAGTAGTATTTTATCACAACACCCAAAATTTGTCTAGTTTTCAACAACCTTGAAAATGAGTCACACAGCCTACTATATATAGCAAGGAAGGTGCACTCAACATTAAAAGTACATGGTTGACTCAAAATTTGCCAGATATAGTGCATCATGAGAAATGGCGCTCCAACATTGAATGCAACAGGTGGGAGAAGAGGCAGGGAGTGGTTGGACTCGAACCCTGCGCCACCACCTGGGGATTCACATCTTCAATCAGGTACATGAGCCGTCCATGCCTTCACCCATACCCGGTAACATCTGCCATTAATGACATACCAACCCGTGTCTTTGGGAATGCAGTGGACATTGCACCTTAGAAATTTTCCCGCCAAGAAATATGACCTTGATTTTTCAAATCATGTGGGAACTAATTATCCCACATTCACCCCGCAGCGACCTCCTCAACACTTTATAAACTAGGCCGTGAGCATATATGATGTTTTTGATTTTGCTCCCGACGACGCCAGTTTAGACCTCATCATGATATCTCCTCATTCGCACCGATATTGCCTCCTGCATGATAATCCTCCTGCATGATACCCCGATATGAAAATCACCCCCATCGACGCAACCTACTGATGCATCGGAGGAAGATCCTCCTCTACATATTCATGTTCATGATCACATTCATTTCCTCATCTATCAGGGGGATCTTTGTAAGATGACCCATATTAAAAAAATGACCCCCCGCCCCCGTGGAATATCAGGGTGATGGAACATGACGATATCACCCCCCACAAGAAAATCAAGTCGAACTATAGCTTTGTTGTAACATCGGGGTGATCCTTGAATATGACTGATATTTGGAACATCACCTCCCCAAGAAAATCAGGGTGGTATCTAGAAATATGATGACCCAAAATTTTTTGGATTTTTTGGGAAGGTGCCTGCATATTTAAATGCTTGAAACCTAATTGCTTATGCAGGCACTAACAATGGCTCCGACTGGGGACGTACAGGCGTAAGGTTGCAGCAAGAACCAAACCACTCCGGGACAGACCAGGCAAAACACAAAATGCAAAACCCGACCGACTATACAAGGCACGCATAGACTATTCACACCAAATTTACAATGTGCACATAGGATAGACATTTATGAAAAATAGAGCTTTAGGAATTGACCATGCACAACCAGTTCCAACAATTCACCATTTAGGGCCTAGAGAAAGTAGGAATCTCCTCCATGAATACTACTGATTTGATATGGGCCCATCCATAATGGCTCAAATTTACTATGCTTACCCTTATCTTGGCTCTTTGCATTCCAAACAAGAACGAAGTCACTTATCTAAAACCTTCTTTCTACAGTCCTTTAATCAAACAAATATTTTACCTTCTGTTGTATCCTGATATTTGTCTTCTATGCTTCTCTTCTGGTTTCATCCAATGCGATTAGCTGATTTATCCTTTCATTCATTGAGTCTTCAATCTCTTCATCATTTTCTTGTATGAATCTATAGATTGGCAAGAGATTATTCACAGGTAACCTTGTTGCTGCACCATACACTAGCTCAAAAGGTGACCTTCCAATTGCTACCTTCATTGTTATCCGGTCAGCCCATAATGCCATCTTCAACTTTGAATCCCATGCCTTTCTGTTCTTGTCCACCATCCTTTTGATGACTTTCATGAGGCTTTTGTTACTTGACTCTGCTTGACCATTTCCCTGTGGATGATATGGTGATACATATGACAAATTAATCCCATATTTGTTGTAAAAATCAACAAATTCTCCAAATCTGAAGCACATGGCATTGTCTGTGACCATTGTGGCTGGCACTCCAAATCTGATAATAATGTGTTCCAAAATAAAATCCATCACCACCCTGCTTGTAGCTTGCTTAGTTGGAACGACTTCAACCCATTTGGTAAAATAATCAATAGCAACTAGAATCCAACTATGTCCTCCACTTGATTTTTCTAAAATTTCCCCTATAAAATTGATTCCCCATTGCTGAAATGGAACCTCCACAGTTACAGTTCTGAGGGGTAATACACCTTCATACTTTAGTTTTCTTGAGAACCTCTGACAGGGATCACATTTCCTTACCATCTTTTGTGCATCTGAGAAAAGGGTAGGCCACCAATAGCCTGCTATAAGAATTTTGTGGGCTATTGTCTTGGCAGTATAATGTCCACCACACACTCCTTTGTGCACGTCATTCAAAACATCAGCAGCCTAGTTTTCATCCACACACTTAAGGAGGACACCATCAAGATTCTTTCAATACAATTCTTCTTGAACAATTACGTATTTGATAGCACGTAATTTTAAAGTCCTCTTCTGACTATCATTGAGATGGGAAGGACAATTCAAATTCTGCAAATAATATATAATGTCCATGTACCATTCAGATTCTGACATATTAACAGTTTCATTCTGAACTACATTCACCTAGCATGCTTCTAGATTTGATTGGGTCATCATCTTAGCTAAACCCTGTCCCCTTACCAATTTGGTGATTTGTATTTCAATTTTAAACTCTTGCAACTTGTTTATCCACCTACACCTTCTTCTAGTTACCTCCTGCTGAGTGAAAATATCTTTAACTGCTGCATGGGGCACATATGCAACTATCTGAGAGCCTACTAAATATGGCCTGAAGCTCTTGACTGCTCTAACCAATGCATATGCTTGCTTTTCCATGATGTCATACTTCAATTCAGCTGCTTACAATGACATGCTAAAGAAGGCAATAGGCTGCTCAAAACCGTCCTCATTTTTCTACAATAAACATGCAGCAATAGTATGAAAAGAGGCAAATGAAAACAACTGAAATGGCTTAGAAAAATCAAGAGATTTCAATACAGGAGCCATCTTTATAGCTTCTTTGATATTCTAAAATGATTTAGTTGCCTCATCTCCCCATTTGACAGTTGCACCCTTCTTCAACATTTTAGAGATATCCTTTGTAATTTCTGCACAGTTCGGAGAGAATCTCCTAACAAAATTAATTTGTCCAAAGAAGGACTGAATACCTTTCACCATTTTAGGCATCTGAATTCTGTCAATTGCAGCAACCCTCTCAGGATCAATCTTGACTCCATCCTTGGAAACAATGTGCCCCAATAATTTTCCTTCTGTTACCCCAAAAGCACATTTCTTTGGGTTAAGTGAAATGCCATATTCCAATGCTCTAATACAAATTTGTTCAAGGTGCACGCAATGCTGCTCCTCCTTTTTTGAATAGACAATTAGATCATCTTGATACACAGCCAGAATTGAGTCAATCAATCCTGCAAAAGCAACATCCATAGCTCTCTAAAATGTGGCACCTGCATTTGATAGTCCAAATGACATCCTAACATATACATAAGTTCCCCATGGAGTGGTGAAGGCAGTCTTGTATTGTTCAGATTCTTTTACCTTCACTTGATTGTATCCTGAAAATCCATCAATCATGGACAAAAGCTCACAGCCAGTTACTTTCTGCAGCATAGCCTCCATGTTGGGTAGTGGATAATTATCCTTTAAAGAAGACATATTCAAATTTCTGAAGTCAACACAAAGTCTTATGTCACCATTTTTCTTTCTAACTGGGACAAGATTAGACACCCAAGTTGAATGTCTGATAGGTACAATTATTCCATCTTCCCTAAGCTTCACAAGTTCTTGCTACATTTTTGGAGCTAAGGTTGGGTTAATAGGTCTTTGTTTTTGTCTAAATGGCTTAGCTCTAGGCTTCAATGGGATCTCATGCTAGAATAAATCCTCTCTATAAGCTTTTAGGTCTTCATATGACCATGCAAAAACATGTTTATACTTTTTCAATAATGCTATCAGCATACTCCTAATGTGTGGCTTGAGCTGTTTGCCAATGTATACCATTTTGGGGGCATGAGATGTCCCCAAGTTTATCTCCTCCAAACCATTCTTATTTGTAGGAGATGCCTTTGAAATAAACTGATCTCTATTGTCAAATGCTCTCTCTAAAGCAACCAGTCCTCTGGGGATTTTATTTGTTTTGAGCTGAATAACTTCTTTCCCCAAAAGAGTTTCTTTTCCATCCACAACTTCCACAAAATTCTAAAAATCAATCTCTTGGTTTTCATACTCATCTATGCAATGTAGAAATCTCAGCAAATCTTTATCATCATCAAACACCTGCCAGCTGCACACGTTATCTGGTACTGCAGATCTAATTTTGACTTCAACCTTCATGACATCTGATAGAGTGATATCATCTAGCCTTATGGCTACATAGGCTAGAAAATCTGCCATGACATTCTTTGACCTTTCTATCCAGTTTATTGAAAATGCATCAAACAATTCAATTGTATCCCACACAACATGCTTATACTATTTTAACCTTTTATTTTTTGAAGCTTACATGTCTCTCACTTGGGAAACAATTAACTCTGAATCTCCAAACACTCTTAACATCTTAATTCCATGTTTCAGAGCAACATTCAATCCTAGTAACAGAGCTTCATATTCTGCAATATTGTTTGTGCAAGCAAACCTTAACAAGAAAGAGATCTTTATAAGCTTACCAGCTGGAGATAAAAATACAACCCCAGCACCAAAGCCTTCCTTTGAGCAAGCTCCATCAAAGTACATGGTCCAGAGGCCTTGTTGGTCCAACTCTTGAATGCAAAAATATTTCTCCTGATTTTCTTGATGATCTGAGACAACTTTGAAATTATCACAGTCAGTGTCCACAAAACAGATATGCTCTTCAGAATCCTATTCTTCAATTGTTTCAGGTGACCTGTCCTCTCTGACCAATTTGACATCTTTGCCATTCATTGGGATCATGGCATATGACAGGTCTAGCTGCATACTTCCTCCAATCAATGCTACCCACCTTCTTGACAACAGCATACCATACTGTGGCTTTATATCAACCACTGTTATGCTCATTTTGTATGTCTTTTCTGGATATGCTGCCAGTGTGAAGTCCACATCCTTCATGATTCCAATAACCGGCACTTCCCTAGCATCCATTGCATAGCACTTCCCACATGCCTTGTCTATTTTCAATCTAACTTGTTGCATGATAGCTAAATGCATGATATTTGTTGATGCTCCTTAATCAAGTATACAATTCCTGATGACCTTTCCATTTATAACTAGGGAGACATAGAATGGCTCTACTTGTGAAGGGCATTTTGTCATTGTCACCCCTAGATAAACCTCAGGAATCTCATCTTCATCAATACGCAGGGCTTGTTTCTTGCCCTGAGTGTCAACATTCTGTTCGGTCTGACAAGCTATTCCTGAAATTAAGGAGACTGTTTTATTTCTGAATTCTTCAACCTTCATCAACTCCATCAATGGAATGGAGATCTTCACCTAGGATAAAACTTGAGTTATGTCAAAGGGAGCACAATTTTGAATAACAGTCGTAGCTTGAGCCGTGATTTTGCCCTTATCCTGAGCTGATCCAGCTTTAATCTTAGCAGCCCTCTGACTATCGCCCTGGACCTGAAAATCCTTATTTTGATCCTCACTTTGGGGGATTTTTTTTTGGTCCTTGAGAATCATGACCTATTGTTTGCTTAAAGTTCTTCTTGTTATTGTTCCATTGCGTCTTTTGTGGTTTAGCCTTCTTATGATTATGCGTTGGCTGACTTACAAAAGTGCTTTTTGGTTGATGTGGATGGTCTTCCTGAGCTTTACCTCTAAGATTATAATTGCTTTTGACTTGGGCCACTGCTGTAGCTGTGAAAGCCCTAATTTCTTCATCAGAAGGCCTTCTCAAGTTATTTAGAAAAATACGTGAGTCCTGAGCATATGCATAGTTATCTTCATTATCTTCATCGCAGGAAACCTACTGGCAGACCTGAAACCTATTATTTGTGCTCTCATTAGCTTCATAAGAAGAATGCTCCTTATTTGTGGACAGCATATTAACATTATCATCCTCCATACAATGTGGCTCATTACACTCATCATAGGCAACAAAATTATTATATAAAGACTGAGCAATCATACATTGCAACTGTGAGTGAGGCATTTGACATATTATGCACCATGGGGTGTCATCAACAACATTGACTGCTTTCTTCAAAGGATCAGGAGTCTCCTTAACATTCTGAACCCTTTGATTGGTATTGGTATGTGGGAGGATGGGTTTACCATTATGCCAATTAGTGTTATACGGCATATCATGCAATGATGGTCTCTTTTCTTGTCTCTCGTAAACCTGCCTGTCAGGACCTATTCCTTTTTCATTTTTTGCAAGTCTATAACTCAGATCCTTAACAAAAGTTGTTAATTTATCTAATTTATCCTCAGATGTAGATGCATTACCTTGAGTATTTTGAGGCTTATTTGGATTCTGCAGAATCTTCACATCATCCCTTCTGTTTGTCTTACCTGATGCTTTCCTATTATTTTCAATATTTTTTGCAATCCTGAAAGCATCCCTGAGGCTATTTGGACCCTTATCTCTTAATCCATAGGTAGTTTTGGCATCAAAAGAATTTATGTACAACACTATGCACATTGGTTCATTAGGTCTCATATCATCTCTAATCTTCACGGCTTGCAAATATTCTAATTCAGCTCTTAAGCTTTTGATTTCTTCTGCTAATTGTTCATCTTTGGGCATAGAAGAGGACGGTCCCTTTCCATATTGGTCATCATCATCATCCCTTGGGGACTCAGTCTCTTCAAACCTGTCAGAGGGATCTAAGAAAGGGTGTTCCTAAAACACCTCTGATCTCACTCTCAAATTAACACCTTGTTGTCTTTCATATACATTCTGGATTTTAGCCTCAGTGTTTGAAAAATAAGGTATTGTCTGCTCTAAAGATCCTGGATTGTCTTGAATATTATCATTACTTCTGGGAGAACCCTCTTGACTGGCTTGAACAGTTCCTTTTTTCCTATACATCATTTTTCTGGGTAATTCTTCAGACAGAGGATTACGCAGGGATCTTCTCCCTTGCATACAAATTTTTACTTTACCGGTTGGGAGATTGTTCAGAGTCGCCACCTACTATTAGGAATTATTTTTCACCAAGGTTTTTACACAAAGTAGTCCCCAATAGAGTCACCAAATCTGTTAGTGCTCAATCTAACTAGATATTTCCCAGTTATCCCTACAAGGTAGCCATCATTGATCAATAGGATTTCCGGGCCAGGGGCCAACAGTATAGGAGATAGACTCTATAGATATCTCCTCTTCTTCTTTAGGCTCTGTAAAACCTAGGGGGTATTCCCTATTCAACATCCATAAGATATGCCTGTGGACGGGGGGGATGTTGATACAAAGCAGATAAATCCTCCTTTATGTAGACCAAAACTGTGAAATAAGTGCAAAGGGGCTAGCTTTGGGCCTATGTTCAGTTGTGAGACAAAGGATTCTGATCCTAAAACTACTTCTAAGGTCCTAATGATTTGGATTTGAAGTTTAGAGTTCGATTTTGTATTTGGATGCAAAACTAGGACTTGGGGTGTAACCTCAATACAAGACTAGCTTGGTGCCCATCTAGGGGTTGGAGTCAGTAGACATACACATGTGAATGTACACATAAATATATACCAATGACTAGATTTCAAGGGGGTTTGTTTAGCACCTACCTTACAGATACTTCCCAAAAACTAGGTGCTTAGTCATTCATACTTAATGGTATCCCTGCTGCAACATACTTTCTCAATGATTAACCTGAAACATTTAATTTGTTGCTTGAACAAAGGTAGGAGGTTAAACATTCAATACAGAAAAACTATATTCCTGAATCTTAAACAACCCTTAGCTATCTTGATTCAAAAGAAAACATGCCCACAGCTTGGATACAAATGATTAAACACATGCAACAGAGCATTTCTCATATAAAACAACATGAAACCAGTGAATTTATGCATAGAACATACAACATGAGATTCATAAACTCACAAAGTACCAAAACAGAGTCACCAATGAAGTAGTATTTTATCATAGCACCCAAAATTTGTCCAGTTTTCAACAACCTTGAAAATGAGTCACACAGCTTGCCATATACAGTAAGGAAGGTGCACTCAACATTAAAAGTACATGGTTGACTCAAAATTCACCAGATACAGTGCATCATGAGAAATGGCACTCCAACATTGAATGCAGCAGGTGGGAGAAGAGGCAGGGAGTGGTTGGACTCGAGCCCTGTGCCGCCGCCTCAGGATTCACATCTTTAATCGGATACATGAGCCATCCATGCCTTCACCCATACCCTGTAACATTTGCCATTAAGGACATACCAACCTGCAGCTTTGGGAATGCAGTGGACATTGCACCTTAGAAATTTTCCTACCAAGAAATATGACCTTGATTTTTCAAATCATGTGGGAACTAATTATCCCACATTCACCCCGCAGTGACCTCCTCAACACTTTATAAACTAGGCCGTGAGCATATATGATGTCGGTGATTTTGCTCCCGACGACGCTAGTTTAGACCTCATCATGATATCTCCTCATCCACACTGATATTGCCTCCTACATGATAATCCTCCTGCATGATACCCCGATATGAAATATCACCCCCATCGGCGTAACCTGCTAATGCATCGGAGGAAGATCCTCCTCAACATATTCATGTTCATGATCACATTCATATCCTCATCTATCAGGGGGATCTTTGTAAGATGATCCATATTAAAAATATGACCCCCTCCTCTAGAATATCAGGCTAGATTGAAAATTTCAACTATGACCCCATCAGACTTAGATGACGTCATCGTCATGTTGCATTGGGGTGATATTCGGCAGCAAGGGTGATATTCGTAAGATCACCGGATATTTAAAAAAATGACCCCCCCTACAGAATATCAGGGTGATGGAACATGACAATATCACCCCTCACAAGAAAATCAGGTTGAACTGTAGCTTTGTTGTAACATTGGGGTGATCCTTGAATATGACTGATATTTGGAACATCACCCCCCCCCCCCCCCCCCCGAGAAAATCAGGCTGATATCTGGAAATATGATGACCCAGAATTTTTTGGATTTTTTGGGAAGGTGCCTGCATATTTAAATGCTTGAAACCTAATTGCTTATGCAGGCACTAACAAAGGTGATGGTAGAAGAATATGTTATGATATGGTTTATAGGTTTTATCTCTTTGTCTTATGGATTCTTCCTCAAGGTTCACATTCATATGATTTGGGAGATTTATGGTGACATGTTGTGAGAGAGTATGTAGCCGTTTGTGTTGCATGTGTGGATCATTGTGATTGTTCTTAGTACTACATAGTTTTGTTAATTTTTACGCCTTGGTTTTAGTGTTGATTTTTAGACTTGATATGCCTTGATCTATTTTCAGATTTGACATTACCCATGCAGTGGCAGTTCCTAGATATGTATGTGCTTCATTGATAGTTTTTATATAGGGAGATTTTGATTGTTGCATATGGGTTGGATATGTTGTCGGCATGCATTTACTAATGTTGATTATACCTAGGAGGTATGGATGTATTAGCATATGTCGTGGATGCTATTTTTTATCATGTGGGTTTTTTATCTTTGAGAATAGCTTGGAGTCTTTGTTATCACATTGGATTTGATGCTTGTGTTCTTTGGATTGGTGTATCTTCACCTTGGCATGTTCCTTTTCTTCCATAGGTGGCAAGCTGAAAGATGATAGGAGTTTTTTCGTAAGATGGTGGTCACATTGGTTTTATTGTAGGTATCTTGATGGAGCACGATAGCATGTTGGAGGTTCATATGGTTTCATGTATGGCCTTATGATGATGTATTTCATTGGTTGACCCTTATGCAATGTATACAACAAGTGGGAGAATGTTAGGAAAAGGTGTGTTGTATACCTTGCATAATATTGATATATTTTATTTATGTAAAATAAATATTTATTTGTGGTGTATCTTAATTGATGTGTTTAACCACATTAGATATTAATTGGGTGCCACTTGTAAGAGTTGTATGTAACATTGGGTTAGTTATTTTATGTTTATGTTGTATGTAACACATGGACTGCCAACCCACCAACTGCCCATCCTTGATTATATCTTTGAAGTCTCTAATCCATTTAAGATACTAGCTCTTGGCAGAGGAACATTGAATGAGGACCAACGGTTTACCATCCCAAGACAAATTCCACCATAGAGATCTGAAACCCAATATTTTGTTGTCATTTTGGTTCCAAATAGGGCAATCAATTAGGAGTTCTCTAGAAATTTCCCATGCCTTCCAAAGGATTTTGAAAACATTATAACCACCAGGGGAGACAATAAGTATGCCATATAAAATATCATGTTTGTGGAGATAACCCCAATGTTTGGCTTTCTTGGGAACAACTTGACTGATGATGTTTTTGATCAAGACCTTCCAAGGCTCCTCCCTAACTAAGGATTTCACAATCCATTTGATAGCAAGGGTAATACCTTGAGTTCTCAAGTCCTTCAATCCCAACCCACCAATTTCTTTATCTTTATAGCACCAATCCCATTTTACTGCCACTCTTTTCCTATTATTTTTCTCATCAGACCAAAGGATTTTCCTAATATACTTTTGGATCTCATTAAAATGACACTTGTTGAAGATCTAGGTAGAAGAGTAATATATACTATAGGAAGATAATATCTTTTGACAAATTTGCATCCTTCCTGCTAAAGAAAGGAATTGCTTATTTCATTTCAACAACTTTTTTTCAGTTTTGTCATGAATCCAAACCCACATATGTTTTAGGGAGGGAGAAATAGAAAAAGGTATGCCCAAATACCTAACCTGCAAATTAGGTCCTCCCCACTAAATGTTATATTTATTGAACCAAGAAGGAGGAGAATTAGACTAGCTAAACATATGTGATTTGTTCACAAAAATATTGGCTCCTAAAGCCATGGAAAAATGTATAACTTTCTCAATAATTGATCAAAATTTTCTTTTTCCAGCTCAACAAAAATTGTTGTGTCATCAGTAAATTGTATGTTCATCAATTTTGCCCCATTTGGGAGCACCAAACCTTTGAGATTTCCACCACCAAAGGAAGACCTAAGGAGGTAAGAAAGAGCATCATTAGCAATCACAAAATGTGTAGGGGATAGGGAACACCCCTGCCTAATGGATCTTTTCAAATAAATGGGACCAGAAAGAGATTCATTCACATCTATCTAAGTAACCACATCATTGAATAAGACCTTGATCATATCACACTATTTCTTTGTAAATCCAAATGCCTCAATAAGCATGAATATAAAGGACCATTCCACTCTGTCATAGGCTTTCTCAAAGTTTAAAAGAAACATACCTACATTTTGTTTAGAGACATTAGTCCACTATAAGGCCTCCCAACTTGTAATGAGATTCTGTAGAATATACCTTCTTTTTATAAATCTTGTCTGAGTAGAACTAATGAATTTAGGAAGGATGTTTATGTTGGCAAGAGACACTGCTAGGCATGTTAGGTGTTGTCATTGATGGTAACTAAATATATCTTACACATCCACATTACATCAGTGGATCATACCGGAAGTCAAATTGCAGATTTGTCTAAGTCTGGATAGACAGGAACATAGCATATGATAGGGTTCAGCATCTTGGTCCGCAATTCTCCACAAGTAATCATATTGTGTTGTGGATCTAAGGGAGTGTTAAGGGATGTTAGGGCTGCCTAAATCCAATATCTTAGCCTCTAGTGATGAAAGGATTGTAAGTTACAAGTATCTGAGTATCAAGTTTTGGTTAGATAGTTCAATCCGGTGAAGAACAGGTCGACTTGGTGTTTGATCATTGTGCGGATTAAGAAAGTTGTTGGTTGAGTAATTTGTGAGATCTAGTGGTACTGGATGACATGTAAGGTAACTTGGATACATAGGTTTTGGTCTGCATTGATATTTGTTCATGGATTCAGCCGACAAAATAGTGATCTTGAAAAAGCTTGTAAGTTTTCTTGAGGCCGACTGCAGTTGATGAAATCTCATGTTGCGGATATATATAGTCAATGGATTCAAGCATTTTAGTGTGTGAGGGAGTGAATATGATGTGAGAGGTGCAAAGCGTAGTAGTAACAAGTGTGAAGCAAGAGATTAAGGCATCAAATCATGGCAGAACAGTGAGACAGGGAAGAAAGAGATGAAGTGTGTGAAGTTAGTGTATTGAGCCTAACCGGAACTGTAATCCTGCATTGCTAGATGCTATTCTTTAGTTCAACAATTCAGTGAACTCTTTGTAATCAATTTTGTAGGTAGTGTGCCTGAAGGCATGTGCCTTCCCATTTGTAATACTTTTAATAGAGTATAATATTTTATGGGTTAACCCCCACCGTGGTTTTTCCCTTAACTGGGTTTCCACGTAAAAATCCTGGTGTTCATGTGTGATGATCTTGTTTTTACTACTCTTATATTCTTATTTCTTTCTCTTAAATGTATGTGGTAAATTAATAAAGGAACAAAGTAATAAGTTTTGCAGAACACTGATTCACCCCCCCTTCTCAGTGTTCCTTAATTTTAATAATTGGTATCAGAGCCTGGTTCCTTGGAAGAAGTTTAATAGCTTGAGGAAGATCTGGGAAAGTATTTCAATGGGTTCATTCAGGTATTTTGATGGCATCAATGAACAACTACAAGTTGCTTTAGAAGATCTTCATCAGTCCAGATCAGAAATCAAGGAACTGAAAGAGAACCTTAAAGATGCTGAGGATTTCATTCAAACCTTAAAAGGGCAACTGAGCAAATCTATGGAAAAGAGAAAGGAGCTGATTTAGAGGTTAGCAAACCAGAATGAAGATAATGACATGGATGAGGCTCTAAAGGAGAAGACAAGAGAATGTTAGAAACTAGAAAAATAAGTTGTCCTAAGACATGAGATGGAATCCGGAGTGATGAGGCAAACCAAGGAAATTGAGGAAAGGAAGAAGACTGAAGAAAACTTGAATCAATCTCTGAAAAAAAGAATAGAAGAATGCTATAGATAGGATAGAATAATTGCCCATCTAGAGTTCGATCTATAAGAAAATAGAGATAATAAGGAACAGCTTGAAAGGCAAATTGTCATTCTCAAACATGACCTAGAAGTTGCAAATGAATACAAGGAGAAGTTCAAGATAAGCTCAGCGAAACTTGAGGTGCTCCTTGATAGTTAGAAGAGGGCAGATGATAAGCATGGTCTGGGATATGAGAAAGGTAAAAGATCTGGATCCAGGAATCAGAGAAATAGACCTAGAAGACCTCCCGTCAGACAACCTAATGCTCAAAAGTATCCATCTTTCAATGGAAATTGTTTCAAGTGCAACAGATTTGGTCATAGAGCTACTCAGTACAAAAGTAGAGTGAATCAAGGTGGTCCATCCTTCTCCAGTCATTGCTTTTATTGTAAAAGATATGGTCATAGATCCAATGAATGCAAAAGTATGATAATGAATAACTCTAACAACAGCTTAGAAATGTCAATTCTTTCAATGGCAAATGTTTTGCATGTAATAGATTTGGACACATGGCTAACTAATGCAGATCAAGAGGGTATCAAGAAAATTGGCAAAGAAATGTTGTGTGCTTTAACTGCAACAGATCCGGTCATATTGCAAGATTCTGCAGAAGAAGGAATAATGATAGAAAAGGTTTGATAAACAGAAACCAGAATATGAAGAGATAGGACAAAGGCAAGGGCAAAGTAGATGTGAATGAAGTCCAGAATGAAATGAATAAGACATGGGTAAAGAAAGGTGAAATAAATAATGGTAATGGATCCACACCAGAATCCAGTGCTAATAATTCCTCTGAGAATTGAAACAGGAGCTCTAGCTCAGGGGGAACTGCATTGAAAATATAGTTCCCCATGCCAGTTAGTGGGTGCCTAAATTTGGCATGATGAATGAAGGTATAGAAGCCTATTGCAGATCTGTTGAAGCAAATTTCGAAAAGAAAATGGGTGATGTGGCAAATTGTAGAGCAATCTATGAGAAACTGTGTCAAGAAACAAGGTATCCAGAAAAGTTAGGGTAAAGAATTTATTACAATGGAAAATTAGGTTTTACAGAGCCTAAAAGGTCTTTTACATAGCATTTGAATCACTTTGCATTTGAGGAGAATAGGGAGAAGAGTGCCTGAGCTGAGATTTCAAGATTTGAAGTGCAAAAAGCGAATTTGATATCCAACCCTAATTCTATGGAGAAAAAGGTATTTTCTTACAAAGCTCTAAACTTGTGATCTTTCAAAATGGATACACCTCTAGTTGTGAATATCACTGAGTGACTTAGACCAAAGTTTAAGAAGCATCCTTTCAAGTCCACTGTAGTTGATTCGATGGGAGCATTCTCTGACGTTCCATATGGAGTTCTTCACACAGAGGATGTTAGGGCTTATATTCACGCGCCTCTAGAAGAGCATAACAACTTAAGATTTGCTGAATTATTTCTTAATCACTTAACAGATGATAATTTGGAACTCAAACCGAAGTATAAAATACTAGAAGATAAGAAATTTTTGCAATTTGCTGAGTTTTCGATATTCTTAGAAGACGAATGGGTTTGGTATATCTTGAACCGTATCCATGATGAATTTATACGGCTAAGCCATCCATTTTAGATCACAAAAGATGTAGTAAGGGTAGTTACAAGGTTGAATTCAACTGGCACTCTGCCTCAGTTGAAGGCTGTGAAGAATCAAGTAGTCACAGAGGCAACCAAATCAAAATTTGATAAGAGAGCTATGACTATAAATGATATAGAGGATGATGGGATCAGATTCACATCCATGGTGATTGGATATAAGATATATCACTCAAGCAGAGAAAACTCAGTATCTAGAACAACCATCTATACTGCATATCAGATGGTAAAAGAAGATGTAGACTATGATCTCTGTGAACTATTGCAGAACTTGCTTATGGAGAATTTAAGCAAAATAAAGAAGGACAAGAAGTACTCATTCAAATTTGGTACATTAATCATATGTCTCTCTTTTTATTTCTTGAGTGAGCTCCCTGGAAAGAAGAATGTGTATTGGTCTAATGACAAACCGGTAGCAATTTAAATTAGAAATTATTTGAGTAGTTTGGGCAACCTTGAGACACATAATTCTACACTTTGGGGATTCTTCAAGAATTTCTAGAATATGATGTAGGCTAGGGAAAGAATACCTAGTGCTGTGGTTGAAAAATACAAGGACACCATTTGTTTTATGGTTATTGTTGATCAATGCTAGATGGAAGCAGTAGAGCCTAGAGTTGTGTGGATCATGCCCATGGGGTATGAAGTGGATGGACGTGTATTAGAATTGTATGCACAACATTTGTTGAGATATCCTAGGGATCCGACTAAAGAGAGATTTGGAACATATAAAGAGATCTCACAAAAATTGCATGCTAAATTCAAGGCTCCTACAATCAAGAGAATTGTGAAAAAAGAAGTTGAGCAATTCGCTGAGAAATTTGGCCTTACCAAGGAAGCTGTGAGACTACATAGGGAAAGGAGAGAGAAAGATGAGAAGGAGAAACATGACAGGGATCAGGAAAGTGTTCTGGTAGAATCCTCTTCCAAATCAAGGACTACTAGGAGTTCTGATACAACCTCCGATGTATCACCTTCTCATGCTACAGAGAAATTCAAAGAAAAACCTACCAGAAAAGAAGGAAAAGGAACAAAAGCAATGGGCAAGAGGACATATGTTAGTGTGAAGGAGGATGAAGAAGAAACTGATTCAGATGATGAGGTCAAAGAGTTGAAGGTCTCAGGCACTAAAGCTACCAAAGTGTCTAAGGAAAAGCCCTCAGGAAGCAAAAAGTCAAGCAAAAGGCATAAGTTAGAGGCTTATGTTGAGAAGCCTACCCTTTCTGTGGAAGACATCATTAAGTCAATCACTGTAGATGGAAACTTAAATCTAATGACTGAATTTTATGATTATTACAGTGATGTTGATAAGAGAGTCTTGGAGGAAGCAACTGTCAAATACTTGAATATCTACAATAAGACTTTACTTGAAATAATTTCTGAAATTCTAGAAAGTCTTGTAAAAATTCTAGAAATTAGAAAAGAAAATGCAAAAGGTAAAGATATTGAGCTTCAGGAGCATTTGCTAATAAAATTGTGTCCTCAAATTACTCTGGAGCAAATAGACCTGATATTCAAAGAAGTGAAAAAACACTTCAGGAGTAAGTTTAGAATGAATAAGCTCATGCTGGGTGAGACTGATAAAGTAGTTGAAGATACTCAGGAGATTCTTCTAAAAGCATTGAAAAAGTATAATTTTCCCACTGTTGAAGAAGAGTTGAAGGAAAATGAGCAGCAAATTGAGGAAGATAACTTCTCCATTTCGAAAGAAGAAATATTGAGTAAACAAGATAAAGAAATGATGAAGGAAGAAAATATTGATCATGCTCAAATTCCCCTAGACAAATCTACTAAAGAAAATATAGAGATGAATACAAAAGTAGATACTCCTGCTGAAGATGATTTTGTGAAGAATAAAAAGCAAGAAGCAAAAGAGGTTAAGGACAAGGATGAACAAGAAGGAGAAACAACAAAGAACATTGAAGAGAAAAAGCAAGATGACAGTACCGGCAAGGATCTGAAAGATGGAGCTGCATCTTTGGCAAGAGACACTGCAGATGCAGTGAAGAAATTACTTGAGAAAGACAAGCTTGAGTTTGATGAACTGGAGCTGATTCAAGGACCTATCAATTTTGACACTCTTTCCCCTCTACACAAGATGGAGTTCACATATGTGGCACAAGCAAAAACAAGAGAGAAGATTCTGAAGACTCACATTGAGGATAGTGAGTTGCTTGGTCTTGCCTCTGGAATTCTGGAAAAGATTATGCCAACCTTTCAAAAGGATTCATCCGATTCTCCTTCCAGTCAGTTGAAGAATTTGATAAACTCTGTAAGTACTCATTTTGAAACTTTTGAGAAGTCAACAGAAGTTAAAGTCTGAAATGAATTCAATGAAAAGAGATTTGTTGAAATAAAGAAAATAATTAGTTATGATAGATCAATGCTTGATACTAGTATAAAGAGTATTCAAAATGTCCTCTCTGAAGGTGCAAAGATTTAAGTTTTGCCTAAATCAGACTAAAGTTGTTGAAGATATTGAGAAGAAGATTAAGGACTTAGAGCTTAAATTGTTTAACATCTCTCAGTCCTATAGTCCTTTAATTGAGTCTGTAACAACTAAAGAATGTCAAGTAGTGAGTTTGCAAAATGAATTGAGCAATTTGGAGATAGAAAAGGTTAAAGTTTTGGGCAGATTGGATGAGCTTTTGGGACTGATTTCCCCTAATTTAAAGACTATGTATGATATATTGGTAGAATCCCAAACTGCTACTGCTACTTGTGATCCTACTGATCTTCAAAAGGTGGAATCACAGGCATTTTTGTTCAGTGGGCATATATCTATTTTGGACAACATAAATAAGAACTAGGATAGTGAGTTGACATGACTGAAAACCATTTTTGGTGATATCTTTTTACTGATGAACAAGGCTTAAGGATTGTGTGTTCATATGTGGGAGTATGTACATAGAGTTTTGGCATAAATTTTGGTATGCGGGTCTCAGCCTTTGCCATTGATGTCAAAGGGGGAGAGGAAAAGCAGTGAAAAATGAAGAATTCACCTAAGGGGGAGCATTGGAAATCACAAGTGTATATAGTAAGGGGGAGTTGTTCTAACACTTAGTCATTTTTCACTAAGTGTTGCCATCAATGCCAAAGGGGGAGATTGTTGGCAAGAGACACTGCTAGGAAAGTCAGGTGTTATCATTGATGTCAACTAAATCTATCTTACACATCTGCATTACATCAGCAGATCATACCGGAAGTCAGATTGTAGATTTGTCTAAGTTTGGATAGATAGGAATAGAGCATATGACATGGTTCATCATCTTGGTCCACAATTCTCCATAGGTAATCATATTTTGTTGTGGATCTAAGGGAGTGTTAAGGGATGTCAGGGCTACCTAAATCCAAGATCTCAGCCTCCGGTGATGAAAGGATTGTAAGTTACAAGCATCTGAGTATCAAGTTTTGGTTAGACAGTTCAGTCCAGTGAAGAACATGCTGACTTGGTGTTTGTCCATTGTGCGGATTAAGAAAAGTTGTTGGTTGAGTAATTTGTGAGATCTAGTGGTATTGGCCGGCATGTTGTAAGGAAAGCACAGGTGTAGAATACAGCTTCCCTAATGTCAATTCAAAGGGGATAATGTAGACAGGTACTGTTTAATTCAAATACACAGATGAACACACTAGAAAATATAGAATAAACATGCAAGGTAACAGAGAACAACACCAAATGTACGTGGAAAAACCCTTTTGGGTAAAAAACCCACCACCACAAGAGAGACAATCTTTATTTACAGTAAGCTTATAAAGATTACAATAAAGATACCAGCCTTCTCGCTCAGGTATCAATTCTTAAATCATACATATAGTTCACTTCCTCTGTACAATTACAAAATGAACAATTTGATCATATCTCATCATCAACAGCTGACGACCTCACCAAATCTGTATATACCACAGTCTTCAAGAGCAAAACTATTTGAACTTCTGCCCTAACTGTTCATTCCAACTGACTCAGCATTGCTGTCTTCCAACCTTCGCAATAACTATTCGTATTCATGTGAGACCTTTAGTCCCACATTCACCAAGTCGAGTTTGATATCCAGGTTTATATATATCCGAACACTCTGTAAGACTATCGTCGGTAATTTTGTTGCTGACGATGCCAGTGTAAGCCTCATCGGAATAGCTCAAACCATCGGAGACCACTCCATCATTCACACTGATGGTTCCTTGTCCCACCAATGCCCAAGCCTTCATCCTTCATCGGAGTAATAGAAGACTGTGAGAGTAACTTCCACCAGCTTAGCCGATAGCCAACCTTATGCCGATAGACATATCACATCGGTATGACACATATCGATCAAGGAAGCTAGAGCATGTCAACCTGATAGAGCATGTCAGTCTGATAGCTAGCCCTTCGTCAGTTTAACCTTGCAGATCAGCCAAAGACTCCTCACTCCTGCCGACACAGAAAGTCTACCCGATAGCTCACTACCGTCGGTGAGACCAAAGCGATCGGTGTAGCATTAACAAAGTCTGTCGATGCTCCAATGTGGCCGATGGCCAAGCAACTATCAGAGAGACACTAACCATCGGTAGGACAAAATAAGAGTTCACCGATAGTTCAAGTCTTGCCGATGAACAACAAATGTTGAACATGTACTTGCTATTGAGGTTACAAGTAGTAACTTGAGACATTAGGTCTCTTCAATCTCCCACTTGTCGAAGAGATTACTGCTACCTCTTAACCCTCATTCAATTACTGAGAATTATGGGCTCGAAGACCCATTTCATCTGAACACCATTTGAACTTGGTCATACTCACTAGTTTAGTCAAGGTATCTGCAACATTTTCCAAAGTATCAACCTTTTCCAGCTTTACCTTTTTGTCTTCCACCATATCATGAACAAAGTGATATTGGACATGAATATGTTTTGTGCTAGCATGAAAAGTAGGATTTTCTGCCAAACAAATAGCACTTTGACTGTCACAATGAATTTGTATCTGCCCTGCATCAAAACTAACATCAAAACACAACCTCTTCAACCAAATAGATTCTTGGCATGCACGAGTAGCTACCATGTACTCTGCCTCTATTGTGGACAAAGTGACTACAACCTGTCACTTGCTCATCCAACTGATAGCACCACCATTTAACGTGAATACATATCCACTGGTGGATCTTCTACTATCAATGTCCCTTGCCCAATCAGAATCAACATATCCATAAATGCTTATAGATTTCTAAGATCCAACTGAGTTTCCATGATAGCAAATAGCATAATCAGAAGTTCCCTTCAAATACCTCATGATTCTCTTCACAACATCCCAATGTGATTTGCTTGGATTTGCCATAAATCAGCTCAAAACTCCCACTGCCTGGGTAATGTCTGGTCTGGTACAGACCATTGTGTACATTAAACTACCAACAACACTTGCATAAGGCACTTTTTTCATGTCGTCAATTTCATTCAAAGATTCTGGACAATCTTCAACAGATAGTTTCGTTCCCTACAAAACTGGAACAACTAACTGTTTGCAATCAGACATATTAAATTTATTAAGAACATTGGTAATATACTTGCTCTGGCTGAGCCAAATCTTTCTATTAGATCTATCCCTTTTGATTTCCATTCCCAGAATGTACTTCGCTGCCCCCAGATTCGTCATTTCAAATTTCAAGGACAACTGAGATTTTAAATCTGAGATCATCCCCTTACCATTTCCATTGAATAACATGTCATCCACATACAGTGCAATTATAAGAATCTGATCACCATCAGTTTTATAGTAGATAACAATGATCAGATTTAGATCTCATATATCCCAAAGATAAAACATATGTATCAAATTTCTGATACCACATTCTGGGAGATTGCTTCAAGCCATAAAGAGACTTTTTAAGTTTACATACCAGATGTTCTTTACCTTTTACTACAAAATGCTTTGGCTGGGACATATAAATTTCTTCTTCAAGGTCCCCATGAAGAAATGTTGTCGTTACATCCATCTGCTCAATTTCAAAGTCATACGTTGTTGCAAGTGACAACAGAAATCTAATGGATGTCAGCTTAGCTACAGGAGAAAAGATTTCTCCATAATCTATACCTTCCTTTTGAGAATACCCCTTAGCAACCAGTCTTGCCTTGTACTTTTCAATACTACCATCTAGACCATATTTCTTTTTAAATACCCACTTATAGCCCACAGGTTTTCTACCTTCAAGCAAAGGCACTAGATCCCAGGTTCCATTTTTCTCCAATGATGACATTTCGTTATCCATGGCTTCCAACCAAGAATCTGAATCAGGTAAACTAATAGCTTCTTTCACAGTCCTAGGTTCATCAGTATCAGTAAGCAAAGCATAGGCACAACTTGAATCAAGTACTGAAAATTCATACCTATCTAGTTATCTTCTTTCACGTGTAGACTGCCTCAATGGCTGAGATGTAGGTTCAGATTCTTGCTCTGGATCTGAATCTTTGGAGTTACTCGAACTCACTTCTGAATCATCTACACTTGGTGCTTGTTGTTCCTCTTTTACAGGGGTCAAAGGAATAATAACAACACTCTTTTCTTTCTTTTCTTCTATCTTCTCCAGCTAAGGATCAATAACCAAAGGTTTCAGCTCTCTAAAAATTACATTCCTGCTGTAAATTACTTTTTCAGTTTCAGGATTCCAAAGTTTGTACCCTTTAACACAGACTCCATAGCCAATAAAGATACAATTGACTGCCTTGTAATCTAGCTTAGATCTTTTTACCTCAGGAATATGAGCATATGCCTCACAACCAAAGACACAAAGATGTCTTAGAGAGGGCTTCTTTCCTGACCATGCTTCCATAGGCATCTTATCAACCAATGTCGAAGTAGGAGAACGATTTAGCAAGTAACAAGCTGTAGCAACCGCCTCAACCCAGAACCTTTGTTCAAGGCCATCATAACTCAACATACTTCTTGCTTTCTCCATCAATGATCGATTCAACCTTTCAGCAACTCCATTTTGTTGTGGAGTATAAGGTGTAGTCTTATGCCTTTTTATTCCATGATCAAGACAAAATTTATCAAAATCTACATTGCAGTATTCACCACCGTTATCCGTTCTCAAAGATTTTATTTTTCTACCAGTCTGATTTTCCACAAGAATTTTAAAATCTTTAAATCGACTGAACACTCCTGATTTATTTTTTAAAAAATATATAAATTCCCTACTTGAATAATCATCAATAAATGATACGTAGTATCTTGATTTAGACAGAGAAGGAACATCAACTGGACCAAAAACATTAGAATGTACATAGTCCAGAACACCAGAAGATTTATGAGAACTAGAGTAAAAAGAAACACGGTTCTGTTTTCCATATATGCAATGTTCGCAAAAATCAAACTCCAGATTACAATCAATCAGCTCATCTACCAGGTTTTTGTTTTTCAAAGTTTTTAAACCTTTTTCACCTATGTGACCAAGTCTATGATGCCAGAGCATTATTTTCTCTGCAAGAAGTTTAACTTCCATAGAGTTTGCATCATGTGTTACAATAGTAGTTTTTTTAGATTTTACAGAGACATTATTACAGCACACTGGTTTAGCATCTAACCTATACAAAGTTCCAATGCATTCACCCTTTGCTAGTACAATAGAACCTCTAGTCATCTTACAGCCACCATTCACAAAAGTAACTTGCACTCCAACATCATTAATCTTACTAACAAAAAGTAAATTTCGAGCCAGACCTGGTATGTGTAATACTCCATTCATTCCCTTTATTCTTCTATCCTGGAACTGGATTCTAACTCTTCCTCAGCCAACAATTTCTAGTGTCGAATCACTTGCTAGGAACACCTTCCCGCCAGCATACGGTTCATACTTAGTGAACCATTCTCTGTGATATGTCATATGAAAAGATGCTTCTGAATCCACCAGCTATACATCTTTAGATGCAGGTGTTGCCAAGGCAGCAATGAAGGCACCAGCATCACTCTGAGAAGAATCAATGTCAGATAAGTTCTTCTTCTTTTTCTCCTCTTTACAGTCTTTTCTGATGTGTCCTTTCTGCCTACAATTCCAGCACTTCACCTTTGATCAGACTTAGACTTCTTGTCCTTCTTCTTGTCTCTGTCCTTTGAACTACCTTGAACGGACAGGGCCTCTTTGGCCATCTCAGAAATTTCCTCCGCATCTCTTCAGATAACAGCAAGGCAACAACTTCTTCAGTTTTAAACGTGGTTGTTGTACTTCCAATAGCCATCACAAGATGATCCCATGAGTTGGGTAAGGAACACAACAGAAGCATACAGTGGTCCTCCTCTTCTATATTTACTCCTACAGAAGTCAACTGTGCAACAATCATATTAAATGAGTTCAGATGGTCTGCTACAGATGCTCCTTCATCCATCTTCAGAGAATACAACTTCTTTCTGAGGAAAAGTTTATTCACCAAGGACTTGCCCTGATAAATATCTCCCAACTTCTTCCACAAAGCATTTGCAGTCTTCTCCTCATGGACATTCAATAGAACAGAATCTGCTAAACTTAATCTTATTAGTCCTCTGGCTTTCCTATCTGCCAGGTCCTAGTCTTCTTGCTTCATGCTTGAAGGTTTAGTCCCAAACACAGCAACCTAAAGATCTCTGTCAACCAACACATCTTCAACCTTAAGCTTCCACAACTCAAAGTTTGTGCCATTAAACTTTTCAATGTCTATCTTTCCCGATGTACTTGCCATCTTATTTAACAAAATAGACCTCTACAAAACTCCCACTCATAGAACTAACACAAAAAACCCAACCTACCAACAAGGATAACACAACTGGCCAGGCTCTGATACCACTTGTAAGGAAAGCATAGGTGCGGAATACAGCTTCCCTAATGTCAATTCAAAGGGGATAATGTAGATAAGTAACATTTAATTCAAATGAACAGATGAACACACTAGAAAATATAGAATAAACATGCAAGATAACAAAGAACAACACCAGATGTACGTGGGAAAACCCTTTCGGGTAAAAAACCCACCACCACAAGAGAGACAATCTTTATTTACAGTAAGCTTAGAAAGATTACAATAAAGATACCAGCCTTCTCGCTCAGGTATCGATTCTTAAATCATACATACAGTTCACTTCCTCTGTACAATTATAGAATGAACAATTTGATCGTATCTCATCATCAACAACTGACGACCTCACCAAATCTGTATATACCACAATCTTCAATAGTAAAACCGTTTGAACTTCTACCCCAACTGTTCGTTCCAACTAACTCAGCATCTCTATCTTCCAACCATCGCAATAACTATTCATATTCATGTGAGACCTTTAGTCCCACATTCACCAGGTCGAGTTTGATATCCAGGTTTATATATATCCGAACACTCTGTAAGACTATCATCGACAATTTTATTGTCGACGATGCCAGTCTAAGCCTCATCAGAATAGTTTAAACCATCGAAGACCACTCCACCATTCACACTGATGGTTCCTTGTCCCACTGATGCCCAAGCCTTCATCCTTCATCGGAGTAACAGAAGACCGTCGAAGTAACTTCCATCGGCTCAGCCGATAGCCAACCTTATGCCGATAGACATATCACATCAGTATGACACATATCGATTGGGGAAGCTAGAGCATGTGAACCTGATAGAGCATGTCAGCCCGATAGAGCATGTTAGCCTGATAGCTAGCCCTTCATCGGTGTAACCTTGCAGATCGGCCAAAGACTCCTCACTCCCGCCAACACAGAAAGTCTACCCGATAGCTCACTACCATCGGTGAGACCAAAGCAATCAGTGTAGCATTAACAAAGTCTACCGATGCTCTAGTGTGGTTGATGGCCAAGCAACTATCAGAGAGAGACTATCCATTGGTAGGACAAAACAAGAGTTCACCGACAGTTCAAGTCTTGCCGATGAATGACAAATGTTGAACATGTACTTGCTATTGAGGTTCCAAGTAGTAACTTGAGACATTAGGTCTCTTCACATGTAAGGTGACTTGGATACATAGGTTTTGGTCTGTATTGATATTTGTGTATGGATTCAGCTGATAGAATAATAATCTTGAAAAAGCTTGTCAGTTTTCTTGAGGCCGACTGCAGTTGATGAAATCTTATGTTGTGGATATATATAGTCGATGGATTTGAGCATGTTAGTGTGTGAGGGAATGAATATGATGTGAGAAGTGTGAAGTGTACCAGTAACAAGTGTGAATCAAGAGATTAAGGCATCGGATCATGGCAGAACAGTGAGATAGGGCAGAAAGAGATGAAGTGTGTGAAGTCAGTGTATAACCGGAACTGTAATCCTGCACTGTTAGATGCTATTCTTCAGTTCAACAATTTAGTGAACTCTTTATAATCAATTTTGTAGGTAGTGAGCCTCCTTTGAGCAGTGACCTTTGGGCAGTGTGCCCGAAGGCGTGTGCCCTCACATTTGTAATACTTTTAACAGAGTATAATATTTTGTGGGTTAACCCCCACCGTGGTTTTTTCCTTAACCGAGTTTCCATGTAAAAATCTTGGTGTTCATGTGTGATGATCTTGTTGTCACTGCTCTTATATTCTTATTTCTTTCTTTTAAATGTATGTGGTAAATTAATAAAGGAACAAAGTAATAAGTTTTGCAGAACACTGATTCACCCCCCTTCTTAGTGTTCCTTAATTTCAATAGTTTATTAATCTCAATGCTAACATCTTGGCTAGGATCTTGTAGGACATATTGAGGAGAGAAATTGGTTTCCAGCTCTTTATTAGACTTATGTCACCATCTTTTGGAATTAGTTTAATGATACCTCTATTTATTTCATTGCCTAATGAGCCCTACTCAAATTCCTCATTATAAACATGCCACAAATCTTCAGCTATCCAATCACAGTTATGCTTATAAAACTCAATAGACAGTTCGTCATGTCTACGGAACTTATCAATCCTAAATCATTTTATGGCATTCTTAATCTCCTCTATGCTAATGTCCATACCCAAAATGGAGGTATCCTACACAAACAACTTCTCTGGTATTAATCCTTTACAAATCTCTAGAGCCTCCTCACAAAATCTATTACTATCTTCAGTAGAGAACAAAGACATAATTTTTTTAATTCCTCCTTAAAGTTCTAAGTATTAATAATATGGTCATTGTCAATCAAAATGGATCTAATCTCTTTATTTATGTTTTTTGTCTTAATATAATTAAAGAAAAATTTAGTGCCCTTATCCCTATTTTTCAACCAATTCATTTTGCCCTGATTTTCAACCCTTGATCTTTGAAAGTTTGAAGACATTTTAGTTTATGTTTAGTTTTAGCCAAGGAATCAAATAAAGAAGAATTAGCAGGATCCTCTTGAAGAATCCTCTCAACCTCACAAAACTTATTCTATAACTCATTCTTCATCTTTCTTCTGTTAAGAGCCAATTTCTTCCCAATAGTTTGGAAAAAAACTTTCCAACTCTTCACATTAATATTCCATCTATCTATATTACAAAGCTTCTTCAGGAGAACCTTGTTAATCTCCCTTAAAGTAAAAATACCATCATTACAGTCATTGTACTTAAGAAGCTTAGTGTTCGGTTTATACAAACCGTCCTTTATGAATTTATTAGTATTTTCATGTTTCTGAAAGATAATATTAGCTTCTATTGGATAGTGATTAGAGATTGTAAAAGGGTGAACTCTCACCAAATTATTTTTACCATTCTTATCACAACTGAAGAAATCTTTATTCACATATATTCTATCTAGTCTATAATAGATCCTCTTGCCAACCTTCTGAGAATTACACCATGTAAACCATTTATCATTATTTTCTCTTTTTTTTTCCATAAGGTCAAACAAATTCAACTTAATTTCATTATGTTCCAGAAAAAGAATTCATTACCTTTCCAACTCATGTTGTTTCCTCTAGTTTTGTCTTCCATCTGCTCAATCATGTTGAAGTCACCACTAATAATCCAAGGAACCCTAGGATGAGTTTCTAGCCATTTCCAGAGTTCAATTGTTTCTTTATAATCATTGGAAGCATAGATAACACATATACTAAATAAAAAACCATCTTTCTCTAATGTCACCCACACACCCCTTTTGCAATTAGAAAAACAACTCTCTTTGACAAACATAGACCATTTACTTCTCATCATTAAAGAAATACCCCCTGCCCTTATCATGCTTACTAACAAAAAGACTTGCCTCCTTCCATAATTTGTTTCAATAAAGAAACCCACTACCTTTACTTCTTGAAGAAAAATAAAATCATTTGATAGTTTGCTAAAGAATCTTCTAATAGCACACTTTTTGTCAGGGGACTCTAGTCCCCTGGAATTCCAACTTACATTTAAGACTCATTTATATTAGGGGCTTTGGCAGGACCCCTATTATTGTCATAGAGTCTATCAAAACATTTGGGCATTTTATCTTCCTTTCCTTTCTTTTTAATTTTCTGACCACCTTCATCTTTGCTTAATTGTTTTCTCTTTCTTTTGTCTTCAACTTTGTTAAGAAGTTTGTCAATATCCATCATTATTTCTCCATCACTTAGAAGTGGAGAGGAATCCCCAATCTCTCTCTCATCTTGTTTCTCACAACATATATCACATGTAAAACTATTGTCTCCCCCATTTGATACTAACATTTCAGGGTCCTCAGCACAAGTTTTCATTGTATTCCTTTCCATGATATTTTCTCTAATCTTTTTCATAACAATTTCTTGTAAATTTTATTTATGTTGGACATGAATATCAATATCCTTTCCCTGATTACAATTAATCAGGTCAGATTTATCAATGTTTTCTTTTACATTGTTAATGTTTCTTAGTTCAACTAACTTTTTTTTCATGTTAGGATCATAGCCAGGAGAGCCAAGGGAATCGGTTGCATCTACAATATTTTCCATAGGGTAAACTAGAGGAACATGATCCTCAACATTTATAGACTCTAGATTAGGGCATCTAGGAGGACAAATATTTTTTCTTTAAACTCTGGGTTAAAGTTGTTAAATCTTTTTCTAATTTTGGGATAATTTCATTTTTGATGTCCCTCTTGCTTGCAAAGAAAGTAAGCATTGAGTCCCTCAAGTAAACTGATATCATAGTATATAGTATCATTACCCATTTCAATTCTCAAGCTCCCCGAAATATCACTTCTAGGAGAAATTGAAACAAGTACTCTGGCATAAAGATGAGGAAGAGAGGATTTGGTTTTGTCCACCTGAAGTAATCTCCCTATAGGTTGAAGCAATTGTGGAATAAAATCCCACAATTGAGGTGGCAATTTTTTAACAATAACCCATTTAGGGGCAGAAGTCATCAAAATTTCATCATTTATCAGTTTTGGTGCCAAACAACAAGCTTAAACATTGTTTTGTCAACATTCCAATATTGTCTAGCTAGGGCACATTTTTGCATTCCATGATTTTTGAAAAAATAATAAACATACCCTTTTGAACCATTCTATAGAATGTCATATACAATCCCAATTTACTTCTCATAAAAAAATTTCCTCGAAGGCATGGCATCACTATCAATAGCAGCAAAGAAGATAGCAATACTTTTAAGTCTATTCTCTTCCCTCTCAATAGCAAGGCATATATCTTTATTTGTCTCAACAATGAGAACATCCAGGGTAGAAGGGGAACCCTTACTTTTTTGTCCACTTTGGGTTGGCAGACCTCTAATGTCTCCACCTTGCTCACCTCCAAGTCCCCCATATGTAGCTCCTTTCACCTCAAATATTGTTTGTTCTAAAACTTCCACTCTTTCTTCTCCGATCAATATTTCTCTGTAAGATTTTTTTATTTTGTTCAACTGTAATTTAGATATTACTTCTATCTTCATTCATAGATACAACTTCCCCATCATCCTTGGCTTCACATGGCTCTGTCAATACTCCTGGGCTACCAACCACCAGTACTTGCTTGGCAGACAAGGTGGGAATATAAAAACCTAATTCAAAAGTAACAATTGAAAATTTAAATTATTAACACCAAAAAATTATATTTCTACAATATCCTAACACCATAGAAAATAAAAAGCCATTAAAAACACCAACAAAACCTAGCAAAACAACACACAAAACTGACAAAAGAGAAATAAGGACAACTCAGATGTGGTGAAGAACACTACTCAGAGTCAATTTAAGAAGGCTTAGTTCCAGGATCTAAAATGGTGGGGAATTGTTCATCTTCCCCATCAACCATCGAACCCCTTCTCCCCCCAACTATCTCTAGAGATCAAATGTAGTAATTTTCTTGAAACTTTTTTTTTGCTCTAAAGTTCTTGAAAATCACATCTCTAGAATAAATAACTTTTTGGGTTGGAAGATTCCATGGCTTATAAACTTTTACATTCTCACCATATCCCACAAAGATGAATTTATGATCTTTTGGATCTAGTTTAGATCACTTTTCTTGAGGCACACGAACATAAGCCTCACAACCAAAGACCCTTAAATGTGAAATAGAAGGCTTCTTAACTATCCACACTTCATAAGTTGTTTGTTAATAAGAGATGAACAAGGAGATATATTAATCAAATAGAAAGCAATACTTATATTATATATCTATGCAAAAGCACCAATCCAATTACATACCACTCACTTTTCTTGAGGCACATGAACATAAGACTCACAACCAAAGACCATTAAATGTGAAATAGAAGGCTTCTTACTTATCCACACTTCATAAGTTATTTGTTAATAAGAGATTAACAAGGAGATCTATCAATCAAATAGAAAGCAGTACTTATAGCCTCTATCCAAAAGCTGAAATCCAATTACATAGCACTCAACATATTTCTAGCTCTTTCCATTAGAGTTCAATTCATTCTCTCTACAACCCCATTTTTTTGAGGTGTATATAGTGTAGTCTTCTGCTTAACAATACCTGCATGCTTATAGAACTCATCAAATTCCCTAGAGAAATATTCACCATCATTTTTAGATCTCAATACTTATTTTATATTCTATTTTCTTTTCAACTAAGGCCTTAAATTCCTTAAACTTAGTGAAAATTTAGATGTATCATGCATAAAATAAATTTGGGTGTATCTAGAAGTATCACCAATGAATGTAACATAAAACTAAACTTTTCTCATAGAACCCACATTCACTAGACCAAATACATATGAATGAATGATTTCCAATTATTTATTTGCTCTAAAGCTATTAATAGGAAATGAAGATCTATTCTTTTTACCAAATACACAGTGCTTATATAAATCTTTTTTACCAATAGAGTAATTAAAAAAATGTCAACCATGTTTTTTATTAATAATGGTCCTAAGGCCTTTTTCACTTATGTGACCCAAATGTTCATGCCACAATATACATGTATTTTTAGATCTTCCAGTTACATTGGCAGAGTTAGAAAATATGGAGGCATTTGGCCTAAACAAAGTCCCAACACAAGATCCTTTAGCTACCACCAAACTTCCTCTCACCAACCTGCAACTAAATTTGTCAAATGTCACATGCTTTCTAGAATCATTTGGATACAAAAAGTAAGTTTTTGTCAAGTCTTGAAATGTGTAAAACATTATCAAGAGATTTAATCCTCCCATCACTAAAACACAACTATACCTTTACCAACAATCCAATGGGTAGTGTTGTCACCAAGGAAAACCTCTCCTCCATCATAAGCCTTGTAAGAAAATAGCCACTCCTTTTGAGGAGTCATATGGTAGGAGCAACCTAAATCAATGAGAGCAGAAATAAATAAAGCATTAGTATCACCATCATCAAAAGATTTCTCTATGGAGGAATCAAAGGTTTTATTTTTGTTTCTACATTCCTCCTTCACATGCCCTCTCTTCCCATAGTTACAACACTTAACTCTACTCTTCCTTGGGGTTTTTGACCACCCCTTTGATTTGGATCTATCTTTATTTTTATCCCCTATGACCCACCTTTATCCTTGGGCCTTCCCTGAACATGGAGGGCATCCTTCAAGCTATCATTCATGGATTTTCTTCTCATCTCCTCCGAAAGCAAAGTAGCAATAAGACTATCCATTTTGATCTTTGCACCACCACTAATGACAGCAATTAAATTTTCCCAAGATTCAATAAAGAAAAAATTAATAAGATGCATTTATCTTCTTCTTCCAACTTAACATCTACAAAAACAAGCTAACTCAAAATTAAATTAAAAGCATTCAAATGATCTACAATTGAATCACCATCTTTCATTTTCAAAGAATATAATCATCTTTTAAGATACAATTTATTGATTAGAATTTTATTTTGATAATATCACCTATCCTTTTCAATAACTTGTATACAGTGGTATCCTCAGAGACATTCAAGAGGGTGAAATCTACAAGGCACAACTGAATGGTTCCTCATGCCTTCATATCCAAATTTTTCTAATCTTCATCAAACATTATATATGGCTTCTTGTCATTTGCAATTGGCACCCACTAATCTCTTTCCTCCAAAAGATCTTCCATCTTTAGCTTCCACATGTTGTACCCTATGCCATTGAGTTTCTCAATATTTGAATGAGAGGTAGAGACCATGGTTTTCAATCCTTCAATATAAAGTACCGAAATAAAAGTAAAAGTAAAAGTAAAATTAAAAGTAACTGCAATTACACTATCAGGGAAAAAGAGATTTACTAATAAATTGTCAAACACAAGATTTCATTCATTGAGATGGTATACAATAATGTTACAATTCATCATACTGAAGTACAGTTACAGAGCTCCATGAAATGATATGTACAAGTTTTAATAATGGCTTATTCACCTTACAAATCATTTTGGTTCAATGAAGTAATACATATGTCAACATATACAAGTAGAATCCAATACATAGATCAATCCTCGATCACCATCGACCATCTGGTCATCTGCTACGTCAAAGGACAAGAACATGGTTCAGGCACTTTTCTGCCCAACCACGAAGCTTACACTTCCTTGGTATTCTTCAGACTTGAAGAATACCAACCCTACACAAAGGGCCTAGCAACCTGTAAACAATTGGTAGGATGGAATTTGGTGCGTTCCTATTAACCTACATGCATCCTTAACTTGAATGCAATATCACATTAACAGGATATGGCAGAGAATAAAATAAAATAACTAGGCATAACAATCCATCTGTTTCAATGGTTCATTCATCTATTTCAATGTCAAATTTAACTTTGGCCAAAGTATGAAATCGTTTAATGGTGTGTATACCTTGAAAAAGAAGACCTACTTCTGTATTTTACCCATATTCAACACCCATCTTGGAAGGTAACTTTCCAAAAAAGTACAAAAGCATAGAAAAACAAAATAACCATTCTCTTTCCAAAAACATTTTATGACAAAATAATAACTCATTTCTTTCATGCAATAATGCATGAATAAATAATTTGTTTTCTGTTATGAATTCAACAGCTATTTGTTTTCACATGTACTTAGTTTTCTTAGCATATTACATAGTATAATTCATACGAGTATAATTGTTTTAGTTCATGATTTTGATTTGTTTTTTCGCTATTTTGCAAGGTAATATATAGAAATTTTCAGTCAAAGTAAAATGGATACTTTCAACATGTATGCTTTTAAGTATTGAGTATATATATATTGCAAGGTAATATATAGAAATTTTCAGTCAAAGTAAAATGGATACTTTCAACATGTATGCTTTTAAGTATTGAGTATATATATATATATATATATATATATATATACTTGTATTAGCAGGATTCAACTCTATAAGAGAAGTAAAAGAAAAGATTCGTTGTTCCTTATCAGTTTCAAAATGTTAACTTGTTGTTCGCTATCAGTTTTAATGAAAATTTAGTCTAGTAGAAGTTCTCAAACACCCTTACAGCAAAGGGCTCATAAAAAGAGTTGTAACACTAAACTAAAATTAGTTCCCAAAGAGTTTAGACAATAGTATCTAGCTGCAACAGATGGACAACAATATAATTTTGCTAAAAAGAGTGTTTTATCAGCATGTCATTCTATTTCTGGGTAATTTACAGCAGTAGCAGTCATTTCACAAGAATATACAAAGTGTTTTCCTAAGAGGACTATAGGGTATTCATCATATGTATACATACATAGGTGTGTATGCATATATAAATATATATATATGCATGCATACCTGTGTATATCATAGGTACAATATACATAAGGTGTTGGAAACCAAATAAAATCAAGATCTGGTCCTTTTTATCATGCCCACACAGCAGTAAATTACCAGTATGCAATGAAAGACATGGATCTCTTTCAAGTTTTTTTGAATGAAGGTTTAAGATTCGGAGAGAGAGATCATGGGTCGTAGCCCCTGCTGGCTGTGACAGGCATGGGAAGGCCTAAATGGCCTCCCACAACCCCTATAGAAGGAGATGTGGCTTGCCTTTTAGGCAACACCATAGTCTCTGCAAATAATTTATAGACTTTTTAAAAACAAAAATGACTTTCCTCTGCCCTAAATATCATTCAAGCAACAGATTTGCATGTTTATAAGTTTTTCAATCACCAAGAACAAACACAAATCTCTCAGAATCTTTCGTATATTGCCAATTTATAATGAAAGCTAACGCAATTTAAAGGAACCTATTTTAAGCTTGAAAATCCCTTCAAGCCTGGCTACCCTCAAAACTCTAGCACCCTTCTTTCTTTGTATCTTGCATGTTGTTGGCAAGAGACACTATATGGATTCATGATTGTTGTCATTGATGGCAACAAAGTTCATCCCACACATCCGCAAGACATGGTGTGTCTCTACCGGAAGTCAAAATGAAGATTGTTGAGGTCCAATAAACAAGAATAGAGCTTGTGGCAAGGTCCGACAGATAGGTCCGGATCTCTTAGAGGAAGTATCTTGGTGTAGTGCGGATTTGGGGAAGTCAAGAGGCTACCTTGAGTGGTATATTCCAAGGATTTAGCCTCCAGTGATAGATGAGGAAAAAGATATGAATAGTTGAGTATCGGATTCCTGAGTGACAGTGTGAACAGAGGAAGAACTGACTGACAGAACATTAGACTACTTTCAGGATGTGTTACTGATGGTGTTAAAGGTTATGAAAGCATGAATCATGTTTGGCCAACATGATTAATGATTTCTACAAGTATATGATTGATCCACATTACTTGATGTGTAAGGATTCAGCCGACAGAACAGAGTTTGTGAGAAGATTGACTGTTCCGGGTGCCGACTAGAAAGATAATGAAATCACTTGTACGGATATATATATAGGATGGATTTAGTTATGAGAAGAGTAGTGGTGATATGTGATATGCGAATAAAAGTAGAGCAGAGTAGAAGTAGTAAGGAAGGTCCGGTATGTGAAAGGAAAGCAGCATAAGAGAAGAGGAAAGATGAAGTGCAGCAGATTAGTGTACTGAGCCTAATTAGAACTGAACTCTAGCATATGTGGATGCTTCCAATCAGTTCAAGTATTGTATAACATTCTTTTGTAGACAGTGTGTCTCCTTGTAGGCAGTGTACCTCCTTTGTGAGCAGTGTGCTCGGGCAGTGAGCCCTAATTAGCAAGTGCCATTTTGTATTTTCGTATTCTTCTAACAGAGAATAATCTTTGGGTTAATCACCTCGTGGTTTTCTCCCTTAACAAGGTTTCCACGTCAAAAATACTGTGTCATGTGTTTTTCCATTTCATGGTAATGTTTGTTTATTTGAATTAATGTTGCATTGATTAATAAGAAAGTTCAGAAAGAAGAAATAATTAGGATAACTAATTCAGCCCCCCCTTCTCAGTTATCAACAATTGGTACCAAAGCTAAGTTCCTCCTAACAGAGTCTAACAGCTCGAGGAAGATCTGGGAGTCCAAATGGATGCATATGGTTTAAGGGAGCAACTCAAGACTGCCCTTGAGGATCTTGAACAGTCAAACTCTGAAGTCAATGAACTAAAGGAAAGACTCAAACAGGTTGATGATTTCATGAGAGAACTAAAAAACAAATTAAGTCTCTCTATGAAAAAGAGAAAAGAGCTGCTTCAGCAATTAGCAAGACAAGGTGAAGAAAATAATGCAAATGAAGAACTGACTGAGAAAACCAAGTTATGTGAAAAGTTATCAAAAGAAATCATTATGGTAAGACATGAAATGGAATCAGGAGTTATAAAGTTTACCCAAGAAGTTGAAGAGAAAATAAAAATTGAAGATAATCTAAGACAATCTCTCAAGGAGAAATCAGAAGATTGCCACCAGATGGATAGAATTATCAGACATCTTGAATCTGATCTTGAAGATGCTAAAGATAATGAAGAAAAACTTGAGGATCAAATTGTCTCTCTAAAAAGGGATCTTCAAACAACAAATGAGTATAAAGAGAAATTCAAGATAAGTTCTGCTCAACTTGAAGTTCTTCTTGGAAGTCAAAAGAAGGTAGATGACAAATGTGGTTTGGGATATGAGAAAGGAGAAAGCTCTGGATCCGGTCAGAAGAATTTTGGATCAGAAAATCCAAGGAACAGGCCTAGAAGACCTCCGGTAAGACAGCCCAATGCTCAAAGATATCCATCCTTGAATGGATACTGCCATAGCTGCAATCACTTTGGTCACAAAGCTAATCAGTGTAGAAAGAGAATGAATCAGACTAATTTATCCTTCTCCGGACAGTGTTTTAACTGCAAAAGGTATGGTCACAAGTCTCATGAATGCAGAAATATGCAAATGAACAAATCATTCAATGGTAGATGGTTTGCATGCAATAGAGTAGGTCATATGGCTAATCAATACAGATCAAGAGGATATCAGTCAAATATGCAAAGAAATGTTATTTGCCAAATCTGTAATAGGTCCGGTCATAATGCAAAATTCTGTAGAAGCAAGAATCAGGAGAAAAGAGGTCCGGTATATCATAATCAGAATCAAGATAAGGGTAAACAAAAGGTGAATGCAGATGAAGTTAGGAATGAGATGAACAAGATTTGGGTGAAGAAAAGTTCAGAGAATGTAGAGGTTGGATCTGCACCAGACTCTGGTGCTGATATTCCTTCCGAAAACTAAAAGGTGAGCTCTGGCTCAGGGGGAGACACAAAGAAAACCTTGTTCCCTCAGCCAGTTAAGTGGTGCCTGAAATTGGCACATGAGAAGCTACGGATCAAAGGGTTTCTAGAGAAACATGTAAAGAAGGTCAGGTAAAGATCTGAGAGATCCACAAGAAAATTTAAAAGGTTCAATTCCTTCAGAATTGGTCTGGTTAAGCAAGTCTTCCGATAAAAATAGTTTCTCATAAGATTGGCCCGGTATGAATCCAAATTGATATAGCTTGATCTGCGGATACATAAGATGATCAGAAGGACAAGTGGATATGATGATTCATTACTAACATCAATCACAAGGGAATCATAATGATCCAGATGAGTTTCTTCCTCCTTGAACAAGGAAAACCAGGCAAACCGGAATGAATTAGGTTCCACATTTATTGCAAGGTGAAAATTAGAGCTTCTTGGAATAAAAGAGTTCATTTGTCTGTCATTTACACACTTGTACACTCATATGCAAAGAAGGAAGAAAAGAAACTCTGTAAACAACTTCTCCCAAAAGATCAAGGAAACTCTTCATACAGCTCTATTCGGATTTCTTCGTGTGCCCTAACCTGCATAAAAGGTATTTATCGTTCTTGATATCCTTCAGTAAGATTGTTTGATGATGGCTACTCTGAATATAGTAAAGATCTCTGATAGACCTCAGCCCTCATTTAAGAAACATCCATACAAATCCTTGGAGGTAGATACCCTAGGAGCATTCTCTAGTGTTCTGCATGGCGTTTTACACACAAAAGACATTAGGGTTTACATACATGCCAATATTGAAGAGTTTGGGGAATTCAAACTAAGAGACATCTATCACAAACAATTGATAGATGATGCTTTTGAGCTTAAACCAGAATATAAGGGCATCCAGGAAAAGCATTTTGATCAGTTCATTCATTTCCCCTGCTTTGAAGAAGATGAATGGTATGTTTTAAGTAGGGTGCATGATAACTTCCTTTGGCTAAATAGACCTTGCAAGATCACCAAGGAAGCAATTAGGGCAATAACTGGTTTACATTCCTCCAGAGGAATTCTTGTCCTCAAGTCTGTCAAAAACAACATTGTCACAGAGGCCACCAGATCAAAATTTGATAAGAGGGCAATGACCATTGAAGATATTACTGACCCGGATATCAAGTATGCATCTATGATAATAGGATACAAGATATATCATTCCAGTAGGGAGAATTTAGTATCTGGAACTGTAGTATACACGGCCTATGAGATGTTGAGAAAGAATGCAGATTATGATCTCTGTGAACTCCTCTTGAGCTAATTAATGGAAAACATATAGAAGATCAAGAAGGACAAAAAGAACTCCTTTAAATATGGAGGAATGATACTATGTTTGTTCTTCTACTTCATGAATGAGCTTCCCGGATCAAATGGATGGGTATGGGAAAATGACAAACCGGTAGCTATCCAGATCAGAGATTACTTACATGAACTTGGAGATGCAAAGGCAAGAAAAATAGCTCTGTGGGGATACTTTAAGAACTTTCAGAACATGATGCAAAGAAGAGAAAGGATTCCCCAGTCCCTTGTTGAGAAATACAAAGACACAGTTTGCTTTATGGTAGAGACTGATCAGTGCCTAATGGAGGCAATAGAACCAAGGACAGTCTAGATCATGCCCATGGGGTATGAAGTGGATGAATAGATTGTGGAGCTGCATGTTCAACACATGCTGAGTTAGCCTAAAGATCCAAAGGCAGAAAGGTTTGGAACCTTTGAGGAGCTTAGTGTAAAGATCCATGTGGAACTCAGAGAACCAGAGATGAAAAGGAAGGTGAGAAAAGAAGTAGAACATATTGCACAAGGCCTTGGGATCTCAAAGGAGGCACTTGATGCCAACTGGGAAAAGAGACAAAAAACTGATGAAGAGAAGAAAGAGGTAGAAAAAGGAAGCAAGAAAAGTGCTCTGGTACAAACTTCCACCTGGACCAGATCTTCAAAGAGACCAGCACCTGTCCCTGCTAAAAGCTCAAAACTGGAAGTCCAAGCATCCAGCAAAGGAGAGAAAAGGTCAAAGACAAAAGCCACAAGGGCTTATGCAAGTCAAAGAGATGAAGAAGAAACTGAATCAGATGAGGGGTAAATGAAATAAAGAAGCAGAAGAAGAAAGGATCCGGTAAGCCCTCCATAGGCCAAGACAAGGAAGAAATGGCAGAGGAATTTGTTGAAAAGCCCACCCTGTCCCTAGAAAGTGTAATCAAATCAATCACTGTGGATGGAAACCTTCAACCAATGGCTGAATTCTATGATGATTACAATGAGGCCGACCAAAAGATCCTGCAGGAAGCTATAATCAGGTATCTGAACATTTACAATAAAGCTTTTATTGAAATTATCTCTCTAATTCCTAAGAGTCTAGAGAAGGAGTTGGAAATGAGAAAGACCAATGCCATGGCAAAAGACCTTGAGATCCAGAAACAAATAGCTATTCAGCTATATCCTTCAATTGATCCCAAGCCAATGAACATGGTATTCAAAGACTGCAAGGATGAATTCAAGAGCAAAGCAAGGATGAATTAGCTTATGCTTGGTGAGACCGACAAGGTAGCCAAGGACACTGAAGAGATTCTCTGAAAAACCTTCAAAAGATTTAATCTTCCTATTATAGAGGACTTGGGTACTGATCCCTCCACTACAAATGTTGCAGAAGAAACTCCTGAGAAAATGTCAGAAGAGGTGGGCCCCAAACAGACTAACATTTCTCCTCTGGTTTCCCCTACAGTCTCCAGATCTAAAGGAGAAGAAAAATCACAGGAGAAAGAAGAAGAGGTAAAAGAAAAAGAAGATGACAGTGCTAAGCTTGCAGAAGGAGAGAAAACTCAAAAGGATAGCTCCAAGATTGCAAAAGAGAAGAAACATCTGTCTCCGGCAAGAGACACTGCACAAATAGTTCAAGAATTCTTGACAAAAGCCACTATAGAAATTGATGAACCGGACCTACTAAAAGGACCATTAGATTTTGACTCTTTGTCACCGTGCAAATAATGAAAATAGCCTCATTTGCAAATGAGAAAGTCAAAGAGAAACTACTGAAATCTCACATGGAAGACTGTGAGCTTACGGAGGTAGCATCCAGAGTGCTGGAAAAGATCATGCCATCTTTTCAGAAGGATCCCACAGCCTCCTCTTCCGGTAATCTCAAAACCTTAGTCAGCAGTGTTAGTACACATTTTGATTCTCTAGAAAAATCAGCTGAAGAAAAGGTCCGGAAGGAGTTTTTGGATAAAAGGTTCTCCAAGGTATAGGGTTTGATCATTAATGATAGGAGAAACATGAACATTGGGATAAAGAGCTTAGAAAATGCTCTTAAGGATGCAGGTGAAATATACAAATTTTGTATCTCCTGGTCCAAGGTAACAGTGAAGATTGAGAAGAAAATAAAAGAGCAAGAGGACAAACTACTAAGCTTGTCTCAAAGTTTTGATCCTCTTTCATCCTCCATAATAAATCAAGAATGTCAGACTATTGCAATCACAAATGCAATAAAGAATTTTGAGAAGGAAAGAAAGAACATAATTAACCAGATGAGTGAACTTAGAAGGATCATTATCCCTAAGTTAGAGGCCATGCATGAGGCCATAAGTGAAGCTCAAATCACAGCCCAGACAAATGATCTGACAGATCTAAAAAGGGCAGATGCATTTACATTCCTGTTGAGTGGGCATATCTCAATTTTGGACAGGATGAAGCAGAGTTGGGCAACAGAAGTTGTACAGTTGAAGAACACTTTTGCAGACATACTTAAGTATATTTAAGTACAACTTGTATATATATACTTATGTGGCTAAATATAGTTAAATTTTTGAAAATTTTGGTATGCAGACCCTACCCTTTACCATTGATGTCAAAGGGGGAGTGAGGAGCAGTGAAAAATGAGGAATCCAACTAAGGGGGAGCTCTGGAAAATGTATATAAAGACAAAGCATCAGCCAAGGGGGAGCATAGTGTAAACACTTAGTCATTTTTCACTAAGTGTTGCCATCAATGCCAAAGGAGGAGATTGTTGGCAAGAGACACTATATGGATTCATGATTGTTGTCATTGATGGCAACAAAGTTCATCCCACACATCCGCAGGACATGGTGTGTCTCTACCAGAAGTCAGAATGAAGATTGTTGAGGTCCGGTAAACAAGAACAGAGCTTGTGGCAAGGTCCGACAGACAGGTCTGGATCTCTTAGAGGAAGTATCTTGGTGCAGTACAGATTTGGGGAAGTCAAGAGGATTACCTTGAGTGGTATATTCCAAGGATTTAGCCTCCGGTGATAGATGAGGAAAAAGATATGAATAGTTGAGTACCAGATTCCTGAGTGACAGTGTGAACAGAGGAAGAACTGACTGACAGAACATCAGACTACTTTCTGGATGTGTTACTGATGGTGTTAAAGGTTATGAAGGCATGAATCATGTTTGGCTGACATGATTAATGATTTCTACAAGTATATGATTGATCTGCATTACTTGATGTGTAAGGATTCAGCTAACAGAACAAAGTTTGTGAGAAGATTGACTGTTTTGGGTGCCGACTAGAAAGATAATGAAATCACTTGTGCGGATATATATAGGATGGATTTAGTTGTGAGAAGAGTAGTGGTGATATGTGATATGTGAATAAAAGCAGAGCAGAGTAGAAGTAGTAAGGAAGGTCTGGTATGTGAAAGGAAAGCAGCATAAGAGAAGAGGAAAGATGAAGTGTAGCAGATTAGTGTACTGAGCCTAACCGGAACTAAACTCCAACATATGTGGATGCTTCCAATCAGTTCAAGTATTGTATAACATTCTTTTGTAGACAGTGTGTCTCCTTGTAGGCAGTGTGCCTCCTTTGTGAGCAATGTTCTCGTGCAGTGAGCCCTAATTGGCAAGTGCCATTTTGTATTTCCTTATTCTTCTAATAGAGAATAATCTTTGGGTTAATCACCTCATGGTTTTCTCCCTTAACAGGGTTTCCACGTCAAAAATACTGTGTCATGTGTTTTTCCATTTCATGGTAATGTTTGCTTATTTGAATTAATGTTGCATTGATTAATAAGAAAGTTTAGAAAGAAGAAATAAATAGGATAACTGATTCACCCCCCCCCCCCTCTCAGTTATCAACACATGTTTTGTATTTTGCCTTTCCCTTCTTTTATTCTTTTTTAAATTCTATTTATGCCCCTCTTCTTTTTAGGGCATAATGTTTGTACCTTTCTTTACTTTTGTTTAACTTCAATTATACTCCCCTTTTCCCTTGGTTGCATCCATTCTCATGCAAAATTCTTTTTATTAACTTCAAACATTAATATGCAACACATGTCCATTTGAATATATATTTATCAATTATGAAACTCGTCCTTTATTTTTACATATACATGTGTGTGTGTGTGTACATAAATAATTTTAACAAACTATTATATTCATACAAAAAGGATAAAGAGCTTTTCATAGTGAAATCAAGATGACATAAAATACAAGGTATACATGATTTAATTACCTTTAAATTTGAAAATAAATACTCATATAATCAATTTGGGTTCATTCATCCAACAAACCATACATATGAAGCATTTGCAAGGAAAGATAATAGTCAAATTCATTTATTCTTATACCAAGAACGTCAACCAGATAGTCAAACAATGGAAAAACAATTATGCAATATGATTTCTATGTGAGTGTGTGTGATAGGCACTAGACATAACCCATCTAATTGTTGACAAACAGCTAGGTCCCCTCTACCTGAAACATGTTCTTGCCTTCGACAATACCTGCAACCAATCCCACTCATTTTCTACAGTCAATAGGTTAGTTCCATAAAAACATAGGCAAAGTGACATAAAATAACTGAATCATAAGCCCGATAGTGTATCATCATCATATTTATTTAAAATCAGGCATCAAGTATAACTCAATAGTTTTCTATGCATTAAATGTAAATGAAATCAATCCCAAAAGTTTGAGACGTGACATCCTTCCCCACTTGGAAGAGACATTTTCTCAATATCTTATTACATCCTACAAAATCAATAAAGTATTTTACTAATACTACTAATGCATCAAATGTATCATCATCAAAGTATCATAGTATCTCTAATATGCATGGAGTAAAAGCAACTATACTAATTCCTCAAATGCAAAAATGATCTATCAATCTCTGTAGCATCCTCCCAAGTGGCATTGTCCACTGAATATTGGTCTCGTTGGACCTTATACTGCACTATGTCTCTATTACACAACTTAACATTGCGCTTCTCCAAGACTCGAATGGGCTCCACTAGGACCACTCTTGGATCTTGTACCTATAGGGCACGCCAATCAAGAATATGCAATGCATCGGGATGATAAGGTTTGAGTAAAGACACATGAAAAATATTATGGATTTTGGTGAGAACCAGCGGCAGAGCAAGTCTATATGCAACTGGATTGATCACTTCGACTATGTCAAAAGGTCCTACGAATCTAGGAGCGAGTTTGGATTCCTTGCCAAACATAATTGAACTCTTGTGAGGCTTGATTTTTAGAAAAACCTTGTCACCTACTTAGAATTGTCTGAAAGTTTTGTTTCTGTCTGCATAACTTTTCTGGTGATCCAAGGCTTGCTTTAATTTCTCTTTAATTAACCTCATTTGATCTTCCATTTCTTTTAACATATCGGGTCCAATCACTATTCTATCCTCAACCTTGTCCCAACTAATGGGTGTCTGACATTTACGCCCATAAAGAGCCTCGAATGGTGCCATTCCTAATGCAGGACCACTCCTATGAATTGCAAAAATGACCCAAGACAAGGAACATTGAATCCTGAGGTAGGGATTGGGTGCATGGCAAAGTGCATTGACAATAAGACAAATGTTTGGAAATATGTCAAAGAAGGGGCTAGGATATGGTTGAATGTATAGAAGTGCATGAAGTTGAAAGAAAATAAGAATGAATAAGAATTGATAAAAGAGCCAAATTTAACACAAGAGTGTGCCACATATCACTATGTAATATTGTTAAGACATTCATCAAAATGGACCCGAAACCAAGATAGTGGTCTCATGGAGGGCCTTCCTATAATATTTTAGTAAGGGGTGTTGATAATTTTTAGGAGCTTTCACAAGCAGATGGTCTTGTGGATTTTGTAGTAGCAAGCTTAAAACTTTAAGCTCCAAAATTTCAAAAAGTTGGTGCTCTCATAATTTTTTAGCAACAACAACCAATGTTACAAAAAAGTTGGTATGGATTATTGTATGCAAACTCTACCAATGGTAGATATTCTTCCCATTTATATCATTGATCTATATAGTACATCCTTAGAAGATCTTCCACTACTTGGTTGACTCTCTCTGTCTGACCATCTGATCAAGAATCATATGCCGTGCTAAAATTCAACTTAGTCCCCAAGGCTGCATTAAGCATGGTCCAAAACCTAGAAGTCATGCGAGTGTTGTGATATGAAATGATTGTCTCTGGCACTCCATGTAATTAAAATATCTCTTGAACAAACTTTTTAGTTAAGGGCAATGATCTGTCAAAGAGATTTTCAAGAATGAAATGGGCTACTTTCGTCAATTTGTCCACCACCACCAAAATGACATCATGTCGGTTCTTAGACATGGGCAATCCCTGAATAAAATCCATGCTAATTACCTACCACTTATACTTTGGAACACTGTGTGGATAAAGAAGCCTTGCAGGATGAACATGTTCGACCTTGACGTGCTGATACTCTATGTTAGCAAGACGATTGCCATTGCACCAAAAGATCGACTTGTTAATGCCCGATATAATGGCCAAAGTTAATGAATCCACAGGAGGTGGTTAAGCCTTGTCATGAAACCAAGTACTGCGCTACATAGCACAAGGAGACCAAGGGCACACACCTTGCAACAATCCCCCAGAGCAAGCAAGGGGTTCGAACCCATGACCCAGGCTCTGATACCAATTTTTAGCAAGATGGTTGTCATTGCACCAAAAGATCAACCTATTAATGCCCAATACAACCACTAGATTTAATGAATCCACAGAAGGTGATTAAGCCTTGTCACAAACCCAAGTGCTACACTGCACAACACAAGGAGACCAAGGGCACACACCTTGTAACACTCTAAACATTGAGCAACAAACTTAGTTACGTCCTTCTTAAGCTTAGGCCAAAAGTAGAATGGTCTCAACCCTTCCATCATCTTGGTCACTCCTAGGTGTATTGAATATGGCGCATTGTGGACCTCCTCAAGAACTAGCTTCCTCAACTCTCCTGAATTTGGGATATACATCCTTTCCTAGTATCACTATAAAAGCCCATCTAATTCAATCACATATCCATCAAGTCAATGATCTGAGGGGTCTTCTTCTAATGCTTTCTTAACTCAATCATAATGTTTATCTCCTTACAAGTTCTGGATCACTTGTTATCTTAGATTGGATCTGGTAGTCACCATGGCAGCCAGATGTCTTCTCCTACTAAGAGCATCCATGACCCTATTCTCTTTTACCTTTATGTACTCAATTCCAATGTCATACTCACTAAGGAATTCCAACCACCTTCTCTATCATGCATTGAGATTAGGTTGGGTGAAGATGTACTTGAGCCCTAAATGATCTATCTTTAACTCAAAGGGCTTACCCAAGAGGTAGTGCCTCCACATCTGGAGTGCGTGAAAAATGTCAGCTAACTCAAGATCATGTGGTGCATAGTTTAACTCATGTTGTTTTAGCTTCCTAGATTCGTATGCCACCACTTGCCCGTTCTGCATCAACAATCCTCCCACACCTTCACCAGAAGCATCTATTATAACTGTGAAATGACCATTTGGATTAGGTATGGTTAGAATAGGTGTTGTCATGAGCTTTTCCTTGAGGAGCTGGAAAGCTTACTCACATCTATCTATCCAATCAAACTTCTTACCTTTCTTTTGTAATGAGGTTATTAGTGCTGCAATTGTCAAAAATCCTTCCAGAAATTTCTTGTAATATCTAGCCAGCCCCATAAAACTTCTAACCTCAGTTACAGTTTGTGGTGCAGGCCAATCCATTATCACTTTGATCTTTTCTGGATCTACAACTATCTCATCTGCTAAAATCACATGGCCAAGGTAGTGCACCTTACTCTGGTAGAACGTACACTTAGATAGTTTTCCAAAAAGTTTACACTCTCTCAAGCGCTGCAAGACTATTCTCAAGTGTCTGTCATGCTCCTCTTCTGACTTAGAATAAATTAGAATGTCATCCAAGAAGACTAACACAAATTCATCCAAACAATCCCCGAACACATTGTTCATCAAGTTCATAAATGTTGCAGGTACGATAGTTAACCCGAATGGTACTACTATGAACTCGTAGTGACCATAGCGAGTTCTGAACACTGTATTAGACATATCCTTATCCTTAATCCGCAACTGATGGTAGCTAGATCTAAGATCTATTTTGGAGAATACCTTGACACCCTTCATCTGATCAAATAACTCATCTGTCCTTGGAAGTGGATACTTATTCTTTATAGTCGCCTTGTTGAGAATATTCTATAATCAATGCATAACCATAATCTTCCATCCTTCTTCTTTATGAAAATGACTGGTGCACCCCAAGGTAAAAGACTAGGTCTGATAAACCCTTGCTTCAACAATTCTTCCAATTGTGCCTTAAGCTCATAAAGTTCTATTGTTTTCATTCTGTAGGGTGACTTAGATTGCATCTCCATTCTAGGCACAAGATCTATTGAGAAATTAAATTACCTTTTTGGTGGTAGCTTTGTCAATTCATTAGGGAATACATCTTGGAACTCTCTAAGGATAGGATAATTGTCAAAGGATGGTTTTTGGTTATCAAGATCTTTATTCTGACTACATAGATTGAACAACCCTTTCTTTTAGCTTTCTTTAATTGCATGGATGAAATATGTCTTAGCTTAAGGGGTGTCCTAGAACCAAGAATCTCTACCTAATTCCCAAAGTCATCAAGACATTTCACTACCTTTTCTTCACAATTTACTAAGGACTTGTGCTCAGATAGCCAATTGATTCCAAGATTCACGTCATAAGATCCTAGAGGTACAACATAAAGGTTGACTTGCATTTGGAAAGTTGGGAGATCTAATTCGTTGCATACTAGACAAGAGTCTACTCTCTTCTCTACACTATTACCATACTGCACCATCCAAGAGTTTCTATGTGTCCCAGTTTTACAGATAACTTTGCTACAATTTTAGGGTCTACAAATAATTCTGTAGCTCTAGCATCAATCAAAGTAGAAACTAGAAGGCCAAATAGCTTACTAGATAACTGAATGGGTGTCTCTTGAAAATCTGCTTAACGATGGTCTACAGCCACATGAATTTGGTGTTGTGGAACTCTTGGTCAATTCCCATCTCTTCAGTTTGTTGATCGCTAAGGAAACGCGCTAGCGTAGTGCTCTCCTCCACATGTATAGCATCTATCGTGGGGTCCCTTGGGTCTAGCTAGCATTGTTGATAACTGAGGGGGGGGGGTGAATCAGTTATCTTAAATACTTCAATTTTCTGATCTTTTCTTAACAATTAATGCAACATCAAATCATATAAGTAAATATAACCATGAAATAGAAATAACATCAATACACATGACACAATGATTTTGATGTGGAAAACCCTGTTAAGGGAAAAACCACAGGGTGATTAACCCAAGATGAATTCTCTATTAAAAGAATAAGATAGTACAAGATGGCACTTGCCAATTAGGGCTCACTACCCGAGCACACTGCTCACATGAGGCTCACTGCCTACAATAGTTTATATAAAGAAACTAGATACTTGAACTGATGAGAAGCATCCACATATGCTGAGGTTCAGTTCTAGTTAGGCTCAGTATACTGATCTGCTACACTTCATTCTTCCTCTTCTTTGGTACTGTTGTCTTGTCACATACCGGACCTGCCTTACTACTTCCACACTACTCTTCTACTTTTATTCATACACTTTATACACACACCTTCACATCCAAATCCATCTGGTATATATATCCGCACCAATGATTTCAACACCTTTCTAGTCGGCATCCAGAATAGTCAATATTTTCCCAGACTCTGATTTATCGGCTGAATCCTTACTTATCAAGTGATACGTATCAAAGAGATGCTTATAGAAGTCATCAATCATGTCGGCCAATCATGAATGATACCTTAAGAAACTTGATCACCATCAATAACTCATCTGGATTAAAGTCTGATGCTCTACCGGTCAGTTCTTCCTCTATCTACTTTGCCAAACAGAGACCCAATGCTTAGGTGCTCATATCTCTTCACTTTTTCTTCATCGGAGGTTCAATCCTTGGAATCGATCAGTCAAGGTACTCCTCTTGACTTCCCAAAATCTGCGCTTTACTAAGATACTTCCTCTGAGAGATCCGGACCTGACTGTCAGACCTTGCTGCATGCTCTATTCTTGCTTACCAGACCACAACATTTCTTCAATCTGACTTCCGATAAAGACACACCATGTCCTGCGGATGTGTGGGATGGACTTTGTTGCCATCAATGACAACACTCATGAAGCTACACTGTGTCTCTTGCCAACAATCTCCCCCTTTGGCATTGATGGCAACACTTAGTGAAAAATGACTAAGTGTCACACTACACTCCCCCTTGGCTGATGGTCTGTTCTAATGTACATATTACCGGAGCTCCCCCTTAGCTAGATTCCTCATTTTTCACTGCTCCTCACTCCCCCTTTGACATCAATGGCAAAGGGTAGAATCCGTACACCAAAATTTCCAAAAATTAGTCTATATCTGCATAAGTATATATACAAGTTGTACTTACATATACTTAAGTATATCTGCAAAGGTATTTTTCAACTGTACAACTTCTGTCGGCCAACTTTACTTCATCCTATCTAAAATTGAGATGTGACCACTCAACAGGAATGCAAAAGCTTCTGTCTTCTTGAGATCTGTCAGATCACTGGTCCAGTCTGTGGCCTGAGCATCAGTTAGAGCTTCATGCATAGCCTCTAACTTAGGGATAATGATCCCTCTAATTTCACCCATCTAGCTTATTATGTTCTTCCTTTCCTTCTCAAGTTTCTTTATTTCATTTGTGACTGCAATGGTCTGACACTCTTGATTTACAATGGAAGAGGAGAGAGGATCAAAACTTTGAGATAAACTTAATAGTTTATCCTCTTCCTCTTGCTCTTTTTCTTTCTTCTCAATATCCTTGGTCACTTTAGGCCAGGATAAACAAAATTTATATATATCTCCGCCGTCTTTAAGAGCATTTTCTAATCTCTTTATTCTAATATCCATAACTCTCCTATCATTTTTTATTAGACCTTGTAGTTCAGAGAGTCTCTTTTCCAAAAACTCCTTTCGAACCTTTTCTTCTGCTGACTTTTCTAAGGAATCAAAATGTGAATGAACAGAATTCACAAGAGACTTTAGATTACCGGATGTGGAGGCCGAAGGATCCTTTTGGAAGGATGGCATGATTTTCTCCAATACACCGGATGCAGTTTCTATGAGCTTGCAGTCTTCCATGTGAGACTTCAAAAGTTTTTCTTTTTGCCTTTGTTGAAGTAAAGGATGCTAGCTTCATGGTTTGAACTAGAGAGAGAGAGTCAAAATTGAACGGTCCTTGAAGAAGTTCTGGTTCATCAAATTCCATCATCTCTTTGGTTAAGGAATCTTTGACTGCTTCTGCTGTGTCTCTTGCCAGTGACAGGGTTTTCTCCCCTTCTGCAGCTTTAGCACTATCATCTGTGGTCTTTTCTGTTTGACCTTCTTCGCTTCCCTTCACTTCTTCTTCTTTTTCCTCTAATCTTTCTTCTCCTTTAGATCCAGAGACTGCTGGGGAATCCAGATGAGAGATATTTTCTTCTTCTGGAATAGAGGAATCCTGGTCCTTGGACTTCTCCTCACCTATCTCCTTTGTTTCTTCTGCAATCTTTTCAGTAGGATCTTTCTTTGATGCACTTTGCCTTTCAACATTAGAAGGTTCATCACTTACGTCCTCTATAATGGGAATGTTGAATCTTTTGTATGCATTCCGGAGGATCTCTTCTGTCTCTTTTGCTGCTTTGTCAGTTTCTCCGAGCATAAGTTGATTCATTCTAGCTTTGCTCTGGAACTCATCCTTGCAATCTTTGAAGATCATATTCATTTGCTTTAGAGTGATTGAAGGATATAGCTGAATAGCTATCTATTCTCAGATCTCAAGATCCTTTTCCTTAGCATTATTCTTCCTTATTTCTAATTCCTTCTCTAGGCTTTTGGGAATGAGAGATATGATTTCAATAAAAGCCTTATTGTAGATATTCAGATACCTAACTGTAGCTTCTTGCAAGATCTTCTGGTTAGCTTCATTATACTCATCATAGAACTCAGTCATTGGTTTTAGGTTCCCATCCACAGTAACTGATTTGATGATATCATTAATGTGAAGAGTGGGCTTTTCAACAAATTCCTCTGCCTTCTCTTCCTTGTCTTGACCGGTAGATCCTTGCAAGATCTTCTGGTCAGCTTCATTATACTCATCATAGAACTCAGTCATTGGTTTTAGGTTCCCATCCATAGTAACTGATTTGATGATATCATTAATGCAAAGAGTGGGCTTTTCAACAAATTCCTCTGCCTTCTCTTCTTCTTCTTCATTTTCTTGACCTCTTCACAAGATTCAATCTCTTCATCATCCTTTTGACTGGCATAAGATCTTGTGGCCTTTGTCTTAGTTCTCTTCTCTCCTTTCTGGATGATTTTGCTTATGGTTTTGATGCCTTTGAGCTCTTAGCAGTGGTAGGTGCAGAGGTCTTAGAGGATCTGGTCCGGGAGGGGACTTCCACCGGAGCACCTTCTTTCTCTGTTTTTCTTTCTTCCCTCCTTTGAAATTCCATGCCTCTTGGCAAAATCTTCTACTTCCCTCCTTACCTTTCTCTTGATCTCAGGCTGTCTCAGTTCAACATGAATTTTTACACTTAGTTCTTGGTAAGTTCCAAACCTTTCTGCCTTAGGATCTTTGGGCTGGCTTAGCAGATCTTGGATATGCAGTTCTAGGATCTTCTCATCAACCTCATACCCCATTTGCATGATCCATACTATTCTTGGTTTTACTCCCTCCATTAGACATTGATCAGTGTCTACCATAAAGCACACTATATCCTTGTATTTTTCAACTAGGGATTGGGGAATTCTTTCTCTAGCCTGCATCATGCTTTGGAAGTTTTTGAAATAACCCCACAGTGCAGTGTTTTGAGCCTTGGCATCACCAAGCCCATGCAAGTAATCTCTGATTTGAATTGCAACAGGTCTGTCATTCTGCCATACCCAACCACTGGATCTGGGTAGCTCATTCATAAAGTAGAAGAATAAGCACAGTATCAACCCACCATACTTGAAGGAGTTCTTCTTGTCCTTCTTGATCTTTTTTAGGTTTTCCATCAGTTGGCTCAGAAGGAGTTCACAAAGATCATAATCTGCATTCTTTCTCAACATTTCATAAGCAGTGTAGATTGTTGTTCCAGATATAGAGTTTTCTCTGCTGGAGTGATATATCTTGTAGCCAATAATCATGGAGGCAAACATGATGTCTGGATCTGTGATATCCTCAACTGTCATTGCTCTTTTATCAAATTTAGATCTGGTAGCCTCACTCACAGTTTGGTTTTTGACTGATTTTAGAGTAGGTAGCCCACCAGATGAGTGCAATCCAGTTATTGCCCTAATTGCTTCCTTGGTTATCTTGAATGGCCTCATCAACCACATAAAGTTGTCATGCATTCTGCTCAAAACATACCGGACCCAATCATCTTCAGCAAAACAGGGGAAATGAATGCATTGTCTAAAATGTTTATCCCGAATGGCCTTATACTGAGGTTTTAGTTCAAGTGATTCATCTATTAGATCCTTGTGGAAGATATCCATCAGCTTGGATTCACCAAATTCTTCAATGTTTGCGTGAATGTAAACCCTAACGTCTTCTACATGCAGAATTCCATGTGGAATGCTAGAAAATGCACCTAGGGGATCAACTTCTAGGGATTTATAGGGATGTTTTCTAAATTTAGGGCGCGGCCTATCAGTGATCTTCACCACTTTCAGAGTAGCCATCTTTCAAATATTCACAGAGAGATTTCCAAGAGCGAAAAATACCTTTTACGCTTCTAGGGTTCACGATATGAACCGGATCAGATTGTTGGATGAATCAACTCCTGTAGTTGATCTTTGATGGGCTTGAGGCAATTTGTTGTAGAGCTCCTTTTCTCTTCTTCTCGAATGTAAAATGAGCAAATGTTCAATAAGAGAACCCTTATATTTCTCTGCAAACCCTAATTTCATTTTGTAATAAATACGTAACTTAAGTCATTCTCGTTTGCCTTGTTCTGAGAAAAAAAATTTCTGGATTACTGAGAAGCATTTAGAATAGTTCTTGGTGATGATTGACAATCTATCTTCCTTTCTCCAAACATTTCATCTATCCATAGATCAAGATTCCTTAGTTTGAATCATATCGAATCTAACTGTGAAAGACCTACTTCTTACCGGATGACAGTTGAACCAAATTAGTCTTGGAAGATTAAGTTGTTCAAAACTTCTTGCGGATCTTCCATCTCTTTACCAAATCTTATTTAGATGTTCCTCTGTGAACCCTTTAATCCGTAAATTTTCATGTGCCACTTTCAGGCACCTATTGACTGGTTGGGGAAAATACTTTTCTTTTGTTACTCCCCCTGAGCCAGAGCTCATCTATTTAGTTTCTAGAAGGAATATCAACACCAGATTCTAGTGCGGATCCATCCCCATCATTTTCTATACTTCTCTTTACCCATATCTTGTTCATCTCTCTTTGAATTTCATACGCATTCACTTTTTCTTTTCCTTTGTCTTGGTTTTGATAATGATGCACCAGACCCTTTTTGTCCTGATTCTTACTTCTGCAGAATTTGGCAATATGACTAGATCTATTGCAATTGTAACAAACAACATTTCTTTGCATATTTGATTAATATCCTCTTGATCTACACTAATTAGCCATATGTCCCATTCTATTGCATGCAAAACATCTACCATTGAATGAATTGTTCATTTGCATATTTCTGCATTCATGAGTTTTGTGACCATACCTTTTGCAATTAAAGCACTGTCCGGAGAAGGATGAATTAGTCTAATTCATTCTTCTTCTGCACTGATTTGCTTTATGACCAAAGTTATTGCAATTGTGGCAGTATCCATTGAAGGAAGGATATCTTTGAGCATTTGGTTGCCTTACTGGAGGTCTTCTAGGCCTATTTCTTGGATTTTCTGATCTGGAGTTCTTATGACTGGATCCAGAGCTTTCACCTTTTTCATATCCCAAGCCATGCTTGTCATCTACCCTCTTTTGGCTTTGAAGAAGAACTTCAAGTTGAGCAGAGCTTATCTTGAATTTCTCTTTGTATTCATTTGTTGTTTGAAGATCCCTTTTAAGAGTGTCAATCTGATTCTCAAGTTGTTCTTCATTATCTCTAGCTTCTTCAAGATCAGATTCTAGATGCTTGATTATTCTATCCATTTTGTGGCAGTCTTCTGATTTCTCCTTGAGAGATTGTCTTAGATCATCTTCAGTTTTTCTTTTCTCTTCAATTTCTTGGGTGAATTTCATAACTGCTGATTCCATTTCATGTCTTACCATAATGACCTCTTTTGATAACTTTTCAGATAACTTGGTTTTCTCCTTTAGATCTTCATTTGTATCATTGGCTTCGCCTTGACTTGCCAATTGCTGAAGTAGAACCTTTCTCTTTTTCATAGAGATACTTAGTTTCCCTTTTAGTTCATTTATGAAATCATCAGCCTGTTTGAGTCTTTCCTTCAATTCATTAACTTCAAAGTTAGATTGCTCAAGATCATCTAGGGCAGACTGAAGTTGTTCCCTCGTACGATACACATCCATTTGAATTCCCAGATCTTCCTCAAGCTATTAGGCTCTGTTTGGAGGAACTTAGCTTTGATACCAATTGTTGATAACTAAGAGGGGGGGTGAATCAGTTATCTTAAATACTTCAACTTTCTGATCTTTTCTTAACAATTAATGCAGCATCAAATCATATGAGTAAATATAACCATGAAATAGAAATAACATCAATACACATGAGACAATGATTTTCACGTGGAAAACCCTATTAAGGGAAAAACCATGGGGTAATTAACCCAAGATGAATTCTCTGTTAAAATAATAAGATAGTACAAGATGGCACTTGCCAATTAGGGCTCACTACCCGAGCACACTGCTCACAAGAGGCTCACTGCCTACAATAGTTTATATAAAGAAACTAGATACTTGAACTGATGAGAAGCATCCACATATGCTGAGGTTCAGTTCTGGTTAGGCTTAGTATACTGATCTGCTACACTTCATTCTTCCTCTTCTTTGGTACTGCTATCCTGTCACATACCAGACCTGCCTTACTACTTCCACACTACTCTTCTGCTTTTATTTATACACTTTATACACACACCACACACACCTTCACATCCAAATCCATCTGGTATATATATCCGCACCAATGATTTCAACACCTTTCTAGTCGGCATCCGAAATAGTCAATATTTTCCCAAACTCTGATTTGTCAGCTGAATCCTTACTTAGCAAGTGATGTGTATCAAAGAGATGCTTATAGAAGTCATCAATCATGTCGGCCAATCATGAATGATACCTTAAGAAACTTGATCACCATCAATAACTCATTCAGATTAAAGTCTGATGCTCTGCCGGTCAGTTCTTCCTTTGTCTACTTTGCCAAACAGGGACCCAATGCTTAGGTGCTCATATCTCTTCACTTTTTCTTCACCAAAGGTTCAATCCTTAGAATCGATCAGTCAAGGTACTCCTCTTGACTTCCCCAAATCTGCACTTTACTGAGATACGTCCTCTGAGAGATCCAGACCTGACTGTCAGACCTTGTTGCATGCTCTGTTCTTGCTTACCAAACCACAATATTTCTTCAATTTGACTTCCGATAAAGACACACCATGTCCTGTGGATGTGTGGGATGGACTTTTTTGCCATCAATGACAACACTCATGAAGCTACACTGTGTCTCTTGCCAACATGCATCTCTCTTCTATTATTGTTATTGGTGTTACCAAAGTTGCCTCTCTTATTATTTCCACTTTGATTTCCACTGTTCCTTTCCTAAAAATTGTTGCCTCTTTTTAGATTCTGAATCTGATGCTTGTTGTTTCCTTGATTGTTGTTGCTACTCTAATTATGATTGGCATTTTGGAACCTCTTATTTTCGTATTTTGTATCTCGACTCTTACAATAATTGGTAATCTATTGTAATTTCTGCTCTTGCTTAGTCACTTTCTCAAACACTTTGTCCATGGTCAAGGGGTTATGGATATCTATCTCTACCTCAATTTGTGGTCTTAAATCCAAGATAAACTTTTAGATCTTGAACCTCTCGTCTAGCTGGTATTGTGGAACATACTTGAGTAGGTGCAAAAATCTCTCCCAATAATGAATCATTGTCATACCTCCCTGAGTTAGGTTTTGAAATTCTGTCACCTTTTGATCAAAATAAAGTTGTGGTAACCACCTCTTCCTAAAGAGTTGGAGGAAGCAGTCCCATGTTACGTCTCCAGGTAAAAGTTTCTTTTTTTCTTTTTCATTATCCCACCAGGTCGCTGCTTCACCAATAAGCTAGTAAGATCCCTGTAATTCTTTAGTTTCCTCAGAAAAGTTCTGGAGATCATAGTATTTTTCCATCTCTATTATCCATGCCTCAGCTCCATCTCCAATGGTCTTACCATCAAATGTAGGAGGGGCAACCTTTTTAAGGTCTTTTCCCAACTCCTCTATAATTCTATCTTGATTGTTCATGTTCACTTCTCCTTCTGGGCCTCATGCTTCTTCGCTCTGCTCTGCATCTCCCTCATTCTCATTCTGATTTCCTCTCATTCCTCAGAATTCCTACTCAAGATTGTTCATTTGGGTCCCTTGTTGAGTTAAAAGAGCAAGGATTTGATCCAACTGATTATTCTGTCCATCATTGTCATGTCCATTATTGTTCTGTACATTATTGTTGTTTGCTTCATTTTGGTTCTCCTCATTATTTTCGGCATTGTTCCCTACATCTTCTCCTTCATTGTTTCCTTCATTTTGGTTCCATGCATTTTGCTCACTGCCAGATCCTAAAGTTGCTCCCCTACTTCCAAAGTTTCTAGTATTCATGTTGATTGATCTGCAATAAATTTACAACTTAGCATAATAGTCCAAAAAGGCCTAGTGTAGAACCTAGCGCTCTGATACCAAATGTAAAGTACCGAATTCCATCACATACATAACTGAAATAAAAGTAAAAGTAAAAGTAACCGTAATTACACTATCAGGGAAAAAGAGATTTACTAATAAATTGTCAAACACAAGATTTCATTCATTGAGATGGTATACAATAATGTTACAATTCATCATACTGAAGTACAATTACAGAGCTCCATGAAATAATATGTACAAGTTTCAATAATGGCTTATTCACCTTACAAATCATTTTGGTTCAATGAAGTAATACATATGTCAGCATATACAAGCAGAATCAAATACATAGATTAATCCTCGACTGCCATCGACTATTTGGTCATCTGCTATGTCAAAGGACAAGAACATGGTTTAGGCACTTTTCCACCCAACCACAAAGCTTACGCTTCCTTGGTATTCTTTAGACTTGAAGAATGCTCGACCTTGCATGAAGGGCCTAGCAACTTGTAAACAATTGGTAGGGTGGAGTTTGGTGCATGCCTATTAACCTACATGCATCCGTAGCTTGAATGCAGCATCACATTAACAAGATATAGCAGAGAATAAAATAAAACAACTAGGCATAACAATCCATCTATTTCAATGGTTCATTCATCTATTTCAATGTCAAATTTAACTTTGGCCAAAGCATGAAACTGTTTAATGGTGTGTAGAGTTTGAAAAAGAAGACCTACTTCTCTATTTTATGCATATTCAACACTCGTCCTAGAAGGTAACTTTCCAAAAAGTACAAAAGCATAGAAAACAAAATAACCATTCTCTTTCCAAAACACATTTTACGGAAAAATAATAACTCATTTCTTTCATGCAATAATACAGGAATAAATAATTTGTTTTTTGTTATGAATTTAGCAGCTATTTGTTTTCACTTGTATCAGTTTTCTTGGCATATTGCACAATATAATTCATACAAGTATAATTGTTTTAGTTCATGATTTTGATTTGTTTCTTCACTATTTTGCAAGATAATATACAAAAATTTTCAATCATAAAATAAAATGGATACTTTCAACATGTATGCTTTTAAGTAGTGGGTATATATATATATACTCGTATTAGCAACATTCAACTCTATAAGAGAAGTAAAAGAAAAGATTCACTATTCCTTATAATTTTCAAGATGTTAACTTGTTCGCTATCAATTTTAATGAAAATTCAGTCCAATAGAAGTTCTCAAACACCCTTACAACAGAGGGCTCATAAAAAGAGTTGTAACAGTACACTAAAATCAGTTCCCAAAGAGTTTAGACAACAATATCTAGCTACAACAGATGGACAACAATATAATTTTGCTATAAAGAGTGTTTTATCAGCATGTCATTTAGTTTCTGGGTGATTTACAGCAGTAGCAGTGATTTCACAAGAATATACATAGTGATTTCCTAAGAGGACTGTAGGGTATTCATCATATGTATGCATACATACCAGAGTATAGCATAGGTACAGTATACTTAAGGTGTTGGAAACCAAATAAAATCAAGATTTGGTCCTTTTAATCATGCCCACACAGCAGTAAATTACCGGTATGCAATGAAAGACAGGGATCTCTTTCAAGTTTTTTTGAATGAAGGTTTAAGATTCAGAGAGAGAGGGAGAGATCATGGGGTGTAGCCCTTGCTAGTTGTGACAGGCGTGGGAAGGCCTAAATGGCCTCCCACACCCCCTATAGAAGGAGTTGTTGTATACCTTTTAGGTAATGCCACAGTCTTTGAAAATAATTCAAAATTTTTAAAAACAAAATGACTTTCCTCTGCCCTAAATATCATTCAAGTGGCAGATTTGCATGTTTATAAGTTTTTCAATCACCAAGATCAAACACAGATCTCTCAGCATCTTTCATATATTGCCAATTTATAATGAAAGATAAAGCAATTTAAAGGAACCTATTTTAAGCTTGCAAATCCCTTCAAGCCTAGTTGCCCTCCAAACTCCAACGCCCTTCTTTCTCTGTATTCTACGTGTTTTGTATTTTGCCTCTCCCTTCTTTTATTCTTTTCCAAACTCTATTTTTGCCCCTCTCCTTTTTAGGGCATAATATTCATGCCTTTCTTTTATTTTGTTTAACTTCAGTTATACTCGCCTTTTCCCTTGGCCATGTCCATTCTCATGCAAAAATCTTTTTATTAACTTCAAATATTAATATGCAACGCATGTCCATTTGCATATATATATATATATATGCATAATAATTTTAACAAACTATTATATTCATACAAAAAGTATAAAGAGCTTTTCATAGTGAAATCAAGATGACATAAAATAGAAGGTATACATAACTTAATTACCATTAAATTTGAAAACAAGTACCCATATAATCAATTCGGGTTCAGTCATCAAACAAACCATACATATAAAGCATTTGCAAGGAAAGATGAGTCACATTCATTTATTCTTATACCAAGAATGTCAAGTAGATAGTCAAACAATGGAAAAACAATTATGCAATATGATTTCTAGGTGAGTGTTTGTGATAGGCACCGACATAACCCATCCAATTGTTGACAAATGGCTAGGTCCCCTCTAACTGAAACATGTTCTTGCCTTCGACAATACTTGCAACCAATCCCATTCATTTTCTACGGTCAATAGGTTAGTTCTGTAAAAACATAGCTGAAGTGTCATAAAATAACTGAATCATAAGCTCAATAGTGTATCATCATCATATTTATTTAAAATCAAGCATCAAGTAGAATTCAATAGTTTTCAATGCATTAAATGTAAATGGAATGAATCCCAAAAGTTCAAGACGTGACATTCACAGATCTACAAAAACTACTTAAAATAAAGCTCCCACTACAATAAAAAACCTTCAACACTTCGAGAAAGATATTCCCCTCTGTAAAAAAGAAAGCTCTGATACCAAATGTTGTTAAACCAACGAAGAAAGATTACAATGAATTTTTTAAATAAGTATGCAAATCTGATTTTTATTTATACAACAATGGATTACCCATAAAAGATTATGCGAGTGTTTAAAATCAACAAGCCATAAAGTTGTAGCACATAACACTGGAGATATATGTGGAGAAACTCTTTTGAAGAAAAGCTCCACCATCAAAGAGAGATTCAAGACTGTATTAATCTTTAAGAATAGAATATATATGCAACACTCTAACTCCCTTCAATTTGACAACATTCCAGTAGCACCTATATACCTATGAAATAACATAATGAAACTACTATCTCATGCCTCTAATTTATAGAGAAATGAGAGAGGAATACCATAAATGGTTTCCCAAAATGATGTACCATCAAACCATGTTAAAACACAAAAACTTCCATGTCCAAAATGAGGAGCCTCTTTTGAGAATAGTAAATATAACTCTCAATGAGCCATGAATAGGAAAAATAACCTTTGTACTAATAATACATAATATATTTGACTTGTAAATCCTCCATAATGGCTCATATCCCAAAGTAGGCATCTAAAATCATCACCCAACTCATATGGGATCCACCAACAACATGCAAGATGCTCTACTACTCAATTCTCATGCCCAAGTTGATATATATGCTAAAAATAACATTGTATCCACCACTACCAACTCCACCTCCTTCATGAATGTTGTTACAACTAATATTCCAATTAAACAAGGAGAACAATGAAAAAAATATCTCTCAACAACATGGGTGTCCAAGTACCAATTCCAAGATTGTTGGAGATACATAAAATAATAACATTAGTATTGCAATTAAACATCACACTATCCTAAAAATAAGGGGGGCACGAAATGTTTAGGCTAAGAGAAGACAATGGAAGGTGCAAGAGTAGGCAAGGGAAAATGGGACAAGACAAAGAAAGGGGTAAGTGGGAATGACCTAAAGTGAGGTTGGAAATGGGAAGAGAAGGTATGGTAGAGGCCTAGAGCAAATGCACTAGCAAAACTAAAAAAATAAATAAACTAGGTGTAGGGAAATAGGTGGGGGGTTATTGGGATAAAAAAAAGTGGGTTTTGAGAAAACCTAAGGTGAAAGGGAGACTATACAGAGATCTAAACTAAGTCAAGGGATAAAATAAGAAAAGAAAATCTTGTAGAGAGTATTGTCGGTAAGAGGTTGAAGAACTTGCAAAAGAAGAGAACTTGTTTTCAAATGGCTAAGAGAATATTTTTATACAAAATTTGAATAGGCCATTGAAAAACTCAGAAAAGCCATGAAAGTTGGATTTTATCTATTGGAGTATGTGGATATAGGATTTTGGCACTTGTATGATGGTTTTAAATGTTAGGCACACTATCAAAAACACAAAGATGTGATCGCAATTGTGAGGCCATCTTAGTAGGGATAAGACTAGGAAATCATGGTAAATTGATTAGAAATAAGATAAGGTAGATCTTGGAAATTAATGAAGGAAACAGGCCCAAGAAACAAGCTAAATGAGTCCTAGAACATGCTACAAGAATGGACACTAAATGAGTGAAATTATACATAGAGTAGAAATTGTAAAGGAGGCAATTTCTAACTCTATAATTGGCACTTAGTTTTCTTTTCTTACATGTTCTTCCACTTTGGCCTTTTTGTGTATGCATTGTGTGTTTGTATCTTCTATACCCATTTTAGCTTCTATATTATGCTTTATGTTTGTTTCCTGTCATGTCCCTTTTTCCAAAAATAACACTTACTAAAATAGTAAGTCAAAGGTAAAAGGACAACTTTGGAAAATATTATTATTTAATATTTATATTGTTCCAATGCAATATTCATACCTTGGACAAATAAATATTAAATTAATAAATATTTTAGTGGTGCCAACACAAGTGAGGTGTGTTTGTCGAAAATAGTAGGTCAAGGTCACAAGGTTACATTGGGAAATATTATTTATTTAATATTATATTGTTAGGTGCAACTTCCAAATCCTAGCAAATAAATGATAATAAATAAATACATGCATAAAGCAAGGCATTGAGATTTATGGAGGAAAAAATAGATTTTTTGTGTTATGGGAAATCTCTCCATTTATGGCTTTTTTGGTTGAACCGACAACTTAGAGTGGTGGAGTTTTTTAGAAAAGATTATTTTGGGAATTAATAATGCTTTTCCAGCAAGCATGGCATTGGGATTTGGGCACCCAAATTGGAAATAACATATAAAAAACAAAGGCTTTCATTATGAAAGATTATTGTTGTTTGATCATTTTTCTTCACAGAGCTGTTTAGCTTGTGTATTTTCAGTGGGCAATGTATCCATTGAAGATGGAGACTCTTGGGTGTTTGTTTGAGGGTTTCAGATTGTCTAAGGTTGCTTATCTTTGGATCTTAGAGGGTAATATCACCCAGAGGTTACATTTGCATTAAAGATTCAGGGAAATTCAATAGTTTTCAATGTTTTGGTTTGCAGGTGTTTGTAGATGTTGTTTCCATTTTTTCTGGAGCAGTGAATGGTGCTTTTGTTGTGTATCACATGGATATCTATGTTATTGCTACTATACATCCATCCCAACCATTAGATATCAAGTCTATCAGTTTGAGTTGGGTTTATGGTGTTTCGGTGGTGTCAGCAGTGTTTATTTTCATAGTTGTAGTTGCCTTTTTATGTATTTGTGGTTACATGTCATTGCATGTTATTGTAGGGGTTGTATTTAATCCATTTCAGAGGTCTATATTATATTGGAGAAGTTGGGTATTGATGGTTTGATCTCAGGAAGTGTTGCATGTGCAGTATCTAGGTGTTGGAATACACATTGTGTAATCCAGTTTGTGTGCAATTTGCAGTTGGTGTTGTGGGTAATATTGCAGAAGTTTACTATGAGTTCTGTAGGTGATCATTGGTGTTATTCCTATTGTATCAGATCATATTTTTTATATTTCCTATGGGAAAATCAAACTATGCCAATTTATGACATCTGTAGTGGTATTCGGGGTAAACAGGATACATAGTTTGGTGGGTTTTGCATAGTTTTTGTTTGTATAAGTTCATAGTGTTTTCTATTGTTGTTAATCAATGTCTTAGACATGATTCCAAGTTATTTTCATCAAAAAACTCAAACAATAACTTTATGTAGTGTTTTAGTTGAGACTAGCTGACTAGTTTCGGTGAAATTGGTATTTTTATGGGATATTTTGCAAATTTATGTTTCAGATCTGCAATATATTATAAAAATCAGTTAAGGGACATTTCATTTCCCCAATTGGGGACACCTTTCCTATATTACTTTTATGCTTTCTTATGGGCCATGTTTAGCTCCTATCCTTACCTATGTTTCTTTCTTAGCTTTCCATGCTTGCCTACATGTCTTGTTTGACTCTCACGCTTTCTCATGTTTTATGTTTATTATTTATGTTTCCATATGTTCTTTATTATGTTTGTATGTCATAGTCTTTATGGTGTTTCTATGTTCCTCATGTGATGCTTATGATGTCATCTATATGCCATGATCATTAATATGCTTACCTTTATCATGATCGGAGTACTTCCTATTTTTACATCTCATCCTTTCATGTTTATGATCCTTATCATGCTTATATTTTATGATCCCATAGTATGACCATTATTGTGCTTAGATCCTATTATTATGTGTTATGATCCTTTTAATGCCTACATATCTTACATCCTATTTGTGCTTACGTGATCCTTATCTAGCACTTATAGTTATCCTTGCCCTATCATTTGCCTATATTAGGGAAGAACATTGGGAACATTATGTCTTTCCTGAATATTGCATGTACATTCATGATTATCTTCTACATATCATATGATCATATCTTTGACTATATTGCATGCCTTATCATGTTTACATATTTTCTTCTCTCCCCCAATTTCTTGCATCTTATTTATGCAACCAATTGGAGGGGGTATCTATGTTATTAACATTCCTTCTTGTAAGTTATATATTGCAAAGACAAGATCATATTTATTCTCATATCCATGGGAGCATTTATCAATCTATTTGCGCATTTAAAATATTCCATGTAGTCAAAGATTTTTATCACTTTCCATAATAAGAGGAATCTCTTACCCTTCTCTTGTCTACTTTTACTTTTTTTAGGATAGTTCCTATTTTAAAATTTATGAAAGATGCTACTCATTGCTTGTTTTTTTTGGTTTTGTGGGTTTTAATGGAGCATTCATTCCAAGAAGAATTGAAGAATGATCTATTATTTTACATAGATCGATATCCTTTGAATTTTAAAAAATATTTAATTTACATGTTGACTACTTGTTTTACTTTGACACGAATTTTCCTATTAGTTTACATGTACATCAAAGTGGGGCTAAAATTTAATGGTGAAAATTCCATAGCCATGTCCTTTTCCCTTATGTTTTTACCCCACTTCTATTAGATTGTCGTAAATGTAATAACTAACTTACAAGTGGAAAATACAATCCCCTTTATCACTAATGCCCAAAGATTTATTCCTAATTCCTAAATTTACCATTGACTACCCTCGGTTAGATTTATGGGTGTTGACTTGACCTAGGTTATTTCTATTGTCATGTATCTAAACCTTCACCTTTCAAAATTGAAAATTCGAATTTAAACATTGTTAACTACTCCACTAGTCATTGTGGGCCGACCTAGCACACATTTTGTTGATTTGTGTGCGTGGTTGTTGTATTTTAAAACATTCATTTGCTCATTTAAAAATAATTAAGGACTATCATTTAGGAGTTATCAATGAGCATGCTAGGGTTTTATTGATAGAGCATCCTACCAACAATTTATTAGAGCACATCATTCTAGGTCCATTGCATGCATTTGAAGTTATCAAGAAGCATGCTAGGGTTTTATTGGTAGAGTGTTTATGAGAGCATCCTAGTAACTTTATTAGAGCACATCATCCTAGGTCTATTGCATGCTTGCTATAAATATCTTCAATCTTTCACGTAGAGCCATAAAGTTGGTCCATCTAGTGGTTTGAATGGGGAGAACTTGACCCTGACAATTCAATAGATTCCCCAAAGGTGTTCCTAAACACTAATAGTCTATGCACATATCGATTCATCAAAATAAAGGAAAGTGGTTTTCAATAGTCCACCTTCTACCAAATCAACGAGTTTTAATTTAGGCTTGTTCTCATGGAGACCATGCCACACTTAGATGATCTAAAACAAAAAACAATTAGTTTGTAGAATTTGAGATCTTCATCTTAATCAACTCTCAATTCATAGATATTAGTAAATCAACTTCTAACATTTGTTACAACACTTCATCATTCAGACCCAATTCATTTTATCTACATTTATTAATTGATTGTGCTTATTTAATTCAAGTAAAGGTGATTTATCCCTTTACAAATATGTTATACATAATTCTCTATCTGTGTATATTCACATATCTGCTTATTATATTTTACATGTAAGCATAAGAAACATGCATGCGAATCTCATAATTATTTAAAAAAAGAATGTACTACCGTTATATTTTACATGCAATCATTGGAAACATATATGTGAAGATTCTTAGAATTATATTAAATGACATGGTTTATTTTATTTTAGAATTATATTATCTATTTGTTATTATTATTTTACATGCTGAAGATTCGATTCATTAAATGAATCATGCACTTCCTATGCAATGCGAATATTTATAATATACAAATAATCATTTCAATCTATTTGATATATTTTATATTCGATAGGAAAAGCAAAGGATTCGTATCATGAATGCCTAAAGAATGTAAAAAACTTTTATAAGTTATCCCATGAAAGATTGTCATTTAGTCTTTCTCTTTAGATTTTTTTTAACATGAATTGCCTCGAAGTTATTTTTTCTCCTTAATTAGTAAAGAGGCGTGTTTGTTTGTTAGTTAGTTATTATTATTTTTTAAAAGCATAATTAGGATAAATATAAACTAGTATAGATATATTTTTTCTTTTAATTGGAAAAATGCATCTATTAATAATAACAAAAGAATATACCAAAAAAAAAGAGGTACTTTCAAGCTTAGCAGTCTGAAAGTAACAGTTCCTGGACTGCTTACATAAAGAATCTGAGTATTACAAAGAGTGTAAAATGACCAAGCAACTTATAAAAGCTGAAAGAAACAATTCTAAGGCAGCTTGCATAATACAATAAGAGATAAGATCAATTTTCTCCAAGAGTAGATAGCACACACTCTTAATAATATTGGTAGTTGTAAATATATTAATTTTGAATTATTTTATTTTACTTAAAAATTACATTATTTTACTTACATTGTTTTCTTTGTTTTTAATTGAAAAGCTATTTTTTGGTAATACATTTTGAATGTAACTTTTAATTTTGCTTTTGGAAAAGCCATCATTCATTACTTCGGTAATTTTTTTGTTTTGTTTTTATATGCCTAAAGTGTAGTATCTATTGATGCAATGCAAACTGCTCTAATATGATATGTTGTTCTTTCAAATATGTTCTCAAAAAGATTTGATGATCTAAGATTCCGATATGCTATATGGTGTTTTAGTGTACCAATACTTGTCTTTGTTTAGCTTTTGGTTTGTTAAAAACATACCTAAAATTTTATACAAATAAATGGTATCTACCTTCCCTCTAGCCACTTCTAGTGTGAGGATTTGAACTTGGGTCTCCACAATGAAAACCCAATTTTTTAACCAATTAATCTCAACCCCTTGGACATTGATGACCTACTTTTAGTAAAAATTAAAAAGAAAATATAAAGACTAATTAAAATATTAAAAAGTTATATTTTTACAAACTAAACTTGTAGATCTACAAAATGGTATTTTTAGATTTTTTTTAAAGATTATTTACATGAGTAGGAGTTGTTAGAACATCAAGTTTTTTAAATAATTTTTTTTTTTTGGTAAATTGAACTCAAAGTGATGTTACATATGTATTTAGTGGACACTTCCAATAGGAAAAGTTGTGGTCCAAATCTAATTTTGTTATAAAGAATCTAGCTTGAACATGTATTTGACCAAAATTAACTTTCAATTAGTAATGCTTAAATTCATTTGTTCTGATAAGTTGACCTAAAGTGTGACATAACTTTAAAATTTCACCTAGTTCTTTCATAAATCTTTTCCATTGCCAAAAAATATAGTATGAAGACTCATTCTATGTATTGAGTAAAGTAAACAATACAACCATACTTGGAGAAAGCTAGAGAATTGAGTCTAAAATTGCATGTTGTCTGTTGATGATAAAGTTTGCTCCTGAATGCTATACCCACATGCAAACCTGCACCAAGATGGGAAACCTCGCAAACGTGGGATGTGGATTGTGAGATGACCCCCGGGGTTTTAGAAGATAGCTCTTCGTAAGGTTTTCAATAAACTTGTTTCCAATTTTTTTAGAGAAAATAGAAAAGAAAACTTGAAAACAAATTCTAGCTAACATGGCGATACACCAATTACAAAACTTTCCAACTTGCATAGGATTTGAAATTAGAAGACAAAATAAATACAAATACAATGATGAGAAGTGAGAATCACATAATTATTTAGCTGCATAAGGTTTGATAATCTCATATTTACAAATGAAGGCCACAGATCTGAGATAAGAAAACAAGAAACATTTTAACATAATATATGGCACAGAATGACCATTTTCCCTTCATTGGTGAATTAAAATGAAGACACGAAAGGCTCCGAAGCACAATGCATCAAGATTTGTTTAATTCTGAGAAAATTTGACACCAAACCTGCAAGAAAATCTTCCTATTGTTGATGAATTCTCCTCTCTATCTTTGTCCTTTGTGATTATTATTTTTCTATTTTCTAAACTCAGATGATAAGGGCAAAAGAATCCCCCAAATCTCTCCTTTTTTGTTGCATGTTGACTTGTTGTGAGATGACTCTGTGTTTTCTACCTTCAATTCCTCTTTTCTTATCATGCAAAAACCTCTCTTATTGTTGCATGCCTTTTATCACTGAAAGTGTGTTGTAGCTTTCTTTTTAACAGCATGAAAATAAAGGCATTCACTTTATTTCTCTTGTCATGTAGCTGCATGCTTTAATATAGTTTCTTTTAAATGAAGCTTTACTTTATTTTCCACTCCCATGAGTCTACAATTGCATGAAGATCATTAATAAATAAAGATTTAACTTTATTTCCTAAGGGCCCCACCTCCATCTTAAATGATTCGCTTTATAATCTTGACTCACTTTATAATCTTCTAAAGATTTTAATAGAAGATTTAAATGAGAAACATTTTAAGCTTCTCATGAGTTTTTAACCATGGGATTTCCTTTGCTACATGGCACATTGGTGCTCATTTTTAAACAAATTATTCTGACAATCCATCTGGAGTGCGCCATCCGTCAGATGAAAATCCAATCAATGGCTATGATGGTGTTGCATCTGAAGGTTCTGTGCAATGTGTTTGTATGCTTTGATCAGCTACTCCATTCCATTAAACCCTTTTGCCATACTTTTAGTTGCTTGCAATGTGATTCCTTAAAGTCACCTTTGATAGGCACATAATCTTACATAGCTTCCACCATCCTTGGAATGGATCGCTCTTCCCTTCATTATTTTCTGATACATAATGTAAAAGAGCATTCCAAATATGATACAAAGGAGGGACAAAATAATCTCTACTGCTATTGTGGTAAGACGGGTGTATGGCCAAAACGTAGTGCAAAATAATATTAGAGAGATTACCCACAAGGCCATTGTGAATGCGTTGTACTTCCACTTCTCTTTGACAAGCGGTTGCATCTGCATCTCCACTTGTTTATCCTTTGGCTTCCCAATCTCAAAATCATCACGTTGGAAACTGGGTGTTGATGTCTCCATCAAAACAACAGAATAAGGTCGGGCCTCATGCCTTGTTTCTTCGTTAGATGGCATATGTAGGAAGAAGGAAAATGGTTTGAAAATAAACCAAGGACACAAAATATAAGAGTTCAACTCCATTATATTGTGATAAGGTGGGATTATTGGAAGAGGACTTAAACAATCAAACTCATCTAACGCACAACTGCAATTGATTAAAAGCACTGAGATTTTCTACAGCTATACAAAATGTAGAAAAATACAACTAAATTTTGTCTAGAGGGAGATAACGTATGGCTTAGATGAAAGCAATCCTTGTTCATGAAGATGTATTTATAGGTGTTTCTCTAACTAAAGTTTTTTACATGGAGAAAAGGGGAAAGTTCAAGTAATGTCATAGAGAAATGGGAGGAAATGTGTGTGAAAGTTAAAATGGTACCATTCCTACTTTGACAAACTAGGAAATTGCTACAGAGTTTCCTCACTACCTTCCACTAGGAAATTATTGCAAACTTTCCTCACTGCCTTCCATGGCATTCCTCGCCAACATGAGGTTATTTTCCACAGTTGGCACATGCGAAGAAGCCTCCCAATGACAATATTTTCTCCATTTCTGACACCTGTCTATTGAAAGTATCCCTTATCATCATCATCGAAATATTCTTGATCTTCTCTATGAGAGTTGTAGCTCTACTTCTTTTATCGACACCTATCTATGAGAGCTATGACTACTTCTTTTACCCTGGCTTAATGACAATCTCCTCAAATACCAAAATAGTCCAGAAGTTTCAAAATGGCATGAAAAATGCACAACATTCTTAGCGGCTCTCAGGGGAAGTGTGTCAACACACGCCAAATCCAAAAGAAATGCCTTGATTCTATTGGGTATCAGAGTCAAAAACATACTTAAACTACAAACAAACTGAGCACATTATGAATATTGCCATTGAAACTACAACATATGCAATCACAACCTATGCACAACCAAACTGATACAAACTGCCAATCATCATATCCCCTGAAGTTGAAACTGAAATACTGCACAACCATTGACCCATTCTATAACTTATCCACAAACTGATGATTGTTGACCACATTTTCAAACCTCTATTACCACTATGCTTTATTGAAAACAAAATAAAAATTGAAATCTAATGTTGCAGCTGCAACTTATTCCTTAAAAATAGAAACTAAAACTATAGACAAGTGAAGAATATAGGAATGTGCCCATTCACAGGAACAACAAAATAATTTCCTTATCTGATGATTCTGCTCCATGTGATCCATTTTGAACTAATAAGAGACCAAAACAAATGCATGAAGAAATATAGGAAAAACTTATACCTCTTTGCTTTCCTGAATTTCAGAGACTTCTCTTTTGCTTTGAAATACCATTCATGCTGATTTGCATATTGCTCTTCATTCAATGGAGGGTGGGAAGTGAATACTAAACATTGGAGCTCACATTCTTGCTTGCATTCAGAGGCATTTGTTAACATGACCTCATTGCTGACTTTTGTTGCATGTTCCTCTACATGATCATGATCCAAGATAGCACCAAAATCTGGTTTGATGGTGACTAAGATGATAATAAATGTTCTAAATCTGATCAAAATTTCTTCTTGAATGAAAAATGGAGTATGATTATATTTCATATGTAACCCTTCACTACTACAAATGTCCCTTGATGTATCATGATAAAGGGGCTTCAAGTGAATCTAAAGATCTTCCTCGTGAAAGAGAGAATACCCATCCTTAATAATAGAAAATAGATCAAACTCTTCTTCAAAACTTGCACATAAGGTTACTTATGTTTTCTTCATGTTATCACCTCGAATTGCACCATGCTTGAAGCTCGTTCAAGTATTCCAATGACACAATTGGACTGACCTCAAGGTGTGGGACCTTGCAGATGAGATCAAACCTCCAGAAAAGGTTGGTTCCTCTTTCTAAACTTAAGTTTTAGAGCAATTAATTAAACCTATGCTACTGATCACCAGGGAAAAGGGAAAGAAGGAGAAACTAAAATTAAAAGAGGTGATGCACCAGATTTAGAGTGTTAGCTAGGACTGATCACATAACACAACAATGACCTCAAATACTGATAGAGAAGTTCACATAGACTTACATCTTTAATAGAGGCTCGAATTAGAGAATTGTAACTACAAGAGAGACCATTTTATCCATAGAATAAGCTACAGATTTCAAGTAAACACAGAGCAAAAGCATAATAGAGGCAAAATATCAGTGATTGTATTGATTGTGAAGGATAAATAGCCATTACAAAAGAGAGACAATTTGTTACAGAGAGATGGACACAAAATAACCATCTACATTCATTGGTGAACCATTATCAGAGACATCAAAGGCTCAACTTTGAGCACAATGCATCAGATTTGACTGGTTCTTGTAAATGCATTACAAGGTCTATGACAACAAACTATCCAACCTATATAATAACCTAGAAGAATAGCTAACCAACAAAAATACATCTGAAACACATGCATATATAGCTTTTACAAATCATTATAGTAGCCATGGACATGAGAAAGAGTGATCAACAAGGAAAATTGTCGCCCATGCTATAATAATTTCACTTCTGTGTCCTTGGAACACACCCAAATGGCTCTACCCTTGAAATCCACTGAAGAAGATCTCCCATCCATGCCTTGGGTATAAGAAATTCAATGCAAAGGAGATACAGTAGCTAGGGGGCAAGAAATCCATTTCCAACAAGTAATCAGGATCTGAAGAAGCATTAATGGCGGTCAAGAGGGTTGTTGAGCAGTCCCATCGCATTTTGAATAGTAGAAAGGGCCTAAAGGTGAAATAGGTAGGGCCTAGACCAATCGAGCTTCCTCTAATCAGTCTTCCACCGAGCAGGCCTTCGAAAAGTGAAGGAGGAAACCCCAATCTCCCAAGTCTGAAAGGGACAATAGGGAAATTGTCGAGCTTCTAAGATCAAGCCTTCATCATGTATCATATTTTTTGAAAAATGAATCACCTGATCCCTGACTCCACAATACTTGGAAGGAATTATGAAGATTGGCGGGAATCAAACCTCAGGCCTTCTAGCTTCCGCCTACCAACAAAAAAGAGGAAGGAGACCCCTCTTGTTGAAATATGAAACACTTAGATAGATTTATGAGCCCAACGGACTTTGACCGGCGGGCCTTCTGCCCATCGCCTACCAAATGGAAGGAAAAAGACCGCAACCCCAGCCTCTGAGCTTCGTAGCACTTAAGCGTTCAAAGGCCTCGTTCAAATTCAGCCATGTGTCAATAGTTCGCATCAGCGCACCCCTCATCGGGTCCCACTTAATTGATGTCGTGATCTTGCACTCTACGTCCACGTGGAACATACTAATACCACTCTTCAAAGTCCTTCGACTGACCTTGTACACGTGGTAGCATATCACAACAGTGCAGAGCTGACTCAACTTTGACAACGATCCTTATCATGGATGCAAAGTTTTTAGAGCTTCAGAGATTGGGCCTTCCTGTTGACACATGCTCAGCAGAAGATGAAAGGCCACAAGCCCGACCTCCAACGCCTGATACACTTATGCATTTTTGCTAGAAGCCAAGGTGGACTTCGAAGCTGAAAGACATGGAATAGTGAAGGGAACCCCAAACTCTAAAACCCTGAAAAGGTAGGAATCACAAGGAAAACACTTAGGATTTTGGACTTATCCATTTTGGGGGGTTTTCCTTGCAATTCAAAAGGGAAAACACTTAGAATTCTCATGGATCTTGAGGCTATTTGGCCTGAAGGAAAAATAGGACAACATTTTGGCTACTATGCAAGGGTGTTTGCCTGCTAAACACTGGAATCCACATGCCTTATCAATCCATTGGGCACAGAGTCAAAAGGGCAGCAAGAACAAGGACAAGGTTGGCCAGACCAACACAAAATTGAACACCGCCTCTAAGAACAAGACAAAGAAAAAAGAACAAGGCAAACCTCCTAATGAGAGTGCAATAGAGTGCAACATCACTTATTGAAAGGAAACACACCTAACATATTTACAAAATCTCACAACCATACTAAAAGTAAGGTTTGAGATTGATCCCATTGACTAGGATTGGTAGAACCTCTCCATTCAGCTTGGAAAGTTGGAATACATTGGCATGTTTGCAGCTAGTAATAATATAAGGGTCACTCCACATGGCATCAAACTTTGAATGTTTCCCATTTTTAGCTCTGTCTTCATCCCATTTCAACACCAAATCTCCCTTACTAAATGTTTTGCCAGATGATTTTTTGTCAAATGTTCTTTTGACTTGATCTTGGTTGGCTTCAAGAGTCTTCATGACAGCATCTCTCTTCTCCTCTAGCTCCATCAGTTCAGCAAACCTCACAGTCACGGCATCATTTTCTTGCAATTCTAGCTACTGTGTCAACTCAAGGGAAGGCAACTCCAGTGACAGTGGAAGTCTTGCTTCCTTTCCATAAACCAACATGAAGGGTGAACTACCTATGACCCTCTTGGGGCTGATCCTGTTAGCCTAGAGAGTTGTTTTCAACTTGGAATGTGAAGTTCTCTAATTATCATCCACTATCCTTTTGATGATCTTGATCAGGTTTTTGTTTGTGGACTCGGTCAGGCCATTGCCCTTAGGGTACTAATAATTGGAGGATGTCTTCAAATAGATACTATGCTTGCCTGCCCACTCACTAATTTTTGTGCCTACAAAGACCTTAGCATTATTAGAAATAATGGTGAATGGAACACTAATCCTAGTAACTATTCCCTCAAGGAAATCTAAAACAGAGGTCTCTGTGGTATCCTTCAAGGCAACCACCTCTGTCCACTTTGTGAAATAATCAGTGGCTACTAAAATCCACTTATGACCAGCACTAGAAGGTGGATTAATCATCCCAATGAAGTCCAAGCCCCATTGGGCAAATGGATGATCAGCCTGAATTGGGTGTAGGGGAAGAGCAGCCAACTTTTTCTTACCTACAAATAATGCACATTATTTGCAGCTCCTTACCCATCTATGGGCATCTCTTAACAAATTGGGCTAGTAATAACTAGTCCTAATGATTTTGATAGTAGTTGTTCTTGGTGAATAATGGTCACCAACATGGCCATTATGGAACTCTTATAACACCCTTGAGGTCTAATTTTATGCAATGCATCTAAGAAGAACTCCATTGGTGTTTTTTATAAACAAGACATCATCAACAAGAACATAAGGAATGGACTGGAGTCTAAAATACATTCTTTTTTATTGATCTTGTCCATCTAGGCACCTACCTGACTGTAGAAAGGTGGCCATGTCATGGTACCCGTCGTTTGATGCATGGGACCCAACTGGTTGTGCCTATTCAAGGACACATACAACATCATTTCTGGCTTCAAAATCTATGGCCATCTGTTCACATAGTCCTTTGTCTCTTACCAGCTTGGTGATGCCAATGTTGACATCATACACCATGACCTTTGTGATCCACCCAACCCTCTTCTCACTGACATCTCTGCTCAAAAGGATTTATTTTATGCCAGGGTGGTTCACTATCAACTGTATCTTTCTATTTGAAAGCACGTGTCTAAATTTTTTGAGTGCTTTTACTATAGCAAACACTTGTTTCTCAAAAAAATCATACTTTAGCTCATTCTCTTTAAGGGGCTGGCTGAAGAAAGCAATTGGCTGCTCCAACTTCTCTTCATTTTGTTGTGTCAAGATTGTTGATATGCCCTCCTTGTCTCCAAAGGCATAAAGGATAAAATCATTCTCATAGTTCATTTTTATCAACGTAGGAGCTTGTGCAATGGCTTGTTTGACAACTTCAAAATTGTCACTGCCTTCTTTTGACCATGTGAAGGTAGTATTTTTCCTAAGCATGGTGGTGAGGGGTTTTGTTATTGTAGAAAAATTTGGTATAAACCTCCTCACGAAGTTAATCTTACCTAGGAAGCTTTGTAGGCCCTTCTTGTGACTCGAAGGGGAAGAGATAGAATAACACTGTTGCTTTCTAGGTCGATGGCCAGTCCTTCTTTTGAGACGACATGTCCCAACAATTTGCCTTCTAGGTTAGCAAACACACATTTCTTTGGATTCAATGACACACCATATTCCCTGTATCTTTCAAAAATGTTTCTCAAATGACCTAAGTGGTCAGCTACATGCTTAAAATAGATAGTCAAATCATCAAGATACAATAGAATAATATCATTGATATCCATTGCTCTTTGGAAGGTTTCTCCAGTATTGGTCAACCCAAATGGCATTTTCTAATAAGTTAAGGTACCCCATTTGGTGGTAAAGGTTGTCTTATATTAGTCTGATTCTTTTACAAGAATCTAATTATATCCTGAGTAGCCATCTAGGAGTGAAAACCTTTCAGCTCCTGCCACTGTTTGTAATATTTGCTCCATTAAAGGGAGTGGATAGTGGTCTTTAAGGGAGGCCCTGTTTAGGTTTCTAAAGTCCACACACAGTCTGATTTCCCCATTCTTCTTCCTAACTGGAACAAGGTTAGCAACCCAAGAGGAATGTTTAATTGGATAAGTGATTTTAGCCTCTATGAGTTTGGATAGCTCTTTCCTCATTAATGGCTCAATTTTGGGATTGACTAGCCTTTATTTTTGGCAGACAAGTTTGCATTAGGATCTAAATCAATGGTATGCTAGATTAAACCATGGTCAAAACATTTCAGATCCCTATAATCCCAAGTAATTAAATCATTAAATTTATTACAAAGTTCAATAAAACCTTGTCTTTCAGCTTGATCACATACCTTGCCATGTTTTAGAAATCTGCCCTGTGTAATTTCTACCTCTTCATAGTCCTCTTTTTTTATTGTCATGTTCATCTTCTCCCTTTTATGTTGATCATCAACACCAAATATAATCTCTAAAGTGACCAATCCCCTAGGTAGTTTATTGGTCTTTAGCTGGATCACCTGGTCACCATACTGCTCTTGCAACTTAGACTGATTACCAGCAGCAAATTTTGCCTCATATTGCAAGAAATTTACTATCTACTAGTCATTCTCAAATACCTTCCAGTTGGACACATTATCAAGCACAACAAGCCGCACAACAACTTTCACATGCTGATCTGAGCTTTGTTTGACATTCTTGGGAATATCAAACTGGGCACCAACTGTAGCCAGCCTATCAACATCTTTGTTTCTTCTTCTAGGCATTGCCTAGATATTGAAGGCATTAATGTCTTCAATCAGGTCCCATACTATGTGCTTATATGACTTCAACAATTTATTCCTTGAAGCACTTTGTGATTTGATTTAGTGGACAACAAGCTCATTGTCACCAAATGCTTGTAAAATTTTTATTCCCCTCTTTTGTGTTAGCTGTATGCCTTGAATTAAGGCCTCATACTCGACCACATTATTGGTACAACTCAACTGTAATCTAAAGGAAGAGAAATAATTTTCTTTTTGGGGTGAAATTAGTACAACCCCAACACCTACTGCATTTTTAGTCCTGGAGCCATCAAAATATAATTGTCATATTCCACTTGGATCTACTATTGAATTTTCTAGATTAGGGATGATACCATCCTCCTCCTAGATACAATAAGTATCCAAACCTATTTGTTCTGCATGATCTAGGGCATCAAACTAAAAACAATTTGCTCGCTCATCAAGTAATATGTCTGGAACTTCTTCTATAGGTGTTGCAACTTCATGAATAGGGATACCCTCCTCTTCCAGATCATGGATTGTGCAATTCATGTTCAAAGGGGTAGGAGTATAAGGCTCTATGTGGTCATTGGATATTGGTTCAGCCTTAATGGTCACTTTAGTGCCATATCTAGTTCTGAATAACATATGGGACCAGTCAGAAGATAAGTGCCCACCTGTTTTAGCAGTGAAATCTCTAGATAGGCATATGTGGAAGTATGCAGGGAGGTCAATAATTGAGATATCTTGTAAAATAGAGTAGCTAGGGAATGCATGCAGGGTGAGCTTCAAATCCTTAACTACACCTACTATATTAACAATAGTGTCATCTAATTTCACTATACCCCTTGTTACAGGTTCATACTTAATGCCCAACCTGTCAAATATTTCTTTAGGCATAACAGAAGTACCAGCCCTAGAATATATCATGAAATTATGTAATAATTTATCACCAATAATGAGAGAAACATAGAAAGGAGGGGACTTATTGGTTTTACTTATGCTTGTCTCCTCTTTTGGTTGGCATAGGTTTGTTGGGGTGGTCACCTTTTCTTTTGTTGTCTCCACAGCAGGCTAATTGAAACTTGTTAGGGCTTCCTGAAGTAAATCCCTCTATGATGGGATTAACAAGGCATCCCACATAATGACATTCGGGTTAGTCCTTTTCATCTGATCAACTATGCTGAAAGGGATTTGACTAAACCTCTAGGATACCTTTGTAACCACAGTGTCAACCTTTGTTTGTTGGTAGGCATGGGGTTGTTGCTCTAGCACTGGATTTACCTTACCAACAACTTGATATGCTTGTTTTGAAGGAGTCTTGGTTGTCACACCTTCATTTGTAGCCATTTGGGATGCATGAGAGGTAGATGCTTGACCAACTGTAGGGATTGATGCATCCTTAGTGGCTCTTCTTTTGGCCCTTGTGTTGTGTTTTATTGGGATTGCACCTTGATTAATACCACAAAAGTCATCCTATGTCTAATTCATTAAGGTATAATTGTTTTATATTTATTTCTTCCCTCCCACCATCTCTTGGCTGGAACTAGGTTGTTGCTCTGGGAGGATTGGTTGGATTTGTACTGTCAAATCCTGACTAAACTATCTGCTTGAGCAAAAATCCTGATCATGAGGTTGATTGCATGGATAGCACCAATCACTGTCCTGAGCCATGTTGTTTTGTATGGGCACCAGAGGTCCAGATGTGCTTGCAGCATTGGGATGGACAACATTTAGTGGCCTGATGTAACTAGGTTGATTTTCCCTCTGCACATTACCTTGATATGACGGTTTGTTTTGCTGATAAGTCTGATTGAATGGTTGATATGGCCTACTAGGTTGTGCATGTTGTCTTCTTTCCAGCACCAATTCATTGGTCAGGCTTCTAATTAGAGCATCTTTATCATCTACCTTTTCCACTACATGTGTAATCAGAGGAGTAACATGGGTGACTATTGTAGGTATTGGCACTGCAACAAGTTGGATGATAGGTGCCTCTGGAAATAAGGGCATTCACAATTTTGGGGCAATTTTCCCAGCCTGAATTAGATAATTCGTTGCCCTTATTGCTATGTCATATGCACCTGGTAGCTTTGTCTCGCCCATGAATTGGATCATAACAGCAATATTAGGGTTTAAGGACTTCAAATAATATATGAAGGCATTGTTTGGAGAGGGCTTCACCAACAATTGAATTATATCCCATGTCTTCTAAAATTTGTAATTAAAGTCCACCATGAACTCATGGGGAGCCCTTTTGATTGTGGCTAACTGCTCCATCAAAGACAAATGATCTCTTATCCTCAAAGTGTTGGCAAAGTCTCATTCCCAAGTCATCCCAATTGTGAATGGAATTAGCCGGTAGACCTCTATACCACTGGAGTGTTTTTCCTTTGAAGGAAGAAGCGAGAAGTCTCACAGCGACATTATCTGTAGTGACATTGTGGACAGAGCACACACTAGCAATGTCTTGGATATGCTCAACAGGGGTGGTAGATTTTTCACCATTAAAGAATGGGATAGCTTTTAGGGCAGAGGTAGGGATGCCATCATATTGCACTAGGTCAAGAGGGTTTCCTCCATTGAAAGTAACAAAAGGGAGGTTCCTTGCCATGTTGGGGATATTCAGATTAATTCTAGGTATATGTAAGGTCCTTCTTGAATACTGAAATCTAATAGGAGCCGACTAGGCTCTTGAAGGAGATGGAACAACACTCCTATTCTCTCTCACAGGGGACCTAGATAATCTACTTATTCTTCTTAAAGAAATGAAAGATAACTCTACAAATTAGAAATTACCTCTTGAAGAAGATCTGGTCTACACTCCAAACATGAAATGTTGGATTGATTTGAATACTGGACCAGCAGAGTCTCTCGGTGCTTGTTGAATTTTTCCACAATAGCGAATGACCCAAGAACAACACCAAAATTTCTCAGTTAAGCTCTTACTCAGAGTAGAGGGGTCCCACTGGGCATGCCAGAAATTGTTATCACGTGGGATTGCACCCTACTTAAAGCTTGTTCAAGCATTCCAATGACACGATGGGACTAATCTCAAGGTGTGGGACCTTGTAGATAAGATCAAACCTCCAAATAAGGTTGGCTCCTCTTTCTGAACTTAAGGTTCAGAGCAATTAATTAAACCTATGCTATTGATCACCAGGGAAAAGGGAAAGAAGGAGACACTAAAAATAAAAGCTTGGTGATGCACCAGATTTAGAGTGTTAGCTGGGACTGACATAACACAACAATGACCTCAAATACTGACATAGACTCACACAAACTTACAGATTTAATAGAGGCTTGAATTAGAAAATTGTAACTACAGGAGGGACCATTTTATCCATATAATAAGCTATAGATTCCAAGTAAACATAGAGAAAAAGCATAAGAGAGGTAAAATATTAGTAATTATATTGATTGTGAAGGCTAAATAGTTATTACAAAAGAGAGATAATTTATTACAGAGAGGTAGACACAAAATAACCATCTACATTAATTGGTGAACCATTATCAGAGACATCAAAGGCTCATCTTCAAGCACAATGCATCAAATCTGACTGGTTCTTATTAATGTGTTACAAGGTCTATGATGAAAAACTATCCAACCTATATATTAACCTAGAAGAACAACTAACCAACAGAAATACATCTGAAACACATGCATATATAGCTTTTACAAATCACTATAGTAGCCATGGACGTGAGAAAGAGTGATCAACAAGGGAAACCGTTGCCCATGCTGTAATAACTTCACTTCTATGTCCTTGGAATGCGCCCAGATGGCTCTGCCCTTGAAATCTGCTGAAGATCGCTTGCCCATGCCTTGGGTATAAGAAATTCAATGCAAAGGAGCTATAGTAAAATAGGGGCTGAGAAATCCATTTCCAACAAGTAATTAGGCTTTGAAGAAGCATTAATGGTAGTCAAGAGGGTCATTGAGTAGTGCCATTGCATTCTAAATAGTAGAAAAGGCCTTGAAGATGAAACAGGTCAGGCCTCGACCAATCGGGCTTCCTCTGATTGGTCTTCCACTGATCGGGCCTTTGAAAAGTGAAGGAGGAAACCCTGATCTCCCGAGTCTGAAAGGGATAATAGGGAAACCATCAGGCTTCAGAGATTAGGCCTTCACTGTGCATCGTGTTTTTGAAAAGAAGAACCACCTGATCCCTGACTGCACAATACTTAGAACTAATTATGAAGATCGGTGGGAATCAGGCCTCGGGCCTTCCGCCTTCCGCCTGCCAACAGAAAAGAGGAAGAAGAAGACCTTGCTTGCTGAAGTCTAAAACACTTAGATAGATTTATGAGCCCAGTTGACTTCAACCAATAGGCCTTCCACCAGGATTGCCTACCAAATGGAAGGAAAAATACCATAACCCTAGCCTTCAAGCTCTGTAGCACTTAGGCATTAAAAGGCCCCTTTCAAATTTGAGCATGTGTCAACAGTTCACATCAACACACCCCTCATCGGGTCCCACTTAATTGACATTGCAATCCTATGCTCTACATCCATGTGGAATGTACTAATACCACTCTTTGAAGTCCTTAGGCTAACCTTGTACACGTGATAGCCTATTGCAACATCGTAGAGCTAACTTGGCTCTGACAACTATCCTTTGTGTAGATGCAAAGTTGTCAGAGATTTGGAGATCGGGCCTTCCTATTCATGCATGCTCCGCAAAAGATGAAAGGCTGCAAGCCCGCCCTTTGATGTCTGATACACTTAGGCTTTTTTGCTAGAAACCAAGGTGGTCTTCAGAGCTAACAGACATGGCATAGTGAAGAAGGGAACCTTGATCTCCAAAACCTCGAAAAGGCATGAAACATAAGGAAAACACTTAGGATTTTGGGCTTAAGTGTCGAAGCCTTGGCATTGATTTTATAGGAGACATTGAGGAACGTGATAGGCCTCCAATTGTAGATCTCCTTAGGATCACTGAACTTAGGTATGATTTTGATATTGCCTTTGTTGATTAAGTTGTCTAATGAGCCATTTTGCATTGCTTCAAGATAAACTTTATGCAAATCATAGCCCACTGTATCCCAAAAAGTTTTGTAGAACTCACAAGGGGAAGCCATCCAAGCTAGGGGATTTTTCATTGGCCATAGAAAATATAGTCTCCTTGAGATCTTCTTGAGTTAGAAGCTAATCACATAGAGTGCATTGAGCACTAGAGACTTGACAAGGGACTAAAACAAGACATCGTTGCAATGCAGAATCCTTGGTTAGAGTGTAAGCCTAGGCTGAGAAGACTTGTTCATAGTGATGAACAAAGTCTTGAAGGATGTATGGTAACTCTTGGAAGAGTTGTTGCCCCTCTCGTATTTTCTAGATGGATTGAGAAGCATGTCGAGCTCACATATCCTAGAAAAAATCTTTACAAACAATGTCCCTAATCTTAAACCAATGGAGTCAAGCCTTGATTTGAGCCCCATGGGTTGAATGGACATCGACGATCTACTTCTGTTGCCAGAGTTGTGCCACCCAGAGTTGGGTGGCCAAATCAAACAGATGAGCCTTGAAAGCAGCGGTGGCAAGGTAGAGCTCTTGGGTGGTGGCTTCATAAGAGTGACAGTGGAAATGGGAAAGTTTCTACCCTTAAATGTAGAGGAATCATGAAGTCCAAGTGATGGCATCATTCCACCAAGTTATCCAACCAGTCCCATGTATGGGACATGGTTCTAAGTTCCAAACATGTTGAATATGAGTTGAGATGGCCTTGTGATGGAGAAGTGATGTGTTAAGAAAAATTGAGTCTTCAAAACTTTGGGTTTAGAAGTTCTCCATTCAATATGAAACCATATTGGGAAATGATCAAATAAGACAAGATCAACCAGTGGTTTGATAGGCAAGGAATAACAATTGGCAAATGAAAAGAATGACTGGGCAGGAATCATGGTATGATCAAGTCATTTAAAGACCCTGTCAAGGCCCACTCTTAAATTACTCCATGTGTACCAAAGTGAATGATCTTGGTGACATCCAACATTGGTATTGAAAAGACCTAATTTATTACACATAATAAAGCAAGCCTCTCTTTTGCCAATTTTCCACCACATAGGCAAGGTTCTGTATTTATCATATGCACACTCAATCACATTAATATCCCCACATAAAACCCAAGTGGCGGCCAATAGTGAATGAGCGATCCATCTCTAAAGAGAAGATCTCTCCACAACATCATTGTGAGCATAAACATTAATAACACCAAAGGAATGATTATTGACATTGAAAAGAGTCCATAATGCATGGTTGGTGGGGTCACATCCATGATCAACCAATAGTTGATGCCACGTAGAAGAGAGAAAGGCGACAACTCCGCCTCGGCCAGCCTCATGGTCATTGCAAAAAAATGGTTGGAGGGCGAAATAACTCAGCACACCACTGAAAGGAAAAAGCCAGACACTTTGACCTCCTGAAGGAAAATAACATCTAAATCTAAAAACTGACGATGAGCATCGTGAACGAAGTATTTTCGTGGAGGTCTGTAAGACCTCAAACATTCCACAAAATATAATTCATGAACAAGGATCGAGAGTCATCTCCTCATTATCCAGCTCGTCAAGAGCAAAATAACTATTCCAAAACAAAGCATCATTTGTTGCAAATCTTCCAATTTAGAAGTTGAGTTAGATAAGCTATCGTTTGGATGACACAGATTATCCTTCTTCAAGGTGCCTAGGTGGGTTGTAGGATCTCCTCTGCTTAGTAGGAGGCGGGGAAGGGTGGCGCGTCATGATGGCCGGCAGTTGTGAGCCAATAGAGCCCGCTGGTGGGGATTTGAAAGCCTTCTTCTCTTGAGATGAGGGGGAAATGGAAGATTTCCCAACATCGGAGGGTTTTGAAATAGTCTTCACTGCTGAAGCCTCGAACTAGAGGCTTTGGGGGCCAAATTGGAGGCAATCGAGTTCTTGTTTCACTGATTGACCATTGTGGACCATCCTTCCTCTTCTTGTGCAGGAGGAGACAGTCTCGAAGAGGGTTGTGCCAAAGGTTTAGGGCACAAAGATGGTAAAGGGTACTATTTCGAATCTTTTGCTCAGAGGACTACAATGATAGTAGGTGTCAGACAAATTACTATATTAGACCCACTGGGAATAGTGGGTTTAGACAACTTGTATATCCACAAAGTCTTTGAGGTCATTAGAGAGGTTGACCTCGACACAGACGCACTGGTGGGGACGAGTCGAATAGAACAGTTCAAGTTCTATGCATACCACAGTGTCGAGTGAGGACCCTATTTGGTGCAAGAAATTCCAGTAAGGAAAGAGAAGACTAGGGAACTCAACCCAAATAGGAACTTGAAAGGATTTGTCATCTGAGATGATAAAGTCACAAGTTCAAGGTTTGAAAATGGGAAGGGAAGAACGAACAAGCCATGGGCCCCTGCTGAGACAACCTCAACATGGTTGGCCTTAGCAAAACGAAAAAGAAAAAAACCTTTGGTAAGGGTTTGCATGGCATCAAGATGAATCCCATGCGAGGACCAAGCTTTGCCGACCCATTCTTTGAGCATGTTTTCAGGGGGGCCCTTCCTACAAAATACCCAATTAAAGTGAAAATATCTGGCCATTTGCAAGCATTATCAAAATAAGTAATGGGAAGAACAATAGTTGGAGGTGTTTCAAGGGATGTACCTCATGGAACACCTTGGGTACAAACTTCTGAGGGCATTTTAATGGGAGAGCCATTGGATGTCACCATTAAGCCTTGAACTCCAGTGGTAGCAACTACGGAGGAATGGAAGGCCGAGGCCATAAATAGTGGGTAGAAAATGTCTAAAAGCTAAGCGGCGTTACCTGCACTACAATAAATGCAAACAAGCACAATTTCCTACAAAATGTAATGTGACGCATAGCAAAGCGAAAACCTAGGAGAATTTCCTCTCATAAAAAATAAAATAAAAATTAAAAAATTCAGTATCGCTTCTTTCTTGTAAACAACACTTAAGAGTGCCATCAAATAGTTGATATACAAAAATATTTAAGGCCCTTTCGACTAAGCAATTCATATGATGACTCTAAAAAAATTATAAATATCTATAGGTATGATGTTTTGAAATCTATATTAATGAATCTGAATACTTGTAGATCAAACTATGTTTTTTAAGTACTAATTAATTCAGAAACATTTAGATTGATTTATGAATGTCTATACCTAGCCAAAAGGAAACTATAAATATATATATGTATATGGATCGTTTAATAATACCTTTAGATAGTGTTATTAATATCTAACATATAACTTACTAGGTGTGGACCAAACCATTACAACTCTTTTTTTATATTGAAAGAATACAATAGCACAAGATAAGAATACCACTCAGCGAAACAGTTAGAGAAGACACACAACAGAACTATAACTTCAAAACAGCAAAACCACAGTTATAAGTAAAATCTAGTGGACTGTATAAACAACTACCAACCCACCAAACTGTAACAGCAACACAATATAGATGTCCATTGAACCAGAACACTGAGATGGCTGGCTGTGATTAGCAAGAGAAACTATTATGGATAAATACATTACAAAATACATTACAACTCCGTAAAATACAAATTGCACTTAGCCATACTTAAAAGCATAGCGTCGTGCAAAGATATCTTCTTCAATCATAATTACAGTAGACGACAATTTTAGGAATAAATCCACTTTTCATGAGTCGACTTTTTGTCATTTCATGAACTTACTAATTGTCGTACTTGTTTGAAATTGATATGTTCATGCTTTTCATGCTGAAATATTTGCACGGAATGTTTATTTATTTAAAAGTTAAAGGTGATTTTTAAACAAAACAAAATTTATATTACAAATTTATTTATTTCTAAGATAGCTTTAATGTGTTTTTTTTTAATTTTTTACAAAAATTTTAATATTATAATAGATTTATTTGGAAGGAATTTAATTGATTAAAAAAATTTCACTCTTTATATATAGAGAGGGGTATCTTCAAGAGAAATATTGTTTGCTCAAGTTGGTTAGAACTTGATTCCAAACTAATCTCTTATATACTATACTTTCGAGGGATTTAAACTTTGTGGATGGCATAATCAAGGAACATACCATCATCCTCACCAATTGTACTCAATCAATTGAACTAAACCCTTTATTACAATTCAATTTTTGATGATTGATAGTAAATTTAATTGTAAAAAGCACTCCTGATTTATTATTAAGGTGAAAAAATTATTTACCATACTATTATTAGTTAGGACTTGAATTATAAAAACAAACCTATTCTAATGGAATAAGATTGAATGTTGAGACAAGATTGAACCAAAAAAAAATCTAAAGAATAATTATTAGTAATGATATCATTAACTAAGATAATAATAACATATTTTTAATTTAATCCCATTATTACTATTATAATAAAAATACAAATATAATAATAATAATATGATTTTTCTAAGAGTGCATATAATTGGTGATTTATTAATATTTTTCATATTTCATTGGATTTGATTTGCAACTTTTTTTAATATTTTATAAAATTTTTAGCTTTTTTTTAGTCATTGCATTAGTTGAGATTCACTTTAAAAATATCCGAAACATTGATATCACATTGATGCTAAAAGCTTATATGCACTTAAGTACAAAACACTATAAATCAAACTCTTAAAATTAATTTAGGTACCTGTTTTTATTATTCATGTTTTTATATATTCTTTAAAATTTAATTGTATTCTATTTATTAAGATTTTTTAAATAATATATAAAACACTTATTTAAGCAAAAAAATCTTTAAAATGTAAAGGATATAAATTCTTCCCAAATAATATATATATCCTATATTATAATAAAAATAATAATACTCTTATTTAGATATATGATTCTATTAACAAATTAATTTTGGATTCTTGAAATAACATGATCTTAGTTTATTATATATTTTTTTAGTAGAAAATTCCCTTGCATCCTCACATTTTTGTAAGTTTAAATTATTTCATGATCAAATTAAAAATATTTTAAAGAAGTATCAAAGCTTGAAACATGCTTTGGTCTATTTTAAGATATTAATTTTTAATGTGAAGTTTAAATTATTTCATGATCAAATTAAAAATGTTTTAAAGAAGCATCAAAGTTTGAAACATGCTTTAGTCCATTTTAAGATAATAGTTTTTAATGTGAAGTTTAAATTATTTCGTGATCAAATTAAAAATATTTTAAAGAAGTATCAAAGCTTGAAAGATGCTTTGGTCCATTTTAAGATAATAATTTTTAATGTGAAGTTTAAATTATTTCATGATCAAATTAAAAATGTTTTAAAGAAGTATCAAAGCTTGAAACATGCTTTAGTCCATTTTAAGATAATAGTTTTTAATGTGAAGTTTAAATTATTTTATGATCAAATTAAAAATGTTTTAAAGAAGCATCAAAGCTTGAAAGATGCTTTGATCCATTTTAAGATAATAATTTTTAATGTGAAAACAAAAAGACATGTTTATTGAAGGTTGCACTTTCCATCATCATAGGTACAAATTAACTAGCTTTTTGTTTTATATAATTATATGAAATTAATAAATATATAAATATTTTTAAAATGATTTTGGAAATTCACTTTGAGATGTTTCTTATTTTTGAAAAACAATTAAATTATATTATATTATGTGAGTTAATTAAATAAACTAATTTATATAACAATAAATTTAAATATATGAATTAAGTTTAGATATATAATAAATGATAAAAACATATAACAAAATTATTTTAAAATTTTATATACAAATTTTATTTATTTAATAAAATTAGTTACATTGAGTTAACTTTTAAAATTATAATTGTTTTGATTGGCAGTTTTATATTAAACTTAGATGGATACACCAATCTAAACTAGACCTCTTCAACATTATTTAATTAAAATAAACTTCTAACAAACTTCCAACTAAAAATAATGTGTAAGCATGAAAATTGGCGAGATATTATTAAAAGAGAAGACTTTTGGTCCATATTATTCATGTGGACGCTAAGAATCCAGTGCAAACAAATATGGGGGACAAGGAGCCTCACAAGGATCATCTTGGACTTTGACAATCAAATACGCATTTACTTTTATATTTACTTTAATTTTAATAAGTGTTTTAATTTTTTTCTTAAATGAAAGTCATTCTCACACCTTAACTCTCTATAAGTTAAATTGTAGTCCATTAGAGGACAAAGTAACTTCACATGAATTGCATGTTTAGTCAAGATGAAGGGGTCATGTACTGCAATCCAAGACAAATAATATTTTTATAATATTCAATCTTGGTCATGCCTCAATGGGCATGATTATAACCTAAGACTTATGGGAAGATGGGATTTATAATTAAAGCTTGGAGCTTTGCACTTATGAAAGTCCACATAGGAAAATGTTCACGTGGGATATTATTATTTTTGGGGGGGTATTTTTTTAATTTTATAATATTTTGGGGAATAAAATCTATGTTGCATACTCTTGTTAATGGGTTAATAGTGAAACATGAAAGATGGTATGGAAAGTTCTATCGATTAATTTTTGGAAATAAAAGTTTGACAAGTTTTTTTTATGATGGTAACTTAGGTTTGACAATGGTGAGTTTTGTCTTACAATTCATGTTGTGGCTTTATCAAAGGGGACAATGTTTTGTTAGGTCTTAAGACCAACCATGAGGTTGAATGTGAAGTGGTCATTATTGGTATTTCGTTGGCTAGCTTTTAAGGGTTGTAAGAAGCTTGTGGTGGAGGGAGATTCCATGAATGTTGTCAATGGCTCAAAGAAAGAGTATTGTTTGAATTGGAAGTTTAATTGTCTTTTGGAGAAGTCGATTAGATGTTATTAGTGATTTGAAGCTATATCCTTTTCTCATTGTTACCATGAGCAAAACAAGGTGGCAAACATGTTAACTAACAAAGGTATTGACTTGACTCCCTTTTAATGTTAGAAAGCTCAAATGTAGTGGATTGAAATGGGTTGGAGGACTTAAAGTGAGATGAGAATCATTGTTATTAGTAAATATTACAACATTTTCTCATTATAATGAAAGCTCTTGTGTAGGTTGATGCAATGTGTTGGGGACTATGTTATATTGATTGTTTCAATTATCTTGACACTTGTGAAGAGTTTTTTATGGGTAGTGTCCTTTCATTTTTGTATGCCATCATTGAGGTTGCTTGGTGGTTGTGTTGGTGGTGTTTTGTGCTTACACCTCTGTGGTTGCCGATAATGTTTTGGTGTCTAGATTTTAGGTGGTTGATAGTTTGTTTGTAATGGCTTAGAAGAGGTCAAGGAATCTGTAATGTCCCCTTTATCAGTAAATATTAGAAAATGTTAGCCTTAATTATTTTAATTTTCTGAATGCTAACTGGGCTCAATAATGTTGCTCTTAAAATATTATTATATGTTATCCTTATGTCTTATTTTACAACTCAATTATTTGATAACTTATAGTCTTTTAAAAATAATTAAATTACACTCCTCCTTGTGAGCGTTAGCTTCTGGTGGGCCCTCCCTTATGTATGCCTATTTTAGGAATGCTTTGTGGAGTGGAGCGCATAGTGGTGGATATTAATTATTATTCTTTATTTGCATGAGTGTGGGGTGTTGGGAAAATAAAATATATAGACTCATTCGCTCATTTGGACAGGCAGGCTATTTGGATATATGAAATTCATCTGGTGCTATTTAGCAGAGATATTTTGGAGGTTGTTTAGCCTTAGACTTCATCTAGTTTCGGTTGTGCAATATCAACCCTAGCTCGGTAATTTGTGATTTTCACTCAGAAAATCAAAAGAGCATAAATGGAGTTGTTTAGCAGGGTATGAATTTGACCATTTTTGAGGAGTTTTGATGAATATCAAAAGATTTTGGATTGGGTATTGATTTTAGTGTGGATAGGAGTAGATAGCAGCAATGCAAGAGGTAATTTGAAGAACTTTATCATTTGCTTTAATTTCCTATGAGTGTCGTACAATGGAACCATATGGAGGAAGGCCATACCATGAAAATGTTGCAAGTATGTGCTAACCGGTGTTGTCATTGATGTCAACATGATTGTGTTGTCATTGGTGTCAACTATGTCTTCTGATATTGAGTGATTGTTGCTTCATTGAGTTGTCATGTTAAGGTGATTTGAATGACTTGAAGAAGTGCTAATGATGCTAGCATATTGTTCATGTTGCTGAGTTTCCAAGTGCTTTTGAGAAAATTTGCTCTCCAAGTGGAAAGAATGTGTTGAAGATTATTCTAGCTTGCAGGATACTGACTGAGTTTTTGCTTCTCATTTCTTCTATGTTGAAGACCAGAGTATGAGATTTGGATATGTTTTATAGAAGTGTTTGAAGGTACTAAATCTAGAATTTGGTGGTTTGGATCACTGTGCAGTAGAAGTTGTGTTCACCAGTTTGAAGACTATATTTGACAGAGTTTTTGAGTTGTGCAGTGGTGTCTGAGAGAAAGTATTTTGCTTCGTATTTCTCCACATAGTGGTTTCAGGTGATGCAGTTCTGGACATATGTTTATAATGTCCCTAGCTATCTTTATTCCAAAGGATTTGTGATTTGGTGCTCCGAAAAGAAAGTTATTGAATAGCAGAACTTAGCAGTGTTGTTTGTAAGTTATCTTCAAGTGAGATTTGTTGTCTTCAAGTGAAACTTGTTGTAGCTGGATTTGTTGGCTCCCAAGTGATTTTATGTTGTTTGTGGATGTCTCAGATCATGTTAAAGGCTTGAGTTTGATCCGCAAGCTAAGATTAAGTTCTTGGAAGTGTGTGTCTAAGTATTCTTAGTGTTTGCACAAGTTTGGCCGACTTGGGTGCTAACACTCTTTGCGGTTGTGTTTCATGGATTGTAGAAGTGTGTTGAAGCATGTGAAGATGTATTTGGGTTCGAGCTAAGCCGTGAAGTGTTCTTTCATTCATTTGCTCTACAAGTTTATTTAGGTCCAGACCTAATTTGAATTATGTATGTTTGCTGACCTTGGAGACTATTCCAAAGGTTGTAGATTGTATTGCCGACCTTGATGTATGTTCCAAGGTTGATGATTGGTATAAATAAATGTAATAAATCCATGTGTAGTGAGTGTGGGTGCGAAGATGTGAAGACGAAAGTGTTTTTGTTGTAAGGCAACGAAGGTGATATGTATTGTGCTTCAATGGAATTGAACTTAGGCATGGTGTAGATGCTACCATATCAGTTCATGGCAATGAGCCACCCCTCTTGGCAGTGAGCCACCTCTTGGTAGTGAACCACCTCTTGGTAGTAAGCGTTTTGTAGTGAGCATTCTTTTGTGTAGTGAGCCTCTTTTGTTATTCGGTATTGTTACTACATTATATTGTGAGCCAACACTCACCGTGGTTTTTCCCTTTTATGGGTTTCCACGTAAAAATCTGGTGTTCATGTGTGTATGGTGTTGATGTGTTTAAGTTTTGATTCTGTACTTCATGTTTAATCTACATAATAGATTAAGGGGTTAAAATAAGTGAATTTGTGAATGTAATTTTGTTCAAGAGAATTTAAGGTTGTTGATACAAGTGATTCACCCCTCCTCTCAGTTGTCTTGTGCCTTCAACAGAAAAAATATGAAAACACTGTATTGCTATTTGAAAGAATGGGAGAGGGTTCTTTGTCTTATTAGATGTAGAATAAGACAAAATATTGGCTAAGTAAGCAGGTTTGACTGAGGTTTTAGCTGATCGTACTCCTTTCCAAGCTACTATAAAACACAAAAAGTACGTGGGAGTCAAGGAAATTATTTGCTACCTTTTGTGCATGGTTTATAACATCCTTTGGAGTCACCTAGGGTAGGAGCACCTATTGCAAAAGGTCCTGAGTGAGAATATGAAGTATTTATTGAATTACGGTTGATTTGGTTCCCAGGCATCCGTACCAGCACTGATTCTTGTAGAGTTGCATCAAAAAATACTTCAGGATAGACTTGTTTAGGCATTATGGTGCAGTCACGGTAGGAGGGTTCACAGAGTGAATTGTCCAGATCGTACAGCAAGAGTAAACACAACAGAAACAACTCAAAGATATGAAACAAATGCAAATTCAATCATTCAATATATCAAAGAGTTCAAATACAGATCGACCAGCAATATGCGGGCTTACAATTAGGGCTCAAAGGCCTAATTTCAGAATATCAAAATATGCACAAGATATAGCTTTGAAGTTCCCTCGCACAAAATCTAAACTATCAACTATCACTATTATCCTGAACTACTTTCCTAAGGATCTATTACATCAATATATATCATCTCTGGTATAAAAGATTCCTCCGCATCGGCCAAGGAAGATCACAAACTCCAATGAAGAGCTGTAACGTGTGTACATGGATAGGTCAGACCTAATCATGTAGAACACCTCCACAAATGTATGGAATGATGTGCGGATCTTGGGGAAGGTCAGCCATGAACCAAAGATCATTGAATGATGTGTTATTAGACTCCACAAGTTGAGGAATGTTCTACAGGTCTTCTCCTTTAGTTGACTATCAGAGATTGTCAAGATGCTCTGTTCTAAGAAAACAATCGATCTTCTGATAGCGATAACTTTCCGGTAACTGATCCAAATGCTCTAAATTTTGGATATGATGTAGATAAATGAATCTAGATGCTAAGTCTAGCTCTGCAAGATCTGAAATGCAACTGGGGTAGAATGAGAACCAAAATACAAAAACTGCTACTAACTGAACTGCCTGAACTGAACTAGAAAATGAAAAGAAACAAACTAAATTACAAACAAACTAAAATGTAAATGTTTTTGGTTGATACAAGATTGCTCTTGAACCAGGGATGCTCCTGCATCAAACATTCAGGGTTATTAAAAAAGTGAGTCCTTCACTTTGTTAGGGCTAGGGGAGAACCAAGACGGTCCACCTCAGCCTAAGAAATCCATGATGAATCTTCTTCTGGTCTACCTTTCCACTTCACAAGGTATTCTTTGTATTGTATTCCTCTGGTGCTGCATCCAATTCTGTTGTCCAAAATGTCTTCAATCTACTCCAATTCTTGTTGTGATAACTATTTCTTTAAATCCTCTGTCATGTTGTCACTGAACTCTGCTTCATGATACTAATATAGGTCAGCAATGTTGAAAATAGGTGATATGCCCAATGTCTTCGGTAGCTCCACTTCATATGCATTTCTTGAATCAAATTTCTTGAGTATCCTACAACGTCCAAACTTCTTCATCTTCAACTTGTTATATGCCCCAACTGAAAATCTCTCTTTTCTCAAGTACACCATCACTTCATCTCCAACTTTAAATTCCTTATGTCTTCTCTTCTCATCCGCCTTTTCCTTATACTTAATGTTCATATCCTTCAAACACTTCTTCACTTGATCATGCACAGCCTTCATATGTTCTGCAAATTCTTCTGCCTCTGCACTTCTCTTTTCTTCCAAACTGGTATCTCTCAATTTTGCAGCTCCTCTAGGGTTCACTCCGGTAACAATCTCAAAAGGTGTTCTTCTGGTACTCCTATTTACTGAATTATTGTATGTAAACTCTACTTGTGAAAGAATTAAATCCCAACTACCTGTCTTTTCTCCAACCAGACATCTCAACAAGTTTCCCAAACTCCTATTCACTACCTCTATCTATCCATCAGTCTGTGGGTGAAATGTTGAACTGAACTTTAAATCTATCTTCATCTTCTTCCAAAGTGTTCCAAAAGTATCCAACAAACTTTGTATCTCTGTCTGAAACTATACTCTTAGGTAATCCATGCAATCTCACACTCTCTTCAAAAAATAGGTCTACTACATGCACTGCATCAGTTGTCTTCTTACAAGGTATGAAATTAGCCATCTTTGAAAATCTGTCCACCACTACAAATATTAAATCATGTCCTCTCTGTGTCTTTGGCAATCCCATTACAAAATCCATGCTTATGTCTTCCCAAGGTCTCTTCGGTACTATCAAAGGTTTGTACAATCCAGTATTCTGACTACTCCCTTTTGCAACTTGACAGACTCTACAATTCTACACAAATTTCCTAACATCCTTATGTATCTGAGGCCAAAAGTAATTTTCACTTACCAAAGCCATTGTCTTGTCAATGCCAAAATGTCCTGCCAATACTCCATTATGTTTCTCCTTGATCAAATTATCTCTCATTGAACTCTTAGGTATGCATAATTGATGTCCTCTTAACAACATATCTTCCTGAATAAAATAATCCAACCACTTACTCATATTTGTCACAATAGGTTCCTTACATGCTTTCCAAGGTTCTGCAAAATCAATGTCTCCTTGATACATGTTCTTCAATTCATCAAAACCCAATACTTTAATTCTCATTTATGTCAACAAGTTCCTTCTCCTACTAAATGCATCTACAACTTTGTTAGATTTTCCACTCCTATGCTTCAACACAAAAGTGTAACTCTGCATGAACTCTACCCATCTCATGTGTCTCTAATTCAACTTACCTTGATTGTTCAAATATTGCAAAGCTTGATGATCTGTATACAACACAAACTCTTTAGGCAACAAGTAATGTCTCCACTTCTTCAAGGCTTGAATTATGGCATAGAACTCTTGGTCATAAACTAAATATCTTCTCCTTGCATCATTCAACTTCTCACTAAAACATGCTACAGGTCTACCTTCTTGACTTAATACTTCTCCAATTGCACTCCCACTTGCATCACAATCCACTTGAAATATCTTATTGAAATCCGGTAATGCTAAAACAGGTTGTTCTATCACCTTCTGCTTCAACAACTCAAAAATTTTGTTTGCTCCTAATGTCCACTTAAAATATTTTCTATCACCTCTCATTGTCTTTGTCATAGGGTTACAAACTGAATTAAAATTTTTTATGAACTTCCAGTAGAAACTAGCCAATCCATGAAATGATCTAACCTCTCCAATGCTCTTCGGTGTAGGCCATTCAACAATTGCTCTCACTTTCTCAGGGTCCATCTCCAATCCTTCCGCAGAAATCACAAATCCTAAATACACTAGTTCTTCCTTCATGAAACTACACTTCTTGATGTTTATCAGCAATTTCTCTTCTCTCAACCTCTGCAAAACTTGTCTAATATGCCACAAATGTTCTTCTTTTGTCTTACTAAAAATCAGAATATCATCCAAGTACACAATCACAAACTTACCCAAGAATTTCTTCAAGACTTCATTCATCAATCTCTTGAAAGTACTCGATGCATTTGTCAATCCAAAAGGCATCACTAACCACTCATACAATCCTTCATTTGTCTTAGAAGCAATCTTCCACTCATCTCCTTCTCTAATTTTGATATGATGGTATTCACTCTTCAAATCTATCTTTGTGAAATATCTTTCTCCACTCAAACAATCCATGATATCATCAATTCTAGGTAAAGGGAACCTGTACTTAACTTAGATCTTATTTATTGCTCTAGAGTCAATACACATTGTCCATTCTCAATCTTTCTTCGGTGCTAACACTGCAGGTACTGCACAAGGACTCAAACTTTCTCTGATCAAACCTTTCCTCAACAACTCATGTATCTATCTATTCAATTCTTCATTCTCTGCCGGTGTCATTCCATGTGCTGCTTTATTAGGCAAACTAGCTCCCGGTATAAGATCCATGTGATGACTAATACTCCTTATAGGTGGCAATCCTTCAGGCACATTATCTGATATGATGCCTTCATACTCTATCAGCAACTCTTTTATCTCTTTCAGTTGTGATTCTTTAGTCTCCTTCTTCAATGTTTCAGGCTTCTTAGGAATCAAAACATAACACATATTCTCATGTCTCAAACCATCCAGAAATTTTCTTCCATCTACCAAACAGATTCTAGCATTCTTACATACTTCACTCTTAGGATCATCCTCCAAAGGAATCAAGGTAATTCTCTTCTTATTTGATGTTATAGTGTATGTATTCTTTCTCCCATCATGTATAACTTTCCTATCATACTGCCAAGGTTTACCCAAAAAAATATGACATACATCCATAGGCATAATATCACACAAGACTTCATCATGATATTTTCCAATATGAAATTTCACCAAGCCTTGTTCACTCACCAGTACCTTATGATCATCTTGAATCCATGCTATCTGATAGGGCTTAGGGTGTTTCAATCTTTCCAACTTCAGCTTAGTCACTATCTCCTCTGAAACTAGGTTATCTAAACTGCCACTATCTATTACAACTTTACAACATTTACCTCTAGATTTGCATCTGGTTCTAAACAAACTCTTCCTCTTTGGTGGTTCTTAATTTATCTCTACTTGAAATAGTGCTCTCCTCATCACAAGTGATTCTCCTTTCTCCAGTTTACCAACTGAACTAGGTGATCCAACAGGTTCTTCTTCAACATAGGATGCTCTTCCAGTGTTCTATGTCTTGTTACTTGTACTACCCTGATTACATTCAAATGCTCTATGTCCTTCACCTCCACACTTGAAACAAGTGACTCTAAATGTTCTCTTATCAAATCCCCTTCCTTCTCTTTTGTATCCTTCATTCTGGTATGCACTATTATCTCTCTCATCCTTCTTAAATGTATTGTCAAACTTGTTCTACTCCGGATGTGATCTGTCTCCTCTAGAAAATGTTCTTCCTCTCTAAAATTTACCTCCTCTACCTCTGTCTCTGATCATGTCTCTTATTCAATTTATCTTCAACTTTCAGGGCGAACTGATATGCTTCCTCCAAAGATGTCATCATTACCAAGCTCAGTTCTTCTTAAATGTTTAATCTTAGTCCGTTGATGTATCTAGCCACTTTCTCCTTTCTTGCTTCACTATGCCCCGTCCTTGTGATCATCTTATGAAATTCTTCAGTATACTCTTTCACATATTTCTCCTTTTGTCTCAGGTTTTGCAATCTTTTCAACAGCTCCAACTCATAGTCATCAGGTATGAATTGATTCTTCAGTTTTGTCACCATCCTATCCCACTTTGTAATCTTTTCTTTTCCTCTTCTGTTTATATCCAACTAAATTTCTTTCCACCATATAGCAGCATGTCCTTTCAACTTTGTCTTTGCAAATTTCACCTTCTCTAGATCTTCAACCTCTTCATATTCGAAGTATTCTTCCATGTCATTTATCCTATCAATCAACTCTTCAGGTTTCAAATTGCAAGTGTAGTTTTGTACATCAACTCTAGGTCTTTTCCCAATCTTTGAAATAGCTCGCGATATCTTGACTTGATCTGATTCTTCTTCTTCATCACCTCCTGGGGTTTCGCCAATTTGTTCAATAGATTGAGATTCCTCTTCATCATCACTTTCAACATGAGGTCTCAGTGTCAATCCTCTTTGTCTATTTTCCTCAACAACATGCAAATGAATTCGCATTGTTTTCATCATTTCCATCATCTCATCCATTCTTGCAGCCATTGTTCCTATAGCAACAACTCTCCTCGATGACATTCTTCCTAAGATCAAGTGTAAATTGCCTCAAGTTTAGCGATCGAGCTACAAGGTGACAACTGCCTCACAATCGGTGATCAGTTGTGACACAAGTAACCTACCTCAAGTTAGTGATCTATCCATAGAAAGATCTTACAAAATTTCTTCGCCAACTTCACTCAATTTGTTGCCAAAGATTCAAACTTTCGCTCTGATACCACTTGATGCAATCATGGTAGGAGGGTTTACATAGTGAACTGTCCAAACCGTACAGTAAGAGTAAACACAATGGAAACAAATCAAAGATATGAAACAAATACAAATTTAGTCATTCAGTATATCAAAGAATTCAAATACAAATCGGCTAGCAATATGTGGGCTTACAATTAGGCCTCAAATGCCTGATTTCAGAATATCAGAATATGCACAAGATATAGCTTTGAAGTTCCCTCGCACAAAATCTAAACTATCAATTATCACTATTATCCTGAACTGCTTTCCTAAGGATCTATTACATCAATATATATCATCTCTGGTACAAAAGATTCCTCCACGTCAGCCAAGGAAGTGTTGGAATTGGTTCAGACAACTGAGAGGGGGGGTGAATTAGTTGTCACACAATTTAAACTTTTCTACCTTTAATCTTCTTTTACAACTTCTAATCAAATTAATGATATAAACATTAAAGCATGAATCAATGACACATGAGAAAAAACATAAACAACACATTTGACACCAAGATTTTGACGTGGAAACCCAGTTAAGGGAAAAACCACGGTGGGGGTTAACCCACAAAGATTATACTCTGTTAAAAGTATGACAAAGGGCAATGCACATGCATTCGGGCTCACTGCCCAGAGCTCACTTCTCAAAAGAAGGCTCACTACCTACAAAAAGAAGATTACAATGAATTTGAACTGATAATTAGCATCTATCAATGCAAGGATTCAGTTTCGGTTAAGCACAAAATACTGACTTGATACACTTCATCTTTACTCTGCCCTATTTACTTTTCTACTAACATATGAACCTTAGATCTCTACCCTTTTGCACTTATTCCATAGTCGCATCACACACACTTCAATCACTTAAATCCATTGGCTATATATACTCGCATCATGATATTCAATGACTTTTCAGGTTGCTTCAAGAACACTTAGAACTTTGTTGAAGACTCTGCTCTGTTGGCTAAATCCATGCATAACTTGTAACCCAGACCAAAACTTGCATTCACAAATCCTCAATCATGTTAGCCACTATCACTGATCGTCACAAATCATCCTACTGACAACTTCCATTTATCTGAAACTAAGATCAATTACAAGGTCGGCTTGTTCTTCTACTATCTGCACTGTCAAACTGTAACCCTATACTCAAATGCAAATAGCTTTTGAATCCTTCATCACCAGAGGTTAAGATTCTGGATTTACATTACCCTAACAATCCTTATGACTCCTTCAGATCCGTAGCCTACTCTAATTTACCACCGGAGAGATCCGGACCAAGATACCGAACCCTGTCTCATGCTCTATCTTTGTCTACTCGGACTTAGATAAGTTATGATTCTGACTTCTAGTATGAACAAATTGTGTTATGCGGATGAGTGGAATAGTCTTAGTTGCCATCAATGACAACACCTGTCATGCGAAGTAGTGTCTCTTGCCAACAATCTCCCCCTTTGGCATTGATGGCAACACTTAGTGAAAAATGACTGTGTTACTCATTTACTCCCCCTTACTCTATATTCTTATGCTTCTCCACTAATCTCGGAGCTCCCGCTTTGCTGGATTCCTCATTTTTCACTGTTATTCACTCCCCCTTTGACATCAATGGCAAAGGATGGGGTCCGCAAGACAAAAACTCTCAGAAATTCTGTATACGGTGCCGCATATATACATCCAATCCTTAAGTTATATTCACATGAACTTGAGAATATCTGCAAAACTAATTTTCAATTGCTCAAGTTTAGAGGCCCAACTTCTTTTCATGTCATCCAAAATTGAGATGTGTCCACTTAGTAGAAATGCGTATGCTTCTACCTTTGTCAGATTTGAAGGATCACTTGTCTAAACTATAGTTTTAGCTTTTGATAGTTCATTACACATTATTTCTAGCTTGGGGGCAATCAATTCCCGGAGCTCACACATTCTCTTCATAATATTGCCTTTTTCTTTAACAAGCTTCTTTATTTCATCGATCAAGCTGATTACTTGACATTCCTGACTTATAGGAGAAGTTGTTAGAGGATCAAAATTTTGAGATAGATTTGACAGTTTTTGTTCTTGCTCCTTTATCTTTTTCTCAATATCCTCACTGACTTTGGGCCAGGATAGACAAAATTTGTATATATCACCTCCATCACTTAATGCATTTTGAATACTCTTTATACTGATACCAAGTATCCTCCTATCACACCCTATTAGGCTTTTTATTTAACTAAATTTCTTATCTAAAAATTCATTTTTGACTTTAGTCTCTGCAGACTTCTCAAAAGACTCAAAATGTGTACTTACAGAACTTGCAAGATTCTTTAGATTTCTAGAAGGAGAGTCAGAAGGATTCTTCCGGAAGGTTGTCAACATCTTCTCCAATACTCCAGTTGCAAGGCCTAGAAGCTCACTGTCCTCAATATGAGATTTCATCATCTTTTCTCTTGCCTTTGCTTGTGTGAAGGATGTTATCTTCATTACTTGAATTGGAGAGAGAGCATCTAGATTGATCAGTCCTTGAAACAGCTCCGGTTCATCAAACTCAAGCATTGCTTTACTCAGGAAATTTTTCACTACATCTGCAGTGTCTCTTGCCACCATTTTTGGACCACTTTCCTTTTCTTGAGTTTTCACAGTATCAAGATTATCAACATTTGCACCATCTTCTTCTGCATTATTTTCCTTACTTTTGAGTTCTTCTTCTTCACCTTTCTCTGTGTTATCTGCAGCTGGATTCTTTCCTTTGACTTCACTATTTGCAATCTATTCCTGAGGATCTTGTGTGGCAGCAGTATTCTCAACATTATCTTCTTTTCTGGATTGATTAGGAGAAGTTAGAGTATCTCCTGCATCATCAGTTTGATCCACCATCTCTGTATCTTCTATGTTTATTTGTTCCTCTTTCAAAACATAGGAGTCATCAACTTTGGTCTACTTCTCATCAATTTTCATCTTTTCAATATCCGGGATTGATGAATCAATATGATCATCAGTCTCCTCAACAAATGGAAGATTGTGTCTCTTCAATGCACTTAGAAGTATTTCCTAAGTTTCTTTAACTATTTGGTCCAATTCTCCAAGCATCAGTTTGTTCATTTTCTTCTTTCTCCTAAATTCATCCTTCACTTCTTTGAATATCATATTCATTTGAACTTGAGTGATTTGAGGGCATAGTTTTATCAATACAGGCTCTTTAAGTTCCATATCCTTGCTTTTGCATTTTCTTTCCTCAACTCCCAAATGTTTGCAAGACTTGGAGGGATCTCAGAAGTTATTTCAATCAGGGCCTTATTATAGATATTCATATATCTAACAGTTGCTTCCTCTAACACGCTCTTATTTGTCACTGTATTCATCATAAAATTTAGTCATGGGTTTCAGATTTCCATCCATGGTGACTAATTTTGTTTAGGTTTTCAATCAGTTGATTCTACAATAATTCACACAAATCATAATCTGTATTTTCCTTTAGCATCTTCTATGCAGCATATATGGTTGTTCCAGAAACAGAATTTTCCCTACTGGAGTGATAAATCTTGTAGCCAATCACCATGGAAGCAAACTTAACATTTGGTTCTATAATGTCATTGATGGTCATTTCTCTCTTATCAAACTTCGTATTGGTTACATCAGTAACAGTTTGCTTTTTCACATATTTCAACATGGGTAATCCACCGGTTGAATTTAATCCAGTCACAATTCTGATAACATCCTTGGTAATCTTGAATGGTTTTAGTAGCCATATGATATCATCATGCATTCGGCTCAAAACATACTGGACCCACTCATCTTCATCAAATGTTGGAAACTTCATAATCTGAATAAAGTGTTTATCCTATAGTGCCTTATACTCGGGTTTAAGGTCATGGTTTTCATCCCTAAGATGATTCTCAAACAAGTCTACATATCTTGAGTCTCCAAATTCATCTATGTTTGCATGAACATAAACCCTAATATCTTCAACATGCAACACACCATATGGAACACTTGAAAAAGCACCTAACCAATTGACTTCAATTGATTTGTGAGGATGCTTCTTAAATTTGGGTCAAGGCCTTTCAGTAATGTCAACAACATGAGGAGTAGCCATCTCAACATATTTTAGATTCAAAACTTTACAAAGAAGTACCTTTTTCTTTCGCGGGATTAGGGTTGATCAAATACCGGTTGAATTCAGTCTTCGTGCTTCAATCTCTAGATTTGTAGCTCATATGCTCTTCTTCTTGTTTCCTTCGAATGCAAAGTGGTTCAAATGTATGACCAAGTGACCTTTTATCCTTTGCAAAACCTAATTTGGCATTGTAATAAATGTGTTGCCCTAACTTCATCTGGTTACTCTGTTTCTTGAACAATTCTTCATGAATCACTCCACAAATTTCCATATCAACATCTTTTGTTCCAGAAATCCTTCCAAAAGTTTTGAAACAATTCTAAATATCTTCACTCATTGTGCCAGATCTAGGCACCCACTTACTGGCTGGGGGGATCTGATTTTCAATGTAATTCCCCCTAAGTCAAAGCTCTAAATTCAATTCTTGGAGGAATTATCAGCACCAAATTCTGGTGTGGATTTATTACTATTGTTCTCAATTAATTTCTTGACCCATATCTTGCTCATTTCATTCTGGATCTCATTCACATCAATTTTTCTTTTGCCTTTGTCTTGTCTCTGCTAATCTAGTTTTCTGTTTACCAGACCTCCTCTTTCATTAATCCTACTTCTGTACAATCTTGCAATATGACCAGATTTATTGCAATTAAAGCACACAACATTTCTTTTCTTATACACTTGATTTTCTCTTGATCTACATTAATTAGCCATATGTTCAAATCCACTGCAAACAAAATAGTAGCCATTGAAAGAGTTGCCATTTCCTCTATTGTTAGAGTTATTTATTATCATACTTCTGCATTCATTTGATCTATGACCATATCTTTTACACTTGAAGCATTGTCTGGAGAGGGATGGACCATTTTGATTTGCTCTGCTTCTGCACTGAGTAGCTTTATGACCAAATTTATTGCAATTGAAACAACTGCCATTGAAAGATGGATATCTTTGAGCATTAGGTTGTCTTATTGGAGGTCTTCTAGGTCTATTTCTTCCATTCCTTGGTTGGAAATTTCTTTGTTCAAATCTAGAGATTTCACCTTTCTCATATCCAAGACCATGCTTGTCATCGGCCCTTTTTTGACCTTCAAGCAATGCTTCAAGTTTAGCTGAGCTTATCTTGAACTTCTCCTTGTATTCATTTGCAACTTCTAGGTCATGTCTGAGAGTGACAATTTGCCTCTTTAGTTCTCTCTCATTGTTTCTGCTTTCTTGTAAATTAGACTCTAGAAGACCAGCTATTCTGTCCAACCTATAGCATTCTTCAGTTCTTTCTTTTAGATTTTGATTCGGGTCTTCTTCAGTTTTCTTCCTATCTTTAATTTCCTTGGTTAGCCTCATCACCCTAGATTCCATCTCATGTTTTAATACAATAACTTCTTTATTTAACTTCTCACATTCCTTTGTCTTCTCTTTCAGGGCCTTATCCTTGTTATTGTCTTCATAATGATTTCCCAGTTGAAGAGGTTGCTCCTTCCTCTTTTCATTGGATTTGCTCAATTTTTCTTTTAAGATCTCAATGAAGTCTTCAGCATTTTTAAGGTTTTCTTGCAGCTCACTGACTTCTGCTCTGGACTACTCAAGATCTTCTAAAGTGAGATTAAGTTGTCCTTGAAGGTTGTATTCATCCATTTTATTGCCTTCCTAGATCTTCCTCAAGCTGTTAAACTTTTTCAAAGGAACTTGGCTCTGATACCAATTGTTGGAATTGGTCCAGACAACTGAGAGGGTGGGCGAATCAGTTGTCACACAATTTAAAATTTTCTACCCTTAATCTTATTTTACAACTTCTAATCAAATTAATGATATAAACATTAAAGCATGAATCAATGACACATGAGAAGAAACATAAACAACACACTTGACACCAAGATTTTGACATGGAAACCCGGTTAAGGGAAAAACCACGGTGGGGGTTAACCCACAAAGATTATACTCTGTTAAAAGTATTACAAAGGGGAATGCACATGCATTTAGGCTCACTACCTACAGAAGGCTCACTACCTACAGAAAAAAGATTACAATGAATTTGAACTAATAATTAGCATCTATCAATGCAAGGATTCAATTTTGGTTATGCACAAAATACTGACTCGATACACTTCATCTTTACTCTACCTGTTTACTGTTCTGTTAACATCTAAACCTTAGATCTCTACCCTTTTGCACTTATTCCATAGTCGCATCACACACACTTCAATCACTTAAATCCATCGGCTATATATATCCACGTCATGATATTCAATCACTTTTCAGTCGACTTCAAGAACACTTAGAACTTTGTTGAAGACTCTGCTTTGTCATCTAAATCCATGCATAACTTGTAACGTAGACCAAAAATTGCATTCACAAATCATCAATCATGTTGGCCACTATCACTGATCATCACAAATCATCCAACTGACAACTTCCATTTATTTAGAACTAAGATCAATTACAAGGTCAACCTATTCTTCTACTGTCTGCACTATCAAACTGTAACCCTATACTTAGATGCAAATAACTTTTGAATCCTTCATCACCGGAGGTTAAGATTCTAGATTTAGATTACCCTGACAAGCCTTATGACTCCTTCAGATCCGTAACCTACTATGATTTACCACCGGAGAGATCTGGACCAAGATACTAGACCATGTCTCATGCTCTGTCTTTGTCTGCCCGGACTTAGATAATTCTAATTCTAACTTCTGGTATGAACAAATTGTGTTATGCGAATGAGTGGAATAGTCTTAGTTGTCATCAATGACAACACCTGTCATGCGAAGCAGTGTGTCTTGCCAACAGGAAGATCACAAACTCCAATGAAGAGTTGTAATGTGTGACATGGATAGGTCAGACCTAATCATGTAGAACACCTCCGCAAATGTATGGAATGATGTGTGGATCTCAGGGAAGGTTGGCCATGAACCAAAGATCATTTAATGATGTGTAATTAGACTCCACAAGTTGAGGAATGCTTTGTAGGTCTTCTCCTTTAGCTGACTATCAAAGATTGTTAGGATGCTCTGTTATGAGAAAACAGTTGATCTTCTGATAGCGATAACTTTTCAGTAATTGATCCAAATGCTCTGAATTCTGGATATGATGTAGATGAATGAATCTAGATGTTAGTCCATCTTTGCAAGATCTAAAATGCAACTGTTGTAGAATGCAGACCAAAATATAGAAACTTCTACTGACTGAACTGCCTAAACTAAACTAGAAAACAAAAAGAAACAAACTAAATTGCAAACAAATTGAAATGCAAATATTTTTGGTTGATGCAAGATTGCTCTTGAACTAGGGATGCTCTTGCATCACATTGCAATATGAGCACCTAGATTAGTAGAATCCATTTCAAGCCCTTGTGATAGGCAATCTGCATTCTGGGAGCAATCTGAGCGATTTGTATGAATTTTTGGGCATGTACAATAGTCTAAAATTGATACCAAACTTTAGTAGCAGCAGTCTCAACATTCTTTCCAATCACTTATATCAGTAATCTTTCATTGATTGTCATTATATGAACATCTCTATATGAAGATAACGGGTATGTTGATATTGATGCAATCAGTTTTATGATGCATTTCAAATCTTTAATTTGAATGGATATTCCATATTCAATATCTACAGAATTGTTGTTGCCAACTATATATATCATAGTATGGTTATTTGATCAATGTCAAAGTGTGTGTTTAATTGTCCATTGAGGGAAATGCAAGAAGCAAATAAAATCAATATCAAAACAAGCATTTAGACAAGAGAACCTCATCTATTCAGTCATAACCAGCTTGCATGACAACTATTTGATGAAATTTCAAACCATCAGAAATCAACAAATTCAGGGCAAAACTAGGGTGGTCATTGTCAGAATTAGCCAAGATCAGCAAATGAAAACAAGATGAACTTCCACAAAGCATAAGCACATAAAAGCCAAAATGTATAATCAAGAGATTACATCAAGAAATACACTAAGAGTTGATAAAAATGTACAACGAGCCTTGCTTATATAGGCAAGGGGAAGGGGGTGAGAAGGAGACAACCAACTATGACTACCCCTCTATGAGATGAACACGTGTGTGCACAAGTGGAGGGTGATGGACAAATGTCTCCAACCTCCCATAAGGTGAGGAGAGAATATCTCCAACCTCTAATGAGGTAAAGTGTCAAAATGACTAACCTCATGTGAGCACATGTGGTGAGACAAAAAAGTGACTAACCTCAAAAGTGAACTTAACCTTTAATGTCGAGGTTAAGTTAGACTTAGCCACTAAGTGTAACTTAAGCCTAGTTGTGGGTTAGGATAAACCCTACACTCTAACAAATAGATTCCCCTACTACAAAAAACACCCTTCCAAACTCCAAACGCACAATAGGGCCAAAAAAATGGCTAGGATTACAATAGGGGCGATTTGCAGCTTCTCAGGCTGATTTTAGGTCTCTCAATGCCATAGATCGAAGCAGTGTGAAGTAGCCGGTGGAGAAGAGAGTCAAGAATGGCACAAAGTGACCTAAAAAATTAGAACAAAGTCAAGTTTGCAAGCTTTTAAACCAGTGACAAACTACAATGTTGAATAGCCCAAAAAATGGCGACCTTCAATCTGAAGTGAAGACCGTTCTGCCACAAAAGATGATCTCCAGTGACAATGGAGATCGTTGACAGCTTCAATGTTGACAAAACAACCTGCAAAATTAGATTTTTACCCAAAATGGGTAGATGGCTAGAGGGTTGAAAGGCCCTCTGCTAAGATTTTTTTTTATTTTTTACAACTTTTCTATACATAATAGTACAAGCCCCTAATTGCAAAGAAAATACCAAATATTGAACCTTGAAATGGCTGAGTGCTTGATTTTGCTCAAAATGAAAAGCATTTCACTTGCATGGCTCTGATACCATGTCATAATTAGCCAAGATTAGCAAATGAAAACAAGACAAACTTTTACAAAGCATAAGCACATAAAAGCTAAAATGTATAATCAAGAGATTACATCAAGACATACACCAAGAGTTGATGAAAATGTACAAAGAGCCTTGCTTATATAGGCAAGGGGAAGGAGGTGAGAAGGAGACACCAACTATGACTACCCTCTATGAGATGACCACGTGTGTGCACAAGTGGAGGGTGATGGACAAATGTATCCAACCTCCCATAAGGTGAGGAGACAATATCTCCAACCTCTAATGAGGTGAAGTGTCAAAATGACTAGCCTCATGTGAGCACATGTGGTGAGACAAAAAAGTGACTAACCTCAAAAGTGAACTTAACCTTTAATGTCAAGGTTAAGTTAGACTTAGCCACTAAGTGTGACTTAAGCCTAGGTGTGGGTTAGGATAAACCCTACACTCTAACAGTCATTTCAAAATCCTAGGGATCATCTGCATTGGGGCTATGCAACAAAATGTTGTTTAAAGATCTTTAGGTGGCCAACTTTCATCCTCTTGAACCTAGGGAAAAATATTCTTAGAGAAGATGGATTAGTTGATTATGGCTCCATACGATCCCATGCCATGACTTTAGCAAAAATTTTAGAGAAGTTGGCTAAGGTTGTGTTGTTGGAAGAAATTTGTGGGTAGACTAAATTGCTCCCTCCTCATTCATGAGTATACAAAGATAATGGATGATGATCCAATGATGGTGGTAGATGATTCATACCAAGGTGAGTATGAGTCAAAGGAGATAGGGTAGGAGTGTGTGGAATTGGTGGCGATGAAGTATAAACTAAAGGATGTCAACTTGGACCTGTTAACTCTCACCATATTTTTCCATGATATTCAAACCATTGTTGAACATCTTTTGGTTTCTCATTATAACTTAGGAACACTAGAGGTGTCAAGTGCTTACACCCTTCTAAGGCTTAAGGGATAGAAGCTAGTGGGAGCTACCAATAGGACCAAGTTAATACACAGGTGCATGTTTGATAGATTGAAGGGCCTTGCTAATAGTAGATTAGTGACCTGATATAGTCAGTTGTGGTGGCTCCAATGATAGGTGGATAGGTCATTCTTTCAACCATGGTATTGTTGAATTGGTGGACTTTGGTGTTCCTTATTGGGGGGTTTGACCCTCTCTTGATCTTGTGTTTTCATTAGGTTTTTGCTAGATTTTGTTTATGGATTTTCAAGTTTCTCTTCTATTTTTTGCTTTATAAACCCCTACATGGGTTGTTCATGTAAGCCTTTTGTGGTAATATGTCTTGTTATGTTGCTTAGTTAGCATTTCAGTTTGGGGCCCCATAATAGAACCCCATATTATTATCTAAAAAAATTGCTTTTACATAATTCTATGCTAATTAAATAAATGCAAATAATAGGCTTACAATTAACTTAGATTTAATTAAGAGATGGCTCAATAAACAATTGTGAAGGAAAATAAACTTTCCCTATGTTAATCTAGGCTAATTAAATAGATGCATACAATTTTGCATAAATCAACCTAAGTTAAAATAACAATCAGTTGTGGAGATAGATAATTCAATAATGAATATAAATTCAATGATAGCTCAATAGATAATTCAGTAATAAATTAAATGCAATTGATTTGGGTACTTAGCTTTGAGAATGAAGGAGAAGAATAATTATGTTGTAGTGCTAAAATCTATTGTTCCAAGATAGAAAATAGATAATTTTGGTATGCCATTTGTCTTAATCCAACACAAGTGTTTCAAGATGCCATCTCTCCATTGTTTATAGTTCCCCTTTTGCAAGATGATTAGAGAAGGATGAAATTAAAAACCTATAATGACTAAGACAAATCTCTCGAAATTACAAAGACACGAACCTTCAGCTAAAATTATGAACTCTCGAATATATCAATACTAAAATTGAAGCCCCCTAGAAAAATATGATCATGGCACTTTATACTTAGTGCAATTACAATTTCCACAAGCCAAAATAGCAAAGTGGTCTTTGATCTTGGTACATGCAAATACCAAAATTGGGCTATAACTGAAAGTACAATTTTTGAGAAAAATTGGATCAAATTGATGACAAATTTGAGACGTAGTCGAAGCATTATGCACTTTCAAAAAATCACCAAAAAATGTTACTGTATGAGCCCAAATGGAGCCCCAAAAGTTCCCAAAATGAGAACTGCTCAGCAACAGTGATGAACTATGATTTTTGGAAAAACCAGACACTAAAACCAAAATTTGATTGCACCACTATAAAGCATGCAAAATTCTAGCCCAAATAAAAAAAAAATTCTCACAAAAAGGAGCTCGGATGATTGAGATAAAGGCTTGCAAAGTTAGAGTGTAAAATCAAAACTGCCAATGGAGAGGGGGCCTGTAAAATCTTTACGATTAAATTTCCAGAAAATTTGTTTGTTGTATGCAAAAACTAAAAGATACCTATTAATTTTTCTGATGTAGTGAACAAAACCTAGAAAGTGTTTTTATTTCCAACATGCAGAAGATGTGGATCTAATGCAAAAAAATGCCTTCAACAACAAAAAATTACATGTAGAAGTTGAATCAACCACCTAAGTCAAGAAAAGGTATGCTGCAACTTGCAATATTGCACCAGGATGCACCAAAAAATATTTCTTTGTAGAAACTCTCGAAAAAGAGGGAAGGAGATCATAGATCTACAACACTGATACCATGTAAGAGTCGTCAATGGACTCAAGACAACCCAAGATCACCTGTAACCAAAACAACCTTCCACAACAAGAGAGAAAAGAAATAACAACGCTTTATATTGTCAAGAATAATGATGCATAAAATATACAAGATGCAAAGCTTGACTTGATACACACTACATTGCATATCATTGCATTGCCTGAAATGTACAATGAGCTACCTTCCTTATATAGGCAAGGTTGAGAGGTAGGACAAAATAGGATGTTGACAAGTATCTTAATCCTATGACATGAGACAACTAGTGCACAAATATTAAATGCACCTAGATGTACATTATTGAATGCACTTAGACACAAATATTAAATTCATGGCAATATTAAATGTCCTAACTACCTCTAGAATATTCCTAAGTCAACTTAACTAGTGAACATGTGTGAATAGGTTCTAACTAATGACTAGTTAGATAGTGTGTTTGTTCACACTACAAAGGGGGAAACTGGATAGGAAAGACCATCATTCACACCAACATCTCCAAGACCTTCAATCTAATATTTTTTGGCTTAAAACTTTCTAAATCAAAAGTTATGGTCTTTGCAAATTTTGGGTCTCACATCATTCTCTTCTGGTTGAAAAATTTCAACTCCTATGAATTGTTCTAATTAAGCTCCTATTATTTGATCCTATAAAGGTTCTTCAATTCCCATTCTAAGATCCAAGTGTTATCCTTTTGTTCTAATCCTTCCCACTAGACCAAATACCTATTATAGCTACATGGTCTTTGGTTCACTGTCTTCTTGTCTATAACATGTGCTATCTTTTCTCTCTTCTTCCTAAGTACTTGTTGTTCACAATTCACTTCTTTTTCTTCTTCATTATCTTCCCCATCAATTTTATATAAATAAAAAACATTAAATACTAGAGAGATATCAAAATTTTATGGTAAGTCTACCAAATAAGCATTGCCATTTATTTTCTTTAGGATTTTACATGGACCATTCTTCTTATACTTCAGCTTGTTGTATCTCCCTTAGGGAAATATCTCTCATCTAAAATATACCATCACTAAATCTCCCTCTACAAACAACTTTTACCTTATTGTTCATTAGTTGTTGTCTTATACTTCTCATTATTGTCTTGTAGCTTTCTCCTCACTTCATTCTGCAACTATTATATGTGCTCTGTAAAAGACTTTGCATCATGACTAACTCATTCTACAATTGGAAACTCTACTAGGTCTAGAACACCCATAGGACTCATGCCATAAACAATTTGGAATGGTGATTTTCCCATGGATATATTGAACCAAAGGTTCATGATGGATCTAATGAGGAAATTGATTCAAAATGTTTAGAGGAAGAAGAAGAATAACCTCAAACCCCATTCTTGAGGAGGTCCCCTCAACATAGAATACAACCTGGTAGGTATATCTCACTTGATTTTAGAGACATTTTTGTTTTGTCCACTAATGATGATAAACCTAGAACTGTGAAGGAGGCAATGAAGTATAGAAACAAGAAATCTTGGAAGAAGTCCATGAACAAAGATATGGCATAACTAGAGAAGTGTTATGTCATAAAATGTGCCCCTAGGACTTTTAGGTCTCCTAAGTTTAGCTCCTAGGTCCCTTGTTTTGCATCTTGTATGTTCATTTTAACTCCTAGAAGAAAATGGTCTGAAACCCATGTCAAATGGGGCTTGAGGGACATTGTGTGCTTTAGACCTGACCTAAAAAGGGGACTTGGAACATGGGCACTCGCGCCCTTGTCCTGTCCTATTTTAGGCAGGTCCCAAATTTAAATGTCAATTATGTGACTTTTAGTTAGGTCCCATGCCGACACCTTAAGTTTGAATTATGAAATTTGGAGCGAGAATGTGTGTTGTTGCATATATAAACATGTTTAGGGTTTCATTTGTAAACAAGAAGATGATTATGACCTTTTGGCATACTTATGATTTGAGAGCATTCAAGATATTCATTGTTATAGAGCAAAGCATTGTTATTGTGTTTGTGGTTGCAGATTTAGCTTCATCTTCTCATGTGTTGAAGGATCTTCATCTATGTGAGAGCTACACCTCTGAGGTGATATCTATTTATGTTTGAATCATTTATCAATTTGTTTTTGCCTCTATCCCATAGGGATACACACTCTTTATCTGACAATGGTGTTTGAAAGATTTGAATGTTCTTCCGAGGCTTGACTAAGGCAAGCTCCTAAACACCACAACCCCCAACCACACTCCTTGTGATTGTAGGTTACAGGTATTAGATTTCACAGAGTGGAGTTACAAAGGAAGGTTGTAGAAGATAAGGATTTCAAATCTGATAGAAAGAAACAGTTTAGAGCACTTTTGCGATAAGGGCTCCTTGGGCAATGTCCTCTAAGGTTGCAGACACATGAATCTTTGTGACAGTGACAATCAACATTTGAAGAAGCTCTGACATCTTGAAAAATAGCCTGCCTTGGACTAGGGCGCATAGGGCAGTGTCCTCTGCATCTCCCATGACAGAAATAGACAGAACAGTGATTATCAGTGTCGAAAGCAGTCCTAAATTCCCTAAAGAAAACTATACCTTGGACTTGGGCACCTAGGGCAATGTCCCTGACTATTTCGCATCATGAACTTCAAAAAATGGTTAGTAACTAATCTTTGTCTACTATTTTAATCTGCAAGCATTTATCATTATTTGTCCGTTTACTTATTGGTTTACATAATTAGGGTTTTTAGCGTACTTGAGCATTAAATTAATACATTAATTGACAATTTCTAAATTTCCACATTGTTCCAAGTGACACCCAACCTATAGGTGAATTCTCTTGCATAAGTTGTGATTCAACTCGATTAAATGTCCTTGAATGTTTGTAGTGAAAGGAGGATCTAGCCATTCAACCCCATCAACCCCCCTTTTCCTACAACACATTTTGGTGAACCCGTGTTTTATTGAATTTTGTACCTTGCCAAGTGGTGTGCTTTAGATTTACATTCATTCATTTAATTGCATTTGAAAATTTACAAAAAAATTGGCATTTTAGTCTTGTATTTTGAAATAATTTAAACTAATTCTCATTTGATTTAAATTAATTTCTGATATTTTCATTAGATCTGATATAAATTGTAGAAATTCATCATTTTCCAATCATTTGCATTTGCATTTTCATGCTTAAATTGTTAAAAATTGCTTGAAATTGTGCATCTTTCATAAAAACCTAGTCTTTGCATTAGCTAGGGTTTGTAGTTAAAATCTTGTTTCATATTTTAGTACTCTTTTAAACACTCATTTAGGACTAATTTCTAATTGTAGTGTCTCATCATAGTGTCTTTTTTTTACAAAAATTCATGTCTAGGGTTTCAAAACCTTGCATTTTCACTAGATTTTGCCTTGTCATCTCTCTAGATTTGCATTATAGGTGTGTAGTGAAGGATATTGCTGCATTATTGGACTGATATTAGGATTATTATTTGTTGCCCCTTATCAATTTCCTTACAACACCTTTTCTTTTAGTCATTTGCATTGAAAAAAGTGAAAAAATCAAGCATCTTAGGTCATAATCATACATACTTTTGCACTTGTTTTCTTGCATAAAGTGTTGAAAATATTTTAAAATCTGATTTTTCATTCACTTGATAACATATATAAATGGCTTCTCAACATAACAATAATGCTAGGTTTCTCCCTAGGCCTTATTTGAAAAGGACTCCCGAACTTGAAATAACATTTACACCTCATGATAAGACAATGGTAGACATTGAAGGGCCCCTTTACATTATAGTAAACATAATCAAGATCCATATGCATGGAATACTTATAGATCCTAATTGCATGATTAATGTGGTTAGGGAAGAGTTCCTTCTTAAACATGATTTGGTACAAGATTCTTATGAACCATCAAATTTTAGGATTAAAACACATAATGGAGCTTTTATGCCTACATTTGGGAAGATAACCTTATCGGTTTTGGTATATGATAAAGTTGTGGATCAATCATTTGACATCATCCCTACATCTGAGCTCTTCTATATAAAATTAGGTCATCCATGCCTTCAGGCTATGAATGTTGTCCCCTCAACTATTCACAAATGCATAAAATTCCCTTTACATGGACAAATGTGTACTATTCAACGTAATTCATATCAACTTGTGGCTACAGAAAAGAACGTCGCTCTTGATTACTTTTGGCCACAAACTGATACAGACCCTGAGCCACAAAGAGACTACTCTTTCTTACAATATAGACGATACAAAGAAAAACAACTATATAGAGTGGTCGGGCCTCCTTTACAAACAACAAGTGAAGAACAACCCGCATTAGAAGAACTTCCTAGACCAAAAGGTAAAGGACCCTATGTTGAGGTTCCTCCTTCATCATACTTACAAGGATCAGAAGGTATTCATCAAGAGCAAGGCACTTCATCAAGACAAATGAGATTTGAACATGGTGCTTCCTCCTCTAACATGCAAAAACCTATGGAAAAACATGACAATAAATTTGAAGATATAAGTAACAAGACAAAAAGAAGTAGACAAGCAAGAGAAAGGAGGAAGAGAAGACAAGCTTTTTCCCAATGAAATGCATCTCAACAAGAAAACATTCAACCTAACATTGAAACAAATAACAAAGAGCTTAAAAATGAATTTAAAGATAATGACAAGAGTTGGGCACTTGTACCTTATGTCCCACTTTCTTCTAACATTTAGGAATGGGAAGATGATGATTTGCTTGTTGATAACCACTAGTTTGGTTGTGCCTTCAAGTAAGTATTTCTAACCCTTTACCTCTTGTGTTGTGCTCCCCCCATGATGTGTTATGTGTTGTTTAGGCGTCCTTGGACAACCCTTGATACTCTTGTAAGGTCAAGGATATTGGGAGACTGCCTCTGTTGTGACCAATCTTCTATTTGTATCATCATTCTTCTATATTGCTCCTCTCCTCTATTTCTATTGTTGTATGCCATGCCTTAGGGGCATAGCATTGCGGTTGGTGATCTGGGGGCACATTCCTACATGACGACCCTAAGGCACTTGTTCTCCTCTCTTGATTTATTGTTTACCTTCTTCTAGTGGTTCTATCTAGTTGGTGGATGACAAAAAACAAATAATACTGATACAGACCATGTGTCTCTTCAGCGAGTAAGTAAAAATGGACCTAGTCCATACATGATGATGGGGTTGATATATATTTGAAACTTGGCTAGTAGAATCACTTCGTGTGATATTTTGATGATGTCTTATATTTGTTAACAAACCATAACAATATAGCTGCTCCGTGCACTTTGTTTATCTTGGGTCTTGCCTTGGTTACACTTGGTTCTGAGATCTCTGTAGTATAGCCCCACAGTTATACTCAGTTTTTGAATCCGTAGTATAACCCTGGCTCTTGATGTGATTATGTTTCATGTATTGTTGTTGATCATGTGATGTGGTTATTATCTTATAGAAAGATTTCTAACCTCTCTTCTCGCAGGAAATTATTAAAATTGTGGGAACATTCAGTGATTGTAAAGTACATGTCACCTTTGGGGGCATGGGCTTTGCTCAAGCTCTTGTTCCATTGTGTGTTTTCTTCCTACCTTAATTTTCTTAATATTGGTACATGATATCAAACACCTTAAGGTGGGGTCATATAAAGGTAAGTTGTCTGATGATTTTGATACTAACGAAGCGTGTTTGAATACATTGATCTATTGTGTATACCTCCTTTTCACTGTAAGGAGCCTCCGTGATGTGGGTGGGGTTGTATACTTTGAGAACATGCTTCCTTTTCACTAAGGGCAGGGATGGTGTATCTCTTGAGCTAGTGCACATCCTTTTATTTCAAAAGTCCTCTGAGTAGACGCGGTTGGTGTATCCTCCCTTAAGCATGTGTTTGGTGGTTGTTGTGGCATAAGCCCAATAGTCAAGTGTGCCTGAGATGGTGGTGAACATAGCAATAGGCTCCTTCCATCGCTTGTTTGTCATGTTTAAGACGTATAGTATGTCTTTGGCATACTATACGGCACTTGTGTCTTCCATGTGTTTTCCCTAGTGTTGTAGTTTCAAGACGTGTGGTGAAATGCCACTCCTACACTCGAGTTTTTGTATGGCATGTTTGTTCCCAAGCATAGTCTAAAGATGTGTGGTGATGAGTCCCTCTTATGCTTTGGGATTTGTATGGCATGTTTGTTCTCAGGTGTATTCTTCAAGAGTGTGGCAAAATGCCCCTCCTACACTCTGAGATTTGTATTGCGTGTCTGTTGCCCAATATGTAGTTTCAAGATGTGTGGCGAAATTCCCCTCCTACATTTTGGGTTGTGTATTTACTTTCCATGTACTTGCATTTGCATTCATATATATGAAAATGAAAAATCATTGCATTTACTGTGTTCATCATGTTTTGCATGTCTTCAATGTTGTCTTCTCCATATCTTGCGTGACTGTTACTATCTTCTCCATGTTTTGCATGCTGGTTACTATTTTTAATATATTTAGCATGTCTACGGTGTGTTTTCTCTAATGTCTACATGAGACTGGGGGCTAGAAATAGTTCCTCAATCTTTGTGTATGCATTAGCTTCATGTGCCTAGCATGTTTGTTGTTTTTTGACCATACCTTAATGCATGTATGGGCCTTGTGTTCATGCATACATTAAAGTGGGGGCTAAATGTTATGTTGTAAAATGTCCCCCTAGGGCTTTTACCTCCTAAGTTTAGCTCCTGAGTCCCTTGTTTTGCATCTTGTATGTTCATTTAACTCCTAGAAGAAAATGGCCTAAAACCCATGTCAAATGGGGCTTGAGGGACATTGTGTGCTTTAAACCTAACCTAAAAAGGGGGCCTGGGACATGGGCACTTGTGCCCTTGTCCTGTCCTATTTTAGGCAGGTCCCAAATTTGAATGTCGGTTACGTGACTGTTAGTTAGGTCCCATGCCAACATCTTAAGTTTGAATTACGAAATTTGTAGAGGGAATGTGTTGTTGCACATATAAGCATGTTTAGGGTTTCATTTGTAAACTATAAGATGATTATGAACTTTTGGTGTACTTATGATTTGAGAGCATTCAAGATATTCATTGTTGCAGAGCAGAGCATTGTTATTGTGGTTGCGGTTGTAGATTTAGATTCATCTTCTCATGTGTTGAAAGATCTTCATCTATGTGAGAGCTACACCTCCGAGTGATATCTATTTGTGTTTGAATCATTTATTAATTTGTTTTTGCTTCTATCCCGTAAGGATACACACTCTTTATCTGACAACAGTGTTTGGAAGACTTGAATGTCCTTCCGGGGCTTGACTAAGGCAAGCTCCTAAACACCACAACCCCCAACCACACTCCTTGTGATTGTAGGTTATAGGTATTGGATTTCATGAAGTGGAGTTGCAGAGGAAGGTTGCAGAAGATAAGGATTCCAGATCTGGCAGAAAGAAGTAGTTTGGAGCACTTTCGGGATAAGGGTACCTTGGGCAATGTCCTCCGAGGTTGTAGACACATGAATCTTTGTGACAGTGACAATCAACATCTGAAGAAGCCCTGACATCTTGAAAAATAGGTTGCCTTGGAATAGGGCGCCTAGGGTAGTGTCCTCCACATCTTCCGTGACAGAAACAAATGGAACATTGATTATCAGTGCCATAAGGAGTCCTGAATTCCCTGAAGAAAACTATACCTTGGACTTGGGCGCCTAGGCCAATGCCCTTGACTATTTCGCATCACGAACTTCAAAAAATGGTCAGTAACTAATCGTTGTCTACTATCTTAGTCTGCAAGCATTTATCATAATTTGTCAGTTTACTTATTGTTTTGCATAATTAAGGTTTTTAACATACTTGAGCATTAAATTAATACATTAATTGACAATTTCTAAATTTCCACATTGTTCCAAGTGACACCCAACATGTAGGTGAATCCTCTTGCATAAGTTGTGATTCAACTCGGTTAAATGTCCTTGAATGTTTGTAGTGAAAGGAGGATCTAGCCATTCAACCCCATTAACCCCCCTTTTCCTACAAAACAAGAAGAACAACATGTTGAGACCTAATATAAGATGACTTTAAGATGGATTTATATATTTCCTTATTAACCTTCATGGCCTGTGTCCATGCTATTTGTTCTTCACCTTTTGATCTAAGTCTTTATTTGTTTCCTTGGTCAAAGTAATTTTTCCAAGAATGTTCAATAAGATCTACTGTGTTTGTGAGAAGATAATCTAACAACAAAACCATCTTGCTTATGTGGAATTCCATCATTTGTTTTTTTGAATGAGCTTTTATTTTTCCTTCAAGGTGAATTGTATCCTTAATCCTTTGAGAAATCCCAATATTTTTTTCTTTGTCTTCATCTTTATGTTTTATACACATGTTGAATGGTTACTAGTAGTCACTTTTCACTTAAGTGGTTTATTCGTATTTTTTTAATGATAGACACTAGTTAGATGCATCTTGTTAGATTGACTTGGTAAGTAGGAGTTGCAATATATATCAACATAGTAGTAAAAATTGATCTATTTTTAATCTAATAATGTACTCTCCTCCAATAAATTACATCTTCTAACAAAATTCCAAAGTAATGCCAACTATAGATCAAGATGTGATCGACAAAGTGTGTGTGTGTCTAGGAAAAAGTAGAGTAGGTTTCCTTTAAGTTGCATCAACATGTTCTCACATCACAGGATTTGACAAATGAATATCAACCTATGGCTCACATGCATCCCAAAAGGATTTTGGAATATTTCTAAGGATATTCATGGCCTTAGTCATTGAAGTACAAAAGGGCCCATCACAGATTAACTTGGGTCATGTAATTCTCAAGGACAAATGCACTAGAGCCATCCATTCATGTTCAAAGTGTAACAATGTGAACTAGAGGAGCCAAGGTCATATATGAAGAGCATGTACCCTATTAAATCAATTCTTATTGGTCAAAAGACCAATATGAAAAAGTTTAGTGGTTTCCTCTCAATGGCAATGAATGAAATCAAGAAATGTGAAGTTTAGTAGAAAAATGTGGTGGGCCTAGAATCCATTCAATGTTGCCCCCATATCAAATCTATTTAATAATTCAAAGTGCAAAGGACCATTGATAGTTCCATGTGTTTCTAGCATGTGACTTTCATACTTTGTAGAATTGTTTGATCTTTGGGGGGCCCGTGAACCATAGATTGAGGCCACATGTCTTTATCTTGACAACTATAGTAGAATGTAAAGCAAGGAACTTACATTTTGATATCTTTTGATTTTACTGCAACCATCAATTTTAGGATGATCAATCTTGACCATTATATGTGCTTGACACTTAATGTCTTAAAATAGTCAAATGACTATAGTTGAAATCAATGAATTATTTCTGAAGGAGATGACTATTTCTTCACTAGTGTTAGAATGAACATGGGTTGTTGATCTTGATAACAAATTTGTTAGGGTTGTTAGATTGGTCAATGCTTTGTGGACTAAAGGATTGTCTTGGTAGAGAAACCTTAGGACGAAATGAAGATGGATTCATTTTCCCATTATCTTGATTTTTAGTTTGTTCTTGTTTTCTTCATTGTATATGCACATGATATAATTTATGAACATGATCTTTGTGCTCATAGGGAGATTCATTAGGAATCTCCATTTGATGCTTCTTATCCTTGCATTAATAGATAATGTCTATGAGGGTTCTGACATAATTCTCAAGTGTGAAATGGATTGACTAAAAAATAGGTATATGTGTGCACCTCTCTTCACTTTCACAATTCTATTTGCATGAACATATTTTAAACATTGATGAACCAAAGAAGAAACTAACCAAGGCCTTTTGGGTGACATAGAAAATATATATGATGAAGGAATAACATGATGCTTCCACTTCCTTAAGCCCTACTTGGAGAGGCAAGATGATGCTTCTCAAAGTGTCAACAAGGATTTCATTGGTCATTTTCAATGTGAGACTTGAGTGAACATAACTATCTTGTTATAAATGTAAATAATATAAAAATTCTTCAATGCATATATTATATTGATTGGATAGATCAGTGAGGATACCATTTTCACACGAACATCCATGGATGAAACCTTAAACATAAATTGGACCATAATAGTTGTGGGGGATATCATCATAAAATGAAGTGAGTGGAGGTACAAGAGGAGGAAATTTCTAATATGAGTCATTCCTACAAAACTATCACTAGGCTCATGAGAAGAGGAACCATAATGTTGTGTATCCATTAGATCTCTATCCATATGCTTAAGATCCATCAAATGATCGAGATACTTAGGTATCTATTGGAAACCTATATTGTTAGATTGGGAATATGATGGAAAATGATTAGTATAAATTTATAAAATTTGATTAAGGGGATCAACCAAGTGATTCCCCTCATCATCAAAACCATCAACATGTATACAATTATTTTCAATCAAATCATATACATTATGCTTTAAGGCCATGCAAATATGTGTATGGTGCTCACTAACTCTATGGTAATTATAAAAATCATGTTCATTGTAACCCTTAGGTAGCCCTATAGATGGGTCTAATGGATGAACAAGGAGAACAATGATCAAATTAGCATTTAATAAACTTTGTGACGCATTATCTAGAGTTTCACTTAACTTTGTAAAATTTCTAGGAGTTTGAGCCTTAAAATAAATATTGTTAGAAGCAGTAGCCACATGAGCATTAGTAGGTTTAGGGTCCTTCTTATCATTACCCCTTTGAAAAGTATTTGAATTTTGGAACTTTAAAGGATAAATGGATGGAGAATGTGACAACCCTACTTCAAGCCATTACAAGCAAGTAATTTAAATTCAACATCCTTAACATGAGTGTAAAGGTCCTTGAAAGAAGTGAAGCTATTCAAGTGAAGACTATTTCAGAGGGGAGGTACTAGGCTTTTAACAAATGTGCTTTGTAGCTCATCATTAGAGACTTGACTCTTCATCTTAGGGTAAGGTCAAAATTCACAATTCCTCTCTTATTTCTTGTTTTGAAGAGAGCAATCCTTTTTTATTAGAGCTCTAAGAGCTATAGATCTTTGTATCACTATTTTGGCAACTTTCAAAAGCTTTGTAGTAATATTTTGGAGGCTAGTGGATATTGTTGCAAGAATTTTGTTGAGTTTAGGTCTCCATTTTCCTTTATAGCATTATTTTACCCATTTTTATTTCTAATTATTATTATATTTAAACACTCTTTCCCTAATTCCTACTATTCTCTTCAAATCTCTCCATCCTAATCCATTTTGCAACCCCTTTCTTGTCATTTTATCCTCTTTTCCTTCTCCTTGGGTCTCATGTTACCTCTTAATTCCCCTTGTCCCTCTTGTATTTGATTAGGGATTTTATTTATATGCTTTCAAATACATGTTAATATAGCATATATCTAATTAATATTGTTTCTATTATTATTCTCAAGGGTGTTGGATGAGGCAAATTCTCCTTTAACATTACCATTTTGTATTGTTTTAACATAAAGTATACTTGTAAGTAACTTATGGGGATTTCATGAAGATTTAGTAGTGTAGCCAAAGACAAAAGCACACTTAGAATTGAGAGCAAATAAAATGGACAAGGTTAGAAACACAAACAAAATGTACAAAAACACTAAGTTATACCTTGCTATTTCTTCCTCCTTCGATAAGGTTGAGGTGAGTGCACCCAAGAGCTCTCCTAGCTTTACCCAAGTTGATGTAGTGTGAATGTGGATTGCTCCTTGTTCTTCAACACAATAGGATGAAGATTTGATGATAGATTCGATAGAGATTTGGCTATGGTAAAGATAAGATGGGATTTAGCTATGGATTGAAGAATGATTTTGGCATGGTAAGGGTATGATGAGAGGATTTGATAGAAAATTTGGGCATAGTTATGATAGGATGAAGAAGTTATGAAAATGGCTTGGGTGAGGGCTCTATTTATAGGCAAATTTGGAGGGATTTGAATCCAATGGCTAGGATTTAAAGTAGAGATCAATGGTTGAGATGAGAAGATGAAATCAAGTGGTAAGATCTCATCAACAATATTAGATGCATGGGATTAAATGTGAATTGTAAATTCACATGGGGAAGGGTGATGAGGATTAAAATGAATTAAAAATTCATTCTTGGGAAGAGTTGGATAAAATTTGAATTTTTAATTCACATGGGGAAGAGTTCCATTAAATGGAAACTAGGACAAGTTAGGTGTTGTAAGAGCTCATTAATGGAGTTTAGGACAAGTTAGAATAAAAAAATTACCTTATATGGAATAAAAGCTAATTTTTTATTTGTGAGGTGTGGGAATGAGTGTTAAGTGGGGTTTGACCAAGCTAATCAAGAGGATTAGCTTAATTAATATGGCTGGAGAAAATTAGTAAATGGGTTAATGAAGGGTTAAAATTAATTAAACAAGGATTCATTTAATTAATTTAGGTCTAGGGATCATGTAGGCTAGGGTAGCTAATTATATAATTGTTATTTAATCAACTAGGCTAGGTTTAGGTTGATTAGTAGGGTAGATTAATCAAATAAGTATGATTTATCTAATTAATCAGGATTAGGAGATGGAGAAATTAACTAAATAAATATTTAAAATATTTATTTAATCAATGAGGATAGTGTTGTAAGGTTTAGTGATAAATTAGATGAATTAATTGATCACAAGGGATAAATTACGGATAAATGGCTAAGGGTGAATGATTAGGGAATAAATTAATAAAATAAAATAAATTTATTTAATTAATTGGAAGGAATAATTAGTGATGTGAAGATGTCAAAGGGTGGTTGAAGGGTTAAGACATTTTTAGGTGTCTACATTTGTCCCTCTTTGAAATGGTATTGCGGTTAAGTAACATTATTTCAAAGAAGTTTAAAATATAGAGTTGAATTGGATAGAAAAAGATTTTGGCTTAGATGAATAGAGTAAGGTTTAGGGATGATTGGTAAGGGTGATGCTCCCTCAAGAGGATAGGTGGGTTGCAAGAACACGGGTGTGCTTTGGAAAATGGATAAGGGGTGAGATGAAAGATTGATGATTTTGGGTAGATTAGTTGATGGATGATTATTGTGCTAAAAATGATTTAGAGCAATCCTAGGTTTGTTATAGAAAAGTGGATATTTTCACCAAGGTATAGAAGACCAGGGTGATGATGTTTATCCAACATTTGCATGGACTAGACATGCAAATAAGAGGGTGATCCCATGCATGCCCAAGATTGTACAACCTTGTCTAGATGAAGGAAGGGGACTCATAGCATAAGTCCTTAATACACAAAAGGTATGAAAAACCTTAGATGCAAAAGGATATCAATATGCTAGAACCGACCCTACATTCCACAAGATATGAATACTAGCTTGGAGTAATCAGACCAAACCACAAGCACAACATATGAAAGAAAGACTATGCCCCATTCTAGATGTTTTCACCACATACCATGATATAGTGAGATCAAGGTAGTTTTTATGTGATCTTCGAATAGGACAAAAGATAAAAATCAATAACCAAAAGACCAACTGTCACAACAAACAACCATTGTATCTCTTGCCAAGATAGGTGATGATGGATTCTACCTATTGTAGGAATGATATATCCGTTAAGATATGAATCAATGGATGATTGGATCATGCCCATTGTAGGAATGATATATCCTAGGGCATGGTTTTGACAATTGATATTGGAATATTAGCCCAAGATATATTGGTTACAAGTTGCATCTAATGTTGATTTGATAGTTGATGATTTTTGTTAAGGGATGATTGCTTTGATAGGTGATGTGATGCTTCAGATATTGCGTTTGGATCTAGTGTAAGCTTAGGGGATAGGGACCATCCACACTGGTTGGATGGGTGCATCTTTGGTACCTGAGTACTGGAAACTTCCTTCGTATTCCAGACTACCTACATACCCTATATCCACGGGATCAAGGCACATTAAGATGCAGATGGTGATGATATCTAGTTCTGATTTGTGATGATGATGTGGGATGGTTGATTTTTAGATTGGTGATGGGATGTTGATGGAATGATGTTGATCTTGGGATGGATATTTTTGGGATTTTGTGGATATTTTATTTTTTTGGATTTTTGTGATTTTGGATAGGTAATGGTTTTATTATGATGGTTGCATTAGATTGCATTTGGATAGCCTTTGCGCTAGATACCAATGACAACGGAACACCAAGTCCAGAGGTGGGGTTGGATAGGGGGATTAGTGATGAAAGATGATGGATAGGTGATTCATGACAGATGAAAAGACAAATGATAGGGGTGCATGTTAGATAGATGGAAGATGGGGATAAGGATTTTCTCCAAGGGGTAAGTTGTAAGGAATCATATGCCCCATGCATGATGGACTTATGTTTGGATGGATGGACTTTGTAGTAGATAGATGGAGGATATGCTTGGAAAGGGACGTATGCCGAGAGGTGTCCAAAGCATGTTTTGATATTTTTGCCCCTTGTCTTTATCAAGATCTAAGGAGGAAGATATAGTAGATAGGATGGATGGGAGACGATAGGATAGATATGAGGATGGCGGATAGGAATGTGATGGGATAAGGATGTTATGGATGTGGGTGAAGGCTATAATTTTGCCCCCAAGTGTAGGGTACAAATGGATGGGGAAGGGATTACGCATGAAGCCCACAAGGGGTTTTCATCATGGTACTTGCCCAAGGTGCCACAAGGAGTGGTTTTCACCATTAGACGGATTTTTTTCTCTTTATTTTTTTCTTGATTTTTTATTTTTTTTCTTTTTATTTTGATTTTTTGGTGGAAGGGGACTCTAGTGTCTGTTTCCATAGTAAGTAAAAGATGGTCCCATGTTGGATAGTTGTGAAGTAGATGGAGATAGAACAATGTAAATGGATGTTGGTATATAGTAGAAGATGGAATGGATGGTGGATAGTGGATAGTGGATTATGACATGGATTATGTGGATTGTGATGTGGATTATGTGGATTGTATGTGGATTACGTAATGTTTATGCAAAGGCATAGACCATAGGGATGTGATGAGGAAGATATGTAGGATAGTGGATGAAATATGGAGGGATGGGGGTATGCCATGTGGTGGAGGGGAACCAAGACCAACAGTTGCACACACTATTTTGGATTTTGAAACTTGTATTTTGGATGGGGGATGAGTAGTAATGGGGATTAGGATAGGGGATTTTTGGATGGTCGATTTGGGGTTTTTGGGACCCAAATAGACTTAGGAATTATTACATCTTTAGATGGGGAGAGGGATGTTTAGAATTTTGGGATAGATTGGGATGTGAATGCCTCATTAGAGTTTGGTACTTTTTGCTTAGGGACCCACACTGTTTTTATTTTTGCTTTTTCTTTTGATGGTGTGGGCTTTGGTAGCCTTTTGGATTTTTAATTTTGCTTGGGAGAGATAGCATCTTTAGGCTTTTGTGCTTTGTGAGTTGAGGCATTCAAATTATTACTTTTAAATCCCATGGGTGTGTTGGTAGCTTCTATTTTGGATGGTGTGTTCTTTTGTTGGTCTTGATTGGGGATTTTAGGGGATTTATGGATAAATGGATGAGGGAATTTTAGGATAGGGATATTAGGAGTTGGGAGGATGGGAGGATAAGGGGATTTAATTTTAGGAGTTGGAAGAATGGGAGGTAAAGTGGATTTAATAGGGATATTTGGAGTTGGAAGTAGTGGAGGTAAATTTGATAGATGGAGATGTATGGTCACATGCTTTTGCAAATGATATGACGATGGAGGGGGATGGCGACATATGATTTCGAGGTGTGATGAGATATACCCGATTTGGAATTGGATGAAGGGATTTTGGAGGATGCGTGAATGTTACCAACATGTTTAGATTATTTGCCTTGGGATGTATAGCCAAGGCCATGGGAGGATGGATGTAATGTGGTGTAGATGGGATCCGAGATACCTTGTTCATGAAGGCCTAAGCATTTTTCTTGATAGTTCATATGTTGGAGTATGTGACATGCAATGGGATGTTTGGTGCTTTGGAAACAAGACACGAGTCCATTATTTGTTGGGGGAAAGATAAGTGATGGATGGAAGTTGTTCACCTCCTATGAGGGAGCCACCATGGATGAAAGTGCCTTTTCCAAGTGGATAAGAGGATGGATTTGGGATGGGATTGGTAGGTGGAGGTAAAGGATTAATGGGGGATGATAAAGGGGTGGTAGAAGATGGTGTGGGATCAATAGGTTGATCATTAGATGGGAGAGGATTGGGGATGGGATTAGATGGGGTGGTTAGATCTTGATTAGGATGAGGGGTTGATGGTTCAACATGCTTTGGATTTGACTCTTGACATAGCTCATGTGTTTGGATAGAAGTGGGAGTGACTTGGATAGATGTGTTGGGTGCTTGGATGGATGTGGTAGGTGCTTGACTTATGGGTTCTTGAACATGACTACGTGATGGTTCTTGACTTATGATAGGATATTGTTCAAGAGTTTTGGTGGGTGTTGGATTGCATGAGGGTGTTTGATTCCTTGCTAATAACCAATGGATGACATCCTTCATGAGTGTATGGGTTGAAGAACAATATAATGGATGGATAATAAGGGTGGATGGTGTAGGATTAGGATTGGGATTGGATAGTTGGGTGATGGGATTAGGTAGTGATGGTTCTTGGATGGGTTCAAGGATAGGCATTGGATTAGAAGGTGGTGTTGGAGAGGTGGGAGATATGGAGGACTCCTTAGCTTCTCTTTTTCTTCAGAGAAAATCCCTCAAGGATTCGTTGGGTGTTCTTGGCTTAATATTTGGAAGGTTTGATGGTGGATGGGTAATAGGGATTGATGAATTGGGAGATACATAGGATGATGGACTAAGGTTGATAAGGTTGGAGGGATATTGTGATGGAGGGATTGGAGGATGGGGATTAGAGGATGGGGGATTCACATGGGTGAATGGTTGTTGATGTAAGATTTGAATTTCGGCCATGAGGTGTGCTAGATTGGTGTTCCCTTGATCAAAGTTAGCATGAAAAAGGTTGGGGGATGGATAAGTTGGAGGTATTAATTGGTTGGATAGGTATGATGGTATGGATGTATAAGAGGATGAAGATTGATATGAAGGTAAAGGTTGATATGAGGTTGAAGGTTGATATAAGGTTGATGGGTTGGATATATAGGATGAAGGTTGGTATGATGAAGGTTGATATGATGAAGATGGGGTAGGGGCTTGGGATTCTCTAATGATGAGTTGTGCTAATGGGATATCCCTAATGATGTTTTTGCATTTTTCCTTAGTGGTAGGATCAAAATCATGTTGCATTGCCACATAACGATCCATGTTATTGGGGATATATGGGATGATGGAGGATAATGGATGATTACGATATTAGGGATCAAATTTCAAGACCTTAGGATGATTTGATTTGCTTCAAAGGATGGATGATTCTCTATACTTAAGATAGACTAATGATCTTAAGCAAGAAGGTTGATTGGGTTGATTGTTGATTTTGATGACTTAAGATAGACTAATGATCTCAAGCAAGTTTGGATAAAGGTTGATAATGATCAATTAAGGTCTTGATTTTTGATTGAGTTGATTTGGATTTGGATTTGGATAATGATGTTAGGGGATTTTTATAATGATTGGGATTTTGGATGAAAGGTTGATGGAGGATGAAGGAGATTAAGTCCTTAACCAAAGTTTGATTTGCAAAGGATGATTATTGATTAAGGATTAGGGATTGTGATGTTTGATTTTGGAGTTAGATTTTGGATGTTGATTTGGAAGATTTGGATTTGATTTGGATGAAATTGATCAAATGGATGAAGGAATGGGATTAAGATGATGATAATGAATTGGATTAAGGATGATTAGGGTGGTTGAGATGAAAGAGGTATGATGGGATGAGTGATTAGGAGGATAATATGAGATTAAGCTCAAAGATGGGGATCAATTAAGATCAAATGATGGGATTTGATAAATGGAGGGGTGGTTCCGTGGTGTTGGGAGAAAAATCCTAGCCCAATGTGAGGGGGGGTGCGGGGTCCTGGATGCAACCCCCCCCACCCCCCATTGATAAGGGTTCGGGGGCATAGCCCCCGACTAGAAATTTTTTTTAAAATGGGCTTATAAAATTGATGTTTTTGATGAAAATTTTGATTTTTGGACACGGAGGAAAATGATGCTAAAACAGATGTAGAAGGCATTGAAATAGAGGGAAATGGTGCTGAAATAGAGGAAAATGGTGTTGAAATATGGACAGATGGCACTAAAGGATGAGTAGATGGTGCTAAATAGAGGAATGAAGGCACTGAAAGACTGTGAAGTTTTGGAAATTGTTGGATTGATGGATGAATTTGATTTTTCTTGGCTCAAAGATTCTTGGAAAGAGATAATGCAAGCAAGAAGACACTTGAAAACAATGCTTAGTCTACCTAAGGTCAAGGTGAATGGTGATTTATCAAGCCCACAACTTGGAATCTCTTACTCAAATGCAATACATGCTAACTAATAGGTGTGTCCCATTATATTGTCTTCTCAAGAGAGGATGAATAGGGGCCTCCTGCACTAGAAGGATGATGCAATCACCCTTTCCATGGAAAGCTACATATAGATTATGCTAAGCTAAGGATTCCCATCTCATCTCAAGGGAGCCTATGGTGAGAATCTTGAGAGGATTCTATGTCATCTTGCCTTGAACAAATTGCCACAAGGTCAAAAAAAAAGGTAGGCTTCTAACCTAAGGTGTTTAGTGGGGGATATTTAGGGGACTGGCACATTACAAGCATTCAGCAAGCCACTTAAGGCTTTAACTAGTCCTACTAGGAGTGTCATATACACAAGGTATGCCTCCGTTCAAACTAGCATTGTATGGTAAGCGCTAATACCGATTAGACTTGGCTTTCGCCTTATCCTTTTTATATAGCAGACCGAACAAATGTACCACTTGAGGTCGTTCCCTTGGGGTGAGTACCTCTTTTCCCACCAAAGTAGGCCTCCCTAAGATAATGAAAAAGAAGAGAATAGAACTATTTCTCTTCACCCAAGATCCTTATGAAGGTGAGGAGAGAGGATACTTTGATTCTATCTCTTGGGATCTAATTGACAATAATGTGCAAGTGCACCAAACATGCCAAACAAATCTATGTTCTTTTTAAGCAACAAGATTAAATGTTCCTAGGTTTAAGCATGCAAAGACACACAAAAGTGGAAATCCTGCAATCAGATGTTAGTAATTTGATTTTGTTATCTTTGAAAACCAGTGTTCATTCACCTGCACATATGTGTTAATGTCCTACACAAACCTCAAAAAATTGTTACATAAAAATGTGCCAAAACAGAGATAAATGATGCTAAAATAGAAGATAATGCCAAAAATTTGCAAAATGGCAATAAAGCAAAGGATGGTGCCACAGTTTCGGAAAAAGGTGCCAAAATAGAGGATGGTGCCATAGTTTTGAAAAAAGGTACCAAAATAGAGGATGGCACCACAGTTTTGGAAAAAGGTGCCAAAATAGAGGATGGCACCACAGTTTTGGAAAAAGGTGTCAAAACTACAATTTTTTCCTGTGTTACCTTTAGTCTCCTGGTTCAGATAGTGCCAAACTATGTGTATATAGCACCAAAATGACACAGTCTCTTTAAAAACCTCCCTAGACAAATTTTGACATTATAAGGTTCCTTGTTTCTATGTTATCCTAATAAAAATAGAGAGAAGAAGACCCTAGAATCCATGAAAAACCCCTAAAAAGGCATAAGAAAAGATTCTAAGCCTAAAAGAGTTAGAAAGATGTCGTTGCAAGATGGTGCCAAAACAGAAGGAAATGACACACAAATCAGGGAAATGACACCAATCTGGGAGCAGATAGTGCCAAACCAAGAGGTTTTAGTGCCAAGACCCTGCAAAACATGTCTTTTTTCACAAAAACTCAAACAAAAGAAGTTAGATAGAGACCATGGGGTCCCATCAGGCATGCCAAATGAGAACAAATAAAATGGACAAGGTTAGAAACACAAACAAAATGCACAAAAAACATTAAGTTATACCTTGCTATATCTTCCTCCTTCGATAAGGTTGAGGAGAGTGCACCCAAGAGCTCTCCTAGCTTTACCCAAGTTGATGTAGTGTGAATGTGGATTGCTCCTTGTTCGTCAACATAATAGGATGAGGATTTGATTATAGATTGGATAGAGATTTGGCTATGGTAAAGATAAGATGGGATTTAGCTATGGATTGAAGAATGATTTTGGCATGGTAAGGGTGTGATGATAGGATTTGATAGAAATTTGGGCATAGTTATGATAGGATGAAGAAGTTATGAAAATGGCTAGGATGAGGGCTCTATTTATAGGCAAATTTGGAGGGATTTGAATCCAATGGCTAAGATTCAAAGTAGAGATCAATGGTTAAGATGAGAAGATGAAATCAAGGGTTAAGATCTCATCAACAATATTGGATGGATGGGATTAAGTGTAAATTTTAAATTCACATGAGGAAGGGTTATGAGAATTAAAATGAATTAAAAATTCATTCTTGGGAAGAGTTGGATAAAATGTGAATTTTCAATTCACATGGGGAAGAGCTCCATTAAATGGAGACTAGGACAAGTTAGGTGTTGAAAGAGCTCATTAATGGAGTTTAGGACAAGTGAGTGACACAGTCAAGATTGAAGAGCCTTATCAGGTTGTCAATCAAGCAGAAAAATCACACTACAAATCAAAAACTCCCAACAAAAAATAATCCTCCATTTATTGCAATGAAAAGAGTACAGATTACATTCAAAGATCAATTATAGAGCATTTCTCAAAGACCCCAATTCAAAGCTTACTTTTCCATCAACAACCCTTCTTCCCCAATTCTTCCTTTAGAATAATCCAATCTGATCACAAATCCCTATTTTGGACATTACTTCCCCCTATCATCCTCACTCTGTTCTCCATTCCCCCTATTTTTACTTTCCCCTATTCTCCAGGAAAACAGTTCATTTCAACTTCCCTGTCGAACGGTCTCCCCCAATGGTTAACTGTCGAAGACCCAATAAACTGTTGAACCATAAGGTATTCATCTTCATTCCATCGGGATGTCAAAGAGATGACAAAGAGATTCCCTTCGACAAAGATGGTCCCACCGATGGAGCATGTAGTACCATACACCACACCGACAAATAAAACTCCCTATCAGGTCATCGAAGAGACCAAGATCATGGTCCTGCCAACATCCAATTTCCCATCGATAAGATTCAAGGTTTGTATCGAAAAGTTGAAGGGACAGCTAAGCGAGTCCCACCAAAATAGCATCTCCTACCGATATAAATCTTCCCACCTTTGCACTACGCATATGTCTACCTATTGTGATGTTCACAACACGCCCCATTTTACTCCTTAGCAAAATGAGGACCCCTGCTATGGCTTTGCTTTTACTTTTGTGTGTGGGTCTATTTGGTGGTAAAAGGGAAAAAGAGAGTGAAAGTTGCAAGCCTTGTTGAAAAAAAAAGAAAAAATTACATTAAGTACCAGAGCAGAATATGGGTGGATTCCTTGTCAAAAATGAATAGGGGTTGCTTTTTGAACCTTTTTAAAATCCCCTGTATTTTGCAAGTTATGAGTGTTTTTGTAAAATGTACAATCGGGTTTGTATCTTGTATATGCAAGGTCCTTTGTATATCGGGTTGCATATACAAGGTTAAAACATACAAGGTCGCCCATTTACAAAGTCCTTTGTATATCGAGTCCTTGTGTTAGTCGCAAAATGGGTTGTCGAGTTTTCTAAGTCATCGGGTTGCATATACAAATCGGGTTGCATATACAAGGTTGTTTGTATACTTTTATACTTGTATGAATTTGGCTAACATTTTACTTTGGTACATGCAAGGTGAACCTGACACAGCTCAGAGTTGAAATGCATAGTTGTTTAAATCCGTTGAATGCATTTTAGGCTTGTATGTTTGGAAAAGTGGAAACATACAAAGTAAAATATACAAGGCTACATACAAGTCGCGGACCTGACGGAGTTGAGAATTAAAATGTATGTTCAGTTAAGTACGGCGGATGCATCTTATGTTTGTATGTATCTAACATACAAAGAAGATATACAATGATATATGCAAGTCGCGGACTCGACAAAATTCAGAAGAGAAATGAATAGTTGTTTAAATCCGTTGAATGCACTTTATGTTTGTATGTTCAAACATGCAAAGTGGATATGCATTGGCTATTTACAAGTGGCGGAGCCGAAGGATTATTAAAAGTGGTTTTATTGTTGTATGTTCACACTTTGTACATGTACATGTTTCGGGACATACATTGCACTTTGTACATGCAAGGCGGAATTAAGAAGAAATTAAAATCTGGTATATACAATGTATCACACCTTAAAACATATTAGAAGATACATTGCATTATAGACATGTCACAGGCCCGAAAAGTGATAAGACTCTAGTTTATAAAAGGTTGAAGTCTGAAAAAGGGACATACAAAGGTGTTTGTATGTATTGGGCCTTGTATGCAAGGAAATATACAAGCGATAGATACAAGAGAAGATACCACCCGATGTACAAGCTGATATACAAAGAAATGATATGCATTCGCAAAATACAAGGAAAAAGGTGGGAAAGCAAAGTGAGAGGATTTTGAATCCATTTTAGGGCCCGATAGCATGTTTTTGGTCAACGGTTGTTGACCCGACCATTTTTGACATTGTATATGCATTTGGATACGCGAATTCTCATGGTTTCATAACCCGATATCTGTGTTTGCACATTCAGCCTGATTTAATATAATTTTTACTTTTCTGCTAGTTTATTAAATAATAATGCTTAATTCTTGTCTGTTTGCAGGCGTGTAGGTAGATATAAAGATGGAGCTTTAATGGCAATGACATCACAGGAGGCAGATCAGACCACAAAAGATCGCAAATGAAGCAGGAGGAGTAAAGGCTTTCAATGCAGAGGAAAATGAAGGTGAAAAGAAATATTATTAAAAGGAGCAACAGTTATTTTGGTGACTATTAGGGTTTCCAAAGGGCATCCTCACGCTCAGTATGGGTATGCTACTCAGAGTTTTTTTGGCGGGATTTGTTTTCCACTGTTTGATGTTGCACTTGAAAGGTGGACCGTTGATTAACTAGGGTTTTGGAACTGTATTGGGGATAATTAGAGATATATATTGAGCCCCTTTACTTTGTAAGGGGAGGGTCAACCATTTTAAATCTGACTAAGACAATTTCATATAGGAGATCGGATTACTGAGACTAATGAGGACTGAATTGTTGAAATATCAAGGTTCTTTCTTCAGATCATTGTAAATGTACTTGTTCTAGAGCATACTGAATGGAGATGAAGCTTCAGATTACATCCTGATTATAAACTTTACGTAATCTTCAAGTTGATTTCTGGATATGTAATGGTGAATGTTGTGTTCAATAGAAGCGCTTTCATTTTATTGCATGTTGTTATCAACTTTTCCTTTGAAGATTTGCACTGGATCATGCGGATTTGTGGAATGTCTTAGTGAAGTATGATTCTAGTTTTCTTCTCTTCATTACTGTATCAGAACATGTATGTAGATCAATGATCTCAGTCAAGTAATTTTGGGAATCACACTCTTTGAACCCTATCTTTGTCATTTCTTTTTCTTCATTTCATTAAATCACTTCCATAATTGCAAATCATGATAAATAATAAGCAGAATAGATAAATATGCTGACATCTCGTAGATAATTGAATATCATTAGCATATTTGAACTAAATGCATGTAGTGTTGAAAATACTATGCAAAGAATTATAAATAATGGTAGAAATCATGCAAATATCAACCTTTAGACACATTATTTGAAGAAATATACTATGTAGAGTAACCTTTCTGTGTAGCATATTTGCAAGAAACAAAATCTACTGATCAATGTAAGGCCCCTTGAAATGGAAAACAGCAACACACATCAACCACTGAGTAACGTCAGTAGATTATGAACTAATCAACAGAGACTTGGGATCATGAATTCTTTGAATTCATCATATCTTTCAAGATAAATAAAGGTTGTTGTGTAACTTTTATTTCATGTTTGTATGTTAGTAACATCACTACCAACATAGAATTGGCACTAGAAGGAGGGCCTCTCATCATCAGTAAGTTTTGTCTGATTTGATGATGCAGACAGAAAGGTAACGCTCAAGCATCTCTATATTTCAAGTTATATGCTCTCATATTTGCATCATTTCTACAAATATTGCTTAAATATCCCGTCAGTTTCAAATTCTGATCATAAATACAGCCTTGGCTAGGGAGTTTCAACTGATCTTTACAGTAAACTAGCCAATTTTCCTTAAAAATTTAAGAAATCCTGGCTTTCAAGCCAAATACCAGGTCCAGATCTAGTGGACTCCTTGAAGAATTACCTATCAGTGGATTTAGACCTAGAACTGTGGACATTCATCACTCTCCTAGTTCTAATGCATCAGGAGCTTCACCAGAACGTGCTCCTATAACTCCTCTAGGGTTACAAACACCTACAGGACCACCTATCACACCTTAGGTCCAACCTCAACCAGTCACACCTCAGATCCAACCTCAACCGGTCACACCTTAGGTCCAACCTCCACTGGTTGCAATGTCATTTTTTACAATAGAGTCGCCTCTGACTTTCGCAGCATATCATGCTTTGCCTAAGAATCCTAATAAAATTTGTCCTACGTATCATCCATATCAGGATGCTAATGATCACATCAAAACTTTTGAGGAAGCTTGTTATAGGGCTAGATATGAGCATGAAGATGTGATATGCAAGTTATTTCTATTTTCCTTAGGAGAAGAGGCATATAACTAGTATATCAATCTTGGTCAAGGTTTAATCAGTTCATGGGATGCCTTGAAAAAAGCTTTCAAGGATAGGTTCAAGGTACCTATAGATCCTTCAATGAGTTATCATTTGTTTGCCACAATCAAGAGATTTGAAGAACCCATTGCCAATTTCAATGCAAGGTTCCAAAAGATACTATCTAAGCTAGTTGCTCCCTATGTTGTAACAGATGAAGCTGCTAGGAGCGTTTATTACTTAGCCTTAGATCCCTTGACTTCCATGTTTATCAGGAGAGCACATCCTGGTGTAACAACTTTGGCATGAGCTTTTGAAGAAGCTATCAAAGTCAGTCAGCAATTGGCTCCTGCTCTCACACCAAATATTGCCTTCCCTACACTTCCTGGTTATCCTACATATCCTGTTCACTAACAGACCAATGGAGTCATGATACCTCCATCTGGGATGCTAGCCCCTTTGCAGATACCTCCACTCAATATCATGCCACCACCAAATGGTAATAGCCAGATGTTACAATATCCAGGACAAACGCAAGTACCTCAGGTTGTGGAACAATCCAACAATAACAATGGATCTTCCTTTTTCAAGCCTCAGATAGAGAATGTAGTGGCTAAGGTTCAGGAAGAGAAAGAAGAAATCAAAGAAATATCAACACAGTTAAGGAAACTTACCACGGAGATCACTCATCTGAGGAGTCAGAACTTCTATTCTCAACCAAATCAGAATAGAGGTTATGCTAATGACAGACCTAATTATCCTGATAGGAGGTACAACAATAATTACAATAATAATGGCAACAATAATCCTCCTAGACAGCCTAGAGTGTGGAACACTAGGCCAAATAATGGTTCTCTGTCATCACCTCTAGATAACCAGCCTCCTAGTGAACCTAAACAGACCACTAGAGTAAACCTTGCAGAGGCAGCACTTACAAATTGGTGCAGGATACATAACACCAATGCTCATACAGAGCTAGATTGTCCTTAGTTCAGGATTGCTGCTAGTATATTCCAAACTGAAGTGTCCAATACTTTAGGTAATCCACCTCATGTAGAAGGAAATGAAATTCTCCCCTGTGAATATGATTCTGCCTTAGTGCTAGAAAGCTTCATGCATCATCCTTATCAGCAGACAATTTCATCTCATCAGGATTACACCTCAACATGTGAGGAATTAGCCATGGCTTTTGAATCTAAATATGTTTTTCCATTTGAGGATGAGAATGAGCCATCAATTGAACATGAGGAGGTAAATGCTTATCAACATCAACCTCAGGGTAGGCATAATTACAACTTGAGGAATAACTCAAACAGATCTGCTGATCCTTTGACCACCTCCTTGCCTCCAAACAATCTCAACACTCCACCTGATCCCAAGGCAAGTAATAACCCTAGATTTCCCAAAGTCAATGCTCAGTACTTAGCACCACAGAATACAACACCAAAAGCTGGTAATCTACCTCCTGAATCTGACAAATTGGTTACATATCTGGCATATGAAATGAAAAAGGTTAAAATCAGCCTGTCATTGTTAGAGCTTCTTAAAACCCCTACTATCAAGAAAGCTTTCATGAAATCATTAGATGATCCTGCTCAAAAAGAGGATAGTCATACCTCGGGTCAGTTTGGAAATAAAGATCATGCTGCTAGGGATGTTAGTGTTAAACATAAAATGCCAGCTACTGTTCAAGCTGTAGAGACTTCCCACATGACCCTATACAAAGACAAGAGTGATTCACCTCCTTTCCTCCTTACCATAAGGATGTTTGGTAAAAAATTGTACAACTGCTTGGTAGACTCAGGAGCATCTACCAATGTAATGCCCCTATCCATATGCAATGCTTTAGGGTTACATCCTGCTAAATCATTAAAGAAAGTAACACAATTAGACAAGACAGAGGTAAGTGTGGTAGGAGAACTGACTCACATTCACATGCAGTTAACATCAGATCCCAGAAATCAGTACTATATTGACATTCAGGTAGTTGATATACCTGATACATATGGGATGTTACTTAGTAGAGACTGGTCAAAAACCCTTAGTGGATACATGTCAACTGATTTTAGTCATATGTGGTTGCCCTGGAGAGGGATACCAAATCAAATAAGGATAGATGTTGAACCTCGCATGAAACACATGATCACTAAATACAACAAAACCAATGAAATCATGTATGTGGATGTAGAACCCAGAGTTTACTCCATCAGACCCCAGACTATCAGCATAGAGGAGATCCTGATGTTTGACATTCATAATCATGATGATGACCCTCAAGATGATCAAATAACTTTAGAATCTGATTGTAACCCTGAAAATGAAGTAGAGGTAGATCATTTCAAGAATTTTGAGATGCATTTGTTTAAAGAGGTGCAACGATGTCAGTTGTTAAATGTGCCTGTTCATGATATTCTAATTGATGGATGGTGCAGGTTGCATAATGAGGCACATTCTAAAAAAACTTGTGATGCCTATTTAGACATGTTGGAGCTGGAACATGCATACAGTGAAGCATCTTCACCATCATCTGTGGTGAGTTCTACAGATTGTGATAGCAAAACTAATTTTTGTTTGTCTTCTGCAGGAATAGGAGAATGCACATATCAAGATGAAAGTTCTATTCAGATGACATAAGAGATACTGGTATGCAACAAGAGTAATGCTAAAAGCAAAAGGAAAATCACCCCAGGGAGTGATTGTTAAGTAGAATCAGATTATGAGTTATCTGATGAAGATAGGGGCAGTAATCTATCCAAGTTCGAAGAGTTTTTATCAAAAGAGATTCAAAAGATGACACAACAACAAAGATCCCCACAGGATGATTTGATTGAGGGATGGTGCAGGTTACATGAAGCACCACATTCATAAACTGCTTGTTCATTATGTCTGCATATTCTGAAAAGGTAGATGTTGCCTAATCCAGAAGATTTTCCTTCTAGTAAAAAGAAAGAAGAAATATCGGCTTCACATAAGGCTGATAAGGTGAAGTCTGAGAAAGCTGAGATACCAAAATTAAAGTGGATATCAAATGGTGCAGCTGCCATAGCCAAAAAGAAAAAAGAAGGCCTAGACAAGCTTTTATCTGAAGATAAGCCGTGGATCCTCAGGTTTGATGGATCCAAGTCAAAACAAGGAGCTAGAGTAGGAGTAGATCTTATTGATCCATCTGGAAAATCCTACTTAGCAGCATACATATTGCAGTTCCCATGTACAAACAATGTGACGGAGTATGAATCTCTAATTCATGGGATATTGTTTGTACTTAAACAGAAAGTGAAAATTCTACATGTCTATGGAGACTTAGAATTGGTTGTGAGATAGGTAAGAGGTATATACTCTTGCAATTACAAAAGGCTGTCCAATTATAGACACAGGGTATGGGACTTGATAAAATATTTTGATACATTCAACATCACACATGTACCCAGAGAACAAAATCACAGGGCAGATGCATTGGCCCAGGCTGCCAGTACTCTGGAACCTCTGTCCGTATCCAGTTTAAAATGATTCTCGGTTGAATTAGTATCAGTGCCTTCTGTGCTAGATAATGTAACTAATCTTCAAGTATTTGATGATGATCAGCATATTTGGACTTTATTTCCAATAGGGATATTTTTGAGGCACAGATCATAGATGAAAAGAATGTAGAAGATCATGTCTGGGAAGAAGAAGAAATCCTAGAGTTGCCTAGTAATAGGATTCCTAAGGGAATGATAGAGCTAGAAAGAGCATTTGATCTAGACAACATGCTAAAATAGAAGGATCTCCCAAAGGCTGATGGAGGACAATACTCACAGGTTAACATTGGACAGGATGATAAAAAAAGAAATGTTTTGATTGGGAAGGTCTGTACAGAGGAAGAGTTGGAAGGAATAACCCAAGCTCTCAAAGATTATATCCATGTCATTGCCTGGACTTATGATGAGTTAAAAACTTATGACACATTAATCATCACTCATACTATACCTTTGAAGCCAGATGTCAAGCCTTTTAGGCAAAAACAAAGACTTGTCAATGCTTTACTGGAGCCCATCATTTTTGAAGAGGTTAAAAGGCTACTTAATGCCAGGATCATGTTTTCTGTGAGACATTCCACATGGGTGGCAAACCTGGTCCCAGTAAGAAAAAAATGGTGACATCAGGTTGTGTGTAGACTTTAGAAACTTAAATAGAGCTTCTGAAAAGGATAATTATCCGTTGCCTTCTTTGGATAAAGTCCTGCAAATTATGAATGGTGCCAAGATGATGTCATTCTTGGATGGTTTCTCTGGTTATAACCAGGTGATGGTGGACAAAATTGACAGATTGAAAACCGCATTCACCACAAAGTGGGGAATCTTCACCTATAGGTGCATGCTGTTTGAGTTAATAAACGCTGGGGCAACATTTTGGTGAGCAATGGACATAGCCTTCAGAGGCTTGATTGGTAAATGCATAGTCATATACATGGATGACTTAACAGTTTTCTCTAAAGATAGAGGAAACCATGTAGAGGACCTAAGAAAGGTGCTGAAGAAGTGTGAACAACACAGGATATCCCTGAACCCTAAGAAGTGCATATTTGGAGTAACCACAGGGAAGCTATTAGGCCACCTGATGACAGAAAATGGGATCATCATTGATCCTGACAGGGTGGAATCAATCATGAAGATACAACTTCTTGGAAGCAAGAAGGAGCTCAAATATTACTTTGGTAAGATTAATTTTGTTAGGAAATTTATTACTAGCTTTGCAGAGATTGTCAGACCCTTGAATGCCATGCTCAAGAAGGACACTAAAATTGTCTGGACACCTGAAGCTAGAGCAACTTTTGAAGATATTAAGAAAGCCATATCTAATGCTGCAGTTATGATCAGTCTAGATTATACCAAAGATTTTTACATTTACTTATTTGCTTCAGAGCATACATCTGTAGCAGTATTAACACAGAGAAATGAGGCCAAATAAGAAAATCATATAGCCTTCACGAGCTGCCCTTTCAGAGATGCAGAGCTTAGATACATGGATGTTGAAAGACAGGCACTCACTTTGGTTCGAGCGGTCAAGAAATTCAGGCATTACATTCTGAGAAGTAAGGTGATTGCTATAGTACTTGATGCCACAGTGAAGATGCTTCTAATGTAAAGTGAACCAGGTGAGAAAAGAGCTAAATGGATCACTGTCCTCCAAGAGTATGATATGGACATAATGCCCATGAAGTTAGTAAGAGGACAGGCATTGAGCCAGATAATATCTGAAATGGATCCTAATATCATGAGCCAATAGTATGTTATAAATGGAAAGGATGATGAAGAATGGTACTCAAACATCAAACACATCCTGATCACTAGAAGATGTCCCTCAAGATTGCAGGCCTCACAAAGGAGAGCCTTAAAGATAAGGTCACATAAATACATGATAAAAGGAGGAGTCCTTTTCAAAAAAAATTACAAGGGGATATACCTTAGATGCCTGGAAAGACAAGAAGCAGACAAGGTGTTAGCAGAGTTACATGATAAGTTTGTGACTGCAAATGGATCATCTTTAGCTACCACTCATGCTATCCTCAGGGCAGGGTATTACTGGCCCACTATTTTTAAAGATACTGTTGAACACATAAAATGTTGTCATATGTGTCAGGTTGCTACAAATAGAGAAAGATATGCTGCTCAACCTTTGCAGCCAATGATGGAGATGTGCCCATTTTCTCAATGGGGAATGGACTTCATAGGACCTATCAATCCTCCATCATCTTCAGGCCACAGGTATGCTTTAACTATTACTTATTACTGTACCAGGTGGACTAAAGCTATCAGCAGTAAGACATGTAATGCTGAGGATGTCATCAGGGTTTTGGAAAGAAATATAGTAACCAGGTATGGAGTTCCCTACGCTTTGGTATGTGATAATGGATCTTCCTTTTCTTCAATTAAACTATCAAGTTGGGCTTTTGACTATTGGATCATCTTGAAATTCTCCTCAAATTACTATCCCCAAGGGAATGGATTAGCAGAATCCACAAACAAGAACCTATTGAACATCATAAAGAAATTGATAGAAAAGAACCCAAGGGAGTGGAACACTTTATTGAAATATGCCTTGTGGGTAGATAGAACCAGGAATAAGGTTGCATTAGGAAATTCTCCTTTTCATCTAGTGTATGGGGTGGATCCTATCCTCCCTGTTAACCTAAGGATCCCTACATTACAGTTCGCACAAGAATACCTGGGCATAGATAATAAACAAGAAGTTAGGTTGCTACAGTTGATGCACCTAGAAGAAAAAAGAAGTAAAGCAATAGATCAATTTGCTAAACATCAGGCTGTTGTCAAGCACTGGTTTGACAAAAGAGCCAGAATTAAGGCTTTTAGAATCTCAGATTTAGTCCTGATGTGGGACAAAGCACATGGAAAGAAAGGAGATCATGGTAAGTTTGATAAATTCTGGATAGGTCCCTTTCAAATTTCTAAAATTTTAGGAGATAACACCTACAGACTTAAGACCTTAACCGGTGAGGATGTTCCATTACCAGTTAATGGATAGTTTCTCAAACACTACTTTCAAGCCTGAAGTAGTGCCACGACAAGTCATGTGTATCATAGTGTACACTTTTGTATAGTTGTTTGTACAATCTGTTTGTTTTGTTTGCTTTGTGTGTTTCCTTAGCAGGGATGTTTATTTTGATTTAGAGTATGCAGGAGCAGACTAACAACCACTGAAAACAATAAAAAATTTAGATCATTCAGGTTAATTATTTGAAATTTATGCATAACTTGTTGTGACTGTCATGAATGTAGAAATTTGTTTGACTTGTGAAATAATGTATTCAATAACTATGGGTTGAGTATTCAAGGAAAGTTTCTCACAATGACACACCTAAAATCCTTGCATTTGTTGAACATACCAGTGTAGATAATAGGTGAAAAATCAGAGGTCACCCTTGCTATCATTACAATTCTCAGCTTAATTTCAACAAGTGACCATTCCTTGCATCATGAAGTTACAACTGCAATATCTTGTGAAGTTTCTATCAAATACAAAATATAAAATAAATAAAATAATAAAATGGATTTTACTGAAAATCTAGATTAAGCCATCTAAGTAACTCTACCGAGGCTATAGACGCTTGTTGACAGTGGGGCTCTACTTAGGAGAATTGTAACGATAACCTTGTCGGGGCTATGGATGCCTGCTGGCAGCAAGGCTCTATCTGGTTGGCTATGAGGGAATGACATCAACTATGTAGTCTAATGTCAGTCACTAGTTTGTTCAACTAATTTTTAAGATGAGGATTATTAATCACGTGCACCCACTTAAACTGAATTGGAAAATTCATGCACCTTATTGAATACATTAAGTCTCAAGTTAGATAATGATTTATAGAAGAGATAGTTGGAAGTTATGAATTTATTTCTTTCAGTTTTCTTTAATGGTTTTAAATTTTGATTGTTTTGTTTGGTTGCTAGTTGTTGTGATGCTCACAACATGCCCCATTTTACTCCTTAGCAAAATAAGGACCCCTGTTGTGGCATTGCTTTTGCTTGTGTGTGGGTCTGTTTGGTGGTAAAAGGGAAAAAGAGAGTGAAAGTTGCAAGCCTTGTTGAAAACAAAGAAAAAATTGGATTAAGTACCAGAGCAGAATATGGGTGGATTCCTTGTCAAAAATGAATAGGGGTTGCTTTTTGAACCATTTCAAAATCCCCTGTATTTTGCAAGTTATGAGTGTTTTGGTAAAATGTACAATCGGGTTTGTATCTTGTATATGCAAGGTCCTTTGTATATCGGGTTGCATATACAAGGTTAAAACATAAAAGGTCACTCATAGAAAAAGTCCTTTGTATATCAGGTCCTTGTGTTAGTCACAAAATGGGTTGTCAAGTTTTCTAAGTCATCGGGTTGCATATACAAATCGGGTTGTATATACAAGGTTGTTTGTATACTTTTATACTTGTATGCATTTGGCTAACGTTTTACTTTGGTACATGCAAGGTGGACCTGACACAACTCAAAGTTGAAATGCATAGTTGTTTAAATCCGTTGAATGCATTTTAGGCTTGTATGTTTGGCAAAGCAGAAACATACAAAGCAAAATATACAAGGCTACATACAAGTCGCGGACCTGACGGAGTTGAGAATTAAAATGTATGTTTAGTTAAGTCCGGCGGATGCATCTTATGTTTGTATGTATCTAACATACAAAGAAGATATACAATGATATATGCAAGTTGCAGACCCGACGGAATTCAGAAGAGAAATGAATAGTTGTTTAAATCCGTTGAATGCACTTTATGTTTGTATGTTCAAACATGCAAAGTGGATATGCATTGGCTATAATACAAGTGGCGGAACCGAAGGATTATTAAAAGTGGTTTTATTGTTGTATGTTCACGCTTTGTACATGTACATGTTTCGGGACATACATTGCACTTTGTACATGTAAGGCGGAATTCAGAAGAAATTAAAATCTGGTATATACAATGTATCACACCTTAAAGCATATTAGAAGATTCATTGCATTATATACATGTCACGGAGCCGAAAAGTGAATAGACTCTAGTTTATAAAAGGTTGAAGTCCGAAAAGGGGACATACAAAGGCATTTGTATGTATTGGGCCTTGTATGCAAGGAAATAAACAAGCGATAGATACAAGAGAAGATACCACCCGATGTACAAGCTGATATACAAAGAAACAATATGCATTCGTGAAATACAAGGACAAAGGCAGGAAAGCAAAGCGAGATGATTTTGAATCCATTTTAGGGGCTGATAGCATGTTTTTGGTCAACGGTGGTTGAACTGACCATTTTTGACGTTGTATATGCATTTGGATACGTGAATTCTCATGGTTTCATAACCTGATATCTGTGTTTGCACATTCAGCCTAATTTAATATAATTTTTTTTTTCTGCTTGTTTATTAAATAATAATGCTTAATTCTTGTCTATTTCCAGGCGTGTAGGTAGATATAAAGATGGAGCTTTAATGGCGATGACATCACAGGAGGCGGATTGGATCACAAAAGATCACAAACGAAGCATGAGGAGTAAAGGCTTTCAATGCGGAGGAAAATGCAGGTGAAAAGAAACATTATTAAAAGGAGCAACAATTATTCTGGTGACTGTTAGGGTTTCCAAAGGGCATCCTTACGCTCAGTATGCGTATGCTGCTCAGGGTTTTTTTGGCAGGATTTGTTTTCCATCGTTTGATGCTACACTTGAAAGGTGGACCGTTGATTAACTAGGGTTTTGGAACTATATTGGGGATAATCAGAGATATATATTGAGCCCCTTTACTCTGTGAGCGGGGGGTTCAACCATTTTAAATCTAACTGAGACAATTTCATATAGGAGATCAGATTACTGAGACTAATGAGGACTGAATTGTTGAAATATCAAGGTTCTTTCTTCAGATCATTGTAAATGTACTTGTTCTAAAGCATACTAAATGGAGATGAAGCTTCAGATTACATCCTGATTGTAAACTTTATGTAATCTTCAAGTTGATTTCTAGATATTTAATGGTGAATGTTGTGTTCAATAGAAGCGCTTTCATTTAATTGCATGTTGTTGTCAACTTTTCCTTTAAAGATTTGCACTAGATCATGCAAATTTGTGGAATGTCCTGGTGACGTATGATTTTAGTTTTCTTCTCTTCATTCTTGTATCAGAACATATATGTGGATCAGTGATCTCAGTCAAGTAATTTTAGGAATCTCACTCTTTGAACCCTATCTTTGTCATTTCTTTTTCTTAATTTCATTAAATGACTTCCATAATTGCAAATCATGATAAATAATAAGTAGAACAGAGAAATATGCTGACATCTCGTAGATAACTGAATATCATTAGCATATTTGAACTAAATGCATGTAGTGTTGAAAATACCATGCAAAGAATTACAAATAATGGTAGAAATCATGCAAATATCAACCTGTAGACACATTATTTGAAGAAATATTCTGTGTAGAGTAACCTTTCTGTGTAGCATATTTGCAAGAAATAGAATCTACTGATCAACGTAAGGCCCCTTGAAATGGAAAACAACAACACACATCAACCACTGAGTAACGTCAGTAGATTATGAACTAATCAACAAAGACTTGGGATCATGAATTCTTTGAATTCATCATATCTTTCAAGATAAATAAAGGTTGTTGTGTAACTTTTATTTCATGTTTGTATGTTAGTAACGTCACCACCAACACTACCATCAGGTATCAAGGGGACAAGATTTAGAGTCCCTCTGACGTCACTTGGTCACACCAATGATACATAACTTGGCATTGGGTTGTCGAGGGGACACCACCAAGAGTCCCACTAAACACATAAAGTCACACCAATGAAGATTCCATTAGTAAATTGAAGAGAGTGATAACTCCATCTCATTGAAATATGACTGTCAGGCTGAGGATGGAAAAACACCAACAAACAGGGATAGGGTTTCAGAAATGAACTTCAATGTATCTGCAAAACACACCAAAATTGAGATCAAAATTTGCTTATGTACAAAGTGATGCGGATAGCTTGAGAGCCTAAGATGCTCCTGTATCAAACACCCCAAGAAGAAGAAATGTTCCACGAGTGGAGACTCAGGAACATTTGGGCCAGTCTAGAATTGAAATTCCAAACTAAGCCAACTCATGTTCCTTCAACCAAGATTCTTCCTCCATTGATTTACCCTTCCAACGAACTAGGTACTCCATGTACTCTTACCACTTGTTTTCTTTACAACCCTAGAATCAATGATCTCATCTACTTCTTCAATTTGCTTCTCAGGTAGCTGATTACCCAATCTGTATTATCCATGATATTTTCAGGCAAATGTGGTTGAGTACTTGTCTCCCCTTCAAAATGTTTGTACACATCACTAACATTGAAGATAGGAGATATATCTACATGCTCTGGAAATTCAACTTCATAAGCATTGGCTAGAAACTTGCGTAGGATCCAACAAGGACCTATTTTCTTCCATTTTAACTTGTTATAGGTCCCCTGTGGAAACCTTTCCTTCCTCAAATGAACCCAGACTAATTCCCCAATCTAAAATTCCTGCACTCTCCTATGAGGATCATCAGATTCCTTATACTTGGTTGTACTCTTCTCCAACTTTTCTTTCACCTCTTGATGCAAATCTCTAATATACTCTATAAAATCCTCTACCACAACACTTGTTCTCACCAAGTCTGCACTATCTCTAAGTTCATCTACACCTCTAGGGATGAAACCAGACCACATTGAATGGACTTTTCCCAATACTCCTGTTAACTAAATTGTTATAGGCAAACTCTACCTATGGCAACAACAAGTCCACTGTTTTGGTTTGTCCCCAATCAAACATCGAAGGAGATTACCCAAACTCCTATTCACAACTTCAGTCTGATCATCTGTTTGTGGATGGTAGGATGACCTAAAACCCAAATGTGTGCCTAATTTCTTCCACAATGTGCGCCAGAAATGACCAACAAACTTTGTATCCCAATTAGATATGATACTCTTTGGCAAGCCATGTAACTGAACTATTTCTTTGAAAAACAAATTTGCTATATTGGAAGCATCACTAGTTTTTTGAAATGGAATAAAATGAGCCATTTTCGAAAATCCATCAACAACCACAAAAATTGAATCATTACCTCTTTGAGTTCGAGGTAGTCCCAAAACAAAATCCATGCTAATGTGTTCCCATGGTCTCTCTGGAATCGGCAATGGCTGATACAATTCAATATTTTGCTTCATACCCTTTGCATGCTGACAAATTTTACATCCTTGTACCATTTTCTTAACATCAATGCTCATTCCTGACCAATAATAACTCTCATTCAACAGAGCTATTATTTTATCTACTCCAAAATGTCCACCCAATTTGCCACTATGATTTTCTATGATTAGATTCTCCCTTATGGATCCTCTAGGAATACATAATTTCTTTCCTTTGAACACCAGGTTTTCTTGAATAAAATACTCCAGCCATGGAGTTCAATCCAATTCTATTGGATTCTTGCATGACTTCCATGCCTCTTTGAAATATGGATCTTGTTCATACAACTCACCCAAAGCATCAAAACCAACAACATTCACTTGCATCTCATTCAACAATAAAGTCCTCATACTCGGTGCATCATCAACTCGATTGGATTTACCACTCCTATGTTTTAACACAAAAGAATAACTTTGTAAAAACTCAATCCACTTCATATGCCTCTGGTTCAAGTTACCTTGGCTATTTATGAACTGTAGGGCATGATTGTTTGTATACAACACACATTCTTTTGGTAGCAAATAATTTTTCCACTTTTTGAGTGCTTGCACAATTGCATAAAACTCCCAATCATGCATAGAATACTTCCTCTTAGCTTCATTCAATTTCTCACTAAAATATGCTATTGGTCTTCCCTCTTGGTTGAGAACTCCTATTGTTGTTCCACTTGCATCACAATCCACCTGGAAAACTTTTCCAAAGTTTGGCAGCGCCAATATTGGCTACTCTGTCACCTTATTCTTTTGCAATTGAAAAATTTTCTCTGCTGCAACCATCCACTTGAACTATCTTCTAGTTCCCTTCATCATCTCTGTAATGGGAGCACATATCCCACTAAAATTTCTTATGAACTTCCTATAGAAGCTCACCAACCCATAAAAACTATGGGCCTCAAAAGTACTCCTTGGTGATGGCCACTCAACAATAGCCTTTACTTTTTTAGGATCTGTTTTTAATCCTTCTTTTGAAACTACAAATCCCAAGTACACTAATTCCTTCTTCATAAAAGTACACTTTTTCAGATTCACCATTAGTTTTTCTTCCTTTAATCTTTGCAAAACAACCCTAATATGTTCTAGATGTTATTTTGTTTTACTAAAAATTAAAATATCATTAAGGTGAACTATGACAAACTTAGGATGATAGGGCTTAAAGACTTGATTCATCAATCTCATGAATGTATTAGGTGCATTTTTCAATCCAAACAGCATGACCATCCGCTCATACAATCCATCCTTCGTCTTGAATGTTGTCTTCCACTCATCCCCTTCACAGATTCTGATTTGATGATACCCACTCTTTAAATCAATCTTCGTGAAGTACCTTGCTCCACTCAAATAGTCAATTAAATCATCCATTCTAGGTGGTGGGAATCTATATTTGATGGTGATCTTATTGATTGCATGGGAGTCTGTACACATCCTCCATTCACCTCCCTTCTTAGGTGCTAATACTGGAGGTACAACATATGGACTGAGACTTTCCCTAATCAACCCCTTGTCCAACAGCTCCTGGACTTGTCTATTTATTTCCTCATTCTCTTAAGGTGTCATCCTATATGGTGCCTTGTTTGGTAAACTTGCACCTGGGATCAAATCCATATAGTGACTAATTTCTCTGACTATTGGTAGTCCATTCGGTAATTCCTTCATCATTATATCAGCATACTCATCAACCAATTCTTGAATTTCTACTGGCAACCTCTCCTCTTTTTCTGCTTTCATGTTTTGAAATGGTTGGGCAACAAACGCATAACAAACACCATCCTTCTTCAGATCCTTCAAGAACTTCTTTCTTGAGACAAGACACACCCTAGAAGTATCTTCTGTATCTTCATCTTTATCCTTCATAGGATTCAGAATAAATTCATGTCCATCCTTCTTAATGGTATATGTATTACTCTTACCATCATGAACAACTTCTCTATCAAATTGCCATGGTCTTCCCAACAAGATATGGCAGGCATTCATTGGCATTACATCACAAAATATTTCATCCTTGTAATTACCAATCTAAAATTTAACCAAGCATTGTTCTCTTATGACTAATTGGTGTTCCTTCTATAACCATGAGACCTTGTATGGGCTAGGATGCTTCATTCTTTTCAGCTTCAACTTCCTCACCATTTCTTCAGACACAATATTGTTTATGCTACCACTGTCTACAGTTACTTTACAACATTTGGCACCTGACTTGCATTTGGTTCTAAACAAATTTCTTCTTTGTATTGGTTATGTTTCTGCCTTCTCATGGATTAACAAAATCTGTCTTATCATCAAAGACTCTCCATCCTCTGGGTCTTCTCCATGTTTCAAAGTTTCTACTACTTCATCTTCTGCTTGGGCCACATGAACTTTGGCCTCTTTTCCTTTACCTCCACCTTGAACTTGCAGACATTCAAAAGACCTATGCCTGATCTCACCACATTGGTAGCATGTACCAGTGAAACCTCTGCCTCTTCCTCTTCCAAAATTACCTCTTCCTTGAAAAGAGTCTCCTCTTCCTCATAAGTTTCCCTTACCTCCCGTTTCCTGAGTCTGAGAGGTATCATCTTCATCTTGTTTGGTAGAATATCCTCTTTCACCACTGCTCTGGCCTTTGGCATGAGCATTTCTGCCTCTACCCCTGTTATTGTTTTGTTGTTTCCTATTCAACTTCTCTTCGGCCACCAACGCACATTGGTAGGCCTCTTCCACACTTTGCAATCTCAGCAATCTAATCTCATCTTGTATGGACACCCACAAGCCATTTAGATACCTTGCAACTTGTTCAATCTCATTCTTTGTGTGGTCTGCTCGAATGCTCAATTGGTAAAATTCTTCTATGTATTCCTTGACACTGGATTCTCTTTGCTTCAAGTTCTACAATTTGCTAAATAGATTTATCTGATAGTTTGTAGGCATGAATTTTGTCTTCAATTTGTTTACCATTTGGTCCCATGATTTTATCTTCTCCTTGCCTCTTCTTTGTCTATCAGTTTGTAAATGATCCCACCATAGGGATGCATGTCCTTTTAACTTTGTACATGCATATTTCACCTTCTTGTCTTCTTTTGTACCTTCAAAGTTAAAGTACTTTTTCATCTTTGTGATCCAATCCAATAATTCATCTGAATTCAAGTTACCATTATAGTCTGGAGGGTTAAAACAGGGTCTAGTATTTATTCTGGTTAGGGCTCAGATGAACCTATTTTCTCCTTGATCAAGTTCAAGTTGGTTTTCTTCTCCTTCTACTTCAACCTGCTCTTCTTCATCGTCACTCACGTCTTCGACATGATGACCTCTTCGTTGTGTAGTTTCAACGGCTTCCAGTCTAGCCATAATACCCCTCAACATCTCCATCAAGACAGGGTCTGCATCTCTTCGTGCCCCTCTTCCTCTGCCATGTCCTCTATGTGCCATTTTATGCAAGTCCTCTGCAGTTGCAGGTCTTCTTCCTTTGCTCACTTACCCACAACAAATTTGCTTCAAGACTTCGTAATTCCTTTGACACTTTCTCCAGGAGCAAACCTGCTCTGATACCACTTGATGCAGTTGAGATTGAAGAGCCTTATCAGGCTGTCAATCAAGCAGCAAAATCACACTACAAATAAAAAACTCTCAACATAAAACAATCCTCCATTTATTGCAATCAAAAGAGTACATATTACATTCAAAGATCAATTACAGAGCATTTCTCAAAGACCCCAATTCAAAGATTACTTTTCCATCAACAACCCTTCTTCCCTAATTCTTCCTTCAGAATAATCCAATCGGATCACAAATCCCCGTTCTGAACATTACTTCCCCCTATCGTCCTTACTATGTTCTCCATTCCCCCTATTTTTACCTTCCCCTGTTCTCTAGGAAAACAATTCGTTTCAACTTCCCCGTCGAATGGTCTCCCCCAACGGTTAACTGTCGAAGACCCAAAACTGAACTGTCGAACCACAAGGTACAAAGATGGTCCCATCGATGGAGCATGTAGTACCATACACCACACTGACAAATAGAACTTGCTATCAGGTCATCGAAGAGACCAAGATCATGGTCCTGTCGACATCCAATTCCCCACTGATGAGAGTCAAGGTTTGTATTAGAAAGTCAAAGGGATAGCTAAGCAAGTCTCATCGAAATAGAAACTCCCGCCGATATAGATCTTCCTGCCTTTGCACTGCACACATGTCTACCATCGGGTATCAAGGGGATAGGATTTAAAGTCTCTCCGACGTCACTTGGTCACACCGACGATACACAACTTGGCATAGGGTTGTTGAGGGGACACCACCAAGAGTCCCACCGAACACATAAAGTCACACCAATGAAGAGTTCATCGGTAAATCGAAGAGAGTGATAACTCCATCCCATCGAAATATGACCCTTAGGCTGAGGATGGAAAAACACCAACAAACGGGGATAGGGTTCCAAAAATGAACTTCAATGTATCTGCAAAACACAACAAAATTGAGAACATAATTTTCTTACGTACAAAGTGATGCAGATAGCTTGAAGAGCCGGAGATGCTCTTGCATCAGTTATAATAAAAAAATACATTATATGGAATAAAAGCTAATTTTTTATTTGTGAGGTGTGGGAATGAGTGTTAAGTGGGGTTTGGCCAAGCTAATCAAGAGGATTAACTTAATTAATATGGCTGGAGAAAATTAGTAAATGGGTTAATGGAGGATTAAAATTAATTAAATAAGGATTCATTTAATTAATTTAGGTCTAGGGATCATGTAGGCTAGGGTAGCTAATTAAATAATTGTTATTTAATCAACTAGGCTAGGTTTAGGTTGATTAGTAGGGTAGATTAATCAAATAAGTATGATTTATCTAATTAATTAGGATTAGGAAATGGAGAAATTAACTAAATAATATTGAGAATAGTTATTTAATCAATGAGGATAGTGTTGTAATGTTTAGTGATAAATTAGATGAATTAATTCATCACAAGGGATAAATTAGGGATAAATGGCTAAGGGTGAATGATTAGGGAATAAATAAATTAAATAAAATAAATTTATTTAATTAATTGGAAGGGATAGTTAGTGATGTGAAAATGTCAAAGGGTGGTTGAAGGGTTAAGACATTTTTAGGTGTCTACAAGAATCATGTAACAAAGGTCCTTCAAAAGTTTTAGACAATTTTGAGCCAAGGACATTGTCGCCCTTGGACACTTGTGTACCCATTAGGTGCCCTACATTTTGTTAGACAACTTATTCCACTCATCAAAGAGTTCTAAAATTTTAATTGGAGATCATTGACATAATTCTAAGCATTTTTCATAATGTTCATCTTTGTCTATAGGTGTATCTAATCCTCCTTTCTACCATATTTGTCATTTTTCTTTCATATAAGCTTATAGCAATATTTTTTCCCCAAGGCATCCCATAAGGGGTGTTAATGTCCTTTCATAAAAATAGTCTAATTTTTTTATAAAAGGTTCCTCTCTATATTTCAAGCCTATTTCATAATTGTCAAATTTGATTTCAGGTGCATCTTGACCCTCTATTTTATAGTTATATGTTTCCTAGTCCTAGTTTGAAATTGCTTGTTCTTGTTTCTAAATTTGTGTTTTCAATCTTGTTGATAGTCCCAACTCATGTGTGATTTGATTAGGTCAAATTAGGATGATTTTATTCACTTAATATAATACTTTGGTTTGATCTAATTCAATCACACACCATTAAGAAAGAAAAACTTGTTTTTATGTTCTTTCAATTGCATCAACTAAAAGTATATGCTTGTAGTTCCCTACATGTAGGTTTATCTTGTGCATGCCTTTGTGTTGTGGTCATTTGTTTATGCATAGTAAATTGCATGCCTATGATGTTTTATGTATTGGACGACTATGGAGTCCCATGCATTATATGCCCATTGGTGCAACTTCCTTTCTTCTATGCATATCTACTTGTGTAAAACCCTACACATTATGAGTGTTGCCCCATGTAGCCTATTTATAGCACTCATATCTGAAAGGAAGAAAGATACATGGAAATGTTTCCTATACTAAACTTCTAAGGAGAGTGTTGTGCAAATTTAATCTTTTAACAAATATTATAGAATTTAGAAACACATATAAACATAAATAAACAATATCCCATAATACAAGTGTACATGGGGAAAACCCTTTTAGGGAATAACCATACACTCCAAAGAAACTCAATACAACATAGTTACAATACACTTGCACATAGAGTAAGTTTTCACAGGAGTATCACCAATTAGAGATCTAGATGAATTCCAACAACATAACAATGCCTACAAAACTTCTATCAAACCTCCATCTCAAGTATCCAATAAATAAAATATATAATACATGAAAAAATCAAATGGTAATTAGGAAACCATCGGCTAAAACCACCTAGAGTAGTGGTCCAAATCCTTATTTAGAAATCCAACACCCGAATTTCAAGATGGGTCCATGTAGGCTAAAAAATAACATATTTCTTCCACTTGCCATAACCTCAGTATAATCCACTCACCAAATTGGGCATTCCATTCTGGCTCTATTATCCCCAACCAAGAATACCTTATGATGTGTCATAACACACATCATAAATTGGTCAACAAGTGTAACTCCCCTTTACAACTCTTTTATGTGTCCTAGATATTTTTACATTTCCAATATAGGAGTCCCAACTTTTGGAGGCTATAACTTTTGATCTGGGAGGCCGATTGAGCCCATTTTTTTAAAATTGTAGAAATTGAAGAGGCCTATGTGAAAAGCAATAGAGGATTAGTTTTGAATACCCAAAATTTTTATTTTGGCAAAAAAATATCTGTATAGTCTAGAAATTGAGTTTTTCTATTTTGAACCTAAAAATTGCACTATTTGTAATCTTAAAATTAGGTGCAAGGTTGAGGCACCTTTTCTAACAAATCAACTAATGAAAATTATTTTAGGGCTGGTCATTTCATTATAATTCTTTTTTCAAATGGTAACAATTGGATTTTCTAATGGATTGTCAGTTCTAGAAGGTTAGAAGAATGTCAAGTTCAAATTTATTAAGGAATAAGATATTGGTTTATTTGTAGATGACAACTATGTTGATCAAATTTTCTCTTGAGTATAAATTTATGGTAGTGGCCTATTTCTCACTTCCATGCCAAAATAGGTGAGATTTGATGTTATTGCTATATCTTGAGATGCCTTGGCCATTCAAGGGGTTAGATCCTTGGGCTCGAAGATTGATTTTTTGGGTAGATCATAGACTAAGTGCAGAGTCACTGAACATGTTTCTCAAAAGGGTTGAGTAGGTATTGTTAGGTTTCACAAGTTAGTGGCCCATTTGTGTTTCTTTTAATATCTGTTAATGTAAAGCTATTTTTCTTGTTCAATCTCCATTAATCTTCTTGGTTTAGCTTTGTTTGTGTGCTATGCATTCTTGTTCCCTAGTTGTTCATCCAACTTGCATTTGATTACTACACTAGTACTGTTGGTGTGAATAGGGTATATTACCTAACCAATTTCCCTATTAGGTCTTATTCACACTAGTTTACTTAAGCTCACTTAGGGCACACTTAGGATAGTCATCTCTTTGTGTCTCAATTCATATGATTATGCCACTTGTCATCATCCTATGTTGTCCTATCTCATTACCTTACCTATATAAGCAAGGTCCCTCATGTACTTTTTGTATCATAGTATCATAATTTCATTTTGCACCATAATCAAGCAATTCATCCTCTTGCCATTCTCTAGTGGAAGGTTATTTCTAGTTTTACAGGTGATCTTGGGAGCTTGAGCCCATTTGTGACTCTTAAAAGTATGGTATCAAAGTGTGTGTTTTGAGTCATAAAGGCGACCTCATGTGATTTTCACTATCTCAAGCATTTATGTGAACTGTTGTTGCATTAAAAGTGTACTAGAGATGATGTCTCACAAAGTAGGAAGAGGAGGTGCAAGAAACTATCAAGCTACCCTAATCAAATATCTGTATAATATGTTTAGGTCCATTCAAGATCAACTTGAGGTCATAAACATTACATAAAGAAGAGGTTTGGTGGTGATGAAATACATCAACAATAATGAGAGAAAATTGTGATGTGTGAGATAGTGTTGTGGACCTACATGATGTTGAGGACATCATAACAAAGGGAAGATTTGTAATCACCTTGATTAAGGTAGGAAGAAAGCAAAGGTTTAATCTCCCAAGCTAATTGAGAAGCTTAAATCTAGAAGAATTGGTTGACTAGATCACTAAGTTGGAGAAATACTTTGAGTTCAAAGTAATTAAGGACTCAAAAAGAGACAAGTATGCCACCACAAAGTTGAAAGGGCATGCTACCTTTTGGTGGGACTCAATATAGAAGAGTCATGCATAGAAGGAGAAATAAAATATCTCACAATGAGATTGCATGGTGACTAAAGGGGAATTTTATGTTGAACAACTATGTGTTAGATTTGTACAAGAAGATCCAAAACCTATGCTAAAGGGATAGATCCATAAAGGACGTGGGGAAGTTATACAAATTATGCATTCACTTTGCTCACATGGAGGTTGATAATAAGAAAGTATCTAGGTATGTGAATGGATTGCTCATCTCAATCTAAGATGAGATGTGCTTACTCACCATTCATTCCATTAAGGAAGTCTACTAACTAGTGCTCAAGTCTCTAAATAAATTATCTCATAAATAATAGTGTGTGCATAACAATGGAAAGGGTAAGGATGAGAAGGAAAAGAAAGGTGGTTGAAGATATAGCTTTGCATGCAAATAAAGCATAGAAAATAGTGGCCCCATATGTAGTGTGAGAACAAGCTTGCATTGAGAAGTATATGCATGTTGCTTAGGTTGAACAAGCAAGCTCATTAGGTAGAAAAAACAAAAGCATAAACCTAGAGGCTAGGGAGAACTTAATGATGCATAAAGTTCTCTTGAAACCCACACATGAGAATTTTAGGAACCATGGTTGAGGAAGAACCTCTTCCAAATTGAGTGTAAGTTAGGAGAAAAGTAATGTAAGGTGATCATCAATGGGCATCAATAACTTAGTATCCATAGGAGAAACCCACACATGAAAATTTGAGGAACCATGGTTGAGGAAGAACCTCTTCCAAATTGAGTGTAAGTTAGGAGAAAAGTAATGTAAGGTGATCATTAATGGGCATCAATAACTTAGTATCCATAGGAGATGGTGAAAAAGTTGGGATTGAAGATAGTTGCACACCCCATGCCATAAAGAGTCTCTTGGTTGTAGAAGGGACAATAAATCACAGTGATAGAGAAATATCAAGTTGCATTCTACATTGGAAGATATGTGGATGCGGTATAGTGTGATATGATCCCAATGGATGCCTTCCATGTGTTACTAGGAAGTTCATGGTAGTATCATAGATGCCCAATACATGATAGGTGCAAGAACACCTTCACCATCATGAAGGATGGAAAGAAGTTTGAGTTACTTCCTATGAAGGATGAGGAAGAGTTTGTACAAAAGGGTAATGTGTTTCTGATGTCAGCAAAATAGTTTCTCAAGGAGGTGGGATACTCATAGGACTACTATGTTCTAGTAGTGAAGCCTATCCAAAAGGAGCCACACAACTCTAAGGAGCCAAAAGTAATTGTGTTGACTAAGGAGCATGTAGGTGTGGTTGGAGTAGAAATGCTAGATATATTAATTCTAGTGCACAACATCTCACACTACATGGATTTAATTCTAGGTTCTAGTTCATTGAGAAAGGAACCACATAGAATGAGCCTTGACATGGATTTGAATTTGAACAAGTAGGTTGAAGAGCTATAGGAATGAGGGTTGTTAGGGGAAGTTTAAGTCCCTATGCAATGTGTGTAGTACTTGCACCGAAGAAGGATGGAGAATGGTGAATGTAGACTCTTGTGTAACTAATAAGATCACCATCATGTATAGGTTTCCATTACCACACATGGATGAATTGATGAATTACCTAAGTGGATCATAATACTTTTCCAAGAAAGATCTCAAGAGTGAATACTGTCATATTAGGATCAGAGAAGGAGATGAATGGAAGACCACATTAAGAATCAAGAAGGCTTATATGTGAATGAATGATGATGCTATTTGGGATGATGAATATCCCAAGAACATTCATCCATCTCCTTTATTGGATTATGGTGTCTACAAACTTATATTAGATTGAGTTATTGCCAACTAGAATGGTTGGATATCTCATTTATATTTGATGTATCTAATTTTTACTCATATGGTGCACCTACAAGTCCTAAGGACATGTATCTAGTGGAAGTAACTAATTGGAGATGGAGATACCAAAAAAGGAGTGAGAGGAAATTGTGTAGATCTTGGGCATGTGCATAGGAAAAAAAGACCTAATAGATCAAGTACAAGGAATATTTTACTCATTGGAAGGGTAAAGTGATTAAAGAAGACTTGTGGATTTCTAAAGCTTAAGAGAATTTGGGTGGTTGAACCAACTATTCATGCAGTCCCAATTATGAGCACCTAGATCATAATATTTTTACCAAGGGTGTTTAATGTAGTAACATCCTCAGGTTCATGAAATCTTGCATCAACAAAAAATATGTGTTTTAGTTCCCTACATGTAGGTTTAATATGTGCTCATCTTTGTGTTGTGGTAGTTTTTTATGTGTAGTCTTAACTTGCATGCCCATGATGTTTTGCATGTTGAGAGATTGTGGTGTCCCATGTATTCTATGCTTGTTGGTACAACTTCCTTTATTCTATGTATCTCTACTCATGTAAAATCCTAAACATTATGGTTGTCACTAGTTGTATAGCCTATTTCTAGCACGTGTCCTAGAGAGATTAGCCAATATCAATTAGTCATTTTGTTAGAATGCTTCTATCAAATGATAATGGTTAGATTTTATAATGGCTTGTCAGTTCTAGAAGGTCAAAAACATTCAAGTTTAAATTTAGTAAGAAATGGCCACTTGTTCTATTTGCATATGGAAACCATGTTGATCATATTTCCTCTTGAGAACACATTTATAGAAATGACCTAATTCACACTTCCATGTTAGTATAGATCATATCTAATGGTGGCAATATATCTTGAGCTATCTTGGTTATTTAAGGTTTAGATCCCTAGGCTAGAAGCTTGGGTTTTGGGTAAATCTTATACTAATTTGATTGTAAGTGCAAAGAGTCTCTACACATTTTTCTCCAAGATCATTGAGTAGCATAGTATTGTTAGGTTTCACATGTCAGTGGCCCATTTGTGTTTCTTTCATTATTTGTTAGTATAAAGTTGTTTTTCTTATTGGATATCCATTAATCTTTCTAATTCAACTTTTGTTGTGTGCATGGTATGCTCATTTATTGGTTTTTCATTCAACTTACATTTGATTGTTGCACCAATTCCTCTACTCCACCACCATTAAGCTCTTTATCTCCATAGCTAGATTTTCCTAATCCTTTTACCTTTATTGTTTCCCTTTCTATTTTAATATTGTCTCCTCAATTTCCCTTCTAATAACCTCCTAAAATACCTAATCTATTGCATTCCCTTCCTCTATTATTTCTTGAACAAAATATCTAATCACAAAACCCCTATTTCTTGTCCCTAATTTAGTCCAATTATATCCATCATCTATTTCATTCCATCACTTGCACATAACACCATAGCTAGTTTTCCTTTCTAGGGCTTGTTATTCTTAGATGCAAGTATATGCACGTGCACCACTCTCACAATAACTAGAGTTTTCACACACTCAAAAATTTCCAAGGCTCTAGTTGAAGGTTGAAAAATAACACCCAAGGGACTAATTGAGGTAGTCTACTAAATATCCAAACCCCATTTTTTGTCCCATACAACTTTGGAAAGCTATAACATAAGATCAAGGATATTTTTGGTTAGGATATAAGTGGAACAAGGATTAAGATACATAGGTAAGAAAGTTCTAAAAGTTTCAAAACCGCAACAAACAGAGATACTAGAACCTAGACCTCACTAGCGACCTACAAGAGTGCCCATATCTCACCACTAACCTATGGGAACACCCATACCTCACTAATGACTTGTAAGAGTGCCTAAACATCACTATTGACTTGCAGTAGTACCAAAATCTAACATTGGTGTCCTATAGAAGCATTCAAGTCAATTAATGGTGTCCCTATTGGTGCCAAAAAGCTAAAAGTTTCTAGGTGCTAATTTCTAATCTTCCTCTTGCCAATCCTTTAATCAAATCTAGTCTTCAAGAAATTCAAAGGATGCACATTCTTAACTTTCCTTACTAGTTCTTATCTCAAGCTATATACACTAGTTTTGTTTAATTGATATATATGAATATATTTATGCCTTGTCTTGTAATGTTAGAACATATTTTATATTTAAGATAAATTAGATGAATGTGTTGAGAGAAAGAACTTGGGTTAGTATTTTTTTGCATTTTCAATCAACTATTAAACATAGGGTTTACAAATTGTTCTTTCATTTAATACAAAGTGATTAGAATCGTATAACATATCCATTGATATGTTCATTAGATCATGTTCAACTCAAATAAATTAGAAATAATGGTTTTAAGGTTAATGTTTGTATGAAAATGGCTTACAAAACTCATGGCTAGTTGGTCAAAATAGTGGATAGAGCTAAGAGGCAATGAGTAGAACCATCACATAGTATAATCATGAAAAGTGCAATGGAGCAACCTAGCCAAAATCTTATCATCATATGTATAGTCTAGAGATGTGACATTAAAGGCTTGCAAGTGAGTGTTTGGGTCACCTAGTGGTCCATAATATAACTCAAATCAAGGTGCCACAAAACCCACAAGTAATGGATAAGTCACAAAGTCTTAAATGTAAGAGGTGTTCAATGTGTCTTGAAGTATTTGTAATACCACCTTGAGTACTAGGCATACAATCAACTTTTTCTTTTCAACTCCATATAGTATTAGCAATAGTGCATCAAGGGTGTAGGTGGGGATATCGATGGTATTAGTAGCATGAGTAATAGTAGAAGGGGTATAAAGTGGATGTGAAACAAGGGTATAGATATGGTTTTATGATGATGAAAGGTAACACAACTAGAAGACAAAAGGGTAAGTATGACACTATTAAGGTGAGATGAATGGATGGCACTAGTGGGACGAGAGGTAAATAGAATTCTAATGGAAGGAGTAGTAGTAAGGACACTAGAAGAAGGAACATGAGAAGTAATGCTCGCACTAGTAGTGATAACATGATAGGTAGCTATAGTAAGGGGATCTAAGTACGTAAGATTAGAGGATGAAGGATTCATGGAAGAAGACGAGTGACTAGATAAAGGAGAAGATGCGCAATGCAAAGAGCTAGATGAAGACATTAAAATACTAATACCATGAAGAATATTAGTACTAAACAGTGGTCCATTCAACCTACTGTGAAGAGATGTAGTTAATTGTGAAGGAGAAGTAATTACAAATAGGTGAATCTAAAGAATCATACTAGTCCCTACAAGTAAGTACAAATGGAAATAACTAAAACTTCAATACATGAAAGAAATAGATTAATCTAAAGATTAAGATTAATCTTGAAAAGTAAATACAAATACAAATATCTAGAACTTCAAAAAATTATACCATTTTTTTTTATGAATATCCTATTTAACTTATATTAAAGAAATAAATAGTACATACTCACAAAAAAAAAAGGGTGGTAAGAAGTCACATGCACACAATCACAGCCTCAAAAGGCAATCAAAACATAATGTCTAAAGCCTTAACAGGAAAACATGAAAATACATAAACAAAGGGCCTAGCCCGAAGAACATTATGTAGCAAGAGCAGCACCGACAAAGGGTGGAGGATCTCTGTCATCAAATTTCCCCCAAAAGTCCTTGGGGTGGCATCCCCAAGAGGCTCTCAACCGTCGAGAGTAGCAACAACATCTTCATTCTCCTCATGAGGTTGAGTGCGAATCGGGGAAATAGCAAGCTGTAGGCGAGGAAACTTTCTAGCCAGTATCCCGCTGTGGAGATGTTGGTCTAGAAGCCAAAGACCATCCCCCATGGGCAGCAGAATCCCTGGATAGCTAAGGGCCACAAGAATGAGAGTCACAATCATGATCACCATGGTCCCTCTGATTACGTCGAGATGATTGACTGCGACCACGCTAATGCCCTAGAGAGAAGGAAGAGTCATTTATATTTTTATCACTCCATAAAAAAAAAACTAACCAAATAAATCCAACAAACAATTTTCACCTTATCTTTTAACTATTAAATATAATGAAACTTCAAAGAGATTGATGTTTTAGTCCCTGTAAATTGTATTTTGATTCACAAGATTTTCGCCCTCTCAAGGAACCCAATATTTCAAAATTATATTTTAATTCCTTTTTATTAAAAAAAATGTAGCCGTATCCAAATTTAGATACTCATTTCATCTTATTGGAAGGACTCGAATTAATTAAGCAACTATCCCAAGAATATTCTAAACTCCAAATTCCTTATGGTACTCCAACTTTGTTCGAAAGTCAAGGCGAGAAATACATCAGCTTTGACACATGGTCTCCAAATTTTTTTGACATAATTACAAGGAAATCTATGTTATTAATTATAATTTTGTTGCACTAGCAATATCCTATCATTTTCTTGTCATAGTATTTAGACATCCAATTGTCATAGTATTTAGACCCACACAAACTAACTAACTAGACAAAAACTGATTTTACTTTAAAAAAAATTAAAAATGAAATACAATCCATGTTTTTCCAAATGCAAATCAAACACCATGCTATCCCATCTGTTTTTTCTAATCAAAATTAAACCCCCTATTCTATGTTTTTAAAATCAGATTAATCCCAAATCGAAGTTTAGTCGCACTTAATCTTTTATTTTGATACTATTGCCGATTAAATCTATGCCGGCCACCAATGAGATCAATATAGAGAGGCCTATATTAGGAGGTGTGCAAGAAGAAGAATATGTAATTTCTTCAACTGGCATTGAGGATTCTTCTTCACTGAAACATTCTTCAATCAAGGTCTGTATTTTGAATTGTGCTCTCTGGATTTCTGTAGTTTTTTCAACTGGCACAGTGCAGTGATTAAGACAACATGCTTAAAAGAAACCACTGCATGGTTCTGGGTATTATGGTTTGGGTTTTAATTGTTTTTGGATCTGTTCAAGGAGGCTCATGCATGCTTTTGTGAATTGCTTTTTTTCTCCCTTTTTGGTAAGGATGAGTTTCATTGGCTTATAGCATGTTATTGTAGATATGTGTATTGGCTCGTATTCCCATCCGTTTTTTTACTTGGATTCGGAGGTGGGTTTAAGGTTTAACTAAATTTCTCCAGTTCATTCTCATATTACTCATACAGCCAAATGCTTTTTACTTGAATTCAGAGGCGGGTTTAAGTAATTTTTGGAAGCTCAGTGACTGCTTAGCTAAATCCACTCTTAGTAGTGAGTTTCGTTGAATTAAGCTGCTTGGTAGGGGTTTTCTTTTAAACTAAAGCTGATTTCGGCTGTACTTGCCTGTTTTTAGCAGTTCTCATCTGCTCCTGTTTTTTGGGCCATGCATCGATTTTTTTTGACTGTAGGGATGGGTTTCTGAGTTTTTTTATTTCTTTCTTTGTATAATTGAAATTTGAGTACTGTAAAGTAAACAATGGTCACTGGGTCATGAGCAAAAATGTTGTTAAAAATAATAAAAAAAATATTCTTGGTTTTAGAGGTAAATTTCTCTGAATTGTAGCAGTTTTAAGTAACCTATGACAACTGGGCCATAAGCAAAATTGATTATAGTCCTGGTTTCAGAGGCGAGTTTCTGTAAATTCTGGTAAATGCTTTACTCGTGCGGTTTTAGGATTAGGTTTCTCTGACATTGGCATATTTAAGTTATACTCGTCATGTTTGGTATCACTTCTCTTGTCATTGATACAGCCGAGTAACAATTGATACTCTACAGCCACTGGGGTGTTTTTCAGCTCGAGTCGTTGTGGGTTAGTTACTTTATAGTGGGTTTCCCCTCTGGCTCTATGTATTTGTAGACCCTGAAGCCATACTGTTAGGGTATACCTACCTTGGGTTTTCTCCTAGTGTCTGTTTAGGGTGGAGTTTGAGTTTGAAAGAGAGGTCACAAGTTCAAATCCTGCAGGGGGTAGGGTATGTATGCCTCATATTTGAAGCACAGTTAGGTGCCTCCTGCATACTGGGAGTATGAGGTAGTCTCATATGTTATAAGCCACCTATAGACCCAAACACAGGCCGCCCGACATTGTAGACTATAAAAGGATCCATTTCCATCCATTTGTCTCGCATACTTGAGTGCTCTGTACCCTATTGATCAATTTTGGTCACTGTGGTACTGTATTATACCTTATTTATTTATCTCTGAGCTACTTCTGCATCATTTCCTCCTCTTTTAGCTATATAGATATGTTCCTGTCATATTCTCATTCGATCTGTCTTTAGGACTATTTTAAGCCCGCTTTAATGGAGTGATGTCTTACTCTAGCTCCCCAATCTGTTATTGCAGAGTTCTGTATCTGTTTTGTATCGTTGACCATCATCATGGGCAGCACTGGAGCTGATGGAGTGGCCTATGGGGCATACACCTACGAAGGTCTGGAGAGAGAACTGTACTGGCCTAGTGAAAAGTTGAGGATTTCTATCACCGGAGCAGGAGGGTTCATTGCTTCCCATATTGCCAGGAGGCTGAAGACTGAGGGGCACTACATTATAGCCTCTGACTGGAAGAGGAATGAGCACATGAGCGAGGATATGTTCTGCAATGAATTCCATCTGGTGGATCTTAGAGTTATGGATAATTGTTTGGCTGTTACGAAGGGTGTTGATCATGTTTTCAACCTAGCTGCTGATATGGGCGGCATGGGATTTATTCAGTCCAATCACTCTGTTATCATGTACAACAACACTATGATCAGCTTTAACATGATTGAAGCTTCCCGAATCAATGGTGTGAAGAGGTAAGGCCTTGGTTTTCTTTGGAAATCTTTATATTTCAATTTGGAATGTTCTGTCTGTCTGAAATTTGATAGGATGCTGTTTTTGAAACAATCTCCTTAGGGGCTACAAGAATAACCTTACTTTCTAATGGCTAAATTTGCCTAATTCTTACACCCAGCTTCACCCCTTTTACACATCAGGACCTAGCATTACAGTGGGGTGAAACCCTAGTAGGTTTTATAACAGCCAAACCAACGGACCAGTGGATCAAGAGTCAATTGACATTGTTTGTTCTTTGTTTCTTTCTATTGTTGTTAGTTTACATTTTCTGGTTTTTTGTTTCTTTGCTATTGTTGTAACTCTATCATGAAGTAAATGAAATGTAACCAATGTACAATAAATTAGTAAATAACTTTAGACTGGGTAAAAACAAAAGTAGTAGGATGTAAGTGAGTGACTAATATAACATTTGAATGATTCTGTGTGAAGTTGTGGGTACAATTATCTTGGATTAATGCTGATCTCTGATCTGTGTGAAGTTGTGGGTACAATTATCTTTGATTAATGCTGATCTCTGAAGTTGAAATCTTCCGAAATTATCTTAACTGTCTCTTTAATAAGATAAGACTGCTTGGCAGGTTTTTCTATGCTTCTAGTGCATGCATCTACCCGGAGTTTAAGCAATTGGAGACAAATGTGAGTTTGAAGGAGTCTGATGCTTGGCCAGCTGAGGTATGGAGTCTGTTACAATTTATTGCATAGGAGTAGTATTGATTTAAGTTGTGCCATGCAAAATTTTGGACCTTCTAGAACTGGAATCTGTATAGAGATTGCAGTGCAAGGTTTTAGAACTGGAATTTATGTAGAAAAGAAGCTAGATGTGATGACAAGCATAGATGGTGAGTGGTATATGACTGAGTCCTTACTCCTTACCGATTAACATTACTCCTTACCCATTTGTTAATCGAAATGGTGATACTAGTAAACCACTGCAGCAGGGCAGGCCCTGATTTTAATTTGTTGTTCCCTATTTCTCTAACAAGACATCGAGGTCTCTGTAGTTTGTTTATTATTGGAGATGGTGCCTCCCTCCCTAACTATAGAAATCCTTATCCTCGAAGCTAACCAACTCTTCACACCTCCATCAGACTGCCCAATCTAGGAAGGTCAACAACTTCATTTTCAACAAATGATGAATAGTAGTGAGCCATCCCAGCAGGGCAGGGCAGGGCCCCAATTTAATTTGTTATCCCTACTTCAGACAGTACATCAAGATCTCTGTAGTTTGTTTATTATTAGGTGAAATTATTGGGGAGTGCTCCTCCTTCTCTTGTAACAGTAATCCTTATCCTAGAAGATAGCTAACTCATTACACCTCCATTGGACAGCCGACTCAAGGAAGGTCAACAACTCCATTTCCAGAAGGTCACATTATATGGAGTTTTGAACTGACAGACAACAAGGCTTTTGAACTGATTATTTAATTAGTGGTTTGCAAATAACATCCTGTAGTCACTAGATGTATCATGCTTTTTCAAGAGAAACCCGATGATGTACTAGTTAAAATAGAATTTGAAATTTACAGCTGAATTTGTATGAAACTAGTTACTAACTGCTGGATCTGTTGGTTTCTAGCCTCAAGATGCCTATGGCTTGGAAAAGCTTGCCACTGAAGAATTATGCAAACACTACACCAAGGACTTTGGTATTGAATGTAGAATTGGGCGTTTCCACAACATTTATGGTCCCTTTGGCACATGGAAGGGTGAGTTATGGAAGTGACTTAACATTGATGGTTCTGGCAACTATGATGGATTGTGGAATAATGCTCATTATTGTGGCTACCTTGCCAACAGGTGGACGGGAGAAGGCACCTGCTGCATTTTGCAGGAAGGCACTAACATCCATTCATATGTTTGAGATGTGGGGTGATGGCAAGCAAACACGCTCATTTACATTCATTGATGAATGTGTTGAGGGTGTACTGAGGTACACAAGTCATACTTCTTTCTGTTAGTTTTAAGATCAGAAATGCAATAAGCAGAAATACAACAACACACAAACAATAGAACACAGCATATATCCTGGGAAAACCCTCCTGCTTGAGGGAGAAAAACCCAGCAAGATACTCTTATATATTAGAATAATAAGTGCAGGCACTCACAATCAAGCCCTAGAAGGGCAGAATCTTACACAATAAATCTGCACCTGAAAATAGTGTAATTCCCTTGTATAAACAATAAGAATGATGCTTCTCCTTTAGATCTGCTGCTCCAGAAAAAAGGGTGAACCTGCTTCTGCTCTGAATTAATTGCGTTGGAATTGTCTTGAATATGTGCAAATAAGGAGATACTATCTCCTATATATACCAAATTGGTGAACCTGTTGCTAGGGTTGACTGGTGCTTGCATTACTTTTATTTTATAAAATGACTCTCGTAGCTACAATCACTAACACTCCCTCTTAGCTAGGGAGGTATTTTTCCAGATATTCATGTCATGGAGTCTCTCAACATGACATCATCAATGACTACACCCATTTGAGAAAAAAATATTCATCACGGAATCATTCAACGTGATATCGTCATGGAGTCACTCAACATGACGTCCACCATGGCTACTCCCATGTGTGGAAAGAATCACATCTCCGTCTTAGAGATGGACAAGGGCTTACACCTCATGTTTCTTCGTCTCAGAGAAACATACACTACAAGGGCTTTCACCTCATATTTCTCCGTCTCAGAGAAATATACACTACAAGGGCTTTCACCTCATATTTCTCCGTCTCAGAGAAATATACACTACAAGGAACCTTCATGATGATGTGACTCCCTCTGAAGTTCCAAGAACTAACATCAACCTCCTGACCTCCTCGTCCAAGGTTGCCTCTGATAGTTTGTCAGACTCCCTCTGAATGTTAATTCCTCCTCTTCAAAGAAACTGATCGACTTTAGAAAAAGAAAACTTCTGAATCGACTTTAGAGCTTCGCTCCTTCTGAGATGTCCCCATGGCAATTTCCGCAGTAGAAACAAGTTGAGTAGACCTTAATTTGCAATCTCGAGCGAAGTGAGCATACTTGTCACACCTGAAACACTGAATGTGAGAGAGATCCTTCTTCTTCTTCGGTTCTGGGGCAAAATCTGATTCTCTATCTCTATTCCTCTTTCTTCCTTTTCCTCTTTCTTTAGAAGTATGTGTAGCAAGAACTTGATTTTCTACATCATGATAGTTTTGCTCAATTCCTCTTGCTACCAACCTAGACTCTTCTTGAATACAATCAACTCGAAGATGATCAAACTTGGGCAACTTAGATCTCCCACTGATGCTTTGGATAAAGGGCTCCCAAGATTGGGGGAGACCATTTAGTACCAACATAACAAGATCTCTGTCTGCAATTATGTCCCCAATAGTGCTCAACTGATCTCTTAAATCAGCGATCTTCATAAAGAAAGAGATAATTGAATCTTTTTTATCCATTTTTACATGGTGAAGCTGATGTCTCAAAGCAAGGACTCTGCTGGTATTGTTGATCTCATACAATCCTTTTAGAGTATCAAACATTTCTTTAGCTGACTTCAACTTGGAGATGATCGGTACTAGGTGATTCATCACAGAGTCTATCATGATCTTTCTAGCCTTCGTGCCCTTTTTCTTCCACTGGATTTTCTCAGTATCATCGGAAGGCTCAAGCATATTACTTTTCACGAAATCAAGAAGATCATTTTCCTCTAATGCAATGAGTACCCTGGGTTTCCAAGAGTTGAAGTTTGAGGCTCCATCAAGCCTATCTTCTACCTTGACACTGTTCACCATCTTCTTTTTATGCACAAATTCTCCTACAAAGATTCTGCCCTTAGGTCTAAAATAATTTGCAACCTTAGATCTGCAATACTTTGCCTTCAAGATCTGCCCTAGATGAAAAGTTGACTTGACTACTTAAACAAATCTGATCAGATCTTTTCTTAGACCCGCTCTGATACCATGTTAGTTTTAAGATCAGAAATGCAATAAGCAGAAATACAACAACACACAAACAATAGAACACAGCATATATCCTGGGAAAACCCTCCTGCTTGAGGGAGAAAAACCCAGCAAGATATTCTCTTATATATCAGAATAATAAGTGCAGGCACTCACAATCAAGCCCTAGAAGGGCAGAATCTTACACAATAAATCTGCACCTGAAAATAGTGTAATTCCCTTGTATAAACAATAAGAATGATGCTTCTCCTTTAGATCTGCTGCTCCAGAAAAAAGGGTGAACCTGCTTCTGCTCTGAATTAATTGCGTTGGAATTGTCTTGAATATGTGCAAATAAGGAGATACTATCTCCTATATATACCAAATTGGTGAACCTGTTGCTAGGGCCGATTGGTGCTTGCATTACTTTTATTTTATAAAATGACTCCCGCAGCTACAATCACTAACACTTTCAACTTGAATATTGGACCCATTCTTTCTGCCTAATTTTGCAATATCAGATATTTGTTTTGTTCTAAATGGTTGTGGAATCTTTCATGGTGGCATATTTTCCAGGTTGACAAAATCAGACTTTAGAGAGCCAGTGAATATCGGTAGTGATGAAATGGTTAGCATGAATGAGATGGCTGATATGGTTCTTAGTTTTGAGAACAAAGCGTTACCAATTCATCACATTCCAGGGCCAGAGGGAGTGCGTGGTCGGAATTCTGACAATACATTGATAAAGGAAAAGTTGGGCTGGGCTCCAACTATGAGATTGAAGGTAAAATTTTAGATCAGTTACGCAAATGAATATTGAGATTGTTTTAATATGCAACAAAGCAACTTGCAGGTGTAAACTATTAGGAAATGCATTTATGTTTGCTATTTGGATTGACAGGATGGCCTTAGGATTACATACTTCTGGATCAAGGGACAAATTGAAAAGGAAAAGGCCCAGGGTATTGATCTTTCCATCTATGGATCCTCTAAGGTGGTTGGCACTCAAGCCCCTGTTCAACTCGGTTCCCTTCGTGCTGCCGATGGGAAGGAGTGACAGAACCTTGATATTGAGAAAAATAAGTAACTTACCATTAGATAGGCTCTGATGGAAGGTTGTGGACTATGGAGGAAGAAACATCAGTTTGAGTTGGTATTCACCTAACTATAGAGAGGTTGTCAGGGATACAAGCAACTGTACTAGTTTTCTTTCTAGTCCAATTAAGCAATTACACTTTTGTGTGATGGTGATGGCCACATAGTTCCTCTAATGTTCAAGATGAAAATAAGTGTTGATTGCATGACATGTGATATGCAATCAATCATACTATAGGACTACATCGTTCTGCCTTTACTAAAAGGAATCTCTTGAGATTCCAAATAATATTGTGAGATTATATGCATTGTAGAGCGGGAGCCCTTGCTTCCGTTCAAGTTTTCATTTCTAATATAAGGCTATTTTACATTTTAGCAGTTTTGTTGCTGTACTTTTGATGTTTGCTTGGTTGCCCACTTATCTATTATATCTGTAGCTGAGCTGGAAGTGTTGTTATCTGCTTTGATGAGTATATTTCAAAGTATGCGCGCATGGAATCAATAGTTTATTGATCTCATAAAGAGTGGTTGAGGGAAGTAATTTAATTGTAGTTTTCATTACATGGTCCAAAACAACTTTTGCCCCACTAAATTTCTAAAAGATTAAAACAAAGTTCTATTTGTATGCTTTGATAGTTTGTTCCAAGGAAGCAAAAATCGTTTAGAGATAAAATCAGCAAACCAAAAGTATAAAACTTTTTCAAAAAATCGTGAAAAAATTGGGAAAAGATCGGGAAAAAATCGTAGGGGTAAAAATCGGCAAACCAAAAGTATAAGATTTTTTCAAAAAAATCGTGATTTAAATGGGAATAAATCGGAAAAAAATCGGATTTCAAAAAAACCATTAAAAATGTAGAAGGGACAAAAACTTCTTGAATTTTAAATTTAAAGGCATTTCCATAACATAAAGATATAGAGAGCAAATAAAATCGAGAGTTTTGCCCATGACTTGTAAAATATAGATTGTAGTTGTTTATATTCATATCGCTGAATCACTGATTAAATTGCATTGCACAAAGCATACTTCATAGTGCATAACTAATAACTAGATGTTGAAAGTTGACAAAATTTCAATTACAATCCAGTTTATACAATGTCAATATAGAAACTGAGTACAAAATTCCAAAAAACTAGACGTAGCCAATAAGTCTTTCTACTACAAAGAGAGCTACACTAGAGAGTTGTAGGTCTTGATGATGAAGCTCCTGGGTCAGAGCCTGTCCTAACTCGTTCAAGCAATTCACTACTCATGTTGCTCTCCATTAGGATATCAAGATCGTCAGGGTCAAGAAAATCATCATCATCATCATCATCATTAGTTGCAATCCACTCAGACTCTGGATCAATTTCATCAAGGTCAATTGGCGCATCATCCTCAGCAGTACCTGATTTTGTCCATATATATAAATTAGTCGTGGCAATAGAAAGTGAAAAACATAATGAATACAATTATAACTATGATTGCAAGTATATTAGAAGTCTAACCTTGAGCTTTCTTTAGCTTCAAGCGGAGGTTGTGGTGAACGAACACCAAATTATTCATCCGTTCTTGTGTTAGACGGTTGCGTTTCTTGGAATCTATGTGTTCATAAACACTCCAAGTACGCTCACAAGCGGATGAACTACATGGTTGGCTCAATATGCGCCTTGCCATCCATCTAAGATTTTTGGTATTTTGACCAAAAACATCCCACCATTGTGCTGAAAAACACAAATTATTACCATGATGATTTCATGTAAGATATATTAAAATCTTAACATCTTTAATCTACATGTCCACAATAAAGAGAAATTGTCCAAAGCTAATAGAGTGTACCTGGTTGGTAGGTCTTCCTGCCTTGCACCGCAGTCATACTTGAGAAAAAACCCCTCGCTTCCTTGTACATTGGCAACTCTGCCATTACTGTGTGCAACTTTTCTAGGGTAGGGAACATTTTCTCCATGCATATGAATAGGCCACGTGTGACTTCAGAATCATCATCTTTGAATGAGGAGCTATAGAACAAGGATGGATTGAGATAATGCCCAGCAGCATGGAGAGGGGAGTGCATCTGTTCATCCCATCTCCTATCAATTAATGGCATGTACCTATCCCTGTCATTTTCCATCCTACCCCTCATCACCTCCTTAGCCCTATCCATGGCCTCATACAAATAGCCCATGGGGGATTTATCCCCATCCACTAGCCTCAAAACTTTGACTAGAGGCTCAGAAAATTGTACAACTTGTTCAATTGCATCCCAAAAACTTGCAGAATAAATGTACTGTACCACCTTTTTGCCATCTGCTAGCCTTGTGAAGCCAGACTCTATCCACTCAGGAGAAAGGAACATTCGCTTCAAATTTAATTGTTGTTGCCAAAGAGTCTGCAATGCAAGGAAGTGCGTAGCAAATCGTGTCACCCTTGGCCGAATTAGCTCCTTGCCCTTTGTGAAGGAGCGCATTAGACACAACAGCCTCGTGTGATTGTAGATGAACTTGGTAACTGTGCGAGCCTGTTGCAATACCTCCATCACCCATTCAAGTTTTCCAAAATCCTCTAGGGTTAGATCAAGGCAGTGTGCCGCGCACGGAGTAAAAAACATAGAGGGATACTTGTCCATCAGGAGTTTCCCAGTAGCGACACAAGCAGCAGCATTGTCTGTAATAAATTGTACCACATATTCTGGCCCTACATCCTTGACCACATCATCAAACAACTCAAACATTTCAGCTGCAGATTTGATCCTATCTGATGCATCCACAGATTTCAAAAAAATGGTGCCAATATCACAAGAGACAAGGAAGTTGATGAGGGTTCGGTTCCTTCTATCTGTCCATCCATCTGACATTATGGTGCAACCAGTCTTTGTCCACGCTAGTCGATGTTCAGAAACAACATCGTTAACATCCTCTACTGCATCATTGAGCATACCAACTCTCAATGTCTCATAAGATGGGGCTTTGAACCCAGGACTTGCACCTGCAATCGCATCCACCATACCTTGCCAATATGGAGATCTGGCAACATGGAATGGCAAGCTAGAGTAGTACCAGAAATTTGCAATTGCCTTCTTTGCATGTGCATGGACGTTCTTTCTCCATCCTGTACTCTCCAAAGTGGTCTGTGATCCTAGTGTAGTACGAGATGCAAAGAAAGAATTAATGTTTCCTCCACCTGTGTTTGGGCCATGTGTTGTAGAAAAAGGCGTTGACACAGACTCCTTGAAAGACATTTGTTCACTGCTTGCCTCATTCGAAGGATTGCTCTTGGCATATGTAGAATTTAATGTCATTTCTGTCCCAGTTCTTGCCCTTTTTGCCTTATTATCAGAAATCACCCCAAGAGCTAGTTTTGCCTGATATGTGACATCTGCAGGGCAACCTTTGCAAATAATGGTCTCATGTCCTACCTCCTTTGCCAAATGCCATTTGAAGCGATAAATGCCACCAGGTACTTCAGCTTGACACCAATTGCATTTGACCCTGCTTGTACTTGAGACTGATGTGCAATGAGTCCACGCAAAGTCTCTTGGACATGGCATTATGATCAAAGCTGTAAAAGCAATTGAATTCAGTCTTTCATGATAAATAATTTTCTACACGAAAATGATGTGCTAACTCTAGGTTTCTCATGATAAATAATTTGAATTAAGTAATTAGTCAATAATATATTAAAACTAAACCAAAAATTGAACTGGCAGCTTGTGAAAATATAATATGACAGTCAAGTGAAAATATAATATGACTTTACAATCATCTAAATTAACACTGTGTGGAGTTTTTGAGTTTTTAATTACACTCCACCTCTTACAACTCCTCTTACAACTGTAAATTACACTTTGTTAATATAATAATAGACATGGTCATGCCATTACACTTTACCTTTTTACAACTGTAAATTACAGCTCTCAACATAATAATTATAAAATTTACAAATTTCAATACCTATTTTAAAATTGAACAAACCTATTAAGTAAAGGAAAAAAAGTTAAAAAGAGTGGACAAATTGACTCAGTAAAGAAAAAAAGAGTTAAAAAGAGTGGACAAACCGACTAAGTGAAGAGAAAAGAGTTAAAAAGAGTGGACAAAGCAATTTGTGAGATTGACATGCCTTGAGATAAAACGTAACGTGTTGTGACGTCCTTTTCAATATAATCATGCAGAAGAAGTTGTAGGTCTGTCACATGATAAAGATACGATCTACTATATGAATTAATTTGCACAACAGGAGCATTAATCCTCAAAGAATCCATACTCATTTTTACTTGCTTGGATGTAGCTATATGGATGTCCACTGCTTGCCTCTTTTCTATCAACAACCACATTTCTTATTCCTCCTCGGTGCTTGTGTGCAAATCAATGATGTGGGAACATTATTTAAATGCTTCATCTTCAATTTGGATGCCAACTATTCAATAACTGCATGTTTAGAAACTATATCATCTACTTGAAGTGAACATGCTTATTTTGACATGATCTGAAGTAGATATGGGCATTTTGGGCATTGAAGTCATGGAATTTTTCAATGATAATAACACTATTTGTAAGGAAGAAGAGGTTGTTATGGACTGTTTGATCACTGAAATGAATGCTATTTAAATTGAAATGGATGATATTTAAGTAGAGTGGGAAGAAAGCATTAATCCTACATGACACAAAAAATAATACGGATTAGAGTAGTTGGATTTGGTAGAACAATATCAATATTTGAAAATGAAGGCCTAACTATTCTTGATGAGTATTTTCCATGACCTTTTCATCAGAACCCACCACAGCTTCACATACATCTAAATTAATTTTCTTGTTTCTGAATTCTATTACAACTTCATGTGTTTGTATTTAACCTGATGACTAATCATCATAAAAATACGATCTACTATAGCAGTTTCTTAATAAAGATAAGATCTAGAATTAATGACACTTCCAACACACAATTCCATCATACCTTCAGTGCTAACGAGACAATTCCAACACATGCACATCTCATATTATTCTACTATAGGAAGAGGATATTCATATTATAAATATAGACTACAGATTGAGTGAATTCGGTGATATTGAGAATGAACTCTTTTAAAGACAACTTGGTACCACCACTTATGGGTCCATTTTTAAGAGACATCACAGTAAATTTGTCATATATACAGAGAGAGGTGGGGGCGGCGAGGTGTGTCATTTTAAGAAATGGGATAGCAGGCTAGAGCAGAGGACCAGCAGGCCTTAAGGGAATACACATGGCTGGAGCTCACATTTGAATGTTGTATGAATTCTCCTTTCTGTCTCCCGAATCATGGGAATTTCAATCAAGCTGTGCTTATCTATTTGAACTTTTACACTCTTAGCTTGATGACCCTTACATGTGCCAATCTATGCCTTGAACTGAGCATAATACAACGATAAGCAAGGTAGGATCCCACCTTCAGATGACACAATGCTGAGGTGTGAAGATCATTTCAAAAAAGATATCCTCCAGAAGAAGATAATATCCCTAGAACACAATTTCCTTTCTTTGATTTGTTCAGGAAGAGATTGGAGAAAAATTGATGAGGAAATGCAGAGCAAGGCTGCCTCAAACGGATCCAATCGGTTGGTGTATGATAGATGGAGTTTGATCTGTACTTGTGGAGGTTCAAAACTTGGCTATTTGATTGTACTTCCAGAATGCCAACTGTTCTACATGTGAGAGGAAGTAAAATAGATATCCTCTATTCACTCAACAAAGAGGAATAAGCTACTTGTAGGGATGGTCAAGACTCAAAATATCTGTATATATAGATTTGCACTACAACTTCGAGAGATGACTAGCTTATTTTCAAATATCTACAATTCAGAGATGCAGACAAAATGAGATAGATAATAATTCATGCTATCATGGTCAGTATGGATGGTTTGTCATTTCTGAAACTTGAAACATCTAAGAATTACTAGGAAAGATTCTCAGTTATGACCTGATCCATGATTCCTATTTTTGTCAAATTTGTATTTCTTTTTGTTTCAAACTAAGACATTGGGTATTTTTGCAAAACTTCCAATTACCAAGCATTTTCAGTCTATGGGGTTTATTTGCAAGCCTCAAAAGTAAATCTTATCTCATATATTTACTATATCCAGATATCGCTCAGGTGAAAATAAAGTTGTGATTAGAATTCAAACTCATCAATAAAAACACTTTTGACTGGATCATTACTATCATTACTAACATGATAAACAGGTCCGTTACATACCTCCAAAATACCACGATGCAGCGTCCAGATGCAACGGATGAAATCACGAGCAGCAGATGAAGGGTGATTCAGGCTCCAAAAAGGAATCGCGTGTGAATCATTGCAGAGGAATCGTGAGTAAAATAGGTGAAATCGCGCGGGTAAAATCTGCACACGGGCCGAGGGTTTAAAACGCGTTTTTTCGTGATTTAAACCTGTTAAAACCGTTGAAAATCGCGGGCTGGAAAGTCAACGATTTTCAATTTTTTCAGGATAAAAATCGCCAACAGAGCCGATTCGCGATTTTTACTAAAAATCACGATTTTTAATCGATTTCTGCTTCTATGGTTTGTTCTATTAGATTTTTATAATTATAACCCTTAGTACATAGGTAATATGCAAACTTTATTTTTCTGCTACTCATCCTTGTAAAACAATTTATATTTTTCAGCTGTGTCAAATTACATGCAGTCAACTAGAATGGAGATATAGTGCTATGTTATCTTTGTGATTGATCATTGAGGACAGAGGCAGTCAGCTAGAATGGAGATTTAGTGTTAGTTTTTGAGATTGATTATGGATGGCAATGACAGTCTGTAGGAAGTGGAGATTTAAGTGTATGTGGCTATTTAGTGCCACGTTATCTTTGTGACTGATCATGGAAGGCAGTGGCAGTCAACTAGAATGAAGATTTTTTCATGTTATTTTTGGGATCGATCATGAATGGCAATGGCAGTCGACAAGAATGGAGATTTAGTGTTTGTTATTTTTGGGATTGATCATGGATGGCAATGACAAGTCAATCTCTAGTTTTCCTGGTTAAAGCTGAGAATAAAATAAACATTTAAATACTGATCACCGTTTTTGATGTGATTTTTTTAGCCATCTCAACTACACCTTTTCCATGAAATGTGTCAGCCAACAAGATCTCTAAAATTGACTCAAATAATGCTATATTCCAACAATAATTTATGTCTACCTTATTTGAGTACCTGATCTGATCTTAAGTGGAGATTATAGGATTGTAGCAAAGTAGTATGCTACATGCTGGGGCTTTTTTGTACTGGAAAGTTTTCTTGTTTATCTTATTTCAGTGACTTAATCCGATCATAAGTGGAGGTTATAAGATTGTAGCAAAGTAGTCTGCTATATTTTTGTGGTTCACCATTTATTTCGTTTCACATGAAGTAATCTATTGGTTGCTTTCACGTTGAATGGTGTTTTAATCCAACCATCTAAAATATGTGGATTGAGTTTTATTTCCATCTGCAATGTGGAGGGGGGTGCATAAAGGCTTCACCACATTCTACCATAGAAAATAGTCAAGGTAGGTATCCTACTGGCCCCCATGAAGCTAATCCACAATATTAAACCAAATTAAGAGGAAGTGAAAGATGCTTCAGATTACTGCCCCCACGAAACTATTACACAATAATAAACCAAATTAAAAGGAAATAAAAGATGTCTCAGACCCCATATGTCTGACTCCCGTGGTAGGATTTGTGCCACTAGGAGGTCTATGATACAAATAGTCTACTGGTTAACATCAACAATAATTTTGGACACAGACATGGTCAAATTTGCATCACTTAGATATAGTCTACTAGTTAACATCAACAACAATTTTGGACACAGACACGGTCAGATTTGCATCACTCAGATATAATTCTGGACAGATCCAAGGGAACATGCCAATCTGATTGTAAAAAGATGTTTTAGATGATGTTTTCTGAAGAGAAAGGCTACCAGAATTTTGTGCGAATTTCCTATTGAAAGTTAAGAGTGGTTGGATAAAACTTGATGTTTAGATAAGTCAGTTCCAGAAGCTTATCTGGCTTTTAGGGCAATTACCGAAATGTTTTCAAGGGTGATTACATTTACTGATATTTTGTGGGCTTGCTGTGACGCGTCATCTTAGAGGTAGTAATCTTTGAGTTGAAACTGTTAGTTCAAAGTGTTAGTGTAGGTTTTTTATTCCTTATTATAAGGTTTTTCCTACACATTTATTTAAGCTTGCTTAGGTTAATAAAACATGTCTTATTATGTGAGTGGTTGCAAGGTGTCACCTTCCTACATGTGAGCATCCATTAGTTATCTTGGGAAGATACTTTGCTATCTTTAGTCCGATAGATGGTTGCTCCTCATTGGTCGGTGTTGCCACCTCCTCCCTCTCTCTTGTCTATATAAGCATGCTACCTAGCTTGTATTTTAATTCGATATTGGAGATAGTTATCTGATGCTATTTTGCCATTCGAGTATTTCACATCAATCTCATGGTATCGTTGTTATTGTTTTTTTCCATTTACAGTTTATGTTTCTAACTCTTTCAATTAATTCTGGGTTATAATCTGTTTTACGGATTTTAACATGGTATCAGAGCAAGTTTTGTAAGGTTAGATTCTTTGTAGAGATCTTGCAAAATCCCGTATGCTCTTCTCTTGCGTTTTTCGAACGATTTGGAGAATCAGAAAGGATTTATGAAGATCTAGTAAATCTTGATTTGCTCAAATCTGTCAATCAGCTTGCATATTTGGTGTTTTAATCAGTATTGCAGGGTGCAGCATGCCTTTGCTTGACTTAGGTAGCTGATTCTACCTTTGCATGCCGTTTTTTGGTTGATGGGGTCGTTTTTTGCGGCTAAAGGCGTCTGTTTTACACTAGATCTATATCTTCTATACATCAACAAGAAAAACGCCTTCTGGGTTTTGTTCGCAGCGCAGAAAAACCATCTGGGTATCTTTTAGTTTTTGCATGCAGACTGCATATTTTGCAAAAACAAACTCGAAAAGCTACAGAAAACCCCCTCTTCGTTGGTAGTTGCAGATTTGAATGCAGTTTTCAAATGCTCCGTTCTTGCTCATACGGACTCCATTTCTCACGAAATTTTTTTTGATCTTGGCTTTTTTTTTGTGCTCTATGCACTAGTACAATCGTTTTTTGATTTTAGTGCATAGATTTTTCAGAAATTGCAAATTCTCAGTCGGGACACTATGCAGTCCTCGTTTTGGAAACTCCGAAGAGGCATAACTTTTGCATAAAACCTCGGATTGAGGTGATTCTTTTTTGAAAGTGGATGTTTTTTCATGTAGTTTGTAGTGGTGTTGTTTATTTTACTAGGCATTGGCCCTAAGTATTAGTTTCAGCATATGCTCTTTTTGAGGATCTGTAATAGCATTGAGATCAAGTCCACTCAGTATTTCTTGCTGGTGGAAATTGTAAATGCACTAAATATAAAGTGCCAAATCAAATTTTCTTGGGGGAGTTCTTTCATTGAGTGGAAAAGGGGGGGTGTCTTGTGTATTCTTGCATCTTTCTTTCCTCACAACAAACAACAACAACAATCTAATTCTACATTAAGATGGATCAATTAACAGTGCCTGTTCTAACACCCTACAACTACTATGAGTGGAAGTCCAAGATGACTATCCAACTTAAGAAGTTAGGACTATATAGAGTAACAATGGGTCTAGAAACTAAACAAACCTTAATTGCAGAAAGGCCTAAATTTCATAACAGGCTAGATGAAGCTTTTGGAACTCTATGCATGTCTGTATCTCCTGATCTTCTTTTTCATGTTGAATCTACTACAACACCAAATGATGTATGGACTACTTTAGAAAATCTCTTTGGTAAACAAGATGAATTAAGGGGACATCAATTGGAGAATGAGCTAATAGGGTTAAATCCATGTAATTTTGATACAATACAAGACTTCTTCACAAAGCTAAAGGCCATTAGATTACAGTTGAAGCAATGTGGGATTGAAAAGAAAGACCCACAATCGATCTTAAGTATTTTTTCTAAGCTTGGTCCTAACTACTCAGTGTTTGTTTCTACATTTTATGCCACCAAATGTGCTCTTGGGACTACCTACAAAATGCCTTCTTTAGATGAATTTGCTGCTGAACTCACTAAAGAACAAGATAAATTAGTTCACATGGGCACTATTAAGCCTTCTAAGTCTCATGCCTTGGCTGTAAATCAGGGCACTAAAGATCAGAAAGGCAATGGAAAGCAAAATAAGAAACAAAAGGATCAAGGAGAGAAGAAACAAGGTCCAAAACAAGCTGCAAACAATGCAGCTCCTGAGTCTTCCTCTAAAGACAACATGTCTAAAACGGAGAAGACAAAGTGTGCCTTTTGTAAGAAACCTGGTCACGATGAGCATAAGTGTTTGAAAAAGCAAATAGCTCATCTCACTTATCTTCTTGAGAAGAATAATATCAAAGTGCCAGATTCAGCTAAGGAAGATTCTTCACAATCTTCAAAGGACACGAAAAATAGTAAGGGGAAGGGCAAGGCCCTTGTTGTAGTTGCTACACTACCAGATAGTTGGGTAATTGACTCAGGGGCTTCTCACCACATGGCCAATACAAAAGAAAGTTTCTCATCCTTGGAGTCATGTTCTATGCCTGATATTCTTATGGGTAATGATACACCAGAGGAAGTTCTTGGGAGAGGGTCTGTTGACATTGGTGATGGGACATTCCATGATGTTCTTTGTGTGCCTTCTTTGTCAACTAATCTCCTATCTGTCTACCAGATCACCCATATAGGTTCTGGCAAGAGAGTTGAATTTACACCTGACTCAGTGGTTATCAGTGATCTGCACAGTGGGTCTACAGTTGCTGTAGGAAAAGTTGATAACCATTCTCGGCTCTATCACTTTTCTCATTTTGTACCTGATTCTCCTTCACTTGCATTGCTCACTCACTCAGATGAGGTGAGCCATTTGTGGCATCAGCGGTTTGGCCACTTGAACTATCGCTACTTGCAACAGCTCAGTCAGCATGACATGGTTACAGGGTTGCCTTCTATTCAATTCTATGATGGAGTTTGTCAAGGTTGCATTCTTGGCAAGCATCCTGAAGAAAAATTTGACAAAGGCAAAGCACGGAGAGCCACACAGCTCTTGGAGTTAGTACACAATGATTTGGCTGGTCCATTTCAACATCCTTCATTCAGCAGAGCTAGATATGTATTGACCTTCATTGATGATCTTTCCCGATACACCTTTGTATACTTTCTCAAACAAAAGTCTGAAGTCTTTGAGTCTTTTCAGGACTTTAAAGCTTTTGTAGAAAAATAATCTGGAAAGGTTGTCAAGATTCTGCGCATCGATAATGGCGGGGAATATGTCAACCAAAGGTTTGAGCAGTTTTGTGCCTTAGAGGGCATTGATCTTCAGCACACAGTTCCCTATAGTCCACAACAAAACAGAGTTGCAGAACAAAAGAATCGGTCATTGAAGGAAATGGCCAATTGCATGATTCACTCCAAATCATTGGCACCTCAGTATTGGGCAGAGGCCATCAACTGTGCGTGTTATATCCAGAACCGGGTTCCTCACCGAGCTGTGAAGGGGGTAACTCCTTTTCAAGCTTGGACCGGTCGGAAACCCACAGTCAAGCACTTCCAAGTATTTGGGTCTCCTGCATGGGCCCACATTCCAATAGAGAAACGCAAGGCTATGGATCTGCAGAGTAGGCCTTGCATATTTGTTGGCTATCCAGATGGTGTCAAAGGCTATAGGCTACTCCACCCTACCACACATGAGCTCTTTATTGAGGAGTGTTTGGTTTGAGGAGGATACTTCTTCTACCACTTCTCCATCTTTCATTCCCATGGAGACACTGCGACTTCATGATGATAGTTCTTCTAAGGACCTTAATCCTCCTGAGGAGTCTTCTTCCTCCACTTCAGATGGCGATGATGAGGGTTCATCTTCCTCCTATCTTAGTCATCATTCAGAGGATGCTAATTCTCCTCCAGATTCTCCTGCCATTGGGCCTCTTTGGGCTCGTCAGACTTTGGAGTCAGCAGGTGATTGGGTTGGTGATCCTTCAGATGCGAGAAGAACAAGGTCACAGTTCGAGCAGGCTCCTCATCTCTTCTTTGCTTCAGCTTCTGATCCACAGTCCTTCAAGGAAGCTTTTGGTGTCCCCGAATGGGATGCTGCTATGCAGGAAGAGTTCAGTTCCTTGGAAAGGAACCATACATGGGATTTAGTCCCACTTCCTAAGGGAAGAAAACTTGTTCGATGCAAGTGGGACTATCAAACAAAATTTGCTGCAGATGGGTCGGTCGATAAACATAAGGCTCGCTTGGTCGCAAAAGGATTCTGCCAAGTTCCTGGGATTGACTACTCTGAGACTTTTGCACCGGTTGCCAAAATGAATTCAATCCGACTTGTCCTTGCCATTGCTGCAACCCATCGTTGGGAAGTTCATTAGATGGATATGAAGAGTGCTTTTCTTCACAGTGACCTTCAGGAGGAGATATATATGGAGCAACCACAGGGGTTCGTCCAGGATCCTTCACTTGTCTGCCAACTTCGGAAGTCTCTCTATGGCCTTAAACAGGCCTCTCGAGCCTGGTATGCCAAGATGGACTCCTTTCTTCTATCAGTTGGGTTCACTTGGTGCCATTCTGATCCGAACGTCTACATTTTGCAGCAGGATGATACTCTCACTTTCCTTGTTCTCTATGTTGATGACTTGCTGATTACAAGGAGTTCCTCATCCACCATCAAGGTAGTGAAAACTGCCCTTCATGATCATTTTCTGATGTCTGACTTGGGTCTTCTTCACTATTTCTTGGGCATTGAGATTACACAGTCTTCGGCTGGTATCTTTCTTTCTTAGCCCAAGTATGCTCTTGATATACTCTCCAGATTTCGTATGGCTGACTGTAAGCCTGCGCCGACTCCCTTTCTGTCAGGAGTCAAACTTGAGGCTTCTTGTTCTTCACCTTTGGTAGATGCTATCTTGTATCGCCAATTGGTTGGGAGTCTCATATACTTGACTCACACGAGGCCTGATATTTCATATGCCGTGGGCCTAGTCTCCAGGTTCATGCAAGAGCCCCATGAGCTGCATTAGAAAATAACTAAGAGGATTCTTCACTATGTACAGGGCACTCACAATTATGGGATTCATTATACAACAGGCGTGGATATTGACTTGGTGGGATACACAGATTCAGATTGGGCAGGCGATTCTCAGGATCGCAAGTCTACTTCAGGGTATTGCTTCTCTCTTGGTTCTGGTCCGATTTCTTGGTCGAGCAAGAAGTAGTCTACTATTGCTCTTTCATCTACAGAGGCTGAGTATCGAGGAGCAGTTAATGCTGCTACTGAAGCCATTTGGCTTCAACACATTCTCACTGAGTTTGGTATTTCCTTCAGGAAGCCTACGGTCATCTTTTGTGACAACAAGAGTGCTATTCAGATCTCTGGCAATCCGGTCCATCATCAGCGGACCAAACACATTGAGATTCACATGCACTACATTCGGGAGCTGATTCATGAGCAGGTTCTTGATCTTCAGTATTGTCCGACATCAGATCAGACATCTGACATCTTCACCAAACCCTTCACTGAGGGCAAGTTCATTCATTTGCGAGCTTTGCTTGGGGTGCGGCAGGTGTCCTCCTTTTAGGGGGCTTCTTAGCTCCTTCTTTCTCTCTTTATTCAGGGGGGTGTACTCTCTTTTGTGGGGGGGGGTACTTCTCTTTTGGGGGGAAATTCATTGTACATGGGTACCTCATCAGGCTTGATTTGCCGGGACCCATCTCTTTACCCACCTAAGCTATGCTTAGGGGGGGGTGTTAGTGTAGGTTTTTTATTCCTTATTATAAGGTTTTTCCTACACATTTATTTAAGCTTGCTTAGGTTAATAAAGCATGTCTTATTATGTGAGTGGTTGCGAGGTGTCACCTTCCTACATGTGAGCATCCATTAGCTATCTTGGGAAGATACTTTGCTATCTTTAGTCCGATAGATGGTTGCTCCTCATTGGTCGGTGTTGCCACCTTCTCCCTCTCTCTTGTCTATATAAGCATGCTACCTAGCTTGTATTTTAATTCGATATTGGAGATAGTTATCTGATGCTATTTTGCCATTCGAGCATTTCACATCAATCTCATGGTATCGCTGTTATTGTTTTTTTGTATTTACAGTTTATGTTTCTAACTCTTTCAATTGATTCTGGGTTATAATCTGTTTTACGGATTTTAACACAAAGAAGTTATAAGCCCCTCTCCTATGATGACTGTTAGGAAACAACTTTCGGAGATTGTAGATGATACAAACAAGTTTGAAGCAGTAGAATTCTTACTTGATGTTTCCAACAAAAGTCCAAAGAATGCCCACCATTGACTAAAATGTTGGTGATGTAGAGTTGTCCTGAAAGGCCCCTCTAGCTTGATTGTGGGTTTTCACCCTTTTAAGTCTGAAGACACATAATAAAACACTGGGTGGGTTTATGACAACATTTAATCTTTGTTGGTACATTTTAGGCTTTTCTGTTATGTTATCTTTGTTGTAGCGGTTGATGTTTGGATAGTTATTTTGCAGCTCTTTTTGCTACATCATCCTTATCTATTGTATTATATAGCTTTGTTCAATAAAAAAAATGTTTAATCTTTGTCATCAGTACATTTTCCTAACTCAAATTTTGTGGTGTGTGCCTAAGGGGGGACAAGTACAATTCCTTTCACAAATTTGTAGTCCAATCTCTTTGGTACATTTTCTTCATTCAAATTGTGTGGTGTGTATTGAAGAAGAGCGGTAAAATATTATGGCAAAGGTACAATTCCTTTTCATAAATTTGTAGCCCAAACAATTGTAAAAAATACTAAATACTTAATTTATCAAAATAGGTTTTTGTTTAAAGGGCACTAAAAAAAATATACAACTTTCACCTGTTCACCTGTTTTTTATACATGTAAAATATTTAAATAAATAAATTGGTGTAAATAAGATTCATGTGGAAGTTTGGAACTCAAATGAATTATTATTTAATTGCATTTATAATTTTGGGCAGTTATGGAAGGTAATGCATGGCCCATAAGGAAACGCTCCATCCAAAACTCCATTACTGGTGCATTTATTGATTCATGGTGGGCAAGGTTCGAATTTAATATATCTTCTTCACGCCATCATGCAAGAAAACAAAATAAAAATAAAAATATTGATGTTGATAACCAAATTTGGCACCAAAAAAATTAAAAACAAAAATCACTAATTGGCAACCAATATGCTTCCGAATAAGGCGTTGGATATAGTCAATAACTTCGTTCGTCCTTTGCTCAGATTTTACAGTCGCACAAAATAATCTCAGAAGCCCTTTCTTCTAATACGGCCCACAGTTTTCCGTCAATTGACGAAGGATTAGGGTTAGCTGACGATGAACTTTCCTTTTCTTCTGTCACGTTGCCGTTTGGCTGAGGCCAAGCTTGGAGATCGCCCATGCAAACCACTGCTATTTTATCGGCTTAAAAAAGAGAATGTTTATCTATGTAATTAAACGCTTCAATCACCTCTGCATAATAATCTAATGTCCATCAAATTTAGCAGCATTAAGGGTTGACTGTATAGTGGAGCCGATCTCTGCCAAATTCAGAGAGAAAAGTAGAAATAAATAAACTATTGTACAACAGGTTCCAAAGCCACCAAGATTTCACAGTAAAAATTGATAGCGACCAAATAATGACAGGAAAATTCTACGGGGAATGACGGAAAAAAAATCAGAGTAGTATTTACGCCAAATGCCTTGTATTCTCCGGTAACAGTATATGCTCACAGGGCTTAAATTTGACGGTCCGCCCTGCCTGTCAAGCAATTTTTTTTTATGGCAGTCATCTATTCAAAGATATCCTTAAAATACTAAAATTATATATAAACCAAATATATATATCATTACAATTCTATATAAAATTTCACAATCTATCCAAAATCTATCCTTTTTAAAAAAAAAATGATTGTATTTTACGGTGAAAATGTCTAAATACGGTCATACGGCCATCAAATTTAGGCCCTATGCGCAGACGTTATTTTCCCATACAACAGAAAGTAAATTTCTCCGTGAAAAATCTTTACTATTTCATCTTTCTGTTTGGACACTCTGAATGCTTTGGACTCCACAGGGCTTAAATTTGACAGTCAACTTTGACTGTCAAGCAATTTTTTTATGACAGTTATCTATTCAATGGTACCTTTAAAATACTATGACATACTTTAATATAAGTAAATTATATAAAAACCAAGTCTTTAAGTTCAGTTGGGCCCACCTTTGCCTGTAATTTTAATGGTTTTCTCCTCTTAAGATGGGAATATCCCTGTCGTACATATAAATACCTATATAGATCATCTTAACTTAAAATGACACATTTGAATCAGACACAAATCCTCTAGAATGACTTTTAATTGGTTAATTAATGTTTTTTTTTAAAGTTTATATCTCATCATCATCTCTAAATTAAGCAATAGCTAATTTTTATAGCAACTTATTCATGTGTATTTTGATTAAGAAATTGGTGATTTAGGTCATTGTTCCATGCGGCTATTTAGTTATTTTTTTAGCAACCTATTGAGGAATATTTTGTGGAGCTATTCCTTCCATAATGTCTTTATTTTTCTTACTTATTTTGTAATTTTATTTACTATATAGACTTGAAATTTTTTGAATTATTAGTAAACAACTATTTATTAAAAAAAGAAAATTTTAAAGATTAATTTTGGAGGGAAATGAGAAAAGAGGGAAGGAAATATATGTCAAGTGACATTTATTATAATGTATAATTTCAGCCCCAACTTTTTTCATAACATAATTTCAATTTCTAAAATGTACTAACTCCACCCTAACATGAAATTCTTAAAATGTACCCACTCCACCATAATAGGAGAATATTCTAAATTATCCTTTTCCTTTACTTTAAAATTTGCATGAGACCACAATTAATATTTAAATTGCTTGATAGGATATGTCATAATATTTTAAGGGCACCATTGAATAGATAACTGTCATAAAAAAATTGCTTGTCAGACAAGGTCCACCCTGACTTCACTACTAAGGAAGACTTGATTATTTTAATAGATTAGATTTGAAAGTGGTAGGACACTTACATAGTCCATATGTATTTATTGGATTGCACTTACTTACTAGACAAACTTATAAAAACTAGTATACCTATATTTAAAAAATATATTTAAAGTATGCCAAGAGATATCCTTCTCGAGGCCTATTTTTGTAATCAATTTACTACACATAGGTGGAAATAGGCACCTCGAGAATGATATCTCTCGGCGTACTTTAGATACATTAAAGTTAAGAAACAATTATTCGTTTGAATTAAAGTTTACTTCGACAAGGAATCTCATTCTTAAAGGAGATGGTTATTTGAAAAGGAATCTCAAATTCTAGTCGACATCTCCTTGAAATTCTTTTGTAATTTTTCTGCACTCTTGGTTAGAGAAACTTTTGGAATTTTTGTGTAATGTTGGTTTGCTAAATTAGCTCTTTATACCACATCATCTAATAAGACATTCTTTGAAAGAAAGCTTATATTCATGTCTTTTAATAGTATTTCTTATTACTAGGGTTTTGCAAATTGATTATAAGCATGGCTTTAACTATAGTTTGATATGTATTACACAAATGTGTAGTGGAATCTTCATTATATTTGGATTTTAATCAATTTCTTGTTTTATTAAATATTTGGAAGTAGATGGCATGATAGGTGTATTATTTTGTGATGACTTAATAATTTAATTTGATATTTCCTTTCCATATAAGGAGTGTGGGACATGTAATCTGTTAGTGTGAATAGGGATATTTCCTATCTAGTTTCCCTTGTGGTGAGATTAATTCATATTATTTAACTATTAATTAGTTAAATAATATTCTCCCACATAATTCACACATGTTAAGTTGACTTAGTGAGTCTTCTAGATGTTTCTAGTTGTTTTCTAGGAGTCTAGTTGTGTGTTGAGTTGGTGATAGTTGGAGTGAGGTGTCTTATCCTCCACATGTGTAATTAGTTGGTATCCTCTAATTGTCACATGTTGTACGACACTCCCCACCTTTCACTCCATCTTTCTAGCTCTCATCCTTGTCTTTATAAGCAAGGCTCTCTTGTACATTGTAACATACACGATTTGCATTCATTGATAGAATAGATTATTATTCTCTCATCTTGTCTCTCTTGTGCTTTCATGAAGTCCTAGATCTTAGGTGGTTCCTATCTAGCCAACTCTTACATGGTATCAGGGCTCTCTAGGTGGAATCTCTTTTTGATAGCCAAATTGTTGAGAGATTGAATGTAAATTCATGGTGTATCTTGATGGTTAAGTATGCTCTTCTCTTGCATCGAATGATGACTTGGAGAATCAGAAAGACTTGATGGAAAAGCCAGATTTGTGAGGGTTTTCTCTTTGTAGCCTTGTATAGAAGATTCATTTCAGAGCATGCTTCTACAAAACTGAGCACACTATTGTGTTCAGGAGGTTCGAGATAGTCGAGATCAGCTTTTGTTTCATCTAAATCGGACATTGTATGCCAAATCAATGAGGTTTTCAATTCAGGGAGTGGATACCTGATCCGAGAGGCATCTGTAATTTCGGAGCAGTTTGGGCAAAAATCGTCCATGCCATTGTGTCTAGAATGTCCAAAAAACTACAGATTGACTATAAAATTGTTGAAATCGGAGTAGTTGCACCAAAAGACAACTTTTTGCCTCTGCCATCAGCCATACGAAATCCGCAAAGAATATTCTCACTATGCAGAATCTTGCTTGTGCAAGCACATCTTTGATTGTGTCAGTATCCTCAGGTCGTTGTCCAGCAGATAATAGTATTGCTATCTGGTTAATTCATTTTTTTGGTATAGGAAAGTTTTTCTACAAAATTTTAATTCTTACAGGGTCCCTATTGTACCCAGCTACGCAGACCTGTGCTCATAGTACCTGCAGGTACCAGAAAGTTGTGTGGGGTGTCACATGGCATGGGCCCCCCACACCCTATTCTATGTCGGCAAACTCCATACTACATAAACCGCAGAAGCTTCATCCCACCCGACCTCCCTTCACTGTCACTGGCAGATCCCATTCCAACAGCATATTCAAACAACCTGCATCATCTGAGATATCGACATCCAGCATCATTGGTGGCCCTTTTTCATTGACTCTTGCCGTAAAAAATTTCTTGTCAAAATTTTTTCTAAACTCGTCGGTCTTCAAAAATCCTTCGGCGGCTATATATATAATCGACAGGCATTTGAAGCCCTATCGGTCTCTACACGATCATTTAAATCCTCAGCGGCCAGCACTGTTAATCCTTCATCGGCGAACAAACCATTCATGCCTACCACTGCAAAATTTCTTGTAGTTTATTCATTGCCGGTAGCAGTCAGACCCTTTGGCAGCCACATCAAATATCAACAACGGTTTCTTCGCTCATACAGGCGGTTCTAAAAACTCTTTGGCCATAAAATAATTTGCAGGCTTGTTGTTTTTCCACCGGCAGTCAATAACTGAGGGTCAACTATCGGCAAACCACCACCGCGCTCTTACATAGTGGTTTCCACCAATTGTTTGGTGGTTTTAACACTTGTGACAACGGTTTTACTCTAAAACCCTGACGGCGTTTTTACCTCCTTGCTAGGTGGTTTCTCAGCTATAAAGCCGTTTTGGCCATCAATAGGCAGTTTTGCCCCAACTCCAGCAGTTTAGCCTTACACATGGCGGTTTTTGATCCAACCCAGTGGTTTCGGCCAAACATATAGGCTGTTTTTTGGCAATGTTTTTTCTTTTTCGGGGGTGGGGGGGGGGGGCTTTTTTTCCATTGAACTGGGAGAATATTCTAGGGATATTTCGACTGCTTACATTAGCAGGGGTCCTCTTTGGCCCCCTTCTAGCCCTAGGAGGGCGATTTTTTTTCCAGGAGCCATAACTTTTCGCCACAGTATCAAAAATTGGCAAACAAGATATCGTTGAAAAGCTAGTTCCGAGTACTTCGTAGTGGTGTAGGTATTTTTCTGATATTTTGTTGCAGGTGCCTGATTTTGCTCTTTGAAGCCAAAACTTGCATTTTTCACTCCCGAGCTTGCAACTTTTGCCCACTTCATCAAAATTTTAACTTCTTATAGACGTTGGAAAGGTAATTCTGTGCTCTATAGTTTTGTCCATGCCATTTTTCTAGATTTTGCTTTAGACATCAGATTTTTAGTTTGAAGCACTTTGGGTACATATCACTCATTGATTGGGAAAATGTTAAAATTGTTCGTTGTTTTGGTTTGGGGGGGCTTCAATTACAATGTTGATTCATTTTGTGCTTTAATATAGCTTCTTGTGCTCTTCTTTTCCTATAAATCATGGATAAATTAAGGGTTCCATTGTTAACACCATATAACTATGCAACTTGGAGTCAACGTGCATGGAATGCTCTCATGGATCTTGGACATTATTTATATGTTGAAAAAAAGATACTTGAACCCACAGATGATAAGGAAAAGATAAAATGGATGATAAAGCACACCAAAGCTCTTCGATGTCTTCATAGTTTCATTTCCCTAGATCTCTTGTTTCAGATTGAGGCATGTACAAATTCACATGATGCTTGGGATAAATTGAAAACATTGTATGGTACAAAAGATGAAGTTAAAGGCTATCAAATTGATAATGAATTGATGAGCCTTGATCCTAAGAACTTCAGCAACATCCAGGATTACATAACTAAGGTTAATGATTTAAGAGCACAATGTAAAGCATGTGGTAATGAGAAAAATGACATCCAGTTGATCTACAATGTGTTGAATAAACTCAGTCCTGAATATGCAACTTTTGTTTCTAGCTTTCACACTCATAGGTTGACTATGGGATCTGTTTTCACTATGCCTTCATTTGCATCCTTTTCTGAGATATTGGTGCATGACCAACATAAGCTTATTTCTATGGGTATCATTAAGCCATCACGGAATCATGCTTTGGTGGTTGCACAGCCTAAGGATAAGAAAGTGTCAGGTTCTTCTGACAAGAAACAAAAGAAAGCTAAGAACAATCCACAAATAGATCAAGCACAAAAATCACCTAAGAAGAAGAAGCCTACATGTGGTTATTGTAAGAAATCGGGGCATGATGAACATACTTGTTATAAGAAACAGATTGACATGTTAAATCAATTTGTTCAAAAGAATAATCTTTCATCCCCTCATTCTTCTTCTACTCCATCATCTACACAGCCAGTACTTGCTGAATCTCATGCAAGGAAAGGTAAGGAACCTAAACAGAAAGGTAAAGCACTTTGTGCAAGTACAAGTTCTACATCAGGTAAATGGCTTCTTGATTCAGGTGCTTCTCATCATATGGCTTCTTCTAAGGATATGTTTTCTTCATTTGAGCTGTGTGATATGCCACCTATTTTGATGGGTAATTTTACATACATGAATGTAATTGGGAAGGGAACCATTGATATTGGTGAAGCTACTTTCAATGATGTACTTTGTGTGCCTTCTTTGACCAATAATCTTTCCCATATATCAGATTACTCACAGTAGTACAGGGAAGACAGTGGAGTTCACACCTGACTTGGTTATTATTAGAGACTTGGAAAGCATAGAGATAATTGCTACTGGGGTGGTTGATCATGCATTTCAGCTATATACCTTTTATGGTTTCACTCCTGATGATGATTCAGATCCTTTGGTTGACATTCACACTCCTAGTGTGAATCATATTTTAGAGGAGAAGTTTGGTCACTTGAACCTTGGTATTCTTGCCTCTTCATCGGTTCTTGAGACATGTGTTACACTTCCATCTTCTCCACCTCTTGCTTCTTCAGAGTTCAATGCTTCATTTCAGTAGGATACTTCTTATCTTTCAGACACAGCTTTGTGGGATGAGTACTTGACAGGTATTTCAGACTTGTTTGTAGAGTCTCACATTGATGATTTAGAGGACACATTTGAGGGGTTCTCTCTCCTCTTTGATGACAGTCATAGCACAACTGTTGTCAACCCATCATTGTCTTTGGAGGTTGATGATTGTCAGTTTTCACTAGATCCTGGATTGTCACTTTCATCAGTGAGGTCCAAGACTCCTGGTTTGATTGTGGTATCATTCGGCATTCACATGGAGACACATGAGCAGCTTTCAGAGACATCATATTTCATGAGACTTCCTTCCTCATCTCTTGGTTTGGAGTTGGAGTTTCTTCATGCCCCAGTGGATTGGTTTCTTCTCAAGGGAAGACATGTTGTTTACAAGTTTTGGATCCTCTTTGGTCTTCTTTTTCTAGCATTCACCATTGGCGCAGGAGCTTCTTCATTATGGGGGGACATCTCGTCTCATGCTTTCCCTCTTATGGGGGGACTATTCATTGTATGTATGTGATGGATGTTGTATTTGGTGGGTCTTGATTTTTCCATCATTCCATCACTTGTACATGTTTGTATGCATTCTCACTTTTGGAGAAGAGTTTTTTCCCATGAGATTTTCTCCTTTACTCCACTTGAGACTTGTTTGTACATGGGTACCTAACATGGCCTAGTAGCTGGGACCCATCCATCTTTGCATTAGTCAACTTCTCCCTAAGTTGCACTTAAGGGGGGGTGTTAGTGTGAATAGGGATATTTCCTATCTAGTTTCCCTTGTGGTGAGATTAATTCATATTATTTAACTATTTATTATTTAAATAATATTCTCCCACATAATTCACACATGTTAAGTTGACTTAGTGAGTCTTCTAGATGTTTCTAGTTTTTTTCTAGGAGTCTAGTTGTGTGTTGAGTTGTTGATAGCTGGAGTGAGGTGTCTTATCCCCCACATGTGTAATTAGTTGGTATCCTCTAATTGTCACATGTTGTAGGTGTAACATTGGAAAATGTCCCCTTGGGGGCTTTTCCCTCATAAGGTTTAGCTCTCGGGTCTTTAGCATGCATTTAGGACATTTTAGTTCATATTTTAACACCCCGATCGAATGAGACCTAGGTTCCTTGGCAAACTGGGCCTAGGTGGACCCCTTGAGCTGTACCCTGCCCAAAATAGGGGGGAGGACTTGGGCGCCCACGCCCTAGTCCTTCCCTATTCTGGGGCAACCCTAATTTTCGGGTGTCGGTTAGTGACTGTTATTAGGTCCCTTTGCTAACACGATAAGTTTGAATTTTGAAAACCTTGGCAGGAGTGTTTGTAGATGCATATATAAACATGCTTATGCATTCATTTGTAGAATAGATTTCAATTAGATAGCAATTGTGAAGTTCAAGCATTCTCAAGGTGATTCAAGGCTTCTATTGTGTTGCAAGAGTAGACTTGTATGTTTTGTGTGTTGATGTTTGTAGGTTTGAGCATCAATTTCCTCATGGCATGAAGAGCCTCTTCCTCCATGAGATCTTCACTACAAGGTGACATAATATTGTGTTTTCATCATTGATTCCTTTGGTTTTTGCCTCTACCTCACAAGGGCACGCACTCTTTGTCTGACAATGGTGTTCAGAGACTTAAGTGTTCTCCGAGGCTTAACTGAGGAAAGCCTCTAAACACCACAACCCCCAAACCAAGTCTTGTGATTACAGGTTACAGGTGTCGTATTCAGGAAAAGTGGAGTTGCAGGAAGGATTGGCAGACATCAGGGATTCAAGATCTGGAGAAAAGGACACAGGAGCACTTCCAGGACTTGGGCGCTCGCTCTAGTGTCCCCCGTAGACAGATTTCAGGAAACAGAAGTTACAAGGCTGTTCAGTGTCGGAAGGAGGTACGGATTCTATGAAGAAACTGTACCTTAGACTTGGGCGCCCGCTCTAGTGTCCTCGAATGTTCTACTTCAGATCCCCGAAAATAGGTATTCTGTGATTTGATATTTTACTCCCGTCTACAAGAGCTTTTTCTGTCTTTCGTCAATTTGTTGTCGTATTTGCATAATTAGGGTTTTAATGGTTAATTGGGCATATGAGAAGGAAAATTAATAATTATATTCCCTAATCCAAATTTACCTACATCTGAAAGTGACCTAGGGTATGATAGTGCTCGCCACTCGACCCTAGATCCTTCAATATTTAGAGGAGAGACAGATTTAAACACATAAAGACTAAAACATTAACAAATCCAATTTTCCCCTAAACATTTTGGTGAACCCATGTTTTGGACTTAAATTGCAACTTGTTGAGTGTTTTTCTTTAGATTTGGATTGATTTCATTCATTCATATAGTCATTCAATTTATTGCATTAAGCAAAACTCAAAAAAATTGAAAATTTTGGAAAATACAAAAAAATTGCATTGTTGGGTTTACTAAATTGTATCAATTCTTCCTAAGTTTTCCTATTCATGATTTTTGCATTAGATCTGATATAAACTACAGAAAAATACAAAAATTCAAAATCTTGCTTTACATTTTCATCATTTAATTGCTAGGGTTTTGTGAAAATTTTGACAATTTTATATAACCTAGTAATTCCAAAATCTAGGGTTGGTAGGCAAAATCTTTTATTAGATTTTTCTACTGATTTTAGAGGCTAATCAAATTGACATTTGGCCGTAGTTTTGCATTTTAGTGTGAATTTGCATTTAGATTTAAAATATTTGCATTTTTGCATTGAAAATTTCAAACAAAAACTAGCAATTTTGATGCATTTTCATTAAATTTGCATGGGCATTTTGCATGTTTAATCTTGAAAATCATTTTCAGATATGAGAATATGTAAGTTCCGTAAAAAATTAGACTTCAAACCATTCGCATAGTATTTTGTCCCAAGATCTCAAACCTAGGGCTTTGAAAACAACAATTTTCACTCAATTTGGCCTTATTGACTTCATAAACTTACACCATAGGTGTGTTGTGAAAGATATTTTAGCATTATTTTGCTGTTATCAGGGTAATAATTTGCTGCCCCTCATAAAAATCTTCACAACACCCTTTTAACGGGCTCTTGTAGTAAAAATTTGGTGAAAAAACTACACTTTTTGACTATTTTTGCCCTAGGGTTTGACCTAGCTTGCACTCCAAGTGTGTTGTGATCAGTTTTATGGATTGAGGTGACTGATATCACTGATATTATTTTTTGTCCCTCCTAAAATTCCTTACAACACCCTTTTTGCTAGGTTTTGGAGTTGAAAAACCGTGAAAAATAGCCTATTTTTGCTATATTTTCACTAGGGTTTTACCTTAAGTGGCACTAAAAGCATGTTGTGTTGGATATTTTAGCAACTAAGTGGCTATTATTGCTGATATTAATTTCTGTCCATCATCATTTTCCTCACAACACCCTTTGTTATGCTCTCTTGCATTAAGTTTTGGTGAAAAAAGTGCCTATTTTGATATATTTTCACTATATTGACTTGGCATCAACTTAAAATTGCATCAAGAGTGTGTTGGGAGTGATCTTATTGCTGTTTTGGACTGATATCAGACATATAAATTGCTTCCTTTGACTGAAATCCTTATAACACCCTTTGGTTCATTCATTGGTAGTGGAAACATATCAAAAAGTCAAGCATTTTTGCATATATTTTGCATTAATGGATTCTCCTAAGGGTGCATCTTTAGAAGACTTATATGAGTACATTGTGAACTATGATAATTTTTGCAAGTTCACTAATAAATATCCTCAAGTCTTGCATCCAATCTCATACATCTATGGCACTGACATAACCAACAGTGCTACATGTGATATTCTTCGATCAATAGCCTACTTCGATAACTTTCGTGATAATGTGGATGGTTTTCCTTCAATCATGGAGAATCTCAAAAATTTTATAGCTGAAAACAACCATGGGAAAAGTAGTGATGATAACTTTACTCCCACTCTCCCTTTGTTTCACGATGATATAATGAAAATTCTTGTTGAGACCTATGAAAATGACATAGCAATGGGTGATTTATCAAACAAAGAGACTTGTCCCAAGATAACCCCACTTGGTGAGGATATATTGGCACAAGAAAAAGATATCATTGATACATTTATACGCACTACTCTACCATCCCTTCCCGCTCTCCCTAATTAGGATGAAGCTTTGGATGATGCAGATTCCCTTTGTGACCATTTTCTTGAATCTAATGATAATTTGCCACCTGATGTTCAAGAACTTCTTAATTACATGTTAAACCAGCAATCAGATCATGAACCATCACATACTTTGGAAAGCAATGAAATCCTACATGCTGTGGAAGAACAAGCTATCCCTTTGGCTCAAGCCATTCCAACACCCTATATAGGGACTGAAATGGGTATCTTTCAGATACCTCCACAAGCTCATTTAAATGGCATTTCAAATGCTCCTGTAGCTGACACAAACAATGGCAACATCCCCTCTCAACCATCATTAAGAGAAACCTTTCCTACACGATTACCCTCGCAAACTCATGAACATATGGAGGAGAGAAGACATGATAACGCCTTAAACATTAAGATAAAGATCCAAATTCGTGATACCCACTAGCCTGACAGGGGACCTACAGGTAAGTATCTCTAAACCTTTATCTCTTTTGTGATGTGCTTCCCCCGTGATGTGTTATGTGTTGTTTAGGTCTCCTATGATGACCTCGGATTCTCCTGTAAGGTTCAGGATACCAGGAGACAACCTCTATTGTGACCTTCTTCTATTTGTATCATCATTCTTCTAAATTGCCTCTCTGATTTCATTGTTGTGTGTTGTGTCTTGTGGACATAGCGTCACAGTTGGTGACTTGGGGGCACCCTCCTACGTGACTGTCCCTAAGACACTTGTTTCTCCTCTCTTATTTATTGTTTCCCTCCCTCTAGTGTTTCCATCTAGCGGGCGGATGACGACAAACATTTATACTGATGTAGACCTAGTGTCCCTTTCGAGAGCAATCAAAAAAATGGACTTAGTTCCTAATATGACGATGGAGTTGTATATCTTATCCGACGCTTGGCTAGTGGAAGCACTCGTGCTTTCTGCGTAGTGAATTTGATGATGTTTCTGTCACATTTACAAACCTTAACAATACTTCTGCTCTATGCACCTTTGTTTGTCTTTGAATATAGCCTTGGCGGTACTCGATTCGGAGAGCTTCGTGATATAGCCCCACGGTTATCCTCGAACTCTGAATTTGTTGTATAAGCTTGGCTCTTTGTGTGGTTAATCATATGCATTGATACTGTTGTTTATCATGATGTTGTAGACACTAACATGTTTCTTGCAGGGATGTGTTTGTGGGAACAATTGGCGATCGTAAAGTACATGTCACCTCCGGGGGGCATGGGCCTTGCGAAAGTCGGTGTTCCATTGTGTGTTTTCTCCCTATCTTAATGTGCTTGATATCGATAACTGATATCAACCACCTTAAGGTGGGGGCATATAAGGTAAACTATCTATTATAGATGATAGCAATGTGTTTGACCTCAGATGCAGAGACTTGCGCCCTAGAGTAGTGCAACATGCATCTTGAGTTTATTTGCAATCAATCAATCAATCATGTAAGCCCTCCACAGAGGCGAGATATAGAGCATATCCTTTTTTTTACGCCCTCTGCGGAGGCGGGATATCAAGCATATCCTTTTTCTTAAGCCCTCTGCGGAGGTGGGGATGGTGTATTTCGTGGAGTAGATTACATCATCCTATCATTTTCAAAAGTCCTTTGCGGAGGCGGGGAGCGGTTCTGTGACTAACTCAACCCTTAAGCATGTTTTTGGCGATTGTTGTGGCGAAGCATAATTGTCGGTGTGTGCCTGTAATGTGCTTGAGATGGTGTTGGACCTAGAAATAGGTACACTCCATTGCTTGTTTGCTGTGTTTTCTCTGTGTCTTTAAGTGTGTGTGTTTTGGCGTGCTTGTTTTGTGTGGCATGTTTGTTGCCCCATATGTAGAGACCAGTGCCCTTAGGTAGTGCTTCCTGCATTTTGGGAGGTTTTACGTGTCTTGCGTGTGTGTTGCCCCATTTATACAGAGACCTGCGCCCTAGGGTAGTGCATCTTGTATTATGGGAGGTTTGTTTAATTTCCAGTACTTGCATTTGCATTTCATATATATGAAAAAAAAAGAAAAGAAAAGAAATCATGCCTGTCTTTCGTACATTAATGTGTCTTCTATGCATTGACTATCTTCTCCGTGTTCTGCGTGACTGTGACTGTCTTCTCCATGTTTTGCATGCCTGTTATTGTTTTCCATGTGATTGGCATGTCTTCTTCGTGTTTGATGTGTTTGTTGTGTTTGTGACCTTACTTTAATGCATGTATTGGCCTTGTGTTTACGTACATTAAAGTGGGGGCTAAATGTAACGTCAGAAAATGTCCCCTTGGAGGATTTTCCTTCATAAGGTTTAGCTCCCAGGTCTTTAGCATGCATTTAGGACATTTTAGTTCATATTTTAACACCCCGATGGAATGAGACCTAGGTTCCTTGGCAAATTGGGCCTAGGTGGACCCCTTGCGCTGTTCCTTGCCCAAAATAGGGGGGAGGACTTAGGCGCCCACGCCCTAGTCCTACCCTATTTTGGGGCAGCCCCAATTTCTGGGTGTCGGTTAGTGACCGTTATTAGGTCCCTTTGCCAACACGGTAAGTTTGAATTTTGAAAACCTTGGCAGGAGTGTTTGTAGATGCATATATAAACATGCTTAGGCATTCATTTGTAGACTAGATTTCAATTAGATAGCAATTGTGAAGTTCAAGCATTCTCAAGGTGATTCAAGGCTTCTATTGTGTTGCAAGAGCAGACTTGTATGTTTTGTGTGTTGATATTTGCAGATTTGAACATCAATTTCCTCATGGCATGAAGAGCCTCTTCCTCCATGAGAGCTTCACTACAAGGTGACATAGTATTGTGTTTTCATCATTGATTCCTTTGGTTTTTGCCTTTGCCTCACAAGGGTACGCACTCTTTGTCTGACAACGGTGTTTGGAGACTTAAGTGTCCTCCGGGGCTTAACTGAGGCAAGCCTCTAAACACCACAACCCCCAAACCAAGTCTTGTGATTGCAGGTTACAGGTGTCGCATTTGGGAAAAGTGGAGTTGCAGGAAGGATTGGCAGACATTAGGGATTCAGGATCTGGAGAAAAGGACACAAGAGCACTCCTACGACTTGGGCACTCGCTCTAGTGTCCTCTGCAGATAGATTTTGGGAAACAGAAGTTACAAGGTTGTTCAGTGTCGGAAGGAGGTTCGGATTCTGCGAAGAAACCTATACCTTGGACTTGGGCGCTCGCTCTAGTGTCCTCGACTGTTCCGCTTCGGATCCCTAAAAATAGGTATTCTGGGATTTGATATTTTACTCCTGTCTACAAGAGCTTTTTCCATCTTTCGTCAATTTATTATCGTATTTGAATAATTAGGGTTTTAATGGTTAATTGGGCATAGGAGAAGAAAAATTAATAATTAAATTCCCTAATCCAAATTTCCCTACATTTGAAAGTGACCTAGGGTATGATAGTGCTCGCCACTCGACCCTAGATCCTTCAATGTTTAGAGGAAGGGCAGATTTAAACACATGAAGACTAAAACATTAACAAATCCAATTTTCCCCTAAATAGTAGGACACTCTCTACCTTTAACTCCACCTTTCTAGCTCTCATCCTTGTCTTTATAAGCAAGGCTCTCTTGTACATTGTAACATACACAATTTGCATTCATTGATAGAATAGATTATTATTCTCTCATCTTGTCTCTCTTGTGCTTTCATGAAGTCCTAGATCTTAGGTGGCTCCTATCTAGCCAACTCTTACATAATCTAATAAAATCTATTTTAGGTTAGCATGCTATCTATCTTATTTGTCAGAATGCCTTATTAGATCAACAATTAAGATTGTTTTTCCCATTTTGACAATCTATAATTATAGGGTTTTCCTTCTCTATAGAGGATATGTAGGCTTACTAATCAATATATTTCCTTTTCTTATGTTATTTAAAAAATCACCTCAGAGTGTCCTTTGTCTTGTTTTGTTTGTGATGGATGCTTGCTCATGGTCTTCAAGCAAAAATGGGTTGAACTAGCTTTAGTTGCAATCATTACAAATAGGGTAAATAGATGATTGAATGTTCTAGAGGAGATCCAATTAATTTGTTATTTTGGCATATCACCTCCTTTTATTTTGTTTCTGTGTACCCTTGCCTCCTTTCCCTTTTCCTTACATTTCCTATATTAGCTAGAAACCAACCTTCTCTAGAGGTTGTTTGCATGTTTGAGTTGTGCATGTGGGAATCCAACATTGTCACCTCAGAATTGACATATTTGACCCATAGTTGGGTTTGTCATTTTGGAGCAACAACAAATTTTTGGCATGCATAGTGGGACTTCACTTTAGGGCTCTCATGGATTTTTGTTTGTTGAGACTTCATTTTTTAAGGAATGTGTAGACATCTAAAATTGTCCACTCTTCGTCTCATCCCCAATTCATCCCTAAACATTCCTAAACTATCACTAACCATCTTTAGACACCCCTAAATCACATTTATTCTCTAATTACCTATATAAATACATGTTTAGACAATTAATTAACCAATATCCTTTCAAACCATGATTTTACAGTACTTTATTGTCAAAATCACTATTCATGTCCTTTTCACTATTCATTTGTAGTTGCATTGGTACCTGCATCGGTACTTATCCCTAGCTTAAATGATCTATTGATCATTTAGCCCCTTCCTCTATAGACCAATCTTTAGATAAAGTTAATTTATCTAATGTTCCCTTTTCCCCATCCCATGAACTAAATAAATATTTACATTTACTTAAATCTCTATTTTCTACACTTTTGATTAGGTGACCAAAACCTAATTAATTATCTGATCCACTACTTGCACATTCCATTATCCCAAACTAACACTAATCAAACCTCACAACCCCAGGCCATGTGTACAAAGGTATGGCCTTAGTATAAGCCCACATGGCCCTCTTCGAAAGTGATGGGAAAGTCCTTTGTACAAAAGGTCCTTCTTGTCCTCACTTGATCTTGACCCCCTTTTTTAAACTCACTTTTCAACCATTGATTTGTCCTCAATCCAAGTGTACCATCGAAAATTGTATACCTTGTTACAATTTCACTACATTTGGCACCCATTTTGGCTTACATGTTAATCCTTGTTTACATTATGCAAGTTCCATTACTTCTATGAGAATCAAGGTGGAATCCTCTGGTATCTAGCTTTTGGGTGGTCCAAAAGGCCAGGACTAGGGCGCCTAGCACCTTGGTTCTACCATTTTGGCCCCGACAACTCACATCTTGATGTCGGCATCATGACTTATGTGATAAACCTTGTCAATCTCAGTTCAATTGGGCCCTCGGAAAGTAATTGAGAATCATATGTAAACAAGTCTTGAACACTCATTTTCTCCTAACAATTCTAATGCAAAAATCTCTCCTAATGATTCTTTATGTTGATGATCTCTAGCAACCTCTTCTATTTCTACAGATTACTGTTGCAAGCATTAACCCTTGTTGCAAATGTCTAAGGAAGCTCCTTCCTTCATCAAATGCCTTGTGGATGATCCATGTTGTGACATACATCCATCTAGGGTTTTTATTGTCATGGTAACTCTTGTTATTTCATTTGATTACAACATTATTTATTACATATTTTGCCTCTACCTACCTAGGGCACACACTTTGTAATGCCTACCCATGAAAATATCAGTAAATAACAATAAATAATTAAAGTTAGTAAGAAATAATGAAAATATAATACGATGATAGAAGATTATTCACTTGATCTAACTTAATAAAAATTCAAATTTCGATTAAACATAAGTTTAATATCATTCATTGTAAATGAAAAATTTAACATACAATCACTTCTTTTACAATTACAATCAACTATAATAGATGTCATTTCATCATCCACTTGCAAAGTAAGAAAAATTACTTCATTTGCTTCAGTATCCTACATGAATAACATACCCGAATCTACACACTCATTGTAAACATTAGTTCTGCAAGGTCGATAAATATACAAAGCTAATATCAATGTACAAGATAAAGAGTCTAAGGCCCTAAGGGGCTGACCTAATGTCTTGGGGGCTCATGATGGCCTTGTCTACATACGCGTAGCACAAAGATTTCTTAGTTCAGGGACTAAACTTGCAACCACAAAATGGTTTCATATAATAAAGATAATAGACAACCAAATAAATAGATATCCTTGTCAAACCAAGTGTGAAGGGTCGACAAATATTCTTAATTCACAACTAGACATCTTAAATAGAAACCTTTAATTTTATAATCTACTAAAAAATAAAAGTAAAGTCTTCAACCTCAATCTATATAAGATAAGTCAGAAACATATTAATTATACCTTCTGCAACCATAATCAACAATTTGACACTATCTCAATTAAGGCTTGCAACACTATGTATCCTTAAAACAAGATAAAACTATCAATGATAATTACAGGGTATAAGATAACTACAAACTTAAGTTTATTAACTTGGTTGATCAAAATGTTTACTCCAACACTTTATCATATTACTATAAATTAAAGCATAGGGAAGTACAAAACATGAATGGTCTAAACTGTTAATCAAAATGCATCATAAATAATAAAACAAGAAATATAATCCATAAACTCAATTGGAACATCTCCAAAGTATATACAGTATTCAAAAATAGACAATTTCATTCCTAAAAGATTGAATAATAAGATTTCCTAGCATAGCTATTACTTCCTCAAATATCGACTAAAACTAAATCATGCGAATATAAAGTTAACATTAGATAATGAAAGTATTTACATATTCAATACGAATACATGAAATTTCCAATTATGATAGCAATGATAAACATTCAAGTAAAATACACCAATTCGGAGGACAAGTTCTAATCTTTGAAAAGTCATAACAAAGGCAGAGTGACATGCATCATGATGAAACAGATTAAGGCCTGACAGTCATGCTCTCTATGTTCACATGACAATGTTAATGTGGGCTACGACATACAAGGTTGATTGCAATTTCCAAGTGAACTAAGGGAAGTCTTCACAGTCATCTAAGCTAGATGATACATTCCCAAGGTATATGTTGAGATTTACTGAGCACAAGTATATAAAGATGCTGTCCAAGGGGCTGAGCTCAAATGGTTAAAACATTAGGTTCTAATGCAACTGTTAATGAAGGTACTAAAATATATAAACAATTTGCATAGGTACATAAAGTAATCTATTTAATAAAACCCCAAGATAACCATGAAAGCATAGTGATCCAAGCAACATAGCCACAATTAGGGCCAAACAAAACATAAGTTACAGAATGATGTCCATATACCCAAGGATATGTCCATTCGATACACAAAATACAACTGAACCAAGGAATATACTTATGAATGCAAATCAATGACATTTAATATCTATAACGTAAAATGCCCATTTATCTCATTATGATATCTTAACATTCTACAAGATGGATAAAACAATATTCAATAAATAAATATCATACTAACATTAGTTCAGGCAACAACATTTATTGAATAGTATTCCAAGAAGGTTACCCCACATTCAACATGTTCCCTAACCCACTCACAGGTAAGTGATTTAAGAATCAATGGTTTTTACTTCGTAAATTCTTACGTCTAGAATTTTTACTTGGAATCCAATAAAAGTAATTCATAATCCAATACTCTTAAATGATAATATCAATCATTTAATTTACAAACTTGTATCATCTATTTCAATTCATGACTGTTACTCTGCTGATTGCAGCAAAAAGGGCAGCGTCTTACAAAAATCATAACTTTCAATTCCCTTGGCCAAAATTAAAAGTTCAATATGTTCTAGAAAGGTGGATAACAAGGAACAAAACCCACAAAGCATTTAGCATGATTCCATAGCACATGCGAGGAGTTTTTTTCTGCAAAATAGCTCTCTATTTCACTCAGAACATCAATTGACACAAGACTATCTTTATATTTGTAAATACCTTCAAGGATGTTCTAGTTATGACAAATATTTTCAATAAATTTTATCTTTTCCCATCCTGTAGTAGCAGCAAATACAGACACATACTATTTGTGCAATAAGTGTTTAACTTCTCTAAAAAAATACTTGAAAACAATACAACTCTGGCAGAGTTTATTAGCTAGATAAGTCCTGCAATTTTCAGATATTATTACCCACCTTAGGAATCTTACAGTTTGTAAGAATGCATCTCTCATCAAGTCATTTTCATTTGTCTTGTGGCATCAGATATACACTGAATAACCACATATACTTTCATAAATTCATATAAAAAAGCCACAATCCAAAGCAATATTTTGTAAAGACATTCATTAAGAAAAACCACAAAACATAAATTATTAATTATCTAATAAGAACTTGGGTGGGAATTCATTGCAAGTCCTCTTATTTGACAGAAGTATTGGAAAGGCATAGATCGCTTGCCGACACCATGATTTTGTAACAACTATAAAATCTTTTCAGAGTTGCGCGCAAATTTATCCGTCTGAGATCTACCAAATATAAAATCTGCAAAACCCTACCTCAAATCAAAAAATGAAAATATACCACATAAAGATATGATGATTTGAACTGATTTTCTACAAGAATTGACAGGGTTTATAACTTACATACCATTCATTCTAATACAATGTCATTCATTATTTCAATGCATAAGCAAGATGGTACTTAGAAGAAGTTACTTGATTATCCTGACAACATTGATTCGATTCGTAAAGATATACTCCTGATCTCATGATTTTGAGACCCAATCCTTTTATGCAGTAAATCTTTTCCATGAGAAAATGCAAATTTTTCTCTCACAAGATCTTTCCATCCAAATTGACACGATTTTTTTACCACAAGTTCCATCTTTTCCTTTCTTTCCTTCTTCATCCAACATCCTTTTCCATAAAAAATTCCCCCTAGAATTAACACCATTTAAATCCTTCTAGAGTTGTTACCGGTTCCCCAATCCATTCATTTCCTCCTCTTTCTTGTAACATCTCAATTGGGGAAAAATGACTCTTCAACTTCAAATGTTGTCACCCACTTACTCAAGAATTAAAAATCTTTAAAAACAATATTGAAGAAATATAACTACTTAATTATTTTTTAACAATATCAATAATTCCATCATTATTTTTTTTAATAAGCAGACATTAGGTGTCCTTACATACTCCCCCCCTAAAAATGGACTTCCTCCTGGAAGTCATCACGAGGAACAAATATTTCCTAACTTCACACTTCCAACAAAAGTTAGATTTTATCAAAAGATTTACTAGTCAACTAGATATTCTTTTTGCCATTTTAACTTAAAATAAAGAAAATTTGTGGAAATAATTACTTGCACAATAGCATTGCTCTGTTCCAATCTTCTACAGATTCATTTACTGAAGGAATCCTTTCACTCTTCAATACTAATCTTCATATCACAAGAAATAGATTTAGTCTATAAATTTGCATACACAAAATTATATCAACCTAGATTAGCTCACATGATCTGCAACCACAAAATTAGTAACAACCCAGATTTGCTCACCACCCAACCATAGGATTCAACCGATTGAATCATCCCCGAGTATTTAAAAATAAACACATTTTCTTGATGTTCATCAAATTAAACAGAAAACAATTCCATTTTCAAGAATCTAATTCATAAATTTTTCTCACTTTCTTTCTCAATAAAAAAAATTAACTCCCTTAAGTATCCATCTCCCATATCCAACCTCCCATTAAACATTAACTCCCTTTATCAACAACTCCTGAAATCTTCCTTTAGCAACAACTCCCAGAAACAATAATCTCCCAAACTCCCATAAAATAATATTTTACCAAAACTTCTTTAATAATAATCTTCCAATACACTAGAAAACAATAATCTCCCAAAAACTCCCAAGAACAATCAACTCCCAAAAGGGTATGTGCAGGATTATGATGGGCCAAACTATACCTCTAAGTGGCAATGAAAATACAAAAAATCAGACTTTATCAAGTTCATGTGAAATTTTGAATGGATTATCTATACAATTTGAAAAAGATGTAAGAATGAAATTTGTAGAGAATTGAATCTAGTTTATAGGCTACTAATTTTTTTTAAAAAAAACTAAATTTACTTAGTGAAAATTGAATATTTCAATGAACAACTATTAAATTTTTTAGAAAAAATAAAAAGTGGGTGTCTGTCCAGCCAACCTAACTATGAGTAAAAATATATAATTTTTTTGAAACTTTCAAAATAAGTAGAGGACTCATGTCTGGATGTGATGCATATTTATTTGAAATTTTTTTCTAATAAAACAATTAGTTATGATTTTTTTACTGTGACTTTTTTTAAAAAATAAAAAGTAATTTTCCAGCCAACCTAACTCGATAAAAAAAAATCAAAATTCAATTTTTTTTTTAACCTATAGCCAGAAAAGCATAGAGTGTGACGTAGGTTTCGGATCTCAAAAAGGTGAAATGGTTTGAAAGTTATGGATGTTTTTCAATCAGTGTGTCCATCAGGATTTTAGAGACACGGTATATAGAAAATTATTAATAATTATTTAATAAAATGATAACCAAATAAATCTTATATTTTTAGAAAGCTAACAATTTTTTCTACAAAACCCTTTTCGTTTTATCAATTTTGCATTAAAAAAAGTCGTCAGCATGAAGGGTGAAGTTTGAAGAAGAGACTGAAACATTAAAACACGTTAGAATCCATAAAAAGTCAACAATCAAAACGAATATCCGTCTTGCTTTGTACCAGATGGATATCCGTTTTGCTTCGGTAAAAGCAACTCAAAACGGATATCCGTTTTGAAAATGGATATCCGTTTCCTTGATCTATGAAAATTTTTGTACCATTGGTTTTAGATGAAGAGAAGCAACATATTTGAAACATCGAGGCAATAATACGAGAAGTTAAAGTTAGTTGGTCATTTATAGGTGTATCTATTGTTTCATATCACATTACACATAGAATTCTAATTAACAATCTAGTTTCCTCATTTGGGCAAACATTTTTTTATCCGTTTCTAATGGAAATATTTAGTTAAAAATTGGTGGCTCCTTGTGAAAAGTATGGGCTCTTATCAAGCACGCATAACCAATAAGGTTGATATCCATTTTTCTTACATGGTTGTTGATCACATCTTATGAAACATATGTTGCTTGGTGATAGTTCTAGGTTTAGTGAACAAAATTCTCAAGCTTATTGCAATTTTTACACTTGTGACCAAATTTGGTACCAAACCCTTTTACCTTTTCAGTTAATCCTGATAGTATCATCTCACTCCATGCAAATCAAACCAACATTAGGACCATGTGAATGAGATTAAGGATAGCCTTGAAATATGAATCTTTGTATTGTTGACTATCCTTTTAGCACGACAATCCTTTAGGATCATTGTACCCAGGTGCAACAATCCTTCAATCTTCTTTTATTTATATTTCTTTCCTCTTCATACACAAGATTCTCGTGCCTTGTAGTCATGACAATCCACAAATCACCTAACTGTCCTTAGTGAGACTATATGTTATTTTGACAGTGATAGTCATCGTCCATTCACAACTCTCCTCTTTAACATAGATACCCTTTGCACATGTTTTGACTTCATGATTTTCCTTTTGTATGTTGTATTATGGTCTGAAAATACTATGGCCCCTTCTTCATCCTCTTGTATAATGAAATTGAAGGTCGACACTTACGGTTACTCTTCTTTATTACTTGGTGATAATGAATCCCTAAGCTCATTTTTTATTGTCTTGAAGCCAAATTTACCACTGTTGAGACAGTCAGAGTTGATTCTTGATCACGAATATTGCGAATTACTTCAAATATCCATGGACAATTTCAATTGTGCTTCTTAAGACACCCATGCCTTGACTATACCTTGATGTTGGTCATGATTGTGCTTGGATGGCACAATAGTTCATAGTTAGATTTTTGCCACTAAAGTTTTCCTTTGACAAAGTCATATTTGTAGTCCACCTTTTGATGATGTTCAAACAATATAAATACTTATTCTTAACATAAGAAATACATTTCTCACAAATACCAATGCATTCTACTCATAAGGTTCATGGCACCATGCCTAAAGGTATGATAGTCAGCAGTGTACTATTATGGCAGCCTATGGTTGGTTTGACAATCTATAATAGTGATAGCATTCATGCCTAACAGTCCTTATCGTTATTGTCATAATATATTCTACATTTGAGGCCTTGTCTACAACATACAAAGTTTACCTTTCTCACCCATACCTTCAGTATATAAAGGACATTAATAGGGAATTTTTAATTTCCACTCAGTCAGTGCAATCTAGGAGAGGATAGATTGTCTAAAGTTGTGATCTATTTCCATTTACACTTGCCATAACTACAAATGCTTAGTGTTTATTCTCAACCCCGGTAGATGAATAAAATGTGACCTATTGTTCTAATAGGCCTATAGGGACAAAGAGGTGATAAAGCCTTTAATTTTAAACATGACATGGTTTTGATAACTTCCCATATTGGTAAGGTCCTGGATGACAATCCTTTGATGCACCTAATTATAATAGGTGTTATGATAGTCCTTGGTATCTTTTCATTTCTTTCTTGAATGGCCTGCAAGTAAGACATAAGACATATTAGATCCTTCATAAATAAGAATTCTCATACATTACATTTAAACTTAAACTCCCTAAACATCCATCAATCCATCCATTAATATCAAAATGCCATGAATATCCTATGATCAACCATTCTAATTCCTAGGATAGTCATATATTGCAATTTTGCTTCTCTATACTAAAATAGCCCAAGGAATATCTAACCTTGAATTTGTATTTTAACAATCTAATGTCTTTACGAATAACATTGAGCATTTGATGATAGCCTAAAATCAAATAATGGCTTATATCCAGAGCTTTATTAAGTTGATACCTAGGTGGATTAGTGTGTAAACATTGAAATTAGATGGTAATTCACAAGTTTATGGAATAATAAATGAATTCCTAGTCTAGAATCTAAATGTACATAATAAAATGGATATCTGTTTTGTAGTAGCGATATGGACGTTGCAGAGTGTCCGTTGCAAAGAATTGGGCTTTTACAAAATGGATATCCGTTTTGTAAAAGTAGAAAAAAGACAAAAAGAATATTGTTGGGCCCGACTTCTGCAACCAGAGACCCTCTGTTGTCGAAATACTCGTGATTTCTGGCTATGACAGTGAAAGGAATATATTTATGCTCTTTTGGAGACACAATTTTCTTGTTACAATCATAAGGGTGATATTTTTGTTCCCCTAATGGGGAGCAACAGTTGTTGTAAAGCAAAAAGGAGGAGGAAAGTTATATTAGAGGAAATTGAAGCAATTAGGGAAAAAGATAGGGAAAGGAAGAGGATTGGAAGGGTGGGTTTGGCGGATGCTCATCAAGGTGAATCTTCTTCTTTACCATCTAATGACATGCAAATTGAAGATGTTAATTTTGATTATAATGAAATGTTAGATAAGAATGAAATTCACCATGATATTGCAAATGAAAATATTAAAAAATGTTATGAAACACCTATTCATAATAGCAATACCATGGACAAAGAAGAAGAAGAAAAATGAAGACGTGCACTTGAAGAAAGTGGATATGAACATCATGATGTTGAAATTGCACTCCATAATCCATTTGTTGATAAAATTGATGAGGTTGATAACATGGATGAAACAAGAACAATCAATGTATCTCCAAATTTCATAAGAAGAGATGACATTTGTCAAGAAGAGAATAACCGTGATGAAATTGGAGAACTCCCAAAGACCCCAAAATGGTTACTTGAAATTGATGAGAACATAATGGAAAAACTTGAAGGCAAGAGGTCATCACGAAGGGTTCGGTTGTGGGCTACAAAACTCTTCAATGAATACTTTGAGAAGAAAACATTAACCAAACAATGCCAACTTTTTGTGCAATTATTAAAGATGTACAAAATGAGACCTTTACTAAAGAAATTAAAGATTCGGTTAAACAAAGTGTCCGATCGGACTAAAATTATTGTAAGAAGCCTTTTCAATGCACTCAATTCTATTGGAAAGACTAGCAAGGAGAAAGATAAAAGAGCTGCCCATAGAGTAATAACAACGTCAATAGTAAGCAAACAATTAAGAAATGCTCGATTAATGAGGCAAACTTGTGTTGACTTAAGATTGAATCGTAAAACATTGTCAAAAGCACTAGCATTAAGATCAAGGCTAGATAGTCCTGTTGCCAATGATACTTGGGCTTTCAGTGGTAGGCTTCTACGAGTTGACAAGAAACTAATTGATAGCACAAAGGAAGAAATTGAACGATTTTGGCACACTAACTCTAGGGTATCACCGAATGCAAAAGATGTTGTAAAGTTAAGAATTGGTGATAAAGACCGCACACCACATCCTAAACATTACTTGGAATGTAGCCAAACAACATCGTACAAACAATATTGTGAAACTCACCCAGGTATGACAATCTCACAAAGAGCATTTGAATCTCTTAAGCCATTTTATTGTGTTCCTCTTAAAGTTCGTAATACATGTTGTTGCAAATACCATGTAGAATTTTTTATGTACCATGAATTATTATGCAATATTCGTTCTACTTTGCACACTAACGAAATGTTACAGGAGTGTGGTGTAATTCAACTACCAAAGTCATGTAGGGACTTATTAGATTTATTTCTATGTATTAGAGATGATGGTTACATGTTCTACAAGAATGATTGTTTAAATGAAAAGTGTTTACAATGTGGTGGGTTATCAAAGTTTGTATCATGTTTTCATGAGGGCAACGAGCATGATTTTGGAAAGAGAATGGTTGAGAAAAAGAGATATGAGACAGTGAAATACGATTTGAAAAGTGGAGGTGAAAGTTCTAGATGTGAGTTGATTGTAAGAGAGGTAAGTATTGCTGATTTTATTGATGATTTTAAGAAAAATCTTTTCTACAAGTATTTCAGACATAGCCACAGGTCTCGATGGTTAGATCAACAGTTCAGGATGTGTAAAGACTCTTTCCCAATTGGAACTATTGTCTCTGTAGTTGATTTTGCAGAAAACTATACATTGCAACTCCAAAATGAAGTTCAATCCCAATACTACAATTCTATTGAGATTGCTATTTTTGTTCACATCACATACAGACATGCCCCCGAGAGTACAGAAGAGAACAGGAAGATTGTCAGAGAATACCATTTTTATGAGTGATGATCGATCTCATTCAGCAGAGTTTGTGCAATATTGTTTTCAACAATTTTATGGGTTCTTGCAAGAAAAAGATATTAGAATAGATCAACATCTCATTTGGTCAGATAATTGCATTGGTCGATTCAAGAATGCTCGTAATTTCTATTGGTTGAGCAAAATGCATGTAGAGAAGGGTATACCTCATATTTAGAATTTTTTTGAAGCCGGACACGGAAAAGGTGAACATGATGGAGCAGGTGCATGTGTGAAGAGAGATCTTTTTAAAGAACTAAAGATTAGAGGTGGTGCTACATTCAGTGATGCAGATTCCATTGTTAAGTGGTGTAACTATGCATTGTCACGAGGAGTGGCTCTTGATTCTGAAGTGCGCAGGTTCTTTTGGTTGGTTGATGATGGGATAGCGATAGAGAAATTGGAATGTCAGAGAATCAGTGAATCATCAAAGATGCATTCATTTCAAAGCTCAGATGCACGTACATGGACTATTTGGACACGAGAATTAGCTTATTTTTGTCAGAGTTGTATTAAATGTGATTGGAACAATTGTGAGTCAAGTGAGTGGGTAGATGCATGGATTCCATAATATTTAATCCCTTTATATGAAGGTCAATCACCTTCTGTCAATGACATGGAGAGCTCATTTGACTATGAATATCTTTCAGACCTTGTACAGCCAGGTCATGTTTATGCAGTTGTTGCACCGCATGGAAATGAAGAGAGGTCAGACTATTGGTTGACACGATGTGTACAGGGAAAACAAAAGCTAACACAACCTATGACAGATGATGATGGGTTCACATATCCTACAAGATCAGTTGTTATTGCTGGGACTTGGTTACGAACATATATGATTAAAAAGAATGGCATCCCGGCCTTTGAAGACTTTGAGAAGCATAAAACCATATTGATGTATTCTCACCTAGTTGTAGCAACAAATGTCAAGTTACTAAAGCATCGTGGAAAAACAAAATCAAAAGAACTATGGACAATTAGTAATGCTGATCATAAAGCAATATTGGATACTTTGAAGGTAAGAGATGACCCCTCAGGTACGCTTGACTAGCATTTAAACTTCCAGATGGACAGGTACGACATTTTTATCTTAACTTGTTCTTGTTTTTTCTATTTTTTAGAATTGTTTTATTAAAAATCTTGTTACTTTAACTATAATGCATGCTTTTGACTATACAGGACTGCGAATAAAGTTATTTTACAGAGAAAACGTAGATTATTTTGCATGGCATCGTAAATTATTTTGTATGGCATCGTAGGTTATTTTGACTATACTCGAGGTATGATTTTTAGTTCTCATTTGTATTTCTTAATATTGCACATTTGTACCTTTTCTACATAAGTCATTCCATGAGATGATATGTATTTGATGTCTTTTGCTGAATAGTTCATGTGCCTTGTCTATGCTTTCACATATTACATACATGTGTCACATGGCAATTGCAACTACAACATCTGACAAAATTCTCATTTCTTTGAGGTATTCCACCAAACAGTTCATGTGCCTTGCCTATGCTTCCTTACTTTGCATTCTTATAAAAGTCCTATAACAGTCATAATTAATCTTCATACTAATCTTGATAGTAATCTTGCCATCATTATATTCCATGAGATGACAGTCCTATAACAGTCCTATACATGTCTACTAGGATAGTTTTAACTACAACAGTCCTACAACAGTCCTAAAATAGTACTAGAATAGTCCTATAATAAGCGCATCATTTAATGTACATATTTATGATATTCATGTTTACTTTTAAATCTGCTTGTTCATGCTTCTCACAGGACGTCACCTCCCCTACCCATCCAACTCTATAGAAGAAGAGAGACAACAAATGATCAAAAGGGATCACCAATTGGTGGTAAGTGATTGATTACTTATGTCATGTTATATATTTTGAATATTAAATTCTATATTAATGTGCACGTTGTTTGATTGTATTAATAGGTGTAAATTCAAAAATCTTTATCGAGGAGGTCTAGTCGATGAGCAATAGAAGATGAGTCATTGACTGGTTCACCATCTTCATGGCCTAGCAAGAGCCATAGATTATTTGATAGCAATCCATAGGAGATTTGATTTTGGGACATTTTGTTACATATGTGTATTTGGCTTTGTAAACATACTTTTGTATGTTATCGATGTATATCATTGTATATACCCATATGGTTTTATTTGTACATGCCTATATGGCTTGATATATACATTATACATTATTTTCATGACATTATGTGCATATATGTATATATAAGATCCTAATTTGACACAAGTAGGGAGAATGCTTGCACAGGTTATGGAATTTGGTTTTAAACGTTCCAATTGTATTTGCTTCAAAGTTTCTAAAACCTTTTCAAAAAATCCATTTTGTGCATATCTTGCAATCATTGCATTCCATGAGATAGCATCTCTTTGAGGTGTCATGCCAAACTGTTCACATACCTTGTCTATGCTTCCACACTTTGGATTTACACCCGCCAATTGCATTTTCTTAACATTTCCTTTCAATCCTTATCAAAAATTCCATTTTGTGCACATATTGCAATCATTGCATTCCTTCATTTACAACACATGATTAAATAAGAAGATGCATATTTACAACACTTAAGACCTTCATGAAATGATACATTGGTTTCTTGATATTCAATCATGCATTGGAGATCTTCAAAGTGTTAAATATGTTTGAAGTGATGAAGAAACTTGTTATTTTGATGTATTTCAACTCCAAACTTCCGCCTAGAAATGAAGGCGCTAATCCTTGATCAAACTAACCTAAAAGTGCGCCTTGGTACATAGGGTACTAGATTATGATTGATCAACCTAAAATGTTCGCCTAAGGCTAGATAGTGAATTGGAAGGATAAAATGCATCATCAAAGGAGTTTATAGTTATTGAAGGCATCAAATGATGACTTGGGCGCACATCTACTTCTCTACACCATATGTGACTAGTGCCAATTATTGAATAAACAATCTAGAATGATTGCCTTACTATTTGAGGTGCTAGTTCATGCTTCTAGAACACCAAAAGTGTGCCTCGATGTTGAGGCGCTAGCTCTTACTCAAGCAACCTTGAAAGTGCGCTTTCACAAGGAGGTTAAAATATATTATCAAAGGATTAAGTTGAATCAAGGAATCATCATTGAAGACAAGTAAAACATGACTGTGAATGAGGCACACTTTTCATCATCTCTAACCTCACAATTGCGCCTTCCATTGGAAGCTCATATTGTGCCTAAAGGAATGGTACTGAGATATCATCCATGTCAATGATTGAGAATGTGTCAACTGGAACAATATTTTTTGTTCTGCTCATCGTGGGGCTGAACAGATTGCACCAACACGTCGAGGTGGGCAGGTAAATGCGAGGGGAGGTCTCGTTTTGTGCGCCAAGCGTCCCAGTCATTGTAGGCAAAGTCCCTTAAGATCCCTGAGACCAAAAAACTGACTAACTTTGACGGAGCAGTTCTCAGAATTCGTGACAGTTGGGATTGTTCTGTTTGGACCTACAGGTGCATGTGGCATCCATCCACAATAATCTCTCATTTTTGGTCAACTCAATTCCGTTTGACCGTGCTAAAATTAAACGCATTGTTGCAAAATGCTTCAATTTGATGCAGTGGAAAGGTGTTAGGTGCGACATTTTTCATTCCATAGCTCGTGGGGTCGAACGGATTGCGCCAACGTGTCGGGGTGGGCGGGTAAATGCTAGTGGAGGTCTCGTTTTGTGCACCAAGTGTCCTAGTCATTCCGGGCAAGAGGCTACTGACAAAGTCCCTTAAGATCCCTGAGACCAAAAAACTACCAAACTTTGACGGGGTCGTTCTCGGAATTCGTGATAGTTGGGAATGTTCTGTTTGGACCTATAGGTGTACGTGGCATCCATCCACAATAACCTATCTCATTTTTGGTCAACTCCATTTCGTTTGACCGTGTCGAAATTAAACGCATTGTTGCAAAATGCTTCAATTTGATGCAGTGGAAAGGTGCTAGGTGTGACATTTTTCATTCCATAGCTCATGGAGTCAAACGGACTGCACCAACGCGTCGAGGTGGGTGGGTAAATGCTAGTGGAGGTCTCGTTTTGTGCGCCAAGCATCCTAGTCATTCCGGGCAAGAGGCTATCAGCAAAGTCCCTTAAGATCTCTGAGACCAAAAAACTGCCAAACTTTGACAGAGCAGTTCTCGAAATTTGTGACAACTGGGAATGTTCTGTTTGGACCTACAGGTGCACGTGGCATCCGTCCACAATAACCTCTCTCTTTTTTGGTCAACTCCATTCCGTTTGACCGTGCCGAAATCAACCGCATTATTGCAAATGCTTCAATTTGATGCAGTGAAAAGGTGCTAGGTGTGGCATTTTTTATTCCATAGCTCGTGGGGTCGAACGGACTACGCCAACGCGTCAAGGTGGATGGGTAAATTCCATTGGAGGTTTTGTTTCGTGCGCCAAGCGTCCCAGTCGTTCTGAGCTGTAAGCTACCGACAAAGTCAAAAGTTGCTAGGATTGAAATTTTGCATTCCACAAGTCCTGGGGCCGAACGGTTTGCTTCAACACGTCTGGGTGGGCGAGTAAATGCTAGGGGAGGTCTCGTTTTGTGTGCAAAGCATCCCAGTCCTTCCGAGCTGTAAGCTACCAACAAAGTCAAAAGTTGTTAGGATTGAAATTTTGCATTCCACAGGTCCTGGGGCCGAACGGTTTGCGCCAACACATCGGGGTGGGCGAGTAAATGCTAGGGGAGGTCTCGTTTTGTGTGCAAAGCATCCCAGTCCTTCCGAGCTGTAAGCTACCGACAAAGTGGTTGTTGTGGACAGATGCCACGTGCACCTGTAGGTCCAAACAGAACATTCCCAGCTATCACAAATTTTGAGAACTGCTTCGTCAAAGTTTGGCAGTTTTTTGGTCTCAAGGATCTTAAGGGACTTTGCCGGTAGCTTCTTGCCCGGAATGACTGGGACGCTTGGCGCACAAAATGAGACCTCCACTAGCATTTACCCGCCCACCCCGACGCGTTGGCACAGTCCGTTCGACCGCACGAGCTATGGAATGAAAAATGTCACACCTAGCACCTTTCCACTACATCAAATTGAAGCATTTTGCAACAATGCGTTTGATTTCGACACGGTCAAATGGAATGGAGTTGACCAAAAATGAAAGAGGTTATTGTGGAAGGATGCCACATGCACCTATAGGTCCAAACATAACATTCCCAACTATCACAAATTCTGAGAACTGCCCTGTCAAAGTTTGGCAATTTTTTGGTCTCAGGGATCTTAAGGGACTTTGCCGGTAGCCTCTTGGCCGAAATGACTGGCACGCTTGGTGCACAAAACGAGACCTCCACTAGCATTTACCCACCCACCCCAACGCGTTGGCGCAGTCCGTTTGACCCCACGAGCTATGGAATGAAAAATGTCGCACCTAGCACCTTTCCACTGCATCAAATTGAAGCATTTTGCAACAATGCGTTTAATTTCAGCACGGTCAAATGGAATGGAGTTGACCAAAAATGAGAGAGGTTATTGTGGATGGATGCCACGTGCACTTGTAGGTCTAAACAAAACATTCCCAACTGTCACGAATTCTGAGAACTGCCCCGTCAAAGTTTGGCAGTTTTTTGGTCTCAGGGATCTTAAGGGACTTTGCCGGTAGCCTCTTGCCCGAAATAAATGGGATGCTTGGCGCACAAAACGAGACCTCCACTAGCATTTACCCTCCCACCCCGACGCATTGGCACAGTCCGTTCAACCCCACGAGCTATGGAATGAAAAATATTGCACCTAGCACCTTTCCATTGCATCAAATTGAAGCATTTTGCAACAATGCATTTAATTTCGGCACGGTCAAACGGAATGGAGTTGACCAAAAATGAGAGGTTATTGTGGATGGATGCCACGTACACCTGTAGGTCCAAACAGAACATTCCCAACTATCACGAATTCTGAGAACTGCCCCGTCAAAATTTGGCATTTTTTGGTCTCAGGGATCTTAAGGGACTTTACCGGTAGTCTCTTGCCCAGAATTGACTGGGACGCTTGGCGCACAAAACTAGACCTCCACTAGCATTTACCTGCCCACCCTGACGTGTTGGTGTAGTCCGTTCGACCCCACGATCTATGGAATGAAAAATGTCGCACCTAGCACCTTTCCACTGCATCAAATTGAAACATTTTGCAACAATGCATTTAATTTCGGCACGGTCAAACGGAATGGAGTTGATAAAAAATGAGAGGTTACTGTGGACGGATGCCACGTGCACCTGTAGGTCCAAACAGAACAATCCCAACTGTCACGAATTCTAAGAACAGCTCTGTCAAAGTATTATTGGCATCTCCCCCCAAGATGTAAGTTTTTTATGTTTATAATGTGCCCCCAGTGTCCTTGACATAGAGTTTCTTAACATTAATTTCATTCAAACATGTCTTCAATTCATCTTCAAAATGTTTTCAATACATCTCCAATGCCTTTTCCATGAAGGTTTATGCATATTTATACATGATTTGAGGGAAACCAATAGTCTCCAACTGACTCTTGAGTACTTGACTATTCATCTTCCATACTTTTGCATTTTTTTTACATTTTTCATATGACAACTTTGACATATTTACAAAATTTGAAATGATGAAGACTAAATACATGATGAAATGGTTTATCATGACCTTATTTGATTAGGGCATATATAAGGAATTTTTTCATATTGATTCTATTGATTTTATTGATCTAAAACCATTCTCAATGCTAAACATATCATCAATGGACTAAAGAACTATCATCATAATGTATGGCATCATGGGAAGTATCATGACTTGCACATAAGGAATTTAAATTATATTGTATATCAAGGTGTATATACATTAAAATCTAGTCCATAATGGTAGACATACAAAAATTTGGCAAATATGCCAACTCAAAATATTTTTTACAAAATGTGGCATATGCCATGTCTCAAAATCTATATACAATCTACATGCCAAATAGCTACATCAAATACTACAAGTCCACTTGACCCTCAATCTGTGATGGATCCTGAAAAAGTGTCCTCTTTGTACCAAAATGTCTAGTAATTGATGGAGGTGAAGTTTCCTGCATTAACAAGTCAAAACACAAATTTGATTAATCTCTTCAATGGTAAATAAAAATAAGTTAAAGTTAGTAAAAAGATTCTTATCTACTACAATTAAGAACTTTCATTTATTAACATACATCTAAATCACTACAATCAACTATAAGACCGCTAGATAAACTATCAATTATTTAGAAAAATTCAATTCAATTACCTCGACTCTATGTTGTTGTTTGGACAATCGTTCTGCAAATGATTTTCTCTTAAGACGATCAGGTGTCTTAGTGAAGCATGATGGCAAAGGTGGCACATCACTCACATTCTCAAGAGACTACATAAAAACAAAGTAACATTGAAATAAATTAATATATAATTATTAAACAAAATAGGAAATGCACTACATAAAAATTTATCTACTAGAAAACAAGCACATACCACCATTGAGGCCTCCTGCATCAATTAAGAAGGACAAGAATGTAAGACTCTAAATGACTATAATCAAATATTTAAGTTTTCTAAATTATCAATTAAAGTACAGTTCAATCAAATTACCTCCACCCTTTGTTGTCGTTGAGAAAGCCGTTCTGCAAATGATAGTCCCTTGGGTCGATCAGGAGTTCGAGAAAAGACTATTGGCAAAGATGCCACATCATTCACATTTTCGATTGACTATAAAATAAAATTACATCAAGATATAAATTAATATATAATTACTCACAGAAATAAATGCATAAAAAAAAGTTGATGTGTACAACAAATTGTTGGCAAGAGACACTATATGGATTCATGATTGTTGTCATTGATGGTAACAAAGTTCATCCCACACATCCGCAGGACATGGTGTGTCTCTACCGAAAGTCAGAGTGAAGAATGTTGTGGTCCGTAAACAAGAACAGAGCATGTGGCAAGGTCCGACAGATAGGTCTGGATCTCTCAGAGGAAGTATCTTGGTGCAGTGCGGATTTGGGGAAGTCAGGAGGACTACCTTGAGTGGTATATTCCAAGGATTTAGCCTCCGGTGATAGATGAGGAAAAAGATATGAATAGTTGAGTACTGGATTCCTGAGTGACAGTGTGAACAGAGGAAGAACTGATTGACAGAACATCAGACTACTTTCCGGATGTGTTACTGATGGTGTTAAAGGTTATGAAAGCATGAATCATGTTTGGCCGACATGATTAATGATTTCTACAAGTATATGCTTGATCCGCATTACTTGATGTGTAAGGATTCAGCTGACAGAACAGAGTTTGTGAGAAGATTGACTGTTCCGGGTGCCGACTAAAAAGATAATGAAATCACTTGTGCGGATATATATATAGGATGGATTTAGTTGTGAGATGTGTTGTGGTGATATGTGATATGCGAATAAAAGCAGAGCAGAGCAGAAGCAGTAAGAAAGGTCCGGTATGTGAAAGGAAAGCAGCATAAGAGAAGAGGAAAGATGAAGTGCAGCAGCTCAGTGTACTGAGCCTAACAGGAACTGAACTCCAGCATATGTGGATGCCTCCAATCAGTTCAAGTATTATATAACACTCTTTTGTAGACAGTGTGTCTCTTGTAGGCAGTGTGCCTCCTTGTGAGTAGTGTGCTCGGGCAGTGAGCCCTAATTGGCAAGTGCCATTTTTGTATTTCCTTATTCTTCTAACAGAGAATAATCTTTGGGTTAATCACCCCACGATTTTCTCCCTTAATAGGGTTTCCACGTCAAAAATACTGTGTCATGTGTTTTTCCATTTCATGGTAATGTTTTCTTATTTGAATTAATGTTGCATTGATTAATAAGAAAGTTCAGAAAGAAGAAATAATTAGGATAACTGATTCACCCCCCCTCTCAGTTATCAACAATTGGTATCAGAGCTAAGTTCCTCCTAACAGAGTCTAACAGCTCGAGGAAGATCTGGGAGTCCAAATGGATGCATATGGTTTAAGGGAGCAACTCAAGACTGCCCTTGAGGATCTTGAACAGTCAAACTCTGAAGTCAATGAATTAAAGGAAAGACTCAAACAGGCTGATGATTTCATGAGAGAACTAAAAGACAAATTAAGTCTCTCTATGAAAAAGAGAAAGGAGCTGCTTCAGCAATTGGCAAGACAAGGTGAAGAAAATAATGCAAATGAAGAACTAACTGAGAAAACCAAGTTATGTGAAAAGTTATCAAAAAAAATCATTATGGTAAGACATGAAATGGAATCAGGAGTTATAAAGTTTACCCAAGAAGTTGAAGAGAAAAGAAAAACTGAAGACAATCTAAGACAATCTCTCAAGGAGAAATCAGAAGATTGCCACCAGATGGATAGAATTATCAGACATCTTGAATCTGATCTTGAAGATGCTAAAGATAATGAAGAAAAACTTGAGGATCAAACTGTTTCTCTAAAAAGGGATCTTCAAACAGCAAATGAGTATAAAGAGAAATTCAAGATAAGTTCTGCTCAACTTGAAGTTCTTCTTGGAAGTCAAAAGAAGGTAGATGACAAATGTGGTTTGGGATATGAGAAAGGTGAAAGCTCCAGATTTGGTCAGAAGAATTTTGGATCAGAAAATCCAAGGAACAGGCCTAGAAGACATCTGGTAAGATAGCCCAATGCTCAAAGATATCCATCCTTCAATGGATACTGCCACAACTGCAATCACTTTGGTCACAAAGCTAATCAGTGCAGAAAGAGAATGAATCAGACTAATTCATCCTTCTCCGGACAGTGTTTTAACTGCAAAAGGTATGGTCACAAGTCTCATGAATGTAGAAATATGCAAATGAACAAATCATTCAATGGTAGATGCTTTGCATGTAATAGAGTAGGTCATATGGCTAATCAATGCAGATCAAAAGGATATTAGTCAAATATGCAAAGAAATGTTGTTTGCCAAATCTGTAATAGGTCCGGTCATAATGCAAAATTCTGTAGAAGCAAGAATCAAGAGAAAAGAGGTCTGGTATATCATAATCAGAATCAAGATAAGGGTAAACAAAAGGTGAATGCAGATGAAGTTAGGAATGAGATGAACAAGATTTGGGTGAAGAAAAGTTTAGAGAATGTAGAGGTTGGATCCGCACCAGACTCTGGTGCTGATATTCCTTCCGGAAACTAAAAGGTGAGCTATGGCTCAGGGGGAGACACAAAGAAAGCCTTGTTCCCCCAGCCAGTTAAGCAGTGCCCGAAATTGGCACATGAGAAGCTGCGGATCAAAGGGTTTCTAGAGAAACATGTAAAGAAGGTCAGGTAAAGATCTGAGAGATCCGCAAGAAAATTTAAAAGGTTCAATTCCTTCAGAATTGGTCTGGTTAAGCAAGTCTTCCGGTAAAACAGGTTTCTCTCAAGATTGGCCCAGTATGAATCCAAATTGATACAACTTGATCTGCAGATACATAAGATGATCAGAAGGACAAGTGGATATGATGATTCATCACTAACATCGATCACAAGGGAATCATAATGATCCGGATGAGTTTCTTCCTCCTTGAACAAGGAAAACTAGGCAAACCAGAATGAATTAGGTTGCGCATTTATTGCAGGGTGAAAATTAGGGCTTCTTGGAATAAAAGAGTTCATTTGTCTGTCATTTACACACTTGTACACTCACATGCGAAGAAGAAAGAAAAGGAGCTCTACAAACAACTTCTCCCAAAAGATCAAGGCAACTCTTCATACAGCTCTATTCAGGTTTCTTCGTGTGCCCTAACCTGCATAAAAGGTATTTATCGTTTTTGATATCCTTCAGTAAGATTGTTTGATGATGGCTACTCTGAATATAGTAAAGATCTCTGATAGACCTCGGCCCTCATTTAAGAAACATCCATATAAATCCTTGGAGGTAGATCCCCTAGGTGCATTTTCCAGTGTTCCGCATGGTGTATTGCACACCGAAGATATTAGGGTTTATATACATGCAAATGTTGAAGAGTTTGGGGAATTCAAACTAAGAGATATCTATCACAAACAACTGTTAGATGATTCATTTGAGCTCAAACCCCAATACATAGGCCTCCGAAATAAGCACTTTGCACAATACATACATTTCCCCTGTTTTACGGAGGATGAATGGGTTAGGTACATTCTGAGTAGAATACATGACAACTTCATGTGGTTGAATGGACCATTCAAGATCACTAAGGATGCCATCAGGGCAGTTACCGGATTACACTCATCCAGTGGGATTCCTGTTCTTAAATCTGTAAAGAACCAAATTATGAGTGATGCTACTAGATCTAAGTTTGACAAAAGAGCAATGACAGTAGATGACATCACTGATCCGGATGTCAAGTTTGCTTCTATGATCATTGGATATAAGATATATCATTCTAGCAGAGAAAATTCTGTACCTGGAACTGCCATCTATACCGCTTATGAAATGTTAAGAAAGGATGCAGACTATGATCTTTGTCAGCTTCTCTTGAACCAACTCTTGGAAAATCTGTAGAAAATCAAGAAAGACAAAAAGAATTCATTCAAGTATGGAGGATTGATATTGTGCTTATTCTTCTACTTTATGAATGAGCTTCTCGGATCTAATGGCTGGGTATGGGAGAATGATAGACCGGTAGCTATCCAAATCAGAGATTATTTACATGGACTTGGTGACAATAAAGCACAAAATACAGCTGTGTGGGGGTATTTCAAGAACTTTCAAAGCATGATGCAAGCAAGAGAAAGGATTCCCCAGTCTCTTGTTGAGAAATACAAAGACACAATCTGCTTTATGGTAGAGACTGATCAGTGCCTAATGGAGGCAGTAGAACCAAGGACAGTCTGGATCATGCCCATGGGGTATGAAGTTGATGAACAGATTGTGGAGCTGCATGTTCAACACATGCTAAACCAGCCTAAAGATCCAAAAGCAGAAAGGTTTGGAACCTTTGAGGAGCTGAGTATAAAAATCCATGTTGAACTCAGAGAACCAGAGATCAAGAGGAAGGTGAGAAAAGAAGTAGAAAATATTGTCCAAGGCCTTGGCATCTCAAAGGAGGCACTTGATTCCCACAAGAAAAGGATGGAAAGGGCTGAGGAAGAGAAGAAAGAGGCATAAAAGAAAAGCAAGGAAAGTGCTCTGGTAGAAACCTCAACCCGGACTAGATCATCAAAAAGATCTGCACCTGTCACAGCCAAAAGCTCAAAATTAGAAGTCCAGGCATCTGGTAAAAGAGAGAAAAGATCAAAGACAAAAGCCACAAAGGCTTATGCAAGTCAAAAGGATGAAGAGGAAACCGAATCAGATGAGGAGATCAGGAAACTAAATAAGAAGAAGAAATCATCCGGTCAAGGAGAAGAAGAGAAGGAAGAGGAATTTGTTGAAAAACCTACTCTCTCCTTAGATGATGTAGTAAAAGCAGTCACTGTGGATGGCAACCTACAACCCTTAATAGAATTCTATGATTATTATAATGAAGCAGATAAAAAGATTCTGGAGGAAGCCACAGTTAAGTTTTTGAACATTTACAATAAAGCTTTTATTGAAATTATCTCTCTAATTCCTAAGAGTCTAGAGAAGGAGTTGGAAATGAGAAAGACCAATGCCATGGCAAAAGACCTTGAGATCCCGGAACAGATAGCTATTCAGCTATATCCTTCAATTGATCCCAAGACAATGAACATGGTATTCAAAGACTGCAAGGATGAATTAAGGAGCAAAGCAAGGATGAATCAGCTTATGCTTGGTGAGACCGACAAGGTAGCCAAGGACACTGAAGAGATTCTCTGGAAAACCTTCAAAAGATTTAATCTTCCTATCTTAGAGGACTTGGGTACTGATCCCTCCACTACAAATGTTGCAGAAGAAACTCCTGAGAAAATGTCAGAAGAGTTGGGCCCCGAACAGACTAACATTTCCCCTCCGGTTTCCCCTACAGTCTCTGGATCTAAAGGAGAAGAAAAATCACAGGAGAAAGAAGCAGAGGTGAAGGAAAAAGAAGATGACAGTGCTAAGGTTGTAGAAGGAGAGAAGACTTCAACAGAGAAAACCACAACTGCTAGTGGTGAAGGAGAGAAAACTCCTAAGGACAGCTCCAAGACTGTAGAAGAGAAGAAACATCTGTCTCCGGCAAGAGACACTGCACAAACTGTCCAAGAATTCCTCAACAAAGAAACAATGGAGATTGATGAACCGGAGCTTCTACAAGGTCCATTCAATTTTGATTCTCTTTCTCCGGTACAGACAATGAAGATAGCTTCATTTGCAAATGCTAAGGCTAATGAAAAACTCCTAAAGTCTCATATGGAAGACTGTAAGTTGATAGAAGCTGCTTCCGGAGTGCTTGAAAAGATTATGCCATCGGTTCAGAAAGATCCCACAACCTCCTCTTTCGGTATTCTCAAAACCTTAGTCAGCAGTGTTAATACACATTTTGATTCTCTAGAAAAATCAGCTGAAGAAAAGGTCCGGAAGGAGTTTTTGGATAAAAGGTTCTCCGAGGTACAGGGTTTGATCATTAATGATAGGAGAAACATGAACATTGGGATAAAGAGCTTAGAAAATGCTCTTAAGGATGGCGGTGAAATATACAAATTTTGTATCTCCTGGTCCAAGGTAACAGTGGAGATTGAGAAGAACATAAAAGAGCAAGAGGACAAACTACTAAGCTTGTCTCAAAGTTTTGATCCTCTTTCATCGTCTATAACAAATCAAGAATGTTAGACTATCGCAGTCTTGAGTGAAATCAAGAAATTAGAGAAGAAAAGGAAAAATAGAATAAGCAGGTTAAGTGAGCTCAGGGGGTTAATTGTCCCTAAGTTAGAGGTTATGCATGAGGCCATAAGTGATGCTCAAATCACAGCCCAGACAAATGATCCGACAGATCTAAAAAGGGCAGATGCGTTTGCATTCCTGTTGAGTGGGCATATCTCAATTTTGGACAGGATGAAGCAGAGTCGGGCAACAGAAGTTGTACAGTTGAAGAACACTTTTGCAGACATACTTAAGTATATGTAAGTACAACTTGTATATATATACTTATGCGGCTAAGTATAGTAAAATTTTTGAAAATTTTGGTGTGCGGACCCTACCCTTTGCCATTGATGTCAAAGAGGGAGTGAAGAGTAGTGAAAAATGAGGAATCCAACTAAGGGGGAGCTTCGGAAAATGTATATAAAGATAGAGCATTAGCCAAGGGGGAGCATAGTGTAAACACTTAGTCATTTTTCACTAAGTGTTGCTATCAATGCGAAACGGGGAGATTGTTGGCAAGAGACACTATATGGATTCATGATTGTTGTCATTGATGGCAACAAAGTTCATCCCACACATCCGCAGGACATGGTGTGTCTCTACTGGAAGTCAGAGTGAAGAATGTTGTGGTCTGGTAAACAAGAACAGAGCATGTGGCAAGGTCCGACAGATAGGTCCGGATCTCTCAGAGGAAGTATCTTGGTGCAATGCGGATTTGGAGAAGTCAAGAGGACTACCTTGAGTGGTATATTCCAAGGATTTAGCCTCCGGTGATAGATGAGGAAAAAAATATGAATAGTTGAGTACCGGATTCCTGAGTGATAGTGTGAATAGAGGAAGAACTGACTGACAGAACATCAGACTACTTTCCGGATGTGTTACTGATGGTGTTAAAGGTTATGAAGGCATGAATCATGTTTGGCCGACATGATTAATGATTTCTACAAGTATATGCTTGATCCGCATTACTTGATGTGTAAGGATTCAGCCGACCGAATAGAGTTTGTGAGAAGATTGATTGTTCTGGGTGCTGACTAGAAAGATAATGAAATCACTTGTGTGGATATATATAGGATGGATTTAGTTGTGAGATGTGTTTTGGTGATATGTGATATGCGAATAAAAGCAGAGTAGAGCAGAAGCAGTAAGGAAGGTCCGATAGGTGAAAGGAAAGTAGCATAAGAGAAGAGGAAAGATGAAGTGCAGCAGATCAGTGTACTGAGCCTAACCAGAACTGAACTCTAGTATATGTGGATGCCTCCAATCAGTTCAAGTATTATATAACAGTCTTTTGTAGACAGTGTGTCTCTAGTAGGCAGTGTGCCTCCTTGTGAGCAGTGTGCTCGGGCAGTGAGCCCTAATTGGCAAGTGCCATTTTTGTATTTCCTTATTCTTCTAACAGAGAATAATCTTTAGGTTAATCACCCTATGGTTTTCTCCCTTAATAGGGTTTCCACGTCAAAAATACTGTGTCATGTGTTTTTCCATTTCATGGTAATGTTTGCTTATTTGAATTAATGTTACATTGATTAATAAGAAAGTTCAGAAAGAAGAAATAATTAGGATAACTGATTCACCCCCCCTCTCAGTTATCAACACAAATTATAACGGCAAGTCCAAGCCAAATTGGATGGCAGACAAAGTTCCATGATGAACTTCTGTCAACTCCCCCTCTGTCATCAACTGTTATCCCACTTAGATACACTAGTACTAATAAAGTTGTTTATATATTCAAATGGAATAGACCATAAAATTTAACTTTAAATTTTACCTGCATAAAAGATTGCTCATGCATTTCTCCTTCTCTATTGTTTACTGATCTGGTAGCTTCTACTCTTGTCCCTGACCCCTCATCTTGAGTTCTGGACCCCATTGCCTCATCTCGTGAATGGAGATCATACTCTGATGTGTTCAACGGTGGCTCACTACTCTCCATAATAGGACCTAAGCATAAATGATTGTAAGAAATGCAATGATGGGGCACACATACATGTCTGGACGACAATGGTCTAGTAGTACCAGGTGATCCAATATCATCACCTTCATCATGTGCTTGTGCAAACTGAGATGTTTGTATAATCAAATGCTTGGTCAAAGAGTGTATGGCACTAAGGCCCTGTTGTGTTGCATTTGCAACAACGTCTGGGTGTTGCATTGGGGGTGGAGAAGGGATAGCAGGAGGGGGAATATAGGGACCTTGTACTTGTCTAATTGCCCCAGGTCTATCTTGAGGCATTCCCTTGCCCACTCCTTGAAACTCTCTAAAATCAAAATAATTAACATGTTGACCCATGACGAACTCTGCATAGAGTTTACGGAGGAAATACAAAGGCACATCTAAATTGTTGTTGGGTGGTTTATCAAATACCATCCACCAACAATCACAAAAGTTTTGACTAATGCCCTCATGAATACATCATTTGATTGAAAACTTGGGCTTACGGACATCAACATGCAATCCGGTTTTAGGATTGACAAAGTGTTGGGCTAACATAGTTTTTGTAATCTCTAAATCTTTGATTTCATCATACGACAAACCGTTAGCATATTCGGCCTTCTTGGCTTCTCGCCATTGCCTAAATGATTCGTGTTGGGTTGACAAGGTTTGAATATAATTAATGATTCCCTCTAAATTTGATGTCATTATAAACAATCGAGGGTGGCGGCGATACATTTCTATGATCCTACTTATATGATCAATATTTATTTGAATATTGTCTTCTATTGTTGGAGGGGGAGGGTTTGGTGGTGGAGGGTTTGGGTTTTCATTTTGTGCATCCATTTTACCTAATTAAATTATAAAACATACCCACTTAGCATAAAAACCAAAAAAATTGCTTGAATATATAAAACAAACCAAAAAAAATGCACGAAATCTTACCTCTTTGGATCGGATATCTGTTCCTCAGCTTTGATATCCGTTCTTCGAAGATGAGACTACATTTTGATAGCCGCGGGTTTGCAAAAACGTAGTCTTTTTTTGCTTTTTATGTTCTCCAAAACGGATATCCGTTATCAAAACAGATATCCATTTGGAAAACGGATATCCGTTATCAAAACAGATATCCGTTTTCTTTTTCTCTATTGTTTTCATTGTTTTTTATTTTATTATTTTAGCATTTTTAGTATTTTAGTATTTAGGCATTTTAGCTATAAAATACAATCCAAAATTTAGAAAGACTATATCATATGAAAGGAGAGATTTTGGACAAACTATCAAAATTTATATAGGATTATGATGATATATATATTTGATTTTTATATGATTTACTTATACTAAGGTATCTCATAGTATTTTAAAGGCACTTGTGAATAGATAATTGTCATAAAAAAATTGTAAAAGCAAGTAGTTTTGACCTGTAAATTCTAACAAATCATTGGATTGATGTCATTTATATTTCTAAAGGTGACAAATCAACTTAGCACATCCTCAACATCATAGGATTGATGTTGATAGAGAGAGCAAGATAGAGAGAGGGAGATATCTATAGAGAGGTAGATACAGGAGAGGTAGATGCAGGTTAGGGGTTAGGGATTAGGGCCATTATTTAGGGTTTACGGATTTAGAGAGAGAGAGAGACTACTTTTGACATGCAATCGTAAACCCTAAATAATGCCCCTAAACCCAAGTAACCCTAAATAATTCTTCCAAATCCTAACCCCTAACCCCTAAACCATAAACCCTAAATAATCCCCCTAAGCCCTAAACCCTAAACCTGAGAAAGGGAGTCCTAGTTTTCTTGTTTCCATTTGCTTCGTCGATAAGGGAGAGGGAAAGATAGAGGGGAGAGATAGGATATATAGGAATGATAGGGGAATGATTGGGATGCATGGTTAAACCTAACCCCTAACCCCTAACCCCTATTTCCTAACCCCTAAACCCTAAACTTGAGAAACCATAAACCCCTAAATCCTAAACACTAAACCCAAGAAACCCTAAACCTCTATCTCTCTATCTCCCTATCTCACTATCTCCCCATCACTATCATTCCTCTACCTCTCAATCTCTCTCCCTATGCTTTAGCCATGTCCCTCACTCTATATCTCCCTATTGGTCCTCTCTCTCTAAACACTAAACCCTAAACCTCTAAACCTTAACCCCTAAACCCTAAACGCGAGCAACCCTAAACCGTATCTCCTATCTCTCCCTTATCTCCCTATCTCTATCGTCCTTCTACCTCTCAATCCTTCTCCCTATTTCTCTAGACATATCGCTCACTCTCTATCACCCTATCTCTCCCCTTTGTCACCTCTATCTCTCCCTATCTGTCTCCTCTCTCTTTCTATCTAGCTATCTCCAAAACTGAGAAACCCTAAATCTAGGTACACCCTAAATCCAATCAACTCTAAACCTATATCTCCCTATCTCTCCCCTATCTCCCTATCTCTATCATCCCTCTACCTCTCTTGATCTCTCTCCCTATGTCCCTGGCCATGTGCCTCACTCTCTATCTCCTTATCTCTCTCTGTCTCCTCTCTCTATCTCCCTATAATTCCTCTCTCTATAAACCCTAAATCCAAAACCCTAAACCTCTAAACCTAACCCCTAACCCCTAAACAATTTAAATCCTAAACCCTAAATAATGCCCCTAAACCCTAACCCCTGACCCCTAAACCTAAGAAACCCTAAACCCCTAAACCTTAAACCCCAAACCCCTAAACCCTAAACCCAAGTAACCCTAAACCACTATCTCCCTATCTCTCCCCTATCTCCCTACCACCTTTGTCCCTCTACCTCTCAATCTCTCTCCCTATGTCTCTAGCCATGTCCCTCACTCTCTATCTCCCTATCTCTCCCCTCAGACTCCTCTATATCTCCCTATCATTTCTCTCTCTCTATAAACCCTAAATCCAAAACCCTAAACCTCTAAACCTAACCCCTAACCCCTAAACAATAAATCCTAAACCCTAAATTATAATGCCCCTAAACCCTAACCCTAACCCCTAAACCCTAAACCTGAGAAACCCTAAACCCCAAACCCCTAAACCCTAAACCAAAGTAACCATAAACCACTATCTCCCTATCTCTCCCCTATCTCCCTGTCACCTTTGTCCCTCTACCTCTCAATCTCTCTCCCTATGTCTCTTGCCATGTCCCTCACTCTTTATATCCCTATCTCTCCCCTCAGACTCCTCTATATCTCCCTATTGGTCCTTTATCTCTCTCTAAACCTTAACCCCTAACCCCTAAACCATAAACCCTAAACCCTAAATAATGCCCCTAAACCCAAGCAACCCTAAACCTCTATCTCTCTATCTCTATCATCCCTCTATCTCTCAATCTCTCTCTCTCTCTCTCTATGTCTTTGCACATGTCTCTCACTCTCTATCTCCTATCTCTCCCCTTTATCTCCGCTATCTCTCCCAAACTCTATCAGTCCCCTCTCTCTATCTCTCTTTAAACTGTAAACCATAAACCCCTAAACCCGAGCAACCCTAAACCTCTAAACCCTAAATAATTCCCCTAACCAACATCTAAACCACTTCTCTGTAAAGGTGCAACTAATACCACTTTTTCATTGTTTTCCACATTTAATTATATTCTTTTCCATTTTCCAAGTCCTACATGTGTCCAAGTTGTATTGTTTGTCAAGTTTTTAGTCTAATTGTTAGTCCCAGCTCTCATGGTTATTAAAATGTTAGTATATTATAATTAGATTTATCCTTCAGTAACATTAATTTACACATTGTTGCACAAACAACCACACTGAAACATAACCTTACATAATTAAGGTTAACCTTTTAAAAGGTTCTTTCATAAATGGCGAGCTTAACAGATCCAACTAGTTCAATGTTCTTATAGTCCATGCTTACCCTTCCAAGAGAGTTCATGCCATGTTAACTTTGCATTATGTCCTAACATATCACATGAAGGACATCATCATCACAAGGAATAACAATGTCATGAAGGATTAACGAAGGTGTAGCTTCACCACATAAAGTATCATTCATAATTTTATCACTAGAGGGTAAGGGTATATCATGTGTATCCTTCTCAAATCATGTATCATGAATCAAATCATATGAAGGATTGCATAAAGCAATTTAGGGCATGAAATCCAAAATGCCCCAAAACACAACCCCTGCTGCCCCACCATTCCTATCCCCGAAATATTGGAACATAGTCTAGAAAAGTGATTATTTCACCTGATGAACAAAATTGAATATTTTATTATTGATTATTTGAGTAATTCATTAGTGATGATTCTTAGTGTTTAACAAATCCTTATGGATCAATGTGTAAAGAAGCTACCAATATTAATTTGCCCTCCTCCTTCACTAGAAACAGTCTTTAAGGAGGTTCATCTATTGATGGGAGATCCAAGATTTAAGAGGTGTATTTTCCAAAATCTCTCCTTTCATATGATACAGTCTTTCTAAAATTTGGATTGTATTTTATAGCTAAAATGCCTAAATACTAAAATGCTAAAAATGCTAAAATAATAAAATAAAAAACAATGAAAACAATAGAGAAAAAGAAAACGGATATCCGTTTTGGTTTGGTATCCAAACCAAAACAGATATCCGTTTCAAAGTCAAACTTTGCCAAGTCGCGAATTCAGCTAAGTAAAAACGCAATTTTTTTCATATTGCCACTGTTTGGCCCATGATGATCCTGCACATACCCAAAACGTATATTATCATATTACATTTCATCAACTCCCAACAACAACCTCCATCACAACACCAATACTAAACAACATAATAATACTCAAATAAAAATTCATCAATCTTGTCAAATTAAATATACAAACAATAATAGAACATATTTCTTTTAAAATTCAGTTGCATACACCCATTTAAATCATAAAATCTATATAAAACAAAAATACAATTGATTATTCTTACCTTGGCTATCCAAGTTAGGCTCATCCCATAAAACTATCCCAAACTTCTCTTTTTCTTCCTCCAACAACTCACAACAACAAGAAAATACCATTCTTTCCATTGGAATCTGTAATATCATCATTACTTATCCTAAAAGCATATTTATATCATCTAAATATTACTGAAAATTAAATTTATTACAACATATTCTTTTATAACAACTTTTAACATTTAAACATCACAGATATCAATTCCATACATCATGTATACTTTCAATAGGATTGGGATGATTAGTGCCAAATAGAACCATAATACCATAGAATAGATCTTGCACAATATACATTCCCCAAGCCATCTACTCCCCTCTACAACCTGCTAGGGACCTCTCTTGGGAATGAAAATCTACACAATTCACATTACTTCACACAAGCCAGCAACAATAAATACTGATAAAGCCTCAAAATAAAAAAAGTTTATTATTATGGCTGAGGGTTTTGGCAGATTTCTTAAGTCATGGGTTTCTTAGGGTAGGATTCAAGATTGGTTTTGGGGCAATGGGCTTCCTCGGCTCTCTCATCTTCAATTTGTGGATGACACTTCTCTTATGGGGAGGGCTCGTCTTCAGGAGGCTATTTCTTTTAGGCAATCTTTGGATATTTATCTTGTTGCTTCGGGTCAGAAAGTCAATGAGCACAAGTCTTCTATTTTCTTCTTTAATACTCCTCAAGCTATTCAACAACAGATTGCTAATATTTTGAGGTTTCAGATTGGGTCTCTCCCCTTTGTCTATATGGAAATTCCTCTTGCTGTTGGTAGGCAGCCTAGGTCTTCTTGAAAAAATTTGCTTGATAGGTTGCATAGTAAAGTCAATCATTGGACTCATCGTTGGCTTTCTACTGCTGCTAGAGTGACTCTTCTGAAGTCTGTTAGCCAGGCTCTCCCTATTTACAAGAGTTTTGTTCAGGTGGCTCCTTGGTATTTTCTAAGGGAATTTGATGCTCTCTCACGACAATTTCTTTGGAGTGGTAACTTGCAGTCGGCTAAGTGGAGTCTTGTTAAGTGGGATATGGTGTGTAGGCCATAGAAACAGGGGGCCTTGGATTGTGTTCTGCTGTTTTGAATGGGCAAGCTCTTGCAGCTAAGTTATTTTAGTGGTGGTGTACTAGTCAGCATCAACTTTGGGCCCATATTCTTACCCACAAGTATCTTAACGATGTTAACTCTTATGATGTTCCCCGTTTCCCTTTGGAAGGAAGGAGATCTATGATTTGGAATACCCTCAAATCGGGATCTTAGTTGGTTAAGAAGGGGCTTTTTTGGATATGTCATACAGGCTCTTAGGCTCTTTTTTGGTCAGATTCTTGGGATGGTCATCCTCCTATTCTTTCTATTTACCCTCACCTCTAGTCTCTTTGTGATCATTTTACAGCTGCTGGTTGGAATAAGGTTAAGCATTATAAGTCTGGTTGGAATATTGGTCTGGCTGCTACTCTTAGATGGAAGCACTCCTTGGATTGGCCGCCAGGAGGATTAGAGGAGGATAGGCGGGAGTTGGCCCAAATTCTTGATTCACATGAATGCAATTCCATGGTAGGGTAGAATGTTTTAGCTTGGAGTAATAGGGATTTATCTAGTAAGTACTCTGTTTCAGCAGGTTATGGGGAGTTGGTTCCACAGGTGGTTGGGGACATTGAGGTTCCTTGGTGGAAGCATGTGTGGAACAAATTTTCTTGGCCCAAGTGCAATTTTTTTATGTGGTTGGTGGTCCAAAACTGATGTCTTACTTGGGATAACTTGTGCAAGAGAGGGTTCCAGGGACACTCATTATGTGTTTTATGCTGTAATTGTGAAAAGAGTGTTTCTCATCTCTTCTTCCAATGTTCCTTTTCTAGGAGGCTTTGGTACCTTTGGTGGGCTGTGTGGAACCAAGCTTGCTGGCATGCCTATGTTTAGGGGAAAATTGGATTTGTTAATGTTTTAGTTTTTAGATGTTCAAAATCTGCCTCTCTGCTAAACATTGAAGGATCTAGGGTCGAGTAGCGAGCACTATCATACCCTAGGTCACTTTCAGATGTAGGAAAATTTGGATTAGGGAATTTAATTATTAATTTTCCTTCTCTTATGCCCAATTAACCATCAAAACCCTAATAATGCAAATACAACAACAAATTGATGAAATATGGAAAAAGCTCTTAAAGATGGGAGTAAAATATCAAATCATAGAATACCTATTTTTGGGGATCTGAGGCGGAATAGTCAGGGACACTGGAGCGAGCGCCCAAGTCCAAGGTACAGGTTTCTTCGCAGAATCTGGATCTCCTTCCGACACTGATCAGCCCTATAACTTCTGTTTCCTGAAATCTATCTTCGGAGGACACTAGAGCGAGTGTCCAAGTCTTGGAAGTACTCCTGTATCCTTCTTTTCTCTAGATCCTGAATCCTTGATGTCTTCCAATCCTTCCTTCAACTCCACTTTTCCCAAATATGACACCTATAACCTGCAATCACAAGACTTGGTTTGGGGGTTGTGGTGTTTAAAGGCTTGCCTCAATCAAGCCCTGGAGGATACTTAAGTCTCCGAACAATGTTGTCAGATAAAGAGTGCGTGCCCTTGTGAAGCAGAGGCAAAAACCAAAAGAAATCAATAATGAAAACACAATATTATGTTACCTTGTAGTGAAGCTCTCATGGAGGAAGAGACTCTTCATGCCATGAGAAAATTGATGCTCAAATCTGCAAATATCAACACACAAAACATACAAGTCTGCTCTTGCAACACAATAGAAGCCTTGAATCACCTTGAGAGTGCTTGAATCTCACAATTGCTGTCTAGTTTACAAATGAATGCCTAAGCATGTTTATATATGCATCTACAAACACTCCCGCCAAGGTTTTTGAAATTCAAACTTACCGTGTCGGCAAAGGGACTTAATAACGGTCACTAACCGACACCCAGAAATTAGGGCTGCCCCAAAATAGGGCAGGATAGGGCGTAGGTGCCCAAGTCCTTCCCCCTATTTTAGGCAGGGTACAACTCAAGGGGTCCACCTAGGTCCAATTTACCATGGAACCTAGGTCTCATTCCATCGGGGTGTCAAAATATGAACTAAAATGTCCTAAATGCACGCTAAAGACCCGGGAGCTAAACCTTATGAGGGAAAAGCCCCCAAGGGGACATTTTTTGATGTTACATTTAGCCCCCACTTTAATTTATGTATAAATGCGAGGCCAATACATGCATTAAAGTAAGGTCACAAACACAACAAACACATCAAACACAGAGAAGACACACCAATTGCATGGAAAACAATAACAAGCACGCAAAACATGGAGAAGACAGTTACAGTCACGCATAACACGGAGAATACAGTCAATGCATAGAAGATACATTAATGCATGGAAGATAAAAATGATATCTTTTCTTTTCTTTTTCTCATATATATGAAATGCAAATGTAAGTATTGGAAAGTAAACAAACCTCCCATAATATAGGATGCACTACCCTAGGGCGTTGGTCTATGTATATATGGGGCAACACACATGCAAGACACACAAAACCTCCCACAATGCAGGAAGCACTACTCAAGGGCGCTAGTCTCTGCATATGGGGCAACAAACACGCCACACAAAACAAGCATGCCAAAACACACACACTTTGAAGACATGGAGAAAACACGGTAGAAAAGCGATGGAGTGTACCTATTTCTAGGTCCAACACCATCTCAGGCACATTACAGACACACACCGATGATTGGTCTTCGCCACAACAATCACCAAAAACACGTTTAAGGGTTGAGTTAGTCACAGAACCGCTCCCTGCCTCTGTAGAGGACTTTTAAAAATGACAGGATGATGCAATCTGCTCTGAGAAATACACCATCCCCGCCTCTGCAGAGGGATTAAGAAAAAGGATATGCTCAATATACCGCCTTCGCAGAGGGCTTACATGATTGATTGATTGATTACAAACAAACTCAGGATGAACGATGCACTAATCTGGGGCGCAAGTCTCTGCATCTGAGGTCAAACACATTGCTAAAATCTATAACAGACAACTTACCTTATATGCCCCCACCTTAAGGTGGTTGATATCAATTATCAATATCAAGCATGTTAAGGTAGGAAGAAAACACACAAGGGAACACTGACTTTTGCAAAGCCCATGCCCCCGGGAGGTGACATGTACTTTACGATCACCAAATGTTCCCACAAACACATCCCTGCAAGAAACATGTTAGTGTCTACAACATCATGATAAACAACATCAATGCATATGATTGACCACACAAAGAGCCAATGTTATACAACGAATTTAGAGTTCGAGGATAACTATAGGGCTATGTCATGAAGCAGTCTGAATCGAGTACCGCCAAGGCATTCAAAGACTAACAAAGGTGCATAGAGCAACAATATTGTTAAGGTTTGTAAATGTGACAAAACATCATCAAATTCACTACATGGAAAGCACGAGTGCTTCCACTAGCCAAGCGTTGGATAAGATATACAACCCCATTGTCATATTAAGAACTAAGTCCATTTTTTGATTGCTCTCGAAAGGGACACTAGGTCCGCATCGGTGTAAATGTTTGTTGTCATCCGCCTGCTAGGTGGAAACACTAGAGGAAGGGAAACAATAAATAAAAGAGGAGAAACAAGTGTCTTAGGGATAGTCACGTAGGAGGGTGCCCCCAAGTCACCAACCACGACACTATGTCCGCAAGACACAACACACAACAATGAAATCAAAGAGAGGCAATTTAGAAGAATGATGATACAAATAGAAGAAGGTCACAATAGAGGTGGTCTCCTGGTATCCCGAACCTTACGGGAGAATCCGAGGTCATCCCAAGAGGCCGAAACAACATATAACACATCACGGGGGAAGCACAACACAAGAGAGATAAGGGGGTAGAGATACTTACCTGTAGGACCCCTGTCGGGCTAGAGGTTGTCTATAGGCAAATCATCGTCATCATCTTCCCACTTCCTAATGATGGAGGATAGTGGGACATATGGTACCATAGCGAAATTCATATCTTGTTCATCATGTTGGTCATTGTTAGGATCGTTGTTGTTTGTTTGAATGTTGGGATCAATGTTTTCTTGTTGAGAGGCAAGGTTTATAGCATATTCTTGTCTTCTTTTTCTTCTTTCTCTTGCTTTTCTATTTCTCTTTCTTCGACCACTTATCTCTTGTAAGACAAGGCCTTGCTCTTTCATGGGTTGTTGCAAATTAGAAGATGAAGCACCAGGATCAAACCTCATTTGTCACGGTGGAATATTTTGTTGTTGACAATGATCTCCTGATCCTTGTAAGGATTTCAGAGGAGGAACCTCAACATAGGGACCTTGTTCTTTCGGTCTAAAGTTTTCTTCACATGCGGGTTGTTTCTCTTTTGTCATTTCTTGTATAGGAGGACTAGGTGCTGGATGTAATATTTTTGCTTTGTAATTTCAATAGCTCAAAAATGTGAAGTCTGTTTGTAGCTCTAATATGTCATTGTTTTTGTTGCAAAAGTAATCCAATGTGAATTGTTGTGTAGTTGAAGGTTTGTATGTATTTCAATGAATGACATGCACTTGTCCATTCAAAGGAAATTTAACACATTTATAAATAGTTGAAGGGACCGCTTTCATAACCTTTAACCAAGGGATTCCAAGTTTTATGTCGAATGTATCAGAATCGGGGGTAATATCAAACCATTGTTCAACATGTTTCTCAAATATAGTTACTAACAATGAAATCTTACCCAATGGTTTCTTTAAGGTTCCCGTATATGTCTTAATCATCAAGTTCAAAGGGTTATAAGGACCTTGTATAAATTGATTCGAAAAGAGGAATTTTTCAGTGGCAACATTAGTCATGCAATTAGGATCAATAAGAGTTCCCTCCACGTTGTTTCCATTATTTTCACAGTGATGTAAAGAGGTCCTTCAGAATCACCGATTGTTCTATCATGAGGTGTAAAGACAATTTCAGGCTCAGGTGCTTTTCTTTTCATGTAAAGTCTAGGAGGGAACCTATTATTGTTATTGTGATTAGAGGCCATGTTTATATGATCAAATTAATGCCAAATCATATTTTGAAATCTTTGCAAAATTGGTGCAAAAGACGAGCAAAAATAGCCCAGAATGCTTGATTTTTTGATACTTTTTCAATGCAAATGAATGAACTGAAGGGTGTTATAAGGATTTCAGTTAAGGGAAGCAAGTTATATGCCTGATATTTGTCTAAAACAGTAATAAGATCACTCTCAACACACTCTTGATGTGAGTTCAAGTTGATGCCAAGTCAAAATATAGTGAAAATATGTCAAAATAGGCACTTTTGTCACCAAAACTCAATGCAAGAGAGCATAAAAAAGGGTGTTGTGAGGAAAATGATGATTAAAAGCAAATAATATCAGTAATAACAGCCACTTGGTGCCAAAATACCCAACACAACATGCTTTTAGTGCCACTTAAGGTCAAACCCTATTGAAAATATAGCAAAAATAGTCTATTTTTCATGGTTTTTCAACTCCAAGACCTAGCAAAAAGGTGTTGTGAGGAATTTTAGGAGGTGCAGAAAATAATAGCAATTATATCAGTCACCTCAATCCATAAAATGGATCACAACACACTTGGAGTGCAAACTAGGTCAAACCCTAGGGCAAAAATAATCAAAAAATATCAGTAATAACAGCCACTTGGTGCCAAAATACCCAACACAACATGCTTTTAGTGCCACTTAAGGTCAAACCCTATTGAAAATATAGCAAAAATAGTCTATTTTTCACGGTTTTTCAACTCCAAGACCTAGCAAAAAGGTGTTGTGAGGAATTTTAGGAGGTGCAGAAAATAATAGCAATTATATCAGTCACCTCAATCCATAAAATGGATCACAACACACTTGGAGTGCAAACTAGGTCAAACCCTAGGGCAAAAATAATCAAAAAATGTAGTTTTTCACCAAATTTTCACTACAAGAGCCCGTTAAAAGGGCGTTGTGAATATTTTTATGAGGGGAATCAAATTATTACCCTGATAACAGAAAAATAATGCCAAAATATCTTTCACAACACACCTATGGTGCAAGTTTATGAAGTCGATAAGGCCAAATTTAGTGAAACTTGTTGTTTTCGAAGCCCTAGGTTTGAGATCTTGGGACAAAATACTATGCGAATGTTTTGAAGTCTAATTTTTGATGGAACTTACATACTTTTAGATCTGAAAATGATTTTCAAGCTTGAACATGCAAAATACCCATGCAAATTTAATGAAAATGCATCAAAATTGCTAGTTTTTGTTGAACTTTTCTATGCAAAAATGTAAATATTTTAAATCTAAATACAAATTCACACTAGAATGCAAGACTACACTCAAATGTCAATTTGAATGAGCCTCTAAAATTAGTAGAAAAATCTGATAAAAGATTTTGCCTACTAACCCTAGTTTTTGGAATTACTAAGTTATATAAAATTGTCAAAATTTCTACAAAACCCTAGCAATTAAATGATGAAAATGCAAAGCAAGATTTTGAATTTTTGAATTTTTTTGTTGTTTATATCAGATCTGATGCAAAAATCATGAATTAGGAAAATTTAGGAAGAATCGATGCAATTTAGTAAGCCCAACAATGCAATTTTTTTGTATTTTCTAAAATTTTTATTTTTTTTGAATTTTGCTCAAGGCATAAAGTGAATGACTAAATGAATGAATGAAATCAATCCAAATCTGAAGACAAATGCTCAACAAGTTGCAATTTAAGTCTAAAAACACAGGTTCACCAAAATGTTTAGGTGAAAATTGGATTTGTTAATGTTTTAGTTTTTAGATGTTCAAAATCTGCCTCTCCGCTAAACATTGAAGGATCTAGGGTCGAGTGGCGACCACTATCATACCCTAGGTAACTTTCAGATGTAGGGAAATTTGGATTAGGGAATTTAATTATTAATTTTCCTTCTTTTATGCCCAATTAACCATTAAAACCCTAATTATGCAAATACAAAAATAAATTGACGAAAGATAGAAAAAGCTCTTACAGACGGGAGTAAAATATCAAATCACATAATACCTATTTTCAGGGATCTGAGGTGGAATAGTCAGGGACACTAGAGTGGGTGCCCAAGTCTAAGGTACAGGTTTCTTCACAGGATCCGGATCTCCTTCCGACACTGATCAACCTCGTAACTTCTATTTCTTGAAATCTATCTACGAAGGACACTAGAGTGAGCGCCCAAGTCCTGGAAGTGCTCCTATGACCTTCTTTTCTCTAGATCCTGAATCCTTGATGTTTACCAATCCTTCCTACAACTCCACTTTTCCCAAATGCAACACCTATAACCTGCAATCACAAGACTTGGTTTGGGGGTTGTGGTGTTTAGAGGCTTGCGTCAGTCAAGCCCTGGAGGATACTTAAGTCTCTGAACACTGTTGTCAGACAAAGAGTGCATGCCCTTGTGAGGTAGAGGCAAAAACCATAAGGAATAAATGATGAAAACACAATATTATGTCACCTTGTAGTGAAGCTCTTATGGAGGAAGAGACTCTTCATGCCATGAGGAAATTGATGCTCAAATCTACAAATATCAACACACAAAACATACAAGTCTGCTCTTGCAACACAATAGAAGCCTTGAATCACCTTATGAGTGAATGAAACTCACAATTGCTATCTAGTTTACAAATGAATGCCTAAGCATGTTTATATATGCATCTACAAACACTCCTGTCAAGGTTTTCAAAATTCAAACTTACCATGTCGGCAAAGGGACCTAATAACGGTCACTAACCGACACCCAGAAATTAGGGCTGCCCCAAAGTAGGGTAGGACTAGGGAGCAGGCGCCCAAGTCCTCCCCCCCTATTTTGGGCAGAGTACAACTCAAGGGGTTTACCTAGGTCCAATTTACCGTGGAACCTGGGTCTCATTCCATTGGGGTGTCAAAATATGAACTAAAATATCCTAAATGCACACTAAAGACCCGAGAGCTAAACCTTATGAGGGAAAAGCCCCCAAGGGGACATTTTATGACATTACAGTCTCTTCTTTGGCAAAGTTCTTTTCCTGGTGGGAGAAGGCCCCTATTAAGACCTCTTTTCTTCAAGTTTCTTGGGCTCTTGGTCTGACTTTTATTATATGGTATATTTGACTGGAGAGGAATCACATGATTTTTCAAGATGTGAAGTTGATTGTCCAACATTTGTGGTGGAAGATTCTTCATTCGTTGGGAGAAACTATTTCAGCTAAGTGTGACATGGTTGAGGGTGTGGATCTTGAAGAGGTTGCCTATTGCACTCATCTTAATCTTCCTCTTCAGAGGGGTGCTCCTCAGAGTGCTGGACAGATGATGAGAAATAGATGTCAACATCCTCTTCGGAAGATAAATAGGGAGGGGCGTTGGTGTGTTCCTCCTCAGGGTGTGTTGAAAATCAATACGGATGGTTCTTCTCATGGAAATCCTGGCCATGCTAGTATTGGAGGTGTTGGGCGGACTAGTTCTAGTACTGTGGAGTTTATTTTTTCTATTTATAAGGGTTGGTATACTAACAATGTGATGGAGGCTCTTTCCATTTTATATGATGTGGAGCGTGGTTGTGCTCTTGGGTGGAGACAGATCATTTGTGAGTCAGATTCTCAGGTGGTGGTGACTTTGCTGAAGAGATAATAGTTAGAGGATGTCAGTTGGCATTTGGCTGTTATTATAAAACAAATTCTTAATCTATGTGCTTCCTTGGATTCTATTTCTTTTTGTCACATTCCCCGTGAATGGAATGGGGTTGCAGATTGTTTGGCTAAATGGGCTTCTGATCATTTGCAGGATTGGAATATTGGGGAAAGGGGCCAATTACCCCCAGATTTGGCTCAAAAGTTAGATCAATTAGTGGAGATAGACAGGAATGTGTAATGCTCTTGCTTTGTATTGCTCCATTTTGGATTGAATAAAATTTTACCCCTTTTTTAGTTAAAAAAACAATTAGATAAGGGAAAAACAAGAGTTCAATTCAAAACACAAAAACCTTAATAAAATAGTCCTTGAGGTAAAAGGAAAATCAAACAAATATATTAAAAAAAATTAAAAATTGCTAGCTCAATTAAGAAAAGAAAATAACCAATTAAAAATTTCAAAAATTGTCACAAAACTTAACATCACAATCACCACGTGACTTCAAATGAGCCACCTAAGGGGAGGAGGGGAATGTGGTGGTCTCAAACCACATGGAGCTCCAACATATTCCACAAAAGGAATTCATCATGAAATTTTATACAATTATAAGCATTCAACAGTTATGAATAATCAAAGTTTAGAAAACTCCTTTTTTTCACAAATGTTTCTCCCTTAACACAACAGTAGCTCCCATCACAAACACAATAACTCCCATAAAATAATAACTCCCAACATCATTATCTACAACACCAATACTAACACCATGAATATCCCCAAAGGGGTATAACACAACAATAGCTCCCATAGAGCACATGTAATACACAACTCCCAATAATTAAATTTATAGAAACTTACAATTCCAAGAATACTTCCATGAACATATTTGTATATACTAGACATCCATTCCATAACGTTAATTAATCAAAATTTACCTCTACTTACCATGATGAGACCCAAATTGAGTTTACACTACCAATACTTTTACCCCAAAGCTCCGAAGTGTTGCAACCTGGTGCTCTGATATCTATGTAATGCCTACCCATAAAAATATCAGTAAATAGCAATAAATAATTAAAGTTAGTAAGAAATAATGAAAATATAATACGATGATAGAAGATTATTCACTTGATCTAACTTAATAAAAATTCAATTTTTGATTAAACATAAGTTTAATATCATTCATTGTAAATGAAAATTTAAGATACAATCACTTCTTTTACAATTACAATCAATTATAATAGATGTCATTTCATCATCCACTCGCAAAGTAGGAAAAATTACTTCCTTTGCTTTAGCATCTAGCATGAATATCATACCCGAATCTGCACACTCAATGTAAACATTATTTTTGCAAGGTTGATACATATACAAAGCTAATATCAATGTACAAGATAAAGAGTCTAAGGCCCTAAGGGGCCAACCTAATGTCTTGGGGGCTCATGATGGCCTTACCTACATACGCGTAGCACAGAGACTTCGTAGTTTGGGGACTAAACTTGTAACCATAAAATGGTTTCATATAATAAAGATAATAGACAACCAAATAAATAGATACCCTTGTCAAACCAAGTGTGAAGGGTTGACAAACATTCTTAATCCACAACTAGACATCTTCTTAAATAAAAATCTTTAATTTTATAATCTACTAAAAAATAAAAGTAATGTCTTCAACCTCAATCTATAAAAGATAAGTTAGAAACATATTACTTATACCTTCTGCAACCATAATCGACAATTTGACACTATCTCAATTAAGGCTTGCAACACTATGCATCCTTAAAACAAGATAAAACTATCAATGATAATTACAGGGTATAAGATAACTACAAACTTAAGTTTATTAACTTCGTTGATCAAAATATTTACTCCAACACTTTATCATATTGCTATAAATTAAAGCATAGGGAAGTACAAAACACGAATGGTCTAAACCGTTAATCAAAATCTATCATAAAAAAAGAAAACAAGAAATATAATCCATAAACTCAATTGGAACATCTCCAAAACATATACAGTATAAAAAAAAGACAATTTCATTCCTAAAAGATTGAATAATAAGATTTCCTAGCATAGCTATTGCTTCCTCAAATGTCGACTAAAACTAAATCATGCAAATATAAAGTTAACATTAGATAATGAAAGTATTTAGCTATTCAATATGAATACATGCAATTTCCAATTATGACAACAATGATAAACATTCAAGTAAAATACACCAATTCGGAGGACAAGTTCTAATCTTTGAAAATCCGTAACAAAGGCAGAGTGACAGGCATCATGATGAAACAGATTAAGTCCTGATAGTCATGCTCTCTATGTTCACACAACAATGTTAATGTGGCTACGACCTAAAATGTTGATTGCAATTTCTAGGTGAACTAAGGGAAGTCTTCACAGTGATCTAAGCTAGATGATACGTTCCAAGGTATATGTTAAGATTTACTAAGCACAAGTATATAAAAGATGTTGTCCAAGGGGCTAAGATCAAATGGTTAAAACATTAGGTTCTAATGCAAATGTCAATGAAGATACTAAAATATATAGATAATTTGATAAGGTACATAAAGTAATCTATTTAATAAAACCCCAAGATAACCATGAAAGCATAGAGGGCAAAAGAGATCCAAGCAACATAGCCACAATTAGGGCCAAACAAAACATAAGTTACACAAAAGATGTCCATATACCCAAGCATATGCCTATTCGATACACAAAATACAACTCAACCAAGCAATATACTTATGAATGCAAATCAATGACATTTAATATCTATAATGTAAAATGCCTGTTTATCTCATTATGATAGCTTAACATTCTACAAGATGGATAAAACAATATTCAATAAATAAATATCATACTAACATTAGTTCAGGCAACAACATTTATTAAATAGTATTCCAAGAAGGTTACTCCATATTCAACATGTTCCCTAACCCACTCACAGGTAAGTGATTTAAGAATCAATGGTTATTACTTCATAAATTCTCACATCTAGAACTTTTACTTGGGATCCAATAAAATTAATTCATTATCCAATACTCTTAAATGATGATATCAATCATTTAATTTACAAACTTGCATCATATATTTCAATTCATGACTGTTACTTTGCTGATTGTAGCAGAAAGGGTAGCGTCTTAAAAAAAATCATAAATTTCAATTCCCTTGGCCAAAATTAAAAGTTCAATATGTTCTAGAAAGGTGGAATAACAAGGAATAAAACCCACAAAGCATTTAGCATGATTCCATAGCACATGTGAGCAATTTTTTCTGCAAAATAACTCTCCATTTCACTTAGAACAATACTTGACACAAGACTATCTTTATATTTGTAAATACCTTCAAGGATATTCTAGTTATGACAAATATTTTAAATGAATTTTATCTTTTCCCAACTTGTAGTAGCAGCAAATATAGACACATACTATTTGTGCAATAAGTGTTAACTTCTCTAAAAAATGCTTGAAAACAATACAACTCTGGCAGAGTTTATCAGCTAGATACAATCCTCCAATTTTCATATATTATTACCCACCTTAGGAATTGATCTGACAGAGATTCAGAAGCATTAGGGTGAAATTTGTTCAGGCAACTATATTCTAGTTTTTCAGTATTTTTTTCTAGTTTTGTCTACATCCTAGTAATTGGCATTTTTGGAGGCCTTTGGAGTGGAATTTGGGGTCAAGACTTTCTCCGGTTGCTTTTGAGCGGTAGCTGTAGGCAGGGCTCAACACAACTCAATCTAGCTCTTCAGGAGATCTTTCCAACGAGTTTGAAATGTCCAGATTTTGACTAGTTGGCTAGAAGTTATGACCCTGCCTAGTGGGGTCCAAAATTTACTAGTTTTTTTGAAATTTTGAAAATTTTGAAAATTTGAATTTTAGTAGTTTTGGCACCTTCCAACTATCCATTTCAAATTCTATGGATAAGGTGACCTTTCACATTATTGCTCATTGTATATATTCAACTTTTGATGCAATAAGAAATCTTCTTTGGTTGCCTGCAACTTCTTACAAGTTTTGCACATTGAGCATTTTGTTTATTTTAACAATACCACAGGCCTAGCGCTAGGTATTGTTATCTGAATTCTCCATTAAAATTTAGATCAGTGGTATCAGAGTGGTTCGCTCCTATATGTCACATCGTAAATGGTCTGGTTATGCAAGGTTGGGATTGCAGACAAAAGACCCTTCAGATTACCTATCCTTGAGACACACACAACCGAAGATGGGAGAACAAGGAGATGGATCTGACCCTTTCAAGGAGATGGTACAAGAAGCTTTGGCAAAGCAATGTGAGGATATGGTGATTGAATTCTCTTGAATTCTCCAACAAAATCATCAACCAGAAGGTGCAGCTAGAGTGCCATTTCATGGTCACACCCCATTCAAGGTATAAGTAAATTTTGACATTCCAAATTTTGAAGGAAAAATTAATTTAGATGCTGTTGATGATTGGCTATCAAATTAGAGAAATATTTTTCTGTAAACCACTTTACACATGTTGAAAAAATAACTTTTGCACTCCTCAAAGCTGAGGAACATGTGAAATAATCTTAGGAAAATAGACTACTAGCCAGGGATGATGGCCTTGACAGCGAAGGATTTGAAACGTTGGAGGATGACAATCCCACATGGGAAGAATTTGCGGAATACATCAAGGAGGAATACTACCTTGAAAATTCATATGAGGAGTACATACAGTGGCAATTACTTCGACAAAAGAAGGACCAATCTGTTCAAGATTATACAAATACATTTCATGCACTTTCTATAAAATTGGGAATCCGTGACACAGAAAAGCATTGGGTATTGAAGTATCGTAGTGGGCTTCATCGGTATATCTAGACAGAAATGGATTTCTTAGATATTGAGACCTTGGGTACCACCTTCAAATATGTAATAAAAAAAGAGGAGAAATTCAAACAAAAGGGGAAGAAAGATTATCCCTCAAACAATAAATTCAAGGGTGAAGGTGGTAACAAATTTGGTGGGCAACAGACAACCAAGGACTTTTCCTCATAGACCTCATCAACAACAAATAAGGGTAAGCAGAAGATGTGGTGTGAATTCCATAAGAGCCCTGCTCATAACACTAAAGACTGCCATGCCACAAAGACTTTGTTGGCAGAAATCTGTTAAGGAGAGACGGAACAGGAGTCGCTGCCTTCAAATCCTTGTGAACAAAATGAGGGTGAACAAATCATTGAGGCTGATCCACATGCCATAGTTGCCACTGCCAAAGTCATGCCCCGTGAAGATGATGAATGCTTGTTCCACTCATAGATGTGGGTAAACGTAAAGGTTCTTCATTTCATTGTGGATAGTGGAAGCCAAAAGAATTTGATCTCTGCTAAAACTGTGAAAAGATTGAATCTACAGACAACATGACATCCATAGCCATATCATATGGGATGGGTAAGTTAGGGATAAGACATTTTGGTGAATAAACAATGTTGCTTACCTTATTCCATCAAGCCATTCAAAGATGAAGTAATATGTGATGTGGCACCTTTGGATGTATGCGATGTATTGTTGGGGCACCCATACATGTACAAGCACCATGGAGTCTATGAGTTAAGGCCATGCAGCGTTACCATCAAGTTGGGAGAAAAGAGGTATTGAATACCTGAGGTAAGTCCTGCAGAACCAGTATCTTTGATTACTGTAAAACAATGTAAGCGTTTGATTGCTCACACTGGAAAATTTGTCCTACTAATGGTTCGACTTGAGGAGGCAAGGTTCGTTGTTTCCAACAGTCATACCAAAGTGTCCACTACCACAACTAAACAAAAATAGATGGAGAAAATATTGTCAACATATTAGGATGTATTTAATTCACCAATAGGGGTACCACTACACTGCCAAGTCAAGCATCGAATTGATTTAATTCCAGGGACACCGTTACCAAATGGACCACTGTATAGAAGGTCAGTTTTGGAGAATGAAGAAATCAAGCAACAGATTCACGAGTTGATCAAGAAAGGACACTTTCACCCAAGTGTTTCACCATGTGGAACTCCAATTGTTTTGGCCAAAAAGAAGGATGGAACGTGGAGACTTTGTATTGATTATCGGATTCTCAACATGATCACTGTGAAGAACCGATATCCACTCCCTCACATTGATGATTTACTAGACCAACTCAAGGGGCAAAATTTTTCACCAAAATTGACTTGAAATCTGGATATCACCAAGTCCCAGTTGAGCCATCAGATGTGTGGAAGACTGCTTTCAAATCCAAGGAAGAGTTGTTTGAGTGGCTAGTCATGCTTTTTGGCTTGACTAATGCCCCTGCCACATTCATGAGATTGATGGATGATGTCCTCAGACCATTCATTGGTTCTTTTGCTGTCATCTATTTGGATGACATACTCATCTTTAGCAAAACATGGGGTAACCATTTGCAACATGTTCAACAAGTGCTTTCAACCTTGCAACAACACAAGCTATATGCTAATAAAGATAAGTGTTCTTTTGGCATGGAGAGTATTCACTATTTGGGATACATTGTGGATAGAATGGACGTTCGTGTGGACCCTGAAAAGATTCATGTTCTCAAAGATTGGCCATCTCCCAAAAGTCTCACAGAACTTCGTAGCTTCTTGGGTGTAGCCAATTTCTATCGGAGATTTGTACTTGTTTTTTCACATTTGGCATGGCCTATGAATCAGGCACCGAGAGGAGGACCAAGGACAAAATTTTTCTAGATAGAGGTACAACGGAAAGCATTCATCGAGTTGAAGAGGAGGCTATGTTCTGAATCAGTACTAGCACTCCCAGATCTGCAACAATCTTTTCAAATTGAAATAGATGCTTCAGACTATGCACTAGGAGCAGTTCTCATGCAACACAGGCATCTAGTTGCCTACCATAGTGAGACTTTCTCTAACATAGTGCATAAGTACCCCACGTATGATAAGGAGTTTTATGCTATTGTGTAAGCCTGCAAACAATGGAAACACTACATTCTGAGAAAGGAGACTATCATTCACATGGATCATAAATCTCTGCAATTTCTACAAACACAAGGAAAGCTACAAAATGATAGGCATCAAAGATGGTCAGCCTACTTGCAACAATTTTATCTCAATATCTGCCACAAGAAGGGAGCTACTAACAAAGTTGTAGACTATTTGAGTAGACCTCTGATCACAACCCTGACAGCGGTATTAGATTCTTGTGGCCACCACACAATAGATTGGCCTTAGTTGTATGGCATAGATCCTAATTTTTCTGAGATCTACAACAATCTAGCAGAGGGAAAACAAGCCACTAATTTCTACTTGAAGGATGGGATTCTCTATCATATGCGACACAGATGTGTTCCAACTAAGGAGCGACAAAAGATGATATGGGAGGCACACTACAACCGTGTTATAGGACACTTCGGTGTGGAGAAGACTATTGCTGTACTTCAGAGGTATTTTTATTGGCCCAAATTGGGACATGATGTCATTTTATACATCTGATCTTGTACTTCTTGTGCCATTGCAAAGCTTACCAATCGTAAACAAGGATTGTATACACTGCTTCCAGTCCCTGACCAACCTTGGCATTCAGTTTCAATGGATTTCATGTCTGGACTACCTTCTACCAGATGTGGGCATGATTGTGTATATGTGGTGGTAGATAGGTTTTCAAAAATGGTTGTCATAGTGGCTTGCAAGAAAGGAGTCTTTGCAGAAGAAACTGCCAAGCTTTTCTTTGAGAATGTTTGGGTACACTTTGGATTGCCACAAACAATCATATTTGACAGGGATAGTAGATTTCCTAGCAATTTTTGGTCAGCACTTTGGGCCTTGATGGACACAAAGTTGACAAAATCCACTGCCTTCCATCCCCAAACAGATGGGCAGACTGAGGTGGTGAATCGGATGATCATTCACATTTTGCAGATGTACCATTCCAAACATCCTCGAACTTGGGATGAAATCTTTCCATATGTACAACATAGTTACAATTGAGCACTACATGGTTCCATAGGGCATAATCCATTTGAGGTATGTCTTGACTACCAACCATGGGCTCCAATTGATGTAGCATTGCCAACTATATTGACCCATCAACACATTCAAAAAAAGAGGCAGACAGGGCAACTAAGTTTGTGGAGAAGATATGCCATATTCAGTAGCAAGTCCATGAGATACTACAATATAGTAATTAGAAATACAAGGACAGACATGATCAGCATCGTACACCTCATCAGTTTAAGGTTGGGGACAAGGTTTGGCTTCATATTCAGAAAGAAAGACTTTAAGGGCCTCACAAGAAACTCCATCCTATTTGATATGGTCCATACACCATCATCAAACAAGTTGGTGAAAATGCGTTTGAACTCATTCTTCCATCTTTTCTTGGACTACATCCTGTTTTCAATGTTGAATTGTTTCGGCCATATTTTCCACCATTGTTGGACACTTTAGATGTTACAAAGCATATAGTTTGCTTAGAGTTGAATCCAGACACTATTGCCCCTCTCAAGTGTGATCAGATTACTGATGTTGTGGTGAAAACATTGAAGAAACAATTAATTCCTCTCTATCAGGTCGTACAGGTAGGACAACTTCCACATCAAGAAAAATGGTTCATTAAGGACTAGATTGAGAAGAAATTTCCTCATTTGCTGCAATACACAGGTGCAATGGGGCCCATTTCCTCTCAAGGGGGAAGCAATGATCCTGTAGAGATTCAGAAGTATTAGGGTGAAATTTGTTCAGGCAACTATATTCGAGTTTTTTAGTATTTTTTTTCTAGTTTTGTCTACATCCTAGTAATTGGCATTTTTGAAGGCCTTCAAAGTGGAATTTGGGGTCAAGACTTTCTCCGGTTGCTTTTGAGCAGTAGCCATAGGCAAGGCTCAACGCAACTCAATCTAGCTCTTTAGGAGATCTTTCCAACGAGTCTGAAATGTCTAGATTTCGACTAGCTGGCTAGAAGTTATGACCCTGCCTAGTGGGGTCCAAAATTTATTAGTTTTTTGAAATTTTGAAAATTTTGAAAATTTGAATTTTAGTAGTTTTGTCACCTTCCAACTATCGATTTCAAATTCTATGGATAAGGTGACCTTTCAAATTCTTACTCATTGTATATATTCAACTTTTGATGCAATAAGAAATCCTCTTTGGTTGCCTGCAACTTCTTACAAGTTCTGCACATTGAGCATTTTGTTTATTTTTACAATACCACAGGCCTAGCGCTAGGTATTGTTATCTAAATTCTCCATTAAAATTCAGATCAGGAATCTTACAGTTTGTAAGAATGCATCTCTCATCAAGTCATTTTCATTTGTCTTGTGGTATTAGATATACACCGAATCACCACATATACTTTCATAAATTCATATAAAAAAGCCACAATCTAAAGCCATATTTTGTAAAGGCATTCATTAAAAATTATTAATTATCCAATAAGACCTTGGGTGTGAATTCATTGCAAGTCCTCTTATTTGACAGAAGTATTGGAAAGGCACAGATCGCTTGCCGACACCATGATTTTGTAACAACTATAAAATCTTTTCAGAGTTGCACAAAAATTTATCCTTCTGAGATCTACCAAATATAAAATCCACAAAACGCTACCTCAAATAAAAAAATGAAAATATACCCACATAAAGATATGATTATTTGAACTAATTTTCTACAAGAATTGACAGGATTTATAACTTACATACCATTCATTCTAATGCAGTGTCATTCATTATTTCAATGCATAAGTAGGATGGTACTTAGAAGAAGTTACTTGATTATCCTGACAACACTGATTCGATTCATAAAGATATACTCATGATCTCATGATTTTGAGACCCAATCCTTTCATGCAGTGAATCTTTTCCATGAGAAAATGCAGATTTTTCTCTCCCAAGATTTTTCCATCCAAATCGATAGGATTTTTTTAGCACAAGTTCCATCTTTTCTTTTCTTTCAATTCTTCATCCGGCGTCCTTTTCCTTCAAAAATTCCCCTTAGAATTAACACCATTTAAATTCTACTAGAGTTGTTATTGGTTCCCCTGATTCGTTCATTTCCTCCTCTTTCTTGTAATGTCCCAATTGGGGAAAAATGACTCTTCAACTTCAAATAATGTCACCCACTTACTGAAGAATTAATTATCTTTTAAAACAATATTGAAGAAATATAACTAATTAATTATTTTTTTAACAATATCAATAATTCCATCATTATTTTTTAAATAAGCAGACATTAGGTGTTCTTACACACTCTCTATCACACTTATCATTCCTGTTGTGGAATTGGGAACACTTACACGAGGTTTGACTAAGGCAAGCCTCTATACAACACAACCATTTTTCCCACTATTTTGTGTGCAAATCACATATGGTATTTCTAACACGAAATAGTGATAGGAAGATGAAATGTTACAAAATAGAAATTGTCACCCTGAAGTTCAGCCCAAAACCTTGGGACTCGGGCGTCAAGTGCCCTGGTCCTCCAGATCAGGCTCTCGCTTTTGATAGTGTCCTTTGACAACTCTACACAACTCGCTTTAGGTCATATTTTCGGGTTTTCCATCTCTGTCAGATCTGTAAGTTCTATTTTGTCATGTTTCTTTATAGAAACAGTAGATCTAACCTAATTGCTGTAATCTTTTCAATTACAACAAAGGGGTAGAACCCCTGTAGCTTGACTCTCCTTCAAGGCAGTAGCTAAGTTTGGTTTGTGCTCCAATGTTTAATGGAAAGGGTTGACCTAGCTATTAGAGTGGTAATTCTAGGCTCCTCTTTTCCCATTAAACATCTCTTCACCAAGATGTTGGAGTCATAGAATGTAACCAAGTTGAGAGTTGCACTAGCTCCCAAGATTAGGATTCTACAAGCCCACATCACTTAGATAAAGAGGTTATAGACACACAAAATACACATAGGGCATTCACAAAGCATGCATATGAAGTAGACATAGAAGACACAAAGGGATACATAGAAAGCATGAAGCATACATGAAGAACATTGAGAAAACACATGGAATACATGAATCATACACGCAATACATGAAGCAAGCACATAAAACATGAAGTAGACATAAAGAATACACGTGAAGCAGACATGGAATACACATACAACATATATAAAGCATACATGAAGAGACATTACATGGAGGACAAAGCATACACAATGGAGTTAGTACATAAGCATACAAAGAGATATCAAGTCAGCAAGGTAAAAGAGACCTCAATCTAAAAGATTATCTCAATTACCATGCGTCACCCCCAAGATGTAATTGAAATAGAGGAATTCTAAAACAAAGATAGAAGAATATAAAGAGTCAATTGATTTATACAAGGAAAGAATTCAAATAAATAGATAGGGGGCATTCGAACGAAGAGGAGTACATGACTCAGGTGCTAGCTTGCTCTGTCACTAGTGGTCATGTATATCAAGATTACCTCATGGATCATGGGCTAGCTATTAGATCTAGGGCACACAACTAAGAGGGGGGGTGAATCAGTTGTACAAAAACTTGCTTCTACTTCAAACACTTGATTCTTCTTTGTTAGTTAATAGCATATCAATTAACCATCCATGAAAGCATAATGCATAAACACAAGAGCAGATAAACATCAACACATTGGACACCAAGATTTTGACGTGGAAAACTCAGTTAAGGAAAAAACCACGGGGTGATTAACCCAAGGATTATTCTCTGTTAGAAGAATAAGAAAAATGAATGGCACATGCCAATTAGGGCTCACTGCCCGAGCACACTGCTCACAAAGAGACACACTACCTACAAGAGACACACTGTCTACAAAGTGATAAGAATCACAAACTTGAACTGGAGATTGACATCTTTACCATGTCTGGATCAGTTCCATTTAAGCCCGAGGTACTTCTGCTCTTCCCTTCGCTCTTTCGCTATACCACACTCATCCGCTGCTCCACACACTTTGAAATGAACTCACAAACCTTTATTTATACAAGACATCGACTTAGGAACAATCATCTAAGTCGGCAATCAACCATAAGGACATTCGCAAGATGATTAATACATCCAGTCGGCCACCACAAGAACATTCGCAAGATGAACAACTTATCCGGTCGGCTAGTCTGAACAAGAACTTCGTCCGGAAGAATATCTTCAATTCCGGGCTCTACCACCAATGTGGACCGACAACATAACCTCAACATGATCCAAGAACCTTCACAAGCTTGCTTGATTAACCAGGTACATCCGCACTTCCTCTACTCACTGGAATCTCTTCTCCTTTTCATCCGGAACTTCAAGAACATAGTCTGCCGCCACTGTCATACTGAAAAAGGTGCTTCCGGATCTCCAAACTTTGTACAAACCAAGATGACACATCACAAGGACATCCCAAACACTCCTTCCAATCCGCAGAGTCTGACAATGCTCCTCCGGATCTCACTGGACCTTTTTGTGACACTCTGTTCCTCCGGATCATCTCCCGGAACCGGTTGTACTTGACCGATCATAACTTTTTCATATCTTCATATGGACCTCTGAAATCTTAACTGGATCATCTCAAGACTCATATCTACAAACTCTTTAATCCACATCCTTTGATTCACAACCTATTGAGTACATTTGACTTCTTCTTATCACTGTTCTTCACTGTTCCTAATTGAGACTACTTTTCTCAATATCCTCAACACACAGCTCATCCAAACCTTCTTACCAATGCAATATGAGTATGTTGACATCAATGACAACACTGGTTAACCTCATACCTGCAACAATCTCCCCCTTTGTCATTGATGGCAACATATGATGTGAAAAACCATCAAGACAAGAACTTCTCTTTTCTGTCACAGCTCCCCCTATCAGCAACAACTCTTCACATGTCTTCTCTTCCTTTACTGCTCCCCCTTTGATCATCAACCACTTGTTTTTCACATGTCTTCTCTCCCCCTTTGACATCAATGGCAAAGGGCTCATACTTGCACTTGTAACACATCAGAATCATACCAGCTGCTCCCCCTTAGCAGCAGCTCCCCATCATCAATCCGGATCACAAGATATGACTGTGATATCCACCGGATTGATGCACATCAGTGCATCCTAGTTCATCACCGGAGGGGCCATGACCCCTAACTTCTCCCGGAGATACTCAAAAGAGTCCTTGGGAAGAGGTTTAGTAAAAATATCTACAATCTGATCCTTGGAGGGTACATACTCCAATCTGACTTCATCCTTGTTCACTTGTTCTCTCAGAAAGTGAAACTTGATAGATATGTGCTTGGTCTTAGAATGCAACACCGGATTCTTAGAAATGTTTATTGCACTTGAATTATCACAGAAAATTGTGATAGGCTCCTCATATTCTACTTTCATGTCTCTTAACATCTGCTTCATCCATAAAATTTGAGTGCAACTACTTGCTGCTGCAATATATTCTGCTTCAGTTGTAGACAGAGATATTGCCTCTTGTTTCTTGCTTAGCCAAGAAACCAATCTCTTTCCCAAAAAGAATGCTCCACCACTGGTGCTCTTCCGGTCATCCACATCTCCTGCCCAATCTTCATCTGTATATGCATGAAGAGAGAAATCCAAATCTCTAGGATACCATAGACCATACTCAACTGTTCCTTTCAAGTACCTAAATTTTTTTTTGATTGCCATAACATGAGATTCTCTAGGATCACCCTGGAATCTTGCCACAAGACCAACAGCCTGCATTATATCTGGTCTAGTCTGAGTGAGATACAACAATCCACCAATCATTGATCTATACTTTGTCTGATCTGCCTTTGGAGAGTCATCATCTTTGCTCAACTTACATCTGGTTGCCATAGGAGTGTTCATTGGCTTTGAATCTTCCATACCGAATTTCCTCAACAATTTTTTCACATATTTGGTCTGAGAAATGAAGATCCCTTTCTTTGTTTGAGTAATTTGCAGACCCAAGAAAAAATTCATTTCACCAAGCATAGACATTTCAAACTCACTTTTCATCTGATTTGCAAAAGTTTTGCACATACTATCTTTTCCTCCAAAAATGATATCATCCACAAATACTTCAACAATCAAAATATTTTCATGATAAATTTTGAAATATAAGTTACTGTCAGTAGTACATTTGTTGAATCCAATCTGCACAAGATGCTTATCCAACCTTTCATACCATGCTCTTGGGGCTTGCTTCAATCCATACAATGCTTTCTTCAACTTGCAGACCATATCATCATTATCAGACAATTGAAATCCATCCGGTTGTTCAATGTATACTTCTTCCAAATCACCATTTAGGAAGACAGACTTGACATCCATCTGATATACCTTGAAGTCTTTGAAGGCAGCATATGCAAGAAATAATCTAACTGCTTCAATTCTTGCTACCGGAGCAAAGGTTTCTTCAAAATCAATTCCTTCTATTTGAGAGTAGCCTTTGCAGACCAATCTGGCTTTGTTTTTGATAACTTCACCAACCTCATTTAGTTTGTTTCGGAAGACCCATTTGGTTCCAATCACATTCTTGTCTCTAGGTCTGGGAACAAGATCCCAAGTATGATTTTTCTCAATTTGCATCAATTCTTCCTCCATTTCTTTGGTCTAGTTTTCATCATTGCAAGCTTCATTAATTGTCTTAGGTTCAATCTTTGAAATCAGACAGTATTCATTTGAATCTTGAGCAATTCTTCTCCTTGTTTGTACCCCTTTACTTTTGTCACCTATGATCTGATCTTCAGAGTGATTTAGAGTTACATACCTTGGAACTTTGGGAGTTTCTTGCACTACTAATTCTTGATCAGGCTCATTCAGACAAACTTCTTCTTCCTGATTTATCAGATCAGTTTGGATCTGAATTTCAGAGGAGGATGGAGCTCCTTGCACCAGAGGATCATTCTGATCATCTTCATCACATTCATAAAACCTTGAGGGCTTCTCAATTCCTTCATCAACCTTCACATTTGTACTTTCTATCATCTTTTTCAGTCTCTTATTGTAACACCGGTATGCTTTGCTTTGAGTGGAGTAACCCAAGAAAATTCCTTCATCACTTCTAGCATCAAACTTTCCTAGATCTTCATCTCTTTTGATGTAACACTTGCTACCAAATACTCTGAAATATCTCATAGTAGGAGTTATACCAAACCAAAATTCATAAGGAGTCTTACCGATATTGTTTCTGATTTGAACTCGGTTAAGAGTGTAAACTGCAGTGTTGACAGCTTCTCTCCAAAACATCTGAGGAACATTTGCTTCCATCATCATTATCTTGGAAGCTTCCTGGATGGTCTGGTTCTTTCTCTCAACTACTCCATTCTGCTGTGGAGTCCTAGGAGTAGACAACTGTCTCTTTATGCCATGCTTCTCACAAAAGTCTATGAATTCACCGGATATGAGTTCACCACCTCTATCAGACCTTAGACACTTCAGTTTCAATCCGGTTTGATTCTCTACCATAGCCTTGAAGATTTTGAATTTCTCAAAGGCTTCTGATTTCTCTTTCAGAAAGGTAACCCACATCATCCGGGAATGATCATCAATCAGTAACATGAAATATCTATCACCTTGCATACTCTTGATTCTTGTCGGACCACATAGATCAGTATGAACTAATTCCAATAATCTGGTAGAGGACTGATCTTTGCTTTTGAAAGAGACTCTGTTCTGTTTACCTAGCTGACATTCTTTGCACAAACTATTTGTAGGTTTCACCAATTTTGGAATATCTCTTACAACCTGAATATTTCTTATCTTGATGATGTTATCAAAATTTACATGACACATCCTTCTATGCCATAGCCAACTCTGATCGACTTGAACAAACAGACAAATTTTATTTGAACCAACCAGATGGAAGATATTACCTTTTGTTTGAGTACCGGATGCAATCTTAGTTCCGGAGCTTTCAAAGATCCTGCATCTTCCATTTTTGAATCGGAGATCATAACCTTTGTCTACTAACTGTCCAACACTGAGAAGATTGTGCTTCAATCCTTCAACATACAGTACATTACCAGTTTTGCTCTTTCCATCAAAAGAGATAGTTCCCCTACCTCTGATTCTACCTGCAGAATTGTCACCAAACTTTACCATTCCTCCTTCATACCTTTCCAAATCTAAGAACTTGTTCTTGTCACCAGTCATATGGTGAGAGCATCCACTGTCAATATCCCAATCATCCTTTTCTTCAACTTGGGCAGCCAAAGCTCTTTCTACAACCTTATGATTGATAGATTCAGAGGGTATTGACTCTTCTTCCTTGATGGCAATAAACACCCATTCATTTCTGGATTTGCTTCCTATTTCTGATTCATCATTTGTTACTCCTTCATTGTCATCTTCTTCATGAACATAATAGCAGTTCTTTTGAAACCTTTGTCTATTAATATTAGACCTTGTAGATCTTTCCGGACATCTTGAAGCAAAATGACCAATCTTATTGCAGTTGAAGCACTTAAAGGGTAACTTTCCTTCATACTTACCGGATCCTCTTGGCAATCTCTTTGCAATGAGGGCTTCAAGATGAGCTGTTTCTGCTTCTTCCTCTTCCATGTCTTTCCTTGCTTGATCATACCATGATAGCTTCCTTGAAGAGTTCTCTCCCAGATCAAATCTTTGTTTGCCTTTCACATAGGCACTGGCTTTGAATGCAGATTCAGTCTTGGGGGGATCATCTCCAAACTTAGTCATTTCAAATGCAGCTAGTTTGCCAGTCAGTTGCTCTCTTGTGACAGTTGTATGGGCTCTGAATTCATCAATGGCAGCAACCTTGATTTTGTAGGCAGCAGGAAGGGATCTGAGAATTTTGCAAACAATTTCATTTTCATCCAGAACTCCACCAACATTCCTGATTCCACACACTAGCTCATTCACTCTTGGCATAAAGGTAGTGATATTTTCATCATCTCTCATCTTCAATCTTTCAAATTTCCCTTTCAGACTTTGCAACCTTGCACTCTTGACAAACTCATCTCCTTCATACAGAAGGTCCAGTTTAGTCTAGATCTCATATGTAGTTGGTAGGTCAATAACATTTGAGAGATCTGAGTCATTCAATGTGCTTAGAAGAGCTTCCTTGGTCTGCAGATTGTTTTCAGCATCTGTGATTTCATTCAGAGTTGCCGGACCACCCTGTGTAGGAACATATGGTTTTGAGACCATGGTCAAGTATGCTTTTTCCATACACTCCAAATGACATTTCATGCGACCTTTCCAGAGAGTGAAGTTGGTTCCATTGAACTTCGGACTATCCTTCTTGTATGACGACATCCTGGATCTCCTCAAGTGGTTAAGCTCCTTTCAGAGGAACTTGGCTCTGATACCAATTGTTAGATCTAGGGCACACAACTGAGAGGGGGGTGAATCAATTGTACAAAAACTTGCTTCTACTTCAAACATTTGATTCTTCTTTGTTAGTTAATAGCATATCAATTAACCATCCATGAAAGCATAATGCATAAACACAAGAGTAGATAAATATCAACACATTGGACACCAAGATTTTGACGTGGAAAACCTGGTTAAGGGAAAAACCACGGGGTGATTAACCCAAGGATTATTCTCTGTTAGAAGAATAAGAAAAATGAATGGCACATGCTAATTAGGGCTCACTGCCCAAGCACACTGCTCACAAAGAGGCACACTACCTACAAGAGACACACTGTCTACAAAGTGATAAGAATCACAAATTTGAACTGGAGATTGACATCTTTACTATGTCTGGATCAGTTCCATTTAAGCCCGAGGTACTTCTGCTTTGCCCTTCGCTCTTTCACTATACCACACTCATCCGCTGCTCCACACACTTTGAAATGAACTCACAAACCTTTATTTATACAAGACATCGACTTAGGAACAATCATCTAAGTTGGCAATCAACCATAAGGACATTCACAAGATGATTAATACATTCGGTCGGCCACCACAAGAACATTCGCAAGATGAACAACTCATCCGGTCGGCTAGTCTGAACAAGAACTTCATTCGGAGGAATATCTTCAATTCCTGGCTCTACCACCAATGCGGACCGACAACATAACCTCAACATGATCCAAGAACCTTCACAAGCTTGCCTGATTAACTAGGTACATCAGCACTTCCTCTACTCACTGGAATCTCTTCTCCTCTTCATCCAGAACTTCAAGAACACAATCTGCCACCACTGTCATATTGAAAAAGGTTCTTTCGGACCTCCAAACTTTGTACAAACTGAGATGACACATCACAAGGACATCCCAAACACTCCTTCCAATCTGCAGAGTCTAACAATGCTCCTCCGGATCTCCCTGGACCTTTTTGTGACACTCTGTTCCTCCAGAGCATCTCCCGGAACGGGTTCTACTTGACCGATCACAACTTTTTCATATCTTCATACGAACCTCTGAAATCTTAACTGGATCATCTCAAGACTCATATCTACATACCCTTTAATCCGCATCCTCTGATTTGCAACCTATTGAGTACATTTGCCTTCTTCTTATCACTGTTCTTCACTGTTCCTGATTGAGACTACTTTTCTCAATATCCTCAACACACATCTCATCCAAACCTTCTTACCAATGCAATGAGTATGTTGACATCAATGACAACACTGGTTAACCTCATACTTGCAACACTAGCAAGTTGTGTTAGGCTAGGTGATCATGAGTTAAGGTCATATGAAGCACACAGTCTAGCAAGTTGTGTTATGCTAGGTGGCTCATAGACAAAATGGATCACAGGCTAGCAAGTTACGTTATGCTAGGTGACCATAACTATAACAAGGTCATATGAAGCACACATGCTAGGAAGTTATGTTATGCTAGGTGGCTCATAGACCAAACATATCACAAGATAGCAAGTTGTGTTATACTATGTGACCGTATATTACCAATTCTTCAAGGAGCATGCATAAACAATGCCTCAGGGAGTGTATCAATAACCACAACTCAAGGGGCACTTATGAAAAACACCGTCATGAGGGCACATCAATAAGCTAAATCTCAAGAGGAATGAATAAGGGTGCATGTATGGATGCACAAGTTAATAGGGAATAAATACCCCCCTTAGAATGTTTGTATGTGTAATATGAAAATATTCTAAGGTAAAGATGAGGGGAATGTATAAGAGGTGAGATCCTTTATAAAGAATGCCTGCCCCTCTAACAGGTTGTCTTTCTATCCCTCAGAGTATGGGTGAGGACAACCATGAAAGAGAAAAGTTGTGTTGTTAGAAAGAAAGAAGGAAATGAGATAGCATCACCATGCATAGCAATGAGCTAGTAAGGAAAAGCTACAATTGCCATGTCAATAGTGAAGTGATTAAGGGAATCTACATCACAAGGAGAGGAAGAGAGATCTCCAAGGATAGAGTATGAAGCATGGGTGAAAGTAATAATTGTATCACAATAAATGGATGAAAGCAACTTATTACCACTGAAAGGGGGGGAAGTGTAGCATCACAAATGATGTGACTAATGTGAAGTGGAGAAGAAGTATGAAGATCTAAGGCAAAGATGCGTCTTGATGTTTCTTCAAGTATACCTAGCCAAAAGCTTTTGTAAAGATGACGATTTGCTTTTAACGAATGTTTTAGATAGAGGAGGAACATCAACTAGGGACCGAAACATCAAGACCTTAGAAGAGGTACCTCTTGAATTATTTCTAGAAGAATTGTTGTAAGTAGGAGGAGGAGGAGAAGTGAGAGTTGGTGTGTGTTTGTTTTGACTATTGTTGTTATACGTGTGAGAAATTGCATGACGATAAGGTTGCTACGACACATTTTGATCAATCATGTTGTTTTGAGTTAGTTGTTTTGCAATAATTAAGAATGTAGCTAGGAGGTCAAGGAGGATTTTGAATAGAAGTAGATGGTTGAAGATGCACAACAATTTGAGGTTTCACAGGTTCTTGTTGGGAACTAGAAACATAAATTGTGTTGATTTGACTGTTGAGTTTATGTATTCATGTAGAATCTGATGTGAGCTTTGATTCTTCATTCATGGAAGTCTCATTGCTACGATGAGAAACATTGGACTGAAGATTATGTAAGGTGATGTTGAGAAAAGTGTGCATGATCAAATTATGAATGATATCTGAGGGAAAACATGTGACCAAAGAGGAAAGAAAAGATTTTTTCACATCCTTCATGTTACCCAAGGAACTTAAACATACAACCGAAAGAAGAGGAGGAGAGGGTCTCACATTTTTCATGATACCCAAGGAGCTTGAGCATGTGACCAAAGGGGGAGGGTAAGAGGATCTAACTTCCTTTGTGATACACAAGGGGCTTGGATATTCCACCTGTTATCTCCTGAATGTGCACCCTTTGTTGAACCCTATTCAACCACTCAGTGAAACATTGGAAGACCTCTAAAGATGCGGATAACTTGTAAACAAAGGTCAACCTCCGGAGAAGGCCGACTTCCTATGGTGTCACTTAAAAATTACTTTCTATTCTACTATTTTGACAGGGAAAACGGATAGAGAAAACATAAACTGAAAACTGATAATGCAACTAATAAGGTGATACACCAAACTAACTAGGACATAATACCCACATTACAACACTTGCCTTCAATAACAAGAATCAAGAATTGCACAACTTACTTCTATATGTCCTTGCATAAGTATTTTATAAAAAAGGCTCAAATGCTAACTCCTAGGAGGAAGGAAACTTCACAGCTAAAAGAAACTTGCATTTTTGACACAAATTATAATCTGCAACAACACACTCCTTTGCAAAAGGTGCTTAACATGAGACAAAATTACAAGGAAATGAATAAAATTCCACAAGTAATTCGATCAATCAATTGATGCGCACACAATGAAACAAATGAGTAAGAAGACAAAATACTCGAATCACTGATATCCAAGGTTGTCAATGATATTCATGTCCAAAACTGAGTTACAAAATATACTCCAATCTGCCAAAGGACTTCAAAAGTCACAAGTATCAGAGAATGCATATCCAGAACTAGTTACAAAAAAGTCAACAAAGTGACTATATCCATCAACTCCCTCCCAAAATCCACCAAAAGAGGAACTGAAAACTGATTGGGGTTGGATGCCTCCAAAAAGGCCAAATTATAGCAACTAAAACTCTTCCAAAAAGACCCCAAAGTGTTGAAAAGGTCAACTTTGACCATGTCCACCATGAAGGCACAAGAAAATGATGACTAAATCTCCTCCATCTCCTCAAAAGCAAGTAAAAACTCCCTATATTCCCTCCATATGTCGGTCAACTTCTCCAACTAACCCTATATGCTTGGCATTGTCATAAAAAATCAACTACCTCTTGTTACATGACACAAACACTCCTCATTTTGTATGTAAATAACATTATCTTTAGTGGTTTATAGTTACACCACTTCAACAGTAATGTTTTTCAATTTAGTACAAAAATGCAAAAGGTCATGAGTCGACCCATCTTGAAGGTAATACAACAAAGGCATAAGGGGAAAACCTTATTTCTAGGTAAGGTAGGCTATGGGTATTAGTTGTGCAAAGAAAAATAAAAATAAAGGCAAAAATGCCTTATTCTCATCGACCAAATTAAGGGTTGATAACCCTAAGACAAAACAAGGTGAAAACCCTCATTTAATTATGCATTTTGCATTTACACTTGTTGTGCCTTAGAGTGCCGCCAACACTGCTTCCATGGAGGTTTGATGGTTTTCTGGAACTCAGCATCTCGAGCTCAGGTAAGCCTTCAGTGAGCATGGAAGTAGATTTACCTTCAATATCAGTAGAAGGCAATGTTGTTTCAAGATTCTATTGTATCAAAATAATGAAAATGCTCCCTCTTTTCTATACATTTGTTCTATTTCTATAGGTAATGATTCATTTGCTTGGACTATGCTATGAAATTGATTTTATATCATTCCTTTTGTGGACTATTCCCTCTGTACCCGTTGTTGTTTTTTGACTGTTACATGATGATTGTTGCAGACTCTTCATCTCAAGCACCTTATACTTTGTATCTGTTGTCCTAAAATACTTGGGTATTCATGATATCTATCTTTTGAGATTCTTAACAATGGCTATGATCATGCCTTGAGTAATAAAGTTGTCTTTTTGTAGCAAAATGCAGATCTTGTGTTCCTACTCCATATTGAGCAAGTTTTATTACTTTGTTTCTACTACTTTCAGTCATTTGATAGCTGCTCTGTTTAACTTTCAACAGGAAATATGATAGATCATTTTTCATTTCTCTATCTCACTGGAAATTGCCTTCTAGAAAGGAAAAAATATAATGGTTTGTATGATTGAAAATATGAGATTAAGGAAATACCATTTTCTGCATATGCTACAGGAACACAACTCATCATGAAAACTCTGTGTTTTGGTACCATGAAGGACAAGGGGCTTTTTACTGTATTCCATTTTGGTATTGAAAAAAAATCATCCACTATTTACACAATTCTCTTCCATGTTGATAACTATCCTTAAAATGATAGAGACCTTTATGTTGTCTCTGTTGTCTACTTCATGGCTATTTTGTAGACTTTTTGGAATTGTTCTAAGGCTATCCATTGCATTGTTCTTTGAGACAACACAAAAGTGGTAGACTTTTGTCTTTAGTGACTTTCTTTGACACATTTCATGATAGACTATTTCTCTAGCATGACTGTCCACAAGGGAAGATAGTGATTATGACTGCTCATTGTCTTTTTGAACTGCAAGGGTCTTTGCTTGATTGGGGACTAATAGTGGTGATCTTTCTTTTGTGACAGTCTTGCTAGTGGACTCCTTTCATTCATTCTAAAACCTTGCATTAAACCTTCTTTGTATGCCCTTTATACTTCATTTGCAGCCTGCTGCTACTTTTGACAATCACTTTTATTGAGGATAATCATTGGAATTTTCTTGTCATAACTGTTTTCCTTATTAGATCTCAAACCTCCTTAAGTGCATGATGATTGTATTAGAATATTATGCATTGCCTCTAACTGGTAGATCTGTAACTATTCCATGATTGCTTTCTATCTCAGATAGTCATCTTGTTCCAGACTGGACTGTGACTGATAGTCCTCTTGTTGTTACTCTACTTATTCTTCCTTTCCATTTGAATGTTGATGGACTACTCACTATGTTGAATGCAATGTCATATTGACTATTACAACTCTTCATGGATGTTATGACATTCACCTTGAGCTAACTGTCATAGTCAAATCCATGGTCACTGTCCTCATAGGCTATCAACTTCCTAAACCTCCTTCATCCGTTCAAACCCATGGTGACTGATTTATCTTCATTTAGTGACTGCCCTCAACATCTATAAGATTGTTCTTCAATGAAGAAGATCATTATCCTCTCTTTTAACTATCTTTTGGTCTCTTTTAGACCTCATCTCAGATCTGCAGACCTTGTTACCATTGTGTAGGCCTTTTGGAACCTTTAACTCATATCCCTTAGGATTTGGCAAACTCTCATTTGGTTCTAGGATTTGTCAAATTCTTTTGATTAACCTTGATGTATGATGGTTCTTTCTACATTTTATACTATCATGATTCTTGTATTACTATGTCTGGACCTTTTGACTGCCCACTCTGCAATATCTTGCCATTATAAGCAAGGTTTCATCCTTTATGTCCATTGTTCCTATTCTTGATTTGTATTCTCAAGGTGTGGCTTCATCATATCTTCACTGAGAGCTACTGTCTTCATTGTCTTTCTAGACTTTCCTTGTCAATAGCCCTTCAAAATGCTCCAACTGTCCTATATTGGTTAGACTGTTATATTTGCTTCCATTTGATTGTCCCTCGACTAGACTAGTTGCTTTCTTGCATGTTGTTGTTGTTCCCAAGAACCTGATAAACTTGTAAACTTCTTACTTTCATTTTGTATGCAGTCATTTAACTGTTCTTCCACAATACTCAATCATTGTTTGTCATCCTCATGCTGCTCCTTTTAAACTTCATGGTTGTTGATATTCTTATGCCCTTTTGTTATCTTCATGAGGCTTCTGCTAGCATATCTCTGACTTTTCTTATTCCTTTCATGTTGCAGAGTATATCAATTGATGCCTATGACTTGATGTATCATACTTTATCATGCATTTAATTCATTTAACTCCTAGGCATATCTTTTACCTTGCTTGAATCTCCCTTCATTTGAATACACTGACACTATGATGCATTGTTTAATTAAAATGAACTCACGATGATACAATTTCTACATTCAAATGAAGTATTCTGCTTCTGGTTCACTGCTGTTTGATCACTGTTTCCTTAGTAGGATAACTATCATTTCAAAACAATACTAAACCTTATGCAAGTTCAAGAATAGCTATTCAGTGTTGCAATACGACAAACCTAAACATGCTTTTCTTGAACTGCCATGTTGAAACTGATAGATATGTTTCCCTTATTAATTGTAAAAAATGACAGTAAAGCATTAGATGATCTTGTCACTATTTTTACATTATATTTATGACTCTTTATCTCCTATCCCTCTCAAAGACTGAGAAAGCAACATGCTGGGCTCAACCCTTGTGGGAGCCACATTTAACCCACATGCTAAAATCAGATAAACAAGTCAGTAACATAACTTTCTCTATACCTGCACAGGAAACAAACATGTTAGGAAAATATGTGCATGTGATTGATATTTTTTGATAATCCTATTGGTTTTTTTGAAGGTCTATGTGATGCTGACTGCTTTATTGCACCTGAAAGTCAAATTATATGTTTATAGATGCATGGGCATATGTTGTATGATGACTCGTCATTTCTCTAACATCATTTTTCTATCCTCAATGTAGAAACTAGGGGTAGCAAGGAGACAAAAGCTGGGTGCAGGATATGCGAACAACAAGAGATGACACAAGGCAAAACAAATAGGACCAAGTCATTCAGGCAATGATGAGTCAACCTATACCATATGTGCATTTATTTCTTTAATTTCCTATAAATGTATAATCTCTTCTTTCTTTTGCAACAAATCAGTTAGTCTCACGGCTTGTGTGAGACCTTATACATTTATTTTGTCAATGAAGATTACTTTTCTTCTAAAAGATTTGTACAATCTTTCAAATATGATATGCATCTAAAAAAGCAAATTGGCACTGTAATTTTAATTTTCTCTATTTATGCACATGCATGTAATAAAGTAGAATAAAAATGCACCTTACTCTCAACTGAAATTTCAAAAGCTCTACCTGATTGAGCTAGTAGTGAAATTAGGTATCACAACCAAAGGAGTAAGAGGAAGATATTACCTCCTTTGTGATATCTAAGGAGCTTGGATATGCCACCAAAGGAGAAAGATAAGATCTTACCTCCTTTGTGATATCTAAGGAGCTTGGATATGCCACCAAAGGAGAAAGATAAGATCTTACCTCCTTTGTGATATCTAAGGAGCTTGGATATGCCACCAAAGGAGAATGATTATCATGAATTAAGGAAGGTGTGGTAAGAGTAGAATTGATATGTTCAATGTCTACTAATGCCTCATCTTTAGGAGAGAGATCGCTGAAATCAAAATAAGGTAAAGTAATGTCTTCATTCAATATGAGGTAGTACCCTTCATCCACTAATGCTTCATATTTTGAAAGGAGAGCATTGGAATGAGGGGAAGTAAGATATGTATTAATGATTTCATCCTCTTGCACCAAGATTTCCTTATTGTTAGAAGGAATCTTAGGATAGGGATTAAAAGAATACAAAGGCCATAGGAAAGTCTTTGTTTTTACCATATTTAAGGAATGGAACATCAAGTTCACAAAATTTTCAAGTAAAATTGGAAAGTGATGTAAAAAAGAAGACATGTTTGTATTTAGAGACTTTTGTTTATGTTTTTACTTTGAAAGAAAAGATAAATGTATGAATGTTCTTGCTTTCTAAATTAAACACAAATGAAGTGTGATATGCTATAGCAACTTATAATCTAATTGTAATAGGTAAAAATCATGTTAATAAGATCAAGCATGCAAATTGAAAAACCTAATCCTACCACCATCAAAGAATCAAATCCAAGTGAAACCAAAAACAAGCAATTCAAGCACAAGATCACCTAAATTGTATGATTCCTTGTTTGTGATGTGGATTGTTCTTCAATAATGAACAATTATGAAGATCAAAGCTGCCATGATGGATGGATAACGATAATATGCTAGATGAATGTTAAAGTTCTCAATATACTCAGGATGATAATATGGACGCTATATGAAATGATGGATGTTAGATGCATTGTATGGGATGAGAGGGTGTTTATATATATCTCAACCAAAATCAATCAATGGTGGAGATTTGGTGGCTATGTGAATGGTTAGGATGAATTGATAATCATAGATGAATGTGTAGATGACAAGTGGAGGGAGGATAAGGCTCATGTGTGATTGTGTACATAAAAAGTACTACATGTGAAAGATATTAAATGAAAGATGTAGTACAACACATAATTCAATTGAGAGGTAGACAAGTGTCGGCATGTGATGAAAGGTGAAGACCTAATTCAAATATTTTATTTGAATTAGTTGGGATATGAGTTGGAAATTAATTAAATAAATAAAATTTATTTAATTTATTGGGAAGTGGGATTATGAAAGAATTTTAATTAAATAAATAAGATTTATTTAATTAAAATAGATAGAATAGAGATAATTAAATAATTAAAGATTATCTAATTATCAATTAGAGAAAATAAAAGAAAATAGATAATGAATTAATTAAATAAACATGAATTTATTTAATTAATAGAAGAAAATAGGTGATTTAGAGAAAATGGAAATTGCTCAAGTGTGTTAGATAAATGCAGATGCAATATTTTGACATTAATGATAAAATGAGTCAATTTTAGATGTCTACATTTTACCCCTCTTTGATATAATGTTCGTTTAGAATGTTGTGTCAAAGAAGATACAATAATCTGCTGGATAAACAAGGTTATGCCCTAGTGTGACTGGCGGGTAATGCCCCCTCGAGAGGTAAGCCAGGCTAACTCAAAAGGGCTAGGTTGGCTTGCGATAAGATGAAAGGCTAGAAACAAGGTTGACACGAAGAAAATAGGGGTTGGGTGGGAGAAAGTGGGATGGTATAGAAGGAAATAGGCTTTGGTATAGAAGAAGTAGGGTTATGAAAGGGGGTATAAATAGGCCCCTCAAGGGCAAATAGGCTCATTTATGCTTGGTGCTTGTAAAAGTATTAGAGCTCTAGAGTGTTATTGTGCTTAGAGTGTCAGAGAGCTATTAGGATGGTGATTCCACACAGTGATCATCAGGCTGAGTGAGTGAGGACACATGGGTGACTAGCAAGAGCAGGTGTACCGGTATGTTTCAAAAACTTTTGCTAAATGTATAATTTTTAAGTTAAAAGCGTAATAAATGTACACACGTCCCTAGAAGTGAGTAGGTTTTAGGATAGAAAATTTAGGTCGCATAGAGATAAAAATTGGTTGCTTATGGTAATGTAGGTCGCTTATAGGCTTGAAGTGACTACTTATAGCAAAAGTAGGTCACTTCTAGTCGGCTAGGTCAAGTAGGGAAGCGAAATGCGCATAGGGTAAATTTAGATTGCTTATAAACATAGAGTGATCGCTTATAGCAATTGAGGTCACTTTTGACTAACAGTAGCTTGCGTATGGTAGAGAAGTATCTTATGAATAGGAACCATGTGCTTATAGAAAAATGACTCGCTTATGATCAAAAGGCTAGCGCATGTAGGAAATTGGGTCGCTTTTAGTAAAGATAGGCAGTTGTGAGCAGTCAAGAGTCAATTTTTAGCATAAGAGACTGACACGGTGAATGGAATGATGCAGGAGGTACTACCACCATTATTGTCACAGGAGCCACATCCTAGGGATTTGTGATTGGTCAAGGTGTTAGATGCAGAGGAGTGGCTGTTCTTAGATATCAATGGTTTAGAGCATGTGTCGAGATTAGAGCCAATGCACGCACATCGAGGACTTATCACATCTATGGTGGAGCAGTGGAGGAGCGAGCACAGTTCATTCTTGTTGCCGACAGGAGAGGCGATGATTACGCTAGAGGATGTTTTCTGGATTCTGCGTGTCCCAATTAATGGAGATAGAGTAGATTATGATCCTGATATAGGTCCAGCTACATTTAGATGATTATTCGGGACTCTTGACATTGGGGCTGAGGGCTCAGAGATTCCTATGGTGAGGATGGAGGAGCTTTGTGATAGACTACAACGGGTAGTAGTAGCTATTATCATATGGCTAGTCAGAGATAGACGGGTGAGAGGGTTTCTAGTTGGATGAGGGACAGTGATGGAGGGGATGTTCTCTTATGGTCCACCAGATATGCATGGGTTGAGTGTGTACTGGGGCAGCTATATCATTATCTACATGATTGTGCATACATGTTTGGAGCTAGTATGTCTACAAGAGTCACAGTTCTACACGTATGGGCATATGAGCACATTCTAGTGATGAGGCTAGATGGATGGGTGGCGAGAGTAGCAAGAGAGCCATATGTGAGGATGTACAGAGGAGCTCTTACCTATCGATAGTGCATGGGTATAATGTCCTGAAGACAGACACTGGATGAGGTAGATAGGTTTATATGGAGGCCATGGTTGAGTTGTGAGAGATGGGAGGAGGAGGATACAGAGCTGGTCTATGCTAGGTAGGCTCAATACATATTTGGTCGTGACATATATATTATAGAGTGATATTTGCTTGAGAGGGTGTTGAGACAGTTTGGGATACCACAAGCAGTACTAGTAGGTGATGCCATTTTTGGGAGGACTCGACAGAAGGTCTTTGATTGGGGACCAGAGATTGTGGTTGATACAACTTTGGTGGAGAGAGAGGGATTACAACCAGTTGTATAGTAGTGGAGACAGGGTCTTGCAGATCCTAGGACACTTCTAGATTATGATGCATATTGGGTTACTGCTAGACTAACTCAGTTGACGAGGCCTGGGGAGATAGGGGAGATTGGGATGGAGAGGCGAGTTAGGAGGTGACTACGAGCTCCAATAGTACAGGTAGTAGTACCAGTAGCTCTGGGGATTTAGGGACAGGGATAGGCACCGCCACAGGCACAAGTGCTAGTAGGTGATGATGTGGGGTTATAGCAGCTTAGGCAAAGGATTAGAGAGGAGAGGAGATGGAGGCAGTGAGCTCAGTTCAGACTGAGGAGGGTGGAGATAGATAGACACTAGGTGGTGATAGCCATGTGACAGGCTAGAGCACAGGCACGGGCATATCATGCATAGTCATAGGCTAGAGTGCAGTGGGAAGATGGACAGGATGATGGTACACTTGTGAGGGTGACTGGAGAGAGAGATACAGCTATACAACAGGTACAGATAGTGACTACAGAGAGATACAGTCGTGCAACAGGTGCAGGCTATTAGAGTTGAGAGGGATGTAGCTATGTAGTAGGTGCAGGCTATGATAGTTGAGAGGGATGCTCTGAGGATGGAGAGGGATAGGGCAGTGGCTGCATTGGGTATAGATGGAGCTATGATGTATCTATCCACTCAGTTGACACAGACACAAGGAGAGCTGAGGAGAGCACAGGGTGAGGCTAAGTATTATAGAGGCTTGTATTATGGAGCAGTGCCCACGGAGTAGGGGCAACCAAGTTATAGGAGTAGGTCAAGGGCTTCAAGTTCACAGAGGATAGGAGGATCAAGGTCTATAGATTCGGTGGTGGGGCCTCCTAGAGATGGTGGACCAGGTGCAGGACCCAGTGGTGGAGGACAAGGAGAGGGAGCTGCCAGTAGTCACTAGGGCTTCCTTGTTTGTTGTAGATTATTGTATCATGATGAGGCCAATGAGTCGATTGTACATACAATTTTGATGGCTCGTGGATAGCCCATGTTGTATATGTAGACACTTGTATATTGACACATTTTTATGCTATATATATATGATGGATTTGGTACTATGATTTTGTAATGATTATGGATGAATGCACTTATGTTATGATGTGATTTTCTTTGTATGGTTTCATGATTTATATGGAGGCTTATGATAATGCAAATGATAATAATGTATTATGCTAATGATAATGGTAGTGCAAATGGTAAATGATAATAGTAATACATAGTGTAAATGGATGCATAATGATAAGCTATACCTGCGTATGCCTAACACACTTGTTTTGCAGGATGAAAATGAAGGAAACAAAGATGATGGAATGAAGGGGACTGAAAGGAAAATAGGTAGATCTTGGTTGAGGACTATATGGGATGATGATGGAACGGATAAATGATATGATAGCTTTGAGATAATTTCTCATAAAGTAAAGAAATTTAATCCTTATGTTTGATATAATATATGGATGTTATGCACTAGGGTATAAAGGACCAAGGTGTCAAGATATCCAATGCAAAACTAGCATACTACAATCTTGTCTAGATGTATGAGGGCAAAATGTTGAACCAACATACACAAGATATGAATAGAAGCTAGTGTTCCAAGATGGACTTTGACGCTACAAGCAAAGGTTTGAGCTTATTTCCACTACGCATAATGACATCTTGCTGGCTATATGTATGGAAATAGTCTTAGCATAGAATAGTCTCAATGCATAAAAGACTGTTTAGCTTCTTAGATGCAAAAGATATTGATATGCAAGATGCTACTCCCAACACGTACAAGATTCCAATATGCATAGGAAGAGAATAAGATCATCCCACAGACACAACCTATGAAATCCATATGACCATGCCCCATTCCATACTTCATCGCAATGTACCAAGATATGATAGTTCAAGGCAGTCTTGATTTAGGCATAGGAAGGGAGACAAAAGATAAATCAAAAGATAAAATAAAAGATACTGTCATCATGTTCTCTTGCCAATTTTAAGTGCTCTTGGGTGGATTAAGCTAGTGCCTTGTTGAGAGGAAAGTTGCATCCTGTTGAAGGCTAAAAGTTGATAAAATGCTATAGCAAATGTTAGCTTAAGGCATGCAAACAAATAGCTTTTTGACTTATCCTTGATTTTGTTAAAGTGCTTGAGCTTTCTCTGATACACATAGTCAGCTTTTTGCTTGAGCTGGTCAAAGAAAAGATGAAATGGGGTGGATTGTCTATGCTTGCATACTGGATACTTCCTTCGTATTCTAGACTGCCTACATACCCTGTATCCACAGGATCAAAGCACATTACGATGGTGATGAGACATGATGAATATGTAGTTCTGGGTTTATTGATGATGTAAGTGATGAAAGATAGAAGAAAGTGAGATGAGAGATCGAATGCGATTAGAAGAAAGATGGAAAGATGATGGGAGTCTATCACCCATGCCTGAATCTGAGTGCTTCCTTCGTAGCTCAAATTGCCTACATACCCTGTATCCACGGGACCAAGGTAGTTACAATAGAGATGAGATGTAGTTCTTGTTTATTGTGTTGGTGGTTGATAGGAAACAATCAACTTTATTGCTTGGATTTGTTGTGTTGTTTTGATGTTTTGTGTCGGGTTTTGCTATGTTTTGATAGATATGAGCTAGAGCTGTAAATATCCACTTCCACATAGGATTCGACAAGTACCCCCAGTGTAGGATGAAGCTTATTAAAAGGATGCTGAGATAGGTCTGTTTATATGGATAATATACTAAGGTGCCAAATGATATCTTAACCCCAACAAAATCCAAACTACGACAACTATCATAGCAGAAGCAAGGATAAAAAGGTTTTTTTATTATGGGTAGATAAGGGTGAAAGGCTGGTGATGTTTATATAAGGGCGATAGTGGATTATGGAGGCTAGATAGAAGATGATGTTATGGAAATCTACGATCAAACAAACTAAGTAAATGATGGAAGCTGGTCTCTACACATAGCACCTGTTTGCTAGGTTTTCACTATGGTACTTATCCAAGGCACCTGTTTACTAGGTTTTCACCAAAGGATGAATTATTTATCTTGTACTATTATTTTTTTGTCACCCAAAGTGCCACAAGGTGGTTTTCACTATTGGATGGGTTTTTTTTTGGGATATGCTGAGACTCATGGATAGAATTTCTTTAGATGAACGCTGTTAACTGGTTCATCTAATGGAATACCTTCAGGTGTTGAGAGAGTATATACGCCTGATCCATAGACTAATGTGATGACAAAAGGACTAAGCCAATTAGGTTCAAACTTGCCCTGTTTCTCATGATGTTACTGATTCCTTTGATTTTCTTTAAGGACAAGATCTCCAACTTGAAACCTTCGTTCTCTAATCTTTTTATAGTAGCTACGATGTAGATGATTTTGATAAACTTGGAGATGGTTGAGTGCTATAAGACGTTGTTCATCTAATAGTTTAAGATCATGGAGTCTGGATACTCTGTATTCTTCGTCTGAGATAATATGCTGTAGAGATTCTTACAGTGAGGGGATCTCAACCTCAATAGGTAAAATAGCTTCAGTGCCATACACAAGGGCATAAGGAGTAGCACTAGTGGGAGTTCGAACACTTGTTCTATAGGCCCATAGTGCAGGATGGAGTTGTAAATGCCAATCATGACTAGCTTCATTGATTGTCTTTTTAAGGATTTTGATAATTGTTTTGTTGGAAGCCTCAACTTGGCTGTTACTTTGAGGATAGTAAGGCGTAGAGAATCTATGTTGGATATGGAACTTATTGCAAAGATCTCTAACCTCTTAGTTCTTGAAGGGATGACCATTATCAATGACAATGGCTTGAGGGACTCCATAACAGAAAATGATATAATGTAAAATGAACTTGGATATTTGCTTGCCTATGATGTATGTCATTGGTATTGCTTCTACCCACTTTGTGAAATACTCAGTGGCGGTGATAATGAACTTATGACCATTTGATGAGGTAGGATGGATTTTCCCTATGAGGTCAAGTCCCCACTGCGAGAATGGCCAAGGAGTAGTGATAGGTTGAAGTTCATGTGCTGGTACATGTATTAGATCCCCATGTTTCTGACATTGTAGACATCTCTTTGCAAATTGTTATGCATCTTTCTCCATAGTTGGCCAATAGTATCCAGCTCATAGAAGTTTCTTAACAAGACTAGGGCCAGTGGAATGTGATCCACAAACACCTTCATGTACCTCACGTAAGGCAACCTTTGCTTCCTCAGAATCAAGACATTTAAGAAGGATTCAATCAAGACTCCAACGATATAAAGTGTCTCCTAGGATAGTGTAGTGAGAGGCTCGATGGATAAAGGTTTTTCGTTGGGTGTTTGATAGTTGAAATGGTAATGTTTGATTGTGGAGATACTCGCATATATCCTCATACCAAGGCAAATTGGGACCAACAATCTCACATATAAGCTCAGACTGTGGTACTTCAAATGTTGGGATCAGAAGCTGTTCAACCAAAAACTCACACTTATGTGCATTGGAAGGCATGTTGAGAAGAGATCCTATCATAGCCACAGCATCTGCTGCTTTATTTTGTATCCTTGGGATCTGCTCAAAAGTAATGCTGTCAAATTATTTCTTGAAATCCTCAACCATTACTTTGTATGGAAGGAGCTTGTCATATTTTGTTTGATACTCGTCTAAGACTTGTTTGATAACTAGTTGGGAATCACCAAAGACCTATAGTTGTTTAATAGCCCATTGCACTGCCATGCGTAATGATGTGATTAAAGCTTCATATTCTGCTATGTTGTCGGTACACAAAAATACAATCCTGTATGACTTTGGGATACAATCTCCTTGAGGTGTGACAAATAGTATCCCTGCTCCTGATCCATGTTGTGTGTAAGATCCATCAAAATATAGTTGCCACAATGTTGGAGAGGTTAGATTAAACAATCCTTCATCATGGAACTCTAGACGTATTGGATGAATATCTGTGATAGGTGTTGTGGCTAACTGATCAGCGATAACTTGTCCTTTTATGGCCTTTCAATCCACATATTGTATGTCGAATTCACTTAAAATCATGACCCATTTTGCTGGTCTTCCCATAAGGATTGCTTTGGAGAGAAGATACTTAAGTGGATCAAAGTTAGATATGAGCTTTGTTGTTTGGTTCAACATATAATGTCACAACTTTTGAGAAGCAAAAACCAATGCTAAACATGCTTTTTCCATAGGTGAATAGTTAAGTTCATATCCTACAAGAGTCCCGCTGATGTAATAAATGGCTTGTTCCTTTCCTCTATCATCATGCTAAGCTAGGAGGGCACCAATGCTACTGTCGTTGAAGATATGTAGAGTAATAATGGCTAATCAAGAATAGGAGGTACCAACACAGGAGGTGTTGCGAGGTATTCCTTTATTTTGTTGAAGGCTTGTTGACATTTTTCATCCCACTTAAAAGGTTCACCCTTACGAAGGAGATGTTGAAAAGAATGACACTTGTTTGCTAATTGTGAGATAAACCTGTAGATGGATTATAACCTTCCTTGTAGACTATGAAGCTGCTTCAGATTTGATGGCGGAGGCATTTCCATGATGGTTTTTACTTTGTCAGGATCAACTTTAATTCCTCGTTGAGACACAATGTACACCAACAATTTTCTAGATGTTACACCAAGTACGCATTTCTTTGGGTTTAGTTTGACTTGATACTCCTCTAGTCGGTCAAATATTTGTGCTAATACTTGTAGATGTCCTTCTCTTGTTTTGGATTTTCCTAGGATATCGTCAACATAGTCTTCCATGGTAGTGTGGAAAAGGTCATGGAAAATAACTGTCATTGCTCGTTGATAGGTGGCTCCAGTGTTCCTGAGACCAAAAGGCATTACAACCCAGCAGTATGTACCCCATGGACAAATAAATGATGTTTTATCTTGGTCTTCCTGTGCTATTCTGATTTGGTTATATCTTGAGAATCTGTTCATCAAGGATAGAATTTCATGTCCTGCTGTAAGATCTATAATGTTGTCTATTCTTGGTAATGGGAAGTCATCTTTAGGGCATGCATTGTTGATATCTCTAAAATATGTGCAACAATGAACTTGTCCATCAGGTTTTGCCATAGGTACCAAGTTTGAAACCCATTCGAGATAATCAATAGGCTTTATGAACTTTGCTTCTAATAGCTTCTGAATCTTTGCCTTAACCAAAAGAGCTATTTGTGGGTACATTTTGCATAGTTTTTATTTAACTAGTTTTGTATTAGGAGATACTACTAGGTGATGTACTACAAGTGACGGATCTAGTCCTGGCATGTCAGCATAAGTCCATGCAAAATTAATGGCTCTTTTTATGAAGAATGCTATGAAATATCTTCTTTCTTGCTCTGATAATGATGCTACCAAAAATGTAATCTTCAGATTATGTTCTGTGCCTAGGTTCATTTCTTGAGATTTTTCAACTAGCACTGTTGGTTTTTCCTAATAATCAATGGTCACAGGAAGATCAAATCCCCCATCCTTGGGTGCCTCAAATAGGTTTTCACCCTCAGATACGTCCTTTATTTTTACTTTTTCTCGATCAAGAGGCACCTTTCAGTTTTCACCTAGTGACCTATCTTTTTTGATTCTATTTATTTCACTTTTGTGATTGAAGGATTTGATACTTCTGCCAAAATATGCTAGTTTAGGAAAATCCATCATGAAACCTGCTTTGTGATCCCCCAATGGAATGCCTTGTTGTAAACCCATGAATTTAGCAATAGCTTCATCATTTTCAAATGTGTCCAATATCGGTGCCCCTTGTTGGTCCCAATCAGTGAGGTTAGGAAATATGAGAGAAAGGGTAACGGTCAGAGGGTTTCAACTAGATGAGGTGGTAGAAATCATGAAGATAGAGGTTTCTTGGAAGAGGTCGGTGATATGAAGGGATGAGTCATTGATGGTATCCGAATTAGAAGTCTCTCCTACTGAAGAAGGTCCAACTTCTGTATCAGAAATACACTTAATGTCTATGGAAGGCGGTACCTTTGGCTGATAGCCAAGGCCTTTCTTGTTAAACTTCTTAGACACAACAATGGTTTCAATAGGTCCTTGTTCTTGTGATCCCAATCCGGCATCTCCTTTGTAACCCATATTCTTAATGATACGAAACCCATTGTTATATCTCTCCACTTCAAGTTGTACTTGGTCATTCTCATCATTGAATATCCAAGAGTTAATGTCATCAATGTCTTCATCATCAAGGAATCCTCCTTTGATGAATACTGTGGGTGGAGCTTTTATGATGACTGTAGATGAAGATGCCTTGGATGTAAAAGGTTTACCATGAGATTTGGGAGATAAGGGAAGAGTTCCAACACAATAAGATTCTTGCAATGTGTACTCACCTGGACCGTGTTCAGTGTACTTGATGCAGAGATTTGAAGTGGCTTTGCTAGATGATGGCTTGAGTAAGGTGGATGGATCAATGTAGGACAAAGATAGATAGGCTTAGGTGTTGATAGGAATACAGTTAGGACTTTGATATTTGGCTTGAAAGGCATGAAAAAATTCAAATGGATTAGGGTCGGTGTGGATAGTGACTTCAACACCGTTATATGGAAAGGTCCAGCTTCTATATCAGAAATATACTTAATGTCTATGGAAGGCAGTAGCTCTGGCTGATAGCCAAGGTCTTGCTTATTAAACATTTTAGACACAACAATGGGTTCAATAGGTGCTTGTTCTTGTGATCCCAATCCACCATGTCCTTTGTAACCCATGTTCTTAATGATACGGAACCCATTTTATATCTCTCCACTTCAAGTTGTACTTGATCATTCTCATCATAGAATATCCAAGAGTTAATGTCATCAATGTCTTCATCATCAAGGAATCCTCCTTTGATGAATACTGTGGGTGGAGATTTTATGACAATTGTAGATGAAGATGCCTTGGATGTAAAAGGTTTACCATGAGATTTGGGAGATAAGGGAAGAGTTCCAACACAATAAGATTCTTGTAATGTGTACTCACCCGGACCATGTTCAGTGTACTTGATGTGGAGATTTGAAGTGGCTTTGCTAGATGATGGCTTGAGTAAGGTGGATGGATCAATGTAGGATGAAGATGGATAGGCTTTGGTGTTGATAGGAATACAGTTAGGACTTTGATATTTGGATTGAAAGGTGCGAAAAAATTCAAATGGATTGGGGTCGGCGTGGATAGTGACTTCAACACTGTTATATGGAAACTTGAGACATTGATGGTATGTGGAAGGAATGACTTTAAGGGCATGGATCCATGGACGGCCAAGGATAATGTTATAGGGAAGCTCAATATCAAGGACTTGACAATGGGTGTTAGTAGTGATAGGACCAACTTGGATAGGCAAATGGATGACTCCTTCAGTATCTCTCTCAACATCGTCATATGCTTTGATAGTAATGACCTTGGAAGTGCCAATGTTCTTAGAATATCCCAATTGTTTTATTAGTTTTAAAGAGCATATATTGAGACCAACTCCACCATCCACTAGTATTCATTTGATGAGACATTGGTTTACAAATGCTTCTATGTGGAGGGATTCATTATGTGATGGGTTAATGGATGGTCGAAGATCTTTGTTGGAGAAGGTAAGATGGTAAGGGGCTGCAGTGCTGGCTATCATAGATTGAAATTGTGTGGTATCGATATCATTAGGCACTAAAGACTCTTGCAATACCTTTTCAAGGATAGCTTTATGAGCGGGGGATATGCGTAGGAGCTCTAGGATGGAAATGTGTGCAGGAGTCTTGCCAAGGTGATCAAGGATATTATAGCTAGAAGATGGTTGGGGAGGATTGATAGGTGCTCCTTGAATGGTAACACTACCTCGTCTAGTAGTTACAACACAATTGGGAGCTTTGCCTTGGATAGTGATGGTAGAAATATGAGCATGGTCAATGCGGCCAATCATGGATGACTCATAGCTATAATGGATAGCATTCCCAGTATGACGGTTACTTGTCTTGTCATGAAGTGGAAGTGGATTCTTGAAAGCATCTAGATCATAGTTTGAAGTTTGTTGATGTGTCGATTGTGATGTTGGTGGTGTGATTTTAGCTAAACCTTGATCAATGCAATCTTGAATAACATGTTTTAAGTGCATGCAACCATTTGTTTTATGTCCTTTGCCTCTATGGTATTCACAATATTTGTTTTCTTTGTAACAAGGAGCTTTGAAAATAGGTACTCTGTTGGGTGGTGCTTATGGTAATGTGATGTCTCCCGCTTGGAGAAGTTTACGAAAGATTACCTCCATGGGTTCCCTAAAGGAGTAAATTGTTGTCGAGGTGTTGGATTTTCTCTTGATCAATTTTGTTGAAATGGTGGATTAGTTGTAGATGCGGCTTGAATGTTAATGGGAGATTTGACTATTTGTATGTTCTTTGCATCCACAATGCCATCATTAATGACATTTTTATTCTTATTCCAAAAATGGGATTTGTCACTTGAAGCTTGAGGATTGTCCTTGTTGTCTTTGAAAATTTTGATGGTGCCCTTAGCAATTAGAGATCACTCAATGGTGGTTCCTTTAGAGATAAGTTTGTCAAAGGTGCTAGCACTTTGCAATTGCAATTGGAATGAGAGCTCAAGATGAAGATTTTGAACAAAAATGTCAAGTTGCTGTTTGTCAGGTATTTGCCATGATAGTTTGCTAGCCATGTTATGCCATTGTTAGGTAAATGAGGATAAAGTTTCACCATTTTATTGTTTTTTATTGACAAGATCATTCATATTCACCTCATATTCAATGTTGAAAGAGAAATGGGATCAAAATTTGTTCACCAATTCCTCAAAAGTCTTGATTCCCAGAGGTAAGTGAGAGAACCATTCAAGAGCTTGTCCTGCTAAACTTCGGGGGAATAGTCTCAAAAGATATGTGTCATCTTGAGCAACATCGAGGCATGCAACATAGAAGCCTCTAAGATGATCATCCAGATTACCTTTCCCTTTGTATTTGTAAAATTGTGGGATTTCAAAATGTGGTGGAAAAGGCGGCATGTGGAGTGATCTATCAAATGGATAAGGGCATATGTCTCCCAAAGAAAACATCTTCTTGTTTTGTCCTACTACCTTGTTAACCATTTGTTTAACATCTGCTTGTGATACTTGCTGTTGTTGCAAAGGGGGTTGTTGGTTTGGAGGTGGAATGTAATATGACGTATATTGTGGTGGTTGTGACATGTATGAGGGTATGACCATTTGTTGAAGTTGCATGGTCACATTATCCATCGAAGGATTGGTATGCAACACATATGTGTTTGATGATTGTTGTCTGTGAGACACAAGTGGTGGTTGAGTGTAGTGTGATGGATTGACTCTGAAATTTTGCATCACATGGGAGCTAGAGGATGGATTGTTGTTGATCAATGGTTGTGAATTAGGAGTTGGATTTGTATTATGGTAACCAATGGAAGGGTTGGTGAATGAAGAAGAATGGACATTTGGGTGTGTATTTTGGACGACATGAGTACTGTGAGATGGATTGGTATATGTCATATATCAGGTGATAATAGGTAGTCCTTGAGTTGCATAAGATAGATTGACATTTTGTGAAGGATTGTATGGAGGTGGAGTGAGTGATGTAAGTTGATCAACATAAGAGACAGCGGGGGTACGATTGTCTTGGGATACAATAGGTTGGTCACTCATGTCAATGAGACTAACATTAGGGTTATATGGTGTGTTGGATGGATTTGTGGAATTAATGGAGACCATATTAGAAGTGGTAGGAACACTAGTTTGGGGTATGGCTTCCACATGTGATGCAATAGGAGTAGAAACTTGTAATGGCTGTGAGACTTGTGTGGCTTGTGATGTTTGAATAGCTTGTGAAACTTGCAGAGTTTGTGTTACTGGGATAACTTGTGATACTTGAGGAGTTTGCACTTGTGAAACATGGACAAATTGTGATACTTGAGGCATGGATATGGTCATGGTAGGAGTGTTGCAAATATGTGCCTAAGTGGTGTTGTCATTGATGTCAACATATCCTTGTTGCCATTGATGTCAACTGTATCCTATATTGCTATCTGTATAGAAGACTAGATTGTTGAGGATATTGAGAAAACTAATGACAATCAATGCATGTGGACCATATGGCTATGTAGAGGATTGTCAGAGGTTGCTCCAGTTAAGAATTGAGAAGTCCACATGAAGATTTGAAGAAGTTATGGCCATTTGAGTAGAATTGGATTTTGTAGTATTTAGAAGAGACAATGTGACAGTAAGTTGGTCTGGATTGCTTTGCAGTGAAATATTATGGTCTGCAGATCTGAAGCTATGTTTAGGAAGTCAGTGTGTATCATCAAATCCAGTGGTTCATGGTTTGGAGGTCTGTAAGCTATCTTTCTAGTTTGACAGTCATGGCAGATAGTGTTCTTGAGGTTCCAGAGGAAGATACAAATGATTATGGTAATTTGGTTTAGAGTGAATGTTATTGGTGAATTCAATGTGCTTGTGGACGTCTCTGGATCATGTGGCTACTATATTGGAGGTCCGCATTAAAGTTTGAGCTTGTTGATTGAAGATTTCTTCTTTGAGGTTGATGTTCTTCCCAGTCTTAGCCGACCGGATGTTCCTGGCATGTTGCGGATGATCTAAAGAGAATTTTATGAAGCATGGTATGTTAATGAAGTTTCAAGTCTCAGCTATGTTTGGCCGATAGTGTAAAGATCTATGTTAAGTTTAGCCGACCTTGTTGATCATTCCAAGGTTGATGAAATGTATAAATACTTGTTGAAGAGTTGTGGAAAATTATCCTTGTATGAAATGAATTAAATCCGAAGAAAGTATCAAACTTAGCAGAGTAGAGAAGAAGAGGAGCGAAGGGAGTATAGAGTGAAGAGTCAGTGAAGAAGAATTTGAAGATAGAAGCAGAAGTTTTTGTGAGCCTTCAAAGGGACTAATTTAGGCATGAATGTAGATGCTATTTCTCAGTTCATTATCTCTGTGTAAATCATAATTTCGTATAGGCAGTGAGCCTCTTCTTGAGCAGTGAACTCTGGGAAGTGCACCTGAAGGCATGTGCCTTCTATTTTCTTAAGTACTTTTAATAGGGTACGCATTTTGTGGGTTAACCCCCACCATGGTTTTTCCCTGAACCGGGTTTTCCACGTCAAAATTCTGGTGTTGTGTGTTCATGTTGTTTCTACTCATGTGTTGATCTATGCTTAATTGTTTACTGTTATCTCTCAGATTTGCACCCGTGCTGTAGTTGTGAAACTTTAGCAATCTGGAGTAACATGGGAATGATCTTGAAGTGTGGGACCTTACGAAATGAGATTAGACCTCTGGAGAAGGCCAGCTTCCTTGATTGGATATCACCTAAAACTACTAAATCTTTAGAGGAAAAGGGAGAAAGAATGCTTTTTTGAATGAAAGATAAAACAGGAAAACTGAAAGTAAGGGTGATGCACCAGACTAATTAAAAGAAACTTTCATAGAACTAAAAAAAGTACAACATAACTAGATACAACAAGTAAGCATACACAAATTCAAATGATCCTAGCAGAGGTGAGAAACATAATGATTGAGAGGAATGAAATATTCACAGACAATCACATGAAGATTCATGCTAAAACTAAAAAATTAGTAAAAGAGGTAAAAATGGCTTGCATATATTTAATAGAAAGCTTTGTTTGGAAACAGAAAGCCTGAAAGCCAAAAACTTTCCAACCTTATTTACATCTCTTGAATGCATATATATAGCATTCCAAACTAACCTAAGTCAGTTACAAAATTCACTCCATGAGCTGAAACAGAAAATATCTGCCTTTGAATGGCTACCCACCTACATAAGTTATGGTGTGGAAATATCAGGAACAAGGGCAAGTGGGAGATATTCCGTGTCTATCTTCAACCATGAATATCTGGAGTATCTGAAACAAGGTGGTGGAGAGATATTTTTGGTCATTGAATGTGAGCAGATTCCCCTACCTGCATTCTGCTCAAAATGGTCATCGAAATGTCCAGCCGCCAAAGCATACAAGGCTAGATCTAAAACTGAAAGTGAGAAATTGTCCCGGAAATCCCCGCTAAATGAAAGAGGAGGCAAAAATAAGCACTTTTGCCTCTTGCAACATGTCAAAATTCACCGGAATGGAGGAGATATGGGTAGTCAAAGTTTTGGTCAACTACCTGTATATATCACTTTGCATCTGTGTATATATCGCTATCTGAATCGGCCTCTGAAATGTCTTTGTATGTGCAAAGCGCTTTGTATACACCAACATGCAAGCGCAAGCTTTGTCTTTTGAAAAGGCCTTTGTATATATGCTTGTATCTTCAAATGTATGTCACCTTGTATATACAATACAATGGCCACATACAAGGGTGGGCCCCTTTACTTCTCTATCACCTTTTGCATGTATGTCCCTTGCCATGAGTCATCACCTGATTCATCACTGAACTGGTCTGAGAAGCAATGCTGAAAAATTGCATCTTCTTCCTTGCATTTGATCTTTGCATATCGCATTGTATATACAACATACAATCGCAAATATGCAAACCATCTGGAACTCAAAAGATTATGAAGCAAGCTTGAAATTACCGTTGGGTCCGGTTTGCATGTACCCTCTTTGTATGTTGGCATATACAATGCCCATAGCATGCAAGCCAAACACAAGCCACTTTATCAATCGGATTGGGAGAAAATTGAAATCTGGGCCTTGTATATTCATTCTTTGTATATCGGCATATACAAATGCCATATACATGCAAGCCGCGGATTTCACCCTTGAATTTGCCAAAACTGACCCCTGGGTCGGGTCCGACTTGTATATTTCCCTATGTATATTTCCTTTATATATCACAACATGCAATGCAAAATATACAAAGGAAAACATACATACAAACCCTGCATTTGAACTTGTACCTGGTTCGTTGTATGTGCGCTTGGTGGGCCCCAGGCTTTGTATCTTTCTCTTTGCATGTTGACCTTGCATGTTGGCCTTGTATCTTTGACTTGTATGTGTGAACATGCAATCACATATATACAAGCCACTGTTCTAATATACATTAGCCTTTGAATGATCCGCCTTTGTATATGGCGAATGTATATCTCACTTGCATCTCGCACATACAAACCCCCTTCACTGTAGTGAATGCATGTCGGCCTCTTTGTATATGCGCCTTGTACATTCCCAATGTATGTCTGCGGGCCCCACCAAATGTATGTCGGCCCTGTACATTTTCACTTTGCATGTTTCGATTGTATGTTGGGAACATACAAACCCAACATACAATGCGCGGACTCCACTTGCCTCACAAATGCAATTAACTATCTTCACCGCGTCCACCTTGTACTTGTTCACTTGCGTATTTCCCTTGTATATGTTGCTTGTATGTTTAACCCCTTGTATATCAGATTTGTATATGCAAACATACAAATCAAAATATACAAGCCACTGTTACAACTACCTTACTATATCACACATGCATATCTCCTTGTATCTTTGGCGAAAGTCCTTTGCATGTTCTGTCGATGTACATTGCAAAATGTACATTCATCCTTGTATGTTTGACTTGCCTTCCAAATTCTTTGCATATAGGAAATGTACATTCGCTCTTGCATGTTATCCATTTGTATATCACAAATACAATGCGCATATATAAACAACTATAGTCGATGCATATTATCTTTGTATATCGGCCTTGCATGTTGGACTTGTATGTTGGCGATATACACTCCACCGTACATTCTCACTTGTATGTCAACCTTGTATGTTTTCCGATTGCATCTAGGCCTTTGCATATTACGAATGTATGTTCCAAACATATAATGGCGAATGTATATGTGAATGTACATACAAAAATGCATATTGAAATACAAGCATGAAACTGAGAAATCCCAGTGGTAGAAAATACTTGAAGCTAAAAGATTTCTAGGTTTTTCTGGGTTTTTTGCAAAGAGACTCCAGGCAAGATTTTTGGAAAATTTGGCAATGCAGAGCATGAGTAATTGAAGAATTTACACCTTGTATGGACATTTTCCAAAGGATTTTCAAGGAAAATACAAGGTGAACTATTTGTCTCTGGACAGAGGAAAATAGGTCAACATTTACATCATTAATCTAGTTAAGAAAGAAGATTTAAAAGTTTAGAAAAGGTTAAAGTTTAGGGATAACTGATTCAGCCCCCCCTCTCAGTTGTCCAAACTAATTCCAACAATTGGTATCAGAGCCAAGTTCCTCTAAAAAGAGCTTAATCGCTCGAAGAGATCCAGGATGTCGACTGACAAGAAGGATAGTCCAAGATTCGATGAAACAAATTACTCTATTTGGAAGAGTCGCATGGAATGCCATTTACAATGCATGGGTGATGCTTATTGGTTAATAACCAAATATAAGTATGAACCTCTGGAGAAAGGTCCTTCAACTCCAGATGAACTCAAAGATGCTGAAAATAACCTTCAAGCTAAAAAAGCCTTGTTGAGTGCCCTGACTGATTCAAAAATGACAAATGTTTTTGGATTGAAAACTATTTATTAAATTTGGGAAAAGCTGGAGAATTTGTATGAAGGAGATAAATATGTCAAATGTGCCAAACTATAAAGTTTGAGAGGAAAATTTAAAAATATGAGGATGAGTGAAGATGAAAGCATCACAATCTACATGCAAAAGATAAAGGAACTTGTGTGTGGGATTAGGTGTGTTGGTAGAATTTTGGAAGAATCAGAGATTGTGGTAAAAGTGCTTAGATCTTTGCCTAATTCATACAAACATAAGATTGTTTCTATAGAGGAGATTAGGACTGTCTTAGATGTTACAAGAGATCACCTGGTTGGCAAAATTTCAGCTTTTGAATTGAGTGAATTTGGTGATTCTCTTCCTAAGTCTGAATCTGCATTCAAAGCCAGTGTATATGGAAAACAAAGATATGATCTGGGTGAAAGCTCTTCTACAAGATCAAATAGATTTGTGAAGACAAGAAAGGATCTTGAAGATGTTGAAATAGAAACTGTAGATCTTGAAGCTCTTATTGCCAGAAGAATGCCAAGAGGATCCGGTAAGTATGAAGGAAAATTACCACTCAAAATTTTTTTCTTGTAATAAGATTGGTCATTTTGCCTCAAGATGTCTGGAGAGGTTTTCAAAACCAAACCCTAACAAGTACAAGGGTCAGAAGAAGTGTTACTATGTCCAAGAAGATGGAGAAGAAGGGGTCACAGATGATGAATCTGATCATGGAGGTTCCTCTGAAAATGATTGGGTGTTCATTGCTATCAAAGAAGAAGATTTAGTGTCTACTAAATCTGCTAGCTGTACAAATGTGGAAAGTGCCTTGGCTGCTCAGGTTATTGCAAAAGATGAATGGGTGATTGATAGTGGATGTTCTCATTGTATGACTGGTGACAAGAGTAAGTTTGTGAGTTTTGAAAATTATGAAGGAGGACTTGTGAAATTTGGAGACAACTTAGCTAGTAGAATCCGCGGCAGAGGATCCATCTCTTTTGATGGTAAGAACAACACCAATGATGTTCTATATGTGGAAGGACTGAAACATAATCTTCTCAGTGTTAGACAGTTGGTTGACAAGGGTTATGGTCTTCGATTCAAGGATGGAAAATGCAAAATCTTGGAAAGTTCCAGAATTGAAATTGCATCCGGTACTCAAACTAGAGGTAACATCTTTCATTAAGTAGTTCAAGTAAAAGTTGTTTGATTGCTCAAACAGATCAAAGTTGGTTATGGCATAGGAGGATGAGTTATGTGAATTTTGATAACATTATCAAAATAAGTTCCACTCAAGCTATAAGAGATCTTCCAAGACTTTTGAAACCTAATAGCATATGTAGAGAATGTCAATTGGGTAAACAGAACAAAATTTCATTCAAAAGTAAGGAACAAGGTTCAAATGGGAGATTGGAACTGGTACATACTGATCTTTGTGGTCCTGCTAGAATTAGGAGTGTGCAACGAGATAGGTATTTCATGTTGTTGATTGATGATTACTCCCGAATGATGTGGGTAACTTTCCTAAAAGAAAAATTAGAAGCTCTTGATAAGTTTAAGGTGTTCAAGATGATGGTTGAAAATGAGATTGTTGGGAAATTGAAGTGTCTGAGATTTGACAGAGGTGGAGAATTCACTTTTGGTGAGTTTGATGCTTTCTGTGAAAATGATGGAATAAAAAGATAGTTATCTGCTCCTAGGACTCCTTAGCAAAATGGAGTTGTGGAAAGAAAGAACTGGACCATTCAAGAAGCCGCCAGGACCATGATGATGGAAACAAATGTTCCTCAAGTTTATTGGAGGGAAGCTATGAGTATTGTTGTCTACACTCTTAACCAGGTGCAGATCAAAGGAAATTCTGGTAAGACTCCTTATGAACTATGGTTTGGTCATCCTCCTACTATGAGATATTTTAGATTTTTTGGTAGTAAATGCTATATCAAAATAGATGAGGATTTAGGCAAGTTTGAGGCAAAAAGTGATGAAGAAATATTTTTGGGATACTCAACTCAAAGTACGGCTTACTGGTGCTTCAACAAAAGGTTGAAAAAGATTGTTGAAAGCACTAATGTTAAAGTTGATGAAAGCAAAGAAGGACATTCCAGGTACTATGGATATGATTCAAATGATCAAGATGAAAGTCAAAGTTAAGGAAGGCAAGTTCAAATCTAGACTCAGATCCATATTAATCCGGTAACTCCGGTAACTCAAGAGGTTAGTACAAATGATGAGGAACAAGTTCAAGAAACAGAAGTTCAAACAATTCTAAAAACCCCCAGATATGTAATAATGAATCATCCTGAAGATCAAGTCATAGGAGATAGAAATAAAGGTGTTCAAAATAGGAGAAGAGTTGCTAAAGATCAAGAAGAGATTTTTTTGATTTCAAAGATTGAACCTAAATCAGTGAGTGAAGCCTTCAAAGATGAAAAATGGGTTAAGGCAATGGAAGAAGAATTGATGCAAATAGAAAAGAATCACACTTGGGATCTTGTTCCTAGACCTAAGGACAAAAATGTGATTGGAACCAAATGGGTCTTTCAGAATAAACTAAATGAAGATGGTGAGGTTGTAAGAAACAAGACAAGGTTGGTATGTAAAGGCTACTCTCAAGTGGAAGGAATTGATTTTGAAGAAACTTTCACTCCAGTGGCAAGGATAGAGGAAGTTAGATTGTTTTTTGCATTTGCTGCCTTCAGAGATTTTAAAATAAATCAGATGGATGTCAAATCAACATTTCTGAATGGAGATTTGGAGGAAGAAGTCTACATTGAGCAACCGGAAGGATTTCAGTTGTCTAATCAGGGAGATATGGTTTGTAGACTGAGAAAAGCCTTGTATGGACTCAAGCAAGCTCCAAGAGCCTAGTATGCCAAATTGGATAAGCATTTGCTTAAGCTAGGATTTAGCAAAGGTACTGCTGATAGTAATCTGTACTTCAAGATTAATCATGAGGACATTCTAATTGTTGAGGTCTTTGTTGATGATATCATTTTTGGTGGAAATGAATGTATGTTCAAAGCATTTATTGATCAGATGAAAAGTGAGTTTGAGATGTCAATGTTTGGCGAGATGAATTTCTTCCTAGGTCTGCAAATTGCTCAGTCAGATAAAGGTATCTTCATATCTCAGTCCAAGAGAATTGTTGAAGAAGTTTGGAATGGAAGATTCAAAGCTAGTAGGTACACCCATGGTAATCGGATGCAAGCTAAGCAAAAATGATGACTCCCCCAAGGCAAATCAGAAAAGGTATAGATCAATGATTGGAGGATTGCTCTATCTAACTCAGACCTAACCTGATATCATGAATAAAGTTGGACTTGTTTCTAGATTTCAAGCCGATCCAAAAGAATCCCATGTTATGGCAGTCAAAAGAATTTTCAGATATCTCAAGGGGATAATTGATTATGGACTATGGTATCTAAAGGACAATAACTTCACTCTTCATGCATATACAAATGCTGATTGGACATGAGATCTGGATGATAGAAAAAGTACTAGTGGTGGTGCATTCTTCTTGGGGAGAAGATTGGTCTCTTGGATAAGCAAAAAGCAAGAGGCAATATCTCTGTCTACTGCAAAGGCAAAGTATATAGCAGTAGGAAATAATTGTACTCAGGTTCTGTGGATGAAGCAAATGTTGAAGGACATCAGAATTATGTTTGAGGAGCTAGTCACAATTTTTTTGTGATAATTCTAGTGCAATAAGCATCTCAAAGAATCCGGTATTGCATTCAAAGACAAAACATATATGTATCAAGTTTCATTTCTTGAGAGAGAAGGTAAATGAGAATGAAGTCAATTTGGAGTTTGTGCCTTCCAAAGATCAGATCACAAATATCTTCACTAAGCCTCTTCCCAAGGATACTTTTGAGTATCTTAGAAAGAAGTTAGGGGTTATTACCCCTCCCGATTAGAACTAAGATGCACTTATGTGCATCAGTTCGGTGGAATTATCAGACATATCTTGAGATCCAGATTGATGTTGAGAAGATACTACTCTAAGGAGTAGTCAATATGCAAATGTTGGAGATCAGTCTAAAATAAAAAGGGGGAGAAAAGATAGAAAATATGTGCCCTTTGCCATTGATGTCAAAGGGGGAAAGAAGTCATGTGAAAAACTTGGAAGTGAATAGCTGCTGGTGAAAGGGGGAGCAGTGAAGAAAATGGTTGCAGGTGTGATAAGAGAAAGGGGGAGAAGTTCTTGTCTTGATGGTTGAATTCAATTTTTCACATCATATGTTTCCTTCAATGACAAAGGGGGAGATTGTTGCAATTATGTGCCTAAGTGGTGTTGTCATTGATGTCAACATATCCTTGTTGCCATTGGTGTCAACTGTATCCTATATTGCTGTCTGTATAGAAGACTAGATTGTTGAGGATATTGAGAAAACTAATGACAATCAATGGATGCAGACCATATGGCTATGTAGAGGATTGTTAGAGGTTGCTCCAGTTAAGAATTAAGAAGTCCAAATGAAGATTTGAAGAAGTTATGGCCATCTAAGTAGAACCAGATTTTGTAGTATTCAGAAGAGACAGTGTGACAGTAAGTTGGTCTGGATTGCTCCGTAGTGAAATATTATGGTCTGCGGATCTGAAGGCATGTTTGGGAAGTTAGTGTGTATCATCAACTCTAGTGGTTCATGGGTTGGAGCTCCACAAGCTATCTTTCTAGTTTAATAGTCATGGAAGATAGTGTTCTTGATGTTCTGGAGGAAGATATGAATGATTCTGGTAATTTAGTTTACAGTGAATGTTATTGGTGAATTCAATGTGCTTGTGGAGGTCTCTAGATCATGTGGCTACTGTGTTGGAGGTCCACATTGAAGTTTGAGCTTGTTGATTGAATATTTCTTCTTTGAGGTTGATGTTCTTCCCTGTCTTGCTGACCGGATGTTCTTGGCATGCTGTGGATGATCTAAAGAGAATTTTATGAAGCATGGTATGTTAATGGAGGAAGTTTCAAGTCTCAGCTATGTTTGGCCGATAGTGTAAATATCTGCATTAAGTTTAGCCAACCTTGTTGATCATTCTAAGGTTGATGAAATGTATAAATACTTGTTGAAGAGTTGTGGAAAATTATCCTTGTATGAAATGAATTAAATCCGAAGAAAGGATCAAAAGTAGAGCAGAGAAGAAGACGAGTGAAGGGAGTATAGAGTGAAGAGTCAGTGAAGAAGAATTTGAAGATAAGAGCAGAATTTTTTGTGAGCCTTCAAAGGGACTGATTCAGGCATGAATGTAGATGCTATTTCTCAGTTCATTATCTCTGTGTAAATCATAATTTCTTATAGGCAGTGAGCCTCTTCTTGAGCAGTGAGTTTTGGGTAGTGCGCCCGAAGGCATGTGCTTTCTATTTTCTTAAGTACTTTTAAAAGGGTATGCATTTTGTGGATTAACCCCTACCGTAGTTTTTCCTTTAACCGGGTTTTCCACGTCAAAATTATGGTGTTGTGTGTTCATGTTGTTTCTGCTCATGCGTTGATCTATGCTTAATTGTTTACATCATTAATCTGGTTAAGAAAGAAGATTTAAAAGTTCAGAAAAGGTTAAAGTTTAGGGACAACTGATTCACCCCCCCTCTCAGTTGTCTGGACTAATTCCAACAAGGAGTGGGGGTGTGTTGTGAAACATGGCAGGGTGGAAAGCTCAAATTTTGTGAAAGGTAAGGAAGTACCTCGGTTGACATTATCAAATGTTCTAGAGTGTACTCTGAACGTGGTGGGTTTGATGGTGTAACAATATGCAATGAGGAAGATGGGTTGGAAGGTGGATGAGATTGCATGGATATGTGATGAAATGATGTGACTATAGTAGATGGTCCCTTTGCAACAATAATGGGAGTATTTGGATCTTGTTTATGAATGGTAGATATGTCAAAGTTGCTTGGTAACTTGGCTCCCATATGGGCTAGTTGCAAGAAATAGCGATCGAGATCAAATAAAATAAGCTTCTCAACTTGGTCCCATATGTGCATTTCTTTAAATTCGGATGAATCGCCTTGAGATTGTTCTTCATAGGTCTCTATAGATGGTTGAGGTTGCACTTGTTGTGAAGATGATGCTCTAATGGTGTATCCTTCGGGGACAAACATGTAAGAAGGCATACCAGTCGTGAATTGAGTTGCATTTATAAGGGAAGTTGATCGGGATTGTTGCATTTTGGCTTCCATCTCATCTCGCAATTTTGCTTCCATTTTATCTCTATATTGGCTCCTAGTTTGAGGCATGATATTGGTGATAAAGATTGAGCTAGTTTGTCTAGGTTGAGACCCAAAAGTTGCTGGTTTATTGGTTGGTTGTTGATGGTTTGTTTTGCTAATTTGCTAGTTGCTTTGTTGGTTGGATTTGTTGGTTGGTTGTTTTGTTATTGTTTGTTGTTGTTGGGTTGCTTTGTTGGTGGTTTGATTAGATAAACTTCCCTAGAGGATAACTCACAAACTCAAGGGAAAAAGCTGGCTAATGATGTTGTTTGCTGGTGTTGCTAGGGCTAAGTAAAGCCAAAGGGATAATATCTGCTATTGGTAGTTTGATTGCATTGATGATTGGTTGTTGGTTGGGGGTCTCAAAAGGATGGAAAGCTCAAAAGTTGAATAGTTTGGTATGCTTAAGACAAGAGGCAATGCTTAGATAGCTGTAGGTGATCAGGGAAATGCCTAGAAGCTAGTGACAGTTCCAAAGGATAACATATTAAGCTTGACTGATGCAGGTTAATGAGATTCGACCAAAAGCGACAAGTAATAGCTCATATGCGACTTAGAAAAGGCCAAAAGCAACTGGTAATAGCTCAAAAGTGATCTGGATGATAGAAAGTAATAGGATACAATGTCAACTAGAAGTGACTCAATTTACTAAAGGTGACTGGTTTCAGTGTAAATACGATCTACTATTGTCTGAAAGTGACCCAATTTGACAGAAGGCGACTGACTGCTGTTTAAAAGCGATGCAAATTTTCTAAAGGTGAGTTGTTATAGTTTAAAAGAGGTCTATGTCTGTTAGAGGGTGTATTTTGATAGGTTTTTGACAAGAAAATAGTAATTTCAGTCACCCACACTCACAACAATCACAAACTTGTACAACTTAGGCTAGGAAAGGACTATATTTGTTGAATCTCCTTGCCGTACCTATTCAAAGAGGATAGCTTTAGGATCTTGGTAGCACCGAATCCTCCCTTGGCACTCATGCATACCAAGTTTTGGGTTTCCCAAAGCTCGCAAACCTTAGGATTGTCCCTGCTATATCTACTAAGAACCATGAGAATCGGGGTAGCTTCAAAGGTTTGACCTTCTGCGTCAACAAATAGAGGGATTTTAGCTACTACACAAGGTTGCTAGTAAGGGTATCCATTTGGGTGGCTACACGTGTGGTGATTCACTCTGTTAATAGAGGCTTCCTAGCCCAAAGAGGTTGCGCTCAATGGGGTTTTAGGGGAAACATTCGTTGGTGTAACACAACAGCACCCGTTGTTTGTGGCTTTTGACACAAACACTTTTCTTATATAGCAGCTTGGAAGAGCATGGATTTAGCCCGTTACTGCTTGGGTTGTACCCCTTCTCACATTGGGAAGGTAGGCCCTCTAAAGATAATAACAAGTTCTCATGCACCCAAGATCTATTTGATAGGCGAGGAGAGAAAATACTTTTTCTATTAAATTTGGGTTACACACATGCACACCAAGCAATCAAGAAAGATAAAACAAGCACAGAGCAAACAATGATTCTTTTTAAACGCCAAGCCCAAATGTTCCTAATTTAGTGATAAAAATATAATGTCTTGGACCGATCGAAGCTGTAACAGATATGTTAGTAGTTTTATGTAACCTCCTTTTCTTGGACAAATGATAACATGCTGCACAAATAGATGATTAGTAACCACTAAAACCAAACTGTGAATGACAAAATTGAAAGTGACACATAATTACCAGAGGTGATCAACTATTGCTCAAAAGCAATCTGAATTCTACCGAAAGTGAACTGCTACAGTCTAGAAGCGATGTAGAAAATCTAGATGCGAATTGTTATGGGTCACAAGCGACCTGAACCTGCCAGATGCATAAAAATTCCCTATTTATGCAAAACTAGGGTTAGGGTTATGAAAAAAATGTTTACCAAAGGTTGAAAACCCTAGAATGACAAATCCAGTGAATGAAATATAATTAGACAGACACCCTGCAACCATAGATCTATCAATTGGAAACCCTAGAATGATAATTTGATGAGATCTTGTAAAACCAAAGGTGTTAGGCCAATTAAAATGAAAACCCTAATCAAATTGACTAGCAAATGATGAAATGATGACCAGGATCCTGTAAAACAAAGATAAAACCCTTAATTGGTCAATGAAAATTCAGCAAAAACACCTTGCAAAAACCAAATGTTAGCAGAAAACCCCAATTTGCATAAAGCGACCAAAATATCCAAAAGTGACCGATTTTGGTTTAAAAGCGATTCGAATTTAGCTAGAAGTGATCAGTCTATGATTAAAAGCAATGCAGATTCAACCGTAAGCGACCGTTGTTGGTTCAAAAGCGATCCAGAAAATGCTGAAAGCGGCGGCTTGTAGCTTAAAAGTGATGCATAAATTCTAAAGGTGACTGGTTTTCTCTTAAAAATGACTGCAAATTGTTGTAAGCACTCTAAAAATCTAAACTTCACAAAAACAACTACAAACAACAAAGTTAATCAAGGAGGTGAGTCCCACCGGGCATGCCAAAATGTGATAGGTAAAAATTAGGTTAATAAGATCAAGCATGCAAATTGAAAAACCTAATCCTACCACCATCAAAGAATCAAATCCAAGTGAAACCAAAAGCAAACAATTCAAGCACAAGATCACCTAGATTGTATGATTCCTTGTTTGTGATGTGGATTGCTCTTCAACAATGAATAATTATGAAGATCAAAGTTGCCATGATGGATGGATAATGATAATATGCTAGATGAATGCTAAAGTGCTCAATATACTCAAGATGATAATATGGATGCTATATGAAATGATGGATTCTAGATGCATTGTATGGAATGAGAGGGTGTTTATATAGATCTCAACCAAAATCAATCAATGGTGGAGATTTGGTGGCTATGTGAACGGTTAGGATGAATTGATAATCATAGATGAATGTGTAGATGACAAGTGGAGGGAAGATAAGGCTCATGTGTGATTGTGTACATAAAAAGTACTACATGTGAAAGATATTAAATGAAAGATGTAGTACCACACATAATTCAATTGAGGTAGACAAGTGTCAGCATGTGATGAAAGGTGAAGACCTAATTCAAATATTTTATTTGAATTAGTTGGGATATGAGTTGGAAATTAATTAAATAAATAAAATTTATTTAATTAATTGGGAAGTGGGATTATGAAGGAATTTTAATTAAATAAATAAGATTTATTTAATTAAAATAGATAGAATAGAGATAATTAAATAATTAAAGATTATCTAATTATCAATTAGAGAAAATAAAAGAAAATAGATAATGAATTAATTAAATAAATGAATTTATTTAATTAATAGAAGAAAATAGGTGATTTAGAGAAAATAGAAATTGCTCAAGTGTGTTAGATAAATTCAGATGCAATATTTTGACACTAATGATAAAATGAGTAAATTTTAGGTGTCTACACTAATCTAGCAATTAATCAATATAGTAGAAGCCTAAGATAAGATTGCAAATTATGAGAACTAAGTGCAAGACTAGTTACCAAAAAGGTAAAACTTTTGATAACCACCATAATGAAGAAGTATGAATGCAAGATATGAGATAAAAGAAGCTATGTAACCTAGATTCTTAGTCAGATCTATCACCTATTTAACCACTAGTATAGATCTGAGTAATCATATCATAAAATTGCAAGCGTAGGATATGTCGGGTTCACCAAAATGTTTAATGGGAAAAGAGGAGCCTAGAATTACCACTCAATCAGCTAGGTCAACCCTTTCCATTAAACATTAGGGCACAAACTGAGCTTAGCTACTGCCTTGAAGGAGAGCCAAACTACAGGGGTTCTGCCCTTTTGTTGTAATTGACAAGATTGAGTCAATTACATTAGATCTAGGGTTTATTTAAAGAAATATGACAAAACAAAACTTACAGATTTGACAGAGATGGAAAACTAGAAAATAGGACCTAAAGTGAGCTATATAGAGTTGTCAGAGGACACTATCAAAAGTAGGAGCAAGATCTAGAGGACCAGGGCGCTGGGCACTTGAGTCCCAGGGTTTCGGGTTGAACTTTAGGGTGACAATCTGTATTCTGCAACCTTTCATCTCCTTGTTATTTCATGTCAAAAATCTTGATGTGATCTGCGCATAGAAAAGAGGGAAAAATGGTTATGTTGTATAGAGGCTTGCCTTAGTCAAACCTTATGTAAGTGTTCCCACTTCCACAACAACAATGATAAGTGTGATAGAGAGTGTGCACCCTAGGTAGGCAGAGGCAAAATATGTAATAAATAATGTTCTATCAAATGAAATAACAAGAGTTACCATGAGCATAAAACCCCTAGATGGATGTATGCCGTGACATGGATCATCCACAAGGAGTTTGATGAAGGAAGGAGCTTCCTTAGAAATTTACAATAAGGGTTAATGCTTGCAACAATAATTTGTAGAAATAGAAGAGCTTTCTTGAGATCATCAACATAAAGAATCATTAGGGGAGTTTTTTGCATTAGAAGCATTAGGAGGAAATGAGTGTTCAAGACTTGTTTATATATGATTCTCAATTACTTTTCGAGAGCCCAATTGAATTGAGGCTGACAAGGTTTATCGCATAAGTCATGAGGCTGACATCAAGATGTGAGTTGTCAGGGCCAAAATGACAAGACCGGGGCACCCTAGTCTTGGCCTTTTGGACCACCCAAAAGCTGAATGATAGAGGATTCCACTTGGATTCTCATAGAAGTAATGGAGCTTGCATAATGTTAAAAAGGATGAACATGTAATCCAAAACGGGTGCCAAATGTAATGAAATTGTAATAGGATATACAATTTTTGACAGTACACCAAGGACATCTCGCATCCACAAACCAATGCATGCCACTTGGTGAATTCTCATGAATCTAAGCCTCTCAACCAATCTCCACCATTGATTCTTCAAATCAATCTCATCCCTTCATCCAACATCCAAAAATCTTATAAATAGAGTCCTATTCGAAGCATTTTTAAGACTCCATGAAACATAAAGTTATGCTGCTATTTTGAGGAGCCACCTACATCATAACAAAAACAAAGAGGACATACACACAACAAGGGTTAGCATGTGAGGTGAATTAGATAGTTTTTATTTTATGTTTGTATGCTTTCCTTTATTCCTCTATCAAAGGTAGCTTAGAATTTGAGTGAAATAGGTTATTAATTTTTTAAGTTGTTTCCTAGGCTCATTTTCTAGTGTATACATTTTGGCACACCTGGTGGAACCCCCTAGGGTCCTTATCTAATCAATTTTGTGTGTTTTAAGCTTGTTTGGAAGTTGCAAGTCCCATTTTCATCATTCTCTAGCTCAGTTAAGTGGACTTGAATATGTTTTGGTAGATTTGTCACCTAAATTGTAAAGCTTCTGGTTAAAACTGTGTAGCTTTTTTTACATTGACATTTCAGATCACACTCAGTGATCCATAATTAAGAAGAGAAAGAGATTTGTCACCTATTTTGGTGGATCTGTCTTAATCCTGGTTCCTGCTCACTACACCTATCTCTATTTCAGTGGATATGTTCCTGAATCAGTGGATGCGTTCTTGATTTTAGTGGATTTATTTCCTAGGTAGACAATCCACTTCAAATCTTCCCTAAACTTCCCTAATCTTTTTCTAATCATTTCATCATTCTATTTTCTAACAGGGAGCCCATTTTATAGGCGTTATAATGTCAAAATTTCCTCTCATCATCTAATTTCTTCCAAAATATGACCTTTTTTCTTGCAAAATCCATCTTTTTAGGTCTTGAACATAGATTGGTGGATCTATTCCTAAATTAGTGGATGTGTCACCTTTTTTGGTGGATCTGTATCAAGCCTAGTGAGTGTTTTCATAGCCTATCTTTGTTTTGGTGGATCTGATTGTCTTTTGGTAGATTTGTCCTGTGTTTTGATAGATCCGTTTTGTCATCATTTTCTGCAATTTTCTTCACATTCGATTAATCTAACCCCTAAATCCTACAACCTTATACATGTTCCCTAGTTTCTAACACCATTTTGTGTAGATATCATTGGTCCAAGACCCATTTTTCAACTACTAATCTTATGGTTTTGTAGCCCACTTGTCAAAGGACTTATCTTACTTTGCACTAAATCTAGGAACATCCATTTTGGGGTTAAAAATAGCATTGTTTGCTTTGTTTGGGGTCAATTAAGGTGTATGCTCTCCTCTTGCACTTTGTGTGATCTTGGGGATCAAAATCCTTGATTTGATCTAATATTGTATCTTGTTCATCCCAAGAACTTTGGTGTGTATGCTCTCTCCTTGTGCTTTGTGCGACCTTGGAGATCAAAAACACCTTGGAGTCTTTCCTCTAGGGGGCCTACCTCTAATTTCATCATCAAGAGGATGACCTCAACACTTGTGTTTCGACAAGGTATACAAATTTGGAAGAGAATCAAAATACTCCTTCATTGGGGAACACTTGTCATTTGGGTGAATCTTGCAAGAACTTTATACCTTGCAAAGTGAAGGAGGAGAGTGGATTACTCTCTCACACTACACCATTATGCTTACCCCTCATTTGATGGACATAGGCCTCACATACCTTGTGTTTATCGAGGATATCCCCTAGATGTTCATTCATCCTAGATAAGACCTTTTGGCTAATCTTTTAGTGTGGTGCAAGATTTAGAAACAAGCCTAAAGATACTCACCATGTACTTCATTGAGTAGACATAAACATTCTCTTTGGGTAAGGCATCAAATATTCCGAGGGAAGGGAAAGAACCTTTGTGCCACTTGATTCCTAGTTATTTGCTTGAAAATATATTCCTAGTTAGGTAGGAATATTGAGAAGTATTGAGTGTGGGACGACACTAAAAGTCACTCCCATTTGAATAATCTAGGGTGTTGTACTTAGTGTGTATCCGTCATTGAAACCTGTACACTCCCCTTAATAAAAAATCCAAAGCCTTTGCAAGAATTTTTCATGAATGTGTGTGAATGTTATTTTCAAAGTTTCCTAAGGTCAAACATCCATCAAGCCATTTCTAATAAACTCTTAATCATGAAATTTTATCTTCCTCCAAATCACCCAAGCTCCACCTAGTTTAACATATCCATCTCTGTTTCGACATATTCATCACCTATTTTGGCGGATACATTTGGCCCAACCAAAACTCACAATCTATCTAACTCCAATTCAGTGAATTTATCTAGCTTTCAGTAGATCTGCTCTATGTTTCAGTAGATCCTCTCTCACATCAACCTCCTTCCAAAATTTGTCTTACTCCATTTCAATGATTCCACCCTCATTTCAGTGGACATGTCCTAAGTTTTAGCGGATATGTCCTTCTTATCCAATTTCATCCAAAACCATATAAGATCGCATGGATTCAAGATGGACACAAGATACTTGTAAGTGAATAATGCTTGGTGAGATTTCACATAGATCATACAATGATGAATTGTTGTGTGATATTATGCCAATGGATGTATGTCATATATTGTTGGGAAGACAATGGAAGTATGATAGGAAGGCAATTCCTAATGGAAGAAATAACACCTACACCATGAACTCAAATGGAAAAAAAACATATCCTGATACCTTTGGAAGAAGAGAACTGAAGTGAAGTATGTGGTAATGCCAGAATCTATTTGGTGGATGGAAGGAAATTTTTGGATGGATTGAGACATGAGAACATGTGCTTTGCATTGATTCCAAGGAAGTGTGACACCCAAAGTGTAATAAATGCAACCTAGAAGAAGAAGGACCACCGCAAAGGGAAGTATCTAAACTGTTGATAGAATATCAAGACATTGTGTCAAAGAATGTACCAGAAGGATTACCACTAGTTCAAAGCATCAGTCATCATATGGATCTAATACTAGAAGCCAAATTTTCAAACAAATTGTTGGAATACTCACTATCACTAAGAGGGGGGGTGAATCAGTGATATACAAAAGCCTTATTCAGTGTTACTCAAACAAATGCTTGATCAATTACTTTTAAGAACACGAGAATAAATGAAAGAAAGAATAGTAAGCCAATCAAGTACACATGACACCAGATATACATGGAAACCCAATGAGGGAAAAAACCACTGAGAGTTTCTTGAGTCTATTGCTCAAATCCAACCTCAAAAGAAAGAAAGATTACAATTGTTTTTGTAGCTCCAACTATAAGGTACAAAGGACACCTATGCACTATTTACAAAGTCTCAATCTCTCAAGTACAATGCACACTGGGTCAACTCAATCTCACCAAACTCAAGAGGCTCCAACCCTCGATCACCTAATCAACTCAACCTGACCATACTCAAGAGGCTCCAACCTCAAACACTTGAAACTTATACAACACAAAACCCTTAGAAGAAATAAAAGAATGTGCAAGAAATGATTCTATATGTAATCTGATTTGCACCAATAAAGACAACTTTTTCTGCATATACACCTCTGATCAACAAATCATCTTCACAAGAATGTATCTCATGTTCATCACTGAATGAAGGTAAAAAAAACCCCTCTCAACCTGCTTCTCTGAATTCTTTTCTCCTGTTCTACCTAAATCACATATCCTTCACATACAAATTAGACCCTTCTTACATTCATGGATAAAGATCTCTTAGTATGACTTCCTTTCAACAACCATAATAAACCAACAAAGTATAATGATCCCTTTTTGTTTGACATACAAAATCATAGATGAAATTGGACATAAAGTCTAATAGAGTATATTTAAGAAACCTAAAAAGTCTGTCATACATTCTCAAAGAAACATGCTGCCCTTTCTTCTTATATTCTCACTGCTCTAACAAAAGACACCATACCTTCTTAAAAAATAAGAGAAATCAAACTGACCCTTACCTCAAAAACATGAAACTTTTGCTCATGAAGATAAAGCACATTGTATTTGTAGCACAATGACTATCTTCTAACTCTACAAACTATCCATAATGATATTTTCTTGTTCAAATTCCTTGGACATCTTTCACAAAATTATGCAACCTTTTCACTGACAACCATCTATTCTTCATTCATAAAAAACCCTCTATACTCTTCTGCATATATACAGAGTATGTTTATCTAACACATATCATTCACTCCAAAACCATCATATACAGATCATCATTTTTTTTCTCTATTCACTAAATTGTATATGTAAAAGCTTTAGGTTTTTCTTTTACAACCCAATCAACACCTCAAACTACACATCCTCATTAGAGTTTTGTGTTTTGCATCAACGAGGAACCAAAAAATAGTTACTATATCCTGTTTAAACTACCAGACACAAGTAAAGCACTGCCCACCCATCAAATTTAATAGTAATGAATGGCCGTTAGGGTTCTAAACAGGTTTAAACACTAACCACATATCTTGCTCTTCATGGGCATAAAGAATTGAATTAGGGCCTTTAGACTTGGATTAGCGCCCATCGTATTAAAAATAACTTGAAGCATCGTTTACCCTAGACGTTGGGGCAAGTTAGAAAATGACCTGAGACCCTCAAACACATGACTTAAGTTGTAGGTGACTATTTATAACAGGTCAATAAAAATTAGAACATAAAGTGCTTTTTATTGTGATGGTCTCCATGGTATGCAAACGTAAATTTCTATGGTTTAAAACAAGGTTAGCAATTAGGTTTTTGAACACTAAGACACAACTAACCTTAGGAAATAGTGTGATTCTACCAACTTGTAACAAAAGGAAGACTTGAACCCTTTCAGAGAAAAGCTAGTAATACACAAGAAGAACATGCATATCTAGGGTTTTTAAACACAGGTAAAGGATACAAAGATTTCAACAATTTAAACCCTAGAATGAAGTATGTGAACTTGAGAAGAAGCAAGTGTGATTCTCTGATTGAACCAAGGTCTGAAGATCCTCTAAGAACATCTGACATGTGTGAAACTATTCAACCCTCTTGATTGAACCAAGATTTGAAGATCCTTATGATAAACACCAACAACTTGAAGTAACCAATCACTCACAATATGAGGATCCTCATGATAAACACCAACAACTAAGTAACTAATCACTCACAACTCATCACAACTCAAACTATCACTTCAACCTAAGCTCTGCAATCATCCTAAGACAAGATAACATGACAACACAAACACCAAGGTGATCAACTCCTCACTTTTGACATCAATGACAACCATATTATCAATCTCTCCCTTTGGCATTGATGTTAACCAATCAAACCTCTACACCTAGTTTCTCTTCTCCCCCTTTAACATCCAATGACAAAGGGCTAGCTCCCCCAGACAAGATACAATCAAGCACTAAAAGAGATCCTGATAAAAGAATTGTGGCAAAGAACAGTGGACTAGAATGATACAATATCATAAGAATAATAACAAAGTCAAAGCATGAAATCAATCTATATCTGTCTGATGCTACCCTGTATAATTACAACAAATGAATACCAATGTCTGAAGAAAATAGAGTAGATAGACTCCTTCAAGACAACATCTCAACAAGATTAATATTGCAATTCTACCAAAAAGACCAAATCTTTGAACATCATGCCACCTTTAGAGTTAACAACAAACATCTCATGACATCTAGTGATAAACTCCATATATCAACAAACTCTTTGCATGAAGAACATGTTGGATTAGGTCCGGACAACTAAGAGGGTGGGGAGTGAATCAGTTGTTACTTATTTACAATTTTTCTTCCTTTAATCTGTCTTCACCACTTATAATCAAATTAATGAAATAAACATTTTAGCATCACATAAGCAGAAATATAAATAACACACTTGACACCAAGATTTTTGATGTGGAAACCTGGTTAAGGGAAAAACCACGGTGGGGGTTAACCCATAAGAATTAATACCCTGTTAAAAGTATTTTACAAATGGGAATGCACATGCATTCGGGCTCACTACCCTGAGTTTACTATTCAAGAGGAGGCTCACTGCCTACAGAAAGGATTACAATAGATTTACAAAGATTTTGAACTGGTAAGATGCATCTGCCAATGCTAGAGATCAGTTCTGGTTAAGTGTAAATACTGACTTTGAACACTTCATCTTTATTTTGCTCTTCTCTCTATTCTACCTTCATTTAGATATCAAATTTTTGTTCCTTTTTCACATACACCCTTTCTTTGCAAAAAACACACACCCAAAATATCTGCAATCATTGGGTATATATATCCTTATCTTGAATTGCAATCACTTGCCAGTCAGCAACACCAACACTTTGAACTTTTTAAGGAAGGTCTATTCTGTTGGCTAGATCCATACACCACTATTGATGAGTACCAAAAATAACACATGTAGATCATCATACATGTCAGCTAGTAACATTCTATCTCATACATAGTTCATCAAAACACTTCTATTAGGTCTGCACAAGGATTAACATAAGTCTGCCTGTTCTTCACTGAACTGTTATGTCATACTAGGATCCAGTATTCTGATGCTCATAACTTTTAATCCCTTTATCACCGAAGGCTAAAAACTTGGATTTAGGTTGTCCTGGTGTCCCTTTACACTTCTTCAGATCTGCAACACATAAAGATTAACTGGAGAGATCCGCTGACCAAAATACTAGACTCTACTATATACTCTGTTTTAGGCTCCCAGACTTAGATTATCATTCTGACTTCCGGTATGACCAAATATTGTACTGCAGATGTGTTGAACAATCTTAGTTGCCATCAATGATAACATCTATCAATGCTATGTAGTGTCTCTTGCCAACAATCTCCCCCTTTGGCATTGATGGCAACACTTAGTGCAAAATGACTAAGTGTCTTAGAGCTACTCCACCTTTGTTTGTACCTTTGTGTCCTTCACTTGATTTGGTGCTCCCCCAAAATTCTCAAAAAGGTTCTGTTTATACTTCCGCATATGTACAACAAATAAAATTCTACTTACATGAACTTGAGAATGTCTGCAATACTAGTTTTTAATTGCACAAGTTTAGAGGCCCAAGTATTCTTCATTTCATCCAAGAGTGAGATGTGCCCACTTAGTAGAAATGCATATGCTTCTGCCTTTGCCAGATCTGGAGGATCACTTGTCTGAAGTGCATTATGTGCTTTGGATAAAGCATTATGCATGGATTATAACTTGGGGGCAATAAATCCCCAAAGTTCACACATCCTCTTCATAGTATTGATTTTCTCTTTTTCAAGTCCCTTTATTTCATCTGTCAAGCTAATGACCTGACATTCCTGGCTTAGAGGAGAGGCATTAGAGGATCAAAATTTTGAGATAGAATTGATATTTTCTGTTCTTGTTCCTTTATCTTCTTCTCAGCATCCTTATTGACCTTAGTCCATGATAGGCAAAACTTACATATATCTCCTCCATCACTTAGAGCATTATGAATGCTCTTTATGGTAATGTCCAGTATCACTCTATCACTCCTTATCAGATTCTTAACTTGACTGAATTTCTTATTCAAAAACTCTTTCTGAACCTTTGCCTCTGCAGATATTTCAAAAGACTCAAAATGTGAGTTTATTGAACTTGCAAGATTTTTCAAATGGCCGGAGGGGGAATCATTTTGATTCTTCTAATAAGTTGGCATTAATTTCTCTAAAACTCCAGTTGCTAGCCCCAGCAGCTCATTGTCCTCTAAGTGGGATTTTATCATCTTTTCTCTGGCTTTTACCTAGGTGAAGGATGCTATTTTCATCAATTGCAATGGGGAGAGCGCATCCAGATTGGTTAGTCCTTGGAGTAGTTCAGGCTCATCAAGCTCAATCACTTCCTTTTCAAGAGGGCCTTTTACTACATCTACAGTGTCTCTTGCTAGATTTTTAGAACCATCTTTTTGATCATTAGGTTTTTCTACATTTGCTTTAGGTGCTTCAACATTTGCACCATCTTCTTCTGCTTTGTCTTTCTTTCCTTTTTCCTCCTCTCTCTTTGTTATTCTTTTCTGTGTTCTCTTATGAGGGACTCATTTCTACTTTCTCACCACTTGCTACTCAATCCAGAGGACTTTGTGTAGTAGCAATATCCTTTTCCTTCCTAGAGTGATCAGGTGGAGGAGTTATCTTTGCATCAATTATCATGTCTATCATTTCTATGTCCTCCTGATTGACTTGTTTCTCTTCCTAAACTTCTCCAACATTTAGATTTGATGAATCAAGTTCCAAAGGATCTAGAGTAATACTTTGGTCATTAATTCTTTTGTCAATTTCTTCTTCTGGTGCTTTTTGTTATGGAGCAGAAGGATTATCTTCTTCAACTTGTTTTTCAAAAACAATGTAGTATTTGTTTTTGTCTAAAGCTTTTCTCAAAATTTCCTTTGTTTCCTTTGTAATTTCTTTAGTCTCACCAAGCATTAGTTTGTTCATCCGGACTTTGCTTCTAAATTTATCTTTAACTTCTCTGAGGATTTCATCTGCTTCTTTTCTCATCATTACAGGGCATAAGGAGGAGAGAACATACTCTTTGAGTTCTATATCTTTTTCTTTAGCTGCTTCTTTCCTTATTTCCATTACTTTCCTCAAATTTTTAGGAAGTTCTTGCAAGATATCCAACAAGGCTCTATTGAACTTATTCAGATATATGATAATGGCATCTTCTAAAATTTTCTTGTTTGCTTGATCAAGGTTATCATAGTAAACTCTGATATGTTTTAAATTTCCATGAATAGTGATTATTTTTAAAATTTCATCAATAGTCATGGCAACCTTATTGGATACTTGCTTTTTACTAGCCCTCATGCTTCTAGATGGTTGATCTTTAGAGGTCTTTGAAGTTTTGACCCTTTTGGATCTTATTTCTTTCACTTCATCTGTTTCTGTCTCCCCATCATCTTGTGTGCTCTTGTGGGTTCTTGTTGCCTTGGTTTTCTTCCTTTTCCCTCCTTCACCGGATGGAGTGGATTCTGACTTCTTAGTGGAAGTGGACTTGAGTGGCTCATTAGGAGTTGTAGAACTCCTTGTCTTCCTTGGGGCTTCCGAGGGAATTACATGCTCACTTTTTTCCTGCTCAGTGTTTTTCCTTATCTTTTCAATCCTTTGTCTATTTTCTTTCACTACTTCTTTTGTGATCCCAATTCTTTTTGCATACATTTCCACTTGCTTGTGTACCTTTCTTTTTGTTTCTAGTTGTTTAAGTTCCACATGCAACTTTAAACTTAGTTCTTTATATGTTACAAAATTTTCAACAGAGGTGTCTTTAGGTTTGCTCAGGAGATGTTGAGGATACATGTCAAGAATTTCCTCATCCACTTCATAGCCCATTAGCATTATCCAAACTGTCCTTGGTTCTACAGCTTCCATCAAACATTGATCTATGTCTACCATAAAATATATTTCATTTTCATACTTTTCAACAATTGAATTAGGAATTCTTTCCCTTGCATGCATCAAGTTATGGAAGTTTTTGAAGTAACCCCAGATAACAATCTTTTGTGTCTGGGTATCACCAAGATGATCCCTAATTTTCCATGCCACTAGCCTATCAGATGTCCATTGTATACCCAGAACTCTCAGAACTTCATTCATGAAGTATAAGAAAATACATATTACCAAGGAAGCATACTTGAAGCAATTTTTCTTGTCCTTTTTGATTTTGTTTAGGTTTTCTAGTAGTTGGCTTTGTAGAAGCTCACACAAGTCATAATCCATATTTTCCTTTATCATCTGATATGCGTCATAAATAGCTATTCCAGAAACTAAGTTCTCCCTGCTGGAGTGGTAAATCTTATACCCAACTACCATGGAAGCAAACTTGACATTCAGATCAATGATGTCATTGATAGCCATATCTCTTCTGTCAAATTTTACTCTAGTTACATCAGTTGCTATTTTATTTTTGATAGCCTTAAGCATAGGTTGCCCACTGGTTGCATTTAGTCTAGTCACAATTCAGATTACATCTTTTGTAATCTTGAACGGCTTCAACAACCACATAAACTCATCATGTATCTGACTCAATACATACCTAACCCATTCGCTTTCATCAAAAGATGGAAATTCAATAACTTGTATGAAGTCTTTGTTCTCTAGGGTTTTATATTCTAGCTTCAATTGGTGATTGTCATTCTTCAAGTGGTTTTCAAATAAATCCAGTAGTTTTAGATTTCCAAATTCCTCTATATTGTAGTAAATGTAAGCCCTAATTTCTTCAACATGTAAAACCCCGTACGGAACTCCAGAAAATGCACCTAGTGGCTCAACCGCTATAGATTTGAATGGATGCTTCTTGAACTTGGAATGAGGCCTTTTAGTAACATCTACCACTAGAGGTGCAGCCATTTGTAAAAATTGAGAACTCAAAAGATTTCGCAGAAAACAGAAAATACCTTGCTACGTAGATTAAGGTTTTTGCTTGGAAATCCTTTTCTCTCTTCCAACTCTTGAAAATTCTCAGCTCTAAGCTTGTCCACTTCTTTCTTCTTGATTTCTATTGATGCAAAGTGTTTGAAATGAGGAGTGAATGACCATTTTAAGCTTTGCATCACCTAATTTGCCTTTGTAATAAATGCCCTACCCTAGCGCATTTGGTTGCTTTATTTTTAAGTAGTTTTTCATGTATTGTTCTACATATTGTCATATCCATCTCTTTTCTTTCAGAAATCCTTCCACATGGTCTGAAAAAATCCAAGATCTCTTTTCTTACTGTGCCAGATCTAGGCACTTACTGGCTGGGGGAAATTAATTTATAATGTTGCTCCCCCTAATCCAAGACTTCCAACGTAATTCCCAGAGGAATTATTAGCACCGGATTGTGGTGCGGATCCATTAATATTGTTCATAATGGTTTTCCTAACCCATATCTTGTTTGATTCATACTGAGTCTCATTTGTATCAATTTTTTCTTTGCCTTTGTCTTGTCTCTGTTCATCCAGTTTTCTATTTACAAGACCTCTTCTTTCATTGTCTTTACTTCTGCAGAATCTTGCAATATGACCAGATTTATTGCAGTTAAAGCATACAACATTTCTTTATTGATTTTCTCTTAATCTGCACTGATTAGCCATATGTCCAAACCCATTGCAAACAAAGTAGTAACCATTGAAAGAATTGCTAATTCTTCTGTTATTGGGATTATCCATTGTCATTCTTCTTCTTTCATTGGATCTATGACCATACCTATTACATTTGAAGCATTGACTAGAGAAGGATGGACCATTTGGATTTACTCTGTTTCTGCACCGAGTAGCTCTATGACTGAATTTGTTGTAGTTGAAACAATTTCCATTGAATGATGGATATCTTTGAGCATTTGGCTATCTTACTGGAGGTTTTCTAGGTCTGTTTCTCCCATTCTTAGGTTGAAGATTTCTTTGTTTGGATCCAGAGCTTTCACCTTTCTCATATCCAAGACCATGCTTGTCATCGACCCTTTTCTATCCTTCAAGTAGTGCTTCAACTTTAGCTAAACTTATCTTGAACTTCTCCTTGTATTCATTTGTAATATCTAGGTCATGTCTGAGAATGACTATTTGCCTTTCAAGTTCTCTCTCATTGTCTCTGCTTTCTTACAGATTAGACTCTAGATGGCTGCTATTCCATCCAATCTGCAACATTCTTCAGATCTTTCTTTTAGTTCATGTTTCAGGTCTTCTTCAATCTTCTTTCTATCTTCACTTTCTTTGGTTTACCTCATCACCCCAGATTCCATTTCAATTTTTAGAATGACTTCTTTTGAGAGCTTTTCACATTCTTTTGTTTTTTCTTTCAAAGCTTCATTCAAATCATTTTCTTTAGGTAAAATGGATAGCTCCAGGAGTAGCTCCTTTTTTCTTTACATAGATTTCTTTAATTTATCTTTTAACATTTCAATGGTGTCATCAGTATCTTTAAGTTCACCTCTCAGATTAATAATTTTTGTTCTAGATTGAGCAAGTTCTTCTAGGGCTGATTGAAGATCTCTTAATGAACCCATTTGAAAACTTCTTCCAAGATCTTTTCCTTAAGCTATTAGGCTCTTTTAAGGATCCCAGCTTTGATACCAATTGTTGGATTAGGACCCGAAAACTAAGAGGGGTGGGGGGGGTGAATCAGTTGTTACTTATTTATAGTTTTTCTTCCTTTAATCTGTCTTCACCACTTAAAATCAAATTAATGAAATAAACATTTCAGAATCACATAACCAGAAATATAAATAACACAATTGACACCAAGATTTTTGACATGGAAACCCAGCTAAGGGAAAAAACACGGTGGGGGTTAACCCACAAGAATTAATTGTTGATAAATGAGAGGGGGGGTGAATCAGTTATCTTAATTAATTTACCTTTTTGTTCTTCTTTAACAACTAGTGCATCATCAAAGCAAATAAGCATTCATAATCATGAAAGCAGAAACAAAGTCAAGATACATAACACAATGATTTTGACGTGGAAAACCCTGTTAAGGGAAAAACCATGGGGTGACTAACCCAAGAATGTATTCTCTGTTAGAAGAATAGAAATACAAAATGGCACTTGCCAATTAGGGCTCACTGCCCAAGCACACTGCTCACAAGAGGCTCACTACCTACAATAGTTTATAGAAGAAAACTAGATACTTGAACTGATGAGAAGCATCCACACGTGCTTAGGTTCAGTTCCGGTTAAGCTCAATATACTGATCTGCTGCACTTCATTCTTCCTCTGTCTTAGACTGTTGTTCTGTCACATACCGGACCTTTCCTTCTGCTACTACACTGCTCTGCTATTCTTCACACAACACACCACACAACCACACACCTTCTCATCAAAATCCATTTGGTATATATATCCGCACCAAGGATTTCATCATCTTTCTAGTCGGCATCTAGAATAGTCAATATTTTCCCAAACTCTAGTCTATCGGTTGAATCCTTGCTTATCAAGTGATGCGTATCAAAGAGATAGTTATAGAGGTCATCAATCAAGTTGGCCAATCATGAATGATACCTTAAGAACCTTGATCACCATCAATATCTCATTTGAAATAAGGTCTGATGCTCTGCCGATCAGTTCTTCCTCTATCTACTCTGTCAAATAGGACCCCAATACTTAGGTGCTCATATTTCTTCATCCTTTCATCACCGGAGGCTCAATCTCTGGAATCTATCAGTCAAGGTACTCCTCTTGACTTTCCTAAGTTCGCACTTTACAAAGATACTTCCTCTAAGAGATCCGGACCTAAATGTTAGACCTTGCTGCATGCTCTGTTCTTGGTCACCGGACCAAAATACTCTTCAATCTGACTTCCGGTATTGACACACCATGTCCTGCGGATGTGTGGGATGGTCTTTGTTGCCATCAATGACAACACCAATGAAGCTACACAGTGTCTCTTGCCAACAATCTCCCCCTTTGGCATTGATGGCAACACTTAGTGAAAAATGACTAAGTGTCACACTACACTCCCCCTTGGCTAATGCTCTGTTCTAATGTACACTTTTCTGGAGCTCCCCCTTAGGTAGATTCCACATTTTTCATTGCTACTCACTCCCCCTTTGACATCAATGGCAAAGAGTAGGGTCCGCACACCAAAACTCCCAAAAATCCAACTATACTTAGCCGCATAAGTATATATACATGTTATACTTACATATACTGTATTATATCTACAAAATTTGTCTTTAACTGGACAAGTTCTGTTGTCCAACTCTGCTTCATCCTATCCAAATTGAGATGTGACCACTCAATAGGAATGCAAAAGCTTCTGTCCTCTTTAGATCTCTCAGATCACTAGTCTGGGCTGTGGTCTAAGCATCAGTTAGGGCCTCATGCATGGCCTCTTAGGGATAATAATCCCTCTTAGTTCACTTAGTCTGCTTATCTTGTTCTTCTTCTCCTTCTCAAGCTTCTTTATTTCATTTATAGCTACAAGAATTTGGCACTCTTGATTCATTATGGAAGAGGAGAGAGGATCAAAACTTTGGGATAAACTTGACAGTTTATCCTCTTGCTCTTTTGCTTTCTTCTCAATATCCTTGGTCACTTTAGGCCAAGATAAGTAAAATTTATATATATCTCTGCCATCTTTGAGAGTAGTTTCTAAGCTCTTTATCCCAATATCCATAACTCTCCTATCATTTGATATTAGACCCTGTACTTCAGAGAATCTCTTATCCAAAAACTCTTTTCGGACCTTCTCCTCAGCTGATATCTCCAAAGACTCAAAATGAGTGTTGACAGAACTAACAAGAGACTTGAGATTACTGGATGAAGAGGCTGAGGAATCCTTTTGAAAGGATGGCATGATCTTTTCCAACACACCAGATGCTATCTCTATAAGATCACAGTCTTCCATGTGAGACTTTAGAAGTTTCTCCTTTGCCTTTGTTTGGGCAAAGGAAGCTATCTTCATTGTTTGAACTGGGGAGAGAGAATCAAAGTCAAATTGTCCTTGAAGTAGCTTCGGTTCATCAATCTCCATCATTTCTTTAGTCAATAAATCTTTGATAGTTTTTGTAGTGTCTCTTGCCAGAGACGGAGTCTTCTTTCCTACAGCAGATTCAGCACTGTCACTTGTGTTCTTCTCTGTTTGACCTTTTTGTCTTCCGTTCACCTCTTTTTCTTGACTGATTTTGTCTTTTGTTCTTTCTTCTCCTCTAGATTTTGATTCTGCTGGGGAAACCAGAGGAGAGATGTGTGCTTCTTCATGGACTTCCTCTTCTAGAATAGAGGAATCCTGGTCCTTGGACTTCTCCTCACCTATCTCCTTTGTATCTTCTACAATCTTTTCTGTAGGATCTTCCTTTGATGCACTTTGTCCATCAACATCAGAAGGTTTATCACTCATGTCCTCTATAATGGGAATGTTGAATCTTTTGTATGCATTCCGAAGGATCTCTTCTGTCTCTTTTGCTACTTTGTCAGTTTCTCCAAGCATAAGCTGATTCATTCTAGCTTTGCTCCAGAACTCATCCTTGCAATCTTTGAAGATCATATTCATTTGCTTTAGAGTGATTGAAGGATAGAGTTGAATAGCTATTTGTTCCCAGATCTCAATATCCTTTGCCTTAGAATTATTCTTTCTTATTTCTAATTCCTTCTCTAGGCTTTTGGGAATGAGAGATATGATTTCAATAAAAGCCTTATTATAGATATTTAGATGCCTGACTATAGCTTCTTGCAAGATCTTTTGGTCAGCTTGATTATACTCATCATAGAACTTAGTCATTGGTTTTAGGTTCCCATCTACAGTAACTGATTTGATGATATCATCAATGCACAAAGTAGGCCTTTCAACGAATTCTTCTGCCTTTTCTTCCTTGCCTTCACCGGTAGAGGGTTCACCGGATGTTTTCTTGTTCTTCATTTTCTTGATTTTTTCATCAGATTATGTCTCTTCATCATCCTTCTGGCTTACATAGGATCTTTTTGCCTTTGTCTTAGTTCTCTTCTCTGCTTTACCAGATGATTTTGCTTCCAGTTTTGATGCCTTTGAGCTCTTAGCAGTGGTAGGTGTAGAGGTCTTAGAGGATCTGGTCCGGGAGGGGACTTCCACCGGAGCACCTTCTTTCTCTATTTTTTCTTTTTCTTTCTCGTCCCTTTCTATCTTCTCTCTATTTGCATCAAGTGCCTCCTTTGAAATTCCATGCCTCTTGGCAAAATCTTCTACTTCCCTCCTTACCTTTCTTTTGATCTTAGGTTGTCTCAGTTCAACATGAACTTTTACACTTAGTTCTTGGTAAGTTCCAAACCTTTTTGCCTTAGGATCTTTGGGCTGGCTCAGCAAATGTTGGATATGCAGTTCTAGGATTTTCTCATCAGCCTCATACCCCATTGGCATGATCCATACTATTCTTGGTTCTACTACCTCCATCAGACATTGATCAGTGTCTACTATAAAGCACACTGTATCCTTGTATTTTTTAACTAGGGATTGGGGAATTCTTTCTCTAGCCTGCATCATGCTTTGAAAGTTTTTAAAGTAACCCCACAGTATTGTGTTTTGTGCCTTGGCATCACCAAGCCCATGCAAGTAATCTCTGATTTGAATTGCAACAGGTTTGTCATTCTTCCATACCCAACCACTGGATCCAGGCAGCTCATTCATAAAGTAGAAGAACAAAGACAGTATCAGCCCACCATATTTGAAAGAGTTTTTTTTGTCCTTCTTGATCTTTTGTAGGTTTTCCATCAGTTAGCTCAGAAGGAGTTCACAAAGATCATAATCTGCATTCTTTCTCAACATTTCATAAGCAGTGTAGATTGCTATTCCAGATATAGAATTTTCGTTGTTGGAGTGATATATCTTGTAGCCAATAATCATGGAGGCAAACTTAATGTCCAGATCTATGATATCCTCAACTGTCATTGCTCTTTTATCAAATTTAGATCTGGTAGCCTCACTCATAGTTTGGTTTTTGACTAATTTTAGAGTAGGTAACCCACCGGATGAGTGCAATCCGGTTACTGCCCTAATTGCTTCCTTGTTTATCTTGAATGGCCTCATCAACCACATAAAGTTGTCATGCATTATGCTCAAGACATACCAAACCCAATCATCTTTAGTAAAATAGGGGAAATGAATGTACTGTCCAAAATGTTTATTCTGGATGGCCTTATACTGAGGTTTTAGCTCAAATGATTCATCTATCAGTTCCTTGTGGTAGATATCCATCAGCTTGGATTCACCAAATTCTTCAATGTTTGCGTGAATGTAAACCCTAACGTCTTCTACATATAGAATTCCATGTGGAATGCTAGAAAATGCACCTAGGGAATCAACTTCTAGGGATTTATAGGGATGTTTTCTGAATTTAGGCTGCGGCCTATCAGTGATTTTCACCACATTTGGAGTAGCCATCTTTCAAAGATTCACAGAGAGATTTTCAAGAGCGGAGAATACCTTTTACGCTTTTAGGGTTCACGATGTGAATGGGATCGAATTGCTGGATGAATTGACTTCTGCAGTTGATCTTTGATGGGCTTGAGGCAATTTGTTGCAGAGCTCCTTTTCTCTTCTTATCGAATGTAGAATGAGAAAATGTTCAATAAGAGAACCCTTATATTTCTCTGCAAACCCTAATTCCATATTGCAATAAATGTGTAACTTAAGTCATTCCAGTTTGCCTTGTTCTCCTTGTTCTGAGAAAAATCTTTTCTGGATCACTAAGAAGCATTTAGAGTTGTTCTTAGTGATGATCGATAATCTATCTTCCTTTCCCCAAACATTTCATCTATCCATAGATCAGGATTCCTCAGTTTGAATCATATCAGATCTAACTGTGAAAAACCTACTTCTTACCAGATGACTGTTGAACCAGATTAGTCTTGGAAGATTAACCTATTCAAACCTTCTTGTGGATCTTCCATCTCTTTACCAAAGCTTATTTAGATGTTCCTCTGTGAACCCTTTAATCTGCAACATTCCTTGTGCCAATTTCAGGCACCAATTAACTAGTTGGGGGAAAATGTTTTTCCTTGTGTCTCCCCCTGAGCCAGAGCTCACCTTTTAATTTCTGGAAGGAATATTAGCACCAGATTCTGGTGCGGATCCATCCCCAATATTTTCTGTACTCCTTTTTACCCAAATCTTGTTCATCTCCCTTTGATCTTCATCCACATTCACTTTTCCTTTTCCTTTGTCTTGATTCTGATTATGATGTACCGGACCCCTTTTATCCTGATTCTTGCTTCTATAGAATTTGGCAATATGACCAGATCTATTGCAATTGTGGCAAACAACATTTCTTTGAATTTTTGACTAATATCCTCTTGATCTACATTGATTAGCCATATGTCCCATTCTATTGCATGCAAAGCATCTACCATCGAATGAATTGCTCATTTGCATATTTCTACATTCATGAGATTTGTGACCATACCTTTTGTAGTTGAAACACTGTCCGGAGAAGAATGAATTAGCCTGATTCATTCTCTTTTTGTACTGATTTGCTTTATGACCAAAGTTATTGTAGTTGTGGCAGTATCCATTGAAGGATGGATATCTTTGAGCATTAGGTTACCTTACCAGAGGTCTTCTAGGCCTGTTTCTTGGATTTTCTGATCTGGAGTTCTTCTGACCAGATCCGGAGCTTTCACCTTTTTCATACCCCAAGCCTTGCTTGTCATCTATCCTCTTTTGGCTTTGAAGAAGAACTTCAAGTTGAGCAGAGCTTATTTTAAATTTCTCTTTGTATTCATTTGTTGTTTGAAGATCCCTTTTAAGAGTGTCAATCTGATTCTCAAGTTGTTCTTCATTATCTCTAGCTTTTTCAAGATCAGACTCTAGATGCCTGATTATTCTATCCATTCTGTGACAATCTTCTGATTTATCCTTGAGAGATTATCTTAGATCATCTTCGATTTTTCTTTTCTCTTCAATTTCTTGGGTGAATTTTATAACTCCTGATTCTATTTCATGTCTTACCATAATGACCTCTTTTGATAACTTTTCACATAACTTGGTTTTCTGCTTCAGATCTTCATTTGTATCATTGGCTTCACCTTGACTTGCCAATTGCTGAAGTAGATCCTTTCTCTTTTACATAGAGATACTCAGTTTCCCTTTTAGTTCATTTATAAAATCATCAGCTTGTTTGAGTCTTTCCTTCAATTCATTGACTTCAGAGTTAGATTATTCAAGATCATCTAGGGCAGACTGAAGTTGTTCCCTCATACCATATACATCCATTTGAATTCCCAGATCTTCCTCAAGTTGTTAGGCTCTATTTGGAGGAACTTAGCTCTGATACCAATTCTTGATAACTGAGAGGGGGGGTGAATTAGTTATCTTAATTAATTTACCTTTTTGTTCTTCTTTAACAACTAGTGCATCATCAAAGAAAATAAGTATTCATAATCATGAAAGCAGAAACAAAGTCAAGATACATAACACAATGATTTTTACATGGAAAACCCTGTTAAGGGAAAAACCACGGGGTGACTAACCCAAGAATGTATTCTCTGTTAGAAGAACAGAAATACAAAATGGCATTTGCCAATTAGGGCTCACTTCCCAAGCACACTGCTCACAAGAGGCTCACTGCCTACAATAGTTTATAGAAGAAAACTAGATACTTGAATTGATGAGAAGCATCCACATGTGCTTAGGTTCAGTTTCAGTTAAGCTCAATATACTGATCTGCTGCACTTCATTCTTCCTCTATCTTAGACAGCTATTCTGTCACATACCGACCTTTCCTTTTGCTACTACACTGCTCTCTGCTATTCTTCGCACAACACACCACACAACCACACACCTTCTCATCAAAATCCATTCGGTATATATATCTGCACCAAGGATTTCATCATCTTTCTAGTCGGCATCTGGAATAGTCAATATTTTCCCAAACTCTAGTTTGTCAGCTGAATCCTTAATTATCAAGTGATGCGTATCAAAGAGATAGTTATAGAGGTCATCAATCAAGTTGGCCAATCATAAATGATACCTTAAGAACCTTGATCACCATCAATATCTCATCCAGAATAAGGTCTGATGCTCTGTCGGTCAGTTCTTCCTCTGTCTACTCTGTCAAACAGGACCCTAATACTTAGGTGCTCATATCTCTTCACCCTTTCATCACTGGAGGCTCAATCTCTGGAATCTATCAGTCAAGGTACTCCTCTAGACTTTCCCAAGTCCACACTTTACAAAGATACTTCCTCTAAGAGATCCGGACCTAAATGTCAGACCTTGCTGCATGCTGTGTTCTTAGTCATCAGACCAAAATACTCTTCAATCTGACTTTCGGTATTGACACACCATGTCCTGCGGATGTGTGGGATGGTCTTTGTTGCCATCAATGACAACACCAATGAAGCTACACAGTGTCTCTTGCCAACATTAATACCCTGTTAAAAGTATTTTACAAATGGGAATACACATGCATTCAGGCTTACTACCCCGAGCTTACTACTCAAGAGGAGGCTCACTGCCTACAGAAAGGATTACAAGAGATTTACAGAGATTTTGAATTGGTAAGATGCATATGCCAATGTTAGAGATCTATTCCAGTTAAGTACAAATACAGACTTTGAACACTTCATCTTTATTTTGCTCTTCTCTCTATTCTACCTTCATTCAAATATCAGATTTATGCTCCTTTTTTACATACACCCTTTCTTCGCAAGAAACACACACCCAAAATATCCACAATCATTAGCTATATATATCCTTATCTTGAATTGTAATCACTTGCCAGTCAGTAACACCAACACTTTGAACTTTGTAAGGAAGATCTGTTCTGTCAGCTAGATGAATACACCAATATTGATGCGTACCAAAAATAACACATGTAGATCATCATATATGTCGGCTACTAACATTCTATCTCATACACAGTTCATCAAAATACTTCTATTGGGTCCGCACAAGGATTAACATAAGTCTGCTTGTTCTTCACTGAACTATTTTGTCATAATAGGATCTGGTATTCTGATGCTCATAAATTTTGATTTAGAGGCTAAAAACTTGGATTTAGATTGTCCTGGTGTCCCTTTACACTTCTTCAGATCTGCAACACATAAAGATTAACTGGAGAGATCCACTGACCAAAACATTGGACTCTGCTATATACTCTATTTCAGGCTCCCAGACTTAGATAAATTATCATTCTAACTTTTGATATGATCAGATACTGTACTGCAGATGTGTGGAACAATCTTAGTTGCCATCAATGACAACACCTATCAATGCTATGCAGTGTCTCTTGCCAATAGAATATGTATCAAAGAAACATCTTTTGTCATGAAACAACTGCCTTTTGATTTGTCATGTAGCAGCTCTTTGACATGAAGCAAGAATGAACCACATAACACTGTCATAGACATGATTGATCAGCAATACCATCATGATTGTAAAATCTTCAAAATTATCTTGACCAAGATACCATGTGTTTAGGTTAAAATTGGATTTTGTTAATCTTTTTTTGTTTAGATGTTAAAATCTACCTCTCCACTAAACATTGAAGGATCTAGGGTCGAGTGGTGAGCACTATCATACCCTAGGTCACTTTTAGATGTAGGGAAATTTAGATTAGGGAATTAATTATCAATTCTTCCTTCTCCTATGTCCAATTGACCATTAAAACCCTAATTATGTAAGTATGACAACAAATTAATGAATTACGAAAAATGCTCTTGCAGATAGGAGTAAAATACTAAATTACAGAGTACTTGTTTTCAGGGTTCCAAAGCGGTATAGTTGGGGACACTGGAGTGGGCGCCCAAGTCCAAGGTACCTACTTTTTCAGGGAATCTAGACCTCCTTCCGATAGTGATTAGCCCTGTAACTTCTATTTTTTGGGATCTATTTGCAGAGGACACTAGAGCAAGCGCCCAAGTCCTGGAAGTGCTCCTTTGTCCAAATTTTCTTCAGATCCTGAATCCCTGATGCTTGCCAAGCCTTCCTGCAACTCCACTTTTTTCGGATGCGACACTTATAACCTGCAATCACAAGACTTGGTTTGGGGGTTGTGGTGTTTAGAGGCTTGCCTTAGTCAAACCCCAGAGGACACTTAAGTCTCTAAACACCGTTGTCAGATAAAGAAGGTGTGCCATTGTGAGGTAGAGGCTAAAAACCAAAGGAATCAACAATGAAAACACAATATTATGTCACCTTGTAGTGAAGCTCTCATGGAGGAAGATGCTCTTCATGCCATGAGGAGATTGATGCTCAAATCTGCAAATATCAACACATAAAACATACAAGTCTGCTCTTGCCACACAATAGAAAGCCTTCAATCACCTTGAGAATGCCTAGAGTTCACAATGATCATCTAATTGAAATCTAGTTTACAAATGAATGCCTACACATGCTTATATATGCATCTACAAGCACTCCTGCCAAGATATTCTAAATTAAAACTTACCATGTCGGTAAAGGGACCTAATAATGGTCACTAACTGACACCCAAAAATTGGGGCTGCCCCAAAATAGGGTAGGACTAGGGCGCGGGTGCCCAAGTCCCACCCCCTATTTTGGGTAGGGTACAACTCAAGGGGTCCTCCTAGGTCCCATTTGTCATGTTACCCAGGTCTCAGTCCATTGGGATGCCAAAATATGAACTAAGATGTCCTAAATGCACACAAAAGACCCAGGAGCTAAACCTTATGAGGGAAAAGCCCCAAAGGGGACATTTTCTGACATTACATTTAGCCCCCACATTAATGTATGTATAAACACGAGGCCAATACATGCATTAAAGTAAGGTCATAAACACAACAAACACATCAAACATAGAGAAGACATGCCAATCACATAGAAGATAGTAACAGGCATGCAAAACATGGAGAAGACAGTTATAGTCATGTAGAACATCGAGTAGACAGTTAATGCATGGAAGACACATTAATGCATGGAAGATAGAAATGATATCTTTTCTTTTTCTCATATATATGAAATGCAAATGCAAGTACTAGAAAGTAAACAAACCTCCCATAATACATGATGCACTATCATAGAGCGCAGGTCTTTGTATATATGGGGCAACACACACACAAGACACACAAAACCTCCCAAAATGCACAAAGCACTACCCAAGAGTGTTGGTCTTTGCATACGGGGCAACAAACATGCCACACAAAACAAGCACGTAAAAACACACACACTTGAAGACACAGAGAAAACACGGTAGACAAGTGATGGTGTGTTCCCTATTTTTAGGCTCATCACCATCTCAGGCACATTACAGGCACACACCGACAATTGGGATTCGCCACAACAATCACTAAAGACATGCTTAAGGGTTGAGTTAGTCATAGAACCTCTCCTCGCCTCCACAAAGGACTTTTGAAAATGATAGGATGATGTAATCTACTCTGAGAAATACACCATCGTCGCCTCTGCAGAGGGCTTAAGATAAAAAGGATATACACGATATCCCACCTCCGCAAAGGGCTTACATGATTGATTGATTGATTGCAAACAAACTTAGGATGCACGATGCACTACTCAAGAGCACAGGTCTCTACATTTGAGGTTAAACACATTGCTAACATCTATAATAGACAGCTTACCTTATATGCCCCCACCCTAAGGTGGTTGATATCAGTTATCAATATCAAGCACGTTAAGGTAGGAAGAAAACACACAAGGGGAACACCGACTTTAGCAAAGCCCATGCCCCCCGGAGGTGATGTACTTTACAATCACCAAATGTTCCCACAAACACATCCTTGCAAGAAACATGTTAGTGTCTACAACATCATGATAAACAACAACATCAATGCATATGATTAACCACACAAAGAGCAAAGGTTATACAATGAATTTGGAATTCGAGGATAACCGTGGGGCCATATCACGAAGCTCTCTGAATCAAGTACCACCAAGGCTAGATTCAAAGGAAAACAAAGGTACATAGAGCAATAGTATTGTTAAGGTTTGTAAATGCGACAGAAACATCATCAAATTCACTACGTGGAAAGCACAAGTACTTCCACTAGCCAAGCGTCAAATAAGATATACAACCCCATCGTCATATTAGAAACTAAGTCCATTTTTTGATTGCTCTCGAAAGGGACACTAGGTCCGCATCAGTATAAATGTTTGTCCTCATCCACCCGCTAGATGAAAACACTAGAGGAAGGGAAACAATAAATAAGAGGGGAGAAACAAGTGTCTTAGGGATAGTCATGTAGGAGGGTACCCCCAAGTCACCAACCATGACGCTATGTCCACAAGACACAACACACAACAATGAAATCAAAGAGAGAGACAATTTAGAAGAATGATGATACAAATAGGTCACAATAGAGGCGGTCTCCTGGTATTCCAAACCTTACAGGAGAATCCGAGGTCATCCCAGGAGGCCTAAACAACACATAACACATCATGGGGGAAGCACATCACGAGAGAGATAAAGGGTTAGAGATACTTACCTGTAGGGCCTTGGTAGGCTAGATGGTATCACGAATCTTGATCTTTATCTTAATGGTTAAGGTGTTATCACTTCTTCTCTCTTCCATGTGTTCATAAGTTTGCGAGGGTAATCGTGTAGGAAAGGTTTATCTTAATGATGGTTGAGAGGGGATGTTGCCATTGTTTGTGTCAACTATAGGAGTAGTTGAAATGCCATTTAAATGAGCTTGTGGAGGCATCCGAAAGATACCCATTTCAGTCCCTATATATGGTGTTGGAATGGCTTGAGTCAAGAGGATAGCTTGTTCTTCCACATCATGTAGGATTTCATTGCTTTCCAAAGTATGTGATGGTTCATAATTTGTGTGCTCGTTTAGCATGCAATTAAGAGGTTCTTGAACATCATGTGGCAAATTATCATTAGATTCAAGCAAATGGTCACAAAGAGAATTTGCATCATCCGAAGCTTCATCTTGATTAGGGAGAGCAGGAAGGGATGGCAAAGTAGTGTTTATAAATGTATTAATGATATCTTTTTCTTGTGCCAATATATCCTCACCAAGTGGGGTTATGTTGGGACAAGTCTCTTTGTTTGATAAATCACCCATTGCTATTTCATTTTCATAGGTCTCAGAAAGGATTTGTATTATATCATCATGAAACAAAGGGAGAGTAAAACAAAGGGAGAGGGGGAGTAAAGTTATCGCTACTACTTTACCCATGATTGTTTTTAGATATAAAATTTTTGAGATTCTCCATGATTGAAGGGAAAACATCCATAGTCTCACGAAAGTTATCGAAGTAAGCTATTGATTGAAGAATATCACATGTAGCACTATTGGTTATGTCAATGCCATAGATGTATGCAATTTGATGCAAGACTTGAGGATATTTGTTAGTGAACTTGCAAAAATTATCATAGTTCACAATGTACTCATATAAGTCTTCTAAAGATGTACCCTTAGGAGAATCCATTAATGCAAAATATATGAAAAAATGCTTAATTTTTTGATATGTTTTCAATGCCGGTGAATGAAACAAAGAATGTTGTAAGGATTTAAGTCAAAGGAAGCAAGATATATGTCTGATATCAGTCCAAAATAAAAATAAGTTCACTCTCAACACACTTTTGATGCAAATCTAAGATAATGCCAAGTTGATTATAGTGAAAATACGTCATAGAGAGCATTACAAAGGGTTTTTTGAGGAAAATGATTATGGAAATCAAACAATATCAGAAATAACAGCCACTTGGTACTAAAATATCCAACACAACATGCTTTCAGTGCCACTTAAGGTAAAACCCTAGTGAAAATATGGCAAAAATAGGCTATTTTTCATGATTTTTCAACTCCAAGACCTAGAAAACAAGGTGTTGTAAGGAATTTTAGGAGAGAAAGAAAATAATATCAATAATATCAATCACATAAATCCATAAAACTGATCACAACATGCTTGGAGTGCAAACTAGGTCAAACCCTAGGGCAAAAATTGTCAAAAAGTGTAGTTTTTCACCAAATTTTCACTACAAGAGCCCGTTAAAAGAGTGTCGTGAAGATTTTTAGAAGGGAAAGAAAATTATTACACTGATAAAATCAAATTAATGTGAAAATATCCTTCAGAACACGCCTATGGTGTAAGTTTAGAGAGTCGATAAGGCCAAATTTAGTGAAAAACATTGTTTTCGAAGCCCTAGGTTTGAGATTTTGGGACAAAATACTATGCAAATGTTTTGAAGTATGATTTTTTAAGGAAATTAAATAATTTCAGATCTAAAAATAATTTTCAACCTTAAAAATGCAAAATGCCCATGCAAATTTAATGAAAATGCATCAAAATTGCTAGTTTTTGTTGAAATTTTCAATGCAAAATTGTAAATAATTTAAATTTAAATGCAAATTCACACTAAAATTCAAGACTAAAGACAAATGCAAATTTGAATGAGCCTCTAAAATTAGTAGAAAAATTTGATAAAAGATTTTGCCTACAAACCCTAGATTTTGGAATTACTAGGTTATAAAAAATTGTCAAAATTTTCACAAAACCCTAGCAATTAAATGATGAAAATGCAAAGCAATATTTTGATTTTTTATATTTTTCTATAGTTTATATCAAATCTGATGCAAAAATCATGAATTAGGAAAATTTAGGAAGAACTGATGCAATTTAGTAAGCCCAACAATGCAATTTTTTTGTATTTTCCAAAATTTTCAATTTTTTTGAATTTTGCTTAATGCAATAAATTGAATGACTAAATGAATGAATGAAATCAATCCAAATCTACAGAAAAACACTCAAAAAGTTGCAACTTAAGTCCAAAAACACAGGTTCACTAAAATGTTTAGGGTAAAATTGGATTTTGTTAATCTTTTGTTGTTTAGATGTTAAAATCTGCCTCTCCACTAAACATTGAAGGATCTAGGGTCGAGTGGTGAGCACTATCATACCCTAGGTCACTTTCAGCTATAGAGAAATTTGGATTAGGGAATTAATTATCAATTTTTCCTTCTCCTATGTCCAATTGACCATTAAAACCCTAATTATGCAAATACGACAACAAATTAATGAATTACAAAAAAAGCTCTTGCAGACAGGAGTAAAATACTGAATTATAGAGTACCTATTTTTAGGGTTCCAAAGTGGAATAGTCGGGGACATTGGAGCGAGTGCCCAAGTCCAAGGTACGTGCTTTTTTGGGGAATCTAGACTTCCTTCTGACATTGATCAGCCCTGTAACTTCTATTTTCTAGGATCTGTTTGCGGAGGACATTGGAGTGAGTGCCCAAGTCCTAGAAATGCTCATTTTCTCAACTTTTCTTTAGATTCTGAATCCCTGATGCCTGCCAAGCCTTCCTGTAACTCCACTTTTTTCGGATGCAACACCTGTAACCTGCAATCACAAGACTTGGTTTGGGGGTTGTGGTGTTTAGAGGCTTGCCTCAGTCAAAGCCTGAAGGACACTTACATCTCTGAACACTATTGTCAAATAAAGAGGGCGTGCTCTTGTGAGGTAGAGGCCAAAAACCAAAGGAATCAACAATGAAAACACAATATTATGTCACCTTGTAGTGAAGCTCTCATGGAGGAAGATGCTCAAATCTGTAAATATCAACACACAAAGCATACAAGTCTGCTCTTGCTACAAAATAGAAAGCTTTCAATCACCTTGAGAATGCCTAGAGTTCACAATGATCATCTAATTGAAATCTAGTTTACAAATGAATGCCTACACATGCTTATATATGCATCTACAAGCACTCCCACCAAGATATTTTAAATTCAAACTTACCGTGTCAGTAAAGGAACCTAATAACGCTCACTAACTGACACTTGAAAATTGGGGCTGCCCCAAAATAGGGCAGGACTAGGGCGCGGGCACCCAAGTCCTCCCCCCCCTATTTTGGGCAGGGTATAGCTCAAGGGGTCCTCCTAGGTCCCATCTGTCATGTTACCCAGGTCTCATTCCATCGGGATGCCAAAATATGAACTAAGATGTCCTAAATGCACGCAAAAGACCCGTGACCTAAACCTTATGAGGGAAAAGCCCCCAAGGGGATATTTTCTGATGCTACACCATTCTTATATCATGGACAATTGTAATAGTTTGCTCAGTTTTTCTCTATCTATCACAACTCTTTACATAGATATATGAATAAGGTAAGATCACTATCATCAAGAAAAAACATTGTCATAAAAGAGAAACACTGTTCTTTCACTGCACTGTTATCATACATTTTCACTATTCACTTGAAATGAAAGAATCACAATCGCTGTCCAAATAAACACTGTCACATGAAACTCATTGTCTTATTTGTCTCTTATTCATTTGCAAACATGTTTACTAGGGGTACTTATAACTACAACAAATAACAACATTATGCTTTGATAGATTTCATACCCTATTCCAAGGCATCATGAATAAAAGTTGTGAAGTAGACAATACAACAACTCCTTGACACCTCTGTCTACTATCAGATTTTTCATAGACTCATCTGTATTATGTAAACATCTTCAAAGACATTCCAAAACATAAACAACATTGTCACCCTTGACTAAGATACCTCTATCACATAACATTTCAAATCTGCTGCTAATAATAGCAACTTATCATTATACATTAATCTACACTCTTCATGTCTTCCTTAAGTTTATGACATGAAACTCCATAGTAGTTCAAAGTGAAGAACTTTGTGTTTGATATTACTAGCAATGGTTGTTCAAACATGAATCATTTACTGACTACATGATTATCTTAAGAAAATTGTGCGAGTATACTGCACTCTAAATTACTATATTTGTGATGATAGTCATCCTATTTCTGCATGACTCATTAAAAATTTGAATGAACATAGCATCAACATGTACTTGACCAAATGATCAATATCACAGCTCTTAGGGTTCAGGAAGATCAAAGAAATAAACACTAACAATTATATGCAGATTAAATAACCCAAATATAACAATGAGGAATAACACAAAAATATCAACACAAAAATTTAACGTGGTTCACCCAATATGGGCTACATCCATAGAAACTCAGCCATCGAACAATTTTATTATTCAGTGCAAAACATAATACAATCTTGCGAATACATTGCCATAACATACATCCCAACCGCTTATAACAAGCTTTTTGGAAGCTTCTACAATTAGGGTTTTGCAATGTCATTTTTCTTTTGCCAGTTAACAAAAAATTAACAACTGAACCCCGACGAGGATACATGACTAGTGTATAGTACTTTACTTTCTTGATCAGTCACCACATACCAACAACAACAAGACTGTACTGTTGTCATCATGTGACATTCCTTTGAGAAAAAATATGATTCAAATTGCTACACTTGTCATACTGCACTATTGCCATAAACATACTGACAAAGCACTGTCTTAAAACAAGTCATTCATCATAAAATTGAACTACTAAGAACATTGCAAGTAAAGAAGCTCAAAACTAATTGATCTCAGATGATTAGACACTCTTGTACTATCAAACCAATATGGAGAGAGAAACTTTGCATCATCAAAACAATACAATATCAAACTATAGAAACAAAATCTCCTGAGCAGGAACATTAGACCAAGCATATTATTGACATGGAGCATGATGAAGAATCAGGGCATGAACATCATGACATCACAATGATCAAACTAGTGTCATTCCTTTTGCTAAGTTCAGACATAACTGTATTATCCTCAAGATGCCTTCAAAGAAATGAGAAACCATTGCTACACAGCACAAAAATGTCAACATATGCAATAGCTTAGATCACTGTAGAGACACAACTTCATTGTTGTTGCAAATGGGGTTTGAAAGATCAAGCAATAAGAAACTCCCCCTCAACTCATGCTACAATTTAAGCAACTAGAGATGTCTTTTGTGCAGTATGTACAAGATTAGGGTTTGCTTTTCCTGGATCTAGTTTTCTTCTCCAAACCCTAATAGGATCTTTCTTTTTCTTGCTCAAAACATCTCTTCTTATGACTCTAGATGATTTGTTCAACTTGCTTGTACAATGCTATACCTTATGTCCAAATTTATGACACTTAAAACAAGTGACATTATTACCAAGTTGAGAAGCAAAGAACTTATGTCTTCTTGAAAAACCAGAAACACCATTTCTTTCCTGAACATAGCAAAATATTGCAATATGACCTAGTTGATTACATTTGAAGCATGGAACTTTGCTTGACAAACTGTAAGAGTCCCTATTCCATCCATGTTTCCTTACATGTATCTAACAATCAATTACTTTATGACCAAAGTTATAACAAAAGTGACAATAACCAGGAAAGTGTGAATAGTTGTACCTTCTAGATTGACATTGTTTGGTAGGTGGAGATCTTGAGGACCTATTTGTCCTACTTCTTTCATCAACACATTTATCTACTATCTTCTTATTTTCAGGAGCAGCGACATGATAACTTACAGCAATTTTCTTTCTAGGTACATTTCTGACTTTAGAAGTTTGCCCCACTTCATATCCTAAACTTGCAGTATCATTATGCCACTTTTGTTTACCCAACATCTCATATAATTTGTTGGTTCTGTTCTCAAACATCTGATTTTCCTCTAATTACTTTCTCAAAGACACAATTTTTGCCTCTAATATCAGACACTCCATTGTTTTCACTTCAAGGTCTGATTTTGTCACATTTATTATTCTTTTTGCCTCTTCAATCTCTATCTTTAGAATGATGGTTAGTTTGTTTGACTCTTCTCCTTGTGCCCTTAAATCTACAACCGGATTTTTCACCTTGTCAAGATCTGAAAACACTTTGTCCTTGGAGTCTTTTTCATGTTGAAGTTGTACCTTTAACCTAGAATTTTCCTCTTTCAGGTTTTCAATCACATTGTAGGCAAATAATAGTTCTTTTTCAAGATCTACTCCTTCATCTACTTCTATATCAGATTGTACTTCACCTTCTTCAAACAACAAGGTGTCCTCTAACTTAGTACCTGATTCAACTTGAGAGCAACTTCTATCAACTGATTCTATATCATCAATTTCATTTGGTAAAGATAGTACCTTTTGATCAGTATGTGGCTTGGCATTTCTTCTTTCCTTGTTCATTCTACCTTTTGCCATGTATTCCACCTCTAGAATCTACCTTGGTTAGTTAGACACCTACAAGGAACCCTACTCTAATACTAATTGTTGGAATACTCACTATCATTAAGAGGCGGGGGGGGGGCGTGTGAATCAGTGATATACAAAAACTTTATTCAGTGTTAGTCAAACAAATGCTTGATAAATTACTTTTAAGAACAAATGAGAATAAATGAAAGAAAGAACAATAAGCCAATCAAGTACACATGACACCAGATATACGTGGAAACCCAATGAGGAAAAAACCACTGAGAGTTGCTTGAGTCTACTTCTCAAATCCAACCTAACCTCAAAAGAAAGATTACAATTATTTTTGCAGCTCCAACTACAAGGTACAAAGGAAACCTATGCACTATTTACAAATTCTCAATCTCTTAGGTATAATGCACACCTGGTCAACTCAAACTCACCAAACTCAAGAGGCTCCAACCCCTGATCACCTAATCAACTCAACCTCACCATACTCAAGAGGATCCAACCTTAAACACTTGAAACCTATACAACACAAAACCCTTAGAAGAAACAAAAGAATGTGCAAGAAATGATTCTATAAGTAATTTGATTTGCACCAATGAAGACAACTTTTTCTGCATATACACCTCTGATCAACAAATCATCTTCACAAGAATGTATCTCATGTTCATCACTGAATTAAGGTAAAAAAACCCCTCTCAACCTGCTTCTTTGTATTCTTTTCTCCTGTTCTACCTAAATCACATATCCTTCACATACAAATTAGACCCTTCTTACATTCATGGATAAAGATATCTTAGTATGACTTCCTTTCAATAACCACAATAAACCAACAAAGTATAATGATCCCTTTTTTTTGACATACAAAATCATAGATGAAATTGGACATAAAGTCTAATAGAGTGTATTTAAGAAATCTAAAAACTTTGTCGTACATTCTCAAAGAAACATGTTACCCTTTCTTATATTCTCATTGCTCTAAAACAAGACATCATACCTTCTGAAAAAACAAGAAAAATCAAACTGACCCTTACCTCAAAAACATTAAACTTCTACTCATGAAGATAAAGTACATTGCATTTGTATCACAATGACTGTCTTCTAACTCTGCAAACTGTCCATAATGATATTTTCTTGTTCAAATTCCTTGGACATCTTTCACAAAATTTTGTAACCTTTTCACTGACAACCATCTATTCTTCATTCATCAAAAACCCTCTATACTCTTCTGCATATATACAGAGTATGTTTATCTAACACATATCATTCACTCTAAAACCATCATAGATAGATCATCATCTTTTTTCTCTGTTCACTAAACTGTATATGTAAAAGCCTTAGTTTTTTTTACAACCTAATCAACAGCCCAAACTACACATTCTCATTAGGGTTTTATGTTTTGCATCAACGAGAAACCAAAAAATAGTTACTATATCCTATTTAAACTGTCAGACACAAGTAAAGAACTCTACACCCATCAAATTTAATAGTAATGAATGCCTGTTAGGATTTCAAACATGTTTAAACACTAACCACAGATCTTGCTCTTCACAGACATAAAGAATTGAATTAGGGCCTTTAAATTTGGATTAGCGCCCACCGTATAAAAAATAACCTGAAGCACCAGGTGCCCTAGACCATGGGGCCGGTTAGAAAACAACCTGAGACCCTCAACCATATGACTTAAGTTGTAGGTGACCATTTATAATAGGTTAATAAAAATTAGAACATAAAGTGCTTTTTATTTTGACGGTCTCCATGGTATTCAAACCTAAGTTTCTAGGGTTTAAAAAAAGGTTAGAAATTAGTTTTTTTTAACACTAAGACACAACTAACCTTAAGTAATAGTGTGATTCTACCAACTTGTAACAAAAGCAAGACTTGAACCCTTTTAGAGAAAAAGCAAGCAATACACAAGAAGAACATGCATATCTAGGGTTTTAAAACACAAGTAAAGGATACAAAGATTTCAACAACTTAAACCCTAGAATGAAGTATGTGAACTTGAGAAGAAGCAAGTGTGATTCTCTAATTAAACCAAGGTATGAAGATCCTCTAAGAACATTTGACATGTGTGAACCTGTTCAACCCTCTTGATTGAACCAAGATATGAAGATCCTTATGATAAACACCAACAACTTGAAGTAACCAATCACTCACAACTCTAAAAATCCTTATGATAAACACCAACAACTTGAAGTAACCAATCACTCACAACTTTGAAGATCATTATGATAAACACCAACAACTTGAAGTAACCAATCACTCACAACTCATCACAACTCAAACTATCACTGCAACCTAAGCTCTGCATTCATCATGAGACACAATAACATGACAACACCAACACCAAGGTGATCAACTCCTCACTTTTGATATCAATGACAACCATATCATCACAAAGTGGCACAAAGGATGACACCAACAGAGAATGAGGAGATAAATCAACAAATATAGGAGTTGTTGAGAAAATTGTTAATCAAGGAAAGTTTAATCCCATATGCAGTACCATTAGCATTATCAATGAAGAAAGATGGAGAATAAAGGATGTGAATAGATTCAAGAGCTATTAATAAGATCACCATCAAGTACATGTTTCCATTGCCAATGATAGATGACATCATGGACTGTTTGAGTGATGCAAATTATTTAACAAAGATTGACCTAAAAAGTGGATAGCATCAAATCAAGATTAGAGAAGGAGATGAATAGAAGACTACATTAAAGACAAATGAGGGCCTGTATGAGTGCTTAGTCATTCTTTGGGCTTACTAATGCACCAAGTACATTCATGAGATTGATGAATGAGATATCAAAGAGCTTTTTGGGTAAGTTTGTTATTGTCTACTTGGATGATATTTTAATTTTTAGTAGAACCAAAGAAGAACATTTACAACACATTAGACAAGTATTTTAGAGATTGAGAGAAGAGAAGCTGCTAATAAACATAAAAAAGTGTAGTTTCATGAAAACTGAGCTACTATATTTGGGGTTTGTCATTTCTGCAGAGGGATTGAAGATGGATCCAAAGAAAGTAAGGGTAATTTTGAGTTGCCAACACCATCAAATATCAGAGAGGCAAGATATTTTCATGGATTGGCAAGTTTTTATAGGAAGTTCCTCAAGAATTTCAGGGCCATTTGCACATAGTTGATAGAAACTATGAGAGGATACTAGAAGGAATTTAAGTGGACATCAATATCACAAAGTTTAAGAGTCATAAATGGACTCAAGATAGCCCAGGATTACCTGTAATCAAAACAACCTTCCACAACAAGAGAGAAAAGCAATAACAATGCTTTATATTGCCAAGAATAATGTTGCATAGAATATATAAGATGCAAAGCTTGACTTGATACACACTACATTGCATTACTCCACTACATACCATTGCATGAAATGTACAATGAGATACCTTTCTTATATAGGCAAGGTTGAGAGGTAGGACAAAGGCCAACTAGTAGAAAAAATAAACTAGATGACACAAATAATAAATACATCTAGACACCACTAATAAATGCATGTAAGACAAACTAGGAAGATGACAAGTGTCTTAATGCTATGACATGAGACAACTAGTGCAAAAATATTAAATGCCCTAACTACCTAAGTAAACTTAACATGCAAACATGTGTGACTAGGTCCTAACTAATGAATAGTTAGATAATGTGCCTTGTTCACACTACATAGGGGGAACCCAGATAGGAAACACCCCCATTCACACCAACACCCCCGTAAGTGAAACTTAGGGATAAGTAGACAAATGGAAAGATGTAAAGATGGGTCTCAGCTACTTGGCCATGTTAGATACCCATGCATAAACAATCTCTCACAAATAGAGTAAAGGGGAAAAACCCCTCTCCAAAAGAGAGAAAACAAGAAGAAAGTGACAGAAGATGTGATGGAAGGACTCAAGAATTCCTAGGAATACATCTAACACAAATATATAATCAATTATCCCCCAATAAGAGAGAATAAATGAGATGATAGATCGCCCCGACAATGAAGTAGCTCTTGTGCCAATGAATGTTTGAAGACAAAATACAATCCAATACCTACAAATAACATTTCTCCCATTGAGAAGAAACAAATCCACTAGTATATGTAGAAGAAACTCCAACTCCAAAAGAAGAGATGAGAGAAGAAGTCTCATGAAGTATGATGTCTTTAAAAACTACTCAAGTGTCCACATGTCACAATCAAAAGATGCCACAAAATCAGGTGCTCCATGCCTAATCAAAGAATGTGATATTCCAAGACAATAGGAAAACTCAAGATCATCAAGATCCAAAGACAAAAATGGTGTGACAATAGATGTGCCATAACTATCATCAAAGAGGAAAGATAAACCCTCAAATGTATCCTCCAAATTTGAAATATGATACTCCACAAACAAAGATGCAAAGTCTGATAACTAGGAATCCCAATCAAGAAGATTAAAATGATCCTACTACAAAGAATCACTAGAATCTTGCAAATAAGCATCATTGGACTCAATAAGAGCAATAGGTGATGGTAAGGTAACGATCTCAATAAGAGGAGAAGAGGGAGAAATAGAGATCTATGAGTATGAAGAATCAGGATGTGTCATATACTCAATCTCCTCTAAAGTAACATTTGTTACACATATAGTTCCTAGGGTTGTCATTGATGTCAACACTATTACTAGCTTGTCATTGATGTCAACAATGTCATGGTTGTGTGATGGTGTTCATGGTTGGATCTCATGTCCCATCCAACAAGAGAAGGTAGAAGATATAGTTCATATTAATATGGGAATTAGAAGCACGAAGATGATAAGATGCATTATTGATGCTACTGATGGCCTGAAGCATGTATGTTCCAAGTTCCATGATGATTGCATTACCGGAAGAGTGGTTTGTTGTTGACTGATTGAAGACAGTGTTGTCTCTATGAAGATTTTATTGTGTAGGATAGTGGAATGCTCCACATTCCTTTGCATTTGTAGATATGGCCATGCGGTTTTGGAATTGTGTTCAAGATGCTATGAAGGTGATAAATCCAAGTTTTCAGACCATTTGTCCTTATACTGTGAAATTTATGCATGATAGAGTACCAACATGTGTTCTAGCAGAGTATGCTAGTTTTGAAGGCCTATTGGAATGCTCATCATTCCTCCAGAAATGAATGATTGCACTTGTAGTTTTGAGGACATGTTTATGGATGTGCATCACATGCTCCCTTGTAGTTTCAAGGTTCTTGGTGGCCTGCAACTCAGTTTTTCAAATGACATCATGTTGCAGTGTGTTCTAGATGATAGATTATTCTCAGAGTTAATGATTGAAGTTGTGTGGCACAATTATCTAATGTGCAGTGGCAAAGGAGTGTTTGGGGATGTAGTATGAGTCATGTGGATTCATCTGGAAAAGTTTCACGAAGATCTTTCTTGTTTCTTGTACCGCACAAGGTTTTCAAGTTGATGTGGCCATTATACTTCAAGTCTTCATGTGTTTTTATTAAAGTTGTCCTATTTCCAAATGAATAGAGTGTGTAGATGTAAATCCTTGGTGTTTGAATCTATGAAGGATGTTTTGGACTTGGTTAAGCAAGTGTTGGGGTCCGCAAGGCATGGATCTTCTATTGGTGTAATGTGTGGTTTCACTTAGGACCTATCTTCTACATGTTTCATATTGTGTGTTGTCTGGCCAACTTGTAAATGTTTTTTTATGTTGTATCTGTTAGATCTAGGGCACACAACTGAGAGGGGGGGTGAATCAGTTGTGCAAAAACTTGCTTCTACTTTAAACACTTGTTTCTTCTTCATTAGTTAATAGCATATCAATTAACCATCCATGAAAGCATTATGCATAAACACAAGAGCAGATAAACATCAACACATTAAACACCAAGATTTTGATGTGGAAAACCCAATTAAGGGAAAAACCACGGGGTGATTAACCCAAGGATTATTTTCTGTTACAAGAATAAGAAAAATGAATGACACATGCCAATTAGGGCTCACTGCCCGAGCACACTGCTCACAAAGAGGCAACTGCCTACAAGAGACACACTATCTACAAAGTGATAAGAATCACAAACTTGAACTAGAGATTGACATGTTTACCATGTTTGGATCAGTTCCATTTAAGCCCGAGATACTTCTGCTCTGCCCTTTGCTTTTTACTATACCACTATCATCCGCTCCTCCACACACTTTGAAATGAACTCACAAACCTTTATTTATACAAGACATCGACTTAGGAACAATCATCTAAGTCAGCAATCAACCATAAGGACATCCGCAAGATGATTAACACATCCGGTCGGCCATCACAAGAACATTCACAAGATGAACAACTCATCCAGTCGGCTAGTCAGAGCAAGAACTTCATCCGAAAGAATATCTTCAATTCCGGGCTCTATCATCAATACAGACCAACAACATAACCTCAACATGATCCAAGAGTCTTTACAAGATTTCTTGATTAACCAGGTACATCTGCACTTCATTTACTCACTAGAATCTCTTCTCCTCTTCATCTGAAACTTCAAGAACATAGTCTGTCGCCACTGTCACACTGAAGAAGGTGCTTCTGGACCTCCAAACTTTGTACAAACTGAGATGACACATCACAAAGACATCCCAAACACTCCTTCCAATCTGCAGAGTCTGACACTGCTCCTCCGGATCTCACCGGACCTTTTTGTAACACTCTGTCACTCCGGAGCAGCTCCCAGAACCGGTTCTACTAGGCCGATCACAACTTTTTCATATCTTCATGCGGACCTCTAAAATCTTGACTGGATCATCTCAAGATTCATATCTACAAACCCTTTAATCTGCATCATCTGATTCTCAACCTATTGAGTACATTTGCCTTCTTCTTATCACTATTCTTCACTGTTCCTGATTGAGACTACTTTTCTTAATATCCTCAACACACTGCTCATCCAAATCTTCTTATTAATGCAATATGAGTATGTTGACATCAATGACAACACTGGTTAACCTCATACTTGTAACAATCTCCCCCTTTGTCATTGATGGCAACATATAATGTGAAAAACCATCAAGACAAGAACTTCTCCTTACTGTCACAGCTCCCCCTATCAACAACAACTCTTTCACATGTCTTCTCTTCCTTTACTACTCCCCCTTTGATCATCAGCCACTTGTTTTTCACATGTCTTCTCTCCCCTTTTGACATCAATGGCAAAGGGCTCATACTTGCAATTTCTAACACATCAGAATCATACTAGCTGCTCCCCCTTAGTAGCAGCTCCCCATCATCAATCCGGATCGCAAGATATAATTGTGATATCGACCGGACTGATGCACATCAGTGCATCCTAGTTCATCACGGGAGGGGCCATGACCCCTAACTTTTCTTGGAGATACTCAAAAGAGTCCTTGGGAAGAGGTTTAGTAAAGATATCTGCAATCTGATCCTTGGTGGGTACATACTCCAATCTGACTTCTTCCTTGTTCACTTGTTCTCTCAAGAAGTGAAACTTGATAGATATGTGTTTAGTTTTAGAATGCAATACCGGATTCTTAGAAATATTAATTGCACTTGAATTATCACAGAAGATTGTGATAGGCTCTTTATATTCAACTTTTATGTCTCTTAGCATCTGCTTCATCCATAAGATTTGAGTGCAACTACCTACTGCTACAATGTATTCTACTTCAGTCGTAGACAGAGATATTACATCTTGTTTCTTGTTTAGCCAAGAAACCAATCTCTTTCCCAAAAAGAATGCTCCACCACTGGTACTCTTCTGGTCATCCATATCTCCTGCCCAATCTACATCTGTATATGCATGAAGAGAGAAATCTGGATCTCTAGGATACCATAGACCATACTCAACTGTTCCTTTCAAATACCTAAAAATTCTTTTGATTGCCATAACATGAGATTCTCTAGGATCAGCTTGAAATCTTGCCACAAGACCAACAACCTGCATTATATCTGGTCTAGTCTGAGTGAGATATAACAATCCACCAATTATTGATCTAAACTTTGTCTGATCTGTCTTCGGAGAGTCATCATCTTTTCTCAACTTACATCTGGTTGCCATAGGAGTGTTCATTGGCTTTGAATCTTCCATACGGAATTTCCTCAATAATTCCATCACATATTTGGTCTGAGAAATGAAGATCCCTTTCTTTGTTTGAGAAATTTGTAGACCCAAGAAGAAATTCATTTCACCAAGCATAGACATTTCAAACTCACTTTTCATCTGATTTGCAAAAGTTTTGCACATACTATCTCTTCCTCCAAAAATGATATCATCCACAAACACTTCAACAATCAAAATGTTTTCATGATCAATTTTGAAATATAAGTTACTATCAGCAATACCTTTGTTGAGTCCAATATGCACAAGATGCTTATCCAACCTTTCATACCATCCTCTTGGGGCTTGCTTCAATCCATACAAAGCTTTCTTCAACCTGCAGACCATAGACAATTGAAATCCATCTGGTTGTTCAATGTAAACTTCTTCTTCTAGATCACCATTTAGGAAGGTAGACTTGACATCCATCTGATATACTTTGAAGTCTTTGAAGGTAACAAATGCAAGAAATAATCTGACTGCTTCAATTCTTGCCACCGGAGCAAAGGTTTCTTCAAAATCAATTCCTTCTATTTGAGAGTAGCCTTTACAGACCAATCTAGCTTTGTTTCTGATTACTTCACCAGCTTCATTCAGTTTGTTCCGGAAGACCCATTTGTTTCCAATCACATTCTTGTCTCTAGGTCTGGGAACAAGATCCCAAGTATGATTTTTCTCAATTTGCATCAATTCTTCCTTCATTGCTTTGGTCCAGTTTTCATCATTGCAAGATTCATTAACTGTCTTAGGTTCAATCTTGGAAACCAGACAGTATTCATTTGAGTCTTGAGCAATTCTTCTTCTTGTTTGTACCCCTTTATTCTTGTCACCTATGATCTGATCTTCAGAGTGATTTAGAGTTACATACCTTGGAACTTTTGGAGTTTCTTGCACTACTAAATCTTGATCAGACTCATTTAGACAAGCTTCTTCCTGATTTACCAGATCAGTCTGAATCTAAATTTCAGAGGAGGATGGAGCTCATTGCACCAGAGGATTATTCTGATCATCTTCATCACATTCATAGAATCTTGAGGGCTTCTCCATTCCTTCATCAACCTTCACATTTGTGCTTTCTATCATCTTTCTCAATCTCTTATTGTAACACCGGTAAGCTTTTCTTTGAGTGGAGTAACCCAAGAAAATTCCTTCATCACTTCTAGCATCAAACTTTCCTAAATCTTCATCTCTTTTGATATAACATTTGCTACCAAATACTCTGAAGTATCTCATAGTAGGAGTTACACCAAACCAAAGTTCATAAGGAGTCTTATCGGTGTTGCTTCTGATTTGAACTCGGTTAAGAGTGTAGACTGCAGTGCTGACAGCTTCTCTCCAAAACATCTAAGGAATATTTGCTTCCATCATCATTGTCCTGGAAGCTTCCTAGATGGTCCGGTTTTTTCTCTCAACTACTCCATTCTGCTGTGGAGTCCTAGAAGTAGACAGCTATCTCTTTATGCCATGCTTCTCACAAAAGTCTATGAATTCACTAGATGTGAATTCACCACCTCTATCAGACCTTAGACACTTTAGTTTCAATCTGGTTTGATTCTCTACCATAGCTTTAAAGATTTTGAACTTCTCTAGAGCTTCTGATTTCTCTTTTAGGAAGGTAACCCACATCATCCGGGAATAGTCATCAATTAGCAACATGAAATATCTGTCACCTTGCATACTCTTGATTCTTGTCGGACCACAGAGATCAGTGTGTACTAATTCCAACAATCCGGTAGTGGACTGATCCTTGCTTTTGAAAGAGACTCTGCTCTGTTTGCCTAGCTGACATTCTTTGTATAAACTATTTGTAGGTTTCACCAATTTAGGAAGATCTCTTACAGCCTGAGTATTGCTTATATTGATGATGTTATCAAAATTCACATGGCACATTCTTCTATGCCATAGCCAACTCTGATCAACTTGGACAAACAGACAACTTTTATCTGAATCAACCAAATGGAAGATATTACCTTTAGTTTGAGTACCGGATGCAATCTCAGTTCTGGAGTTTGTGAAGATTCTGCATCTTCCATCTTTGAACTGGAGATCATAGCCTTTGTCCACTAACTGACCAACACTAAGAAGATTGTGCTTCAATCCTTCAACATATAGTACATTACCAGTTTTGCTCTTTCCATCAAAAGAAATAGTTCCCCTACCTCTGATTCTGCTAGCAGAATTGTCACCAAACCTTACCATTCCTCCTTCATACCTTTCCAAATCTAAGAACTTGTTCTTGTCACCAGTCATATGGTGAGAGCATCCACTGTCAATAACCCAATCATCCTTTTCTTCAACTTGGGCAGCCAAAGCTCTTTCTACAACCTTATGATTGACAGATTCAGAGGATATTGAACCTTTTTCCTTCATGGCAATAAACACCCATTCATTTCTGGATTTGCTTCCTATTTCTGATTCATCATCTGTTACTTCTTTATTATCATCTTCTTCATGAACATAATAGCAGTTCTTTTGAAACCTTTGTCTATTGGCATTTGACCTTGTAGATCTTTCTGGACACCTTGAAGCAAAATGACCAATCTTATTGCAATTGAAGCACTTAAAAGGTAATTTTCCTTTATACTTACGGGATCCTCTTGGCAGTCTTTTTGCAATGAGGGCTTCAAGTTGAGCTATTTCTGCTTCTTCCTCTTCCATGTCTCTTCTTGCTTGATCATACCATGACATCTTCCTTGAGGAGTTTTCTCCCGGATCAAATCTCTATTTGCCTTTCACATAGGCACTAGCTTTGAATGCAGATTCAGTCTTGGGGGGATCATCTCCAAACTCAGTCATTTTAAATGCAGCTAGTTTGCCAGCCAATTGTTCTCTTGTGACAGTTGTGTGGGCTATGAATTCATCAATGGCAGTAACCTTGATTTTGTAGGCAGCAGGAATAGATCTGAGAATTTTGTAAACAATTACATTTTCATCCAGAGTCCCACCAGCATTTCTAATTCCACATACCAGCTCATTCACTCTTGGCATAAAGGTAGTAATATTTTCATCATCTCTCATCTGCAATCTCTCAAATTTTCCTTTTAGACTTTGCAACCTTGTACTCTTGACAAACTCATCTCCTTCATACAGAAGTTCTAGTTTAGTCCAGATCTCATGTGCAGTTGGTAGGTCAATAACATTTGAGAGGTCTTAGTCATTCAATGCACTTAGAAGAGCTTCCTTGGTCTGCAAATTGTTTTCAGTATCTGTGATTTCATTTAGAGTTGTCAGACCACCCTGTGGAGGTACATATGGTTTTGAAACCATGGCCAGGTATGCTTTTCCCATACACTCCAAGTGACATTTCATGCGACCTTTCCAAAGAGTGAAGTTGGTTCCATCGAACTTCAGACTATCCTTCTTGTATGATGACATCCTGGATCTCCTCAAGCGGTTAAGCTCCTTTTCAGAGGAACTTGTCTCTGATACCAATTGTTAGATCTAGGGCACACAACTGAGAGGGGGGGTGAATCAGTTGTGCAAAAACTTACTTATACTTCAAACACTTGTTTCTTCTTCGTTAGTTAATAGCATATCAATTAACCATCCATGAAAGCATTATGCATAAACACAAGAGCAGATAAACATCAACACATTGAACACCAAGATTTTGATGTGGAAAACTCGGTTAAGGGAAAAACCATGGGGTGATTAACCCAAGGATTATTCTCTGTTAGAAGAATAAGAAAAATGAATGGCACATGCTAATTAGGGCTCACTGCCCGAGCACACTGCTCACAAAGAAGCACACTGCCTACAAGAGACACACTGTCTACAAAGTGATAAGAATCACAAATTTGAACTGGAGATTGACATCTTTACCATGTCTGGATCAGTTCCATTTAAGCCTGAGATACTTCTGCTCTACCCTTTGCTTTTTACTATACCACTGTCATCCGCTCCTCCACACACTTTGAAATGAACTCACAAACCTTTATTTATACAAGACATCAACTTAGGAACAATCATCTAAGTCAACAATCAACCATAAGGACATTTGCAAGATGATTAACACATCCGGTCGGCCATCACAAGAACATTCGCAAGATGAACAACTCATCCGGTCGGCTAGTCAGAGCAAGAACTTCATCCGAAAGAATATCTTCAATTCCAGGCTTTATCATCAATGTGGACCGGCAACATAACCTCAACATGATCCAAGAGCCTTCACAAGCTTCCCTGATTAACCAGGTACATCCGCACTTCATTTACTCACTGGAATCTCTTCTCCTCTTCATCCGGAACTTCAAGAACATAGTCTGTCGCCACTGTCATACTGAAGAAGGTGCTTCTGGACCTCCAAACTTTGTACAAACTAAGATGATACATCACAAGGACATCCCAAACACTCCTTCCAATCCGCAGAGTCTGACAATGCTCCTCCGGATCTCACCGGACCTTTTTGTAACACTCTGTCACTTCAGAGCAGCTCCCAGAACCGGTTCTACTAGGCCGATCACAACTTTTTCATATCTTCATGCGGACCTCTGAAATCTTGACTGGATTATCTCAAGATTCATATCTACAAACCCTTTAATCTGTATCCTTTGATTCTCAACCTATTGAGTACATTTGCCTTCTTCTTATCATTGTTCTTCATTGTTCCTGATTGAGACTACTTTTCTTAATATCCTCAACACACAGCTCATCCAAATCTTCTTATTAATGCAATATGAGTATGTTGACATCAATGACAACACTGGTTAACCTCATACTTGCAACAGTATCTAGTTGACAAGCAATGTGTTACATTAGAAAATGTCCTCTTGGGGGCTTTTCCCTGTTAAGTTTTAGCTCCTAGGTCCCTTAGAATGCATTTTAGTCATCTTAAATGTTAATGGTGACTCCCAATGAGAAAACCCTGAAGTTTAATGGAAAATGGGACCTAGGGGGTGTGTTTATCATAAATCCTACCTAAAATAGGGGAAGGACATGGCACCCATGCCCTAGTCCTACCCTATTTTAGGTTAGGACCTATTTTTGGGTGTCAGTTTTATGACTGTTATTAGGTCCTATGCCAACATCTCAAGTTTGAATTACGAAATTCTTAGTGGGAATATTTGTAGTTACATAAATAAGCATGATTAGTGATTCATTTGTAAACTAGAAGATGATTGTGAAGTTTTGGCATACTTGTGATTTCAAGATATTCATTGTTGAAAGAGCAGAGCATTGTTATTGTGTTTGTGTTTGTAGAGTTGGCTTCATCTTCTCATGTGATTGAAGAGTATTCATTTATGTGAGATCGACACTGCAAGGTGATATCAATTGTGTTTTCTATTATTTATCATTTGGATTTTTCCTCTATCCCGCAGGGATACACACTCTTTATTTGACAAAGGTGTTTGGAAGACTTGAATGTCTCTCTGGGGCTTGACTGAGGCAAGCCGCTAAACACCACAACTCCCAACCCATTTTTTTATGATTGCAGGTTACAGTTTTTAGAAGCAAAAGAAGTGAAGTTGTAGGAGAGTAGTGGAGATTGTCAAAAGTGTAGATCTAAGAAGAAAACTAGGGCGTGGACTTGGGTGCCCGCTCATTAGTCCTTCAGATTCTGAAGCGGTGAAATCTTTGTGACAACAGGAATAGGTTGTAGACGTTCTTTAGAGATCCTGATAAAAGTAGGTACACTAGGCTAGGGCACCTGCTCATTAGTCCCTAAATTTTCTGTGCACTAAACTTCAAAATCTAGTATGTATTTGGTTGTCATTTGATATCTCTGTGTGTGATCATTTTTTGTAACTTGTCCGTTTATTTACGATTTCATGAAATTAGGGTTTTGAGCATAATTGTACTTAATTGAACAACAAATTTACACAATTCCAATCTTCCTCTATGTTCCAAGTGACAGGGGATCTATAGTAGAGTTCTCTACTTGGTTGAATGTCCTTGAATGTTTAGTGGTGAAAGGAGGATCAACACAAACCCTTTAAAACCCCATTATCTTGTTGTCCCTCTTTTCATATTAAACATTTTTGTGAACCTATGTTTTTGGAGTTTTTACACCTTGATGAGTGTTGTACTTCAGATTTACATTCATTTCATTGTTCATCATATTGCATTTGAAAAATTACAAAAAAAATTGAAAAATTTGAATTTTTTTTTTAAAATTGGCATTTTTAGCTTGCATTTTCAAATAATTTGAATTAGTTGGCATTTAATTTAAATAAATTTCTGTCATTATCATTAGATCTAATTTAAAATATAAAAATTCTTCATTCTTCATTCATTTACATTGCATTTTCATGCTTAAATTGATAAAAATTGCTTGAAATTGTGCATTTTTCCATATAACCTAGTTTTGCATTAGCTAGGGTTTGTAGTCAAAAAATTGTTTTAGATTTAACTACCCTTTTAAAGAATTCATCAGGACTAGTTTCTAATTTTAGTGTTTCATCATAGTGGTTTTCTTGCAAAATTTCATGTCTAGGGTTTGAAAACCTTGCATTTTCACTAGATTTGGCCTTATCGTCTCTCTAGATTTGCATCATAGGCGTGTTGTGAAAGATTTTTCTACATTAATTGGTAGATATAAAGGTTATAATCCACTAATCCTCCTCAAATTCCTCACAACACCCTTTCTATTGGGCATTTGCATTGAAAATTGGTGAAAAATTACATATTTTAGTGTATTTTCACTAGGTTTTGACTTATCATCATTATAGGATTGCATCAAAGGTGTGTTGTGAAGGATATTATTATTTTATTAGACTTATATTGGTCATATTATTTGCTTCCCCTGATCAATTTCCTTACAACACATCTTCTTTCACTCATTTGCATTGAAAAAAAAAGCTAAAAAATCAAGCATTTTAGGTCATTTTTTATCTTAAACATATCTTGCTACTTGGGTTTGTTCTATTAGCTTGTGTATTGAGTGTTGAATGTTATTGTATGAGTCTTATAACTCTCTTTTCTAATATAAATATCCCTTTAAGAAGAAGTAGGAGACTCATGGGATCTAGTGCTCCTGAAGAATATGATATTCCTACCTTTGAAAATCTGTTGAACACTTTCTTTACAAAAGGAGAGACACAAAGTTTGCAAGATACTATACATCATAAAACCACTATGGAAGATCAAGTATTTCATGATGTTGAGGACACTATTGAGTTAGTAAGAAATGTACCTAATGAGAAAATAAACAAACTTGATAAAGAGTTAGCCGATTTTCAAGCATTTGTGCAAACTGAAAGGATAGTGGAAGAAGCTATACATGTGATTCACAACATAAGAGAGTTGATAAAATAAGGACAAGATGGTATTGATGTTATTAAAGGTTTAACACATACTGTACAAACTAATGTTATACCAGTGACTGAGTGTGCAAAATTTATTAACAACATGTCGTCACTGCCTCATACGCAAGTATCGTCACCTATACCGACTATGAGAATATCTACATTTACATCAATAATTTTAACCACTAATGCAAATGCTTGTAGTAATACTGCCGCTGGTATTGGAGTATCTAATGGTACTAATTCACAAAATTACAATGCTATGGGATTTAACTATCAGAACCTAGTTTCTAAGGGGTCCTCTTCTATGAAGAATTACTCTCAACCACCTCTCCATCCCACTTATTCTCAGCCACATCTTACATACAACTATTCGCAACCACCTTCCATCGATCACTATGTTCAACCACCACTGAACTATTCACAACCTCCACTTATCATTACTCAGGCTTAATCACCTCCTCACTTTGGTTTCAATTCCTCACAACAAACCACATCTCCCAATGATGTCATCCTAAACCAACTTTTGTAAGGCATGACTTCTTTACAACAAAAAGTGACAAACTTCTTGAATTCATTACAACCTAATATACTAACTTATCATGCCCATAATCCCCTATCTTATGCAATCTTAAAAACTCTTATGCCTGAGAGGTTTGAGACCCCTCGCTTTGAAAATTATTGGTGGAAAAGGTGATCCTAATACTCATGTGGCAGCATTCACGACTATGTGAAGTGATTTCTACTTTGACGAAGACTTGTTAGCAAAAATTTTCCCGTGATCTCTCAAAGATATGACTTTAGAATGGTTTTGCTCTTTACCTCTGAATTCAATACACTCTTTTTCACAATTAGTCGATTAATTTTTACAACATTTTCAACCAAACATTGGACCTCAAGTTTCTTTGATTGATTTAGTTCATTGCAAGCAAGGTTTGAAAGAGAAGTTGGTTGACTTTATTATCAGTATCAAGCTCTCTATGCACAAATTCAATATCAAATGAAGGATGATGATGTTCAGAAGGTGTTTATTACAAATCTACAACCTAACATCCATGATAAAATTCTCTCGATGAAGTATAACTCCTTTCAACATTTATGTACTGCCCTTCATGATTATCAACTTTCGTCTAGTCAGTATGAAAACCAAAACTCATTGGCTCAAGTTGGTCAATCCATGGGTGGACCATCACAAATGATGTAGGAGCATCCAGTGGTGTAAAGGAAATCTTGCATAACCTAAAAATTTGATGTTTCAAAATTGTTGAATTTGTTTCCATTTCTTTTCAAAATTAGTATTTCTGGTTCCATAATCACTTGAATAATAATGTAGAACTTTCAGTTTTTCCAAACTATTAAAAATAGCAACCTGCCATTTTAGGAAAGTTTGCATTTGGGCATGGATTGAAGTGAAAATTTATAGGAAGCTTCGTAAATGAAAAATAAGACCTTTGGCGAAGGAATCACACAAAGATCATTTGTGAGCTGAAAGATATTAAAGTTTCAGTTTTCTGAAAAACGTTTGAAAATTATTCAAACTCAAGTTTGAGGCACTAAATGGTACCATATGAGCATGAAAATGGCTAGAACTGATAGAGCACATTCTTATCACATAGAGCACTCCATGAGCTTTCCAATGCTTCAAACAATGTGTCAATTGAACACTCGGATCAAAAGTTATGGCTCTCGGAAGTTGACCTATTTTTGGAGGGAGATGCAAATTTTGAAATTTGGTTGTTGGCCGCCAAAAAGGGTTATTAGTAACCATTTTTGGGAACCCTTGGTAGTAGTAGAGTTAAGGGGGAATGTGTAGATCCAATAAGAGGTAGGAAAACATAAACCCTAGCTAATTTGGGGTTACAGAAGGCAGAAGATTCCAGAGCCTAGTGATGTGTAGTTGTAATGTGTTGCAGCCTGTGGAGGATTGATTCCTTTGATTGTATTTAAGCTTCTGTAATGTAATGAGTTGCCCAAATCAATAAAATAACATTCTAATTTCTGTGTGCAATTTCTGTTGTTGTGTGTTTTGTGATTTACCCCCTTCATCAACAAAACAACTTTAAGATGAATAATAAGAGTTTCATCAATGTTAATGGACTGAATTTGAATAACTTTTCCCAAGTGTCTGCTATCACTAATCCAAAGAAGACACTGTACAGCAAAGAAAGTTTACTCTAATATCTAAATCCTATCATTCTTTCACGAATCAAGTTGTGAGTATTAATCTCATGAAGCTTCCTTCGATTAAACCTTTGGATCCTAGTAGAATGTAAAGACCTTATTTTGATGCTAATGCTTTTTGTCATTACCATTGATAACAAGGACATGATACTGAATGATGCATGCATCTTAAATATGAAATACAAGACCTCATCAATTTGAATGTTATATAGGTATCCAGTGTGAATGATAATGGAAACAAGTCGGTTGCTCCTCTAAATCAAAATTTACAAATCTTTACTAATCCTTTCCCAAAGCATACCAATAACAACATGTTGGAACAAAATATAATGGAAGTAGAAGATGGCTATTTGGATTATGATGAAATTGTGGGTATGATAGAAGTGGATAAGGAAAAGTCGGATAACCCACCTTGTCCATGGGGAAAGGACATTTACACTGAGGTTCCTCTTCTGTTATCTTTACAAGGATCGGGAGATAACCAAAATGTATCAGAAAGACAAATAGAACAACTGAAACAAGGGACTATAACAAATGAAAAGATTGAGATAGTACAATATATTCCTTGTCACTATGATAAATGAACTCAACAAAGAAAGCTAGCTAAAAATTAGAAAAGAGTAAGACAATTATCATCAGTTGGAAATAATAGTGGTTCTCCTCACAAGAAACACAAGATTTCACATACACAAGGATTTGAGAAACAAGAATTGCATGGACTTCCCGACAACAAATAAGACTCTCATAAGAACCACTCAAGCTTCGCACAAAACTTGATAGAGCATCTTTCTAAGATGCTCACAAGTTCCAAATTCTAGATTGGCTTTTCCCTACAGGTAAGTATTTCTAACCTTGGTGGTCACCTATGTGGTAGCATAATTGGCTCGTGTATGTGACCTCCCCTTCATGTTGTGTTTCACCTGTGATGTGTTATGTGTTGTTTAGGCCTCCTGGGATGACCCTTGATACTCTTGTAAGGTTAAGGATACTGGGAGACTGCCTCTGTTGTGACCTTCTTCTATTTGTATCATCATTCTTCTATATTGCTTCTCCTCTATTTTCATTGTTGTGTGTTGTGTCTTATGGACATAGCATTGCAGTTGGTGACTTGGGGGCATCCTCCTACATGACTATCCCTAAGGCACTTATTTCTCCTCTCTTGATTTATTTTTTACCTTCCTCTAGTGCTTCTATCTAGTGGGCAAATGATGAAAAAATATATTATACTGATAAGGACCATGTGTCCCTTCAGCGAGAAATCAAAAAATGGACCTAGTCCATACATGACAATGGGGTTGATATATATTATCTGACGCTTGGCTAGTAGAATCACTTTGTGTGATCTTGATGTTGTCTTATCGTACTTACAAAACATAACAATACATCTACTCCGTACACTTTGTTTATGTTTGAATCTCACCTTGGTTACACTTAGTTTTGAGATTTCTATGGTATAGCCCCATGGTTATACTCAGCCTCCGAATCCATAGTATAACTTCAGCTCTCTATGTGAATGATTACATGCATTATTGTTTATCATGATTATATGGATGCTAACAACTTTTCTTGCAGGAAATTGTGTGTTTGTGGGAACATTTGGTGATCTTAAAGTACATGTCACCTCTAGGGGGCATGGGATTTGTGAGAGCTTGTGTTCCCTTGTGTATTTCCTTCCTACCTTAATGTGCTTGATATCGTTACATGATATCAACCACCTTAAGGTGGGGGCATATATAAGGTAAGTTGTTTGATTTAGATGCTAGCAAAGTGTGTTTGTAAAAGTTGAATCTACTGCAATCACTTAAGCCCTCTATAGAAGCAAGCTATCGTGCATATCCTTTTTATTTTAAGCCCTCCGTGTGAGGTGGGGATGGTGTATTTCTTGAGGAGATTGCACAATCCTATCATTTTTAAAAGTCCTCTGAGCAAGTGGGGAGTGGATTTGAGACTATCCTAACCCTTAAGCATGTCTTTGGTGATTATTGTGGAGAAGCCAATCGTCGGTGTGTTCCTATAATGTGCCTGAGATGGATGTAAACCTACAAATAGGTTTCTTCCATCACTTGTATGCCATGTTTTCTCCATGTCTTCCATGTGTGTGTGTGTATGGCATGTTTGTTCCCAAGCACAGTCTTAATGACTGGTGGTGATGAGTCCCTCCTATGATTTGGAATTTATATGGTGTGCTTGATTTGTATGGCGTGTTTGTTCTCAAGTGTAGTCTTAAAGACTGGTGGTGATGAGTCCCTCCTGCACTTCGAGATTTGTTTTGCATGTCTATTGACCCATATGTAGTTTAAGACCAGTGGTGATGAGTCCCTCCTGCATTTTGGGTTCTGTGTTTACTTTCCTTGTACTTGCATTTGCACTTCATATATATGAGAAAAAGAAAAGAAAATGAAATAATCACTGCATTCACTATGTTTTGCATGTCTTCAATGCTATATTCTTCGTGTTTTATGTGATTGTAACTGTCTTCTCCGTGTTTTGCATACCTATTAAAGTCTTCATTATGATTGGCATGTCTTCTCCATGCTTGGCGTGCCTACTGTGTTTGTTGTGTCAGGTCTCAAAAATGCAGGTTTTTACACCTTAAGAGGTTGCCAAGCTCTCTTCACGTTCTTGGCTAACAAGTACAAGGATAATACCTTCTTCACTTTAGGTTCTGCTAGACCTAGGTGGGTATACCTTTCATAACTAATGCAGATTTTAATATCCTTCACGGTGGCAAATAGTGTGAAGTAGCCGAAAGATAATTGTTCCTATTCCTACTGTTAAGGTTTTAGATATGAATGCTTGAATAAGACTATGTAGAGTTTCTAGGATGAGTTTGGAATGACTAGTGCCTAATCTCACTTGAGGCAGATGGGTTACTTCGTCATCGACAGCGCATCTATGTACCCCCCGCAGGTGACCTACGTACTATAGTGTTATTAGAGGCTCATAAAGCACCATATGTAGCACATCTAGGGCTAAAGAAGATCCATGCTGGCCTATGACAACTGTACCATTGGGAGGGTATGAGACAAAATATTATAGAGTTTGTAGCTCAATGCCTTGAGTGCCAGAGGGTCAAGGCCAAGCATCAGCATCCAGCGAGTCTTTTATACCCTCACAAGATACCTGAGTGGAAATGGGACACCATTTCTATGGATTTCATTGTTGGTCTTCCTATGTCTTCGGGTCGCCATGATGCCATCATGGTGACAATGGACAAGTTGACCAAGGTGTTTCATTTCTCACCTGTACGCACGACGTACAATACACCAGCAGTAGCGAGAGTATTCTTAGACGATATTGTGAGATTACATGGAGTACCTCACCGCATTATTTCTAACAGAGATTCAGTGTTCACTTCATCCTTTTGGAGAGCTTTACAACAGGCGTTGGGCACACAACTTTAGCTCTGCATATCACCCCGAGACAGATGGACAGATAGAGCAGGTGAATCAGGTGTTGGAGGACATGCTCTGTATGTATGTTATGGACCATTAGTCTAGATGGGAGAAGTATCTCTATCTGGTTGAGTTTTCCTACAATAATGGGCATCACAGCTCGTTGGGTATGCATCCTTTTTAGGCTTTATATGGCAGACCATGCAAGACACCATTGAGTTGGGATCAAATAGAGGATAGAGTTGCCATTGGTCTAGAGTTGGTTTAGGATATAGAGCAGTAGGTCACACTGATTAGATAGAGACTTCAAAAGGCACAGGATAGACAGAACAAGTATGCCGATGCTAAGAGACTAGATCAAAGATTCTCAATTGGGGACAAAGTATTCTTTAGAGTACGGCCACACAAGAGTCTAATCTGTTATGGAAAGGGCTCTAAGCTCGCACCACAGTTTATAGGACCTTTTGAGGTCTTGGAACGGATAGGACCTATTGCCTACCGTCTAGCGTTGCCACCTATCCTATCACGTATCCGTGATGTTTTTCATGTTTCTATATTGAGACGATATATATCTGATTTATCTCATGTATTGGATTGGAGTGCTCTTAAGGTAGAGTCAGATGGGCAGTTGGCTTTGAAGCCAATTCACATATTGGCTCATTGGACACTGGGCCTTCGAGGTCGAGAGCTGGACCAAGTTAGGGTCTAGTGGGATCATTATGATGAGGTCATAGTGACTTGGGAGGATGCAGCTAGTTTGAGGGCACTCTATCCTCACCTTTTTGATGACTTCCAGGAGGAAGTTTAGTCGTAGGGGGGAGGATGTGAGGCTAATTATTTTCCTTCCTTATTTTGATTGTTTTACATTATAGTTAGTGACATTATCAGATTTTTAGAGACTATTGTTCCATTATGTAGATTTGATTATATCTCCTGATTTCGATTTGACATTGACTAGACATGTGGTGATTCGATTGATGATATTTTGATGCTATGATGAGGTTAGACATGTGACATATATTAGATGATGATTATTGATGTGATTTCAAGTTCATTATGTGGATTTATTGTTTTGATGATGATTATGAGACATTAGATAGAAAATGTAGTTTAATCTTGAATTATGTTGTGAATGATTAATGTTATGTGCAATGACATGTATTTAGTTTCAGTTGCTTCGACTATGATCATCCATGATGTAATTGACACTTGATCTAGTCGTGCAGGATTAAATTCCTAGGCCACAGGAAATTGGAGGTAGTTTTCACACATACGTTATTCCCTGTGAAACTGATCCATTCCCAAGAGGGATGAGGATCACGTTTGATCGGATGTTGTTTAAGTACTTGTTTGATTTATTATTTTGGCCTAGTACCCCTTTGTTAAATTAATTTATATTATGTGTTGTATATTTTTATTGGTTTACATCACTTGGTATTATTTTTATATATGGGCCATTTAAAGTGATTTTATGCCTCCCTAGGTGTACCTTAGTGCCCCAAACTTACCCTTGGTGGTAACCCTTGGGTCTAGGATCAATTTTGACTAACTAAACCTTAGGGTAACTCACTTTTGGTCACTCTAAACTGAGGTTTAGTAAAAGTGACGAATTTTGAAATGGCTAAGGGTGGGAGATGAGTCATGCTTTGGGAAAGACCCATATCCCTTCACAAAGTTTGGGGATCCCTTCACCAAGAAGACTTGGGAGGTCTTCAATGTTGGCAACAGACACTATATGGATTCATGATTGTTGTCATTGATGGCAACAAAGTTCATCCCACACATCCGCAGGACATGGTGTGTCTCTACCAGAAGTCAGAGTGAAGAATGTTGTGGTCTGGTAAACAAGAACAGAGCATGTGGCAAGGTCCGACAGACAGGTCCAGATCTCTCAGAGGAAGTATCTTGGTGTAGTACGGATTTGGGGAAGTCAAGAGGACTACCTTGAGTGGTATATTCCAAGGATTTAGCCTCCGGTGATAGATGAGGAAAAAGATATGAATAGTTGAGTACCAGATTCCTGAGTGACAGTGTGAACAGAGGAAGAACTGACTGACAGAACATCAGACTACTTTCTTGATGTGTTACTGATGGTGTTAAAGGTTATGAAGGCATGAATCATGTTTAGCTGACATGATTAATGATTTCTACAAGCATATACTTGATCCGCATTACTTGATGTGCTAGGATTCATCCAACAGATCAGAATTAGTGAAAAGATTGACTATTCCGGGTGCTGACTAGAAAGGTGATGAAATTACTTGTGCGGATATATATACACAATGGATTTAGTTGTGAGAAGTGTTGTGGTGATATGTGATATGCGAATAAAAGTAGAGCAGAGCAGAAGCAGTAAAGAAGGTCCGATATGTGAAAGGAAAGCGGCATAAGAGAAGAGGAAAGATGAAGTACAGTAGATCAGTGTACTGAGCCTAACCAGAACTGAACTCCAGCATATGTGGATGCTTCCAATTAGTTCAAGTATTGTATAACATTCTTTTGTAGATAGTGTGTCTCCTTGTAGGCAGTGTGCCTCCTTTGTGAGTAGTGTGCTCAGGTAGTGAGCCCTAATTAGCAAGTGCCATTTTGTAATTCCTTATTCTTCTAACAGAGAATAATCTTTGGGTTAATTACCTCATGGTTTTCTCCCTTAATAGGGTTTCCACGTCAAAAGTACTATGTCATCTATTTTTCATTTCATGGTAATGTTTGCTTGTTTGAATTAATGCTGCATTGATTAATAAGAAAGTTCAGAAAGATGAAATAATTAGGATAACTGATTCACCCCCCTCTCAGTTATCAACAATTGGTATCAGAGCTACGTTCCTCCTAACAGAGTCTAACAGATAGAGGAAGATCTGGGAGTCCAAATGGATGCATATGGTTTAAGGGAGCAACTCAAGACTGCCCTTGAGGATCTTGAACAGTCAAACTCTAAAGTCAATGAATTAAAGGAAAGACTCAAACAGGCTGATGATTTCATGAGAGAACTAAAAGAGAAATTAAATCTCTCTATGAAAAAGAGAAAGGAGCTGCTTCAACAATTGGCAAGACAAGGTGAAGAAAATAATGCAAATGAAGAGCTGACTGAGAAAACCAAGTTATGTGAAAAGTTATCAAAAGAAATCATAATGGTAAGACATGAAATGGAATCAAGAGTTATAAAGTTTACCCAAGAAGTTGAAGAGAAAAGAAAAACTGAAGATAATCTAAGACAATCTCTTAAGGAGAAATCAGAAGATTGCCACCAGATGGATAAAATTATCAGACATCTTGAATCTGATCTTGAAGATGCTAAAGATAATGAAGAAAAACTTGAGGATCAAATTGTCTCTCTAAAAAGAGATCTTCAAACAACAAATAAGGATAAAGAGAAATTCAAGATAAGTTCTGCTCAACTTGAAGTTTTTCTTGGAAGTCAAAAGAAGGTAGATGACAAATGTGGTTTGGAATATGAGAAAGGAGAAAGCTCTGGATCCTGTCAGAAGAATTTTGGATCAGAAAATCCAAGGAACAGGCCTAGAAGACCTCCGGTAAGACAGCCCAATGCTCAAAGATATCCATCCTTCAATGGATACTACCACAGCTGCAATCACTTTGGTCATAAAGCTAATCAGTGCAGAAAGAGAATGAATCAGACAAATTCATTCTTCTCCGGACAATGTTTAACTACAAAAGGTATGGTCACAAATCTCATGAATGCAGAAATATGCAAATGAACAAATCATTCAATGGTAGATGCTTTACATGCAATAGAGTAGGTCATATGGCTAATCAATGCAGATCAAGAGGATATCAGTCAAATATGCAAATAAATGTTGTTTGCCAAATCTGTAATAGGTCCGGTCATAATGCAAAAGTCTGTAGAAGCAAGAATCATGACAAAAGAGGTCCGGTATATCAAGATAAGGGTAAACAAAAGATGAATGTAGATGAAGTTAAAAATGAGATGAGCAAGATTTAGGTGAAGAAAAGTATTGAGAATGTAGAGGTTGGATCCACACCAGACTCTGGTGCTGATATTCCTTCTGAGAACTAAAAAGTGAGCTCTGGCTCAGGGGGAGACACAAAGAAAACTTTATTCCCCCAGCGAGTCAATTGGTGCTGGAACTGGCACAAGAAGAGTTGCGGATTGAAGGAGTCATAAGGGATATATTCAAACAAACTGTGGTTAAGATTTGGAAGATCCGTGAGATGTTTAAAGATCAGGGTTGATTCAGTTCTTCAAATCACCTGAACAAGGCAAACTGGAATAATGTAGGTTGAGCATTTATTGCAGTCTGATATTAGGGCTTGCAGAGCAATATAAGAGTTTTTCATTAATCACTCATTCATTCTGCACTGAAGAAGAACTGAAAATTGGAGCTCTGCAAGAAAATTCCTCAAGTTCATCGAAGATCACTTGCAGAAGTCATTACTTCTAGAGATCAATCCAACCAACTCCGTGAAACCAGTAGGCGCAAAAGGTATTTTTCATTTTTAAATATCTCACTGCAAATCTCTTGATAATGGGTACTCCGAATATTGTAAAGATTTCTGATAGACCTCGCCCTACATTCAAGAAACATCCATACAAATCCTTAGAGGTAGATCCCCTAGGAGCATTCTCTAGTGTTCCGCATGGCATTTTACACATAGAAGACATTAGGGTTTATATACATGCCAATATTGAAGAGTTTGGGGAATTCAAACTAAGAGACATCTATCACAAACAATTAATAGATGATGCTTTTAAGCTTAAACCAGAATATAAGGGCATCCAGGAAAAGCATTTTGATCAGTTCATTCATTTCCCCTGCTTTGAAGAAGATGAATGGGTCCGGTATGTTTTAAGTAGGGTGCATGATAACTTCCTTTGGCTGAATAGAACTTGCAAGATCACCAAGGAAGCAATTAGGGCAGTAACTGGTTTACATTCCTCTGGAGGAATTGCTGTCCTCAAGTCTGTCAAAAACAACATTGTCACAGAGGCCACCGGATCAAAATTTGATAAGAGGGCAATGACCATTGAAGATATTATTGACCCAGATATCAAGTATGCATCTATGATAATAGGATATAAGATATATCATTCTAGTAGGGAGAATTCAGTATTCGGAACTACAGTATACACGGCCTATGAGATGCTGAGAAAGAATGTAGATTATGATCTCTGTGAACTCCTCTTGAGCCAATTAATGGAAAACATACAGAAGATCAAGAAGGACAAAAAGAACTCCTTTAAATATGGAGGACTAATACTATGTTTGTTCTTCTACTTCATGAATGAGCTTCCCGGATCAAATGGATGGGTATGGGAAAAGGACAAACCGGTAGCTATCCAGATCAGAGATTACTTGCATGAACTTGGAGATGCAAAGGCAAGAAAAATAGCTCTGTGGGGATACTTTAAGAACTTTTAGAACATGATGCAAACAAGAGAAAGGATTCCCCAGTCCCTTGTTGAGAAATACAAAGACACAGTCTGCTTTATGGTAGAGACTGATCAGTACCTAATGGAGGCAGTAGAACCAAGGACAGTCTGGATCATGCCCATGGGGTATGAAGTGGATGAATAGATTGTGGAGCTGCATTTTCAACACATGCTGAGTCAGCCTAAAGATCCAAAGGTAGAAAGGTTTGGAACCTTTGAGGAGTTGAGTGTAAAGATCCATGTGGAACTTAGAGAACCAGAGATGAAAAGGAAGGTGAGAAAAGAAGTAGAACATATTGCACAAGGCCTTGGAATCTCAAAGGAGGCACTTGATGCCAACTAGGAAAAGAGACAAAAAGCTGATGAAGAGAAGAAAGAGGCAGAAAAAGGAAGCAAGAAAAGTGCTCCGGTAGAAACTTCCACCTGGACCAGATCTTCAAAGAGACCAGCACATGTCCCTGCTAAAAGCTCAAAACCAGAAGTCCAAGCATTCGACAAAGGAGAGAAAAGGTCAAAGACAAAAGCCACAAGGGCTTATGCAAGTCAAAGAGATGAAGAAGAAATCAAATTAGATGAGGGGGTAAAGGAAATAAAGAAGTAGAAGAAGAAAGGATCTGGTAAGCCCTCCACAGGCCAACAAGGAAGAAATAGCAGACAAATTTGTTGAAAAGCCCACCCTGTCCCTAGAAAGTGTAATCAAATTAGTCACTGTGGATGGAAACCTTCAACCAATGGCTGAATTCTATTATGATTACAATGAGGCCGACCAAAAGATCCTGCAGGAAGCTACAATCAGGTATCTGAACATTTACAATAAAGCTTTTATTGAAATTATCTCTCTAATTCCTAAGAGTCTAGAGAAGGAGTTGGAAATGAGAAAGACCAATGCCATGGCAAAAGACCTTGAGATCCGAGAATAGATAGCTATTCAACTATATCCTTCAATTGATCCTAAGACAATGAACATGGTATTCAAGGACTGCAAGGATGAATTCAGGAGCAAAGCAAGGATGAATCAGCTTATGCTTGGTTAGACCGACAAGGTAGCCAAGGAAACTAAAGAGATTCTTCAAAAAACCTTCAAAAGATTTAATCTTCCTATCATAGAGGACTTGGGTACTGACCCCTCCGCTACAAATGTTGTAGAAGAAACTCCTGAGAAAATGTCAAAAGAGGTGGGCCCCAAACAGACTAACATTTCTCCTCCAATTTCCCCTACAGTGTCCGGATCTAAAGGAGAAGAAAAATCACAGGAGAAAGAAGCAGAGGTAAAAGAAAAAGAAGATGACAGTGCTAAGCTTGTAGAAGGAGAGAAAATTCAAAAGGATAGCTCCAAGATTGCAGAAGAGAAGAAACATCTGTCTCCAGCAAGAGACACTGCACAAACTGTTCAAGAATTCTTGACAAAAGCCACTATAGAAATTGATGAACCGGACCTACTAAAAGGACTAGATTTTGACTCTTTGTCACCGGTGCAAACAATGAAAATAGCCTTATTTGCAAATGAGAAAGTCAAAGAGAAACTACTGAAATCTCACATGGAAGACTATGAGCTTATGGAGGTAGCATCTGGAGTGCTGGAAAAGATCATGCCATCTTTTCAGAAGGATCCCACAGCCTCCTCTTCCGGTAATCTCAAAACCTTAGTCAGCAGTGTTAGTACACATTTTGATTCTCTAGAAAAATTAGCTGAAGAAAAGGTCCGGAAGGAGTTTTTGGATAAAAGGTTCTTCGAGGTACAGGGTTTGATCATTAATGATAGGAGAAACATGAACATTGGGATAAAGAGCTTAGAAAATGCTCTTAAGGATGGCAGTGAAATATACAAATTTTGTATCTCCTGGTCCAAGGTAATAGTGGAGATTGAGAAGAAAATAAAAGAGCAAGAGGACAAACTACTAATCTTGTCTCAAAGTTTTGATCCTCTTTCATCCTCCATAATAAATCAAGAATGTCAGACTATTGCAATCACAAATGCAATAAAGAACTTTGAGAAGGAAAGAAAGAACATAATTAACCGGATGAGTGAACTTAGAAGGATTATTATCCCTAAGTTAGAGGCCATGCATGAGGCCATAAGTGAAGCTCAAATCACAGCCCAGACAAATGATCCGATAGATTTAAAAAGGGCAGATGTGTTTGCATTCCTGTTGAGTGGGCATATCTCAATTTTGGACAGGATGAAGCAGAGTTGGGCAACAGAAGTTGTACAGTTGAAGAACACTTTTGCAGACATACTTAAGTATATGTAAGTACAACTTGTATATATATACTTATGCGGCTAAATATAGTTAAATTTTTGAAAAATTTGGTATGCGGACCCTACCCTTTGCCATTGATGTCAAAGGGGGAGTGAGGAGTAGTGAAAAATGAGGAATCCAACTAAGGGGGAGCTCCAGAAAATGTATATAAAGACAGAGCATCAGCCAAGGGGGAGCATAGTGTAAACACTTAGTCATTTTTCACTAAGTGTTGCCATCAATGCCAAAGGGGGAGATTGTTGGCAAGAGACACTATATGGATTCATGATTGTTGTCATTGATGGCAACAAAGTTCATCCCACACATCTGCAAGACATGGTGTGTCTCTACTGGAAGTCAGAGTGAAGAATGTTGTGGTCCGGTAAACAAGAACAGAGCATGTGGCAAGGTCCGACAGATAGGTCTGGATCTCTCAGAGGAAGTATCTTGGTGCAATACAGATTTGGGGAAGTCAAGAGGACTACCTTGAGTGGTATATTCCAAGGATTTAGCCTCTGGTGATAGATGAGGAAAAAGATATGAATAGTTGAGTACAGGATTCTTGAGTGACAGTGTGAACAGAGGAAGAATTGACTGACAGAACATCAGACTACTTTCCGGATGTGTTACTGATGGTGTTAAAGGTATGAAGGCATGAATCATGTTTGGCCAACATGATTAATGATTTCTACAAGCATATACTTGATCCGTATTACTTGATGTGCTAGGATTCAACCGACAAATCAGAATTAGTGAAAAGATTGACTATTCCGGGTGCCGACTAGAAAGGTGATGAAATTACTTGTGCGGATATATATACACAATGGATTTAGTTGTGAGAAGTGTTGTGGTGATATGTGATATACGAATAAAAGTAGAGCAGAGTAGAAGCAGTAAAGAAGGTCCGGTATGTGAAAGGAAAGCAGTATAAGAGAAGAGGAAAGATGAAGTGTAGCAGATCAGTGTACTGAGCCTAACCAGAACTGAACTCCAGCATATGTGGATGCTTCCAATCAGTTCAAGTATTGTATAACATTCTTTTGTAGATAGTGTGTCTCCTTGTAGGCAGTGTGCCTCCTTTGTGAGCAGTGTGCTCGGGCAGTGAGCCCTAATTGGCAAGTGCCATTTTGTAATTCCTTATTCTTCTAACAGAGAATAATCTTTGGGTTAATCACCCCATGGTTTTCTCCCTTAATAGGGTTTCCACGTCAAAAATACTGTGTCATGTGTTTTTCATTTCATGGTAATGTTTGCTTGTTTGAATTAATGCTGCATTGATTAATAAGAATGTTCAGAAAGAAGAAATAATTAGGATAACTGATTCACCCCCCCTCTCATTTATCAACATTCAAGACTCCCAAGTGTGTGGGATCTCCCTCCAAGACTCTCACACATGTGTGAGAGCATCTTGGAGGGAGATGGCTCTCTTGGAGAATAAGAGGATACCATATGACATCCCTTATCCTCATGGAGGCTTGAAGGGAATTGCCACCTCACCACTTGGTCTCTCACACGTGTGACAGCACAAGTGGATAAGGTGAGGGTTTGAATTGAATTAGAGGGTGACACTTGTTACCCTCACACACCTTCTCCCTTTCAAGTGGCATGGGATGAGGAAGGAGAAGGTAACAAGTGTCACCTTCTCATTCCTCAAGGCCAAATTGGAAAGCCTATATTACCTCCTCTTGAAGAGGAGTGTGGGGTTCTTGCACTTTAGATTTTTCCTTCTAGTCTTGAAGTTCTTTGTTTTGGGGAGTTAGAGAAATTTGGATATTGGGAGACTTGGAGAAGCTTGGAGCTCTTCACCAAACGTGCTTCAATTTTTTAGGGCTTTTGAAGGTAAGCCCATGGCTATGGCCATTTCCCTTTCTATACTTCATTTTTATGTTGGTGTTTGTAACTTATGTTGATTGTTGTTTCTTTTTGTGTGGGTTGGGAGTTTGGTGAGAGCACCTCCATTTGGAGGTAAGGCTCAACTTGTATGGGGTGGGGGAGAGTGAACCTCCTCGAGGTCACCTCCTTAATGTTATGCTACTTATAGCCTTGAGGGCTTTTCTATGGTGTTGAGAGCATTTTGATGGCAAGAGTGCCATGATAGTTTTTTTGAGATATTTGGAGACATGTATTATGTGGTTTTGGCTTGAGGCCTTGAGACTTGGTGATTTTGACATCCTGGAGTGACCTCTTGAGTTGAGGGGTCCACTCCCCTACCCTCATCAAACTCATTTTCATGAGTTTAGTATTGTGTAAATCCATGGGAGTTGAATTCTTTTGTGTGTTTAGAAAATTTCTTTTATTGTGATGTGTGTGTGCAACCGTGTGAATCCTACCTCCCTAGCTTGGGGGTGACCCACTAGCGGGTCTATGGTAGGGAGGAGGGTGTTCTCTTGTGGCTTGGTTCCCCATTTTTGTGTTATATCATTGCAGAGTTTTAGTTGGTGAAATGGAGCTTGGAGAAGTTCATTTTTTAGTGTTTTTGCATTATTTGATTGGCTACTTTTGAGCCATGGCCTTTGAGGCGTTATTGTATTTTGTTGTCAAATCATTACTACCCTATGTGTTGGTTGTTGTAAGAAAATATTTGTGAGTACTCTTCAAAATTTATTCAAAATTTGGTTGTTATAAACTTTCTGTTGTGTTTATTTGTTTATTGGGAAGTTGAGACAAGAAAATATAGCTTGTTGTTTATTTTACTTTTATCTATAAAATTTTAATTGTTGTAGTTGGAAATGGTTGTATGCTATATAGAAAAGAAAACAATTGTGTTGTTGAAATTTTCCGTTGCATGATATGTGGAAAAGAAATTTTACATTGCTATCATTTTAAACCTGAAAGGAGAAAGAAAGAAATAAATTAGTTAATGTGTTATTTTTGCAAAAAGAAAAATAGATAATAATGTTAAGTTATTTGCGAAAAATATTTATATATATTCTACTGGTTTATTTTATGCCTCAAATCTGGTTATTTCATCCCATCAGAGAATTGTTTATATGTATGTATATGATATAATATATATATGTATATAATACATTACATATATATACATACATTGAGTAATTCTATTTTAAATATCTCTTACTTTATTGTTGGGCTGAACAAACTGTATATATATCTCACTGTATATATATATTTGTGTGTGTGTGTTTGTATGTATGTATGTATATATATATATGTATGTATGTATGTATATAGATATACATATATAATTAATTGTATTAAACAAACTGTATAGTTGAAAACCTTTATGTATATATGTCACTGTATATAAATACAAATAGGTATACATACACATTTAATATATTATGTAAAACTGTTTTACAACATTTTAAAATTTGAAATTGATGGTTGAACCATAGGGTATATTGGGTCTGAGTTTTAAGTAAGGAAATAAAAAAAAAGAGTTTGTATGGGGACGACGACCATGGCCGCCGCCCACCATACTAACTAGTTTTGTTGTCCGTGGGGGGTGTGGGGAGGGGGCTGAGCCCCCCACCCACACCGCCCCCTCCCCACATCCCTTACTCTATTTAAAACCCGCGCCGCCAACGAAACCCCCCTCACCGTCTATCACGTGGCCTCTAGAATCTTTGAAACTCTCCCCTCATACCATTCATTGTAGCGGCGGCGGCGGATGTGTTAAGTCCTCGTCACCCCTTTTCACTGATATGTCGTCCGGCCATGGCTGACGCCTCTGTTTCTTGGTCCTGCAATATTTAATGTTTTAAAAATATAAATATGTAAGTATATATATATAGACCTCTGTGTATAAAAAAAAGGGGCATATTTATATATAATATGTATATACCTCTGTGTGGTTCTTCCATGGCTGCCAATCCTCTCTCAAAACTTCAACCTGCAAAACAAATGGAAAAACAAGAAGAGAAAACAAAAACATGAGGAGAAAACAAAAAGAACGGAGATAGGGTTTCATAAGGATATAATAAAATAATGTTAGGGTAAACTCTAGTTGAAATTTATAAAATATTAGAAAAAGGGTTAGAGGGGAATGCGAGGTTTTTTTTTGAATTGTTATTTTATTTAAGCCTTTTTTTATCATTCTATTCTGCATAGGAAATCATAATTCCCTCTCCTTTTGACCTTGGGTCATTTTGGTTTATTTGACTTAAGGGGTTGTTTTAATTGATTTAGTATTTATTTGTTTTTTTTTTTAATTTATTGCCTTGTGGAAATTTCTTTTAGTGGTTTTAAATTTTGTTTTGGGGTTGGAATTTATTTCCTTGTGGAGATTTTAATTGGGGAATTATTTTAATTTTATTATTGTGTTTTAAATTTTGCGATGGGAAAAGAACTTTTACTTGAATTTTTATTTTTATCAAATTTTATTATTTTACGGGGAGAGATATTTTAATTTTTCCCCTTTATCAATTATTCTTGAGTTTGTTAATAAATATAATGGTTGAAATTATATTTATTAAATGACTTAATTTTTAAAGTTTATTTTTGGACATTTGATTATTTTCAAATTTTAATATTTAGTTGAATGGTCAATTTATTTAACCTTGGAAATCTACTTAAACTTTCCTTAATGTTTAAATTATTTTAATTTTTGCTTTATTTTCTTTTGAAGTTTTTCTTTTAAAATTTTTATTTCAATTATTGAAAACACATTATGCCATCGAATTTTTCCTAGATTTTAGGGTTTCATTTCATGGCATTTTTTGCGACATCATTTAATCACTTCATTTCTCATGCAACCATCATATCACCAGATGCATTTTATTTGTCGAATTTATTATTGCATTATAGTTAGGGTTGATCTCGATTCGATCGGAATCATTCCACCCACCTAGGAAACTTAGTGTTTTGAACTTAAACTGTTCTAACCCTAGAAGCGGCGCACATCGCGTTGCCTAACTCCCTAGTCGGCTATCATCACGCAGGGGATTTCATAGTAAGGTGCACTTCCCCGAGTATATGATTGACTTGTTTACACCTTCTGTGTATTGCCACCAAGCACGCAGACGCGTGCGAGGGGGTTTCTAGGGACATGCAAAAAAAATTTGACATTTCATGTTATGACCACATGACAAATGTGGACATGGCACGTGTGTTGCATATCATGACCGTATGAGAAATGTTGGCATGACAAATCAATATATTTCATCTTTTGATTTGGCCTCTGTCCACCAAGGACACACACTCTATCTAACAATAGTGTTGTAAGGCTTGAATGTCATTCCAGGGCTTGACCAAGGTAAGCTCCTAAACACCACAACCCCCAAACCCCTCTCTTTGTGATTGTAGGTTACAGGTGTGGGATTTGGTGAAGTGGAGTTGCAGAGAAGAAAAGAAGAGGATAGAGATTCAGGATCTGAGAAGAAATTGCAAAAAACCAACCCTACTGGACTAGGGTGCCCACCCCGTAGTCCTCCTAACTAGCATATCTGGAAACTCTGAAGCATATTGCAATCTTACACATTCCACTATTCCAGATCTACATAAAAACTACGCTATTGGACTTGGACACCCGCCCCGTTGTCCCCAAAGTTTCTACCTCTAAAAATATGAATCTTGGTATGTTTCTAATCGATATTTAGTGCTTTCCTATGTGATCATTTGTCGTATCAAGTTCATCTATATCCAATTTCATACAATTAGGGTTTAAGGCTTAATTGAACAAGGGTTTGACATATCTATCAATCTTATCTATCTTTCCATATCATTCCTAAGTGACATCAACCTATAACTAAGTCCTCTCCATCTGTAGTGACTCATCTTGATTATTTTCCTTGAATGTTATTATGAAAGAAGGGTTTGATTGGATACCTTTAACACTATCTTCCACCTATCTTCTTTTCATACATAACAATAATTATATCGATACTCACGAGAATATATATATATATATATATATATAAATTCTAACAAATGAAAATGATTAAACTCTAAACATCAAAAATGTTCCCTAAACATTTCTCAACCAAATCAAACAAAGTTTGACGTTAGACAACCTTTCCTTAACGAAAAATCAACAATGGTCGAGTTGAGATTGACTTAAACAAGGAGAGTTAACTATTACATACCCCATCTCAAGAAGGTTCACTAAAGACACAACATGGAATTCAAATGGTAAACCTGTCCCTTTCCAAACATCTATTCCCTTCTCTCCGATGATGCTGTACTTTTTTTCTTGGAGGTGGAAATCTATTTCCTAGTTATACTCACAGTCACACAAAATATGATTAGTGTATCATCAGTAAATCCTTATATATCATACTTAAACAATCTCAATAACATTTAATCTCATTTCAAATTCTATGCATTAAATCATAATTCATAAAATCATTGATTTATCTTGACATTTTCCCTAAATGTCAAATCACTAATCCATGATAACTTATCCACTAATTACATGAAAGTAAAAGTAAAGCATAGTCAAAGTTTTGGGGATGTAACATATCTCTTCCCATAAGAATCATCATCCCCAATGATCTAATGTATCCAAAGTTATAACATGAAAAAGTTTTTGTTCATCATAGTAAAATCTTAAAATAGATGAGGAAATATTTGATAAATATCATGATAATTTTCCCAAGTGGCTTTCTCTTCTGCATACTGGTCCCACTAGACCTTCCACTGAGTAACTTTTTTATTATGCAAGCGTATCTTAAGTATTTCGAGCACTTTGATGGGATCGATCATTACCACCCCTGGGTCCTTCACCTATAATGCATTCCTATCAAGAATATGACTATGATTATCTCCTGTAACATACTTTTTTAAATAAGAAACATGGAAAAAATTAGGCATCATAGCAAGAACTGGTGGTAGAGTAATCCTGTATGCAACTGGGTTGAATTCCTCGAGAACTTTGAAGGGACCCACATATCTAGGAGCTAGTTTGGATGACTTTTCAAACTTAATGGAACTATTTTGTAGTTTGTCTCTTAACATAACCTTCTCTCCTATTGAGAAATGTCTGGGAATGTGCTTAGCACCTGTATATCTTTTCTATCTATCATTTGCTTCCACTAACCTTTTCTTGATTAGATGCACGTGTTCTTCCATTTCTGATAGCATTTCTGGACCAAGTATAATCCTATCTTCTAGCTTATCCCAACTTATAGGAGTTTAACACTTTGTTCCATACAATGCTTCAAATGGGGTCATTTTGATAGCGGAATGATAGGAATTATTGTAAGCAAATTACAAAAGAGGAAGATAATCCTCCCACTTGTATTTTTAACTCATGCAATACATTCTCAATAGATCTTCCAACACTTGGTTCACTCTTTCCATCTAGTCATCTGTCTTAAGATGATAAGTTGAGATTATATTTAATTGAGTTCCAAGTGAAGAAAATAAGGTTTTCCAAAACCTTGATGTTATGTGGGCATCCCTATCTGAGATGATCTTCTCAGGAATGTTGTGCAACCTAAATACTTATTGCACAAATTTACAGGCTATGACTGGTGCTCCATCTGTAAAATTCCTAGGTATGAAATGTTCTACCTTAGTGAGTCTATCTACCACTATTAGAATAGTTTTATTACTATTTCTAAACATAGGAAGACCTTGTACAAAATCCATGTTGATGATCTATCATTTCCATTCTAGAATCTCATGAGGCTATACAAGTCCTATCGGGTGATGACATTCTGCTTTCACCCTCTAGTATTCTAGACATCCTACTACAAACCTTTCAAGATCCCTATTCATTCCTTTCCAAAAATATAATGGTTTTACATCGACCAATAGTTTTGTCACTCCAGGATATCTTGAATAGGGTGCATGATGAACTTCCTTCCACATGATATTCCTTAACTCCTCGGAGTTCAGAATCTACATCCTTCCTCTGAATCTTAATAGTCAATCTAGTTCTAATTGGAATCCATCATACCTAGAATCATGAGGATTTTCCAAGAGAGTTTGCTTAACCTTCTCATAGTATTCATCTCCCTTAGACTTTTGCAACACTTGATTCTTAAAATTGGAATGAATAGAGATCATTGCGGAGATATGTCTCCTTCAAGTTAGGGCATCTGCTACTTGGTTTTCCTTGCCCTGAATGTGTTTGATCTCAAAATCATAATTAGATATTAACTCTAACCATATTCTCTAATGAGTATTAAGATGTCGTTGAGTAAACAAATATTTAAGTCCTTGACAGTCTGTCCTTAGCTCAAATGGTTTCCCAAGCAAGTAATGCCACCATATTTTACTGGTGCATGTACAACTGTTGCACCTGTTGACATTTCTTCTGAATCAGCATTAGGGTTTGCCACTTCTAATGCACAGGCAGATTCAGGCCAACTGAATACAGGAGGTTGCGTGAGCTCCTCCCCTTCACTTCTGGTTCTGCCGCACCAAGGGGGGTATCCCTATAACTCAAGATGTAACCTTGACTAGCTCAAAGATAGAAGGATCTAACTTGACAACAACAGGCAGAATACTCTCATGTATGGACCAAGATCTGTATGATAGATCACAAGGCTGGCAACATTCTTGGACATGATGTCTGGTTGGGTATGAGAGCATGCAGGGGGTTCCTAATCCTACTCCTACAACTAACAGGTGGAAGTGTGAAATGGTTTGATATGAATTTGGATGCAAAGCTGGACATGGTGTATAACACAAGAACACAGCATGATTGGTGCCTATCCAGGGCTTGGAGTCGGTATACATACACCTGTGAATGATCAGCATGAATAGCTAAAACTGGATTTCAGGGGGATACACATGATATCTGCCCTACAGATATCTCCCAATATAGAGTGTTGAGCTATCTCTACTTATGGCATCCCTACTGCAGTATACCCTTCCCAATGTTCAACCTGAAAACAGTTTAATCTACCCCTTGAGCAGAGGTTAAAAGATCAGACATTCAACATAGGAATTCTATGCTCTAGAATCTAAACATAAGCAAACATCCAGATCCAGAAGAAGGATACATGCAATACTGGAGACAGAATTAACACAACACATGCTAAGGTAGCATTACTCATATAAGATCAACCATGAAACCAGTGGATTCATGCCAAGTCCTACAACAGGAGATACATAAACTCACAAGAAAAACTGTACAGAGCAACCAGATCAGCTGGTTTTGGATTACAGAGCCAAAAATCTACAACTTTCAACAACATCATCAGGATGATGTTAACCAAGATCACCCGATGATAAAAATATCACCCCGGCGAAATATCATGAAGGCAGAAAATATGATGACCTCCACAAACAGCAGGATGATAACTGGAAATATGATGATGATGACGACCCTTAGGAAAAAACAAGTCAGGTCGACAACCTCATCGGGGCAACATCATCATCATGTCTGCGCAAGGTGATAAATGGAAAATCACCGGATGCTTGAGAAATCACCCCCGCAAGCAGATCAGGGCGCACTGTAGCTCGTCAGCATCATCAGGATAAAACCCGAACATCACCCGACAGCGAAATATGATGATGACGATGAGAAACCGGTCGAAGGAGAACATGATGATGCTGACCCTCATGGAAACAAACATGATGATGATGACCTCCTCAAGAAAATATGATGATGCAGCTAAAAAATACTGAGGAGGTCCGCTACTTAGAGCATTTTTTGGATACTTAGGGAGAGTGCCTGAATGAAAATTTTTCAAAAAACTACCAGTCAATTCAGGCGTCAACAGTGGCTCTGTCTGGGGACGTGCAGGTGAAAGACTGCAGCGAGAACCCCAGATCTCTGGGATGCAGACCAGTCCCTTATCCATTGGGCACAGAGTCAAATACTGCACTGACCTGCATCACCCAACACACTTGATGGCCTAAGGCCACCAAGAAAAGAAAAACATGTATCTCCCTTTGTCAAATATCTTGTTTTCATCTGCATGCACTGGGTCAAGCTTGGAGATACTACAAAGATCCACCCACAAACAAATCTTGTCATCTGCATATTCAATCCTCTGGTTTGGCTTGTCATCATCACCCCTGTGCAGATAACCTTCAGCATCATGTGTCATGTGGGTGTAGAATATATCAGGCAATGCATACTCAAATGGTATGGAATACAGGTTATCATCTGTATCATCATCTTGCATTGCAACATGATCTCCTAGCTGGACTGCAAATAGGAAACACTCAGAGTCCACCACACAACTAGGAAGATCAAGGCTCATTGTATTATATGCTATCTCATCAAAAGAAAAGCTTTCAAAATCACAATTGTGTACATCATGTACACAACCATCTGGTACACCAGGCTGGAAAAGATCAGGCTCTGGCATCTCTTTCAAATCAGGCACATCTTCACAGTCACTTACCTGATGTATGTTGTTTCCTCTTTCATCATGATGAGAAACAGAATCCAAGCCAAAAATAGTGTCTAGATCCCCACCATACTCAGACAGATCCTCATCACCATATGTGTCATAAATGGGTGACCTAGGTGCATCAGTTTCATCAGAGTATGCCATTTGTTCATGGGCAGCAGAGCACATCTCTTCATCATCAATGGATTCATTCTGTGGAGGAGTATCAGCCTGTGTGTCATAAGCAAAACAGCCATCAAATGAAAAACAATCATGCTCTGAACTAGCACTTATTTCAATTTCTGACTGCTCTTCATGATCTCCATGTGTTTGAAAGATAGGCAATGGGTCACACATAGGACTGCTTCTCTGTTTGCTTATATCTTCTCTGTCTTGAGTACAATACTCACAATTTTCTCCACAGGTCCATTCTAAAAATTGCTCATTGCTGTCCACAACCTCATTGTTGTCTTCATGGTCAGATGCCTCATGATTGCAATGGGAATCCTCATTAGTCCTTTCACTGGCATCCCCAACATTCATCTTTTCATCTTCACATGATGCCTTCATGACTTGGTCATTTGCAGCCTCATAACCATTTTTCACACCAAGGCCTGGGGACAGGGGTTTCAGCAGGTGCATATTTCTCATTTCTTCTACATTTTCTAAAAATTTGTATGCCATCTGCATACTTGTCACCTTGAAATCCCTCAGTAATGCACTAGAGCCCTCCTCAAAAGCTTCAAAGAATATGCCAACACAGGCTGAAATATCAGGTCTGAAACTTTCAGGGACATGTGAAAGGGCTACTGCAAACCTATGACTGAAATCAACACATGGCTCTTCATCTTGTTTTCTGATTCTCATCAATTCTGCAACAAGATCAGCCGGTTCTTTTGCAAATTCTTCTTTGAAACAGTCAGCAAGTTCATCCCAACAGGCAAAGGATCTCTTTGGAAAGCTCAAATACCAGTCTTTTGCTTTTGCATCAAAGGACCTAACAAGAAACCTCATCCACATATCCTCATCTCTGAATGAATATTTTCCCATAAAACTTTGAAAATTTTGGATATGTGCATTCCCATCACATACATTGTGACCACTAAACCTAGGCATCTGACAGTATATCCTAGCAGGCATAGTTTCTACTTTATAATCCACCCATGACAAATCCAGTTGGTCATACAAAGGATCAAAAGGGCTGACAGGAGGTTTAGCTTTCTGACAGGCAGACACAACAGGGTTACTGCTTCTTAACTGGGCCTGTTCAGCCTCTAAGAATATCAACCTATTTCTTATCTCCTCTATTCCTTTATCCAACATTTCACCACTGAGTGTGGGATAACTCATACTTGGATTCATAAAAATCTTACTCTTAGACATGCTTTGTCTGTCTAAGACCTAAGGCTTCCCCTGGCATCTAACTTATGCAGTAAAACAGCAAATAAAGGGGGAAGGAACAAGGTACCTTTTCTCATACAGATGCAGAAAAATGAACACCTTTCTGTCACATCACATACATCCATCTTACATGTGCATTTGGATATTTTTTGCAGAGTCGCCACCTCTCCAGAGAGGACAAAATTTTCAAAAGCTGAAAGCTACTTTTCCAGGTTCATTCCACCAGCAGAGCATCATTTTGTTAGTGACTCGGATGGGCCACAAGTATATCTTTATTTTATCAATCCCTCCCCAGCGGAGTCGCCATTTTGTTGACATTTCTTCTGAATCAGCATTAGGGTTTGCCACTTCTAATGCACAGGCAGATTCAGGCCAACTGAATACAGGAGGTTGCGTGAGCTCCTCCCCTTCACTTCTGGTTCTGCCGCACCAAGGGGGGTATCCCTATAACTCAAGATGTAACCTTGACTAGCTCAAAGATAGAAGGATCTAACTTGACAACAACAGGCAGAATACTCTCATGTATGGACCAAGATCTGTATGATAGATCACAAGGCTGGCAACATTCTTGGACATGATGTCTGGTTGGGTATGAGAGCATGCAGGGGGTTCCTAATCCTACTCCTACAACTAACAGGTGGAAGTGTGAAATGGTTTGATATGAATTTGGATGCAAAGCTGGACATGGTGTATAACACAAGAACACAGCATGATTGGTGCCTATCCAGGGCTTGGAGTCGGTATACATACACCTGTGAATGATCAGCATGAATAGCTAAAACTGGATTTCAGGGGGATACACATGATATCTGCCCTACAGATATCTCCCAATATAGAGTGTTGAGCTATCTCTACTTATGGCATCCCTACTGCAGTATACCCTTCCCAATGTTCAACCTGAAAACAGTTTAATCTGCCCCTTGAGCAGAGGTTAAAAGATCAGACATTCAACATAGGAATTCTATGCTCTAGAATCTAAACATAAGCAAACATCCAGATCCAGAAGAAGGATACATGCAATACTGGAGACAGAATTAACACAACACATGCTAAGGTAGCATTACTCATATAAGATCAACCATGAAACCAGTGGATTCATGCCAAGTCCTACAACAGGAGATACATAAACTCACAAGAAAAACTGTACAGAGCAACCAGATCAGCTGGTTTTGGATTACAGAGCCAAAAATCTACAACTTTCAACAACATCATCAGGATGATGTTAACCAAGATCACCCGATGATAAAAATATCACCCCGGCGAAATATCATGAAGGCAGAAAATATGATGACCTCCACAAACAGCAGGATGATAACTGGAAATATGATTATGATGACGACCCTTAGGAAAAAACAAGTCAGGTCGACAACCTCATCGGGGCAACATCATCATCATGTCTGCGCAAGGTGATAAATGGAAAATCACCGGATGCTTGAGAAATCACCCCCGCAAGCAGATCAGGGCGCACTGTAGCTCGTCAGCATCATCAGGATAAAACCCGAACATCACCCGACAGCGAAATATGATGATGACGATGAGAAACCGGTCGAAGGAGAACATGATGATGCTGACCCTCATGGAAACAAACATGATGATGATGACCTCCTCAAGAAAATATGATGATGCAGCTGAAAAATACTGAGGAGGTCCGCTACTTAGAGCATTTTTTGGATACTTAGGGAGAGTGCTTGAATGAAAATTTTTCAAAAAACTACCAGTCAATTCAGGCGTCAACAGCACCCTCGAGATCATGAGGAGTATAATTCTTCTCATATGTCTTCAACTTTCTAGACTCATAAGCAATAACTTTCTCATCTTGCACTAGTACACCATCTAATCCTTCTCCTAAGGCATCAGTGATGACTACAAAATGACCCTCTAGATCAAGTACCTTTAGAAATTGTGTCATAGTTATCTTCTCTTTTAGTTGATCAAATGCCTCCTGGCATTTTTCTGACCAATCAAATCTTATGCCTTTCCTTTGTAGACAAGTAATGGGATAGGCAATTTTTGAAAAGTTAGCCACAATTCTTTTGTAATATCCTGCTAGGCCCATAAAACTATGGACTTCATGCACATTTTTTGGGGCAAGCTACTCCAGAATGGCTTTGATATTTCCTAGATCTACTACAATTCCCTCAACTAAGATTACATGACCCAGGTACTGTACTTATTTTTGAAATAAGTACACTTTGAGAGATTACCATAAAGTTTATGCTCTCTCAAATGTTGAAGAATGATCTACAAATGGTAGAGATTTTCTTCCTCATTTTTGGAATAAATCAAAATATCATCTAGGAAAATAAGGACAAACTTATCCAAACAATCTTTGAACACATTGTTCATTAAGTTCATGAATGTTGCAGGTGCATTCGTTAGTCCAAAGGATAGGACAGTGAATTCATAGTCTCCATAACTCATTCTAAAGGTTGTCTAATGGATATCTTCATCTCTTAGCCTTAACTGATGGTATCCTGATCATAAATCGATCTTTGAAAATGTAGCTACTCCATGCATTTGATCAAAAAGATCATCAATACGGGGTAATGGATACTTATTCTTTATCATTACTTTGTTTAGCATACTATAGTCTATACATAGGCATAGTGTGCCATCTTTCTTTTTAACAAAAATCATTGGCACTCCCCAGGGTGAAATACTGGGTCTTATCAATCCTTTTTCTAGCAATTCCTGCAACTGAGCTTTTAGCTCCATCAACTCTATTGTAGTCATTTGGTAAGGAGCTTTGGATATAGGTTCTGATCCCATAATTATATCTATTGAAATATCAAAATCTCTCTTAGGAGGAAATATAGATAATTCATCTGGAAATACATCCTCAAAATCTTAAAGAAAGAGATACTTTTGCATATTTGATCTCTCTTGATATAGAGATTCTTTTTTGTCCACTCCTTGGAGTTTTTGAGATTCATTATACATTAAATCATCTTGAAAAACAAACTCTTTGTGATCATCTATTTTCTCCATTTTGATTGCAAAGAGTTGACACCCTTTTCATTGGGCTCTCTTCAACTGTAAGGTAGATATTTGCCTCAGCTTTACCTTTATAGCAGTACCTTGAAAAAAAAAAAAATATTCCCAAGGTCATCTAAGCATTCTATTGTTTTAGCAAAACAATCCACCTTAGCCCTATGCCTCCATAACCAATTTAATCCAAGGATGACATCATATGATCCTAAGGGCGCTACATAAAGGTTTACTTTAGTTGAAAAGATTGGGAGTTCAACCTTGGCTTCAAACAAACACTGAGCACCTGAGCCCTTGTCTAGTTAGCATACTCTACTAACCATGATTTTTCCATGTAACTAGATCTTCTAGATATCTTATTTAAAACTTTTGGAGAAATGAAGCATTCAGTGGCACCAATATCTATTAAAATTGAAATTGGAATACCAAACAAAGTACCTTCAATTGGAGTAATCTAGTACTCCACCTGTTAGTTATCTAGTGCTACATGGATCTGCTATTGGAAGGTCTCCTATTATGAGGGTAAGGGATTTCCTTGCAGTTGAGTCCCTTGTGTCTTATTAGGACACTGATTAGCATAGTGGTCACCTCCACATGAAAAACACCCACCATGGGTCCTCACCTTTCAAAAGGCTTTCCTAAGTTATCTCTATTCTTCTTGGAGTTCATTTTTCCATTTTTATTACCACCCCTAGACTCATTTTGATTGCTCCTAAATCCTTTATCACCTTTCCTTTTGAAGTTTTGCTTGTTACCCTTTTTTATTGAATGATTGGGAGGATTGTGACCAATTGAACTTTTTACGATTCTTTTCCTGATATGTAGACATGGAATTTAGCCTTCGCTCTTGTTTAATAGCTTTCTCATAAAATTGGTCCATAGTAGTGGGACCATGCACATCTACCTCACCTCCAATTTGGGCATTTAATCCCATTATGAACTTCCGGATATGAAACCACTCATCCTACTGGTATTGAGAAACATACTTAAGGAGATGAATAAACTTATTCCAATACTCATTTATAGATGAGTCACCTTGTCTCAGGTTTTGGAAATCTATGAGCTTCTGGTCAAAATATAATTGTGCCAACCATCTTTGCCTAAAGATTTCTATAATTTTTTTCCAAGTTAAACTCAAAGAGCTCAATCCCAGCTCCATCTTCTTGTTCATCCACCAAGTGGATGCTTCACTAGCCAATTGATATGCTCCCCATACCAATTTGCTTATTTTTGAATAGTTCCTAATTTCAAAATATTTTTCCATTTCTATGAGCCATGCCTCTATGGCATCTCCACTCATAGTTCCATCAAATTTTCAGGTGTGACCATCTTTATGTCCTTGGATAGTTCAAGGGCCAAATGGCTCCTCTTTTCCTCATCTTTTCTTGATTCTGAGTTATTCTCTCCACACCTACTCTGGGTGGTGTGTTCATGATGACCCTCATCTTCACCCTCATGGAAGGCTTCATTTTCAGGTCTACTCTGACCTTTGGCCTCTTGCTCTAAATTTCCAATCCTTGCCCTTATTTCATGGAGCATTGCAAGAATCTATTCAAGTTTCACATCAGAGTTGCCTAAAGGTTGTCCTTCCTCTTGGCTACCCTCAAGACTAGTTTTGGTTCGAACCATGCTAAAATTATACTTCTCCTAAAGTTTTCATGTTAAGCATTCAATTAGTTTTTCATACAATTGAATTCATTCATATACATAAATCCGTTCTCATTTATACAATCTTAAACAAGAAAGGGAAATTTTTGCCAAAATTCCAAAATTGTATTATAGTATCTGTGGATCACATAATATCCATCATTTATTACAAAATTTGACATCTTGAGACTTCATGTCACTGTGAGAAAGGGGAATCTTCCTAGGTTCATCCTCATCCTTGAGGTTTACCAAATTAGACTTGGAAGGTGTATGTACTCATAGGTACTTGTCCATAACTTCCCAACTAGTGACAGGGGCATTAGGACCACATCCAAATGGTAAGTCCTTATGCATAGAGGAATTAGCTAGTTCACCCTCAGTGATAGGAACAATAGCCTTAGCTTCTTTGTCCTTCTTCTCCTTCTCCTATTTGATATGCTTAAGAGCGTCAACGAAGGTCTCAGAGTCAGTTAACCATGTGCCTTTAATGTAACCAATTTTGCCTAGGATTTTCATTTTTGAGGCTCACTCCCTCATAGCCTTTAGGTAACATCCATTTCATGTTACCTTCTTCCTTGGGGTAAATCTTTTTCTTACCATTCTAGCGAAAGAACATTCAAACATTAGCAACTGTTAATGTCTGAGAAAGATTTTATGCAGTGCTCATAGGTCCATGTATTGAACCTGGTAGCTCTGATACCATATGTAACATAAGATGAAGAAGATCTCCTACTCAAAGAGGAGATGAGAAAGATAGATATCTTATTTGAAGGGAAAATGTCAGATGAATGTGATAAGAAAATGGAGAAGATGCAGATGGGAGAAGATAAGTCCCATGATTATGCTAACATTGTTTTGTTTGCAGATGATTCTTTTTGTGTAGGTAAGGAAGATAAAGATGAAGAAATTTATTCATGAGGAAGCTGAAGAAGTTGCAGCAGTATGCTTTGATGAAAGCATGGAAGAAGAGGAGAAAAGTGAAGAAATGAAATTTATTACAACATTGGCTAAAGATGGAGGAGTTCTAGAAATGAACCTTGAGGAGATTGTGACTAAAGTTGCAGCAGTTGAGGATGTTGCAGTTGAAACAAAGTATGCAGTGATGTGTGAGGATCAAGTGTTCAATGAGGAACCTGATGAAGACCAAGAGTTTCTTGAGGAAGAGGATGTTGTGACAAAAGAAGTCATTGAGGTAAAATCTGATTTTTATGAGTTTTGTAATGTTGAATTTGAAAATGATTTGCATTTTGAGATGAGCAAAAAGTTAGAGAAGAAAGAGGGTTGTGTAGATGCAGAATGGTATACAGATGTATAATAGCAGGTAGAGGCTATAGAGGAAGCTATAGGAGAGATCCGGTGGAGGTGGTCAGTTTGTGGTGGGTTGAATCCCATGAAGAAGGAGAAGAGAGGAGAAATAATTTGGTAGAGGAAGATAGTGCATGGTGGATGCAAGTCCACGAGAGGAGAGAAGAATGGAGTGTAGATTTGTTGGAGGAATGTGAAGCTTGTTCCGGCAAGATGCTGGAAAAAGAGGAAAAAGAGAGAATTTTTGTGCACATATTTGTGAGTATATGCTCACAAACTTCTTACCATGGGTGTCTAATGCAGGAGCATCCAAAGTGTACGGGAAATCCTGTGTCAACCAAAAAAATATCATTATTTTAATTTGGTTTATTTTCAATAAGGGCTTAGAGGATAGGAGAATAAATATTTTGATTTGCGACTTTGTAATATTCCTTGTGGTAAAAATTGTAAATGTAATTTTTGAGGAATTATGCTCTCATAAATGTTTCAAAGGCATAAATGGTGGAATATTCCATTTGGGCATCCCATTTCTAGGTGGCACTACTTGGTATGCATGTTATTTCATGTTCAATTGCACTCTTTGCATGCATTTACTTGTTGGCCACAAGCTTTGCATGTTGTTGCATGTCTAGGTCGTAATTGTGAGACCCAGTCTTAGTAAAATGGTCATAACTTTTTCATTTCTAATCAAAATAGAAAAATTCAAAATGTTCTAAAAATTTGGGAAGAAGGTACACAAAACCCAGAAAAAAGTTTTATAAAATTCAAAAAAATGAGGGAGTAGTGATAGGCAGAAAGTGACAGGTTTTCTTGGTGGTTTAGTGGAGGTTGTTTTGTGAAACCAATAATGGTTAGTGGAGGTTGTTTTCTATATATTGATGCTTGCTCATTTGTTGAAGGGGCCTTTTGGATAAGTCGTGGTTGCATATCTAGATGCTGCTAGAATGAAGCTAGAATATTGAGTTGCAGATTTTTGTATGTTTGAAGCCCATGTTGTATGAGAGCATATGAGCTCCATGTTTATGTATCTCATTTTCAGATATTCAATATAATACATATTGCAGTTTTCTTTTCCATTTTATGTGTTTCAAATTAATTTTCTTCCTTCTTGCACAGTGTTGTATGTGTGTTTGTGATTAGATTTGAAAGGGAGAGTATCCCACTTTCATCATAAATTTAACATAGAAAATTGCATAGCCTTGCAATTTCATGTTGTATTTTGGGATTTATTTAGTGTCCACTCCCTTAGCATGTTTTAGGTCATTTTAGCCTAGCCTTAAAGCCTTTTCCTTCACTAGATTGCCAAATTTTTGTATCAAATTATAATTCTTCTCACTGTGTTGGGAACACGTGTTAATTTTTGTGTGATTTCTTTAAGAAACTAGCACTATGCATGGATGTATGTGCAACGTGCTATCTTCCTAGGAGTCCCAAGAATTTAAAACATTGATTTCCTACTCGATCGACTATTGTAATGTTTAGTTTTTAGAAAAATACCTTTAGCATTTGAATCTAACCCTTCAAATTCCTGTCAAACCCTTATGCAAAAGTAATTTTAGAATCTTTTTCTCATGCTCTCTCATTCTATCTCTCTTGGTTATGCTTGGTTGCACATACCTCCATTGTTGAACATACTAAAGTTGCATGCAATTGAAATAACACCATTTATGGAAGCTCTTTCAAGGATTCACATTGCTACACTTTGGTTGGCTACTCCAAAGAGCTTACTTTCCCTCTTCTACATTATGGTAGTAATATTGTTCTTGTTCTTGTTTTAAATAAAATTGCTACAACTTCTTTACCATACTTCCTCTCTAGTTACATTGGCAAATCTTGGAGTAGACCACCACCCATTTTATCTCAATACGTACAATAGGGTATTCTTCCTCGTAGAGTAGGGTTGATACTTCTAGATTTATTTTATTGTCACTACTTTTAATTCCTAGATGCACTTAGGATAGGAGTACACACTATTTTTCTATCTTTTTATCATTAGTTGCTATGGAGGTAGAAATACCAAAGCAAGGGTTTGACTCAAAGGAAAACCCCCAAACAACCCCAACATTTTCTCTTATTTCAGCTACATGCATTTTGGGAGACATTCAACCACATGGAGGTTTGCAAGTATTATCCCCTTTGCTTGTCATTTCAATATTTCATTGAATAGTTTAGCTCTATTTTATCATTTCAATATTATCTCATATCCCCTATTTTTTTGTTGTGTTGTTTTTGTTCCTTTTTGTGCAGGTGAGTCTAAAATATATGAAAAACCTTTTGTTTTGTGACTTTCTAGGACAACAGCACGTGAAAGGACTATAACACTTCACGTGGGCATCCACGTGCCATGCTAGCATCCAAGATCAAGAGCTCTATCTTTTGATGCTAGGTTCCTTATTTTCTACTATTGACAATTCTAAACTTAGTTTTTCAATTTTGTACTTCAATTTCTTATAATTTAGCACTTTCTCTTTCAACCCCTATTTAATGTAGTGTAGAAAGTAAAGGTATCACATTTTCTACATTACAACATGGAGAAGTTCTCTTGGTGTAGGAAAGTCATGGGCCTTGGATCCTATTCTTAATTCATTTATGTTTCCTATGAATGTATTTGGAATGTCTAATGTCAAGAAGGAGAATGTTAGGATTAAGGTGTCATTAACCTTTCAAATCCTATGTATATTTTATGTCTCTCCAACACTCTTGGAAGGTGTACATGGATGCCTAGGGTTCAACTAAAGAGATTATTTGTATTTAATATTCTCCTAGGAATATTGATATTAGTTGTAATTGCATTCATGAGTCAAGTGGAGAACTATAGTGGTGGTTACAACTGACTTTGGACTCACTAATTGCATCTTCCTATTTATAGGCACTAGAATGAAGAAGGGAGAATCTTATCATAAGGAATGGGACCCACATGAATTGTTGTCTCCATAATGAATTCCTACACTTAATAATGTGAACCATCAAGGAGTTATGAGTTAGATCTATGGCTTTATGGTTACATATGCTATTTAAGGGTACATCGATTGTGTCTATATGAAGTCCATGTGATGCTATTGATTATTTTGACTATTTTCATAAGATGCTCTTCAAGTTTGGCATGGGATCTTTACATGACACCATGGTTTCAATATCCATTATTTTGGTGAAACCATTTATAGTTTTTCTTCTCTCCTTTCCTATATATTAGGGGTGTTAGATAGTCTTTTGATATCGTATTTCATAGGTATTTGTTGGAAAAGTGTTGATATTGTATCATGCTCATTGAATATTAATACATACTTTTCATGTTTCTTTAGTGGAGTTTTTCTTGAAAGGGTTTCTCCACATCCATCCAGTGTTATGTGTCGCAAGTTCATGGTTTACTAGTTTTTTCTATTTTTTGGTTTATGTTGTCACCCTTAATCATTAATAGGTGATCCAATGTTAAACAATTAAATTTAATATGTGCATACACTTGGAATATTTTATTATAGTAGTTTCATCTTCACTATCATTACATGTATTTTATGATATTCACTAGACTAGCCATTGCTCAATGTTGGTAAATAGATTTGTCATTGCATGATACTTCACTAACATGTAGCTTGACTCACCCAATGGGAAGCAGTGGAATTTTACAATAGTTGAAGAAATGATGAAGGGGGTAAATCATAAAACACACAACAATAGAAATTGCACACTGAAAATAGAGTGTTTTTTTATTGATTTTGGCAACTCATTACATTACAGAAGCTCAATTACAATCAGAGCAATCAATCCTCCATAGGCTGCAACACACTATAGATACACATCACCAGGCTCTGGAATCTTTAGCCTTCTATAACCCCAAATCAACTGGGGTTTCTATTTTCCTGCCTATTCTTGACTCTACACTTTCCCCCTTAACTCTACTATTGCCAAGGGTTCACAAAAATGGTTATTAATAACCATTTTTGGTGGCCAACAACCAAATTTTGAAATTTGCATCTCCCTCCAAAAATAGGTCAACTTCTAGGAGCCATAACTTTTGATGTAGGTGTCTGATTGATGTGCCGTTTGAAGCATTGGAAATCTTGCGGAGTGCTCTACATGATGAAAACTTTCTCTGCTAGTTCCAGTGATTTTTGGGCCCGTACAAGATCGTTTAGTGCTTCAAACCTAAGTTCGAATAATTTTTAGGCATTTTTTAGAATATATATATATATATATATTTATCTTTTAGGTCACAAATGATCTTTGCATGATTCCTTCACCAAAGGTCTTATTTTTCATTTATAAAGCCTCTTGTAAATTTTCTCTTCAATCCATGCCCAAATGTAAACTTTTTTAAAATGGCAAGTTGTTATTTTTAGCAATTTCAAAAAATTGAAAGTTCTACAATATTACTCAAGCGATTATGGACCCAGAAATACTAAATTTGAAAATAAATGGAAATAACTTCAACGATTTTGAAACATCATATTTTTGGATGATGCAAGATTGCCCTTACATCATTGGATGCTCCTGCATTAGACACCTAGGGTAATTTGAGAAGTGATCCTGTCATGTCTCAGGTGTTTGTTTGAGGAAAACCCAAACGGTCAACCTTTGCCTTAGACAACCAAGAAGAATCTTCAATAGGCCTTCCTTTCCATTTCACCAAATATTCTTCATATTGCCTATTCTGATTACTTCTTCCCACATGGCTATCCAAGATCTCTTCTATATCCTTTGTTGAAGTAGATGCCAGAATATTCCACTATTCTTCTATTAGCCCATCCTCTGTGCCACCTTCATGATATTCTATTAAATCAGCAATGTTGAACACAAGGGAAATATTGATCCCACTTGGCAGCTCTACCTCATATGCATTTCTTGAATCATGTTTCTGTAGAATCCTGCATGGTCCAAATTTCTTCATTTTCAATTTATTATATATTCCAATTGGGAACCTTTCTTTTCTCAAGTGTACCATGACTGCATCTCCTACCTAGAACTCCTTATATCTCCTCTTCTGATCTGTCTTAGCTTTGTATAGAATATCCATCTTATTAATATGCTTTCTCACCTCTTCATGCAAATTCTTTAGGTGTTCTGCAAAGTCTTCAGCCTTGGCACTTGTCTTTTCTCCTTTGTCTAGCTTCCTTAACTCTGAAGCATTTCTTGGACTATTGCCATATACAATTTGAAATGGTGATTTACTAGTACTCCTATTGACAGAATTATTGTAAACAAATTCTGCCTGTGGTAAAATCAAATCCCATCCTTTGGGCTTATCTCCTACTAAGCATCATAGCAGGTTGCCCAAACTCCTATTCACCACTTCTATTTGTCCATCAGTCTGTGGATGGTGTGTAGAACTAAACTTCAAATCTATCTTCAACTTCTTCCATAATGTCCTCTAGAAATAACCAACAAACTTGGTATCTTAATCTGAAACTATGCTCTTTGTTAGACCATGTAATCTCACCACCTCTTTGAAAAACAACTTAGCAATATGAACATCATCATCATTAGTCTTCTTGCAAGGAATGAAATGTGCCCTCTTCGAGAATCTGTCCACCACCACAAAAATAGAATCATGTCCTCTCTGTGTCCTGGGTAAACCAAGAACAAAATCTATACTAATATCATCCCATGGCTTCTTGGGTATAGGTAGTGGCTGATATAGCCCTGTATTCTGACTTGCTCCTTTCACCATCTGACATACTCTACAACTCTGCAGAAATTTATTCACATCTTGCTGAAAATGTGGCCTATAATAATTTTCACCAATAATAGAAATGGTCTTATCTCGACCAAAGTGTCCAACTAATCCCCCACTATGCTTCTCCTTAATCAGGTTCTCTCTCATGGAACTCCTTGGAATGCACAACTGGCTTTCCCTAAACAACATGCCATCTTGAATTATGAAATCCAACCATTTTGTCCTATCCAAAGTAACAAGTTCCAAACAAGCTTTCCAAGCCTCTACAAAATCTATATCTTCAGTATACAAACTTTTGAGCTCATCGAACCCAACAACCTCTATCTTCATTTTTGCCAACAAACTTTGCCTTTTGCTTAAGACATCTACAACTCTGTTGGACTTCCCACTCTTGTGCTTCAAAACAAAAGTATAACTTTGCAAAAACTCAACCCATTTTAAGTGTCTCTGGTTCAACTTTCCTTGACTATTAAGATACTGCAAAGCCTGATGATCATCCTTCTAAGCCAACTGATGGAAAACTTACAGAAGATCAAGAAGGATAAAAAGAACTCTTTTAAGTATGGTGGACTGATACTGTGTTTATTTTTCTACTTTATGAATGAGCTACCCAGATCCAATGGTTGGGTATGGCAGAATGACAGACCTATTGCAATTCAAATCAGAGATTACTTGCATGGGCTTGGGGATGCTAAGGCAAGAAATATAGCTCTGTGGGGTTACTTCAAGAACTTTCAAAATATGATGCAAACCAGAGAAAGAACTCCCCAACCATTGGTTGAGAAGTACAAAGATACAGTGTGTTTCATGGTTGATATTGATCAATGCCTAATGGAGGCAGTGGAGCCAAGGACAGTTTGGATCATGCCAATGGGGTATGAAGCAGATGAGAAAATTGTAGAGCTACATATCCAACATCTGCTGAGCCAGCCCAAAGACCCTAAGGCAAAAAGGTTTGGAACCTTCCAAGAGTTGAGTGTAAAAGTTCATGTGGAACTTAGACAGCCTGAAATCAAGAGGAAAGTGAGAAGGGAAGTTGAACAAGCTGCCAAGAGGCATGGAATCTCAAAAGAGGCACTTGATGCCCACAGAGAAAAGATGGAAAGAGCAGAAAAAGAAAAGGAAGAAGAAGAAAAAGAAAGTGCTCTGGTAAAAGCCCCCTCTCAGACCAGATCTTCTAAGAGCTCTGCACCTGCAACTGCTAAAAGCTCAAAGGCATCTAAACCGGAAGCAAAATCATCTGGTAAAGTAGAGAAAAGAACTACGACAAAGGCCACAATGTCTTACATTAGTCAAAAGGATGATGAAGAAACTGAGTCAGATGAGGAGGTAAAGAAAATGAAGAAGAAGAAGAAGAAAGGATCCAGTAAATCTTCTACAAGTCAAGACATGGAAGAGATGGCAGCAGAATTTGTTGAAAGGCCCACTCTGTCCATTGATGATGTAGTCAAATCAGTCACTATGGATGGAAACCTAAAACCAATGACTGAATTGTATGATGATTATAATGAAGCTAACCAAAAGATCTTGCAAGAAGCTACAGTCAGATATTTGAATATCTATAATAAGGCTTTTAGTGAAATCATATCTCATTCCCAAAAGCCTAGAGAAGGAATTAGAAATAAGAAAGAATAATGCTAAGACAAAGGATCTTGAGATCCAGGAATAGATAGCCATTCAGCTCTTTCCTTCAATCACTCAGAAGCAAATGAATATGATCTTCAAAGATTGCAAGGATAAGTTCCGGAGCAAAGCTAGAATGAATCAGCTTATGCTTGGCAAAACTGACAAAATAGCAAAAGAGATAGAAGAGATCCTCCGGAATGCATACAAAAGATTCAACATTCCCATTGTAGAAGACTTAGATGATGAAACCTCTGCCATTGATGACAAAGAAGAATCCACTAAGACAGTAGCAGAAGAGGCAAAGGAGACTAGTGAAGAAAAAGCTAAGGACTTAGATTCCTCTGTTCTGGAAGAGAAAGTCCAAGGAGAAGTAAATCTGGATTCTCCAGCAGTCTCCAGATCCAAAGGAGAAGAAAGAATAGAGGAGAAAGAAGAAGTGAAGGGAAGAGAAGAAGGTCAAGCTGAGAAGAACACAAGTGACAGTGCAGAAGGAAAGAAAACTTTATCTCTGGCAAGAGACACTGCAGAAACTGTCAAGGATTTCTTGATTAAAGAAATGATGGAGATTGATGAACCAGAGTCACTTCAAGGACCATTTGACTTTGATTCTCTCTCCCCGGTTCAAACAATGAAGATAGTATCCTTTGCCCAAGCAAAGGCTAAAGAGAAACTTCTAAAGTCTCACATGGAAGACTGTGAGCTGCTAGAAATTGCATCTGGTGTGCTTGAAAAGATCATGCCATCCTTTCAGAAGGATTCCTCAGCTTCTTCATCTGGTAATCTCAAGTCTCTTATTAATTCTGTCAGCACTCATTTTGAATCTTTAGAGAAATCAGCTGAGGTGAAGGTCCAGAAAGAGTTTTTGGATAAGAGATTCTCTGAGTTACAAGGCTTTATAACCAATGATAGGAGAAATATGGATATTGGGATAAAGAGCTTAGAAAATGCTCTTAATGATGTAGGAGAAGTATATAAATTTTGTATATCCTGGACTAAAGTAACAAAGGATATTGAGAAGAAAGTGAAAGAACAAGAGGATAAATTGTCAAGCCTCTCTCAGAATTTTGATCCTCTCACTATATCCATAATAAACCAGGAATGTCAAACTATTGTAGTCATGAATGAGATTAAGAAGCTTGAGAAGGAGAGGAAGAACATATTAAGCAGGATGGGTGAACTTAGAGGGATGATTATCCCTAAATTAGAGGCCATGCATGAGGCCCTAACTAATGCCTAGACCACAGCTTGAACTAGTGATCCGACAGATCTTAAGAGGGCAAAAGCTTTTGCATTCCTGTTGAGTGGTCACATCTCAATTTTGGATAGGATGAAGCAAAGTTGGGCAACATAATTTGCCCAGTTGAAGACATCTTTTGCAGATATACTTCAATATATGTAAGTGTATCATGTATTTATACTTATGCAGCTAAGTATAGTTGATTTTTTTGAGGATTGTTGGTATGCGGATTCTACCCTTTTCCATTGATGTCAAAGGGGGAGTGAGGAAAAGTGAAAAATGTGGAATCCAGCTAAGGGGGAGCTCTGAAAAAATGTACATTAGAACAGAGCATCAGCCAAGGGCGAGTCTAGTGCGACACTTAGTCATTTTTTCACTAAGTATTGCTATCAATGCCAAAGGGGGAGATTGTTGGCAAGAGACACTATGTGGCTTCATTGGTGTTGTCATTGATGGCAACAAAGACCACTCCACACATCCATAGGACATGGTGTATCTTTACCGGAAGTCAGATTGAAGAATACCTTGGTCCGGTAAGCAAGAACAAAGCATGCAGCAAGGTCTGACAGTCAGGTCTGGATCTCTTAGAGGAAGTATCTTTGTAAAGTGTGGACTTGGGGAAGTCAAGAGGATTACCTTGACTAATAGATTCTAGGGATTGAGCCTCTAATGATGAAAGAGTGAAGATATATGAGCATCTACGTATTGGGGTCCGGTTTGGCAGAGTAGATAGAGGAAGAACTGACCAATAGAGCATCAGAATTATTCCAAATGAGATATTGATGGTAATCAAGGTTCTTAAGGTATCATCCATGATTGGCTGACATGTTAGATGACTTCTATAAGTATCTCCTTGATTCGCCTCACTTGGTAAGCAAGGATTCTACCGACAGACTAGAGTTTGGGAAAATATTGACTATTCTAGATGCCGACTACAAAGAGGATGAAATCCTTTCTGCGGATATATATACCAGATGGATTTAGATGTGAAGGTGTGGTGGTGTACGTAGAAAAGTAGAAGAGCAGTACAGAAGTAGTAAGGCAGGTCCGGTATGTGAAAGGACAGCAGCACAGAAGAAGAGAAAGGATGAAGTGCAGTAGATCAGTATACTGAGCCTAACCGGAACTGAAATCCAGCATATGTGGATGCTTCTTATCAGTTCATGTATCTTTTTACTTTATTTATAACTTGTAGGTAGTGAGCCTCTTGTGAGCAGTGTGCTCAGGTAGTGAGCCCTAATTAGCAAGTGTCATTTTGTACTATCTTATTCTTCTAATAGAGAATACAATCTTGGGTTAATCACCCTGTGGTTTTTTCCCTTAACAGGGTTTTCTATGTCAAAATCATTATGTCATGTGTATTGATGTTATTTCCATTTCATGGTTATGTTTTCTTATATGATTTAATACTGCATTAATTGTTAAGGAAGATCAGAAAGTAGAAGTAATTAAGATGACTAATTCACCCCCCCTCTCAGTTATCAACATACATTTCTTCAAAGCCTAAACTATTGCATAAAACTCCTGATCATAAATAGAATAATTTTTCTTGGCATCATTAAGCTTCTCACTAAAATAGGCAATGGGCTTACCTTCTTGACTCAAAACAACTCCTATAGCACTATCACTAGTATCACAATCTACTTGAAATACCTTATTAAAATCTGGAAGTGCCAAAATACGTAGCTCTGTGACTTTCTACTTTAATGTATCAAAGCTTTTGTCTGCTCCTTTAGTCCATCTAAACTCTTTTCTATCCCCTCTCATTGTCTCTATTAGGGGTGCACAAATGCTACTAAAATTCCTCATAAACTTTCTATAAAAACTTACCAAACCATGAAAATATCATACCTCCTTAGTACTCCTTAGCATAGGCCATTCAATGATAACTCTTACCTTTTTTAGGTCCATCTTAAGACCTTCCTCTGAGACAACAAATCCTAGGTATATCAACTCCTTTGCAAAACTACATTTCTTTAGATTAATCAGCAACTTCTCCTCCCTCAGCTTCTCTAAAACATTTCTAATATGCATCAGATGCTCATCCCAAGTCTTACTGACAATCAAAATATCATCTAAATAAACAATAACAAAACTTCCCAAAAATTCTTTCAATACCTCGTTCATGAGATGCATGAATGTGCTCGGTGCATTGGTTAGCCCAAATGGCGTGACTAACCACCCATACAAACCTTCCTTTATCTTGAATGTTGTCTTCCATTCATCTCCTCTGATACGAATCTGGTGATACCCACTCTTTAGGTCAATCTTCGTGAAGTACTTGGCTCCACTCAAACAATCCATTATGTCATCCATTCTTGGCAATGGAAATATGTACTTGATTGTGATCTTATTGATGGCCTGAGAATCTGTACACATTCTCCACTCTCCATCTTTCTTTAGTGCTATTACTGTAGGTACTGCACATGGACTTAGTCTTTCTCTTATCAGTCCCTTCCTCAACAGCTCCTGAACTTGTTTGTTCAACTCTTCATTCTTTGCAAGGGTCATTCTATGGGATGCCTTATTCAAAAAATTAGCTCCTGGTATCAAATCCATTTGATGACTTATCTTTCTCACTGGTGGCAAACCTTCTGGTACATTATCAGAGACAATGTCCTAAAATTCTTCCAACATATCTGCAACTTTTGTTGGTACATCTTCACATTTCTCTTGACTAATCTTAGGAATCAATGCAAAGCAATGACGCTCATGCTTCATACCCTCCAAAAATTTTCTACCATCTACCAGGCAAATTCTGGCAGTACTACATACCTTTTCTTCCACCTCCTTCAAGGGCTTCAACTTATGACGAACTCCATCCTTTGTTAAGGAATATATATTTGCATGACCATCATGGACAGTGCTCCTATCATACTACCATGGCCTCCCCAACAATATATGACATGCTTCCATCAGTATGATGTCACACATCATCTCATCATGGTAGTCACCAATCTTGAACTTAACTAAACACTGCTCATTGACCAAATCTCTATGGTCCTTATGCAACCATGCGATCCAATATGGATGTGGATACTTTCTTCTTGTCAACTTCAACTTTTCAATCATCTCCTTTGAAACAAGATTGTTAGTGCTTCCACTATCAATAATAATATCACAACACTTACCTTTACATTTGCACCTTGTACAAAATAAACTCTTCCTCTAATTGGGTTCTTTTTCCTCATTCAACAAAGTTCTTCTGACAACTAGGGTTTCTCCCCTTTCAACATCTTTAGAATACTCAGACTATGCATCTTCATCTACATGTGCAACTCATGCATTACCTTCAGGTCTTCTATTTGTCCTTCCTTGATGTTGTGGACCCTCGTATGCTTGATTCCCTTCTTCTCCACATTGGAAATAGGTTCCTCTGAAACCTCCTCTTCCAGGTCCTTACCCAGGTCAGCCTCTTCCTCTTCCTCTTTGCTCACCATTATTCTAGTCACGAGGGCAATAGGTATTATCTTCTCTCTGATTTTGACTGGTGCGATCTTCTTCACTTTTCTTTGGATCTTCATTTCAGCTTCCATAGGATCTTCCACCAGTCCTTCTGCCTTGACCTCTTCCCCTTTGCTTGCTTTCAAATATTTTATTTGGCTTCTCTTCCACCTTAAGGGAAAATTGGTATGCATCTTCTATGGTGGTCATTCTAACCAGGCTCAGCTCCTCTTGAATACTTGGCCTTAACCCATTAATGTAACGAGCTACCTTCTCCTTATTGGCCTCTACATGGCCTATCCTGATAGTAATCTTATAAAACTCTTCTGTATACTCCTTGATAGACTTGTTACCTTGCTTCAATCCTTGCATCTTCTTCAACAACTCCATCTCATAGTTCATAGGAATGAATTGCTTCTTTAGTTTTTCCACCATTTGATCCCATTTGGTAATCTTTCCTTTTCCTCTTCTATTTCTCTCCAACTGGACCTCCTTCGACCAAATACTGGCATGGCCCTTCAACTTTGTTTTTGCAAACTTGACCCGATCTAGGTCCTCCACATCTCTATACTCAAAATACTCCTCCATGTCATTGATCCAATCAATAAGCTGTTTCAGATTCAAATCTCTAGAATAGGTAGAAACTTTGATCCCAGGCCTCTTTCCAATCTTCAAAATGGCCCTCAACAACCTAACTTCTGTAGGATCTCCTACAACTTCTTATTCTTCCTCGGATAGCTCTTCTTCAACTTCATCCTCGCTTTCTTCTCTTGTTCTCAGCTCAAACCCTCTTCGCAACTCCTCTTGCAATGCATCGATTTGCCTTTGCAGGGCTCTAAAACCCTCTTCTATTAAAGCATTCCTCCCATTACGATTTCTTCGTGGAGGCATCTTGACCTCCGCAGAAAACCTACAACCTCAGGTCCTAGTGCAAACTGCCTTATGGTCAGTGATCTGTCTACACACTCAGGAACCCTTTCTTTGATACCACTTGATGAAGGGGGTAAATCATAAAATGCACAACAATAGAAATTGTACACTGAAAATAGAATGTTCTTTTATTGATTTGGGCAACTCATTACATTATAGAAGCTCAATTACAATAAGAGGAATCAATCTTCCATAGGCTACAACACACTACAGTTACACATCACCAGGGTCTGGAATCTTCAGCCTTCTGTAACCCCAAATTAGCTGGGGTTTTTGTTTTCCTGCCTATTATTGACTCTACACTTTCCCCCTTAACTCTAGTATTGCCAAGGGTTCGTAAAAATGGTTATTAATAACCCTTTTTGGCGGCCAACAACCAAATTTTGAAATTTGTATCTCCCTCCAAAAATAGGTCAACTTCCGGGAGCCATAACTTTTGATTTGGGTTTCCAATTGAAATGTTGTTTGAAGCATTGGAAATCTCGCAGAGTGCTCTACACGCTAAGAACTTGCTTTGTCAGTTCCAGCCATTTTTGGGCCCATACAAGATTGTTTAGTTCCTCAAACCTGAGTTTGAATAAGTTTTAGGTGTTTTTAAAAAAATGGAAACTTTAATATCTTTCAGCTCATAAATGATCTTTGTGTGATTCCTTCACCAATGGTCTTATTTTTCATTTACGAAGCTTCCTGTAAATTTTTGCTTCAATCCGTGCTCAAATGTAAACTTTCCTAAAATGGCAGGTTGTTATTTTTAGCAGTTTCAAAAAACTAAAAGTTCTACATTATTACTCAAGCAATTATGGAACTAGAAATAGTAATTTTGAAAAGAAATGGAAACAACTTCAATGATTTTGAAACATCATGTTTTTGGGTGATGCAACCTTGCCCTTACACCATTGGATGCTCCTGCATCAAGAAATCTTTATTGGACTATCAAATTTTCTCTACATTTGAGAGGGGAAGCTCCCTTGTATGATAGGTTTTATAATTTTTAGGGTATGATTTTAACCACAAAGTAGGAAAGGTGGAAGTAAACTTAAAACTGGAATAAAAAGCAAGAAACCCTAAACATGTTGATATGAAGCTAGAGTCAAGTTTCTTGAGAAACTAAATGGTTTTTTGAGTGAAAGGACAAACATAAAAAAAAAGTATGCTTCATTTTGTAAACTTATAAAGAAAGATGATACAACTAGGTTGAAAAAGAAGAATATCACTTGAGTTAAGAAAAGGGATATTAAGGAAGGAATTTCAGACACAGATTAGAAAATGCTACTTTTCTAACCTAAAATTGCATATTAAAATAAGAGATGATGACTAATTGAATTCACCACATGCCAAAAAAATATTTCAAAGTAGTGTAATTTAATGTAAGAAAAATAATAGTGTAAAGAAATCATAATGGATTATAGACCATAAATATTTTCTTTATTATCTCCCCAAAATAAGATCCAAAAGTCTCTTTTGTCCCTATAAAATTTGAGTAAATCCAAAAAGTCTTCTAGAAAAAAACCCTTTCCAGTTATTAGCCTTTACAATGTATAGGGAAGAAAAGTAGTTACTTTCCTATAACCATCTAACTTCCCTTATGTGAACTTTATAAATCATTTAAAATAGTATCATAAAGTCTTATAATAAGTGTACATATTCAACTCATTAATATAAATGCACTTCAAATATTAGTAAAGCTAACTTTATAATAAAATATTAAGTCTGTGTTGATAATTGAAGGGTATATGCTTTTCACTATATTACATCGAATGGTTCATTAGTATGTTGGTTGTAGATTGACATTCTTGAATAAATTTGTCATACACTTTATGAACAAGTGTCGTAAATGATGATTTCTGAATCTGTTTGTCTTCTTCCTTGCTAAACTGTTCTAATATCTATCTGTAATCATGTAAAAACTTAGAAAACCATTACTAAACAAAATATTCATCGAAATCATAAACTAATTCTAAAAATTTGAATGAAAACCTCAAGATAAAGCTTGCAAAATGGAAATTAAATAAAATAAGTAAATGAAATTTTACCAATAACCTCCATTGCAAGTGGATTTGCTCCAAGATGATAGAGAAATAAGATCAACTTGAAGATGTTTGGATGCTCTTTGTGAAGATAGTCACTATTTTGATAGCATATAATTAGCACGAATATGGATGACAAAATGACAACATATGGATAGCATAAAATTGGATGATGAAGCGAGAGCATGAAGCCCTTATTTTTAGATTTTTAGGGAAGAAGATCAATGGTGGAGGATGCATGAGAAAATCAACCATGGAGGATGAATGAGAGGATTTTCCCAAGATTAAGGAGAGTTTGTTGTAGTCATGCAACATCTGTCCCATTTGATTTAGGAAAAGGTGGAGATGAAGTGGAGAGAAAATAGCCATGTGTTATGACTATGTAACATGTGTCTTTTAGTTCTAGAAAAAGGTGGAAACATGTTGGAGAGAAAATAGCTATTTGTTATATGAGGTGGCCATGTAAGGTGGAAAAGGTGGATAATTAAATAATAAAATTATTTAATTATGTGTGAGAGGGAAAAATAGCTAATTAAATAATAGGATTATTTAATTAGTGTATGAGATACATTAGGTAGAGATAAATTAACTAATTTGGTTATTTAGTTAATTTAGAATAAGGTTGTACTAGGATGAATTCAAGTGTCTACACTATCCATAGAGTCATCTATTTCTTCTAGAATGTCTCTCAAATCCCTTTGGTCTAGATGACCATTGACATTCTACACCATGAATGTTATATCCTCCTCAATTGTATGCTAACAACTTTCCTATCCAAGCTATGCAAGTTTTAGGATTATTTCAATAGCCTCTACTATTGCCAAGCTTGTTAGACTAATGCACCCAAAACCTTTTGATGCTAATGTCCTTGGTTAACTACCAAGTAAGCTCAAAGGAAATCCAAGTACTTTTTCATAAGAGTAGGTTTTCTTGCTTCTTTCCCTCAATGGTTCCTTTCATAAGCAAGTATCATGTTGATTAGATACAGTTGGTGGTTCCAAGAGGGGGTTTGATAAATCTTTCTATTTATTTCTCATTGAGATAGTTGTATTTGTATGCTTGTATCTTTAGACATCCTCCCCATCTGTCTTTATCCCTTGCCATGCATTTTATTTCTTCCATACACTTGAGAAAGATTGGTATATCCTTGTGAAACTATCCAACATGGTTCATGTGCTTCTAGAAAGACTAGTTTGGCCTTATTAAGAAAATCACGAGGATGAACAAATGGTACTCCATGAAGCAAACCAATTTTTGTTCATACAACTCCACATAGATGATCTAATGATATGTGTTACTACTCACATTTTGTCATAACACACAAATATAATTTGACTCCTTTTCTATCAATAATAACCTAGATCCTTTCCTATAGGAACCTTTGAGCCTCTACATGCAACCTCTTAGATGGAGCCAAGGGCTGATTTCTAGAAGTTTGATTTCTCCTTTTGAAAACAACTTTAATTGATACATAAAAAGAAATTAGATAAGAAAAATTAATAAACCTTTGTTGACTCATGAGTTGATTCATGAGATATTTCCTCTACATGAAATCATATACAAAACTAGGTTGTTAAAATGGAGCTCTAACACCATATCTCATTGATGTCATTGACAAACAATGTAGAATACCAAAGGCTCGTGACATGAGCTTAGAGGATAATGTGCACCTCTCCTACATATTCCCTTGCAGGATTCCAATGTCTAATCTATGAAATGTTGGATTTATATAATTTGTCATGGCTTAATAAAGAGTAAGCCTGGGGTAAATGAGAATATCTTGTGAACCAAGATCATCATTTACAAGTAGCCAAGGACTATGAATGTCTTGAATTTGTAGACATGGATTTCTAAACCTTATAAGAGTGAATAAACTCTTATCAATCTTAGGGTTGCAACTTCCTTAGTTAGCATTTTAGAAGCCACAATGTTAGAAGAAAATGCCATACTCACCACAACATGTAATAGTGAAATGAGATCTTTTGGCACAATTGACTTCAAACTATTTTGAATGGATTACATTATGTTAGCTTTCATTAATATCATTGCCAAATAATTATCTAATGCTAATGATGAGAGACCAAAGCAAGCTTGCTCTACCAAATGGCGATTGTCAATATTCAACATGCTTATTAGTTGTTGCACAACATTTTCATCTCTGCCAATTGTATTATGGTGGTTGTTATCTTCATTGGTTTTGGCCAATACTGAGGTGAGAAGAGGATGTTGACATGGTGAGAATCAAAAGAGAAGGTATTGAGTTCATGTTTTGAAGCAATAAAGTAAGAGTTGTTCTCTGTCTCTATATCAACATCCACTAAGGATAAATTTTGATTAGCCTCTATTTGAACATTGGCTAGTGATAAGTGACAAAGATTAGATAATGAAAAAAATATTAACCAAGAACTCAAGAGGATTTCCATGTTTCTTGATCAGTGTAGATATCATTAACCAATGCATGTGTTCCATTTTTTGCATCATAACTTGTGATTGTATCCTCATAGAGCATATTGTCTTAGGGCCACCTTGTCATTACTTTGCTAAGGAAAATATAGATAAAATAGGAATATTGTAACTATGATAACGTTTAATCTATAGTTATATATGAAACCAAATGAATATAATTTTCTTCCACTATAGTAGCCACAAGATATGAATCATCTATAGTTGACTAAATTTTATCAAATTTTTTATAAGGTCAAACTTGGGAATATAATTACTACACTTTGGGGAGAATGGGTTTGATTGTAAAGCATTTATAGCTATGACCATGAATGATGATTGTGACTCAATAAACAAATTGGTGCTACAAAGTAGTCAAGAATATTCATGGATGAGTCTTGTTGATGTAACCATAGGTGTTTTCAATTGGACCAAACTGAAGCAGTGGAGAGAGATCTCACATGTGATATGAAAGATCAACATAAGCTACAAGGAATGAACTTGTTATGATGCATGTCAATTAGAGAACATGAAAAGTTTTAAAATTTGTAGGGTCAATAATGAGGCCAATAGTTGGCTTTAACTAGTGATAAGGACTGTAAAGCACACAATAGTAACCCAAAATTTTAAGAGGGGAAACTAGTACCTTATCCATTGGGCAATAGAGTCAGAAGTAACACAACACAATGGGTAAATAAGAGAATTTTGTAAACCAAAAATGAGACAAACAATGAAAGTCACACAGACAACAAAACTAAATAGACGCAACAAAAAATCCTAAGTAATATATGTACATGGTAGGAAACCCCTACCTCAACTACTTCATGAGGATCATGTGAACTAATTAATAGGATGAGAAAAATAGGCTTCTATGCAGAACAATGGATGATACCCATGGAGTACCTGTGAATCAAACTACCATTTCACATTTGTGATGAGAATTTTAAAATTTGTGATATGCAAAAACTTCTTGAATAGTACATTATAACCAAGTAACCACTTATCATCATAGGTCTCTAAATCCTTTTGAATCACTTTGATGTTTCCTTGTATAGTATTGATAATACTCTCTTTCCTTGCATCAAATATACTAATTTCCCACACTTGAATCCATTTATGATCATTTGAGTCTAAGGGGAGAATGTCCAAAATTGAATGTCTTTCTTATAAATCTAGAAAGAAAGCATCCAATGGTTCCATCTATGAATACTTTTTTGTGGACAACTTTGGTTAGTATAGGAACATTTTGGACTAAGGAAGTTTTATCCTTCTTTGTTGTGATTATTGTAGAGAATTATTTATCTAGTGAAATAGAAGAAGGGGATAACACAATGGTCTCATCAATTGAGGTGTCATTTTCTATGATCAATAGGGTAGTATAAACAACACCTTCCTCACAAATGAAATATTTATCTAATATCTTAAAACAACAACTCAGAATAACGATACCCTAAGGTGGATTATCTTCTTGAACTTTGCTTGGCTAATTGTTGTAGTTTCCTACCCTTTTAATGTTTTTAACTTTTCTATCTCCACTATTATGGTCTCAATAGGATGTTCTAAATAGTATTTTGAACTTTTATTTATTTGTTCACCAAATTTTTCTTACAACTTCACCATATATGTTGTATTTTCTATTGTATCCTCACTACCAGAACCATCATGCATATGGTGATTTTCAACATCATCCTCTACTTTTTATTTAATAACTTAGCTTAGAGATGTTTTAGTTTCACTTAAAGTTGCAGACTAACACATACCATCGAATATAGACATTAAACTTTATTTTTATTTAATACATGTGTCATTTTATTAATTATCATTAAGGAGACTATTACATGATGATGAGCACATGAGAAATTTTATGACAAGAAATTTTAGAGGTGGAATCATTTCTAACCTCTTTTAATGAATTCTTGTCCTCACATCTAGGCTATATGTGTACCAGGGTAGAAATTTCCTCTAATTCATCCTCATATCCTTTATCCACTTGATCATAGGACATTTTTTCAAATGATTGTCTATCTTCAAGAAACACTTATGAATTAGTATCAATGTCCTCATTATATAGATGATATGTCCTAGCATGGACTTTTTCATGCACTCCTATTGTCTCAATAACACTTTTATCTTTGAATGTATGGGTGTTTTTTGACACAAGTTCATCTTCCTCAGTGTGGTATGAATCATCATGGCCCAAGAAATAAAATGAGCTTCCTTTCCATCCCTTCGTTCAATCTTTCATAGTTTTTGATGTATTCATGGATGGAGAGTCCAGAGGGAGGACTGTTCAACCATGCATCTTAGAGTCAATATAGCGGAATAAAAATAATCAACAATAAAGTAAACTTGATTTTCATTGATTCAATATCACAAAGGATTACAATGTGGCTCACTAGCGTACTGCATGCACATTGCAAATTAATATACAAGGATATGTCAATTGAGTACATCAATCTTACTATTAGAATTTGACTATCTATCTCTTTCCTTACTACTTGCTCCATACTTCTTTCTTCCTAGATATATTTCAAATGGATCAAAGAGGTGTTTATATAGTAGTTCCAAGTCCAAGGAATGATAAACATCAGTCGCAAGAGACTCCATATCTTGATGCTCTATGAAACATGTTGGTCGGCCTAATTCTAGTGATGAAGCTCCAAATGTTGAAGAAACATGTTGTGGTTCTAATTGAAGGTGCTTCTAGTCCCATACTACCTTGTGAGATGTTTATTTGAGTGCCACAAGTCATGAGAAGGTGCCACAAACTAAGCATATTAAACTGAATCCTGACTATTTTGAACTATGAACCTAAACTTCTGATAGCGATATCTTTCTGTAAACAAATGCAAAGCTTCTAATGTCTAAATATGATGTGTATGAGCTATTATAGAGTTATGATCCAATGTTGTGAGTTGTAGTATGATCATGCAATGAAATGCAGTGAGTTATATATTGAGACATTATTGACTGAAAAAAATAAAAGAAATATTTTCTGGTTGATGCAAGATTGCCATTTAACCTAAGATGCTTCTACATCAGACACCCAGGGTTCTTTGAAAAGTGAGTCCCTCACTTTTTGGGGGCTAGAGGAAAACCAAGGTAGTCTACCTCAGCTTGAGAATTTCATGATGAGTCTTTTTCTGGCCTTTTTTTCCACTTAAGCAAGTATTCTTCATAATATCTATTTCTGGTGCTGCAACTAATTATGCCATCAACAATTTGTTCTATCTACTCTATTATTGATGCAGTATCTATTCCTCCAAGTAAACTTTCATGGTGTTTTCACTTGATTGGCCTTCATGATACTAATAAAGATCTACAATTTTAAATATTGGTGATATGCCAAGTGCTTCTGGTAACTCAACCTCATATGCATTCCCTAAATCAAATTTATTAAGAATCCTACATCGACCAAAATTCATCATCTTCAAATTTTTGTATGTTCCCACTAAAAGTCTTTCCCTTCTAATGTATACCATGACTTCATCCCCAATAGAAAATTCCTTATGTCTCCACTTTTCATCTGCTTGCCCTTTATACTTATTTTTTATTGTCTCCAAGTTTTTCCTGACCTAAGTGTGTACTGTTTCCATGTAACCTACAAATTATTTTGCTTCTGCACTTTTTTTCCTTCCATACTGATGTCCCTAAGCTCCACTACCCCTCTAAGTTGTAATATGGTCACAATTTCAAATGGTATCTTCCCTATACTTCTATTTACTTTGTTGTATGCAAACTCTAGTTGTGGTATAATTATATCTTAATTTCTTGTCTTATCCCCTACTAAGCATCACAACAAGTTTCCTAGACTCTTATTTACCACTTTTGTTTGTCCATCAATCTGTGGCTGATATTCTAAACTAAATTTGAGATTTGTCTTCATCTTTTTCCATAATGTCTTCCAGAAATAACCTATGAAAGTTCTGTCTTTATCTGAAACTATACTCCTTGGTAATCCATGCAATCTCACAATCTCCTTAAAAAATAGGTCAGCAACATGTATAACATCATGTGTCTTCTTACAAGGAATGAAATGTTTCATCTTAGAACAAATTTCCACTACTACAAATATAGAATCATGTCCCCTTTGTGTTCTTGGCAATCCTAATATGAAATCCATGCTAATATCTTCCCAAGGTTTCTCCTGTATTGTTAGAGGTTGATACAATCCAATATTCTGACTACTCCCTTTTGCAATTTGACAAGTCCTACAGCCCTAAACAAAATTTCTTACATCCTTATATATTTGAGGGCAAAAATAATGTTCATTCACCAAAGCCACTGTCTTATAAATGCCAAAATGTCCTACTAATCTGCCATTATGTTTCTCATTGATCAAGTTCTCTCTCATTGAACTCCTAGGAATGCATAATTGATTTCTTTTGAATAGCATGTCATCCTGAATGAAGTAATCCATCCATTTACTTATGTCTATTGCTATTTACTACTACTATCATTTCTGTCAACAAGGTATGCCTTCTACTCAATGCATTTGTAACCTTGTTTGATTTGTTGCTCCTATGTTTCAACACAAATGTGTAACTTTGCATGAACTCTACCCATCTCATGTGTCTCTGATTCAAATTGCCTTGACTACTCAAGTACAGTAAGGATTGATGGTTGATGTACAACACAAATTCCTTCAACAATATCTATATCATCTCCACTTCTTCAAGGCTTGGATTATTGTCTAGAACTCTCGATCATAGACTAAGTATCTCTTCCTTGAATCATTCAAATTTTCACTAAAATATGTTATTGGTCTCCCTTCTTGGCTTAACACTGCTCCTATTGCACTTCCACTAGTGCCACAGTCAACCTGAAATACTTTTTCAAAATTAGGCAATGCTAACACTAGCTACTATGTTACCTTTTGTTTTAATAATTTAAAACTCATTTGTGTGATGTGAATGAGGGAGTTTCCTATCTGATTTCCCCTTGTCTAGTGTGAATAAGGCACATTATCTAACCAGTCATTATTTAGGACCTATTCACACATTTCACATGTTAAGTTTACTTAGGTAGATAGGGAATTTAATATTTTTGCACTAGTTGTCTCATGTCATAGCATTAAGACACTTGTCATCTTCCTAGTTTGTCTTACATGCATTTATTAGTGGTGTATAGATGCATTTATTATTTGTGTCATCTAGTTTGTTTTTTCCACTAGTTAGTCTTAGTCCTACCTCTCAACCTTGCATATATAAACAAGTTATCTCTTTGTACATTTGATGCAATGGTATGTAATGATATGCAATGGATTAATGCAATGTAGCGTGTATCAATTCAAGCTTTGCATCTTGTATATTTTATGCATCATTATTCTTGGCAATATAAAGTGTTGTTATTTCTTTTCTCTCTTGTTGTGGAAGGTTGTTTTGATTACAGGTGATCCTAGGTTGTCTTGAGTCCATTGATGACTCTTACATGGTACCAGAGCATCAGATCTACAATTTCCTTCCCTCTTTTTTTGAGAGATTATGTCAATAGATTTTTATGGTCCATCCTGGAGCAGAACTAACTACACCATTGCATTCAGATGGCTCGTTCTAAGTTTTTTGATGTATAACACTATATTTTCAAGCAGTTTGAATTTTTAGCAAATTTTTAGGGTTTCAAGGATTTTCATTGGAAAAAAATTATACAATCTGTGTGGATCCATACAGATAGGGTTCACGGTTTTGTCTAGTGGTCTGAAGCATGCTCCCAAGGTTTAGCCTTTTGTCTAGTAGTCTAAAGCATAATCTACAGGGTTCTACCTTTTGTCCAGTAGTTTGAAGCATGATCCATAGGGTTTGACCTTTTGTCTCGTGGTCTAAAGCATGATTCCTAGGGTTTGGCCTTTTGTGCAGTGGTTTGAAGCATGATCCCCAGGGTTCAACATTTTATCTGATGGTTAAAAGCAATCTTATAGTGCTTAGCCCCTATTAAGAAACCCCTAGTCATATTAGTGACTAGAAGCTCTTAATTCAAGTCATCATCCCCTCTACTCATAGCCCTGGGTCACTCATGCACCCATGCCCTTAACCAAGGGGGCATGTTTTTGCCTACACACCTATTTGAAGTAGTATTATGAAATCAAGTGTAACTTGGGAGTACAGTGTTCAAATTTTGTATACAAAATATCATTGAAAATCTGGTTTTGTGATCTTTCTAGTGGTATAGGTCTCATCTCCTAATTTTTCTATTGCACATTTTTTTGCGGGAAGTCCAGGCATCACTTTCATCTTTCAAGCTCTATTCTTTCGCCCAAAATCTCCATTTTTTGCAAATGAATAGGCATTGGAAAGGTATCAGTGAGCTCTACATAGCCACCTATGTAATTTTTTTAGATTCAACCCCAGGTATATTTTATTTAGTTTGTTAGTTTTATGGCTTCTGATTGATTACATGGACATTTTGGCTCCTGCAAATGTTCTATTTTCTTTGATGGTCTTAGTTTTCAAGTTTTTCTATTTTGATCTCTATCATTTTGAGGAGGTATCATGGGTTTTCCCACTCATCCTTTTGTGGTTAATCTAACTAAGGACAATTATGAGTCTTGGAAAAAAGGCATCCTCACACATTGTAGGTGGCTCGATATTTTCCGTATCTCTATGGCCTTATTCCTCAACTAGATGCACCTCAAAAGAAACATAATCGGGGTCCCAGTATGGATCATATTGTAGGATTAAATGGTTGCAGTGTTGATTATGATGTTGTGTGTAATCTTTTCATCTATGAGGGTCCACACACACTTTGGTCTCAACTTTGGGAGTTACATGGAGACCCTCATGTCTCACCATTTACAGATGATCATGCAGTAGATTGACTTATTCCCCTAAATGATGTAGATGACATTGTTGCAAGTATGTGCCTAACCGGTATTGTCATTGATGTCAACATATCTGACTTGTCATTGGTGCCAACTGTGCTCTTGATTTTGATGTTTGTTAGTGTTGGAGATAATGAGTAAGTAATCCTAATGCTGAGGATATTGAGAAAATTAGCTCCTCTAGTGGAAGCAGTGAGTTGCAGTGGAAATAGTGTATTGTAGAGTATCCTTATTTATAGAAGAACAATTCAACAGTTTGCTCCGCATTTCTTGTAGAATGAATATCTTTATCTGTGGATTGGAAGTTATTTAGAGGCATGTCTAAAGATGCTATGTTCTAAATTTGATCCTCCGGTATGAAGATTTGAGTGAGTTATGTTCGCCAGAGTGGAAATAGTTTTTCTTGTATTTTTGGTAGTGATAGGGAGAATGTATTATGCTCTATATTCCTCTGCATTAAAGTATTTTGATCTGTAGTTCTAGAGTTAAGTCTAAAATGATGTTATGTGTCTTCAACTTCAATGGTTCATGATTTTGTGGTCCACAAGCGATCTTTTCTTTATGACAGTGGCTGACAGTGTTGGTTAAGTGCTCTGGTTTGAAGAATCTTCTTGACAGAATGGTTAGAGGTTGTGCAAATGTTCCTAGTGATTATAATGTGCTTGTGGATGTCTCTTGTTTGTGTTCCTACCTTTGGATTGGTCCGCAAAGAGAAATTGGATCATGGATGAAGACTGTTCATGGAAGTCTTAGTGTTAACACCTGTCTTAGCCGACCTAGTTGTTTTCACTATTTGCAGAGATGCATTGAAGATTATAGTAGTGTATTGTGGTGTGGAATATTGGATTTGAGTCCTAGCTAAGGCGTAGTGAGATCCACATACATCTTTACATCTTTCCCTTAGAAATTTTTTGTATTAGGTCCAGACCTATTTCTATGTATGTTTGTAATGCCAACCTTGAAGTTTGTTCCAACGGTTGATGAATGTAATGCCGACCTTGATGAGCATTCCAAGGTTGATGAATTGTATAAAGACATAAAATGTAATTGTGAAAAATGTATCCATGAGAAAAAATGTGAAGATAAATAAGAAGTATAAGAAGAGCAAAGCAGAGACCAAGTATTGCACTTCAATGGAACTAAACTCAAGCATGGAGTAGATGTTATCAAATCAATTCACAAAACCCTGGTTGTGAGCTACCCATTGGCAGTGAGACTCTTTTTTTTAGTATTGTTATAACATATATATTTCTGTGTGCTAACACCCACCATGGTTTTTCCCTTATAATATTTTCCACATAAAAATCTAGTGTCTCATGTGTTGATTATGTTATTGTGTTGAGCTTCTTATTTCATGCTTTCATGGTTAACTCTGAATAACAGTAAATAAGTGTTTGATGTGTTGATGTTCACAAGTGTTCAAAGTTTTAGGGACAATAGATTCACCCCCCTCTCAGTTGTTTGGAGCATTTCAACAATTGGTATCAGAGCAGGTTCCTCAGAAGAAAGCCTAATAGATTGAGGAAGATCCAGGATGTCTTTTAAGAAGGAAGCTCATTACCTTGATGGGACAAATTATGCTCTATGGAAGGTAAGAATGAAAATCCATCTCCTTTGTCTTAGTTATAAAGTATGGAAAGCTACAGAGACAAAATATACCATGCCTCAAAATGGCTAAAGATGAAATCAAAGAATATGAGTTGAACATAAAAGCTAGAGATGCTCTGTTAAGTGCCTTGACTGGCACTAAATTGATAAAAGTCATGGATCTAGAATCTGCAAATGAAGTTTGGGAAAAGTTAAAAAATCTATATGAAGGAGATGACTCTGTAAAAGAAGCCAAGTTGCAGGGACTGAAAGTGAAATATGAGGGTTTAGAAATGAATGAAGATGAAAACATAACAATCTTCATGCAAAAGGTTGATGAACTTGTCAATGGAATAAAATGTATGGGAGGAACTATAGGTGAGAAGGAAGTTGTGATGAAAATTCTCAGGTCATTACCCAAATCCTACAATTACAAACTAGTTGCAATTGAAGAAGTAATGACCGTGAAAGAGGTTACCAATTATCAGTTGTTAGGAAATCTTACAACCTTTGAGATGAGAGAACTTGGCGATGCTCTATCGAAGAATGAAACTGTATTCAACGCTAGTACCTCAACAAAAATATCCAAGGCTGAAGAGTACAAGGTGGAGTTTGATGATGAGTTTGATGAAATTGAAGTAAACTTTGTTGACAGACTGCAAATAGGTTCTAGTAAGTTCAAAGGAAAATTACCTTTCAAATGCTTTTCATGTGGTAAGGTTGGTCACTATTCTTCTAGATGTCATGAGAGAATTGAAAGGAATAGAAAAAGATTTGAGAATAGACCTAGGGTTTCAAATAAATGCTACTATGTTAGATATCTTGATGATGAAGGTGTGACAGATGATGAATCTGATGATACTAGTACTAGTGCAAATGAGTGCTTGTTTATTGCAATTAAAGAAGAACTTGTGTCTACTAATCCTGCTAGTTGTGTGAAGGAAGAAAAACTAGTGGAAGAAAGTGCTTTGGTTGTTCAGGTTGAGAAAGATAAGGATGAATGGATTATTGATAGTGAATGCTCACATCACATGACCAGTGATAAAAGTAATTTGTGAATTTGAAAAAGTATGATGGAGGATTGGTTAGGTTTGGAGATAATGCAGTCAGTAAGATTTGTGAAAAAGGATCTATTTCTTTTGATGTAAAGCACAACAGTGATAATGTTCTCTATGTGAAGGGCTTGAAGCATAATCTTTTGAGTGTTGGTCATATGTGTGACAAAGGTTATGAATTGAGATTCAAAGACAATGGGTGCAAGATCATGGAAAGCTCTGGAACAATGATTTCTACTGGTAAGAAGACCAGAGGTAACATTTGCCAATTAAGAGGAACTAATAATTATTGTTTATTAACTCAAACATATGAGAGTTGGTTGTGGCATAGAAGAATGTGCCATATAAACTTTGATAATTTGGTAAAGATAAGTTTAGGATAGGTTGTGAGAGAATTACCAAATCTTATGAAACCCACCAATACCATTTGTAAGGAATGTTAGTTGGGGAAGAAGACAAGAACCAATTTCAAGAGCAAAGAGCAATTTTCTGTTGGCTTGCTAGATCTAGTGCATACAGATCTTTGTGGTCCTACAAGGGTGAGAAGTCTACATGGTGACAGGTACTTCATGTTGCATATTGATGATTATTCTAGAATGACTTGGGTTACTTTTCTAAGAGACAAATCAGAAGCCCTAGAGAAGTTCAAATCTTTCAAGGCAATGGTTGAAAATGAAATAGAACTAAAAATCAAATGCTTGATATCTGATAGAGAAGAGGAATTCACATCAAATGAATTCAATATTTTTTGTGAAGAGCAAGGGATAAAAAGATAGTTGTCTGCACCTAGGACTCCTCAGTAGAATGGAGTTGTGGAAAGGAAGAATAGGATAGTTCAAGAAGCTGCTAGGACAATGATGAAGGAAGCAGATCTGCCAGAATTTTTCTAGAAAGAAGCTATAAATACTACTGTCTACATTCAAAACAGGGTTCAAGTGAAAGGAAATGGTACTAAAACTCCTTATGGATTATGGTATGGAAGAATTCCTACTATAAAATATTTCAAATTTTTTGGAAGGAAATGCTATATTAGAAGAGAAGAAGATCTAGGGAAGTTTGATGCAAGGTGTGATGAAGGGATCTTTCTTGGATACTCTACCAAGAGTAAGGCCTACTGGTGCTATAACAAAAGGCTGAAAAAGATTGTTGAAAGTGCAAATGTGAAGGTGGATGAAAACAGAGGAAGAACATCAGATCTTAATGGATATGAATCAAATGAACCTATCGACACAGTAAATGAGAAGAAAGAGGAAAAGGAAGACAGTCAAGATGAAGAAGAGATGGCTACAGAAACTACAATTAAGACTCCCAAGTATGTAAGGATCAATCATTCAGAAGATCAAATTATTGGAGGCAAAAGAAAAGGAGTGCTGACAAGGAAAAGAGCTGCAGAAGAACAAGTGAACTACTGTTTACTTTCTAAAGTTGAACCAAACACTATGAATGAAGCCTGAAATGATGAAAATTGGGTAAAAGCCATGAAGGAAGAACTAATGTAGATAGAGAAGAATGAAACTTAGGAATTAGTTCCTAGACCTGCTGATAAAAATGCTATTGGAACCAAATGGGTTTTTAGGAACAAGCTGAATGAAAATAGAAAAGTTGTAAGGAACAAAGCAAGGCTTGTATGCAAAAGATTTTCTCAAATTGAAGGAATATATTTTGAAGAGACTTTTGCTCCAATGGATCAGATTGAAGCAATCAGAATATTTATGGCATTTGCAGCTTACAAAGATTTCAAAGTGTATCAGATGGATGTGAAGTTTGCACTTCTGAATGGTGAGTTGGAAGAAGAGGTCTACATTGAGCAACTGGAAGGATTTCAATTATCAAAACAAGGTGATATAGTGTACAGATTGAAGAAGGGCTTGTATGGACTAAAACAAGCCCCCAGAGCTTGGTATGCATAGTTAGACAAATATTTGTTGCAACTAGGGTCCAGTAAAGGCACTGGTCACAACAATCTATATTTCAAAATCAATGATAATTAGATCTTTATTGTTTTAGTCTTTGTTGATGACATTATCTTTGGAGGAAATGAAGGTATGTGCATGAAGTTTGTAGGTGAAATGCAAAATGAGTTTGAGATGTTTATGTTTGGTGAAATGAATTTCTTTCTGGGTCTACAAATCAATCAATTAGATACAGGAATCTTCATATCTTAGTCTAAGTATGTGAAAGAGTTGTTGAATAAGTTTGGGCTGGAAGACTCTAAACCGGTATGTACTCCTATGGTGGTTGGTTGCAAGTTGAGAAAAACTGATGAATCACACAAGACTGATAAAAAAAATACAAATCCATGATTAGAGGATTGCTTTATCTAACTCAAACCATACCTGATATTATGCATGCAGATTGTCTTGTTGTAAGATTTCAAGCAGATCCAAGAGAATCACATGTGATGGCAGTAAAGAGAATCTTGAGGTATTTAAAAGGCACACCGAACCATGGCTTATGGTATCCAAAGGACAATAATTTCACTCTCAGTGCTTATACAGATGTTGATTGGGCTAGAGATGTTGATGATAGGAAGAGTACAAGTGGGGGGCTTTCTTTTTGGGTAATAGATTAGTTTCATGGTTAAGCAAGAAGCAAGACTCAATCTCTTTGTCAACTATAGAAGCAGATTATATTACAATAGCATGTTGTTGCACTCAAGTGTTATGGACAAAGCAGACTCTAAAGGACATAAGAATTATGTATGAAGATCCGGTTGCAATCTTTTGTGACAATAAAAGTGCTATAAACATTTCAAAGAATCTAGTGATGCACTCAAAAACAAAGCATATATCCATAAGGTATCACTTTTTGAGAGAGAAAGTGACACAGAATAAAGTTAAGTTGGAATATGTATCTACCAAGTGTTGCAAATATGTGCCTAAGCGATGTTGTCATTGATTTGAACATATACTTGTTGCATTGATGTCAAGTGTATCTTATTTTGCTTCCTATTTAGAAGACTGGAGTGTTGAGGATATTGAGAAAATTAATAAAGATCAATGTATGCAGACCATATGGCAGTGTAGAGGATTGTCTCAAGTAGCTCGAGTTAAGATTTGAGAGGTCCGCATGAATATTTGAAGAAGCTATAGCCATTTGAGTAGAACCAGATTTTGTTGTGTTCAGAAGAGACAGAGTGATAGTAAAATGGTCTGGATTGCTCCGCATTGAAATATTATGATCTGTAGATCTAGAGGCATGTTTGGGAAGTTAGTTTGTATCATCAACTCAAGTGGTTCATGGTTTGGAGGTTTGAAGCAATCTTTCTAGTGTGATAGTCATGGCAGATAGTGTTATTGAGGTTCCGGATGAAGATGCAAGTGATTCTGATGATTTGGAGGAGTGTGGATGTTTTTGTTGATTTCAATGTGCTTGTGGAAGTCTCTGGATCATGTTACTATTGTGTTGGAGCTCTGCATTGAAGATTGAGCTCATTGGTGAAGATTTCTTTCTTGGTGTTGTTCTTCCTAGTCTTGGCCGACCAAATGATTCAAGTGTGTTGTGGATGATCTAAGTGAAATTCTTTGGAGCATGGCGTGTTGTTGGAGGAAGATTCAAGTCTCAAATATGTTTGGCTGATAGTATAGTGATCCACATTAAGTCAAGCTAACCTTGATGTTCATTCCAAGGTTGATGAAGTGTATAAATATTTGTTGATGAGCTGTGAAAAATTATCCTTGTGTGAAAATGATAAAATCCTAAGAGAGATACAGAAGCAGAGCAAAAAGGAAGAAGTGCAAAAGATCAAGAGTAGTAAATGATGAAGATATAGAGGAGAAGTGGAGCAGAAATTGTGAGATTTCAAAGGGAATGATTCAAGCATGAAGAAGATGCTATTTCTCAGTTCATTAGATTTGTGATAAACTTAATTTCTTGTAGGTAGTGAGCCTCCTATAGGCAGTGAGCCTCTTTTGAGCAGTGAGCTCTAGGCAGTGCACCTGAAGGCATGTGCCTTTTCTTTTTCTAAAGTACTTTTAATAGGGTACTAATCTTTGTGGATTAACCCCCACTGTGTTTTACCCTTAACTAGGTTTCCATGTAAAAATCTTGGTGTTATGTGTGTTCATTTGTTTCTGCTCATGTGTTGATGATTCATGCTTTAAATGTTTACATCATTAATCAGTTTTATGTGGTAAAGAAGAATTAATTGTTGCAAGTGATAAAGTTTTGGGACAACTAATTCACCCCCCTCCCCTCTTAGTTGTCTAGTCTAATTCCAACACCAAGGATCAGATTGCAGACATTTTTATTAAGCCTCTGCCCAAAGATACCTTTGAGTATCTCAGAGAAAAATTAGGGGTTAGTACCCCTCCTACTCTGAACTAAGATGCATGAGAATGCATCAATCTAGAAGTGCTCAAAGTCTCATTCTTTGATCTGGATTGATGTTTTGAGAGCTACCTCTCAGGAGGAGTAGCTAGATGTTACCGGTATGAGTTCCTGATAAAGAAAGTATTGATAATGGAGAAAGTTTAGTTGGATCAGAGCAGTAGATTGCAGGTATGTGCCCTTTGCCATTGATTTCAAAGGGGGAGAGAAACCATGTAAAAAACTTAGAGAATAAAGAGTCCAAATGTGTAAAGAGAAAGGGGGAGAATTTTTTCTTGAAGTTCTTTACAGTTTTTCACATCATATGTTGCCATCAATGACAAAGGGGGAGATTGTTGCAAGTATGTGCCTAACCGGTGTTTTCATTGATGTCAACATATCTGAGTTATCATTGGTGCCAATTGTGCTCTTGATTTTGATGTTTGTTAGTGTTGGAGATAATGAGTAAATAATCCTGATGCAGGGGATATTGAGAAAATTAGCTCCTTTGGTGGAAACAGTGAGTTGTAGTGGAAATAGTGTATTGCAGAGTATCCTTATTTACAGAAGAATAGTTCAACAGTTTCCTCCATATTTCCTATAGAATGAATATCTTTATCTATGGATTGGAAGTTATTTAGAGGCATGTCTGAAGATGCTATGTTCTAAGTTTGAGCCTCCAGTATGAAGATTTGAGTGAGTTATGTTTACCATAGTGGAAACAATTTTTCTTTTATATTTGGTAGTGACAAGGAGAATGTATTATGCTCCGCATTCCTCTGCATTAAAGTATTTTGATCTATAGTTCTAGAGTTAAGTCTGAAATGATTTTATGTGTCTTCAACTTCAATGATTCATGATTTGGTCATCCGCAAGCGAACTTTTCTTTATGACAGTGGCTAACAGTGTTGGTTAAGTGCTCCAATTTGAAGAATCTTCTTCACAAAATGGTTAGAGGTTGTGCAGATGTTCCAGGTGATTATAATGTGCTTGTGGATGTATCATGATCATTTTCCTACCTTTGGATTGGTCTGCAAAGAGAAATTGGATCGTGGATGAAGACTGTTCATGGAAGTCTTAGTGTTAACACATGTCTTAGCCGACCTGGTTGTTTTCACTATTTCCAGAGATGCATTGAAGATTATAGTAGTGTATTGTGGTGTGGAAGATTAGATTTGAGTCCTAGCTAAGGTTTAGTGAGATCCACATACATCTTTACATCTTTCCCTTAGCAATTTTTTTATTAGGTCCAAACCTATTTCTATGTATGTTTGTAATGCCGACCTTGGAGTTTGTTCCAATGGTTGATGAATGTAATACTGACCTTGATGAGCATTCGAAGGTTGATGAATTGTATAAAGACATGAAATGTAATTGCAAAAAATGTATCTATGAGAAAAAATGTGAAGATAAGTAAGAAGTATAAGAAGAGCAGAGTAGAGAGAAAGTATTGCGCTTCAATGGAACTGAACTCAGGCATGGAGTAGATGCTATCAAATTAGTTCACAAAACCTTGGCAGTGAGCCACCCCTTGGCAGCGAGCCACCCCTTGGTAGCGAGCCAATCTTTGCAGTGAGCATCTTTGTGCAATGAGTCCATAGGAATTGAGACTCTATTTTTTAGTATTGTTATAACATATATATTTCTATGGGCTAACACCCACCATAGTTTTTCCCTTATAGGGTTTTCCATGTAAAAATCTAGTGTCTCATGTGTTGATTATGTTATTGTGTTGAGCTTCTTATTTCATGCTTTCATGGTTAACTTTGAATAACAGTAAATAAGTGTTTGATGTGTTGATGTTCACAAGTGTTCAAAGTTTTAGGGACAACTGATTCACCCTCCCCCCTCTTAGTTGTCTGATTCATTTCAATAGACATACCCTATGATGATGATGTTGAACACACCAAGATACTGAGAGGGGGGTGAATCAGTATCTAAATAATTTTCAATTTTAATGACTTCAACTTATCTGGAGTAGACTAAAACTTAATCATCATAGCATTAACATAAACATGAAAGATTAACTCAAAGCACATCAACATATGACACCTGATATATGTTGAAAACCCTAGAAAGGAAAAACCACGGTGAGGATTAACTCACAATATGTGAAGCTCAAATAACAACTTTGTTTTAGACATATAACCCAAGGAAGCTTCTACTCCCTAAAGACCTTTGATTTAGGGTCACTCCTAGGGAAGCTTCTACTCCCTGAAGAATTTGTTTTAGGGTCACTCCCAAGGAAGCTATTACTCCCTGAATTAAGAACACACTTAGAAAAGATTATAGTATGACAGTCTTTCTACTATCTAAAAATTGACATTGAAACTCACACTTTTGATGATTGCACTTCTCTCTCTTCACACTTTCTTCTGATGATCTGATTAGTTGGGCACCCTCTACACTTGATCACTATCACATATAAGTCTTCAAGATGAATCAGGACAGCATCAACAACTTTTGCTCTTTCTCCTTCAGTTGCACATCAATAATGCATTCATTCTACTTTTTATCTTCTTGCGAGATTTTTAACCAACTTGCAATCAAACCTCTCCTCACTCAATTTGATTCACTATTTATACATAATATTACATTGATTACATTTCTTGTTGGCCATATACAACATAAAAAATACTTTTACAAGTCTGTGAGAAAACACACAACATGAAACATGTAGAAGATAGGTCCTAAGTGAAATCACATGTTACACCAACATAAGATCCATGCCTTGTGGACCCCAACACTTACTTAACTAGGTCCAAAACATCCTTCACAGCTTCAAACACCAAGGAATTACATCCACACACTCCACTAATTTTGAAATAGGATAGATTTAAGGAAAACACATGAAGACTTGAAGTATAACGGCTACATCAACTTGGAAACCTTGTGCAGTATAGGAAACAAGAAAGATCTTCATGAAACTTTTCCAAATGAGTCCACATGACTCATACAACATCCCCAAACACTCCTTTTCCACCACAAATTAGATAATTATGTCGTACAACTTTAATCATTAACTCTAAGAACAATATATCATCTGGAACACACTGCAACATGCTATCATTTGAAAAAGTGAGTTGTGGACCACCAAGAACCTTGAAACTACAAGGGAGAATGTGATATGCATCCATAAACATATCCTCAAAACCACAAGGGAAATCATTCATTTTCAGAGTAATGCAAAGCATTCCAACAGGCCTTCAACACTAGCATACTCTACCAGAACACATGTCGGTACTCTAATGCATAACATTCACAACAGAAGGAAAAATGATCTAAAAACTTGGAATTATCACATTCATAGCATCCTAAACACAATTCTAGAACTGCATGGCCATATCTACAAATGCAGAGGAATGTGGAGCATTCCACTATCCTACATAGAACATCTTCACAGAGGCAACACTATCTTCAATCAGTTAACAACAAACCACTCTTCCGATAATGCAATCATCATGGAACTTGGATCATACATACTTCAAGCCATCAATAGCATCAGCAATGCATCTGATCATCTTTGTGCTTCTAATTCCCATATTAATATGAACTATATCTTCTCCCTTCTCTTGTTGTATGGGACATGACATCCAACCATGAACACCATAACACCACCATGATAGTGTTGACAAAAATGACAAGCTAGTGACAGTGTTGACATCAATGACAACCCTAGGAACCATATGTGTAATAATCACCCCCTTTGGTATTGATAGCAACACATGTCTACTTCTATCCCCCTTTGACATCAATGACAAAGAGCAACCACTACCTCAATCAAATACCACATGACTTCTTCCTATAGAAAATAAACTCCCACTAACATCAGTAACCACTACCTGCTCCCCCTGAGAGGTAGCCATCATCAATCTAGGAACAAGATATAACATGAACTCCCCCTGGATAGATGCACCACTATGCATCTAGCAAGAAGGAGGGGTAATTACCCATAACCTCTGTCGGAGATCCTCAAAAGTATCCTTTTCCAAAGCCTTTGTGAAAATACTACTATTTGTTCCTTTGTTGGAACATATTTCAACTTCACTTCCTTATATGCAACCTTCTCTCTCAAAAAGTGATACCTGATTGCTATATGCTTGGTTCTAGAATGCATCACTAGATTCTTGGAAATATTGATAGCACTTGTATTGTCACACAAGATAGGAATAGGGTCATCATACAATACCTTGATATCCTTTAGGATTCGCTTCATCCATAACACTTGTGTATAGTAAGATGCTGCTACAATGTACTCTACCTATATAGTAGATAGCGACACTGAATCTTGCTTCTTACTCTGACATGAAACCAATCTACTTCCTAGAAAAAAAGCACCACCACTTATACTTCTTCTATCATCAACACAACCAGCCCAGTCAGTATCAGTGTAAGCACTTAAATCAAAGTCATTACCTCTTGGATACCATAGGCCATATTCCAAAGTTCCTTTCAAGTATCTGAATATCCTTTTCACTGCCTTCTCATGTGTTTGCTTTGGATTGGCTTGATATCTAGCAACCACACATACTGCATGCATAATATCAGGTCTAGAAGTAGTCAAGTATAGTAGTGCTCCAATCATAGATCTATAGGCAGTTTGATCCACCTCCAGAGACTCATCATCTTTTCTCAAGTGACATCCAGTGGCCATGGGAGTACACTTACTAGTTTTGAATCCTCCATACCAAATGTCTTCAGCAATTCTTTGACATACTTATCTTGAGAAATAAAGATACCACCATCTAGCTGAGTAATTTGAAGTCCAAGGAAGAAAGAAATCTCACCAATCATAAACATATCAAATTCTTTTTGCATCTCCTTTGCAAACCTCTTACACATATCATCATCTCCACCAAATATGATGTCATCAACATATACCACAACTATCAATATCATGTCTCCTTCTTCCTTGATGTAAAGATTGCTATCTATAGTTCCTTTCTTGAAGTCCTGATGAAGTAAGTACTTGTCCAACCTAGCATGTTGCAAAGATAGTTATCGTTGCATCAAAATATTGACCTATTAATGCCAGATATGATTGCCAGAGTTAATGAATCCACAGGAGGCAGTTAAGCCTTGTCACAAACCCAAGCGCTGCATTGTAAAACACAAGGAGACCAAGGGCAAACACCTTGCAACAATCCCCCCATCACAAACAAGGGGTTCAAACCCGTGACCTAGGATCTGATACCAATTGTTGCAAAGACAATTTTTGTTGCACTAAAAGATTGACCAATTAATACCCAATACAACCACCAGAGTTAACGAATCCATGAGAGGTAGTTAATCCTTGTCACAAACCCAAGTGTTGCACTGTACAATACAAGGAGACCAAGGGCGTACACCTTGAAACACAGCATACCAAGCTCTAGGTGCTTGCTTAAGACCATACAAAGCCTTATTGAGTCTGCACACCATGTTCGGATCTTCTGATATCTGGAAACCATCTGGTTGTTCAATGTAGACCTCTTCATGTAGGTCACCATTCAGAAATGTTGACTTAACATCCATCTGATACACCTTGAAGTTCTTATGGGTAGAAAGAGCAAGGAACATTCTTATTATCTCCATCCTTGCTACTAGAGAAAAAGTCTTCTCAAAATCAATACCTTCAACTTGTGTGTATCCTTTGCATACCATTCTTTCCATGTTCCTTACAACTTCACCTTCTTCATTCAATTTGTTCCAAAGCACCCATTTTGTTCCTATAACATTCTTATTTGTTGGTTTGGGAACCAATTCCCATGTCTGATTCTTCTCAATCTAACCCAATTCTTCTTCCATGGCTTTTAACCATCCATAATTTTTACTAGCATCAACAAAGTTTTTGGGTTCCAACTTTGATAACAAACCCAAGTTTACTTTTTCATGTGTCTTAGAAAGTCTTCTCCTTTTTTGTACATCTTCATCCTTATCTCCAATGATATTATCTATTGAGTGGTTCTTCAGAACATACTTTGCTGGAGTCTTAGGCATCTACTATGGTTCTTGTTCCTTTTCTTCTTTCACTTATTCTTCCTCATCTACAATGCATGGAAAGATATCATATTTAGAGTCCTCTGATTCATGTGAGATCTGATACAAGTCTTCATCTACCTTGACATTTATGCTTTCAATCATTTTCCCTGACCTTTTGTTGTAGCATATATAAGCCTTGCTTCTAGTTGAGTAGCCAAGAAAGATTATTTCATCACTTCTTGAATCAAACTTTATTAGGTCTTCTTTATCTCTTCTGATATAGAATTTGTTGCTAAAGATCCTGAAGTATCTGACCATGAGAGGTCTTCCATACCATAGCTCATAAGGGGTCTTAGTCCTATTGACTCTCAATTGTACTCTGTTAATTAGATAGACATCAATATGAACTACATCCTTCCAGTACATATTAGGCATATCTACATCTTTCAACATTGCCCTAGACATCTCTTGCACAGTCCTATCTTTCTTTCCACTACCCCATTTTGCTGAGGAGTCCTAGGAGATAACAGATGTCTTCTAATACCATTATCTTCACAAAAAATTTCAAATTTATTTGAAGTAAACTCACCTCCTCTATCAGACCTCAAACATTTAATCTTGGCATCAACTTCATTCTCAACCATAGCTTTGAACAATTAAAATTTATCAAGGGCATCTAATTTTTCTCTTAAGAAAGTAACACAAGTAATCCTAGAATAATCATCAATAAGAAACATGAAATACCTCTCACCTTGTTGACTCTTTACTCTGGTAGGGCCACATAGATCAGTGTGAATCAGCTCCAATGGTTTTGAAGAAGGATACTCCTTGCTTTTGAAGTTTGACCTCATTTGATTTCCCATTTGACATTCCCTACATACTACATTTGTAGGCTTGATTATCTTAGGCATATCTCTCACTACATGAGTGGAATTGATCTTTACCATATTGTCAAAATTGTTGTGTCCCATTCTCTTGTGTCATATCCAACACTCACTAGATTTAGCCAACAAACATGTTCTTCCATTTACCTCCTTCAGATGATAGATGTCACCATATGTCTTGATACCTTCTGCAACTAGTTTTCTAGATCTTGCCTTCTTGATTTCAAATCCATTGGCATGAAAGGTGAGATTATACCCTTGCTGCACATCTGACTGACACTAAGAAGATTGTGTTTTAGTCCTTTGACATAGGGGACATCCTCAGTCCTGTTCTTCCCATCAATAGTTATAGCACCTTTTCCACATATCTATGTTGACTCATCACCACCAAACTTAATAGCACCACCATCTCACTTTTCAAGGTTGATAAACTTCTCCTTGTCACCAATCATATGATTTGAGCATCTACAATCAATTACCCAAGCCTGGGCTTCTTCTCTTGCATGAAATGCAATCCATACAACAATTAATCTTTCATTGTTCTATTCTTCTTGCAATGCATCAATCTTTTCACATTTTCCAACATCATCCTTTTTGTCACCAACACTCAAGACCAAAAAAAGTGTTTCATCATTTGAATCATCATGATCCTCATCTTCTAAAGAATAATTGCTTTATATGGAATACAAACTTTTCTTGAACGTTTTTCTTCTATTAGTATCCCTTGATTCTTTGAAAGGACATTTAGAAGCAAAATGACCAACCTTTCCACAATTAAAACACTTGAAGGGTAACTTACCTTTGTATTTGCCAGTGCCTTCCTTCAGTCTTCTCACAAAATTTGCTTCAACTTCATCAAAGATTTCATCTTCAATAGCAACTTCTTCCTTTGTCTTCACATTGGCTTTGAAAGCAACTTCTTTCTTTGGAGCATCATTGTCAAACTCTCTCAGTTCAAAGGCAGTAAGGGAACCAAATAATTTGCCTATAATGTATGTATCCAAGTCTACATTTTCCTCAATGGCAGATACCTTATGACTATAAGATTTAGGAAGAAATCTCAAGACCTTTTTCACAACCTCATCTTCTTTCACTTCTCTAGAAAGACCTTTAATTCCATTGACCACTTCATTCACCTGGAGCATTATCTAGCAATGTCTTCATCCTCTGACATTTTTTAGGTTCTCAAATTTGCTCTTGAAGATCTACATCTTGGCTTGCTTTACTTTCTTATCTCCTTCATAAATGGTTTTAAGCTTATCCCAAACTTCTTGAGTAGAACTGCAACTCATTACCTTTGAAAGCTTTGAATCAACTAACCCACTCATGATAGCAAACTTTGCATTGGCATTGTTATCATACTTCTTAACTTCATCTACATCTGTAGGAATAGTAGTAGGAACTATGTAACCAGTCTTGAAAGAATCCCAAACACCGCACCCTAGAGAAGTGATGTAATCTTCCATCCTTAGCTTCCAAAAAGCATAATTTGTCCCATCAAACCTAGGTATCTTGTTGGATCCATTTTGTGCCATCCTGGACCTTCCTCAAGTGGTTAAGCTTCCCTCAGAGGAATTTAGCTCTGATACCAATTGTTGAACACACCAAGATATTGAGAGGGGGGGTGAATCAGTATCTAAATAATTTTCAATTTTAACAACTTCAACTTATCTAGAGCAAATTAAAACTTAATCATCACAACATTAACATGAACATGAAAGATTAACACAATGCACATCAACACATGACACCGTATATGTTGGTAGGTGGTGACTAATTAGGAAAGTATTGTACACTAGCCATGTATGCTCGCCGGGGTTTGGGCTGACATAAAAAAAATTCCTGGACCGACATAAAAAAACCCTATTTTGTAACCGACATAAGGCTTGATAAAAGTGGCTAAGGGTTAGGGTTTTTTGATATATTGTATTGTAGAATTTGCAACGGTATTGAGTTGCAGGGATTGCTGGTTGTAATCAGTTTGATTTACTGAATAATAATATTGAACTCTCTGTTGGTGGATGTAGCCCAAGTTTGGGTGAACCACATTAAAACTTGTCTCTCGTTGTTATTATTTCTGTGTATTTTTCATTCCTCTGTTTAATCTTTATTTGCATTTAATTGATATCTTCTGCCAGCTAACCCTAACAAGTGGTATCAGAGCGGGTTGTGTTCAATTATTATCTATAGGAAGGTCTCATGGTTTAGTGGGAGTCTCAAGATTGAGTGGGAGCAATGGCGGATGAGGGTAAATTGAAGGTCGATACATTTAATGGGCAAAACTATCAGTTATGGAAGATGCAAATGGAGGATTACCTCTATTAGAAGGATTTATGGAGGCCATTGGAAGGAGTATTCAAGAAACTAGCAAGAATGACGAATGAGGATTGGAATCTTCTGGACAAAAAGGTACTGGGAACCATAAGGTTGTGCCTGGCACCATCTGTGGCATTCAATATAACAAAAGCGATGACAACAGATGACCTGATGAAAGCTTTGGCTAAATTGTATGAAAAACCCTCAGCCTCAAATAAGGTATTTCTCATGAAGCATTTCTTTAATCTAAAAATGATTAAAGGTGGATCTATGACAGATCATTTAAATGAGTTTAATACGATTGTCAATTAGTAAACTTCTGTAAAAGTGAAATTTGATGAAGAGGTGAGGGCTCTCTTGGTTTTATGTTCTTTGCTAGAAAGATGGAATAGCTTGGTAATGGCTGTAAGTAACTTTGTCTCTGGTTCAAACGCTTTGAAATTTGATGATGTTATTGGTGTTATCCTTAGCAAGGAAATGTGACAGAAAAGCTTAGGAGGGTCCACATCAGGCAATGTTTTAAATGTAGAAAGTAGGGGCAGATCAAAGGAGAGAGGAAAAGATTTTGGAGGTCATGGGAAGTCATGAGGAAAATCAAAGGATAAGAGATCCCAAACTAGAGGACAAAAGGATTGCTTGTACTGTGGGAAACCAGGTCATCTGAAGAAAGATTGCTGGTCTCAGAAGAATAAAGAAGGACACAAACAAGAAGGAAATAAGGAGGCAAATGTGGTAAGTAATAAATTTGAAGATGATGCTTTGATTATTTCCCTAGATAATGCTGATGATTCATGGGTTTTAGATTCAGGGGCCTCATTTCATTCTACATCCCATAGAAGTTATTTTCTTGATTAGGTCCAAGGGGATTTTGGGCCGGTTTATTTGGGAGATAACGAACCCTGTTAGATTGTTCGAAAGGGAAGAATCAAGATTAAGTTGCAGAATGGGAATCATTGGCTACTACAAGAGGTAAGGTATGTTCCAAGGCTCAGTAGGAATTTAATTTTAGCAGAGCGGCTAGCTGAAGAAGTTTCATTGTTACATTTACTGATAAAAATTGGAAGGTTTCAAAAGGTGCCTTAATAGTAGAAAAAGGTGTGAAAGTAGGCACCTTATATCTTTGTACAGGTCATACTGTTACTTCTACTTTAGCTGTTGCAGAGAAAAAAACAAACAGGTTCGGGAACAGTTGCTGTAGGTTTACAAGAAGAGACTGAAATAGTTGCTGCAGGTTCTGAGACAACAATGTGGCATAACAGACTTGGGCATATGAGTGAAAAAGGTATGAAGGTACTTCATTCTAAGAAAGTTTTACTAGGTCTGAAATGTATTAATATGGATTTCTGTGAAATTTGTGTGTATGGCAAGCAAAAGAGAGTCAGTTTTCTCAAGCATGGGAAGAAAAAGAAAGATGAAAAGTTGGAGCTTGTGCATACAGATGTATGGGGACCAGCTCAGGTATCTTCTCTCGATGGCTCTCAGTATTATGTTACATTCATAGATGATGCAACTAGGAAGGTATGGATTTATTTCCTCAGCCAGAAATCTGATGTATTTGAAACATTTAAGAAATGGAGAAGCTTGGTTGAGAATGAGACAGGTAAAAGATTAAAATGTCTTAGATCTGATAACAGTGGTGAGTATTGCAACAAAGAATTTGAGGATTATTGTTCCTTTAATGGAATTTGTAGGCAAAAAATGGTTCCAAGGACTCCACAGGAAAATGAAGTGGCTGAACGCATGAATAGGACAATAATGGAGCGTGCAAGGACTATGAGATTGCATGCTGGGCTCCTTTTAAATATGTGGGTAGAGGCTATCAACACTGCTATATATTTAATTAATAGAGGTCCTTCAGTTCCTTTGGGCTGTGGTATTCCAGAGGAAGCATGGATAGGCAAGAAGGTGAGTTGTTCTTTTCTCAAAACCTTCAAATGTGAAGCATTTGCACATGTAGATTCTGAAAATAGAACCAAGCTAGATGTAAAATCAAAAAAATGTACCTTCGTTGGATATGGCATTGATGAATTTGGTTATAGGCTTTGGAATTTTGAAAATCAAAAAATTGTGAGAAACAAGGATGTTATTAATGAGAAGGTGTTGTGCAAAGATCAGATGCAGCAGTATGAGAAGAAAGAAAAGGATTATGTGGTGTTGGATGATACTCCAAATAGTGATGTTCCAGTGGTTCCTCATGCTCCGCAACAACAACAACAAGAAATACCACAAACTCTAGTGAATGTTAGATGGTCAACAAGGCTAAGTAGACATCTTGAAAGGTTTTTTCCCTCTTTGTATTCTATTTTGTTAACAGATATTGGTGAACCAGAAGGGTATGATGAAGCTATGCAGGTGGATACACAGGTTCAGTGGGAGCTTGCAATGAAAGAAGAAATGGACTCCTTGCTAAAAAATTAGACTTGGGAATTATGTAAGTTACCTACAGGTAAAAAGGCTTTAGCAAACAAATGGGTTTATAGGCTAAAAGAGGAAGATGGAGGTAAGAAAAGATTTAAAGCCAGGTTAGTTGTAAAAGGATTTGGATAGAAAAAGGGCATTGATTTTGATGAGATATTTTCTCTGGTTGTCAAGATGACTTCTATTCGTACTGTTTTAAGTATTGTGGCAACTGAAGATTTGCATTTGGAACAGCTAGATGTGAAAACTGCCTTTCTCCATGGTGATTTGGAGGAGGAGATATACATGGAATAACCCCAAAGATTTGAGGTCAAAGGTAAGCAGAAACTAGTGTGCAGATTGAAGAAGAGTTTATATGGCTTGAAACAAGTACCTCGGCAATGGTATCTAAAATTTGATAGTTTTATGGCTGCGCAAGGCTACAATCAGTGTAATTCTAACCATTGTGTTTATTTTAAGAGGTTGGATAATGACAGCTACATTATTTTATGTTTATATGTTGATGACATGCTTGTAGTTGGGTCTAACATGGATCACATAAGAGAGTTAAAACAACATCTAGCACAATCATTTGCTATGAAGGATTTGGGGGTAGCAAAACAAATCCTTGGTATGAAAATTTGTAGAGATAGGAAGAATAGAAAATTGACTCTATCTCAGGCTGATTATGTTGAAAAGGTGTTGCAGAGATTCCATATGGAGAATAAAAAAGCTGTCAGCACACCTTTGCCTAGTCATTTGAAATTGACTAAGGAGATGTGTCCAAAGACACAAGAGGAGGAAGAAAAAATGCCCAAGGTACCATATGCTTCAGCTGTAGGAAGTTTAATGTATGCCATGGTATGCACGAGACCAGATATTGCACATGCTATAGGAGTCGTAAGGAGGTATATGAGTCATCTCGGATTGGAGCATTGGAATGTGGTAAAATGGATTCTCAGATATTTGAGAGGTACATCCAATACACATTTATGTTTTGGGGGCTCTAATACTGATTTAGCAGGCTATGTAGAATCAGATTTGGTAGGGGATATTGATACTGGGCGGAGTACTACAGATTATGTCTTTACTGTAGGTGGGACAGCAGTGAGTTGGATCTCATGGTTCCAAAAGGTGGTTGCTTTATCCACCACAGAGGCAGAGTATGTAGCTACAACAAAGGCAAGCAAGGAGATGATATGGCTGCAATCTTTCATGGAAGAATTGGGCAAACAACAGGCTAACAATTCTTTGTATATAGACAGTCAGAGTGCCATACATCTTGCAAAGAATTTTGCCTTGCATTCAAAGACCAAACACATACAGTTGAGGTATCACTTTATTTAGTCAGTGTTGGATAATGGACAGTTAAGGCTGGAAAATATACATACAGATGAAAATCTAGTAGATATGTTTACAAAGGTAGTGACAAGGGAGAAGTTGAGCTCCTCTTCAGCTTTGGTTGGTCTTCAAAACTAAAACAATAAAATCATAACAACAGAGACCAGGGTGCTTATTTCGAGTGGGAGCTACACGCGCAACGGTGTCGTCCAGGATCAGTCTCCAAGTGGGAGATTGTTGGTAGGTGGCGACTGATCAGGAAAGTACTGTACACTAGCCATGTATCCTCGCCAGGGTTCGGGTATGCTCTTTCAACAATGAATGTCTTGAAATCACAAGTATGCCAAAAGTTCACAATCATCTTCTAGTTTACAAATGAATCACTAATCATGCTCATATATGCAACTACAAACATTCCCGCTAAGAATTTCATAATTCAAACTTGAGATGTCAGCATAGGACCTAATAACGGTCATAAAACCAACACCCAAAACTAGGTCCTGACCTAAAATAGGGTAGGACTAGGGCGCGGGCACCCAATTCCTCCCCCCTATTTTAGGAAGAATTTATGATAAACACACCCCCTAGGTCCCATTTTCCATGAAAATTCAAGGTTTTCTCATCGAGAGGAACCATTAACATGCAATATGACTAAAATGCATTCTAAGGGACCTGGGAGCTAAACCTTAAGAGGGAAAATCCCCCAAGGGGACATTTTTCGACGTAACATTTAGCCCCCACTTTAATGTATGTATAAACACAAGGCCAATACATACATTAAAGTACGATCAACATGTTGGGACCTAAAATTTCCAGTCATTTTTTGCAAAAAAATTAGGTCCCCATAATGAAAAAATCAACTTCAGTATAGTGATAGCAATGTTGTAACAAAGGAGTTGATTAAATATTTTAGATGGGATACATATGATTCCGTCTGTCCATACACTTGGAAGTGAAAATAGTGCAAGAATGTCACAAATTCATTTTAATGGGGATGCATGCAATAATAAAGATTTGATAGAGAGACCAGTGATAAGCTGGCATCTACAAATACCGAATCAATTGTGACAGAAAATGTGCTTTTGAAGGGAACAAGTGTGACACCAAACATGATAAATGCTGAAAATCACCAAGAATGTATTTTGAAAAAAAAAGCTCTTGTTTGATTGAAGATTCATCTCAAAAGGTTGAAATTGCATCTAATGGGAGTGAATTTCTTCAACAAGATAGTAACATTCAGACTGTGATGCCTACAAATAGTAACATAGAAGACACAAATACATTTGTTGATAATTCTTTCCCAAGACATAGTTTGTCTATAAATGGCAAAGAACCTGTGAATTTTCCTATTGAGTGTGGCCTTTTGGACCATTCTTTGTCCCGTTCACCAGAAAAGGGAAAATTTATTTTTGAAGTGAAGATTTCACAAGAATTAGTTAGTACATTCCCTATTTCAGTCATACCATGGTATTCCTCTCTAACATATACAAGTCAACTTGTTAAAATTGTAAAGGAGATTAAAGCATATTCTAGCAATTAGCAAGAGGAGGATTTTTTCTTTTACATGCTCAACAGTTTGCACAAAATCCTCTACAAATAAACATACTATTATTGACTGGAAGAAGCTAAAGATGTTTTACTTATTTTACCAGAAACTGTTAATAGACCAGAGCATCTTGAAAATGGCTCTTTGAAAAGAAATGAGTTGGATCAAGATTTTCATGTTGGTGAAGCCAGCAAGAAGCTTGGCCCCTCTAAATTGGCCAGCTCTTCAGGAGTGTTACTTCCATGTGGATAAATTGAAAAATCTCCTGAACCTCTTTCTAGGGAGGACGATGTTAAAATATGTGATAATTGTGGGAATATAGGTTATGAAGAAATGTTTGTTGTATGTAGTGTGTATGCGGAACACATCTACTGCATGCAAACTATGCTAGATGAGGTGCCAGAAAGGGGTTGGCTATGCAAAAGTTGTAAGTTGAAGCAGGATACCAATGTTAAAAAGGTTGAGACACCTACAAGCCTGACAGAGATGTATGCTTGAACAGATAGGGTTGCACATAAACTTGATCTAGATGATCCTTCCAAAATTAGACTCATGGCACATAATTGTTACTCTAAGCAACCAAAACCCAACCTATCAAGTATCGAGGCATAGATCAACTTATTCCTAATCTATAACGATAAGGTGGTGGAAGCTACACTCTCCTCACCCCACAATGCACACATTTTAGCCACTCAATATATCTGCATATTATCATTATCTGTTATTTTCCTACATCACACTAGGGGAAAGAGTCATAAGACATTCATCACACAACAAGATTGATTGAAGAAACTATGGGGTTTATATAACCATGGAGATTTAGATTTAAAGAAGGAGTGATTACAGAAGGCATTTGTGAATCTGGATGAGCACGGAGAATTAATTCCTAAGTATGGAAGTCGAATTGAGGAAAATAAAGGTGGGAGCATTAATGCTAATAATAAGTCCTATCTCTGCCATTTTATGCAAATTGAGACGCTGCCAGATCATATAGAAGATGTGGCCCATATTATATTGCGATGCCAAGCTTTTGGAATATGGCACGTATAAGGTATGGTGCGGTTCCTATAAATTCCAAAGCTATTGTATACGATGCAAACCCAAATCATACTCCACAGATAACATGATTGGGAGTAAGAAAGCGACACCATGTTCAATTGGCAATACAGATTTCAGATCCACTAATTGAGTTGCACCATAATATGGAGAAGATCCTCGACATCTTGAAACAGATAGCACTTATAAACTAAAATACACCATATTATCACATAGAGAAGTTTTGGGAAGGAGGAAAGAAATATTTTAATTACTCAAGAAGTGCAGCGTGTCCATTCTTGAGTCGTGTGTATCCAAAGGACCTAACGTTTTCTTTCGTGCTTCAGTATAATATGGCTCTCAGGTGCATTAGATGTGACACACAGGTGACTGCCTCAAGTGATTATGACTGCCCTTCCTTTTTTGGAGGGGAAGAGAATGGAAAAAGGATAATTTTATTGAAGTAATAAAATTGTGTGTTGCATTACAAGCTCCCAACCCTTCACAAATGTCCCAAAGTGATTTCCCTTACCATCACCATGGCCACAGAATTCTCAAGGGAATTAGTTTGTATCATAACTATATTCAAATTCATGTTGATTGTTTTGTTCAATATCCCGTTACAGTTTCAAACTCACTTGAGAATGGGAGAGTGGAAATTGAAAGTAGGCAATCTTATACTCTTCCTGTCAGAGTGCTAAATTGGGAACAACTATTAGAAGATGTTGAATTAAATAGAGCAGAGTTAAAATGGTGTTGTTGCACATTTTCCAAAATCCTTGTAGGCTATGCCTAAACACAAGTTGAAAAATATAAAAGCCTAAAACGGCTTTACAAAGCAAAACCCTATCGGAGAGAAATAAAGGCATTGAAGGACACTTTTAAAATCTCCCCAATAATTCAAGTCTCTCCGATAAGGCAAAGGGATGAGATCATGCCACAAAAATAGAAGAAAGCATATAAATTTTTATAGCGTAAAAATGGCCAAAATGAAGGTAGTAGATAAGTGGGACCACTACAACGCAGTTGACACAACTTTGGTCATCAAATTTCTTCTCATTCTGATGAAAAAACATCTAGAATCAAAACAAAAATGGCAGAAAGCCAAAGTCACTCCATTCTTTTGTAGTAAGATTCTGAGATCATTGTTATTTCATCCAAGTGTTCCTATTTGGGTGAGGTGGTTAATTTTGTTTAGGCTGTTATTGTGGACCGGAGCCTCGAGACTAAGGAAAGAATAAAAGATAAAGGCATACGAAACCCTAAATCATGAAAGAAAGATATATCGGCCAGACATGCATAACCAGAGTAAATTCTCTACATCTCACTGACTATGAGGGTCCCTCCGATGATGGCAGAGTGAACATTATTTCACTAAAAACAATGGGCACTTTATGAGATGTCAAAATTACTTTCTGTCAACATTATGGAAAAGGAATTATTTATGCGAGGACGGGTAAAATATTGTTCCATGAAGGGAGTTATTAATGTTGAAAAAGAAATTTATAAGCCAAGGGTGAAATATTAAAATAAATCATGCAAAGTGGGGATTTTATGGATTTGTAAAATACTTTCAAACCAAATATGAAATATTTTCACCAGAGGGAACACAAGGATGCAATTACAGGTAAAAAGTTATCTGTTAAAAATGATAAATATTTCAAGTGCTTGAGAGATATAATTTATGTCCCGAATGAAATTGGTTAAGTGTAAAGTTTGGGAAGATGAAAAGGATTTTTACCTAAACTATATGAGAATGTATACAATTAAGGGTAGAATATTTCCAACAAAGATGAATATAAGCGTGGATACTATTATCTAAAGAAGATTAATAATAATTAAGAATGGAATACAAGCAAAATGAAGACAAACCCTAATGAGGGTATTATTTCAATAATACACTTCACAATGTTACCCTAATGAGTGAAATATTTCTACTCCGAAGATTAAGTGAGCATTACCTCAAGAGATTGATATTAACAAAATTATTCACCGGATGAAAGGAGATACTTCAATATTTAAAGGACAAAAGGCTAATGTTTTATATTTTGTATTAATAAAATTGTTATCCTTCACGGAAAATGAAAGGACGCACAGGATGGATATGGTCATAACCCTAGAAGATGTAATATATATATACCAAATGAAATTACCAAGCAAAGGGAGATCAGTAGTATTAGATTAGAAAATCATTACTAGTAGAAGACAGATTGCATCCATTCGCCCATCCATTCCATATCAGAAAATGTTATAATACATATTATTTGAAGCAATATTATGGAGCAAAATAATTTTAAATGGTGATCTATTTCAGTGTTCACTTGTTGCGTTGATATTCATGCTTATATGTTACTGTGCTGTCTCCAAAGTGGTTTTCTCATGTTATTTAAATTATCATATCAAGGATATCTTTAATTTATCTGGTCACATTTGTTGATTCAGTGTGATCTAATTGATTGGTTTCTATAAGAAGTTGATTTAATTCCTTCCAGGTTGTTAAGTTCATTAGTCTCTGCCAGGAGTTAAAACCCTTTGAATGAAACAATTTTGGTTAGGTTTCCTTCTTGTCAGAATTAAAACTTCCTTCAGTTGTTCACAGTAATATGGGAGAATATCATTGGGATTATTAAGAAGAGTATAGTAACTTATAGACTTGCATGTTTGCATAAGGTGTAAACATTTCATGTGCCCAATAGGATATAGTTAAGTTGTTAAATAGACTTACCTATCTTACACATCTATATCCATACCCATCATTCATCATAGGGCCCTCTGTGACTGGATCTCCTGATGTACCTCAGGAAACCACTCATCCTCAGGCAGATGCTGAATAATGCATCCTCTCAAGTCCACACTTAGAGTGAAGGTCAGGATCTCATGGCGCCTTCGACTCAATGCATCAGCAACCACATTCTCCTTCCCTTTGATGTAGTGGACATCAAAGTCATACTCACAAAGAAACTCCATCCAACACCATTGATAGGCATTCAGATTTGGCTGTGTGAATATGTACTGAAGGCTGTGATGATTTGAATGAAGCTTAAAGTGATGACCCAATAAGAAATGTCTCCAACAAACTAGAGCATGAACCACTGCCGCAAGCTCCAAATCGTGAGTGGGGTAGTTTAGGTCATGGGTCTTGAGCTTTTGTGACTCATATGTGATCGCTCTGCCACCCTACATAAGTACAGCTCCCAAACCCTCAAGTGATGCATTTGTGCATACCATAAAGTCCATTGCAGGGTTAGGAACTGCCAAAATGGGAGCGCTAGTAAGATGCTCCTTGAGGACCCCAAAGGCCCTCTCACACTACTCAGTCCATGTAAAACTCTTCCCTTTCTGCTGAAGGGAGGTGATGGGATATGCTATATAGGAGAAACCCTCAACAAATCTACTATAGTAACTAGCTAACCCCATAAAACTCCTGACCTCTCTCACACTGGTGGGTACTGGCCAATCTCGGATAGCCCTGATCTTCGATGGATCTACAAAGATTCCATCGCTAGATAGGATGTGCCCTAAATACTGTACCTCAGTCCTAAAAAATGCACACTTCACCAGGTTCCCATAAAGATTATGCTCCCTCAAACATTGCAAAACCTGATGTAGATGCTCCTCATGCTCATCCTCGGTCTGCGAATAGATCAATATGTCATCAAGAAAAATAATCACGAACCAATCTAAATAGGTACGGAACACCCAATTCATGAGGCTCATGAACACTGCAGGGGCATTCATCAAACCGAAGGGGACCACAGTGAACTCATAGTGGCCATATCGAGTCTGAAAGGCGGTCTTATGGATGTCCAGCTCTATGATATGCAACTGATGGTAACTAAACTTTAGGTCAATCTTAGAAAACACCCTGGCTCTCTACATCTGATCGAAGAGATCATCAATCCTGGGCAGAGGGTAACAGTTCTTCACCATCACCTTATTCAACTACCTGTAATCCATGCATAATCAAAGAGACCCATCCTTCTTCTTCACAAAGATGACAGGAGCACCCCAAGGTGAAAAGATTGGTCAGATGTGCCCCTTCTTGAGCAAGTCCTCAAGCTGTAACTTAAGCTCTATGAGCTCATGAGTGGTCATCCTGTAGGGCGCACGAGACACTGGATCGGCACCTAACACTAAATCAATATGAAAGTCTACCTCATGACGGGGTGGCATCCCCGGTAGCTCTGCTGGAAACACATTGGCAAACTCTCTCAGGATGGGGTGGTCATCTAATGATGCCTTGGGCTTGTCCTCTAATCTGTCACTAACTGTGATGGTGAACATCTGAAATCCCTTCGGCATGTAACGCTTAAGCTGCTGAGTGGATATCATATGAACTGTTGTGGGATTCTAAATAACCATAATCTCAACTGATGTACCATGATCGTCCAAATAGCTGATCGCCTTTCGGCGATAATCTAGCTTGGCTCAATGAGCCGCAAGCCAGTCCATACCCAAAACCACACCATAGGAACCTAATGTCATAACTATAAGGTCACATATTGTAGTAAAGGTCCCAAAAGATATCTCACAGTCATGGACTAAGGTATCTACTACCATCTTGGCCCCAGTGGCCAACTCAACCTCCCACCTATCACCCTGCCTAGGGGCCACCAGCCTGCAACAATCCACTAATGATGGAGATATGAAAGAGTTAGTAGCGCCAGAGTCAAAAAAATAGAAATGGGAACACTCCCAATCATACCTGAGGTCTCAATCATTGATGCCTAAAAATTGGCCTGGCGGTTATCAACCACTGTGAACATACGGTGTGACCTACCCACATCTCCAACCGTCTGCTCTGAACCTCCTGCACGAGGTTGTCCCCCTGCTGTAAAGCATTGTGGACACTCTCTGGCTAGATGTCCTACCCCACCACATACGTAGCATGGGCCCTGAGATTGTACCTATCCAGACAGAGTCCTACCACTCTACTGTTGTCTAGATTGACCCGTGGACCCCTGTGAACCCCTATAAGACTGCTGTGATCTTGCAGGTCCTGCAGATGGTCCCTGCTGTCTCTGATCCCTACGTGGACCCTGCTGCTACCAACCTCGATTATGACCCTTGTGTGCCCTCTGTTGTGGCCTGGATCTCTACTGCTATGGAGACCTAGGAGGTAATGGCACGGAACTAAACCCTCCTCTCTGAGGTGGTGGTGGCGGTCTACGATAACTCTACTGATGCTGCTGTTGCCCATGATCCTCAAACTAAGGGCTTTAACTCTGCCCTCATCCTTGTATCTCCTCGGCTATGTATGCCTTCTCGACAGCATCACTCAATGTCTGGGGGTCTGCCATGCATACATGCCCTACTATGCTATGGTTCAATCCTCTGATAAACTTATGAACTAGGATTTTCTCATCGTGGAGATACTCCGCATGTCAAGACAACTCGGTGAATCTACCCTCATACTGAGCAACAGTAATCCCTCTCTGCTGAAGGTCATGAAACTCATCTATACGATGCTGTCTGTAGTGGTTTGATAAATATCATGCATTAAAGCGCTCAATGAAGGTCTCCCAAGAGAGTGTATCCAATGACAAGCGGTGCTTGCACTCCTCAGTGTGCCACCAAGTAGCTGCTACATCTCGCAACAAGTGGACTGCCACACGTGCTTTCATATTGCCCTCGTAAGGGTGCAACACAAAGCATCTGTCCAAGCTGATAAGCCAGGCCTCAGCCTCGACACCCTCTGTAGTTCCGGTGAAAGTAGGTGGATTAAGCCTCAATAAGTCCTTGATAGGATCTCCTTGGTCTCTGTACCCTCTGATAGGCTCATCTCTACCATAATCATAAGGCCCGTGATAATACTACTCTACTCTCACTACCTCATCTCACCTCACCTGATGCAGAGGGCTCCTGCTATGACCTCTAAAAGTTGAACCCACCTCCTCTATGGTAGTGTCAGGAATCTTTACAAGGGGCTCCAAGCGTTGTGCCTCTCACGGCTCGACGCGGGGCTCACACATGGCAATGCACACGGTTCCTCACGTGGCTCCTCTTGCGGATCAACACGGGGCTCGACACACGGTTCTGCTACTGATGGTGGTAATCTCTCTAACACTACTTGTAACACCTATAAAATCTGTGGCCCAATATCGAGCACTGGTAAGGCCTATGGTGCCTGTTGCACTGGTGGTGCTGGGGGTCCTTGACCCTCTGCTGACGACTCATGCTCCTCGCGAATCTCTATGGAGGCTGTGCCAAGAGAGCGCACTCACCTAGCTCACCAGGGAGGCATCCTACAAGAGCAAGGTATTTACAAATTAATCAAATTTACAGAATTAAAAATGTACCCAAACAAGCCCAGTGTTTAAACTTGGGCTCTGATACCAAATGTCATGACCACATTTCCCATGGGGTCATGACACGCAACACGCGTGTCATGTCTACATTTGTCATGTGGTCATGACAAGAAATGTCAAAAAACTTTTTCGCATGTCCCTAGAAACTCCCTCGCACGCGTCTGCGTGCTCGGTGGCAATACGCAAAAGGTGTAAACAGGTCAATCATATACTCGGGGAAGTACGCCTTACTACGCAATCCCCTGCATGATGATAGCCGACTAGGGGGTTAGGTGACGTGATGCACGCCGCTTCTAGGGTTATAAATGTTTAAATTCAAAACCCTAAGTTCCCTAGGTGGGTGGAATGATTTCGATTGAATTGAGATCAACCCTAACTATAATGCAATAATAAATTTGACAAATAAAATGCATTTGGTGATATGATGGTCACATGAGAAATGGAGTGATTAAATAATGTTGTGAAAATGCCATGAAATGAAACCCTAAAATCTAGGAAAAATTCGACAGCATAACGCGTTTTCAATAACTGAAATAAAATTTTTAAAAGAAAAATTCCAAAAGAAAATAACGCAAAAATTAAAATAATTTAAACATTAAGGAAAGTTCAAGTAGATTTCCAAGGTTAAATAAATTGACCATTCAACTAAATATTAAAATTTGAAAATAATTAAATGTCCAAAAATAAACTTTAAAAATTAAGTCCTTTAATAAATATAATTTCGACCATTATATTTATTAACAAACTCAAGAATAATTGATAAAGGGGAAAAATTAAAATATCTCTTCCCGTAAAATAATAAAATTCGATAAAAATAAAAATTCAAGTAAAATTCTTTTACCACCATAAAATTTAAAACACAATAATAAAATTAAAATAATGCCCCAATTAAAATTTCCACAAGGAAATAAATTCCAACCCCAAAACAAAATTTAAAACCACTAAAAGAAATTTCCACAAGGCAATAAATTAAAAAAACAAAAATAAATAAATACTAAATCAATTAAAACAACCCCTTAAGTCGAATAAACCAAAATGACCCAAGGTCAAAAGGAGAGGGAATTATGATTTCCCGTGCACAATAGAATGATGAAAAAGGCTTAAATAAAATAACAATTCAAAAAAAAACCTCACATTCCCCTCTCAACCCTTTTTCCATTATTTTATAAATTTCAACTAGAGTTTGCCCTAACATTATTTTATTATATCCTTATGAAACCCTATCTCCATTCTTTTTGTTTCTCCTCATGTTTTTGGTTTCTCTTCTTGTTTTCCCATTTGTTTTGCAGGTTGAAGTTTTGAGAGAGGATTTGCAGTCATGGAAGAACCACACAAAGGTATATACATATTATATATAAATATGCCCCTTTTTTTATACACAGAATTCAATATACAGGTATATATATATATAACATTAAATATTGTAGGACCAAGAAACATAGGCGTGAGCCATGGCCGACCGACATATCAGTGAAAAGGGGTGACAAGGACTTAACAAGGCCGCCACCGCCGCTACAATGAATGGTATGAGGGGAGGGTTTCAGAGATTCCGGAGGCCACGCGATAGACGGTGAGGGGGTTTTCATTGGAGGCGCGGGTTTTAAACAGAGTAAGGGATGTGGGGAGGGGACTGAGCCCCCACCCACACCCTTGGGTGTGGGTGGGGGGCTCGGCCCCCTCCCAACACCCCTCGCGAACAACAAAACTAGTTAGTATGGTGGGCAGCGGCCATGGCTGTCATCCCCATACTAACTCTTTTTTTTTTTTGTTTCCTTACTTAAAACTTAGACCCAATAAACCCTATGGTTCGGCCATCAATTTCAGATTTTTAAATGCTGTAAAATAGTTTTATATAATATATTAAATGTGTATGTATACCTATTTGTATATATATATGCAATGACATATATACATACAGGTTTTCAACCATACAATTTGTTTAATACAATTAATTAATTATATATATATGTATATATACATATATACAGTTTGTTCAATCCAACAATAAAGTAAGAGATTTAAAACAGAATTATATTTACACTTTATATATATATATGTATTGTATACATATATATATTATATCATATACATACTTATAAACAATTCTCTGATGGGATGAAATAACTAGATTTGAGGCATAAAATATACCAGTAGAATATATATATATTTTGCAAATAACTTAAAAGTATTATCTTTTTTTCTTTTTGCAAAAATAACACATTAACTAATTTCTTTCTTTCTTTCTCCTTTCAGATTTAAAATGACAACAATGTAAAATTTCTTTTCCACATATCATGCAAATGAAATTTCAACAACACTATTGTTTTCTTTTCTATATAACATACAACCATTTCCAACTACAACAATTAAAATTTCATAGTTGAAAGTAAAATAAACAGCAAGCTATATTTTCTTGTCTCAACTTCCCAATAAATAAATAAACACAACAGCAAGTTTATAGCAACCAAATTTTGAATAAATTTTGAAGAGTACTCACAAATATTTTCTTACAACAACCAACACATAGGTTAGTAATGATTTGACAACAAAATACAATAATGCCTCAAAGGCCATGGCTCAAAAGCAGCCAACCAAATAATGCAAAAACACTAAAAAATGAACTTCTCCAAGCTCCATTTCACCAACTAAAAACCTACAATGATATAGCACAAAAATGGGGAATGAAGCCACAAGAGAACACCCTCCTCCCTACCATAGACCCGCTAGTGGGTCACCCCCGAGCTAGGGAGGTAGGATTCACACGGTTACACACACACGTCACAATAAAAGAAATTTTCCAAACACACAAAAGAATTCAACTCCCATAGATTTACACAATACTAAACTCATGAAAATGAGTTTGATGGGGGTAGGGGAGTGGACCCCTCAACTCAAGAGATCACTCCAAGATCTCAAAATCACTAAGTCTCAAGGCCTCAAGCCAAAACCACATAATACATGTCTCCAAATATCTCAAAAAAAATATCATGGCACTCTTGCCATCAAAATGCTCTCAACACCATAGAAAATCCCTCAAGGCTATAAGTAGCATAACAATAAGGAGGTGACCTCGAGGAGGTTCACTCTCCCCCACCCCATACAAGTTGAGCCTTACCTCCAAATGGAGGTGCTCTCACCAAACTCCCAACCCACACAAAAAGAAACAACAATCAACATAAGTTACAAACACCAACATAAAAATTGAAGTATAGAAAGGGAAATGGCCATAGCCATGGGCTTACCTTCAAAAGCCCTAAAAAATTGAAGCACGTTTGGTGAAGAGCTCCAAGCTTCTCCAAGTCTCCCAATCTCCAAATTTCTCTAACTCCCCAAAACAAAGAACTTCAAGAATAGAAGGAAAAATCCAAAGTGCAAGAACCCCACACTCCTCTTCAAGAGGAGGTAATATAGGCTTTCCAATTTGGCCTTGAGGAATGAGAAGGTGACACTTGTCGCCTTCTCCTTCCTCATCCCATGCCACTTGTAAGGGAGAAGGAGTGTGAGGGTAACAAGTGTCACCCTCCAATTCCATTCAAACCCTCACCTTATCCACTTGTGCTCTCACACAAGTGTGAGAGACCAAGTGGTGAGGTGGCCATTCCCTTCAAGCCTCCATGAGGGTAAGGGATGTCATATGGCATCCTCTTATTCTCCAAGAGATCCATCTCCCTCCAAGATGCTCTCACACATGTGTGAGAGTATTGGAGGGAGATCCCACACACTTGGGAGTCTTGAAGACCTCCCAAGTCTTCTTGGTGAAGGGATCCCCAAACTTTGGGAAGGGAGATGGGTCTTCCCCAAAGCACGACTCATCTCCCACCCTTAGCCATTTCAAAATTCGTCACTTTTACTAAACCTCAGTTTAGAGTGACCAAAAGTGAGTTACCCTAAGGTTTAGTTAGTCAAAGTGACCCTAGATCCAAGGGTTACCACCAAGGGTAAGTTTGGGACACTAAGGTACACCTAGGGAGGCATAAAATCACTTTAAATGGCCCATAAATAAAAACAATACCAAGTGGTGTAAAACAATAAAAATATACAACACATGATATAAATTAATTTAACAAAGGGGTACCAGGCCAAAATAATAAATCAAACAAGTACTTAAACAACATCCGATCAAACGTGATTCTCATCGCTCTTGGGAATGGATCAGTTTCACAGGGAATAACATGTGTCAAAACTACCTCCGATTTCCCGTGGCCTGGGAATATAATCCTGCACAACTAGATCAAGTGTCAATCACATCATAGATAATCATAGCTGAAGCAACTGAAACTAAATACATGTCATTACACACAACATTAATCATTCACAACATAATTCAAGATTAAACTACATTTTCTATCTAATGTCTCATAATCATCATGAAAATAATGAATCCACATATTGAACTTGAAATCACATCAATAATCATCATCTAATATATCTCGCATGTCTAACCTCATCATAGCATCAAAATATCATCAAATCAAATCACCACATGTCTAATCAATGTCAAATCAAAATCAAGAGATATAATCAAATATGCATAATGGAACAATAGTCTCTAAAAGTCTGATAATGTCACCAACTATAATGTAAAATGATCAAAATAAGGAAAATAATCGACCTCACATGATTGAAACACAAAAAGTTTTCAACTTTTACAAAGATGAAAATCTTTCACACCATGAGGAAATGGACTAATGAAGCCAAATTTGCTACAAACAAACACAATAACAACATAATTCTACTCTGCAACACAATAAATTCCTTGAAATCCCTTAGGTCAATATCACAAGTTTGTATTATCCATCTATATATAAAATGAAGCCCTAAACATGTTTATATATGCATTCTCGCTAACATTCATAATTGAAATTGAAAATGCCGATAAAGGGAAACCTTTTTAAAGGTCCTATGCCGACAACTTAAATTTAGGTCTCGACAAATTAGCTTGGACTAGGGCGTGGGCACCCAAGTGCCAAGGCAATATTTGAGTCTTGGTTAAGCATTAAAGTGTACCCCTAAGCCCCATTTGACATGGGTTTTGGGCGAAATTGCTCTGAGATGACTTTTAAACATGCATAATGAAATTAAGGGGATCTAGGAGCTAAACTAGGAGGTAAACCATCATAGGGAAACTTTTTACGACATAACATTTAGCCCCCACTTTAATCTATGTATGATCTTATGATCCATACATGCATTAAATTGCGGTTGAAAACACATCAAGCACGCTAGTCACATGAAGCTAAGGCAGGCACAAAGATTGGAGGACTATTTCTACTCTCCAATCTGAGGTAAGCACTAGAAGATACATTGAAGACACACAAGGCACAATGAAGATAGTAAGAAGCACACAAAACATGGAGAATATAGTCGAAGCACATAATAAATGATGAAGACATGAGAGAAGTCATGCCATACATGATGAATACATTGATATAACATTTTATATATTATATGAAATCAAATCCTAACTAAGGGATGGAGGGGGCTCATCGCTATGTGCCTTTAGATGACCAAAAACATGCAAAACAAAGACCTGAATGTGGAGGGGGCTCATCACCCCACGCATTTAGACCACATTTGGGGGACAACATGCCAAACAAAGACTCGAATGTGGAGGGGGATCATTGCCATGTGCCTTTAGACCACTCTTAAGGGAAGACACAACAAACACGCAAGGAAGACACATGAAATACACAAGCACCACATATCATGTCATAGACATACTATATGTCTTATACATGACAAACACGAGTGATGGAAGGAGCTTATTTCTAAGTCCCACCATCTATGACATGCCAAATACACATGACAGTTGAGCTACGCTACCACAACCGCCAAAGACATGCTTAAAGGAGGATGACTCAAGATCTAGCCCCACCTCACGATGAGGACTTTGTATAAAAGGATGTGCATTAGTGATGCAGGAGCATCCAGGGTGTAAGAGCAATTTTGCATCAACCAATAATAATAATAATAATAATAAAAAATGTGTTGTTTCTTTTGAATAAGGGCTAAATTTGGTTGGGTTACTATTTTTAGTAAGTTTGCATTTGTGCACTGTTGGATACAAAATCTTACACGGACCTCCAGAATGGTGAATTGAAGCTAATGGTGAAGAAATCACTTCAATATCATTTGTCGTTTGTGAGATATTAAAATTTCAAATTCCAAAAATCCTATTGAAATATTCAAAGTCAAATTTGAGGCACTTAGAGGCTCCAGATGGGCTTGAAATTTGGTGGGGAAACCCAAGTAGTCTACCTATCAATTCTACTTGCACTCCATCATCTTTTCGAGAGCTTTCCGAAAAGATATTATAATTGAAAATCCAACAGTCGGATCGAAAGTTATGGCCACGCGAAGTTGACCTATTTTTGGAGGGAGATGCAAATTTTGAAATTAAGCTAGTGGTCGCCAAAAAGGGCTATATATAACCATTTTTGGGAACCCTTAAGGTAGTAGAGTTAAGGGGGAAGGCGTAGAGTCAAGAAAGGTGGGAAATTAGAAACCCTAGTTGATTTGGGAATTACAGAAGGCTGACGATTCCAGAGTTTTGAGAGAGGGAGCTGTAATGTGTTGCATCCTGTAGGGGATTCATCCTCTGATTGTATTTGAGCTTCTATAATGTAATGTTTTTCCCATATTAATAAAATATCATTCTATTTTATGTGTGCAGTTTTTGTTATTGTGTGTTTTATGATTTACCCCCTTCATCAATTAGCTCAAGAGACACATCATCCTGCCTTCTACAGAAGGGATTTCAAAATGCAACCCTGCCCATATCACAGATATGCCTTACAGTGAAAAGGAAGCATGTGCTCAGTATACAACCTCACCTGCATCATGGAGATGCCTTACAGTGAAAATGAGGTATACGCAATAGATCAATGTATGCAAACATGCTTTGTCAATTTAAAATAATGAAGCAGATACCATTATATATGCCCCCACCTTAAGGTGGTTGATGTCACTTACCGATATCAAGCACATTAAGATAGAGTAAAAACACACAAGGGAACAAGAGCTCTCAGAAAGACCATGCCACCAAAGGTGACATGTGCCACGATCACTAAATATTCCCACAAACATAGTGATAAAATATGCTAAGATAATCAACAAGAGTAAGGTTAGAACATCTTACTCTAAGATAATAACCAAATCAAATCATGAAAGCTATGCATGTATTAGATCACATCCAAGAAACCAAGGCTACGCTTATGGGTTTGGATCAGAGTATAGCCATTGGACTTATACTACAAGTATCTCAAGACTGAGTGTAACAACAAGGTGAGATACAAAACAATCTAAAGTGGACAGAGTAGCTGTATTGCAAAGGTTTGTTAGAAGAGATAAGAAAACATGATGCATCACATGGAGTGATTCTACTGATCAAGCGTCAGATATATATATATATATATATATATATATATATATATATATATATATATATATATATATATATATGTATATGTATGTCTGTTAAAATGAGGGCAGACAATTGAGAGGGGGGTGAATCAGTTGTCTGAAAACTTTATCTTTTGCTGCACTTAATCCTCATTTAAAACTTATCAACAGATCAATGATATAACAATGAAAGCATGAATCAACAACACATGAGTAGAAACATAATCAACACACATAACACCAAGATTTTTACGTGGAAACCTGGTTAAGGGAAAACCACGATGGGGGTTAACCCACAAAATTTATTCTCTATTAAAAGAATAGAAAAATGGAAGGCACTTGCCTTAGGGTGCACTGCCCAGAGCACACTGCTCACAGAGACACACTGTCTACAAAGATACATGAATGGTTATCACAGAATGGATGAACTGAGAAGCAACATCTTCACTATGCTAGGATTCAGTTCCATTGAAACTCTCAACACCTCTACTCTACTCTTATATTCTTCTTCGCTACCTTTGCATCATCACTTTCTTCCTCTTTTGCTCTTCCTTTTCTCTGCTCTACCTTTTCTTAGAATCTTGTCATTTTTTCTCAAGGACATGTTCTTCACGACTCAATCTACAAGTATTTATATGCTACATCAACCTTGGAATGAATCATCAAGGTTGGCATTACATTCATCAACCATTGGAATAATCTCCAAGGTCGACATTACAAACATTTACAAAAAGACTTGACTCAATACAAAGTGTTGCATGCGGATCACTGCACTATTGGCCGAACATAACTAGGACTCAAATCTTCCTCGAACAACAAGCCACACCTCATAGAACTTGTCTTCGATCATTCACAGCACGCATGAAACATCTGGTTAGCCAAGACTGGAAAGAACAACATCCAAGGAGAAATCTTCAACTACGAGCTCGATCATCAATGCGGACCACTAACACAATAGGCACACGAGCTAGAGAGCACCACAAGCACAATGAAATCAACAAGAACAACTGCACCACCTCAAATCAGTAGAATCACTTGCATCTTCATACCAGAACTTAAGAACACCAATTGTCATGACTGTCACACTAGAAAGATTGCTTGTGGACCTCCAAACTACAAACCACTTGAGTTGAGGATATACATCAACATCCCAAACATGCCTCTAGAACCACAAACCATAATATTCCAATGCGGAGCAATCTGGACTGAATTCCTGTCACTCTATTACCTCTGAACAAAAACAAACCCTTGTTCTATTCAGATGGCCATAACTTCACAAATTCTTCATGTGGACCTCTCAAATCTTAACTGGAGAAACTTCAGACAATCCTCTACCAACCCTTTAGTCTGCAGACTCTAATCTTCATTTCATTGGAAATGCAGAGCAATCTACTTCACTGAACTGCATTGTCTTCACTATTTCTAGAAAAGAGATCTGTAACTTACTTGATTCTTTTGGAGAGGCTAATTTTCTCAATAGCCTCAACACACCAGTCTTCTAAATAGATAATAGAATAGGATAAAGTTGACACCAATGACAACAAGGATATGTTGAGATCAATGACAACACCGATTAGGCACATATTTGCAACAATATATATATATATATATATATATATATATATATATATATATATATATATATATATATATATATATATATATATATATATATATATATATATATCAACCCCATCTTCATATATGAACTAGGTCCATTTTTGCTTACTCACTGAAGGGACGCATAATCCGTATCAGTATTTATTTGTTTTCATCATCTGTCGACTAGGTAGAACCATTGAAGAGGGTAAACAATAAAAGTGATTGAGGAGAACATAAGCCTTAGGAAAACCACATAGGAGGATGCCCCCAAGACATCAACAACAATGCTATGCCCCTAAGGCACGACACACAACAATAAAATAGAGAATAGAAGGATAGAAGAATAATGAATCAAGTGTCGTGCCTTAGGGGCATAGCATTGTTGTTGATGTCTTGGGGGCATCCTCCTATGTGGTTTTCCTAAGGCTTATGTTCTCCTCGATCACTTTTATTGTTTACCCTCTTCAATGGTTCTACCTAGTCGACAGATGATGAAAACAAATAAATACTGATACGGATTATGCGTCCCTTCAGTGAGTAAGCAAAAATGGACCTAGTTCATATATGAAGATGGGGTTGATATATATATACATCTTCATATATGAACTAGGTCCATTTTTGCTTACTCACTGAAGGGACGCATAATCCGTATCAGTATTTATTTGTTTTCATCATCTGTTGACTAGGTAGAACCATTGAAGAGGGTAAACAATAAAAGTGATCGAGGAGAACATAAGCCTTAGGAAAACCACATAGGAGGATGCCCCCAAGACATCAACAACAATGCTATGCCCCTAAGGCATGACACACAACAATAAAATAGAGAATAGAAGGATAGAAGAATAATGAATCAAATAGAAGAATGGTCACAACAGAGGCAGTCTCTTGGTATCCTTGACCTTACAAGAGTATCAAGGGTCATCCTAGGAGACCTAAACAACACATAACACAACATGGGGGAACACAACACCTAGGAGAAGGCCACATAAGAGAGCAAAGGTATGCTATGACAAAGGTGGCCAATAGAGTTAAAAATACTTACCTATGTACACAACTGAACTAGTGGTTGTCATCAAGCAAATCATCTTCCTCCCAATCTAGAATGCAAGAGGAAAGAGGTACATAAGGTACAATTGCCCAACTTAGATCATCGTCATTTAGTTCTTCAACATTAAGCTCTTCTTTAGTTTGTTCAATGTCAGGTGGTGGAATGTTCTCTTGTTGGGGTGTTGATTTTCAAGATTTTAAGCTTGTCTTCTCTTCCTCCTTTCTCGTGCTTGTCTATTCCTTATTTTTTTGTTGGTGATGTTTGCAAAAGTATTGTAATGATTTTCCATAGTCTTTTGTAATGATTTACCATAGTATTGTAATGATTTACACCCAAACTATAAGAAGCTCAAAGACTTCCACCAATATAACATTTATAAATTTATACAAACTAATATCATACACCATATATTCACTACTTTGAACAATGTATCGAAAGATAAACAATTTGTAGCAGTGAGCAAGAACTACAAATATCCAACCATTTTAATACACAAATATCACCAACACTAGTAGTAACACATTCAACATAAAAAGAACATGATTCTAGATAACCACAACATAAAGTTCATGATCAATTATAACTCCACTGTATTGATTTTCATTGCATGTATCAAAATTAGTTGAAACAGAAAGACCAAAATTTTTCTCACCTCCCAAAACAAAGTTTGTCAAAAGATCCCCAAAATCGACTAGCTATCTAGAATATATCATTAAGCCAAAAAGTAACTGTCTTAAAAACCATAACTACTTCTTGAAATAGCCATTTAAAAGATGTTCAAACAATAATAATAATGAGGGACCCTCCAGAGCCAATAGTTTTTAGAGCATATATTTAAAAACAACTAAAGCATGAAAAATGAAATCAATTGAGGATTTCCAAATCCTCATCACCATTATCGACTTCATCCATCGCTTCTTCTTCCTTTGCCTGATTGCTCTCTCCTATGCCACTTTGTGTCATTTGGGGTTATGCTTCCATCCTTGCCTTGTATGTCCTATACCTGTTGATTATAGGTGTCAAAGGAATCCCAGGTGGAATTCTTGTCATGTGAATTTGATGTTTCTTTTTCATCACTACTCTATTAGCATCCACCACCTTTTGGTGCACCTCATCAAATTCATTTCTAGTAGTGTTGATATAGGCCACCATCTTTGCAAGTCTCCCCAGTGATTCTTCTGTTATTACATCGGTTACTACCTTCTTGAAATTTTGTTTTATTTCTTTGACATCTAGTAGCTTCTCATCATCAGACCCATTAGCCTCAAATTCTAGAGTGGCAAAATTCCTCTTAATTCTCATCATCTCTGAATAATAGGTCACAATTGCCTTCCTCATTTCATCTTTGCTGCTAATCTGTCTTAGTTGGGTGACAAATCTGTTAATACAAATTGTTGGTTAGTAGATTTGTCACCCAACTCTATATACTCATGCTCAGACAAGTGGCAAATGTAATCAATAGTTGAGCCTAATTTATTGGTATTCTACATAGACTCTTTGCTTATTTAACAAAGCACAGCTACCTTTGATAGATATTCTGAGGAATGAAAACTCAAGACTTCTTTTAACTAGAAAGCAAGATAAAGGGAGAGCTCTTAACCAAAAAGCAATAAAAGTAAATCTACAACCCTATCACTAGAAGTTCACAGATTTTAACTGCATAACATACATTGGAAATATCACACACATATGCATAAATTCACCACCTTAAATGGAATATCAACAGATAGATTATTCAAAGTGGTGAGCAAGATTTACTAACATCCAACCACTAGAACACATGAATACCATTAACATCAGCAGAAACACATCCAACCTAAGAAGAATATGCATTCAAAATAATCATAACACAAAGTCCATGATCACCCAAATCTCCACTGTATTAATTGTATTGCATATATCACAGTAGCTGAAAACAAAATAAACTACCACCCTTTTCAGAAACAAAGTTTTGCAAAAGATCCATAATTCAACCAGCTATCTAGAATATATAGCTAAGCCAAACCATAAATATCTTGAAACCATAACGGCTTCTTGAAAAAGCTGATTAAAAGAAGTTTAAACAATAGTAAAAATAAAGGGCCCTCCAAAGCCAATAGTTTTAGAGAAAACATGAGATAACTTAAAGATGTAAAATCAAAATTCAAATTAGGACTTGCAAGTCCCCATCGCCATCATCCACCTCATCCATCTCTTCATCTTCCCTTGATTGTTCACCTTCTCTAGTGACACTTTGCGCCACTTGGGGTACCTATGCTCATAACTTGACATTGTATGCTCTGAACTTATTGATAACATGTGTTAACGCCATGCTAGGTGGAGATCCAGTCATGTTGATATGACGCTTCTTCTTCATGATAGCTTGCTTGGAGTCAGTCACCTTACGATACACTTCACCGATGCCACCTTTGCAACTGCTAATGTAGGCTGCCAATTTAGAAAGTCTCCCTAATGACTTCCAGATGCTTGGCAATGCAGGTATGCCACCACTACTTCCTTTCATTGTAATAATTCCAGGCCGAAGATACAAAAACATAAACATTTTCTTCATGCTCTTCCAAATTTAGGGCTGAAGCAACAAATTCAGAATCAATTCTTGCCACCACAATGCCACTGGAAGTCTTTATCTCCTAGGAATCTAGGAAATATCCATTGGCACATGTAACCATTAATTCAGGACAATGTACAGCAAGCGAAAAACCACTATCTTTATCCAAGTTGTTGATGATAATTTTCTCTGCCAAAGGAGTTCTTTTCTTAGACCACATTCTCCTCCAAAAATCATCTAAATCAACATGGCCCAAATTCATATCCCTCACTCCAAAAAGACCATTCTCGATAATGGAAGCCAAGGGGTCCCTTGGAATTTAAACTTCATCTTTATGTGCTCCAGAAACTAGAAAATGAGAGACTGAGAGATACACAAAGAGAGCAAAGGATGAGGCAAGACACTAGCAGAGTATTCTTTATGTAGATACATGGGAATGGAAATATCTAACTCCTTTAAGAAAATATAAATCCTTTATAGAGAGAGAGCTGTTGGCTATGTTGACCTGTGAGAATGGAACTATGTTGAAATTTTGCATGTAGAAAACTAGCCATTTGTTCTCCTACAATGCATTCCCTTGCACATAATATCACCTTAGGTGGGCTCAAGAATTTATCCAAGTTACTTCTCATAAATTCACCAAAGGAAGATATTAAATATTGGCAGAGAACTTGTCTTTATAACTCAAAAATGCATGCCTTGACTTTCCCTCCAAGAATTGTGCCACTGTGTATGCACATACTTTAATTGAATGCAAACTAACGAGTGTCATTCTTCCATATAATATGCCCGCGCAACAAGAACCACTTGAAAAAGTGTGCTACACGAAGTCAGTGATAAAGAAACACATCATTATCCATCCCCGGGTCTGACATTTGCAGGTATCCTATTTGCAAGTCTATTGAACTTGGCCACATACTCCCTCATTTGTTCGTGAATCTCTTTCTTCATGGTAGAAAGTTGAGCTACTAATGTGTGTTCATTATCAGTAGTTTTGAATCTTATCTCAAATCTTTGTCTTATCATAGCCCAATATCTAATAGAGGCATTAGGAAGATGGTAAAACCACTCAGCAGTTGTGTCAGCAAGTGACTCAAAAAATAATCTAACAGACACATATTCATGTTGGACTCCAAGGATAGAGCATGGAGCAAAGAAAGCATTAATATGTTCTTTGGGAGTAACCTTGCCATCACCCCTAAACTTGGGTAGAATTTTACTCGATCCCCTAGGCAGGTCATGTAAGTTGGCACCAAGACTAAGTGGTCCAATAGCTGCACCCCATGGAATAGGTAGAGGTTGTGGATGAGCCATGTTAAAAGGAGGGAAATTTACATGCAAAGGCAAGACAGTACTGTGTAGGGTCAAACTTTGGCAAGATGAACTTGTGGCAACCCTTGTGGGTGAAAGGGAGGATGGTCTACTTAAAGATTTGACTCTTCTTGTGGGAAGGAAGGGAGCAAAATTCAAAGATTGGAGTAAATCAAAGTCAATATCAGATATACCCTTTTTCCTATCCCCTCGTGTATACCTTTTCATAGCCCATTTCTATAGGTATATTAATAAACAATTAAGTAGAGTTGCCAAACCACTTACTGGTTGTTGTGGGGGAGACCTGGTCTCACAAGAATCTGATTCCCTGGTCTGGCAGTGGGATTTCTTGGCCTATTATCAGGAACCCCTTGAATTTGTAGAGGCCTTTCTCTTCTTGGCATAGGAACAAATCCTCTTATAAAAATTATTTCCTGAGCGTTAGCAAAATGATGTGTGTTTTCTGCTATAATTTCACCAAGCTCTTCTTCCTCTTCTAGCACTTCGTCAACTTGGTGATACTGCTAATTAGTCCTTCTGGTTTGCCAAGCAATGAGTCATAGGCCAGGTCGTCATTGATCTCCTATCAGCCAATCAACTTTAGGCTACAAAATTGGCGCACGTCTTCCTCGAAGAACCATAAAGATCAACCAAGCAACTCACAAAGGTAGATAATTCAATACAACAAAATTTACCCCAATAGAGTCACCAAAGATCTATTGGTTAACAGATTTGTCACCCAACTCTATATACTCACACTTGGACAAGTGACAAATGTAATCAATAGTTGAGCCTAATATATTGGTATTCTACACAGGCTCTCTGCTTATTTAACAAGGCGTAGCTGCCTTCGACAGATATTCTGAGGAATGGAAACTCAAGACTACTTTTAACCAGAATGCAAGATAAATGCAGAGCTTTTAACCAGAAAGCAATAAAAGTAAGTCTACAACTCTAACACTAGAAGTTCACAGACTTCTAACTGCATAACATACATTGGTAATATCACACACATACACATAAATTTACCACCTTAAATAGAATATCAACAGATAGATTATTCAAAGTAGTGAGCAAGATTTACTAACATCCAACCACTAGAAGACATGAATACCATTAACATCAGTAAAAACACATTCAACCTAAGAAGAATATGCATTCAAATAATCATAACACAAAGTCCATGATCACCCAAATCTCCACTGTATTAATTGTATTGCATATATCACAGTAGCTGAAAACAAAATTAACTACCACCCTTTTCAGAAATAAAGTTTTACAAAACATCCATAATTCGACTAGCTATCTAGAATATATAGCTAAGCCAAACCATAACTATCTTGAAACCATAATGGCTTCTTAAAAAAGCTGATTAAAAGATGTTTAAACAATAATAATAATAAAGGGCCCTCTAGAGCCAATAGTTTTAGAGAAAGCATGCCACAACTTAAAGATATAAAATCAAAATTCAATTTAGGACTTACAAGTCCCCATCACCATCATCCACCTCATCCATATCTTCATCTTCCCTCGATTGTTCACCTTCTCTAGTAACACTTTGCGCCACTTGGGGTACCTATGCTCATAACCTAGCTTTGTATGCTCTGAACTTATTGATAACATGTGTCAATGCCATGCCAGGTGGAGATCCAGTCATGTTGATACAACACTTCTTCTTCATGATAGCCCACTCGGATTCAGTCACCTTATGATACACCACATCAATGCCACCTCTACAACTGCTAATGTAGGCTACCAATTTAGAAAGTCTCCCTAATGACTCCCCCTCTAATTGTATTGTAATTTACTATTTCCTCTATCACAACCTTTTTGAAATTCTATTTGATCACCTTAACATCCAACATTGTCAGATCCATTAGCTTCTACCTCTAAAGTAGAAAAATCCCTTTTAATCCTCATCATCTATTTGTAATAAACTACCACTGCTTTTCCCATTTCTTCTTCAGCTACAACAATAATACAAAGTTTCCATTCTAATGTATCAGCCCATATGGCAGTATCCAATTCTTTAGGATTAGCTATGATTTCTTCGACCATCAAGATAAAATGATCCATATTGGCTATTTCTTGCACTTCTTTAGAGGCTATACATAGGCTATGATGATCACTTTGAGTCTTATCAAAATCTAATATCAAAGATTCCCTCTTGGCATGTATGATACCAAACAACTTAACTACCTCCTCAACGAGAATAAGACCATCAAGAACAATCCTTTGAACCCATTGATCCATAGCCTTCCTCAGAGATAAAGCACTTTTGATTTGTTGGAGCAAATTTGGGTCAAAGGTGCAGAGGTTGACAACTGAGGATGTTTTAGTTGAGGGAGTTATTACTTCAGTAATTAAATTAGCATAGACGATAAGGAACTTACATGTGCAAGCAACTTTGAATTTTCCTCTTGTAATCCTTTCACTCTTTTAGAAATATTATCCATAGAATATTGGACATGATAAAAATCACCTTCGGTAGTTGAGGGCCCTAGATCCACTCGACTTACTCTGAAGTCTGATTCTATTATTTCATCCTCATTCTTTTCGACCAATGGATCTGTAATCTCTAAAAACTGGTTTCCCAAGGTGGCATCAGTCACTATTCTAGACATTCTCTTTACATGTTTGGGTTTTGGAACCATTTGCAACAAAATGGCAACAATATTGACGCCTTCATTAGTAGGAAGGGTGTATCTCTTCTTCTTCTGAATTGCCTTTTTCAACTAGTTTGGGATGGAGCTGAAGCATTAGCGGCATTGGGAGTAGCCATTACAGGTGTAGGATGAGGATTTTGCTCAGACATTTCTCCTTGTTGTAGGGAATTTGGTGGACTTAACAAAGAATGCAATAAATTATCTTCTCCAATTTGGGAGAAAATGAAAGAATCAGAATCACTCACATGATTACTAGACAGGGGCACATGGTCTGCTTTGAATGTTGAAGCAACCAATCTGGTATTTCTTTTTTTGTCTGAACGTCTTGCCCACAAGTGGTCTTCAACCTGCCAATTTCGTCAGGTGGACTTTCACTATTGCCATTTGATTGTGAACTAACTCTTTGGGGAGTCGGATCCAAACTAGATGATTTTCTATGTGAGGTGGCAACTTGAGATCTAGCTTGATTCTAAGAGGCTTAGTCTCTTGGTGTTGTTGAACCAGCACACTCCTTGACCTTGGCCTGTAACCACTTTTTTGTCCTTCTTAAAACATTAAATGAAAGCAACATAATATCAGTGACCTCCTTTTTAGACCACTTTATTGGAGGCAAAGGCTCTCTTAACACCATATCATATCCTTCACTCAACAAATTTGAAAAATAATCAATTATGTTAGGAGCTCGAATGTTCAACTTGAAGGCACAGACCTGATCAATAGTCAACCTCATCCACTTCCTTCTTTGAACTCTCTCATCAATACAATCCTCCCAAAAATCTTCAAGTTGAGGAAGGTGTGAGTAGGAACCATCTCCATGCATGTTTTCTTTTATGAAATTTTTACTGTCAAAAGATGCACGGGGAGAAAAACTATGAAGACTGAACTTAGACAACAACTTATCAACATTTTGAGCAAGATAATTACTTTTGCAGGAATAGAAAGATAGGGACAGAGGGAAAGAATACCCTTTCTTTTTCATTGCCTAGTACTTAACATTCACTATTGCCATTTGGCGGTATACTTCAAGCAACACCAAATAATCAGAAGGGTATCGAGGCAATTTTAATGGGGCATTTTCAAAACCCCCGATTCTCAAATATGAGAAGCGATCAAACTATGTATAAAAACTTCTAAATTTCATGATTAATGTAGATGCTTCTACAAAAAATCTTTTCTCCATTGAGCCATCAATTCTCTTAGCTAACAACATAGAAAAAGCATCATTCACATGTTTGAAATCTTTCATACCTTCATTCTTTTGCAACAAAGGAAAAATTTCATACACAGGCGTACTTGTTGTAGACCTCCCTTAAGTCCTCAGAGTAGGCCAAGTAGCCTCTCTTTGAGCCAAGATGTAGACTAGCTGGGAGCACATGTGAAAGCTCACGCTTTGTGTAAAATTTACTAGTTGCTCATGCAAACAATCATTAATGATCTTTAGCCAGTCAATTTGGTGGTCTCCACAAATTAACAAAATAAACCTACACATCTAGAATTCAAAAACATCTGACTCAAGACTTTGAACTACTCTGTTCAGCAGGGTTATCATATCTGAAATCTCTTCCTTGAAATGACTCCTTTTATAATTAGCAGGCAGTCGAGATTTACCAGTCTTTTCTTCTTCCAACTAGTGCTTTTCAATGCAAGTGCGACACCAGTCCTTCCTTTCATTGTAATAATTCTAGGCTGAAGATACAGAAACATCAACATTTTCTTCATGCTCTTCCAAATTTAGGGCCAAAGCAACAGATTCAAAATCCATTCTTACCACCACAACGCCGCTGGAGCTCTTTATCTCCTTGGAATCTGGGAAATATCCATTTACACATGCAACCATTAATTCAGGACAATGTACAACAAGCAGAAAACCACCAGCTTTACCCAAGTTGCTGCTGATAATTTTCTCTACCAAAGGATTTCTTTTCTCAGACCGCATTCTCCTCCAAAAATCATCTAAATCAATGTGGCCCAAATTCGTATTCCTCACTCCAGAAAGACTGTTCTCCATGATGGAAGCCACAGGGGTCCCTTGGAATTTAAACTTCATCTTTATGTGCTCTAGAAACCAGAAAGTGAGAGACTCAGAGATACATGTAGAGAGCAGAGGATGAGGCAAGACACTAGTAGAGAATTCTTTATGCAGATACATGGGAATGGAAATATATAACTCCTTCAAGAAAATATAAAGCCTTTATAGAGAGAGATGATGGCTATGCTGACCTATGAGAATGGAACTGTTTTAAAATTTCACACGTAGAAAACTAGCCATTTGTTCTCCTACAACGCATTCCCTTGTACATAATATCACCTTAGGCAGGCTCAAGAATTTATCCAAGTCACTTCTCATAAATTAACCAAAGGAAATTATTAAATATTGGCAGCGAACTTGTCTTTATAACTCATAAATGCATGCCCCGACTTTCCCTCTAAGAATTGCACCACTATGTCTACACGTACTTAAAATTGAATGCAAAGTGACGAGTGTCATTCTTCCATAGAATAGGCTAGTGCAGCTAAAACCACTTGGGAAAGTGTGCTATGCGAAGTCGGTGAGTCAGGCAAAAGATGAACTTTTGAACTAGGAGTTGGAGATTCAGAACTTCAAAGAATCCCCGACCTCCTGACCACAAAGGAAAGTGGTGCAGGAGCACCCTCGAAAATCTAAAAGTTCCTATGCAGGGGCACCTCGTAAATCTAAAAGTTCCTCACATTTCAAGAAATGTTATGTCTATTTGTAAAGGCCTTCGAGCCATATGAAATACGTGTCAAAAAGGGTTAAAAATGTAATGTAACCGAACGGTTTGTTTTGTAAACGGTGGTCGGTGTTTGATTCACAACGTATTGTAACTGTCCTGTTAAGTGTCTTTAAATAGGTAGTTCGTGTTTGTTAGACAGGGAGGGGAGAGACAGAGTGAAAAGAAACTGTATGTACATTTTGAAATAGAAGGAATAGAAAGATTTCGTGTTTTCTAGTCTAATTGCAGTGGACCTCGTTTGGGGTCATTCCATTGGAGGATTTCTCTGAAATCAGTGGAATGGCCCCCCCTGATTTGTTAATTCATTTTATATTCTGCGCCAGTGTGTTCATTTATTTTCTGTTCAGTGTCCCGTGTTCTTAATTTTGGTTTCCATTTCTGTAGAAATGAGTTGTGTCTGTGGGTTGGTTGCAATGGTTATAGAGGAGGAATGGTGCATTTTGTGTATATACGGCATTTGCTTGGTGAATATGTTATTTATATCCTGCATTTGAGTGAGAGTCTGACTGTAGATGGCGGAAGATGCAAGTGTTTGCCGTTGAACCTCAGCGTTGAACCATCGCATTGAACCAGTTCATTGGTTCAATGGTTCACGGGTTCAAGGTCAAGGATGTATGTTAGAAGTCATCGGCAAAAGAAGGGTGCATCAGTGGAAGGATCTCAGGTTAGGTTGATAACATAGGTCTGGCCGACGAAGGAATTGGCATCCGAAACACCAGGTTGAACCTCGGCGTTGAACCACCGGATTGAACCGGTTCAACGGTTCAATGAAAAGGTTCATCGGCATGAGAATTGTGTCAGCTGAAAGAAAGGAAGGTGCACCGACAATGGGTGTCTTGCCAATGGGGGAAGGTTCACGCGAAGGGTTCAATACAATGGTTCAATGAGAGGTTCAGCCGATAGATAGGATGCTCATCGGAGTGAGAGTTGCGGGGTCTGGCCGATGGTAGGTTCGTCGAGGAGAAATATGGATCGGCGAAGGAGAATTTTAGCTTGACCGACGGTGGACTGTCTTGCCGATAGGCAAGAGTGGGTACACATCGGTGAGACAATTCAAAAGTCTTGCCGATATACTCTCAAGTGGCTATTTTGTGGGCTTTCAAGGATTCTTCAACCTATTTTATATGTTCAACTGGTTTTCCTCTGCATCAGATTGGTATCAGAGCTCAGCGAAAGAACTGGGCTATTTGTGTATTGATTCTGTCACTGAATAGGTAGAAAAAGTTGTGGGTATTCTGTCACTGAATAGGCAGAAGAAGAATGAAGAGGAAGAGAGAAGCAAGAAGCTGAAAGAAAGAGTGTTAGAAAGGAATTTTGCTAACTTCCGGTTGCAGGTGCTGATTCACTCGCTACAGTGGGTAGATGAGAGATCTGTCATGGATCCATAGGAGATGGTTCAAGGGCCTGAGAAGGAGGTCCAGTGGGTGTCGCCAAAAGTCCTAGGGAGAGAGGCAAGAGAGGACTCCCAGGTGAGGGACAGAGGTGTTGGTGTAGCATGAAGGAGTGGATTTCAGTTGTTGCATTTCGGAGGCAGCCATTAATAGAAGGCACAGTTGCAGAGACATAGAAGAAGCAGCAGAGGCATCTAGTTAGCATTGAAGACATCGAGAAAGCCAAAAAGATATTGCAGGCTTTTCACTGGGCATTTCCATGGGACATGGAAATTTTTTAAGTCCGGGAGTATGGTGTAGGAGCACCCTCGAAAATCTAAAAGTTCCTATGCAGGGGCACCTCGTAAATCTAAAAGTTCCTCACATTTCAAGAAATGTTATGTCTGTTTGTAAAGGCCTTCGAGCCATATGAAATACGTGTCAAAAAGGGTTAAAAATGTAATGTAACCGAACAGTTTGTTTTGTAAACGGTGGTCGGTGTTTGATTCACCATGTATTGTAACTGTCCTGTTAAGTGTCTTTAAATAGGTAGTTCGTGTTTGTTAGATAGGGAGGGGAGAGACAGAGTGAAAAGAAACTGTATGTACATTCTGAAATAGAAGGAATAGAAAGATTTCATGTTTTCTGGTCTAATTGTAGTGGACCTTGTTTGGGGTCATTCCACTGGAGGATTTCTCTGAAATCAGTGGAATGGCCCCCCCCGATTTGTTAATTCATTTTATATTCTACGCCAGTGTTTTCATTTATTTTCTGTTCAGTGTCCCGTGTTCTTAAGTTTGGTTTCCATTTCTGTAGAAATGAGTTGTGTCTGTGGGTTGGTTGCAACGGTTATAGAGGAGGAATGGTGCATTTTGTGTATATACGGCATTTGCTTGGTGAATATGTTATTTATATCCTGCATTTGAGTGGGAGTCTGATTGTAGATGGTGGAAGATGCAAGTGTTCACCGTTGAACCTCAGCGTTGAACCATCGCATTGAACTAGTTCATTGGTTCAATGGTTCACGGGTTCAAGGTCAAGGATGTATGTTAGAAGTCATCGGCGAAAGAAGGGTGCATCGGTGGAAGGATCTCAGGTTAGGCCGATAACATAGGTCTAGCCGACAAAGGAATTAGCGTCCAAAACATCAGGTTGAACCTCGGCGTTGAACCACCGGATTGAACCGGTTCAACGGTTCAATGAAAAGGTTCATCGGCATGAGAATTGTGTCGGCTGAAAGAAAGGAAGGTGCACCGACAATGGGTGTCTTGCCGATGGGGGAAGGTTCACACGAAGGGTTCAATACAATGGTTCAATGAGAGGTTCAGCCGACAGATAGGATGCTCATCGGAGTGAGAGTTGCGGGGTCTGGCCGATGGTAGGTTCGTCGAGGAGAAATATGGATCGGCGGAGGAGAATTTTAGCTTGACCGACAGTGGACTGTCTTGCCGATAGGCAAGAGTGGGTACACATCGGTGAGACAATTCAAAAGTCTTGCCGATATACTCTCAAGTGGCTATTTTGTGGGCTTTCAAGGATTCTTCAACCTGTTTTATATGTTTAACTGGTTTTCCTCTGCATCAGAAAGACTTCACATGGGGATGCTATAAAATACTGAAAGCACGAGAACCCAAGACAAGTTGGTAAGTCAGGCAGTTCAAGAACTTGTGAACCCGCCAACTTCAGTTCAAAAATGTGAAAAATTACCGACTTGCTAAAATGACTAAGTGAACTTTGGCCTGAGATAAAGAACTAAGTGAAAAAGACCGACAAAGAATGAAAGGAAAAACAAAGGATGAATTAGGATGCCTTTTTCAAAAAATGGGGGGCAACAACTAGCTCTAATTAGGGACAAGGACTCAAGAGGATGTAGAGAACCTAGGAAAAACATGGTGAACAAGCCTTATTCCAAGGGCAATAGAGTCACACCAAAAATGGAACCACACAAAAAAGTAGAAAAACCAGGGAAAGAAACTATAGTATAGGGCTTGACTCAAAAACAAGACTTTACCAATTGCATAGTTTTAGATCTTGCTCATTGTAAGCAAGAGGTAGCGGTGTTCCATCAAGATAAGCCAATAGAAATGCATTGTCTGCCATAATTTCTTTGATCTTAAGGGGGCCTCTCCACAAAGAGTCAAATTTCTTATGTGCACCCTTTGGTTCTCTTCTCCTATCCCACAAAAGCACAGTCTCCCACAACAAAACTCCTTTGTTTAGCCCTTTTATCAAAAATCCTTTTTAGAGTCTACTGGTGTTTAGCAATTCTATCTATGGTGACTTCTCTCTATTCTTCTAGATAGTTTAAATAGCATATCCTCTTCTCTAGTGTTGACTGAAACTATTCATCTTCAATTGCCTTCTGCAGATTCAATGTAAACAGTTCCAAGGGAATAGGAATTGCACTATCAATACCATAAATAAGCTGGAAATGAGACATACCAATCACCTTTTATATGTTATCCTATCAGCCCAAAGAGCATCATACAAATTTTTATGACATCCCCTCTGATTTTCTTCGACCATATTTTTGACAATAGAGATGAGGTTTTTGTTACTAGATTTTGTTTGCACGTTGCCTTGTGGGTAATAATCTGATGAATGGGCTAGGCTAATACCAAAATCATAATAGAAGAGAATAATTTTGGCAAAGGAAAAAATTGAAGCATTATCAGTCACCAGCTTCTTAGGCAGACCAAACCTGACTAAAATGTTCTCCTTAAGGAAAGCACAAACAACTTCAGAAGTGGTACTCCTCACTGGGATAGCTTAATCTACCCACTTGGTAAAATAATCTGTTGCGGTCAAGATGTGAGTATGTCCAGCACTAGAATTTGTATTAATTGGTCCAATGAAGTCTAAATCCCATTACTAGAATGGTTCATCTATAATCACTGGCCTCAAAGGTAGGGCAACTAACTGAGGCCTGCCTATAAACCTTGAAAATTTCTCCCATTTCTATACCCAATCATAGGCATCCTTAAACATACCGGGCCAGTAAAAGCATTGCCTCAATATCTTGAAGGCTGTCACTGATGTAGAATAGTATCCCCCACAAGATTCATTATGAAAATCTTCCAGTAATCTCTTTTATTGCTTCTTGTCTACACACCTTAGAAATGTCCCATCTACTCCTCTTTTGTATAGATTACCTTCCCAGATAACATACTTGTGTGCTTTAAGTTTCAGGTTTATCTTTTCTTTTGCAGAGAGATGAGATGGATAATCACCATAAGTTAAGAAATAAGAAACATTGGAGAACCATTCATCAGTATTGCTAGTGAAAAGAACCAAGGGCAATTCTTCTTTACCTTCAACCTCATTTTCAGCAATCATCTTACACAATCCTCTATGTCTGACTAGATTAGTGGGCTTAATTTCAATAGCATACTCCTAAACTTTAGCTATCCAAGCTCCCCTATTGTTACATCCAATCTCTTGTTGAGTGAGTATACTTTTCACAGCTGATTCTGGGACATATACCAAAACATGTGAATGCAAGATATAAAATCTAAAACTCTTCAAAGCTTTCACTACTGTATATGCATGTTTCTCTAAATCAGAGTATTTAAGCTCATATTTCTTTAATGGCACACTCATTAAAGCAATGGGAGCTTCAATTCCATGTTTGTTCTTCTATAACAAGATGGCTGATAGAGTATGTTTAGAGGCATAACAACAAATAATAAAATCCTTCTAAAAATTAGGATGCACAAGTGTGGGTGCATTTGCAATGGATCTTTTTATGTCTTCAAATGCTTGCTTCCCCTTGGTGCTTCACTTGAAAATAGGATGATTCCTCAAGATTTCTGCAATGTGCCTTGTTAGTTAAGCAAAGTTAGGGACAAACCTTAGAAAATTTACCCGATTGAAAAAGGACCTGGTATTATTTTTGGTTGTGGGTAAACTCAACAGTTGAATCACCCTGACCCTCTCTAGATCAATTTTTATCCCATCCTTTGAGACAATATGCCCTAATAGTTTTCCTTTAGTGATTGCAAAGATTGACTTCTTAGGGTTCAAAGAAATACCATTTTCTCTGCAACATTGCAAAATTTACTTCCAAGTCATGCAAGTGATTATCTCTTTTCTTAGAGAAAACTGTTAAGTCATCAAGATATACTACTATGATTTTGTTCTTCAAGTCACTAAAGGTTAGGTCCATTGCTCTCTGAAATGTGGCCCCAGCATTAATGAGATCGAAAGACATCCTACTATATGCAAAGACACCAATAGGAGCAGTAAAAGTTGTCTTCTGCTGATCTTCTCGAGCCACCTTATCTGGTTGTATCCTAAAAATCCATCAAGCATAGATATCATCTCCGAACCAGATATAGTTTGTAGAATGTGATCCATTACTAGTAAGGGATAATTATCTTTTAGAGAGGTTTGATTTAAATTCCTAAAAGTAACACAAATCCGAATCTCCCCATTCTTCTTCCTAATAGGTACAATATTTGCCACCCAAGTTGAATTGTGAATAGGGTAGATGATCTTAGCTTTAAGCATGTTGCCATTTTCATTGAAAATGGCTTCAACTATTTTCAGATTATAAGTTCTCTACTTTTGTCTAAAGGGTATGTTGCCAGGTTTCAAGGGAATATGATGCTACATTTCTCCATTCCTAAATTTCTTAAGATCAGCATAACACCATGCAAAAACATCCTTGTATCTAATAAGCAGAGAAATCAAATGTTCTGTTTCTTCTTTGGAACAACATTTACCAATGCACACAATCTTAGGATCAGCTTCAGTGCTGATATTCACCCTATCATAATTGGCCGAAGTTGTGATGGAAAATTTATTCTTCTTCTTAAGGTATTGATCATGCTGATTAAAATGATCTTCAAGAGAGACAAGTCCCTTAGGAATCTTATTTCCTTTCAATTGCACAACTCCTAAATTCAAGTCATCAAGGGATTTTATTTCTCCTTCCAAAACATCATTACTTTCATCACTACTACCTTTAAAGAATATACTGGCAAAAATTTAGCTTTTTTAAGAAACAAAATAATTTGCTGATCAGAATTAAAAACTTGCCAATGATTAACATCATTAGGAACACTCGCTTGTATACCACTTCAATCCTATATGCTTTATCCTTAAAAGCTGGGTGTGGTAGGAGCAGGGATGTTAAACAACTAATGAATTGGCCCTAGAGTTTTGTTCTTTGTGTACTGCTTCTATGGAAAAAGTATCAAAATCTTCAATACAGTCCCATACCCTATTCCGATAATGCCTTAGTATGCCATTTTTAATTGTGTACAATTTTCTCACCTACTTAACAATTAGTTCAACATCTCCCTTAACCTTCAACTACTTCACACCTTTTTCTTTGGCTAACTCTAGACCCAATAACAAGGCCTCATATACAGCGGTGTTATTCATGTTCTCAAATTCCAATTTAAAAGCGAAAGGGAAAGTATAACCATCAAGTGAAATCAGAACAACTCCTGCCCTAGACCCTAGGGTAGAACAACTGCCATCAAATTCTAGAGTCCACAACTCATCAATTAGGTCAGGACTGATTAGGCTTATATCTTCATTTCCCGTAGATGTGCACATATAAGTGCCTAGTCCAGTTTCTACAAACAAAATGTTTGCTCTAGGGTCTCCAGATTTAATCTCAATGAACTTGGCTTTAGGTTTAGGATTAAGATGGACTTTCTTCCCATCTACAGGTATTAGGGCATGTGATCAATCCATTTGAATTTCTCCACCTAGGTCTTTACAAAAACTACGACTTAAGAGCATCCCATAACTGGCAGGTATGTCTGCCACAAGGATGGTTAGTTTCAGTCTTTTCTTCAGGAAGGTGGCAAAGGCAGTTTGAGCATCTTAAATCTAACCTAGGATAGGTACTAGAGAGCCATCCATTGAAAATCATTTGCCATGTGAGGGCGTATAAGACAAGCCTAAGTATTTAGCAACTTGAGCAGGCATACACTAGTAGAAATATGGCAAATAAATGACCAGGTGACTAAAACTTTTTGCAACACAACTATAAATGACTAATTTGGTCATCGGGCAAAAAAAACAACTAAAGTGGATAATTAAAAAAAATATTTTGAATTCAGGGAGTGGGTTGTATTATAATATAATATAATAATAATATATTATATTACAATACAATATAATATAATATAATATAATAATAATATATTATATTACAATATAATATAATATAATATATTATAATATAATATAATATTATATAATATAAGGGTATGTGCAAGAAGATGGGGGGCCAAAAAGTGGCCAAATTAATTTAAAAAAAATTAAGTCATAATGCGAGCGCATTATAACGCGCTCGCGTTATGACTTACTATAAATTTAAAAAAAAGCAGTCCAATTTCATTTCTTTCTATTTTCTCCTCTGCCCATGGCTTCCAAACCCTCAAAAGCGCGCTCGCGTTTTGCAAAACACCAATCAACACAAAAGCTTATCAATTCATCGCCAAAATGCCACCCTGACGTTGAGCATGCCAAAGGGGTGAGTTATCTTTGTTTTTTTGTTTGAATTTGTTTCTAAATAGGTAGGTTTTTGTTGATTTTTGATGTATATTTCATTATTTGTCAGGAAATGTTAATGCACCTCCTCCTCCTCCTCCTCCTCAAAATCCACAAAATCCTAAGGAGGAAATACCTACAGAACAACAACCTCCTCCATTCATTCCTCGACATGCCCCTGGAACACAAGAAAATATAATGGGGCAAATTGAAAACAACAAAAAGGAAATTGAAGATATAATTGCAAGGTTGAAAGATCCTTCCACTTCAACCTTGCATAGGTCCACGCTTGCCGAATCTCTTGAGTCTATGTTATCAAATGTAGATTCAATTAGCAAGCAAATAACTAGTTGGATGGATAAAAAGAGAGAGTTTAGAGATTACTATGCAGACAAATTGTCATACCAAGATGTCAAAAAATTACAAATTACAAAATTAGACTTGTGTTCAATTTTTACAAACCCACAAACAAATCAACCTCCACCCATTACATACAAGAGATTCCCTATCCATTGGTGCAACAACCAAGCGATAAGGGACAATTTCAGGCAGAGGTGGTGGATGGTTTTTGACCATCCTCCATGCAATAATAATGAGGTCCCGCAATACTTTTTGAGGAAACTCTACTGCGAGTTTGTCCTCAATAAAGTGCCAAACTATTTTGACATGCGGGACTTCCAGGGTAGAGGTGGGGGGTCAGCACAAGATAGACCAGGGGCACGTCTTGACCCACAGTGGGTAGTGAGATGAGTAATCAACAGACCAGCCCACGAGCATGTTTCTATCCCTTCCATTGTGAAGGAGAGTGTTGAGGTTGATACACTTCAGTTGATTAGTGCCTTGACCCAGAGCATCATAGAGCAAGTCGGTCCTACAACACAGAGTGGGTTGGGAGATAGTGCGAGGAGTAGGGTCCCACCCCATACTTGCCAGGCTTGCAGGTCAACCTATGGTTATGACCCCATGGACAGTCAGGACGTAGGTGCACAGGCTACATCTGCAGATGGTGATGACAGATACCCTCCTGAGTGACACTTTCAGCCTTGATACTCAGGTAAATATTAGCAAGTTTATTGAATTTAATTTATTAAATTTCATTTTTGAAATACAAGATTAACTAATTTAAATTAATGATTTTAATGAAATTTCAGGGTCATAGCGTCGATGCAGTTTTTAGTGGTTCTCCACCTGTATTTTTCACTAGATCATCTACTGTCGAGGTATGTAACTAGTAAACAAATTTAAATATTACATGTGAATAGCATCGTTATATGAATGGTATTCTAATATCTGATTTTGGATGTTGAATAGGTTAATACTGTAGATTTCACGGCAACACCTGCTAGTGGTGGTGGACTGCAAAGTATTATGGAGGTAATAAAATAAATAGTTTAATGAATGAATTGTACTTACTAAATTTTTGTATGTGATTTGTGTGCTTTATTGTGTGTACTTCCATGTTTAGATGAACGTGTGTGTATGTTAGGAGCCATGATTTGCATCACTATTATAGTTTTTGTAATTGAATAATGTTGTTTTATTTCCAGATGATGCAGGCTGCAGAGACACCTCCCCATGTTCATAGGGCAATGGAGTAGGGTGTGGCCTCTGCGATTCATAGCTCCATGGCATTGACAGGGGTATGAGGCAGATTAGTAAATTTTAATTTACATTCATTGTTATAGTTGTCTATTTTTGAAAAATCAAAAGATTATTGATTTGAAGTTTAATTTCTATCTGGATGGTTTCTATAGGACATGACATCACCAGGGCCTATTCTTGCTACTAAGGCAAGCAAGGAGACAGATTATATGTTAGTAGTAAGTGATTATTTTGTTAAATGTTTCATTTTTTATAACATGTAATTTCTATATATTAATGTCTATACTTTTTATTGTAACAGGTAAAGATGCAGGAAGACCTAAATAGGAGGAATAGCCCTCGGGTTCGTAGTAGACCACCCACATGCGCGTCTCCATCCCCTAGAAGATCAAAGGCTACTCGTGATTTATTCTCTTCACCAGCCAGAGGGGAATGACTTTTTATTGTGTTCCTTTGTTGTATGCCTATATGGCATTTGTGGACATATATTTTGTATTGTACATAGTTGACATTGTATGCCTATATGGCATTCTTGTAAGCCTATATGGCTATTTTGTATATATGTTATACTTATATCGACAGATATTGATGTATGCCTATATGGATATTTAGTTAATACAAATCTTTTTTATTGATGGCGTCCATACTTGCATTATAAATCCACATTTGAATGGATATTTGTAGATGGCTACTTCAAATATTTAAAGTCCGATTGTATTACATAGGATCTTTGTTGATCCAATAAGCTAGCTATTGTTATTCAAGTATCACCTAAACTTCATTTTGGAACTAAAAGATAAAAGTTGTATTTAAAAAAAAAATGAATCATCATGTTGAACAGAAAATATTAATATTCTTTATGAGTAGCATAGAATGTCAACTATATGCAATACAAAAAAATGAATCATCATGTTATTCTTTATGTTTGAGATCCTAAAAATGACTAAGTCTAGTATCCTGATATCCTGAAACACTAGGATGAATATCCAAGTCATTAGGATGATTGCGCCGTGAGAAAAAGTCATTAAGATGAGCACTTAAAGGAGACTTTCTTAAACATTCAAACATTGAACAACAAGCATGAAGGGTTAAGGCGCAATTTGCAAGTCATAAAGCCTCAAAAGGGCGTCCAACTTAGAGAGAGCATTCATTTAAGACAAGGCACCCATTGACACCTATTCCACCATAAAAGTGCGCCTAAGGTGGAAGGAGAACAAGCCTCTGGTAAGTGAAGCGCACCTATTGTCTAAACCACTTCATTATGGCACCCTAGCATGAGGAGGAGTATATAAGTCAATAGGAAATGGTGCCTATAATGCAAATGAAGGACTAAGTGGCATTTTCAATAAGCATCAATTCACCTTGAGCTTTCAATAAATACATCAAATTGAGCCCCATAAGCCTAGGCACCCTTTGCCTGCAAAAGAACCTTGTATCGACATCAAGAGTTGGTCGTATCAGCGTATCGGCAGACCTTGGTTAGGCTTCGCTGATAGTGGTCTGTCTTGCCAACGAGTGTGGTTTGAAGTCAAAGACATTGGTGTATCATAAGATAATCCCATCTGTGCATCGGAAGAGCAGTTGAGAGATTCGCTGATGAAGGGGATCACACTGACAGTCAAAATCCATCGGTGTATCATCCCAACGAGATTAGAGTTCACCGATGTTTGGAGTCTCACCAACAGGTGTGGTTCGAAGGTTGTATTCGTGAGATCGATGTGTCGGCAGAAGAGTTTTTGAGTGTGCCGATGGTATTAAGTCCTACCGATAGGTGAGGGACTTAGAGTCTCGTATCGAAGTGACAAAGACATCGGTGTGAAAGGATATAAAGTCATAGATAGTGGTCTATCTGACTAATAAGAGTCAATGATGGGATGTTTGTTAGAAGTGAAATCAAACGAAATCATGGTGGCATCGGCCTATCGGCCGATAAAATTTTAAGCTCGCCGATGGTATGTTGTCTTGCCAATAGTGAGTTTGAAGGTTCAAAAGTTGATAATTCTATGCTTCCATTATTTTTAAACAAGTCAATAATACAGTGAAATACAGAGTATCTAACCCTCTCTTGAGAAATCTACCTCCTAGGCGCTCAACATTGAGGAAAAACTTCATAAAAATGCCTATCTCTTTCTTGGCAAGTTTTATTATTTTGATGGTTCTAACTCATATCTAGAGAACTTCTCACCAAGGCGCCAAAATAAGTTAAACCCAACTAAAGCAAGAAAATGCACCTAAGATGATTTCAATCAATTGGACTAGGCATCAATTTAGTGTTATTTTGACTCATACACCCTTAAGGCACTAAAGTATCATTCCTTCAATCAATCTAGTTTCCATGTTCCCATGTGTGATGTTCCAAGAAGGAGATAGCACCTAGAAATTCTAATGATTCCAAACACTTACCAATAGTCTCAAAAGATCCTATTATCCCTTAAGCGCTCAATCCTCTGATTTATCAAGGCACTCAATCCTCTTCGAGGTGCTCAAACTCATTCAAGGCGCTATCCTTTACTACTTCCCACTTCAAACAGTCTAGGGCGCTCATAATTACTCCCATCACCAATCTTCCTCCTCTAACCGCATTTGAGGACTTCTTCTTTATGCTAGGGCGCTAATATGAAAGTAACAACTCAAGGCGCTATATGAAAGCTTGATCTTGGAAAGGCGCCTAAACTCATAATGTGAGTTATTTTATCAAATTTTCAATTTTAAGGTCTTTTGGCAACTCCTCTACCAAGGCACCATTTGATGAGGTGTTTGAAGCTTGATTTTCCCCTTAGGTGCACAAACTTGATGTTCTTGACCCTACAATGCGCCTTGAGTCCCTAAGCTCTTACACTTATCATCTCTTATGCTACTTAGTTTCATTTCTCTCATAAAGGCATTTTGAGGAGTATTACTTTTTGAACTCAATCTCTGGAACTAAGGCGCTCAAGGGTGAGTAAATGTCCAATCTTCCAAGGCGCTCATCAAGGTATAAAACAACACACAAAGGCACAAAGATTACTCCACTCAACCTCAATGCGTGCCTTAATCATTCCTTCCTCTATGCGCCCACTGTCAGGATCAGGTCATCAAGGAGCTCTAAAACTCAAACACCACTGACCTCATCATCCTGACTTAATACACTGCCTCCTTCTGACAATTTTTGGGGTAGTAGAAAACCTTTCACCACGGGCAAATGCCTCAGAGATATAAAAAATTGAGAGAGGTTATTGTAGAGGCACTCTACGTGATCACGTTGCCTCAGATGGAATGTTTTTAAGTGACATGGTTTTCGAGTAACATCTTGTCAAAGATTGCTGCCTTTTTGCACTTTGGACTCTTCAGGGATATCGTGGGTACAATGTAGCTCGGACTGTTTCGACATGTTTGGGTGAAAAAAAGGACCATGCCTAGCGTAAATGTACCCATCTGGACGCGTTGGAATAGTCAGTTTGGTCGCATCAGGAGCAGGATGAAAGTTACACCCCTTTGCAACTTTACACTGCCTCCTTCTGACGATTTTTGGGGCAGCAGAAAACCTTTCACCACGGGCAAATGCCTCAGAGATATAAAAAACTGAGAGAGGTTATTGTAGAGGCACTTTACCTGATCACGTTTCCTTAGACAGAATGTTTGTAAGTGACACAGTTTTTGAGTAACATCTTGTCAAAGATTGCTACCTTTTTGCACTTTGGACTCTTCAGGGATATCGTGGGTACAATGTAGCTCGGACTGTTTCGACATGTTTGGGTGAAAAAAAGGACCATGCCTAGTGTAAATGTACCCATCCAGATGCGTTGGAATAGTTAGTTTGGTTGCATCAGGAGCAGGATGAAAGTTACACCCCTTTGCAACTTTACACTGCCTCCTTCTGACGATTTTTGGGGCAACAGAAAACCTTTCACCACGGGCAAATGCCTCAGAGATATAAAAAACTGAGAGAGGTTATTGTAGAGGCACTTTACATGATTGCGTTGCCTTAGATAGAATGTTTGTAAGTGACACGGTTTTTGAGTAACATCTCGTCAAAGATTGCTGCCTTTTTGCACTTTGGACTCTTCAGGGATATCGTGGGTACAATGTAGCTCGGACTGTTTTGACATGTTTGGGTGAAAAAAAGGACCATACCTAGCGTAAATATACCCATCTGGACACGTTGGAATAGTCAATTTGGTTGCATCAGGAGCAGGACGAAAGTTACACCCCTTTGCAACTTTACACTGCCTCCTTTTGACGATTTTTGGGGCAGCAGAAAACCTTTCACCATGGGCAAATACCTCAGAGATATAAAAAACTGAGAGAGGTTATTGTAGAGGCACTTTACATGATCGCGTTACCTCAAACAAAATATTTTTAAGTGACACGATTTTTGAGTAACATCTCGTCAAAGATTGCTACCTTTTTGCACTTTGGACTCTTCAGGGATATCGTGGGTACAATGTAGCTTGGACTGTTTCGAAATGTTTGGGTGAAAAACAGGACCATGCCTAGTGTAAATGTACCCATTCAAATGCATTGGAACAGTCAGTTTGGTTGCATCAGGAGCAGGATGAAAGTTACACCCCTTTGCAACTTTACACTGCCTCCTTCTGACGATTTTTGGGGCAGCAGAAAACCTTTCACCACGGGCAAATGCCTCAGAGATATAAAAAACTGAGAGAGGTTATTGTAGAGACACTCTACCTGATCGCGTTGCCTTAGACAGAATGTTTGAAAGTGACACAATTTTTGAGTAACATCTCATCAAAGATTGCTGCCTTTTTGCACTTTGGACTCTTTAGGGATATCGTGGGTACAATGTAGCTTGGACTGTTTTGACATGTTTGGGTGAAAAAAAGGACCATGTCTAGCGTAAATGTACCCATCCAGACGTGTTGGAATAGTCAGTTTCATCGCATCAGGAGTAGGATGAAAGTTACACCCCTTTGCAACTTTACACTGCCTCCTTCTGACGATTTTTGGGGCAGCAAAAAACCTTTCACCACGGGCAAATGCCTCAGAGATATAAAAAACCAAGAGAGGTTATTGTAGAGGCACTTTATGTGATCGCGTTGCCTCAGACAGAATGTTTGTAAGTGACACAGTTTTCAAGTAACATCTCATCAAAGACTGTGGCCTTTTTGCACTTTGGACTCTTCAGGGATATCGTCGGTACAATGTAGCTCAGACTGTTTCGACATGTTTTGGTGAAAAACAGGACCATGCCTAGCGTAAATGTACCCATTCAGACATGTTGGAATAGTCATTTTGGTCACATCATGAGCAGGACACCAAAAATGCAAAAGTTGCTTTGTGCAACTTGACAACATTGACACTTTTTTGCAACATGACTCAAAGACTCAAACTGACCCCAAATGAGTCAAAGTGACTTAAAATCACCTTGATTTTGGTGCCCAATGTACATTATAGAGGTCGAGGCGCTCCTTATCATTCAAACATCTTAGATGAGCGCACAGGAAAGGAAAAAGCTCTAAGTTTCATCATCATGGCTCAAACCTTAGCATGGAGTCCTAAGGCACATTTCATGTCTCCTTTCATCCATTTTGGCACCCTTATGTAGATTTTTTAACTTGATTTGGCACCCTGTATGTGAAGGAAGATCTAAAGGTGTGAAAGTGGATGTCGTATTGCAAGAGTTTGGATCATCAAAATTGAAAGAAATAAGTCTATTAAGCTTGGGCGCCCTTGGTCTTCTTTTCATTCATTATGAGCGACTTGGGAGAATGGTATATAGGTCATAATCATGATTGGGTGCCCTGGATCCAAAGTGTTGGAGAGATCATCAAATGGTGTCTAGAGGAAGTAGGGTGAGTTATGAGTTTGGTCGCATCAGGAGCAGGACACCAAAAATGCATAACATGATGATGTAAAAATGTGTACATATGTGTAAAAATGCTGGAGGAAATTAAAAAAAGACAAACCTTACAAATTAATGTGCATACTTACAACTCAATGTAACATGACTTTAAAAAATCAATGTGAATACTTACAAATTAATCCAATGAACCATCCGGGTCTGCTCTACTCTTTATTGTGTCAAGTATTGCTTCATGGTCAGGCTCACGCACCTTCCACAATATTTTGTTCAAAGGTCTACCCCGATACTTTATCAAATGAACATTGGATGCCACGACAAGGTTCGAGTAATGAAGAATCTTTCGATATGTGTCAAAGTCCTAAAATAGCCAAATATTAACACTCTTATGTGGGTACCTTCTAAGCCATGTTCCAGTAATAACCACTGAGCCTGTAGGGTATTCGATGTTTTCTCCATCTGTAACAGGGGCCTCCAATTTCTTTTTGGCCTCAACACAATGACATAAGTAATAATCTGTTCCCTCTTCATTATCTTCATCTGCAATAACTACATATACGTGCCCTACATTGATATGTGTAGCAAATTAGATGAAATTAGTCAACATTACAAAAACACTACAAAGTAAGATGACATTACCTGGTTGAACTAGATGAAATTAGATGCATATACGTGCCCTATATTACCTGGTTGAACTAAATCTGATATGTGGTCAAAGTCAACTGATGATTCCATCTGTGTTAGTTCCAGTGCCGTTGGGGGTCGATATGTGTCAAGTGGGCTAAGATAACTTAACTGCCATTCGTCAACCCACTCCTTTGACTCGCACTCATCCTAGACTTGAATTGTATAGGAAGAACAAAAGCATGACATCTTTCATGTATGGATACTCCATGAACCTGCAATTGAGCTTCTGAAAGAGTGCATCTCATTTGATCCTGTCAGTGTACAACAATCCTCATATGGTGCAATGTTAGTATCATCTATCAACCAAAAAAATCTATGAACTAAAGACTTACCTTCATTACCTAGACCCATGGAAGCATTACACCACTCGATAATCAATTTTGCATCTGTCAACTTTGCATTATCTTTATACTTTAACTCTTCTCGTGCTATGACTCTTTTGATACATGCTCCTGCACCATCATGCTCCACCTTTCCATGCCCAGCCTCACAAAAGTTCCACATATGTTGAATACCTGTAAAATTATGCCTCCTAGTCAGCCAATAGAAATTCCACGAGTTCTTGAATTGTGACACATAGTTATCCGACCATATGATATGCTGACTGAACGATATGCCCCTTCTAGCCAAATCATTGTAGAACACCTAAAAGCAACCTTGCACGAACTCTGTAGAATGCATGCGATCATCACTAATATAGAAATTATACTCCCTTATGATCTTTCTGTCATCATCTGTACTATCATTCACATGAATGAATGCGATGTGCACAAATATAGAAACCTATGTGGAGTTGTAATATTGTGATTGCACCTCACGCTGTGGCTGTAGACTGTAGTTCTCTGCAAAGTCGACGACTGAAACAATGCTACCAACCAGAAATGTGTCCTTGCATAACTTGAATTGCAAGTCCAACCATCAAGCTCTATGGGCATGTCTTGCATACTCATACACTATGCTGTCACGAAACATAGGCATAAACTGATACACTGGAATCTTTTCAATAACTAATTCACACCTCTTTGCTTCTTTACCATCTTTTGTATTGTATGCCACTATTTTATACTTGCCAAACTCTACTAGTTCATTTCCAACTGCATGTGTTATTTCCATATGTTCACATATTGGCAAATGTTGCAAGCCACCGTAACGATCACATGTGACATCCAAGCATAATTTCTTGTAGAATATTTGACCTTCCTCTCTTTCACATAAAATTCTTGATATGAAGTCTCTTGAAGATGTTGGTGGGGTACATATGGCACAACCCTGCAAATCATTGTTAGTATGCATATCTAAACATATAGACCTATAAGCATCAAAATGGTTAGAAAATTCAATATGTAATCTACAACAACAAGTAGTGCGTGTGTGATTTATCTTAACATAGAAAGGTTTTAGCAATTCAAAATATCTTTGACAAATTTTAATTTGAGGATACTTCTCTAGAAATTTACCATAAAACTGTGTTTGAGTCTCATCCAAAAAATGCTTTGGATGTGGCTCGCGGTTCTGATTACCGATTCTCCTTCTTACCACATCTCTTTGATTCGAAGATACCCTTGTGTAATTCTTCCAAAAGTCTTCAATTAGTGATCTCAATGCTTCAACAATTGGTTTATCTTTTCGTGGTAGTCTCCCCGAGAACGCCCATAATTCATTGGCATTAGTGTCCTTAATTCTTTGGCGTCTTCCAACGGCTCTTGATAAAGTTTTCCTATTAATTCTCAATTCTTGACTTGTCTTTCTAATGAGACGAGCTTTCCTCGTTTGACTACTTACTATAGTCAATGTAAACACATGCCGTGTTGCATTACTATCTTTTGTGTGTGAGGTGTTACCCACACTCTCATACACACTCATTAGATTCTTGACAATAGATTTTTCACTTGAAGCCTCTGATGTTCTCAACCCAAGAATCTTCATGATAGACCTACACTTTATACTTCGCATCATTTCAACGAATAGTTGACATCTTGCAGTCTCATTTAACTTTTCAAAAAACAATCTCTAAATCTTATTAGCTTACAAGTGCGTTTTGGAATCTTACCTTCCATTGGCTGCAAAATATTCTCATCAATATCAATCAAATACTTTGGCTTTCTATGCAAAATTCTAGGTGGTGTCAAGTTAGGTAAATTCATCTCAACATTAGGAATTTCATCAATATTTAAATGAGATGGGTTAGATGGCATACCTTCGATCGAAGATGGAATAGATGACATACCTTGAGGTTGAGGTGGGAACGATGGCATACCTCCTTCATCACATGTGAGTGATGATGTACTTTCAACTTGAGATGTGGTAGATGGTGTCCCTACATGTTGACTTGCGGTAGAGGACGTGTCTCCAACTATGGTATTCAAATCCCTCGTACCACGAAGTTTTTGCATTCATTCTCTTTGTGCCGCCAATACCATATCTCTTTGTGATGGTTGTGGTTCCTCTTCAATTGGTATGTCTTCATTTATCATGTCCAATTTCCTCTTCTCACGAAGTTCCCTCATAGCCACTGCTTTCTTTGCATTCTTAGCTTCTATCTCTTCCTGTGTTGGTTTAATTCTTGATCGTTTCCTCGGCATGATAGAGAATTTGTCTGTAGCATGATAAAGAGACCAATATTAGTTCCTAAGAAATGAATACAAGATAATAGTGGGATTGTATTTTTTTTATGTTGTAAGGATTTATTCTTGTATAGTTTGACATCATGGTATGTTAAGGTTTGTTTATTAGACATAATTATTAAAGAGCCCAAGTGTAGAAAATATACATGGCATCATGTGAGATTGTAGGCTACTTTCTTGATTGGGAATGTGTCTATTTTAAACATGTATGATAAAGCATGATAAAGTAATTCAATCCAAAATAAGGAAAATGTAAAGAACATGCATGTAAAGACTTGACATACCTAAAAAATGAAGATTTGAATGGAGAGAGTACCCAATTATGTTGTGTTTTTATCTTCTTGCATCAAACTCCTCAACAATTTGAGTTTTTCACCACTTGCTTCCTTTTCAATGTTAAATTGAATAACACTCAAATATCATTACTAACAACAATACTATTAACCAATCTATAATGTTAAATTCTTAAAATTGAATCACAATTAACATTGCAACACTACAAAAATTGAAACTTGAATAGATATATATCAAACTTGGTGTGAAAACTATGTTATTTCCTCCTTCTCAAGTTGGAAAAGTAGAAAAGGTGGTGGAAAGATCATGCAAAGGTGGTACAATGTGTCAAATGTGTATGTGAACCTCCCAACAGTATGAAAGCACTTCTTTTTTGTCGGAGCACGCGCAGAATTAGTAAGAAAATAGAGTATGTGGGCCTGGGTCATGGGGGTAACCACTTTTTTACCATTTCAATAGCAAGACAAAATGCGAGCGCATTATAACGCGCTCGCACTATAACGCGCTCGTGTTTTGTCCTGCTATAGATTCATCACATCCTTTGCATTGGTCACATCTCTTTCCTGCAAGAGCTTGCCAGATGCTCCGCCATATGATAGGCATAACAATGAAGGGGCAAGCCCTCATAATCAAGTTCTTGATAGAAAATGCCCTCAACCCTCAATGTCAAACCCTAATCCCTCAACCCTTGACTCTAATCCCTCGACCCTCAACCCTATCCCTAAACCCTCAACCCTCAACATCAAATCCTAATCCCTCAACCCTTCACTCTAATCCCTCAACCCTAAACCCTATACCTAAACCCTCAACACTATACCTTAAACCCTAATCCCTCAACCCTAATCCTAAACCTTGTCCCTATCCTTGTCCCTAAACCCTAATCCCTCAACCCTCAACCCTAATCCATCATCCGTCATCCCTCAACTCTAATCCCTCATCCCTAAACCCTAAACACTATCCCTATTCCTAGACCCTCAACAGGCTCGATACTATACCTTAAACCCTAATCCCTCTACCCTTGACACTCTTATTTAACCCTAATCCCTTGACCATTAACCCTATCCCTCAACCTCAACCCTCAACCCTAAACCCTAAATGCTATCCCTATTCCTAAACCCTCAACAGACTCGATACTATAACTTAAACCCTAATCCCTAATCCCTAAACCCTCCAACCCTATCCCTAATCCTTACACCCTCCACACTCTACTTTAACCCTAATCCCTTGAACCTCAACCCTATCCCTAATCCCTTGAACCTCAACCCTATCCCTAAACCCTTGACTCTCGAACCTCAACCTTCAACCCTCGACTTCAAACCCTAATCCCTCAACCCTTAACTCTGATCCCTCATCTCTCAACCCTAACCCTAAACCCTAAACCCTAAACCCTCAACCCTCAACGTCAAATCCTAATCCCTCAACCCTTCACTCTAATCCCTCAACCCTAAACCCTATCCCTAAACCCTCAACACTATACCTTAAACCCTAATCCCTCAGCCCTTAACCCTAAACCTTATCCCTAAACCCTAATCCCTCAACCCTCAACCCTAATCTGTCATCCCTCAACTCTAATCCCTCATCCCTAAACCCTAAAGGCTATCCCTACTCTTACACCCTCAACAGACTCGATACTATACCTTAAACCCTAATCCCTTATCCCTAGACCCTCCAACCCTATCCCTAATCCATATACCCTCCACACTCTACTTTAACCCTAATTCCTCAACCCTCAACCCTATCCCTAAACCCTTGACCCTCGAACCTCAACCCTTAACCCTCAACATCAAACCCTAATCCCTCAACCCTTAACTCTGATCCCTCGACCCTCAACCCTCAACCCTAAACCATCAACCCTTCACTCTAATCCCTCAACCCTAAACCCTATCCCTAAACCCTCAACACTATACCTTAAACCCTAATCCCTCAACCCTAACCCTAAACCTTGTCCCTAAACCCTAATCCCTCAACCCTCAACCCTAATCCGTCATCCATCATCCCTCAACTCTAATCCCTCATCCCTAAACCTTAAACACTATCTCTATTCCTAGACCCTCAACAGGCTCGATACTATACCTTAAACCCTAATCCCTCTACCCTCGACACTCTTATTTAACCCTAATCCCTTGACCATTAACCCTATCCCTCAACCTCAACCCTCAACCCTCAACCCTCAACTCTCAACATTAAACCCTAATTCATCAATGCTAAACCCTAATCCCTTAAACCTAAACCCTATCCCTAAACCATCAACCCTCAACACTATACCTTAAACCCTAATCCCTATCCCTCAACCCTTAACCCTTAAAACTTAAACCCTATCCCTACACCCTCAACACTTGACACTATATCTTAAGCCTTAAACCCTCATCCGTAAAGCCTCAACCCTCAATCCTTAAACCTTCAACCCTAAACCCTATCCCTAATCCCTCTACCCTCGACACTCTAACCCTAACCTTGACATTAAATGCTAATCCGTCAACCCTAAACCCTAATCCTAAACCCTCAACCCTCAACACTATACCTTAAACCCTAATCCCTCAACCCTTAACCCTAAACCTTATCCCTAAACCCTAATCCCTCAACCTTCAATCCTAATCCATCATCCCTCAACTCTAATCCTTCATCCCTAAACCCTAAATGCTATCCCTATTCCTAAACCCTCAACAGACTCGATACTATACCTTGAATCCTAATCCCTTATCCCTAAACCCTCCAACCCTATCCCTAATCCTTACACCCTCCACACTCTACTTTAACCCTAATCCCTTGAACCTCAACCCTATCCCTAAACCCTTGACCCTCGAACCTCAAGCCTCAACCCTCGACGTCAAACCCTAATCCCTCAACCCTTAACTCTGATCCCTCATCTCTCAACCCCAACCCTAAACCCTAAACCCTAAACCCTAAACCCTCAACCCTCAACCCTCAACGTCAAATCTTAATCCCTCAACCCTTCACTCTAATCCCTCAACCCTAAACCCTATCCCTAAACCCTCAACACTATACCTTAAACCCTAATCCCTCAGCCCTCAACCCTAAACCTTATCCCTAAACCTTAATCCCTCAACCCTCAACCCTAATCCGTCATCCCTCAACTCTAATCCCTCATCCCTAAACCCTAAATGCTATCCCTATTCCGACACCCTCAATAGACTCGATACTATACCTTAAACCCTAATCCCTTATCCCTAAACCCTCCAACCCTATCCCTAATCCTTATACCCTCCACACTCTACTTTAACCCTAATTCCTTGACCCTCAACCCTATCCATAAACCCTTGACCCTCGAACCTCAACCCTCAACCCTCAACATCAAACCCTAATCCCTCAACCCTTAACTCTGATCCCTCGACCCTTAACCCTATCCCTAAACCCTCAACCCTAAACCCTCAACCCTCAACATCGAATTCTAATCCCTCAACCCTAAAGCCTCAACCCTCAATCCTTAAACCTTCAACCCTAAACCCTATCCCTAATCCCTCTACCCTCGACACTCTAACCCTAACCTCGACATTAAATGCTAATCTGTCAACCCTAAACCCTAATCCTAAACCCTCAACCCTCAACACTATACCTTAAATCCTAATCCCTCAACCCTCAACCCTAAACCTTATCCCTAAACCCTAATCCCTCAACCCTCAACCCTAATCCATCATCCCTCAACTCTAATCCCTCATCCCTAAACCCTAAATGCTATCCCTATTCCTAAACCCTCAACAGACTCGATACTATACCTTAAACCCTAATCCCTTATCCCTAAACCCTCCAACCCTATCCCTAATCCTTACACCCTCCACACTCTACTTTAACCCTAATCCCTTGAACCTCAACCCTATCCCTAAACCCTTGACCCTCGAACCTCAACCCTCAACCCTCGACGTCAAACCCTAATCCCTCAACCCTTAACTCTGATCCCTCATCTCTCAACCCTAACCCTAAACCCTCAACCCTCAACGTCAAATCCTAATCCCTCAACCTTAAACCCTATCCCTAAACCCTCAACACTATACCTTAAACCCTAATCCCTCAGCCCTCAACCCTAAACATTATCCCTAAACCCTAATCCCTCAACCCTCAACCCTAATCCATCATCCCTCAACTCTAATCCCTCATCCCTAAACCCTAAATGCTATCCCTATTCCTACACCCTCAACAGACTTGATACTATACCTTAAACCCTAATCCCTTATCCCTAAACCCTCCAACCCTATCCCTAATCCTTATACCCTCCACACTCTACTTTAACCCTAATTCCTTGACCCTCAACCCTATCCCTAAACCCTTGACCCTCGAACCTCAACCCTCAACCCTCAACATCAAACCCTAATCCCTCCACCCTTAACTCTGATCCCTCGACCCTCAACCCTATCCCTAAACCCTCAACCCTAAACCATCAACATCAAATTCTAATCCCTCAACCCTTCACTCTAATCCATCAACCCTAACCCTAAACCTTGTCCCTAAACCCTAATCCCTCAACCCTCAACCCTAATCCGTCATCTGTCATCCCTCAACTCTAATCCCTCATCCCTAAACCCTAAACGCTATCCCTATTCCTAGACCCTCAACAGGCTGTATACTATACCTTAAACCCTAATCCCTCTACCCTCGACACTCTTATTTAACCCTAATCCCTTGACCATTAACCCTATCCCTCAACCTCAACCCTCAACCCTCAACCCTCAACCCTCAACCCTCAACCCTCAACATTAAACCCTAATTCATCAACCCTAAACCCTAATCCCTCAAACCTAAACCCTATCCCTAAACCATCAACCCTCAACACTATACCTTAAACCCTAATCCCTATCCCTCAACCCTTAACCCTTAAAACTTAAACCCTATCCCTACACCCTCAACACTTGACACTATATCTTAAACCTTAAACCCTCATCCCTAAAGCCTCAACCCTCAATCCTTAAACCTTCAACCCTAAACCCTATCCCTAATCCCTCTACCCTCAACACTCTTACCCTAACCTCGACATTAAATGTTAATCCGTCAACCCTAAACCCTAATCCTAAACCCTCAACCCTCAACACTATACCTTAAACCCTAATCCCTCAACCCTCAACCGTAATCCATCATCCCTCAACTCTAATCCCTCATCCCTAAACCCTAAATGCTATCCCTATTCCTAAACCCTCAACAGACTCGATACTATACCTTAAACCCTACTCCCTTATCCCTAAACCCTCCAACCCTATCCCTAATCCTTACACCCTCCACACTCTACTTTAACCCTAATCCCTCGACCCTAAACCCTATCCCTAAACCCTTGACCCTTCAACCTCAACCCTCAACCCTCAATGTCAAAACCTAATCCCTCAACCCTTAACTCTGATCCCTCGACCCTCAACCCTATCCCTAAACCCTAAACCCTTAACCCTTAACCCTAATCTGTCATCCCTCAACTCTAATCCCTCATCCCTAAACCCTAAATGCTATCCTTATTCCTAGACCCTCAACGGGCTTGATACTATACCTTAAACACTAATCCCTTATCCCTAAACCCTCCAACCTATCCCTTATCCCTTAATCCTCATGATTAATAGCCTTGAACGTAAAAAAATTTAGGGGGAACATAATGTGAGCGCGTTATAATGCGCTCGCGTTATGTCAAACATGACAAACAATAGACTTGCGGCAAAGGAAAAATGCAAAGCAAAACAGAACGCGAGCATGTTATAACACGCTCACGTTATGTCTTGCTTTGGGAATCCCAAGCCTTGGGCTTGGGATTTTCTTTGGATTTCCAACCCAAAGGCTTGGAGTGCCTTATGAACAGTCACAGACGTGTTTTTCTATATTCTTCAAAATTTCACATAATTTCGTTCATGCTAACCCTCATATTTGCACGTGTTTCAAGGTCAAACAAATCGCACACTTGGGTAATGTTAGACTTTCTCTTAGCTATTTGACGATGTGATTTTTTTCACATTTTAACAATATTAAGCCTTTCATCTTTAATTTCTTTTGTTTGTGTGTCCGTTTTTAGGTAAAAACCACTATTTGGTCTTTTTTTCATTGTAAATTAACTATTCATTCAAATTTTTAAAAAGTTACATATTTAGAAACTAGACTCCATTCTACAAATATTAAAAAAAAAAAAAAAAAAATTTCAATTAGTTTTCAAAATTTATAGGGGTAGCACGGCCAAAATTCTATTTTTTAGGATGTGTCCACTTTCAAAATTAGTAAAAAATCAAATATTCATCAGAAAATTATCAGAAAAATTGGGCATAAACTACATGCTATTAGCTAATTTCTCACTGAAGCAATTTTAAAAATACCAAAAAAAAGTTGACCTTTTGAGGGAGCCACAAAACATGCTATGTTATGTTTTTTTGACAGAAACAACACCAATTTCTGTGGCTCCCTCTTTTGAACCCCTTAATCTATGCCATTTTCAAAACAAAATAGTAGTTTAGAAAGTAGACTCGGAGCACTACGAACATTGTTTTGGTTGCATCTCCAAATTTTGAGTGTAACTATGCTCAATTTCTCATCCAAGGCCAGTATTTCCTGATTTCAGAAAAAAAAGTGGCCACTTAAGACCCCTTTTTGGCCCCCCATCTTCCTGCACTTACCCATAATATATATAATATATATTTTAATATATATATTATATAATATTATAATATTATATTATATTATAATATAATATTTATATAATATAATATTATATTTATATTATATTATTAATATCATAATATATTTAATAATATTATAATATAATAATATATAATATAATTCAATATTATATTATATTATATTTATATAATATAATATTATATTATTAATAATATAATATGGGTGTCAAAATTATACACGGGCTACCATATACATGTATTTCATTTAAATTTCACTTTTGGCGTTGGCGCCCACCTCTATTTCACTTTTGGCACCCGTTGCTTCAAGTTGAGACCCTAAAGGTAAACCCTAACTTGGAAAAGCTTAAAACCCTAACTTATTTTTTTTCGTTGGAGCATAGCCAGGCATGCTAAGAGCCATGGTGAGGGCCATGGCCCTCACCTTCATTGTTATGACAGAGCTATTCCCCGCGCGGTTGCGATCAACGTGTCATGGGATGTCAGCGGCAGCCGATAAGACAAGGGCAATTATCAGAGCATTTGGGTTTCTGTATGCTATGCAGAGTCCACATGAAAAGGAGATGGATGCAGGGTACCCTAGAGGAATTGGTATTAAGGCTTCCTTAATACAAATAAAATAAAGACAAAATTATTAATTATAAAACATCTTTTAAATATACTATATAATTTTAGTTCACTTTAGTTCTAGGGTTTAGGGTTTAGGGTTCAGGGTTTAGTATTTAGTGTTTAGGGTATAGGGTTTAGGGTTTAGGGTTTAGTGTTTAGGTAGTTTAGGGTTTAGGGTTTTAGGTTTTGGGTTTAGCGTTTAGGGTTTAGGGTTTAAATTTTAGTGTTTAGGGTTTAGGGTTTAGGGTTAAGGGTTTAGGTTTTAGGGTTTAGGGTTTTAGGTTTTGAGTTTCAGGTTTATGGTTTAAGGTTTAGGGTTTAGTGTTTAGGGTCAAGGGTTTAGAGTTTAGGGTTTAGGGCTTAGGTTTTAGTGTTTAGGGTTTAGCGTTTAGGGTTTAGGGTTTAGTGTTTAGGGTTTAGGTTTTAGGTTTTAGGGTTTTGGGTTTAGGGTTTAGGGTTGAGTGGATACAAATCTACCCATTTAATATGTGCACATGTGGTCCTCATGAAGTGATGTACGAGTGGGACATAGGCGAGTGTAATGGGGTTTTAGTTTTTATGTGCGTAATGAAATTGTAGCAAACAGATATTAGTTTTTGTGCTAGAATAACAAAGAACTATGCAAATACCTCTTTTTTAAAAAGAAGATTTCCTCCATGGTCTTGGATTGATTCCTTGGAAGGCGATTCTTTTGTTTTCTAGTTCGCACCCCCCTTCAGCTCACCTTAAATCTTGCAATTTGATATGCTCGTCTGAGTTATTTTTTAAACCCTTTTCGTAGAGAACAACCGAAGAGTTAAGAAAATTTCCTGACATGAATGTTTTTACGGCATGAGACAATTCCGAGCACTATAATGCTCGTATATAAAAGCCTATCGGCTAATAATAATATATATTATACAATAATATAATATTATATAATATAGATATTATATATTATATAATATTATATTATATTATATTATAAATATCATATTATAGTATTATATTATACTATTAATATTATAATATATTTAACATTATACAATAATATAATATAATATTATATTTAATAATATGGGCGCCAATTTAATTTTCATTTCATTTTGGCGCTTCTTGTTGAAACCCTAAACAAGAAATGATGGGAAAATTCACCAAAATAGTGCAGCAGAAAAATGGCGCTCATATCTATCAAAGGCGGGGGTTCCAACTCCACTGCCTTTGCTCTCATGGCAAGCAATGCGATCCAGCGTGGAGTGTTCTTTGTGCAGAGGTTCTTCGCAGCCATGTATTTTGCGCAGAGGTTCTTCATATGGGGCGAGCACAGAAACTACCCGATGGCCTATATGGTTAGTAATATAACAATTTACATGCTATTGAGAAAAGGGAGATGGTTGTAGTTTATAAAATATGTAGATTCGTGCATTGATTGAGTCATATAGATTTCAGGACTTCACTTTAGTTATTTGGACGATCCTTCATCTTTTTATGTGGGCATATGGCTAACAATTTGCAAAGAAGGGATAAGGTAGGTCATCATCATGAGGTCAGTTTGTCAAGGTTCATATTTTGTTTCAGTGACTTCATATTTAGAAAGAGCTTGAAATTTCATGCAGGTTTGCCTTTTACTTCACTTGAAAATTTGCCCATATGAGGGAGTTATGCACAGTCAAAGTTTTGGTCAAACCTGATAATCGCAAGAGGATCATCATTTTTTATCCTAAGTCATGTTGTCAAGATCATCATGATCTTGATCTATCACCTGATAAAATCATGCAGTCGAAATATCAGAATGTCTTTATATTGTGCCCTTTACCCGTCAAATGGCCTTATGCGCATCAAAAGCATCATGATTTTAGGAGGGTCATATTTTACAAACTCGGTTTTGCTGAATGAAGAACGTCATCATCATATTTGAAACCCCCCCCCCCCCCCCCCCCGATAATATCCTGAGGTTCAAATATCCGGACGTCAACTTTAAGTCATAGTCGGTTTTCCCGTCGAGTGGTCTTTTGTATCGTGAAGCATCATGCTGATATTTTAAACATTACCTGATATCATAATATCATGCTGACATTATAAGATCACCCTGACTTAGAAAATCCGCCATCGGCATTTTTGCATGCGCATGTTCAAATCCTATCGGAAGGTCATCATCCTGATCTTTCACAAGAGGGTCATTTTCGCTGAAATTCGCTGAGTGATGGAGACGTCATCATGATATTCGATAAAGGAGGATCATCATATTCATGTCCTCCTGATCTTTTTTTTTTGAAACATCCGGATGATCGCCCTATCTTTTAAGGGAGGGTGATATTCCATTCCTCAACAGCATGATCATATTTTAAATATCACCCTAGCGCTAACCTGATGATGACCTCAACTCATCCTCACGCTTCGAAAATGGAATATGATGATTACGTCATCATGATATTCGATGAGGAGGTTCATCATATTTTTTTTTATCCTGTCATATTGTCTACCCAATATTTCGTCAAGTCCTCCTGCCGATGAAGTAAGACCTTTTGAAAATATCCTGATGATCATCCTTATCATCCTGATTTCCCTTCATCAGGATATTTTCCAAAGAATGATCCGGAAGCAAAATATCCTGATGACGTCATGTTTTCAGTTTAACAAAGGCCCCGGATATCATGATGACGTCATCCCGATCTGATAAATGAAAAACCAAATATCCTGATGATCATCATCTTCACATTTCCCTTCGGCAGGATATTTCCCAAGGTATGGTCCTATTCCCGAATATGATGATGACGTCTTATTTTAAGTTTGACAAAAGCCCCAAATATCCTGATGATCATCATCCTCCTGATCTTTCGAGAGGGTTACCTTGGCCGCAAAAGGGGTCATTTTACAAATCATCATCCTGATCATGCTCCTTAGGTGACCCGATTTTACAATTATCCCCTGATCTTAACTGAACATGACGATGACGTCACCATCATTTACCTTTCCTCAGCAGCAGGATCATATTTCACATCCTCCTATTTTCCTTCAACATGATGATGATGATGTTATTCTTTTCCCCAATATGCAGAAGTGAAATATCATGATAACATTATCTGGACCTTCGGAAGGGTGGGCATCATATTTCCAGAGTATCATGATGACGATGTTCTAAGTTTTCATCGGCGTGGTTTTATCTATTGGCCAAGTTCGTTTTTCTCCCGCCGATATGGTTTGTCTTCCCGATGGAAAGGTGATCGGCCAAACAGGTGAATATCGGCCATGCATTTTTCTGACACACCGATGGCGATGGTCATCCCGATGGGCGGGAAATGAGGCGGTGGAATTTTAAAGTGTTTTTTTGGCACCTGTGGCATTCTCCCGTTCAGCGATGGTTGACCCAATGAATTTTGAGCAGTGTGAACGCATTTTGGGCGCGTTTGAGAGTATTCTGGATCCGATTTCCACATTTTTGCGCAGTCACCTGGATTTAAACGATTATTTTAGTTTCCTTCTATTTATGTGATGAATGAAATACTTATTGCTTGTCTTGTCTTGCAGGCTTGCAGTTGAGGAAGCAGCTGGAAGGTCAACATAGTGACCTCATGAAGGAAAGAAAATCTGATCTCAGGAGCAGGAAGATAAAGATGAAGTGCGAAAAAGTCAGGACCATTCAAGTGAAGGACAGAGTTGCAGCTGAAGGTATTACTACAATAGACAAACAGAAGCTATTGCCCAACTGCCGGAACTTCTCAGAAGGCACAATATTTCGCCCAGATTTGACACTGCTTAGAGATATTTTGAAAGAACTGGTTCACCTGTATTTATTGCTGTAACCAGGGGTTTGAACCAGGGGTTCAGTTAGGTTTTTGCTGTAGTGAGGACAATCAGAATGTCTTTATATTGTGCCTCTCTACACTGTAATACTTTACAACAGGGATTCTAGGAAAACACAGCAAGTTAGCTTAGCATAGTTTAGAGGTAGAAGAAGGAGGTTGCCTGTTTGTCTACAGTAAGGTGCGCATGGAATGTCTGGCTACCATACTGTATCTGTAAAGCTTGTGAGTTCTCTGTAGTATGATCAATGAAACTAAGAGTCATTCCTACATTGTAAATCATGTATGACTATTCATTTCTGATACAATAGAATCCGGAGTTCTGCATCTATCTTCTGAGTGTTCTCCTGCTCTTCTTTGTGTTTTGAAATATCTTCTTTGAGAGCTTGCAATTTTAAATGTATGTTTGTGAAAATGCTCAGAACTTACATTTAGGGTTTTTACTGTGGATTTGATCAAATTAGTGTTGTATTTACATAGTGCATAATAGAAACAATTAGATCCTTCGGTAGATTAAAGGAGGTATAGATTAGATCTTTCTAACTTTTCCCAACCCATCTGAAATATTTAGCTGAAAACGTAGAAATCTAAGGGAAATTGTCTCAAATCTGAAGAAGCATGCAGAACAGAGCTATAAGTAGACAGTTTTCATAAGTGTATGAAGAAGAAAGCTGCAAAAAAAAAATCCAAGAAAAAACCATCTAAAACTTGCAGCACAGTAGCACTTTTATGCAAAGGAATGAAGAGTATTGACATATCTCATGATCTTTTTGCATATTCTTAGTCCAGTGAACCACCAATCAAACCTAAACTACGTAAGGCCCCTTGAACATTACAGCTTCACATTGACCAACTGAACTTGACCAACCGAACCATTGTAGACTTGGGATTAGTTGAATCTCAAATGATTCCTTCTTATCCTTCAAGTATAGTTTCAGTTCATTTCATGTGAATTTTAACTTATTGTTATGATTGCATCAAAACGATCATCAACAGTTTTCTGGCGCTAGAAGGAGGGCCTTCCTGAGTTAGGTTTCATTTCAAACTGGCTAACGACAGCAATAGAGTGACTAGGTCTAGATCCAGTTCAAGAGATATATTTGTGCAACTACCTGATACAAGGCGAAGTAAAACCCCTTTAATTTGGAATCCAAAGATATTGCAAGCAGGAAGTTCATCTGGAACACCTCCTGGGTCACCTTTTAACATCCGTAGTATTGTAAGTCCTGATAGATCACTATTCAGATCTTTAAATCTTGGTTCAGGCACTCCTGGAGGTCTCAATCCTCCTCTAAATCCTAATCCACCAATCAATCCAGGTATTCCTGCAGGTTCAAGTCAAGCTCAAACACCTGCAATGGCTTATTTCGATGTCAATTCTCCCATATTCTTCAATGATTATCATGAGATGCCAAAAAATCTGGAAAAGATATGTCCCAAATACCAGTTGCATCAGGATCCAGAAGATCATATTAGAATATTTAAGGAGGCATGTTTTAGGGCTATGTTAGAGCACGAGGATGTTGTGTGTAGATTGTTTCCTTACACCTTCAATGGACAGGCCTCTAGCTGGTACGTAAACTTACCCAATGGCTACATTTCTTCCTAGGCACTTATGGAAGAGGCATTTCTGTCAAGATTTAGAGGACCCATTGACCCTTGCGCTTTGTATCATAAATTGGCTGCTATAAAACGAGGTGAGGGAGAGCTAATTGATAATTTCAATGACAGATTTCAAAAGGCCTATTCTAGGCTGGTAGCCCCTTATACCATAGATGATGCTCCCTTGTTGGCTATGTACTATGCTGCCTTGGATCCTTTAACTGCCATGTTTGTCAAAAGAAAACCTGACATTGATTCAATATCCAAAGCCTATAAAGAGGCAGCCTCAGTGAACCAAGAAATGAGACATACAACTTACAGTCCATTTGGAGGAAATTTTGGGATACAGAATCAGGCACACCCATGGAATGGAGTCCCTGTGCAGCATGCCCCACTAGTAAATCTGGTTCCTTCTTACACACCTGTGTATAATCCTACTCCAATCCAAGCTATAACTCCTTACACGGCTAGTACTTCCAATAACAGTCAAAATAATGGTCAGCCTTTCTTCCAACTTCCTAGGGATATAACTGTGGCAAAAGCACAAGAGGATAGGGAAGAAATCAAAGAAATTACTGCACATCTGAAAAGATTAACAACCGAAGTGACACAGCTAAGAAATGAGAACCTCTATGGAAGAAGCAACCAAAACTACAATCCACATCAAAACCACAACCAAGGCCAAAATCAGAATTATAGTCTCAATCAAAATCAGCAGTACAATCAAAACCAAAACTACAATCAGCATCAAGGCCCTAGTCAGGGGCAACCAATGCAAAATAGGGGGCCAGTGATAGATAATAGGACCTGGGGCAATAATAACAAAAACCAGAATCAACCTAAGCCACCCAAGACATGGAACACTGGGCCCAACAACGGTACTCTGGCTTCTCCTTTTGAGAATGCAGACAATCATGGTGCAAAACAAACGACTAGCATACAAATGGCCAGTACAACACCCAGAAATTGGTGCAGGTTTCACAATACCAATGCCCATGTTGAGCATGACTGTCCACAGTTCCACTTGGCAGCTAGTATTTTCAACGTAGATGTACAGCCTCCTACCTCTGAATTTCTCATTCCTAAGGGTAATGAGGTAGTACCCTCAGAATATGACACAGCATTAGTCTTAGAAACGTTTACGTTTGCAACTGCAGAAGAAAAAGAGGATGAATTGCTAGAGGATGAACCATACTGTTGTGAAAGTCTTTATCCTGAATCAGCCTTTGTGTTAAATGCTTTTCAGTTTCCTTTTGAATCTGAAAATGAGATATTAAATGAAACAGAAGAGGTGCAGGCCTTTCAACAGACAAATAAAAGCCACACCTACAATTTGAGGAACAACCCTAGGCTGGGAGGACCTTTCACCACCTCCACTCCTCCGAATAACATCAATACACCCCCAGATCAGAATGCTAGCAACAATCCTGCCATACTTAAAGCTAGTCAGCACACAAATAATGGAACAGCAGTGCAAAAGGATCAAACAAGTAAGACAGAAGCAATAGAAACAACAAGATTAATGAATTGCTTGTCAGAGGAAATAAAGAAAATGAAGGTCAGTATACCTCTAAATGAATTATTGAAGACCCCAGGGATCAAAAATGCTTTTTTAAAATCCCTGGATACATCCATAACAAACAAGGTGTCTGCTGATATAACTGTTCCTAATAGTGATTCACCACCTAAGGAGAAAGGTAAGAAAGTTGAGTAGCCTTCCAATACTAATGTAGTAATACATGCGGATAAGAGGGATACTCAACCTTTCTTGTTAACTGTTAGGTTGTGTGGGAAGAATATACACAATTGCATGGTAGATTCTGGTGCCTCAGCCAACGTAATGCCCTTAGGAATATGTAAAACTCTCGGGCTGACTCCCACCAAATCTGCCAAGGTTGTCATGCAATTAGATAAGACCGAGGTTAGCGTGATAGGAGAACTCATGAGCATTCAAGTGCAATTAGCTTCAGACCCTAGGGTAACCCAAGTCATTGACATTCAAGTAGTGGATATACCCGTAAATTATGGAATGTTGCTAAGTAGGGATTGGTCCAAGACATTAAACGGATATATGGCTACTGACTTTTCACACATGTGGTTACCATGGAGAGGCATCCCAAACCAGATCAGAATAGAGGCAGAGCCCAGAATGAAACATATGATAACAGAGTATAATCGAACTAATGAAATATTATATGCTGCTGTTGAGCCAGGTGTCTACAGAATTACCAACAATGGGATGCAGATTGAAGAAATCATGATGTTAAACATTAGAAAGAAGTGTGTCAGCAATAGAACGACACTATTCATTGAGTCTGACGGAAATTCTTCAGATGAGGAAAACAATGCCATAGACAAATTTGGTCATGCCATTAGACAAGAGGTGGAAGAGTGCGTTACACACAATCTCCCAGTCCAATGCAAGTTATATAAAAATAGGTGTAGAGTCCATGATAGGCAGCATTCTGAGGAGAATTGTGAAATATGCAAAGACATCATTGAATATGAATACAAAAAGTGCATAGGGAGGATAGAGTCACAAGGGGAAAATGAGAATCCTGATCCAACACAGAGATATGTTCAGGATAATATAGATGCCCTGACCCCAGATTTAGGAAAAGAAATAGAGGACAAGGGTAGTCATCTTCCTGAGTTGCAAACTAAAGACACACATATGCAAGATAACCAAACGGAAAAACCCATGAACAAACAAGACAACACCCCACAGGCAATAAAAGAGACAAAGTATACCAAGGTAAAAGATCAGAAAAGAAAAGATGGCATGTGGACGTTAAAATGTGATGGGTCCAAATCAAAATAGGGCGCAGGTGCAGGTATTGAACTCATAAATCCTCAAGGTAAATCACATTTGGCAGCATATAGATTACAATTCTCCTGCACTAACAATATTGCTGAATATGAGGCCCTAATTTTAGGACTTGTCATGGCCATCAAGAAAGGGGTAAAAGCCATCAGAGTATTTTCAGACTCTGAATTAGTAGTCAGACAAGTGAGGAAACTATATGCCTGCAATTATAAGAAAATGATTAGTTACAGACATAGAGTATGGAGTTTAATGGATTCGTTTGATGCTGTTAACATAGAGCACATTCCTAGAGAGCTGAACCACAGGCCAGATGCGTTAGCAGTTGCTGCTAGTACATTAGAACCATTGGCACTGTCAGGATTAAGACGATTTGCTGTTGAGCTAGTTAACGTGCCCAGTATACCAGACAACGTTACACACTTTCAGGTATTTGGAGAGGATCAGCAGATCATTAATTTTCTAACTTGTAATGAGGCATTTGAGGCCCAAATCATTGATGAACAAGAAAGGCCTGAAGTAACATGGGACGAAGAAGATATGATCAACTTAAAGAGCAACTTCTTACCAAAAGGAGTGATTGAATTAGAACACATCTTTGACTTCGACGGAGTAATAAGATAGAAAGACTTACCCAAAACAGAAGGGGGTAGGTGTGATTCACATAACTTAGGGACTGAGCTAAATCCACAAAATGTACTAATTGGGAAAACTTGCCCTGAGAAAATCAGAAAGGAGGTTCTAGACGTTCTGAAAGAATATAAACATGTCATAGCATGGACTTATGAAGACTTGAAAACATTTGATGAGTCCATCATAACTCACGTAATATCTTTAAGAAAAGAAGTCAGACCATTTAGGCAGAAACAGAGGCCTGTAAACGCCATTCTAGAGCCTTTAATCTTTGAGGAAGTTAAAAAATTACTGTCCGCTGGAATAATTTTCCCAGTCAGACATTCTGTCTGGGTAGCTAACTTGGTACCAGTGAGGAAGAAAAACGGAGACATCAGGTTGTGCGTAGACTTTAGAAATTTAAACAAGGCATCTGAAAAGGATAATTATCCTTTGCCCCCAATAGACGAAGTATTGCAAGCAGTAAATGGCGCAAAGATGATGTCTTTTTTAGATGGTTTTTCAGGTTATAATCAGGTCTTAATTGATAGAGAAGATAGACTAAAAACCACCTTCACTTGCAAATGGGGAAATTATGCGTATAGAAGAATGCCTTTTGGTCTAATCAATGCAGGTGCCACTTTTCAGAGGGCCATGGACGTTGCATTCCGTGGATTATCAGGTAAGTGCATTGTTGTGTATATGGATGATTTAACTGTGTATTCTAGGGATGCATCCACCCACGCTGAAGACCTCAGAAAAGTACTCCAGCGATGTGAAAGGTATGGGATTTCCCTTAATCCTAAGAAATGTATATTTGGCGTAACTGAAGGTAAATTATTAGGCCATGTCATTTCTGAAAATGGAATTTCAATTGATCCAGACAGAATAGAATCTATAAAACATTTGCAAATACCAAACAGTAGGAAAGAGTTGAAATCATTTTTTGGTAAAATTAACTTTGTTCGGAAGTTTATAACAGGTTTTGCAGAGATCGTGTAGCCATTGAATGCCATGTTGAAGAAGGATGCACAGATGGAATGGACGCCAGTGGCCAAAGCCGCATTTGAAGATATCAAGGAGGCAATTTCTAATGCTCCTGTATTGGCAAGTCCAGACTACACAAACCCGTTTTACATCTACTCCTTTGCATCTTCTCATTCTGTCGCGGCTGCCTTGACACAGAAAGGTGAAAATAATGAAGAGAGGCCCATAGCATTTATGAGTGCGCCTCTGAAGGATGCACAGCTGAGATATCTAGATATTGAAAGACAGGCATTCGCATTAGTAAAGGCTGTGAAAAAATTTAGACACTATATTCTGCGCAGCCAGATTAGAGCCATAGTACCAGACGCAGCAGTAAAGATGTTGCTGATGCAAAACGAGCCTGGAGAAAAAAGAGCCAAATGGATCACCACACTGCAAGAATTTGACATGGAGATCATTCCCGCAAAGCTGGTCAGAGGGCAGGCGCTGGTGCAAACAATAGCAAACATGGATCCAAAACTGATAAAACAACAATATGTATTGAATTCCCAAGACGCATCAGGCTGGTACGATGATTTAAGCACCTTCCTGATAGCTGGAAAGTACCCAAGCAGGATGAAGGCTTCTCAGAGGAGAGCTTTGAAGATTAAGGCACAGCATTATATGGTGCAAGGAGGTCTTCTATTTAGGAAGAACCACGATGGAATTTATCTGAGATGCATAAACAGAACTGAAGCTGATAGAGTGTTGACAGAACTACATGATAAGTATGGAACTGGCCATGGTTCCCATTTAGCTACAACACACAAAATACTGAGGGTGGGCTATTACTGGCCCACTATGTTCAAAGATACTAAGAGTCACATCAGAAGTTGCCACACCTGTCAGACTGCAGCAGACAAAGGGAAACATCAGGCCAATCCACTGCAGCCTGTGATCGAGTCCAGACCGTTTGCACAATGGGGCTTGGATTTTATCAGAGTCATCAATCCCCCATCTTCTGCAGGACACAAATTTATATTGACGGTAACAGACTATTGTACAAGGTGGACTGAGGCCACCTGCTGCAAATTTTCCACAACTGAGGTAGTTATCAAGTTCCTTGAAGAAAACATTATCACCAGGTTTGGAACGCCCTATTCATTGGTATGTGATAACGGCCCTGCTTTTTCTTCTTTAAATTTTTCTAAATGGGCATTTGAATATGGGATTATTCTAAGGTTTTCTTCGAATTATTACCCTCAAGGTAATGGACTGGCTGAATCAACAAACAAAATTTTATTAGACATAATCAAGAGGTTAATTGCCAAAAGTCCTAGAGAGTGGAATACCCTATTAAGATATGCATTATGGGTAGACAGGACCAAGTTCAAAACAGCTTTAGGTAGCACACCTTATCACTTAGTTTATGGGACTGATCCCATACTTCCGGTTAATCTGAAAATACCAACCTGGAAGTTTGCCAATGAATATCTAGGCTTTGATAACCATAGGGAAGCCAGAATAGTGCAAATGTTGCAACTAGAGGAGAAAAGAGGTCAAGCCCTCGAGAAGTTCGCCAAACACCAAGCGGTTGTTAAGAGGTGGTTTGACAAAAGAGCAAGAGTCAAGACATTTAGGATATCAGACTTAGTGTTGTGCTGGGACAAAGCACATGAAAAGAAAGGAAGCCATGGAAAATTCGATAAATTATGGCTGGGTCCATTACAAGTCTCAGAAATAATAGGAGATAACACCTTTAGACTTAAGACCTTGACTAGAGAAGATATGCCATTACCAGTTAATGGCCAGCATTTGAAACACTACTTCCAGGTTTGAAGGTCAGGATGAGGCAGTCCTTTTTTCTTAATGTAACATGCTGTAGGTAATGTACAGTTCTGCTTTTGCTATTTTCTTTTGGGGTTGGCTGTTTGTATAGCTTGTCTTCTGTGTGTTTTTTGCTTTTTGTACAGTTTTTTCTTTTGTTGTGTTGTTTGTACAGCCTGCTTGTTTGGTTTGTTTGTTGTCTCCTCAGCAGGGATCTTTATTTTACTTTAGAGTATCAAGGAGCAAAACCAGCTACCATTCAAAACAGTATAAAATTTAGGATATTCAGGTTAACCATCTGCAATTTACACATAATTTGTCACTGTCATGAATGTAGAGAGTTGTTCATCTTCTGAAGTTTTGTATTCAATAAATGTGATTGAGAATTCGAAGTAGGTTTCTCACGATGACACACCTAAAATCCTTGGGTTTGTTGAACCTACCAGTGTAGATATTAGGTGAAAAATCAGAGGTCACCCTTGCTACCATTACAATTCTCAGCTTAATTTCAGCAAGTGTCCACTCCTTGCATCATGAAGTTACAAATTGCTATATCTTATGAAATCTTTCAAAATTAGAAAACAAAAAAATAAATAAATAAATAAATAAATAAAGTGGATTATACTGAAAATCCAGATTAAGCCATCTAAGTAACTCTACCGGGGCTATGGACGCTCGCTGGCAGTGGGGCTCTACTTAGGAGAATTGTAACGATAACCTTGCCGGGGCTATAGACGCTCGCTGGCAGCAAGGCTCTATCTGGTCGGCTATGAGGGAATATCCTCACCTACGTAGGCTAATGTCAGTCACTGGTTTGTTCAACCGATCTTCAAGATGAGGATAATTAATCACATGCACACAACTAAACTGAAAATGGAAATTCATGCATCTTTATTGAATACTTTGAGTCTCAAGCTGAACAGTAATTTGCAAGAAAGATAGTTGGAAGTTATGAGTTCATTTCATCTAGTTTCCTTGAACACTCTGAATTTAATTGTTTTGTTTTGGTTGCTAGTTGTTGTGATGTTCACAACACGCCCCATTTTGCTCCTTAGCAAAATGGGGACCCCTGCTGATGTTTTGCTTTTTGCTTCTGCTTGTGTTTTTCTGCTTTCTGGCGGTTTGGTAAAAATGAAGGTCAAGTGCATCATCATCATGATAAGGGATAAGGTAGATCATCATCATGAGGTCAGTTTGTCAAGGTTCATATTTTGTTTCAGTGACTTCATATTTAGAAAGAGCTTGAAATTTCATGCAGGTTTGCCTTTTACTTCACTTGAAAATTCGCCCATATGAGGGAGTTATGCACAGTCAAAGTTTCGGTCAAACCTAATAATCGCAGGAGGATCATCATTTTTTATCCTAAGTCATGTTGTCAAGATCATCATGATCTTGATCTATCACCTGATAAAATCATGCAGTCGAAATATCAGAATGTCTTTATATTGTGCCCTTTACCCGTCAAATGGCCTTATGCGCATCAAAAGCATCATGATTTTAGGAGGGTCATATTTTACAAACTCAGTTTTGCTGAATGAAGAACGTCATCATCATATTTGAAACCCCCCCCCCCCCCGATAATATCCTGAGGTTCAAATATCTGGACGTCAACTTTAAGTCATAGTCGGTTTTCCCGTCGAGCGGTCTTTTGTATCGCGAAGCATCATGCTGATATTTTAAACATTACCTGATATCATAATATCATGCTGACATTATAAGATCACCCTGACTTAGAAAATCCGCCATTGGCATTTTTGCATGCGCATGTTCAAATCCTATTGGAAGGTCATCATCCTGATCTTTCACAAGAGGGTCATTTTCGCTGAAATTCGCTAAGTGATGGAGACGTCATCATGATATTCGATAAAGGAGGATCATCATATTCATGTCCTCCTGATCTTTTTTTTTTTTTTTTTGAAACATCCGGATGATCGCCCTATCTTTTAAGGGAGGGTGATATTCCATTCCTCAACAGCATGATCATATTTTAAATATCACCCTAGCGCTAACCTGATGATGACCTCAACTCATCCTCACGCTTCGAAAATGGAATATGATGATTACGTCATCATGATATTCGATGAGGAGGTTCATCATATTTTTTTATCCTGTCATATTGTCTACCTGATATTTCGTCAAGTCCTCCTGCCGATGAAGTAAGACCTTTTGAAAATATCCTGATGATCATCCTTATCATCCTGATTTCCCTTCATCAGGATATTTTCCAAAGAATGATCTGGAAGCGAAATATCCTGATGACATCATGTTTTCAGTTTAACAAAGGCCCCAGATATCATGATGACGTCATCCCGATCTGATAAACGAAAAACCAAATATCCTGATGATCATCATCTTCACATTTCCCTTCGCCAGGATATTTGCCAAGGTATGGTCCTGTTCCTGAATATGATGATGACGTCTTATTTTAAGTTCGACAAAAGCCCCAAATATCCTGATGATCATCATCCTCCTGATCTTTCGAGAGGGTTACCTTGGCCGCAAAAGGGGTCATTTTACAAATCATCATCCTGATCATGCTCCTTAGGTGACCCGATTTTACAATTATCCCCTGATCTTAACTGAACATGACGATGACGTCACCATCATTTACCTTTCCTCAGCAGCAGGATCATATTTCACATCCTCCTATTTTCCTTCAACATGATGATGATGATGTTATTCTTTTCCCCAATATGCAGAAGCGAAATATCATGATAACATTATCTGGACCTTCGGAAGGGTGGGCATCATATTTCCAGAGTATCATGATGACGATGTTCTAAGTTTTCATTGGCGTGGTTTTATCTATCGGCCAAGTTCGTTTTTCTCCCGCCGATATGGTTTGTCTTCCCGATGGAAAGGTGATCGGCCAAACAGGTGAATATCGACCATGCATTTTTCTGACACACCGATGGCGATGGTCATCCCGATGGGCGGGAAATGAGGCGGTGGAATTTTAAAGTGTTTTTTTGGCGCCTGTGGCATTCTCCCGGTCAGCGATGGTTGACCCAATGAATTTTGAGCAGTCTGAACGCATTTTGGGCACGTTTGAGAGTATTCTGGATCCGATTTCCACATTTTTGCGCAGTCACCTGGATTTAAACGATTATTTTAGTTTCCTGCTATTTATGTGATGAATGAAATACTTATTGCTTGTCTTGTCTTGCAGGCTTGCAGTTGAGGAAGCAGCTGGAAGGTCAACACAGTGACCTCATGAAGGAAAGAAAATCTGATCTCAGGAGCAGGAAGATAAAGATGAAGTGCGAAAAATTCAGGACCATTCAAGTGAAGGACAGTGTTGTAGCTGAAGGTATTACTACAACAGACAAACAGAAGTTATTGCCCAACTGCCGGAACTTCTCAGAAGGGGCAATATTTCGCCCAGATTTGACACTGCTCAGAGATATTTTGAAAGAACTGGTTCACCTGTATTTATTGCTGTAACTAGGGGTTTGAACCAGGGGTTCAGTTAGGTTTTTGCTGTAGTGAGGACAATCAGAATGTCTTTATATTGTGCCTCTCTACACTATAATACTTTACAACAGGGATTCTAGGAAAACACAGCAAGTTAGCTTAGCATAGTCTAGAGGTAGAAGAAGGAGGTCGCCTGTTTGTCTGCAGTAAGGTGCGCGTGGAATGTCTGGCTGCCATACTGTATCTGTAAAGCTTGTGAGTTCTCTGTAGTATGATCAATGAAACTAAGAGTCATTCCTACATTGTAAATCATGTATGACTATTCGTTTCTGATACAATAGAATCCGGAGTTCTGCATCTATCTTCTGAGTGTTCTCCTGCTCTTCTTTGTGTTTTGAAATATCTTCTTTGAGAGCTTGCAATTTTAAATGTATGTTTTTGAAAATGCTCAGAACTTACATTTAGGGTTTTTACTGTGGATTTGATCAAATTACTGTGGTATTTACATAGTACATAATAGAAACAATTAGATCCTTCGGTAGATTAAAGGAGGTATAGATTAGATCTTTCTAACTTTTCCCAACCCATCTGAAATATTTAGCTGAAAACGTAGAAATCTAAGGGAAATTGTCTCAAATCTGAAGAAGCATGCAGAACAGAGCTATAAGTAGACAGTTTTCATAAGTGTATGAAGAAGAAAGCTGCAAAAAAAAAATCCAAGAAAAAACCATCTAAAACTTGCAGCACAGTAGCACTTTTATGCAAAGGAATGAAGAGTATTGACATATCTCATGATCTTTTTGCATATTCTTAGTCCAGTGAACCACCAATCAAACCTAAACTACGTAAGGCCCCTTGAACATTACAGCTTCACATTGACCAACTGAACTTGACCAACCGAACCATTGTAGACTTGGGATTAGTTGAATCTCAAATGATTCCTTCTTATCCTTCAAGTATAGTTTCAGTTCATTTCATGTGAATTTTAACTTATTGTTATGATTGCATCAAAACGATCATCAACAGGTCTGATATAACCTTAGCACAATAGAATGAGACCTAATGTTAGTCTAATATATAATGTTTGTCAAAAAAGATACAATGTTTGTTAAAGAAAGAAATAGTGAAGGTTGGTAAGAGACCCTTGATTTTTACTAAAGGTGGTGGAGAGTTAATGTAGGGGCAAATCTATTAAGAATGTAGCATGAAGCCATAGTGATCTTAGACCTATTAAAAGCACTATCAAATAAATTACTTATGATCTGTTAGTGATTTTAGGTCTGTCAAGAGGGGTTTAGAACATGCTCTATGTACAAGGGTACAATCAATGGTAAGGATGTTGTAACCAAGTGGATGACAAGAGATGTTTCATATGATTCTTAGACCTTGCACAAAAGTATTCAAATGTTATGATTCAAGGATATATGGTATGAACCTTTTGATAGGCCTACAGAAAATATAGTATAAATGCTTGCTTTGTAGGCCTCTCAAAACTCTAGAAGCTTGTGATTGTGCTATAACAACTTGTATAACCAACTATAATGAGGTAGTTCTATTCAACATGATCTCATAAAAAGGATTTATCAGTGCTACAAGGACTACAAACATCAAAAAATTGTGATGAATAACCTTATGAGATCCTAATAGGAGTATTATTTGAATGATAATGACTAAGGATGAAGGGACAGTCAACAGTGTAATGAATGCAGTGATCTCATAAGTGCACAAAGACCTAAGACACCTATACGAGATAGTGAATAGGGAGGTTTGTGCATGCTTAGTAGGACCTACATTTTCATTCTCTTGATGATATGTAGAGAATGAACTTGATAATAGTTGAGAAACTATTCAAAGATATGTGAAGACTGCAGGGTGTTGAAGGATGCAGAACTACATAAGATGGCCATCTCACAGTCTTAAATATGTGTCTAGAGAATTTGAAGGTTTTGAGGACATTATACAAAGATTTAATTGCATTGGAGAATGAAGATATGAGAGAGTGAATTAGTTTGAAGAGATATAGTTTAGAGGTTGAGGACGTAAGAGAAGTCACCCAGTCAAAACAAGCCTACACACATACTAACAAATCCGATGGAGAATGTAGTGTTTGTCAAATGATGAGTGAGAGATAGAGAAGCTTTAATAACCCTAAGTTGACCTTGAATACACCATCATATTCTTAGAAGGCTTGATTACTATTTGTAAGTGCATCAAGATGGTGAAATTTGAATGTATGGTCACAAGACAGATCTTTAGAATTCTAAAAAGAAGCAAGATTCTTCTCCATGTGCTTCAGGATTTTGAAAATTTTAAAACTCCTTGGAGGGTATGATAAAGAGCAGTTCCCACATTTTGCTAGAATCTAGGAGCTTGAACAAATACATTTAAGAGTGGATAAAGGTGGAAAACGTCAAATATCCCATTCCTCAATACCCAGCTGCCCACTTCTGCATATATGTTTTGAGAGAAGAACATAATTCAGAGCATTTTTAGGATCCAAATCAAAAAGTAGCATTGCTATAAGTACTCCTAAGACTATATTCATATGTGATTTACAGGCACCAAGAAAACATATCCACACAACCACCACAGGTTTAATTGGCATCTTAATGATAAAGTTTAGGCTGTCCTCAAGATAGCCAACATGGGCAAGAAGGTCAACCATGCACACATAATGATCGACTATAGGAGTAATGCAATAAGGGATTGAAGTATGTACATCCCTCGTCCACTAAAACCGAATAGCTGCATGCACATAGAACACAAGCAAAGCTTACAATTTTAGGATATGCTCTAGAGTGCTTCATTAATTCAAAAATCTTGAGAGCATCCTTGCAAAATCCATTTTGTGCATATCTTGCAATCATGGAATTCCATGAGACCACATTTCTTTGAGGCATTTTGTCAAATAGGTCACGTGCCTTGTCTATACTTCCACATTTTGCATACATGTCTACCAGAGCATTTCCAACTATAATTTCTGACAAAAATCCCCCTTGCATTATGCTTTGATGGATGTCCATACCTTGTTCCAAAGCTCCCATTTTGGCACAGGTAGGAAGGATGATAGCAAAGGTTGTGGAATTTAGCTTTAGACCTACCAATTGCATTCTCTTGAAAGTTTCTAAAGTCTTTTCAAAAAATCCATGTTGTCCATACCCTACAATCATGGTATTCCATGAGACCACATTTCTTTTAGGCATTTTTAAAACTGTTCACGTGCCTTCTCTGTGCTTCCACATTTTGCATACATGTCTACCAGGGTAGTTGAAACTACAACAAATGACAAAATTCCTCTATCCTTCATGCTTTGATGGATGTCCATACCCTATTCCAAAGCTCCCATTTTAACACAGGTAGGGAGTATGCTGGCAAAGGTTGTCAAATTTGGATTTACACCTACTAATTGCATTTGCTTGAAAGTTTCTATAACCTTTTCAACAAATCCATTTTGTGCATATCTTGAAACCATTGCATTCCATGAGATGACATCTCTTTGAGGCATTCTACCATACAGCTTACATTCCTTTTCAATGCTTCCACATTTTGCATACATGTCTACCGCAAGGTGCTTGTTGGGCCTTCGCGGTGATGTGGGGTTGCGGTAGACAATGCTTCCACATTTTGCATACATGTCTACTGTAAGGTGCTTGTTGGGCCTTCACGGTGATGCAAGGAACCCTGCATCACCACGAAGGCCCAACAAGAACTTGTGGTAGACATGTATGCGGTGACCCTGGCATCCTTTATGTTTTGATGGATGTCCATACCCTATTCCAAAGCTCCCATTTTTGCACAGGTGGGGAGGATGCTGGAAAAGGTTGTGGAAGGCCATGTTTTCCTCAAAACCAACTAATGATGCCTACATGGGATTCAAAAATGCCCACCTTTGGGCACTCTGGCTACATGTCCCTGCCTTCTCTGCACCAGGTATCTTCTTTATCTCATCACCAAAACAATCTCTTCCATGAAGGCCAAATTGGAATCTTTGCCCTAGTCATGAGTGCATGGAGATCCCTCAATCCCCCAGACTATCAACATCATCATTATCATGATTGGCAGCAACAACTATTCAATGGTCAAACAATATTCTAAATGATTGTGTTACACTTTCATGGCTACTAATGCGCTACTATCTGTAGAGTTAAGACACATATAATTAATACTATATAGTATTATATATTATGATCTCATAGTGGTTGGTTATATTTTTTCGGACTTTTGATTGTCTCTTCTGTGATGATAATGGAATGTGATTAGAAATGTAAATTGCAGTTCTCTTAAAGGGATTTTTATTCATATTAATTAACTATGGAGTAAAGTAGATATTTGTTGTTAGAACTCTCATTTATGGGTAAGGTTAGGTACATTGTCTTTCAATGAAACTGACATACACTCTATGAAGATGAATATTCCTAACATATAATTATTGTTAGGAATATTACTGTTTATATTATTTTTAATAAATTTAAATAATTTTGATATATAACTTGATAAGGAAGATTTAAAATATAATTAAATTAATATTTTTTTTTACTAGTTTAATAATGATTAAATTATATTTTATGGATTAATTGACTTAACTCTTGTGTGTAATCTAATTATTTATTTGGAGTAATATGGAAGTATTCAGAAGAAAAGGAGGAATTGGAATATAATGGAGGAATAAGAAAGTGGTGAAAATATTTAAACGAGTACAAGGATTAACTTGGATTAATTTGTTTCTTCAAATTGGGTGCAGGCTAGTTTGCTTTGGTTACATGTTAAGGTGGTTGTTGCGTCCGTCCTTAACTAATTTGGTGGTCATTGTGCCATATCACTGTATTGTTTGACCATTGTGCCCTATCACTATACTCTTTGATATTAGATAAATATTAAAGTTTTTTGTGATAGATAAATATTTTTGAATTTGTCAATTCTATATTTGATATTCTAGTTCACTTGTATCATTGTGGAATTGATCTCCACAAGTTTAGATCTCAACCTTCACGTGGATTTGAATTTGTGTGAATGGATGTAATTTGCATTGGTATATTAATTAAAAAATTTCTCACATCAGTGTCTAATACTTTAATATGTGTTTTTTTTGCAATTTGAGGTTACATAGTTCTTGCTTGCCTCCACGACAAGTGATTCTTTTCTACAAACTTGTGAGTTGAAAGACAATTGCATTGCATCTAAAACTGTTTGGGCTCTTCCGTAAGTTTTGTGAAAATATGTCAACACTCAGTAATATATTAAGAATTCAATTCTTGAATTTGAAATTGCATTTTCTTTAAAATTTATAAAGCCTTTCCAACAAATCTATTTTGTGCATATCATGTAATCATTGCAGTTCATGAGACCACATTTCTTTGAGGCATTCTATCAAACAGTTCACATGCCTTGTCTATGCTTCCACATTTTGTATACATGTCTAACAGGGCAGTTGCAACTACAATATCTGACAAAATTCCTCTATCCTTTATGTTTTGATGGATGTCCATACCCTATTCCAAAGCTCCCATTTTGGCACAGGCAGGGAAGATGCTGGAAAAGGTTGTGGAATGTCCATGGGATGACATCTCTTTGAGGCATTGTTTAAAATAGTTCCCATGCCTTGACTATTATTCCAAATTTTGAATATATTTCTACCAAAGCATTTACAACTATAATATCTATCAAACATCCCCCTTCCATTATGCTTTGATTTGCTGATAAAGTATGTTTCAGATTTGAATTTTCTATTCAAGTTTAATCTTAACTTTCACATGTTTGGAGTTGGGATTGCTAGCTTCCTAAACCTATAATCAATGAAAATCCATAGTTCAAAAATTGATTACTAGGAATGGGGGTTACAAGAATGTTTGTCTAAACCTGATTGTTTATAAATTTGACTTACTCTGTCTAAACAGATCTAAGAAGATCTGTGGAGTCAAGAAGGTAAATATTTTTTCAAAGAACATGTTAAAGTAAGTTACATATTTGCTTTCTGTTACAAAGGGGCAATTTACTTATTGCATTGCTGGGTTCTATTTGTGCAGACCAAGGCGGGAGATGCAACAAAGAAGAAGTAATGTAGCAATTAGCAATATTATGCGAGTTTTGATACATTTACTCAAATTTTGAGATGTAAAAGCCCATGATGAAATATTTAGGCTTCATTTTGCAAGTAGTTCTTTCATGTTTGAGAGTTGTTTAAGCAAAAAATAGAGCATTGTAACTCAGTTTTCTCAGTCATAGCACTAAGAAACACACTTTGTAACATATTTTTCAAAGCAAATACATATTTAAGTCTTTTATTTACTGTAAAAACACATTTTCTCAATAAAATTTTAGTATTTTGCCTTCTTAATAGTTGTTTCATTATGTGCAAATGAATGATTGATTATGTTTTTTTGTGTTTTATGTTTAAACCTCAAAAATAATTAAATAAACTGCCAATTGACTAAATATACTACCAACTAACATAAATTGGTGACTAAATGACTAAATATACTACCAAATTACCAAATATACTACCAAATTGATTACTAAATATACTACCAAATTAATGACTAAAATTTGTTTAGTCATAAATTTGGTCACGTGACTAAATATACTACCAAATTGATGACTAAATATACTACCAAATTTATGACTAAATATACTACCAACTTAATGACTAAATATACTACCAAAATAATGACTAAAATTTGTTTGGTCATAAATTTGGTTGCGAGATAAATGACCAGAAATAAACTACCAATGGTCACATGACCAAACTACTGATCACGTGACCAATTTTTGGTAGTTTTTTTAGTCATTTATTTTTGTTTTTCTACTAGTGATAACATTCTCTGAGGCTCTAGAATCAATAGCACAATTACTAAGTTTAAAATCAGCAATATACAAAGAAACATAAAAAGGTTCCGATTTGCTAAAATGATTTTGGGGATTAGGGTCTTGAGAACTAGAGTTTGAATAGTTTTGGCTTTTGGCAAGTATCTCGACATCACTGGACACTTGAGCATTACAATTGGAAGGAGAAGGCTCATGTCTGACATATTTGACTAGTCTATCAAGTTTAGATGGATTAAGTCTCAAATACTCATCTTGGGAGATCTCAATCTTTGTGTTCTTACATGATTCTACAATATCAAATGAAATTGAGACTAAAATTTGAGAAGATGAAGTAGAAGGTACCTCAACAGCTACAACCTTGGGTGTCCCGTTCTCTGTTTTCTTGGCATTATTTTGTCTAGTCAAGATATACTTAGGGGTAGAGATTGAATTGTTGGACTGGCCTTGAATATTCTGCCCTCTCTGTGCTTGCTAATCCCTAGTAAACACTACATAGTTGGAGTTGTCCACTTTAGTATATACATCTTCTCCACTCCCTTCATCTGATTCATATTCAAAGAAATTCACACCAGCATCACTAGGTGTAGGAGGTTCTTCCACCAGAGGTTCCCAGTATGTTCATTCATGGAAAGAATTTGTATAAACCTCATCATCTTAGGGCAAGACGCTCCATCATGGTCAGAAGTGAGATGGAAGTTGCAAACCATATGATTATTTTTTCTAGTTGAGGGTCTTTCAATAGCTAACTGTTGGGTAGGACTAGGCAACTACAACGTCCTATTATAACCTCCTTGAGGAGATTACTAAGGACCTTTGGGCATCTAATGTTTCAGGGTAATAATGTCATTTGTCAATCTCTGAATGACATGATTAGTAGAACTGGTTGCAGAAGGTTTACCAATTTGTAACTCTCTTTTCCATCTCCCTACAGTAATCAAATCATCTTCCACTGCTATAGCCAATGATTGGGCATTAGCTAAGTAGGAACCCCTTGTCTTTTGATAGCATAACTGACATCAGGTGGCAATGAGTTGATAAAGAAACACATCATTAATCCATCCCTGGGTCTGACATTTGCAAGTATCCTATTTACAAGTCTATTGAACTTGGCCACATATTCCCTCATTTGTTCGTGAATCTCTTTCTTCATGGTAGAAAGTTGAGCTACTAATGTGTGTTCATTATCAGTAGTTTTGAATCTTTCCTCAAATCTTTTTCTCATCGTAGCCCAATCTCTAATAGAGGCATTAGGAAGGTGGTAAAATCACTCAGTGGCTATGTCAGCAAGTGACTCAACAAATAATATGACAGACACATCTTCATGTTGGACTCCAAGGATAGAGCATGCAGCAAAGAAATCATTATTATGTTCTTCAGGAGTAACCTTGCCATCACCCCTAAACTTGGGTAGAATTTTACTCGATCCCCTAGGAAGGTCATGCAAGTTGGTACCAAGCCTAACTGGTCCAATAGTTGTACCCCATGGAATAGGTAGAGGTTGTGGATGAGCCATGTTAAAAGGAGGGAAATTTACTTGTAAAGGCAAGACAATACCATGTAGGGTCAAACTTTGGCAAGATGAACTTGTGGCACCCCTTGTGGGTGGAGGGGAGGATGGTCTACTTAAAGATTTGACTCTTCTTGTGGGAGGGAAGGGAGCAAAATTCAAAGATTGGAGTAAATCAAAGTCAATATCAGCTATACCTTTTTTCCTATCCCCTCATGTATACCTTTTCATAGCCCACTTCTATAGGTATATTAATAAACAATTAAGTAGAGTTGCCAAACTACTTACTGGTTGTTATGGGGGAGAGCTAGTTTCGTAAGAATCTGATTCCCTGGTCTGGTAGCGGGATTTCTTGGCCTATTATCAGGAACCACTTGAATTTGCAGAGGCCTTTCTCTTCTTGGCACAGGAACAACCCCTCTTATAAAAATTATTTCCTGAGCGTTAGCAAAATGACATGCATTTTCTTCTATAATTTTGCCAAGCTCTTCTTCCTCTTCTAGCACTTTGTCAACTTGGTGATACTACTGATTAGTTCTTCTGGTTTTCCAAGAAACGATTCAAAGGCTAGTAATAATGTCTACTTGATCTCCTATCAGCCAATCAATGTTAGGATGCAAAACTAACGCACGTCTTCCTTGAAGAACCATAAAGATCAACCAAGAACTCACAAAGGTATATAATTCAATACAACAAAATTTTCCCCAATAGAGTCGCCAAAGATCTGTTGGTTAACAGATTTGTCACTCAACTCTATATACTCATGCTTGGACAAGTGACAAATGTAATCAATAGTTGAGCATAATATATTGGTATTCTACACAGGCTCTCTACTTATTTAACAAGGTGTAGCTACCTTCGACAGATATTCTAAGGAATAAAAACTCAAGACTGCTTTTAACCAGAAAGCAAGATAAAAGCAGAGCTTTTAACCAAAAAGCAAGATAAAAGAAGAGCTTTTAACTAAAAAGCAATAAAAGTAAATCTACAACTCTAACACTAGAAGTTCACAGACTTCTAACTGCATAACATACATTGGCAATATCACACATGTACACATAAATTCACCACCTTAAATGGAATATCAACAGATAGATTATTCAAAGCGGTGAGCAAGATTTACTAACATCCAACCACTAGAACACATGAATACCATTAACATCAGCAAAAACACATTCAACCTAAGAAGAATATGCATTCAAATAATCATAACACAAAGTCCATGATCACCCAAATCTCCACTATATTAATTGTATTGCATATATCACAGCAGCTATGTAATGCCCCGTCATGCAACCCTAGAGAGTTAGGTTAATCTATGCAATAAAATGCGGATTTTTTCTTTAAAAAAAAAACAAGTAATTGCATTAATCACTAGATAAAGTAACAACTAATCACATCATTTAGACCATTTAATTAACATCTCTAGGGAACATGACTGCATTAAGAAATTTTGAACATAGATCAATGACTACAATGAACAATCAATAATAACCACATACCGAAGGATGACCAACACTCGAGGACGAGTACCAACTAATCAATAACTACACCCATGACATGAAATACATGGATGATGACAACTGAAGGCATTGGGAGACAGAGGGAACCCCATGTTATCTCCCATCCACATTATCCATTGGTGTAAAGGCATCCTCAGACCTTCTAAATCAGGTGGAGTCGATGCCTGGTACCTGCAACCTACATCAAAATGAGGTGTTGTATACGAGCATATACATATATAAACAAACACACTGTGATAGGGAGTCACAGCATATTAGGGTGCTCATAATGAGTAGTACTACACTATCCCTTCACCAAAAGCATGACATATAACATGTACATCTCTAACTAGCAATCATGTATCATGACATCAAACAATCACATAAAGCATGATAACTCAACTCTACAAAATCATCTAACCATTAACTAATCATGTCAAGAACACATCATATACTATTCATAACATCAACAATATCATCATAATGATCATAATTAAATATCCACAACTGCATCAATAAGTCCATAATCCATGATGAGCATAAATAATATAAATAAGTAAACCATCATCCACATGTCTCAAAAATGTCTAGATATAAATGAAATACTAACAACTATCAGAAAGACAAAATGAGGGGCACTACAAGCTGAAAACAAAATTAACTAGCACCCTTTTCAGAAATAAAGTTTTGCAAAAGATCCATAATTTGACCAGCTATCTAGAATATATAGCTAAGCCAAACCATAACTGTCTTGAAAACATAACAGCTTCTTGAAAAAGCCAATTAAAAGATGTTTAAACAATAATAATAATAAAAGGGTCCTCCAGAGCCAATAGTTTTAGAGAAAACATGAGATAACTTAAAGATATAAAATCAAAATTCAATTTAGGACTTGCAAGTCCCCATCACCATCATCCACCTCATCCATCTCTTCATCTTCCCTCGATTGTTCACCTTCTCTAGTGACACTTTGCACCACTTGGGGTACCTATGCTCATAACCTAGCTTTGTATGCTCTGAACTTATTGATAACATGTGTTAACACCATGCCAGGTGGTGATCTAGTCATGTTGATACGACACTTCTTCTTCATGATAGCTCGCTCGGAGTTAGTCACTTTACAATACACTTCATCGATGCCACCTCTGCAACTACTAATGTAGACTACCAATTTAGAAAGTATCCCTAATGACTCCCCTGTAATTGTATTGTAATTCACTATTTCCTCTGTCAGCACCTTTTTGAAATTCTATTTGATCACCTTAACATCCAACATCGTCAGATCCATTAGCTTCTACCTCTAAAGCAACAAAATCCCTTTTAATCCTCATCATCTCTTTGTAATAAACTGCCACTGCTTTTCCCGTCTCTTCTTTAGTTGCATAAATAATATAAAGTTTCCATTCTAATGTGTTGGCCCATACGACAGTATCCAATTCTTTAGGATTAGCTATGATTTCTTCGACCATTAAGATACAATGATCCATATTGGCTATTTCTTGCACTTCTTTAGAGGCTATACATAGGCTATGATGATCACTTCGAGTCTTATCAAATCCAATATCAAAGCTTCCCTCTTGGCATGTATGATACCAAACAACTTAACTACCTCCTCAATAAGAATAAGACCATCAAGAACAATCCATTCAACCCATTGATCCATAGCCTTCCTCAGAGATAAAGCACTTTTGATTTGTTGGAGCAAATTTGGGTCAAAGGTGCGGAGGTTGATAGCTAAGGATGTTTCAGTTGAGGGAGTTATTACTTCAGCAATTAAATTAGCAAAAGAGGATAAGGAACTTGCATGTGCAAGCAACTTTGAATTTTCCTCTTGTAATCCTTTCACTCTTTTAGAAATATTATCCATAGAATATTGGACATGATACAAATCACCTTCGGTAGTTGAGGGCCCTAGATCCACTCTACTTACTCTGAAGTCTGATTCTGTTACTTGGTACTCATTCTTCTCGACCAATGGATCTGTAATCTCTAAGAACTAGTTTCTCGAGGTGGCATCAGTCACTATTCTAGACATTCTCTTTGCACATTTGGGTTTTGGAACCATTTGCAACAAACAAGCAACAATATCGATGCCTTTGTCAGTAGGAAGGGTGTATCTCTTCTTCTTTTGAACTGCCTTTTTCAACCAGTTTGGGGATGGAGCTAAAGCATTAGCAGCATTGGAAGTAGTCATTATAGGTGTAGGATGAGGATTTTGCTCAGGAATTTCTCCTTGTTGTAGGGAATTTGGTGGACTTAACAAAGAATGCAATAAATTATCTTCTCCAATTTGGGAGAAAATGAAAGAATCAGAATCACTCACATGATTACTGGATAGGGGCACATGGTCTGCTTTGAATGTTGAAGCAGTCAATCTGGTATTTCTTTTTGTTGTTTGAACGTCTTGCCCACAAGTGGTCTTCAACCTGCCAATTTCATCAGGTGGCCTTTTACTGTTGCCATTTGATTATGAACTGACTCTTTGGGGAGTTGGATCCAAACTAGATGATTTTCTATGTGAGGTGGCAGCTTGAGATCTAGCTTGATTCTAAGAGGCTGAGTCTCTTGGTGTTGTTGAATCAGCACACTCCTTGACCTTGGCCTATAACCACTTTTTTGTCCTTCTTAAAACATGAAATGAAAGAAACATAATATCAGTGACCTCCTTTTCAGACCACTTTATTGGAGGCAAAGGCTCTCTTGACATCGGATCATACCCTTCACTCAACAGATTTGAAAAATCATCAATTATGTCAGGAGCCTGAATGTTCAACTTGAAGGCATGGACCTGATCAATAGTCAACCTCATCCACTTCCTTCTTTGAACTTCTCTCTCATCAATACAATCCTCCCAAAAATCTTCAAGTTGAGAAAGGTGTGAGTAGGAACCACCTCCATGCATGTTTTCTTTTATGAAATTTTTACTGCAAAAAGATGCACGAGGAGACAAACTATGAAGACTGAACTTAGACAACAACTTATCAACATTCCGAGCACCATCATTACTTTTATAGGAATAAAAAGATAGGGACATAGGGAAAGAATACCCTTTCTTTTTCATTGCCTAGTACTTAACATTCACTATTGCCATTTGGCAGCATACTTCAAGCAACACCAAATAATTAGAAGGGTACCGAGGCAATTTTAATGGGGTATTTTCAAAAACCCCAATTCTCAAATATGAGAAGTGATCAAACTATATATAAAAACTTCTAAATTTCATGATTAATGTAGATGCTTCTACAGAAAATATTTTCTCCATTGAACCATCAATTCTCTTAGCTAACAACATAGAAAAAGCATCATTCACATGTTTGAAATCTTTCATACCTTCATTCTTTTGCAACAGAGGAAAAAATTGATACACAGACATACTTGCCATAGAACTCCCTTGAGTCCTTAGACCAGGCCAAGCAGCCTCTCTTCAAGCCAAGATGTAGACCAGCTGGGAGCACATGTGAAAGCTCACGCTTTGTGTAAAATTTAACAGGTGCTCATGCAAACAATCATTAATGATCTTTGGCCAGTCAATTCGGTGGTCTCCACAAATCAAAAAAATAAACCTACACATCCAGAATTCAAAAACATCTGACTCGCGACTCCCAATTACTCTGTTCAGCAAGGTTATCATATCTAAAATCTCTTCCTTGAAATAACTCCTTTTCAAATTAGCAGGCAGCCAAGATTTACTAGTCTTTTCTTCTTCCAACCAATGCTTGGTAATGCAGGTATGACACTAGTCCTTCCTTTCATTGTAATAATTCTAGGCCGAAGATACAGAAACATCAGCATTTTCTTCATGCTCTTCCAAATTTAGGGCCGAAGCAACAGATTCAGAATTAATTCTTACCACCACAATGCCGCTGGAAGTCTATATCTCCTGGGAATTTGGGAAATACCCATTGGTGTAGGTAACCATTAATTCAGGACAATGTACAACAAGCGAAAAACCACTAGCTTTATCCAATTTGGTACTGATAATTTTCTCTGCCAAACCTGGAGTTCTTTTCTTAGACCGCATTCTCCTCCAAAAACCATCTAAATCAACATGGCCCAAATTCATATCCATCACTCCAAAAAGACCATTCTCCACGATGGAAGCCACGGGGGTCCCTTGGAATTTAAACTTCATCATTATGTGCTCCAGAAACTAGAAAATGAGAGACTCAGAGATACACACAGAGAGCAAAGGATGAGGCAAGATACTAGCAAAGTATTCTTTATGCAGATACATGGAAATGGAAATATCTAACTCCTTCAAGAAAATATAAATCCATTATAGAGAGAGCTGCTGGCTATGCTGACCTATGAGAATGGAACTATGTTGAAATTTCACACGTAGAAAACTAGCCATTTGTTCTCCTACAATGCATTCCCTTGCACATAATATCACCTTAGGTGGGCCCAATAATTTGTCCAAGTCACTTCTCATAAATTCACCAAAGGAAGATATTAAATATTGGTGCAAACTTGTCTTTATTACTCATAAATGCATGCCTCGACTTTCCCTCCAAGAATTGTGCCATTGTGTATGCACATACTTTAAATTGAATACAAAGTGATGAGTATCATTCTTCTGTATAGTATGCTAGCATAGCTAAAACCACTTGGGAAAGTGTGCTACATGAAGTCAATGAGTCAGGCAAAAGATGAACTTTTGAACTAGGAGTCAGAGATTCAAAACTTCAAAGAATCCCCGACCTCCCGACCACAAAGGAAAGACTTCACATGGAGACACTATAAAAGACTCAAAGCATGGGGACCCAAGACAAGTCGGTAAGTCAGGCAGTTCAAGAACTTGTGAACCCACCGACATCAGTTCAAAAATGTGAAAAATCACCGACCAGCTAAAATGACTAAGTGAAAAAGACCGACAAAGAATCAAAGGAAAAACAAAGGATGGATTAGGATGCCTTTTCAAAAAAAGGGGGGGCAACATATATATATATATATATATATATATATATATATATATATATATATATATATATATCAACCCCATCTTCATATATGGACTCGGTCCATTTTTGCTTAGTCATTGAAGGGACGCACAGTCCGTATCAGTATTTATTTGTTTTCATCATCTGTCAACTAGGTAGAACCATTGAAGAGGGTAAACAATAAAAGTGATCGAGGAGAACATAAGCCTTAGGAACACCACATAGGAGGATGCCCCCAAGACATCAACTGCAATGCTATGCCCCTAAGGCATGACATACAACAATAAAATAGAGAATAGAAGGATAGAAGAATGATGAAACAAATAGAAGAATGGTCACAATAGAGGCGGTCTCCTGGTATCCTTGACCTTACAAGAGTATCAAGGGTCATCCTAGGAGACCTAAACAACACATAACACAACACGGGGGGACACAACACATAGGAGAAGGCCACATAAGTGAGCAAAGGTATGCTATGACAAAGGTGGCCAACAGAGTTAGAAATACTTACCTGTGTACACGACCGAACTAGTGGTTGTTGTTGAGCAAATCATCTTCCTCCCAATCTAGAATGCAAGAGGAAAGAGGTACATAAGGTACAATTTCCCAATTTAGATCATCATCATTTAGTTCTTCAACATTAATCTCTTCTTTAGTTTGTTCAATGTCAGGTGGTGGAATGTCCTCTTGTTGGGGTGTTGGTTTTCAAGATTTTAAGCTTGTCTTCTCTTCCTCCTTTCTCGTGCTTGTCTATTCCTTATTGTTTTGTTGGTGATGTTTACAAAAGTATTGTCATGATTTTCCATAGTCTTCTGTTGGTTAACAGATTTGTCACCTAAGTCTATATACTCACACCCAGACAAGTGACAAATGTAATCAATAGTTGAGCCTAATATATTGGTATTTTATAAAGGTTCTCTACTTCTTTAACAAGGTGTGTAGACACCCAAAATTGACCTAATTATCATTAGTATCAAATATTGCATTATTAATCATCTACATTTGTCTAACACACTTGAGCAATTTCTCTATTTTTATCAAAAGCACCCATTTCTTCTATTAATTAAATAAATTTATATTTATTTAACTAATTTATTATCCATTTCTTCTATTCTCTCTATTCTATAATTAAATAATCTTTAATTATTTAATTATCTTATTTCTATCTATTTTAATTAAATAAATCTTATTTATTTAATTAAAATTCCCTTCATAATCCCACTTTCCAATTAATTAAACAAATTTTATTTATTTAATTAATTTCTCTTATCATTTATCTTAATGAGCTGACATGTGTGCCTCTTTTATTTAAAAAACATGTGTGGTACTACATCTTTTATTTAATATCCTTCACATGTAGTACCTTTTATGTACACAATCACACATAAGCCTTATCTTCCCTCCACTTGTCATTTACACATTCACCTATGACTATCAGTTCATCCCAGCCATTCACATAGCCACCAAATCTCCACCGTTGATTGATTTTGGTTGAGTTCTATATAAACACACTGTCATTCCATACTACATCTATCCAGCATTATCATAGCGTCTACATTATCATCATGAGCACATTGAGCATTTTAGCATCCATCTAGCTTATTATCATTATCATTCATCCATCATGGCAGCTTTGATCTTCATAATTGTTCATTGTTGAAGAAGCAATCCACATCACAAACATGGAATCATACAATCTAGGTGATATTGTTCTTGAATTGCATGCTTTTGATTTCACTCAGATTCAATTATTTGATGGTGGTAGTGTGGGAAAGAGACACATTGTAGCTTCATGATTGTTGTCATTGATGGCAACAAAGTTCATCCCACACATCCACAGGACATGATGTGCCTATACTGGAAGTCAGATTGAAGAGTGTTGTGGTCTGGTAAGCAAGAACAGAGTATGTGACAAGGTTCGACAGTCAGGTCCGGATCTCTTAGAGGAAGTATCTTTTGAAAGTGCGGACTTGGGGAAGTCAAGAGGAGTACCTTGACTGATAGATTCTAGGAATTGAGCCTCCGATGATGCAAGAGTAAAGAGATCTATACATTCAAGTATTGGGGTCCAGTTTGGTAGAACAGACAAAGGAAGAACTGACAGGCAGAGCATCAAAAGTTATTCCAGATGAGATTTTGACAGTGATAAAGATTCTTAAGGTATCATTCATGATTGGCTGACTTGTTAGATGACTTCTATAAGTTTCTTTTAGATCTGCATCACTTGGTAAGCAAGGATTCAACCGACAGACTAGAGTTTGGGAAATATTGACTATTCTGGATGCCGACTAGAAAGAGGATGAAATCCCTTGTGTGGATATATATATATATACCAGATGGACTTCGATGAAAGTGTGTGTTTGTATTGTGTTAAGTGTGAAGAAAAGCAGTAGAGAAGAAAGAAAGCAGTAAGGAAGGTCCAGTATGTGAAAGGACGGCAGAACAAAAGAAGAGGAAGGATGAAGTGCAGCAGATCAGTTTACTGAGCCTAACCGAAACTGAACTCTAGCATGTGTGGATGCCTCACATCAGTTCAAGTATCTTATTATTCCTCTTACAACTTGTAGACAGTGAGTCTCTTGTGAGTAGTGTGCTCGGGCAGTGAGCCCTAATTGGCAAGTGCCATTTTGTATTTCCATTCTTCTAACAGAGAATACAATCTTGGGTTAATCACCCCATGGTTTTCTCCCTTAACAGGGTTTCCACGACAAAAATATTGTGTCATGTGTATTTCCATTTCATGGTTATGTTTGCTTATTTGAATTAATGTTGCATTAATTATTGAGAAAGTTTAGAAGGCTGAAATAATTAAGATAACTGATTCACCCCCCCTCTCAGTTATCAATAATTGGTATCAGAGCCAAGTTCCTCCAAATAGAGCCTAACAGCTTGAGGAAGATCTGGGAATTAAGATGGATGTGTATGGTATGAGGGATCAACTTCATTCTGCCCTAGATGATCTTGAGCAATCTAATTCTAAAGTCAATGAATTGAAGGAAAGACTCAAACAGTTTGATGATTTCATAAATGAACTAAAAGGGAAACTAAGTCTCTCTGAAAAAGAGAAAGGAACTACTTCAGCAATTGGCAAGTCAAGGTGAAGCAAATGATACAAATGGAGATCTTAAGGAGAAAACCAAGTTATGTGAAATTATCAAAAGAGATCATCATGGTAAGACATGAAATGGAATTAGGAGTCATGAAATTTACCCAAGAAATTGAAGAGAAAAGAAAAACTGAAGATGATCTAAAACAATCTCTCAAGGAGAAATCAGAAGACTGCCACAAGATGGATAGAATAATCAGACATCTTGAATCCGATCTTGAAGATGCTAAAGATAATGAAGAAAAACTAGAAGATCAAATTGTCTCTCTTAAAAGGGATCTTCAAACAGCAAATGAATACAAAGAGAAATTCAAGATAAGTTCTGCTCAACTTGAAGTTCTTCTTGAAAGCCAAAAGAGGGCAGATGACAAGTGTGGTTTGGGATATGAGAAAGGTGAGAGCTCGAGATCTGGTCAGAAGACGTTTGAATCAGAAAATCCAAGAAATAGGCCTAGAAGACCTCTAGTGAGGTAACCTAATGCTCAAAGATATCCATCCTTCAATGGATACTACCACAACTGCAATAACTTTGGTCACAAAGCTAATCAGTACAGAAGAAGAATGAATCAGACTAACACTTCCTTCTCCGGACAGTGTTTTAACTGTAAAAGGTATGGCAACAAATCTCATGAATGCAGAAATATGCAAATGATCAATTCATTCAATGGTAGATGCTTTGTATGCAATAGAATGGGTCATATGGGTAATCAATGTAGATCAAGAGGACATCAATCAAATATACAAAGAAATGTTGTTTGCCACAATTGCAATAGATCTGGTCGTATTGCAAAATTCTATAGAAGCAAGAATCAGGACAAAAGAGGTCTGGTACATCATAATTAGAATCAAGACAAGGGAAAAGGAGAAGTGAATGCGGATGAAGTTAAAAGTGAGATGAATAAGATTTGGGTGAAGAGAAGTACATAAAACCTAGGGGATGGATCCGCACCAGAATCTGGTGCTGATATTTCTTTCAGAAATTAAAAAGGTGGGCTCTGGCTCAGGGGGAGATACAAAGAAAAATATTTTCCCCCAACTAGTAAATTGGTGCCAGAACTGGCACAAGGAGCATTGCGGATTAAAGGGTTCACAAAGAGACATCTAAATAAGCTTTGGTTAAAAGATGAAAGATCCGCAAGAAGTTTTGAACAAGTTGAAGACTAATCTAGTTCATTAATCATCCGGTGAGAAGTAGGTTGTTCATAGTTAAATCTAACATAATTCAAACTATGGAATCTTGATCTGCGGATAAGATCAAATGATTAAGGAAAGGAAGATAGATTATCACTATTCTCTAAAGATGACTCTAAGTGTATCTCAGTGATCCAAGAAAAGATCTATCTCAGAGTAAGATGAACAAGGCAACCAGAATGAATTAGGTCGCACATTTATTGTAGTATGAAATTAGGGCTTTCCTAGAAATAAAAGAGTTCATTCATTTGTCATTTGCACATTTGCACTCAAGAAGAAAAGAAAAGGAGCTCTGCAAGAAATTGTCTCAAACTCTCAAAGATCAACCATTGAAGTCGATTCATCCAGCAAATTAATCCAGTTCATTCAGCAAACCCTAGAAGCGTAAAAGGTATTTTTTGTTGTTGAATATCTCTCTGTAAATCTTTTGAAAATGGCTACTCCGAATGTGGTGAAGATTTTTGATAGGCCACGCCCTAAATTTAAGAAGCATCCATATAAATCTCTAGAAGTTGATCCCCTAGGCGCCTTTTCAAGCATTCCACATGGAATTCTGCATGTAGAAGATGTTAGGGCTTATATTCATACGAATATTAAAGAATTTGGGGAATCTAAGCTGGCTGATATCTATCATAATTAGTTAATAGATGATTCCTTTGAGCTCAAAGCTCAGTTCAAGGCCATCCGGGATAAACATTTTGCACAGTGCATTCATTTCCCCTATTTTGAAGAAGATGAATGGGTCTGGTATGTGTTGAGCAGAGTGCATGACAACTTCCTATGGTTGAATAGACCATTTAAGATCACCAAGTATGCAATTAGGGTAGTAACTGGTCTGCACTCATCCAGTGGGATACCTGTTCTTAAATCTGTCAAGAATCAGACAGTAAGTGAAGCAGCTGGATCAAAATTTGACAAGAGAGCTATGACAATTGAAGATATCATTGATCCGGATATCAAATTTGCATCCATGATAATTGGTTACAAGATTTATCACTCCAGTAGGGAAAATTCAGTACCAGGAACTGCAGTTTATACAGCTTATCAGATGCTAAGAGAAAATGCTGACTATGATCTTTGTGAACTTCTTCTAAGCCAACTATTGGAGAACCTACAAAAGATCAAAAAGGACAAGAAAAACTCATTTAAGTATGGTGGACTGATATTATGTTTATTCTTCTACTTCATGAATGAGCTTCCCAGATCCAGTGGTTAGGTTTGGCAGAATGACAGACCTGTTGCAATCCAAATCAGAGACTACCTGCATGGGCTTGGGGATGCTAAGGCAAGAAATATAGCTTTGTGGGGATATTTCAAGAACTTTCAAAGTATGATGCAAGCTAGAGAAAGAATCCCCCAATCTCTGGTTGAGAAGTACAAAGATACAATGTGCTTTATGGTAGAAACTAATCAGTGCCTAATGGAAGCTGTGGAACCAAGAACAGTGTGGATCATGCCAATGGGGTATGAAGTTGATGAGAAAATTGTAGAGCTGCATGTTCAACACATTCTAGGTCAGCCCAAGGATCCTAAGGTAGAAAGGTTTGGAACCTTTGAAGAATTAAGTATAAAAATCCATGTGGAGCTCAGACAACCAGAGATGAAGAGAAAAGTGAGAAAAGAGGTAGAAGAATTTGCCAAGAGGCATGGAATCTCAAAAGAGGCACTTGATGCTCATAGAGAAAAGATGGAAAGGGCAGAGAAAGAGAAGGAAGAAGCAGAAAAGGAAAGTGATCTGGTAGAAGCCCTCACCCAGACCAGATCCTCTAAGAGGTCTGCACCTACAACTGCTAAGACCTCAAAGGCATAAAAAATGGAAGCAAAATCATCCAGTAAAGAAGAGAAAAGAACTAAGATGAAGGCCACAAGGTCTTATATCAGTCAGAAGGATGAAGAAGAGACAGAATCAGATGAGGAGGTAAGGAAAATAAGGAAAAAGAAGAAAGTATCTGGTGAACCCTCTACCGGTGAAGACAAAGAAAAGATGGCAGAAGAGTTTGTTGAAAGGCCCACTCTGTCCATTGATAATGTAGTCAAATCAGTCACTGTGGATGGGATTTTGAAACCAATGACTGAATTTTATGACTACTACAGTGAGGCTGATCAGAAGATCCTGCAAGAAGCCACAGTCAGGTACCTTAACATTTATAATAAAGCATTCATTAAGATTATATCTTTAATTCCAAAGAGCCTAGAGAAAGAACTAGAAATCAGAAAGAAAAATACCAAGGCCAAGGACCTTGAGATCAGGGAACAAATAGCTATTCATCTCTATCCCTCAATCATGCAGAAACAAATGAATATGATTTTCAAAGATTGCAAGGATGAGTTTTGGAGCAAAGCTAGAATGAATTAGCTTATGCTTGGAGAAACTAATAAAATAGCTAAAGAAACCAAAGAAAACCTCTGGAATGCCTACAAAAGGTTCAACATTCCTATCATAGAGGACATAAGTGATGAGCACTCTGCCATGGATGACAAGGAAGAAACTACTGAGACTGTAGTAGAAGAGGTAAAGGAGACAAGTGAAGAAAAAGGCAAGGACTTAGATTCCTCTACTGTAGAGGAAGTCCAAGGAGAAGTAAATCCAGACTCTCCGATAGTCTCCAGATCTAAAGGAGAAGAAAGTATCAAAAAAAAATCTAGTCAAGAAGAACAAGGAAAGGAAAGAAAAGAAGAGTCAAGGACATAAAAAGCTACAGATGATAGTGGTAAGGCTGCAGAAGGGGAGAAAATTCTGTCTCCGGCAAGAGACACAGCAGAAGCAGTTAAGGATTTCTTGACCAAAGAGATGATGGAATTTGATGAACCAGAGTTACTTCAAGGTCCATTCAAATTTGATTCCCTCTCTTTGGTGCAAACCACAAAGCTAGCTTCCTTCACTCAAGCAAAGGCAAAAGAAAAAATGCTGAAGTCTCACATGGAAGACTGTGGACTCATAGAAACTACATCTGGTGTACTAGAAAAAATCATGCCATCCTTCCAAAAGGATTCTACAGCATCCACATCCGGTAATCTAAAGACTCTTGTAAATTCTGTTAGTACACATTTTGATTCTTTAGAGAAAGCAGCAGAAGAGAAAGTTCAAAAAGAGTTTTTGGATAAGAGATTCTCAGAGTTACAAGGACTTATAACCAATGATAGGAGAAATATGGATATTGGGATAAAGAGCTTAGAAAATTCTCTTAAAGATGGCGGAGATATCTATAAATTTTGTGTATCCTGGTCTAAAGTGACCAAGGATATTGAGAAGAAAGTAAAGGAACAAGAGGATAAACTATCAAGCCTCTCTCAGAATTTTGATCCTCTCACTGTATCCATAGTAAACTAGGAATGTCAAACTATTGTAGTCATGAATGAGATCAAGAAACTTGAAAAGGAGAGGAAGAACATAATAAGTCAGATGGGTGAGCTTAGAGGGATGATTATCCCCAAATTAGAGGCCATGCATGAGGTCCTAACAGATGCCCAAACCACAGCCCAGACCAGTGATCCGACAGATCTCAAGAGGGCAGAAGCTTTTGCATTCCTGTTGAGTGGTCACATCTCAATTTTGGATAGGATAAAGCAGAGTTGGGTGACAGAAGTTGTACAGTTGAAGACAACTTTTGCAGACATATTACAATATATGTAAGTAAAACTTGTTTATATACTTATGCGACTAAGTATAGTTGAATTTTTGGGCAATTTTGGTGTGCGGTCCCTACCCTTTGCAATTGATGCAAAAGGAGGAGTGAGGAACAGTGAAAAATTTGGAATCCAGCTAAGGGGGAGCTCTGATAAAATGTACATTAGAAGAGAGCATCAACCAAGGGGGAGTATAGTATAACACTTAGTCATTGCTCCGGTAAAATGTACATTAGAAGAGAGCATCAACTAAGGGGGAGTATAGTATAACACTTAGTCATTTTTCACTAAGTGTTGCCATCAATGCCAAAGGGGGAGATTGTTGGAAAGAGACACATTGTAGCTTCATGATTGTTGTCATTGATGGCAACAAAGTTCATCCCACACATCTGCAGGACATGATGTGCCTATACCGGAAGTCAGATTGAAGAGTGTTGTGGTCCGGTAAGCAAGAACAGAGTATGTGACAAGGTCCGATAGTCAAGTCTGGATCTCTCAGAGGAAGTATCTTTTGAAAGTGCGGACTTGGGAAAGTCAAGAGGAGTACCTTGACTGATAGATTCTAGGAATTGAGCCTTCGATGATGCAAGAGTAAAGAGATATATACATTCAAGTATTGGGGTCTAGTTTGGTAGAACAGACATAGGAAGAACTAACAGGCAGAGCATCAGAAGTTATTCCGGATGAGATGTTGATGGTGATAAATATTCTTAAGGTATCATTCATGATTGGCCGACTTGTTAGATGACTTCTATAAGTTTCTTTTAGATCCGCATCACTTGGTAAGCAAGGATTTAGCCGACAGACTAGAGTTTGGGAAATATTGACTATTCTGGATGCCGACTAGAAAGAGGATGAAATCCCTTGTGTGGATATATATATACCAGATGGACTTTGATGAAAGTGTGTGTTTGTCTTGTGTTAAGTGCAAAGAAAAGTAGTAGAGAAGAAAGAAAGTAGTAAGGAAGGTCCAGTATGTGAAAGGACAGCAGAACAAAAGAAGAGGAAGGATGAAGTGCAATAGATCAGTTTACTGAGCCTAACCGGAACTGAACTCCAGCATGTGTGGATGCCTCACATTAGTTCAAGTATCTTATTATTCCTCTTACAACTTGTAGACAGTGAGCCCTAATTGGCAAGTGCCATTTTGTATTTCCATTCTTCTAACAGAGAATACAATCTTGGGTTAATCACCCCGTGGTTTTCTCCCTTAACAGGGTTTCCACGTCAAAAATATTATGTCATGTGCATTTCCATTTCATGGTTATGTTTGCTTATTTGAATTAATGCTGCATTAGTTATTAAGAAAGTTTAGAAGGCTAAAATAATTAAGATAACTGATTCACCCCCCCTCTCAGTTATCAACAGGTAGGATTAGGTTTTCATTTGTAATGCTTGATCTTATTGACCTAATTTTTACCTATCACAAGGTGCAACTACCTTTGATAGATTTTCTTATTAATGAAAACCATGATTGCTTTTAACCAGAAAGTAAAACAAAGGAAAAGCTTTTGACCAGAAAGTAATAAAGGTAGATTTACACCCAAACTATAAGAAGCTCAAAGACTTCCACCAATATAACATTTATAAATTTATACAAACTGATATCATACACCATATATTCACCACTTCGAACAATGTATCAAAAGATAGACAATTTGTAGCAGTGAGTAAGAACTACAGATATCCAACCACTTTAATACACAAATATCACCAACACTAGTAGTAACACATTCAACATAAGAAGAACATGATTCTAGATAACCACAACATAAAGTTCATGATCATTTAAAACTCCACTGTATTGATTTTCATTGCATGTATCAAAAGTAGTTGAAACAGAAAGACCAAAATTTTTCTATCACCTCCCAAAACAAAGTTTGTCAAAAGATCCCCAAAATCAACTAGCTATCCAGAATATATCGCTAAGCTAAAAAGTAATTGTCTTAAAAACCATAACAGCTTCTTGAAACAACTGGTTAAAATATGTTCAAACAATAATAATAATGAGGGGCCCTCCAGAGCCAATAGTTTTTAGAGCAAATATTTAAAAACAACTAAAGCATGAAAAATTAAATCAATTGAGGATTTCCAAATCCTCATCACCATTATCCACTTCATCCATCTCTTCTTCTTTCTTTGCCTATTCGCTCTCCCATGCCACTTTGTGCTGTTTGGGGTGCCTGTGCTCACAGCCTTGCCTTGTATGTCCTATACCTATTGATTACAGGTGTTAAAGGAATCCCAGGGGGAATTCCTATCATGCTAATTCGATGTTTCTTTTTCATCACTGCTCTATCGGCATCAACCACCTTTTTGTGCACCTCATTGAATTCATTTCTAGTAGTGTTGATATAGGCCGCCATCTTTGCAAGTCTCCCCAGTGATTCTTCTATTATTCCATCATAATTCATTATTTCATCGGTTACTACCTTCTTGAAATTTTGTTTTATTTCCTTGACATCTAGTAGCTTCTCATCATCAGACCCATTAACCTTGACTTCTAGAGTGACAAAATTCCTCTTAATTCTCATCATCTCTACATAATAGGTCGCAATTGCCTTCCTCATTTCATCTTCTGCTGCTATCACAAGATAGAGCTTCCATTCGACTGCATCAGCCCACACAGGTGTATCTAGTTCTTTGAGATTTGCTAACACCTCTTCATCTACTAAGACACCAGGATCCATATTGGCAATTTCTTGTATTTTCTTAGAAGCTAAAGATAGACTATTGTGATCACTTCTAGCCTTGTCAAATTCTACTATCAAAGCTTCCCTTTTCATAGAAACAGAATCAAATAATTTTACTACCTCCTCTATGAACACAAGACCATCAAAAATAACTTTTCCAACCCACTAATCCATAGCATTTCTTAAAGGCAATGATGTTTTTACTTGTTGAAGCAAGTTATGATCAGGAACATGGAGGCCCACATCTAGAGGAGTTTCAGATGAGGGTGTTATTATCTTAGAAACTAAATGAACAAGAAATGACAGAGAACTTACATGGGCTAGTAACTTAGAATTCTCCTCCTGTAGCCCTTTGACCCTCTTTGATATGTTGTTGACTGAGTATTTAACATGGTAAAGGCCACCTTCAGTAGTAGAAGGTCCCAAATCCAATGTGCTCATCCTAAAGTCAGCTTTTGTCACCTCATCCTCATTCTTGTCCCCCACCAGATCTGCAATTTCCATAAATTAGTTTCGTGAGGCAGGGTCAGTTACCATCCTCAACATTCTCCTGGCATGTTTGGGCTTAGGAGTAGTTTGTAGCAAATTGGCTACAGTATCAATACCTTCATCTACTGGTGGCATATATCTCTTTTTCCTTTGAACAACTTTCTTTAGCCAACTAGGAGATGAGGTAGGAACATTAGCAGTTCCAACAACAACAATTAGAGGCACAAATTGAGAATTCTGTTCTAGGGGCTCATTTTGATGGGGAGAATTTGGTGGACTTAATAGTGATTGCAATAAAATATCTTCTCCAATTTGAGAGAAGATGAAAGAATCGCTATCACTTACAGGATTATTAACAAGTGGCACATGGTCTGCCATTGATGAAGAAGCAACCATTCTAGTGTTTTCTTTCGTTGATTGATTGTCTTTCTCACATGTCATCTTCACTTTTCTAACCTCCTCAGGGGGTTTGTCTCCATTGCCATTCGATTGTGAGCTGACTCTTTGAAGTGTCGGGTCCAAACTAGATGACCTTCTATACGAGTAAATAGTTTGAGACCTACTTTGGCCTTGAGAGGCCAAATCTTTAGGCATCGTAGAACCGACACACTCCTTCACTTTCCCCTTTAGCTATCTCTCTACCCTTCTCAACACTTAGAGAGAGAGAAAATTTACATATGTGATTTCTTTATCAGACCATCTCACAGGAGGTAGAGGCTTCATTGATGTGGCATGATACCTTCCTCTACGATATCTAAGTTGTCATCAACTATGTCAGGGACTTGGATATTCAACTTGAAAGCTAGAACCTGGTCAATGATTAGCCTCATCCATTTTCTCCTCTGCACTTCCCTCTCATCTAAGAAATCTTCCCAAAAATCTTCAAGCTGAGGCTGATATAGATAAGAGCCACCTCCATGCATATTTTCTTTTATAAAAATTTTACTATGAAATGTTGCACGAGATCATAAACTATGGAGACTAAATTCTGATAGTAGCTTGTCAACATTTTTAGCACTATCATTACTCTTGTAGGAATAAAAAGATAGGGACATAGGGAAAGGACACCCCTTCTTCTTCATAGCATGATATTTTACATTCACTGATGCCATTTGATGACACAACTCCATAAGCACAAGATAGTTGGATGGGTATTGTGGCAATTTTAACGAGGAATTTTCATAACCCCTAATCCTCAAATAAGAAAAGTGATCAAACTGTATGTAAAAACTCTCAAATTTCATGACCAATGTGGCTGCTTCAATTGAAAACCTTCACTCCAATGAGCCATCAATTTTCTTAGTCAACAACATAGAAAAGGCATTGTTTACTCACTTGAAATATTTCATACCTTTAATTCTCTATAACTGAGGAAAAATTTGATACATGGGCGTACCAATGGTAGGATTTCCTTGAATCCTCAGGCCAAGCTAAGTAGCCTCTCTTTGAGCCCACATGTAAACCAACTGGGAACACATGTGGAAACTTACATCTCTTGTGAAATTTACCAACTGTTCATGCAAAATTTCATTAATAATTCTCGCCCAATCAATGCGGTGGTCTCCACAAATTAGAAAAATGAATCTACACATCCAAAACTCAAATGTATATGATTTTGGGCTCCCAACTACTTGGTTTAACAAACTTATCATATCCGAAATCTCCTCTTTAAAATGGCTCCTCTTAAGATGGGCGAGAAGCTATGATTTCCTAGTCTTCTCAATCTCTAACTAGCTCTTGGTGATGCAAGTATGACACCAATCTTTTCTTTCAGTATAATAATTCCAGACAGAGGACATAGAAACATCAAAATTGTCTTCATACCCCTCCAAATTTAGAGCTAGGGCAATGGATTCAGAATCAATTTTTGCCATGATAGAACCATCAAGGGTTCTTATCTCTTGAGACTCTGGAAAGTAACTATTAGCACATGCCACCATCAATTCAGGACAATGCACTACGGGCAGGAAACCTCCAGCTTTATCCAACCCACTACTAACAACCTTTTCCACAAAAGGAGTCTGATTTTTAGACTGCATTCTTCTCCAAAAATCTTCAAAATCAATATGGCCCAAATTGGTATCCCTTATCATGGACAAACCAGTCTCCACAGCAGAAGCCATAGGAGCTCCTTGAAACTTGAACTTCATTTTCATATATTTGAGAAACCAAACAACCAAAGACTTTGAAGCATATACAGACAACACAGGGAAATACAAGGCACTAACAGGGAGTTCTCTATGCAGATACATGAAAATAGAAATTTTCTAACTCCTAAGAGAAGTGTTGTGTTTTTAAACAATAAAAAGATAGGAACTACTAATCGTACTGACCTGCAAGAGTGGTGTTATGTTGATATTCTGCATGTAGCAAGCTAGCCATTTATTACTCTGCAATGCATCCCCTTAGTGAAATGATACAACCTCAGGTGAAATAGAGAATTTTGTAAGGAAGTTAAAGCAGTAGAAACAACTTCCTATGCCAATCTTGAGGAGAAACATTATGCAAAACTTTTTAAAAACTAATCTAACAATTACAAAAAATCCAGAAGCACATTCAAAACATAAAATAAACAATGAAACACAAAACACCAGATATACGTGGGGAAAACCCTTTTGAATGAAAAAACCCACACTCCAAAATCCTGCTCAATGTATTCCAAATCCAATACCAAGCTTACATAGACTTTCAACACTAGTAGAAAAACATAAATAAATGACTAAATAAACTACCAAAAATTGGTCATGTAATTAGTAGTTTGCTCACGTGACCATTGGTAGTTTATTGCTAGTCATGTATCTCGCAACCAAATTTATGACCAAACAAATTTTAGTCATTAATTTGGTAGTATATTTAGTCATTAATTTGTTAGTATATTTAGTCATCAATTTGGTAGTATATTTGGTAATTTGGTAGTATATTTAGTCACATGACCATTGGTAGTTTATTGCCGTTCATTTATCTCGCGACCAAATTTATGACTAAACAAATTTTAGTCATCAATTTAGTCATCAATTTGATAGTATATTTAGTCATCAATTTGGTAGTATATTTAGTCATCAATTTGGTAGTATATTTAGTCATTGATTGTTGTTAACTGGTCATTTATTTAGTCATTGTAATCATTAATTGTCGTCAATTGGTAGTATATTTTGTCATTTATTTAGTCATTGATTTCTATTCATTGGTAGTATATTTGGTCATTTTAATCATTATTTTTCCATCAACTGGTCATATATAAACAACTAGCATATGATAAACATCAACTATGCCATTTTTTGTTGATGAACTTTAACAAATCTGCTCAAAGGATTGAAACAACAATGGTAGAAAATAATTCACTATATATTCAAACTGTATATAAAATATGTTACAAAGAACTTGTTGAATGTTAGGAACACTGAGAGGGGGGTGAATTAGTGTTCTAAAAATATTTTCATGCACTTTAACTTTCAACCATTTTTCAAAATTAATTAAACAAAGGCACAACATGCATATGAACAGTAACCATAAAATCATGACACATGAACACCAAGATTTTTATGTGGAAAACCCAAAAGAGAAAAACCATGGAGAGGATTAGTTCTCAAATATATATTGCAATCTTTACAAACAATGATGTTTAGGCTTGGTCACTCCACAGGCCTGGAATATGCTAGCTCACTGCCATGAAGTACAACTAGGTCTAACAGGCTCACTACCTCAACCCTAAACCTAGAAATATTACAATAAGGGATGTTAAACCTAAGATTTGTTAAACCCTATTGGAGGCTCACTGCTAGGCTCACTACCTTGAAGGCTCACTGCTAGATGCAAAGCAAATTGCACATGAAAATTGAATACTGCTTAAGCATCTACCACAATGCTAGGGTACAATCATTTAGCAACTAAATTTTGAATCCCAAGTCTTCATCGTTGCTGATCTTCTAACTCTACTCTGCTATTCGCATGTTCACATCACACCACCACATTCTCTACTCTCACAAAACTAAAATTCATCACCTTTATATATCTGCATTATAATTTGATCCATTATTAGGTTGGCATCCAAGAAATGAAACGTGTATATAGAAAGATGTAGCTTGTCAGCTTCATCCAATGCACTATATGTTGTGTGGACCCAAATCTTCAGTCAAACATTTTCATATATGTCAGTTCTAATCATTCAATTACTTACATAGATCCTTCAACCATTAACTCTTCTTCATACAATGATTTAACATACTAGTCGGCCTCTTCCTTAAGAGCATGCTTAACAAGTTCATCTGTTGACTTACAATTTTTACTTCGGAACATAAAATACCTCTAAAATCATATTAAGGGCTCTTTACACTTTCCCAATCTTACCCTTAGAACCACAAGGCATGATATCATCTTGCGGAGAAATGCAGACCATTAGAACTCAGACTCTGTCTCTGTCAAACTCTGTCAAACACTATGCCGATACTTAGCAGCAACTATCTTTCCGATGGACTTCATATTTCCCAACTTTGGAATTAGATACTTCATATAAGTGTTTACAACACCTTAAAACCACATAACAAAACACTCACCTGCGGAGGAATGCAGACCATTGCACTATACCCTATTCAGTGTTCCTGCTATACCTTGGCTTACCCAGACTTAGACATTTCTTCAAGGTGACTTCCAGAGGAAGTCAAGACTTAATCACTAAAGCTTAAAACTATCAAACAAAAACTAACATCATACCTGAACCACATCTGCAAGCCTTCAATTGCAGAGGCATACTAACTCATTTTCTGTCCCTTACTCAAAATACTTTCCATACTTAGCCAATTTCTGTCAACCGGACCTAAAATCTAATATGTTCTTCTGGAGTTATCTCATCCTCTCATAGTGATAAGATTTCTGAGCCTTGTTGCCATCAATGACAACATACAAGTCCATACCAGAGTAGTGTCTCTTGCTAACATAACTCGTTTATCAACAAATCTGCTCAAAGGATTGAAACAACAATGCTGGAAAATAATTCACTGTATATTCAAACTGTATATAAAATATGTTACAAAGAACTCTATATATAGAGTTTTGAAGACATAATCTTTCTGTAGTATGCAAACTTCTGATTTATTATGCTTTTAAAACTAAAAAAAAATTGAGACTAAAGCTAAAAAGCCATCGGTGTGAATGCATGTCTTCAGTGATGCCATTGTTGCACATGGGGTGGGTTGTAAATGCATCTAGAAGGCACTGGTATTGCATTTTCTCCTTGCTCTGTACCTGTCCACAATAAAAAAACTCAAAATTTGTTAATAATTTAAAAAGATTTATGAAACTTTGAAATATGAAAAACAAAGTGGGATGATAAGGAATTTTACAACAATATAGGCATATATTATGAAAGTATTCAATAAGAAATGCATATACAGGTCTGATAGTCAAACTCCATAGTTCATTTATTCATATTTGATTGAAACATAGTATGATCTATGCAAAGGTAACCCCCAGTCATATACAATTTCAACTGAATAACATTGAGGATTGATGTTCAAGTTTGACTCACACAAATAATGCTACAACAATATGAAATTTACCTGTAATTATCATGAAACCCTAACACCAATTGCATGTGTTCAAGAAAAGAACTATCATTCAATAGGAAATCATAACCCATCAATATTCCAAACAAAAAACTTACAAACCCTAACTAGTATCAGAGTTTGAGAAAAACTTCATAAACAAATTGTTGTCGTTAATGATAACTAACAGCCCTTCAAAAACATGAACAAAAAAAGAATATCACCTGGAAGTCTACCAACAAAACAAAGGTTTTGTTGTGCCCTACATGCTTCAAAATAACTATTGAGCTCACATTTTAACTTTTCTACAGCTTACTATAAACCTGAGCTTTGTCATATCCAAAAGATCCTCCTCATGATAGCCAAATTTCACTTTTCAAACCCTAAGTGACAAATCCATCATTTTACAAAGAGCAACATTATGAAATGATCATCAAAAACACTCTTTTTGCCCAATATACCAAGGTCATTGAGAGCACAAGTTTACCCTAAAAGAAACTAGTGACCATCAAATAAAATCATAACCTTTTGACTTGATGAGAATGCCAACAACCTGTTGATCAGGTTAATTAACTTAAGTGATCACCGAATGCCTTTTCTTCACATTGGTTTTAAATCAAATAAAGTCAATAAACCAATGATATGAATCATGATTTATATAACAAGCATCACAATTATGCCTTGTATCTATGTAATGATACAAATCAATGTGTTAAATAAAACCAATGCTAATGTGCCTAGACCAATATAAATCATTGATCAATAAATTGATCAATATATATAATCCAAGAATGTAACATGTCAAAGCATCAATTGTATGTATACCAAACATGTTGTCCCCATATGTTGTCTCAAACATCGATGTCAGTGTCACTCAAAACACATAAAATATATGCTTCCTTTATAACAAAAGAACATTGCCATCCCAGTGACATTTAACACCAATCAAACAACACTAAACCTTCAATGAAAGCCACAAATGTATGCCAAACCTATATATATATACCAATGTGTATCACCTCAATATGTGCCAAGTGGAACATTCAACCTAACGTCAATGCCAAAACCAATGTCAAATGGGCAACAAACCCCCCCTTTGGAATTGATGTCAAACCTTGCCACAAACCTGAAAAGATATCACCTGTAGAAAATCTAAAGCACCAATCCCTGCCATATCAAACAATCACCAACATTATGCAATATTGAGCATTAAACATCATGAACCAAATGAACAACCATAACTAATCCTGTATGCCAAAACTAAGCATTAAACATCATGAACCAAATGAACAATCGTAACTGATCATGTATGCCAGAACTAAATCTGAATGTTACTCATGCTATCATGAACCAAATGTTGGACTAAAAACCATAGACCTGTCACTGAGCTCATCTCTCCCTTTTGACAACAATGCCAAAGGTCAAAGGGGTGGGAAATCAACAAATACTTGCTCATGAACAACAATCTGTTGTCACAGTGACACAAAATAGCATCAGATCTGAATGAATAAAACTAAAAAGAGCACTACACAATGAATTATCGAACTATCATGGTATCAAAATTGAACCAAGATGCCACCATGCTAGAAATATAACCCAGGGGTGTAGAATATGCATGACAACTCCCCCTAAAACCATGCACTCAAAGAGATCAGTTGTTCCCCCTAAGAATAACACTGTGAAAGGCCAATAATCCCAAATAACAATATGAAATCAATCATGGCAAAGACTATCTGGACTACAACATGCACTCAAGTCTACTACAAAGTTTGCCATCACAACAAGTTTGCACAACAAGTCTACCAAGTCTGTCAGGAAGTAATTAGACACTGCAAGATATGACTTGTTCCAAGGCATCTTCAACTTGTTATGGCCTCTAGCCTCCTGAAGCCCAAACATGATCAGATCAAAACTTAATTCCAAAGTACTTTCTCTACTATCCTTGTTGTCATGAAAGTTCCTGTCACAGGCAGAATGCTCTGTATACACAAAGGTCCTGCAGCATAAAATCACACATAAATGACAGGTCTGTACCATGCTAATAACATACTGGATGTCAAAGACTACTAATATATAGTTTGTCAAAGGTCTCTGCATCACAAAGACCACTCAGTGTTCCTTAATAAACACATATCAGATCACTGCACTAGAGCTCGTTACTCTGTCCAACAATGCCATATAGACTTTCTTTTCTTATTTGAATATATGGTTACTAGGGTGCTTGAAATTACAAAAAGACTACCTTTTATCACATTGATGGAAGCCATACCCTCCTACATTAAACACTAAGCTTGGCAACCACACAGTAAGATAATAAAATGCTCAAACACCAACAAGAAAGATGAGGCAAAGAATATTGTCCTATCTTGAAAGCACTTTTGTCATTCAATGGAAGTCTGATAAGGTCTGTCACACCATAATAATATTCTCCCATGCCAAACCAAGAAGGATATGGAATCATTATCAAAGCATAGAGCACTATTAGTGCCATAGAACTGATGTCAGGATGATTAGCATGGTAGAAGCACAACACCAAAACATGATGGATATGTTAGTGTTGGAAAAGGTTCGGACAACTGAGAGGGGGGGTGAATCAATTGTCAAGAATTCTAAACTTTTTCTACTTGAATCTTCCTTCACAACTTATAATCTATATAATGAAATAAATATTTAAGCATCGCATATGAAGAAATAAAAATGACACACTTGATACCAAGATTTTTGATGTGGAAACCTGGTTAAGGGAAAAACCACGGTTGGGGTTAACCCACAAAATTAATACCCTGTTAAAAGTATTTTTACAAATGGGAATGCACATGCATTCGGGCTCACTACCCAGAGCTCACTGCTCAAAAGAAGGCTCACTACATATAGAAAGTATTACAAGAGAGTAATAGAGATTTGAACTAATTAATAGCATCTACCCATGCATGAAATTTAGTTCTGGTTAAGTACATAAACTGATTTGACACATTTCATCTTTACTCTAATCTTCTTACTGATCTGCCTTCATTCACACTTGGGAATCCTACTCCTTTCACACATACACCTTATTCACATTCACCACACACTCTTGAATCATCTAATTTCATCGGTTATATATAGCTGCAACATGATCTACAATCATTCTGTCAGTCGGCTTCAACAATACTTAGAACACTTAAGAATGCTCTACTTTGTCGGCTAGATCTATGCATAACTTAAGGTGCGGACCAAAACTTGCTCTTGGAAATCATTACACATGTCGGCCATAACCACTAAATGCCACCACCTATCCAACAAGCAACTTCCATACATCTGGAATCAATATCTTCTGCAAGGTCTGCATGTTCTTCTTTTGTCGGCTCTGTCAGACTGTAACCCGATACTCAGGTGCTAATATCTTTTGACTCCTTTATCACTGGAGGACAAAACTTTGGATTTAGAGTGTCTTTGCAATGATGTCAACTATCTTAGATCCGCATCATACCATGTCTTTCCACCAGAGAGGTCCGGACCAAAATACCGGACCTTGTTACTGCTCTGTTCCTAACTACCTGGACTTAGACAAATTCTGATTCTGACTTCCGGTATGAACAACTTGTGTTATGCGGATGTCTAGGATGATCTTAGTTGCCATCAATGACAACACCTATCAACTCAATGTAGTGTCTCTTGCCAACAATCTCCCCCTTTGGCATTGATGGCAACACTTAGTGAAAAATGATTAAGTGTCTTGGTGAAGCTCCCCCTTTGTCTGTATACTCATGCCCTTCCCTTATTCTGGTTCTCCCCCTTTTGCTGAACTCCTCATTTTTCACTGCCTTTCACTCCCCCTTTGACATCAATGGTAAAGGGTGGGGTCCACAAGTTGAAATTCTCAAAAAAAAAATGTATATACTGCCACATATGTATAACAAATTACAAAATCCTATTTACATAAATTTTAGAATGTCTGTAAAACTAGTTTTTATCTACATAAGCTCGGAGGACCAAGTGCTCTTCATTCCATCCAAAATTGAGATGTGCCCACTCAACAAGAATGAGTATGCTTCTGCTTTTGATAGATCTGATGGATCACTGGTATGAACTGTAGTCTAAGCTTCATATAGGGCATTATGCATTGTCTCCAACTTAGGAGCTATCAATCCCCGGAGCTCACACATCCTTTTCATAATGTTGCCCTTTTCTTTGACAAGCCTCTTTATCTCATCTGTTAGACTAATTACTTGGCATTCTTGACTTATAGGTGATACTGTTAGAGGATCAAAATTTTGAGCAAGATTTGATAGTTTCTATTCTTGCTTCTTTATCTTCTCTTCAATATTTTCATTAACTTTGGGCCATGATAGACAAAATTTGTACAAATCACTTCCATCATTTAGGGAATTCTGAATACTTTTTATGCTAATACCGAGTATCTTCTATCACTTCCTATTATACTTTTTATTTCACAAATTTCTTATCCAAGAATTCCTTTTAAATTTTGGTCTTCGCAGATTTCTCAAATGACTCAAAATGAGTGTTTACCGAACTTACAGGATTTTTTAGATGTTCCGAGGGGGAATTAGATGGACTCTTCTGATAAGTAGGTATCACCTTTTCCAAAATCCTGAATGCAAGTCCCATTAGCTCATTGTCTTCTTTGTGGAACTTCAACATCTTTTCTCTAGCCTTTAATTGGGTGAAGCATGCTATTTTCATTAGTTGAATTGGAGAGAGGGCATCTGGATTGGCTAGACCTTGAAGTAGTTCAGGTTCATCAAGCCCAATCACTTACTTTTCAAGAAGACCTTTAACTGCATCGGCAGTGTCTCTTGCGACAGTCTCTAGATTATTCTCAAGTTTCCCAGTATCTGCTTTGTGTGTTTCAACATTTGCACCATCTTCTTCTGTTTTATCTACCTTTTCTTTTCCTTCTTCTTTCTCTTTATTATTCTGTGTTATCTATAGAGGGATCCTTTTCTATTGGTTCATTACTTTCTATTTGATCTAGAGAGCTTTGAGAAGTGGAAATCTTGGCTTCTTTTCCCATCTTGTTTGGTGGATAAAGGGTACCTCCTGCATCAACTACTCTATCTATCATTTCAGTGTCTTTCTGATTTGCTTGTTCTTCTTTTGAAATAGAGGCTTCATCCAACTCAGATTGCTATTCAAAATTATTCTCTTTTTCTCCATCTAGAATTTCTTTTGTGACTATGGGAAAATTGTGCTTTTTCAATGCTTTCAGAAGAATTTCTTGAGTTTCTTCAACAATTTCACTTTTTCTCCCATCATGAGCTTGTTCATTCTCTTTTTGCTTCCAAAGTCATTTTTGACTTCCTTAAATATCATATTCATTTGATCAGGTGAAATTTGAGGACACAAGATTATCAGCTCATGTTCCCTAATTTCCAAGTCTTTGCACTTAGCATTTTCTTTTCTCAACTCTAGAATGTCAGTTAGACTTTGTGGTAACTCAGAAGTTATCTCAATTAGTGCCTTGTTATAGATGTTAAGATATTTGACCGTTGCTTCCTCCAACACCCTTTTATCTGCATCACTGTAATCATCATAGAATTCAATCATGGGTCTTAGATTACCATCCACAGTGACTGATTTTATCACATCCTTCAGTGAGAGTGTGGGTTTTTCAACATATTCCTCAGATGTTTATGTCCTTTGTCTTTTGCTGGCTCTTTTGCTTCCGGAGAGCTTCTCTTTAACTACTTTTGTTGCTTTAGCTCCGGTGGTCTTTAGTTCTTTCACTTCAACATCAGAATCTGTTTCTTCATTGTTAGTTTTGGAGCTTTTGTAGGCTTTATGGCCTTGGTTTTCTTCCTTTTGCCTTCCTCATAGGATGATTTTGCTTCAGTCTTAGAATGAATAGGAGCAGCAGTAGATCTCCTAGTTGTTCTTGTTTTGGTAGAGTTCTCTATTGGAGCACCTCCTTGAATCTTTTCTTGCTTTTCTTTCTCAATTTTCTCTATCCTTTCCTTGTTTGCCTTTACTGCTTCTTTGGTTATACCTATGCTCTCTACATATGCTTCAACTTGCTTATTTTCTTTTCTTTTTATTTTTGGTTCCCTGAGCTCAACATGAATCTTTATATTCAATTCTTCAAAGGTGCCAAACCTTTCTACTTTAGTGTCCATAGGTTGTTTCAATAGATGTTGAGCATATAGTTCCAATACATCCTCCTCAACCTCATATCCCATAGGCATGATCCAAACAATCCTTTCTTCCACTGCCTCCATCAAACACTGATCTATGTCTACCATGAAATAGATTGTATCCTTATATTTCTCAACTATTGTTTTGGGGATCCTTTCCCTAGAGTGCATCATGTTCTGAAAGTTCTTGAAATAGCTCCACATTGCTGTTCTTTGGGCTTTTCCATCACCAAGGTTATACAAATAATCTCTAATTTGTATTGCAACCAGTTTGTCACTTGTCCAGACTAATCCTCTTGAATCTGGTAGTTCATTCATAAAATAGAAGAATACGCATATGACCAATGTACCATATTTGAAAGAGTTATTCTTATCTTTCTTGACCTTTTGCAGATTCTCCATTAGTTGGTTTAGTAATAGCTCACACAAATAATAATCCACATTTTCTTTTAGCATCTGGTATGCAGCATAAATGGCAGTTGTGGAGACTGAATTCTCTCTGCTGGAGTGGTAGATTTTATAACCAATTACCATTGAGGTAAACTTGACATCCGGATCAATGATGTCATTGATGGTCATAGCTCTCTTGTCAAACTTTCATCCAGTGACTTCAAACATAGTTTGATTCTTCACTACCATTAATAAGGGTAGTCCACTAATTGAGTGCAATCCAGTCATAGCCCTAATGACATCCTTGGTGATCTTGAAGGGTTTCATTAGCCATATAAAGTTATCATGTATTGTGCTCAGTACATATTAGACCCATTCATCCTCTTCAAAGGTTGGAAAATGAATGACGTGTGCAAGATGTTTATTTTCCAGGGTTTTGAACTCCAGTTTGATGTCATAATTCTCATCCCTCAGATGGTTATCAAATATATCCAACAGTTTTGAGTTCCCAAATTCTTCAATGTTTGTGTGTATGTAAACCCTAATATCTTCCACATGTAGAACTTCGTATGAAACATCTGAAAAAGGCACCTAGCGGATCAACTTGTGCAGATTTGTATGGGTGTTTTTTGAATTTTGGACGTGGCCTCTCAGTAATATTCACAACCAGTGGAGTAGCCATCTTCAATAGTGAAATTTGAAAGCTTTGTGAGAAGAAATGCCTCTTTTTTGATCCAGGAATTCATCTTGGACAGTCGGATGGGATTCTTGCTTGAATTCGATCTTCACTCCTCAGTTTTCGTAAGTTCTTTCTCTCAGTTTACTCTTCTTCTTTTCTCTTAGATGCAAGGTGTTTTAAATGAAGAGTGAAAAGCCTTTTATGTCTTCATAAAACCTAATTTGTCTTTGTAATAAATGTGTTTCCCTAATACATCCAATTACTTTGTTTGTTGAGCAATTTTATATAAATTGCTCTGCAATCTTCCATATTCTTCTCTTTTCTTCTAGAAATCCTTCCAACTGTTATGATTCAACTTAAGATACCTTTTCTTTTTGTTCCAGATCTAAGCACTCACTTATTGGCTGGGGGAATTTGATTTCCAATACTGCTCCCCTGAGCCAAGGCTCTTAATTTAATTCCTGGAGGAATTTTCAGCACCGGATTTCGGTGCAGACCCATCACAGTTGTTTATTGTATCTTTCTTTACCCAAGTCTTGTTCATTTCATTTTGTATCTCATTCACATCAATTTTTCTCTTGCCTCTGTCTTGTCTTTGCTCATCCAGTTTTCTTCTTACCGGACCTCTTCTTCCCTTACTTCTATTTCTACAGAATCTTGCAATATGACCAGATTTATTGCAACTAAAACACACCACATTCCTCATCTGATGAGCTTGATTCCCTTTTGATTTACACTGATTTGCCATGTGTCCAAATCCATTGCAAGCAAAGTAGTAGCCATTGAAAGAATTACTGTTCATTTTTATGCTTCTACATTCATTGGATTTGTGACCATACCTCTTGCATTTGAAGCATTGATCAAAGAAGGATGGACCATTTTGATTTACTCTGCTTCTGCATTGAGTAGATTTATGACCAAATTTATTGCAATTAAAACAATTTCCATTGAATGATGGATATCTTTGGGCATTAGGTTGTCTTGCCGGAGGCCTTCTGGTTCTGTCTCTTTTGTTTCTTGGTTGAATATTTCTCTGTCTGGATCCGGAGCTTTCACCTTTCTCATCTCTAAGATCATGGTTGTCATCATTCCTTTTATGTTCTTCAATTAAAGCTTCAAGTTTACCTGAGCTTACTTTGAACTTCTCCTTATACTCATTTGCAATTTCTAGGTCATGTCTGAGAGTGATAATCTATCTCTCAAGTTCTCTTTCATTGTTTTTTCTTTCTTGTAGATTAGATTCTAGGAGACTAGCTATGCCATCCAATCTGTAGCATTCTTTAGTTCTTTCTTTCAGATTTTGTTTCATTTCTTCTTCAATTTTTGTCCTATCTTCAACTTCCTTGGTTAGTCTTATTACTCCAGTTTCCATCTCATGTCTTAGGACAACAACTTCTTCAGCTAAATTTTCACATTCTTTTGTCTTCTCTTTCAGGGCCTTGTCTTCCAACTGAGGAGGTTGATCCTTTCCTTTAGATTTGTTTAGCTTTCCTTTTAAAATCTCAATGAAGTCTTCAGCCTTATTGAAATTGTTTCAAGTGCAACAGATTTGGTCATAGAGCTACTCAGTGCAAAAGTAGAGTGAATCAAGGTGGTCCATCCTTCTCTGGTCAATGCTTTTATTGTAAAAGATATGGTCATAGATCCAATGAATGCAAAAGTATGATAATGAATAACTCTAACAACAGCTCAGAAATGTCAATTCTTTCAATGGAAAATGTTTTGCATGTAATAGATTTGGACACATGGCTAACCAGTGTAGATCAAAAGGGTATCAAGAAAATTGGCAAAGAAATGTTGTGTGCTTTAACTGCAATAGATCTGGTCATATTGCAAGATTCTATAGAAGAAGGAATAATGATAGAAAAGGTCCGATAAATAGAAACCAGAATATGAAGAGATAGGACAAAGGCAAGGGCAAAGTAGATGTGAATGAAGTCCAGAAGGAAATGAATAAGACATGGGTAAAGAAAGGTGAAATAAATAATGGTAATGGATCCACACCGGAATCCGGTGCTAATAATTCCTCCGAGAATTGAAACAGGAGCTCTAGCTCAGGGGGAATTGCATTGAAAATATAATTCCCCATGCCAGTTAGTGGGTGCCTGAATTTGGCATGATGAATGAAGATATAGAAGCCTATTGCAGATCTGTTGAAGCAAATTTCAGAAAGAAAATGGGTGATGTGGCAAATTGCAGAGCAATCTATGAGAAACTGTGTCAAGAAACAAGGTATCCAGAAAAGTTAGGGTAAAGAATTTATTACAATGGTAAATTAGGTTTTATAGAGCCTAAAAGGTCTTTTACTTAGCATTTGAATCACTTTGCATTTGAGGAGAATAGGGAGAAGAGCGCCTGAGCTGAGATTTCAAGATTTGAAGTGCAAAAAGTGAATTCGATATCCAACCCTAATTCCATGGAGAAAAAGGTATTTTCTTGCAAAGCTCTAAACTTGTGATCTTTCAAAATGGATACACCTCTAGTTGTGAATATCACTGAGTGACCTAGACCAAAGTTTAAGAAGCATCCTTTCAAGTCCACTGTAGTTGATTCGATGGGAGCATTCTCTGACATTCCATATGGAGTTCTTCACACAGAGGATGTTAGGGCTTATATTCACGTGCCTCTAGAAGAGCATAACAACTTAAGATTTGCTGAATTATTTCTTAATCACTTAATAGATGATAATTTGGAACTCAAACTGAAGTATAAAATACTGGAAGATAAGAAATTTTTGCAATTTGCTGAGTTTTCGATATTCTTAGAAGATGAATGGGTCTGGTATGTCTTGAACCGTATCCATGATGAATTTATATGGCTAAACCATCCATTTTAGATCACAAAAGATGCAGTAAGGGCAGTTACAAGGTTGAATTCAACTGGCACTCTGCCTCAGTTGAAGGCTGTGAAGAATCAAGTAGTCACAGAGGTAACCAAATCAAAATTTGATAAGAGAGCTATGACTATAAATGATATAGAGGATGATGGGATCAGATTCGCATCCATGGTGACTGGATATAAGATATATCACTCAAGCAGAGAAAACTTAGTATCTGGAACAACCATCTATACTGCATATCAGATGGTAAAAGAAGATGTAGACTATGATCTCTGTGAACTATTGCAGAAGTAGCTTATGGAGAATTTAAGAAAAATAAAGGACAAGAAGTACTCATTCAAATTTGGTACATTAATCATATGTCTCTCTTTTTATTTCTTGAGTGAGCTCCCTGGAAAGAAGAATGTGTATTGGTCTAATGACAAACCGGTAGCAATTCAAATTAGAAATTATTTGAGTAGTTTGGGCAACCTTGAGACACATAATTCTACACTTTGGGGATTCTTCAAGAATTTCTAGAATATGATGTAGGCTAGGGAAAGAATACCTAGTTGGTTGAAAAATACAAGGACACCATTTGTTTTATGGTTACTGTTGATTAATGCTAGATGGAAGCAATAGAGCCTAGAGTTGTGTGGATCATGCCCATGGGGTATGAAGTGGATGGACGTGTATTGGAATTGTATGCACAAAATTTGTTGAGATATCCTAGGGATCCGGCTGAAGAGAGATTTGGAACATATAAAGAGATCTCACAAAAATTGCATGCTGAATTCAAGGCTCCTACAATCAAGAGAATTGTGAGAAAAGAAGTTGAGCAGTTTGCTGAGAAATTTGGTCTTACCAAGGAAGCTGTGAGACTACATAGGGAAAGGAGAGAGAAAGATGAGAAGGAGAAACATGACAGGGATCAGGAAAGTGTTCCGGTAGAATCCTCTTCCAAATCAAGGACTACTATGAGTTCTGATACAACCTCTGATGCATCACCTTCTCATGCTACAGAGAAATTCAAAGAAAAACCTACCAGAAAAGAAGGAAAAAGAACAAAAGCAATGGGCAAGAGGACATATGTTAGTGTGAAGGAGGATGAAGAAGAAACTGATTCAGATGGTGAGGTCAAAGAGTTGAAGGTCTCAGGCACTAAAGCTACCAAAGTGTCTAAGGAAAAGCCCTCAGGAAGCAAAAAGTCAAGCAAAAGGCATAAGTTAGAGGCTTATGTTGAGAAGCCTACCCTTTCTATGGAAGACATCATTAAGTCAATCACTATAGATGGAAACTTAAATCTAATGACTGAATTTTATGATTATTATAGTGATGTTGATAAGAGAGTCTTAGAGGAAGCAACAGTCAAATACTTGAATATCTACAATAAGACTTTACTTGAAATAACTTCTGAAATTCTAGAAAGTCTTATAAAAATTCTAGAAATTAGAAAAGAAAATGCAAAAGCTAAAGATATTGAGCTTCGGGAGCATTTGCTAATAAAATTGTGTCCTCAAATTACTCTGGAGCAAATGGACCTGATATTCAAAGAAGTGAAACAACACTTCAGGAGTAAGTTTAGAATGAATAAGCTCATGCTGGGTGAGACTAATAAAGTAGTTGAAGATACTTAGGAGATTCTTCTGAAAGCATTGAAAAAGTATAATTTTCCCACTGTTGAAGAAGAGTTGAAGGAAAATGAGCAGCAAATTGAGGAAGATAACTTCTCCATTCCGAAAGAAGAAATATTGAGTAAACAAGATAAAGAAATGATGAAGGAAGAAAATATTGATCATGCTCAAATTCCCCTAGACAAATCTACTGAAGAAAATATAGAGATGAATACAAAAGTAGATACTCCTGCTAAAGATGATTTTGTGAAGAATAAAAAGCAAGAAGAAAAAGAGGTTAAGGACAAGGATGAACAAGAAGGAGAAACAACAAAGAACATTGAAGAGCAAAAGCAAGATGACAGTACCGGCAAGGATCTGAAAGATGGATCTGCATCTTTGGCAAGAGACACTGCACATGCAGTGAAGAAATTACTTGAGAAAGACAAGCTTGAGTTTGATGAACTGGAGCTGATTCAAGGACCTATCAATTTTGACACTCTTTCCCCTCTACACAAGATGGAGTTTGCATATGTGGCACAAGCAAAAACAAGAGAGGAGATTCTGAAGACTCACATTGAGGATAGTGAGTTGCTTGGTCTTGCCTCTAGAATTCTAGAAAAGATTATGCCAACCTTTCAAAAGGATTCATCCGATTCTCCTTCCAGTTAGTTGAAGAATTTGATAAACTCTGTAAGTACTCATTTTGAAACTTTTGAGAAGTCAACAGAAGTTAAAGTTTGAAATAAATTCAATGAAAAGAGATTTGTTGAAATAAAGAAAATAATTAGTTATGATAGATCAATGTTTGATACTAGTATAAAGAGTATTCAAAATGTCCTCTCTGAAGGTACAAAGATTTAAGTTTTGCCTAAATCAGACTAAAGTTGTTGAAGATATTGAGAAGAAGATTAAGGACTTAGAGCTTAAATTGTTTAACATCTCTCAGTCCTATAGTCCTTTAATTGAGTTTGTAACAACTAAAGAATGTCAAGTAGTGAGTTTGCAAAATAAATTGAGCAATTTGGAGATAGAAAAGGTTAAAGTTTTGGCAGATTGGATGAGCTTTTGGGACTGATTTCCCCTAATTTAAAGACTATGTATGATATATTGGTAGAATCCCAAACTACTACTGCTACTTGTGATCCTACTGATCTTCAAAAGGCAGAATCACAGGCATTTTTGTTCAGTGGGCATATATCTATTTTGGACAACATAAATAAGAACTGGGATAGTGAGTTGACATGATTGAAAACCATTTTTGGTGATATCTTTTTGCTGATGAATAAGGCTTAAGGATTGTGTGTTCATATGTGGGAGTATGTACATAGAGTTTTGAAATTTTGGTATGCGGGTCTCAGCCTTTGCCATTGATGTCAAAGGGGGAGAGGAAAAGCCGTAAAAAATGAAGAATTCACCTAAGGGGGAGCATTGGAAATCACAAGTGTATATAGTAAGGGGGAGTTGTTCTAACACTTAGTCATTTTTCACTAAGTGTTGCCATCAATGCCAAAGGGGGAGATTGTTGGCAAGAGACACTGCTAGGAATGTCAGGTGTTATCATTGATGGCAACTAAATCTATCTTACACATCTGCATTACTTCAGCGGATCATACCGGAAGTCAGATTGTAGATTTGTCTAAGTTTGGATAGACAGGAATAGAGCATATGACATGGTTCATCATCTTGGTCCGTAATTCTCCACAGGTAATCATATTCTGTTGTGGATCTAAGGGAGTGTTAAGGGATGTCAGGGCTACCTAAATCCAAGATCTTAGCCTTCGGTGATGAAAGGATTGTAAGTTACAAGCATCTGAGTATCAGGTTTTGGTTAGACAGTTCAGTCTGGTGAAGAACATGCCGACTTGGTGTTTGTTCATTGTGCGGATTAAGAAAAGTTGTTGGTTGAGTAATTTGTGAGATCTAGTGGTATTGGCCGGCATGTTGTAAGGAAAGCACAGGTGTAGAATACAGCTTCCCTAATGTCAATTCAAAGGGGATAATGTAGACAGGTACTATTTAATTCAAATACACTGATGAACACACTAGAAAATACAGAATAAACATGCAAGATAACAGAGAACAACACCAAATGTACATGGAAAAACCCTTTCGGGTAAAAAACCCACCACCACAAGAGAGACAATCTTTATTTACAGTAAGCTTAGAAAGATTACAATAAGATACCAGCCTTCACACTCAGGTATCGATTCTTAAATCATACATACAGTTCACTTCCTCTGTACAATTACAGAATGAACAATTTGATCATATCTCATCATCAACAACTGACGACCTCACCAAATCTGTATATACCACAGTATTCAAGAGCAAAACTGTTTGAACTTCTGCCCTAACTATTCGTTCCAACTGACTCAGCATTGCTGTCTTCTAACCTTCGCAATAACTATTTGTATTCATGTGAGACCTTTAGTCCCACACTCACCAAGTCGAGTTTGATATCCAAGTTTATATATATCCGAACACTCTGTAAGACTATCGTCGGTAATTTTGTTGCCAACGATGCTAGTCTAAGCCTCATCGGAATAGCTCAAACCATCAGAGACCACTCCATCATTCACATTGATGGTTCCTTGTCCCACCGATGCCCAAGCCTTCATCCTTCATCGGAGTAACAGAAGACTATCAGAGTAACTTCCACCGGCTCAGCCGATAGCCAACCTTATGCCGATAGACATATCACATCGGTATGACACATATCGATTGGGGAAGCTAGAGCATGTCAACCTAATAGAGCATGTCAGCCTGATAGCTAGCCCTTCGTCGGTGTAACCTTGCAGATCAGCCAAAGACTCCTCACTCCCGCCGACACAGAAAGTCTACCCGATAGCTCACTACCATCGGTGAGACCAAAGTGATCGGTGTAGCATTAACAAAGTCTGCCGATGCTCCAATGTGGCTGATGGCCAAGCAACTATCAGAGAGACACTGACCATTGGTAGGACAAAACAAGAGTTCACCGATAGTTCAAGTCTTGCCGATGAACAACAAATGTTGAACATGTACTTGCTATTGAGGTTACAAGCAGTAACTTGAGACATTAGGTCTCTTCAATCTCCCACTTGTCGAAGAGATTACTGCTACCTCTTAACCCTCATTCGATTACTGAGAATTATGGGCTCGAAGACCCATTTCATCTGAACACCATTTGAACTTGGTCGTACTCACTGGTTTACATAAGATTATATCCCCTTCATTGAGCTCTCCTAATGATTTAATATTTAATCAATTAAAAAAATAAAAGATTCTTTATTTTGTCAAAAGATGCTTTCATTTTGTCAAAAGATGCTTTCTTTTATTTTCTAAAAAAAATACATTTTAACAACCTTGCAAGTTTATGGAAAAAGTCAGGTTAAATGTGAGTTAAATATTATTAAAATATAATTAAAATATTTAAATTTTTATAGGAAGTTGGAGTGAGAGAATGAATTTTTCTTTTTATTTTCTTAAACTTTACTTCATTTGTTTATTAATTAATTTATCTATAATAATTATAATAGAAACAAAAAGTAAAAAGTAAAAAAACTAGAGTGTTAAAAAAAAGAAAGTTTATTCTCCATTAATTAATTAATTTATAATAATTAGAATAGAAACAAAAAGTAAAAAGTAAAAAAACAAAATAACTATAGTAGATTCTAAAAATAAAAGAAAGTCCATATTATAAAATAAAATAAATAATATATATTAATATATTATTGTATGTGTACATATATTAATATAAAAAAATTAAAAAAATAATAATTGCAACTTTTAATTTTTATTTATGATTATCATAAAATAATTCAAATAATTAAATAATATATATTAATGTATGTATATATTAATATAAAAAATTAAAGTTGCAATTATCAATTTTAAATTTTTATTTATATTTATTATAAAATAAAATAAAGAAATAAATTATATATATATATATATATATATATATATATATATATATATATTAAAAAATAGTAATTGTGACTTTTTAATTTTTATGTATGTTTATTATAATAAAATAAATGAATAAATTATATATGTATGCATGTATATTAAAATAAAAATTAAAGGAGTAATTGCAAGTTTTTAATTTTTATTTATTTTATAAGCAGCAATAGTATTTATAAAAAAATAAAAAATTTTAATTTATTTTAGTTTAATTTTTATTTATTTTTAAATGTCATGTTAATTTTCATTTATTTAAATAGCAACATTTTAAATATATAATATACAAAAATTAAAAAATTAAAAAATCATCTTCATATTTTGTATTTAAAAAGTTGAAAAATCTAATAAAAAAATGTTAAAAAAATTAGAAACATTTATTTATATCACTCAACTTAAAAAAATCTAATTCAAAATAAAAAATAAAATTTTAGAAACATTTTTTCCTATAACTCAAGTTCAAAAATAAGCATAATCTACCTTCACAACCTATAATCTAGAAAAATAATCTACCTTCACAACCTAGAAAAATAATCTACCTTCACAACCTATAATCTATTTAATGAAATAAATATTTAAGCATCCAATAAGCAGAAATAAAAATGACACACTTGACACCAAGATTTTTGATGTGGAAACCCGATTAAGGGAAAAGCCACGGTGGGGGTTAACCCACAAAATTAATACCCTGTTAAAAGTATTTTTACAAATGGGAATGCACATGCATTTGGGCTCACTACCTAGAACTCACTGCTCAAAAGAAGGATCACTACCTATGGAAAGTATCACAAGAGAGTAACAGAGATTTGAATTGATTAATAGCATCTGCCCATGCATGAAATTTATTTCCGATTAAGTACATAAACTGATTTGACACATTTCATCTTTACTCTACTCTTCTTACTGATTTGCCTTCATTTACACTTGGGAATCCTGCTCCTTTCACACATACACCTTATTTGCATACACCACACACTCTTGAATCATCTAATTTCATCATTTATATATATCCACAACATGATCTACAATCATTCTGTCAGTCAGCTTCAAGAATACTTAGAACACTTAAGAATGCTCTGCTCTGTCAGCTAGATCTATGCATAACTTAAGGTGCGGACCAAAACTTGCTCTTGGAAATCATTACTCATGTCGGCCATAACCACTAAATGCCACCACCTATCCAACAAGAAACTTCCATACATCTGGAATCAATATCTTCTGCAAGGTTTGCTTGTTCTTCTTCTGTCTGCTCTGTTAGACTGTAACCCGATACTCAGGTGCTAATATCTTTTGAATTCTTTATCATTGGAGGACAAAACTCTAGATTTATAGTGTCTTTACATTGCTGTCAACTATCTTAGATCTGTAGCATACCATGTCTTTCCACCAGAGAGATCCAGACCAAAATACTGGACCCTGTTACTGCTCTATTCCTAACTGCTTGGACTTAGACAAATTCTGATTTTGACTTCCGGTATGAACAACTTGTGTTATGCGGATGTCTAGGATGATTTTAATTTCCATCAATGACAACACCTATCAAATCAATGCAGTGTCTCTTGCTAATAGTTAGAACATTGTTCAAGATAAATACTATCAAAGGAGCATGTGAAATATCACCATAGACCTAAAAATTGTTGTATGATGCAAGAGAATAGAAGAAATCACATACTACAGGAAGAACATAGTGTCATCAATCATCAAAATGCCAACTACCACCAGATACAATAACATGAAAAGAGATCACAAAATGATGAAGCTTGTTAATCACTTGTCACATTAACGCATCAAAGTAAACATATCAACTGATAATAGCAGGGATGAAAAATATGCTAAGAAGCTCCCCCTGTCAAGAAGACTACATCATAGACATGATAGGTCATCAATACCAACATAATCCATGCTTATATCATTGCCTCTAAAACCTTGTACATCTGTCCTCAAGTACATGGATGATATATGTATCAATAGAAATGTCAGAACACTATACTAGCACATATGACATGATCTATGCATGTAAAGACAATATTAAAGCAAACAGACTTCCTGAATTAAGAACATTAGCATCAATATGCATGACCTTGTAATTCAACACCATTCACCTTAAACTTGTTAATAGGCAACACATCTGTTGGAGCACAACCACAACTTACTATAATAGACTCCATACCCTATTTCAAGGCTTGTTCATTGGCATCAAGTTTTGTCATTGAGTTCAAGTACTATCCACCAAACCTACAAATGTGACAGATAAATTTCTTTGATAAACATGATAGATAAAATGTTTTAGAGGACATTTAAGTTATTCTTTAAACCTTAAACTTTCCAAATATTACCTTAGCTTTGTCAAAAATCCTATACATGTCATGGAGGGAATGTATTTTTTAAAACAAATCATATTGTAAGTCATGGTTTTGTAAGTTTCAAGCTTAGAGTCCTTGAGTTAGGATGTGGGGTCAAGTTGAGGGTTAGGTTTTCTTTGTGTTGAGTCTCCTTTCCATATGGTTCATGCCTCTTTTAGGGTTTTCAGTTTACTTCACAAGTTTCTAGCATGAAGGAGGCACCTTCACACAGTGAAGATCTTAGGTTGATGAGATATCAATACCAAGAAAACAAGTGAGGAGATCTTTCACGTTGAATAAATCCATGAACAATTTAGTGAATGGATCCTTGCTAAGTTTTTGAAGCTTTTTGTATTTGAAAACTTTCAAATCTGTGAGGATATGCTTATATAATGTGTAGTTTGTTTTGAAGGTTTAATATTCTTGTCAAACTATGTTTTATTTGAAGTATTTGTATACAATCATTTGGAAAATTTGTATGAGATGTTAAAATTTATCATTAAGCATTAAATGTGGTTATAATGTCTTTAAAAAGATTTGTCAAAGGATAACTAAAGAAATATATTATATAGTGGTCATGAGGATAACCTACAGAGAAGGGTTTGAAAGACTATGACAGTGTATGAAATGATAGAGACACAGGGATAAGAGGCAGAGGGTACACAAACATGTAGAGAAGCTTTTAGAAGCCTACAAAGATAAAATGAAGAGATAGACCTTTGTCAAAGAGATACAAACACAATAGGTTTGGCAAAGACCTAAGACTATGACAGAGAAACAATGAGAGTAAAAGGGTATACAAAGGTTTAAGGTTTGTATTCTTCTTTCCTAATCTTCATTGCTATCTAGTATATTTATAAGGGGGTTTTTAATCAAGGGATGTCTCTATAGGTTTTGTCAAAATTTGTATGGTTAGAAATGTCTATCCTAGGTGTTGAGCAAGCCTGTCTGAACAATTTGAGATCCTGTAGAGTCATAATTACCATGAAATAGTTTTTGAAGGAATTATTTAAAGTCTCAAGGTCTATCAAGCCCTTATAAGGATTGTATCACTGTTTTATTCTCCATTTGTGATTAAAAATCTTATATAATCATCAAATTTGAGATGGCATTAAGTCATTGTTAGGGTTCTAAAAGGTTCTAGCAAGAGTAGGACTATCCCTATCAATTAGGAGATTATTTAAGGGTAGTAAAGGTCTTAAGACCATCAAATATTACATAATACTATCAAGTGTATACAATGTCAATGTCTTTTAAATGAATCAAACTTCATGAAGACTGTGAATGAAGGTCTACAAGAATGTTAAATACATTGTAGAAGGAAATCAAGAAACAAGGTTACTATCTACAGAGTTTGTAGATAGAGATCCAAGATAGTGTATGTGATATGAGTTTGTTGAGACTAGATGCACAGTAAAAATAAATACAATTAACAGTACATGAGACAAGGGTATTTCATTAAACATGTAGAGTGTTTGGAGGAGACAATGTAAACTCTATGTTTAAGCTATGGAAAGATAATAATGACTTGTTAGTAGAGGAATGTGATACAATATTAACTAGGATAGAGATGAGATGGAATGACTGAGTGAGCATGAGCTTTCATGATAGTGTAGTTGACAGTATCATAGGGATAGACCAAGCAGAAGTGAGAGGACTATGAAGATTCAATTGAACCTATAAGGCTTTGTATTAAGACTTTAGGGTTTCTTCACAATACACAAAACTATATGAGAAAATATGATAGTGTTGTGAAGAAATCACTATGAGAATAATGTAAGATATCTAAAATAAGTGTTTAAAATATCAAGCATTGTGAAGAATATTTCCAAGGGTTTTCAAATCTGCATGCTCTTGAATGAGTGAGCAATCATTGTAAGAGTTTATATTTCTTCTAGACTATAAGGAGGCCTGAACATACATATTACAAGCTTTTAGAGACAATTAAAATCTTATGAACCTTGCTTAGTCTAGGGTAGGAAACCTACAAAAACTCTAGACTCAGATTCTAAAGGGCAAGCAATGAATCAATTCCATGATAAGGCTCTTGAACAAGCATCCAAGGTAAGATACACTTGCTACTCAATTGGAAGGAATAATAAAGTCTTCAAAGTTAATACAACAGTGCTTATAGAGATCAGTATTGGTTGAAAGCCTAAATGCAGAGTGAAAGAGAGTATGGAGATCAAGTTACAAGGTGCATATCCACTATCACAAGGTGCCATACCCTAAAGAACCTTTCATTTAAGTGAAGTCAACCATTAGGTAATTTAGAAAACAATGCACATACATAAATGCAAAAGTCTCACAATGTGAAGACAAGATAGAGCAAGGAATGAGTTAGAAGGACAATGACCAATAAAGAATAGTGGCATGGGTCTACTACTGTTACTGAGAGGTTGCATGCATACAAAGATCTAAAAAGTGATATGAAGGACAATGATCTCAAATAGGGAGCGTTCAATGATTATTAGAAGGTCTACAAGGCAGGATAAGGAAAATACATTGATAAACATTGCTAAAACAATTACAGGACATTGTCACGATATTGGCAAAGTAAAGGCACCTCAAGAACAACAGATTACATAGATTACACACTTTGTCAATATCCCTCCTAAATCCTTCCCCGTTCTAAATGCTATCTCCTTTTTGTCAGCTTTTCTTCTACCTTTTCCCCTGTTCGCCACAAAAACTGTTCGTTTCAACTTCCCATCGAATGGTCTTCTCAAACGGTTAACTGTCAAATATCCAAAACTGAACGGTCAACATTTAACAACGTTCTATTGGGATTTGAAAGAGATGGTAGAAAGACTCACTCTGACAATAGAAGTTCCTGTTGATGGAGTCTGACCACCACACATCCTCTCAAAATATCGAAGAGATTGAGTTCATAGTTTTGGTGACATCCAAATCTCCCATCGATGAAAGTCAAGTCTTCGGGATATCAAAGAGACTATATTCAAATTCTCTCTAAAGTCATAGGGTCCTTCCGTTGAAACACAACTTCACATCAGAATGTCGAGGAGACTAGATTTAGAGTCCCAATTCTTTGTTTGACTCTCATCCTAACCAACCAACTACTATAACCTAACCATCCAACTCTTGCAACTGAGCCAAACTATCTTTAGAGTCATCTAGGATCATGTCTGCTAAATTTATTGAGGAAAAAAAGAGAGCTAGTAAGGCTCGTGGTTAGAATTCTAGCCTCAATTGTGGAGAAACTATCTAGTCACACTAGAAGAAAACAGACCAATCGCCAATGGCAAGCGATCCCATATATGTGTATATGTACATGTGTGTAAAATATTAGCCTACACTTATTAAGATGCTCAATTGTGAAGAAACTCTCTAGCAAGGGGTATAGACCAGTCACCAAAGGTAGGTGATCTCAATAAGCCAAAGTTTATATCCAATTTAAAACAATGGCACCAATATAGTCAACTCTTCTACTTGCCATGAGGGTTTGTCTCTATCACTGATTGTTTGTTGATATTATGCATGGCTTGGAACCACAAACACTTGAGTCCCTAAATCTTTTAAAAATGTGGCATACGCCCTTTGTAGTTGCCCTGGATAAGGTAAATCTATATGGTAGTTACAATGTGTATTCAATATCTATCTACCATTAATTTTCATGAAAATTTTCCTACCTTGAAAATCACTGACACAAAAGGCTTTCACTGTGTGCTTGACTTATTAAGGTGGATAGGCTCTATAGTTGGAAGGCTCGTCCAAATGCTCCTATAAGAATGACCTTTAAGCAAAAGTCAAAAGATGTTCAAAATGAGTTTGAACACCGGCTCACTCAGGTTTAGCTTTGTACAAGATTCATTTTTCTAATGGGATCTAGAACATACAATCATAGAATGAAAAAGTCTATCTCTCAAAGCAGGGTTCGAAGATTGGAAATATTTTATCAGGCTTTCACATTGTTCTTCATTCTGAACAATTTTTTGCAATGAATGCAGGTTATTACAGAGCTCAAAGAACAAGGACTAAATTGTGAACTGTATTTTAGAAATAAAGAAGTGAAGAAATATGTTAGTATTATGCTAACTAGCACAATCAGGTATGACTTGAGCTCTTCCAATTTATCAAAATTTACCCAACTTAGCAGTGAAGAAAAGTTCAATGTCAAGTTTAATGGTTATTTTTCAAGTGTGTGTGCACACTACTACATAGGCTTCAAGGACTGGGCAGGATGATCATGATCTAGACATTAGGGAACTAGGATTTCTGTCACATAAGCATTGTAGCTTCTTATAATCTTTTTTTTCTGTGTTCAAGTCCATATTTAGTTGAGGCTACAATATAATGGCTAGAATTGTTTTTCAGATTTTTGCCTATTCGGTTGTATTTAACATTTATTGATTGTGGGTTTTAGTGGAGAAGGTGTGCAAGATCTCCTTATGTTACTTGTGTAGTTAACACAAAAAATGATGGAGGAAAAGCTTATGTACATCAGCGAAGTTCAGGTAAGGTTCATTATAATTGTAACCTCTTGAGACTTTGCTAAGATGAATGCATTAGTTTATTCATTGTCAATAGTACTGTTGGAAGTATAGCTGATGTATTGCTAGCATTTGATTGTTTGTGGCCTTAGATGTTTGCAGTAGTTTCTCTGCATGACTTTATGTTGGATGGATGTGGGTTTATTTCATCCTTGTATAATTTCACATGTAAATGTTTATGTAATGTCACTTTAGCCATGAAATCTTCTTGGCCATACGAGAGGTGTAGATTGAGTTGAGTTGCAGATCTAATGTTCTAGCTTCCTCCAAGATTCTATTTGGTGTCCTACAGAGAGTGGAAATCTAGGGGAAGATAAAACTCCCCATTGAAAAGATCCTTTCTAATAACAAATAACACTTGTCATGTGGATTTCTTTTTGCTTCAATACATGTTGGCATTCTCTATAATATAAATTGTTGCATTTGGTTTGCCTACCTATTCCACATGATTTCTCAAACTCCTACACCTCCATATATATAGAATACCCGTGCTTTTCTTTGAATGTGTAAAACACCATGATTTATATCACCTCTACCTTGCATATTGAAGAACACTCATCTATAGTCCTCCTCTGAGCATAGCAAAATTAAAACTTATTTGTTGCAAGGATTGGGATAATTTAGTGAGAGAAAAAAGAATAAACACATAGATGAATATGGAAATAAATAAGAAAATCATAAATCTCAAAGTTGTTGGGAATTACTCCATACAAAGCTGATCTTTTATGGAGTTTTCCTTGACTATAGTGGCCAATGCATGAACCATAGGAACAACAATAAGTGTCATCACAAGCTTAGGTACATGCCATACTTCCATAACTTTAGCAAAAGAGAATAAGTTCATTGTGCCTTAAATGGTTATGTACAATGAAACAAGACATGGAAGAAGCTGATACATTCCTCCATCATTTGTTGGAATGCTAATTTGGAAATCAACTGTAGCTCTATTCATTACAATCCCAACCAAAATAATTCTCATCATTACTTTCCTATAGCTCTATCCTTGGATTCCATTTATCATTAAGCATATATACATTGCCCCTTTCTTTCCATTGGCAAGCACCCAACCTAGAAAAACAATATGGTTAATACAAATCATGTGTAGCCTCTTCTAATATTGTATTCCTGTGCCAAGTTATTTTACTACCACACATCCTCCAAACAAAAATACCTCTGTCTATTTATTCCCATATGCAAAGCAGTAGTAGACAACTGTGTTGGTCTCCCTCTAGTTTGGCATTTTCCCACCTAAAAAATATTGTTCACTAATGAAAATTGCCCATATTTTATTTTGCAGTTACTATTCATGCCTAGTGCCACTCTTAATGACATCTTAATGATATAGTTTAGAGTGTCCTCAAGATATCCAGCATGAGCAAGAAGGTCAACCATGCACACATAATGATCAATTGTAGGTGTAATGCAATAAGGGTTACTAATATGATTGAAGTATGTACAACCCTCATCCACTGAACCTACATGGCTGCATGCACATAGAACACAAACAAAGTTTACAATGTTAGGATATGTTATGGAGTGCTTCATTAATTCAAATATTTTGAGGGCATCCATGCAAAATCCATTTTGTGCATATCCTGCAATCATTGCATTCCAAGAGATGATATCTCTTTGAGCCATTCCATCAAACAGTTCATGTGCCTTATCTATACTTCCACATTTTGCATGCATGTCTACCTGACAAAAACCCCCCTTCAATTATGTTATGATGGATGTCCATACCCTGTTCCAAAGCTCTCATTTCGGCACAGGCAGGGAGTATGCTGTCAAAGGTTGTCGAATTTGGCTTTACACTTGTTAATTGCATTTGCTTGAAAGTTTCTAAAGCCTTTTCAACAAATCCATCTTGTGCATATCCCGCAACCATTGCATTCCATGAGATGAAATCTCTTTGAGGCATTCTGCCAAACAGTTCACATCCCTTGTCAATGCTTCCAAATTTTGCGTACATGTCTACCAGGGCAGTTGGTGGGTGTCTTCTTCATCGAGATGACTTTGCCTGTTCGGTAAGACTCTTGGTGGTGTCTCTTCAAAAACCTGATTGCAAGTTGAGACTCGTCGGTGTGACTATGTGCCATCGAAGGGACTCTAAATCTAGTCTCCCTGACATTCCAAGCTTTATTTAATCCTGTTGTTATTAAGCATTTAAGCTTAGTTTTTTATAGTGGTCAAATCATATTATTACCAATCATGTCTTGTATCTTTCTCCATAGTAAGTGGGAGCTTGCTCTATTGTAGTAGTCTGTTGCTCTCATTGTATTTCAGAATATGTCCCTACAAAATGGTAAAATAGTACTTAATTTATTATCTTGTTCTTTGTATCATTCGTAACCTATTTTGATTTTCTGTTATGTGTCATCTATTCACTACCTAAATCAATATTGGAGAACTTAATTGTAATGTCTTAATAGAAATAGATAATCACATGGGAATCAAAACTTGAGGCATATATGGTTTTGTATTGAAGACACAGAACTTTATTGTTGTGTTACCTTGGCTGCCAGATTTTGTTAAAAGCATTTGGCTGTTGTGAGAAATTTTCTTAAATTCTCAAGAATTTTTTATGATCTTTTAGGTTAGTGTAAATCCTGAACAACTAGGGTAAATAAAGACCCCAGATGCCTAAACTATTTGTTTTTGTGTTTCTATTTTAAATTTTGGGTGCAACATATTTCTCCCATTTCTAAGTACCATTTTCCAGCTCTTAGTACAACAAATGCTCCCAACATTCTTGTGGAATGCTCTAGTGGGCCTCAAATATAGAAAAAATAGTTGAGCAAAAATAAGACAGTTAGGAGAAAATAGTCAATTATATATTTAGAAAGTTATAATAAATGACATTAATTTCTACATTTAAATAATAATATATAGATAAATCACTACAATCCATCTTTTCAATTGTATTTCAAATGTTATAGGTTTGTTCAATTCATTGCATAGACTTCAAAGTTTCAAACTTTATATAAATCCTCTACTTGAATACATTTTCTCACATCACTTAAAGCTGTGTAGGAAATGAAAATACTTGCTCAAATATGAATGCTGCCAAAACCTAGAGATATGAGTATGTGGATACCCTGTCACTAAATCCAAGTTCCTAGCTGAGGTTGTTGTAAGTTCTTAGTTTACCCATATTCATTTTTTTTAATGAAACAGGTAGGTCTAACTACATACAAGATTGTCATGGAGAAAGACATAAGGCTAATATTGTAATGTAACTAAGCTGAAAGCTTCTTTAAATATGCAACGATAAAAGGGGACAATACAAGCCTAATTAGTAAATTACAAACATTCAAATCCTATATTGACAGTACTTAAAGGGCATAAATAAAGATTAGGGTTAGAGAGGTGTACATTTTTCTAGCATGGCTCCATGGAAGATGTAGCGCCCCCTCTCGTGTTGGGCAAATTTCCTAACCTACCAAAGGTTAGGGCAAAGCATGAAATATACCAATGATGCATGTAAATGAAATAAGTAACTCACCCCAAAACAATCTATCCTGAAGGCTGAAACAAGGTTTTGGCGCATTGATCTCCCCCTAAGGTGGCCAGGTGAGACACTATCTTTGGCAAAGGGGCTAAAGGTGATCTCTCAAATTATAGGGAATACTTGCCAACAAGGATGGTAGGTGGTCATGGCTAAGTTGAAAAAATAACCTATTCTGATAGACTTGAACCTGTTCTGTTCAAATTCTTTGTAGAAGACTTTGGAAGCTCAATTGTTGATAAACAAGTGCATCAAGGGTGTAAGAGCAGTTTTGTGAGCCTCAGATTATAAGCTAAGAACTTCCCAGTGGAGAGAGCTAATAGTTTCCTATGTATACCATAATGTCTTTGGATTGGTTATCTCTAATCATTTTAATTTTTAATGGGTTCATCTTAAGACAAATTTTCCCTCTTTGGGTCAAATGGGATGAATGACATGTTCAATAGACCTAAGTGATGGGTGTCTTGAAGGATGACCCATAAGACAAGGTAGTCAGGCATTTGATTGGGACCTAAAAGAAAAACTAGGGTACCTATTGGGCCCAATGGCTCCAGGTCCATCAGGAACTTGATCTTAACCCTAGCCACAACCCACTTCAACCTGTTACGTGTCACTTGGTGGGAGGTAAATGCACCCTAACTTTTAAAGCAAAATGTGAGACCTCATTTTTAATGTACACAAATATAAGTTATAACATAGATGCCAAGAGTTGGCAAAATCCCTGCTTATGCATACTTTTAATGTAGTAAGTAAATTAGGATGCCTAGTAGGACTCTTGTGTGGAATTGGGAGTTCCTGCCTTGCAGTTTTGCAAAAACTCTAGTGCAGGACACTTTTATTTTCTGACAGTAGTGTTTGGGTAGAGGATGAAGCTTTGAAACATTTTGGGTTGCTCGATCATTGTATCTTGTAATGGATTGAAATATAAAATTTGTTGTAGTAGTTCAGAATCCCTGGGAAATGAAACCTCACTCTTTTGAATTGGGGACAAGAGGAAAAGGGGTAGCTAAATTGGAAACTGCCTCAGTTAGTCCCCTAGATGGTATCTTTCAACCTCAACTTGGCCATATGGAAAATATGTTATATGATGCTCTAATATGCAATAGTGATGTGGTGTGTGTAGAAAATGATCCTAGAATATGAAACCCTAAGAGGCAAGCTAAGCTAGACTGGTGTGTGAGTGTTGTGAAAGGAATGACGGGTGATGATTCACAATGGACTGATTGGGAAGGGATCTAAGGATGTGTATGCAGATTAGGGAGAGAATAGGGATCTTAGGAAACAATTTGGATAGATTAGGGATGATATGAAAGCAAACACAAATAAAAATGGAAGGAAATACCTGTGATGTGAAGGTTGCAAGAGTGGAAGGCTTGATGGATGATGTCTCTATTTACAAATTTGCAAGATCTTCAATTTACGAGCTCCAAGTTGTTGTAGTATGGATTTTGTAGAAGAAAACTTAGCATTGAGAGTAAGAATGCCCGAAAACTTAGCATTGAGAGTAAGAATGCCCAAAAACTTAGTATCACCTGATTGCTTTCTCTACACTTAGTATGGAGAAATTGATGATATATTTTATTTGCTTTCTCTACACTTATTTGCTTTCTCAGACTCTTCTTCTTCCGCTCTGAGAAGTAGGGGCATCACCCCCTACCGCCACGCCTGCCTTCTTCTAAAGTGACAATTTTTTACGTTTTTGGTCAAAATCACATTCCCTCCATTAATTCCCTCCAAAACTAAAGTGAAAAACTTATATTATAATTTTAATTATAAAATTATGAAATTATATTACAATATAATTATTTATTATTATAATATTTAAATAATATGAAATATTGCCGATGATGGCATGGTTCGGTGGTTAAGTCGCTCAGGATGTAGTGGCGGCCACCAGAGTTCAAACCCCCACTGGGCCAACGAGCTCGCAAGGCTTTACGCCTTCGCTGGGCCAATGAGCTCGCGGGTTTGAAGTGTTCTTCCTAGGGGATGAGGTCCCCCAGTTGTGGCCTCACCGGTTCATTGCTCCGGGCAAAAGCATTCGCGTGGAGCCGGAGGGCGTGTCGCACCAGCGTCGCCGGTCACGTTAAAAAGTTTACCAGGCGCATTAAAAAAAAAAAAATAAATAATATGAAATATTTTTAAATTATATTTAACATAAATTATATAATTACTTTGTTGTATAAGTTATAAATTGTACAACTTAAGTTATTAAATTATATAATTTCAATTAATTTAACTTAAATTATACTTGTGCATACTCGACTTTCAAAATTAAATAATTTATCAATATTATAGTATATTTAAAAGTTTTATAATTAATAAGGGTGTGTGCAAGAAGTTGTGTCCACTTATTGGCCAAAAAGTGGAAGTGTTTTCCCTGATTTTCAGAATTTGTCACATTTGACCTAAAAATTTGAAGCACTTAAAGGTGGAATCTTGGAAAAAGTCACTAAATATAAAATGTAGTACTCGAAGTCTAGTTTCCAAATATGTAATTTTTTTCAATACCTAGATGATAGAAATTGATTTTGAATAGGCGTTTCTAAAAACCACTATTTAAAAGTCACTTTTTTTTTTACTATACCATGTACGTGTACGTCAACCATATTTTGACCTAAATAATCATATTTTTCAAAATTCTTTTGGGAAAAGATTTGTAACTCACTGAAGCACATTTTCCATATTTATTTGTAATTTTTTATTGAATAATTTTTTTTTAATTAATTTTTTATTGGTCATTTTTTGTCTTTTAAAAAATCATCGTGTACGTCACGCATAAGATGACCTAAACTTAACACTTTTAAATTTTTTTTTTTTAAATTGAAAAGAATTGTCTAAAGTATGTTTTCATACAATTTTTTTTACAAAAAAATATTTTAATAAAAAGTTATTAAAATATTAAAAAACCTTGATAATTCAAGTTTATGGACCTATTTCATCAGAAATTGATTAAAAAATAGAAAAATTAATCCAATTGTAAAACAAATTACATATTTGGAATCTACATTGTCTCCTCTATAATGGGTTTTAATTTCGTCAAAATATTCTGCAAAATAGACCTTTAGATATATGCCCAAAGTCACTATTTTGTTGTGACATTGACATGGCCTTCAAGTTGCAGGTCAAACCAGGTCCAGAGGTCAGGGTCAGGTCCCCAAAGCATTTTTCGAAGTGGGTTACAAAACAAAACTTGAGCCTAAAATTCAAATTTTGAATAATGGGATCCCGTTTACTAAATGCGATCCCGTCTATTAAACGGGATCCCGTTTCTTCATGCATCAGTCGAAAATAAAATGGGATCCTGTTTAATAAATGGGATCCCGTTTATTATTTGCCTATTTTTTAATAAGACTGTACTATGACTGTCATTTCTACAACTTGCTCTACAGTACGGCCGACAGCGACTCTTGCAGCATTCTTTGCCATATTTTTTTCTTTTGCAGGTCCATCAACTTGAAATATTGTTTGTATTTTGATAGAAGCCATCATGGAGACACTATTTGAGTGGAATTTTGTTGAATTGGTACTTGTTTGAAGGACTTGAAACACATTCAAGTTTTTGACATTCATTTGTACATGCTTCATAAATTTTTTAATCATGGGATCACAAAGTCGTAATAAGAGGAAAGATAGGAAGCTATTAACCCTTGAAGAAATTGAAGCAAAGAGAGAGAAGGAGGCAAAAAGACAAAGATATAGAAGAATAAAGATTCAATCAATGAATAATGCTGAAGCATCCAATTCCACAACTATTGAAGATAAAAACATTGAGGAGACTATGGATGTAGACGATGCAAGTTTGCAAGAGGAGAATGTGGAAACTAATACGATTATACAAACTACTCCTGGTATGTCTTCAAATCCCTCTATTAATGCTATGGAGAATGTTTCAATAGGCACAAATCTAGGTACTTCTTCAAATCCACCTTTGAATGAAATAGAAATAGTGTTGATAGGAGATTTAAAACAAGCTGGATATAACAATGTTGAGATTGATAATATTCGTAGAGATCAAAATTTGAAACAAATTGTTGTTGAAAATGAAAATGAAAATCCTTTTGTTGTTGAAAATGAAAATGAAAACCGTTTTGTTGTTGAAAATGAAAATGAAAACTATTTTGTTGTTGAAAATGAAAATGAAAATCCTTTTGTTGAAAATGAAAATGAAAATCGTTTTGTTGTTGAAAATGAAAACGAAAATCCTTTTGTTGAAAATGAAAATGAAAACCGTTTTGTTGTTGAAAATGAAAACAAAAATTCTTTTGTTGAAAATGAAAATGAAAACTGTTTTGTTGTTGAAAATGAAAATCATTTTGAAGTTGAAAATGAAAATGAAAGTCTAGGATGTGATGTTGAAAATGAGAAATATTTTTTCAAAATTGAAAGAGATGTTTTGGATAATCTTCCTGGTAAAATTTCTTAGAGACAAATAAGAACACATGCCAATAGATTATACAAGGAATTTTTTTATCGTAAAAAACTATCATTTCAATGTCAACTAATGATGCAATTAATGAGAATGTGGAAAATGAGAAAAGTAATGAAAATGTTAGGCATTTTTGTTAAACCAAGAAGAAAAGATCAATCACTAAAACATGCTATGTCTACTGTTGCTAGTGCCATTGAGTCTATTGGAAGTAATAGTCGATCCAAAGATAAAAATGTAGCAAGACGAGCTATAACAACTACTATAGTGAATAAAACAACTTTGAATAGAAGAATGGTAAGCAATATTAGTGGAATTCTAAAAATACATCCTAAAACATTGGTAAGAGCGGCAAAAAGAAGAGAAAGTATAGAAAATGATCCAATTAACCAATGTTGGAGTTTTAGTGGTTGACTCTCGAGATCTGACATGAAACTGAATGTTGAAATCAGATATTTGATCAAAAAATATTGGCATGATAATACTAGGGTATCATCTAATGCTAGAGATGTTTTAAAATTAAGAGTGGGGTCCAAAGTTCGCAATCCTCATCCAAAACACCTATTAGATACAACGCAAACTAAATTTTATAGAAAATTTTGTGATGAATTAGTGTTACCTGGTAATATTAAAATAAGTTAAAGATCTTTTGAAAAATGCAAACCATGGTATGTAAAGATTAATAAGGAATGAATATCTTGTTGTTGTAAAACGCATGTTCAATTTCATTATTATTATGATGTGTTTCAATATATACATTGTACTTTACATCGTAACATGATTATACATGAATGTGATATTAATATGCCAACTGAAGCAATAAAAGAGTTTATATCAAGTTTGTTCTGTGAAAGATCTAATGAAAAATTATTTTATTTAAGTTCATGTATTTCTAGACAATGCACTAGTTGTGGCAATCTTTCTTTGTTAAGAGTTTGTATGCATGAAAGTGTTGAAAATAATTTTGGACAATAATTAGTGGATGTTAAAAGATTTAAGAATGTTGAATATTCTTTAAAAGATGGAAAAATTAGAAAGCGTTGTGATTTAATTACAGAAAATGTTAGTGTGCATGCATTCATATCAGAATTTAAAAGTAAAATTGTACCAAAATATGTCAAGCACTCTCAACAAGCTCGATGGCTTGATGGACAATTTCGTGAATGTAGAAACACATTTCCAGTTGGTACTATACTATCAGTGGTTGATTTTGTGGGAAACTATACTTTAGTTCTGCAAGAGGAAATTCAATCACAATATTACAATTCAGTGCAGGTTGCTATGTTTGTTCATATTGTTTATAGACATGCAGATGATAGCACAGAGAATGATAGAAAAGTTTTGAGGGAGTATCATTTCTATTTGAGTTACAACTGGTTACACTCATCAGAGTTTGTTCAATATTATTTCAATATATTTTATACAAATTTAAGAGAAAGAGGAATCCAGATGACTGAACATCTTATATGGTCAGATAATTGTACGGGACAGTTCAAGAATGCTCGAATGTTCTATTGGTTAAGTAGGGTTCACAAGGAGAATAATGTCCAACATATGTGGAATTTTTTTGAAGTTGGACATGGTAAAGGAGAACATGATGGAGCTGGTGCATGTGTTAAAAGAATTCTTGCTAGACAATAATTAAAATTTGAGGATGCAGTAAAATTTAAAGATGCACGTGGATTGTAGATTGGTGCAATACAAGATTATGTACACCTGGATCAAGCGAGTACTCTACAGTTCGTCGATTCTTTTGGTTGGTTGAAGAAGAAAACATTCTACCTAGACTTGATTGCCAGACAATCAGTGGATCTACTAAATGGCATTCATTTAGGAGTTTGAATGCAAGTACATGGACTATCTGGACAAGGGAGCTTGCATGTTTTTGTCAGTTTTATATTTTAGGAGATTAGGAAGCATGTGAGAATACAGAATGGGTTGAAGAGTGGAAGTAAAGACCATTGACACTTGCACAAGCACACAATCAAAGTGAAACAACAATTGAAGACAATGATCAACTGTTTGTATCAAATGATTATGATTGTGTTTCAGACCTTGTATAAGAAGGTAATTTAATTCAAATCATTTCATTTTATTTCACTTCATTACTAATTTGTAGTGCTTTTATTTATTTATGTGTACATATGAATGCATGTATGTTGATTGGTCAAATTTTATGGACATGTGCAAGTTATTGAATCAAAATTTGTTTACAGGACATGTGTATGCTGTTGTTGCACCAAAGAATAATGAAGAGGAAACTGAATATTGGTTGGCTCATTGTGTGGAGACTAAACATAAGTTAACAACACCTTGAGAAGATGATGATGGCTTTCCTTATCCGACAAGTTTGGTGATCCCCTTAAGACATCCCCTTAAGCAAATTTTGATAACAAGTCTTTGATCCCCTTAAGCATATTTTAAGAACTTCTTTGATCCCCTTAAGCAAATTTTAAGTATTTCTTTAATGATGGCTATCATTATCTAATAGGTTTGGTGGTGGTTGTTGGCACTTGGCTATGGAAATACCTAATAAGGAAGAATGGTTTGCCTACATTTGAAGATTATGAAACACATAAGAAGATTATACACTACTCACATTTGGTGTTGGCAACAAATATAAAACTGGAGAGGTATCATGGAAAACCTACAAATAAAGAGCTATGGAACATTTCTATGGAAGACCATGAGACAATCATCGATGCATTGGAAAAAAGAGAGGATGGAGATGGTACAATGGAATAAGTAAATACAGGTAAATATAGTTAAATAGATTTATATTGTTGTTTTAAATACATGTTTTGATATTTTTTGTGCGTTATTAGTTGAAATTGATTTAATTTGTCCTTTTATATCCTTAGGCCATCATCACAAATTCATCACATACTTTGAAACAAAAACTTGAGAGGCACTTGTAAATATAGGTACAAATTGTGTATATCTAGATAGTTTTATATAAATTAAAATACATGTTTTTATTCAGATACATTGCTAAATTGCTTGTATTATTTTTACATTAGGTGGCATGAAGACCTACTACATTCCCCTCAAGTTTTGGATTTTCTTGAGATGGCATATAACCACATTTTGTATTTACATTATTTTGAGTTGGCATATATGTACATACACAATTACATTATTACACATTTTGTACAGAAATTTGTATACATGTGTATGTACACAATTTTATACTTTACAGTAGTAAATTTATCAAAATTATTATTCTATGTATTTTATTTGTTATTTATGTCCATGTTTTTCTACTTAGAATTTACCTTAAATTTGATTTTATTATAAATTGTTCAATTTGGTTGCCTTGGGCAACTTCACCAAATTTTGAGAACTTAAGATGTCCCCTTAAGACATTGTAAATTAGGACCCCTTAAGACATCCAAAAAGTTAGCATCAAGTTGTAGGTTAATTGCAAATGATACGTGTCTAGGTAGCGAATGTAATCACATTTTCATTTTTTCAATTTTCATGTTTATATTTTTCAATTTTTGAGTGATCTAATGAGCCAGCTTCGTTGGTGAGTAGTGTGTAGGAGCTCTCTATAACAAATCAAGTTGCCCTATGACAAGGTTGGATAGATAGAGTGGTGTAGGTTCCTATTGTGTTATCCTTATCACACATTTATTATGACAAGGTGGTACTATCAACACTACCTAGCTAAAGCTCTTTTAATAATCTTTTTTTTATTTTTTTTATTTTTTTGTCTTTTAATAATCTTTTAAGCCACATTGATTTTTTGATGTTTTTATTGCACTTTTATATTTGGCCTTCGTGGATGATAGAGCCCCTATAGGTTGATTTTTATTACTCCATGTGATAGTCCCTACACCAAATTTAAAGAAATAGTCCTGGAAGTATATTTCTTATGAACAAAATTACCAATATAGTTAACATCACAATAACCATATAAATTTGCATTTTGGTGTAGGAAAAAAAAACCATATTTAAAAGTACTTTTAATATACTTCAATATTTTTTTAGTCATTTTCCCATGATCCACATATGGATCTTGCATGAATCTAGATGCAATACTTACTACATAAGTAATGTCTGGTATAGGTATGGTATGGTAAATAAGGCTTTCTACTAACTATCTATACAAAGTAGGATTGGTCTTTTCAAATAGAGGTTTGGAGTCAAGTTTAATACTCAATTCAATAGGAATAGCAGTTGGTTTATAGTCAACCATAATTGAATTTTTTAAGTATATATCTTATTTGTATCTTGCTTGTGATACCCTAATAGATTAATGATCCTAGAAGATAATCATTCCTAAGAAATGATGCAGAAGCCCTAAATTAGTTATTCAAATATCTGGTTCAATTTATTTTTTATATTTGTGGATTAAAGAAATAAGACTACTCGTAATGAGTAAGTCATCCATATATAATACAACTATAATGATTTGACCATGTTTTTAACATTAACAAAGAGGTCATTATCAAAGTCACAAATAGAGAATCCAAGAGATTGGAAAAAATATTGAACTTTGCATGTGAAGGACTAAAAATGTCCACTTTCTCATATGGTATGTTGGCTCCTATCATTGAGCAAGTGGAGTTAGGTAAAGTTTATGCATGGGGGATTGACATCCTACCTTCAAGGTCTACCATGACCTTTATTAGATTGTGCACCATAAGGCACTAGGATTTAGTCATCCTTCTCTAGTTATGGTATGGATATTGGAGCATATTAGACCAGGTATCAATGACCCATGCCCACACCAGATCTTTCACTTTCTTGAGGTATCAAGTAGTGTTGATTGGGTTACTATGGCACATGATTACACATTTACACGATGGTGACTTTGACTAACACAAACAAATTATTACAAACCCATACATAGAGATAGAGAGGAGATGGGTCTAGGAGATGACATGACTAGATATTATTGAAAAAGGGTGACTTTCTAAAGGATTTCCCCTAGTACACTCCCATGCTACAAATCTACTTAAGATGTAGTAGAGGTTGGTCAAGGGACACTCCCATGGACTCTTACTCTAGGGACTCCTATTACATCGTCAACACAAGAACAAGCACCAAGGCACTTGGATAAATATAACTATAACCATGCTAGGATCATTTAATATAACTTAGTTGATCTAGATGAGAAGATGTCAGAGATTGATCGCTCCTAGTAGGCAAGAGATCATCATGATTATCTCACTTTTTAATTCTTTGTTTTGATTTGCTTACCATTTTATTGCTTAAAATTTGACCAGGACCTAAATATGCATACCATGAATGAATGGAGGAACTTTATTAGGACATCATCACTACATATTCTTTCAATGCAATTTCTTCATTAAGCACAAATCTAGATCAACACCAGCTGACACTTACATAGAGATTTATATTATTGAAAAGGGGCAACCTTCTAAAGGATTTCCCCTAGTACACTCCCATGCTACAAATCTACTTTAGATGTAGTAGAGGTTGGTCAAGGGACACTCCCATGGACTCTTACTCTAGGGACTCCTATTACATGGTCAACACAAGAACAAGCACCAAGGCACTTGGATAAATATAACTATAACCATGCTAGGATCATTTAATATAACTTAGTTGATCTAGATGAGAAGATGTGAGAGATTGATCGCTCCTAGTAGGCAAGAGATCCTCATGAGTATCTCACTTTTTAATGCTTTGTTTTGATTTGCTTACCATTTTATTGCTTAAAATTTGACCAGGACCTAAATATGCATACTGTGAATGAATGGAGGAACTTTATTAGGACCTCATCACTACATATTCTTTCAATGCAATTTCTTTATTAAGCGCAAATCTAGATCAACACCAGCTGACACTTACATAGAGATTTATATTATTGAAAAGGGGCAACTTTCTAAAGGATTTCCCCTAGTACACTCCCATGCTACAAATCTACTTTAGATGTAGTAGAGGTTGGTCAAGGGACACTCCCATGGACTCTTACTCTAGGGACTCCTAAATTACATGGTCAACACAAGAACAAGCACCAAGGCACTTGGATAAATATAACTATAACCATGCTAGGATCATTTAATATAACTTAGTTGATCTAGATGAGAAGATGTGAGAGATTGATCCCTCCTAGTAGGCAAGAGATCCTCATGAGTATCTCACTTTTTAATGCTTTGTTTTGATTTGCTTACCATTTTATTGCTTAAAATTTGACCAGGACCTAAATATGCATACTTTGAATGAATGGAGGAACTTTATTAGGACCTCATCACTACATATTCTTTCAATGCAATTTCTTTATTAAGCGCAAATCTAGATCAACACCAGCTGACACTTACATAGAGATTTATATTATTGAAAAGGGGCGACTTTCTAAAGGATTTCCCCTAGTACACTCCCATGCTACAAATCTACTTTAGATGTAGTAGAGGTTGGTCAAGGGACACTCCCATGGACTCTTACTCTAGGGACTCCTAAATTACATGGTCAACACAAGAACAAGCACCAAGGCACTTGGATAAATATAACTATAACCATGCTAGGATCATTTAATATAACTTAGTTGATCTAGATGAGAAGATGTGAGAGATTGATCGCTCCTAGTAGGCAAGAGATCCTCATGAGTATCTCACTTTTTAATGCTTTGTTTTAATTTGCTTACCATTTTATTGCTTAAAATTTGACCAGGACCGAAATATGCATACCATGAATGAATGGAGGAACTTTATTAGGACATCATCACTACATATTCTTTCAATGCAATTTCTTCATCAAGCACAAATCTAGATCAACACCAGCTGACACTTACATAGAGATTTATATTATTGAAAAGGGGTGACTTTCTAAAGGATTTCCCCTAGTACACTCCCATGCTACAAATCTACTTAAAATGTAGTAGAGGTTGGTCAAGGGACACTCCCATGGACTCTTACTCTAGGGACTCCTAAATTACATGGTCAACACAAGAACAAGCACCAAGGCACTTGGATAAATATAACTATAACCATGCTAGGATCATTTAATATAACTTAGTTGATCTAGATGAGAAGATGTGAGAGATTGATCCCTCCTAGTAGGCAAGAGATCCTCATGAGTATCTCACTTTTTAATTCTTTGTTTTGATTTGCTTACCATTTTATTGCTTAAAATTTGACCAGGACCTAAATATGCATACCGTGAATGAATGGAGGAACTTTATTAGGACATCATCACTACATATTCTTTCAATGCTATTTCTTCATTAAGTGCAAATCTAGATCAACACTCTGACACTTACATAGAGATTTATATATGACAACTGATTATTTCTATTGATGTCAATCTATATATCTTATTATGGTTGATCTCAAATGTTTACATTTCTTTTCCTTCATGCACATGGTTAGATTAGAGTTTGATTTATGATTAAATTTAGGGATGCTTGTATATACATATGTATGTGATGTTATGCTTTTATAGTTTATGATGTATATGTAATGTATGTATGCATGGATAACAGATATATGTATGGATGCATCTAAACTAACATGATGGTTTTACATGATTATTACTTGGATGACAGGATTGCATTTATTGTGTGACATGTAAATATATAAAGTCCATGTTCAACAATATATATATAAAGTCCATGACAAACAATATATAACATATAGTCCATGAAATAGTCAAATTATACATATAGCCCATGTTGAATAACCTATCACATACTATCTCTATCATCAAGAGTCTTCTTCACACCACGCGAACTACTCAGATGACCTGAATCACTCTGCAAAAGAGAAAGATTTAGATGAAATTAGATGTAAGATGATAAGGAAATCTAATTTAATGACAATTTTTAAATTTATAATTTATCATAAAATTAAATTACCGTGTGAGGCTGAGAGGCATGCTCTGGTGCACTTGGACCTGTCTCTCCATGCTCTGAATCAATCTATTTAATACAAGAGAAAGTTCAAGTTGAAATTAGATGTACTTGACGATTTTAAAAATGATTTAATTCAATTTAATTTATAAGTTATCATATTTAAAAATTATTATACCGTAAGAGGAACTTGTTGTGAATCCTCTATTCCAGGACTTGTCTCTACAGGCTTAGCTCCATGACATGTATCAAGCTATAAAAGAAAAAGAATTTTGAATGTACATGTCAACATATATATATATATATATATATATATATATATATATATATATATATATATATATATATATACTTTAAGTTCACAACGTATATTTTAATTGTTCAATTTTAAAAATATAATCTAAATTTTAAATTATACCGTATCAGGCTGCCCATCTCCTCTGTCCTCTTGCTTTGCATGTGCTGTGTGTTGATGAAACGTGTCACTAACAAGCTCCTACAATGTCATTTATATTTAAGTTAGCACATGTGTGTACAAATTAGGTTTTAAAACATATATATAATTGACTTGTACACATGTTATATGTTTTTCAACAACCTGAAATGCAGTCAACTCCTGATATAAACTTGGATTATCCAAGTGTGCTACAATGCCCATCCTCATTGTTGTGTCAACCTGCATAGACATATTTATAAAATATTAAATAGTACATGTTTTCAGATACACTGATATCAAAATAGAAAAATTTAAGTATATATATAGTTTTTTAAAACAATATACATACTATAAGAGTGTCATGTGAGATGCCCAATGATGGAGGAGCGCTCGAGACACCCTGAGATGGAGGATTCAATGTGGAAGAACCCTGAACTAGTTCATAAATATTTAATTGTACACACATTCAAGACTAAATTTTACAAATTTACAAATCATTGAAAATGTACCCCAAATGGGTGCCCGAGATGAACAAGTGTCGATGAAAAATTAATTCGATCAATGGTGACCCCTGTTACCATCATCTACACCAAACAATTTAATTGTTAAAATATTACAATTTAATTGATCTATATGTTGATTAAAAACACGTGGTTAAAAAATTGTTTTAAATTCAACATGTGTACATAACCTATATATACCTATGTTGAATGATCAGTGGGATGATCCTCAGCAAATAGATAATCAACAAATGATTCAGTGCCCACATTATCAGATGATGCATGTGTAGCTGAAGTGGGTGCAGCTGCCTGATAAGGTCCATAACACAATTGATTGCAACTCGTACATGTATGAGGCATTGACACATGTGGAGTGGTACTAGGACCACTTCCATCATCAACTCCTCCATGCTCTCTAACTCAAGCTACCATCATAGAAGTCTGCTCATGTAGGCTACCTAAGAGTGCACTTAATGTGCCTAGTGTGGATACCACTGCACGATGCTGGAAGGGCAAAGGAATGGTAGCAACAAGAGGGTCAATAAGAGGTTGAATAGGCACTGGTCGTTGGGGATCAACCCGTGCCCCCAACCTCTATTGTGGCATGCCACCACCAATACCCTGGAATGATCTAAAATCAAAGTAGTTGGGTTTTTTATTCATAACAAACTCTACATATAATTTTCTCAAAAAATATAAAGGAACCTCACAATTAGCATGAGGTGGATAATCAAACACCATCCACCATCTATCCCAAAAATTGGTAGACATTCCTTCATGCCTACACCACCTGATTGTTATTCTTTTCTTATTTGCAGGAATAGGTTCATTTGTAATGGGATGTCTAAAATATTACGCTAAATGAGATTTTGTGATTTTAAGATCCAAAATAGTCTTATAGGAGAGGCCATCAGCATAAAATTGGCCCCTCTCCTCTCTCCATTTCTAGAATCCATCGAAGTCCGAGTCAATAGACCTCACAGAATCTACAATGTTTTGCATCAAAGATGCAAAACGTATCACGTGAGGTGGCATGAATTGTTCATTGCGAATGGAATTCAATTTTTCTTGTATCGAATCCACATTTTCATTAATTACGGCTCGCAAGCGAGCCTGGTCAATTCTAGGTGGGGGTGGAGGTGGAGGTGGGGCATTTGGCGCTAGGGGTGCGGGTGCGGGTGGGGGTGTGGCCGGATCATTCTGTGCATTAAGGAAGTCCACAACATCAAAGTGAATATCATCTAGATTCATGATGTATATATAAAAATAGATATGAACCTGCATATATATATACATATAAACATACAAAATTGAGTACAAATTTAAAATTAAATCAAGAATATATATATATATATATATATATGTTTCAAGAAATTACACTTGAAATAAATTTAAATTAAACATACAGATAATGTATACATGCATGTACAAATTTCAAAATGTAAGAGAGCTATTAGGACTACCATAATGAATTTGTTCTCGAGGTTTGTTATCATATGTTAGGTCCAAGGTTTCAATTTTGTTAATTTTTCTATGGAGTTGGCTATTGGTTTGATGTTAAGTACTCATTCTAGAGGAGATCCAACATTTCCTATAAGCTTCTAGGACCAACAAACAATAGTCATGCTTGCATTGGTTTGAGCATTAGATCAATCATGAATTCATAAAATTGGATATATGTGTTCATAGGACATATATATAACCATATACACGTGGTAATGAAATTAAATCTTCCACTTTTAAGATAGATGATGAGGTAAGAAGGTTAGGATGCTTTGTTTAACTTGTGATTGTAGGGATGATCTAGCTAGAAAAAGATATTAGTTGATGTTGAACTAGCTTGATTTTGTTTCCTATTTCCTATTTGTAATTGTTGTTTTCTATTTAGTTGTTAGTCATTTGACTCTTATGTGTGTTATTTAGCTTCAGACTAAGCCCATTTAATTTAAAGTCTAAATAGTCTTAATTTGCACTAGATCTTAACACTAGATGATTGTCCCAAACCTCAAGAACAATTTAAAACTCTATTTTACTATCAATATATATATCAATGAAGGCTGAATGTCTAGGATAAGGAGGATGGATAATAGGAGAAAATGGATTAGGATTGGGAGTGATCAAACTTAATAGAGAGGGACATGGCATATAGGTTTGTCTTTGTAATATAGTTCATAGTACATCTATAGATGTCATTTAAGAGAGGTGATTTAAATTTAGGATGTGAAGTTGGAGGATTAGATGGTGGTGAGCATAATGAAGGGATTGATTTAGGCTCTTCAAGGTTCTCATGATCATTGGGAGGAAATTAGGGACCTCTTAGGATTGTGACTTTGGGTTTGGCATGGTCAACTTGGAGAGGTTGTGTGGCATATCCCTATAAGAGGATGAAGGGTGATAGGAGGTTGTAGGATGGCTAAAAGCATTCACATGACGATAATGTTCAAGTTTAAATTTCAAGATATGCATCACGGGCTAAAAGATATTAGTTGATGGTTCTAGCTTGATTTTGTTTCCTATTCATACATATTTGCAAAATTATTGTTTTCTATTTAGTTGTTAGTCCCAATTCTTATGTGTGTTATTTAGCTTGAGACTAAGCGGCCCATTTAATTAGTCTAAATAGTCTTAAAATTTGCACTATCTTAACACTATGATTGAACCCCAAACCTTAAGAACAATTTAAAACTCTATTTTACTATCTTGATATATATCAATGAAGGGTGAATGTTCAGATGCATCTATGCTATTGAATGATGTCATCTAGAAACCAATGGACTATCATACCACCTAGGTAGAATCATAATGAACATCTGCAAGACTATAACTAGACTTGGAGAACCACCTTGAGGTGGATATCTTGTGCATGCCACATGATCTGAAAACCTAAATTTGGTGAAGTTGCCTATGGCAACCAAATTTGATAATGGAGATAGGATTGAAGTTACTAGTTGCCTACCTGACTAATCTGAGTATGAAGATGAATATATTCTGATGATTAAATATGATTTAAATTTAATGAAGAATTTGATGCTTTGTTTTTAACTTGTGATTGTAGGGATTCAATCTAGCTAGAAATAGATAAATTAGTCAAGATGGTTCTAGCTCGATTTTGTTTCCTATTTCCTAGATTTGCAAAATTATTGTTTTCTATTTAGTTGTTAGTCCCAACTCTTTCCTTTTAAGAAGTATATCAAATCTAATGTAGTAGTAGATAAGTTTCTACATATACAAGTTTCAGTTAGGAGAAAATATCTTTTGCCAAATTTGTATAGAGTTGTCTATAGTGTGTTCTAGGGTAATCAAATGATGTAAGTCACAATTTAGAGGGTTGAGGGATAAGTTTGTGTTGAGTCTATAGGAGGTGTTTTCTTACATAGACCGAGCTCCATAATCTAGGTGTCTCCATGTCTAACTCAAATGTTTCAACTTGGTCCATATTATATCCAGATTAATGATAAAATTATATATATATGGCTATGAGATCCACGATCATATCAATGTTTGGTAGAGAAAAGTTATCTGTAGGGAAGATCCTTTTTTGATGTCTCAAAAGTTAGTGCAAACATGAATTCCCTTAGTTTTCTTGTTAACTAAGACCACATTAGAGACCCATTTAGGATAAGTAATAGTCTGAATGAACCCTGGACATCCAAGAGTTTATACAATTCTTCTATGACCACGAGGGCTACTTGGGGGTGCATTTTGCGTAGCTTTTATTGAATAGGTTTGGCATTGAGGTGAACCACAAGATGATGCATGACTTTAAAGATGGAGTCTCAAGGCATATCACCATAAGACCACATGAAGAAATCAACGTAATCTTTAATGGTGACATGGTTATATGTCTTCTTTGATGTCAAGGTCCAGTGGAGCTACTATCTTAGAGAGTTTAGGGTCTGAGCTTCTATTCACAGGTCTATAGCATCCTCAACAAGGAGAGGGGAGTCATGTCTTGTATCTGAGTGGTATCTAATGGAAGGTGAAGTTTGTCAAATTGAGGAGCTCTTGGGAAGTGTCCATTTTTATTGTATCATTTTAATCGATCACAAGTTTCTTCTTATATCTTGTTGCTATTTTACCTAGACTAGGGTGCCTTAGGACTAAAGGGTTCTTTCTTTCTCTCCAAAATAAGCATATGTAGGTGTTAAGTATGGTGGAAAAGTCTTTCTTATGATTACAATGGGGATGTGGTCTTGACACTTCATGAGTTTCATGATGGCTTCATCATTTTGGAAAACATCAAATCATAAAGGGTCGTGTTGGTCTGAATCAATAAGCTCAAGGTATTATTGGTCTAAGGAGATGGTGAGGATAGTGACCTATCATGAAAGAAGTTAGTGGTGGAAAGATCTTCGTAAGGATCATGAGTGGAGCCTACATCAATGTCATTAGGATTAGTGGAAGCATTACCAATGAGGTTGAGCTCGTATCACAATTAACATCATGATGTTCATCCCAGGGGCATAACTTAGCTAGTGAGGACAACTACTTGAGTATATCAAAAGTTACATAAATGTTGGCTTCATTTCATTCTTGATTAGTTGGCTATCACAAAAACTGTAAAATTTTCTCAATTCTTGATTAGTTGGTTGCCTCTAAAGGTTTGATTATGAAGGATGTGATAAAGGTTTTATTATGGTTTGTTGTAATTTTTTTACATGATAGTTACTTATTCAATAATGCCTTTAAAATACAATGAAATACATTGTTATAAGTAAATTTTATAAAAACCAAATATATATATCATCCCAATGCTATATAATTTTTGACAGTTTGTTCAAAATCTCTCCTTTCATATGATACAATCGTTTCAAAATTTCAATTGTATTTTACAGCTAAAATGTTTAAATACAACTATTCAACACTCAAATTGAACTCAAATTTTGGCAGTTTGTTCAAAATCTCTCCTTTCATATGATACATTATTTTCAAATTTTCAATTGTATTTTACAACTAAAATGTTTAAATACAGCTATTCAACACTCAAATTAAACTCAAATTTTGACAGTTTGTTCAAAATCTTTCCTTTCATATGATACAGTATTTTCAAAATTTCAATTGTATTTTACAGCTAAAATGTCTAAATATATCTATTCAATTCTCAATTTTAAACATAATTTTGACAGTTTGTTCAAATTCTATCCTTTTATATGATATAGCTTTCAAAATTTCAATTGTATTTTACAACTAAAATGTCAAAAATCAGCTACTGATTTCATAAATAGAAACCCTAAATAACAATTCACAATTTAAATTTTGATTGTATTTTACACCAAAACAAACAAGGGAAGCTTAAAACGGTTGATGGGTAATTTGTAGAAGTGGAAAAATCCACTTACCTGGTGGGCGGATGGTCACTCAACTCAGGATCCCATTTTCGTCTGTCGACTGTCGCTGGTGAAAATGGGGTCTCTGCCATTTTTTTTAAATTTAATAATTTTTCAAAATGGGATCCCATTCCATAAAACGGGATCCCGTATTATGGAACGGGATCCCATTTTTGGCATCTAGGTTCGAGTCCCACTAAAAAATGGGATCGCATTTTGTGTTTCAGGCTCAGGATCCCGATCCAAAATGGGATCCCATTTTTGGTTCCCCGATTTCAGATTTTTTTCTAACTCTGAAACTTCCACCTTAAGTGTACACAACTTCTTGCATTTACCCATAATTTTGTCTTTATTTTATTTGTATCTATCCAGTTTGTCTATTTTCTTGTCTTATTTTTAATTTTTTTTGTATATTTCCTATTGTATGATTTGTCTTTTTTCTTCTTAACCCTTTGTTCAATCCTTTCTCTCCCTTTATTCCTTTGGTCTAAGCGGACATTTATTGCCTTGCCTTGTATTGTCTTTGAATTCATGGATTATGATCAAATTGGAAAGAAAAAATAATAGAGTAATAGTCATTTTTATTTGTCTGACCAATTATTTAGTTGTGTTTTTTGCCCAATGACCAAATTAGTCATTTATAGTTGTGCTGCAAAAAAATTTGGTCACGTGACTAAAAGTTTGGTCACATGACCAAAGGTTTTGGTCACCTAGTCATTTATTTGCCATATTTCTACTAGTGCAAAGCAAGTTTATTACATGAGTATCACCAGTAAACAACTCTAGAAGAATTTTGATAGCATAACAAAACCTGCAAACTCAACACACACAAACTACTCCTCATGCCTCCAATTTATAGACTTCTGGCTATACAAGAAACCATCTGTGGTTTTACAAAACCATGTATGAAGCTTCTTAGCCAAGATTCTAGTCTAAAAATAAGCTCTCACGTCCAAAATGAAATCCACTATTTTTGACCCTTACAGATGTCATAGAATTTGTTATAATATGCCTAAAAATAGGCCTTCCATAATATACCACTATGTGGGCATCTTTTGACACCTAATAAACGAATTTTTAAAACACCGACAATGTATAACAACTATAGGAAAATATTAAATAAAAATACTATTACAGGAAATATGCAACAAGGTTGAGACACCTCATTTCCCAACATTCTCCCACTTGTCAAATACCTTGCAAGATCCAGGGGAATAACACCATCATGGATCAAATGCTAGGGGCCAAAAGGCCCATAGACTCAGAACACCACCTAAATTTCACTGTACTCACGGGCTTAGTTAATGCATCTACAACATTTACCATAGTCTCTACCTTTCCCAACTTCACCTTACCATCCTTGACCATATCTCTCATGAAGTGATACTGAACATCAATGTGTTTGGTCCTGGCATAAAAAGTCGAGTTCTTCACAAGGCAAATTACACTTTGACTGTCACAATAAATTGTAACTGCACCCTATTTCAATCCAATATCTGAACACAAATGCTTCAGACAAATGGCTTCTTTACAAGCATGAGTAACTACCATATACTCTGCCTCTGTAGTGGACAAAGTGACCACAACCCATCGCTTGCTCATCCAACTAATTGCACCACCACTAAGAGTAAATACATATGCACTGGTGGATCTTATGCTATCAACATCACCAGCCTAGTCTAAATCCATAAAGCAGTGAATACTTAGGGAATGTTGATCTCTTGTACCATGAAAATAAATAGAGTACTCTATTGTACCCTGCAAATATCTGAAGACCCTCTTAACCGTATCCCAATGCACTCTTCTAGGATTAGACATATAACGGGAAAGAACTCCCACTTCCTGGGCAATGTCTGGTCTTGTATAGACCATAGCATACATTAAGCTTCCAACTGCACTCTGGTAAGGCACTCTGCTCATGTCTTCCATCTCCAATGGGGATGTAGGACATTGTGAAATAGAGAGCTTCATTCCCAATGTAACAGGAACACAAAGTGGTTTACAATCTTGCATGTTAAACCTTTGCAAAACTGAACAAACATACTTACTCTGGCCAAGCCATAGCTTTTTGTTCTCATGATCTCTTCTGATCTCCATCCCAAGTATGTGTTTTTCTGCACCAAGATCTTTCATTTCAAATTTCGTAGAGAGCTGATATTCCAATTCTATAATCAAACCTTTGCCTTTCCCAATAAACAACAAGTCATCAACATATAAAACAATTATCAAGAAATAATCACCATCAGATTTAGATCGCCCAAATCCCAAACTCAACACATAAGTATCAAACTTTTGGTACCACATCCTAGGACTTTGTTTAAGGACACAGAGATTTCTTTAACTTACAAACCAACTTTCTTTTACCTTTCACCACATAGTACTTTGGCTGTGTCATATAAATTTCTTCCTCCAAATCAGCATGAAGGAAAGTAGTTTTCACATCCATTTGTTCAACCTCTAGGTCATAAGCTGCTAGACAATAGATAAGAAAAACTGAATGGATGTCATTTTAGCAATAGGAGAAAATATCTCACCATAATCAATACCCTCAACTTGAGAGTATCCCTTCGCAACTAACTGTGCCTTACAAGTTTTTCAACATTTCCATCTAAACTAATCTTTTTCTTAAGCACCCATTTACATCTAACAGATTTTTGTCCTTTAGGCAATGGTACTAGGTCCCATGTATCATTTCTTTCAAGGGATACCATCTCTTCATCCATGGCTATTTTCTAGGACTCTGCATCATTCATACCCAAAGCCTCTTGCACAGATCTCGGTTCATCAATGTTAGTAGTCAAAGCAAATATACACTTCCAATCATCAGGTGAATACCCATAGCTTTTAGGTGGTTGCTTATGCCTTGTAGAACTTTGAACAAGCTGAGGTGGAGGTTCTTCCACTTCTTCCTCGTCTTCTCCCTCTTCTGAAGATTTAGAGCTTGATGAGCTCTCCTTAACTTCTGGTCTATCTTGGGGTCTCGATTCAACTTTCTTAGGTGTAGAAGAAAGTTGAATCACATCTTTTTTCTATTCAATTTCTTTATGCTATTCTGGCTGAAAAGTAATAAGAGAAGATTTAGTCTCTCGAAAAATAACACTTCTGGAACAAATTACCTTATGTGCAACAAGGTCCCAAAGCTTTTATCCTTTCACACCATAGCTGTAGCTGATGAAGATACATTTGGCAACCTTAGAATCCAGCTTTGTTCTCTTCTCCTTAGGCACATGTGCATATGCCTCACAACCAAAAACTCTCAGATGTCTAAGTGAAGGCTTTTTCCCTAACCACACCTCCATTGGTGTCTTATCAAGAAGCACTGATGTAGGAGATTTATTTATCAAATAACAAGTAGTGGCAATAGCTTAAGCCTAAAACTTTTGTTCTAGACCAGCTCCACTCAACATGCTCGTAGCCTTCTCCATCAACGTTCTATTCATTCTTTCTAGAACTCCATTCGGCTGAGGAGAATACAGAGTTGTCTTTTGTCTTTTAATCAGAATGCAATCTGTACAGAATCTATCAACATTTGTAGAACAGTACTCACTGCCATTATTAGTCCTCAAACATTTAATTTTATTTCTAGTCTGATTTTCTACCATAGCCTTAAACTCTTTAAAACAACTGAAAACTTTAGATTTACTCTTTAAAAAATATACCCATGTCCTACTGAAATCATCAATGAAAGTAACATAATAAACTGATTTACCAATAGAAGCAACATCAACGGGACCAAATACATCTAAATGGATTAGATCCAAAATACATGAAGACTTATGAGAAGACGAGTAAAACTGAATGCAGTTCTATTTTCCATAAATACAATATTCACAAAAATCAAACTCTAGATTGCAGTCATTCAGCCCTTCAACAAGGTTCTTATTTTTCAGGGATTTTAAACCCTTCTCTCCAATGTGGCCAAGTCTTTAGTGCCATAACATAGTCTTCTCTGTAGGCAACATTGATTTGGTGGACAGAGCACCCTTGGGTACCTAGAAGCCATGACCATCTACAGAAGAGGAAACCATCTCTTTTTTCAACAAAGTAGTTTCTAGCTTAATTTTATCATAAGTGCTATTGTACTCAACCGTGCATGTGTCAAGCTGGTACAATGTACCCAATCTTCTTCCTCTTGCTATCACCATAGCACCTCTCACCATTTTCACACCCACTTTAGAAAACTGTACATGCACACTCGCATCTATTAGCTTGCTAACAGATAATCAATTTCTTGCTAGTCCTGGGATATACAAGACACCATCAAATCGTCTAACTCTACCATCAAAAAATTTTACATGAAAAATACCATGACCAACAATGTCAAGAAAAGAATTATCACCCAAATACACCTTACCACCATCATAGTTTTCATACTTAAACTAGTTTCTGTTCAGAGTTGTTTAATATGGAAAATGAAGAGGATTTTTGTTTAGGGTTGATTTCAATGGTTTATGTAAATCCTCCTTTCTCCACTAAACATTCAAGGACTTTAGTCGAGTAGCGAGTCTACTATAGGCCTTCAGTCACTCAGAACATAGGGGACGATTGGAATTGTGTGATTTAGTTGTTCAATTAAGTCCACTTATGCTCAAAACCCTAATTATGCTAATTCAGAAGCAAATGGACAAATTACGGAAAATGCTCACACACAAAGATATCAAATGACAATCAAATACGTACCAAATTTTGAAGTTTGGAAAATAGAAAAGTCAAGGACTAATGAGAGGGTACCCTAGTCTAGGGCCATGCTTTTTGTCAGGATTTGGGAATCTTGTCTGCAACTCATTCCTGCTAATCTGGAGATTCTTCAGTTGTGGGGTCCAGAGGACTAATGAGTGGACGCCCAAGTCCAAGTCCCTATTTTCTTCTTTGATCTACAATTCCAAGAGTTTGTAATGCTCTCCTGCAACCTGTAACTTGCAATCATGGAAAAATGGGTTGGGGGTTGTGGTGTTTAGAGGCTTGCCTTAGTCAAGCCTCGAAGAGACATTCAAGTCTTCCAAACACTATTACCAGATAAAGAGTGCGTATCCCTAAGGGATAGAGGTGAATCCAAATGATAAATGATTGAAAACACAAATGATATCACCTTGTAGTGAATATCTCATGGAAGGAAGATGGTCTTCATGCCATGAGGAGATGGATGCCAAATCTGCAAATACAAACACAAGAACAATGCTCTGCTCTGCCACCCAATGAATACTTTGAATGCTCTAATCACAAGAATGCATAAAGTTCACAATTTCCATCTAGTTTACAAATGATAACCTAATCATGCTTATATATGTAACTACAAACATTCCTACTAAGAATTTTGTAATTGAAACTTACTGTGTCAACATAGGACCTAACTAACGGTCATAAACTGACACTTAAAAATTGGTCTCAACCTAAAATACGGCAGGACTAGGGTGTGAGTGCCCAAGTCCTCCCTCTATTTCAGGAAAGAATCATGTCAAGTGCATCCCCTGAGTCCTATTTTCCATAAAACTTCAGGGTTTTCTCATTGGGAGTCATCAAAATCATGAAAGATGTCCTAAATGCATATTAAGGGACCCCTGAGCTAAACCTTAAGAGGGAAAAGCCCCCAAGGTGACATTTTCTGACATAACATTTAGCCCCCACTTTAATGTATGTATAAATGCAAGACCAATACATGCATTAATGTACGGTCAACAAGCACAACAAACATGCCAAGCACGAAGAAGACATGCCAATCAAAGAGAAGACAGTAAAAGGCACACAAAACATGGAGAAAATAGCATTGAAGACACTCAAAACACAATTAATATAGTGAATGCAGTGAATACAATGATGATTTTATTTTCTTTTTCTCATATATATGAAATGCAGATACAAGTACAAGGAAAGTAAACACACCACCCATAATGCAGGAGGGACTCATCGCCACTAGTCTTTAAGACTATGCTTAGGAACAAACATGCAATACACACACACACTTGGAAGACATGGAGAAAACATAGCAGACAAGCGATGGAGTGTTCCTATTTCTAGGTTCATCACCATCTCAGGCACATTATAGGCACACATCGACGATTGGGCTTTGCCACAACAATCACCGAAGACATGCTTAAGGGTTGAGTTAGTCACAAAACTGCTCCCTACCTCCATAGAGGACTTTTTAAAAATGACAGAATGTGCACTCTCCATGAGAAATACACAATCCCCGCCTCCACATAGGGCTTGAAAAAAGGATGCGATATCCTACCTCCGCAGAGGGCTTAAATGATAGTAATTTGATTTAAAACAAATCTCAGAGTGCGTGAGGGACTCATCACCATCAGTCTTTAAGACTATACCTAAGAACAAGCACATTGTTAACATCTAGAAAAGATAGCTTACCTTATATATACCCCCACCTTAAGGTGGTTGATATCACGTATCGATATCAAGCATGTTAAGGTAGGAAGAAAACACACAAGGGAACATGAGCTCTCACAAGGCCCATGCCCCCCAGAGGTGACATGTACTTTATGATCACCAAATATTCCCACAAACACATTCCTACAAGAAAAGTGTTAGTGTCCATATAATCATGATAAATAACAATGCATAGAGAACTAAGGAATGCAAAATTCAAGGTAGACAAAGTCCATGGAGTAGCAACATTGTTATGTTTTGTAAGTGTGATAAGACACCATAAAGATCACATGGAGTGTTTCTACTAGCCAAGCATCAGATAATATATAACAACCCCATCGTCATATAGGAACTAAGTCCAATTTTTGATTTCTCGCTAAAGGGACACTAGGTCCGCATCAATATAATATGTTTTTCGTCATCCACCCGCTAGATAGAAACACTAGAGGAAGGTAAACAATAAATCAAGAGAGGAGAAACAAGTGCGTTAGGGACAGTCATGTAGGAGGGTACCCCCAAGTCACCAACCGCAACACTATGTTCGTAAGACACAACAGTGAAAATAGAGGAGAAGCAATATAGAAGAATGATGATACAAATAGAAGAAGGGTCACAATAGAGGTGATCTCTTGCTATCCTGGACCTTACAAGGGAATCAAGGGTCATCCTAGGAGGCCTAAAAACATATAACACATCATAGGGGAAACACATCACGATAGATAAAGGGTTAGAAATACTTATCTGTAGGGACAGTCGGGCTAGCGGTCATCACGGATCTTGATCTTTACTTTAATGGTTAAGGGTTTATCTCTTCTTCTCTCTTCCATATGTTCATGAGTTTGTGGGGGTAACCTTGTAGTAAAGGTATCCATTGATGATGGTAGAGAGGGGATGTTGCCATTTTCTATGTCAGTTATAGGAGCTCTTGTAATTCCATTCGAATGAGATTGTTGAGGAACCTGAAAAGTGCTCATTTTAGTCCATATATAGGGTGTTGGAATACCTTGGGTTTGAGGGATAGTTTGTTCTTTAATGTCATGTGAAATTTCATTATTTTCCAAGGTATATGAAGGTTCAGGTAAAGATGCACGTTTCATTTCTTTGTTTAAGATGTAATTGAGAAGTTCTTGAACATCGGGTGGTAAATTTTTAGTTTCAACAGGTTGAAGCAAATGGTCAAAAAGAGAATCTGCATCATCCAAAGCATCATCCTGGCTAGGGAGAGTGGGAAGGGATTGTAGAGTAGTGTGAATAAATGTATCAACGATGTCCTCTTCTTGTGCCAAAATATCCTCACTAAGTGGGGTTATGTTGGGACAAGTCTCTTTGTTCAATGAATCACACATTACTATATCATTCTCATACTATGTTTCAGAAAGGATATCCATTATGTCATCATGAAATGAAGGGAGAGAGGGAATAATGTTTCAACTACTACTTATCCCATGATTCTTTTCAGGAATGAACTAAATGATATTTTCCAAAATTGAAGGGAAAACATCCACAGTAGCAAGAAAGCTTTCAAAATAGGCTATTGTGCGAAGGATATCACAGGTAGTGCTCATGTTCATGTCAATACCATAGATGTATGCTATTCGATGCAAGAATTGAGGATGTTTATCAGTGAATTTGCAAAAAATATCATAATTCATGATGTACTCAAATAAATCTTTCAAAGATGAATGATTAGGATAATCTATGAATGCGAAATTGTGTGTGAAAATGACCTAAAATGCATGATTTTTTTTTCAACTTTTTTCAATGAAAATAAGTGAAAGAAAGGGTGTTTTAAGGAAACTGATTAGGGGAAGACAATAATATGTCTGATATAAAGCAATAATATCATTCGCAACATGCTTTTGATGCAAATCTAGAATGATGACAAGTCAAAACCTAGTGAAAATACACTAAAATATGCAATTTTTTGCAAATTTTGAATGCAAAGACCCAACAAAGGGGTGTTGTAAAGAATTTTAGGAGGTGTAGAAGATTATAACAGTAATATTAGTCACCTAAATCCATAAAATCCATCACAACATGCTTGGAGTGCAAATCTAGGTCAAACGCTAGGGAAAATATAGTCAAAATATGCAATTTTTCACCAAATTACAACTGTAAGAGCCCAATAAAAAGGTGTTGTAAATAATTTTAGGAGGGAAAATAGATAATAAACCTGATGATAGCCAATAAGTGCAGAAAAATCCTTTTCAACATTCCTATGGTGCAAATCTAGAGAGATGATAAGGCTAAAATCTAGTGAAAAATCAAGGTTTTCAAACCCTAGGCATGAAATTTTGCAAGCAAACCACTATGATGAAACACTACAGTTATAAATCAGTCCTAATGAGTGTTTTAAAAGGGTAGTAAAATCTGAAACAAGATTTTGACTACAAACCCTAGCTAATGCAAAACTAGGTTATATGGAAAAATACACAATTTCAAGCAATTTTTATCAATTCAAGCATGAAAATGCAATCTAAATGAATGATGAATGAAAATTTCTGTATTTTAAATTATATCTGATGGTAATGACATAAAATTTATTGAAATTAAATGTCAATTAATCTAAATTATTTGAAAATGCAAGCTAAAAATGCCAATTGTTTTCAAAGTTTTCAAATTTTTGAATGTTTTTTGTAATTTTTCAAATGCAATAAGATGAACAATGATATGAATGAATGTAAATTTGAAGCAAAAAACTTAAAAAGGTGCCAAAAAGTCCAAAATCATGGGTTCACCAAAATGTTTAATATGGAAAATGAAGATGATTTTTGTTTAGGGTTGATTTCAATGGTTTATGTAAATCCTCCTTTCTCCACTAAACATTCAAGGACTTCAACCGAGTAGCGAGTCTACTACAGGCCGTCGGTCACTCAGAACATAGGGGAAGATTAGAATTGTGTTATTTAGTTGTTCAATTAAGTCCACTTATGCTCAAAACCCTAATTATGCTAATTTGGAAGCAAATGGACAAATTACAGAAAATGCTTGCACACAGACATATCAAATGACAATCAAATACGTACCAGATTTTGAAGTTTGGAAAATAGAAAAGTCAAGGACTAATGAGAGGGTGCCCTAGTCTAGGACCATGCTTTTTGTCAGGATTTGGGAATCTTGTCTGCAACTCATTCTTGCTAATCTAGAGATTCTTTAGTTGTGGGTTCCAGAGGACTAATGAGTGGACGCTCGAGTCCAAGTCCCTATTTTCTTCTTTGATCTACAATTCCAAGAGTTTGCAATGCTCTCCTGCAACTCCAATTTTTCTACTCTTGCAACCTATAACTTGCAATCATGGAAAAATGGGTTGGGGCTTGTGGTGTTTAGAGGCTTGCCTCAGTCAAGCCTCGGAGAGACATTCAAGTCTTCCGAACACTATTGCTAGATAAAGAGTGCATATCCCTATGGGATAGAGGTGAATTCCAAATGAAAAATGATTGAAAACACAAATGATATCACCTTGTAGTGAATATCTCATGGAAGGAAGATGCTCTTCATGCCATGAGGAGATGGATGCCAAATCTGCAAATACAAACACAAGAACAATGCTCTACTCTACCACATAATGAATACTTTGAATGCTCTAATCACAAGTATGCATAAAGTTCACAATTGCCATCTAGTTTACAAATGATAACCTAATCATGCTTATATATGCAACTACAAACATTCCCGCCAAGAATTTCATAATTGAAACTTACCGCATGTTGGCATAGGACCTAAATAATGGTCATAAATTAACACTTCAAAATTGGTCTTGACCTAAAATAGGGTAGGACTAGGGCATAGGTGCCCAAGTCCTCCCCTCTATTTTAGGCAGGAATCATGTCAAGTGCATCCTCTGAGTCTTATTTGCCATAAAACTTTAGGGTTTTCTCATCAGGAGTCATCAAAATCATGCAAGATGTCCTAAATGCATACTAAGGGACCCAGGAGCTAAACCTTAAGAGGGAAAAGCCCCCAAGAGGACATTTTTTGAAATAGCAGGAGTCATGTGGAAAGATGCACCTGCATCTATCAACCATGCATAATCACTTGTACGAGTGGCTAAGGTTGCAATAAAGGCATCTCCATCTTCATTTTCAGACTCAGAATCAAAATCTTGGTTCTTCTTCTTCTTCTTTTTCTTCTCTTCTTTACATTCCTTTCAGAAGTGCCTAGATTTTCCATAGTTCTAGTATATTGCCTTGGACTTACCAAGAGATTTTGATCTCCCCTTATTCTTGGACTTGGAATGGCCACACTGATTCTCATCTTTGCCTCGTTCTTTTGGTCTTCCTCAAACAATCAAAGCCTCTTTGGCATTCAGAGAGACCTTCCTTCTCATCTCTTTAGAGAGTAGAGAACCAAAAACATCCTCCATCTTCAAGATGACTGAAGTGCTCCCAATGGCCATGACTAGGCTGTCCCATGAGTTTGGCAGCGAACACAACAAAGTTTGTCACCTTTCTTCTTCATCCATTTTTACCCCAACTGAGGTCAACTAAGTCACCAACATATTGAAAGTTTCTAGATGCTCAAAAATCCATCCACCTTCTTCCATTGTCAAGGAATACAACTTCTTCCTCAAGAAAATCTTGATTACAATAGATTTGTCTTGATACATTTCACTCAACTTCTTCCATAACTTCTTCAAAGTGGATTCTTCATGGACATTTATCAAAATCGAGTCTATAAGACATAGTCTTATGAGACCTTTAGCTTTTCTATCCATCACATCATATTGTACAACCAAAGTTGGATTTGTAGGCCTTTGGACTTTTTCATCCACCACATCCCATAGATCCCAATCAATCAATAGATCTTCCATCTTCAGCTTCCACATTTCAAAATTTGTGCCAGAAAACTTTTCTACCTCAATCCTCCTAGATGTGCTCACCATCTAAAAAATATCTGCAACACAATCACAAAGTATCCTCTGTACAAGTTCCCACTCAAACCTTGATTAGCACAAAAAACCCAACAACCCACAACTGAAACCAAAGGTGATTAGGCTCTGATACCACTTGTAAGGAAGTTAAAGTAGCGGAAACAACTTCCTATGCCAATCTTGAGGAGAAACATTATGCAAAACTTTTTAAAATTGATCTAACAATTACAGAAAATCTAGAAGCACATTCAAAACATAAAATAAACAGTGGAACACAAAACACCAGATATATGTGGGGAAAACCCTTTCAGGTGAAAAATCCCACACTCTAAAAGCCCGCTCAATGTATTACAAATCCAATACCAAGATTACATACACTTTCAAAGCCAAATTATTACAGGAGTATCACCAGTAAACAACTTTGGAAGAATTTTGATAGTATTCCGACATCATAACAATAGCTACAAGCTCAACACACACAAACTTCTCCTCAAGCCTTCAATTTATAGACTTTTGGTTATACAAGAAACCATCTGTGGTTTTACAAAACCATGTGTGAAGCTTCTCAGCCAAGATTCTAGTCTAAAAATAAGCTCTCACTTCCAAAATGAAATCCCCTATTTTTGACCCTTACAGATGTCATAAAATCTATCATAATATGCCTAAAAATAGACCTTCCATAATATACCACTATGTGGGCATCGTTTGACACCTAATAAACCAATTTTCAAAGCACCGATAATGTGTAATAGCTATAGGAAAATATTAAATAAAAATAAGTATTATGAGAAATATGCAGCAAGGCTGAGACACCTCATTTCCCAACAAATTTATTTAAAACCCATGTCACTCCTCATAAATTCCCTTGTAGGGAACAATAAATTATGGTGGCGAATTCATCTTTAAAACTTATTAATATATACCTCGAGTTTCCCTCCGAAGAGTATGCCACTGTATTCTTGCATACTTCTAATCAAATGTAAAGTGACAAGTGTCATTCCTTTATGATGTATGCCATTCCAGCAAGGACACCACAAGAAGGAACAAGTTCTTTGAAATTGACAAGTCGGCCAGAAATGGAACTTTTGAATTTTCACATTGGGTGTTCGGAAGTTTAAAGAACTTCTTACCTCCTGACAATATAGAATCTTTACAATGCCAAGGACTAAGACGCAAAGAAAAATTAAGACATCAAACTCACAGGCATGTCAAGAAGTCAGGTGATTCAAGAACTTTTGAACTCACCGACTTTGGTTCAAAAATGCAAAGGATCTCCACTATGACTCAAAAAATGACTAAGTCGAACTCGGGGCAAAGAAACAAGGAAGTGACTTACAAAGGATGAAGAAAAAGCTAAGGCATGAGTGCTTTAGTAATTTTTTTGAAATGGGGCAACGACAGGCTCTAATTGGGGACAACGACTAAGGAGGATGTATGAATCTAGACAACTATGGCAACCAAGCCTTATTCTAGGGGCAATAGAGTCACACCAAAAATATGACAACATAAACAATAGGAAAACAAGAAATGAAACTATGGTACAAAACAAAACTCAAAGAAGTTACCAGTTATATAGCTTCAAATCTTGCCCATTATAGGCAAGAGGCAGTGATGTTCCGTCCGGTATGCCAGCAAGAATGCATTCTCTCCAATAAATTTTCTGATTTTGAAAGGTCCCTTCCATAAGGAATCAAATTTATTATGGGTTCCCTTTGGTTCTCTTCTCCTATCCCATAAAAATACAAAATCCCCTACAACAAAGTTCCTTTGTTTAGCCGTTTTGTCAAAGATCTTCTTAATAGTCTATTGATCTTTGGAAATTCTATCCACAACAATGTCCTTGCTCTTCCAAATGACTCAAGTATAGTATACCCTTCTCCAATGCTGCCTAAAACTGTTCATCCTCAATTGCCTTCTACAAATTTAATGCAAACAATTCCAAGGGAATCAGAATTGTCAATTCCATAAACTAGCTAAAAAGGAGACATACCAATAGCTCTTTTATATGTTATTCTATCAGCCCAAAGAGCATCGTACAAACTCTTATGCCATCCCCTTTGGTTTTCATTTGCTAGCTTCTTAACAATTGAAAGGAGATTTTTGTTACTTGATTTAGCCTGCCCATTGCCTTATGGATAATAATCAGATGAATGGGCAAGGCTAATACCAGTCATAACAGAAAAGAGTGAATTCAATAAAGGAGAAATTGGAAGCATTATCAGCTACAAGCTTCCTCGGTACACCAAATCTGACCAATATGTTCTCTTTAAGAAAGGTGCATACTACCTCAGAAGTGGTATTCTTCATGGGAACTGCTTCTACCCAAGTGGTAAAATAGTCTTTAGCTGTCAGGATATGAGTGTGTCCAGCACTGGAATTAGGATTAATAGTCTAATGAAGTCTAATCCCCATTGTTGAAATAGTTCATCTATAACCACTAGTCTCAGAGGCAATGCAGATAATTGAGGTCTACCTGTAAACTTCAAACATTTCTCACACTTTGGCACCCAATTGTATGCATCCCTAAACATACCAGGCTAGTAAAAACATTGTCTCAATATCTTAAAGGTTGTTGCTAATGCTAAGAAGTGTCCTCCATAGGCTTCGCCATGAAAAGTCTCTACTAGTTTCTTCTATTACTCCTTGTCCACACATCTCAGGAATGTTCCATCTATTCCCTTTTTATATAGATTACCTTCCCAAAGAACATATTTATTTGCCTTAAGTTTTAGATTTCTCTTTTCTTTAGTAGAGAGGTGGGGTGGACAATCACCATAAGTTAAGAAATAGGAAACATCAGAAAACCAGTCATCAGTAGTACTGGTGAAAAGGACTAAAGGCGACCCCTCACTTTCATCAACCTTATTCTCTGCAATCATCTTACATAATCCTTTACCTCTAACTAGGTTAGTGGGTTTGATTTCAACATTATACTCTTGAACCTTGGCTATCTGGGTTGCTTTATTATTGCACCCAATCTCCTACTGTGTAAGGATACTTTTTACAGTCGATTCTGGACCATAAATAACATCATGTGAATGTAAGATATAAAATCTAAATATTTCTAAAGATTTCACCATAGAATATGCATGCTTCTCTAAAGCAGAGTATTTTAATTCATGTCTCTTCAATGGCACACTCATGAAGGCAATTGGAACCTTTATCCCCTGTTCATTTTTTTGCAGCAAAATGGTTAATAAGGTGTGCTCAAACACATAGCAATAGATGATAAAATCCTTTTGAAAATCAGGATGCACAAGTGTGGGCACATTATCAATGGCTACTTTAATATCCTCAAATGCTTGCTTACCTTCAACACTCCACTTAAAGATAGGATGATTTTTCATCATTTCAGCGAGATGCCTAGTTAACTCAGCAAAGTTAGGAACAAATCTTCTCAGAAAGTTTACCTGACTGAAAAAGGATCTCATGTTACCCTTGGTTGTAGGCAAACTCAATTGCTGAATTGCCCTGACTCTTTCTGGATCAATCTTTATCCCATCCTTAGAGATGATATGACCTAGCAACTTTCCCTCTGTAACAACAAAGATTGACTTCTTTGGATTTAAAGAAATGTCATGTTCTCTGCAATGTTGCATGATTATCTCTAAATCATGTAAGTGATCAACTCTTTTCTTAGAGAAGACTGTTAAATCATCAAGATAAACAATGATAATCTTGTTCTTTAAATCACCAAAGGTTAGATCCATTGCTCTCTAAAATGTGGCCCCAACATTAATGAGGCCAAAAGGCATCTTGTTGTATGCAAAGACACCAATAGGATTAGTAAAGGCTATTTTGTGCAGATCTTCCAGAGCCACTTCAATCTGATTATACCCTGAAAATCCATTGAGCATAGACATCATCTCCAAACCAGACACATTTTGCAAGATATGATCCATTACTAGTAAGGGATAGTTATCTTTCAGGGAGGCTTGATTTAAGTTCCTAAAATCAACACAAATTTAGATCTCCCCAATTTTTTTCCTAACATGGACAATATTAGCCACCCAAGTAGAATGGTGAATGGGGTAAACGATTTTAGCCTTTAACATCTTATCAATTTCATTGAAAATAACCTCGTCCACCTTTGGATTATAAGTTCTTTGTTTCTGCTAGAAGGGTAAAGTGCCAGGCTTCAATGGAATATGGTGTTTTATTTCTTCGTTCCTGAATTTCTTTAGGTCTGCATAAAACAATGCAAAAAAATCTTTATACCTAATGAGTAAGGAAATCAAATGAGTTACATTCTCTTTCCTTTTGAGAACATCATTTACCAATACAGACAATTTTTGGATCATCTTCTGTACCAATATTCACTCGATCATAATCAGTTGAAGAATTGATAGAAACTTAACTCTTCTTCTTGAGATACTAATCATGTTGATTAAAAATGTCTTCAAGTGAGACTAGACCTTTAGGAATTTTATTCCCTTTTAACTAAATGACTTTTGATTTCTGGCCATTAAGGGAATTCACTTCTCCTTCCAACACATCATTGCTTTCATCACTACTTCCCTCAAAGAATACACTGGCAAAGGATTCAACCTTTTCAAGAAAAGAAATAATTCGTTGATCAGAATTAAAGAATTGCCAGTGATTTACATTACTAGGAACACTAGGCTTGTACACTACTTCAATCTTGTATGACTTATCTTTGAAATCCGGATGCGACAAGAGGAGAGATGCTGAAATAACTAAGGAATCAGCCCTAGTGTTCTTTCTCTGGGTATTGCCTCTATAGAAAAGGCATCAAAGTCTTCAATATAGTTCCACACCCTGTTTCAGTAATGCCTTAATCTACCATTTTTAACTGTATACAATTTCCTTATTTGTTTAACAATCAATTCAGCATCACCTCTAACTTTCAAATGTTTCACCCCTTTTTCCCTAGCCAGTTCCATACAAGTAACAAGACCTCGTATTCTACATTGTTATTTGTATTTTCAAATTCAAGTTTAAAGGCAAATGGAAAGGCATAACCATCGGGAGAGATTAGGACAACCCTAGCCCTAGATCCTATAGTAGAACAACTACCATCAAACTCTAAGTTCCACAATTCATCAACTAGATCTGGACTAATTAGGTTTACATCCCCATCATCTACTGACGTACACATGTAAGTGTCAGACCCAGTTTCTACAAATAGGATATCTGCTCTAGAATCTCCCAATTTCAATACAATAAATTTGGCCTTGGGCTCTGGGTTCAGGCGAACCTTCTTCCCATCTATAGGTATCAAGGCATGTGACCAATCCATTTGAATTTCACCACCCAAGTCTTTGCAGAAACTATGACTCAACAACATCCCATAGCTTGTAGGTATGTCTGCCACTAGTATGGTTAACTTCAATCTTTTCTTGGGGAAAGCAGCTAGGGTAACTTGAGCATCTTTGATTTGGCCTAGGATAGGTACTAGGGAACCATCCATTCAGAAGCATCTACCATGAGAGGGTGAATAAGATAAGCCTAGGGCTTTTGCAACTTGAGCAGGCTGATATCACATTCTCTGAGGCTCCAGAATCAATAACACAATTACTAAGCTTATAGCCAGGAATGTATAAAGTGATAAAAGGGCTAGTTTCTCGAAAGGATTTTGAAGACTGGAGTCTTGAGAGTAGGAGTTTGAACAATTTTGGTTTCTAGCATGTATTTTGGCATCATTAGACACTTGAGCATTGCAATTTGAGGGGGATGGTTCTTGTCTGACATATCTAACTAGTCTATCTAATTCAGATGGGTTGAGGCATAGATATTCAGCTTTTGAGATTTGAATGTTTGTATTTTTACATGACTCTACAATATAAAATGAACTAGAGACAAGAGTTTCAGAAGATGGAGTAGATGGTACGTCAACAGTTGCAACTTTGGGTGTAACATTCTTTGTCTTCTTGGTATGGTTTTGCCTTGTCAGAATATATTTAGGCATAGAGGATGAATTACAAGGCTGTCCTTGAGGATTTTGTCCACTTTGCCCTTGTTGTCCTCTGGTAAACATTGCACAATTGGGATTATCAATTTTAGTGTAGACATCCTCCCCACTTCCATCATCTGGTTCATATTCAAAGAAATTGACACTGTCATCACCAGACGCAGAAGGTTCTTCTTGTTACCTTTTGAGTCGCCATTATTTATTTATTGGTAATATTTCCTGAACAAGAGCCGGTTTGATGTGTTGTGTTTTTGGTCATACCTTTGTTTCTTAAATCGACTTTTGATCCTTCAAATTTTACTCGTTTATCATCTTTGTGGGTGAGGTTACTTAAGGTTTGAACCTTTGAACCTGAACCCTTCTCAAAGTTCAAAGTTCAAATGGTTTGATACGTCTAAAGTGTCTCAAACAACAAGCTGTTGTTCTATGTATTTTTAACGTCTTCGAGTTTTCAGGTTGAACTTGAACCCTTTTTGTCAATAGTTCAATGGTTCTACAGTCCAAGGTTCAATGCTCATTGCCTTCTAATAGGTTGTGTCATGTAGTTATCTTGTGTAATTAATGTATCGTTGAACCCTCCGCTCATACTCTATAGCGAAGTTCAATGGTTCAAGGTTCAATGATTCACTGTCTCATGGTTGGAAGCCTTTTACAAAAGTCACGTGACTGTCCGTTGGTCTATATAGCCCTTGCGTCTTTGAACCTTCATATTGAACCATATCCTAATAAGTTCAACAGTTCATGAGCTTAAGTTCAATATTCCTGTAAGTGAATCCTTTGCCCATTTATATGATTCAATTGGTATGGTCGAACCACCACATTGAACCACACCCTAAAGGTTCAATGGTTCAATAATTCAAAGATTTGGTGATTTTGGTCTCATTTATTCCCGAGGCTTTCTAAGTCAAAATTTAGTGGGAAAGTTGGAGGAAAATATGTCAGAGACTCATTATGAAACTGAGAGTTCTAATTTGGCAGAGGTTACAGATAATTATTATACATCATGATGGCACATGAACAATACTTGCTATTAATGAAGAGGTCAGAATTCATGTCTTTTCAAATATTTTGGCACGTATTATGCCGAATGATAATTATTCAATCTGGTTAGTGCCATTATTAATCAAGAACAAGCCAAATTTAGCAAGTGAACATATTGTGCAACGCGGAGGAGAATAGCGCAGGAAGTGTAAGGTTCTTGTTACTCAAATTTTGCAGTGAATTCAGATATCTTGAAGGTGAGTTCTGTTCTTCCTATGTGCTATTCCTTTTTCTTAGCCGGAAAGAAGAATCTCTTGAGTTTCCGTCATTATTTTCAAAATTTGAAGTGTGTTTCATTGTAATCCTCCAAGTATGGCTTTGAAATCTACATGTTTGGGGAATGAACATGGTCCTAGTCTTACCTATTCTCACTCTGAATTTGGGGATACTGCACTGATACAATATGATTTAGAAGAATTTAGAGAAAGGTCTAGAAACCCTGTGCAAACCCCTATGATGAAGAAAATAGTAGACAGCGGTTTAGTTGAAGCTGCAGCTTTTCCCAAGGCTGTACACTACCCAGAACTGGTTCAGGAATGTATAAATAGGTATGAACCCCAAAACAGATGCATCAGAAATGCAAACGGTGATGTATTGTTTCATGTCAACAGACAAACCCTCATGTCCATAATGAAGATACTGCCTAAAGAGGCGTATTCCAGCCTTGATATTACCTCTTCCTATGGGCATTTCTCAGAGAAAAAATTGACTTATAAAAGTGTGATAGCAAGGAATTGGCTACTAAAATTTTAGAAGGGCGGTTCATGGTTGCCCAGACCACTTACTAGGGATCATCTGATTAAAGAAGTGAGGGATATTGTGGTATTATTACACAGACTGAAGGGTAGCCAACATGTGTATTATTGGGAAGATTGGATGTACTTTTTCATACAAGTTATCCTCCAAGGAGAGCAATATTTAGATTGGGTAGAAATTGTGGTCGATTGTTTGCATCAGGGTTTGAGTAATTATCTGGGTGACAGAGATTTTTATATGTCTTCGTACTTATTTTATTGCCTGGCATCTATAAGAGAATGGTTTGATCTACCTCATGTACCCTTGGCTGAGGATAGTAGGATTTATGAATATTATTCACAGTTGCAGAAACAGAATTGTTATGAAAATTATAAAAGGGTTAATGATGTTTTCACTGGAAGAATGACTTATGAACTGGCAGGTAATCTGGGTAAAAGGATGTCCAGTGAAGCAATGCAGCTGATTAGCATTTATGGTAGCTTCTTTATTCAATTTTTGAGTTCACTTACATCAGAGTTGGAGGATTTGATGGTGAACCTATTAAGTTACCCAGATATGTGTTCGACCATTTCGTGCTGATAGAGGTATGCAGACAGCTAGCACATTTAGATAAGAAGTTCTCGACAAAGAAGGATTTTGGTATCTCTTTTCCCATCGAACTTGGGCATTACTCGTGCCAGTCAAAATCTGATGCTTTGAATTTGGAGGTGAACCTTAAAAAGTTCAATTTTCAATTCTTCACTGCCAGGTCTCAATTTGACAGCAAAGGATTTGTCAGGGATAACCTAGATCCTGGAATAGGGATTTCACACATTCCTAAGCTAGAGGATTACTGGGAAGACTGTTCAGATGAGTTTGAGGTCAGGAGAAGACTGTGGTGTAGGTTCTCTTTAGGGTAGATAATTACTCTCAATTTAAATATGGATATTTCTAGAGTTATTGATGATGGGGAACAGGTGATTGATCCGCAGTTTGAATGAGTAGAGCAATTACCTATTCCAGAAGTTGACTGGAGCAAAAAGGAGGAAGATAGGATTGAAGTTAAAACTCTTCCAGTGATAAGGAGAACTGAGAAATGGTTAAGGGAAAAGAGACAGGAAGGGATCCAAAATAGAAATGCCCAACAATTCACCTCAATGATTGAATCGTCACTCCCCATAAGCTCTTCTAACCGACCTATTGCTATCTATGGTGCAGGTGCTTCCAAGTCATCAACTGGAAGGAGCTCTGCTACTAAGAAATCCAGAAGAGCCTTCACAGCTATTCTACCCCCTCGTGCTACCAGGTTGAGGACCAAAAGTAAAAGAAAGGAACAAGTTTCTAAAATGATAGTTGTAGATCTGAATTCAGAGGAGGATTCAGGGGAACCTATGGGTGATAAGGAATCAAGTCCACACAGAACAGAGGAAGTTGATACTAGGCCACAATTCAGAGGTCGTTCTAGAGACCTCTGAGATATTAACGATTTCAAATGTATCCTCTGATGGATTGAACCCTGAAAAGGAAACCTTAGCCCCTACACCCAAGTGGCTGGAGAGTTCTATCTCTAACAAGAGAAAAATAATTCCTTTTGTTGTCCCCTTAGAAGACATGGTGAGCAAATGTTTAGGGAAAACACCCAAGTCTAAGAAGCTAAAGATGACATCCAGAGTAAACATTGATCCAAATACTGGAAACTGGAGTGCTGAGATAGCCAAACCAGTGACTGAGGAAGAAGTACAAGATCCAACTGTGCAGGATTTCATTGTTGAGAGAGTGGATCTCGGTGCTGCTTCAAGCGTTGCAAATGTTCATCATCTTGAAGCATCCACCAAGAGGATAGTTAGTCAAAGTTGGAAGGACGAAAAGGACAAAAGGGAATTGAAGCAGACTCTGCGTTCAATGGCAGAGTACATCGATGCTATCCATAACCCTAACTCACAGCTAGTTTAATAGCTCTCCCTGTCTTTCAATCCTAAATCACCAGTTAACCAAAAGATGTTGGATCAGGTTCACAGAAACAAGATGGTGGCAAAGACATTTGATGGTTGGTTGGACCGCATTGTGCAGAAGGGAACTGAATACATTCATGAACTCAAGAATAAATACGATCTGACTGCTGCCACCATTGAGGACCTTAAGGCACAGATTACTACTTGGGTGAAAGATGAAGGTAAATGGGTAAATGTGATAAATCAAATCGATGAAGTTCAAAAATATGGAGTAGCAACGTTTCTGATAGAAAAGAGCCTGACTAGTTTGGATGAAGATCTATTATATGTGAATAAGAAAAATATTGAATGGAGGAATTCCATATCACGGCAGGGACGCTTTGAACTTACAAAGTTGATCAAGGAAATAACTGAGTTCACTCAATCGCTGCAGCATGACTTGCAATGCATTGATGTTAAATACATAAAAGATGATGAGAAACTAGAAGAGGATGTCAACACAGTGGTTCAATCCTTTAAGGATAAAATTAGCTTTGTCAAAGAAAATGACAATATCTTAATTGAAGATTTCTCCCAAATCTCTAAGGTGGAGTCACTAATTTACCTCTATATCAACGCACTCCAGAACATAAAGAAAAAATTGGGAAAATGCGAAGGGATAAAGAAGTTTTGAAATCGAGAGTGAAACACATAGGCATCCCCAACTTCCTGAGAATTCAAGAATTTATTGCAGCTTTTCAGGAGTGGAAGACTCAATGTGCTTCCCCAACCGCTGATGGCAAATCTGGAGATGCAAATCCTTTGTCCCAGCCATGATCTTATTGGTTCACTTTCTTTTATTCAGTTCCTCTATTATGCTATTTCTGTAATCTTGATCTTTGAATCAGTTTGTTATAAACTAAATCCCATATGGGTCAGAGTTACTTTAACTCTGGGTTTGGTTTACTTGATGACATGATTAGGACATTCATATATATAGGTTTTTGAATCTTTTCAAAGCAGAGAGAGATAGGAAAAGAAAAAGAAGGGAATTTTTAGCTAAACTATTTTATGGTTTTACAATATATGATGATTGTCTGAGAAATTTTTCATCTATGAATGAGAAGAAGAAACAATTACTGCTTATTTAGATCTGTGCGTCTGAGTGTTTGAATTGGATTTTCTGTGTGAAATCTCCTTTCATCTGGTAATTGCTCTTTTATTGGACAACTTGTCATATGTGTTCTATTATTTATTAGTTCAGCAAATTCATATGTATGTGTTCATGTATTTAAATGTATCAAAAATAGAATCTGTGCATTCTATCACTCACTGTTACTGCATAAATTTACCGCATTCATAACATAGTTATGTATGAATGTCAGTTTGCCTTAGGCATTTTCTGGTTAAAAGTGCATTTGGATAGTTGAATAGATTAAATTCATTGAAAATCTTAAAGGGAGCTGTACCTAAATTCAGAGGGGAACTAATTTAAAAAGTTCACCCATTTGTTGCTTAACTCATTTGTACTTCAAAGAAGGGTATAGAGTCAGAATAAAACATTTTTAGAATAAGGACAAATCTGTTAGCCAACAGTTTTTGGTGACTCTACTGGGGATCGAAATAATTAATTAAAAGATTGGTCACCTGAATATGAAGCAACAATGGTGCTTCCACACGAAAACATAATTCCTGTTCTACAGCCCAATCTTGGATTTTAGGATGAGTAGGAAGACATTATTGGCCAGTTGAATACCCTTGCTTGGCGTACTCGTCGAAATAGTGAAGATTATAGAAGAGCAAGTAGAGTATTAGAACATGAAGAGGAGTTGGCCGATAACCTGAGATTGCTGTTACTCAGGCAGAGAAGAAGGCAGGCACAAAATGCAGCAAGAAATCAAGAACAGCATAGAAATTAATAACTGCCTATTCAGCCACAATATTTCAAGCTGGATTCTAGACAGTATACCAGGTCTTTGAGGAGAGAGGGAGTTGAAGATTCTACCTTTGAAGCACTACAAAGCCTTAATTTTCCTTATATCCCTACTCGTATCACAAAAGCAAGAAGTAGGCCCCCTAGCCTCCCTAAACCTTCTACTTCGCCTGTCTATCAAGCTTTAACTCTTTCAGACACCGTTATCCCCTCAGCTATAAATTTTCTACCCATGGCCCGACCTTGGGGAGCAGCCATAGGGCCTCTGAACCTAGGGGCTAACCTAAATCCTTTACCTAAAAATGCAAGGGAAAATTTACCCAGGTTCAATGGAGACGACAAACAATCACCAGAAGAACATTTGTGTGCCTTTGCAGCAGCATGTAGTGTGTTAGGTGTACAACACCAAGATGTTGCCATAAGGCTCTTTGTGTAGACTTTGACTGACACTGCGGCACAATGGTTCTACCACCTAACTAATTCCTCAATTTCAAATTAGAATGACATGAAAACTACTTTTGAAAATAGGTTCAAAAGCGCGGAGGACGAGCATTACCTCCTTGCGCAGCTGACTCAGCTTAAGAAAGAGATTCATGAACCTATGAGGGATTTCATGGCTAAATTTAATAGAATGGTGAACAAAATCCCTGTTGCTAAAAGACCAACTGGCGAAAATCTAAAATGATTTTTTATTAATTCTATGCCTCCTGGTATTAGCTTCCATCTCAGGAGGGGTGTAATTGCTGATTTACCAGCTGCACAAGCCTTGGCAATTAGGTTGGAGGATGATCTCATTATGGCCGATAAATGGAAGAAAGAGGTCCAGATGCCAAATGCCCAACCCTCATCATCTACGGATCCTATAGTGCAAAAGTTGGTTAATGATATGATTGCCTTAAAGAGGCAACTACCTAAAACTGGTGCTCACTTCCAACAACCGTATAAAGATATAAGCAGAAGGAATTTGAGTCAACAAGCAAATACTGGTAGATCTTTACCCCTGACATCAGCACAACCAAGGCTGGCTAGTGAAGCTCCTCCTGGGAGGGGAAATATGTGTATTTTTCATTTGACTACTGACCATGATGGAAACTCTTGCCCATAAATGCTCAGGTACGCTCAGATGACTGCTACTCAAGATATGCTAGGGGAGTCCACCGAAGAAGAAAGGAACTTTGAGGAACCTGGCAGCTCTGAAATACACTTCCTTGAATATAAGTCTGATTCAGAAAGGGGAGGTGAAATATTGGTTACCCTTGAAGATCCTTCATGCGCCGTGCTCACCAGGAGTCAGAGGAATGTGAGATCCTCTAATACTCAAGAAGTACCTGGCAAAGGTAAGTAGCCTTTAACTAGAACCCATGATGCTAATTTGAAGGCTCAGGAAGCTAGATTGTTGCATAGAAATGATCCAGATGCTTCTTTTGATATTGTAGATTTCTGTAAGTCTGCAAAAATTCAAATCTCTCCTATTGAGTATCTCAAGTTGAAACCTAATGAGCTTGACAAACTAGTTAAACATGTTAAGGGTGGTTCTACACAAACTGAATCTGAGAGTCAATTAGAGGTTGATGCTAAATCCCCCATTGCTCGACTATTTGCTTCCTCATCTGAGTCATCCTTGACTGCCCCTAAAATGACTCCCAATTCATCAACCAATGCTCCTTATACTGATTTGAAACCCAATCCTTTCTATGTGTCTTTGTTTATCAATGGTCATAAACTTAGTAACTGTATTATAGATTTAGGAGCCTCTAACAACATTATGCCCTCCTCTGTGGCTAAAGCCCTAGGGTTATCACTCACAAAAACATTTGGTAGATGTTATTCTATGGATGGAAAATAGGTTTCCTTGCTTGGGCAGATTAAGTATGCACGAGTCGCTCTTGCAGCTTACCTTGACCAAAAAGTGAAATTGACTATTTTGGTAGCAGATATTCCTGCTAGTTATGGAATGCTGTTGAGCAGGATATTTTGCAAGGATTTGGGTGGACAGATCAAATTGGATTGGTCAGAAGCCACAATCCTAGTGGGAAAGCAGAAAGTGAAGCTGGAACCTGAGCCCAAGTGCAAGTTCACTGTCTACCCCTCTGATGATCCCAAGGCCCAGATTTTGTTTGAGGAATGCGAATTTGGTAACTATTTTCTCTCCTCTGAACAGAGTTTTGGAGTAGACCCCAAAGAAGAATTAATGCAAAGATCTGTACATTCTGATGACCTATGGGTTATGGAATTCGATGGCAATTGTGCTACTGCTGGTTCAGGGGCTGGGGTTGTGTTGATCTCACCTGAAGGTGAAATTTTTTCTTATTCTTTTAAGCTAGAGTTCAAAAACACCAACAATACTGCAGAATATGAAGCTTTACTACTTGGGCTATTTGAAGCCAAAGGAAGGGGTGTGAAGGTACTTAAAGTGAAAGGTGATGCTGAATTAATTGTGAAATAGGTAAGGGGGATCTTTTCTGTTAAGAATAAAAGACTAAAGCATTACAAAAATAGGGTATGGGATGAGATCAAATATTTTGATGCCTTCTCTATCGAAACAATTCCTAGAGACCAGAACTCCCAAGCAGATTCTTTAGCAGTATCAGCTTCTCTCCTTTTGCCACATCCGGATTTCAAAAAAGATTCTTATAGAATAGAAATGGTATATCGTCCTAATGTCCCCGACAATGCTGAAAGTTGACAAGTCTTTGAGAGTGATAATCAGATCAGAAAATTTTTAGAGAATGCTGAAATGTTCCTAGGAACCTATTTTGAAGGTTCCGAAACAGAGTGTAAAGAATTTAGTCCTGACCTAGGGATTAATCCAAAAGATGACGTGATTCAGTTAAAGGGAAATAAAATCCCTAAAGGACTGGTCTCTTTAGAACATCTGTTTTCTCGAAGAGATGAATATATTAAAGGCAAACCTCTCTATAATCTTGATATAGTAGAGGATTATGAGAAAATAAACATTGGGGATGAGGCTGATCCTAAATGGATATCCATTGGTAGGTGTTGTTCTTTAGAGGAGAAAAACAAATTGATCAAATTGTTAATCATGTATAAGGATGTTTTCGCCTGGTGCTATGATGATCTTAAAAATTTTAGACATGGACAATTTCAACACCATATTCCTTTGAAAGCAAATGCAACTCCATTCAGGCAGAAGCTGAGGAATTATAATCCGAAAGTTGCTGAAGCCATTTTTAAGGAGATTGATAAGATGTTGAAAGCTAGAATTATTTATCCAATCCATCACTCCAGTTGGGTGGAAAATATTGTTCCAGTATGAAAGAAGAATGGAGAAATAAGAATCTGCGTTGACTTTAGGAACTTAAACCAGGCCAGCCTGAAAGATAACTATCCCTTACCTATGATGGACCACATCTTGCAGACAGTTGCTGGGTCTGAAATGATGTCTATGCTGGATGGTTTCTCAGGATACAATCAGATAGGTGTGGCTGCAGATGATCAACATAAGACTGCTTTCACTATGCCTCAGGGAACTTTTGCCTATAACCGAATGCCCTTTGGCTTGATTAATGTGGGAGCAACTTTTCAGCGGGCGATGGATTCATCTTTTAGAGATCTGAAGGATAGAATTATTGTTATTTATCTTGATGATCTGACTATTTTTTCTAGAAATAGAGGAGATCACCTAAAAGATCTAGAGACTATCTTGCAAAGGTGCCAAAGCCATGGCATCTCACTCAATCCCAAGAAGTCAGTTTTCTGTGTGACTGAGGGAAAATTGTTGGGACACCTAGTCTCAAAAGACGGCAACAAAATTGATCTGGAGAGGGTCAAGGCGATTCAACAACTTAGTCTCCCTTCAAATAGGACTGGAGTCAAGTTCTTCTTTGGTCAAATCAATTTTCTCAGAAGGTTCATTCTTGACTTTGCTGAGATTACAAAACACATTGTTGGAATGATGAGCGAGAAACAACCATTCAAGTGGAATGAAGTTGCTAAGAAGGCATTTGAGGATATCAAGGAAGCGATTGCAAACACTCCCACTTTGGTAAATCCTAATTTTCAAAAAGATTTTATTATTTACTGTTATGCTTCGGAACACACCATGTCAGGTATTTTGTTACAGAAAAATGAATTGGATGAAGAGGTTCCCATAGCTTTCATGAGCATTCCCCTTAAAAAGCATGAGCTGAAATATTCTTTGGTTGAAAAACAAGCTTTCACCGTGGTTAAAGCTGTTAAACAATTTAGATATTATATACTTCATTCTCATTCAGTTGTATTTGTTCCAAATTCAGCTGTGAAAAGTATCTTGACTCAGCAAGAAGTGGGATTAAACAATAGAGCAACGTGGGTTGCTAAAATCCAGGAATATGATCTGGAAGTTAAGCCTACTAAGCTAATCAGGGGTCAAGGCTTATGTAAGTTAATTGCTGAGAACAAAGAACAAGAAGGAGAAGGACTCCCCACAGTCTTATTGGTAAGCTTGCAGGACCCATGGTTTCTAGATGTAGCACACTATCTTACATATGGGGATTGTCCTAGTCACTTATCTTCTAAAGAGAAAAGAAACCTGAAGCTAAAAGTGGCGAAATATGTTATTTGGGGGGATGTCCTTTACAAGAACGGATTAGATGGAACTTTCTTGAGGTGTGTAGATAAGGAGCAACAGGATAAGCTCTTGGAAGTTTTCCATAATGAAGCTTGTGGTGGACATTTTTCTTCTTCAGTTACAGCTTTCAAAATCCTCAGAAATTGTTACTACTGGCCAGGGATGTTTAAGGATGCATATAGATGGGTGGCTAACTGTGAAAAATGTAAAATGTTCTCAGGAAGGCCACAACTTGCAGCTCTACCTTTGAGGCCTGTTGTTATTGAAGAACCCTTTAAACAATGGGGATTGGATTTTATTGGGCCTATCTCGCCCCCTTCAAGTGCAGGACATACCCACATCTTAACAGCAACAGATTATTTCACAAAATGGGTTGAAGCAGCCCCTATAAAAAGAACAACTTCGAAGGTGGTTCGTAATTTTCTTAAAGAAAATATTTTGGTACGATTTGGTGTTCCCCAGAAGATTGTAGCAGATAATGCTACCAGTTTCTCTTCAGTTGAAATGACTTCTTTTTGTTATGAACATAGTATATCTCTCTCCCATTCATCAGATTACTATCCCCAAGGGAATGGACAAGCTGAGTCCAGTAACAAGAACCTGATTGCTATCATGAAGAAATTGGTGAATGACAACCCCAGAGATTGGCATAAGAGACTGTATGAAGCACTCTGGGCTGACATAATAACTCTGAAAAGAACAATTGGGATGGCACCTCTTGAATTAGTTTATGGAATAGGTGCCCAATTATCTTTACCTCTGGAGCTATCTACAGCTAAGCTACAAAGTGTAATCGAGGATCAATACTTCCAAGATTCCTTGGAGAAGAGGATTATGTATTTAACTAAGATTGAAGAAGAGAGAAATGAGTTGGTCGACCGGATTACTGTACATCAGGCCAGAGTTAAAGAAATTTTTGACAGGAAAACAAGGCCTAGGAAGTTTATGGAAGGAGATGAAGTATTACTGTGGGATAGAAGAAGAGAACCAAAGGGTGCACATAGCAAATTTGACTCACTTTGGAAAGGACCTTTCAGAATTCACCAGGTATTGGGTCCAAATTCTTTTAAATTGGAATATCCTGATGGAGCTATTTTACCCCTATCCTATAATGGACAGGATCTAAGTTATATCGTCTGTAAATAGGGTCCCCTGTTTTGTACATAGTCTTCCCTTTTGTTTAGTTTTGTGTTTTCCTTTCCCATTTTTGTTTTGTCCCGTTGCATATCCTTTCTTCTCTATTTTCCTTTTTCTGCGAAACTAGAGCTTCTGAGTTCTCTGCATTTTGCCATAAAATGTAGTCCCAGTCAGAGCCAATGTTACTTTTTGAGTCGCCCTTATTTATTTATTGGTAATATTTCCTGAACAAGAGCCGGTTTGATGTGTTGCGTTTTTGGTCATACCTTTGTTTCTTCAATCGACTCTTGATCCTTCAAATTTTACCCGTTTATCATCTTTGTGGGTGAGGTTACTTAAGGTTTGAACCTTTGAACCTGAACCATTCTCAAAGTTCAAAGTTCAGATGGTTCGATATGTCTAAAGTGTTTCAAACAACAAGCTATTGTTCTGTGTATTTTAAACGTCTTCAAGTTTTCGGGTTGAACTTGAACCCTTTTTGTCAATAGTTCAATGGTTCTACGGTCCAAGGTTCAACGCTCATTACCTTCTAATAGGTCGTGTCATATAGTTATCTTGTGTAATTAATGTATCGTTGAACCCTCCGCTTGTACTCTATAGCGAAGTTCAATGGTTCAAGGTTCAACGGTTCATTGTCTCATGGTTGGAAGCCTTTTACAAAAGTCACGTGACTGTCCGTTGGTCTATGTAGCCCTTGCGTCTTTGAAACTTCATATTGAACCATATCCTAATAAGTTCAACTGTTCATGAGCTTAAGTTCAATATTCCCGTAAGTGAATCCTTTGCCCATTTATATGATTCAATTGGTATGGTCAAACCACCACATTGAACCACACCCTAAAAGTTTGATGGTTCAATAATTCAAAAATTTGGTGATTTTGGTCTCATTTATTCTTGAGGCTTTCTAAGTTAAAATTTAGCGGGAAAGTTGGAGGAAAATATGTCAGAGACTCATTATGAAATTGAGAGTTCTAATTTGGCAGAGGTTACAGATAATTATTATACATCATGATGGCGCGTGAACAATACTTGCTATTAATGAAGAGGTCAGAATTCATGTCTTTTCAAATATTTTGGCACGTATTGTTTCGAATGATAATTATTCAATCTGGTTAGTGCCATTATTAATTAAGAACAAGCCAAATTTAGCAAGTGAACATACTGTGCAACGTGGAGGAGAATAGCGCAGGAAGTGTAAGGTTCTTGTTACTCAAATTTCGCAATGAATTCAGATATCTTGAAGGTGAGTTCTGTTCTTCCTATGTGCTATTCCTTTTTCTTAGCCGGAAAGAAGAATCTCTTGAGTTTCTGTCATTATTTTCAAAATTTGAAGTGTGTTTCATTGTAATCCTCCAAGTATGGCTTTGAAATCTACATGTTTGGGGAATGAACATGGTCCTAGTCTTACCTATTCTCACTCTGAATTTGGGGATACTGCACTGATACAATATGATTTAGAAGAATTTAGAGAAAGGTCTAGAAACCCTGTGTAAACCCCTATGATGAAGAAAATAGTAGAGAACAGTTTAGTTGAAGCTGCGGCTTTTCCCAAGGCTGTACACTGCCCAGAACTGGTTCAGGAATGTATAAATAGGTATGAACTCCAAAATAGATGCATCAGAAATGCAAACGGTGATGTATTGTTTCATGTCAACAGACAAACCCTCATGTACGTAATTAAGATACCGCCTAAAGAGGCGTATTCCATCCTTGATATTACCTCTTCCTATGGGCATTTCTCAGAGAAGAAATCGACTTATAAAAGTGTGATAGCAAGGAATTGGCTGCTAAAATTTCAGAAGGGTGGTTCAAGGTTGCCCAGACCACTTACTAGGGATCATCTGATTAAAGAAGTGAGGGATATTGTGGTATTATTACACAAATTGAAGGGCAGCCAACATGCGTATTATTGGGAAGATTGGATGTACTTTTTCATACAAGTTATCCTCCAAGGAGAGAAATATTTAGATTGGGTAGAAATTGTGGCTGATTGTTTGCATCAGGGTTTGAGTAATTGTCTGGGTGACAGAGATTTTTATATGTCTTCGTACTTATTTTATTGCCTAGCATCTACAAGAGAATGGTTTGATCTACCTCATGTACCCTTGGCTGAGGATAGTAGGATTTATGAATATTATTCACAGTTGCAGAAACAGAATTGTTATGAAAATTATAAAAGGGTTAATGATGCTTTCACTGGAAGAATGACTTATGAATTAGCAGGTAATCTGGGTAAAAGGATGTCCAATGAAGCAGTGCAGCTGATTAGCATTTATGGTAGCTTCTTTATTCAATTTTCTGAGTTCACTTACATCAGAGTTGGAGGATTTGACGGTGAACCTGTTAAGTTACCCAGATATGTGTTCAACCATTTTGTGCTGATAGAGGTATGCAGACAGCTAGCACATGTAGATAAGAAGTTCTCGACAAAGAAGGGTTTTGGTATCTCTTTTCCCATCGAACTTGGGCATTACTCGTGCCAGTCAAAATATGATGCTTTGAATTTGGAGGTGAACCTTAAAAAGTTCAATTTTCAGTTCTTCACTGCCAGGTCTCAATTTGACAGCAAAGGATTTGTCAAGGATAACCTAGATCCTAGAACAGGGCTTTCACACATTCCTAAGCTAGAGGATTACTGGGAAGACTATTCAGATGAGTTTGAGGTCAGGAGAAGACTGTGCTGTAGGTTCTCTTTAGGGCAGATAATTACTCTCAATTTAAATATGGATATTTCTAGAGTTATTGATGATGGGGAACATGTGATTGATCCACAGTTTGAACGAGTAGAGCAATTACCTATTCCAAAAGTTGACTGGAGCAAAAAGGAGGAAGATAGGATTAAAGTTAAAACTCTTCCAATGATAAGGAGAACCAAGAAATGGTTAAGGGAAAAGAGACAGGAAGGGATCTAGAATAAAAATGCCCAACAATTCACCTCAATGATTGAATCGTCACTCCCCATAAGCTCTTCTAATCGACCTATTGCTATCTATGGTGCAGGTGCTTCCAAGTCATCAACTGGAAGGAACCCTGCTACTAAGAAATCCAGAAGAGCCCTCACAGCTATTCTACCCCCTCGTGCTACCAAGTTGAGGACCAAAAGTAAAAGAAAGGAACAAGTTTCTGAAACGATAGTTGTAGATCTGAATTTAGAGGAGGATTTAGGGGAACCTATGGGTGATAAGGAATCAAGTCCACACAGAACAGAGGAAGTTGATACTAGGCCACAGTCAGAGGTCGTTCTAGAGACCTCTGAGATATTAACGATTTCAAATGTATCCTCTGATGCATTGAACCCTGAAAAGGAAACCTTAGCCCCTGCACCCAAGTGGCTGGAGAGTTCTATCTCTGACAAGAGAAAAATAATTCCTTTTGTTGTCCCCTTAGAAGACATGGTGAGAAAATGTTTAGGGAAAACACCCAAGTCTAAGAAGCTAAAGATGACATCCAGAGTAATCATTGATCCAAATACTGGAAACTGGAGTGCTGAGATAGCCAAACTAGTGACTGAGGAAGAAGTACAAGATCCAACTGTGCAGGATTTTACTGTTGAGAGAGTGGATCTCAGTGCTGCTTCAAGAGCTGCAGATGTTCATCATCTTGAAGCATCCACCAAGAGGATAGTTAGTCAAAGTTGGAAGGATGAAAAGGACAAAAGGGAATTGAAGCAGACTTTGTGTTCAATGGTAGAGTACATCGATGCTATCCATAACCCTAACCTGTAGCCAGTTTCACAACTCTCCCTATCTTTCGATCCTAAATCACCAGTTAACTAGAAGATGTTGGATCAGGTTCACAGAAACAAGATGGTGGCAAAGACATTTGACGGTTGGTTGGACCACATTGTGCAGAAGGGAACTGAATACATTCATGAACTCAAGAATATATACGATCTGACTGCTACCACCATTGAGGACCTTAAGGCACAGATTACTACTTGGGTGAAAGATGAAGGTAAATGGGTAAATGTGATAAATCAAATCGATGAAGTTCAAAAATATGGAGTAGCAAAGTTTCTGACAGAAAAGAGCCTGACTGGTTTGGATGAAGATCTATTATATGTGAATAAGAAAAATATTTAATGGAGGAATTCCATATCACGGTAGGGACACTTTGAACTTACAAAGTTGATCAAGGAAATAACTGAGTTCACTCAATCGCTCCAGCATGACTTGCAATGCATTGATGTTAAATACATAAAAGATGATGGGAAGCCAGAAGAGGATGTCGACACAGTGGTTCAATCCTTTAAGGATAAAATTAGTTTTGTCAAAGAAAATGACAATATCTTAATTGAAGATTTCTCCCGAATCTCTAAGGTGGAGTCACTACTTTACCTCTGTATCGACGCACTTCCAGAACATAAAGAAAAAATTGGGAAAATGTGAAGGGATAAAGAAGTTTGGAAATTGAGAGTGAAACACATAGGCATCCCCAACTTCCTGAGAATTTAGGAGTTTGTTGCAGCTTTTCAGGAGTGGAAGACTCAATGTGCTTCCCCAACCGCTAATGGCAAATCTGGAGATGCAAATCTGTTATCCCAGCCATGATCTTATTGGTTCACTTTCTTTTATTCAGTTCCTCTGTTATGCTATTTCTGTAATCTTGATCTTTGAATCAGTTTGTTATAAACTAAATCCCGTATGGGTTAGAGTTACTTTAACTCTAGGTTTGGTTTACTTGATGACATGATTAGGACATTCATATATATAGGTTTTTGAATCTTTTCAAAGCAGATAGAGATAGGAAAAGAAAAAGAAGGGAATTTTTAGCTAAACTATTTTATGGTTTTACAGTATATGATGATTGTCTGAGAAATTTTTCATCTGTGAATGAGAAGAAGAAACAATTACTGCTTACTTAGATCTGTGCGTCTGAGTGTTTGAAATTGGATTTTCTATGTGAAATCTCCTTTCATCTGGTAATTGCTCTTTTATTGGACAACTCGTCATATGTGTTCTATTATTTATTGGTTTAGCAAATTCATATGTATGTGTTCATGTACTTAAATGTATCAAAAATAGAATCTGTGCATTCTATTACTCACTGTTACTGCATAAATTTACCGCATTCATAACATAGTTATGTATGAATGTCAGTTTTCCTTAGGCATTTTCTGGTTAAAAGTGCATTTGGATAGTTGAATAGATTAAATTCATTAGAAATCTTAAAGGGAGCTGTACCTAAATTCAGAGGGGAACTAATTTAAAAAGTTCACCCATTTGTTGCTTAACTCATTTGTTCTTCAAAGAAGGGTATAGAGTCAGAATAAAACATTTTTAGAATAAGGATAAATCTATTAGCCAACACTTCTACATGAGGCTCTTCTACATGCTCATTCATAGAGAGCATCTGCATGAATCTCATCATCTTCGGTAATGATGCTCCATCATGATCATAGGTAAGGTGAAAATTACACACCATATGGTTATTTTTACTCATTGAGGGTCCCCTTTCGATTGCCAACCTTTGGGTTGGGCCAGGTAATTGAAATGTCCTATTATAACTCCTTTGATGAGACTACTGTGGACCTTTAGGCATCAGAGTGATAATGTCATTTGCCAATCTCTGAATAATAGGATTGGTAGAGTTAACCACTGAAGGATTGCCTATTTGTAATTCCTTTTTCCACTTTCCTGCAGTTATTAAGTCATCTTCTACTGCAATAGCCAACATTTGAGCTTCAACCAGGTTAGGGACTCCTTGTCTCTTTATTGAGTAACTGACGTCAGGGGGTAGTGAATTAATAAAGAAACACTTCAACAACCCATCACCGGGTCTGACATCATCAGGAATTCTATTTGCAAGTCTATTGAACTTGGCCACATATTCTCTCATTTGCTCATGGACCTCTTTCTTCATGGAGGAGAGTTGGGATACTAATGTGTGTTCATTGTCAGTAGTTTTGAACCTATCTTCAAATTGACGTCTCATAGAAGCCCAATCTCTAATAGAGGCATTAGGGAGATGATAAAACCACTCAGCAATAGCATCAGTGTTGGGAATTAAGGTGTCTCAACCTTGGTAATTCCTTGTATTATTTCATTGTATTTATTTATTTATTGCCTATGTTGTAAATTAAATGGTAAATTCATACTGTCATCTTGTGGGATGTGGCACGGTGATGTGTCATCCTACATGGAAGGTGACAACTTGTAATATTTTGCCCTCACATGAGGAGATAGGCGTCCCACTTTGTGGTAGGAATATTTTGCCATGTGTCGGCATCTTGGATGTTGTGTAAGTGAATTTTGACCAAAACAGTCATGACAGATTCCTATGATGAAGTTATGACATGTAAGAGTCATAAATAGAAGATTCTATGACAGGTGAAGACATGTGTCGAAGAGCATCCTTGAAAAAGGCATCTTTGGGTGCCCTAAGGTAGACTATGACATGTTGTAAGAGAATATGCTATTTATAGCCTGTGTATGACAGATTCTCTTACAGCTGTAAGTTATGATAGCTATGACAGATTCTATGATGATCGTAAGAGTCGTAAGAGCATCTGTCATAGCCTATTTTGGAAATAGGTGACCTATTTGGGATGGGGTGTGTGGACAAGTGTCAAAAGCATCTTACAATGTTGACCAAGTGTCCATAGGCATGGGTTTTGGGCCATGAGGCCAAGTTGGACACCTATTCCAAGATAGAGGCAATTTTGCCTTGTATTTTCTATATAAATAGGTACTTTGAGGAGGAGTTGCATTATGTGATTTACAGGTACTATTATGCTGCCATAATACCTCTAGATACGAGTGTTGAAGACTCCTGAGAGCTTGCATTGCACGTGAATTGTAAACAACATTTAGATTTGTTAATACTTTGTGCAGGTTTTGTTAAATCTTGTCTCTCTCTTCTTCTGTGTCATTCTATGTGTATGTTGTTTGCTGCAATATCTCTGTTATTGGGTTGATAACACTGTAATTGTAAGGATTTGAAATAATTTGCACTCTACTTCCCTCATTAGATTAGCATAGGAAGTGTGTTTCGTGCACCTTACTTCCTTTCAGTTGGTATCAGAGCTTGATCACCTTTGGTCCTAGTTGTCGGGTAGGGTTTTTTTGAGCTGATCTTAGTTTGAGTGGGAGTCCTGTGCAGAGTATACTGTAATCTTGTTATAGGAAAAGATATGGTAGGCACATCCGAAAGAATCGAGGTGGAGAAATTTAATGGCACTAATTTTGAGTTGTGGAAACTCAAGATGGAAGACCTACTTGTTGATTGTGACCTCTGGGAAACCGTATCCGGTGTAAAACCAACCACAATGTCACAAGAAAATTAGGATCTCAAAGATCGAAAGGCTAAGGGTCTCATAAGACTCAGTTTAGCTGATTCTGTCTTGTTAAATGTCCATGAGGAGAAGAGCACAAAAGACCTTTGGAAGAAGTTGGGTGATGTTTATCAAGCTAAATCCCTAGTGAACAAACATTTTCTAAGAAAGAAGTTGTATTCTCTGAGGATGGAGGATGGAGGATTAGTTGCAGATCATCTGAATGCTTTCAACATGTTAGTTGCACAATTGACATCCATTAGTGTGAAGATGGAGGAAGAGGATCGTTGCATGACCTTACTTTGTTCCCTACCGAACTCGTGGGATCATCTTGTTATGGCTATTGGGAGCACCACATTCACATTCAAAATGGATGAAGTGGTATCTTCGCTGTTATCTGAAGAGATGCAAAGAAAGTCTTCTGAGGTAGCTAAAGAGGCTCTTGTGGTTCGTGGAAGATCCAAGGAAAAAGGGAAGAAAAAGAAGGACAAGAAAGATGATAAGGCCATATCCAAATCCTGTGGGAGATCCAAATCTCCTAGAAAGTCCAAGGCTCTCTGTTGGAACTGTGGAAAAACTAGGCATTTTTGAAAGGAATACAAAGAGGAGAAGAAAAAGAAAAAGAAGAATGCTCCTGATTCAGATTCTGACAAGTCACAAGATGATGGTGATGCCTTCATCGCAACCCTGGCCACCCATGCATCTGATAATGTGTGGTTGATAGATTTTAGTGTATCATTCCACATGACCTCACATCGAAGCTGGTTTACAAAGTATGAAGAGTTCAATGGTGGAAGGGTGTACCTGGGTGACGATTCTCATCTGAAGATTGTTGGTCATGGAAGATTCTCAATCCGATTCCATGATGGACGAGTGAAGGGGATCACTAGGCTTATGCACTTCCCAGGCCTAGTACAGAACTTGCTTTATGTAAGTATGTTGAATGATGCAGATGTGTAAGTTGTCTTTTCAAAGAATTGATGCAAGATGACTAGAAGATCTATGGTGCTTGCTAAGGGTACTTAGAGAGGTACTCTGTTTCAGTTGGAGGCATGTACTTCATAGTGCAATAGTTTTTTTTTGAATTGAATAAAAGAGCTCTAGTCACTTCATTCCCACCATTTGAATGAGTAGTGAAGCAATCTGTTGTAACTAGTTCTGATGGTAGTGCACATGCTTTAGAAGTTAAGCTTCCTGCTGAAAAGACTATGTTATGGCATTTGAGATATGGCCACATTGGTGAGAAGGGTCTGCATACCCTGAAAATAAAAACCTCATTGAGGGGTTAAATGATTGTAATCTTGAGTTTGACTTTTGCGAACATTACAGTTATGGAAAGCAAAACCATGTTCAGTTTTACTCTAGTTCTCACAAGTCTTCTTGTTTATTGGATCTTATTCATTCTGACATGTTTGATCTTGTTAATGTTCCTTCAATTTCCAAATCTATATATTTTGTATCTTTCATAGATGATTACAGTAGAAGGACATGGGTTTATTTTCTTAGAAGCAAATTTGAAGTCTTTAGTCGATTCAAAGAGTTTAAGGCTTTTGTTGAGAATCAGACTAGTAAAAAGATTAAGTGTTTGAGAACTGATAACGGTGGTGAGTTTTGTTCAGCAGAGTTCGAGAAGTTCTATACAGAGCAAGGGATTCAAAGACATAAGACAACTCCTTATACCCTGCAGCAAAATGGAGTTACAGAGAGGATGAACAAGACACTGATGGAGAAGGCTAGGAGTATGCTTCGTGGAGCAAGCCTTGAACAAAAGTTTTGGGTTGAAGCTATAGCCATTGCTTGCTATCTGGTAAACAAATCTCCTACATTAGCTCTTGTTGGTAAAACACCTATGGAGGTGTGGTTTGGTAAGAATCCTTTAGTTAGACATCTTCGTGTTTTTGGTTGTGACACATATGCACATGTGCCTAGGGAGAAATGGTCTAAATTGGAGAACAAGGTTGTTAAGTGTATCTTCATTGGCTATGGTGTCTGTGTGAAAGGATACAAGCTTTGGGATCCTGTGGCTGAAAAAGTGTTGTATAGTAGAAGTGTTATCTTCAGAGAGCTAACACCATCTTCTATTATTCTACATCTAGAACAGACAGAAAAGAAAGAGGATATGGTTCAGTTTCCTTCTACCCCTGAGAAGACTAAACAAACAGACCCTATGAGACCTGATGATGAGGAGAGCTCTAGCAGCTTTGAAAGCTCAGAAGAAGAAGCAAAACAGCAACCTCAGCCATTGAGGAGGTCTACACGAACAAGAAAGCAACCTGATAGGTTTGGTTATTCATTGCTTGATTCTAGTTGTGCTTTTACTTTACTTGCTAACATTGATGAACCTAGAACTGTGTCAGAGGCTATGGGTATGAAAGATGCAAGTTCCTGGAAGGAGGCCATGGAAGATGAGATGGCTTCTTTGGAAAAGAATAAAACATGGGACTTGGTGCCTTTGCCTGAAGAATGGAAACCTGTTGGATGCAAATGGGTGTTCAAGAAGAAATTCAGTGTAGATGGTAGTGTTGAAAAGTACAAGGCCAGATTGGTTGCGAAAGGGTACTCACAAGTGGAGGGAATTGATTATGGTGAAATTTTCTCTCCCATTGCAAAGATGACATCCATTCAATTTCTGTTATCTCTTGCAGCTACTTATGACTTAGAGGTAGAATAGATGGATGTGAAGACAACTTTCCTTCATGGTGATTTGGAGGAAGAGATTTACATGTCACAGCCAGAGCATTACATAGTGAAAGGTAAAGAAGATTTGGTTTGCAAGTTAAAAAAGTCTTTGTATGGTTTAAAGCAGTCTCCTAGGATGCATTACTTCAAGTTTGATGCCTTTGTGTTGTCAATTGATTTTTTGAGATCAAAATCGGATCATTGTGTGTACTACAAGTTAGACAATGATCATATTCTCATTGTTGCATTATATGTTGATGATATGTTGCTGATTGGGAAGGGTAAGAATATGATTTCTAATTTTAAGTCTCAGTTGTCAGTACAATTTGAAATGAAAGATTTAGGGGCAGCCACGTACATTGTAGGAATGGAAATCAGAAAAGACAGAACTAACAGAAAACTTTGGTTAAGCTAGAGTAAGTATGTGAAGACCGTGTTGGATAGGTTCAGCATGGCATATTGTAGACCATTGTGTGTTCCTGTTTCTTTGGGGACAAAGTTGTCTGTTAATGATTGTCCAAAATCTCCTAGTGAGGTAGACATGAGCAGAGTACCTTATGCTAGTGTTGTTGGCAGTTTGATGTATGATATGGTCTACACAAGACCAAACATTGCCCAAGCAGTGGGAGTCCTTAGTCCATTTATGGCTAATCCTGGACAGGTACATTGGGATGCAGTTAAGCGAGTGTTCAGATATTTGAGGGGTACTTTTGAGTATTCCATATGCTATCATGGTAATGTTACAGGACCTCCGCATTCAATTTGTATTTGTGGATTTGTGGATTATGATTGGGCAGGAGACATTGATAGCAGGAGATCCACCAGTGCTTATGTGTTCACTATGTTTGGTGGTGCTATTAGTTGGATGAGTAAGCAATAACCTATGGTTTCTTTGTCTATGATAGAAGTTGAGTACATGGTAGCAACTCATGCTTTCAAGGAAGCCATTTGGCTTAAGAGATTGTGTTCGGATATTGGTGTTGATGCAGGATATATTACAATTTGTTGTGACAGTCAGAGTGTAATTTGCCTTGCGAAGAATCCAACTTTCCATGCTAGAACAAAGCATATTGATGTACAGTTTCACTTCATGCGAGACATGGTAGAGGATGGGAAGGTAAATTTGGAGAAGGTAGATACTTTGAAGAATGTTGCAGATGCATTGACGAAGCTAGTGGGCATAGAGAAGTTTAGATGGTGTTTGGAGTCTATGAGCCTCTCGGCCTATAGTAGTTAAATCCTATTAATTCTATTGGCTCTTACAAGGTGTTCGACAAGTGGGAAAATGTTGGGAATTACGGTGTCTCAACCTTGGTAATTCCTTGTATTATTTCATTATATTTATTTATTTATTGCCTATGTTGTAAATTAAGTTATAAATTCATATTGTCATCTTGTGGGATGTGGCACGGTGATGTGTCATCCTACATGGAAGATGACAACTTGTAATTTTGGCCTCACATGAGGAGATAGGCGTCCCACTTTGTGGTAGGAATATTTTGCCACGTGTCGGCATCTTGGATGTTATGTAAGGAAATTTTGACCAAAACGGTCATGACATATTCCTATGACGAAGTTATGACATGTAAGAGTCAGAAATAGGAGATTCTATGACAGGTGAAGACATGTGTCAAAGAGCATCTTTGAAAAAGGCATCTTTGGGCACCCCAAGGTGGACTATGACATGTTGTAAGAGAACATGCTATTTATAGCCTGTGTATGACAGATTCTCTTACAGCTGTAAGTTATGACAGCTATGACAGATTTTATGAAGGTCGTAAGAGTCGTAAGAGCATCTTTCATAGCCCATTTTGGAAATAGGGAACCTCTTTGGGATGGGGTGTGTGGACAAGTGTCAGAAGCATCTTACAATGTAGTGTCCATAGGCGTGGGTTTTGGGCCATGAGGCTAAGTTGGACGCTCATTCCAAGATAAAGGCAATTTTGCCTTGTATTTTCTATATAAACAGGTGCTTTGAGGAGGAGTTGCATTATGTGATTGACAGGTACTGTTATGCTACCAGAATACCTCTAGATATGAGTGTCAAAGACTCTTGAGAGCTTGCATTGCAAGTGTATTGTAAACAACATTTAGATTTATTAATACATTGTGTAGGTTTTGGAGTGTGGGGTTTTTCTCCCGAAAGGGTTTTCCCCATGTTAAATCTTGTCTCTCTTCTTCTGTGTCATTCTATGTGTATGTCGTTTGTTGCAATATCTCTGTTATTGGTTTGATAACACTGTAATTGTAAGGATTTGAAAGAATTTGCACTCTACTTCCCTCATTAGATTAGTGTAGGAAGTGTGTTCTGCGCACCTTGCTTCCTTTCAATCAACAAGGGGCTCAACAAATATTCTAATAGACACATCTTCATGTTGGACTCCTAAAATGGAACAAGCAACAAAGAAGGCATTTATGTGTTCTTCTAAAGTAACCTTCCCATCACCCCTTAATTTGGGTATAATTTTGCTTGATCCCCTAGGTAATTCATGTAAATTTGCCCCAAGATGAAGTGGTCCAATAGCAACACCCCATCGAACTGGTGGAGGTTGAGGATGAACTATATTAAAAGGGACGGGAAGAGGAAAATTTACTTGTGATGGTAAAATAGTACCATCAAGAGTTAAGCCCTGACAGAATGAATTGGCAGATTCTCTCATAGGTGGGGGAGAGGATAGTCTACTCAAAGATCTAACTCTTCTTGTGGGAGGGAAAGGAGCAAAGTTTAAGGATTGAAGCAAATCAAAGTCAATATCAGAGATACCCCTTTGTCTGTCACCTCGAGTATATCTTTTCATAGCCCACTTTCACAACTACGTGTGTAATAAAAACAATTAAGTAGAGTTGCCAAACCACTTACTGGTTATTATGAGGGTGATCCGGTCATGCAGGAACTTGATTCCTTGGTCTAATAGCAGGATTGTTTGGTCTTTTGTTAGGGACTACGTGAATTTGCAAAGGCCTTTCTCTCTTAGATACAGGAACAACTCCTTCAACAAATACTATCTCCTAAGCATCAGGGAAATGACGTGCGTTTTCTCTTATAATCTCACCAAGTTCTTCCCCTTCTTCCAACACCTCATCAACTTGGTGATATTATTGGTTTGTTCTTCTAGTTTGCCAGGCAACAAGTCTAAGATCAGTAATAATATCTTCTTGATCTCCTACTAGCCTGTCCATGTTAGGTTACAAAATTGGTGCATGCCTTCCATGAAGAACCATAAAGTCCAATAACAAAGACACGTAATGCATGAGGCATACACATGCTTATAAGCTTAATTCATGGAGTATACACATAATACAAAAGTATACAAAGTATGAAGCATAAACACAATATGTAATACACAAGTATACACACGTAACATCTAGCATACACTTGATACCTAAAGCATGAAGCATACAAAATGTACACGTGTAATATGCAATGCATGCACATAATACTTAAAGTATAATTCACAAAGTGCATGCACTTAATACATATGGCATGAAGCATACATTTAACATACAAAGTACACGCACGTGAATGAAGTGTGCATTTGATCATACATAAGTCATGGAGTATGCATAAGTCAAGTAACATACAAAGTTATGGAGTATACACTCGAATACATGAAGTCATAAAGTATACAATTGAAGCTATGGAGTATACACTCAAATAAAAATACAAAGTCATCGAGTATGAATACAAATACAACGTCATACTCGAATCATAGTCATAAAGTATACAATTGAATACCAAGTCATAAAGTATACACTTGAATACAAATACAAGTCATAAAGTATACACTCGCATACAAATACAAAGTCATAGAGTATACACTCGAATACAAATACAATCATAGAGTATTCACTCAAATACAAATACAATCAGAGTATACACTCAAATACAAATACAATCATAGAGTATTCACTCAAATACAAATACAATCAGAGTATACATTAAAATACAAATACAATTGAATAGAGTATTCACTCAAGGCATAGAGTATACACTCAAAATACAAATACAATCATAGAGTATTCACCCAAGGTATAGAGTATACACTCAAAATACAAATACAATCATAGAGTATACACTCAAATACAAATACAAGGCATAGAGTCTACACTCAAAATACAAATATAATCATAGAGTATACACTCAAATACAAATACAAAGTCATAGTGCATACACTTGAATACAATTGCAAAGTGATAGAGCATATACTCGAATACATAGTCAATTCAGAGTACACCCTTGAATACAAGTACACTCAAATGAAGTATACCATCGGACAATTGGGAATGGGATTTGATGCATCCCATACTACACCGTGGACCCGTCCACAATCCCAAGGTCATCAAGTATACACATGAGTATGAAGCATACACGCAAATACACAAAGTATTCACATGAACATATGTTGCAAAGCATTCACATAGGTCACAAAGTAAACCTTTGAATACACTTGAATACACATAAATCATAAAGTATACACTTGAATACATGTTAGGAATACGTAGTATACACAGGATGATAGGATGACTGCTCTGATACCACTTGTAATGTCCCCTTTCTAGAGGAAACACTTAAACCTGAATATGGGTTCAAAGTGCTTCTCAAAGAGACATTAGAAACATTAGAGATCAATAAATTTCAGTGATAATATCAAATAAGATCAAAGATAATATAACTATTTTATTCTTGACAAAGGATTATTTATTCCCTTCTTGTCATCCATGACCATTCTATAATATATTCCATAAGTACATTAGGGTGGATATTAAACATATTTTAAGATCCATATCTTCCTCTCTTATTCTTCATCAAGGAATTAGGTTTTGCATGACTAGGGCGCATGGAAACCATCCCTGGAGCCAGCTTTGGGAAAATTAGTCCCTAGCCCTTGGGGTCTATACATGGAGTCTCAGATCCAGCTTCGGGAAACTTAGTCCCTAGCCCTTGGGGTCTATACATAGAGTCTCGAATCCATCCTTGGGAACTATGTCCTAGCCATTGGGATCAATATGAGATCTCTGGACCCAACATCAGGAACTATATCCCAGCCATTGGGATTGATACGAGATCTCTGGACCTAGCACCAAGAACTATATCCCAGCCATTGGGGTCTATACAGTGGATGGAGTTACTCCGCCTTTCCCTATGTTACCTATCATTCCTTTAAGGATGAAGCAATAGAGGTGATATGATATCTTATGTTAATATCCCTTGTATTATAGATGACATTATCCCAAATATTTATCATCATAAGCATGGATATCAACATTCGTATCCTAATTTTACCATTGTATAATATTCTTATTCATACAATTATTCATCATTATTTGATCTTAGATCCACATTCATAAGGTATTTCCCTATAAATCATAATGATTCACATAGATTCATATTGACATTATCTTAACATGCATACATAGTTGTGTATATATATATATATTATAAAATTTATCCTAATAACATATTATTACTTACCTTTTTGGATTGCAGACTTCCTCAATCTGCTGACTTCTTTTATTAATGACCAATATTGATATTGGTTGTTGAAGACTCTAATTCCTTTGATCCCTGATTATTCTTGTATTCAATGATAAAATTCTTGATCTGCTTGTGCTGCTGAATCTTTTGTCAGATTGATCGTTGATATGTATTGTTGCTATGCATATATATGTAAGGTGACTAATTTATATCTCTATCTTACTATTCAATATATGTATATTAGAATTATCTTTGTCAAACTCAGAATTATAAATCTGCTTTTTATCTTTCCAAATTCTCCTCCATTCTCCTTCATTTTTTTTTTTCACAAATCACATCTTCTTTCCCATTTATAATCTCTTAAGAGTGGTGACTTTATGGAATCAATTGTGTCTTTTGTAAAGGACACATCTCTTCATAAACATAATAAACTCATACCTATAGAATATAATCACAACTCTTCTTTATTAATCACTTCACATGAATCTCTAATCAAAACTCACCCCTAACAAATCTCATCCTTCACAATAAATTGTATTACATTAAATAAATCGCACCCATCATTATTTTCATATCACAACCCCTTTTTATTTCTTGTAGTACTTAAGACATTTTTTGTCTTATATGTATACGAAGTGCTACATTATGAAGTCAACCAGCATCACAAATAGTCATCTCTGCTAATTTGTTTAAATCCTCACTTATAACAAACCAAATACTTTTCTCATCATAATCTTAAGTCATTTTATAAAGAGTGTTGTCATATAATATTTGTTGTCTATTAAAGTATAATCAAATCACTTCATAGTGTTTATACAAATCACATCCTTTTGTTGCGTGTATGGGAATCAACTTCTCTAAACAAAGACATTTGAATAAGACATTTTGTCTTTGGTAAATTGGTATCTTTGAATTGCACAACTCTTCATACCATTTGAATAAGTATTTATCATTGTAATTATATTCTATAATATTATTTGAATTAGTTTATATTTATCTATTATATATTATTACATATTATATATTATTATATATTATATATTATATTTAATAATATATTATATTATAATATTTGCATGGATAATATATATATTTGTATATATATTTATCATCCATAAATACAATAAATATATTATATTTTAATTATAATATATTATTTAATAATATTATATATTGATAATTAAATATTATTACATACGTGATTATCATCCAAAGTGGCTTCTCCATCTTATCATGATGTTTAAATCTTTAATTTAAACAATGCCTTAATATCAGGACATGACAGTATATGATCTATATTGAATCAAGGGGTATGTGGCAATCCATAGTAAGATAATCTAGGAATGGAGAGATATGTGGGTCTTCATAAATCTCCCAAATTCTAGTCCAAATAGTACATGGGCACTCAATATGTGAAATGGAACATATAGTGTCAAAATCAACATTGGAATTAATCAATCCTACAATATGATCAATATTATTTCCCCATCAAAATTTTCTCCCAAGTGTATCTAGCTTAGGTATGAGTCCATAAAGATAAGACAAAAGATTGATCCACCTGAGATGTATCAAGATGCCCTTTCACCAAGACTCATAATTATCCTTATCGAGTGTTACCATAGAAGGGTGAATAGCAAAACCCATGATATCTCCTCAAATGATAAAGTTAGAGATCAACAATTTGCATATGAATTAATAATAAAAAATGAAGCCCAACAAAATAAATAGAACTTCTCCAAATGTTAGTATGTCCAAGTTATCAATCAAAATGCATCAAATCAACAAATTGAATAAAAGATACATGGGGTTAAATATGGAAAAAGTGCATGGATGGTTGTGTAGAGCCCCTCGATACCTTTCAAAGGTCATAAGAATCATGAAAATTGGAGATCGTGGAAAAATGTTACGAGCGTGGAAGACAAAAAAATGATATGGACTTCAAACAGTAATAAATTTTACCCACAACAAAATATGAAAAAAATACTTATACCACTAGATTGTGCTCAGAACTAGCTTTACAACACCTATTTATTTATGAAAATCCAACTCCATATGCCTGATTTATGCAAAAAAAGCCCCTCTTTAGGGCTCAACGGGGGCCAATGTAGGCCTGTGCACTATGCTAGTGGTGTGTTGGTGGCGCTCTAGTGGCAATGGTAGATCTAGGCAGCCCAATTGGGTGGCACCACCACAGCAAAGGATTGGTGGCACCCGAGTTGAGTTCCATTGGTGGAGTGGTCTTTGGGCGACGTCAGAGTTGCGTGGAAGCATTTTTCCAGGTGATAGTGAAAATAACAAGCAACGATGCCACTAAGATGATGGTGGCCTAGAATTTGGTTGCAGGTGGGCCTAAAGGGGTGTTTGTGAATGCCCAAAAGTGAGTCCGCAGGGCTACCTTGGCCAAAAAATAGGTCAATCAGGCCCAAAAATAGGCCTGCATGTCCCAAATCGGGCTGTAATGCTTTTTTTAATATTTTTAATTTTTTTGTACGATAGGGCCATACAAGTGCCATATGACCCCCCAAAAAAAGTTTTTCTACTCCCAAGCCAGATTTTAGTGAATTGACAGTTATTCTAAGTTTTTTGGATCTTCTGAGCACAATGGAAGGGTCAAATTTGACCCAAAATGCTTCAAAATTTAGCTTTCCTGTGGATTAAAAAAACATCCACGACAAACCCTTGTAGATCTGGTCTACGAAGCTCAAATCGAACTAAATAAAAGGTTAATCTGACTATTTTGACTACTCTGAATCTAATGAAATACTCTATTTAGAATAGAATTATACCCAACAAATGACTCTTGCCTAATTTTATATAGATCTAAAAAGAGGCTTGTAGATTTGGAGCTCTGATACCATGTGAGAGTTACTGATTGACTCAAACTGCCAGGATCAACTACAATAAAATATTTACCTTCTACAAGAGAAAAAAATATAGAGGATTAATTTGCACAATATTGGATACAATAATTAAATTGGATTAATAATTACATATGAGATCTTTCTTTTATATTTGCAAGATAGAAAACCTTAAGTGCTTTAAAAATCCCTAAGTAAACTTAATATAGTGTAATTAAATATTTATTTACACCAACATTAGTTATCAATTTTAGAGTTGTAAAAGTTTCACATATATTAAAAATATTTAAATTTTTATTTATTTTTATTTATAAGAATATTATTAATATTTTATTAAAAAATAATAGAAAGTAAAATGGATTTTTTTTTTGCTAAGTAGCAACCCAACCAACCTTGGGGACAAGAGGGGGCAAGATGGGGCTGAGACTAATCCTTTGGGGTTGAATCAATATTTATATAAAATAATATTAGTTATTAAAGTGAAAAGGCATTCTATAATGCAACAAGGAGTGGACTGTAATGGTATGAGTGTGTTAGCAAAAACTCTTACCTTTTACCTTAAATTTGGTAGTCATTTACACATCAAAATATTAATATTTAATAATAAACATAATATTTCTAAAATAAGTAGCATTGAAAAACAAAGATATGTTGTCATCAAGATGGTCCACTTCTCCATCATATTTGGATATATCTTTGAGAATTTTTTTGTGAAGGAAGTAGCCTTGAAATCATCATCAACTTGATTATAATAATTCAAAAATAAAACTGAAGAAATTTGTTGAAAAATTGAACATTATTTTGTACTATATTAAATAAAAGGAAAAGATGTGTATTTTTTGAGTAGTGTTAAAAATAATTTCCATTTAATAGAGTCCACAAATTTATACAAAGTTTTAAGTTTTAATTGATTTATAAAAAATTAAAATGTAGTGAGAATGAATAAAAAGTTCAAATTTAAAGGTTAATTAATTTTCAAAAGTTTAAGTTTAAAGGTTAATTTATTTTTTATTTGTTATTTATAATTGAAAAATTGATGGGCATAGGGTTGATGTAGATAATAGTAAACCAACATTTGCATCTTTAAAAGGTGTAAGGGTTTTGCCCATAGCAAAATAATGATATTAGTATCTTAAATGCATTAATTATGATTTGATATTTTATACAGAGATATGATTTTTCACATTATTGACTTCTCTAATGGAGATTTAATTTTTCATATTATTGATTTTGCAATAGATATATTTAAGATATCTATACTAAATATATTGCAATTAAAAACTTTAAATAAAATTAAATATTTAAATAAAATTAAATACTATGTAAAGATTTGATTTGTTGGAAGATTTATTTTTTCACATTATTGACTTCTTGATGGAGATTTGATTTTTCATATTATTGATTTTCCACCTGAAAATGGTTTAATGGTGAATTAGAAAGTCATTTGTAATAGATATATTTAAGATATGTATACTAATAATATTACAATTAAAAACTTCAAATAAAATTAAATACTATTTATGTAAAAGAAAACACAATTTTCATGTGACTTTCTTTACTTCAAAAGGGAACATGAACAGACCAAAATAATTTTTCACTGTAATTCAGTCTTCTAGGATTTAACTTTATAAACTTTAGGATCACACTCCATGATCCATCATGAAAAAACTAGAGAGAAAGAAATAAAAACAGTAATTTGCAGACCAATTTTTTAACTGCCGCTAATTTATTTTAATTCATGTGCTATACCAATAGAATAATATTAATTTAGGACAAGCTGCCATAAGCATTTGAAAGCCTGTACAAGTCCCTCCGTTTCTCCCCTCACAACATACGCTCTTTCCACTTCATACAAAGGGATTGTGAAATCCTCCTTTGATGTGAACTCCTCTGTTAGTGTCTTCTCCCAAACCGAAGAGAACGATTCTGCGTCTATTCGATACCCCTTTTTTGTGTGAAGAGAGCTATCCATACCCATTTACCCTCCTCCACCTCCGCTGAAGATATTGTTTCTGTGTTTTTCAAGGGTTTTTCATTATCAACAACTAACGACAATTCCGTTTTTGGAGATTCACAATTCACAACAAAACATACAAGAATTCCCTGGGCATTGGAGTTGATATTCTCGTTACCATCTGAGGCAATGCCAGAGAGGTAGGCAACGACAGAAAGATAGGCAAAGACGAAGTTTACAAGTGAGCCCGCGTTAGAGACTGCCCGCGTACATATTACAATTTCGTCTGGCCATTTCTGCAAATTCCAACCACAACGTTCAGTCAATGCACAATCAATTGAAAATAATTAGAATTATAAATGCCTATAAACTGTTATTACCTGCTTTATTTGAATGCAACCTTCAACAGCTGATCTGCTGATTGCTGTGAGATTTACATTCCTCAATTTTTCCATGCGCTCCAAACTTTCTATACCCGCCTCCTCCCACCTCGTTTTTGCTGTCAGCTCCTCCAATGCTCTGCACTGTTCCAAACCTTCTATTTTCTTAACTCGGTAGCAATCTTTGAGATGAAATACACGGAGAGAAGAAAATCGCGCAAAACTTGGAAGCGCATCCAACTTGGGGCACCCAATTATCTCCAGAGTTTGAATATTTACCAGACCATCAATACCCCTTATGCTCCTCACCATTTTACACCCTAACAATCTTATGTTCGTCACCATTTTAGACACATCTGAGACGAGTGTAGGCCCACTTTATACAAGAAATATTTTATCTACATTGTTTAGTTAAGAATTATTTTATTTTAATTGAATAAAAATTATTTTATTTTATATATATTATTTTGATGTTTTTTTTGTTTGGTTTATTGTCCTATTTTTATTCATGGTCCTATGTTTATAGATATTTATTTTATTAGTTACTTATATTTATTTTCACATATTTGATCTTAAGATATATATTTTTATATATGCATACATTGTTTAGCTAAGAATTATTTTATTTTATTTATATTATTTTGATGTCTTTTTTTTGTTTGGCTCATAGTCTTATCTTTATCCATATTTATTTTATTCGTCATTTATATTTATTTTTACATATTTGATCTTATCCTATTTCTATTAATACATACTTTTATACATTCATAAATTATTTAATTAAGAATTGTTTTATTTTATTTATATTATTCTATGTCTTTTTTGTTTGGTTTATAGTCTCATCTTTATCCATTTTTATTTTATATATTTTTATATATTTGACCTTATCCTATTTCTATTAATTCATACTTTTATACATGCATACATTATTTAGTTAAGAATTATTTTATTTTATTTCTATTATTTGATGTCTTGTTTTGTTTGGCTCATAGTCCTATCTTTATCCATATTTATTTTATTTTCTATATATATTTATTTTTACATATTTGACCCCCTCCTATCTCTATTAATACATATTTTTACACATGCATAATTTATTAGCCTTTTATCTACACATATTCATGCATATTTCTATACCATAATTTGAAATTAGTATTCTAGGCTTAAAGTTCAATGTCATGTAGCATTTAAGATTGACCTAGTTTAATCTCAATGCATGTTGAAATAAAATTTAAACTTCAAACTTCAAATTTCAAATGTGAATTTCAACTTTCCCTCCCATTTGTACTAGATATTATGTGTTGGCTATATATACATTCATGTGACTTATTGGTAGGTTTTTGTATTTAAGATCATTCAATGTGTCAGTAGAACACATGTCTAGAAAAGGGATAAAAAGAATCTAAAACACACTTTGATTTTCTAGCAAAACAAGAACCCATCACATAAAAATCATATAGGCCATCTACACACTTGTGAATGTTGTCTTCAAATATCTGCTCAAAGCCATAAACTTGACCCACCTAGGGGTTTGACTTGGTAGAACTTAACCCTAGCAATCTGGTAGATTTTTAAACAAACATTATTTATAAACAACATAGTCCTCACAAGGGTTTTAAAATATTAGAGATCATGGTGCACTATAATTTGAAGGTTGTTTTTTATCAAATCAAATCTACATGTTAGAGCTTAATTCCATGGTGGTTGGGATCAAATCTAAGGGGCTCAAGATCAAAATATAGGGAACTTTGGGACTTTTTTAAAATTCTAAGATACTCATCAAATTGAGAACATAAATTCAAAACATGGGTGAATCAATCTTGTACATCATCAGCTTCAATACTTAAGCAATAGTTTGAGAGCTAAGTACCCCTATTCATTGCATTTAATTTTTGAATACCTATCACAAGTTTATTGAATTAGCTCTATAATCTAGGTTAATCATGCCTAATTATTTACATTTGACTTAATTAGCTTGATTTATTTATGTAATGAAAGTAGAAAAAATATTTATTTTCATTACATTTTGGTGAACCTAACATTCCTACACCTTGTAGGGTTTGAACTTAGGGTTTATCCTTATTCCAATTAGGGTTTTCAAATATGATAGTATTATGATTATTCTTTATTTATGATCTATTTAGGGTTTGATTTCCCTTTCATAGCTGGGCTTCATAGATATATCCTTATTTGGTCCATAGTGTGACTTTGTTTTCACCTACCCTTGTTGGTGCCTCCAGGGTTTTATTTATTTGTTTATTTTTTGATGAATAGGTGTCTATATCATTAAAAAGAAAATAATATTACGCATATTCACAAAAAAGTGTGGGTGGAAAAAGTCACAAAAATAAAGCAGAATTTCTATCCTTCCACATGTTGAAAAGAATTTCCACCTTGAAAGCATGCCAAACTTGGGAGAATTTGGAGGGATCTGAGGCCAATCCCCTAGTGAAACCATATGCCATAAGAAAGATTTAGGTCGAAGAGGCTTGAAGAACTCATGTATCAAGGTCCAATTAACTGGGCCTTGGGACAAAACTGAAAGAGGTGCTTAAGTGTCTCTTGGTGACCACAAAAAGGGTATCTGGGGTCCTTATCTCCAAGATGAATAACTTTGGAACCAATAGAAAGACATTGAAATAAAAGACACCAAGCAAAATAACCAAGCTTGGGCATAAGAATGGCTAACCAGATAGTGGTAAATCTACATTGCCAAATAGTCAAAGAGGATTGAAGTAACCATCACTAGTTTAAGTCAAGAGCCATAGGCAAATGAGGCCCAAAATGTATGAGTACCCCTTATGAGATTTATAATTGCGAAATGTTATATCAAGATGCCATTTCCAATCTTTCCACCACAGTTTGAAACTATGAACCCCAATCTTCTAAATATTATTTAGTGACACAACTACAATAATATTTTAGAAAGATGCGTGATCTTGAGTGTTCAAATATAATTTTTCTTTGACCTTAGGCTAGGAAAGAAAATTCCTTGTTGTTTTGGAGAACAAGTTGAGAAGGGTCCTAATACCTTTTTTAAAATCTGCATTGCATAGATCCAAGGAATTTTAGTGACCGGATGATCTTGACAAATAATAACTGGGGACCACCAAATAGATTGTTGATTAATGGAAAGGTCATTGTAGAAGCTAGTACCATTCCAAAAAAGCCAAGGCTTCGTGGCTTCCCAAGATTTCCAAATACTTTTGATAACAAAATTCCCCTAAACTTAAACATAATCCTTCATAATAAGAAGGGTGTGTAGCCCAATCCCCTTCTAGACTTGTTTCCCAAGGGGAACACTTAAATAAATGAAATGCACACAAGAATTTTCCAACCCTCATTACCTTCAAGGGCTCAAATGATCCACTTGGCACAAAGAGACCTACCTTGGTGTTGAATAGAGAGTAGGTCCAACCTGTTGATGATTGTTTTGATGCAATCATAACAATTAGTTAAAATTCACATAATATGAACCAAAACTGACTTGAAAGATATGAAGGAATTGGTTAAGATTCACTTAATCCCAAGTTTAATATGGTCAGGTCTTGACCTGTTGGGCAAATTCAATTGATCGATGTGAAGCTGTAATGTTCAAGGGGCCTTACATAGTTTAGGGTTTCTTATTGGTTTACTGGGCTCAAACTATGCAAAAGATTAATAAATGTCAATATGTTGTTCATTCCTTTTGCATAAACTTATACTTGTGTTGCAAAACTTTAAATAGTCTTCTTGGATTATTGCAGCTTTCTCCTCTTAAATATTCATGAAAACTATCTACTTTCAAACTCTGTTATGCGTGCTCTTTTCAAATATGAGACAAATTTCCTTCAAATTTCTACGTTTTTAAGCTAAGTATTTTCAGATGGGTTGGGAAAAGTTAGAAAGATCTAACCTACACTTCATTCACTCTATTCGAAGGATCTAATTGTTCTGTTATGCACTTTATAAATCATACCGTAACTTGATCAAATCCACAGACAAAACCTTAAATGTATATACTGAGCATTTTCACAAACATACACCTAAGATTACAAGCTCTAAGAGAAAATATTTCAAACACAAAGAAAAGCAGGAAAACACTCAGAAGATAGATACATAATTCCAGATTCAATTGTATTAGAAACAGACAGTCATATAAGATTTACAATGTCTGAATGACTCTTAGCTTCATTGACCAAACTACAGAAAACTTACAAGCTTTACAGATACAATAAGGAAGCTAGATGTTCCACGCATTCCTTATTGCAGACACAGGTGACCTCCTTCTTCTACTTCTAAACTAAAAGGTCCCTCTACTCTAAAAAATCCCTGTGTCCTAAAAATCCCTGTGTCCTCTGGTTATAGCAATAAATGCTGGAGAACAAGTCTCCCAAAATATCTCTGAGTATACATCAAATATGGGCGAAATATGCCCTTCTGAAACCCTAGCAGCTCGATAATAACTTCTGTTTGTCTGCTGTGATGATGTTTCAACTGCATTTTGTCCTCATCAATGAAGACCCTTGACTTCTTCGCACTTCATCCTTATCTTCCTTCTGCTTCCTCCAAGATCTAATTTTTTCCTCCATGATGTCACCGCTATTAAGCTTCAGCTACCTTCCTCAACTGCAAACCTGAAAAAAATGGATAAGCAATAAGTATCATCGATTAATAAAACTGTAGGAAGGAAAACAACTGCCAAATCTAGTTGTGACTATGTGAGCGCATCAATCGAGCCCTAAATCTATGGAAATTGCGTCCAAAAATGCATATACAGTGTCCAAAGTAGTCGGGTCAACCATCGTTGACCAAAAATATGCATTCAGGCTTCAAAAAATAACTTCAAAATTTCTATCGCTTCGCTCTCCCACACATTTTCCTTGTTTAAATCCATGTATATTGATATACATGCCGGGCACAATACAACGATTTAACCGCTTTTAATTTGCCTTTGAGTTCCGTAATGTATATTTCGTTATATATTGTGCTTGTATATTTGATATACAAGTTGGACGTGATACAAGCATTTAATCGTATCTTAGACTTGTTTGAGTTCTGGCTTGTATAAACTGTTGCATAACACAATGTATGTATAAACATACAAGCCCGTAATGTGCAATGATTTAACTCTTCTTAACTTCCTTTCGCGTCCGCCGCTTGTATAAGTTATTGCATATTAGCTTTGTATGTAGCAACATACAAAGCACATAATATACAAAGACTTAGCCATGTTTAATAACTTTTTAGGTTCACGGCAATGTATCCCCTCTTTGTATGTTTCGGAATGTATGTATATCGAAACATACATACAAGTCGAAACATACAAAGAATTAATTCTATTTCATAAATGCTTCGGGTCCATTGTATGTATATTTTGTTGTATGTTCCAATATACATAATGTAAAAGATACAATGACTTAACTCTATTTAATAACCCTTTCAAATCCGTGTTGTATATGGGCCTTGTATATTTCGTTTGTATGTTCCGCTTGTATGTATAAATATACAAGCCCTTAACTCTATTTTATGATTTTTTCAATTCTACTCAATGTATAAACGCATGTATCTTTCAAATATTCAATCCGGACGTGATACAATCATTTAACCAAACTTAATCCTTTGTTGAGATATATTCCTTGCAATGTAATAATATGCAAGGCGTGAAATATACAAGGACCTTTCGTTATTGCATAACCATTTCAAGTCCGCCCCTTGTACATAACCCTTGTATCTTCTGATATACATTTGGATTTGATACAAGGATTAAATCAGTTTTGATTTTCTCTTCGATTCCGCTTGTATGTGCGCGAAGTATGTTTGGAAATATACAAGCCGAAATTTATACAACGAATTAACATTGTTTGCTAACTTCTTGAAGTCCACGCTGTATGTCTACAATGTATATCGGGCCTTGTATACTACGAAAACCCTCCTTTCAAATCCGCGGATATACAACGAATTTTCCATATTTAAAACCCACCTCATGTCCGCCGTTGTATATTTTGTTTGTATGTTAACAGTGAAATGTATGTTTTCAAAATATACGACTTAATTTGTTTTAATAAGTCTGTCGGGTCCGCGTTGTATATAAAACACTTATATCCTATGCATTTGTATATTGACGTTGTATGGTCCAAATGTATGCACAAATATACAAACCTGAAATGTACAACTATTTCTCTCTATTTTATAACTTTTGAAATCCGCACCATGTATAAAGTGTTTGTATATATCCTTGTATGTTTTGACCTGCCGAACATACAAACGAAAGATACAAAGCAGATTTAAAACATTAATTTATTTTGACCTAAGTTTTTTTTTTCAGGTCCATCTTGTATATATGAAAGGATATACGACTGACTTTGTATATGAACCCGAAAGCAAAAAGTGACTAAGTATAGAAACGACTTTGCACATACAAAGGACTTTGCATATGCAAAGTGATAGACAAACCTGAATGTACATTTTACCAAAATGATCATAACTTGCAAAATATGGCAAATTTTAAGATGGTTCAAAAAGCAACCCTAGCTCATTTTTCACAAGGAATCCAACCATATCATGCACTGGTACTGAAAATGCATTTTTTATTCATTTCTATCAAAGTTTGCAATTTTAACCCTCTTTTCCCTTTACCACCAAGCAAAACAACACACACAAGCAAAAGCAACAAAGCCACAGCAGGGGTCCTCATTTTGCTAAGGAGTAAAATGGGGCATGTTGTGAACATCACAACAACTAGCAACCAAACAAAACAATTAAATTCAAAGCATTAAGGAAACTAAGTGAAATAAATCCATAACTTCCAACTATCTTTCCTATAAATTATTATTCAACTTGAGACCTAAGGTATTCAATAAGGATTCATGAATTTTTATTTTCAGTTTAAGTATGTGCACATGGTTAATTATCCTCATCTTGAAGATCGGTTGAACAAACAGTGACTGACATTAGCCTACGTAGTTGGGGATATTCCCTCATAGCCAACCGGATAGAGCCTTGATGCCAGCGAGCGTCTATAGCCCCGGTAAGGTTATCGTTACAATTCTCCTAAGTAGAGCCCCACTGCCAACGAGCGTCCATAGCCCCAATAGAGTTACTTAGATGGCTTAATATGGATTTTTAGTATAATCCGCTTTATTCATTTTATATTTTATACTTTATTGATTTTGATGCTTGATAGATATTTCACAAGATATAGCAATTTGTAACTTTATGATGCAAGGAATGAGCACTTGCTGAAATTAAGTTGAGAATTGTAATGGTAGCAAGGGTGACCTTAGATTTTTCACCTAATATCTACACTGGTAGGTTCAACAAACCCAAGGATTTTAGGTGTGTCATCATGAGAAACCTTCTTCGAACTCTCAATCACTATTATTGAATACTAAATTTTAGAAGTTAAACAACTCTCTACATTCATGACAGTCACAAAAAGTTATGCATAAATTGCAAATAATTAACCTGAATATTCCAAATTTTATACCGTTTTCAATGGTTATTAGCTTGCTCCTTAATACTCTAAAGTAAAATGAAGATCCCTGCTAAGGAGAAAACAACAGACTATACAAGAAAAACAAAACGAAGCAAAAGAAGACTGTACAAATAAAAGAACAGAAACAAAACAACAAACAGAAAGAAGCAAAACAAAACTATATAGCAACTAACCTACAAAAGCAAACAACCAAAGAAAACTATACACTACTTACACTATATTACACAAAAATGGACTGTCCTTTACCTCAAGCCTGGAAGTAGTGTTTCAAATGTTGGCCATTAACTGGTAATGGCACATCTTCTCCAGTCAAAGTCTTGAGTCTAAATGTGTTGTCTCCTATTATTTCTGAGACTTGCAATGGGCCTAACCATAGTTTATCAAATTTTCCATGACTCCCCTTCTTTTCACGTGCTTTGTCCCAGCACAGCACTAAGTCAGATATCCTAAATGTTTTGACTCTTGCCCTCTTATCAAACCACTTCTTAACTACTGCTTGGTGTTTGGCAAATTTCTCGATGGCTTGACCTCTTTTCTCTTCTAGTTGTAGCATTTGTACTATCCTGGCTTCCCTATGATTATCAAAGCCTAAATACTCATTGGCAAACTTCCAGATTGGTATTCTCAGATTTATTGGAAGTATGGGATTAGTCCCATAAACTAAATGATAAGGGGTACTACCTAAAGCTATTTTGAACTTGGTCCTATCTACCCACAGTGCATATTTTAACAAGGTATTCCACTCTCTAGGACTCTTTGCAATTAGCTTTTTGATTATATCTAATAAAATTTTGTTCGTAGACTTAGCTAATCCATTACCTTGAGGGTAATAATTTGAAGAAAATTTTAAAACAATCCTGTATTCAAATGCCCGTTTAGAAAACTTTAAAGAAGAGAAAGCAGGGCCGTTGTCACATACTAATGAATAGGGAGTTCCAAACCTGGTGATGATGTTTTCTTCAAGAAACTTGATAACTACCTCAGTTGTGGAGAATTTGTAGCATGCGGCCTCAGTCCACCTTGTACAATAGTCAGTCACCGTCAGTATGAACTTGTGTCCTATAGAAGATGGAGGATTGATGACTCCAATAAAATCCAGGCCCCACTGTGCAAATGGTCTTGATTCAATCACAGGTTGTAATGGGTTGGCCTGATTTCTTCCCTTATCTGCTGTAGTCTGACAGGTGTGACAACTTTTGATGTGACTCTCAGTATCTTTGAACATCGTGGGCCAGTAATAGCCCACCCTCAATATTTTATGTGTTGTAGCTAGATGGGAACCATGACCTGTTCCGTATTTGTCATGCAGTTCTGTCAACACTTTATCCTCTTCAGCTCTATTTAGACATCTCAAATAAATTCCATCATGGTTCTTCCTGAATAGAAGACCTTCTTGTACCATATATTTTTGTGCTTTAATCTTCAAAGCTCTCCTCTGAGAAGCTTTCATCCTATTTGGGTACTTTCTAACTATTAGAAAAGTATTTAAATCACCATACCAGTCTGATATGTGATGAGAATTCAGCACATACTATTGTTTTATCAAATCTGGATCTATATTTGCTATTGTTTGTACCAATGCCTACCCTCTGACCAGCTTCATGGGAATGATTTCCATGTCAAATTCTACCAGCATGGTGATCCACTTGGCTCTCTTTTCTCCAGGTTCATTCTGCATCAGCAACATCTTTACTGCTACGTCGGGCACTATGGCTTTGATCTGGCTGCGCAGAATGTAATGTCTGAATTTTTTCACGGCTCTCATTAATGTAAATGCTTGTCTCTCAGTGTCCAGATATCTCAACTGTGCATCCTTCAGAGGTGTGCTCATGAATGCGATGGGCCTTTCTTCATTGTCCTCACCTTTCTGTGTCAAGGCAACCGCGGTTGAATGGGAGGATGCAAAGGAATAGATAAAAAACATTTTGGTGTAGTCTGGGCTTGCCAATATAGGAGCATCAGAAATTGCCTCCTTGATATCTTTGAATGCAGCCCTAGCCACAGGTGTCCACTCCATTTGTGCATCTTTCCTTAACATGGCATTTAGCGGCTGCACAATCTCTGCAAAACTCATGATAAACTTCTGAACAAAGTTAATCTTACCAAAAAATAATTTTAACTCTTTCTTATTGTTTGGTATTTGCAAAATTTTTATTGATTCTATTCTATCTGGGTCAATCGATATTCCATCTTCAGAGATGACATGCCCTAGTAATTTACCTTCAGTAACTCCAAATGAACATTTTTTAGGATTAAGGAAAATTCCATACCTTTCACATCGCTTGAGTATTTTCTTGAGATCTTCAGCGTGAGTGGATGCATCCTTGGAATACACAGTCAAATCATCCATATACACAACAATGCACTTACCTGATAACCCACGGAACACAATGTCCATGGCTCTCTGAAAAGTGGCACCTGCATTGATCAGACCAAAAGGCATTCTCCTATATGCATAATTTCCCCATTTACAAGTGAAGGTGGTTTTTAATCTGTCACCCCTATCTATTAAAACCTGGTTACAACCCGAGAAAACATCTAGAAAAGACATCATATTTGCCCCATTTACTGCTTGCAGCACTTTATCTATAGGAGGCAGAGGATAATTGTCCTTTTCAGATGCTTTATTCAAATTTCTAAAATCTACGCATAATCTGATGTCTCCATTTTTCTTCCTTACTAGTACTAGGTTAGCTACCCAGACTGAATGTCTGACTGGGAAAATTATTCCAGCAGACAGCAATTTTTTAACTTCCTTGAAGATTAAGGGCTCTAGAATGGCGTTCACAGGCCTTTGTTTCTGCCTAAATGGTTTAATCTCTGGTCTCAAAGGTATTACGTGAGTTATGATGGACATATCATAGGTTTTCAGGTCTTCATATGTCCATGCTATCATGTGTTTGTAATCTTTCAAAGCATCTAGAATTTCTTTTCTAATTTGCTCAGAGCAAGCTTTTTCGATTGGCACATTTTGCGGATTTTACTCTGTCCCTAAGTTGTGTAAATCACACTTACCCCCTTCTGTTTTGGGTAAATATTTCTGTCTTATTATTCCATCGAAGTCAAAAATATGTTCTAGTTCAATTACCCCTTTGGGTAAAAAGTTGCTCTTCAAGTTGATTATATCCTCTTCGTCCCATGTTATCTCAGGCCTTTCCTGCTCATCAATGATTTGAGCCTCAAATACCTCATTACAGGTTAGGAAGTCAATAATTTGCTGATCCCCTCCAAATACCTGAAAATGTGTAACATTGTCTGGGATACTGGGAACATTAACTAGCTCAATAGTAAATCGTCTCAATCCTAACAGTGTCAAGGGTTCTAATGTGCTAGCTGCAACTGCTAGTGCATCTAGCCTGTGGTTCAACTCTCTAGGGGTGTGCTCTATGTTGAAAGCATCAAATAAATCTATTAAACCCCATACTCTATGTTTGTAACAAATCATTTTCTTGTAGTTGCAAGCATATAGTTTCCTTACTTGTCTGACTACTAGTTCAGAGTCTGAAAATACCTTAATCGTTTTCACCTTTTTCTTAACGGCCATGACAAGTCCCATAATTAAGGCTTCATATTCAACAATATTGTTAGTACACAAAAACTGCAGTCTATATGCTGCTAGGTATGACTTACCCTGAGGATCTATAAGTTCAACACCTACACCCGTGCCCTGCTTTGACTTGGACCCATCACATTTTAATGTCCACATGCCATCTTTACTTTTCTGATCTTTCCCCTTGGCATGCTTCGTCTTCTCTATTACTTGTGAGGTGATGGTATATTTATTCATGGGTATTTATGTTTGGTTAACTTGCATATGTGTATTTTTAGCTTGCAAATCAGAAGGACAACTACCCTTGTCCTTTATTCCCTCTTCTAAATTTGAAATCAGAGCATCTACATCACCCTGAACGTATTTTTGTGTTTGATCAAGATTCACATTTTCCTCCTGTAACTCTACCCTCTTTATGCATTTTTTGTATTCATATTCAATGATGTCTTTGCACATTCCACAACTCTCCTCAGAATGTGGCCTATCTTGAAGTCTACATTTGTTTTTATACAATTTACATTGGGTGGGCAGACCCTGTTTAATGCACTCTTCCACCTCTTATCTAATGGCATGACCCAATTTTTCCATTGCACTGTTTTCTTCATCTGAAGAATTTCCATCAGACTCAATGAATAATGTTGTATCCTTGCTTACACGTTTTTCTCTAATGTTTAACATCACGATCTCTTCAATTTGCACCCCATTGTTAGTAATTGTATAAACACCAGGTTCAATAGTAGCATATAATATTTCATTTGTTCGATTATACTCTATTATCATATGTTTCCTCCTGGGTTCTGCCTCTATTCTAATCTAGTTTGGGACACCTCTCCAAGGTAGCCACATATGTGAAAAGTCTATGGCCATATATTCGTTTAATGTCTTGGACCAATCCCTACTTAACAACATTCCATAATTCATAGGTATGTCCACTATTTGAATGCCAATGAATTGGCTTACCCTAGGGTCTGAAGCTAATTGCATCTGAATGTTCATCAATTCACCTATCACACTAACCTCAGTTTTATCTAATTGTGTGACAACCTTGGCAGATCTAGTGGGAGTCAGCCCGAGAGTTTTACATATTCCTAAGGGCATTACATTGGCTGATGCACTAGAGTCTACCATGCAATTGTGGATGTTCTTCCCACACAATCTAACAGCTAACAAGAAAGGGGGAGCATCCTTTTTATCAGCATACATTACTACATTTGTATTGGAAGGCTGCTCAACTTTCTTACTTTTCTCTTTAGGCGGTGAATCTCTATTAGGAACAGTTATATCAGCAGCAACCCCATCTATTATGGATGCATCCAGAGATTTTATAAAAGCATTCCTGATCCCTGGAGTTTTCAATAATTCATTCAGAGGTATACTGACCTTTATTTTCTTTATTTCTTCTGACAAGTAGCTCATTAATCTTGTTGTTTCTACTGTTTCAGTTTTACTTGTTTGGGTCTTTTGTACTGTTGTTCCACCATTTGCATTAGCCTTAAGTATGGCAAGATTGTTGCTAGCGTTCTGATCTGGGGGTGTATTGAAGTTGTTAGGAGGGATGGAAGTGGTGAAAGGTCCTCCCGACCTAGTGTTGTTCCTTAAATTGTAGGTGTGGTTTTTATTTGTCTATTGAAAGGCATGCACCTCTTCTGTTTCAGTTAATACCTCATTTTCATTTTCAAAGGGAAACTGGAAAGCATTTAACACAAAGGCTGATTCAGGATAAAGATTTTCACAAAAGTATGGTTCATCCTCTAACAATTCATCTTTCTTCTCTTCTATAGTTGCAAAGGTAAAGGTTTCTAAAACTAAAGTTGTATCATACCCTGAGGGTACTAACTCATTACCCTTGGGGATGAGAAATTTAGAAGTAGGAGGCTGCACCTCTATATTAAATATGCTGGCTGCTAAATGAAACTGTGGATAGTCAAGCTCAGCATGGGCATTGGTATTGTGCAATCTGCACCAATTTTTCAGTGATGTATTGGCCATTTGGATGCCAGCTGTTTGTTTTGCATCATGATTATCTATATTCTCAAAAGGAGAAGCTAGAGTACCATTGTTTGGTCCTGTGTTCCATGTTTTTGGATGGCCTAGGTTGATTCTGATTTTTGTTATTATTACCCCAGGCCCTATTGTCTATCATTGGCCCTCTATTTTGCATTGGTTGCCCTTGGTTATGACCTTGATGCTAATTATAGTTTTGACTTTGATTTGAAAATTGGCCTTGGCTATTATTTTGGGTATGACTCTGATTATAGTTCTGATTGTAATGCTGATTTTGATTTGAACTATAGTTTTGATTTTGGCCCTGGTTATAATTCTGATTTTGATTGTATCCTTGGTTACCTCTCCCATAGAGGTTCTCATTTCTTAGTTGTGTCACTTTAGTGGTCAATATTTTCAAATGTGCAGTGATCTCTTTGATTTCTTCCCTTTCCTCCTGTGCTTTTGCCATAGTTGTATCCCTAGGAGGTTGGAAGAAAGGATGACCATTATTTTGATTGTTATTAGAAGTGTTACTCGTGTAAGGAGCTATGGCTTGGATTGGGGTAGGACTGTACACAAGTGTGTAAGAAGGAACCAGATTTAATAATGGAGTGTGATGCATAGGGACTCCATTCCATGGTTGTGCCTGATTCTGCATCCCAAAATTTCCTCCATTAACAAATGGGCTACAAGTTGTGTGCCTCATCTCTTGATTTACTGAGGCTGCCTCTTTATAGGCTTTGGATATTGAATCTATGTTAGGTTTTCTTTTGACAAACATGGCAGTTAAAGGATCTAAGGCTACATAGTACATAGCCAACAAGGTATCATCATCCACGGTGTAAGGGGCTACTAGCCTAGAGTAGGCCTTTTGAAACATGTCATTGAAATTATCAATTAGCTCTCCCTCACCTCTTTTTATGGTAGCTAATTTGTGATACAAGATGCAAGGATCAATGGGTCCTCTAAATCTAGACAAAAATGCTTCCTCCATAAGTGATTAGGAACAAATATAGCCATTGGGTAGGCTTACATTCTAGTTAGAGGCTTGTTCATTAAAGGTGTAGGGAAACAATCTACACACAATGTCCTCGTGCTCTAATCTAGCCCTAAAGCATGCTTCCTTGAATATTCTAATGTGGTCTTCCAGGTCTTGGTGTAACTGATATTTAGGACATATCTTTTCTGGATTTTTGGGCATCTCATTGTAATCATTGAAGTGTATGGGAGACTGGACATTGAAATAAGCCATTGTGGGTGCTTGAGCTTGACCTGAACCTATAGGAATACCTGGATTTCCTGGGGGATTAGGATTCCTAGGAGTACCTAAATCAAGATTTAAAGATCTGAATAAAGATCTGTCAGGACTCACAAAGTTATGAATGCTAAAAGGTGAGCCAAGAGGTGTTCCAGATGAACCTCCTGCTTGCAATATTTTAGGATTCCAAATCAAAGGGTTCTTACTTCGCCTTATGTCAGGTAATTGCACAAATATATCCCTTGAACTGGATCTAGATCTAGTCACTCTATCACTGTTATTAGCTAGTTTGAAACAAACCCTAACTCAAGTCAGCCCTCCTTCTAGCGCCAGAAAACTGTTGATGATTGTTTTGATGCAATCATAACAATTAGTTAAAATTCACATAATATGAACCAAAACTGACTTGAAAGATATGAAGGAATCGGTTAAGATTCACTTAATCCCAAGTTTAATATGGTCAGGTCTTGACCTGTTGGGCAAATTCAGTTGGTCGATGTGAAGCTGTAATGTTCAAGGGGTCTTACGTAGTTTAGGGTTTCTTATTGGTTTACTGGACTCAAACTATGCAAAAGATTAATAAATGTCAATATGTTGTTTATTCCTTTTGCATAAACTTATACTTGTGCTACAAAACTTTAAATAGTCTTCTCAGATTATTGCAGCTTTCTCCTCTTAAATATTTATGAAAACTGTCTACTTTCAAACTCTATTATGCTTGCTCTTTTCAAATATGAGACAAATTTTCTTCAAATTTCTATGTTTTTAAGCTAAGTATTTTCAGATGGGTTGGGAAAAGTTAGAAAGATCTAACCTACACTTCATTCACTCTATTCGAAGGATCTAATTATTCTATTATGCACTTTATAAATCATACCGTAACTTGATCAAATCCACAGACAAAACCTTAAATGTATATTCTGAGCATTTTCACAAACATACACCTAAGATTGCAAGCTCTAAGAGAAAATATTTCAAACACAAAGAAGAGCAGGAAAACACTCAGAAGATAGATACATAATTCTAGATTCAATTGTATTAGAAACAGACGGTCATATAAGATTTACAATGTCTGAATGACTCTTAGCTTCATTGACCAAACTACAGAAAACTTACAAGCTTTACAGATACAATAAGGAAGCTAGATGTTCCACGCATTCCTTATTGTAGACACAGGCGACCTCCTTCTTCTACTTCTAAACTAAAAGGTCCCTCTACTCTAAAAAATCCCTATGTCCTAAAAATCCTTGTGTCCTCTGGTTACAGCAATAAATGTTGGAGAACAAGTCTCCCAAAATATCTCTGAGTAGACATCAAATCTGGGCGAAATATGCCCTTCTGAAATCCTAGCAGCTCGATAATAACTTCTGTTTGACTGCTGTGATGATGTTTCAACTGCATTTTGTCCTCATCAATCTTTGCACTTCATCCTTATCTTCCTTCTGCTTCCTCTGAGATCTAATTTTTTCCTCTGTGATGTCACCACCATTAAGCTTCAGCTACCTTCCTCAACTATAAACCTGTAAAAAATGGATAAGCAATAAGTATCATCGATTAATAAAACTATAGGAAGGAAAACAACTGCCAAATCTAGTCGTGACTGTGTGAACGCATCAATCGGGCCCTAAATCTGTGGAAATCGCATCCAAAAATGCATATACAACATCCAAAATAGTCAGGTCAACCATCATTGACCGAAAATATGCATTCGGGCTTCAAAAAATAACTTCAAAATTTCTATCGCTTCGCTCTCCTGTGCATTTTCCTTGTTTAAATCCATGTATATTGATATACATGCTGGGCGCGATACAATGATTTAACCACTTTTAATTTGCCTCTGAGTTCTACAATGTATATTTCGTTGTATATTGTGCTTGTATATTTGATATACAAGTTGGTCATGATACAAGCATTTAATCATATCTTAGATTTGTTTGAGTTCTGGCTTGTATAAACTGTTGCATAATGCAATGTATGTATAAACATACAAGCCCGTAATGTGCAATGATTTAACTCTTCTTAACTTCCTTTCGCGTCCACCGCTTGTATAAGTTATTGCATATTAGCTTTGTATGTCGCAACATACAAAGCACATAATATACAAAGACTTAGCCATGTTTAATAACTTTTTGGGTTCGCGGCAATGTATCCCCTCATTGTATGTTTCGGAATGTATGTATATAGAAACATACATACAAGTCGAAACATACAAAGAATTAATTCTATTTCATAAATGCTTCAGGTCCATTGTATGTATATTTTGTTGTATGTTCCAATATACATAATGTAAAAGATACAACGACTTAACTCTATTTAATAACCCTTTCAAATCCATGTTGTATATGGGCCTTGTATATTTCGTTTGTATGTTCCACTTGTATGTATAAATATACAAGCCCTTAACTCTATTTTATGATTTTTTCAATTCTGCTCAATGCATAAATGCATGTATCTTTCAAATATTCAATCCGGACGTGATACAAGCATTTAACCAAACTTAATCCTTCGTTGAGATCTGCCTTGTATATTCCTTGCAATGTAATAATATGCAAGGTGTGAAATATACAAGGACCTTTCGTTATTGCATAACCATTTCAGGTCCGCCCCTTGTACATAACCCTTGTATCTTCCGATATACATTTGGGTTTGATACAAGGATTAAATTGGTTTTGATTTTCTCTTCGATTCCGCTTGTATGTGTGCGAAGTATGTTTGGAAATATACAAGCCGAAATTCATACAATGAATTAACATTGTTTGATAACTTCTTGAAGTCCACGCTGTATGTCTGCAATGTATATCGGGCCTTGTATACTACGAAAACCCTCCTTTCAAATCCGCGGATATACAATGAATTTTCCATATTTAAAACCCACCTCATGTCCGCCGTTGTATATTTCGTTTGTATGTGAACAGTGAAATGTATGTTTTGAAATATACAACGACTTAATTTGTTTTAATAAGTCCATCGGGTCCGCGTTGTATATAAAACACTTGTATCCTATGCATTTGTATATTGACGTTGTATGGTCCAAATGTATGTACAAATATACAAACCCGAAATGTACAACTATTTCTCTCTATTTTATAACTTTTGAAATCTATGCCATGTATAAAGTGTTTGTATATATCCTTGTATGTTTGACCTGCCGAACATATAAACGAAAGATACAAAACGGATTTAAAACATTAATTTATTTTGACCTAAGTTTTTTTTTTTTTGGCTCCATCTTGTATATATGAAAGGATATATGACTGACTTTGTATATGAACCTGAAAGCAAAAAGCGACTAAGTATAGAAACAACTTTGCACATACAAAGGACTTTGCATATGCAAAGCGATAGACAAACCTGAATGTACATTTTACCAAAATGATCATAACTTGCAAAATATGGTGAATTTTAAGATGGTTCAAAAAACAACCCTAGCTCATTTTTCACAAGGAATCCAACCATATCATGCACTGGTACTGAAAATGCATTTTTTCTTCATTTCTATCAAAGTTTGCAATTTTAACCCTCTTTTCCCTTTACCACCATGCAAAATAACACACACAAGCAAAAGCAACAAAGCCACAGCAGGGGTCCTCATTTTGCTAAGGAGTAAAATGGGGCGTGTTGTGAACATCACAACACAACCCTCTTGAGTCATGAGGGAGGCAACAATACTCCCATGAAACCCTATGAAATCCTTTGTGGTTCTCAAAGAAGCTTTTCAAGTTTTTGATAAGAGGCTTTTGAATGAACCCAGCAAGAGGAGTAATAAACATGAGTATCTACCAAGATCTTATAAATTTGAAATTTCTTTGCAAGAGACAAAGGCTTAGTGATCTAATAAGCTAGCTTCTTTTCAATGCGAGAAATGACAACCTACCAAAGGGTAGCTGGAGAGGCTTGAAAATCAAAAGGAATGCCTAAGAATCTAATAATCTCCTTGTGATCAATTTAATTCCATCCAAAGGAGTCAAGATATGGAGGCTTGGAAAGAAAGGATTGGTGATAGAATTGATTTTTTTTCCATTGAATTCTAGAACCAGAAGCCTTATAGAAAATATCCAAACAATGAAGAGCTTGTTGATATTAGTCTCCTGTTCCAAGAGAGTGAGAAAAGAATCATCCACAAAGTGTACATTCACCAACAAAGAAGAAGAGTTGGAAAGATAAATACCCTTGAATAGCCATTGGGAAATAGCATGGGCAAGTAGATATCTAAAGCCTTCAACAGTAAGAACATAAAGGGTAGTAGCCAAAGCGTAGCCTTGATGAATAGATTTGAAAAGACCAAAGGTTGGAGATTGATGGCTATTAATAGTAATACAATTTGATGCATCTAAAAAAAACATGCACAAAGTGGAGTCCAAAGCCAAGGGCTTAAAACATAGAAATAACAAAAGGACATTTAATATGATTGTATGCTTTAGAAAAATCAATTTTGATTAAGGCTACAGCCTACATGTTATTAGAACTGACGGGCCCATTCCATACCTTCACCAAACTATAACCTGTGAGTCCAAAAGCTACAAAAAAACTAAAAAAATATTAGTAAAGGGATGTGGGTCCCACTAGACATGCCAAGAATGTATAGTTGTAGTAGGTAAAAGCACAAACCTATGTCACACTTTATAAAGGAATCGGCCAACATAAAAAAAATCTCAACTTTGATCACATCAAAGTGGTCTTTATGTTTTGAATTTCAAAATGATGTAAACTAAGAAAATGTAGATATCTTGTTGAAGTTTGTTCTTGTAATTTTTTAGATTTTTTAAAAATTGTTTTGATATTTTTTTTTTATCAATTTAAGAGCAGATTTTGTAATGCTGAAAATTTGAAGAAAAAGTGACGTTCAGTTGACGTCAAGAAACAAATACAAAAAAATTGCATTTTCTCCTGATATTTTTTTTCCCAAATAGGTGACTTCAATATGTAGGATATGGAAAAAAAAATCAAATTTTTGATCTATATTTTTCTCGTAATAACGTTTTAAAGTAAAACTTACCCGAATTTGATAGTTTTTTGTTGACGTCAACTATTGTTTAATTTTTTTTTATTTTCAAAAAATAAATTATACCCTTTTGAAGAGGATTCTCTCTTCTAGGGCATCATATATTTTCCAATTTTTTTTATCATGTTTTACTATTTTTTTAAAATTTAAAATCAACCTCTTTTTGAACTTGAACAACCTACTTGCATTCTTTTCAAATATTTATATCCTAAAATTACTCAAAATACAATAATATATATATTTTCGGATTTAGCATTGCAAGCTCTACAAAAGAGTATTTTTCTTTTTTTTTTAAAATATTTTTGATTGCAGAAATATTTAGTAAAAGTTGGAAGTTTCAAAAAATTTGAAAAAATGGTGACTTGGCTGCCAATTAGGATGCCACCTAGATAGATTCGGTAGAATGGGTTTCAGCCGAAACTATCTGAGTGCTTTTAAAAAAAAAAAATTGAATAGACAAAACACCCACGCCCACTATTTTTTTTTGCTTTTAATGTTCATGGATTCGACCAAAACATACTTGACCGAAAAACACTCGACCGAAACGTTTTTAACTTTTCGGGCCACGTCAATGCCAAACAAGCGCCATCTGGATTTGGTCGAACGTAACTCGATTGAATTTGACTCGGCCGAATTCTACTTGGTTGAAATTATTTAGATGGCCCAAAGTGTGACACAAGTTTGTACTTCACGTACATCAATTTGTAAACATACAAAAGAATAAACTAAATTAATTCTAACCTATTATATTCACAAACATATGCAACCTCAAGATTAGACTAAAGAAATCTTAAACATGAATAAAAACACACAAGAATTCTTACCCAACGCCTTCTTGTCACACACAAGTGAGTGTGGTTGTGTCCAATGATTGATTGTGATGAGAATGTGGATGTCAAGCACTCACAAAAATAGAGTAACTTTGCATTCAAGTGAGTTGTGAAAATTCCCTATGGGAGGTCTGATGTATAATTTTTTTGCGGAATGGATGGAGGGCTAGGATTTCCTTAAGAGATTAAGGGCTAAGAATGATTAAGAGAATGGGAGGCATGAGAAGCCTCCAAGTGGCACTATGTGAGTGGTGTCAAATAGGGATCCAAGATTCAAGAAGAATGAAGGTTGGAGATTTGCCTAAGATGGAGTAGATGGTGGGAGATTAAAAAGTAGATAAATTTGGAAGGATTAGAAGATCTTGCCCATTCCCAAAGTACCCAGGATGTATAAATCAAGGCCATACCTTTGACCCACATGTACACATCTGGTACTTGTGCAATATTTACCTTGATTAATCATGTTTTGGAATGTGCAAATGATTATTGAAGCTTAATGATGTGATTTTGACAACTAATGAAAAGTACACAAAAAAGGGAATTAAATAAATATTTTATTTTATTTTATTTTTAGATGGGATGAGATGAGATTAGATAAATAAATATTTGCATTTATTTATCTAAGGTTCAACTATAGAAGAAGGTTAATTAATTGAAAAAATAGTCTAATCTATTCAATTAATGTTTGCATAAATAGTGATGAATAGTAATTTTATTAATTAAATAATAAAAGATTATTTAATTAATTTTGGAAGGAATATTAGATAATTAATCATCTAAATGTTATTTATTTGATTAATTATAGATGAAATAGTAGGTTATGACTTGATTATTGCTAAAATGGTGATGAGATAATTTTAGGTGTCTATAGTATGTATAATAAGAACAAGTGTACTATATAGTAGTGTAACCACTAAGAAAAGTACCAAATGGAAAAGATGGTGAGAAAAAAAGGGGTAGGTAGGTTAAGTACATGCACACCCTCCATTGACAATCCATAAAAGGTGACCCAAAACAAAGAAAAATCTTACTTGTGAAAATTTGGTAGGTGTTTTCTACGTCAAGCCTTAGGTAACAAAGAGCTACAAGTGAAGATTCCTAGCTAAGAATTTCAAGACAAGAATGGAGAAAGAACATTGAAATAATGGTGACTCCACTTCTCATAGATACAACAAACAAATTGCATCTAAAATACAAGAAGTGCCCATCCAAAGCTATGGAAGTGGATCCCAAGGGCACTCTCTCAAATGTGCCCACCAACATGATCTACATAGAAGATGAAACTAGGAAATATATACATACAAAAATAATATAAATTAATCACACTAATTTTGAGCTATTGCGCCAAACATTGTTGAAACAAAGACAATAGGAATAGCTAGACAAGTACATTGAACAAATGGATACACTCAAGCTAGATAAGTGGAAGGACTTTCTAGATTTTTGTGCAAATGAGGGTTCGATAAAAATCATCTTTATTAAATAACCCATGATGAGTACATGTACTTAGATCAAACCTATCTAGAATTACAAAAGATTCCATCCACACAATAATAGGGTTATGTAATAAAGGTGATCTACTAGCAAAGAAAAAATTGAGAAACTAGTAGGTCATAGAACTAACTAAAGCTACACCAAATGGAAGAAACTTGGAAATACAAAGTAATGAAACCTATGATCCAATATGTCATTTTGGGTATTGCCCATAAAATTTACGACAAACTGTGAAGGATTATCAACAAGCATGGTTGCGCTCACTACCTATTAGATGGTGGTGCAAGTAAAAGAATAAACTTTGTGCAAGATTCTCTAAGAGTAGTTGATGGAGAATATAACCTACACTAAAGGGAGGAACCACTACCAATTTTGGTATGGTTCCCTAATCATTTTCTTAGCTTTCTATTTCATGAAAATACTTCCTATATTTCTAGGTAAGGTCTGGTCACAAGATACCTTAGTAACCAATCAAATCAATGCACATGTTAAGCACTTCACTAATGCCACCTCCCACAATAAAGTATATTAGGGACTAGAATTCAAAATATTTTAGTTAGAGATGCAATAAAGGGATTGCATCACATATAATGTGGTCAATAAATATGCAAATGACATAACATTTGTGGTAGATAAAGACCATATCTTCATGGAGGTAGTAGAACCACACGAATCATGGGTACCTTAATTAACCTATGTAATAAGTGATGAAATAGTGCATACAAATTCCAAGGCATTTCATCCCCCAAAGGATCTAAAAATGGAGAGGTTTGAGACATACAAAGAATTTATGGATAAATAGAGAAAGCAAAAGGCTGCAGAACACTTCGAGAAGAATAAGGATAAATTATACAAAAAGTGGGGATTCTTGGAAGATCCCACCCTAACAAAGGTTACAATAATATTTGATTCTCCCACTTTAGTGGAAGTAGGGCCATCACAGGTGCAACACTTTGGATTCCTAAAAACTAAATCTCCTAGATTTGAGATAAGGGATTCCCAAATGCACAAGGCACTAGGATTTTAAAAAGAGATAGAGATGCACTCACTACTAGTGACCATAAGAGGAAAATTATTAGTCTCATCACTACAAATGTAGGCAGAGGCACCAATATCACTGATAAGGGAAGCCATGGATGATTTTTTTCAAAAAAGTAGTGAAAAGAAGAAAGGAGAGACCTCCTAACTAAAGAAGAAGAAAAAGGCCGTAAAAGAAAATATACTCTTGCATATGTAGAGGATACAAAGAAGACATGATAGTAGATCTGATAAAAGTGGAATAAGAGGGAGGGATAGAGAAACCACCTCCACAAAATAAATCAAAAGGACCTTCATAGAAAGAGGCCACTATACCATGAAATTAAAAATAGATTCCTCTTCCAACAAGGAATGCCACTTTATATTGCACATATGTATACATGAGTAGGCACAAAAAATAAGAAATTCATTCAACAGACATTGTTAGATTATATTTCTAGAATAACTCCCACTTTGGCGAAGATAATAGAAGGATTTTTTAAGGAACTAGCTATATAGTTCTAAGAGAGAAATGTGATGAAGTAGTTAATGCAGAAGAAGAAAATAGGAAAGATGTCTAAATGAAATTGTGGTGAATTTACCATTGAATGAAAGGTTAGTTGAACTTTAAAATCAAGAGCTACGATCAAATCATAGAGTGGATACACTCCTATCTCAAGTGGAAGAAGTAAAAGAGAGGGTCAAACAAGAAACTTTGGAGGCTACAAAGAAATCCTATACACCACTATTAGAAGAAGAGGAATAAATGGCAAAGAAAGAAATATCAAAATAAGAAGAAATAGAACAAGAGCATCTACAAAAAAATATCTCCTCACCTAAACATCTACCATCCACTCCTACATCTCCATCACTAGATCTTATGTAAGAAATCAATAATTTCCTTGCACAAAAAAGGTAGCTACAACCTACTCCATCTCCTCTATCTTTACAACTTCCAATCAACAATTTATCTCAAATATCTATGCTACAAAAATTTCAATTGGGAGACATGTTGTAAACCACTACAAGGGGATATTTATTGAAACAATAGGTGGACATTTTGAATAGTGTTGATAATGTTCTAAATACATTGTAGGCAACATTGCCACATATAATTAGGGATACTTCATCTCCCTTAGGACAAAAGATAAAGAAATTCACCAATGACATGTTGCAACAAATGTAGAATCAAGAAGATGGGATTAAACAAAAATTATTAGCATAAATAAAAAGAAACAAATAGAAGATAAAAGGAAGAAGTGTGCTACCATACACACAAAATTAGAAGTTGAAGGACCAAGAATATGCAGAACATAGAAGCAAACATAAATGCACTAGATATCAGTTTTGATTATGATGCCAACATCAACAAAGGCCTTGAAAGCATAGTGGAAAAATACTAAACATCAAATAATGCAATCATCAACTACTTATGATGCTATGAAGGATTTAGATAGAAGCTAGAGAGTGTAGATTGAAACTCTCTGCAATCAATATTGACAGGTACAACATCAAAGAGAAGGAATAAGGGAACAAATCAAGTAGCTCTGTGAATTAGTTAGCCTTCGGCTTGCACATGTCATAGGTTATCACCAAAGGGTAAATGCAAGAAGTTGTGTCCACTTAAGGTGGAAGTTTCAGCCTTAGAAAAAAACCTGAAATCAGGCAAACCAAAACGGGATCCCATTTTTTATGAAACGGGATCCCGTTTTTCTTCAGGATCCCGAGCCAAAAGTGGGATCCCATTTTGTAGAAACTGGATCCCATTTCATAAAAGGTTTATATTTTAACCTTTCATGCAACAAGATCCCATTTCTACAAAACGGGCTCCCGTTTCTAGAACGGGATCCTGTTTCTTAAAATTTAAATTTTTGACCCAATTTTTGCTATGGGTTTTTGGGTCAGAAAAAAAGCTTGGGAACCCAACTCTTGGCTTTGGACTTGGTTTGACCTACAAGTTGAAGGTCCTGTCAATGTCACAAGAAAATAGTGACTTTGGGCATATGTCTGAAGACTTTTTTTGCAGAATTTTTTGACGAAATTAAAACCCATTATAGATGAGACAATGTAGATTCCAAATATGTAATTTTTTTTACAACTAAATTATTTTTTCTATTTTTTAATTGATTTATGATGAAACATGTCAATAAACTTGAATTATCAGGGTTTTTTAGTATTTGAATAACTTTTTATTAAAATAATTTTTAGAAAAAAAATATTACGAAAAACATACTTTAGACAATTCTTTTCAATTTGAAAAAAAAAATAAAAAATGGATAAGTTTAGGTCACCTTATGCGTGACGTACACGGCAATTTTTTAAAACACCAAATATGGCCAACAAAAAATTAACAAAAAAAATATTCAATAAAAAATTACAAAAATATGTAAAACGTGCTTCAGTGAGTTACAAATCTTTTCCCAAAAGGATTTAGAAAAATATGATTATTTACGTCAAAATATGGATGACGTACACGTGCATGGTATAGTAAAAAGAAGTGACTTTTAAACAGTGGTTTTTAGAAAGGCCTATCGAAAATTAATTTGTATCATCTGGGTATTCAAATAAATTACATATTTGGAAACTAGACTCCAAGTACTATATTTTATGATTAGTGACTTTTTCCAAGATTCCATCTCTAAGTGCTTCAAATTTTAAGGTCAAATGTGACAATTTTTGAAAATCAGGGAAAACACTTCCACTTTTTGGCCAAAAAGTGGAATCAACTTCTTTCACACACCCCAAATACCCTAGAAGATGGAGAGCATACTCCAATAATGATCAATGAATAGATACATTTGTTACAACAAGGAATCATATAGTGGGAAAAAACATACAAAGTTGAAGGGGATTTAAAAAAACATATTTCCTTGAAAGAAAGATGCCAAATAAAGTTTTGCAATAGTCAAATTTTAAAAAAATTCACAAATTTTTGGTAGATAGAGCTAGGATGTCTTGAGTACAAGACATCATTTCAAAAGGGGGGATGATGTTGGCAAGACAAAGATGACTTTATAGTAAGCTACATCTGCCACAAAGGAGATGTGACATATCTAGCCAACTACTAACACATCCAAAACATATAAGATGTACAAGAGACACTCTTTGAGATACATATACTTAGGTATAATTAAAGGCTCAAAAGATGCAATGTAGAGGATGTGTAATGTAATAGAATGTAGTATAGAACATAGAATGAGGGTAATAAAATATATGAGAAGATAAAATATAATATCTAATGTAATAGAATGATGATTTAGCAATATAATGAAAGATAGAGATTAATGTATTGACAGACTTTGTATCAGAGTTGCACACGATGAATATAATATACTGCATGTTAGTTTGGCTCATATCTAATGTGTTATAATGAATGATTTGTAAGTTAATAGATGCATTTTGTCAATTTTACTTATTCTTTCTTTTGATGACCTTTTGTTATTCACTGCATAAGCTTTGATCCTCTTCTTATCCCTAATGTTGGGGTATAAATATAATATTCAAGTAACTTAAGCTCAAACCTATGATCTGTGCCCATTCTTACCAACACTGTGCACCTTCTTCCTTTGTGCATGTGTTGTTAATCTATATGTTTTTCTTTTCTAAAATTTGTGATGCAAGTTTATGTGTTTTGATGCATTTTTGTTATCAATTTCTTTCTTTTTGACATATTTTTGATGTAGTTTTTATGTTTTTCTAACACTTTTGCAATTAATGACATTTAGTGTAAAGGTACCAAGAGCCATATTTTGTATTCTTCACCTCGTGGGACCTAACCGACGGTACCGACAAATTAGGGTGGGTGGGTTTATGCTAGTGGAGGCCCTGTTTTATTTCCTAGGTGTCCCAATCGAATCAAGCTATAGTGTATCGGCAAAGTCTCTTAAGAGACCTAAGAGAAAAAATTGACAAACTTTGATGGAGTAGTTCTCACACTTTGTGGCACCTACGAATGATCCGTTTGGACCTACAGCTAGATGTCAGGCCCTTCCACAATAACCTCTCTCAGTTTTGACCAACTCAACATCGCTTGACCGTGCCAATGGCAGATGCATTCTTGAAAAATGCCTCAATGACATTTAGTGTAAAGGTACCAAGAGCCATATTTTGCATTATTCACCCTGTGGGAGCTAACTGACAATGCTGACAAGTCAGGGTGGGTGGGTTTATGCTAGTGGAGGCCCTATTTTGTTCCCCATGTGTCCCAATCGAATTGGGCTATAGTGTACCGACAAAGTCTCTTAAGAGACCTAAGAGAAAAACATTGCCAGAATTTGACAGAGTAGTCCTCAGACTTCGTGGCACCTACGAATGATCAATTTGGACCTACAGATGGATGTCAGGCCCCTCGACAATAACCTCTCTTGGTTTTTACCAACTCAAGATCGTTTGACCATGCCAACAACAGATGCATTCTTGAAAAATGCCTCAGTGACATTTGGTGTAAAGGTGCCAAGAGCCATATTTTGTATTCTTCACTGTGTGGGACCTAACCAATGGTGCCAACAGGTCAAGTTGGGTGGGTTTATGTTTGTGGAGGCCCTTCTTCATTTCCCAGGTGTCCTAATCGAATTGGGCTACAATGTACTGACAAAGTCTCTTAAGAGACCTAAGAGCAAAAAATTACCAGACTTTGACAAAGTATTTCTTGCACTTCATGTCACCTAAGAATGATCCGTTTGGACCTACGGTTACATGTTAGGACCCTCCACAATAACCTTTCTTAGTTTTGACCAACTCAACATCATTTGACCATGCCAACGGTGGATGCATTCTTGAAAAATGCCTCAATGACATTTAGTGTAAAGGTGCCAAGAGCCATATTTTGCATTCTTCACCCCGTGGGACCTAACTGACAACACTAACAACTCAGGGTGGTTTATTTTATGCTAGTGGAGGCCCTGTTTCATTCCCCATGTGTCCCAATCAAATCGGTCTATAGTGTACTGGTAAAGTCTCTTAAGAGACCTAAGAGAAAAACATTGCCAGACTTTGATGGAGTAGTCCTCAGACTTCGTGGCACCTACAAATGATCTATTTGGACCTACGACTGGATGTCAAACCCATCCACAATAACCTCTCTTAGTTTTGACCAACTCAACATCATTTGACCATGCCAACGACAGATGCATTCTTGAAAAATGCCTCAGTGACATTTAGTGTAAAGGTGCCAAGAGCCATATTTTGCATTCTTCACCCCGTGGGACCTAACTGAGGGTGCGAACTGGTTACGGTGGGTGGGTTTATGCTAGTGGAGGCCTTGTTTCATTCCCCAGGTGTCCCAATCAAATCGGGCTACAGTGTATCGGCAAAGTCTCTTAAGAGACCTAAGAGCAAAAAATTGCTAGACTTTGATGGAGTAGTTCTCATACTTCGTGGAACCTACGAATAATTTGTTTGGACCTATAGATAGATGTTAGGATGCTCCACAATAAACTCTCTCAGTTTTGGCCAACTCAACATTGCTGACCATGCCAATGATGGATGCATTCTTGAAAAATGCCTCAGTGACATTTAGTGTAAAGGTGCCAAGAGCCATATTTTGCATTCTTCACCCCATTGGACTTAACTGACGGCACCGACAGGTCAGGCTGGGTGGGTTTATGCTAGTGGAGGCCCTGTTTCATTCCCCATGTGTCCCAATCAAATTAGGCTACAGTGTACCGGTAAAGTCTCTTAAGAGACCTAAGAGTAAAAACTTGCTAGACTTTGATGGAGTAGTCCTCGGACTTCGTGGCACCTACAAATGATTTTTTTTGACCTACGACTAGATGTCAAGCCCCTCCACAATAACCTCACTCGGTTTTGTCCAAATCAACATCATTTGACCATGCCAACAGTGGACACATTCATGAAAAATGCGTCAGTGACATTTAGTGTTGTATACACCTAAAAATGACATGATTCTATCTAAGTAAATATTCTTAATATTTATTCCCTTCTAATTCTTCTATCAATAAATAAATAATTAAATTTATTTATTTGATTCATATTCTTCCAACAATTAAATAAAATCCTTTATTTAATTCAATTCTTCTCAAACAATTAGATAATTCTCAATTATTTAATTAAATCAAATCATTCTTCCAAATTTGAATAAATCAAATCAAATCTATTTAAATCCTTTCAAATCTCCAAAAATAAAATACAATCAAATATTTTATTTATTCTTCATAAATCATGGACAACAATTAAATAAATCTATTTATTTAATTTGTTTTCTTATCTTCTAAATTAAATAATTCCAATTATTTAATTGTTTCTTCCAATAATATCTTATCTAAATTTAAATAAATCAATTATTTATTTAAGTTGTTTTTTCTTCTAAATTGAGTTATCTCTAAATATAATTCAAGTTTTCTTGCACATGCAATTAAATATTCCTAATATTTAATAAAGCAAAATATCTTCTTATTCTCATGCAAATCCCTTCTTCTTGTTTTAAATCACTTAACTGATTATTATATTTTTTTAATTACTTTAACTCATTCTTCTATTCTTTGCAAATCCTCTCATGCAAAAGAAAGCAAGACACATGTCTTCTTCTTATTCATTGCATGTTCCTCAATTGTTCTCAATTGTTGATCTTCTCATTCTCTCTATACCGTTGATCTTCATTCTCTCAAGTCTATAAATTGAACCTTATTCCTCCATTTCAATCATCCAAGCTTTAAGTATCGTTACTCTATAAGAATTTCAACGCACCTTTGGCACCAATTCCTTCATTACTTGTGATCACATTCGTTACTACGCACTATTACCATCGTTGTGAAGCTCCTCTTCATTGCAATATTATCACTGCCATTCCCAATTGACATTCTTGAAGCATAGCAAGGAAGTGCACTCTTTGAGGGCCCTATTTCATACATACAAGATCGATTGTGATAGGCAATCAATGGAAGCTTCGAATTAAGGAGGTTTACTTTGTTGTTCATTGCTTTATTTGATTAAATCTTCTTAGTTCACCATTTCATTGAGTTTTCAATAACTTGATATTGATTATTATTGTTTATTCATTTGATCCAATTTTCCCTTAACATTTTTGGTGCCCACTGTGCGGCCTAGCCCCAAATTTAACCCAAAAACTGAGTTTTTGTGTTTTAGAAAGCCGTACACAGGAGGAAACAACGCATCTGTCACTTCCTAACATGCATCTGTTACCTGTTATGGCGCATCCGTTACTGCAACGCATATAGACTCTATTACAGCACTTTTACCATCTGAAACAGCGCATCTGCTACTTCAGCGCATATACACTGTATTTCAGTGCTTTTTTCCTATGTTCTAGCGCATATGTAATTGCGGCACTTCTATTCACTATTTCTGCGCATTCAGTCTTTGAAGTGGTGCATCTATTGTAGGCAGTGATTTTAGGGTTTTCTAGAGGATTTTTGCTAACGCTGACGTCTTTGCAGGAACTCTCTTGATCTGTTTTGCAGGCTAGGTACTGGTTTAGATTCGTATAGTTGCACTTGTTAGCTCACACTTCAAATTTCTAATGGGAAAGTAAAATGGATGCTCATGCAAATCTCACATAGTTTAACTAGGAAAATGGTAATTGAATCATTGCTATCTTGTATATCATTGAATCATTGCTATTGCTATCTTTTCAAAGTTATTGCTATCTAGGTAAAACTGAACCATTGCTATCTCGATTGACCATCACTTCAAAGTTAACAACTCGTGCTTCGTGGATAAAATTGAACTCATCATTACTATCTAGGTAAAACTGAACCATTGCTATCTCGATTGACCATCATTTCAAAGTTAACAATTCATGCTACATAGATAAAATTGAACTCATCATTGCTATCTTGGTTAAAATTGGACCATTGCTATCTTTCTAATCACTTCAAAGTTCTGTGCTTGCCCAAGTAGATAGCTCATCTAGTTTTTTTCATTTTAACTAGGGAAAAAGAACCACTATATACCATGTTTCGAGAATGATATTAGGCCTATGCTCTCCCCTATCTTGGGTGATCAAAATGCCAGACATATCATTTTTGCATGTGTTTTTCCGTTAGAGGGGCCTGCTCTTGGATACCGTTCATCCAAGTAGGAATGACCCTAAGTGGTAACAGGCTAGATGCCAAGCCCTTCCAAGACACTATAAATAAATTGTGTTTGGAGTGAAAGCTTCAAACAACAAGTGAAGTTGTGTTATACTGACAGCCAACCTCCCCCAAAACCCTCCAAGGCTCAACCCTTGTAGGCTGGGAGACTCCATAACGGAGAGTAGTGCTGCCGCATGTATAACCACTCGAATGGTTGCCTTCATTAAACACCTTTGTTCTAGTGGCCAAAAACCCTTGTTATCCATTTGAAGCCTAGGATTTGTACTTATTTTTCCTTTTAGTCCAAAAAGAGTAAAAAATCCACAAAAAAATAAAAAACCATAAAAAAATTCTGTGTTTGCTATGTCTTCTTGCCATAAATTCAGAAAATCAGATCAAAAAGACCTTCTTGCAACCAAAGTACCAAAAACATCAAAAAATTTCCAAAAAATTGCAAAAACACTGAGAAAAGCCAGAGTGGCGCATCCGTCCTCTGTTGCAGTGCATTTGTGCCGACTTAAGGCGCATCTGTTCAGACCTACCGTGCTTTTACTATCTGTTACAACGCATTTATATTTCACCAGTGCAGTGCATTTGTTGTGACTTACAGCGCATTTATTAATTCCTGCAGTGCATCTGTTTCGGCACATGCGTGACAGTGAGCACTTGCATAGTTTGTGAGAGAAAAATTTTACCAGTTCTAGGTACCCATTTCAGTCTAGTTTCAGGTTCAGAGATTAGGCCTTACCTAGCAGCCCTTTTTCCATCCATTTCGAGCCAAAATCTCTCTTTTTCTAGTCATCTCATTCACCTTCTATCGAGTCTTTCTAGTCTAAGGTCAAAGTATCCCATATCAATTCAGCATAGGCCCCTTTTTCGTATCACTTTGGATTCAAGTAACCCTAGTAGGTCACAGAACTTTGCTAGTGGTCTTGGTGCACGACTAGTCCCTACACAGTAAGACAGGTATCGAGTACCCTTACCAGTGGCTACCGTCTTGTATCGATTGTCTTACTGGGAATCATTGATCAAGAAAGTCCTTTGTCCAAATCTTGTCATAAGTATCCCATTCTCAATAGTCTCCATCGGCATCTTGCCAAAATCTCTAGTTTCATCCCACCTCATCCCTCGTCACCTTGCATGGTTCTTACTAGATCTCAATACCAAAAGCAACTTGAAATGGCTGAATCATTCAACCACAATGTCACACCTCATGATAGTGATGAGGAGATCTCTAATGAAGATTATCAAGGAAGCCTCCAAAATTAGAAATTCCAACGCTTGTTAGAGAAAGTGCTCCATGATGATCCTCACAAGTACTTCTATTATCTTGCAAATATTGGAATTAAACTCCCCACAGATTTCGATATAAGCACAATCCAAGAAATGTGGAGAATAATCATGAAGAAAAGGGAAAGAAAGCCATAGACCCAAATGCGGAGGATAAGAATGAAAAAAGAAAGAAATCGATAGACCCAAATGCTCCTATGGAAGAAATGAGGAAACAACTTGAGGGTCTAAAGCAACAAATATCATATCTCAAGACGGGTACAAACACTAAAACCTATTCTTTAGAAGATATTGCACCGTACCCCTTTGATAAAAGTTTGAACACGACACCATTTCCCTTTTGACTCAAAGTTCCTAAGTTTGATAAGTACAAAGGGAAAGGGGACCCTAGAGATCACATTAGGGAATTCAACGCAGCATGTATGGAAGTAGCTCACAATGAGACTTACTTAATGAGACTATTCCCTAGATCTTTAGGTAGTCAAGCCATGGAGTGGTTCTCACAGCTCCGACCGAGCATCAAATCTTTTGATGAGTTAGTCAACAAATTCATCATGCACTTCTCTTACAATATTGAACATGAAGTCTCTATTCTTGATCTATGCAACACCAAACAAAAGAGTGGTGAATCATTCGCCACTTTCTTACAACGGTGGAGACAACTAGCAAGTAAGTGCTCATATGATGTACAGAGAAGCAATTAATGGAGATGTTTGTCCATAACCTCAATACCGATCTTAGCTATCAAATACAAATACAATGCTCTACTTCATTCTCAAAGGTCATAGAAATGGGATTGTTCATCAAAAAAGCTATGATCGCCAAGGGGCAACTCAAGTTATACAAGGACACACCTACCTCAAATTACATGACTGACAAATTAAAATTTTGGACTAAAAACAAAAATGTCGTCAATGATGGAGTAGTTGATCCCAAGGTGGCGGCTCCCAAGCAACAACTGATATTCACTCTCAAAGGAGAGGCAAGCAATGTTACACCCAATAAAACATTCTCTCAGGAGCCAAGACCATGGTGCAACTCAAATCCAAGTTGAAAGTTCACACCGCTGGGTGAGTCCCAAGAGTCCGCATTAAGGAAGCTATTAGCCAACAATGAAATCTCTCTACCGCCAACGAGTGATTACGAACCTCAAATAAAACCTCACTATTGGAAAGACACCAACTATTGTGAGTATCATAGAGGAAGGGGACATACAACCAACAATTGTATCCATCTCAAACACGTTATTCAAGATGTGCTTGATCAAAATCAAGGAGGAAACCAACAACATACCTCCAATGAGACACATGTGGCTTACAGAGATCCACTTCTCAATCATGACAGGCCATACAACAATAATAACAATAGTGGCAACAACAACAATGGCAACAACAACAATGGTAACAACAACAATCGCAATAGGCAAAATCAGAACAGTGGGAATAATAATGCCAACTACGCAAGTGTGCCATTTGACTATACCATCAATTGCATATCGAAGCATGTCCCACAAATCAATGTGGTCACGCTAAACCAACAATCATAGCCTAACTGAAATAATTGCAGTATCATTACCTGCAGTGGTAAAGTCACGTTGAATACCGTCCCTCCAAGGTTGTCACCTTCTCAGTCCAATCCCCATCAGTATAGCATCATAGACCAACTTCAGAAGACTCCGGCCCACATTTCTATCTTAGATCTATTGCGTCTATGTCCTTCCCATAAGGAGATTCTCAATAAAGCCTTAGTGGAAACCATAGTCCCCACTAACTTGGCCCAAGAGAAATTTCAAGCCATGGTAGGTAATCTGACCTCTTCAAGTACCATATCATTTACCGAGCAAGATGACCTCTCAATATCTTAACCTCATAACACCCCTCTACATATCGTCGCCTTCATCCACAAGCACCACATCAAGAGGGTTCTCATTAACGGGGGAGCCAGTTTAAATATTTGCACATTAAATCTAGTCCTTACATTGGGGTTCTCTGAGGATGCAACTGATCCAAGAAAGAAGATAACTATCAAAGCCTATTATGAAGAGGAGAGAACTACAAAAGGAACAGTGGTGTTGCCCATACAAGTGGGACCAATCATAAAAGATGTGTGCCAAGTCCTAGATAGGGAGATTGCCTATAATATTCTGCTAGGTAGACCATGGATTCATGCCATGAAAGCTATTCCCTCTACTTATCACCAATGCATAAAATTCCCGTATGATGGCAAGCAAGTCACCACCCAAGGCGACCCTGACCCCTTCCAGCATTGCAACTCTTTCCTTTCCAAACCTGATTGCATCATACCGAACAATAGAGCCTCTACATCCCCTATCCCACAGTTTGATTCTATCTCTGAAGCTTCCTCATCAAGGCCCAAAGAGCAAAAAATTACCATCAAAGAAAAAGGAGTTGGGGAATACTCCATAGAGCACAGCCTCAATCTAGCCAAGATGCCTTTATCTCCTAGATCCTTTGGTCGACCCAAGCATTTTCCAAAGCCAACTGCTCCTCCTATACCTCCCACAGCTCCCTTTGTAAAATGGGGGACCTTATCAGATGAAATAGAGGAAAGAGATGTCCTACAATGGCTTTATACTGAAGAAGAAGAGAACATACAACAACAACAACCACCTAGGCTCCCAACATAAATCTATGGGCGAGGTGAATCTATCCTACATAGAATGGGTTACGAAGGACAAGGCCCCATCGGCCTAAGAAGAGAAGGAATCATAGAACCCATTCAACCTTCTTGATCCTCATCGACTAGAAATACAAAAGGTCTAGGATATGATGCAGAGGATAAGAACCAACAACTTCATACTAGGCAAAGTTCATAAAATGGATTTCAATCCATGAGGCTCTACAAGCTTCAATAGGAAACTTTCACAAAAATAGTGACACCAAACTGAGTATCATCATCTTTGACCTACACAAGGTTTCACAAGGTCTTCTTCCCTCTCAACAACTTAGACAGAACCATACCAATCTCCCTTCCAAGTTTGCAATCTTCATTCTTCATGCTTTGCTGTCTCGCTGCCACTGTCCTAGTAGCCCTATAGAAAGGACTGTCGAGGCATAACTCTTACTACCAAACCTTTCTCAAGATTTTGATGGCATCTTTGAATACCTTTTACCAAGTCTTCAAACATATCTAAAACTCAATGTATATTGCTTTGTAAGAAACTATCCAAAAATGGACTGACAGAGAACAAATCAGGGCTATTAGGCCTTGCATGCATACAAGGCTTATTGGTTTGGGCAACTCCACAACTCCTCACACCTTGCATGTGTAGGAGCACTTCACACCTGGTCTGCACATGCTCATTGATCCATCAAAGGTGTCTCTCCATTAGTATTTTAACAAACCCTCAGTCCTACAACTCTTGACTGTTCCTAAATGCTGTCTCAACAGGCTGTTAACAGAAAATGCAGTCTTAAACTTTACTTTCCACACCTTGAATCTTCACCATTTGATGTGCACCCTTTGAAAAATGAAATTACATGTCACAAGGAGTTTCTTACACCAGAGATTTGAGAGATGCCACCTGGTGAAGTGGAAGAAACACAAATTCTAAGGGAGTGAACAGCAATTCAGAAAAAAAAACAGTTTTCAGGAAAACAGCGATATCTTTTTTATTATCTGCTACCAAGACTCCAAACTAATTGCATTTGAAAGTAATCTCACCCCTCTACACATGCAATACAAATGGAGACCCTGACAGATCCGTACAAGTACAGAAAACTGCAGCAAACAGTGATTTTTTTTAAATGGAGACAGCAATTTCTGAAAAAACAGTTTATGAAAAACTATTGATTTCTTTCATCTAGTTTATCACCAAGATCTCAAACCTTGTTCAAATCCAAGCTAATACTTCATACTTTCCATCCCATATGCAAATGGTCCATAATGAATCCGTACAGAAGTACAATACGTCAGAAAACAGCAATAAAACTCAGAAATTTCAGAAAAGACAGGAAAACAATGGCTTTTTGTTATATTTTTTCAATCTATTCAATCCCCTCCTCACAATACAATCTTCCCTTGGCTTAATACAAGATTTCTACAAAGAAAAAACATTTGGCATTCCCAAACCATCGATGCCTTCTTGATTTGTAACTGCAGAAATAAAAAGACTATTCTTCTTTTTAGAAACTGTCTTTTTTAGGACAGCAAATGACTATTTTTTGACTAAACAATGATTTGTTTTAACTTTTGGTTAACCTTTGGTAAGGTTCTAATCAACTATAAAACCCATGACATGCCTTTAAAAGGCTAAAAAGCATGAAAATGTAATGACTACCTATACAAACACTAAGACTTAATGACTCTTGCAAACTTAACATGACTGTCCTACTAGGACTTAACAACATAACAATAGGTTCATTTAGACATTGGGCATAGTCTATTTACTAGTATGGCTTTCAAGCCTTATACATCAAGAAAATGGTCTCAGAGACCTTATTAATCCAAACAACCTCAAGTAAAATCTCAACAACTTAGTGCTCCTGCACCAGGATATAAGGAGAAGGGCAAAGCTAAAGAAAATGTTTGTCTAGTGGAAATGATCCATACGCTTCAAGTGGATAGTGACATAGATTCCAATGAATATGAGTGGGATGAACTGACAGAGCATTCCTATTACAACAAAGAGGTTGATACCATTCAAAATTATAGCCCCTACCATGAGGGACAAATGCTACTGAATAGGCCATTAGAGTCTGATTTACCTATCTCTGAGAATATGACTTTAGAGGAAGGTTCAAGTTCTATTGCAATAAACAACTTGGAGGAAAGTACCATCCCGAACACTCCCCCTCCCAATACTCCTAGCATATCCATTCAAACTATCAACGAATCAGATCTATCCTCCGACTCCCTCCCCCTTGTGTATCCTGAGCTTATTGATTGGAATCTACGAGGAACTCCTCAACTAGATATGTTCCAAAATGATGATGCTTATATTGACTACATGGAACTTAGGGACCACCTACCTAAAGGGGATCATAAAGCTAGTTTCGCTATTGAACTTAATACTGTGGCTTATTTCGAAGAGGGTGCCAAGCCTTCCAGTCGCAAAAATATCAAAATAAAAACTGGATCTAATGGTGAAAACTACTCTGCGGCAGTGTCAAATCCTAAAATAGTAAAAAGAAAGAATGCATCTGAAGGTGAAAACCCAACCATGGCACCTGATGATGGAAGGCTTGACACTCTCCCCAATGACATGCACTAGGAGAAGTCTCAGAGTATGGTGGAACCCACAGAGCCGGTTAACATTGGAACAGAGGAACAACCTAAGATCATTCACTTTGCTAAGTCTCTAACCCCACCAGAGAAAACCAAGTTTGTACCATTCTTCAAGAGAAAACAAGTCAACTTTGCTTGGTCATATGCAGATATGCCGAGGTTAGATCCAGATCTGATTCTACACCATCTTCCATTAGATCCAGGAGTGAAACCAGTGAAACAAAAGCTTAGAAAGATGCATCCACACATAGCACTGCTTGTAAAAGAACTCAAGAAATTACTGGATGTAGGGTTCATCAAAGCTATAGACTATCCAGAGTGGGTCTCCAACATAGTGCCAGTGTCCAAACCAGATGGCCGAGTCAGACTATGCAATGATTTTAGAGATCTAAACAAATCTTGCTGCAAGGATGATTTTTCATTGCCAAATATAGATATCATAGTCGACTTAACAACAGGGCATACCATGTTATCTCTCATGGATGGCTTCTCGGGATATAATCAGATCAGGATAGCACTGGAAGACCAACATAAGATAGCCTTTACTTGTCTATGGGGCACTTTCTGTTGGAATGTCATGCTATTTGGGCTAAAGAATGCGGGAGCCACATATCAACGTGCTATGACCACTATATTTCATGATATGATGCATGTCACCATGGAAGATTACGTAGATGATATCCTAGCAAAGTCACTCACAAGAGAATCACACCTAGATGTGTTAGAGAAAATCTTTCAGAGATTAGAGCAATTCAAGGTCAGGTTGAACCCAAAGAAGTGTGTGTTTGGAGTCACCTCAGGCAAACTCCTACGTTTTATTGTATCAGCAAATGGAATAGAGGTGGACCCCGCCAAAGTCAAGGCTATTATGGACATGCCACCACCCAAGACTCTTACTCAACTAAGATCTCTACAAGGCAAGCTACAAGCAATCCATAGATTCATATCACAACTAGCAGACAAGTGTCAACCATTCAGTCATCTCCTACACAAGAACATTCCATTCAGATGGAATGAGAAGTGTGAAGAGGCATTCAACAATCTAAAAGAATATCTTATGCGTCCACCCATTCTCATGCCTCCTATCCAAGGGAAAGCATTGATACTCTACATATCTGCTACACCTACAGCTCTTGGGGCTCTTCTAGCACAACAAGATTATGACAATAAGGAAAGAGTCGTCTACTATATCAGACACACATTGGTGGGCTATGAGTTGTAATACTCTTAGATAGAAAGATCATGTCTTGCAGTAGTTTTTGCTTCCCAAAAACATTGACATTATATGCTTGCACATCCAGTCAAACTCATTGCAAAGATAATCCACTGATGTACCTACTAAGCAAAGCAACTCTAACAGGTCGCCTAGCCAAATGGGTAATGCTCCTAAGTGAATACGACATTAATTATGTAGATAGAAAAGCTATCAAGGGACAAGTCATTGCTGACCAGCTAGCGAATGCACCACTATAGGACACCACACCAATGCAATTTGAGTTTCCGGATGAATATTTATTCAATGTCTCAACACATTCCTGTAAACTATACTTTGATGGGTCCTACACAAACCATGGATCAGGGGCAGGAATCTTGTTTGTAACTCCTCATGGTGACACCATACCGAAGTCTTACCATTTGTTATTTCCATGCACCAATAACATAGCAGAATATGAAGCCTTAGTCATTAGCCTCAAGATGGCAATAGATTGGAAAATCAAAGAGCTACATGTCTACGGTGATTCTCAACTAGTGATAAATTAGGTCAATGATGATTACCAAACCAAAGATGAAAAGCTTGTCCCATACAAGTGGATGGTAGATGACTTTAAGGAATACTTTGTGATTATATCTTTTGAGTAGATACCTCGCATTGAGAACAAAGCAGTAGATGCCATGGTGACCATCGCCTCTCTTTTCGAGATACCAGAGAATGAGACACGGTACGAGTTCTTAGTGGAAACAATTCGGCAACCAGCTTATGATCTTCCTGAGACCCATTCCATATGCCTTTTAGTTGGATCTGATTCACCTTGGTACGGTAAGGTTTACACTTACCTCAAGGACAACACCCTCCCACTTGACTTATCTTCAAACCAATGATGAACCTTTATATGCCAAACCTCTCGCTATACCATTATTTCTGACACCCTATACTGACGTGGTCTAGATGGTACTTTACTCCATTATTTAGAACGAGAAGAATCCATAACTGCCTTACAAGACGTACATGAAGGGATTTGCAGGACACACTCTAGTGGTCCTTCCTTAGCTAAGAAACTCATGCGTTTGGGTTATTACTAGCCAAACATTGAAACAGATTCATACTAGTTTGTGAAGAAGTGCAAGCAGTGCCAAATACATGGGAACCTGATACATGCACTAGCTCAAGAGTTGAGACCTTTAACGACACCTTGGTCCTTTTGCCAATGGGGACTTGACCTTGTAGGAAAGATCCATCCACCCTCATCCAACGGCCATAAATTCATCATAACTTCCACTGAGTACTTTACCAAGTGGATTGAAGTCATCCCCTCACCACCGTCATAGGTAAACAAATCTCCTCATTCATCCTAAATTACCTCATCTGCAAATACAAAATTCCCTCATCCATTATCACGGATAACGGAAGACCCTTCAAAAACTAGGATGTCCAAGAACTCTGTGACCAATTCAAAATCCAACACCGTTTCTCCACACCTTATTACCCCCAAGGCAACGATCAAGCTGAAGCATCCAATAAGACCATCTTGAAACTCCTCAAGAAGACAGTCTACGATGCTGGCCGTGATTGGCACATCCAACTCAATCCCACTCTGTGGGCCTACAGAACCAGTATACGTACTCCCATAGGTGCTACCCCTTACACCCTTGTCTATGGCTTAGAAGCTATCCTCCCCATTGAGGTCAAGTTACCATCCCTCAGGGTGTCGTTAAAAGGTCTCATATTAGATGAAGAATATAGAGTTTCTAGATTACAAGAACTAGAGTTGCTAGAGGAAAGGAGACAGAAAGCCGTTGACCATCTCAAAGCATATCAATAGATGATGTCACGAAGCTAGAACCATAGAGTTCATCCACAGATCTTTAAGGTTGGAGATCTAGTACTTAAGGAGAATCCCCAAAATCAACAGGATAGTGAAAAGAAAGGTAAGTTCGAACCCAATTGGCTAGGGCCTTATGTGATTGTAGCTACTTATGGATCAGGGGCATATCAGTTAGCAACATCCGAGGGTGAGCTGTTAGATGACCCAATCAACAACATGCATCTTTGTCGGTTCTATACCTAGGAGAACCCCAATGTAAGGGGGGCATAAAATACAAAAAAATCAAAAAATCAAAAAAATACAAAAAAAATAAAAAAATCAGAAAAAAATACAAAAAAATTGTCCTTTGGTGAAAACCTGGCAAACAGGTGCCTTGGATAGGTATCATTATGAAAACCTGGCAAATAAGCGTCATGTTTACTTTCTAGCTTTTCATGCAAATAAAAGAAAGTGGTGAAAACCTGGCAAACAGGTGTTACTTGTGATAAACCGCTTCCTCCATCTTTGGGAAACCAATCACCTTGTGTCCATTCTTCCTCGTGTCCCATTCGACCCATATCTATTCCATAATAAAAACCTAATGATAACCTATCATGGCTTGATACTCTATCTCTTTGTTGCCTTGTCAACCAAGGTTTTATCCCATATCCTATCCATAGTGTCAGCCTAATTTAGTGTCTCTCGTTGGTCTCCATGGTCCAAGTCCATGAACTACATTGCCTCTGCGTTGTCACGTAGGCATGGCCATTTCTCAAATGCACCCCCGAGGTTCCCACGGTCCCATCCATCCCATTTCTTGACGTCTTTTCTTCTAGTCCATCCATGGTCCATTAGGGTTTACCCTGAACTACGTTGCCTCTACGTTGTCACGTAGGCAAGGCCATTTAGCAATGAACCCCCGAGGCACTAGGTCAGTCCCTTAGGGTCTGTCTCACCAATAAGGATTGTGAAAACTTCTCACCAGGCAAGCAAGTGCATGCAAAGCCTGCTTTCAAGCAAAAATCTTGACGCAAAACGCTAACCTATCCAAAGCAAAGCAAACAAACTCCTAAGGCCTTCTAAATTATTTTACCAAAATTATGGCAAGAAACAAACACATCTAAATGCAAAAATGTTTTGTGGATTGGAAACATGGTTAAAATACAGAGTCTTGATTTTTGCTAGCATGCCTTTCTATGCTACTCAAGGATACCAAAAGATAGAGATGCTATGATGGGGGAATGATTATTTTCTTTGTTTATTGATTGTGGATTAAACTTTAGTAATGTGAAACCTTGTCTAAAGACATGATCGGTGAAAGATCATCGAGGACATCAAAGGTCTAACATGAACGGGGGCAATCCTTGACTGTTGATATGCAAGAAATACTCAGTCATCTCAATTCAATTATACCTAGATGCTTGTATTAACTTGCTAAATCAAAATCCATGTAAGCAATACTTAGGTCATCTTGGTTCAATTATACCTAGATGCTTGTATTAACTTACAACATTTCAAAAAAGTACCAAAAAAAATTGCCCAATGATGAAATAGGCACTTCAAAATACTTGCACCATCAAGATGTCAAAAGCAAAAGCATCCATCATACATCCATCCACACATCCATGCATCCATATCCCATTTAATAAAAGATCCAATCAATGCAGAGTAACAATACAAAGTAAAGCTTGTGAGTCTTTCTATCGCGTCATTCTCTCACTCAATCTTCTATCTACCATTCCATATCATCTCTGTGTCGATAGAGTACATTTGGACATCACAAAAATAGAGCATATAGGAGCATATCATATCATATGAAATAGTCATCTACATGATTAAATCAGTTACATACATAGTAAGTACATCAGGTCATCCATATATAGTTTGTTGCAATCATCACATAGTGTCAAAACAAAAAAAATAAAAAACATAGATAAGTGCATCACATAAAATACATAATCATATAGATACCATTTACATTCACACACATTAGAGACATATCAAGTAAAGCATCCAAAGTCTACATTAGGTCATATAGCATCACATAGCATCATATAAAAATCTGCATTAGACAAACATTGCATAACATCAAGTAAACATCTAAGTTTGCATTAGATAAACATGTGCATCGCATCATACAAATAGAAATTCATCATAGCTCATATATATAGAGAGCATCAAAATAGCTACATCATCATATAAATATCATAAAAACATGTCCAAATGTACAATATCAAAGTATATGTCTCTGAATCAATGTCATATACAAAAAGTACATCCCAATGGATGGTGATACATGTCTCAAAATGCCAAAAAGTACATAAGATCCCAAGTCTGCTAGTCTCTGCTATCCCTGCTACTGTGGACCACTGCTACCAGCAGTGTCTCCTCCTCCACCTCCGCTGGCCTTAGACTGATGTGGGCCCATCACGGAGGCTCCTAACCTCGATCCACCTACTCTCTAGGAGGCCATGGACTAGCTCCTATAGCTAGGAGACCTCTGACTAATAGGCACATCACCATGATATAAACCTCAGTAGTACTGTGTCTGAGCCTATGGCAAGCTCACCCTACACCTGCGCTAACTACCCCCACACCTGCACCAACTCTGTTTGGGCCTGCCCTAACTATGTCTATACCTGCGCTAGCTGTGCCTGTTCCTGGTGCGCCTACCCAACTAGGAAGCTACTCGTCGCATCTGTCCCCAGGGCTGCCACTGCGGTATCCCGCTCTACTCAGATAACTCATATCCATGCATCTGCCATATCTCTCTCTCTAGTCAACCCTGCAATGACCTCTACGTCCATCTCCCACCGGGCATCAGCCCTCCTGAGCTGTGCCTGCAGCTGTCTGACCTCTCCCCTCAAGGTAGCTATGGCTCTCTCCTGAGCATCTGCCTGTGCTGGATGTTGTTGTGCCTGTGCCTCTCCCTATCCCTGTGGCTGAGGTCCCTACTGCTGTCCCACCTGTCTAGGTGGTAGAATCTGTGCCTGCTGTGGTACCTGTTGTACAACCTATGGTGGCACTACCTACTCAGCATGGGACGGTCCATCCTCGCCTCTCCTCCTCTGTCTGGGTCGACCTCCGTCATCTCCGTCATCTCCCCCATCTCTGTCACCCCCTCATCCTCCTCTCCCCCTCGTCCTCCTCCTCCAGCCAACCTGACCCTCATCATCTGAGTCTGCCTCATCTATCTGAGGCACCAACACCCCAGGCCCTGAGTATCTCAAAAATGGGTGTGTAGTGAACCAATCCTCATAGTCCCGTGTCACCCCGGCATCTGCAATCCCCCTCCTCATGTCCCAGGCGACATATGGTGTCTGCCAAAACTCAGCCAATGCCTCCTCATAAGATGCCATCGGTCCCCATCTGAGCCTCTCAGCGTGAGTCCTGGCAAATCGAGCATGCCCCTATGGCATGCCCTGCCTCCTCCCAAACTATCTCTGTACCCATCTGACTATTTGCCTCTCCAGGATAAATCGTGTCCGTCCTATCAACCACTACGACTGATAGCAGTAAGGTAGCTCATCTGCCTCATCCTCCCATGGCTCACAGTCTAGATATGGCCACCACTCGGCCACATCTACTCCATCCAAAGCATGTCACCAGTACTCAAGCTTCCCCAGCCTATGCTGGGAAATCACTCCTGTGTAGCCATAGCTATATGGCTCTCCTCTCTGTCTGTCAAACACACGAATTGGTCTCATGATCGCTATGTGCTCCCATAGCTAAAACTATAGCAACGACATGCTTGCAGATAGGCTCATGCTCCTATGATATACCACTTGATGCATATCGTGGTATAGGTGCGCAAGTACACAGACACCCCAAGCGTACCAGGTGCCCTCTGTAATCATCCACTCCATGATTCGACCCCATCCAATGGGGAACAAGTGTGATCTCCTATCGGGGCATACCACACCTCTGATCAACCCTGCTACTATACCTGGGAAGTAGTCGTAACAATCATATATATCCTGCCAAGGGATGACCTGCCCGACCAGCTCGGGGTCATCGAATACTCGCCTGCACTCGGCAAGTCTTGCATCTCTCTGTGGATCATACTCCACCATCTCACCCTAAATAGGCAAATAGAGGACGTGTATAGGATCTTGTAAACATAATCAAGTCCCATCGCGCCTAGCACCTCTCTATCTATCTCTGTTAGCATGTATCTCTGCAACATAAGCATAGGGAACCACTCCCTAGATTGAAGCGTATCTCGTATATCCTCCTGCAAGCACGCAAAGCAAGGTGTCAACCTAAAGCTGCAAGTACCATACTCAACATATCTATAGAAACATATCAACTAACTTAGCATTTCAAATTGATCAAAACAGCACACTACATCTCTTGACTAGATTCCTGAAATCTTGGAGATAGCTTATCGATTGACGCGTCAAACAAGATGCCACTCGTGTCAATTTCACTAAGTAATTTGCTTATCTATATAATATGTGCCACAATAGGTGGTAAATGCATCGTTTCTTAATGAAAGCGCCATTTCTTGACCCATGCGCCACTTCTGGCAAAAGTGCTGCAAGAACCTATGCATGCATTGTCCTATGCTATATATGCACTGCCCCGACGTATGTGCTGCTACATACCGCAAAAGCACTACAAAATAATGTATGCACCGTCCTATATCATGCATGCACCACATAATTACCTATGTGTATTTTTGCATGGCATATGCGCCACTCTGCATTTCAGCGCATCTGTCTAACCTATTTTTCTCCTAGCATTTATGACATTCAAACTCGACCCTAGGGAAAAATTTTTGAGGTACATACCGGGGGTCCTGCCTCTGCTGGCCGGTCGAATCAACGGACGTGCTCGAATCGGTGCTCCTTGCATGGAATGCCCATCTTCGTGCTGACTGCTCTATGCTGCTCTAAGCTCTCCAAAGCAAATCAAACCAAGACAAGTGTGCAAATGAATTGTCTTGTGGACCCAGCTCCTATTTATAGCATGTAAACCCTAATCTGGCTAGGTGGTGACTATGACTATTTCCCGCACCTGTTTCTTCCATTTTTCTTCCCGTTTCTCTAAAACGAGTCCTATTTTCTTCAAACCTAACCTAGTTTCCCTTTGTCTTCGTGAGATTGTTCGTCTCACATCATTCTGCCTTCTTCTTGTCCAATCTCCCAAGGGGGCATCCTATCGTCATAACCTGTACTAGGGGCAAACTGGGCCATGTATCATTGTCAGACTATCTATTCTTTGAAGCAACACCATAAACTGCATTGCATCAAAGAGGGACAAAATGTATACGCCTAAAAATGACACGATTCGGTCTAAGTAAATATTCTTAATATTTATTCCCTTCTAATTCTTCTATCAATAAATAAATAATTAAATTTATTTATTTGATTCATATTCTTCCAACAATTAAATAAAATCCTTTATTTAATTGAATTCTTCCCAAACAATTAAATAATTCTCAATTATTTAATTAAATCAAATCATTCCTCCAAATTTGAATAAATCAAATCAAATTTATTTAAATCCTTTCAAATCTCCAAAAATAAAATACAATCAAATATTTTATTTATTCTTCCTAAATCATGCACAACAATTAAATAAATATATTTATTTAATTTGCTTTCTTATCTTCTAAATTAAATAATTCCAATTATTTAATTGTTTCTTCCAATAATATCTTCTCTAATTTAAATAAATCAATTATTTATTTAAGTTGCTTTTTCTTCTAAATTGAGTTATCTCTAAATATAATTCAAGCTTTCTTGCACATGCAATTAAATATTCCTAATATTTAATAAAGCAAAATATCTTCTTATTCTCATGCAAATCCCTTCTTCTTGTTTTAAATCACTTAACTGATTAAATTATATTCTTTCAATTGCTTTAACACATTCTTCTATTCTTAGCAAATCCTCTCATGCAAAAGAAAGCAAGACACATGTCTTCTTCTTATTTGTTGCACGTTCCTCAACTGTTCTCAATCGATGATCTTCTCATTCTCTCTATACTGTTGATCTTCATTCTCTCAAGTCTATAAATTGAACCTTATTCCTCCATTTCAATCATCCAAGCTTTAAGTATCGTTACTTTGCAGGAATTTCAGGGCGCCTTTGGCACCAATTCCTTCATTGCTTGTGATCACATTCATTACTACGCACTATTACCATCGTTGTGAAGCTCCTCTTCATTGCGATATTATCACTGCCATTCCTAATTGACATTCTTGAAGCATAGCAAGGAAGAGCACTCTTTGAGGGCCCTATTTCATACATACAAGATCGATTGTGATAGGCAATCAATGGAAGCTTTGAATTAAGGAGGTTTGCTTTGTTTTTCATTGCTTTATTTGATTAAATCTTGTTAGTTCACCATTTCATTGAGTTTTGGGTAACTTGATATTAATTATTATTGTTTATTCATTTGATCCAATTTTCCCTTAACAAGTGTAAAGGTGCCAAGAGCAATATTTTACGTTCTTCACCTCATGGGACCTAACTGATGGTGCCGATAGGTCAGGGTAGGTGGGTTTATTCTAGTGGATGCCCTGTTTCGTTCCCTAGGTGTCCCAATCGAATCAGGCTACAATGTATTGATAAAGTCTCTTAAGAGAACTAAGAGCAAAAAATTGTCAGACTTTGACAGAGTAGTTCTTGCACTTCATGGAACCTACGAATGATCTATTTTGACCTACAGTTAGATGGCAGGCCCCTCCATAATAACCTCTCTAGGTTTCGAACAACTCAACATCATTTGACCGTGCCAACAGTGGATTCATTCTTGAAAATTACCTCAATGACATTTAGTGTAAAGGTGCCAAGAGCCATATTTTACATTATTCACCCCATGGGACCTAACCGATGACACCGATAGGTCAAGGTGGGTTGGTTTATGCTAGTGGAGGCCCTATTTCATTCCCCATGTTGTTGTGATGTTTGTCATTGATGTCAAAGCTGGATTGAGTTGATTTAATATGCACATCATCAGGAGAAGGTATTATTGTGATGTTTGTCATTGATGTCAAAGTTGGATTGAGTTGATTTGAGATGCACATTATTAGGAGAAGGTATTGGTAGAATTGAGTGAGTTGGTGAGTTGTCTTCATTGTTTGATAGAGTGTGTTATGGTGTGGTGTTTTTGCTTCATGTTTTAGGAGTTTACCAGATCGGGATGTTTATGATGTTCATGTTTCAGGAGTTTACAAGATCAGGATGTTCATGTTGGTTATGCTTTAATCAGGATCACCATGTTTCAAGTGAGTTAACCATACTTCAAATGAGTTCATGTTTCAGATGTTGGTTAAGTTGTTTGGTTGTATGTTATTAGTTGATACCATGGTTCAGCGTTGGTTCAGTGTGGTTCAGTGTTCATGATCAGGGTTTTATCTTGTAAAGTAGTGAAATGAATTAGTGGCGGTGATTGAAAGCAAGTTTTTGTCTTGTGGCTTCAAGACAGTTGCTTTATAGGTTCTTGTCTAACTTGAAGGTCTCAAAACTCCATCATCTTGCAATGAGGAAAACAAGACTAAGTTCCCTTCTCATTAAGGTTTCATGATGATAAATTTGCAATATGAAGACATCTTTATAGAGTCAAGCTCACCTTTATTCCATTAGATGCAATCTAGGATTTGTTGCATATTTTTTTGATGACCTAAATCCCTAAAACCCTTAAGGTTTGTCTAAGGTTTACCCATATGGCTTTTTTTGTTATAACTTTATTTTTTGATGTTGACCAGGTATCATAGGTCATGGTTCACTTAAGTGAACACTTAAGGGGGTCAAGTTCGTTGGTTGATCGGCCCCATCAGTTAGAGTTACTAGGATCCTCCATTGCATCTTCTAAATTGGGCAGCAAGAACAGATCTATGACTCAAGTAAAGGCGCAAATGATGATATCGATGAATCGTGTTTAAATTACATTCAAACTTCAACGTCTCAGTATGCTTAATTTTGATGGGAAGATTCTTGAATGCAACCCTTGTTGAAATGCACAAGACAATTGAGAGGGGGGTGAATCAGTTGTCACCAAAAACTTAACTTGTTATGAACATTAACACATCAATCACTTATTCACTATTATTCAAATTTAATCATGAAAGCATGAAATCAAAAACTCAACGCAATAACACATTCAACACATGAGACATAAGAATTTTACGTGGAAAACCCTATAAGGGAAAAACCACGGTGGGTGTTAGCCCAAAAAATAATATGTTATAGCAATACCAAAAATTAGAGGCTCACTGCCTTAGGGCTTACTGCCCAAAATGCTCACTGCAAGAGATAAGACTCACTGCCAAAAGATGAGGCTCACCGCCAAAAGATTGTGAACTAAGATAATAGCATCTACATTGTTAGTGCCTGAATTGACCGACAGTTTTTGAGCAATTTTCATGCAGGCACCTTCCTTAAAAATACTCCAAGTCTCTGGGCCTCCTCAGCATTTTTTAACTGCAGCATCATATTTTCTTTGGAGGAGGTCATCATCATCATGTTGTCTTCGATGATGGTCCGCATCATCATGTTTTCTATTGACTTGTCTTTCATCAGGATCATCATATTTCAATATCGGGTGATGTTTTGATATCATCCCGATCCTGCTGATGAGCTACAATGTGCCTTAGTTTTCTTGCGGAGGGTGATCTTTCAAGTATCTGGTGATCTTCCAATTATCACCCTGCCCTTTTATGATGATGATGTTGCCCCGATCTTCCGAAGGGGTTATTTTCTGAGTTGTTCGGCCTGACCTATTTTTTCTAAGGGTCGTCTTCATCATCATGATCATATTTTCGGTTATCACCGTGTTGCTTGCGAGGGTCATCATATTTTCTGCCTGCATGATCTTTCACCAGGGTGATATTTTAACATCAGGTGATCTTTGTTAAGATCATCCTGATGATGTTGTTGTAAAGTTCTAAGTGTGACCCGATATTCACCGGGGTCATCATATTTGAACGTCAGGATGATCTTAGTCAATATCATCCTGATGATGTTGTATCACTTCATGTTCGTTGTTTTGTCATCCTGATGATGATGGTATCAAGGAGATATCTGCCCGTCGGTTTCGTGCATTATCTAATGGAGGTGATCTTTTCAAATGTCCGTCATATTCATCTATCACCCCGATCTTACAGTGGAGCTACAGTGCAGCATGATATTTGTGCATCAGGATGATATTTCCAAATATCCGGTTATCTTCCGAATATCATCCTGATGCCAACATGTGGTGGTGATGTCATCAAGGTCTGGGGGGTCATATTTCTAACATTACTCATCTTATGAAGATCCCCCAATGTTGCGAATATGATGATGACGTCATCCGGATATGAGGAGGTGCGCAGTAGGCAGATATGCTGATGATGTCAGCAGGATATGACGGTGACGTCATCAGGATGTTCATCGGCCAGACTTTTGGTATCGGTTAAGCAGGGGGATCTTCCTCCGATGGATCAGGTTGTGCCGATGAAGGCGATTATCATGCAGGCGATATTGCGGTGATGATGCTGACGTCAGGGCGATTTTTCAAGCAACAGGATATCATGATGCTGGAGGATGATGATGAAGTCTTATACTAGTGTCGTCAGGAGCAAAAGCACCGACATCATATATGCTCATGACCTAGTATATAAAGTGTTAAAGAGGTCACCGCGGGGTGCATGTGGGATAATTGATATCCTGCATATTTGAAATATCATGACGATGTATCTTGGCGGGAAATGGTTGCGATCGACTGTCTGATGTTTTTCCCAAGGCCGCAGGTTGGTGCGCCATTAATGGCGATTGTTGCAGAGGTGTGGGCGATGGCGTGGACGGACCTGGTACCTGATTGAAGATCTGGATCCCTAGGCGGCGGTGCAGGGCTCGAGATTTCTTCCTGTCTCCTCTCCCACCTGCTGCATTGAATGTTTGAGCGCCATTTTTCTGATACTGTGTATCTGGCGGGATTTTTGGTCAACCATGTAATTAATTGCTGAGCACCTACCTGGCTGTTATAAGCAGGTTGTGTTGCTCATTTGAAGGTTGTTGAAAGTTGAAGATTTTTGGCTCTGTAATTCAAAACAAGCTGATCTGGTTGCTCTGTACAGCTTAACCTGTGAGTCTATGTATCTCTTGTTGTATGTTTTGGCATGAACCCACTGATTTCATGATTAATCTTATATGAGAAATGCTATCTTAGCATGTGTTTTGTTAATTCTGTCTCTAGTATTGCATGTATTCTTCTTCTGAATCTGGATATCTGGGTAATGTTTAGATTCTAGAGCATAGAATTCCTATGTTGAATGTCTGATCTTTTAACTTCTGCTCAAGGGGTAGATTAAACTGTTTTCAGGTTGAACATTGGGAAGGGTATACTGCAGTAGGGATGCCATAAGTAGAGATAACTTAACACTCTGTATTGGGAGATATCTGTAAGGCAGGTATCACATGTATCCCCCTGAAATCCAGTTTTAGCTGTTCTTGCTGACCATTCACAGGTGTATGTCTACTGACTCCAGGCCCTGGATAGGCACCAATCTTGCTTTGTGTTTGTGTTACAACCATATCCAGCTTTGCATCCAAATTTAAAATCCAAATCAAAATCTAAAACAACCATTAGGACATTAGAATTAGTTTTAGGATCCTCAGTCCTCTGTCTACAACTGCAAATAGGCCCAAAGCTAGCCCCTTTGCTCTTATCTTTCAGTTTTGGTCTACTTACAAGAGGACTCATCTGCTTTCTGTCAGCATCCCAGCCTTGTATGCATATCCTCATGGATGTTGAGTAGGGAATACCCCCTAGGTCTTGCAGAGCTTGAAGAAGAAGAGGAGATAAAATATAGAGTCTATCTCCTATACTGTTGGCCCCTGGCCCAGAGATCCTGTTGATCACTGATGGCTACCTTGTAGGGAAATCTGGGAATAAGCATCCAGTCTGGGAAAAAACCAACATACATTATGCCAAGGTTCAGTTCCATTAAAGCGCAATCAAACTCCTTTGCTCTGCTATGCTTCTTTACTTCACATTTATCTTCACATCTTCGCACCCAGACCTCCTTTTCGCAACTACATTACATGTTCTTATACAACTCATCAACCTTGGAATAAACATCAAGGTCACCATTACATTCATCAACCTTTGGAACAATCTCTAAGATCGACATTACAAACATACATAGAAATAAGTCTGGACCTAAACAAAATTAACTAAGGAAAAGATGTATGTGAATCACATTATGCCTTAGCTAGGACTCAAATGCAATCTTCCATGCTACAACATGCTACTACAATCTTCAATGCATCTCTGTAATTAGTGAAAACAACCAAGTCGGCCAAGTTTGGGGTTATCATCAAGAACACTTTGAATGCACGCTTCCTCGATCACATTCATAACAAGTGTACCTTATATAATGCTTTAAGACAATATTGACACATCCATGAACAATATAAATTCACCTGAGATCTGACAAATCCATCCACAACAGATCTCACTTGGAGATATTTGAAGACAACAAATAACTCAACAACTTTCACCTGAAGTATAACAACACAAACTTTGTCTTCTAGAGTACCAAATCACAAATCCTCTGGAATGATGATAGATAAGGACTTTATAAGCTTAAGTCCAAAATTGCAAGGCTAAATTCCAATCTGCGGAGAAATGCAGAGCACAACACTTTCTCCCTATCACTTTGCACACATTACAAGACATAGTCTTCAAATTGGTGAATAGATCTTTTGTTGCACAGGGTTTCAGACCACCATACTTAGGATTTAGTATCTTCAGACACTTCTCTAAATCATATCCCAATCTCACACTCTAATTTTTAATGCTGAGGAAATGCGGAGCAAAAGACTGCACTATTCTGGGAGACAGAACAATCAAACACTTGTTCAAACTCATCCAAATAACTTCCTTAGATTTTGACCTTAGGTGTTGACATCAATGACAACACTTACTACTCATACTTGCAACAATCTCCCCCTTTTTCATTGATGGCAACACATGATGTGAAAAACCATCAAGACACATAATCCTTCTTTACTTCTTTTCTCCCCCTCACTTGATGTTTTCTCTGTCTGCAATCTTCTTCTTAGGGTTTTCACATGAAATTCTCTTCCCCTTTGACATCAATGGAAAAGGGTGTTAAGACTTTTACTTCTCTCCTTCTTTAGTTATCAAAGCTCAACTTAGATCTTATTACCACTACACAACTTCCCTTGTCAATTAGCACTGCAACACTTACTGTTCTTTATCAGGAACTCAAATCAGCATCATCTACCTACTTCCCCTGAGAGGTAGCCTCATAATCCTCTGGACCACCAACATATGTGACTCACTACATGCATTATATCTGGTCTGGTATAGGTTAGATAATGTAGTCCTCCAATCATAGACCTATACATTTTCTTATCAGTCTTAGGTGATTTATCATTCTTGCTCATCTTGCAACCAGTTACCATAGGGGTACATACTGGCTTAGAATCCTCCATTCCAACAACTCTTTCATATACTTGGATACTACTACTCTGATCAATCTGAGATTATTCTTTACTCCTCCTAACTTCAACAACCATCTCTGATTACTACCTGCACTGCTACACCTTTTTCTTTTACTGATCTGAATACTCCCCCTTAGGAGTACACATCAAACTGTGTCAGCTCTTGCTCATATCTCAGAAGACCTCTGGATTAACATATCTTGTCTTCTCAAAACTTCAGACTTGACTCTACTCAAATCAGGATATGACATCCAACCATGAACTTTCCTTCTTCTTAGGGAACATAGCATTACATCTTTTATTATCTTTCATGACAACTTATGACAACAATGCATATTAGTCAATGAAAACACACATATAGCCAATAATTTCTTTAGGTCAAAACTGATGTGTCTATAACTTTTCTCTTGCATGCTTCCCTTATCATCAACTTCTACTACCAGCTCCCCAAAAACAATGTCTTCTTCATCCTTCCATTCAAGAAGATAGTTTTCACATCTATTTGATACACTTTGAAATCTTTGAATGCTACAAATGCCAAAAACATTCTAATTGCTTCAATTCTTTCCACAGAAGCATAGGTCTCTTCAAAATCTATCCCTTCAACCTAAGAGTATCCTTTGTATACCAGTCTTGCCTTATTCCTTGCTACTTCTCCATTCTCATTCATCTTGTTTTTGAGAACCCATTTGATTCCAATCATATTCTTATCAGCAAGTTTAGGAACCAAATCCCAATTTTGATTCTTTTCAATCTGCATTATTTCTTCTCATTGCCTTGATCCAAAATTTCTTTTTACATGCTTCAGTAACTGTTAGCCTTTGAAAATAAATAGAGTTGTACCTATTCATTTGCAATTTGTCAATGCACCTTTGCTCTTTTTAGTGTGATGCTTCTACACAAACCCTAGGGGCCATAGGAATTCTTCCCAGAACTTCTTCAATCTATAATTTCTTCATCTTTTTCTTGAAGACTCATTTGATTCATGTTCATTTGCCTCTGAGTTCATCAAATACTTCCAGTCATCATGAAAACTTCTTTGTACTGAAAACAAATGTGTTATGTCAACCTGAACTTCTGTTACTCATTACTCTCAAGCCAATTATCAAGATCAGACAAATTTCTGGATGTAGATGTAACCATATGGCAGAACCACAGAGCATTAACTTCAACAAAGGACAAATGTGGACCAAATTACTGGAACACTGTAGCTTGATTCTGTCAGATAGATACTTGAGCAAAATTCATAACTTGTCTTCTTTCCTGATAAAATCTTCGTGCATAGCAGACTTCTACACAACTCTTCCTTTATACTTTATAAATATAATCTCTAACCTGACTTTGACCTTTGTTACTATACCTTGATCTTGTCTCTATGTTTTGAGGCATCAGCACCAATACTTTGGCAAGCGAGAAAATATTTTCATTAAAGCTTCCCCTAAGCCAAAACACCAAATTCACTTCCTAAAGGAAGTATCTGCACCTAAGTCTAGTGTAAACTCATATCTGACTTCATTTACTTCCTTCTTGACCCAAACCTTGTTCATCTCCTTCTTGACTTTTGTCGGATCAATCTTTTCCACTGGTTCCTTTAATTCTTCTTGAGTATCCTTCTTCATGTTCTTACTTCAACAGAATCTTGCAATATGTCCAGGCCTGTTGTAATTGAAACACAATATTTTTTTGACCATTGTTCCTCCCATTCATTCCTGACTTGCATTGGTTAGCCCTATGCCCAAATTTATTGCATTTATAACAGTAGCCACTGAAGGATTTAATTGTTCTATCCTTGCCATAGCCATTTTTCACTTGACTTCTGCACTCATTAGCCCTATGTCCCATGCATAACACCTAACAGAATTCTGACTCACTTTACTTTTGCATACAATAGCTCTATGACCAACTTTATTGCATGTGAAATAGTTACCTTTGAAAGATTGATCATTCCTTCCATAGCCATTTCTTATCTGACTTCTGCATTCATTAGCCTTGTGACCTACTTTATTACAAGTGAAACACTAACAAGGGAATGATGGAACCTTTTGATTCACTTTGCTCCTACATTGAGTAGCCTTATGACCAAACTTATTGCATGAATTACAATAACCATTGAAAGATGGTTACCTTTGAGCATTTGGTTGTCTAACTATTGATCTTGTTGGTCTATTCCTTTGATTTAGGATTTGTTTGCCTTTGTCCTTATTGATCTCATCATCCTTTTCTTGTCCTATTTTTGAAATTTCACCTTTCTCAAATCCCAAGCCTTCTTTGTCATCAAGTCTCTTCTGACTAGCAATCATCTCATCAAGTTTTATAGAACTGATCTTAAACTTTCCTTCAAAATTTTTTGTTTTCTTCAAATCTAATTTTAGGATCCAAATTTCCTCTTCAAGCTTAGCACATTCTTCTGATTTGTCTTCCACTAATAGATTTAGGTCTTCTTCTACTTTTACTCTTTCTACAACTTTCACTTTCAAATCATTCAAGGTTTCATTTGTTGATATTAGTTGTTCAGTAGCCTCCTTATATTTTATTTGAGCTTCTTGACTTGCTCTCTTAATTTTCCGATACATTCATCTACTTCTTTAACATTCTCCTTTAAATCTCTAATTTCTTATTCAGTACTTTCTAGGTCTTCAAGAGCAACCTTCTTGTGCGCCATCCTAGATCTACCTCAAGCTGTTAAGCTTTCTTTACCGAGGAACCCTTTCTGTGATACCAATTGTTGAAATGCACAAGACAACTGAGAGGGGGGGTGAATCAATTGTCACCAAAAACTTAACCTCTTATGAACATTAATACATCAATCACTTATTCACTGTTATTCATATTTAATCATGAAAGCATGAAATTAGAAACTCAACACAATAACACATTCAACACATGAGACACAAGATTTTTACATAGAAAACCTATAAGGGAAAAACCACGGTGGGTGTTAGCCCACAAAATAATATGTTATAGCAATACTGAAAATCAGAGGCTCACTACCCAAAATGCTCACTGCAAGAGATAAGATTCACTGCCAAAAGATGAGGCTCACTGCCAAGAAGGGCTCACTACCAAATGATTGTGAACTGAGATAATAGCATCTACATTATGCCAAGGTTTAGTTCCATTGAAGTGCAGTCAAACTCCGCTGCTCTGCTCTGCTTCTTTACTTCACACTTATCTTCACATCTTCGCACCCAGACCTATTTTTTGCAACTACATTACATGTTCTTATACAACTCATCAACCATGGAATGAACATCAAGGTCAGCATTAGATTCATCAACCATTGGAACAATTTCCAAGGTCAGGATTACAAACATACATAGAAATAGGTCTGGACCTAAAAAAACTTAACTAAGGAAAAGGTGTATGCAAATCACGTTATGCTCTGGGACTCAAATGCAATCTTCCACGCTACAACATGCTACTACAATCTTCAATGCATCTCCACAATTAGTGAAAACAACCAAGTCAGCTAGGTTTGGGGTTATCATCAAGAACACTTTGAATACATGCTTCCTTAATCACATTCATAACAAGAGGACCTTATCTAATGCTTTAAAATGATCTTGACACATCCATGAACAACATAAATTCACCTGAGAGTCGACAAATCCATCTGCAACAGATCTCACTTGGAGATATTTGAAGACAACAAATAACTCAACAACTTTCAACTGAAGTATAACAATACAAACTTTGTCTTCCAGAGCACCAAATAACAAAACCTCTAGAATGAAGATAGATAAGGACTTTATAAGATTAAGTCTAGAACCACAAGGCTAAATTCCAATCTACGGAGAAATGTGGAGCACAACACTTTCTCCTTGTCACTCTGCACACATTGCCAGACATAGTCTTCAAACTGGTGAATAGATCTTTTACTACACAACGTTCCAAACCACCATACTCATGAATTAGCATCTTCAGACACTTCTCTAAATCATATCCCAATCTTACACTCTGGTCTTCAATGCTGAGGAAATGTGAGCAAAACACTACACTGTTCTAGGAGGCAGAATTATCAAACACTTGTTCAAACTCATCCAAATAACTTCCTTAGATTATGACCTTATGTGTTGACATCAATGACAACACTTACTACTCATACTTGCAACAACCATAACTACCTTAGTGTGGGTTTTCTAATGACCTCGAGGGCCGGGAAATTTGATAAAAGGCTCTATGTGATGTTTTTTGGTTGGTTGGTTCGCGTTTTGAGATCATATTTTTGATACCTTCAAGACAACATACATTATGCTCACATTTTGAATATGTTTTAGATGTTTTAGTGGGTTTAAACTAGAAGTATCTATGTAATTTCAGTGTGCTTAAGGTGTGATATAGTTGTTTAATTATTAGAGCAACTTTGTATGAATGAGAAGTGTACACAAGAGTTATCTGCAGAAGAATATTATAAAGATATTGGGGAAGATGAGAGCAAACTTGTCATAAGGTTTACATGTATAGAGAAGTATTGATGTATTAAGGTTTTTCTTGTATTGACAGAGTTGACTTTAGATATGCATTTGAGAAGACATTAAATTGCAGAAGGATGGTGATTTGTATAGAAATAGAGTGTTCCTCTGAGTTTTCTCTTTCATTCAAATCTATGATGTAATCATTTTTGTCAGTGATACATATCATATTTTCAGTGTGATATTTTTGATTTTCCACTGAGGCTGTGTTAGTGAGACACTAAATGTAAGCAGTGAGGTTTTTTTTCTAGTGAGGCTTAATGAAGTGAATTTTCAAGAGTGGTTTTTTTATCCCTGTTAGGGTTTTCCACTCATAAATCCTATGTCATGTTTTGTCATGGTTGTTTGTCAATCTACATTTGATAAGTCTTTGTGGTTTGACTTTCTTTTACTAGTTGATCTCTTTATGAATCACTCAGCATTAAATATCTATGATGCTTGAAGTGATCTTAATGATTTATATGCTCTAATTCAAGTAAGTTTTTAATAAGATTTGAGTTGAAATTAGACCACTGATTCACCCCCCTCTCAGTGGTCCTGTACTCCAACAAGTGGTATCAAAGCCTTAGGTTCCTTGCTTAATGTTTAATCAACTTAGGAGATCCTAATAGTGGAGTACTATGGGAAAGTGTAAACGAAATAGAGGAAGGAAAGATGCCAAGAAAAAGGTTGTAAAACAAGCCCCAATCAAGTCAAATAATGAGTTGTTGCATGAGTTACCCTTCAAAATTGACACAAAGTGTGATAAAGAGAATGATCTTGTAGTTGAGAGTTTTGACAAAGAAAACTACTTCATTGTGAGTGAAGGTGAACAAGAACTTGATGAAAGAGGTGATTGTGAATTTGACTTTGAGGGTGAACTTGTTGCTGCTCTAGATGTGATTAAGGATCTTAGAAAGGTAAACCAGAAACTAATACTACAATTTCAGGAAAACAATAAATCTAATGAAGTGTTAACTCAAAGCCTTGGAGAATTTGAGAAAATAATTGCTGAGTTAAAAGTTCAGGTCAAAGAAGCATATAAGATGAAAGAGGAAGTGAGAGTCCAACTAGGGAAAAAGGAAGAAAATTGCAAGAGACTAGAATCTGAAATCAATTCCTTGAAAAAGGAATTGGAAGAAGTCCAAAAGTTAGGTCTTAAATAGAAAGAGGAGAACCTTTTGTTAAAAGATCAAGACAACTTAATCATCAATCTGAAAACAAAGAATGAAGAGGACAACTGATGTAACAAAATTAGATCTTGAAGTCAAAACTAATGAATGCGTAAAAATAGAGTTAGAAATAGTCTCTTTGATAAAGGAATTGGAAAAGGCATCTTCTAAGTTGCACAAGAATCTACAATTTGAAAAGAGTACTAAATGCTTAAATGACATGTTAAGCAAAAAAAATGTCATAAGGATACTACAGGCCTAGGATATGAAGAAGGGCGGACTTCTAAAGTCATATATGCACCAAGGAAGAAGATAGATTTGGGTCATCATGTCGTTGCTCCTACAGATAAGACATAAGATAAATGTATTGATGAAGGTAGAAGGACAAGAAGGTCCTCAAGATCTCTACCTCTTAGGGAATACCATTCAATAAGGTACAACTACTCTCAATTTCATGATTATTGCTATTCCTGTCATATTTATGGTCATAGAGCTAGAGATTGTAGAACTCATTCAAGAAATGATTTTGGATGGAATAAGGATAAAGGTTCTTATAATTTGTCAAATCAAGATTATAATAATGTATGTTATAACTATAATAAAGTTGGTCATCTAGCAAGAAATTGTTGGATGTATGAAATACACGATCATGTAAGGAAAGTCAATAGAAGTTCTTATAGAATGCCAAGTAGAAACTATCATCCCTTTGGTCTATTTGGCAATATCATATGCTACAGGTGTAACAATCTTGGACATACAACACATTATTGCAGAAGAAACCTTGTGAAGCCACCTAATGACATTAAGGAGACAAATATGTCAAACAAGCAAAAGAAGAAACCTATTCAAGTTTGGAGAAGAAGACATGAGCAAAAGAGAGAAAGCCCTAATCTTGTGCATATTGCACAAGGAACATTTCAAAGTGCATAAAAGGCAGCAAGAGGTAAGGGGGAGCAGGTTAGTGTTTTATCATTTAGCCCCTAGAAACCACAAGGAAGTGTAACTTGAGTGATCAATCCATCCTAGGAGTTGCTTGATAAGAAAACAACATGTTTATGATTCAATATAAATCAGACAACAACATGTTCAGGGTTCAGTACTGATAAGTTGACAATATACTTAGTTAATATGAGATTAGACAGGAGGAGAAGGTATTGTAAGTGCTATCAGGATTATGATAAGAGTTGATAGTGTTTCCTGTGTTGAAAGACTATTCAACAAAGTCTGCACTGGATATGAAAAGATATTCAATACTTAATCTTTACGTATGAAGTTTTGGTTCTTCTCATAAAGCTTGTTAAGGAGTATAAAGTTTTACAGAGAACTCATGTGCAAACAAAGGTGTTAGTGGCACATGGAGGTATAAACAGTGTCTAGAACAGTTGTTGACTGAGTTTGTATGTCAGCGATCATCAGTTTTGAATGTAGTATAATATGTTTTGGATTCATATTAGGTTGGAAATATGTCCCAATATTCAAGAAGGTATAGAAGTAGACTCTGCAACCTTTATTAGAAATCATGTAACACTATATTGAGGCTTTGGAAATAGCTTGGTGATAGTCCTTATTTTTTTTGCTCCATAATAGTGACATTCAATACATTGATCTTTATGACTGACAATTATTCATGGATAGTGCAGATTGACTAGTCATTTTGACAATTTGTATTAGTCTTGACATATTACCAAGTAACAGCGGTCTTGTGGTGCAGTGACAATCATTAGTGCAACATCTACATTTGTTGTGATATGAACACTTCTTGATAGTACCTTTTCAACTAATAACATGACCTTCTACTTACAATGGATTCAGGGGGAGTTGTCTTTGTTTCAAATAGAGCTCTCACAGAGAGATCTCAGTGCTGACATGGAAAATAATCTAGTGATAGTGAAATGACAATGTTTACACAGTGAAATGATAGTATGAATACTCAGTGAAATGAATAACATTGGTTTTACACAGTGCAGTGCAATGATATACAGTACACAATGGTGCAGATGTATTGTTTGGGATGTACTGTTTGAAATAGAGGTGTTGATTATTCTTGGCAGGTGTGATTAGTAACAGTGAGTATGCATAATATGTAGTGAGATTGAATATGTCATGCATTATGCATCTACCACTGTGACACAATTTGGACAGTGATACTATATTGAGTATACCTTTTGCACACAGAAGAGCAGTATCAGTACTGTTTGGTCAATGTTTAAACTATGTCATAATGTTCATTTTTTCATCGGAGTAAAGCAATTGATAATCTTATATGCACTTATTTGTCTTCGTATATGCATCAAACTTGTTTATCTCTGTATTTTCTTCAGTCTACAGTGAATGATACTATCATCTTTGTTTTCTCAATGGATGAGCAGTGTTTGCTCCACGCATGAAATATTTTCTCAATAGATAATCAGAGGTGTTTCTAGTATAGGTGCTAATGTATGATAGTGATGATCATAGCCAATGTTTGTGATTGACTGTCATCAGTCTGTTTGTTTGTTTATAACTGTGTTTGTTTAAACTTGATAATGATCTAGTTTTTACACAAATAGTTTCAAGAGTGTGTCATTGCTAAATGTTATCAAGACCAAGTTAAAGACAAAAGAATAAATAACAAGATGGGGGGCTTCATGTAAACATGAGGTGTGATGTCATCCCTTTGTCATTTGATGTCAAAGGGGGATAGAACAAATGGAGTGGTGTGTTTTTCCATCAATGACTGTTATCACTAGGAATTGCACCCGTATGCAAGGCTGGAAAAGATCTGCAATTTCGTGTAACATGGGACTAATTTTAGGTTGTGAGTGCCCTATAATGAAATTAGACCTCCGGATGATGGGCCAACTTCCCTTTTTTAGATTTTCTATTTTTAAAGTAACTTGTTTGGAAAAGTCAGAGAAAAGATGACTGAAACAACAAAGCTAAAATGAAAGATGGTGATGCACCTATAATAAAGATTGACCAAACTTGCAGAAAACTTCACAACTTTCTCCTATTGAAATTTGTCTTCACCACTTGAATTGAAGAGATTGGACACAAATTTAACTCAAGGAAAGGCTTGATAATCTGCCCTTTTATGAAGGAAATGATAAATTTCACAACTTAAAAGGTTGATGTACCTGTTGCACATTCAATGACCTGTGGCTAAACTCAAAAATGAATACACGCATTCAGTAACCAGATATAAATTTAAAGGTTTCAATGTTCAAAACACATTAAATCTACATCAAATGATTAATAAATGCAAGATTCCTGAATCTATGAAGGAAAACACTATCTTTCAGCAAGAAATTGAAGGCAAAAAAATATTGCAAATAATGGAATGATATAACCTATAAGAACCCACTAATGTCTATAAATCTCTGAGTAAAAAATGAGTTACAAAAATTCTCTAATCTGTCTGAATCAAAATGAGAACTAAGAACTAGAAAAATCAAGTTTTACTTTACAATATATAGCTTGCTCTCACTAAGATGCATGTAGAAAATGAACTGTAGCTAACTGCCTCTAAAAATAATCTCTCCAAGGTGATCCATGAGCAAACTCAAAAATCCCCAAAAATAAGGCTTCAAACTGCCACAAATCAAGCAAAAGTAGCTCCAATTTGGACCTCTCCATATGCTTGACCAAAATGTTGACCAAGAACCCTAAAAATGCTTCTTAAATCATGCAAATGACCCCTAGATGGCCTACTTAACTCAACTTATCAATTTGCATGATTTTGCTTTTGCAAAATTGATTGTGAGTAAATAATAAAGTAATTAAAATAATTATTCTATTATTGGTTACAACTTGTACTTATTTTGATTTTACAATTTGTGAAAAATAATAAAGTAATTTGAAGAATATTACTTTACTATTTATTTACATTTGATTTGTTTTTTTGTAAAATCATGCATGGAAAAAATAAACTCCTTATCACTCCAAATACACATGCCTAATTTGCATGTTTTGAGCAAAAAATAGTACTTAGAGAAAAATACAATCTCCTTATAGCTCCTTGTGAGAAAAATACATCCATTTGCATGCAAATATGCCTTAAGGGAAAAAATATCCTTATCACTCCATATTTGTATCAAAAGAAAACAAATATCTCTTCTCTACCTTATAACTCCAATATACACATGCAAAAATATCCTCTCTGTCACATACACTTATCATGCAAGAAATAATCCTAAGTCTCCTTCTACCTTGCTATATGTACTGCCCATGCCAAAAATACCTTATCCTCCTCATATCACCCTCATGCAAAAATATTATCTCTGCCACCTTTCTTGTCACCTTGTAATCTTGTCACCTTGTAATCCCATTTTGTCTCTTACACATCTTCTTTCTTTGACTTTGAATGATGATTTTACAAGGCATAATATCACAATCCTTGACCATATTCGGTCCTTGCATGCATTAGTTATTATGAAGAATCTTTGATAAGGCATATATTTGCAAGAGAATAGGGTATATTCGACCATTTCTGGCATTGAGGATCCTTGATCATATGATAGTTGACTCCATGGTAAAAGGTTTGTTTGAATATTTTGAAGGCATTTGAGCATTACCTTTTAATGATGTCGACCTCCATTTGACCTTGGGAATAATAATATGAAAAAGGACCTTGTCAGCCTCTCCTTACCATGATTACTAGGAAACACATCTCTGAAGTTGTTGACCCCGCTTGAAGATTAGATAAGGTAATGATTTGCATTTTGCAAGCCAAAATTCAAAGATGAAACTATTGCTTGGAACAAAAGAGTGACCAAACCCTAATCACTTGTTATTTTTCATTATGTTCTCCTATGCTGGTCACCGCTTTGCTCTACAACTTTTGATATCTAGGGTTTGACTGTCTCCTCGGCTTCCTCCTTGGCTCTCTTTACCATCAAACTCCATGATTTATTTCTTTTCCTGAGTGAAAGAGACTGGAAGTGGTAAGTGTATAGCATTCTTTGTGTTCCAATTGGTATTTTTCTTTATTTCTATGGCTTCTTATAAAAATGGCCACGGCCATACTTGCACCTTCTCCCTCTGTATCATTTCTTTGACATATTCTTTGGTCTCTTTGTGTTGAATATCTGAAAAAATGTGAGAAAAAATGTGAAAGAAAGATAAGAATCTCCTTAGGAGGCCATGTCTATGTATTCTTCCTCCTCTACATTCGAAGGTAACTCTATTCTTCTCCTTCTGCAGTGTATACTTTAACCTATCTTTGAAAATAAAAAATAAACAAGGTTTCAATTTTGTCATCTGGGTATTTAACTCTTCTCTGTAGTTCATATGGACATGGCCATTATTACTCTCTATAGCAGATTTAATGGTTTTCCTGTTATGAAACTCGAAGTCTTCAGATTATGTCATGAGGGTTTCTTCAAAAATGCATACAAATGCATTTCATGCCTACGGCCATGCCATAAAACAATTGTATTTCTTCTCCTTTCGACTATCTCTAAAAAAAATGTGAAAAGGCTCTATCCTACAACAAGGGTTTTGACTATAAAAATGCATATCATGCCATTGCCAGGCACAACTATGATAGAAAATATACTGTAGCATCATTCCTTTCTTGTAATACAAAAAATGTGTTAGGGTTTTACAAAGAACCATATGGGTATTGATGAGCTGCTACAGCTATGACACTAAGACACTTTTCTTCATCTCCTTTCACTGTGTTGCATGAAATGAAACTGAGGATCACTGAAAATGAGGGTTTTGATTTTTTCCATTTGGGTATCTTCTTTCAGGCAAAAAACTCACTTCCTTTTCACAGCTATGGTAGAACATTCGCATTGTATTGATTTCTTTGACTATATGCAAGAAAAGTTGTTAGGGTTTCAATCACTATTCAATAGTTTGCATCTATATGAATTCCATTGTAACCACATGATATTTTTATTTCATTCTAGGCATGAACGTTTTCATTACTGTACATGAAACAAGACTCTGTTCATAAATTTGGCATTAGGGTTTCAATACTTTTATCTTTGAGATTCGATCCGCATGATTCTGTAGCTTGCTCTCTTGTATCTGGATACCTCATTCTAATAATAAATATTACTCCCCACTCTGAGCAGCAGTATGTATCATTTTCTTGCAAAAGAAATGCATTTATGAGTATAAGGCTTTATCTTGATAGCCATTTTGCATTAGCTGGTAATGAAAAGGAGTCTCAACATCATGTTGCTCTCTGAAATTTACTTTGACATTCATTTTGCATTTTCTGTAGCATACATATCACCTATTACTGACCTCTTTCTGTTCTTTCAACATGGCAAAAGTTTGTCATAACTATATCAGTCAGAAGTGATGATAAATTGTACCTCCTTCAACAGTCTTATTCTATCATATATGTAGCATATCATGAGTCTTTTATTGTTTCACTTCCTGTAGATGCATTTATCATTTTGTCATGGATAACGATACATGTACTTGATGTAGCTTTCATTTGAAACTGTATTAGTCAGATGCTCCTTATGTTAAACTTTGTTTGATTCTGTCTTTCTAGAGGCATGGATTGTATCACTTGCTTTGGTTGTACTTGATCATTATGAACACCTATAATATGACATTTTGCTCACTGCCTTTTGATTATAATCAAATGAAACCTTTGATGTTTATATCCTGTAACTCATGTGCACAAATCTGTCTCCTATAGGTATTATTCTCTTACACATCTTCTTTCTTTGACTTTGAATGATGATTTTACAAGGCACAATATCACAAACCTTGACCATATTCGGTCCTTGCATACATTAATTATTATGAAGAATCTTTGATAAGGCATATATTTGCAAGAGAATAGGGTATATTCGACCATTTCTGGCATTGAGGATCCTTGATCATATGACAGTTGACTCCATGGTAAAAGGTTTGTTTGAATTTTTTTAAGGCATTTGAGCATTACCTTTTAATGATGTCGACCTCCATTTGACCTTAGGAATAATAATATGAAAAAGGGCCTTGTCGGCATCTCCTTACCATGATTACTAGGAAACACATCTCTGAAGTTGTTGACCCTGCTTGAAGATTAGATAAGGTAATGATTTGCATTTTGCAAGTCAAAATTCAAAGATGCAAATATTGCCTCGAACAAAAGAGTGACCAAACCCTAATCACTTGTTATTTTTCATTTTGTTCTCCTATGCTGGCTGCCACTTTGCTCTGCAACTTTTGATATCTAGGGTTTGACTGTCTCCTCAACTTCCTCCTTGGCTCTCTTTGCTGTTGAACTCCATGATTTCTTTCTTTTCTTGAGTGAAAGAGACTGGAAGTGGTAAGTGTATAGCATTCTTTGTGTTCCAACTAGTATTTTTCTTTATTTATGTGGCTTCTTATAAAAATGGCTGCGGCCATACTTGCACCTTCTCCCTCTGTATCATTTCTTTGACATATTCTTTGGTCTCTTTGTGTTGAATATCTAAAAAAATGTGAGGAAAAATGTGAAAGAAAGATAAGAATCTCCTTAGGAGGTTGCGGCTATGTATTCTTCCTCCTCTACATTCGAAGGTAACTCTATTCTTCTCCTTCTGCAGTGTATACTTTAACCTATCTTTGAAAATACAAAAGAAACAAGGTTTCAATTTTGTCATCTGGGTATTTAACTCTTCTCTATACTTCATATGCTCGTGGCCATTATTACTCTCTGTAGCAGATTTAATGGTTTTCCTATTATGAAACTTGAAGTCTTCAGATTATGTCATGAGGGTTTCTTCAAAAATGCATACAAATGCATTTCATGCCTACGGCCATGCTAGAAAACACTTGTATTTCTTCTCCTTTTGACTGTCTCTAAAAAAATGTGAAAAGGATCTATCTTGTAACAAGGGTTTTGACTATAAAAATGCATATCATGCCATTTCCAGGCACAACTATGATAGAAAATATATTGTAACATCATTCCTTTCTTGTAATGCAAAAACTATGTTAGGGTTTTACAAAGAACCATATGGGTATTGATGAGCTGCTATGGCTATGACACTAAGACACTTTTCTTCATCTCCTTTCATTGTGCTGCATGAAATGAAACTGAGGATTTCACTGAAAATGAGGGTTATGATTTTTTCCATTTGGGTATCTTCTTTCAGGCACAAAACTCACTTCCCTTTCACGGCTATGGCAGAACATTCACATTGTATTGATTTCTTTGACTATATGCGAGAAAAGTTGTTAGGGTTTCAATCACTATTCAACAATTTGCATCTATATGAATTCCATTGTAACCACATGATATTTTTATTTCATTCTAGGCATGAACTTTTTCATTAATGTACATGAAACAAGACTCTGTTCAGAAATTTGGCATTTGGGTTTCAATACTTTCATCTTTAAGATTTGATCTGCATGATTATGTAGCTTGCTCTCTTTCATCCAAATACCTCTTTCTGATAATAAATATTATTCCCCACTTTGAGCAGCAGTATGTATCATTTTCTTGCAAAAGAAATACATTTCTGAGTATAAGGCTTTATCTTGGTATCCATTTTGCATTAGCTAGTAATGAAAAGGAGTCTCAACATCATGCTACTCTCTGAAATTTACTTTGACATTCATTTTGCATTTTTTGTATCATACATATCACCTATTACTGACCTCTTTCTATTCTTTCAACATGGCAAAAGTTTGTCATAACAATATTAGTTAGAAGTGATGATAAATTGTACCTCCTTCAATAGTCTTACTGTAGCATATATGTAGCATATCATGAGTCTTTTATTGTTTCACTTCCTATAGATGCATTTATCATTTGTCATGGATAATGATACATGTACTTGATGTAGCTTTCATTTGAAACTGTATTAGCCAGATGCTCCTTATGTTAAACTTTGTTTGATTCTGTCTTTCTAGAGGCATGGACTGTATCACTTGTTTTGGCTGTACTTGATCATTATGAACACATGTAATATGACATTTTTCTCACTACCTTTTGATTATAATCGGATGAAACCTTTGATGTTTATATCCTATAACTCATGTGCACAAATCTGTCTCCTATAGGAATTATTCTAAAACCCTTAACTCCATCATCGGATAACAATGTGAACACTTATATGATTGATGAATAAAATGACATTTATTAGTTTGACTTTGTCATTTGCCTTCCATGCAACATCATATGCATAAACAATGAAATTTCCTATAGCTAATCATTCTATTTGACATGCAATTGAGACTTGATTGGCATATATGTCTTTCTGTCCTTGACTGTTTTGATCATAAGTCTACTATTCATCTCTTCTTCATATTGCTGTCATTTCTTAAGTCTGACTTTTGTGAAATGTGACATGAATATGACAGCAATAAAGTATTCTGATAATGATGTAAACAAGATAAATACCTTTTATGGCTGCAATTTTGTTTTCTGCACTTTGCCAACTTGACTCGGGCATTTTGAATTAACCTGATTTGTTTCAATAAACTGTAATGAATGTCGTGATGACATAGCTTATCTGCAAGTTGATTAAATGATGCATAATGTAGCTTTAATGATGCATCCTGTCTTTTTCTGATACTCCTTTTCAAATGAATAAAAAGGAAACATGTTGGGCTCAACCTTGTGGAACCACATTTTCTCCACATGTTTATTTGTCTTCAAATCAACAACATTACTTTTCCTATACTTGCACAGTGAACAAACAAGTTAGCATAAAAAATATACCTAATGATATTGATTGATTCTCTTCATGATATTCTGGCTTGTAGCACATGTCTGATATGATCTTTCATATGAAATGCATGATGTGATAAGTTGATATATCTACTTGATAAAAGTATATGATAACTTTAAACATCCGGAGCTCTAACAAGACTATTCCCAAATTTTTGTAGGAATATCATATTCAACTGATGATAGGAGCTGAAGATGAAGACTGAAGACCAACATCAATGAAACAACCTTCTTTCTCAGGCAATGATGGATGTTTACTTTTATCATGTGTTCTTATTATTTCTTTTATCATTCAAATGTATAGCTTGCATGTTTGCAATTGCTTATTCTAGTTACTCCCACAGCTTGTGTGGGACAAATTTAAAGACATCTTTTAAACATGATCAGTTAATTTATCTTATGCACTTGATGTATGTGTATTTATTTTTCAATCAATGCATAGGATAAAGTAACAGATACTGAATGTATGTTCAAAACATGACATGACATAATAGTTTAAGCAAATATCTTTCTTCCTTTCAAATCTAATTAACTGAATAATCAATCTGTTTTATAACTCCTGAAAGATAACACTATGTTAAAACAACTGTATTTCTTGAATGATTGATACCTTGACAACTTGATTCTCTTGTCATGATAATTCATCAGTCTTTATTAGACTGATGGTTATCATGTCAACTAAATTCTATCTCTCTTTCTGCTTTGTCAAGACATCAATTGTTCATTAAATGCATAACTTCAAAGTTTTTTTTATTCCTAAAGCTGGATTGAGTTGATTTGAGATGCACATCATCAGGAGAAGGTATTGTTGTGATGCTTATCATTGATGACAAAGCTCAATTGAGTTGATTTGAGATGCACATCATTAGGAGAAGGTATTGGTAGAGTTGAGTGAGTTGGTGAGTTGTCTTCATTTTTTGACAGAGTGTGTTATGGTCTAGTGTTTTTTCTTCATGTTTCAGGAGTTTACTAGATTAGGATGTTTATGATGTTCATGTTTTAGGAGTTTACAAGATCAGGATGTTCATGTTGGTTATGCTTCAATCAGGACCACCATTGTTGACATTCTTTGAATCAGCATTAGGGTTTGCCACTTCTAATGCACATGCAGATTCAGCCAACTGAATACAGGAGGTTGCGTGAGCTCCTCCCCTTCACTTCTGGTTCTGCCGCACCAAGGGGGGTATCCCTATAACTCAAGATGTAACCTTGACTAGCTCAAAGATAGAAAGATCTAACTTGACAACAACAGGCAGAATACTCTCATGTATGGACCAAGATCTGTATGATAGATCACAAGGTTGGCAACATTCTTGGACATGATGTCTGGTTGGGTATGAGAGCATGCAGGGGGTTCCTAATCCTACTCCTACAACTAACAGGTGGAAGGATGAAGTGTTTTAGTTTGAATTTTGGATGCAAAGCTGGACATGGTGTATAACACAAGAACACAGCATGATTGGTGCCTATCCAGGGCTTGGAGTCGGTAGACATACACCTGTGAATGATCAGCATGAATAGCTAAAACTGGATTTCAGGGGGATACACATGATATCTGCCTTACAGATATCTCCCAATGAAGAGTGTTAAGTTATCTCTACTTATGGCATCCCTACTGCAGTATACCCTTCCCAATGTTCAACCTGAAAATAGTTTAATCTGCCCCTTGAGCAGAAGTTAAAAGATCAGACATTCAACATAGGAATTCTATGCTCTAGAATCTAAACATTACGCAAATATCCAGATCCAGAAGAAGAATACATGCAATACTGGAGACAGAATTAACACAACACATGCTAAGATAGCATTACTCATATAAGATCAACCATGAAATCAGTGGATTCATGCCAAGTCGTACAACAGGAGATACATAAACTCACAAGTTAGATTGTACAGAGCAACCAGATCAGCTGGTTTTGGATTACAGAGCCAAAAATCCTCAACTTTCAACAACCTCGAATGAATAACACCATCTGCCTTATATAGCAGGAGGGTGTATTCAGCATTAACTACCAGGTTGACCAAAAATCCCGCCAGATATACAGTATCATAAAAATGGCACTCAAATATTAATGTAGCAGGTAGGGGAGGAGATAGGAAGATTTTTCGAGCCCTGCGCCCCCGCCTAGGGATCCAGATCTTCAACCGGGTACTAGATCAGCCCACGCCATCGCCCATACCTCTGCAACAATCGCCATTAATGGCGCAGCAACCCACGGCCTTGGAAAGAACATCAGACAGTTAATCGCAACCATTTCCCGCCGAGATTCATCATCATGATATTTGAAAATGCAGGATAACATTATCCCACATGCACCCCGCGATGACCTCATTAACACTTTATATACTAGGTCATGAGCATATATCATGTCGGTGCTTTTGCTCCTGACGACACTAGTATAAGACTTCATCATCATCACCCTCCAGCAGCATGATATCCTGTTGCCCGAAATATCACCCTGACGTCAGCATCATATTGCAATATAACTGCATGATAATCGCCTTCATCGGCACAACCTGATCCATCGGAGGAACATCCTCCTGCTGAGCCTATACCAAAAGTCTGGCCGATGAACATCCTGATGATGTCATCATCATATCCTACTGACGTCATCATCATATCTGCCTACTGCGCACCTCCTCATATCCGGATGACGTCATCATCATGTTTGCAAATATCGGGAGATCTCCTCAAGATGATCAGTGTTAGAAATATGACCCCCCCGGACCTTGATGACGTCATCATCATATCCACATCAGGATGATATTCGGAAGACAACCGGATATTTGGAAATATCATCCTGATGCACAAATATCAGGTTGCACTATAGCTCCACTATAAGATCGGGGCGATAGACGAATATGATGATGCTTGAAAAGATCACCCCCACTAGATAATGCACGAAGCCGGCAAGCGGATATCTCCTTGACATCAGCATCATCATGACGTTGGAACAAACATACACCCGGGTGATATGAAAATATCACCCCCTCCTTCAGAAATATCATGATGCAGATAGACAGAGAAATAGATATCACCCTGATATAAGGATGACGTCAGCATCATCAGGATGACAAAACAACGAACAAGAAGTGATACAACATCATCAGGATGATCATAACCAAGATCACCCGATGATAGAAATATCACCCCGGCGAAATATCATGAAGGCAGAAAATATGATGACCCCCGCGAGCAACACGGTGATAACTGGAAACATGATGATGATGACGACGACCCTTAGGAAAAAGCAAGTCAGGTCGAACAACTTAGAGAATAACCCCTTCAGAATATCGGGGCAACATCATCATCATGTTTGGGCAAGGTGATAATGGAAGATCACCGGAGACTTTGAAAAATCACCCTCGCAAGCAGATCAGGGCGCACTGTAGCTCGTCAGCATCATCAGGATAAAAACCAAACATCACCCGATATTTCAATATGATGATGACGATGAGAAACCGGTCGACGGAGAACATGATGATGCTGACCTTCATCGAAACAAACATGATGATGATGATGACCTCCTCAAGAAAATATGATGATGCAGCTGAAAACTGCTGAGGAGGTCCAACACTTAGAACATTTTTTGGATACTTAGGGAGAGTGCCTGAATGAAAATTGCTCAAAAAACTACCAGTCAATTCAGGCACTAACAGTGGCTCTGTCTGGGGACGTGCAGGTGAAAACCTGCAGCGAAAACCCCAGATCTCTGGGATGCAGACCAATCCCTTATCCATTGGGCACAGAGTCAAATACTGCACTGACCTGCATCACCAAACACACTTGATGGCCTAAGGCCACCAAGAAAAGAAAAACATGTATCTCCCTTTGTCAAATATCTTGTTTTCATCTGCATGCACTGGGTCAAGCTTGGAGATACTACAAAGATCCACCCACAAACAAATCTTGTCATCTGCATATTCAACCCTCTGATTTGGCTTGTCATTATCACCCTTGTGCAGATAACCCTCAGCATCATGTGACATGTGGGTGCAGAATGTATCAAACAATGCATGTTCATATGGCATATAGCACTTATCACCTATATCATCATCATGCATTGCAACATGATCTCCTAGCTGGACTGCAAATAGGAAACACTCGGAGTCCACCACAAAACTAGGAAGATCAAGGCTCATTGTATTATATGCTGGCTCATCAAAAGAAAAGCTTTCAAAATCACAATTGTGTACATCATGTACACAACCATCTGGTACACCAGGCTGGAAAAGATCAGGCCCTGGCATCTCTTTCAAGTCAGGCACATTTTCACAGTCACTTACCTGATGTATGTTGTTTCCTCTTTCATCAGGATGAGAAACAGAATCCAAGCCAAAAATAGCGTCTAGATCCTCACCATACTCAGACAGATCCTCATCACCATATGTGTCATAAATGGGTGATCCAGGTGCATCAGTTTCATCATAGTATGCCATTTGTTCATGGGCAGCAGAGCACACATCTTCATCACCAATGAATTCCCTATGTGGAGGAGTATCAGCCTGTGTGTCATAAGCAAAACAGCCATCAAATGAAAAACAATCATGCTCTGAACTAGCACTTATTTCAATTTCTGACTGCTCTTCATGATCTCCATGTGTTTGAAAGGTAGGCAATGGGTCACACATAGGATTGCTTCTCTGTTTGCTTATATCTTCTCTGTCTTGAGTACAATACTCACAATTGTCTCCATAGGTCCATTCTAAAAATTGCTCATTGCTGTCCACAACCTCGTTATTGTTTTCATGGTCAGCTGCCTCATCATTGCAATGGGAATCCTCATTAGTCCTTTCACTGGCATCCTCAACTGGTGAACAATCCAGTTGAGCAGTATTGTTAGCATTATGTTCAAATACAGCAGTCTCAACCTCTATGCTTTTATTTTCATTTTTATCTGCACATGATGCCATAATCATTTGGTCATTTGCAGCTTCATAACCGTTTCTCACACCAAGGCCTGGGGAGAGGGGTTTCAGCAGGTACACATTTCTGATTTTTTCTATCTTTTCTATGAACCTGTATGCCATCTGCATACTTGTCACCTTGAAATCCCTCAGTATTGCACTACAGCCCTCCTCAAAAGCTTCAAAGAATATGCCAACACAAGTTGAAATATCAGGTCTGAAGACTTCTGGGATCTATGAAAGGGCTATTGCAAACCTATGACTGAAATCAACACATGGCTCTTCATCTTGTTTTCTGATTCTCATCAATTCTGCAACAAGATCAGCCGGTTCTTTTGCAAATTCTTCCTTGAAACAGTCAGCAAGCTCATCCCAACAGGCAAAGGATTTCTTTGGAAAGCTCAAATACCAGTCTTTTGCTTTTGCATCAAAGGACCTAACAAAAAACTTCATCCACATATCCTCATCTCTGAATGAATATTTTCCCATAAAACTTTGAAAATTTTGGATATGTGCATTCCCATCACATACATTGTGACCACTAAATCTAGGCATCTGACAGTATATCCTAGCAGGCATAGTTTCTACTTTGTAATCCACCCATGACAAATCCAGTTGGTCATACAAAGGATCAAAAGGGCTGACAAGAGGTTTAGCTTTCTGACAGGCAGACACAACAGGGTTACTGCTTCTTAACTGGGCCTGCTCAGCCTCTAAGAATATCAACCTATTTCTTATCTCTTCTATTCCTTTATCCAACATTTCACCACTGAGTGTGGGATAACTCATACTTGGATTCATAAAAATCCTACTCTTAGACATCCTTTGTCTGTCTAAGACCTAAGGCTTCCCCTGGCATCTAATCTATGCAGTAAAACAGCAAATAAAGGGGAAGGAACAAGGTACCTTTTCTCATACAGATGCAGAAAAATGAACAACACATTTCTGTCACATCACATACACCCATCTTTCATGTGCATTTGGATCTTTTTTGTAGAGTCGCCACCTCTCCAGAGAGGACAAAATTTACAGCAGCTGAAAGCTCATCAAATATGTTTCTGAGTTCATTCCACCAGCAGAGCAAAACTTCACCAGAGACTGCAGGATATCACCTTACATCATCGATCCCCAGCGGAGTCGCCATTTTGTTGACATTCTTTGAATCAGCATTAGGGTTTGCCACTTCTAATGCACATGCAGATTCAGCCAACTGAATACAGGAGGTTACGTGAGCTCCTCCCCTTCACTTCTGGTTCTGCCGCACCAAGGGGGGTATCCCTATAACTCAAGATGTAACCTTGACTAGCTCAAAGATAGAAAGATCTAACTTGACAACAACAGGCAGAATACTCTCATGTATGGACCAAGATCTGTATGATAGATCACAAGGTTGGCAACATTCTTGGACATGATGTCTGGTTGGGTATGAGAGCATGCAGGGGGTTCCTAATCCTACTCCTACAACTAACAGGTGGAAGGATGAAGTGTTTTAGTTTGAATTTTGGATGCAAAGCTGGACATGGTGTATAACACAAGAACACATCATGATTGGTGCCTATCCAGGGCTTGGAGTCAGTAGACATACACCTGTGAATGATCAGCATGAATAGCTAAAACTGGATTTCAGGGGGATACACATGATATCTGCCTTACAGATATCTCCCAATGAAGAGTGTTAAGTTATCTCTACTTATGGCATCCCTACTGCAATATACCCTTCCCAATGTTCAACCTGAAAACAGTTTAATCTGCCCCTTGAGCAGAAGTTAAAAGATCAGACATTCAACATAGGAATTCTATGCTCTAGAATCTAAACATTACGCAAATATCCAAATCCAGAAGAAGAATACATGCAATACTGGAGACAGAATTAACACAACACATGCTAAGATAGCATTACTCATATAAGATCAACCATGAAATTAGTGGATTCATGCCAAGTCGTACAACAGGAGATACATAAACTCACAAGTTAGACTGTACAGAGCAACCAGATCAGCTGGTTTTGGATTACAGAGCCAAAAATCCTCAACTTTCAACAACCTCGAATGAATAACATCGTCTGCCTTATATAGCAGGAGGGTGTATTCAGCATTAACTACCAGGTTGACCAAAAATCCCGCCAGATATACAGTATCATAAAAATGGCGCTCAAATATTAATGCAGCAGGTAGGGGAGGAGACAGGAAGATTTTTTGAGCCCTGCGCCCCCGCCTAGGGATCCAGATCTTCAACCGGGTACTAGATCAGCCCACGCCATCGCCCATACCTCTGCAACAATCGCCATTAATGGCGCACCAACCCGCGGCCTTGGAAAGAACATCAGACAGTTAATCGCAACCATTTCCCGCCGAGATTCATCATCATGATATTTGAAAATGCAGGATAACATTATCCCACATGCACCCCGCGATGACCTCATTAACACTTTATATACTAGGTCATGAGCATATATCATGTCGGTGCTTTTGCTCCTGACGACACTAGTATAAGACTTCATCATCATCACCCTCCAGCAGCATGATATCCTGTTGCCCGAAATATCACCCTGACATCAGCATCATATTGCAATATAACTGCATGATAATCGCCTTCATCGGCACAACCTGATCCATCGGAGGAACATCCTCCTGCTGAGCCTATACCAAAAGTCTGGCCGATGAACATCCTGATGACGTCATCATCATATCCTGCTGACGTCATCATCATATCTGCCTACTGCGCACCTCCTCATATCCGGATGACGTCATCATCATGTTTGCAAATATCGGGAGATCTCCTCAAGATGATCAGTGTTAGAAATATGACCCCCCCGGACCTTGATGACGTCATCATCATATCCACATCAAGATGATATTCGGAAGACAACCGGATATTTGGAAATATCATCCTGATGCACAAATATCAGGTTGCACTGTAGCTCCACTATAAGATCGGGGCGATAGACGAATATGATGATGCTTGAAAAGATCACCCCCACTAGATAATGCACGAAGCCGGCAAGCGGATATCTCCTTGACATCAGCATCATCATGACGCTGGAACAAACATACACCCGGGTGATATGAAAATATCACCCCCTCCTTCGGAAATATCATGATGCAGATAGACAGAGAAATAGATATCACCCTGATATAAGGATGACGTCAGCATCATCAGGATGACAAAACAACGAACAAGAAGTGATACAACATCATCAGGATGATCATAACCAAGATCACCCGATGATAGAAATATCACCCCGGCGAAATATCATGAAGGCAGAAAATATGATGACCCCCGCGAGCAACACGGTGATAACTGGAAACATGATGATGATGACGACGACCCTTAGGAAAAAGCAAGTCAGGTCGAACAACTTAGAGAATAACCCCTTCAGAATATCGGGGCAACATCATCATCATGTTTGGGCAAGGTGATAATGGAAGATCACCGGAGACTTTGAAAAATCACCCTCGCAAGCAGATCAGGGCGCACTGTAGCTCGTCAGCATCATCAGGATAAAAACCAAACATCACCCGATATTTCAATATGATGATGACGATGAGAAACCGGTCGACGGAGAACATGATGATGCTGACCTTCATCGAAACAAACATGATGATGATGATGACCTCCTCAAGAAAATATGATGATGCAGCTGAAAACTGCTGAGGAGGTCCAACACTTAGAACATTTTTTGGATACTTAGGGAGAGTGCCTGAATGAAAATTGCTCAAAAAACTACCAGTCAATTCAGGCACTAACAACCATGTTTTAAGTGAGTTAACAAGGACCACCATGTTTCAAGTGAGTTAACCATGCTTCAAATGAGTTCATGTTTCAGATGGTGGTTAAGTTGTTTGGTTGTATGTTCTCAGTTCATACCATGGTTCAGTGTTGGTTCAGTGTTCATGGCCAGGGTTTTGTCATAATGAGAGCTTCAGGGTTTTGTCTTGTAAAGTAGTGAAATGAATTAGTGGCAATGATTGAAAGCAAGTTTTTATCTTGTGGTTTCAAGATAGTTTCTTTATAGGATTTTGTCTAACTTGAAGGTCTCAAAACTCCATCATCTTGCAATGAGGAAAACAAGACTAAGTTCCCTTCTCATTAAGGTTTCATGATGATACATTTGTAGTATGAAGACATCTTTATAGAGTCAAGCTCACCTCTATTCCATTGGATGCAATCAAGGGTTTGTTACATTTTTTTTATGACCTAAATCCCTAAAACCCTTAAGGTTTGTCTAAGGTTTACTCGTATGACTTTTTTTTGTTATAACTTTATGTTTCGATGTTGACTGGGTATCATAGGTCATGGTTCACTTAAGTGAACATTTAAGGGGGTTAAGTTCATTGGCTAATCGGCCCCATCGATTAGAGTTACCAGGATACTCCGTTACATCTTCTAAATTGGGTGGCAAGAACAGATCTATGGCTCAAGTAAAGGCACAAATGATGATATCGGTGGCTCATGTTTAAATTACATTCAAACTTCAATGGTTCAATCTGTATACTTAATTTTGATAGGTAGATTCTTGAATGCAACCCTAACTACCTTAGTGCAGGTTTTCTAATGACCTCGAGGGCCAGGAAATTTGATAAAAGGCTCTATGTGATGTTTTTTGGTTGGTTGGTTCAAGTTTTGAGATCATATTTGTGATACCTTCAAGACAATATACATTATACTCATATTTTGAATATGTTTTAGATGTTTTAGTGGGTTCAAACTAGAAGTATCTATGTAATTTTAGTGTGCTTGAGATGTGATATAGTTGTTTTATTATCATAGCAACTCTGTGTGAATGAGCAGTGTACACAAGATTTATCTACAGAAATATTATAAAGATATTGGGGATGATGAGAGAAAACTTGTCATAAGGTTTCCATGTATAGACAAGTATTGATGTATTAAGGTTTTTCTTGTATTGATAGAGTTGACTTTAGATATGCATTTGAGAAGACAATAAATTGCAGAAGGACAGTGCTTTGTATAGAAATAGAGTGTTCCTCTAAGTTTTCTCTTTCATTCAAATCTATGATGTAATCATTTTTGTTAGTGAGACATTTTTAATTTGCCAGTGAGGCTATGTCAGTGAGACACTAAATGTAACCAGTGAGGTTTTGTTTTGCCAATGAGGCTTAATGAAGTAAATTTTCAAGAGTCATTTTTATCCCTGTTAGGGTTTTCCACTCATAAATCATGTCTTATGTTTTGTCATGGTTATTTGTCAATCTACATTTGATAAGTCTTTATGGTTTGAGTTTCTTGTACTAGTTGATCTCTTTATGAATCACTCAGCATTAAATATTTATGATGTTTGAAGTGATCTTAATGGATTTATATGCTCTAATTCAAGTGATTTTTTAATCATATTTTAGTTGAAATTAGACCACTAATTCTCTCCCCCTCTCAGTGGTCCTGTACTCCAACACATGTGTCCCAATTGAATCGAGCTACAGTGTATCGATAAAGTCTCTTAAGAAACCTAAGAGAAAAAAATTGTTAGACTTTGACGGAGTAGTCCTCGGACTTCGTGGCACCTATGAATGATCCGTTTGGACCTACAGGTGGATGTTAGGCCCCTCCATAGTAACCTCTCTCATTTTTGACCAACTCAACATTGTTTGACCGTGCCAATGGCGGATGCATTCTTGAAAAATACCTCAATGACATTTAGTGTAAAGGTGCCAAGAGCCATATTTTGCATTCTTCACCCTACGGTACCTAACTGAGGGTGCCAATAGGTTAGGGTGGGTGGGTTTATGCTAGTGGAGGCCCTGTTTCATTCCCCAAGTGTCCCAATCGAATCAGGCTACAGTGTACCGGCAAAGTCTCTTAAGAGACTGAAGAACAAAAAATTGCTAGACTTTGAAGGAGGAGTTCTCACACTTCATGGCACCTACAAATGATCTATTTGGACCTACAATTAGATGTCAGGCCCCTCCATAATAACCTCTCTCAGTTTTGACCAACTCAACATCATTTGACCATGTCAACAACAGATGCATTCTTGTGAAATGCCTCAGTGACATATAGTGTAAAGGTGTCAAGAGCCATATTTTGCATTCTTCACCCTGTGTGACCTAATTGACGGCATCGACAAGTTAGGGTTGGTGGGTTTATGCTAGTGGATGCAATAGTAAGAAGATGTGTTTTTCATAAGCAAAGACCCTAGTTTTCATAGGGGTAGACATGTGATTTTAAGAGGTTTTGGGACTGTTTTAAGAGGTTTTTGGGACTGATTTGAAGAGATATAGTAGTTTATTGTTAAAATATTCATGACATCAAATCACTACATATATAACCATCAAATTTAGCATTAAACATAATGAAAAAACACACCTCAAACGAGTGTGCTACGAAAATCACATGAAAATGGTTATCAATTCTTAGCACCAGATGTGAAGAAACACTAGGAGGATATGTAAGATGAAAACATTATTATATTATGGTCATAATCTCCTCATAGGATATACAAAATATAGAAATATACAAATATTCTTTGTTCATGATATTGCTCTTATCAATAGGTATTTCATAACATTTTGCAACATTTTCATTTGCAATATCATGGTCAATTTCATTCTTATCTAACATTTCATTATATTCAACATTAACAGCTTCAATTTGCATGTCATTAGATGGTAAAGAAAAAGTTTCACCTTGATGAGCATCCACCAAACTTGGTCTTCCAACCCTCTTCCAAGCTCTATCCTTTTCACTAATTACTTCAATTTCCTCTAATGTAACTTTCCTCCTTTTTGCTTTACGATGACTATTGCTCCCTACTAGGGGAACAAAAATATCACCCTAATGATTGTAACAAGAAAATTTTGTGTCCAAAAGTGCATAAAAATGTTTTTTGACTGTGACAGGCAGAGATCACAGGTTTTTTTTACAACAGAGGGTTTATGGGCACAATTGTCGGGCCCAACAATATTATTTTTGCCTTTTTTGGGCTTTTACATAACAGATATCCATTACCTAAAGCCCAATTCTTTGGGCAATGGATATCTAAGTAACAGATATCCATTCTAGAAAATGGATATCCGTTATGTTTTCCTATGTTAACAATTTAACCAAAACTTATGTGTGGTTGAAAGAAGGTGGTGAACAAAACCAAAGGACTTATTGGAGACATTACCAAGGGTGTTGATGTCACAATAGAGATTTCAAGTGGCAAAGGCACTAGTGTAACCTATGAAAATTTTATAGGGATCTTATAGAATATCATGTACAATATACATATCAAGTAATGCATCATGATACTTGGTATGGGTATATGAGACTAGTAGAGTTGCTTGGTTGGAAGAGGCCAAGTGAAGGAAAGAAGAGGAATTTCACCAAGGTGTAGATGGACTAGAAATTCTAGATTAGAGGATATTGACATAGTCTATGATGACACTTGAAAGGATAAATGACTAGCATGGAAAATAGGTGGATAAAAGATGTATAAACCAATAAAAAAAGAAAATCTATGAAGTTGTGGTCATGAACTGTTCGGACATAGACCCATCAAAAGATGGAATAGTAAGGGTAGGAAGGCAAGAGAGGTAACAAAAAATGGCCATAAGAAGAAGATGTAGATTGAAGGGAATAATGACATATTTTGTGCTTATAGATTTTTGGTGACACAACTAACATTAGGTAAAGAGGAGGAATAGTTTCCCTATAAGAAACAAGTGATTGTTCCATGGAACAATGGAGTTGTGGCTAGATAATCGACTTAACTTCTCAATTCCATTTGCTAAAGGATAAGTCAAAATGTCATATGCCAGAGGATTGTGAAATATTTTACTAGTGTCATTTTTTGGTTGAACACTTTGTTCATGAGTATCAAAATATTATTCTAGATTGTCAATCCCAGTAATGAGGTTATTCAAATAAGGTGAAATAGCATTATCAACATGTCTCAAACTCACGTGTGTATGCCTCGTGTCATTTGTAACAATGGCCAAAGGGTGTCAAAGATATATTATCAACTAATGCAACCTTATCCTCACATATACCAAGTAAAAATTGTAAAAGATCCTCATGTTGTTATTCATTCTTAAGTATGTCTATATCATGTGAAAGATGGGATATAGGAGGAGGTACTCCATAAGTACTTAAAGATATGACATGTGAAAGTATGAATGGATCCAAATGGGGGTCTCTACTAATTTGGTATATCATATTATTAATGCATAGAAAAGTTAATGGGATCTACTACAAATGGCCCACTAGAAGGAGAAGAAATATTTAACCATAAGAAAAATATTGTCTAGGGCCAATAGTAAAGTGATCTATGAAAGCACATGAAAATGCATGAAAGGATGTATGAGAAGCATGACATGAATTAAATCATTACTTAGTGGTAAAAATTAATGTATCACTAAATGTTTGTATCAAAATATAGTCATCATGTATAGAAGAATAATTTGAAGATATCAATTATCTAGCATGTATTTTTACATCTTCATTACCACTAAATTACTCTAGCATATGTGTATTAAGAGAATTTTCATCATAAATCACATAATCATGTAACAAACAGGATGCCATTAACCTCATCATAAGAAGATAAAGAAATATCACTATGTTCATCACTAAACATATCATCAATAGACCATGAGCCACAAGATAGATAAGATGGATCATCATGAATTACATGGGAGATAATGACCTCATGTGAAGTTGAACAAGGTGTATCATGTATAGGCCTATCACTAGTGAGAGATGAAGTACAATCATCATAAATCTTATCACTAGGATAATCATCATAGATAGGTAATTAATTCAACAAGTGTATCACTAGGAATGGATAGAGGTGAATCATCATCACATGTAGGTAAAGGTAAGGCATATATATCTACATTATAAGTGTCCATAGGTTTAGTGGAGATATAGAAAACTGATCGCCATTATACTCATCAGATCATGTATTAAAAAAGGTGATTCATTCAAAGTACATGAATCTATGGACATAGGACCAACATGACATGTCAAATATATATCATCAAGATAGGGGCCCTCTCTCTATATAGGGTCCCTCAAGTCCATCCCCATAGGTCAAGCCCTATTTATCTAGGGGAGACTAGGCTTAGGCTATAGTTATATATAGTCAGTAGTCGGGTTGGTACCCCCGCCCCCAACATAATGAACCACTACTAATATGATGCATAGGTGAGGGAGGTTTGATATCATCAATAGAAATCATACTATATGATCATAACACATTATAAATCCATACTATATGTATCACTATCATACTAGATGATTCACTACTATATGTATCATAACACATTATAAATCCATACTAGATTCTCTAGGATTTTGGGAACTTCATATGGAGCCTAAAAGTGCTTTAACACTTGGTCTAAATTGATATCCATTTTCTCTCTAATTCACTAAATTCTTTTCTCTATGATGACTTTCAAAAGCCTCGAGGGGGTTGCTAGATCACTAGGGCAAGTTCTCTTAGGTCAATCCCTTGAAAATACGTTGTAGGTGTGGAAATACATGTAGATAGGGTAGGGCTAAGTCAACTGTGTGGAAATGTATAAAGGAGGGGAGTATATGAGGGTATATAGGTATTAAGAAAGGAGCCAAACTTATCACAAGATTGTGCCACATGTTTCTATATAAGTGCATTAAGGCATTCCCTCAAATTAGGCCCAAAATTGTCTTGAGGATAATGGATATTCATTTCCAAGGAACAAATATCCATTTCTTAGGAATGGATATCCGTTCCTAGCTCCACAAAATGGATATCCGTTAGTAATGGATATTCATTTTGCTTCATAAATGCCTTGTATTTAGGCTTGGGACTATCATAGTTGACTTTCCCTAAATTCTAACGTGTTTACAGGTTTGACCCTCTTCTTTGAACTTCACCCTCCATGCTAAGGACCTTTTTTTTATTCAAATTTGATAAAACAAAAAGGGTTTATTGAAGAAATTGTAAGATTTCTAAAAATATAAGAGAAAGTTATTCTTTGCTATGAATTTGATTTTTCAGTTCTATTTACCATATCCTAGTAAATTATATATTTACAGCCCAACTCACATTAATGTAGAGAGAAAGTTAATAACACTTAATTTCTTCTTCACAGTAATCTCCACCATTTAAAATATGGTAGTTTACAAACAAGATTTTAAGAACCTATTTTCTTGTTCTTATCACATCTTTACATTTTGAGCATAGGAATCTCAAATTACTTGTCAAATTTTTTTTTTGTTAATTTTAGGGTCAGGAGATTTTGACCCCCTTTTATCCTCTCATTTCCATGCACTTACCCATAGTGGTGGTAATGCGAGTATGGAAAACAATAGGAGTATAAAAAGGATGAGAAATAGAAGGCAAAGATTTCATAGTAAAGGGATGGAAAGAAACAACATGAGGCAAAGAGGAAGATATGAGATTACTAAGGTGAGATGAAGGGGTAGCACTAGTGGTATAACATGTAGGTATGCGATGAGAGGTGAGTGGGGAACTATAGAGAGAAAAGGTAGAAATGACACTAGGTGAAGGAACAAAAGGGATGAGGATCACACTAGAAGTGAGAACATATGAGGTAGGCACTATGAGGAGGTCTACCTTAAAGTGAGAAGATAAAGTGTCAATATAAGAAGGGTGGGTAGGTAATGGGGAAGATGTACAATTCAAGGAAAAAGAAGATTCCACCATAGTATCGAGTCCATGAAGATTATTTGAACCAAAGGGCACACCATACAACACACTATTAACAAACATGACCAACTATGTTGGTGAAGTAAAATTAGCAAGCTCTTGGAAACTACCTTAAAAGTAGTAAAAAGCTCTTTACTCTTCACATATATATCATGATCAAAATTAGAATTTTCACTATTATTAGCATAAATGGAAGATCTAGAAATTTCCTTATCAGTATATTGAGAAGGCATATGAGGGTTTAAGAGAGAAGTTATTCTTAAAGGAAAATGATTGTCTTGGTTAGATCTTGGCATAACCAAACCCTAGAAAGATAAAGAATAATAAATCAAGCATCAAAGAGTTACATATGAATCTCAAGTATATATGTAACCTTAAAATTATCAATAAAAGTTAGAATATAAACCTTGAGGAGAAACCCTAAGGTGTTGTAAGAGTAGTTAGGTTCACTAAAATGAAAGGGAGAATCAAATTCCCTTTACATAAAACCCTAGGGTAAAATAATTAAACAACAATAATTAGATAATTACTTGAAGATTAATATCTAGTATCCATAACTATCTAAAATAATGTGCTTAAATAAACATAGAAGTTAAATCAATAAAAGATCTAGAATTTAATTAGAAATTTGATGTAGGAATATTGTGATAAATGCTTGAAAATGATTTGTTAGAATGTACAAAAAGTCAAGAATGATTAGACAAATACATCATACTATGAAAATTCATTAGCTATTTGTTTAGATCACTTCTATGGCTATAGAAGTGACATGCCCAAATTGCAAACTTGACATGTTCCACACATTTAAACTTTAGTGAATAGATTTTATCTCTTTTAAATTGTAATGTTTATTTTTTTATCTCACCTTGATGCTTTTGAGCTCTGTTATCTATTTAGTAGTGTTAAGGAACACCTTTGAGGAGTTTTCTAGGCAAGGGTCTTCTCCCATGGTCAAACCCCTAGGATACGATTTTAACACCTTTTAGAAAAGATTGGATACAATAGGTAATTATGTGGATAATTCCCTAAATATTGATGCAAACATGTAATACAATAATACATACTCCATTAGTGTAAATGAATGCTCTCTAGGTACTAGATGCTAAATAATCAAGTGTTTTTTATTGAATTAGGGATAGTCCTTAAATACAACTCTAAAGTTGACAAGTGAAACATTTCATATGTAGAGTAGACACATAATGACTAATATGAAGGGTTAAGTCAACCCTTTGAAACGTTGAAGTTATTGGTTTGGATGGAAGAATAAATGTGTTTCCCTCTTTTTGGCCTAAATGGGATGCTCAAATCAACATTTTTAGTAAAATTCTCATTTTTATCACTTATAGAAAGAAAACCATTTTGAGGATGATGCAAACTAAAGATTTTTGATATTTTATGTGTAAATTTTAAATATATATTTTTTAAAAAAAATTAAAAATAATATCTCATTGTTTAAACACTTGTTAATAATTTGCTTCTTATACTTTATAGTATTTTTAATGAGTGATATTTTCACATCCAACATAAATTTTTATGTATATATCCAAATTATTATTATTTGTTTAAGCAAGGACATCAATATAGAGCGTAGATATATTTAAAAAAAAATCTAATGTTTTGATGGGTGTTGAACATATGCCCTTATATTTGGTAAAAATCTGATAGAGATGATTGATGTGCTCATATCATGTTAGAGTTGGCTATGATTGGAGCCACCCAAGATCTAGGACTTCATGAAAGTACAAGAGAGATCAAATGAGAGAATAAATCTATTCTATCAATGAATGTAAAAGATTGTTATTACAATGTACATGATATGCCTTGCTTATAAAGACAAGGATGAGAGCTAAGATGTTGTAGTCATGTGACAAGTCTCTTATGACATGTGACAACTATCAACTATTGCAAGTATGGGCCTAACCAGTGTTGTCATTGATGTCAACATACTCCTGTTGCATTGATGATAAGGATTGGATGAGCTATGTGCTGAGGATATTGAGAAAATTAGTCATATCAGGAACAAAGAAGAACAGTGAAGACAACAAGGTAAAGATCCAAGATAAGATGACTATCAAAGGATGTGGTTCAAAGGGTTTGTAGATATGAATCTTAAGATGATCTAGTAAATATTTCAGAGGTCCACATGAAGATCTGAACAAGTTGTGGCTGCTCAAGTAAAATCGGTTCCGGGAGGTGTTCAAAGGTGACAGAGTGACACAGATAGGTCCGGTGGGATCTAGAAATGCAATATCCTATTCTGTAGATTTGGTCGAGTGTTTAAGAATTCCATGTGAAGTAATAACTCAATTGGTTAGTGGTATGGAGATCCGCAAGCATCTATTCCATTATGATAGTGATGACAGACTATGTTCTTGAGGTTCCGAATGAAGGAGATAAGGATTTCAGTAAATAGATGTAGTATGGATGTTCTTGGCGATTCAGGCAAGCTTACAAAGGTCTTTAGATCATTTTCAGTTAGTGTTGGTGATCTGCATTGGAGCTTGAGCTCACAATTGAAGAATAACTTCTGGATGATGGTGTTCTTCCTAAGTTTGGCCAACCGGATGAATTACACATCCTGCGAATGTTCTTGTAGATGTTTGCTGACTTAGATGATTATTCCTAAGTTGATGTCTTGTATAAATAAGAAGTTGTAAAGTCATTTCAAAGTAGGTCTTGAGGTGATGAGAGTGTGGTAGCGAAGAGGAGAGCGAAAAGTAAAGCAGAAGTATTGGGCTTAAATGGAACTGATTCAAGCATGGTAAAGATGCTATTCTCCAGTTCAAGTATGTAATACTTATCATTTTGTAGACAGTGTGTCTCTTGTAGGCAGTGGGCCTCTTGTGAACAGTGTGCTCAAGCAGTGAGCCCTAATTGGCATGTGCCATTTTTGTTCTTTCTATTCTTCTAACAAAGAATACAATCTTGGGTTAATCACCCCGTGGTTTTTCCCTTAACCAAGTTTTCCATGTCAAAATCTTGGTGTCTTAAGTGCTGATATGTTTCTACTCCTGATTTAATGCTTTATGTTTTGATGATTGATTAACTATTATGCTACTAAATTACAAAGTAGATTTAAGTGCTTAATCGGAAGAAAGTTTTGGACAACTGATTCACCCCCCCTCTCAGTTGTCTATCCTGAATCTAATAATTGGTATCAGAGCTAAGTTACTCTAAAAGAGCTTAACCACTTGAGGAGATCCAGGATGTCATCCTACAAGAAGGATAGTCTGAAGTTTGATGGAACCAATTTTAATCTTTGGAAAAGTCGCATGCAATGTCACTTGCAATGTATGAGAATGCAGTACTAGACCATGGCTACAACAAAGTATATGCCTCCATAGAATGGCCCGAAATCTGCAAGTGAAATCACAGATGCTGAAAACAATCTGCGAACTAAAGAAGCCCTTCTAAGTGCCTTGTCTGATTTAGAGCTTACAAATGTTGTTGACCTACAAATTGCTTTTGAGATTTGGGAAAAACTAGAACTTCTGCATGAAGGAGACAAGTATGTTAAATGTGCAAGGCTATAGAGTTTGAAAGGGAAATTTGAAAATCTGAAGATGAGAGAAGATAAAAATATCACTACCTTTATGCCAAGAGTAAATGAGCTTGTTTGTGGCATTAGATGTGCTAGTGGAGTCTTGGATGAAGATGAAATTGTTGGCAAAGTTCTCAGATCTCTTCCTACTTATAAAATCAAGGTTGCTGCCATTGAAGAATTCAGAGCCCATTCAAATGTCACAAGAGATCAATTGGTTGGTAAATTGGCTGCATTTGAACTAACCGAGTTTGGAGATGTCCCCCCCAAGACTGAATCTGCATTCAAAGCTAGTGCTTCTATAAAAGGAAAACAAAGGTTTGATCTGAGAGAGAACTCTTCAAAGAAACTATCTTGGTATGAAAAAGCAAGAAAAGACCTGGAAGAAGGAGTTGAAACTGCTTAGCTTGAAGCCCTTATTGCAAAAAGACTGCTAAGAGGATCTGGTAAGTATGAAGGGAAATAGCCTTTTAAGTGTTTTAACTGCAATAAGATTGGTCATTTTACCTCAAAGTGTCTGGAAAGATTTTCAAGGCCAAATCTTAACAAATCAAGGTTCCAAAAGAATTGTTACTATGTTCATGAAGAGGATGATAATGAAGGAGTAACAGATGATGAATTAGAGACAAGAAACAAATTCAGAAGTGATTGGGTGTTTATTGCCATCAAGTAAGAAGAACCAATGGCCTCTGAATCTGTCAATCATAAAGTTGTAGAAAGAGCTCTGGCTGCCCAAGTTGAAGAAAAGGATGATTGGGTCATTGACAGTGGATGCTCTCACCATATGACAGGTGACAAAAATTAGTTCATAGATCTGGAAAGGTATGAAGGAGGAGTGGTAAAATTTGGTGATAATTCTGCTGGTAGAATTAGAGGTAGAGGAACTATTTCTTTTGATGGAAAGAACAAAACTGGTAATGTACTGTATGTTGAAGGATTAAATCACAATCTTCTCAGTGTTGGACAGTTGGTAGACAAAGGCTATGATCTCTGATTCAAGAATGGAAAATGCAAGATCTTTGAAATTTTGAAACAGACATTGCATCCGGTACTCAAACAAAAGATAATATCTGCCATTTAGTTGGTACTAGTAAAAGTTGTCTATTTGTGCAAATTGATCAGAGTTGGTTATGGCATAGGATGATGTGTCATATGAATTTTGATAATATCATCAAGATAAGAAACACTTAGGCTGTAAGTGATCTTCCAAAACTCATGAAACCTACAAATAGTTTGTACAAAGAATGTCAGTTGGGGAAACAAAGTAGAGTCTCATTCAAAAGAAAGGAACAATCTTCTATCGGATTATTGGATTTAGTTCATAGTGAGCTATGTGGTCTGGCAAGGATAAGAAGTGTGCAAGGTGATAGATACTTCATGTTATTAATTGATGACCACTCCTGGATGATGTGGGTTACTTTTATGAAAGAGAAATCAGAAGCTCTTGAGAAATTCAAAATATTCAAAGCTATGGTAGAGAATGAAACCGGATTAAAATTAAAATGTCTGAGGTCTGATAGAGGTGGAGAATTCACATCTGGTGAGTTCATAGAATTCTGTGAGAAACATAGAATACAGAGACAGTTGTCTGCTCCTAGGACTCCACAATAGAATAGAGTAGTGGAGAGAAAGAACCAAACCATCCAGGAAGCATCTAGGACCATGATGATGGAAGAAAATGTTCCTTAGATCTATTGGAGAGAAGCTGTCAGCACTGCAGTCTATACTCTCAATCGAGTACAAATCATAAGCAATACCGGTAAGACTCCTTATGAACTTTGGTTTAGCATCACTCCCACTATGAGGTATTTTAGAGTCTTTGGTAGCAAATGTTACATTAAAAGAGATGAAGATCTTGGAAAATTTGATGCTAGAAGTGATGAAGGAATATTATTGGGTTATTCTACTAAAAGCAAAGCATACTGGTGTTATAACAAGAGATTAAGGAAGATTGTGGAAAGTACAAATGTGAAGGTTGATGAAGGGATTGAAAAACCCTCAAGGTTTTATGAATATGATGAAGATGATTAAAATGATATTTTTGTTCAAGAAGTCCAAGCTCCCTCTGAAATTCAGATTCAAACTGATCCGGTAAATCAGGAAGAAGAGATAAGATTGAATGAACCTGTTCAAGAATCATAAGTGCAAGAAATTCCCAAAGTTCCCAGGTATGTAAAACTGAATTACTCTGAAGATCAGATCATAGGTGATAAAAGCAAAGGTGTACAAACAAGAAGAAGGATTGCTCAAGATTCAGAAGAGTATTGTCTAATTTCAAAAGTTAAACCTAGGACAGTGAATGAAGCTTGCAATGATGAAAACTGGACTAAGGCAATGGAGGAAGAACTAATGGAAATTGAGAAGAATCACACATGGGATCTTGTTCCCAGACCTAAAAACAAGAATGTGATTGGAACCAAATGGGTCTTTCAGAATAAATTGAATGAAGTTGGTGAAGTAATCAGAAATAAAGCCAGATTGGTCTGCAAGGGTTACTCTCAAATAGAAGGAGTTGATTTTGAAGAAACTTTTGCTCCAGTGGCAAGAATTGAAGCAGTTAGATTATTTATGGCTTTTGCTGGCTTCAAGGATTTCAAAGTGTATCAGATGGATGTCAAGTCTTCCTTCCTGAATGGTGACTTGGAAGAAGAAGTGTACATTGAGCAACCGGATGGATTTCAATTGTCTGATCATGGTGAGATGGTCAGCAAGTTGAAGAAAGCACTGTATGGACTCAAGCAAGCCCCAAGAGCCTGGTATGAAAGATTGGATAAGTATCTTTTGAAGATTGGTTTTAACAAAGGTACTGCTAACAGTAATTTATACTTCAAAATTGATCATGAAAATATCTTGATTGTTGAAGTATTTGTTGATGATATCATTTTTGGAGGAAGAGATAGTATGTCCAAAACCTTTGCAAATCAAATGAAAAGTGAATTTGAGATGTCCATGCTTGGGGAAATGAATTTCTTCTTGGGTCTGCAAATCATTCAAACTAAGAAAGGAATCTTCATTTCTTAGACCAAATATGTGAAAGAATTGTTGAAGAAATTTGGGATGGAAGAGTCAAAACTAATGAGTACTCCCATGGCAACCAGATGTAAATTGAGCAAAGATGATGACTCTCCCAAGACTGATAAAAAAAAGTACAGGTCAATGATTGGAGGATTGTTGTATCTCACTCAAACTAGACCTGATATTATGTATGTTGTTGGTCTTGTTGCTAGATTCCAAGCTGATCCTAGAGAATCTCATGTCATGGAAATCAAGAGGATTTTTAGGTATCTAAAAGGGACAGTTGAGTATGGTTTGTGGTATCCTAGAGATCATAATTTCTCTCTTCATGCATACACAGATGCGGATTGGGCAGGAGATGTGGATGACCGGAAGAGTACCAGTGGTGGAGCATTCTTTTTAGGAAAGAGATTGGTTTCTTGGCTAAGGAAGAAATGAGAGGCAATATCTCTGTCCACAGCTGAAGCAGAATATATTGCAGCAGCAGATAGTTGCACTCAAGTTTTGTGGATGAAGCAGATGCTAAGAGACATCAGAGTGGAGTATGAGGAACCTATCACAATCTTCTGTGATAATTCAAGTACAATAAATATATCTAAGAATCTAGTGTTGCATTCAAAGATTAAGCATATATCTATCAAGTTTCACTTTCTAAGAGAGCAAGTGAACAAGAATGAAGTCAGATTGGAGTTTGTGCCTTCCAAGGATCAGATTGCAGACATATTTACTAAACCTCTACCTAAGGATTCTTTTGAGTATCTCAGGGAGAAGTTAGGGGTTATTACCCCTCCGGTGATGAACTAAGGTGCACGGATGTGCATCAGTCCGGTGGATATCACAATCATATCTTGTGGTCTGGATTGATGATAGGAAGTTGCTACTCAGGGGGAGCAGCTGGTATGATCCTGAAGTGGTAGAGTTACAAGTATGAGCCCTTTGCCATTGATGTCAAAGGGGGAGACAAGACATGTGAAAAACAAGTGGTGGTTGATCAAAGGGGGAGAAGCAAAGGAAGAAAAGACAAGTGAATGGTTGTTAGTGATAGGGGGAGTTGTGTCAATAAAGAAAAGTTCTTGTCTTGATGGTCAAAATAGTTTTTCACATCATATGTTGCCATCAATGACAAAGGGGGAGATTATTGCAAGTATGGGCCTAACCGGTGTTGTCATTAATGTCAACATACTCTTATCGCATTGATGATAAGGATTAGATGAGCTATGTGCTGAGGATATTGAGAAAATTAGTCATATCAGGAACAGAGAAGAATAGTGAAGACAGTAAGGTAAAGATCCAAGATAAGATGACTATCAGAGGATGCAGTTCAAAGGGTTTGTAGATATGAATCTTAAGATGATCTAGTAAAGATTTCAGAGGTCTGCATGAAGATCTGAAGAAGTTGTGGCCGCTCAAGTAAAACCGGTTCCAGCAGGTGTTTAGAGGTGACAGAGTGACACAGATAGGTCCGATGGGATCCAGAAATGCAATATCCTATTCTACAGATTTGGTGGAGTGTTTAGGAAGTTCATGTGAAGTAATAACTCAATTGGTTAGTGGTATGGAGGTCTGCAAGCATCTATTCCATTATGACAGTGATGACAGACTGTGTTCTTGAGGTTCCAGATGAAGGAGATAAGGATTTCAGTAAGCAGATGTAGTATGGATGTTCTTGGTGATTTAGGCAAGCTTGTGGAGGTCTTTGGATTGTTTTCAGTTAGTGTTGGTGGTCTGCATTGGAGCTTGAGCTCACAATTGAAGAATAACTTCCGGATGATGGTGTTCTTCCTAAGTTTGGCTGACCGGATGAATTACACATCCTACAGATGTTCTTATAGATGTTTTCCTACTTAGATGATTATTCCTAAGTCGATGTCATGTATAAATAAGAAGTTGTAAAGTTATTTCAAAGAGGGTCTTGAGGTGATGAGAGTGTGGTAGCTAAGAGGAGAGTGAAAAGCAAAGTAGAAGTATTGGGCTTAAATGGAACTGACTCAAGCATGGTAAAGATGTTATTCTCCAGTTCAAGTATGTGATACTTATCATTTTGTAGATAGTGTGTCTCTTGTAGGCAGTGGACCTCTTGTGAGCAGTGTGCTTAGGCAGTGAGCCCTAATTGGCGTGTGGCATTTTTGTTCTTTCTATTCTTCTAACAGAGAATACAATCTTGGGTTAATCACCCTGTGGTTTTTCCCTTAACCGGGTTTTCCACGTCAAAATCTTGGTGTCTAAAGTGTTGAATTACAAAGTAGATTTAAGTGCTTAATCGGAAGAAAGTTTTGGACAAATGATTCACCCCCCCTCTCAGTTGTCTATCCTGAATCTAACATCAACAACTATCAACAATTAGACACAACTTCTAAAACATCTAGTAGACTCACTAAGTCAACTTAACATGTGAATTATGTGTGATGTGTGAATATTATTTAACTAATAAATAGTTAAATAATATGAATTATTCACACAAGGGTAAATCAGATAGGTAACAACCCTGTTCACACCAACACCCCCCCTTAAGTGCAACTTAGGGAGTAGCTGACTAAAGCAAAGATGCAATGATGGAATGATGGGTCCCAGGTACTAGGCCATGTTAGGTACCCATGTACAACAAATATCAAGTGGAGAAAAGGAGAAAACCACATGGGACAAAACTCCTCTTCAAGAGTGAGAATGCATAAAATAATGGAAGTGAAAGAAGTGATAGTAGGAGGACTCAACATGACCCCCAAGGACTACTTCTATCACATATATACAATCAAATACCTACCATAGGAGAGCAAGAGTGAGACTATAGGTCCACCCCCACAATGAAGTAGCTCCTGTACCGATGGTGAATGCCTGAAGAAGAATGTTGAAGAGAACCATGTACCTACAAACAACATTTCTCCCCTTAGGAAGAAACCAATCCAAAGGTTGATGTAGTAGAAAATTCATCTCCAAAAAGAGAGATGAGGGAAGAAGTCTCATGATGGATGTCTCTGAAGACTACTGAAATGTCCACATGTAGGAATCAAAGAATTGCACTATGCAATAAGGTGTGACCAATCCAAAATCCTGGGTAGACTCATGAAGAACAATCTCCAAAGATGAGGTAGAGGGGATAACAGTTGTGTTGTAACTATCATCAAAGAGGGGAGATATCCCCTCAAATGTGTCCTCCAAATCTGCAATATGAGTCTCACAAAACAAGTCTGATATGTACCTATAATTAAAGTATCCCACAAAGCTGTGTCTGAAAGACTAGAAGTATCCTACTCAACTGAAGTAGAAGAAACCATGTCGATGTTGATCTTTGAAGAAGTAGGAGGTTGAGGTGATGGAATCTTAGGACTAGTCTCATGAACTGAAGTGGATGAAAGAATACCAAGGTTTAAGTGACCAAACTTCTCCTCAGAAACATGATTCACACTTGATGCATGAGTGTGAATATCAATCAATGGATCTACATCTTCAGAAGAAGCAAAATGGGAGAATGTATACAAGTGAGATGCGTGATCAACCATCCCAATAGCAATGATATCTCTATTCTCCAAGTCTCTTATGATCACTAAATCTAGAGCAAACTCAATTGTCTTCCATATAACACAATGAGTAATATGGTAGATGGAAAGGAGATTGGTTGACAAGGAAGGTACACAATAAATTTTTGAATGTACCCTCACCAATATCAATAGTCCCTTTTCCAGTTGCATGCATGTACATGTATTGCTACCAATCTAAATAGGCGGCAAAGTACATGACTCAAATGAAGAGAACATCCCTTGTGAAGATGCCATATGATGAGAAGCTCCAGAATCAAGAAGTCATCTCTCTAACTGAAGACTTGCAGAAGAAAAGAGTGCTTGTTTGTTTCCCTTATTTGTCCCATTAGCAATGCTTGTCATCTCTATCTGTGTAGATGATGATGATGTTGAATAAGAGGATGTACTAGGTGACATGGATGATGGTAGTTTGATATTGTGCTTTTGAATAATGTGAGTCAACTCATCGATTTTCTTCTCATAACACTTATATGCATCATGTCCTAGTTTCTTACAATATGCACACTTTGGTCTCTCCTTCTTAGATGATTCCTCCTTGGTAGAGGATGAGGAATTAGGTGAATTATTTGACTCCTTTGCTTGCTCATTGTTCTTGAAATCCTTATTTTTTGTTTCTTGCCTTTGCTAGGTGAATCCTTTTGATCCTTTGTACCCTGATTAGCAAGAAGAGCTTGAGGCCAAGGAGAATTCAATGTGCCCATGTGTACTAACTTAGCTTTCTCCCTTGTGAGTGATGTGGCAAACTCATCAAGTGAAGGCATTATGAATGCTTTCCCAAATGCATCCATCATAGCATAAAAGGTAAAAACAAAAATTGAATAGTCAGGACCAAGCTTGCCAAGGATTGAAAGAATCAATTGAGTGCCCTCTTTCTCAATTCCACATTTTTTGAGCTACAATCTAAATGATTTTATCTTTGTGAAGAAGTCTCAGACGCTTGAAAAGTCAGTTGGATTCAAACCAATTAGTTCATTCTCCAATTTGAAACCTCTCATAGTATCTTTCTTACCAAGAGATTCTATAAGGTAGTCCACACTTGATTAGGTGTATTACAAGATTCAATATGAAAAAGAAAATTAGGAGAAATAGACAAGCATACTATTCCATAGGCTTGATCACATCTATTGTACAACTTTCTCTTTTCCAAGTGACCAAACTTCTCCTCAGAAACACAATTCGCACTTGATGAATGAGTGTGAATATCAATCAATGGATCTACATCTTCAGAAGAAGCAAAATGGGAGAATGTATACAAGTGAGATGCATGACCAACCATCGCAATAGCAATGATATCTCTACTCTCCAAGTCTCTTATGATCACTGAATCAAGAGTGAACTCAACTGTCTTCCATACACCACAATGAGTAATCTGGTAGATGGAAAGGAGATTGGTTGACAAGGAAGGTACACACAATAAATTTTTGAAAGTACCCTCACCAATATCAATAGTCCCTTTTCTAGTTTGCATGCATGTACATGTATTGTTACCCATCAAAATAGATGGCAAAGTACATGACTCAAATGAAGAGAACATCCCTTGTGAAGATGCCATATGATGAGAAGCTCTAGAATCAAGAAGCCATCTCTCTGATTGAAGACTTGTAGAAGCAAAGAGTGCTTGTCTATTTCCCTTGTTTGTCCCATTAGCAATGCTTGTTGTCCCTGTCTGTGTAGATGATGATGATGTTGAAGAATAGGATGTACTAGGTGACATGGATGATGGCAGTTTAATATTGTGCTTTTGAATAATGTGAGTCAACTCATCAATTTTCTTCTCATAACAGTTAAGCACATCATGTCCTATTTTCTTGAAATATGCACACTTTGGTCTCTCCTTCTTAGATGATTCCTCCTTGGTAGAGGATGAAGATTCAGGTGAATTATTTGACTCCTTTGCTTGCTCATTGTTCTTGAAATCCTTTTTTTTTGTTTCTTTCCTTTGCTAGGTGAATCCTTTTGATCCTTTGTACCTTGATTAACAAGAAGAGATTGAGGCTGAGGAGACTTCAATGTGCCCATGTGTACTAACTTAGCTTCCTCCCTTGTGAGTGATGTGGCAAACTCATCAAGTGAAGGCATTGTGAAATCTTTCCTAAGTGCATCCATCATAGCACGAAAGGTAGAAATAGAAACTGAATAGTCAGGACTAAGCTTGGAAAGGATTGAAAGAATCAATTAAGTGTCCTCCTTCTCAATTCCACATTGTTTGAACTACAATCTAAGTGATTTTATCTTTGTGAAGAAGTCTTGGATGCTTGAAAAGTCAGTTGGATTCAAACCAATTAGTTCATTCTCTAATTTGAAACATCTCATAATATCTTACTTACCAAAGAGATTCTCTAAGGTAGTCCACACTTGACTAGGTGTATTACAAGATTTAATATGAAAAGGAAGATCAGGAGAAACAGAAAAGAATATTGTTCCATAGGCTTGATCACATCTATTGTACCACTTTCTCTTTTTTGCAGCTACTGTTGTTTCAATTTCTGTACCCATTGTTACTCTGAATTTTCAAACTTCTTAAATGAATCTCCATTTTAGTTTTCCACTCATGATATTTATATGGTGTCAGTAGAGGAAGTTTGTTTGGATCCATGATGCAAGAGTACAAAAAAGAACACAAATACAACCCCCCTATTACTCAATCAATGAGATCAACCCCCAGCAAAAAATGATTGTGGCACTTTATAATTAGTCCAATTACAATTGCCACAAGCCAAAACAATAAAGTGGTCTTTGATTTTGGTATAATGCAAAAGCCAAGAATGAGCTATAACTAAAAGTATAATTTCTAAGCAAAACTAGATCAAACTAATTACAGATCTAGAAATTACTCAAAAGATCATGCACTTTCAAAAAATATTTCACCAAAAAATGTTACCGTATGAGCTTGAACGAAGCCTTTGAAGTTCTAAAAATGGGAACTACTGAGGTACAGTGATGAAAAACTACAATTTCTAGACAAACCAGGCACCAAAACCAAAATATGATTCCCCCACTATGAAGCCTACGGAATTCTAGCCCAAATAAAAAATTACTCAAAAATGGAGCAAAAATAAGCAAGATATGAGCCTCTGAAGTCTGACTGTCAAAACAAAACGCTCAATGGAGAGGGGTCTGGCCAAGAGGGGTAAAAATCCTAACGTCACTACTGATGCAATGATGACATCAGTAAGTCAGCAGCTGGAATATGCTTTTCGTCGATAAAATATTCCCTGTATGAACACTAAAAATGACGTCACCTGTCATGAAATGGCATCATGCTGACATCAACAAATGCACAATTTTTTTCCTAGAATATGCTAAAACCCTGCCAGAATATTCCTATACCGCCAACAATTTTTGGGATTTTTGTCAAAACCACTTGTATTTTACATGAAATCACCTTCTTTTGCGGAAAACCACTTGATTGTCATAGGAGATAGCCGCTAGAACGCCTGTAGATGATTTTTTGGTAGATGTTTGAACAGGCCAGGGAGTTTGTGTGTTGTCGGTGATGTTTTACACTCCTGTGGGCAGTATGAAATGCTCCGTCGAGTGGTGATGAAAGCTCTCAGTGGGCAGTTTAAATGATCTGACTGACGTTTATAACCTTCTGCTGAGCCTTAGAAGCCGGTGAGGATTTGTTTAACCGTGAGTGGGAAGAATATGGCCGCTAGGTGAAAATGCTACTGTTGGTCGGGTGTTTAGTCTCTGCCAACAACTAACGATATAAATTTTTCCAGCCACACTGTTGGGTGGGAGATAGAGTGGTGGTTTGTGCCCTATGTGGCGCTCCATAGAGATCTAGTATTTGCGTACCCTATGACAGGGTACTGTGCACCCTATAGAAAAAAATAATCTGCATAATAATAAATAACCCTGCAGACAACAAATTAAACTAGTGTATATAAACTTTACCCAACAGATATTATCCATGCTAATTTTGATGACGTATACATTGCGCAAGCAGTACGCCTTGCAAGATTCCCCTGTGCAGAGAATATTTTGTGCATTCTGTACGACATCGATTTGCAAAAAAAATGCCTTTTGCTGCAACTTTGTTCAATTTCAACGAATTGATTGTCGATCTTGGGGTTTTTGGGCCTCTTGAGTGCGATGGCAGGGTCGGATTTGACCCAAAATGTTTTGAAAGATCATGTACCTGTTGGATCTTACATGCACCTCCCAACTTCAAACCCTCATAGATTTAGCCTCCAATGTCTGATTTAGACGAAACAAAAGGTGATCTTGACTATCTCAGACCTCTTGGACACAATGGTGTGCTTAGATTTATAGTAGCACACTCTAAAATAAACCTACAATACAATGCCACAAAGAGGAAACTCCCACAAATCTGGTATTTCGATCAAGTCTTTCTAATTCTCCAGGTCATTAGTTGATGCAAGAGAAGAGCATACTCAACTATCAAGATTCACCACGATTTGCACTCAAGATCTCTCAAAAAATGACTAACACAAAGTGATTCTTCCTAGAGCTCTGATACCATGTTAGAGTTGGCTATGATTGGAGCCACTCAGGATCTAGGACTTCATGAAAGCACAAGAGAGATGAAATGAAAGAATAATTCTATTCTATCAATGAATGCAAAAGATTGTTACAAAGATTGTTATTACAATGTACATGATATGCCTTGCTTATAAAGACAAGGATGAGAGCTAAGATGTTGTAGTCATGTGACAAGTATGACATGTGACAACTATAGGATAATATGACAACTATCAACTAATATCAACAACTATCAACAACTAGACACAACTAGAAACATCTAGTAGAGTCACTAAGTCAACTTAACATGTGAATTATGTGTGATGTGTAAATATTATTTAACTAATAAATAGTTAAATAATATGAATTATTCACACAAGGGTAAACTGGATAGGTAATAACCCTGTTCACGCCAAATGTTCACTAGACATTAGAAAATAATTATAATAATTATTACAAAATATATTACAAATTATACTTTCTAAAAAACTTACTTTGAGGGATGCAATCTTACAAAATCTCATGTCATAGAGACTTCATTTGATTGCTAAAACCTTGCCCCAAATCATCATTTTTGTTAAAAATTAGGGGAACAAAAACTGATGGTTCAACTAAGGGCCTTCAAACTAGTGACCTTTAGCTAAAATCCCTTTAGTCAAGGGCCCTTTTATATAGGTATTTTGGGTGTGCAACATTACAAATAGAAAAATGGCCTTCATTCGAATTGACCACCCCACCCACCTTCATTTGAACCCTATTTACATGTGACAAGCATTGTACTTTCAAATGAAGGACTTTCATTCAAAGAAAAAAACTTCATTGAAAGGTGTTCAATGACTTTTTCCTTCCAAGATTCATTTTTGTGCCTTGTCCCATAAGTGAGACACACCTTTATGCTTCCACATGTTTATTTTCACAAATTATACAACTAACACTTGCACCCATAGAAGGTTCAATGAATACGGCGATAGGAACAACCCACGAGTTTAGAAAATTTTCTGGGGTGAATTTTTTTACATGGTGTGAGACAATTTTCTGAGCATTATAATGCTCACATATAAAAGCCTATCGAGTAAGTAACCTGAGCCAATCACATTACTATAGAATGTCTATTAAATTATTTAAATTGACATGGAAAAGTTAAGATTATATAAATAAAAAATATATTTTTTTAAATAGAAACTTTTAGTTATTAATTTTAAAGTTGTAAAGATTTATTACATGATATCAAAATTGTTGGCAAGAGACACTCCTCCAGTATGGGCTTGTATGTTGTCATTGATGGCAACAAGGCTCATAGATCTCATTAGCATGATAGGAAGACATAACTCCATAATGTTACATTGGTTTTCAGGTCCGGTTGGCAGAAATGGCTAAGTATGGGTATATACAGGATAGAGTACAGTAAGTGGATCAGTATGCCTCTGTAGATAATGATCTGGAAATGTGGCTCAGGTATTATGTTTATACTTTGTTGATATTGTTATGATCTAGAGATCAAGTTTTGACTTCCTCTGGAAGTCACCTGAAGAAAGTATCTAAGTTCAGATAAGCCAAGGTATAGCAGGAATAGAGACAGAGTCTAAGTTTTGATGGTCCGCATTTCTCTGCAATATGATAGCATGCCTTGCAATTCTAAGGGTAAGATGGGTGATGTAGAGGACAATGGAGATCAACACAACTTTGGTGGGTGACAAGGTATCCAATAAGGTAGGACTGTTTTTATGAGTGGCAATGTTTATAAGTTCATATCAAAGGGCTCATATGGAACATGGCACTAAACACCTAATCCTCTAAAGGTAGACATCTAGAGGATCCTTTGACACCTAGAAGGATACCCCTAATCCATCTAACAAGTATTGTCTACTCACAAAACACTACTTCCCTAACAATGTTGTCCTAACCCTTGTAGCCCTGTTTTAGGGTCTGTCAGAAGATTACTTGCAGTTTAGGCACTTTCAAGACAGGAACATCCTTGTTTAAGATACCCTTTAGGATGCCTTACAACATGTCAAAGACTCACTGTGGGTTGTTTTGCAACATGTGCCACTTTCAATAAGGTTGTCCTACTACAAAGAGCCCCAATTAGCCCAAAAATACAAAGCAAGTACCATCTAAAGGAGTCACGGTACTTTCTGACCCACTTGAACACATTAATGACATAGCAAAACTAAGGATTTCATGGGTTTTAAGGCCTCATAGTCGACTGTGTGTGAATTGTACTATGTTGTTCTCTTTAGGATGCACCTAACACATGGGTTTGCTAGGTTCCTCATGCAATCTTCACAAAACCCAATTCTTTGTCCCAAAACTTCTCATGACACTTTAAAATGAACTTAAAAAGGCCCATTCCATTGATCAAGAAGGTTTCAAGTCAGTGGAATGGAGAGAAAAACCATGATTTCTGTTCGAAACCCTAGATGAGGGTTTATCAACCAAATTTTAGAAAAAGGTAGAGAACTTTGTTATACAATGGTTTCAAGAACTCAAACAAATTGTAATGCAATCTACACTCGCCCCCTTTTCAAACAAGTATCATTTGACTTTGCAAAACATTCGTACCGGAAAGCAATATGGTCTGGAACAGCGTTTCACACAAAAAATGAGTAGAAACTGTAGTTTTTTATTTTATTTTTCTCCTCCAAGTCACTCCATACACCATGATGAACATCCTCAAGGCTTTTTTTGAAGCCTCCATCAACATGGAAGTTAGTTGGAGGGGTAGTTTGGATTGGTGGGAGGCTAGAAAACTGCCCTGCAACCACCACTGCCCCTGTTTTATCTTTTGCTATAACTAATTGCATTTTGATCTGTATTTACAAGGTTTTTAAAACATTTTACAAGATAGATAAGCCTTTGACAAGGCATTCAACTCTTAACATGTTTTCTAGGTGCCATTAAAGGCTACAAAGACATAAAACTTTCCTTATTTGACTGCCCCTATCAACAATTATTGGCATCAATCATGAAGTGATCATGACATGGTTTTCAACCTTATTACAAATGCATCCAAATGGTCTTCAAGACCTTATTACAACATTGGACAACATGAACAACATGAAAAAAAATGTGGATCCTCATGATCCTCTTGGTGCCCCTGCACTATACTCCTGGGGGTGGAAGAGAACTCAAGTCCCTTGAGAAATCAAATCAACAACTTTCGTACCATGTTTGATAATGTCCTCTTCACTCATCCAAGTGGCATCTTCAGCAGGTAGGCCACTCCATTTGACAAGGTACTCCTTGTAAGTCCTCCTTCTAGTCTTCTTCAAGACCTTGGTGTCCAAGATGCATTCCAATTTCAAGGGTTGATTGGGTGGGAGACCCTTAACCATTCTGTTGTTGCTGTCATATCTGCCTCTAAGTCTGCATCATTACCACCCCTGTAAGGAAACAAATCTGAGATATTAAAGATAGGATATATGGCCAAGCCTTGAGTAAGCTCAATCTCATAGGCATTAGGCCCAAATTTGTGCACAATCCAGCAAGGTCCTATCTTCTTCATGAGGAGTTTGGTTGGATGCCCCTTTGGAAGTCTTTCCTTCTTCAAATGTGCCATGACCAAATCCCCAACCTTGTATTGCACATCTCTCTTTCTCTTATTGGCTTTATTCTTGTCCTTCTCATTATTCCTTTGAAGAGTCTCTCTTACATTATCATGGATGTCCTTCATGGCCAATGCAAAGTCTTCACCTTGAGCACTCTTCCTCTCCAATCCATGTAGACCTCTCAATTCAAGAATGCCTCTTGGGTGAATCCCATAGACAATCTCAAATGGACTCCTTCCTGTGCTTCTATTGGTGGAGTCATTGTAAGCAAATTCAGCTTGAGGTATGATCATATCCCATGCTTCTCCATGCTGCTTTGTAAGACATCTAAGAAGATTGCCCAAGGACCTATTCACTACCTCAGTTTGGCCATCAGCCTAAGGGTGATAGGCTAAAGTGAATGACAATTGAGTGCCCAACTTCTTCCATAAAGTACGCCAAAAGTGGCCCACAAATTTAGGATCCCTGTCAGTCACAATGTTAAGAGGCAAACCATGGATTCTAACAATTTCTTTGAAGAAAAAACTAGCAATATGAGAAGCATCATTAGTGCATTTACATGGCAAAAAATGAGCCATCTTACTGAATCTATCCACCACAACAAATATGCTATCAAAACCTCTTTGAGTACTAGGAAGACCCAAGACAAAATCCATGCCAATACTCTCCCATGCCCTATTAGGAATGTGAAGTGGTTGATATAGACCAGCATTAGATGAAGTACCTTTTGCTCTTTGACAAATACTACAACCCTCAACAAATTTTCTGATGTCTGATTGCATTTTTGGCCAAAAATAAAATCTTTTCACCTAATCCAATGTGTTATCCAACCCAAAGTGACCTCCTAGTCCACCATAATGCTTTTCCTTTATGATGTTCTCCCTCATGGAACACCTAGGAACACATAACTAGCCGCCTTTGAACAACAACCCCTGCTGCAACAAAAACTCAGAAAAATCAGAATGATATGCATCCAAAAATTGAGAGCAAACTTCATATACCTCCTTGAAATCTTCATTATCTTTGTACATATGTTTGAGAGCATCAATCCCCACAATTTGTAACTGAATTTCTTGCAGCATACACACCCTTCTACTCAATGCATCTACCACTTTATTGGCCCGTCCCTTCTTGTGTTTGATTAAAAATGTGTATGCTTGGAGTTGTTCAATCCATTTCATATATGCCTGTGACTGAGTTTCTCCTGTGAATTTAGAAAACTAAGTGCATGGTTATCAGTATAAACAATAAACTCCTTAGGTAATAGATAGTGCCTCCATTTTTTCAAAGTTTGCACCATTGCATACAACTCCAAGTCATAAGTAGAATATTTCCTTTTGGCGTCATTCAATTTTTCACTAAAGAAGGCAACTGGTCTGCCCCCATGACTCAAGATAGCCCCTATAGCAAGGTTACTAGCATCACATTCTACCACAAACAACTTATTAAAATCAGGCAAAACAAGAATGGGCTGTTGTGCTACCTTTTGTTTCAGAATTTCAAAAAAATCATTGGCTGCCTTTGTCTAAGAAAATCTATATTTCTGCCCCCCTTTAATGGTATCCAAAATAGGTGCACAAATATGACTAAAACCCCTTATAAACTTCCCATAGAATGTTGCCAAACCATGAAAACTTTTTACATCACCTGCTGTTTTAGGAGTTGGCCATGATAAAATAGCCTCTACCTTTGCTGGATCCATCTTCAAATTACCTTGGGAGATGACAAAACCAAGATAGGTGAGTTCTTCATTCATAAAGACACTCTTCTCCATGTTAATCATCAATTTCTCATCATGCAACTTCTTCAAAACCTGATCCAAGTGCTGCAAATGTTCTTCCTTGGTCCTACTAAACACAAGAATGTCATCAAGATACACCACAACAAATTTTCCAATGAAATCTTGCAACACCTCATTCATAAGGCACATACAAGTACTTGGGGCATTGGATAGGTCAAATGGCATCACCAACCACTCATAAAGACCCTCATTTGTTTTAAAGGCTGTCTTCCATTCATCCCCTTACTTTATCCTAATTTGATGATACCCACTCTTAAGATCAATCTTGGAAAAGCATCTAGCCCCTCCCAAACAGTTCATGAGGTCCTCAATCCTTGGCATAGGGAACCTATATCTTATGGTTATCTTGTAAATAGCCCAAGAATCTGTACATAGTCTCCATTTACCATCCTTTTTAGGGGCTAGGACAATTGGGACAACACATGGGATAAGGCTCTTTCTCACCAAACCCTTATCTAGTAATTCTTGTACTTGCTTGGCAATCTCTTCATTTTGAGAAGGTGTCATCTTGTAGGCTACTTTGTTTGGCAAAGTAGACCCTGGGATGAAGTCAATCTGATGGCTTATGTCCCTAATAGGTGGCAATTCATTAGGCATATCCTCTACCATGATACCCTTGTATTTTTCTAACAATTGTTACACCTCCTTGGGAACTTCTTCCTAACTAGGACCATGCAAATTAGGACTATTTTAGGCTTCAAAATTAGAGCATACCATTGGGTTCCTTCCTCCTTAAGGGTGTTAAGAAACTCTCTACCACTTACCAACATGACACTTGACCCTACATTATTCTCCATACTTTCATCCGGCAAAGGATCCATTTTATACTTCCTGTAGACACCTAAAAATGTCTCGACCACCAAACTGACTCCCGACATCCCTAAACTTACCAATTCCCTTTCCAACCAATTAATTAAATTTTTATTTAATTAATCACCCCTTTCATTTCCTAAATCCACACCATTTTATCCCCAAAATTGAATTAATTTTAATAATTCAATAGTCCAAAACCTTAGCCAAGTGATTTAATAAATATGCAAAATTTATTAAATCAATTCCCCATTTTCCCTAAACCCAATTAATTAGTTAAAACCTTGTTAACTAATTAATCCAGCCTACTAATTAACCTATCCCTACCCTAGACAATTAAATAGCTATTATTTAATTGCCTACTCTAGCCTACCTCATCCTAGCCATAGGATTAATTAATTAAATCACTAATTAATTAATCTTATCCCACCTCTAATCCCTCTACTAATTTATTCCAACCACATTAATTAGGGTAATCACCCTAATTAAGAAAGTCAAACCCTCATTAGCACTTCTCTCCACATTCCTCAAATTTAAAATTCAAATAAATCACACATCACATTTACTCCTCTTACACATGTCATAACTCTCTTCCCCAAAATGAACTTTTAATTCATTTTACCCTTCCCCATGTGAATTTTTAATTCACAAATAATCCATCTCACCAAACCTCATTTATTCACCCCTTTCCCAAAAATGAATAAAAGATTTACTTTTATTCCTAGGCCTCCATCTTCTAAGATCAAATCTAGGCCCTCCACCTCACTTTCATCCTCCACCATTGATCTCTCCATTCAATCTCCACCCTTGGATCAAAATCTCTCCAAAAAGTCTATAAATACAACCTCTCACAAGTCATTATCATCATCCATTTTCATGCAAAGTTACCATGCCAAAATCACATTTGAGTTAATAGTGAGTTGCACAATTGAGAAGGCATTTCACATTTGAATCAATAGTCTAGGGACAATCTTGGTCTTGGGAGCTTCTCTTGGGTGCAAGGGCTCCTCTTTCCCTTGATGGGATTAGGTTTTCCATGAGGTATAATCTTGTGTTCTTGTTTACATTTGGTTTTGCTTTTTACCTTATTGCATTTATCTAATCTACATTGGCATGCCCGGTGGGACCCACAAGGTCCAATCTAATCCTTGCTTGTGAGTTGTTGTCTTAGTACTTGACATTTTGCAGGTTTAGCGCTATTCAACCGTCGCAGCAGCGCCATTACTGCCGTATTTCAGCGCTATTTATGTTTTAGCGCTATTTCTGCGTGTTTTTCTTTTATAGGCTAACCATACTCACGTGGTTTTATTGCTTTTCTTGCTATTTTCTGTGTTGTCTGTTCTCTGTTTTGCAGGAAAAATAGGAAATACAGGGGGAGGTCATGCTAAATTTTTGAGAGAAACGACCAAGCAGATTCAGCTTCGCGTTTTGGCGCCATCTTTCAGATTAGCGCCATCTGTGTTTTCCGCAGCTTCAGAAACACCGTACAGTGGCGCCTTAACTACTTAGTATTATCGCCATTTTCTGTATTAGCACCTAAATTAGAGTTTATTAGCGCTATCATCTGTATTTACGCCTTTTAGTTAATTAGCGCTATCACCCAGTTTAGCGCTATTTTACGTAAGTCGGGTTGTTCTGCCCACAGTAGCGCCTGTAGTTGTCTATTTTAGCGCTATTTTTCCTTTCTGTTTGTTGCAGGTACTGCGGGTACTAACGAAATCTTTTTGCAGGATGGTTTGTTAAGTAGTTAGCAAACATTTTCAATTTAGAAACTAAAAAGAACTTTTGTTTGCTTTCTCATGTGTTGAACAAAACATTTCAATTTGGTGTTTTAAAATTAACCACAACTCCTTGATTGAAGTGTGTGATCATAACATTTACTTTTGGTGCTCTAAAATATACTTCTTTTTGTGTGCCAAACAAACAAACAATCAAAAACACTTCAATTTGGGCTATAAAAAGAACAACAAATTGCATACTTCATTGGATAAAAAGAACAACAAACTTGCATTTTCACGCATCTAATCAAGACCATTTAATACTTGTGTGAAGTGTCTTCGTGGTTGTGTCAAGTAGAGTGAGAGGTGTATGCTCTTCCCTCGCACCTTTTTGGTGATCTTGGGAATCAAAAACTTCTCATAACACTTTGCATTAATCACCCCTCATCTAATCCAAAGATCTAAAATTGAACCATGTTGAGTGTGATATAATCATAGGGAACACGTATGCTCTCCCCTTGCATCTTTGTATGAACTTGGGGATCAAAAGTGTTTTCATGATTATATTGCTTTTGTAATCTTTAGAGGGCCTGCCACCCCACTTCGAAAGGTGGGAACGACCCAAGCAGCATCAAGCTAAAGCCAAGCTCTTCCAAGCCGCTATATAAAATAAGGCATTTGGGATGAAAGTCTCAAGCGACAAGTGTTGTTTAGTTATACCGACAGCCAACCTCCCCATAAACCCTCCAAGGCGCAACCCTTGGAGGCTGGGAGACTCCATAACGGAGAGTAGCGCTGCCACACGTATAACCACCTGAACGGATGCCCTTACTAAGAGCCATTGTTTAGAAAGCCAAAATCCTTCTATTTGTTGACGCAGAGGGCAAAACCCTTGAAGCGGCCCCGATTCATGCAGTTCTTAGCTGAGGTAGCAGGGACAATCTAAAGGTTTGGAGAGGGTCAAGCCTTATAAGAAACCCAGATCTTGGTATGCGTGAGAAGTGTGTGCAATTGTAAGGAGGAGCCGGTGCTACCAAGATCCTGGAGCTACCCGCTTTGAATAGGCGCAGCTAGGGGATTCAACAAATATTGTCACAATCTCACCTTAGGTTGTAAAAATGTGCTTGTTCTAAACAAAGTCATGTCATTTCACAAACAAAAATCAATGCTTGTTTTGCGTTCAAATGTGTGTTAAAGTGCTTTGATTTTTCACAAACAAATTGCCAAGAGACAAAACAGTTGATCACAGTCCAAGCAAACAAAATCCAACAATCAGAACTCTGTCAAACCCTGTTTCAGCGCCATATCCGTCTTACTATAGCGCCTTTTCACCCGTGGATTGGCGCTATTTTGAGATTGACGTGCATGAGACAGAATAAAATTAGTTTGTCATATCCCAAACACACAGATCCAAAAATTTGCCTTCAGAATTCTGTTTTCCCTGTTTCAGCGCCATATCTGTCTGACTGTAGCGCCTTTTCACCCGTGGATTAGCGCTATTATTAGATTGACGTGCCTGAGACAGAACAAACCAGTTGGTCAGACTCCAAGCAGACAAAACCAAGAATTTGCCCATCTAGAATCCAAAATTTGGCCATCTAAAAATTGTTTACCCTGTTTTAGCGCGATATCTGTCTAATTATAGCGCCTTTTCACCTGGGGATTGGCGCTATTTTTAGATTGATGTGCTTGAGACAGAGGCCTATTTGGTTGTGATCTTCACCTTCTACTCTGTCATAATCCATATCCATCTCACAGAAATCTGCTAACAGTCCAGTCACTTTCTTCAAAAGTCTTCCAAAATTTCACCTTCTATTCGACCTTAGAGGATCAATCATCACCATTGTTGGACCCCTTTGATACATCATAATCAGCCCAAATACCTATCTATCCACCCCCATTCAATCCTTTTGCATATCTCCTTGGACCAAGACAAATCATTTCAAAACAAATCCACATCCAAATCAAGACCCCCCCCTATCAACAAATCGTCAATCAAAGCTTGTCATCCCTTTTGAGCCAAAGTTAGATCTAGATCTTATCATTGACATCACATTTTCCTTGAAAAGTCACTAGTCTACCTTTCAAGAAAAATAAATCACCTCTCTTTGTGTAAGGTCATTAGTCTACCCCAAACAAAGAAAATCATCATCCTTTTGTGCCACATCAAAATCTAGATCTTATCCAAAAGCTCAAGAAAACATCAACAACATCATCCTCACCATCCTAATCAAAAAACATCACAATTCCAAATCCCTTTCTCATCATCCCTCTTTGGTCCAAAATTTGTGCAATCAATATCACCCATTCACATCACCCTTAGGATAAAACCTTTGGAAAATCATATCGATCTTCATCCTACCCTTCTACTCCATCTCACTACTGCATCCCTCTTTAGGTCCAACAAAAAAATCAATCCAATTCTCTAAGGTCTCCATCTCCATTCCACTCCACTCCTCGTCACAGTCATACGCGTATGCCCATCACAAGATCACAACATAAAAAGAATCAAGCAATGGCGGAACAATGGAACTTTGGCTTGCCTAACACCAACAATACCAACATACCCATTTATCAAACATACAATCCACCTACATATTCCTTCATCCCATTTGGTGCCAACGACCCTTTTTCATTCTTACCACAAACACAAACACAAACACTAACACCACCACCTCCACCAGATGTCCCCACCATATCCCAAGATGACCAAGATGTCTTGAGCTTCACGCAAGATGCCGATAGTATGGAACTACTGGATAAAGTCCTAAGATCAGACCCAAAGAGATATCTTTATCACCTTATCAAGCTTGGCGCTCAACTTCCCCCCGTTACGACATCATCGCAACCATCCACTTCTACAACCATCCCTAACACATCAAACACCCAAACATCTACATCACATGCCCAACCCACTGTCTCTCAAACATCAACACCTAACGTATCTACCACATCCACAACAACCTCAACCGCTACCACATCTACTACCTCCACATCTGTTGCAAACATCACCCAACCCGTCGTCACCTCTACTACCACAACTACCGTCAACCCCTTCGCTTCAAACACAACGGGCATACAAGGCAACATCACACAAGCAGGTACCTCCACAAGTATGCCCCCACCAAACCCGCACACCCTTGCCTACCTACGACAACTATTCTCACAACAATCCCACAACACATCTAACCAATCCAACGTCCACATACCCAACGTCAATCCCATAGGTCAACATAATCCCAATCCCCAAATACCACCACATGTTCTCCAACAACTCTACGCACAACAACAATCCCAATCCAACGTCCACATACCCAACGTCAATCCCATAGGTCAACATAATCCCAATCCCCAAATACCACCACATGTTCTCCAACAACTATACGCGCACCAACAACAACAACCACCAATCAATCCAAACCCCAACCCGCAATACCAACATCTCAACCAAATCAATCCCCAACATCAAATCCCACCTCACCTCCAATATCTCACCAACCAACAACCCTACACATTACAACCGCAACAACCACAAGATCTCAACACCGTCCTACAAGGCCTAATTCAAAAGGTGGATGACCTACAAACTGGGATCAAACACAAACAATATTCTTTTGAGGATATTTGCCCCTACCCATTTGACTGCACATTGTATATGCCCCCTTTCCCTAAAAACTTTGAAACGCCGAAATTTGACAAATACAAGGGAAAAGGAGACCCTAGGGACCACCTTAGAGAATTCTACATTGCCTGCCTCAAAGTCTCTAACAACGACACATATCTTATGAGACTCTTTCCACGAAGCCTTGGCGGCCAAGCCGCTGAATGGTTTGCCCATCTTCCACCTGGAATTCGAACATTTCCAGAGCTTGCGGAGAAGTTTGTCAACCACTTCTCCTACAACTTTGAACATGAGATGTCTATGACCGACCTTTGTAACACCAAACAAAAGAACGGCGAAGCTTTCGCTTCTTTTCTACAAAGGTGGAGGGGCTTAGCAAGCAAGCTCCCATGGCCTATTCCTGAAAAACAACTCGTCACCATGTTCGTGGCCAATCTCAATCAAGAATTAGGTTTTCACTTACAGATTCTGTGCGCATCTACCTTTGAAGAGGTTATTGACAAAGGCACCACTGTTGAACGAGCCCTCATCGCCAAGGGTTCTATCAAACTTTACGATCCTAAATCTCACAACAACAGCAACAACAATAACAACAATCACAAATCCAATCACAGCACCCCCAATACCAACAACAATACCAACATGCAATCTAATGATAAATCACGCTATTGGGGGAAGAACAAGAATAACCTGAACGACGGTGTCACTGATGTGAAGGCCGTCCAACACATCCAAAACCACACACCGGCACACACATATGCAGCAAACGCAAATAACCAAAGAGGACCAAATAAACCCCGCAAACCTCGTCGAAATTTCATGCCGTTAGCAGAACCTATTGAGGACATCCTCGATAGATGTCTCAAGCAAGGAGAAATCACACTCCCGCCAGTCAGACCACGCCAAGACAATGACCTCAAGGCAGCATGGTATAATGAAAATGACTATTGCGAATACCATCGTGTGGCAGGCCATAAAACAGCTGATTGCATGCAATTAAAACATTGTATCCAAGACTTAATTGATCAAAATCTCGTCAACCTTGAGCATAGTGCACAGCCATCACCAAACGCTAACCTTGGAGCTTACAAGGATCCTTTGCCCAACCATAACAAAGCTTCATCATCCAACCAAGCGTACAACGTCACTCCACCACCCACACACTACGACTCCATTGTCAGCCGCATTGAACCTTCATCCCACTTTGTCAACACAATCACCATTCGGGCACAAGCACCCGATTGCGCCGTAACAACCCATCAAGGCCGTGTCTCAATCCGCATTGCCCCTCCCGCTGAATCGACACCCCCATCCACATCTGATCCCCTCCCCCCTCGTCCAAATGCCCGTCCATCACCCACCACTCGATATAGCCTCCTAGACCATCTAGGAAAGACTCCCGCACAGATCTCCATCCTCGAGCTGCTTCGCACGTCACCCCGCCACAAGGACATTCTCGACAAAGCCCTTTTGGAAACACAAGTCCCTACAAACTTGGATGTCAATCAATTTCAAGCCATGGTCAGCCATATTGCTACACCACACCATATCACATTTTCTAAAAAAGATCTCCCTGCTTCTGAACATCTACATAATGACGCACTACACATTGAAGTCTGCATTCACAAACACACCATTAAAAGAGTCCTAATAGATGGTGGTTTCGGCCTAAATATATGCACTCTAAAATTGCTAAAACACTTGGGGTACTCAGATGTGGTTGTGGATGCTAACGAGTGTATAACAATCAAAGGATATGATGACACCGAGAGACTATCCGAGGGCACCATCAAACTCCCTATTCAAGTGGGCTAGAAAATCCTTGAAACCAAATGTCAGGTGCTGGATCTTGACCTCCCCTATAACATTCTTCTCGGCCGCCCATGGATTCACGCCATGCAAGCCGTCCCCTCCACTTTCCATCAATGTCTCAAATTCCCCCACAACGGCACCAAAGTCACTATCTATGCCGATCCCCGTCCCTTGCAATACTGCAGTTTCTTGGAAGGACACAACCAAACCTTCTGTCCATACAACAAAGCCACTACCCAAACCATCCCAACAGCTTCCACCTCATACATCGACCCTGCTAACATCGCCACCACTTCATCCCAATCACCTTCACTGCCTGAGGTCAAGATCAAGCTCAGCGACCAAGGCTGTGGGGAATACAACCTCCACGGCACCTTTTGTGTGGGCTTATTACCCACTCCTAAGACATTTGGCACTCCAAACACAGAGGCAGCTGACACAGTCATCATCAAGTGCAAACCCTCGCCCGTCTTTGAGAAAAAACACCTTCTGGATCAGGACATACTTGAAGATATTTCATCCTGGCTTTACAAGGACAAAGAAACAGAACAAGACATCCCCACCATCCCAACAGACAGCTATGGCAAAGGTTTTGAAATAGTCAAAAGCATGGGTTACAAAGGACAAGGTGGCATTGGCCTTCATGAACAGGGGATTGTAGAACCACTGCAGGCAACAAGAAACCCCTACACTCAAGGGTTAGGGTATGGTCAACCACAACGCATCCTTAACACTGGCGAATGTATCTTAGCCGAGTTCGCTCCGGTTTCTCTAGACGTCGACAACATCAATGAAACGGACCTACAAGACTCCTTTAGCGATTTTGCCAACTTCTTCGCCTCCTCCATTTGCACCATCTACTCCGTCACCACTCTCGCCTCGTCATCCAATGACCTACCATTAGTATACCCCGACCTCATCGATTGGGACCAACGAGGACCTCCTATTCTTGATATCGCCCCTAATGACGAAGCCATTGCTGAAATGATGGGAGTAAGAGACAACTTCCCCTTGGGAGATCATAGAGCTGGATACATCATGAAACTCAATCCGGCTGCCTATTTTGGGGAGACAACCCCTGCTTCTAGTCACAAAAATACAAAAACAAAAAATGGATCTGATGGTAAAAACCGTTCCACGGCAGTATCAGATCCCAAAAAAGTAAAAATAAAAGACGTATCTTCTGGTGAAAACCTCCATGAGGCGCCAGGGGATGGAAGCATGGGCCTCCCCGAAATAGATAAGGTATATCCTGAGAGATCACCCATCTTGGTTGAACCAGCACAGGAGATGAATCTAGGGACAGAGGAAGAGCCGAAAATAACATATAGAGCAGAATCTCTCAGCCTATTCGAACAGGAAGACTTCTTGGCATTCTTCACACGAAGAAATCGCAACTTTGCGTGGACTTATGCAGACATGCCAGGGCTAGATCCCGCCTTGGTTGTTCATCATCTCGCAGTATGTCCCGATGCCAAGCCAGTCAAACAGAAGCTCCAAAAGATGAATCCTTAGGTTGCCCTTCTTGTCAAAGCAGAGCTTAAAAAGTTACTAGATGTGGGATTCATACGTCCAATTGATTATCCTGAGTGGGTTTCGAATCTAGTACCTGTTGCTAAACCAGATGGCAGAATCCGTTGTTGCACTGACTTCAGAGACCTCAACAAGGCATGCCCGAAAGATGACTTCCCCCTTCCCAACATCAATATGATCGTGGATCTTACCGCAAGACATGAGATGCTATCTCTCATGGATGGCTTTTCAGGATACAACCAAATCAAAATTGCCGAAGAAGATCAGCACAAGACATCTTTTATATGCCCATGGGGTACATACTATTGGGTAGTAATGCCATTCGGCCTAAAGAATGCAGGAGCTACTTATCAAAGAGCAATGACTGTCATCTTCCACGATCTCTTTCACCACATCATGGAGGACTACGTTGACGACTTACTCGGCAAATCAAAGACCAAACAAGAACACTTAGACGTGCTAGCCAAGATCTTTGACAGGCTAGAGCAATATAATGTTCGTCTAAATCCAAAAAAGTGTGTCTTTGGTGTCACTTCAGGTAAATTGTTGGGATACATCGTCTCCAGACGAGGAATCAAGGTAGATCCGGCAAAAGTCAAAGCTATTACTGAAATGCCACCTCCTAAAAACTTGAAGCAACTGAGAAGTCTGTAGGGTAAACTACAGTCTATTCGTCGATTCATTGCTCAACTTGCTGACAAATGTCAACCATTCCAGCATCTCCTCAGGAAAGATACAGCTTTCACCTGGACTACTCAATGTCAGGATGCCTTCGACCAACTAAAAGCATATTTGGCTAATCCTCCTGTTCTATCTCCACCAAGACAAGGAGAGCCCCTCCTCTTGTATATCTCCGCAACAGACACAGCAATTGGGGCTTTGTTAGCACAACATGATGAGCATGGGAAAGAAAGAGCCATCTACTACATTAGCCGCACCTTGATTTCCTATGAGCTTAATTACACACAAATTGAACGAGCATGCCTCGCCCTTGTCTTCACGTCCCAAAAGTTAAGACATTATATGCTCAATCACAAGACTAAGCTCATTGCTAAGATCGACCCACTCAAGTATTTGCTAAACAGAGCAGCTCTCATTAGAAGAATGGCAAAATGGGTCATGATTCTCACTGAATTCGACATAGAATATACAGAGAGAAAGGCAATCAAGGGACAAGTCATCGCAGATCAGCTGGCTGAGGCACCTATTCAAGCAGAACATCCTACAATCGCAAAATTTCTAGACGAGGCCATCTTGACAATCACACCAGCCGTAGACACATGGAAAATGTATTTTGATGGATCCTACACTCACAGAGGCTCGGGGGCAGGCGTCCTGTTTATTACCCCTCAAGGCGACACGATCCCGAAATCATTCAAAATCACATTTCCATGCACAAATAATGTCGCAGAGTATGAGGCCTTTATCACAGGACTCCGCATGGCCATCCAATGGAAAATAGAAAAACTCACTGTGTATGGCGACTCTCAACTAGTCATCAGGCAGGTCAATAATGAATACAAAACTAAGGATGATAAGCTCCTTCCTTACAAGAAGATGGTCGATGACTTTAAAGATTATTTCAGTGACATTCACTTTGAGCAGATCCCATGGTTAAACAACAAAGCGGCAGATGCCATGGCCACCATTGGATCTCTGGTTGACATGAAACAAGGCAGCAAGAAATGCGAATTCCTAATCGAAGAGCTCCCCATACCAGCATATGACGTACCTCAATCGAAACTAGTGTGCGAAATCGTTGGTCCCCTATCCCCCTGGTATCAGGAAACATACCTCTATCTACATGATAATACCCTCCCCAACAACTTATCCCCATCATAGAAAAAATCCTTCATCTGTCGAGCCTCCCGTTTTATCCTTGTAGGTGACACCCTTTACAAAAGGAGTCTTGATGGAACGCTTTTACGATGTTTAGACTCTAGGGAAGCTGAGGCAGCTTTGGAAGAGGTACACGCCAGTATTTGTGGAGCACATTCAAGTGGACCAGCTCTTTCTAAGAAGATCCTGAGGACTGGTTATTATTGGCCCACCATGGACAAAGATGCACATCAGTTTATCAGAAAATGCCTCCCATGTCAACAGCACGGCGATCTTATCCACGCACCAGCACAGGAGCTGCAACCAATCACAATGCCATGGCCTTTCTCACAGTGGGGGCTCGACCTCATAGGTAAAATACACCCTCCATCTTCTAACGGCCATAAATTCATAATAACTGCCACCGAATACTTCACAAAGTGGGTGGAAGCCATACCACTCACCTTCACCACAGGTATCCAAATCTCCAAGTTCATTCTCCATTACATCATCTGCCGTTACGGTATCCCTCACTCCATTGTCACTGACAATGGAAAGCCATTCAAAAACCAAGAAGTTCGTACTTTGTGCGAAAAGTTCGACATCAAACACTGATTCTCCACGCCATATTACCCCCAAGGATACGGTCAAGCAGAGGCGTCTAATAAAACCATCCTCCGCATCTTAAAAAAGACAGTCAATGAAGCTGGCCGCAACTGGCACCTCCAACTCAACCCCGCCCTATGGGCTTACCGCACCAGCATCCACACTCCTACAGGAGCCACTCCATACTCACTAGTATTCGGATCTGAAGCCATCTTACCTATAGAGGTCGAGCTCCCATCTCTCAGAGTATCTCTGCAAAACATTATCTCTGATGAAGATTATCGTGTCGCCAGGTTGCATCAACTTGAACTACTGGATGAGAAACGCCTCGATGCATTAAACCACTTACAGGCATACCAAAACCGCCTCAGAAGAAGCTACAACAAAAAGATCAGAACCAGAAATTTTGAGGTAGGTGACTTGGTCCTAATGGAAAATCAGAAGAACCTGCAAGAGCGTCCGAAGCAAGGCAAGTTTGAACCGAATTGGCTAGGACCTTATGTCGTCACTGCCGATTATGGGTCATAAGCTTATCAGCTTGCAACACCAGAGGGGCAGCCTCTAGATGAGCCAATGAACATCTTACATCTCAAGAAATTTTATGCATAACCCATCTAGTACCCCAAGTCAAAAAATCAAAAAAATCAAAAAATTAAAATACCAAAAAAATTAGAAAGTCAAGAAAAAAATCAAGAGTGCAATAAAAAACTTCCAATGGTGAAAATCACTTCGGTGACGCCTTGGATAAGTACCATGGTGAAAACCTGTTTCAGGCGCCATGCGTAGTGGCCGGTTCTACCATCTAATAAGTCCTCTTTTGATCATAACACTCCATCCCCACGCATCCCATGGCTTGAAATTCTGAAACATCAAGTTTGGTCGCCCATTTCGCACTACCTTACCCACCCAAAAACCCATCCATGGAATAAGGATCCTTGTAAGCTCTTGTTTGTATAGTTCATAAAATCAAAAAATCCAAAAACATCATAAAATCAAAAAATCCAAAAACATCATAAAATCAAAAAATCAAAAAACATCATAAAATCAAAAAATCCAAAAAAATCATAAAATCAAAAAATCCAAAAACATCATAAAAATAGAAAATCCAATAACCCCATACATCAATCTCGCATCCCACCACAATCATCTAAACATGGCTCCACCCTCATCACATCACATCGCTAACCATTCCCACATCATCAAGTCTTGCCAGAACTACATATTCATTTCGCCCGCATCTTAAAAGTACCTTGATCCCGTGGACACAGGGTATGTAGGCAGTCTGGAATACGAAGGATGTTTCCAGTACTCAGGTACCTAAGATGCACCCATCCCACCCCTTGGGATGGTTCCCATATCACTGAGCTTTCTAGATCTATGAAATGATATGCACGCTACGTATACCATTGAAACATGGTCCCTCGCGCAAAAAATCATCAAGCAACATACCAACTCTAATCTTACAGTTGGCCCGAATGTTTCTTTTGCCCATCTTCCACAAACTCTCCAATCACACACCAACAGATCTGCGTCCTAGGATATGTCTTTCCCACAATGGACAAAAATCTATCATTCTATCATCACGTCTCTTGGCAAGAGCACACAAAGGCTATTTGTATCTTTCGTTGGTCTTTTTGCTTATTGATTTTTATCTTCTTTGTCTCGCTCCAAGCAATCTCCAAAGCTACCTTGATCTCATTATATCATGGTACACAGCAGATAATGCCTGGAGTAGACATAGTCATTGTTTTTGTATGCTGTGCTTGCGGGTTGGTTTCATTACTCCAAGAATAGTATTCATATCTTGAAGTTCAGGTCGGTTCTAGCATGATGGGTCATATTTGCATCTACAGGCATCAACACCTTCTATACACTATACACACTCACTGCTATGAGTCCCCTTCCTCCACTAGACAAGATTATACTACCTTGGGCATGCATGAAACCAACCTATTTGTTTGTAGGTCTAGTCCATGCAATCGTAGGATATACATCGTCACCTAGGTCATTTTATACCTTTGTGAACTGTATCCTATATTGCTACATTAAACTAAGAAATGCTCTCAATTAATTTTGTGCAACTACTGATACTAGCTCAACATCATCATCCCAATCACTCAGTCACCTATCCCATATTGGCCTAGATTTGATCAACACTTTTCCACCCCTCCCCCCAATCTAACTAACCCCATCTTATCACCATCTCTCCACTTAACCCATTTTGACCCGACCCAACCCTCCCCCCCCCTCCCCCCTCAATGACGTGGTGTCTTATGATCTAGCACCCCCCCTCCACCCCTATTATTCCCCCATCACCTAACACGATCCCCCACAGTCTCGCCCCTCAAGGTCCTCACAAGGAACATCATGTGTATCAGGACTAGGACATATCACCTATCACCTAGTTTGCATATCACCTATCGCCTAGTTTGCATCACATTTTAGGTTCATTTAAATCCATTGCATCACATGTTAGTTGCATATCATTTTAGGTTCATTTTAAATCCATTTGCATCACATGTTAAGTTGCATCACATTTTAGGTTCATTTTTAAATCCATTTGCATCACATGTTAAGTTGCATCACATTTTAGGTTCATCCTAATCCATTTTGCATCTTGATCCATCTAAGTTTGCATAAAACACAAAATAGATTCATTTTAGCTGCATACCATTAACATCATATCACATTCATTTATCACATAGGCGCATCATAAAATTAAAACTAATATCATCACATTGCATTCCATACATATAAATAAACAATTAAGTTGCATTATAACATCATCATCATAACATATCATCTAGTAGCATATACATAATCCCATACAATTTTCATCCATAATAAATGATTGTTAGTCCGCATATTCAGTCACATCATATAGTCCATAAAAATCACTAACACCATGCATCCATCAAAGCACACACATCATACATCCACAACATATAAAGTATAACATATGCATCCATCATATAAGCATCATCACAATAGAATATCATAAGCCATCAGAAGTCTCGCATCATATATAATCACCGCAAAAAAATGTACATCTCTCGCATCATCAAAAAATAAAGTGTCCTGATACAATGCCTCCAAGGGCTATCATGAAATAACTCTCACATCGAGGATCCTCTCTCTGAGGGAGTAGGAGATGATGACCCTAGTCGAGCCTGTGATCCCGATGGCGGCTGTGGCTGTGGCGCTACTGGTACCTGGGGACCCTGCTGGGGCACATGTGAGGGCGGAGGCATCATCTGCTGTACTAACTGCACAGATCTTGATCTATGTGATCTCAATGCCCCCGACCTGCTGACCTGGCTATAACTCGGTGCTCGCTACGCTGCAGGTACGGCTGCATAGTATAACCCCCGATAGTACTCCATCCATGCTCTGGCATCTGCTAGCTCTCCCTATACCTGAGCCATCTGTCCCTGTATCTGAACTACCTGACCCTGTGCCTGGCTCAACTGCCCCTGCATTTGATGTGCATGTGTCTGAGCCTGGGCCAGCTGAGTCTGTATCCCTGCCAAAATTGGGGCAAGTCCGCCACCTGCAGCCTGTACAGCACTCAACGCAGTCTCTGCCTGATGTGCTCTCTCGCGCGCTGCATCCCGCTCTAGCCTCAAATCCTCCATGTCCTCTCGACCCTGAGCCAGCTGAGCCTCTAGCACTGCCACCTGCTCATCCAATCCCTGCAGCTCTCCCAACTCGGCCTCTCGGCGCCCTAACGCCTCCTCTAGGCTGGCTACCTGAGCACGTAGGGTCTCCACCTCCTCCCTCTCCTCTCGTGACCGTCACCGAGGTGTCAGCCTCTCAGCCTCTGCCTCCATCCTTGCCCCTGAGCTCCCTGCCCCAGTGTCTCGCCTGCCAACTCACAGCTGCTCCACCCACGATGGGGATAGATCACCCTGCTCTGTCCTCGGCTGTCTCTCCTTTGTCTTTTCTTCTAGAAGGTCAAAAGTGTGCCAATGTGGCACTCTTTGGGCCCACTTTTCCTAATATAGTGGGCCATGTCATCCCTCCATCCCTTCTTTTTCCCTCCAGGGTGCAGATCTCAACCTTTTTCCTCTGTTTTTCCTCCCATCATCCTCTTTTTCCATCACTGTCACTTCTGTCGCATCCTTTCGAGAGCTTACCTGCAAAATTTTCATTTTTCCCGCTAACCTCTCGAGGGGGCATCCCCTATCCATCTCATTCCTTCCCGGCAGCTGGGGCATATTTTTCTTTGACCTGATGCCGCTTCCCTCCTAGATCCTGATGCCACGTCAAAGAGGGGCAAATGTAGACACCTAAAAATGTCTCGACCACCAAACTGACTCCCGACATCCCTAAACTTACCAATTCCCTTTCCAACCAATTAATTAAATTTTTATTTAATTAATCACCCCTTTCATTTCCTAAATCCACACCATTTTATCCCCAAAATTGAATTAATTTTAATAATTCAATAGTCCAAAACCTTAGCCAAGTGATTTAATAAATATGCAAAATTTATTAAATCAATTCCCCATTTTCCCTAAACCCAATTAATTAGTTAAAACCTTGTTAACTAATTAATCCAGCCTACTAATTAACCTATCCCTACCCTAGACAATTAAATAGCTATTATTTAATTGCCTACTCTAGCCTACCTCATCCTAGCCATAGGATTAATTAATTAAATCACTAATTAATTAATCTTATCCCACCTCTAATCCCTCTACTAATTTATTCCAACCACATTAATTAGGGTAATCACCCTAATTAAGAAAGTCAAACCCTCATTAGCACTTCTCTCCACATTCCTCAAATTTAAAATTCAAATAAATCACACATCACATTTACTCCTCTTACACATGTCATAACTCTCTTCCCCAAAATGAATTTTTAATTCATTTTACCCTTCCCCATGTGAATTTTTAATTCACAAATAATCCATCTCACCAAACCTCATTTATTCACCCCTTTCCCAAAAATGAATAAAAGATTTACTTTTATTCCTAGCCCTCCATCTTCCAAGATCAAATCTAGGCCCTCCACCTCACTTTCATCCTCCACCATTGATCTCTCCATTCAATCTCCACCCTTGGATCAAAATCTCTCCAAAAAGTCTATAAATACAACCTCTCACAAGTCATTATCATCATCCATTTTCATGCAAAGTTACCATGCCAAAATCACATTTGAGTTAATAGTGAGTTGCACAATTGAGAAGGCATTTCACATTTGAATCAATAGTCTAGGGACAATCTTGGTCTTGGGAGCTTCTCTTGGGTGCAAGGGCTCCTCTTTCCCTTGATGGGATTAGGTTTTGCATGAGGTATAATCTTGTGTTCTTGTTTACATTTGGTTTTGCTTTTTACCTTATTGCATTTATCTAATCTACACTTCCTACCATTCTTGGTTATGACAAAAGAGTTTAACTTCCCATCATGTTGGGCTTGAACATCATATTGCCATGGACATCCTAATAACAAATGACAAGCATCCATGGAGATTATATCACACAAGATCTTGTCCTTATATTCCCCTATCTCAAACTCTACCCAAGTTTGTTCATCTACCAAGACTTGTTGCCCCTTATTCAACCATGACACTTTATAAGGACTAACATGAGGAAGTCTTTTCAATTTCAACTTATCTACCATTTCAATAGAAACCAAATTTTCAGTTGAACTTGAATCAACAATTACCTTGCAAATCTTACCATAGGCCTTGCATGTTGTCCTAAACAATGTCTTCCTCTGAGGGGGTTCTTGTGTTTGAGGCACCTTCAACATGGTTCTCCTCATCATCAAGTTTTCTCCATCATGGACTAGGGCTACACTTCCAATTGGAGAGTTAACACTTTGGCAATCTTCCTCTTGGATCAGCCGGTTCCTTCTCTCTCCTTGAAGCTTGTTTCTAAGGGCATTTGAAGGCTGGATGTCCCACTTGGTTACAATTGTAGCACCTCCCTATGAAGACATTAGGACCTCTCCCTAGTCCACCAGATCTACCCCTTCCATTGGGTCTCCTTCCTCTAAAGCCTCCTCTAGAACCTGATTCTCCACTTTGTTCTTGGGAACTAGATTCCCCTTGACTTCTTTGGGAATGATTTCTGCCTCCAAAACTGCCCCTACCTCTGAAATTTCTGCCTTCTCTTCCTCTATTTTGTTGATCTCCTTTCCTCTTCAACTTTTCTTCTTCCCTTAGTGCCATTTGAAAGCATTTATCCACTGTTTCAGGGGTTAGTATACTGATTTCATCTTGTATACTAAATTTCAAACCATTTAGGTACCTTGCCACTTTACCTTTTGCATCCTCCACATGTCCACAATGAAGAGATAACTTGTGAAACTCCTCGGTGTAAGTGGCCACATCCAAATCTCTTTGTTTGAGATTTTGCATCTTCTTGTAGATCTGTACCTCATAGTCTGATGGAAGGAATTGGGACTTGATCCTCTCCAACATTTTGCTCCATAAAGAGATCATACTCTACCCACTCTTCACCCTCTCACCTTGGGTGTAATTACACCATGTAAGGGCAACACCCTTGAGTTTAGTTTTTGCAAACTTCACCCTCTTGTTCTCAGGAACTTCTTTGTACTCAAAATAATTATTCAAGGCCTCAATCCACTCCATAACCTCTCAGCATCCATCTTCCCACTAAACATTGGGATCTCCATCCGAGCCTCTGATGAATCCTTACCAAGTGTCTTGATGGCTTCAAGAAAGTATTTCTGATCAGTAGGTATTTCTGTCTGCCCTTGGGGTTCTTCTTCTTCTCCATCAGACTCCTCATATGACCTCTTTCCAATCCTCAAGGCTTTCAATTCTACCTTGAGTCCATCCTTGACTCCCAATTTAATCATCTCTTCCATTTCTTGAAACTTCTTGGCCACCTCAGTGGTCATCCCCTTTGGAGGCATGATGCTAGCCTTCACTCTCCTCTGCTGACATACACAAGGGACCTTCTCACAACCAAAAATAGAACCCTATATGGCTCTGATACCACTATGATGTAGAGGCCAATGGATATCAACACAACTTTGATGGGTGACAAGGTATCCAATAAGGTAGGACTATTTTTATGAGAGGCAATGTTTATAAGTTCATATCAAATGTCTCATATGGAACATGGCACTAAACACCTAATCCTCTAAAGGTAGACATCTAGAGGATCCTTTGACACCTAGAAGGATACCCCCAATCCATCTAACAAGTATTATCTACTCACAAAACACTACTTCCCTGACAACGTTGTCCTAACCTTTGTAGCCCTGTTTTAGGGTCTGTCAGAACATTACTTACAGTTTAGGCACTTTCAAGATAGGAACATCCTTGTTTGAGATACCCTTTAGGATGCCTTACAACATGTCAAAGACTCGTTGTGGGTTGTTTTGCAACATGTGCCACTTTCAATAAGGTTGTCCTACTACAAAGAGCCCCAATTAGCCCAAAAATACAAAGCAAGTACCATCTAATGGAGTCACAGTACTTTCTGACCCACTTGAACACATCAATGACATGGAAAAATTAAGGATTTCATGGGTTTTAAGGCCTCATAGTCGACTGTGTGTGAATTGTACTATGTTGTTCTCTTTAGGATGCACCTAGCACATGGGTTTACTAGGTTTCCTCATGCAATCTTCACAAAACCTAGTTCTCTGTCCCAAAACTTCTCATGACACTTTAAAATGAACTTAAAAGGGCCCATTCCACCAATCAAGAAGGTTTCAAATTAGTGGAATGGAGAGAAAAACCATGATTTCTGTCAGAAACCCTAGAGGAGGGTTTATCAGCCAAATTTCAGAAAAAGGCGAAGAACTTTGTTATACAATGGTTTCAAGAACTCAAACAAATTGCAATGCAATCTACACTCACTCCCTTTTCATACAAGTATCATTTGACTCTGCAACACGTCCGTATAGGAAAGCAATATGGTCTGGAACAGCGTTTCACACAAAAAATGAGCAGAAACTATAGTTTTTTATTGTTTTTTTCTCCTCCAAGTCACTTCATACACCACGATGAACATCTTCAAGGCTTTTTTTGAAGCCTCCATCGACATGGTAGTCAGTTGGAGGGGTAGTTTGGATCAGTGGGAGGCTAGAAAATTGCCCTGCAACCACCACTGCCCCTATTTTGTCTTTTGCTGCAACTAATTGCATTTTGATTTGTGTTTACAAGGTATTTAAAACCTTTTACAAGATAGATAAGTCTTTGACAAGGCATTCAACTCTTAACATGTTTTCTAGGTGCCATTAAAGGCTACAAAGACATAAAACTTTCCTTATTTTACTGCCCCTATCAACAATTATTGGCATCAATCATGAAGTGATCATGACATGGTTTCCAACCTTATTACAAATGCATCCAAATGGTCTTCAAGACCTTATTACAACATTGGACAACATGAACAACATGAAAACAAAATGTGGATCCTCATGATCCTCTTGGTGCCCCTGCACCAATGGGGAATGTGTAAAGAGTCCTTGATACAATTTTGGAAGTGTTTTGTGATCTGTAGTAGTCGTAAGTCAGCAGATGAACCTGTGAAGCAAGCTCTTGAGGAATAGGCCGACTAGTGAGATAAATCATGATGCAGAGAAAGGATAGTGTGTGAAAGATCTATTCAAGTATTTGAATGATTAGAGCTGACATATATGAACATGTTTGGGGAAAGATTTGGGTCCGCATGACACATAGTTCATTGGATTGAGCTGACAAGGTACATCTTTCTATGTACTCATTTCACTTCTTGGATGCCAACTTGAGAATGGATCAAATCTTAATGCGGATATATAAAGGTGATGAATTTCAGTTGTGTGGTGTGTAGATGTGGGATTTGTGAAAGAGGATGTGAGCATTCGAGCATGCGAATAATAAAGTAGAGTTAGAAGATCAACAACGATGAAGACTTCGGATTTAGAATTCAGTTGCTAAATGACTGCACCCTGGCATAATGGCAAATGCTTATGTAGTATTCAGTTATCATATGTAATATGAGTGGAAACAAGCTTTTCATCATCAAGGTAGTGAGCCTTCATTAGGGTTTAACAACCCTTATTGTAATCTTGCTAGGTTTAGGGTTGAGGCAGTGAGCCTGCTAGACCTAGTTGTACTTCATGGCAGTGAGCCAGCATGTTCTAGGCCCGTGGAGTGACCAAGCCTGAACATTATTTTTGTAAAGATTACAATATATATTTGAGAGCTAATCCTCTCCATGGTTTTTCCCTTCTTGGGTTTTCCACGTAAAAATCTTGGTGTTCATGTGTCATGTTTTCATGGTTGCTATTCATATGCATATTGTGTTTTTGTTTAATTAATTTTGGGAAACGACTGAAAGTTAAAGTGCATGAAAATATTTTTAGAACACTGATTTGTTGATTGTCAGGAACACTAAGAGGGGGGGTGAATCAGTGTTCTAAAAATCTTTTCATGCACTTCAACTTTCAGTCATTTCCCAAAATTAATTAAACAAAAATACAATATGCATATGAACAACAACCATGAAATCATGACACATTAACACCAAGATTTTACGTGGAAAACCCAAGGGAAAAACCACAGAGAGGATTAGCTCTCAAATATATATTGCAATCTTTACAAAAATAATGTTCAGGCTTGGTCACTCCATGAGCCTGGAACATGTTGGCTCACTGCCATGAAGTACAACTAGGTCTAGTAGGCTCACTGCCTCAACCCTAAACCTAGCAAGATTACAATAAGGGTTGTTAAACCCTACTAGCGGTTCACTACCAGGCTCACTGCCACGATCAACATCTTTTTATATATGTGATTGAAGTACAACAATTCCTCTGCTCTGCTCTGCCTCTTCTCTGCTCTTCCTCTTCTCTGCTCTACCTCTTCTCTGCTCTACCTCTTCTCAGCTCTGCATTTTGGACCTTTCTTATGATCTTTTCATTTTCTCTCTAGGACATCTTTTATACAACTCAACTACAAGTATTTATACACTACATCAACCTTGGAATGATCATCAAGGTCAGAATTACAATCATCAACCATTGGAACAACCTCCACGGTCGGCATTACAAATATTTACAAAATAGGTCTTGACCTATTACAACCTTATGCAAAGGAGATGAAGTAAAAGTGTATGTGGATCATGCCATGCCTTAGCTGGAACTCAAACATGATCTTCAACGCTACAACATGCTTCCACAATCTTCAAGGGATCTTCGTAATCACTAGGATTAACCAAGTCAACTAAGACTGGTTACACGCTACGTTATCTGGGAACAATCTTCAAACACAGTCTCAATTTCTTAAAGCAGACCAATGTCAAAATAGGAACATGATTAGAAGACATCCACAAGCATGTTATAATCATCAGGAGGAACTACACAACCTTTAACCACTTTACCCATATGAATCTTCACATCAAAACACATGAACTTCACTGTCTTCAACTATCAAGAAATAAAGATATCTTGTGGACCACCAAACCATGAACCATTGCAACTGTAGGCACTCATCATCATCCCAGACTTCCCTCTAGAACCACAGAGCAAAATACTTTATTACAGAGGAATGTGGAGTAGAATACTTTCTCCCTGTCCCATCTGAACTTACAGAAAAAGAAGGTTTCACTCTGGTGAACACAACTCACTCAGATCTTCATGCGGAGGACTCAAACCTGGAATGTAGCATCCTCATACATACCTCTAACTTACTTCCAATCTATAGACCATAATATTCAAGCAGCAATAAATGTGGAGCAGTTTACCAGACTGTTCTTCAACATACATCTCACCGTTTGTACTGCACTTCACTGTAACTCACTTGTTTCTTCCAGAGAGGCTAATTTTTTCAATATCCTCATCATACAATGCTTCTAAACAAGTAATAGAATAAGATACAGTTGAGACCAATGAAAACAAATATATGTTGACATCAATGACAACACTGATTAGGCACATACTTGAAACAATCTCCCCCTTTGTCATTGATGGCAACATATGATGTGAAAAACTGTAACAACCATCAAGACACAATTTCTCCCTTTCTCTTTATAGATCTGCACTCTTTATCTTTCTCATTTTTTCAAATGACTTCTCTCCCCCTTTAACATCAATGGAAAAGGGCACATACTTGCACTCTTCTGCTCTGATCTAATCTCTTTTCTAAACTCTCTGACTACTCCCCCTTTCTTGATGCTTTCTTTGACTGCAACTTTGGTTCTTCACATGAGCTTCTCTTTTGCTTGGTTTGTCAGGCCTCAACTTTGAATCTTGGTGTTGCCACACTATTTCCTCTATCAGCAACACTTTTCCTTCTATAGTTCTGAATGCTTCTTCTCAGGAGTGCATATACATAGGTTTTCCTTCTTTTTCTCAGAGAACATAACCTTCCATCTTTTATCAATCATGATAACTTATAAAAATAGTGCATCACATATCACCAATAATTTCAACATTCTTCTATCTGAAGTTTTTCTCTTGCAGCCTTGCCTCAACATCAATTGTAACTATCAGTTCCTCATTACCTTTCAACCTATCCCTTAATTGCATGAGTGACTAATTCATCTGTCCCATTATGCCTCCCAATGTAGAGCATGTGACACTCTAGAGTTCAGTTCCAACATTCATCACTGACTTCTTAATCATGTTTTCAGAATCATAGTCTAGAATAGGCAACTGTGGAGAGATGCAAACCCTAGTACTCTGATACTACATACTATTCTTGGTTTGACTTTAGGACAATTTACAATGGGACTTCCTGGAAGGTACGTTCACCAACATTCTTGAATCACATATAGTGATTTTCAACTAAAAAGGCATACAAACTCAAACTTCTTTGCTCACTTGCATACTACTCATACTAAGTCATTTTAGTCTTCTGAATAAGAACCCTTCCATGAAGACTGCCATAACATATATCTTTGTGCCAGATCTCAGCACTGACCATTTGGCTGGGCGATTTATGTTGCAAGTATGGGCCTAACTTGTGTTGTCATTGATGTCAACATACTCATGTTGCATTGATGTCAAGGATTGGATGAGTTGTGTGCTAAGGATATTGAGAAAATTAGCCCTATCAGAAACAGAGAAGAATAATGAAGACAGTAAAGTTCTATGAAGTGAAGATCCCAGCCAGATGAAGATCAGAGTATGTGCATCAAAGGGTTTGTAGGTATGTGTTTAAAGATGCTTCAGTCAAGATCTGAGAGGTCCGCATGAAGATTTGGAGAAGTTATGGCCATATGAGTAAAACTAGTTCTGGCAACTATTTAGAAGTGACAAAGTGACACAAATAGGTCCAGTGAGATTCAGAAATACAATATCATGTTCTACAGATTTTGTGGTATGTTTGGGAAGCTAATGTGCATTGACAACTCAATTGGTTCGTGGTTTGTTGGTCCACAAGCAATCTTTCTAATGTGACAGTGATGACTGACTATGTTCTTGAGGTTCCGGGTGAAGATGCGATTGATTACAGTAAGTAAAAGTGGTGCAGATGTTCTTGGTGATTCAAGCAAGCTTGTGGTGGTCTCTAGATTGTGTTCAGTTCGTGTTGGCGGTCCACATTGAAGATTGAGCTCGCGAATGAAGATTTACCTTCGGGTGTTGGTGTTCTTCCTAGTTTTGGCCAACTGGATGATTTGCGCATGTTATAGATGATCTTGAAGATGTTTTGCGAAGCGTGGTGTGTTCCTCGAAACTCTAGCTATGTGTGGCCAACATTATAGTGATGCGCATGAAGTTTTTTCAATAACTCAAATTGTATTCTTGTAATTGCTCTGTAATAAAATAAATGTATGTTGTACAGACTTTGATGATCATTCCAAAGTTGAAATTGTGTATAAATAAGAGTTGCAAAGTCATTCAAAAACATCCTTGTGGTCGTGAAGATGAGGTGGTAGTGAAAAAGAGCGAAAAGAAGAGCAGAGGTGTTGAGCTTCAATGGAACTAACTCAAGCATAGCGAAGATGCTAATTTCTAGTTCAAGTATGTGAAATTCATATTCTTCTGTAGACAGTGTGTCTCCTATAGGTAGTGGGCCTCTTGTGAGCAGTGTGCTCGGGCAGTGAGCCCTAATTGGCAAGTGCCATCTTGTTCTTCCTTATTCTTTTAACAGATAATACATCTTGGGTTAGTCACCCCATGGTTTTTCCCTTAACTGGGTTTTCCATGTTAAAATCTTGGTGTTCGGTGTGTTGAATTTATTTTTGCTCTTGAATTATTGCATTATCCTTTCATGGTTAAATCTGTAATATGCTGTTGAGATATAAAAGGGTTTTTAAGTGAACAAGGTTTAGAATATTGGTGACAACTGATTCACCCCCCCTCTCAATTATCTGTCCTAATTTCAACAATTGGTATCAGAGCCAAGTTCCTCTAGAAGAAGCTTAACCGCTTGATGAGATCTAGGATGTCAACCTACAAGAAGGACAGTCCAAAGTTTGATGGAACAAACTACACTCTTTGGAAGAGTTGCATGGAATGTCACTTACAATGCATGGGAGATCAGTATTGGAACATAACTGCAAACGAATATATTCCCTGATAGAAGGGTCCAACAACTCTAGATGAGATCAAAGATGCAGAGAATAATCTTCAAGCTAAAGAAGCCCTACTAAGTGCTTTGACTGATTCAAAGCTAACAAATGTTATGGGATTGAAGACTGCTTATGCAATTTGGATGAAGCTAGAAATTTTATATGAAGGAGACAAATATGTCAAGTGTGCCAAGCTACAAAGTGTGAAAGGAAAGTATGAAAACTTGAAGATGAGTGAAGATGAGAATATCACTTCATTTATGCCAAAGGTGAATGAGCTTGTATGTGGTATTAGATGTGTTGGTTGAGTACTGGATGAAGAAGAGATTGTTGGCAAAGTTCTCAGATCTTTACCTCCTACTTATAAACACAGAGTTGCTGCTATTGACGAATTCATATCTATAACACCTATTACAAGGGATCAATTGGTTGGTAAGATATTTACATTTGATTTGACTGAGTTTGGTGATGCACTCCCCAAGACTGAATCTGCATTCAAAGCTAGTGCCTCTACAAAAGGCAAACAGAGATATGATCCAAGAGAAAGTTCCTCAAAGAAACCAACATGGTATGAAAAGTCAAGGAAAGATCTGGAAGAAGATGAGTCAAAAGTTGAACAACTTGAAGCACTTATTGCCAAGAGACTACCAAGAGGATCCAGTAAGTATGAAGGAAAATTATCTTTCAAATGTTTTGCTTGCAATAAGATTGGTCATTTTGACTCAAGATGTCCAGAAATGTTTTCAAAGCCAAACCCTAATAGATCAAGGTTTCAAAAGAAGTGTTATTATGTTCAAGAAGATGATGATGAAGGAGCAACAGATGAGGAATCTGAGATAGGAAATAGATCCAAAAGTGACTGGGTGTTCATTGCCATCAAAGAAGAAGATCCAATGTCTATTGAATCTGCCAATCATAAGATGGTAGAAAGTGCTTTGGTTGCTCAAGTTGAAGAAAAGGATGAATGGGTTATTGACAGTGGATGCTCTCACCATATGACTAGTGACAAGAGTAAGTTCATAAGTTTGGAAAGATATGAAGGTGGAATTGTAAAGTTTGGAGATAATTCTACTGGCAGAATAAGAGGCAGAGGAACCATTTTGTTTGATGGAAAGAACAAAACCAGTGATGTTCTATATGTTGAAGGTCTAAAGAATAATCTTCTCAGTGTTGGACAGTTGGTGGAAAAAGGATATGATCTCTGATTCAAAAATGGAAAATGCAAGATCTTTGAAAGCTCTGGAACTAAGATTACATCCGGTACACAGACAAAAGGTAACATCTTTCACTTGGTTGGTACTGGCAAAAGTTGTTTATTTGCTCAAGTTGATCAGAGCTAGTTGTGGCATAGGAGAATGTGTCATGTGAATTTTGATAATATCATCAAGATAAGTAACACTCAGGCTGTAAGAGATCTTCCAAGACTGGTGAAACCTGCTAACAGTTTGTGCAAAGAATGTCAGTTGGGTAAGCAGAAAAGAGTCACATTCAAAAGTAAGGAACAATCCTCAACCAGATTGTTAGAGTTGGTGCACATTGATCTATGTGGTCTGGAAAGAACCAAGAGCCTGCAAGGAGACACATATTTCATGTTGCTGATTGATGGCCACTCCCGGATGATGTGGGTGACTTTCTTGAAAGAGAAATCAGAAGCACTTGAGAAGTTCAAAATATTCAAGGCTATGGTGGAGAATGGGACTAGCAGAATCATAAAATGCCTCAGGTTTGATAGAGGTGGAGAGTTCACATCCGGAGAGTTCATAACATTTTGTGAGAATCATGGGATAAAGAGACAGTTATCTGCTCCAAGGACTCCACAACAGAATGGAGTAGTGGAGAGAAAGAATCAGATCATCCAAGAAGCATCTAGAACCATGATGATGGAAACAAATGTTCCTCAGATCTATTAGAGAGAAGCTATAAGCACTGCTATCTATACTCTTAACTAGGTATAAATCAGAGGCAACACCGGTAAGACACCTTATGAACTTTGGTTTGGCATTTCTCCTACTGTGAAGTATTTCAAAGTCTTTGGTAGTAAATGCTATATCAAAAGAGATGAAGACCTAGGCAAGTTTGATGCTAGAAGTGATGAAAGAATATTCTTGGGATATTCTACTCAAAGCAAAGCATACCGGTGTTATAACAAGAGATTGAGGAAGATTGTTGAATGTACAAATATAAAGGTTGATGAAAGCATGGAAAGCCCATCAAGGTATTATGAGTATGAAGTAGATGATCAGAATGATATCTCAGACCAAGGAGAACAAGTCCTAACTCCAACTCAGATTCAAACTAATCTGGAGAATCCAGAGATAAAAGAAGAAGAGACAAATATGGAAGAACCAGTCCAAGAATCTGAAGTGCAAGAGAATCCCAAAACTCCCAGGTATGTAAGACTGAATCATTCTGAAGATCAGATCATAGGGGATAGAACCAAAGGTGTTCAAACTAGAAGAAGAATTGCTCAAGATTCAGTAAAATATTGTTTGATTTCAAAGATTGAACCAAAGACAGTAAGTGAAGCATGCAATGATGAAAATTGGGTTAAAGCAATGGAGGAAGAATTGATGCAGATTGAAAAGAATCACACTTGGGATCTTATTCCCAAACCTAAGGACAAAAATATGATTGGAACTAAGTGGGTCTTCCAGAATAAATTGAATGAAGATGGTGAAGTAGTAAGAAACAAAGCCAGATTGGTCTGCAAGGGTTACTCTCAAGTAGAAGGAGTTGATTTTGAAGAAACTTTTGCTCTGGTGGCAAGAATTGAAGCAGTCAGATTATTTCTTGCCTTTGCTACCTACAAAGATTTCAAGGTATATCAGATGGATGTCAAGTCTACTTTCCTGAATGGTGATTTGGAAGAAGAGGTATACATTGAGCAACTAGATGGATTTCAATTGTTTGATCAAGGAGACATGGTATGGAAATTGAAGAAGGCATTGTACGAACACAAACAAGCCCCAAGAACTTGGTATGAGAGATTGGACAAACATCTCTTGAAGTTGGGTTTCAACAAAGGTACTGCTAACAGTAATCTATATTTTAAGGTTGATCATGAAAATATTTTGATTGTTGAAGTGTTTTTTGATGATATCATTTTTGGAGGGAAAGATAGTATGTGTAAGACTTTTGTTAATCAAATGCAAAGTGAATTTGAGATGTCTATGTTTAGGGAAATGAACTTCTTCTTGGGTCTACAAATCACTCAAACAAAGAAAGGAATCTTCATATCACAAACCAAGTATATGAAGGAATTGTTGAAGAAATTTGGGATGGAAGATTCAAAGGCAATGAATACTCCCATGGCAACCAGATGTAAACTGAGTAAAGATGATGAATCATCTAAGGCTGATTAGAAAATTTATAGGTCAATGATTGGAGGGTAGTTCTATCTTACTCAAACCAAGCCTGATATTATGAATGTTGTTGGTCTTGTTGCTAGATTCCAAGCTGATCCTAGAGAATCTCATGTCATGGCAATCAAGAGAATTCTCAGATATCTGAAGGGAATAGTTGAGTATGGATTATGGTATCCTAAGGACAATGATTTATCTCTTCATGCATATACATATGCTAATTGGGTAGGAGATGTGGATGATCGAAAGAGTACCAGTGGTGGTGCATTCTTTTAAGGAAAAAGATTGGTTTCTTGGCTAAGCAAGAAACAAGAGGCAATATCTCTGTCCACTATAGAAGCAGAGAATATTGCAGTAGCAGGCAATTGTACTCAAGTCTTGTGGATGAAGCAAATGCTAAGAGAGATCAGAGTGGAGTATGAAGAGCCTATCACAATTCTCTATGATAATTTAAGTGCAATAAACATATCAAAGAATCTAGTGTTACATTCAAAGACAAAACATATATCCATCAAGTTCCACTTTTTGAGAGAGTAGGTGAATAAGAATGAAGTCAGATTGGAGTTTGTACCCTCAAAGAATCAGATTACAGATATTTTTACTAAACCTCTACCTAAGGACAATTTTGAGTATCTTAGGGAGAAGTTAGGGGTTATTACCCCTCCGGTTCTAAATTAAGGTGCACTGATGTGCATCAGTCTGGTGCATCCCATAGTCATATCTTGTGATCCAGATTGATGTTAGGAGGCTGCTATTCTAGGGGAGCAGTCAGTATGATTCTGAAGTATGAAAAGTGGTTGCAAGTATGTTCACTTTGCCATTGATGTTAAAGGGGGAGAGAAGACATGTGAAAAACAAAAAGTGGTTGCTGATCAAAGGGGAGCAGTAAAAGAAGAGAAGACATGTGAATGGTTGTTGTTGATAGGGGGAGCTATGTCATTTAGTAAGGAGAAGTCCTTGTCTTGATGGTTGAAACAGTTTTTCACATCATATGTTGCCATCAATGATAAAGGGGGAGATTGTTGCAAGTATGGGCCTAATTGGTGTTTTCATTGATGTCAACACACTCCTGTTGCATTGATGTCAAGGATTGGATGAGTTGTGTGCTGAGAATATTGAGAAAATTAGCCCTATCAGAAATAGAGAAGAATAGTGAAGATAGTGAAGTTCTATTAAGTGAACATCCTAGCCAGATGAAGATCAGAGTACACACATCAAAGGGTTTGAAGATGCTTCAGTCAAGATCTGAGAGGTCCGCATGAAGATTTGGAGAAGTTATGGCCATATGAGTAAAACCAATTCTGGCAACTGTTCAAAAGTGACAGAGTGACACAAATAGGTCTGGTGAGATTCAGAAATACAATATCATGTTTTGCGGATTTGGTGGTATGTTTGGGAAGCTAATGTGCATTGACAACTCAATTGGTTCATGGTTTAGTGGTCCACAATCAATCTTTCTAATGTGACAATGATGACCGACTGTGTTCTTGAGGTTCCAAGTGAAGATGCGATTGATTATAGTAAGCAGAAGTGGTGTGGATGTTCTTGGTGATTCAAGCAAGCTTGTGGTGGTCTTTAGAATGTGTTAAGTTCATGTTGGTGGTCCGCATTGAAGATTGAGCTCGCGAATGAAGATTTACCTTCAGGTGTTGGTGTTCTTCCCAGTTTTGGCTGACTGGATGATTTGTGCATGTTGTGGATGATCTTGAAGATGTTTTGTGAAGTGTGGTGTGTTCATTGAAACCCCAGCTATGTGTGGCTGACATTGTAGTGATGCGCATGAAGTTTTTGCAATAAGTCAAGTTGTATTCTTGTAATTTCTTTGTAATAAAATAAATGTATGTTGTGCTGACTTTGATGATCATTCCAAAGTCAAAATCATGTATAAATAAGAGTTGTGAAGTTGGTCAAAAGCATCCTTGTGGTCATGAAGATGAGGTGGTAGTGAAAATGAGCGAAAAGTAGAGCAAAGGTGTTGAGCTTCAATGGAACTGACTCAAGCATAGAAAAGATGCTAAATTCTAGTTCAAGTATGTGAAATTCATATTCTTCTTTAGATAGTGTGTCTCCTATAGGCAGTGGGCCTCTTGTGAGCAGTGTGCTCAGGAAGTGAGCCCTAATTGGCAAGTACCATCTTCTTCTTCCTTATTCTTTTAACAGAGAATACATCTTGGGTTAGTCACCCCATGGTTTTTCCCTTAACCGGGTTTTCCACATTAAAATCTTGATGTTTTGTGTGTTGAATTTATTTCTTCTCTTGAATTATTGCATTATGCTTTGATGGTTAAATCTGTAATATGCTATTGAGATATAAAAGGATTTTTAAGTGAACAGGTTTAGAATATTGGTGACAACTGATTCACCCCCCCTCTCAGTTGTCTGTCCTGATTTCAACAATTTAGAATCTTCAAATACTACTCCCCTGAGCCATAATTCACAATCTACTTCTCGGAGGAAGTAGCTGCTCCAAAGCCTGGAGCAGATTCATCTCTTCCTTCATTTGTTTCCTTCCTGACCCAAACTTTGTTTATCTCTTCCTTGATTTGTGTCGGATCAACTTTTTCAACTGGTTCCCTTGATTCTAATTGGTTATCCTTCTTATTTTTACAATATTTTGCAATGTGTCTAGGTTTGTTACAATTTGAACACATAGTGTTTTTCTGATCATTGTTTCTTCCATTCATCCTTGAACTACATAGGTTAACCTTATGCCTGAAGACATTGAAGGATTTCATTGTCCTATTTGTGCCATAGCCTTTTCTCTCTTGACTTCTGCACTCATTAGCTCTATGTCCCATTCTGTGGCATGCATAGCATCTAATAGAATTCTAACTAGAGAATGATGGGGTATTTAGATTCATCTTGTTTCTACACCAGTTGGCCTTGTGACCTAACTTGTTACATAAATTGTAGTAACCATTGAAAGAAGAATACCTTTGAGCATTTGACTGCCTAATTCATGGTCTTCTACTTTTTTGATTCTGAATCTGTCTGATTCTATCCTCTTCCTGACTTTCTCTGAATCCTTTGTCTTTTTTTAATCTTTATGTCTTTTCTGTCATCATTATTTTTCTGTCCTGTCATTAGCCTATTATATCTAGCAGCACTCACACTGAATTGATCTCTTTGAGCCTGCACATTTTTCAGATCAGCCTTCAAGTCTTCAATTTCTTCCTCAAGCTTCATGCAGACTATAATTTTGTCTTTCAGACAGTTCTCAATTTTTATCTTTTCTTCATTGTCCTCCTTTAGAGTTTGTTGTAACTGCTTGATTTGTTTTCTTAAGTCTTCTTCCAAGCCCAAGTCTTCATCTGTAGTTCTTGAGTTATCTCTATCAATACTGGCAATTAGGCACATGTTCATTTGATTCACAAGAGCTTTGTGACCTTCCATATCACATTTGGTGGTTTGGGAACCTTCTTGTTCTTCAATTTGCAAATCCTTATTGGTTGAAACTAAATTCTCTTGAATGTTCTCAATAACTTTAACATTTGTACTTTCAACAATCCTTCCCAATCTACTGTTGTAACACTGGTAGGCTTTGGTCCAAGATGAGTATCCGAGAAAAATGCCTTCCTCATACTTAGCATTGTTCTTTTCCATTTTGATGAGGCATTTGCTTCCAAAGATTTTAAAATATTTCACAGTGGGCATTGATCCACACCATAACTTAGTAAGAGTCTTTCCTTCTTTGGTTGTTACTTGAACTCTGTTTAGAGTATAGACAGTGGTTTGAATTGCCTCCTTCCAAAATATATCTAGTAAATTTGCTTCTTCCATCATTAATTTTGCAGTCTCCTGAATAGTTCTACTTGCTTCTTCCATTATCTTATTTTTTTGCAGAGAGTTGTTTTTCTATCCCATAAGTTTCACAAAATATATTGAAATCATTGGAGATAAGTTCTTCTTCTTTGCCAATTCATAGGCCTTTGATGTTCATGCTTAACAATGAATGCATGAAACCAGAAACTTAACCACAGAAACAATATCAAACACAAGAGACACCAGATTTTACGGGGAAAACCCAAGAAGGGAAAAACCATGGAGAGGATTAGATCTCAAATATATATTACAATCTTTACAAAAATAATGTTCAGGCTTGGTCACTCCACGGGCTTGGAACATGCTGGTTCACTGCCATGAAGTACAACTAGGTCTAGCAGGCTCTATGCCTCAACCCTAAACCTAGCAAGATTACAATAAGGGTTGTTAAACCCTATTGGCGGCTCACTTCCATGATCAACACCATTTTATATCTACGATTAAAGTATAATAATTCCTCTGCTCTGCTCTGCCTCTACTCTGCTCTTCCTCTTCTGCTCTACCTCTTCTCTGCTCTACCTCTTCTCAGCTCTGCATTTTGGACCTTTCTTATGATCTTTTCATTTTCTCTCTAGGACATCTTTTATACAACTCAACTACAAGTATTTATACACTACATCAACCTTGGAATGATCATCAAGGTCAGAATTACAATCATCAACCATTGGAACAACCTCCATGGTCGGCATTACAAATATTTACAAAATAGGTCTTGACCTATTACAACCTTATGCAAAGGAGATGAAGTAAAAGTGTACGCAAATCATGCCATGCCTTAGTTGGGACTCAAGCATGATCTTCCATGCTACAACACGCTTCCACAATCTTCAAGGGATCTTCACAATCACTGGGATTAACCAAGTCGGCTAAGACTGGTTACACGCTACGTTATCTGGGAACAATCTTCAAACACAGTCTCAATTTCTTAACGTGGACCAATGTCAAGATAGGAACATGATCAAGAGACATCCACAAGCACGTTATAATCATCAGGAGCAACCGCACAACCTTTAACCACTTCACCCATAAGAATCTTCACACCAGAACACATGAACTTCACTGTCTTCAACTATCAGGAAAGAAAGATAGTTTGCAGACCACCAAACCATGAACCATTACAACTATAGGCACTCATCATCATCCTAGACTTCCCTTTAGAAGCGTAGAGCAAAATACTTTATTGCGGAGGAATGTGGAGCAGACTACTTTCTCCCTGTCCCATATGAACTTACATAAAAAAAAGGTTTCACTCTGGTGAACACAACTCACTCAGATCTTCATGCAGAGGACTCAAACCCGAAATGTAGCATCCTCAAACATACCTCTAACATAGTTCCAATCTACAGACCATAATCTTCAAGCAACAATAAATGTGGAGCAGTTTACTGGACTGTTCTTCGGCATACATCTCAGTGTCTGTACTGCACTTCACTGTAACTCACTTGTTTCTTCTGAAGAGGTTAATTTTCTCAATATCCTCATCATACAAGGATTCTAAAAAAGTAATAGAATAAGATGCAGTTAACACCAATGACAACAAAGATATGTTGACATCAATGACAACACCGATTAGGCACATACTTGCAACATGATTCACCCCCCCTCTCAGTGTTCCTGACAATCAACAATTGGTATTAGAGCAAGGTTCCCTGGAAAAATTTTAACAGCTTGAGGAAGATTTGGGATAGTATGATCCTAGAAGCAAGAAGGTATGGGAATTATGAAAGACACAACCAACTAGAAGCAACTCTTATGGATCTTGAAAATTCTGAGGTCAAGGATCTAAAAGATAACTTGCAATAAGTTGATGAATGCATCTTGAAGCTAAAAGAGCAAGTCAAGAAATTCAAAGACAAATACAAAGAAGTCACTGATCAATTGTTATCAGCAAATGAAGCCCTGAATGATTTGGAAGTAGAATTTATAGAAAGAACAAGAAGAGAAGATGATCTAAATTTAATTGTGAAGAATAGATTAGAAGATTGTGCAAAACTTGAAAAGAAATTGCAAATCTAAAAACTAACCTAGAAAAGGCCAAAAGCTTGATGAAATGATTGTCATCCAAAAGAGTGCAGATGACAAGCAAGGTTTCGGATATGAAAAAGGGGAAGTTCAAAATCTGGTCAAGCAACCACTGAAGTACAACAAAACAAAGGAAATCAATTCAGAAATTAGAAAAGAAGACCTAGAAGACCTCCAATTAGACAACCAAATACACAAAGGTACCCATCTTTCAATGGTTATTGTCATTTATGCAATAACTAGTCATAAGGCTACTCCGTGTAGGAACATAATAAATCAAAAGATTATATTATTCTTTGGTCAATGTTTTAATTGCAAGAAAATTGGTCATAGGGCAAATGAATGTAGAACTCAGATCAGGAAAAGTTTCAACAATGGGAGGAATGAACAATTATTCAAAGGTAAATTCTCACTTGCAATAGAACTAGTCATAGAGCTATTATATGAAGGAGTAAAGCAAGTTAGAATTCTATTAAGTGCAATACATGCTATAAAATGGGACACAGATCAAATGGATGCAGAAGCTTGGTAAGAGATAATTTTCAAAATACAAGGAACAGTCAATCATTCAATGGAAAGTATTTTACATGCAATAGATTTGGACACATGGCTAATCAATGCAAAACAAGGATGAATTCATTTAGAGAAAGAAATCAAGAGCAAGGAAACATTGCATGTTTCAATTGTAATAAAATTGGACATGTTGCAAGATTATGCAGAAGTAAAATTATGAAGAGAAATCACTATGTTGAAGAAAGAAAAATAGAATAGAGAAATGATAAGGGAAAAGAAAAGGTTGATCTAATTAAAACCAAGAAAGAAATGGACAAGGTATGGATCAAGAAAGAGGTGATTGAAGTCAGGGATCAATCAGCACTAGTATCCAATGCAGATACTTCCTCCGAGAAGTAAAGTGAAAGCTCTGGCTTAGGGGGAGCAGTATTAAAAATCCAAATCCCCTAGCTAGAAAGTGGGTGCCAGAATCCAGCACGAAGATGTATGATGAAACCTAATGTGGCACAACTCTTAAAAGAAAATCAGAAGAAAAAGGGTCAATGAGGTATATTGTGGAGCAATCCTAATCGACTGTACTCTATAGTGAAGGGTTTTAATAGCTTTTTGGGAATAAACATTTATTGACAACTAGGTCAAGCCGCACAGAGGATAAAAAGGAACTTGTTCAGTTTCAAAATCACTTTACATTTGAGGCTATCAAGTATTCAAAGAGATTGAAACAAAAATTGAACGACAACCAAGATCTGAATTGAAGCGATTCAGAGAAGGGAAACCTCAGTTCAATGAAACAAGGTATTTGCTCTGTTAACCTAATTGTGAAATTGTGAAAAATGGCAAACCCATTTGTTATTGATATTACTGAAAGGCCAAGACCCAAATTCAAGAAACATCCTCATAAAGAAACCAAAGTTGATCAACTGGGTGCATTCTCAAGTATTCCACACGAAGTTCTATATGTCGAAGATGTTAGGGCATACATTCATGCTTCCCTAGAGGAACATGGTAGAATTGGATTCATAGACCTATATCGAAATCATTTGAGTGATGATCAGTTTAACCTGAAGGAAGAATACATAATTCTAAAAGAAAAGAAATTCATCCAATACATTGAGTTTCCCACATTTGCTGAAGATGAATGGGTGCGTTACGTATTGAACAGGATCCATGATGAATTTATGTGGCTAGGAAAGGGACAACCCTTCAAGATAACAAAAGATGCAATCCAAGCAGTTACCAGATTAAATTCTACTGGAGGTATACCATTGCTAAAGGCAATTAAAAATCAAGCAATTACAGAAGCTACCGGAACCCAATTTGATAAAAGGGCAATGATTAAAGAAAATATGGACATGGAACCTCCAAAATAAAATCATGAAAAAGAAGCGTCTGAAGAAGCAGCAAGAGACACTACGGAGACTGTAAAAGAACTTTTTGAAAAAGAAGAATTAGTTCTAGATGAGCATGAATCAATCCAAGGTCCAATAAACCTAAACACAATGTCTCTTGCTCAAATGTTCAAATTGGCTTTAGTTGTCCAAGCTAAAGCAAGAAAAGAGATTTTGAAGTCCCACATTGAGGATAGTGAACTCATAAATGATGCATCCAGCATTTTGGAAAGGCTGGTGCCAACTTACTAGAAGGATACCTCTCTATCTGTCACCTGTCAACTCAAGGGACTAATTCACTCTATAAGTACACACTTTGAATCTCTTGAAAAATCTACTGAAACAAAAGTTAGACAAGAGTTTAATGAGAAAAGGCTAGATGAGTTGATAAAGTTGATAGCCCATGATAACGCTGAACTAGAAAATGGAATATAGAATATTCAGAGTGCTATTGTAGAAGCTGGTGATGTATATGAATTTTTTCTATCATGACCAGAAGTTACAAAGAAGACAAAAGAAAAGATCAAGGAGTTGGAAGAAAAACTGATGGATATTTCTAAGAATTTTGATCTGGTACATGAATCAACCAGCAACAAGGAAGCTCAAGTCATTAACATCCACAATGACTTGAATAATTTAATAAATCAAAAGTATCAAATAAAGAGTAGAATGGGACAATTGAGAAGACTGATTAGTCCCAAACTAGATTCAATGACTAAGCTTGTGGTTGAAACACAGCTTGTTGGACAAACTACCTCACCATCAAATTTACAAAAGGCAGAAGCTATAGTTTTTCTCTTTAGTGGACACATTCAGATTCTAGATAATGCCAAGAAAGGCTGGGCTACTGAGTGGGCACAGGTTAAGAACATATTCAATGACATTCTCAAATACATGTAATACAAAGATGTAGATTGGATATGTAAATATGCGGCAGAGTACAAACTCTTTTGAAAATTTGAAAAAATTTAGGTTCCGGATCACACCCTTTGCCATTGATGTCAAAGGGGGAGAAGAAGATCAGTGAAAAATGGACAATCATCTCAGGGGGAGCAGAAAATAAAGTGTACATAGTAAGGGGGAGCAGTCAAGCATTTTTCACTAAGTGTTGCCATCAATGCCAAAGGGGGAGATTGTTGGCAACAGACACTGCTCTGGTATGGACTCAAGTATGTTGTCATTAATGGAAACAAGGCTCAAAGATCTCATTAGCATGACAGGAAGACATAACTCCAGAAGGCTACATTGGTTTTCAGGTCCAGTTGGCAGAAATGGCTAAGTATGGGTATATACAGAATAGAGGATAGTAAGTGGATTAGTATGCCTCCACAAATAATGATCTAGAAATGTGGCTCAGGTATGATGTTTATACTTTGTTGATATTGTTATGATCTAGAGATCAAGTTTTGACTTCCTCTGGAAGTCACCTGAAGAAAGTATCTAAGTTCGGATAAGCCAAGGTATAGCAGGAACAGAGACAGAGTCTGAGTTCTGATGGTCCGCATTTCTCCGCAATATGACATCATGCCTTGCAATTCTGAGGGTAAGATGAGGAATGTGTAAAGAGTCCTTGATACAATTTTGGAAGTGTTTTGTGATCTGCAGTAGAAGTTGTAAGTCAGCAAATGAACCTGTGAAGCAAGCTCTTGAGGAATAGGACGGCTAGTGAGATAAATCATGATGCAGAGAAATGATAGTGTGTGAAAGATCTATTCAAGTATTTGAATGATTAGAGCCAACATATATGAACATGTTTGTGAAAAGATTTGGGTCCACGTGACACAGTGCATTGGATTGAGCCGATAAGGTACATCTTTCTATGTACATGTTTCACTTCTTGGATGCTGACCTAATAATGGATCAAATCATAATGTGGATATATAAAGGAAATGAATTTTAGTTGTGTGGTGTGTAGATGTGGGAATTGTGAAAGAGGATGAGAACATGCAAATAATAAAGTAGAGTTACAAGATCAGCAACAATGAAGACTTGGGATTCAAAATTTAGTTGCTAAATGACTACGCCTAGCATAATGGTAGATGCTTAAGCAGTATTCAGTTATCATGTGTAATCTGAGTGGAAGAAAGCTTTTCATCATCAAGGCAGTGAGCTGACAGTGAGCCTTCATCAGGGTTTAACAACCCTCAGGCTTTAACAGTCCTTATTGTAATCTTTCTAGGTTTAGGGTTGAGGTAGTGAACCTGCTAGACCTAGTTGTACTTCATGGCAGTGAGCCAGCATGTTCTAGGCCCGTAGAGTGACCAAGCTTGAACATTATTTTTGTAAAGATTGCAATATATATTTGAGAGCTAATCCTCTCTATGGTTTTTCCCTTCTTGGGTTTTCCACATAAAAATCTTGGTGTTCATGTGTCATGTTTTCATGGTTGTTGTTCATATGCATATTGTGTTTTTGTTTAATTAATTTTGGGAAACGGCTAAAAGTTAAAGTGTATGAAAAGATTTTTAGAACATTGATTCACCCCCCCTCTCAGTGTTCCTGACAATCAACAAAAATATCAGATGAATATTTCACATACACATAAAACTTAATTTGACATAAGAAAATTAAGATTATAAATTAAATATTTATTTTTTTAATAAAAATTTTAAATTACCAATTTTAGAGTTGTAAAAATTTATCACTTATGTTAAAAATATTTAAATTTTATTATTCTTTTATTTATAAAAAATATATTAATATTTTTATTATGCCGAAGGCGTTCCCTTTGTGAGAGAGTGAGTTGACTTTCAAAATCGATCATCCTCAGTGCTGCAAAAGCGTGCAAGACGATTACAGCTTCGTGAACAGTTGGATTTTGCATTTTTCCTGTCTCATTTTTGGCCGGGTTAATTTTGCCATCTTTTTCCTTGGGGAAAGCAATTTAATATGATTCATGTTTGCTTTACACCCTTATTGTTATGTTGTGATAGCTTTACGGATGACAATCGGACGCGTGTATGTCAGTGGCTAGTAGAAATTTGGAATGTTGTGCAACCCATGAATGAATGCCATCGTGAATATCATACGGTTTGAGATTGCTCCCTCTAACATGGACTAGTTCTGGTAAAAAGAAATTCTTTTCATAGTAGTTGGAGAAAGGAAGAAGCTGAAAGAAAGCAATCGGAAAGAGGTAAATTAGAAAAAGGCCCTTTCGAAAGGATTTGAAAAAAAAATTGTTCATAAAAATATTTGTTTTTAAAAACAATTTGAAAAAAAATTGTAAGGGTTTGTTTGAATAGTTGTTCATGGACGGCTGATTCATGTGAAACATGGCTAAAAACTTTAGGAAAAGGGTTTCAACAAATTTGAGCAAAAAAATGAAGACTTTATCTTCAGATTTCCCGTTTTGGAAGGAGAATTTTCCCGTGGAGATTTTTAGGGAAAAAGTATGAGATAAAAGGGGAGTTATTATTATTAATAATATATTATTATTATTAGGGTTAATTTGTAGTAGACAAGATGTGAAATTTATTATCTAGAGCCTTTGTTTTCTGAAAAACCATAGATAGAACTAATATTTATTTATAGTCGGCTTTAAATCTGAGAGAGCATTTTTTTGCACAAGAATTTTATTAATACTTTAATCTTCTGAAAGGTTTAGTTGATTTTTGTGGAAGAAAAGTTTGTATGTTGAAGTTTAGCTTCTCTCATCTGTCCATTCTCACAAACATTTTCATACATCCATCCATTCTCGTTTACCCACATTTTTATACATCTATTCTTTTGTTATTTGCACTTATTCTCTTATACTCACACAATTTATCAGCCTTGATTTCCATAAACTCTTCCTTGATTCCTAGATTCCATATTCTATGTCTTGGGTTATTTTTGTGGAGTGTGGGATCAATCTTGCATGACAAGTATTGGGACCCAAAAATCAATTTTAGAATTTAAATTGTTGACTCTTTCCATCTCCTCATAATCATTGGGGGCTAACTTGGTATTTAAAGACATTCATTTGAGCATTAAAACACATTAAATTATCATTCAAAATCCTAGAGCATACAATGAACATTCATAGGAACGCTTAGCTTTGGAGCACTAAAAAGCATTAGAATATTGCATCACATCAAAATCAATATCTAGATCACTTACATGCTTGATTCTTGTTTATTGATTTGGCATGATTGTAAATTCAATTCAATCAAGGCGGTCGAATGAGAACTTGGCCCTTGCAATCCAATGGCTTCCCCAAGGTATTTTTAAATAGTGCTAGATAGTCATCAAAGAGTAGAAATTCTAGCAAATCAAATAGAAGTTTACATTGCACTAGATTAGGACTATGCATTAGGGATTAGATTCATGTAGTTATAATTTATACATAGTCGTGGAATGTTGTGCGGCCCGTGAATGAATGTCGTCGTGAATATCATACGGTTCAAGATTGCTCGCTCTAATGCGGACTAGTTCTTGGCCATCGATGGATGCTTATGGCTCTTTCTCAAATTATAATTTGAACTTTCTAAATTCTATGTATATCATTTCATTAGACGCCGAGTTAGGTTCAAGGACACTTTGGTAATGAACGCTTTCGGCTTTTTTAATATATAGTTGTGAAATATGTATAGTCAGCATACAATTCTCTTGCTTACTTTTTTTTCTGTCAAAAGGCCTCTACATTAGGTAATATATGACCGATTCTTATTCCTCCATACGAAAGTCCATTGGATATGCTAGATTTTTAAGTGTTTAAAAATTGATCACAGATATTCTTGATATATTCAGCTTGTCTCGAAGAAGGATATTTAAACAACTAGAAAATCCCTCTGCAAGGCTTTTTAAATCTGTGTGAGCCCATTGAATGTTATATACAGTTTTTTGTTTGAATAAAGTGATACTTGTTTTTATTAATAAATGTTTAAGGTGTCTACATTTTATGTGGATTCTCTTTTCAAATTAAATTTTAAAAAATAAAAAAATTACAATTTTAAAATTATAAAGATTTTTTGATCTTTTGAAAATTAATTTAATAACTTATTTTTAATTGTAACTTAAATATTTTTTAATTACTTAATTTTGATATAATTAAAATAATGATATAATCTTTATAATATTAATAGTAAATAAAATTAATATAACTAATTATATATACAAATTATGTTATGTATTTTGAAATATATGTGTTATATATAGTTTCTTATGCGTAATCTTTATAAATTTTATTTTTCGTCATGTTGTCATTATAGACACATTTCACGCTTTTTGTTTTTAATAACATAGGCATAAATGTTTTAGCGGCACATTTACACCTTACATTACTTCGTGTGGCACAAGGATTCGAGGGTGTCAGTTCCTCATGGATTGAATGCCAATGTGGTGGTGAGAGAATCGTCAGCTTTTGAAGTCATTGGTCATGACTACCCCTTCGCATAGTCGAATGGCATTAACACCCAATGAATCTGATTGGTTATGAGGGGTGATTTGTCTACCGTAGAGGATAACAAAAGACTTGTTGGTCTTTACACATTACTAGAAATGGTAAGGGATTCAAAGCATTGTGCACATGAATTGACCGCTACCCTTGAGATTACTTTGGTTTCACTTAGCTCTTGGTGAAGCAAGCTCCCCAGGAATGAGAGGGGAGGGTAGATCTTAAATTTGATTTCCTCATAATTCTCTATCAGATGAATAAGCTTTACATAGCCATAAAGTGGAACACACACACACACAGAGGTAGGGAGAGAGACAAAGATAGAGAGAGAAGGAGAGGGACATATATAGAGATAGAATCAGAGGGACATAGATATCTATAGAGAGAGGGAAAAAGAGGAAGAGAGACAAAGAGACAAAGAGAGGAAGAAAGAGAAAATTTCAATACTTGTTTTTGGTAGCCTCTTCAATTTGGGTGGGAACTTGGCTATGAAATATAAGGAATTTATAATTTATTGAAGTCCAAATTAGTACAAAATGAAGGTTTCATCATTCTCTCAAGTTACACTCAAATGTATTGCATGCCTTACATAATTTACGATCCATGGAAATTCCTAGAAAATAGAGGAATGCTTCCCCTCTAGCCCATTAATCAACTACTACCCTTGAGATTACTTTGGTTTCACTTAGCTCTTGGTGAATGAGGCTCACTAGAAATGAGCGGGGAGGGTAGATCTTAAATTTGATTTCCTCATATCTCTCTATCAAATGAATAAGCTTTACGTAGTCATAAAGTGGAATAGAGAGAGTGATGCAAAGTGCACAATGAAACGTTTCTAAACAGGGTGAAATACCCATCAAAAACCCACAGTACAGAGGGATTAATGTTTAAACAGCTTTAAAAACCCTTCTCAAAGACCAAACAATACCGAACCACACACATTCTTCACTATCGGCCAAACAGATCTCTATCGGTGGCTATATAATTTTTTCCACACCGAAGTCTTACTCACTCCAATGTGAGACTCAACGCCCTTGTTTGTCGGAAAGACTCTGTTCATCGGAAAACACTTAAGAACCTTGGCCAATATATCGATACACATTCTTGTATATACTTTGCTTGACTTGCTATCACCAGTGAATTAATGTATCTCTGCCTAGATTTCACCATTACAACCGGTCACCCTTTGTATCTAACTCAATGTACATTCACAATATACAATCTCAACATACATTCACAACATACATTCTAAAGATGCTTTTGCGATATACACACGAAATGTACATTTGGTGAACCAACACGAAATTCACGCCGATATAAACCTCTGTATCTTGCAACCGAACAACTTACCATAGAAACTACAAAAACCTACAGAACAGAAAGCAATCTAGCACTACGGAGGTCATTCCACTGATTTCGAAGAAATCTCAACCAGTGGAATGACTCCAATCTACATTCCTGTAATTAGACCAAAATAGAAATTATTTTATTCCTTCTTCTCAATATACATACAATCAATTCTCTCCCTCTCTGTCTGTCTATACTCCTCAACGAACATAGACCCTACTATAAAGACTCTCAAATTGGAAGTTACATATGGTGGAAGGCAAACTGCCCTACAACCACCTCTACCATTCAGTTACATCCACTTATTTAGTTCGGTTACAATGACACGTATACAGATTTCAACTTTATGTTGTTACTCGGCCAACTAAGATTTAACATGGCGCTAAGGCCTTACAAACATGAAAAGACTACTTTGGTCAAAACAGAGTATGCATGGAATCCTCTGAATTCTCAGTGTCTCGAGGTGCTCCTGTACCATACAACCAACCAACAAAGATTTCCAAGTCCCTTGGAAATGTATCTGTAAAACAAAACTACCTTTTCCTACATCTCTGTCTGGCTTCATCTTTTACTTGTCTCTTCAGCTTCAGGCTTCAAATCTTTACATCAATGGAATAGTGGCCAACCAACCAACAATGGCAAACTACCATCAACATTTCAGAGTATCTTCAGGCTCCTTCTACTCCTAGCAATAGAGTACTTTCAGACTGATCAAATCCTCCATGACTAGAACACAATGATCCATCAGATGTCCATCATACACGCTGCTTCATAGACCCATTCCCCTCTTCCAACAGCAGATCCTGGAGATGCACTACCACTCTCTCTCGCAGTTGCCTCACTCTACACCCTCTTCCAGCCAAATCTCTATTGGTGAATGGTCTTGACAGACCTCCTCATCGTCTGCCCACACTACAGGAATCTTATTCCTTCTCGCAACTAGATGGCACGAGCATCTACAACAGTCTAGAAACTACTGTCAGCCTTCAAAAATACTTTCTATGATCTCCATCTTCAAAATGGTCACCAACCAAACATATTGCTTCAACTCTTCAGTTTTTCTTCAATTCTTCACCTGCCTTCTCAATGATAGAAATCACATGCACAACACCTCCGCCCAGAGCTTTCCCTAGCTCTGATACCAATTTGATGCAGAGCGCACAGAGAAATGTTTCAAAACATGGGTGAATACCCATCAAACCCACAGTACAGGGAGATAAATGCTTAATCGACTTGAAATAACTTCCTCAAGGTCCAAACAATACCGAACTACACACATACACTTCATTATCGGTGAGACATATATTATTGGCGAGCTCAAAAATCCATTAGCTGATAGACTGATGACACCTTCAGTAATTCTGCAACCGAACAACTTACTACAGAAACAACCAAAATTCAATAGAAGGGAAAACAATCTACTCCTAAGGAGGTCATTCCACTGATTTCGAAGAAATCTCAACCAGTGGAATGACTCCAATCTACATTCCTGTAATTAGACCAAAACAGAAATTCTTTTATTCCTTCTTCTCAATATACATACAATCAATTCTCTCCCTCTCTGTCTATCTGTACTCCTCAACGAACACAGACCCTACTATAAAGACTCTCAAATTGGCAGTTACATATGGTGGAAGGCGAACCGCCCTACAACCACCTCTGCCATTCAGTTACATCCACTTATTCAGTTCAGTTACAATAACACACATACAGATTTCAACTTTATGCCGTTACTTGGCCAACTAAGATTCAACATGGTGCTAAGGCCTTACAAACATGAAAAGACTACTTTGGTCAAAACAGAGTATGCATGGAATCCTCTGAATTCTCAGTGTCTCGAGGTGCTCCTGCACCAGAGAGAGAGATAGAGATAGAGGGACATAGATAGATATCTATAGAGAGAGGGAAAAAGAGGAAGAGAGAGAAAAAGACAAAGAGAGAGGGCGAGAGAAGGAAGATGGAGAGAGATGTAGAGAGAGATAAAGATAAATAGAGACATAAAGAGGGATTCACTCTCTCTTTTTTTACCATTGGATCATTGGCATGAAAAGTGCCATTTCATGATGCTCTAGTGGAGCTAGATGATCTAGACCAACCCATACCAAGCTCCACTTTTTACATTATAAAAGTACCATTACTTGATCATTAATGTAGGGAGAACAGAGCTATCCATACCCATTTACCCTGCTCCACCTTCGTTGTAGATATTACTACATTATCACCCACTAACGCCAAACTCGTTTCAGGAGATTCACATTCCACAACAAAACATACCAGAACTCCCTGGGCATTGGAGTTGATATTTTGGTTATCATTTGTGTCAGCGACAGAGAGAGGAGCAACGACACAGAGATAGGCAAAGACAAAGTTTACAAGTGAGGCCGCGTCAGGGATTGCCCGCGTACATATTACAATTTCGTCTGGCCATTTCTGCAAATTCCAAGCACAACGTTCAGTTATCACTCAATCAATTGAAAATAATTAGAATTCTATATGCCTATAAACTTTTATTACCTGCATGCTTTGAATGCAATCTTCAAGACCTGATCTGCTGATTGCTGTGACATGCACAATCCTCAATCTTTCCATCCGCTCCAAACTTTCTATGCCCGCCTCTTCCCACCTTGTTTCTGCTGTCAGCTCCTCCAACGCTCTGCAATGTTCCAAACCTTGTATTTTCTTAACTCTGTAGCAACCTTTAAGTTCAAAGACTTGGAGAGAAGCTAACTGCGCAAAACTGGGAAGCACATACAACTTGGGGCACTCAGTTATCCACAGGCATTGAATATTTATCAGACCATCAATACCCCTTATGCTCCTCACTATTTTACACCCTAACAATCTTATGTGCTTCACTGTACTTGGTAGAACTTCTATCTCCGCTAGATGTTTATTCCAGTCAAGGTAGAGAGTCTCAAGGCCGGGGCAACAGTCTTGCGGGATGGAAATCTTGGACACTTCTGTTCTTATCAAATTTATGAGCTTAAGGTTGAAGAGCGAAGAAGCAAATGACCCCGCCTGGAGATCCAATCGGCTGATTGGGCACCCTGATATATACAGTCTTTGAAGATTGTTCAGTTGCCCAACTGATTTTGGTAAAGATTTCACTCCTGAATCCGATATCTCTAAGTAATCCAAGAGATTAAGACGCCCCAGAGAGTCTGGTATAGATTCCAGCTTGGGACATCCCTCAATCATAAGATGAGTCAAGGAGGACAAATCTCCAAGAGATGTCGGCAAACTTGTGAGCAACTCACTCCCGATCTCCATCACTCGCAACTTGCTCAGCTGACTGATGTTCATTGGTAGCTCCCTTAACCTGCTGATACCGCCTAAATAGAGTTTTCTCAAGGATGCCTGATTTGTGATATAACGAGGCAACTCTTTCAATTGCTGGCATTTGGAAAGGTTCAAATACTCAAGCTTCATCATGTTTTCTAAAATGTCAGACTCTAAGGTGAGTTTAGAACATCCCTTTAAGTTGAGGTGTTGCAGGAGTGTGAGCTCCTTAAAAGAGATTGGCAACCTCCTCAATTCCTCACAATTGGACAAATCAAGATGCCTCATGTTGCGCAAATGACCAAAACTGCTGGGTAGTGACGATAGCTCTTCACACCCGGGTAACTCCAGGTGCTCTAATGACTGGAGAAGGCAAAATTCTGGGGGCAGGCTACTCATCTTCTTCCCATAACTCTTACTCACAACTAGTTTTTTCAAATCCCTGAGACATCCTATTGACTTTGGAAATCTTTGGAAATTATAGCATTCAGATATAACCAACTCTCTTAACTGTACAGGAGCCTGCAGCAAATTGTACATGAGATGGAGAGAAAACATACATACATACTATCTATCTATCTATAAAGATATATAAAGCTTTAAGCAGTTTAAAATAAGATACTTACAGCAGTGTCAGTCTCCCACAGTTCTTCTAAGAAATGTTCCGAAAACACTTTTTTGTAGAGTTCTAAAACCCTCATTTTTTTTAATGAACCAAGTGAACTGAGTTTGTTCTGCCCAATGTCAAACCAGCGAAGCCATACCAGCTCTCTTGATATATCACCAATTACTTGATTATAATAATTTCCTCTAACCTGAAAAATTTTTAATCCAAGTAAGGAGGGTGCCAGGCTACAATATCCTCCGCTTGTGTTAACTATGAGCTCCCTGCCCTGGGAACATGGATGGAACTCCTCAACTTCTCTTGTGCATCCATCTGTTATAGACATCATTCCTCGAATGCTAATTCTCTTTTAAGCAGAAAAAAACAGCGAAATCAATAAATTATTGAAGCATTAAACTTCCTGGAAACAAGAATCACACAAATAAAAGGGGATAGAGAAGGTTGTCAGGTCATTGTTTAGTGAGAAAATCAAAGAAAGTATTACTCTCACCTGTGCTTCAGTATGAACTTTAATAATCTGTTGGGGAAACCAAAGACGGTAGGGTGAATGCTGATTTGCAATTTCTCTGCCCAGATCTCTTAAGTGGTCATGCATTCTTATGCAGTCACTATCATCAATTTCAATTAGACATTTATTCAGAAGCCGTTCCAAACTGTAGAGACCACTCCACCCTGATCCGTCGCAGACTTCAATTGCCAAAGTTTTCTTCTTTCCAATGAAGAAACAAGCAGTATCTAAGAATATCTCCTTCTCTTCATCATCTAAGGCATCATAACTTATTTTGAGTTTATCTTTAATATCTTTGTGCAGTATTCTAGAGAACTTATGCAATAGAGTCTTCCAATAATCTTTGTTGGATTTACCATATAGTTGTGCTCCAAAAATCTTTAGAGACAATGGTAATCCATTGCAAACATTCAAAAAGCTTTCAACCAAATCCTCAAATTCTTGGAGTGGAGAGGGCTTCAAGAAAACATGCCAACAAAAGAGTTGCTTGGCATAAGGTGGATCTAGTAATTTCATTTTATAAATGGACGAGATGCCCCAACGTTGAAGGACTTCAAGTTCTCTTGTAGTAACTATAATCAAACTACCCCATCCAAGACTGTCCTTGCTAGGCACCAGAGCATCTAATTGGTCTTCACTTTCCACATCATCAAGAACGATGAGGACCCGAACAAATCTCAAACGGTTGGCAAGAATCCTCTTCCCTTCTTCTATATTGTCAACTGGTAGACCTTGAAGGCCAAGGTCCTCTAAGAGTTTCTTCTGTTTTCTATGCAATTTATTTTTGGAAGCGGCATCTCTCACATCTAATAAAAAACTAGACTTTTCCATAGTTGTGTATTTATTATTATATAACTGTTTTGCCAGAGTGGTCTTGCCAGAACCACCCATACCCCATATTCCCACAATTTGCACAATGCTATGGCTTTCTGCATCTTGAAATGTTGTCCTTTCAAAGTCTATGACAGCTTCAGCTAGACCAATTGGATGGTTGGCAACCACAAATGGCTCTCTTTTTATTATGTTCAAAACACAATTGATAATTTTCTTGAGCAGGCTCCCCTCATCGCTAAACATATACAACAGCAAAAACGAAATGGAACAAACATCGCTTGTGTACCGAAAATTAAGAAATTAAAAGAAAATTGAAGAAATTAAAAAAAAAATGCAACAAGATGATTGATAAGAAAAGGGTTAAGTGCTAGAGACAGAGTATTTGGTACTCACTTTTCATTATGAATGATGCCACCAACATTATATGAAACATTGTAGAGTGCAGTCTTCCACTCCTGAAGCTTTTCTAAGGTGTATCTGCCCTTCTTTTCGTGCTCTGAAAATGCAAGACCATATACTCCTTTTGCATATCGGACGTCGTCAGGCTGGACATTGTAGAAAATAGGAACAATTGTAGTCCCTGTTTTGAGCATAAATGAAAGCTCTGACAAACACCATGGGGATTGTGCATAATTAGGGGAAAATATAGCTACATGAAGCAAAGCACTGCGCATTACTTCTTCTATTTCTCTAGGCAAGAAATCTCCCAATTCAAGTTCTTGGGAATCAAGAAAAACCCTCAATCCCATGCCATTGAGGGTATTATAGAGATCGGTCGCGAGTGTTTTCTTTGCATCAGGGCCACGATGATTAATAAATACATCGTAAGGCAGCTTTCTCTCTGGGATTGTGGATCTACCAGAAGTAGATGTAGATGGTGCAACTTGTTCAAAAGCATGTGTAGCAGATGGAGATGGTGCTATCCCTTGAAAATCATTTCTAAGCCGAGTACTAGAGGTAGATGTAAATGGCACAGAATGGGATTGAGTTGAACACAGAGAAAGAAAGAAAGAACACCAGTCAAAACAGGATGAAAACAGGGTTCCCACTGAGGGTCTAGCAGATGTAGATGGAAATGGGGCAATTTCTTCAGATCCATTTGTATGCTCAATCTCTGGCTGACACCCAGTGTCACGGCTAGAAGTATCAGTAGAAGTAGATGCCATGGAACTGGATTTGAACTATGACAGGAAGAAACAATAAAAAATAAACTGTGAATGAAAGAAGGCGTGTTATCGAGGAGGTGAAGTGCTAAGTATTTGTAATAAGAGAGCGAGTACTGATAAAGATAAAGATAAGAAGTGACCAAACTGGTAGATTGAGTGGCTTACAAGACCTGTTTCCACACGGAAACCGCGTAGAGGAAACGCAGATAGATCCTGTACAACCGCAAAAGCCAATTACAGCACAGTATGCAATGCCTAAAATCAGTACACGTGGTTTGCCTGGGAAACCGCGTGGAAGGAATCCTGTGCGATCATGGGGGACACCACAACAAAAGTCTTGGTATCTTGCAATAATTAAAAACAACACAGAATCTAACTGTTCGGGATTTAACTTTATCCCGTCCACACAGGTATTTCTGTCGGCACGTTGGAGGGAAGTGCAGCCCCACTTTCCACTAGAAATCATGGGGTTGCGTAAGGAATCCTGTACTAGTACGACCATCAGGATCACTTAGAATACTTAAAAAAGACAACAAAATCTAACTATATGGATTTTAACTTTACTTTCTCCTCTCTCATCTTTACGCTTATTTATATGGGTATTTCTTGTAAACATCTCAAAATGTCTGTACACCGGTATTTTTCTATATAGATGCCATGATGAATCACTTCAAGGTAGATTTTTCCATTTTTCCTCATGCCTTTGGTAAGAATACTTATGTTTCATCATTTAAAAAAAAAAACTTGTGCAGAATGAAAATATTCTGTAGACACTGTGGTTTTGTTCTCGCGTCGATTTTTGGTTTAGAGAAAAATGATATTTATTTGATTTTTGATTGGATGTCTGTTATTTTTTTAGTTGTGGAAAATAGAGAAAATAAGCTAGTGAATGGAAGAAAGGGATATAAATTTTTGACAAAGACTCTAAAGTTTTTTGTTTTTTGGATGTAGCGCATGCAACCATACAACTAGCTGTAAGTTAAGGTTCCCACCATTGCATGGCAACATAATAGTTTGCATGGAGAGCTCAAAACAAGGTATGGACATGTGTCCAAATTTTGTCAAGGGAAAAAAATAGAGTATTTAAAAAAGTTTTCTTGGAATGTCATGGACATTCTTGTTGTGAGCATTATTCTGTTTTGGGCGTGTATCACAGTCTTCAATAGGTAATGTGTTAAAATACAAAGTAGGTTTTCAATTTTACCCTCCCCATTTCTCGTTCTTCTTCTTGTACAATCTGTTGTAATTTATCATCGTTGGTTCTTAGCATTTGATCTCTTGTAGCTTCATTTTGATGCACTTCTTCGAATTTGTTTTCTAGGGCATTGCAAAATCTACTTCTAACAAAGTCTTCTTAAAGAATTACCACTCTACCTTTCTTTCCTTCTCCAATAGTATGCAGAGCTTGATGGTGTGCACTAACAAACTCTAAAAAAATCTACACCACTCTGTAGGAGATCTTCATACCTTCCAACTTGAGCTAACTCTCCATCATGCATCACCTGTTGAATGATCCGTCTAGATTAGAAAATCATAGAGGAATGGAAACTTCAATAACACTTCTCTAACACCATTTTATGATTCTTAGCTAACAATTTTCTACATTAGGAAAAATCACTTTTATTTTGTTCATAGAGGCTACAAATTTGCAAGTAGATAAAGGCAAGAGCAAGGTTACTAGTATAAGGTTTGATGCTAGTAAGAATTCCACTTGGTGTGTAACATACACAACAGTTTTCGACTTCAAAATTCCATGTAGACACTCCTATAGAATAAATTATCAATTAATAAGATACATTTTGTCATATGTTAAAGAAAAAACTTATTTTCACAATCTATTGTGTAAAACATTTAATTCTTCTACTGGGAGCCAGTGTAAAGCTTACATTAAAGAGTTGTGTCCCTGTATGTGCATCAAAGGACCATCAAGAAGATATATATTGGAGAAAAATGATATTTATTTGATTTTTGATTGGATGTCTGTTATTTTTTTGGTTGTGGAAAATAGAGAAAATAAGCTAGCGAATGGAAGAAAGGGATAATTTTTTTGACAAAGACTCTAAAGTTTTTTGTTTTTTGGATGCAGGGCATGCAACCATACAACTAGCTGTAAGTTAAGGTTCCCCCATGGCATGGCAACATAATAGTTTGCATGGAGGGCTCAAAATAGGGTATGGACATGTGTCCAAATTTTGTCAAGGCAAAAAAATAGAGTATTTAAAAAAGTTTTCTTGGAATGTCATGGATATTCTTGTCATGAGCATTATTATGTTCTGGGCATGTATCACAGTCTTCAATAGGTAATGTGTTAAAATGCAAAGTAGGTTTTCAATTTTACCCTCCCCATTTCTCGTTCTTCTTCTTGTACAATCTGTTGTAATTTATCATCGTTGGTTCTTAGCATTTGATCTCTTGTAGCTTCATTTTGATGCACTTCTTCGAATTTGTTTTCCACGACATTGTAAAATCTACTTCTAACAAAGTCTTCTTGTAGAATTACCCCTCTACCTTTCTTTTCTTCTCCAATAGTATGCAGAGCTTGATGGTGTGCACTGACAAACTCTAAAAAATCTGCACCACTCTGTAGGAGATCTTCATACCTTCCAACTTGAGCTATCTCTCCATCATGCATCACCTGTTGAATGACTCGTCTAGATTAGGAAATCATAAAGGAATGGAAACTTCAATAACACTTCTCTAACACCATTTTATGATTCCTAGCTAACAATTTTCTGTTAGGAAAAATCACTTTTATTTCATTCATAGAGATTACAAATTTGCAAGTAGATAGAGGCAAGAGCAAGGTTACTAGTATAAGGTTTGATGCTAGTAAGAATTCCACTTGGTGTGTAACATACACAATAGTTTTCGACTTCAAAATTCCATGTAGACACTCCTATAAAATAAATTGTCAATTAATAAGACACATTTTGTCATATGTTAAAGTTCAAAAACTTATTTCCACAATCTATTGTGTAAAACATTTAATTCTTCTACTAGGAGCCAGTGTAAAACTTACATTAAAGAGTTGTGTCCCTGTATGTGCATCAAAGGATCATCAAGAAGATATATATCTACATCTTGGTAGATTGAATGAGCAAGTTGTATTCTTTGCTTTTGTCCACCACTCAAATTGATTACCCTTTCTGTAATCTGTCTAATCCCCATGAGAAAAAAATTCCAAATCCCTCTTCAAAGCATAGGCTTTGAGGACATTTTCATACTTGGTTCTATCGATCTTGTTTCCAAAAAGGATATACCTTCAATTTTTCTAGTTTGAATCCATGGAGATTATGGAAAATAATCTTTGGTACCACTGACCTTTGCAATCCTTGCTAGCTTGGGTACTTTGCCCAAAATACTAGACAAAAGGCTTGATTTTCCTAAACTGGTCCTAACCCGCAGATTGCAACTTTCATTCCTTGTGTTAAATGTAAGTTAATCCCTTTTAATGTTGATTTGTTTGAAGAGTGATCCCATGAAAAATCTGTTAGGAAAATAAGCGGTGCATAATTGAAATAAGCAGTGAAATAGCAATAATTCACACAAAATAGACAACACAAATTTATGTGGAAAACCTGGTAATGTACCAGGGAAAAACCACGGGCAAAGATCTCTCAATTTTATCCTTGGAAGAAAATTCACTGTTACAAAAACTTTTTCTCATGCTTTCGCATTCAAGCTCGACTAAAATAACCACGAAAAAATACATGCAAAAAATAAATCCTTTCCAAAGAAGAATTTCCATGCATAAAAGCGCAAATGGCACTTCCGCATGCAATTTTGGATGGTGAACATGTGTCATATGGCCACAAAAAATTTCTATGCATTTTTTATCTCGATAGCTATGTCAATTGAAAAAATTTTGGGTATCTTTTCCAATGCACTGGATTGAATCTCTTCCTTAGGTATAAAAATGTGGCAAAGATGTCTAGTGACACCTTGGTTTGAGCAAGCATAGAAACTAACTCGGTGAGATTATAGATAGGCACTTGAATTATCCTGAAAGTTGCCAAAGTAGAAAGAACTCTACCTATTGTTAGAGGGATCCCCATCATTACATAGGAACCAAAGGTGGAAATAGACACAAAGGTTGGTGCTGCCCAATAGAGAAAAGTCATTAGAGCAAATGTATATAGATACTTCTGTAGCCAACCTCATTCAACCCCTCTCAAATCTTGGATCCTATGTAGATATTTAGTCTTCCAAGCTTGCAGTTTTAGTGTCCTCATATTCTTTAAGGTCTCAGAGGTAGCCCTCATGCATTTATCCATTTATCATTTGCTTCCATTAGCTTATCTTGATACCTGTCTTGTAATTTAGCAAAAGGGGTATTCCCAACCGTTATTGCAACTATGGCAACTAGCCTTACAATGCAAGATAAGCCCAAGTTGTTGTACATAATTACAAATGCAAGGAAAACATGCACAGGGAAAGCCAAATATCATGCATGTACCAAGCAAAATTTCCAATCCTTTCCACATCCACACTCATATAATAGATAATTTCACCACTTGTGTGGTTCTATCTAGACCTATTGGAAAGAAACAAACCCTTCCTATATATTAGAGTTGCCAGGCCTGACCTGACTCTTAATCCAAGTTGTTGAGCACCAAAGTACCATTGCCTCTATGTTAGAGACTCTACCATCTTTATGCCAAAAAATGCATAAGCTATCACATAGCCTTCATGGAAAAAATGTTTTGCCCCTCCTAGATACTCTACAAGCATGTCTATCAAGTATGGACCAATGTACATTGTACAAGTGTCTCCAACTACATACATCACATTGATAACCAATTGTTTCCACATAGAAAGCAAAATGGTTCTTTCCATTTATGGGGATCCAATATCTTTTTCTCCCACATTTTTGTGAGTGCACCAGTTCATCTGAAGAACCATGTATGGCTCTTGGGCACTATCCATACCTATAACTTTTGGGACATCATAAATCTCTAGAGGCTACTTGTATCCCATAGAAAATAAGGGGTTGAGCCAATAGAATGTCATTAGGCTCCAAATACTGGCTATAGGAAGAGAACTCAATTAATTGAATTTAATTTCAATCTTATGTAGGAGTGGTTGCTCAAATTCTTTTGTTGAATGATGAGAAACAATAGTGCTACTTATTCTACCTCTAAGTGCAATATATAACAGAATTTTGCAGAGGGGAACATGCACAACATCCACATAGACCTTGTAAGGAAAATTTTTGTTTTTTCTCCTACAAAAATTATGTCCATGAATAGAATAGTACCATGGAGTAAGAATGAAAAAGTCCAAAGCCTGAATAAGATTGATACCTTGTTTTCTATTGTTTCTTCTAGAGAAGCCATGACACACAGACCCACAAGGACTCATGTAACTGCTTGGGTAATGTAAATATCTCCTCCCATGAGAAATAAGCTACTTTTTGTATCCAGATTGTGCACCAAGCACCATAATCTAGCCAGAGCATAAGCCATGAAAAGGGCCAAGCAGCAACCCAAAGTTAATTTGTACAAGTAACCACATTATATTTTTTAGTAGAAAATTCTTCTCCTTCCGGGTGTCCATTCATCGATACCAAGTTACATGATTTAGTGTAATAGTTAAGTCTGAAAAGATCTAAAATTCAGTTGAGAATGAATAAGCCAATAAAAATCAAATTAAAATGAGGGTGATGCCACGAAGATCAAAGTAGAAGGGCTTCATAGCTCTTGGTTATGATGAAAATAGTAGTTTCATCTGCTTCAAGACTAATAACCTAAAAATCATATATATCCAACTTGTTGGCACCCAAAAAAACTAGTTCCCAAACATGCATCTTTTACCCCAAATCCATCAAGAAATCTTAGCTTGTGCCTTTGTTCCTTGAAACCCATCATTTATACCCAATCTGAGATATTTTCTATGGGTTTCTTTCAGAAAAATTCTAAGTATAGTCCCCCCCAAGTCTCATTATTTTTCCTCCTTTGAAAATCTTCTAAGTGTTGGCCTTTGTTAGTGAATCGGTTGGTTCGCGAACTACCAATTTCGCCAACAATAGTTCACCAATTCATGTTTTTGCCAATAGCCCGGATCGGCCCAAGGAAATGGAAGATTTTTCTAAGGCAAGAGATAAAAGAGGCAAGCCTTTGTTAGCAAATGAGTTGGTTTACGAACAATAAGGTTTGCCAACAAGTTAGTTCGTTGATAGCGTGGATCACCGATAAGGGTAAAGGAAGTTGAGTTGAAGAAGTAGAAAAACAAAGAGCAGGTAAAGTCTTTAGTCGACAGAGGCTTTGGTTCACAAACTCTAGAGTTCATTGACTGAAAAGGGCTCCACCAAGAAAAAATAAGGAAAAGATGGAGAAAAAGGTTAAGTAAGGCTTAATTGAAGAAAAGTTAGTTCATGAACCGTTGGGTTTGTCAATGACCAAGTTCACCGCGAGGATGATTTGCCAATAAGGCAAAGGGGCAACAAGGAAAGATAAAGTGCAAAGGATGGATAAGTAAAGAGAGAAACAAGGGGATGATGCCATGGTTAGTGAAAAGGACAATTTGCCGACAAAGGGAGAAATAGAGATAAAAGAAAGAAGGCAAAAGGGATAAACCAAAGATAGTTCATTGCAGGGAAGATTTGCCAATAAAGGAGAAGAAGGCGGATAAAGAAGAAGAAAGAGCGGATGAAGTGGATGGTTTGCCAACTTCATTTTTTGCCAATAAGTCAAATAGGGTCGATGGATGAAGAAAAGTGCCCAATGCAAAAAGGGAGATAAATCTAAATTCAAATGGCCCGATAAGTCAAAAAATGAAAGATGGAGATCCAGAGGTAGAATTCCAAAAAAATTTAGGGTTACCAAAGTATAGCAAGATCCAAAGGGTGCCTGTAAGGGAAAATCAAGGACAACATTTTTAAAGTGTTGTAAAATCTTCTAAAGGATGCATTTTCTTGGATACCTAAAATTGCACCATGATTGCAAGATAAAACAAGCAGATTGGTACCCATCAATTAATATTGCAGGCCAAAGTCATACAGGTGGTTGAAATAGTGAACGTCTTCAATGCACCAGTACACAAGGAAGATAGAGTGGATAAAATAGATATTGCAAGTACCAAGATATGGATTCAACCTTCCCTCATTAATGCTCCAGGTACCTAAGGCGTGTGGGCAATCTTCCTTGTAGGTTTTCAGACATATCAAGGTATGGACATTCTTCTAATCATGCAAATTTTTTGATGAATCCATGGGCTAGATTTAATGTAGCATGGGCACATGGAGTTACATGGTAACATAATGCTATATATGCATATTTCATATATGTTTAAGTGGTTGGTCAAATGCTTAAGATCTAATAGAGGAGGAGAATTTACTTCAAATGAATTTGAAAAGTTTTGTGAAGATCATGGTATTAGAAGACATCTATCTGCTCCTAGAACCCCTCAACATAATGGGGTAGTGGAGAGGAAGAATAAGACTATGCAAGAGATGGCTAGGGCAATGTTGAAAGATGCAGATCTTCCTGACATGTATTGGAAACAAGTAGTTCACATTGTTGTCTACCTGCTTAATAGAGTACAGTTGAAGGTTAATGGCACTAAGACCCCTTATGAGCTTTGGTATGGAAGACCTCCCACTGTCAGATATTTCAAGGTCTTTGGTAGAAAATGTTACATCAGGAGAGATGAAGAAGACCTTGGAAAGTTTTATTCAAGGTGTGATGAAAGGATCTTTCTTGGTTACTCAACCAGAAGCAAGGCCTATAGATGCTACAACAAGAGACTGTGAAAGATCATTGAAAGTACCAATGTTAAGGTAGATGAAGATTTATATTAGATCTCACAAGGACCAGAGGATTGTGGATCTGATATACCTCCCTACATTAAAGAAGAAGAAGAGGATAAAGAAGAGAAGGAACAAGAATCAGAGCAGATCCCTAAGACTCCAGCAAAGTATGTTTAGAGAAATCACTCAATAGATCAAATCATTAGAGATAAGAATGAAGGTGTGCAAACCAAGAGAAGGTTTGCAAAAGCAAGTGAGCAAGTGAATTTGTGCTTACTGTCAAAGGTAGAGCCTAAAACCTTTGCTAATGCTAGCAAATATGATGGATGGTTGGAGGCAATGGAAAAAGAATTGAATCAAATAGAAATGAATCATACATGGGAATTAGTTCCCAGACCAGCTGATAAGAATATTATAGGAACAAATTGGGTGTTCCAGAACAAGCTGAATGAAGATGGTGAAGTTGTGAGCAAGAAAGCAAGGTTGGTGTGTAAGGGTTATTCACAAGTTGAAGGTATTGATTTTTAGGAGACTTTTGCTCCAGTAGCTAGGATGGAGGCAATCAATATGTTTCTTGCCTTTGCTGCCCACAAGAACTTCAAGGTCTTTTAGATGGATGTCAAGTCAACTTTCTTGAATAGTGATTTAGAGGAAGAGGTCTACATTGAGCGATTGGATAGTTTCCAACTATCAAAAGATCCAAATATGGTGTGTAGACTCAAGAAAGCTTTGTATGGATTCAAGAAATCTCCTAGAGCTTGGTATGCTCAGTTGGATAAGTACTTACTTCAGCAAGGTTTCAAGAAAGGTACTACAGATCTAGTAATCTTTACATTAAGGAAGAGGGAGACAAGATTTTGATAGTTGTTGTATATGTCGATGACATTATCTTTGGTGGAGATGATGATATGTGTAAGAGGTTTGCAGAAGAGATGCAGAAAGAGTTTGAAATGTCTATGATTGATGATATGTCTTTCTTCCTTAGGCTTCATATTGTTAAGCTAGATGGTGGTATCATTGTTTCATAGGCTAAGTATGTTAGGGAGATGTTGAAGAAATTTGGTATGGAAGATTCCAAACTAGTAAGTGCTCCTATGGTTACTAGTTGTCAATTGAGCAAGATTGATGAGTCACCTAAGGTTGATCAGACTCTTTATAGATATATGATTGAAGGATTATTGTACTTGACTGCTTCTAGACCTAATATCATGCATGTACTATGTTTGGTTGCCATATATCAAGTTGATCCTAAGTGAACTCATGAGAAGGCAGTGAAAAGAATATTCAGATCTTTGAAAGGAACTCTAGATTATGGCTTATGGTATCCAAAAGGTAATGAATTTGATTTGAGTGCTTACATTGATGCTGACTGGGCTGGTTGTGTTGATGATAGAAGAAGTATAAGTGGTGGTGCTTTCTTTTTAGGAAGCAGATTGGTTTCATGGCATAGTAAGAAACAAGATTCAGTATCTTTATCAACTACAAAGGCAAAGTATATCGTTGCAGCATCTTATTGTACTCAAGTGTTGTGGATGAAGCAAACATTGAAGGATATCAAGATACAATATGATGAGCCTATTCCTATTTTGTGTGATAATACAAGTGCTATCAATATTTACAAGAATTCAGGGATGCATTCCAAAACCAAACATATATCAATCAGGTATTGTTTTTTGAGAGAGAAGGTTGCAGATAAAGAAGTGAAGTTGGAATATGTTCCAACGAAAGATCAGATTGCAGATATTTTCACAAAGGCTCTTGCAAAGGACACTTTTAAGTATCTTCGGTAGAAGTTAGGGGTAATTGCCCCTCCTTCTTTTAACTAGGTACATGGTTGGTGTATCTGTCTAGGGGGAGTAATTCATGCTATATCCTTTTCCTGGACTGATGGTGGCTACCTCTCAGGGGGAGTAGGTAGTGGTTGTTGCTAACAAGGGGAGAAGGTTGCAAAAGAGAAGTTGTTGCCCTTTGTCCTTGATGTCAAAGTGGGAGAATGAGTAGGTGTGTGTTGCAATCAATGCCAAAGGGGGAGATTGTTGCACATATGTCACCTAAGGTTGTGATGTGGTTGTCATTGATGTCAACACTCAGTTTGGGTTGTCATTGATGCTTGTTGATGCTATACTATGATAATGTGGTAATAGTGATGTTGTTGATGTTCATGGTTGGATGTCATGCCTTGTTTAATGTAGTATTGAGTATGATGATATATTAAGATGGGAATTAGAAGCACTTGTCAGTAGAGATTATATCAAGATGATATATTAAGATAGAAATTAGAAGCACTTGTCAGCAAAGATGATATCAAGATGATATATTAATATGGGAATTAGAAGCACTTGTCAGTAGAGATGACATCAAGATGATATATTAAGATAGGAATTAGAAGCATCAAAATGAGGATTAGAAGTAATGTTGATTTTGGAGAGTTGTTGCTGATGGTATGTAGCATGTTGTATGCTCTCTCTTGTTGTTCCTAAAGAAGTATGTTTTGCTACAAGGAGGTTCTGGTCTCCTAATGTTGATGAAGGTTTCTGCTAGAAGGTTCTACATTCAAAGTTTCATATCACTTGTTCCTCCGCAGAGAAATTTGTAAGTGACAGAGTGTAGGATTGCACTGTCCGGTGGCTAGTTTTTGTGTCTGTTGGCTTGCGGATGTTTTAGTTGTGAATTGGCTGGTGAAGAATGTTCATGAGGGTCATGTGATGTTTCTTGTTTCTCTACAAGATGTTTTCTGGTTTCTCCAAAATAGGCTATAGTCCAGAATAAAGGTGTTGTTGGGTTATGCTTTTCCCTAGTAGAGTAAAGTGATGTTGAAGGCTTGTAGGAATGCTCTGCATTCCTCCAAAAGTGAAGATTTATCCATGTGGTTTTGGGGACATGTTCAAGGATGTTCAATGCATGCTACTTTGCAGTATCAAGTGATTTGGTGGTCTGGAAGTTCAGGTTTTCATATGACAGTGTGCTACAAACAGTTTTGGATCTCTAATTGTTCTCAGAACATATGTTGGAGGTGTGTGCCATAAAATTCTTGTTGTGTGGAGTTCAAGGAGTGTATGGAGATGTTGTGTGGGTCATATCAACTCATCTGGGAGAAGAACAAGCAATGATCAATCATCCATGAGTACCGCCAAGGTGTAATGACTGATGTGCTACAAGCTTCATCTTTTCTTACTTAAGGACAACCTAATTCAATTGTGTGAAGCATGCAGATTTATTATTTGAAAGGTGATGATGTGAAGGATGTTTAGGACCAGGTTAAGCATGTGTTGGAATCTGCAAGGCATTTTCCTCTTCCTGGTGTTGCATGTAGTTCATTTTAGGGCTTGCCCTCTACATGTTTCATGTTGTTTGATCTCTAGCTGACTTGTAAATGTAATATTCTTGTTGTCTTTGGCCAACTTGTAATGTAGTCAATGTAATATCATGTATATATTGTAAACCTAGTTGATCTAGGTGAGGTATGATTGCGAATGTGAATGTGAGGAGCAGAATATGAGTGTGTAATGCATTATGATGTGTGACTCAAAGAGAAAGAGAAGAAGTAATAGGGCTTGTCCTGATTCATCTTGAAGACTTTTGTAAGACAAGAGGGAAGTGAAGAGTGTGCCTAAACGATTCAATTATCAAAATAAAAGTAAAAAGGTAGAATTGCAAATCATCAAAAGGAGTGAGCTTCATTTTTAGTTTCAGACAGTAGAAGGACTATCATGCTATAATCTTTCTTGAGTTTATTCTAAGTTCAGGAAGTAGTTGCTTCCTTGGGTTGTAGCCCTAAAACAAAGTCTGTAGGGAGTTGTAGCTTCCTTGAGAGTGACCCTAAAACTAGTCTATAGGGAGTTGTAGCTTCCTTGGGAGTGATCCTAAAACCATTCTTCAAGGAGTAGTTGCTTCCTTGGGTTGTAGTCCTAAAACAAAGTCTGCAGAGAGTTGTAGCTTCCTTGGGAGTGACCCTAAAACCAGTCTGCAAGGAATTGTAGCTTCCTTAGGAGTGACCCTAAAACAATTCTTCAAAGAGTAGTTGCTTCCTTGGGTTGTATCCCTAAAACAAAGTCTATAGGGAGTAGTAGCTTCCTTGGGTTGTAGCCCTAAACAAAGTTGTAGTTTTGAGCTTCATATATTGTGAGTTAATCCTCATTGCACGATTTTTCCCCTTTTGGGGTTTTACACGTACATTTGGTGTTATGTGGTGATATGCATTGTGTTGATATCTTATGTGTTTGCTAATGCTGTAATGTTTAAGTTTTAATCTGGTCCAGAGGGTTTTAGATATGTTTGAATACTGATTCACCCCCCTCTCAGTATTAGGTGTGTTCAACATTGCCTCCCACGTGGTGGCTTGGAAGGAAATGCCTAAGAGGCGTATTGCAATGGGGGAGCCATTTCATGTTGTAAAACCACTACTAGGTGGTGCCATATCATCTTTGGTCGAGGGTTTCAGAAGGTTGATTCAAGAATTTGAAGTTGTGATCTAGTTTCAAGGTATTCTATGGTTGCAGATTTGTCCAATAGACATTCATCACCCTTTCCAATGCTAGCAACAGATCATCGGTCAAAATTAGGGTGAAATCATAACATTGGAGGTTCTGTGGCTACCTTAGGCCCCATCCAACTCCTCTACAACAAGTGGACTTGTATAGAGAAGTTGTGAAGGGCAAGAAAAAACTGATCCAAGCTTGATCCTGCATACAAGGCACTTGGAAGGTTATTCTCCCCTACCTTAAACATATGTGCAAGTCCTGTTTTGTGCCGCCCTGCAACCTTGGTCGCTCCTATCTGCCATTTCTCTGCCATTTTGGCCACCCCCGCATATTTTTAGGGATTTCTACCCTAATCCGCCCCTACTCTATTTCTCCCTAACTATTTTGGGCTTGGCAAATATTTTTTCCTAATTTGTTTTGTTTTGAAAAAGGCATTTAAAATTATGTCTTTTTAGCATTAAAAAAATAGGCAAATTTTCTTTTGTCTAAAAATACTAAGGAAACAAATGCAAAAAAAATTTTGGGGGGCCCGTTTAAATTAGGGGAAAATTTGATTTAAGGGATTTTGGTTTTTTAAACCCCTTGTATCTTCACCTGTCAAAAATGGAGGGTGAGGCCTGGGTTGGCAGGAGGACGATAACTCCTCACAATCAAAACCTTTGTAATCTTCATTGCTTGCCAACTCCAATGAGTAGTTGGAAGGCTAGGTTCACTCAAGGCATAGGTATTTTTCTTGATTTCCAGTGCACATGTATTAAAATAGGCCTCATTTACAGGAAATTGATTATGTAATAACTTTTGATCAATAGCTCAAAATTGAGTACCATTTTTTACAAAAGTTAATGTTTTTTTTATTTCCCACATATTGGACCTATTTGCATTATAAAACGCACTAAGTTATAAAGTACCAAAATTGGGGGGGCTAAAAGATTGAATCAGGGGGGTGTATAGCATTGTACCAAGTAGACTTCTAAGTCGTGTCAAGAGCACTTCCTTGAGTCCAACTTCTTTTCATATTTTTAGTTAAGGGGGGGTAATCAAGCAATTTGGGGGTCACATGCTTATTCTGTAAATTAATTGCTTAATCATATATCCAAACTACTAGAAAAGAACATGTGATTGCTGTGGAAAGAAAAGGCACACTATTTAAAAACTGCATGTTTAAAAAACTTGATGATTTGACAATGCTCTATGAGCTTCATCAGTCACAAAAACTTTGCATTGCCAATGGCATTAGTCTACCAAATTCCTGTAAACCAACAATTATAGAAACATCTCCATCCACTGTTGCTTCATCATATTTCAGAGTTGCTTCTTCAAGAGCTTACAGTACTTCCTTGTAGTAGGATAAATATATCATTCTTCCTAGCATTACTGATTGGGACATATTTCTGGACATTTGACATTATTTGTCTATTTGTAGAGTCCCGCATTGCTGATTTGGAAGCACACATTAAGGACATCAATCTTCTCTTTGATGATAGTTTCAATGAAACTGCATCACCATTATCCTCTTCAGATATTCATGCTCTACATTTGTCTACGCATGGTTCTAGACTCTTATCATCTTCATCTATTAGACATGCACCTGATATGATTATGGTATCCTTCGATATTGACATGGGGACACCTGAGTATTCTTCAAAATCAAAATGGGCATCATCATCCTTGGATCAGCTTCAGCATGATTCAGGAACATACATTCATCTTCCTGCACATTCTTATTTCAAGTGGGGAGATATCTTGCATCTATAGTTGGTGTCATTTCTTCCCAAGGGGAGGAACATTGTTCAACATTCTTGATCTACATCTACAACCTTTGTTGAGCATCTAGCCTCACTGCAGTAGGACACATATTATGGGGGGTCTCATAGACCTTCTATCATTTTCTCTCCTGTGGAGGGAAACATTTATTGTACTTAGTGAAAGAAGTACTTTTCACTTGTATAATTTTCATGCATATTTTCTCTCTTTTGGAGGGTAGTTTTTTGCACAAGTTTTTATACCTTTCTATTAGAAATTAATGTTAGTGCTCACATATATTAGAATAATAATGTGTGAGGTAAAGTGAGTTGTAGTAACAAATCACGTATGGGTGTTACATCATTAGATTTGCTAGTGTGTTAGTTAAAATAATATATGTGAAGAATTAAATTAGTGTGTTTGTATTATGAGTTGTTAGAACAACTCGTCTATGTATAGGAGTAGTTTGAGGAGATATAATAGCTCTCCTATAATATAGGATATGAAAAAATCCTATATATATGTTTGTAATCCGTATCATTTCTTGAGTGAAGAAAATGATATAATATTACTTGTGTGCTAAATTTGCTCCACTTCATGAGAGATTACTTTGTGCACAGGTACCTCACCAGGTCTAGTAGTCGGGACCTATCTCTTCTTGTACCCACCTTAGCTATGCTTAAGGGGGGAGTTAGTGTGAAACTTTAATATTACTTACTTAGCCTAAGTAATATATTTGCACATGGCTTTAAGCCTCCTTAGGTGGTTACGTGTTGACTTGGAGAGTCCATTAAACTTATTTAAGATACATGTCGACATTCCTTCACCACTTGGTGGAGAAGGATTGCCACCACTAGTGGAGTGTTGGAGTTGACTCCTAATTCGACCCAACCTTCTCACATATATTTACATGCTTATCTCATAATCTAATCACTCCAATTTGATGCTAGCATTCGTCTTAGTTGATTTTGTGAATTCTAATAAATATTGTGCCATTTGGGTATCAATATAAACTTAATTCATTCAGCACATTGCCATATTAGTTATAATTTCTTTTTTAGTTTTCTTTACTTTTTTCTCTAAAAATATGAAACAAATTCACTGAGCATCCTACGAAGAGTTGGCTTCTAAAATCCTGAAGGTTATCTCGTGAGCCACGTCCCACATTTGCGAGGTGCCCCATGTGTGTGCAAGTTTGCATGTGGATACAACATTTAAATGTAAACTTCAACATCGATAGAAAGGATGACTCAAATCAATTAACTTAAGTATTTATTTTTAAATAAAAATTTGAAAGTAACAATTTCGTAATTGTAAAAATTTATCACATGTATCAAAAATATATAAATTTTTATTATTCTTTTATTTATAAAAAAAATTATTAAAATTTTTATAAAAGATTAAATAAAAGTAACTATAAAAACAATATTTATATAAAAACAAGGGCTGCAAGGTAGCTATAGTCCCTACCAAATGCTAGAAAGGTGTGGGCAGTTCAAAGGTGGCAAAGTTGTAGTGTGACAAAGAAAACAACGTATTTGTAAAGAACCAAAACATTACATTTCCTCCTTAAAAATAATAACAGGGTAGATAAGACATTCTGTTTGCAATATCCATAGAACATATTTAATGGATAGTTGTGGCATCAAACATCATAAACTTTAACAGATAGTTGTGGAATTAAACATTATATAGCAAAGTTATACTTACTGACTAAATTCAACAAAATCGAGCCAGTCCTATGTCAAAACCAAGCAAGATGCTTGGCATCAAAAAGTTAGATTTTGTCAGGTATGGTATAGTATAGTTGCAAGGAGGGTGCACCAGTTAAACACCAGTAGTGGTTTGGTCAAGAGAAAATCATGTGGTTAGAGAGATCACGTAGACAGAAGCATCAAGGAAACTAAATGAGTAAAGATAGTTTGTGGATCATCTCATCAAAGTCAAGAGAATTCAACTCAAGGGTGACAACATTTTGAGTACATATGTAGTCAGATATGGTCAGATAGGTACATCAGATTTTAGTAACTTGGCTCGTTTATGCTCCCAATGTTCAATGCAAACATTCTAACTTTCCCAAGGGACTTTACAGAATATACAAAGTTGTAATTAGACGGAATTGAATGATAGAATATTCCATTTGAAAACTCGTGTAGAAAGAAAACCCTTTTTGAAAATAAAAAGAAGGTCGATTTGAAGTCAAATTGCATTTTTTATTTGTAAGTTTTGGCATACTCTTGCTTAAGGAATTATGTCTTGGCATACTACTAAATTAAATCTCCTTCATATAGGACCAAATTATATTTTGATCCTCTAAGTTTGTTGAAACTGCTAAATTGTAATGTGTAACCTAGAAACTACTTTGTGCTAGGGCTCTTTCCAACTTATGGTACTTAATTTTTCACACAGGAATTTCTCAAAGCTATTTTGCAACCTCAAACGAGATTAAAAAAATAATGTTTATCTGCAAAGATCTTGCAAACAACCTTAACCTAGACACAAACAAAGATATCATGTAACTCCATGAAGATCAAAATCAATACTTCTAGTCAACAATTGGACCTAACCAAGCATTAGACAAAACCTAGCACTTCCATAGCAATTGGCAACAAAAACATGAATTTTTAAGTACCAAACCAACTTCAAAAGGATAGTCTTCCTATGGTATGATCAACACTCTTCTTTAGAGAATATTGGATCAAAGCAAAGACTCAAAGCATTGGAAGCAAAAACTACAACACAGTTGATCTGGATACATTTCTCAAAATGAAACATTGTTTACCAACATCTATCTACTTGCTAATTACCTATTCAAAACCTTATTAGTCACTGGGTAATATACTAGAACAAGTATTCATAGATATCTGAGAAGCCTGATGCAATATTCCTTAAGATATAGTGAGGTACTTTAAGAAAGATACCCAATTTGCCAAAACTGATAGATTCCTTATATCAAGCAAGCAAATCCTTCAAAATGAGGAAAAGATGTTAGCTCAATTGTAATATCAGAAGAACTGAACAAAGCCCTAAACGCCACCAGGTCATAAACAATTGGATCCAATTTGAAATGCTTCCAAATTCTTTGATATGCATAATAGACATAAATTGCCCATGATGCTGACAACATAATACATTTAAACTGCATTAGGCTAGTGAAGGGTAATTTCAAAATGAGATATTTAAATAGAATAAAATTTAAAAACTATGTTAAAACATACCAAAAATATGATTAAACTCACATGCATAAACCATCTTAAGATAGGGATCCTCACACTCATCTGCCAGATCTAGCAAATAAGAGTACTCCATTAACTGCAACACAAAGTGTCAAAACAAATTAAGATAATCACCACACTTTAAAAATTTATAACTTTATAGCCAGACTTCAAACGTGTTATATATCAACCATCTTCTGAAGCATTGTCATAGGCTCAAAAATTATGACTGGGAGGGTAATGCATATTTAATAGTGGTTGGTTTTGGTCATGAAATTCTTGCAAATGTACAAAACCATACTTCAACTGCAAAAACAAGGCCCATGCATCTAAGGAACGATAAAATTTCATGCCTGATAATCGACATTGTATTCTCCCCAGGCCAAAAGAAAGGGAACTACTCAGACACAGATCAACTTAATATGCAAACTACAAATAGTGTTGTTAGTAGTTATCCATGAGCTCCTCTACACAGATAATGCATCTATTTGGCAAGGCATATAAAGGTTTATGAATACTAGCTTCCAATGTATTGACTGGAAAAAGGGTCTTAGCATCTTTGAGTACACATGACAGGCTTCACATTAATCATATAACATGAAAGTACAACACATGTGTAGACCTACCTCTTAATGCCAGGCCTCACAAAATTCTTACAGTTATGGACAACTTAATCAAAATTATTAACATCTTAATTCCCATTTTCAAATCTAGGCAATCTAATCCTTTATCTTAAAAAGAAATGAGTCTAAATAGTATGTGTGAAAGTGATTAAAATGTGACTGATCCTGGAGAAATTCAGATGTGAAAGTACATCACACTATCAGTTATACATGCCTTAATAAAAAATATTAACATCTTACTTTCCTACTCAAAACTAGACAATCTATTTTTCTTCTTCTTGAAATCCCAATACGTGCATAATATGTTTATGTTTATGCTATGAGAAAGGTCTAGTGATCCTCTTTTCCTGCTTCAGAAGTGTATCCTATTTTTTCTTTGTGGATGGACCCCCATGGTGGAATGGTTAAAGATGAAAAAGATCACATTATCCAATCCAAAGCTGAATATACGAAAGATCTGGAAGATAAGCAGCGTAGAAGAATGGTGGCTTGTATGATGATCAACCTCCTTTAAGTAGGCTGACTAAAGTTGAGGATAAAGGGACTCTTGTACTAAATCCAAGACCAAGGGCATACAAGCAACCACTTTTACTGTATGATGATCAACCTCCTTGTATAAAGGGTCTATTGATCCTCTTTTCCTGCTTCAGAAGTGTATCCTTTTTTTCTTTGTGGATGGAACCCCATGGTGGAATGGTTAGAGCTAAAAAAGATCCCATTATCCAATCCAAAGATGAATATACAAAAGATCTAGAAGATAAGTAGGGCAGAAGAGTGGTGGCTTGTATGATGATCAACCTCCTTTAGGAAAAATATAACATCTCCTATGAATGAACTTCAAGAAGACATAGCTCCCAACAAAAAAAAAAATTAGGATTTTGGTGGTAAATCTTCATCAGTTAATGACAATAGGACACATTGCTTCCATGCAAGGCTTTGATGCTGCCAGGAAGCATTTCAGGTTAACTTTGAAGCCCATGATTACGGACCCAATGATTCTCAAGTAGCTAGCAACTACTGGTAGTTATTTGCATATGGAGATAGATGGTGGTGGTTGCTAGAAATAATTCTTCTTTTAAGATGAATTGGTAGGCATCTTGTTTAGGTCACTGCCATGTGGGACACCAATTTGGTCTATGAGACCTCCCATGTGGAAACCCAAGAGGTAATCATTTTCCATATAATATATATATTGATCAAACTTTGTACTTGTGGGACTTGACCTCATGACAAAACTCAATTCTAAACTCAAACTTGCCAATCCACTTACACCCATAGTACCTCATTTAAATGACAATAACTTTGAAATTTCACATGACAAGATTTTAGTGCCATGATTTTTTATCCATGATTAAATAAAAAAAGACTAAATCATTGTGGACAAAATCATTCAGTTGTCAGTAGTTCATTCAGGCTTGCATATGTTTCAAGTGTGACTAAGGCTTGAGCTCTGATATTGTTATGCAATATGATGAAGATTAGGGGCAACCGTTTGGACTTTGGATACCATGTTTTCAGATTTTATCTATAAACTTTACCATGTATGTTTGTGGTTTCAGTTGATCGTTTAATGGTGAGGAATACTGTCATTTTTAAAATCTTGTTTCCAGAGTTCCTCTCCTTAGTAGTTATGGTATCACTCTATTAGATATTCATATTCTAAGCCTTTGAATAGTGGGTCAGGTTTTGGGTTTTGAAATTCAGATGGTGGCTTGTATCTTTGATTTTTCAATTTTGATGTTTGTATATAAAATGAAATGTTTTTACTCCTTCATAGTTTGAATTTTTATTTATTTATTTGGAATTGTTGAGGCTCGGGACTCAAAAGAACACCAAACATCCAAGTTACTACCCTAGCCACTAGAGACAATGAGCTACCTTCCCTATCCATAGATCTCTAGTAGGTAGATTCATACCGGTCACTCAGATGACCTAGGAACACTCCACATTGCAGGAGGAATCACCCCAGCCCTACAAAGAGCAAGCCTAGATTCCTAATAGTCCCACCTCTATCTAACTAGAAGAAGAATTTGTCCATAAAGCTAAGCCCTATAGACTACAAAAAGAAATAATAATGTCTATGTTGTTATCTTTATAGAAACTGAATTGGATGCAATGAGGAAATTTTGTTTGTACCCCAAAACATAAATGTCTACTAGAGTGGATGATGGGTGCAACCATTCATCCAATTTAAGGCCTTTGAAGGGTGCTTTATCCCCTACATTCCATGTTCCCCCAAATACCCTGCAACCAAGAAAGATTAAAGTTACCTTCTTGTTGTCATGTAGCAAGAAACATAATTTGAAACAATAATCAATCTCAAATTGTAGTTTTTGTTAGAATTTTTATGCTTGGGGTGACCACATAGCTTATCATCAATTCAATACAGTGGCTAATATACCTTAGATTTTGAACATCCGTGGCCTGGGATATATATGGCTCTGGCCTTGCCCCTATGTCATATTCAGTATTGTTCAACAATTTCTCTATACATTTGACAAAAAAAGTGAGAATTATAGTTCAGTATGTAACGCATACAGCATCAGCTAATTGTAAGCTAATAAAATTAATTTCAAATTTTCAAAGGTATGTTGAATGATATTTCAAATAACATCCCAATTCACCATTTATTATACATGGTTATGACTTACCCAAATTCACATAGGGAACAATATTTCTATAAGCCATAAAATTCGCTAATCTTTTACCTACTACACAATATACAATGATATTAAATGAGTATGTATGAAATCTAGCAGAGTGGTATTCCTGACCTCAGACAAGATCAGGCTCTATAAAATTAAAATAAGTGCTCACGAAAATAAAATAGATATCCATAAAACACTAATCCATAGATCTCAAGAGATGGGAATACACTATCCCTCATTCAATAACAACCAGGCACAAAGTAGTGAAGTCTATTATGAACAAAAAACCAAACTCAAAATAAAAAATATGCACTTCAATTTTTATTTTTGGAGAAAAAAATTCCAAAATTGAAATAAAAAAATTAGCAATGGTGAGACCTAAAAAATTTAATGTCTCTGCCACATGCATTGTACTTTAGAAATAAAATCATAAAGAATAAAGCTATTAGAAAATACCTTTGCAATGAGACATTCACTTGAAGTGCAAAATTTCCCTGATGTCACTGGTAAAAGGAATGGAGGATTGACAGCCCAAATCTGCATAGCATTGAATAGGTGTGCTCCCTTTTAAGACAGGAAGCTCATCACATCCCAATGAAATATACTCGTAATTTCAATTTCCCCACTGGTATGTGTAAGCCAAACCATTATCATGATCTATTTCTTCAACCACCCATTTGGGCAAAAAAATACCGACCAATCCAACCATAACAAAAAATATAGATCAAAATCTTGAACTGTTTTCAGAAAAATAAAAATTCCACAATAAAATAAAGGTTTCCACATTGAAAAAGTGAAAGAAATTTTCGTACTAGTACTTATGTGATACAATCTCCAACATTTCTTCCACTCCGATGGAATGACATAATAGCCTACACCCTTAATCCATGTTTTTTTGCCATTTCAAGAAGATCTCTGTAACCAGACCAATTGTATTGCCCGGGGGACTCTTGTTCAACAAGTCCCCACCAAATGTCCATCATAATTCCCTCACAAGCACTCTTCAAAGCCTAAAAATTGGCATTCATCACCTTTCATCTATTGGCAAAACATTTACATTAATCCATTCTGCAAATAAACATATTTTCACCCCTTTTTGAAAAGCTCCCAGCCCAGGAGGTTGAGACACCTATTTTTGATGAGCCCTAAGCACAAACAGCTGCACCCATAGGTGCCCTGCACAAAAACCTCTAGTCCCAACGAGACACATTGTCTCTAGCAAGGAAAACACATGCCCTCTACCATGAACACATGTAGTTAGTTAAACCCTCGAGCCCACAATGACATGTCTATTTTGAAGTCATGCAGAACAATAAAAATAACATGGAATTTTTTTGAAGATGGCTTTTCATTGGATAGGAAAACCCTAGCTGCCTCTTGGAAATTAAAAATGCAGGATAAAATATGCTTCCAATCAGGAAATGTGAGAATGTCACCAAAAGCTCCAAAAAATTTCCAAACCTTTGCAACCTGTTTAATATTTCTGCCACAAGATTTTGGAACAGAACAAATTCTATATCTTCAGGCCGACAAGCACTAAAAAACTTACAGACAAATAAGAGTTACACCCACTATCGTATCATGACCTAGTGAGTTCATGGTTGTCTCGAGGCTTTGAGAACAAAGATGTAGCACCACTTAGAGCTTTGTACAATGTGGAGAGGACGATGTGGCTAGTCTTGACAAGAGGATTTCAATAATCACATATTATCAATGACTTTAGGGGAGGACAAAAGAACTACAGACTATTGACCGAAGAGAGCAAAGGTTGATTCAATTGATGTTTAGCATGAACTAATATTTATCAAAAGGAAAATAAAAAGCTCTAATAAAATAGTAGGTAATAAGATGACAGGTGTAGTCTGTTGAGAGGCAAAAAACAAGTGTGCACATTTAGAGTAAATAAAAAAGATGAATCGTATCGGTATTGTGCAATATTATCACTAATCCTAAATGAGGGGAAAGCACCACAGACTATTGCTCGAGGAGAAGATGGTTCATTCAGATGATGGTTTCCTTGAGATAAACTCTATCAAAGGAGAGAAATATCTAATAAAATAGTGAGTAATAAGATGACGAGCACTAGTTTACTGAGAGAGAGAAAACAACTATCCATATTTGGTGGAAAGGGGAGGACCCATACAAGCATTACAGAAAAGTCCTTGTAGGCAGAATGGATAGATAGAATGAATAAGATAGGATGATGATGGGCAGCTTTCAAGTAATTGCTCAAAATGAAAAGAAATGCAGTCCTTATGTTTGATATAGCATATGGATGTTATGCACCAGGGTATAAGAAACCAAGGTGTCGAGGTATCCAATGCAGAACTAGCATGTTACAATCTTGTCTGAACGCATGTGGTCAAGATGTGGAGCCAACATGCACAAGAGATGAATAACAGCTAGTGTTGGACTTTGACGCTACCAGCAATGGTTTGAGCTTATCACTTCTTATCACTTTGTAGACAGTGTGTCTCCTTGTAGGCAGTGGGCCTCTTTGTGAGCAGTGTGCTCGGGCAGTGAGCCCTAATTGGCAAGTGCCATTTTTGTAATTTCCTATTCTTCTAACAGAGAATAATTTTTGGGTTAATCACCCCGTGGTTTTCTCCCTTAACAGGGTTTCCACGTCGAAAATACTGTGTCATGTGTCTCTTATTTCATGGTAATGTTTTTGTGTTTGAATCAATACTGCATTAATTAATAAGAAAGTTCAAAAAGGGAAATAATTAGGATAACTGATTCACCCCCCCTCTCAGTTATCAACAATTGGTATCAGAGCTAAGTTCCTCCTAATAGAGCCTAACAGCTTGAGGAAGATCTGGGAGTTCAAATGGATGCATATGGTTTAAGGGAGCAACTCAAGACTACCCTTGAGGATCTTGAATAGTCAAATTCTGAAGTTAATGAATTAAAGGAAAGACTCAAACAGGCTGATGAATTCATGAGAGAATTAAAAGACAAATTAAGTCTCTCTATGAAAAAGAGAAAGGAGCTGCTCCAACAATTGGCAAGACAAAGTGAAGAAAGCAATACAAATGAAGAATTGACTGAGCAAACCAAGTTATGTGAAAAGTTATCAAAAGAAGTCATTATGTTAAGACATGAAATGGAATCAGGAACTATAAAATTTACTCAAGAGATTGAAGAAAAAAGAAAAGCTGAAGACAATCTAAGACAATCTCTTAAAGAAAAATCAGAAGAATGCCACCAGATGGACAGGATTATCAGACATCTTGAATCTGATCTTGAAGATGCCAAAGATAATGAAGAAAAACTTGAGGATCAAATTGCCTCTCTCAAAAGAGACCTTCAAACAGCAAATGAATATAAAGAGAAATTCAAGATAAGTTCTGCTCAACTTGAAGTTCTTCTTGGAAGTCAAAAGAGGATAGATGACAAGTATGGTTTGGGATATGAGAAAGGAGAAAGCTCCGGATCCGGTCAAAATAATTTTGGATCAGAAAATCCAAGGAATAGACCTAGAAGACCTCCGGTAAGACAGCCCAATGCTCAAAGATATCCATCTTTCAATGGATACTGCCACAGCTGCAACCACTTTGGTCACAAAGCTAATCAGTGCAAAAAGAGAATGAATCAGATTAATTCATCCTTCTCCGGACAGTGCTTTAACTGCAAAAGGTATGGACACAAATCCCATGAATGCAGAAATATGCAAGTAAACAATTCATTCAAAGGTAGATGCTTTACATGCAATAGAGTAGGTCATATGGCTAATCAATGCAAATCAAGAGGTTATCAGTCAAATATGCAAAGAAATGTTATTTGCCAAATCTGTAATAGGTCCGGTCATAATGCTAAAGTCTGCAGAAGCAAGAATCAGGACAAAAGTGGTCCGGTGTATAATCAGAATCAAGACAAGGGTAAACAAAAGATGAATGCAGATGAAGTTAGGAATCAGATGAGCAAGATTTGGGTGAAAAAAAGTTCAGAGAATGTAGAGGTTGGATCCGCACCAGACTCTGGTGCTGATATTTCTTCCGGAAATTAAAAAGTGAGCTCTGGCTCAGGGGGAGACTCAAAGAAAATCCTGTTCCCCCAGCCAATCAAGTGGTGCCGGATGTGGCACAAGATGTGGAGTAAAGAGTTTAAAGATATAAGTCTTGAGATGATCCAGATAAGATTTCAGAGGTCCGCATGGAGATATGAAGAAGCTGTGATCGATCAAGTAAGACCTGTTCCGGGAGATGCTCCGGTATGACAGATGATTACAAAAAGATCCGGAGAGATCCGGAAGTGTATTGTCTTATTCTGCGGATTGGACAGAGTGTTTGGGATGTTCTTGTAATGTGTCACCTTGATTTATTCATGATTAAAAGATCCGGATGATGTTCACAGATCAGGACTAATCCGGGCTACTCCAAGCTATCCAGATAAGGCAAACCGGAATAATATAGGTCGAGCATTTATTGCCATCAGATATTAGGGTTTGCGGAGCAATATAAGGGATTTCTCAAAAAGCATTTGCTCATTCTGCACTCAAGAAGAAGTGAAAAGTGGAGCTCTGCAACAAGATTCATCAAGCACACCAAAGATCTCCTGCCGAAGTCATTGCATAAAGAAATCAATCCAACCACTCCGTGCAAACCGAAGGCGCATAAGGTATTCTCCGTTTTCATTATCTCACTGCAAATCTTTGAAGAAATGGCTACTCCAAATATAGTGAAAATCTCAGATAGGCCTCGACCTGAATTTAAGAAACATCCATACAAGTCATTGGAGGTAGATCCCTTAGGAGCATTTTCCAGTGTTCCTCACGGAGTTTTACACACAGAAGACATTAGGGTTTACATACATGCAAGCATTGAGGAATTTGGGGAATTCAAATTGAGAGATCTCTATCACAAGCAACTGATAGACAATGCTTTTAAGCTTAAACCAGAGTATAAGGGTATCCAGAAGAAACAATTTGAGCAATTTATTCATTTCCCCTGCTTTGAAGAAGATGAATGGGTCCGGTATGTACTGAGCAGGATGCATGACAACTTCCTATGGCTGGATAGACCCTACAAGATCACAAAAGAGGCAATTAGAGCAGTAACTGGTCTATACTCTTCCGGAGGGATACCTATCCTCAAATCTGTCAAAAATAACATTGTAACTGAGGCCACCGGATCAAAATTTGATAAGAGGGCAATGACCATTGAAGATATTTCTGATCCGGATATCAAGTATGTGTCCATGATAATAGGATACAAGATCTATCACTCCAGCAGGGAGAATTCTGTATCCGGAACTGCAGTATATACTGCCTATGAGATGCTAAGGAAGAATGCAGAATATGATCTCTGCGAACTGCTCTTAAGCTAATTAATGGAAAATATACAGAAAATCAAGAAGGACAAGAAGAATTCCTTTAAGTATGGTACTCTTATAGTATGTCTATTCTTCTACTTCATGAATGAGCTGCCCGGATCAAGTGGATGGGTATGGTAGAATGACAAACCTGTTGCAGTCCAGATAAGAGACTATCTACATGGGCTTGGGGATGCCAAAGCAAGAAATACAGCCCTATGGGGATACTTCAAAAACTTTCCAAGCATGATGCAAGCAAGAGAGAGAATTCCTCAGTCTCTTGTTGAAAAATACAAAGACTCAGTGTGCTTTATGGTGGACACTGATCAGTGCCTAATGGAGGCAGTGGAGCCAAGGACTGTCTGGATCATGCCCATGGGGTATGAAGTGGATGAACAGATAGTGGAGCTGCATGTTCAACACATGCTAAGTCAGCCCAAAGATCCAAAGGCAGAAAGGTTTGGAACCTTTGAGGACCTGAGTGTAAAGATCCATGTAGAACTCAGGGAACCTGAGATAAAGAGAAAGGTGAGAAAAGAAGTAGAGCATATTGCTCAAGGCCTAGGCATCTCAAAAGAGGCACTTGATGCCAGCCGGGAAAAGAGGAGGAAGGCTGAGGAAGAAAAGAAAAGTAAAGAAAGTGTTCCGGTTGAAACTTCCACCCGGACCAGATCATCAAAAAGATCTGCACCTCCCACAACCAAAAGCTCAAAACCAGAAGTCCAGGCATCCGGTAAAAGATCTAAGACAAAAGCCACAAGGGCCTATGAAAGCCAAAAGGATGAAGAGGAAACAGAGTCAGATGAGGGAGTAAAAGAAATAAAGAAGCAGAAGAAGAAAGGATCCGGTAAACCCTCCATAGGCCAAGACAAGGATGAAATGGCAGAGGTATCTGTTGAAAAGCCCACTCTGTCTCTAGAGAGTGTAATCAAGTCGGTTACGGTGGATGGAAACCTTCAACCAATGACTGAATTTTATGATGACTACAATGAGGCTGACCAAAAGATTCTGCAGGAAGCCACAGTCAAATATCTGAACATATACAATAAGGCTTTCATTGAGATCATATCTCTTATTCCTAAAAGCCTAGAAAAGGAATTAGAAATAAGAAAGAATAATGCTCATGCAAAAGATCTTGAGATCCGAGAGCAGATAGCTATTCAGCTATATCCTCAAATTGATCCCAAGACAATGAACATAATCTTCAAAGACTGCAAAGATGAGTTCAGAAGTAAAGCCAGGATGAATCAACTCATGCTTGGTGAGACTGACAAAGTGGCCAAAGAGACAGAAGAGATCCTCCGGAAGGCCTTCAAAAGGTTCAATCTTCATGTTGTAGAGGACTTAGGTGCAGAAACAGCTGCGGATTTGGAATCATCTGCTCCGGAAGAAGTGGGCCTTGAACAGACTAACATCTCTCCTCCGGTTTCCCCTACAGTCTCTGGATCCCAAGAAGAAGAGAAACTACAGGAGAAAGAAGCAGCAGTTAAAGAAAAGGAGGTTGACAGCACCCCAACAGAGAAAACCACGACTGAAAGTGGTAAGAGTAAAGAAGGAGAAAAGATTCAAAAGGACAAAACTGCAGAAGAGAAGAAACATCTGTCTCCAGCAAGAGACACTGCACAAACTGTTCAAGAATTCCTGACAAAAGCCACTATAGAAATTGATGAACTGGACCTGCTAAAAGGACCATTAGATTTTGACTCTTTGTCACCGGTGCAAACAATGAAAATAGCCTCATTTGCAAATGAGAAAGTCAAAGAGAAGCTGCTGAAATCTCACATGGAAGACTATGAGCTTATGGAGGTAGCATCTGGAGTGCTAGAAAAAATCATGCCATCTTTTCAAAAGGATCCGACAGCCTCCTCTTCCGGTAATCTCAAAACCTTAGTCAGCAGTGTTAGTACACATTTTGAATCTCTAGAAATATCAGCTGAAGAAAAGGTCCGGAAGGAATTTTTGGATAAAAGATTTTCAGAAGTATTAGGATTAATCTCTACCGATAGGAGAATTATGAGTATTGGAATAAAGAGCTTAGAAAATTCTCTTAAGGATGGCGGTGACATTTACAAATTTTGTATATCTTGGTCAAAGGCAACAGCACAAATTGATAAGAAAATAAAAGAGGAACAGGACAAACTACAAAGTTTATCTCAAAGTTTTGATCCTCTCTCTTCCTCCATAATAAATCAAGAATGTCAGACTATTGCAGTCTTGAATGAAATAAAGAATCTTGAGAAGGAAAGGAAGAATATCACTAACCAGATGGGAGAACTTAGAAGGATTATAATCCCTAAGTTAGAAACTATGCATGAGGCCATCAGTGATGCTCAGACCACCGCCCAAACAAATGATCCGACAGATCTCAAGAGGGCAGAAGCTTTTGCATTTTTGTTGAGTGGTCACATCTCAATTTTGGAAAGAATGAAGCTAAGTTGGGTTACAGAACTGATCCAATTGAAGACATCCTTTGCAGACATTCTTCAGTATATGTGAGTATGTAAATATGCGGCTATGTATAGAAAATTTTTGAAAATTTTGGTGTGTGGACCCTACCCTTTGCCATTGATGTCAAAGGGGGAGTGAGGAGCAGTGAAAAATGAGGAATCCAACTAAGGGGGAGTTCCGGAAATTGTGTATAAAGACAGAGCATCAGCAAAGGGGGAGCATAGTGTAAACACTTAGTCATTTTTCACTAAGTGTTGCCATCAATGCCAAAGGGGGAGATTGTTGGCAAGAGACACTATATGGATTCATGGTTGTTGTCATTGATGGCAACAAAGGTCATCCCACATATCCACAAGTCATGGCGTGTCTCTACCGGAAGTCAGAATAAAGATTGTTGTGGTCCGGTGAACAAGAACAGAGCATGTGGCAAGGTCCGACAGATTGGTCCGGATCTCTCAGAGGAAGTGTCTTGGTGTAGTACGGATTTGGGGAAGTCAAGAGGACTACCTTGAGTGGTATATTCCAAGGATTTAGCCTCCGGTGATGGACAAGGAAAAAGATATGAATAGTTGAGTACCGGATTCCTGAAAGACAGTGAAAATAGAGGAAGAACTGACTGACAGAGTATCAGACTACTTTCCAGATGTGTTACTATTGATGATAAAGGTTGTGAAGGCATGAATCATGTTTGGCCGACATGATTAATGATATCTACAAGTATATGCTTGATCCGCATTGCTTGGTGAGCAAGGATTCAGCCGACAGAACAGAGTTTGTAAGAAACTAGACTGTTCCGGATGCTGACTAGAAAAGTGATGAAATTACTTGTGCGGATATATATAGAGGATGGATTTAGTTGTGAAGTGTATGATTGTGTGAAGGTATATGCAAATAAGTGCAGAACAGAGCAGAAGTAGCAAGAAAGATCCGGTATGTGAAAGGATAGCAGAATAAAGAACAGAGGAAAGATGAAGTGCAGCAGATCAGTGTACTGAGCCTAACCGGAACTGAACTCCAGCATATGCAGATGCTTCCAATCAGTTCAAGACTGTGATTCTTATCACTTTGTAGACAGTGTGTCTCCTTGTAGGTAGTGGGCCTCTTTGTGAGCAGTGTGCTCGGGCAGTGAGCCCTAATTGGCAAGTGCCATTTTTGTAATTTCCTATTCTTCTAACAGAGAATAATTTTTGGGTTAATCACCCCGTGGTTTTCTCCCTTAACAGGGTTTCCACGTCAAAAATACTGTGTCATGTGTCTCTTATTTCATGGTAATATTTTTGTGTTTGAATCAATACTGCATTAATTAATAAGAAAGTTCAAAAAGGGAAATAATTAGGATAACTGATTCACCCCCCCCCTCTCAGTTATCAACAAACTCTTCAAAGAAAACTATCATGGTATGAAAAAGAAAGAAAAGACCTGGAAGAAGATGAAGCAGAAGCTGCACAACTTGAAGCCCTTATTGCAAAAATACTGCCAAGAGGATCCGGTAAGTATGAGGGAAAATTGTCTTTTAAATGTTTTAACTACAATAAGATTGGTCATTTTGCCTCAAGGTGTCCGGAAAGATTTTCAAGGCCAAATCCTAATAGATCAAGGTTCCAAAAGAAATGTTACTATGTTCATGAAGATGATAATGATCAAGGAGTAATAGATGATGAATCAGAGATAGGTAACAAATCTGGAAGTGACTGGGTGTTTATTGCCATCAAGGAAGAAGATCCAATGCCCTCTAAATCTATCAATCATAAAATTGTAGAAAGAGCTTTGGCTGCCCAAGTTGAAGAAAAGGATGATTGGGTCATTGACAGTGGATGCTCCCACCATATGATAGGTGACAAAAATAAGTTCTTAGATTTGGAAAGGTATGAAGGAGGAGTGGTAAAATTTAGTGATAACTCTGCTGGCAGAATCAGAGGTACAAGAACCATTTCTTTTGATGGAAAGAACAAAACCAGTAATGCACTGTATGTTGAAGGTTTGAAGCACAATCTTCTCATTGTTGGACAGTTGGTCGACAAAGGCTATGATATCTGATTCAAAAATGGAAAATGCAAGATCTTTGAAAGTTCCAGAACAGAGATTGCATCCGGTACTCAAACAAAAGGTAATATCTTCCACTTGGTTGGTACTGGTAAAAGTTATTTATTTGTTCAAATTGATCAGAGTTGGTTGTGGCATAGAAGAATGTGTCATATGAATTTTGATAATATCATCAAGATAAGCAACACCCAGGTTGTGAGAGATCTTCCAAGACTGGTGAAACCTACTAATAGTTTGTGCAAAGAATGTCAATTGGGTAAGAAGAGTAGAGTCACATTCAAAAGTAAGGAACAGTCTTCTATCGGATTATTGGACTTAGCTCATATTGATCTATGTGGTCCAGCAAGAATCAGGAGTGTGCAAGGTGATAGATACTTCATGCTATTAATTGATGACTACTCCTGGATGATGTGGGTGACTTTTCTGAAAGAGAAATCAGAGGCTCTTGAGAAATTCAAAATATTCAAGGCTATGGTAGAGAATGAAACCGGATTGAACATAAAATGTCTGAGGTCTGATAGAGGTGGAGAATTCACATCCGGTGAGTTCATGGAATTCTGTGAGAAACATGGAATAAAAAGACAGTTGTCTGCTCCAAGGACTCCACAGTAGAATGGAGTAGTGGAGAGAAAGAACCAGACCATCCAGGAAGCATCTAGAACCATGATGATGGAAGCAAATGTTCCTCAGATCTACTAGAGAGAAGCTATAAGCACTGGAGTCTATACTCTTAATCGAGTACAAATCAGAAGCAATACTGGTAAGACTCCTTATGAACTCTGGTTTGGCATCACTCCCACTGTGAAGTATTTCAGAGTCTTTGGCAGAAAATCTTACATTAAAAGAGATGAAGATCTAGGCAAATTTGATGCTAGAAGTGATGAAGGAATATTATTGGGTTATTCTACTCAAAGCAAAGCATACTGGTGTTATAACAAGAGATTGAGAAAGATTATAGAAAGTACAAATGTGAAGGTTGATGAAGGTATTGAAAAACCCTCAAGGTTTTATGAATATGATGAAGATGATCAAAATGATGTTTTGATCCAAGGAGTCCAAGCCCCTTCTGAAATTCAGATTCAAACTGATCTGGTGAACCAGGGAGAAGAGATGTGTTTGAATGAACCTGTTAAAGAGATAGAAGTGCAAGAATGTCCCAAAATTCCTAGGTATGTAAGACTGAATCACTCTAAAGATAAGATCATAGGTGATAAAAGCAAAGGTGTTCAAACAAGAAGAAAGATTTCTCAAGACTTAGAAGAGTATTGTCTGATTTCAAAGATTGAACCAAAGTCAGTAAATGAAGCATGCAATGATGAAAGTTGACTAAAGCAATGGAGGAAGAGCTGATGCAAATTGAGAAAAATCACACTTGGGATCTTGTTCCCAGACCTAGAAACAAGAATGTGATTGGAACCAAATGGGTATTCCGGAATAAACTGAATGAAGATGGTGAAGTAGTCAGAAACAAAGCCAGATTGGTCTGCAAGGGTTACTCTCAAGTAGAAGGAATTGATTTTGAAGAAACTTTTGCTCCGGTGGAAAGAATTGAAGCAGTCAGGTTATTTCTTGGCTTTGCTGCCTTCAAGGACTTCAAAGTATATCAGATGGATGTCAACTCTGCCTACCTGAATGGTGACTTGGAAGAAGTATACATTGAGCAACCGGATGGATTTAAATTGTCTGATCATGGTGATATGGTTTGCAAGTTGAAGAAAGCACTATATGGACTCAAGCAAGCCCCAAGAGCCTGATATGAAAGATTGGATAAGCATCGTTTGAAGATTGGTTTCAACAAAGGTACTACTGATAGTAATTTGTACTTCAAAATTGATCATGAAAATATCTTGATTGTTGAAGTGTTTGTTGATGATATCATTTTTGGAGGAAGAGATAGTATGTGCAAAACTTTTTCAAATCAAATGAACAGTGAATTTGAGATGTCCATGTTTGGGGAAATGAATTTCTTCTTGGGTCTACAAATCATTCAAACAAAGAAAGGAATCTTCATTTCTCAGCCAAATATGTGAAAGAATTGTTGAAGAAGTTTGGGATGGAAGACTCAAAACTAATGAGTACTCCCATGGCAACCAGATGTAAATTGAGCAAAGATGATGACTCTCCTAAGGCTAATCAGAAAAAGTACAGGTCAATGATTGGAGGATTATTGTATCTCACTCAAACTAGACCTAAAATTATGAATGTTGTTGGTCTTTTTGCTAGATTCTAAGCTGATCTAGAGAATCTCATGTCATGACAATCAAGAGGATTTTTAGATATCTAAAAGGGACAGTTGAGTATGGTTTGTGGTATCCTAGAGATCATGATTTCTCTTTTCATGCATATATAGATGCAAATTGGGTAGGAGATGTGGATGATCGGAAGAGTATCAGTGGTGGAGCATTCTTTTTGGGAAAGAGATTGGTTTCTTGGTTGAGCAAGAAACAAGAAGCAATATCTCTGTCCACTATAGAAGTAGAATATATTACAGTAGCAGATAGTTGCACTCAAGTATTGTGGATGAAGCAAATACTAAGAGACATCAGAGTGGAGTATGAGGAACCCATCACAATCTTCTATGATAATTCAAGTGCAATAAATATATCAAAGAATCCGGTGTTGCATTCAAAGACTAAACATATATCCATCAAGTTTCACTTTTTGAGAGAGCAAGTGAACAAGAATGAAGTCAGATTGGAGTTTGTGCCTTCCAAGGATCGGATTGCAGATATTTTTACTAAACCTCTACCTAAGGACTCTTTTGAGTATCTTAGGGAGAAGTTAGGGGTTATTACCCCTCTGATTTTGAATTAAGGTGCACTGATGTGCATCAGTCTGATGGATCTCACAGTCATATCTTGTGGTCCGAATTGATGATGGGAAGCTACTACTCAGGGGAGCAGCTAGTATGATTCTGAAGTGATACAAGTATGTGCCCTTTGCCATTGATGTCAAAGGGGGAGAGAAGACATGTGAAAAACAAGTGGTTGCTAATCAAAGAGAGAGCAGTAAAGGAAGAGAAGACATGTGAATGGTTGTTGTTGATAGGGGGAGTTGTGTCAGTAACGAGAAGTTCTTGTCTTGATGCTTAAAACAATTTTTCACATCATATGTTGCCATCAATGACAAAGGGGGAGATTGTTGCAAGTATGGGCCTAACCGGTGTTGTCATTGATGTCAACATACTCCTGTTGCATTGATGATAAGGATTGGATGAGATGTATGCTGAGGATATTGAGAAAATTAGTCCTATCAGGAACAGAGAAGAATAGTGAAGACAGTAAGGTAGATCCCAACTAAGATGAATATCAGAGGATGTGCATCAAAGGCTTTATAGATATGTGTCTTAAGATGATCCAGTAAAGATTTCAAAGGTCCGCATGAAGATCTAAAGAAGTTATGGCCACTTAAGTTAAACCAGTTCTGGCAGATGTTCAGAGGTGACAGAGTGACACAGATAGGTCCTGTAAGATCCAGAAATGCAATATATTATTCTACGGATTTGGTGGAGTATTTATGAAGTCAATGTGAATTGACAACTCAATTGGTTCATGGTCTGGAGTTCTGCAAGCATCTATTCCATTATGACAGTGATGACAGACTGTGTTCTTGAGGTTCTAGATGAAGGAGAGAATGATTTTAGTAAGTAGAAGTAGTGTGGATGTTCTTGGTGATTCAGGAATGCTTGTGGAGGTCTTTGGATTGTGCCTAGTTCGTGTTGGTGGTCCGCATTGAAGATTGAGCTCGTAATTGAAGAATTACTTCCGAATGATGATGTTCTTCCCAAGTCAAGCCGACCGGATGAGTTACACATCCTGCGGATGATCTTGAAGATGTTCTGTGAAGAATGGTGTGTTCCTAAAGGAAGATTGAAGTCTCAGACCTGTGTGGCTGATAGTGTGTTGATTTGCGTGAAGTCTTTTTGTAATTAGTCATGTTGTATTTATGTATTTGCTATGTAATGTATGCCGACTTGGATGATTATCCCTAAGTCGATGTCTTGTATAAATATGGAGTTGTAAAGTCATTTCAAAAGTATCTGGTGGAGATGAGAGTGTGGTAGAGAGGAGTAGAGCGAAAGGCAGAATAGAAGTATTAGGCTTAAATGGAACTGACTCAAGCATGGTAAAGATGTTATTCTTCATTTCAAGTATGTAATACCTTTTATTCTGTAGACAGTGTGTCTCCTATAGGCAGTGGGCCTCTTGTGAGCAGTGTGCTTGGGCAGTGAGCCCTAATTGGCATGTGCCATTTTGTACTTTCTATTCTTTTAATAGAGAATACAATCTTGGGTTAGTCACCCCGTAGTTTTTCCCTTAACCAGGTTTTCCACGTTAAAAATCTTGGTGTCATATGTGTTAATGTGTTTCTGCTCTTGAATTGTTGCATTATCTTTCCATGATTGATTTACTATTATGCTGCTGAACTAAGAAAAGGATTTAAGTGATTAATTGCAAGAAAGTTTTGGACAACTGATTCACCCCCCACCCCCCGCTCAGTTGTTTGTCCTAAATCTAACACAATTAGAGGGAAAATATTGGATCCAAATATTACCTACTACTTTATGAGTTGTCGAACAAATTACCTGTACTCAACCACTATAGGACTTGGCAGGATCTTAGAGAAGCACTTAAGAATAAATTCAGATATATATGAGAGAAGATACTTAGATTATATATAAGATTTACAATTTTCAACAACAATGAGGACAAATAATTTGTTTATACAACACAAGGTCAAAGTCACTTATATGGAAGTTGAAGGTTTGGCTTGGAGATGCCCTAAAAAAGAGATGATTTTTGAAAGGCATCTTGCCAATGGTCTAACTCACTACTTATAAAGAAGCAGTCAACAAAGTTGTTGTGAACATAACATAGCATAGCATCAAGAAATGAGCCCACTTATTCTGATGATGATGAGATAATGAACTACATTTATTGTATTCTTATGTGAAGATATGATGATGATAACCGTGTTCAAGGAGGATGTCAAGAATACACAAAAGGATGTGCAATACATGAAAGCAGTAGGGAATGACATTTACAAAAAAATTGGTCAAAGAATAACTCCTAACTCCTAAGCAAATTGTAAGCTACATGAATCTTTTGTTGAGGTGTGCTCATTTAATATGAGATGCCTTAAAAAGAAGCATCACATAACTATTGCATGTAGGATTCAGGAAAGAACATTACAATTAGCAGTGAAGTTAAAAACTCAATATAGTGTAATGGACATTTCCCAATTCAACAAAGATGAAGTGTGTGAGTGTGTTAAAATGATGTTGACATTTATATTTTTAGGATGAATTAACCATACCAATTTTAATGCATATAATGAGAAAGGCCTATTTTAATCTTGCATTTAATAATTACAGAGGAAGTTGTGGCAAATGCCCAACTGTCATCAACTACTCCATCTTTCCTCCTATATATTGCTGACAAACTAGATGTCTGGGGATTGTTCCATAGTATGTATCTTGGGGCCCATGGTATACTTGGCTCCATCACATACACCTCATTTTAGAACCAAAAACAAAAAGATGCATCTCATTTGCAGTTCCATTGTGTAGATATGCAAATAATTTTGTCCATTATGTGTGAATGAAGTGCGCTCATAAATATTGATTTTACTCCCTAATTTCTTTACTCTTATAAATTACAAATTAGGAACAACAAAAACCATTCAGCAAGGTAGCCCTACCTAATGACATGTATGGAAAACATATTTACAAGTGTGACTGATCTTATTAAGAACAATCCACATATGAGACCTAGGGACTAATTCACCTTTGAGTTTAGTATCGACACATCAAATCTATGGAATGAAGATAAAAATGTGGTAAGAGGATCATAAATTCCCTAGAGGCTATGAGAAGATTATTGTGATAATTATACACAGAGATTGACACTGCTGGATTGTGACCAAAATTACAAGATGTATAGGTTGACACTATGATTATTATGGTTCTGTTTAATGAAAAATGAAGGCAATAATTAAGCAAGACCTGATGCATCAAGAAAATAATGTCCCTTAAACAAGTCCTTGAACATCTATACCCCCCTTAGGGTGTTACATAAACACTACCTTCTGAACAACCATGAATGTATCTTTGGGTTGGACAAACAAATGAGATTTTTTAATAAGCTAGAATAGACATGTATAAACCCATTCTGATTTGCAATAGTTACATGTGCCACGCCCACCATGGATAACCCACTTCGCTAGATTAATGTGATGTTACCCCAACTTATTGCTAGACCACAACCTAATACACAACAAATTTATCACCAAAAAAGATTCCAAGATATAGATCCACTCCAATTAAATGACAGTTCATGTTATTCTGCTAATTCTTTGCCATAATGTTGTCTTCAGATTATGGGTGTGGTTATGTGCCCCACACCCACCCTAAAGATGATATTATGAAAAATGTTAGAAGATACAAAGTTACAAACCCCTCCCATTCAATGATAGTTAAAATGTTATGCCCATAATCCCAATGCTATCAACATCAGTAATTGAGGGTTAAATACCATAGAGCTTGAAGATACAGGTGTGAATAAGCATTATGGGCATAACGTAAACAAATTTTCATATTTTCAAGAGTGGTAAATATTTTTTTTCTATAAATCTGCTCTACTTTTCAAACAAACTGCACTTCTGCATTACTACTCTACATCCAACTGATCATTAAGTTCGATAAATTAATTTTGATTTCTATCAAATCTCAATCTCAATCAAACCATTACATCATAAAAGAAAACAAAACTCAAATTACGATACTTGATCCAATTAGTTTTGGAAAAGATACAAAACATAACACCATCCATGCTTTATCCATTTCCAACAAATCCAACCACAATTTTTTTTCAAATTGCAACAGAACCTACTCATCCATTACACCATAAAAACATTTCAAAATGAAAGCAAAGTGGCAGGAAAATTATTAAAAAAAAATGCATACTAAGTACCGAAGCATGCAACACAAGCTTTGACCTCATGACTACCAATGTGCACCACAACACCATTGTATGAATCACTGAACAACCCCAAAATAAAAATTTCCATAAAACTTTGGCTTTGTAAAGCATAGAAATGACCTACCAGTTGCAGAAAGCAAAACTATTTCTAGCTGGTCATTCTCTCTTTTACACAACTCACATTTCTTTCCACATTCTTTGCTCAATCTTCATCTAAAGAGGGAAAATGTATCATCGCAAGTAGAGCTGAAGACATGAAAAAGATGTGAATCCAACCTAAAGGAAATCCTATTATTTCTAGGTAGCCCCACAATACATCACACAGCAACACATGGCCTAAACACAACTACCACATGCCTCCATATGTGCCCACTAGCAAAGCTCGAAATAGGCTGGCTACCCATCATGAAAACACATCCACAGCTTCAAAAACATTATAAATGGATCAATTTTTTTCTCTCCTCATTTTTGATTCATTAGAAGGTTTTTCCTTATCTTTGCAAATTGAAAAAACTCTAAAACCCCTGCATAAAAATGGCAGGCGAATGAGAAAAATGGAAAAAATCAAAGAAAACTCCATTTTTTAAATCCATGTACTACAGACCTTAACAAAATGAGCTTTTCCTACATGAAATGACCGTAGATAATTTTGACAGAGTGGTAGTGATCGGTGCCATGCTTTTGCTCCTCTATTTTTGAATAGTTCACTCTAGCTTTTGAAGCAACACACCCCAAAACTGTCAAAAATAGAGTATATTCCTGGTTTTGTAGGATTGGGAAATGGGTACCTGAATGAGGATGCCTTTGATGTTGTTTGAGAAGTGGAGGAGTTACCACCCAACGTAGCCAACAATACAACCGCCACAACCTTCATACACAACTTTCTGCAAACACCACCAAAATTCTTTCAACTGCCCTGTTAGGCATCTGTGCAAAATGTAGAGACATCGACACTTGGCATGTGAAATGTTTTACAGAATGCCAACGCAATTGCCCTGGTAGAGCCATGCAGTATAAATATTTTCCATGTGTCTAACCTCTACAAAAACCCCTCTAGCCGACAACAATGAATTTTTCATTCTCTTGCAAATAAAAAACCCCAGGTTTATATGGGGGCCAATCATCATGCAGGAAAGTGGTGCAACGTTCATGAGCTTACAAATAAAAAACCTCAAGTTTATTTGGTGGCCAATCATAATGCAGGAAAGTGGTGGTGCCGGGAGGAAAAACAAAACGAGACTATAATTCACAGTTTAATTTTTTTGGCCTGCGTGATTCCCGAGAAGAAGAAATACAGATTTAGAGAGATGAAAACTAAAGTCTCCTGCTTAAGGGACTAATAATATTACAATAAAATACTTCAATCAAATTACTATTAAAGATAGGATAGTTCCACGATCCATGTAGTGAATTATAAAAGAACTTTTAGGAGAAAATTGTGTGTGACTATTTTACATCAAAGAAAACACAATTTTTAGGTAACTTTATTTACTTCAAAGGGAAACATGATCACGAATACAATGATCTTTTTAACTGCTGGTAATCTATCTTAATTCATAGGTAATACCAATAAAACAATATTAATTTAGTACAGGCTGCCATAAACATTTGAAAGTCTCCACAAGTCTCTCCACATCTCCACTCACAACATATGCTCTTTCTACTTCATATGAAGGGATTGTGAAATCCTCCATTGATGTGAACTCCCAAAGTGAAGAGAATGATATTACATCTACTTGATACACTTTTGTTCTGTGCCACCACAAACCTTGTGAGAACAGAGCTATCCATATCCATTTACCCTCCTCGACCTCCATCCTAGATATTACAACATTATCACCCAGTAACGACAATTCTATTTTTGGAGATTCACAATTTACAACAAAACATACCAAAATTACATGGGCATTGGCATTGATATTCTGGTTATCATTTGAGTCAATGACAAAGAGCTAGGCAAAGACAAAGTTTACAAATGAACCTGCGTCAGGGACTGCCTGCATACAAATTACAATTTCATCTGGCCATTTTTGCAAATTCCATGCACAACATTCAGTCAATGCACAATCAATTGAAAATAATTAGAATTTTAAATGCCTATAAACAGTTATTACCTACATGCTCTAAATGCAACCTTCAACAGTTGATCTGCTAATTGCTGTGAGATTCACAATCCTCAATCTTTCCATGCGCTCCAAACTTTCTATTCTTGCCTCCTCCCACCTTGTTTCTGTTGTCAGCATCCCCAATGCTCTGCAATGTTCCAAACCTTGTATTTTCTTAACTCCATAGCAACCTTCAATTGCAAAGACTCGGAGAGAAGCTAATTGCGCAAAACTGGGAAGCACATCCAACTCGGGGCACTGGATTATTCGCAGACATTGAATGTTTACCAAACCATTAATACCCCTTATGCTCCTCACCATTTTACACTCTTGCAATCTTATTTCCTTCACGGTACTTGGTAGGACTTCTACCTCCATTAGATGTTTATTGAAGTCAAGGAAGAGAGTTTCAAGGCTGGGACAATAGTCCTGAGGGATGGCAATCTTAGACACTTTTGTTTTATCAAATTTATTTGCTTAAAGTTACAAAGCGAAAAAGTAAACGACTCCACCTGGAGATCCAAATGTCTGATTGGGCACCCATAAATATCCAGTCTTTGAAGATTATTCAGTTGCCTAACTGATATTGGTAAAGGTTTCACTCCTAAATCTGATATCTCTAAATACTCCAAGAGATAAAGACACCTCAGAGAATCTGGTATACATTCCAGCTTGGGACATTTCCTAATCATAAGAGCAGTCAAAGATGACAAATCTCTAAGAAATGTCGGCAAACTTGTGAGCAACTCACTCCTGATATTCATCACTCACAACTTGATCAATTGACTAATGTTCATTGGTAGCTCCCTTTGTAAGGAAGTTAAAGTAGCGGAAATAACTTCCTACAGCAATCTTGAGGAGAGATATTATGCAAAACTTTTTAAAAACTGATCTAACAGTTACAGAAAATTTAGAAGCACATTTAAAAACATGAAATAAACAATAAAACATAGAACACCAGATATACGTGGGGAAAACCCTTTCGGGTGAAAAACCCCACACTTCAAAAGCTTGCTCAATGTATTTCAAATCTAGTAACAAGATTACATACACTTGCAGAGCAAGTTTATTATAGGAGTATCACCAGTAAACAACTTTGAAAGAATTCCAATAGCATTCCAGTAGCATAACAATACCTGCAAACTCACACTATCAAACAACTCCTCAAGCCTCCAATTTATAGACTTCTGGCTATATAAGAAACCACCTGTGGTTTTACAAAACAATGTGCGAGGCTTCTCAGCCAAGATTCCAGTCCCAAAATAAGCTCTCACGTCCAAAATGAAATCCCCTATTTTTGACCCTTACAGATGTCATAGAATTTGTCATAATATACCTAAAAATAGGCCTTCCATCATATTATACCATGTGGGCATCTTTTGACACCTAAAAAACCAATTTTCAAAGCACTGACAATGTGTAACAGCTGTAGGAAAATATTAAATAAAAATAACTATAACGGGAAATGTGCAGCAAGTTTGAGACACCTCGTTTCCCAACATTCTCCCACTTGTCGAATACCTTGCAAGGGCCAGAGGAATAACATAATCATGGATCAACTGCTAGGGGCCAAAAAGCCCATAGACTCGGAACACCACCTAAATTTTGTTGTGCTCACGAGCTTAGTTAATGCATCTGCAACATTTGCCATAGTCTCTACCTTTTCCAGATTCACCCTGCCATCCTCGACCATATCTCTCACGAAGTGATACTGAACATCAATGTGTTTGGTCTTGGCATGAATAGTCGGGTTCTTCGCAAGGCAGATTGCACTCTGTCTATCACAATAAACTATAACTGCATCCTGTTTCAATCCAATATCTGAACACAAACACTTCAACCAAATGGCTTCTTTACAGGCATGAGTAGCTTCCATGTACTCTGCCTCAGTAGTGGACAAAGCGACCATAGCCCGTCGCTTGCTCATCCAACTGATTGCACCACCATTAAGAGTACACATATGCACTGGTGGATCTTCTGCTATTGACATCACCAGCCCAATCTAAATCCACAAAACCACAAATACTTAGGGAATGATGATCTCCTATACCATGAAAACAAATAGAGTACTCTATTATAGCCCGCAATTATCTGAAGACCCTCGTAACTGCATCCCAATGCACTCTTCCAGGATTAGTCATATAACGAGAAAGAACTCCCACTGCTTGGGCAATGTCTGGTCTTGTATAGACCATAGCATATATTAAGCTTCCAACTGCACTCTAGTAAGGTGATGCAGAGTGGCACAAGGGAAGCAACACACAAGGGTTTACTCTATTGTCCTTTGCCCACTCACCCACTTCAACTAGCCTTCAACCTCCCAACCAACCAAAGGCACATTCAAGGCATATGAAGGATTTTCTATTTAGACTATTGTCTAACCCCTAAGGCTTCTCCAACACCTTAAGACAGATTAGCAAACACCTTACCAACACTTGGTTTAATCACCAACTTCATTTAACTCTCTAACCTTGACTAGGTCTAGTGAGGCTACTAGCCCTCCAAATCTAATTTTCTCCACACAACTTGACAAAACCCTAAATGACCAGGCAAGTAAATGATGGATTTGAATACCCTTTAAGGGGTCCTAACAAACTTCCAAACCTCCAGGTCCAACTCTACTCCAGCAACTCAGAACACCCACTAGGTCTCTAGGCCTAATTAATCACTTTAGGGCTAGGTTACAAAGCAAGTGGTCTAATTTGGGGTCATAGATCAGGGATAGGAGTTTGAATTACCTCTACCACACCCAAACAACTCAAAACCACCATTCATTCACTCACCTTATCAGAGTTTTGTCATTTACATCACCCAATTGCACTATTTCAGTCAAATACATAGAGATATTTGACCTAGGGCATCACCTTAAAAATAGAAGACTGCCTTTCCTAGCAAAAAGATTTTGGAATCAAGTAGTATACACCCCTATCCTGCATTTCACCGAGTGGCATGAAATTTCATCAGTGGGAATGCATTCTAGGGCCAAATTTGTGGGACAGCCCTAGAAAACAGGGTTTCTAGACCAATTTTGAAAGAAAATTCAATAACTTTTGACTCCGACCACTTCAAAACCTCAAACTAGTTGCATTTGAACCTAGACTCACTCTAGTTTCAGAAAAAGTACATTAGACCAAGAGTTCAGTCCGTACAGAAACACATTTTCTTCCAAAAAATAGTTAAATTCTTGATTTTTATGCCTAAAATTTCATACAAAATCTCCTCCTCCGTTCTGGGGTGAGAGGACAGCAATATAACTTGACCCAAGTTGGTTTTCAACTGTCAAAATAGATTCAACTTCCAAAAATGGGTTGTAACCGACCAAATGTGTCATTTGACAACATTGACAACATTGGTCACTATGACATTTTGCAATAACACAAAGAGGTTGATTGGTTCAACTTGTCCAATGAAACCTAACCAACCACCATTCCCTCTAAAACATGCCAAAACACAAAAAATTCCAATTAGACTAAAAAACAAACAAAAAACCAACATTAGACCTACTAGGCCTAAGTGGCATAACTAGGGTCCAAATGGACTAAGAAGGATTTGAGGTTTATATAGTCACCCCAAACCTCTTGACCATACAAAATGGACAAAACAACAATGGCTAAAAGCCTTATTACCAAACACATTGAACAAAAACCATAACTTCTCAAAATGCATCAAAATGCTGTTAGAAATCAAAATGCTGCTCTTGGGTGCCCTGCACCATACACCCACTGTCAAACAGAACTCAAGTCTCTTGAGTTAGGAATATTATCAAATGTGAAACCTGCCTTCTCAATGTCTACTCTACTCATCCAAGTGGCATCCTCCTGAGGTTTGTTTAGCCACTTCACCAAGTATTCATGATAGGTGTGCCTCCTGGTTTGTTTTGCAATCCTCTTATCCAAAATGCACTCAATCTGATCAGGAGATGAAGGAATCAATTCTTGGAGTGTTTGATCAGTTTGGTCTTCTTCAACAGTAGTCTGAGGATCAAATCCTTTATAGGGATAAAGGTCTGAAACATTAAAAATTGGAGACAAAGCAATGCCATCTGGAAGTCTGATTTTATTGCATTTTCTCCACATTTCTTGAGCACTTCACAAGGCCCAATCTTCTTCATGAGCAGCTTGGTATGTTTACCTATAGGGAGCCTCTCCTTCTTCAGATGGACCATTACCAAATCCCCTTCTTTGAACTGCAAATCCCTTCTTTTCATGTCAGCAAACTATTTGTACTTCTGAGAAGTGGACAACAATTTCTGTTGTACTTTTTCATGGACATCTTTCATGACTTGAACGAAGTCTTCAGCTAAGGCACTGCTATTTTCTAGTCCTTTAACCTCCCTAAGTTCCAAAATACCCCTTGGGTGAGTGCCATAAACAATTTGGAAAGGAGACAAGCCGGTGCTTCTATTGACAGTGTCATTGTAGGAGAACTATGCCTGAGCCAAAATTGAATCCCAACTAGCACCCTGCTCCTTTGTTAGGCATCTTAGGAGGTTGCCAAGTGACCTATTAATCACCTCTGTTTGTCCATCAGACTGAGGGTGATAGGCAGATGATAATGACAAGTTTGTACCTAGTCTCTTCCAAAGTGTCCTCCAGAAGTGTCCTATGAACTTGGGGTCTCTGTCTGAGATGACTGACAAAGGTAAACCATGTAATCTAACTATTTCCTTGAAGAAAAGACATGCTATGTGTGAGGCATCATGTGTGGTTTTACATGGGATGAAGTGAGCCATTTTTGAGAACCTATCAACAACCACAAAGATGCTATCATGTCCATTCTTGGTCCTAGGCAAACCAAGTACAAAGTCCATGCTTATGGAATCCCAAGGCTTTAAAGGAATAGGTAGAGGAGTGTATAAACCTGCATTTGATGTATGCCCCTTTGCTCTTTGACAAACTTGACAAGTTTCAACAAACTTCCTTACATTGGTTGGCAACTTGGGCCAAAAATAGTACCTCCTAACCAATTCTAGGGTCTTGTCAATACCAAAGTGGCCTGACATGCTGCCACAGTGCTTTTCCTTGATTATATTCTCTCTAACAAACCCTCTTGGGATACACAACATGCTACCCTTGAAAAGATATCCATCTTGTAACAAAAAATCAGAAAAATCAGTGTTATACCTTCCTGTCATGACCTTGCAAGATAGGTATGGCTCTTTGAAGTCTTCATCTGCTGCATACTGATCTTTGATGGCATGAATACCTGTACTTTCCAACTGTATGGTCTGCACAACAAGATTCCTCCTACTTAAGGCATCGGCTACCTTATTGGCCACTCCTTTCTTGTGTTTTATGGAGAAGGTGTATGCTTGGATGTACTCCATCCACTTGACATGTCTGTGGTTTAACTTTTGCTGCCTGTTCAAGAAGCTCAATGCATGGTTATCAGTAAAACTATAAATTCCTTTGGCAATAAGTAGTGTCTCCATTTCCTCAATGACTGGACCATGGCATATAACTCTAGATCATAGGTGGAGTAGTTTTGTTTTGCCTCATTTAACTTCTCACTAAAGAAGGCTACAGGCCTCCCATCTTGACTTAGGACTCCCCCTATAGCCCTCTTACTTGCATCACACTCTACCACAAAGACCTTGTCAAAATCAGGAAGAACAAGGACCGATTGTTCTGATATTTTTTTTCTTTAACAGTTCAAAGGCTTGGTTGGCCTCATTTGTCCATACAAACACACATTTCTTGCCCCCTTTTATGGTGTCAACAAGTGGAGCACAAATGCCACTAAACCCTCTAATAAACTTTCTATAAAAGCTACACAAACCATGGAAACTCCTTACCTCAGAGGCTGTTGTAGGTGTTGGCCAATTAAGAATGGCTTCAACCTTACTTGGATCCATTTTTAGGCTACCCTTGGAGATGACAAACCCCAAGAATATCAACTCTTCTTGTAGGAAGACACATTTGTCAAGGTTGATTCTCAACTTCTCCTCCTCCATTCTGGGGTGAGAGGACAGCAATATAACTAGACCCAAGTTGGTTTTCAACTGTCAAAACAGATTCAACTTCCAAAAATGGGTTGCAATCGACCAAATGTGTCATTTGACAACATTGACAACATTGGTCACTATGACATTTTGCAATAACACAAAGAGGTCGATTGGTTCAACTTGTCCAATGGAACCTAACCAACCACCATTCCATCTAAAACATGCCAAAACACAAAAAATTCCAATTAGACTAGAAAACAAACAAAAAACCAACATTAGACCTACTAGGCCTAAGTGGCATAACTAGGGTCCAAATGGACTAAGAAGGATTTGAGGTTTATATAGTCACCCCAAACCTCTTGACCATACAAAATGGACCAAACAACAATGGCTAAAAGCCTTATTACCAAACACATTGAACAAAAACCATAACTTCTCAAAATGCATCAAAATGCTGTTAGAAATCAAAATGCTGCTCTTGGGTGCCCTGCACCATAAGGCACTCTGCTCATGTCTTCCATCTTTGATGGGGATGTAGGACATTGTGAAATAGAGAGCTTCATTCCCAATGTAACAAGAACACAAAGTGGTTTACAATCCTACATGTTAAACCTTTGCAAAACTGAACAAACATACTTACTCTGGTCAAGCCATAACTTTCTGTTCTCACGATCTCTTCTGATCTCCATCCCAAGTATGTGTTTTGCTACACCAAGATCTTTCATTTCAAATTTTGCAGAGAGCTAAGATTTCAATTCTACAATCAAACCTTTGCTTTTCCCAATAAACAATATGTCATCAACATATAAAGAAATTACTAGGAAATGATCACCATCAGATTTAAAATATACACAGTGATCAGATTTTGACCGCACAAATCCCAAACTCAACGCATAAGTATCAAATTTCTGGTACCACATCCTAGGACTTTGTTTAAGGCCATACAGAGATTTCTTTAACTTATAAACCAACTTGCTTTTAGCTTTTACCACGTAGTGCTCTGGCTATGTCATATAGATTTCTTCCTCCAAATCACCATGAAGGAAAACAGTTTTCACATCCATTTGTTCGACCTCTAGGTCATAAGCTGCTGCAATAGATAATAAAAAAATGAATGGATGTCATTTTAGCAACAGGAGAAAAAATCTCACCGTAATCAATACCCTCAACCTGAGAGTATTCCTTTGCAACCAACCATGTCTTATAATTTTCAACATTTCCATTTGACCAATCTTTTTCTTAAAGACCCATTTACATCCAACAAGTTTACGTCCTTCAGACAGAGGTACAAGGTCCCATGTATCATTTCTTTCAAGGGCTGCCATCTATTCATCCATGGCAACTTTCTAGGACTCTGCATCATTCATGCCCAAAGCCTCTTGCACAGATCTCGGTTCATCAATGTTAGTATTCAAAGCAAATATACACTTCCAATCATCAGGTGAATATCCATACCTTTCAGGTGGTTGCCTCTGCCTTGTAGACCTTCGAACAACATGAGGTGGAGGTTCTTCCACTTCTTACTTCTCTTCACCTTCTTCTAAAGATTCAGAGCTTGATGAGCTCTCCTCAACTTCTTGTCTATCTTGGGGCCTCGATTCATCTTCCTCAGGCATAGAAGGAAGTTGAATCACATCTTTTTTCTGTTCAATTTCTTTATGTTATTCTGGCTGAAAAATAACATGAGAAGATTTAGTCTCTCTAAAAACAACACTTCTGGAATAAATTACCTTATGTGCAATAGGATCCCAAAGCTTGTATCCTTTCACACCATAGCCATAGTCGATGAAGATACATTTGATAGCCTTAGAATCCAACTTTGTTCTCTTCTTCTTAGGTACATGTGCATATGCCTCACAACCAAAAACTCTCAGATGTCTAAGTGAAGGTTTTTTTGTCGACCACGCCTCCATCAGCGTTTTATCAACAAGCACTGATGTAGGAGATCTATTTATCAAATAACAAGCAGTGGCTACAGATTTAGCCTGAAACTTTTATTTTAGACCAGCTCCACTCAATATGCTCCTAGCCTTCTCCATCAACGTTCTATTCATTCTTTCTACAACTCCATTCTGTTGAGGAGAATATGGAGTTGTCTTTTGTCTTTTAATCCTACAATCTATATAGAATCTATCAAAATCTATAGAACAGTACTCATCGCCATTGTTAGTCCTCAAACATTTAATTTTCTTTCCAGTCTAAGTTTCAACCATAGCCTTAAACTCCTTAAAATGACTGAAAACTTCAGATTTACTCTTTAAAAATATACCCATGTTCTACTGAAATCATCAATGAAAGTAACATAATCAACTGATTTACCAATAGAAGCAACATCAACAGGAACAAATACACCTGAATGGATTAGATCCAAAATACATGAAGACTTATGAGAAGATGAGTAAAACTGAACACGGTTCTGTTTGCCATAAATACAGTGTTCACAGAAATCAAACTCCAAATTGCAATCATTCAAACCTTCAACAAGGTTCTTATTTTTTAGGGCTTTCAAACCCTTCTCTCCAATGTGGCCAAGTCTCTGGTGCCATAACATGGTCTTCTCTGCAAGCAACTTTGATTCGGTAGACAGAGCACCCTTGGGTACCCAAAAGCCACGACCATCCGTGAAGTAGTTTCTAGCTTAATTTTATCAGAAGTGCTATTGCACTTAACCATGCATGCATCAAGCTGGTACAAGGTACCCAATCTACTTCCTCTTGCTATCACCATAACACCTCTTACTATTTTAACACCTGCTTTAGAAAATTGTACATGCACACCCGCATCTATTAGCTTGCTAACAGACAATAAATTTCTTGCTAGTCCTGGGATATGCAAGACACCATCAAATCTTCTAACTCTACCATCAAAAAATTTCACATGAATACTACCATGGTCAACAATGTCAAGGAAATAATTATCACCCAAATACACCTTACCACCATTATAGTTTTCATACTTACTAAACTAGTTTCTATTAGGAGTCATGTGGAAAGATGCACTTGAGTCTCCATGCATTATCACCTGCACAAGTGGCCAAGGCTGCAATAAAGGCATCTCCATCTTCTTTTTCAAACTCAGAATCAGAATCTTGCTTCTTCTTCTTCTTTTTCTTCTCTTTACATTCCTTTCGAAAGTGTCTAGATTTGCCACAGTTCCAGCATATTGCCTTGGACTTACCAGGAGATTTTGATCTCCCCTTATTCTTGGACTTGGAACGACCACGCTGCTTCTCATCTTTGCCTCATTCTTTTGGTCTTTCTCGAACACTCAAAGCCTCTCTGGCATTCAGGGAGGCCTTCCTCCTCATCTCTTCAAAGAGTAGAGAACCAACAACATCCTCCATCTTCAGAGTGACTGAAGTGCTCCCAATGGCCATGACTAGGCTGTCCCATGAGTCTAGTAGCGAACATAGCAAAGTTTGGCACCTTTCTTCTTCATCCATTTTCACTCCAACTGAGGTCAACTAAGTCACCAACATATTGAATGTTTCCAAATGCTTAGAAATTCATCCACCATCTTCCATTTGTTAGGGTTAACCGGCAGAAGATATCAATTAAATGCAAATAAAGATTAAACAGAGGAATGAAAAATACATAGAAATAATAACAGTGAGAGACAAGTTTTAATGTGGTTCACCCAAACTTGGGCTACATCCACCAACAGAGAGTCCAATATTATTATCCAATAAATCAAACCGATTACAAACAGCAATCCCTGCAACTCAATACCATTGCAAATGCTACAATACAATATCAACCAAAACCCCAACCCTTAGCCACTTTTATCAAGCCTTATGTTGGTTACAAAAATAGGGTTTTTTATGTTGGCTCAAAAAAAAATTTGGGGGTTGCACCCCCGAACTCCAGCGAGGATACATAACTAGTGTATAGTACTTGCATGATCAGTCGCCACCTACCAACAATCTCCCACTTGGAGACTGATTAGGCTCCACACCAAACAATCTCCTACTTGGAGACTGATCCTGGACGACATCGCTGCACGTGCAACTCCCACTAGAAATAAGCACCCTAGACTCTGTTGTTCTAATTTTATTGTTTCAGTCTTGAAGACCAACCGAAGCTATAGAGGAGCTCAGCTTCTCCCTTGTCACTACCTTTGTAAACATATCCGCTGGATTTTTATATTTATGTATCTTTTCTAGCCTTAATTGTCTATCATCCAACACCGACCGAATAAAGTGATACTTCAACCGTATGTGTTTGGTCTTTGAATGTAAGACAAAATTCTTTGCAAGATGTATGGCAATATGACTATCTATATACAAAGAACTATGAGCTTGTTGTTTGCCCAATTCTTCCATGAAAGATTGCAGCCATATCATCTCCTTGCTTGCCTCTGTTGCAGCTACATACTCTGCCTCTGTGGTGGATAAAGCAACCACCTTTTGCAACCGTGAGATCCAACTCACTACTGTCCCACCTACAGTAAAGACATAACCTATAGTACTCTGCCTGGTATCAATATCCCCTGCCAAATCTGAGTCTACATAGCCTGCTAAATCAATATTAGAGCCCCTAAAACATAAATGTGTATTGGATGTACCTCTCAAATATCTGAGAACCCATTTTACTGCATTCCAATGCTCTAATTCGGGATGACTCATATACCTGCTTACGACTCCTACATCATGTGTAATATCTGGTCTCGTGCATACCATGGCATACATTAAACTTCCTACATCTGAAGCATATGGTACCTTGGACATTTTTTCTTCCTCCTCTTGTGTCTTTGGAGACATCTCCTTAGTCAATTTCAAATGACTAAGCAAAGGTGTGCAGACAGCTTTTGCATTCTCCATATGGAATCTCTGCAACACCTTTTCAACATAATTAGCCTGAGATAGAGTCAATTTTTTATTCTTCCTATCTCTGCAAATTTTCATACCAAGGATTTATTTTGTTGGCCCCAAATCATTCATAGCAAATGATTGTGCTAACTGTTGTTTTAACTCTCTGATGTGATCCATGTTAGACCCAGCTACAAGCATGTCATCAACATATAAACATAAAATAATGTAGCTGTCATTATCCAACCTCTTAAAATAAACACAATGGTCAGAATTACACTGACTGTAGCCTTGCTCAACCATAAAACTATCAAATTTTAAATACCATTGCCAAGGTGCTTATTTCAGTCCATACAAACTCTTCTTCAATCTGCACACTAGTTTCTCCTTACTTTTGACCTCAAATCCTTGGGGTTGTTCCATGTATATCTCCTCCTCCAAATCACCATGGAGAAAGACAGTTTTCACATCTAGTTATTTCAAATGCAAATCTTCAACAACCACAATACTTAAAACAATACGAATAGAAGTCATCTTGACAACTGGAGAAAATATCTCATCAAAATCAATGCCCTTTTCCTATGTAAATCCTTTTACAACTAACCTGGCTTTAAATCTTTTCTTACCTCCATCTTTCTCTTTTAGCCCATAAACCCATTTGTTTGGTAAAGCCTTTTTACCTGCAGGTAACTTACATAATTGCCATGTCTAATTTTTCAGCAAGGAGTCCATTTCTTCTTTCATTTCAAGCTCCCACTGAACCTGTGTATCCACCTGCATAGTTTCATCATACCCTTCCGGTTCACCAACATCTGTTAACAAAATAGAATACAAAGAGGGAGAAAACCTTTCAGGAGGTCTACTTAGCCTTGTTGAGCATCTAACATTCACTGGAGTTTGTGGTATTTCTTGTTGCTGTTGCAGAGCATGAGGGACCATTGGAACATTATTATTTGGAGTATCATCTAGCACCACATAATCTTTTTCTTTCTTCTCATGTTGATGCAATTGATCTTTGTACAACACCTTCTCATTGAATATAACATCCCTGCTTCTCACAATTTTCTGATTTTTAAAATCCCAAAGCCTATAACCAAATTCATCAATGCCATATCCAACGAAAGTAAATTTTTTTGATCTTACATCCAGCTTGGTTCTATTTTCAGAATCTACATGTGTAAATGCTTCACAACCAAAGGTTTTCAGAAAAGAATAACTCACCTTCTTACCTGTCCATGCTTCCTCTGGAATACCACAACCCAAAGGAACTAAAGGACCTCTATTAATTAAATATATAGCAGTGTTGACAGCCTCTGCCCACATGTTTAAAGGCAGCCCGACATGCAATCTCATGGTCCTTGCATGCTCCATTATTGTCCTATTCATGCGTTTAGCCACTCCTATGGAGTCCCTAGAACCATTTTCTACCTATGGATTCCATTAAAGGAATAATAATCCTCAAACTCTTTGCTGCAATACTCACCACCATTATCAGATTTAAGATATTTTAATCTTTTAGCCGTCTCATTCTCAACCAAACTTCTCTATTTCTTAAATGTTTCAAATATATCAGATTTCTACTTAAGGAAATAAATCCATACCTTCCTAGTCGCATCATCTATGAATGTAACATAATACTGAGAGCCACTAAGAGAAGATACCTAAGTCGGTCCCCATACATCTATATGCACAAGCTCCAACTTTTTATCTTTCTTTTGCTTCTCATCCTTGAGAAAATTGACTCTATTTTGTTTGCCATACACACAACTTTCACAGAAATCCATATTAATACATTTCAGACCTGGTAAAACTTTCTTAGAATGAAGTACCTTCATACCTTTTTCACTCATATGCCCAAGTCTGTTATGCCACAGTGTTGTCTCAGAACCTGCAACAACTATTTCGGTCTCTTCCTGCGAACCTGCAGCAACTGTTCCTGAACCTGTTTATTTTTTCTCTACAATAGCTAAAGTAGAAGGAACAGTATGACCTGTACAAAGATATAAGGTACGTACTTTCACACATTTTGCTACTATTAAGGCACCTTTTGAAACCTTTTAATTTTTATCAATAAATGTAAAAATGCAACCTTCCTCAACTAGTTGCCCTGCTGAAATTAAATTCCTACTGAGCCTTGGAACGTGCCTTACCTCTTGTAGTAGCCAATGATTCCCATTCTGCAACTTAATCTTGATTCTTCCCTTTCCAACAATCTGACAGGGTTCGTTATCTCCCAAATAAACCAGCCCAAAATCCCCTTGGACATAATCAAGAAAATAACTTCTATGGGGCGTAGCATGAAATGAGGCCCCTGAATCTAAAACCCATGAATCATTAGCATTATCTAGGGAAAGAATCAAAGCATCATCTTCAAATTTATTACTTACCACATTTGCCTCCTTATTTCCTTATTGTTTGTTTCCTTCTTTATTCTTCCGAGACCAGCAATCTTTCTTCAGATGACCTAGTTTCCTGTAGTACCAGCAATCCTTCTGTCCTCTGATTTGGGACCTTTTATCCTTTGATTTTCCTTGTGACTTCCCATGACCTCTAGAACCTTTTCCTCTCTCCTTTGATCTGCCCCTGCTTTCTGCATTCAAAACACTACTTGATGTGGACCCTCCAGAGCTTTTCCATCACATTTCCTCGCTAAGGATAACACCAACAACATCATCAAATTTTAAAGTGTTTGAACCAGAGATAGAGTTACTTACAGCCATTACCAAGCTATTCCAGCTTTCTGGCAAAGAACATAAAACCAAGAGAACCCTCACCTCTTCATCAAATTTCACTTTTACAGAAGTTAACTGATTGACATTTGTATTAAACTCATTTAAATGATTTGTCATAGATCCACCTTCAATCATTTTCAAATTAAACAAACGCTTCATGAGAAATACCTTATTTGAGGCTGAAGGTTTTTCATACAATTTAGCTAAAACTTTCATCAGTTCATCTGTTGTTGTCGCTTCTGTTATATTGAACGCCATAGATGGTGCCAGGCACAACTGAATGGTTTCCAGTGCCTTTCTATCCAGAAGAATCCAATCCTCATCTGTCATTCTTGTCAGTTTCTTGGATACTCCTTCCAATGGCCTCCATAAATCCTTCTGATAGAGGTAATCCTCCATCTACATCTTCCATAACTGATAGTTCTGCCCATTAAATTTATCGACCTTCAATTTACCCTCATCCACCATTGCTCCCACTCAACCGTGAGACTCCCACTCAACCGTGAGACCTTCCTGCAGATGATAATTGAACACAACCTGCTCTGATACCACTTGTTAGGGTTAGCTGGCAGAAGATATCAATTAAATGCAAATAAAGATTAAACAAAGGAATGAAAAATACACAGAAATAATAACAGCGAGAGACAAGTTTTAACATGGTTCACCCAAACTCGAGCTACAGACACCAACAAAGAGTCCATTATTATTATCCAGTAAATCAAACTGATTACAACTAGCAATCCCTGCAACTCAATACCGTTGCAAATGCTACAATACAATATCAACCAAAACCCCAACCCTTAGCCGCTTTTATCAAGCCTTATGTCAGTTACAAAAATAGGGTTTTTTTATGTCGGCTCAAAAAACTAGTGTACAGTACTTGCATGATCAGTCACCACCTACCAACACCATTCTCAAGGAATACAACTTCTTCCTCAAGAAAATTTTATTTACTAAAGATTTAGCTTGGTATATCTCCCCCAACTTCTTCCAAAGCTTCTTCGAAGTGGATTCTTCATGGACATTTATCAAAATTGAGTCTGCAAGACACAATCTTATGAGACCTTTGGCTTTTCTATCCATTACATCATATTTTGCAGCCAAAGCTGGATCCGTAGGCTTTTGGACATTTTCATCCACCACATCCCATAGATCCCGATCAATCAACAGATCTTCCATCTGCAGCTTCCACATTTCAAAGTTTGTTCCAGAAAATTTTTCAACCTCAATCCTCCCAGATGTGCTTGCCATCTGAAAAAGCCTGCAATAAGATCACAAAGTATCCTCTGCAAAAGCTCCCACTCAAACCTTGATTAACACAAAAAACCCAACAACCCACATCTAAAACCAAAGGTGATCAGGCTTTGATACCACTTGTAAGGAAGTTAAGGTGGTGGAAACAACTTCCTACGCCAATCTTGAGGAGAGATATTATGCAAAACTTTTTAAAAACTGATCTAACAGTTATAAAAAATTTAGAAGCACATTTAAAAACATGAAATAAACAATAAAACACAAAACACCAGATATACGTGGGGAAACCCCTTTCGGGTGAAAAACCCCACACTCCAAAAGCCTGCTCAATGTATTTCAAATCTAGTAACAAGATTACATACACTTGCAGAACAAGTTTATTACAGGAGTATCACCAGTAAATAACTTTGAATGAATTTTGATAGCATTCCAGTAGCATAATAATACCTGCAAACTCACACTATCAAACAACTCCTCAAGCCTCCAATTTATAGACTTCTGGCTATACAAGAAACCACCTGTGGTTTTACAAAACAATGTGTGAGGCTTCTCAGCCAAGATTCCAGTCCCAAAATAAGCTCTCACGTCCAAAATGAAATCCCATATTTTTTACCCTTACAGATGTCAAAGAATCTATCATAATATGCCGAAAAATAGGCCTTCCATCATATACTACCATGTGGGCATCTTTTGACACCTAAAAAACCAATTTTCAAAGCACTGACAATGCGTAACAGCTGTAGGAAAATATTAAATAAAAATAACTATAATGGGAAATGTGCAGCAAGGTTGAGACACCTTGTTTCCCAACACCCTTAACCTTTTGATATCATCTAAATGGAGCTCTCTCAAGGACACCTGGTTTGTGATGTGACAAGGCAACTCTTGCAGTTGATCGCACTTGGAAGGTTCAAATACTCAAGCTTTGTCATTTTTTCTAGAATGTCTGACTCTAAAGTGAGTTTAGAACATCGCTGTAAGTTGAGGTATTGCAGGAGTGTGATCTCCTTAAATGAGATTGGCAAACTCCTCAATTTCTCGCAATCGGACAAATTGAATGCTTGAGGTTTCTCAAATGGCCAAAATTGCTGGGTGGTAATGATAGCTCTCGACACCCAGATAACTCCAGGTGCTCTAACGATTGGAGAAGGCAAAATTCTTGGGGCAGACTCCTCAGCTTGTTCCACAAGTTGTTATTGAAGATTATTTTTTTCAAATCCCTGAGATATCCTATTGACTTTGGAAATCTTTAGAACTTGTAGCATTCAGAAATAACCAATTCTCTTAACTGTACAGGAGCCTACAACAAATTGTTCTTGAGATGGGAAGAAAGTAGTAGGGTTTTCGATGTGTGTCGGATTATGTGACATTTTATTTCAACTACCTAATTTTTAAGTCAATAAAAAATAAATAATGAAATTCACTTTTAAAAAACAATGGAGTTGATTCCTAATAAAACATCACATTAAAAAACATATATTCATATCAATATTGAAATAAAACTTTCAAACAATTTTAAAAGAAGATACTTACATCACTGTCTCTCTCCCACAGTTCTTCTAAGTGATGTTCTGAAAACTGTTTTTCATATAATTCTAAAACCCTCAAGTTTTTCAATGAACCTAGTGACCCAAGATTGTTTTGCTCAATGTCAAACCAGCGAAGCCATACCAGCTCTTTAGATATATCACCAATTACTTGATTATAATAATCTCCTCTAGCCTAAAAAATTTTTAATCCAAGTGAAGAGGATGCGAGACTATGAGATCCTCTGTTTGTGTTAACTATGAACTTCATGCCCTGGGAACATAGAGAAAACTCCTCCACCTGGGAACAATAAAAAACTCTTCAAACATGTGTGTGCATCCAGTTGTTGTGGCCATTATTCCTCGAATGCCAATTCTCTTTTAAATAGAGAAAACAATGAAACCAATAAATTATTGAAACATTAAACTTACTGGAGACAAGAATAAAGCAAATAGAACTAGATAAAGAAGGTTGCCATGCCATTGTTTAGTTAAACAATCAAAGTATTAGACTCACCTGTGTTTCATTATGAACTTTAATAAGCTGTCCGGGAAACCAAAGATGGTGGGGTGACCGTTGATTTGCAATTTCTCTTCCCAAATCTCTTAAGTGGTCATGCATTCTTATGCAGTCACTTTTATCAAGTTCAACTAGACATTTATTTAGAAGTCATTCCCAATTGTGCAGACCACTCCACCCTGATCTGTCCCAAACTGCAATTGCCAAAGATTTCTTCTCTCTAATGAAGAAACAAACAGTATCTAAGAATATCTCCTTCTCTTCATCATCTAGGGCATTATAGCTTATTTTTAGCCTTTGGTTGATATCTTCGGGCAGTATTCTAGAGATCTTGTCTAATTGAGTTTTCCAGCAATCTATGTCAAAGTTCCCATAAAGCTGTCCTCCAAGGACTTTGAGAGACATTGGTAACCCATTACAAGATTTTAGGAATTTTTCAACAAGCTCATCAAATCCATGTGTTGGACAGGGTTGTAAGAAAGCATGCCAACAAAAAAGTTGTTTGGCATGAAATGGATGCAATGGTCTCATTTTATATATAGAAGAGATGCCCCAAGATCTAAGGACTTCAAATTCGCGGGTAGTGACCACAATTAAAGTCCTTGATCTTACCAAACCTCCCAATCCTAGGCTGTCCTTATCAAGCAATAGTGTATTCAGTTGGTCAACATGGTCCACATCATCCAGAACAACGAATGTCCGAACATATCTCAACTTGCTTGCAAGAATTGCCTTCCCATCTTCTATACTGTCAATTGCTTGTACTGTCCCCTTCTAGTAAGGCAAAATTTATCTTAACCTTGCACACAATTTCAACTTTAATTTATTGATTGCTGCTAAGTGATTTAACTCCTTTATAATAGCAGAATTATTTGAGATGCTTATTTGTTGTTGGTTCGATCTATATGCAATTATATGAATGATGAATGGTGCATTGCTTTCTTATGATTCTCTGCTGTTAGTATTCTTGCTGATATATGTATTGAATATGATGAATGGTACGATGCTGCTATACTACTCTCTGCTGATATGCATATTAAATCAGATATATTGTTATATGTTTCTGTGTTCGATTCCTGATATATTCTTAATACTCCACATTCCCTCTTGTATGCTGTCAATGAAGATATGAAATGTTCGATGCCCTCCTTATTCATAATTCAAACTTCATTATATAATATCATTCCAATGAGTATTGCTGGTGATAGGACCATTCAACCTATGACTGATTATATTTATTTGCTTGCTGAGAAGGTTCACTGAGTTTATTTCATGTGTAGTGATCATTCGATGCTGTCTACTGTGATTGAGTGCATACTGCAAATTTATGAATTAAAGTTGATGATTGAGTGAATGTGTATTAAACTCGTTTCTTCCTTGATTTCTTTAATGGATAGCATTTGAATTGTATTCCCTGTGATAGATTGTTCATAGTATAATTTGTTGATATAGTTTCGTTGCTGAGATGATCTCTATGTTCTTCCCATGTATTTCCTATTTTTATTCCTTCCTTCCTCTCTGCTCAAATACCTATGTATTTCCTTATATTTTTACCAAAAGATGTGATCACTCATAAGACACACACCTTTTCATTATTGTTTTTCTTTATTAAGAACAATTGCTACATTACTAATATTTTGCTTGGATGGTTGCACTCTTAAAAAAGGATAATCACTACCTTAATACTCTCATATTCACCCATCACTGATATATCCAATCTTAATCGCTGCAATATATCCTTAATCGTTACTTTTTTCTTGCTAATTATTTATATACTACTAATTACTGATTACTTTATAAATCACTACTGACTTTTTAATAAATTTGTATTCTTCTTAAATTACTTTAAAGTCAGCTTTTGCTTTATTCAATCGGTATTCTTAGAATGGTAAATATATTTATATGATAATAATAATAATATCTAATTTATTAATAATCATTAATTTATAACATTAATACATATTTATTATATTGCAATAATAATATGCATTTATATTTATAATATATTATATTCAAATATCCATATAATAATATTATTTATTAAATAATGTATAAATATAATGATATCTATTATTCAAATTGATATTTTATAAAAGCAGTTTCATTGTCTTTTAACATGATGTTTAAATCTTTAATTTAAACAATGCCTTAAAATATGGGGACATGACATTGCTACATCTTTAAAACCAAGGTCCTGTAGGAGTTTTTTCTATTTGTAATGCAACAAATTTTTGCTAGCAGCATCTCTAACGTCTAATGGGTATGTGCAGGATCATGATGGGCCAAACTATACCTCTAAGTGGCAATGAAAATACAAAAAATCAGACTTTATCAAGTTCATGTGAAATTTTGAATGGATTATCTATACAATTTGAAAAAGATGTAAGAATGAAATTTGTAGAGAATTGAATCTAGTTTATCGGCTACTATTTTTTTTAAAACAAAAACTAAATTTACTTAGTGAAAATTGAATATTTCAATGAACAGCTATTAAATTTTTCAGAAAAAAATAAAAAGTGGGTGTGTGTCCAGCCAACCTAACTATGAGTAAAAATATATATTTTTTTTTGAAACTTTCAAAATAAGTAGAGGACTCATGTCCGGATGTGATGCATATTTATTTGAAATTTTTTTTTAATAAAATAATTAGTTATGATTTTTTTACTGTGACTTTTTTTTTAAAATAAAAAGTAATTTTCCAGCCAACCTAACTCGATAAAAAAAAATCAAAATTCAAATTTTTTTTTTGAACCTATAGCCAGAAAAGCATAGAGTGTGACGCAGGTTTCGGATCTCAAAAAGGTGAAATGGTTTGAAAGTTATGGATGTTTTTCAATCAGTGTGTCCATCAGGATTTCAGAGACACGGTATATTGAAAATTATTAATAATTATTTAATAAAATGATAACCAAATAAATCTTATATTTTTAGAAAGCTAACAATTTTTTCTATAAACCCTTTTTGTTTTATCAATTTTGCATAAAAAAAAGTCGTCAGCACGAAGGGTGAAGTTCGAAGAAGAGACTGAAACATTAAAACACGTTACAATCCATAAAAAGTCAACAATCAAAATGGATATCTGTCTTGCTTTGTACCAAAGCAAGACGGATATCCATTTTGCTTCGGTGAAAGCAACTAGAAACGGATATCCGTTCTGAAAATGGATATCCGTTCTGAAAACGGATATCCGTTCTGAAAACGGATATCCGTTCTAGAAACGGATATCCGTTTTCAGAACGGATATCCGTTTTGTTGATTTAACAAAAAAATTTTGCCATTGGTTTTGGATGAAGAGAACCAACATATTTTGTACCATTGGTATTGTTTCACCGAAGATACAATCCATGGGTATATCGTTTAGGTATGCGTGGACATTTCGTGTATATCCTGCTATCGTTTATCGTGGTTGTAAATGGTGAATGTACATGTCAAAGGATACAAAGGTTGACCGGCCATATCGGGAAAATTGGGAAAAGATACGTTAGTTGACCGGTGATAACAAGTCATGTTATGTATAGGCTAAATTGAAGACATCGAACTGACAATAGTTATCAGAGAGACAAAGTTCCATTGAGCCGACAACATTGATCTCACAGATCAAGTCATATTGTGGTGACAATCATTAAGTGTCACTGATGGGTTATTTATCGGCACATCGGAAGAACAGTTGAGAACTACACCGATGAGAGGGAGTCACACCAACAGAAGGAACATCGGAAAGAGATGGACTCTCAGAGGCGAGAAGAAAAGTGTCATCAATAGAGGCGGTCTGGCCGATGGCGTAGTTCGGTGTTTATTCTTTCGGTGTGAGATACGATATCAGAAATCGAAGAGAATGTCTGACCGATGTAGAAGTCTTACCGATGACTAATGGATGGTAAACACATCGGGGAGAGTTATAACGTCGGAATGCAAGTAAAAAGTCTCACCGAGGGTATTGGTCTTACCGATAGACAAGGGTGGTGAATCTCACATCGGAGTAAGTGTGTATATATCCTGCAATCATCTTATTCCATGAGACCACATTTCTTTGAGGCATTTTTTCAAACAGTTCATGTGTCTTGTCTATGCTTCCACACTTTCCGTACATGTCTACCAGAGCATTTCCAACTAGAATATCTACAAAAATCCCACTTCCATTATGCTTTGATGAATGTCCATACCCTATTCCAAAGCTCCCATTTTGGTAGAGGTAGAGAGGATGCTGACAAAGGTTGCAGAATCTAGCTTTACACTTGCCAATTGCATTTGCTTGAAAATTTCTAAAGCCTTTTCAAGAAACCTGTTTATGCATATCCTACAATAATAGTAGTCGAGGAGACCACATTTCTCCAACTAGACTTCTACCAATTTAGAAAATGTGTGCTTCTGGACCAGTGTTTGGTACAAGAAACATACCAATAGAGTGGTTGATGCGGAGGAAATTCCACAGTTCACCTTAAATGGCGCTGTCGGCCTGTATCGGCCAAACCCTTTCGACGTTCCCCCGAAAAAACCCCTATCCGTTACCAATTTGATAGGGAGCGCGCTGCGGAAACATAAATGTCTTGCCGATAGTAAAGAAAGAGTGTATTTCAGTCTCGTTTGGACCTTGGGAAGGATATTTTAAAAGCTATTTGAGCAATTCGTGGGTTAATGGGTATTTTACACCTTGTTTGTAAGCTTTTGATGTGTTGCGCTGCATCACTTGTCTACAACATACAAAGTTTACCTTTCTCACCCATACCTTCAGTATATAAAGGACATTAATAGGGAATTTGTAATTTCCACTCAGTCAGTGCAATCTAGGAGAGGATAGATTGTCTAAAGTTGTGATCTATTTCCATTTACACTTGCCATAACTACAAATGCTTAGTGTTTATTCTCAACCCCGGTATATGAATAAAATGTGACCTATTGTTCTAATAGGCCTATAGGGACAAAGAGGTGATAAAGCCTTTAATTTTAAACATGACATGGTTTTGATAACTTCCCATATTGGTAAGGTCCTGGATGACAATCCTTTGATGCACCTAATTATAATAGGTGTTATGATAGTCCTTGGTATCTTTTCATTTCTTTCTTGAATGGCCTGCAAATAAGACATAAGACATATTAGATCCTTCATAAATAAGAATTCTCATACATTACATTTAAACTTAAACTCCCTAAACATCCATCAATCCATCCATTAATATCAAAATGCCATGAATATCCTATGATCAACCATTCTAATTCCTAGAATAGTCATATATTGCAATTTTGCTTCTCTATACTAAAATAGCCCAAGGAATATCTAACCTCAAATTTGTATTTTAACAATCTAATGTCTTTACGAATAACATTGAGTCTTCTTTTGGGACAACATTTTTGCCTTTAGAAGCTCCTCATTTGATGATAGCCTAAAATCAAATAATGGCTTATATCCAGAGCTTTATTAAGTTGATACCTAGGTGGATTAGTGTGTAAACATTGAAATTAGATGGTAATTCACAAGTTTATTGAATAATACAATGAATCCCTAGTATAGAATCCAAATGTACATAATAAACCGGATATCTATTTTGTACTAGGCATATGGACGTTGCAAGTGTCCATTGCAAAGAATTGGGTTTTCCAAAACGGATATCCGTTTTGGAAAAGCAAAAAAAAGACAAAAGGAATATTTCTGGGCCTGACTTCCGCAACCAGAGACCCTCTGCTGTCGAAATACTCATGATTTCTGGCTATGACAGTGAAAGGAATATTTTTATGACTTTTGGAGACACAATTTTCTTGTTACAATCATAAGGGTGATATTTTTGTTCCCCTAATGGGGAGCAACAGTCGTCGTAAAGCAAAAAGGAGGAGGAAAGTTACATTGGAGGAAATTGAAGCAATTAGGAAAAAAGATAGGGAAAGGAAGAGGATTGGAAGGGTGGGTTTGGCGGATGCTCATCAAGGTGAATCTTCTTCTTTACCATCTAATGACATGCAATTTGAAGATGTTAATTTTGATTATAATGAAATGTTAGATAAGAATGAAATTCACCATGATATTGCAAATGAAAATATTGAAAAATGTTATGAAACACCTATTCATAATAGCAATACCATGGACAAAGAAGAAGAAGAAAAATGAAGACGTGCACTTGAAGAAAGTGGATATGAACATCATGATATTGAAATTGCACTCCATAATCCATTTGTTGATAAAATTGATGAGGTTGAAAACATGGATGAAACAAGAACAATCAATGTATCTCCAATTTCATAAGAAGAGAGGACATTTGTCAAGAAGAGAATAACCGTGATGAAATTGGAAAACACCCAAAAACCCCAAAATGGTTACTTGAAATTGATGAGAACATAATGGAAAAACTTGAAGGCAAGAGGTCATCACGAACGGTTCGGTTGTGGGCTACAAAACTCTTCAATGAATACTTTGAGAAGAAAACATTAACTGAACAATGCCAACTTTTTGTGCAATTATTAAAGATGTACAAAATGAGACCTTTACTAAAGAAATTAAAGATTCGGTTAAACAAAGTGTCCGATCGGAATAAAATTATTGTAAGAAGCCTTTTCAATGCACTCAATTCTATTGGAAAGACTAGCAAGGAGAAAGATAAAAGAGCTGCCTGTAGAGTAATAACAGCCTCAATAGTAAGCAAACAATTAAGAAATGCTCGATTAATGAGGCAAACTTGTGTTGACTTAAGATTGAATCGTAAAACATTGTCAAAAGCACTAGCATTAAGATCAAGGCTAGATAGTCCTGTTGCCAATGATACTTGGGCTTTCAGTGGTAGGCTTCCACAAGTTGACAAGAAGCTAATTGATAGCACAAAGGAAGAAATTGAACGATTTTGGCACACTAACTCTAGGGTATCACCGAATGCAAAAGATGTTGTAAAGTTAAGAATTGGTGATAAAGACCGCACACCACATCCTAAACATTACTTGGAATGTAACCAAACAACATTGTACAAACAATATTGTGAAACTCACCCAGGTATGACAATCTCACAAAGAGCATTTGAATCTCTTAAGCCATTTTATTGTGTTCCTCTTAAAGTTCGTAATACATGTTGTTGCAAATACCATGTAGAATTTTCTATGTACCATGAATTATTATGCAATATTCGTTCTACTTTGCACACTAACGAAATGTTACAGGAGTGTGGTGCAATTCAACTACCAAAGTCATCTAGGGACTTATTGGATTTATTTCTATGTATTAGAGATGATGGTTGCATGTTCTACAAGAATGATTGTTTAAATGAAAAGTGTTTACAATGTGGTGGGTTATCAAAGTTTGTATCATGTTTTCATGAGGGCAACGAGCATGATTTTGGAAAGAGAATGGTTGAGAAAAAGAGATATAAGACAGTGAAATACAATTTGAAAAGTGGAGGTGAAGGTTCTAGATGTGAGTTGATTGTAAGAGAGGTAAGTATTGCTGATTTTATTGATGATTTTAAGAAAAATCTTTTCTACAAGTATGTCAGACATAGCCACAGGTCTCGATGGTTAGATCAATAGTTCATGATGTGTAAAGACTCTTTCCTGATTGGAACTATTGTCTCTGTAGTTGATTTTGCAGAAAACTATACATTGCAACCCCAAAATGAAGTTCAATCCCAGTACTACAATTCTATTCAGATTGCTATTTTTGTTCACATCACATACAAACATGCCCCCGAGAGTACAGAAGAGAACAGGAAGATTGTCAGAGAATACCATTTTTACATGAGTGATGATCGATCTCATTCAGCAGAATTTGTGCAATATTGTTTTCAACAATTTTATGGGTTCTTGCAAGAAAAAGATATTAGAATAGATCAACATCTCATTTGGTCAGATAATTGCATTGGTCAATTCAAGAATGCTCGTAATTTCTATTGGTTGAGCAAAATGCATGTAGAGAAGGGTATACCTCATATTTGGAATTTTTTTGAAGCCAGGCACGGAAAAGGTGAACATGATGGAGCAGGTGCATGCGTGAAGAGAGCTCTTTTTAAAGAACAACTAAAGATTAGAGGTGGTGCTACATTCAGTGATGCAGATTCCATTGTTAAGTGGTGTAACTATGCATTGTCACAAGGAGTGGCTCTTGATTCTGAAGTGCGCAGGTTCTTTTGGTTGGTTGATGATGGGATAGCGATAGAGAAATTGGAATGTCAGAGAATCAGTGAATCATCAAAGATGCATTCATTTCAAAGCTCAAATGCAAGTACATGGACTATTTGGACACGAGAATTAGCTTGTTTTTGTCAGAGTTGTATTAAATGTAATTGAAACAATTGTGAGTCAAGTGAGTGGCTAGATGCATGGATTCTACAATATTTAGTCCCTTTATATGAAGGTCAATCATCTTCCATCAATGACATGGAGAGCTCATTTGACTATGAACATCTTTCAAACCTTGTACAGCCAGGTCATGTTTATGCAGTTGTTGCACCGCATGGAAATGAAGAGAGGTCAGACTATTGGTTGGCACGATGTGTACAGGGAAAACAAAAGCTAACACAACCTATGACAGATGATGATGGGTTCACATATCCTATAGGATCAGTTGTTATTGCTGGGACTTGGTTACGAACATATATGGTTAAAAAGAATGGCATCCCGGCCTTTGAAGACTTTGAGAAGCATAAAACCATATTGATGTATTCTCACCTAGTTGTAGCAACAAATGTCAAGTTACTAAAGCATCGTGGAAGACCAAAATCAAAAGAACTATGGATAATTAGTAATGCTGATCATGAAGCAATATTGGATACTTTGAAGGTAAGAGATGACCCCTCAGGTACGCTTGACTAGCATTTAAACTTCCAGATGGACAGGTATGACATTTTTTATCTTAACTTGTTCTTATTTTTTCTATTTTTTAGAATTGTTTTATTAAAAATCTTGTTACTTTAATAACTATAATGCATGCTTTTGACTATACAGGACAGCGAATAAAGTTATTTTAGATGGCATCGTAGATTATTTTGCATGGCATCATAAATTATTTTGTATGGCATCGTAGGTTATTTTGACTATACTTGAGGTATGATTTTTAGTTCTCATTTGTATTTCTTAATACTGCACATTTGTACCTTTTTCTACATAAGGCATTCCATGAGGTGACATGTATTTGATGTCTTTTGCCAAATAGTTCATGTGCCTTGTCTATGCTTTCACATATTACATACATGTGTCACATGGCAATTGCAACTACAACATCTGACAAAATTCTCATTTCTTTGAGGTATTCCACCAAACAGTTCATGTGCCTTGCCTATGCTTCCTTACTTTGCATTCTTATAAAAGTCATATAACAGTCATAATTAATCTAGCCTTGATCTTGCCATCATTGTATTTCATGAGATGACAGTCCTATAACAGTCCTATACATGTCTACTAGGATAGTTTTAACTACAACAGTCCTAAAATAGTACTAGAACATTCCTATAATAAGCGCAGCATTTAATGTACATATTTATGATATTCATGTTTACTTTTAAATCTGCTTGTTCATGCTTCTCACAGGACGTCACCTCCCCTACCCATCCAGCTCTATAGAAGAAGAGAGACAACAAATGATCAAAAGGGTTCACCAATTGGTGGTAAGTGATTGATTACTTATGTCATGTTATATATTTTGAATATTAAATTCTATATTAATGTGTACGTTGTTTGATTGTATTAATAGGTGGAAATTCAAAAATCTCTATCGAGGAGGTCTAGTCGATGAGTGATGGAAGATGAGTCATTGACTGGTTCACCATCTTCATGGCCTAGCAAGAGCCATAGATTATTTGATAGCAATCCATAGGATATTTGATTTTGGGACATTTTGTTACATATGTGTATTTGGCTTTGTAAACATACTTTTGTATGTTATCGATGTATATCATTGTATATACCCATATGGTTTTATTTGTACATGCCTATATGGCTTGATATATACACTATACATTATTTTCATGACATTATGTGCATATATGTATATATAAGATCCTAATTTGGCACAAGTAGGGAGAATGCTTGCACAGGTTATGGAATTTGGTTTTAAACGTTCCAATTGTATTTGCTTCAAAGTTTTTAAAGCCTTTTCAAAAAATCCATTTTGTGCATATCTTGCAATCATTGCATTCCATGAGATAGCATCTCTTTGAGGTGTCATGCCAAACTATTCACATGCCTTGTCTATGCTTCCACACTTTGGATTTACACCCGCCAATTGCATTTTCTTAACATTTCCTTTCAATCTTTATCAAAAATTCCGTTTTGTGCACATATTGCAATCATTGCATTCCTTCATTTACAACACATGATTAAATAAGAAGATGCATATTTACAACACTTAAGACCTTCATGAAATGATACATTGGTTTCTTGATATTCAATCATGCATTGGAGATCTTCAAAGTGTTAATTATGTTTGAAGTGATGAAGAAACTTGTTATTTTGATGTATTTCAACTCCAAACTTCCGCCTAGAAATGAAGGCGCTAATCCTTTATCAAACTAATCTAAAAGTGCGCCTTGGTACTTAGGGCACTAGATTATGATTGATCAACCTAAAATGTGCGCCTAAGGCTAGATAGTGAATAGGAAGGATAAAATGCATCATCAAAGGAGTTTATAGTTATTGAAGGCATCAAATGATGACTTGGGCGCACATCTACCTCTCTACACCATATGTGACTAGTGCCAATTATTGAATAAACAACCTAGAATGAGTGCCTTACTATTTGAGGTGCTAGTTCATGTTTCTAGAACACCAAAAGTGCGCCTTGATGTTGAGGCGCTAGCTCTTGCTCAAGCAACCTTGAAAGTGCGCTTTCACAAGGAGGTTAAAATGTATTATCAAAGGATTAAGTTGAAACAAGGAATCATCATTGAAGACAAGTAAAACATGACTGTAAATGAGGCACACTTTTCATCATCTTAACCTCACAATTGCGCCTTCCATTGGAAGCTCATATTGTGCCTAAAGGAATAGTACTGAGATATCATCCATGTCAATGATTGAGAATGTGTCAACTGGAACAATATTTTTTGTTCTACTCATCGTGGGGTCGAACGGACTGCACCAACGTGTCGGGGTGGGCGGGTAAATGCTAGTGGAGGTCTCGTTTCGTGCGCCAAGCGTCCCAGTCATTCCGGGCAAGAGGCTATCGACAAAGTCCTTTAAGATCCCTGAGACCAAAAAATTGCCAAACTTTGATGGGGCAGTTCTCGAAATTCGTGAAAGTTGGGAATGTTTTGTTTGGACCTACAGGTGCACGTGACATCCTTCCACAATAACCTCTCTCGTTTTTGGTCAACTCCATTCTGTTTGACCGTGTTGAAATCAAACGCATTGGCGCAAAATGCTTCAATTTGATGCAGTGGAAAGGTGCTAGGTGCGACATTTTTCATTCCATAGCTCGTGCGATCGAACGGACTACGCCAACGCGTCGGGGTGGGCGGGTAAATGCTAGTGGAGGTCTCATTTCGTGCGCCAAGTGTCCCAGTCATTCCGGGCAAGAGGCTACCGGCAAAGTCCTTTAAGATCCCTGAGACCAAAAAACTGCCAAACTTTGACCGGGTAGTTCTCAGAATTCGTGAAAGTTGGGAATGCTCTGTTTGGACCTACAGGTGCACGTGACATCCTTCCACAATAACCTCTCTCGTTTTTGGTCAGCTCCATTCCGTTTGACCGTGTTGAAATCAAACGCATTAGCGCAAAATGCTTCAATTTGATGCAGTGGAAAGGTGCTAGGTGCGACATTTTTCATTCCATAGCTCGTGGGGTCGAACGGACTGCGCCAATGCGTCAGGGTGGGCGGGTAAATGTTAGTGGAGGTCTCATTTCATGCGCCAAGCGTCCCAGTCATTCCGGGCAAGAGGCTACCGGCAAAGTCCCTTAAGATCCCTGAGACCAAAAACTGCCAAACTTTGACGGGGTAGTTCTCAGAATTCGTGAAAGTTGGGAATGTTCTGTTTGGACCTACAGGTGCACGTGACATCCTTCCACAATAACCTCTCTCGTTTTTGGTCAGCTCCATTCCGTTTGACCGTGTTGAAATCAAACGCATTGGCGCAAAATGGTTCAATTTGATGCAGTGGAAAGGTGCTAGGTGCGACATTTTTCATTCCATAGCTCATGCGGTCGAACGGACTGCGCCAACGCGTCGGGGTGGGCGGGTAAATGCTAGGGGAGGTCTCGTTTTGTGCGCCAAGCGTCCCAGTCATTCCGGGCAAGAGGCTACCGGCAAAGTCCCTTAAGATCCCTGAGACCAAAAAATTGCCAAACTTTGACGGGGCAGTTCTCAGAATTCGTGAAAGTTGGGAATGTTCTGTTTGGACCTACAGGTGCACGTGACATCCTTCCACAATAACCTCTCTCAGTTTTGGTCAACTCCATTCCGTTTGACCGTGTTGAAATCAAATGCATTGGCGCAAAATGCTTCAATTTGATGCAGTGGAAAGGTGCTAGGTGCGACATTTTTCATTCCATAGCTCATGCGGTCGAATGGACTACGCCAACGCGTCGGGGTGGCCGGGTAAATGCTAGTGGAGGTTTCATTTCGTGCGCCAAGCGTCCCAGTCATTCCGGGCAAGAGGCTACCGGCAAAGTCCTTTAAGATCCCTGAGACCAAAAAATTGCCAAACTTTGACCGGGTAGTTCTCGGAATTCGTGAAATTTGGGAATGTTCTGTTTGGACCTACAGGTGCACGTGACATCCTTCCACAATAAGCTCTCTCATTTTTGGTCAACTCCATTCCATTTGACCGTGTTGAAATCAAACGCATTGGCGCAAAATGCTTCAATTTGATGCAGTGGAAAGGTGCTAGGTGCGACATTTTTCATTCCATAGCTTGTGTGGTCGAACGGACTGCGCCAATGCGTCGGGGTGGGCGGGTAAATGATAGGGGAGGTCTCGTTTTGTGCGCCAAGCGTCCCAATCATTCCGGGCAAGAGGCTACTGGCAAAGTCCCTTAAGATCCCTGAGACCAAAAAACTGCCAAACTTTGACGGGGCAGTTCTCGGAATTCGTGAAAGTTGGGAATGTTCTGTTTGGACCTACAGGTGCACGCGACATCCCTCCACAATAACTTCTCTCGGTTTTGGTCAATTCCATTCCATTTGACCGTGTTGAAATCAAACGCATTGGCGCAAAATGCTTCAATTTGATGCAGTGGAAAGGTGCTAGGTGCGACATTTTTCATTCCATAGCTCGTGCGGTCGAACGGACTGTGCCAACACGTCGGGGTGGGCGGGTAAATGCTAGGGGAGGTCTCGTTTCGTGCGCCAAGCGTCCCAGTTGTTGACTTTTTCCCAGACTGGATGCTTATTCCCAGATTTCCCTACAAGGTAGCCATCAGTGATCAACAGGATCTCTGGGCCAGGGGGTCAACAGTATAGGAGATAGACTCTATATTTTATCTCCTCTTCTTCTTCAGGCTTTGCAAGACCTAGGGGGGTATTCCCTACTCAACATCCATGAGGATATGCATGCAAGGCTGGGATGCTGACAGAAAGCAGATAGTCCTCCTGTAAGTAGACCAAAACTGAATGATAAGAGCAAAGGGGCTAGCTTTGGGCCTATTATCAGTTGCAGACAGAGGACTGAGGATCCTAAACTAACTCTAATGTCCTAATATTGGTTTTAGATTTTGCTTTGGAGTTTAAGTGTGGATGCAAAGCTGGATATGGTTATAACACAAAACAAAGCATGATTGGTGCCTATCCAGGGCCTGGAGTCAGTAGACATACACCTGTGAAAGATCAGCATGAACAACTAAAACTGGATTTCAAGGGGATATGTGTGATACCTGCCTTACAGGCATCTCCCAATACAAAGTGTTAGGTTATCTCTACTTATGGTATCCCTACTGCAGTATATCCTTCCCAATGTTCAACCTGAAAATAGTTTAATCTACCCCTTGAGTAGAAGTTAAAAGATCAGACAGTCAACATAGGAATTCTATGTTCTAGAATCTAAACATTACCAAACATCCAGATTCAGAAGAAGAATACATGCAATACTGGAGACAGAATTAACACAACACATGCTAAACAGCATTTCTCATATAAGTTTAATCATGAAATCAGTGGGTTCATGCCAAAAACAAACAACAAGAGATACATAAACTCACAGGTAAGTTGTACAGAGCAACCAGATCAGCTTGTTATGCATTACAGAGCCAAAATCATCAACTTTCAACAACCTTTCAAATGAGCAAGACCACCTGCTTATAACAGCCAGGTAGGTGCTCAGCAATTAATTACAATGTTGACCAAAATTTCGCCAGATACACAGTATCATGAAAATGGCGCTCAAACACAACCGGATTGGCGCCCAAACTTGAATGCAGCAGGTAGGGGAGGAGACAGGAAGATTTCTCGAGCCCTGCGCCACCATCCGCTGATGTACATCTTCAGTCGGGTACAGGATCCACCCACGCCATTGCCCATACCTCTGCAACAATCGCCATTAATGGCGCACCAACCCGCGGCCTTGGGAAGATCATCAAATCTGCAATCGCAACCATTTCCCGCCGAGACTCATCATCATGATGTTTCGAATATGCAGGATAACATTATCCCACATGCACCCCGCAGCAACCTCCTTAACGCTTTATATACTAGATCATGAGCATATATCATGTCGGTGCTTTTACTCCTGACGACACTAGTATAGACTTCATCATCATCATCCTCCAGCAGCATGATATCCTGTTGCCCGAAAAATCACCCTGACGTCATCATCATATTCGCAATACAAACTGCATGATATTCGCCTTCACCCGCACAACCGGATCCATCGGAGGAACATCCTCCTGCTGAGCTTAAACCAAAAGTCTGGCCGATGAACATCCTGATGACGTCATCATCATATCCTGCTGACGTCATCATCATATCTGCCTACTGCGCACCTCCTCATATCCGGATGACGTCATCATCATGTTTGCAAATGTCGGGGGATCTCCAGATGATCAGTGTTAGAAATATGACCCCCCCCGGGACCTCGATGACGTCATCATCATATTAACATCATCATGATATTCGGAAGACAACCGGATATTTGGAAATATCCTCCTGATGTTCAAATATCAGGTTGCACTGTAGCTCCACTATAAGATCGGGGCGATAACTGAATATGATGATGCTGCTTGAAAAGATCACCCTCAGTAGATAACGCGCGAAGCCAGCAGGCGGATATCTCCTTGATATCAGCATCATCATGATGCTCGAACAAAACATATATCCGGGTGATATGAAAATATCACCCCCTCCTTTGGAAATATCATGATGCAGATAGGCAGAAAGAAAAATATCACCCTGATATACGGATGACGTCAGCATCATCAGGATGAGAAACAAAGAACAAGAAGTGATACAACATCATCAGGATGATATTGACTAAGATCATCCTGACGTTCAAAATATGATGACCCTAGTGAATATCGGGTCGCACTTAGAACTCTTCGACAACATTATCAGGATGATATTAACCAAGATCACCCGATGATAAAAATATCACCCCGGCGAAATATCATGAAGGCAGAAAATATGATGACCTCCGCAAGCAGCAGGATGATAACTGGAAATATCATGATGATGACGACGACCCTTAGGAAAAAACAAGTCAGGTCGACAACTTAGAGAATAACCCCTTCAAGATATCGGGGCAACCTCATCATCATGTTTGAACAAGGTGATATTCGGAAGATCACCGGATACTTGAAAAATCACCCCCGCAAGCAACTGAGGGCGCACTGTAGCTCACCAGTATCATCAGGATAATAAGCAAACATCACCCGACAGTTGAAACATGATGATGACGATGAGAAAAACAAGTCGATGAAGAACATGCTGATGAAGATCATCATCGAAGACAAGATGATGATGACGGCCTCCTCCTCAGAAAAATATGATGCTGCTGCTGAAAAACGCTGAGGAGGTCCAACACTTAGAAAAATTGGGCAAGAAGATGAAGGCTTCAGATGAAGAAACCTCCTGATCATGACAAATCAACCCCAGGTCAAAATAAGTGCTAATAGTGGCTCCGAATGGGGACGTGCAGGTAAAAACCTGCAGCGAGAACCAGATCTCCGGGCAGACCACAGACAAAAAGCCAAAAAACGCGAGCTGTACAAGGCATTTACACTACATACATATTTTACAAATGTGCACAGCAACCAGATATTCATGTGAAATAGAACTTAAGGAATTGGCCATGCACAGGCAATTCCAGAATTTCACCATCTAGGGCCTGGAGGAAATAAGAATCCTCCCCATGAGTATTGCAAACCTGATATGGGCCCATCCATAAGGGCTGAAATTTACCATGTTTACCCTTTTCCTGATCTTTAGCATTCCAAATAAGCACCAGATCATTGACTTCAAACTTCCTTTTTGTAGTTCTCCTATCAAACTGATATTTCATATCCTGTTGTCTTTTGAGATTGATCTGGTGGGCTCTCCTTCTGTCTTCATCCAATGCAACCAGCTGATTCACTCTTTCTGTCATGGGATCTTCAATGTCCTCATCATTTTCCTGAATGAACCTGTAAACTGGTAGGAGGTTATTTATGGGCAGTCTAGCTGATGCACCATATACCAGCTCAAAAGGTGACTTCCCAATAGCCCTTTTCACAGTCACTCTGTCAGCCCATACTGCTAAGTTCAACTTTGAGTCCCAAGCTCTCTTGTTCTTGTCCAGTATCCTCTTGACAATTTTCATGATGCTCTTATTGCTTGATTCTGCTTGACCATTTCCTTGTGGGTGATATGGTGATGTATATGACAGATTTATCCCATACCTGTTGCAAAAATCAACAAATTCACCTGATCTGAAGCACATAGCATTATCAGTGATTATCTTAAATGGTACTCCAAACCTGATGATGATGTTCTCTAGTATGAAATCTGTCACCACCTTACTTGTAGCTCTCTTAGTTGGAATGGCCTCAATCCATTTGGTAAAGTAGTCAGTTGCCACCAAAATCCAACTGTGTCCCCCACTTGATTTGTCTGCAATTTCCCCTATAAAGTCAATTCCCCATTGCTGGAATGGAGCATCCACAGGTACATTTCTGAGGGGTAAAGCACCATTATATTTCAGCTTTCCTGAGAATCTCTGGCAAGGGTCACACTTCCTTACTAACTTTTGTGCATCTGAAAAGAGAGTGGGCCACCAATATCCTGCCCTGAGAATTTTATGAGCTGTTGTTTGGGCAGTATAATGGCCACCACACAATCCTTTATGCATGTCAATCAAAATATTGTCAGCCATGTTCTTATCCACACATCTCAGCAGCACACCATCAGGATTTTTCCAGTACAGCTCACCTTGAACAACAACATACCTGATTGCATGTAGCTTCAGAGTCCTCTTTTGATTGTCACTGAAATGGGAAGGACAATTCAGATTTTGCAAATAATAGACAATGTCCTTGTACCATTCAGATCCTGATACACTTACATTCTCATCTTGGACTGCATTGACTTGGCATGCTTCCAAGTTTGACTGTGCCATCATCTTGGCTAATCCTTGTCCCCTTATCAACTTAGTAACTTGTATGTCTATGTTGAATTCCTACAGTTTGTTTATCCATCTGCACCTTCTTCCAGTCACCTCCTGCTGAGTGAATATGTCTTTGACTGCAGCATGAGGTACATATGCAATTATATGTGACCCTACCAAGTATGGTCTGAAACTTTTAATGGCTCTAACTAGTGCATATGCCTGCTTTTCCATAATATCATACTTCAACTCAGAGGCCTGCAGGGACATACTGAAGAAAGCAATGGGCTGTTCAAAACCATCTTCATTTTTCTGTAACAAACATGCAGCTACAGTATGAAAGGAAGCAAATGAGAACACTTGGAATGGCCTAGAAAAATCAGGAGATTTAAGAACAGGGGCCATCTTGATTGCCTCTTTGATATTCTGAAATGATTCTGCTGCTTCCCTCTCCCAGTTGACAGTTGCATCCTTCTTCATCATCTTGGAGATGTTCCTTGTGATCTCTGCAAAGTTAGGAATAAATCTTCTAACAAAATTTATTTGTCCAAAGAAGGGCTGAACTCCTTTCACAGTTTTTGGCATTTGGATCTTGTCAATGGCTGCCACTCTCTCTGGATCTATCCTGACTCCATCCTTGGAAACAATATGTCCCAGAAGTTTTCCTTCAACTACTCCAAAGGCACACTTCTTTGGGTTTAAAGAAATACCATATTCTAGTGCTCTTATGAAGATCTGCTCCAGATGCAAACAATGCTGCTCTTCTTTCTTTGAGTAGGCAGTCAGGTCATCCTGATATACTGCCAGGATTGAATCAATCAGCCCTGCAAAAGCAACATCCATTGCTCTTTGAAATGTAGCACCTGCATTTGTTAGTCCAAATGGCATTCTAACATACACATACGTTCCCCATGGAGTGGTAAAGGCAGTCTTATACTGTTTTGATTCCTTCACCTTTACCTGATTATATCCTGAAAATCCATCCATCATGGATAGGAGTTCACAACCAGTCACTCTCTGCAACATAGCCTCCATATTAGGCAGTGGATAGTTATCCTTCAAAGAGGATACATTCAAGTTCCTGAAATCCACACAAAGCCTAATATCACCATTCTTTTTCCTGACTGGGACAAGGTTAGACACCCAAGTTGAATGTCTTATTGGCACAATTATTCCAACTTCCCTGAGCCTTTTGAGTTCTTCCTGCATCTTAGGAGCTAAGGTAGGATTTATAGGCCTTTGCCTCTGTCTAAATGGCTTAGCTTCAGGCTTCAGTGGGATCTCACGCTGGAATAAGTCTTCTCTATAAGCTTTTAGGTCCTCATATGACCAAGCAAAAACATGTTTATACTTTTTTAGCAATGCAATCAACATACTTCTTATGTGTGGTTTGAGCTGCTTGCCAATATATACCTTCTGAGGGGCCTGAGATGTCCCCAAATTTATTTCTTCTAAATCCTCCTTATTTGTGGGGGATGTCTTTGTGACCATTTTGTCTCTACTGTCAAAGGCTCTTTCCAAAGCCACTAACCCTCTAGGGATCTTGTTAGTTCTCAACTGAATGATCTCTTTTCCCACAAGAGTCTCTTTTCCATCTACAGTTTCTACAAAAGCTTGGAAATCAATCTGTTGATTCTCATACTCATCTATGCAGTGCAAAAATTTCAGCAAATCCCTATCATCATTAAAAACTTGCCAACTGCATATGTTTTCTGGTATGGCAGGCCTAATTTTAACTTCTACATCTGTGACACCTGACAGAGTGATGTCATCTGGCCTTATTGCAACATTGGCTAAGAAATCAGCCATAACATTTTTTGACCTTTCTACCCAGCCAATTGAAAATGCATCAAATAACTCAATAGTATCCCAAACAGCATGCTTGTATTGCTTCAGTCTTTTATTCTTTGCAGCATACTTATTTCTGATTTGGGATACAATTAGCTCAGAGTCTCCAAATACTCTTAACATCTTAATTCCATGTTTGAGAGCAATATTCAGGCCTAAGAGTAAGGCCTCATATTCTGCAATATTGTTTGTGCAATCAAACCTCAGCAAGAAAGAGAATTTGAGGAGCTTACCGGTTGGAGACAGGAAAACAACTCCAGCTCCAGAGCCTTCTTTTGCACAAGCTCCATCAAAAAACATGGTCCATAAGCCTTGCTGATCCAGCTCTTTAATGCAGACATTTTTCTTTTTGTCTTCTGCATCATCTGAGACAACCTTGAAGTTATCACAGTCAGTGTCCACAAAGCATACCTGTTCATTTGCTTCCTGGTCTTCCACTGTCTCTGATGATCTTTGCTCTCTAATTAGCTTGACATCCCTGCCATTCATTGGAATCATGGCATATGATAGGTCCAGCTGCATACTTCCACCTATCAGTGCTGCCCATCTTCTTGACAGCAACATACCATACTGTGGCTTGATGTCAACCACTGTTATATTCATCTTATATTTCTTTTCAGGAAATGCTGCCAGTTTGAAATCTACATCCTTCATGATTCCAATAACTGGTACCTCTCTGGCATCCATAGCATAACACTTTCCACATGCCTTGTCAATTTTTAATCCAGTTTGTTGCATGATAGCCAAAGGCATGACATTTGTAGATGCTCCAGAGTCAAGCATACAATTTCTAATTATTTTACCATTTATAACCAGGGAAACATAAAATGGTTCCACCTGTGAAGGACACTTTGTCATGGTCATTCCTAAATAGACTTCAGGAGTCTCATCTTCTTCATTACACATGACATGTTTCTCACCCTGGGTCTGATCATCTTGCTTAGCTTGAAAAGGTACCCCTGAGATTAGGGATATTGTCCTATTCTTGATCTCTTCCACTTTCATGAGTTCCATAAGTGGAACAGAGACCTTTACCTGAGAGAGAATCTGGGCTATATCAAATGGAGCATAGTTTTGTACATCAGTTGTGGCTTGCTCCACAATCTTGCTTTTATCCTGAGCTGATTTAGTTTTCATTTTCATAGTTCCCTGATCATCATTCTTGTCTTGGGAACCTCCACTTTGATCTTCAGCCTGAGGGGTTTTGTGTTCTGGTCCTTGAGATTCAGGACCTGCTCTGTGTCTAAAGTTCTGTTTATTATTCACCCACTGCCTTTTTTGTGGTTCAGTTCCTTTATGACCATGCATCAGCTGACCTGCAGAAATATCCTCTGGCTGATGTGGGCTGCCAACCTGATTTCTACCTCTGAGGTTGTAGTTGCTCTTGACCTGAGCAACTGCTGCAGCTGTGAAGGCTCTGATTTCCTCATCAGAAGGTCGTTGTAAGCTACTCAGAAAATTGTGTGAGTTCTGAGCATACACATAATTATCCTCATCATCTTCATCATATGGGGACTGTTGGCAGGCCTGAACCTGATGATCTGTCTTCTCATCAGCATCATAAAGAATATATCCATTGCCTATAGACATCATATTAACATCATCATCCTGCACATGATGTGGCTCATTGCACTCATTACAAGATGTAGCATTATCATACAAAGATTGAGCAATCATGCACTGTGACTGTGAATGTGGCATCTGACAGATTATACACCACGGAGCATCATCAGCAATATTTATAGTTTTCTTCAGGGGATCAGGAGTTTCCTTGGCATGTTGAGCCCTCTGATTTGTGTTGTTACGTGGATATACAGGCTTACCATCATGCCAATTGGTGTTATAAGGCATATCATGTAATGATGGCCTCTTTTCCTGCCTTTGATAGACTTGCCTATCAGGACCCATCCCTTTTTCACTTCTAGCTAATCTATAGCTCAGGTCCTTAACAACATTTGCCAGTTTGTCTATCTTATCTTCAGGAGCAGATGTACTACCTTGAGTGTTCTGAGGCTTATTTGGATTCTGCAGAATTTTTACATCATCCCTTCTATTTGTCTTGCCTGATGCTTTCCTATTGTTTTCAATATTTACTGCAATTCTGAAAGCATCCCTGAGAGTGGCAGGACCTTTATCTCTCAATCCATATGCAGTCTTTGCATCAAAGGCATTGATATACAAAATTATGCACATTGGTTCATTTGGCCTCATGTGATGTGGCAATTTGTTCAACACTTTAGTAAATCTTGCATTAAAGTCTGCAACCTACTCATTTGACCCTTTGGTGATACTGGTGAACTCATTTACAAAGAAGCTAGGGTCAGTTTTATCACCATATTGCTCCTTGAACATCCTCTTAAAATCATCCCATGATGAAATACTCCGGTCAGGCAGATTCCTGTACCATTCTCTTGCCTCATCTATTAAGGATTGCATGAATGACTTCATGAAAACATCCTCATGCTCAACCTCAAAATTATCCATGACATTTTGGAAGGCCTTTAGATGATCTTCTCCTGACACTGTATTGTTTCCTGAAAACTTAGGCACTTGCAGCCTCAGATGCTTGTCAATGGGGTTAGGATACCCAGGAATACCATCAAACACCAGCTGCCTGAATCTATCTAGCTGCATGGGCTGTCTGTTTGGCTGATTAACATTAACATTTCTGTTTGCATTCTGGTTTCCTGCATGGTTCAGTGGTATCCTAGCATCATTCACATTTTGTCTGTCATCATGATGATGACGTTGCATTTCATATCTTTGCTGATGTCTTTGTACATTTGCATTCTCTAGAGTAGGAACTGAATTATTTTGGGCAGTTCTCAAGGCTTGCACTTTCTGCTGTATATCATCTCTGATTTTCATGGCTTGTAGGTATTCTAGTTCTGCTCTTAGACTTTTGATTTCTTCAGCCAATTGTTCATCCTTAGGTCTGGAGGTAGATGGTCTCATACCATTCTGGTCATCATCTTCATCATCCCCTTAGAGACTCTGCCTCTTCAAACCTTTCACTTGGGTCTAGAAAAGGGCGTTCTTGGAACACCTCTGACCTCATTCTCATACTACCACCCCTGTTGCCTCTCATATGCACCTTGGATATCAGCTTCTGCACTTGAAAAATAAGGAGGCATGCTGTCCTGATGGCCTAGGGTTATCTTGTACCTCATCACTTTTTCTGGGGGAGCTCTCATGACTAGCTGAGACAGTTCCCTTTCTTCTATACATCATTCTTTTTGTTAATGGTAACTCTTCAAATAGAGGATTTTGTTGGGATCTTCTCCCCTGCATATAATTTTACTTTGACCGGTTGGGAGATTACTTCGGAGTCGCCACCTATTGCTAGGAACTGTTTTCTTCTGAAAACCAGGGGTTCTTTCACAAGGTTCCCCAGCGGAGTAGATTACTGTTGCTGACTCAGATGGGTCACATATATATCACTGGAGATGATTAGATAGTACTTTTACTTCTCAATCCCCAGTAGAGTCGCCAATTTCTGTTGACTTTTTCCCAAACTGGATGCTTATTCCCAGATTTTCCCTACAAGGTAGCCATCAGTGATCAACAGGATCTCTGGGCCAGGGGGTCAACAGTATAGGAGATAGACTCTATATTTTATCTCCTCTTCTTCTTCAGGCTCTGCAAGACCTAGGGGGGTATTCCCTACTCAACATCCATGAGGATATGCATGCAAGGCTGGGATGCTGACAGAAAGTAGATAGTCCTCCTGTAAGTAGACCAAAACTGAATGATAAGAGCAAAGGGGCTAGCTTTGGGCCTATTATCAGTTGCAGACAGAGGACTGAGGATCCTAAACTAACTCTAATGTCCTAATGTTGGTTTTAGATTTTGCTTTGGAGTTTAAGTGTGGATGCAAAGCTGGATATGGTTATAACACAAAACAAAGCATGATTGGTGCCTATCCAGGGCCTGGAGTCAGTAGACATACACCTGTGAAAGATCAGCATGAACAACTAAAACTGGATTTCAAGGGGATATGTGTGATACCTGCCTTACAGGCATCTCCCAATACAAAGTGTTAGGTTATCTCTACTTATGGTATCCCTACTGCAGTATATCCTTCCCAATGTTCAACCTGAAACAGTTTAATCTACCCTTGAGTAGAAGTTAAAAGATCAGACAGTCAACATAGGAATTCTATGTTCTAGAATCTAAACTTTACCAAACATCCAGATTCAGAAGAAGAATACATGCAATACTGGAGACAGAATTAACACAACACATGCTAAACAGCATTTCTCATATAAGTTTAATCATGAAATCAGTGGGTTCATGCCAAAAACAAACAACAAGAGATACATAAACTCACAGGTAAGCTGTACAGAGCAACCAGATCAGCTTGTTATGGCATTACAGAGCCAAAATCATCAACTTTCAACAACCTTTCAAATGAGCAAGACCACCTGCTTATAACAGCCAGGTAGGTGCTCAGCAATTAATTACAATGTTGACCAAAATTTCGCCAGATACACAGTATCATGAAAATGGCGCTCAAGACACAACCGGGATTGGCGCCCAAACTTGAATGCAGCAGGTAGGGGAGGAGACAGGAAGATTTCTCGAGCCCTGCGCCACCATCCGCTGAATGTACATCTTCAGTCGGGTACAGGATCCACCCACGCCATCGCCCATACCTCTGCAACAATCGCCATTAATGGCGCACCAACCCGCGGCCCTTGGGAAGATCATCAAATCTGCAATCGCAACCATTTCCTGCCGAGACTCATCATCATGATGTTTTGAATATGCAGGATAACATTATCCCACATGCACCCCGCAGCAACCTCCTTAACGCTTTATATACTAGATCATGAGCATATATCATGTTGGTGCTTTTGCTCCTGACGACACTAGTATAGACTTCATCATCATCATCCTCACATGCAGCATGATATCCTGTTGCCCGAAAAAATCACCCTGACGTCATCATCATATTCGCAATACAAACTGCATGATATTCGCCTTCACCCGCACAACCGGATCCATCGGAGGAACATCCTCCTGCTGAGCTTAAACCAAAAGTCTGGCCGATGAACATCCTGATGACGTCATCATCATATCCTGCTGACGTCATCATCATATCTGCCTACTGCGCACCTCCTCATATCCGGATGACGTCATCATCATGTTTGCAAATGTCGGGGGATCTCCAGATGATCAGTGTTAGAAATATGACCCCCCCCGGGACCTCGATGACGTCATCATCATATTAACATCATCATGATATTCGGAAGACAACCGGATATTTGGAAATATCCTCCTGATGTTCAAATATCAGGTTGCACTGTAGCTCCACTATAAGATCGGGGCGATAACTGAATATGATGATGCTGCTTGAAAAGATCACCCTCAGTAGATAACGCGCGAAGCCAGCAGGCGGATATCTCCTTGATATCAGCATCATCATGATGCTCGAACAAAACATATATCCGGGTGATATGAAAATATCACCCCCTCCTTCGGAAATATCATGATGCAGATAGGCAGAAAGAAAAATATCACCCTGATATACGGATGACGTCAGCATCATCAGGATGAGAAACAAAGAACAAGAAGTGATACAACATCATCAGGATGATATTGACTAAGATCATCCTGACGTTCAAAATATGATGACCCTAGTGAATATCGGGTCGCACTTAGAACTCTTCGACAACATTATCAGGATGATATTAACCAAGATCACCCGATGATAAAAATATCACCCCGACGAAATATCATGAAGGCAGAAAATATGATGACCTCCGCAAGCAGCAGGATGATAACTGGAAATATCATGATGATGACGACGACCCTTAGGAAAAAACAAGTCAGGTCGACAACTTAGAGAATAACCCCTTCAAGATATCGGGGCAACCTCATCATCATGTTTGAACAAGGTGATATTCGGAAGATCACCGGATACTTGAAAAATCACCCCCGCAAGCAACTGAGGGCGCACTGTAGCTCACCAGTATCATCAGGATAATAAGCAAACATCACCCGACAGTTGAAACATGATGATGACGATGAGAAAAACAAGTCGACGAAGAACATGCTGATGAAGATCATCATCGAAGACAAGATGATGATGACGGCCTCCTCCTCAGAAAAATATGATGCTGCTGCTGAAAAACGCTGAGGAGGTCCAACACTTAGAAAAATTGGGCAAGAAGATGAAGGCTTCAGATGAAGAAACCTCCTGATCATGACAAATCAACCCCAGGTCAAAATAAGTGCTAACACCAGTCATTCCGGGTAAGAGGCTACCGGCAAAGTCCCTTAAGATCCCTGAGACCAAAAAACTGCCAAACTTTGATGGGGCAGTTCTCAGAATTCGTGAAAGTTGGGAATGTTCTGTTTGGACCTACAGGTGCACATGACATCCTTCCACAATAACCTCTGTCATTTTTGGTCAACTCCATTCCGTTTGACCGTGTTGAAATCAAACGCATTGGCGCAAAATGCTTCAATTTGATGCAGTGGAAAGGTGCTAGGTGCAACATTTTTCATTCCATAGCTCGTGCGGTCGAACGGACTGTGCCAACGCGTCGGGGTGGGCGGGTAAATACTAGTGGAGGTCTCGTTTCGTGCGCCAAGCATCCCAGTCGTTCCGAGCTGTAACCTACCGGCAAAGTCAAAAGTTGCTAGAGTTGAAATTTTGCATTCCATAGGTCCTGGGGCCGAATGGTTTGCGCCAACACATCGGGGTGGGCAAGTAAATGCTAGGGGAGGTCTCGTTTTGTGTGCAAAGCATCCCAGTCGTTCAGAGCTGTAAGCTACCGGCAAAGTCAAAAGTTGCTAGGATTGAAATTTTGCATTCCACAGGTCCTGGGGCCGAATGGTTTGCGCCAACGCATCGGGGTGGACGGGTAAATGCTAGTGGAGGTCTTGTTTCGTGCGCCAAGCGTCCCAGTCGTTCTGAGCTGTAAGCTACCGACAAAGTCAAAAGTTGCTAGGATTGAAATTTTGCATTCCACAGGTCCTGGGGCCGAACGGTTTGCGCCAACACGTCGGGGTGGGCGAGTAAATGCTAGGGGAGGTCTCGTTTTGTGTGCAAAGCAACTTTTGACTTTGCCGGTAGCTTACAGCTCGGAACGACTGGGAAGCTTGGCGCACAAAACAAGACCTCCACTAGCATTTACCCGCCCACCCCGATGCGTTGGCGCAGTCCGTTCGACCCCATGAGCTATGGAATGAAAAATATCACACCTAGCACCTTTTCACTACATCAAATTGAAGTATTTTGCGCTAATGCGTTTGATTTCAACTCGGTCAAACGGAATGGAGTTGACCAAAAATGAGAGAGGTTATTGTGGAAGGATGCCATGTGCACCTGTAGGTCCAAACAGAGCATTCCCAACTGTCACGAATTCTGAGAACTGCCCGGTCAAAGTTTGGCAGTTTTTTGGTCTCAGGGATCTTAAGGGACTTTGCTGGTAGCCTCTTGCCCGGAATGACTGGGATGCTTGGCGCACGAAACGAGACCTCCCCTAACATTTACCCCCCCACCCCGACGCGTTGGCGCAGTCCGTTCGACCCCACGAGCTATGGAATGAAAAATGTCGCACCTAGCACCTTTCCACTGCATCAAATTGAAGCATTTTGTGCCAATGCGTTTGATTTCAACACGGTCAAACGGAATGGAGTTGACCAAAAATGAGAGAGGTTATTGTGGAAGGATGTCACGTTCACCTGTAGGTCCAAACAGAACATTCCCAAATTTCATGAATTCCGAGAACTGCCCCGTCAAAATTTGGCAGTTTTTTGGTCTCAGGGATCTTAAGGGACTTTGCCGGTAGCCTCTTGCCCGGAATGACTGGGACACTTGGCGCATGAAACGAGACCTCCACTAGCATTTACCCGACCACCCCGACGCGTTGGCGCAGTCCGTTCGACCGCACGAGCTATGGAATGAAAAATGTCGCACCTAGCACCTTTCCACTGCATCAAATTGAAGCATTTTGCGCCAATGCGCTTGATTTCAACACGGTCAAACGGAATGGAGTTGACCAAAAACGAGAGAGGTTATTGTGGAAGGATGTCACGTGCACCTGTAGGTCCAAACAGAACATTCCCAACTTTCATGAATTCCGAGAACTGCCCCGTCAAAGTTTGGCAATTTTTTGGTCTCAGGGATCTTAAGGGACTTTGTCGGTAGCCTCTTGCCCGAAATGACTGGGACGCTTGGCGCACGAAACAAGACCTCCACTAGCATTTACCCACCCACCCCGACGCATTGACGCAGTCCGTTCGACCGCACGAGCTATGGAATGAAAAATGTCGCACCTAGCACCTTTCCACTGCATCAAATTGAAGCATTTTGCGCTAATGCGTTTGATTTCAACACGGTCAAACGGAATGGAGTTGACCAAAAACGAGAGAGGTTATTGTGGAAGGATGTCACGTGCACCTGTAGGTCCAAACAGAACATTCCCAAATTTCACGAATTCTGAGAACTGCTCGGTCAAAGTTTGGCAGTTTTTTGGTCTCAGGGATCTTAAGGGACTTTGCCGGTAGCCTCTTGCCCGGAATGACTGGGATGCTTGGCGCATGAAACGAGACCTCCCCTAGCATTTACCCCCCCACCCCGACGCATTGGCGCAGTCCGTTCATCCCCACGAGCTATGGAATGAAAAATGTCGCACCTAGCACCTTTCCACTACATCAAATTGAAGCATTTTGTGCCAATGCGTTTGATTTCAACACGGTCAAACAGAATGGAGTTGACCAAAAATGAGAGAGGTTATTGTGGAAGGATGTCACGTGCACTTGTAGGTCCAAACAGAACATTCCCAACTTTCACAAATTTCGAGAACTGTCCCGTCAAAGTTTGGCAGTTTTTGGTCTCAGGGATCTTAAGGGACTTTGCTGGTAGCCTCTTGCCCGGAATGACTGGGACGCTTGGTGCACGAAACGAGACCTCCCCTAGCATTTACCCCCCCACCCCGACGCGTTGGCGCAGTCCGTTCGACCCCACGAGCTATGGAATGAAAAATGTCACACCTAGCACCTTTCCACTGCATCAAATTGAAGCATTTTGCGCCAATGCGTTTGATTTCAACACGGTCAAACGGAATGGAGTTGACCAAAAATGAGAGAGGTTATTGTGGAAGGATGCCACGTGCACCTGTAGGTCCAAATAGAGCATAAATTACTGTCACGAATTCCGAGAACTGCCCGGTCAAAGTTTGGCAGTTTTTTGGTCTCAGGGATCTGCAAAATATTTTTCATCGCGGGCTCCATGCTCCAATTTTTAAAATTTTTTCCCACTCGAGCCTTTTCTTTAAAAGGTGATAAAGTCTTTTTAAAAACAAAAACCACCGAACTTGACCGTTTGCCTTGATTTAGACTTTGCCACCCGATGAAGAAAGATGGGGCCAGTGGTCACAATGTATAATAACCCTTTGGCCGGTCAACATAAGTGAAATGACCTTAAATCTTAGAAATTGAACAACCTTTCTTTAACCAAAACTTGAAGAGTGAGTAACCAATGACAATCAAGGTAGGAGAACAGAGATCTGACAATAGCTCAAAACATCCTCAACTGTGAAACAATATAGTGTGTGGCATGTATAGTCTTATGCACCTTTAAGGAGAAAATTGTATGCATAAGGATATGTTTACTAAGCAAGTTCTATGAAGATGGATAAGGGAATGATAGAAGACAGCACTGAGAGATGACAAACTACAAGAAAAACACCAAGGTGATCAATACTCTCAAATACATGAATCTTGTATATGAATACACATGAAATGCATGAAAGCCCATGACCAATTTCACTGCCTCTTGTAAATCATATCATCTGTTTCACTAAGATCAAATATGATTATGCCACAACATGATGTCAAATGAACTCCATCACCTGTATCAACAATACCACTGATAAACAACTCATCACATGAGAGATATACACTAAACAAGCCAACTCAACTGACAACACTTATTCTGTCCATATGATCAACTGACAATTCCTAATGTATGAAGGCACCAATTCAAATTCAAAACCATATTGATATCAAATATTCATCCTAAAGATATCCTGAAACACTCTGCATCCCTGAAACATTCTCGAAACTCTCTTGAGAACATATTATCAATATGAACACACTAAAGTAACTCCAAACCATCAATACCTTTTTGACTCAATGACAAGCTGACTCCATCAGGTTTATGCATATTTATACATGATTTGAGGGAAATCAATAGTCTCCAACTGACTCTTGAGTACTTGACTATTCATCTTCCATACTTTTGCATTTTTTTTACATTTTTCATATGACAACTTTGACATATTTACAAAATTTGACAAGATGAAGACTAAATACATGATGAAATGGTTTATCATGACCTTATTTGATTAGGGCATATATAGAATTTTTTTCATATTGATTCTATTGATCTAAAACCATTCTCTTGATCTAAAACCATTCTCAATGCTAAACATATCATCAATGGACTAAAGAACTATCATCATAATGTATGGCATCATGGGAAGTATCATGACTTGCACATAAGGAATTTAAATTATATTGTATATCAAGGTGTATATACATTAAAATCTAGTCCATAATGGTAGACATATACAAAAATTTGGCAAATATGCCAACTCAAAATATTTTTTACAAAATGTGGCATATGCCATGTCTCAAAATCTATATACAATCTACATGCCAAATAGCTACATCAAATGCTACAAGTCCACTTGACCCTCAATCTGTGATGGATCCACAATCTGTGATGGATCCTGAAAAAGTGTCCTCTTTGTACCAAAATGTCTAGTAATTGATGGAGGTGAAGTTTCCTGCATTAACAAGTCAAAACACAAGTTAAAGTTAGTAAATAGATTCTTATCTACTACAATTAAGAACTTTCATTTATTTAGAAAAACTATCAATTATTTAGAAAAATTCAATTCAATTACCTCAACTCTATGTTGTTGTTCGGACAATCGTTCTGCAAATGATTTTCTCTTAAGATGATCAAGTGTCCTAGTGAAGCATGATGGCAAAGGTGGCACATCACTCACATTCTCAATAGACTACATAAAAGCAAAGTAACATTGAAATAAATTAATATATAATTATTAAACAAAATAGGAAATGCATACATTTAAAATAGGAAATGCACTACACAAAAACTTATCTACTAGAAAACAAGCACATACCACCATCGAGGCCTCCTGCATCAATTAAAAAGGACAAGAATGTAAGACTCTAAATGACTATAATCAAATATTTAAGTTTTCTAAATTATCAATTAAAGTACAATTCAATCAAATTACCTCCACCCTTTGTTCGCGTTGAGAAAGCCATTCTGCAAATGATAGTCCCTTGGGTCGATCAGGAGTTCGAGAAAAGACTATTGGCAAAGATGCCACATCATTCACATTTTCGATTGGCTATAAAATAAAATTAACATCAAGATATAAATTAATATATAATTACTCACAAAGAAATAAATGCATAAAAAAAGTTAATGTGTACAACAATTTATACCGGCAAGTCCAAGCCAAATTGGATGGCAGACAAAGTTGCATGATGAACTTCTGTCAACTCCTCCTCTGTCATCAACTGTTATCCCACTTAGATACATTAGCACTAATAAAGTTGTTTATATATTCAAATGGAATAGACCATAAAATTTAACTTTAAATTTTACCTGCACAAAAGATTGCTCATGCATTTCTCCTTCTCTAATGTTTACTGATCCAGTAGCTTCTACTCTTGTCCTTGACCCCTCAGCTTGAGTTCTGGACCCCATTGCCTCATCTCATGAATGGAGATCATACTCTGATGTGTTCAACGGTGGCTCACTACTCTCCATAATAGGACCCAAGCATAAATGATTGCAAGAAATGCAATGATGGGGCACACATATATGTCTGGACGATGACGGTCTAGTGGTACCAGGTGATCCAATATCATCACCTTCATCATGTGCTTGTGCAAACTGAGATGTCTGTATGATCAAATGCTCAGTCAAAGAGTGTATGGCACTAAGGCCCTGTTGTGTTGCACTTGCAACAACGTCTGGGTGCTGCATTGGGGGTGGAGAAGGGATAGCAGGAGGGGGAATATAGGGAACTTGTACTTGTCTAATTGCCCCAGGTCTATCTTGAGGCATTCCTCTACCCACTCCTTGAAACTCTCTAAAATAAAAATAATTAACATGTTGACCCATGACGAACTCTGCATAGAGTTTACGGAGGAAATACAAAGGCACATCTAAATTGTTGTTGGGTGGTTTACCAAAAACCATCCACCAATGATCCCAAAAGTTTTGACTAATGCCCTCATGAATACACCATTTGATTGAAAATTTGGGCTTACGGACATCAACATGCAATCCGGTTTTAGGATTGACAAAGTGTTGGGCCAACATAGTTCTTGTAATCTCTAAATCTTTGACTTCCTCATATGACAAACCGTCAGCATATTCGGCCTTCTTGGCTTCTCGCCATTACCGAAATGATTCGTGTTGGGTGGACAAGGTTTGAATATGATTAATGATTCCCTCTAAATTTGATGTCATTATAGACAATCGAGGGTGGCGGCGATACATTTCTATGATCCTGCTTATATGATCAATATTTCTTTGAATATTCTCTTCTACTATTGGAGGGGGAGGGTTTGGTGGTGGAGGGTTTAGGTTTTCATTTTGTGCATCCATTTTACCTAATTAAATTATAAAACATACCCACTTAGCATAAAAACCAAAAAAATTGCTTGAAAATACAAAACAAACCAAAAAAATGCATGAAATCTTACCTCTTTGGATCGGATATCCGTTCCTCAATGCTGATATCCATTTTTTTGAAGATGAGACTGCGTTTTTGCAAGCCACGGGTTTGTAAAAATGCAGTCTTTTTTGCTTTTTATGATCTCCAAAACGGATATCTGTTTTCCTTTTCCTTATTGTATTTCATTTTTTTTATTTTATTATTTTAGCATTGCATACATTTTAAGTATTTAGGCATTTTAGCTATAAAATACTATCAAAATTTATATAGGATTATGATGATATATATATTTGATTTTTATATGATTTACTTATACTAAGGTATCTCATAGTATTTTAAATGCACTTTTGAATAGATACAGGAGAGAGGTAGATGCGGGTTAGGGGTTAGGGATTAGGGCCATTATTTAGGGTTTACAGATTTAGAGAGAGAGAGACTAGTTTTGACATGCAACCGTAAACCCTAAATAATACCCCTAAACCCTAAACCCAAGTAACCCTAAATAATTCTTCCAAATACTAAACCCTAACCCCTAAACCATAAACCCTAAATAATTCCCCTAAGCCCTAAACCCTAAACCTGAGAAAGGGAGTCCTAGTTTTCTTGTTTCCATTTGCTTCGTCGATAAGGGAGAGGGAAAGATAGAGGGGAGAGATAGGATATATAGGAATGATAGGGGAATGACTGGGATGCATGATTAAACCTAACCCCTAACCCCTAACCCCTATTTCCTAACTCCTAAACCCTAAACTTGAGAAACCATAAACCCCTAAATCCTAAACACTAAACCCAAGAAACCCTAAACCTCTATCGAGCTCTATCTCCCTATCTCACTATCTCCCCATCACTATCATTCCTCTACCTCTTAATCTCTCTCCCTATGCTTTAGCCATGTCCCTCACTCTATATCTCCCTATTGGTCCTCTCTCTCTAAACACTAAACCCTGAACCTCTAAACCTTAACCCCTAAACCCTAAACATGAGCAACCCTAAACTCTATCTCCTATCTCTCCCTTATCTCCCTATCTCTATCATCCTTCTACCTCTCAATCCTTCTCCCTATTTCTCTAGACATATCGCTCACTCTCTATCTCCCTATCTCCCCCCTTTGTCACCTCTATCTCTCCCTATCTGTCTCCTCTCTCTTTCTATCTAAACCCTAAATCCAAAACCCTAAACCTCTAAACCTAACCCCTAACCCCTAAACAATAAATCCTAAACCCTAAATTATAATGCCCCTAAACCCTAACCCCTAACCCCTAAACCTGAGAAACCCTAAACCCCAAAACCCTAAACCCTAAACCCAAGTAACCATAAACCACTATCTCCCTATCTCTCCCCTATCTCCCTATCACCTTTGTCCCTCTACCTCTCAATCTCTCTCTCTCACTCTCTATCTCCTTATCTCTCCCCTTTGTCACCTCTATCTCTCCCTATCTGTCTCCTCTCTCTTTCTATCTAGCTATCTCTGAAACTAAGAAACCCTAAACTCAGGTACACCCTAAATCTAATCAACTCTAAACCTATATCTCCCTATCTCTCTCCTATCTCCCTATCTCTATCATCCCTCTACCTCTCTTGATCTCTCTCCCTATGTCCCTGGCCATGTGCCTCACTCTCTATCTCCTTATCTCTCTCCTCCATCTCCTCTCTCTATCTCCCTATAATTCCTCTCTCTTTAAACCCTAAACCTCTAAACCTAACCCCTAACCCCTAAACAATTTAAATCCTAAACCCTAAATAATGCCCCTAAACCCTAACCCCTGACCCCTAAACCTGAGAAACCCTAAACCCCTAAACCTTAAACCCCAAACCCCTAAACCCTAAACCCAAGTAACCCTAAACCACTATCTGCCTATCTCTCCCCTATCTCCCTACCACCTGTGTCCCTCTACCTCTCAATCTCTCTCCCTATGTCTCTAGCCATGTCCCTCACTCTCTATCTCCCTATCCCTCCCCTCAGAGTCCTCTATATCTCCCTATCATTCCTCTCTCTCTATAAACCCTAAATCCAAAACCCTAAACCTCTAAACCTAACCCCTAAACCCTAAACAATAAATCCTAAACCCTAAATTATAATGCCTCTAAACCCTAACCCCTAACCCCTAAACCTGAGAAACCCTAAACCCCAAACCCCTAAACCCTAAACCCAAGTAACCATAAACCACTATCTCCCTATCTCTCCCCTATCTCCCTATCACCTTTGTCCCTCTACCTCTCAATCTCTCTCGCTCACTCTCTATCTCCTTATCTCTCCCCTTTGTCACCTCTATCTCTCCCTATCTATCTCCTCTCTCTTTCTATCTAGCTATCTGCAAAACTGAGAAACCCTAAACCCAGGTACACCCTAAATCCAATCAACTCTAAACCTATATCTCCCTATCTCTCCCCTATCTCCCTATCTCTATCATCCCTCTACCTCTCTTGATCTCTCTCCCTATGTCCTTGGCCATGTGCCTCACTCTCTATCTCCTTATCTCTCTCCTCGGTCTCCTCTCTCTATCTCCCTATCATTCCTCTCACTCTATAAACCCTAAATCCAAAACACTAAACCTCTAAACCTACCCCTAAGCAATTTAAATCCTAAACTCTAAATAATGCCCCTAAACCCTAACCCCTAACCCCTAAACCTGAGAAACCCTAATCCCCTAAACCGTAAACCCCAAACCCCTAAACCCTAAACCCAAGTAACCATAAACCACTATCTCCCTATCTCTCCCCTATCTCCCTATCACCTTTGTCCCTCTACCTCTCAATCTCTCTCTCTATGTCTCTTGCCATGTCCCTCACTCTTTAGCTCCCTATCTCTCCCCTCGGACTCCTCTATATCTCCCTATTGGTCTGATGTAGAGCACACAGTGGAAGCTCTCAAAACACAGTGAAATACCCATCAAAACCCATAGTTCAAATAGATTAAAGCTTAATCAGCTTTAAGAAACCTTCTCAAAGTCCCAAATAACATCAAATCATATACATTCTTCCTATCGGCAAAATAAACACTATCGACCAACTCAAAAATTCTTATACCGATGCTCCGATCACTCCACTTTTGATGAGCCTTTGAACCTTTCGTTGTGACATATATCCATCGGCCCAACTTTAAACTAGTCTTCCGATCTCCCATACCACCCATTTCTCACTCCACAACCTGTATTAACACATGATTAAACCTAACCCCTAACCCCTAACCCTTATTTCCTAACCCCTAAACCCTAAACTTGAGAAACCATAAACCCCTAAATCCTAAACACTAAACCCAAGAAACCCTAAACCTCTATCTCTCTATCTCCCTATCTCACTATCTCCCCATCACTATCATTCCTCTACCAGGTCTCAATCTCTCTCCCTATGCTTTGGCCATGTCCCTCACTCTATATCTCCCTAATTGTCTTCTCTCTCTAAACACTAAACCCTAAACCTCTAAACCTTAACCCCTAAACCATAAACCCTAAACCCTAAATAATGCCCCTAAACCTTAACCCCGAACCCCTAAACCCTAAACCCTAAACACGAGCAACCCTAAACCCTATCTCCTATCTCTCCCTTATCTCCCTATCTCTATCATCGAGCTCTACCTCTCAATCCTTCTCCCTATTTCTCTGGACATCTCGCTCACTCTCTATCTCCTTATCTCTCCCCTTTGTCACCTCCATCTCTCCCTATCTGTCTCCTCTCTCTTTCTATCTAGCTATCTACAAAACTAAGAAACCCTAAACCCAGGTACACCCTAAATCCAATCAACTCTAAACCTATATCTCCCTATCTCTCCCCTATCTGCCTATCTCTATCATCCCTCTACCTCTCTTGATCTCTCTTCCTATGTCCCTGGCCATGTGCCTCACTCTCTATCTCCTTATCTCTCTCCTCGATCTCCTCTCTCTATCTCCCTATCATTCCTCTCTCTCTATAAACCCTAAATCCAAAGCCCTAAACCTCTAAACGTAACCCCTAACCCCTAAACAATTTAAATCCTAAACCCTAAATAATGTCCCTAAACCCTAACCCCTAACCCCTAAACCTGAGAAACCCTAAACCCCGAAACCCTAAACCCAAGTAACCCTAAACCACTATCTCCCTATCTCTCCCCTATTTCCCTACCACCTTTGTCCCTCTACCTCTCAATCTCTCTCCCTATGTCTCTGGCCATGTCCCTCACTCTTTTTCTCCCTATCTCTCCCTCAGACTCCTCTATATCTCCCTATCATTCCTCTCTCTCTATAAACCCTAAATCCAAAACCCTAAACCTCTAAACCTAACCCCTAACCCCTAAACAATAAATCCTAAACCCTAAATTATAATGCCCCTAAACCCTAACCCCTAAACCTGAGAAACCCTAAACCCCAAACCCCTAAACCCTAAACCCAAGTAACCATAAACCACTATCTCCCTATCTCTCCCCTATCTCCCTATCACCTTTGTCCCTCTACCTCTCAATCTCTTTCGCTCTCTCTTGCCATGTCCCTCACTCTTTATCTCCCTATCTCTCCCCTCGGACTCCTCTATATCTCCCTATTGGTCCTTTATCTCTCTCTAAACCCTAAACCCTAGACCTCTAAACCTTAACCCCTAACCCCAAGACCCTAAACCCTAAACCCTAAATAATGCCCCTAAACCCAAGCAACCCTAAACCTCTATCTCCCTATCTCTAATATCCCTCTACCTCTCAATCTCTCTCTCTATGTCTTTGGACATGCCTCTCACTCTCTATCTCCCTATCTCTCACCTCTGTCTCCTCTATCTCTCCCAAACTCTTTTAGTCCCCTCTCTCTATCTCTCTTTAAACTGTAAACCCTAAACCCCTAAACGCGAGCAACCCTAAACCTCTAAACCCTAAATAATTCCCCTAACCAACCTCTAAACCACTTCTCTATATAGGTGCAACTAATACCACTTTTTCATTGTTCAACTTGATGTTCATCTTGTTGGTTCTATGTCATATAATGTTCCACATCGAGCTCTTTATCTCAGTCATCTGATTGTTCTTTATCTTGCTCTTTATTCTCATCAACTGGATGTTCCTCTGTTTCCTGATCTTTTCCAAGATCCAAATACACTTCCTGTTGTTCTTCTTGATGCTGGTCATAAGGATGTGTCACTTCACCTTGTTGCTTTTTAAAATAACCAAGAAGAGGCAACAAGAGGCAACAAATTGTTACTTTTCTTAGGCAAATTTAAGTTTTCTAATTACTACTGAAATCTTTTTAAAATAATGTAAAGAACATGCGAAGCTTCAAGGAATCTTTTTATGGCACCTGTGCAAGCTTTTGTCCTCAAGGATCCAACATTTTGGTATCCTCCTTTGTAGAAATTAGAACATCCTCTTGATGACAATGGGAAGAATAAGGATGCCTTGAGAACTTGGAGATTTTATGGAGAGTGTAAGAACCTTCAAATCCTTAAAATTGAAATGGAAAAGGCTCACAAAGTTAGGACTGTAAAAGTATAATAATTATTACATGGGGGTTGTAATGAAAATATGGCTTAACTCTTTTGAGGTGACTCACTATCCATGATGTGTTGGGATCAATGGAAAATGGAATAAGAGATATTAACAAGAATTTGACATAAATGGAAGAAATGGATAGTCTCCCCTAAAAATGATGGTGAGAGATGTATTAATAGTAGAAGAAGCAACATGAATGGTGGGGTTGGTTGGGAGTGGACTAAAGAATTGATTGAGAGATTATAGAAGACTAATTGGGAGTGGACTAAATAATTGATTGAGAGATTATAGAATACTTATTAAGAGTAGACTAAAGAATTGATTGAGAGTCAAGAGGATAGGAGAATTAGTTAGGGGAAGTAATGGTTCAATCAGGGGTGGAGATAACTCTCAATCACAAGAATAAATGATGCCAAAATGGATGGAACTAAAAGAAATCATGCATTCCAAAAGATGACAAGGTTGCCCCTTTCATATGATACAGTCTTTCTAAAATTTAGATTGTATTTTATAGCTAAAATGCCTAAATAGTAAAATGCTAAAAATGCTAAAATAATAAAATAAAAAACAATGAAAACAATAGAGTTTTGAGAACGGATATCCGTTTTGGTTTGGTACCAAACCAAAAACAAACCAAAACAGATATCCGTTTCAAAGTCAAACTTTGCCAAGTCGCGAATTTGGCTAAGTAAAAACGTGATTTTTTTCCTATTGCCACTGTTTGGCCCACGATGATCCTGCACATACCCTAATATAAGACTAGATTTTTCCATGGACGGATATATATTGTTGTATAAATTTTTTTGCTAGAGTAGTTTTTCCAGAACCACCCATGCCCCATATACCCACAATTTGGACATTCAGATGGCTTTTGACACATTCAAGTGTAGTCAATTCAAAATCTTTAACAACTTCATCTAAACCAATAGGGTGTTTTGCGACTACATATGGTACCTTTTTAATTTCTTTCAATACACAATAAACAATGTTCTTCAGCAGCCTATCCTCCTCACTAGGCACATATACAATGAAAGAAACAGAATAAACATCAATACCGATAAGAAAAAGACTATTGAACTAAAAGTTGAGAAATTAAGAAACTGCACAATGCAAGAGAAGTTCGGTAAGAAAAGGATAAATGCTTGAGGTAGAGTATTTGGTACTCACTCCTTATTATTAACAATGTGACCAATATTATGTGAAACATTGTAGAGCGCATTCTTCCACTCCTGGAGCTTTTTTGATGTGTATCTACCTTTCTTTTCATGCTGCAAAAATGCATCCCCATAGGCTCCTTTTGCATATCGGACATCATTAGGCTGAACATGGTAGAAAATAGGAATAATTTTAGTCCCTGTCTTGACCATAAATGACAGTTCTGCTAAACACCACGGGGATTGTACATAATTCTAGGAAAATATAGCTATATAAAGTGAAGCCCTGCGCATTGCTTCTTCTATTTCTCTAGGCAAGAAATCCCCCAATTCAAGCTCTTTGGAATCCATAAAAACTCTCAGTCCCATCCCATTCAGTATTCTATAAAGAGTGGTGGCCAAAGTGTGTTTGACATCAGGACCGCGATGATTAATGAATACATCATACGGTAGCCTCCTCATTTGTGAAGATGATGCAGTACAAGTAGATGGAGATGGCACAAGTCCTTGGAAAGCATTTGTAACCTCATTCTATGGTTGACTACTAGTGGTAGATGTAGATGCCCTAGTATTGGATTGATTTGAACATAGAGAAAGAAAGAAAGAGCACCAACTGAAACAGGGTTCTCATTAAAGATGTAGCAGAAATAGATGGAGATAGAGCGATTCCCTGAGAAGCATTTGTATGCCCAATCTCTGGTTGACACCCAGTATTACAACTAGAAGTAGAAGTAGATGCCATGGAACTGGATTTCAACTTTGACAGGAAGAAACAATAGAAGATAAACTGGTATGAAAGAAGGCTTCTTCAGCAGGCCGGCACTCTACTGAACAGGCTAGATAATTATCTCATCTCACACATGTTAAGGGAAGGCAACAAGGTGGCGGACTTGTTAGCAAATATAGCTGTTGGGATTGAGAGCGCACCTGTACTATTCCCACCTGGAGATCAAATTCACTCAACCATTTTGTCAAACCTCCTGTCACATGAGAGGGAAGAAGTGATGGTTAGTAGATCATCTTGATTTTAATCTGTTCGGGCATCATCATTATGGCATATTTAAGAAATTCCTTTAAAAGTATTATCTTAGATGGGATACACCTTGTCAAATCTTGTGTCGAATGAGATGAAATTTGTGACAGACATTAGTTTGGTTTTAATATGGCTTGGACTAGCATCACCCCTCTGACATGGATGGTACATTTACTTAAATGCGGCATAAATTTCTTCTTTCAACTTCTGACAAGTCCATGGAAGAGGATTGCTAGCTCTTACAAGATTCATTGATCTGAGACTAATCAAGTCGTTTCAGCCGTGTTGGTGGGCAGGCGGGGATTACGAATCCATCCTCATAATATGCCATCTTAAGGGGAAATGACTAGCCTTAAATGCCTTGATTAATTGAGTTTTCTCTGGGAGTGCAACGACTTCATCTCTTTTATAGGGATGTTCTAGCAGAGGACACGTTGCAAGTTTCAGATGGTGGCCTCCTTTTAGTTGTGTACTTCAAATCTTGTCACTAGTGTTCTCTGACCCCATGATGTCATTGTTGTACTTTGCTAGCTTGTTGCCGCCAAGATGACATGGGCTCTCATTGCTACTACATATGGTGGTGTTGGTTTTGATAAAGGATGTTGTTTCTTCTACACTACCTGCTTTCTTACTATCGTCTACACTCCCCTCTGTCATATCATCTTCCCTGCAGCTTTCCTACCTTTGTTTCCTATACATCTCTAATGAGAAGACTATATGGCCGACATATGCCTCAACCAAAGACTATTTTTCCCAGCCCTCGAGTGGGAACCGGAGATTAGAGGGAGGGTCAAGTCGGCAGACTTGATGACTCTGCTCGACTGGGATTGCACTCTCATCTAGTTTGTAGTGAGGAATGTAGCTGGCCATGCTTGGATAAGAGGCTATGAGGGGTGTGTGCTAAATTACTCAGATGTCATCTCCCAGCTCTTATCCAATATTATGGACCTGGTTATGGATGGCAAGTTTGTGCATGCTCTAGCGTCAGGATTGTTTTATAAAAACATTTACACGGTTGAAAGGTGGGAAACGACGGTGTCTGCTTACAGTATGGATCAAGGGGATGCTTTAATCAGGGGGCTCTTCAATCTTGCATCTCTGCGCACTTCTCCCCCACAGTTTAGACTTGATGGCTTGTATTTACTTAGATATGTATTCTTCTTATAGCTCTATGCTACTCTCGAGTTGTATTTTTTCTGCTTTGTTTCAATAAAACAAAATACCATAAATAAGGAACAACCAATACCAATAAAATTTCAAAGCTACAAAGAACTACACTAATAGCCAGGAACAGTCATAAAACTATCATAATTGTTAATAAAGTCTCAAAAACTATGATTTTACATCTCATTCCTATCCAAAAAAAAAAATAGTGAATAGTTGTCCTACTTTTACTAACTAAAATTTCCTATAAGCTATTACACTGAATAATATTTAAAACAAAATCATCATTTTCAAATGTTTATAGAAACAATATTTATCTAAACATTACTATATATTACTTAGCCTAAGTAATATATTTGCACATGACTTTAAGCCACCTTAAGTGGTTAGGTGTCAACTTGGAGAGTTCTTGGAAAGTTCAACACAACTGTCCAAGACACTTGTCAACACTCTTTCTTTCAACTCTAGTTGAGTGTTGAAATTGACTTCTGAGTGACTCAACCTCCTCACCTATATGTAAAACTAACTTGTTCATAATCTATTATTCCAATCGATGATAACTTGTGTAATCGATCATAACTTGCATTTAATCGATCCTTTGTTCTAACACATTCTCCTTAAACAAGTGTAATGATGAGTATGGAGAAATAAAATTGAGATTTTAACAGTTACATTCTATTGTGCAAGCCCATGATTTCTTGTATAAAGTGGGCCTACACTCCTCTCCGATGTCTCTAGAGATATACTTGTGTCAAGAAAAAGTTAAAATAAAAACAGTTAGATTCTAACGAAGACTTGTGTGACGGTGTCCTTCCACGTCTACTGATTTTAAGCATTGCATACTGTGCTGTAATCGACTTCTGTGGTTGCACATCTCTCCTCTGAGATCCTTCTGCTTCAACGCGGCTTCCGTATGGAAACACAGCATGTCAGAAACTCAATTTACCAGTTTGATCACTTCATATCTTCATCACTACTCCCACTCCTTTTACAAATACTTAGCTTCACCTCCTCAACAAGACACCTTTTTCATTCCAGTGTATCTTTTATTTTTTACTTCGCCTCCTCAACAAGAAGCCTTTTTTCGTTACAGTTTTTTGTTTCTTACCCTAACAGTTCAAATCCAATTCCATGGCATCTACTTCTAGTTGCAACACTGGGTGTCAACTAGAGATTGAGCATACAAATGCTTCTGAAGGAATTTCTCCATCTCCATCTACTTCTGCTACACCCTCAGTGGGAACCCTGTTTTCATCCTGTTTCAGTTGGTGTTCTCTCTTTCTTTCTCTGTGTTCAACTCAATCCAATTCTATGGCATCTACATCTACCACTAGTAGTCAACCAGAGAATGAGGTTACAAATGCTTTTCAAGCACTGACGCCCTCTCTGTCTACTTATCATGCATCCTCTTCACAAATGAGAGGGTTGCCGTATGATGTATTTATTAGTCATCATGTTCCCGATGTCAAACATACCATTGCCACCACTCTCTATGAATTGCTGAATAGCATGGGACTTAGGGTTTTTCTTGATTCCGAAGAGCTCGAATTAGGAGATTTCTTGCCCAGAGAACTAGAAGCAGCAATGAGCAGTGCTTCACTTCACATAGCAATTTTTTCAGAGAACTATGCACAGCCTCCGTGGTGCTTGGCAGAGCTGTCATTTATGCTTAAAACAGGCACTACGATTGTTCCTGTTTTCTACCATGTTCAGCCAGAGGATGTCCGATTTGGAAAAGGAGTATATGGCCATACATTTTCAGAGCACGAAGAGAAGGGTAGATACACTCCAGAAAAGTTTCAGGAGTGGAAGAATGCGCTCAACAATGTTTCATACAATGTCGGTCACATTGTTCATAACAAAGAGTAAGTACCAATTACTCTACCTCAAGCACTTATGTTTTTCTTACCAATCTTCCCCTGCATTCTCTGCGTTTTTTTTCTTAATTTTTAGGCCCCTAGTCTTTTTAATCGGTTTAGTATGCTCTATCAAAGTGTGATGTTTATTCAGTTTACTTGGTTGTTATTGTATATGCCTACTGAGTAGGACAGGCTGCTGAAGAACATTGTTTATTGTGTGTTAAAAGTAATTAATGAGGCCCCATTAGTGGTCTGAGAACATCCCATTGGTTTAGATGAAGTTATAAAAAGCCTTTGAATTCACTACACCTGCTAAAAGCCATTAGTATGTACACATTGTGCGAATATGGAGACTTGGGTCTTGATTAAAAAATAAAAAATGAGAATAGATATGTATTTATAGAAAAATCTAGTGTGCTGCTACCAAAAGCTTCCCTAAAAAACATTCTGTGCTTTTTAAAAAAAATTTCTCTGACTTTTAATTGTATGGTCTTTTTCTTATTTGGATGATATTTATCTCGTTTCATTTGTTGTTGTATATGCCTAGTGAGGAGGACAGGCTGCTGAAGAACATTCTCCATTGTGTACTGAAAGAAATTAAAAGGGTACCATTCGTGGTCACAGAACATCCTGTTGGTTTAGATGAAGTTGTGAAAGACTTTGAATTAATTACACTTGAATCTGCCAAAAGCCATCAAAATGCTCAAATTGTCGGAATATGGGGCATAGGTGGTTCTAGAAAAACTACTTTGGCAAAAAAATTATATAATAATATATATCCATCTATAGAAAAGTCTAGTTTTATATTAGATGTTAGAGAGGCTGCTAGCAAAAGTTTGTTGCATAAGAAACAGAAAAATCTCCTACAGGACCTTGGTTTCAAAGGTGTACCAGTTGACACCATAGAAGATGGGAAGGCAATACTTGCAAGCCAGTTGAGATCTATTAGGGCATTCATTGTTCTGGATGATGTTGACCATATTGACCAGCTGAATGCTCTATTGCCTCATAAGGACAGCCTAGGATCAGGAAGTTTGATTGGATCTGGTACTTTGATTGTGGTCACTACTCGAGAGTTTGAAGTCCTTAGATCTTGGGGTATCTGCTCCATATACAAAATGAGAGCACTGAATCCCTTCTATGCCAAACAACTTTTTTGTTGGCATTCTTTCTTACAACCCTTTCCAAGGGATGGATTTGAGGAGTTGGTTAAAAAATTCTTAGAAGCTTGTAATGGGTTACCGCTGTCTCTCAAAGTCCTTGGTGGGCAGCTTTATGGAAACTCCAACAAAGATCACTGGGAAACTCAATTAGATAAGATCTCTAGGATACTTCCCAAAGATATTAAGCAAAGATTAAAAGTAAGTTATGATGACTTAGATGATGAAGATAAGGAGATATTTTTAGATACTGCTTGTTTTTTCATTGGAGAGAAAAAATCTTTGGCCATTGCAATTTGGGATGGATCAGGGTGGAGTGGTCTACACAGTTGGAAGCGACTTCAAAGTAAGTGTCTTCTTGAACTTGATGATAGTGAGTGCATAAGAATGCATGATCACTTTAGAGATTTGGGAAGAAAAATTGCAGATCAACAGTCGCCCCACCGTCTTTGGTTTCCTGGGCAGCTTATTAAAGTTCATGATGAAGCACAGGTAAGTTTAATACTTTCTTTGATTGTTTTACTAAACAATGGCTTGGCAACCTTCTTTAACTACTTATATTTGCTTGATTCTTGTCTCCAGTAAGTTTAATGTTTCAATAATTTATTGACTTCATTGTTTTTTCCTATTTAAAAGAGAATTGGCATTCGAGGACTAATGGTCACAAGAACTGGATGCACAAGTGAGGTTGAGTTTCCTCCATGTTCCCAAGGGAGGGAGCTCATTGTTAACACAAACAGAGGATCTTGTAGTCTGCCGCCGTCGTTGCTTGGATTAAAGATTTTTCACCTCAGAGGAAATTATTATAATGAAGTAATTGGTGATATATCTAAAGAACTAGTATGGCTTCACTGGTTTGATATTGAGCAGAACAATCTGGGTTCACTGGGTTCAGTCAAAAATTTGAGGGTTTTAGAACTCTACGAAAAAGAGCTTTCAGAACATCACCTAGAAGAACTGTGGGAGAGTGACAGTGATGTAAGTATCTACCATTATAAACTGTTTACAAGCTTTATTTCAATATTTATATAATTATATGTTTTCTTCCCGTCTCATGGACAATTTGCTACAGGCTCCTCTGCAGTTAAGAGAATTGGTAATTTCTGAGTGCTATAATTTCCACAAATTTCCAGAGTCAATAGGATGCCTCAGGGATTTGAAAAGCATAGTCCTGACTCAACAGGTTTTGGAACAAGATGAGAAGTCTGCCCGAGGAGTTTTGCCTTCTCCAATCGTTGGAGCACCTGGAGTTATCTGGGTGTCGAGAGCTGTCATCGCTACCCAGCAGTTTTGGCCATTTGAGAAACCTCAGACATCTTGTTTTGTCCAATTGCGAGGGATTGAGCAGCTTGCCAGTCTCTTTTAAGGAGCTCACAGTCCTGCAACACCTGCAGTTACCTGGGTGTCGAGAGCTATCATCACTACCCAGCAGTTTTGGCCATTTGAGAAACCTGAGGCATCTTGATTTGTCCAATTGTGAGGAATTGAGGAGTTTGCCAGCCTCTTTTGTGGAGCTCATACTCCTGCAGCACCTCAACTTACAGGGATGTTCTAAACTCACCTTAGAGTCGGACATTCTAGAAAACATGACAAAGCTTGAATATTTGAAGCTTTCAAACTGCGAGCAATTGGAGGAGTTGCCTCTTCACATCACAAATCAGGCGTCCTTGAGAGAACTCTATTTAGGTGGTATCAGCGGATTAAGGGAGTTACCAATGTACATCAGTCAACTGACCAAGTTGCAAGTGATGAAGATTGGGCGTGAGTTGCTCACAAGTTTGCCGACATCTCTTGGAGATTTGTCCTCCTTGACTGCTCTTACAATTGAAGAATGTCCCAAGCTGGAATGTATACCAGACTCCCTGGGGCGTCTTAATCTCTTGGAGCATTTAGATATATCAAATTCAGGATTGAAATCTTTACCAAAATCAGTTAGGCAACTGAATAATCTTCAAACACTGTCTATATTAGGGTGCCCAATCAGCCAATTGGATCTCCAGGCAGGGCCGTTTGCTTTTTCGCTCTGTAACCTTAAGCTGATAAATTTGTTAAGAACAGAAGTGTCCACGATTTCCATCCCTCAGGACTGTTGTCCCGGCCTTGAGACTCTCCATCTTTACTGGAATAAACATCTAACGGAGATAGAAGTCCTACCAAGTACAGTGAAGACCATAATTTTGTATAGCTGTAAAATGCTGAGGAGCATAATGGGTATTGATGGTCTGGTAAACATTCAAACCCTGAATATAACTGGGTGCCCCGAATTGGATGCGCTTCCCAGTTTTGCGAAATTAGCTTCTCTCCAAGAATTTGAATTGCAAGGTTGCTACGGAGTAAAGAAAATTCAAGGTTTGGAACATTGCAGAGCGTTGGCGGAGCTGACAGCAGAAACGAAGTGGGAGGAGGCGGGCATAGAAAGTCTGGAGCGCATGGAAAGATTGAGGATTGTGCATTTCACAGCAATCAGCAGATCTGCTGTTGAAGGTTGTATTCAGAGCATGCAGGTAATAAAAGTTTATAGCCATTTAGAAATCTAATTATTGTCAATTAATTGTGGATTGACTGAACGTTGTGGTTTGAATTTGCAGAAATGGCCACATGAAATTATAATATGTACGCGGGCAGTCCCTGACGCAGGCTCACTTGTGAACTTCGTCTTTTCTAATCTCTCTGGCGTTTTCATCGACTCCGATGATAACAGAAAAATCAAGTACAATGCCCATGGCGTTCTGGTATGTTTGGTTGTAAATTGTGAATCTCCAAAAACTGAATTGTCCTTACTAGGTGATAATGTAGTAATATCTAGGACGGAAGTGGAGAAGGGTAAATGGGTATGGATAGCTCTGTTCGGGCAAGGTTCCAGGTGGCACGCAGCAAAGGAGTATCGAATAGATCCATTACCCTTATCATTCTCTTCACTTTCTGAGATAACAACAACAGAGGAATTCACAAAAAGTACAGTCCCTCCATATAAAGTGGAAAGAGCATTTGTTGCGAGGGGAGAATTGGAAAGCCCTGTGGAGGTTTTCAACTGCTTGTGGGAGCTTTTACCAAATTAATATTGTTTCATTGGTATAACACAGGAATTTTAAGTAGATTGGCGGCAGTTAAATAAATCTTTTTGTTCGTGTTCATCTTCCCTTTGAAGTAAAGAAAGTAATATGAAAATTGTTTTTTCTTTGCATAAACAGCATTCATATAATTTTACTGAAGTTTTTTTATTGCAATATTATGGTCAATATTATTTAATATAAATTTTGTTTTTATAGTTAAAATTAAGTTTATTTTTTTACTTTCATTAATTTTTTTAATACTTGAACTTGCACTTTTCATAGGAGTTGCAAGGGTGAGCCCATAGAATTTGAAGGGAATGTGAAATTTTATTGTTTTGGAACCTTGGTGGCTGCCACAATAACCTTGTGACTTGACCATCGCACCATGTCCTTATGTGCATAAATTATGAATTTTATGATTAATTTTACTTGATATTATTTAATTAGTGATATAACAATTTATTTGTTTGTATTTTGATTATAAGTGGATTGTACAAGTAATCATTGTACATTAAAATGCATGCCTATTTTCAGGAGTACTACCTACTCCATAATGTTCATCATAAGATTTTTCACACCTATTTTCTTGAGCATATTTATTTGGACCTCAAACTCTTGTATAATGTGTAGATTTATGCTTATTATTTTTACTAGTTGAACAATCTCACTACAACTAGTTGAAAAATCTCACTACAACTAGTTGAAATACTACTCATAAAACATTGAATTCCAATTCCAACAATCCAATTCTAATTCACACGTGTTGCTAGTAATAGATATTGCACTGTTAGCAATAGGCTTGTTATAGTCACTTCAAAATCACAAATTGAAATATTAGTAATCTATATAGGTTGTATAGAATTTGTCATAACAACAAAATGTTAAATTAGGGATAAAATCTATCAAAAAAACATGTTTTGATTTGTTTAAACAATTAAGAATTACAATGTATAAAATTTAAAAGAACATATAGTATTAAATTATAATATTTTGTCAACAAGTGGAGGATGATAAATAGTGGAGTTGAATACATATAAATAATGTACAGAGAGATCCTCACATTATATGAATCAATTAAAGTGCAAGTTTATGTTTATGTTTTTTATGTATTAGTTACATAAATATACATGTGAACAAACATGTATAGTTATAAACATAAATATACATGTATATGTAAATCTATATGTACTCCATATATGTTTTTTTTTTTATTATATTGCTATGATAATTTGTTCACAACATCAATATTTACATTTAACATTCTATTAATGTTGCTTGGAATTAAAGAAGTAAATATGTATACATCTCTTATCTTTTGCTAAGATCACAACCATTACTTAAACCTAAAAAACATTAGAACTATCAATCAAAGTCATCAAGTATGTAATTCAACTTCAAGATCAAAATTTGCCTAAGAATTCCTATGGATGGTAAAGATGAAAATATTACAAATTTATTTTTAATGTAGTCATGACAAAAAAAAGTAGACATGGACACACCATATATATCTCTTATGTTTTGCTAAGGCCCACAACAATTACGTAAGTGCATTGCATGCATGTATATTCAGAACATAAATGCACTTATTAGAAATCTCAACAATAATCTATACTATCCATAAATAATTGTGTAATTGAAGATCTAATGAAGAATGATATTGAGTTATTGATTTTTAAAGATGCAAGGGTGATGTTAACATAAGGATAGAAGTAAGACTTGTAAATATAACTCTATGATGTATTTGGAGGATATTATACGAATTTAGAATGATGTAACCAAATCCACCAAAATAAGTTATGGTGGAGTTTTATATTGTCCACAAATGTCATTTAAAAATTCATCTATGAAGGGAAATATGAGAAAACTAGTGATCTATTGATCACAAAACAAACAATTACAAAAGCCCCAAATTGCCTTAGTAAAAGAAGAGGCAAGGCATCTATATATATATAGTTTCTAACATACAAGTGACATTATGACACATAACCATATTCACCAATAATCCAGCTATAATAGTAAATACAAACAACAAAGTCAAGAAATGCAACTACAATGTATAATGAGCCCAATGGGCATTACAAAAATGTCAAAAAAGACTACTACACATGTTTGAAGATTATTGTTGACTACATTGCACGTTGATAATTGCTGTCATTCTCCCCCATAATGACCATTGGGAAGAACTTGAAGTAGATCTCTAAGCATCTCAAACCTTTCACAAGCTAGAGGCTTCATGAAGATATCTGCTATATAATCCTTTGTACTGTAGTAGATAATCTCTATCAATCCCTGTTGAACCAACTCTCTGATAAAGTGATCTATTGAGTCTCAATATATTTGATCCTTCTATGAAGCACTAGATTCTTAGTCATTTGTATAACATTTTTGTTGTCACAGTACAACAAAAGTAGGTCCATTTTGTATCTGGGGCAAATCCTCCAATAGTCGTCTCAACCACACTATTTGGCATGATGCAAATGTTGCAGCTTTATACTCTACTGTTGCTGTAGAAAGTGATACAATCGGCTATTTCTTGGACTTCCAAGAGAATATTGTAGAACCAAGACTAAAAGTATAACCAGAAGTAGACTTTTGATCATCTCTAGAACCTACCTAATCTGAATTTGTATAGCCAATCAACTTACTATCCTCTGAATGTTGAAATCTAAGACCATAACTCAATGTCCCTCTGATATATCTGAGAATCCTCTTAGCTGCACTCCAATGTGTTTTCTTAGGTTTTGACATGAACCTAGATACTAAGCTCAGTGCATATGTGATATTTGGTTAAGTAGTAGTTAAGTATATCAAACTACCAATCAACTTTCTGTATAGATTGGGGTCCACTAAATCTGACACATCAGAAGTTAGACAACTTAAGTCCAACTCCAATGGGTGTTGAAACTGGTTTGCAACTATTCATATGAAATTTCTATAGGATGTGTAAAGCATATTTTTTTGAGACATGAATATTCCATCTTTGTTTTGTCATACTTCTATACCAAGAAAATAGTGCATCTGCCCCAAATCTATCATCTCAAATTCAACAACCATAGCTACTCTAAACTCTACAAATAAATCTGAATTGTTCCCAGTGTAGATAAGATCATCAACATAGAGAACTAAGAGAAAAATATCCATAGCCGAGATCCTAATATAAAGATTTGAATCTGATTAACTTATTAAGAAACCTTTTTGTTGTAGGTGTGAGTCTATCCTTGAATACCATACTCTTGGTGCCTACTTAAGACCATACAAGGTCTTCTTTAATTTGTAAACATAATGTTCTTTAGAAGGTATTTCAAAACCTCTAGGTTGAGAAACATACACTTCCTCTTCAATATATCCATTTAAAAAATTACTCTTTACGTTTGTTTGATAAACTATCTAACTCTCCTGAGTTGCCAAAGCCAAAACCAATCTGATAGTATTCATTCATGCTACAGGTGTAAATGTTTCAGTGTAATCAATACCTTCTTGTTGAGCGTATCCCTTGGCTACCAATCTAGCCTTATACTTATCAATGCTTCCATCAGATTTATACTTAGTTTTATACACCCACCTTGTACCAACAATTTCCTTACTAGGAGGTAGCTAAACCAAATCCCGTGTGTCATTGCTTTCAATTGTTTCTATCTCACTATTCATTGCTTCAAACCACTCTTCTTTTTCTTGAGCTTGTTCAAACGTTTGTGGCTCATTTCTTTCCATTATTTGAGTCATCAAAGCATAATTCACTTTTGCTTTTGATATTGTTGTCATTTTCTCAAAGTTTGAATCCAACATAAGAGTTGATGGATGGTTCTTTTCTATCCTCCTTTGATATTTTTGATACTTTCTTATTCTTGTACTAGAAGACTTAGGCTTATTTTCTTCTGCTTCTACTTCTTCAACTTCATCAATTATTATCTATTTTCCCTTTGTTTCATTTTCCTTGGTATATTATATTGCTTCATTGAATACCACATCTCTACTTATAACAAGCTTCTTCCCTATTGGGTCATACAATCTATATGATTTATTTTTTGATCCATACCCAATAAAAATATATTTTAGGCTTTTATCATCTAGTTTAGAATTTTTTTCCTTTGGTATGTGTGCATAAGCAACACACCCAAATACTCTCAAATGATCAACACTTGACTTTATTCCAGACCATGCTTGTTCAGGAGTCATTCCCTTAACTGCTTTTGTAGGACTCATATTGAGAAGATATACTATTGTGCATACTACTTCTACCCAAAAAATCTAATTTAAATTCTTCTCTTTCATCATACTCCTTGCCATTTCAACAATGGTTCTATTCTTTCTTTTAGCAAATCCATTTTTTTGTGGAGTGTAGGAAGTAGTGAACTCTCTCTTAATTCCATGATTTCTGCAGAAATCTAGAAACTAATTTGATTTGTACTCACCTCCATTACCTGATACTATCACTTTGATGTACTTAACACTTCGTTTTTCAACCAACCTCTTGAATTCTACAAATTTGTTAAATGCTTCTGATTTTGCAACCAAACAATATACCCAAGTTTTTCTTGAGTAATCATCAATGAAGGTTAGAAAATACTTTGATTTCTTCAAAGAAGGTGTTTCCATAGGACCACACAAATCTGTATGGATTATATCAAGATGCTGCTTAGCTCTATTAGATTTACCAATTGGAAAGCTAACTCTGTGTTGTTTTCCAACAACACATTCTTCACACACTTCTTTTGTATTTTCAATGAAAGGTAGACCCTCAACTATTTTTAATATCTTGAGTAAAATTAACCCACTAAAGCTGAGGTGGCCATATCTTTGATGCCAAATTCTACTTTCATTCATTTCTGTTAGGGTTAGCCGGCAGAAGATATCAGTTAAATGCAAATAAAGAGTAAACAGAGAAATGGAAATACACAGAAATAATAATAGCGAGAGACAATTTTTAACGTGGTTCACCCAAACTCGGGCTACATCCACCAAACAGAGAGTCCAATATTATTATCCAGTAAATCAAATCGATTACAATCAGCAATCCCTGCAACTCAATACCGTTGCAAAATGCTACAATACCATATATATCAAAACCCTAACCCTTAGCCGCTTTTTATCAAGCTTTTTTGTCGGTTACAAAATAGGGTTTTCTTATGTCGGTCAATGAAAAAATTAACTTCCGGTGCATTATAAAATAATAAAAAACTGTGTGAGGTTTCGGGGGCGTTGCCCCCGAGCCCCCACGGGGGCGCTGCCCCTCGACCCCGCCCTGTATCGCGACAGGGAACGCGCCAGGGGCGCTGCCCCTGGACCCCGCAAGGGGCGCTGCCCCTTGACCCCATAGGAATTTGGGGGGAAACCGCGCTGATAAAAGTGGGGTAAATATAACCTCCGAGTCTGATTAGGCTCCATATAACAACAATTTCACTAGACCTTAATGCTTGGTTTCCATGAGTGAACTGAGGAGGAAACATCCTATCACTTGTCATCTTTTCTCTTGCAACAACTACATTTATTTTTAACTTATCTCTTATTATGCACTCTTTCTCATCAAAAGTCACTTGATAATTTTTCTCTAACATTTGTCCAACATACAACAAATTGTTTTTGAGTGTTAGAACCAAAAGTGTTTTATTGATATGTTTTACCTCACCATATTCTGTTGCAACTGCAATAGTACCCTTGTCTTTGGTTCCATGAGATTGTATCTCCTAATACCACTATACTATGATGGTTTTCATCCAAATTGATAAATAAATTTTCATTAGATGTCATATGTGATGAACATCCAGAATCAATGTACCATACATTATTCTTACTGAATTTTGTATTGAAACAAGAAATAAACATTTTTTGTTTATCTTCAATAGTATTGTGAGCATTTTTCTTTTCTATTTCACCTTGTTTACTCCAACATTCTAATGCATAGTGTCCAAACTTGTTGCAATGAAAACATTGGACATTCCTTTTATCTCCCCCATTATTTCTACCTCTTCCTCTTCCTTGTTAGAAATGAAGGTGCAAACCACACAATAGAAATCTAATTCAAACCTTATTTATGTCCTCTAAACAGTGTAGAATCAATGGAGATTGCAACAAAAATAAAACCTACTACACAGAAATAATATGCATTAAGAACTGGCCGATGATGGCATGGTTCGGTGGTTAAGTCGCTCGGTTGTAGTGGCGGCCACCAGAGTTCAAACCCCCACTGGGCCAACGAGCTCGCAAGGCTTTACGCCTTCGCTTGGCTAATAAGCTCACAGGTTTGAAGTGTTCTTCCTAGGGGATGAGGTCCCCCAATTGTGGCCTCACCGGTTCATTGCTCCGGGCAAAAGCATTCGCGTGGAGCCGGAGGGTGTGTCGCACCAGCGTCACCGGTCACGTTAAAATGTTTACCAGGTGCATTTTAAAAAAAAAAAATATGCATTAAGAACTGAACACATAACATAGTATGTAACGTGGAGAAAAAGCCTTTTGGGTAGAAAACTCCACCAAGAAAAGAGGTTCCAAGTTGTAATATCTTCCAATATGATGTTACAATACATGCACTTCCTCTCCTTCTCTAGTTTTCAATCTAGTGGTGCATGTTACTCTTAACTCTGCTAAAAATGTAGTACAAATATCCTTATAAAAGGGAGTTGTCTTCTAGGGTAAGAAAACTAACATAATATTGACCATTAGATCTGTGACCTAGTGAGGAACGATCCAAATTTACAATGATAAAATAAAAATAAAATAAGGTTTCTAGGGCACTAGGCCCCTGAACCCCCGCTAGGGCGTGCGACCCTCGGACCCCGTTTGGGGGATGATCCCCCTAGACCCATCGCAAGGGGGAAACCCCCTTGCGACCCCTCGTCGTGGATGAATTGGCATCGGGGACTAGATATAAACATGTGGTTGAAACGAGATCGATACTGGTGAAACCTTTCATCCCTTATGGGTGATTTACAAATAATATTAGGAGCAATTAATTACATAAGATTTACAAGGTTGGTGGCACCTTAATCCTAACATTCTCCTACTTGACATCATACATTGTAAATACCCATAGGAAAACCATAAAATAATCAAGCACTAGAAGCAAGGCTCATTATCTCTCTCCACCAAAAAAATTTCTCTATGCTTACAGGCTTGGTCAAAGCATCTACAACATTCTCCTGAGTGTACCTTCTTTAGCTCAATCTATCCACTTGCAACCATTTCTCAAACAAAGTGATACTATACATCAACATGCTTAGTCTGAGCATGATACATAGGATTCTTGGCCAAACAAATAGCAGTCTAGCTATCGCAACCAATATGAATGATTCTACAATCAAAACCAATACCTGTACACAATCTCCTCAACCAAGTAGCCTCCTTAGAGACATGGGTAGCGGCCATATACTCTACTTCAGTGGTAGACAAAACAACTACGGACTATCATTTGCTCATCCAACTCACTGCTCCACCAAACAAGGTAAACACATAGCCACTAGTGGACCTTCAACTATCTAAGTCACCTGCCCAATCTACATCAACAAACCCTTGTATGTCAAAAGTTTTGTCAGCACTATCAGTACCAAAATAAACCAAACAGTAATCAGGAGTACCTTCTATATATTTAAACACCATCTTTGGATAATTCTAATGTTGTCTACTAGGGGTACACATAAATATTCTCAGAACTCCCACTGCTTGGGTAATATTTAGTCTAGTGCAAACCATTGCATACATCAAACTCCCTACAACACTAGCATATGGCACATTAAACATATCCTCTAAAATCATCCTCATTCTTTGGACATGTATCTAATGAAAGCTTAGTACCAATGGGTAAAGGAACTCTAACTGGGTTACAATCTTGCATACTAAATCTCTACAAAATGATGTTCACATAGTTACTTTGAGATAACCAAAGTTTTTTGTTATCTCTATCCCTTTTGATCTCCATCCCCAAAATATACCTGGCAACTCCAAGATCCTTCATTTCGAATGCATCTGAAAGTTGGACTTTCAACTCACTAATCATACCTCTAGTATTGTTAAAAAATAACATGTCATCAACATACAATGCAATGATCAAAATAGAATCATTAATACAATGAATGTACACATAGTGATCCTCCTCACTTCTAAAAAAAACTAATTTCAACACAAATGAATCAAATTTTTGGTACCACATTCTAGAGGACTGTTTCAGACCATAAAAGACCTCTTCAATCTGTAAACCCAATGTTCTTTCCCTTTTACCTCAAAACCTATAGGTTGTTGCATGTAAATTTCTTCCTCAAGATCTCCATGCAATGTAGTCTTAACATCCATTTGCTCTATTTCCCAATCAAAAGCTACAACAATGGATAAGAGAAATCTGATAGAAGTTAATTTAGCAACAAGAGAGAATATTTCACCAAAATCAACTCCCTCTCTCTGGGAGTTGCCCTTGGCTAATAGCCTAGCCTTATACTTCTCCAATGAAAGTTTGTCTGCTCCAAACTTCTTCTTGAAGACCCACTTGCATCCTATGGCCTTTCTTTGGGAAAACAAACAAGATCTCAGGTGTTGCAAGAGTCTAAAACCATCTTCTCCTCCTTCATGGCTAATTTCCAAGACTCACTATCATCTACATGAATGGATTCCTTGTAGGATCTAGGTTCATCGTCAATACTCAATAAAGAAAATACACAACAAAAATATAATGGGCTATACCTATCAACTAGGTTCTATTGTCTTATGGTTCTTCTCAGAGGTGGAGTAAGAGACTCTTCAGGTTCTTCTACATGCTCATCTATACCAACTTCTTTTGTCACGACAGATTCTTCCTCATCAGAACTTTCACTCGAGTCTTCTTCTACTTCTTCAACCCCCAATCCATCATTTTGTTCATGCTAAGGTGCATCTTCATGCTCTAATTCAAAATGCACTCTCTTCACCTTTTCTTCTTTTTCTTTTGGTTGTTTAGGTTATGAAATAACACTAAGCTCCCTAAAAATAACATCTCTAGAATAGATAATCTTTTGGAATAGTGGATTCCAAAGCTTATAACCTTTTACATTATCACCATATCCAATGAAAGTACACTTTTTAGCTTTTGGATCCAACTTAGTACATTTTTCTTTAGGCACATGAATATAAGCCTCACAACCAAATACCCTTAAATGTGAAACAGAAGGTTTATTACTTGTCCAAATTTCATAAGGAGTTGAAACAAGAGCCTTACATGGAGATCTATTAATCAAGTAGTTTACAGTACACATAGCTCCTGCCCAAAACCATTTATTCAATTGTAATTCACTCAACATACTTCTAGCTCTTTCCATTATTGTCTTATTCATCCTTTCTGCCACTCCATTTTATTCTGGAGTATACGGAGTAGTTTTTTGTCTAACAATACTTGCATGCTTACATAATTCATCAAATTCCTTAGAGCAGTATTCCCCTCCATTGTCAGATCTAAAAACCTTTATCTTATAATCTGATTGCTTTTCAACTAAGGCTTTAAATTCCTTAAACTTAGTGAAGACTTTAGATTTGTGATGCGTAAAATAAATCCACGTAAACCTTGAGACATCATCAATGAAGGAAACAAAAAATCTAGATTTTTCAATTGATTCAACATCCACTAGACCAAAAACATCCGAATGAATAATTTCCAATTTATCATTAGATTTATTACTACCTAAAGGAAATGGAGATCTATTATGTTTTCCAAATACACAATGTTCACAAAATTTGAAACTCTCATTAGAATAGGATAAACCATATAACAATTTTTTATTTAAAAAAAATTGACTTATGTGGCCCAATCTATGGTGCCACAACATACATTTATTTTCAATATTAGCCCTATATGCATATGAGACATTACAAATAGTAGTGCCTTCTAGCTTAAATAAAGTTCCCAATATTTTCCCCTTTGCTACCACTAAGTTTCCTCTCACCAATCTATAACCATGCTTATAAAATGTTACATGCATTCCCAAATCATTCAACTTTGAAATTATAAAAATCAAATTTCTAGCCAAGGGAGGGTTTTAATTCTCCCATCACTGAAACACAACATTATCTTCCCTCATCCAACAATAGGCTATGTAGAGTTGTCCTTGAGGTACACATTTCCTCCATCATACCCTTCGTATGTGCAAAACCATTCTTTATGGGGGGCCATGTGGTATGAGCACATTGAGCCAACCAACCAATGATCATCAGAAACAACATTACATGTAGAAAGTAAAACCTCATCACTTGCATTCGAAGACTTATGAGTCGCGAAATCCCATTGTTTCTTTGGATTTCTACATTCCTTTTTCACATGTCCTCTCTTTCCATAGTTCCAACACTTGACTTTGTTCTTCTTTCCAGGAATCATAGAACGACCCTTAGACTTATCTTTAGACCCCTTCTAATCTCCTTTTGGTCCTCTTTCCATAGACCTTCCCTTGACACTAAGAGCATCCCTTGAACTATTAGAACTTTTCTTCCTCAATGGATGTGACAACAAAACTAAAACAAGAGCATCCAACTTCATATCTGTGAGGTTAGCAGTGATAGCCAAAATAAAATTCTCCCATGACTCAGGAAAAGAACAGAGAAGCAATATAAATTTATCTTCCTCATTCACCTCAACATCTAAAGATGCTAGTTGACTCAATAACAAATTAAATGAATTCAAAATCTCTACAACCAATTCACCCTCTTTCATTTTCATGGAAAATAACTTATGCTTTAAATAAAGCTTATTTACCATACTCTTGGCTTGGTAGATCTCACCCAAATGCTTCCACAAGCTATGTGCAGACTTCTCACTTGCAACATTCAGTAGAATAGAGTATGCAAGACACAGTTGGATTGTACCTTGTGCCTTTTTATCCAATCTTTCCCACTCATCAGGAGCAACATCATCAGGTTTCTTCTCTTTCATAACAGCCAACCACTAGTTTATTTCTTCTAGCAAATCCTCTATTTTTAGCTTCCATAATTCGTACCCCTTGCCATTGAACTTTTCAATGTCCAACTGAGAGATATAAGCAATAGTGGATGAAGACATGATATCTACACAATATCTGCAAACAAACAACAACAAATCTCCCACTGCAGCTAAAAAACCTTCACACTACCACCCAATAATCAAAACTAGCTAGGCTCTAATACAAAATGTTAGAACTGAAGGTGCAAACCACACAACAAAAATCTGATTCAGACCTTATTTATGTCCTCTAAACAATGTAGAATCAATGGAGATTGCAATAGAAATAAAACCCACTACACAGAAATAACATGCATTAAGAACTAAACACATAACACAGTATGTAATGTGGAGAAAACCCTTTTGGATAAAAAACTTCACAAAGGAAAGAGGCTCCAAGTTGTATTACTTTCAAATTTAAGATTACAATACATGCACTTCCTTTCCTCCAGTCCTTAATCTAGCAGCGCATGTTACTCTCAACTTTGCTAAAAATGTAGTACAAATATCCTTATAAAAGGGGTTGCCTTCTAGGGCAAGAAAACTGACATAATATCAACCATCAGATATGTGACCTAATAACAAACGATCCTGATTTACAATGATAAAATATAAATAAAATGAGGTTTCAGGGGCGCTGCCCCCAAACCTCTGCTGGGGCACATGGTCCCCAGACCTCCCATTGGGGGGGATGATCACCTCGAACCCCTCGTAAGGGGGAAACCCCCTTGTAATCCCTGTTGTAGACGAATTAATGTCAGGGACTAGATATAAACATGCGGCTAAAACAAGATCGATGCTGGTGAAACCTTTCATCCATTATGGGTGATTTACAAACAATATTAGGAGTAATTAATTACATAGGATTTACAAGGTTGATGGCACCTTGATCCTAACATTCTTGTTCTTCTGAAGTTGCTACTTCTTCCTCTGAAATTATTACCTCTTCCTCTAGAATTTCTAGATTTGCCGTTCTATTCATTTTTATTTATATTCCTAAAAATATGTTTATTTTTCCTCTTATGCTTGCTTTAGAGGAAAATGATTGTTCCAAGTTTTCTTCATTACTTTTCATCCTTTCTTCAACAATTAACAATACTCTACTTAGCTCATCCATATGCATAGTTGTGAGATCTTTCGAAATCTCAATTGTAGACACCACACCATCAAATTAAGGAATTAAACTCCTTAAATATTTCTCAATGACATGCTTGTCATCCATAGCTTCTCCTAAAACTTTCACTTGACTAACTAGGCCTTTTACCTTTGTTAGAAAATCATTCACACTTTCACTATTGACCATTTTTACATTTTCAATTTTTTTCCTGATTGTCTATAATTTTGTAGTTTGTGCACCTTGATAGGCATTATTGAGAATTTTTCATGCTTGCTTAAAATTACTAGCACCACTTATCTTAGGAAAAATTGCCTGATTAATTGCACCTTGGATCAGAAATAAGGATTCATTATCCTTCTTTACATTTGCTTTGTATTCTCTAAACTATTGATCATTTAATGCATTAAATGCAATTGTATCTAGTTCTACATACTCTATTTGTACAATTTCCCATAAATCTTTGGATTTGAGTAGGGTTTGCATCCTAGTACACCAACATGTAAATTTGTCCCCTTCAAACACAAGAATTAGCATGTTGGACATACCATTTCCTACCATATTTTCCATAAGAGAAATGTGCACAATAACCCAAAGGCTCAACACAAAAACTAGAGAGATCTCTACAAATTAATACTCTCCCCATCCCTTCAAATAGGACCTACAATTTACTTCAAGCCTTTTACTCTTTTTTTTAAAAGAAGTAATAAGACTTTTGTTACATGATTTATATTTTATGAAGGGTAGCCTTTCACCTAGCTTCTAAAAACTTAAAGAAAAGTAATTTTAAAAAAAATCCTCTTTTTTTAAAGCTGACTTCTTTATTTCCTATACATGACAAATAAAAAGAAATCCTTTGAATGAAGAATTTTCACATGGTGCCTATGAATGAAGAATTTTCACACGGTGAAGGAATCTATTTTTATAGATTGAAGCGTCACCTCCTTTGAAGTCAAATTCTCCCTTTTCACACTTGCTAATAGGACAGGTTAATACCAATGACCTGCATGCCTCCTCCCTACTTGCATAGCCCAACATAGTTCACAGGCGAGAGCAGCCTTGATTTCTTCTATGGAGTTTATAGTAGTAGCAGCCTCCTTGCCTCTTGGATGCCTCTACTAGACTCTAACTCCTCTGCTGCAAATAATAAAACTCTAACTCCTCTACTACAAATAACAGAATGCTCTCAATTAGAATATTTATCACTCTATGCTCACTCACAACTAGCATAAACCTTAGAAGATTCAAAATCTCTCATTCTAACAACTGGCTTTGATACCAGATGATGGAAAATAAGAGAAAACTAGTGATCTGCTAGTCACAAAACAAATAATTACAAAAGCCTCAAATTGCCTTAGTACAAGAAGAGGTAGGGCATCTATATATATAGAGTTTCCTATTGCAAATATGTGCCTAATGTGTTGTCATTGATGTCAACATATCTTTCTATCAGAGACAGTGAAGATAGTACAGGAGATTGTTCAGTATTCCTAGAAGGATGAAGATAAGAGTATGTGGATTAAAGGGTTTGTAAAGGATTGTCTAAGGTTGCTCCAGTCAAGATTTGAGAGGTCTGCATGAAGATTTGGCGAAGTTATGGTCTTCTGAGTAGAACAAGTTTCTATAGTTGTTCAGTGTGATAGAGTGGCAAGAAGTTAGTCCAGATTGGTCTGATATGAGAAGATGATGATCTACAGATCTAGAGGCATGTCTGGGATGTTGGTGTGTTCCCTCAACTCGAGTGGTTCATGGTTTGGAGGTCCGCAAGCAATCTTTATAATATGACAGTTATGGCAGTGTGTGTTCTTCAGTTTAGTGTACATATGCAAGTGATTCTGATGATGCAAAGTTATGAGGTTGTTCTTGGTGATTTATTTGTGCTTGTGGTAGTCTCTAGATTGTGTGCCTATTGTGTTGGTGGTCTGCATTAACAAATCGTGATTGAAGATTTTTTCTTGGATGTTGGTGTTCTTCCTAGTCTTGGCTGACCAGATGCCTAATGCATGTTGTGGATGATCCAAGCGAAGTTCCTTGAAGTGTGACATGTTGTTTGAAGAAGACTTGAGTCCCAGCTATGTTTGGCTGACAAAGGAATGATCCGCATATAGTATCTTGTATCAAATCAAGTCTTGCAATTGTAATAGTTTGTTAGGTTGACCTTGAAGAACAATTATAATAAGATATTGGTAAAACCAACTTTGATGTTCATTCCAAAGTTGATGTCATGTATAAATGTTTGTAGTTGAGTCATGGAATTAAGTACTCATGCATAAATGAAAAATCCTAAGAAGTAGAGTAGAGCAGAAGAAGAAGAAGAAGAAGAAGAAGAAGAAGAGAAGAATAGATGTGAAGGTGAAGCAAAAGTGTTTTAGCATAAATGGAACTGATCCTTGGCATGATGAAGATGATGTTTCTCATTTCACTCCTTTTGGGATAAAACATAAAATCTCTATAGGCAGTGAGCCTCTGTGAGTAGTGAGCTCGAGTAGTGAGCCCTAAGGCATGTGCCTTTCCATTTTTAAGTACTTTTAACAAGGTACAAATCTTGTGGATTAACCTCCACCATGGTATTCCCTTAATCGAGTTTCCATGTAAAAATTCTGGTGTTATGTGTGTTCATTTTGTTTCTACTCATGTGTTATTGATTCATGCTTAGTGTTTACATCATTAATCAGTCTATAAGTGATAAAGAAGATTAATTGTAGAAAAAAGATAAAGAGTTTGTGACAACTGATTCACCCCCCCTCTCAGTTGTCTGCCCTAATTCCAACAATTGGTATCAGAGCCAGTTCCTCAGATAGAAGCTTGACCTTTTGAGGAGATCCAGGATGTCGACATACAAGAAGGATAGTCTGAGATTTGATGGAATGAATTACTCACTTTGGAAGAATCGCATGGAGTGTCATTTGCAATGCATGGGTGATCCTTATTGGCTGATAACTAAGGATGAGTATAAACCTCCAGAAAAAGGTCCTTCAACTCTAGATGAAGTCAAAAATGCTAAAAATAACATTAGGACTAAATAAGTATTGTTGAGTGCCCTGACTGATACAGAAATGACAAATGTCTTAGAATTGAAAACTGCTCATGAAATCTGGAATAAGTTGGAGACTCTATATAAAGGTGATGAATATGTCAAATGTGCTAAGTTGCAAAGCCTGAGAGGTAAATATGAAAGTATGAGGATGAGAGAAGATGAAAACATCACTTCCTACATGCTGAAAGTGAATGAACTTGTTAGCAGTATCAGATGTGCTAGTGGAAAACTAGAGGAATCAAAGATTGTTGCCAAAGTTCTCAAATCTTTACCTACTACTTACAAACATAAAGTTGTTGCCATTGAGGAGATCAGGATTATGACAAAAGTTACAAGAGATCAGTTGGTTGGAAAGCTATCAGCATGTGAAATGAGTGAGTTTGGTGATTCTCTTCCCAAATCAAAATCTGCATTCAAGGCCAATGTTTTTGGAAAGCAAAGATATGATCCAGGAGAAAGCTCTTCAAAAAGACTAACCAAATTTGAGAAGGCAAGAAAGGCTCTTGATGATGATGAAGCTGAGCTTGGACAACTTGAAGCTCTTTTTGCCAAAAGATTACCAAGAGGATCTAGTAAGTATGAAGGAAAGTTGCCTTTCAAATGTTTTGCTTGCAATAAAATTGGTCATTTTGCCTCAAGATGTCTGGAAAGGGTTTCAAGGCCAAACCTTAACTGACCTAGGTTTGAGAAGAAATGCTACTATGTCCAAGAAGCTACTGAAGAAGGAGTCATAGATGATGAATCTGACAAGGGGAGTACTTCTGAAAATGATGGGGTGTTCATTGCTATCAAAGAAAATCTGGTGCCTACTGAATCTGCTAGCTGTGTGAATGTGGAAAGTGCCTTAGCTGCTTAAGTTGAAAAAAGGGATGAATGGGTGATTGATAGTGGATGTTCTCATCATATGACTGGTGATAAAAGTAAGTTTGTGAGTTTGGAAGGATATGAAGGTGGAATTGTGAAGTTTGGAGACAACTCATCTGGTAGAATCCATGGCAAAGGATCTATTTCTTTTGATGGTATGAATAACACTAATGATGTTCTATATCTAGAAGGACTAAAGCATAATCTTCTCAGTGTTGGACAATTGGTTAACAAAGGATATGATCTCTAGTTCAAGAATGGAAAATGCAAAATCTTGGAAAGCTCCAGAGTTGAGATTGCATCTGGTACACAGACTAGAGCTAATATCTTTCATTTAAGTGGTGCTGATAAAAGTTATTTGATTGCTCAGATTGATCAGAGTTGGTTATGGCATAGGAGAATGTGTCATGTAAATTTTGACAACATTGTCAAGATAAGTACCACTCAGGCAGTTAGAGATCTTCCAAAACTTGTGAAACCTGCTAATATCATGTGTAAGGAATGTCAGGTGGGCAAACAGTACAGATCTACATTCAAAAGTAAAGAACAGTTTTCCAATGGATTGTTGGAACTTGTACACACTGATTTATGTGGTCCTGCTAGAGTTAGGAGTTTACAAGGAGATAGATATTTTATGCTACTGATTGATGATTACTCCCAGATGATGTGGGTCACTTTCTTGAGAGAGAAATCAGAGGATCTTGACAAATTCAAGGCATTCAAAGCTAGGATGGAGAATGAGACTGGTGTGAAGATAAAGTGTTTGAGATCTGATAGAGGTGGAGAGTTTACCTCTAGTGAGTTTAATGCATTTTGTGAAAAGCATGGAATAGGAAGACAATTATCTACTCCTAGGACTCCTTAGCAAAATGAGTTATGGAAAGAAAGAACGAGACCATTCAAGAGGCTGCTAGAACCATCATGTTGGAGGCAAAAGTTCCATATGCCTATTGGAGAGAGGCTGTGAGTATTGTTGTCTACACTCTTAACCGGGTGCACATCAAAAGTAATACTAGTAAGACACCTTATGAACTATAGTTTGGTAAAGCTCCTACTATGAAATACTTTAGAGTTTTTGGTAGTAAATGCTATATCAAAAGAGATGAAGATCTAGGTAAGTTTGATGCAAGATGTGATGACAGAATATTTTTGGGTTATTCTAATCAAAGCAAGACATACCGGTGCTATAACAAGAGATTGAAAAAGATTGTTGAAAGCGCTAATGTTAAGGTTGATGAAAGCAAGGAGGGAACTTCCAAGTCTTGTGGATATGAATCAGATGATCAAAATACTCAGACTGATCTGGAGAATCCAGTGACTCAAGAAGTTAATATGGATGTTGAAGAACAAGTACAATAACTAGAGATTCAAGAAAATCCCAAAGCCCCCAGGTATGTAAGGTTGAATCATTCTGAGGATCAGATCATAGGAGATAAAAATAAATGTGTTTGAACTAGAAGAAAAATAGCTAAAGATCAAATGGAGTATTGTTTGATTTCAAAGATTGAACCAAAATCAGTGAATGAGGCTTGTAATGATGATAGTTGGGTAAAAGTAATGGAAGAAGAATTGTTGCAAATTAAAAAGAATCAGACTTGGGATCTTGTTCCTAGACCTAAAAACAAAAATGTAATTGGAACAAAATGGGTCTTTCGGAACAAATTGAATGAAGATGATGAAGTTGTGAGAAACAAAGCAAGATTGGTGTGCAAAGGATAATCTCAAGTAGAGGGAATTGAGTGAAGAAACTTTTGCTCTGATGGCAAGGATTGAAGCTGTTAGACTATTTCTTGCATTTGTTGCTTTCAAGGTTTTCAAGGTTTACCAGATGGATGTCAAGTCAACATTCTTAAATGGACAATTGGAAGAGGAAGTCTACATTGAACAACCAAAAGGTCTCCAGTTGTCTGATCAAGGAGATATGGTTTGCAGGTTGAAGAAAGCATTGTATGGACTCAAACAAGCCCCAAGAGCATGGTATGCAAGATTAGATAGGTATCTGCTAAAGTTAGGTTTTAGCAAAGGCATAACTAACAGTAATCTTTACTTCAAGATTGATCATGAATACATCTTGATTGTTGAAGTGTTTGTTGATGATATCATCTTTGGTGGAAATGAGAACATGTGTAAGAACTTTGTTGATCAGATGCAAAGTGAATTTGAGATGTCTATGCTTGGTGAAATGAATTTCTTCTTGGGTCTACAAATCATTCAGACAGATAAGGGCATCTTTATATCTCGGTCAAAGTATGTGAAGGAAATGTTGAAAAAGTTTAGAATGGAGAATTCAAAGCCAGTAAGCACTCCTATGGTAAATGGATGCAAGTTGAGAAAAGATCATGACTCCCCTAAGGCATATCAAAAAAGGTATAGATCAATGATTGGAGGACTACTTTATCTGACACAAACCAGACCCGATATCATGAATGCAGTCGGTCTTGTTGCTAGATTTCAAGTTGATCCTAGACAATCTCATGTTATGGCAGTCAAAAGAATTTTTAGATATTTGCATGGAACATTTAATTTGGGCCTATGGTATACTAAGGATGATGATTTCAGTATTCATGCATATACAGATGCTGATTGGGCAGGAGATGTGGATGACATGAAGACTACCAGTGGTGGTGCATTTTTCTTGGGAAAGAGATTGGTTTCTTGGTTGAGCAAAAAGAAGGAAACAATATCTCTATCTACTGCAGAGGCAGAGTACATAGCAGTAGCAAGCAATTGCACTCAAGTTTTGTGGATGAAGCAGATGTTGAAAGATATCATAATTGTGTTTGAAGAGCCTGTCACAATCTTCTGTGACAATTCAAGTGTAATAAACATTTATAAGAATCTGGTGATGGATTCAAAGACCAAGCACATATCAATCAAGTTTCACTTTTTGAGAGAGAAGGTAAATGAGAATGAAGTCAGATTAGAGTTTGTTCCTTCAAAGGATCAGATTGTAGATATTTTCACTAAGCCTCTACCTAAGGATACTTTTGAGTATCTCAGAGGGAAGCTAGGGGTTATTACACCTCCTTCTCAAAACTAAAGTGCACTGAGGTGCATCAGTTCGGTGGAACTCACAGTCATATCTTGTGTTCCGGATAGATGATTAGGAGGATACTACTCAGGGTGAGTAGTCAGTAGGTAAAGTCTAGAGTTCAGGTTGTGAAGAGGAAGAGAATACTACAAATATATGCACCTTTGCCATTGATGGCAAAGGGGGAGAGAAGTCATGTGAAAAACTTGGGAGTAAGTAGTTGTTGCTGAAAGGGGGAGCAGTGAAGAAAGTAGTGTTGATAACTGAGAGGGGGGGTGAATCAGTTATCCTAATTATTTCTTCTTCTGAACTTTTCTTATTAATCAATGCAGCATTAATTCAAACAAGCAAACATAACCATGAATTAAAGATACACATGACACAATATTTTTGATGTAGAAACCCTGTTAAGGGAGAAAACCACGGGGTGATTAACCCAAAGATTATTCTCTGTTAGAAGAATAAGGAAATACAAAATGGCACTTGCCAATTAGGGCTCACTACCCGAGCACACTGCTCACAAGAGGCACACTGCCTACAAGAGACTCACTGTCTACAAAAAAATGTTATACAATACTTGAACTGATTGGGAGCATCTACAAATGCTGAAGTTCAGTTCCGGTTAGGCTCAATACACTGATCTGCTGCACTTCATCTTTCCTCTTCTCTTTTGCTGCTTTCCTTTCACATACCAAATCTTCCTTACTGCTTCTGCTCTGCTCTTCTACTTTTCTTCACACTTTTTAACAACAACAACACATTTCACAACTAAATCCATCGTGTATATATATCCGCACAAGTAATTTCATCACCTTTCAAGTCAGCACTCGGAATAGTCAATCTTTTCACTAATTCTGATCTGTCGGCTGAATCCTTGCACATCAAGTAATGTGGATCAAGTATATGCTTGTAAAAATCATTAATCATGTCAGCCAAACATGTTTCATGCCTTCATAACCTTTACCACAATTAGTAACACATCCAGAAAGTAGTCTGATGTTCTGTCAGTAAGTTCTTCCTCTGTTCACACTGTCACTCAAGAATCTGGTACTCAACTATTCATATCTTTTTCCTCATCTATCACCAGAGGCTAAATCCTTGGAATATACCACTCAAGGTAGTCCTCTTGACTTCCCTAAATCTGCACTTCACCAAGATACTTCCTTTGAGAGATCCGGACCTGTCTGTCGGACCTTGCCACATGCTCTGTTCTTGTTTACCGGACCACAACAATCTTCATTCTGACTTCCGGTAGAGACACACCATGTCCTGCAAATGTGTGGGATGAACTTTGTTGCCATCAATAACAAAAATCATGAATCCATATAGTGTCTCTTGCCAACAATCTCCCCCTTTGGCATTAATGGCAACACTTAGTGAAAAATGACTAAGTGTTTACACTATGCTCCCCCTTGGCTGATGCTCTGTCTTTATATATATTTTCCGGAGCTACCCCTTAGTTGGATTCCTCATTTTTCACTACTCCTTACTCCCCCTTTGACATCAATGGAAAAGGGTAGGGTCCGCATACCAAAAATTTCAAAATTTTAACTATACTTAGCCGCATAAGTATATATATACAAGTTGTACTTACATATACTTAAGTATGTTTAAAAAAGTATTCTTCAGCTATACAACTTCTGTCGCCCAACTCTACTTCATCCTGTCCAAAATTGAGATGTGACCACTCAACAGGAAAGCAAATGCTTCAGCCTTCTTAAGATCTGTCGGATCATTAGTCCGAGCTGTAATCTGAGCATCATTTATGGCCTCATGCATGGCCTCTAACTTAGGGATAATAATCCTTCTAAGTTCACCCATCCAGTTAATTATGGTCTTCCTTTCCTTCTCAAAATTCTTTATTGCATTTGTGATTGCAATAGTTTGACACTCTTGATTTACTATGGAGGAAGAAAGAGGATCAAAACGTTGAGACAAAATTAGTAGTTTATCCTCTTGTTCTTTTATTTTCTTCTCAATCTCTACTGTTGCTTTGGACCAGGAGATACAAAATTTGTATATTTCACCACCATCCTTAAGAGCATTTTCTAAGCTCTTTATCCCAATACTCATATTTCTCCTATCATTAGTGATTAATCCTTGTACCTCTGAGAATCTCTTATCCAAAAACTCCTTCTGGACCTTTTCTTCAGCTGATTTTTCTAGAGAATCAAAATGTGTACTAACACCGTTGACTAAGGTTTTGAGATTACCGGAAGAGGAGGCTGTGGGATCCTTCTGAAAAGATGGCATGATCTTTTCCAGCACTCCGGATGCAGCTTCTATCAACTCACAGTCTTCCATATGAGACTTTAGGAGTTTTTCATTAGCCTTAGCATTTGCAAATGAAGCTATCTTCATTGTCTGTACCGGAGAAAGAGAATCAAAATTGAATGGACCTTGTAGAAGCTCCAGTTCATCAATCTCCATTGTTTCTTTGTTCAGGAATTCTTGGACAGTTTGTGCAGTGTCTCTTGCCGGAGACAGATGTTTCTTTTCTTCTGCAGTCTTAGAGCTGTCCTTTGGAGTTTTCTCTCCTTCTACATTCCCACCACTAGCAGTTGTGGTTTTCTCTGCTGAAGTCTTCTCTCCTTCTGCAACCTTACACTGTCATCTTCTTTATCCTTCATCTCTACTTCTTTCTCCTACAATTTTTCTTCTCCTTTAGATCTGGAGACTATAGGGGAACCTGGAGGAGAAATGTTAGTTTGTTCAGAGCCCACCTCTTCTGTCATTTTCTTAGTAGTTTCTTTTGGAACATTTGTGGTTGAGGGATCAGTGCCCAAGTCCTCTATAATAGGAAGATTAATTCTTTTGAAGGTTTTCCAGAGAATCTCTTCAGTGTCCTTGGCTACCTTGTCGGTCTCACCAAGCATAAGCTGATTCATCCTTGCCTTGCTCTTGAATTCATCCTTGCAGTCTTTGAATACCATGTTCATTGTCTTGGGATCAATTGAAGGATATAGCTGAATAGCTATCTATTCCCAGATCTCAAGGTCTTTTGCCATGGCATTGGTCTTTCTCATTTCCAACTCCTTTTCTAGACTCTTAGGAATTAGAGAGATAATTTCAATAAAAGCTTTATTGTAAATGTTCAAAAACTAATTGTGGCTTCCTCCAAAATCTTTTTATCTGCTTCATTATAATCATCATAGAATTCTGTTAAGGGTTGCAGGTTCCCATCCACTGTGACCACTTTCACTACATCATCTAAGGAGAGAGTGGGTTTTTCAACAAATTCCTCTTCCTTCTCTTCTTCTCCTTGACCGGTAGAGTGTTTACTGGATGATTTCTTCTTCTTCTTTAGTTTCCTTATCTCCTCATCTGATTCAGTTTCCTCATCATCCTTTAGGCTAACATATGACCTTGTTGCCTTTTTCTTTGTTCTCTTTTCTCCGTTTCCAGATGTCTGGACTTCCAATTTTGAGCTTTTAGCAGGGACAGGTGCTGGTTTCTTTGAAGATCTGGTCCAGGTGGAAGTTTCTATCGGAGCACTTTTCTTGCTTCCCTTTTCTACCTCTTTCTTGTCTTCCTCAGCTTTTTGTCTCTTTTCCTAGTTGGCATCAAGTGCCTCCTTTGAGATGCCAAGGCCTTGGGCAATATGTTCTACTTCTTTTTTCACCTTTCTTTTCATCTCTGGTTCTCTGAGTTCCACATGAATTTTTTACACTCAGCTCCTCAAAGGTTCCAAACCTCTCTGCCTTTGGATCTTTAGGCTGACTTAGCATGTGTTGAACATGCAGCTCTACAATCTGTTCATCAACTTCATATCCCATGGGCATGATCCAGACTATCCTTGGTTCTACTGCCTCCATTAGGCACTGATCAATTTCTACCATAAAATAGACTGTGTCTTTGTATTTCTCAACAAGAGACTGGGGAACCCTTTCTCTTGCTTGCATCATGTTCTGAAAGTTCTTGAAGTATCCCCACAAAGCTGTATTTTGTGCTTTGTTATCACCAAGTCCATGTAAATAATCTCTGATTTGGATGGCTACTGGCCTATCACTCTCCCATACCCAACCACTAGATCCGGGAAGCTCATTCATAAAGTAGAAGAACAAGCACAAAATTAATCCACCATACTTGAATGAATTCTTTTTATCTTTCTTGATTTTCTGTAGATTCTCCAAGAGTTGGTTCAAGAGAAGCTGACAAAGATCATAGTCTGCATCCTTTCTTAGCATTTCATAAGTGGTATAGATGGCAGTTCCAGGTACAAAATTTTCTCTGCTAGAATGATATATCTTATATCCAATGATCATAGAAGCAAACTTGACATCCGGATCAGTGATGTTATCTACTGTCATTGCTCTTTTGTCAAACTTGGATCCGGTAGCCTCACTCATAGTGTGGTTCTTTATAGATTTAAGAACAGGAATCCCACTAGATGAGTGTAGTCCGGTAACTACCCTGATGGCATCTTTAGTGATCTTGAATGGTCCATTTAACCACATGAAATTGTCATGTATTCTGTTCAAAATGTACCTAACCCATTCATCCTTCGTAAAATAGGTGAAATGTATGTATTGTGCAAAGTGCTTGTTCCAGATGCCCTTGTATTGGGGTTTGAGCTCAAATGAATCATCTAATAGTTGTTTGTGATAGATATCTCTTAGTTTGAATTCCCCAAACTCTTCAACATTTGTGTGTACATAAACCCTAATATCTTCGGTGTGCAAAACACCATGCGGAACACTGGAAAATGCACCTAGGGGGTCTACCTCCAAGGATTTGTATGGATGTTTCTTAAATGTAGGGCGAGGTCTATTAGAAATCTTTACAATATTCGGAGTACCCCTTATCAAGAGATTTGTAGTGAGATATTTGAAAATAGAAAATACCTTTTGCGCCTTTCAGTTTCACGAAGTTGGTTGGATTGATCTCTAGAAGCAATGACTTCTGCAAGTGATCTTCGATGAACTTGAGGAATTTCGTTGTAGAGCTCCACTTTTCGTTTCTTCTTGAGTGCAGAATGAACAATTGATTAATGAGAAACCCTTATATTGCTCCGCAGGCCCTAATATCAGACTGCAATAAATGCTCAACCTACATTATTCCGGTTTGCCTTATTCGGGTGACTTGAAGAACTGGATCAACCCTGATCTTTAAACATCTTGCGGATCTTCCAAATCTCAACCATAGTTTGTTTGAGTGTATCCCTTATGAATCCTTCAATCCGCAACTCTTCTTGTGCCAGTTCCGACACCAATTGACTGGCTGAGGGAACAAGGTTTTCTTTGTCTCCCCCTGAGCCAGAGCTCAATTTTTAATTTTCGGAAGGAATGTCAGCACCAGAGTCTGGTGTGGATCCAGCCTCTACATTCTCAGTACTTTTCTTCACCCAAATCTTGCTCATCTCACTTTTAACTTCATCTGCATTCACCTTTTGTTTACCCTTATCTTGATTCTGATTATGATATACCGGACCTCTTTTGTCCTGATTCTTGCTTCTACAGACTTTTACACTATGACCGGACCTATTGCAGATTTGGCAAACAACATTTCTTTGCATATTTGACTGATATCCTTTTGATCTGCATTGATTAGCCATATGACCTACTCTATTGCATGTAAAGCATCTACCATTGAATGATTTGTTCATTTGCATATTTCTGCATTCATGAGACTTATGACCATACCTTTTGTAGTTAAAACACTATCTGGAGAAGGATGAATTAGTCTGATTCATTCTCTTTTTGCACTGATTAGCTTTGTGACCAAAGTGATTGCAGCTATGGCAGTATCCGTTGAAGGATGGATATCTTTGAGCATTGGGCTATCTTACCGGAGGTCTTCTAGGCCTGTTCCTTGGATTTTCTGGTCTAAAATTCTGCTGACCTGATCTGGAGCTTTCTCCTTTCTCATATCCCAAACCACACTTGTCATCTGCCCTCTTCTAACTTCCAAGAAGAACTTCAAGTTGAGCAGAACTTATCTTGAATTTCTCTTTATATTCATTTGCTGCTTGAAGATCCCTTTTGAGAGAGATAATTTGATCCTCAAGTTTTTCTTCATTTTCTTTAGCATCTTCAAGATCAGATTCAAGATGTTTGATAATTCTATCCATCTGGCAGCAATCTTCTGATTTCTCCTTGAGAGATTGTCTTAGATTGTCTTTAGTTTTTCTTTTCTCTTCAATCTCTTGACTAAACTTTATAACTCCTGATTCCATTTCATGTCTTACCATAATGACTTCTTTTGATAACTTTTCACATAACTTGGTTTTCTCAGTCAGTTCTTCATTTGCATTATTTGCTTCACTTTGTCTTGCCAATTGCTGAAGCAGTTCCTTTCTCTTTTTCATAGAGAGACTTAATTTGTCTTTTAGTTCTCTCATGAAGTCATCAGCCTGTTTGAGTCTTTCCTTTAATTCATTGACTTCAGAGTTTGACTGTTCAAGATCCTCAAGGGCAGTCTTGAGTTGCTCTTTTAAACCATATGCATCCATTTGGATTCCCAGATCTTCCTCAAGCTATTAGACTCTGTTAGGAGGTACTTAGCTCTGATACCAATTGTTGATAACTGAGAGGGGGGTGAATCAGTTATCCTAATTATTTCTTCTTCTGAACTTTTCTTATTAATCAATGCAGCATTAATTCAAACAAGCAAACATAACCATGAAATGAAGATACACATGACACAATATTTTTGACGTGGAAACCCTGTTAAGGGAGAAAACCACGGGGTGATTAACCCAAAGATTATTCTCTGTTAGAAGAATAAGGAAATACAAAATGACACTTGCCAATTAGGGCTCACTGCCCGAGTACACTGCTCACAAGAGGCACACTACCTATAAGAGACTCACTGTCTGCAAAAGAATGTTATACAATACTTGAACTGATTGGGAGCATCTACAAATGCTGAAGTTCAGTTCTGGTTAGGCTCAGTACACTGATCTACTATACTTCATCTTTCCTCTTCTCTTTTGCTGCTTTCCTTTCACATACCGAATCTTCCTTACTGCTTCTGCTCTGCTCTTCTTCTTTTCTTCGCACTTTTTAACAACAACAACACATCTCACAACTAAATCCATCGTGTATATATATCCACACAAGTAATTTCATCACCTTTCAAGTCAGCACCCGGAATAGTCAATCTTTTCACTAATTCTGATCTGTCAGCTGAATCCTTGCACATCAAGTAATGCGGATCAACTATATGCTTGTAAAAATCATTAATCATGTCAGCCAAACATGTTTCATGCCTTCATAACCTTTACCACAATCAGTAACACATCCGGAAAGTAGTTTGATGTTCTGTCAGTAAGTTCTTCCTCTGTTCACACTGTGACTCAGGAATCTGGTACTCAACTATTCATATCTTTTTCCTCATCTATCACCGGAGGCTAAATCCTTGGAATATACCACTCAAGGTAGTCCTCTTGACTTCCCCAAATCTACACTTCACCAAGATACTTTCTCTGAGAGATTCAGACCTATCTGTTGGACCTTTCCACATGCTCTGTTCTTGTTTACCGAACCACAACAATCTTCATTCTGACTTCCGGTAGAGACACACCATGTCCTGCGGATGTGTGGGATGAACTTTGTTGCCATCAATGACAACAATCATGAATCCATATAGTGTCTCTTGCCAACAAGTAGTTGGGGGAGAAGTTTAGTCTTGATGGTTAAATAAGTTTTTCACATCTAATGTTGCCATCAATGACAAAGGGGGAGATTGTTGCAAATATGTGCCTGATGAATTGTCATTGATGTCAACATATCCTTTTGTCAGAGACAATGAAGACAATGCAAGAGATTGTTCAATATTCCTAGTAGATTGAAGATAAGAGTATGCGGATTAAAGGGTTTGTAGAGGATTGTCTAAGGTTGCTCCAGTCAAGATTTGAGAGGTCCGCATGAAGATTTGGAGAAGTTATGGTCTTCTAAGTAGAATAGGTTTCTACAGTTGTTCAATGTGACAGAGTGGCAAGAAGTTGGTCTAGATTGGTCCAGTATGAGAAGATGATGATATGTGGATCTAGAGGTATGTCTGGGATATTGGTGTGTTCCCTCAACTAGAGTGGTTCGTGGTTTAGAGGTCCGCAAGCAATCTTTCTAATATGACAGTCATGGTAGTGTGTGTTCTTAAGGTTCAGTGTACAAATGCAAGTGATTTTGATGATGCAAAGTGATGAGGCTATTCCTAGTGATTTATTTGTGCTTGTGGTAGTCTTTGGATTGTGTGCCTATTGTTTTGGTGGTCTACATTAACAAAGGAGCTTGTGATTGAAGATTTCTTCTTGGATGTTGGTGTTCTTCCAATTCTTGGCCAACCGGATGCCTAATGCATGTTGAGGATGATCCAAGCGAAGTTCCTTGAAGCGTGGTTTGCTATTTGAAGAAGACTTGAGTCTCATCTATGTTTGGCTGACAAAGGAATGATCTGCATATAGTATATTGTATCAAATCAAGTCTTGCAATTGTAATAGTGTGTTAGGCCGACCTTGAAGAACAATTGTAATAAGATATTGGTAAAGCCAACTTTGATGTTCATACCAAAGTTGATGTCATGTATAAATGTTTGTAGTTGAGTCATGGAATTAAGTACTTGTGCATAAATGAAAAATCCTAAGAAGTGGAGTAGAGCAGAAGAAGAAGAAGAGCATAATAGATGTGAAGGTGAAGCAGAAGTTTTTGAGCATAAATGGAACTGATCCTTGGCATGATGAAGATGTCATTTCTCAGTTCACTCCTTTTGTGATAAAACATAAAATCTCTGTAGGAAGTGAGCCTCTGTGAGCAGTGAGCTTAGGCAGTGAGCCCTAAGGCATGTGCCTTTCTAGTTTTTAAGTACTTTTAATAGGGTACGAATCTTGTGGATTAACCTCCACCATGGTTTTCCCTTAACTAAGTTTCCACATAAAAATTCTAGTGTTATGTGTGTTCATTTTGATTCTTCTCATGTGTTATTGATTCATGCTTAATGTTTACGTCATTAATCAGTCTATAAGTGATAAAGATTAATTGCATAAAAAGATAAAGAGTTTGTGACAACTGATTCACCCCCCTCCTTAGTTGTTTGCCCTAATTCCAACATTTCCAACATACATGTGACATTATGGCACACAACCATATTCACCAATAACCCAACTACAATAATAAATACAAATAAGAAAGTCAAGAAATGCAAGTACAATGTTTAATGAGCCCAATGGGCATTACACAAATGTCAAAAAAGATTGTTGCACATGTTTGAAGATTACTGTTGACTTCACTACACGTTGATAATTGATGTCAATCTATGTATATTATCCAAGTAATATTATGCCAAAAAAAAGAGGATACACATGTCAACTTCCCTTGGGATTATCTAGGGGACTAATGATAATAATTTAGAAGACTTTGACTGTTACTAGAGAAACAATTGATACAAGTCATGTAAAAAGATAACTTTCAAGATTGATAGCTATCTCTCATGTTCATCTGATCAATATACAAATTAACATTAAAAAATGAATTATTAATAAGAAAGTTGAATAGTTGCCTAATTCTTTATATTCTTTAGAGATGAAAAAAAATTAAATATCTAACTCTAAAATTTTCACATAAGTATTTAGTTTATTTATTAAATAATGTTACATAATAAATAATATTAAATAAATATGAATGTTGTGATCATTAATATTATTAGGTCACATATTTTAGATATATTTATTTGAAAAATACCAAGAAATATCCATTTATCAATATATTTATCATACTAATTGGTATGTGTTGCATACACACCCCACCTTTGTTTTCCAGTTGGGGACCCCCCTTTGACTTTTCCTTCTCTCTTTGTTTTGTTGTTATCTTTTGTTTTCTCTTTTTTATTAAGTCCTAAGTTTCCACTTAGGCATTTTTTTCCCTTTTCAAAACCAGTGTTTTGAGTGTTTTTGTGAAAGTTATGGGAGTTCTCTAACTCTCAGGATCTCGGGCCTCAGTTCCAATTTTGGATTCGTGCTTTTTTTTGGAATGTCCGATCAGGACTTTGGGAATCGATTAGCTTTTTAGACTTTTTGACTTTGGTCCAAGAGTCTAGTTTCCTCTCGCATCTCTACCCCCGACCTACAGCATTTATTGTGGTATGAGAAATTAAATACAAAGGTATTTAATCTAAGGGCTCGCTATTTCTTCCTCATTTTGAGCTTGTGTCTTCACGATTCTCGACTCTTGGAGCTCCCTAAAGCCAATTGCATCCAAATTGCAAGTATTCAAATATATTGGGTCGATTGAGCTGGAGATTTAGAAATTGAAGGTTGTTGTTCATGTTTTCTCATGTGCATTGCTCATCCCTAGCCACCGTCGATTCCACATATAGGGGTTTTACCTAATCCTTGTCGTTGATTTTGGTTTTTGATTTCTTGTTCTCATTGTTGCTTTGTTTTGGTTTAGTTTAGGTTTTAATTTCATTTGTATTATTTTTTAAGCTTAGGGATTTCTTGTTTTTACTTTCTACCTAGGTTTTATTTCTGCCACAGGTTTCAATAAATGGACTCCCAAGTTGAAATCAAATCATGGCCTTGAAATTTTCAAAAACTATCCATACCTTTAAAACTCCCCAAATAGATCCTTTTGGGACCTTGGATCTCACAAAGATAAGTAGACTTAGCAGAAAAGGGACCAAAACCTATTTGATATCTTGCTCCCCATGACCACCTTAGGAAACATAGAAAAAATTGTTGGAGCAAAAAGTCCTTCTGGGACTTTCGGTCCCGAAAGAACCTTAGGACCCTGAAACTTTAGAACCCAAAGTCCTAAATTCCCCTGAGGCTTCATCTCCCGAAGAGATAATTGTTGGAAGACATAAATGACCCAAAAATCATCATTCTTCCACCAACCCGAGGCACAAGAAGAAAGTGATAGAGTCCTAGCAGGACCTCAAGCCCCGAGAGCACATTTGAACTTGGTCCAAAAGAATGAAATGGACCCAAAAACCTAAAAATTTCCAAAACACTTAAAATGATCAGAATTTTATGCAGTTTAGATTATATTTGGTTTTTACTCCCTCCTATGCCTCTTTTAGGTAAAATTAAATGTCAAAACTTGAAGTAGCTACCCAAGCAAGTGAGGAAACCATTTCAAACTCTGATAAGTCTATAGATGATGTGGCCCAAGAGATTGTTTCTGTTGAGACTGTAGAGGAAGAAAAAGAAGCAAAATACTAAGAGAGAACCACCTACAACCATGAAGTACAAATGTCAAGGCATCCCCAAAGTGTCTAAGTTCAAGAGTGAATTAGCAAACATCACAGACAAACATTGGACACATTAATTTAGTGCAATTTAATGCAAATGCCTTCTCTCCAGATGCCACACCTCATTTTAAGAGGATAGATGCATTCAACCTAGCTCATGTGGCAGGATTTCCCCAAGCTGTTCAATGTCCAAAGCTAAGTCTTACACTTGCTCATCACTATGATCCAGACACCAAGAGATGTTTACATGTAAATGGAAACATGGTATTGGATATTACACCCCTTATGATTTGAGAAGATTTTGATCTTCCTTTGTATGGGCAGGTTAACCCTTTAACCATTGCAAAATCTATAAAAGAATATGACACAGATGTGAATGGTTATAAGAAACATCTCAATAACCATTGGTTGGCTACATAGAAGAAATATATAACAAAGATCCCAACAAATCTTACCAGAGAAAATTTTAAAGTGGAGGTTGGTGATCTGATAACCTTCCTCAGTAGGGCATTTGGCAAGGAAGAGTCCAGGAATTACAAGACTTGGATGTTCCAATTTAGTTACATTATTATTAAAGGGGAGATACAACTAGATTGGGGTGCAATGGTCTTAGATTACATCCATCAGTAGATCATGTAAGCTACAAACACCAAGAAGTTTTACATGACATCCTACGTTGTGTACCTGGTAGCCAGAGTTGGTGATTTCTTGGTTTGACCATAGTGGGAGTAAGAGAAGGACTGAGATAGAATAAGGTTTGGGATTTCTTCTATCAGTTGGAAATAAAAGAAGCTGAGAAACATTTTAAAAGGGTTAATGATGCATTCTTATATGCAATAATCCTCCAACTCATAGGAGATATAGGATGGAGAATTTCATATAAGGCTATAGAATTGGTGAGGGGATGGGGAGAATGGTTCATTCAATTCCCCAAATCTATATACATCAGGGTTATAGGTTTCAAGAGGGTGCCCTTTTTGTTTCCTAGGCATTATAGTGAATGGCTATTTTTTATTGAATTCTCCCAACAAATAAGTGAGTTACACCTTAAATTATTTGGGAAACATAAAGTCAGAGTCAATTATCCATTCAACTTGGGTTTCTATGAGTGCCCATCTATACAAGTCGCTAAGAGAATGTTAGAGGAGCTTGATGCCATGAATCTAAAATTGTATGAGGCAAGGAAGAACTTTGACTCTGCTAGTAGACTTAATTAATTGTTTCCCACAATGGGGCTTGTGCACAAACACTCTCTTGAAGACTTATGGGCCAATTGCAAAGATGATTTTGAAGTAAGGAAAATGAAGTATACAGGGCTAACTGCTTTCCATCTTAGAGAATTTAGATTGGGAAATGATATACCTATAGAATTCTCAGATGATGGACACATTTTGGATCTAGTGTATCATTTAGACACTATGGACACTAAGGGCTTGGATCCAATTAATTGGTCTCAGAAGGAGGACATCTCCTTAAGGGAGATCAATGCAATGTTGCTACAATGCATCAATGAATGGTTGAATCTTAGACCACAGAACTTCAAACCACCTCTGACAGAAGGTAAATGCAAGAGAAGGAAGGAGTCCCTTCATCAAAGCCAAAAATGTATAAAAGATAGAAGACTTCAGACGTAGGTTTGCCTTTGGTTTCTAAGACCAAAACATACCAAAAGAGTCCAAAATCTGCACCAAAGAAAATGAGGGAATCGATTGATATTGCTTCTCTTGAGCAGTTGACATCCATGTTAGGAGATGCTTTCAAAAAGACATCGATCACAAAGAAAGTTGTAGATGTAGGATTTGTTGCTGGCTTAGGTGCTATTCCACAAGCACAAGTCATTCCACCAAGGATAGCTTTAGGACAAACTCCACAAAAGGGAGATGAGACCTTGGGCGAACAGGAGCAAACAGAACCACATAACCCTATGAAACAAGGAGAAGTACAATCAAATGAGCCTCCTATAATGAATGTTCATATTGATATCTTTGAGGGTGAAGGAGAAGACAAAGGCCAAGAAGATGAAGTTCAGGAAGAAGTTATTGAAGAGGATGCTCAATAAGAAGATGCAGAGCATCAATAGGAAGAGACTGTTGCAGATGAAGAAGATATAGAGCATCAAGAGTAGCAACAAGATATAGAGAGTGATTAGTTGGATATGCCTTCAACTCAGGAAGAGGCTACCCTTGAGCTTGTTATGGCGTAAAAAGTTCCCCTATGCATTTTTTACCTCTTAGTTTAGCTCCTAGGTCCCCTTGTTAATACTTTACATGTTAAATCCTCATCCCAAAGCAATTTCCCATGAAACCCATGTCAAATGGGGCTGAGGGGCCCATTTTAAACTTTAAGCATGAGAAAATTAGGTCCTTGGGACTTGGGCACCCATGCCCAAGTCTACCCTGATTTGCTAGGGTGGAAATTAAAGCATGTCATCTTGGGCCCTCTCAAAAAGTTTCCCTTTGTCGACCTTCTTGATTTAATTTATGAATGTTAGCAGGAAAGCATATTTAAATAGGTTTATGTACTCATTTATGCAATAGATGGATAATGCAGAGTTGTGATATTGAGCCTAAGAGCATTCAAGACCTTCATTGTGTTTTAGAGTAGAATTGTGTTGTTATTGTGTTAGTTTGTTGCAAATTTGGCTTCATCAATCCATGTCCTCATGATTTAAAGGATCTTCATCTCCATGATGGCTTCATCTCTAAGGTGACATCTATTTGTGTTTCAACCATTTCATTTCATCAATGGATTTGGCCTCTATCATCCTTGGGCATGCACTCTATCTAACAATGGTGTTGGAAGACTTGAATGTCTTTCTAAGGCTTGACCGAGGCAAGCTCCTAAACACAACAACCTCCAAACCCCTCTCTTTGTGTTTGTAGGTTACAGGTGCGGGAGTTGGAAAAGTATACGTGTAGAGAAGCAATTTGAAGGATTAAGTTTTAGGATATGAAAGAATCTTATAGATATTATTCCCTCCTAGACTAGGGCACCCGCCCCGTGGTTCTCCCAACAGGTTTGGCTCTAAACTTAGGATCAGGGTACAGTCTGTTAGATCTCTCTACTCAGAATCTATAGAATTTCTACCCTATTAGACTTGGGTGCTTGCCCTGTAGTCCGCTAGGGTTTCATTTTCAGAAACTCAACTTCTGGTATGTTTCTGATCCTTCCTAAGTGCTTTCATGTCTAGTTTTCTGCAGCATTTTGTCTGTCTATATCTAATTACTTTATAATTAGGGTGTGATGCCTATTTGACCTAGGGTTTAATAAATCTCTCAATCTAATCTGTTCTTTCCAGATCATTCCTGAGCACAAAATTTGTAGTTGAGTCCTCATCCATCTTTTAATGACTTGGCTCAATTTTGTTCTTGAATGTTATTGTGAAAGGATTGATACACTTTAACATCCTTCATCCCCTTATCTCCTTTTCATTAAACAAAGTGCACAAAAGAAAAACTAGCAGAAGTGTTGAATAAAGATGACCATCCTAGGAAAACTTGAACTCATACTTTTTCTAATGATGTGGACAAGGCACAACATCAAATGGAGGAGCATGTCTTGATTGTTGAAGAACAACATGAACTCATTAGAACTATTGAACAATAAGAGAAATATTTTGAAATAATGAAGTCCACTGAGGAGGAAGAGAAGATTGAAGAGGAAAAGAAGATTGAAGAGGAACAGAGGATTGAAGAGGAAGAAAAGACTGAAGAAAAGAAGGGCAATGATGAAGAGCAACAACAAGATGGAGAAGTACTACAGAATCAACCTCCACCTCTTGTAATCCCCTCATGGTTAAATTTGAACCTGTAAAAGAGGAAAAAAATATTTGTTGAACCTTTAATCCTGTAGGATATGATGGTAGAGCTAGACAAAAAGAATTTAAAGAAGAAGCCTAGGACCTTATCTTCTATCAAAGTCAATGAGCACATGGAAAGGATTGCAGAAATTGCAACTCCTATAGCTGAAAAAGATGACAGGGAACTCTTGGATGGAGATAATTAGATTACAAGAGTAAGTATGGGTAAGCAGACCCAAGATGAATAAATACTCTTTGGATTCAGCAATGGATGTAGTGAAGGAGAGAATGCAAAAAGATAAACAGGCTATTGATGAGCTGAAAATGCAACTGAGTCAAATGATTACATTTGTAAAAGACTTGTTCACTCCAATCACTTAGCATCAAGAAATCATAGACATGCCAGTTTTGATGTCTAAACAAGAGGTGGATGCCTTATAGGCCATGAAACAAAAATCAACTATGGTAGATAGGTGGGTGGCCAAATTTTTGAATGAGGCTCTTGGTATTCTTGATGAGCATTACCCTTTCTATAGGAGAGCATGAGAAATAGAAGATAATTTAAGTTCTTTTATGGCAAAGGCTAATGAGAAAAAGGAGAAATTAGAGAAAAGCATGAAGTTGGTAAAAGAAATAAGGAGAACGAATAGAGACGAATTGTTGAATTCCAACATTTTGGAGGATGAAGATCCAAATTTTTTGGAACATTGTATAAGGATCTCCAAGTATAAGATTGATCAATCTATCAAATATGCTCTTGGTTTACTATCCCTACAAAGGGAAATTTTTTAGTTCATAGAAATTTTTTAAGTCTTCATTAATGCAGTAGTTGACCCAGAGGTGTTTTTGCCTAACAAACATAGAATTTATACAAAGGAGAAAGTAAAGGAAGCATTTATGACTAAAATACAGAACTTGTTGACTACCCCTTCAGGGTTAAATGAAGACATTTTGGATGAATTTGTAAAGGAAAATGCTCATTTCAAACTTGCAATTGTAGACCTCAGGAAGTTAGAAAAGAAATGTGAATAGGTCTCCAAGAAGTTTAATGTATTCAAGTTCAGAATGGAGTGGCTGGATGGGCCTGATGAGGAGCGACTTGAACTACTTCGATCAAATTTTGTAGAGCATAAGCAAGGGAAATCTTCTAGGAGGGCGTATACTTCCAATTAGTCTTATTTCTAGTTATAAGGAATATTCTTTGTAAAGATTCTTTATTCAAATTCTTTGTAAAAAGGAATTCACTATTTTATAAAGTGGACCCTACTAAACTTTAAGAGATTTCCTCTTTTCTAAGGCATCAAGATTTTTTTGCATGATATGTGGGTTGAAAAAGTCAAAATTAGATATGCATGCAGATATGCAATTCTTTAATTGGTGATTCTTTCTTAATTGCATGTTTTGGTGGAGATAAAAACAAGGACAAAGCGCTACACATGTTTTAAAAAGCAGTCTTCTTTTTGTTTTGAAAGCAGTTTGGTTTTTGGGGCACTTATATAAGTGAAGGACCTATTTTGTCAAAAGGGTCCACTAGTTGAAGAATTAGACTATCAATCCATACTTAGAATTTTCAAATTTTAGCAAGTTAGTTATTTTTTACAACATTCTAGATTAGAGGAGATAGTTCTTTTGGAAACAGATCATGTAATTCTAGTGTCTTCTTGCTATATTTATAACTTGTACTCAATTTTAAAGAAGTTAATACAAGATGGTTGTCAATTCCTTTGGGTTTGACTTCATGCATCTAGTGTACTAGTGCTTTAAACTTCAATCTTTACTTCCATATTTGTTTGGGAAATTTTGAATCTGAGCTTAGATTATTAATTTTATTTCTAATATGGGTGTGAAATACAATAATAAAAATATAACTCATGTTATCTTATTGAAATCGTTTGAATCTTGCACTAGTGGTATGAATAATTGAGTTTATAACTAGTTTTAATACTACAATTAGTGAATTTCTTAGATAGATTTGTTAATATAAAGGCAGAAACATAAGTATTGCATCAATTTTTATTGCATTCCTTATAATCTTTTTATCTTTCTTTAAAAACAATAGTAGAATATCAATTAAATCTGATCTTATTTGAACAATAAGAAAAACCAAGGCCCCTTGTTAAACTATCTACATTTACCCTGTGCTTACGCAACATAGTTGTGACCCAACTCCCTAGACCTTGGGATAGATGATCCTTTGGGATCGGTTGTCCTTTCAGGAGAGGCAAGTTGAATCTCATCTTTCCTATGTTGCATGTGTGTTAAAGGGACCATCAATAGAACTAGCGCTAGAAAGAGGGCCCTTGAATTCACTTCATTAGAACTTCAAACTAGAGCACATAAATTCCTTTTGTCCTAAAAGATTTAGGAGAATTATGAGATCTTCACCTGGCAAAGTGGATTTATTTGAGCTAGGGTTTCCTAATAAAGCTATAAGTGTAATAGAGAGACATAACAATCAATCATTTGCCTCTTCATCAAACTAGCAACCCATAGCTAACCTGGTTATATCACTTGTCTTAAACCAATGGATTTTTTTTTCTATAGAAAATTCACCTTTAGGGAATGTGCCTAGAGGAATTCATGAGTTTCCTAGGAGCCTAAAAATGTTTTGTACAAAATACATTTAAGGGGAAAGTAAGACAATAGAAGAACACGTACAAGCTTTTAAAGATGCTACAATCTGATCATAGATAGCCCATCAAGACCTAGTGTGTAGGTTGTTTCCCTATTCACTAGGAGACTTTTCATATAGTTTGTATCTAAGCCAACCCTCAAATTCAATATCTTCAAGGGATGACTTGGAAACTGTTAGATTTAGCGCTGACAACTAAGAGGGGGGTGAATCAGTTGTCCAAAACTTTCTTCCTTTTCAACACTTGCATTCACTTAGCATTATAACAATAAATCAAACATGAAATTTAATGCAATTAACCAAGAGTAGAAACACATCAACACATGAGACACCAAGATTTTGACGTGGAAAACCTGGTTAAGGGAAAAATCACGGGGTGACTAACCCAAGATATTATTCTCTGTTAGAAGAATAAAAAGAATAAGATGGCACATGCCAATTAGGGCTCATAGCCTGAGCACACTGTTCACAAGAGGCTCACTGCCTACAGGAGACAGACTGTCTACAATAAATTAGTATTACATACTTGAACTAGTAAATAGCATCTTCACCATGCTTGAATCAGTTCCATTGAAGCCCAAATCCTTCTACTCTTTCTTTTGCTCTTCTCCTTGCTACACCACACTCATCTCCACAAGTCACACTTTGAAATGACTTTGCAATCCCTTATTTATACATGACATCAACTTAGGAACAACCATCTAAGTCAGAAAACATCCACAAGAACATCCACAAGATGAATATCACATCCAGTCGGCCAGCTTGAGGAAGAACACCTTCATCCAGAAGTATATCTCCAATTCCAGGCTCCAACACTAATGCGGACCGACAACACAACCTCAACACGATCGAAGAACCTTCACAAGCTTGCCTGAATGACAAGGTACATCTGCACTTCCTCTACTTACTAGAATCTCTTCTCTCCTACATCCGGTGCCTCAAGAACACAGTCTGTCATGACTGTCACAAAGGAGTAGATTCTTCCAGACCTTCAAACCATGCATAAATCAAGATGACACATCACAAGGACTTCCCCAACATTCCTTCCAATTTGTAGAATAGGACAATGCACTTCCGGACCTCACTAGACCTTTCTGTAACACTCTGTCACTCCTGAGCATCTCCCAGAACTGGTTCTACTTAATCGATCACAACTTCTTCATATCTTCATGCTTACCTCTAAAATCTTAACTGGAACCTCCTAAGACTCATGTCCACAAACCCTTTAATCCGCATCTTCTGATCCTCAACCTATCTTGAGCTATTTCCTTACTGTCATCACTGTTCTTCACTGTTCTTGACTAAGACTGACTTTCTCAGTATCCTCAACAAATAACTCATCCAATCCTTATCACTGATGCAACAAAAGTATATTGACATCAATGACAACATCGGTTAGGCCCATACTTGCAACAATCTCACCCTTTGTCATTGATGGCAACATATGATGTGAAAAACTCTTTTTGACCATCAAGACAAGAACTTCTTCTCTACTGTCACAACTCCCTCTATCAGCAATCACCATTCTTCACATTTCTTGTCTCTCACTTCTGCTCCCCCTTTGATTAGTAACCACTTATTTTTCACATGTCTTCTCTCCCCCTTTGACATCAATGGCAAAGGGATCATACTTGCAACTTTACCACTTCAAAATCATATCTGCTGCTCCCCCTGAGTAGTAGCTCCACATCATCAGTCCAGACCACAAGATGTGACTGTGCTATGTACCGAACTGATGCACCTCAGTGCACCTTAGTTCATCACCGAAGGGGCAATAACCCCTAGCTTCTCCCTTAGATACTCAAAAGAGTCCTTAGGCAGAGGCTTTGTAAAGATGTCTGCAATTTGATCCTTTGATGGCACAAACTCCAACCTGACTTCATTCTTGTTCACTTGCTCTCTCAAAAAGTGAAACTTGATGGATATGTGTTTAGTCTTTGAGTGCATCACCAGATTCTTGGATATGTTTATTGCACTTGAATTATCATAGAAAATTGTGATCCACCACTGGTACTCTTCCGGTCATCCACATCTCCTGCCCAATCTGCATCTGTATATGCATGAAGAGAGAAATCCTAATCTCTAGGATACCATAGACCATACTCAACTGTCCCTTTTAGATATCTAAAAATCCTTTTGATTGCCATGACATGAGATTCTCTGGGATCAGCCTGGAATCTTGCAACAAGACCAACAGCTTGCATAATATCTGGTCTAGTCTGAGTGAGATATAATAGTCCTCCAATCATTGATCTATACTTGGTCTGATCAGCCTTAAGAGAGTCATCATTTTTTCTTTGCTTACATCTGGTTGCCATGGGAGTGTTCATTGGCTTTGAATCTTCCATCCCAAACTTCTTCAACAATTCTTTTGCATATTTAGTTTGAGAAATGAAGGTACCTTTCTTTGTTTGAGTGATTTGTAGACCCAAGAAGAAATTCATTTCACCAAGCATGGACATCTCAAACTCACTTTTCATTTGATTTGCAAAAATTTTACACAAACTATCTTTTCCTCCAAAGATGATATCATCAACAAACACTTCAACACCTAGGATGTTTTCATGATCAATTTTAAAATATAAATTTCTATCAGCAATACCTTTGTTGAAACCAATCTTCAATAGATGCTTATCCAATCTTTCATACCAGGCTCTTGGGGCTTGCTTCAGTCCATACAGTGCCTTTTTTAATTTGTAGACCATGTCACCAAGATCAGACAATTGAAATCCATCCAGTTGCTCAATGTACACTTCTTCCAAATTACCATTTAGGAATGCAGATTTGACATCCATCTAATATACCTTAAAATCCTTAAAGGCAGCAAATGCTAGAAATAGTCGGATTGCTTCAATTCTTGCCACCGGAGCAAAGGTCTCTTCAAAGTCAATTCCTTCAATTTGGGAGTAGCCCTTGCAGACTAATCTAGCTTTATTTCTGATTACTTCACCTGCTTCATTTAGTTTGTTTCGGAAGACCCATTTTGTTCCAATCAGATTCTTGTCTCTAGGTCTGGGAACAAGATCCCAAGTGTGAATCTTCTCGATTTGCATCAGTTCTTCTTCCATTGCCTTGGTCCAATTTTCATCATTGCAGGTTTCATTTACTGTCTTAGGTTCAATCTTTGAAATTAGACAATACTCATCTGAATCTTGAGCAATTCTTCTTCTTGTTTGTACACCTTTGCTTTTGTCACCTATGATCTGATCTTCAGAATGGTTGAGTCTCACATACCTTGGAACTTTGGGAGTTTCTTGCACTTCTAACTCTTGATTAGGCTCATTGAATCTTGTCTCTTCTTCCTGATTTAACGGATCAGTTTCAACATGTTTTTCTGAGGGGTCTTGACCACCTTGAATCAAGCCATCATTCTGATCATCTTCTTCATACTCATAAAATCTTGAGGGTTTTTCAATTCCTTCATCAACCTTCACATTAGTACTTTCTATAATCTTTCTCAATCTCTTATTATAACACCGGTATGCTTTGCTTTGAGTAGAGTAACCCAAAAATATTCCTTCATCACTTCTAGCATCAAACTTGCCTAGATCTTCATCTGTCTTGATGTAACATTTACTACCAAACACTCTGAAATATCTTACAGTAGGTTTAATACCAAACCAAAGTTCATAAGGAGTCTTACCGATATTGTCTCTAATTTGAACTTGATTAAGAGTATATACTGCAGTACTGATAGCTTCTCTCCAATAGATCTGGGGGATATTTGCTTCCATCATCATGGTCCTAGATGCTTCCTAGATGGTCCAGTTCTTTCTCTCAACTACACCATTCTGCTGTGGAGTCCTAGGAGCAGACAACTGTCTCTTTATTCCATGTTTCTCATAGAAATCTATAAACTCACCGGATGTGAATTCTCCACCTCTATCAGACCTTAGACATTTCAACTTCAATCCAGTCTCATTTTCCACCATAGCCTTGAATATTTTGAACTTCTCAAGAGCTTCTGATTTCTCTTTCAGGAAGGTTACCCACATCATCTGGGAATGGTCATCAATTAGCAGCATGAAGTATCTATCACCTTGCACACTCCTGATTCTTGCCAGACCACATAAGTTAGTGTGAACCAAATCTAATAATCCGGTAGAAGATTGTTCCTTGCTTTTGACTGAGATTCTGCTTTGTTTTCCCAATTGACATTCTTTGCACAAACTGTGTGTAGGTTTTACCAATCTTGGAGGATCTCTTATAGCCTGAGTATTGCTTATCTTGATGATATTATCAAAGTTCACATGACACATTCTTCTATGCCATAACCAACTCTGATCAACTTGAACAAATAGACAACTTTTACCAGTACCAGCTAAATGAAAGATGTTACCTTTTGTTTGGGTACCGGATGTAATCTTTGTTCCAGAACTTCCAAAAATTTTGCACTTTCCATTCTTGAATCTGAGATCATAGCCTTTGTCCACCAACTATCCAACACTGAGAAGATTGTGTTTCAATCCTTCAACATATAATACATTACCGGTTTTGTTCTTTCCATCAAAAGAAATAGTTCCTCTACCTTTGATTCTACCTTCAGAGTTATCACCAAACTTTACCACTCCTCCTTCATACCTTTCCAAATCTATGAACTTGTTTTTATCACCTATCATGTGGTGAGAGCAACCACTGTCAATGACCTAATTATCCTTTTCTTCAACTTTAAGATTGACAGGTTCAGAGGGCAATGGATCTTCTTCCTTGGTGGCAATGAACACCCAGTCACTTCTGGGTTTGTCTCCTTTCTCCGATTCATCATCTGTTACTCCTTCATCATCTCCTTCATGAGCATAGTAACAATTCTTCTGGAATTTTGGTCTATCACTGTTTGGCCTAGAAAACCTTTCCAGACACCTTGATGCAAAATGACCAATCTTATTGTAGTTAAAACACTTGAAAGGTAGTTTTCCCTCATACTTACCGGATCCTCTTGGTAGTCTTTTTGCAATAAGAGCTTCACGATGAGCAGTTTTAGCTTCTTCTTCTTCCAAATCTTTTCTTGCATTTTCATACCATGCTGATTTCCTTGAAGAGTTTTCTCCCGAATCAAACCTTTGTTTTCCTTTTACATAGGCACTTGCTTTGAATGCAGATTCAGTCTTTGGAGGATCATCTCCAAATTCAGCCATTTCAAAAGCAGCTAGCTTACCAACCAGTTGATCCCTTGTGACTATTGTGTGAGCCCTGAATTCTTCGATTGCATAAGCCTTGATTTTATAAGATTCAGGAAGGGATCTAAGAACCTTGCCAACGATCTCATCTTCACTTAGGGTTCCACTTGTATTTCTGATTCCACAAACCAGCTCATTCACTCTTGGCATAAAAGAGGTAATATTTTCATCATCTCTCATCTTCAGTCTTTCAAATTTCCCTTTTAGACTTTGTAACCTTGCACTTTTAACAAATTGATCTCCTTCATGCAAAAGTTCTATTTTCTTCCAAATCTCATAGGCAGTTGGTAGATCAATAACATTTGAGAGTTCTGAGTCGGACAATGTGCTTAAAAGAGCCTCTCTGGTCTGTAGATTATTTTTAGCATCTGTGATTTGATTTGGGGTTGTCGGACCACCCTGCAGAGGAGTATAAGCTTTTACAACCATGGACCAGTATGCAAATCCCATGCACTTCAAGTGACATTCCATGCGACCTTTCCAAAGAGCAAAGTTAGTTCCATCAAACTTCAGACTATCCTTCTTGTAGGACGACATCCTGGATCTCCTCAAGTGGTTAAGCTCCTTTCAGAGGAACTTAGCTTTGATACCAATTGTTAGATTTAGGGCTGACAACTGAGAGGGGGGGTGAATCAGTTGTCCAAAACTTTCTTCCTTTTCAACACTTGCATTCACTTAGCATTATAATAATAAATCAAACATGAAACTTAATGCAATTAAACAAGAGCAGAAACACATCAACACATGAGACACCAAGATTTTGACGTGGAAAACCTAGTTAAGGGAAAAACCATGGGGTGACTAACCCAAGATATTATTCTCTGTTAGAAGAATAAAAAGAATAAGATGGCACATGCCAATTAGGGCTCACTACCTAAGTACACTGCTCACAAGAGGCTCACTGCCTACAGGAGACACTGTCTACAATAAATTAGTATTACATACTTGAACTGGTAAATAGCATCTTCACCATGCTTGAATCAGTTCCATTGAAGCCCAAATCCTTCTGCTCTTTCTTTCGCTCTTCTCCTTGCTACACCACACTCATCTCCACAAGTCACACTTTGAAATGACTTTGCAATCCCTTATTTATACATGACATCAACTTAGGAACAACCATCTAAGTCAGAAAACATCCACAAGAACATCCACAAGATGAATATCACATCTGGTCAGCTAGCCTGAGGAAGAACACCTTCATCTTGAAGTATATCTCCAATTCCAGGCTCCAACACTAATGCGAACTGACAACACAACCTCAACATGATCCAAGAACCTTTAGAAGCTTGCCTGAATGACCAGGTACATCTGCACTTCCTCTACTTACTAGAATCTCTTCTCTCCTGCATCTGGTGCCTCAAGAACACAGTCTGTCATGACTGTCACAAAGGAGTAGATTCTTTCGAACCTTTAAACCATGCACAAATCAAGATGACACATTACAAGGACTTCCCCAACACTCCTTCCAATCCATAGAACAGGACAATGTACTTCTGGACCTCACCGGACCTTTCTGTAACACTCTGTCACCCCTGAGCATCTCCCAGAACCAGTTCTACTTGATTGATCACAACTTCTTCATATCTTCATGCGGACCTCTGAAATATTAACTAGAACCTCCTAAGACTCATGTCCACAAACCCTTTAATCTGCATCTTCTGATCCTCAACCTATCTTGAGCTATTTCCTTACTGTCATCACTATTCTTCACTGTTCCTGACTGAGATTGACTTTCTCAATATCCTCAACAAATAACTCATCCAATCCTTATCACTGATGCAACAGAAGTATGTTGACATCAATGACAACACCGGTTAGGCCCATACTTGCAATAGAAACAACTTTCATTAACCAATTCAAAACGTATGTGGATCCAACTATCTTATACCATCAGCTTACCACATGTAAAAAGGAACCAAATGAGCCCTTGATAATGTTTAACATGCTAGATCTCAGAGGTTGTACAAGAGATTATGTGCACCATATACAGTTAAAGAGGATGTAGCCATTCAAGTCTATTTAAAATAAATTGACCCTTTGACTAGCTTGTTCTTGAGAAGAACTCAAACCCTAGCAGATATAGGCACCTTGGTAAAACATACAAGTTACAACACTAGATTAGTCCTTCCTAGGAGGGATTAATGGATCTATGCCTTCTTTGGGATATCTAGGAGGACCAAATCAGCTACTTGCAATAAACAATGTTTTGGCTAGTAACATGACGTTGCTAAATTAAAAAATACTAAGAACATTGAACTTTCACACAACAAATGAGATGGAGAGTGGCAAGTGGAAACATCGAAAATCTACAAGTGCAGTTAGGAGACCATTACAGTCTCAAGAAGTACGTTTACAGATTTCATTAGGGTAAAAACATAGCATTCTCAATACAGAAAGAACAAAAGTTTAGATCTGAGAAGACAAGGGTTTCATGAACATGCAAGAAATGATGGTTTTAGAGATCACCGATGCCCTAGTTTGTTCTTTGATAATAGAAGGTTCGGTATTGGATCAAAGGCTTCAAGATCTACATCCTCTAATTCTTTTCATTCACAAAGGAATTGGTGTCAAGATTGGGAGGGGTTTAATGCAAGATCTTATAGATTTGGAAAACTAAAGCATACTGGTCTTGCTACTTGGCCTAAAACAACATTTCATCAAATTTGGATTAAAAAAAGAGGTGCTTACAGAAGGAGAATCTCAAGATCTTGAGGTAGAGATTAAAATTCCTGATGAGTTAATTTTCCCACATGTGAAGGATTTAATTCAGAAAGTGATTATAGGTAAGATCTGGAACTTTTCTCCTAAGAAAGAAGATTTGAAATCATGGGTGAAATAAAACTAGGTCTCTATTGCTGATCTCAGTGTTTTAGAGAAACTTTCGAACTATTTTGTTGTTATTTTTTCAAATAAAGAAGCTAGAGATAGTATCATGATGGATAAATCATGGTTCTTTCATGATATAGGGATTTATTTGCAAGGATTGGAACCTTATTTTAATCCTTTGTTAGCTAATGCAAACTTTGTTCCATTCTAGGTTAGTCTTCATAATTTGCCATTGGAGTATAGGGATACCAAAATCATTCATTTATTGGCTAAGAAGATAGGCTTCTTTACCAAGCATGACTTGGTTAGTTTTGACAATCCTAAAATCCCAGTTTGGTTTTGCATGAACACATCTTTTACCCTTCCTAAATCTCTTCTTTTAAGATCTTCTAAAAGCTCCTGAATTCAGAAGTTGGTCTTTGAGGATCCTCAAACCATAGTTGAGTTTGAGTATGTCACTAGTAATCCTCCTAGCTTGGTTTGTGAGGATCCAAAAATTGAAAACAATACCATCCTCATTTATTTAAATAAGGCTAATGTGAACAATCAGGAGGATCCTTCTTTGTGCATACTAAGTGATGTAAATACTGGATCTAAAGGTAGCCAGCCACATAATACTTTAGGTCCAAATTCTTCCCAACTAGATCTGGGGAAGTCTAGGTTTGAGGAGTGAGAACCCTCATTTAATTGTTTGCTAATTCATGAACCTTCTGGGTCCATTGTTGTTCAACCCCTCAATATAAATGTTTTAGCCCATAATCAGGTAGTTTTGGGGAACATTCATGTAGAAGAAGGAGAATTTTTTGAGTTTAATAATCCATTACTCTTAGACTATTTAAACTTGACCTCTGATGTGAGGGATTTAGCTAATTTTGAGGAAGGTTCAACTGGTGAAGAGGGTTTATTAGGTAAAAATGAACTTTTTTAATAATTTGTTGGCTTAATTGAATAAGTATTTGGAATTAAGAAATATTGTGGTGGATTCTGCTAGCATTCATACATATCAAGCATTAGAACTTTTGGAAGACAATTACTAGGAGGAAGAGGCTCAAGTGGAAGACATTGTAAGGGGGTAAATTAATTTAATAGGAAAAGTGGATCAATTTCCTTTGGAAGATGCAGAGAAATTGATTTTAGATGATCTACATAAAGTAGGAGCAGATCTTATTGAAAAAATAGTAGATGAGGTGCTTATTGAAGATCCATCCCTTGATTCTAATTTGCCAAGTGCTATATCTCAAACTCCTTTGGAGGAAGATGCTAATCTTTCTACTCCAGTATCCAAAAGGGGAAGAAAAATCAAATCAAAAAAAAAATGAAGAGGAAATTCAGGCTAGAATCCAAACAACTCTAGATAGAGTGCTTCAAATAAGGAGAGGATGTTGCTCTCCTCAAAGGCAATGAAGATAATTTCTTGGAATGTTAGGGGCATTAATGTCCCTAACAAAAGGCACTTGATTAAGCATCAGTTAGATAACTCAGGAGCAAACAATATATTGTTACAAGAAATGAAATTCTCTACCCAGCAAGCTGAGGATGTTTTTACTAAGTGGAAAAATTGGAATTTTCTCCATTCTGCTGTTGCAGGTGCTTCTAGTGGTTTAGTTATCCTTTGGGGAAAATCTAGGGTGGATGTATCTTAATGTTTTATTTCTCCTAAATGGATGCTAGTCGGAGTATCTTTCTTTTTGGCTTTTTAATGTTTATGGGCCCTCTTCGACAGTAGGAAAGAAAGTTCTTTGGGACTCTTTAACAGGTGTTTTGTCAAATTTAAAGGAGGATAATTTAATCTTAGGGGGTGATTTCAATGTTATTTTAAATGTGGAGGACAAGTTTGGTGGTATAATCCCTCCTAGATGAAATTTATGTCTAATTTTTCAAGCTTCATTAATGTGAATTGTTTTTTATATCTTCTTCCTATAAATTATGGCAAATTTACTTGGACTAATAGGAGGAAGAATTTTCTCCTCATAGTAGAAAGGCTTGATAGATTTCTTCTTTTAGTGGATTAGCTTGATTCCAATGTTCAATTTCATTCCTTTATTCTACCTTTTTCAGGTTCAAATCATTATCCTTTTGCTTTAGAAGTGAATTCATTGATTTCTAGGAACTCTTTTAAGAAATCCTTCAAATTTGAAGCCATGTGGTTCATAGATGATAGTTTCTTCCCTTGCTTAATCAATGATGGTCCTCAGCACATTTTGTAGATGGGTACAAAATGTATCAACTTTGTAAAAAGTTGAATTGGTTGAAAAGATAAAATTATGGAATGGAGTAATACACATTTCAAGAATATCTTTGTTTAGAAATCCCATTTGGTGAATCTCCTTGTATCAATTAATATCCAGATTATTTAGTTTGGTTTGATTTAGGATCTTTTTGAACAACAGAAATCCCATGAGCTAGAATTAGAAGAAATACTTGCTAGGGAAGAGATTTTTTAGAGGTAGAAATCCAAATAAATTTGGTTGCATGAGGGAGATAGGAATTTAAAATTTTTTCATGCTTCACTTAAAATAAGAAGGCAACAAAATTTGATACAGACAATAAAGTCAACAAAAGGTGAAATTTTGACTGAGCATTCTCTTATACAATCAGAGGCAATTAAGTTATTTTCTAATCTTCCTTCAAATCATAATGGAGATACTAATACTTCTTCTATTAACACTATTCTTGATAGTATCCCTGAGCTGGTCTCAAAGGAAGATGATGAAATGTTGCTTCAAAAGTTCACTTTAGAAGAGTTTCTGGGAGTAGTTTTTTCCTTGGATCCGGACAAAACACCTGATCCAAACGGTTTTACACCTCTCTTTTTTAAAAAATGTTGGGACTTCTTGGGTAAAGACATATTCTTAGCTATTGAAGAATCTTGAAGAAATAAAACTATACTGAAAGAGTTGAACATTATTTTATTTCTTTGATCCCAAAGAATAATCCCCCTGCTCATTTTCTGACTTTAGGCCAATTTATTTATGCAATACTCTTTATAAAAAAATTTCCAAACCAATTACTTTGAGGCTTGCTACTTTTATTCCAAAAATATTTTCTGAGGAGGAAGGGGGATTTGTACCTGGTAAAGAGACAACAGATGGGGCTATAGTCGCACATGAAGTCCTTCATTCTATACATTCTAATAATTTGTAGGCTATGATTTTGAAGTTAGATATGATGAAGGCTTATGACATATTTTCATGGAGTTTTCTCATGAAGGTTCTTTCTAAATTTGGATTTTTTGAAAAATGGTGTAAATGGGTCTATTCTTGCATTTCAAGGATCAGCTTTTTAGTTTTAATTAATGGTTCCCCTATTGGTTTCTTTCATTCTAGTCAAGAAGTCGGGCAAGGTGGCCTGATTTCACCCTACCTCTTTATTCTTATGGCATAAGCATTAAGTAGATTTATTTCAGTTCAAAATAGCAATCATCTTTGGAGAGGTATTCAAATTCCTAGGCTCCCTTTTGTCATTACTCACACTCTTTTTGTTGATGACACTTTGTTGTTTGGTTTCCTTCAGTCTCAGAAGCCAGGTGTATTCGAAGGACAATTTCATTATGTTGTAGTGTTTCTGGTCAAGCTTTAAATCTAGCTAAATAAAAATCTTCTTCTTCAATACTAGTCCTTCAACCCAAACTCATATTACTACTTTATTAGGTTTCAACATTCAGTATTTACCTTCACAATATCTTGGAGTTCCTCTTTTTAGTGGTGTGCATAAGAAGGATTTATAGTTAAAGGTTGTACATGCAATTCAAACCAGAGTAGCATCTTAGAAGGGCAAATGGCTTACTTTTGTAGGTAGAATAGCTCTAATCAAATCTATGCTAATTTCTATTCCCATTTACATGATGGTAGTTCTATTATGTCAGAAAATGTCCCCTTGGGGGCTTTTCGCTCTTAAGGTTTAGCTCTTGGGTCCTTAGAATGTATTTAGAGCATCTTGCATGATAATTTTGAATCCTGATGAGAAAACCCTGAAGTCTTATGGCAAATAGGACCTAGGGGATGACATTTTGATGACCCCTAAACAAAAATGGGAGGGTGTACTTGGGCGCTAGCACCCTAGACCTGCCCTATTTTGGGTCTGTCCTAAATTTTAATGTCATTTTATGACCATTATTTAGGTCCTATGATGATATCTCAAGTTTGAATTACAAAATTCTTAGCGGGAATCTTTGTAGTTGCATATAAGCATGTTTAGATTTTCATTTAGAAACTAGAAGATGATTGCAAACTTTATGCATTTTTTGATTTCAAGATATTCATTGTTGCAAGAGCAGAGCATTGTTATTGTGTTTGTGATTGCAAATTTGGCTTCTTCTTCTCATATGATTGGAGAGCCTTCATTTATGTGAGATCTACACTTCAAGGTGATATCTATTGTGTTTTCAATAATTTATCATTTGGATTTTGCCTCTATCCCACCAGGATATGCACTCTCATCTAACAACGGTGTTTGAAAAACTTGAATGTCTCTCGAGGGCTTGACCGAGGCAAGCCTCTAAACACCACAACCCCCTTCCACACTCATTTGAGATTGCAGGTTACAAGTACCGAGTTTCAAGGAGTGGAGTTGCAAAAGAAGGTTGCAGACAACAAGAATTCAGGATATGAAAGAAGAAGACAGAGTTTGACATTTTGGGACATGGGTGCTCCCATCATTGTCCTCCAAAATCATAGACATGGAAATGAAAGATATAGTACAGATCAATATCAGAAGGAGATCTTGATTCTGTGCAGAAAACACTACCTTGGACTAGGGCACTAGTCCTAGTGTCCCTGACTATTCCACATTCTGAACTTCAATAAATAGTGAGTTAATAATCTCTGTCCTTCACCTTAGTGTGAAAGGATTTGTCATAATTCATCAATTCACTTACTGCTTTGCTTATTTAGGGTTTTAAGAGTAATTGAGCATTAAAATCATATATTGTTTGATACATCTAAGCTTCTGAATCATTCTAGGAGGTAGCCAACCTAATAAGTAAATTCTCTCACTTAGTGGAGATTCAATTCGGTTGATATGCCCTTGAATGTTTGGTGAGAAGGGAGGAATTGCCTTTGAAACCCAAACAAAACCAATTCCCCATTTTTCCCCCTAAACATTTTGGTGAACCCGTGTTTTTGAATTGTTGCACCTTGCTGAATGTTGTTTGATATATTTGCATTCATTCATCTTATTGCATTTGAAAAATTATAAAAAAAATTGAAAAAATTGCAAAATTTGAAAAAATTGACATTTTAAGCTTGCATTTTAACATAATTTGAATTAATTAGCATTTAATTTCATTAAATTTCTATTATTTTCATTAGATCTGATTTAAATTACAGAAATTCATCATTTAGTATTCATTTACATTGCATTTTCATGCTTAAATTGTTAAAAATTGCTTGAAATTGTGCATATTGCATAAAAACCTAGTTTTGCATTAACTAGGGTTTGTAGTCAAAATCTTGTTTTAGATTTACTACCCTTTTCGTACACTCATTAAGACTTATTTCTAATTGTAGTGTTGCATCATAGTGGCTTTCTTGCAAAATTTCATGTCTAGGGTTTGAAAACCTTGCATTTGCACTATATTTGGCCTTATCATCTCTCTAGAATTGCATTACAAGCGTGTTGTGAGGGATTTTTCTGCATTACTTGACTGAAATTAGGGTTATAATCTATTTCCCCTCCTAAAATTCCTTACAACACCCTTTCTATTAGCCATTTACATTGAAAATTGGTGAAAATTTGCACATTTTAGGTGTATTTTCTAGGTTTTGACTTGTCATCACTCTAGACTTGCATCAAAAGTAGGTTGTGAAGGATATTGTTGCATCATTGGGATGTTCTTAGGCATATTATATGCTTTCCCTCTTGAAATTCTTCACAACACCTCTTCTTTCATTCATTTGCATTGAAAAAATTTAAAAAATCTAGCATTTTAGGTCACATTCATACATAGTTTTGCATTCATATACCATGGATTCTCTTTGCCATTCATCTTTGCAAATTTTTTTTGAGTACATTATGAACTTTGACAACTTTTATAAATTCACTGATAAACATTCTCAAGTATTGCACCAAATAGCATACATCTATGGTATTGACATGTCCCTAAGCACTACATGTGATATCCTTCTAACAATAGCCTACTTTGAAAGCTTTCTCACTATCGTGGGTGTTTTCCCTTCAATCATGGAAAATCTCACTAATTTCATTTTTGAAAACAACCATGGGGAAAGTAGTAGTGAAAATATCATTCCCTCTCTCCGTTCATTTCATGATGACATAATGGACATTCTTTCTGAGACCTATGAGAATGATATAGCACTAGGTGATTCATCTAATAAAGAGACTTGTCCCAACATAGCCCCACTTGGTGAGGATACTTTGGAAAAAGAAGAAGACATCATGGACATATTCCTTAACACTACTCTACCATCTCTTCTTGCTCTCCCTGGCCAGGATGATGCATTGGATGATGCAGATTCCCTTTGCAAACATTTGCTTCAACCTACTGAAACTAAAAATTTACCAACTGATGTTCAAGAACTTCTCCACTACATTTTAAACAAAGAAATAGATCATGCACCTTTACCTAAACCCTCACATACCTTGGAAAACAATGAAAACTCACACAACATTGAAGAACAAATTACTCCTCACAACCAAGGTATTCCAACACCCTATATACAGACTAACATGGGCACTTTTTGAGTTCCTTCACAACCTCACTCAATGGAAATGGGTATTATAAAAGCTCCTACATTACCCTATTTAATGGAAATTGAAAACCATGATTTCCCCTCTCTACGATCATTAATAAACACCTTTCCTACAAGGATAACCTCACAAACTCATGAAAATGTGGAAGAGAGAAGAAGAGATAAAGCTTTAACAATTAAAGTAAAGATCAAGATCCATAGCGACCGCTAGCTTGGTTGTCCCTATAGGTAAGTATTCCTAACCATTTACCTCCATGTTGTGTCCCCCTCATGATGTGTTATGTGTTGTTTAGGGGTCCTAAAATGACCCTTGATACTCTTGTAAGGTCAAGGATATTGGGAGACCGCCTCTGTTGTGACCCTTCTTCTATTTGTATCATCATTCTTCTATATTGCCTCTCCTCTATTTTCGTTGTTGTGTATTGAGTCTTATGGACATAGTGTTGCGGTTGGTGACTTGGGGGCACCCTCCTACGTGACTATCCCTAAGACACTTGTTTCTCCTCTCTTGATTTATTGTTTACCTTCCTCTAGTGGTTCTATCTAGCTGGTAGATGACAAAAAACTTATTATACATATACAGACCTAGTGTCCCTTCAGTGAGAAATAAAAAATGGACCTAGTCCATACATGATGATGGGGTTGATATATATTATCCGACGCTTGGCTAGTAGAATCGTGCTCCATGTGCTATCTTGATGTTGTCTTATCGCACTTACAAAACATAACAATATTGCTACTACGTGCACTTTGTCTATCTTGGATCTAACTCTCCTCGACTCTCTATGTGAATGATTACATGCTTTATTGTTTATCATAATTATATGGATGCTAACACCTTTTCTTGAAGGAAATTGTGTGTTTGTGGGAACTGTTGTCATATTTTGCCTAGCCCCAAAATATTCATGTTCCCCTCCTATCAGAAAAATCTGATCAAAGAATGCCTAAATAGGAGGAAAAGCCTAAATCCTTCATAATCCTCATGCTCTGCCTTGCAAAAATCCCTAGGATCACGTCTAGATAATCCTTGCAAAAAACCCAAAAAAACCCATAAATATTTTTCCTTCAAGTCCTCCTTTGTAGAGATTTCCATCTTTTACTTAGTCATTTTGGAATGGATATCCTAAAGACATCATCTGGATCTTAGTTAACATCATCGATATTATCTTAATATACTAGACCTTAGTTAAGGTCCTAATATCCCCTTCATGTTCAGACCTTAGGTAACATCTGGATGTTTTCTAAACATCTAGATCTCAACTAATATCTAGGTCCTTTGCGAATGTGTAGACCCTTGTGAATATGATGATGACGTCATCCAGATATTTCTTAATATTTGGATCCTAAGTTAATGTCCATGCCCTTACGAATGTCCTGATGACATCATCCAGGTTCCCCCCCAAAGAAGTGCATATGACGATGATGTCATCCAAACATTCTACCTTTGGCATATTATCCTATAGTGCTAATATCTTGATGATGTCATCCAGATCCCCTCTTTAACAAAGTTCTTCATACCGATGACATCATCAGGATATTCAAAGGGTCGCACATAAAGTGGTATTCAGATATTAAGTTAATATCTGAATATCAAGTTAATATCATGATTATGGATATCCATGTAGATTACGGCCCCTCCATGTTGCGAAGAAAAATTTGATAGGTACAACAGGATATTAGGATGGAGATCGAATGAGGAAGAATATGCAGGCTCGTCCGACAAGACATCTCAATGACTAACTTGAAGTGTTACAGAGGCAAATATTTTTCATTGATTCAAGTTGATGAGCTCTAGATACAAAATTCGAGGGGATGGCTCAGTTCTTCAATGTGAAAGGACTCTGGTGGCTTGGTGGAAAATCCTTCTGTGATCGGTCATGACTTTTTGCCCATTTTCTTCAATGCCCTATCCTATCTTGAGTATGGGATGTTGCAAGTATGAGGTTAACCAGTGTTATCATTGATGTCAACATACTCATATTGCATTGATGAGAAGGATTGGATGAGCTATGTGCTGAGGATATTGAGAGAATTAGTCTCAATCAGGAACAGTGAAGAACAATGATGAGAAGAAGGCAAAAGTACTCAATAGGTTGAGGATCAGAGGATGGGGATTAAAGGGTTTGTAGATATGAGTCTTGAGATGTTCCAGTTAAGATTTCAGAGGTCCGCATGAAGATATGATGAAGTTGTGATCGATCAAGTAGAACCGGTTCTGGGAGATGCTTTGGAGTGACAGAGTGTTACAAAAAGATCCGGTGAGATCCAGAAGTGCATTGTCCTATTCTGTGGTTTGGAAGGAGTGTTTGGGTTGTCCTTGTGATGTGTCATCTCTATTTGTTCATGGTTTGGAGGTCCGAAAGCACCTTTGTGATTGTGACAGTGGCAATAGATTGTGTTCTTGAAGTTTTGGATGATGAAGAGAAGAATTCTAGTAAGTAGAGGAAGTGCAAATTGTAGCACATTTCACAGTTGAGTATATTGTCTTTTCATTGATGTCAAAATATCAGGAAATCAAGATGTTGCATTACACAGTTTTCACAAGATGCAGTTGACAGATGTGTTGATCACATTATATTTCAGAAGATGCAGTTGACAGATGTGTTGATCACATTATATTTCAGAAGGATTCTTCATACGAAAGTTTAAGTTATGCTTTCAGTGAAAGTGGCTAAGGTTGGCATTATGAGTGGTCTTCATGCAATTATGACACACTTTTGAATGTGACTTGTTGTAATCACAGTGGTTTGATACCTTCTCAGTTTTCAAGTTGTAAAACTCTTACAAGTGGTCCTTCATGATAATGACATCAGTAACACATCAGTGTTGATTCTATGTGAGTTTGTTCTGACTTAGTCATTTCAGAAGATGACACTCATTGCATCAATATTGAATCAGGAGGAGGGCTTATGTCATTTAATAAAAGTTAACTTGCATCATATTAACTTGATGACAGTGGCAGATCAGTTGAAGCTTGGTTTACAAGGTTGAGGTTTAAATATGTGTTGAGGTTTAAATATGTGTTCAGGTGTGTTGAGGCTTAAATATGTGTTGAGGTGTGTTGAGGTTAACACTTAACAAGTCATAAACTTATGTTCAACATTACCTTATTGCCCGTCATGCACTTTATGTTATAAACTTAAACTGACCGGTCGAGAAGGTCATCGGGCCTTAAGTTGCAATGTAAGGGTATGAAGCTCGTCGGTTTTACCGGCCCCATTGCCTAGGGTGCCCGGTAATAAGTCAATGCATTGTGTGGTCCGCGAGAAACACAAAATCAACGGTTATATTTGAATCCACAGTTGGCGGGCACCGAAGATTGAAAGGTGGGTTTTTAAATGGAAAGTTTTGACAAACGGTCAGTTAGCCCGATTAAACTTGACATCCTCCTTGTTCTAAAAGGCAGTAAAGCATCTATTTCTATCTTCTCTCACCGAAATTTAAGAGATTTTTGAATATAGAAATTTATGAAAGGGCGGTAAGTTTTTTAGAAGGTTTCTAAATGATAAGAAGATGAAAAGGCAGAATTCTACGAAGTGATTTCATTTTTTTGTTTTATGTTTTTTTGTTTTTGGTAAGAGAGAAGATGAGAAGTTTAAGAAGAAATGTAATGTTGAAGTTGAACCGGTTTTTGAAGATTTTGGTTTTTTTTGATTGAAATTCTTTTTGCATATAGTGATTTTGTTTGAATGGCAGATATAAGAGGAGTTGCAGATGAGAGATATGAAATGAGAATTTTTGAAGAAGTTCTTTTGGAGAATGGAATTGTTATATAATTTTTGCAGGAATGGAGAATCATTTTTCAGGGATTTATGTTGAGATTCTTCAATGATCATGATGGAGTAATGTTTGTTCAGAGAAAGTGAAGGTGATTAAAGACTATAATTTTTCAGAGAAGATAAATTGTTCAGTTTGCAGAGAGAGAAAGCTCAAAATGGTGAATTAGTTTGAAATAGTGTTGCAGAGGTATGAAATATATTGAAGATCAAAATTGATTGACTGTAGGAGTTGAAGACAGTTAAAGGTTGATTGAAAAATTTATTTTGTTTATCTTAAAAGGGAGAAATAAGGTTTTGGTTTTTATTGAAACAGGGAAATCCCCTGAGTTATAATTTTTCATTGAATGTTGATGATGTCAGTGAGACATGCAGAGAGATAAAATTTGCAAGTGAGGCAGAATTGTAATGTCAGTGAGACATTTGTAATCTGAATTTTGTGTTAAGCCAGTGAGGCAGTTGAGTGGTTTTTATACCCCAGGAGGGTTTTCCACTTGGGAAATTTCTTGTGTCAAATCTGTGTGTTGATACTCTGCATATTTACTTTGTTCCTTCTGAAGAATTCTAAATTGTGAAATTAGATTAATCAAAAGTTTTAAAAAGTGTTAAAATTGTTAACAACACTGATTCACCCCCCCTCTCAGTGTTGTGTGTATTCCTACAATTGGTATCAGAGCCTGGTACCCTGTCAAAGCTTAATCAGCTTGGGTAGATCATATTTCTGGAATACTTATCATGGCAAGTCAAGAAGGTTACTCAAATTATAAGGCACCTATGTTTGATGGCTCTAAATATGCTTTTTGGAAATTCAGGATGGAGTCATATTTGTCATCTCTGGGCTATGATGTGTATGATGCTATTGTTACTGGATATACTGCTACAAATCCTCCTAGCACAGCTGATGAGAAAAGAGCATATGAAAATAATGCTAAGGCTAAAAATGCATTATGTTGTGGTCTTACCAATGACATACTTGTAAAAATCATGGAGTGTAAAACAGCCAAGGAAATATGGGACAAATTGTCAAATATCTATCAAGGAGATGATAAAATCAAAGAAGCAAAACTGCAATCCTACAGAGCAAAATTTGAAAGTCTCAGAATGAGTGATGATGAGAAAGTGGCAGAATATCTTTTAAGGGTCTAAGAAATTGTAAATGCTATCAGAGGACTTGGTGATACACTGGAAGAGAAGACAGTTGTTACAAAAATCTTAAGGACCTTAAATCCAAAATATGAATCCAAAGTGTCTGCTGTTGAAGAAAGAGATTTAAGCAAAGTTACCTTTGATGAACTTCATGGCACTTTCACAGCTTATGAGATGAGGATTAGCAATGACATACCTTCAAGCAAAGAAGCTGCTTTCAAATCAGTCAGAAAAGAAAAGGAGATTTCTAATTCAGATGAATTGGATGATGAACAAGAAATATCTCTTGCAAGCAAGTTAAAGAAGGGATCTGTTGGTAAGTACAAAGGTAAGCTTCCATTCAAATGTTTTGAGTGTGGAAAGATTGGACACTATGCAGCTCAGTGCCCTTACAAAGATCCAGACAGTGATGAAGATGAAAACAAGAAGCAATTCAAAAAGAAACAGTTTGTTTCTAGAAGGAAAAATAATTTTAGAAAGAAAAGAAGTCTGTTCATAAAAAATGTTGATATGACTGAAAGTGATTCAGATGATTTTCTTGATGAAAATGCACAGACTTTGTTTATGGCTATTCTAAATGAAAATGAAAAATGTGAAGAACAATCAAACAGTTGTGAAGCTGTTATTGACTTTGAAGGAGAATTGATATGTGCATTAAGTCAAGTCAAGAAACTTAAGAAGGAAATCATTGCTCAAAGAAGTTAGTTTCAAAAAGAAAATGATATCATGAATAACAAGTTAACTTGTTATGAGAAACAGATTACTGATCTAATTCTTTCTCTTGAAGAAAGTAAGAAAATTATTGATGATAAAGACAAAGAATTGAATAACAAGGACAAGGAATGTCATACACTTGAAGCTGAAATTGTTGGTCTAAGAAGAAGACTTGATATGTGCAGAAGCAGTGATAAATTAGATGATCTTCTTGATAGACAAAAAGGATTCAAAGATAAATCAGGTCTTGGATTTGAAGAGGGACAATGTTCTCAAAAGGCTAGTATAAAAGGCAAATCAATCATAAGGACAACAAACTACAACAGAAGTGATACTTTCAGTTATAATGCTCACTTTACTGGATATTGTTTTTGTTGCAACAGATTTGGACACAAAGCCAGTGAATGCAGATTTGGAATCAGAAGAGAAATGCATCCATTCATGTTCTTAAGAAGTTTGAAGTGTTACAATTGTAAAAATTTTGGGCATATTGCAAAATTCTGTAGACCCTCATTGCAAAAACAACAAGAAATACTGTCTCAGGTTTGTCTTCTTTGGATTCTGAAAAGAAATTGCTTGTTTGGAAACCTAAGGTAATTAATAAGAGCTTAGATGTTATGATTGCACAAGCTGCTTTTCATGCCAGAAGAAAGGAACAGTGGGTGATTGATAGTGGTTGCTCCAACCACATGACAGGGGACAAAGATAAGTTTGTTAAGTTTGAAGACATTAATGAAGGCTCTGTTATGTTTGGAAATAATGATTGTATTATGATCAGAGGCAAAGGTACAATTCTTCTTGATGATGAAACACCACTAAATGATGTGTATTTTGTAGAAGGACTGAAGCACAATCTGTTAAGTGTCAGTCAAATATGTGACAATGGTTTTAATGTGGTTTTTGATGCACATGGATGTGAGATTAAAAAGAAATCAGGTAAAGTTATTGCAGCAGGTCTAAGGACTAGTGGTAACATCTACAATCTTCATAACTCAGAAACTAAAAGTGTTGATAGTCATATCTGTTTCATGGGTCAAATTGAGGAAAGCTGGTTATGGCACAGAAGACTTGGTCATGTGAATTTTGACAATCTTGTGAGAATTAGCAAGAATCACAATGTCAGAAATATGCCTCATATTTCAAAACCAAGTAATACTATATGCAAAGAGTGTCAGCTAGGTAAGCAAACCAAAGTTAGTTTCAAGCCTAAGGAGTATTTTACTTCAAAACCTCTGCAGCTAGTACATTCAGATTTGTGTGGTCCTACAAGGACTAAAGCTCTGGGAGGAGAAAAGTATTTTATGCTTTTCATTGATGACTTTTCAAGAATGACATGGGTAACATTCTTAAGGCATAAATCAGAGGCATTTGATAGATTCAAAATGTTCAAGAAGATGGTTGAAAAGGAATATGATTTCAAGCTAAAATGTCTAAGGTCAGACAATGGAGGAGAGTACACTTCAAAGGAATTTGAGGAGTATTGTGAAAAACATGGGATAAGAAGGCAATTCTCCACTCCTAGAACTCCACAGCAAAATGGAGTAGCTGAAAGGAAAAACAGGACTGTAAAAGAAATGGCAAGAACTTTACTACATGATGCAAATCTGCCTAATGTCTATTGGAGAGAAGCTGTTCATACAGTTGTATATACTCTGAACAGAGTTCAATTAAGGGTAAAGTCAAATTATACTCCTTATGAACTGTGGTATGGTAAGTCAGCTAATGTTGGGTATTTCAAAATTTTTGGAAGTAAGTGTTACATCAAGAAAGATAATGATAGCTTATGTGGTTTTGAGTCTAGATGTGATGAAGGCATTTTTCTTGGTTATTCTACACATAGCAAGGCATATAAATGTTTTAACAATAGGCTTAAAAGAATAATTGAAAGTACTAATGTTAAGGTGGATGAGGATTTGTAGCCCTGTATGCAGTTGATTCATGACATTGAAGTTGATCATCATTCACAAAAGGAAGAAGAAATTCAGGAAGAGAAAGAAGATCCTGAAAAATCTCTTGATGTTAAGACAAAGACTCTTTCAAAGGCATTTCAAAGAGATCATCCTCATGAGTTGATCATTGGGGATAAGGACAGTGGTGTGTTAACAAGAAGAGGAAAGCAAGCTGCTGCACATAATCAAGCACATGTGTGTTTGATATCTGAAATGGAACCAAAGAATTATGTTGAGGCCAGCAAAGATGAAGCATGGGTTAATGCCATGGAAGAGGAGTTAAGCCAAATAGAAAAGAACAAAACATGGGAACTTGTTCCAAGACCAGAAGGTAAGAATGTCATTGGATCAAAATGGGTGTTTAGGAATAAGCTTGATGATAAAGGTAAAGTTGTTAGAAACAAAGCCAGACTGGTTTGCAAAGGGTATTCACAAATTGAAGGTATTGACTTTGAAGAAACATTTGCTCCTGTTGCTAGATTAGAAGCTATAAGGATGTTTTTAGCTTTTTCAGTTTATAAAAACTTCAAAGTTTTCCAAATGGATGTAAAATCAGCATTTCTAAATGGAGATCTTGAAGAAGAAGTCTACATGGAACAACCAGAAGGTTTTGTGAATAAAGATAATTCAGATCATGTTTACAGGTTGAAAAAGGCTTTATATGGTTTAAAGCAAGCTCCAAGGGCTTGGTATTATAGACTGGATAAGTTTTTGCAGGAACAGGGGTTCACAAAAGGAGGTGTGGATAGTAATTTATACTATTTAATCAAAGGTGAGGATATTCTGGTTGTTGAAATTTATGTAGATGATATCATTTTTGGTAGTAACAATGATGATATGAGTCATTCATTTCCTAACATCATGAAATCAGAATTTGAAATGTCTATGTTGGGAGAATTGTCCTTCTTTCTTGGTCTTCAGGTATCTCAGCTTGAAAAGGGAATATTCATCTCACAAAATAAATATGCCAAAGAGATGTTAAAGAGGTTTCAAATGGATGATTGCAAACCTTTGGGTACTCCTATGGAGACAGGGCATAAGCTAAGTAAAAATGATGAATCACCTGAAGTAGAACAATCTCTGTATAGATCTATGATTGGGAGTCTTTTATATCTCACTGCTTCTAGGCTTGATATTATGCAGGCTGTTTGTTTGGTTGCTAGATTTCAAGCTTGTCCTAAACAATCACATTTGAATGCTGTTAAGATAATCTTTAGATATATTAAGGGTACAATTGATTTTGGTTTATGGTATCCTAGACACAATGATTTTACTCTTCTTGCCTATACAGATGCAGATTGGGCAGGGTGTCCTGATGACAGAAAAAGCACAAGTGGGGCAGCTTTCTTTCTGGGTGGCAGATTGGTTGCATGGCAGAGTAAGAAACAAGATTGTGTTTCTCTATCTACAGCTGAAGCTGAGTACATTGCTGCTTCATCATGTTGTACACAGGTACTTTGGATGGTACAATCACTTCTTGATATTAAGGTTGAGGTTAAAAAGCCTGTGTCTATTCTTTGTGATAACACAACTTCAATCAATATGTCAAAGAATCCTATAATGCATTCAAGAACCAAGCACATTGCTATCAGATATCATTTTCTAAGGGAAAAGGTGATTGAAAATGAAGTTGCTTTGGAATATGTGCATACTAGTGATCAGTTGGCTGACATCTTCACAAAGCCTTTGCCAAAGGAGACATTTGAAACTCTGAGACAGAGACTGGGAGTTCTGTCTCTTGTCTCTCTTCAGTAAGTTACAGAGATATCAGATTCAGGGGGAGTTGTTTTCTAGATTATTTTTGATGTCCTGAATCTCATTTGTACATAGTCTGTATATAGTTTTTGTACATATTTTTGTGATTGGCAGTGTTACAGTATTGTACATTTGATCAGTTTGAAGTAAAGTGTTGTTTTTGACAAATTTTTTCAGAGGATTGTATTTACAAGAACAGGTATCTATTGATTGTGGTGTTATTTTTTGCCTTTAACAATTTTATGTCAAAAAGGGGGAGAAATGTGTTATGGTTTTGCCATCAATGTCAAAGACAAAGGGGGAGTTTTGTAGCACATTTCACAGTTGAGTATATTGTCTTTTCATTGATGTCAAAATATCAGGAAATCAAGATGTTGCATTACACAGTTTTCACAAGATGCAGTTGACAGATGTGTTGATCACATTATATTTCAGAAGATGCAGTTGACAGATGTGTTGATCACATTATATTTTAGAAGGATTCTTCATAGGAAAGTTTAAGTTATGCTTTCAGTGAAAGTGGCTAAGGTTGGCATTATGAGTGGTCTTCATGCAATTATGACACACTTTTGAATGTGACTTGTTGTAATCACAGTGGTTTGATACCTTCTCAGTTTTCAAGTTGTAAAACTCTTACAAGTGGTCCTTCATGATAATGACATCAGTAACACATCAGTGTTGATTCTATGTGAGTTTGTTCTGACTTAGTCATTTCAGAAGATGACACTCATTGCATCAATATTGAATCAGGAGGAGGGCTTATGTCATTTAATAAAAGTTAACTTGCATCATATTAACTTGATGACAGTGGCAGATCAGTTGAAGCTTGGTTTACAAGGTTGAGGTTTAAATATGTGTTGAGGTGTGTTGAGGTTTAAATATGTGTTGAGGTGTGTTGAGGCTTAAATATGTGTTGAGGTGTGTTGAGGTTAACACTTAACAAGTCATAAACTTATGTTCAACATTACCTTATTGCCCGTCATGCACTTTATGTTATAAACTTAAACTGACCGGTCGAGAAGGTCATCGGGCCTTAAGTTGCAATGTAAGGGTATGAAGCTCGTGGGTTTTACCGGCCCCATTGCCTAGGGTGCCCGATAACAAGTCAATGCATTGTGTGGTCCGCGGGAAACACAAAATCAACGGTTATATTTGAATCCACAGTTGGCGGGCACCGAAGATCGAAAGGTGGGTTTTTAAATGGAAAGTTTTGACAAACGGTCAGTTAGCCCGATTAAACTTGACGTCCTCCTTGTTCTAAAAGGCAGTAAAGCATCTATTTCTATCTTCTCTCACCGAAATTTAAGAGATTTTTGAATATAGAAATTTATGAAAGGGCAGTAAGTTTTTTAGAAGGTTTCTAAATGATAAGAAGATGAAAAGGCAGAATTCTACGAAGGGATTTCATTTTTTTGTTTTATGTTTTTTTGTTTTTGGTAAGAGAGAAGATGAGAAGTTTAAGAAGAAATGTAATGTTGAAGTTGAACCGGTTTTTGAAGATTTTGGTTTTTTTTGATTGAAATTCTTTTTGCATATAGTGATTTTGTTTGAATGGCAGATATAAGAGGAGTTGCAGATGAGAGATATGAAATGAGAATTTTTGAAGAAGTTCTTTTGGAGAATGGAATTGTTATATAATTTTTGCAGGAATGGAGAATCATTTTTCAGGGATTTATGTTGAGATTCTTCAATGATCATGATGGAGTAATGTTTGTTCAGAGAAAGTGAAGGTGTCAGAGAAAGTGAAGGTGATTAAAGACTATAATTTTTTAGAGAAGATAAATTGTTCAGTTTGCAGAGAGAGAAAGCTCAAAATGGTGAATTAGTTTGAAATAGTGTTGCAGAGGTATGAAATATATTGAAGATCAAAATTGATTGACTGTAGGAGTTGAAGACAGTTAAAGGTTGATTGAAAAATTTATTTTGTTTATCTTAAAAGGGAGAAATAAGGTTTTGGTTTTTATTGAAACAGGGAAATCCCCTGAGTTATAATTTTTCATTGAATGTTGATGATGTCAGTGAGACATGCAGAGAGATAAAATTTGCAAGTGAGGCAGAATTGTAATGTCAGTGAGACATTTGTAATCTGAATTTTGTGTTAAGCCAGTGAGGCAGTTGAGTGGTTTTTATACCCCAGGAGGGTTTTCCACTCGGGAAATTTCTTGTGTCAAATCTGTGTGTTGATACTCTGCATATTTACTTTGTTCCTTCTGAAGAATTCTAAATTGTGAAATTAGATTAATCAAAAGTTTTAAAAAGTGTTAAAATTGTTAACAACACTGATTCACCCCCCCTCTCAGTGTTGTGTGTATTCCTACACAGATGTACCTGGTCTTTTAGGCAAGCCTGTGAAGGTTCTTGGATCATGTTGAGATTGTGTTGTCAGTCCGCATTAGTGTTAGAGCCCAAAATTGAAGATATACTTCCGGATGGAGATGTTCTTATTCAGGCTGGCCGACCAAATGAGTTATTCATCTTGCAAATATTCTTGTGGATGATTGCCGACTTAGATGATTGTTCTTAAGTCGATGCCTTGTATAAATAAAGGGTTGTGAATTCATTTCAGAGTGTGTGTTGTGGAGCGGATGAGTGTGGTATAGAGAAAGAGCGAAAGGCAAAGTAGAAGTGTCTCGGGCTTAAATGGAACTGATCTAGACATGGTAAAGATGTCAATCTCCAGTTCAAGTTTGTAATACTTGTTATCTTGTAGATAGTGTGTCTCTTGTAGGCAGTGTGCCTCCTTGTGAGCAGTGTGCTTGGGCAGTGAGCCCTAATTGGCATGTGCCATCTATTTTTCTTATTCTTCTAACATAGAATAATCCTTGGGTTAATCACCCCATGGTTTTTCCCTTGACTGGGTTTTCCACGTCAAAATCTTGGTGTCTAATGTGTTGATGTTTATCTGCTCTAGTGTTTATGCTTGATGCTTTCATGAATGGTTAACCGATATGCTATTAAGTAACAAAGAAGAATCAAGTGTTTGAAATAGAAGCAAGTTTTTGTACAACTGATTCACCCCCCCTCTCAGTTGTGTGCCCTAGATCTAACAATTGGTATCAGAGCCAAGTTGCTCTAAAAGGAGCTTAACCGCTTGAGGAGATCTAGGATGTCGTCATACAAAAAGGATAGTCCGAAGTTTGATGGAACCAACTTCTCTCTTTGGAAAGGTCACATGAAATGTCACTTGGAGTGTATGGGAAAGGCATACTCATCCATGATCTCAAGAGCATATGTTCCTCCACAGGGTGGTCCAACAACTCCAAATGAAATCACAGATGTTGAAAATAATCTGCGGACCAAAGAGGCTCTTCTAAGCGCATTGACTGACTCAGAACTCTCAAATGTTATTGACCTACCAACCGCTTATGAGATATGGGTTAAACTGGAACTTCTGCATGAAGGAGATGAGTTTGTGAAGAGTGCAAGGTTGCAAAGTCTCAAAAGGAAATTTGAAAGATTACAGATGAGAGATGATGAAAATATCACTACCTTTATGCAAAGAGTAAATGAGCTGGTGTGTGGAATTAGGAATGCTGGTGGAGTTCTGGATGAAAATGAGATTATTTACAAAATTCTCAAATCCCTTCCTGCCGCCTACAAAATCAAGGTTGCTGCCATTGATGAATTCAGAGCCCATACAACTGTCACAAGAGATAAATTGGCTGGCAAACTGGCTGCATTTGAAATGACCGAGTTTGGAGATGATCCCCCCAAGACTGAATTTGCATTCAAAGCCAATGCCTATGTGAAAGGCAAACAAAGATTTGATCTGGGAGAAAATTCCTCAAGGAAGCTATCATGGTATGATCAAGCAAGAATAGACATGGAAGAGGAAGAAGCAGAAACAACTCAACTTGAAGCCCTCATTGCAAAGAGACTGCCAAGAGGATCTGGTAAGTATGAAGGAAAATTACCCTTTAAGTGCTTCAACTGCAATAAGATTGGTCATTTTGCTTCAAGATGTCTGGAAAGATCTGCAAGGTCAAATTCTAACAGACAAAGGTTCCAAAAGAACTGTTATTATGTTCATGAAGAAGATGATAATGAAGGAGTAATAGATGATGAATTAGAAATAGGAAACAAATCCAGAAATGAATGGGTGTTTATTGCCATCAAGGAAGAAGAACCAATATCCTCTGAATCTGTCAATCATAAGGTTATAGAAAGAGCTTTGGCTGCACAAGTTGAAGAAAAGGATGATTGGGTTATTGACAGTGGATGCTCTCACCACATGACAGGTGACAAAAATAAGTTCCTAGACTTGGAAAGGTATGAAGGAGGAATGGTAAAGTTTGGTGATAATTCTGCTGGTAGAATCAGAGGTAGGGGAACTATTTCTTTTGATGGAAAGAGAAAAACTGGTAATGTACTGTATGTTGAAGGATTGAAGCACAATCTTCTCAGTGTTGGACAGTTGGTAGACAAAAGTTATGATCTCCGGTTCAAAAATAGAAGATGCAGGATCTTTGAAAGCTCCGGAACTGAGATTGCATCCGGTACTCAAACAAAAGGTAATATCTTCCATCTAGTTGGTTCTAACAAAAGTTGTTTGTTTGTTCAAGTTGATCAAAGTTGGTTATGGCATAGAAGGATGTGTCATGTAAATTTTGATAACATCATCAAGATAAGCAATACTCAGGCTGTAAGAGATCTTCCAAAATTGGTGAAACCTACAAATAGTTTGTGCAAAGAATGTCAGCTAGGTAAACAGAGCAGAGTCTCTTTCAAAAGCAAGGATCAGTCCTCTACTGGATTATTGGAATTAGTTCATATTGATCTATGTGGTTCGACAAGAATCAAGAGTATGCAAGGTGATAGATATTTCATGTTACTGATTGATGACCATTCCCAGATGATGTGGGTTACCTTTCTAAAAGAGAAATCAGAAGCCTTTGAGAAGTTCAAAATCTTCAAAGCTATGGTAGAGAATCAAACCGGATTGAAACTGAAGTGTCTGAGGTCTGATAGAGGTGGTGAATTCACATCCGGTGAATTCATAGACTTTTTGTGAGAAGCATGGTATAAAGAGACAGTTGTTTGCTCCTAGGACTCCACAGCAGAATGGAATAGTAGAGAGAAAGAACCGGACCATCCAGGACAATGATGATGGAAGCAAATGTTCCTCAGATGTTTTGGAGAGAAGCTGTTAGCACTGCAGTCTACACTCTCAATCGAGTTCAAATCAGAAGCAATGCCGGTAAGACTCCTTATGAACATTGGTTTGGTATAACTCCTACTGTGAGATATTTCAGAGTATTTGGTAGCAAATGTTACATCAAAAGAGATGAAGATCTAGGAAAGTTTGATGCTAGAAGTGATGAAGGAATTTTCTTGGGTTACTCTACTCAAAGCAAAGCATACCGGTGTTACAATAAGAGACTGAGAAAGATGATAGAAAGTACAAATGTGAAGGTTGATGAAGGAATTGAGAGGCCCTCAAGGTTTTATGAATATGACGAAGATGATCTAAATGGTTCTCTAGTTCAAGGAGCTCAAACCTCCTCTAAAAATCAGATTCAGACTGATCCGGTAAATCAGGAAGAAGAGGTTTGTCTGAATGAGCCTGATCAAGAAACAGTAGTGCAAGAAACTCCCAAAGTTCTAAGGTATGTAACTCTAAACCATCCTGAAGATCAGATCATAGGTGACAAAAGCAAAGGGGTACAAATGAGGAAAATTGCTCAAAATTCAAATGAATGTTGTCTAATCTCAAAGATTGAACCTAAGACAATAAATGAAGCCTGCAATGATGAAAATTGGACCAAAGCAATGGAGGAAGAGTTGATACAAATTGAGAAAAATCACACTTGGGATCTTGTTCCCAGACCTAGAAACAAAAATGTGATTGGAACCAAATGGGTCTTCCGGAACAAACTAAATGAAATTGGTGAAGTAATCAGAAATAAAGCCAAATTAGTCTGCAAAGGCTACTCTCAAATAGAAGGGATTGATTTTGAGGAAACCTTTGCTCCAGTGGCAAGAATTGAAGTAGTCAGACTATTTCTTACATATGCTGCCTTTAAAGATTTCAAAGTGTATTAGATGGATGTCAAATCTCCCTTCTTGAATGGTGACTTAGAAGAAGAAGTGTACATTGAACAACCAGATGGATTTCAGTTATCTGAGCATGGTGATATGGTCTGCAAATTAAAGAAGGCACTATGTGGTCTAAAGCAAGCCCCAAGAGCATGGTATGAGAGGTTAGACAAACATCTTTTGAAGATTGGTTTCAACAAAGGTACTGTTGATAGTAATCTATATTTCCAAATAGACAATGACAACATTTTGATTGTTGAAGTGTTTGTGGATGATATCATTTTTGGAGGAAGAGATAGTATGTGTAAAACTTTTGCAAATCAGATGAAAAGTGAGTTTGAGATGTCTATGCTTGGTGAAATAAATTTCTTCTTGGGTTTGCAAATTACTCAAACAAAGAAAGGGATCTTCATTTCTCAGACCAAATATGTGAAAGAATTGTTGAAGAAATTTGGGATGGAAGATTCAAAGCCAATGAATACTCCCATGGCAACTGGATGCAAGTTGAGAAAAGATGATGACTCTCCTAAGGCAGACCAGAGAAAGTACAGATCAATGATTGGTGGATTGTTGTATCTCACTCAAACTAGACTAGATATTATGCAAGCTACTGGTCTTGTTGCTAGATTCCAGGCTGATCTTAGAGAATCTCATGTCATGGCAATCAAGAGAATTTTTAGATATCTAAAAGGGATAGTGGAGTATGGTTTGTGGTATCCTAGAGATCATGATTTCTCTCTTCATGCTTACATAGATGTAGATTGGGTAGGAGATGTGGATGACTGGAAGAGTACCAGTGGTGGAGCATTCTTTTTGGGAAAGAGATTGGTTTCTTGGCTAAGCAAGAAACAAGATGCAATATCTCTATCTACAACTGAAGCAGAATACATTGCAGCAGTAGGTAGTTGCACTCAAATCTCATGGATGAAGCAGATGCTAAAAGACATTAAAGTAGAATATGAGGAGCCTATCACAATTTTCTGTGATAATTCAAGTGCAATAAATATTTCTAAGAATCTGGTATTGCATTCCAAGACCAAGCACATATCTATCAAGTTTCATTTTCTGAGAGAACAAGTGAACAAGGATGAAGTTAGATTGGAGTATGTATCCTCCAAGGATCAGATTGTAGATATTTTTACTAAACCTCTTCCCAATGACTCTTTTGAGTATCTCAGGGAGAAGTTAGGGGTCATGGCCCCTCCGGTGATGAACTAGGATGCATTGATGTGCATCAATCTGATGGATATCACAGTCATATCTTGTGATCCAGATTGATGATGGGGAGCTGCTACTAAGGGGGAGCAGCTGGTATGATTCTGATGTGTTAGAATTGCAAGTATGAGCCCTTTGCCATTGATGTCAAAGGGGGAGAGAAGACATGTGAAAAACAAATGGTTGATGATCAAAGGGGGAGCAGTAAAGGAAGAGAAGACATGTGAAGAGTTGTTGCTGATAGGGGGAGCTGTGACAGTAAGGAGAAGTTCCTGTCTTGATGGTTTTTCACATCATATGTTGCCATCAATGACAAAGGGGGAGATTGTTGCAAGTATGAGGTTAACCAGTGTTGTCATTGATGTCAACATACTCATATTGCATTGATGAGAAGGATTGGATGAGTTGTGTGCTGAGGATATTGAGAAAATTAGTCTCAATCAGGAACAGTGAAGAACAATGATGAGAAGAAGGCAAAAGTACTCAATAGGTTGAGGATCAGAGGATGCAGATTCAAGGGTTTGTAGATATGAGTCTTGAGATGTTCCAGTTAAGATTCAGAGGTCCGCATGAAGATATGAAGAAGTTGTGATCAATCAAGTAGAACTGGTTCTAGGAGATGCTCTGGAGTGACAGAGTGTTACAAAAAGGTCCGGTGAGATCTGGAAGTGCATTGTCCTATTCTGCGGATTGGAAGGAGTGTTTGGGTTGTCCTTGTGATGTGTCATCTCTATTTGTTCATGGTTTGGAGTTTCGGAAGCACCTTTGTGATTGTGACAGTGGCGACAGACTGTGTTCTTGAAGTTTTGGATGATGAAGAGAAGAATTCTAGTAAGTAGAGGAAGTGTGGATGTACCTGGTCTTTCAGACAAGCCTGTGAAGGTTCTTGGAGCATGTTGAGATTGTGTTGTCGGTCTGCATTAGTGTTAGAGCCCGAAATTGAAGATATACTTCTGGATGGAGATGTTCTTGTTTAGGCTGGCTGACCAGATGAGTTATTCATCTTGCGAATGTTCTTGTGGATGATTGCCAACTTAGATGATTGTTCCTAAGTTGATACCTTGTATAAATAAAGGTTTGTGAATTTATTTCAGAGTGTGTGTTGTGGAGCGGATGAGTGTGGTATAGCGAAAGAGCGAAAGGCAGAGCAGAAGTGTCTCGAGCTTAAATGGAATTGATCCAGACATGGTAAAGATGTCAATCTCCAGTTCAAGTTTGTAATACTTGTTATCTTGTAGACAGTGTGTCTCTTGTAGGCAGTGTGCCTCCTTGTGAGCAGTGTGCTCGGGCAGTGAGCCCTAATTGGCATGTGCCATCTATTTTTCTTATTCTTCTAACAGAGAATAATCCTTGGGTTAATCACCCTATGGTTTTTCCCTTGACTGGGTTTTCCACGTCAAAATCTTGGTGTCTAATGTGTTGATGTTTATCTGCTCTGGTGTTTATGCTTGATGCTTTCATGAATGGTTAACCGATATGCTATTAAGTAACAAAGAAGAATCAAGTGTTTGAAATAGAAGCAAGTTTTTGTACAACTGATTCACCTCCCCTCTCAGTTGTGTGCCCTAGATCTAACATGGGAAACCTTTTTCAGGGTTGCAGATCTGCTAGAGGCATGGTCTCTGTCCTCTTGGTCATTAGTTCTTGGATTTGCATTAATGGTGGTGTTGGTTGTCTTGGTTCCTATGCATCTGCCTCGACGCCCTCTACTCAAGAATTTGATCTATAAAAACTGTTGTAAATCTTTAGTAAGAGAGTTAGTAATTCTTGGGCTGTTATACTATCAAATTTCTTGTAGCCAGACATCTTAGTGTAATTACAAGATTAGTGGAATGTGACTCACTATGCTTGTAGTTTGGCCTTTGTTGTCTTTTGATTGATCCATCAATGATTGTAATTAACTATGCTGTGCCTATTTCTATTACTGGTTATTTTGTATTATAATAGTTTTTGGCTTTCATGATCAATATATGCACGATATCTTGTCTCTCTTATGCTCTAATTTTTGTGTTTCACTTGAAGTTGTAATTTGTTCTGTGAGTAAAATGGCTCCTCTATAGGTTAGGTCTTCACAACAAAGGCTCAATCAGCCCTATAAGTCTGTGTGAACTCCCATTGTGATTGAGATCATTGTTGTGTCTCTTCCAGGATTGCTACTACTCATTAAATCTAGTGCATCACCTCTTTCCCATTCAGTTTCTTCCTAACCCTTTTTCCCTACAGCATTAGCACTAGGTTTAGATAGTTTTATCTAAGAATTAGGCTTAGAATGAGGAACCAACCTTTTTTGAAGGTTTGATATCAACTTGCAAGGTCCCACACCTTGAGATCATTCCCATTGTGTCATTAGAATGCTTGGACTCTCTCCAAGTTGGGTGAAATTCTATGTGATAACAATTTTTGGCATGCCCGGTGGGACTCTTTGCTCTAAGTGAGAGCTGGAGTAAGGATTGTGGTGTTGTTCTTGGTTCATTTGCTGCTGTGAAAGCATTCAACATGCAACTGGTGACTCTGCTAATCCAGTTCCTATACAAAAATTCAACATTTCATGCCTGGAGTGCAGACACGATCTTCCTCTAGAGGTAATTTGTAGTTTATTGAACTCTCATCCATTGATAGAAGAAGAAGAAGACTGTCGAGGTCCCCTATGAGGAAAAACATAAATAATATTTCAGTGCATATAAGAGCTCAGGCTACTTGTAAAGTGTGGGAAACTTACATACTAAAAATAGTATTACAAAAGTAATGCTCATTCCATATGAGGAAATTAAATCATTTATAATATTCAAATATCCATAGTTGTATAAAATAGCAAGTTTCCAATAATGAAGTACAAATTCCATACACTAAAAAGTGTTACATTTCTAGTTACATACACCAATCAAGGTGTTACAATACATCTATTTCAATGTTACAAGTAAGATATTGTATCAATACATCAATGAAAGAAATATTACATTTTACAAATTGGCTATGCAAGCCATACAAGAGTAATACAATGTAATAAATATCCTCAATGAATCATGTAGTATAAGAATCTCTGATCTTGACCACCATGACCCCACTAGTATTCCGCAAGTTGAGGCCAAGAGTGTGGTTAAGGCACTAATTCCACCCAACCATGAAGCACTAGACTTTCCCAAGTTTCTTCCCAACTCAAAGAAAACACCGACCCTACATGAGGAGCCTAGCAACTTGGAACAATAAAAGCAGGAGAGAATCTCTCGATGCATGCCTGATGCTTGTATGCATTCCTAAACTAGAATGACATAATTCTTGCATGTAGGATGTGGCAAAGACATATAACATGAATCTAGGCTTTTTCTAATTCCATCTATTTCAATGGTGCAGTAGCGTGGCCAAGCAATAATAAAAAGTGGTAATTTTAGAAAAAGTAAAACTATCGTCTTTGGGAGCCCACATTCGGCAACCTGTCCCAAAAGTTCATTAATTTACCAAATAAATAAGAAAATAGTTTGACCAAGATTTTCAATATTCACTTAAAATGAGTCCATTTCAGTTTTGCAAAGAAAAAGTTTACTCTTAAGTTCATACATGTGCAATTTTACCATTCACCCTTATTCAACAATCCTAGTTTGCATGTGATATCTAAGTTTATAGTTTCATCATCACGATCTATCAAAATAAAAGTTGTTTCTAGTTTGGTAAAAATGTACTCGTTTGAAATATAATCAATCTAATGGTTTTCTTCATAACTAGTTGTTTTTGTTTAAATGATTTCAGTGCAAAGAGTTTTGTTTACTTTTTTTTTTCCTTTAATGGGTTTCCATATGAAACTGATTTATGCATAAAGAGTTTTCATAATTTCTCTATGATTGCAGCAGTGTTAAATTGAAAACACAGATATCTATTATGGAAACCAATGAATGTATTCACACACACACACACAGATATAAACCCATTGTTAAACAATATATACCGTAATATATATGAAGTCACATATATGAATATATACATTGGTAGACTTAACTGAAATTCTCAGTAATCATCACAGACAGCGGAAGAGACAAACAATAATCAGTTTTAAAAGAATAAGGGATAGTAGGGAATTTTCTCATACATAGGATATAATTTAGAGTTTGAAGAGTGTTAAAAGAAAACCACATAAACGCCATTGTGGGGATGGTGACGGCCTTCCCCACAAGCCTTTATGCCTATGGGGAAGGTTGGCATCCTCCCCACGACTCCTCTTATGGAGCGATACTATGGCCCTAGCACCGATTGAATACTTTTTTTTTATATATATTTTTTATAAAACTTTTAAAATATACCATGTTAACAACGATTTAGCACTGCAATAAAAACTTTTAAAACATGCGATTTGTATTTATTAACTTCACAATTTCACTGCTACAATTTATATATTACAGGCAATTTATATATATAATTTTCAATACATCATATATATATAAATATATAAGTAATAAATATATGCAGTAATATTATGATAACATATATATATATTACATGCAGTTTATATATATAATTTTCAATACATCATATATATATTTATGTATATATATATATAGATATATACAGTTTCTGTATATATATTTATATATGTAAATATATAAGTAATAAATATATGCAGTAATATTATGATTATATATATATATATATGGTTTTAGAACAACAACAACAACTTATTTAGATATAATAATAATAGTATAATGCCAAATTCACATAGTGGTTTACAGTTTGGCAAGACAAATTTTAATAAAAATCTCAAAAATAAATTATTCCAGTCCTCCAACTAAAACAGAATGGATTAAATAGAAAAGGAACTTGGTAATTTTGTCTTCTACAACACTTGAAAACTAGTTTGGCTCTTTATCCTTTCCTTGATCTTCTTTTCCCCTTTTGCTTCCTTGCTAAACCCCAATTTTCTCTTCACTGTTCTTTTTTTTTTTTTCAGATTTGAAAATTGTGTAATAATTCTTGTGTTTGAATGTTGTGAATGATTCTTGCATTGAGATAATAAGAGTTCATTCTCTTTTTATTATTTTCTTCCTCTTTTCTTCTTTCTTTTTTCTATTTTTATTTTGCTTTGTTTTTGTGTTTTATTTTCTAAATTTAAGTCTTCTTTTTCTATTTTTCTATTTTTCTATTGTTTTCTTTCCCATTGTTTTGTTTTCTAAAATCATTGTTTCTTTTATCAAAAACTATTATTAAAAAATAAACAAGATTTATTAGCTTGCATCACAATTATCTATAAAACAAATAATAATAATAGTTTCATTCTTCAAATAAAATCAAGAAATAATTTAAAACTATTTATTCTATTTTTCTATGAGCATTTAAATTTAACCACCAATTAATTAAATAACCAACTATAAAATAAGAAACAATATAATGCAATTCTAATGCATCTATATGATTCTAAGTGTTGTGTGTGTGAGAGACCACTCCATCCTAACCATGCCAAGCTGCTAACCTCCTCTACCTTAACCACACCCTTGTCTTCAACAACGTGCAACTCATGAAAACTCAGATTTCCCATTAATAGGTTAGTGTCCAAATTGTTGAAGCATCATAATTTATCATTCCAAAATAACATGCATAAAATAATATTCATTTCATTTCATCTTTTCTAAAATAAAATGATCATTTACTTATTTCTTCTTTCAAAATTACATAATATTTATCCAACCACACATAATTATCCATAATTCAGTTCCACATAAAGTAAGTTCAAAAAGCATCAAAGTCTGAGACGTGACACTACTCCTCCTCCATTGAATTTTCAAGTTAGGTCTCAGTATTCAGTTAGAACCCTACATATACCTATAGTCATTAATATGAATATACCTAACATGGAAAGAAACTTGTCATTTGTTGCATTTCATGGGGAAAACCCTTTAGAACTAGCACAGTATTATGACATCCCTACTTTAGCCTTAAAGGCTATTCCATTCTTTATTGGTGAAAACTCTACTACTCCTGCTGAGCACATTCAAGATGTTGCTAGTGTATACTCTATCCACAATGTTACTATTGATAATGTGGCTGTGAGACTGCTAGCTTCCTCATTCAAGGGAAAACCCTTACAGTGGTATAGGGGTCTTCAAGCCAACTCCATACATAGTTGTGATGATTTGGGTACTAAGTTGTGTCAACATTTTAAGGATAAAGTGACCATTTGTCACTTATGGAACAGTTGGCCTCAATCAAAAGAGCACCTCATGAGTATAGGGTAGACTTCAATTGCCATTTCCAAAAGACATGGGATATGATACCTCTACTAGTCAAGCCTTCTCCAAACACCACATTCATCTACTATTTGAGGTCCTTGAATCCAAACATAACAGTCATGATTCAATCCATGGGTGGTGTTGTCTTGGCAGATGCTTATGATATAGCCATAAGAGCATAAAATTATTTAATTCAGGCAGGTAAGATAGCTCCAAGGCCACCCATGCCTATTTTTCCAAAGGCTCCTGCTATTCATCCTATTGTGGTTCCAATCCCTATAGCAACCACCTCCACAGCTCCTTTATCTGTGCCCCCAAATGAATTACAGGAGGTCAAAATCCTATTACAAAGTGTTACTAATGAGTTAGTGGCAATAAAGAGACAAAATATACAATCAAACTAGCCTTATCAGCCCTCCAACCAGACATATCAACCCTTCAATCAGGGTCATCAACAAAATAGACCACCATATCAGGGCAATATGCAGAGGCAAGGGCAACCTAGTTATGTTAGACCATTGAATGCTGTTAATCCTAACGTGATAAGCACTTCAGGGCCTCTCGTGCCAATCTAGAACAATCTAGCCCAGGAAGATGACTAGTGCTATCCTTGCAATCAGCCACATGACCAAAAGTTGTGTCAAAGTGGGCAGTTCAGTCATGCTCTGACAGTGTAAGAGCAACCAACAAGTTAATACCAATCAAGGAATGGTTGGGAGTCAAGAACAAATGCAACATGATGTTACCTTGATGAATTGGACCCCTGCCAACTACTGTGGTGTCAATAAGGCACCGAACCTATTGTATTCAATACAAGAGCAAAGAGGAGAGCTATTGAATATGCTTCAGTACCTACAACTGGTCATACACCCATACCTAAAGTGTCTCCAATAGTTACAGCTAAAGAGAAGATACCTAAAGTTCCTTCAGGGAAAACAAATCAGGTGGCTAAAAAGGCAGATACGGTTTCAACAACACAACCCCAATCCAATCAGTAGCCAAAAGGTGGTCCAGTTGTCACTAAAAGACCTCCAAAGGGTAATCAGATACCTTTCAGTATTGTGGACTAGATGAAGAAAAGGAATTTGAATGTTAGCATGTGGGATGCATTGTTAATCCTAGCCCAGAGGAATTTTCTTCAAGAGGCCTTGACAAAATTTATTCAACCTGCTGTGGAAGTAACAAAAGAAAAGACAGCTACCCCAACAAACTTGTATCAACGCAAGGAGGAAGTAAGTACAAGCAAAACTAGTAATCCCCCTCCATTTTATGTTTCCCTAATCATAAGGTCTTAAATTGTTGCATAATTGTATGATAGATTCTGGGGCGAGTACTTCTGTCATGCCAAAAAATATTGCTGATAGGTTAGGTATAAATTACGAACCTGTGAACAAGGGTGTAGTTCAATTAGCTAGTACTACTGTCAAGACAATAGGAGTTATCAAAGGTTTGGAACTCACTCTACATGCATGTCTTGGCTTCTCTATTTCACAAGATATCTCAGTCATAGATTTTCCTACATACTTTAGCATATGCTTATCGAGGGATTTCACTACTAAAATAGGTGGGTATTTATCTTCTGATTGATCCCACATGTTGTTTAGAACTAGATATGGCACCAAAGTGACCATTAGGGATGAGCCTATTGCAAATGATCATATAGAACCCTACTCTCCTAACCCAAACAACATGAATTACACAATACATGAGTTAGAAGAGGATGATAGCAGTAGACATGAAGCTACCACACTTGTGGATGCGATACCTGATATATTGCTAAATGAGTGGGCTAATTGTTTTCAGTTTGACACTCTTAATCACATAGAGGAAACAAGGTTGGGTACTTATTGTATCCATGAGGAGGATGCCACTATCCCCAATCTTGAAAAGGGAAAATCAGATCCTAGTGGGATATGGCAGATGTACTTTGATGGCTCTAGACACAAAAATGGAGTAGGTGTCAGGGTTCTATCGATTTCACCCCAAAAAGAAAGTTATTTATCTTCATTCAGATTGTAGTTTAGTTGTACTAACAATGTAGCTGAGCATGAAGCCTTGATTCAGGGCATACAGATGGCACAAAGAAGAGGAATAAAATTCTTGCAAGTATTTAGTGATAGCGAACTTGTTGTTCACCAAATAAAAAAACTAAGTGCTTCAAAGAATGACTTGTTAAAATCATACAAACACAGAGTATGGGACCTGATTGAAGACTTTAATGCCTTCAATATTCAAGCAGTCCCCAGACAGAAAAACAAAGATGCTGATAGGTTAGCTACAACTAGTGCTTAGTTTGATATTCCTACAAATGTCAAACAGGTTTTAGATCAGCATGTGAGAATTGTGGTTAGGCCTGTCATGCCTCACAATGTGATAAGCTAGCAAGTGTTTGAAAGTGACCAACAAATTGTGAACTTTCTGCAAGATGAGGCAGAGTTTGCTACCAAAAATTAGTTAGTATTGCAAGAGTAATATGGTGACCAGGTGATCCAGCTGAAGACCAACAAGTTGCCTAGAGAACTGATCACCTTGGAAAGCTTATTTGATGTTGATGATCAACAAAACAGAGAAAAAATGAATATGACAGTCAAAAAATAGGACTATGAAGTGGTGGAGATTGCACAGGAAATTTTTTTAAAACATGGCAAGGTATGTAGCCAAGTAGAGAGGCAAGGTTTTATTGAGCTTTGTAATGAATTTGATGATCTAATTGCTTAGGATTATAGGGATTTAAAATGCTTTGATCCTAGTTTAATTCGATATACCATTGACCTAGACCCCAATGCCAAACCAGTCCCCCAGAAGCAAAGACCTGTCAATCTAAAAATTGAACCATTAATGAGAAAAGAGCTATCCAAACTTATAAAGGCCAAAATCATTTATCCCATCAAGCACTCCTCTTCGGTAGCCAACTTAGTTCCAGTGAGGAAGAAGAATGGGGAAATCAAATTATGTGTAGACTTTAGAGACTTAAACAAGGCCTCACTTAAGGATCACTACCCACTCCCTTCCATGGAATAGATTTTACAAATAGTAGCAGGTGCTAAAAGGTTTTCACTCCAAGATGGCTACTCAGGCTACAATCAGATTCTTGTGAAAGAATTAGATTAGTACAAGACAATCTTTACCACCAAATGGGGTACTTTGGCTTATCAAAAGATACCCTTTGGATTGACAAATGTTGGAGCCACTTTTTAGAGAGCAACAGATTTGACCTTCAAAGGCTTGATCAATGATATTATTTTAGTATATCTTGATTATTTGACTGTGTATTCCAAGCATGCAACTGACCATTTATGTCATTTGAGAAAGGTCTTTGAGAGATGCAGAGAGTTTGGGATATCATTGAATCTAAAGAAATGTATAATCGTTGTTCCAGAAGGCAAGCTGTCAGGGCATGTGATTTCCAAAGAAGGATTAGCCATTGATCCTAAAAGAACAAGTGCCATTCTTTCTCTTCCTCTTCCTAATCATAAGAAAGGTATGCAGAGTTTTTCAGGAAAGATCAATTTTGTGAAGAGGTTCATACCTGACTTTGCTTTAATAACAAAACCCCTCACAGCTATGCTAAAGAAGAATGTTGCCTTCATACGGTCTAAGTGATGCAAAAGGGACACCTTCACAACACTACTAAACTATCTCAATCACTTTCTTGCATACAACTCAAGAATCTCAAGTACTTCCTTCACTAAGGGACCTTAAGCCTTGTAGCCCTATTTTAGGGTTTGTCAGAGGATATCTTTCACAAGGAACATCATCTTGACAAAACCTAGGTAGTTTAAGACACCCATTATCCTTGCTTTCAACATATCAAAAATGGGTTATGTGTTGTTTCTAACTAAAAGATTCAAAAATGTGACTGATTAGTTTTGGAATAGGCCTAATTAGGCCTCTTTTGCAAAGAGACTACCCTCAAATGGACTTGCAATCTGAAGAGAACCACTTGGACAAGTGTACTAATGTCAAAACAAAATATTTGGTGGGTTTTAGGTTCCTATGACCAAACAAGCACATGTAATAATCATTGTCCTATTTCAAGACCTAATACATGGGTTTATTAGGTTTGTTCTTACCAAACTACCAACAAAATCTTATCCCTACACAAAAGATTGATAGTAATAGGTAAACCTACCATGTCTAACTCTATTCCACTGATTAGGAAGTGATAGGATTAGTGGAATGGATCAAATCTCCATCGTTTTGTCTATAAACCCCTAATTCAGGGTTTATGTCTATTTTTTTTAAAATACAAATATATTTGCCTTAAAGTTCAATGACAAAGCCTCAAATTAAGTGTAAAAGATAGGTAACACCTTATACTAATAGTTCCAATGACTTTCAACTTATAACAGATTTGTACATTGACAGGGTACGGTCTGCAACTCATGGAAAACTGAGAAATTCATAGAAAACAAGAGTTTTTGTATTTTTTGTTCTTCAAAACTCCTTCATCATCATTTCCTTGATGCATTTTTAAGGTTTTTATGCATATTTGCCTTAGTTACAACTGCCCCAAACTGTCTTGTGAAGGTTGTGACCGTTTGGAGGCATTTGACCATATGACTTAAGCATGTGTTTACATGTTTTATGACCTCCCTTACATGACTAAGGACAATAGCCCATTCTAACACCCTTATTACATCAAATGACACAAAAATTGGTCTCATAGACCTTATTGATTCACAAAACATTCAAAAAACTCTATGATGTTTCCAAAATACATCAAAACATGAACTCTTCAAGGGTGCTCTGCACCACTAAGGAAGGTAGAGACAATTTTGAAACTGTCAAGCAGGCTATTGCTCAAGCTCCTACACTAATAAACCCTAACTATGAGAAGGATTTCATCCTTTATGCCTTTGGAGGCAAAAAGAGTATATCAGCTATCCTAACATAACAAAATAAAGAAAAATTGGAACAGCCAGTCGCTTTCTGCAGCCAGCCTCTCAAGGAATATGAGCTGAATTATGATTTTATAGAGAAATGGGTATTTGTTGTTATGAAAGCCCTAAAAATTTAGACACATGCTTTTTAACAGCAAGATTCAGTTGATGGTGAATCACACTGGTGTCAAAGAATTCCTCTTGAGTAGGAATATCAATGAAAAGAGAGCTGGGTGGATCACCAAGGTGATGGAATATGACATCAACATCAACATTAGCAAGCTAGTTTGAGGCAAAGGCCTATGTGAACAAATGGTAGCAGATGTCAAAGATAGAAGTGAGGTTGTATGTGTCCAAGGGCAGACATAATCAGTTGAGCCTCATACTCCAACTGACTGGTATGATAACATGTTCACATTTTTATAGTTAGGAAGATGCCCAGATGGAATGGATCAAGCCAAAAGGAGGTATTTCAGACTCCAATTCATCCCTTATGTTATTATTGATGGTGTCCTATTTAGAAAAGGCATCAATGGAGTTCTTCTTAGATGCATTGCATAATATCAGACTTCTAGAGTCTTAGAAGAATTTCATAATGGCCCTGTTGATGGCCATTATTCTCTAAGAATAATTGCAATAAAAATCATGAGGGCTGGTTATTATTGGCCTAGCCTATTCAATGATGCATACAAATGGATCAAACAATGTAAAGAATGTGCATTATTTGCTAGAAAGTAGAGACTGACAGCTCTTCCCCTTCATCCAATCCAAATAGATTAGCCCTTTGCTCAATGGGGTTTAAACTTCATTGGAGTGGTTAATCCACCTTCTCGTGTAGGCCATAAGTGGATTCTCATAGCCACTAATTATTTCACTAGGTGGATAGAGGCAGTTGCTTTGAGGGATGCCATCCTTAAGGGTATAGCCACAAGATTTGGTGTGCCATCCACCATCATTTCTGATAATGTCAAGGCCTCTGTAGGCACAAAAGTCAGTGAATGGCCACTGAACTACAGGGTATACTTGAAAACCTTGTCTAATTACTATCCTCAGGGAAATGGCTTGGCTGAGTCCACCAATAAAAACTTAATCAGAATCATCAAGAAAATAGTAGAAGATAATCAAAGAACTTGGCACTCCAAGTTAAAGACTGCATTTTGGGCTGATATAATCACCCCCAAAAGAGCCATAGGTAATTCCCCTTTCATGCTTGTATATGGAAGGGAAACAATGGTTCCATTATCATTAGAATTGCCTTCTCTTGAGTTGGCACAGTAGCTGGAATTAATGGAGAATGATGCCATGACAGTTAGACTTGTAGAGCTATTGGAACTTGAAGAGAAGAGGGATATTGCTATAAAGACCCTTGAAGCCCACCAAGATCAGGTCAAGAGAACCTTTGACAGAAAATTTACTGGTAGAACATTCAGTGAAGGAGATATAGTGATGAAATAAGATGCAGATAGGGCCAAAGCTGGAAGACATTCAAAGTTTGATGCCATATGGAGTGGCCCATATATCATTACCAGTTGTAAACAGGCTAATGTATTCCAACTCTCTAAGCTGAATGGAGAGGTTATGCCAATCCTAGTTAATGGCATTTGTTGATGATTGTTTTGATGCAATCATAACAATAAGTTAAAATTCACATATAATGAACTGAAACTATACTTGAAAGATAAGAAGGAATCATTTGAGATTCAACTAATCCCAAGTCTACAATGGTTCAGTTGGTCAAGTTCAGTTGGTCAATGTGAAGCTGTAATGTTCAAGGGGCCTTACGTAGTTTAGGTTTGTTTGGTGGTTTACTGGACTAAGAATATGCAAAAAGATCATGAGATATGTCAATACTTTTCATTCCTTTGCATAAAAGTGTTACTGTGCTGCAAGTTTTAGATGGTTTTTCTTAAATTTTTGCAGCTTTCTTCTTCATACATTTATGAAAACTGTCTACTTATAGCTCTGTTATGCATGCTTCTTCAAATTTGAGACAATTTCCTTTAGATTTCTACGTTTTCAGCTAAATATTTCAGATGGGTTGGGAAAAGTTAGAAAGATCTAATCTATACCTCATTTAATCTACCGAAGGATCTAATTGTTTCTGTTATGCACTATGTAAATACCACAGTAATTTGATCAAATCCACAGTAAAAAAACCTTAAATGCAAGTTCTGAGCATTTTCACAAACATACATTTAAAAGTGCAAGCTCTCAAAGAAAATATTTCAACACACAAAGAAGAGCAGGAGAACACTCAGAAGATAGATGCAGAACTCCAGATTCTATTGTATTAGAAATGAATAGTCATACATGATTTACAATGTAGGAATCACTCTTAGTTTCATTGATCATACTACAGAGAACTTACAAGCTTTACAGATACAGTAAGGCAGCCAGACATTCCACGCGCACCTTACTGCAGACAAATAGGCGACCTCCTTCTTCTACTTCTAATCTATGCTAAGCTAACTTGCTGTATGTTCCTAAAAAAATATCTCTGTTGCAGCCCCTGTTGTTTTCCTAAAATCCCTGTTGTAAAGTATTACAGTGTAGAGAGGCACAATATAAAGACATTCTGATTGTCCTCACTACAGCAGAAACCTAACTGAACCCCTGGTTCAAACCCCTGGTTACAGCAATAAATACAGGTGAACCAGCTCTTCAAAATATCTCTGAGCAGTGTCAAATCTGGGTGAAATATTGCCCCTTCTAAGAAGTTCCGACAGTTTGGCAATAACTTCTGTTTGTCTATTGTAGTAATACCCTCAGCTGCAACTTTGTCCTTTATTTGAATGGCCTTGACTTCCTCGCACTTCATCTTTATCTTCCTGCTCCTGAGATCGGATTTCCTTCCTCCATGAGGTCACTGTGTTGACATTCCAGGTGCTTCCTCAACTGCAAGCCTGCAAGACAAGACAAGCAATAAGTATTTCATTTATCACATAAACAGCAGGAAATTAAAATAATCATTTAAATCCAGGTGACTGTGCAAAATTGTGGAAATCGGGTCCAAAATACTCTTAAAACGCGTTCAAAACGCATACAGGTTGCTCAAAACCCATCGGGTCAACAATCGCTGACCGGGAAAATGCTATGGGCGCCAAAAAACGTTTTAAAATTCCACTGCCTCATTTCCCGCCCATCGGCATGTCAAAAAAAATCGCTCGGCCGATGTTCTTTGTTTGGCCGATAGAAAGACTTAAAACTTTCGTCTGCATGATATTTTGGAAATATGATGCTCCCCCTTCCGAAGGTCCAGATGACGTCATCAGGATGTTTCGCTTCTGTATATTGGGGAAAAGAATGACACCATCATCATCTTCATGTTGAAGGAAAAAATAGGAGGATATGAAATATGATCCTGCTGCTGAGGAAAGGAATATGATGGTGACGTCATCGTCATATTCGGGCTTCATTAAAATGCAAAAGATGACATCATCATCATGTTTAGTTAAGATCAGGGGATAAATGTAAAATCGGGCCACCTAAGGAGCATGATCAGGATGATGATTGTAATATGACCCCTTTGCGGCCAAGGTAACCCTCTCGAAAGATCAGGATGATGATGATCATCAGGATATTTGCTTCTTCGTTTATCAGATCGGGATGACGTCATCATGATATCCGGGGCTTTTGTTAAACTTAGAACATGACGTCATCATCATATTTGCGAACCGGATCATGTTTTAGAAAAAATATCCTGCCGAAGGGAAATGTGATGATGATGATCATCAGGATATTTGCAAAAGGTGATATTTCTCGGCAGGAGGACTTTATGAAATATCGGGTAGACAAACAAGATCATGATGACCTTGACAATATGACAGGATAAAAAAATATGATGATCCTCCTCATCGAATATCATGATGACGTTTTCATCATTTTCCATCTTCAAAGCATGAGGATGAGTTGAGGTCATCATCAGGTTAGCGCTAGGGTGATATTTAAAATATGATCATGCTGTTGAGGAATGGAATATCACCCTCCCTTAAAAGATAGGGTGATCATCATGATCATGCAAAAGGAGATCAGGAGGATATGAAGACGTCATCATCATCTTAGCGAATTTCAGCAAATATGACCCTCTTGTGAAAGATCAGGATGATGACCCTCCGATAGGATTTTGGCATGCGCATGCAAATTATGCAGATGGTGGATTTTCTAAGCAGGGTGATCTTATAATATCAGCATGATATTATAATATCAGGTAATGTTAAAATATCAGCATGATGCTCGCGATACAAAAGACTGCTCGACGGGGAAAACTTACTATGACTTAAAGTTGATGTCCGGATATTTGAACCTCAGGATATTATCAGGGGGGCATTTCAAATATGATGATGATGTTCTTCATACAGCAAAACCAAGTTTATAAAATATGACCCTCCTAAAATCATGATGCTCACGATGCGCATAAGGCCATTTGACGGGTAAAGGGCACTACCACCTAAGATTGACGTCCGGATATTTCGACTGCATGATTTTTATCGGGTGATAGATCAAGATCATGATGACCTTGACAACATGAAAAAATATGATGATCACTTGCGATTATCAGGTTTGACCAAAACTTTAACTGCTCATAACTCCCTCATATGGACGAATTTTCAGGTGATGTAAAAGGCAAACCTGCCTAGAATTTCAAGCTCTTTCTAATTATGAGGTCACAGAAACAAAATATGAACTTTGACAAACTGACCTCATGATGATGACCTACCTCATCCTGACCTTCATGATGATGATGCACCTGACTTATATTTACCAAACCGCCAGAAAGCAGAAAAACACAAGCAGAAGCAAAAAAAGCAAAGCGACAACAGGGGTCCCCATTTTGCTAAGGAGCAATAATGGGGCGTGTTGTGAACATCACAACAACTAGCAACCAAAACAAAACAATTAAATTCAGAGTGTTCAAGGAAACTAGATGAAATGAACTCATAACTTCCAACTATCTTTCCTGCAAATTACTATTCAGCTTGAGACTCAAAGTATTCAATAAAGATGCATGAATTTCCATTTTCAGTTTAGTTGTGTGCACGTGATTAATTATCCTCATCTTAAAGATCGATTGAACAAACCAGTGACTGACATTAGCCTACGTAGGTGAGGATATTCCCTCATAGCTGACCGGATAGAGCCTTGCTGCCAGCGAGCGTCCATAGCCCCGGCAAGGTTATCGTTACAATTCTCCTAAGTAGAGCCCCACTGCCAGCGAGCGTCTATAGCCCCAGTAGAGTTACTTAGATGGCTTAATCTGGATTTTCAGTATAATCCGCTTTATTTATTTATTTATTTATTTTTTTGTTTTCTAATTTTGAAAGATTTCATAAGATATAGCAATTTGTAACTTCATGATGCAAGGAGTGGACACTTGCTGAAATTAAGCTGAGAATTGTAATGGTAGCAAGGGTGACCTCTAATTTTTCACCTAATATCTACACTGGTAGGTTCAACAAACCCAAGGATTTTAGGTGTGTCATCGTGAGAAACTTGCTTCGAATTCTCAATCACATTTATTGAATACAAAACTTCAGAAGATGAACAACTCTCTACATTCATGATAGTAACAAGTTATGTGTAAATTGCAAATGATTAACTTGAATACCCTAAATTTTATACTGTTTTGAATGGTTGCTAGTTTTGCTCCTTAATACTCTAAAGTAAAATAAAGATCCCTGCTGAGGAGACAACAAACAAACCAAACAAACAAGCTGTACAAAAAGCAAAAAAGCAGAAAAACTGTACAAACAAAAAGCAACAAAAGCAAAAAACAAACAGAAGACAAACTATACAAACAGCCAACCCAAAAGAAAACAGCAAAAGAAGAACTGTACATTACCCACAGCATTTTACATTAAGAAAAAAGGACTGCCCCCCCTTTTACCTCAAGCCTGGAAGTAGTGTTTCAAATGCTGGCCATTAACTGATAATGGCATATCTTCTCCAGTCAAGGTCTTAAGTCTAAAGGTGTTATCTCCTATTATTTCTGAGACTTGTAATGGACCCAGCCATAATTTATCGAATTTTCCATGGCTTCCCTTCTTTTCATGTGCTTTGTCCCAGCACAACACTGAGTCTGATATCCTAAATGTCTTGACTCTTGCCCTTTTGTCAAACCACCTCTTAACAACCGCTTGGTGCTTGGCAAACTTCTCGAGGGCTTGACCTCTTTTCTCCTCTAGTTGTAACATTTGCACTATTCTGGCTTCCCTATGGTTATCAAAGCCTAGATATTCATTGGCAAACTTCCAGGTTGGTATTCTCAGATTAATCAAAAGTATGGGATCAGTCCCATAAACTAAGTGATAAGGTGTGCTACCCAAAGCTATTTTGAACTTGGTCCTGTCTACCCATAATGCATATCTTAACAGGGTATTCCACTCTCTAGGACTTTTGGCAATTAACCTCTTGATTATGTCTAATAAAGTTTTGTTTGTTGATTCAGCCAGTCCATTACCTTGAGGGTAATAATTTGAAGAAAACCTTAGAATAATCCCATATTCAAATGCCCATTTAGAAAATTTTAAAGAAGAGAAAGCAGGGCCGTTATCACATACCAATGAATAGGGCGTTCCAAACCTGGTGATAATGTTTTCTTCAAGGAACTTGATAACTACCTCAGTTGTGGAAAATTTGCAGCAGGTGGCCTCAGTCCACCTTGTACAATAGTCTGTTACCATCAATATAAATTTGTGTCCTGCAGAAGATGGGGGATTGATGACTCCGATAAAATCCAAGCCCCACTGTGCAAACGGTCTGGATTCGATCACAGGTTGCAGTGGACTGGCCGGATTTCTCCCTTTGTCTGCTGCAGTCTGACAGGTGTGGCAACTTCTGATGTGACTCTTAGTATCTTTGAACATAGTGGGCCAGTAATAGCCCGCCCTCAGTATTTTGTGTGTTGTAGCTAAATGGGAACCATGGCCGGTTCCGTACTTGTCATGTAGTTCTGTCAACACTCTATCAGCTTCAGTTCTGTTTATGCATCTCAGATAAATTCCATCATGGTTCTTCCTGAATAGAAGACCTCCTTGCACCATATAATTCTGTGCCTTAATCTTCAAAGCTCTCCTCTGAGAAGCCTTCATCCTGCTTGGGTACTTTCCAGCTATCAGGAAGGTGTTTAAATCATCGTACCAGCCTGATGCGTCTTGGGAATTCAATACATATTGCTGTTTTACCAGATTTGGATCCATGTTTGCTATTGTCTGCACCAATGCCTGCCCTCTGACCAGCTTTGCGGGAATGATCTCCATGTCGAATTCTTACAGTATGGTGATCCATTTGGCTCTTTTTTCTCCAGGCTCGTTTTCCATCAGCAACATTTTTACTACTGCGTCTGGTACTATGGCTTTAATCTGGCTGTGCAGAATATAGTGTCTAAATTTTTTCATGGCCTTCACTAATGCGAATGCCTGTCTTTCGATATCTAGATATCTCAGCTATGCATCCTTCAGAGGCGCACTCATAAATGCTATGGGCCTCTCTCCATTATTTTCATCTTTCTGTGTCAAGGCAGCCGCGACAGAATGAGAAGATGCAAAGGAGTAGATGTAAAACGGGCTTGTGTAGTCTGGACTTGCCAATACAGGAGCATTAGAAATTGCCTCCTTGATATCTTCAAATGCGGCTTTGGCCACTGGCGTCCATTCCATCTGTGCATCTTTCTTCAACATAGCATTCAATGGCTGCACGATCTCTACAAAACCTGTTATAAACTTTTGAACAAAGTTAATTTTACCAAAAAATGATTTCAACTCTTTCCTACTGTTTGGTATTTGCAAATTTTTTATGGATTCTATTCTATCCGGATCAATTGAAATTCCATTTTCAGAAATGACATGGCCTAATAATTTACCTTCAGTTACGCCAAATATACATTTCTTAGGATTAAGGGAAATCCCATACCTCTCACATCGCTTGAGTACTTTCCTGAGGTCTTCAGCGTGGGTGGATGCATCCTTGGAATACACTGTTAAATCATCCATATACACAACAATGCATTTACCTGATAATCCACGGAATGCAACGTCCATGGCCCTCTGAAAAGTGGCACCTGCATTGATTAGACCAAAAGGCATTCTTCTATACGCATAATTTCCCCATTTGCAAGTGAAGGTGGTTTTTAGTCTATCTTCTCTATCAATTAAGACCTGATTATAACCTGAAAAACCATCTAAAAATGACATCATCTTTGCGCCATTTACTGCTTGCAGTACTTCGTCTATTGGGGGCAAAGGATAATTATCCTTTTCAGATGCCTTGTTTAAATTTCTAAAGTCTACGCACAACCTAATGTCTCCGTTTTTCTTCCTTACTGGTACTAAGTTAGCTACCCAGACAGAATGTCTGACTGGGAAAATTATTCCAGTGGACAGTAATTTTTTAACTTCCTCAAAGATTAAAGGCTCTAGAATGGCATTTACAGGCCTCTGTTTCTGCCTAAATGGTTTGACTTCTTTTCTTAAAGGTATTACGTGAGTTATGGTGGACTCATCAAATGTTTTCAAGTCTTCATAAGTCCATGCTATGACATGTTTATATTCTTTCAGAACGTCCAGAACCTCTTTTCTAATTTTCTCAGAGCAAGCTTTTCCGATTAGTACACTTTGTGGATTTAGCTCAGTCCCTAAGTTATGTAAATCACACCTACCCCCTTCTGTTTTGGGTAAGTCTTTCTGTCTTATTACCCCGTCGAAGTCAAAGATGTGTTCTAATTCAATCACTCCTTTTGGTAAGAAGTTGCTCTTTAAGTTGATCATATCTTCTTCGTCCCATGTTACTTCAGGCCTTTCTTGTTCATCAATGATTTGGGCCTCAAATGCCTCATTACAAGTCAGAAAATTAATAATTTGCTGATCCTCTCCAAATACCTGAAAGTGTGCAACGTTGTCTGGTATACTGGGCACGTTAACTAGCTCAACAGCAAATCGTCTTAATCCTAACAGTGTCAATGGCTCTAACGTACTAGCAGCAACTGCTAACGCATCTGGCCTATGGTTCAGCTCTCTAGGAATGTGCTCTATGTTAAAAGCATCAAACGAATCCATTAAACTCCATACTCTATGTCTGTAACTAATCATTTTCTTATAATTGCAGGCATATAGTTTCCTCACTTGTCTGACTACTAATTCAGAGTCTGAAAATACTCTGATGGTTTTTACCCCTTTCTTGATGGCCATGACAAGTCCTAAAATTAGGGCCTCATATTCAGCAATATTGTTAGTGCAGGAAAATTGTAATCTATATGCTGCCAAATATGATTTACCTTGAGGATCTATGAGTTCAATACCCGCACCTGCGCCCTGTTTTGATTTGGACCCATCACATTTTAACGTCCACATGCCATCTTTTCTTTTCTGATCTTTTACCTTGGCATACTTTGTCCCTTTTATTGCCGGTGGGGTGTTGTCTTGTTTATTCATGGGTTTTTCTGTTTGGTTATCTTGCATATGTGTGTTTTTAGTTTGCAACTTAGAAAGATAACTACCCTTGTCCTCTATTTCTTTTCCTAAATCTGGAATCAAGGCATCTATATTATCCTGAACATATCTCTGTGTTGGATCAGGATTCTCATTTTTCACTTGTGACTCTACCCTCCCTATGCACTTTTTGTATTCGTATTCAATGATGTCTTTGCATATTTCACAATTCTCCTCAGAATGTTGCCTATCATGGACTCTACACCTATTTTTATATAACTCACATTGGACTGGGAGATTGTGTGTAACGCACTCTTCCACCTCTCGTCTAATGGCACGACCAAATTTGTCTATTGCATTGTTTTCTTCATCTGAAGAATTTCCGTCAGACTCAATGAATAGTGCCGTTCTATTGTTGACACACTTCTTTCTAATGTTTAACATCATAATCTCTTCAATCTGCATCCCATTGTTGGTAATTCTATAGACACCTGGTTCAACAACAGCATATAATATTTCATTAGTTCGATTATACTCTGTTATCATATGTTTCATTCTGGGCTCTGCCTCTATTCTGATCTAGTTTGGGATGCCTCTCCAAGGTAACCACATGTGTGAAAAGTCAGTAGCCATATATCCGTTTAACGTCTTGGACCAATCCCTACTTAGCAACATTCCATAATTTACGGGTATATCCACTACTTGAATGTCAATGATTTGGCTTACCCTAGGGTCTGAAGCTAATTGCACTTGAATGTTCATGAGTTCTCCTATCACGCTAACCTCGGTCTTATCTAACTGCGTGACAACCTTGGCAGATTTGGTGGGAGTCAGCCCGAGAGTTTTACATATTCCTAAGGGCATTACGTTGGCTGAAGCACCAGAATCTACCATGCAATTGTGTATATTCTTCCCACCCAACCTAACAGTTAACAAGAAAGGTTGAGTATCCCTCTTATCCGCATGTATTACCACATTTGTATTGGAAGGCTGCTCAACTTTCTTACCCTTTTCCTTAGGTGGTGAATCACTATTAGGAACAGTTATATCAGCAGACACCTTGTTTGTTATGGATGTATCCAGGGATTTTAAAAAAGCATTTCTAATCCCTGGGGTCTTCAATAATTCATTTAGAGGTATACTAACCTTAATTTTCTTTATTTCCTCTGATAAGTAATTCATTAATCTTGTTGTCTCTATTGCTTCTGTCTTACTTGTTTGATCCTTTTGCACTGTTGTTTCATTATTTGTGTGCTGACTAGCTTTGAGTATGGCAGGATTGTTGCTAGCATTCTGATCTGGGGGTGTATTGATGTTATTCGGAGGAGTGGAAGTGGTAAAAGGTCCTCCCGGCCTAGGGTTGTTCCTCAAATTGTAGGTGTGGCTTTTATTTGTTTGTTGAAAGGCCTGCACCTCTTCTGTTTCATTTAATATCTCATTTTCAGATTCAAAAGGAAACTGAAAAGCATTTAACACAAAGGCTGATTCAGGATAAAGACTTTCACAACAGTATGGTTCATCCTCTATCAATTCATCCTCTTTCTCTTCTGCAGTTGCAAAGGTAAACGTTTCTAAGACTAATGCTGTGTCATATTCTGAGGGTACTACCTCATTACCCTTAGGAATGAGAAATTCAGAGGTAGGAGGCTGTACATCTATGTTGAAAATACTAGCTGCCAAGTGGAACTGTGGACAGTCGTGCTTAGCATGGGCATTGGTATTGTGAAATCTGCACCAATTTTTGGGTGCTGTACTGGCCATTTGTATGCTAGTCGTTTGTTTTGCACCATGATTATCTGTATTCTCAAAAGGAGAAGCTAGAGTACCATTGTTGGGCCCAGTGTTCCATGTCTTGGGTGGCCTAGGTTGATTCTGATTTTTGTTATTATTGCCCCAGGTCCTATTATCTATCACTGGCCCGCTATTTTGCATTGGTTGCCCCTGACTGGGGCCTTGATGCTGATTGTAGTTTTGGTTCTGATTGTACTGCTGATTTTGATTGAGACTATAATTCTGATTTTGGCCTTGGTTGTGATTTTGATGTGGATTGTAGTTTTGGTTGCTTCTTCCATAGAGGTTCTCATTTCTTAGCTGTGTCACTTCAGTTGTTAATCTTTTCAAATGTGCAGTAATTTCTTTGATTTCTTCCCTATCCTCTTGTGCTTTTGCCATAGTTACATCCCTAGGAAGTTGGAAGAAAGGCTGACCATTATTTTGACCGTTATTGGAAGTACTAGCCGTGTAAGGAGTTATAGCTTGGATTGGAGTAGGATTATACATAGGTGTGTAAGAAGGAACCAGATTTACTAGTGGAGCATGCTGCACAGGGACTCCATTCCATGGGTGTGCCTGATTCTGCACCCCAAAATTTCCTCCATTGACAAATGGACTATAAGTTGTATGCCTCATTTCTTGGTTCACTGAGGCTGCCTCTTTATAGGCTTTGGATATTGAATCTATGTCAGGTTTTCTTTTGACAAACATGGCGGTTAAAGGATCCAAGGCAGCATAGTACATAGCCAACAAGGGAGCATCATCTATGGTATAAGGGGCTACCAACCTAGAATAGGCCTTTTGAAATCTGTCATTGAAATTATCAATTAGCTCTCCCTCACCTCGTTTTATAGCAGCCAATTTATGATACAAAGCGCAAGGGTCAATGGGTCCTCTAAATCTTGACAGAAATGCTTCTTCCATAAGTGCCCAGGAAGAAATGTAACCATTGGGTAAGTTTACGTACCAGCTAGAGGCCTGCTCATTAAAGGTGTAAGGAAACAATCTACACACAACATCCTCGTGCTCTAACATAGCCCTAAAACATGCCTCCTTAAATATTCTAATATGATCTCCTGGGTCCTAATGCAACTGGTATTTGGGACATATCTTTTCCAGATTTTTTGGCATCTCATGATAATCATTGAAGAGTATGGGAGAATTGACATCGAAATAAGCCATTGCAGGCTTTTGAGCTTGACTTGAACCTGCAGGAATACCTGGATTGATTGGTGGATTAGGATTTGCAGGAGGATTGAGACCTCCAGGAGTGCCTGAACCAAGATTTAAAGATCTGAACAGTGATCTGTCAGGACTTACAATACTACGGATGTTAAAGGGTGACCCAGGAGGTGTTCCAGATGAACTTCCCGCTTGCGATATCTTTGGATTCCAAATTAAAGGGTTTTTACTTCGCCTTGTATCAGGTAGTTGCACAAATATATCTCCTGAACTGGATCTAGACCTAGTCACTCTATTGCTGTCGTTAGCCAGTTTGAAATGAAACCTAACTCAAGAAGGCCCTCCTTCTAGCGCTAGAAAACTGTTGATGATTGTTTTGATGCAATCATAACAATAAGTTAAAATTCACATATAATGAACTGAAACTATACTTGAAAGATAAGAAGGAATCATTTGAGATTCAACTAATCCCAAGTCTACAATGGTTCGGTTGGTCAAGTTCAGTTGGTCAATGTGAAGCTGTAATGTTCAAGGGGCCTTACGTAGTTTAGGTTTGTTTGGTGGTTTACTAGACTAAGAATATGCAAAAAGATCATGAGATATGTCAATACTTTTCATTCCTTTGCATAAAAGTGTTACTGTGCTGCAAGTTTTAGATGGTTTTTCTTAAATTTTTGCAGCTTTCTTCTTCATACATTTATGAAAACTGTCTACTTATAGCTCTGTTATGCATGCTTCTTCAAATTTGAGACAATTTCCTTTAGATTTCTACGTTTTCAGCTAAATATTTCAGATGGGTTGGGAAAAGTTAGAAAGATCTAATCTATACCTCATTTAATCTACCGAAGGATCTAATTGTTTCTGTTATGCACTATGTAAATACCACAGTAATTTGATCAAATCCACAGTAAAAAAACCTTAAATGCAAGTTCTGAGCATTTTCACAAACATACATTTAAAAGTGCAAGCTCTCAAAGAAAATATTTCAAAACACAAAGAACAGCAAGAGAACACTCAGAAGATAGATGCAGAACTCCAGATTCTATTGTATTAGAAACGAATAGTCATACATGATTTACAATGTAGGAATGACTCTTAGTTTCATTGATCATATTACAGAGAACTTACAAGCTTTACAAATACAGTAAGGCAGCCAGACATTCCACGCGCACCTTACTACAGACAAACAGGCGACCTCCTTCTTCTACTTCTAATCTATGCTAAGCTAACTTGCTGTATGTTCCTAAAAAAATATCTCTGTTGCAGCCCCTGTTGTTTTCCTAAAATCCCTGTTGTAAAGTATTACAGTGTAGAGAGGCACAATATAAAGACATTCTGATTGTCCTCACTACAGCAGAAACCTAACTGAACCCCTGGTTCAAACCCCTGGTTACAGCAATAAATACAGGTGAACCAGCTCTTCAAAATATCTCTGAGCAGTGTCAAATCTGGGTGAAATATTGCCCCTTCTAAGAAGTTCCAGCAGTTTGGCAATAACTTCTGTTTGTCTGTTGTAGTAATACCCTCAACTGCAACTTTGTCCTTTATTTGAATGGCCTTGACTTCCTCACACTTCATCTTTATCTTCCTGCTCCTGAGATCGGATTTCCTTCCTCCATGAGGTCACTGTGTTGACTTTCCAGGTGCTTCCTCAACTGCAAGCCTGCAAGACAAGACAAGCAATAAGTATTTCATTTATCACATAAACAGCAGGAAATTAAAATAATCATTTAAATCCAGGTGACTGTGCAAAATTGTGGAAATCAGGTCCAAAATACTCTTAAAACGCGTTCAAAACGCATACAGGCTGCTCAAAACCCATCGGGTCAACAATCGCTGACCGGGAAAATGCTACGGGCGCCAAAAAACGTTTTAAAATTCCACCACCTCATTTCCCGCCCATCGGCGTGACTATCGCCATCGGCGTGTCAAAAAAAATCGCTCGGCCGATGTTCTTTGTTTGGCTGATAGCAAGACTTAAAACTTTCGTCTGCATGATATTTTGGAAATATGATGCTCCCCCTTCCGAAGGTCCAAATGACGTCATCAGGATGTTTCGCTTCTGTATATTGGGGAAAAGAATGACACCATCATCATCTTCATGTTGAAGGAAAAAATAGGAGGATATGAAATATGATCCTGCTGCTGAGGAAAGGAATATGATGGTGACGTCATCGTCATATTCGGGCTTCATTAAAATGCAAAAGATGACGTCATCGTCATGTTTAGTTAAGATCAGGGGATAAATGTAAAATCGGGCCACCTAAGGAGCATGATCAGGATGATGATTGTAATATGACCCCTTTGCGGCCAAGGTAACCCTCTCAAAAGATCAGGATGATGATGATCATCAGGATATTTGCTTCTTCGTTTATCAGATCGGGATGACGTCATCATGATACCTGGGGCTTTTGTTAAACTTAGCACATTACGTCATCATCATATTCGCGAACCGGATCATGTTTTGGAAAAAATATCCTACCAAAGGGAAATGTGATGATGATGATCATCAGGATATTTGCAAAAGGTGATATTTCTCGGCAGGAGGACTTTACGAAATATCGGGTAGACAAACAAGATCATGATGACCTTGACAATATGACAGGATAAAAAAATATGATGATCCTCCTCATCGAATATCATGATGACGTTTTCATCATTTTCCATCTTCGAAGCATGAGGATGAGTTGAGGTCATCATCAGGTTAGCGCTAGGGTGATATTTAAAATATGATCATGCTGTTGAGGAATGGAATATCACCCTCCCTTAAAAGATAGGGTGATCATCATGATCATGCAAAAGGAGATCAGGAGGATATGAAGACGTCATCATCATCTTAGCGAATTTCAGCAAATATGACCCTCTTGTGAAAGATCAGGATGATGACCCTCCGATAGGATTTTGGCATGCGCATGCAAATTATGCAGATGGTGGATTTTCTAAGCAGGGTGATCTTATAATATCAGCATGATATTATAATATTAGGTAATGTTAAAATATCAGCATGATGCTCGCGATACAAAAGACCGCTCGACGGGGAAAACTTACTATGACTTAAAGTTGACGTCCGGATATTTGAACCTCAGGATATTATCGGGGGGGCATTTCAAATATGATGATGATGTTCTTCATACAACAAAACCAAGTTTATAAAATATGACCCTCCTAAAATCATGATGCTCACGATGCGCATAAGGCCATTTGACGGGTAAAGGGCACTACCACCTAAGATTGACGTTCGGATATTTCGACTGCATGATTTTTATTAGGTGATAGATCAAGATCATGATGACCTTGACAACATGAAAAAATATGATGATCACTTGCGATTATCAGGTTTGACCAAAACTTTGATTGCTCATAACTCCCTCATATGGACGAATTTTCAGGTGATGTAAAAGGCAAACCTGCCTAGAATTTCAAGCTCTTTCTAATTATGAGGTCACAGAAACAAAATATGAACTTTGACAAACTGACCTCATGATGATGATGCACCTGACTTATTTTTACCAAACCGCCAGAAAGCAGAAAAACACAAGCAGAAGCAAAAAAAGCAAAGCGACAGCAGGGGTCCCCATTTTGCTAAGGAGCAATAATGGGGCGTGTTGTGAACATCACAACAGGATTCATCTCCCAATCAATGGGATTCATCTCAAACCTTTCTTTTAGCATGGTTATGAGACCTTGTAAATGGATTAGATGTTCCCTTTCAATAAGTGCCCTTGTTCTCTGCTATATTCTCATTAGGAGGATACATGCTTTCTTATTGTCTTGTTTTGTCTTGGTAGTCGGCCCTGGTCATTTTAGATCCCCTATTCTTGTTGCAGTCTCTTTTGACCCTATGCCCAATGGATGTGTAAGGCCACTGATCTATTTGTTTAGCAGGCAAACATCCCTGAGAGGTCGCCAAATTGTTGGCATATTTTGCCTGGCCCCAAAGTATTCATGTTCCCCTCCTATCAAAAAAATCTGATCAAAGAAAGCCTAAATAGGAGGAGGAAAAGCCTAAATCCTTCATGATCCTCATGTTTTGCCTTGCAAAAATCCCTAGGGTCTCATATGGATAATCTTTACAAAAAATCCAGAAAAACCCATAAATCGTTTGCCTTCAAGTCCTCCTTCTCAGAGATTTCCATCTTTTACTTAGTCATTTTGGCATGGATATCCTGATGACATCATTCGGATCTTAGATAACATCCTGAATATTATCTTAATGTCCTGGACCTTAGTTAATGTCTCGATATCCCCTTCATGTTCGGACCTTAGTTAACATTCAGATGTTTTCTAAACATCTAGATCTTAACTAATATCCAGGTCCTTTGCGAATGTGCAAAAAGTTATGAATATGATGATGATGTCATCTGGATATTTCCTAATATCCAGATCCTAAGTTAATGTCCATGCCCTTGCGAATATCTTGATGATGTCATCCAGATCCCCCCGAAGAAGTGCATATGATGATGATATCATCCAGACATTCTGCCTCTAGCATATTATCCTATAGTGCTAATATCCTGATGATGTCATCTAGATCCCCTCTTCAATGAAGTTCTTCATACCGATGACATCATTAGGATATTCAAAGGGTGCTGCATAAAGTGGCATCCGGATATTAAGTTAATATCTGAATATCAAGTTAATATCATGATGATGGATATTCATGCAGATGATGGCCCCTCCATGTTGCAAAGAAAAATTTGACGGGTACATCTAGATATTAGGATGGCTACCGAATGAGGAAGGATATGCAGGCTCGACCGACAAGACGTCTCAGGGACTGACTTGAAGTGTTATAGAGGTAGATATTTCATATTGATTTGAGTTGATGAGCTCTACATATGAAATTCAAGGGGATGGTTCGACTCTTCAATGCGAAAGGACTCTGGTGGCTCGGTGGCAGATCCTTTTGTGATCTGTGATAATGTTTTTCTCCTTTTCTTCAATGTCGTGTCCTATCTTGTGTATGGGCAACATTTTCTAGGGTCATAGATCTGCCAAAGGCATGGTCTCTTTCCTCCTAGTCATTGGTTTCTGGCTTTACATTGATGGTGGTGTTGGTGGTCTTAGTTCCTGTGCATCTGCCTCAGCACCCTCTACACAAGAATTTGATCTATAAAAAGCATTGTAAATCTTCAGTAAGAGAGTTAGTAATTCCTAGGTTGTTATACTACCAAATTTCTTGTAGCCAAACCTCTTAGTGTAATTGCATTATTATTGGAATGTGTCTCACTGTTCCTATAGTTCGGCCTCTGTTGTCTTCTGATTAATCCACCAATGATTGTAATTAATTAGACTATGCCTACTTCTATTACTGGTTATTTTATATTATAATAGTTTATGGCCTTCATAATCAATATATGCAAGATATCTTGCCTCTTTTATGCTCTAATTTTTGTGTTTCACTTGAATTTGTAATCTGTTCTGTGAGTAAAATGGCTCCTCTATAGGTTAGGTCTTCATGACTAAGCCTCAGTCAGCCCTATAATTCTGTGTAAACTCCCATTGTGATTGAGATCATTGTTGTGTCTCTTCCAAGATTACTACTACTCATTAAATTTGGTGCATCACCTCTTTCCCATTAAGTTTCTTCCTAACCCTTTTTCCCTATAGCATTAGCACTAGGTTTAGATAGTTTTCTCTAAGCATTACACTTAGAATGAGGAACCATCCTTTTCTGGAGGTCTGATCTCAACTTGTAAGGTCCCACACCTTGAGATCATTCCCATTGTGTCATTAGAATGCTTGGACTCTCTTCAAACTAGGTGTAATTCTATGTGATAATAGGAACATTTGGCAATCGTAAAGTACATGTCACCTTTGGGGGGCATGGGCTTTGCGAGAGCTCGTGTTCCCTTGTGTGTTTTCTCTATACCTTAATGTGCTTGAGATCGATACATGATATCAACCACCTTAAGGTGAGGGCATATATAAGGTAACTTTGTTGTAAGTATGGGCCTAACCGGTGTTGTCATTGATGTCAACATACTCCTGTTGCATTGATAATAAGGATTGGATGAGTTGTATGCTGAGGATATTGAGAAAATTAGTCCTATCAGGAATAGAGAAGAACAATGAAGACAGTAAGGTAAAGTTCCTAGCTAAGATGAAGATCAGAGGATGCGCATCAAAGGGTTTGTTGATATGTGTCTTAAGATTATCCAGTAAATATTTGAGAGGTCCGCATGAAGATTTGAAGAAGTTATGGCCACTTCAGTAAAACTAGTTTGGCAGATGTTCAGAGGTGATAGAGTGACACAGATAGGTGCGATGATATCCAGAAATGCAATATCTTGTTCTGTGGATTTGGTGGAGTGTTTAGGAAGTCAATGTGAATTGACAACTCAATTGGTTCGTGGTCTGGAGGTCCGCAAGCATCTATTCCAATATGACAGTGATGACAAACTATGTTCTTGAGGTTCTGGATGAAGGAGAGAAAGATTCCAGTAAGTAGGAGTGTGGATGTTCTTGGTGATTTAGGCAAGCTTGTGGAGGTCTTTGGATTGTGTCCAGTTCATGTTGGTGGTCTGCATTAAAGATTGAGCTCGTAATTGAAGAATTACTTCCGGATGATGATGTTCTTTCTAAGTTTAGCCGACCGTATGAGTTACACATCTTGCAGATAATCTTGAAGATGTTCTGTGAAGCATGGCATGTTCCTCAAAGAACCTTGAAGTCTCAGATCTGTGTAGTCGACCATGTGTTGATCCGTGTGAAGTCCTTTTGTAATTAGTCATATATATTTGCTCTGTAAAGTATGCTGACTTGGATGATTATCCCAAAGTCAAATGTCTTGTATAAATAAGAAGTTGTGAAGTCATTTCAAATGAATATTGGTGGAGATGAGAGTGTGGTAGAGAGGAGTAGAGCGAAAGGCAGAGCAGAAGTATTGGGCTTAAATGGAACTGACTCAAGCATGGTGAAGATGCTATTCTTTAGTTCAAGTATGTAATATTTATCATTCTGTAGATAGTGTGTCTCCTGTAGGTAGTGGGCCTCTTGTGAGCAGTGTGCTTGGGTAGTGAGCCCTAATTGGCATGTGCCATTTTGTTCTTCTTATTCTTTTACGAGAGAATACAATCTAGGGTTAGTCACCCTGTGGTTTTTCGCTTAACCGGGTTTTCCACGTTAAAATCTTGGTGTCATATGTGTTAATGTGTTTCTGCTCTTGAATTGTTGCATTATGTTTCCATGATTGATTTATTATTATGTTGGTGAATTACAAGAAGGATTTAAGTGATTAATTGGAAGAAAGTTTTAGACAACTAATTCACCCCCCCTCTCAGTTGTCTATCCTGAATCTAACAATTGGTATCAGAGCTAAGTTCCTCTAAAAGAGTTTAATTGCTTGAGGAGATCCAGGATGTCGTCCTACAAGAAGGATAGTCTGAAGTTTGATGGAACCAATTTTACTCTTTGGAAAAGTTGCATGGAATGTCACTTGGAATGTATGGGAATGCAATATTGGATCATGGCTTCAAAGAAGTATGTTCCTCCACAGAATGGTCTGAGTACCATAGATGAAATCAGAGATGCTGAAAACAATCTTCGAGCTAAAGAAGCTCTACTAAGTGCCTTATCTGATTCAGAGCTGACAAATGTTATTGATCTAAAAACTACATATGAGATTTGGGAAAATTGGAACTTCTGCATGAAGGAGATAAGTATGTTAAATGTGCCAAGCTACAAAGTCTGAAAGGAAAATTTGAAACCCTGAAGATGAGAGAAGTTGAAAATATCACTACATTCATGCCAAGAGTAAATGAGCTTGTTTGTGGCATCAGATGTGATGGTGGAACCGTGGATGAAGATGAGATTGTTGCCAAAGTTCTTAGATCCCTTCCTGATTCTTACAAATACAAGGTTGCTACTATTGAGGAATTCAGATCTTTTTCAAATATCACAAGAGATCAATTGGTTGGTAAATTAGCTGCATTTGAATTGGCCAAGTTTAGAGATGCACCCCCCAAGACTGAATCTACTTTCAAAGCTAGTGCCTCTGTAAAAGAAAAACAAAAGTTTGATCCAGGAGAGAACTCCTCAAAGAAACTATCATGGTATGAAAAAGCAAGAAAAGATCTGGAAGAAGATGAAGTAGAAGCTACTCAACTTGAAGCCCTTATTGCAAAAAGACTGCCAAGAGGATCCAGTAAGTATGAAGGAAAATTGCCCTTCAAATGTTTTAACTGCAATAAGATTGGTCATTTTGCCTTAAGGTGTCCGGAAAGATTTTCAAGAGCAAATTCAAACAGATCAAGATTCCAAAAGAAATGTTACTAGGTTCATGAAGATGATGATGATGGAGTAACAGATGATGAATCAGAGACATGAAATGAATTTGGAAGTGACTGGCTGTTTATTGCCATCAAGGAAGAAGATCCAATGCCCTCTGAATTTGTCAATCATAAAATGGTAGAAAGAGCTCTAGCTTCCCAAGTTAAAGAAAAGGATGATTAGGTCATTGACAGTGGATGTTCCCACCATATGACAGGTGACAAAAATAATTTCATAGATTTAGAAAGATATGGAGTGGTAAAATTTGGTGATATATCTTCTGGCAGAATCAGAGGTAGAGAAACCATTTCTTTTGATGGAAAGAACAAAACCAGTAATGTACTGTATGTTGAAGGTTTTAAGCACAATCTTCTTCGTGTTGGATAGTTGGTGGACAAAGGCTATGATCTTTGATTCAAAAATAGAAAATGCAAGATCTTTGAAAGTTTCAGAACAGAGATTGCATCTGGTACTCAAACAAAAGGCAATATCTTCCACTTGGTTGGTACTAGTAAAAGTTGTTTATCTGTTCAAATTGATCAGAGTTGGTTGTGGCATAGGAGAATGTGTCATGTGAATCTTGATAATATCATCAAGATAAGCAACACTCATGTTGTAAGAGATCTTCCAAGACTAGTGAAACCTACTAATGGTTTGTATAAAGAATGTTAGTTGGTTAAGAAAAGCAGAGTCACATTCAAAAGTAAGGAACAGTCTCCTACCGGATTATTGGACTTAGTTCATACTGATCTATGTGACTTTTTTGAAAGAGAAATCTGAGGCTCTTGAGAAATTCAAAATATTCAAGGCTATGGTAGAGAATGAAACTGGATTAAACATAAAATGTCTTAGGTCTGATAGAGGTGGAGAATTCACATCCGGGGAGTTCATACAATTCTATGAGAAACATGGGATAAAAAGACAATTGTCTGCTCCAAGGACTCCACAGTAGAATGGAGTAGTGGAGAGATAGAACCAAACCATCCAGGAAGCATCTAGAACCATGATGATGGAAGCAAATGTTCCTCAAATCTACTGGAGAGAAGTTGTAAGCATTGTTGTCTACACTCTTAATCGAGTACAAATCAGAAGCAATACTGGTAAGACCCCTTATGAACTCTAGTTTGGCATCACTCCCACTATGAAGTATTTCAGAGTCTTTGGTAGCAAATGTTACATTAAAAGAGATGAAGATCTAGACAAATTTGATTCTAGAAGTGATGAAGGAATATTCTTGGGTTATTCTACTCAAAGCAAAGCATACCGATGTTATAACAAGAGATTGAGAAAGATTATAGAAAGTACAAATGTGAAGGTTGATGAAGGTATTAAAAACCCTCAAGGTTTTATGAATATGATGAAGATGATCAGAATGATGTTCTGGTCCAAGAAGTCCAAGCCCCTTCTAAAATTTAGATCAAGACTGATATGGTGAATCAGGAAGAAGAGATAAGTTTGAATGAACCTGTTCAAGAAACAGAAGTGCAAGAAATTCCCAAAATTCTCAGGTATGTAAGACTGAATCACTCTGAAGATCAGATCATAGGTGAAAAAAGAAAAGGTGTTCAAACAAGAAGAAAGATTGCTCAAGACTTAGAAGAGTATTGTCTGATTTCAAAGATTGAACCAAAGTCAGTGAATAAAGTATGCAATGATGAAAGCTAGACTAAAGCAATGGAGGAAGAGCTAATGCAAATTGAGAAAAATCACACTTGGGATCTTGTTCCTAGACCTAGAAACAAGAATGTGATTGGAACCAAATGGGTCTTCTAGAATAAACTGAATGAAGATGGTGAAGTAGTCAAAAACAAAGCCGGATTGGTCTGCAAGGGTTACTCTCAACTAGAAGGAGTTGATTTTGAAGAAACTTTTGCTCCGGTGGAAAGAATTAAAGCAGTTAGATTATTTCTTGCCTTTGCTGCCTTCAAGTACTTCAAAGTATATCAGATGGATGTCAAGTCTGCCTTCCTGAATGGTGACTTGGAAGAAGAAGTATGCATTGGGCAACCGGATGGATTTCAATTGTCTGATCATGGTGATATGGTCTGCAAGTTGAAGAAAGCATTGTATGGACTCAAACAAGCCCCAAAAGCCTGGTATGAAAGATTGGATAGGCATCTTTTGAAGATTGGTTTCAACAAAGGTACTGCTGACAGTAACTTGTACTTCAAAATTGATCATGAAAACATCTTAATTGTTGAAGTGTTTGTTGATGATATCATTTTTGGAGGAAGACATAGTATGTGCAAAACTTTTGAAAATTAAATGAAAAGTGAATTTGAGATGTCCATGTTTGGGGAAATAAATTTCTTCTTGGGTTTGCAAATCATTCAAACAAAGAAAGGAATCTTCATTTCACAAACCAAATATGTGAAAGAATTGTTGAAGAAATTTGGGATGGAAGACTCAAAACCAATGAGTACCCCCATGGCAACTGGATGTAAATTGAGCAAAGATGATGACTCTCCTAAGACTGATAAGAAAAAGTACCGGTCAATGATTGGAGGATTATTGTATCTCACTCAAACTAGACCTGACATTATGAATGTTGTTGGTCTTGTTGCTAATTTCCAAGTTGATCCTAGAGAATCTCATGTCATGACAATCAAGAGGATTCCTAGATATCTAAAAGGGATAGTTGAGTATGGTTTATGGTATCATAGAGATCATGATTTCTCACTTCATGCATATACAGATGTGGATTGGGTAGGAGATGTAGATGACCGGAAGAGTACTAGTGGTGGAGCATTCTTTCTAGGGAAAAGATTGGTTTCTTGGCTGAGCAAGAAACAAGAGGCAATATCTCTGTCCACTGTAGAAGCAGAATATATTGCAGCAGTAGGTAGTTACATTGAAGTATTATGGATGAAGCAAATGCTAAGAGACATCAAAGTGGAGTATGAGGAACCTATCACAATCTTCTGTGATAATTCAAGCACAATAAATATATCAAAAAATCTAGTGTTGCATTCAAAGACAAAACATATATCCATCAAGTTTCACTTTTTGAGAGAACAAGTGAACAAGAATGAAGTCAGATTGGAGTTTGTGCCCTCTAAGGATCAGATTGTAGACATTTTTACTAAACCTCTACCTAAGGACTCTTTTGAGTATCTCAGGGAGAAGTTAGGGGTTATTACCCCTCTGGTTCTAAATTAAGGTGCACTGATTTGCATTAGTCCAGTGGATCTCACAGTCATATCTTATGGTCCAGATTGATTTTGGGAAGCCGCTACTCAGGGGGAGCAATTGGTATGATTCTGAAGTGATGCAAGTATGTGCCATTTTCCATTGATGTCAAAGGGGGAGAGAAGACATGTGAAAAATAAAAAGTGGCTGCTGATCAAAGGGGAAGCAGTAAAGGAAGAGAAGACATGTGAATGGTTGCTATTGATAGGGAGAATTATGTCAGTCAATGAGGAGAAGTTCTTGTCTTGATGGTTAAAATAGTTTTTCACATCATATGTTGCCATCAATGACAAAGGGGGAGATTGTTGCAAGTATGGGCCTAACTGGTGTTGTCATTGATGTCAGCATACTCTTGTTTCATTGATGGTAAGGATTGGATGAGTTGTATGCTGAGGATATTGAGAAAAGTAGTCCTATCAGGAACAGAGAAGAATAGTGAAAATAGTAAGGTAAAGTTCCCAGCTAAGATGAAGATAAGAGGATGCTCATCAAAGGGTTTGTTGATATGTGTCTTAAGATGATCTAGTAAAGATTTGAAAGGTCTGCATGAAGATTTGAAGAAGTTATGGCCACTTGAGTAAAACTAGTTCTAGTAGATGTTCAGAGGTGACAGAGTGACATAGATAGGTTTGGTGAGATCCAAAAATGCAATATCTTGTTTTGCAGATTTAGTGGAGTGTTTAGGAAGTCAATGTGAATTGACAACTCAATTGGTTCATGGTCTAGAGGTCCGCAAGCATCTATTCCATTATGACAATGATGACAGACTGTGTTCTTGAGGTTTCGGATGAAGGAGAGAAAGATTTCAGTAAGCAGAAGGAGTGTGGATGTTCTTAGTGATTTAGGCAAGCTTGTGGAGGTCTTTGGATTGTGTCCAATTCGTGTTGGTGGTCCTCATTAAAGATTAAGCTTGTAATTGAATAATTCCTTCCGAATTATGATGTTCTTCCTAAGTTTGGCCGACTGGTTGAGTTACACATCTTGCGGATGATCTTGAAGATGTTCTATGAAGCATGGCGTGTTCCTCAAAGAAGATTAAAGTCTCAGATCTATGTAGCCGATAGTGTGTTGATTTGCGTGAAGTCTTTTTGTAATTAGTCATATGTATTTGCTCTGTAAAGTATGTTGACTAGGATGATTATCCCAAAGTCAAATGTCTTGTATAAATAAGTTGTGAAGTCATTTCAAATGAATATTGGCAAAGATGAGAGTGTGGTAGAGAGGAGCAGAGTGAAAGGCAGAGTAGAAGTATTGGGCTTAAATGGAACTAACTCAAGCATGGTGAAGATGCTATTTTTTAGTTCAAGTATGTAATATTTATCATTCTATAGACAGTGTGTCTCTTGTAGGCAGTGGGCCTCTTGTGAGCAGTGTGCTTAGGCAGTGAGCCCTAATTGGCATGTGCCATTTTGTTCTTCTTATTCTTTTAATAGAGAATACAATCTTTGGTTAGTCACCCCGTGGTTTTTCCCTTAACCGGGTTTTCCACGTTAAAATCTTGGTGTCATATGTGTTAATGTGTTTCTGCTCTTGAATTGTTGCATTATGTTTCCATGATTGATTTATTATTATGCTGGTGAATTACAAGAAGGATTTAAGTGATTAATTGGAAGAAAGTTTTAGACAACTAATTCACCCCCCCTCACAGTTGTCTGTCCTAAATCTAACAAAGTTGTGTTATGATTTTGGTACTAAGGAAGCGTGTTTGAAGCCCTCTACGGAGGTGGGAATTTGTATCTCTGAGCATGTGCACATCTTTCCTTTCTATATTGCAATCATTTAAGCCCTCTACAGAGGCTGGCATGGTGTATTTCTCGAGGAGATTGCACATCCTGTCATTTTCTAAAATTCCTCTGAGCAGGTGGGGAGCAGATCTGAGACTATCCTAAGCCTTAAGCGTGTCTTCAGTGATTGTTGTGATGAAGTGCAATCATCGGTGTGTGCCTATAATGTGCCTAAGATGGTCACAAACCTAGCAATAGGTTTCTTCCATCGCTTGGCTGCTGTGTTTTCTCCATGTCTTCCATGTGTGTGTATGGCGTGATTGTTCCCAAGCATAGTTTCAAGACTGGTGGCGATGAGCTCCTCCTATGCTTTGGGATTTGTATGGCGTGTTTGTTCTCAAGTGTAGTTTCAAGACTAGCGGCGATGAGCTCCTCCTACACTTTGAGATTGCTTTGGCATGTCTGTTACCCTTATGCAGTTTCAAGATTGGTGGCAGTGAGCTCCTCCTGCATTTGGGTTATGTCTTTAATTTCCTTGTACTTACATTTGCATTTCATATATAATAAAATAAAAAAGAAAATAATCACTGCATTCATTGTATTCACTATGTCTTGTGCATCTTCAATGTTGTCTTCTCCACATTTTGCATGACTGTAACTATCTTCTCCATGATTTGCATGCCTGTTACTGTCTTCAATGTGTTTGGCGTGTCTTCACCATGCTTGGCATGTTTGTTGTGTTTGTTGACCATACTTTAATGCATGTATTGGCCTTGCATTTATACATACATTAAAGTGGGGGCTAAATGTTATGTCAGAAAATGTCCCCTTGGGGACTTTTCCCTCTTAAGGTTTATCTCCCGGGTCCTTAGAATGCATTTAGAGCATCTTGCATGATAATTTTGAATCCTGATGAGAAAACCTTGAAGTCTTATGGCAAATAGGACCTAGGGGGTGACATTTTGATGATCCTTGAACAAAAATGGGAGGGTGGACTTGGGCACTAGTGCCCTATTCGTGCCTTATTTTGGGTATGCCCTAAAATTTCATGTTGATTTTATGACAATTATTTAGGTCCTATGGCGACATCTCAAGTTTGAATTATGAAATTCTTAGCAGGAATCTTTGTAGTTGCATATATAAGCATGTTTAGGTTTTCATTTAGATTTACTAGAAGATGATTGCAAACTTTATGCATTTTTTTGATTTCAAGATATTCATTGTTGCAAGAGCAGAGCATTGTTATTGTGTTTGTGATTGCAGATTTGAATTCATCTTCTCATGTGATTGAAGAGCCTTCATTTATGTGAGATCTACACTTCAAGGTGATATCTATTGTGTTTTCAATCATTTATCATTTAGATTTTGCCTCTATCCCACCGGGATACACACTCTCATCTGACAATAGTGTTTAGAAGACTTGAATGTCTCTCTAGGGCTTGACCAAGGCAAACCCCTAAACACCACAACCCCCTCCCACACTCCTTTATGATTACAAGTTACAGGTACCGTGTTTCGCAGAGTGGAGTTGTAGAAGGAGGTTGCAAACAAAAAGGATTCAGGATCTGAAAGAAAGAAGATAGAGTTTGACATTTTGGGACTTGGGTGCTACCACCATTGTCCTTTGGAATTACAGACATGGAAATGAAAGATACAGTGTAGATCAGTGTCGGAAGGAGATCCTGATTCTATGTAGAAAATAGTACCTTGGACTAGGGTGTTAGTCCCAGTGTCCCTGACTATTGTGCATTTTGAACTTCAAAAAATAGTGAGTTAATAATCTATGCCCTTCACCTTAGTCTGAAAGGATTTGTCGTAATTCATCAATTTGCTTACTATTTTTCTTATTTCAGGTTTTAAGAGTAATTGAGCATCAAATTGAGATATTATTTGATACATCTAATCTTCTGCATTGTTCCAAGAGGCAGCCCAACCTAATAGATGAATTCTCTCGCTTAGTGGAGATTCAACTTAGTTGATATGCACTTGAATGTTTGGTGAGAAGGGAGGATTTGCCTTTGAAAGCTAAACAAAACCAATTCCCCCTTTTTCCCCCTAAACAAGTTCTAAAAATGCCAAAGGGTATTATTAATGAGATTGAAAAATCATTGAGAGACTTTCTTTGGAAGGGTAATGTAGAGAAGGAATGGAAAATTGCTCTTATAGCCTGGGAAAAGATTTGTTCTTATATTCATAGTGGGGGGACTGGGATTCATAATCTGGAAGCACATAATTTGGCATTAGGAGCTAAGTTAGCCTAGAATTTATATACAAAGCCTTAGTCAAAATGGTGCAAATTAATGAAATTTAAATAGTTGGATTCCCCTTCTCCAAAAAAAGTTTTTACTGTCTCTAATCCTCCTTTGGGGTCAAATATGTGGAATTTCCTTGTGGATTATAGAAGAGTTATCCTCCCTCACTTGTCTTGGGTGGTTCATAGTGGAAATAAGGCTTCTTTTTAGTATGATTCATGGAATGGTTTTCCTCCTTTGTGTCAACAATCAAGTCTTAATCAAGCTCAAGAAATTCTTTCAAACTTATGGGGTTCTAAGGTACAAGATTATTTCTCTCTATCTAGTGATTCTACTTTCTCTATAGTGGAGTGGAAAGATTTTACAAAGTGCCCCTTCCCTTGTAATTAGAATGATTTGTTAGTCTCCATTTTGAAGAATAGAAAAATCATTTATTCAGGTAAATATGATGAATTAGTGTAGTCTTTCTCCAAATCAAGGAAGTATTTAGTGAAGGAAGGTTATAGATATATTCTTCAGAAAAGAATAATTGATTATAGATGGCCCTTTTCATTATGTTGGAATAAAGCATGTTTTCTAAAGGCTAGTTATTTTTCTTGGCTAGCATTCAATAATAAGATCCTAACAAGTCAAAGGTTGGTAAAATTGGGTATTGCTGATTCTTGTAAGTACTTGCTTTGTGGAATGGTTGAAGAAAGTATAGATCATTTTTTAGTGACTTGCCCTTTTGCTTCTGCTTGTTCGTATTGGGTTTGTAAAAAATTGAGCCAGTACTCCCCTTTTCCAGGTTCTTTGGAAGATCTCTTTTGTAGTTGGCCTTTTTATATAAAGAATCTACTTTTTTAGATTTGTGGATAGTCTCTCCTTCGATTATCATTTGGAGCATTTGGCTAGAAAGGAATAGAAGGATCTTTAGAAAAGAATGCAGAAGTTTAGAAGAAGTCTTCTCCATAGTAGAAAATTCAATTTGTGAAGTAGTTATGTCACATCTTTAAAGATCAGGGATCTCTAATCTATCTATCTCTTCCTGGGATGCTCTAATGGTTTCTAAGTGGAAGTATTTAAGATCTCCCCCTTCTAATTGTTTTTCTAATTCAAATAAAGTTGATAGGAGTCTAAGCTAGGTGTTTAGGTTCCACCTAATGATTCTAAGTTTAAACTAAATTTTTGTGGAGCTGCCAGAGGGAACCCAAACCCCTCGGCAGTAGGATGTGTTATCAAAAATTCATCTAGCAAGTTCATTGTTGGATTATCCAAGAACATTCCTGATGGATCTAATAATCAGGTTGAGGCTACTACATTTGTAGAGGGTTTAAGATTAGACCTAAAGGAGGGAATTAGAAATATTAGTGTTGAAGGTGATTCTTTGACTATTATCAATGCTCCAAAATCTAAAGTTTTCATTAATTGGAGGATTAGTTATATTCTACAAGAGGCTTGGAAATTGTTGGAATTTTTTTACCACTTTTTTATACACCACTACTACAAAGAGGCTAATAGTCTAGTTGATGGCTTAGCTAATTTAGAATTGGATTAACATATGGAGTTCATGGTATTTGATAAGGAATAAATTAAGGATTTCCCCCAACTACTGTCTATTGTTGAAAGGGAGGTCAAAAGGAATTGAAAGCGTTGAGGACTCATTTTCTAATCTGGATCATCTACTAGCTGTCCATTGACTTGAGGGAGTTGTTTAGCACCTACGTGGCTTTGTGCCACATACTTTTCTTCTAACATTTTGTTTTTGGTTGTAGGTACTATTGTCTAGTCAAGGTTGGTGAATTCATTTCTACTTCTTTTTCATTTAGTGTGAGATTTGCTATAGAATTAGAAGTACTAGCAGATGCATTATTTAAAACATGCTAAATCTTACATCTCATCCTTTGTAATCTTTCCTCAAGAGTGTTTGCAAGATTTTATTTAATGCTAATTTGTGTGATTGGATGGATCATCATTATCCCTTCCTTCACGTAGGTGCTATTTATTCCATATCTTATTCATTGTTCATGCATTCTTATTGTTCATCTCTAGCAATGGAGAAATAGATTAATTAGATAGTGTTTTTCCCAATCCAAAAGTGGGAAAGGTCATTTATGGGGTCTAATGATTTAGAGGCTTTGGTGTTGGTCTTTGCCTTAGATGGTGAGGATGTAGAAGACGCAATCTGCAAAGTAAGTGGTAAGGACCTATTGGAAATGCAACCTCACTCTCTATATCCTTCTTAGTTACTTTCATCCCTTACTTCAAACACCATGGACTTGGCTCAAGACTTCAATATTTTAAGGAATCTTGTTATTAAGTAGTCTCATGCATTTCTTTTCATAGAAGAATCTTTGGTTACTACATTTCAAGGTTACGACCTCTTCAAACATAGAGCCATGGTTGGGGGTTTATTCTCCCATTGTCAAATAGATCATGTTCCTTCTTTCACCTACATTTTCAATGTAGTACAACATGGTTTGGAGAATGAGTGTGAGCCCACAATAGCCAACTCTCTGAGAGCTCACAGGGATGAAATTGACAATGACCTTGCATCCAAAATCAAAGGCAAATTTCACTCCATTTTATTTCTTATGCAGCATCAGCCTCAAATTCCTCCACCTCCAGGAGACTTTGTTGAAGAGGATAGAGATGTCAACAATACTATTATGGCTAAAGATCTTTCTAGGTTGGTGTTCGACATGAATGAGCCTCTTGTCTAAGGCTCTAGTACCTCCTTAATATAAACAAACTATAGTTTTTTGTTGTTTTTCTAGGTTATATGGGCATTTTGTATACCAATCACTGGTGTTAACTTTGTCATCCATAGTAGGGTGATTATATCAGGGCTTTATTGTGTTTATGCTGCAAGATGGTGCTTTTTGCTTATGGCCCTATTTTGGTTGATTTGTAATGACTTTTATATTAATATAATACTATTTTCTAGTGCTCAACACCTTTTGCCTAAAAAACACATGTTGTTGCTAAACCTAATACCTCTAGCTATTCATTGGCCAACAAATCAAACATATGAAACACCTGCAATAACCTGGCCTAGTTTAAACCAGAAAAACCATCAAATGCCAGTTACAAATAGTGGGAACTCATTCTTTGAGAAACTTTTAATGACTCAAGCCTCTCAAAATAGCATTCAAGTTAACACACAAGTAAGTCAATCGGGTGCAAACCAGACTATGCATTTGACATCTGAGATAGAAGCATTAAAAAAGATATTATCCCAATTCATAAATGAGCTCACTCAGTTTAGATTAAATCCCCCACAAGCTCAAAGTCAAAACAACTTCCAAAAATAGAACAAGAATTACAACCAGAGACCTTTTAACAGGCAGTGGAATAAAGACCTAACAACAAGGGAGTAACAAACACAAGAAATGGTCCAAATGAGGGAAACTAAAGGGATGCTAATACATCCAATACATTAAACATGGCTTAGTTAAGCCATATGGCTAATTGGTGTAGGTTGCATGATACAACAAACCATTCCAAACTAGATTGCACCCAAATGAAAAAGATGGCTAGGATTGCACATGTAGACTCACAAACTTCCTACAATGTAGTCCAAGAAAATAATAGAAGAATAAATACATCCATGGTTCTAGATACTTATTTTTTCCCATTCAAAGAGGATAACAAACCCTTTGATGTAACTTATGATGTCCATACCTTTCATCCAGGAAAGAATAATTACTTCCTAAGGAACAAGGCCAAAGGTCCTTTTACCATAGGTATACCACCCAGCAATGAACCTACACTACCTAATCCCAAAACTAGTAATAACTTGGTGCCACTTAGAGTTCAAACAGAAGGAAAATCAAGGTCAAATCCTATGATACTTACGAAATATCATGCAGCTACATATATGAAATATGATATAATTGAAGATCTCAAGAAAACAAAGTCCAATATGTCAATTTTTTACATTCTTCAAAACTGTCCTTATCAGAGGGAGGCTTTGATAATTTTTTTGGAAAAACCAAATGCACTCAAAGAAAAGGGAAAAGTGGTGGCTATCACTGATGCCTACACAACAATGTATAGGGGAAAGTTAGACTCTCCCCCATTTTTGCTCAACATATATAAGGTGTGCAAAACTCACATACTAAAATAGTAAACCAAAAAGCCAATGCTCATTCCAAATAAGGAAAGTGAATCATTTATTAATTCAAAATATCCATAGTTGCACAAAAATGGCAAGTTACTGATAAAGAAATACAATTTCATCCACTAAAAGAGTGTTACTTTTACATACACAAAGGGTGTTACATTACATCTGTTTCAACTTTACAAGTACAAAATGTTACATCAATTACATCAGTTACATCAATAAAAATATTCATACAAGTTTTACAGATTTGTCTATGTAAGCCATACAATGAATAATACAATAAAATATATACATCATGAATCATATAGCATAAGAATCTATGTCCTCAACCTCCATGACCCCAATGGTCTTCCACAAGCCGAGGCCAAAAGGTTGGTTAAGGCGCTTTTTCCACCCAACCACAAAGTATTGGACTTCCCTGGGTTTCTTCCTAACTCGAAGAAAGCACTGACCCTGCACAAGGAGCCTACCAACCTGGAACGGTAAAGGCAGGAGGGAATCTCTCAATGCCTTCCTGATGCCTATATGCATTCCTAAACTAGAATGACATAATTCTTGCATACAGGATGTGACAGAGACATATAACATATAATCTAGGCTTTTCTAATCCATCTATTTCAATGGTATAGTAGCTTTGGCCAAAGCAATAATAAACAAGTGGTAATTTAGAAAAAGTAAATTACCATCTCTGGGAACCCACATTTGGCATCTTGTCCCGGAAGTAAAATTACATAGAAAAATAATATACCATTTCACTTAATTCAAAAGAAATAGTTTGTTTCAAATTTAAAAAGTTTGCCATCAATGTATTCATATCAAAATAAAATTGAATTTACTCCAAAAGTTACATCCTTCTTGTTACATGTTTAAATCAAGAGACTAAGTTTTTGATTTTAGTGAAGGTGATAATCTGTCAAAGAAAAGTTGTTTCCTAGCTGTATAAAATGACTATTGAATTAAAGTTGATTCACTAGTTTTCCCTTCATTTCCATGTTTCCAGATGGTTGTTTTATTTTGATAAAAAAAATAATCACAGTATAAAAACTTTTTCCTATTTTATCTGGTTTTAATTGAACATATATATATACACTAAATATTATACAACATTAAATTAACTTATTCTGGAAACAATATTTCATACAAAGAAATTACAACAGTATATATATATATATAATAAACAATATATATATACACACACACACATATATATATGTGTGTGTGTGTATATATACACACACACACATATATATGTGTGTGTGTGTGTATATATATACACACACACACATATATATATGTGTGTGTGTCTACACACACACACACACACATATATATATATATTGCAGTGTATACAAGCATCAATCTGCAGATTCTAATTATTATATATATACTGAATATTATTATATATAATTATTGAATATTATTATTGGTTGCATCGCCCAGCATAGTCACAAATACTAGTGATAACTTAATAAAATTTGCATTGTAGATAATAGTTAAAGCCTACGAATTAAATTCGAAAGGGTAAGGATCATTGAATGGCGACGAATTAAATAACAAAGAATGCACTGCCCTTTACATGGGCATCGACCTCCATAGAGGAGGCTGCATGGAGCTTTATGGCCCTCCCCATAGGCTGTTAAACCTATGGGGAGCGTTGTAACTCCCCATGGCCCCTTATTAAGGCCGCGGTGTCTGTTATAGCCGCTTCTGCATTTCACTTAAAAATTTTCATTATAAAATTTCAATATTCTTAATTTCATTTCAATATATTACTACGTAGATTCATTAATAATTATTGTTATACAGTATGATTTAAATTCCAATATAAATTGATCAGCGATAATAATGTCTGTCGAAGTTTTTAGCATATACTATATATATACAATATTATTATATATTAATATTGTTTATATATATAATATATTACATAATTATAGTAACAATATATATAGCAGCATATACATAGTAATATATTATATATATATATATTATAATAACAGAAATAAATATACATATATATATAATTTTAACAACAATTTATTTAACATATATACGACATAATTAATAGTGGTAAAATATCCATATACGTATACAAGATATACAGTTACACAACATCAATAATACATATAAAAATATCAGACAAAAATAATGATATCAAATTCATTATAATTTCAGTACTTATATAATCAAATTTATAATAACAATGAATTTATCATTTCACACAAAAATAAAGATTGACCAAACAAGCACTTATTGACACATATTGAGATAAAGACATTATGGATTTGCTTAAAAGCCTGTGAATACGCTCTCCAACTGTTGAATCTTTTCCTATTCTCCACTCTTCTTCTTGTTCCTCAAATGCTCCCTTTGCCCAAATCTGAAATCTTCTTCCCGTGCTCTTATTCTTTAGAATGAATATTGGGAAAATAATGAATCTTCCGTGTGTGAGAATGAGGGTTTTCTCTTTTTATTATTTTCTTTTCTTTGTTTTTCTATTTTATTTGCTTTGTTTTTGTGTTTTATTTCCTAAATTAAGTCTTTTCTATTTTTCTATTTGTTTCTATCTCTTTGTTTTGTTTTCTAAATATTGCTCTCTTTTTCTAAGATTTATCTCATATTTATCAAATAAAACTCATATTTAAAAACTAAAATGATTTATTAATTAAGTTTACAACACAATTGTTTCAAAAATCATAAATAATAATAGTTCTAATTTTGAATAAACATTAATAAATAATTTAAAACTACTTTTTATTTTTCTATGAGCATTTTAATATCAACTAACAATTAATTAAATAATCAACCATAACATAACATTGATTTTCCTTTCTAGTAAAAATAAAAGCAATATCTCAATATAATTAACTTATGCAATTATAATGCAGCTATATGACATCTAAGTGGTCTGTGTGTGCAAACAAGAGTCCACTCCATCCTAACCCTATTAGGTAGCTAACCTCCTCTACCTTAACCACACCCTTGTCTTCGACAACCTGCAACTCATGAAAACTCAGATTTCCCATTAATAGGTTAATGTCCATATAGTCAAAGCATAGCCAAAGCATTACATTTCATCATTTCATAATAAAATAACATTCTCTATATTTCATCATTTCGGAATAAAATAATATTCATTATATTTCCTTCTTTCAAAGTAAAATAATATTCACTTTTTTCATCTTTCAAAATAAAATAATATTTATTGAATCCACAAAATTATTCATGAATAGCTACAGTTATAGTAGGTTCAAAATGCATCAAAGTCTGAGATGTGATAACATAAGAATATTCGGAAAGAATTTGCTTAATTGTATAGTGGACTTGGGAGCATTTGGCAATGTGATGCCTTATTCAATGCGTAAAAAGTTGGGAATGACACCAACCCCCACCCAGAAGAAGGTAATCCAACTGGACAAAATAGAAGTCAATGTGATAGGAGAGCTTAAACACATTCACATCTAATTAGTCTCTCACCCTAGGATCCAACAATATATTGATATTCAAGTGGTTGGTATTCCTGAAGCATATGGAATGTTGTTAAGTAAAGACTAGTCTAAAAGCTTGATTGGATATTTTGCAACTGATTTCTTCCATTTGTGGCTTCCTTAGAGAGGAAACTAGAATCATATTAGAATCAAAAGTGAACTCAGGCTGAAACATATCATAACTAAATATAATCATCATAGCGAGGTTACCTATACTTAAGTTGAGCCAAGTGCTTATAGGGTAGGCAAAATTCTAACCACCGTTGTATTCTCTCAAGACACCTTGAATAATAAAGAAACCAAATGTTTGGACTTACACTCAAAATGCAAGCAATTTTGACAAAAAATGGAAACAAATAAGATTATTCTTGGGGACGATATCAATATCAATGATTTATTACTCCAAAAATGGTGCCAGATTCACCATTGTGATCATTTAAAATTTACATGTGCAGTATGTATTGTTGTTGTGGAAAGGTATATTTGGGGGAATCATGTTCAAAACCCTTACAAATTAATGACAAAGTCTTGGACAACACAAAGTTCCTGTTTAGACAATACAATGCTGAAAAAGTGGTAAGCACACACAATGATCAATGGATAGGAGAAACAGATGTAGATCCCATTAAACCTAAGGATGGGCAACCTAGTGATATTGTCACAAAGGAGGAAGAAATTAAAATACCAAAGAAAAATTTCTAGGAACAAAGCTGAGTCGAGCTTACTCAGACTAAAGAGGACTTGACTCTAATAATCAAAGTTCATTCTTTAGAGGAAAGTGAAGAAGAGCCAAGTGTTGCTACCTCGACGGTAGAAAAGATATATGTTCAACAAACTCATAGCATAGAACTAGTTCATAAGGGATGACTATCATCATAAAATTAGATGTGGACTTTCAGATTTGATGGATCACATTCCAAACAAGGATCTAGGGAAGGAGTGGAACTAGTGAGTCCCAAAGGCAAAGTATTTTTGGCATCTTATCGATTATAGTTCAACTGCACCAATAATGTGACTAAATCTGAGGCACTAATTAGAGGATTGATTTTTGCACACAAGAAAGGAGTACAATGTCTAAAGGCATAGGGGGATTCTAAATTAGTGGTAAAGCAAGTGAGGAGTCAATATGCTTTCCATGACAAAAGACTGGTAGCCTATAGGAACAGATTGTGGAACCTCATTGAAGATTTTGAAGCTTTTGACATAAAAGTGATTCTAAGGAGGAGGAATCATATTTCAGATGCACTTGCAGTGGTTGCTAGTACTCTTGAACCCATGATGTATTCAAGGTTGAGGAGATTTTCTATAGAGTTAGTCCTAGTACTTGCAGTACTAGATAATATATGAAACTTCTAATTTTTTCAATATGATCATATCTTAAAGTTCATTACTAATTTTAGAGTCTTCAAAGGAAATTTTGTAGATGAATCTGACAAGGAACCTTTTGAAGAAGATGGTGAATGGGTAATTAACCTAAAGACCAACAACATACTAAAAGACATGGTATCCACAGAAGGGATTTTTTATTTAGATTCGAGAGCTAAATAGAAAAATCCTTCTGATTTCAAAGGTGGTAGATACGAAACTTACAACTTAGGGGAAGTTGGAATGGAGAAGAATATTTTCATTAGGAAAAATTGTGGTAGAGAAGAGAAAGAGAATATCATTTAGGTTTTGAAAGATTATAGGGATTTTATTTCTTAGGGATATGAAGACCTAAAAACATTTAATACCTCTATTATCACTCATACAATTCCTTTGAAGCCAAACATAAAGCCTTTTCGACAGAAGCAGAGACTTGTCAATGCTCTAATCAAACCCTTGATCTTTAAAGAAGTCCAGAAGTTTCTAGATACTAAGATCATCTTTCTAGTAAGACATTCTACATGGGTAGCAAATTGATATATGTTAGGAAGTAAAATGGCAAAATCAGGTTGTGTGTAGATTTTTGAAACCTGACTAAAGGTTCAGAAAAAAGATAACTACCCAAGCTTCCATCATTAGATGAGGTGCTTTAAATTGTGAATGGGTTTCAAATGAGAAAAAATGCATATTTAAGTTTGTATTTGTTAGCTTAATTAAGTTTTGTTTGTCATAAGTGAGCAGGAATGCATATCTAAGTGAGTTTTGTAGTTCATTTTACACCTAGTGCATGCTAAGACAATTAATGTGAACTTTGCTCTCATATTGTGTTCTATGTTAAAGTGTTCTTCATGCTTGGAGGATTTTCTACTTGTGGATGCTACTAAAGTTTGTTTGTAGGATTTGAAGAAAGTTTGAATCCCTCTTCATCACTCTCTTTTTTTGGTGTAGGATCTTGAGTTATGTTCATCAACTAAGTTCATATCTTTTGTAATTATCATCATCATTATCATTCATTTTTCATCATATTATTATAGATTTGGCCTCTTCCCTCCTATGGCACGCACTTTTGGATCTAATCATCATTGTAGTGGAGATGGGATCACCAACACAGGGTTTCACTGAGGCAAGCCCTTACACACAACACAACCTTTCCTTCTTTCCTTGTCTACAGGTCGGAGAAACAAGTTTCAGGAGCTGATTTCTGGGAAAAAAGTAGAGTAGATAGGTACAGGTCTAGTAATATATGATATTCTACTAGACCCTAGAAAAGGCCTAGGGCTCCCAAGTGCCTTGTTTTGGCCACATGTGTTGTCATTGATGTCAACATAATAGATGGAAATGTACAGACAAACTTAGAGTCAAGATCGTTAAGACAGATCAGTCTAGGAGAAGCGAAAAATGGTCTAAGTATGGATCAGTTTTGGGCTTAAACATGATGTGGAGATAAACACTTCTATACTTGTATGATTTATGCACATATACATACATATCTCATCAGTTGGGAGTACCACACTCAAGGGTAAGACGTAGAAAAGTGTCTAAGGCATTCTCCATGCAAAACCTAAGGTAGAATCAACTTGAATTGGCACACACTTCTCTACAAAAAGTGTGTTGGCCATGTGGTTCTAATGATAGCTTTTGACAAGTATTGACATGTTATATCCAAGGTTTCAGTCTCTCATTCTTTCATCATGAAAAGTTACAAGGGATAGTTCATCGGCCATCACCTAGACAGAGCAGAGTAGTAATGGGGAGACAATGGAATGCTCTGTATTCCTCTGGAAGAGATCTTCTTTTCATGTAGCTCTAATAAATGACTAAGATCAATATGTTATATGCTATGGTGAAGTTTCAAGTGCTCTAGTAGTCCGCAAAGACATTACTCAAGAGACAGATATCGCATATTCCGAAGACCGAATATACAAGTTAAGTTCTTCAAAAGATGAAACATGTATAAATCTATTATCAAAGCTTCTGTGGAGGTAGTATATGGTCCAAGACACATCAGATATGATCTACATATAGATAATTTTCATTTTTTGGTACTGCATCAAAATGTCATAGCTGCAAGCAAAGTTGTAAGTATAACTATCTTCCAAAAATCTAAGTACCTAAGCTATTATTGAATTCCTTCAGAAACTTTAGACAGAGGTGTCCAGATCTGATGAGTAGAATCCATTGATATCTTCGATCATTTCTGGAAGGTTTCAGACCCTGCACTTCACCACAATATTATATTTCAGGTTATGAAGCATTACATAAGGTTTGGAAGACTCTGTTCTCTACAGACTGATTCATTTCTTGTCTTGCAGATGCACAGTTTGGTATGATACTTCTCTGGTAAGGTGTATGATTGTTATTAATCTCTTACATGATTTAATCCTTGGTCCACATTGAGTTTTGGGCTTCTCTTGGCAATTGAAAGATGAACAATTAATAATACTATGTAGTATGAGCTGACTGGTTATGTACTTGATGCATGTGGAGGCTCCTGATCAGTTTCTCTAAGTTTGAAAGGTATGGAAAGATGTGTCCTAATGTTTTTCATAATTGTCTATGGTCTACAACAAGTTTGTTATCATTTTACATGTGATGTGGCCAACTGGTGATAAGCTACACATTACACTCAGTATTACTCTTGTTTCAAGATCTTACAGAGGATATATATAGAAGACATAATTCAATTGGAAGGTAATGAAGGAAAACATGAATATAGTAGAGTGCTCAGTAAAGATATGAAATGTGCAAAATTAGTTTGAAGACAAGTATTGAGAAAAATAGTAGACTACACCATCAGCATACAACAAATGTGTTCTTCATAGCAATCCTTATATCTATATCACCATCATTGTAAGTTCAATACCAGTGAGCTGAGTATTCTGGGAGTGGTAGCTTCCTTGGGTTGTAGCCCTAAATCAAAATTGTATATCAGGGAGTAGTTGATTCCTTGGTTTGAAGCCCTAAAACAATGTTCTAATACTTTTGTAGTGAGCATAATATATTGTTAGCTAATTCTCTCTGTGGTTTTTCCCTATTATAGGTTTTCCACATAAAATCTCTAGTGTTATGTGTTGATTCTTGAATTACATGTTTTCCCTTATGTTTTCAAAGTTATTTAGTTTTATCATAAAATGTTTGAGTAAAGTTTTTAAGTGTGTTGATTCACCCCCACCCCTCTCAACACCCCATTGTGTTCAACAAAGTATATCAAAGCAAGTACCTATAAGAAGCTTGACCGTTGAGGTAGATCCTACACCTGAACACATGGAATCTGAAGTGTTGGACAATGATATGTTTGCACCTGAACTAGATCTAGAAGTAATGGAACCTAGATGTTGGGACTTTGAGTCTAATGAAAACGAAGTAGATTTTGAAGAAGAACTCAAGTCATCTCTTAGTGATCTAGAGCAAGCAAAAGATCTAAACTTGGAATATGAAGATATGCTTGAAAAACCAAAAAAAACAATTGACAAATTGAAGGTAAAGGCCAAAGAGTCAAAAGAAGAAATAGGCAAGCTAAAAACTCTTATAGAAGGAGATAAAGGAAGTGACAAGCTCAAAGAGGCAGAAGAAATGATCTCAAACTTGAAGGTCATGGTTGAAGAAGAAAAGAGGATTGAAGATTGTTTAAACATCAAGCTCAATGAGGAATAAGCTAAATGTTCAAAACTTGAGGAGGAAGTTGTTACTTTAAGGAAAGAACTAGAAAAAGAAAAAGGACAGATTGACAAGGGACTAAAACTAAAAGGAGGAACTAATATTCTTGATGAAATAATAAGCTTTCAAAAGCTAGCAAAAGAAAAAATAAGTCTTGGTTTTGAAAAAGGAAAAAGTCCTATGATTAGTGCCTCTTCAAACTTATATGATAACTTTCATTTAGAAGGAAAGTCTAAAATAAAGAAGGAAGAAGCCTACACTGAAGATCCTAAAGGAAAAACTTATAGAGTTACAAGGGAAGATGAATTCAATCCTATCCAAAGACAAAGGAAGAATGTGAGGAAAAATTTCAAGCATCCTCAACCTTCGAGGCAACCAACTCATGTCAGGTACTTTCAAGGCTTCAATGGCAAGTGTTTTAATTGCAGTCATTTTGGTCATAAAGCTATGGATTGTAGAACCAAGATGAATCAAAATGCTTTAAGATGTTACTCTTGCAATAAAGTTGGTCATAGAGTTGCTGAATGTAGAATTAAGATGAGCTAGAACTCTCTTAGGTACATTATGCATGCAATAAGATGGGACATAGGGCAAATGAGTGTAGAATAAAAATGCCAAAGTATGACAGGGATAATGCTCAATCATTTTTATGAATGATGTTATACTTGTAATAAGTTTGGCCACAAAACAGCTAACTACAGATCAAGGGCAAGAAGAAGTGGAAATGCTCAGCAATCTAAGTACACCTGTTATGAGTGCAATCAAGCAAAGCACTCTAAAAAGGTATATGAAACCCATTGATGTTGCTCCACAAAAGGTGGAAATGAATAGAGTATGGAAGAAGGATGTTGGAGATATTTTCAGACCTCTACCTAATGTAGGTAGGTCCGCCAGTAATTAAAAGATAAACTATTGGGTCAAGGGGAGTTACAACAGTGAAACTTTCAAATCCCTGAACATGCATGAATCTAAGATCTTAGCATATTGATTTGTGCTGACATGTGAATGATAAGATAAGGAATTAAAAGACTCTGATGAAAATTCTAGAGGAAAATCCCTAAATGCGGCAAATTGCAGAAGAATTTAGGGTTTGTAATTATAAGGTTTTCTACCAAGAGGTTACATAGACTCAGGGGGAGTTGCTTCTGTAAATTTGTCATCTCCTCTTCAGAATAATGAAAGCATCAAGCATGTAGATCATCTTAACAAAAATTCCAAAGCAATAGAATGATCTACAGTAGATTGCTAAGGGTCTATAAGGTTGTGAACATGAAGAGGGAAAATTAGGCTAAAGCAAAGAAAGCAATTAATGTGGAGGAAAATTATTGGTGGAATGTTTATATAGGTGATCCTTGATCATTTTTTATCACATATGAGTTAAGATAGAAGAATTGAAGAACTAAAGGAGAAATGAAAGCACTCAGCAAGTCGACCAAGCAAGATTTTTCACCGCACATCCAGGTATTCTTTAGTTCCTCTGGCTAAAACCCTAGTTTCATAAAAATATCAAGATGGTTGTGTATACACCTAAAAATGACACTACTCAGTCTAACTAAATATTCTTAATATTTATTCCATATTTATTCCTCTATCAATAAATAAATAAATCAACTTATTTATTTGATTCATATTCCTCTAAGTTAATTAAATATCAAAATATTTAATTACCTCTTCAAAAGTCAAAATTAAATAAAATCCTTTATTTAATTAAATTCTTCCAAACAATTAAATAATTCTTAATTATATAATTAAATCAAATCATTCTTCCAAATTTAAATAAATCAACCAAATTTATTTAAATCCTCTCAATCTCTAAAAATAAAACATAATCAAATATTTTATTTATTCTTCCAAATCATGCACAAACAATTAAATAAATTTATTTATTTAATTTGCTTTCTGATCTTCTAATTCTCCCAAATTCATTCTAAATTAAATAATACCAATTATTTAATTGTTTCTTCCAATAATATCTTCTCTAAATTTAAATAAATCAAATATTTATTTAAGTTGTCTATTTCTTCTAAATTGAGTTATTTCTAAATATAATTCAATCCTTGTGCACATGCAATTGAATATTCTAAATATTTAATTGAACTAAATTATCTTCTCATCCTCATGCAATTTCTATTCTCTAGTTCTATTCTCTTAACTGATTGATCTATTCTTTTAATTGATTAATCTCTTTAGTTAACTCATTCTTCTATTTTATTAATTCTTCTCATGCAAAAATAGAGCAAGACACATGTCTTCTTCTTATTCGTACATGTTCCTCAACCATTCTATACTGTTGATCTTCTCATTCTTTCTCTACCATTGATCTTCTCTTTCACGTCTATAAATTGAACTCTCTTCTTCCATTTCATTCATCCAAGCCTTCAATAAACTTACTTTGCAGGAATTACAGAGCACCTTTGGCACAAATTCCTTCATTGCTTGTGATCACACTTGTTACTATTGCAAGTATGGGCCTAACCGGTGTTGCCATTGATGTCAACATACTCCTGTTGCATTGATGTCAAGGATTGGATGGGTTGTATGCTAAGGATATTGAGAAAATTAGTCTTATTAGAAACAGAGAAGAATAGTGAAGACAGTGAAGTAAAGATCCCAACTAAGATGAAGATTAGAGGATGTGCATCAAAGGGTTTGTAGATATGTGTCTAAAGGTGATCTAGTAAAGATTTGAGAGGTCTGCATGAAGATTTGAAGAAGTTATGGCCATATGAGTAAAACTAGTTCTGGCAGATGTTCAGAGGTGATAGAGTGACACAAATAGGTCCGGTGAGATCTAGAAATGCAATATCTTGTTCTGCAGATTTAGTGGAGTGTTTAGGAAGTCAATGAGAATTGACAACTCAATTGGTTTGTGGTCTGGAGGTCTGCAAGCATCTACTCCAATATGACAGTGATGACAGACTGTGATCTTGAGGTTCCGGATAAAGGAGAGAATGATTTCAATAAGTAGAAGTAGTGTGGATGTTCTTGGTGATTAAGGCAAGCTTGTGAGGGTCTCTAAATTGTGTCTAGTTCATGTTGGTGGTCCGCATTGAGGATTCATAATTGAAGAATTACTTCCAGATGATGATGTTCTTCCTAAACTTGGCTAACCGGATGATTTACACATCTTACGGATGATCTTGAAGATGTTTTGTGAAGAATGGCATGTTCCTCAAAGAAGATTTAAGTCCCAGATCTGTGTGGCTAAAAGTGTGGTGATTCGCATGAAGTCTTTTGTCATAAGTCAAGTTGTATTTGTGTATTTTCTCTATAAAGTATGCCGACTTTGATGATTATCCCAAAGTCAATGTCTTGTATAAATAAGAGTTGTGAAGTCATTTCAAAAGTATCTTGGCGAAGATGAGAGTGTGGTAGAGAGGAGAAAAGTGAAAGGCAAAGCAGAAGTGTTGGGCTTAAATGGAACTGACTCAAGCATGGTGAAGATGCTATTCTTCAATTCAAGTATGTAATATTTATCATTCTGTAGACAATGTGTCTCCTCTAGGTAGTGGGCCTCTTGTAAGCAGTGTGCTTGGACAGTGAGCCCTAATTGGCATGTGCTATCTTGTTCTTCTTATTCTTTTAATAGAGAATACAATCTTGGGTTATTCACCTCGTGGTTTTTCCCTTAACCAGGTTTTCCATGTTAAAATCTTGGTGTCACGTGTTTTTGCTCTTGAATTGTTGCATTGTGTTTTCATGATTGATTTACTATTATGTTGTTGAATTACAAGAAGGATTTAAGTGGTTAATAAAATGAAAATTTTGGGACAACTGATTCACCCTCCTCTCAGTTGTCTGTCTTGAAACTAACAATTGGTATAAAAGCTAAGTTCCTCTAAAAGAGCTTAACCACCTGAGGAGGTCTAGGATGTCTTCCTACAAGAAGGATAGTCCAAGGTTTGATGGAATCAATTACACTCTTTAGAAAATCCGCATGGAATGCCACTTGCAATGTATGGGAATGCAATATTGGATCATGGCTTCAAAGAAGTATGTCCCTCCAAAAAATGGTCTGACAACTGTAGATGAAATCAAAGATGCTGAAGACAATCTTTAGGCTAAAGAAGCTTTATTAAGTGCCTTATCTGATTCAGAGCTGACAAATGTCATAGACTTAAAAACTGCTTATGAGATTTGGGAAAAACTAGAACTCCTGCATGAAGGAGACAAATATGTTAAATGTGCCAAGCTACAGAGTCTAAAAGGAAAATTCAAAAACTTGAAGATGAATGAAGATGAAAATATCACTACATTTATGCCAAAAGTAAATGAGCTTGTTTATGGCATTAAGTGTGCTAGTGGAATCTTCAATGAAGATGAGATTATTGCCAAAGTTCTTAGATTCCTCCCTCCTTACAAATACAAGGTTGATGCTATTGAAGAATTCAAATCTTTTTCAAATATCACAAGGGATCAACTGGTTGGAAAATTAGTTGCATTTGAATTGGCTGAGTTTGGAGATGCACCCCCCAAGACTGAATCTGCATTCAAAGCTAGTGCCTCTGTAAAAGGCAAACAAAAGTTTGATCTAGGAGAGAACTCCTCAAAGAAACTATCATGGTATGAAAAAGCAAGAAAAGATCTGGAAGAAGATGAAGCAGAAGCTACTCAACTTGAATCCCTTATTACAAAAAGACTGCCAAGAGGATCCAATAAGTATGAAGGAAAATTGCCATTCAAATGTTTCAACTACAATAAGATTGGTCATTTTGCCTCAAGGTGTCTGAAAAGATTTTCAAGGGCAAATCCAAATAGATCAAGATTCCAAAAGAAATGTTACTATGTTCATGAAGATGATGATGATGAAGGAGTAACAGATGATGAATCAGAGACAGGAAACAAATCTGAAAGTGACTAGGTGTTTATTGTGTTAGATTCAAGACAGACAACTGAGAGGGGGGTGAATCAGTTGTCTAAAAACTTTCTTCCAATTAAACACTTAAATCCACTTTGTAATTCAGCACCATAATAATAAATCGATCATGGAAACATAATGCATTAAATTAAGAGCAGAGACACATTAACACATAAGACACCAAGATTTTGACATGGAAAACCTGGTTAAGGGAAAAACTACAGGGTGACTAACCCATGGCACATGTCAATTAAGGCTCACTGCCCAAGCACACTACTCACAAGAGGCCCACTACCTACAAGAGACTCACTATCTATAGAATAATAAGTATTACATACTTGAACTGAAGAATAGCATCTTCACCATGCTTGAGTCAGTTCCATTTAAGCCCAATACTTTTGCTCTGCCTTTCGCTCCTCTATCCTCTACCACACTCTCATCTCCATAAGATACCTTTGAAATGACTTTACAACTCCTTATTTATACAAGACATTGACTTAGGGATAATCATCCAAGTCGGCATACATAATAGAGCAAATACATAAATACAACATGACTAATTACAAAAAGTCTTCTCTCGAATCAACACACTGTCGGCCACACAGATCTGAGACTTCAATCTTCATTTAGGAACACACCAATCTTCACATAACATCTTCAAGATCATTCGTAGGATGTGTAACTCATCCGGTCGGCTAAACTTAGGAAGAACACCATCATCTAGAAGTAATTCTTCAATTGTAAGCTCAAACTCCAATGCGAACCACCAACACGAACTAGACATGATCCAAAGACTTCCACAAGCTTGCTTGAATCACCAAGAACATCCACACTACATCTGCTTATCAAAATCATTCTCTCCTTCATCTGAAACCTCAGGAACATAGTCTATCATCATTGTCATAATGGAATAGATGCTTTTGGATCTCTAGACCATGAACCAATTGAGTTGTCAATTCACATTGACTTCCTAAATACTCCACCAAATCCATAGAACAATATATTTCATTTTGAATCTCACCAGACCTATCTGTGTCACTCTGTCACCTCTGAACATCTGCCAGAACTGGTTTTACTTGAGCAGCCACAACTTCTTCAGATCTTCATGCGGACCTCTGAAATCTTTACTAGATTATCTTAAGACACATATCTACAAACCCTTTGATGCATATCCTCTAATCTTCATCTTATCTAGGATCTTTACCTCCCTGTCTTCACTGTTCTTCTCTATTCTTGATAGGACTAATTTTCTCAATATCCTTAGCATACAGCTCATCCAATCCTTATCATCAATGCAATAGGAGTATGTAGAAATCAATGATAACATTGGTTAGGCCCATATTTGTAACAATCTCCCCCTTTGTCATTGATGGAAACATATGATGTGAAAAACTATTTTGACCATCAAGACAAGAACTTTTTCTCACTAACACAACTCCCCCTATGAAAAACAACCATTAACATGTCTTCTCTTCCTTTACTGCTCCCCCTTTTATCAGAAACCACTTGTTTTTCACATGTATTCTCTCCCCCTTTGACATCAATGGCAAAGGGCATATACTTGCATCACTTCAGAATTATACCAGCTGCTCCCCCTAAGTGGTAGCTTCCCAAACATCAATCTGGATCACAAGATATGATTGTGAGATCCACCGGACTGATGCACATCAGTGCACCTTAATTCAGAACCGAAGGGGTAATAACCCCTAACTTCTCCCTGAGATACTCAAAAGAGTCCTTAGGAAGAGGTTTGGTAAAAATATCTGCAATCTGATCCTTGGAAGGTACAAACTCCAATCTGACTTCATTCTTATTCACTTGCTCTCTAAAAAAGTGAAACTTGATGGATATATGTTTAGTCTTTGAATGCAACACTGGATTCTTAGATATATTTATTGCACTTGAATTATCATAGAAGATTGTGATAGGCTCCTCATACTCCACTTTGATGTCTCTTAGCATTTGCTTCATCCACAAAACTTGAGTGTAATTACCTGCTGTTGTAATATATTCTGCTTCTGCAGTGGACAGAGATATTGCCTCTTGTTTCTTGCTCAGCCAAGAAACTAATCTCTTCCCCAAAAATAATCCTCCACCACTAGTACTCTTCCGGTCATCGACATCTCCTACCCAATCCGCATTTGTATAAGCATGAAGAGAGAAATCATGATCTCTAGGATACCATAGACCATACTCAACTGTCCCTTTTAGATATCTAAAAATCCTCTTGATTGCCATGACATGAGATTCTCTAGGATTAGCTTGGAATCTAGCAACAAGACCAACAACATTCATAATGTTAGGTCTAGTTTGGGTGAGATACAGCAATCCTCCAATCATTAACCTGTACTTTTTCTGATCAGCCTTGGGAGAATCATCATTTTTGATCAATTTACATCTGGTTGCCATGGGAGTACTCATTGGCTTTGAGTCTTCCATCCCAAATTTCTTCAATAATTCTTTCACATATTTGGTCTGAGAAATGAAGATTCCTTTCTTTGTTTGAGTGATTTGTAGACCCAAGAAGAAATTTATTTCCCCAAACATGGACATCTCAAATTCACTTTTCATTTGATTTGCAAAAGTCTTGCACATACTATCTCTTCCTCCAAAAATGATATCATCAACAAACACTTCAACAATCAAGATATTTTCATGATCAATTTTGAAGTACAAGTTACTGTCAGTGGTACCTTTGTTGAAACCAATATTCAAAAGATGCTTATCCAGACTTTCATACCATGCTCTTGGGGCTTGCTTCAGTCCATACGGAGCTTTCTTCAACTTGCGAACCATATCACCATGATCAGACAATTGAAATCCATCTGGTTGCTCAATGTATACTTCTTCTTCCAAGTCACCATTCAGGAAGGTAGATTTGACATCCATCTGATATACTTTGAAATCCTTGAAGGTAGCAAAAGCAAGAAATAATCTCACTGCTTCAATTCTTGCCACTGAAGCAATAGTTTCTTCAAAATCAATTATTTCTACTTGGGAGTAACCTTTGCAGACCAATATGGCTTTGTTTTTTACTACTTCACCATCTTCATTCAGTTTGTTCCTGAAGACCCATTTGGTTCCAATCACATTCTTATTTTTAGGTCTGGGAACAAGATCCCAAGTGTGATTTTTCTCAATTTGCATCAGCTCTTCCTCCATTGCATTAGTCCAGTTTTCATCATTGCAAGCTTCATTCACTATCTTAGGTTCAATCTTTGATTAGACAATACTCTTCTGAATCTTGAGCAATCCTTCTTCTTATTTGTACACATTTTCTTTTATCACCTATGATCTGATCTTTAGAATGATTCAGTCTTACATACCTGGGAATTTTGGGACTTTCTTGCATTTCTATTTCTTGAAAGAGTTCATTCAAAATCATCTCTTCTTCCCGGTTCACCGGATGAATCTGAATTTGAATCTTAGAAGGGGCTTGGACTCCTTGGATCAAAACATCATTCTGATCATCTTCATCACATTCATAAAACCTTGAGGGTTTTTCAATCCCTTTATCAACCTTCACATTTGTACTTTCTACAATCTTTCTCAATCTCTTATTATAACACCGATATGCTTTTCTTTGAGTAGAATAACCCAAGAAAATTCCTTCATCACTTCTAGCATCAAATTTTCCTAAATCTTCATATCTCTTAATGTAACATTTTCTACCAAAAACTTTGAAATATCTCACAGTGAGAGTGATGCCAAACCAAAGTTCATAAGGAGTCTTACTGGTATTGCTTCTAATTTGTACTCGATTGAGATATAGACTGCAGTGCTTACAGCTTCTCTCCAATAGATCTGAGGAATATTTGCTTCCATCATCATGGTTCTAGATGTTTCCCAGATGGTCTGATTCTTTCTCTCCACTACTCTATTCTGCTGTGGAGTCCTAGGAGCAGACAACTGTCTTTTTATTCCATGTTTCTCACAGAATTCTATGAACTCACCGGATGTGAATTCTCCACCTCTATCAGACCTTAGACATTTTAATTTTAATCTGGTTTCATTCTCTACCACGGCCTTGAATATTTTGAATTTCTCAAGAGCTTTTGATTTCTCTTTTAGAAAAGTCACCCACATCATCTAGGAGTAGTCATCAATCAATAGCATGAAGTATCTATCACCTTGCACACTTCTGATTCTTGCCAGACCACATAGATCAGTATGAACTAGGTCCAATAATCCAGTAGAAGACTATTCCTTACTTTTGAATGTGACTCTGCTCTGCTTACCCAACTAACATTCTTTGCACAAGCTATTAGTAGGTTTCACAAGTCTTGGAAGATCTCTTACTGCCTAAGTGTTGCTTATCTTGATGATATTATCAAAATTCACATGACACATTCTCCTATGCCACAACCAACTCTGATCAATTTGAACAAATAAGCAACTTTTACCAGTACCAACCAAGTGGAAGATATTACCTTTAGTTTGAGTACCGGATGCAATCTCTATTCGAGAACTTTCAAAGATCTTGCACTTTCCATTTTTGAATCAGAGATCATAGCCTTTGTCCACCAACTGTCCAACACTGAGAAGATTGTGCTTTAGGCCTTCAACATATAGTACATTATTGGTTTTGTTCTTTCCATCAAAAGAAATAGTTCCTCTACCTCTAATTCTACCAGTAGAATCATCACCAAATTTTACCACTCCTCCTTCATACCTTTCCAAATCTATGAACTTATTTTTGTCACCTGTCATAGGGTGGGAGCATCCACTATCAATGACCCAATCATCCTTTTCTTCAACTTGGGCAGCCAAAGCTCTTTCTACAATTTTATGATTGACAGATTCAGAGGGCATTGGATCTTCTTTTTTGATGGCAATAAACACCCAGTCACTTCTAGATTTGTTTCTTGTTTCTAATTCATCATCATCTTCATGGACATAGTAACGTTTCTTTTGGAACCTTGTTCTATTAGGATTTGGCCTTGAAAATCTTTCTGGACACCTTGAAGCAAAATGACCAATCTTATTGCAGTTAAAGCATTTAAAAGGTAATTTCCCTTCATACTTACCAGATCCTCTTGGCAGTCTTTTTGCAATAAGGGCTTCAAGTTGAGTAGCTTCTGCTTCATCTTCTTCCAGGTCTTTTCTTTCTTTCTCATACCATGAAGGTTTCTTTGAAGAGTTCTCTCCCAGATCAAACTTTTGTTTTTCTTTAACAGAGGCACCAGATTTGAATGTAGATTCAGTCTTGGGGGGGCAATCTCCAAACTTAGTTAATTCAAATGCAGCCAATTTACCAACCAATTAATCTCTTGTGATACCTAAAATAGATCTAAATTCTTCAATAGTAGCAACCTTGTACTTGTAAGAATCAGGAAGGGATCTAAGAACTTTGCTAACAATCTCATCTTCATCCAAGACTCCACCAGTACATCTAATACCACAAACAAGCTCATTTACTCTTGCAATAAATGTAGTGATATTTTCATCTTCTCTCATCTTTAGATATTTGAATTTTCCTTTCAGACTCTATAGCTTGGGACATTTAACATACTTGTCTCCTTCATGCAAAAGTTTTAGTTTTTCCCAAATCTCAAAAGTAGTTTGTAGGTTAACAACAATTGTCAGCTTTGAATCAGACAAGGCACTTAGAAGAGCTTCTTTAGTCCATAGATTGTTTTCAGCATCTCTGATTTCAACTACGGTTTTCAGACCATTTTGCGGAGGAGTATACTTCTTTGAAGCCATGATTCAATATTGCATTCCCATACATTGCAAGTGACATTCCATGCGACTTTTCCAAAGAGTGAAATTGGTTCCATCAAACCTCAGGCTATGCTTCTTGTAGGACGACATCCTAGATCTCCTCAAGCGGTTAAGCTCTTTTAGAGGAACTTAGCTCTGATACCAATTATTAGATTCAGGACAAACAACTAAGAGGGTGGGTGAATCGGTTGTTCGAAAACTTTCTTCCAATTAAACACTTAAATCCACTTTGTAATTCAACACCATAATAATAAATCGATCATGGAAACATAATGCATTAAATTAAGAGCAGAGACACATTAACACATAAGACACCAAGATTTTGATGTGGAAAACCCAGTTAAGTTAAAAACCATGGGGTGACTAACCCATAATTGTATCCTCTGTTAGAAGAATAGAAAGAATAAAATGGCACATGTCAATTAGGGCTCAATGCTCGAGCACACTGCTCACAAGAGGCCCATTGCCTATAAGAGACTCACTATCTACAGAATAATAAGTATTACATACTTGAACTGAAGAATAGCATCTTCACCATGCCTGAGTCAGTTCCATTTAAGCCCAATACCTTTGAAATGACTTTACAACTCCTTATTTATACAAGACATTGACTTAGGGATAATCATCCAAGTCGGCATACATAACAGAGCAAATACATAAATACAACATGACTAATTACAAAAGTATTCACGTGGATCAACACACTATCGGCCACATAGATCTGAGAATTCAATCTTCATTTAGGAACACACCAATCTTCACATAACATCTTCAAGATCATATGTAGGATGTGTAACTCATTCGATCGACCAGACTTAGGAAGAACACCATCATCTGGAAGTAATTCTTCCATTGCGAGCTCAAACTCCAATGCAGACCACCAATACGAATTGGACACAATCCAAAGACTTCCACAAACTTGCCTGAATCACCAAGAACATCCACACTACATCTACTTATCAAAATCATTCTCTCCTTCATCTGGAACCTCTGGAACATAGTCTATCATCACTGTCATAATGGAATAGATGCTTACGGATCTCTAGACCACAAACCAATTAAGTTGTCAATTCACATTGACTTTCTAAATACTTCACCAAATCCGTAGAACAAGATATGTCATTTTTGGATCTCACCTGACCTATCTGTGTCACTCTATCACCTATGAACATCTGTCAGAACTAGTTTTACTTGAGCGGCCACAACTTCTTCAGATCTTCATGCGGACCTCTGAAATCTTGATTGGATCATCTTAAGACACATCTACAAACCCTTTGATGCACATCCTCTGATCTTCATCTTAGCTGGGATCTTTACCTCACTGCTCTTCTCTATTCCTGATAGGACTAATTTTCTCAATATCCCCAGCATACAGCTCATTCAATCCTTATCATCAATGCAACAGGAGTATGTTGACATCAATGACAACACCGGTTAGGCCCATACTTGCAACATATTGTCATCAAGGAAGAAGATCCAATGCCCTCTGAATCTGTCAATCATAAAATGATAGAAAGAGCTCTGGCTGCCCAAGTTGAAGAAAAGAATGAATGGGTCATTGACACTAGATGCTCCCACCATATGACAGGTGACAAAAAATAAGTTTTTAGATTTAAAAAGATATGAAGGAGGAGTTGTAAAATTTGGTGATAATTCTGCTGGCAGAATCAGAGGTAGAGGAACTATTTCTTTTGATGGAAAGAACAAAACTAGTAATGTACTGTATGTTGAAGGTCTAAAGCACAATCTTCTCAGTGTTGGATAGTTGGTGGACAAAGGCTATGATCTCTGATTCAAAAATAGAAAACGTAAGATCTTTGAAAGTTCTGGAACAAAGATTGCATCTAGTACTCAAACAAAAGGTAACATCTTCCACTTGGTTGGTATTGGCAAAAGTTGTTTATTTGTTCAAATTGATCAGAGTTGGTTGTGGCATAGGAGAATGTGTCATGTGAATTTTGATAATATCATCAAGATAAGCAACACTCAGGCTATAAGAGATCTTCCAAGACTAGTGAAACCTACTAATAGTTTGTGCAAATAATGTCAATTGGGTAAGCAGAGCAGAGTCACATTCAAAAGTAAGGAATAGTCTTCTACCAGATTGTTGGACTTAGTACATACTGATCTATGTGGACTGGCAAGAATCAGGAGTTTGCAAGGTGATAGATACTTCATGTTATTAATTGATGACCACTCCTGGATGATGTGGGTGACTTTTCTGAAAGAGAAATATGAGGCTCTTGAGAAATTCAAAATATTGAAAGCTATGGTAGAGAATGAAACTAGATTAAACATAAAATGTCTTAGGTCTGATAGAGGTGGAGAATTCACATTTGGAGAGTTCATAGAATTTTGTGAGAAACATGGGATAAAAAGATAGTTATCTACTCCAAGGACTCCACAGAAGAATGGAGTAGTGGAGAGAAAGAACCGGACCATCCAAGAAGCATCTAGAACCATGATGATGGAAGTAAATGTTCCTCAGATCTACTGAAGAGAAGTTATAAGTACTATTGTCTATACTCTTAATCGAGTACAAATCAGAAGCAATACTGGTAAGACCCCTTATGAACTCTGGTTTGGCATCACTCTCATTGTGAAGTATTTCAGAGTCTTTGGTAGCAAATGTTACATTAAAAGAGATGAAGACCCTAGCAAATTTGATGCTAGAAGTGATGAAGGAATATTCTTGGGTTATTCTACTCGAAGCAAAGTATACCGGTGTTATAACAAGAGATTGAGACAGATTATAGAAAGTACAAATGTGAAGGTTGATGAAGGTATTGAAGAACCCTCAAGGTTTTATGAATATGAAGAAGATGATCAGAATGATGTTTTGGTCCAAGAAGTCTGAGCCCTTTCTGAAATTTAGATCCAGACTGATCTCGAGAATCAGGAAGAAGAGATAAGTTTGAATGAACCTGTTCAAGAAATAGAAGTGCAAGAAATTCCCAAAACTCCCAAGTATGTCAGACTACATAACTCTAAAGATCAGATCATAGGTGATAAAAGTAAAGGTGTTCAAACAAGAAGAAAGATTTCTCAAGACTCAGAAAAGTTTTGTCTAATTTCAAAGATTGAACCAAAAACAGTGAGTGAAGCATGCAATGATGAAAGCTAGACTAAATTAATGAAGGAAGAGTTGATGTAGATTGACAAAAATCACACTTGGGATCTTGTTCCCAGACTTAGAAACAAAAATGTGATTGGAACCAAATGGGTCTTTCAGAATAAACTAAATGAAGATGGTGAAGTAGTCAGAAACAATGCCAGATTGGTCTGCAAGGGTTATTCTCAAGTAGAAGGAGTTGATTTTGAAGAAACTTTCTCTCCGATGGCAAGAATTGAAGTAGTCAGATTATTTCTTGCCTTTGCTGCCTTCAAGGACTTCAATGTATATCAGATGGATGTCAAGTCCACCTTTCTGATGGTGATTTGGAAGAAGAAGTATATATTGAGCAACCAGATGGATTTCAATTGTCTGATCATGATGATATGGTCTACAAGTTGAAGAAAGTATTGTATGGACTTAAACAAACCCCAAGAGCCTGGTATGAAAGACTGGATAAGCATCTTTTGAAGACTGGTTTCAACAAAGGTACTGCTAACAGTAACTTGTACTTTAAAATTGATTATGAAAATATCTTGATTATTGAAGTATTTGTTGATGATATCATTTTTGGAGGAAGAGATAGTATGTGCAAAACTTTTGCAAATCAAATGAAAAGTGAATTCAAGATGTCCTTGTTTGGGGAAATGAATTTCTTCTTAGGTCTGCAAATAACTCAAACAAAGAAAGGAATCTTCATTTCACAGACCAAATATGTGAAAGAATTGTTGAAGAAATTTGGGATGGAAGACTCAAAACCAATGAATACTCCCATGGCAACTAGATGTAAATTAAGCAAAGATGATGACTCTCCTAAGGCTGATTAGAAAAAGTATAGGTCAATGATTGGAGGACTACTATATCTTACTCAAACTAGACCTGACATTATGAATGGTGTTGGTCTTGTTGCTAGATTCCAAGCTGATCCTAGAGAATCTCATGTCATGGCAATCAAGGGGATCCTTAGATATCTAAAAGGGACAGTTGAGTATGGTTTATGGTATCCTAGAGATCATGATTTCTCTCTTCATGCATATACAGATGCAGATTGGGTAGGAGATGTGGATGACCGGAAGAGTACCAATGGTGGAGAATTCTTTTTAGGGAAAAGATTGGTTTCTTGGCTTAGCAAGAAACAAGAGGCAATATTTCTGTCCACTGCAGAAGTAGAATATATTGCAGTAGGAGGTAGTTGCACTCAAGTATTGTGGATGAAGCAAATGCTAAGAGACATCAGAGTGGAGTATGAGGAACCTATCACAATCTTCTGTGATAATTCAAGTACAATAAATATATCTAAAATCCAGTGTTGCATTCAAGGACAAAACATATATCTATCAAGTTTCACTTTTTGAGAGAGCAGGTGAACAAGAATGAAGTTAGATTGGAGTTTGTGCCCTCCAAGGATCAGATTGTAGACATTTTTACTAAACCTCTACCTAAGGACTCTTTTGAGTATCTCAAGGAGAAGTTAGGGGTTATTACCCCTCCAGTTCTGAGTTAAGGTGCACTGATGTGCATCAGTCCGGTGGATCTCACAGTCATATCTTGTGGTCAAAATTGATGATAGGAAGCTACTACTTAGGGAGAGCAGTCTGTTTGATTTTGAGTGATGCAAGTATGTGCCCTTTGCCATTGATGTCAAAGGGGGAGAGAAGACATGTGAAAAATAAAAAGTGGTTGTTGATAAAAGGGGGAGCAATAAAGGAAGAGAAGACATGTGAATGGTTGTTGTTGATAAGGGGAGTTATGTCAGTCAGTGAGGAGAAGTTCTTGTCTTGATGGTTAAAACAGTTTTTTACATCATATGTTGCTATCAATGACAAAGGGGGAGATTGTTTCAAGTATGGGCCTAACCGGTGTTGTCATTGATGTTAACATACTCATGTTGCATTGATGTCAAGGATTGGATGAGTTGTATGCTGAGGATATTGAGAAAATTAGTCCTATCAGAAATAGAGAAGAATAGTGAAGATAGTGAAGTAAAGATCCTAGCTAAGATGAAGATTAGAGGATGCGCATCAAAGGGTTTGTAGATATGTCTCTAAAGGTGATCCAGTAAAAACTTGAGAGGTTCGCATGAAGATTTGAAGAAGTTATGGCCATATGAGTAAAACCAGTTTTGGCAGATGTTCAGAGGTGACAGAGTGACACAAATAGGTCCGGTGAGATCTAAAAATGTAATATCTTGTTTTGCGGATTTGGCGGAGTGTTTAGGAAGTCAATGAGAATTAACAACTTAATTGGTTCGTGGTCTGGAGGTCCACAAGAATCTACTCCAATATGATAGTGATGACAGACTGTGTTGATGAATTTTCAGATAAAGGAGAGAATGATTTTAGTAAGAAGAAGTAGTGTGGATGTTCTTGGTGATTAAGGCAAGCTTGTGAGGGTCTCTAGATTGTGTCCAGTTCATGTTGGTGGTCCGCATTGAAGATTGAGCTCGTAATTGAAGAATTACTTCCGGATGATTTACACATCTTGCGGATGATCTTGAAGATGTTCTATGAAGCATGGCGTGTTCCTCAAAGAAGATTTAAGTCCCAGATCTGTGTGGCTGATAGTGTGGTGATTTGCATGGAATATTTTGTAATAAGTCAAGTTGTATTTGTGTATTTGTTCTGTAAAGTATGCTGACTTTGATGATTATCCCAAAGTCAATGTCTTGTATAAATAAGAGTTGTGAAATCATTTCAAAAGTATCTTGGCAAAGATGAGAGTGTGGTAGAGAGGAGAAGAGAGAAAGACAGAGTAGAAGTGTTGGGCTTAAATGGAACTGACTCAAGCATGGTGAAGATGCTATTCTTCAGTTCAAGTATGTAATATTTATCATTATGTAGATAGTGTGTCTCCTATAGGTAGTGGGCCTTTTTTGAGCAGTGTGCTCAGGAAGTGAGCCCTAATTGGCATGTGCCATCTTGTTCTTCTTATTCTTTTAACAGAGAATACAATCTTGGGTTAGTCACCCCATGGTTTTTCCCTTAACCGGGTTTTCCACGTTAGAATCTTGGTGTCATATGTGTTAATGTGTTTTTGATCTTGAATTGTTGCATTGTGTTTTCATGATTGATTTATTATTATGTTGCTGAATTACAAGAAGGATTTAAGTGGTTAATAAAAGGAAAGTATTGGGATGACTAATTCAACCCCACTCTCAGTTGTCTGTCTTGAAACTAACAGTTACCACATGCTACTATCATTGTTATGAAGCTCATCTTCATGGCGAAACTATCATAGCCGTTCCCAATTGACATCTTGGAATCATAGCAAGGAAGTGCACCTTCTAAGGGCCGTATTCATAGACAAGATCATTTGTGAAAGGCGATCAATGGAAGCTGAGAATTAAAGGAGGTTCGCTTTCTATTGTTCATTGTTTGATTGAATCTCTTTTGTTCACCATTTCATTGAGTTTTGGGTATTATTGATATTATTATATTGATTATTCATTTAGATCCAATTTTCCCTTAACATTTTTGGTGCCCACCGTGGGGCCTAGCCCTGATTTTTAACCCAAAAAATTGAGCTTTTGTGTTTTAGAAAGCCATACACAAGAAGAAAATGCACATCTGACACATCCTAACACACATCTATTGTCTGTTCCAGCGCATACATTCCTTCAGCGCATATAGACTCTATTCTGATGCATCTATCCTCTGATATGGCGCATCTGTCAGTTCGGTGCATATATACTATTTTCCTGTGCTTTTGACCTTTGTCTTAGCACATATGTACTGCGGCACTTTTGATCTCTATTTCTACGCATTCAAACTCTGAAGCTGCGCATATGATCTAGGCAGTGATTTTTTTAGGGTTTCCTTGAAGTTTTTGCTATCACTAACGTCTTTTTACAGGAACACTCTTGATCTATTTTGCAGGCTAGGTACTAGTTTAGAATCATATAGTTGCACTTGTTAACTCACACTTCGAAATCTAACGGGAAAGTAAATGGATGCTCATGCAAATCTCACATAGTCTTAACTAGGAAGGTGGTAATTGAATCATTGCTATATTGTTATCCTTCAAAGTTAACAACTCATTTCTATCTTGGTAAAACTGGACTATTGCTATCTTGTTATCACTTCAAAGTTAACAAATCATTACTATCTGGGTAAAATTGAACCATTGCTATCTTGTTATCACTTCAAAGTTAACAAATTTCTGTGCTTGCCCAATTAGATAGCTCATCTAGTTTTTCTCATTTTAACTAGGGGAAAAGAACCATTGTCTTCTTTGTTTTGGGAATGATACTAGGCCTATGCTCTCCCCTATCTTGGGTGACCAAAATGCCAGACATATCATTTTTGCATGTGTTTTTCCTTTAGAGGGGTCTGCTCTTGGATACCGTTCATCTAAGTAGGAACGACCCTAAGTGGTAACAGGCTAGACGCCAAGCCCTACCAATCCACTATAAAAAAATTGTGTTTGGAGTGAAAGCTTCAAACAATGAGTGAAGTTGTGTTATACCGACAGCCAACCTCCCCCAAAACCCTCCAAGGCGCAACCCTTGCAGGCTGGGAGACTCCATAACAAAGAGTAGTGTTGCCGCATGTATAATCACTCGAATGGTTGCCTTTATTAAACACCTTTGTCTTAGTGGCCAAAAACCCCTATAATCTAGTGCAGGGAAGGGTGATTATCACCTCCCAAAGATGCTTCACTAGAGATAGTGAGAATTCAATTTTATACTGTCCTTTGAAACCTAGGATTGTACTTGCTTTCTTTTATTCCAAAAAGAGTCAAAAAATCATAAAAAAATAAAAAAATCATAAAAACATTCTTTGTGTTTGTTGCGTCTTCTTGCCATAACTAAAAGAAAATCAGATCAAAAAGACCTTCTTGCAGCCAAAGATACCAAAAACATCAGAAAATTGCCAAAAAACTTGCAAAAAAACACTGAAAAACTAGAGCGGTACAGTTATCCTTTTTGCTGTGCATTTGTACCAACTTGTTGCACATCTGTACTAACTTATTGTGCTTCTAACACCTGTTGTTACACATTTAAAATTTACCAGTATTGTGCATCTGTACCGACTTTTCACACATTTACCAATTTATGTTTCACATTTGTTCTGGCACATGTGTGACAGTGAGCACTTCCACAGTCTTTGAGAGGAAAATTTTACCATTTTTGGGTACCCATTTCAGCCTAGTTCCAAGTTTCGAGATCAGATCCTAGCTTGCAGTCACTTTTCCATCCATTTCGCATCATAGTCTCTCTTTCATTGGTCATCTCATTCACCTTTTATCAAGTCTTCCTAGTCCAAAGTCAAAGTATCCCATATCAGATTAGCATAGGCCCCTTTTTCAGATCATTTTGGATTCAAGTAAACCTAGTAAGTCATAGAACTTCGCTAGTGGTGTTGGTGCATGACTAGTCCCTACACAGTAAGACAAGTATCAAGTACCCTTACTAGTGGCTATCGTCTTGTATCGGTCGTCTTACTTGGAATCATTGATCGAGAGAGTCCCTTGTCCAAATCTTGTCATAAGTATCCTATTCTCAGCAGTCTCCACCAACATCTTGCCAAAATCTCTAGTTTCATCCCACCGTATCCCACATCACCTTGCATGGTTCTTACTACATCTCAATACCAAAAGCAACTTGAAATGGCTGGATCATCTGACCGTATTGTCACCCCTCATGATAGTGATGAGGAAATCTCTCATGAAGATTATCAAGGACACCTCCAAGATCAGAAATTCCAACGCTTGCTAGAGAAAGTGCTCCATGAGGACCCTCACAAGTATTTTATTCATTTGCAAATCTTAGACTTAAGCTCTACTGATTTTGATCTAAGCAAACTCAAAGAGACCGTAGAGGATAATCATGAACACCACACCAGTGAGGACAAAGGAAAGAAATTCATGGACCCAAACCCACCTATGGAAGAAATGAGGACACAAATCGAGGGTCTAATGCAACAAATGATGGATCTCAAGATGGGTACAAACACTAAAACATACTCCTTGGAAGATATTTCACTGTACCCCTTTGATAAAAGTTTGAACATGGTATCATTCCCCTTTCAATTCAAAGTTCCTAAGTTTGACAAATACAAGGAAAGGGGACCCTAGAGATCACATTAGGGAATTCAAGGCCGCATGCATGGAAGTAGCTCACAATGAGACTTTCCTAATGAGACTATTCCCTAGATCTCTAGGTAGTCAAGCCATGGAGTGGTTCTCACGGCTTCCACTGGGCATCAAGACTTTCAATGAGTTAGTCAACAAATTCATCACGCACTTCTCGTACAATATTGAACACGAAGTCTCCATGCGTGACCTATGCAATACCAAGCAAAAGAGTGGCAAATCATTCGCCTCCTTCCTATAAAGGTGGAGACAACTAGAAAGCAAATGCTCATATGATGTACCCAAGAAGAAATTAATGGAGATGTTTGTCCACAACCTCAACTCTGATCTAAGCTACCAAATCCAAATCCAATGCCCTACTTCATTTTTGAAGGTCATTGAAATGGGATTGTTCATCGAGAAAGCTATGATCGCCAAGTGGCAAATCAAGTTATACAAGGACACACCTACCTCCAACTACATGACTGACAAATCAAAGTTTTGGATCAAAAATAAAAATTTCATCAATGATGGAGTAGTTGATGCCAAGGTGGCATCTCCCAAACAACAACCAATATTCACTCTCAAAGGAGAGGCAAGCAATGTTACGCCCAACAAAACATTCTCTCAGGAGCCAAGACCATGGTTCAACTCAAATCCAAGGCAAAAGTTCACACCGCTGGGTGAGTCCTGTTGGTTTTTTCCCAGACTGGATGCTTATTCCCAGATTTCCCTACAAGGTAGCCATCAGTGATCAACAGGATCTCTGGGCCAGGGGCCAACAGTGTAGGAGATAGACTCTGTATTTTATCTCCTCTTCTTCTTCAGGCTCTGCAAGACCTAGGGAGGTATTCCCTACTCAACATCCATGAGGATATGCATACAAAGGCTGGGATGCTGACAGAAAGTAGATAAGTCCTCCTGTAAGTAGACCAAAACTGAAAGATAAGAGCAAAGGGGCTAGCTTTGGGCCTATTTGCAGTTGTAGACAGAGGACTGAGGATCCTAAAACTAATTCTAATGTCCTAATGGTTGTTTTAGAGTTTGATTATGATTTTAAGTTTGGATGCAAAGCTAGACATGGTTGTAACACAAACACAAAGCAAGATTGGTGCCTATCCAGGGCCTGGAGTCAGTAGACATACACCTGTGAATGATCAGCATGAACAGCTAAAACTGGATTTCAGGGGGATATATATGATACCTGCCTTACAGATATCTCCCAATACAGAGTGTTAAGTTATCTCTACTTATGGCATCCCTACTGCAGTATACCCTTCCCAATGTTCAACCTGAAAACAGTTTAATCTACCCCTTGAGCAGAAGTTAAGAGATCATACATTCAACACAGGAATTCTATGTTCTAGAGTCTCAAATATTGCTTAAATATCCAGACTCAGAAGAAAGATACATGCAATACTAGAGACAGAATTAACAAAACACATGCAAACATAGCATTATTCATACAAGATTAACCATGAAATCAGTGGATTCATGCCAAAACGTACAACAAGAGATACATAAACTCACAGGTTTAGCTGTATAGAGCAACCAAAACGAACTGTATTGTGTTACAGAGCCAAAATGTTCAACTCTCAACCACCTAAAAAATGGTAACACAGTCTACTTATAACAGCCAGAAAGTGTACCACAATAATTAATTACAAGACAAAATATCAAAAATCTGCCAGATACATCCCTCAAAAGGAATGGCGCTCAATTTATTGCTGCAGAGACAGAAGGAACCCTCGAGCCCTGCGCCGCCACCTGGAAATCTTCATGTCAAAAAATTTGGTACCTGACTGTGCAACAACTCGCCCATGCCCCAGCATAGTCGCCGTTAAGGGTCTCAACCACCCGTTGTCGCTTAAAAAACCGTCGCTGCATACAAAAAGATTTCCCACCAAAACACGTTCAACTGTGGGTTCAAAATAATGCAAGGGGAAAAATCCCACATGCATGGTGTGGAGAGCCTCTCACTACCTTATAAGCCTGATTGCATACACATCAAGTGTCGAGCGCTTTTGCCGCGCTCGACACATATGCCTTCGTCAAAAACCCATCGCTCAGATCTAAGCCATCGGCTTACCTCAAAAATCTCCCACCGACAATAGTAGTCTGGCCGATCGCAAACTCCACATTCCCTTCATCAGCCAGAGGTTAACCATCGGCCCATCCAAAAGATCCCTCGCCGACTCCAGTTGTCTCGCCGACGCCACCTTCGTCATCGCCCAGACTAACACCGTCGGAGCAACACGAAATACCTCTGCCGATGAACAAAGTCACACCGACAACACCCTGTCCTCCCACCTCCGTCGGTGTGACTTACACCGTCAGAGCAGCATCTCACACTTATGCCGATGACGCCGATCACTCCGATGACCACTCCATGCTCCCCTCTCGGTGAGACCTACGCCGATGACATCGCATCGGCCAAGCCTCCCACCGTCGGCACAACTCAAAATACTTAGGCTGACAATATAACTCTCGCCGATGAACATTTGAGATACCCCCATCAGCACGACCAACATTGTCGGCAGAACCACAATATCCTTCGCCGATAGACCAAGCTCTTGCCGATGGACAGGAACACCTAGGGTTTGAAAGAAGAAACCCTCCAACATGCAAGCTCAACCTCTAGGCCAAAATGGGCACCAACACTGGCTCTGTCTGGGGACGTACAGGTGCAAAACTATAGCGAGGACCCCAGAATCTCTGGTTTCGCAGATTGGGCCATATCTATTGGGCAACAGAGTCAATCATTGCACCAACCTGCACAAAAACTATATTTTAGTCATCACTTGGGTGGCCCTGGGTAGCCAAAAAGGAAGAACCAAAATTTTTTCCTGCCAAATGCCTGATCCCAAACTGAAAGATCCCAATCCCAACTGAAAAAATTGGCATAGTTTGTCCATAAGGTCATTTGCTCAATTAGATATTCCACCACCTTTGACAGCTTGCCACTTGTAGTACTACCTCTGTCACTTTGCATTTCAAAATCAAACATGCAACCATACATGCTAAAAAATCCTTCAGCATTAAGCAACATATGCATGTTATACTCTTCAGATAGTACATCATACTGCTCTTGGCAGTCTTCATCATTTATCTGGCTATTGCACACCATCAGGCACTCATCCAGCTGATCCAAAAGCTCAAAATACTCAGAAAAAATGAGACCCCCAATATCTACTGATATTGAAAACAAATTCTGATCCACACAACCAATGTTGCACATATCTAAACCAGGTGATGATGAACATCCATCATTCACAGTTTGCAAATCCATAGTATCTTCACAAGAACTGAAGATATCTGATTCATATGCCCCCTCCTCACAAACTGATGTATCACCTAGGTCAACTGTCTCTTTATATTCATCATCATCCTCAAAAAGAGGATTAATCCTGCACCACTGAAAGTCAAGATTCACAGCATCAAAGGCACCTGTAGACTCATCATAAAGGGGATTAACACTCACCGCAAAGGCCTCTGCTTCTTCTTCATGACACTCCAATTCTTCTTCATTATTATCAGATCCAAAGTCATAAGAAGAACAAACCTGATCCATGAATTGATCATGGATATCATTTCTATCAACTGATTGCCCCATATACAAGATTTCTGTTGTTTCAATGCATTATGAAGTTGAGCTATCTGCATCATTCTCCATCCCTCTAATACTTCCTGGTGAAACTGATACTGACTGTTGATCCACATGATCACAACCTTGCACAACTGGATCATTTAAACATGATGGCTCTTTGATAAGGGCTGGTATGTAAATATTACTTGAAGAACCATTGTTTTCAACTTCATTTTTTGGGCAAAACAAGACATCCTCCTTTATAACAGAAACATCATCAACTTGGAATGATGCAAAAACTGGGACAACAGGGGTGTGAATACTTTGACATTCATTGTCAACTCCTGAATTAAATCTTTCATTAACACTGGGGGCTGCAGGACAACAAAAATTTTTAGAAAAATAACCCTTTTGTATTCCATACCTCCAATTGTTTTCAATATTAATTGCAAACTGATGTGCCTGATGCAATGTGGTGGGCTCCTTGTCTCTTAATCTGTAACTCATTTTCTTATCAAAAGCTCCCAAATAGACAACTAAGCACAGTGCATCATTAGGTCTCATACATTCTGGTATTCTATTCAATGCCCTCATAAATCTGAGGTTAAAGGCTGGGATCAACTCATCTTCTTCAATATGGATGTACATAAAGTTACTAATGACTGCATATTCAGAAATTCTTTCACCATATTGTACTAGAAATGCAGATTTAAAACCATGCCAAGAGCTGACAGAGTTAGCTGGAAGGTAGGAGAACCAATCCCTTGCATCTTCATCTAGAGATTGAACAAATAATCTCATAACCACATCTTCATGGTCAATCTCAAAATCATCTATCACATTTAGGAACTGCTGCAAGTGTCTCTCAGCTGATTCATCCTTTATACCATTAAATTTAGGCAAAAAATTTCTGATTTTAGGTGGAAAAGCATTTGGATAGCCACAAATGCCACTGAAATTTATGGGCTTATATCTATCTATGTTGAAACTTCTTTTATTACATGGTTGGGATTGACTGTTATACATTTTTGCACTTGACACTTCACAAGGGTGCATGGGCTGATAATACATCCTTTATGTTTTTGCAACCCTCCTCTTTACTCAGATTTTCTACAAACAATGACTTTAGGCACTCAAAATTTAGACTGTTTTTTCAAACTTTCCTAAAGTCCTTTAAATGAGTCTTTTGAACAACATTGCATGCCCTTTGAAATACAGGGTAAGTTCTAATAAAAGCATGCAAGCTCTGTTTTCACCAATGTTTCCCTTTTAACCAGTGCTATCTCACCAAATAGGGAGTCTGTCAAACAATATGAAATACCTGGATATGTTGCAGAAGTTGCAAATTCTTCTCTGACTGATTTTGTTCTTTTATCAGGTTCTTTGATGCAGAGTCGCCACCTCCTTGAAGAGGAATGAGCTTCAAACAAGCTGAAGCTGCAAATTGATTTCTTTCTTTCTGGGTCATCCACCAGCAGAGTCACATATACAACCTTTTTCTCTACTGCAACAAACAGTTTCCAGGTCTGATTTTTCAATCTTCTAGACTCAAACTTTCATGGATATGACATTGATCTCCCCAGTAGAGTCGCCAATTTTAGTTGGTTTTTTCCCAGACTGGATGCTTATTCCCAGACTTCCCTACAAGGTAGCCATCAGTGATCAACAGGATCTCTGGGCCAGGGGCCAACAGTGTAGGAGATAGACTCTGTATTTTATCTCCTCTTCTTCTTCAGGCTCTGCAAGACCTAGGGGGGTATTCCCTACTCAACATCCATGAGGATATGCATACAAAGGCTGGGATGCTGACAGAAAGCAGATAAGTCCTCCTGTAAGTAGACCAAAACTGAAAGATAAGAGCAAAGGGGCTAGCTTTGGGCCTATTTATAGTTGTAGACAGAGGACTGAGGATCCTAAAACTAATTTTAATGTCTTAATGGTTGTTTTAGAGTTTGATTATGATTTTAAGTTTGGATGCAAAGCTGGACATGGTTGTAACACAAACACAAAGCAAGATTGGTGCCTATCCAGGGCCTGGAGTCAGTAGACATACACCTGTGAATGATCAGCATGAACAGCTAAAACTAGATTTCAGGGGGATATATATGATACCTGCCTTACAGATATCTCCCAATATAGAGTGTTAAGTTATCTCTACTTATGGCATCCCTACTGCAGTATACCCTTCCCAATGTTCAACCTGAAAACAGTTTAATCGACCCCTTGAGCAGAAGTTAAGAGATCATACATTCAACACAGGAATTCTATGTTCTAGAGTCTCAAATATTGCTTAAATATCCAGACTCAGAAGAAAGATACATGCAATACTGGAGACAGAATTAACAAAACACATGCAAACATAGCATTATTCATACAAGATTAACCATGAAATCAGTGGATTCATGCCAAAATGTACAACAAGAGATACATAAACTCACAGGTTTAGCTGTATAGAGCAACCAAAACGAACTGTATTGTGTTACAGAGCCAAAATGTTCAACTCTCAACCACCTGAAAAATGGTAACACAGTCTACTTATAACAGCCAGAAAGTGTACCACAACAATTAATTACAAGACAAAATATCAAAAATCCGCCAGATACAGCCCTCAAAAGGAATGGCGCTCAATTTATTGCTGCAGAGACAGAAGGAACCCTCAAGCCTTGCGCCGCCACCTGGAAATCTTCATGTCAAAAAATCCGGTACCTGACTGTGCAACAACTCGCCCATGCCCCAGCACAGTCGCCATTAAGGGTCTCAACCACCCGTTGTCGCTTAAAAAACTGTTGCTGCATACAAAAAAGATTTCCCGCCAAAACACGTTCAACCGCGGGTTCAAAATAATGCAAGGGGAAAAATCCCACATGCATGGTGTGGAGAGCCTCTCACTACCTTATAAGCCTGATCGCATACACATCAAGTGTCGAGCGCTTTTGCCGCGCTCGACACATATGCCTTCATCAAAAACCCATCGCTCAGACCTAAGCCATCAACTTACCTCAAAAATCTCCCACCGACAATAGTAGTCTGGCCGATCGCAAACTCCACATTCCCTTCATCGGCCAGAGGTTAACCATCGGCCCATCCAAAAGATCCCTCGCCGACTCCAGTTGTCTCGCCGACGCCACCTTCGTCATCGCCCAGACTAACACCGTTGGAGCAACACGAAATACCTCTGCCGATGAACAAAGTCACACCGACAGCACCCTGTCCTCCCACCTCCGTCGGTGTGACTTACACCGTCGGAGCAGCATCTCACACTTATGCCGATGACGCCGATCACTCCGATGACCACTCCATGCTCCCCTCTCGGCGAGACCTACGCCGATGACATCGCATCGGCCAAGCCTCCCACCGTCGGCACAACTCAAAATACTTAGGCCGACAATATAACTCTCGCCAATGAACATTTGAGATACCCCCATCGGCACGACCAACATTGTCGGCAGAACCACAATATCCTTCGCCGATAGACCAAGCTCTTGCCGATGGACAGGAACACCTAGGGTTTGAAAGAAGAAACCCTCCAACATGCAAGCTCAACCTCTAGGCCAAAATGGGCACCAACAAGTCCCAAGAATCCATATTAAGGAAGCTATTGGCCAACAATGAAATCTCTCTACCGCCAACAAGTGATTATGAACTTCAAATGAAACCTCACTATTGGAAAGACACCGACTTTTATCAGTATCATAGAGGAAGAGGACATACAACCAACAATTGTATCCATCTCAAACATTTTTTCAAAGACATACTTGATCAAAATCAAGGAGGTGCTCAACAACATACTTCTAATGAGATGCATGTGGCTTACAAAGATCCACTTCTCAATCACGACAGGCCGTACAACAATGGCAACAACAACAACAACAACCGCAACAAGCATAATTAGAATAATGGGAATAGTAATGCCAATTATGCAAGTGTGCCATTTGATTATACCATCAATTGCATATCAGAGCATGTCCCACAAATCAATGTGGTTATGTCTAACCAACAATCAGGACCCAACAAAACTGATTGCGGCATTATCACCCGTAGTGGTAAGGTCACGTTGAATACCCTCCCTCCAAGGTCATCGCCTTCTCAGTCCAACTCCCATCATTATAGTGTCATAGGCCAACTACGGAAGACTCCTGCCCACATTTCTATCTTAGAGTTGTTGCGTCTATCTCCTTCCCACAAGGAGATTCTCAATAAAGCCTTAGTGGAAACAACAGTACCCACTAACTTGGCCCAAGAGAAGTTTCAAGCCATGGTAGGTAATCTGACCTCCTCAAGTATCATATCATTTATCGAAAAAGATGACCTCTTAGTGTCTCAACCTCATAACACCCCCTTACATATCGTCGCCTTCATCCATAAGCACCACATCAAGAGGGTTTTCATTGATGGGGGAGCTAGTTTAAATATTTGCACACTCAAGCTAGTCCTTACATTGGGGTTCTCTAAAAATGTAGTTGATCCAAGGAAGAAGATTACTATTAAAGCCTATGATGAAGAGGAGAGAACTACCAAAGGAACAGTGGTATTACCCATACAAGTGGGATAGGTGATAAAAGACATTGTGTGCCAAGTCCTAGATAGGGAGCTAGCCTATAATATTCTCCTAGGTAGACCATGGATTCATGCCATGAAAGCTGTGCCTTCTACCTATCACCAATGCATAAAATTCACTCATAATGGCAAGTCACCATCCAAGGTGATCCTGGCCCCTTTTAGCATTGCAACTTTGTCCTCTCAAAACCTGATTGCATCATACCCAACAATAGAGCATCTACATCCCCTACCCCACAGCATGATTCTACCTCTGAAGCTTCCTCATCCAAGCCCAAAGAGTAGAAAATTACCATCAAAGAAACAGGAGTAGGGGAGTACTCCATCGAGCACATCCTCAACTTGGCCAAGTTGCCTCTATCTCCTAGATCCTTTGGGTGACCCAAGTATTTTCCAAAGCCATCTGCTCCTCCTACACCTCCCACAGTTCCCTTTGTAAAATGGGGGACCCTATCAGATGAAACAGAGGAAAGAGATGTCTTACAATGGCTCTACACAGAAGAAGAAGAGAACACACAACAAGAACCACCTAAGCTCCCAATGGAAATCTATGGGCGATGTGAGTCTATCCTACACAGAATGGGTTATGAAGGACAACGCCCCATTGGCCTAAGAAAAAAAGGAATTATAGAACCCATTCAACCCTCTTCGTCCTCATTGGGTAGAACTATAAAAGGTCTAGGATATAAGGATAAGGGCAAAGCTAAAGCAAATGCTTGTCTTGTGGAAATGATCCATACCCTTCAAGAGGACAGTGACACAGATTCCAATGAATATGAGTGGGATGAGCTGACAGAGCATTCCTATGATGACAAAGAGGTTGACACCATTCAAACTTATGGCCCCCTACCATGAGGGACAAACGCTACCGCATGGGCCATTAGAGTGTGATTTGCCTATCCTTGAGAATACGACTTTCGAGGAAGGTTCAAGTTCTATCGTAATAAACAATTTGGAGGAAAGTACCATCTTGAACACTCTCCCTACCAATACTCCTAGCATATCCATTCAAACTATCAACGAATCAGATCTATCCTCTGACTCCCTCCCCCTTGTGCATCCTAAGCTTATTGACTAGGATCTACAAGGAACCCCACAACTAGATATGTTCCAAAACGATGATGCCTATATTGACTACATGGAACTTAGGGACCACCTACCTAAAGGAGATCATAAAGCTAGCTTCACCATTGAACTTAATACCATGGCTTATTTCGGAGAGGGTGCCAAGCCTTCCAATCACAAAAAATATCAAAGTAAAAACTAGATCTGATGGTGAAAACCACTCCGCGGCAGTGTCAAATCCCAAAATAGTAAAAAGAAAGGAAGCATCTGATGGTGAAAACCCAACTATGGCACCTGACGATGGAAGGCTTGACACTCTCCTCGATGACATGCACTAGGAGAAGTCTTAGATTGTTTTGGAACCTACAGAACTTGTTAACATTGGAACAAAGGAACATCATAAGATCATTCACTTTGCTAAGTCTCTAACCCCACTAGAAAATACTACGTTTGTACCATTCTTCAAGAAAAAGCAAGTCAATTTTGCTTGGTCATACGCAAATATGTCAGGGTTAGATCCAAATTTGATTCTACATCATCTTCCACTAGATCCAGGAGTGAAACCAGTGAAACAAAAGCTTAGAAAGATGCATCCACACATTGCACTGCTAGTAAAAGAGGAACTCAAGAAACTACTATATGTAGGGTTCATCAGAGCTATAGACTATCTGGAATGGGTCTCTAACATAGTACCAGTATCCAAACCTGATGGCCGAGTCAGACTATGCAATGATTTTAGAGATCTAAACAAAGCTTGCCGCAAGGATGATTTTTTGTTGCCAAATATAGATATCATAGTCAACTTAACAATAGGGCATACCATGTTATCTCTCATGGATGGCTTCTCAGGATATAATTAGATCAGGATAGCATCAGAAGACCAGCATAAGATAGCTTTTACTTGTCCATGGGGCACTTTCTGCTGGAATGTCATGCCATTTGGGCTAAAGAATGCAAGAGCCACATATAAACGCGCTATGTCCACTATATTCCATGATATGATGCACGTCACCATGGAAGACTATGTAGATGATATCCTTGCAAAGTCACTCAAAGAGAATCACACCTAGATGTGTTAGAGAAAGTCTTTCAGAGACTAGAACAATTCAAAGTCAGGTTGAACCCAAAGAAATGTGTGTTTGGAGTCACCTCAGGCAAGCTCTTAGGTTTCATTGTATCGGCAAATGGAATAGAGGTGGACCTTGCCAAAGTCAAGGCTATTATGGACATGCCACCACCCAAGAATCTTACTCAACTGAGATCTCTACAGGGTAAGCTACAAGCAATCCATAGGTTCATATCACAACTAGTAGACAAGTGCTAACCCTTCAGTCATCTCCTACATAAGAACATCCCATTTAGGTGGGATGAGAAATGTGAAGAGGCATTCGACAAACTGAAAGAGTATCTTATGAATCCACCTATTCTCATGCCTCCTATCCAAGGGATGCCATTGTTACTATACATACTTGCTACACCAATAGCTCTTGGGGCCCTTCTAGCACAACAAGATTATGAAAGTAAAGAAAGAGTCGTCTACTACATCAGTCGCACATTGGCGGGCTATGAGTTGCAATACTCTCAGATAGAAAGATCATGCCTTGCGGTAGTTTTTGCTTCCCAAAAACTCTAACATTATATGCTAGCACATCCATTCAAACTTATTACAAAAATAGATCCACTGAAATACCTACTAAGCAAAGCAGCTCTAACAGGTCACCTAGCCAAATGGGTAATGCTCCTAAGTGAATACAACATTAAGTATGTAGACAGAAAGGCTATCAAGGGGCAAGTCATTGCTGATCAGTTAGCAGATGCACCACTACAGGACACCACACCAATGCAATTTAAGTTTCTAGATGACTCCTTATTCAATATATCAACACATTCTTGGAAAGTTTACTTTGATGGGTCCTACACAAACCATGGATTGGGGGCAGAAATCTTGTTTGTAACTCCTCATGGTGACACCATACTAAAGTCTTATCATCTGTTATTCCCATGCACCAACAACATAGCAGAATATGTAGCCTTGGTCATTGGCCTCAAAATGGCAACAAAGTGGAAAATCAAAGAGCTACATGTCTATGGTGATTCTCAACTAGTGATCAATCAGGTCAATGACGATTACCAAACCAAAGATGAGAAGCTTGTCCCATACAAATGGATGGCTGAGGACTTTAAGGAATACTTTGTGATCATCTCTTTTGAGCAGATACCTCACATTGAAAACAAAGTAGCAGATGCCATGGCAACCATTGCCTCTCTCCTCGAAATCCTAGAGAATGAGTCACTGTACAAGTTCTTAGTGGAATCAATTCAACAACCAGCTTATGATCTTCCTAAAACCCATTCCATGTGCCTATTAGTTGGATCTAATTCACCTTGGTACAGTAAGGTTTACACTTACCTCAAGGACAACACCCTCCCACTTGACTTATCTTCAAACCAATGACAAACCTTTATACGCCAAACCTCTCATTATACCATTATTGCTGACACCCTATACCAATGTGGTCTAGATGGTACTTTACTCTATTTTTTAGAACGAGAAGAATCCCAAACCGCCTTACAAGACGTGCACGAAGGGATCTGCGGAACACACTCTAGAGGTCCTTCCTTAGCTAAGAAACTCATGCATTTGGGTTATTATTGGCCGAACATGGAAACAGATTCATATCAATTTGTGAAGAAGTGCAAGCAGTGTCAGATACATGGGAACCTAATACATGCACTAGCTCAAGAGTTGAGACCTTTAATGACACCTTGGCCCTTTTGCTAATGGGGACTCGACCTTGTGGGAAAAATCCACGCACCCTCATCTAACAGCCTCAAATTTATAATAACTACCACTGAGTACTTTACCAAGTGGATTGAAGCCGTCCCCCTCACCACCATCACACATAGACAAATCTCCTCATTCATCCTTAATTACCTCATCAGCAAATACAGAATTCCCTCATCCATTATCACAGATAACGGAAGACCCTTCAAAAACTAGGATGTCCAAGAACTTTGTAACCAATTCAAAATCTAACATCGTTTCTCCACACCCTATTACCCCCAAGGCAACAGCCAAGTAGAAGCATCTAACAAGACCATCTTGAAACTCCTCAAGAAGACAGTCAACGATGCTGGCCATGATTCGCACATCCAACTCAATCCCATTCTGTGGGCCTACAGAACTAGTATATGCACTCCCACAGGTGCTACCCCTTATGCCCTTGTCTATGGATCAAAAGCTATCCTCCCCATCGAGGTTGAGTTACCATCTCTCAGGTGTCATTAAAAGGTCTTATAATAGATGAAGAGTACAGAGTTTCTAGATTGCAAGAACTAGAGTTGCTAGAGGAAAAGAGACAGAAAGCCTTCAATCATCTCAAGGCATATCAACAAATGATGTCACGAAGCTACAACCACAGAGTCCACCCAAGAGTCTTTAAAGTTGGAGATCTAGTACTTAAGGAGAACCCCCAATCAACAAGATCAGGAAAAGAAAGGCAAGTTCAAACCCAACTGGCTTGGGCCTTATGTGATTGTAGCTGCTTATGGATCAGGAGCATATCACTTGGCAACATTAGAGGGTGAGCTGTTCGATGACCTAATCAACAGCATGCATCTTCACTGGTTCTATACCTAAGAGAACTTCAATGTAAGGACAAAAAAATCAAAAAATTAGAAAAGTACCAAAAAATCGTCGTTTGGTGAAAACCTAGAAAATAGGTGCTTGGGATAGGTATCATGATGAAAACCTGGCAAACAGGTGTCATGTGTACTTTTAACTTTCATGCAAATAAAAGTAAGTGGTGAAAACTTGGTAAACAGGCATTGCTTGTGATGAACCACTTCCTCCATCTTTGGGAAACTGATGCAGAATGGCACAAGGGAAGCAACACACAAGGGTTTACTCTATTGTCCTTTGCCCACTCACCCACTTCAAACAGCCTTCAACCAAGCAACCAAAGGCACATTCAAGGGTGTATGAAGGATTTGGTATCCTAGTGATGGCTCCACCTTCTAGGCTTCTCCAACACCTCAGGACAGATCAACAAACACCTTCTATGCAGTTGGTTTGGTCTCCAACTTCCCAAAACTCTTCAACCTATACCTTGACTAGTAAGGCTACTAGCCCTCCAAACTAGGTTTTCTCAACAAAACTTGACAAAATCCCAAAGGTCTAGGAAAACAAATGATGGAATTGAACACCTTTCAGGGGACCCTAACAATCCTCCAAATCTCCTGCTCCAACTCTACTCCAGCAATCCAGAACGCCTACTAGGTCTCTAGGCCTAATTGATCAATTTAGGCTAGGTTACAAAGCAAGTGCTCAAAATTGAGTGCATAGGTCAGGGGCAGGAACTTGGAATGCTTCTACCATGTCCCTACAACACAAATCCATCATTTATTTGCTCACTCTAACAGGATTCTATCATCTACAACCTCAAATAGCATGAAATTGGCCAAATACAATGAAATACTTGACCTAGGGCATCACCTTAAAAATAGAAGACTGCATTTTCTGACAAAAATCTTTTGGAATCTTATTGTACATACCCCTAGCCTGCATTTCACCAGTTTTTGCAAATTTTCAACAGTGGAAATGCATTCTAGGGCCGGATTTCTATGGCTGCCCTAGAAAACAGGGTTTCTGGACCTGTTTTGAAAGAAAAATCTATAACTTTTGATCCCGACCACTTCAGGACCTTAAACTAGTTGCATTGGAACCCTGACTCCAAGAGCTTTCAGAAAAATATCATTTGCACACGTGAAAAGTCCATACAGTCCGTACACAGCAAGAAAAATAGTGAAAAATAGTCAGTTTTCTTGATTTTTGTGCCCAAATTCCGTACAAAAACTTCCTCCTTCGTACTGGAGTTAGATATTCACCATATTAACCCATCCAAGTTAGTTTACAACTTCTACAAATAGTTTGAATAACCAAAATGAAGTTGCAACCGGTCAATGTGTCATTGACACCATTGACAACACTTGACACTATGGAGTTTTTGCATTTTCCAAAGGATGGCGATTTGTTTTTCTTGTCCAATGGAATCAAAACATCCTCCATACTCCCAAAACATGATAAAACACACAAACAATAAAAAAAAACTCAAAAACCAACCCTTATACCTTCTAGGCCTAAGTGGCATAACAAGGATCCAAGTGGACTAAGCATGATTGAGGTTTATATGGTTACCTCAATCATCTTGACCACACAAAAGGACCATATACTCATGGCTAAAGCCTTATTACAATCAAAACCACAACTTTCAAAAAAAATGCAAACAAAGTGACTTTAGGAACCAAGGTGCTCCTAGGTGCCCTGCACCAGAAACCAATCACCTTGTGTCCATTCTTCCTTCACTTGTGTCCCATTCAATCCATATCTGTTCCATAATAAAATCCTAACGATAACCTATCATGGCTTGATACTCTATCTCTTTTGTCACCTTGTCAACCAAGGTCTTATTCAGTATCCTATCAATAGTGTCAACCTAGCATAGTGTCTATCATTAGTATCCACGTGGTCCAAGGTCCATGAACTAAGTTGTCTCTGCGTTGTCACGTAGACAAGGCCATTTTTCAATGCGCCCCCGAGGCTCCCACTCACCTATTCATCCCATGTCTGGTCCTTCTATCTATCTGAGTCTACGCCACTTTCAATCACCTAGGTCTTAGGTCCATTAGGGTTCACCCTGAACTACGTTGCCTCTGCATCATCACGTAGGCAAGGCCATTTAGCAATGAGCCCCTGAGGCACTAGGTCAGTCCCTTAGGCTCTATCTCACCAATAAGGATTGTGGAATCTTTCACTAGGCAAGCAAGCGTAGGCAAAACCCACTTTTCAAGCAAAAATCTTGACGCAAAACATCAACCTATCCAAGGCAAAGCAAGCAAGTACCTAAAGCACTCTAAATGATTTTACCTAAATTATGGCAAGAAATAAACACATCTAAATGCAAAAATGTTTTGTGGTTGTGATCATGGTTAAGTTACAGCGTCTTGATCTTTGTTATCATGTCTTTCTATGCTACTCGAGGATGCCAAAAGCTAGAGATGCTATGATGGGGGCATGATTATTTTTTTTGTTTTGTTGTTTGTGGATTAAACTTTAGTAATGTGATGCCTTGTCTAATGACATGATCAGCAAAAGATCATCAAGGACATCAAAGGTCTAACATGAAAGGGAGCAATCCTTGTCTATTGATACACAAGAAATACTTAGGTCATCTCGGTTCAATTATACCTAGATGCTTGTATTAACTTACAACATTCAGAAAAAGTACCAAAAAATAGCCCGATGATGAAATAAGCACTTCAAAATACTTGCAATGTCAAGATGGCAAAAACATTCGCATACACAAAAGCATCCATATCCCATGCAATAAAAATTTCCAAAGCATCCATATCCCATGCAATAATGATCCAGAATGCAGAGTATCAATGTTTATAAAAGCTTGTGATTCCTTCTATCGAGTCATTCTTCTATCAATCAGTATTCTATCTATCGTTGTGGTCCATTCTTCTCAATTCAGTCAACCCAAGCAATGATCCAAATGCAAGTCCATCCTTAATCCATATCAATCAAGTCAAGTCAATCTTGTCAAATGATCCAATCACAATCAATGGTCTTGATCCTTGTATAGTCGTAAACCAACTCAATCAATTAATCAATCGTCTTATACAAGATGTGGCATTGTTGAAATTAGACCAACACACATGTCTTACATGACATGCTTCATTTCCTGAAACTAGACACTATCCTTCGTATTGCTCTAGGGATCTATCATTCCCCGCCATGACAACACTATCGTATATCTTTATCAGTATATCGTTGGTTTACCGCTTGACAGGGGCAATACCTTGTTTGTTCTTGTATCATTTGTGCATACTTGCTTACTTGCTTGTGTGTAGTATCATTCTATCTTGCATTGCGTATCATTTGGCTCTTTCTCGAATCAATTTCTTCACCCCAACCTAATTTTACCTTTTTTATCGTGAGATTGTCCGTGTCACGTCCTTCTACCTTTTTCTTGTCCAATCTCCTGAGGGGGCATCCTATCGTCATTAAACATGTACCAGGGGCAAACTAGGGCATGCATCATTATCAAAAAAATTTATTCTTTGAAGCAACACCGTAAACTGCATTGGATCAAAGAGGAGCAAAATGTATACACCTATAAATGACACTACTCGATCTAAATAAATATTCTTAATATTTATTCCACCTTTATTCCTCTATCAATAAATAAATAAATAAATTTATTTATTTGATTCATATTCCTCTAAGTTAAATAAATATCAAAATATTTAATTACCTCTTCAAAAGTCAAAATTAAATAAAATCTTTTATTTAATTAAATTCTTCCAAACAATTAAATAATTCTTTATTATTTAATTAAATCAAATCATTTTTCCAAATTTAAATAAATCAATCAAATTTATTTAAATCCTCTCAATCTCTAAAAATAAAATATAATCAAATATTTTATTTATTCTTCCAAATCATGCACAAACAATTAAATAAATTTATTTATTTAATTTGCTTTCTTATCTTCTAATTCTCCCAAATTCATTCTAAATTAAATAATACCAATTATTTAATTGTTTCTTCCAATAATATCTTCTCCAAATTTAAATAAATCAAATATTTATTTAAGTTGTCTATTTCTTCTAAATTGAGTTATCTCTAAATATAATTCAATCCTTGTGCACATGCAATTGAATATTTTAAATGTTTAATTGAGCTAAAATATCTTCTCATCCTCATGCAATTTCTATTATCTAGTTCTATTCTCTTAACTGATTGATCTATTCTTTTAATTGATTAATCTCTTCAGTTAACTCATTCTTCTATTTTATTAATTCTTCTCATGCAAAATAGAGTAGGACACATGTCTTTTTCTTATTCGTGCACATTCCTCAACCATTCTATACTATTGATCTTCTCATTCTTTCTATCACATTGATCTTCTCTTTCACAAGTCTATAAATTGAACCCTCTTCTTCCATTTCATTCATCCAAGCCTTCAGTAAACTTACTCTGTAGGAATTACAGTGCGTCTTTGGCACCAATTCCTTCATTGCTTGTGATCACACTTGTTACTACATACTACTATCATTGTTATGAAGCTCATCTTCATGGTGAAACTATCATAGCCGTTCCCAATTGACACCTTGGAATCATAGCAAGGAAGTGCACCTTCTAAGGGCCGTATTCATAGACAAAGATCATTTGTGATAGGCAATCAATGGAAGCTGAGAATTAAAGGAGGTTCACTTTGTATTGTTCATTGTTTGATTGAATCTCTTTTGTTCACCATTTCATTGATTTTTGGGTATCATTGATATTATTATATTGATTATTCATTTAGATCCAATTTTTCCTTAACAGGTTACATCCTTCACTTCTTAATTGATTAACATTACTGAGCAACCCTGTCCAAAATTCAAGAAACATCTGTATAAGGCAATCGAAGTGGATGGCAACATAGCATTATCCAATGTTCCTACCTTTGTGGTATACACAGAAGATGTTAGAATATATATTCATGCAAAACTTGAGGAAGTTGATCATGGGAAATTTCAAACCCTAAGGCATAAACCGTTAGGTGATGATGGTACACATTACGAGTCTGAATATGCCAACATTAAAGCAAAACATCTGGATGTTTGGAAAGATTTTCTAGATTTCTATAATGAGCATGATTGGGTTAGGTATATCCTTAGCAAAATTCATTACGACTTCGTCTATCTTGAAAAACCCCATCAAATAACTAAAGAAGCTATCAGGGTTGTAACAGGGTTATGTTCCACTAGATCCAAACCACAGCTGAAATCAATCAAGAATGAAAAGGTCACTGAGTTAACTGGTGCTAAATTTGATAAAAGGGCCTTATCCATTGATGACATTACTAATCCTTGTGTAAGATATGTGGCAATGGGAACTGCCTACAAGATATACTACTCTAACAAAGAGGGATCTACCATAGCCACAGCTATATACATTGCCTATTAGATGGCTAAAGAAGGCAAGGATTTTGACCTATGTGAAGTAATGAAGGAACAGCTGCTAGAGAATCTGAGAAAAACTAAGGAAATAGGATATCACTTCAAATATGGCTCACTAATCATTTGTTGGTAGGTGGCAACTGATCAGGAAAGTACTATACACTAGCCATGTATCCTCGCCGGGGTTCGGGGCCGGGCCGGGCCCCGAGCGGGGGTTCGGGGGCGGTAGCCCTCGAGAAATTTTTTTTAGGGCCGACTTAAAAAATCCTAGGGCCGACTTAAAAAAATCTTATTTTTATGACCGACATAAGAAAACCCTAATTTTTGTAACCGACAAAAAGGCTTGATAAAAAGTGGCCAAGGGATAGGGTTTGAGTATTGTATTGTAGCATTTGCAGCGGTATTGAGTTGCAGGGATTGCTGATTGTAATCGGTTTGATTTACTGGATAATAATATTGGACTCTCTGTTTGGTGGATGTAGCCCGAGTTTGGGTGAACCACGTTAAATCTTGTCTCTCGCTGTTATTAATTCTATGTATTTCCATTTCTCTGTTTAATCTTTATTTGCATTTAATTGATATCTTCTGCCGGCTAACCCTAACAAGTGGTATCAGAGCGGGTTGTGTTTGATTATCATCTGCAGGAAAGTCTCACGGTTAAGTGGGAGCAATGGCGGACGAGGGTAAAACGAAGGTTGATAAATTCAATGGGCAGAACTATCAGTTATGGAAGATGCAGATGGAGGATTACCTCTATCAAAAGGATTTATGGAGACCGTTGGAAGGAGTAGCCAAGAAACCGGCAACAATGTCTGATGAGGATTGGAATCTTCTTGACAGAAAGGCACTGGGAACCATTCGGTTGTGCTTGGCACCATCGGTGGCATTCAATATAACAGAAGCGAAGACAACAGATGGTCTGATGAAAGCTTTGGCTAAATTGTATGAAAAACCCTCAGCCTCAAATAAGGTATTTCTCATGAAGCAGTTGTTTAATTTGAAAATGGTTGAAGATGGATCTGTGACAGGTCATTTAAAGAATTTAATATGATTGTTAGTCAATTGACTTCTGTAAATGTAAAATTTGATGAAGAAGTTAGAGCTCTCTTGATATTATGTTCATTGCCTGAAAGCTGGGATAGTTTGGTAATGGTGGTTAGTAACTCTGTTTCTGGGTCAAATACCCTAAAATTTGATGATGTTGTTGGTGTTATTCTGAGTGAGGAAATTCATAAGAAAAGCTCAGGTGGATCCAAATCAGGCAGTGTTTTGAATGCAGAAAGCAGGGGCAGATCAAAGGAGAGAGGAAAAGGTTTTGGAGGTCATGGGAAGTCACGAGGAAAATCAAAGGACAAAAGATCCCAAACCAAAGGACAAAAGGATTGCTGGTACTGTGGAAAACCAGGTCATCTGAAGAAAGATTGCTGGTCTCGGAAGAACAAAGGAGACAAACAAGAAGGCAATAAGGAAGCAAATGTGGTAAGTAATAAATCTGAAGATGATGCTTTGATTCTTTCCCTAGATAATGCTGATGATTCATGGGTTTTAGATTCAGGGACCTCATTTCATGCTACGCCCCATAGAAGTTATTTTCTTGATTATGTCCAAGGGGATTTTGGGCTGGTTTATTTGGGAGATAACGAACCCTGTCAGATTGTTGGAAAGGGAAGAATCAAGATTAAGTTGCAGAATGGGAATCATTGGCTACTACAAGAGGTGAGGCATGTTCCAAGGCTCAGTAGGAATTTATTTTCAGCAGGGCAGCTAACTGAACAAGGTTGCACTGTTACATTTACTGATAAAAATTGGAAGGTTTCAAAAGGTGCCTTAGTAGTAGCAAAAGGTGTGAAAGTAGGCACCTTATATCTTTGTATAGGTCATACTGTTCCTTCTACTTTAGCTATTACAGAGGAAAAACAAACAGGTTCAGGAACAGTTGCCACAGGTTTGCAGGAAGAGACTGGAAAAGTTGCTGCAGGTTCTAAAACAACACTGTGGCATAACAGACTTGGGCATATGAGTGAAAAAGGTATGAAGGTACTTCATTCTAAGAAAGTTTTACCAGGTCTGAAATGTATTAATATGGATTTCTGTGAAAGTTGTGTGTATGGAAAACAAAAGAGAGTCAATTTTCTCAGAGATGGGAAGCAAAAGAAAAATGAAAAGTTGGAGCTTGTGCATACAGATGTATGGGGACCAGCTCAGGTATCTTCTTTCGGTGGCTTTCGGTATTATGTTACATTCATAGATGATGCAACTAGGAAGGTCTGGATTTATTTCCTTAGATAGAAATCTGATGTATTTGAAACATTTAAGAAATGGAGAAGCTTGGTTGAAAATGAGACAGGTAAAAGATTAAAATGTCTCAGATCTGATAATGGCGGTGAGTATTGCAGCAAAGAATTTGAAGATTATTGTTCCTTTAATGGAATTCGTAGGCAGAAAACGGTTCCAAGGACTCCACAGGAAAATGGAGTGGCTGAACGTATGAATAGGACAATAATGGAGTGTGCAAGGACCATGAGATTGCATGTTGGACTGCCTTTAAACATGTGGGTAGAGGCTGTCAACACTACTGTATATTTAATTAACAGAGGTCCTTCAGTTCCTTTGGGCTGTGTTATTCCAGAGGAAGCATGGATTGGCAAGAAGGTGAGTTATTCTTTTCTTAAAACCTTCGGCTGTGAAGCATTTGCACATATAGATTCTGAAAATAGAACCAAGCTGGATGCGAAATCAAAAAAATGTACCTTCATTGGATATGGCATTGATGAATTTGGTTATAGGCTTTGGGATTTTAAAAATTAGAAAATTGTGAGAAGCAGGGATGTTATATTCAACGAGAAGGTGCTGTACAAAGATCAGTTGCAGCAGCATGAGAAGAAAGAAAAGGATTATGTGGTGCTGGATGATACTCTAAATAGTGATGTTCCAGTGGCTCCTCATGCTCTGCAACAGCAACCAGAAATACCACAAACTCCAGTGAATGTTAGACGGTCAACAAGGATAAGTAGACCTCCTGAAAGGTTTTCTCCCTCTTTGTATTCTATTTTGTTAACAGATGCTGGTGAACCAGAAGGGTATGATGAAGCTATACAGGTGAATACACAAGTTCAGTGGGAGCTTGCCATGCAAGAAGAAATGGACTCCTTGCTGAAAAATCAGACTTGGGAATTATGTTAGTTACCTGCAGGTAAAAAGGCTTTACCAAACAAATGGGTTTACAGGTTGAAAGAGGAAGATGGAGGTCAGAAAAGATTTAAGGCTAGGTTAGTTGTCAAAGGATTTGCACAGAAACAGGGCATTGATTTTGATGAGATATTTTCTCTGGTTGTCAAGATGATTTCTATTCGTACTGTTTTAAGTATTGTGGCTGCTGAAGATTTGCATTTGGAACAGCTAGATGTGAAAACTGCCTTTCTCCATGGTGATTTGGAGGAGGAGATATACATGGCACAACCACAGGGATTTGAGGTCAAAGGTAAGGAGAAACAAGTGTGCAGATTGAAAAAGAGTTTGTATGGCCTGAAACAAGCACATCGACAATGGTATTTAAAATTTGATAGTTTTATGGCTGAGCAAGGCTACATCAGGTGTAATTCTGACCATTGTGTTTATTTTAAGAGGTTAGATAATGACAGCTACATTATTTTATGTTTATATGTTGATGACATGATTGTAGCTGGGTCTAACATGGATCACATCAGAGAGTTAAAACATCAGTTATCACAGTCATTTGATATGAAGGATTTGGGGGCAGCAAAACAAATCCTTGGTATGAAAATTTGCAGAGATAGGAAGAACAGAAAATTGACTATCTCAGGCTGCTTATGTTGAAAAGGTGTTGCAGAGATTCCATATGGAGAATGCCAAAGCTGTCAGCACACCTTTGCCTAGTCATTTGAAATTGACTAAGGAGATGTGTCCAAAGACACAAGAGGAGGAAGAAAAAATGTCCAAGGTACCATATGCTTCAGCGGTAGGAAGTTTAATGTATGCCATGGTATGCACGAGACCGGATATTGCACATGCTATAGGAGTCATTAGCAGGTATATGAGTCATCCCGGATTAGAGCATTGGAATGCAGTAAAATGGATTCTCAGGTATTTGCGAGGTACATCTAATAAACACTTATGTTTTGGGGGCTCTAATACTGATTTAGCAGGCTATGTAGACTCAGATTTGGCAGGAGATATTCATACCAGGCGGAGTACTACAGGTTATGTCTTTACTGTCAGTGGAACAGTAGTGAGTTGGATTTCCAGGTTGCAAAAGGTGGTTGTTTTATCCACCACAGAGGCAGAATATGTAGCTGCAACAGAGGCAAGCAAGGAGATGATATGGCTGCAATCTTTCATGGATGAATTGGGTAAACAACAGGGTAACAGTTATTTGTATACAGATAGTCAGAGTGCCATACATCTTGCAAAGAATTCTGCCTTGCATTCAAAGACCAAACACATACAGTTGAGGTATCACTTAATTCGGTCGGTGTTGGATAATGGACAGTTAAGGCTGGAAAAGATACATACAGATGAAAATCCAGCGGATATGTTTACAAAGGCAGTGACAAGGGAGAAGCTGAGCTCCTCTTCAGCTTCAGTTGGTCTTCTAGACTGAAAACCATAAAAATAGAACAGTAGAGTCCAGGGTGCTTATTTCCAGTGGGAGCTGCATGCGCAGCGATGTCGTCCAGGATCAGTCTCCAAGTGGGAGATTGTTTGGTGTGGAGCCTGATCAGTCTCCAAGTGGGAGATTGTTTGGTGTGGAGCCTGATCAGTCTCCAAGTGAGAGATTGTTGGTAGGTGGCGACTGATCAGGAAAGTACTATACACTAGCCATGTATCCTCGCCGGGGTTCGGGGTCGGGCCTGGCCCCGAGCGGGGGTTCGGGAGTGGCAGCCCCCGAGATACGGGGGTTCGGGGGCGGTAGCCCCCGAGAAAAATTTTTTTAGGGCCAACTTAAAAAATCCTAGGGCCGACTTAAAAAAATCCTATTTTTTATGACTGACATAAGAAAACCCTAATTTTTGTAACCGACAAAAAGGCTTGATAAAAAGTGGCCAAGGGATAGGGTTTGAGTATTGTATTGTAGCATTTGCAGCAGTATTGAGTTGCAGGGATTGCTGATTGTAATCGGTTTGATTTACTGGATAATAATATTGGACTCTCTGTTTGGTGGATGTAGCCCGAGTTTGGGTGAACCACGTTAAATCTTGTCTCTCGCTGTTATTAATTCTGTGTAGTTCCATTTCTCTATTTAATCTTTATTTGCATTTAATTGATATCTTCTGCTGGCTAACCCTAACATCATTTGTTTAGCATTCTACTTTATGAATGAGTTACTAGGGTTTAAAGGGAAGATATGGTAACAAGACAGGTTAGTAGTAGGACAAATAAAAGAATACATAAGAAGATTTGATTCACAAAGTTACAAGACTGTCTTTTGAGGCTTCTTGAAAAAATTTCAAACTGGAATGCATAAAAGGGAGAGAATCGCATTTGATTTGGTCCAGAAATACAAGGATGACATAACATTTCTTGTGGATAAAGATTGTTGCTATATGGCAGCAGTTGAGCATAGGAATTCATGGATTCCTAAGATCCCATATGAAGTGTCTGATGAGGAAGTTAAAGCCTATGCAGAAACTTTGTTAAGTCTACCAAAAGACCCTAATAGTGAAAGATTTGGAACTAGTGAAGAAATTCAGAACAAACTAACCAAGAAAAGGGCAGAGGAATAAGTAGAAAAGAACAAAGAAAAATTGTTCAAGAGGGTAGGTATTCCACCTGGAGGTTTCACTACTCAAAATGCTCTTGAGTTTGTTGAGTCTCTTCCCACTATGCATCCAACACCAAGGAGATTTGGTATATCTACTTCTCAATCCACCCCCAGCATTACACAATCTACCCCCTCCAAAAAGTCAACTCCCACCAAATAGGTCTTTGAAGAAGAAACACAAACAAGATCTAAGGGCAAACTTTCTAAGAAGAAGAAAGAAACCACTGAGGAAATGAGTCATAAGAAATAGAAGAGGGAAAATAAGAAAGGGTCAAGGATGAAAGTGAAAGCCAAGAGAAATAAGAAACAAGATGCAGAAACAAGTGAAGAAGAAGAAGAAGAGGAGCCAACTTCTCCTCCTCCCAAGAAGAAAAATAAAAATGACTCTCAAGAACCACCATCTCTCTGGAAGCTATCTATAATGCGATCATTCATCACAGCTTATTTGATGAAACAATGGCACTTCATCCTGAATCCTCACTTGAGAATCAAGCCATCATTGAAAAGGCTATTGTTATGTACATGATGAGGTATAATATGTTCCTAGAAGAAATCCTGATCAAAGCATCAGAAAGCCTTCAAAAATCCTTGAGAAGGGATAAAGATGAGGTTGTGACACTTGATGTAAAACTCATACAAGATGCTTTGAACAAATCCAGTGCTTCCCTATCCAAGGAAGTAAAAGAAAAATTAATTTAAAGGAAAGCTCCAGAGATTAGGACCAAGCATAGAGTAGACACACTCATGCAAAATAGAAAGGAGGACATTAAACAAATCATGAAGGAAACTGAAGAAGCTACTTAGAAGGTCCTTGGTGAGGTGAGAGAAATAAATAATACAGAACAATAACATGTCTCTCTACCACAATCACCTCATCATTATATGGCATCTCCTTCGGAGAAAGAAGAACAGGCTAAAAAGGAAAAAGACAAGAATGTTGATCCAACTCTCCAAGAGAATCTGCAAAATGAACAGAGTATTCTGGAAAACACTGAACAGGTGGATGACCACGCAAATGTGCAAGATTCACATATTGGTTCAGAGACTTTAAGGCAACATGAAGATCCTGCCACAGACAAAGAGAAGACTCTAGAGAGAATTCAAGATAGGGCAGAGGAGATTGATCAAGACTCAACTGACTCTCTTATTGAACTGCTAAACTTGTAGATTCAATTTCAACCAGTTGTTACCCCCCAATTGTTGCAAGTTCCAACAAATGAAGGGTAACTTGATCTATCAAGCATATCTCCTCTACACAAGTTGCATCTTGGAGAAATATTGCATACCGTTGCAAGGAAAGAATTTTTACATGAAAATCTAAAGAAATCTAGTGCAATAGAGGATGATGTGAAGTTGGTACAAGAAGGGTTACCAAAGGTAACCATTGATCCCTCATTGCCTCAAGAACAAAAGCTCAAGCTTCTAATGGATTCTATTAAGGATCATTCATCCCTGATAGAGAAAAAAGCAAAAAAAGAGACAACACAAAGGATTAATGACAAAAGAATGGCAGACATGGTTGATAAGTGTGCTAATGCACATAACAAGCTTAAAGAAAATATGAAGAAATTTAAAGCTTGTATTGAGGAGGCCACAACCTTGTACCTATTCTACTTGAATTGGCCAAACTCCACTAAACATATTAAAGCTCATATGGACTCTATTAAGTCACTGATTTCTAAGGTGGCTGAAGTATATGACTTGTCAAAGGACAATATGGGTGCAACAAGGGCACAAATTGAAAATCCGCATGCACAACTATCCCAACTGTAGGACCAAAGAGAACATATAAAGAAGAAGTTTGGTCAGTTGAAAGAGGCATTGAATTTGAGACTGGACTCAATGTACAGTCTATTAGGGGTGGTAGAAAAGGAAGATCAAAAGATGAAGCCCACAAGTAACTTAGAGGAAGCTGAAGATATGTGCATGGAAAGTGTGTCAAAACTACCGGCTTACCTCAGAATGTACTATCTGGACTTCAACTGTCTAACAACTCAAGGTAATCTACAAAGCCATCCTACCATCCAAATGAGTTGTTAATGTAAATAGAACAATTTTGATGTACATAGTATTGCGGAGATAATAAGTAGAATGGTAGTACCATTTTGGTTTTCAAGGGTACAATTTTGTAACTAAATCATACAGTCAGGGGAGCACAGTCTAGATATCTTTTTGAAAGGGGGAGTACACGTAGTATTTGGATTGATACAAAGGTTATCAATCCCTTTGTCCTTGATGTCAAAGGAGGAGATATTCTAAGGGGGAGCATATATTGCCATCAATGACCAAGGGAGAGATTTTTGTCCACGTGTTGTCATTGATGTCAACATAACAGATGGAAATGTACAAACAAACTTAGAGTGGGGATGGTTAAGATAGACCAATCTGGGAGAAGGGAAAAAACATCTAAGTATGGAGCAGTTTTGGGCTTGAACATGATACAGAGCTAAACACTTCTATCCTTGTATGATTCATGCACATATACATACATATCTCATCAGTTGGGAGTACCACACTCAAGAGTAAGAAGTAGAAAAGTGTCTAAGGCATTCTCAGTACAAAACCTGAGGTAGAGTCAACTTGAATTGGTCTACACTTCTTTGTAAAAAGTGTGTTGGCCATGTGGCTCTAATGATAGCTTTTGACAACATTGACATGTTATATCCAAGGTTTCAATCTCTCATTCTTTCAGTATGAAAAGTTACAAGGAATAGTTCATTAGCCATCACCTAGATAGAGCAGAGAAGTAATTGGGAGACAATGGAATGCTCCGCATTCCTCCAGAAGAGATTTGCTTGTCATGTGGATCTAAGAAATGACTAAGATCAGTATGTTATATGCTATGACGAAGTTTCAAGTGCTCTAGTAGTCTGTAAAGAGATTACTCAAGAGACAGAGGTATCATATTGTATTCTAGAGATTAAATATACAAGTTAAGTTCTTCAAAAGATGAAACACATAAATTTATTATCAAAGCTTGTGCGAAGGTAGTATATGGTCCAAGACACATTAGATATGATCCACATATAGATAATTCTCATTTTTTGGTACCGCATCAAAATGTCATAGCTACGCAAAGTTGTAAGTATAATTGTCTTCTGGAACTCGTAAGTACCTTAGAAGCCATTCTTGAATTCCTCTAGATACTTCAAACAGAAGTGTACGGATCTAATGAGTAGCATCCATTAATATTTTTGATCATTTCTAGAAGGTTTCAGACCCAGCACTTCACCGCAATATCATATTTCAGGTTATGAAGCATTACATAAGGTCTGGAAGACTCTGTTATCTACAGACTGATACATTTCTTGTCTTGCAGATGCATAGTTTGGTATGATACTTCTCTGGTAAGGTGTATGATTGTTATTAAGCTCTTGCATAATTGAATCCTTGGTCCGCATGGAGTTTTTGGCTTCTCCTAGATAGTTGAAAGATGAACAGTTAACAATGCTATGTAGTATGAGCCGATTGGTTATTTACCTGATGCATGCGAATGCTCCTGATCAGTTTCTCTAAGTTTGAAAGGTATGGGAAGATGTGTCCTAATGTTTTTCATAATGCTCTATGGTCCGCAACAAGTTTGTTATCATTTTACATGTGTTTTGGCCGACTAGTGATAAGCTACATGTTACACTCAATATTACTCTTGTTGTTTCAAGATCTTGCAGAGGATATATATAGAAGACATAATTCAATTTGAAGGTAATGAAGGCGAACATGAATATAGTAGAACAGAGGTAAAGATATGAAATGCGCAAAATCAGTTTGAAGACAAGTATTGAGCAAAATAGCAAACTGCACCATCAACATACAACAGATGTCTTCTTCATAGTAGTCCTTATATCTATATCGTCATCATTGTAAATTCAATAGCAGTTAGCTAAGTATTCTCAGAGTGGTATCTTCCCTGGGTCATAGCACTAAATCAAAATTGTATATCAGGGAGTAGTTGCTTCCTTAGGTTGAATCCCTAAAACAATGTTGTAATACTTTTACAGTGAGCATAATATATTGTGAGCTAATTCTCACTGTGGTTTTTCCCTATTATAGGGTTTTCCACATAAAATCTCTAGTGTTATGTGTTGATTCTTGAATTGCATGTTTTCCCTTATGTTTTCAAAGTTATTTAGTTTTATCATAAAATGTTTGAGTAAAGTTTTTAAGTGTGGTGATTCACCCCTCCTCTCGGCACCCCATTGTGTTCAACACCTTGGTCCTAGGCATTTCTGCTACAAGATCTAGGTTCTAAATCTTCCTTTGACCTCTGTTGTACTTTCTATTTGTTGTGATCTATTTTTGATAATTAGTTATAGTCTAATCTTCACATTTCAGGGTTTGATCATTAGTCTTAGCTTGCTTTCTTGACTTTGGTTAAACTTGGTCAATTTGTCTATATACAATAAAAGGGAAGAACCCCTATAGTTTGGCTCTCCTTCTTAGGTAGAAGCCAAGCTCGATTTGTGTCCTAATGTATTGTAATACAGGGTTTGACCTAGTTTAAATCCTTAGGCTAGATCACTCTTTTCACCCATTACAGATTTTACACATAGAAATCAAATATGTATATTGTGGGAAGAATAATCATATAGAAAAATATTGTATTCATTGTCAAATTGATGAAATGAAATAACTTCTCATTGATAATTGTATTTTTTGACCTAATTGTTATAATCTAGCACCTACAAAATCATCTCTAGTCTCACTTAGACATCTTGTGAGACAACATCTTTTGGCGATGAACAATGTAGTTTGATGACTGACATTGATATCTCATCTCCTCCATCACATGTTGGTACATCTGAATCTAGTGTTGATTCATCTATGACTTCCAAAGATTCTATGCACCAGGACATTGATATCATTTTTTTAGACCCACTTAATTGAGACACATTTCTACTAGACATATAATTCTTGTTTGTAGAGTCCCACATTACAAATTTGGAAGACACGATTGAGGACATTCATCTTCTATTTGATGACAACTTTGATGAAGTTGCATCACCACCATATTCTTCTTTGGATATGATTGTTCTTTTTTTCCTACATCAGATTCTATAGTGACATATTCTATAGATATTCATTAGTCCACATATTCAACTCAATCATCTATTTTGACATCCTCTGCATCAATACTAGATTCTCATTGGTCTAGTTGTCTTTCCTATGGTGAGTACCGTACATCCATGATTATTGTATCTAAATCTTTTATGGTACCTAATTCATCATATCAACATTTGTCACAATTTAGCATTGTTTTGGAGATCATTGAGCAATATTTGAAGACATCATCATGGGCATCATCTAGGTCTTTGAATCATTTGCAAAATTTAGAGACATTCATCCTTCTTCCTACATATTCCTACTCGAAATGGGAAGATATCTTGCACACTTCTATGGTTCTATTTCTTCCCGAGAGAATAAATGTTGTTCAATGATCATGGATCATCTTCATCATCCAGTGTCAAGCATCTACCAACACTATAGGAGGCATTTTGAGGGGAGTCTACATGGTTTCTCTTCTCATCTTAGTTTTGAGAGGGAGCATTTCTTCCCATGGAGTTCTTTCCTTCTCACTTTTTGGGGGGGCTCACTTAGACCCTATCTCTTTTCTTTCCTATGGGGGGAACATTTTTTGTACATTAGTGTCATAAGTAGTCCTTGGGGGGTCATGATGGGTCCTTTCTTCTTCACTTGTATATTTTCATACATCTTTTTCTCTTTTAGAGAGGAGTTTTATTTCTCACTAGGTTTTCTCCTTTATTCTGTTTATGAGAAATTATTTTGTACATAGGTACCTAACATCACCTAGTAGTCGAAACCCATCATCATCATCATTGTATCTCTTCTCCCTAAGTTGCACTTAAGGGGGGTGTTAATGTAAATAGGGTCATTATCCATCTAGTTAGATAATCACCTTTTCTAGTTTGACCCCATTAACACTTAGCTTAAGTTTACTTAGAGCTTATTCTCTTATTTATCTCACCTCATAGAGACTTGACACATGCCCTCACACTTGTCTCAAGTAAGATAACATGTGTTTCACATTTGGAGGGGTAGTCAAAGACTCAGTCCTACCTCCTCTTCCTTGCCTTTATATGCAAGGGTCTTGTTTGTAATCTTCATTCACTTTTGATAATAGTTATTTGGCTTTCATGCTCTCATATTCTTTGTGAAATCTATCCTAGTATATGCATTTTGATTTTGGTAATCCCAACAAAACCCACCACCATAGGATGTTCACATTTATATTATTCAAAATCAAGCATTCAATACAACAAGGCCTCTACAAAGTATCAATCTACAACATACTCCTCTACAATCACTCTAATGCTTCAAATAAACAATGTCCTTGATCCAATACTAATTTTTCTAGTCTATACAACCATCTAACCTTGGTGCCTTCACACAAAATGATACATATAGACACGCACATGATATTACATCCATCTAACTACCACCCAACCTATAGAATACTAAGAGTCATTCAACTATATTTCAACCATATTATGATATCAGCATACCATACATATCACCAAACATGATCTCTCCACATGGATACCCACATTGTATACATAGTTACTATATGAATAGTCATTGCCACATATTAGGAATCAATAGTTACACTTAACACTATTGATGAGTTCATGTTTTCTTGTATAGCCACCACTACCAACTCGACGCTTGTAATAGCACATATAAACATAACATCACTTTTGACTACTTGTAGTACCTTGTGTCATCTTACATAATAGTATACTACTCTAAGATTGTGTTGCACGAACTCTAGCTTTGCTACAAGTGCTCTTTCATCCTTATTCATGCTTCCAGTGATATTGTTTTTCATATGTGGTTGTGAGTTCTTCTTCAAATGACTTGTGGTTACTATAACAACATCACCACATGTAAACTAGCATGTATGTTGTACCACATCTTACTACCACAACATCACCACATGTAAGCCAACATGTATGCTCTATTGCATCATATTACCACAACATCACCACATATGAACCGACATGTATGTACCATAACATCTATAACTCACCACATTTCATTGCATTGTATTTTAGAAGCTCTTCCTACAAGAACTCTTTGTAGGTGAATATCATCCAAGTCTCAACACACATGACTCATAAGTCTTTAAACATTATGAATTGAATCCCCTATTATAAAATTTTGACATGAAACAAATACAAACATTCACAAATCTTAATGTAGTTGTGATTAAGGATTGTAAACAAACCATAGATGTGAGATATGAAATTTAGTTTTCACTAGCATTTGCTAGCTATGCAACTAATGCAAAATTATTCAATTCCTAACTTACCAAATGGAAAGTAATCTTTACTTCTATTTGTTAGGTTTGTCACATGTAGATAAACTGGTCTACTTGACCATATTATAAATATAATTTTAATATTCTTTGTAATCCTATGGATGTCTTCCATTGTGTTTCTTTAACATTCTTATAGCCCCGATCCTTTTGAGTTTTAGTTGTTTTAAACCTATTGTCACTCCAAAAACTTATGAAACAACCTTTTTATCTCTACCCCAACCATTTTCAAACCCTCGTCTCATTCATATCAATTTATAAATCTCATCATGCACAATTTTGTAATACCATTAGTTTGCAATTACAATGCAATATAAATTGTGATTTTATTTTTATATATAAGAATATTATTCTCTTCTTTCTAACATCAATTTACAATCCTCATTCTATGTTTTTCAAGTGCCATGCATATTTGCTAATTACAACATAAATATAATTGTAACTTTTTTACTTCTTCACATATAAATTATAATAGTTCATTTCTAAGTAAAACCAAATACAGTGAAATCCAATTACATTAAAAAGTATTTGTGAATTTACAAATATAAATTATAATAGTTCATTTCTAAGTAAAACCAAATAGAGTGAAATCCAATTACATTAAAAAGTATTTGTGAATTTACAAATCTATTAACCATCTCACTAAGCAAAGGCATGTGAAGCAATATTAGAAATATCTAACCATAAATGAGACAAAATCTACATCCACTTACATAAAACTACATACCTAATATGGCATGTGTAATTTAATCGCAAACGATCAAGCTAACATAGGCAAAAGATAGTACAATTAATCCAAACAAAAGAACTATACAACATGGCAAGGGTAGATTGTGAAACCTCCTCTCCCATTTCCTATTGATCATGAAACATTTACTTGAAGTGCTCCTCACCTTTTATTTTTTCCCCATTCTCCACCTCGTACAACTTTTCATTTCATACATTTACAAGTTCCCTGAAAACAATTCAATGAAACATCCTTGTTATCGTAAAATAGGTCTTTGACAAATATCCCAACAATGTGTATAAGCAATGACCTCCATTGCACTCTATGCATCTAATTTTACAAAGCCAACAACATGGTCTAGATTGCCAAATACTCGCAAAATTAAAAAATAAATAAAACATTGTCCCTTCATGCACATTATTATATTGCATGCCTATTTTTCAGATTGCTTCATTTAGCATCACCAATCATCTCCTCAAGAACATTGTCCCTGTTTAAAATGATGGAAACAGTTTGCATCTATCACAACAATTTCTCTTGCAACAAACTTGGAGATAAATTTTGTAGTGTGGCAGTCAGCACATAATTGAAAGTTCTTACAACTCTAGTAGTTGTTGTAGGGGCTGTGTTTAACAAGCCAAATGCACCTGCCAACATTTCACTATGGTGGCAGAGAAATAATTATTTTTCCTCCTCTTCCACATCATTTAGTAAATGTCCTGAATCTAGAAAATGCCCTGCTGCCTTAATCTCCCAAGCCAATTTCTCCAACTTTGCATAGATCCCGTGTCTGTGGATGCGATTTGTCTCCCACACAAAAAGAATTTACCATTTTATGGCCTTCAGTCCAACTACATCCAGGAATCTTTTTAACTCCTCTATCTTTCATCAATCTTCTTAACATTTGAACCTCACCCCACCTGCCCACTTCTGCATAGATGTTTGAGAGAAGAACATAAGTCGCAGCATTTTTAGGATCCAAATCAAAAAGCAGCGTGGCTGTAAATACTCCTAACCCTACATTCATATGTGATCTACAGGCACCAAGAAAACACATCCACACAACAAGAACAGGTTTAACTGACATCTTAATGATATAGTTTAGAGTGTCCTCAAGGTAGCCAGCACGAGAAAGAAGGTCAACCATGCACACATAATGATCAATTGTCGGTGTAATGCAATAAGGGTTACTCATCTGATTGAAGTATGTACAGCCCTCATCCACTAAACCTGCATGGCTGCATGCACATACAACACAAGCAAAGCTTACAATGTTAGGATATGTTCCAGAGTGCTTCATTAATTCAAATATTTTGAGAGCATCCTTGCAAAATCCATTTTGTGCATATCCTGCAATCATTGTATTCCAAGAGATGACATCTCTTTGAGCCATTCCATCAAACAGTTCACGTGCCTTGTCTATACTTCCACATTTTGCATACATGTCTACCAGAGCATTTCCAACTATAATATCTGACAAAAATCCCCCTTCCATTATGCTATGATGGATGTCCATACCCTGTTTGAAAGCTCCCATTTTGGCACAGGCAGGGAGGATGCTGGCAAAGGTTGTCGAATTTGGCTTTACACCTGCTAATTGCATTTGCTTGAAAGTTTCTAAAGACTTTTCAACAAATCCATTTTGTGCATATCCCACAATCATTGCATTCCATGAGATGACATCTCTTTGAGGCATTCTGCCAAACAGTTCACATGCCTTGTCAATGCTTCCACATTTTGCATACATGTCTACCAGGGCAGTTGAAACTGCAACATCTGACAAAATTCCTTCATCCATTATTTTTTGATGGATGTCCATACCCTGTTCCAATGCACCCATTTTGGCGCAGGCAGGAAGGATGCTGGCAAAGGTTGTGGAATTTGGCTTTACACCTGCCAATTGCATTTGCTTGAAAGTTTGTAAAGAATTTTCAACAAATCCATTTTGTGCATATCCAGCAATAATTGCAGTCCAAGAGATGACATCTCTTTGAGGCATTCTGTCAAACAATTCACGTGCCTTGTCTATGCTTCCACATTTTGCATACATGTCTACTAGAGCATTTCCAACTGTAATATCTGACAAAAATCCCCCTTCCATTATGCTTTGATGGATGCCCATTCCCTGTTCCAAAGCGTCCATTTTGGAACAGGCAGGGAGGATGCTGGCAAAGGTTGTGCAGTCTGGCTTTACACCTGCCAATTGCATTTGCTTGAAAGTTTCTAGAGCTTTTTCAAAAAATCCAATTTGTGTGTATCCTGCAATCATTGCAGTCCATGAGACAACATTTTTTTGAGGCATTCTATCAAACAGTTCATGTGCCTTGTCCATGGTTCCACATTTTGCATACATGTCTACCAGGGCAGTTGCAAGTACAACATCTGACAAAATTCCTCTATCCTTCATGCTTTGATGGATGTCCATACCCTGTTCCAAAGCTCCCATTTTGGCACAGGCAGGGAGGATGCTGGCAAAGATTGTGGAGTCTGGCTTTAAACCTGCCAATTGCATTTGCTTGAAAGTTTCTAAAGTCTTCTCAAAATGTCCAATTTGTGCATATCCTGCAATCATTGCAGTCCATGAGACCACATTTCTTTGAGGCATTTTGTCAAACAGTTCACGTGCTTTGTCTATGCTTCCACATTTTGCGTACATGTCTACCAGGGCAGTTGCCACTACAACATCTGACAAAATTTCTCTATCCTTTATGCTTTGATGGATCTCCATACCCTGTTCCAAAGCTCCCATTTTGGCACAGGCTGGGAGGATGCTGGCAAAGGTTGTAGAATTTGGCTTTAGGCCTGCCAATTGCATTTGCTTGAAAGTTTTGAAAGCCCTTTCAACAAATCCATTTTGTGAATATCCTGCAATCATTGCATTCCATGAGATTACATCTTTTTGTGGCATTCTATCAAACAGTTCACGGGCTTTGTCTATGTTTCCACATTTTGCATACATGTCTACCAGAGCATTTCCAACTACAGTATCGGACAAAAATCCCCGTTTCATTATGCGTTGATGGAGATCCATACCGTGTTCCAATGTTCCCATTTTGGCACAGACAGGGAGGATGCTGGAGAAGGTTGTGGAGTCTGGCTTTACACCTGCCATTTGCATTTGCTTGAAAATTTCTAAAGCTTTTTCAACAAATCCATTTTGTGCATATCCTGCAGCCATTGCATTCCATGAGACCACAGTTCTTTGAGGCATTTTGTCAAACAGTTCACTTGCCTTCTCTATGCTTCCACATTTTGCATACATGTCTACCAGGGCTGTTGCAACTACAACATCTGTCAAAATTCCTCTCTCCTTTATGCTTTGATGGATGTCTAAACCCTCTTCCAAAACTCCCATTTTGGCACAGGCTGGGAGTACGCTGGCAAATGTGAACTGATCGAGTTGGAGACCTGTTTGTTGCATTTGGTGAAACAGTGTGACTGCCTCGTGAGGATACCCACATCTTCTGTAGGCTGCAATAATCGTATTCCATGAGACGCTGTCTCGTTCTTTCATGTGGTCAAACACTTTTCGAGAATCCACCAAATTTCCGCACTTGACATACATGTAAATAAGTTTATTATGAAAAGTTGTGCTTGTAGCATATGCAAATCGCCTGTGAGCGATGAAAGAGTGGACTCTTTCCCCTTGTGAAAGTGCGTTCTTGGGAATGCAGGTCTGCAATAATTGAAGATATTCAGAGGAGTTTACAAGGGGGTTGTGTCTAGTAAGCATAATGTGCAGCATCTCCTTCTACTGGATGGCAATGACATTTTATGATTGTGGAAAATGTGCAGTATACGTCTTCCACAATGACATTGCCAATGATTAGCCTGGGAAGTATTTTCACTTGAAGTTACAACACCCAATCAAGTTACAGACAAATTACTTCTCATGTCGTGCCGGATCAAGACTCAAAGGATCATTAGATCTAATGTGACAAAGTTCTAACATCCCTCTGTTTGGTTGAACATTGTAAACAAGCAAAATGTCGCCTATTGCAAAATGTTGGGCAACTTCCAAATTTTTATAACATTACTACTTGCCAGAATCTGTTGTTATATGATAAGCTAAAATGTATATGGATCGATTAGTAAGGTTTTGCAGAATACCCAGCCACCCAAACTAGTAGTATGCTCAATCTCATTAACTTTCTTAACATAACCAAATGAAGAATAACTACAGAAGCTACACTGCTGAAGAAGTAGGGAGTAGTATACCACAGATCAGGTATCAAATCACACATGCATTAACCTGGGAAAAAGTTCAAGTTTATAATCGGGCCTTCAAAGCATCCTATATTTCAGGGATGCTTCTTCCAGATAAAATAAAATCCAGACTTTTCCTTCTATTTGTGATCCCAGTCAACAAACTGCAGTAAATAAAAGCAAACCTTTCAACATTTACAAAGATAGCTTTAAAACAACCTAACACTTGTTCTGCACAATCCAATTTTGATATCATCAAGAACATCTTCCTCAGTTGAATCATTCTCATGTAGATCACATTCTACAAAACCAATTCCATTCCCATCAAATTCTTGGCTAAGACCTTCAAGTGACACATCACATGGTTGCGGACTGTGGGCTGACATTGCAATTTTTTGTGTTCTTTTGTCCAAACTTTGAGGGCTAGTCAAAGAGTATTCCAAAGGCCCGGCTTTAACTAATGTTCGAGGAAAAGTGTTTTCCGCCTTAACACTAGATCACGGTCTTCTTGAACCTATGCATAAAGAAGTTCTTACAGGGCCAATTTGAGGTCCTAGTTTTGATTAAGGACAATCCAATGACAAGTAACAGTGTATTTGAAAAATATATTATTTAAAGAAATTAGCAATCTAAGAGAACTGAAAAAAATCACCAAATCAAAGAAGCCATATGTGAAGACTTTACTATTAGGTTCACTAGCTTTAAGAAACTATAAAGGAAACTCCTTTGCCACAACTTGGCGAGGTAATGTAGACAACAATCTAGATATTACAAATAACAAATTTCAGTATAGAATGACAACAACATGATGCCTATATAACGATTTTTGAACAACTTACATCCAAAATTTGGTACCTACAATGGCTATATAAAAATAACACTAGAAAGGAATTGAGCCTTGATCATCCAATATTGTTGTGAAGCTTAAACTTGTGACTTTAATTTGTCATAGGTTTTCAGTAGGAAACAAAGGTGGCTTCAATATTTAAGGAGGATTACTAACATAAGACAATTAAAAATGTGGGAAACCTTTCACAAGTGACAAAACCATGCCAATGGTTTGATTTCATACAATCTTGGCATTAGAAATATATGTATGATTGATAAAAATCAAAATATTGAAGATTATTATAATGGGTGCTTCAAACCAAAAACACAACTCACTGAACTCAACAAAGATCACCACAACATGAACAATTGAAAATAAAAAAAGATATAATAGGTAGCAAAGACACATTGATCATTTATCCTTGTGGTGGATTCATGTATAAATGGAGAGACAAAAGGGGAGGTAAGGAGAAGATCAAATATTGGGATCAAATTGTTGCAAAGTTAAAGGATAAATTCCTACTAGCAAACCATCAGATAAGTTTGCTCAAGAATTTGTGAAACTTAAAGAAAAGGGAGATGAATATCAAAGACTATGTGGAGGAATTCTACAAACTCAACATTCTAGCTAACCATGTAGGGGATGGCAAGGAAAAGATTTCTAGGTATATTAATAGACATTGCATATCTATTCAAGATGAGTTTAGTATGATTAGAGTGAGGCTAGTAGAAGAATCCTATCAATATGCTTTAAAGGTGGAAGAGAAGTGTTGATAACTGAGGGGGGGGGGGGGGGGGGGGGGGTGAATCAGTTATCCTAATTGTTTCTTCTTTTGAACCTTCTTATCCGTCAAAGCAGTATTGAATCAAACAAACAAACATTATCATGAAATGAGAAACACATGACACAGTATTTTGACGTGGAAACCCGGTTAAGGGAGAAAACCACGGGGTGATTAACCCAAGGATTATTCTCTGTTAGAAGAATAAGGAATTACAAAATGGCACTTGCCAATTAGGGCTCACTGCCCGAGCACACTGCTCACAAAGAGGCCCACTGCCTACAAGGAGACACACTGTCTACAAAGTGATAAGAATCACAGTCTTGAACTGGAGAATGACATCTTTACCATGTCCGGATCAGTTCCATTAAGCTCAGAAACATCTGCTCTGCCTTCTGCACTTCTCTACGCTACTCCTCCTTTTCCCGCACAAATCACGTTTCAAAATGAACTCACAAACCTTTATTTATACAAGACATCGACTTAGGAACAATCATCTAAGTTGGCAACCAACCATAAGAATATCCGCAAGATGAATAACACATCCGATCGGCCACCATAAGAACATTCGCAGGATGAACAACTCATCCGGTCGGCTAAACAGAGCAAGAACTTCATCCGAAAGAATATCTTCAATTCCGGGCTCTACTGTCTATGCGGACCAACAACGCAACCTCAACATGATCCAAGAACCTTTACAAGCCTGCCTGAATGACCAGGTACATCTGCATTTCCTTTACTTACTGAAATCTCTTATCCTCCTTATCCGGAACTTCAAGAACACTGTCTGTCGCCACTGTCATAGTGCAAGAGGTACTTCCGGACCTCCAAATCATACACAACTCGAGATGGCACATCACAAGGATATCCCAAAGACTTCTTCCAATCTGCAGATTAGGATTATACAGTTTCAGACCTCACCGGACCTTTTTGTGATCCTCTGTCACCTCTGAATACTTGCCGGAACCGATTCTACACCGATAGCCACAACTCCTTCAGATCTTCATGCGGACCTCGGAAATCTTAACTGAAGCATCTCAAGACTCATATCTATAAACCCTTTAATCCGCATCCTCCGGTTCGCATCCTATACAGTACATTTGCCTTCTTCTCATCACTGTTCTTTACTGTTCTGACTGAGGCTAATTTTCTCAATATCCTCAGCACACTGCTCATTGAATCCTTCTTGTCAAAACAATATGAGTATGTTGACATCAATGACAACACTGGTTTACCTCATACTTGCAACAATCTCCCCCTTTGTCATTGATGGCAACATATGATGTGAAAAACCATCAAGACAAGAAACTTCTCCTTTCTGTCACTTCTCCCCCTATCAGCAACATGTCTTCTCCTCATTTACTGCTCCCCTTTTGATCATCAGCTACTTGTTTTTCACATGTCTTCTCTCCCCCTTTGACATCAATGGCAAAGGGCTCATACTTGCAATTTTAACACATCAGAATCATACCAGCTACTCCCCCTTAGTAGCAGCTCCCCATCATCAATCCGGATCACAAGATATGACTGTGATATCCACCGGACTGATGCACATCAGTGCATCCTAGTTTATCACCGGAGGGGCCATGACCCCTAACTTCTCCTGGAGATATTCAAAAGAGTCCTTGGGAAGAGGTTTAGTAAAGATATCTGCAATCTGATCCTTGGAGGGAACATACTCCAACCTGACTTCTTCCTTGTTCACTTGTTCTCTCAAGAAATGAAACTTGATAGATATGTGCTTAGTCTTAGAGTGTAATATCAGATTCTTGGAAATATTAATTGCACTTGAATTATCACAGAAAATTGTGATAGGCTCTGAATATTCAATTTTAATATCTCTTAGCATCTGCTTCATCCATAGGATTTGAGTGCAACTACTTGCTGCTGCAATGTATTTTGCTTCAGTTGTAGACAGAGATATTGCATCTTGTTTCTTGCTTAGCCAAGAAACCAATCTCTTCCCCAAAAAGAATGCTCCACCACTGGTGCTCTTTCGATCATCTACATCTCCTACCCAATCTGCATCTGTGTAAGCATGAAGAGAGAAATCTGGATCTCTAGGGTACCATAGACCATACTCAACTATTCCTTTCAAGTACCTAAAAATTCTTTTGATTGCCATAACATGAGATTCTCTAGGATCAGCCTGGAATCTTGCCACAAGACCAACAGCCTGCATTATATCTGGTCTGGTCTGAGTGAGATACAACAGTCCACCAATCATTGATCTATACATTGTCTGATCTGCCTTTGGAGAGTCATCATCTTTGCTCAACTTACATCCGGTTGCCATGGGAGTGTTCATTGGTTTTGAATCTTCCATACCAAATTTCCTTAACAATTCTTTCACATATTTGGTCTGAGAAATGAAGATTCCTTTCTTTGTTTGAGTAATTTGCAGACCCAAGAAGAAATTCATTTCACCAAGCATAGACATTTCAAACTCACATTTCATCTGATTTGCAAAAGTTTTGCACATACTATCTCTTCCTCCAAAAATGATATCATCTACAAACACTTCAACAATCAAAATGTTTTCATGATCAATTTTGAAATATAAGTTACTGTCAGCAGTACCTTTGCTGAATCCAATCTGCACAAGATGCTTATCCAACCTTTCATACCATGCTCTTGGAGCTTGTTTTAATCCATACAATGCTTTCTTTAACTTACAGACCATATCATCATTGTCAGATAATTGAAATCCATCCGGTTGTTCAATGTAAACTTCTTCTTCCAGATCACCATTTAGGAAGGCAGACTTGACATCCATCTGATATACCTTGAAGTCTTTGAAGGCAGCAAATGCAAGAAATAATCTGACTGCTTCAATTCTTGCCACGGGAGCAAAGGTCTCTTCATAATCAATTCCTTCTATTTGGGAGTAGCCTTTGCAGACCAATCTGGCTTTGTTTCTGATTACTTTACCAGCTTCATTTAATTTGTTCCGGAAGACCCATTTGGTTCCAATCACATTCCTGTCTCTAGGTCTGGGAACAAGATCCCAAGTATGATTTTTCTCAATTTGCATTAATTCATCTTTCATTGCTTTAGTCCAGTTTTCATCATTGCAGGCTTCATTTACTGTTTTAGGTTCAATCTTTGAAATCAGACAACATTCATCCTGATTTTGAGCAACATTCCTTCTAGTTTGCACACCTTTGCTTCTGTCACCTATGATCTGATCTTCAGAGTGGTTTAGTGTTACATACCTTGGAATTTTGGGAGTATCCTGCACTGCTGCTTCTTGATCAGGCTCATTCAAACCTATCTCTTCTTCTTGATTTACCGGATCAGGCTGACTCTGTCTTACCGGAGAGGATTGAGTTCCTTGAACACTGTCTTGGTCATCTTCATCAAATTCATAAAATCTTGAGGGCTTCTCAATTCCTTCATCAACTTTCACATTAGTGCTTTCTATCATCTTCCTCAGTCTCTTATTGTAACACCGGTATGCTTTGCTTTGAGTGGAGTAACCCAAGAAAATTCCTTCATCACTTCTAGCATCAAACTTTCCTAGATCTTCATCTCTTTTGATATAACACTTGCTACCAAATACTCTGAAATATTTCACAGTGGGAGTGATGCTAAACCAGAGTTCGTAAGGGGTCTTACCGGTATTGTTTCTGATTTGAACTCGATTTAGAGTGTAGACTGCAGTGCTGATAGCTTCTTTCCAGAACATTTGAGGAACATTTGCTTCCAACATCATTGTCCTGGCAGCTTCCTGGATGGTCCGGTTCTTTCTTTCAACTACTCCATTCTGCTGTGGAGTCCTAGGAGCAGACAATTATCTCCTTATACCCTGCTTCTCACAATAGTCAATGAACTCTCCAGATGTAAATTCACCACCTCTATCAGACCTTAGACACTTTAGTTTCAATCCGGTTTGATTCTCTACCAAAGCTTTGAAGATTTTGAACTTCTCAAATGCTTCTGATTTTTCTTTTAGAAAGGTAACCCACATCATCCGGGAATGGTCATCAATTAACAACATGAAATATCTATCACCTTGCAGACTCTTGATTCTTGTCGGACCACAGAGATCAGTATGTACTAATTCCAACAATCCGGTAGAGGACTGATCTTTGCTTTTGAAAGAGACTCTGCTCTGTTTACCTAGCTGACATTCTTTGCACAAACTATTTGTAGGTTTCATCAATTTTGGAAGATCTCTTACAGCCTGAGTATTGCTTATCTTGATGATGTTATCAAAATTTACATGACACATTCTTCTATGCCATAACCAACTCTGATCAATTTGAACAAACAAACAACTTTTATTTGAACCAACCAGATGAAAGATATTACCTTTTGTCTGAGTACCGGATGCAATTTCAATTCCGGAGCTTGTAAAGATTCTGCATTTTCCATTCTTAAACCGAAGATCATAGCCTTTGTCTACTAACTGACCAACACTGAGAAGATTGTGCTTCAATCCTTCAACATATAGTACATTACCTGTTTTGCTCTTTCCATCAAAGGAAATAGCTCCCCTGCCTCTAATTCTGCCAGCAGAATTGTCACCAAACTTTACCATTCCTCCTTCATACCTTTCCAAATTCAAGAACTTATTCTTGTCACCAGTCATATGGTGAGAACATCCACTGTCAATAACCCAATCATCTTTTTCTTCCACTTGAGCAGCCAAAGCTTTTTCCACAACATTGTGATTGACAGATTCAGAGAGTATTGAATCTTCTTCCTTGATGGCAATAAACACCCACTCATTTCCGGATTTGCTTCCTAGTTCTGATTCATCATCTGTTACTCCTTCATTGTCATCTTCTTCATGAACACAATAGCAGTTCTTTTGAAACCTTTGTCTATTAGTATTAGACCTTGCAGATCTTTCTGGACATCTTGAAGCAAAATGACCAATCTTATTGCAGTTGAAGCACTTAAAGGGTAGTTTTCCTTCATACTTACCGGATCCTCTTGGTAGTCTTTTTGCAATGAGGGCTTCAAGTTGAGCTGTTTCTGCTTCTTCTTCCATGTCTCTTCTTGCTTGATCATACCATGTCATCTTCCTTGAAGAGTTTTCTCCCGGATCAACTCTCTGTTTGCCTTTCACATAGGCACTGGCTTTGAAAGCAGATTCAGTCTTGGGAAGATCATCTCCAAACTCGGTCATTTCAAATGCAGCTAGCTTGCCAGCCAATTGTTCTCTTGTGACAGTTGTGTGGGCTCTGAATTCATCAATTGCAGCAACCTTGATTTTGTAGGCAGCAGGAAGGGATCTAAGGATTTTGCAAACGATCTCATTTTCATCCAGAGTTCCACCAGCATTTCTAATTCCACATACTAGTTCATTCACTCTTGGCATAAAAGTAGTGATGTTTTCATCATCTCTCATCTTCAATCTTTCGAATTTCCCTTTCAGACTTTGCAACCTTGCACTCTTGACAAACTCATCTCCTTCATACAGAAGTTCCAGTTTAGTCAAGATCTCATATGCAGTTGGTAGGTCAATAACATTTGAGAGATCTGAGTCATTCAATGCGCTTAGAAGAGCTTCCTTGGTCCGCAGATTGTTTTCAGCTTCTGTGATTTCATTCAGAGTTGTCGGACCACCTTGTGGAGGTACATATGGTTTTGAAACCATGGCCAAGTATGCTTTTCCCATACATTCCAGGTGACATTTCATGCGACCCTTCCAGAGAGTAAAATTGGTTCCATCGAACTTCGGACTATCCTTTTTGTATGATGACATCCTAGATCTCCTCAAGCGGTTAAGCTTCTTTCAGAGGAACCTTGCTCTGATACCAATTGTTGATAACTGAGAGGGGGGGTGAATCAGTTATCCTAATTGTTTCTTCTTTTGAACCTTCTTATCCGTCAAAGCAGTATTGAATCAAACAAACAAACATTATCATGAAATGAGAAACACATGACACAGTATTTTGACGTGGAAACCCGGTTAAGGGAGAAAACCACGGGGTGATTAACCCAAGGATTATTCTCTGTTAGAAGAATAAGGAATTACAAAATGGCACTTGCCAATTAGGGCTCACTGCCCGAGCACACTGCTCACAAAGAGGCCCACTGCCTACAAGGAGACACACTGTCTACAAAGTGATAAGAATCACAGTCTTGAACTGGAGAATGACATCTTTACCATGTCCGGATCAGTTCCATTAAGCTCAGAAACATCTGCTCTGCCTTCTGCACTTCTCTACGCTACTCCTCCTTTTCCCGCACAAATCACATTTCAAAATGAACTCACAAACCTTTATTTATACAAGACACCGACTTAGGAACAATCATCTAAGTCGGCAACCAACCATAAGAATATCCGCAAGATGAATAACACATCCGGTCGGCCACCATAAGAACATTCGCAGGATGAACAACTCATCCGGTCGGCTAAACAGAGCAAGAACTTCATCCGGAAGAATATCTTCAATTCCGGGCTCTACTGTCTATGCGGACCAACAACACAACTTCAACATGATCCAAGAACCTTTACAAGCCTGCCTGAATGACCAGGTACGTCTGCATTTCCTTTACTTACTGAAATCTCTTATCCTCCTTATCCGGAACTTCAAGAACACTGTCTGTCGCCACTGTCATAGTGCAAGAGGTACTTCCGGACCTCCAAATCATACACAACTCGAGATGGCACATCACAAGGATATCCCAAAGACTTCTTCCAATCCACAGATTAGGATTATACAGTTTCAGACCTCACCGGACCTTTTTGTGATCCTCTGTCACCTCTGAATACTTACCGGAACCGATTCTACACCGACATCCACAACTCCTTCAGATCTTCATGCGGACCTCGGAAATCTTAACTGAAGCATCTCAAGACTCATATCTATAAACCCTTTAATCCGCATCCTCCGGTTCGCATCCTATAGAGTACATTTGCCTTCTTCTCATCACTGTTCTTTACTATTCTGACTGAGGCTAATTTTCTCAATATCCTCAGCACACTGCTCATTGAATCCTTCTTGTCAAAACAATATGAGTATGTTGACATCAATGACAACACTGGTTTACCTCATACTTGCAACAAGAAGTTGTCAAGGAACTAGCTAAATAATTCAAGAGGAAGAGGACAATTAAATGGTTGGAGAGGATAGCATGCAAATGAAGGAGAGTCCAACACTACTCAAAATAACAATTATAGTCAAAACCCAAGAGGAAGAGGCTATTATAGAAGAGGAAGAGCTAGAGGATTTATCAAAACTTGCTATAGGTGTGGAGAACTTGGTCATAAGGCATTGACCTTCCACAAGTATAGAAAAACAATGATAGAGTAAATGAGCTAATAAAATATTCCATTGGCACCATTACAAAATTTAATAGGCAGGCGTCATAAATGCATAGGTATTATAACCTATTTTTTTAAAAAAATTTAGAATTAAAAAAAATTATATACATGTTTTTTCTATTTTAAAATAGTAAAAAATAATTCCATTGGCACCATAAGTCTCATCCCCAACAAAATATTCCATTGGCACCGTTCCAAAATTTAATAGGTAGCCGTCATGAATGCATAGGTATTATAATCTATTTTTAAAAAGTTTTTAGAGTTAAAAAAAATTATATACATGTTTTTTTCTATTTTTACATAGTAAAAAATAATTCAAAGAATAAAAAATTGTTTGTTTGGGGACACCATACAAGATGCAAGCCTTGCATTGCCTATATGGCAGCCTTTTGTACCATTTCCAGTAGCCACAACAAGGTTGCAACCTATTGTAAGGGTCACTACCTAAAGGTCTATGTGGTCCAAAACCTCCATAAACCCCCTTCTTCAAATCTATATATCCCTTTTTGGTGATGCCTTCATGGTGTTTAAATACTCCACAAACCCATCTAATACACTACAACCTCCTCACAATTGCATAAGCTTCTTTTGGTGATAAATTTGGCATTCCTCTAGAAACTTTCGTAGAAAATCTATCATTTTGATGGTGGCTACTAGTTTGGTAGCTCCCACCAACTTTGGTAGATTTCCCCTTAATAATTTCCTAAAGTTGGTAGTTCTCCTCAAAATTTAACATTATTTATGGCAAGTTTCTAAATTTGGTCAACTTTGCTAAATTTGGTGATTTTGTTCTAAATTTGGCTATGCTACTAAATTTGGTGATAGTGTTTTATTGCCTTTGTAGTCACTTTGGACAAAAAATGGGCTCACTTGACACTATTGTTCCTACATGTCGAGTCAAACCACCAACTCATTGTGGCTAATTCAACTCCTCTAAAAAAAATGCCATCTTGACTTGTTCTTCTCAAAGTCTAGATGTTATAATTCATCTCATTTGTAATCAATTCATCTATCTATCTATCTTTTCATCTTGAATATTGAAATAGTTGATATTTGTATTCTACATTATTTGTATGTTTGTATGTAGCTTTTGTAATTTGTCTCCTCTCACCTAGATCTTGGCTCAATGTTTGGATTCTCATTGAATCTTACATGATATCAGAGCCACAAGGTGATTTGGAATTTGTTTGTGTCCTCTAAAGATCAAAAGTTTCAAAATTAAAGGTCTTCAGGAGATAGATTAACTTTTGATTCTTTCTATCTTGAAATAGATCACAAAACCTATGAATTGACTATAAAATCATCAATTTTGGAGTAGGGTAACAAAAGGAAAAAAAATTCTCATCCCCAACAAAATATTCTATTGGCACCATTACAAAATCTAATAGGCATGCATCATAAATATGTAGGTATTTGTTAGGAATTAATGTGTCTCAACCTTTGCAAGTTCCTAATGTTGTATTTATTTATCACCTACTACTGCAATTTTCTATGTAAATCTTATTTTGTCACTTTCTTGGAGTTGGTACAGTGATGTGTCATCCTACATGGAAGGTGACTAGATGTATTTTTTGTCCTCATATGAGGAGGTAGGCATCCCATTTTTTGGTAGAGGTAATTTGTCATGTGTCAGCATCTTTTGGGTGTTATATGAGGTTTATGACATGTAAGAACTATGAAAAATTCTATGACATTGTAAGAGCCGGAAACAGAAGGGATGAGACAAGTGTCATTTGCATATATGACACTATAAGAGGCATCTTTGACTTAGCCCATTTTGGGGCACCCAAGTTTGGGATATGACAGGTTGTAATAGAATTGTTTATTAATAGTCAGTTATGACATATTCTCTTACAATTGTAAGTGTTGTCACATATGACAGATTTTATGATGATGTAAGAGCATCTATCATACCTATTTTGGGCAAATTTGGGGTGCCCAAGTATGGAGGGTTGTAAGAGGTGTAAAGGAATATTGTACAAGTGTCACAAGAGTCAAACATGTGTTTGAAAAGTGTGCCACATGGATTTGGATGCCCATCTCTTGTTGCTTGCTCTAGAAGCTTCCTTCATGCTTGTATCTTGCTATAAATAAGGTGCTTGTGGGAGTAGTTTGTATGGTTCATTTGTAGGTACTGTTATGCTGTCGAAATTGCTCATGTGTTCAACATTTGTGTACTCTTGGAAGAACTTGCATTGCAAGTGTGTTGTAATCATCTTAAATGATTTGATAATACATTGTGCAGGTTTTGGAGTGTGGGGGTTTTAACCCGAAAGGATTTTCCCCACATATATCTTATGTTGTGATCTTTGTATTTGCATTTGGATGTTGTTATTACCTTTCTTTTAATGTGCATCTTAATCTGTAACTGTAAGAGATAAAATTTTGCAGAAATATTTCCTCAATAGATTAGTGTAGGAAGTTGTTTCCACATACCTTGCTTCATTTTAGTTGGTATTAGAGGTTGATCACCTTTGGTTTTGTTTAGTGTAAAAAGAGGGGTTTCCAATTTCAATGAGTGTTTGGGTTAAATCCTCCTTTCACACCTTACATTCAAGGACATGATGAAGCTATGAAAGCTTACCACTAGTTGAGAAAATGGAGTTAGCATGATTTGATAAGATGGTAAAAATAGATCAAAAGAGTTAATTATGCATGATTGGGAGTGATGGATGGGCCAATTGATGAGGCCATGTTTTGTCTTGTTTCTCTTACTTTAAGTACATATTTCCTAAGACATTCTGACTTATATATATATTAATTATGTTTATAATCATCCTTAAGACACTGAAAGCATGAAGTTGGATATATAATATGTTGTTAATTAATTATGTGTGAATGGTTGATTGCCCATGAAATATGATGGTAATTTATGTTAATTTTACTAATTGTGATGTATAGATATCATGTGATGTACTAACCCCTCATGCAACAAGAACATGGCTACATTTCATGAAGACCACTAGGCAACCCATAACAAAGGAGGTGTTGATATCTACAGTAGATAGTGCAGGTACTTGCAGCCAAGGAAGAAGACCCTGAATTGATTGGGATGAGTCATCCATAACTCTCCTCTCTTTGACGATTATCCTTCGATAGATGATGTAGTCATGAATAATGAAGGAATCTTAGATTGTGCTCCATGTTCTATTTCTAGTCTTGACTGTTCTTCATAAAAACTAGAGAGATTTATAGTAGGATTGTGGCATCTATACTACCTTCATGGCAATTTAGTTTCCTATTCCTAGTTTGCTTTGTAATAAAGTCATTTTCCAATGTTACTTGATAATGGAAAATTATGGTATTTATTGTTTAGTAGTTTTGTTCAAATAGACAAGGCTAATCTTTTCTATAGATAGATTAGATTTTCTAAATACGACAAAGGTTAGACAGAGACTGTATTATTAGATTTCTTTATTGTACTTTTCTCTTCAACATTCAATAAAGCAACTCATGTTTTGAGTTCAGTTAATGGTTTTGAAGATACAATAAAGATTTAGTTAGATTTCATGGAATCACAGTCACTCAAGCAAAGGCTACTTGAGGTACTGTGTGTCTCCAATCTATTCATATGTTTAGTTTATGTTGTATGTTATATATATATATGATTAATGCGTGTTGTAATGAGTTGTGTTATATGAATTAGTTAGACTTTGATAATCTATGTTGTTGAGAACTAAATGTTAGTTGTTCTTTTATCTAGAGTTACATAAGACCATTTGATTATAACCATTTGAAGAGGCATTAGTTATTTCCTACCAGTCTTGCTTACTAAGAGTATTGTCAATTCTTGCAATTAGATTTGTTTATCTTTCAACTAGTTTATTCCTATGCACAACCTCTAGATTAAAACTCAGGAATCCTTAACTCTACACATAGTACAAGCATCATCCAAGAAGAATATGATTCCCTGGTTTGACAATTTAAATGTAACACATTATATAGCCAGTAGGTTTCTTGATATAGGATCCATTGGTCTGTTGAGTTGCGTGCATATCCTTTCTGCATCAATGTATCAGTTAATAATGGAGTTCAACAATTTTGGTGTTGTTACTAGGGATGGTTCTAAGGTTTAGAGTTTCTAAGTTCTTTTTGAGTTATGATTGTACTTGCTTTACTAGGATATAATATTTTTTAGCATTTAGGATTACTTAGATAGTCAATCTATCTATAAAGGCTAAAATTTGGATGATTGTTTTTTGGTAGTTTTGTGTGTATATCCTCCTTTCACCCTTTCATTCAAGGACCTCGAGTCGAGTGGCAATGCACTATCATAACCTTGGTCACTATGAGATGTAGGGAAACTTGGATTTGTATGATTTGATTATCAATTATGCTCAATTATACCTCAAAACCCTAATTATGCAAATACAGAAGCAAACAGACGAATGTCAGAAAATGATGCTACAAAAAGATATAAAATGACAGATAACTATGCACTTGTTTTTGAGGTTCAGAAGCAGAACAATCAGGGACTAATGAGCGGGTGCCCAAGTCCAATACCTAGGTTTTTGTCAAGATCTGGAAGCTTGATTTGTAACCTGTTCTTGCTGCATCAGAGATTTTCTCGTCACAGAATCCGAAGGACTAAAGAGCGAGCACCCAAGTCCATGGTGTTGTTTTCAACTCTGATTTACAAATCTGACACTCTGTAATGCCCTCCTGCAACTCCACTTTTCTTGTATCTTCAATCTGTAACCTACAATCACAGAAACTTTGGGAGGGGGTTGTGATGTTTAGAGGCTTGCCTCAGTCAAGCCCTAGAGAGACATTCAAGTCTTTTGAACACTGTTGTCAGATAGAGAGTGCATACCCTTGAGGGGCAGAGATAAAAACCAAATGATAAATGCTTAAAAACACAAATGATGTCACCTTGTAGTGAAGATCTCATGGGAGGAAGAAGCTCTTCATGCCATGAAGAGATGATTGCTAAAATCTACAACTACAAACACATAGACAACACAAATCTACTCTTGCTACACAATGAATGCCTTGAATCACCTTCACATAAAATTGAGAATCCCAATTGCTAGCTAGTAATCATCTAGTTTACAAATGAATGCCTAAACATGCTTATATATGCAACTATAAACACTCCTGCCAAGAATTTCGTAATTCAAACTTACTGTGTCAGCATAGGACCTAAATAACGGTCACAAGCCGACACTCAAAATTTGGGACTAACCCAAAATAGGGCAAGACTAGGGCATGGGCACCTAAGTCCTCCCCCCTATTTTGGTCAGGGTTAGGTTCAAGGGATCCCCCTAGGTCCCATTTATCATGAAACTTAAGGCTCATTTCATCGGGATGCCAAAATATGATGCAAGATGTCCTAAATGTAGCTAAAAGACCTAGGAGATAAACCTTATGAGGGAAAAGCCCCCAAGGGCACATTTTCTGATGTTACATTTAGCCCCCACTTTAATGTATGTATAAACGTGAGGCCAATAAATGCATTAAAGTACGATCAACAAACACATAAAACACACCAAGCACGGAGATGACACGTCAAACATATTGAAGACAATGACAGGCATGCAAAATAGGGAGAATATAGTAAATGCATAGAAGACAAGAATGGTTTCTTTTCTTTTTCTTTTTCTCATATATATAAAATGCAGATGCAAGTACAAGGAAACTAAACACACCTCCCATAATGCAGGAAGCACTCATCACGTTGGTCTTTAAACTACATATATGGGGCAACACACATGCAAGACACACCAAACCTCCCAAAATGCAGGAAGCACTCATCGTACTAGCCTTTAGACTGCATATGGGGCAACAAACACGCAAAACAAGAAAAGCATGACAAACACACACACTTTGAAGACACGGTAGACAAGCGATGAAGTGTTCCTATTTCTAGGCTCATCACCATCTTAGGCATATTATAGGCACACACCGATGATTAGGCTTCACCACAACAATCGTCGAAGACACGCTTAAGGGTTGAGTTAGTCACAGAATCACTCCTAGCCTTTGTAGAGGACTTTTTGAAAATGACAGGATGGGCACTCTCTGCAAGAGATACACCACCCCTGCCTCTGCAGAGGTCTTAAGATGATTGATTGATTAATTGCAACAAAAATCAGAGTGCAGGAGGGACTCATCGCCACCAGTCTTTAAACTGCACCTGAGGAAAAGCACATTGCTAACATCTACAATAGACATCTTACCTTATATATGCCCCCACCTTAAGGTGGTTGATATCAAGTATCGATATTAAGCACGTTAAGGTAGGAAGAAAACACACAAGGGAACATGGACTCTCGTAAAGCCCATGCCCCCCGGAGGTGACATGTACTTTATGATCACCAAATGTTCCCACAAACACATCCCTGCAAGAAACATGTTAGTGTCTATATAATCATGACAAACAACAACATCAATCCATATGATCAATCAGACGAAGAGCCAAGGTTATACTATGAATTTAGAGATCAAGGATAACCGTGGGGCTATATCATGAAAATCTCAGAACCGAGTGTCACCAAGGAGAGATTCAAAGACAAACAAAGTGCACGGAGCAGCAATATTGTTATATTTTGTAATTGAGATAAAGATCATCAAAATCACTATGTAGAAAGCATGAGTGCTTCGACTAGCCAAGCGTCAGATAAGATATACAACCCCATCGTCATATTAGGAATTAAGTCTAATTTTTGATTTCTCGCTAATGGGACGCTAGGTCCGCATCAGTATAAATATTTTTCGTCATCCACCCACTAGATAGAAACAATAGAGGAAGGGAAACATTAAATAAGAGATGAGAAACAAGTGTCTTAGGGACAGTTATGTAGGAGGGTGCCCCCAAGTCACCAATAGCAATGCTATGTCCATAAGACACAACACATAACAATGAAATCAGAGTATAAAAGAATGATGATACAAATAGAAGAAGGTCACAACAGAGGCAGTCTCCTGGTATCCCAAACCTTATAAGAGAATCAAGGGTCTTTCTAGGAGGCCTAAACAACATATAACACATCACAGGTGAATCACATCATGAGAGAGATAAAGGGTTAGAAATACTTACCTGGTAGGATCTTCGTGCTAGAGGCCATCATCCTCCCAAATCCGAATTCTAGAAAGAGGTACAGGTTGTTCCATTGTCTGTCTGATGTATTTTGATCACTTCCTAATCCCTAAAAGGATAACAAAGAATGGACCTCAACATAAATGTCATCTCTTAGTGGACTAGGTGGTTTATGAAATTGTTCCTTATCCATGTCAATCACACCAAATAGGTCAAGATAGTCAAAACAATGGTGCGTTGTTAGGATGTCATCCATTAATGCTACACTTTGGCTAGGAGGATTATTCAAATTACTAGAGCTAACCCTAGTCTTCTCATCTGAGTTATTTGTAAGTTTAGTTGTAGGAGAAGTATGGTAGCTTGTGAATTCATTATCACTCTCATAATCATTGTCAATATCATCTCCACATGTTTTAGCTATTAATTCCAAACTATTATGAGAAGTGTCATGCTCTTCATTCAAAATGTGTTTTATCAGTTCTTCTACTACCCAAGAATATGTATTGATGAGAGATATGAAGTTGTTAAGATCAAATACATAGTCAAGGATTTCGAAGGAAGATGACACAAATATATCCTTGTGATACATAGCTTGTATATAGGTAATGACATAAGATGCATACTAAGGAATTTGTAAAGATTTTCAAATTTTGTGATATATGCATGTAAAGATTCCAAAGAGCACTGAGAGGATGAGGCAATGAGTGCCAAATCAGATTTTAAAAGTTTTTCAAAAGATATGCAAAAGACAAGTGCAAAACTATATGCAAAAATGACCCAAAATGCTTGATTTTTTTTTATACTTTTTCAATGCAAATATATGAAAGAAAAGGTGTTGTAAGGATTTTGATCAGGGGCAGAAAATAATATGTCTGATATCAGTCCAATACAGAAGTAATATCCATCACAACACACTCTTGATGCTAATCTAAGATGGAGACAAGTCAAAACCTAGTGAAAAGACACTAAAATATGCAATTTTTTCACCAAATCTCAATGCCAAAGAGCATGACAAAGGGTGTTGTGAGGAAAATGATGATGGAAAGAAAATTATATCAGTAATGACAGCCACCTAATGCCCAAAAATCTGTCACAACACGCTTCTAGTGCCACTCAAGATCAAACCCAAGTGAAACTATAGCAAAAATATGCAATTTTTCACAATTTTTCAACTCCAAGACCTAGCAAAAGGGGAGTTGTAAAGAATTTTAGGATGTGTAGAAAATAGTAGCAATGATATCAGTCACCTCAAGCTATAAACTTTGTCACAACCTGCTTGGAGTGCAATCTAGGTCAAACCCTAGGGCAAATATAGCAAAAATGTGCAATTTTCGGCCAATTTTCAATACAAGAGCTCAATAACAAGGTGTTGTGAATATTTTTAGGAGGGGAAGCAAATAATAACCCTGATAACAGCCAATTAGTGCAAAAATATTCTTCACAACACACCTATGGTGCAAATTTTGAGAGTCGATAAGGCCAAATCTAGTGAAAATCAAGGTTTTTCAAGCCCTAGGTTTGAGATCTTGATGCGAAATGATATATGAATGTCTTGTAAGATGATTTATAATGAAAACTAAATTAACTCATATCTAATAATGATTTCCAAGTCCTAAGATAAAAAATGCAGGTGCAAATCTTGTGAAAAATCAATGAAAATGCTAGTTTTTGTTGAAATTTTCTATGTAAAAATGCAAATTTTTGACATCTAAATGCAAATTTACACTAAAAAGAAACACTAAAGCCAAATAAAAATTTGATTGAGTGTCTAAGATCAGTAGAAAAATCTGAAACAAGATTTTACTTACAAACCCTAGTTTTTGGAATTACTAGGTTATATGCAAAATTCAAAATTTCTAACAAAACCCTAGCAATTTTATGATGAAAATGCAATGAAAGCTATTGAATTTTTGTAATTTTCTATAATCTAGTCACATCTAATGAAAAAATCATAAATTTAATGAAATTCAAATTAATTGTTAGAAAATAGAAACCCTAGAATGTAAGTTTTTTCAATTTTTTTGTAAGTTTTCCAATGCAATAAGATGAATGATACTATGAATGAATGAAATCAAAGAAAATATGGAGAAAAACACTCAGTAAGGTCAAAACAAGTCCAACAACATGGGTTCACCAAAATGTAAAGGGTGAAATTTGGATGATTGGTTTTTGGTAGTTTTGTGTGTATATCCTCCTTTCAGCCTTTCATTCAAGGACCTTGGGTTGAGTGGCAATGCACTATCATACCCTTGGTCACTGTGAGATGTAGGGAAACTTGGATTTGTATGATTTAATTATCAATTATACTTAATTATGCTTAATTATACCTCAAAACCCTAATTATGCAAATACGGAAGCAAATGGATGAATATCATAAAATGCTGCTACAGAAAGATGTAAAATGATAGATAACTGTGCACCTATTTTCGAGGTTCGAAAGTGGAACAGTCGGGAACTAATGAGCAGGCACCCAAGTCCAATGCCTAGGTTTTTTTAGGATCTGGAAGCTTGATCTATAACTTGTTCCTTCTACATCAGAGATTTTCCCATCACGAAATCTAGAGGACTAAAGAGTGGGCGCCCAAGTCCAGGGTGCTATTTTCAACTCTGATCTACAAATCTGACACTCTGTAATGCCCTCCTACAACTCCACTTTTCCTGTATCTTTAACTTGTAACCCGCAATCACAAAAACTTTGGGAGGAGGTTGTGGTGTTTAGAGGCTTGCCTTAGTCAAGCCCCAGAGAGACATTCAAGTCTTTCAAACATCGTTGTCAAATAGAGAGTGCATAACCTTGAGGGGTAGAGGCAAAAACCAAATGATAAATGCTAAAAAACACAAATGATGTCACCTTGTAGTGAAGATCTCATGGGAGGAAGAAGCTCTTCATGCCATGAGGAGATGATTTCTCAAATCTGCAAATACAAACACATAGACAACACAAATCTGCTCTTGCTACACAATGAATGCCTTGTATCACATTCACATAAACTTGAGAATCCCAATTGCTAGCTAGTAATCATCTAGTTTACAATGAATCTCTAAACATGCTTATATATGCAACTACAAAAACTTCTGCCAAGAATTTCGTAATTCAAACTTACCCTGTCGGCATAGGACCTAAATAACGGTCACAAGCTGACACTCAAAATTTAGGACTGACCCAAAATAGGGCAGGACTAGGGCGCAGACGCCCAAGTCTTCCCCCCTATTTTGGTTAGGGTTAGGTTCAAGGGATCCCCCTAGGTCCCATTTGTCATGAAACTTAAGGCTCATTTCATCGAGATGCCAAAATATGATGCAAGATGTCCTAAATGCAACTAAAAGACCCGGGAGCTAAACCTTATGAGGGAAAAAACCCCAAGGGGACATTTTTTGACATTACACTATCTCCATACTATACACCAACACATGGTGTAGGAACAGAGCCATTAGCTTTACATCATTCTATGTGGCAGCCAAGAGACCATAGAGAGAGGTTTCTTCAAACCAGTTCAATAGAAGAAGTAGAAGAAAACTTTGAATTATCCCTTGGTCTGGAGAACACTCAAGATTTGTTGATATTGCAAGTTGGAATCAAGACACAATGGTAGAAGAAGCAATAGAAAAACCAGATGAGCCAGTTACCTTTGCCTTTCCTATTACAAACTAGGAGAGAGATAACACCTTGAAAAACATTCCTCCTTCAACCCTACCAAAATTTCATGGGCTAATCACTGATGACCTAGATACCTTTCTCTTTGAGTTTGATGTACTCTATAGGAGCTATGATTACACTACAGATGCATATAGACTCAAGCTCTTCCCAGCCACCCTTAAGGATGCTGCATTATGATGGTTTATGGGACTGGGTGATATCAGGATTATTGTCATGGCAGAGATATGAAAGGGGATGACATCTTTAGGATGTCACAAAAGGAAGATGAACCCTTGGAAGATTATGTTGAGAGATTTTAGTTTTGCCTCAAAAAGTCAAGACAAAATAGGCTCTCTCCAGAGTCACTCAAGTTGGTCTTCCTAAGAGATGTGAGGGAAGAATGCATGGATGCACTACATTTAATTGGAGCAAGGCATATTTCTCAACTTAGTTTTGATGAAATTTGTCAAATTTGTAGAAACTATTCACGCTCTACCTTGAAGAAAAATAGAGGTTTGAGAACCCTAACTTCGAATAAATGATCTACTGGAGTCTCCAAAGTAGAGCTCAACAATCTACTATCAAACATGAAAGAGGATATCATAAGCCATCTAACAACACTAGACACTCTGCACATAAAGAAGAAACAAGAGGCATCAGAGGCAACTTTGAGCGAATACTGTCCACACTGTCAACAGAAGAAGGTTGATTGCCAATGTAAGGGTATTGCTAGTATTTCAGAGGGAAATGATGAGAAAGCAGGTTTTTGAGCTATAGAAGATGAAGAAGGTCAAGTGTTTTACATTGCACAATGAAGGCCATGGCAACAAAGACAATGCCTCAGGACCCCTTAACCAATCCCATGTCATTTGCATCATCTACTTCAAATATCCATAATTAGAACAATGCACCTTGGTATAACCTACCACAACAACAATGGGAAACCATTTTGACCCAGCTAGACCCAGCAATAGGGGGTATGGCCACAACAACTATTCCAACCCTCAAATTATAATCCACAGTGGCAGGCTAATCAAAACCCCTGGCCACAACAATGGCGTGGGAACCAACCTTGGAAAAATCCAAATATGATCTACCCACTGCCACAACAAGCCTTGCCTAAACAACCTACCCTTATGCCAAATATAGCCTCACCTACTCCTATCCCACCTAGAGCCACTCAATTGCCAACCCAACCTACACCTAACCCTAACAAAAAGCCTATTCAATAGGCCTATACTAATGAGGCCATCCAATACCCAACCTATACTGTTGAAGTTAGTGATGTGCAACTACGCTCAAGAAAAATGCTTGTTGGACCTTCATCTCCACTCATCACAGAACTTCCTAATGAGGAGAAACCCTCCATCACTGACAACCATCTGAATAACCAGCAGAGGCCTTCCAAGCAAATCTATCCATAGGAAGAAACCATCACCAAGAGCCCTCCTTTTCTAGAGAGATTAAAAATGCGCCTTCCACCAATTCCATCTAAACCTGATTTTGATTTTATGGGGTAGTTGAAAAATGTCTGTGTTAAAATTCCCCTCATCCAAGCCATCAAGGATGTACCCATATATACCAAGGTTATAAGGGAATTATGCCTTAAGAAACTAGGAAGAAAAGAAACGATCCTTAGACAGTACATGTTATAGGATAACTTGTTGATATCGTGTTAGGTAATTTGGCTGTTCCAAAATATGCAGATCCTGGAAGCCCTATGGTTGATGTAAACATCAATGGTACCATTATCAAAAACACCTTGATTGACCTAAGTGCAACCATCAATGTAATAACAAAGGAAACAATGAATAACCTTTAGCTGGATAACCTTAGACCAACTCCCATAGTACTCCAGTTGGCAGATAGGTCCACTATCAAACCAGAGGGTTACATTGGATTAAAGGGAATACCCTACAAACTTTATGGTCTTACAGCCCAAGGCTAGCCTAGGAGGATATCCACTCATCCTAGGGAAACCCTGGTTGGCAATAGAAGATGCCTTCATAGGATGCTAGTCAGGGAATATGATAATTTCCAATGGGAATATAGCAAAAGCATTGGTTCTTTATCCACCTGCACAACCTTTTGTTGATATGGAGCAAACTATCTGGCCGGACCTAGAGGATACTGACCAATATTCTCTTCAGACATTAATGACAATTGATAGAGGCCCACTATTGGCTATCAGGATGAAGATGAAGTGCTTTCCAATGTCATAAAAAAATAATTATCGAATGGACATGTAGCAAGACCCATGTCTAGTATGTTTGACCTGCCCACTACACAATATTCTACCTACAATCAACACTCTAGCCTATGCTTCCACTAGCAATATGTTTCATCATTTGTTGCCTCATAGTTGTAGCCTCAACTTATTAGGATTGGATATTGCCTCTGTAATGGCCATTGCAACACCAGTTGACATTACACCAGGTAGGACACTTAATGTCAATAGTGAATTGACATTTGTTTAGAAGACTGAACTAATAAAAATGTTGCAAACTCACAAGATAGAATTTGTATGGGACTACCATGATATGAAGGGCATTGACCCTAATCTCTGCATGCATAGGATATACATTAATGAGGGGTGTAGGCTAGTTAGGCAACCTCAAAGAAGGATGAACCTTGTAGTAAGAGACATAGTGAAGAATGAATTGCAAAACTTGCTGGATGTAGGATTCATATATATCTAATATCAGATAGCCAATGGGCATCTCCACTAGTCATAGTACCAAAGAAAGGAGGTAAGTGGCAATTTTCTATAGACTACAGAGAGTTAAATACTACCACTGGGAAAGATCATTTCCTTCTTCCTTTCATTGACCAGGTCCTAGAATCCTTGTCTAGGAAAAAGTATTTCTCTTTCCTTGATGGATTCAGTGGGTATAACCATATCAAAATAGCCCTTGAGGACCAAGATAAGATCACATTCACATGATCATGGGGGACATATGCCTATTCCATCCTTCCATTTAGACTCTGTAATACACCTGCCATATTTCAAAGGGTTGTTTTAAGCATCTTTGTTGACCTTGCCCATGACTCTATGGAAGTATATATGGATGATTTCATCACTTATGGAGAGTCTTATGAGGAGGCCTTAAAATACCTTGAAAAAGTACTCCAAAGATGTCAAGATCATAACCTATCCCTTATTCATGAAATTTTTTCATGATGATGCAAGGAGTAGTACTTGGTCACTTTGTGTCCAAGGCAAGCATTCAAGTGGATCTACACAAAATTGGAATCATTTCAACATTGCATGTTCCTAAAAAATAGAAAGATGTCAGAAGCTTTCTAGGTCATGCAAGGTATTATAGAAGATTTATAAAGGACTTCAGTATGATAGCTGCCCCTTTTTTTTTACACTGTCTAAAGATGCAGAATTTAATTGGACAATTGACCACCAGACATCCTTTGACAATCTCAAAGAGTCATTGACAAATACACTTGTACTCAGATGAGCTAATTGGGTAGTACCTTTCCATATACATAAATATGCTTCTAACTTTGTTGTGGGGACTGTGTTAGGACAGAAGGAAGGAAATATGGAATATGCAATTTACTACATTGGCAAGAATCTACAAGGTGTTGAACTTAACTATACTATCACTAAGAAATAAATGTTAGTTGTTATTTATGCAATCAATAAGTTTAGGCATTATATCACTAGGTATGATGTTTCTATTCACACTGACCATGCAACAATAAGATACCTAATGAATAAACTAGTGGTAAGTAGTAGATTGGTTAGATGGTTATTCCTATTCCAAGAAGTTTGATATCACCATTGTGGACAAGATCGGGAAGGCCAATGTTGTTGTTGACTTCCTCTCCAGGCTCCCTACTTGTAATGAGGACCCAGTTATTGATGATTCTTTTCTAGATGAGCACTTATTTGCACTGACTGTACAAACTTCTTGGTATGCAAATATAGCAAATTATCTAGTCACAGGAAAAACACCTCCACACCTCTCACCAAGGGAGAGGCGTCACCTAGTAGAGCACATCTTTCCCTATTCTTGGGTAGCCAGCTACCTCTCCTATATAGGACCTAATCATATCATGAGAAGGTGTATTAGAGAGGATGAAGTATATGACATTCTCAAGGCATGTCATGATGAACCCTGTGGTGGACACTTTGCAACTAAGAGGACAATAGTCAAGATCTTGAATACTGGATACTATTAGTCAACCTTGTACAAAGATACAACTACCTACACAAGAAGATGTGACCACTGTCAGAGGATGGGTAGACTTACAAGAAGTGATGAAATGCCTCTACAGCCACAATTGGTGGTCACACCATTTGACAAATGGGGCATTGATTTTATTGGACCCATTGATCCACCATATAATAACAAAGAATATATACTTGCTTGCACTGATTATCTCACAAAATGGGTAGAGGTGAAAGCTTTGACAGTAGCTAGAGATAGTAAGGTTGCTAGGTTTCTATGTGAGGAAATATTTACAAGGTATGGTTTTCAAGGGAAATAGTCACAGATCAGGAACCACAATTTACATCAACACTAATTGCTAGCCTTATTTAGGAATATGAAATCAAACATAAAAGGTCCACTCCCTATCATCCATAGTCAAAAGGCCAAGTTGAGGTCACCAACAGGGAGCTTGAGGCAAAATTGACAAAGACAGTTGCATTACACAAGAAAGGTTGGGCAACAAGACTCTCTGAAGCAGTTTGGGCATTTATAACTACATGGAAGACAACAACAGGGTACACACCTTATGAGCTAGTTTATGGAAAGAAAGTTGTCCTTCCTATTGAGTTTGAATACAAAACATTGAGAACCACTGTCCAACTTGGGATGGACCTATCAACAACTCAAAAGGAGAGGTTGCACTAGCTTAATACCTTGGGGTAATTAAAAATGGAAGTAGTTCATCACACTGAATTAATACAAAATCAGAGAATCAAATAGCATGATCAGTATATCAAAACCAAGGATTTTTAGGCAGATGATTGGGCACTCCTCTATGACTCAAGGTGTAAAGATCATAAGGGAAAATTGAAAACCAGGTGGTTAGGCCCTTAAGAGATGAAGGAAGTTTTCCCAAATGGTGTAGTCCAACTAACCACAATTGACCCAGTTAAATTCTCACTGATGTTTAATGGACATAGATTAAAATTGTATAAGAAGCGTTTGAGTAAAGCTGTATTCCTACAAAAATTAAGGGTAGATATGGATAACGAAGTTCCACAACATCCTACCTCAGATGAGGCCTACAACCACATTGCAGATGATCATAACATTCCAACAACAAATCAAGCTACCAGCTTGACTGAGGTTACACAACAAGTTTGATTTATACACACTTTGTACATAAATAAATCATAATACATAAAAATAAAAAATAAAAAATTGAAGCCAACACAAAATAAAACAAGGAGATCCTCCACACCAAATAATTCAATCAGAGTTTGAGCTCCATCAATTCAACTCCCATTATCCAATTAAGCTTTCATTTGGCCACCAGCCACTTCACTGAAGGGACCTATAGCCAAAGGCTCTCTATTGTTTCATGGGACTTGTACATTTCCATATGTAGCAACTACACTAGTCATCATTCCAATGGGACTTGTATCTGCTGCATCCACAACCACCACACATGGGACCTATTATATTCATGTTCTAATTGCATGCATGAAGCCACTACTACCTATAGCACATTTTCTCATGGCATCTGCATGCTGCCATCTTCCACTAGCCATTACCTTCTTGCTACATGTCACATAGCCACTGCACACTCCATCTGCACACCTCTTCAACATCACATCATTATGATTCACTCTGGCTCATTAGTTGAGAACATCAACTCTAGCTGACATGTCATCATTTTTCCATGAAACATTTCTAATTTTGACATCACCTCAAAGTTATTTATCTAGCTATTGCTTTAATTAACATTTATTGTTTCTTATTTTATGACTTTCACAATTTGCACATCATTATTGTTATATATTATATCCCTTGGACTTTCTTTCAACCCATTCTTCTATATGCCTAGCTTGTCTTCTCATTTGAGGACAAATGAACCCATAGTTGGGGGGGATACTGCATACGTATGAATTATTTTATGTACAATCAAATTTATTAAATCCCTTCCTTCATAACTTCATAATTATGACTATCTGCCACATAATATACAAGCCAATAGACTAGCAACTAGTAGAAGAACTAGTAAGAAGGGTCTGGTGAGTAAAATTGGACAAAGAACAAGGGATTAAGCTGCAAAAATTGAGTTGGTAGAGTAGAATTGGAGAGTTTCATGAGATATCATGATGAGTGGTGATTCGATCAGGAGAGAGCCTACTGTCCACTTGACATTAATATCTGATAGGGATTGCATGCCTATGTTTCAGCAGGTAGGGTGGTTGGAATATTTTCTTAAGATAACATAGTATAATGAAGACATTACCTAGCCATTTGCAGGAACATTCCAGAATGAGGAAGCTATAGTGAAAGTGTTATGGGTTGATGTGACTATAGCTACCATAGCTAAGGTTATGGGGCTATAGGCTATTTGAGAAGAATTCCCTGTAAGAGCTGATGTCATTTCAACAAGGGCCGAGTTCATACAACCATGTGAAAGGATGGAATCTACATCTCAAGCTACCAAATAAATCTCTTTACCCTGGTTATGGGCCTCTATTGCTACCTATATTATTAAATATTTTACCTGTGATGGGAGGTAATCTTTTCTTTATACTATACATTTCAAACTTTTGAGCCATCTCCATCACAAAAGGGTAGTGAATGTTCCAAAATTTTGTTCAGTTTGTTAAAAAGGATGTCTATTGAATATAGAAGTAACAATTTCTAGTCTTCATTGTCTCATCATGGTTTGGTTGTGCTATTAGTAAAAAGGAGTTTATCTATTTAGTACCCTAATATTTCTTGGGAATGCTTTCTTGAAATTAATCATGTCAATGAGGGACCTTTGAGGGTTGAACTGGAGAGAGAAGAAGAGGCACATGTAGAAATTTACAAATAGGGGAAGAAGAGGAAGCACCTGTGACCTCATCTCACCTAGAAGCTTCACTTACTCACTGCCATGCAATTACTAAGGAACATCTAGCTCCATCCCTAATAATCATATAGGTGAACCTGCTAGTTCTCCCACACCTACAATTTCACTAGTTTCGACCCCCTTGCCAAAGCATGCACTATCACAGACTTCTAGCCATAAAAAGAAAAAGTCAAAATAAAAACTGTAGTATGTAGCTTCTAGCTCACCCCCTGTAGCACCTGAAACTGGCCATGAAACTCCTATCTCAAAGCCCACCAAGAAAAAAAATCATCCTCTTCTTTTTCTAGAGCTAGGAAGAAACAAAAGGTCCGTACTCAATCATATAGGCGCTCAGACCACCTAAAGGAGAAAGAACTTTCAGGGGGAAAACCACACATGAAAAGAAGAATGTGGTTGATTAACACACTAATACAGACTCCACAAGGGAGCATTTGTTTGTTGATAGGAACAAAAAAATGTGGCCACACACTCATTTTGGAGCCTGATACAGAGTCTGAGGAGGAAGATTTATTAACAACTAGGAAAAGCACCAACCTCCCCCTGAGACTGAAAATCAAGATTTCTCAACCTCTCCAGATGAAACACAAGAAGAAGAATTGTTGTTGGATTCTAAAGACACAATAGAGGGAGAGAAGGATGAATTATAGCTAGCCCTACAAAACATTGCAGAATTGGAGAAGCAGTTGAGGGATTATCAACAAAAAGAGATAGGGTTAAATGAATGGGTTAAGAAGTTGGAGGATCAACTACATGTTTTCCAGAAATAAGGCTCAAAAACATTTGGCCCTATTGGCCATTATAGAAATCAATAGAAGGAATATAGAGTCTGTGCAATCAAAATAATAGTCAGAAGAACCTGCTCCATCCACCTTATTTACAATTACCTTGCAACTATGGAGTAAGATAGATGAATTAGTAAAATAACAGGGTGAACTCGAAGAGAAGCATAGCAAGGAGCTAGAGGTGAAAAACACAGAAATAAAAATATTGAAATTCAAAATAGATAGAATGGAAGACATGACTGTCTAATTGATGAGGTGTCGACCACCTGCAAGGGTTTATTCCCTCTATCTATAGGAGCAGTATCTGAGCTTTCAGTTTAGCCAACTTTACAGAGATGCCCATGTTTCACTTTTTACCCCTTCCTTATTTCTAACGGCCTACCAAAGAGCTGCCCTTGAAATGCAAAACCAACTGTGGATTCTACTTGCATGAACTTGTCATTCCATATGACACTCACTGAATCCCTTAGTTGTTATTAAGGATATTCAATTAAAGGCCCTAACCTCATTCATTCAAAATGAGCATAGGAGAGGAGTGTTATAGCAGTAGTATAATGAGAGAGAGAAGTCACTCCCTCTCAAACTTAGGGCAGAATCCCCAACTCCTCAAAAGATAGTGGAGGAATGGGTAGACCTAATTGAACATCAAGAGGTAGAAACTAAATTCCTAGAATGTAGAGCCATGGATTACAAGAAATTTAAGGAATTGGTTGAAGGAATTGGTAAGGAAGCTTTGGGTTTCTCACAGGATAGGTGGAAAGAGTTGACACCAGTATTGTAGAGGAAAGAGCCTCATTCAATATTCAACCTCTTAGCAGCAATCAATAGGGTACATAGATACATAAGATCAACCATTAAACATGGGATATCATGGCTACCATTAGTATTCTATCCTCCCATGCTTCTTTATCCCATTCCACATTGGATGGGGCAGAGGATGAATTAGGAAGCAGAACAAGCTAGGTTGAACAGGTTGGCAGAGTAGAAGGGCTTCTATCTCAAACAGGATTGAGGGGTAGAAGAACCTACAAATTATAGGGAGATAGCTCTTCAATAGAATCAGAGGCCTTGGTTGTTGGAGGACCATCAACATGTTTAGTTGGGGGTGTGATGAGGTCATGTTTTGTCTTGTTTCTCTTGCTTTAAGTACATATTTCCTAAGAAATTCCTAGACTTTTATATATATTAATTATGTCTATAATTATCCTTAAGACACTAAAAGCATGAAGATGGGTATATAATATGTTGTTAATTAACTATGTGTGAATGGTTGATTACGCATGAAATATGATGGTACTTTATGTTAATTTTAGTAATTCTGATGTATTGATATCATGTGATATACTAACCCCTCATGCAACAAGAATGTGGCTACATTTCATGAAGACCACTAGGCAACCCGCAACAAAGGAGGTGTTGATATCCATAATAGATAGTACAGGCACCTATAGCCAAAGGAAGAAGACCTTGAATTGATTGGGATGAGTCATCCATAACTCTCCACTCTTTAAAGATTATCCTTCGACAGACGATGTAGTCATGAATAAGGAAGGAAACTTAGATCGTCCTCCATGTTCTATTTCTAGTCTTGACTATTCTTCATAAAGACTAGAGAGAGTTATAGTAGGACTGTGCCATCTATACTACCTTCATGGCAGTTTAGTTTTCTATTCCTAGTTGTCTTTATAATAAAGTCCTCTTCCTATGTTACTGGATAATGGACATTTATGGTATTTATTGTTCAGTAGTTTTGTTCAAATAGACAAGGTTGATCTTGTCTATATAGATAGATTAGATGTTCTATATATGACATAGGTTAGATATAGACTGTATTATCACATTTCTTTATTGTACTTTTCTCTTCAACATTCAATAAAGGAACACATGTTTTGAGTTCAATTAATGGTTTTGAAGATACAATAAAGATTTAGTTGGTGTTCATGGAATCACAATCACTCAAGCAAGGGCCACTTGAGGTACTGTGTCTCTCCAATATGCTCATATGTTTAATTTATGTTGTATGTTTATATATATGATTAATTCATGTTGTAATGAGTTGTGTTATATGAATTAGTTAGACTTTAATAATCTGTGTTGTTGAGTCAAGGTGATCACCGAACTAAGTGTTAGCTGCTCTTTTATCTAAAGTTACATAAGACCATTTGATTATAGTTGTTTGAAGAAGCATTAGTTATTTCCTACTAGTCGTACTTACTTAGAGTGTTGCTAATTCTTGCAATTAGAATTGTTTATCTTTCAACTAGTTTATTCCTATGCACAACCTCTAGATTAAAACTTAGGAATCCTTAATTGTACACATAGTACATGCATCATCTAAGAAGAATAAGATTCCTTGGTTTGAGAATTTAAATGTAACACATTATATAGCCAGTAGGTTTCTTAATATAGGATTTGTTGGTCCATTGGGTTGTGTGCATGCCCTTTCTACATCAATGTATTGGTTAATAATGGAGTTCAACACCAACAAATAGCTTCATCTATGTTAGCGTCAAAATTACATGCAAACTAGAGCAAAAACAGAGCTTTTTGGGGCCTAAACTAGAGAGTAAATCATGCATGAAACCATGACAAGGTCACCCATGGGTCACTACTTTTTCCAGTAGGGTCACCAAGGGGTCACCTGGGGGAGATCTTGGGTTTCCTGGGGGAGACCCATGGGTGACCCAAAAAGGAGCATTTCTGGGTAAAAAATAAGGGTTGGAGCATGGTCCTAGAAGGTCAAAGATGCAATCTAGCTTTTAAAATAGTTCAAATGGATGAAAAAAGGAGGATCCCCCCTTTTACCAATAGGGTTTCTTAGCGGAGATCTAGAAATAATAGGGGGATCTCGAAAAGACAAAATCTTTGTCAATTCTGAAAGTTGGGATTGGTCTGGGAGGTCATTTAGAGGTCTCTAGATGGCGGAAATGCATGAAAAAGGTGTAGGAGAGGTGAAATTCCTAAGTTATGATGAAATTTATCTATATAGGCAAGGTCAAGAGTAAAAAAGAAGAAATGTCAACAAAGGTAAAAGTGAGTAAAAATTAGAATCATGATGCATTGATGAAGTAAAAGATTGTCATCTATGTGTTGCTAAGGTGAGCACTACTAAGAGGGCATTTTATTACACACTTCCTTGTAAGTGTTTAGGATTACATCTCATTATTGGGTCCTCATGAAAAATCATGCACATTTTTAGTGCTTATAGAGTCAAGGTCCACTTACAGTGTTTCATTGATGGTAGAGGTGGAGGTGGAGTAGTGGCTCTTTGATTGATCTATAGGCACTGATGTGAAGGCTCTAAACAACTATACCATTGATCTTATTGGTGGGACTTGGTATGGGATGACAATGAAGGTAGAACATTGGCCATGTAGTGCAATTGATATTCCCTAATGATCAACCAAGGTCTAAAGATGTTGGATTTCACATGCAACCATGCTAGCTTGAAATTTAATCTACATGAGTACATTAGAGATTATCAATTATTTGTAATGAATAAAAAAATTAGCATCGATGGTAAAATTAGCAAAAATAGTAGAATTTCTATCTTTCTAGATGTAGAAAATAATCTCTAATATGAAAGTATGCCACAATTGAGAAAACTCAACAAGAAATTTTACCCTATATCCAAATAAGACGTTGTGCCATATGAACAATTCAATCCTTAGAGGCCAAAAAAATCATGCACCCATTGCCATGCCTTTGGATCTTGAGGACATTACTAGAAGAAATGAATAATTATTTCAAGTTACTCATAAAAAGGACACTATGGACTAGAAATGCCAAGGTGAGTCAATCTAGTAACAATAGGAAGACCCCCACAAAGCAAAACCCTAGGCAAATTGAGTAATTTGGGGCTTTGTTGACCTACATATAGAAATGCAAAGTTTGTGCTTTCTAGTTTGAATCCAACCTATAGTTTGAAGTTGGGAAATAGGGAAGAAATGTTAAATTTGGTTTTGGTTCACTTTCAACAAATAGTAGTGTTTATTCACGTTATATGATTGTTGTTGCAAGTAAACTTGTAGCAAAGGTAGTTGTGCTTTCATTTTTTTATGTGTGAGTCTGGATTTGTATACTTCATGCTCAAATTAATGGCAATCTATTACATGTTGATTGAACCTTGAAATCATGCAAAACTAAATTTGTATTTCATGAAATTAAATCAAGCTTCATGTTTTCTAGACTTAGGCTCATGTATCAAATATGGTCTTAATGTCAAGTGTCAATCTAATGTGGCATGGTGACGAACATATGGTTTTGAACACTAGTGCAATGTTATAGGATAGTGTTTGCAAGCATACTAGCTAGGGCCCATGCTGAAGAGTGAAAATGACCATGCCATTTGAATTGAGGTGCTTACATGAAATATGATTTCCAAAAATGTACATAAAACTAAGTTCAAGATAGAAGTTTGAGAAGAGCACAATAGATTGAATTATGGTATCCATATAAATGTCCAACATGGTAGTCCACAAGGGAAACATTTAGAGGGGCACATGTCAAAATACTTCCTAATCTGATGAATGATTTTGAGATAGAATATCAAGATATGTGGATGAATTTTTTTTCAAATATTTATATGAGTGTATAAAAGAGTGATTGAGGGATTTTTCTAACCATTATTTTTCTTCTTGGGATGATATTATTGTAACTTTTAAGGGCTGATGCAAGAAGTTGGGTCCACAATAAGCTCAAAAAGTGGAAGTGTTTTTGCTGTTTTTCAGAATTTGTCACACTTGGACTTAAAATTTGAAGCACTTACACAATGAATCTTGAAAAAAGTCAGTAATATAAAATTTAGTATTTTGAATCTAGTTTCCAAATATGTAATTTATTCAAAAACCCAAATGACAGAAATTTAATTTTGATAGGTATGTATAAAAATCACTTTTTAAAAGTCATTTTTTTACCATACCATGCATGTGTACGAACACCACTTTTTGACCTAAATGAAAGTATTTTTCTAATTCCTTTTGGGAAAAGATACCTAACAACATGAAGATTGATGAGGATATTTTCTTGTATTTTTTTCTAAATATTTTTTTTATTGAATTTTTATTGGCCCTATTTGCTATTTTTAAAAATCAACGTGTACGAACAACATAATTGGAATTAAACTAAACATTTTTTTGTTTTTTTTTCATTTTGTAGAGAATTGTCTACAGATTGATGTCATATAATTTTTTAACAAAAAAGTCAACCAAAAAAAAGTTATTAAAAAATAAAAATAACTTAATATTTCAAGTTTATGTACCAGTTTGCTTAGAAATTAATTAAAAAATATCAAACATAAACCAATTTTAACAAAACTTATATATTTGGAAACTAGACATCGTGTTCTATAATGGGTTTTAATTTCGTAGATTAATTCATAAAAAAGGTCCATCAACTATATTGTCAAAGTTCAACATTTCTCTTGAACATGCCTTAGTTTTTTAGTTGCAGGTCAAAGGCTAAGGGTCGGGTTGCCAAGCCTTTCCTGAGCCTCAAAATTTGAAAAACGCTTACACATTATAAAACACATACACATTCTTAAAACTAAACTCGTATGCATTATGTATTTCCCATTTGAAAACATTTAAGAAAAGCATATGTGTTTCTAAAATGCATACGCGTTATAACACGTACACGTTTTATAATGCATATGCGTTTTATAAAGTGTATGTGTTTTAGGCTCGGATACCCATAGCTAAGTGTGTACACATTTTTTCAATAATGCATACACGTTTCTTGCAAGATTTTTTTTTAGCCGAAACTTCCCCTCTTCGTGGACCCAACTTCTTGCTTTTACCCTTAATAGGTAATTTATATGTGAGACAAACTCTAGTTTTCTTGTTCAAGAACTTTACAATATCAAAAGACAAGAAGGGATTATTTCTCCATTTTTATTAACAAATTTGTAATTATTATTTCAAATTTCCTCAAGGATAGGAGGCCTAAGTTATATATGTGTGTGGACTTGTTTTGTGAGGCACTTGAGCCTAATTTGAGCTTGCTTCAAAAGGGAATGAAGCCTACAAGTCTTTTACAAGCCCATGAGTGAGTTGGCCTTGTTGAATAAATTATGAAAGTATCAAATTTTTAAAATGTGAAGCTTTCATATGTTAGTATTGATTATTCTAATTATTTGGATGATTATCTTTAGTGTATTAAGATGTTAATTCCCATGATGACTATGTTACAAATACATGCTCCAAGGAGGTAGAGGTAGATGATTTCACATCCCTAAATGGTCATGCTAATGATATTGTGGATTTAAGTATATAGTTGGAGGAGTTTGCTTTTGAAGATGGTTGTGTTGATCACCATGTTGATACATGTGATAGTCCTTTTCTTTGGTCAAAGGTTTTCCATTTTTCCCCATGTAAAATATGATGCAACCAATGAATCTAAAGATAATAATGATACAGGTATTACTCTTGTTCCTTACACCATACTTGCTATAGTTCCTCTTGCATCTTTTCCACCTTACCAAATTGGTGATGAGCAAGATTGGGAGGATGACGATTTGCTTTAGGCCAAATCATGAGTGTGGCCCCTATTTATATTATATCTTGAGTGCATGTGATTGTTTTCCCTCGTAATGTGTTTCTTGATGCTTTATTTATGTTGTCTTTAAACTCTCTTTAGATGAACCTTGATACCCTTGTTGGTAAAAGGATACAAAGGGACAAGAATTCGTTGTGACATTCTCTCTATTTGTATCATCATTCTTCTATATGTCATAAGTTACATTGTTGTTTCCTTTGGGGACAACACAACATGTAGGATGGTTTGGCATTCTTCCTTGTTGACCCAAGGATTTTATTTGATTTCATGTTATATTTCTTCCTTTGTCTCCATAGTTCTACCAATTAGCGGATGATGACAGTTCCAAATATTTATAATCCTATTATACAACCATTCATATACTGACACCAGTCAGGTAGATCCCTTTGTGTTGTTACTTTATAGTATTCAATTTAACTTGTTATTTATTGTGTGATTTGATTTATGTGGCACCTTGTTGCTATGCTCGGCATCATACCATGACTACACAAGCCATTGTGTATCATGCTTGCAGCATTGCCTTGGTTTGCCTATTCTGGGGGCAACCCCTTGTTGTGATGTAGCTTTTGAGAACACATATATTATGGGCATGTGCTTCCAAAAAGCTCTTGTGCCTATCTTGTAGTTATTTCTACCTTAAAGCAATTGCTCTCTGATAGGAGTTAGCAATCACTTTAAGGTGGGGGCATACATTGAGCTATGCTCTTTTTACACACTTGCTTATTATAGTTGACATGGAACTCACCTAGTGATTTAGCAGTCCTCACTAGCCCATGATGTTTTCATTTTGTTCTTAGTCCATGATCCACCTGATGCAGAGCATGCAGGGAAGCACTTAAAACAAGGTGAAATACCCATCATACCCACAGTACAGAGGGTTTAATGTTTGATCAACTTAAAAAAAAAACCATCTCAAAGTCCAAATAGCACCGAAGCATATGCATTTTTCAACCATCAGAAACACTTACTACTATCGGCCAACCCATAATTCCTTTAGACAATGCACCACTTACTCTGATGAACCTTCGCACTATCTCCGTCGGTGAGACTTCTTTTATCGGTGGATGTCTATCCATTTATGTTGATGCTCCAATGTTACAACACACGATTCACTTTCTATCGCTATGACCTCGACAATCGATATAACTCTCAAAGACTCTCTCGATGGGCTCTCCTCACATCGATGACTTTTATCTTACACATACATTACTTTGCAGGATACACACAAATTTCTACTCACAACATACATTTGTAGTATACACATGATTTGCACGACTCTGTAGTTGAAACCTCCCTTGCAACATTTGTAACTGAAACAACACACAAAAACAACTAAACCTATAAAACTAAAAACAAACTAACACTGCGGAGGTCATTCCACTAATTTCAAAGAAATCTTAACCAGTGGAATGACTCCAATCTACATTCTGATAATTAAACCAAAACACAAAATTTATTTATTTCTTCTACTTTAGAAATTATACATACAATCTAGTCTTCTTCTCTTTTCTCTCTATTCTATCAAATACAGACTCAACTATTTAAAAGACTTACATCTTGGTAGTTACACACAGTGGAAGGTGAACCACCACTGCCGACCAGTTACAACTACTTGTTCGGTTACAATTCTTTAATGACAATTCAATGACACGTATACAGTCTCCCAATATGGCTCGAAGGCCTTACAATATAACATTTGGACAAAATATAAAATGTAGGGAATCTTTCAGATTCTCGAAGTGCTCCTGCACCATACAACCAACCAACAAAATTTTCAAGTCCCTTGGAAATGTACCTGCAAAACAAAAACCTTTTTCTTCATTTGTCTGGCTTCATTTTCTTCTGCTTCAAGCTTCCAATCTTTAGATTACTGGAACAGTGACCAACCAACCAGCAAAATTCAAACTACCATCAACTTTAGAGCTTCTTCAAGCTCCTTCTACTCCCATCAGTGGAGTACTCTTTAGGCTGCAACCTCAAGTGCTTCTTTAGTCAGGTATCCATCTTTCTCACTGCCTCACAACTCACCAACTCAACAAACCATCCATCTCACCCAACAGCAAATCCTGGTGATGCACCTTACCACTCTCTCCTCAGTGGCCTCCTCTGCACCCTTATCCAGCTTAATCTCTATTGGAGAATGGTCATGACAGACCTCATCCTCGTCTACCCACACACACAATCTCAGAAACCTCCTTCTCCCAGCTAGATGGATCAAGCACCTGCAACCAAACAACTTAACAACACAAAAGAATGGTCACCAACATAATTCTTCAGTTTTTCACCTACCTTCTCAGTGACAGGAAACAAATACACACCACCCAAATCTTTCGCCAGATCTTTCGCTAGCTCTGATACCAATTTGATGCAGAGCATTCAGGGAAGCACTTAAAACAAGGTGAAATACCCATCATACCCATAGTACAGAGGGTTTAATGTTTGATCAACTTAAAAAAAAAAACCATCTCAAAGTCCAAATAGCACTGAAGCATATGCATTTTCAACCATCAGCAACACTTACTACTATCAGCCAACCCATAATTCCTTCGGCCGATGCACCACTTACTCCGATGAACCTTCGCACTATCTTCGTCAGTGAGACTTCTTTTATCGGTGGATGTCTGTCCATTTATATTTTTTCTTTTTATTTTTAAATTTTTAATAGGAACTTTTATTATTTAAGAAAAAATTCCCAAATTTTTAGATTTGTTTTTTTATGAATATATATATATTATATATATCCTTCTATTTTTAAATTTTTTAACAGGGAAAAAAAAATCAAAATTTTTAGATTTGTTTTTTTATAGAATATATTCATTCTAAATTTCTAATTTTTTTCCTTTTATTTTTAAATGCTTTAATAGGAACATCTATTATTTCAAAAAAAAATTCCCAGATTTTTTTTTAATGAATATAATTATATATTATATATTCATTTTAAATTATATAATATATATATTTTTTGCTTTTATTTTTAAAATTTTTAATAGGAATTTCTATTATTTAAGAAAAAAAATTCCAAATTTTAGATTTGTTTTTTTATAGAATATATTCATTCTAAATTTCTAAACTTTTTCAGCACTATATATATATATATATATATATTCTATTTTTAGATTTTTTAATTCAAAAGTTTTTAGATTTTTTTAATAGAATATATTCATTTTAAATTTCTAGTTTGTTTCCTTTTATTTTTAAATGTTTTAATAGGAACTTGTATTATTTAAAAAAAAAAATTCCAAATTTTTAGATTTGTTTTTAAATGAATTTTTATATTTGTTTTTTTATAGAATATATTCATTCTAAATTTCTAAACTTTTTCAGCACAACATATATATATATATATATATATATATATATATATATATATATATATATATATATATATATATATATATATATATATATATTCTATTTTTAGATTTTTTAATTCAAAATTTTTTAGATTTTTTTTATAGAATATATTCATTTTAAATTTCTAGTTTGTTTCCTTTTATTTTTAAATGTTTTAATAGGAACTTGTATTATTTAAGAAAAAAATTTCCAAATTTTTAGATTTGTTTTTTAATAGGAACATCTATTATTTCAAAAAAAATTCCGAGATTTTTTTTTTAATGAATATAATTATATATTATATATTCATTTTAAATTATATAATATATATATTTTTTGCTTTTATTTTTAAAATTTTTAATAGGAATTTCTATTATTTAAGAAAAAAATTCCAAATTTTAGATTTGTTTTTTTATAGAATATATTCATTCTAAATTTCTAAACTTTTTCAGCACAACATATATATATATATATACTTTCTATTTTTAGATTTTTTAATTCAAAAATTTTCAAATTTTTTTTATAGAATATATTCATTTTAAATTTCTAGTTTGTTTCCTTTTATTTTTAAATTTTTTAATAGAAATTCTATTATTTAAGAAAAAAAATTCCATTCTAAATTTCTAAGCTTTTTCAACACAACTCTTTAATATATATATATATATATTCCTTTTATTTTTATATTTTTTAATAGGAACTTCTATTATTTAAAAAAAAATTCCTTAGATTTGGTTTTTTATAAAATATTTTATTTATTCTAGTCTTTTTCAACACAGCTTTCTAAGCTTTTACTTTTTATTTTTAAATTTTTAATAGGAACTTTTATTATTTAAGAAAAAATTCCCAAATTTTTAGATTTGTTTTTTTATGAATATAATTATATATTCATTCTAAATTATATATATATATATATATATTCCTTCTATTTTTAAATTTTTTAAAGAGAAAAAAATTCAAAATTTTTAGATTTATTTTTTATAGAATATATTCATTCTAAATTTCTACTTTTTTCCTTTTATTTTTAATTCTATTATTTAAGAAAAAAATTCCCATATTCATTTTTTAATGAATATAATTATATATTATATATTCATTTTAAATTATATAATATATATATTTTTTGCTTTTATTTTTAAATTTTTTAATAGGAATTTATTATTTAGGAAAAAAATTCCAAATTTTAGATTTGTTTTTTTATAGAATATATTCATTCTAAATTTAACAATATATATATATATATATATATATATATATATATATATATATATATATATATATATATATATATATATATATATATATATATTCTATTTTAGATTTTATTTTTAGATTTTTTAAAGGAGAAAAAATTTTCAAAATTTTTTAGATTTTTTTTAATAGAATATATTTTTTTAAATTTCTAGTTTCTTTCTTTTTATTTTTAAATGTTTTAATAGGAACTTCTATTATTTAAGAAAAAAATTCCCAAATTTTTAGATTTGTTTTTTAATGAATATAATTATATATTATATATTCATTTTAAATTATATATATATATATATTGCTTTTATTTTTAAATTTTTTAATAGGAATTGGAAAAAAATTCCAATTTTAGATTTTTTTTTTATAGAATATATTTATTCTAAATTTCTAAGCTTTTTCAACACAACTCTTATATATATATATATATATATCTTTTATTTTTATATTTTTTAATAGGAACTTCTATTATTTAAAAAAAAATCCCTTAGATTTGTTTTTTAATAAAATGTTTTATTTATTCTAAGCTTTTTCAACACAACTTTCTAGACTTTTGCTTTACATCAATAAATTATATAATATATATTTTTTCTTTTTATTTTTAAATTTTTAATAAGAACTTTTATTATTTAAGAAAAAATTCCTAAATTTTTAGATTTGTTTTTTTATAAATATAATTATATATTCAATCTAAATTATATATATATATATATTAAATTTTTTAACAGGGAAATTTTTTTCAAAATTTTTAGATTTGTTTTTTATAGAATATATTCATTCTAAATTTCTAATTTTTTTCCTTTTATTTTTAAATATTTTAATAGGAATTTCTATTATTTAAGAAAAAAATTTCCAAATTTTTAGATTTGTTTTTTAATGAATATAATTATATATTATATATTCATTTTAAATTATATAATATACATATTTTTTGCTTTTATCTTTAAATTTTTTAATAGGAATTTCAATTATTTAGGGGAAAAAATTCTAAATTTTAGATTTGTTTTTTATAGAATATATTCATTATATATATATATATATATATATATATATATATATATATATATATATATATATATATATATATATATATATATATATCTTTTATTTTTATATTTTTTAATAGGAACTTCTATTATTTAAAAAAAAATTCTTTAGATTTATTTATTTTATTTACTCTAGGCTTTTTCAACACAACTTTTTAGGCTTTTGTTTTACATAAAAAATATTGAAATAGAAAAAATTGGAAATAGTGATATTAAATTATTAATATGTCCAATGTCCATAATATATTAATACATATGCCACTACCTTTTTAAAATGTCTTATATATTGTGATTCTGCCCTTTATTTGGAATTTGGAACCATGCTTTCAGAATAAGTTGAAGTTTTAGACCCAATCAATTCCAATTTCCAACACAGCCCAAAGAGAACAAAATCTTCCCAGATTTCAACTAAATATTATACATGTAATTGAACAAGTATTATAAGTCACTTGGAATGCTTTAGTTTTGCATTGGAGGAGAATCACAAATTGAAAAGAAAATAAGGAATTGACTAGGACCGCAGCCCCGGGGTGTGCCTAGAGGTAAGATTGTGCCATGCATGTTTTCTTATTCTTTTATTGCTTCCACATTTTATATACATGACTATTGCTTATGTATTTTACATGCATATCTATTGCTGAATGTGTAAAGTCTTATGCATCTATCTTTTGAATGTAATTTATTCATTAAAACTATGATTTATGATTTAGATGAATCTATTAATTTTTGTAAACCTTAAATTGTTAGGAGAATGTGTAAATTTAAATATTAAACATTTTATTTATGGTTCAATTTTTATAAACTTAGATGAATTTGAACAAAATATCTAAATCCTTCCCACTTCTATATTGCTGCTCTTCATGTTCATGTTTATGGATTTGATCAGAATATATAGTAGTAGCACAACGCTACATTAAAGCACAAAAAAATATCAAGACATGGTTTTTCTGAATATTAATAGAGCAACAAACAAAATGGTCGGCAACAATCTAGTCCCATTTAACGTTTCAACCAATAATTTTGGTTTCTAGATCTTGAAGCAATTTTAATTAGAGTACTAAGAGATGGACGGATGTGCATTTTGTTGGCTGCATTAGATCTAATTTCATTTGATATCAATTGAAAACCTTGCTCTATCTCTCTTATCCTCCTCTTCTAAGCCCACAGGTCTATCCCACTTGTAGAATGCAAAAGCAACTATAGGATAATAGAATTCAAATTCTACTATAGACGACAAGATAATGTTGTTGGGTCATAGATGTCGATGGGAACCCAAAATTCCTCACAATTTCTACACCAACTAAACAGATTGAATCCCAACTTTACAAGAAATAAATTAAAATTGAAACAAAACTCTCTCAGCGAACTTTGGTGTTGCCTAATGCCCACTGGCATGGTGGACAAGAAACATAAAACCTACAGATTTTTTGTTTGATAGACAGGAGACCATTCATCAATTTTTATCACACATCTTAGCTACTTTCTTTGACTTGCATTCGCCGATTTAGGTTTTGAATATGGATGCACAGCTAGACCATTTCCTAAGGAAGCTCCAGCTTGATATATAAAATTTGACTTGCATTTAAAAAAATTAATTATCATGTGACAGGCAATAATGAAGACTAAACTATAGGAAAAAATTCCTTGATAGGCAAGGTAGATTGTCAAATTTAAGCCTTGGGGGGAATAATTATCTGTCTAGGGAGTTTTTGGCTTTTATTAGTTTTAGTGGGGAAATAATTACCCCAAAAAGTGGGAGAGAAGAAATTTATTTTAGAAACTATAGACTCTCATGTATTTTTGAAGAATAAGGAAGTGGTCCCATGGAGGGGGCTTCCTAAATTATCTCACCGGTGTTGCTAAAAATTTTTAGGAGCACTTTAAAACAAGTGGTCCCATATTTTTTAGTTGTAGGTAGGCATAAAATATTATTTTCAATATTAAATATTTCAACTAATCGCTACCCCAGCAAAGGTAGAAACATAACCAGTAGTTGATCTATGTTTATCCAAATCACCGGCCACATTGAAATCAACAAAACCTTGTAGTTGTGCATCTTTCCCTCCAAAGCACAAAACATGATCCGAAGTGTCTTTCAAATACCGTAAATTCTATTTAATAGCTCTTGCCAATGAGTTTTACCTGGATTGCTCATAAATCTACTCACTACTCCCACTACATGGGCAATGTCAAGATGAGTGCATACCATGGCATACATGAGGCTCCCAATAGCAGATGTCTATGGAATTCCTTTGATATATTCTTGGTCTTCTTGTATCTTGGGTTACATTTTGGAGGATAAATAAAAATTATCAGCGAGGTGCTTACAACCTTTGCACCACTCATATTAAACCTGTCCGTGAAAACCTTATTGATGTATTTTTCTTGTGACAACCTGATCTCTCTTTTCTATCTATTCCAAATTATAGTCATACCAAGAATCCTCTTCGTTGCTCCTAAATCCTTCATTGCAAACTTGTGAGCTAATTATTGCTTCAAATCACAAACAACACTCATGCTAGTGATGGTCACTAGCATATCATCAACATACAACAACAATAAAACAAACTCACCATTGTCCAATGCCTTGTAGTAGACACACGGATCAGATTCACATCTAGTGAAGTGTTGCTCAGCCATGATTGAATCAAACTTGAGGTACCACTACCTTGGGGCTTGTTTAAGCCCATACAAAATTCTCCTCAATCTGCAATACAAATTCTCTTGTCCTTCTTTCACAAAACCTTTAGGTTGCTGCATATATAATTCCTCATCTATGTCGCCATGGAGAAATGTAGTTTTAAGATCAAGTTGTTCTAACTCGAGGTTCTAACTTGAGGTCATACACCACTGCCAAACCCAAAATTGCTCGAATGGTGGTCATCTTCACATTTGGGGAGAAAATTTCATTAAAGTCTATCCCCTTTTGCTGATCATACCCCTTCACCACCAATCTAGCTCGATATCATTTCTTGCCTCCCTCTTCTTCTTTCAAATTGTATACCCATCAATTTTTTAGTGCTCTTCGATTGGGTGGAAGACTCACCAAATCCCATGTGTGATTGGCTAGTAATAAATTCATTTCATCCTTTATTGCATCCATTCATTTCTCACTGTTTATGTCTTTGCAGGCATCTTTGAAGGTAGCCGGCTCTACTAGATCAAAATTTAATAGATGATAGAGAATCACCAAACTCACTCATTTCAAATGCAGAAAGCTTGCCAACTAACTGATCCCTTGTGACTGTTGTTACTATCTAGATTTCTTCAATGGCTACAGCCTTGTGTTTGTAAGCTACAGGTAAGGATCTGAGCACCTTGGCAACAATTTTTAATTCATTCAATACTCCACCTACATTTCTGATACTAGTCACAAGTTCATTTACTTTTTGCATGTAGGAAGTAATGTTTTCATCTTCACTCATTACCAATATTTCATATTTACCCTTCAGGGTTTGTAGCTTGGCACATTTAACATATTTGTCACCTTCATACAGATTTTCCAATTTACTCCAGATTTCATGAGTAGTTTGAATCTAGGACATTTGCCAATTTGGTATCAGACATGGCACTCAACAATGCTTCTTTGGCTTGAGTGTTGCGTTTAGCATCTCTGAGTTCATCTATATAAATGAAGGTCCATTCTTCAGAATCTTATACACATTCTTGATTATTGTCCAAAAGCCATCACCCATACATTCTAGATGACACTACATGCGTACCTTCCAGAGGGAGTAATTTGTTCCATCAAATCACAGACTTTCCTTCTTGTAGATCGACATCTTGGACCTCCTCAAGTGGTCAAGCTTCTTTTAAAGGAACTTGGCTCTAATACCAATTGTTGGAAATAGTCCAGACAACTGAGAGGGGGAGGTGAATCAGTTGTCCCTAAACTTTAACCTTTTATAAACCTTTTAACTCTTTTTTATAATCAGATTAATGATGAAAATATTTAAGCATAAATCAACATATGAGCAGAAACAACATGAACACACAACACCAAAATTTTGAGGTGGAAAACTAGGTTAAAGGAAAAACCACGATGGGGGTTAACCCACAAGAATGTGTACCCTATTAAAAGAACTTAAGAAAATAGAAGGCACATGCCTTCAGGCGCATTGTCCAGAGCTCACTGCTCAAGAAGAGGCTCACTGCCTATAAGAAATTATGATTTATATAGAAATAATGAACTGAGAAATAGCATCTACATTCATACCTAAATCAGTCCTTTGAAGGCTCAAAACTTCTTCTCTTGTCTTCAAATTCTTTTTCACTCTATACTTCCTTCACTCCTCTTCTTCTTTGCTCTGCGTTTTGATCCTTTCTTCAAATTTAACTCTTTTTTCAAGGATACTTTTCAACAACTCTTCAACAAGTATTTATATGCTTCATCCACCTTGGAATGATCAACAAGGTTGGCTAAACTTGACGTGGATCATTACACTGTCGGCCAAACACAACTGAGACTTGAATCTTCCTCTACAACCATGCCATGCTTCATAAAATGTTCTTAGATCATCCGCAATACGCTAGGAACATCCAGTCGACCAAGACTGGGAAGAACATCAACCTCAAAGAAGAAATCTTCAATCAACAATCTCAAACTTTAGTACAGACCTCCAACATAGTAGCCACATGATCTAGAGACCTCCACAAGTACATTGAAATCACAAATAACATTCACTCTAAATCAAATTACTAGAATCATTTGTATCTTCCTCTGGAACCTCAAGAACGCTATCTGCCATGATTGTCAAACTAGAAATATAGCTTGCGGACCTCCAAACCATGAACCACTGGAGTTGATGATACATATTGATTTCCCAAACATACCTTCAGATCTGCAGACCATAATATTTCACTGCAGAGCAATCCAGACTAACTTTCTATCACACTATCTCTTTTGTATACTACAAAATCCAGGTCTGCTCAGATGGCCATAACTTCTTCAAATCTTCATTTAGACTTCTCAAATCTTAACTGGAGCAACCTCTAACAATCCTCTACATAGCTATATGGTCTGCATGCATTGATTGTCATTAATTTTCTCAATATCCTCAACAGTTTGGTCTTCTATACAGACATCAGAATAGGATACAGTTGACACCAATGGCAACAAGGATATGTTGACATCAATGACAACACCACTTAGGCACATATTTGCAACATAGGAGTCATCATGATTAATTGATCAAGAGGATAGAGAAAAAAATCTTCAAACTTATAATGTTTGTGTTGAGTCCCCATTATAATCTTTTGACTTCATCTTGTATTTTGTGGACCATATGCTCAAGGGAAGTCTCAAGAGGTGTGAAAGATGGCAAATGTTGTGTGACAATGTGATGACTAGGATGTGATGTCATAAAATTGGATATGATATGTTGATATGTGTTTTGGGGTGCAATGGATAAAGGTATAGTAGATTGGCATGACATCATGGGAGGTGTGGAGAAAGAATTGACTTGGGTAATGAGTGGAGAGATAGTGGGTTGAGGTGAAACTTGTTTAAAGACAATTTGTGGATGATTTGGTTTGGTGGGATTGATAGATTGGTGATTATGTCATGACCTCATGATGGAATGTGGCTTGTGATGAAGTGGAAGATGTAGGAATATGTTGTGGATTGATGATTTTTGTGGCAAATGATGTGGATTGACCCAATTGAAAAGCATGAGTTGAATTAGGATCATGGGAAGGTGGAGGTAAAAAGTTAGGATCACTATTAATGATATCTTTGATTTGTACCTTGTCAAGGACATCTAATTTCTCAAGGAGGCATTTTATGAAAAAAACCTTATTTGGTATGTTGTCAATGGAGTCTAGGTATCAAGGTGAATACTCCTCTTGTACTTTAGTCTCACTTATGTTATTATTAGGTGAAATTTTTTGAATTTCCTCATGAGAATACATGGTCTTCTTGGCTTGGGATCTAGTTATGGGGGCATGAGATGATGATATGTCTAAGATGATGTGGATAAAGTTGGGTTTGGACTTTGAAAACTTGAATGTTCAACTTTTGGACCATGATAAGGATGAGGATGTGGAACCATTATGAATGACAAGGGGATGATTATGGATCAAAACCAAAATTTGGATCATGTAAAGATAGACCTTTTGTGATATCAACAGGATGATAAGGATGATGATTAGGATTCTACTAACCTAGGGGTAGAGAAATTCCTAAGCTAATGTATCCAATATTGACAATGGCTACCTCGATACCCTACTTGAGATAGACAATTTCTCAAGAAAATAATGAAGCTAGAGATAAAGGATGAAAGATCTAGATTTGACTCAAAGCAAACTTGATTTTTGGGATTGATATGGATTGGAGGGTGAATGGAGATTTTTTATTTTGGTTGAGAATGATGGTAGGATAAAAGATGGATGGAAGAAGGATATGAAAAATATAAGGTCTAGGTCCAAGATGAGTGATTAAATTCAAGTCCAAAATGAAGGAAGGTGACTATGGTTATGACGAAAATTTTGTAATATAGAAAAATAGATACTTCTACTTTCTACACTACATTCATTAAATGTTGGAATGGCATATCCAAATTTACAAGAAATTGAAAACTAATTTATGAAAATAAGTTACATAGATTAAAAGAAGGTGAAGAGAGGAACTTGACATCGAAAGGAGAAGCTCACTGTCTAGGATGCCAATGCATTGCATGGATATTCATGTGTAGCGCTGCCATCTATACCACAGAAAAATGAAACAACTTCCTAGAAAACATGAATTTCCACCCAGTAGTTCTCCTATTCTACAAAACTAGAAGGGAGAATGCAACAACAAAAGGTATTAGATGATCTAAAAATGAAAATAATAGAAATCTACTATCTAAATCCAATGAAATAATGAAATGGACAAAAGAGGGGAAGAGATAAACACAAAAGATCCATGCAGTCAAATATTTTCCAAGTATTCATAGCTATGAACAAAAAAAATTGTTGGGGTTGTTCGAGGGTTTACCTCAGTCAAACCCCTTCTTTGTTCTTTCAACCTCCACAACAACCAATAGATAAACAAAATAAAAAAGGTGTGTGAGTGCTCCTATCCAAAATGTGAGTGGGAATGGTAAGAGCTATGATTGTGCACATGGTAAAAACTATAATGAGAGAAATAGAAATGATGTGAGAATCCCAAGGTGCTATGTTAGATTCTATGAGAAATGAGAATCAAAGCCAAGATCTGTTGTTGGTTGTAGATCATATGCACTCCAATCGATAGATGATCAAAGATAAAAATAAAAGAATGGAGAGATTATCCTGAAACAGAGAACTCAAGAGACAAATTGCAAGAGAATTTTGAGAATATTCACATTAGTCTAATTGACTATCCTAGAGGGGAGAGGAGAGTTGTATATATAGAAAATAATGAGCAAATACATCCAAGAGGTGTAATAACTCCAACTACCCAAAAAAGGCAGGAGTTTTACCTACTTGGTAAAAGCCAAAATACATGGTTATACCTACTTAGATAAAAACAAACAAATGGTTATGAGAGGTGGCATAAAAATCCAAAAGAGGGTGTGAAACTCAACTACCCAAGTGTGGGTGAGAGTGACACATGTAGGTAATGGATTATGCCATGTGGCCTCATAATAACCAAGTCTAATAAAACCTAAGAAAGCTTAATAATGTGTAGGAAAAAGAAATATCTCCATAGGAAAATAAAAAACCTACACTAACACCCTCCTTAAGAATAGCTTAGGTGGGGAAAAAGATATGGGTCCCAGTAGATGAAGCCTAATGAGGTACCCATGTACAAAGAATTTCCCCCAAAAGAGAAGAAGCCCTCCAACAAAGGAATAACCCTTGCCAAATAGAGAGAGAAAACACCCCCCAGAGTAGAGAGAGTGAAAGCAAATGACTAAGAAGCCCCTCCTAAAGTAGACACTTGTTGTGTCTTGAAAAAAGCTCGTAAATGAAGGAACATTCTTTCAGTGAAGGGTTGGGTGAAAATTTATGTGATCTATTGTGATGTGTAAATGTACTTGAGATCAATGATGCTTCCATGAATCAGCTTCTGAATATAGTGCATATGTATCTCAATGTATTTTGTCCACTGGTGATGGACTTGATTCTTTGAGATCTATATTGCACTCTAATTATCGCAAAAGATGACTATGGGCTTTCTAAATGAAATGCCAAACTTGGTGAGAATATTCTGAAGGTAGATGACCTCAGAGGTGGCATCAACTGCCCCTTGATACTCAGCCTCTATAGATGAATGAGCAATTGCAGATTGCTTTTTGCTCGACCAACAAATTGGACCAAAACTAAGTGAGAAGCATTACCCTAAAGTAGACTTGCGATCCTAAGAATCACTTGCCCAATCTGAATCTGTGTATCCCACCAATTCAATATCCATGCCCACTACATAGTGAGTGCCCTACCTGTGGGTGCCCTAAACATAGTGGAGAATCCACTTAGCTTCTTTCCAATGCAACTCATGGAGCTCCTACATGAACCAAGAGACCATGCCCATGGCATATGAAATTTTAGGCCTCATGTGAGTTAGATAGATGAGACTCCCAATAAGTTGTTGATATAAAGTGCAATCAACCATGGGTGAAGAACACTTAACCTCAAGTTTGACCCCTAACACAAATGGATTTGGTACAAGCTTATAGTCATCCATGTGAAATCTGGAGAGCTTATCGAGTGCATACTTGGGTTGTGCAATGAAGATACCTAAAGATGACTAAGTATTATCAATCCCTAAGAGGTAGTGCAGAAGGCCCAAGTTTGACATCAGAAATCAATCACATATAATTTTCACTTCCTTGTAGTGGATGAATGACTCCCTATGATCAACAAGTCATCAACATAAAGAACTAGAAATGAGAGAATATCATCCTACTATAGAATTTATACATTCAGATTATAATGGCATTGAGTGAGCCAAACTGACACATGGAAAGAGTCCATCTTGGCATACCAGGCCCTAGGAGCCTGTTTGAGGCCATAGAGAGACTTCTGAAGTCAGAAAACTAGTGAAGGATCCTAAATGAACCTCTGTGGCTCCTCCATGTAGATTTTCTCATGAAGGTCACCATGAAGAAAATCACTCTTTCCATCCATCTAATGAACTTCCCAACAATGGGTTGTAGGTATAGCAAGGACAAGTTGGATGGAATTCATTTTCTCTACTAGCACAAAAGTCTCAAAGTAGTCAATCCCAGGCACATGGGAGAATCCTTTGGTGACCAAGCAAGCCTAATGCTTGTCAACCAACCCATTTACTACAAATTTTGTTCAATAGATCCACTTTCATCAAACAAGTTTCCTTCCCTTAGGAAGAGGGATTAATTCCCATGTATGATTTCTTTCCAAGGAACTGAACTCTTCTTGCATAGCAGCATCCCACTCAGGGATACCAGAAGCCTCCCAAAAGGTCTGTGGATTAGAGGCCGTGGCAACAAAAAGATGTGGAGCTTGCTAAAATTGTGATCTTGTTCTTCTAGTATTTGTAGGACCACCAATCCTATCACCTGTTGACTGTAATGTCTAATGAGGCCAAAGAGACCATGTGGTAGGAGAATCTGGAGGAGAATCATCAAAATCTTTGAATTATGACTAGGAGGAGAGGGTGGATCATCATCATCGCTATCACCATCTGAAGTGGAGGAAGAAGACTCCTCATCATGATTAGGAGGATTAAGATCCTCTGAAGAACTATCATCATGCTATAGTGTCTCCAATATGATTGTTGATAGAGAAGTGGTCAGAGAAGAACTGGAAGCATCCTCCTCAAAACAAACACTCCTCTCGATGAACAACTCATGAGTTATAGGGTGAAGAAGTCTGTAGCCCTTGACACCGTCTAGGTACCCAACAAATATGCAAGGCTTGCTCTACGGATCCATAGCCTTTCATTTCTTTGCTAGAATGTGGGCCCATGTGCAGAAGAACCAAACACCCAAAAGTGCTTAATTGTGGGTTTTCGACCAGTCCAAGCTTGGAAAGGAGTTACCCCTTTCACATCTTTGTGAAGAATGTGATTCTGGATGTAACACACACAATTGATGGCCTCTGCCCAGCATTAAGGTGCCATAGACGTGACATTTTGACAAATAGTTTGTTGTTCTTGTTATCACAAAAAATAAGCATTCAAATAATGTAATCTACTATTACAAACCTAACATAGACACCAAGATATTTTACTAATAGAGATGCAATGTTTCTAAATCAGACATCAAATAGATATTAAAATATTTAGCAAAAACACCTATTATTTAGTCGTCAAATTAAATATTTTTATCTTCTTATTTATTTTTCTAAAATAATATAATACACTTATCAAAGAATAAATATCCCTAAATTATTTGTTAACCTAAATTTATTTGTATTTATTTATATATATTTGATTAGAAATTACACTTCAAGTTTCCTTTTACAACTATATTATATCTTTCTAACATCATTTATATAGATGTATTTTGTATGGATTGATAAAAGTCAAGCAATAACGAATCCTCCTCATCCTTTCCCACAATTTAGATAAAGTTTTCCAATGTTTATATCGACAACCCTTCTACATACGCAAGTCACTATTATTAATGTATGAGAAGTTTCCGTGCCGTTTCGATGCGATAACTTAGAAACAGAGATTAAACATCTTTTACCAGTTATTTTATAATGTTCATCACAAATTTGATAAATTCAACCCACTCCATACGTCTTGTGTATCCATTTGCAGGGTATTTGGCATTTCCATTTCTGGATCTTTCCATTCATGGGGGGTTCTTCATCCTCTTATCAAAAAAATGTGGAATATAGTGGTTCTAGGGGATATAAAAATATACACAGACGCATAGAACCCTCTGCATCTCCTAGACAGTTTGATGTATTCATTAACCACCAAGGGCCCGATGTGAAAGACACTCTGGCTCTTCAGCTTTACATTTCTCTTGAGAAAATGGGATGTCGGGCATTTCTAGATTCTCGAGAAATCAAAATGGGAGATTCAATCCCTCCAACAATAGAGGATGCGATTGACTCGGCTTCAGTGCAAATTGCCATCTTTTCACCGAGATATGCCCAATCCAGATCATGTTTAGACGAGCTGCTTCTTATGTTACAACAAACTAAGGCCTTGTTTATTCCTGTGTTTTATGAGGTGCAACCATGGGAACTCCGCTTCATAGAAAATGGGGTGTATGCAAATGCATTTGCTGAATATGTAGAGAAGGGAAGATACATTGATAAGCTTCAGGACTGGAAAAAAGCCCTCAACATTGCTTCAAATTTCAAAGGCTACGAATTTAACATACAAAAGGGGTAAGACTTGTTCTCGTCAATTTTTTTTTAAGATCTGTTGTCTCCAAAAGAACTGATTGATTGTCTAGAACAAACTCTTTTCTATGAAATCTTATTTCCCTCTGCAACTTTTTAGAGATCAAGACAAGCTATGTAAAGATTTAGTGTTCAAAGTCCTGAAAGCTATAGAAAAGACCAAACCTTTACCAGTTGCTAAAAGTCCAGTGGGACTCAACGCATTGGTCGAAGATTTTGAGACACAATGCTTAGAGAAGGAGGAGAAAGACAAAATCATTAGTATCTTTGGTATGGGAGGGTTGGGGAAAACTACTCTGGCAAAAGAAGTATTCAACAGGAAGTGATCACAATACAGTGGATCCTGTTTTCTGTTCGACGTGAGAGAGGTATATGCTAAGAACGATTTGTCTTCTTTGCAAATTAAACTTCTCAAAGATCTTTTCGAAGAAAGTCATCCTAGATTTCAGAACACAGATGAAGGATACAGTATTCTTGCTTCTCATCTCAGCTATTACCCCAAAAGAGGAGGTTTCCTAAACTTCTTTGTTGTTGTAGATGATATCAACAGAGTGGAGCAATTAGATACCCTGTTGCCAATAGATAGACTGAATCATTCCAGTAGTTTGGTAATTGTTACAACCAGGGATGAAAACGTGTTAGTGCGCGCCGGAATCAGTTTTCGTTATAAGATGAAAGAGATGAATCTCCATCATAGCAAAGAACTCTTCTGTCGACACGCCTTTCGCAAACCAGATCCAACCCCCGGGTATGAAGATTTGGTTCATAGTTTTGTAAAAACATGTAGAGGTTTGCCCCTCTCTGCAAGTGCTAGGCAGACATTTATTTGGTTCTGATAAGATATACTGGTAGCTACAGCTAGAAAAAGTTTGTAAAATATTGCCTAATGACATAAAGCAGAGACTCAAAATAAGCTTTGACGTGCTAGATCGTGAGGAGAAATAGATATTTATGGATATTGCATGTTTCTTTATAGGCAGGGAGAAGAGGATGGCTGTAAGAATATGGAAGGGATGTGGAGTGAGTGCTAAGCATGGACTCAGGAGATTAAAAGACAAATGTCTTGTCGAAGAAGAAATTCTTCCAAATAGGAGGGATGTGGAAGAACATGTTTTGAGAATGCATGACCACATCCGCGACCTCAGAAGAGAAATGGCAAATGAACTGACCAGTCCTCGTCGCCTGTGGCGGCCCCAAGATCTTAAATCTCTGGTGTGCATTTACTAAGTCATATCTAGATATGTACAATTCTTTATTTCACCGTTGATTGAAGGTTGATTTTTGTTTTTCCTAAACTGCAATAGAATTTTAACACTCACTTTTGACTGCAGAGTACGGCTAGACTAAATGACTATAAATTCTAAAATGAAAAATAGAACCAAAAAAAGAATAACAAGAACAAAAATGAATGCTCAGCAAGAAGACAATGTAAAACAGCATACACAGTAGAACAACAAGATTTTAAGGTGGTTCACCATATCAGGCTACATCCACAATGAAGGGCAATCCTTTTATTAGATCAAATACATCACGCTGTGTATCATACATCTCTCTCTATATATGACTCTCGTATAAGAAAAATAGCAGCCAAGAAGTCTGAAAGACTCTTGCATTAAAAACACCTTACCAACCATCTGCCTTTTTGCCTCTGAAATCAGCGACCCAGATGAGTGAACTGTTACAAGCCAAGATTGGCTCTCTACAGAAAAGGGCGGTTACAAAGAATAAAATGAGTCAGGAAGGTAACGCCGTTACTATTGGGCTTCACTTAGTCCATGTGCCCAACAATCTCCCACTTGAATACCAATGGGAACAGCAATGAAGCTGCTCTGAAAGAGATCCCCTTCGTGAAATTCAGTGTCATAGAGGAACAAGACCAAGAGAAGATCTATAGAACTTGAACTTCTCTCGAGGAATAACCTTTGTTAATGCATCCGTTGGATTTGCTTTTGTGTCAATCTTTGTGACCTGCAACTTGCCTTCGTCAATAAGATGGCGGATAAAATGGTATCGCAGATCAATATGCTTTGTTCGACTGTGGAAAGCTGAATTTCTTGATAAGTGTATAAAACTTTGGCTATCACAAAATAATGGAAATACTGATTTTGGACAGCCCAGTTCGGTCAACAAATGCTCAAGCCATATCATTTCTTTGGCTCCTTCCAAGAGTGCTATGTATTCAGCCTCTGTTGATGACAAAGGTACAGTTTGTTGCAACCGAGAGACCCAAGTAATGGCTGCCCCAGCAAATGTGAAGACATAACTAGTGGTAGACCGGCATTTGTCTAAATCTCTGGCCATATCTGAATCTACATAACCACGGAGCTGAAAGTCAATACCTCCAAAACATAAACAGAAATGTGAAGTACCTTTGAAGTACCGTAGAATCCACTGAACTGCCTGCCAGTGTAGTTTTTCTAGATTACTCATGAATCTGCTCACAACAACAACTGCTTGTGCTATGTCCAGACGAGTACACACCATTGCATACATGATACTGCCAACTGCAGATGTCTATGGAACAGACCTCATATGTTCTTCTTCTTCCTGATGTTTCGAACACATAGTTGAAGATAGGCGGAAATGATCAGCCAAAGGTGTAGATACCGGTTTAGCATGAGACAGATTAAATCTGTCCAACACTTTGGCAATGTAGCTTGCTTGGGACAACCTGAGTTCTTTTTTATTTCTGTTTCTGAATATGTACATCCCAAGTATTCTTTTGGCTGGTCCTAGATCTTTCATGGCAAAACGAAGAGCCAACTGTTGCTTCAGCTGAGCAATAATCTGAACACTAGTACCAGCTACTAACATATCATCAACATAGAGCAAAAGTATGACAAACTCACTAGTATTGAGCCTCTTGTGGTAATCACAAGGATCTGATTCACACCGAATAAAGTTGTTATCAGTCATGAAGCGGTCAAATTTTAAATACCATTGTCTTGGAGCTTGTTTCAGCCCATACAAACTCCGCTTCAACTTGCAAAATAAGTGCTCCTTACCTGGTTGAGCAAAGCCTTCAGGCTGCTCCATGTATAAATCCTCATCAATGTCTCTGTGTAAAAATGTTGTTTTCACATCGAGTTGCTTAAGTTCTAAATCCCAAATGGCTACCAAACCCAACACAGCACAGATTGTGTCCATTCTGACAACTAGAGAAAAAATTTCAAAAAAATCAATACCTTTTTGTTGGTCAAATCCCTTGACGACTAATCTGGCCCTGTATCTTTTACTTCCTCCGTCTTCGTCTTTCAAACGATAAATCCATTTGTTCCTAAGAGGCTTTTGATTTGGCAGAATAGGAACCAAATCCCAGGTGTGATTAACTCTCAAGGACTCCATTTCTTCGTTCATGGCTGCCATCTAATTGTGTGCATTTTCATGCTTGCAGGCTTGTTTATAAGTTGCCGGCTCTGCATAATTAGAGAGTAATAACTCGTAGTCATCAAATTTTGTAGGTCTCCTCTTCTCACGGGTAGACCTCCTCAATGTCAGGCCTTGCTTTGGCTGTATGTTTGAATCCAGATTTAGTCTCTGGAGTAAGTAATGAACATCATCAACCTCTGATTGTAGAGGAATCTGTGGCAAGCTCCCCTGTCTCTGCATACTGCTGGGTGCACTTAGAGTGCCCTGTCTTGTAGCTGGCACTGATTTCTTATCAGTTTGAAAGAGATTGGTATTCATATTTATTGACATCTCTTCCTGAGGCAACGTGATGTGTAGTTGCTGTGAAGAACTTTGCAATGACTGCGTATGACTTGCTAGAGGCTGTGAAATGCATTGTGAAGGCAACGTTGAACAGGAAGAGGACTGCATAGGAGTTAGAAAGGGTAGCGAATGGTGTTTTGGTAGCGTATATTTGTTAAAAGGCTCCAAAAACTGTTGTGAAGGTAGCAAAGGCTGCGTTGAGCAGTCAATAGGTGGCATTGACCAAATTGATGGCTACGTTGGCTGTTTAGTAAATAGTGGTTCAACTAATGAAGGCAGTAGATGGTCATTGGAGGGCAGGGAGCTACTAAGGGAAGGCAACGTATTACTTAAAGATGACCCTTCTTATGAGATAGAGGTTGTGTAGCAACAATACAGGGTAAACCAATTGGGGATTGGGTGGGAATTGTGCATCCAATGGAGGGCATAGCAGTTGAAGTAATAGGAGCTCCTGAGATATAAGAATATATAGAGGTAATAATTGGCTAAGAGAAAGAGATGGTAGGTTGCTTGGCCTTACCATTATCAAACAAATCCACATCAATATATTCTATCGGAGATGAGTTGCACGGTTGTAAACCTAGAAAATCCTTCTCGTCAAACACAGCATCGCGACTACGGATTATAGTCTTTGCAACAGGATCCCAAAGATGAAAACCAAACTGATCTTCACCATAGCCAAGAAAAACACATCTTTTTGACTTGAAATCTAACTTATTTCTCTACTCTTTTGGAATGTGAACAAAAGTAGCACAGCTAAACACCTGCAAATGCTGATAGGAAATTCACTTTCCAAGCCATGTCTCCTCAGGTATGTCAAAATCCAGCCTAGACGAAGGAGCTCGATTGATTAAATACACAGCAGTATTACATGCCTCTGCCTAAAACTCTTTGCCCAATCCGGCATTGGAGAGCATACATCTAGCTCTCTCAAGTATCGTGCGATTTAGCCTCTCAGCTGCACCGTTTTCTTGAGGTGTATAAGGGACGGTCTTGATCCATCGAATACCATGGTCTGTACAAAAAGAATCAAACTCCGAAGAGCAATATTCTCCACCATTGTCTGTTAGTAGGCATTTAATTTTATGCCCAATCTAGTTTTCAAATGAAGCTTTAAAAATCTTAAATTTTAAAAAAACTTCAGATTTTCTGTTCAACATATAAATCTAGATTTTTTGAGTGCAATCATCTAGAAAGGTTACCAAATAATTTTCTCCACCGAAAGAAGTTACTTGAGTTGGACCGAATACATCAGAATGAACAAGTTCCAATGGAGTAGTTTTCTTGTCATGCCCCATTCTCACGAAACTGGTCTGGCACTATTTGCCATAAAGGCAATGTTCACAGAATTGTAAATCGATGGAGTTGAGGCTTGGAAGCTGATTGCGCTGAAGCATAACTTGAAGACCTTTTTGGCTCATATGACCGAGCCTTTTGTATCATATTTCAGACCCACTGTCCATGGCCGGCAAGGTAGCTCCCACTTCACCAAAATAGTCCAGAATGTAGAGATTACCTTGTTTCTTTCCTCTTTCCATTACTAAAAGTCCCTTTGTAATTTTCCATGAATTAAGAGAAAATTTAACATTGCATCCATTGCCTATAAGCTGACTGACAGAAATTAAATTTCTTTTTAACATAGGTACATATCTAACATCCGTCAAAGTTAGTTTGTGTCCATTTTTCTAATTCAATATTATATCTCCTTTTCCTAAGATGTCACATTCTTTATTGTCACCAAGAAACACCTTACCGAATGTGCCTTCTTGAAAATTTGTGAAAGCTTGACGGCATGAAGTGGCGTGAAATGAGGCGCCGGAATCAAGGACCCACGAATCTGCATTTGTATCACTTGCTAATAAGACCAAAACACCATCACTTGCAGTGTTTGCTTGATTATTTGTGCTCATGTTGCCTTGAGCTTTCTTATAGTTCCAGCAATTTTTCTTATTGTGTCTGGGTTTTCCACAAAACCAACACGAACCGGTTTTGCCCCAAGACTTTGATCATGGACTAGATTGTGACCTTCTTCGGTTGTTGTATCTACCTCTATCATGGTTTCTTCCCCTATTGTTTATACTTACAACTATTAGAGCATCACTGGATGAGGGTTCCTAATGTTTCCTTCTCATGTCTTCGCTGAGAAGAGTAGCTGTAACTTCATCAAAAACCATTGTAGTCTTAGCTGCTACAGAAGTGCTCACAGCCATGACAACACCTTCCCAACTCTTTGGTAAGGAACACAACAGCAAAATTGCTTTAATCTCATAATCTAACTTGATACTCACCGAAGCTAATTGAGAGACTAAGGTGTTAAATTCATTCAGATGATTGGACATAACCCCACCTCTCATTTTCAAGTTATATAATTTCTTCATAATAAATATTTGACACCGAAACAATCACATACATGTTGGAGAGCTTGTCCCAAAGCTCTTTTGTAGTACTCTCATTTGAGACATTAAATAATACATTGCTGGACAATGAGAGAAATATAGTTTCCTTCGCTTTTGAATCCAATTTTTCCCAATTTTCATCCTTCATAGTACCTTATCCTTTGGCTTTGCCCTGTAAGGCGAGAGACAAGTCCTGTTTGATGAGAAGAGACTCCATATGCACTTTCCAAAGACTAAAGTTTTGGCCTATGAATTTCTCTATTTTCCATTTCTCAGAGTCATCCATTTTCTTGATTGCTGTATAGGTTCTCAAACAACTTCACAAGCTATTTCCTGGACCGAGCTACACACAGAGCTCTGATACCAATTGTAAATTCTAAAATGAAAAATAGAACCAGAAAAAGAATAGCAAGAACAAAAATGAATGCTCAGCAAGAAGACAATGTAAAATAGCATACACAGTGGAACAACAAGATTTTAACGTGGTTCACCATATCAGGCTACATCCACAACGAAGGGCAATCCTTTTATTAGATCAAATACATCACGCTGTGTATCATACATCTCTCTCTATATATGACTCTCGTATAAGAAAAACAGCAGCCAAGAAGTCTGAAAGACTCTTGCATTAAAAATGCCTTACCAACCGTCTGTCTTTTTGCCTCTGAAATCAGTGACCTAGATGAGTGAACTGTTACAAGCCAAGATTGGCTCTCTGCAGAAAAGGGCGGTTACAAAGAATAAAATGAGTCAGGAAGGTAACACCGTTACTGTTGGGCTTCACTTAGTCCACGTGCCCAACAATGACATCCTTAGCCAAACCAGTGGCCATAGTTTCAGGTGTCTTTGTCAGATAAAGGAGGGCACACATCAACATACATACTTTATAGGGAATTCAGATGATTATGTTGAGGCATCAACTACTTTGCTTTGGGTGGATGGTGAGGCAATTGTTAGCTTGAATACTCCTATACAACATTGGAGTATTTAAGAATTTTTAAGGGACACGGGGTTCCCGTGAGTCTGGAAAAGGTGAAGATCTCTTATTTGTAGATTACCAATGCATTTTGGAATTTGTAGATTCATAACGATTGTTATTCATTTAAAAATAACTGTTTCAAGGAAATTATCTGTGAATAATAGGTTCCCTTGCAGCTGAAAGAACTGAGGCTTAGCAGTACGTAGGTAAATTCAGAATGTTTAGGAAGGTTAAGTCAATTGGAAGATCTAGTCATAGAAGACAGTCCAAAAGTTATAGGGGCTGACATTTTGATCTCCCATGAAAACCTCACCAAACTTAAAAGTTTGATTTTGAGGAGTTCGTCCCTAGCAGGCGGATTGTTTCCTACTTCAATTAGCTTGAAAAACATTGAAATAATGAAGCTTATCGATGTAAAAAGTTTAACAAATGTCACTATTATCACAACCCTTTGTCCCGCACTTCTATCTCTCCACCTTGAAAACCCGGGGAACCTAAGTGCAGTAAATTTAATATTGGGAACATATCCTGATGTCTGTAAGTTGGAGAGGATTATCTTAAATGGATGCTGGAAGCTGGGAAGTAAAAAGGTGTCGAATTGCTGAAAAAATTGAAATATCTGCATCTTTCAGCACCAAATAGAACTACTGGGGATTGTATTAATAAGTTAAAGGTACTGCAGAAACAATTATTTCTCTCACATTTAGTTTATTTTTTATTTTTCACTTTATCCTCGCGACTAGTAAATGTGATTTAACTACTTCAAAAGTAGTGGTCTATCAAATATTACATTCTTTAAATTTCCTCTTAATTTGGTCTTTTAACAAACAAGAGACTAATTTGTTTTTTGTTGTTTTTATTAAATGCAGAAGGTACCATCAGAGATTTTATATCTAATTGGGAGAGCAATCTCGAGTCAAAGTTCAATCCAAATTTCTTCTCTGGCCTGATTGAAGCTGAGGCAGTCAGTGAGAGTTTCAGACGACCTGTGGCTTCCCTGGATAGACCACAATGTGCTATCATCCAATGCATTGTGTTTGAAAGCCCATGCAAATGGCAAATTGAAACTTGTTTTGCACCTTATATAGAGACCTATATCTCAGCAGGAAAATGGATAGCTACAATTGTCATTGGACCAAATGTAGAGATATTTGAATCACCTGAAGAAATAGCAAAAGGATGTGTTGAGACAAAGGCAAAAATTACAAAGGTGTATACAGTAACGGTGAAAGAAGGAGAAGAAGAGAAAATTCTACGCCTAGTCAGAAGAATTACTTGTATATTATATATGTAAGGATATACTTTGAAATTAAGGTTGTATTCCAAGTAAATTTGCTTCTTGTTATCAGGGTTTCTCATGTAGGATACTATAGCAACCAACCCTTTTGATAGCTTCATTACTTCTCATCCTTTTAAGCATCAATGTTAGGATTTTTTAGAACTTCCAATTACCTATTCTTCTGACTTTCAAAATTTTTGACATTGTTCAAGAGGACAAAAGCGTATAATTCATACCTTCTCCCGTTAGTTTTGTACTCATTTTAGGATTACGTTTGGAGATCTATCAATTTAGTATTTAATTTAACTTATTTATGGCTGGATTTTAATTTGTGGAGCTCATAATTTTCTATTTGGAAAGTTGATTGAGCTTCTTTTCCCTTCAAAATGAATATCTCAAAAAGCTCCACATTGCTAAAATAGCTTATACAAGTTTAATAATTTTCACCATCTAATTCATCCATCTAGGACCTCAAATTTGTATTTAAGTGTTTTTGACAATTTTGCCAATTTAGTAGCTAGAGAGTTTTTCACTTTTATTATTCTTAAGTGGGGGAATAATTACTCTCTAGGGAGTTTTTGGCTTTTATTAGTTTTAGTGGGGAAATAATTACCCCAAAAAGTGGGAGAGAAGAAATTTATTTTAGAAACTATAGACTCTCATGTATTTTTGAAGAATAAGGAAGTGGTCCCATGGAGGGGGGCTTCCTAAATTATCTCACTAGTGTTGCTGAAAATTTTTAGGAGCACTTTAAAACAAATAGTCCCATGAATTTTGTAGTTGCAGGTAGGCATAAAATATTATTTGCAATATTAAATATGCCAACTGATCGCTGCCCCAACAAAGGTAAAAACATAATCAATAGTTGATCTCTGTTTATGCAAATCACCAGCCACATCAAAATCAACAAAACCTTGCAGATGTGCATCTTTCCCTCCAAAGCACAAGACATGATCTAAAGTGTCTTTCAAATACCGTAAATTCCATTTAATAGCTTGCCAATGAGTTTTACCTGGATTGCTCATAAATCTACTCACTACTCCCACTACATGAGCAATGTCAAGACAAGTGCATACCATGGTGTACATGAGGCTCCCAATAGTAGATGGGTGTGGAATTCCTTTCATATATTCTTGGTCTTCTTGTGTCTTGGGACACATTTTGGAGGATAAATAAAAATGATCAGCAAGTAGGGTGCTTACAGCCTTTGCACCACTCATATTAAACCTATCCAAAACCTTATTGATGTATTTTTCTTGTGACAACCTGATCTCTCTTTTCTATCTATCCCAAATCATAGTCATACCAAGAATCCTCTTCACTGCTTCTAAATCCTTCATTACAAACTTGTGAGCTAATTATTGCTTCAAATCACAAACAATACTCATGCTAGTGCCAGTCACTAGCATATCATCAACATACAATAGCAATAAAACAAACTCACCATTGTCCAACACCTTGTAATAGACACATAGATCAAATTCACAACTGGTGAAGTGTTGCTTAGCCATGATTGAATCAAACTTGAGGTACCACTGCCTTGGGGCTTGTTTAAGCCCATACAAAATTCTCCTCAATCTACAATACAAATTCTCTTATCCTTCTTTCACAAAACCTTTAGGTTGTTGCATATATAATTCCTCATCTATGTTGCCATGGAGAAATGTAGTTTTAACATCAAGTTGTTCTAACTCGAGGTCATACACCACTGCCAAACCCAAAATTGCTCAAATGGTGGTCATCTTCACATTTGGTGAGAAAATTTCATTAAAGTCTATCCTCTTTTGCTGATCATACCCCTTCACCACCAATCTAGCCCGATATCATTTCTTGCCTCCCTCTTCTTCTTTCAATTTGTACACCCATCAATTTTTCAGTGCTCTTCAATTGGGTGGAAGAATCCCATGTGTGATTGGCTAGTAATGAATCTATTTCTTCCTTTATTGCATCCATCCATTTCTCACTGTTTATGTCTTTGCAGGCATCTTTGAAGGTAGCTGGCTCTACTAGATCAAAAATTAATAGACGATGGATGAAATCATCAAATTTTGTAGGAGGTTTTCTCTCCTTGGTAGACCTCCTCGACTAAGGAGCTTGTTCCTACAAATTACATTGTTCCTGTGAAATACTTGGTTCATGACTTTGGTGTTGATCACTATTTCCCTGTCCTTCATAATGAGTGGGAGTCTTAGAATGAGGCAACTTATATAGGGACTACAGTAGGGATATAAAATTTGGTTGTATTGAGTTTGAAAATATTTGTGTGCCCATTTGTAATAGGTTGCATAGGATGTAAAGGGGAAGACTGCGTTGAATAGTAGAGGGGTTGTGTTGAATTAGTCACACGTTGTGTGGGGATCAATGAAGGTTGCATTGAACTCTTTACAAGCTACGTGGGATTATTCAAAGCCTCCGTAGAGTCTCTCAATGGCTACATTGAATTCCAATTATACTGTGTTGGATTAAAAGGAGGTTGCATATTAAATTTTGAAGGCAACATTGAAGTTGTAGTGGGCTATGGGATAGACTATGTAGGAATTAAGGAGGGCATTGTAGGCATATTAACAAAATTAGGTGGCTGATAATGACCATTAAGTTGCATTGAAATTGGAGAGGGAAGCACTGAAGTTGTAATAGGCTGCATAGAGCATGAAGTAGGTGGAGAGGAGAATGAATTTTGAGGAAGAGAAAACATATCACTGCCACTTCTAATGTCATCAACTGGTACATATTATTTTGCTTTTGTGCCCTATGTTTATAGGCCTAAAAACATTTTTCATTAAATATCACATCTCAACTATGGACTATCTGTTTGGCAGCTAGATCCCACACCCGATAGCCATACCGCTCTTCTCCATAGCCAATGAAAATACATTTTTTTGATTTGGCATCCAATTTTATTCTCTTTTCCTTAGGAATGTGAGCATAAGCCTTACATCCAAAGTCTCGTAAATGATTGTAAGAAATCATTCTTCCAAACCATTTCTCCTCTAGATTGTCAAAATCCAATCAAGATAAAGGGACTTGACTGATCAAATACGCCATTGTACTTACTACATCTACCCAAAATTTATTGCCCAAACCTACATTAGAGAGCATACTCTAAGCTCGCTCCAAGATTGTTCGATTCAACCTCTCAGCTACACCATTTTCTTAAGGGTTGAATGGAACAACCTTAATATGATGGATGCCATTATTTGCACAAAAATTGTCAAACTCCAAAGAGAAAAACCCGCCACCATTATCTATTTTCAAGCACTTTATTTTCTTCTCGGTTTGGTTTACAACAATAGCTTTGAAAACTTTAAATTTGCTAAATACTTCTAATTTTCTATTTAGCATATAAACCTGAACTTTGCGAACTATGCTATCATCAAGAAAAGTAACAAAGTAATTTTCCCCTCCAATAGAGGTTACCACCATTAGACCAAACATGTTTGAGTGCACAAGATCCAAAGGCCTTATATTCTTGTCATGTTCAGTTTTAGAAAAGTTGGTCTATCATTGTTTGCAATAGATACAGTGCTCACACAACCCTAAATCAGTAGATTGCAAACCTAGAAGTTGATCCCTTTTGAGAAAAATTTCAAGTCCTTGCTTTCTCATATGCCCTAGCCTCTTGTGCCAAAGTTCCATCTTGTTGTCCACAATTGCCATCATAGCTCCCACTTCATTGTGGCACTCAAACATATACAAAGTACCCAAATTGCTACCTCTTGCAATTACTAGGGCTCATTTGGCCACCTTCCAAGTATTTGAAGAAAAGGTGTTGCTACATCCTTGAGCATCAAGCTGCCCCATAGAAATCAAATTCCTCTTAAGCTTAGGAACATGTCTCACATCTTGCAATAGCTACTTGTTTTCCATTCTTTAATCTCAACATCACATCACCTTTGCCAATGATATCATATGGTTCATTGTCAACAAGATAGACTCTCCCAAGTTTACTTTCTTGATAGATTTGAAAAACTTCCCAGGATGAGGTTGCATGAAAAGAAGCATCGAAGTCCAATACCCATGAATCAACTGTAGTTTCACTTGTTGACAACACTAAAGTCTCTCCATCCTCTTCATATGTAGTTTTAACCTCATTGTCTTTTAGCTGATTTTGTGCCTTCTTATATGACCAACAGTTCTTCTTAATGTGTCCTTTTCCACAAAACTAGCAACCTTCATTTCTTCCTCTAGACTTAGATCTCTTTGCAAATTTTGATCTCCTCATTATTATTTATGCCTCTTTCTTGAGTTCTCCATTTATTACCAAATACCAAAGCATCTCTCGAGGAGTTTCCTTGATTCTTCCTCCTCATGTCTTTGCTAAGAAGAGTGGTAAGCAAATCATCAAATTTCAATATGCTTTTGTCAGACACCGAATTGTTGATTTCCATCACTACTCCTTCTCAATTGTCTAGTAGAGAGCACAACAATAAGATGGCTTTGATTTCATCATCCAACTTGATGTTCATAGATATCAATTGGTTGATTAATGTATTGAATTCATTTAGGTGATTTGTCATGTTGCCTCTTTCCTTCATCTTTAAATTATACAATTTTTTCATGAGGAAAACCCTGTTAAGGTCTCCCTTTATTACCAAATACCAAAACATCTCCTGAGGAGATTCCTTGATTCTTCCTCCTCATGTCTTCACTATGAAGAGTGGCAAGCAAATCATCAAATTTCAATATGCTTTTGTCAGACACTGAATTGTTGATTGCCATCAATACTCCTTCTCAACTATTTTATAGAGAGTTCAACAATAAGATGGCTTTGATTTCATCATCCAACTTGATGTTCACAGAAATCAATTGGTTGATTAATGTATCAAATTCATTTAGGTGTTTTGTCATGTTGCCTCTTTCCTTCATCTTTAAATTATACAATTTCTTCATGAGGAAAACCTTGTTTGAAGCTAAAATCAACTCATACATATCAGACAACTTGTCCCACAATATTTTCTTAGTCTTTTCCTCTACAACATTAAATAATACATTACTAGATAGAGAAAGGATAATTGTTGCTCTTGCCTTCTTATCTATTCTCTCCCACTCCTCGTTAGCTATCATAGTTGGCTTCTTGGATTTGTCTTCCAACATGATTGATAGATCTCTTTTAATTAGCAATGATTCCATCTACATATTGCACATTGCAAAATTTTGTCCTAAGAATTTTTCAATTCTCCATTTATCTGCTTCTTCCATCTTTCCATAATTTATTCACAAATTCCCAATCAGCTCTTTCACTGAGCTCTAATACCAATTATTGATTTTAAAGTGCAGATAAACAATTAACAGTTGTAGAATTAAAGATGCAAGAGAAAAAAAATTAAGAACATAGAACACCAAGTTTACATGGTTCACCAATTTGGCTACATCAATGGGAAGCAAAGGGAATCCCTTTTATTATCTTTGTTATTCTACAGTACATCTCAATAGAAACATATACATCATATTCATTATATTATCCATATTGGATTAGAAGTCTCCAAAGGAAACTAAAAAGACAAACATTTTCTCAGGAGAGGGAAAGTTTACGTGACTGTTGGACTTCGCATTCCAACAAACTGCTTTCTTTCCACTTTCTATTTCGTTTCTTTGCTTGGAATTGTGAAAATGACAAGCCTGCAAACCATGTATTTCAAACCCTTCAGGAATGAACTTACACCTTATATTGTTAGTTATAATTTGAGTTTATCTAGAGAAGGACATTTCTAAATAGTTCAAAATTATCTTATAAGGGATGGTGTACAAGCAACCAAACCTATAGGAATGAAATTAGAAACTCTCATGAAAGAATACCCCCTTATATAATTTAAGTATCTCAAATACTTTACTTAACTACATAAAATAGTTAAAATAATTCTTGCATATAATAATGTTCAAGAATCTTAAACTCATGGGGTACCATCACAAGATTTGAGAAATGAAACTACACTTTGTATTGCACAACTTATGTGAGATCCTTATAATTATAGCCCTTATAGATGGCTAAGAAATCACTTGTACATGGTCACGAATGCCCACTAAAATGCTCAAGGAAAATATACTTCAATCTTGAAGGAATAAATATAATTTATGTTGAACTCTTATTTGAGCCTCCTCATTGCACACCAAAATGACTCTTATACGTACTATGTTGCATGATACACATGCACCCCAAATTCTATTGAATACACATGAATCTCTCAAGAATAAATCCACACCTTATATAGATTTTGTAATGCATTAATAGAGAACACTCATTGCCACAATAAAGTTTGAAATGGGAAAGTTGTGTAGGGAGAAAAATTAATTCATTTTTTAATGTTATTTTAATGTTTCTTTTACTTAATTTTTTCCAAAAGCAGTTGTATTTTAATTTTTTTGTAGGTTCTCATTTGAATTTTTCTTAGTGGATTTATAACTTTTGATTGACAAAAATAGAGAAAAAAACAAGGTCCAATGAAATGACAATGGTATGTTAGTATATATTACTTGTCCACCTCAGATAGTTACAATTTGTGAGTGATTAATTCACAATTACTCCTACCCTATGTGAAAATGGGATCTTTTGAATAGGGTATGGACATCTAGAAAAGCATAAATGATACAAGAATTTTATCAAATGTTTTATTTGTCGTTGGAGTGGTTGACATGAATAGAAATGTAGAAGCATGTAGAAGGAAAGATAGTTTTGATTGGTAGTTTTTAAAACTATACAAAAGATTACCAAATGACCTTTTAGATTTCTTTGTGTACTCCCAACCTATACCAAAGTGGGAGATTTCAAATAGGGTATGAACATCCATCAAAGAATAAAAGATTGAGGAACTTCATCAACATAAATGCAAAATTTAGGAGGGTAAAAGTTCAAAGTTGTGTCACACTTTGGGCCAACTTATCAGCATAAATGAATTTAAATATTTCCAACTTAAATTTAATTTTCGTTAAACTTATATTCTATTTGGATTCATTCTAGATAAATTAGATCTAGGCCACAACTTTTCCAATTGGAACCATCCACTAAGAACATATGTAGCATCACTTTTGGGCTCATTTACCAATAAAATGAAATTATTCAAAAAACTTGATGTTCTCACAACTCCTACTCGTGCAAATAATCATTTTAAAAGAATCTAAAAATACCCTTTTATAGATCTATAAGTCTACTTTACAAAAATATAATGTTTGAAATATTTCAATTAGTGTTTGTATTTTATTTTTTATTTCTACTAAAAGTATGTCATTAGCACCAAAATATGGTGTTGATTGTCTTCTCAAGAAAAAATGGTAAATTTTATTAAAAAAATTTAAATAAATATGATGCACTAGAGGAGAAATTCCTTGTCAAGATGACATAATTTTTTTCCTATTTTGGATAAGTAATCAAGACAAAAGTTGATGTCCCATTGAAACAGTTGCGTTCTCACTACATGCAACTTCCAAGATTTATTTAAAAATATATATTTATCAAATTGGAGAAAAAAATAATCCATACACTAAAGTTTTGAGTTGTGTATACACAAAAAAATATAGAAGGAAAATAAATAAAATTTATTATATAAAGTATGACATCCCATTCAACCTTATTTTTCAGCGAACTAAAATATAGTGTCAATTTTATAAAATATTACATTTAAATAATTTTTTAAATAATTTTAAAAAATACAAACATAAAATACACTAAAAAATCTACATTTTATTAGTTTAAACCATTTTAAAATTCAAAACATATACATCACTTTGTAGTGATTCAAGTTAAAAAGTTTGATCAGCGTTGGTTGTTTCCTTTATAAAAGTGTGACATAGCTTTGAACTTTTACCCAGAAGCATGTAGAAGACATGAATGATATTAATTTTTAGTTTCTAAAGACTATATGAGACCTTATAAAATGGCCATTTCAATTTCTTTGTGTTTAATTTTTTGTGTGTTCTTATGCTTGGAAATAGTTTTAGGTGTGCTTGGTTTGGGGCAACATTTAGGAGCTTTCCACGATAGGGTTTTGCTGAAATTTCTAGATATCTACATGCTTTACGTATATAATTTTTAAGTTGATTTGGTGGATAAATAGTTGGTCTATTGGAGTATTAGAAAATGTAGAAACATGTTGAACATAGGAAGGAGTTGTTAGGGGGTGTTACATGTGTTTGTGTGTGTTTTGACAAATCATAGGGTATCTTTGATTGGAGATAATTTGGGTGGTTTTAGCTCATGGTAAATTGTAATTACCATTTGACGGTTTCATGTATTTTATCTCCTATATATTAGGTGCTTGAGATGGAGCTTGTGTGTGAGAGTCTTATAGATGTTGAGCTGCCTCTCGATCTCTAGTTGGTGATACTCCTATGAAATCTTACTTTGCAATTACATTACATAGTCTTGTTGATTTCTGAATAATATATTGGGTGGCTTTTGGAGTGTGGTGTTTTTCTCTCAAAAGGGCTTTCCCCACATAAATCACTGTGGTGTTGTATGATTGTTATTTATGTTTATTTATGTATAACTTCTATAATTGTTGTGAAGATCTAAAGAGTTTTGCATACCTCTCCTCTCAAAATTAGTGTAAGAAGTTGTTATGCTACCTCATCTTCCTTACAAGTCAATCCAAAAGGGGTATTTTGCACTTTACTAGTTGATGTAATATATACTTAGGATGTAACAAAGTGTATACATGCAACATTAATAGAAATTGATTACATAAAATTTGAACTACTCTGGATGTCTCTATTAGAGATAGACCAAAGAAATTACATACCCTAGTATTAGGAGATTGAGAAAAAGAAACTAGATGTTTGGAAGGATTTCTCAGATATTTTTAGTGGAGAATGGATGGATCAAGACAATCTTGAGCTAAATTCACAATGAGTACATTTACCTCGATAAACCCTACCACATAACCAAGAAAGCCATCCAGGAAATAATGAGTTTAAGTGTGACAGGAGAGTTTCCTTCCAAAAAGGCCATTAAAAATGACAATGTGACAGAGTTAAGTAGCACAACATAGAATAGAAGGAGCGTAGATGTGACCAAAATCATAAATCTAGTTGTGTGGTATGAAACCATGGGCATCACATATAAGATATACTACACCAATAGAAATGATTAGGCAATAGGCACTCGAATTCATATAGCTTATCAAATGGTCTTGGACGGAAAAAAATTTAATTTGTCTAAAGTCCTCCGAGAACAACTAATGGAGAACCCCCAAAGGATGAAGAACAACTACTATTAATTCTGGTATGGCACTTTAATCATTTTCCACACATTTTATTTCATGAATGCACTACCTTCATTTTCTAGCAAGGCATGGCAAACAAATCAATTTGTAGTGGCACAAATAAACTACCATGTCCACCTATTGGAGGACACCACTTCATACACCACTGCATATTGGGGGATTTTCATTTCCTTCAAGAACAGTTGCAGGGAATGTATATCATATGATATTGTCTGGAAATATGCAAATCATATTTTTTTTAGTGGACAAAGACTACACATTGATGGAGGTAGTAGAACCTAGGGTTACATGGATACCTAAGATACCATATGAGATAACCAATGAACTTGTGGAGTCATATGCAACGGCCCTATTGAAGCAACCAAAGAATACATAGCTGGAGAGGTTTGGAACATATACATAATTTATAGACAAATAGAGTAAGAAAATGTAGAAGAGCATGCGGAGAAAAATAATAAAAATTGCACTAAAAATGTGGAATTCCACAAACTGAAGGGTCATCCCATAACAATGGGTCACACTTTTTGGCCAAACTTGACATTGAAATCAACATTTTGAACTAAATCTTCACTTTCTGACACCTATATCCACTAAACCATTAGGAATTTGAAGATGATGTGAACTAGTGATTTGTGAGATTTTATTTGTAGATTCTAAATATATTTTTGGAAAAAAAATTGGAGTTAAATTGTAAACTTTTTTGCGTCTCCTTTGATAACTAGTTTTTAATAGTAAACAACATTTTTTTAAAGTGATGTGTATTCTGTAGCACATAAATTTTTTTCTACAAAGAATAAAATTTTGATTCTTTTGAATTTAGATTGGTAACACCAATATATAGGGCATGCATTTAGTTTCATAATGTTTTGATGAATATTTTTTTAATTAAGTTATGAAGTCAAACCAATTATAATTTATACATAGGTGTATTCCGTAAAACATAACTTTTTCTATATGTATCAAAATTCAATTTTTTTTTGTTGAAACAAGGACATCAACACCTAGGGAATAGATTTTGTTAGAATTTTTTTCACTAATTTACTAATTTTTCATGTGTGTAGAACAGAGAACTTGATGTTCGGTGAAAAACCTACATTCACAAAAAATAAAAAATAAATATATTTATAATTATACTTTTTAGGAAGCTTATAATAAGGACTACATACTTACAAAATATAAATTTTAAATGAATTCATTTGATCCCCCAAAAGGTAAATCAAAGGTGGTTTTTTATCAACATTTTGATAGGTGTAGAGGAGACTCCATTATAGGTATGGTTTAAAACTACCAGAGTTCTATCCAAGGGGGTTTGAATCTAAGGGGTTTAATCAAACCTGCTTCAATTAAAATCATTTAAATTGAAACTTTAAAGGCTTAAATCATTATATTTTCTAAAAATATGTGATTTCAGCAAAAATCAGGATGTCTGAGAAAGTATAACCCATTATTGTGGCAACACCCTGAAAAGCCATAGACTGATAAACAAGAAGCAACTACATCTACACCATAGGTGCAGAGGTATGAAAGGCTAAATTTGGGACCTTTAATAGATCAATCAACACTAGAGTAGAGCACACTAGTAGGATTTGCAACAATAACCCCTTTGCAAGCACAAAAAATGGATCCATTAGTTCAGGAGGTTTCTAAGATATTGATACAATTAAGCTCTTAATAGAAAAAGACTAGGCAAAAACAAGGCGTTAAAAGAAATATAATAAAAATGGTAGTCATAGAATTGACTAAGCAGGAGAAAGAGGAAGCATAGCAACCACAAAAAAAGGGTAACAAGATAGATTAAACAAGCAATGATTGAAATAATAGAGGAAGAACAAAAGGAAGACATTATGACCATAAACCTCCTCACAAGTACAATAAAGGAATGATGAAACAAACAAAAAAATGTATACACAATTGGGAGTAGAAAATAAAGCCATGATATAGGAGGCAATCATTAGATGCATAAGGGTGGACCTACTAATACTTTAAATAACATAGCAGTCTAAAATTTTCCAAACCCACTAGCCTCTGCAATAATAAAGGAAAGAGAAAAAGTAGTAGAGATGGAGGAAGAAATAAGGAAACAAGTATTGGAGGAAATTGACCCCAACCTCTCTACCACACAGAAAGAGAAACTAGGACAATTAGAGGTGAAAGAGCTCAGATATACGAAAAGGGTAGATACATTAATGGCTTTAACTAAGGAGGTAAAAGGAAAATTTCAACAAGAAATAGTTGTGGTGACACAAAAAGCATATGTTGTAATGGTAGAAGAAGAAAAGAAAGCTCAACAAGAAGAAAGAAAAGAATCTAAATGGACATAGCATGAAACAACATAATCAGAGGGAGAGAGCCCACAACAAGAGCAACCTCTATCTCCAAAGAGGCCAACTTCATCCACCACAACATCTCCCATGCAACACATAAAATATTTCTTGGCACAACAAAAATAGATCCAACCTATGGAAACTCTACAATTACTCCAACTACCAATAAGAGGATCATATGTAGACCTATCTAGTATCTCACCCCTACAAAAATTCCAATTGGGAGATATCTTCCATAGCACAACAATGGAAGAAATCTTGAAATAGCATGTGGAAAGCACAGAGAAATTGTAGAATGCCATAACTATAATTCATAGTAAAGCACCTCAACTACAGAGGGATACAACACTAGCACTAGGACAACAACTAAAACAGTTACTAGATGGGGTCATAATAGAGATGAACAATCAGGAAACCATAATCATAAATAATGTCCTAGCAAAGGTGGAGAAAAATAGAATGAATGAAGTAAGAAGTAAATGTGCCACAACATATACACAATTGGAAACCCATATTAAGACTTTGTAGAACATAGGAAATGACATCAACACTATGTATCAATTTTGTCTCCAATGGCCTTCACTATGGAGTTCTCTTTAAAACAACATAACCTTTTTTCCTATCACTGGCCTCATCCAACCTCTATCTAATTAGCTTAACCTGCTCTTCCATCTCTGATAGCATCTATGGTCCTATGCACATTTTATCCTCTATTTTATCCCAATTGATAGGTGTTCTACATTCCAGGCCATATAGAGCCTCAAAAGGAGCCATTTTGATAGTAGAGTAATAAGAATTGTTGTAATCAAATTCTACAAGAGGCAAATACTCTTCCTAGTTATATTGTTGGTCCATGTAATACATTCACAACAAGTCGTCTAATGCCTAGTTCACCCTCTTAGTTTGACCATTGGTCTTAGGGTGGCAAGCTAAACTAACGTTCAATTGAGTTTCTACTAATGATAACAAGGTTTGCCAAAACCTTGAAGTCATCTACACATCCTTACTAGAGATAATCTTCTTGAGAAATCCATACAATTTAAATATTTCTTGAACAAACCTTCTGACTAGAACTAGAGCTCCATCAATTAAATTTCCTAGAATATTTGGTGAGTTCATCCACCAACACTAGAATCATATCATGATGGTTTCTCAATTTTGGAATCCATTGAACAAAATCCATGCTTATGGTCCCTATTGCTTCCACTTATGAACATCATGAGGATATAGTAATCCCACAAGATGAATGTGATTAGCCTTGACCCAGTGACACTCCAAATATCTAGCCACAAAATTGGTGGCATTATTTTTTATACCCTTCCAAAAGTAGAGTGACTTTAGGAATCCCATTAACATAGTCAATCCATGGTGTCCTCAATAAGGAGCACAATGAATTTCCTTCAACACAAAAGTCCTTAAGTAACCCTAATTTGTCACATATATTTTTCCTATGTATATCAACAATTCACTAGGCTCAAAATGGTGTTAGTCATACCTAAAATCTTGAGGGTTTTCTATAAGATCTCTCTTGACTTTCTTATAGAATTTGTCACCTAAAGAGTTTCTCAAGATATGTTCTTGGAAAGTTTTATTAATAGTCACTATTGCTACAATATGTTGTCTTTGACTAAGAGTATCAACTACTACTATTTTCCATTGCTTTAATATAGTTGATGTCAAGTCATAGTCTAAAAGAAACTCTAACCACCACCTTTGGCACTCATTCAAGTTAGGCTGTGTAAAAATAAACTTAAGCCTTTGATTATCATAATTAAGTTCAAAAGGTTTTCCCAACAAATAATACCTTCATACCTATAAGGCGTGCATTATTGTTGCAAGTTCTACATCATATAAGGCATAGTTCAACTTGTAATAATAGAGTTTTCTAGACTCATATACCACAACATACCCATACTGCATAAGTACACCCCCTAAACCTTCTCCAAAAGTGTTTGTTACAACCACAAAATAACCCTCTAAATCGTGAACCATTAGGGGAAATTTACATTAAAAAAATGGGCCTCCTAAGAATGACATCATCATAATATTGAGCTATCAAAAATCAAAGATGACATCAACCGTTATGGTGACATCATCTACAATAAAAATAAAATTATTTATTTTATAAAATTAAACTTTCTAAAATCCTATGAATTAACTCATGATGGTTAATTTAACTCTACATATCCTATTCTATCCCAATCATCTTTCTAAATAATAACAATTCATTTTTCTTTAAGTTCTATTATAGAAATTACTATGTTTTCTAAAAAATACTTTCATTCTTTAAGAAAACAAATCTAGAAAACATTTGAAAAATATTTCAACAAATATTTTTTAAAAATATTCTTTTATTCCTTAATAGCATTAAAAATTATAAAACATTGTATAAACATATTAAATATAATAAGTCTAATGTAACTTGATTTAATATATAAAATTTATATAAAATAAAATATTAAGTATAAATCAAAATATCTAAGTTACTTGTACTTTGCCACTATTTATAAATTTTATAAATGTGTTGAAAAAAAATTCTCTTCAAAATTACTCAATGCAGAATGAAAAATTGAAAGATTATTGGAAAAAGAAAAATTAAAAGCTAACAAATATTGATAATAAAAATATTATTGGAGAGATAAAGATAAAAACACAAAAAATAAAAAAGTAAATAAAAAATATTCATGATAAAAATTTATTGGATAAAAAAAGCTAGCAAATTTTATTTATATTTTAGAGAAACAAAACAAAAAAGCTATTGTAAAATATTCTTTTATATATATATACAAAGTATGGCTTTTTAAATATAACTTTTAGACAAAAGACTTTTTAAATAAAAAATAAATAATCAAAAAAAGAAATAATCTAAAATGAAAAGTGAACTTAAGTTTTTTAATAAATTCTAATAAAAATATATGTTACCACTTTAAAATAACAATGAACTTGAGTTTAAGACTTTTTAAATAAAAAATAAATAAACAAGAAAAGAAACAATTTAAAATCAAAAGTGAACTTGAGTCTTTTAATAAAGTATAATAATTTAAAACTTATGAAACACCCTTTTTATCTCTACCCCAACCATTTTCAAACCCTCGTCTCATTCATATCAATTTATAAATCTCATCATGCACAATTTTGTAATACCATTAGTTTGCAATTACAATGCAATATAAATTGTGATTTTATTTTATATATAAGAATACTATTCTCTTCTTTCTAACATCAATTTACAATCCTCATTGTATGTTTTTCAAGTGTCATGCATACTTGCTAATTACAACATAAATATAATTGTAACTTTTTTACTTCTTCACATATAAATTATAATAGTTCATTTCTAAGTAAAACCAAATAGAGTGAAATCCAATTACATTAAAAAGTATTTGTGAATTTACAAATCTATTAACCATCTCACTAAGCAAAAGCATGTGAAGCAATATTAGAAATATCTAACCATAAATGAGACAATCTACATCCACTTACATAAAACTACATACCTAATATGGCATGTATAATTTAATCTCAAACGATCAAGCTAACATAGGCAAAAGATAGTACAATTAATCCAAACAAAAGAACTATACAACATGGCTAGGGTAGATTGTGAGACCTCCTCTCCCATTTCCTGTTGATCATAAAACATTTACTTGAAGTGCTCCTCACCTTTTATTTTTTCCCCATTCTCCACCTCGTACAACTTTTCATTTCATACATTTACAGGTTCCCTAAAAACAATTCAATGAAACATCATTGTTATCGTAAAATAGGTCTTTGACAAATATCCCAACAATGTGTATAAGCAATGACCTCCATTGCACTCTATGCATCTAATTTTACAAAGCCAACAGCATGGTCTAGATTGCCAAATACTCACAAAATTAAAAAATAAATAAAACATTGTCCCTTCATGCACATTATTATATTATAGGCCTATTTTTCAGATTGCTTCATTTAGCATCACCAATCATCTCTTCAAGAACATTGTCCCTGTTTAAAATGATGGAAACAGTTTGCATCTATCATAACAATTTCTCTTGCAACAAACTTGGAGATAAATTTTATAGTGTGGCAGTCAACACATAGTTGAAAGTTCTTACAAGTAGTTGTTGTAGGGGTTGTGTTTAACAAGCCAAATGCAACTGCCAACATTTCACTATGGTGGCAAAGAAATAATTATTTCTCCTCCTCTTCCACATCATTTAGTAAATGTCCTGAATTTAGAAAATGATCTGATGCCTTAATCTCCCAAGCCAATTTCTCCAACTTTGCATAGATCCCGTGTCTGTGGATGTGATTTGTCTCCCACACAAAAATAATTTACCATTTTATGGCCTTCAATCCAACTACATCCAGGAATCTTTTTAACTCCTCTATCTTTCATCAATCTTCTTAACATTTGAACCTCACCCCACCTGCCCACTTCTGCATAGATGTTTGAGAGAAGAACACAAGTCGCAGCATTTTTAGGATCCAAATCAAAAAGTAGCGTGGCTTTAAATACTCCTAACCCTACATTCATATGTGATCTACAGGCACCAAGAAAACACATCCACACAACCAGGACAGGTTTAATTGACATCTTAATGATATAGTTCAGAGTGTCCTCAAGATAGCCAGCATGAGCAAGAAGGTCAACCATGCACACATAATGATCAATTTTAGGTGTAATGCAATAAGGGTTACTCATCTGATTGAAGTATGTACAACCCTCACCCACTAAACCTGCATGGCTGCATGCACATAGAACACAAGCAAAGCTTACAATATTAGGATATGTTCTGGAGTGCTTCATTAATTCAAATATTTTGAGAGCATCCTTGCAAAATCCATTTTGTGCATATCCTGCAATCATTGTATTCCAAGAGATGGCATCTCTTTGAGCCATTCTATCAAACAGTTCACGTGCCTTGTCTATACTTCCACATTTTGCATACATGTCTACCAGAGCATTTCCAACTATAATATCTGACAAAAATCCCCCTTCCATTATGCTATGATGGATGTCCATACCCTGTTTGAAAGCTCCCATTTTGGCACAGGCAGGGAGGATGCTAGCAAAGGTTGTCGAATTTGGTTTTACACCTGCTAATTGCATTTGCTTGAAATTTTCTAAAACCTTTTCAACAAATCCATTTTGTGCATATCCCACAATCATTGCATTCCATAAGATGACATCGCTTTGAGGCATTCTACCAAACAGTTCACATGCCTGGTCAATGCTTCCACATTTTGCATACATGTCTACCAGGGCAGTTGAAACTACAACATCTGACAAAATTCCTTCATCCATTATTTTTTTATGGATGTCCATACCCTGTTCCAATGCACCCATTTTCGCGCAGGCAGGAAGGATGCTGGTAAAGGTTGTGGAATTTGGCTTTACACCTGCTAATTGCATTTGCTTGGAAGTTTGTAAAGCCTTTTCAACAAATCCATTTTGTGCATATCCAGCAATAATTGCAGTCCACGAGATGACATCTCTTTGAGGCATTCTGTCAAACAATTCACGTGCCTTGTCTATGCTTCCACATTTTGCATACATGTCTACTAGAGCATTCCAACTGTAATATCTGACAAAAATTGCCCTTCCATTATGCTTTGATGGATGCCCATTCCCTGTTCCAAAGCGTCCATTTTGGAACAGGCAGGGAGGATGCTGGCAAAGGTTGTGTAGTCTGGCTTTACACCTGCCAATTGCATTTGCTTGAAAGTTTCTAGAGCTTTTTCAAAAAATCCAATTTGTGCGTATCCTACAGTCATTGCAGTCCATGAGACCACATTTTTTTGAGGCATTCTATCAAACAGTTCATGTGCCTTGTGTTGGATATGAAACCCAATGGTCACCTCGTCCTTTTGTGGTGACTCTTCATTGTTTAGCTCTTTCTCTTGGCGGATATTGTAATCTATATAAGCATAAGTGTATGCTGTTGTAAACATATCTGAGAACACATAAATAAAAGAGTTTTCCCCTGCATTGTGGACGTAGCCATACATATGGTGAACCACGTTAAATATCTTTGCACTATGTGATTGTTTACTATTCTTTTCTTTTTCGCTGTTCCATTGTTTTAACAATTGGTATCAGAGCTCGGGTAAGGAGCTGGTTGAGAAATTCGTGACAAATTTCGAAGAAATGGAAGAAGCAGACAAGTGGAGAATAGAGAAGTTTTCGGGGCAGAATTTTGGGCTTTGGAATCTGCAAATTCATGTCGTGCTAATTCAAAAAGACTTAGCTATCACACTGAAAGCAAAAATAGCAAAACCAGAGAAGATGACAGATGACGAATGGGATGTGTTGGATCAAAAAACAGCCTCTACAATTATCATCTCGCTGTCCAGCAACGTCTTATTTAATGTTGCAACAGAAACTTCAGCAACGCAGATTTGGGACAAGCTTTGTGACATGTATGAAACGGCATCTGCAACCAATAGGGTCTTCTTGCTAAAGAAGTTGTTCAACCTGAAAATGAAAGAGGGAAAAACATTTTCAAATCACTTGAACGAATTCAACATTGCAATCAGCCAACTAGTTTCTATAGAAATCAATTTTGATGATGAAATGAGGGCTATGCTACTCCTATGCTCGCTTCCCGACAGCTGGGATAATGTCGTGATGACGATCAGCAATTCAGCACCTAGGAGAAGAGGATTCGAAGACAAGGAAAAGAAATCATTGTTAAGATTTGACGATGTCGCTGCCACCCTCCTCAATGAAGACATGAGGAGAGGACAAAATAAAATATCTGGTGAAGCCTTGGTTCTAGGCAATAGGGGAAGAACCCAAGATCGAGGAAAATAAAATAGGAGAAGATCTAAATCAGCGAAGAGATCAAGGTCAAGAGGACAAAAAGAAGGTTGCTGGTTTTGCGGGAAAGATGGACATGTCAAGAAGGATTGTTGGTGTTACAAGAAAGCCCAAAAACAGCTGAAAGAAAATGAGATTAACATGACTCTTGAAGATGATGGAGGAGCTCTTGTCTTGGCAGCAAGTGAAGCTGAATCCAACTCATGGATTTTAGACTCTGGTGCCTCCTTTCATGCAACTTCAAATCGGGATGTCTTCCAAACATATCAAAAAGGAAAATTTGGCAAGGTTTATCTCGGAGACAATGAGCCATGCGAGATAGTCGGCAAAGGTGACATATTGCTACAACTAAAAAATGGAAGCAAGTGGCTACTAAATGATGTCAGACATGTTCCTAAACTTAAGAGGAACTTGATTTCAGTTGGACAATTTGATGCACAAGGCTGCATTATCACTTTCTCTTCCAACATTTGGAAAGTAACTAAAGGTGCTTTAGTTGTTGCAAAAGGTAATAAATCTGGATCTCTTTATGTGCTCGAATGTGCCGTTGAAGTGGGAGCGGTGATGGCCGTAGTTGACAACGGGACAGAATTGTGGCATAGGAGACTTGGCCACATGAGCAAAAAGGGAATGGAAGTATTGCTCAAAAGAGGCCAACTTTCTAGTTTACAATCAGCAGATTTAGAACTTTGTGAGCATTGCATTTACGAGAAACAAAGGCGGGCCAGCTTCTCCAAAACCAGACATGACAAGAAGGCAAAACCCTTGGAACTCGTGCATTCGGATGTCTTCGGTCCCACAGAGGTAACCTCCATCGAAGGAGAAAACTATTTTGTAACTTTTTTAGATGATTGCACCTGTAAACTTTGGGTCTATATGCTCAACAGAAAATCAGAAGTGTTTGCAAAATTCAAAATTTTTAAAGGCTGTTGCTGAAAATCAAATTGAGAGCAAAATTAAATGTCTTAAAACTAACAATGGGGGGGAGTTTTGCTCTTTAGATTTTGATGCTTTTTGTGCAAACAACGGCATTCAATACATCAAGGTTGTACCATTTACACCTCAGGAAAATGGTGTAGCTGAAAGAATGAATCGCATGATTCTAGAGAGGGCACGTAGCATGCTCTCAAATGCTGGTTTGAGTAAAGAATTCTGGGCTGAGGCAGTTAACACGGCGGTTTATTTGATCAACCGAAGTCCTTCCACCAAACTGGACTTTGATATTCCAGAAGAAGAATGGTTTGAAAAGAAGGTCTCCTACAATGACCTTCGAGTCTTTGGCTGCGAAGCGTTCGCTCACATTCCAAAAGAAAAGCAAACAAAATTGGATTTCAAATCTAAATGATGCATCTTTGTCGGTTATGGGGAAGAGCAATACGGTTTCAAGTTGTGGGATCCTGTTGCAAAGCAAATCATTCGCAGTCGTGATGTGGTATTCAACGAAAAAGTGTTTCCAACCCTGCAAGCACAAAAGACACAAGAAAAGGAGTATATATCAATTGATGATTTTGGGAGTAATACTCAGTCTTCACAGCCAAGTGTGGCATCACATACAGATGGACATTCAAATCCAGGTAACCAAATTAGTCTCTCACCACTTAATTTTGGTTTACATTCTGGAAATGTTGAAATTAGCCAGTGCTCTGGCTCTTATCTGCCATCCAACTCCCAATCACCAAATTCAGTGGGAGTTAATCCTATGCCAGCTAAGGATGATATGTTTCCCACTATGCTCCAGCACTCTGTGAATTCCTATCAGAATGTGTCAAATGCACCAAATGACTCGCAGGTTCCACTAAACTCAGCGACCCCTCCATTTCTGGTGCATACATCTCCTTCAGGCCCAAATTCATTAACAACTACGCAGCATAGGCCCACACTACTTTCTAATTCACAACCTTTGAATCTTTCTAATGCCATGTTGCCAATTGAAAGCTCATCGCTGCCAATACAAACACCCACTTCCCACTATAAAGTGTTTATCTCTTCCCGTCTAAGTCTTCCTCCTACGCAGTGTTCCTATGGTGACTCAGTTCATAGTGGAAAACAAAATATAGTAGGAAACATTACTATGCGGGCTGAGGATGGTCCACAGAGGTCAAACACACCTCAAAATGTCTTGCCACTACCATCCCATGGTCAGCAACTGCCTGGCTTTCCCCACCCGCGGCCTCAGCAAAATGTGGAAGAAATCTCAACACAGCATCCATTACAAAGTCTAAGCTCAAGTTATTTGCCTCCCATGCAGCTGCTTTCTAATACACTTTCTTTGCAGCCTATAGAAAGTCCAATGCAGCCACTCTATGTGCAATCGCTGCTAGAACAACATTTAATAAGACAGTCGGTAGAATCCAGGTAGCAGAATTTTAACACTAAACATGCATAGAGCATTGAACACGGCAATGAACAGGGCATTTTACAAATTCCTCCATTGAGGAGATCTACCAGAGAGAGGAAACCTCCTCCAAAATTTGATGATTATCAATTACTTGTCGCTGATCTATCAGAACCAAATACATTCCGAGAGGCTTGCAATGATAGAGACAGTGAGAAGTGGATAGCTGCAATGAAGGATGAAATGGAGTCACTAATGGCAAATCACACATGGGATCTGGTTCGTCTTCCACCTGATCGCAAAGCTTTGAAGAATTGGTGGGTCTATAGAATCAAAGAGGAAGAAGGCGGCACAAAATGCTACAGGGCCAGACTTGTTGTGAAAGGATATGATCAACAAAAGGGAGTGGACTTCAATGAAATTTTCTCACCAGTCATGAGGATGAACACAATTCGAGCCGTTTTGGGTTTGACAGCAGTTTATGACCTTGAGCTTGAGCAACTCGACGTCAAAACCGCATTTCTCCATGGTGACATAGAAGAGGAATTGTACATGCATTAGCCAGAAGGTTTTGTCAAGCAAGGGCATGAAAATATGTTTTGCAGATTAAGGAGGAGTTTATACGGACTGAAACAAGCGCCAAGGTAGTGGTACATCAAGTTTGATAACTTCATGATGGAAAATCAGTTTACGCGTTCTGAATTTGATCCATATTTATACTACAAGGTCTTGCCAAGTGGTGAATTTGTTTTGTTGCTACTCTATGTTGACGATATGCTCATTACCAGCACCAACATGAGAGTCATTGCTGATTTAAAGCAACTTTTGGGAAACAAATTTGCAATGAAGGACCTCGGGGCTGCAAAGAAGATTCTTGGCATGACCATCATACGGGACAGAAAGAAAAAAGAAATCAGATTGTCTCAGCAAAAATATATTGAAAAAGTTTTGGACAGATTCAATATGAAAAGTGCTAAGCCGGTTAGCACTTCACTTGCTGATCATTTTCACTTATCTTCAGCATTGTGCCCCAAGACACAAGAAGAACAAGATTACATGAAGAACATTCCATACTCTTCAGCTGTGGGAAGTCTTATGTATGCAATGATATGCACCCGTCCTGATATTTCCCAAGTAGTGGGAGTTGTGAGCCGGTTCATGAGTAATCTCGGAAAAACTCATTGGGAAGCTGTGAAGTGGATATTGAGGTATCTAAAAGGCATTTCAGATTATGCCTTGTGCTTTGGTGGGAAAGTTGCACAGCTACAAGGCTTCGTTGACTCTGATATGGCAGGTGACTTGGATAAAAGAAGGTCTACATCCGGCTATGTTTTCACTTTTGCCGGGGCAGCTATCAGCTGGGTCTCAAGATTGCAACAAGTAGTTGCTCTTTCTACTACTAAGGCTGAGTACATTGCCCTCACTGAAGGAGCAAAAGAAATGGTTTGGTTGCAGCATTTGTTTACTGAATTGGGTTCCAAACAGTGAGCTTTCACACTTTTTTGTGACAGTAACAGCGCTATTCATTTGGCCAAGAATATAGCATTCCACGACAGAACCAAACACATTGAGCTGAGGTATCATTTCATCCGTAGCATGATTGAAGAAGGCAAGTTGCAAGTTCAAAAGATCGACACCAAGATCAATCCGGCTGATGCATTGACCAAGGTTGTACCTCGAGAGAAGTTTGAATTCTGTCGCGCTTCTCTCGGCATTGTCAAACTCTGACAATAGGCTTAAAGTAGGGGAATAGCTCTGAATGTTTGCAGCAGTCGTTGGGTTTCAAGTGGGAGATTGTTGGATATGAAACCCAACGGTCACCTCGTCCTTTTGTGGTGACTCTTCATTGTTCAGCTCTTTCTCTTGGCGGATATTGTAATCTATATAAGCATAAGTATATGCTGTTGTAAACATATCTGAGAACACATAAATAAAAGAGTTTTCCCCTGCTTTGTGGACGTAGCCATACATATGGTGACCACGTTAAATATCTTTGCACTATGTGATTGTTTACTGCTCTTTTCTTTTTCGCTGTTCCATTGTTTTAACACCTTGTCCATGGTTCCACATTTTGCATACATGTCTACCAAGGCAGTTGCAAGTACAACATCTGACAAAATTCCTCTATCCTTCATGCTTTGATGGATGTCCATACCCTGTTCCAAAGCTCCCATTTTGGCACAGGCAGGGAGGATGCTGGCAAAGATTGTGGAGTCTGGCTTTAAACCTGCCAATTGCATTTGCTTGAAAGTTTCTAAAGTCTTCTCAAAATGTCCAATTTGTGCATATCCTGCAATCATTGCAGTCTCCATGAGACCACATTTCTTTGAGGCATTTTGTCAAACAGTTCACGTGCTTTGTCTATGTTTCCACATTTTGCGTACATGTCTGCCAGGGCAGTTGCCACTACATCTGACAAAATTTCTCTATCCTTAATGCTTTGATGGATCTCTATACCCTGTTCCAAAGCTCCCATTTTGGCACAGGCTGGGAGGATGCTGGCAAAGGTTGTAGAATTTGGCTTTAGGCTTGCCAATTGCATTTGCTTGAAAGTTTTGAAAACCCTTTCAACAAATCCATTTTGTGAATATCCTGCAATCATTGCATTCCATGAGATTACATATTTTTGTGGCATTCTATCAAACAGTTCACGGGCTTTGTCTATGTTTCCACATTTTGCATACATGTCTACCAGAGCATTTCCAACTACAGTATTGGACAAAAATCCCCGTTTCATTATGCTTCGATGGAGATCCATACCGTGTTCCAATGTTCCCATTTTGGCACAGGCAGGGAGGATGCTGGAGAAGGTTGTGGAGTCTGGCTTTACACCTGCCATTTGCATTTGCTTGAAAATTTCTAAAGCTTTTTCAACAAATCCATTTTGTGCATATCCTGCAGCCATTGCATTCCATAAAACCACAGTTCTTTGAGGCATTTTGTCAAACAGTTCACTTGCCTTCTCTATGCTTCCACAGTTTGCATACATATCTACCAGGGCTGTTGCAACTACAACATCTGTCAAAATTCCTCTCCCCTTTATGCTTTGATGGATGTCCAAACCCTCTTCCAAAATTCCCATTTTGGCACAGGCTGGGAGTACGCTGGCAAATGTGAACTGATCGGGTTGGAGATCTGTTTGTTGCATTTGGTGAAACAGTGTGACTGCCTCGTGAGGATATTCCATGAGACGCTGTCTCGTTCTTTCTTGTGGTCAAACACTTTTCGAGAATCCACCAGATTTCCGCACTTTACATACTTGTAAATAAGTTTATTATGAAAAGTTGTGCGTGTAGCATATGCAAATAGCCTGTGAGCGATGAAAGAGTGAAACCTTTTCCCTTGTGAAAGTGCGTTCTTGGGAATCCAGGTTTGCAATAATTGAAGATATGCAGAGGAGTTTAGAAGGGGGTTGTGTCTAGTAAGCATAATGTGCAGCGTCTCCTTCAACTGGATGGCAATGACATTTTATGATTGTGGAAAATGTGCAGTATTATTCGCTCTACGTCTTCCACAATGACATTGCCAATGGTTAGCCTGGGAAGTATTTTCACTTGATGTTACAATACCCAATCAAGTTATGTGGTGCCCGGTCAAGACTCAAAGGATCATTAGATCTAATGTGACAAAGTTCTAACATCCCTCTGCGTTGATTAAACATTGAAAACACGCAAAATGTCACCTATTGCAAAATGTTGGGCAACTTCCAAATTTTTATAACATTACTACTTGCCAGAATCTGTTGTTATATGATAACTAAAATGTATATGGATCAATTAGCAATGTTTTGCAGAACAGCCAGCAACCCAAACTATTAGTATGTTCAATCTCATTAACTTTCTTAACATAACCAAATGAAGAATAATTACAGAAGCTATACTACTCAAGAAGTAGGGAGTAGAATAGGACAGATCAGGTACCAAATCACACATGCATTAACCTGGGAAAAAGTTCAAGATTATAATCGGGCCTTCAAAGCATCCAATATTTCAGGAATGCTTCTTCCTGATAAAAAAGAATGCAGACTTTTCCTTCTATTTGTGATCCCAGTCAACAAACTGCAGTTCCTGTAAATAAAAACAAACCTTTCAACATTTACAAAGATAACTTAAAAACTTATTTGATTTCCACCAAACACCTGCTCTGCACAATCCCTCAAACATGCTTCAAAGCACCCAATTTTGATATCATCAAGAACATGTTTCTTAATTGAATCGTTCTCATCTAGATCACATTCTACAAAACCAATTCCATCCCCATCAAATTCTTCGCTAAGACCTTCAAGTGACACATCACATTGTTGGGGACCGTGGGCTGACATTGCAAGTTTTTGTGTTATTTTGTCCAAACTTTGAGGGCTAGTCGAAGAGTATTCCAAAGGCCCGGCTTTAAATAATGTTCAAGGAAAAGTGTTTTCGCCTTTAACACTAGATTACGGTCTTCTTGAACCTATGCATAACATAAACAAGTTCTTACAAAGCCGATTTGAGGTCCTAGTTTGATTAAGGACAATCCAATGACAAGTAACAGTGTATTTGAAAAATATATTATTTAAAGAAATTAACAATCTAAAAGAATTGAAAAAAATTACAAAGAAGCCACATTTGAAGACTTTACTATCAGGTGCACATAAAGGAAACTCATTTGCCACAGCTTGGTCAGGTAATGTAGACAAGAATCAAGATATTACAAATAACAAGTTTCAGCAACAAATTTCAAGATATTACAAATAACAAATTTCAGCTTGGAATGACAACAACATGATGCCTATATAACAGATTTTGAACAACTTACATCCAAAATTTGGTACCTACAATGGCTATATAAAAATAACTCTAGAAAGAAATTGAGCCTTGATCATCCAATATCATTGTGAAGTTTAAACTTGTAACTCTAATTTGTCATAGGTTTTGAGTAGGAAACAAAGGTGGCTTCAAAATTTAAGGATGATTACTAGCATAAGACAATTAAAATGTGGGAAACCTTTCACAAGTGACAAAGCCATGCCAATAGATTGATTTCATACAATCTTGGCATTAGAAATATACATATGCTTGGTAAAAATAAAAATATTGAAGATTATTATATAATGGGTGCTTCAAACCAAAAACACAACTCATTGAAATCAACAAAAGATCACCACAACATGACGACTTGGAATAAAAAAATATCTAATAGGTAGCAAAGATACATTGATCATTTATCCTTGTGGTGGATTCATGTATAAATGGAGAGACAAAGGGGAGCTAAGGAGAAGATCAAATCTCGCGATCAAATTGTTGCAGAATTAAAGGATGAATTCCTACTAGCAAACTATCAAATAAGTTTGCTCAAGAATTTGTGAAACTTAAAAGCAAAGGGAGATGAATATCAAAGACTACATGGAGGAATTCTACAAACTCAACATTCTAGCTAACCATGTAGGGGATGGCAAGGAAAAGATTTCTAGGTATATTAATAGACATTGCATATCTATTGAAGATGAGTTTAGTATGATTAGAGTGAGGCTAGTAGAAGCCTATCAATATGCTTTAAAGGTGGAAGAGAAATTGTCAAGGAACTAGCTTAATAATTCGAGAGGAAGAGAAAATCAAATGGTGGGAGAGGATAGCATGTAAATTAAAGAGAGTCCAACACTACTAAAAATAAAATTTATAGTCAAAACCTAAGAGGAAGAGGCTATTATGGAAGAGGAAGAGCTAGAGGACTTATCAAAACTTGTTGCAGCTGTGGAGAACTTGGTCATAAGGCATTGACCTTCCACAAGTATAGAAAAACAATGATAGAGCAAATGACCGAATAAATTATGTTACCCAAGAAGATGAGGAAAGTGTCACTTCACCCAAGTGCGTAAAGGAACTAGAGCAAATATAATTTCTCATGATGAAAAGAGAGCCAAATCGAAACCAACTAAGGAAGACCATAAGCTAGTATAGAGAAAGAACCTATTTGAAACTATATGTAAGTCTAGAGGCAAATGCTACAAGGTAATTTTTAACAATGGAAGTATGAATAAGTTAGTGTATAAGGAGATAATAGTGTTAGTTTAATGATATAATTGCACCTTATATTAAGTTTACTTAGGTAATTATTTTTATTTACTTATGTAAATTAGGAGTAATGAGCACATGTCATCTCGTTAATATTCATAATTCTTATGCCACATCTACCTTATTCACTCCTTGATTGATAGTGGTTATGTGTAACCTTTCCCTCATCAAGTTGAGTTCATTTGACACTATTGCTCCTACATGTTGAGTCAAACCACCATTTCATTGTGGCTAATTCAACTCCTCTAAAAAAATTGTCATCTTGACTTGTTCTTCTTGAATTCTATATATTGTAATTCATTTCATTTGTAATCAATTCATCTATCTATCTATCTTCTCATCCTGAATATTGGAATAGTTGATATTTGTATTCTACGTTATTTGTATGTTTGTGTGTAGCTTTTGTAACTTTTCTCCTCTCACCTAGATCTTGGCTCCATGTTTGGATTCTCATTATATCTTAAATGGTATTAGAACCACAAGGTGATTTAGAATTTGTTTGTGTCCTCTAAAGATCAAAAGTTTCAAAATTAAAGCTTTTTAGGAGACAGATTAATTTTTTATTCTTTCTAGCTTGAAATAGATTGCACCATTGTGTTTGAAAAGCATCAAAACCAATGAATTGACTATGAAATCATCAATTTTGGAGTAGGAACTAACTAAAGGAAAAAATGAAGTCTCATCCCTAACAAAATATTCCATTGGTACCATTACAAAATTTACTAGGCAGGCATCATGAATGCATAGGTATTATAATCTATTTTTAAAAAGTTCTTAGAATTAAGAAAATTATATATATGTTTTTTCTATTTCTTACATAGTAAAAAATAATTAAAAGAATAAAAAATTATTTGTTTGGGAACACCATAAAAGATGCAAGCCTTGTGTTGCCTAGATGACAACCTTTTGCGCCATTTCCAGTGGCCACAACAAGGTTGCAACCTATTGTAAGGGTCACTACTTGAAGGTCTATGTGGTCTAAAATCTCCATAGACCCCTTTCTTCAAATCTATAGATCCCTTTTTGGTGATGCCTCTATGGTGTTTAAATACTCCACAAACCCATCTAATACACTGTAACCTCCTCACAATTGCATAAGCTTCTTTTGGTGATAAATTTGGCATTCCTCTAAACTTTCATAGAAAATCTATCATTTTGATGGTGGCTACTAGTTTGGCAGCTCCCATCAACTTTGGTAGATTTCCCCTTAATAATTTCCTAAATTTGATAGTTCTCCTCAAAATTTAACATTATTTATGGCAAGTTTCTAAAATTGGTAAACTTTGCTAAATTTGGTGAATTTTTCTAAATTTGGCTATGCTACTAAATTTGGTGAGTGTTTTATTGCCTTTGTAGTCACTTTAGACAGAAAATGGGCTCACTTGACACTATTGTTCCTACATGTTGAGTCAAACCACCAATTCATTGTGGCTAACTCAACTCCTCTAAAAAAATTGCCATCTTGACTTCTTCTTCTCAAAGGCTATCTATTTTAATTCATCTCATTTGTAAGTAATTCATCTATCTATCTATCTTTTCATCTTGAATATTGGAATAGTTGATATTTGTATTCTACATCATTTGTATGTTTGTGTGTAGCTTTTGTAACTTGTCTCCTCTCACCTAGATCTTGGCTCAATGTTTGGATTCTCATTGAATCTTACATCCAGTATTAGACCCATAAGGTCATTTGGAATTTGTTTGTGTCCTCTAAAGATCAAAAGTTTCAAAATTAAAGCTCTTCAGGAGATAGATTAACTTTTGATTCTTTCTATCTTGAAATAGATCACACCATTGTGTTTGAAAAGCATCAAAACCTATGAATTGACTGTAAAATCATCAATTTTGGAGTACGGTAACAAGAGGAAAAAAAAGTCTCATCCCCAACAAAATATTCCATTAGCACCATTGCAAAATTTAATAGGCATGCATCATAAATGCGTAGGTATTTGTTGGGAATTAAGGTGTCTCAACCTTTGTAAATTCCTAATGTTGCATTTATTTATTGCTTACTATTGCAATTTTCTATGTAAATCTTATTTTGTCACTTTGTGGGAGTTGGCATGGTGATGTGTTATCCTACATGGAAGGTGACTAGATGTATATTTTGTCCACATATGAGGAGGTAGGTGTCCCATTTTTTTGGTAGAGGTATTTTGCCATGTGTTGGCATCTTTTGGGTGTTGTAAGAGGTTTATGCCACATAAGAACTATGACAGATTCTATGACATTGTAAGAGCTAGAAATAGAAGGGATGAGACAAGTGTCATTTGCATGTATGACCCTGTAAGAGACATCTTTGACTTAGCCCATTTTGGGGCAACCAAGTTTGGGTATGACAAGTTGTAAGAGAATTATTTATTAATAGTCAGTTATGATAATTTCTCTTACAACTGTAAGTGTTTTCATACATGACATATTTTAAGACAATGTAAAAGCATTTGTCATACCTATTTTGGCCCAATTTGGGGTGCCCAAGTATGGAGGGTTGTAAGAGGTGTAAGGGAATATTGTACAAGTGTCACATGAGTCAAACATGTGTTTGAAAAGTGTGTCACATGGATTTGGATGCCCATCTCTCATTTCTTGCTCTAGAAGCTTCCTTCATGCTTGTATCTCGCTATAAATAAGGTGCTTGTGATAGTAGTTTGTATGGTTCATTTGTAGGTACTGTTATGCTACCAGAATTATTATTGTGTTCAACATTTGTGTACTCCTGGAAGAACTTGCATTGCAAGTGTGTTGTAATCATCTTTTGATTTGATAATATTTTGTGCAGGTTTTGGAGTGTGGGGTTTTTCACCTGAAAGGGTTTTCCCCACGTATATCTTGTGTTGTGAGCTTGGTATTTGCATTTGGATGTTGTTATTGCCTTTTTGTTAATGTGCATCTTAATCTATAACTATAATAGATAAAAATTTTCATAAATCTTTCCTCAATAGATCAGTGTAGGAAGTTGTTTCTGCGTACCTTGCTTCCTTTAAGTTAGTATCAGAGCCTAATCACCTTTGGTTCTAGTTGTTGTGTAGAGGATTTTTTGAGCTGATCTTCATTTGAGTGGGAGATTGTGCATAGGATTTTGAAATCTTTGTTATAGGAAAGAGATAGCAAGCACATCTGGGATGTTTGAGATAGAGAAGTTTAATGGAGCCAACTTTGAGTTGTGGAAACTCAAGATGGAGGACTTATTAGTGGATAGAGATCTATGGATCATAGTATCTGAAACCATGCCATCAGGCATGAAACAAGAAGATTGGGATCTGATGGATCAGAAGGCCAAGGGTCTGATAAGAATCTACTTGGCTGATATAGTGCTCCTGAATATCCTTGAAGAGAAGACTACAAAAGACCTTTATAAGAAACTTGGGGATGTTTATCAAGCTAAATCCTTGGTGAACAAGTTATTGCTACTAAATAAATTGTATTCTCTAAGAATGGAAGATGAAGGATCTATTGATGATCACTTGAATACATTTAATATGTTTTTTGCCCAGTTAACCTCTGTTGGTGTGAAGATGGAGGAGGAAGATCGGTGTATGTTATTAATGTGTTCCTTAACAGATTCATGGGACCACCTTGTTATGGACATTGGGAGTACCACTACCACCTTCAAGATGGATGAAGTGGTTTCTTCATTGTTGTTTGAAGAAATGTAGAGAAAATCTTTCAAACAAGCTAAGGAGTCTCTTGTGGTTCGTGGTAGATCTAAATAGAAGGGAAAGAAAAAGGAAGATCCAAATCCTGTGGGAGATATAAGTCTCTTGGAAAGTCCAAGGAATTGAGTTGGAACTATGAAAAACATGGTCACTTCTGCAAGGAGTGCAACAAGGAGAAGAAAAAAAAGAAGAAATATGATTTTGATTTTGATAAATCTTCTTAGGATGATGGAGAAGCATTTGTCACTACTTTGGCAACACATACGTCAAAAATTGTGTGGCTTATTAACTCTGGTGCATCTTTTCACATGACCTATCATCAGGGTTGGTTTTCAAAGTATGAAGAATATGATGGTGGGAAGGTGTACTTGGGTGATGACTCTCACTTGAAAATTGTTGGCCATGGAAGTGTCTTGATTTGATTCCCTGATGGATGAGTTAAGGGGATCAATAGTGTTCTGCATATCTTTGGTTTGGCATGAAACCTATATTATATGTAAGTAAGTTGAATGATGTGGGTGTGCAGGTTGTTTTCTCAAATGGAGGATGTAAGATGACTAGAGGAGCTATGGTACTAGCTAAGGGTGTTTAGATTTGCACTCTATTTCATCTTGATGCATGTGCAGTTCAATGCAATAGTGCCTTTGTTTCAAATAAGAGATCTTCAAAGTCTTCATCCTCACCATTGGAATTAATAGTGAATAAGACTATTGCATGTACTTCTGATGGTCATGCTTTTTGGGTACCTAAAGGTTCTCATTATATAGAGATGAAACTTCTAGCTGAGAATACAATGTTATGGCACCAAAGTCTTGGTCACATTGGTGAAAAGGATTTGAGGACCCTAAAAAATAAAAACCTCATTGAGGGTATGAGTGATTGTAACCTTGAGTTTGATTTCTGTGAACATTGCATCTATCAAAAACAAAACCATTTTTAATTTTATTCCAGTTCTCACAAATCTTCAGAGGTATTGGATTTGATTCATTCTTATGTGTTTAGTCCTATTAATGTTCTTTTGATTTTAAAATCTATTTACTTTGTTTCATTCATTGATGACTATAGTAGAAGGTCATTAGTGTATTTCCTTAGAAGGAAATATGAAGTCTTTAGTAGATTCAAAGAGTTCAAAGCTCTTGTAGAGAATCAGAAGGATAGAACTTGATTAAGTGTTTGAGGACTAACAACAGTGGTGAGTTTTGTTCAATAGATTTTGACAAGTTCTGTAAAGAACATGGGATTGAGAGGCACAAGACAACTCTGTATACTCCTCAACATAATAGAGTTGCAGAGAGGATGAATAGAACGTTGATGGAGAGGGCTAGGAATATTCTAAGTGGAGTTGGACTTAAACAAAAGCTTTGGGCTAAAGATGTTTCTACCACTTGTTACCTAGTTAGTAGGTCTCCTACATTGACACTTGTTGATAAGATGCCTATGGAGGTGTGGTTTAGTAAAAAACCTTCATTGAGACACATTCGAGTATTTGGTTGTGAGGCATATGCACATGTGCCTAAGGAAAAGAGTTCTATGTTGGAGAACAAGGCTATGAAGTGTATCTTCATCAGTTATGGCATCGGTGTGAAAGAGTACAAGCTTTGGGATCTAGTGGCCAAGAGAATTCTATATAGTAGAAGTGTGATCTTCAGAGACCTCTATCCTTCTTCTGTTGTTCTACATCCAGAGAAAGAAGAAGAGAAAGAGGATGTGGTTCAACTTCCTTCCACCCCTAAGAAAGTTGAACTAAAGACATATGTTGGACGTGATGATGAGGAGAACTCTAGTAGCTCTAAAAGTTCAGAAGAAGAAGAAGAAGAACCTCAACTTCAACTTTTGAGGAGGTCCACGTGGATAAGGTGGAAACCTAATAGGTTTGGTTATTCATTGCATGATTCCAGTTGTAATTTTTCTTTGATTTCTAACACTAATGAGCCTAAGATCATAAGAGAGGCTATGGGTATGAGTGATGCAGATTCTTGGAAAGAGGCCATGGAAGAAGAGATGGCTTCCTTGAAGAAAAACAATACTTGGGATTTGGTGCCCTTTCTTGATAGACGTAAACCTATTGGATGTAAATGGGTATTCACAAAGAAGTTTGGTTTAGATGGCAGTGTTGAGAATTTTAAGGCAAGTTTGGTCACAAAAGGTTATTTCTAGGTTGAGGGAATAGATTATGGTGAGATTTTCTCTCCTGTTGCAAAGTTGACATCGATTAGATTTTTACTATCAGTTGCTGTAGTGTATGATCTTGAAGTTGAGCAAATGGATGTGAAGACAGCATTCGTTCATGGTGACTTGGAGGAAGAAATCTATATGTCACAGCCAAAGCACTACATGGTAAAAGGTAAAGAAAATTTGGTTTGCAAGTTGAAAAAGTCTTTGTATGGTTTCAAGCAATCTCCTAGGATGTGGTACCAGAAATTTGATGCCTTTGTGTTGAGTTTGAGATTTCTAAGATCAAAATTGGATCATTGTGTTTATTACAAGGTTGACAATGATCACATTCTCATTATTGCATTGTATGTTAATGATATGTTGTTCATTGGGAATGGTAAGAATTTGATTTCTTATTTGAAGTCTTAGTTGTGAGCATAGTTTGAGATGAAAGATCTAGGGGCAGCCAGGTACTTTCTTGGAATGGAAATCAGAAGAGACAGAGCTAATAAAAAACTTTGGTTAGGCCAAAATAAGTATGTTAACACCATGGTGGAGAGATTTAGAATGACATCTTGTAGACTGTTGATTGTTCTTGTTATGATGGGGACAAAGTTATCTATTGCAGATTGTCTAAAGACTCCTTCTGAGATGGAGGATATGAGCATAGTTCCTTATGCTAGTGTGGTTGGTAGCTTGATGTATACTATGGTCTATACAAGACTAGACATTGCCCAGGTAGTGGGAGTCCTTAGTCAGTTTATGGCTAATCTTGGACTGGTAGGTGGGTATGTGGTGAAGAGAGTGTTTAGATATTTGTGGGGTACTTTTGATATTCCTTATGTTATAATGGTTATCCTATAGGATCTCAGCATTCACTTTGTATTCGAGGATTTGTAGATTTAGATTGGTCAGGTGGAACTGATAGCAGGAGATCCACCAGTGCTTATGTGTTCACTATGTTCAATGGTGTTATTGTTGGCAACATAAGCATGATGATGAAGAGATTGATGAGATGATAGTCAGTAGTGTTGTCATTGATGGCAATAAAGTATAAAGATATAGTTGCGTTGGTCTGGAGAAGCTGCTAAGTGTGATATGGAGGAGAACACACCTAAGCATGATATATCTAAGTGTATTGTGGAATCCCTATATGACTACATTGATATCCTTCCATCTTGGTGGTCCGCACTCAGACACAAATTGTTGAAGTTTTTCCTAATGCATTTGCAGTATAGAACCTAAGACATGATCACTGTATTTTAGTCTGCACTGCTCCACTATGAAGAATCTTGTTAGATGCGGTTGTCATGTATTCTTGGTGCACACTAAATGAGTCAAAATCCAAAGTTTTAGGTCTTGAAGCCCTCTACAATGAAGATAGAGTTGACAGAGTATCAAACTCTATAATGACAACATTAGTGGTATATTGGAATGCTCCACATTCTATTGCAAATGAATATTTTTCTATGTGGTTTTGAGGACAAGTTTATAGATGTCAGAGACATGTGCTCTCCAAGTGGTGAGGAGATTGGTGATTTGCACATTGTGTTGTGAACTAACAGTTGGTTCATTCTATTGATTACTTCATCAATGGTACCGACCCAAAGGTGCTAAGGTTGTGCAAAATTAAGTCATGTATGGATCAAAGTTATGGGAGTAAATATAGGCTATGCCAACCTATCTAAATGTGCTATATGCTTTGGTTCTCTCTACAAAGCGTATAGGGTTGAGCTTTTTATCAACTGGTCAAGGAGTCACACGGTGCATCTATCATACTGACCTAGTTGATGTTTTTCTTGATTGCAGTATATAAACAAGATTGAACTCTTGTATGGAGTGGTGTGTGTGTGTGTGTGAAAGAAATAAGTGTGTGTGTGTGTGTGCAAGTGAAACTTGATATAGAGAAGGATAAGATAAGATTGTGGTGAAGATGAAGTGTGTTAAGTCAGAGTTCTAAACTTTAGTGGAACTGTATCTTCAGCATAAGTCAAATGCATTACTAACAGTTCATATTTGGAAGTGAGCAACCCTTCTTCTATGTCTTTCTATTTAGGACTGTGAGTCATTTGGTGGTGAGCCACCTACAATGAGGACTTCTCTTTTGGATAGTGAGACCACCAATTATATCAACTTTAACCAGTTGAATTATAATATATATTGAGATAACCCTCACTATGGTTTTCCATTTTTGGGTTTTCCACATAAAAATCTAGTGTTTATATATTATATGTTTTGATGGTTGCTTTCGTGCTTTCCTTTCTTACTATAATCTAAATATGCTATTTGGAATGAATGTTTAAATGCTAAAGAGGTTTTAGAGAATACTGATTCACTCCCCCTCTTGGCATTCCAAGTGTTCAACAATTGGTATTAGAGCCTAGTTCCTTGGAAGAAGCTTAATAGCTTGAGGAAGATCTTGAAGTGTGAACACATGGTGACTAGGAGATATCCTATCCCTCTAGAATAAATTCCTGCTATTGGATTTACTGAAGAAGACTATATAATTGACATGAATGGAGAACTTAAATCAGCCCTTGAAGATCTAGAAAAAGTTTAATGTGAGAATAGAGATCTAGAAGAGAATATTAAGGAAGCAGATGAATGCATCAAGAAGTTGAGAGAGCAAAACAAGAAATTCAAAGAAAGATACAAGGAAGTAAATGAACATCTTAATCAATCAAATGAGATAATCACCAGTTTGAAAATACAAATTGAGGAAGGAAAAATAATTGAAGAATGCCTAAATAAAAAACTAAAAGGAAAAATTGAAGAACGTTCAAGGCTTGAACAAGAAATTGTGATCCTAAAGACAAAGTTGGAGAAAGCAAAGAATTAAGAAGACAAATTCAAGAAAAGTTCCACCCTACTTGATGAAATGATAGCAGATCAAAAGGCTCTTAAGAATAAAGAAGGATTGGGATTTGAAAAGGGTGAAATTTCAAAGGCAAACAATGCTGAGAAGAAGAACAACAACCAAAAGAAGATTGAAGACAAGAAGAATAATAATAGATGGGTCCAAAACCAAAAGAAAAATTTCAAGAGGCCATGCCTATTTGACAACCAACTACACAAAGGTACTCTGGCTACTATTACTCTTGTAGTAAATTTAGACATAAGGCTATGGAATGTAGAAGTAGGATAAATTAGAATGTTCAATCATCCTCTAGCCAATGTTTTACATGCCAAAGAATTGGTCATAGGGCTAGTGAATGCAGAAATTAGATGGTGAATGGTTACAATAAGGGTATGATGTTTTTATCTTTCAATGGTTACTGTTATACATGCATTGGATTTGGGCATAAGGCTAATCAATGAAAATCCATAATGAATGGAAGTAAGCTTCTTCAAAATGTCAGGTGTTATGAATGCAACAAATTAGGTCACATTGCTAAATTTTGTAGAAGTAAAAATGTGAAGGTTGATCCAGTAAGGAAGAGTGATCCAGTGAAGAATGTGGCTCTGGTAGAGATGAAGAAATAAATGGATAAGGTATGGAAAAAGAAAAAATAAAATAAGATGAAGGATGAGGCTGTGCCAATCTCTGGTGCAGATGTTTCCTCCAAAAACTAAGTAGAAATCTTTGTCTTAGGGGTAGTTTTAACAGACAAACTTTAATCCTATGCCAAAGATATGGTGTTGATGCCTACAACATGTGGATATGAGGTATAGGTTGACATGCTTGACCTATTGGAGAAAACACAGGTGAAAAATGTTTTGTTGTGGAAGTTTGTGGAGCAATTGAAGGTGACTATGTATGACAATTAGTGTTTTGATAGATTTATCAATTTGAGCATTGAATGTGATTTAGGTTTTACAAAAGGGGTCATAAGAAATCTTACATAAACAAAAATCATTTGCAATCAAACATTTGAAGACAAAAGAATAGTGAAAGAGCAAGGAGAAGCAATTTAGAATTCTTGCATACAAAACCCTAACTAGAAGAGATAGAAAGATATTTACATCTTGCCCTAAGTTTTTAGTAGTATTTTGAAGATGTTTACCCTAAAAGTTGTATAGGCCAACCCCATCCAAAGTTCAAACGATATCATTATAAATCCATGGAAATAGATCTGGATGGTGCTTTTTCGAGCATTCCATGTGGTGTAATGCACACAGAGGATGTGAAGATTTATATCCACACAAAGATGGAAGAATATAATCATGCAAAGATGGGATAAGTATGGGTAAATGAGTTAACTGATGATGAATTTGATTTGAAGACCGAATTCAAGGGTTTCATAGAGAAGAAACTAGATGTGTGGAATGACTTCCCTAATTTCTGTTATGAGAATACTTGGGTCAAGTATGTGTTGATTCGCATCCATGACAAATTTATATGGTTAGATCTACTGCATATGATAATTTAAGAGGTCATAAGGGTTGTAATAGGGTTATGCTCCATCAGAACAGTTCCAACACTATATCTGTGAAAAATGATTTGGTGATGAAGCTCACCGAAGTGAAGTTTGACAAGTAAACCCTAACTATAAATGATATTGAGGACCCTGCAGTGAAGTATGCATCAATGATGATTGGATACAAGATTTTCTTCACAAACAGAGAAAACTTTGTGTCTACTAGAGTGATACACACAACATATTTAATGGTAGAAGAAAACAAAGATTTTGATCTATGTGAACTGTTGAGGCAACAATTGATGGACAACCTTTAGAAGACCAAAGAATCCTAGTACCCCTTCCAGTATAGTTCCTTGATCACATGCTTGCTATTCTAATTTCTTTGAGAAATTTCTAGAACAAAGAACATATTATGGTTGAAAGATATTCCTGTTGCTATACAAATCAGAGATCATCTAAGAAGGTTAGGCAACTTAGAAACCTAGAATACTACACTATGAGGTTTCTTTAAAAATTTTCATGAGAAAATGCATGCAAGGGAAAGAATTCCCAAAAAGGTTGTAGAGAAATATAATGATGACATCATTTTTATGGTCAGTAAAAATGAGTGTATCATGGAAGCAGTGGAACCCAGAATAGTCTAGATTCTAGAAATGGGCTATGAAGTTGCAAAAGACATAATTATAGGTCTTGTAGACTTAATGTTAAGAAAACCTAGAGACACTTCCAAAGATAGACTTGGAACCTATGAAGAGAAATCCATTGAAGTGCATTTGAAGCACATGGAGAAAGAAATGAAGAAAAATGTTGAGAAAATGAGGACCAAAATAGAGGAGATAGTATCACCGAAGAACTCTATGGAGAAATCAAAAGACATACCTGCTCCTCTAGAAGAGTCTCCTAGCATAATAAGGTCAACTAGGACCTCTACCTCCTCCCCTGCTACTCCAAAATCCTCTAGAGCCATGCCTGCAGCAAGTCTAGAGATGAATGAAGCATCTAGTGCTTCTATACATCAATAGTCTCCCAAAAGGAGAAGAGTAAAGGAAAAAGATACAAGGAAAAGATATATCAGTCATGATGATGATGAAGAAGAGGAAGAAGAAGAAGGACCTCAGTTGGTCCAGAGAAATAAAAGAGCATCTCATGCCTTTGGAGAAGATCCTTGTACCAAGAAAGCAAAAATTGATATTGTTGATGATGTAGCACAACTCAAACCCTCAAATGCCAAATATGTAACAAACATAAATACTCATTTTATTGAATTCAAACTTGTTAAAAGATTACATAAATTTGCAACATTACAAAAAAACAAACTTATTACATTTGGCCTTCCATGGATTCTCATTCAAGAACTCTCTATTTCCTTATGCTCTTAGCTTTTCATTTATTTTTCCATTCCCTCTCATCCATATATTTTTTACTCTCAAAAACACCTTTCTCTCCAACTAAAACATTTTTTTTAAACCCTCTAAAATTTGCCTTTAAAACCTCTAAAATCTACCTTCTAAAACTTGCAATAACATTCCAAAATTGGACAAGACTTTCAACTTTGGAAACTTTCTTTCTTCCAACATAGCCATTTCATTTAGAAAGTGAGGAGTTTCTTTAATGAATTGTTATAATTAGAATCCACCTCTTTCATTCTAAATATTTCTCTTAATGCAAGGCAATTACTATTTTATATTTGATTTTTCCATATTCTTGCCTCATTCAAAGCGGTTACATATAAAATTAAATATTAAAACTGAAGATTATCTACCTCCACCCAAATTGATATTTGAATACCTTAAATAATATCTTTAGAATCTTTTGAAATTTTCACTTCATGACTTCAACACCATGCACCGGGATGTCTGAAAATTGACTTTTTCCATAACTTTTTAGTGGAAGCTCATTTTTATGTGAAAAATTGCCAAGATGTGTAAAATAACATTCATAAGCTTCCCATAAAGCCATTTTTCCCCATCATTCATAAAACTTGAGATTTTAATTTTCCCGTAAAACTGTCAGCACAAACTTCTAGCATTAAAATATCTAAAATGGTGAAATATATGACTTCGATTATTTTTGCATATTTAGGGAAATGTCTTCAAGAATATTCTCATAAAAGGATTTTTTCCCATCATTCAAAAATCTTCAAAAATAATTGTTTTCGTGAAAATTGCCTGACGGAGTCTTAAAACTACGATAGAGCGAAAACTTGACATATACAAATATAATTAAATATTTGGATTCCTAATATAGATAGATGCCTAAGACCACCAAAATAAACCAAAACACACACCAAAACTAAAAATTAAAATAAAATATTTTTGGTTGATGCAAGATCGCTTGTGGACCTGGATGCTCCTGCTTTAGTTGATACATGATGTGAGGAAGAAAGTGAGAAGGAAAAGGAATGCTTCATCTTAAGAAGAAGAGAAGAAAAATTTGGTGAAGGAGTTGAGTCTCCTAAGGGAAAAGGAAAGGAAAAGAAGAAAAGAGAAAATGAAGTTGTTGAAAAGGGAGAAGTGTCAAAGGAGAAAGGGAAAGAAAAGGCAAAGAAGTTAAAGAAATCAAGTCTTCCACCCCTGCAACTTGAGGCTATGGTTAGTGCTATAACAGAATATGGAAATCTAAAAGAAGTAGTAGAACTTTATGATTAAATATCCTTAAATGACAAATCAATTATTGAAATAGCAATTATAAAGTACATGGATGCTTTCAATGTTGCTTTAATAGAGATATTGATCAATTACCTAAGAGTCTTTCTAGTGTATTAACAAAGAAAATAGATGAAGCTATGAATAAGGATCTACTGAAATGAGAAATAAGGCAATTGAGAAATATTGTCCTTCAATTTTTACTCAAGAAAAGACTAAGGCTATTCAAAGGTTAGCCAAAAAATTTAGAACAAAAAGGAGATTGAACACCTTAATTTCTAATGACAAAGAAGAAATAAAAAGGCTAGAAAAGGAGACCTTGAAGATAACAACATACATCTTTAAGGAAGTGAAAATTGATACCACTATCATTGAAGAATGGTCTTTTTTTGAGGAAAAAGGAAAGGGTGATAACAATCCTGAGAAAAATGAAATGATTAGAGCATCAAGTACAATTCAAGAATTAGTTTACACAAAGAAAAATGTGTCATCTCCTCCGGTAAACACTGAAACAACTAATGAAGAGGATCAGAATGTTAGAAACTTATCTCCTCCAAAAGGCATCAGTATAGAACATGTTAATCCGCCTCCAGAGAATGTAGAGAGTGAGAATCTGGAAGAAAAGAAAGATAAAGAAAAAGAACATAGTCAGATGGTTGTGAAGGAAAATGAACAAGTAGAAAGCACTATGGACAATGCTTATGTTCCTCTGGAAACCTTTGGGCATCAGTCTGGGAACAAAGAAGGTGAAGGGGTACATGAAGAAAATTGTCCTCTAGAGATCTCAAGTTCACACATGGTCACTGATTTTGAAGAAGAGACAAAATATAGAGGGTGAGTGTTCTAGAGTCTCTCCAATTGACTCCATTAGAGAGTTCTTGGCTCAACAGAGAAAAATTCAATCTATTGCATCCCCCTAGCTATTTCAATTGCCATCTATGGATGGACAAATAAATTTGTCCAATATCTCTCCTCTAAAAAATTGCAACTACAAACCTTTTTTTAGGCTACTGCCCAAGAAGAAATATTACAATCACAAGTAGAAGGAAATAAAATTCTAGAGGAAGAAATAATGGTTTTTAAAAAGGTGTTACCAAACACCAAGAGGGATGCCTCTCTAATTCCTATACAACAAATGAAGCAACGGTTGGAGTCTTTTAATAGTCATTCTATTTCTTTAGAGAAGGAAGCTAAGAAGAAAGTAATGGAACAAATTACTAATAAGAGACTATTATATCTATCAGAAAAGTGTTCCAAGGCACACAATCAATTGGGTATTAGTGTAAAAAGTATTCAAAATGCCCTGAGTGATGCTAATGTAATGTATCAATTTTGCTTATCATGGCCTATAACTACAAAAGATATAAAAGACAAGATTGATGGACATGAAATGCACATAGCTAACATCTCCGAAACATATGAGCCTTTAAAGGATAACAATGGAGATATGAGGGCTGAAGTTTAAAAGACTCGTGCAATCATCAAGAAACTTCAGAATCAAAGAAAACTAATTAAGGATCAGATAAGTCAGTTGAGGGAGATTGTCAGTTTCAAGATGGCAGTGCTGACAAGGTTGTTGAAAGAAGTTGAGAAGGCTGGTCAGATAATAGATGCACCTTCATTAGTGGAAGAAGTGGAAGAATTATTTTTGCAGATTACTAGGAAGATACAAATACTCAACTCTTCCAAGATGTATTGGGACTCTGCAGTATTACAACTGAAGAATATATACAAGGAGATTCTCCCTACTAAATCATAAGGTTCATATCTTGATTTCTTGTACATATGCGGAATGATAGGAGAAAACAATTTTTGTGATGATATAATGGGTGAGTGCACAAAGATGAGGGACCAAAATGGGGTCTTAAGATGCCACTTTTTTTCTAAAATCAGGAAACATTGATGTTGGATGAGAAATTGAAGATAGCTACACTCAAAATTTAAAGATAGAACAAAAACAAGAGTCTTAATGCTCTGAATCTAGTTTCTAAACTACTATTTTTTTCTAAAAATGGTTGAGATTAAGGGGTTCAAAAAGGGGGGGCACACAAATTGGTCCTATTTTTCTCAAAAAAATATAACTTAGCATCTGGTGTGCTCCCCCTAAAATGTTAACTTTTTTTAGTATTTCAATAATTGCTCTGGTGAGAAATTAGCTAAAACCATGTAGTTTATCCCTGGTTTTTTTGATAATTTTTTCATGAATGATTGATTTTTTAGTAATTTTAAAAGTGGACACATCCTAAAAAATAGAAATTTGAGCGTGCTCCCCCCTAAAATGTTTGAAAACTAATCGAAAATCAATTTTTTTTAATACGTGTAGAATGGAGTCTAGTTTCTAAAAATGTAACTTATTTCAAATTTTGTTGAATAGTTAAAAATGTCAAAAATACTAGACACTATTTTTTGACAAAAAATGGACACACTAACAAAAGAAATTCAAGATGAAACCCTTAACGTACTCAAAATGTGAAAAACATTATATGGTTAGATAGCTAGCAAAGAGCTTAAGATTATGGTGGTATTTTTTTTTGAGTTTTTATTGGAAAAAGTGTCATCCTAATGGGGAGCACACTCCAAATTATCTCTAGATTTTGCTAAAAATTGATAAAAATATATCAAAGAAAGCTGAGCATAACATGAGCGCATTATAATGCACTCGCATGAGCATAACTAGCATTACACATGCCAATTGCATTTGCTTGAAAGTTTCTAAATCCTTTTCAAGAAATCTATTTTTTGCATATCATGCAATCATTGCATTCCATTACACAACATCTCTTTGAGGTGTTACGTCATATAATTGACATGCCTTGTCTACACTTCCACACTTTACATACATGTCTACAAGAGCAGCTGCACTTCCTATCGTCTCTCTCACTCTCTACTTCCCTCCCCTCTCTATGTCCTACCCTCTCTCTGAGTCTCTCTTTCCCTCCCCTCTCTACCTCCTACCTTCTCCCTCACTCTCTTCTTCCCTCCCCTCTCTACCTTCTACCCCCTCTCTCACTCTCTACTTCCCTCCCCTGTCTACCTCCTACCCTCTTTCTGAGTCTCTACTTCTCTCACCTCTCTACCTCCTACCTTCTCTCTCACTCTCTTCTCCCCCCATCTCTACCTCCTACCCTCTCTCTCACTCTCTACTTCCCTCCCCTATCTACCTCCTACCGTCTCTCTTAACCTCTGCTTCCCTCCCCTATCTACCTCCTACCGTCTCTCTCAACCTCCGCTTCCCTCCCCTGTCTACCACCTACCCTCTCTCTCTTCTTCCTTCTCCTGTCTACCTCCTACCCTCTCTCTCACTCTCTACTTCCCTCCCCTCTCTACCTCTCCTCATCATTCTTCCCATCTAATGAAATTTCATAAATTATCTTATTTCCATTTCATCATCCCAATTTGTATCCTCATCCCTCTTTGCATGTCCTAGTTTTCTTGTTTCCATATTCTTTGTCAACATGGGAGAAGAGAGGGAGGAAGAGGGAGAGTTGATGGAGATGGAGGGGAGAGATAGGGTGATAAGGAGAGACAGAGTCCTAGTTTTCTTGTTTTAGAGAGAGAGAAAGGGTTGGTCAGGTTTATGAGTTTAGGGTTGCTTAGGTTTAGGGACATATTTAGGGTTTATGAGTTTCTAGGGTTGCTCAAGTTTAGGGTTTAGGGGTTAGGGTTAAAGGGGAATTATTTTATAATTTCCCTCAAATCCTCCTAATCCTAACGCATTAGTCCACCCATCTCCTAATCCATCAATCCCTATCATCCATCTGCCATATAACTCACCATATAATCCACCATCAAACATTCTAAGCTCTAATCCATCAATCCATGAACACTTGAAAAAGTTTCTCCAAAGACTCTTTACAAAATCCAAAAATAAAAGCAAAGATATGTAGCCATCCAAATCCACATATCCAATTTCATCCCCCTCTAACACTCCCAATCCTAATCCATCTAGGCCTCCTATATCCATTCACTCGATCCTAATCCTAACCCCACAACATCTTCCATAATTGTCCATCAACTATATGCATATCCTAGTCCATCAACCCATGAAGCCATGAAGGATGTGACCCAAGGACTATTAGCAACGAATCTAAGAACATCATGTACTCAAATTCCTATCCTTGAGCCTAACAAAGAACCTCCTAATAACATGTCTACCACTCCAACACCATCATCCACTCCTATGTCTATCCATTTCATTGAAGAGTCTCCTACCATAAGTCCAAGTCAAACCCCATCATGTAGCCATGTTGTTAAACATCCAAAGATTATTGATCCCATCCAAGAACCCATCACATCCATCTAAGAAACCCAATAGCTATGTTAAGAGCTTGGTCTAAAGCATGTGGAAACACCAAGCGCCCATCCTAATCAAAATCTGAACATCCCATCTAATCCCATCACAGATCCCTTACCATCTCATGGTCAACCCCTCTACATCGATCCCATCATTTATCCTCCAACATCTCCTAGTGAACCCCCATCACCACCTCTTACTCCCCAATCCAATGAATATCAATACATCCCCACTTACCCTATCCATATCTAATATCGTGCTATCCATGCTTATCCTCCTCGTGATCAAGATATTATCTATGATCAAGATCTTATCCATGAGCAAGTAACCCACATCACTCCTATCCATCGTCTCATTAGACCTATCCATCATCCTGTGCTAGTCCTATTCATTATCCATCAATATCCCATGATGAGACATGTGGTCACCAAGAAAACATAGATAATCAAATAAATAACTTGGATCCTATCAAATCACATCCCAATTAGGATAATGATAATCAAGATCCAAGAATTCTACATCCATTTCCCATTGATCCTCCATCATCTCCTATCAAACCATATGTTTAGGGGTTTATCCTGGTTGCTTGAGTTTAGGGGTTAGGGGTCAGGGGCATTATTTGAGGTTTACATGAGTTTAGGGTTGCTCAAGTAAATAGGGTTTAGGGGAATTATTTAGGCTTTAGGGGTTTATGGATGCTTGAGTTTAGGGTTTAGTGGTTAGAGGTTAGGGGTTTAGGGTTGCTCAAGTTTAGGGGTTAGGGTTTAGGGTTTAGGGTTTAGAGATAGATAAAGCAAGGGGACCGATAGAGATTGGGAGAGATAAGGAGATAGAGGTTTAGGGTTTCTTCCAAGTTTTATGGTTTAGGGGTTAGGGGTTAGGGTTTAGGGGCATTATTTAGGGTTTATGGTTTAGGGGTTAGGGGTTAAGGTTTAGAGGTTTAGGTTTATGGTTTAGGTAGAGAGGAGAATAGGGAGATATAGAGGAGACCAAGCCTGGGAGAGATGTCTCTGTCTCCTCTATCTCTCTCTCTAACTATACATGCCTCTCTATCTCTCTCTCTCTCCCTATTGTAGACACCCAATTTTGGTGTTATGTGTTTATGACTCTTATTGCTTGGAATTTTTGTTGGTTATTTGATTTTTTTGTTTTTTTTTTGGGAATATTTAATTTTTTTGGATTTTGAGGGAATATTTGATTTTTTTTTGGATTCTTGAGGAATTTGTTTTTGTTTCATTTGTACATGCTTGCTTGCTTTCTTGTGTGTGTTATCATTTTTATCTTGCATTTGTATCAAATTGGTATCATTCCAGCTAATATTCATATCTTATGTATGTTGGAATAGATTTTTGAATTAACATTTGTATCTAAGGTCATATCATACCTTTTGTGCATTAGTACTTCAATGATCTAAGTTTACTTCCTCATACGTTAGACAAGGTTGTATTACGCTGGGTGCACAAGACACATCGTCACCGTGGTCTTTATACCTTGGTGCATAATGTCTTGTGCTATATCAAACATCATGGTTGCTCAACTTTCATTGCAGCATAACACATTATTCATTTTTTCTATTCATTCCCTTATCTTATCTTTCTCAACCAATCCCTTTCATTTCAAGAGCCTACCCGTGTTTGTCCAACCCGCCTATTCTCTTGAGGGGGCATCCTCACCATCTCCATTTCATCCTCATCATATCTTTCCATCATCATCCTACCCATTTCATAATCCTATCTTTCCATCATCACTATCCTTTTCCTCTATCCATACCTTAGCTTCTTTGAAATGATGTTACTCGACATAAATCTTATCATCTCGAATATCATCTCAAAGAGGGGAAAATGTAGACACCAAAATTTGTCCCCAAATTGTCCATGTCTTGTAACATCTAGTCAAAAACATTATTAGACATCATGTAGCATTTTTTCCTAATCCCACTTAATCCATTAGCTAATTAATTAAATAAATTTTATTTAATTAATTAAGATCCCATCCTTATCCCATTTTCCAATTAATTAAATAAATCCTATTTATTTAATTAATTTACCAACTAATTCAAATAAAATTATTTGAATTAGGTCCTCACCTCTCACCACATTCCAACACTTGTCCACCTCTTAATTGAATCATGTGTGGTATTACATTTTTTATTTAATATCATTTTGTGTACACAATCACACATAAACTTATTAAATAAAGGTTTTTGTGTAGATGGTCACACATGAGCTTTATCCTCTTCCCTCCACTTGTCACATAACTACAACTTCCTCAAAGAGTGTGAATAAATAATGAATCCTGGCCATCCACATCAATCATTTAGTCTTTTAATCTCAACCATCCATTTGAATCATCCCTTTCCTATAAATCAAGCCTCACTCAAGCCATTTGACACTTTAGAGGGGCTCTTGAAATCCACCTTTCATGCATCCTTATGCTATAAAAATCATTCTTTAATCTTCTCATCTTCCAATCCATCATATTCTATCTATCATCTTCATCTTAGTGTTATGTTGCTGAATTGAGAAATCAACATATCAAATCAATTGAATCGATCAATCTATCTTGCATCCATCATTTGCATCTATTCTAGGTATTGAAGATTTGGATTAGGTAATGCATTGTAGTATTTTATCAATTTTCAATTTGTCTAATTTTTTCATTACACACCTATCTCTCTATCTTTCTCTCTCTTCTGATCTCCTCTCTCTAACTCTACCTTTCTATCTCTCCCTCCCTCACTATATCACTCCCCCTCTTTATCACTCTCCCAATCCCTCTACCTCAAATCTATCTCCCTATGTCTTTGGAAGTTGTAACTCTTGATCTCTTTCCCTATCTCTATCTCTTTGGACATATCCATATCTCTTAATCTATCCCTCACTACCTCTCTCTCCCTCCCTCCCTATCTCTCTCCCGATCCCTCTACCTCTTGAAATCTCTCTCCCTATGTCTCTAGACATCTCTCCAACTCTTTCCCTAACTCTATCAATCCACATAACCCTCTCTCTCTCTCTCTCTCTCTCTATATATATATATATATATATAAAGAGGGATAGGTGGAGATAGAGACGGGGAGAGGGAGAGAGGGGGATTGAGATAGACAAAGGGTTCTATAGAGGGAGAAAGATAGATAAAGAGGGATATATATATATATATATATATATATCCCTCTTTATCTATCTTTCTCCCTCTATAGAACCCTTTGTCTATCTCAATCCCCCTCTCTCCCTCTCCCCGTCTCTATCTCCACCTATCCCTCTTTATCTCTCTATTTGCCCCTCTTTCTATATTTTTTCCTTTCTTTAACTCTATCTCTATCTCTGCATCTCTTTCTGGATGTCCTCGGGCTCTCTCCCTATCCATGTCCATGTCCCTCTCTATCTCTCCATGTCTCCTGGTCTCTCTATCTCTCTCTATTTATCCAGGTCTCCCCTCCCCCTTTCTGTGTCTCCCTCCCTCTCTATATACATCCCTTTCTATCTACCTATTTCTCCCTTTATCTCTTTATTTATCTATCCTCCCTCTATCTAAATATATCTACCTCTCTATCTCTATATCCTCTCCCTCACATTCCAAGGGGTCGACAGAGAGAGGGAGAGAGATATAGAGAAAGAGAGGTAGATAGAGTTGTAGAGAGGGACAATAGAGAAATAAAGAGAGAGCGAGAGAGACTCTCCCATGTAGATACAAGATTACATTTGTCCCTCCTAGTATAGACAAGTTCTATTTCATGAACCACATGGATATTTGAGTCTAGGGATGCTCTTAAACCGTCACTTGATTACCTATTTGATGCACTGTACATATGTAGTTACAATATATTTTATGTAAGAGCATGACATCCTAGACCTGTTGGGTGAATATTTTGTCGTTAACTCGCTAACAACAAATTGGGTATATCAGCCACAGCTATGATGAGACAAAGTCTCTCCTCTTAGCAAGGGGAGGTTCCCTCTAGTTACTTGACTTTTGCAAACAAAACAACTTATGAAATTTATGTACACTAAAAACTATGTTTGTGGTGGTTCCATCTCATCTCATTCTCTCTTTTTAGAATAGATGTTTATACTTCAAACTTTTGATAAAGGACTTATAAATTATCACAAAATCACAGAAACACAAAGTTTTCTGTTACCTCACTTACTAATTGTAAATAGAACTATTTGAAGTAGAATGCAGCCCAAAGTCTTCACTCCTCTTCAAGATGATAAAAGTAAATTGAATATAACAACTCACAGCACAAAGTCTCCAAATCATTGTATTCTCCCAAACATGAACATAATCCTCACAAATGATTTGATAACACAAAGTCTATCAGAATCAAATTAAGAGCGCTCTTCAATCACTTGAAACAAACTCCACACTTCAATTATTACCAAAGAAGATTATGATAGCAAGACGTAAGAAAAATACTATCACAACACAAATAATCCCAAGACAAAGATTGGAATTGAACTTGCTTTCTTGTATTGATAAATATTTGATAATTGATTTTCACAAAAAGCAAAAAAGTCTTGATTTGCTTTTCAATTCGCCAGAGTATTCTTGCAATAGACAAAAGATAATATTTACAAAAGAGGCCCCCTTTATTTATAGGGAAAGGCCTTGAGAAAATTTAGGAAAAACCTAACTACTTTGACTTATTCAAAAATAGGAGTCCTTATTAACTTGGGACTTCCTATATTTTTACATATAATTACATATGAAAAATGTACATGTAAAAATGTCCAAAATTGTTTTGAAAGTACATGTGAAAAACATAAAATAAACTAAGAAAAAATGACTGCTTCAATTTGTGTTGCCATCTTTCCTCATATGAGCATCATACATTGTGAAGGTAGCTTGCATCCCAATGCTATCTGGGTCGACTGTGTTCCTGAAGAACATCTTAGCTCAGACTATGGCATCCTTCACTGTAGTGACAGATTTAGCATGATTAGTTAACTTGGTTTTCAAATTATCCAAAGTTAACTGGTTGTCCAAAAGATTGTCCACATAAGTCATTGAAAATGTTTTATCTTCAAACTCTTTCTGGAACATGTCTTTGAATACTCGAACCATTTCTTCTGCAGGAAGAAATTGGTTGTCCTGTGATACCAGCTTGCATGGCAACTCCTCCAACTTACACAAAAGACTAATATCGCTTTGTTCACTGATTTCCTTTGCAGCTTCAAGATCGTTGATCAACTCCCTAAGCACATGGCTCCTGTACATCAATGCTTCCTTTGTTTTTGTATATGAATCCCTGTTAGAAATAGCGCCAATTGATATTAGGGTACTTATTTTGAGCTTCCTCATTTCTACCCATTTATCATGATTCTTCTCTATGCATTCAATAACTTGAGAGATAGCATCAATGAGATCATCAAGTTCTGCTTTTACTTTTCTCATTTTATTTGTCTTCTCAGATACATCTGTGAGCAAAGAGATTCCTTGTACACGCATCCTGTCTAAGTACTCTTCAAGTACTTTTCCTTTGAGGTGGGTCTTTTCTTCTTTCAGAATAATGGGATCTTCTACAGATACGGCCTCTGGAGTAACTGCTTCTGAATTCAAAGTGATTTTCCTTACCACCGCAATTAGCTGTTCTACCATTGCCTTGTAGTAATCCTTCATTTCCTTTTCCCTGTCAAATTTCTAGATTAGGATGTCCATGGCTGACTGCATAACATTTTTAGTGCTTTCATGGGTTATTTTGCCCAATTCAACTCTAGAAATAGAGCAGTCATTCATATAAAAATTTTCAACAGTTACATCCTGTGGAGGTTTTGCTATCTCTAGAAATTTGTGTCCCTTGTCTTCAAGTACCCTGGAAAAGAATCTTCAGTTTCTTCGAGGCCTTAGGCTTTGCAGGTACCAGCTTTGTGAAATCAAAGTCATCTAGGGAGATGGCTTGCTTTGTCCTTTTTGGCGTGTAAGCTGATAACTAAGGTGGGAGCAGAGAAGTACTCACATTGGGATCCATTCCTACTGCTGGTGTCCTCGGAACTGTGCTTGTACTGGTAGTAGAAACAATAGGTGGAGTGTTAGTAAAAACTGCACCTATTACATTTGCACTAGAGACTTGCTTAGTATTCATCACAAAATGATCAAAAATGGATGTATCCCCAATATCAAAAGACGAAGAAGACAAACTAGGAATTGACTCAGAAGAACGGAGAACATCTTCAAAAGTGTTTTGGGGATTATCAAAAATTATTTTAGGAGGAGAGGGAGATTCAGAAGAGGGAATATTAATAGGGGAAACAGACACAGGAGCTGCAACAGGTGTATTAAGCAATGGGGATGATACTCCCGTTTCTTGTTGTGTATTTTCCTATGGAGACAAAGCCTCCTCGTCTTGTTGATCTGAATTCCTATCTTCAACATCCATCTCTTCTGTGGCTAGTTCTTCAGTAGCTGGCTCCTCAACTTCCATATCTTTCATTTTAGGTTCTTCGTCCACATCTTTTGATTTCTTTGTCACAAATCTGATCTTAGGCTTGTGTGTTTTAGAGGATGAGGGAACATCACTCTTGTTCTTCGTTCTGTTTTCTACCTTTTTACATGTTTGCTCTTGAACTTCAGTTTCTGACCCAGTGAAGAATTCTTTCAGAGTAATTCCTTTATCCACCAACCAATTATTGTTGTTAGCTAATATGGGCTCAAATCTCTTCCTCAGTGAGGTTTTCCTCTTTTTGAGACCATTGGATTGGAGGGAGAGGAGTACTAGCAATCTGTTCTACATCATATCTGGCGTCAACCAATTCCCCATCATCCACAAGATCTTCTGGAATATCAGCAAGTCCCAGATATTCAATCTATTCCAGGGACAACCTGCTATAGTCCAGTTTCCTGATATCTTCCTCTGTTCTCAAGTCTACCCAGACATCTTCCACCATGGGTTCATGAAATTGAGTTTTCCGTCTGATTTTATCCTTTACGCCCCTGTAGTCAAACTTTGGTCTCCTCTTGAATTGCTTCATGGTGACCAACTCCATCTCTGTTTCCATGGCCCTTGCCTTTGCGGCAGTCAATACTGAATATCTACCGATTTCCACTGGGAATCTGAAACCAGGTTTCTTGAGTTCCATATGTTTGTTATGCACGACAATCATTTGTCTGCACAACTCCATCAAGACCAGTTTATCTAAGGGGAATCTCGGAAGCATATAAGGGTAACCTTGGAAAAAGCCAGCCCTTAAGTATGAAAAAGATGGAAATTACAAAAACATACACCCGAAGTCATTTACCACTATCCATGCCTCATCTGAAATTCTTCTCTGCTCTAATTGGGGATCAAAAAGACACAAGAATACAGCAAAGAATGCATCATTCACTCTTCTGAAATGATGAATTGAACCTTTCAATGTCAGCTGGGAATAATATTGGTATACTGGAACTACTCTCTTATCCCCTTCCGATGATAATCCTGGAAAAATCCTCATGGAGGCTGCAATGTATACTAGATAGGAAGTCATGTAGAACTTGGAGGTAGTGGATACCTTCGTCAGCTGCTCATGCAAAGTGTTACTGATTTGTTCTCCCCAAAAAATGGTTTGCTTATCCTGGAGTATGACCTTAATGAAAGGATACATCCATTCATGAAACTGTGAAGAGGAAGGCAAACCTCTTATCCTGCTGAGGAGAGTAATCAAGTCACCAACTTCCTCTACAGAATCACTTCGAGGGAAACTACGTGGCCACCTTGACAAATTTGATCTTACAGTCTTCAACCATTTGTTGTTGATTATTTTCTTTGCTTTCTCTGGATTTTTGTCAGATACCTTCTGAGCATCAACAAAGTCAAGCTTCAATACCTCTGTCGCAGGAGGACACATGAACACCTTATCAATGAACTCAGGATCCAACCTGATTATCACATTACCACTGGCATCCACCACAGACCTAGTGTCTTTGTTATAGAAATGGGCACACTAAAGAACAAATTCTGTGTTGTGAGCTGCCACTGGGAAGGATGACACTAGATGAATATTACTTTCCACTATCCTCTTCATCATAGCACTGGGGTTGTTAGACTTGGTCCTCTCTACAAACTCAGCCATATCAACATGGCCGATCTCCGTATCTCTAATGCCATCAACATTAGAATGGACTGAGGTGATTGGGAAAACACCTTGATATTTGTACTTCATCACTTTTGCTTTCTTCGGGGACAACTCAGTCATTTGGATGAGCTTTCACCGAGAAAAAGTTTGATGTAGAACGAAGCTCCGCAGAAGAAACTACAACAAAACTCATGATCATGCAATTAGGGAAAATACTGGCAATCTGGGAAAATTGCATGTTGATGATCATGACTATGGGAGCGTGCTTGAAAAAGGGCTATAGTGCGAGCTGGCCAAAAACTAGAGGAGAAGCGGGCTCAGAAAATCAAAACTGTAAGTTTCCTAGAGAGAGAAATTTGGAATAGTTCTTGCATGGGCGGCAAAATTTGCCACCCTTGCATATGAGGGTTTTTTATTATTTGCATTGGCGGCAAAATTTGCTGCCCATGCATGTATTGGGAAAAACAAAATCATGATAGAGCAGCAAAATTCACCGCTACTGCATGTTCCAAGAGAATCAAAAGTTATATGTTGGAGCGGCAAAAATCGTCAACGCTACGTTTGATAGGAAATTACAAGTGTTATACATCGGCGGTAAAATTCACCGTCAATGCACATTGGTATGAATTGATCTTCGCAGTGTTTGATCGGCGGAAATGGCCGACACTGCACAATGGAAGAGTAAGAGATTGTCATGTATGGGCGGCGAAATTCGCCGCCCATACCTTTTGGTATTTGGGAAGTAATCAAAGGTTTGAGTGGTAAATCTGCCATCCCTCAAATGATAAAACTTACGACACCAACATTGATCGTCTAAAACATATTCAAAATGAAGAACCGACCAGAGATTGAGCAAAATGACCATAATAGTTTTAAGAGAACAATCTTTCAATGAAAACGTATAACAAAATTAAGACAAAAGAAAGCCATCCAAAATAGACGAAAACCCTAAGTTTGAAAAAGAAATGATTAGAGGATTTACCTGTGCAAACGTCTAAAACCCTAAGTTCGACGATGAAGAGTGCAATTAAATCACAGCTCGGCGCAATCAAACGATGTTGGAGGAGTCAAATGAATAGCTCAGGAGAAAGAAATGAAATGGCGAAATAAACAATCAAAAGATATTAAATAACTCGAAAACAAGTGTTCAACGAGTGGCACGAGTGGCCATTAATGGCACTCGGTGTTCAAGATTCAAAAAATCTTGTTCGAGTGGGAGTTTCAGCCGACCCCACACATGAATTAATAAACATGCCAAGGTGGCAAAATTTACCGACAGTGCACAAACTTGGAGTAACATGTAACGGCGGCAAAATTCGCCGGCTTTGCATGTTAAATGAAAAACACATGTAAGAGCGGCAAATTTTGCTGCCATTACACATGTAATAAATCAAGTCAAAAAAGATATGCAGGAGCGGCAAAAAATGCCGCTACTACATATGAAAACTAAAAATTTTTCTAACTCTTAAAAAGTGAGCAAAATTGACATTCTAATCAGTTTATGACTTAAACGATATTCAGGAATATCGAGAAACTGATTCAAAGGAATGTCATAAACCAGTCTAGAATGTCAAACGACTTCACACGAGATCAAGGGAATCTTATCTCAATTTGCGAGCTTAGAGTGTAGATTCACGAAACGGACAAGTTTCATGGGTGTTGTCTACAAAAACGAGCGTAGCTGATTTTGAGAACAACAGCTGGCTCTAACTGGGGAACTTCCTTCGATCAAACTTTGAAACGATTGAAGGGAGTAGAATTCAGTCTCTAAGTGCCTTCATCCATGCCATTGGGCTATAGAGTCAAGCTAAAAGAAAAAGACACAAAAGACTAAATGAAAACACAAAAATAAAAACACAAAACTATACAAATGTACAATTAAACTTATCTGATACTTCAGGGATTGAAGTGCTTTAGATGTTGTCCACTGTGAGGCAACAAGAATGGTGTTCCATCCTGATACTCTAACAAGAAACTATTTTCACCATAGAATTGATGAATGGTGAATGGACCTCTCCATAAGGAATCAAATTTTCCATGCATTCCTTTTGGTTCTCTCCTCTTGTCCCACAACAAGACTTGATCTCCAATCTAAAACTCACGAGCCTTTGCCTTCTTGTCGAAGAGTTTCTTTACTTGATTTTGGTGCTCAGTAATACGGTCCACCACTATAGTGCGCTGCTCCTCAAGTTCAGTTAAATACATGATCCTTTTATCAATAGAACTATCAAAAGTTCTATCTTCCAATGCCTTTACCAACTTCAATGCTGGTAATTCTAAGGTAATTGGTATCTCCGCATTTAGACCATATAGAAGCTGAAATGGCGACCTGCCTATCACCCTTTTGGGTGTAATTCTATATGCCCATAAAGCATCAAACAATGCCTTATGCCAAGTTCTCTAATTCTCATCTACCAGTTTCCTGATAATAGTGACCAGATTCTTATTGCTTGATTTGGCTTGACCATTCCCTTGCGGATAATAGTCTGAAGAATGGGAAAGAATGATCCCATGCTCGTAGCAAAATTCAGTAATCTCATGAGAGGAAAAATAAGTAGCATTGTCTGCTACAATCTTGTTTGGAACTCCAAACCTGGAAATAATGTTCTCCTTAAGAAAACTACATACCACTTTAGAAGTAGCATGCTTGACTGGAATAGCTTCCACCCATTTGGTAAAATAGTCTGTTGTGGTGAGAACATAGTTATGTCTTGCACTTGATGATGGATTCACAGTGCCAATGAAGTCAATACCCCATTGCTGAAAAGGCTCCTTAATCACCACTGGTTTTAGAGGTAAGGCTACCAACTTTGGTTTCCCAACAAACTGTTGACATAACTCACACCTGCGTACCCAATTGTACGCATCTTGGAATAGTGTGGGCCAATAGTATCGAGCTCACAGAATCTTGTGAGCCATTACAGGTGTGGAAAAAATGTCCTCCACAAGCCAAATTGTGGAAAGACTCCAAAAGTCTACTTTGTTGCGCTTTATCCACGCAACGGAGAAATACACCATCAAGACTTCTCTTGTACAAACCATTGTCCCAAAGGACGTAGTTAGCAGATTTTAACTTGACAGTTCTTTTTTCCTTATAAGACAAGTGAGAAGGACACTCACCATAGGTAAGGAAATGAGCAATATTAGAATACCACTTGTCAGTTGTAGTAACAAAAAGAACAGTTGGCGTGTCCACAACTTCTTCTTCTTCGTCCCCTATCTCTTTTGGGATGTTATCAGTGATCAATTGACACAAACCTTTACCACGCACAAGCTTGGTAGGCTTGATATCCAAATCAAATTCTTGGATCTTAGCAATTCAATTACCTCTCTTTGTTTCGAACTCCTGTTGAGTTAGGATAGATTTGACTGTTGTATCAGGAACCATAACAACAGTGTGTGAATTCAGAATATAGAACCTGAAATGCTTCAGTGCTTTGATCATGGCATAGGCATGCTTCTCCATATTCGAATACTTCAATTCATGAGCTGTGAGAGGACAACTCATAAACGATATGGGGGATTCCACGTCTTCTTCATTCTACTGAACCAGAATAGCTGAAAGTGTGTGTTCTGAAGCGTAGCTATAAACTACGAAATCTTTGGTGTAGTCGGGACAAACAAGAACTGGAGCATGAGCAATAGCTCTCTTGATATCCTCAAACGCTTCTTTGCCTTCCACAGTCCAATGGAAAGTGGCCTTACCCTTCATCATATTGACAATGTGATGGGTTTTTTCTACAAAATCAGGAATGAACCTTTGCAGAAAATTCACCTTTCCAAAGAAAGAATGAACAACAGTCTTACTAGCAAGTAGAGTAAGACTTTGAATGGATTTAACTCTTTCCGAGTCAATCTTAGTACCTTCCCGGGATACAATGTGTCCGAGAAGATTACCTTCTGTTACCCCAAAAACTGACTTCTTGGGATTGAGGGAAATACCATTTTGCCGACAACGTTCCAGCACTTGTCGTAAATGATGTGCATGATCATGACAATTTTTGGAGAAAACAGTCAAGTCGTCAAGATACACCATGATGAACTTCCCCATCTCATCTCTGAAAGCAAGGTCCATTGCTCTCTGAAATGTGGCGCCAGCATTGATCAAACCAAAAGGCATTTTGCGATATGCAAATGTACCCCATGGTGTGGTGAAGGCAGTTTTGAACTGATCAACTTCATTAACCTCCACTTGGTTATACCTCGAAAAACCATCCAACATAGATAGCATTTCTAAACCAGTTACTGTTTGCAATACTTGATCCATGATAGGCAAAGGATAGTTATCTTTTAAAGAAGACTGGTTGAGATTCCTGAAATCAACACAGATACGGATTTCTCCGTTCTTCTTTCTTACAGGTACTATGTTTGCGATCCATGTGGAATGATCAATTGGAAAAATTATCCTTGCATTTAGCATCTTCTGAATCTCAGAAAGGATCGTACCTAATATCTTGGGGTTGTATTGCATCTTCTTCTGCTTATGAGGCAACGATCCAGCTTCGAGGGGAATTTCGGGTTGAACCTCCTTAGGCCTGAAAGACTTCAGATCATCATAGGAGTAAGCCAAAACATTAATGTAATGGTGAAGGAGGGTAATGAATTTGAATCTTTCATCAGCAGTGCAACATTTTCCAATGTTGACCATCTTAGGATCTACTTTCGAACTCAAATTGACCTGTTCAAATTCCATAGAGGAACTTGAATCCTGTTGTTGCTGCTGCTTGATATACCTGTCATGCTTATCAAACAATTTTTCAAGGGAAACCAAACCTTTTGGGATTTTATTTCCTTTCAATTGTAGAAATTCTTCACTGGTTTGTGAATCTATCTCTGAAACATATTCCTGCGGTGGCGATTCACATCCTTCAAAGTAAAGCTCATCAAAGCTATCCATCTTTTCAAGGAAAGCGATGATTTGGTTATCACCATTGAACACCTGCCAATGGTCAGCGTTATCAGGTACACTTGGTAGAAAGACCATCTCAATAGTGTACTTGTTTCCTTTGAAATCCTTGTGAGGAACCATGAGAGTAGCGGAAACAGCCAACGAATTTGCACGATCATTAAACTCTCTTGGCACTGCAGAAATGTTGAAAGCATCAAAACCTTCAATGCAATCCCATACGCGATTGCGATAGTGTCTCAGTCTTTCATTTTTAGTGTGGTACAAATTCCTCACTTGACAAACCACCAATTCGGCATCCCCTTGAGCATGAAGGATTTTAACACCTCTAGCACGAGCAGCTTCCAATCCGAGCAACAAGGACTCGTATCCGGCGGTGTTATTGGTATTATCAAATTGTAACTTGTATGAAAAAGGTAAGATATCACCTTGTGGCGATATCAAGACCACTCCAGCTCTAGAACCAGTAGAAGAACAACTGCCATCAAACTCTAAAATCCAGACCTCATCAGAATTTGATTTCTTGGAATTTCTTTGGTTAGAAGATTCCTCTTCGTCAGTGAGGGAAGAATCTAGCATTACTATACCCTCACCTGAACTTTCATTTGAAAACTCTTCTGAGTCTCCATCTGACATATCTGAGCTATCACTCAATGTACTCTCATCTGATGAACTGGAACCATCTTTAGTGGATAGAAAATAATTACCCATTCCTGAGGACTCAAACAAAATTTGAGCTTTGGGATTTGATGTTTGGGTAACAATGTATTTTGCCTCCTTCTCAGGAAGCAACTTCTGCATGACACCTTTAATAGGTATCCTTGCTTCAGACATATCCATGCTCAACTCCCCACCTACATCCTTGTAGAAATTACACCCAAGAAGAATGCCGTATGAAGCTGGAACATCAGCTACCAAGACTGTCATCTTGATTCTCTTATCTGGAAAAGCCACAAATGCAAATTGGGTGTCTTTGATTTGACCCAAAAGTGGAACTTGCTTATTCTCCATAGAGAAACACCTCCCAAAAGTTTTGGTTAAGGTGAGGCCAAGGGTGTCTGCTACCTTAGCAGGCATAACATTGTCAGAAGCTCCAGAATCTATTACGCAATTGCTCAATTTATGACCATCACTAATAGGGAAACATAGAAAGGTTTAATTTTTCTAGAGGCTTCAAGGGGAGTAGTGACAAGATTATTTTGGGTAGGCTTGCTTTTGGAGGAGTCATGAATAGCTTTTGGAAACTCTTATCCTGCAGGGACGGTCTTATTTTTGACGTATTTGGCTAATCTATCAAATTGTTCAGGATTAGCCTGTAAATACTCAACTTCAGACATTTGGATCTTAGTTCTCCTAGCATGATCTATTATATCAAACTGCTAAAAAGAATTAGAAACAGAGGAGGAAAATCCATCATTCTGATTTTTGGTAGAGATAGCACTAGTCTGAAGAGTAGAAGTGGAAGGTACAAATTTGTTAGAGGCACTTACTTGTTTATTGACCACTGGGTCTTTTGATTGGAAAGGTAGCAGAGTCCCCCATTTAGCGATTGAAATCACCAGTTGAGATTCTTCTCTCGCCTTCCCTTTATCAGCTTGAAGAGCTGATTGATTTTGAGACCTAGTGAAAACAACATATGCTCCTTCACACACTTCTCCCTTTTCAGCTTCGTCTTGGTAACTTAAGAAGCTGATGGTAGAGTCGCCAGCTAATTCTTCTTCTCCTTCTGTGAAGAGATTAGCACCATTGTCATAATCCAACTCGGGTTGGAAAGAAAGTTCATTTTTAGCTTCATAATAGCCAACAGCTGAGTTGACCGGTGCTTCTTCAATGGCAAGCTTCCCCTGTGTAGGTGGAAGACGGTTGTGTTGTCCTTGATTTCTAGCAGCATTGCCTTGATATGAATTATTTGGAAATGTCCTCCTTGGTATATCTCGATAAGAAGGAGGAGCAGATATACCTTGGGACATTTGTCTCTTATGAGCTAGCAATTCATTTGCTAGCTTTTGCACCATGGGATCCGTTGTGCTTGTGGGAGAATTCTCAGTAGAAGAGGAGCTTTTATTTCTATTAGAATCCCTTCTTATCTTACCTGCAAGGATAAGATCATCTTCCACTTCAGTTGCTAGAATTTGAGCTGTAGCAAGATCGGTAGGAGCAGCTCACCTCAATAGAAAACTCACCTCAGGAAGTTGTGTATTGATAAAGAAACATTTAAGATTCTCCGCTGTTGGCTCAGTGGTGGTGGGAATCCTATTTCTCAACTTATTGAACTTAGCGATGAAGTCTCGCATAGGTTCATGAGGTTCCTTTTTTATTTGTGTCAGCTGTGCCAACAATGCATGTGCATCTTCCGCAGGTTTAAACCTGGCTTCAAACTTGGTTTTGAGAGTATTCCAGTTCGTTATGGTCTGAGCTTGAAGGTGGTAAAACCAGTCTGCAGCAGCACCTTGCAATGTTTCTACAAAGAGACATACAGCTACATCTTCGTGCTTGACACCTATCACACCATAGGCTATACAGAAAGCCACAATGTGCTCATCAAGATGAACTTTCCCGTCACCATAGAATTTGGGGAAATTATTTCTTGAACTACAAGGTAGTTCATGCAAAGGTGGGGTCAAATTTAGAGGACCAAAGGTATTATCCCAAGGGCCTTGGGCTGCCATGATGTGCTGATTGAAAGGCGGGATAACAAACCTTGGTGTCGTATGAACAGACAAAACTCTATTAGCACTAGCACTAGAAACTTTGCCTGGTATTGGAGACCTAGCATTTGTAGGAGGAAAACTCCTGGTGCGCTGAAGACGAGGTCGTGGAGTTAAGAATCCAAAATTATTCTGCTACATCAATTCAAATGCAGGATCAATAATACCCTGAGCCCTCTTGCTTCTGGTGTACCAGGAATCTGCCAGAATGTAGTATGCTAAACACAATTTTGCAACAAAATGGAAAAGAACTGAAAATGCTTCAACTCAGAGCGTGAGGCTTCAAGTTGCGCATTCCTTCCCCAGTAGAGACGCCAAAAAACTATTGGGTGAATATTTTATCGTTAACTCGCTAACGGCAAAATGGGTATATCAGCCACAGCTATGATGAGACAAAGTCTCTCCTCTCAGCAAGGGGAGGTTCCCTCTAGTTACTTGACTTTTGCAAACAGAACAACTTATAAAATTTATGTACACGAAAAACTATGTTTGTGGTGGTTCCATCTCATCTCATTCTCTTTTTTCAAAATAGATGTTTATACTTCAAACTTTTGATAAAGGACTTATAAATTATCACAAAATCACAGAAACACAAAGTTTTCTGTTACCTCACTTACTAATTGTAAATAGAACTATTTGAAGTAGAATGTAGCCCAAAGTCTTCACTCCTCTTCAAGATGATAAAAGTAAATTGAATATAACAACTCACAGCACAAAGTCTCCAAATCATTGTATTCTCCCAAACATGAACATAATCCTCACAAATGATTTGATAACACAAAGTCTATCAGAATCAAATTAAGAGCACTCTTCAATCACTTGAAACAAACTCCACACTTCAATTATTACCAAAGAAGATTATGATAGCAAGACATAAGAACAATACTATCACAACACAAATAATCCCAAGACAAAGATTGGAATTGAACTTGCTTTCTTGTATTGATAAATATTTGATAATTGATTTTCACAAAAGGCACAAAGTCTTGATTTGCTTTTCAATTCGCCAGAGTATTCTTGCAATAGACAAAAGATAATATTTACAAAAGATGCCCCCTTTATTTATAGGGAAAGGCCTTGAGAAAATTTAGGAAAAACCTAACTACTTTGACTTATTCAAAAATAGGAGTCCTTATTGACTTGGGACTTCCTATATTTTTACATGTAATTACATATGAAAAATGTACATGTAAAAATGTCCAAAATTGTTTTGAAATTACATGTGAAAAACATAAATAAACTAAGGAAAAATGACTGCTTCAATTTGTGTTGCCATCTTTCCTCATATGAACATCATACATTGTGAAGGTAGCTTGCATCCCAATGCTATCCGGGCCGACTGTGTTCCTGAAGATCATCTTAGCTCAGACTATGGCATCCTTTACTGTAGTGATAGATTTAGCATGATTAGTTAACTTGGTTTTCAAATTATCCAAAGTTAACTGGTTGTCCAAAAGATTGTCCACAGAAGTCATTGAAAATGTTTTATCTTCGAACTCTTTCTGGAACATGTCTTCGAATACTCGAACCATTTCCTCTGTAGGAAGAAATTGGTTGTCCTGTGATACCAGCTTGCATGGCAACTCCTCCAACTTATGCAAAAGACTAATATCGCTTTGTTCACCAAAATCCTTTGCAGCTTCAAGATCGTTGATCAACTCCCTAAGCACACGGCTCCTATACATCAATGCTTCCTTTGTTTCTGTATATGAGTCCCTGTTAGAAATAGCGCAAATTGATATTAGGGTACTTATTTTGAGCTTCCTCATTTCTACCCATTTATCATGATTCTTCTCTATGCGTTCAATATCTTGAGAGATAGCATCAATGAGATCATCAAGTTCTACTTTTACTTTTCTCATTTTATCTATCTTCTCAGATACGTCTGTGAGCAAAGAGATTCCTTGTGCACGCATCCTGTCTAAGTACTCTTCAAGTACTTTTCCTTTGAGGTGGGTCTTTTGTTCTTTCAGAATGACGGGGTCTTCTACAGATACAGCCTTTGGAGTAATTGCTTCTGAATTCAAAGTGATTTTCCTTACCACCGCAGTTAGCTATTCTACCATTGCCTTGTAGTGATCCTTCATTTCCTTTTCCCTATCAAATTTCTGGATTAGGATGTCCATGGCTGACTGCATATCATTTTTAGTGCTTTCATGGGTTATTTTGCCCAATTCAACTCTAGAAATAGAGTAGTCATTCATATAAAAATTTTCAACAGTTGCATCCTGTGGAGGTTTTGCTATCTCCAGAAATTTATGTCCCTTGTCTTCAAGTACCCTGGAAAAAATCTTCGGTTTCTTCGGGGCCTTAGGCTTTGCAGGTACCAGCTTAGTGAAATCAAAGTCATCTGGGGAGATGGCTTGCTTTTTCCTTTTTGGCGTGTAAGCTGATAGCCAAGGTGGGAGCAGAGAAGTACTCACATTGGGATCCATTCCTACTGCTGGTGTTCCCAGAACTGTGCTTGTACTGGTAGTAGAAACAATAGGCGGAGTGTTAGTAAAAACTGCACCTGTTACATTTGCACTAGAGACTTGCTCAGTATTCATCACAAAATGATCAAAAATGGATGTATCCCCAATATCAAAAGACGAAGAAGACAAACTAGGAATTGACTCAAAAGAATGGAGAACATCTTCAAAAGTGTTTTGGGGATTATCAAAAATTATTTTAGGAGGAGAGGGAGATTCAGAAGAGGGAATATTAATAGGGGAAACAGACACAGGGGCTGCAATAGGTGTATTAAGCAATGGGGATGATACTCCCATTTCTTGTGTATTTTCCTGTGGAGACAAAGCCTCCTCGTCTTGTTGATCTGAATTCCTATCTTCAACATCCATCTCTTCTGTGGCTGGTTCTTCAGTAGCTGGCTCCTCAACTTCCATATCTTTCATTTTAGGTTCTTCCTCCATATCTTTTGATTTCTTTGTCACAAATCTGATCTTAGGCTTGTGTGTTTTAGAGGATGAGGGAACATCACTCTTGTTCTTCATTCTGTTTTCTACCTTTTTACCAGTATGCTCTTGAACTTCAGTTTCTAACCCAGTGAGGAATTCTTTCAGAGTAATTCCTTTATCTGCTAGCCAGTTATTGGTGTTAGCCAATATGGGCTCAAATCTCTTCCTCAGTGAGGTCAACTCCTTTTGGGACCATTGGATTGGAGGGAGAGGAGTACTAGCAATCTGTTCTGCATCATATCTGGCGTCAACCAATTCCCCATCATCCACAAGATCTTCTAGAATATCAGCAAGTCCCAGATATTCAATCTGTTCCAGGGACAACCTGCTATAGTCCAATTTCCTGATATCTTCCTCTATTCTCAAGTCTACCCAGACATCTTCCACCATGGGTTCATGAAATTGAGTTTTCCGTCTGATTTTATCCTTTACGCCCCTGTAGTCAAACTTTGGTCTCCTCTTGAATTGCTTCATGGTGACCAACTCCATCTCTGTTTCCATGGCCCTTGCCTTTGCGGCAGTCAATACTGAATATCTATCGATTTCCACTGGGAATCTGAAACCAGGCTTCTTGAGTTCCATCTGTTTGTTATGCACGACAATCATTTGTCTGCACAACTTTGTCAAGACCAGTTTATCTGAGGGGAATCTCGGAAGCATACAAGGGTAACCTTGGAAAAAACCAACCCTTAAGTATGAAAAACGATGGAAATTGCAAAAACATACACCCGAAGTCATTTACCACTATCCATGTCTCATCTGAAATTCTTCTCTGCTCCAATTGGGGATAAAAAATACACAAGAATACAACAAAGAATGCATCATTCACTCTTCTGAAATGATGAATTGAACCTTTCAATGTCAGCTGGGAATAATATTGGTATACTGGAACTACTCTCCTATCCCCTTCAGATGATAATCCTAGAAAAATCCTCATGGAGGCTACAATGTATACTAGATAGTAAGTCATGTAGAACTTGGAGGTAGTGGGTACCTTCGTCAACTGCTCATGCAAAGCGTTACTGATTTGTTCCCCCCATAAAATGGTTTGCTTACCCTAGAGTATGACCTTAATGAAAGGATACATCCATTCATGAAACTGTGAAGAGGAAGGCAAACCTCTTATCCTGCTGAGGAGAGTAATCAAGTCACCAACTTCCTCTACAAAATCACTTCGAGGGAAACTACGTGGCCACCTCGACAAATTTGATCTTGCAGTCTTCAACCATTTGTTGTTGATTATTTTCTTTGCTTTCTCTGGATTTTTGTCATATACCTTCTGAGCTTCAACAAAGTCAAGCTTCAATACCTCTGTTGCAGGAGGACATGTGAACACCTTATCAATGAACTCAGGATCCAACCTGATTATCACATTACCACTGGCGTCCACCACAGACCTAGTGTCTTTGTTATAGAAATGGGCACACTGAAGAACAAATTCTGTGTTGTGAGCTACCACTGGGAAGGATGACACCAGATGAATATTACTTTCCACTATCCTCTTCATCATAGCACTGGGGTTGTTAGACTTGGTCCTCTCTGATGCAGAGGCATCCACACTATAACCTTAACATACAGCATGGATGTCTGCAGCCCATCATCATCATCATCATCATCATCATCATATTTGACTTAACACTGTCAGCATCATCATCATATTTCACCTGCCGACCGATGTCCTCCTGCAGACAAACCTTCGCACTTTCGCCTATCAACAGCATCACCTTATTCGATTATCGACAGCATCATCATGTTCGACCAGCGCGAACATCCTCCTGACGTTCACTATTCACTTCAGCGACAACTTCGACCTTCACTACCTTCAGCATCATGATATTCAACATCATGATAATCAACAGGATAAAGAACATCCAGTTCCTTCCATTTATCCTGATGATGATGAACCTTAACTCCTCGCACCGTCCCTTCCGATGTTTACGTCACCCGATATCCTGATGATGTATATCCTGATGACGATGACGTCACCCGCAGCTCCTCAATATCCTGCTACTCCGAAATATCTTGATGACGTATATCCTGCTGTTGGCCAAACTTAGCTTTTTCGGCCCGCGATCAACCCGATCTTCTTCCTTATGCCGATACGCTCCTCCTCGGCACCTCCTGATGATGATCACCCCGACGCACATTCACTTCATGCACTCAACCGCATCATGCCGATCTCCTCTTACTCGGATGATGAGGCCCGAAGCGACTGCAGGATATAAGCAGAAATATCCTGATGATGCCGTTTTAACGACTTTTCAACCTTAGCGAAATTTCACTTCGCCGATCCTCCTGGGATGACCCGATCCACTCTCAGGGTGATCTTCCACACTTTATCAGCTCGACCTAGCACCTACCCATGCTAGGGTCTTCAACACTTTTCAACCGCGATCCTGCACACCTGCATGCGAACAAACAAACTAACATCTAACCTACTGTACATAACCATTCCACCGATCAGACGAATCAACCGGTGGAATGGATCAGTGAATCCATGAAACCACCCAAACCAGCAAATCGATTAGATAATGGAAGTCAACAAAGGATGAAAACCGGATCTTTATTGATTTCAAAGATGCAATACAATATACTGTTTCTCACACAGCACACTCTAACTCCTCTGCTCAATGCAATACTATACTATCGATCGATCATCTACAGTCAACCGATCCTCATGCTTAAATAGATTTTCCTACGAGTACTACTGACCCGACTCCAAGCGGCTGGGAACTCTCCAGGCGGCTGGGAGATCCAACCGGACCTACAGCATGATAGCTGTTCTAACAAACTTCCTAAAAATAGTAAAAGCATGGTCAGCATGATCTTATCATGATCAGCATGACCTTATTACATGCATTGGTCTTAATAGACCTTCTTGAAAACATAAACAAGACTCAAACTAACTAACTGCCTCATGAAGGCCAGCTGTCAGGTAGGTGCTCATGTACCATACTCCCCAACAGAAAAGAACTCATGTCCCATGAGTTTAGTATGTGGAAGTCCTCCACCTTTACACTTTGCCTTTGCAATATTCTGACCTGTTCCAGCTGTATCCTCTGCTGGCTCTTGGCTGCTCCAAGTCTTCTGAACTGTAACTTGCTGTCTGGCAAGTAACTCCTCAGGCCTGTCAATGTAGGCTTTTCTCTCACATTCCCTGTGTTTGTTAGGTTGTCTGACCAGAACCTCTGTCTGAACTGCCTCTTGAACTTCTGCAATGTTCAACCCTATCTTCCTATCAATCTGTATAGGACAAGCAATAGTTCCAACTATGACAACATCCTTGTCATTCCTCTCAACTGATGGCTGTGTGCAAACCTGTTTCTGCACCTGCTGCTGACCTCTGTCAGTCAAAACTAAAACTTTCTTCAACCTGTTGTCCTGAACAACTCCTTTCCCTGCAGTATCCTCAACTGCCTTTATGCCTGCTCCCCTAGGCATCTGCGCAAACTCCTTCTTTCCCATCAAAATGATTTTGGCTGCCCCCTGTGCTGCAGCATCTGCCTGCAATGGCATCAACTTCATAGTCTTCCCATCTTTCTTGATGGTGTAGGTATTAGCGTACCCATCATACAGTACCCTTCTGTCAAATTGCCATGGTCTACCCAACAGTAGGTGACAACATTCCATGGGCAAAATATCACACAAAACTCTATCCTGATATGCTCCAATCTGAAAATCCACATATGCCTGTTCAGAGACAAAAAGTGATTGACTATCACTCACCCAAGATGTCTTGTAAGGGTGTGGATGTGGAATCCTTTCCAAATTCAGTTTATCCACCATTTCCTGAGATACCATGTTGTCTGTTGAACCAGTATCAATGACAACCTTACATACTTTACCTTTGCTCTTGCATATGGTCTTGAAAAGAGACTTTCTTTGTGGGGATTCTTTGTCAGGTACCTTTATGGTAGTCACTGTTCTTCTCATCATCAAAGACTCTCCACTCTCTGGGTATGCATAATTATCAAGCTCCTTATCTTTTTGATAAGTGTTTGAACTCTGCACACTTTGCTCTACTTTCTCTTCTTGTACAAGTTGTACTCTCTTGTCATTAGTTCTATCATTTCTGGATGATGAACCTTTGTTTTCTGGACATTTAAAGGATGGATGACCAAACTCACCACAGGTGTAACATTTTCCTGAAAATGTAGTAGAACCTCTACCACCTCCAAACCTTCCTCTATTACCTTTCCATCCACCTCTGAAATCAGACTGTCCCTGTCCTTTACCAGTGTCTTCTTGACCCTCATTGGTTTGCATTTGTGTAGGGGCTGCTCCTCTTCCCCTCATATTGTTTCCTCTTCCTCTCATGGACTTATCATGTCCTCTATTCATCTTTTCTTCAATTCTGATTGCCATTTGATAACAATCTTCCACATTCTTAGGGTTAGCTAAAACTAACTCATCCTGTATGTTCAATCGCAAACCAGCCAAGTACCTAGCCACCTTCTCTACCTCATTCTCATGATGACCAGATCTCATACTCAATTTGTAAAACTCCTCAGTATATGCCTTCACATCCCTTTCCTTCTGCCTTAAAAATTGCAGCTTCTTAAACATCTGGATTTCATAATCCCTTGGCAAGAATTTACCTTTGATCCTTGCTACCATCTTATCCCATGAAGTGATCTTTGACTTCCCTTGTTTCCTTCTCTCAGATTGTACATAATCCCACCAAACCAAAGCATGACCTCCTAACTTGGTCTTTGCAATCTTTACCTTCTGATCCTCAGCAACATCTTCACATTCAAAGTGATTATCAAGTGCAGCAATCCAATCCAGCAACTCATCTTCATTCAAACTTCCAGTATACTTGGAAACATCAACCTTTACCTTAGGTTTATCACTCTGCACTGCCTTTAACAGTTTTGCCAGTCTCTGGTCTTCAGCATCCAGATCTTCAGCTACCTCTTCATACTCTTCAACATCTTCATCTTCTTCAGACTCACTGTCTGCCACTTCCCTCTTTTTGTTCTTTTCCAGGGCTACAAGCCTGGCTTGAAGTGCTTCAGCAAGCTCCTTCATCTTCCTCATTTCTCTAGCATGTTTTTCCTTCATCTCCTGCAATTCCCTTGCAGTCCCACTACCTTTCGGAGGCATTTTGTCAACCTCTCAATCAACACACACAACACACAATCAACTCTACCTCTGCCCTTTCGGTGACAGAATCAACACACAACAGCCCAGACCTTTTGCTGAGCTCTGATACCACTCTGATGCAGAGGCATCCACACTATAACCTTAACATATAGCATGGATGTCTGCAGCCCATCATCATCATCATCATCATCATCATCATATTTGACTTAACACTGTCAGCATCATCATCATATTTCACCTGCCGACCGATGTCCTCCTGCAGACAAACCTTCGCACTTTCACCTATCAATAGCATCACCTTATTCGATTATCGACAGCATCATCATGTTCGACCAGTGCGAACATCCTCCTGACGTTCACTGTTCACTTCAGCGACAACTTCGACCTTCACTACCTTCAGCATCATGATATTCAACATCATGATAATCAACAGGATAAAGAACATCCGGTTCCTTCCATTTATCCTGATGATGACGAACCTTAACTCCTCGCACCGTCCCTTCTGATGCTTACGTCACTCGATATCCTGATGACGTATATCCTGATGATGATGACGTCACCCGCAGCTCCTCAATATCCTGCTGCTCCGAAATATCCTGATGACGTATATCCTGCTGTTGGCCAAACTTAGCTTTTTCGGCCCGCGATCAACCCGATCTTCTTCCTTATGCCGATACGCTCCTCCTCGGCACCTCCTGATGATGATCACCCCGACGCACATTCACTTCATGCACTCAACCGCATCATGCCGATCTCCTCTTACTCGGATGATGAGGCCCGAAGCGACTGCAGGATATAAGCAGAAATATCCTGATGATGCCGTTTTAACGACTTTTCAACCTTAGCGAAATTTCACTTCGCCGATCCTCCTGGGATGACCCGATCCACTCTCAGGGTGATCTTCCACACTTTATCAGCTTGACCTAGCACCTACCCATGCTAGGGTCTTCAACACTTTTCAACCGCGATCCTGCACACCTGCATGCGAACAAACAAACTAACATCTAACCTACTGTACATAACCATTCCACCGATCAGACGAATCAACCGGTGGAATGGATCAGTGAATCCATGAAACCACCCAAACCAGCAAATCGATTAGATAATGGAAGTCAGCAGAGGATGAAAACCGGATCTTTATTGATTTCAAAGATGCAATACAATATACTGTTTCTCACACAGCACACTCTAACTCCTCTGCTCAATGCAATACTATACTATCGATCGATCATCTACAGTCAACCGATCCTCATGCTTAAATAGATTTTCCTACGAGTACTACTGACCCGACTCCAAGCGACTGGGAACTCTCCAGGCGGCTGGGAGATCCAACCGGACCTACAGCATGACAGCTGTTCTAACAAACTTCCTAAAAATAGTAAAAGCATGGTCAGCATGATCTTATCATGATCAGCATGACCTTATTACATGCATTGGTCTTAACAGACCTTCTTGAAAACATAAACAAGACTCAAACTAACTAACTGCCTCATGAAGGCCAGCTGTCAGGTAGGTGCTCCTGCACCACTCTCTACAAACTCAGCCATATCAACATGGCCGATCTCTGTATCTCTAATGTCATCAACATTAGAATGGACTGAGGTGATTGGGAAAACACCTTGATATTTGTACTTCATCACTTTTGCTTTCTTCGAGGACAACTCAGTCATTTGGATGAGCTTTCACTGAGAAAAAGTTTGATGTAGAACGAAGCTCCACAGAAGAAACTGCAACAAAACTCATGATCATGCAATTAGGGAAAATACTGGCAATCTGGGAAAATTGCATGTTGATGATCACGACTATGGGAGCGCGCTTGAAAAAGGGCTATAATGCGAGCTGGCCAAAAATTAGAGGAGAAGCGGGCTCAGAAAATCAAAACTGAAAGTTTCCCAGAGAGAGAAATTTGAGATAGTTCTTGCATGGGTGGCAAAATTTGCTGCCCTTGCATATGAGGGTTTTTTATTATTTGCATTAGCGGCGAAATTCGCCGCCCATGCATGTATTGGGAAAAACAAAATCATGACAGAGTGGCAAAATTCACCGCTACTGCATGTTCCAAGAGAATCAAAAGTTATATGTTGGAGCGGTAAAAACTACCGACGCTACGTTTGATAGAAAATTACAAGTGTTATATATCGGCAGTAAAATTTGCTGTCAATGCACATTGGTATGAATTGATCTTCACAGTGTTTGATCGGCGAAAATGGTTGACACTACACAATGGAAGGGTAAGAGATTGTTGTGTATGGGCGGCGAAATTTGTCGCCCATATCTTTTGGTATTTGGGAAGTATTCAAAGGTTCGAGTGGTAAATCCGCCATCCCTCAAATGATAAAACTTACGGCACCAACATTGATCATCTAAAACATATTCAAAATGAAGAACCGACCAGAGATTGAGCAAAATGACCATAACAGTTTTAAGAGAACAATCTTTCAATGAAAACGTATAACAAAATTAAGACAAAAGAAAGCTGTCCAAAACGGACGAAAACCCTAAGTTTGAAAAAGAAATGGCTAGAGGATTTACCTGTCCAAACGTCTAAAACCCTAAGTTCGACGATGAAGAGTGTGATTAAATCACAGCTCGGCGTGATCAAACAATGTTGGAGGAGTCAAACGAATAGCTCGGGAGAAAGAAATGAAATGGCAAAATAAACAATCAAAAGATATTAAATAACTCAAAAACAAGTGTTCAACGAGTGGCACGAGTGGCCATTAATGGCACTCAGTGTTCAAGATTCTGAAAATCTTGTTCGAGCGGGAGTTTCGGCCGACCCTGCACATGAATTAACAAACATGCCAAGGTGGCGAAATTTGCCGACAGTGCACAAACTTGGAGTAACATGTAATGGCGGTAAAATTCACCGCCTTCGCATGTTAACTGAAAAACACATGTAAGAGCGGCGAATTTTGCCACCATTACACATGTAATAAATCAAGTCAAAAAAGATATGTAGGAGTGGCAAAAAATGCCGCTACTGCATATGAAAACTAAAAATTTTTCTAACTCTTGAAAAGTGAGCAAAATTGACATTCTAGTCAGTTTACGACTTAAACGATATTCGTGAATATCGAGAAACTGATTCAAAGGAATGTCATAAACCAGTCTAAAATGTCAAACGACTTTGTGCGAGATCAAGGGAATCTTATCTCGATTTGCGAGCTTAGAGTGTAGATTCACGAAACGGACAAGTTTCGTGGGGGTTGTCTACAAAAACGAGCGTAGCTGATTTTGAGAACAACAAGACCACAATTTCGGCACCAACATTGAGAAGGTTATGATTTTTGCATGCATGAAGCTTTATGTTTTCATGCTTCCTAGAACATGCTAGCGCTATGGGAAGCATGAAAAGTAGGAAAAAACATTTGGGATCCATGCTTCAGACCCCACATGACTTTTATTTCTACTTTTCATACAATATATCGGACAAGAAAACACTTTTCATGTTGTTTGACATATTAAGAATCATTTCTAGACCAATCCACCATTTTTTTTGTTTTTTCAATGTAGAAGAACTGATTTTGTATGTTTTTGGAGAAAATTTGATTATTAAAATTGAAAGTTTCATGTTTCATGTGTGATATTGTTTTAAAGCTCATTATCATTGATATATAGATTGAATTTGATGATATATGTTTGTTTTTTCTATAAATTTCACTAATCCTATTCTAGAGTTATATAGAATTCATAATCAAACTTGCAAAAAAGAAGAATTTGAGGATATTGAAGCCATATTTTGGAGAATCAGTCAACTCCAATATCGAATTCTAAGGTATGTTCAAGTTATGTCCATTTTAATTCACTTATATATGTTCTTATGTTCTTTATGCCTTTATGTCTTTATGTTCTTTATGTTCTAAGATATATTTGTTCTTTAAATATGTTTTCATACTTAGTCAAAAGTTGTTTACCAAAACATATGAACCGTGTATGTATGTCTTCATACATTGCAACCAAAATCAACCTATGGCTTGTGATAACAAAGACAAACTCAAGAAAATGCTTCTTATGACTTTAATACCTCAAAATATTATCCAAAAAATATATACATGTTCTCAATTGTCATTACATGCACTCCAACACTGCCACATGTGCCCTTGCACTACCATACATGCTCTAGAAACTCACTTAGCTCATGATGCAATAGCAAGTTCTTCACCAAGCGTCTTGCAATTGCTACCATAGAAACTATTGATGTACAAGTCTAGGGCAGAAAGGTTTTAGGGCAGAAACTTGATTAAAAATTCATTTTTTGTAACAAACACTCCATTCTCCCAAAAGGGTACACCCATTTTCCCAAAAGGCTTCTATTTCTTCCATCACTCAAATATTTTCAAGGCCTTTCCATGGTTTCCTCTTACTGAACCAGCCAACCAGGACCTTGAAAATGGTGTAGCAGTAACATATAAGGCTAATAATCTAGGTAAAAGATCCATGTGATCATCTATTTTTAGTTTTAACATAGTTTTCTATCATTATTGACCATTGTATCCATGCATGTGTAGGTATATCAGTTAGTTCAATCAAAGAGACTCCAAATTCATCATGTTTCCACCTTGTTTCAGCCCTTCATGCCTTCATTTCACCTATTTTCACCTATACAAGAGAAAAAAAAAATCAAATACTTCATAAAATAATTTTAGTGAACAATTGTTTGTCATACTCATATTCATGATCAATAGAGCCAAAATTGATTCCAAGACTCTTAATTTTTGCCCTAGGATGATATAGAAGGATTTATTCCTTAATATGCATAATGATTCATTCAATAGAACCATGCAATGGCTTGAATCTTAGACTATCCTATGCCCCCTATTATGGCAATCCTACTTGTCTCTATTGATCATTTAGACATAATTGTTAGGTGTCCTTTTGATAACTTCTCCATGCATGTTTCATAGTATGAATTCTCTTGGAGAAGATTGGAGGACGTGCAAACCTCTTTAGTGTCTTGGGCTAGGACATTCCTTATGCACCTATTCATGATGATTTAATTTGCATGACACAACAATATTTCAAAATTTCCTAATTGTCCTTTGTTACTACATGATGGTGGTTACCTTATCGACTATATACCTTTCAATACCCTAAATTACAGAGATCAGTTTAATGATTGTTATGATAGTCCTAGGTATGACTACCCTAAAGAAGTCAAGGACCGTACTCTTTGACAATCTTGGATTGTAATAATCCCTCTCACTACATATATAGTTTCGTTAAGGGTTTTAGGGCCTTTAGTAATGTTGTACCATTCTCATATAGTCCTCACTTAGGAATTTGACAACTTGGGAGACCTTTGTATGTGAGTGTCTTAATGTCTTGGGTAATCTTTGATTATTTTGGATTGTGATATTCCCTTCTTGACTCTTTCATGACTATATAAGACAACAAACTACCTCTTCATCTACCCTTTCCATTACCATTGAAAAACATGTCCTTCTTCCTATGAAATCTTCCAATTGTTATGGCACCATTTGGATGACCTTATCATGACATTATCTTGACTAATAATAGCCCTTGAACTATGGTTATCATGTGAATAATCCTCCATGAAACTCTCATGTAACTTGTTGAAATTGTGAAGACATATTGACCTAACTTTCAACCATAGAAAGAGCCATTAGACTTTTTGGTTGGTTGATGATACTAACATTGAAAAATATGAGGACTATTGTACATTGATATGATCAAGTGAGCTACACTCTTTTAGAAGCTCTAATGCAGGTTCATGGACTATTCATACATGACATATGGCATGCTTTTGTTCTTCATGTACAAATGAAGCTTGGTATGATTGTGAGTCAAACGAGTGGGTTGATGATTGGTGTTCAAGAGGCATATGCCCAATTGACCATTATTGACCACCAACAACACTAAAAATGACAGAGATTGAATCATCGGTTGATTTTGACCATGTTTTAGATCTAGTTCAACAAGGTATTATCAGAATTCTAGTTTAATAAAATTTAATATGCCATCTTATTTTGTATTTTTTCTTGTATTGTTGACTATATTCATCGAACTAAATGCATGTATCAATGCAGGGCATGTTTATGTAGTTATTGTAGCTAAAGACAATGAAGAAGGAATGGATTATTATTTGTGTCATTGTGTTGAGGCAAACAAGAAATCAGATTCCCCTATTATAGATGGAGAAAACATCGAGTACCCTATAGGATCAGTGGTTTTTACTAGAACATGGCTTAGAATGTACCCACTAAAGAAGTCTGACGTGTGGGTGTTTGAGGACTTTGAGCCACATAGGAAGATTCTTCATTATTCTAACCTTGTTGTGGCTTCAAACATTCATTTGATCAAATATGGGGGTAGACCATTGAACAGGACCTTGTGGAAGGTTTATGAGTCTGATCACGAGGCAATACTCAACATAATAAAGAGTAGAGCAGACCCTGATGGTCCATTGGATTGAATTAGTGGAATGACAGAAAGGTATGTTATTTTTCTTTGCTATCCTGATTTCACCTTGTATATTTTAACTACTCATTTTAGCTAAATGGTACAACTGCATTTGTATTTAGGCTTTTAGTATGATGGAGGTAGGCGTAATCCTAATGAAGGTCCCTTTGGAAGCAAAGTAAGGTAGGTTTTCATGATTATTTCATGGTGATATGTCCTTTACTTTCTATTTCATAATAAGTTTTAATGATGTTACTATGAGTTCTAATTCATTTTAACGATGTTACTATTTCATAATGAGTGTTAATGAGTTTTAATGACAAACAATTGATAGCAGCAGTAAGCGCAACCTCAATTGATGCCCTACAAGACATTGGATCAAGTGAGAACACCTTTATAGTATTGAATTTCCAACTACCAGAAAGGTATTATGACTAAATTTTAAGGATACGCATCTCCTGGGGCCAAATGGATGGTGTCAATGCATCCAGGTGGGTGGGTAAATGCTAGGGGGGATGTCTTTTTAGTGGCAAAGCCTCATGGTCATTCTTGGCTATATCAGACGCAGACAATCTCTTAAGAGCCCCAAGAAAAAAAATGTGACAAACTTTGCACCAACTGTTCTATCAAACTGTGACACCTAGGAACATCTTATTTGCATGTATAGGTAGACGTCAGGTCCACCTACAAACACCTACCTCAATTTTTGCTAAATCAATTTCGTTTGCCTATGGTGGCAAGGAACAAATTCTTACAAAATGCTTTAGTTTCATGCATTGGAAAGATGCTAGGAGTGACATTTTGCATTCCATAGGTCGTGGGGCCAAACGGACTTTGCCAACACATTGAGCTGGGCTAGTAAATGCTAGGGGAGGTCTCGTTTCATGTTCCAAGCACCCCAATCATTTAGGGCAGCAAGCTACCGGCAAAGTCCCTTAAGATCCCTAAGATGGAAAAAATGCCAAACTTTGAAAGAGCGATTCTTGAAATTCATGGAAGTTGGGAACATTTTGTTTGGACCTACAGGTGCATGTTGAGTCTGTCCACAATAACCTCTCTCAATTTTTCTCAACTCTAGTTCGTTTGACCATGTCAAAATCAAATGCATTCTTGCAAAATGCTTTAGTTTCATGCAGTGGGAAGGTGCTAGGAGTGACATTTTGCATTCCATAGGTTGTGGGGCCAAACAGACTTTGCCAACATGTCAAGGTGGGTAGGTAAATGTTAGGGGAGGTCTCATTTCATGTGCCAATTGCCCCAGTCATTCAGGACAGTAGGCTACCGGCAAAGTCTGATAAGATCTTAAGAGCAAAAACTGCCAAACTTTGACGGAGCAGTTCTAGGAATTCGTGGCAGATGGGAACATTTCGTTTGGACCTACATGTGCATGTGGGGTTTGTACACAATAACCTCTCTTTGTTTTGGTCAACTCTAGTCGGTTTGACCGTGCCAAAATCAAATGCATTCTTTCAAAATGCTTTAGTTTCATGCAGCACAACCTTGCTAGGTGCCTTATTTTTTGATATGCTTGTCATGAGGCTGAATGGATTACACCAACGCATTGGGGTGGGTGGGTAAATGTTAGGGAAGGTCTCATTTTGTGTGCCAAGCATCCTAGTCATTCTGGCTTGCAAGCTACCGATAAAGTGACTTCATCGGTAGCTTACAACCCAGAATGATTGGGACCCTTGGCACATAAAACAAGACCTCCCTTGGCATTTACCTACTCGCTCTGATACGTTGGGGAAGTCCGTTCGGCCCTACAAGCTATGGAATGGAAAATGTCACTCCTAGCACCTTTCAAGTTTACCGGTAGCTTGCAGCCTCAAACGACTGAGACACTTGGCTCACAGAACGAAACCACCCCTAGCATTTACCCGCCAAATTGGATGTGTTGGTGCAGTTAGTTTAACCCCACAACCTATGAAATGCAAAATTTTAGTCCTAACAACTTTCTAGTTTGTCGATAGCTTATAGCCTGGAACAACTGGGACACTTGGCACACGAAACGATACCTCCCCTATCATTTACCCACCCACCCCAACATGTTGGTGAAGTCCCTTCAACCCGATGACCTATGGAATGCAAAATGTCACTCCTAGCACCTTTCCACTGCATGAAACTAAAGCATTTTGAAAGAATGCATTTGATTTTGGCACGGTCAAATGAACTGGAGTTGACTAAAATTGAGAGGTTATTATGGATGGACCCCACATGCACCTGTAGGTCCAAACAAAATGTTCTTAGTTGCCACAAATTCTAGGAACTGCTACGTCAAAGTTTGGTAGATTTTACATCTTAGGGATCTTAAGGCACTTTACCGGTAGCCTACTGCCCCAAATGATTGGGCTACTTGGCACACTAAACGAGACCTCCCCTAACATTTACGTGGCCACCCTGATGCATTGGTGAAGTTCGTTCGGTCCCACAACCTATGGAATGCAAAATGTCACTCCTAGCACCTTTCCACTACATGAAACTAAAGCATTTTACAAGAATGCATTTGATTTTGACATGGTCAAATGGACTAGAGTTGATCGAAACTGAGAGAAGTTATTATGGACAGACCCCACGTGCACCTGTAGGTCCAAACAGAATGTTCCCAACTAGCACGAATTCTAAGCACTGCTCCATCAAAGTTTGGAAGTTTTTATGTCTTAGGGATCTTAAGGGACTTTGTCGGTAGCCTACTACCCTGAATGATTAGGGTGCTTGGCACATAAAATGAGACCTCCCCTAGCATTTACCCATCCACCGTAACACATTGGCAAAGTCTGTTCTATCCCATGACCTATGGAATGTAAAATGTCACTCCTAGAACCTTTCCATTGCTCGAAACTAAAGCATTTTGCAAGAATGTGTTTGATTTCGGCACGATCAAATGGACCAGAGTTGACCAAAACTGAGAGAGGTTATTGTGGATAGATCCCACGTACACCTGTAGGTCCAAACAGAATGTTCCCAGTTGCCATGAACTCTGAGAACTACTCTGTCAAAATTTGGGTAGTTTTTGTGTCTTAGGGATCTTAAGGGACTTTGTCGGTAGCCTACTGCCCCAAACAATTGGGGCGCTTTGCACACAAAACAAGACCTCCCCTAGCATTTACCCACCCACTCCGATGCATTGGAGAAGTTCATTCGGCCCCATGACCTATGGAATGCAAAATGTCACTCCTAGTCTTGAGGATTCAATCAAGTAGTCCTTAGGTTGATATGACCATTCTAAGCTTGACATATGACTAGTACCTTTTGCATATAATTGTACATTTATAAAATGAGTGTTCTAAGATCTTTATATAAACCTTCTCTGTTTTGATGGGAAAACACTATCCTAATATGTGTTGATAGTGCTAAAATGTGAATAATGGTATGATGACTAGTAAATGCTCTTAGGACCTTGATGACTGTCCTAGCAATCATATGACTGATCCATTTTTGTATTTACTATAACCATGATTAGAGGTCAAAATACATTGCATTTACATAATTTCATGCCATTTACATGGTGATTAACCTATTTGTGTGATTAACCCTAGTGTCCATGATAGATCAATGATAGCTCAATGATAGATCAATGATACATCAAATAGATAATGGTGAATAAGGGATAGATCAATGATAGCTCAAATAGATAAGGGGAAGTAGCATGATGTCTCCCAATATGGACATAGGATCAAAGAATGATATAAACAATAAGGATCAATACTAAACTCTCAAAATAAGATAAAAAAGTGTTGGATGATAACATGTATACTCTATAAAGTACATAATGAAAGATGAGATTATAAGATAAGATATAGTAATATGAGATCATGATATTTAAGATATACCAATGTAATATCATAAGGCATGGTATGTAAGATATAAAAATGTAGGATCAATGATGTAAATTCTCTAAAATAGAAAAATATGCCAATATTTGATAGTAAATGCTCATAATTTAGCTAGGTAGAAACAATGATAAGAGATGGATCGTAGACAAGATGCTCAATATAATGATAGACCATGAATGTTCTAAGAAGCTAGAACCTCACTCAATGCATGTGAGAGGAGAATCATTATAAAATACAAGAATGTCATTAGTAGGAGGTAAGATTATGTCATCAATGCATGTCCTACAAGGTGTATCACAAGGTCTAGATCATTAGTATGTATGTACTCACCACTACCCATATGATCGTCATTAGGCTTACTATGAAAAATGGAATATGAAGAAGAATAAACAATATCAAATCACAATAAACTATTTCATCATCTATAGGTATATCATGCAAAGGTGTGGTGAGTGATATTTTAGTGTATTTTTGAGATCTCTCGTGTTGGGTGAGTGATATCTACAAGGGGAGTGTTTAGACATGTTAGATATGTCCACTTACACCTTTCCTATCAATATTAGGGCATTATCAATCCATTTGGTCTCTGCTGTTACAAAATAGTCCCTAAAATAAGCCTAATTTGACTGTAATAATCCAAGTTTTATCTATTCCATACAAAACAAGCCTACCTAAGGTTTACATATGTTTAATAAGGGCCAAAAGGGTATCCAAATCAAGTCTCAGATCTCAATTATTTGGTATATTAAGATAGTTATTACATAAAAGGTCTCTCAGAAGGGCTGCAAGCTCCTAAACCACTTACGAAGCAAGTACATGTTATAGTGATCACAAAGCTCTGCCCATGTATGGATAAGGTTGGTATAGTGAATTTAAGCATGTATGAGTGTTTTCAAACCATGATGAATTTCTATAAGTCTTTGATTCAAGATTTGGTTTTGTCAAAAGTTGTAGTTGCAACTACCCTGCGAGACATGTATGCAAAGTGTAGAAGCATAGACAAGGCACATGGACTATTTGATACAACACCACAAAGAGATGTCCTCTCATGGGATGCAATGATTGAAAGATATGCAAAAAATAGATTTGTTGAAAAGATTTTAGAAACTTTTAAGTAAATGTAATTGGCACGTGTAAAGCCAAATTTCACAACCTTTGCCAAGGTCGCCCATATCTATACACCAAAATAGGATGTTTGGAACAACGTATGGATAGCCATCAAATCATAAAGGATATAGGAAATTTTTCACATGCTGTAATTACAGATGTCCTTGTAGACATGTATGCAAAGTGTGGAAGTATAGACAAGGCACATGAACTGTTTGGCATGATACCCCAAAGAAATGTTGCCTCATGGAATGCAATGATTACAAGATATGAACAAAATGGATTTTTGGATAAGGCTTTAGAAACCTTTAAGAAAATGCAATTGTTAGGTGTAAAGCCAAATTCCGAAACCTTCGAAATGGTATCTTTGGAACACAATATAGACATCCATCAAAGCATAAAGGATATAGCAATTTTGTCAAAAGTTGTAGTTGCAACTACCCTACGAGACATGTATGCAAAGTGTGGAAGCATAGACAAGGCACGTGGATTGTTTGATCTTACAACACCACAAAGAGATGTCCTCTCATAGGATGTAATGATTGCAAGATATGTTGGTAGGTGGCGACTGATCAGAAATTTCTTTTAGGGCCGACATAAAAAATCCTATTTTTGTGACCGACATAAGAAAACCTTATTTTTGTAACCAACAAAAAGGCTTGATAAAAGTGGCTAAGGGTTAGGGTTTTGATATATATTGTATTGTAGCATTTGCAACGGTATTGAGTTGCAGGGATTACTAGTTGTAATCAGTTTGATTTACTGGATAATAATATTGGACTCTTTGTTTGCTGGATATAGCCCGAGTTTGGGTGAACCATGTTAAAACTTGTCTCTCGCTGTTATTAATTCTGTGTATTTCCATTCCTCTATTTAATCTTTATTTACATTTAATTGATATCTTCTGCCGGCTAACCCTAACAAGATATGCAAAAAAAGGATTTTCTAAAAATACTTTAGAAACTTTCAAGTAAATGCAATTGGCACGTGTAAAGCCAAATTCCACAAGCTTTGCCAACATTCTCCCTATCTGTACACCAAAATAGAATGTTTGGAACAACGTATGGACAGCCATCAAAGCATAAAGGATATAGGAAATTTGTCACATGTTGTAATTGTAGCTGCGCTTGTAGACATGTATGCAAAGTGCGGAAGCATAGACAAGGCACGTGAGTTGTTTGGCATGATGCCCCAAAGAAATGTCGCCTCATTGAATGCAATGATTGCAAGATATGAACAAAATGAATTTTTTGATAAGGCTTTAGAAACTTTCAAGAAAATGCGATTGGTGGGTGTAAAGCAAAATTCCACAACCTTAGCCAGTATCCTCCTTGCCTATTGCAAAATGGACATCCATCAAAGGATAAAACATATGGGAATTTTGTTAGATGTTGTAGTTGCAACTGCCCTCAGAGACATGTATGCAAAGTGCAAAAGCATAGACACGGCATGTGAACTGTTTGGCATGATGCCTCAAAGAAATGTCACCTCATGTAATGCAATGATTGCAAGATATGAACATTTAATAGATTTTTTGATAAGCCTTTAGAAATTATCAAGAAAGTGCAATTGGTGAGTGTAAATCCAAATTCCAAAAGCCTTATAAGTGGTATCTTTGGAACACGGTATATACATCCATCAAAGCATATAGGATATAGGAATTTTGTCAAATGTTGTAGTTGTAAGTACCCTGCAAGACATGTATGCAAAGTGTGGAAGCATATACAATGAACGTGAACTGTTTGACATGATGCCTTAAAGAAATGTTGTCTCATGGAATGCAATGATTGCAAGATATGCACGAAATGGATTTTTCATAAGGCTTTAAAAACTTTCAAGCAAATGCACAAAAGTAAATTTCAACCAAACACAAATTTTGGCACGTCTAAAACCAAATTGCACAACCTTATCCAACTTCCTTCATGCCTATGCCAGAATGGGATCTGAGGAACATGGCGTGGACAACCATCAAAGCATAAATAATTTAGGAATTATGTCATATGTATTGTATTTGTAGCTTCCCTTGTAGACATGTATGGAAAGTGTGGAAGCATAGACAAGGCACATGAACTGCTTCAAATGATGCCTCAAAGAAATGCACAATCCCACAGAATGCAATGATCACAAGATATGCACAAAATGGATTATTTGAAAACAATTTATAAACTTTCAAGAAAATGTAATTGGCACCTGTAAAACTAAATTCCCGTAATGATAATTGATCATCATATTAAATATTTAATATAAACTGTCATATACATAATGTCATGAACATAACATCTAGTTTACATAAAAAACCATATAGGCATGTCCAAACAAAGCCATATAGGCATATATACAAAAATATACATCGGTAACATACAAAAGTATGTATACAAAGCCATCTAGAGGCATATAAAAATGTCCCAAAAACTAGTTTCCTATGGACTTTTATGAAATAATTGGTAGCCCTTGCTTGATTGTGAAGATGGAGAGCCAATCCTTGACTCATCCTCTCTCTGTCGTCGAGTAGACCTCTTCGACAAAAGTTCATCCAAATCCACCTGTTAATACAATCAAATAATATGCACATTACTATAGAAAATGTACATGAAATATAGAACATCACATATGTAATCAATCACTTACCACCATCCGATGATCACTCTCCATCATCTTGTCTCGAGCTTCTTTGTCTATAGTTGGATGGGTTGGAGTTGTGACTAAGCCCTATGAGAAGCATCAAGAAGAAAAATTGACTAAACATAAATATCATTTATGTACATGAAATGACAAGAGATAAAACAAGAAATACAAAATTATGATATTTTCATGTTATTGTCTCATACCTCGGTCAAAGGATTTGAAGACATCATGGCTGCAACAATACCTATCTGCACTGACTCACAAAGATAAGGAGTCTCCACATTCAGTACCTAAAAATTAAGTTCAAGATTATTCGACCAAAATAAATACATAACATTATTTTAAAAATGCATAATGATTAGAAATGGTTAAATTTACTTCTGTAAAAGTGGTGGATTTGTGTCCAGGGGACCAAGGAAACCATGGAGGTGTCGATGACTGTTGAAATCATCAAATTGTCACAAAATAATATTACCATTGACATATCTAAAATAATTACAGTCATGTGATAAATTACATACCTATTGACTTGACATCCTCTCATAACCCGCCAATGGACGGCTAACGGAGGCAGGATGAAGACTTTGACCCTGGAATTTCATTGCGTAGACAATTACATACATTATTTTTGAGTTATAATATAGATAGTCATATAAAATTAATTACAAATTTCAAATAACAATATATTAAATCAAGATGAAACTTGTAAAAATTTACCTAGGAGTCAATACCAAATATAGTATGTAATATCATCGGTGAGTACAATCTCATCCAATATGGATGTCTCCATCATTGGATGATGCTCATGTGTTGCAGCATTTTGCCGAGGGTCCTGCATCCCATAATCACATAGTGTCCCATATGAACTACATAAATGTGGGGACAAATGATGCATATTGCTCTCACCCTCATCAACCTGGGTAAGATCATTAGCATGTTGTGATAGAGATTGGGTGAGAGTAGTCAATGAATGTAATGTCTCCATTTCAACACTCTCCTTCAAAGTCGAAGGGAGTGACCTAAGTTCTGGCCTCAACAGGGGTACAGGCACATGGTTTTGATCTCGCTTAGCCCCCTCTCTATCTTAGGCAGAGCCACCACCTCTGCCCTGGAACTCATGAATGTCAAAATAATTGGGAATCTTCTTGAGGACGAACTCGCACTGGAGTTTCCTCAAGAATATTGTGGCACCTCATCATTGTTGCATGGGCACTCATTGAAGACCATGTACCATCTATCCCAAAAGTTTTGGGATATTTCTTCATTCCGACACCAATGAATAGGAAACTGTTTACAAGTTTCTTATAATCTTTGGCTAGTTTTGGGATTAATAAAGTGTGCACATAATTGAGATTTTGTAATTTTTTTCATTCTTCACTTGTTCATATGACAACTTGTCGGCATAGTATTGTCGACACCTCTCCCTAGAGTCTTGAAATTCAGTGATTTGTTTTGTCATCGAATCGGTATGGGAAACAATCTCCTCTAGTGACTTCACAAGCACTCTCCTACAATCGGTGCTTGCACTTGGATTGTTTAGCATTTGAATAAGAGTTTGAAGATGTTTCTTGTTTTCTTCTATTATTTGTAGGTAGTTTTCTTGACTATACCTTACATTGTAAGGAAGTGAAGGTGGGTTTTGAGGCTTTGGAGGGTTTTGGGGGTTGTTTTGACCCTCCTCAGCCGGATTTGGATTTTCTCTTCCCTCATTAACTATAAATACAAATAAAAAACTAATTAGACATTGCAAAAGTAAAAAATTCTTCTCAAACTAACAAAAATTAAACAAACCCTACCTTCTTCGGCTTCTAGGCCCTCCAAATTTGCTCCACGATGTCTTTGGCAGCGAGGTGGCATTGTGAAAGTGTCGATTTCTCCCTTGCACTTCCTTGGAGGGACTTTCCTTGAACGTGTTCGCACTTTGAAGACTATTTTTTCACATACAAACTCCTTTGGTCGCGGGTGGATGGGAGAAAATGAAGTTTTTTTGACTTTAAAAGCAAGTCAAAACATGAGTGTGTTATAATGTGCTTGCATTTTGACCTGTTTTGGACCAAAAAGTCCCATGGTGGTGACTTTTTGGTCCCCCATCTTTGTGCATACACCCTAATATTTTGATTTACATATTAAAGTATATGAGTAAAACAGTAATGGGGAGTATGTACATAGAAAAAGATCCGTTTTGAGATAGAGGGAGATGTTTTGATCTGTAGATATACAAGTGGTCCCTTTGCCATTGATGACAATCGAGGAGAAGTTTTGGTGTATGTTGGGCCATCAATGACAAAGGGGGAGATTGTTGGCAACATAAGCATGACGCTGAAGAGACTGATGAGCAGTAGAGTGAGTAGTGTTGTCATTGATGGCAATAAAGTATAAAGATACAGTTGTGTTGGTACGGAGAAGCTGCTAAGTGTGATATGGAAGAGAATACACCTAAGCATGATATATCTAAGTGTATTGTGGAATCCCTATATGACTATATTGATATCCTTCCATCTTGGTGGTCCGCACTCAGACACAAATTGCTTAAGTTTTTTCTAAGGAATTTGCAGTATAGAACCTAAGACATGATCACTGTATTTTAGTCAACATTGCTCCGCTATGAAGAATCTTGCTATGTGGTTGTAAGGTATTTTTGGTGCACACTAAATGAGTCTAAATCAAAAGTTTTAGGTCTTGAAGCCCTCCATAGTGAAAGATAGAGTTGATAAGAGTATCGGAGTCTATAATGACAATATTAGTGCTATATTGGAATGCTCCACATTCCACCGCAAATGAATATTTTGCTATGCAGAGGACAAGTTTATAGATGTCAGAGACATGTGCTCTCCAAGTGGTAAGCGATTTGGTGGTCTGCACGTTTTGTTGTGAACTAACAATTGGTTCATTCTATTTATTACTTCACCAATGGTGTCGACCCAAAGGTGTTGAGGTTGTACGGAATTAAGTCATGTATGGAACAAAGTTATGGGAGTAAATATAGGTTATGCTGACATATCTGAATGTGCTACATGCTTTGGTTCTTTCTGCAAAGCCTATAGGGTTGATTTTTACCTGATTGGTCAAGGAGTCACACAGTGCATCTATCATACTGAGCTGCTTGATGTTTTTCTTGATTGTGGTATATAAACAAGATTGAATTCTTCTATGGAGTGGTGTGTGTGTGCAAGAGAAACCTAATGCAGAGAAGGATAAGATAAGATTGTGGTGAAGATTAAGTGTGTTAAGTCATTATTCTGAACTTCAGTGGAACTGTATCTTCAACATAAGTCAGATGCATTACTAATAGTTCATATTTGGCAATGAGCCACCCCTTCTTCTATGTCTTTCTATTCAGGACAGTGAGTCCTTTAGCAGTGAACCATCTTCAGTGAGGACTTCTCTTTTGGACAATGAGCCCACCAATTGTATCAACTTTAACCAGTTGCATTATAGTATATCGTGAGCTAATCATCAAAATATCAATTTACTAAACAACAAAATGTATCACTTGTTGGATCTAGGATACAACTGAGAGGGGGGGGGGGTGAATCAGTTGTATAGAACTTGTTCTATTTCAAACACTTTATTCTCTGTTGTTAGTTAGCAGCATATCAAATAATCATTCATGGAAGCACAATACATAAACACAAGAGTAGATAAGCATCAACACATTGAACACCAAGATTTTGACGTGGAAAACCCGGTTAAGGGAAAAACCACGGGGTGATTAACCCAAGAATTATTCTCTGTTAGAAGAATAAGGAAAAATGAATGGCACATGCCAATAAGGGCTCACTGCCCGAGCACACTGCTCACAAAGAGGCCCACTGCCTACAAGGAGACACACTGTCTACAGAGTGATAAAAATCACAGTCTTGAACTGGAGAATGACATCTCTACCATGTCCGGATCAGTTCCAATTAAGCCCAACAATCTCTGCTCTGCCTTTCGCACCTTTCTTCGCTACACCATGCTCATCCACATGCTACACACTGAAATGAATTCACAAATCATTATTTATACAAGACATCGACTTAGGAACAAGCATCTAAGTCGGCAAACAACCATAGGAGTATCCGCAAGATGAATAACACATCCGGTCGGCTAAACAGAGCAATAACTTCATCCGGAAGAATAACTTCAATTCCGGGCTCTACCATCAATGCGGACCAACAACACAACCTAAACATGATCCAGGAGCCTTCACAAGCCTGTCTGAATGTCCGGATACATCCGCACTTCCTCTGCTTACTGGGATCTCTTGTCTTCCTCATCCGGAACTTCAAGAACACAGTCTGTCGTCACTGTCATAATGCAAGAGGTACTTCCGGACCTCCAAATCACACACAAATCAGGATGACACATCACAAGGACATCTAAAACACTCCTTCCAATCCGCAGATTATGATAATACAATTCCGGACCTCACCGGACCTTTTTGTGATCCTCTGTCACCTCCGGATACTTGCCGGACCCGGTTCTATACCGGCAGCCATAACTCCTTCAGATCTTCATGCGGACCTCTGAAATCTTAACTGTAGCATCTCAAGACTCATATCTACTAACCCTTTAATCCGCATCCTCCGGTTCTCATCCTATACAGTATATTTACCTTCTTCTCATCACTGTTCTTCACTGTTCCTGACTGAGGCTAATTTTCTCAATATCCTCAGCACAAAGCTCATCAAATCCTTCTTGTCAATGCAGTATGAGTATGTTGACATCAATGACAACAATGGCTCACCTCATACTTGCAACAATCTCCCCCTTTGGCATTGATGGCAACATATGATGTGAAAAACCATCAAGACAAGAACTTCTCTTTTCTGTCACAGCTCCCCCTATCAACAACAACTCTTCACATGTCTTCCTTTGCTGCTCCCCCTTTGATCATCAACCACTTGTTTTTCACATGTCTTCTCTCCCCCTTTGACATCAATGGCAAAGGGCTCATACTTGCAACTCTCATGCATCAGAATAATACCAGCTGCTCCCCCTTAGTTGCAGCTCCCCATTAGTCCGGATCACAAGATATGACTGTGATAGCCACCGGACTGATGCACATCAGTGCATCTTAGCTCATCACCGGAGGGGCCATGACCCCTAACTTCTCGCGGAGATATTCAAAAGAGTCCTTGGGAAGAGGTTTTGTAAAGATATCTGCAATCTGATCCTTGGAGGGAACATACTCCAATCTGACTTCTTCCTTGTTTACTTGTTCTCTTAAAAAGTGAAATTTGATAGATATGTGCTTAGTCTTGGAATGCAATACCGGATTCTTGGAAATATTAATTGCACTTGAATTATCACAGAAAATTGTGATAGGCTCCTCATATTCAACTTTGATGTCTCTTAGCATCTGCTTCATCCATAAGATTTGAGTACAACTACCTGCTGCTGCAATGTATTCTGCTTCTGTTGTAGACAGAGATATTGCATCTTGTTTCTTGCTTAGCCAAGAAACCAATCTCTTCCCCAAAAAGAATGCTCCACCACTAGTGCTCTTCCAGTCATCCACATCTCCTGCCCAATCTGCATCTGTGTAAGCATGAAGAGAAAAATCCGGATCTCTAGGATACCATAGACCATACTCAACTGTCCCTTTCAAGTATCTAAAAATTCTTTTGATTGCCATAACATGAGATTCTCTAGGATCAGCCTGGAATCTTGCCACAAGACCAACAGCTTGCATTATATCTGGTCTAGTTTGAGTGAGATACAACAATCCACCAATCATTGATCTATACTTTGTCTGATCTGCCTTTGGAGAATCATCATCTTTGCTTAACTTACATCCGGTTGCCATAGGAGTGTTCATAGGCTTTGAGTCTTCCATACCAAATTTCTTTAACAATTCTTTCACATATTTGGTCTGAGAAATGAAGATCCCTTCTTTTGTTTGAGTAATTTGCAGACCCAAGAAGAAATTCATTTCACCAAGCATAGACATTTCAAACTCACTTTTCATCTGATTTGCAAAAGTTTTACACATACTATCTCTTCCTCCAAAAATGATATCATCCACAAACACTTCAACAATCAGAATGTTTTCATGATCAATTTTGAAATATAAGTTGCTGTCAGCAGTACCTTTGTTGAATCCAATCTGCACAAGATGCTTATCCAACCTTTCATACCATGCTCTTGGGGCTTGCTTCAATCCATACAAAGCTTTCTTCAACTTGCAGACCATATCATTATTATCAGACAATTGAAATCCATCCGGTTGTTCAATGTAGACTTCTTCTTCCAGATCACCATTTAAGAAGGCAGACTTGACATCCATCTGATATACCTTGAAATCTTTGAAGGCAGCAAATGCAAGAAGTAATCTGACTGCTTCAATTCTTGCTACCGGAGCAAAAGTCTCTTCAAAGTCAATTCCTTCTATTTGAGAGTAGCCTTTGCAGACCAATCTAGCTTTGTTTCTGATTACTTCACCAGCTTCATTTAGTTTGTTCCGGAAGACCCACTTGGTTCCAATTACATTCCTGTCTCTAGGTCTGGGAACAAGATCCCAAGTATGATTTTTCTCAATTTGCATCAGTTCATCTTCCATTGCTTTGGTCCAATTTTCATCATTGCAGGCTTCATTTATTGTTTTAGGTTCAATCCTTGAAATCAGACAACATTCATTCTGATCTTGAGCAATATTCCTTCTAGTTTGTACACCTTTGCTTCTGTCACCTATGATCTGATCTTCAGAGTGATTCAGTTTTACATACCTTGGAATTTTGGGAGTATCCAGTACTGCTGTTTCTTGATCAGGCTCATTTAAACCTAACTCTTCTTCCTGATTTACCGGATCAGGCTGACTCTGTTTCACCGGAGAGGATTGAGTTCCTTGAACACTATCTTGGTCATCTTCATCAAATTCATAAAATCTTGAAGGCTTCTCAATTCCTTCATCAACCTTTACATTGGTACTTTCTATCATCTTCCTCAATCTCTTATTGTAACACCGATATGCTTTGCTTTGAGTGGAGTAGCCCAAGAAAATTCCTTCATCACTTCTAGCATCAAACTTTCCTAGATCTTCATCTCTTTTAATATAACACTTGCTACCAAATACCCTGAAATATTTCACAGTAGGAGTGATGCCAAACCAAAGTTCATAGGGGGTCTTACCGGTGTTGTTTCTGATTTGAACTCGATTGAGAGTGTAGACTGCAGTGCTGATAGCTTCTTTCCAAAACATTTGAGGAACATTTGTTTCCAACATCATTGTCCTAGCAGCTTCCTGGATGGTCCGGTTCTTTCTCTCAACTACTCCATTCTGCTGTGGAGTCTTAGGAGCAGACAACTGTCTCCTTATACCCTGTTTCTCACAAAAGTCAATGAATTCACCAGATGTAAATTCACCACCTCTATCAGACCTTAGACACTTTAGTTTCAATCCGGTTTGATTCTCCACCATAGCTTTGAAGATTTTGAACTTCTCAAAAGCTTCTGATTTTTCTTTTAGAACGGTAACCCACATCATCCGGGAATGATCATCAATTAACAACATGAAATATCTATCACCTTGCAGACTCTTGATTCTTGTCGGACCACATAGATCAGTATGTACTAATTCCAACAATCCGGTAGAAGACTGATCTTTGCTTTTAAAAGAGACTCTGCTTTGTTTGCCTAACTGACATTCTTTACACACACTGTTTGTAGGTTTTATCAACTTTGGAAGATCTCTCACAGCCTGAGTATTGCTTATTTTGATGATGTTATCAAAATTTACATGACACATTCTTCTATGCCATAACCAACTCTGATCAATTTGAACAAACAAACAACTTTTATTTGAACCAACCAGATGAAAGATGTTACCTCTTGTCTGAGTACCGGATGCAATTTCAGTTCCGGAGCTTGTAAAGATTCTGCATTTTTCATTCTTGAACCGGAGATCATAGCCTTTGTCCACTAACTGACCAACACTGAGAAGATTGTGCTTCAATCCTTCAACATATAGTACATTACCTGTTTTGCTCTTACCATCAAAGGAAATAGTTCCCCTACCTCTGATTCTGCCAGCAGAATTGTCACCAAACTTTACCATTCCTCCTTCATATCTTTCCAAGTCTAAGAACTTATTCTTGTCACCAGTCATATGGTGAGAGCATCCACTGTCAATAACCCAATCATCCTTTTCTTCCACTTGAGCAGCCAAGGCTTTTTCAACAACTTTGTGATTGACAGATTCAGAGAGCAAGGAATCTTCTTCCTTGATGGCTATAAACACCCACTCATTTCCGGATTTGCTTCCTGGATCTGATTCATCATCTGTTACTCCTTCATTGTCATCTTCTTCATGAACATAATAGCAATTCTTTTGAAACCTTTGTCTGTGAGTATTAGATCTTGCAGATCTCTCCGGACATCTTGAGGCAAAATGACCAATCTTATTGCAGTTAAAACACTTAAAGGGTAGTTTTCCTTCATACTTACCGGATCCTCTTGGCAGTCTCTTTGCAATGAGGGCTTCAAGTTGAGCTGTTTCTGCTTCTTCTTCTTCCATGTCTCTTCTTGCTTGATCATACCATGACATTTTCCTTGATGAGTTTTCACCCGGATCAAATCTCTGTTTGCCTTTCACATAGGCACTGGCTTTAAAAGCAGACTCAGTCTTGGGTGGATCATCTCCAAACTCGGTCATTTCAAATGCAGCTAGTTTGCTAGCCAATTGTTCTCTTGTGACAGTTGTGTGGGCTCTGAATTCATCAATGGCAGCAACTTTGATTTTGTAGGCAGCAGGAAGGGATCTTAGGATTTTGCAGACAATCTCATTTTCATCTAGAGTTCCACCAGCATTTCTGATTCCACATACCAGCTCATTTACTCTTGGCATAAAGGTAGTAATGTTTTCATCATCTCTCATTTTCAATCTTTCAAATTTCCCTTTCAGACTTTGCAACCTTGCACTTTTGACAAACTCATCTCCTTCATACAGAAGTTCCAGTTTAGTTAGGATCTCATATGCAGTTGGTAGGTCAATGACATTCGAGAGATCTGAGTCATTCAATGCGCTTAGAAGAGCTTCCTTGGTCCGCAGATTGTTTTCAGCTTCTGTGGTTTCATCAGGAGTTGTCGGACCACCTTGTGGGGGTATATATGGTTTTGAAATCATAGCCAAGTATGCTTTTCCCATACATTCCAAATGACACTTCATGCGACCTTTCCAGAGAGTGAAGTTGGTTCCATCGAACTTCGGACTATCCTTCTTGTATGACGACATCCTGGATCACCTCAAGCGGTTAAGCTCCTATCAGAGGAACTCAGCTCTGATACCAATTGTTGGATCTAGGGCATACAACTGAGAGGGGGGGGGTGAATCAGTTGTATAGAACTTGTTCTATTTCAAACACTTTATTCTCTATTGTTAGTTAGCAGCATATCAAATAATCATTCATGGAAGCACAATACATAAACACAAGAGTAGATAAGCATCAACACATTGAACACCAAGATTTTGACGTGGAAAACCCGGTTAAGGGAAAAACCACGGGGTGATTAACCCAAGAATTATTCTCTGTTAGAAGAATAAGGAAAAATGAATGGCACATGCCAATAAGGGCTCACTGCCCGAGCACACTGCTCACAAAGAGGCCCACTGCCTACAAGGAGACACACTGTCTACAGAGTGATAAAAATCACAGTCTTGAACTGGAGAATGACATCTCTACCATGTCCGGATCAGTTCCAATTAAGCCCAACAATCTCTGCTCTGCCTTTCGCACCTTTCTTCGCTACACCATGCTCATCCACATGCTACACACTGAAATGAATTCACAAATCATTATTTATACAAGACATCGACTTAGGAACAAGCATCTAAGTCGGCAAACAACCATAGGAGTATCCGCAAGATGAATAACACATCCGGTCGGCTAAACAGAGCAATAACTTCATCCGGAAGAATAACTTCAATTCCGGGCTCTACCATCAATGCGGACCAACAACACAACCTAAACATGATCCAGGAGCCTTCACAAGCCTGTCTGAATGTCCGGATACATCCGCACTTCCTCTGCTTACTGGGATCTCTTGTCTTCCTCATCCGGAACTTCAAGAACACAGTCTGTCGTCACTGTCATAATGCAAGAGGTACTTCCGGACCTCCAAATCACACACAAATCAGGATGACACATCACAAGGACATCTAAAACACTCCTTCCAATCCGCAGATTATGATAATACAATTCCGGACCTCACCGGACCTTTTTGTGATCCTCTGTCACCTCCGGATACTTGCCGGACCCGGTTCTATACCGGCAGCCATAACTCCTTCAGATCTTCATGCGGACCTCTGAAATCTTAACTGTAGCATCTCAAGACTCATATCTACTAACCCTTTAATCCGCATCCTCCGGTTCTCATCCTATACAGTATATTTACCTTCTTCTCATCACTGTTCTTCACTGTTCCTGACTGAGGCTAATTTTCTCAATATCCTCAGCACAAAGCTCATCAAATCCTTCTTGTCAATGCAGTATGAGTATGTTGACATCAATGACAACAATGGCTCACCTCATACTTGCAACATCACTTTCTAGGGATACAATTTAAGTAACTCAACTAAATCATTGAACTAAATGGAAAATTCAAACAAACAAAAATAAACTACACTAATTTACTAATCCAAGAAATCTAAACACTATTTTTGCTTCCTAAACATGTGAAAAACATGCCATGAAATTCTCCAAAATGCAAAATAAAGCCCAAATTGTATCTGTATTCCAAAGACCATCACTACATGGGCTTTTAATAAAGCAAATTAGAGATGTCTTATTCTTCCACAACCTTATAGAAATGTCCTAATAAAGATTTCACACGTGGAGAGCCTAAACCCAACCATTAGCAAGCACTACGGATGCTAAAGCTAAAAACACGCTCACATTTATTCCACACCTACAGTTACAAAGTGCACCTACAGTTACAAAGTGCAGGTGAAATCTGTGATTTACCATAGTCTTACAAAAGAGATTTCTCCATTGTTTAAGACAAAAAATAAACAATGATGAGACAAAAAAATTAAAAGTCTCTGCCAAATGTAATATAAAGGCACACAATTTCTCTGACGCCACTGGTAAAATGAATGAAGAGTTCGCAGCCATTGCCTTTTAATGAAAAGATTTGCATTGCAATAGTTAGTGCACAGTGGAGCAACTCCAACTAGTAGAACTAATCGCTTTAAGTTTGCTTTAAGTTTCTTCCCTTGGTGGTTTAAAGAAATAATGTTTTGTGTTTAAATTTTATTCCAACGCCACTATATAAGCAAAAGGGGTTAACAGCGATTTTGTTATAATGAAAGGGTTTGCATAAAAGCAGTGCATCAAACATGAAATAGAAATCTCCTTTCATCACAGTTCTGAAGTTTGCTTGCTATCCTTTTCATTACAAGCGTTACCAATCTCATTCAAAAGAAGGCTGCTTGAAAAAGAAATGGGAGTTGAGCAATGGGTTCAAACAAATAGGTTGCAAGTAAGATGTGCCTTAGATAGGACAAATTAGTAGTCATGATAAAGCTAAGGAAAACCATCTATAAGGAGCTCTATATACAAATAAGGGCTCGGGTAGGAATGTGTATCCATTCTTAAACATACAATAGCCAAACTATCAATTCAAAGAAAATCCCATGAGTAGAGGTTGAAAGCAAACGGAGACTGCTACAATAAAATTATTCAAAGAGCTTCTATGTGCTGGAGAAAATAATGAAGCCGAATTTCACATCCTACAACCCTAAGAAAGAAGCTAATGATTAAAAAGATTAAAAATCAATTTAAAAAAATTTCCATTCCATCGTAAGGTACTAACACTAAAGCTTTTATAAAAAGCAAAATATAAAAATATGTTATAAGGGGAAAATGGGAAGGATCGCGGAAAAACAATGATATTTTATGGGAACACATTTCAATGGAAACAACATTTCAAGGTAAACAATGTCATTCTGTCACATTTCTGATAACACAACTTATATGAAATACTCGAAGCCTTTGGTGGACCGGCTATACCATCAATCCAATTGAGTCTATATCTTCTGGCATGGGAAACAAAAAAATGTTCTCTTCCATGTGAAGACTGTTTCCCTTAATAAAAAGAAAATGAAACCGATACCTGGTTATATTTTCTGCCTCCACGTTAGTTTTACATGCAAGACACCTGTCAATTAATTCCCCCTACAAGCTTTAGAAATAGAAAGCTTTAAAAACCTTAGGAGAATGTTTGATATTGTGTTTGCTGCACCATGTTATTGGACAACCTTTTTTTCTGATTAAAATGAATCAAAAGTTCTGTAATTCCCCAGGAAAAAAAACACCAACCAATAGAATATTAACATTAAAGAAAAAAAAACCCTCAAAAATTGTTTCTCAGGCAAAACATTAGAAGACACGGAAAATCTTCTCAGAGCACTATTTTCAATGCAGAACTAATACAAGTTTAGTCAGCCAAAAACATTAGTCCCCGCCTTATCGGCAGGGGCTAATAAACCATCAGTAATCACATACATGAACAAAAACAAAGAAAAATAGTTATCCAACAAACAAATTACAATGATGGGTATTAAAAGACGAAAAAAACAAAAACTTTCAATTTCAATGCTTAACTTATCCGATCAGGACATAAGGCTGAGTAATCGCTTAAGCACGATTTTAAATTTATACTCGAAACTTCACAAATGAATACTTCTCAGCTCCGCAATAAATAACACCTCTCGACTCATGTCCAATATTCACAAATACAACATTTAGCGGATCAGTTTTGGGAAAATCTGTTTTTGTAAATAACATAGGCTAGGGCAGTAGCGGTGCTCTCCTGTAATAGACAAGGCAAAATTAAATTAACAATAGAAGCGACATCCAAAACCTCCTTGCGCTTAAGTTAGTCGCTTAATCTGAGACACCATATTCTTGGGATTCATAAGCATTGAAGAATCCCTTGCTGTGTTAATAAAGAACAGGTATGTCGCTAAAACAAATGACAGCGGGAGTCTGCCCCTTCGACTCATGGTTAAGAACAATGTCAATACCGTGCTGCCTGGACATAGATAGCCACAATGCACCTCTCGTTGCAACATCGAATCCCACAATGCTCATTTTTGCCCCTCGCTGCAGCAAACCCTCAAAACCCTAACCTTAAACCAAAACATCACATTGATTTACAAACCCCTAGATTTAAAATTATGTTGAAAATTCTTACAGGGTTCGGCACTCTGTTACCTGCAATCCAAACACCTACAATAGGATTTAATCAACTCAAGAAAAAGAAATTTGAAAAGAGAGATGATTATATAAGACTTCCTTTCAGTTACAAAGAGAGGTGTCGTCCAGCGTTGTCCGCATTTATTAATGGGGAAGAGAAGTGTCCGACGACGATTTATTTCGCCAGTTTTCCCCGCGTTCTCGACTAGTTTTTGCCTATTAACTAAAAACTAATATTAATTATAATATTACAATAGAAAACTTAAATAAAATTATATAAATACCCTCTATAATGTAACTTGCTTTACATCCAAGGGAATATAACTACAATACAAGAGCACAAATAAAATAATTTGTTTTACTGCCGCTCATCCAATACAATATTAATTTAGTGGCCACCGCCACCAGCAGATGAAAAGCTTCTTAAGTTCCTCCACTTCTCCCATGAAAGTAAATGCTCTTTCCACTTGATATGGAGCAAAGGTTCGGCCTATTAAGCGTATTGTGCACATTGTGCCCATTGTGTCCATTGTGCTTATTGGGGTTTCTACATCACAAACGATAGAGAGTGTTGGAGGTAATAGAGGGTCTATTGTGCTTAGTGGGATTGTTGTGATTCCTCTGCTTACTGCGGTGGTTGTGATTCCTCTGCTTGGTGGGGTTGTTATGTCCCAAAGTGTAGAGTATGCCACTATTTGATACCCCTCTGTTCTGTGCCACCTGGAACCTTGTGAGAACAGAGCTATCCATACCCATTTACCCTCCTCCACCTCCGCTGAAGATATTATCATATTACCAGACATTACCACCAACTCGGTTTTAGGAGATTCACAATTTACAACAAAACATACCAGAATTCCATGGGCATTGGAGTTGATATTCTGGTTATCATCCGACTCAACGACAATGCCAAGGCCAGCGATATTGTCAAAGAAAAAGTTTTCAAGTGAACCCGCGTCAGGGACTGCCCGCGTACATATTACAATTTCTTCTGGGCATTTCTGAAAATTCCACGCACAACGTTCAATCAATGCACAATCCATTGAAAGCAATTAGAATTCTAAATGCGTGTAAACTATTATTACCTGCAGGCTTTGAATGCAACCTTCAACAGCTGATCTGTTGATTGCTGTGAGTTTCACAATCCTCAATCTTTCCATGCGCTCCAAACTTTCTATGCCCGCCTCCTCCCACCTCGTTTCTGCTGTCAGCTCTTCCAACGCTCTGCAATGTTCCAAACCTGGTATTTTCTTAACTTCGTAGCAACCTTGAAGTTCAAAGACCTGGAGAGATGCTAACTGCGCAAAACTGGGAAGCACGTCCAACTGGGGGCACCCAGTTATCCTCAGCCATTGAATGTTTACCAGACCATCAATACCCCTTACGCTCCTCAGCATTTTACACCCTAACAATCTTATGTCCTTCACTGTACTTGGTAGAACTTCTATCTCCGTTAGATGTTTATTCCAGTCAAGGAAGAGAGTCTCAAGGCCGGGACAACAGTCGTGAGGGATGGAAATCATGGACACTTCTGTTTGTACCAAATTTATGAGCTTAAGGTTGCAGAGAGGAGAAGCAAACGACCCCGCCCGGAGATCTAATTGGGTGATTGGGCTCCCAAATATTGAAAGTGTACAAAGATTATTCAGTTGCCTAACTGATTTTGGTAAAGAATCCACTCCTGAATTCGATATCTCTAAATACTCTAAGAGATTAAGATGCCCCAAAGATTCTGGTATACGTTCCAGCTTGGGACATTCCTTAATCACAAGAGCAGTCAAGGAAGACAAATCTCCAAGAGATGTCGGCAGACTTGTGAGCAACTCACTCCCGATCTTCATCACTCGCAACTTGCTCAGCTGACTGATGTTCACTGGAAGCTCCCTTAACCTGCGGATACCATCTAAATATAGTTCTCTCAAGGACACCTGATTGGTGATGTGACGAGGCAACTCTTCCAGTTGCTCGCAATTGGAAAGCTTTAAATACTCAAGCTTCATCATGTTTTTCAGAATGTCCAACTCTAAGGTGAGTTTAGAACATCCCTGTAAGTTGAAATGTTGCAGGAGTGTGAGCTTCTTAAAAGAGACTGGCAGCCTCCGCAATTCCACGCAATTGGACAAATCAAGATGCCTCAGGTTTTGCAAATGACCAAAACTGCTGGGTAGTGATGATAGCTTTTCACACCCAGATAACTCTAGGTGCTCCAACGACTGAAGGAGGCAAATTTCTGTGGGCAGGCTCCTCATCTTGTTCCCAAAACCATTACTCAGAACTAGTTTTTTCAAATCCCTGAGACAACCTATTGACGTTGGAAATCTTTGGAAATTATAGCATTTAGAAATAACCAACTCTCTTAACTGCACAGGAGCCTGCAGCAAATTGTCCATGAGATGGATGGAATACATACAATTATATATAGAAATATTGAAATAAAAATTTAAGCAGTTTAAAAAAAAATACTTACATCACTGTCAGTCTCCCACAGTTCTTCTATGAAATGTTTCGAAAACTGTTTTTCGTAGAGTTCTAAAACCCTCAATTTTTTCAATGAACCCAGTGAGCTCAGATTGTTCTGCCCAATGTCAAACCAGCGAAGCCACACCAGCTCTTTTGATATATCACCAATTACTTGATTATAATAATTTCCTCTAACCTGAAAAATTTTTAATCCAAGCAAAGAGGGTGCCAGACTACAATGTCCTCCGCTTGTGTTAACTATGAGCTCCCTGCCCTCGGAACGTGGATGAAACTCCTCAACTTCTCTTGTGCATCCAGTTGTTATAGACATTATTCCTCGAATGCCAATTCTCTTTTAAGTGGAAAAAACAACGAAATCAATAAATTATTGAAGAATTAAACTTCTTGGAGACAAGAATCAAACAAGTAAAAGTAGATTGAAGCATTAAACTTCCTGGAGATCAGAATCAAACAAGTAAAAGTAGATAGATGGAGACAAGAATCAAACAAGTAAAAGCAGATAGAGAAGGTTGTCAGATCAAAAAAAGTATTACTCTCACCTGTGATTCATTATGAACTTTAATAATTTGCTGGGGAAACCAAAGACGGTAAGGTGACTGATGATTTGCAATTTCTCTACCCAGATCTCTTAAGTGGTCATGCATTTCTATGCAGTCATTATCATCGATTTCAACTAGACATTTGTTCAGAAGCCGTTCCCAACTGTAGAGACCACTCCACCCTGATCCGTCCCAGACTGCAATTGCCAATGTTTTCTTTTCTCCAATGAAGAAACAAGCAGTATCTAAAAATATCTCCTTTTCTTCATCATCTAGGGCATCATAACTTACTTTTAGCCTTTGGTTGATATCTTTCGGCAATATTCTAGAGATCTTATCTAATTGATTTTCCCAGCGATCTTTGTTAGATTCACCATAAAGCTGGCCACCGAGGACTTTGAGAGACAGCGGTAACCCACTACAAGCTTTTAAGAACTTTTCAACAAGCTCATCAAATCCATGTGTTGGACAGGGTTGTAAGAAAGCATGCCAACAAAAAAGCTCCTTGGCATGAAATGGTAGCAATGGTCTCATTTTATATATGGAGGAGATGCCCCAAGATCTAAGGACTTCAAATTCACGGGTGGTGACCACAATCAAAGTACCCGATGCAATCAAACTTCCCGATCCCAAGCTGCACTTATCTGGTAATAGTGCATTCAGTTGGTCAACATGGTCCACATCATCTAGAATGACTAATGCCCGAACAGATCTCAACTTGCTTGCAAGAATCGCCTTCCCATCTTCTATATTGTCAATTGATACATCTTTGAATCCAAGATCCCGTAGGAGCTTTCTCTGTTTGTCATGCAACAAACTTTTGCTAGCTGCATCTCTAACATCTAATATAAGACTAGATTTTTCCATGGATGGATATATATTGTTATATAATTTTTTAGCCAGAGTAGTTTTTCCAGAACCACCCATACCCCATATTCCTACAATCTGGGCATTGTGATGGCTTTGATCAGATTCAAGTGTAGTCAATTCAAAATCTTTTACAACTTCATCTAAACCAACAGGATGTTCTGCGACCACATATGGTACCTTTTTAGTTTCTTTCAATACACAATAAACAATGCTCTTCAGCAGCCTCTCCTCCTCACTAGACATATACAACAACAAAAGAAACGGAATAAACATCATACCGACAAGAAAAAGACTATGAAACTAAAAGTTAAGAATTTAAAAAACTGCACAGAATGAAAGGGAAGATTGGGAAGTAAAAGGATGAGTGCTTGAGGTAGAGTAACTGGTACTTACTCCTTGTTATTAACAACGTGACCAATATTATATGAAACATTGTTGAGTGCCTTTTTCCATTCCTTGAGCTTTTGTGAGCTGTATCTACGTTTCTTTTCATGCTTCGAAAATGCATCCGCATAGACTCCTTTCGCATATCGGACATCATCAGGCTGAACATGGTAGAAAACAGGAACAATTTTAGTGCCTGTTTTGACCATAAATGACAGCTCTGCTAAACACCACGGGGATTGTACATAATTCTGGGAAAATATAGCTATATGAAGCGAAGCCCTGCGCATTGCTTCTTCTATTTCTCTAGGCAAGGAATCCCCCAATTCAAGCTCTTCGGAATCCAGAAAAACTCTCAGTCCCATCCCATTCAGCATTCTATAAAGAGTGGTGGCCAGGGTGTGTTTCACATCAGGACCGCGATGATTAATGAATACATCATACGGCAGCCTCCTCATTTGTGAAGATGATGCAGCACAAGCAGATGGAGGTGGCGCAAGTCCTTGAAAAGCATTTGTAACCTCATTCTCTGGTTGACTACTAGTGGTAGATGTAGATGCCATAGAATTGGATTGATTTGAACACAGAGAAAGAAAGAAAGAACACCAATTGAAACACAGAGAAAGAAAGAAAGAACACCAACTGAAACAGGATGAAAACAGGGTTCCTACTGAGGGTGTAGCAGAAGCAGATGGAGATGGAGCAATTCCTTCAGAAGCATTTGTATGCTCAATCTCTGGTTGACACCCAGTGTCACAACTAGAAGTAGAAGTAGATGCCATGGAATTGGATTTCAACTTTGACAGGAAGAAACACTAAAAAATAAACTGGAACGAAAGAAGACTTCTTGTTGAGGATTTGAAGTGCTTAGTATTTGTAAGAGGAGAGAATGTACTAATAAAGATAAGTGACCAAACTGTTATGTTGATTGGCTGACAGAATGATTTTCCATACGGAAACCGCGGGGAAGAAACGCAGAAGGGTCTGAGGAGAGATGTGCAACCACAAAAAACAGTTAGACCACAGTATGCGATGCTTAAAATTAGTAGACCTGGTTTGCCTAGGAAACCGCGCGGAAGGAATCCTGTGTGACCATCACGATCATGGCAGACACCATCACACCAAATTCTTGATTACTTCCCATAATTAAAGACAACACAGAATCTAACTGTTGAGATTTCTCTTTATCCCGACCACACTCTCCTTACGCTTGTTGACACGGGTATTTATTTAGACACACCTGAGAGAGTGTAGGCCCACTTTATACAAGAAATCATGGGGTTCGGTAAGGAATCCTGTGCAACCATGGTGTACACCACAACTCAGGCCTTCCTCACAATAATTATAATAATTAAAGACAACATAATCTAACTGTTAAGATTTTAACTTTATTTCATCCACACTCGTCTTTACACGGGTTATTGCGATATGATTAGTATATCCACGTCATTTTCTTTTTAGTTTTATATTTATTTTAATGACATGTTTTTGATGTAATTAATATTAATAAGTCTTTTTTCTAATGTAAAAGCATAAGATTCTATTAATAAATTAATAAAAGTATACGAATACACAAAAAAAGGTTGGGTGGGTACAAGATCACACCCCGAGAGTTTCAAATGGGCTTAGCCTAGATAATAGAATGCATTAAAAAAGCAAGCTGCTTAAGCGGTGAGAGCTACACCGGATGGAGGCGGAGGAGGATCATAGTCTCCTAGATTTCCCCATACATCAGTAGGGTCCGGAGTGACATCAGGGACAAAACATCCATCGTCATCTTTGTCTTTATCTTTCTCTTCAGTGCGGGTTGGCAAAATAGCCAGAGCCAACCGAGGGAGCCATTTAGAAGAATCAAGAGTTGACTAGCCACTACTACCACCAATGGAAGGTCCTGCACCCCCAAAAGGCCACCCATTAGGGGTATCTTGAGGAGGAGGCGAGGCAGAATGCTATTGAGAAGAGCCTAGACGGCTGCTAGAATGGCGTTGACAAGCCTGGGAACTGGGGGAGCGAGAGTGCCGAGCAGAAAAACTTCAACCTCGACAGTGACCGCAAGAAGCAGCACAGATGCAAGAGGCAGAAGAATCAGGAGGCACTCGAGCAACTGTGCACAGGGCATTACCCCAATGATCAAGAAGCTCTTCGAGATGAGCCATCTCCAGGGCCACCTTGTTGGCTTGCACTTGAATATGTAACTATACATTGGAACAAATAGTAGCTTTAGCATAAAGCGAAACATTTGTATCCACAAAACAATGAGAAAATATAATCGAATTTATATCCTTCAATAATTGGAAAAAGATCTCCACTCTGAAAGCATGCCAAATTTGAGTATACTTGAAGAGGATACAAGGCCAATCCCCCAAAAGAGTCATGTGCCATGAGAAAGGCTTAGGATGTAATGGGCAAAAAAAATCATATCCAACTCCAAAGATGTTGGGCTCAATGACAATACCAGAAGAGATGCATAAAGGACTTTCATTGCCCACAGAAAAGGCAATGGGGATCTTGGACGCCCATGTGGCAAAGGAGAGAGCCCACTGGTAAGCCTTGGAAGAGATTACACCAAGCAAAATGAGTCAATTTGGGTTCTAGGATAGCCGTCCAAATATTATGAAACCTGCATTGCCAAGCTAAAAGAGGGGACTGCAAATGCCATCTCAAATTGAGGTTGTGCACCATGGGAAGATGTAGAGAAAACCATCAATATCCTAGATGCGGTTTGTAATTACAAAAGCCTGTATTAGGCATCCAACGCCAATCATTCCACCAGAGTTTGGAAGAATGGATACTAGTTTTATGCAACATTTCAACTAGGAGAGTCTCCTTAACATCCTCAAAAAGTCTCTTGATTAGCCTAAGAAAGGTGAAATTGAACACTCAAATCATCCCATGAGCGAAGACTCATGGTGGCTCTGGAGAAAAAATGTCAATGAGTGCGAATGCCTTTCTTGTGAAAGCATAAGGCCTTGAAGCAAGGAAGACGGGCGAGAGGGAGCCCTTGAAATTGAATGAGCAGGGACCACCAGAGATTGTGCTGATTGAAGGAGAGACTATGTTTGAAACCATTTCCAGGCCAAAAGAGCCAGAGCTTAATAGCTTCCCAAGCACACCATATACTTTTGGTGATGAAAGACCCCTTGATATGCATCGGTTCTTTAAAAAAGAAGGGTTTGAAAGCCAATCACCTTCCAAGCTAGACGGTTGACTGGAAACTTAGAATAAATGCAATGTCTGAGAAGGATCTTACATGCTTCATTGTCAGAGATGGCACGGACAATCCATTTGACACATAAAGCCAAGCCTTGTCTCTAGGTTGAAAGTAAGCCAAGTCCACTAGAATCACACGGAAGGCAACAAATTTCGCATGCCATGCAATGGAATCTTTTATGATCCTCAGGGGAAGCCCAAATAAAATCATGAAGGAGCTTCTCAAGCTTCATATAAGAGGCTTTAGATGGAGCCCAACAAGAAGAATAATAAACATGGGTGGCCACTAGAATTTTAGAGCAAACTTGAAATTTCCTAGCCAACAAAAAGCAGTTTGGTAATCCAGAAAGAAAGTTTTTTCTCAATTCTGGATATAACCAAATTTGAAAGGTCAACCAAAGATGCTTGAAAGGCAAAGGGAATGCCAAGAAAGAGGAAAATTTCTCCATGATTAATCCACTTCCAACCATAGCTAATAATCCATGGAGGCGGTAGAAGGAAAGACTGGCGATAGCATTAAGTCTTGTGCCATTGAATAACCGACCCAAAAGCTAGGAAAATTGTGTCAAGACACCGAAGTGCTTCCTTAACATTATGTTCTTCCTTAATGAGAGTGAGAAATGAATCATCAGCAAAATGACCATTGACCAGCTGATTGGAGGAATCAGGAAAAACAATTCCTTTGAGAAGCCCAGAGGAGATAGAGTTAGCCAACAAGTAGCCAAACCCTTCAATAGTAAGTGTTGGCAAGAGACACTATATGGATTCATGGTTGTTGTCATTGATGGCAACAAAGGTCATCCCACATATCCGCAAGTCATGGCGTGCCTCTACCGGAAGACAGGATGAAGAACTATTGTGGTCCGGTGAACAAGAACAGAGCATGTGGCAAGGTCTGACAGATTGGTCCGGATCTCTCAGAGGAAGTGTCTTGGTGCAGTGCGGATTTGGGGAAGTCAAGAGGACTACCTTGAGTAGTATATTCCAAGGATTTAGCCTCCGGTGATGGACAAAGAAAAAGATATGAATAGCTGAGTACCGGATTCCTGAGTGACAGTGAGAACAGAGGAAGAACTGACTGACAGAACATCAGACTATTTTTCGGATGTGTTACTGTTGATGGTAAAGGTTGTGAAGGCATGAATCATGTTTGGCCGACATGATTAAAGATATCTACAAGTATATGCTTGATCCACATTACTTGATATGCAAGGATTCAGCCGACAGAACAGAGTTTGTGAGAAGATAGACTATTCTGGGTGCCGACTAGAAAGATAATGAAATCACTAGTGCGGATATATATAGAGGATGGATTTTGTTGTAAGAAGTGTGTTGTGGTATGTTGTATGCAAATAAGTGTAGAACAGAGTAGAAGCAGTAAGAAAGATCCGGTATGTGAAAGAAAAGCAGAATAAAGAGCAGAGGAAAGATGAAGTGCAGCAGATCAGTGTACTGAGCCTAACCGGAATTGAACTTCAGCATATGTAGATGCTTCCAATCAGTTCAAGTATTGTATAACATTCTTTTGTAGACAGTGTGTCTCTTTGTAGGTAGTGTGCCTCTTTGTGAGCAGTGTGCTCAGGCAGTGAGCCCTAATTGGCAAGTGCCATTTTGTAATTCCTTATTCTTCTAACAGAGAATAATCTTTGGGTTAATCACCCCGTGGTTTTCTCCCTTAACCGGGTTTCCACGTCAAAAATACTGTGTCATGTGTTTCTCATTTCATGGTAATGTTTGTTTGTCTGATTCAATGCTGCTTTGATTAATAAGAAAGTTCAAAAGAAGAAATAATTAGGATAACTGATTCACCCCCCCCTCTCAGTTATCAACAATTGGTATCAGAGCCAAGTTCCTCCTAATAGAGCCTAACAGCTTGAGGAAGATCTGGGAATTCAAATGGATGCATATGGTTTAAGGGAGCAACTCAAGACTGCCCTTGAGGATCTTGAACAGTCAAATTTTGAAGTCAATGAATTAAAGGAAAGACTCAAACAGGCTGATGAATTCATGAGAGAACTAAAAGACAAATTAAGTCTCTCTATGAAAAAGAGAAAGGAGCTGCTCCAACAATTGGCAAGCCAAACTGAAGAAAGCAATACAAATGAAGAATTGACTGAGAAAACCAAGTTATGTGAAAAGTTATCAAAAGAAGTCATTATGTTAAGACATGAAATGGAATCAGGAACTATAAAGTTTACTCAAGAGATTGAAGAAAAAAGAAAAGCTGAAGACAATCTAAGGCAATCTCTTAAAGAGAAATCAGAAGAATGCCACCAGATGGACAGGATTATCAGACATCTTGAATCTGATCTTGAAGATGCCAAAGATAATGAAGAAAAACTTGAGAATCAAATTGTCTCTCTCAAAAGAGATCTTCAAACAGCAAATGAATATAAAGAAAAATTCAAGATAAGTTCTGCCCAACTTGAAGTACTTCTTACAAGTCAAAAGAAGACAGATGACAAGTACGGTTTGGGATATGATAAAGGAGAAAGCTCCGGATCCGGTCAAAAGAATTTTGGATCAGAAAATCCAAGGAATAGGCTTGGAAGACCTCCGGTAAGACAGCCCAATGCTCAAAGATATCCATCTTTCAATGGATACTGCCACAGCTGCAATCACTTTGGTCACAAAGCTAATCAGTGCAGGAAGAGAATGAATCAGACTAATTCATCCTTCTCCGGACAGTGCTTTAACTGCAAAAGGTATGGACACAAGTCTCATGAATGCAGAAATATGCAAATAAACAAATCATTCAATGGTAGATGCTTTGCATGCAATAGAGTAGGTCATATGGCTAATCAATGCATATCAAGAGGTTATCAGTCAAAAATGCAAAGAAATGTTATTTGCCAAATCTGTAATAGGTCCGGTCATAATGCAAAAGTCTGCAGAAGCAAGAATCAGGACAAAAGAGGTCCGGTATATAATCAGAATCAAGACAAAGGTAAACAAAAGATGAATGTGGATGAAGTTAGGAATCAGATGAACAAGATTTGGGTGAAGAAAAGTTCAAAGAATGTAGAGGTTGGATCCGCACCAGACTTTGGTGCTGATATTTCTTCCAGAAATTAAAAAGTGAGCTCTGGCTCAGGGGGAGACTCAAAGAAAATCCTGTTCCCCCAGCCAATCAAGTGGTGCTGGATGTGACACAAGATGTGGAGTAAAGGGTTTGAAGATACCAGTCCTGAGATGATCCAGACAAGATTTCAGAGGTCCGCATGAAGATATAAAGAAGTTGTGATCAATCAAGTAAAGACCTGTTCCGGGAGATGCTCCGGAATGACAGAGGACTACAAAAGGGTCCGGAGAGATCCGGAAGTACATTATTTTACTCTGCGGACTGGACAGAATGTTTGGGATGTTCTTGTAATGTGTCATCTCGATTTATTCATGATTGAAAGATCCGCATGATGTTCATAGATCAGGACTGATCCGGGATACTCCAAGCTATCCGGACAAGGCAAACTGGAATAATATAGGTGGAGCATTTATTGCAAACAGATATTAGGGTTTGCGAAATGATATAAGGGATTTCTCAACAATCACTTGATCATTCCACATCCAAGAAGAAGCTAAAAGCGGAGCTCTGCAACAAAATTCATCAAGTTTACCGAAGATCTCCTGCCGAAGTCATTACATACAGAAATCAATCCAGCTACTCCGTGCAACCGAAGACGCAAAAGGTATTTTCCACTTTCGATATCTTGCTACAAATCTTTTGAAGAAATGGCTACTCCAAATATAGTAAAAATCTCAGATAGGCCCCGACCTGAATTTAAGAAACATCCATACAAGTCATTGGAGGTAGATCCCTTAGGAGCATTTTCCAGTGTTCCTCACGGAGTTTTACACACATAAGACATTAGGGTTTACATACATGCAAGCATTGAGGAATTTGGGGAATTCAAATTGAGAGATCTCTATCACAAACAACTGATAGACAATGCTTTTGAGCTTAAACCAGAGTATAAGGGTATCTAGAAGAAACAATTTGATCAATTCATTCATTTCCCCTGCTTTGAAGAAGATGAATGGGTCCGGTATGTACTGAGCAGGATGCATGACAACTTCCTATGGCTAGATAGACCCTGCAAGATCACAAAAGAGGCAATTAGAGCAGTAATTGGTCTATACTCTTCCGGAGGGATACCTATCCTCAAATCTGTCAAAAATAACATTGTAACTAAGGCCACCGGATCAAAATTTGATAAGAGGGCAATGACCATTGAAGATATTTCTGATCCGGATATCAAGTATGCGTCCATGATAATAGGATACAAGATCTATCACTCCAGTAGGGAGAATTCTGTATCCAGAACTGCAGTGTATACTGCCTATGAAATGCTAAGGAAGAATGCAGAATATGGTCTCTGCGAACTGCTCTTAAGCCAATTAATGGAAAATATATAGAAAATCAAGAAGGACAAAAAGAATTCCTTTAAGTATGGTACTCTTATATTATGTCTATTTTTCTACTTCATGAATGAGCTGCCCGGATCAAGTGGATGGGCATGGCAGAATGACAAACCTGTTGCAGTCCAGATAAGAGACTATCTACATGGGCTTGGGGATGCCAAAGCAAGAAATACAGCCCTATGGGGATACTTCAAAAACTTCCAAAGCATGATGCAAGCAAGAGAAAGAATTCCCCAGTCTCTTGTTGAAAAATACAAAGACTCAATGTGCTTTATGGTGGACACTGATCAGTGCCTAATGGAGGCAGTGGAGCCAAGGACTGTCTGGATCATGCCCATGGGGTATGAAGTGGATGAACAAATAGTGGAGCTGCATGTTCAACACATGCTAAGTCAGCCCAAAGATCCAAAGGCAGAAAGGTTTGGAACCTTTGAAGAGCTGAGTGTAAAGATACACGTAGAACTCAGGGAACCTGAGATAAAGAGGAAGGTGAGAAAAGAAGTTGAGCACATTGCTCAAGGCCTAGGCATCTCAAAAGAGGCACTTGATGCCAGCCGGGAAAAGAGAAGAAAATCTGAGGAAGAAAAGAAAGAGGCAGAAAAGAAAAGTAAAGAAAGTGTTCCGGTTGAAACTTCCACCCGGACCAGATCATCAAAAAGATCTGCACCTCCCACAACCAAAAGTTCAAAACCGGAAGTCCAGGCATCCGGTAAAAGATCTAAGACAAAAGCCACAAGGGCTTATGAAAGCCAAAAGGATGAAGAGGAAACTGAGTCAGATGAGGGAGTAAAAGAAACAAAGAAGCAGAAGAAGAAAGGATCCGGGAAACCCTCCACAGGCCAAGACAAGGAAGAAATGGCAGAAGAATTTGCTGAAAAGCCCACTCTATCCCTAGACAGTGTAGTCAAATCAGTCACTGTGGATGGGAACCTTCAACCGGTGGCTGAATTTTATGATGACTACAACGAGGCAGATCAAAAGATCCTGCAAGAAGCTATAATAAGGTACTTGAACATCTACAATAAAGCTTTTATTGAGATTATCTCTGAAATCCCAAAGAGCCTAGAGATGGAATTAGAGATAAGAAAGAACAATGCCATGGCAAAAGACCTTGAGATCAGGGAACAGATAGCTATTCAGCTATATCCTTCAATTGATCACAAAACAATGAACATGGTATTCAAAGACTGCAAGGATGAATTCAGGAGCAAAGCAAGGATGAATCAGCTTATGCTTGGTGAGACCGACAAGGTAGCCAAGGACACTGAAGAGATTCTCTGGAAAACCTTCAAAAGGTTTAATCTTCCTATTGTAGAGGACTTAGGTGCAGAAACAGCTGTGGACTTGGAATCATCTGCTCCGGAAGAAGTGGCCCTTGAACAGACTAACATCTCTCCTCCAGTTTCCCCTATAGTCTCCGGATCTCAAGAAGAAGAGAAACTACAGGAGAAAGAAGCAGCAGTTAAAGAAAAAGAGGTTGACAGCACCAAGGATGCAGAGAAAGAGAAGACCCCAACAGAGAAAACCACAACTGAAAGTGGTAAAAGTAAGGAAGGAGAAAAGATTCCAAAGGACAAAACTACAGAAGAGAAGAAACATCTGTCTCCAGCAAGAGACACTGCACAAATTGTTCAAGAATTCTTGACAAAAGCCACTATAGAAATTGATGAACCGGACCTGCTAAAAGGACCATTAGATTTTGACTCTTTGTCACCGGTGCAAACAATGAAAATAACCTCATTTGCAAATGAGAAAGTCAAAGAGAAACTACTGAAATCTCACATGGAAGACTGTGAGCTTATGGAGGTAGCATCTGGAGTGCTGGAAAAGATCATGCCATCTTTTCAGAAGGATCCCACAGCCTCCTCTTCCGGTAATCTCAAAACCTTAGTCAGTAGTGTTAGTACACATTTTGAATCTCTAGAAAAATCAGCTGAAGAAAAGGTCCGGAAGGAGTTTTTGGATAAAAGGTTCTCCGAGGTTCAGGGTTTGATCATTAATGATAGGAGAAACATGAACATTGGGATAAAGAGCTTAGAAAATGCTCTTAAGGATGGCGGTGAAATATACAAATTTTGTATCTCCTGGTCCAAGGTAACAGTGGACATTGAGAAGAAAATAAAAGCACAAGAGGACACACTACTAAGCTTGTCTCAAAGTTTTGATCCTCTTTCTTCCTCTATAACAAATCAAGAATGTCAGACTATTGCAGTCTTGAGTGAAATCAAGAAACTGGAGAGGGAAAGGAAAAATAGAATAAGCAGGTTGAGTGAGCTCAGGGGGTTAATTGTCCCTAAGCTAGAGGCCATGCATGAGGCCATAGCAGAAGCTCAAATCACAGCCCAGACAAGTGATCCGAAAGATCTAAAAAGGGCAGATGCATTTGCATTTTTGTTGAGTGGTCACATTTCAATTTTGGATAGAATGAAGCAAAGTTGGGCTACAGAACTGATCCAACTGAAGACATCTTTTGCAGACATTCTTCAGTATATGTGAGTATGTAAATATGCGGCTATGTATAGAAAATTTTTGAAAATTTTGGTGTGCGGACCCTACCCTTTGCCATTGATGTCAAAGGGGGAGTGAGGAGCAGTGAAAAATGAGGAATCCAACTAAGGGGGAGTTCCGGAAATTGTATATAAAGACAGAGCATCAGCAAAGGGGGAGCATAGTGTAAACACTTAGTCATTTTTCACTAAGTGTTGCCATCAATGCCAAAGTGGGAGATTGTTGGCAAGAGACACTATATGGATTCATGGTTGTTGTCATTGATGGCAACAAAGGTCATCCCACATATCCGCAAGTCATGGCGTGCCTCTACCGGAAGACAGGATGAAGAACTGTTGTGGTCTGGTGAACAAGAACAGAGCATGTGGCAAGGTCCGACAGATTGGTCCGGATCTCTCAGAGGAAGTGTCTTGGTGCAGTGCGGATTTGGGGAAGTCAAGAGGACTACCTTGAGTAGTATATTCCAAGGATTTAGCCTCCGGTGATGGACAAAGAAAAAGATATGAATAGCTGAGTATCGAATTCCTGAGTGACAGTGAGAACAGAGGAAGAACTGACTGACAGAACATCAGACTATTTTCTGGATGTGTTACTGTTGATGGTAAAGGTTGTGAAGGCATGAATCATGTTTGGCTGACATGATTAATGATATCTACAAGTATATGCTTGATCCACATTACTTGATATGCAAGGATTCAGCCGACAGAACAGAGTTTGTGAGAAGATAGACTATTCCGGGTGCCGACTAGAAAGATAATGAAATCACTAGTGCAGATATATATAGAGGATGGATTTTGTTGTAAGAAGTGTGTTGTGGTATGTTGTATGCGAATAAGTGTAGAACAGAGTAGAAGCAGTAAGAAAGATCCGGTATGTGAAAGAAAAGCAGAATAAAGAGCAGAGGAAAGATGAAGTGCAGCAAATCAGTGTACTAAGCCTAACCGGAACTGAACTTCAGCATATGTAGATGCTTCCAATCAGTTCAAGTATTGTATAACATTCTTTTGTAGACAGTGTGTCTCCTTGTAGGCAGTGTGCCTCTTTGTGAGCAGTGTGCTCAGGCAGTGAGCCCTAATTGGCAAGTGCCATTTTGTAATTCCTTATTCTTCTAACAGAGAATAATCTTTGGGTTAATCACCCCGTGGTTTTCTCCCTTAACCGGGTTTCCACGTCAAAAATACTGTGTCATGTGTTTCTCATTTCATGGTAATGTTTGTTTGTCTAATTCAATGCTGCTTTGATTAATAAGAAAGTTCAAAAGAAGAAATAATTAGGATAACTGATTCACCCCCCCCCTCTCAGTTATCAACAGTAAGAACATACAAAGAAGGAGCTAAAGAAAAACCTTGGTGAATTGATCGAAAAGGCCAAAGGCCTGCGACTGGTAGCCATTGATGGTGATGCAGGCTAAGGCATCAGCAAAAAGCATGCTAACCATTTGAAGGAATCTAGGGCCAAACCCCAAAGCTTCGAGCATGACAAGAATAAAAGGCCACTCAATGTGATCATAGGCTTTAGCAAAGTCAATCTTGAGAATAATGGTCTATTGTTTATAGTGTTGGGCCCGTCCATACCTTCCCAAACTGCAATAATGTTATCAAGGATGAACCGAGACTTGATAAAGCTAGTTTGCTCAGGGCGAACAATGCGAGCCAACATGTGGAGAATTTTCAGAGCCAGGTCCTTAGCTATGATCTTATAGGACATGTTGAGCAATGTACTTGTCCGCTAGTTGTAAATGTCTTTAGGATCCCTAGTTTTAGGTATGAATTTAATATTTCCTTTATTTATCAGTTTACCTAAAGAGTTATTGTGAAAGACCTCAAGATAAACATTGTGAAGGTCAGAACCAACATAGGCCCATGAGACTTTGTAAAACTCACATGGAAAACCATCACAACCTGGTGCTTTGTCATCGACCATAGAATGAACAACCTCCTTAAGGTCCTCAAGAGTGAGAAGTTGACCATAGAAGGCTTGCTGGGGATTAGAAAACCTGCATGGGACAACCTAAAGGCACTCTTGAAGAGCCTGGTCATGCTCAGCAGAAGGAGTATGAGCCATGAAGACTTTCTCGTAATGACGAACAAATGCTTGGAGAATATTGGAAAGCTCAAAGAGCACCCTTTGGCCTTCCTTAATTTTTTGAGGAATGACAAGCATGAAGAGCTTGAAAGAACTCTTTGGAAGCTCAGTCACCAACTTTAAGCCAGTGTAACCTAGCTTTAATTTGAGCTCCTCTTGCAGTATAATTGTCAGCAATATGTTTCTTTTGGCGAAGCTGAGCCACATGAGCTTGCAAGTCAGGAGAAAAAGGATTCGCAACAAGATTCTATGAGGCCTGACGGAGATCTAAGGTGGCTATAATCTTATTTTTGATTTGTCTTATAATCTTATCTTTATTCATATTTATGTTTTATCTAAATATCTGGCCTTATTTTATTTCTATTAATACATATTTTATATATGCATAATTTATTAGTCATTTATCTATTCATTATCATACATGTTTCTACATATTTACTCCATACTTTGAAATTAGCATCCTAGTCTTATGGTTTAATTATGTATAGCATAAGATTGACCTAGTTCAATCCCAAATGCATGTTGAAATAAACTTCAAATTTAAAATTTCAATTTCAACTTCCCTTTCCATTTGTACTAGTCATCATGAGTTTACTTGATACACATTCATTTGACTTATTAGTAGGTTTTTGTATTTAAGAACATTCAATTTCCCATTAGAATACATGTCTAGGAAAGGGATAAAAAGAATGTAGAGCACACTTCTAGTTTCTAATGAGAAAGAATCCATTGCATTAAAATCATATAAGCCATCTACACACTTGTGAATGTTGTCTTGGAATATTCATTCAAAGCTATAAACTTGACCCCCCAGAGATTTGACCTATAAGAACTGACCCTAGGAACCTTCTAGATTCCCAGTCATTATCCAGAAACACCATAGTGGATTCACAAGGGTCTTGAAATATTAGAGATTGAGTTGCACTATAATTTGAAGGTTACTTGTTATTAAATCATATTTAAATGTTAGAGATCAATTATGTGGTGATTAGGGTTGAACCTAAGGGGCTCAAAATCAAGCTATAGGGAATTTTAGGACATTCTTTTCATTTCAAGACAATCATCAAACATAGGACATAAAATTCAAAAAAAATTATAGTCAATCTTGTACATGATCAACTTCAAGAATTCAACATTAGTTTGAGAGCAAAGTACCCCTATTTGTCACATTTAATTTTTGAATTTAATTATCACAAGTATATCGACTTAGCTCTATAATCTAGTATAATCACACTTAACTATTAGAAGCCTAGATTATTTATGTAATGCAAGTAAAAGTATTTATCTTAATTACATTTTGGTGAACCTAACATTCCTACACCTCGTAGGTTTTGTTCTTATTCTAATTAGGGTTTTCAAATATGATATTATTATGATTATTCTTTATTTATTATTTGATTAGGATTTGATTTTCCTTTCATATTTTTTCTTCATAGATATATCTTTATTTTAGGGTTTTTGGTCCATAGTGTGACTATGCTTTCACCCATCCTTGTTGGTGCCTCTACGGTTTTATTTTCATATCTATTAGTGACTAATTTATTGATCTATATTGTCCTTCACCTCATTCCTATACTATTTATTCATTTTTATCAGGGTTTTGGGCCTTTATTGCATCATTTATTTGAACACTACCTTCCCACCTGAGGATATATATTTATTGCTACATACTTTATCATGGATTATCATGGTTCCTTATCTTTGACTACTATTCATGCTTCTATTATAGATTTTGATGTGTTTATACAATTTACGCCATTTGATTGTAACATCCTTGATTTAGTCATGTCATTTTATGATAAGGATAGGATCGTATTAATAGATTCCCTTATGGATAGATTTATAGCATTGTGATTGACCATAATGTAATACTTCACCTTGAAGCATCTTTTCATTATATGGTTTGACTTGTGACATATCTTTTGTGATGCATACTCATAATAGACCTTTTTCATTTAAATATATAGTCATGGATAATACTTTATGTAATGAGGTTACATCTCTTATTGTTGCACATAACATTGTTATGATTTTTGATACCATTGCTTCTATATGTCATGATAATCTTAAATTCATATGGCCTACACATCTGTATGTCTTACTTTTCATGATATGCCATTTTTATCCACTCATATACTTACTTTTCATGCTCTAACTGTATTACATACTCAAAATGCACCTAATGGGTATGACATGATTGATCAACTTAAGAACACCCTACTAAGATATCTCTTTGGAAACTTACACTTTCATTAGAAATTTGTAGACATGGTTTGAAGTAAGCATTAACTAAGATATTGGTTACATATAAAATAACTCCTAATGAGGTTGGCACTATATTAAAATTAATTTGAAATATTTTTCACCTTATGAGTTACCTTCCTCCACATCAAGTTCAACAACATAGACCATTATACATCATAGTCAAGTATGGGGACCTTAGAATTAAAATAGCTTTAGTTCATACTGGATATAAATTAAACATTTTTAGAAAATACTTTATGGATGTTATAAACATTGGATATAGTAATTTACCAAAATATGATGTTACAATATTAAAAGGATTTGATAATGTGTTCTAAGATTCTCTTGATTATGTAGCTTTACCCATTACACTTGAAACCATGTTCCATGCAATGCCTTGTGCTTTGGTATCTAACATTCTCTTATGTCATCCATGGATACATGCTATGGGTGTTGTTCCCTCAACATTTCATCAAAACTTACAATTCAATCACAATAATAAGACATGTGTTGTAATGGCTTATAGATAATGATAATCTATATTAATTTTTCCATGTAGTAGAGAAAAAATATAGATTTTAATATATCCTAACTAGTTCCAATTACACCATTTTAACTCAAAAAGACTTCTTCTCCTTCATCCATACCTCATGTTGATCTTGAGAATGATAGGGATCTCATGATTTAACACCACCACATGAGGAGGAATATGAAGTAGATAATAAAAATTATATAATATTCCTCCCTTACACATGGAACATGCAGTGCATGCATGACCACTTTCTACACATCATGATGATATCTCTCACAATGAAGGTGTTCTTACTCATAACTTTCTAAAGATAAAGTTGGTTATAATTCATTGTGTGATATATCATCTTGTTAGTGTGAACAGAGTACTTTATATAATTAATTCATTTCCTAGCTAGCTCTCCACTTAGGTCTTTTTCACACTAGGTTAAGTTTACTTAGGGACTTTTTCACTTTATCCCATATTGATTTTGTTTTTAGTCTCTTAGGTGGTATATCCTATATACCACCCTTGAGATTCTCTTGGCCTTTTTAGGCTGAGGGATGGCTTGGAGAAGTTTAGCCACAATATAAAATCCTGGGTCTACCATAGGGGTGTATTTTCTTTTCTTATTGTAGACACCTAAAATTGGACTGCTTCTGCAAACCAATTTTCTGTATCTCGCACTAATCCATTCCCCCAATCTGCATATCCCTGGTGATCAATTAATTCACCTAATTAATCCATTTAACCTTACAACCCTATCCTATTAATTGAATGAATATTCCTAATATTCATTTAATTAATTTATCCATTTCCTAATCCCTAATTAATTAGATAAATGCATTAGATTAGTTTCTACTTTCATTCAGATTTCACTTATCACACTTATCTACCACCTTCTAAAGCCAGGAAGGGGATGGTAAAACAAAACTATTATCAACAATATTTGAAATGGAATCTGGCTTTGTTTGATCAACTTGTGGTTGAGGCAAAGAGGAAGGGACATTAAACATCAAATGTAGGACACTATCACAATGACCGATTTGTTGAAGGGATGGAGATAGATTACTTGAAGGAGATGGATTGGAGGAAGCCTCATGGTTATCTTGAAACTACTATAGAGAATCTAGGACATCAACTTTGAGATTCTTCTTCATTTCCAGTTTGCACTTAGGCACCTCACTATCTTCTCCACATGTTTTCTTCAATTTTTGGTTATTTTTAGGTTCATCCCCTCCATCTCCTTGCTGAGACACAACTCTAGACTTGGTAACATACAGATTAGTTAAGGCCATCTATGAAGATAAAGCTACAAAAGATCCTTGTTCTTTTGAGACATGCTCTTTCTAAGGAGAATCACCACCTGTGTAGACAATATATTTGGACTTTAACCACCTTTTAGTCTTGTCCAATACAAAATATGATCACACATAAAGATCAGTAATTGCTTTTTTTGACCACCAAACATTGGGCAAAGGTTTAGAGATTTTAGTATAGTAGCCTCCATTAGTGATATATGAGTTATCATCCACCATATCAGGTATGACCCTACCCATCTTAAAAGATCAAATTTAGTCCACTGTTAACCTCATCCAGTCTCTATTTTGCACCTCATGCTCAACAACACAACCTTCCCAGTAATATTCAAGATGGGATTGATGTACATAAGAAGTTCCTCCATAAAAGTTCTTAACATAATCTTTATTATAAAAATATGGTTGAGTAGTAAAAAAATGAAAATTGAACTTGGAGAGAATCTTTTCTACATTTCTGGCATTGTCATGTGTCTTACATGTAAAATAAGTTAAATTATCCAGGAAGGGGTAACCCTTATTTTTCATATCATGGTATCTTTTACACACTTGTACTATTTTCTAGCACACTTCAAGAAAAACAACAAAGTCACTAGCATATTTGGGCAATTTGTATGGTGCACTTTCAAAGCCACCTATCCTCACATAAGAGATCTATCAAATTGGATGATAAAACTCCCATATTACATCATGAACTATGTTGCTTCTTTGGATATTCTAACACTGGGGTTATCATCGATATTTTCACATTGTACATAAAAAATGCATCATTAGCCCACCTTTAATGTTCATTCCCATTCTCTTCTTCCAACTATGGAGAATACCCATACACTGGCACATCACTAGAGAGATTACCAAATGTTCTCAATCCCAGCCACACTACTTGTGTATCAGCAATCATATAGAAAAAATAAGAGCACATGTAAAAGGTTCCCTTTTGTGGAAATTAACCACCTAATCATTAATGTGATCACTGATAATACTAGCCCAATCAATATACTATCTTTCACTAAAAAGTACAAGGATAAATTGGCACATCCATTTTTCAAATGAACTGGAATCATCATTTCCCACCACTCTATGTAACAGGCTAGTCGTATCAGATATGGCTTCTTTGAAATGAGATTGCTTCAAGTTTTGGGGAACTTGTGATTTACCCTTCTTCTCATTATTAAGTTAGTGTTTAGCTATGGTCGCAAGACACCATTCCTTTCTGTCAAGATAGTAATTCCACCCAACCTTGACACACATTCTAGCATATTCATCTCTTTCTGGTAACCTAAAGGAGTAACTGATTGATTTAGTGTCAAGTTTTGTGACAATAGTCCCATCAAAAGACTTGATTTCCCTAGTTTTTGCATGGTATCTTTTGACACATGCGAGCACCAAATCAGGGCATTAAACGGTTGATGAGAATCCCTCTACATGAGCAAGGCCACTAGACAATGTCTTATCTGCCAAGGCTAACCTAGGGTCTTCATTCATTCTATTCCAAAAATCCTTCAAATCTACATGCCCCAACTCTATATCTTTGATACCTGCCAGATTATTATCTATGATTGATGCAACATCAAAGCCTTGGTATTTGTACTTCATTCTATCCAGCTTGATGGCCCACCAGATATATGAGATGAGGACTCTTAGCAAAATTTGGCAAGTAATAACAGGTTTCAGGTGGGAAGCATATGTGGTACTCATGAAACCTTTTACTGGTAAAATACATAATTTTGAAATCGAAATGTATTCACACAAAGAAGAATACAGAGTGTCCACGAATTCACTGAAGTGTCTCTAAGCCAATTTTCTCCAAACTCTTGAAGACTAGATGCTTTGATATCTTTTGCAGCTATTTATGTGAATAAAGTATTCATATTCATAATAATTTGCATAATGCTCTAATAAATCCCATTTAATTTGTCATTCATGGTGAGGTCAAATTTCATAAATAGACTTCAGGGATTTTAAATGTGATAGGACTGATCATGCATGTGAAGTTACTCCTACTAATAATAACACAGTAGGATGTTTTAATCTTGACGCCCATCGGTGAGAATAATCTTTTTTTAAAGGTAAATCAGTGAGTGGATGAATTCAAAAACTAGGAGAATTGGCAATGTAAACAACTCTTCCTTAATGAAGAGTTGTTGTCAAATTGGTGAATGTGAGAACTTTTAAACACAATATCGGCCAAAGGAACAAGTTCAAAACTTGATATACTTGCTGATACATTTTCTCTTTGAAGTTTCCATTTTCCATTGATCAGCGAAAAACAAACTTTACAAACCAAAAACACTAGGACTCGCTAAGTTCATAAAACGTAAAACTTGTTGAAAAAGGGTTCAGAAAGGATTCGAGTTAGCGACCAGTGGAAAAGGACCACGGGAAACAAAGTTAGACCAAAGGAAGAGGGAAATATCACCTTATTGTTAGGTTCTAGAAAAGGTAAAATCACCAATAAAGTTTGCAAATGGACAAAGATGCCGATAAGAGAGGGGAGCCTAGGAACTTAGCCAAACTTGAAGGCGAAAGGATGCAGAGAAACAAAGACTTAATTAAAATAAACACTAGAGCCGAAAAGTTTTAGGTAACAGAAATGCAAGTGTGTTTTACAACTACAAAATGCACAAAATTGGCTATTTGGTTACTTTTATGTGTTCCATTTTAATGCACTTGCGCCAAGTGTTTAAAAAAATTGTAAATATTTTTTAAAAGTCTACACTTTACAAATTAAATCTGCAAGTACTAAACTAGATCTACACATTAGCACACTTATACACTTTTTTTTTAATATTGAAAAATGCAATTTAAAAAGGAAAAGCAGTCAAAGACCGTAGAGAAAAAGTAAAACATAAACAATAAATTGTAGAACAGTAGAGATGAAAACCAAAGACTGCTATCCTGAAGAAAGACAACAAGCATAAATAGAGCTGAAGCTGACCTAAACACCAGACTCTGCCAATCTACAAGTCCACCAAGACGTATATCCTTGATTGTCTTGCAGAAGCATCACTAAACCAGGGAATACATAAACAAACTAAAGAAGATTTTGGATGCACTGTCAATCAAAAAATCAGGGGCAGGTATAACTGTCCAAAGGTTTCCTTTCTCCATACATAAGATACCTGAACACTGTGTCAGTTGGAACTAGTTGGAACTATTTTCCAAAAGAGGAAACTTATACACTTGCATAGATCAGTTTTGCAATCACAAACTTGATCCACTTGGAAAACACTCAATTTCAAGTTTCTAGTCAATCATCATATCAAACCCTAAAATATTGACACCTTGACAAATCAATTTATGACCCTTCTATGTCATCTTTTCATAATCAATTTACAAATATTATTTTTAATTCATTTAATTTTCATAATTACTTGTTGCAATCCAAGATTATCTTACTTTATTGTTGAGTGATTTACTGTATTTAATTGATCATCCTAGATAAGATTTGAGGTAGTACATTTAGGGAGAGATTAGAGTGCTACCTCTGCACATGTCCACCGTCATTGGTGGAATAATCTTAGACCAGAAGCTAGGAGATAAGATTCCACGCTTGGCTGGAAAATTTTAATAGTGGTAAACAGAGTTGAAAACTTTTCAACCGACATTGTCTCTATTCGTTCATACTTTAATTCAAGTCCTATATTCTTTTCTTATTGCTTTATTCTCCAAACAAGACAACAAGTCACTATTATTACTTTTATGAGAAGTTTCCGCGCCGTTTCGATGTGATAACATAGAAATAGAGATTGAACATCTTTTACCAGGCATTTTATAATGATCATAGCATTGATAAATTCAATCCACTCCATGCATCTTATGTATCAATTTGCTAAAAGGCTACAAACCTTCTTATATGTATATGTAAATGAATCTGTCATCTATATTGACAGCGTAAGATTATTGATAAGATGGGATACAGGTACAAGGAATATTCTTTATCCGTATAAAGTTTTGAATTTTTTTTTTAATCTGAAAAGATTAATTAAGTTTTTTTAAATTAAAAAATTTCCCCTCCTAAATGCTTGTGCAAAGAAGATTTTGCAAAATATTCTATGGTATGGTACGGCTATATGGACAACATACGAAGAGAATATTTTTCTTCATGGTCCAAAGCAAAGCAGTCAGATTTTGATGATTTTATAGTTGATCTATACGTGTTTGCATCTTCTAGATGTAACGGTAATGTTAATTTTTTCTTAGAATGTTTTGAATGATTAGTGATTTGTAGATACCCAACATAAAACCCTTCTATCAAACCCTTAGTAGATATAGGCTCCTATATCTAATTTAGATAAAATAGAAGGAAAAACTTACTTTCTTGAATGCTTTGAACTTAATGGTATGATCGGATTTTCTCCATCAAGTTCTAACCTCATAGAATTTGGTATTTCTATTAAGTTTTTCTCTTTGTCTAGGTCATCATTAATCCAAGAGAAGAGAGCACTCAATTTTTCAAAAAATACAAGATTATAGATATCAAATTTCCATAGTCCATGATAATTATATCTCAGTGTTCAGGCTTTAACTGTGTGAAAGTTTTTTCCTCAACATTTCGGATCACACTCTGTGATTCATTGGGAAGTAGAGAGCAAGAGAAGAGAATTAGAAATGGAATCATTTCTAATTCTTTTCTCTTGCTCTCTACTTTCTAATGATGGATCATGAATCACGAAGTGTGATCTGAAGTTTGTTGAGGAAAAAACTTTCACACAGTTAAACCTTGAAACACTCAAATATAAATACAAGATTTTCAACCTAAATCTCAAAAAATGCTAACAAGAAGCAATGCCACAAGCTCTACTACTATGAAGGATATAACTATGAAGATAGCCACTCAAGATCAAGGAGCTCCAACAAAAGTACAAGGAGACCCAAAATGAGAGAATAACTCTATTATATCAAAAGCTCCAAATATATAATCAATGTGTGTGTGTGTGTGTGTGTGTGTACATCCATACATATATATACATATATATAGGCAAGGGTGAGACATAGGACAACATTGAATTGTGACAAGTGTCATGATCATATAAATTGAGACACAAAAAGTAAATGACCTAAGTAAACACAACTAACTAGGTGTGAAAAGGACGTAAAAGTAAACTAGTTATGTAATATACCTCGTTTGTACTAACACTTTTTATCCTTGTTCACTCTACAGGGGTTAGTCTAGGAGAACTTGTCTCCTTGTAGAAAATTAATAGTCCTTCAGGTATTTCTAAATACCACCAAGTTGCTAGAACTTTAGGAAGAGAAAAACATATACTTATCCATCAAGTGAGTAGAAGAGTAGAACATTACTAGATGAAGGGATGAGTTCAAACTCAAAGTATAGATTCATGACTATGACTTTGTCCTAGATCTACAAACTTTCATCTAAGATAACACAAATCTAACATAGACACTAAGATATTTCACTAATAGAGATGCATTGTTTCTGAATCAGACATCAAACAAATATTAAAATATTTAGGAAAAGCACCTATTATTTAATCATCAAATGAAATATTCTTATCTTCTTATTTACTTTCCTAAAATAATATAATACACTTATCAAAATACAATATCCCACAATTAATTATTTGTTAACCTAAATTAATTTGTATTTATTTATATATATTTCATTAGATTAGTTTAAGTTACACTCCAAATTTCATTTTACAACTATATTTAGCCGATCGATTTTTATATGTAAACATTATAATGTGAGACAATTCTCACGCTGTAAAAAAATTCACGTAGGAAAATTTTCTAACCTTGAACCTCCTATGGGTGCAAGTGCTAGTAAGGTTAGTGTTGATGTGGTTTTTGCGACTGCAACAACATTAGAATAAAACACTGGGTATTCTATCCTCTCTTGAGAAAATAGCCTCTCGAATGCTAAACTACGTGATCATACAAGAGTGCTCCAAGGTTCCTTTTGAGTCAGGTCTTGACTGGCTTGGGATAGACTTGGTGAAATGATGTGATTTGATAGTGATCACGAAGGGGACTTACACAATTATTCTTAGTATTTTCTTCACAAAGGAGGAAAAAGACTTAGATTTTGTTACTTCCTTGAAAGAGAAATAGCCTAGATTCCTTAAGTTCTACCACTAAAGGGGGGTGAATGATTTCTCAGTGAGGCTCCTTATGAACTATTCTTAGTATAGATCTAAAACAAACTACAAAAGATGGTTAAGGGTAAAGAGATCTAGGTGATGCAAAAGACTACTGCTATTTCATGGAAACTAAAACCATGCTCTGCTTCATCATGAGACAACAACTATGCAGAAATGGTGCAATCTTCCAGGGAGTTTATAAAATTTTTAGATTACTCAAACATAGAACATAAAAATGAAATATGTAGAAAGTAATCGAAGCTAAGCCTAAAATGAGTTCAGACTAACCATGCATTGGGATTTGCAAGCCATAAATCTCAAATGGTATGAACAAAGAATTCCAAACATACAACAACAATAATATTTTCTCACCACTCTAACTTTAAAGAAAACTAAAAGAAATTAAAGAAATGAGACAGATCTAACAAAAGAGCTTATGATTTGCCTTAAGAAAATGAGAAAACCATTCTAATACTCCAAAGAGTACTTCAAACACCCAAGCTTCAATGCTCATGTAATGACTTTGGAAATATCTGTTACAACAATCTTTCTCAAAACCTCAAAGTTTCTTGCTCAAAGATGAAAAAAGCTAAAACCTGTTGCAAGTACGGCCCTAAACGGTGTTGTCATTGATGTCAACATACTCTTGTTGCATTGATGTCAAGAATTGGATGAGTTATGTGTTGAGGATATTGAGAAAATTAGCCCCATCAGAAATAGAGAAGAATAGTGAAGACAGTGAAGTTCTATGAAGCAAAGATCCCAGAAAGTTGAAGATTAGAGTATCCACATCAAAGGGTTTGTAGATATGTGTCTGAAGGTTCTCTAGTCAAGATTTCAAAGGTCCGCAAGAAGATCTGAAGAAGTTACGACCATATGAGTAAAACTTGTTCTGACAGCTATTCAGTGGTGACAAAGTGGCACAAATTGGTCCGATGAGATCTGGAAATGCAATATCATGCTCTGTGGATTAGGTGACTTGTTTGGGAAGCTAATTTGAATTAACAACTCGATTGGCTCATGGTTTGGAGGTCCACAAGTAATCCTTCTAGTGTGACAGTGATGACCGGCTGTATTCTTGAGGCTCTGGATGAAGATGCAAATGATTTTAATAAGCAGAAGTGGTGTGGATGTTCTTGGTGATTCAAGCAAGCTTGTGGAGGTCTCCAGGTTGTGTCCAGTTTGTGTTGTTGGTCCACATTGAAGATTGAGCTTGTAATTGAAGATTTACCTTTGGGTAATGGTGTTCTTCCCAGTCCTAGCCAACCGGATGATGTGCACATGTTGCGGATAATCTTGATGATGTTTTGCAAATCATGGCATGTTCCTTGAAGAAGATTGAAGTTCTAGCTATGCATGGCCGATAGTACAGTAATGCGTAAGAAGTTTTTGTAACAAGTCAAGTTGTATTTTTGTAAATGCTCTGTAATCAAATGAGTATATGTTGTGCTGACTTTATTGATCATTCCAAAGCCGATGTCATGTATAAATAAGAGTTGCGAAGTTGTTTCAAGTCGTATCCTGTGTGGTCATGATGAGAAGGTGGTAAAGGAGAGGAGCAAGAAGAAGAGTAGAGGTATTGAACTTTAATGGAATTGACTCAAGCATAGTGAAGATGCTAACTTCCGATTCAAGTTTGTAATATCTATTCACTTCTGTAGACAGTGTGTCTCCTGTAGGCAGTGGGCCTCTTGTGAGCAGTGTGCTCGGGCAGTGAGCTCTAATTGGCAGGTGCCATTTTATTCTTCATATTCTTTTAATAGAGAATATAATCTTGGGTTAGTCACCCCGTGGTTTTTCCCTTAACTGGGTTTTCCATGTTAAAATTTTGGTGTTATTTGTGTTAAGTTTGTTTCTTCTCTTGCATTATTCCATTATGCTTTCATGATTAAATGTTTGATATGTTGTTGAAATACAAGAAGGTTTTAAGTGAATAAGGAACATAATTTTTGTGACAATTGATTCACCCCCCCTCTCAGTTGTCTATCCTTAAAATCAACAAAAACTACTCTTGCTCTTGTATTCTCTTCTAAAATGACAAGTCTATCTCTTTCTGAAAATTTTGGGGTGCTTTACAAATGAGGCCTTCATGCCTTTAGATAGGGTCCAAATACAAAAGGGGCCAAGATTTCATTGCCTAGAAATGAACGCCCATATATAAGGTAAGTTGTCTGATGATTTTGGTACTAATGAAGCATGTTTGTAAGCCCTTTACGAAGGTGGGATATTGTACCTCCGACACAAGTGCACATCTTTATTCTATATTGCAATCAAAGAAAGCCCTCTATGGAGGCGAGACAACATATCTCTTGAGCTAGTGTATATCCTTTTATTCAAAAGCCCTCTGTAGAGGAAGGGATGGTGTATCTCTTGAGCTAGTGCACATCCTTTTTATTTTAAAAGTCCTCTACAGAGGTGGGGTTGGATCTGAGACTATCCTCCCTTAAGCGTGTCTTTGGAAGTTGTTGTGGCATAAGCCCAACCATCAAATGTGTCTGTAGCATGTTTGAGATGGTGGGAACTTCGAAATAAGCTCCTTCCACCACCTTGTTTGTCATGTTTAAGATGTATAGTACATGTCTCTGGCATGCTATATGGTGCTCGTGTTTTATGTGTGTCTTCCATGTGTTTTCCCCCTCACATAGTGTAAAGGGTGTGGTAATGAGTCTCCCCTTCACTTGGGTTTTGTATGGTGTGTTCTCCCCCTCACGTAGTGTAAAGGGTGTGGCAATGAGTCTCCCCTATGCTTGGGCTTTGTATGGCATGTTTTCCCCCCTTGTCTATGAAGGTGACTGATTGTCATTGATGTCAAAAAGGTCTTGCAGGATCTTGGGTTGATCTTAGTAAACATCTGAAGGTCACTAATCAGGAGTATATCATCTTGTGTGTTGTTTGTTGTTGCAATGAAATATCTATTCACAATTTGTCATGATCTTCACAGATGTGGTCTTCAATCAGTATATCTCCAAGCACGACAAAGTTGAAATGATAAGATTCTATCAGGTCAGTATGGTTGCATGAAGTTTGTTCATCAAATGAAAGGTTTGTTATATTATTCTTTTGATTAGGAGCAGTTGCAGTAGTGAGTAATCAGATGTGTCAGATATGTTGTTTGAAGTTGTTTTCTTTGTATGAGTCTTCATTAGTGTTGATGACGATATTTCACTTCTCAAGGCATACAGTGAATTTACATCTACAGAGATAGACAAAGATCTACATATGATTTACTCATGGACTTTATCTTCATGTGGAATCAAAAGATTTGAGAAAGACATCAAATGTCATAAGCATTTAATAAAGCTTCAAATATGTTCAAGTTGGAGAACACGGGTTAAATATGAAAAAGTTTTCAAATGTGTGGAGTATGTTTTTAGAAAAAAACATTGAATTGTTTTAGAAGATCATATTTTATGGAAAGGGGCTGATTTTTTAAATATACTGTGGGGAGCACATTATAAGGAGCATTTTTTAAGGTGCTTTATGCATAAAATAAAAGCATTGAATATGCTTTATTTTTTAGAAAAATATGATCAAGTTTTTATTTTATTAAAGAAAGTAAGCAATAAAAAAAAAAGTCACGTATGACTTAAAACTTGACCCCACCTCATGTGCTTCGGTCTTACTAAAAGGAGGGAACCTGTTTGAAAAGTAACAGGCATCTATTTTTAGTGAAGAGCTTTTTTCATTAAAAAGCTTGTAAATATTTAGTAACTTATTAAATATCCTTTATAAAGGAAGAAGCCCGAATAAAATGGTAAATGGTTTCTTTTTTAAAAAAATTAGAAACTTTCTTCTTAAACTTCCTTTTTTAATGGTCATTCCTCTATATCATCAATTTAAGGATTTTTTATAAGGAGTTTTTTAATTTTTGTTGTTTTTTCAAATGTGAGAAAAATCCTTATGAAGAAATTTTTGTATATTGAAGTTAGAAAAAGATAAACATCAAAATTTCTTGAGGAGATTTTTTTGGTGATTTTTTTTAGGATATGAAGAGTCTTATTGAAAAAAATATGAAGGATCATTTTTTTGCAGAGAAGATGAACAAAATTTTTGAGAAGGAGATGAAAGGTTTGATGAAGACAAATTTTATTGAAGACTATTTTTTATTATTTTGCAATCACAGAATATATTTTTTTTACAGAGAAGGAGAAAGGGTTGGAGATTCTTGAACAAATTTTCATGATTTATTCTTTGCAGATTGGAGAATACAAAAAGAATATTCAAAAAGAAAATTGAAAAGAAATTGATTTTTTGCAGAGATGTAATTTGTTTGGTTCAGGATTTGTTGCAGGTTCTTTATGAGAAAAAAGTTGAAAGGTCTTCTTTCATCTCTAAGAGGGAATATGAATGGGATTTTGTTTTTGAAGATTGAAGAGGTCAGATTTAAAAATGCAAGAATATCAAGGAATATGAAAAGATTTTTCTGTGCAGGTGAAAGGTTATTCAATCTGTATAAAATTGTTTTTCAAGTGTATTGATGATAGGTTTTGAAAGACAGAAATGAAATATACAGATGATGAGAGATTGAATACATATAGTGTGAGTGATGTTGTGCAGATTAATGATGAACTGACAGTATCAAATACAGATACATAGATTGACAAGATTATCAGAAAGATAATATGCAATCGCAATGCAAATCAGGTTGTATGTAATTGAACAGAGATATACAAATTTAGAAAAGAATGTTATGAAATGGTGCAAATCAGATTGTGTTACAATCATTTATTGCACACCTTATTTTATGTTTTGATGATGGGGATTGGTTTGCCAGTGAGGCCTTATTTTAGCCAGTGAGGCTTGTAGGTCAGTGAGACCTAATTGTTTGCCAGTGAGGTATATCAGTGTAGGAAGTGGGTGCTTCTATTTGGTATTGGAGTTGGTGCTCCTAGATACATTTTGTATTGCCAGTGAGGCATGCTTTTCAGTTAAGCCAGTGAGGCAGTTTCGAGTGGTTTTTCTACCCCGAGAGGGTTTTCCACTCCAGTAATTCTTGTGTTAATCATATGCTTCTATGTGTGTATCTGCTTCTATGTTGAGATTTATCTATATGTGGTCCTGCTCATAATTTTATTATCAAACCTGTACATGTATGTGTAATAGTTTATTGATGACTTTCTCTTTCTGAGTCTTGTAAATTAAAAGTTCTAATAAGTTGCAAAAATCTACACAACACTGATTCATCCCCCCTCTCAGTGTTGTCCTGGACTCCTACAGTCTAGTGTAAAGGGTGTGGTGATGAGTCCCCCCTATGCTTGGGGTTTGTATGGGACATTTTCTCCCCTTGGTGTAGTGTAAATGGTGTGGTGATGACTCTCTCCTACATTCTTGGGGTTGTATGTTGCAATTTTTTATTTCCATGCATTTATATATATGAAAATGAAAAAATTATATCATTGTATTCATTGTGTCTTCAATATTGTCTTCTCCATGTTTTGTGTGCCTGTTATGTCTTCTCCCTAATTTGCATGCCTGATACCGTCTTCATTGTGTTTGGCATGTATACAATTTGTTTTCTCTAATGTTTAGAGACCGGGGGCTAGAAATAGTTCCTCAATCTTTGTGTATGCATTAGCTTCAAGTTCCTAGCATGTTTGATGTGTTTTGATTGTAGTTAATACATGTATGGGTCATAAGATCATATATACATTAAAGTGGGGGCTAAAAGTTATGTCGTAAAATGTCCCCCTAGGACTTTTACCTCCTAATTTTAGCTCCTAGGTCCCTTGTTTTCCATCATGCATGTTAAAAATGAATCCTGATACAAAATGCCCTGAAACCCATGATAAATGGGACATAGGGGACATTGTAGAGCTTACCCCTATCCCAAAATAGGTCCCAAGACAAGAGCACCCATGCCCTTGCCCTATCCTATTTTGGCAAGGTCCCAAATTTGAATGTTGGTTGGAAACCATTAAAAGGTGTCAATTGTCGACATCTTAAGTTTGAATTATGAAATTAAAGCGGGAATGCATATATAAGCATTTTTCAGACTTCATTTGTAAACTAGAAGATGATTATGATATTGTGGCGAACTTATGTTTCACGTCTCATTTTTATGGACTATATTATTATTCTAGATTAATTAACATTTACCATTATTGTTTTACTTTGAGTAAGTTTCACATGTGTGAAGGTAATTATTGTGAAGTTATATTTGAATAAATTAGAAAACTGATTTAAATATTAGATATTATCAATGTGATTATAATGATTCATTTCAGCTATGTTTTTGGAGACACTAACCTATTGATGTCGAGTTGAGTGCAAATGAATGCGGGTACTCATCGAAGATGAGAACATGGTTGAGGTAGAGGTGTTCTAGCCACTTGGCAAGAACTGATGGGATGGTTAACCCTGATGCAATCACACACTCAAGTAGTTTCATATGCATTTTCTAATGACTTATTTTTATGCATCAATGTGTGGTTAATAATTGTGATTGATGATTTGATATTTAGAAGATTATTGTGTTTTCAATTGTTATGAAAATCCTTTTCAAATGCATCATTTGATCACATAAATTCATGTCTTTTCGAATTATATTTTAAAAGGTGTATTTTATTGGATGCATTTTTATATTAATTAATAATAAATAAATAATGTTTTCCTAGATGGATGTTTGGAAGACAATATATTAAGTAGATTCAAACAATTATATTAAATTATAATATATATATATATATATATATATATATATATATAATTTTATTATTTCACTTCTTGATTTATTTAAAGTGATTGTGTTTTAATAAAAATAGTTAAATTATGTTAATAATATCATTATTATGTTTAGAATTTTAAATAAAAAGAATTAAAATCAACTTACTGACACACATGCGATAGTAAGCTAATTAAATAGTATTATTTTAGGATAAATAGAAAATTGAAGTTTTTTTTTAAATATTGCATTTCTCATGCAAACAGAGAAAGAATTGCAGATAACTAAAAAGTAGTGAATAAATCTAATTTGGGGGATGCCAAAAATAAGGGGGATTTTTGATAAAAGAGAGGGCATTCAGCAGAAGAAGGAACCATGATTATTAATAGAGAAGGCACTCGATCTTTTGCTATAGGAAAAATTATTTTTCTATATGAGCATCAAAGGAAAGGGAATTTAGTTTGGAGCAACTGTTTAATAATAGGAGAAAGGTAGCAATTGGATGGTAGAAGAGTGAGTGACCCAGGCAGAATCGACCTCTGTTTTCAGGTAGATAATTCCAGGTATTTTCCTTGTTATTTTGCAATTAATGAACTTTGTAGATTGACTGTTAAACTTGGTAAATCGACTTGTGTGTGAGCTTTCTGGCCTATGTTGCCTCTTTCCATCTTAACTATTCACCTTGGATTTATCTGTACCGCCAGTTACTTATTTTTGTTTTGTTGTTATTTTCTCTCTTCCTGGTGTTGACTTGCGGTTAGAAGCTTTGCTAGCTCTTTAGAAATCAAATCGACATACCCTTAATTCATTCCTGCCACCTTTATTCTTCTTCTATAGTAGTGATATAAATCGACGTATTGTTCCTATTTGATTGACCCTACTATTCTTGTTTTTCTAATTTTTACTACCTGAGCATGACCTCTTGCCAGCCGTTCTTATTCTCTTCCTGGTGATCTTTATAGTTTTGGTTTTATGTCTAGTAAATCACCTTTTTCCAGATCTTGATTTTAACCGTTGAAAATAATGAATTAACCAAATCCCCAAATACTGTTAAAAATTCTCTATTAGACATAGATGATATAGCTGTTATCTTTCTTTATGCTATTAGAAATCAGTTCTTAGTTAAGTATCTGATAGGGAGAACTCTAGGCTGCCTGCTCTAACATCCTGTAGGTGTACAAGACTGTTTGACAACACTAGCCTCTCTACCAATTCAATGTGCTAACAGACATCTTACAGAGATGGAAGACTCAACTAGTCTGCAATTTCAATACAGACCACCCTACTTGGTATGAGACGCACTATCTGTCTCCAGTACTTCCAAATTTTATGCTATCAAGGCTACTTGCCTTTCAGAGTCCATTGTCAGCCCTCCTCTCTAGGTCAGGGTCTTGACTGCTTGGCACTCACTGTCTGCAATCTCTTGTTTTCCACCCCTGCAATGTCCTATTCTCCTACTTGTCTAACTAGCCGAATTTCTCATAGAACTCGCCTAGGACAAGTGTGCATTTCCACTGGTCGACCATTCAGTCATTCCAAAACAAAAAAACAAACACAAATCATGGCTCTGCTTGATGGCCTCCATACTATACAAATGGGGCTTGAAGAACCTCAATGCAGAGCCATGGTTTATCGAAGGAAACAAAATTGCGGAATGGAAACTACCAACTAATTCAGAATAGAAACTTGCAAAATAGAACAGAAATACAAATAGGTCGAACTGTTGTGCTTTGATTTGTATTAAAAAATGTGCTTTTACATCAAAAATGCATTCAAAACATAATCCTCCCAAACTCCTTCACAAAGAAAATCCTGCATCTTATAGCTATCTAATTGTCCGTTACAGGACAATTCAGTTCTCAGACGGTTCAGATTCCAATTGTCGGTTCACCTACTGTGTTGTCATTCCATCATTGGAACTAAATCTGTAGTCTGGGCGATAGCCCGATACCAACTTGCTCACCGTGACAGTTTACCTTCACTCCTTGGTCTTTCCGCTTTGCAAACCGTCAAAGTTTGAAATTATTGCCTTGTCGACAATGTAATTTCCATATTGTGCTATAGATTGATAACTCCCATTGGAGTATCATTGCGACATAAAAGTTACTTGGGCTGATAGGCCGATCCACAGGATTGACTCCATTTGGCTTTCCTTTCTATCGCGGCATCGGTGTAACACATAAACTACTTAGGCCGATAGGCCGATATTGCTAAAACTCCACAACACCATTGCTGGATAATTAAACATGTCACGCCGATGACTTCCACGTGCTGGATATCGTTGAAATGATGTTTATGCTGGGCCAATAGAACTCTTAACTGTCTTCGGCATATCGTTCCAACTTAGAATCCAATTGGGATGATGGCCCGATACAAAGAGCTTAATGAAATTCACCCTTCGGCGTATCGTTGGAACCTATTTTCGTGTTCCAACGACAACCCGACACTACTAGGTTCCTTCACTTCGTTCTATCGCTATGACTATTCAACGGACTATGCCGATAGCCCGATATGGTATTCGACCCTTCCTGTCGTTGGATCGGTGGGACTCTCCAAGCTGTCTCGCCGATAGACTGATCCAATTTAAAATCATATCTCCCGCCAAAGTATTGAAAAGACTTCTCCCGCCATTGTTTTATTTGAGAGTACAACTGCTCCTAAGGAAATCACTTAGAAAAACATGAAACTGTAAGCAATCCACAATTTGCTATGTACAGGGTTGTGTCCAACCCTTGGTGCTCCTGCACCATACTCCCCCTGTGCGGAAAAGCTATGTCACCTCCGGTGACAATGAGGCGAAACCAATGCCCCTCTTTTTGAACTCTGACTCTGCAACCCAAGTGGCTTCTGATTCAGGTAGATTTTCCCATTTTATCAAATTCTCCATATAGACACCATGTCTAGTATGTTTCTGCACTCTTGAATCCAGTATTTTCTCTGTCTACAGTTTGGGTTTGTGGCAAAGTCACATCTATTGCTGTCTGTTCCTTCTCTGAAATGGATCCATTTTCTGTTGGCTGAGGACCCCTGTATGGCACCAGGTCTTGGACATTAAACACTGGTGAGATTGCCAAGTCTTCTGGCAATTCAATTCTATAGGCATTATTTCCATACTTGTTCAGGATTCTACAAGGACCAATGCTCCTCATCTGCAGTTTGGTTGGCATTCCTTTCTGCATTCTGGCTTTGTTCAAGTGCACCATAACCAGACCACCAACCTCAAACTGAATATCCCTTCTGTGGGCATCTACTCTATCCTTGATCTTCTGTGTGTTCTCTGTTAAAGTTTTCTTCACCTGCTCATGCACTTCTTTCATGGATTGTACAAAATCCTCTGCATGTCCACTTCTGTTCTCTATGTTTCCCATATTCCTGAGCTCACATACTCCTCTGGGATGCATTCCATAGACTATTTTGAATGGACTCTTACTAGTAGTCCTGTTTACACTATCATTATAGGCAAATTCTGCCTGATGAATGACAAGATCCCAGCTCTGTCCATATTATTTGGTTATACACCTTAACAGGTTGCCCAATGTCCTGTTTACCACCTTTGTCTGACCATCTGTCTGTGGGTGATATGCTGAACTGAAAGACAAATTTGTCCCCAATCTCTGCCACAACATTTTCCAGAAATGCCCCATGAATTTAACATCTCTGTCAGACACAATACTTGCTGGTAGCCCGTGAATTCTGATCACCTCTTTGAAAAACAAATGTGCTATGTGACTGATATCATGAGTCACCTTACAGGGAATGAAATGACTCATTTTGCTAAACCTGTCCACAACTACATAGATACTATCATATCCAATCTTAGTCTTAGGCAAACCAACTACAAAGTCCATGCTTACACACTCCCATGGTCTGGAAGGTATGGTCAAGGGCTGGTATAGTCCTGCATTTGAAGTGGTTCCTTTGGCCTTCTGGCAAACAATGCACTGCTCCACATACCTTCTGATGTCTCTCTGCATTCTAGGGCAATAATAGAATCTTTGGACTAGCTCCAGTATTTTATTCAAGCCAAAATGGCCACTCAGACTGCCATTGTGCTTTTCCTGTATGAGATTCTCTCTCATAGATCCTCTTGGCACACATAATTGTCCACCTTTGAATAGCAATCCCTGCTGCAAGGTGAAATCTGCAAACTCACTGTGAAAGTGATTCTCAAAAGCTTGACATACCTTGTATGCCTCAGCAAAATCTTCATCATCTTGGTAAAGATTCTTGAAATCTTCAATCCCAATGCTCTTCAATTGCACTTCCTGCATTGTGAGCAATCTTCTGCTCAAAGCATCTGCAACCCTGTTTAGTTGCCCCTTCTTATGCTTAATTGTAAAGGTATAAGATTGCAGGTACTCCATCCATTTGATATGCTTGCTACTTAACTTATCTTGTGAGTTTAGAAAACTCAGAGCTTGGTTATTTGTGTGGACAACAAATTCTTTAGGCAGGAGATAATGTCCCCACTTCCTCAATGCTTGGACAAGAGCATACAACTCTAAGTCATACGAAGAGTACTTACTCTTGGCTTCATTCAACCTTTCACTGAAAAAGGCTACAGGTCTGTTTTCCTAGTTTAGCACTGCTCCTACAGCTATATTACTTGCATCACATTCAATAGTAAATAGCTTATCAAAACTGGGCAACAACAAAACAGGTTGTGTTGCTACCTCTTTCTTCAACCTTTCAAAGCTTCTATTTGCAGTTGGTGTCCAACTGAATTTTGCTTTCATCCCACCCTTAATTGTATCCAACATGGGTGCACATATCCCACTGAAATTTCTTATGAACTTTCTGTAAAATTGGGCTAAGCCATGGAAACTTCTCACCTTTGTGGCTGCCTTTGGAGTAGGCCAGTTCAATATGGCTTCTACTTTGGACTTGTCCATCTTCAACTCTCCCTAGGACACCACAAAACCAAGGTATGCCAATTCCTACTTCATGAACTCACATTTCTCCAAATTTATGGTTAGTTGTTCATCATGCAGCTTTTTCAAAACAATGTTTACATGTTCTAGATGTTCCTCCTTAGTTTTACTGAAAATGAGAATATCATCTAGAAAAACAACAAATTTACCAATGTAATCCTTTAGGACTTCATTCATGAGTCTCATAAAGGTACTGGGTGCATTGGATAGACCAAATGGCATAACAAGCCACTCATACAGTCCTTCTGTGGTCTTGAAGGCTGTCTTCCACTCGTCTCCTTCCTTGATTCTTATTTGGTGGTAACCACTCTTCAGGTCTAGCTTGGTGAAGTACTTTGCTTTTCCAATACAGTCCATGAGATCTTCAATCCGGGGAATTGGGAATCTATACCTTATTGTTATCTTGTTGATGGCTCTGGCGTCTGTGCATAATCTCCATGATCCTCCTTTCTTGGGTGCCAACACTGTGGGTACTGCACAAGGACTAATACTCTTCCTGATCAATCCTTGATCTAGCAACTCCTGCACTTGCCTGGCAATCTCTTTGTGCTGATTTGGAGTCATCTTGTAAGGTGCCTTGTTTGGCAAAGACGCCCCTGGAATCAGGTCTATTTGATGGCTTATTGCTCTCTATGGAGGCAATGTGGCTGGTGTACCATCACTAATTATGCCTTTATACTTCTCCAGTATAGGCTGCACCTCTTTGGGAATCTCTATCTTCTTATCCTGCTGTCCTTCTTTTGGTTTTACTATGATGGCATAACCAATACCATCCTCCTTAAGAGTACTCAGAAACTCTTTTCCACTCACAACCAAGATATTAGGACTCTTTGTCTGAACTGCATCTTCATCCTCCAATGACTAAATCTTATAGGTGACCCCATCTTTTTGAAAAGAATAGGCATTCTTCTCACCATCATGTATTGCCTTTCTATCATACTGCCATGGTCTGCCCAATAAGAGAAGGCATGCATCCATGGGTAGTATATCACATAACACCTTATCCTTATAGCCGCCTATACTAAACTCTACCCAACTTTGTTCAGTTACTACCACATGTTGACCCTTGTTCAACCATGTGACTCTATATGGGTTTGCATGAGTAATTCTTTTCAGATTTAGTTTTCTAACTGCCTCATCAGAAATAATATTATCTGTAGACCCTGAGTCAATGATAATCTTACATACCTTATTCAAAATCTTACACTTGATCCTAAATAGTGCTCTTCTCTGGCTTGGTTCAGTCTTCACAGGCTCCTTCATCAAAGTTCTCCTTATCATCAGATTCTCCCCTTCTTCTGAGTTCAGACTGACCTCAGGTGACTGGCTGTAGGATGCAGTATCTTGGACATAGTGATTTCTCTTATCACCTCCTTGAGAAGAGGATGTGCCCTTTTCTGGACACCTATATGCTGGATGACCAAGATTACCATAGTTGTAACACTTCTTGTTGGTGAAATAGGATCCTCTACCTGATCCTCCTGACCTTCCTCTGTTAGATCCTCTTCCTCTGTGGTTTCCCTTACCACTTGACTCCCCACTCTGTTCTGTGAGTTTAGATTCTAATTGGGATCTACTATCAGTATTCCTTCCACCAAAACTTCCTCTGTGTCCTCGGTTGTCCTTACCTCTTCCTCTTCCTCTGCTATTTGAATCTTGTTTCCTTTTGCTTTTCTCCTCCACTTTCAATGCTAACTGATAGCATTTGTGCACTGTTGTAGGACACAACAAACTAAGTTCTTCTTGTATACTCCATTTCAGGCCATTTAAGTACCTTGCTACCTTTATGCTTTCATCCTCCATCACTTTGGATCTCAAGCATAGCTTCTAGAATTCTTCAGTGTATGCACTGACATCTAGTTCTTTCTGCCTTAGGTTCTGCCTCTTCCTATGCAACTGGATTTCATAATCTTCTGGCATATATGCCTCTTTGATCTTAGCTACCATTCCCTTCCATATAGCTATTGGCTTTTTATCTTCTTTTGCTCTTTCATCTTGCACAAATTTCCACCAGGTTGAAGCAGCTCCCCTGAGTCTAGATTTTGCAACCTTTACTTTCTGTGCTTCACTGACACCATCACATTCAAAGTGATTTTCCAATCCTTCTATCCATTCCACAACCAAATCTGGGTCCATTTTCCCACTGAAAAGTGGTACTCCTTCCAGTGTTTTGCCACTCATCGCCTTCAAGGCTTTCAAGAATGGCTCTTCTTGCATTACTGGGTCTGGTGTAGGTTGTTCATCTTCTACAGTCAGACCTTTCTCCTTATCTTCAGAGTCCTTCACTCTCTGTCTAACTTCTTCAGTCTTTTGCAACATTGCACCTAGATTGCTCTCCATTTCTGCTAGTCTCTCCTTTAGAAGTCTAGTTTCTTCTTCCTGCTCACTAACCTTCTTGGCCAGTTCTGCATTGGTCACCATCTTCTCAAATCCACTGGTTGATGACATACAATTCCTCTATTCCAAACTAGGAATAACCCAAATCTTATGGCTCTGATACCAATTTGATAGGGAGAACTCTAGGCTACCTGCTCTAACATCCTGTAGGTGTACAAGACTATTTGACAACACTAGCCTCTCTACCAATTCAATGTGCTAACAGACATCTTGCAGAGATGGAAGACTCAACTAGTCTGCAATTTCAATACAGACCACCCTACTTGGTATGAGACACACTATCTGTCTCCAGTACTTCCAAATTTTATGCTATCAAGGCTACTTGCCTTTCAGAGTCTATTGTCAGCCCTCCTCTCTGGGTCAGGGTCTTGACTGCTTGGCAATCATTGTCTGCAATCTCTTGTTTTCCACCCCTGCAATGTCTTATTCTCCTACTTGTCTAACTAGCCGAACTTCTCACAGAACTTGCCTAGGACAAGTGTGCATTTCCACTAGTCGACCATTCAATCATTCCAAAATAGAAAAACAAACACAAATCATGGCTCTACTTGATGGCCTCCATACTGTACAAATGGGGCTTGAAGAACCTCAACGCAGAGCCATGGTTTACCGAAGGAAACAAAAATGCGGAATGGAAACTACCAACTAATTCAGAATAGAAACTTGCAAAACAGAACAGAAATACAAATAGGTCGAACTGCTATGCTTTGATTTGTATTCAAAAATGTGCTTTTACATAAAAAATGCATTCAAAACATAATCCTCCCGAACTCCTTCACAAAGAAAATCCTGCATCTTATAGCTATCTAATTGTCCGTTACAGGACAATTTAGTTCTCAGACAGACAGTTCAGATTCCAACTGTCGGTTCACCTTCTATGTTGTCGTTCCATCGTTGGAACTAAATCTGTAGTCTGGGCGATAGCCTGATACCAAATTGCTCACCATGATAGTTTACCTTCACTCCTTGGTCTTTCTGCTTTGCAAACCATCAAAGTTTGAAATTATTGCCTTGTCGGTAATGTAATTTCCATACTGTGCTATAGACCGATAACTGTAATTTCCATACTGTGTTATAGACCGATAACTCCCATCAGAGTATCATTGCGACATAAAAGTTACTTGGGCCGATCAGCCGATCCACAAGATTGACTCCATTTGGCTTTCCTTTCTATCGCAGCATCGGTGTAACACATAAACTACTTAGGCCGATAGGCTGATATTGCTAAAACTCCACAACACCATCACTGGATCATTAAACATGTCACGCTGATGACTTCCACGTGCTAGATATCATTGAAACGATGTTTATGCTGGGCCGATAGAACTCTTAACTGTCTTCGGCGTATCATTCCAACTTAGAATCCAATTGGGCCGATGGCCCGATACAAAGAGCTTAATGAAATTCACCCTTCGACATATCGTTGGAACCTATTTTCGTGTTCCAACGACAGCCCGACACTACTAGGTTCCTTCACTTCGTTCTATTGCTGTGACTGTTCAACGGACTACGTCGATAGCCCGATATAGTATTCGACCCTTCCTACCGTTGGATTGGTGGGACTCTCCAAGCTATCTCACCGATAGACCGATCCAATTTAAAATCATATCTCCCGCCAAGATCTTAAAAGGATTCTCCCGCCAAAGTATTGAAAAGACTTCTCCCGCCATTGTTTTATTTGAGAGTACAACTGCTCCTAAGGAAATCACTTAGAAAAACATGAAACTGTAAGCAATCCACAATTTGCTATGTACAGGGTTGTGTCCAACCCTTGGTGCTCCTGCACCAGTATCGACCTTTTTATGTGTGAAAATCAAACTCTTAAACATAGATGAAACTATTAGTTTCCTATAAACATTCCATTATTGATTTTCTATTCAAAACATATTTGTAAACATTATCACAACACGATAGTAATTTGATTAAACTCTGTTCTCTATTTGTTTTTATTTCTGCAATAGTTTCTATCACAGTTGCAACAGGAAGACTATTTTTATTGTTGTGGACTTCCTGTCACAGTTGTGACAATAAGGTTTTTGAATAACTTGTGAACTTATTTGGTTATAGATAAATGGACTGAGAAAGTTCCTGTTATAGATTTGATAGTGAGATTGCTTAAAACACTTAGAATACTATTTATATTGTGAATTATGATTGAAATATGGACTTGGTGATTATATCAATGGATGCAATTGTATGAACAAAAGATGGATTATTGCTTGGAAAGTGTATTTCCTTGATTCATGTTTTGGGAAAGTGATTTTTAATGATTTATTGTGAACTTTGATCCTTTTATTTTATTATTTATTTATTTACTTGTTCTTGGGGAAAGAAATAGATCTTTATCTAGGAATGTATTAGGTTACTATCTAGGCTAGGATGTTGAATGTGGATTTTCAAAGATAGCTTTTCCACTTTTCAGGAATTGAACTAGGTTACTACTTTAAAGGATTAGATCTAATCAAGATGACATTGAAAAAGATGTTTATTTTGTCTAGAAAACTTATTTATATATATCTCTACCACATCCTGTTGTGAGACAATCTGCTTTTCAATTAGAATTGCACATTCATACATCAGGGTTTCATTAGGTGTTCCCTCCTGCTAGTTCTTTCTAGGTAGCTAGACATTTCATGTAGGGCTAGGTTTCCCTTGTTTCATGAAGGGATCTGGGGAAGTGTAATTACTTCCTGGTTGGATGGAAAAGAACCTGGGTCATGTTCCTATCTCTTGGCTTGCAGGTGGTGGACCACTTGGTTCGTGCAACTGATGAACATATTGATTTATTTATTCTTGTTTTACATGATTATTGTAACTTGAAATTGGATGTATTATGGCATGAATGCCCATGAATTTTGTATATTATTTATAGTGCTTTTACCTGGATTGAGCACGTGATTTTGTAAGATTTAATGACATTTTGATTCATATTTATGAGATTGTTCATTTTACTTGTCATATTGTAATTAGGCGGATTAATTACACCATTTTTTATCTTTTATATAGTAATTAAGTGGATTAACTACATCTTTTTACTTTGGTTATTGTGATGTTGTATTTAAATGGATTATTTACTTCATTTGCTTTTGTGATGAAATTGTGGGCTTTACATTTGGTATCAGAGCTCCAGGTTGAACACTGGGGCCTCTATTTTCTTTTGGGACTATTGTGCTAAGTTGTGAACTTGATACAGATTATCCATCATGAATACTAGAAACACTGATTGAGGTGAAGGATCATGAATTGGTCAAAATAGAGGAAACCATGGAGGTGCACGTGGAGGTTCATATCATGGTCGAAATGCTGGGGATCATGGAGATGCTAGTAATGATCAAGATAGAATATTGGACCGTATTCTTTCTCTCTTGACCCAACAAGACACGAGGATGAATGCTCTTGAGGAGGAGATTAGAGGAATTCCTAGAGGACATAATGCTAATGAAAACCCAAGTGTTGAGGCACAAAATGAGAATCCAAGGATAGAAGTTCAAGTTCCTAAAGTTGGAGCTAATGCTAATAATCAATCAAAGATTGCAGAAGAATTGGGGAAAGACCTCAAGAAAGTATCACCACCGAAATTTGATGGAAAGACAATTAGAGATGGAGCTGAAACCTAGGTAATAGAAATGGAGAAATACTTTAGGCTCCAAAACCTTTCAGATCACACAAAAGTAATGTGGGGATCTTACAAGTTGATAGGTGAAGCAACAACATGGTGGGACAATGAGAAGGCAAATAAGAAGTTGTTACCAGGTGAAATAACGAGAGATTTGTTGAAATACACTAGACAACTAAGAGGGGGGGTGAATCAATTGTCTCAAAACTTTAACTACTTCTGCACTTTAAAACATTAATCACTTGCCCACTAATATTATGATTAAAACATGAAAGCATGAAATCAGAAAATTAAACACAATTGCAAGATCAAACACAAGAGACACTAGATTTTTACGTGGAAAACCCCAAGGTGGGGAAAAACCACAGAGAGGATTAGCTCTCAAAATATATTGCAACCTCTAAAAAATTGATGTTCAGGCTTGGTCACTCCATCGGCCTAGAACATGCTGGCTCACTGCCATGAAGTATAGCTAGGTCTAGTACGCTCACTCCCTCAACCCTAAACCTAGAAAGATTACAATGAGGGTTGTTAAACCCTACTGGTGGCTCACTGCTAAGATTAGTATCTTCTTCATGTTTGAGATTAATACATTGAAGTATAGTAGTTCCTCTGCTCTACTATGCCTTTCCACTTCTTTTTCTATCTTTGCATCTTCATTGAAGGACACCTTTTCCACAACCAAATTACAAGTATATATATCATTCATCAACCTTGGAATGTACATCAAGGTTGGCATTACAAACATTTACAAATTAGGTCTTGACCTATTACAAGAATTAAGCTAAGGAACTATAGAAAACATGCATGTGGATCATGTCATGCCTTAGCTAGGACTCAAACATGATCTTCCATGCCACAACACATTTTTACAATCCTCAAGAGATCTCCACAATTATTGGAATTAACCAAGTCAACTAAGACTGGTTACACATTATGTTATCTGGGAATAATCTTCAAACACGATTTGAATTATTTAACGTGGACCAATGTAAAGGTAGGAACATGATCAGGAGGCATCCACAAACAAGTTGAAATCACCAAGAGCAACTGCACAAACTCAAACCACTTTATCCATGGGATTCTTCACACCAGAGCACATGAACTTCACTATCTTCAACTGTCATAAAAGAAAGATAGCTTGTGGACAATCAAAACATGAACCATTGCAATTGTAGGCACTTATCATCTTCCCAAACTTTCCTCTAGAACCGCAGAGAAAAATACTTCAATGCAGAGAAATGCGGAGAAAAATACTTTCTCTAGCACCAGTGAATAATCAGAAAAAGTAGGTTTTACTCTGGTGAATGTAACTCACTCAATTCTTCACATTGAAGGCTCAAAATTAGGATTTAGCATTTGTAGACATGCCTGTAAATAAATTCCAATATGCAGACCAAGATGTTCAATCAGAAAGAAATGTGGAGCAATCTTCTGGACTGCTCTTTAGTATGCATTTCATTGTCTTCACCATAATTTACTACAACTCACTGTTCCTCTGGAGGATCAAATTTTCTCAATATCCTCAACATGTAAAGCTTCTAAACTAATATAAAGATAGGATATAGTTGACACCAATGACAACAAAGATATGTTGACATCAATTACAGCACCGATTAGGCACATACTTGCAACAATCTCCCCCTTTGTCAATGATGGCAACATATGATGTGAAAAACCACAACAACCATCATGACAAGATTCTCCCCCTTTCTCTTTACACATCTACATTCTTTCTCTCTAAGTTTTTCACATGATTTCTCTCCCCCTTTGACATCAATGATAAAGGGCACATACTTGCACTCTGTTGTTCTAATCCAACTTTCTTCTGAAATCTCTGACTACTCCCCCTGAGAAGTAGCCCTTAAAGAATCAATATGGATTTGGAGGTGGGACTCTTAAACACCATTGTTCTGGTGCATTCTTATGCATCTTAGTTCAGAGCAGGAGGGGTGATAACCCCTAACTTTTCTCTAAGATACTCAAAAGTGTCCTTGGGTAGAGGCTTGGTGAAAATGTCTACAATTTGATCTTTTGTAGACACATACTCCAACTTGACTTCATTCTCTATCACTTTTTCTCTCAGAAAGTGATATCTTATGGATATATGCTTTGTCCTTGAATGCATTACTGGATTCTTGGAAATTTTTATGGCACTTGTATTGTCATAAAAGATTGCAATTGGATCTTCATATACAACTCTAATGTCCTTCTATGTCTGCTTCATCCATAACACTTGAGTGCAATTGCATGCTGTTACAATATATTCTCCTTCTGTGATAGATAGAGATATTGAGTCTTGTTTCTTACTTATCCAAGATACTAGCCTTTTTCCCAAGAAGAATGCACCTCCACTTGTACTTTTCCTATCATCAACATCTTCGGCCCAATCTACATCTGTGTATGCATGGAGAGTGAAATCATTATCTTTTGGATATCACAATCCATAATATGTTGTTCCTTTTAAATATCTCAGTATTTGCTTGACTGCCATCACATGTGATTCTTTAAGTTCTACTTGAAATCTTGCCACAAGACAAACTGCATGCATTATCTCAGGTCTAGTTTGGGTCAGATAAAGTAATCCTCCAATCATAGATCTATACCTTTTCTGATCTATCATACATGAGTCATCATTTTTGCTCAACTTAGAACCAGTTACCATGGGAGTGCTTACCGGTTTAGAGTCCTCCATCCCAAACTTCTTTAACAACTCTTTCACATACCTAGACTGAGAAATGAAGATACCTTTATCTGATTGATTAATTTGCAAACCTAAAAAGAAATTCATCTCACCAAACATTGACATTTCAAATTCATTTTGCATTTCCCCTACAAAAATTATGCACATACCTTCATTGCCTCCAAAGATAATGTCATCCACAAAGATTGCCACAATTAGGATTTGTTTATTATTGATCTTGAAATAGAGATTGCTGTCGGTAGTACCCTTACTGAACCATAATTGTATCAAATATTTACCCAATCTTGTATACTAGGCCCTAGGGGATTGTTTTAGTCCATACAAAGATTTCTTAATCTGCACACGATGTCACTTTAATCAGATGACTGGAATCCTTCCGGTTGTTCAATATAGATCTCTTCCTCCAATTCTCCATTCAAGTATGCAGACTTCACATCCATTTGATATACCTTGAAATCTTTATAGGATGCAAATGCTAAGAACATTCTTATTGCTTCAATTCTTGCCACAGGTGCAAATGTTTCCTCAAAATCTATTCCTTCAACTTGAGAGTATCCTTTGCATACTAATCTTGCTTTATTTCTTACTACTTCACTATTCTCATTCATCTTATTTCTGAAGGCCCATTTGGTGCCAATTAATTTTTTGTCTTCTAGTCTGGGGACAAGATCCCAGGTCTAATTCTTCTATGTCTACATTAGTTCTTCTTTCATAGCCTTTACCCAATTTGCATCATTGCAGGCTTCATTTATAGTCTTAGGTTTAATCTTGGAAATCTAACAAAAATTCACTTGCTCTTCTGTAGCTCTTCTTCTAGTCATAATTCCTTTGCTCTTATCTCCTATGATTTGATCTTTAGAATGATTTAGTTTTACATACCTTGGTGTCTTTGTGATAGTTTCCAGAGCTTGTTCCTCTTCATCTGAATTGTCTTCATGTTGTACCATTTCTTTGCCTACAGAAGCATCTAGTTCATTTGATTCATATCCACTTGATCCTTTTTCCTTGCTTTCATCAACTTTGACATTTGCACTTTCAATGATCTTCTTCAATGTGTTATTGTAGCACTGGTAGGCTTTGCTCTTGGTAGAGTATCCAAGGAAGATGCCTTCATCACATCTTGCATCAAACTTACCTAAATCGGCATTCCTTCTGATATAACATTTACTACCAAAGACTTTGAAGTATTTCACAGTGGGAACTTTACCATGCCACAATTCATAAGGAGTCTTTGACCTATTACCTTTGATCCGAACTCTGTTTAGGATGCATACAATAGTGTGAATTGCCTCTCTCCAATATACTTCTGATAGGTCAGCCTCCTTCATCATTGTTCTAGAAGCCTCTTGAACTGTCACATTCTTCCTTTCCAATACTCCATTTTATTATGGAGTCCTAGGTGCAAATAATTGTCTTTTTATCCCTTGATCCTCATAGAAGAAGTTAAACTCATTTGATGTAAATTCTCCACCTCTATTAGACCTCAAGCACTTGATTTTCAAATCTATCTCATTCTCAACCATTGCCTTAAATGCTTTGAACTTTTCTAGGGCTTCTACTTTTTCCTTTAAGAAGGTAACCCAAGTCATTCTAGAGTAATCATCAATCAACAACATAAAAAATACCTATCTCCTTGCAAACTTCTTACTCTAGTAGGCCCACAAAGATCTGTATGCACCAAATCTAGCAGTCCTCCAATAGATTGGTCCTTGCTCTTGAAGCTTGTTTTTGTCTGTTTTCTAAATTAGCACTTCTTGCACAATGTATCAGTAGGCTTCACAAGTTTGGGCAAATCTCTTACAGCTTGGGTGGAGCTTATCTTCACAACATTATCAAAATTGACGTGACACATCCTTCTATACCATAGCCAGCTTTCATCAACCTGAGCCAACAAACCATAGTTATTATTTCCTTTCAGATGATAGATATTTCCTTTAGTCTTCTTACTAGTTGCAATCACTATTCTAGAACCTTCCATGATCGTGCATCCATTGTTCTTGAATCTCAAGTCATAACCCTTGTTGCACATCTGACCAACACTCAAAAGATTATGTTTTAATCCTTTCACATACAAAACATCTTTAGTGTTATGCTTGCCATCAAAATAAATAGATCCTTTTCCATAGATCTTGCCAGCTGTGTCATCTCCAAATCTAACCAATCCTCCATCATATCTTTCAAAACTTACAAACTTATTTTTGTCACCAGTCATGTGATGAGAGCATCCACTATCAATAACCCATTCATCTTTATCTTCAACAACCTAAACAACCAATGCACTTTCCACTGGTTTTTCTTCCTTCACACAACTAGTAGGATTAGTAGACATAGGTTCTTCTTTAATAGCAATAAACAAGCATTCATTACCAGAAGTACTGCCATTATTTGGATCATCGTCTAATACTCCATCATCATCAAGATCTTCAACATAGTAACATTTCTTTGGAATCTTAGGTCTATCAGGTCTTGGCCTAGGAACTCTTGTGGGACATTTAGAAGCATAATGATCAACTTTACCACAACTAAAACATTTAAAAGGTAATTTGCCTTTGTACTTACTAGTACCTCCAGGCAGACTATTAACAAAGTTGGCTTCAAGTTCTTCAAGCTCATAATCTAGTTCCACCTTGTACTTGTCAGATCTGGGGGTTCTTTCTAAGGTGTTGGCCTTGAAAGCAATCTCTATCTTTGGAAGGGAATCACCAAGTTCTCTCATTTCAAAAGCTGTCAACTTCCGAAGCAGCTGATCTTTTATAATCATTGTTACTGTCATTATTCCCTCAACTGCGGCCACTTTATGACTGTATGCTTTAGGCAAAGATCTAAGAATTTTGTTTATAATTTCAATGTCCTTAATTTTTCTACCCACATATTTAATGTTGCTTACAAGTTCATCAATCTTTTGCATGAAGGATGTTATGTTGTCATCTTCACTCATCTTCAAACATTCATATTTTTCCTTTAGACTCTGTAACTTGGCGCACTTTACAAAATCATCTCCTTCATATAGATTCTTCAGCTTGTCCCAGATTTCATGAGTAATTTCTAGCTCCATAACCCTTATTACTTCGATATCAGATAGGGCGCTCACCAAGGCATCTTTGGCTTTTATGTTCAAGTCAAATTGCTTGATTTCATCTTCAGTCTGTAGGCCACCCTTCAGAATTTCATACTTGTCTTCAGTTATTTTCCAAACACTATATTCATGCAAATTTTCTAGACAAAGTAGTTTGTCCCATCAAATCACAGACTTTCCTTTTTATATGACATCTTGGATTAGCCTCAAGCTATTAAGCTTTCTTCTGAGGTACTTGGCTCTGATACCAATTATTGAAATACACTAGACAACCAAGAGAGGGGTAAATCAGTTGTCTCAAAACTTTAACTACTTTTGCACTTTAAAACATTAATCACTTGCCCATTGATATTATGATTTAAACATGAAGGCATGAAATTAGACACTTAAACACAATTGCAAGATCAAACACAAGAGACACCAGATTTTTTATGTGGAAAACCCCAAGGTGGGGAAAAACCACATAGAGGATTAGCTCTCAAAATATATTGCAACCTTTAAAAAAATGATGTTCAGGCTTGGTCACTCTGGATGGGCCTAGAACATGCTAGCTCACTGCCATCAAGTACAACTAGGTATAGCAGGCTCACTGCCTCAACCCTAAACCTAGAAAGATTATAATGAGGGTTGTTAAACTCTACTGGTGGCTCACTGCCAGGCTCACTGCCAAGATTAGTATCTTCTTCATGTTTGAGATTAATACATTAAAGTACAATAGTTCCTCTGCTCTACTCTGTCACCTCTTTTTCTATCTTCACATCTTCATTGAGGGACGCCTTTTCCATAACCAAATTACAAGTATATATATCATTCATCAACCTTGGAATGTACATCAAGGTCAGCATTACAAACATTTACAAATTAGGTCTTGACCTATTACAAAAATTAAGCTAAGGAAGTCTAGGAAAGATGTATTTGGATCATGTCATGCCTTAACTGGGACTCAAACATGATCTTTCGTGTCACAATACGCTTTTGCAATCATCAAGAGATCTCTGCAATTATTGGAATTAACCAAGTCGGCTAAGACTGGTTACACATTATGTTTTTTTGGGAATAATCTTCAAACATGATCTCAATTCTTTAACGTGGAACAATATAAAGGTAGGAACATGATTAGGAGGCATCCACAAGCATGTTGAAATCACCAGGAGAAACCGCACAAACTCAAACCATTTTATCCATGAGATTCTTCACAGCAACGCACATGAACTTCACTGTCTTCAATTGTCATAAAAGAAAGATAGCTTGTAGACCATCAAAACATGAACCATTGCAATTGTAGGCACATATCATCTTCCTAGACTTTCCTTTATAATCGTAGAAAAAAATACTTCAATGCGGAGGAATGCAGAGAAAAATACTTTGTCTTTGGCACAAGTGAATAATCAGAAAAAGCATGTTTTACTCTGGTGAATGTAACTCATTCAATTCTTCACACTGGAGGCTCAAACTCAGGATTTACCATCTTTAGACATACCTCTAAATAAATTCTAATCTGCAAACCAAGATCTTCAATCAGCAAGAAATGCGGAGCAATCTTCTGGACTATTCTTTAGTATGCAACTCACTATCTTCACTGCAATTTACTGCAACTCACTGTTCCTTCTGGAGGAGAAAATTTTTTCAATATCCTCAAGATGTAAAGCTTGTAAACTGATAGAAAGATAGGATACAGTTGACACCAATGACAACAAAGATATGTTGACATCAATGACAACACCGATTAGGCACATACTTGTAACAAGATTTTCTTGCAACTTTTTAGGAAGAGATGGTTACCATAGTTATTCTTCGACAAGAAGATGATAGAGTTTTAGAATTTTGTTCAAGGAGGTATGTCTATAACCCGTTATTGGGAGAGGTTTTCACATCTACTTAAGTATGTTCCATAGTATCAAACAAATGAGAGATTTTAGATTAGGAAGTTTATTTTGGGATTAAGGCCCCAAATTGGAGCAGAGGTAGACATTCATAATCCACTCAATATGGATGTAGTTTTTGAGAAGGAAATTAAAAAAGAGAAGAAGTTGCAACAAGAAGCCAATTACCATAAGTAAAGAGATTTGAAGTTTGCCAATAAGAAACCTCAAAATAATCAGCAGAACTATCAATAGAATAACAATCAAGGCAATAATAGGCAGATCAAGACTTTGAAGAGAGGTAATGATTCTCAAGATGGAAATGGGGGATACCAACTTGGAGGAAACAAAAGGGGTGGCTATAACAATAGAAACAACAATCAGAGGGAAAGAGCTGAAGGACCGAGAGCACCTAAGGCTGGATGCTATAATTGTGGAGGAGAGCATTATGCAAATGCATGTCCATATAAAAGGGGAAGCAAGAATCAACAAGGAGCACCTCAACATCAGATTCATGCCACAGTGGACAATTGGCAAGTAGATTTCCAAGCAGCACGTATTCAGTTTCAAGGTAAGCTCTACGGACTACCTGTTTCTATTTTAATTGATACTTGTACCACATAATGTTTTGTAGATCCTAGAATAGTATCTAAGTTCAATTAGACCTAGGCATATGGAAAACTCTTGGATGGTATAATATGGCAATATAGCAGAAAAGAGAGTAGACTCATGTCTAGAATGTAGTGAGTTAGAGCTTACTAGTTTTTAGATGCAAGTTAATCTATATGTAGCACCTTTAGGCTCTTATGATGTAATTCTAGGAATCAACTAGTTAGCTAAACACAAGTCTCTAGTAAACTATGAAGACAAAGTAGTTAGAAGTTTGGATGACCTAGGAAATCAAGTGGAGATTAATGGATCTAAGAGATCTTTAGAGCTTAGACAAATCTTGGCTATGCAATTGAAGAAAGCCAAGAGGAAAGGGTGTGCCATTTGTGTCATCCCAGTAAAGGACCTTGAAAAAGAAGAACCAATGTTCAATAACTACCCAATCCTTAGAGATTTCATAGATGTATTCCCTATAGAGTTGACAAAGTTACTACCAAAGAGAGAATTTGACTTCTCAATTGATTTGCTACTAGGGACTAAGCCTCAATCTAAGGCACCCTACATGATGACTACTATACAATTGTATGAGCTTAAAGAATAATTGTAGGAGTTCCTAAATCAAGGGTTCATTTGACCTATTGTGTCACCATGGGGTGCACTGGTCATCTTTGTGAAGAAGAAGGATGGTACTTTGAGACTATGCATTGATTATAGGATGCTTAACAAAGCTACTATAAAGAACAAGTACCCACTCCCAAGAATAGATGGGCTCTTTGATCAGATCAAGGGAGCTACAGTGTTCTCAAAGATAGACCTTAGATCTGGCTAGTATCAATTGCAGATCAAGGATGAGGACTGTATACACTGAAAAATGACACGACTCTGTCTAAAAAAATATTCTTAATATTTATTTAGTCTAATTCCTCTATCAATAAATAAACAAACAAATATATTTATTTGATTGATATTCTCCCAACAAATTAAATAAAATCATTTATTTAATTAAATTCCTCTAAATCTTCCTACAAATTAAATAATCTAAATTATTTAATTAGTTCTTCCAAAATCATTCTAAATTAAATAATACCGATTATTTAATTGTTTCTTCCAATAATATCTTCTCTAAATTTAAATAAATCAATTATTTATTTAAGTTGTCTATTTCTTCTAAATTGAGTTATCTCTAAATATAATTCAATCAAATGTGCACATGCAATTAAATATTCCTAATATTTAATAAAGAAAAATATCTTCTCATTCTCATGCAAATCCCTTCTTGTTTTAAAACACTTAACTGATTGATCTATTCTTTTAATTGATTAATCTCTTTAGTCAACTCATTCTTCTATTTTATTAATTCCTCTCATCCAAAATAGAGGACATATGTCCTCTTCCTATTCATGCACATTCCTCAACTGTTCTATACCGTTGATCTTCTCATTCTTTCTATATCGTTGATCTTCATTCTCTCAAGTCTATAAAAGCAACCCTATTCTTCCATTTCATTCATCCAAGCTTTAAGTAATCTTACTTTGCAAGAATCACAGCGCGCCTTTGGCACCAATTCCTTCATTGCTTGCGATCAACCACGTTACCATACTATTACCATTGTTGTGAAGCTCATCTTCATGGCAAAGCTATCATAGCCGTTCCCAATTGGCAATCTTGAAAAGGAAGCAAAGAAGTGCACTCTCTGAGGGTCCTATATCATACATGCAAGATCGATTGTGATAGGTGACCAATGGAAGCTTAGGATCAAAGAGGTTTGCTTTGTGTTGTTCATTGTTTGATTGAATCTCTTTTATTCATTATTTCATTGTGTTATTTGGATTATTTGATATTTATTGATTGATCATTCTAATTTTCTGATAACATTTTTGGTGCCCACCGTGGGGCCTTGCCACAAATTTAACCCAAAACTGAGTTTTTGTGTTTTAGAAATCCATACACAAGAGGAAACTGCACATCTGACACATCCTAACATGCATCCACTATCTGTTCCAGTGCATACATTCTTCCAGCGCATACAGTCTCTGATCCGGCACATATACTGTCTATCCTAGTGCATACATTCTTCTGGTGCATACAGTCTCTATTCTGGCGCATACATCCTTTGATACGGTGCATCTGATATTTTAGTGCATCTCTACTATTTTCATGTGCTTTTGACCTTTGTCTTAGTGCATATGTATTGTTGCGCTTATGTCCTCTATTACGGTGCATTCAATCTCTGAAGTTGCGCATCTGTTTTAGGTAGTTGATTTTAGGGTTTCCTTAAAGTTTCTGCTAATGCTAACATTTTTTTACAGGAACACTCTTGATCTGTCTGTAGGCTAGGTACTGGTTTAGAATGATATAGTTGCACTTGTTAGCTCACACTTCAATTTCTAATAGGAAAGTAAATGGATCCTCATGCAAATCTCACATAGTTTTAACTAGGAAGGCGGTAATTGAATCATTGCTATCTTGCATATCATTGAATCGTTGCTATATTGCTATCACTTCAAAGTTAAACAACTCACTGCTATCTGGATAAAATTAAACACATCATTGCTATCTTGGTAAAACTGCACCATTGCTATCTTGTTATCACTTCAAAGTTAACAAATTTCTGTGCTTGCCCAAGTAGATAGCTCATCTAGTTTTTCTCATTTTAACTAGGGAAAAAAAAAACCATTGTGTTTTGTGTTTTGGGAATGATACTAGGCCTATTGTCTCCCTTATCTTGGGTGACCAAAATTTCAGACATATCATTTTCGCATGTGTTTTTCCTTTAGAGGGGCCTGCTCTTAGATACCATTCATCCAAGTAGGAACAACCCTAAGTAGTAACAGGCTAGATGCCAAGCCCTTCCAATCCAATATAAATAAATTGTGTTTGTAGTGAAAGCTTCAAACAACGAGTGCAATTGTGTTATACCGACAGCCAACCTCCCCCAAAACCCTCCAAGGCGCAACCCTTGTAGGCTAGGAGACTCCATAACGGAGAGTAGTGCTGCCGCATGTATAACCACTCTAACGGTTGCCTTTATTAAACACCTTTGTATTAGTGGCCAAAAACCCCTATAATCCGGTGTAGGGAAGGGTGATGATCACCTCCTGAAGATGCCTCGCCTAGAAATAGGGAGAATTTAGTTTTCTACTGTCCTTTGAAGCCTAGATCTGTACTTGCTTTCTTTTAGTCCAAAAAGAGTAAAAAAAATCACAAAAAAATAAAAAACCATGAAATCATTCTTTGTGTTTGCTGTGTCTTCTTTCCATAATTGATTAAATCAAATCAAATAGACCTCCCTTTTCAACCAAAGATACCAAAAACATAAAAAAATTGAATTTTTTTTGCAAAAACACTAAAAAAACTAGAGTTGTTCTTTTGTCACCTTCTGCTATGCATTTAATGTGACTTGTTGCACATCTGCATAGACTTGCTACACTTTTACTACCTGTTACGGTGCATTTAATTTTTTCCAGTCTTGCACATTTGTGTCAACTTTTGGCGCATTTACCAGTTTCTGTGGCGCATCTATTTCGACGCATGCATAATAGTGAGTATGTCCACAGTCCTTGAGAAGAAAAGTTTTCCATTTTCAGATACCCATTTTAGTCTTGTTCAGGATTCTGAGATTAGATCTTACCTTGCAGTCACTTTTCCATTCATTCCTTAGCATACCCTCTCTCTCGTCAGTCGTCTCATCCACCTTCTATCAGGTCTTCCTAAAGCAGAGTCAAAAGTTTCCCATATTAGATTAGCATAGGTCCCCTTTCTCGGATCACTTTGGATTCAAGTAACCCTAGTAAGTCGCAAAACTTTGCTAGTGGTCTTATTGCAGGATTAGTCCCTACACAGTAAGACAGGTATCAAGTACCCTTACTAGTGGCTATCATCTTGTATCGGTTGTCTTTCTTAGAATCATTGATCGAGAGAGTCCTTTGTCCAAATCCTGTCATAAGTATCCTATTCACAGCAGTCTCCACCGGCATCTTACCAAAATCTCTAGTCCCTTCCTACTTCATCCCGCATCACCTTGCATGGTTCTTACCAGATCTCAGTACCAAAAGCAATTTGAAATGGTCGAAATACCAAAGCACATTGGATCTTCTCATGACGAAGAGCCTGAAATCACCCTGAAAGAATACCAAGAAGTCATACAAAATAAAAACTTTTAGCATATGATGGACAAAGTCCTCCTTGAGGACCCTCAAAAGTACTTTCTTCACCTTGCAAGCCTAGGGCATAAGCTCCCCTCCAACTATGATATTGATGCTTTGAAAGAACAAGGAGAGGAAAGAATCCCCAAAAATAGTACAAATGAGGAAATCCCCCTAGAAGGAAAAGGTAAACAAACAATAGACCAAAACATGCCTATGGACGCGATGGAAAAATAGATTGAAGCCTTACAACAACAGTATGCAGAATTCAAAACAAGGACAACAACAAAGACTTATTCATTGGAAGATATCTCATCCTACCCATTTGACAAAAGTTTGAAGATGGTACCCTTCCCCTTTCAATTTTAAGCTCCCAAGTTTGACAAGTACAAAGGGAAAGGGGACCCTAGAGATCACATTTGGGAGTTTAGCACAGCATGCTGAGAAGTGGCTCATAATGACACTTACCTCATGAGACTTTTTCCTAGATCCCTAGGGGGTCAAGTAATGGAATGATTCTCAAGACTTCCTCTGGGCATTAAAACTTTCAATGAGTTACTAAACCTTTTTGTCACGCACTTCTCTTACAACATAAAGCATGAAATCTCCATGTTAGACCTTTGCAACACAAAGCAAAAGGGTGGTGAATCCTTCGCCACCTTTCTACAAAGGTGGAGACAACTTGCAAGAAAGTGCTTGTATCACGTGCCAGAGAAATAGCTGACATAAATATTTGTCCATAATCTAAACCCCGATCTTAGCTACCAAATACAAATACAATGCCCCAACTCATTTATGAAAGTCATTGAGATGGGATTGTTTATCGAAAAAGCTATGATCACCAAGGGGCAAATCAAGATATACAAGGACACACCTAACTCAAGCTACACAATGGACAAATTGAAGTTTTGGTTGAAGAATAAGAATGTAGTCATCGATGGAGTGGTGGATGCCAAGGTAGCGGCTCCCAAGCAACAACAACCTATCCTCACTCTAAAAGGAGAGGCAAGTAACGTTCCATCCAACAAACCATTCTCTCGTGAACCCCGACATTGGTTCACATCCGATCCTAAATGAAAATTTACACCCCTAGGAGAGTCTCAAGAATTTGCGCTAAGAAAGTTGCTTGCTAACAACGAGATCACCCTTCCTCCCACTAGTGATTATGAACCACAAGTAAAACCTCACTATTGGAAAGACACCTATTTTTGTGAGTATCACAGAGGAAGAGGTCATACAACCAATGACTGTATCTGTCTCAAACATGTCATCCAAGACATCCTTGATCAAAATCAAGTGGGTACTCAAAAACATACCTCAAATGAGATGCACATTGCATACAAGGATCCACTCCTAAACCATGACAGGCCGTATAACAATAACAACAACAACAATGGCCATAACAACCGCAATAGGCAAAATCAAAATAATGGGCAAAACAATGCCAACTATGCCAACGTATCATTCAGCTATATGGTCCACTGTATAACAAAGTGCACATCCTAAGTCAATGTGATCACTCCCAACCATTAATCGGGACCTAACAAGAATGACTGTAGCATCATCACCCATAGTGGTAAGGTCACCTTGAACACTCAACCTCTAAGGTCATCGCATTCTCCGTCTCACCCGCACACTTATAGTGTCCTAGACCAACTCCGAAAGACTCCTGCCCACATTTCTATCCTTGAGTTGTTGCGTCTGTCTCCTTCACATAGGGAAATTCTTGACAAAGCCTTAGTGGAAACAACTGTTCCCACTAACTTGGCCCAAGAGAAGTTTCAAGCCATGGTAGGTAATCTAACCTCCTCAAACACCTTGTCATTTTCTGACTAGGATGATCTATCCATCTCACAACCTCATAATATGCCTCTGCATATCGTCGCCTTCATCCATAAACATCGCATCAAGAGGGTTCTCATTAATGGGGGAGCTAGTTTAAATATTTGCATGTTGAAGTTAGTCCTTACATTGGGGTTCTTTGAAAATGTAGTTGATCCAAGGAAGAAAATTACCATCAAAGCCTATGATGAAGAGGAGAGAACTACCAAAGGAACAATGGTTTTTCCCATACAAATTGGACCAGTTATTAAGGACGTTGTTTGTTAAGTCCTTCATAGAGAGCTAGCCTAAAACATCCTTCTAGGTTGACCATGGATTCATGCCATGAAGGTCGTTCCCTCTACTTATCACCAGTGCATAAAGTTTCCCCATAACGGCAAGCAAATCACCATCCAAGGTGACCCTGATCGCTTCCAACACTGCAATACTATCCGCTCCAAGCTAGATTGTATCATTCCTAACAACTGAGCCTGTACATCCCCTATCCCATAGCATGACCATACCTCTGAAGCTTCCTCATCTAGACCTAAAGAACAATAGATCATTATCAAAGAATCAGGCGTAGGGGAGTACTCCATAGAGCACAACCTCAATCTAGCCAAAATGCCTTTATCCCCAAGATCCTTTGGTCGACCCAAGCATTTTCCAAAGCCATCTGCTCCTCCTACAACTCCCTTTTTCAAATGGGGGACCTTATTCGATTGAACCGAAGAGAGAGATGTCTTATCCTAGTTCTACATAGAAGAGTTAGACACACCGCAGGAGCCAGCTAGGCTCCCAACGGAACTCTATGGGCGCGGTGAGACTATCTTGCATAGGATGGGCTACGAAGGACAAGGACCTATCGATCTAAGAAGAGAATGCATAGTGGAACCCATCCAACCCTCTTTGTCCTCATTAACAAGAAATACAAGAGGACTAGGCTTCCAAGACAAAGGCAAGACTAAGACAAATGCTTATTTTGTGGAACAGATTCACGCACTCCAAGATGACAGTGATATAGATTCCAATGAATATGAGTGGGAGGAACTCATAGAGCATTCCTATGAGGACAAGGGAGTGGATAACATTTCAACCTATAGCCCCTACCATGAGGGACAAACGCTGATGCAAAGACCAGTAGAGTCTAATTTGCCTATTCCTGAGAGTACGACCTTCGAGGATGGTTCGAGTTCTATCGAGATAAACAATTTGGAGGAAAGTACCATCCTAGACTCTATCCCTACCAATACTCCTCACATATCCATTCAACATATCAACGAATCAGATCTATCCTCTGACTCCCTTCCCCTTGTGCATCCCAAGCTTATTGACTAGGATCTATGAGGCACCCCAAAATTAGATATGTTCCAAAATGACGATGCCTATATTGACTACATGGAACTTAGGGACCACCTACCCCAAGGAGATCATAAAGCTAGCTTCTCCATTGAACTAAATACCATGGCTTACTTTGGAGAGGGTGCCAAGCCTTCCAGTCACAAAAATATCAAAATCAAAACTGAATCTGATGGTGAAAACCACTCCGTGGCAATGTCAGATCCTAAAAAGTAAAAAGTATCCGATGGTGAAAACCCACCTTTGGCACCTAACGATGGAAGGCTTGACACTCTCCCCAATGACATGCATCAGGAGAGGTCTTAGATTGTGGTAGAACCTATAGAGCTAGTCAACATTGGAATAGAGGAACAACCTAAGATCATACACTTCACAAAGTCTCTCACTCCTCTAGAAGAAACCAAGTTTATACCATTCTTCAAGAAAAAATGAGGCAAGTTTGCTTGGTCCTATGTGGATATGCCTAGTCTAGATCCCAATTTGATCCTGCATCATCTTCCACTGGATCGGGGAGTGAAGCTAGTCAAACAAAGCTTAGAAAGATGCATCCGCACATAGCATTACTAGTCAAAGAAGAACTCAAGAAGCTATTGGAGGTAGGGTTTATCAGAGCAATAGACTACCTAGATGGATATCCAACATCCTTCTAGTGTCCAAACCTGATGGCAGAGTCTGATTATGCAATGATTTTAGAGATCTAAACAAAGCTTGTCACAAGGATGACTTTTGGTTGCCCAACATAGATATCATTGTGGACTTAACAGTAGGGCATACCATGTTGTCTCTCATGGATGGCTTCTCCAGATACAATCAGATCAAGATAGCACCTGAAGATCAGCACAAGACAACTTTCACTTGTCCATGGGGCACTTTTTGTTGGAATGTCATGCAATTTGGGCTAAAGAATGTTGGAGCAACATATCAATGAGCTGTGACCACCATATTCCATGATATGATGCATGTAACAATGGAGGACTATGTGGATGATATCCTTGCAAAATTGCTCACAAGAGAATCACACCTGGATATACTTGAGAAGGTCTTCCAAAGACTAGAGAAATTCAAAGTCAGACTAAACCCAAAGAAGTGTGTGTTTGGAGTCACCTCAAGCAAACTCCTAGGTTTCATCATCTCAGCTAATGGAATAGAGGTAGACCCGGCCAAGGTCAAGGCTATTATGGAAATGCCGCCATCGAAGAATCTCACTCAATTGAGGTCCCTGCAAGGGAAGCTACAGTCTATCAGGTGGTTCATATCACAGTTAGCTAACAAGTGCCAACCTTTCAGCCATCTCTTGCATAAGAACATTCCATTTCGATGGGATGAGCAGTGTGAAGAAGCATTCAAAAAATTGAAGGAATACCTTATGAATCCACCTATTCTCATGCCACCTATCCAAGGCAAGCCTCTATTTCTCTATATATCTGCTACATCAACAGCTCTTGGAGCCCTACTAGCAAAGCATGATTATGAAAATAAGGAAAGGGCCATATACTATATCAGTCGCACACTAGTCCGCTATGAACTACAATACTCCCAGATAGAAAGATTATGCCTTGTGGTGGTTTTTGCTTCCCAGAAGCTACGCCATTACATGCTGGCACATTCAGTTAAACTCATAGCAAAGTTCAATCCACTCAAATACCTCTTAGGCAAACCAGCTCTTACAGGTTGCCTAGCTAAGTGGGTAATGTTATTAAGTGAGTATGACATTGAGTATGTAAATAGAAAAGCTATGAAAGTTTAGATCATAGTAGATCAATTAGCAGAGGCACCCTTGTAGGACAATGCACCAGTGACATTTGAGTTCCTAGATGAGTCCATTTTTAATGTAGTAGCATACTCATGGAAACTCTATTTTGATGGCTCCTACACGAATCATGGATCAGGGGTAGGAATCCTATTGGTCATTCCTCATGGCAACACCATACCAAAGTCCTATCGATTGCTATTCCCATGCACAAATAACATAGTAGAATATGAGCCTTGGTCATTGGCCTCAAACTGGTGATAGAATGGAAAATCAAAGAGCTACATGTCTATGGTGATTCCCAACTTGTGGTCAATCAAGTCAACGATGATTACCAAACCAAAGATGAGAAGCTTATTCCATATAAGCAGATGGTTGATGATTTTAAGGAGCACTTTGTGACCATATCCTTTGAGTAGATACCGCGCATTGATAACAAAGCAGCCGATGCCATGGCGACCATTGCTTCACTCCTCGAGATCCTAGAAAATGAGTCCCGGTATGAGTCCAGCTTATGATCTTCCTGAAGCCCATTCCATATGCCTACTAGTCGGATCTGATTCTCCTTGGTACATAAGGTTTACACTTACCTCAAGGATAACACCCCCGCAATTGACTTATCTTCAAACCAACGTCAAACCTTCATCCACCAAACCTCTTGATATACCATTATTGCCGATACCGTATACCACCGAGGCCTGGATGGTACTTTACTCCATTATTTAGAACCAGACGAATCTCAAACCACCTTACGAGACATACACGAAGGGATTTGTGGAACACACTCTAGTGGTCCTTCTTTAGCCAAGAAACTCATGCGTTTGGGATACTATTGGCCCAACATGGAAACAGATTCATACCAGTTCATGAAGAAGTGCAAGCAGTGCCAAATACATGGGAACCTGATACATGCACCAACTCAAGAGCTATGACCACTAACGACACCTTGGCCCTTTTGTCAATGGGGACTCGACCTTGTGGGCAAAATTCACCCACCTTCATCTAATGGCCACAAATTCATAATCATTGCCACAAAATACTTTACCAAGTGGATTGAATTTGTTCCCCTCACCACCATCACAAGTAAACAAATCTCCTCCTTCATCCTCAATTACCTCATCTGCCGATACAGAATTCCCTCATCCATTATCACGAATAATGGAAGACCTTTTAAAAACTAGGATGTGCAAGAACTTTGTGACAAATTCCATAACCAACACCGCTTTTCTACTTCCTATTATCCACAAGGCAATGGCCAAGCGAAAGCATCCAACAAAATCATACTGAAGATCCTCAAGAAAATAGTCAACGATGCTGTCCGTGACTGGTACATTCAACTCAATCCCGCTTTGTGGGCCTATCGAACCAATATACACACTCCCGCAAGTGCTACCCCCTATGCCCTTGTCTATGGATTAGAAGCTATTTCACCCATCAAGGTTGAGTTACCATCCCTAAGGGTGTCGTTAAAAGGTCTTATCTCAGATGAAGACTACAGAGTTTCCAGAGTCCAAGAACTAGATCTGTTAGAAGAAAAGAGACAGAATGCATTCAACCATCTCAAGGCATATCAACAGAGAATGTCTCAAAGCTACAGTCACAAGGTCCATCCAAGGATATTCAATGTTGGTGATCTCATCCTCAAAGAAAATCCCCGCAATCAACAAGAGTGAGAAAAGAAAGGTAAGTTTGAGCCCAATTGGCTTGGCCCTTATGTTATCATTGCAGCCTATGGGTCAGGAGCATATTAGTTAGCAACATCAGAGGGTGAGCTATTCAATAACCCAATCAACAGTATGCATCTTTGCCAATTCTATACCTAAGAGAACCCCAATGTAAGGGGGGCAATATATCAAAAAAGCAAAAAAATAAAAAAAATAAAAAAAAAAATAAAAAATAAAAAAAATACAAAAATACAAAAAAAATTCTCCTTTGGTGAAAACCTGGCAAACAGGCACCTTGGATAGGTGCCATGATGAAAACTTGGCAATCAGGCATCATGGGTACTTTCTAACTTCCATGCAAATAAAAGCAAGTGGTGTAAACCTAGTAAACAAGCGCTACTTGTGATAAACCACTTCCTCCATCTTTGGGAAACCAATCACCTTTTGTCCTTCTTCTTGCCATCGTGTCTCATTCCATCCATATTTGGTTCATAATAAAAACCTAGTGATAACCTATCATAGCTTGATACTCTATCTCTTTTGTCGCCTTGTCAACCATGAACTTTTTCCCATATCCTATCCCTAGTGTCAGCCTAGCATAGCATCTGTCGTCAGTACCACAGGGTCTATCCCAAACTACATTGCCTCTGCATCATCGCGTAGGCAAGGCCATTAATCAATGTGCTCCCGAGGCTTTCTCGTCCATCCCGTATCTTGTTGTCTATCCTCTAGTCCATCCATGGTCCATAGTCCCGAACTACGTTGCCTCTATGTCGTCAAGTAGGCAAGGCCATTCTCAATGCGCCCTCGAGGCACTAGGTCAGTCCCTTAGGGTCTGTTTTCCCCAATAAGGATTGTGGAACCTTTTCACCATGTCATGTTCCCTTTATAGTAAAAATAAATTAGTGAAATTATTAGTCCATTCCTATTTTCCCATGGGCTAATGTAAATCAGAAGGGAAAATATTTTATTTAATATTTTAATTGTAATCCCGCAAATTAAAGAATTATTATTTTCGGGAGCAATTAATATTAAATATTTTTATTTAATTGCACAAGTGGGGGAATGGGGTTTAATGAGGTGTAATTATAACTCCCAAGATAGAATTTAGAAGATTTTATGACAGTTATGACAAGATTTTATGATAGCATCTATGACAGGTTGTCATAGTGGGAGTTATTTTCTATTTTTAGAGAAGAATCTTGCATGGGCTCTTTTCGTGAGCATCTTTGGAGGGAATTTGTTGGAAATTAAATTATTTTAATTTATTTTACAAGAGAGGGACATTTGAATCTGGATCCATTATAAATAAGCAAGTATCTTCTTTCACAGGGACTTTTTGATCATTTTACAACTCAATCTTCTTGTTTGAGCACTTGTGCTTGGATTTTCTTCAGTGGACGAAAACCCATTGGAGTTTGAGGCTTGTGGATGAAAAACCATTAGTCTCAAGTGATCAAAGGATGAAAAACCTTTGGTTATAGAAAGTAATTCCATAAAGGGATTGCATTGGGCTTCAAAGGATTGTGCAGTTTCGGCAGTTTTGCAGTATTGTGTTTGCAGCTTGTTCTGTTGCAGTTTTGGTGATTTTCAGTGTGTTGTATAGAGTTGTTGTAGTATTGTGGAGTGTGTTTCTATTCCATGGTCATTTTAAATCCATTCCAAGCATCCAGGAGCTATTCTTTTCAGTTGGGGTTTGATCCGGTGATGTATTTACCAATTTTCAGCAGTGTCGTTTTGCATAGTTTGTGTAGTTTGCAGTGGATTTTGGTGATTTGTGTTGCAGATGTTTTTTCTGTTGTAATCAGTGTTTCAGACCTGATCATATGTTATTTACATCAGAAAAATCAATAAAACCATTTTATGGTGTTTCCCAGTCATTTTGGCTTCATTCGGCATTCGACAGTTTTGTGGGTTTTGTTGTATTTGATCCAAACTTGAAAATATAGTTGCTGTAGCTTTTGTGACTATTATTACAGTCCAGTATGTGATAAAATCAGATTAATATGCAAATAAATCAATTCCATAAGTTTTGGGCAAAAGGTGTTAGTTTGGTGTTGTTGTTTGCATGACTAGCTTGCTAGTCTTCGTGAAATTGTTGTATGTTTTCAGTGAAATTAATTAATTAATTTCAAGGTCTGATTTTAAATTGAAATATTTCAGTTTGGCTCATTACAGTGGTATCAGAGCATGATCTTTCTAGCCTATAGGGTACTAAGTTGTTGATCATGGGAGGATTCTTCAAATCCCTTTTGAGGAGTTTGGAAAATTATGTTTTAGTTTCCAAAATATCAGTATGGTTTGATGAATATTATATGAAATATATAATTTCAAAGGCATCCCTCACTTTTTATGAATATGCAGAAATCACTAGGAAAGATTTGCCTAAAGAAGGAGTGATTCTCAAAACTTTTGAATAGTACCTTTAAGAGGGAAAATTTGAAGTATCATTTGAAGATTATTTCATGAGAGGAAGAAAGGAAGAAGTTAATATGGAAAAGGCTATAAATACCAAAAATTAAGAAGATGATAAGGAGCACGATACAAAGGAAAGTTTAGTAGTCATAATTGTTGGTTTTTCTTCTGAATCAGCATTAGGGTTTGCCAGTTCTAATGCACAGGCAGATTCAGCCAACTGAATACAGGAGGTTGCGTGAGCTCCTCCCCTTCACTTCTGGTTCTGCCGCACCAAGGGGGGTTTCCCTATTTGATAAAAGTATAACCTTGACTAGCTCAATGACAGAAGGATTTAACTTGACAGTAACAGGCAGAATACTCTCATGTATGGACCAAGATTTGTGTAACAAATCACAAGGTTGGCAACATTCTTGGACATAATGTCTGGTTAAGGATGAGAGCATGCAGGGGTTCCTAATCCTAATCCTACAACTAACAGATGGAAGAATGAAATGGTTTGATTTGATTTTTGGATGCAAAGCTGGACATGGTATATAACCTCAACACAGAGCTAGATTGGTGCCTATCCAGGGCTTGGAGTCAGTAGACATACACCTGTGAATGATTAGCATGAACAACTAAAACTGGATTTCAGGGGGATATACATGATATCTGCCTTATAGATATCTCCCAGTACAGAGTGTTAAGCTATCTATACTTATGGCATCCCTACTGCAGTATACCCTTCCCAATGTTCAATCTGAAAACAGTTTAATCTACCCCTTGAGCAGAAGTTAAGAGATCAGACATTCAACACAGGAATTCTATGTTCTAGAGTCTCAAACATTCCTCAAATATCTAGACTCAGAAGAAAGATACATGCAATACTGGAGACAGAATTAACAAAACACATGCTAACATAGCATTTCTCATATAAAATTAACCATGAAATCAGTGGATTCATGCAAAAACATACAACTGGAGATACATAAACTCACAGGTTTAGCTGTACAGAGCAACCAAATCAGCTGTATTGCACTACAGAGCCAAAATGTCCAGTTTTCAACAACCAAAAATGAGTAACACTTCCTGCTTAAAACAGCCAAAGAAGCGTACACAGCAATTAATTACATGGTTTGACAAAAAATCGCCAGATACAGTCCTCAGAAGGAATGGCGCTCAGAAGTTATTGTTGCATTAGACAGAAAGTAGACAAGGGTGGCCTCGAGCCCTGTGCTGCCATCTGGAAATCTTCATTCAAAAAATTGGGCCACCTGATCATGTACTATTGCCCATATCTCTGCTATAGTCACCATTAAAGGCCTCAACCACCCACGACCTACCTGGAATCCGTCACTGCGTTCAAACAGAAGTTCCCACCAAAACACACTTTACTGAAGTTTTAAATGTGTAGGAAGAGTAGTCCCACATTGGTGCTGCAGAGACTCCTTCAATACTTTAAAAACATGGTCGCGAGCATAATAGTTGTCGAGCGCCTTTTTCTGCGCTCGACGCATAAGCCTTCTCCAAAAGCCCATCGCCATGACATATACCATCGGCCCGCCCCAAAAATCTCTCGCCGAGCTCAATAGTCACACTGATCGCTACACTACACTCCCCTTCATCGGCCAGAGATTAGTCTGTCGGCCAACCATTTCACCGTTCACCCGACAATACAACTCATGCTAATAGACCCTGGCTCTTCCCTTCCGTCGGTGTAACACATGCCATCGGAGCATCTAAAAAGTTTCCTGCTGATCTCAAAGGTCACGCCGACGACATCTTCGCCAGCTACACACTGCTCCTCCATCGGTCAGACCCACGCCGATGACACCCCATCGGCCAAACGCCTTACATCGGTGGCCCAAAAATTTGCTTCGCCGATAGCCAAACATATGCCGATGGACATCCATCGGCCAGACCAAAACAATCAGAGCACTCAAGAAATCTTTCGCCGACATAACAACTCCTGACGATAACATATCGGCCTCCCACTTCCCCCTCCGACGGGTTGAACCAATGAACCTCTGAACCGGTTCAATGGCGAGGTTCACTACTAAGGTACGCCGGCGAGGTTCAAACCTCCAAAACAATACTCCATCGGCAAAAAAGCTTCGAACCATTGAACCTTGAACCAAAACAAAAAGGTTCAAGCGGGAGGTTCAACGATGCAATATTTGCGCAAGGCAAATGCATAATGCGACCCGTTAGAAGAAAAATGAACCTCGAACCGCTGAACCATTGAACTTAGAGAAAAAGGGTTCAAGTTCAAACCAAAATGTCAAAGACACAAAAACGAACGCATGCTGATGGAGAAAACATGAAGACCCCTCCTCAAGAAAGATAATGCGGATGCTGCAAAACACTGAAGGGGTGCCAAAACTTAGGACCTTTTGGATATTTTGGGATGGTGCCTGCATGAAAATTGCTAAATTAACTGATAGTGAATTCAGGCACCAACAATAATAGTAGAACCAGAAATGGTGATTGTAAAGCATAAAGAAAAATCAGGTTTGCAAGAAATTGAAAGGAAGCAAAGCTTGGAGAAATCCACCATACAATTTGTAGGTAAATTTTTTTTGGAAATAGAAGATGTTTATTTTAATTCTAATGATTGTACATGTCAAGAAAATATTGATGAAGTTGAGGAGGAAAAGACATCTCTTGTTAGTTGTGAAGAGCCCAAGATGGATGGGCATGCACCAATTCAGGCACTATCTTCCGAACTTCCAAATGGTGAGCCATTGTTTGATTTGTACAGTAGCATTGTGGATAGGTGTGAATTTGAGAAGAATATTTTGGTTAGTCCTAATTCAAGGGTTTTGAGTCACAAAAATGGAGTTGTTGAGGCTATCTCAATGAACTCTCTTTTAGCAAATGAGGATGAACATCTTATTTGTAGCCCAAGGTATGAAAATATATTAGATTTGTCTCCTTCTATGTCACTACAAAATTCTTGTCATCATGGAAAGCATGCTAAAAAAGGTGATAGATTGAGGGATACAACTTGCACTATAGGGCATGAGGACTCTTTGAGTCAAGTCCAAATTTGTGTTTTCATATGGGATCCAGGTAATATCTTGAGGATTAAAGTAGTTAGAGGCATTATTGAGTTCTCCATCTCTTCCATTTGGAATGAAAGGAATTTTATGATGATCCATATATGGTTTGTTGTGCTTTCTAATCACATTATGAAGGATCAATGTTCACATTTTATGGATCACTTGTGCAATCCAAGTACCACATTCGAAGAAATATATTTTGGGTAATGGTCAAATGGAGATAGTGTTGTGACCTAATCACACATCGCCCCATTGCAAATGGGGACCCCCTTTTTTTCGAGTTCTAATGCTTTACATTTAGTTTTGGATGATGTCTTAGGTTCATTTCCTCTGCCAATTCAACAATAAGTCTCTCTCTTAGAAGGTTTTTCTTTATAACTAGAGGTCTCATCTAAAAATGAAGAGTCTTGATCAAATTCCATCTAAATAATGAACACTGAGATCAATCCTGATGTATGTTTGAGACCCTGAAAATGACTAAGTCAGGTAGCTTGATATCCTGAAATCCTAAAAAATTGACTAAGTCTGAAATTTGGTGGATCCTCCAAATTTTAGATTTTGCATATTAAATCCGGTGGATTCGAGACCTATCTCAAACATGCTAAAAAGTATATTGAAAAATATTTAAAGTATCTTCCAACTTATACTTAAATATATTTTTCAATATACCTTGCCCTGAGAGATCCTAAAAAATGACTAAGTACTGAAGAGAGCACAAAATCTTCAACCAGTGTGATAGGACATAAGAGTGGCACAAAATCTTGATGAAATGCGCTTTTTATCAGAAAACAAAATGTGGAACCCTTGCGCTAGAACCAAACATCTCATTCAATGCGCCATTTGAAGAAGAGAGGTAGATTGACGTTCTAGGTGCATTTTAAGATGAGTGCAAAATGATGATCTCTTGCACCTAGACCAATGCGCCCAAGGCCAAAGGCTAGTTTGATAGAAGAATTGTAAGTTGTAAGATAAGGAATCAAGATGCTCAACCAATGCACACAAGTTGAGGAACCTTATTTTGGTGGTGAAATATAAATTTTGTGAAGTTTTTTAGAGAGATCAAAACCCTTAATCATTGCACTCAAACCCATGTGCCACTTTGGATGAATTCTATGGAGTTTAGACAAGAATAAGAAGATTCAAAAACCCCATCCAAAGCACATCATTCAATCTGCCATGTTCATGAAGATGAAGTGAAGGTTTCAATGAGTTTCAAGGGGAGAATGAAATTGTCATCTGCTGCACCCAGGTTAAGGAGGAGGCATTGTGTTTTCTCTCATTCAAACCAAGCATCAAGATCATCATCTCATGCGCCAAGGGTAATGTGGAGTCTTTTAAGGGAGGTCTAAAAACTCAATCCAATGCGCTCCAAGTCACAAAGCAATCCTTTAAGTTTGATGAAGATCCAAAATGATCAAGTAATGTGCCAAAGCCATGAAGAGCATGAAAACTCTATCTAATGCGCCATAAGGAAAGATTAAATTTGGTGAAGAGAAAGTTGTCAAGATGTTAAAAATCAAGAGATCAGATTCTTGATCTAATGCGCCATTAGGAGGGGATAAGTTTATGAGTTTATAATGAATTTCAAGAAGAAGTGAAAACCCTTAACTCTTGCGAGTCTTGAACATATTTTCAAGGAGGATTCAAACCTTTTATCCAATGCACCCCATGAAAGGTTGCTGATTGGTTTTGTGACCCACTTTCAAAAACAACTCAATATCTTTAACCACTGTGCCACCTTAGAATGAGGTTGAATCTAAGTTTTGTCAAAGGTATATCTAGTAAGCATCAAGATCATCATCTCATGCACCATTATTGATAGTTTCTTGATCTGTTTTCAAAGAGGATTGAAGTTCTTTATCCAATGCTCTAAGAGGGACAAGCTAATTTCAAGTGTCAAAGCACTAAGTATCATAAGTTTAAGATGAATTCAAAACCCCTTAGCTGATGCACCTTCCATGAAAAGACAAGATTTGACTCTTCAAATTCATATCAAGGAGAAACTCAAATAACTTCTATCTAGAGCACTAATCCCTAGATGATTTAGAAAAGCTATCTAATGCACTCAAAGTAAGGAGAAATCACAATGCTGATTTGCTGTGCCATTTCATGTGGGATTAATTCAAAATTTGTGAGGGATTTTCAACCAAGATCTTAATTCTACATCTAGTGTGTTATCTTGGTGTGAAGTTCAATTCAAGTTTTGACATCATTCAAATTAAACACCAAAGTCCTTAACTAATGCACTATGGTTGATATGTGGTTGGATTCAAGTTAAATAAAAATAAGTAAAGGTTGAATTGTTTATCTGGTTCTTATGTGTTATGAAATTAACTGTTTAAAGGATTAATGTTTCTTCTTTGTTTGGGTTGTAGCAATAAGGTTGGAGCTGAGAGATTATCTAAGGAAAAGTGATTGGAACCTTTGACAAAGCAAGGAATGAGAGAAGGATAAGGCATCATGTAGCTTCTTTAAGAAGTTACGTCAAGGATATCCTATTGTATCACTTCAAGTATCAACTAGCTTCTTCATCAATCATAGCTTCAAGATCATCATGTAGCTACTTTAAAGGAACCTTTCATCATCATTGTGTTGGAAATCTTCATCAAATGGCATCATGTTAAGATCATCATGTTGAAACACTTCATCATCAAACATTTGAAGGCTTTCATTCACTTTACTTTGAGATCTTTCAACCTTTAAGATTAGCATGTAGTTGCTCCAAAGGGACTTTTCATCCTCATTAAGCATTTCAAGAACCTCCAGTACATTCAAGCCTCCTTGGGAAGTCAGCTACTCCTTATATAAGGAAGATGTCATCAATTTATACATTCTGAAGGACCACCTTGAGATCATCAACAAGGAAGCATTTCATCATCTACATCAAGTTCAAGTATACATGGCAAGTGCACTACTTCATCTTCGATGGAATCATTCCAAGACACATCTATCCATCTAACTTCAAGACTCTTTAATATTCAAGTCTAAGAGAGATTTCCTTCTTCAAATCATGAATCAAGTATTATCATCTACCACATTACTCTACATGAAGGATCATCCAAAGGAGATCAACATCAATTTACATCCTGCAAGAGAAGAAGCATTACAAAAGTTAAACCAAATGAGCAACATATATCATACATCTAGTTTACAAGAAGATGAACAAGGCAAGATCAACAAAGTATTCCTAAACATTCAAGTTCAAAGCAATCACATTGAAGACATCAAGATGATACAATTTGGGAATATGCTAAGGTGGCACCTACATGGAAAACATTCATCATCAAGCTAATCACAGTCCGCCACATCAGTTGACAAGAAAGAAGATAAGGCAGACGTCCATGTGGAAGATGCTCTAAAAGATTCCATCTTATCTTATGTTCTTGGAAAATGTGCCTTCATTGCCTCTTTTTTGTACTAAAAATAGTAATTTGTTGTAACTACCTATCGAGGTGGCACGATCTGAGCCCTTGGCTACATGAATTGATCTTGGCCATTCATTGTATTTTGGACCTCTATATAAAGGCCTTGTTGCCTCATTTGTAAAGGGGGTAGATTAGAGATTAGACAAGTAGGAGTAGAATAGAAGAGACTCTCAAAATTCTCTGAGAGGACTTGAAGTTGTAAATATTTCTCAAGATTAACGCAAAGACATTGGAATTCATTTGGTGTTTAAGTGTTGTCTTGTGAAATGACATGGTTTCTTGTACTTTGATGAAGTGGAGAGATGTTTGAAAGTAGAATAGAAGTAGATTAGAAGCTCTTTGATGTAATGTATGTTTGTATTCAATATTTGATCAACTCCTAGCTCATGCTTTTAACATTCATTGCTGGTGAAGTGTTGTGTAAAGCTAGTGTAGACACCCAAAATTGTCCCAAAATTGTCCATGTCTAGCAACACCTTGTCAAAAACATTATTAAGACACCATGTAACATTTTGTCCTAAATCCCCATCTTAATCCCACTTATCCCATTAAGCCAATTAATTAAATAAATTTTATTTATTTAATTAATTTCACATGCATAATCCCATTTATCCTATCCTCATCCCTATTAATTAAATAAATTTTATTTATTTAACTAATTTCCACGTCATATCTTATCCCATCCTATTCATCTTTCCAATTAATTAGATAAATTTTATTTATTTAATTAATTTCCAACTCATATATTAACTAATTCAAATATTTTATTTGAATTAAGTCCTCACCTTTCACTATATTTCGACACTTGTCCATTTCTCCATTCAATCATGTGTTGTGGTACAACTTTCATTCAAATCCTTCACATACACAACTAATAGAACGTAATTTTAGTATTTATCTACACATGCACACCTAAGCCTTATCTTCCCACCACTTGTCATCTACACATTCATCTATCTTTATCTTTCAATCTTAGCCATTCACATAGCCTCCGAATCTGCACCGTCAATTAATTTTGGTTGAGTTCTATATAAACACCCTCTCATCCCATATTTGATCCATCCAGCATTCAGACAGTGTCTACATTATCATCTTGAGCATATTGAGCATTTGAGAATCCACAGCATCTATTGAGCTTTTATCATCCATCATGGCAGCTCTTATCTTCATAATTGTTCATTGTTGAAGAAGCAATCTACATCATAAACAAGGAATCACACAATCTAGGTGATGTTGTGCTTGAATTGCATTACTTTTTGATTTCATTTAGATTAGATTCTTTGATGATGGTAGGGTTAGGTTTTCATGGCTATGCTTGATCTTATCAACCTGATTTTTTACCTATCACATTCTGGCACACCCAGTGGGACTCACGTCCTTGATTAACTTTGCTATTTGAATTTGTTTTTATGAAGATCAGATTTTTTAGGTGCTTACGGCAAGTTCCAGTCGCTTCTGAGCAAAAATCCACCATTTCCTGCATATCTGCGTCGCTTCTGCACTGAAATTGGCCACTGGTATTATTTTCTAGATCACTTTTATTCTATCAATAATCACTTTTAGACTATTTTTCATCACTTTTATCCTAACAGTACTCACTTTTGCATATACTTAGATCACTTTTATACTATCAGCAATCGCCTTTGGTCTATTTCCCATCGCTTTTATCTTAACAATACCCGCTTTTGTGTATAACTGGATCGCTTTCATTCTGACAGTGATCACTTTTGACTGACCACATCACTTTTCGTAGAATAGGGTTTTCTATCGTGTATTTTCCATTTTGCAGAACTAGGTCACTTATACGCTGAAAAGAACTGCTTCATGCTTTCCCACATCGCTTATAAGCCGAAACAATTTGCATCAAGTTTTTTCTGAATTGCTTTTGATTTGTAGGGGTTTGCCTGTGGTAGAATAGACATCGCTTCTGACAAATAGTGCATCGCTTCTGGTAAGCTATGTCACTTTCAATCTATATTATTTCTAGCTTGCTTTCTTGGCTACTAATTAGGGATTTATGCAGCATCTTATCGATTTGTCCAAGAAAAGGAGGTTATCAAACTACTAACATATCTGTTGCAGCTTCGATCGGTCTAGGACTTGTGGTTTATCACTAAATTAGGAACATTTGGGCTTGGTGATTAAAATGAATCATTGCTTGCTCCATGCTTGATTTATCTTTTTTGATTTCTTGCATGTGATTGATTGTAACCCAAATTTAATAACAAAAGTATCCTCTCCCCTTGCCTATCAAATGGATCTTGGGTGTATGAGAACTTGTTATTATCTTTAGAGGGCCTGCCTTCCCGGTGTCAGAAGGGATACCACCCAAGTGGTAACAGGCTAAAGCCAAGTCCTTCCGAACTGCTATATAAGAAAAGTGTTTGTGTCGAAAGCCACAAACAACGGGTGTTGTTGTGTTATACTGACAGCCAACCTCTTCCAAAACCCTCCAAGGCGTAACCCTTGCAGGCTGGGAGACTCCATAATGGAGAGTAGCACTGCTGCATGTATAGCCACCCAAACGGATGCCCTTATTAGCAACTTTGTGTAGTAGCCAAAAACCTTCTATTTGTTGATGCAAAAGGTGGGACCTTTGAAGCGGCCTCGATTCATGTGGTTCTTAGAAGAGATAGTAGGGACAATCATAAGGTTTGGTGGGGGGACAAGCCTTACAAGAAACCTGGATCTTGGTATGCGTGAGAAGTGAGTACCATGGAGGGGAGCCGGTGCTACCAAGATCCTGAAGCTATCCTCTTTGAATAAGCATGGCCAGGGGATTCAACAGATATAGTCCTTTCCTAGCCTAGGTTGTACAAGTTTGTGATTGTTGTGAGTGTGAGTGACTGCAATTATTGTTTTCTTATCAAAAAACCACAAATCGGACACCTTTCTGACAGACACAGTCACTTTTAAACCTAAACTACCCGCATACAGATAATAGAAATCACTTTTGGACCGCAATTAGCCACTTTTTGCTTGAACTGAATCACTTTTGAACAACAGCTGGTCACTCTTTATGTAAACAAGGTTGCCTTTAAACAACAGTCAGTCACCTGCTATTTGAATCAGGTCGCATTGAAACAACAATCTGTCACCTTTAGAAAAACCTGAGTCACTTTCAATCAATAAGAAATCACTTTTTAGCCAACAGTTGTCGCCTGTGAACAATCCATCACCTCTGGTTAATACTGTGACTTGCTGTCAGAATATAAACCAGACCACATTTGAGCTATTATTAGTCACCTTTGGCATCCTCTGAGTCGTATATGAGCTATTACCTGTCACCTGTGGTTAAATACCTACAAACCTTATTGCCTCAGCTGAATTAGCCATAGATCCAGCTAGCTTAAGCTTCAACATCAGCTTTCAGACCTGTCTGTGATTAGTTGCAAATCCCTCGACTTTATCTCCTGTTTTGAGCTTACCAATCAATTGCAATCCATGAGCTTTTCATCTTTTTGAGACCCCAACCAACAAATCAAACATCAACCTAATCATTTAAATTAGCAAACATCATCCCTTAGCTTTAGCTTCAGCAAACATCAGTAGCTTAACAACTTTTAGCAAACAATCTTTCCCTTGAGTGTTTGAGCTATCCTCTAGGGAAAACCAACAATAACCCAACAACAACAAATCAGCCAAAGCAAAACCAACCAAGCGAATTAGCAAAACTAGCAAACCAAAACAACAACCAATCAACTAACCAACAAACTATCATCTTTTGGGTCTCAAAACTTTGACAAGCTGAACTTCATCATCAACATCATGCCTCAAACTAGGAGCCAATATAGAGTTGAAATGGAAGACAAATTGAGAGCTGAAATGGAAGCCAAATTGCAAGCTGTGATGCAACAATTCAAATCAACACCTCTTAAGGACGCAACTCAATTCACAACTGGTATGCCTCCTCATATGTTTACACCTCAAGGATACACTATTGGTGAGTCATCTTCACAACAAATGCAACCTCCAACATCCTTGGAAACTTTCGAAGAACAATCTCAAGACAACTCATCAAAATTTTGAGATACCCATGTATGGGACCAAGTTGAGAGACTTATTATATCTGAGCCTAATCATTACTTTTTGCAACTTGCTCACATGAGTGCTAAACTACCAAAAGACTTTGACATATCTGCTATTAAAGAGCAAGATCCCACTGTTGTTGCGAAGGGACCATCCACTATAGTCGCATCATCTCCCATCATATCACAAGCTCCATCTTCCAATACATTGTCCTCATCGCCTATTGTTTCTTCATTTGATCTACCACGATCAGAGCATACTTTAGAACCATTGATAGTGCCAACTAATGTGCTCCCTCTCATGTCACAAAATCTCAACATTCCACCTTTCCATGTTCATCAACATATCCCTCCTCCTACCATGACTGTTTCCATGCCTCAAGTAATGCAAGCTGTCCATGTAACTCAAGTGCAAATGCTCCAAGCATCACAAGTTATTCCCATGTCTCATAGTGCACAAGCCTCTCAAACTATTCCAACAACACCTACTGCCCAAACTTCACGTCCATTGCAATCTACTATATCTCATACGAATACGATATCCCATATACCAACTGCTAATCCCTCCATGCTATCATATAATCCCAATGTTAGTCTCATTGACATGAGTGATCCTCCTATCATTTCTCAAGCCAATCCTAACAATACGGTCGCTTATGTTGATCAACTTACATCCATGCCGTCGTATTCTTTCAATCCTTCACACACCATCAGTCCATCTTATGCTACCCAAGCCTTGCCTATTATCACCCAACATATGACACATACCAATCCTCATGTTGTCCAAAATACAAATCCAAATGTTCATCCTTCTGTCGTATCTACCAATCCCTCCATCACTTACCATGTCATAAATTCAACCCCAACTTCCCAACCATTCACTATTGTCAATCCGTCATCCACTTCCTATGTGATGCATACCCAACTGCCACTTGTGTCTCAAGGACATCAATCCTCCAACACATAAGTGTCACATACCAATCCTTTGACATATATTGTGAGTACGCAACCTCAACAAACGGTCATAACTCCATATATCCCACAACCGCAACCACAATATATCTCATACCATACTTCACCCCCTTTGCAACAACAACAATTATCTTCAGCGGATGTTCAACAAATGATCAATCAAGCGGTAGGACAAGGCAAGAAACCTTTCTCTCGAAAACATATGCACTTATCCATTTGACAAGTCTCTTAATATGATACCTTTTTCACCACAATTTGATAAGTACAAAGGAAAATGAAATCCAGAAGACCATCTTCAAGCATTCTTTGTGGCATGTCTTGATGTCGCTTACGATGATACATATCTTTTAAGATTATTTCATTGAAGCTTAGCAAGACAAGTTCTTGAATGGTTTTCTCATTTACCTCTGGGAATTAAGTCTTTTTCAGAATTGGAAAACAAGTTTTGATCACACTTTGCTTTCAACATTGAACATGAGGTAAACATGAATGACCTTGTCAACAATAAATAGCGCAATGGTGAAGCCTTTTCTTCATTTACTCAATGATGGCGTAATATGGCTAGCAAACTATCATGGGAAATACCTGAGAAACAACAACTTGACATCTTTGTTCAAAATCTTTCCCATGATAGTTTCTTAGGTATTGAATGAGCTTTAACTGCTAAGGGAACTATCAAGATCTTTCATGATAACAAAGACTCTCCTCAAAATTCCAACGATAAGTCTCACTTTTGGAACAAGAATAAGAATGTTGTCAATGATGGTGTTGTAGACACAAAGAACATTCAAACTATGAAAGCTCCCATCAACATTCAAGTAGCTTCTACACCAATGCAACCTTTTCAACGAAGGCGACAATGACAAACTTCTAATCCGCGCTGACAATTTACACCATTAGCAGAACCTATGGATGATATTTTTCAAAAGCTTCTCCAAGCAGGTGATATTATCTTACCGGATGCACCACCAAATGGTGAACCACTCTTCAAAGCCCCTTGGTATAAAGAGAATGAGTATTGTGATTACCATCAAGTTAAAGGAAACAAAACAAATGGTTGTATGCACTTAAAACATGTTATCCAAGACTGCATTGATCAAGGTTTAATCAAGGTCACACCTTCAACGACTCAGCCTGCACAACAATCAACATCAAACTATGATCTAGAGATTTTCAAGAATCCACTTCCATCTCATGATCAGACAAATAACCCTCATGTTGGAAATACTATTCAGTATAACTATGAATCATCTACCATTGGCCGCATTGATCATGCTCACATTTCTACCATTACCATCCAAGGCAAAGCACTGATTGTGTTGAAACCATGTGAAGAGGTCGAGTTACCATCTAAGGAGCACTTGCTCATCCTCCTTGATTTCTCTCTAACTATAACCTCTTGGATCACCTTGGCAAAACACCCGCACACATATCCATTCTTGAGTTGCTTCACATATCCCCTGCTCATAAAGCTATCCTTGACAAAGCCTTACAAGAGTCTTCAGTGCCTAATGACATTGATATCACACAATTCCAATCTATGGTCGCTAGCATTGCAGCTCCTTGTCATTTAACCTTTTCTAACAAAGATCTTCAGCCCTTCATCCATCCTTCACATAACGAAGCCCTCCATATTGAAGTCTTTATTAAACAACGCCGCATCAAACAAATTTTGGTAGATGGTGGAGCTGGTCTTAATATATGTTCTTTGAAACTTATAAAAAATTGGGATATTCTGAGAAAGATGTTGACACCTCCAAGGTTATTACTATAAGACCGTATGACGATGCTGAAAGAGATACTGAAGGGATTATCTTATTGCCTATCCAAGTTGGGCCGGTTACTACAGAAACCCACTGTCAAGTCCTTGATATTGATCTTCCTTATAACATCATCCTTGGTCACCCATGGATACATGCCCTTAAGGCAGTTCCTTCTACATACCGTCAATGCCTTAAATTTGCATATAACGGTGTTGAGGTTATTATTCAAGATGATCCCAATCCATTTGAATTTTTCCATGCCTCTCAACCTAAATATCAAAGTCCAAACCATATTCTTATCAACACCGAGGCATATCCGTCTTCATCCTATATAGACTCATCCGACCTACTGAAGCCATCATCTAGCAAAACTGCCTCCAACCTCTGTATCAAATATACCAAACATGGCCCTAGTGAGTACAAATTGCAAGAATCCTATTGTGTTGGCATGTTTCCATTATATCCTAAATCCCATGGTAAGCCTTCTACATCCAAGCCAACTTCATCCTCTACTATCATCAAAGCTCCCCCTACAGTATTCATTAAAGGTGGATTCTTGGATGATGAAGACATTGATGATATAAACTCTTGGATATTCGTTGTTGAAAATGACCAAGTCCAACTTGAATTAGAGCGATACAACAATGGGTTTTGTATCATAAATAACATGGGCCATAAAGGACATGGTGGATTGGGATCATAGGAACAAGGACCTACTAAGCCCATTATTGTGTCTAAGAAGTTTAATAAGCAAGGCCTTGGTTATCAGCTAGAGGTACCGTGACTCAAAGACATTAAGTGTATTTCTAATACTGACACTAGACCTTCTTCGGCAGGAGAAACTTCTAATGTGGATACTATCGATGACTCCTCCCTTCACATCACCAACCTTTTTCAAGAACACTCCATCTTCATGTTTTCTGTAGCCTCCTCTAGCCGTAACAATTCCTCCATTAGTCTTTCACTTGTATATCTGGATCTCATCAATTGGGACCAACAGGGGGCATCGATATTAGATACATTTGAAAATGATGAAGCTATTGCAGAACTCATGGGTTTATGACAAGGTATTCCATTGGGTGATCATAAAGTAGGTTTCATGATGGATTTACCTAAACTAGAATATTTTGGCGGAAGTATCAAATTCTTCAGTCACAAAAGTGAAATAGATAAAGTCAAACAAAATAGGTCACTAGGTGAAAATTGAAAGGCGCCTCTTAACCGTGAAAAAGTAAAAATAAAGGACGTATCTGAAGGTGAAAACCTCTCTGAGGTGCCTGAGGATGGGGGATTTGATCTTCCTATTGCCACTGATTATCATGAGAAATCAACTATGCTAGTTGAACAATCACAAGACATGAACTTGGGAACATCGCAGAATCCAAAGATCACTTTTTTGGCAGCATAACTATCAGAGCAAGAAAGAAGAGACTTCACAGCATTTTTTATGAGAAGAGCTATAAATTTTGCATGGACTTATGTGACATGTCGGGTCTAGATCCATCACTTGTGGTACATCATCTAGCAGTATCTCCTAATGCAAATCCTATCAAACAAAAAATGCACAAAATGCATCCACAAGTAGCTTTATTAGTCAAAGAAGAAATTCAAAAACTGTTAGAAGCAAAATTCATAAGGCCTATTGATTACCCAGAATGGGTTTCAAATTTGGTACTTGTAGCAAAACTAGATGGACGAGTTCACTGCTGCACAAACTTTAGAGATCTTAACAAAGCATGTCCTAAGGATGACTTTCCACTACCAAGCATAGACAACATTGTAGGTCTTACAGCAGGACATGAAATGCTATCTTTGATGGATGGATTTTCAGGGTATAATCAAATCAGAATAGCAAAGGAAGATCAAGATAAAACATCTTTTATTTGTCCATGGGGCACATATTGCTGGGTTGTAATGCCTTTTGATCTCAAAAATACTGGAGCTACCTATCAACGAGCCATGACAGTTATTTTTCATGACCTTTTTCATACTATCATGGAAGACTATGTTGATGACATCCTAGGAAAATCTAAGACAAGAGAAGGACATCTACAGGTATTAGCACAAATCTTTGATCGATTAGAAAAATACCAAGTCAAACTAAATCCAAAGAAATGTGTATTTGGTGTAACATTAGGAAAACTGTTGGGATATATTGTGTCTCCACGAGGGATAGAAGTGGATCCAGCTAAAGTAAAAGCTATCATAGAGATGCCTCCACCAACAAATCTCAAGCAGCTCCACAGTCTACAAGGTAGGCTACAATCTATCCGCAAATTTATCTCACAACTAGTAGATAAATGTCATCCTTTCTAGCATCTTCTTCATAAGGGCAAACCTTTTAAGTGGGATGAAAAGTGTCAACAGGATTTTGATAAGATAAAGGAATATTTGGCAACACCTCTTGTGTTAGTACCTCATGTACTTGATCGTCCATTATTGCTCTATATATCATCAACAACTGTAGCATTGGGTGCCCTTCTAGCTCAACATGATGATTTAGGAAAAGAACAAGCCATCTACTACATCAACATAACTCTTGTGGGATATGAACTCAATTATTCATTTATGGAAAAAACTTGCTTAGCATTAGTGTTTGCTTCCCAAAAGTTGTGACACTATATGTTTAACCAAACAACAAAGCTTGTCTCTAATGTGGATCCCCTCAAATATCTTCTTTCTAAAGTAATTCTCACAGGGAGATTAGCAAAATGGGTTATGATCTTAAGTGCGTTTGATATACAATATGTGAATTGTAAAGCCATCAAAGGACAAGTTATTTCTAATCAATTAGCTGCAGCACCTATCACAGATATTCATCTAATGTATCTAGAATTCCCTAATGAAGGATTGTTCAATTTAACTTCTCAAACACGATGGCAGCTATATTTTGATGGATCATACACACAACATGGATCTGGAGTAGGCATCTTATTTGTTACCCCTCAAAGAGATTGTATACCTATAATCATACAGAATAGCATTCCCATGTACCAATAACATAGCAGAGTATGAAGCTTTAATCATAGGTATGCGCATGGTAGTACAATGGGCTATCAAACAGTTACAAGTTTTTGGTGATTCTCAGCTGGTTATCAAACATGTTTTAGATGAATATCAAACAAAAGATGAGAAGCTTCTTCCATACAAGCTAATGGTTGATGATTTCAAGAAATATTTTGACAATATTACTTTCGACCAAATCCCAAGACTACAAAACAAAGTAGCAGCTACCATGACTATGATTGGGTCTCTTCTTGACATGCCATCTAACACCCATAAATGTGAATTTTTGGTCAAATAGATTTTGATTCTAGCATTTGAAGTTCCACAGTCTGAGCTTATATGTGAAATTGTTGGTCCCAATTCACTGTGGTACAAGGATATATATGAGTCTCTTCGTAATCAAACCTTTCCTTTTCAACTATCCAACACCCAATGTAAAACCTTTATCCGTTGAGCCTCTCGTTACACTATCTTGGGAGACACCCTTTATTACTGGAGTCTTGATGGTATCATTCTTAGATGTCTCAATTCTGAGGAAGCAAAAGTGGCCTTACGTGAGGTACATGAAGGTGTTTGCGGCTTGCATTCCACTGGCCCTAGCCTGGTTAAGAAACTTCTACAGGTAGGATACTATTGGCCAACTATGGAAAATGATGCACAACAATTTGCAAAGAGATGTCTATAGTGTTAGAAACATGGAGATCTAATACATGCACCAGCACATGAGCTTCAACCTATTATCACTCCATGACCTTTTTTGCAATGGAAACTTGATCTCATAGGTAAAATCCATCCTACTTCATCCAATGGTCATAAGTTTATTATTACCGCCACTAAATATTTCACAAAGTGGGTAGAAGCCATACCAATGACCTATATTATAGGTAAACAAGTATCTAAGTTCATTCTACATTATATCATTGCCGTTATGGAGTTCCTCAAGCTATTGTCACAGATAATGGTCACCCTTTCAAGAACCAAGAGGTTAGAGATCTTTGTAACAAGTTCCATATCCAACATCGATTCTCTACACCTTACTATCCTCAGAGCAATGGCCAAGCTGAAGCTTCTAATAAAACAATCATCAATATTCTCAAAAAGATAGTTAATGATGCTGGTCGGGATTGGCATTTACAACTCTATCCTACATTGTGGGCATATAGAACGAGTATCAGAACTCCCACTAGATCCACACCTTATGCTCTCATGTATGGCACTGAAGCTATTTTACCTATCAAGGTTGAGATCCCCTCTTTGCGAATATCCCTACAGTATACTATCTTAGATGAAGAATATCAAGTATCTAGACTCCATGATCTTGAACTTCTAGATGAACGGTGCCTTACAACATTAAACCATCTTCAAGTCTATCAAAACTGGCTACGCTGCAGCTACAACAAGAAGATCAGAGAACACAGATTTCAAGTTGCTGACCTTGTCCTTCAAGAAAATCAAAGGAATCAACAACATTGAGAGAAACAGGGCAAGTTTGAACCAAATTGGCTTGGTCCTTTCATTATCACAGCATTTTATGGATTAGGCACATACACTCTTTCAACACCTGAAGGCATTCCCTTGGATGAATTAGTTAACAATGTTCATCTCAAGAAGTTTTATCCGTGAATCTCAGCTATCTAAGAATAATAATAATAATAATAATCCATCCAATAGTGAAAACCACTTTGTGGCACTTTGGATAACAAAAAAAAATAACATAAGATAAATAATCCATCCTCTAGTGAAAACTTGGTAAATAGGTGCCTTGGATAAGTACCATAGTGAAAACCTGGCAAACAGGCATTATGCGTAGTGACCAGCTTCCCTTATCTGCTTGGTTCATTTGATCATATTTCACCATCTCATCCTACATAGTCCATATCATAATCCACATAGCATCGCCATAAAAAGTCTTTCCATCTTCATCTTTGTCAGTGCTAGCTATCATACTTGAGACATTGTCGCGATACCTATATCTTTTGGCACCTTAGCATCTTGACCACATGCCTTCTGCATTGTCGCTTCTGCATAATAAACCTCATCCCACACTGGGGGCATTTGTTGAGTCTTATCTGGAAGTGGATACCGCTATCTCTAGCTCATAACACATCAAACAACTTAGCTCACAACACAACAAACTTTTTCAACTTCAACCATAGCGTTCATCCAACGACAAATGTGACCTAACAACTTGCAACTAGGATTCATATCTTCGCAATCTGTTCACATTTATCTAACGACTGAAACAAAACATCGTCAGCTCAAGCATCTAAGCAATTAGGATTATAAGTAAGAACTACATCCAGCTCTATTGTTAAACACCTTGATCCCATGGATACATGGTATGTAGGCAATCTGAGATGCGAAGGAAGCACTCTGATTTAAGCTAAGACGATAGCCCCTTTCATCATCCATCTTTCATGTTTCTTCTAATCATCCTTTAACGTTTCATCTAACATTCTTCTATCTTTCATCGCTTACATCATCAATAAAAACCTAGAACTACATATTCATCATGTCTCATCTTCATCATAAATGTGCTTTGATCCCATGGATACAGGGTATGTAGGCAGTCTAGAATACGAAGGAAGTTTCTAGTACTCAAGCACAGATGATCCACCCTATCTTCTTCATCTTCTTTCATCTTCCATCTTCTTCTCTTTGATTAGCTCAAGAAGGAAGCAAACCATGTGTATATTGAAAGCCCAAGCACTTTAATCAATCAAGAGTAAGCCAGAAGCTATTTGTTTGCATGCCTTAAGCCAACATTTGCTATAGCAGGTGTGATTGGTAAAAAAATTAGGTTTAGAAGATCAGACATAGCCATGAAAACCTAACCCTACCATCATCAAGGAATCTAATCTAAATGAAATCAAAGAGTAATGCAATTCAAGCATAACATCACCTAGACCGTGCGATTCCTTGTTTATGAGATGTGGACTACTTCTTCAACAATGAACAATTGCAAAGCTGAAAGCTACCATGATGGATGATAAAAGCTCAATTGGATGCTCAAATGCTCAATGTGCTCAAGATGATAATGTAGGCACTATATGAATGCTGGATGTCTCATATGGAATGAGAGGGTGTTTATATAGAACTCAACCAAGATCAATCGACGGTGGAGATTCAGAGGCTATGTGAATGGCTAGGATTGAAAGATACTAAATTTAGGTCCCATTAGTTGTGCATGTGAAGGATATGAATGAAAGTTGTATTACAACACATGATTGACTGGACAAGTGTTGGAATGTGATAAAAGATGAGTGTTTAATTCAAATAAAATATTTGAATTAGTTGGAATATGAGTTGGATATTAATTAAATAAATTAAATTTATTTAATTAATAGGATAGATGAATAGGATGGGATAATATATGATGTGGAAATTAATTAAATAAATAAAATTTATTTAATTAATTGGCTTAATGGATAAATTTAAGTAATGTTTGGACTAGGTGTTGTTAAACATGGACAAAGTTTGGGATAAATTTGGGTGTCTACATTTTGCCCCTCTTTGATACAATGTTCGATAGAGCGTCGTGTCAAAGAAGATACGATATGCGTTTGATAAACAAGTTATGCCCCAGTGTAACTAGCAAGTGATGCCCCCTCGAGAGGTAAGCCATGCTAATAGGAAGGGCTGGATTGGCTCGTGATAGAAGAAAAAGGCTAAAAAGAAGGCTGACATGAAGAAAATGGGGGTTGGGTGGAAGAAAATAGGCTGTGACATAGAAAAATTAGGTTTTGGATAGGCTAATTGAGGGTTTGGATAGGCTATAAGTAGGGTTTTCCATGGCAAATAGGCTCATTTGTGCTTAGAAACTAGAGAAATCCAGAGCTCCTAAGAGTGAGAGTTGGAGAGCTGTCAGGATGGTTATTCCACGCAAGGATCATCGTGCAGAGTGAGTGAGGACACATGGGTGACCAGAGGGAGTAGGCGTACCTGTATGTTATAAAACTTTTCTCAAAAATGTGCATTTAATAGCTTAAAAGTGTCTTTAATGCACACATGTCACCAAAAGCGACTAGGTTGTTTGGTAGGGATTTCAGGTCGCTTATGTAGGAAGATAGAGCACTTGTAGTAGTCTTGGTCACTTTTGAGCGCGTCTAGGTCGCTTAAAGAAAAATGCATCGCATCCTGTCGGCTAGAAAATATCGACTAAAATGTGCATATGGATCAAAACCATTCGCTTATGGGCAAATAGCAGGCGCATATAGTAGTTTGGCTCGCATGTGAAGAGGAGTGGCTCACATAGGGTAAATAGCATGCATCTAGGGCTAAAATGGTCGCAAATGGTTATTTAGCTTGCTTATGGTATAAAACTAGGCGGATATAGAATGTAGCTTGCTTTTAGGACAAACATGAGTGCATGTAGAATATAATGCGCATATGAAGCAAATATAAGCACATGCGGAAGTTTAGCTCGCTTATAGTTAAACAGTAAGCGCATATGCAAAAGAGCTCGTATATGGGTAGAATAGAAGCGCATGCAATAAACAGAGTTGCTATTAGGCAGAAAATAAGGGCATATGGTAAAATGAACCGCTTATGGTAGATGTAAACTAGGATAGGAAGAAAGAAGTAGATTGTGATAAGAATAATGTAGCGGAAGGGACTGATAATGAGATTGGATGATGCAGGATATACTACAACCATTGGTATCACGAGAGCCACATCCTAGGGACTTGCGGCTAGTTAGATTGCTGGATGCGGAGGAGCAACTAGTGTTGGAGATCCTTGGGTTGGAGCATGTGTCACGATTGGAGCCAGTGCAGGCACATCGGGGACTGATGACAGCGATGGTGGAGTGATGGATGAGCGAACACAGTTCTTTCTTATTACCAATAGGAGAGGCCACGATCACATTAGAGGATGTGTTCCAGATCTTGAGGATTCTGATTGATGGGGAGCGTGTGGATTATGACCCGGATATAGGTCTAGCTACTTTAAGGAGGTTATTTGGGACACCAGACATTGGAGTGGAGGGCTCAGAGATTCTGATGGCGAGAATGGAGGAGCTATGTGACAGGCTACAGTGGGTAGTTGTGGCGATCATCAGATGGCTAGTGGGCAATAGGAGAGCGAGAGGCTTTCTAGTAGGATGGGGGACAGTGATGAAGGGCATGTTTTCATATGGTACGAGGTATGCATGGGCTGAGTGTGTGTTGGGACAGCTTTACCATTACTTACATGATTGCGCTTATATGTTCGGAGTTAGCATGTCAGCAGGAGTTACAGTGTTGCATGTATGGGCTTATGAGCACATTCTGGTTACTAGACCAGAGGGATGGGTGGTGAGAGCAGTGGGAGAGCCATATGCATGGATGTACAGAGGAGCTTTGACATACCGACAGCAGCGAGGGGTGGTATACTGGCGGAGGAGATTGGATGAGGTGGATAGGTTTGTATGGAGGCCATGGCTAGGATGTGAGTGCTAGGATGAGAAGGATGCAGAGCTTGTCTATGCTAGATAGGCGAGATACATTTTTGGACGCGACATTTATATTATAGAGTGCTATTTGCCAGAGAGAGTTTTGAGGCAGTTTGGGGTGGCACACGCAGTACCAGTTGGTGATGCCATTTTTGGGAGGACGAGATAGGAGGTTTTTGATTGGGTTCTAGAGGTTGTGGTTGACACATCATTGGTAGAGAGATGGATTATAGCCAGTGGCATGGTAGTGGGGATAGGGTCCAGCAGATCCAGGCACATTGCTAGAGTATGATGTATACTAGGCAACAGCTAGACCGACTCGATTGACACGGGTTGGAGAGATTGGAGAGATTGGGATGGAGAGACCGGTTCAGAGGAGACGACAACGGGTTCCACCAGTGCAAGTTGTTGTGCCAGCAGCACCAGGGATACAGATGGAGGGACAGATGCCAGGACAGCCTCCTATACTAGCACAGCCTCAGGCGCAGATTTTAGCAGGTGATGATGTTGGTATTCAGCAGCTACAGAGACGGATTAGAGAGGAGAGAAGATGGAGGCAGTGAGCACAGATGAGGTTGAGGAGGGTGGAGATAGATAGGCATCAGGCAGTGATTAGCTTGTAGCATGCGAGAGCACAGGCACAGACCTATCAGGGTCAGCTATTATTGAGAGCACAGGTGAGAGATGGACAGGATGATGGTGCACTGGCTAGAGTGACTGGAGAGAGAGATGCTGCGAGACAGAGTGAGCAGATGATGAGGCTAGAGTGGGATACTACGATACAGCAGGTACAGGCTATGAGAGCAGAGAGGGATGGTCTACGAGATGAGAGAGATAAGGCTATGCAACAGCTACAGGGGATGACCAGTGAACGAGACAGAGCAGTGGCTACATTGGGGACCGATGAAGCTACGATGTACTTGGCTACACAGTTGACAGAGGTATAGGCAGAGCTTCAGAGAGTGCAGGGTGAGGATGAGTACTACAGAGGCTTGTATTATGGGGCTGTGCCAGCAGAGCAGAGGCAGCCTAGTTTCAGGACCAGGTCAGGGGCTTCAGGTTCACAGAGGTTAGGTGGATCTCGATCAATAGCCTCAGTGATGGGGCCACCGAGAGATGGAGGACTAGGTACAGGACCTAGTGGTGGTGGTGATGGTCAGGGTGAGGGAGCTGCCAGTAGTCACTAGGGCTACCTTGTTTACATTGTATCATGATGAGGCCTAGAGCCAATTTTGTACATTCAGTCTTTCAGGGCTCAGCTTGTATTGTAGACACTTGTATTTTGACACACATGTATATATATATATATATGGCGGTTTTGGTGATCGATATGATGTTGTAATGGTTATTATGTTGATATTATGATGGCTATGCATGTTGTGTGTATATTGTTATGGATTATATATGGATGTTTATGCAAATGTTAATGAATGGAAAATGTGTGTTGATGTGAAAATGTAAATGGTAATGATATGGATAGACTTATGCATATAGATAGATGGTAATGAAAGGGTATATGATGGACTTATGTATGTCTAACACACTTGTTTTGCAGGAGTGGGAGTATGGACAAAAGATGATGGAGATGATTGATCTTGGCTGAGTATGATGGAATGAATAGATAGAATGAAAAGAAATGCAGTCCTTATGTTGGATATAGCATATGGATGTTATGCACCAGTGTATAAAAGACCAAGGTGTCGAGATTGTTGGATCTAGGGCATACAACTGAGAGGGGGGGGGGGTGAATCAGTTGTATAGAACTTGTTCTCTTTCAAACACTTAATTCTCTGTTGTTAGTTAGCAGCATATCAAATAATCATTCATGGAAGCACTATACATAAACACAAGAGCAGATAAGCATCAACACATTGAACACCAAGATTTTGACGTGGAAAACCCGGTTAAGGGAAAAACCACGGGGTGATTAACCCAAGAATTATTCTCTGTTAGAAGAATAAAGAAAAATGAATGGCACATGCCAATAAGGGCTCACTGCCCGAGCACACTGCTCACAAAGAGGCCCACTGCCTACAAGGAGACACACTGTCTACAGAGTGATAAAAATCACAATCTTGAACTGGAGAATGACATCTCTACCATGTCCGGATCAGTTCCAATCAAGCCCAACAATCTCTGCTCTGCCTTTCGCACCTTTCTTCACTACACCTTGCTAATCCACATACAACTCTCCTGAAATGAATTCACAAATCATTATTTATACAAGACATCGACTTAGGAACAAGCATCTAAGTCGGCAAACAACCATAGGAGTATCCGCAAGATGAATAACACATCCGGTCGGCTATCACAAGAACATTCGCAGGATGAACAACTCATCCGGTCGGCTAAACAGAGCAATAACTTCATCCGGAAGAATAACTTCAATTCCGGGCTCTACCATCAATGCGGACCAACAACACAACCTAGACATGATTCAAGAACCTTCACAAGTCTGTCTGAATGTCCGGATACATCCGCACTTTCTCTGCTTACTGGGATCTCTTGTCTTCCTCATCCGGAACTTCAAGAACACAGTCTGTCGCCACTGTCATAATGCAGGAGGTACATCCGGACCTCCAAATTACACAAAAATCAGGATGGAACATCACAAGGACATATAAAACACTCCTTCCAATCCGCAGATTATGATAATACAATTCCGGACCTCACCGGACCTTTTTGTGATCCTCTGTCACCTCCGGATACTTGCCGGACCCGGTTCTATACCGGCAGCCATAACTCCTTCAGATCTTCATGCGGACCTCTGAAATCTTAACTGCAGCATCTTAAGACTCATATCTACTAACCCTTTAATCCGCATCCTCCGGTTCTCATCCTATACAGTATATTTACCTTCTTCTCATCACTGTTCTTCACTGTTCCTGACTGAGGCTAATTTTCTCAATATCCTCAGCACAAAGCTCATCAAATCCTTCTTGTCTATGCAGTGTGAGTATGTTGACATCAATGACAACAATGGCTCACCTCATACTTGCAACAATCTCCCCCTTTGTCATTGATGGCAACATATGATGTGAAAAACCATCAAGACAAGAACTTCTCTTTTCTGTCACAGCTCCCCCTGTCAACAACAACTCCTCACATGTCTTCCTTTGCTGCTCCCCCTTTGATCATCAACCACTTGTTTTTCACATGTCTTCTCTCCCCCTTTGACATCAATGGCAAAGGGCTCATACTTGCAACTCTCATGCATCAGAATAATACCAGCTGCTCCCCCTTAGTTGCAGCTTCCCATTAGTCCGGATCACAAGATATGACTGAGATAGCCACCGGACTGATGCACATTAGTGCATCTTAGTTCATCACCGGAGGGGCCATGACCCCTAACTTCTTCCGGAGATATTCAAAAGAGTCCTTGGGAAGAGGTTTTGTAAAGATATCTGCAATCTGATCCTTGGAGGGAACATACTCCAATCTGACTTCTTCCTTGTTTACTTGTTCTCTCAAAAAGTGAAATTTGATAGATATGTGCTTAGTCTTAGAATGCAATACCGGATTCTTGGAAATATTAATTGCACTTGAATTATCACAGAAAATTGTGATAGGCTCCTCATATTCAACTTTGATGTCTCTTAGCATCTGCTTCATCCACAAGATTTGAGTGCAACTACCTGCTGCTGCAATGTATTCTGCTTCAGTTGTAGACAGAGATATTGCATCTTGTTTCTTGCTTAGCCAGGAAACCAATCTCTTCCCCAAAAAGAATGCTCCACCACTAGTGCTCTTCCGGTCATCCACATCTCCTGCCCAATCTGCATCTGTGTAAGCATGAAGAGAAAAATCCGGATCTCTAGGATACCATAGACCATACTCAACTGTCCTTTTCAAGTATCTAAAAATTCTTTTGATTGCCATAACATGAGATTCTCTAGGATCAGCCTGGAATCTTGCCACAAGACCAACAGCTTGCATTATATCTGGTCTAGTTTGAGTGAGATACAACAATCCACCAATCATTGATCTATACTTTGTCTGATCTGCCTTTGGAGAATCATCATCTTTGCTTAACTTACATCCGGTTGCCATAGGAGTGTTCATAGGCTTTGAGTCTTCCATACCAAATTTCTTTAACAATTCTTTCACATATTTGGTCTGAGAAATGAAGATCCCTTCTTTTGTTTGAGTAATTTGCAGACCCAAGAAGAAATTCATTTCACCAAGCATAGACATTTCAAACTCACTTTTCATCTGATTTGCAAAAGTCTTACACATACTATCTCTTCCTCCAAAAATGATATCATCCACAAACACTTCAACAATCAGAATGTTTTCATGATCAATTTTGAAATATAAGTTGCTGTCAGCAGTACCTTTGTTGAATCCAATCTGCACAAGATGCTTATCCAACCTTTCATACCATGCTCTTGGGGCTTGCTTCAATCCATACAAAGCTTTCTTCAACTTGCAGACCATATCATTATTATCAGACAATTGAAATCCATCCGGTTGTTCAATGTAGACTTCTTCTTCCAGATCACCATTTAAGAAGGCAGACTTGACATCCATCTGATATACCTTGAAATCTTTGAAGGCAGCAAATGCAAGAAGTAATCTGACTGCTTCAATTCTTGCTACCGGAGCAAAAGTCTCTTCAAAGTCAATTCCTTCTATTTGAGAGTAGCCTTTGCAGACCAATCTAGCTTTGTTTCTGATTACTTCACCAGCTTCATTTAGTTTGTTCCGGAAGACCCACTTGGTTCCAATTACATTCCTGTCTCTAGGTCTGGGAACAAGATCCCAAGTATGATTTTTCTCAATTTGCATCAGTTCATCTTCCATTGCTTTGGTCCAATTTTCATCATTGCAGGCTTCATTTATTGTTTTAGGTTCAATCCTTGAAATCAGACAACATTCATTCTGATCTTGAGCAATATTCCTTCTAGTTTGTACACCTTTGCTTCTGTCACCTATGATCTGATCTTCAGAGTGATTTAGTTTTACATACCTTGGAATTTTGGGAGTATCCAGTACTGCTGTTTCTTGATCAGGCTCATTTAAACCTAACTCTTCTTCCTGATTTACCGGATCAGGCTGACTCTGTTTCACCGGAGAGGATTGAGTTCCTTGAACACTATCTTGGTCATCTTCATCAAATTCATAAAATCTTGAAGGCTTCTCAATTCCTTCATCAACCTTTACATTGGTACTTTCTATCATCTTCCTCAATCTCTTATTGTAACACCGATATGCTTTGCTTTGAGTGGAGTAGCCCAAGAAAATTCCTTCATCACTTCTAGCATCAAACTTTCCTAGATCTTCATCTCTTTTAATATAACACTTGCTACCAAATACCCTGAAATATTTCACAGTAGGAGTGATGCCAAACCAAAGTTCATAGGGGGTCTTACCGGTGTTGTTTCTGATTTGAACTCGATTGAGAGTGTAGACTGCAGTGCTGATAGCTTCTTTCCAAAACATTTGAGGAACATTTGCTTCCAACATCATTGTCCTAGCAGCTTCCTGGATGGTCCGGTTCTTTCTCTCAACTACTCCATTCTGCTGTGGAGTCCTAGGAGCAGACAACTGTCTCCTTATACCCTGTTTCTCACAAAAGTCAATGAATTCACCAGATGTAAATTCACCACCTCTATCAGACCTTAGACACTTTAGTTTCAATCCGGTTTGATTCTCCACCATAGCTTTGAAGATTTTGAATTTCTCAAAAGCTTCTGATTTTTCTTTCAGAAAGGTAACCCACATCATCCGGGAATGATCATCAATTAACAACATGAAATATCTATCACCTTGCAGACTCTTGATTCTTGTCGGACCACATAGATCAGTATGTACTAATTCCAACAATCCGGTAGAAGACTGATCTTTGCTTTTAAAAGAGACTCTGCTTTGTTTGCCTAACTGACATTCTTTACACACACTGTTTGTAGGTTTTATCAACTTTGGAAGATCTCTCACAGCCTGAGTATTGCTTATTTTGATGATGTTATCAAAATTTACATGACACATTCTTCTATGCCATAACCAACTCTGATCAATTTGAACAAACAAACAACTTTTATTTGAACCAACCAGATGAAAGATGTTACCTCTTGTCTGAGTACCGGATGCAATTTCAGTTCCGGAGCTTGTAAAGATTCTGCATTTTCCATTCTTGAACCGGAGATCATAGCCTTTGTCCACTAACTGACCAACACTGAGAAGATTGTGCTTCAATCCTTCAACATATAGTACATTACCTGTTTTGCTCTTACCATCAAAGGAAATAGTTCCCCTACCTCTGATTCTGCCAGCAGAATTGTCACCAAACTTTACCATTCCTCCTTCATATCTTTCCAAATCTAAGAACTTATTCTTGTCACCAGTCATATGGTGAGAGCATCCACTGTCAATAACCCAATCATCCTTTTCTTCCACTTGAGCAGCCAAGGCTTTTTCAACAACTTTGTGATTGACAGATTCAGAGAGCAAGGAATCTTCTTCCTTGATGGCTATAAACACCCACTCATTTCCGGATTTGCTTCCTGGATCTGATTCATCATCTGTTACTCCTTCATTGTCATCTTCTTCATGAACATAATAGCAATTCTTTTGAAACCTTTGTCTGTGAGTATTAGATCTTGCAGATCTCTCCGGACATCTTGAGGCAAAATGACCAATCTTATTGCAGTTAAAACACTTAAAGGGTAGTTTTCCTTCATACTTACCGGATCCTCTTGGCAGTCTCTTTGCAATGAGGGCTTCAAGTTGAGCTGTTTCTGCTTCTTCTTCTTCCATGTCTCTTCTTGCTTGATCATACCATGACATTTTCCTTGATGAGTTTTCACCCGGATCAAATCTCTGTTTGCCTTTCACATAGGCACTGGCTTTAAAAGCAGACTCAGTCTTGGGTGGATCATCTCCAAACTCGGTCATTTCAAATGCAGCTAGTTTGCCAGCCAATTGTTCTCTTGTGACAGTTGTGTGGGCTCTGAATTCATCAATGGCAGCAACTTTGATTTTGTAGGCAGCAGGAAGGGATCTTAGGATTTTGCAGACAATCTCATTTTCATCTAGAGTTCCACCCGCATTTCTGATTCCACATACCAGCTCATTTACTCTTGGCATAAAGGTAGTAATGTTTTCATCATCTCTCATTTTCAATCTTTCAAATTTCCCTTTCAGACTTTGCAACCTTGCACTTTTGACAAACTCATCTCCTTCATACAGAAGTTCCAGTTTAGTTAGGATCTCATATGCAGTTGGTAGGTCAATGACATTCGAGAGATCTGAGTCATTTAATGCGCTTAGAAGAGCTTCCTTGGTCCGCAGATTGTTTTCAGCTTCTGTGGTTTCATCAGGAGTTGTCGGACCACCTTGTGGGGGTATATATGGTTTTGAAATCATAGCCAAGTATGCTTTTCCCATACATTCCAAATGACACTTCATGCGACCTTTCCAGAGAGTGAAGTTGGTTCCATCGAACTTCGGACTATCCTTCTTGTATGACGACATCCTGGATCACCTCAAGCGGTTAAGCTCCTATCAGAGGAACTCGGCTCTGATACCAATTGTTGGATCTAGGGCATACAACTGAGAGGGGGGGGGGGTGAATCAGTTGTATAGAACTTGTTCTCTTTCAAACACTTAATTCTCTGTTGTTAGTTAGCAGCATATCAAATAATCATTCATGGAAGCACTATACATAAACACAAGAGCAGATAAGCATCAACACATTGAACACCAAGATTTTGACGTGGAAAACCCGGTTAAGGGAAAAACCACGGGGTGATTAACCCAAGAATTATTCTCTGTTAGAAGAATAAAGAAAAATGAATGGCACATGCCAATAAGGGCTCACTGCCCGAGCACACTGCTCACAAAGAGGCCCACTGCCTACAAGGAGACACACTGTCTACAGAGTGATAAAAATCACAATCTTGAACTGGAGAATGACATCTCTACCATGTCCGGATCAGTTCCAATCAAGCCCAACAATCTCTGCTCTGCCTTTCGCACCTTTCTTCACTACACCTTGCTAATCCACATACAACTCTCCTGAAATGAATTCACAAATCATTATTTATACAAGACATCGACTTAGGAACAAGCATCTAAGTCGGCAAACAACCATAGGAGTATCCGCAAGATGAATAACACATCCGGTCGGCTATCACAAGAACATTCGCAGGATGAACAACTCATCCGGTCGGCTAAACAGAGCAATAACTTCATCCGGAAGAATAACTTCAATTCCGGGCTCTACCATCAATGCGGACCAACAACACAACCTAGACATGATTCAAGAACCTTCACAAGTCTGTCTGAATGTCCGGATACATCCGCACTTTCTCTGCTTACTGGGATCTCTTGTCTTCCTCATCCGGAACTTCAAGAACACAGTCTGTCGCCACTGTCATAATGCAGGAGGTACATCCGGACCTCCAAATTACACAAAAATCAGGATGGAACATCACAAGGACATATAAAACACTCCTTCCAATCCGCAGATTATGATAATACAATTCCGGACCTCACCGGACCTTTTTGTGATCCTCTGTCACCTCCGGATACTTGCCGGACCCGGTTCTATACCGGCAGCCATAACTCCTTCAGATCTTCATGCGGACCTCTGAAATCTTAACTGCAGCATCTTAAGACTCATATCTACTAACCCTTTAATCCGCATCCTCCGGTTCTCATCCTATACAGTATATTTACCTTCTTCTCATCACTGTTCTTCACTGTTCCTGACTGAGGCTAATTTTCTCAATATCCTCAGCACAAAGCTCATCAAATCCTTCTTGTCTATGCAGTGTGAGTATGTTGACATCAATGACAACAATGGCTCACCTCATACTTGCAACAGAGATATCCAATGCGCAACTAGCGTGTTACAATCTTGTCTGAACACATGAGGTCAAGATGTTGAGCCAACATGCACAAGATATGAATAACAGCTAGTGTTGGACTTTGACGCTACAAGCAATGGTTTGAGCTTATCTCCACTACACATAGTGATAGCTTGCTGGTTATATGTATGGAGCTAGTCTTAACATAGAATAGTCTCAAATGCATAAGAGACTGTTTAGCTTCTCAAATGCCAGAGATATTGATATGTAAGATGCTAATCTCAACACGTACAAGATACCAATATGCATAGGAAGAGAATAAGATCATCCCGCAAACACGGCATACGAAAGCTATATGACCATGCCCCAGTCCTTACTTCATCGCAACATACCAAGATATAAATAGATCAAGGCAGTCTTGATTAGGCATAGAAAAGGGACAAAAGATAAATCAAAAGATAAAACAAAAGATATTGTCATCACGTTCTCTTGCCAAATTTTGGGTGCTCTTGGATGGATCAAGCTGGCACCTTGTTAAGAGGAAAGCTACATCCTGTTGAAGGCTAAAGTTGTTGATAAACTGCTATAGCAAATGTTGGCTTAAGGCATGTGGACAAATAGCTTCTACCTTACATCTTGATTGGTTAAAGTGCTTGAGCTTTCAATATACACATGGTTTGCTTCCTGTTTGAGCTAATCAAAGAAGAAGAAGATGAATGATGAATGAAGATGAAGAAGATGGGGTTGATCATCTATTCTTGAGTACTGGAAAGTTCCTTCGTATTCCAGACTGCCTACATACCATGTGTCCATGGGATCAAAGCATATTTACGATGAAGATGAGACATGATGAATATGTAGTTCTGGGTTTTATTGATGATGTAAGTGATGAAAGATAGAAGAATGTGAGCTGAAAGATTGAAGGATGTTTAGAAGAAAGATGAAAGATGAATGATGAAAGGGGCTATCATCTTAGCCTAAATTAGAGTGCTTCCTTCGCATCTAAGATTGCCTACATACCCTGTATCCATGGGATCAAGGCATCAATGATAGAGTTGGATGTAGTTCTTATTTATGTCGCTAATTGCTTGGATGTTTGAGCTAGCGATGTTTGTTACAGTCATTGGATGAATGTGAATAGATTGCAAAGATATGGGTCCTGGTTGCAAGTTGTTAGGTCACATTTATCATTGGATGAATGCTATGGCTGAAGTTGATAAAGTTTGTTGTGTTGTAAGCTGAGTTGTTTGATGTGTTATGAGCTAGAGATAGCGGTATCCACTTCCAAATAAGACTCAACAAATGCCCCCAGTGCAGGATGAGGTTTATTATACAGAAGCGACAATGCGGAGAGCATGTGGTCAAGATGCTAAGGTGCCAAAAGATATAGGTATCGTGACAATGTCTCAAGTATGATAGCTAGCATTAGCAAAGACAAAGGTGAAAGGCTATGTATGGCATTGCTATGTGGATTGTGATTATGGACTATACAAGATGAAATGGGGAAATATGATCAAACGAACCAAGTAGATGAGGGAAGCTGGTCACTACACATAGTGCCTGTTTGCCAGGTTTTCACTATGGTACTTATCCAAGGTGCCTGTTTACCAGGTTTTCACCAGAGGACGAATTATTTATCTTATGTTTTTTTTTTTTAAGGGATAGCTAAGATTCATGGATAAAACTTCTTGAGATGAACGCTGTTGACTGGTTCATCTAAGGGAATGCCTTCAGGTGTTGAAAGAGTGTATGCACCTGATCCATAGACTGCTGTGATAATGAAAGGACTAAGCCAATTTGGTTCAAACTTGCCCTATTTCTCTCAATGTTGTTGATTCCTTTGGCTTTCTTTAAGGGCAAGGTCACCAACTTGAAATCTGCGTTCTCTGATCTTTTTGTTGTAGCTGCAGCATAGCCAGTTTTGGTAGACTTGAAGATGGTTCAATGCTGTAAGACGGCGTTCATCTAATAGCTCAAGATCATGGAGTCTGGATACTCGATATTCTTCATCTGAGATAGTATGTTACAGGGATATGCGCAAAGAGGGGATCTCAACCTCGATAGGTTAGCTTCAGTGCCATAGACGAGAGCATAAGGTGTGGCTCTAGTGGGAGTTCTGATGCTCGTTCTATATGCCCACAATGCAGGATGGAGTTGTAGATGCCAATCCCGATCGGCTTCATTAACAGTCTTTTTAAGGATCTTGATGATTGTTTTATTAGAAGCTTCAGCTTGACCATTGCTCTGAGGATAGTAAGGTGTAGAGAATATATGTTGAATATGAAACTTGTTACAAAGATCTCTAACCTCTTGGTTCTTGAAAGGGCGACCATTGTTTGTGACAATAGCTTGAGGAACTTCATAACAGAAGATAATATAATGTAGAATGAATTTAGATATTTGTTTACCTGTGATATAGGTCATTGGTATGGCTTCTACCCACTTTGTGAAATATTCAATGGCGGTAATAATAAACTTATGACCGTTGGATGAAGTAGGATGGATTTTACCTACGAGATCAAGTCCCCATTGGGAAAAAGGCCATGGAGTGACAATAGGCTGAAGCTCATGTGTTGGTGCATGTATTAGATCTCCATGTTTCTGACATTGTAGACATCTCCTTGCAAATTATTGTGCATCTTTTTCCATAGTTGGCCAATAGTATCCTACTCGTAGAAGTTTCTTAACAAGGCCAGGGCCAGCGGAATGCGAGCCACAGACACCTTCATGTACTTCATGTAAGGCCACTTTCACTTCCTCAGAATCGAGACATCTAAGAAGGATTCCAGCGAGACTCTGGCAATAAAGGGTGTCTCCTAAGATAGTGTAACGAGAGGCTTGACGGATAAAGGTTTTGCATTGGGTGTTGGATAGTTGAAATGGAAAGGTTTGATTACGGAGATACTGATATATATCCTTGTACCACGACGAGTTGGGACCAACAATTTCACATATAAGCTCAGATTGTGGAACTTCAAATGCTGGAATCAAAAGCTGTTCGACCAAGAATTCACATTTATGGGTGTTAGATGGCATGTCTAGAAGAGACCCAATCATAGCCATGGCATCTGCTGCTTTGTTTTGTAATCTGGGGAGTTGCTCAAAAGTAATATTGTCAACCATTAGCTTGTATAGAAGAAGCTTTTCATCTTTTGTTTGATATTCATTTAGAACCTGTTTGATAACTAGTTGAGAATCACCAAAAACTTGTAACTGTTTGATAGCCCATTGTACTGCCATGCACAAGCCTGTGATTAAAGCTTCATACTCTGCTATGTTATTGGTACATGGGAATGCTATTCTGTATGATTTAGGTATACAATCTCCTTAAGGGGTAACAAACAAGATACCTGCTCCAGACCCATGTTGTGTGTATGATCCATCAAAATATAGCTGCCATCGTGCTGGAGAAGTTAAGATAAATAATCCTTCATCAGGGAATTCTGGATATATTGGCTGAATGTCTGTGATGGGTGCTGCAGCTAAATTGATCAACAATAACTTGTCCTTTGATAGCTTTGCGGTTCACATATTGTATGTCAAATTCACTTAAGATCATAACCCATTTTGCAAACCTCCCTATGAGAATTGCTTTAGAAAGAAGATATTTGAGGGGATCCACATTAGAGATGAGCTTTGTTGTTTGGTTCAACATATAGTGTCGTAGCTTTTGGGAAGAAAACACTAATGCTAAGAAGGCTTTTTCCATGAATGAGTAATTGAGTTCATATCCCACAAGGGTCTTGCTAATGTAGTAAATGGCTTGTTCTTTTTCTGAATCATCATGTTGAGCTAGAAGGGCACCCAATGCTACAGTTGTTGATGATATATAGAGCAATGATAGACGATCAAGTACAGGAGGTACTAACACAGGAGGTGTTGCCAAGTATTCCTTTATCTTGTCAAAATCCCGTTGACACTTTTCATCCCACTTAAAAGGTTCACCCTTACGAAGAAGATGCTGGAAAGGATGACATTTATCTACTAGTTGTGAGATAAATCTATGGATAGATTGTAGCCTACCTTGTAGACTGCAGAGCTATTTGAGATTCGTTGGTGGAGGCATTTCTATGATGGCTTTTACTTTAGCTAGGTCTACTTCTATCCCTTGTCGAGACACAATATATCCCAACAGCTTTCCTGATGTTACACCAAATACACACTTCTTTGGATTTAGCCCGACTTGTTATTTTTCTAATCGATCAAAGATTTGTGCTAATACTTGTAGATGTCCTTCTCTTGTCTTAGATTTTCCTAGGATTTCATCAACATAGTCTTCCATGATAGTATGAAAAAGGTCGTGAAAAATAACAGTCATGGCTCGTTGATAGGTAGCTCCAGCGTTCTTGAGACCAAAAGGCATTACAACCCAGCAATAGGTGCCCCATGGACAAATAAAAGATGTTTTATCTTGATCTTCCTTTGCTATTCTAATTTGATTATATCCTAAAAATCCATCCATCAAAGATAGCATTTCATGTCCTGCTGTAAGATCTACAATGTTGTCTATGCTTGGTAGTGGAAAGTCATCCTTAGGACATGCTTTGTTAAGATCTCTAAAGTTTGTGCAGCAATGAACGAGTCCATCTGGTTTTGCTACAGGTACCAAATTTGAAACCCAATCTGGATAATCAATAGGCCTTATGAATTTTGCTTCTAACAGTTTCTAAATTTCTGCTTTGACCACTAAAGCTACTTGTGGATGCATTTTGCGCAATTTTTGTTTGACAGGCTTTGCATCAGGAGATACTGCTAAATGATGTACCACAAGTGATGGATCTCAACCTGGCATGTCTGCATAGGTCCATGCAAAATTTATAGTTCTTCTCATAAAAAATGCTATGAAGTCTCTTCTTTCTTGCTCTAATAATGATGCTGCCAAAAAAGTGATCTTTGGATTCTGCTCTGTTCCCAAATTCATGTCTTGTGATTTTTCAACTAGCACAGTTGATTTCTCATGGTAATCAGTGGCAACAGGAAGATCAAATCCCCCATCCTCAGGTGCCTCAGAGAGGTTTTCACCTTCAGATATGTCCTTTATTTTTACTTTTTCACGGTCAAGAGGTGCCTTTCAGTTTTCACCTAGTGACCTATTTTGTTGAATTTTGTTTATTTCACTTTTGCGACTAAAGGATTTGATACTTCCGCCAAAATATGCTAGTTTAGGTAGATCCACCATGAAACCTGCTTTATGATCACCCAATGGAATACCTTGTCATAAACCCATGAATTCTGCAATGGCTTCGTCATTTTCAAATATATCTAATATTAGTGCCACCTGTTGGTCCCAATCGATGAGGTCAAGATATACGAGTGAAAGACTAAGGGAGGAATTGTGATGGCTCGAGGAGGCTATGGAAAACATGAAGATGGAATGTTCTTGAAAAAGATCGGTGATATGAAGGGAGGAGTCATCGATAGTATCCGAATTAGAAGTCTCTTTGGCTGAAGAAGGTCCAGCATCGATATCAGAAATGCAGTTAATGTCTTTGGGTCGTGGTACCTCTGGCTGATAAACAAGGCCTCCTTTATAGCCCATGTTCTTTATGATACGAAACCCATTGTTGTATCACTCTACTTCAAGTTGGACTTGGTCATTTTCATCAAAGAATATCCAAGAGTTTATATCATCAATGTCTTCATCATCCAAGAGTCCACCTTTAATGAATACTGTAGGGGGAGCTTTGATGATAGCGGAGGATGAAGTTGGCTTGGACGTAGAAGGCTTACTGTGGGATTTAGGAGATAATGGAAGGGTGCCAACACAACAGGATTCTTGCAATTTGTATTCACCAGGGCCATGTTCGGTATATTTGATACGGAGGTTGGAGGTGGCATTGCTAGATGAAGGCTTGAGGAGATCGGATGAGTCTATATAAGATGAAGACGGATATGCCTCAGTGTTGATAGGAATGCGGTTTAGACTTTGATATTTGGCTTGAAAGGCATGACAAAATTCAAATGTATTGGGATCAGCTTGAATAGTAACCTCAACACCGTTATGTGGAAATTTAAGGCATTGATGGTATGTAGAAGGAACTACTTTAAGGGCATGTATCCATGGGCAACCAAGAATGATGTTATAAGGAAGATCAATATCAAGGACTTGACAACAGGTTTCTATAGTAACTAGCCCAACTTGGATAGGCAATAGGATAATCCCTTCAGTATCTCTTTCAACATCATCATACGCTCTTATAGTAATAACCTTGGAGGCGTCAACATCTTTCTTAGAATATCCCAATTGTTTTAAAAGCTTCAAAGAGCATATCTTAAGACCAGCTCCCCCATCTATCAAAATTCATTTAATGCGGTGTTGTTTAACAAACACTTCAATATGGAGGGCTTTATTGTGTGAAGGATGGATGGAAGGCTGAAGATCTTTGTCGGAAAATGTTAAGTGACAAGGAGCTACAATGCTAGTGACCATAGATTGGAATTGTATGATATCAATGTCATTAGGCACCGAAGACTCTTGTAAGCCTTTGTCAAGGATAGCTTTATGAGCTGGGATACACGAAGCAACTCAAGAATGGATGTTTGCGCAGGTGTTTTGCCAAGGTGATCCAAGAGGTTATAGTTAGAGAGAAATCGAGGAGGATGAGCAGGTGCTCCTTGAATGGTAACTCAACCTCTTCATGTGGTTACAGCACAATCAGGTGCTCTTCCTTGGATGGTAATGGTAGAAATGTGGGCATGATCAATGCGCCCAATGGTAGACGATTCATAGGTATATTGAATAGCATTTCCAACATGAAGGTTATTTGTCTGATCATGAGATGGAAGTGGATTCTTGAAAGTCTCTAGATCATAGTTCGATGTTGATTGTTGTGTAGGCTGAGTTGGTGAAGGTGTGACCTTGATTAAACCTTGATCAATGCAGTCTTGGATAACATGTTTTAAGTGCATGCAACCATTTGTTTTGTGTCCTTTAACTCGATGGTAATCACAATACTCATTTTCTTTGTACCAAGGGGCTCTAAAGAGTGGTTCACCATTTGGTGGCGCATCCAGTAAAATAATATCACCTGCTTGGAGAAGCTTTCGAAAAACAATTTCCATAGGTTCCACTAATGGTGTAAATTGTCGGTGTGGATTAGAATTTTGTCATTGTTGCCTTCGTTGAAAAGGTTGTGTTGGTGTAGAAGCTGCTTGAATGTTGATGGGAGCTCTCATAGTTTGAATGTTCTTTGCGTCTACAATACCGTCATTGACAACATTCTTGTTCTTGTTCCAAAAGCGAGACTTATCATTGGAATTTTGAGGAGAGTCTTTGTTATCACGAAAGATTTTGATAGTTCCCTTAGCGATTAAAGCTCGTTCAATGATGATTCCTTTGGAAATGATTTCATCAAAGGTGCTAGCACTTTGCAATTGTAATTGGAATGACAGCTTGTGATGAAGATTTTGAACAAAGATGTCAAGCTATTGTTTCTCAGGTATTTCCCATGATAGTTTGCTAGCCATATTATGCCATCATTGGGTAAAGGAAGAAAAGGCTTCGCCGTTGCGCTATTTATTGTTGACAAGGTCATTCATGTTTACCTCATTCTCAATGTTGAAGGCAAAGTGTGATCGAAACTTGTTTGCTAATTCCAAAAAAGATTTAATTCCCAGAGATAAATGGGAAAACCATTCAAGAGCTTGTCCTGCTAAGCTTTGAGGAAATAATCTCAAAAGATATGTATCGTCATAAGCGACATCAAGGCATGCCACAAAGAATGCTCGAAGATGATCTTCTGGATTTCCTTTCCCTTTGTACTTATCAAATTGTGGGATTTCGAAATGTGGCAGAGAAGGTATCATATTAAGAGACTTGTCAAATCAATAGGCGCATATGTTTTCGAGAGAGAAAGGTTTCTTGCCTTGTCCTACCATTTCATTGATCATTTGTTGAACATCCGTTGAAGATAATTATTGTTGTTGCAAAGGGGATGGAGTATGGTATGAGATATATTGTGGTTGCGGTTGTGGGATATATGGAGTTATGACCATTTGTTGCAGTTGTGTACCCACAATGTATGTCAAAGGATTGGTATGTGACACATATGCATTGGAGGATTGCTGTCCTTGAGACACAAGCGACAGTTTGGTGTGCATCACATGGGAAGTGGATGACGGATTGACAGTAGTGAATAGTTGGGAAGTTGGGATTGAATTCATGACATGGTAAGTGATGGCAGGATTGGTAGATACGACAAAAGGATGAACATTTGGATTTGTATTTTGGACAACATGAGGATTGGTATGTGTCATGTGTTGGGTGATAATAGGCAAGCCTTGGGTAGCATAAGAAGGATTGATGGTGTATGAAGGATTGAAAGAGTACGACAGCATAGATGTAAGTTGATCAACATAAGTGATCTTATTGTTTGGATTGGCTTGAGAAATGGGGGGATCACTCATCTCAATGAGACTAATGTTGGGATTATGTGATAGTATAGAGGGATTGGCGGTTGGTATATGGGATATTTTATTCATATGAGATATAGTAGATTGCAATGGGTGTGAAGTATGGGCAACAGGTGTTGTTGGAGTGATTTGAGAGACTTGCATACTATGAGACATGGGAATAGCTTGTGATGCTTGAACTATTTGCGCTTGAGTTACATGGACAACTTGCGTCACTTGAGGCATGGAAACGGTCATGGTAGGAGGAGAGATATGTTGAGGAACATGGAAAGGTGGAATGTTGAGATTTTTTGACATGAGAGGGAGCACATTGGTTGGTACTATCAATGATTCTAAAGAATGCTCTGATCATGGTAGATCAAATGAGGCAACAATAGGCAATGAGGATGAGGCTTGTGATATGATAGGGGATGATGTGACTATAGTAGATGGTCCCTTCGCAACAACAGCAGTAGTGTTGGGATCTTGCTCTCTAATAGCGGATATGTCAAATTCTTTAGGTAGTTTAGCACCCATGCAAGCAAGTTACAGAAAGTAATGATTAGGCTCAGATATAATAAGTTTCCTAACTTGGTCCCATACATGGGTATCTTGAAATTCTGACGAATTGTCTTGAGATTGTTCTTCGAAAGTTTCTAAGGGTGTTGGAGGTTGCACTTGTTGTGAAGATGATTCGCCAATGGTGTATCCTTGAGGTATAAACATATGAGGAGGCATACTAGTTGTGAATTGAGTAGCATCCTTAAGGGGCATTGATTTGAATTGTTGCATCTCAACTTGCAATTTGGTTTCCATTTCAGCTCTTAATTTGGCTTCTATTTCAGCTCTAGATTGGCTCCTGGTTTGAGGCATGATGTTGATGATGAAGTTGAGCTTGTCAAAGTTTTTGAGACCCAAAAGATGATAGTTGGCTGGTTGGTTGATTGGTTGCTGTTTTGGTTTGCTAGTCTTGCTAATTCACTTGGTTGGTTTGTTTTGGCTGAGTTGTTGTTGGTTTTCCCTAGAGGATAGCTCAAACACTCAAGGGAAAGATTGTTTGTTGTTGATGTTTGTTGAAGCTAAAGCTAAAGGATGATGTTTTCTGATTGAAATGATTGGGTTGATGTCTGATTTGCTGGTTGGGGTCTCAAAAGGATGAAAAGCTCATGGTTTGTGATTGATTGATAAGCTCAAAAATAGGAGACAAAGTCTAGGGATTTGCTGTTGATCAAAGAGAGGTCTGAAAGCTGATGCTAAAGCTTAAGTAGGCTGGATCTGTGGCCAATTCAGCTAAGGCACTAAGATTTGCAGGTATTTTAGCTACAGGCGACTGATGATAGCTCAAATGCGATTCAGAGGATACCAAAGGTGATTAATGATAGCTCAAATGTGATCTAGTTTAGATTCAGACAATAAATCATAATGTTAACCAGAAGTGATTGCTTGGCCAAAGGCGATGACTGTTGGCTAGTAAGTGATTTTTTGTTGATTAAAAGTGACTCAAATTTCCCTAAAGGCGATAGTCTGTTGTTCAAAGGTGATCTTGTTCAGATAGTAGGCGACTAAATGTTGTTTAAAGGTGATTTTGTTCAGGCAATATGCGATCAGCTGTTGTTTAAAAGTGACTCAGTTCAGGCTAAAAGCGATAAGCTATTGTTTAAAAGTGACTTAGTTCAGGCTAAAAGTGGCTATTTGCAGTTTAAAAGTGATTTCTGCTATCTGTGCAGGCAGTTTAGGTTGAAAAGTGACTGTGTCTATCAAAAGGATGTCTGATTTGTAGTTTTTCAGCAAGAAAATAGTGATTACAGTCACTCACACTCACAACAAGCACAAACTGATACAACCTAGGCTAGGAAAGGACTGTATCCATTGAATCCCCTGGCCATGCTTATTCAAAGCGGATAGCTTTAGGATCTTGGTAGCACCGACTCCCCTCCACGACACTCACTTCTCATGCATACCAAGTTCCAGGTTTCCTGTAAGGCTTGTCCCCACACCAAACCTTAGGATTGTCCCTACTATCTCTACTAAGAACCACGTGAATCAGGGCCACTTCAAAGGTCCCACCTTTTGCATCAACAGATAGAAGGTTTTTGGCTACTACACAAAGTTGCTAATAAGGGCATCCATTTGGGTGGCTATACATGCGGCATCACTACTCTCCATTATGGAGTCTCCCAGCTTGCAAGGGTTATGCCTTGGAGGGTTTTGGGGGAGGTTGGCTGTCGGTATAATGCAACAACACCTGTTGTTTGTGGCTTTCAACACAAAAATTTTTCTTATATAGCAGTTTGGAAGGACTTGGCTTTAGCCCATTACCGCTTGGGTCGTATCCCTTCTCACACTGGGAAGGCAGGCCCTCTAAAGATAATAACAAGTTTTCATACACCCAAGATCCATTTGATAGGCAAGGGGAGAGGATACTTTTGCTATTAAATTTGGGTTACAATCAAGCACATGCAAGCAATCAAAAAAGATAAATCAAGCACGGAGCAAGCAATGATTCATTTTAAGCACCAAGCCTAAGTGTTCCTAATTTAGTGATAAACCACAAGTCTTGGACCGATCGAACCTGCAATAGATATGTCAGTAGTTTGCTAACCTCCTTTTCTTGGGCAAATCGATAAGATGCTGCACAAATACCCAATTAGTAGCCAAGAAAGCAAGCTGGAATTGATACAGATTGAAAACTACAGAGCTTACCAGAGGTGATCTACTGTTTAAAAGAAGCGATCTGTGTTTTGCCACAGGCAAAACCCTACAGATTAAATGCGACTACAAAATGCACCAGATGCGACACCTGTAGACTTATAAGTGACGCAGAAAATCCTAAAGCGATCAATTGCAGCCCGTAAGCGATCCTTATCTACAAAATGACAGATGCGACAGAAAACCCTATTCTGCTAAAGGCGATCACTGTCAAACCTAAAGCGATTCCATTATTTCAAAAGTGGCTACTGTCAGTTTAAAAGTGATGCAGATCAATTTAAAAGTGATTACTATTTTAACAAAAGCGATGTAAATAGATGCAAAGGCGATCACTGTTAGGTCATAAGCGAGAAATACAGTTCAAAAGTAACCGCTGACAGAATAAAAATCTAAGGATACATAGGTGAGTTCTATTGCAACGAAAGCGATGCGTACCATACTATCGGTGTAAAAGTGATCCAGAAAGTAATATAGGCGGCCAATCCTAGTGCAGAGGCGACACAGAGATGCAGAAAGTGGCGTACTTTCACTTAGAAGTGACTGGAATTTTCTGTAAGCACCTGAAAAATCTGATCTTCAAAGAAACAACTTCAAAAAATGAAGTTAATCAAGGACGTGAGTCCCACCGGGCGTGCCAGAATGTGATTGGTAAAAAAATTAGGTTTAGAAGATTAGACATAGCCATGAAAACCTAACCCTACCATCATCAAAGAATCTAATCTAAATGAAATCAAAGAGTAATGCAATTCAAGCATAACATCACCTAGACCGTGCGATTCCTTGTTTATGAGATGTGGACTGCTTCTTCAACAATGAATAATTACAAAGCTGAAAGCTGCCATGATAGATGATAAAAGCTCAATTGGATGCTCAAATGCTCAATGTGCTCAAGATGATAATGTAGGCACTATATGAATGCTGGATGTCTCATATGGAATGAGAGGGTGTTTATATAGAACTCAACCAAGATCAATCGACGGTGGAGATTCAGAGGCTATGTGAATGGCTAGGATTGAAAGATACTAAATTTAGGTCCCATTAGTTGTGCATGTGAAGGATATGAATGAAAGTTGTATTACAACACATGATTGACTGGACAAGTGTTGGAATGTGATAAAAGATGAGTGTTTAATTCAAATAAAATATTTGAATTAGTTGGAATATGAGTTGGATATTAATTAAATAAATTAAATTTATTTAATTAATAGGATAGATGAATAGGATGGGATAAGATATGATGTGGAAATTAATTAAATAAATAAAATTTATTTAATTAATTGGCTATGAGTTCGAGGATGGGATTTTAATTAAATAAATAAAATTTATTTAATTAATTGGCTTAATGGATAAATTTTAATAATGTTTTGACTAGGTGTTGTTAAACATGGACAAAGTTTGGGACAAATTTGGGTGTCTACAATAGGTTATCAACATCTTCAGCCTTCAATAGGATACAGCTTTCCTCTTAACAAGGTGCTAGCTTGATCCATCTAAAAGCACCTAAAATTTGGCAAGAGAATGTGATGACAGTATCTTTTGTTTTATCTTTTAATTTATCTTTTGTCCCTTTTCTATGCCTAATCAAGACTGCCTTGATCTATCTATATCTTGGTATGTTGCGATGAAGTAAGGACTGGAGCATGGTCATATTGCTTTCATATGCCGTGTTTGCGGGATGATCTTATTCTCTTCCTATGTGTATTGGTATCTTGTACGTGTTGGGATTAGCATCTTACATATCAATATCTCTAGCATTTGAGAAGCTAAACAGTCTCTTATGCACTTGAGACTATTCTATGTTAAGACTAGCTCCATACATATAACCAGCAAGTTATCACTATGTGTAGTAGAGATAAGCTCAAACTATTGCTTGTAGCATCAAAGTCCATCTCGAAACACTAGCTTTTATTCATATCTTGTGCATGTTGGTTCCACATCTTGACCTCATGTGTTCAGACAAGATTGTAGCATGCTAGTTGCACATTGGATATCTTGACACCTTGGTCTTCTATACCCTGGTGCATAACATCCATATGCTATATCAAACATAAGGATTGCATTCCTTTTCATTTTAAGCAATTACTTAAAAAGCTACCCATCATCTTATCTATTCGTTCCATCTATTCATCCTATATCGTACTCAACCAAGATCAATCCTTTCCATCATCTTTTGTCCATATTTCTGCTCCTACAAGATAAGGATGTTAGACATACATAAGTCCATCATATATCCTTTCATTACCATCTATCTATATTTATAAGCCTATCTGTATCATTACCATTTATATATTCACATTAACATACATTTTCCATTCATTACCATTTGCATAAACATCCATATATAATCCATAGCCATATAAACACGACATGCATAGCCATCATAATATCAACACAATAACCATTACAACATCATATAGATCACCAATCCACCATCATATATAAATACATGTGTGTCAAAATACAAGTGTCTACAATACAAGCTGAGCCCTGAAAGACTGAATGTACAAATCGGCTCTAGGCCTCATCATGATACAATGTAAACAAGGTAGCCCTAGTGACTATTGGCAGCTCCCTCACCTTGACCATCACCACCACCACTAGGTCCTACACCTGATCCTCTATCTCTCAATGGACCCATCACTGAAGCTACTGATTGAGATCCACCTAACCTCCGTGAACCTGAAGCCCCTGACCTGCTCCTGAAGCTAGGCTACCTCTACTCTGCTGGCACAGCCCCATAGTACAAGCCTCTGTAATACTTAGCCTCACCCTACACTCTCTGAAGCTCTGCCTGTACCTGTGTCAATTGTGTGGCCAAGTATATTGTAGCTTCATCAGTCCCCAATGCAGCCACTGCTCTATCTCGCTCATTGGTCATCCCCTGTAGTTGCTGCACAATCCTATCTCTCTCTACTCGTATACCATCTCTCTTAGCTTGCAGATAATCCCTCTCTACTCTCATAGCCTGTACCTGCTGTATTATAGTATCCCACTCTTGCCTCTGTTGATAACTGAGAGGGGGGGTGAATTAGTTATCCTAATTATTTCTTCCTTCTGAACTTTCTTATTAATCAATGCAGCATTAAATCAAACAAACAAACATTACTATTAAATGAAAAACACATGACACAGTATTTTTGACATGGAAACCCTGTTAAGGGAGAAAACCACGGGGTGATTAACCCAAAGATTATTCTCTGTTAGAAGAATAAGGAATTACAAAATGGCACTTGCCAATTAGGGCTCACTGCCTGAGCACACTGCTCACAAAGGAGGCACACTACCTACAAGGAGACACACTGTCTACAAAAGAATGTTATACAATACTTGAACTGATTGGAAGCATCCACATATGCTGGAGTTCAGTTCCGGTTAGGCTCAGTACACTGATCTGCTGCACTTCATCTTTCCTCTTCTCTTTATTCTGCTTTTCTTTCACATACTGGATCTTTCTTACTGCTTCTGTTCTGCTCTGCTCTTATTCGCATATCACATCACATTTCTACCCTTCTCATAACTAAATCCATCCCATATATATATATCTGCACAAGTGATTTCATTATCTTTCTAGTCGGCACCCAGAACAGTCTATCTTCTCACAAACTCTGTTCTGTCGGCTGAATCCTTGCACATCAAGTAATGCGGATCAAGCATATACTTGTAGATATCATTAATCATGTCGGCCAAACATAATTCCTGCCTTCACAACTTTTAACATCATTAGTAACACATCCAAAAAATAGTCTGATGTTCTGTCAGTCAGTTCTTCCTCTGTTCACACTGTCACTCAGGAATCCAGTACTCAACTATTCATATCTTTTTATTTGTCCATCACCAGAGGCTAAATCCTTGGAATATACCACTCAAGGTAGTCCTCTTGACTTCCTCAGATCCACACTGCACCAAGATACTTCCTCTGAGAGATTTGGACCTGTCTGTCGAACCTTGCCACATGCTCTGTTCTTGTTCACCGGACCACAATAATCTTCACTCTGACTTCCGGTAGAGACACACCATGACTTGCGGATATGTGGGATGACCTTTGTTGCCATCAATGACAACAACCATGAATCCATATAGTGTCTCTTGCCAACAATCTCCCCCTTTGGCATTGATGGCAACACTTAGTGAAAAATGACTAAGTGTTTACACTATGCTCCCCCTTGGCTGATGCTCTGTCTTTATATACATTTTTTGAACCTCCCCCTTAGTTGGATTCCTCATTTTTCACTACTCCTCACTCCCCCTTTGACATCAATGGCAAAGGGTAGGGTCCGTACACCAAAATTTTCAAGAATTTTACTATACTTGGCTGTATATTACATATTCACAAAAACTGAAGAATGTCTGCAAAGGATGTCTTCAATTGGATGAGTTTTGTAGCCCAACTTTGCTTCATGCTATCCAAAATTGAAATGTGACCACTCAACAAAAATGCAAAAGCTTCTGCCCTCTTAAGATCTATCGGATCATTTGTTTGGGCGGTAGTCTTAGCATCACTTATGGCCTCATGCATGGTCTCTAACTTAGGGATAATCATCCTTCTAAGTTCTCCCATCTAGTTAATTATATTCTTCCTTTCCTTTTCAAAGTTCTTTATTGCATTTGTGATTGCAATAGTTTGACATTCTTAATTTACTATGGAGGAAGAGAGAGGATCAAAACCTTGAGACAAACTCAGTAGTTTGTTCTATTCCTCTTTTATTTTCTTCTCAATTTCTACTATTGCTTTTGACCAGGAGATACAAAATTTGTAAATGTCACCGCCATCCTTAAGAGCATTTTCTAAGCTCTTTATTCCAATACTCATATTTCTCCTATCATTAGAGATTAATCCTAGTACCTCTGAGAATCTCTTATCCAAAAACTCCTTCCGGACCTTTTCTTTAGCTGATTTTTCTAGAGAATCAAAATGTGTACCAACACTGCTGACTAAGGTTTTGAGATTACTAGAAGAGGAGGCTGTGGGGTCTTTCTGGACCGATGGCATAATCTTTTCAAGCACTCTAGAAGCAGCTTCTATCAACTCACAGTCTTCCATATGAGACTTTAGGAGTTTTTCATTTGCCTTAGCATTTGCAAATGAAGCTATCTTCATTGTCTGTACCGGAGAGAGGGAATCAAAATTGAAAGGAGCTTGTAGAAGCTCCAGTTCATCAATCTCTATTGTTTCTTTGCTCAGAAAATTTTGGACAGTTTGTGTAGTGTCTCTTGCTGGAGACAGATGTTTCTTCTCTTCTGCAGTCTTGGAGCTGTCCTTTGGAGTTTTCTCTCCTTCTACATTCTTACCACTATCAGTTGTGGTTTTCTCTATTATATGTTCAGATACTTGAATGTGGCTTCCTGCAGGATCTTTTGGTCAACCTCATTGTAGTCATCATAGAATTCGGCCATTGGTTGAAGGTTTCCATCCACTGTGACTGATTTGATTACACTCTCTAGAGACAGGGTGGGCTTTTCAACAAATTCCCCTACCATTTCTTCCTTGTCTTGGCCTATGAAGGGTTTACCGGATCCTTTCTTTTTCTGCTTCTTTATTTCCTTTACCCCCTCATCTGATTCGGTTTCCTCTTCATCTTTCTGACTTGTATAAGCCCTTGTGGCTTTTATTTTAGACCTTTTCTCTCCTTTACCGGATGTCTGACCTTCTGGTTTTGATGTTTTTGAGCTTTTGGTTGTGACAGGTGAAGATCCTTTTGATGATCTAGTCTGGGTTGAGGTTTCCACCGGAGTACTTTTCTTGCTTTTCTTTTCTGCCTCTTTCTTCTCTTCCTCAGCCTTTCGCCTCTTTTCCCGGTTGGCATCAAGTGCCTCCTTTGGGATGCCTAGGCCTTGAGCAATATGTTCAACTTCTTTTCTCACCTTCCTCTTTATCTCAGGTTCTTTGAGTTCCACATGGATCTTCACACTCAGTTCCTCAAAGGTTCCAAACCTTTCTGCCTTTGGATCTTTAGGCTGACTTAGCATGTGTTGAATATGCAATTCCACAATCTGTTCATCCACTTCATATCCCATGGGCATGATCCACATAGTTCTTGGTTCTATTGCCTCCATTAGGCACTGATCTGTTTCTACCATAAAGCATACTGTGTCTTTGTACTTCTCAATAAGAGACTGGGGAATTCTTTCTCTTGCTTGCATCATGCTCTGAAAATTCTTGAAATATCCCCACAGGGCTGTATTTCTTACTTTAGCATCTCCAAGTCCATGCAAATAATCTCTGATTTGGATGGCAACTGGTCTATCATTCTGCCATATCCATCCACTGGATCTGGGAAGCTCATTCATGTAATAAAAGAATAGACAAAGGATCAAACGACCATACTTGAAGGAGTTCTTCTTGTCCTTCTTAATCTTCTACAGATTTTCCAAAAGTTGGTTTAGAAGAAGCTCACACAAATCATAGCCTACATTTTCTTTTAGCATTTGATATGCTGTGTAAATTACAGTTCCTGGCACTAAATTTTCCCTATTGGAGTGATAAATCTTGTAACCAATTATTATAGATGCAAATTTGACATCCGGTTCAGTGATGTCTTCAATTGTCATAGCTCTCTTATCAAATTTTGATCCGGTTGCATCACTAACTATCTGATTTTTGATAGACTTGAGGATAGGTATTCCACTGGATGAGTGCAGACCGGTTACAGCCCTAATTGCATCTTTGTTGATCTTAAAAGGCTTGTTCAACCATAGGAGATTGTCATGCACTCTACTCAGTACATACTGGACCCATTCATCTTCTTCAAAACAGGGGAAATGAATGCACTGTGCAAAGTGCTTGTCCCGGATGGCTTTATACTGAGGTTTAATCTCAAAGGAATCATCTATCAATTGTTTATGATAGATATCCATCAATTTTGATTCTCCAAATTCTTCAATATTCGCATGTATGTAAACCCTAATGTCCTCCGTATGCAATACACCATGCAGAACACTAGAGAAGGCTCCTAGGGGATCTATCTCCAAAGATTTGTATGGATGTTTCTTGAATGTGGGGTGAGGTCTATCAGAGATCTTAACTATATTCAGAGTAGCCATTTTTCAAAAGATTTGCAGTGAGATTTTGAAGATGAAAAATACCTTATGCGCCTTTGGTTGCACAGAGTTGGTTTGATTGATTTCTGGATGTAATAACTTCTGTGAGTGATCTTTGATAAACTTGATGAATTTTGTTGCATAGCTCCACTTTTTGTTTCTTCTTGAGTACAGAATGAACAAGTGATTAATGAGAAATCCCTTATATTGCTCTGCAAACCCTAATATCTGATTGCAATAAATGCTCGACCTACATTATTCTGGTTTGCCTTATTAGGATGACTTGAAGAACCGGATCAGTCCTGATCTATGAACATCATGTGGATCTTCCAACCATGAACAAATCAATATGACACATCACAAGGACATCCCAAATACTCTGTCCAATCTGCAGAATAAGACAATGCACTTCCAGATCTCTCCGGACTTTTTTGTAATCCTCTGTCATTCCGGAGCATCTCCCGGAATAGGTTCTACATGACCGATCACAACTTCTTCATATCTTTATGCGGACCTCTGAAATCTTAGCTGGATCATCTCAAGACTCATATCTACAAACCCTTTACTCCGCATTGTGTGCCTAATCCGGCACCACTTGATTGGCTAGGGGAACAGGGTTTTCTTTGTGTCTCCCCCTGAGCTAGAGCTCATTTCTTAATTTCTGGAAGGAATATCAGCACTAGAGTCTGGTATGGATCCAACCTCTACCTTCTCTAAACTTTTCTTCACCCAAATCTTGTTCATCTCATTCCTAACTTCATCCGCATTCATCTTTTGTTTACCCTTGTCTTGATTCTGATTATATACCGGACCTCTTTTGTCCTGATTCTTGCTTCTGCAGACTTTTCCATTATGACCAGACCTATTACAAATTTGGCAAACAACATTTCTTTGCATATTTGACTGATAACCTCTTGATCTACATTGATCAGCCATATGACCTACTCTATTGCATGTAAAGCATCTACCATTGAATGATTTGTTCATTTGCATATTTCTGCATTCATGAGACTTATGTCCATACCTTTTACAGTTAAAGCATTGTCTGGAGAAGGATGAATTAGTCTGATTCATTCTCTTTCTGCACTAATTAGCTTTGTGACCAAAGTGATTGCAGCTGTGGTAGTATCCATTGAAGGATGGATATCTTTGAGCATTGGGTTGTCTTATCGGAGGTCTTCTAGGCCTGTTCCTTGGATTTTTTGATCCAAAATTCTTCTGACCAGATCCGGAGCTTTCTCCTTTCTCATACCCCAAACCACACTTGTTATCTGCCCTCTTTTGACTTCCAAGAAGAACTTCAAGTTGAGTAGAACTTATCTTGAATTTCTCTTTATTTTCATTTGCTGTTTGAAGATCCCTTTTGAGAGAGACAATTTGATCCTCAAGTTTTTCTTCATTATCTTTAGCATCTTCAAGATCAGATTCAAGATGTCTGATAATCCTATCCATCTGGTGGCAATCTTCTGATTTCTCTTTGAGAGATTGTCTTAGATTGTCTCCAGTTTTTCTTTTCTCTTCAATCTCTTGAGTAAACTTTATAACTCCTGATTCCATTTCATGTCTTACCATAATGACTTCTTTTGATAACTTTTCACATAACTTGGTTTTCTCAGTTAGCTCTTCATTTGTATTACTTTCTTCACTTTGTCTTGCCAATTGCTGGAGCAGCTCCTTTCTCTTTTTCATAGAGAGACTTAATTTATCTTTTAGTTCTCTCATGAATTCATCAGCCTGTTTGAGTCTTTTCTTTAATTCATTGACTTTAGAGTTTGACTGTTCAAGATCCTCAAGGGCAGTCTTGAGTTGCTCCCTTAAACCATATGCATCCATTTGAACTCCCAGATCTTCCTCAAGCTGTTAGGCTCTATTAGGAGGAACTTAGTTCTGATACCAATTGTTGATAACTGAGAGGGGGGGTGAATCAGTTATCCTAATTATTTCTTCCTTCTGAACTTTCTTATTAATCAATGCAGCATTAAATCAAACAAACAAACATTACTATGAAATGAAAAACACATGACATAGTATTTTTGACGTGGAAAACCTGCTAAGGGAGAAAACCACGAGGTGATTAACCCAAAGATTATTCTCTGTTAGAAGAATAAGGAATTACAAAATGGCACTTGCCAATTAGGGCTCACTACCCGAGCACACTGCTCACAAAGGAGGCACACTGCATACAAGGAGACACACTGTCTACAAAAGAATGTTATACAATACTTGAATTGATTGGAAGCATCCACATATGCTGGAGTTCAGTTCCGGTTAGGCTCAGTACACTGATTTGCTGCACTTCATCTTTCCTCTTCTCTTTATTCTGCTTTTCTTTCACATACCGGATCTTTCTTACTGCTTCTATTCTGCTCTACTCTTATTCGCATATCACATCACATTTCTACCCTTCTCATAACTAAATCCATCCTATATATATATCTGCACAAGTGATTTCATTATCTTTCTAGTCGGCACCCAGAACAGTCTATCTTCTCACAAACTCTGTTCTGTCGGCTGAATCCTTACACATCAAGTAATGTGGATCAAGCATATACTTGTAGATATCATTAATCATGTTGGCCAAACATGATTCATGCCTTCACAACCTTTACCATCATCAGTAACACATCTAGAAAATAGTCTGATGTTCTGTCAGTCAGTTCTTCCTCTGTTCACACTGTCACTCAGGAATCCAGTACTCAACTATTCATATCTTTTTCTTTGTCCATCACCGGAGGCTAAATCCTTGGAATATACCACTCAAGGTAGTCCTCTTGACTTCCCTAGATCCATACTGCACCAAGATACTTCCTCTGAGAGATCCAGACCTGTCTGTCAGACCTTGCCACATGCTCTGTTCTTGTTCACCAGACCACAATAATCTTCACTCTGACTTCCGGTAGAGACACACCATGACTTGCGAATATGTGGGATGACCTTTGTTGCCATCAATGACAACAACCATGAATCCATATAGTGTCTCTTGCCAACAACCTCATCATATGCTCACTCTGTCTCGCAACATCTCTCTCTCTAGTCACCATAGCTAGTGCACCATCATCCTGTCCATCTCCCACCTGTGCTCTCAACAGTAGCTGAGCCTGATAGGTCTGTGCCTGTGCTCTTGCATGCTGCAAGCTAATCATTGCCTAATGCCTATCTATCTCCACCCTCCTCAACCTCATTTGTTCTCACTGCTTCCATCTCCTCTCCTCTCTAATCCGTCTCTGCAGCTGTTGAATACCAACATCATCCCCCACTAAAATCTACCCCTGAGGTTGTGCTAGTATAGGAGGTTGTCTTGGCATCTGCTCCTGCATCTATATCCCTGGCACTGCTGGTACAACAGCTTGCGCTAGTGGAGTTCATCATCATCTCCTCTGAACTGATCTCTCCATCCTAGTCTCTCCAATCTCTCCAACCCGTGTCAACCAAGTCAGTCTAGCTATCACCCAATATACATCATAATCTGGCAATGTGCCTGGATCTGTAGGACCCTGTCCCCACTGCTATACCACTGGCTGTAATCCATCTCTCTCCGCCAATGCTGTGTCAACCACAACCTCTAGACCCCAATCAAAAACCTCCTATCTCGTCCTCCCAAAAATGGCATCACCTACTAGTACTGCCTGTGCTACCCTGAATTGTCTCAAAACTCTCTCTGGAAAATAGTGCTCTATAATATAAATGCCGCATCCAAAAATGTATCTCACCTATCTAGCATAGACAAGCTCTGCATCCTCCTCATCCCATCGCTCACACCCTAGCCATGGCCTCCATACAAACCTATCCACCTCATCCAATCTCCTCCTCCAATATACCACCCCTTAGCACTGTCGGTATGTCAAAGCTCCTCTGTACATCCACGCATATGGCTCTCCCACTGCTCTCACCACCCATCCCTCTAGTCTAGTAACTGGAATGTGCTCATAAGACCATACATGCAACACTGTAACTCCTGCTGACATGCTAGCTCCGAACATATAAGTACAATCATGTAAGAAATGATAGAGCTATCCCAATACACACTCAGCCCATGCATACCTCGTACCATATGAGAACATCCCCTCCATAACTGTCCCCTATCCTACCAGAAAGCCTGTCGGTTGCCTATCTCCCACTAGCCATCTGATGATAGCCACTACAACTTGCTGTAATCTATCACATAGCTCCTCCATCCTCGCCATCAGGATCTCTGAGCCCTCTACTCCAATGTCCGGTGTCCCGAATAACCTCCTGAAAGTAGCTGGACCCATATTAGGATCATAATCAACACGGTCCCCATCTATTGGAATCCACAAAATCTAGAACACATCCTCCAATGTGATCATGGCCTCCCTTGTCAGTAACAAGAAAGAGCTATGCTCACTCATCCATCGCTCCACCATCACCATCATCAGTCCTCGATGTGCCTGCACTGGCTCCAATCATGAAACATGCTCCAATCCTAGGATCTCTAGCACTAGTCGCTCCTCTGCATCCAGCAATCTAACTAACTACAAATCCCTAGGATGTGGCTCCCGTGATAACAAAGGCGGTAGTATATCCTGCATCATTCCATTCATCATTGTTAGTCCATTCTGCTACTTTATTCCTATCAAAATCTGACCATTTATTGTTATCCTAGCTTTTTTCTGCCATAAGTGGTTCATTTTACCATATGTGTCTATTTTCTAATCAACAGCGACTACTTTTACCATATGTGCTTCTATCTTGCCTACATGCGACTTCTTTTGCATATGCGACTACTGCTAAACTATATGCGAACTAAACTTCTTCATGCACTTCTTTTTGCCCTAGATGTGAGCTATCTACCATATGCGACTACTTATATACTATATGCAAGCTCTATTTCTCTACGCGCTCCTTTTTGCCCTAGACGCGAGCTATTTACCATATGCGAGTAGTTACCATTTATATGCAAGCCAAAATTCTATATGGGCCTACTGTTTGACCATAAGCGACTGGTTCTGATCTATATGCACATTTCAGCCTATGTTTTGCTAGCCAACTAGATGCGACCTACTTTTTCCATAAGTGACCAAAACATGCCTAGAAGCAATCGGAATGCCCATAAGCGAGTTGTTTTCCTACATAAGAGACCTGATATCCCTATCCTCAAACCTAGTCGCTTTTGGTGAAGTGTGTGCATTAATGATGCTTCTAGGCTATTAAATTCATGCTTTTAGGAAAAGTTTTGTAACATACCAGTATGCCTAATCCCTCTGGTCGCCCATGTGTCCTCACTCGCTCCGCATGATGATCCCTGCATGGAATAACCATCCTGACAGCTCTCCAACTCTCGTCACACACTAACTCTCAGGAGCTCTAGATTTCTATAGTTTCTGAGCACAAATGAGCACAAATGAGCCTATTTGCCATTGCAGAACCTACTTATAGCCTTATCCAAGACCTAATTCTTCTATGCCATAGGCTATTCTTCTGCAACACCCTATTTTTTCCCACCCAACCCCCATTTTTTTTCGTGTTAGCCTTATTTTTAGCCTTTTCTTCTATCGCGAGCCAACCCAGCCCTTCCTGGTTAGCCTGGATTACCTCTCGAGGGGGCATCACCTGCCAGTTACACTGGGGCATAACTTGTTTATTGAACGCATATCATATCTTCTTTGACACAACACTCTATCGAGCATTGTATCAAAGAGGGGCAAAATATAGACACCCAAAATTGTCCCAAAATTGTCCATGTCTAGCAACACCTTGTCAAAAACATTATTAAGACATCATGTAACATTTTGTCCTAAATCTCCATCTTAATCCCACTTATCCCATTAAGCCAATTAATTAAATAAATTTTATTTATTTAATTAATATTCCAATTATATCCTAATCCTACTTAGCCAATTAATTAAATAAAATTTATTTATTTAATCAATTTCACATGCATAATCCCATTTATCCTATCCTCATCCCTATTAATTAAATAAATTTTATTTATTTAATTAATTTCCACATCATATCTTATCCAATCCTATTCATCTTTCCAATTAATTAGATAAATTTTATTTATTTAATTAATTTCCAACTCATATCCTAACTAATTCAAATATTTTATTTGAATTAAGTCCTCACCTTTCACTATATTTCGACACTTGTCCATTTCTCCATTCAATCATGTGTTGTACAAATTTCATTCAAATCCTTCACATGCACAACTAATGGAACCTAATTTTAGTATTTATCTACACAAGCACGCCTAACCCTTATCTTCCCACCACTTGTCATCTACACATTCATCTATCTTTATCTTTCAATCTTAGCCATTCACATAGCCTCCAAATCTCCATCGTCGATTGATTTTGGTTGAGTTCTATATAAACACCCTCTCATCCCATATTTGATCCATCGAGCATTCAGACAATGTCTACATTATCATCTTGAGCATATTGAGCATTTGAGAATCCACAACATCCTTTGAGCTTTTATCATCCATCATGGCAACTCTTATCTTCATAGTTGTTCATTGTTGAAGAAGCAATCTACATCATAAACAAGGAATCACACAATCTAGGTGATGTTGTGCTTGATTTGCATTACTCTTTGATTTCATTTAGATTAGATTCTTTGATGATGGTAGGGTTAGGTTTTCATGGCTATGTTTGATCTTATCAACCTAATTTTTTATCTATCATAGCTAATCTGAGCCTTATCTTTTACTCAAGTTTGATTATGGATGCTTGTTTGAGCTGCACCATCCGATGGGTGCTTACATAAGCCTTCATGATTTGAAAACCATTCATTTACCTTAGGAGATTGCACCAAGTCCATGTAGTTGTAGGTATCCTTGACGAAGTGGAGTTAGGTTTATTTAGGAGTTTGTCTATTCATACATCATCATTTACTTCATTGACCTTAGATTAGATTCCTAAACCTTTATCTTTTGCCTTTTCTTTATCATTAAGACACTATAGATACATCATCCACACTGAAAGGAGAAATAAGCTGAATGAAAGAAGAAGAATCCAATGTAACTCCCTTTGTGATAATCAGCAAGATCACATGTAATCACTGAGTTTATCCACCATAAGTTATAAATAAGGAACCTTGGAGTTACTTCACTGGATCGCATAGATTAGCCTTTGAAGAGATTTATTCAAGAGAGAGTGGGATACTCTAGTGTTTTACTCTATTGTTGACCTGTCTAAAAACAATCATCAATAGATAGGAAAACTGAGATGCTTATCATGGCAATGTGGTAAGGAAAGAAGGTGTCAATTTGATGTTGACAATTTTATTACTAAGCATGGCATGGTACTTTTAGGACCAAGCTTCATACATGTTTTCTACCATTGGATGTATGGAGGAGTTTACAAGAAGGATAAGATTTGAAAAGATGGCCTCATTGTTCCTAGCATCAAGAAAGTTGCAAAGTTAACATACTTGGATCATATCAATGGAACTTCAGACATGAAGGAGAATGGAATGCAAGAAGTATTTGATGAGCCAATGATGGTAACCAACTAATACCTTATTTTTTTCATTTCAGATTTCTCATATCCATTGGGCTTCCTTAATGCAAAGGTGGGGCTCCATTCAAATTGAGAACATGAAGTTGACAGTTGTAGGAAATGGGTTTTCTATTTATGGTAGAAGATTCCAGTATGTTTTAGAGTTTTCTATGGGTTGCATTGAGTATTTGTGCTTAATACTTGCTGCACTATGTGTTTATTACAAGGAGTTCCGAGATGACCCTATTGAAGAATATGCACATGAAATGGACATCTTTCTAGATATAGATGTCAAATTTCAGCTTGCCAAAATTTTCAAATCAGCAACCTATGCAGGAAATATCAATTTGATCATACATGAGCATGAGGAAAATAATGTGAAGGATCACATGGTTCTATGGTTGTAGCCTAAGAGTCAAATGCAAGGAGCCATAGAATGTCACTTCTGATATGACTATGGTAATGGAGCAATCTTGAGTTCTGGTAAGAAACACAATCTACTTTATGTTATTCAATTGCTTCCAAATCCACAAAGAATGGTGTTTAGTAATATGTTCCTAGGATCACCATTAGATAGAAGATTCTAACATGTCATAGAGTTGGAAATGTTGCAAGTATGGGCCTAACCGGTATTGTCATTGATGTCAACATACTCCTATTGCATTGATGATAAGGATTGGATGAGCTGTGTTCTAAGGATATTGAGAAAATTAGTTCTAATCAGGAACAGAGAAGAATAGTGAAGATAGAGAACTAAAGATCCTAGCTAAGATAAAGATCAGAGGATGCAGTTCAAAGGATTTGTAGATATGTGTCTTAAGATGATCCAGTAAAGATTTTAGAGGTCCATATGAAGATCTGAAGAAGTTGTGGCCACTCAAGTAAAACTAGTTTTGGCAGATGTTTAGAGGTGACAGAGTGATACAGATAGGTCCGGTGAGATCTGGAAATGCATTATCCTATTTTGTGGATTTGGTGAAGTGTTTAGGAAGTCCATGTGGAGTTACAAATCAAATGGTTCATGATCTGGAGGTCCGTAAGCATCTATTCCATTGTGACAGTGATGACAGACTATGTTCTTGAGGTTCCAAATGAAGGAGAGAAGGATTTCAATAAGTAAATGTAGTGTGGATGTTCTTGGTGATTTAGGCTAGCTTGTGGAGGTCTTTGGATCGTGTCCAGTTCATGTTGGTGTCCACATTGGAGTTTGAGCTTGCAATTGAAGAATAACTCTTGGATGATGGTGTTCTTCCTAAGTTTGGCCAACCAGATGAGTTACACATCCTGCGGATGATCTTGAAGATGTTGTGTGAAGATTGGCATGTTCCTAGAAGAAGATTGAAGTCTCAGATCTATGTGGCTGATAGTTTGTTGATCTACGTGAAGTTTTTTGTAATTAGTCATGGTGTATTTATGTATTTACTTTGTAATAATTTTTGACTTAGATGATCATTCCTAAGTCGATGTCTTGTATAAATAAGGAATTGTAAAGTCATTTCAAAGTGTATCTTGTAGAGATGAGAGTGTGGCAGAGAGGAGGAAAGCGAAAGGCAGAGCAGGAGTTTTTGGCTTAAATGGAACTGACTCAAGCATGGTGAAGATGCTATTCTTCAGTTCAAGTACGTGATACTTATTCTTCTGTAGACAATGTGTCTCTTGTAGGCGGTGAACCTCTTGTGAGCAGTGTGCTTGGGCAGTGAGCCCTAATTGGCATGTGCCATTTTATTCTTTCTATTCTTCTAATATAGAATACAATCTTGGGTTAATCACCCTGTGGTTTTTCTCTTAACCAGGTTTTCCACGTCAAATTCTTGGTGTCTTGTGTGTTAATATGTTTATGCTCTTGATTTAATGCATTATGTTTCCATGATTGATTTATCATTATGTTGTTGAATTACAAAGTGGATTTAAGTGTTTAATTGGAAGAAAGTTTTGGACAACTGATTCACCCCCCCTCTCAGTTGTCTGTCCTAAATCTAACAATTGGTATCAGAGCTAAGTTCCTCTAAAAAAGCTTAACTGCTTGAGGAGATCCAGGATGTTTTCCTACAAGAAGGATAGTCCGAAGTTTGATGGAACCAATTTTAATCCTTGGAAAAGTTGCATGCAATGTCACTTGCAATGTATGGGTATGCAGTACGGGACCACGGCTACAACGGAGTATACTCCTCCAAAAGAATGGCCCAAAAATCACAAATGAAATTACAGATGCTGAAAACAATCTGTGGACTAAAGAAGCTCTTCTAAGTGCCTTGTCTGATTCAGAGCTTACAAATGTTGTTGACCTAGAAACTGCTTTTGAGATTTGGGAAAAATTGGAACTTCTACATGAAGAAGACAAGTATGTTAAATGTGCAAGGCTACAAAATCTTAAAGGAAAATTTGAAAATCTGAAGATGAGAGAAGATGAAAATATCACTACTTTTATGCCAAGAGTAAATGAGCTTGTTTGTGGCATGAGATGTGCTTGTGGAGTCTTGGATGAAGATGAGAGTGTTGGCAAAGTTCTCAGATCCCTTCCTACTTCTTACAAATACAAGGTTGCTGCCATTGAAGAATTTAGAGCCCATTCAGGTATCACAATAGATCAACTGGTTGGTAAATTGGTTGCATTTGAATTAACCGAATTTGGAGATGCCCCCCCAAGACCAAATATGCATTCAAAGCCAGTGCCTCTGTAAAAGGTAAACAAAGGTTTGATCTAGGAGAGAACTCTTCAAGGAAACCATCATGGTATGAAAAAGCAAGAAAAGACCTAGAAGAAGAAGAAGCAGAAACTGCTCAACTTGAAACCCTTATTGCAAAAAGACTACCAAGAGGATTTAGTAAGTATGAAGGGAAATTGCCTTTTAAGTGTTTTAACTGCAATAAGATTGGTCATTTTGCCTCAAGCTGTCTAGAAAGATTTTCAAGGCCAAATCCTAACAGATCAAGGTTCCAAAAGAATTGTTACTATGTCCATGAAGATGATGATAATGAAGGAGCAATAGATGATGAATCAGAGACAAGAAATAAATCTGGAAGTGACTAGGTGTTCATTGCCATGAAGGAAGAAGATCCAATGTCCTCTGTATCTGTCAATCATAAAATTGTGGAAAGAGCTCTGGCTGCCCAAGTTGAATAAAAGGATGATTGGGTCATTGACAGTGGATGCTCTCACCATATGACAGGTGACAAAAATAAGTTCATAGATTTGGAAAGGTATGAAGGAGGAGTGGTAAAGTTTGGTGATAATTCTGTTGGCAAAATCAGAGGAAGAGGAACCATTTCTTTTGATGGAAAGAACAAAACCAGTAATGTACTATATGTTGAAGGTCTGAAGCACAATCTTCTCAGTGTTAAACAGTTGGTGGATAAAGGCTATGATCTCCAATTCAAGAATAGAAAATGCAAGATCTTTGAAAGTTTCAGAGCAAAGATTGCATCTGGTACTCAAACAAAGGTAATATCTCCCATTTAGTTGGTACTAGTAAAAGTTGTCTATTTGTGCAAATTGATCAGAGTTGGTTATGGCATAGGAGGATGTGTCATGTGAATTTTGATAACATCATCAAGATAAGAAACACTCAGGTTGTAAGAGATCTTCCAAAATTGGTGAAACCTACAAATAGTATGTGCAAAGAATGTTAGTTGGGTAAACAAAGTAGAGTCTCATTCAAAAGTAAGGAACAATCTTCTACCAGATTATTAGACTTCATTCATACTGATTTATGTGGTCTGGCAAGAATAAGAAGTGTGCAAGGTGATAGATACTTCATGATAATAATTGATGACTACTCCCGGATGATGTGGGTAACTGTTCTGAAGGAGAAATCAAAGGCTCTTGAGAAATTCAAAATATTCAAGGCTATGGTGGAGAATGAAACTGGATTGAACATAAAATGTCTGAGGTCTGATGGAGGTGGTGAATTCACATCCGGTGAGTTCATAGAATTCTGTGAGAAGCATGGAATAAGAAGACAGTTGTCTACTCCTAGGACTCCACAACAGAATGGAGTAGTGGAAAGAAAGAGCCAGACCATCCAAGAAGCATCTAGAACCATGATGATGGAAGCAAATGTTCCTCAGATCTACTGGAGAGAAGGTGTGAGCACTGCAATCTACACTCTCAATCAAGTTCAAATCAGAAGCAATACCAGCAAGACTCCTTATGAACTCTAGTTTGGCATCACTCCTATTGTGAGGTATTTCAAAGTCTTTGGTAGAAAATGTTACATTAAAAGAGATGAAGACATAGGTAAATTTGATGCTAGAAGTGACGAAGGAATATTCTTGTGTTATTCTACTCAAAGCAAAGCATACCGGTGTTATAACAAGAGATTAAGGAAGATTGTGGAAAGTACAAATGTGAAGGTTGATGAAGGTATTAAAAACCCTTAAGGTTTTATGAATATGATGAAGATGATCAAAATGATGTTTTTGTTCAAGAAGTCTAAACTCTCTCTGAAATCTAGATTCAAACTGATCTGGTAAATTAGGAAGAAGAGATAAGTTTGAATGAACCTGTTCAAGAATCAGAAGTGAAAGAAACTCCCAAATTTCCCAGGTATGTAAGACTAAATCACTCTGAAGATCAGATTATAGGTGATAAAAGCAAAGGTGTACAAACAAGAAGAAGGATTGCTCAAGATTCAAAAGAGTATTGTTTGTTTTCAAAGATTGAACCTAAGATAGTGAATGAAACTTGCAATGATGAAAAATGGACTAAAGCAATAGAGGAAGAGCTGATGTAAATTGAGAAAAATCACACTTAGGATCTTGTTCCCAGACCTAAAAACAAGAATGTGATTGGAACCAAATGGGTCTTCCAAAACAAACTGAATGAAGTTGGTGAAGTAATCAGAAATAAAGCTAGACTGGTCTGCAAGGGTTACTCTCAAAGAGGAGTTGATTTTGAAGAAACTTTTGCTCCGGTGGAAAGAATTGAAGTAGTTAGATTATTTCTTTCCTTTTCTACCTTTAAGGACTTCAAAGTATATCAGATGGATGTCAAGTCTACCTTTCTGAATGGAGACTTGGAATAAGAAGTATACATTGAGCAACCAGATGGATTTCAATTGTCTGATCTTAGTGATATGGTCTGCAAGTTGAAGAAAGCACTATATGGACTCAAACAAGCCCTAAGAGCCTGGTATGAAAGATTGGATAAGCATCTTTTGAAGATTGGTTTCAACAAAGGTACTACTAACAGTAATTTGTATTTTAAAATTGATCATGAAAACATCTTGATCGTTGAAGTGTTTGTTGATGATATCATTTTTGGAGGAAGAGATAGTATGTGTAAAACTTTTGCAAATCAAATGAAAAGTGACTTTGAGATGTCCACACTTGGGGAAATGAATTTCTTCTTGTGTCTACAAATCACTCAAACAAAGAAAGGAATCTTCATTTCTCAGACCAAATATGTGAAAGAATTGTTGAAGAAATTTGGGATGGAAGACTCAAAACCAATGAGTACTCCCATGGCAACCAGATGTAAATTGACCAAAGATGATGACTCTCCTAAGGCTAATAAAAAAAGTATAGGTCAATGATTGGAGGATTGTTGTATCTCACTCAAACGAGACCTGACATTATGAATGTTGTTGGTCTTGTTGCTAGATTTCAAGATGATCCTAGAGAATCTCATGTCATGGCAATCAAGATAATTTTTAGATATCTAAAAGAAATAATTTAGTATGGATTGTGGTATCCCAGAGATCATGATTTTTCTCTTCACGCATATACAGATGCAGATTGAGTAGGAGATGTGGATGACCGGAAGAGTACCAGTGGTGGAGTATTGTTTTTGGGAAAGAGATTGATTTCCTGGCTGAGCAAGAAACAAGAGGCAATATCTCTATCCACTACAGAAGCAGAATATATTGCAGCAGCTGGTAGTTGCACTCAAGTTTTGTGGATGAAGCAAATGCTAAGAGACATAGGAGTGGAGTATAAGGAGCCTATCACAATCTTTTGTGATAATTCAAGTGCAATAAATATATCTAAGAATCTGGTGTTGCATTCAAAGACTAAACATATATCCATCAAGTTTCATTTTTTGAGAGAGAAAGTGAACCAAAATGAAGTCAGATTAGAGTTTGTGCCTTCCAAGGATCAGATTGCAGATATCTTTACTAAACCTCTACCTAAGGACTCTTTTGAGTATCTCAGGGAGAAGTTAGGGGTTATTACCCCTCCAGTGATAAACTAAGGTGCACTGTTGTGCATCAGTCTAGTGGATATCACAGTCATATCTTGTGGTCCAGATTGATGATGGGGAGCTGCTACTCAGGGGGAGCAGCTGGTATGATTCTGAAGTGGTGGAGTTGCAAGTATGTGCCCTTGTCCATTGATGTCAAAGGGGGAGTAGTAAAGGAAGAGAAGACATGTGAATGGTTGTTGTTAGGGCGAGTTGTGTCTATGAGAAAAATTTCTTGTCTTAATGGTCAAAATAGTTTTTCACATCATATGTTGCCATCAATGACAAAGGGGGAGATTGTTGCAAGTATGGGCCTAACCGGTATTGTCATTGATGTCAACATACTCCTATTGCATTGATGATAAGGATTGAATAAGCTGTGTGCTGAGGATATTGAGAAAATTAGTTCTAATCAGGAACATAGAAGAATAGTGAAGACAATGAGCTAAAGATCCTAGCTAAGATAAAGATTAGAGGATGTGGTTCAAAGGGTTTGTATACATGTGTCTTAAGATGATCCAGTAAAGATTTCAGAGGTCCACATGAAGATCTGAAGAAGTTATGGCCGCTCAAGTAAAACCAGTTTTGGCATATGTTTAGAGGTGACAAAGTGATACAGATAGGTCCGGTGAGATCTGGAAATGCATTATTGTTGCAAGTATGGGCCTAGCCGGTATTGTCATTGATGTTAACATACTCCTGTTACATTGATGATAAGGTTGGATGAGTTGTGTGCTGAGGATATTGAGAAATTAGTCTCAATCAGGAACAATGAAGAACAGTGATGGCATAAGGTAAAAGTCAAAGCCAGGTTGAGGATCAGAGGATACGAATTAAAGGGTTTGTAGATATATGTCTTAAGTTGTTCCAGTAGAGATTTTAGAGGTCCACATAAAGATTTGAAGAAGTTACGGCAGTTCAAGTGGAACTGGTTCTGGCAAATGTTCAGTGATGACAGGGTGATACAGATAGGTCCGGTGAGATCTGGAAATGCATTCTCTAGTTCTGCAGATTTGAGGAAGTGTTTGGGAAGTTTGTGTGGTGTGGAAACTTGATTGGTTAGTGGTTTGAAGGTCTGGAAGTATCTATTCCTTTGTGACAGTAATGGCAGACTGTGTTCTTGAGGTTCTGGATGAAGGAGAGAAGAGTTTCAGTAAGTAGAGGAAGTGCGGATGTTCTTGGTGTTTCAGGCAAGCTTGTAGAGGTCTTTAGATCATGCTCAATTTGTGCTTATGGTCTGCATTAGAATTGGAGTCCTAGAAATGAAGAATAACTTCTGGATGATGATGTTCTTTCTATGACTAGCCGACCGGATGAATTATACATCTTCCGGATGTTCTTATGGATGTGTGCCGACTTAGATGTTTGTTCCTAAGTTGATGACATGTATAAATAAGGGATTGCGAAGTCATTTCAATGTGTGACTTGTGAGATGAGTGCGTGGTAGCAAAGAAAAGAGCGAAAGGCAGAGCAAAAGGTTTGGACTTAAATGGAACTGACTCAAGCATGGTGAAGATGCTATTTTCCAGTTCAAGTATGTGATACTTATTCTTTTGTAGATAGTGTGTCTCTTGTAGGTAGTGAGCCTCTTGTGAACAGTGTGCTCGGGCAGTGAGCTCTAATTGGCATGTGCCATTTTGTTCTTTCTATTCTTCTAACAGAGAATACAATCTTGGGTTAATCACACTGTGGTTTTTCCCTTAACCGGGTTTTCCACGTCAAAATCTTGGTGTCTCTTGTGTTGATGTGTTTCTGCTCTTGATTAATTTCATTAAGTTTCATGTTTTGATTTATTATTACTGCCAAGTGAATATAAGTGTTGAAAGTAAAGAAAGTTTTTGACAACTGATTCACCCTCCCCTCTCAGTTGTCTGCTCTAAATCTAACAATTGGTATCAGAGCCAAGTTCCTCTAAAAGGAGCTTAACTGCTTGAGGAGATCTAGGATGTTGTCCTACAAGAAGGATAGTCCAAAATTTGATGGAACTAACTTTACTCTTTGGAAAGGTTGCACGAAATGTCACTTGCAGTGTATGGGATTTGCATACTAGTCTATGGTTACAAAAGCTTATGCACCTCCACAGGGTGGTCCGACAACCCTAAATGAAATCACAGATGCTGAAAACAATCTACGGACCAAAGAGGCCCTTTTAAGCACATTATCTGACTCAGAACTCTCAAATTTTATTGATCTACCAACTTCCTTTGAGATCTGGAATAAACTGGAACTTTTGCATGAAGGAGACCAGTTTGTTAAATGTGCAAGGTTACAAAGTCTAAAAGGGAAATTTGAAAAACTAAAGATGAGAGATGATGAAAATATTACCTCTTTTATGCCAAGAGTGAATGAGCTAGTTTGTGGAATTAGAAATGCAGGTGGAATCCTGAGTGAAGATGAGATCGTTGGCAAAGTTCTCAGATCCCTTCCTGATTCTTACAAAATCAAGGCTTTTACAATTGAAGAATTCAGAGCTCATACAACAGTCACAAGAGACCAATTGGTTGGTAAGTTGGCTGCTTTTGAAATGGCTAAGTTTGGAGATGATCCTCCAAAGACTGAATCTACATTCAAAGCCAGTGCCTCTGTAAAAGGGAAACAAAGGTTTGATCTGAGGGAAAATTCTTCAAGGAACCCATCATGGTATGAAAAAGCAAGAAAAGACTTGGATGAAGAAGAAGCTGAAACTGCTCATCTTGAAGCCCTTATTGCAAAGAGACTGCCAAGAGGATCCGATAAGTATGAAGTAAAATTACATTTCAAGTGTTTTAACTACAATAAAATTGGTCATTTTGCCTCAAGATGTCCAAAAAGATTTCCAAGACCAAATCATAACAAATCAAGGTTTCAAAAGAATTGCTACTATGTTCATGAAGAAGATGATAATGAAGGAGTAACAGATGATGAATCAGAGATAGGAAACAAATCTGGTAATGAATGGTTGTTTATTGCCATCAAAGAAGAGGAACCAATACCCTCTGTATCTGTCAATCTTAAAGTTGAAGAAAGAGCTTTGGCTGCCCAAGTTGAAACAAAGGATGATTGGGTCATTGATAGTGGATGCTCTCACCATATGACTGGTGACAAGAATAAGTTCTTAAGTTTGGAAAAATATGGAGGAATTGTAAAGTTTGGAGATAATTCTGCTGGCAGGATCAGAGGTAGAGGAACTATTTCTCTTGATGGAAAGAACAAAACCAGTAATGTACTGTATGTTGAAGGATTAAAGCACAATCTTCTTAGTGTTGGACAACTGGTGGACAAAGGCTATGATCTCAGATTTAGAAATAGAAAATGCAAGATCTTTGAAAGCTCCGGAACAGAGATTGCATCCGGTACTCAAACTAAAGGTAATATCTTCCACTTGGTTGGTACTGGTAAACGTTGCTTATTTGCTCAAATTGATCAGAGTTGGTTATGGCATAGGAGAATGTGTCATGAATTTTGATAATATCATCAAGAGAAGCAATACTTAGGCTATAAGAGATCTTCCAAAATTAGTAAAACCTACTAATAGCTTGTGCAAAGAATGTTAGTTGGGCAAATTGAGCAGAGTCACTTTCAAAAGTAAGGAATTGTCTTCTACCGGACTGTTGGACTTAGTTCATACTGATCTTTGTGGTCCGACAAGAGTTAGGAGTGTCCAAGGTGATAGATACTTCATGTTTCTAATTGATGACTACTCCCGGATGATGTGGGTAACCTTTCTAAAAGAAAAATTAGAAGCACTTGAGAAATTCAAAATATTCAAGGCCATGGTGGAGAATGAAATTGGATTAAAATTGAAATGTCTGAGGTCTGATAGAGGTGGAGAATTCACATCCGGTGAGTTCATAGACTTCTGTGAGAAACATGGAATAAAGAGACAGTTGTCTGCCCCTATAACTCCACAATAGAATGGAGTAGTTGAGAGAAAGAACTGGACCATCCAGGAAGCATCCAGGACCATGATGATGGAAGCTAATGTTCCTCAGATCTATTGGAGAGAAGCTGTCAGCACTGCAGTCTACACTCTCAATCGAGTTCAAATTAGAAATAATATCGGTAAGACTCCTTATGAACTTTGGTTTGGCATTACTCCCACTGTGAGATATTTTAGAGTTTTTGGTAGCAGATGTTACATTAAAAGGGATGAAGATCTAGGAAGGTTTAATGCTAGAAGTGATGAAGGAATATTCTTGGGTTACTCTACTCAAAGCAAAGCATACTGGTGTTACAACAAGAGATTACGAAAGATAGTAGAAAGTGTAAATGTGAAGGTTGATGAAGAAATTGAAAGACCCTCAAGAATTCATGAGTATGATGAAGATGATCAGAATGGTGTTCAGATTCAAAGTGTCCAAGCCTCTTCTGAGAAACTAAGTCAAGTTGATTTGGTAAGTCAAGAAGAAGAGTTATGTCTCAATGAGACTGATCAAGAATTAGAGATGCAAGAAACTCCCAAAGTTCCAAGGTATGTAACTCTAAACCACTCTGAAGATTAGATCATAGGTGACAAAAGCAAAGGAGTGCAAACAAGGGGGAGAATTGCTCAAAATTTAGATGAATATTGTCTGATTTCAAAGATTGAACCTAAGATAATGAATGAAGCTTGCAATGATGAAAATTGGTCAAAAGCAATGGAGGAAGAACTAATGCAAATTGAGAAAAATCAACTTGGGACCTTGTTCCCAAACCTAGAAGCAAGAATGTGATTGGAACCAAATGGGTCATCCGGAACAAACTGAATGAAGCTGGTGAACTAATCAGAAATAAAGCTAGATTGGTCTGCAAGGGTTACTCTCAGATTGAAGGAGTTGATTTTGAAGAGACTTATGCTCCAGTGGAAAGAATTGAAATAGTTAGATTATTTCTTGCATTTGTTGCCTTCAAGGATTTCAAGGTGTATTAGATGGATGTCAAATCTGCCTTCCGAAATGGAAACTTGGAAGAAGAGGTGTGCGTTGAGCAACCGGATGGATTTCAATTGTCTGATCATAGTGACATGGTCTGTAAATTGAAAAAGGCACTGTATGGACTGAAGCAAGCCCCAAGAGCCTGGTATGAAAGATTGGATAAACATCTCTTGAAGATTGGTTTCAACAAAGGTACTGCTGATAGTAATTTGTATTTCAAAATTGATCATGAAAATATCTTAATTGTGCAAAACTTTTGCAAGTCAAATGAAAAGTGAGTTTGAGATGTCCATGCTTGGAGAAATGAATTTCTTTTTGGGTCTACAAATTACTCAAACAAAGCAAGGAATCTTCATTTCTTAGTCAAAATATGTGAAAAATTTGTTGAGGAAATTTGGGATGGAAGACTCAAAGCCAATGAACACTCCAATGGCAACCGGATGCAAGTTGAGCAAAGATGATGATTCTCCCAAGGTTGATCAGACAAAATATAGGACTATGATCAGAGGACTGTTGTATCTCACTCAAACTAGACTAGATATTATGCAGGCTATTGGTCTTGTTGCTAGATTCCAAGCTGATCCTAGAGAATCTCATGTTATGGCAATCAAGAGGATTTTTAGATATCTAAAGGGGATAGTTGAGTATGGGTTGTGGTATCCTCAAGATCATGATTTCTCTCTTCATGCATATATAGATACTAATTGGGCAGGAGATGTGGATGACCGGAAGAGTACTAGTGGTGGAGCATTCTTTTTAGGGAAGAGATTGGTTTCTTGGTTAAGCAAGAAACAAGAAGCAATATCTCTATCCACTGCAGAAGCAGAATATATTGCTGCAGCAGGAAGTTGTACTCAAGTTTTGTGGATGAAACAGACGTTAAGAGACATCAGAGTAGAGTATGAGGAGCCCATCACAATTTTCTGTGATAATTCAAGTGCAATAAACATATCTAAGAATCCGGTGCTGCATTCAAAGACCAAACATATATCCATCAAGTTTCACTTTTTGAGAGAGCAAGTAAACAAGAATGAAGTTAGATTAGAGTTTGTGCCTTCAAAGGATCAGATTGCATACATCTTTACTAAACCTCTACTTAAGGACTCTTTCAAGTATCTCAGGGAGAAGTTAGGGGTTACTGCCCCTCCGATGGTGAACTAAGGTGCACTGGTGTGCATCAGTTCGGTGGATTTCACAGTCACATCTTGTGGTCTAGACTGATGATGGGGAGTTGCTACTCAGGGGGGGCAGCAGGCATTGTTCTGAAGTAGTGAAATTGCAAGTATGTGCCCTTTGCCATTGATGTCAAAGGGGGAGAGAAGACATGTGAAAAACAAGTGGTTGCTGATCAAAGGGGGAGCAATAAAGGAAGAGAAGACATGTGAATGGTTGTTGCTGTTAGGGGGAGTTGTGATAGTAAAGAGATTTTCTTCTCATGATGGTTAAAATAGTTTTTCACATCATATGTTGCCATTAATGACAAAGGGGGAGATTGTTGCAAGTATGGACCTAACCGGTATTGTCATTGATGTCAACATACTCCTGTTACATTGATGATAAGGTTGGATGAGTTGTGTGCAGAGGATATTGAGAAAATTAGTCTCAATCAGGAATAGTGAAGAACAATGATGGCATAAGAAAAAAGTCCAAGCCAGGATGAGGATCAGAGGATGCGGATTAAAGGGTTTGTAGATATGTGTCTTAAGTTATTCCAGTAGAGATTTCAAAGGTCCACATAAATATTTGAAGAAGTTATGGTAGTTCAAGTGGAACCAGTTCTAGCAAATGTTTAGTGATGACAGGGTGATACAGATAGGTCTGGTGAGATCCAGAAATGCATTCTCCAGTTCTATGGATTTGAGGAAGTGTTTGGGAAGTTTGTGTGGTGTGGTAACTCAATTGGTTAGTGGTTTGAAGGTCTGGAAGTATCTATTCCTTTGTGACAGTAATGGCAAACTGTGTTCTTGAGGTTCTAGATGAAGGAGAAAAGAGTTTCAATAAGTAGAGGAAGTGCAGATGTTCTTGGTGTTTTAGGCAAGATTGTGGAGGTCCTTGGATCGTTCTCAATTTGTGTTTATGGTTCACATTAGAATTGGAGTCCTAGAAATGAAGAATAACTTCTGAATGATGATGTTCTTTTTGTGACTGGCCGATCGGATGAATTATAAATCTTACGGATGTTCTAATGGATGTGTGCCGACTTAGATGTTTGTTCCTAAGTTGATGACATGTATAAATAAGGGATTGCAAAGTCATTTCAATGTGTGACTTGTGAGATGAGTGTGTGGTAGCAAAGAAAAGAGTGAAAGGTAGAGCAGAAGGTTTGATGGAATTGACTCAAGCATGGTGAAGATGCTATTTACCAGTTCAAGTATGTGATACTTATTCTTTTGTAGACAGTGTGTCTCTTGTAGACAATGAGCCTCTTGTGAGTAGTGTGCTCGGGCAGTGAGCCCTAATTGGCATATGCCATTTTGTTCTTTCTATTCTTCTAACAGAGAATATAATCTTGGGTTAATCACCCTGTGGTTTTTCCCTTAACTGGGTTTTCCACATCAAAATCTTGGTGTCTCTTGTGTTGATGTGTTTCTGCTCTTGATTAATTCATTAACTTTCATGTTTTGATTTATTATTACTGCCAAGTGAATATAAGTGTTGAAAGTAAAGAAAGTTTTTGACAACTGATTCGCCCCCCCTCTCAGTTGTCTGCTCTAAATCTAACATTATCCTATTCTGTGGATTTGGTGAAGTGTTTAGGAAGTCCATGTGGAGTTACAACTCAAATGGTTCATGATCTGGAGGTCTGCAAGAATCTATTCTATTTTGACAGTGATGATAGACTGTGTTCTTGAGGTTTCAGATGAAGGAGAGAAGGATGTCAGTAAGCAGATGTAGTGTGGCTGTTCTTGGTGATTCAGGCTAAGTTGTGGAGATCTTTGGATTGTGTCTAGTTCATGTTGGTGATCCACATTGGATTTTATGGTCGCAATTGAAGAATAACTCCCAGATGATGGTGTTCTTCCTAAGTTTGGCTGACCGGATGAGTTACACATCCTACAGATGATCTTGAAGATGTTGTGTGAAGATTGGCGTGTTCCTAGAAGAAGATTGAAGTCTCAGATCTAGGTGGCCGATAGTGTGTTGATCTGTGTGAAGTCTTTTGTAATTAGTCATGGTGTATTTATGTATTTTCTCTGTAATGTTTGCTGACTTAGATGATCATTCCTAAGTTGATGTCTTGTATAAATAAGGAATTGTAAAGTCATTTCAAAGTGTATCTTGCAGAGATGAGAGTGTGGTAGAGAGGAGGAGAGCGAAAGGCAGAGCAAAAGTTTTGGGCTTAAATGGAACTGACTCAAGCATGGTGAAGATGCTATTCTTTAGTTCAAGTACGTGATACTTATTCTTCTGTAGACAGTGTGTCTCTTGTAGGCAGTGAGCCTCTTATGAGCAGTGTGCTCGGGTAGTGAGCCCTAATTGGCATGTGCCATTTTGTTCTTTCTATTCTTCTAATAGAGAATACAATCTTGGGTTAATCACCCCATGGTTTTTCCCTTAACCAGGTTTTCCACGTCAAAATCTTGGTGTCTTGTGTGTTAATATGTTTCTGCTCTTGATTTAATGCATTATGCTTCCATGATTGATTTATCATTATGCTGTTGAATTACAAAGTGGATTTAAGTGTTTAATTAGAAGAAAGTTTTGGACAATTGATTCACCCCCCCTTCTCAGTTGTCTGCACTAAATCTAACAAAAAATTGATTTTCATCAGAAAAATTTGAGGAAGAATGATGTCACATACTTTGGCCATGTCACTAGTGCTCAGGGCATACATGAGGATGTAAGACAAGAAGCATTGGAAGGGATTGAAAAGGTAAACAACTCATGTTATGTACTTATAATTTCAAATTTCTTACAAGCATTGTTTATAAGATGTGATGATTTAGGAAAAGGAGTTGTTTTGGTTATAATGCAAAGGAGAAACTCCATAAAATTTGAAAGCATGAAGCACAAAGATTCAGGAGATAGTCTCAAGTTCTTCTCAAATCCACTTGTCTTGTATGATCAGCAACAAAAATGGAATTTCAGAAGTATACAAATATTTTTGGAGAGATTTTTAGTCCTTTCATGGTTGTCCGCCAATCCTACATCAATCACATTGATGATTATTACATAGGTTTGTCATTTTTGTAGTTGTTACATCATTTGCATGTTGTTGATTTTGATAAATTCAGTTATGAACAAATGTAGATTGATGTGTTTGGAGGAAGTATCCTTGCATGATGATGTGACAAGAAGGTCTACAATATTAGTGAACACTAATCAATCCATCATAACACTAATTTGGAGAAGATTGAGGGAAGTTGTTCCAATAGTGCAGTATGTGAGTGTTGCTTGTAGGTTTCGAATGAAGTTGTGTGAAGATTTGTGGGTTTTGTGTATTGGGGAATGTGTTTATATTGTAGATCAATTTCATGCTACTGTAGATCATTTCATATTGTTATTTTCCCCACTCATATCAACTTCAGAAGTTGTGGTTTTCATCTTTCAGTTTGGAGCAAAACAATGTTGGCAATATTGTGTGATTTGGAGTTTTTATTTGACAGTCATGGGATTTTTATGTTATGGACATTATAACATGATTCTTGCATTGGTGTATATGAAAATGTATGGTAATCCTTGGAATAAGAGTGATGAGTCACAGAAATGGGTTGACAAGTTGGTGCTTGTAGATGGTCTCATTTGGCACAAGGATATAATCTTTCTAATTTTTTATACTAAAATGAAGCAGAATATTTTGTGGAGAAATCTTGAGGAGGGAGTTCTCAAAAATGCCAAGGAGTATAGCATCTTCCATAACAATATGGTAAATCATGTTGTTCTAGTAAGTTTGTTGCAGCCATTGCTTACCTCTTATCAAGATTGGAAAAGTGTTTACATGGACATCATCTTCTATTTCAATGAGTTGTTGTTTGGAGATTCATTTTTTGATGATTTGTGGTGTATATGTTGCTGTTATATGATGCTACCTATTGCTCCTCTACTAAACACTTGCTGTTATAAATTAGTCCATGAATCTGAAAGCAACACCTCTCAGGTTGAAGTAAAGTGTGGGCCAATTGTTGTGCTTTCCTGCAATGTATATTTCAGTACTTTGGAGGTAAGAGAAATAACTATTTCTCAGTTTCATATTTGCTATAATAGAAAGTGCATTGACAGTTATATCAATCCTACAAGCAAAAAAAAACATATTTATATCATTGGGAGAAGTTGTAGGAGTTTTGATTTTGTCTTATCTCATGCTAGTGCATTTGACAAGTTTACTAAATCTTTGTGGGAATATGTGGATTAGTTGGAGTATGAGAAAGAATGCATCAAATACTTACATATCCAAGAGCTCAGATTGCATATATATTATTGTTTGATTCATGGCATTTGTAGAAATAAATCTGAATTATCAGGTTTTCATAGTGTTCTATGGCAAGAATTGCAACATCTCATAGGTACAGGATCAAGGCTTTCTATGCACTATAACATAATTTGGAAGCATAATGGTTTTAATTGCTTGAGGACAAGCAATTTTGAGGAGGGGAGATTTGTCATGTCCCCTTTATAGTAAAACTAAATTGGTGAAATTATTAGTCCATTCCTATTTTCCCATGGGCTAATGTAAATCAGAAGGGAAAATATTTTATTTAATATTTTAATTGTAATCCCGCAAATTAAAGATTTATTATTTTCGGGAGCAATTAAATATTAAATATTTTTATTTAATTGCACAATTGGGGGAATGGGGTTTAATGAGGTGTAATTATAACTCCCAAGATAGAATTTAGAAGATTTTATGATAGTTATGACAAGATTTTATGATAGCATCTATGACAGGTTGTCATAGTGGGAGTTATTTTCTATTTTTAGAGAAGAATCTTGCATGGGCTATTTTCGTGAGCATCTTTGGAGGGAATTTGTTGGAAATTAAATTATTTTAATTTATATTATAAGAGAGGGACGTTTGGATTTGGATCTATTATAAATATGCAAGTATCTTCTTTCACGGAGACTTTTTGATCATTTTACAACTCAATCTTCTTGTTTGAGCACTTGTGCTTGGATTTTCTTCAGTGGACGAAAACCCATTGGAGTTTGAGGCTTTTGGATGAAAACCAATTAGTCTCAAGTGATCAGAGGATGAAAACCATTTGGTTACAGAGTATAATTCCATACAGGGATTGCATTAGGCTTCAAAGGATTGTGTAGTTTCGATAGTTTTGCATTATTGTGTTTGCAGGTTGTTTTGTTGCAGTTTTGGTGATTTTTAGTGTGTTGTAGAGAGTTGTTGTAGTTTTGTGGAGTGTGTTTCTATTCCATGGTCATTTGGAATCCTTTCCAAGCATCCAGGAGCTATTCTTTTCAGTTGGGGTTTGATCTGGTGATGTATTTACCAATTTTCAGCAGTGTAGTTTTGCATAGTTTGTGTAGTTTGTAGTGGATTTTTGTGATTTGTGTTGCAGATGTTTTTTCTGTTTTAATCAGTGTTTCAGAACTTATCATATGTTATTTACATCAGAAAAATTAATAAAACCATTTTGTGGTGTTTCCTAGTCATTTTGGCTTCATTCAGCATTCGATAGTTTTGTGGGTTTTTGTGGGTTTTGTTGTATTTGCTCCAGACTTGAAAATATAGTTGCTATTGATTTTATGACTATTTTTATAGTCCAGTAGATGATAAAATCAGATTAATATGCAAATAAATCAATTCCATAATTTTTGGACAAAAGTTGTTAGTTCAGTGTTGTTCTTTGCATGACTAGCTTGCTAGTCTTCGTGAAATTGTTGTATGTTTTCAGTGAAATTAATTAATTCATTTCAAGGTCTGATTTTAAATTGAAATATGTCAATTTGGCTTATTACACACCAGATGCAAATGCATGCAAGCAAATCCTATTTTCCAAGCAAACAATTTTGACGCAAGACATAAACCTATCCAAAGTAAAGAAAATCCCAGAGCAAAAATGATCCAAACTGATTCTATCAAATTATGGAAAGAAAGATACACATAAATACAAGACTTCAAAATTACAATTGTGTCTTAACATCTTTTCTTTTGTTATCATGTTTCTTATGCTACTCAAGGATGCCAAAAGCTAGAGATGCCATGATGGAGACATGATTCTTTTCTTTGTTTGCTGCTTGTGGGTTTATCTTTAGTAATGCGAAGCCTTGTCTCAGGACATGATCAACTCAATGATCATCAAGGACATCAAAGGTCTAACATGAATGGGGGCAACCCTTGTCTGTTGGTATGTAAGAAATGCTCAGGTCATCTTGGTTCAATTATACCTAGATGCTTGTATTAACTTGCTAAATCAAAATACATGTAAGCAATGCTCAGGTCATCTCGGTTCAATTATACTTAGATGCTTGTATTTTCTTACAATATTTCAAAAACACAAAAAAAAACAAAAAAGCCCAATGATGAAATAAACACTTCAAAATACTTGCAAATATCAAGATGTTACATCCATCATCCATCCATTATACATCCATGCATATGTATCCCATACAATAAAAGATCCAAACAGTGCAGAATGTTAGTACAAATTAAAGCTTGTGAGTCATTCTTCTTTCAATCAATCTTCTATCTATCATTATGTCATTTCTATGTCGATAGAGTATATTTGGACATCACACAAACATAAACATATAGGTCCTTATCATATAACATGAGATAGTCATTTACATGATTAAATTAGTTGCATACATAATAAAGTGCATTAGGTCATCCATATACATTTTTGCAAGTCATCACATAAGTGTCAAACAGAAAAAAATCAAAAACATAGATAAGTGCATCACATAAATTGCATAATCATATAGATACCATTCGCATTTGCACATTAGAGGCATATCAAGTAAACACATCTAAAGTCTACATTAGGTCACATAGCATCATAAACATCTAAGACTGCATTAGATAAACATCATATAGACATAATTAAAATATGCCTCACATGAGTACCATCATACAAATAGCAATGCATCCATAACTCATAAGTGTGGAAGTAATCAAAATAGCTACATCATCATATAAATATCATAAATGTGTACAAATGTATAATATCAAATGGTCCATCTCTGAGTCAATGTCATATACAATGTATATGTCTCAAAGAATGATGCATGCCTCAAAATATAAAAATGGTACAAAGGCATCTAGCTATCTGAGCCATCAAAAGGTAGATGCATAGGAGCCAAAATCTGTGCAAGTCTCTAACCCTGTTGCTGTGAACTCCTACTCCCAGCACTGTCCTCTGTGTCTCCTCTTCTTGCCTCAGACTACTGTGGGCCCATCACAAAGGCCCCCGACCGTGATCCACCTACTCGCTACAAAGCCATGGACTGGCTCATGTAGCTCAAAGCCCTCTGATCAACTAGAATAGCACCATGGTACAGCCCCCAATAATACTGAGTCTGAGCCTGTACTATGGCAAGCTCTCCCTGTACTTGCACTAACTACCCCTGCACTTGTGCCAACTATGCATGTGTCTGGGCTAGTTGTACTTGTGCTTGCTACACCTGACCAACCAAAAATCTACTCGTAGCATCTATCCCAAGGGCTACTATCACTGTATCCCTCTCTACTCAGATAGCTTGTATCCTCGCCTCTGCCATATCTCACTCTCTCCTAATCCTTGAGATAACCTCTGTGTCAATACCCCGCCGAGCCTCAGCCATCCTATTTTGTGCCTGTAGTTGTCGAACCTGTCCTTGCAACATAGCACTGGCTGTCGAAACTGTTGTGCCACCTACTGACGTGGCATCATCTGTACCTACTGTGCAACCTGCGGCTGCACTACCTACTGAGCATGGGAGGATCCCTCCCTAGATCTCCTCCTCTACCTAGGTCAGCCTCCATCATCTCCCCCACCTCCCTCATCTCCCCCACCTCTAGCATCACCCCATCCTCCTCTTCTCCTCCTCCTCCTCCTGCTAGCCCTATCCTCCTCGTCTGAATTTGCCTCATCTATGCGGGAACTAGCTCTTTGGGCCCAGAGTATCTTAGAAATGGATGCTCTACAAACCACTCCTCATAGTCCTGCATCATCCCAGCATCTGCAATCTCACTCCTCATCTCCCAAGCAACATAAGGAATTTGCCAAAACTCTGCCACTACCTCCTCATAGGATGCCACTGGCCCCCATCTGAATCTCTCAGCATGAGTCCGTGCAAATAGAGCCTACCCCTGTGGCATGCCCTGTCTCCTCCCAAATTGTCTCCAAACTTGGCTGACAATCTGCCTCTCCAAAATGAACTGCGTCTGGCCTATCAGCTACCAAGTCTAATAACAGTAGGGCAGCTCATCTGCCTCATCATCCCAAGGCTCACAGTCCAGATATGGTCGCCAGATGACCACATCTACTCCATCTAGTGCATGCCTCCAAAACTCGAGCTTCCCCACCCTATCCTAGGAAAACACTCCTGTGTAGCCGTAGATGTAAGGCTCTCCCCTTTGTCTCTGAAATACACATATTGGCCTAGTAATGGTGATATGCTCCCATAGCCAAAACTGTAGCAGTGAGATGCCTGCTGATAAGCTCGCACCCTAGTGATATACCACCTGATGCATATCATGGTATAGATGTGCCAGCACACAGACACCCCAGGCATAACGGGTGCCCTCTTTTATCATGTACTCCATGATCCATCCCCATCCAATCGGGAACCCATGTGATCTCCTATCGGGGCATATAACACCTCCAATCAATCCTGCCACTATACCAGGGAAGTAGTCATAATAGTCATGAATATCCTACCAGGAGATAACCTGACAGTCCAACTCTAGGTCATCGAACACATGCCGACACTCTGCAAGTCCTACATCCCACTGTGGATCATACTCCATGAGCTCTCCCTAAATCGACAAGTGAAGTATCCTATACATGTCCTCCAATGTCACCATCATCTCACCAGTGGGGAAATGAAAGGTCATGTCCTCAATGTGGAACCTCTCCATGGATGCAGTCAGTAACCCTTGGTTCACCCGAACCTTGGGCATAAAGCATACATAGTCTAGGCCCATCATACCGAGTGCCTCTCTATCTATCTCTGTCAACATATGATGCTGCAATAGCGACATCGGGAACTACTCCCTTGGCTGAAGTGTATCTTGTATGTCCTCCTACAAAGCACACAAAGCAAGGCATCAACCTAAAGCTGCAAGTATCATGCTCAACATATCTATAGAACCATATCAACTAACTTAACATAGCAAATTGATAAAAAATGGCACACTACATCTCTTGACTAGATTCCTGCAATCTCAGAGATAGCCTATCGATTGACACACCAAACAAGATGCCAATCGAGTCAATTTTGTTAAGTAAAACTGACTATCCTATGCATATGCGCCATTATAGAAGGTAAATGTGCCATTTCTCAGTAAATGCGCCACTTCTGACATATGCGCCGTAACATAAGGTAAATGCACTATTTCTCATCAAATGCGCCGTAACATAAGGTAAATGCACTATTTCTCATCAAATGCGCCACTTAAATAGATGTGCTGCCAGACTTCATGCATGTGCCGTAGGATAACGCATGCGACGACCTTACTCATGCATGCACCGTTCTATATCCTATATGCACCGCAAAAGCACATATGCACAGTTTCATGTGTCATATGCACCAAACTGTGATTCAACGCATTTATCTAGCCTAACTTTGTCTAGCATTTATTACACTCAAAATTGACCCTAGGGGAAATTTTTTGAGATACATACCAGGGATTCTAGCTCTGCTGGCCGGTCGAATCGTCGTACTCACTCAAAGCGGTGCTCCTCACGTGGAATATCCATCCTACTACTGACTGCTTTATGCTCTATACTCTCCTAAGTTCTCAAGGACAAACCAAACAAAGCCAAGTGTGCAAATGACTTGTCTTATGGACCCAGCTCTGATATATAGCATGCAAACCCTAAACTAGCTATGGGGTGACTATGACTACTTCCCACACCCGTTTCTTCCTATTTTCTTCCCATCTTAGAAACGCATCCTATTTTCTTCAATCATAACCACGTTTTCCCTTCATCTTCGCGAGATTGTCTGTCTCTCGTTCTTCTGCCTTTGTCCCATCCAATCTCCCGAGGGGGTATCGTATCATCGTAATACCTTTACCAGGGGCAAACTGGGGCATGTATCATTGTCAGAAAAAATTATTCTTTGAAACAACGTGACAAAACACATTGCATCAAAGAGGGACAAAATGTATACACCTAAAATGACACGACTCTGTCCAAATAAACATTCTTAATGTTTATTTAGTCTAATTCCTCTATCAATAAATAAACAAACAAATATATTTATTTGATTCATATTCTCCCAACAAATTAAATAAAATCATTTATTTAATTAAATTCCTCTAAATCTTCCTACAAATTAAATAATCTAAATTATTTAATTAGTTCTTCCAAAATCCTTCTAAATTAAATAATATCGATTATTTAATTGTTTCTTCCAATAATATCTTCTCTAAATTTAAATAAATGAATTATTTATTTAAGTTGTCTATTTCTTCTAAATTGAGTTATCTCTAAATATAATTCAATCAAATGTGCACATGTAATTAAATATTCCTAATATTTAATAAAGCAAAATATCTTCTCATTCTCATGCAAATCCCTTCTTCTTGTTTTAAAACACTTAACTGATTGATCTATTCTTTTAATTGATTAATCTCTTTAGTCAACTCATTCTTCTATTTTATTAATTCCTCTCATGCAAAATAGAGAAGGACACATGTCCTCTTCCTATTCGTGCACATTCCTCAACAGTTCTATACCATTGATCTTCATTCTCTCAAGTCTATAAAAGCAACCCTATTCTTCCATTTCATTCATCCAAGCTTTAAGTAATCTTACTCTGCAGGAATCACAATGCGCCTTTGGCACCAATTCCTTTATTGCTTGCGATCAACCATATTACCATACTACTACCATTGTTGTGAAGCTCATCTTCATGGCAAAGCTATCATAGCCATTCCCAATTGGCAATCTTGAAAAGAAAGCAAAGAAGTGCACTCTCTGAGAGCCCTATTTCATACATGCAAGATCGATTGTGATAGGCAACCAATGGAAGCTTAGGATCAAAGAAGTTTGCTTTGTGTTGTTCATTATTTGATTGAATCTCTTTTATTCATTATTTCATTGAGTTATTTGGATTATTTGATATTTATTCTTTGGTAGTGATTATGAATTTGTGGCCGTTGGATGAAGGTGGGTGAATTTTGCCCACAAGGTTGAGTCCTCATTGACAAAAGGACCAAGGCGTCATTAGTGGTCGTAGCTCTTGAGCTGGTGCATGTATCAGGTTCCCATGTATTTGGCACTACTTGCACTTCTTCATGAACTAGTATGAATCTATTTCCATGTTGGGCCAATAGTATCCCAAACGCATGAGTTTCTTGGCTAAAGGACTGCTAGAGTGTGTTCCACAAATCCCCTTGTGTACGTCTCGCAAGGCGGTTTGAGATTCATCTCATTCTAAACAACAGAGTAAAGTACCATCCAGGCCTCAGTAGTATAGGGTATTGGCAATAATGGTATATCAAGAGGTTTGGTAGATGAAGGTTCGATGTTGGTTTGAAGATAAGTCAGGTGGGGGGATGTTATCCTTGAGGTAAGTGTAAATCTTACCATACCAAGGTGAATCAGATCCAACTAGTAGGCATATGGAATAAGCTGGCTACCGAATTGTCTCCACTGAGAACTCATACTGTGATTCATTTTCTAGGATCTCGAGGAGTGAGGCAATGGTCACCATGGCATCGACTGCTTTGTTCTCAATGCACGATATCTACTCAAAGGATACGGTCACAAAGTATTCCTTAAAATCATTGACCATCCACTTATATGGAATAAGATTCTCATCTTTGGTTTGGTAATCGTCATTGACTTGATTGACCACCAGTTGGGAATCACCATATACATGTAGCTCTTTGATTTTTCATTTTGTCACCAGTTTGAGGCCAATGACCAAGGCTTCATATTTTGCTATGTTGTTTGTGCATGGGAATAGCATTCGATAGGAATTTGGTATGGTGTCACCATGAGGAGTGACCAATAGAATTCCTACCCCCAATCCATGATAAGTGTAGGAGCCATCAAAATAGAGTTTCCATGAGTATGCTGCTACATTAAAAATGGACTCATCTAGGAACTCAAATGTCATTGGTGCATTGTCCTGCAAGGATGCCTCTACTAATTGAACTACTATGATCTGACCTTTGATAGCTTTTCTATCTACATACTCAATGTCGTACTCACTTAATCGCATTATCCACCTAGCTAGACGACCTGCAAGAGCTGCTTTGCCTAAGAGGTATTTGAGTGGATCAATCTTTGTTATGAGTTTAACTAAATGTGCCAGCATGTAATGGCATAGCTTCTGGGAAGCAAAAACCACCGCAAGGCACTATCTTTCTATTTAGGAGTACTGTAGTTCATAGTTGACTAGTGTGCGACTGATATAGTATATGGCCCTTTCCTTTTTTCATAATCATGCTATTCTACTAGGGCTCCAAGAACTGTTGATGTAGCAGATATATAGAGCAATAGAGGCTTGCCTTGGATAGGTGGCATAAGAATAGGTGGATTCATAAGGTATTCCTTCAATTTGCTGAATGCTTCTTCACACTGCTCATCCCATCGAAATGGAATGTTCTTATGCAAGAGATGGCTGAAAGGTTGGCACTTGTCAGCTAACTGTGATATGAACCACTTGATAGACGATAGCTTGCCTTACAAGGACCTCAGTTGAGTGAGATTCTTTGGTGGTGGCATTTCCATAATATCCTTGACCTTGGCCGGGTCTACCTCTATTCCATTAGCTGAGACGATGAAACCTAGGAGTTTGCCATAGGTGACTCCAAACACACACTTCTTTGGGTTTAGTCTAACTTTGAATTTCTCTAGTCTTTGGAAGACCTTCTCAAGTATATCCAAGTGTGATTCTCTTGTGAGCAATTTTGCAAGGATATCATCCACATAGTCCTCCATTGTTACATACATCATATCATGGAATATGGTGGTCATGGCTCGTTGATATGTTGCTCTAGCATTCTTTAGCCCAAATGGCATGACATTCCAGTAGAAAGTGCCCCATGGACAAGTGAAAGCTATCTTGTACTGATCTTCCGGTGCTATCTTGATATGATTGTATCCAGAGAAGCCATCCATGAGAGATAACATGGTATGCCTTGTTGTTAAGTCCATAATGATATCTATGTTGGGTAATGGAAAGTCATCCTTATGGCAAGCTTTGTTTAGATCTCTAAAATCATTGCATAATCAGACTCTGCCATCATTTTTAGACACTGGTACAATGTTGGATATCCATTCTGGATAGTCTATTGCTTTGATCAACCCTACCTCCAATAGCTTCTTGAGTTCTTCCTTAACTAGCAGTGCTATATGCAGATGCATCTTTCTAAGCTTTTGCTTGATTGGCTTCACCCCTGGATCTAGTGGAAGATGATGCAGGATCAAATTGGAATCTAGACTGGGCATATCTGCGTAAGACCAAGTAAAGTTGCCTCACTTTTTCTTGAAGAATGGTATAAACTTGGTCTTTTCTGGAGGAGTGAGAGACTTTATGAAGTGTATGATCTTAGGCTATTTCTCTGTTCTAATGTTGACTGGCTCTGTAGGTTCTACAACAATTTGAGACCTCTCCTAATGCATGTCATTGGGGAGAGTGTCAAGCCTTGCATCGTCGGGTTCCACAGTCGGGTTTTCACCATCAGATGCGTCCTTTCTTTTTACTTTTTTAGGATCTGATACTATCGTAGAGCGGTTTTCAACATCAGATCCAATTTTGATTTTGATATTTTTGTGACTAGAAGTCTTGGCATCCTCTCCAAAGTAAGCCATAGTATTTAGCTCAATGGCGAAGCTAGCTTTATGATCTCCTTGGGGTAGGTGGTCCCTAAGTTCCATATAGTCAATGTAGGCATCATCATTTTGGAACATATCTAATTGTGGGGTGCCTTGTAAATGCCAGTCGATAAGCTCAGGATGCACAAGGGGAAGGGAGTCAGAGGATAGATTGATTCATTGATATGTTGAATGGATATGTGAGGAGTATTGGTAGGGGTAGAGTCTGGGATGGTACTTTCCTCCAAATTGTTTATTGCGATAGAACTCGAACCTTCCTCGAAGGTCATACTCTCAGGAGTAGGTAAATCAGACTCTAATGGTCTTTCTGTCAGCATTTGTCCCTCATGGTAGGGGCTATAGGTTGAAATGGTATCCGCTCCCTTGTCCTTGTAGGAATTCTGTATGAGTTCCTCCCACTCATATTCATTGGAATCTGTATCACTGTCATCTTGGAGTGAGTGAATCTGTTCCACAAAACAAGCATTTGTCTTAGTCTTGCCTTTGTCTTGGAAGCCTAGTCCTCTTGTATTTCTTGTTAATGAGGACAAAGAGGGTTGGATGGGTTCCACTATGCCTTCTCTTCTTTGACTGATAGGGCCTTGTCCTTCATAGCTCATCCTATGCAAGATAGTCTCACCACGCCCATAGAGTTTAGTTGGGAACCCAAGGGAAGACATGTTGTTTGCAGGTTTTGGATCATTTTTGGTCTTCTTCTTCTAGCATTCACCATTGGCACTGGAGCTTCTTCATTATGGGGCAGACATCTTGTCTCATTCTTTCCCTCTTATGGGGGGATATTCATTGTATATTTGTGATGGGTGTTGTATTTGGGGGGTCTTGATTCTTCCATCATTCCATCACTTGTAAAATGTTTTGTTTGTATGCATTTTCACTTTTAGAGAGAAGTTTTTTCCCACGAGAATTTATCCTTTACTCCACTTGAGACTTGTTTGTACATGGGTACCTAACATGGCCTAGTAGCTAGGACCCATCTATATTTACTTTAGTCAACTACTCCCTAAGTTGCACTTAAGGGGGGGTGTTAGTGTGAATGTGGATATTTTCTATCTGATTTCCCTTGTGCGAGGATAATTCATATTATTTAACTATTTATTAGTTAAATAATATTCCCTCACATAATTCGCATGTTAAGTTGACTTACTGAGTCTTCTAGATGTTTCTAGTTGTTTCTAGTTGTGTCTAGTTGTAGCTAGTTGTTGATAGTTGTCTTATAGCTGTCTTATAGTTGTCCTATCCTACACATGTGCTATAGTTGTCACATGTCATAGGATTAAGACACTTGTAACATGACTACAACATCTTGGCTTTCACCCTTGTATTTATAAGCAAGGATCTTCATGTACATTGTAACATGGAGGATCAATTTTACAATCATTGATAGAATAGAATTATTCTCTCATTATCTCTCTTGTGCTTTCATGAAGTCCTAGATCTTGGGTGGCTCCTATCTAGCCAATGTTTATAGATACTTCCCTGCCTGTTATATGGAAAGAAGCCCTCTTCTTCCACCCTAATCATGTTGAGGGTGGTGGTGGGGCGGTGTTGGGGCTTGCCCCTAGCCAAGTCCATTGTTGTTTCTAGTATGGACCCTAATAACTGTTGTGTTTGGGTTACCATACTTTTCCAAGGCAATCTTCTTGGTTTATGCTCAATTTATGCCCCTAACTCATTGCCTGACAAAACCTCCTTATGGGATGGATCCACTCCCATCTTTTGGTTACTAAGTGGGTGATTGGGGTAAACTTCAAAATAGTGGAACATCTAGCTGATCGTTGTTGGGAGAAAAATATCCACCTCTCTCAATTGGAATTTGAAGCTTAAACCCTTGCCTGAAACTCCTTAGGTGTGCATGATCCTATTATGAGAAAAATGGATTCCCACAGGCCTCATTGGTTCACCTAGAGTAATTGTCATGAAGGATTTAAGTGGAAGATGAGTCATTTGGACAGGTTTCATATCTCACCTAATTTACTTGTCACCCCTTCCCCTTTAGGATACTTTGTCCATCTTGACCTAGTTGCCACCCTTTTCGATCACCTTCCCATCTTCACCATCATCTCCTTTGCTAGATCTTCTACTCTTCCTAGTGAGATACCTTTCAAATTAAATACTTCCCACCTCTAAAACCAAGATTGCATAGATGGCTTGTTAGCCACCTGTAATGTTGAGCCTAAACCTCAAAATGATAGTTGGATCAGCTGGTGGGAATGTACTATATCCCATACATGCTCTTTATGTGTGACTATGGTAGGAGAGCTGTAGCTAAGTGTCAGAGACTTGAAAAATCCCTAAAAGAACAACAACCCTTATAGCATTCTGTTAGGAACCCGTGTTTAACCCTTCTCTTTACTTTGTTAGTATATTACATTTGGATGCATAGGCTTTGTAAGTCATCCCGTGAGCATATTGTATTATCCCACATTCATGGGAAGTAATAGTTGTTCAGATTAGACTTAGTATATAGGTACGTGTTGAGGCCAATGAAGGCATCCAGGAATTTATTGTATTGAGCTTGCTCAAAGGAGGTTGCCCCCTTGAAGTGGCCTACGATCAATAAATTCATTCTGTGTTTCTACTATTTTTGTTATTTCATGCATTTTTTATTATATTGTTGCAAGAGGTTCCTCTCATCGGGTATCGGTGTGCTTTCTTGGGCTCGCTGGGTGGAATTTCTGTCAAATTTTTTTCTGCAGTGGCTTCCAGGCACTGTGATTATTATAATAGTTCTTTCTTTTTCACATCTATATTATTTATTTCAATTGTAGGTTCAGATCAAGGAATAATCCCTATCTGCTTAACTATGGGAAATGCTTGGGCATAGCCCTAAAACTCATTGTGAGGAGTACCACAGGAACCCTGAAGTAGCTGGCCCATTGAGAGGACCTGCCAATGAAAGGGCAATGACCCTTACTTGATTAACTAGTTCCCATCCGTGAGGCAAACCAAGAGCTATCATTTGTGGCAAAGTGGTTATCAGTTTTACCTTAGCTGTTGAGTGAGGGGTACTACCCCAATACGCAATCCATTAGACAGCATTGGTAGCTGAGTGAATCCCCTGACCTTTAGGAAACTAAACATACATGGGGCCCATTTCTATTGATAGTTGGTAAATCATAGATTGAATCCATCCAGAGCAGTTTACAGATAGTTTCCAGAAGAAAAAAAACCCACATTTGTCTATTTTTAGGGTTTTCCATAACTTCTTTGATTCTCACCCAATAGCCTTCAAATTTTGCCACAATGTTCATTTCATATTTCTGCTCCTTTGTCCGTCTTAGATAGATTTTGCCATTCTTTCACCCTGCTTCTGAAATCCCCATTTTCTTCTCCCCTTTCCCTCAAAAAGTGTCCAAAACCTAGTCAAGCCCCAATTACCCATTAGAGTTTTTCCCGAATCCCAATTTTCCTTTACTAATTAAGTTTCTATTTTTGTTTTTCTACCCATTACCAAAAAAAAAATCACCTGGTTATGGTTGTCACCCGCACAAGAGCAAAAAACATGGAGGATGAACTTGTAGCCCTCAAGACCAAAATCCAAGATCTGGATGAAAAAATTCTCAGCGTCAATCTTCAGCATTTAGCCATGAATAATCGACGACAACCAAAGTCTTCTATAGACACTGAGTTTTCTTTTTCCAACAATTTTTGTGGGCCAAAGCTTGATTTTCCTCGCTTCAATGGTGATGATCCGACTAGATGGATATACTAGGTAGACCAATATTTCAGTCTGCATAATACTTTTGATGTCAACAAAGTCCACCTTGCATCCTTTTATTTGGAACATGAAGCCCTTGAATGGTTCCATTGGTACATCAAGGCTCATAAAGAGCCAAAATGGACAGATTTTTGCAAACTCATTTTGCAACGATTTGGCCCTAGTGCTTTTGATGACTTCATAGGAGCACTCACTAAACTGTGCCAAACAGGCACTGTGAGAGATTATCAAAAAGAATTTGAAAAACTAGCCAATCACATAGAGGGATTGTCTGATGAATTCTTTAGGAGTTGTGTCAGTGGTCTGAAGGATGCAATTCACTCTGAGGTTAAAATGTTTCATCCTAGCACAATGATGGAAGCCCTAGGATTGGATAAGTTGGCGGAGGATAAGATCACAACTCAATAGTGATCAAAATCCAATTTTGTTCCATTCAGAAATATGGCTTCCCAATGACCTCAAATAACACCAGCTCCTAGGACAACTCCTATCAAGCATTTGACTGAAGCAGAGATGTAGGCACGTAGAGAAAAAGGGCTTTGTTATAATTGTGACGAGAAATTCATTTGGGGACATAGATGTGTTGAACAAAAGCTCTATCTCTTGGATGTGGATTCTCCACCTAAAACTAAATTTTATGCAGATGCTCAGGATACAGTATATGATCAGGTCAACACTCAACAGCCGCTTGTTGACCCTATTTCTTAGAAAGACTACCTAGAGATCTCTCTCCATGCTTTAGCAAGAGTCACCACCCCACAAACCATGCAGGTCAAGGGTTTCTTCAATAAGCTCCCTCTTACAATACTCAGTGATTTTTGTAGCACTCATAACTTCATTGACCCTCAGATTGCCAAACAGGCTGATTGTTTTGTCCATCCAGCTTTGAAGTCATGATTGCCAATGGGGGAACATTACCTTGCAAAGGGAAGTGTCACAATGTGCGTATCTCTATGGGAGATTATAACCTACACTCTGACATGTTTGCCTTTCCCTTAGGTGGATGTTATGTGGTTTTGGATGCATAATGGTTATGCACACTTGGTCCCATCTTATGGGATTTTGCTAAACTTTGGATGCAGTTTTCAGACAATGGGCAAAAACACACATTGAAGGGCTTACAACTGGGGTCTCTTAGCATCATGAGTTCACATCACATGGAAAATCTTCTTAAGAAGAATTCACATGGTGTTATTGCTTAGCTCCATTCCATTCAGATGCAACCATCAGCGGTCTCCACTACTCCTTTAGATCTACAACAAATTTTAGAGAGGTATGCATGTGTCTTTGCTGAACTAGTGGATTGCAACCTTCACGACTAGAGGACCATCATATTCATCTCCTTCTTGGAAGCAATCCTCCCAACATCAAGCCCTACCCCTACCCATTTCACCAAAAGATAGAGATTGAGATGCTTGTTCAAGACTTACTGAAGCAAGGTGCTATTCTCCCTAGTACCAGTTCCTTTTCTTCACCAGTCCTTCTTGTTTGGAAAAAAGATGGATCATGGCACCTCTGCATTAACTTCTGAGCACTTAATCACATCACAATCAAGGATATGTTTCTGATTCCTGTTGTGGATGACCTTCATGGTGCTCATTTTTTCTCCAAGTTGGATCTTTGTTCTGGGTATCACCAAATTTGGGTTCATGAGGACGATATCCCTAAAAAGGCGTTCTACATGCATGATGGCCACTATGAGTTTTTGGTCATGCCCTTTGGCCTCACTAATGCTCCTTCAACATTCCAAGCATTGATGAATAAAATATTCTTTCCCTACCTGTAGAAATTCATTCTGGTCTTCTTTGATGATATCCTCATCTATAGTAAAACATGGGCTAAGCATCTCCAACATCTAGATCTTGTACTGCAACTTCTCTCTAATCATCATGTCTCTACAAAATAGTCTAAATGTGTTTTTGGGTAGGAGGAAGTGGAGTATCTCAGGCATATTCTTTCAGCCCAAGGAGTTTGAGTAGATCCTGCAAAAATAGATGACATGAAAAATTAGCCGCATCCTCAGACACTCAAAAGCCTCCATGGTTTTTTGGGGCTGACTGGCTACTATCGCAAGTTTGTCAAGGATTACGAGAAGATTGCAACTCCATTAACAGATATGTTAAAAAATGATGTTTTTATCTAGACACATGATGCTGAGTGTGCATTTTAAAAATTGAAACAAGCTATGTGTACTACACCTGTTCTAGCTATGCCATATTTTTCCAAGACCTTCACCATTGAGAGTGATGCTTGTGGCAATGGAATTGGTGATGTTCTCCTTCAAGAGGAACATCCCATTGTGTTCACCAGCAAAGCCCTTTCTAGAAAGAATTTAGTACTCTCTACATATGAGAAGGAAATGAAGGCTATTTTGCATGCAGTATAGAAGTGGTGGCCATACCTACTAGGGAATCATTTTTGCATCAAGAGTGATCACCAGAGTCTGAAATATTTCCTAGAACAATGGGTCTCCTCCCCAACACAACATAAATGGGTCAGCAAACTCATGGGTTATGACTATGAGATCACTTACAAGAAGGGTAAGGACAATATTGTGGCAGATGCTCTTTTTCACACATTTGATGACCAAACTTCCCTTTCAGCTATTTCTATGCCTATTCCAAATTGGTTGAAATTTGTCCAGCGAGGCTATGCCAATGACTCTTCATTATCTCAAATCATTCAACAGTTGGCCACTAACCCCTCTATTGTACCACATTACTCTTGGGATGGTTCTTCTCTATGATACAAGGGTCATCTGGTGCTTCCCCAGAGCACAAATCTTTAGTAGGCTATTTTCTATGAACTCCATGCTTCTCCATCGGCAGGGCACTCAGGTTCCTCAAAACTTATGAGTGGGTATGGCATAACTTGTTTTGGAAGGGAATGAAAAGGGTAATTCAATAAATGGTGGCTAAATGTGATACCTTCCAACACAACAAGGGTGAAATGACACTCCTTGGATTGCTCGAATCCTTGGCCATCCCTACATAGATTTCGACAGATATTTCTATGGATTTCATTGAGGGGCTCCCAAAATCTAGAGGAAAGATAGTGATCTTGGTTATTGTTGATCGCCTCTCCAAATATAGTCATTTTTGTGCCCTCGGCCATCCCTATATAGCCTCCTTAGTCACACAAATTTTCATGGACCAAATCTTCCATCTTCATGGCATCCTTTCTTCCATTGTCTCAAATCGTGATCCAACTTTCACTAGTCATTTTTGGATTGAACTATTTTGACACACTGGCACCAAACTGAAGATGAGTTCTGAGTATTACCCACAAACAAATGGTCAAACTGAAATTATCAACAAATGTTTGGAAACTTATCTTCACAGCTTCACCTCAGAACAACAACATCAATGGGCAAAGTGGCTCCCCTCACTGAATGGTGGTACAATACCTCCTACCACACTACATCTTAAATGACTCCATATGAAGCAATCTATGGTCAGGCACCACCAGTGCTCCTTCCATACACCCCTAGTAGTTCACTAGTTCAGGCAGTCAACACGGTTCTCTAAGCCCAGGATCAGATTTTTTGCATTATGTAGGACAATCTTCACATGGCAAGAAATCGAATGAAACAACAAGCTAATCAACACTGTTCTGAGCACACTTTTCAAGTAGGTGATATGGTTTTTCTTCATCTACAGCCATACAAGCAATCATCCCTGAAACTCAAAGGGCATCATAAGCTAGCTTCGAAGTTCTATGGGCCAAATAAGGTTCTTCAGAAGATTGGGTCGGATGCTTATAAATTGGAGCTTCCTCCTTCCTGTGTTCATCCACTATTTCATGTCTCTTATCTAAAGAAAGTTCTTGACACCAATGTCAGAGCACAAACTATTTTACCAAAACTAGATAATGACGGATCCATCATTTTGGAGCCAGAGATAATCCTCGATAGACACACCCGTCAGCTTCAATCCTAATCCATCACAGAGGTATTAATTCAGTGGCGTGGAATGCAAGTAGAGGATGCTACATGGGAACCACTCCTTCAGATTCAACAACAATTTCCACATCTTAATCTTTGAGGACAAAACTTTTTTTAAGAGGGAGGGGATGTTAGGAACCCATGTTTAACCCTTCTCTTTACTTTGTTAGTATATTACATTTGGATGCATATGCTTTGTAAGTCGTCCCGTGAGCTTATTGTATTATCCCACATTCATGGGAAGTAATAGTTGTTTGGATTAGACTTAGTATATGAGTACGTGTTGAGGCTAATGAAGGCATCGATGAATTTATTGTATTGAGCTTGCTCAAAGGAGGTTGCCCCCTCGAAGTGGCCTGCGATCAATAAATTCCTTATGTGTTTCTTCTATTTTTGTTATTTCATGCATTTTTCATTATATTATTGCAGGAGGTTCCTCACATTCCACTTCAACAAGTTGTTGCACACACAAAAACTTCTCTACGCAAAATTGCTACATATAAGAGCAAAGTTGCTCAATTTAGGGCATGCTTGCAATGGCTGAAAGATGGGGACAAGAGCACCAAATTACTCTTCCAATATCTATAGCATATACATAAAAAGAAACATATCTCTATCATTTAAATAGTAGATGGCATATTGCAAACCAATCAAGATGAGATAATGCAAACTTTTTTTGAATACTATAAACATTTGTTTTTGGATGACTCAAGCAAAGATCCTCTTATTCCTATTTTGGAAGACATTTTAGCTAGTTGTATACCCCATAAAATTTAGCCTGATTATAGCAACTATCTGGATCACTATCTATCCTAGGAAGAGATTAAAGAGGCTATGTTCAATTTGGCATTAGAGAAGAGTCCAGGGTTGGATGGCCTCCTAGTTGAGTTTTACCATGTGCTCTGGCCTGACATTAGGGAGGATTTTTATAATATTACCTTGAGGGAATTGAAACTAGATCACTATGATCTATTATTAATTAGGGACTGATTAAGCTTATACCTAAGGGTAAGCAAGAAGACATAGTGAATGGATGGTACCCCATAATCTTTCTTAATACTTCATATAAGATCATAGCCAAAGTGTTGGCTAAAAGAATCAAACCCATTACTCAAGAGATTGTCAAGCCTGAGCAAACTAGCTTCCTATGTGCGAGATTTATTTTGGATAATTTGGTGCTAGCCTAGGAAACTGCTGAGTGGGCTTAACAAATAGCTCAAAATGCCCTTATAATTAAACTTGATTTTGACAAGGCCTATGACCACATAAGATGGACTTTCATCCTCAAAATGTTGTAATGGCTAGGCTTCAATCCTAAATTCTACTCACATGTTTGAATGTTGTTCATGGATGCTAATGCAAGGCTATATTTTAATGGTTCTCTTTCTCCTCAATCCCCCTTCAAAAGTCCATTTGCCAAGGAAACCCTTTAGCCCCATTTCTTTATGTTCTTTCATTTGATGCTCTAGGATATCTATTCCATCATACCCAAACACATTCTCTTATCCAAGGCATCTCCCTCCCTGGTAATGTGAAAGCCCTCAATTCTCACTTTGCGGATGATAGTATGTTGTTTATTCAAAACTTTATTGAAGAAGTCACCAACCTGTTGGATACTCTTGATTTTTATTGTGTTGTCTCAAGGTCACAACTTGCTATGTGCAAAACTAAATTTTTGATGACACGGTTCAACCATCGCCCACCATGGATATCTAAAGAATAGAAATAGATTATACATGGGGAAATCACTAGATACCTTGGCATCCCTTTTGGAATTGGAGTCTATTTGAAAGATATGTGGCAATGGTTTCTAAATAAATTCAAACCAAGTAATTGTCTTGGTCAAACCACGTTCTCTCAATGGCTGGGCATATTCAAGTAGCAAATAAAATTCTCTTAGCCAACCATGTTTACATCTGATCTTGTTGGTTGCCCTCTGAAACATGCTATAAGTAGTTAACTCAACTCATTTGGAATTATCTTTGGTCCAAATGGGGAAACAAGAAAGGTACACCCACCACTTCATGGTCACATTACATCCTCCCAAAAGATAAGGGTGGCTTAGGTATCATTGATCCTTTCACACAAGGGATTTGCCTTACTACCAAATGGATTGTCCATTCTCTAGAGGGGAACATGCCTTGGAAACTCTTGATCTGGTACATAATACAAATAACTACTGTGGGTAAGTCATGGGACAATATTCATTTGAATGACAAGATATTATTAACTCCACACTCTAAGGTTGATCTGGTACTAGCTCCCATCAATAGTATTTGGAAGGCTTGGTAATTAGAGTCTCACAATTTGACTTGGTATGACCAATCTTTCAACCATGGGCTTATCTTTGCTACATCTTCAATATGGTGGAACTGACTGATTCAAATAAATAGCATACCATTCACAACAATTCCTAGACTCAAGGTAAAGTGTCTCTTCAAAAAAGGTATTCAAGTGTTTCGGGACCTGTGGGACTCATCAAGCTTCATGTGGAAATCTTGTTGACAACTTAAGATCTTCTTTGATCTTAGCTACAGGGATAAAGCAGCTGTGTTAGAAATCCAAAATCTAGTGCCCTTAAACCTCTCTATCCTACTTTATTCTTGTTGTAATTCTATTTTTTCAAGGATTGGAGGTGGCCTATTGGCTGCAACATCTAAGCTTTCCCTCTCAAGGTGGCTTATAAACAACTGGTGCCCTCTTTGCCACTTGCCCACCATCTAAATTTAGTTTGGAGGTGTAAATTCAGTCAGGCTGGATGGAATAAATTGAGCCTTCAAATATGGAAATCCAAAGTAGATTCACAATCCCAACTCACTACCTAAAAACTTCTTCATACTAAGCTCTCGATGGGAACCTGCCTCAAATTCATCTTCCTACCACCTTTTTGCCCCTTCTGTGGCAAGACCAAATCTATCAAACATTGCTTCTGGTTCTATCTACATGTTAGATCACAATGGGCTACCTTGACATCCACCATTCTATCTCTTCTCACTTTCCATGGTCTTGGAAATAGGATCTGCTTGGCTCCTTTGCTACTCACAATTCGATCTCCAGTACGTGCCACCTAGTTATAATCAAATGCATTTCAAAAATTCGATGTTTGGTTCTCTTCTCTCATTCATTCTTGCCCTTGGAGTGTTGGAATGCATAAGAAAATTGAGAGGGGGGTGCATCAATTTTAGCTAAAACCTTAAACGCTCACAAACATTCAGATCAACAACCACTTAATTATTCTTCAATGTGTCAGTGTGATTAACCATGAAAGCATATAATAGAAATTTAAGCACAACAACACAATAAACACATGGTGTTAGTGTAGGTTTTTATTTCCTAGATGGGTTATTTATTTTTCCTATATTCCTAGGTTTTTCCTACACTTCTATTAATCTCGCTTAGGTTAATAAAGCATGTCTTATTAGGTGAGTGGTTGCGAGGTGTCACCTTCCTACATGTGAGCATCCATTAGCTATCTTGGGAAGATACTTTTCTATCTTTAGTCTGATAGATGGTTGTTCCTCATTGGTCGGTGTTGCCACCTCCTCTCTCTTCCTGGTCTATATAAGCATGCTACCTAGCTTGTATTTGACATCTTTTGCTTTTGCATCCTCTTAATGCTATTTTTCTTCTAGCATTTGCATTACTCTTTTGGAGACTAACTCTATGTTGCTATTTTGATTTCGTATCATTTGCATTCATAGTTTTAATATCTATTCTTTGCACTAGTTTTCTGGGTTATTAATCTTTTCAGATTCTAACATGGTATCAGAGCTATTCTATGTGCAAGAGTAGATTTTAGTTTCTATATTTGAGAGATTCAGGGGGGGGGGGGGGCTAATAAATCTTATTGCAGGTTTTTGAAAAACCCAGTATGCTCTTCTCTTGCATCTTCGGATGATCTTGAGAATCAGAAAAGTTTGACGGAAACTTTTTTTTAATCTCTGGGGTTGCACATGTGTTTTATGAAATCTAGGTGATTGCAGCATTTCTGATTATACTGGCAGCATTTCTGGCTGTTCCATCGTGTCCAGGAGGCTTGAGAAAGTCAGATTTGGCTTTCGCTTCACCGAAATCGGAGATCGTCATACACAGTTGCGGAACCGGGGTTTCGAGCTTAAATCTGACAACCAGCTTGCATATTTGATCTTTTGAATCAATATTGTAGGTTCCAGCATCTGATTCAGCCTTTGCATGTTGTTTTTTGGTTGTTGGGGTCGTTTTTTGTAGCTAAAGGTGTTCCATTTACACTGGAGCAACATCTTCTGTGCATTTGCAAGAAAAACGCCTTCTGGGTTTTGTTCGCAGCACAGAAAAACCATCTGGGTATCTTTCTGTTTTTGCATACAGTTTGTATATTTTGCAAAAATGCGCTTAGAAATCTACAGCAGGACCCCTCTCCGTTGGCAGCTGCAGTTCTGAAGACAGTTTTCAAATGGTCCATTTTTGCTCATACGGACTCCTTTTCCCACGAATTTTTTTTTGATTTTGGCTATTTTTTCGTGCTCTATGCACTAGTGTAGTCGTTTTTTGATTTTGATGCAAAGATTTTTCAGAAGTCGCAGATTCTCAGTCGTGACATTGCACGGTTCTCGTTTTGGGAACTTCGGAGGATCATAACTTTCACATACGACCTCGTATCAAGGCGATTCTTTTTTTGAAAGTGCATGATTTTTTGAGTAGATTGCAGTGGTGCTGTTTATTTCTCTGGATATTATGCCAAAGTTGTATTTTCAGCATATGCTCTTCATGAGGGTTTTTGTAATGCATTGAAATCAAGACCACTTAGTATTTATTGCTAGTGGTAGTTGTAAATGCACTAATATAAAGTGCCAAATCATATTTTCTTGGGGGGGTTCTTTGATTGAGTGAAAAGGGGGGGTTGTCTTGGTTGGGTTCTCTTCTTTTTGACACTTCTTCTCTGCATTTCTTCATCATGGATCAAACAAATCTGCCTATCCTAACTCCATACAATTACTTTGAGTGGAAATCACGCATGACAATTCACTTAAGGAAAGCTGGATTAAATAGGATAACTATGGGACTTGAAACTGAACCTGCTAAAGATGAAGATAAGCCTAAGTGGTTTAACAAATGTGATGAGGCATATGGAACATTGTGTTTGTCTGTTTCTCCTGATTTGCTCTTTCACATTGAGTCTTTGAATACACCAAATGAAATCTGGACAAAGCTAGAAACACTATTTGGCACACAAGATTCAATGAGGGGTCATATGTTGGAAAATGAACTAATTAGTTTAAGTCTAGGCAATTTCAACACAATCCAGGATTTCTTCACCAAATTGAAATCACTAAGGCTGCAGTTAAAACAATGTGGAATTGAAAAGAAAGATGAACAACTGATTCTTAGTATTCTCTCTAAGCTAAGTTCAGAATATTCTATGTTTGTTTCTACTTTCTATGCTACTAAGGGTGCACTTGGTACTCAATTCACCATGCCATCTTTAGATGATTTTGCTGTCAATCTCACTCGGGAACAGGACAAGCTAATCCAGATGGGCACTCTTAAGTCCTCTAAGTCACATGCCTTGGCTGCCAACCAAGGCACAAAAGAACAGAAAGGACAAAGTAGTAACAACAATAGTAAGGATAAGAAACAAAAGAATAGCAAGGAGAAGAAGGATCAGATAACGGTTGCTTCAAAAGCAACTAATGAGACCCAATATTCCAAGGGCGACAAGCCTAAGAAAGAGAGGGTCCAATGTGCCTATTGTAAAAGACCCGGTCATGATGAACATAAATGTCTGAAGAAACAAATTGATCACTTGACACACATTCTTGAGAAGAATAATATCAGTGTTCCTGAGTCTGTCAAACAGAGTTCTAATGAGGGGTCTAATAAGGCAAAAGAAAACAGCAAGGGAAAAGGAAAGGGCAAGGCCCTTGTTGCAGTTGCTTCTTCACCATCCACTTGGGTTCTTGATTCGGGTGCTTCGCACCACATGGCTTCATCTAAGGAAGAACTTGCATCCTTGGAGCCGTGTACTATGCCTTCTATTTTGATGGGTGATAACACTCCTGTTGAGGTGTGTGGGAGAGGGTCTGTTGATGTGGGGGATGGCACATTCCATTATGTTCTTTGTGTGCCCTCATTATCAACTAATCTCCTATCGGTATATCAGATCACTCACACAGGTTCAGGCAAGCGGGTTGAGTTCACTCCTAATTCAGTGGAGATTCGTGAGTTGCACAGTGATTCTACAGTGGTAGTTGGGAGAGCAGATCATCAGTCACGGCTCTATCTGTTTTCTCACTTTGTTCCTGATCCTCCTTCGACTGTTTTGCTCACTCATTCTAATGATGTGAGTAGATTATGGCATGAGCGGTTTGGCCATCTTAACTTCCGCTACTTGCAGCAGCTTAACCAGCAGAGCATGGTCACAGGGTTGCCTTCAGTTCAGTTTTCAGGTGGTGTTTGCCAAGGTTGCATTCTTGGTAAGCATCCTAAGGAAAAATTTGACAAAGGTAAGGCATGGAGAGCTTCACAGATACTGGAGTTAGTTTACAGTGATTTGGCTGGTCCATTTCAGCATCCTTCCTTCAGCAAGGCTAGATATGTCCTCACATTCATTGATGACTTTTCTCGATATACTTGGGTGTACTTTCTCAAACAGAAGTTAGAGGTATTTAATCATTTTCAGGACTTCAAGACTTTTGTAGAGAAGCAATCTGGGAAAGCCATCAAAGTTTTGCACACTGACAATGGAAAGCAGCACTGGAAAGCAGCCAAGCAGATCCTTCACTACATTCAGGGTTCTCACAGTCTTGGGATTCACTACGCAGCGGGTATTGAGCTTGACTTGGTGGGCTACACAGATTCTGATTGGGCGGGCGATTCTCAGGATCGCAAGTCTACTTCAGGTTACAGCTTCTCACTTGGTTCAGGTCCTGTTTGTTGGTCGAGCAAGAAGCAATCTGCTATTGCTCTATCTTCTACTAAGGCCGAGTATCGGGGGGCTGTGAATGCCTCTACTGAGGCCATTTGGCTTCAGAATCTTCTCACTGAGTTTGGTATCCAGATCAGACGGCCATCAGTCATATTTTGTGACAACCAGAGTGCCATTCAGATCTCACGAAATCCGGTCCATCATCAGCGGACCAAACACATAGAGGTCCACATGCACTACATCCGGGAGCTCATCCATGGCCACGTCATCGACCTTTGCTACTGTCTGACTTCCGAGCAGGTTGCTGATATCTTCACCAAACCCTTCACTGAGAGCAAGTTCCTTCATTTGCGAGCTTTGCTGGGGGTGCGGGATGCTTCATCTTCTGGGGGGGCTTCTTCCTCTCACTCGGAGTTTTGACTCTCTCTACTTTTGGGGGGGGTCTCTTCTCTCTCTCTTTGGGGGGAATTTTATGTATATGGGTACCTCATCAGGCTTGATTTGCCGGGACCCATTTCTACATCCACCTAAGCTTCACTTATGGGGGGGTGTTAGTGTAGGTTTTTATTTCCTAGATGGGTTATTTATTTTTCCTATATTCCTAGGTTTTTCCTACACTTCTATTAATCTCACTTAGGTTAATAAAGCATGTCTTATTAGGTGAGTGGTTGCGAGGTGTCACCTTCCTACATGTGAGCATCCATTAGCTATCTTGGGAAGATACTTTGCTATCTTTAGTCCGATAGATGGTTGTTCCTCATTGGTCGGTGTTGCCAGCTCCTCTCTCTTCCTGGTCTATATAAGCATGCTACCTAGCTTGTATTTGACATCTTTTGCTTTTGCATCCTCTTAATGCTATTTTGCTTCTAGCATTTGCATTACTCTTTTGGAGACTAACTCTGTGTTGCTATTTTGATTTCGTATCATTTGCATTCATAGTTTTAATATCTATTCTTTGCACTAGTTTTCTGGGTTATTAATCTTTTCAGATTCTAACACATGGAACACCAGATTTTTGTGGAAAAACCAAGACATGAAAAAATAGGGTGAGGGGTAGCTCACAATATAGAGTAGTATCAATACCGAATTAGAAAAAGGCTCACTACCAAGGGGCTCACTACCTAGGGCTCACTGCCCAAAAGAAAAGGATCACTACCAAGGACTCACTATCCAGAGAAATTCTCACTGCAAATAGGTAAGGCTTACTGCCATGAACTAATATGATAGCATCTACCACATGCCTAAGTTCAGTTCCAATGAAGCTCAACAAATATCATCTTCGCAGCCTCTCTAAAAATTGCAAATGACTTCTGCTCATTGCATTAGGTCTTCTACCATATGAAAGTTCTTGCTACCTCTAATTCAAACTTCATAACTCACACATCACATCCTCATCTTCACATAGCCACACTACAAATGAATCATTTACACTTATTTATATCAATCATCAACCTTGAAACATTCACCGAGGTCGGCAACACACTCTACAACCTTTGAAACAATTTCCAAGGTCAGTAAACAAACATAATTCAAATTAGGTCAGGACCTAATCATTCTTGTGGTGTAAAGGAATGAAGGTGGAGCACTTCATAGCTTATCTCAGACCTAAATACATGTTCACATGCTTCAACATGCTTCCTTAATCCATGAAGCACATCCACAATTAGTGTTAGCACCCAAGTCGGCCAAACTTGTGCAAACACCAAGAACACTTAGACACATGCTTCCACGAAGACAACCATAACTTGCCAACTAGGAACAACACTTTAACATAGTCTAGAGACATCCACAAAAAACCTTAAATCTCTTAAGAATCAAAAAAATCGTCCGCAACACCTTTCACCTGAAGAAGGTTCATTGTCTGCTCACAAACAACATTATCAAACTCTTCTACACAATAACTTACTTTTCAGAGCACCAAATCACAAATACTTTGGAATGAAGATAACTAAGGACCTTGTAAACATATGTCCAAAACTACAACACCTAAAACCATACTGCAGAGAAATACAGAGAAACATACTTTCTCCCAAACACCTTTGCACAACCTAGAAACTCTATCAATTATAGTCTTCAAACTGGTGAACATAACTTCCACTATACAGTGATCCAGACCATCAACTTTTGGATTTAGTATCTTTAAACACTTCTTTAAAACATATCCAAATCTCACACTCTAGTCTTCAACACAGAAGAAATGTGGAGCAAGAACTCAGAGAGTATCCTGCAAGCTAAAATACTCTGCAACACACTATTTCCTCTGGAGAACAAATTTTCTCAAAAGCACTTGGAAACTCAGCAACATGAGCAATATACTAGCATCATCAACACTTTTGTAATCCATTCATATCACCTTGATATAAAAATTCAATCAACCAACCATAGCAACATTAGAGGGTAGTGAAAAACCATCATGACATAATTCTACACTAATCTCACTCTCCACCTTTCTTTTATACATCTTACTTTCCCTTGGTTTTTCACATGAACTCTCTCCCCCTTTGACATCAATGGCAAAGGGTGACACACCTTTCAAGCTCTCTCTCCCCCTGATTATGATATTGCACATAATTGCACTGCTTTGAATGCTCCCCCTTAGGAGTACACATCAAACTATATCAACTCTTACTCATATTTTAGAGGACCTCATAACCTGCCCAAACTAACATTTCCAGAGTAACATATCTTGTCTTCTAAAAATTTTAGACTAGACTTTGCATAAATCAGGGTATGACATCCAACCATTGAACTTTACTTCTTCTTTGGGAACATAACATCACATCTTTTATCAACATTTATGATAGCTTATGAAAATAATGCATATATGATAATATAACAATGACAACACATATAGCCAATAATTTCCTTAGATCAACACTCATTTGTGTGTAACTTTACTCCTACAGGCTCCTCCTATCACCACTCATTGCTACTAGCTCCTCCTAAGAGATAGCCATCTTAGTCTAGATAAAACAATGTTTTCTTCAACCTGCCATTCAAGAAAGCAGTCTTGACATCTATTTGTTACACTTTGAAGTCCTTATGTGCTGCAAATCCCAAAAACATTCTGATAGCCTCAATTCTTGCCACTAGAGCATAAGTCTCCTCAAAACCTATACTTTCAACTTGTGAATAGCCTTTGCATACATGTCTAGCTTTGTGTCTTACCACTTCTCCATTCTCATTCAACTTTTTCTTGAAAACCCACTTTGTTCCAAACACATTCTTATCTGTAGGTCTAGGGACAAGTTCCCAAGTCAGATTCTTCCCAATCTGCAGTAGTTTTTCTTCCATTGCCTTGATCCAAAACTCATCTTTACATGCTTCAGTAACTATCTTAGGTTCAACATTTGAAAGTAAATAGAGATTTACCTATTCTTCTGCAACTCTTCTTCTTGTCAATACACCTTTGCTCTTATCACCAATGATTTGGTCTTCAGTGTGACGCTTCTACACAAAGCCTAGGGGTCTTGGGAATCCTTTCCAAAGCTTCTTCAACCTGTACTTTCTTTTCTTTATCTTTTTCTTATTCACTACTTGAAGATTCATGGTGCAGTCATGGTAGGAGGGTTCACAAAATGAACTATCCAAACCATGCAGCAAGAGTAAACACAATGGAAACAACTCAAAGATATGAAACAAATGCAGATTCAGTAAATTAGTATACCAAAGAATTCAAATTCAGATCAATCAGTATCATTTGGGCTTATAATTAGGGCTCATAGACTTGATTATAGAATATCAGAATATATACAACATATAGCTTTGAAGCTCCTTCGTACACAATCTAAACTATCAATTATCTCTATGTTACGAACTAATTTCCTAGGCATCTATTACATCAATATATATTATCTCTAAAACCATAAATTCCTCTACATTGGTCAAGGAAGATCACAAACTCCAATGAAGAGTTGTAATGTGTGTACACAGATAGGCCTTACCCAATCATGAGGAACTCCTCCACAAATGAATGGAATGATGTGTGGATCTCGAGGAAGGTTAGCCATGAACCATAAATCATTAAATGATGTGTCATTAGGCCCCACAAGTTGAGGAATGCTCCACATGTTTTCTCATTTAGTTGATTGTCTAAGACTGTCAGGATACTTTGCTCTGAGAAAACAATTGATCTTCTAATGGCAATATCTTTTCGGTAACTGATCCAAATACTCTGAGAATTGGATATGATGTAGATGAATGAATCAAGATGATATGTCCATCTCTACAAGGTCTGAAATGTAACTGTGACAGAATACGAACCAAAATATAGAAACTGCTACTGACTGAACTACCTGAACTGAACTCAAAAATGAAAAGAAACAACTAAACTGCAAACAAACTGAAATGAAAATATTTTTGGTTGATGCAAGATTGCTCTTGAACCAGGGATGCTCCTGCATTAGACATTCGGGGTTATTGAAAAAGTGAGTCCCTCACTTTGCTGGGGCTAGAGGAAAACCAAGATGGTCCACCTTAGCCTAAGAAATCCATGATGAATCCTCTTCCAGTTTGCCTTTCCACTTCATAAGATATTCTTTGTATTTTCTTCCTCTAGTGCTGCAGCCAACTCTGCTGTCCAAAATGTCTTCAATCTATTATGGTGCTTTGTGTGGTAATTGTTTCTTCAAGTTGTCTTCAAGGCTATCACTAAAATCTACTTCATGATACTGATATAGGTCTATAATGATGAAAATAGGTGATATACCCAATGCCTCCAATAATTTCACCTCATATGCATTTCTTAAATCAAACTTTCTGAGTATCCTACAAGGTCCAAACTTCTTCATCTTCAACTTGCTATATGTTCCAATTTGTAATCTTTCTTTTCTATAATATACCATCACTTCATCTCCAACTTCAAATTCCTTATGTCTTCTCTCCTCATCTCCCTTTTCCTTATACTTATTGTTCATTTCCTCTAAATGTTTCTTAACCTGATCATGCACTGTCTTCATGTGGTTTACAAATTCTTCTGCTTCTACACTTCTCTTTTCTGCCATACTGATCTCTCTCAACTCTACAACTCCTCTAGGCTTTGTTCTAGTAAAAATATCAAAAGGTGTTCTTCTGATATTCCTATTTACCGAATTATTGTATGCAAATTCTACTTGTGAAAGAACCAAATCCCAACTTCCTACCTTCTCTCCAGCGAAACATCTCAACAAGTTTCCTAAACTCCTATTCACTACCTTGGTCTTTCCATTACTTCATGGATGAAATATTGAACTGAACTTCAAATCTACCTTCATCTTCTTCCAAAGTGTCTTCCAAAATTATCCAAGAAATCTAGTGTCTCTATCTGAAATTATGCTCTTAGGTAATCCATGCAATCTCACAGTCTCTTTGAAAAATAGGTTTGCTACATGCACTACTTCAGTTGTCTTCTTACAAGGTATGAAATGTGTCATCTTTGAAAATCTATCAACCACTACAAATATTGAATCATGTCCTCTTTGTGTCTTAGGCAATCCCATTACAAAATCCATACTTATGTCTTCCTAAGGTTTCTCCAGTACTGTCAAAGGTTTATACAATCCAGTGTTCTGACTACTCCCTTTTGCAACTTGACAAATAGTACAACTCTGCACAAATTTACTAACATCCTTATGTATCTAAGGCCAAAAGTAATTTTCACTCACTAAAGCCACTATCTTATCAATGCCAAAATGTCCTGCCAATCCACCACTATATTTCTCCTTGATCAAATTATCTCTCATTGAACTTCTAGGTATACATAACTGACTTCCTTTGAACAATGTATCTTCCTAAATGAAATAATCCAACCACTTACTCCTATCTATCATAACATGTTCTTTACATGCTTTCCAAGGTTTTGCAAAATCAGGATCTTCCTCATACATATTCTTCAATTCATCAAATCCCATTACTTCGACTCTCATCTCTATCAACAAGTTTCTTCTCCTACTCAAGGCATCACCAACTTTGTTTGAATTTTCACTCCTATGCTTCAACACAAAAGTATAACTCTGCATGAACTCGACCCATCTCATATGTCTTTGATTCAACTTTCCTTGACTGTTCAGATATTGCAAATCTTGATGATCTGTATACAACACAAACTCCTTAGGCAACAAGTAATGTCTCCACTTCTTCAAGGATTGAATAATTGCATAGAACTATTGATCATAAATTAAATGTTTTTTCCTTGCATCATTCAACTTCTCACTAAAATATGCTACAGGTCTATCTTCTTGACTTAATACTGCTCTAATTGCATTTCCACTTACATCACAATCAACTTGAAATACCTTATTGAAATCTGGTAATGCCAAAATAGGTTGCTCTGTCACTTTCTATTTCAACAATTCAAAGCTTTTGTCTACTCCTGATGTCCACTTGAAATCCTTTTTGTCACCTTTCATTGTCTCTATCATAGGGTTACAAACTGAACTGAAATTCCTGATGAACTTCTAGTAGAAACTAGCTAAGCCATGAAATGATCTAACCTCTCCAATGCTCTCTGGTGTAGGCCATTCAACAATTGCTCTTACTTTCTCAGGGTCCATCTTCAATCCCTCCACGGAAATAAAAAATCCCAAGTATACCAATTCTTCCTTTATGAAACTACTTTTCTTGATGTTTATTAGCAATTTCTCCTCTCTTAGTCTCTGTAATAGTTGGATTAGGTGCTGCAAATGTTCTTCCTTTGTCTTACTAAAAATCAGAATGTCATCCAAATACCCATTAACAAACTTACCCATGAATTTCTTCAAGACTTCATTCATCAACCTCATGAAAATACTAGGTGCATTTGTTAATCCAAAAGGTATCACTAACCACTCATACAATCCTTCATTTGTCTTGAAAGCAATCTTCCATTCATCCCCCTCTCTAATTCTGATTTAATGGTATCCACTCTTCAAATCTATCTTTGTGAAATATCTTGCTCCACTCAAACAATCCATGATATCATCCATCCTAGGTAAAGGAAATCTATATTTAACGATGATCTTGTTGATTGCTCTGGAATCAGTAGACATTATCCATTCTCCATCTTTCTTTGGTGCTAATACTGTAGGTACTACACAAGGACTTAAACTTTCTCTGATCAAACCTTTCCTCAAAAATTCTTGTATCTATCTATTCAATTCTTCGTTCTCTGTTGGTGTCATTCTATGTGTTGCTGTGTTAGGAAAACTAGCTCCAGGTATAAGATCCTGATGGTGACTGATTGTCATTGATGTCAAAAAGGTCTTGCAGGTTTGCAATGTGTTGGTTTTGACAGGAGTTGTTCATGTTCATATTCATGGTTTGATTTGATCAGGATATCTTCAAAGTTGTCTCAAGATGGATTCTCATGTTTAGTGTTTATATTGGTTCATATTTGATCTTGTTTATGACAGGATCTAGTTGATCTTAGTAAACATCTAAAGGTCACTAATTAGGAGGTGTTAGGTCTATCAAGGATGCGTTTGTTTAGGATATCTTCAAATGGTTTCTCATGATCTTGATGTGTATTGTTCATATTGGTCCTTGGAGTTATCAGTTTTGGTTTACGATGTTTCATTTCAGTTTATGGTTCATAGGTTGATGGTGTTGGTGTTACTCATGTCATTGAGATGCAATTTATGTGTCCATAGTTTTTCATGTTGGTTGGTACTACATTGCATATTTAGTGAGTTGATCTTCATACATTCAATGCAGTTGGTCTTTATGCTTTACATAAGGTTCATTATGCCTTAAAAGTTGATCATGAAGGATCACTCAAATAATGGCAGATGTGTTGACAAATCTTGTAGAGAGAGAGGTCACCTTGATCATCATCTTCAGATTGGTTTTAAGAATGAAGTGGTAGATGATCATATAATGTTGTTGTCTTGAGGTTTATCATTCTATTTTTTGTTCACAATATGTTCTTCTTGGCAAGTGTTGGTTTTTGATTTTGTCAAGAGGATTGGACAAGTTCTTGCATGTCAATTCATATGCCTCTATATACTTCAGGGTGTCCCAATTATGATTCAATAAGATGCTTAGATTAGTGTTGAAGTGTGTTAGTATGGTTCAATTCATAATGCACAATATAGTATTTTTTTAGCATAGTTCATGATATAGTTTGGAGTTCTCAAGTTGGATCTTGGTTCAAGAGAGTTGTACTACAAAATCAATTTATGATATCTAATAGCATTCTATGTTTTTGGAGTGAAAAAAATTGTTCAAGTTTCAAAGACTTAAACTCTACATACTTTGTCACATTTGTTCTAATTCTAACTGTCATAAGTTTATTTTACTTTTTGTTATAAAATGAATGTGACCTGCTATTACAGGTCATCACTTAAGTAATGACCTATTGGAGGGGTTCGGGGTCATGTGTATGACTGGGCATCTAATGACATTTACCTATGATTCAAGTTTGCCTTTTAAAAGGAGGAGCACCAAAAAGCAATCAACTGTTCTTTTCAAAAGTTGAATGGGCACGAAAAAGGTTTTCAACAGTTTTTATTTAAATTTTAAAACCTTTTTGTTACCTCCTACTTTGATGGCCAAGTGAAAGTCATTGCTATGGAAATTTTTTTGTTAAAGGTAGTTTATGGAATCTTTTGAGCCCAAATAGAAAGAATTTTTTAAGGGTTTTAGAAATATTTTTTTTAAAGATTTTTCTAAATCTAAAACAAGAGTATCCCTCTCTCTCTCTTGGGATTTAAAGAATTCTTTAGAAAAGATTTTTTTTTTTTTTAAGGAGAGATTTTATAAGGAGGTTTTTGATAGCGATTTTTTTTTTAGGTAGATTGAATTTTTCATTCTTGAGATTTATTGTGAAGAATATGAAAAGTCTTTTGTTGCAGATTGGAGAATTTTTTATTGAACATATTTTGCAGAGAAGGAGAATGAATTGTTGAATGAATATGAAAAGACTTATGCAAAATGAAGAATTTTTTTTCAAGAATATGAAGGATCATGCATGAAGGTAGATTGATTAATTCAATTTGAAGATTTTTTTTGAGATGGAAGATGAAAATGAGGAGATTGAATATTCAGTTTGAAAGAGATTTTATTCTCTCTTACAAGGGCATATTCAAAATATATTATTGAAGATATTAATTTTGTTTGAGAGAGGAATATGGAAAAATTTTCATATCATTGTGAATAAGATTTTCTTCTTGTAGATGGATTGGTGTTTGGACTCCTTGAAGTTTTTATTATTGCAGATTAAAGGGTTTTGATTTTTTGAAAGAAGAAAATTTGCAGAGAGAAGGTGAAAAGTTTTTTTGTTTACAGGTTCTTCATTAAGATGAAAATCATTATAAAGAAAGTGGGAAGTCATTTCATATTAATTGGCTTCACAGGTGGATTGATTAGTGTGTTGTTGAGTGGATCAGTATACAGGGTTGATTATTTTGAATATCCTCTTGAAGAGAAAATTCAGATGAGTTTTGTATATGATTTGGGTTGATGAGAATTATGGTCATATTTCAGACACATGTGAAAGAAGAAGTGATTTGTATTGAAATAGAGAAACGCTCTGAATTCTTGTTTTTAATTTGAGTATGAATTAGGGGTTGGTGCTCCTTGAAGTTGGTGCTTCTAAATGAATTAGGGGCTGGTGCTCCTTGAAGTTGGTGCTTCTAAATGAATTAGGGGCTGGTGCTCCTTGAAGTTGGTGCTTCTAAATATTGTAATCAGTGAGGTTTTTGATAAAGCCAGCGAGGCAGTTTTGGAGTGGTTTTTCTACTCCTAGAGGGTTTTCCACTCGTACAAATCTTGTGTCATGATTCATATTGATCTTCTCTTTATGTGTGTATGATTTACTCATGAGGTTTTATTCTCTTCCTTCATTCTCAGTTATGTGTACATGTGTGTAACAAATCCATGATATCTTTCTTTCTTCATATCTTGAAAGTTAAATTTGCAAAAGGTTAAAATTTATACAACACTAATTCACCCCCCTCTTAGTGTTATCCTGAACTGCTACAGATCCATGTGATGACTGATACTCCTGATTGGAGATAATGCTTTAGGTACATTGTCTGATATGATGTCTTCATATTCTTCAGTAACTCCTTTATCTCCTTCGGTTGTGATTCTTTAGTCTCCTTCTTCAATGTTTCAGGCTTCTTAGGAATCAAGGCATAACACATATTCCCATGTCTCAAACCATCCAGAAATTGTCTTCCATCTACCAAACAGATTCTAGCATTCCCACATACTTCACTCTTAGGATCATCTTCCAAAGGACTCAAAGTAATTCCTTTTCATTTGATGTAATATTGTATGTATTCTTCCTCCCATCATGTATATCTTTTCTATCATACTGCCAAGGTCTACCCAACAAGATATGACAAACATCCATAGGCATAATATCACACAATACTTCATCATGATATGATCCAATATGAAATTTCACCAAACATTGTTCACTCACTAGTACCTTATGATCATCTTGAATCCATGCTATCTAATAGGACTTAAGATGTTTCAATCTTTCCAACTTCAGCTTAGTCACCATCTCCTCTAAAAATAGATTATTAGAACTACCACTATCAATTACAACTTTGCAACACTTACCTCCTGATTTGCATCTGGTTCTAAACAAGATCTTCCTCAATGGTGGTTCCTCATTTGTCTCTACTTTAAATAGTGCTCTCCTCATCACCAGTAATTCTTCTTTCTCTAGTTTACCAACTAAACTAGGTGATCCAATAGGTTCTTCTTCCACATAGGTTGCTCTTCCACTGTTCTCTATTCTCTTGCTTGTACTACCCTAATTACATTCAAATTCTCTATGTCCTTCACTTCCACACTTGAAACAAGTGCCTCTGAATGTTCTCTTATCAAATCCTCTTCCTTCTCTTCGGTATCCTTCATTCCAGTATGAATTATAATTACCTTTGTGATGAAAATTTATGTCATTGCTTTGGTAGGTATTGCTATCTCTATCCTCCTTCTTGAATGGGCTATCAAGCTTATTCTGCTTCAGATGTGATATCTCTCCTCTAGAAAATATTTTGCCTCTCTAAAATTTACCTCCTCTACCTCTTTGTCTCTGATCATGCCTCTTATTTAGCTTCTCTTCAACTTTTAGGGCAAATTGATATGCTTCCTCCAAATATGTCATCCTTACCAAGCTTAGTTCTTCTTGAATGTTCAGTCTCAGTCCATTGACATATCTAGCCACTTTCTCTTTGCTTGCCTCACTATGTCATGTCCTTATGATCATCTTGTGAAATTCTTTAGTATACTCCTTCATAGATTTCTCCTTTTGCCTCAGGTTTTGCAATCTCTTCAACAACTCCAGCTCATAGTCAGCAGGTATAAATTGATTCTTCATTTTTGTCACCATTCTATCCCATTTGTAATCTTTTCTTTTCCTCTTCTATTCCTATCCAAATGAACTTCCTTCCACCATATAGCAGCATGTCCTTTCAACTTTGTCTTTGTAAATTTCACCTTCTCTAGATCTTCAACTTCCTAATATTCAAAGTATCCTTCCATGTCATTTATATAGTCAATCAACTCTTCAGGATTCAAATTGATAGTGTAATTTGGTACATCCACTCTAGGTCTCTTTCCAATCTTTGAAATAGCTCGCAACATCTTTACTTGATCTGATTCTTCTTCTTCATCACCTCCTAGGGTTTTGCCAGTTTGTTCAATAGATTGAAATTCCTCTTCATCATCACTTTCAACATTATGTCTTGGTGTTAATCCTCTTCACCTATCTTCCTCAACAACATCCAATCAAATTCTCATTTTTTTCATCATTTCCATAATCCCATCCATCCTACTAGCCATTGTTCCAACAACAGTAACTCTCCTTGGTGGCATCTTCCTAGGATCAAGTGTAAACTAACTCAAGTTCGATGATCGGGCTACAGGGTGACAGCTACCACACAATCGACGATCGGTTGTAACACAAGTAACCTGCCTCAATTCAACAATCTATACACAACAAGATCTTATGGAATTCATTTCACCAACTTCTCTCAATTCACTCCCAAAGATTTGAACTTTCACTCTAATACCACTTGGTGTAGTCACAGTAGGAGGGTTCATAGAATGAACTGTCCAAACTGTGCAACAAGAGTAAACACAATAGAAATAACTTGAAGATATGAAACAAATGTAGATCCAATCATTCAGTATATCAAAGAATTCAAATTCAGATCAACTGACATCATGAGGGCTTACAATTAGGGCTCACATGCCTAATTACAAAATATCAGAATATACACAAGATATAGCTTTGAATCTCCTTCGTAGAAAATCTAAACTATCAGTTATCTCTATGTTATGAACTACTTTCCTAGGCGTCTATTACATCAATATATATTATCTTTGGAACCATAGATTGCTCCATGTCAGCCAAGGAAGATCACAAACTCCAATGAAGAGTTTTAACATGTGTACATAGATAGGTCAGACCTAATCATGAGGAATTCCTCTGCAAATGAATGGAATGATGTGTGGATCTCGAGGAAGGTCAACCACAAACTATAGATCATTGAATGATGTGTCATTAGGCCCCACAAGTCAAGGAATTCTTCACAACTACTTGTATACGCTCTGGTGCCACACATCATTTAACAATATTCGCAGCTTTCCTTCATAGGAAAATGGTTCCTTCTCCACCGCCTCCACTATCAACCATCCATACAGACCTATCGCTACAAGATACAGATCATTTAAATTTATACTAATTTTTCTAAAATTTGAAGGACAACCAAAAATTTTTGGACAACCAAAAAAATAATTTTTTTTTCGACTACCAATTTTTTGGTAGTTACAAGATGTGTGCACATATAGAATGGCCCATCGACCAAATTAATTAGGTTATAGTTGTTTAGGGTAAAATTGGATTTGTTAATCTTTTGTAGTTTAGATGTTAAAATCCTCCATTCATCCTAACATTGAAGGATCTAGGGTCGATTGGCGAGCACTATCATACCCTAGGTCACTTGCAAAAGAGGGGAAGCTTAGATTAGGGAATTAATTATCAATTTTTCCTTCTATACTCAATTAACCATTAAAACCCTAATTATGCAATTACGACAACAAATTAATGAATTACAGAAAAAGCTCTTGCAGACAGGAGTAAAATGCCAAATTATAGAATACCTATTTTTGGGGTTTCAAAGCGGAATAGTCGGGGACACTGGAGCGGGTGCCTAAGTCCAAGGTACCTACTTTTTGGGGGAATTTGGACCTCCTCTGGACATTGATCAGCCCTGTAACTTTTGTTTTCTAGAATCTGTTTGTGGAGGACACTGAAGTAAGCTCCCTAGTCCTAGAAGTGCTCCTTCATCTGTCTTTCCTTCAGATCCTAAATCCCTGATGTCTTCCCAGCCTTCTTGGAACTCCATTTTTTCCAAATGCGACACCTGTAACCTGTAATCACAAGACTTGGTTTGGGGGTTATGGTGTTTAGAGGTTTGCCTTAGTGAAACCCCAGAGGACACTTAAGTCTCCAAACACCATTGTCAGATAAAGAGGGCATACCCTTGTGAGGCAGAGGCTAAAAACCAAAGGAATCAATGATAAAAACACAATGATATGTCACCTTGTAGTGAAGCTTTCATGGAGGAAGATGCTCTTCATGCCATGAAGGAATTGATGCTCAAATCTACAAATATCAACACACAAAACACACAAGTCTTGTTGGATCTAGGGCATACAACTGAGAGGGGGGGGTGAATCAGTTGTATAAAACTTGCTCTTACTTTAAACACTTGATTGTTCTTTGTTAGTTAACAGCATATCAATTAACCATCTATGAAAGCATAATGCATAAACTCAGAGTAGATGAACATCAACACATTGAACACCAAGATTTTGACGTGGAAAACCCGGTTAAGGGAAAAACCACGGGGTGATTAACCCAAGAATTATTCTCTGTTAGAAGAATAAAGAAGAATGAATGGCACATGCCAATTAGGGCTCACTGCCCGAGCACACTGCTCACAAAGAGGCCCACTGCCTACAAGGAGACACACTGTCTACAAAGTGATAAGAATCACAGTCTTGAACTGGAGAATGACATCTCTACCATGTCCGGATCAGTTCCATTTAAGCCCAAAAACCTCTGCTCTGCCTTTCGCACTTCTCTTCGCTATGCCACACTCATCCACACAATCCACAATCGAAATGAACTCACAGACCTTTATTTATACAAGACATCGACTTAGGAACAAACATCTAAGTCGGCAAACAACCATAAGAGTATTGGCAAGATGAATAACACATCCGGTCGGCCACCACAAGAACATTCGGAGGATGAACAACTCATCCGGTCGGCTAAACAGAGCAAGAACTTCATCCGGAAGAATAACTTCAATTCTGGGCTCTACTATCAATGTGGACCAACAACACAACCTCAACATGATCCAAGAACCTTCGCAAGCCTGCCTGAATGACCAGGTACATCCGCACTTTCTTTACTTACTAGAATCTCTTCTCTTCCTTATCCGAAACTTCAAGAACACTGTCTGTCGCCACTGTCATAATGCAAGAGGTACTTCCGGACCTCCAAATCATACAAAAATTAGGATGACACATCACAAGGACATCCCAAACACTCCTTCCAATCCGCAGATTAGGATAATACAATTCCGGACCTCACCGGACCTTTTTGTGATCCTCTGTCACCTCTGGATACTTGCCAGAACCGGTTCTACACCGACAGCCACAACTCCTTCAGATCTTCATGCGGACCTCTGAAATCTTAACTGAAGCATCTCAAGACTCATATCTACAAACCCTTTAATCCGCATCCTCTGGTTCTCAACCTATACAATACATTTGCCTTCTTCTCATCACTGTTCTTCACTGTTCCTGACTGAGGCTAACTTTCTCAATATCCTCAGCACACAGCTCATCAAATCCTTCTTCTTAATGCAATATGAGTATGTTGAAATCAATGACAACACTGGCTCACCTCATACTTGCAACAATCTCCCCCTTTGTCATTGATGGCAACATATGATGTGAAAAACCATCAAGACAAGAACTTCTCCTTTCTGTCACAGCTCCCCCTATCAACAACAACTTTTCACATGTCTTCTCTTCCTTTACTGCTCCCCCTTTGATCATCAACCACTTGTTTTTCACATGTCTTCTCTCCCCCTTTGACATCAATGGCAAAGGGCTCATACTTGCAATTTCTCATACATCAGAATCATACCAGCTGCTCCCCCTTAGTTGCAGCTTCCCATCATCAATCCGGATCACAAGATATGACTGTGATATCCACCGGACTGATGCACATCAGTGCATCCTAGTTCATCACCGGAGGGGCCATGACCCCTAACTTCTCCCGGAGATATTCAAAAGAGTCTTTGGGAAGAGGTTTAGTAAAGATATCTGCAATCTGATCCTTGGAGGGAACATACTCCAATCTGACTTCTTCCTTGTTCACTTGTTCTCTCAAGAAGTGAAACTTGATAGATATGTGCTTAGTCTTAGAATGCAATACCAGATTCTTAGAAATATTAATTGCACTTGAATTATCACAGAAAATTGTGATAGGCTCCTCATATTCAACTTTAATGTCTCTTAGCATCTGCTTCATCCATAAGATTTGAGTGCAACTACCTGCTGCTGCAATGTATTCTGCTTCAGTTGTAGACAGAGATATTGCATCTTATTTCTTGCTTAACCAAGAAACCAATCTCTTCCCCAAAAAGAATGCTCCACCACTAGTGCTCTTCCGGTCATCCACATCTCCTGCCCAATCTGCATCTGTGTAAGCATGAAGAGAGAAATCTGGATCTCTAGGGTACCATAAACCATACTCAACTGTTCCTTTCAAGTACCTAAAAATTCTTTTGATTGCCATAACATGAGATTCTCTACGATCAGCCTGGAATCTTGCCACAAGACCAACAGCCTGCATTATATCTGGTCTAGTTTGAGTGAGATACAACAATCCACCAATCATTGATCTATACTTTGTCTGATCTGCCTTTGGAGAATCATCATCTTTGCTTAACTTACATCCGGTTGCCATAGGAGTGTTCATTGGCTTTGAGTCTTCCATACCAAATTTCCTTAACAATTCTTTCACATATTTGGTCTGAGAAATGAAGATCCCTTCTTTTGTTTGAGTAATTTGCAGACCCAAGAAGAAATTCATTTCACCAAGCATAGACATTTCAAACTCACTTTTCATCTGATTTGCAAAAGTTTTGCACATACTATCTCTTCCTCCAAAAATGATATCATCCACAAACACTTCAATAATCAAAATGTTTTCATGATCAATTTTGAAATATAAGTTACTGTCAGCAGTACCTTTGTTGAATCCAATCTGCACAAGATGCTTATCCAACCTTTCATACCATGCTCTTGGGGCTTGCTTCAATCCATACAAAGCTTTCTTCAACTTGCAGACCATATCATTATTATCAGACAATTGAAATCCATCCGGTTGTTCAATGTAGACTTCTTCTTCCAGATCACCATTTAGGAAGGCAGACTTGACATCCATCTGATATACCTTGAAGTCTTTGAAGGCAGCAAATGCAAGAAGTAATCTGACTGCTTCAATTCTTGCCACCGGAGCAAAAGTCTCTTCAAAGTCAATTCCTTCTATTTGAGAGTACCCTTTGCAGACCAATCTAGCTTTGTTTCTGATTACTTCACCAGCTTCATTTAGTTTGTTCCGGAAGACCCACTTGGTTCCAATTACATTCATGTCTCTAGGTCTGGGAACAAGATCCCAAGTATGATTTTTCTCAATTTGCATCAATTCATCTTCCATTGCTTTGGTCTAGTTTTCATCATTGCAGGCTTCATTTATTGTTTTAGGTTCAATCTTTGAAATCAGACAACATTCATCCTGATTTTGAGCAACATTCCTTCTAGTTTGTACACCTTTGCTTCTATCACCTATGATCTGATCTTCAGAGTGGTTCAGTCTTACATACCTTGGAATTTTGGGAGTATCCTGCACTGCTGCTTCTTGATCAGGCTCATTCAAACCTATCTCTTCTTCCTGATTTACCGGATCAGGCTGACTCTGTCTCACCAGAGAGGATTGAGTTCCTTGAACACTGTCTTGGTCATCTTCATCAAACTCATAAAATCTTGAAGGCTTCTCAATTCCTTCATCAACTTTCACATTGGTGCTTTCTATCATCTTCCTCAATCTCTTATTGTAACACCGGTATGCTTTGCTTTGAGTGGAGTAACCCAAGAAAATTCCTTCATCACTTCTAGCATCAAACTTTCTTAGATCTTCATCTCTTTTAATATAACACTTGCTACCAAATACTCTGAAATATTTCACAGTAGGAGTGATGCCAAACCAGAGTTCATAGGGGGTCTTACCGGTGTTGTTTCTAATTTGAACTCGATTGAGAGTGTAGACTGCAGTGCTGATAGCTTCTTTCCAAAACATTTGAGGAACATTTGCTTCCAACATCATTGTCCTCGCAGCTTCCTGGATGGTCCGGTTCTTTCTCTCAACTACTCCATTCTGTTGTGGAGTCCTAGGAGCAGACAACTGTCTCCTTATACCCTGCTTCTCACAAAAGTCAATGAACTCACCAGATGTAAATTCACCACCTCTATCAGACCTTAGACACTTTAGTTTCAATCCGGTTTGATTCTCTACCATAGCTTTGAAGATTTTGAACTTCTCAAATGCTTCTAATTTTTCTTTTAGAAAGGTAACCCACATCATCCGGGAATGATCATCAATTAACAACATGAAATATCTATCACCTTGCAGACTCTTGATTCTTGTCGGACCACAGAGATCAGTATGTAATAATTCCAACAATCCGATAGAAGACTGATCTTGGCTTTGGAAAGAGACTCTGCTTTGTTTACCTAGCTGACATTCTTTGCACAAACTATTTGTAGGTTTCATCAATTTTGGAAGATCTCTTACAGCCTGAGTATTGCTTATCTTGATGATGTTATCAAAATTTACATGACACATTCTTCTATGCCATAACCAACTCTGATCAATTTGAACAAACAAACAACTTTTATTTGAACCAACCAGATGAAAGATATTACCTTTTGTCTGAGTACCGGATGCAATTTCAGTTCCGGAGCTTGTAAAGATTCTGCATTTTCCATTCTTGAACCGGAGATCATAGCCTTTGTCCACTAACTAACCAACACTGAGAAGATTGTGCTTCAATCCTTCAACATATAGTACGTTACCTGTTTTGCTCTTTCCATCAAAGGAAATAGTTCCCCTGCCTCTGATTCTGCCAGTAGAATTGTCACCAAACTTTACCATTCCTCCTTCATACCTTTCCAAATTCAAGAACTTATTCTTGTCACCAGTCATATGGTGAGAACATCCACTGTCAATAACCCAATCATCCTTTTCTTCCACTTGAGCAGCCAAAGCTTTTTCAACAACTTTGTGATTGACAAATTCAGAGAGTATTGAATCTTCTTCCTTGATGGCAATAAACACCCACTCATTTCCGGATTTGCTTCCTAGTTCTGATTCATCATCTGTTACTCCCTCATTGTCATCTTCTTCATGAACATAATAGCAATTCTTTTGAAACCTTTGTCTGTTAGTATTAGACCTTGCAGATCTTTTCAGACATCTTGAAGCAAAATGACCAATGTTATTGCAGTTGAAACACTTAAAGGGTAGTTTTCCTTCATACTTAGCGGATCCTCTTGGTAGTCTCTTTGCAATGAGGGCTTCAAGTTGAGTTGTTTCTGCTTCTTCTTCTTCCATGTCTCTTCTTGCTTGATCATACCATGACATTTTCCTTGATGAGTTTTCTCCCGGATCAAATCTCTGTTTGCCTTTCACATAGGCACTGGCTTTGAAAGCAGATTCAGTCTTGGGAGGATCATCTCCAAACTCGGTCATTTCAAATGCAGCTAGTTTGCCAGCCAGTTGTTCTCTTGTGACAGTTGTGTGGGCTCTGAACTCATCAATGGCAGCAACCTTGATTTTGTAGGCAGCGGGAAGGGATCTTAGGATTTTGCAGACAATCTCATTTTCATCTAGAGTTCCACCAGCATTTCTAATTCCACATACCAACTCATTCACTCTTGGCATAAAGGTAGTGATGTTTTCATCATCTCTCATCTTCAATCTTTCAAATTTCCCTTTCAGACTTTGCAACCTTGCACTTTTGACAAACTCATCTCCTTCATACAGAAGTTCCAGTTTAGTTAGGATCTCATATGCAGTTGGTAGGTCAATAACATTTGAGAGATCTGAATCATTCAATGCGCTTAGTAGGGCTTCCTTGGTCCGCAGATTATTTTCAGCATCTGTAATCTCATTTAGAGTTGTCGAACCACCTTGTGGAGGTACATATGGTTTTCAGACCATAGCCAAGTATGCTTTTCCCATACATTCCAAGTGACACTTCATGCGACCTTTCCAGAGAGTGAAGTTGGTTCCATCGAACTTCGGACTATCCTTCTTGTATGACGACATCCTGGATCTCCTCAAGCGGTTAAGCTCCTTTCAGAGGAACGTGGCTCTGATACCAATTGTTGGATCTAGGGCATACAACTGAGAGGGGTGGGTGAATCAGTTGTATAAAACTTGATCTTACTTTAAACACTTGATTGTTCTTTGTTAGTTAACAGCATATCAATTAACCATCTATGAAAGCATAATGCATAAACTCAGAGCAGATGAACATCAACACATTGAACACCAAGATTTTGACGTGGAAAACCCAGTTAAGGGAAAAACCATAGGGTGATTAACCCAAGAATTATTCTCTGTTAGAAGAATAAAGAAGAATGAATGGCACATGCCAATTAGGGCTCACTGCCCGAGCACACTGCTCACAAAGAGGCCCACTGCCTACAAGGAGACACACTGTCTACAAAGTGATAAGAATCACAGTCTTGAACTGGAGAATGACATCTCTACCATGTCTGGATCAGTTCCATTTAAGCCCAAAAACCTCTGCTCTGCCTTTCGCACTTCTCTTCGCTATGCCACACTCATCCACACAATCCACACTCGAAATGAACTCACAAACCTTTATTTATACAAGACATCGACTTAGGAACAAACATCTAAGTTGGCAAACAACCATAAGAGTATCGGCAAGATGAATAACACATCCGGTCGGCCACCACAAGAACATTCGCAGGATGAACAACTCATCCGGTCGGCTAAACAGAGCAAGAACTTCATCCGAAAGAATAACTTCAATTCTGGGCTCTACTATCAATGCGGACCGACAACACAACCTCAACATGATCCAAGAACCTTCGCAAGCCTGCCTGAATGACCAGGTACATCCGCACTTTCTTTACTTACTGGAATCTCTTCTCTTCCTTATCCGGAACTTCAAGAACACTGTCTGTCGCCACTGTCATAATGCAAGAGGTACTTCCGGACCTCAAAATCATACAAAAATTAGGATGACACATCACAAGGACATCCCAAACACTCCTTCCAATCCGCAGATTAGGATAATACAATTCTGGACCTCACCGGACCTTTTTGTGATCCTCTGTCACCTCTGGATACTTGCCAGAACCGGTTCTACACCGACAGCCACAACTCCTTCAGATCTTCATGCGGACCTCTGAAATCTTAACTGAAGCATCTCAAGACTCATATCTACAAACCCTTTAATCCGCATCCTCTGGTTCTCAACCTATACAATACATTTGCCTTCTTCTCATCACTGTTCTTCACTGTTCCTGACTGAGGCTAACTTTCTCAATATCCTCAGCACACAGCTCATCAAATCCTTCTTGTTAATGCAATATGAGTATGTTGACATCAATGACAACACTGGCTCACCTCATACTTGCAACAAGTCTGCTCTTGCAACACGATAGAAAGCCTTGAATTACCTTAAGATGCCAAAAGTTCACAATGATCATCTAGTTGAAATCTTGTTTACAAATGAATGCCTACACATTCTTATATATGCATCTACAAGTGCTCTCGCCAAGATATTCAAAATTCAAACTTACCATATCGGCAAAGGGACCTAATAATGATCACTAATCGACACCCATAAATTGGGGCTGCCCTAAAATAGGGTAGGACTAGGTCATGGGCACCGAAGTCCTCCCCCCTATTTTAAGCAGGGTACAACTCAAAGGGTCCTCCTAGGTCCTATTTGCCATGGGACTTAGGTCTCATTCCATCAGGATGCTAAAATATGAACTAAAATGTCCTAAATGCACTCTAAAGACCCAGGAGCTAAACCTTATGAGGGCAAAGCCCCCAAGGGGACATTTTCTAATGTTACATTTAGCCCCCACTTTAATGTATGTATAAATGCGAGGCCAATACATGCATTAAAGTAAGGTCACAAACACAACAAACACACCAAACACAGAGAAGACACGCTAATCACATGGAAGATAGTAATAGGCATGCAATGTTAGTGTAGGTTTTTATTTCCTAGTTGGGTTATTTATTTTTCCCTATATTCCTAGGTTTTTCCTACACTTCTATTAATCTCGCTTAGGTTAATAAAGCATGTCTTATTAGGTGAGTGGTTGTGAGGTGTCACCTTCCTACATGTGAACATCCATTAGCTATCTTGAGAAGATAGTTTGCTATCTTTAGTCTGATAGATGGTTGCTCCTCATTGGTTGGTGTTGCCATCTCCTCCCTCTCCCTAGTCTATATAAGCATGCTACCTGACTTGCATTTCGCATCTCTTATTTTTGCATCTTCTTAATGTTATTTTGCTTCTAGCATTTGCATTACTCTCTTGGAGACTAACTCTGTGTTGCTATTTTGATTTCATATCATTTGCATTCATAGTTTAGATATCTATTCTTTGCACTAGTTTTTTGGGTTAATAATCTTTTCAGATTCTAAAATGGTATCAGAGCCTTGATATGTGCAAGAGTAGATTTTAGTTTCCTTATTTGAGAGATTCAAGGGGGACTAATTAAGCTTATTGAAGTTTTTTGAAAAACCCAGTATGCTCTTCTCTTGCATCTTCAGATGATCTTGAGAATTAGAAAAGTTTGACAAAAACTTTTTTAATCTCTAGGGTTTACACATGTGTTTTATGAAATCTGGGTGATTGCAGCATTTTTGGTTATACTGGTAGCATTTCTGGCTGTTCCAACGCATCCAGGAGGCTTGAGAAAGTCAAATTTGGCTTTCGTTTCACTGAAATTAGAGATCATCATACACAGTTGTGGAACCTGGGTTTCAAGCTCAAATCTAACAACCAGCTTGCATATTTGGTGTTTTCAAATGCTCCATTCTTGCTCATACAGATTCCTTTTCCCACAATTTTTTTTTAATTTTGGCTATTTTTTTGTACTCTATGCACTAGTGCAGACATTTTTTTATTTTGATGTCAATATTTTTTAGAAATTACAGATTCTCAGTCGTGACATTACACAGTTCTCATTTTGGGAACTTTGAAGGATCATAACTTTCACATACAACCTCATATCGAGGCGATTCAATTTTTGAAAGTGCATGATTTTTTGAGTAGATCGCAGTGGTCTTTTTGTTTCTTTGAGTATTGTGCCAAAGTTGTATTTTTAGCATATGCTCTTCATGAGGGTTTTGTAATGCATTGAAATCAAGACCACTTAGTATTTCTTGCTAGTGGTAGTTGTAAACGCACTAATATAAAGTGTCAAATCATATTTTCTTGGGAGGGTTCTTTGATTGAGTGAAAAGGAGGGGTTGTCTTGGTTGGGTTCTCTTCTTTTCGACATTTCTTCTCTGCATTTCTTCATCATGGATCAAACAAATCTGCCCATCCTAACTCCATACAATTACTTTGAGTGGAAATCACGCATGACAATTCACTTAAGGAAAGATGGATTAAATAGGATAACTATGGGACTTGAAATTGAACCTGCTAAAGATGAAGATAAGCCTAAGTGGTTTAACAAATGTGATGAAGCATATGGAATATTGTGTTTGTTTGTTTCTCCTTATTTTCTCTTTCACATTGAGTCTTTGAATACACCAAATGAAATCTGGACAAAACTAGAAAAACTATTTGGCACACAAGATTCATTGAGGGGTCATATGTTGGAAAATGAACTAATTAGTTTAAGTCCAAGCAATTTCAACACAATCCAGGTTTTCTTCACTAAATTGAAATCACTAAGGCTGCAGTTAAAACAATGTGGAATTGAAAAGAAAGATGAACAACTGATTCTTAGTATTCTCTCTAAGCTAAGTTCAAAATATTCTATGTTTTTTTCTACCTTCTATGCTACTAAGGGTGCACTTGGTACTCAATTCACCATGCCATCTTTAGATGATTTTGCTGTCAATCTCACTTGGGAACAGGACAAGCTAATCCAGATGGGCACTCTTAAATCCTCTAAGTCACATGCCTTGGCTACCAACCAAGGCACAAAAGAACAGAAAGGACATAGTAGTAACAACAATAGTAAGGATAAGAAATAGAAGAATAGCAAGGAGCAGAAGGATCAGATATTGGTTGCTTCAAAAGTAACTAATGAGACCCAATCTTCTAAGGGCGACAAGCCTAAGAAAGAGAGGTCCAATGTGCCTATTATAAAAGACCCGGTCATGATGAACATAAATGTCTGAAGAAACAAATTGATCACTTGACACACATTCTTGAGAAGAATAATATCAGTGTCCCTAAATCTATCAAATAGAGTTCTAATGAGGGGTCTAATAAGGAAAAATAAAATAGCATGGGGAAAGGAAAGGGCAAAGCCCTTGTTGCAGTTGCTTCTTCACCATCCACTTGGGTTCTTGATTCGGGTGCTTCGTACCACATGGCTTCATCTAAGGAAGAACTTGCATCCTTAGAGCCATGTACTATGCCTTCTATTTTGATGGGTGATGACACTCCTGTTGAGGTGTGGGAGAGGGTCTGTTGATGCGGAGGATGGTACATTCCATGATATTCTTTGTGTACCCTCATTATCAACTAATCTCCTATCAGTATACTAGATCACTCGCACAGGTTCAGGCAAGCGGGTTGAGTTTACTCCTGATTCAGTGGAGATTCATGAGTTGCACAGTGGTTCTACAGTTGCAGTTGGGAGAGTAGATCATCAGTCATGGCTCTATCTATTTTCTCTCTTTGTTCTTGATCGTCCTTCAACTATTTTTCTCACTCATTCTAATGATGTAAGTAGATTATGGCATGACCGGTTTGGCCATCTTAACTTCCGCTACTTGCAGTAGCTCAACCACCAGAGCATGGTCATAGGGTTGCCTTCAGTTTAGTTTTCAGGTGGTGTTTGCCAAGGTTGCATTCTTGGTAAGCATCTTAAGGAAAAGTTTGACAAAGGTAAGGCATGGAGAGCTTCACAGATACTGGAGTTACTTCACAATGATTTGGCTGGTCCATTCCAACATCCTTCTTTTATTAGGGCTAGATATGTCCTCACATTCATTGATGACTTTTCTTAATATACTTGGGTGTACTTTCTCAAACAAAAGTCTGAGGTATTTGATCACTTTCAGGACTTCAACACTTTGTAGAGAAGCAATCTGGGAAAGCCATCAATGTTTTGTACACTGACAATGGTGGTGAGTATGTCAACCATCGGTTTGAGAAGTTTTGCACTTTAGAGGGGATTGATTTGCAACATTCAGTTCCATACAATCCTCAGCAGAATGGTGTTGTAGAATGGAAGAATAGGTCCTTGAAGGAAATGGTGAACTGCATGATTCACTCCAGATCTCTTGCACCACAGTATTGGGCAGAGGCCATTAACTGTGCTTGTTATATCCAGAACCGTGTTCCTCACCGAGCCTTGAAGGGAGTCACTCCTTTTGAAGCTTGGAGTGGTCAAAAACCATCAATTAAGCAATTTCAAGTTTTTGGTTCTCCTACATGGGCCCACATTCCTGTAGAGAAAGGCATGGCCTTAGATCTGCAAAGCAGACCTTACATATTTGTAGGTTATCTTGATGGTGTGAAGGGTTATCAGTTTCTCCACCCTACTACACATGAGTTGTTCATTGAGAGGAGTGTTCAATTTGAGGAGGGCTCTTCAAGCTCACTTTCTATCACTTCTCCAACTCCTACTTTGACATTAGTCACTTGGGATACATGACAGATCTTCTGATGAGTCAGATTCACCTAAGCAGTCTTCTACCTCCACTTCTGGTGCAGAGAGTGATTTAGAGGACTCACCTCCTTCCTCTCCTAGTCATCATTCAGAGGTTGATGATTCTACTCCAGATTCTCCATCTTTCAGTCCACTTTGGGCTAGACAGACCTTGCAGTCTGCAGGTGATTGGGTTGGATATCCATCAAACACTAGGTAGACTCATTCACAGTTCTAGGATGCTCCACATGTCTTCATTGCTACTGCCTCAGATCCACAGTCTTTTCATGAGGCTTCTGGTATTCTTGAGTGGGATACAGCTATGCAGGAGGAGTATAGTTCCTTGATGAGGAACCACACTTGGGATCTTGTCCCTCTTCCTAAGGGAAGAAAACTTGTTTGATGTAAGTGGATCTATCAGACAAATTTTTTTGCATATGGGTCAGTTGACAAGCATAAGGCTCACTTGGTCACCAAAGGATTCTCCTAGGTTCCTGGGATTGACAACTCTAAGACTTTTGTGCCAGTTGCCCAAACGAATTCCATTTGACTTGTTCTTGCCATTGCTGCAGCTAATCGTTGGGAAGTACACCAGATGGATGTGAAGAGTGCTTTTCTTCACGGTGACCTTTAGGAGGAGATCTACATATAGCAGCCATAGGGGTTCCTTCAGGATTCTTCATTTGTGTGCCATCTTCAGAAGTCTCTCTATGGCCTCAAACAGGCTCCTCGAGCTTGTTATGCCAAGATGGAGTCCTTCCTTCTATCAGTTGGGTTCACTTGGTGCCATTTTGATCCCAATGTTTACATTCTACAGCAGGATGATTCACTCCTATTTTGGTTCTATATGTTGATGACTTGCTGATCATAGGGAGTTTTTCATCCACCATTGGGGCTATCAAAACTGCCCTTCATGATAGGTTTTTGATGACTGACTTGGGCTTGTTGCATTACTTTCTCAGGATTGAGATCTTTCAGTCTTCTTCTGGGATCACCATCACACAATCCAAGTATGCTCTAGATTTGCTCTCAAGGTTTCATATGGCTAACTGTAAGCTTGCTTTGAATCCCTTTCTTTCTAGAGTCAAACTTGAGGCTCAGTGTTCTTCTCCACTTGTTGATGACACTTTGTACTGACAGCTTGTTGGGAGTCTCATTTATCTGGCTCATATGAGACCTGACATTTCATATGTTGTAGGCATGGTCTCTCGATTAATGCAGGAGCCTCATGTGCTGCACTGGAAAGCAGCCAAGCGGATCCTTCACTACATTCAAGGTTCTCATAGTTTTGGGATTCACTACACAGTGGGCATTGAGCTTGACTTGGTGGGCTACACAGATTCAGATTGGGCAGGCAATTCTTAGGATCACAAGTCTACTTTAGGTTACAACTTCTCACTTGGTTTAGGTCCTATTTGTTGGTCGAGCAAGAAGCAGTCTGCTATTGCTCTATCTTCTACTGAGGCTGAGTATCAGGGGGCTTTGAATGCCTCCACTAAGGCCATTTGACTTCAAAATCTTCTCACTAAGTTTGGTATCCAAATCAGATAGCCGTCAGTCATATTTTGTGACAACCAGAGTGCCATTCAGATCTCACAGAATCTGGTCCATCATCAGTAGACCAAACACATAGAGGTCCACATACACTACATTTGGGAGCTCATCCATGGCCATGTCATTAACCTTTGCTACTATCTCACTTCTGAGCAGGTTGCTGATATCTTCACCAAACCCTTCACTAAGAGCAAGTTCCTTCATTTGCGAGCTTTACTGGGGGTACGGGATGCTTCATCTTCTGGGGGGCGTCTTCCTCTCACTCAGAGTTCTGACTCTCTCTACTTGGGGGGGTTTCTTCTCTCTTTTTTGGGGGGAATTTTATGTACATGGGTACCTCATCAGGCTTGATTTGCTGGGACCCATTTCTACATCCACCTAAGCTTCGCTTATGGGGGGTGTTAGTGTAGGTTTTTATTTCCTAGTTGGGTTATTTATTTTTTCCTATATTCCTAAGTTTTTTCTACACTTCTATTAATCTCTTTTAGGTTAATAAAGCATGTCTTATTAGGTGAGTGGTTGGGGGTGTCACCTTCCTACATGTGAGCATCCATTAGCTATCTTGGGAAGATACTTTGCTATCTTTAGTCCAATAGATGGTTGCTCCTCATTGGTCAGTGTTGCCACTTTCTCCCTCTCCCTGGTCTATATAAGCATGCTACCTGGTTTGTATTTCACATCACTCACTTTTGCATCCTCTTAATGCTATTTTGCTTCTAGCATTTGTATTACTCTCTTGGAGACTAACTCTGTGTTTCAAATTCTAACATGCAAAACATGGAGAAGACAGTTATAGTCATGCAAAATATAGAGCAGACATAATGCATAGAAGACGCATTAATGCATGGAAGACAGAAATCGTATCTTTTCTTTTCTTTTTCTCATATATATGAAATGCAAATGCAAGTACTGGAAAGTAAAAAAACCTCCCATAATACACGATGCACCACTTAAGGACGTAGGTCTCTGTATATGGGGCAACACACATACAAGACATGCAAAACCTCCCAAAATGCACAAAGCACTCCCCATGAGTGCTGGTCATTACATATGGGGCAACAAACATGCCATACAAAACAAGCATGCCAACACACACACACTTGAAGACAGAGAAAACACGGCAGACAAGAGATGGTGTGTTCCCTATTTCTAAGCTCATCACCATTTCAAGCACATTACAAGCACACACCGATGATTGGGATTTTCCACAACAATCACCAAAAATACGCTTAAGGGTTGAGTTAGTCACTGAACCGCTCCTCGCCTCTACAAAGGACTTTTGAAAATGACAAGATGATGCAATCTGCTCCAAGAAAAACACCATCCCTGCCTCCACAGAGGACTTAAGAAAAAGGATATGCTCGATATCCCACCTCCACAAAGGGCTTACATGATTGATTGATTGATTTCAAATAAGCTCAAGAGTGCAGGTCACTGCATCTTAGGTCAAACACATTGCTAACATCTATAACAGAAAACTTACCTTATATGCCCCCACCTTAAGGTGGTTGATATTAGTTATCGATATCAAGCACATTAAGATAGGAAGAAAACACATAAGGGAACATCATCTTTCGTAAAGCTCATGCCCCTCGGAGGTGACATGTACTTTACGATTGCCAAATGTTCCCACAAACACATCCCTACAAGAAACATGTTAGTGTCTACAAAATCATGACAAACAACAACATCAATGTATATGATTAAACACACAAAGAGCCAAGGTTATACAATGAATTTGAAGTTTGAGGATAACCAGGGGCTATATCATGAAGTTCTCCAAATCGAGTACCACCAAGGCTAGATTCAAAGGCAAACAAAGGTGCATAGAGCAACAGTATTGTTAAGGTTTGAAAATGCGATAGAAACATCATGAAATTCACTATACGGAAAGCATGAGTGCTTCCACTATCCAAGTGTTGGATAAGATATACAACCCCATCATCATATTAGGAACTAAGTCCATTTTTTTTATTGCTCTCGAAAGGGACACTAGGTCCGCATCAGTATAAATTTTTGTCATCATCCGCCAGCTAGATGGAAACACTAGAGGAAGGGAAACAATAAATAAGAGAGGAGAAACAAGTGTCTTAGGGACATTCACATAGGGGGGTTCCCCCAAGTTACCAACCATGATGTTATGTCTGTAAGACACAACACACAACGATGAAATCATTGAGATGTAGAGGCAATTTAGAAGAATGATGATACAAATAGAAGATGGTCACAACAAGAGAATAACACAAGGCTATTATTGTTGATGGATAGTGAATAATATCAGAAATAACAGCCTCTTGGTGCTAAAATATCCAACACAACATGCTTTTAGTGCCACTTAAGGTAAAACCCTAGTGAAAATATAGCAAAATATGTAATTTTTCATGGTTTTTCAATCCCAAGACCTAGCAAAAGGGGAGTTGTAAGGAATTTTAGGAGGTAAAACAAATAATATCAATAATATCAGTCACCTCAATCCATAAAATTGATCACAACATGCTTGGAGTGCAAACTAGGTCAAACCCTAGGGCCAAAATAGCTAAAATGCGTAGTTTTTTGCCAATTTTTCACTACAAGAGCCCGTTAAAATGGTGTTGTGAAGATTTTAATGAGGGGAAGAAAATTATTACCCTGATAATAGCAAATTAATGCAAAAATATTCTTCACAACACACCTATAGTGCAAGTTTAGAGAGTTGATAAGGCCGATTTTAGTGAAAATCGTTGTTTTCGAAGCCCTAGGTTTGAAATTTTGGAACAAAATGCTATGCAAATGGTTTGAAGTCTGATTTTTGATGGAAATTACATGCTCTCAGATCTGTTAATAATTTTTAAGCTTAATCATGCAACATTCCTATTGAATTTGATAATTAATTCAAGCCACAAAGATCACCTGCAAAACCTAAGATTTACCTTCTACAAGAGAAAAAAAATACAGGAATAATTTGCACAATAAGGATGAATTAATGAAATGGATTAATGAATTACATGTGAGAACTTGCTTTTATATTTGCAAGTTAGAGAAAAACCCTAATATGACTTAAGAATAACCTTAGACTAAAATTAGCCCTAAGTAAACTTAATAAAGTGTAATTAAATATGTAATTACACCAACACCCCCCCATAAGTGTAACTTAGGGAGAAATGAAAAGAATGCAACTAATGCAAGAATGGGTCCCGGCTACAAGGCCATTTTAGGTACCCATGAACAACAAGAATCTCTCATAAAGTGGAGAGAAAGGAGAAAAACCCAGTGGGAGAAAACTCCTCTCCAAAAGAGAGAAAAATATAACAAGTACATGAACATGTGATGGAAGAAGGACTAACACTAAGACCCCCCAAGAAGTGAATCCATCACAAAAGTACAATCAAGAATGCCCCCCCATAAGAGAGGAAGAAGAGAGAAGGTCTGATGACCCCCCCAGAAGTGAGAAGGATGAAACCCCATGCGAGGCAATACTCCCTCCCAAAATAGAGATAAGAAGAGAGACCATGCAGCCGCTCCTCAAGATGACTCCTGCAGTGCTGGAAGATGCTCGACATAGAATAAAGATGAAGACCCATGAACATCGAACAACATTCCTCCCCTTGGAAAGAAATAGAACTACAGATGTGTGCATAATGTCTTCCCATTCTAGATAGGAATATACAGGAAGAAGGACAAATGTCTCTGAACTCTGCACATGATCCAAAGACAATAATGATGCTCCTGAAAATTGCTCAAATGTCTCCAATCCACTGTCAAACTGTGACTGAAGAAGAGGAGGATGAAGAACAATCTTTGAAGCATATGATGGTGATGCAACTCCATCGAAGCTATCATCAAAAAGAAGACAAATATCCTCAATGTGGTCCTCCAAATCTATAAGATGGGACTCTACAAACAAAGATGATATGTCTACAAGATAGAAATCCCAATGAGGTGGATCAGGAAGACTAATATTGACCTGCTACACAGAATCACTAGAAGCCAATGATGATGCAACACTGAACTCTGAAGTAGCAGTAGGTGATGGTGGAGCAATGATCTCATCAGGAGGAGAAGCGATTGAAACAAGCATTTCAAAGAGATGATGTGAGAAATGAGGACACATCTCTTTCTCATGTTGATTACTTTCACAATAAAAACTAGCAATTTTGGTGCATTTTCATTAAATCTAATTGCAGATATTGTGGAAGTAATCAACATGAGAAAAAAAATATGTTTGCTCCAATTCATTAGGCATAGAAAAAAAATTGTATTTTATTAATTTCCATTAAAAATCATATAATTTTATTCAACATTAGGAAATAAGATGTTAATATGGTGTTTCCATTGAGATGCCAAGGATTTGACATGAGCTAATGATGCACAAATTTTCCTTTTAAATTTAACCCTCCTAGACAGTGAATAAAACCCTCTTCCAATTTTATGGGCTAAAAAAACACATTATTGGGAATGGTTTCTATTACATTGAAAGTTATGTTAATAAATTAAATTTCAAATGTAAAATAGAATGGTTTCTATTAGTTATTTTATCTATTTGCTTTCAATAAGCACATCCATTCAAATGAACAACAATTCAACAATCAGAAGGAAATTCAGTATTTGGGCCACATAATCTCTAAAAAGGGAATTGCAATGGACCCTTCTAAGATAAAAGCTATCCTAGAATGGCCCACACCTAGAAATGTGCATGAAGTTCGTAGTTTTATGGGCTTGGTAGGATACTACAGGAAGTTCATTTTGAACTTTTCCATAATTGCCCACCCCATTACTTCTCTACAAAGAAAAGTGAAGCGATTTGAAAGGTCAGAGAAACATGAAGAGACCTTCAAAATCCTTAAGAAGGAGTTGACTTTGGCACCAATCCTTTGAGTTCCAAATTTGGAGGGTCTTTTTGTTGTCATAATTGATGCCTTCGAAGAAGGATTAGGTGTTGTATTAATGCAAGAAGGTCAAGCAGTGGCCTATGAGTTTAGAAAGTTGAGACCGTATGAGTATAATTATGTTCCACATGACTTGGATCTAGCAGCAGGTGCACATGCTCTCCAAGTATGGAGACACTATTTGCTTGCAAAGAAAATTGAACTCAAATCTGCTAAACATGGTTTGAAGTATATCTTCACCCAACCAAACCTTAATTCTCAACAAAGAAGGTGGTTGGATCTTATATCTAATTATGATTTTGAAATTGATTATATCATGGACAAATAAAACTGAATAGTGGATGCCCTAAGCTGTAGAAATCATATTGTGGCAATGTTGTTAGTGCATTCTGATTTTAGAGAGCAAGTATGGAAAAACTCAGTAGGAGAAGAGTATTATGAGAAAGCCCTAAAAGCTCTAACATAAAATTCTTAGGATGTAAGATAAAAAAGATTTAGTTTTGATTCTGATGAACTTTTGAGGTATAAGAACAGGATGTATGTCCCAAATCAACAAGATTTGAGGAACATGGTGTAGAAAGAAGCACACTCTATGCCTTATTCTAGTCACCTAGGTGTGACAAAACTTTTAGCAGATGTAAAACCCATGTATTTCTAGAAGGGAATGAAAAATGATGCTGCAATATTTGTAGCAGGATGTTTGGAATGTCAGCGAGTTAAAGATAAACATTGACATCCAACAAGACTTTTGTATCCTCATGAAGTTCCTGAATGGAAGCGGCAAGTAGTTGGTATGGACTTTGTTCAGGGATTGCCAATGTGACGGTACATGCATGATGCAATCCTAGTTCTAGTAGATAGGTTAGCCAAGGTAGCACATTTCATAGCTAGAAATCTTACTAATGGGGCACATATAATTGCTAAGAAATTCATTCAATAGGTGTTCATATTCCATGGAGTCCTAAAAAAGATTATCTCATATACAGATGCACAGATGACCTCAAGGTTTTGGCAGACCTTGTTCTCAACACTTGGGACTTAGTTAAAAATAATCTTATCTTATCATCTGGAAATGGATGGACAAATAGAGAGAGTTGATCAAGTACTAGAAGACTTGTTGAGGATGTAGTGCATGGATCAAAAATATAAATGGGAAGAGTACCTTCCACTTGTTGAACTTGCCTATGACAATTCATATCATTCAGTAAAAAAAATGGCTCCTTTCAAAGCATTGTATGGTAGAAAATGTTGAACTCCTATAAGCTGGGATAAGCCAGAAGATAGGGTTCACCTTGGACTAGAATTGCTAAATGACATGAAAGAGCAAGTTAAGCTAATCAAGAAAAGATTAGCAGAAGTGAATGATAGAAAAAAAAAGCTATGTTGATGCCAAGTCTACTCCACGAGTATTCTCAATAGGATATAAAGCTCTCTTTAGAGTGTGTTAGAGCAAAGCATCCAGGAGCATCTGTAAACCAAGAGAAAAACCTTCACAAATGAGAGAAGCAACACAAGGAGAAGATATTTCACCAGGAGTGAAGAATATACATTAGGCATGAGATATATTACAATGCACAAACCCATATATAAATAGCAAGGTGAAGATGACATACGGGAACAACCAACCCCAACTACCTCAACGGAAAAAATAATATTAGCCTAAGTAAAAACTTAAGCCTACTCTAGCAGAGTGAAACCTCATAAAATCCCTATTAAGTTTGGGATGTTTTCCAAACTAGCACCTAGAAATGTGGGACCCTTTGAAGTCCTAGAAGCGATCAATCTGGTTGCTTACAAAATAGTTCTACCTTCAACTCTTGCTCATATGCATAATATTTTTCATGCATCTTATTTGAAGAAATATGTATCTAGATTTAATCACATCATTGATTGGAATGCTCTTTAGGTACAAGATCTAGGAGTGGTCATGATCAAGCCTCTCAAAGTGCTCAAAATTCTCAAGCTCCACTTGCGTAATAGAGAAGTTACTCAATGCAAGGTCCAGTGGGACCAATACTCCAAAGACAACACTACTTGGAAGGATTACAATGAATTCTCTCAGAAATTTCCTCATTTATTAATGCAATCTTGAAACTTCAAATAACTTATTTGTGTTAAATATTGTTTTGACAAGTACTTAATCATCGAGGACAATGATCTTCAAGGGGGAGATATGTTACACCTCATTTAATAAACAAACTTAATTCATCTATTATTTCAAGAATAGTTAGTTAGAAGTGAAATAAATATGATGATTATGAAGTTATAATAGCTTAGAAAAATAAGATTATTTCATGTTATTGAAAATGTAATGAAATTGATTATTTAAAATGTTATTATTTTATGTTAATGGACTAATTATGCCTTGTGTACTTGAGATCTCTGCAGGAACAAAGTTTTCCCCTCCAAATGAGGAGGGAAAGCATCACTCAGGAGAGAGAATTAGATCATGAGAAATGAGTGATGAACGTGCCATGAGGGAACACACACACACACACTCACATTTGGGATTTTGATTTTGCTGCTTAATTCAATTAGTTTTCAACAAAAATTTGATATGGAAACATTAGGGAAGTGTTGCCAATTTTTCACCTACAACTCAAATTGGCATAACTAAAGTAATTTCATTATCTTAAAGGTGAAAAGATTTGGACATATTTTTGCTTTGTTTAACCATTGCATATCTTAAAGTTTAAAAGGAGTATAGTTGTATTATGCAATGTGTTTCAATTAAAAGGAAAGAACCCAGTTTGTCATTCAATACTTTGCAACATAAAGGAGAATGCATGAATCATAAGAAGTTGCTTAATTCATTTTACGATGCTAATTCCTTTTACAAAAAGAAGTATACATAGAATTGTACAAGTATTGCATTTATATTCATTGGAAAGAAAGGAGTAATCAATTGTCCCACACAAGCTGTGGGGGTAGCTGAACAAACACAACATAAGAGATGTACTATACATCTGAAGATTAAATAATAGAAAGACACACGAAAAGAAACATAGCCATCATTGCCTGTGGTGGTTGCATTTTGGTCTTCATTGTTTCTTTCCCCGTCTTGCTTCTCATCTTCAAGTGAACCTGCATCATGATAGGAAAGTTGATTAGAGCTCTAGATATGAACTTCACTATGTGCCCTATCAATGGAAATATAGCACATGTTTAGATCAACAAACATTAGATGTATGCAAGAGAGCTTGAAAAATAAAATATCATAGGAGCATTGAGCTTTAGTAATTTATCTAACATATTTGTTCACTATGCAGGTATAGGAGAAATCATGTTGCTGATCCATTTCTGAAGACATCATAGCATGTGGTACAAAATGGGCTCCCATAAGGGTTGAGCCCAGCATGCTGCCCCTAATTCTCAAAAGGGGAATGCCATACCTGAATTCATATTCATAAGGTTCAAATAGAAACATTTTTAGCTAACAGAGTGATTCGTAAAGTGGTTTCAGGAGTCAAAGGAATTGATCATTCATGATAGTCAATTCAAAAGTGCAATGAAGTGAAAATCACAAATGAACATTGCATCATAATTTTACTTTGAATCTAATTGGTTGTCATATCATCATTTCTTGTTGTCATATAAAATTCATACATTTGAAATGCTATCCATACTAGCATGACTGTCACTAATTACAACTCTAAATGGAATAGTAGAGACATCAACAACTAAAGCAGGCATAAATGCCATTAAGCATTAGAAACAATTCCAAGGAATATCCTTATAGGTATTATATAGTGATGCACATGTTTTGCCAAGAATTGATGGCATTGGAACAAATATAGTGACTCCTGAGGACAAAGTGAAGTAACAGTAATGGAGCAATCACTTATTCATAATGCAAGGTGTAGTCTCAAATGTGACAGGAGTAGTTGTTATTAGTTAAGTAATTCAATCATTAAACCTCATATGTGTGCTATGAAAAATAATGCAAAGAGGTCTAAAAGGTGACGATCCGAGCTATGTAATGTGAGGAAAACATATAACAAAGATGCCCGACAGTCATATGTGATATTCAAGAGGATAATGATGCATAACAAATACATTGCCATTTCATTGTGAAAACCAATGCCCAAGCATATGAACTCTCGAGAAGGAGAAGGCATAGTAATGTTGGAAGAACATCATTTACAAGTTGGTATCCTTCATAATGTTTTGGTCAATAACATTGATGGACAAGGAAGTCACTATGTCAAGCATAAATAGGAGAATGAAGTTACTGAGTAAGGTGAAAACGTTTTTAGAAGGCACTTACCTATAGCAAACACAATGAAGTTGCATTGTGAGGTATAAGACTTTCAAATTATAACCAAATGTAAAATTTCAACTATTTGATCTTACCAATACCAGTGAAGATAGAGGTAACAAAAGAGAATATAGTGCAGATAATCAAATTTAAGGGCTCCATCATAGTTTTGATAAATAAGCCTTTCCATGAAGCTAAGCACTTAGTATGGATAATCATGGTTTTCTATGACAGTGAAGTATTCTTATCAAAGTAATGATGAGCTAAATACCCAAAATAAGTATGAGTCTCATGACCTCAGCCAAAAGAGTTCTCTTGCCAAACCATGAAGGTTTTATATGAACAAGGGTTTATAGGAGAATGTTTATATGCATAAGGAAAATTAGGGAATATAGAGGCCTCAGCTTGGGAATTTGTTTTGTTTCTAAAGAGGATTAAAATCACCAAGGATTTGACCCATTTTCTATGAATAAATGGAGAAATCAAAACATAAACAAGGAAAGTCTCAAGTTTGAGTGAATATCACAGGCACCCAGAAAGTCAAGAGGTTGCGGCCTTGCATAAGAAAACTAATTTCTTTTGTCTCCTTCAGAAAAATGAGAAGCATTGTTCCTTTTGGTATAAATAGAATGATTGAAACCCTCAAAAGAATACATGGATAAAATGAATAAAGTTCCATGGGATAAGCCATGAACAAAAGATGAGTGCCAAAGGTGAAATAATAGAATCCTCAGCCAAAGAAAGAGAAATGGAAAAGCCATGACCTGCATTTTGAATTTAAAGCCCGCGGCTTGCTACATTGTGCAAAAAGAATGCTTCTAGAACAAGGAAAAGTTGTGGTAAAGACTAGAGGGATGAGAGTTCAGATGCCAAATGCACAGAAAGAAAATACATTCATCATTTTCTACATTTTTAAAGCTCAAAACAAGCATTATATTCACAAATTCTGAAGGAAAAAGCAAACTATACAGGTGGAGAGCTTACCCGAGCTCAATATTGACTGATTCCTCATAAAAGTTTGCATACAAGATACTTCCAAAAGCTTGAGTAAAACCTAGTCATGGCAGTGCCCAAGCAGAACAATGAAAATTGCAAAGTTGCAAATGAAGTGCATTAGAAAATAGTCATGGTCACGGCTAAGAAACCAAGAAATGGTTTAAAAATGGAGGTTCGTGTTCAATATTGAAACAAAAGGACTTACCTCTATAGAATCTTCATGAAAATCTCTTAGAAGCAACAAGAAATGAGGAGGTTTGAGCTTTCAAACCCTAGTTCATGGTGGTAGCTAGGCAGAGCTATTTTTCCAAAAAATTCAAGTGCAAAATGATGTGAAAAGAGTGGAGACTGGAGAGTTTTGTTTTAGGGTTTTCTCATGTGCCCTAATTCGACCTTGCCTTTTTCCCACATTGCTTTAAAATATTCGGCCTCTACTAATACCTTTGAGGTATTATATTTTACTTTGCATATATGTTATACCTAGGCTTTATGCCTTAGGTTTATTTTGTAACCTTTGGAGGAAAAACCAAACTTAATGTGTCTTAGGTTTATTTGTGATTTTTTGGAGAAAATCAAAAGGCCCAAATGACTTAGATAATTTTATTACTTTGCAAAGTATAATCAAAGCCACATATACCTTGTATTTTTTACAAAGTCACAAGCGGGCCCCTCTTTCTATTCTGCACAACTGAAACTGAAGCAAAATGTAAGGCATTATTAAAGTAATAATCTATAAATTACTTTAAAAAGTGTGATGTAAATGCAGAAAAATAGCAAGTGTAGAACACTCATTAAGGCAAATTCAGTTTACTTGCCTTTCTTGCTTGAGTTCCCATTATACAAAATAGAAAGATAGAGTCAACTGAAGCTTCTATTTTGGTCACATGTGCATAATTTTAGTATCCTTTTGGCTAGGTCCACTTGTTAGGGAAACTTGCCACCTATTTTTACTCGATTTGGGTTAGTTTTAGGCCCTCTTTTTGTGTGTTTTTCTCTTTGCTCAAAAATGAGACTTTAGTTTCTTTTTGGGTAAGACAACTGGCTGAGTGTTTAGAAAGTCTTTTTGGCTTTATATAGGGGAAAGAAACTCAGTTTTGGGAAGTTAGATTTGCTTCTTACTTTATCGCACACTGCAAGAAGCTTTGTAAGCTGATATTTGTACTTAATTTCTATTTTTGCATACTCCTTCAGTTTTAATAAAATAGTAGAGAATTCCTATCTCATTTCTTGTCTCATATTTGCAGTAGTAATTTGATGTTCATTTTGATTCAAAATACTAAATCCTTTTTATGTCTTGTTATTGTGAATTTGTATGTAAGAGTTTCATATGATTTAGGTTGTATGTTGTGTTCATTATTTTAAGCCTTCATACAAATTACTGTTGGGTTGTATGTTCTAGGTGAGGTTGTGAAAGTTAAGGTTTGAAAAATTAGTTGTGAGTAAGGTTATTGAAATAGATAAAATTTTGGTGCATCACCATTAGGAGTCTAGGATTTCATTTCATGTTATCTTTCTATCCCTTTCCTCAGATAAATCAATCTAGCTTAGGTGATCTACCAAGGGAACTAGCCCTCTCTGGAGATTCATTCTCATCATAAGTCACCCACAACTTGAGAATTTTTCAATGTTTCAATAGGATAGACGAGTCAAACTTAGCTAGGGTTCAATCCTTATTGACAATAGGAAGTATGAGCCAAGTGTGACACAATTATTGTATGAGGCCATAAGGTTGTTATGTATGCATTAATGTGTAATGAAAATATTGTGTTATCTCATATTGAACCCAAGTTATCAATGATTATTATAAGTTTCATTTAGGCTATGAATAACCATGGTTTCATTATTTATTGACCAAGTTAGACCAATGGTAGTACTCAAACCATCTGGTAAGAAATATTTTTTCTATCAATGACAGTGACACTACCATTAGAGCTGAATGCTCATCCTTATGAGAAAATACATAAATAGATATTTAACTAGCCATAACATAGCAATATAGATTGTGGCTAATAAAATATTATGTGCAAAAGAGTATGAGTGTTTCCAAGCACATCAATTTAAATGAGAATATGATATAGATTCTTTGACAAGTTGTAAGTTGAGTAAAAAGTCAGACTAAGGTAGTCGCTCCTTGGTGGAAAGGACATAGAGGCTATAGTCGATAATGAAATGCTATATGATAAAATCTTACATATATTAAAGAATGAAAATCTTTCCTACTCTTGAGCACAAAATCAAGGCTAGCTAGTCTTTGAGTAGTTAAAAGGTTATCATAGGTCCCGAGATTGTAAGGATGCAAAGAGGGGCTCAAGACAAGTATTTAAGTCACCAGAGACTTACCTTATAGCTGTATAGTTGACTTATAGTATAGGTATACTTAATGTCAAATAGATAGGTATGGGGTAAAACTTATTAAAATACTTAGAATTAATCATTGATCCAGAGTGATTTGAAGAATGTTTGTCTCCAAGGCGAGAAAAGAGTGTGTGAACATATGACTTATTTATATGAAACTTTGGCCAAAGTAATGCAAAATCCCTACTTACATTGTTGGTTCACTGTGTCCTCAAATTGCACAAACACTCAGATGGGTTGTTCATAGCTAGAGCTAGACTAGAAGTTAATCAACTGATTGTTTCTACTAGGATACAACACTAGTTCTCAGATGGCACAATTAATTAACTTGATTGTCATTATCTAAACCCTCACGAAGGGTAGGGCCACTTCCAGTAGGAAGGTGTGTGGGGGACCACTGGTCTATGGTTTGAGGAAAAGTGCTAGAGTGATGCTCTCCCTCTTGCAATGGAATTACCGAAGACTTGTGATGCCTAAAAAATAAACATTGCTTCATTTGAATATGTAATTGAATATTGTAAGTCGCAATAAATGTGACCATTGAATATTGCAATGAGTACTCTGATGTAATTATGAAAAGTATAATGTTGAATATTTCCTTTTTTGGAACAAAATTTTTATTATGGAAAAATAGCTACTATTTGCTTCATTTATTTTGAATAATACTGTTTTATTCATATGTGCTTGTTACACATTTTAAGAAAATAGTTCATGTACATTACAAAACAAAATATGTTATCTCCAAAGGTTGAGGACCAAATTGAAGCTTGTCCATATCTCTTCTTCTCCTTGTATTTATTTTTCTTGGAAATGATCACCACAACTTAGAGGTGATTAAAATTATCCATTTCTTGTTGAGATGAAGGAAAGAACATGTGTGGAACAATATTGGTACCTAGTGGAAGATCAATCTACTAAAATAAAATCCTCTTGCATAACATGTGCATTGGTAAAATTAGAAAAATGAGGAGAATAATCAAACTATGGCTATGATTTTTTTTTAAACATGTAGAGGAACATGGAAAATAAATTCTTTGAAGCTAATCTCCAAGAAATTAGTTTCATAAAACTAAAAAAATCTTTAAGCCACTCTAGGCAATTATCCTCCAAATCCAACCATACAATTATTTCTTGATCATATTTATCTTGCTCATAACAATCAAGATAAGAACACTTTAATTGATGAAAACTATCTTGCAAGGAATTTGTTTTTTCTGTCATTGTCTTCATCAATCCATAGATTTAGCTAAATAATCCTTAAGAGTAGCAATAAAAACTAGAATTTAAATTTTTAATATAGAATGGGATATATTAGATTGTATCAATAAAAGTACACAAAAAATTATGCACTTTCAAGAAAATTGCACCCAAAAATGTTACTATATGATCTCAAAATAAGCCCTTGAAGTTACCAAATTGAGAATTACTTAGCATCATCCATGAGGATCTATAATTACTAGAAACCATACACCAAAATAAAAAACTATTTGCACCACTGCAATGCTTTCAAAAAATTAGCCCAAATAAAAAAATTGGTTGAAAAAAGGAGCTCATCAAGCTTAGATGAGAGCCTCTAAATATGGACTACCAGAATCAAATCTACAACCATGAAGGGGGATATATTGGAGGGAAGAAATATTGATGTCATGCTAACATTAATAAAGGAATATTCAAAGATTCCACAAGAATATTCCTCAGCCAAAATATTCCCAAACTACCATGAATTTAGCATAAAATCATTGCAATTTACCTTTAGAACACTACATTAGAAACCAATCAACCCTTTTCTTCACAAAAAAGTACCTTTGAGCCTAAGAGTAGTTTTGCACCTATGGGGGTGGAATACATCTGGCATTGCTAGGTAGCAAATGCTAGTGGTGGTGATGGAGTGGTGGGTTTGAATGATCACTGCCCACTAACTATAGAGCTACTAGTTGTGATGGGGTGGTCACTATTGCCACCCAACCACCATTGGAATAGTGCCAAGTTGGTACCATGTAGGTGTATCCTTGCATAATACTACGTAAAAGTTTTTAACAGTCATATACTTGTGTAGGAACATATGACTACACAATTGTTTTTTACCTTAGAAGCTCTTGTCTCCAAATTTAATACACTTTATATGAATTTAGGGATTTTGACACCTTTTAGACATGACAATAAGATCTAATTTGTGCCAAAGTGCCCCTAAATTCCTGCTACCTATAAAATTCTATTGTAAAATCCTCCATTGAATTTTTTTTATTAACTAATATATAATGTCCAATTTGACCAAATCAAAAGACACATCTAACTTTCTTGAGCCTCCTAGATGTAATGGAACAATAAACGATATTTCTAGGGTTACCAAATTGCTATTTATTAAAAAAACTAAAAAGTATTCCTTCTACTTTGCCCTAGAAAGATCTTTGATACTAGATGTACATAGAACCTTCCTATAAAATATTAAATTCCAATACAAATCGACATAGAAATATAAGATATATGTTGTAATACAATAATAAATCATATTAATGAATCACAAGACTTTTCAAGGGGGTAACCTCCTTGATCAATGCTCTTTTACAATATAATTTATTAATGCTTGTACAATAGCCAATGCCTCTTATTTATACTAATTATATTAAACCTAACTACAATTTCCCAAACATGTGGCATACACTCTAATTAAATAGTACCTTTAATTATAATTACCACGTTATTTGATGCTAACTAATACACCCAAATTACATATCCTTAGGTACATTACAATGCCCTATTCCAAAAGAGTCCTTGAGCTATTTTAATAGGTGCTCTTAGACCATCATACCTCTATCATAACCTACTCTGCAAGTTGGGCACTCTATTTTAGCTCCATTATCCACATTCCAAGATGTTTTATGACACATCACAATATGAATTACATGTTGCTCAACAATTTAAGTCAATAATATAAATCCCCTCTCATATACTCTTTCATGTATCATAAAACTATCATAAGATCTGTTTATAATGTCATAATATGCTCTTACTAATGTCTATGGCATTGGATGCTCGTAAAACTTCTTACACATGTTTCACATTACAATACAATGACATAATCGTCTAATTCAAATTGGGATGCCCTTTTTCATATGGGCAATAATAATAAAGAAATACAAACAATAATTAAATAACCTTAAACATTAGAATTGCAAGGTGTATGACACACCAATTGCAACACTACAATGATATGTTCTAAATATGGACTTGATTCTTTTTATCGTTGTATGCAAATAATAATCTAGATATGTTTAATTAATTCCTTGATGATGTTCAAATGAGTAAGTGAATGTCTTAGATACAATAACATAAATCATAAATTAGCAAATCACCTACAAACTTCACTAAAAATAACTAGAGTGAAGTGGTCAACAATGGATAAATTTGAAAATTGAATTTAAAACTAAAGGGTTCAAACACATGATTGCAAAAGTCACCAAGATCAATTATGCATCTAGGGATTTGATCCATGGTGGCAAATAAAAGGTCTAAGGATCAAGAATGCAAATCTAAGGATTAATTGTAGAAGGGATTGAGATATATGATGTCATTAGTTGTTTCCATGTGTAGCTATTCCACTTGTCATCTTATTATTATTTTCACAAAACTCTAATCAAAGTGGGCCCAAAACATAAGAAAAAAACATGGGTTTACAATATAACAAATTTAATATCAAGAGATGAAAATAATAATTAAGAGCATTATTTAGGATTCTATGAACAAAGACATTATAAGATAAGTTTGTTAAGTGAAACCCATGAGGTTGGAGTAGAGTGTTTGAAAACTAGACAATGAGTATAATTGGTCATAGCCATCAAAACATTCATAACACCTTAGTCCTAGGCTCCTAATCACTAATCAAATTCTAGGTTCTAGTTTCTAGCTTTATGCGGTAGTTTCGCAATCACTTAAAGATAACTATCCACCATAAAAGAGAAAAACTCCATAGTCCACCATTATTTTAAATTCTCATTCTTATATATTCAAATAAATTTGTTTATATTAATCAATTTTAACCCCTTTAAATTTAATCATTTAAATTAGTCAAAATTTTATCTAAAATCCTCTATATAGACTATTTTTAAACTCATCTACTTTAATGGTCGAAGGTAATTTTAGCAAGTAAAAATAAGAGAATTATTTATCACATTTTGGTGTGGATTAGGTGTAAAAATAGTATTGATTGTTTGACTATTGAAACATGTAATGTTTAAGTAGAGTGTACTTTATATAGGGTGTGATTGATTACCACAGAATTATCAATGTAAATATATTTACCTACGTATATTATTTTTCTACTCTTGACATGAATATTCTTAAGAATACAATTTAAAAATAACCAAGGAATGTTCTTAAATAGCACAACATATTGTACAAATCAACACATATATTTGTCAAGTCATCTCATGATGACTAGTAGAAAAGAGTGCTAAATTGAAATTTGAATTTGAATAATAAAAAATAACATGGATCAATCCCACACTAATAAACTAAACATTGATAATAAATAAAAAGATTTAAGAATTGAAACCAATTTTTAAAAATAAAATGAAATAGAAGCAAACTAAAATAAAATTATAAATTAAATTTATCATATATGTAAACTTATTATTACATAAAGTGACCCCAAAACATAAGCCAAAAGGGCATGGGTATGCCATTTTCACCGTTACAAAAGCATAATGATGTAGAGTTTGTTTAAACATCTCTGGTTGTAAGACTTTAGCATTCATTAAGACATAATAATCAGAAAGCTTCTGATACCTTCCCACAATGGGTATATCACGTTCAATTCCACATAGGAATGATGTTTATTATTTTGTAGGCGAGATGAGTACGAGTATTGATTTATAAGTAATGAAGGAGAAGAGAAATGTGAATTGGGCTTGACCGAAGAAAGGAGAGAAAGTGATGTTGCACGGGGTTTAACTTGTTCGAGACGACGAAGAAAAAATCAAGAAAAATGTATGTATAATAAAGTAGGAGGACCACTACGAACTCAACGGATAGACTATCGGTTATGAACTCTAACTCTGTCTACCACTACTAGATGACAGCGTAGCCCAATAATCGCTAAAGTTCAAAGTTTTCCATTCAGGCCTCGAATCTTATCTTGTAGCTTTGCCGTAGGATTATTCCATCGGTAGACATCTTGGAAGGTAGCCACTCTGAGCTCTCACAAAACTTACATCTTTTTCATACTAGATAATTTTTGGTACATTCCTAGCAATAAACAATCATACGGTAATTCTAAGCCAAGATATGATCTCAGAAAATATCAACAAGAAAACAACTTCAGCAGGACGGATATAAACTTTTTATCTTCACTATGCAATGGTCAAGTATATCGAAATATAATTAGACAATAGGCTTTTACATGTGAGCATTATAGTGTTCGGAATTGTCTCGCGCTGTAAAATTCACGCCGGAAAATTTGTTAGAGTCGTCGGTTATTCCTATCAGCGTATTCCTTGAACTTTCTATGGGTGCAACTGCTAGTAGTAAATGGTTTGAATATAACTTAGAAAGCTTGATGGAATTTGCACAAACTTAAACTAGTAAAAGCACTAATGATGCTATCAAATGGTCGATAGGCACAAATATTTATAGGACTATCTCTAAATACTATATATTTAGGACCTCATTTCTACATTTATGTTTTTAACCATTTTATTTAGGTGACCTCAAAGAATTTTATATAAGTGTATTTTTCAAAAAAATTATGTCCTTATTGAACTGTCGCCTTATAAACAAGGTTGTAGTCTCTTTAATGTCAACTTTACCAGATTGGATGTTTATTTGTCAATTCATTACCATAGAAAAAAAATGTTTTGCTTCAAACAAGATAATGAATACATTAGACAATTTGTAAGAGGAAACAATATAGGCCTATCTCTAAATAGTATATATTTATTACTCAAAAGTCATTACATGTAGTAGTTGGTGGAGAAGGCTATAAAACTAGAAGAAATTCAATTTTTTTTTACAAGTAAAAATAATGAAATAGTATTAAATGAATAACCAAATGAACTAATTCATGAATGAACCATTAGAGAACTAAATCATAAACAAATCATCGGAGAACTATGGCCTCCCATTCAGTAAAGAAAAAGTGGCATATTAACTAGTGCTGCAAAGTTATCCACTAAATAAATTCTAAGCAATCAAGACATTAGGTGAACCATGCAGTACCTAAATAATGTAGGATAATATAAAATCCATGTTACTAATTTCCCTCTTGATAGACACACATTTATAGAACTAACTATGTGCATGAAGCATGTTTGAACTTTGGCAGTGTTCACTTTCTATCTATGAAGTGTGAGTTTTAACTTTGACATTCATTTTATATGAATTGTTTGTCTAAAATTTAATTTTGGCATTCACTTTGTGTTGTGTGTATTTAAACTTGACCATGTTTTATAACTTTGGCACTCACTTTATGTGTGTATTTGTACTTTAGCATGTTTAAAATTTAGTGTTCATACATGTTTGTATTAAATTTGTGTGAATGAATTATGTTTGAACATTAGCATATTCACTTATTGTTTCTGTAAATTGTGTGTGTGTGGGAAAGTTAATTTAGGCATTCAAGAATGATTCACACAAAAAGTCAAAGGGAGAGGGATTACCAAACATCTATTGCACTCTCACAACCATTAACCACAATCATATTTTTTAGTTTTGTGTTCTATATTTTTCACTTCTCAAATAAAGGAAGGGCCAAAAGTATGTAGAGGATATTTTGAACGGTTTTGTCTAAAAGTTTGGCGATGTTAACATTATCAATATCCAAATTTGCCCTAGTAGACATGTGTGCAAAATGTGGAAACCATAAACATGGTATGTGAATTGTTATACATAATACCTCAAAGAGATGTCATTTTATGGAATGCAACAATTAAATGAAATGCATAATATGGATTTGTTGATAAATTGATAAGGATTTAGAAACTTTCAAGAAAATGCAATTGACAAGTGTTTCTAAAATGGGAGCTTTGGAATAGGGTATGGACATCCATCGAAGCATATTTGAAGGGGAATTTTTATCAGATTTTATAGTTGGAAATGCTTTAGTAGGCATATACACAAAATGTGGAAGCATAGACAAAGCATGTGATCTATTTGACAAAATGCCTCAATGAAATGTGGTGTCTTGAAATTCCATGATTGCAGGATATGCATAAAATCAAATGTTTAAAAAGGTTTTAGAAACTTTATAGCAAAGATGGGACCAATTGACACATAGAGAAGCCCACTCTTCTTTCCATTCCATGAAACAATAAATGCAAGAACCTTGAATAATTTCCATCTCTTGAGCACTCCATTTACCTTCACTATGTGAACTCTGTTGGTGTGAATCGGGTTATCACCTAACCGGTTTACCCTAGTGTGGATAATTCATCTTATGTAACTATTTACTAGTTAAATAATATTCACACATCACACATTAATCACACATGTTACGTTGACTTAGTGAGTCTACTAGATGTTTAGTTGTGTCTAGTTGTGTGTTGAGTTGTTGATAGTTGGAGTGAGTTGTCTTATCCTCCACATGTGCAATTAGCTATCATCCTCTAATTGGCACATGTTGTTGGAATATCTCCACTTTCCACTCCACCTCTCTAGCTCTCACCTTGCCTTTATAAGTAAGGTATATCATGTACATTGTAACAACAATAATCAATCTTTTGCATTCAATGATAGAATAGCATCATTCTTTCATTTGATCTCTCTTGTGCTTTCATGAAGTCCTAGATCCTGGGTGGCTCCAAACATAGCCAACTCTAACATGGTATCAGAGCTCTAGGAAGAATCACTTTGTGTTAGTCAATTTTTGAGAGATCTTGAGTGCAAATTCATGGTGGATCTTGATAGTTGAGTATGCTCTTCTCTTGCATCGCATGATGACTTGGAGAATCAGAAAGACTTGATAGAAACATCAGTTTTGTGAGGATTTTTCTTTTTGTTCTTGTATTGTAGGTACATTTCGGTGCATGTTGTTACAAATTAGACTTCACCATTGCGTCCGGAGCAGCTAAAATAGTCAAGATTACCTTTTGTTTCATCCAAATCAGACATCGGAGGCAAAATTGACAAGGGTTTCAATTTGGGGCTCTTTGACGTGATCCAGAGGTACCAGCAATTTCAGAGCAGTTTGGCCCAAATCGGACATCGCCATTGTGTCCGGAGCGGCCAAATCAATATAGATTGACTATAAAATCGTCCAAATCGAACAAAGTTGTAGCAAAAGGCAAAAATTTTTTACCTCTGCCCTCCGCCTTATGGATCTGTCGCAGGGAATATTCCTTGTCACAGTCAGCATATTCTGCAGAATCTTGTCTGCGCTGTTGCTGGTGTCATCAACTTTTTGCCCAGAGGTTAAAAGATTTGTTTGCAGGTTATTAAAATTGTTTCTGCCGATATTCGCAAGGCCGTACCTACTATCGCAGGGTACCCTACTGCCTTCATTGGGCATAGGCCCCAACACCTGCATAAATCTCAACTATGTACATCTCTGCATACCCGCAAGATCTTTGTTGACTAATGGTCATGGTCTCAAAAACCCCGTGATCTCCAAACCTGGCAGGGGGATCCAAATCCACACTGGCGACTATTAATACCTCCGGCATCTGCGACCCCAAACCATCGGCGACCACTTTATTCAGCGGTTATAACATTGTTTATCCTTTGCAACAATCCACAGGCGGAGCAGCGGCATCACTTAATCCCCAGTTGCAGTCAGCAAAAACACCAACAGCTAAACATTTCACCCTACCGCCATCAAACATTTTCAGCACAACAATATTTGCTATCGGTGATCATAGAACGGGCATCATAGATCCCTCTCAGCGGATCTCACCTGTTACATTTCCTGTCGGCAGTTTGCAGGAATTAAAACCCGCAGCGGTTTAAGGCACTCATTGGGTTTCCTTTCAGTGTATATCATTAGCGCCCACACTAGTGGTCCGTGTTATTTCCGGTGTTCTTCATACTTATCAGCGGTATACAAAACCAGTGATCCACATGTCAAATCAACGACGTCCATAGGCACATAACTCGACCGGCATGCTTTCCAGATCTTAAACCTCTGGCAATCATATCAGCACTGGAGTCTATTGAACTGGCATCTTTGAACTAGCCAAACCAATGATCATTGACAGTCTTTGGCAGCGACAATTCACAAAACTTTGGCAGTCACAATCTCCGTGGAAGTCTTAAAACCGACAAGCAGAGGTTTTCAACAGTCTCAGCGGATAAACCAGCTCTTGGCAAGGGCTTAAAGCCAACCTCTGCGTTAAGCCCTTAACAGGCTTCCAAGCGGCCAGCATCCATTCACAACATTAACTGAGATTTTTGAGCACTATAGTGCTCCAAAATTGTTTCATGCCAGAAATTCTTTCAAACTCGTTGGTTGTTCCTTTCGACGGGCATTCATGCCGAAAAATTCACGCAGGGAAATTTTCTAAACTCGTCGATTTTCCTCTCGACGTAGTCTTTGAACTCCCTGTGGTTTCAAAGAAAAACTAGTTTACAATCATAATCTGCAGCATCTTCTTCTCACGCCAGAAATTTTCAAAACTCACAGGTTGTTTCAATCGCCAGTGGCCACTAAAAAGTCTTTGATAGTCTTGACCATAATCAGCGGGCATTTCAAAACACCTCTCCGGCAGTTAAAGACTATGTGTGGTTAAAACCATCGAATACTGCCTACAAAGCATTTTTGACCGTACCAAAGGGGGTTTGCCGACCCCAATCGGTGGTTTTCAACCACAACAAAGGCAGTTTTACGATCTCTGAGGTGGTTTTCATACCCTGACAGGTGGTTTCGTCCACTGGAGGGCAGTTTTGAAAACACAGGTGTTTTTTGTTTTTCCTTCAGAGTAGTTTGGCCAAATTTTTGTTAGCTTTTCTGGGGGGAGATTTTCTTTTTCCGGCAAAAGGGAATATTCCAAGAATATTCTGCCAAGGGACCATTTTTGCCCCTCAAAGCCCTAAACAGGGGTTTTTTTTTTCATTTTTGCATAACTTTGCCCACGGAGGTGAAATCAGGCAAACAAGATATCGTCGGAAAGATGACAGAGAGCACTTCGCAGTGGTGTCAGTAGTTTTCTGAAATTCTACTGCAGCTGACTACTACAACAGTTTGAAGACAAATCTTCATTTTTCACTTCCGAGGTCACAACTTTCTACCACGATCTCCAATTTTTCTGATTTTTATGGCATCAGAAAGGTATTCAGGGGCTCTTTAAATCCATCCATGCACTTTTCTCAGATTTTGCTCCAAGTTCATTTTATTTCATTTGTCAATTTTTTAGCTTTTGGGTGATAACTTGGGCATTTTGGCACTTGAGGAAGTGAAACTTGTTTTGAAGGGATTTGTTAGCTTTGATTAATCATTGTGAGAAATTGTAATCTCCTTTGAATCTCAATTTTTAGAGATTTTCATGTTCTCCCAAATTTGGTCCCTTGAGGATGATTGTAAATCGCACTAAATATAAAGTGCCACAATCATTCTTTTTTGGGGGGGTTATCTCTTTGATTGAGTAACAAGGGGTGTCTTGTGTTCTTTTTTGTACTCTTGCATCATGGATTCACACAAACTTCCTCTACTCACACCATATAACTATCATGAGTGGAAAACTAAAATGGAGATTCATTTAAGAAGTTTGAAAATTCATAGAGTCACAATGGGTACAAAAATTGAACCAACAACAGTTGTAGAAAAGAGAAAGTGGTATAATCGATGTGATCAAGCCTATGGAACATTATGCTTGTCTATCTCTCCTGACCTTCTTTTTCATATTGAATCTTGTAAAACACCTAATGAAGTGTGGACTACCTTAGAAAATCTCTTTGGTAAACAAGATACAATGAGAGGTTTCAAATTGGAGAATGAATTAATTGGTTTGAATCCAACTGATTTTGCAAGCATTCAAGACTTCTTCACAAAACTAAAATCACTTAGATTGCAGCTCAAACAATGTGGAATTGAGAAAGAGGACACTCAATTGATTCTTTCAATCCTTGCCAAGCTTGGTCCTGACTATTCAGTTTTTGTTTCTACCTTCTATGCTACTATGGATGCACTTGGGAAAGCTTTCACAATGCCTTCACTTGATGAGTTTGCTGCATCACTCACAAGGGAGCAAGCTAAGTTAGTACACATGGGCAAATTGAAGTCACCTAAACCTCAAGCACTTCTTGCTAATCAAGATTCTAAGGATCAAAAGGCTTCAACTACCAAAGGCAAGAAACAGAAAAATAAGGATTTCAAGAACAATGAGCAAGCAAAGGAGTCACCCAAATCACCTAAGTCCTCATCCTCTCCCAAGGAGGAATCATCTAAGAAGGAGAGACCAAAGTGTGCATATTGCAAGAAACTAGGACATGATGAGCATAAGTGTTATTAGAAGAAAATTGCCGAGTTGACTCACATTATTCAAAAGCACAATATCAAAATGCCATCATCATCACCTAGTCCATCCTCTTCTTCGACACCATAATCATGTACACATGCAAGGACAGCAGGCATTGCAAATGGGACAGACAAAGGAAAAGGGCATGTACTCTTTGCTTCAACAAGTCTTTAGTCAGAGAGATGGCTTCTTGATTCTGGAGCTTCTCATCATATGGCATCTTCACAAGGGATGTTCTCTTCATTTGAGTCATGTACTTCGACACCTATCTTGATGGGTAATAATACATACATGCATGCATCTGGAAAAGGGACAATTGATGTTGGAGAGAATACATTCAACAATGTGTTGTGCGTACCTTCCTTGACATCTAATCTCCTTTCCATCTACCAGATTACTCATTGTGGTGCAGGCAAGACAGTTGAGTTCACTCCTGATTTTGTGATCATACGAGACTTGGAGAGCAGAGATATCATTGCAGTTGGGATGGCTGATCATGCATCTCGCTTGTATACTTTCTCCCATTTTGTTTCTTCTGATGATGTAGATCCATTGATGGATATTCACACCATGCATCAAGTGTGAATCATGTTTCTGAGGAGAAGTTTGGTCACTTGAACCTTGGTGCTCTTTCATCCACTTCAGTTCCTTAGACTAGTGTTGAGCTTCCATCACCTCATCCTCCTACTTCTTCAGAGATCAACATCGACATGGTTTCTTCGGCTGAGAAGGATACTTCAGGTCTTTCAGACACAACTTTGTGGGATACTTTCTTGACAGGTAGATCAAACTTGTTTTGCGAGTCTCATATTGTATATTTAGAGGACACACTTGAGGGCATATCTCTCCTCTTTGATGACAGTTATAGCACAACTGTTATCCCATCTACTTCATCAGTCTACACAGGATTTTGGATTAGACACACATCATTACATTGTGACATTCTTTGATTCTGACATGTGGACATTTCAATAGTCTTCAGAGGGATACATAATGAGGCTTTTTCCCTCATACATTGAGATGGAGTTTCTTCTACATCAGTCTTTGGTTTGGTTTCTTCCTAAGGGGAGAAATGTTGTTTGCAGGTATAGGACTCTTTCCAACGTTCACCTTCAGGCATTCATCATTGGCATAAGAGCTACTTCATTGTGGGGGGGACCTATAGTCTCACACTTGCTCTCCTATGGGGGGGTATTTGATTGTATATATGTATAGAAGTTGTCCTTGGGGGGTCATGTTGAGTCCTCCTACTATCACTTCTTCTTTCACATTCATTGTTTCTGCATTCCCACTTTTGGAGAGGAGTTTTTTCCCATGAGTTTTTCTCCTTTTCTCCACTTGAGATTTTTTGTACATGGGTACCTAACATGGCCTAGTAGCTGGGACCCATCCATCATTCCATCTTTCTTTAGTCAGCTACTCCCTAAGTTGCACTTAAGGGGGGGTGTTGGTGTGAACAAGGTTATCACCTAACCGGTTTACCCTAGTGTGGATAATTCATCTTATTTAACTATTTACTAGTTAAATAATATTCACACATCACACATTAATCACACATGTTAAGTTGACTTAGTGAGTCTACTAGATGTCTAGTTGTGTCTAGTTAAGTCTAGTTGTGTGTTGAGTTGTTGATAGTTGGAGTGAGTTGTCTTATCCTCCACATGTGCAATTAGCTATCATCCTCTAATTGGCACATGTTGTTGGAATATCTCCACTTTCCACTCCACCTCTCTAGCTCTCACCTTGCCTTTATAAGCAAGGCATATCATGTACATTGTAACAACGATAATCAATCTTTTGCATTCAATGATAGAGTAGCATCATTCTTTCATTTGATCTCTCTTGTGCTTTCGTGAAGTCCTAGATCCTAGGTGGCTCCAAACATAGCCAACTCTAGCAAACTCCACCTTCTTGACTGAAATCGGGATTGATGGCTCTCCATTAGGAGAAAATGTCAGGAAAAATTCATTTATTCTCTGCAAGCTAAGCATCACAATGGGGGATCCCACATGCTCTAAGAAAAAACTACAGTGTCACCCTCTTGGGCATCTTCTCCCTTGAATCTGTGGAAGCCAAGTTTTAAAGAGTTGGGGGAGATGAACTCTTTAACTTGTGTTAGGAAGAGGTGATTAACTTGGACCAAACTCTTATGAGTGTAGACTATATGAAGCCATAAAGGAGGCTAAAGACCTATATACCATATCAAGAACATGAGAACAAAGCATATATAAGAAACTGATCTAATCCATAGAGGTCAGTGAAAAGCATGATGAGTGGCAATGGTGAAAGAGTGAGTTGTAAACATGTGATAGTAGATAAGAGAAGATCTGAGTAGATCCACATAGTGAACACCATCAATCCTCAAGGATACTGAGCTTGCCAAGGGTTTCAAACCTCCAGTCAATGGATAATGCAATCAATCTAATAGTCATCATGATGTTGAAGTTGATAAACCAGCCTCGCATATCCCAATGAACACCTGCAAGCAAATAACCTATCACATAAAGGAGATCAAGAGGCACAATAATGGTGCTCTATAGCCCTAAAGAAAAATATGCATTAACAAGAATGAATAATTACAAAGAGATCAATCCTTAAGAAATGAGATCAAAACCCTAAAGGTGAAAACCTTAGGATGAAAAATTATTAATTAATTATTAATGGGCCTAAGTTTATCTTAAGTGAAAATAAAGTAAAAGGTGACTTAATTAATAAATCGATATGATTTAATTAATTAAGTAATTGACCTTATTACTCCAACACCTCCCTTAAGATGAACTTAGGGAGAAGCTAAAAAACTAATGACAAGATGCATGAAAGCAAAGATGGGTCCTGACAACCAGGCCTGATGAGGTACCCAAGTACAATGAAATCTCTGTAAAAGTGGAGAAAAGGAGAACCCAGTGGGAAAAAACTCCTCTCCTAAAAGAGATGCTTAAAGAAAGTACAAATGAAATGTCTCAAGAGACTCTCTCAAGAAAATATGTAGATATACAATCAGATACCCCCCATGAGAGAGAGTGGAGACTCAAAAGCCCCCCAGAATGAGAGAACCCTTGTGTTGATGATCAAACCAATGTGTCTCCCCTGAGGAAGAAACCAATCCAATGATCGATGATGAGGAAATCCCTGGATGGGAGGTGAAAATGGAAGTCTTGGATGATGCTCACTAGAGAACTGAACTGAAGGATGAGTGTCTAAATGACAAGATGATCAATTGTAGCAACATTGTCTGAATGATAGGATGTTGAATCAAATGTATCAACATCAAACAACTCAAGATGATCCTGAAATTGAATCTCCAATGAAGATGAGATAATAGATGTGTTAAATCTGTCATCTGTGAGGAAATGAATATCCTTTGATATGGCCTCAACAACTGCACTAGATGGCTCAATGAGTGGAGCTACAATGTCAGTCAAAGCTGAAGAGGGATCTTGCTGAACAGATGTGGTCTCAATAGGAGGTGGAGGTGTAGAAGTCTCAACACTGGTCTCATGAATAGATGGAAGAACACATAAGTTCAAGTGACCAAACTTCACCTCAGATACAACATGCTCTCTTGGAGAAAGAGAGTGATACTCAGATAGTGGAGAGGGTGGACCAATGTGTGTGAATGCATAAAATCGAGAAGAATGATCAACTATCCCTATTGCAACAATGTTGCCAGTCTGAATGTCTCTGATGTGCACTGAATCCAGTGTGAACTCAACTGTCTTCCATTTCCCACTGTGAGCAATTTGATAAATGGAGAGAAGGTCGGTGGACAAAGATGGTACACATAGTACATCATTGAATGCACCATCATCAATGTTGATAGAACCTTTCCCACATACACTTATATAAGTGTTATTACCCATCAATATGTGTGGTGAGGACGCAACCTCAAAAGATGAGAACATGTCTTGAGAAGATGCCATACGGTGTGAAGCACCTAAATCCAATAGCCATCTAGATGAATGTGAACTGGTGGTAGCACATAATGCATGACCCTTGTGTGGAGTCTGTCCATCTGTCTGGAATGATGGTGAACAAGAAGACCCACCTAATGTAGATGAAGAAGAGGGATGAATATTGTTCTTCATAAGAAGAGCTGTCAAATCTGAAACATGTTGTCCATATCCATCTATCTTCTTCTCATAGCATTTAGACTCAGCATGTCCTGACTTATTACAATAAGCACAATTAGGTCTTTCTTTCTTTGATGATTCCCCCTTAGAAGAATGAGAATTAGAGATGTTATGTGAACTGAAATCCTTCCCATGCTCTGTGGTCTTTGGTTTCTATTTCTGCTTCTGCTTCCCCTGAGATGACTGAGCTACCAATGCATGGTTTTGTGATCCTGGAAGAGCATCCAACTGTGATAAATTGGACTACTCACATGACAACCAATCAAAGAATACCCCAAATGTAGGCATGGTAAATTGTGGACCCAAAGCATCCATGGTGGAGTAGAATGTAGAAGAGAATATCTGAAATGAACCTTGGAGCTTAGATAGAATCAGGTATATACACTCTATGTCTATTTTGTTCTTACCACAACCCTATAACAAAGATCTAAGTGATTTGAATTTTATCAAGAAATCCTCAATAGATGGAAAAGAATTAAGTACCAAGGAAGTCAATTTTGCCTCAATCTAGAGTGCTTTGAACTGATTGATGGTGTCAAAGAGATCATTAAACTTGGGACACATTTCCTGAGGAGTTGTGCAACTCTCAGGATGAAATAAAAGACTGTCTAAAACATGCAATGATATCAATCCCATGACCTCATCCATTTTGTTTCTATGCTATAGAATCTCAAACTAACATTGCAACTGAGGCTGAATCTCGTCCAAAGAGGACCATAACCCCTTAGACATGAGAACTCTTGTCATATGTGCTTTCCAGCTATGATAATTATGTGGGGAAAAATGTTCAACTGATGAGGTGTCCACCATGATGTTTTGTTGTGTGGTTACACAACACGCCCCATTTTGACTTGGCAAAACAGGGACCCAACTTTTTGGCTTGGCTTGTGTTCTCTGCTTTCTGGCGGTTTGGTAAAAGTAAGTCATGTGCATCATCATGTAGAATGAGGATGAGGTAAGTCATCATCATGAGGTCAGTCTGTCAAAGTTCGTATTTCATTCCAAAAACCTCATATTTAGAAAGATCATCAAATTTCATGTAGGTTTGCCTTTTACATCCCCCTGATATTCATCAGGATGTAAAAGTTATGAATGGTCAAAGTTTGAGTCAAACCTGATATTTCTAGGGGGAGGATCATATTTCGTAACATCAATCATATTTCAAAGGATCACTCTAATCTAATTCATCACCCGATAAATCATGCGGTCTGAATGTCCGGACGTCAATTTTAGGTGATAGTAGCCTTTACCCGTCGGTGGCCTTATGCATTTCGCGAGGATCATATTTCTCAATGTAACTCGATATTTCTTAATATCCTCTTGCCGCGAAATATCCCCCTAAGCCAATATCCTAATGATGTCATTCAAGTCCGATAAACGAAGAAACGATATGACGATGACATCATCATCACATTGACCTCTCGGCAGGATATTTCATAAACATGATCATGTTCGCATAACATGACAATGACCTCATGATGCCTTACCGATACACTGAGCGAATATCAGGATGGCGTCATCCTGACATTCTGAAAAGAGAGACATATAAATTCGTCTCATCATCATCATTTCTAAACATCACCTGATATCTAATTCATCACCCGATATTTTCAAATATCATCCTGCCTTTTAGATATCACCCCGCTCCCGTTGCCGCCATTAACATTTAATGCGCGCAGACATGGTAGGTAGCTCCCACCGACCATCAAACCCGATCGAGACAGCTGGTGAAATCCTGAACTTTCGGGCAGAAAATCAACGAATAAAATCTAATCTATCAGACCCTAGCCCTAATTTTACCCTAACTGCAAGGTTAAATGGTAAATCTAACATCATTTTTACATTTACCTTGCGAAGAAATTACTGTTATAGAGCACCAGCTTCCATATCCTCAAACAGGCGATACAACGATGAACGGAGTTTGCAGGCAGTAAGAAGTGTGCGATCATCAGCCAAATTAAGAGCATTTTCTGGGAATTCGTTGGTATAAAAGAAATCTGCATAACCAGGTAGGTAATTGAAACCCTCATCTTGTTGCTTTTGCACACTCAGGTATGATGTTGTAAGTTTTGGTTTATGCACCCCCATGATGGGCTTATACTGAATAAATGTAGTAGGCATGATGAATATTAAAGATAAATTGCTATATGCAACCAGGTGAGAACCCATTGTAAGACAAGATTTTGTTAATTGTAGGCATCCATGGCTGACAAGAGGTTGGCTAAGTGTGAGGCTGAATTCAGTAAGCCTATGTTTTCATCTCAAAGGGGCGTCCTATTCAAATATGGTTCAATTACAGATACCCATCAGGGGAATACTAATTTGGAAGCCTGGTCAGCTAAGCTGAATGATGAGAAGAACAGAAGTCCTATGCTGGATGCAGTTTTCATATCCGGGATGTGGAATGCCACCAATTTCCTGTACTCCATGGAGTCTCTGGAGCTGGTTATCAAGTGTGCCAGGAATTACAATCCAGAGACCAGGTAGGTGATGAAGCATGGGAGGATATATGCAGACCTATCCATCAAAGGTCTTTCCAGGACATTTGGACTGCCATTGGGCAAGAAGGTCAACAGTGTGGACCTGAAGAAATTAGAGAAAGAGTATGAGAATAACAAAAAACAAGCCAGGAAAAACATGTACCACTGGAGGGCTGAGAACATCACATATCCTGCAGCCACCAAACTTCCTGTGCACTTGTTCAAATATGATTTTAGTGAGGAGTACTAATACATGATTACACTACTGAGCAGAGTAACAGGCTAGCCTAATGCTGGTAGTTTTAAAGATTGGATGTATGGTGTGATCATGATGTGCATATACTCCGATATCAAGCCATTGCACGGGGCCAACTAATAAGTGATGCTCTACATGAGCAGCTGATGAACCTGGGAGGTTCAAATTGTGCTTTCTATATGACATCCTATATTGTCTACTCCTGTGCATACAAAGGCACATTTGATGCACTAGTTACAGATGGAAAGCTTATAGGTTCAGTTAATGCTGTACATGTTTGGGATCATCATCCCCAGCTACAAAGAGCTAATTACCTCCAAGACTACAAACTGGTAAATGGTGCATTCTCTATGCATCTAGTCAGAACCATGGAGGAGGATAGAACAAAGAGATTGAGCATGGAAGCTCAAGAGATAATCTACAGGCATGGAGCCTGGTATATACAATTTGCCACATTTTCCTACACGAGGATTGAGGGTTTTGAAGGACCTCCCCTCATGCTACCAAGGTATCCCACTGATGCAATGATACTTATGGAGTTCATAAGGCAGAGCTCCACAATGTTAAAAACATACAAGGATGTAAAGAAGCTGCCACCAATTTTATTTCCAGTCACCATTGGCTGGTACATGTGCCCAGATTCAGAGAACATCAAGAAGGTGATGGTCACCTTGAATAAAATGAAGTTGCAGCCTTTTCCACTGATAAGACCATATGATCCTAATGGTAGGATGTAGAAAATAATAGGAAAGCCTATTCACTAGAGGCACCTAGAAGACTTCTGGGCTGACTGTGAAGATGAAGTAGAAGCAAGGAGAAGAAGGTATCAAAGGCTAACACTGAATCAAATCAAAACCTTTGATTGCATCCCCATCCCTCAACAATTGAAGAAGGATGATGGTAGGATAATTGTAGATGAGTATGAGCAGAAGAAAATATATAATGATACCATCTCTGCACTTGACCTCACCATACAAGAGGACATATCCTTGGACCCCTTCATTGCTAGGACCATACAGCTAACCCAAGCTTGGGTTGATGAATAGATAGAGGCTTTGAAGAAGAAAGGTGTTGCCATTACAGTGGACAACAAGAAGAAGGGGCAGGATACTCCTAGAGATGAGTATGATGACTTTGTAAATGAGAAGAGAAAGTCTAAGAGAGATAGGCTCCCTTCACAACAACAACAGAGCAAAAGACCCCCAAGGGGCAAGAAAATAGATAATGAACCCAAAGGGGTTATCATTGAACGGGCAGTGTTCAAAGTCAAGGAGGCAGCAGCATCAGGATCAGGATCCGCATCACCTCCATGGACAAGCAAAAGAAAGTCCAAGAAAGGAAAGATAGCAGAGGCTGGAATTACTAAGACCCAAGAAGAGGGTCAATCCTCAAGAAAACCAGATGAAGAGGATATCCTCATGGAGGAAGAGCCTGAGGAAGAAGAGGCTCCTTTGTGATTTAAAAGGAAGAGGAGGTCTCCACAGGTGGTGGTGTCTACCCCACCTAAGAAACAAAGAACCTCCATGAGAGGTGAAATAAGACAACCCCCTACATTGTTACAAGGGGCAGGTAGTGAAGTACATAGGGAACTTCAGCATAATGTTCCACTTGCTACCATCGTCAAGTTTAAGACTGAGCTCGCAGAAGAGCAGATGAAAGAAACTTCCCAGACACATGCAGAAGGTCACATCTCGCTAGACGAGACAATAAATTTGTCTGATGATGAAGTTGTACAGGAAGTGACTTTACAAAAGATGGAAACCCTTGCTGTAGGTACACACATGACCCCTCACAAGACTCCACCAGTTCAAACTATACTGGAGGAGATAAAGCAAGTGGAAACTGAGAAAGAAAATAGCCTAGAGTAGATAGCCCAAGAAATGGGGTTAGATACACTGATTGCAAAGGTGACAAATCCTACGGTGATAGACATAACAAAGAAACAGGATGTGAATCCTGAACATCCCATAGGATCACCTGATAAAGGGCACCCTATAGAAGAAATAAAGATGGCAGAACCAGAGGGCCATACTTCAGAAATAAGCCAACCAAGCGCACAAGGTGCATCAACAGAACTTGCTATAGTAGAGGCTCAGGAAAGGAAGGCTGATGAAAATGATGTATCTAAGGATCTTGCTGCCAAACCTCGGGAAAAAAGTAGCACAGGTGCATAAGAGATAATGGCTTTAGAACAAACGCCGGCACCGAAGGAAGACTCCACAATATCCAGTGTGGTGGATATGCAACAAGAGGAAGAAAAGCCAAAGGAGGATGAGGTAATGATAGAAAAGGATCATGATCATCATGATCAACATATAGATACATCACAAGATCCCCCACCCTAGGAAGATGCTCCTCTGGAGAAAGAGGTTCCTCAACAGGAGGATGTGCCACAAGATCAACATCAAAGCGAGCATCATGAAGAAGAACTAAGAAAATCACCTTCTCCATCACATCTGCTGACAGAAATGGGAGATAAAGGTGAACATTATGATGATGCAGAGAAACATGATCAGGTACCTCCATGGTTGGAGAAAGAGGTAAATACAGAAGTAGAATTTGAAATTCAAGAATTTGACGTATCTAGTTTGTTTTCTGAGAATATAATAAAACCTAAGAGGAAGGCTAGAATGACTTCAGCCATCAAAAGAGATCCAAAAACTGGGAAAAGGACTGCATAGATTGCAATACCTACTATGGAGAAAGAAAAGGGTAAAATTACCTTAGATGAGTTTCAGATTAGCATAGTGGATCTGGGTTTTGCCAATGAAGACCAAGAGGGTCAAGAGGGCAAGGATATTATTGATTCTTTAATTCAAAAGGTGAAAAGAGAGAAGGAGAAAAATAAGCAACACAAAGAGCACATTGCTCAGTTGCATGCCTACATAGGAAGGCTGACTAATACTGAAGATACTTCAACTAAACATGCAGTCCCATTGACTGCTATTTCTCAAGAGGAGGTGAATAAATTAGATCTCATGAAACATGAGGCATCTGTACTAAGGAGATGGATGTCATCCACATTGGATGATGTTGAAGAAATGTTAAGGGCTTCTTTGAAGAGGTGGAATACTCTCAGTGACTCCAGGTCAAAGGTAGATAAATTGCAGATGCAGACAGGTAAAAGGTCTTACAGGTTGGAAAAGGTACTAGACATCTTGGGAGAAGTAAGGAAGATAAATCCTCAGTTGCTTATCAACAAACTGGTATTGAACAGTAATACTGCCTTGTTGATTGATATATGGTTTAAGGACATTCAATTTGAATGTGGAGTACTTAAAAGATGCAATAATAAACTGAGAGATATCAGCATGAAGTTACATGATTTAATGTCTGTTGAGGCAGAAATATTGGAAACATTGGAAGGAAAAGTGGAAGGGAAAGTTGAAAATCAAGATGAAGAATTTGCCATCAAAGCTTTACATGACAACTTCCAATCAGTAACAGATGATCCACTTGTCCACTTGACAGAAGAAGTCATAGATAAAATAATGAGAATCAAAGTCAAGATGGAAAATTACAGTGAGATGCTGCAAGACAGGAAAGACAAACTGGATAGCAGTAGACACAAATATGAGGCACACAAGCATGCCATCATCAAAACAAAGAATCAGGATGGCAGAGAAATAGATAAAATTGTGCAGTTATATGAGCAGATCCGGAGCAGCATGCAGCCTCATATGCGAAGTCATCATCATCAGGATGATGAAAGTTCGGGAAGTGATGCACATGATGATGGTGCACATGAATTAGACAAAGCGCATGATGAGGATGCATCATAAAGGGAGATATAAGCATCAGTTACTTATGAACGTAAGTACTCCAGATAGTTGCCAGCTGGCAACTTGTGCCACTTTTGATAGGATTGACAAAGTCAAAGAGAATATTGACCGTAGATATGCATTGATAAATCAAGATCGTGGATCTTTTTGTAACGGATTCCTCACCTTGTTCTATAAAAGGTGCTGGAATGCCTCCTTTTTATTATTCGAAACTTAATTGAAATCGGTCTGCTGAAACATTCAAAGCTCATTTCAAAGTTTTTGTATACATTTATATTTTTACATGCTCAATAAATGAGAAGACTGTGTTGATTACAATTCATAGTAAATCTTGAGTAATTAGTGTATGAATTCTAGACATATGTGGTGATTTGCTGCATCCCTTGGAGTGCATGTCTACTTACATGTGTTGTCTTCATACAAATTCCTTTGAAGTTAGAATCAACTATATCTAGCTGTGGAATGTCTTGGTGAAAATATGGTTTGGTTTTCTTCTCTTCATGACAGTATCTGATATACATGTAGTTCAAAAGCTAAAGGTTCAACATTAATTCGAAGCATTTCTTTCAATTTCTTTTAAATTTCAGAATATTTCACCCTCATAATTGCAAATAATTGATGATCTTAAGCAAACGACACAAATATGTGGACATCTCGTAGATAATTGCAAATATTTAGCATATTTGAATACAAAGCATGCATAATTGAAAATATCATGCAAAGATTGAAGTATTTCTGCATCATTTCATCAAATAACTGTATAAAATGACTTCTCTATAAAGAATCTTTGCAGGAGTATTGTCATGATGATGAACTTCACGTAAGGCCCCAAAATAGAACCAGCAACTCACATTAACCTCTGAGTAACGTCAGATGATTAAGACCTAATACCGGAGACTTGGGATTATGAATTCTCTGAATTCATCATATCTTTCAAGATGAATAAAGGTTAATGTGTACTTTTATTCTATGCTTTTTTATGACTAACATCATGACCAACATAATGACCAACATAAATTGGCACTAGAAGGAGGGCCTTTATCCGATAGACTATGCTTATCATCATTATTTTCAGGTTTGATGATGCAGAGAGTAAGGTAACCTTGAACCGTCTATGAATTTCAAATATTACGCAAATGTTTACTTAGAAAGCTTGTAGAGGCTTATTCTATGTAAAGATTTCCAAAGCAGACGTAAATATTGCAAGCTTTACAGTAGATCATTATGAATTCACAAATATCAGCCAGAACTACATAAATTTGTTCAAGCTTTGAAGAATTTTGGCCTTAGAAACTTGATATCTCATGCTAAGGGTCATTATACCTCAAATATCCTCTTATATTTGCACTATCTTTGCAAATATTTCGTAAATATCTAGTCTGATCAGTCATCTGACCGCAAATGTCACCTTAGTCAGTCAAATCTAGCCAATATTTGCAAAGTTTCAACCAATTTGCCTCAAAATTGAGAAATTTTGGCTCATAGGATAAATACCAGGTCTAGACCTAGTGGAATTTTTGAAGAATTGCTTGTTAGAGGTTTCAGACCTAGAACTGTAGACATCCATCATACTCCTGGGTCTAGTGCATCAAGAGCTTCACCAGAACCTCCTCCTGTAACTCCTGTTGGTTTGCAAATACCTTCTGGGATATCTGTGACACCTCCTGTTCAACCTCAACCCCAGGTCCAACCTTAGCTAGCTGTACCACCGGCTCAACCTCCTCCGATTGCAATGTCTTTCTTTGCGGCAGAGTCACCTTTGACCTTCACTACATATCATGAGTTACCAAAGAACCCGGATAAGCTTTGTCCAAAATATCATCCTTATCAAGATGCTGATGATCATATCAAGACATTTAAGGAAGCCTGCTGTAGAGCCAGAATAGAACATCAAGATGTTGTATGCAGATTATTTCTTTTTTCCTTAGGGGAAGAGGCTTATAATTGGTTTATTAGTCTTGGTCAAGCTTCTGTTGGTTCATGGGCTGTCTTCGAGAAAGCCTTTCTTGATAGGTTCAAGGTTCCTATTGATCCATCTATGAATTACCACATGTTTGCTACAATCAAAAGATTCGAGAATGAACCTATTGCCAATTTTAATGCTAGGTTCTAGAAAATGCTATCCAAGTTAGTTGCTCCTTATGTAGTGGAAGATGCCTCTACTAGGAGTATCTATTATTCAGCCCTGGATCCATTAACTTCCATGTTCATCAGGAGAACACATCCTGAGATCACTACCTTGACAGGAGCTTTTCAAGAAGCTATCAAGGTGAATCAGCAGTTAGTCCCTGCCCCTACACCAAATGTTGCATTCCCTATATTGCCTGGCACGTATCCAACTTATCCCCCACAATATCCTGCATATTCAGCTCAGTAATATCCCGTACAGCAATATCCTAATGGAGCTATGATACCTCCACCAGTCATGCCTGCACCTTTGCAAGTACCTCCATTAAGTATCATGCCACCTCCTAATGGGAATGGCCAGACACCACAATATCCTGCACAAGCTCAGACACCTCAGGGTACTAATCTGTCCAACAATAACCATGGATCCTCTTTCTTCAAGCCTCAAACTGAAAATGTAGTGGCCAAAGCTCAAGAAGAAAAGGAGGAAATTAAAGAAATTTCTTCTCAATTGAGAAAACTCACCACAGAAGTGACACATTTGAGAAATCAAGGTTTCTATTCCCAGTCAAATCAGAATAGAAATTATTCCAATGATAGACCAAATTATCCTGACAAAGGATACAATAACAACAGTAATTTCAATAATAGTGGTGGAAATAATAATAATCTTCCCAGATAGCCCAGAGTATGGAACTCTAGGCCAAATAATGGCTCATTACCATCACCCCTGGACAACCAGCCCCCAGGTGAAGACAAACAGACTACTAGAGTCAATCTTGCTGAAGCAGCCCTCACTAATTGGTGTAGGATCCACAATACAAATGCACATGCAGAATTAGACTGTCCACAATTTAGAATTGTTGCTAGCATCTTTCAGACAGAAGTAGCTAACACTTCTGGAAATTCACCTCAGGCAGAAGGAAATGAGATTTTTTCCATGTGGATATGACTCAGCCTTTGTGTTGGAAACTTATACAAATCAACCTCATCAGAGTTGTAACCAGGCATGTGAAGAATTTGCCTTAACTTTTGAAACAAACTATGTATTCCCCTTTGAGGACAAAAATGAGCCTGCAAGAGAACATGAGGAGGTGCATGCATACCAGCAGCAATATTCTGGTAAACATAATTATAACTTGAGAAGTAATGCCAATAGACCTACTGGTCTATTGACATCATCTCTACCTCCAAACAATTTCACTACACCTCCTGATCCTAAAGCTAGCAATAACCCTGGGTTCTCCAAGGTAAATGCTCAATACTTGTCACCTCAAAACACAGGATCAAAGGTTGTAAATGCACCTCATGAATCTGACAAGTTGGTCAATTATCTGGCTGATGAAATGAAGAAAATTAAGATCAGCCTTTCCCTGTCTGAGTTACTGAAAACTCCTGCCATCAAAAAGGCATTTATGAAGTCACTAGATGACCCTGCTCCTAAAGAGGATGGCCATCTTTTAGGTCAATCCAGTGGCAAAGATCATGCTGCTAGAGATAATAATATCAAGCCTAAGGTGCTAGCTACTGTCCAAGCTGCAGAAACCTCACATATGACATTATACAGAGATAAGAGTGAGTCACCACCTTTCCTCCTTACCATAAGGATGTTTGGAAAGAATTTACACAACTGTTTAGTAGATTCTGGTGCATCTACAAATGTGATGCCGTTGTCCATATGCAATGCCTTAGGACTACATCCTGCTAAATCCCTAAAGAAGGTGACACAATTAGATAAGACAGAAGTGAGTGTAGTAGGAGAACTGACTCACATACACATGCAGCTAGCATCTGATCCCAGGATCCAATATTACATTGATATCTAGGTAGTTGACATACTTGCTACATATGGGATGCTGCTTAGTAGGGACTGGTCAAAGACTTTGAATGGATATATGTCCACTGACTTTAGTCACATGTGGTTACCTTGGAAAGGTATACCGAACCAGACAAGAATAGATGCTGAGCCCAGGATGAAGCACATGATAACCGAGTATAATAAAATGAATGAGATCATGTATGTCGATGTTGAGCCTGGAGTTTATGCTATTAGACCACAGACCATTAGGATAGAAGAGATCTTGATGCTTGACTTTCATCATCATCATGATGATGATCATCAGGAGGATGTACCAGTTGTAGAATCCGATACTAATTTTGAGAATGAAAATGAAATAGATCGCTTCAGAGACTTTCAGATGCATCTGTCCAAACAGGTAAATCGTTGTCAATTGTTAAATATACCTGGTAATGATATTTTGATTGATGGATGGTGCAGATTACACGATGAAGCTCATTCAGAAAGGACTTGCGAAGCATGCTTAGACATGATGATGCTGGAGCAGACATGCAGTGAGGCATCATCATCATATTCCGAGGTAAGTTCTATGTCTAATGATGATGATACTAATTCTTGTTTGTCTTCTGCAGGAATAGAAGAGGTGACGAGTCATGATGAGGATCATATCCTGAGAATAGAAGAAATTCTGGTGTATGACCAGATAGATGATGAGAAGAAAGAAAAGATCACCCCTGGGAGTGATTGTTTTATGGAGCCAGATTATGTATTGTCTGATGAAGACAAAGGTAGTGACCTGACTAAGTTCAAAGAATTTCTAGCAAAAGAGATAGAGAAGATGACACAACAACATAGATCTCCCCATGAGGTCTTAATTAAAGGTTGGTGTAGGTTGCATGAGGCACCTCACTCAGAAACAACTTGTTCACTATGTTTACACATTTTGAAAAGGCATATAGCCACAGATCCAGAGGATCATCCTCCTGCTGATGTGAAAGGGAAAATAGAAAAGCCATCAGGCTCACAAAAGAAAGGAAAGAAGAAACTTGAGAATGATGAGATCCCTAAGTTAAAGTGGATATCAGGCAGAGCAGCAGCAGAGCTGCAAAGAAAAAGGAAGGTTCAACTAAGCATCCTACTGAAGATAAACCCTGGATCCTAAGGTTTGATGGATCCAAGTCCAAGCAAGGTGTTGGGGTAGGAATTGACCTCATTGATCCATCAGGAAAATCCTATCTAGCAGCCTACAGATTACAATTCCCCTGTATTAACAATGTAACAAAGTATGAGGCTCTGATTCATGGGATACTGTTTTCTCATAAGAAAAAAGTAAAGATTCTGCATGTCTTCGGAGATTCAGAACTAGTTGTGAGGCAAGTAAGAGGAATTTACTCCTATAACTACAGGAAGCTGTCCAGCTACAGACATCGTGTGTGGGACCTGATTGAGGACTTTGACGCCTTTAATATCACCCACGTACCAAGAGAACAAAACCATAGGGCAGATGCACTTGCCCAGGCTGCCACTACATTGGAGCCACTATCTATATCAGGTCTAAAGAGATTTTTAGTAGAACTGGTGTCAGTACCTTCAGTACCTGACAATGTGACCAACCTCCAGGTGTTTGATGATGATCAACACATCTTGGATTTCATCTTAAACAAAGACGTATTTGATGCCCAAATCATAGATGAGAATGGTATGGAAGATCATGTCTGGGAAGAAGATGAAATATTAGAGTTGCCTAGCAACAGGATTCCCAAAGGTATGATTGAATTAGAAAGAGCCTTTGATTTGGATAATATGCTTAAACAGAAGGATTTGCCCAAGGCAGATGGAGGTCAATATTCACAAGTGAATATTGGACAAAATGAAGACAAGAGAAATGTACTGATTGGTAATGATTGCACACCAGAAGAGTTAGAAGGAATAACTCAGGCCCTCAAAGATTACATACATGTAGTTGCATGGACTTATGATGAGCTGAAGACATATGATACATCTGTCATAACTCATACTATACCTCTCAAGCCAGATGCTAAACCTTTCAGACAGAAGCAAAGGCCAGTCAATGCTTTGCTTGAGCCAATAATTCTTGAAGAAGTCAAGAAGTTGTTAAGTGCCCGGATAATCTTTCCTGTGAGGCACTCCACCTGGGTTGCTAATCTAGTCCCAGTCAGAAAGAAGAATGCAGATATTAGGTTATGCGTAGATTTCAAGAACCTGAACTGAGCTTCAGAAAAAGACAATTATCCCTTACCATCATTAGATGAAGTTCTGCAGATTATAAATGAAGCCAAAATGATGTCCTTTTTGGATGGTTTTTTAGGATACAATCAGGTCATGGTTGACAAGATTGACAGACTAAAGTCTGCCTTCACCATAAAGTGGGGGATATTTGCATATAGATGTATGCCATTTGGACTTATAAATGCTAGAGCTACATTCCAGCAAGCAATGGATATTGCCTTCAGAGGCTTAATATTAAAATCTATAGTCATCTATATGGATGACTTAACAGTGTTCTCCAAAGAGAGGAGCGACCATGTAACTGATCCCAGAAATGTATTAAAAAATTGTGAAGAGTATGGAATATCACTGAGCCCCAAGAAGTGCATATTTGGGGTGACAACAGGAAAGTTACTAGGCCACCTGATCACAGAAGATGGAATTATCATTGATCCTGATAGGGTGGAATCTATTATGAAGTTACAACTTCTAGGAAGCAAGAAAGAACTTAAGTCTTACTTTGGTAAGATTAACTTTGTAAGAAAGTTCATCACTAGTTTTGCAGAAATAGTCAGACCACTAAATGCTATGCTGAAAAAAGATGCCAAGATTGAGTGGACAGCAGAAGCTAAAGCTGCTTTTGAGGACATAAAGAAAGCCATATCAGATGCTCCTATCCTCATCAGTCCAGATTACACGAAGGACTTCTACATTTATTCATTTGCCTCAGAACATACCTCTGTAGCAGTGTTGACACAAAGGAATGAGGAAAAAGAAGAGAAACCAATAGCCTTCATGAGCTGTCCTTTCAAGGATGCTGAACTAAGATATGTGGATGTTGAAAGGCAAGCACTTGCATTAGTCAGGGCAGTAAAGAAATTCAAGCATTATATATTGAGAAGCAAAGTAATTGTCGTAGTACCAGATGCAGCAATGAAGATGCTGCTGATGCAGGGTGAGCCTGGTGAAAAAAGAGCCAAGTGGATTACTGTATTACAAGAATATGACATGGAAATTACACTAATGAAGCTGGTAAGAGGACAGGCTTTGAGCTAAATGATATCTGAAATTGATCCAATTATCACAAGTCAGCAATATGTGATCAACAAGAAGGACAATAAAGAGTGGTATGCAGATATCAGGCACATCCTGATTACTGGGAGATGTCCTCCAAAATTGCAAGCTTCACAAAGAAGAGCTTTGAAGATAAGGTCACAAAAATATATGATGAAGGGAGGAACCCTGTTCAAAAGGAATTATGAAGGAATATACCTGAGATGCTTAGAATTTCCAGAAGCAAATAAGGTTTTGTCAGAACTACATGACAAGTTCAGAACTGCACATGGATCAGCCTTGGCCACAACACATGCAATCCTTAGAGCAGGATATTATTGGCCTACAGTTTTTAAAGACATAGCTGATCATGTTAAATGTTGTCATGTATGTCAGGTTGTCGCCAACAGAGAGAAATATGCTACACAACCCTTGCAGCCAGTGATGGAAGAGTGCCCATTTGTACAATGGGGCATGGACTTCATAGGACCAATCAATCCTCCATCCTCCTCAGGTCATAGGTATGTCTTAACAATTACTAACTATTGTACCAGATGGACTGAGGCTGTCAACAGCAAGACCTGTACTGCAGATGATGTCATTAAATTTCTAGAAACCAACATTGTCACCAGGTACGGAACTCCTTATGCTTTGGTGAGTGATAATGGTTCTGCCTTCACTTCAACTAAATTATCAAGTTGGGCTTTTGATCATGGGATCATACTCAAGTTTTCATCCAACTATTATCCCCAAGGGAATGGATTAACAGAATCCACTAATAAAAATTTGCTGAGTATCATAGGAAAATTAATAGAGAAGAACCCTAGGGAATGGAACTCATTTTTGAAATATGCCTTATGGGTAGACAGAACTAGAATGAAAACTGCATTAGGAAACTCACCTTTCCAACTAGTATATGGAGTAGATCCTATCCTCCCTGTAAACTTGAAAATTCCTACTCTGCAGTTTGCCCAAGAGTACCTAAGCATTGATAATAGACAAGAGGTAAGATTGCTTCAGTTGATGCACCTGGAAGAGAAAAGGAGTCAAGCAATTGACCAATTTGCAAAACATCAGGCTGTTGTCAAACGCTGGTTTGACAAGAGAGCCAGAGTTAAAGCTTTCAGGATATCTAATTTAGTCCTGATGTGGGATAAAGCCCATGAGAGGAAAGGTGACCATGGCAGATTTGACAGATTGTGGATAGGTCCCTTTCAAATTTCTGAGATACTAGGAGACATCACTTATAGGCTTAAAAACCTGAAAGGTGAGGATGTCCCATTGCCAGTCAATGGACAATTCCTCAAACATTATTTCCAAGCCTGAGTGACTTCATGATAGTCATGTGTATCATATTGTACATTTGTATAGTTGTTTGTACAGCTTGTTTTGTTTTTGTTTGTTCTGTTTTGTTTGTTGAGACCTTGTTCTGGTTAGTCAAGATGATGCATCTCATCACCACAGAAAATAACTAAATTGTTAGGATTCAAGTGATGAGATCAGATTTAGACATAGGTTGTAATTCGGCCTGAGAAGTATTCATGATCAGGTCTGTGATAGCTTTTCATCAGGGTGCCTTTTCTTGATCAAAGTGAATCAATCACAATGAAACACCTAACAGCCTTGGGTTTGTTGAACACACAAGTATAGGTGTTAAGTGAAAAATCTAAAGGGACTCCCTTGCTACCAATACAATCTCCAACCTAGAGCTGCAAGTGACTATACCTTGTACAAATGAGCTGACATGATGATATCAGATACACATATATATAAAAAAAGAGATATAAACAATAAAATTACGCCATCTAAGTAACTCTACCAGGGCTATGGACGCCTGCTGGTAGTGGGGCTCTACTTAGGGAGATTGTATAGATAACCTTGCTGGGGCTATGAACACCTACTGGCAGCAAGGCTCTATCCAGGTCGTCTATGAGGGATGATCTCCAACTATGTAGTTTAACACCAGTTACTTATGTTTTCAACTTACTTTCAAGATGAGGATAATTAATCATTTGCACACACTTGATCCTTTGTTAGCATTGTTACCATGATGAAATTTTATCATTCAGAAGATCATGATGCTTATGCTTAGAAAGAATTAGAATACTATGAATGAATTTGATCACATCACTTGAATCATTGGAATTTGTTTGATTTCTTTGGTGGCAAGTTGTTGTGTGGTTACACAACACACCCCATTTTGACTTGGCAAAACAAGGACCCAACTTTTTGGCTTGGCTTGTGTTCTCTACTTTCTGGCGGTTTGGTAAAAGTAAGTCATGTGCATCATCATGTAGAATGAGGATGAGGTAAGTCATCATCATGAGGTCAGTTTGTCAAATTTCATATTTCATTCCAAAAACCTCATATTTAGAAAGATCATCAAATTTTATGTAGGTTTGCCTTTTACATCCCCCTGATATTCATCAGGATGTAAAAGTTATGAATGGTCAAAGTTTGAGTCAAACCTGATATTTCTAGGGGGAGGATCATATTTCGTAACATCAATCATATTTCAAAGGATCACCCTAATCTAATTCATCACCTGATAAATTATGCGGTCTGAATGTCTAGACGTCAATTTTAGGTGATAGTAGCCTTTACCCATCGGTGGCCTTATGCATTTTGCGAGGATCATATTTCTCAATGTAACCTGATATTTCTTAATATCCTCCTACCACGAAATATTCCCCTAAGCCAATATCCTGATGATGTCATTCAAGTCTGATAAACGAAGAAATGATATGACGATGACATCATCATCACATTGACCTCTCGGCAGGATATTTCATAAACATGATCATGTTCGCATAACATGACGATGATGTCATGATGCCTTACCGATACACTAAGCGAATATTAGGATGACGTCATCCCGACATTCTGAAAAGAGAGACATATAAATTTGTCTCATCATCATCATTTCTAAACATCACCCGTTATCTAATTCATCACCCGATATTTTCAAATATCATCTTGCCGTTTAGATATCACCCCACTCCCATTGCCGCCATTAACATTTAATGCACGCAGACATGGTAGGTAGTTCCCACTGACCATCAAACCCAATCGAGACAGCTGGTGAAATCCTGACTTTTTGGGCAAAAAATCAATGAATAAAATCTAATCTATTAGACCCTAGCCCTAATTTTACCCTAACTGCAAGGTTAAATGGTAAATCTAACATCATTTTTACATTTACCTTGCAAAGAAATTACTGTTACAGAGCACCAGCTTCCATATCCTCAAACAGGTGATACAACGACGAAGGAGTTTGCAGGTAGTAAGAAGTGTGCGATTATCAGCGAAATTAAGAGTATTTTCTGGGAATTTGCTGGTATAAAAGAAATCTACATAACCAGGTAGATAATTGAAACCCTCATTCTGTTGCTTTTGCACACTCAGGTATGATGTTGTAAGTTCTAGTTTATGCACCCCCATGATGGGCTTATACTGAATAAATGTAGTAGGCATGATGAATATTAAAGATAAATTGCTATATGCAACCAGGTGAGAACCCATTGTAAGACAAGATTTTGTTAATTGCAGGCATCCATGGTTGACAAGAGCTTGGCTAAGTGTGAGGCTGAATTCAGTAAGCCTATGTTTTCATCTTAGAGGGGCATCCTGTTCAAATATGGCTCAATTACAGATACCCATCAGGGGAATACTAATTTAGAAGCCTGGTCAGCTAAGCTGAATGATGAGAAGAATAGAAGTCCTGTGCTGGATGCAGTTTTCGTATCCGGGATGTGGAATGCCGCCGGTTTCCCATACTCCATGGAGTCTCTAGAGCTGGTTATCGAGTGTGCCAGGAATTACAATCTAGAGACCAGGCAGGTGATGAAGCATGGGAGGATATATGCAGACCTATCCATCAAAGGTCTTTCCAGGACATTTGGATTGCCATTGGACAAGAAGGTCAATAGTGTGGACCTGAAGAAATCAGAGAAAGAGTATGAGAATAACAAAAAACAAGCCAGGAAAAACATGTACCACTGGAGGGCTGAGAACAGCACATATCTTGCAGCTGCCAAACTTCCTGTGCACTTGTTAAAATATGATTTTAGTGAGGAGTACCAATACATGATTACACTACTAAGCAGAGTAACAGGCCAGCCTGATGCTGGTAGTTTTAAAGATTGGATGTATGGTGTGATCATGATGTGCATATACTTAGATATCAAGCCATTGTGGGGCCAACTAATAAGTGATGCTCTGCATGAGCAGCTGATGAACCTGGGAGGTTCAAATTGTGCTTTCTATATGACATCCTATATTGTCTACTCCTGTGCCTACAAAGGCACATTTGATGCACTAGTTACAGATGGAAAGCTTATAGGTACAATTAATGCTATACATGTTTGGGATCATCATCCCCAGCTACAAAGAGCCAATTACCTCCAAGACTACAAACTAGTAAATGATGCATTCTCTATGCATCTAGTCAGAACCATGGAGGAGGATAGAACAAAGAGATTGAGCATGGAGGCTCAAGAGATAATCTACAGGCATGGAGCCTGGTATATACAATTTGCCACATTTTCCTACACGAGGATTGAGGGTTTTGAAGGACCTCCCCTCATGCTGCCAAGGTATCCCACTGATGCAATGATACTTATGGAGTTCATAAGGCAGAGCTCCACAATGTTAAAAACATACAAGGATGCAAAGAAGCTACCACCAATTTTGTTTCTAGTCACCATTGGTTGGTACATGTGCCCAGATTCACAGAACATCAAGAAGGTGATGGTCACCTTGAATAAAATGAAGTTGCAACCTTTTCCACTGATAAGACCATATGATCCTTATGGCAAGATGCAAAAAATAATAGGAAAGCCTATTCACTAGAGGCACCTAGAAGACTTCTGGGCTAACTGTGAAGATTAAGCAGAAGCAAGGAGAAGAAGGTATCAAAGGCTAACACTGAATCAAATCAGAACCTTTGATTACATCCCCATCCCTCAACAATTAAAGAAGGATGATGGCAGGATAACTGCAGATGAGTATGGGTAGAAGAAAATATATAATGATACCATCTCTGCACCTGACCTCACCATAGAAGAGGACATATCCTTGGACCCCTTCATTTCCAGGACCATACAACTAACCCAATCTTGGGTTGATGAACAGATAGAGGCTTTGAATAAGAAATGTGTTGCCATTACGGTGGACAACAAGAAGAAGGGGCAGGATACTCCTGGAGAAGAGTATGATGACTTCGTAAATGAGAAGAGGAAGTCTAAGGGAGATAGGCTCCCTTCACAACAACAACAGAGCAAAAGACCCCCAAGGGGCAAGAAAATACATAATGAACCCAAAGGGGTTATCATTGAATGAGCAGTGTTCAAAGCTGAGGAGGCAGCAGCATCAGGATCAGGATTAGGATTAGGATCCACATCACCTCCACGGACAAGCAAAAGAAAGTCCAAGAAATGAAAGACAGCAGAGGCTGGAATTACTAAGACCCAAGAAGAGGGTCAATCCTCAAGAAAACTAGATGAAGAGGATATCCTCATGGAGGAAGAGCCTGAGGAAGAAGAGGCTCCTTTGTTATTTAAAAGGAAGAGGAGGTCTCCATGGGTGGTGGTGTCTACCCCACCTAAGAAACAAAGAACCTCCATGAGAGGTGAAATAAGACAACCCCCTACATTGTTACAAGGGGCAGATAGTGAAGTACATAGGGAACTTCAGCATAATGTTCCACTTGCTACCATTGTCAAGTTTAAGACTGAGCTCACAGAAGAGCAGATGAAAGAAACTTCCCAGACACATGTAGAAGGTCACATCTTGCTTGACAAGACAATAAATTTGTCTGATGATGAAGTTGTAGAGGAAGTGACTTAACAAAAGATGGAAACCCTTGCTGCAGGTACACACATGACCCCTCACAAGACTCCACCAGTTCAAACTATACTGGAGGAGATAAAGCAAGTGGAAACTGAGAAAGAAAAGAGCCCAGAGCAGATAGCCCAAGAAATGGGGTTAGATACACTGATTGCAGAGGTGACAAATCCTGCGGTGATAGACATAACAGAGAAACAGGATGTGAATCCTGAATATCCTGTAGGATCACCTGACAAAGGGCACCCTGCAGAAGAAATAAAGATGGTAGAACCAGAGGGCCATACTTCAGAAATAAGCCAACCAAGCACACAAGGTGCATCAACGGTACCTACTATAGTAGAGGTTCAGGAAAAGAAGGCTGATAAAAAGGATGTATCTAAGGATCTTGCTGCCAAAGCTCAGGAAGAAAGTAGCACAGGTGCAAAAGAGATAATGGCTTCAGAACAAACGCTAGCACCTAAGGAAGACTCCATAATATCCAGTGTGGTGGATATGCAACAAGAGGAAGAAAAGCCAAAAGAGGATGAGGTAATGATAGAAAAGGATCATGATCATCATGATCAACATATAGATACATCACAAGATCCCCCACCCTAGGAAGATGCTCCTCCGGAGAAAGAAGTTCCTCAATAGGACGATGTGCCACAGGATCAACATCAAAGCGAGCATCATGAAGAAGAACTAAGAAAATCACCTTCTCCATCACATCTGCTGACAGAAATGGGAGATAAAGGTGAACATCATGATGATGCAGAGAAACATGATCAGGTACCTCCATGGTTGGAGAAAGAGGTAAATACAGAAGTAGAATTTGAAATTCAAGAATTTGACATATTTACTTTGTTTTCTGAGAATATAATAAAACCTAAGAGGAAGGCTAGAATGACTTTGGCCATCAAAAGAGATCTAACAACTAGGAGAAGGATTGCACAAATTGTAGTACCTACTATGGAGAAAGAAAAAGGTAAAATTACCTTAGATGAGTTTTAGATTAGCATAGTGGATCTGGCTTTTGCCAATGAAGACCAAGAGGGTCAAGAGGGCAAGGATATTATTGATTCCTTAATTCAAAAGGTGAAAAGAGAGAAGGAGAAAAATAAGCAACACAAAGAGCACATTGCTCAGTTGCATGCCTACATAGGAAGGATGACTAATACTAAAGATACTTCAACTGAACATGCAGTCCCATTGACTACTATTTCTCAAGAGGAGGTGAATAAATTAGATCTCATGAAACATGAGGCATCTGTACTAAGGAGATGGATGTCATCCACATTGGATGATGCTGAAGAAATGGTAAGGGCCTCTTTGAAGAGGTGGAATACTCTCAGTGACTCTAGGTCAAAGGTAGATAAATTGCAGATGCAGACAGGTAAAAGGTCTTACAGGTTGGAAAAGGTACTAGACATCCTAGGAGAAATAAGGAAGATAAATCCTCAATTGCTTATCAACAAATAGGTATTGAATAGTAATACTACCTTGTTGATTGATATATGGTATAAGGACATTCAATTTGAATGTGGAGTACTTAAAAGATGCAATAATAAACTGAGAGATATCAGCATGAAGTTACATGATTTAATGTCTGTTGAGGCAGAAATATTGGAAACATTGGAAGGAAAAGTGGAAGGGAAAGTTGAAAATCAAGATGAAGAGTTTGCCATCAAAGCTTTACATGGCAACTTCCAATCAGTAGCAGATGATCCACTTGTCCACTTGACAGAAGAAGTCATAGATAAAATAATGAGAATCAAAGTCAAGATGGAAAATTACAATGAGACACTGCAAGACAGGAAAGACAAACTGGATAGCAGTAGACACAAATATGAGGCACACAAGCATGCCATCATCAAAGCAAAGACTCAGGATGGCAGAGAAATAGATAAAATTGTGCAGTTATATGAGTAGATCTAGAGCAGCATGTAGCCTCATATGCGAAGTCATCATCATCAGGATGATGAAAGTTCAAGAAGTGATGCACATGATGATGGTGCACATGAATCAGACAAAGCGCATGATGAGGATACATCATAAAGTGAGATATAAGCATTAGTTACTTATGAAAGTAAGTACTCCAAATAGCTGCCAGCTGGCAACTTGTGCCACTTTTGATAGGATTGACAAAGTCAAAGAGAATATTGATCGTAGGTATGCATTGATAAATCAAGATCGTGGATCTTTTTGTAACGGATTCCTCACCTTGTTCTATAAAAAGTGCTGGAATGCCTCCTTTTTATTATTCGAAACTTAATTGAAATCTGTCTGCTGAAACATTCAGAGCTCATTTCAAAGTTTTTGTATACATTTATATTTTTGCATGCTTAATGAATGAGAAGACTGTGTCAATTACAATTCATAGTAAATCTTGAGTAATTAGTGTATGAATTCTAGACATATGTGGTGATTTGTTGCATCCCTTAGAGTGCATGTCTACTTACATGTGTTGTCTTCATACAAATTCCTTTGAAGTTAGCATCAACTATATCTAGTTGTGGAATGTCCTGGTGAAAATATGGTTTGGTTTTCTTCTCTTCATGACAGTATCTGATATACATGTAGTTCAAAAGCTAAAGGTTCAACATTAATTTGAATCATTTCTTTCAATTTCTTTTAAATTTCAGAATATTTCACCCTCATAATTGCAAATAATTGATGATCTTAAGCAAACGACACAAATATGTAGACATCTCGTAGATAATTGCAAATATTTAGCATATTTGAATACAAAGCATGCATAATTGAAAATATCATGCAAAGATTGAAGTATTTCTGCATCATTTCATCAAATAACTGTATAAAATGACTTCTCTGTAAAGAATCTTTGCAGGAGTATTGTCATGATGATGAAGTTCATGTAAGGCCCCAAAATCGAAACAGCAACTCACATTAACCTCTGAGTAATGTCAGACGATTAAGACCTAATCACCGGAGACTTGGGATCATGAATTCTCTGAATTCATCGTATCTTTCAAGATGAATAAAGGTTAATGTGTACTTTTATTCTATGCTTGTTTATGACTAACATCATGACCAACATGTTTATGGTTTTGAAATGTGTTTAATGATAGAGGTTTCTAATTTCTGATCTGTATATATAGAAATCAAGAAAGCAACACCCCTGACAACACAAAAAACCAAACCCCAGTACAAATTTGAAAGTTGGAAAGTGTGAAAAAAGAAAAAAATCACTTCAGGAAATTCTCCATGTACCTGGTAAATTTTTTTATGAAATAAATTGTATATCTAGAAAGAGTGTTCAAAAACCTTTCCGACGCATTTTCATTTGCGAAAAACGGAGTCCATATGCAAAAGTTACGCCCCCAGAAGTGCAAAAACAAGGTCTGACTTTGACTAGTAATAAATGTAGGAAAACATAAAACCCAGGAAAAAAGACATGCACCACTGGATTGGGCTCGGAACTAGCTTTCCATAGATATATCATTTTTGAAAATCTGAGTTCGTATGCAAAAGTTATGGCCAAAATATCAAAACTACTCCAAAAAGGCTTTGGGGTGAAGCCTTGCAGTTAGCTTGCTGGTAGCATTAACCGCTAGCGGTTAACTGACTACAACACCTGTGCATACTGTGTTTTTTTATTTTTTTCTTGGATTTTGTGTCATACCAGGCTATACGACCTAGAAATAAAAAAATTTACCTCCTAGAGTCACTGTGTCCAATTTTGATGATTTGACAGTCAATTTTGGGGTTTTTGGGCACTTTGAACGCGATGGTGAGGTCTATTTGGGCTGAAAATGCTCCAAAATTGCAAGTACCCTTTGGATCTGAAACCCTCTCAAAATTCAAACCTCCATCGATCGGGCACTGTATAACCTTGGAAAATTGACGAAACAAAGGTCAATCTTGACTATTTTGAACCTTCTAGACGCAATGATGAGGTCCAAATTGACTCAAGATGCACTAAAATGTCACTTTAAGGCAAAATCCCTCAAAAAATGAATAGAAAGCTGCAGATCTGGAGTTCTGATACCATGTTGAAGTTGATAGACCAACCTCACAGATCCCAATAAACACCTGCAAGCAAATACCCTGTCACATAAAGGAGATCAAGAGGCACAATAATGGTGCTCTACAACCCTAAAGAAAAATATGCATTAACAAGAATGAATAATTACAAAGAGATCAATCCTTAAGAAAGGAGATCAAAACCCTGAAGGTGAAAACCCTAGGATGAAAAATTATTAATGGGCCTAAGTTTCGCTTAAGTGAAAATAAAGTAAAAGGTGACTTAATTAATAAATCGATATGATTTAATTATTTAAGTAATTGACGTTATTACTTCAACACATGCATCAATGTTAGTTAAAGGTTTGCTACGTATATGAGAGGGAAGAGGAGAGTTAAAAAGATGGTGTAAATAGTGTGATAGTGATCTTTCAGTGCATTTTAAAGAAAGTGTAAGATCAAAGTACATTTAAGATACAATCTAGAGAAGTGATCTGTGACAGTGGAAATAGTCAGTGAATAGATATGGCCCTTCCTATCTATATATGGCCCCTCCTATCTATATATGGCGGTTGAGCTTTATATCCTATAACCCTCTTTCTTAAATTACTAGTTGTTTAGTGAAGTGAAATATGATTGTCATTTACATTTTAAATACAATACTTTTTATTTAAACATGATACATGACCAAAACAAAACTTTCTATAGTTAGATTTAACTCAACACTATATTAGATGCACAAAATAGATAAAGGAGAAGGAAATTTATACTGTATCAATAAATCGATATTAGACCATCATGTGGAAACAATTATCATCTATCTCTACTTAATGTCATCCATAATTAAATTCTATAACTCTTCAATGATAATGACTTATCTCTAGAAAATGAAAATAGAAGTCGACGGTTAGAAGAAGATGCTACATATAAAAATAATAATTTAATAAAAACTCTATTTTAGGTGTCCACGTTTATAGCAATAATAAATATATAGTTAGTGCTTCTATTTTTATAACTATGGATTGACTCATGCACACAAAGAGAAACACCTCTCATTCACAACTAGGCTACCACTTCACCAAATGATGACTAAGATGACTAAGTTTAGAATATTGTCAAATATCAGTGAAGTATCCGGTTGAAGAATGATCCACCACAATATCGTTAAAAAAATAAAGATTCTAAAGGATTTAAGTACTAAGGGAAAACTTACCATAAGAAAATTAGATCATCTGTAAGGTCATCAGTTTTAGCAAGATGAGGATGAGTAAATGATAAGAATGAATCTCATACTCAAACCTTATAGCTAACATATTAAAAAGGTCCAACATTTCTTGTTGAACCTATAAACTAATAAAAGCATTGATTAAAAAGTTTAAAACCTATTTTAAACAATAGATTATTCTGTGTCATCCCAAACTTAATCAAGAATTAAAATTCCATAATTATCATAGGAGCTGCCAGACGCAAAATAGTGAACTCTTAACTAATGTCCTGTCACCCTAACAAATCACCAATAAGATCTAATCCTATTGATTTATAATAAATACTACATCAATGAAGCTCTTGCATAACCCAGAGAGTATTACTCAATTTCTTCATATCATGCAACCATTGGTCTAATCCAAATGGTCATGCTATTGTTAGATTTAGGGCAGACAACTGAGAGGGGGGGTGAATCAGTTGTCTTAAACTTTCTTCCTTTTCGAACACTTACATCCACTTAGCAGTATAACAATAAATCAAACATGAAACATTATGCATTTGATTAAGAGCAAAAACACATCAACACATGAGACACCAAGATTTTAATGTGGAAAACCCGGTTAAGGGAAAAACCATGGGGTGACTAACCCAAGATTGTATTCTCTATTAGAAGAATAGAAAGAACAAAATGACACATGCCAATTAGGGCTCACTGCCTGAGCACACTGCTCACAAGAGGCTCACTGTATACAAGAGACACATTGTCTACAAAAGAATAAGGATCACATACTTGAACTGGTAAATAGCATCTTCACCATGCTTGAGTTAGTTCCATTTAAGCCCAAACCTTCTACTTTACCTTTCGCTCTTCTCCTCGCTACCACACACTCATCTCCACAAGTCACACACTAGAATGACTTCTCAATCACTTATTTATACATGACATCAACTTAGGAACAAACATCTAAGTCAGCAAACATCCACAAGATCATCTGTAAGGTGTATAATTCATCCGGTCGGCCAGTCACAGAAAGAACACTATCATCTGGAAGTTATTCTTCATTTTCGGGACCCCAATTCTAATGTGGACCATAAACATGAACTGAGCATAATCTAAGGACCTCAACAAACTTTTCTGAAACACCAAGAACATCCACACTTCCTCTACTTACTGAAATCCTTCTATCCTTCATCTGGAACATTAGGAACATAGTTTGCCATTACTGTCACAAAGGAATAGATGCTTCCGGACCTTCAAACCATGAACCAATCAACTTGACACATCATGTGGACCTCCCAAACACTCCTTTAAATCTGTAGAGCAGGACAATTCATTTCCAGATCTTACCAGACCTTTCTGTAACACTCTGTCACTTCTAATCATCTTCCAGAACTGGTTCTACTTGAGTGATTCATAACTTCTTCATAACTTCATGCGGACCTCTGAAATCTCTACTGGAACATCTTGAGACTCATATCTACAAACCCTCTGATCCTCAACCTGTCTTGGACTTCTCACCTTATGATGTCACTATTCTTTACTGTTCCTGATTGAGACTAATTTTCTCAATATCCTCAGCATATAACTCATCCAATCCTTATCATTAATGCAACAGGAGTATGTTGACATCAATGACAACACCAGTTAGGCTCATACTTGCAACAGCTATAGATCCAGAAGGTTCTAGAGTTTAAACAATTTTTAAAAAATAGAAGAGGGAACACTCGTCAACCTTTGCCTGCACAGAGCTTCACAAGGGAAAGGTATTAAAAACTTCTAAAATTATGGAAAACGCTATTAGCTTGCCGAGCCACTGCAAAAAGAGTTATCGGCATAGGAAGGTACCATAATACATGAATATGGTATGTTTTTGAAGGGTAAAATACATATTGATTTGATACCAACTGCAAGCCAATCATTAAAAAGAATGATAACTTCTTGTCAAGAGCTTCTAGAGAACTCTTTCAAATTTTGCAAGGAGGTAAGATTCTCCCATATGGGATTGAGATAACATGCAAATGCAGAAGATAGGCATATTGACAGAATGTTTAGGACAACTTCAAGAAAGAGCATATCGGTATGTAAAAACCAACTTCTATAGATTTAGCTGCAGCCAAGAGGGTTTTGTTGGGACAGTAAAATTTTAAAAAAAAATTATGTATCCTTACTCATCCATATTCGACCAAATCATAAAACATTTCGCCCAAAATCAGAATTGAAATTGATATATCCCATAAAAAATCCTATGATAAAACAATGTAAAGGGCTTAAAATCTCTTAATATCGGCAAGAGTTTATACTATCTATACCGATCCATGAGAAACCAGTTGAAACGGCTATCAGTGTGAAAACAAAGATCGGATAGAAGATTTCAAAAGTCACCGATGAAGAAAATGGTTTCGATGACCTTTTGTCGGAGAGAAAACTACCAGTCACGTCGATCGGTATAACTAAAAACTATCGGAGAATACTTTGAAAACCCTCCCAACGGTATAGATCATACCGATGGATTATTTTGGCAAAACTCTCACCAAGCATCCCATGGAATCAAAGGAACTAATGGTCATCGGCAGGAGATGAACGTTAGAGCGAAAGATTAATAAGTCTCTGATACTTTGGTGTCTTGGAGAACAACAAAAGGTGCTTTCGGTATAAGTCATATCGACATACATAACCATCAGCAAAAGCAAATGAATCAGAACAAGGTCTACAAGTCTGGCTGAAGCATTTCTCATGACGATGTCGGTAACATATTATGAAGGTCTTTCCGATCCAAGATATAAAGGGCTATCGGGAAGATGATGACACTCGGGTAAACATAAATATGTTATCCTGATGGCATAGATTACCCTAATAACAATGATAGTCACATTCATTGATGAGACTTTCACCGATAGTCATATCAGTGACACTTGAGACATCGGGGAAGAATATTAATCACATAGCAATGAAAGAAGTCATGCCGATGGCAACTATGCCCACTTTCACATCAGATAAGGCATGGACATCTCTTGCTGACACATTTTCATAATGAAATATAACATCGAGGAGACAATTGAAGGGTTACAGTGATTGATCATTCGCGCCATAAGGAGATATTAAAATCACCCAGACATTATAAAAATCATGCCGATGAAAGGAGTTATGATGATGTGACATTTCACAATGATCAAGGAAATTGAACTACTCGAACAATTAATTGCAGACGGCGAAGAGATCCTCTGAGATCATTACAATTAAACTCGACAAAATTGTTTGAGAAGAGCCTACAGGGGGAGACTTGAAGCGCAAACAGGGGAATTCAATCAAAGCCACTGATAATAGGTACATACATATAAACTTCTGTGCTGTAGCCTCTAATTTGATTTTTTCTGTCAAGGATTGAAAATGGAGACTCTAGGAAAAGGAAAGGGTAGAAAATCACAAGGCGATACAAGTAAACCTAAAAAATAGAAAATTGATAAAACCCCTGAAGAGAAAACAAAGGACAAAAAATTGAATCAAGATTTGATTGATCAATTACTAGGATCAACTCCCAAAGCTCGAAGATCTGCTCAACTTAGGGCTGAAGTGGAGATGTTAGAGGACAAATGTAAATACCTAGGTAACATTTGGACTCCAATTAGAGGGTATGAACTTTTCAAATTCCATCACAATAGAAGATTTAGGAATTCTCCAGTATCAAACCCATGGCATTTGAATTTGGGTAAATTAGTTGTGCCTGATATGTTTCTGAATGTTGAACTCCTCCAACTTCTTGCTAAACAATATAACCCAAGTCTTAAGGCTATATGCAACCCACAAGGGGAGCCTGTTATACACTTGTCAAAGAATGCCATCTATGAAGTATTCGACTTGGATGATTTATACACTATCCCCATTGTTTATGAGGATTTGGAAAAGGAATACTGGAGAATGGATACTACTTACAATGGATGGAGGTTGCCTATTCATAGGCCCACAACTGAGGGAGAATTGGTGCGTCTTAGTGAGGATGATGGCCCTCCTTTTCATGTATCAATATTTGAACCCTACATACAATATACCTATAATTCTATGGGCTAGGTCCTAGGATCAGAGGTCACTAAATTTATGATAATTCCTCTAATGGTCATAGCTACTGACATTTAGTGCCACACTGCAAGACAGTTTGATTATGCTGCTTATATTTTTAATAGAATTGACTCTGGTCTGGCTACAATAAGGAACAATGCCCCAACAGTTTCTTTTGAACATTAGTCACTTCTTATGCACATGGTGCTCTATTATGGCTAGGAAGTGGGGTTATGGCCAAATGAATTTAAGGTTGTTCCAGTAGACCAGAAGGGACAAAAGGTACTAGTATAGATATGGATCAGGATATGGGATAGTAGATATGCCCATTCTAGCTATGTACAATTTGAAGAATATTATGTGAAAGTGCTACATAGATATTTCAGTCACCCCTGTGAGTATTCAATCTCAAATGAGATAAAGAGGTTCCTTAGACCAAAAGATTTTGGTGGTCCTCATACTGTTACTGACAATTGGGGAGATTGGTGCTATTTTGAAGATGCCACCATGGTTAGAGTGTATGGTTTTGAGGACACTCCCTTTATCTTACCTAAGATTGTCCCTGACAGAATTGCCTACCTAGAAATAGCTAGGCAAATGCATGGTTCAAATGTGATGCATTTGAGCTCCCATGACAAACAATCTTTTATGCCTAGTACTTTGTGTTTTGGAGATTTCACTGTGGTTTCCAAGGAAGATTATAATCTCATTTTGGATAAATTGATGCACTACAATATGACGTGTGCTAAGGTGAGAAAAGGATTTGATCCTGAAGGCTTTATTGACCTTGCTCGGAGGAAGCAAAACCTCAGTGGGTACACACATATCCCCTATCCACACGATGATGTCATTAGAAACCTGGACGAGGCTGAGGTGGAATTGTTGGTAGAACAATATAACAGAGACCTAGATGAGAAAAGGAAGCAGCTGGCAGAGATTGAGGTATTATCCTCTGGTGACGAAGAACCGACAGGGCAAGAGGAACCACAGGAAAAAACAATAAAAATGTCCAAAAGAAAGATGCAACAATATCAGCCTCCTGTCATAGTACATGATGAGGAGGGGTCTGCCGATAAAGACCCAAGACAAATAGCATATGATTCTTTTATTTCTGATGACAAATTCATTCATTCTAAAGAGTTTAAATTGATTTTTATATAAATGCAAGGGGAAGGAAATCAGAGAGTCAATGGATGATGTCTCTACCAACAATGAGAGACAATTACTTGATATGTTGAAAGCAATAGTGGATAATGAGCTACAAGATATGACCCCTAGCAAGGGTAGACAGTTGCTCAAAGAAGCAGGGGTAATGATCTTTCCTGGCCTTGATTTGAATTCTGCTCTAGTCTTTGATAGTTTTTTGAATAATACAGATGATAGATATAAGCTCACTCTAGAAGGTGTCAATGAAGTATATATGGGCACCAAATATAATAATAACGAAAATTCATTAATGATATGGGCCCTGTATCCTCCCCAAAAAAAGATAGCTATTATAGACACTAAAAAGACTTTTGGTCATATCATGACTTTGAAGGCAGGGGAGACTAACCCCTTGATCACTACAGACATTGGCATCAATGTTGCAAAGTTGAATAAGGCACAAGCTCAAATGTTAATTAAGGAAAGAGATGCATACAAACTGAGCTATGAGAGGTTGACAAAAGATAATGATTATTTGAAAGATGTTGTTAAGAGCACCTTCGGGGGATTATTAAAGAGGTTAACCTAGGGTGAAAGTTCACAGAGTGCCCAAGCACTATCCATAGATCAAGTAGCACAAATTCAGATGGATACACTTGTCACAGTACTCCAGAATAGGCATGCCAACATGATGCATTGGTTGAGCCAATTTTGGGATAATTATTCTCAAAATTATAAAGCAATCCAAGAACATGAAAGGCTTGAAAAAAGATTGTAGGAGAAATTAAATGAGACACAAGGTAAAGATACTTTTGACATTGCAGGTGCCTCCAATGCAAAAGAGTTGATCGAGCAACATCAGAAGTATTATGATCAACTTAAGACTGATGCCAAAGAATGTGCTGAAGCTTCAAAAGCAGGAGTGCCCACATTATTCAAAAGTGATAAAGAATTAAAGAGCAAAGAAGAATGGATCAGAGACTGTCAAGCAATATTACATGAAGCTTTGGGAGCTCTTAAGGACAAAGACTCTGCATCTGGGGAAGCCTGCAAACATTTGGAGAAGTGGTTATGATGGATGTGATTACAAGAAACACCATTGAATTCACTAATTCCCATCGCAGCCAGGAGTACTTAGACCACATTGCTAAACTTTACTTGTGGTTGAATAGAGCATAATCATGGTTATTTTATGGTTGTTAATCTTGTTAATTCCCAAAAGACTTCTTAAAGAGTTATATCTCTTCACAAGAGTTTCTATATAAGTTCAAACATTTGATGCTGAAATAAGATCATCAATAGAATATAATACATATAGTTTACAATGTTTTCAAAAGACCATGTTGCAAGTATATTATTGAAGAAGTAAATTGGAGTTCTCTAATCTTGTGGTTTTATTCTGGCATCAATTGTTTGTTAAAATTACTCAATCATGTGGTTGTCTCTAGTTCTGTATTTCCTTGTTATTCAGATTAATATATCAAATATATATTTAATATGTCAATACACATTTGCTGTAGTTGTGTGGTTTGATTAATTGGTTTCCATAAAAGGAATTAAAATCCTTCTGATCAGTCACAGTAACCTGGAAGTGTTAGTTTGGATTACTAAGAAGAGCCATATAATTAGGATTGCCATTCTATCTCCAAATTAATATTATCTGTTATCTCTTGCATATTTCATTCAATTGGTTCCTTCAAGAAAGGATTAAATTGCCTTCTGGTGAATAACAAGAAATTTGATTATATTGGTTGGATCATTAAGAAGAGTTTGTCAATCATCTCCTTGCATGTTTATACAAGTTATAAACTAAAATTGTGCCAAACAGTTAGAAGTACTATCGACTATAAGCCACTAGTCTTAGTGCTTCATTTGACTCTGTTTACCTGACAAGGCACTGGTCTTATTTCAATTCATCATTTAAATTCTTTTATTTACACAGACATAAAATTCACCTTGATATTGCTTATACAATTTCTACCAACCATTCATTAGATATTAGATATAGAATTAGTTATCCTACACCATTTGCCACTATAGGAAGACTCATTTACTTAGTCAAGACATTTACATTCATTCTACTTTAATATCCAAGGTTCACCCACCTAGGTGTAGCAGGACCTAAAGTGCAGGGAGTCATCAAACCTTAAGGGTTGATTCCGTCGCATTAGTTCAAAAATGTTGCGAATCTAAGTATAGAGCCTAGCATTCTCTTAGGATTAGCAATCTGCATTTTTGAGACCTAACAGGTTTGAAGATACACACAAGAAAATAATTAGAAAAAACTGTGGAGAATCTTCTTATATGATGTGCTCACATCAGTACGAAATTTATTCTAGACATGCATACAATGTGATCTCATTTAAATTATCTCAAGGAGAATACAAACAAAACAAAATAATTAATCATAACAAGGAAATTCTCAAAGCATTAGGGATGATGGTAAAGTAACTAAGAAATAAGCAATTGCATACTCAATTTTTTTAGATTTCTTCACAGTGTTCTTGGTGAAAATATTTCCTATTTGCCAACTTAGATGGTTGTCCAAATCTCCATCTGACTTTAGAGCTACTCTATTGGCTAAAAATTGATATTTACATACTGCATATATGTACAGATGAAGAAAACCCTAGATTGCAGCTGATACCCCTAAAGAAGAAACCCTATCCCAACCCTAACATAGTAGCGAACACACATTTCCAACCCCTTATTCTCACTGGCTTTTCAAAGAGTCCAACCATTGTTGTAGATACTTTTGGTTATCAGCACACGAAATACAAAAAGGTACACAATTGAGAACCTTGTGAAAATCGATCAATTCAACACAAGATGAATATAATATACCTTGTGAAGCGATGGTAGAGAGAACTGCATTTAATAGTAGTGCCTGAGGGTTGTCATGCAAGGCAAAATCATTAAGCTTCTTTAGCACAATTCTGGATCAGTCGGAGGCTTACAATCACAACCTCCTCCTCCCTGACACCCTTAATGCATCTTCCTCTTGCTTCAAATCCCATTGATGCCAAATCCATTGGGAAAGGTTACTAAAAGTCAGCAAATTGCCAAAAAAGAACAAAAAATCCTTCCAGCGCTCAGGTAGCTTCCTCTACAAGAAAAGCCCCACCATTATCAACCAAAGGGCTACATGAATGAGCACCAATTACATCATAATGTCAATAAGCAAAAATCCCAAAAAAAAATCCATACATATATCTTATAACATTCCAGCTTCATAAATGTGAAAGGGATCACATGTAAACTCTTTAGGGGAAAAACAAGCTTACATTGAGATCTAGATGTGGTTCTTGTTAGTGGGTGCCTTCCAGTGATGAGCTCATACTTGACCTCCTTTTCATTGCGTGCAATGGCTAGACTCTTTGAAAATTAATCTTATCATGTCTTATGACTCGTTTTGTAATTAACTGCAGGAAACAGAGAGAAACGAAAAATTCATGTGCACAGAATTAGATATACTTTAACATCTTGACCTATGCATCACTTATATTTTCTTGAGCATACGGTAGATCTTCTCATGAAGATTAATCTTGTCAAAATGTTCAAGATCTAAAGCCTTCAATGAATATAAAATGTTTCATATATTTTAGTGATTTTCTCATAGTTAAAAAAATGTCACCAAGTCTAACTAATCAATACCTCATATAAATCCAGCAAACAACATAAAAAACACAAATAAATATACCTTGGTGTATAAGGTATGAAATACTTTATCCTCTGTGGTGCATGCAATGGCACTAACTACTTCAAGCTCCTCATTTTCCAATACAAGAAGAATATCAAACAAGACAACTTGACATTTTAAAGAGCTTGTCAAAGACTTCAATACCTAAAGCTTAAATCAACAAGAGAAAAACCATAATGCAGAATAATGTGGACATTAACCCTAGTGGCCTTTACAAACTGGCGATGGTTCTTTAGAAATTGCAAATTAATTTACGTAGTTGTGAATTAATTTACCAATCATGGTGGTTACTTTTATTATTAGCTATATTCTTTTTTGATATTATGACGATTTTTTTTCTTATGATTAAAAAAGGAAGGACTACCAAAGAAATTATTTTTTTATTAGGACTACCAAATTCTTTTGGTAGTTACAAGATGTGTGCACATATAGAATGGCCTATCAACCAAATTATTTGTTATGTTTTCAAAACCTTGCTCCAGTGTGACATAGGTATGCAAATCACTTGCTCCATGAGATAAACATGAGTGCCAATTGTAAATTCAAATCGAACTTATAATCTCTGATTTGGATATTTTCTGAAAGTTGGATATTTGTATTGCAGAGTTAATTTATTACTATCTTTTGTTTTTCTAGATGCAATTTCTATTTCTCATACACTTCTGATTTTTGTGTCGATGCATAGTATTGTTGGGCAAAGACATTGATATATATATGTTAGTGACTATAGGAGTCACATCTGTGATAGACATGACTCCTCAAGGAGTCATGCCTATCACAAGTGTGACTTCGTCACCATATCTAATGAAGTTGGTTTCATTGATGTTAACAATTACTAATTCCCGTTTAGAATGCATACTATGTTTATACTTTGGTAATCTATCATTCGATTATTCTATTGATATTTATTTTAACACACCTTATTTAAGTATGAATATATAAATACGTTATCTGATCAAAGCTACAAACAACTCAACACTCCCTCTTAGCTCGAGAAGATAACAATATCACAATATCAATTATCTTATCTGTAATGAGTTACTCAAAGTAATTTAATATCATATAACTCATGATATATAGTATCACCTATCTCATGATACATAGCATCACCTACCTTGTGATACTAAAGGATATCTATACTTGAGAACATTACATTCTCCTTATATATCCTAGTTATGGTATGTGCACTGACATTATGTCACATAATGTCTACCATAACTTAATCATGACAACTCCATGATTCATACCAATATCAAGTCACATGATATCAGTCTAATGAACATTATAATATCGTCACCTTATAATGTTAGGTACCAGTGTAGATTATCCAAAAGATCGTCACCTTTTAGAATTAAACATAGAATGGGTAGGCCCATAATGTCATAGAGTCTCACATATGACACAAGATGTCTACACATTAAACATCTTTAATAAATTAGTACAAATCAATTAGAATTTTACATTTCAATCATACCAAGGTTTTTCCTGAAGTATTCAACTTTCACATTGAGGAGTGGTTTGGTAAGAATATCTGTAGTTTGATCTCCTGTACTGATATACTCCAACTAAATCACATTCCTTTCCACCATATCATGCACATAGTGATGAGGAATCTCAATATGTTTAGATCTATCATGGAATACTGGATTCACGGATAGCTTAATACAGCTTTGATTATCGCAGTGGATGATAGTTGGTTTCAAAGGTTTACCAAATAATCCCACAAGTAGTTTTCTAAGCCATACTGCCTCTCTAGCAGCCATAGAAGCTGCAATATATTCAACTTCTGTAGAACTCTGAGCAACTGAAGACTGTTTTCTACTCATCCACGATATCATTGTTGACCCTAAACTAAAACAACATCTAGAGGTGCTCTTTCGATCAGTTACACTTCTAGCCCAATCTAAATCTGTGAATCCATGTAGATCTAAGTCAAGCTTTTCATATTTTAAGCCATAATTTAGAGTACCTTGAAGGTATCTCATTATATCCTTCACAACCGCAAGATATATCTCCTTGGGCTCACACATAAACTGACTTAAGGCATTTACAACATAGAAGATATTAGGTCTAGTATTGACCAAATACATCAAGGATCCAATTATCTGTCTGTAAAGAGTGGGATCTGCCAACGGAGAATCTAATGCTACTTCCTTCAATTTATGAAGATTTGTTTCCATGGGGGAAGACATAGGTCTACATTCCATCATACTAAACCTTTTTAATATATCAATTGTGTACTTCCCTTGGTTTAGAATAATACAGTCTAATTTCTGTCATACTTCCAGCCCAAGGAAGTAGTGTAATAGACCTAAGTCCTTCATGTCAAATTTTGAAGCTAGATCTTTCTTACACTGATCAATAAGGTGATCTTCTCCTGTAATCAATTGATCATCAACATGTAATATCAATATTAACATATCACCTTTGCTTTGTTTGAAGTGGAGATTTGGATCTGCATCATTATTTGAGAAGCCTAATCTCAAGAGGTAACTGTCAATTCTTTCATACCAGGCTCAGGGGACCTATTTAAGTCCATATAGAGCTTTCTTTAATTTACATACAGGGGATCCTGCATTGTGAATCTCAAATCCTTCGGGTTACTCTAAGTAAACCTCTTCTTCAATGGTTCCATTTAAGAAAGTAGTTTTTACGTCCATTTGATGGACTTTCCACCCTTTGGTTGTTGCAATAGCTAGAACTGCCCTGACTGATGTATATCGAGCAACTAGAGCGAAGGTTTCATTGTAATCAATTCCTTCCTTTTGTGAAAATCCTCTGGCCACAAATCTTGCTTTGTATTTCCCTATACTGCCATCTGCAGCATGTTTGATTTTAAATAGCCATTTTGAAGAAACAACAAATTTCCCTTTTGGTCTAGGTACTATATCCCATACATCATTCTTTAGGATGGATTGATACTCCTCTGTCATGGCATGCTTCCATACTTGGTGCTTAAGAGCTTCTATAGCACTAGAAGGTTCTGATTTAATGGATTCACTCATTAAAGCTACATAACTAGAGAATCTCTTAGGTCTTGTGCTTTCCCTAAAAGTCCCTGATGGAGCGGCATAATTTTTAGCTTCTTCCATTGTTTTGATGGCCTAGAGTGGTCTTTTCTTGGGATTTTCTAGTGATGTGATTTGTTCATGGTTTTCATCTTCCTCAGGATACTCCCTCTGAAACTTAGGTGTAGGATCCTCTTCTATGCCTGAGTTGGAAGTTTGAATTTCTGACTCAATATAATTTACGGCTCTTTTGAAAGCTATGTCTTCCTCAAAAATTGCATCTCTGGTTAGTTCAATCTGTCATTGACCATGTATATATATTCTATAAGCTTTTGATGTTTCACTATAGCCTACAAAGATGTCTTTTCTCCCAGAAGGTTCTAGCTTAGTTCTTTTCTCTTTGGGTACATGAATGTAAACAGGACAACCAAATATCCTTAAATGACTAATGTCTGGTTTTGTGCCAGTGAAAGATTCTTCAGGAGTTTTGTTATCAATATGAGAGTGAGGACATCTGTTCTGTATATAGACAGCAGTACTAGATGCTTCTGTCCAAAGAGAAGTGTCTATATTCTGATCAAGTAGCATAGCCCTAGCAGTGTCTACAATGGTTCTATTTTTTCTTTTTACAACTCCATTTTGTTGAGGAATATAAGGTACAGTGAACTCCCTCTTAATCCCAGTATTTTTACAAAAGTCTTTAAAAATGTCTGAAGTGTATTCACTCCCATTATCTATTCTTAATGTTTTGGATTTTCTCCCAGAAGAGTTTTTAGTAATGGATTTGAATTCCTTAAATCTTTTAAGGATTTTCTGTGATTCTTTACATTTAAGAAAATAGATCCATATCTTTCTGGAGAAGTCATCAACGAAGATTACATAGTATAGAAACCCACCTAAGGAGGGTACAGACATGGGTCCACATAAATCTGAGTGGACTAGTTCTAATACTTTATTTGTTTTGCTAGAACTATTTTTAAAGGACCCCTTTGTATTTTTCCGTAAGGCACACCCATTACATACCCCTGAATTACATTGTGTGAGTTTGGGTAACCCTGTAACTAGTCTTTCCATGGAAGATAGGGCACGGAAATTTAGGTGTCCTAGTCTTCTATGCCATATTTCATTAGAGTCTGTAATTTCATGAATTAGGGCTAGATTTGGTTCCATACATAACTCGTACAAGTACCCTTGTCTATGACCTATGGTTTTGGCTTTCTTAATAGTAGAATTCTTTGGCCATGTCAATACTTTGCTATCCATGAAGGTCACCCTATATCCATTATCTTCAAGTGCAGATATGGAGACTAGGTTTCTTTTGATGCCTGGGACAAACAATACTCCAGTAAGTTGGATGGAGATACCAGTCTTTAATTTGAGGGTGCATGTGCCAACACCCTTGACTAGATGCACAGAGTTATCTCCAATTGTTACTTCTTCGTCAGTCTCTTCTACCATGGTGTCTAGTAGTTCCTTGAACCCTGTGATGTGTCTTGATGAACCACTATCTATAACCCAGGTGTTGGATTTATTTGATATTTAGTTTAAAAGTGCAGAGTAGAATACATATTTCTCAGATTCATGCTCCTTTATTTTGGCATAAGATGCTTTTTGTTTGGTTCTGTCAGGACATCTGATTGCATAGTGTCCATATTGGTCACATCTAAAACATTGGATGTGAGAAATGTCTTTCTTGAATGAACCTTTCCCGTGATAATTTTTCCTCTTCTTGAAGTGTTTCTTCTTCTCTTTCTGTTGAGATTTTGTATTTAGAACATGAAAGTCTTCATCTATATTTTCCTGTTTTGACCCTTTCTTTGTCTGTCTAGATTCTTCTTGAAGACAGTCTGATCTTAGGCGGTCAAATTTTGGAAATTTAGACCTTGCACTAATGCCTTGAACAAATGTCTCCCAGGAATTTGGGAGACCATCTAGAGCAATAAGTGTTAGTTCCTTGCTTTCAATTTGGTACCCAAGTGTTGATAGTTGATCCCTTAGTGCAGATATTCTCATAAAGTATGCATTGATAGATTCTCCTTTGTTCATACTTATATGATTTATTTCTCTCTTTAGGGATAAGGTTCTTCTAGAGTTATTAATTTCATAATTGCCTTCAAGTGACTTAAACATATGATATGCAGTCTCATGTTTCATCAGAATCGGCACTATATGATCTCTAACTCCATCAACTATGATTTTCATGGCTTTGTCATTTCCTTCAATCCATGTCGTTTTATCAGGATCATTCTCTGGTTCTATTTTGTTTTCTCTCACAAATGAATCAACTTTGTTTTCTTTTAGTATCATTATAATTTTGAAATTCCATGATGAGAAGTTATTTCCTCCTTCCAATCTGTCTTCGAATTGGATTGCTGTTGTCATTTGAGAAATGAGATGTATTAACTCTGAATTTCTCAAGTTTGATTTTCTACCCGAATTCTGCTTAACCTGGCTCTGATACCATGTAAATTCAAATCAAACTTATAATCTTTGATTTGGATATTTTCTGAAAGTTGGATATTTGTATTACAGAGTTAATTTATTACTGTCTTTTGTTTTTCCAGATGCAATTTCTATTTCTCATACACTTCTAATTTTTGTGTCGATGCATAGTATTGTTGGGCAAAGACATTGATATATATATGTTAGTGACTGTAGGAGTCACATCTATGATAGACATGACTCCTCAAGGAGTCATGCCTATCACAGGTGTGACTTCATCACCATATCTAATGAAGTCAGTTTCACCAATGTTAACAATTACTAATTGCCATTTAGAATGCAGACTATGTTTATACTTTGGTAATGTATCATTCGATCATTCTATTGATATTTATTTTAACACACCTTATTTAAGTATGAATATATAAATACATTATCTGATTGAAGCTACAAACAACTCAACACCAATACTTGTGCACTACTCTAAATTGATTGTTGTAGTGTTCTTGAACATTCTCCAAGAGAGTGGACATACAAATCAATGCCTAGGAGTTGAAATGAACGGACAAGACCCTTCAAATTTCAAGTGGTATTTGTATATTGATGAATTACTAGGGGCTAGACATGTGTTCATTGTGATGTATAGATGTTTGCCATGGCATTTGACATTTTTACTTCTATAACAAGTGGCAAATGTGTCAAAATGAAAGAAACAATCAAGTTTAACAATTGCACACAAGCCTACCTTCTTACCAGAATGCCTTGAATCATCACAAATCTCCAATAACTTTACATACAAGTCCTTAAGGATTCAAAACCAACATAAACCAATAGTTTCTTATGAAGGAACTCCTAAACTAGTCATTCCTCGACTAACTGAAAAAATAATCAACCCTTTGATTCTAGAAATGTTTTAATTTTTAGATCAGGCCTTCCCAGTAAAGAGACTTATGGTCCCTAAAAACTTAGGGACTCATTAGGTGTGGAAATTTCTTTGCAACTATAAAGGAAAAATAACATTCCCTAAAATTAGTCTATGCTAATCTAGTAAAATATATACATATTTAAGCATAAATCAGCCAAGAAATATTAATTGAGAGTTGAGAATGTATTTTGATTATGGTAATAATTCCATGTAGTATGTAAATAGAAACAATTTTACTTAGCTCTATGACTTAAGACTATAGAAAGATTAATGTATCTCTTAACCTGAAATGCATTCGGATCTAGAATAGACTATCTCAAACCATCATTCACCTTGGAATTAGAATACTTTGTTTTGATTGTGTGGGATCAAGTCAAGGTCAAGTCTATAACTATAGATTTATCCTTCATCTACAAACTTGATTTGGCATTCTATAGCACAATATTTTTTGAATGCTAATCAAATTTTCTTCTTCCTTGGTTAATATGTAAAGGCTAGTGAGATTTAAAAAAACCTTTCTTGGGCTATCACTATTTTACAAGGAGATGAGTTCCTCTAGTTCAAGCCATGAAAAATAATGAGGAACAATCAGAAGACCACACTCTTTAATCCTGCATATGCTCCTTTACATGTTCATCTAATCTAGACTCTTTACAATCCACCAATTGAAGTGTGAGATGCAAATGATAAGCAAATATAGATCTTGATATCCTTGGATATTAAAATTAATATATTCAATACCTTTAAATGCAAGGAAATAGCAAGAAATAATGCAAATCTATGTTTAGATATCCCTTAGAGGATAAATGATTTGTCATAATTAGCTAAAAATTTTAATTTTAGGGGTCAAGTTTGTGGGTAAATGAGGACAAACCCAAACTTCTAAACTGGACCTGAGATCAAAAAGTTGGTAGATCAATGTGGAGAATATTGGAGCTTGTTATTTTTCTAGGGTTTTAAATTATTTCTTTAGGGCATAAATCCTAAGTCCAAAAACCCTAAACCCTTCTCCTGATTTGCTGTAGGCTTATGTTTCATTATTGACCTCCCAACCCTGGTCGTTGTTTGTTTAAGTTATGAATTGAACCTTTGTAGGTCATGTTTCACCGGCCCCTTTGTCCTAGGTTACTGTTTGACAGCCCGTTAATAATGAAACTATTCAAGTTTTTTAGTGTTTGGATGTGGTGATCAAGTGCGGCATTGACACATGGTAGCTTATTGCATGCCCACAAGCTTCTAAAGTTTGTACCTTGTTTGGGCCTGTAGTACCCCTCATTTTGGCTTTTAGACAGTTGATAGTATTTCAATTACACTTAGATACGTTTGAGACATGTAGATGATAGACTTCTTATTTATGCTTAGCTATGCTCATCATGGATTATGGATTACTGATGTAGTTGTTGATATTTTGTTATGATCACTATGATGACATTATTGATATTATAGTATATGATGTGTTTGACATGATCAGTTAATGGTTCGATGGTTATGTAGAGTAGAGTTATCATGCTTTATGTGATTGGTTGATACCTAATTGTTAGCTAGAGGTATTCATGTTATATGTTGTGCTTTCAATGAAGGGACGGTGTAGTATTACTCATTATGAGTACCCTACTACACTACGACTCCCTATCACATGTGTTGTTACATATGTAATTTCTCATATGCAACACTTTGTTTTGATGTAGTTTGTAGGTACTAGGCATCGACTCCACCTAAACTAGCAGGTCTGAGAGTGCCTTTAGACCAATGGATAATGTAGATGGAAGATAACATGGGGCTTCCTCTGTCAGCGAGTTTCTTCATCTTGTTGTCATCCATGTGTTTCCAGTCATGAGTATAGATGTTGATCAGTTTGTACTTGTTTCTGGGTATAGGTCACCCTTTAGTATGTGGTTGTCTTTTATTATTCAAATCGTTATTGTTGTCTTATGGTTAATCCAATAGAGTTAGGAATCTTTTTGTAATAGTGTCATTATTTGATTTTATAGTTAATATGTATTTGTAGAATATTACTAATTATTACATTAATAATAATAATAAAATAATGACAAGTTAAATACAATAATAATAGTTAGTTACTTAACGAAAGAAATTAAGAAAATTCAAGTTAGTGGATTTTAATAATAATAATGATATTTTAGAATCAAACTTTAATATCTAGTAATATATTGGTTGATTTTATCTGTCATAAGAGATATTATTTTAATTGCCATTGTTGGATTGGGGTTGTCAGAAATTTGAAATTATTCCTATTAGTGGTGTTATGAATGCAATTAATTTTTGGTTAGTGAATGTCAGTAAGGGAGATTGAGGGATTTAGGAAATGATGGTCTAGGTCTATTTTTGGGGTTTTTGAGAAGAATATTTTGGGGAAGAATTCTAAGAAAAGACAAAGAAATTTGAGGAAAAAAAGATTGACAGAGGAGGAAGGAAGGAGAGGCTAAGGTGATATCTCTAGAGAACCAGAATCATATTTGAGGTATTTCTTCTGGTTATGGCCTTTACACTAGTCATTCAAACTGATGTGTATTCAATTAGAAACCCTATGCAAATAATCTAAATCTATTAGTAATGATTTTTAATCTGTTGTTCTTTCAATCCTTCTAATCTTTACCTGTAGAACCCTCTTGCCCCTTAGTTTTCACTTATCACTTAGCCAGTCTTGTTCTGTGGCATGCTTTGTAAATTGCTCCTCATCGGACAGTTCTCAATCATGTTGATTCATTTTTTTGGGTGTTTTTACTGAAGAGGCAAACTATCAATTTAACATAAGTTTTCTCTATTGAATGTTTTTTTTTTCTGCAACTTGTATAATACCTAGAGGCGTCTTACTAGTGTAACCAGTTTGTTTAAACCACCAAGAGTTTTACTACTTCCTACCATGGCGTATATCATGATCTGCTTGGAGAGGTTGATCTTGTTGTAACTTTCAAACTTTAGCTTGATATATTAGGAAAAATTTGTGTCTTGCCTTCCAACACATCCATTGTAGCCACATCCAGTCGATGTGGTTAAAAATCTTTCTAAAATCGATCAAGTCTCCAGTCATCCACAACTTTTCTCCTCCTCCAGTAACATCTCTCTTTGTACATGTATGCCTCTATAGAGGCGACTTACCTTGCAACAAATCCCTCTCTCTCTTTTGGCGCTAAGTTAACGATTACCATTGCTCCCTCATGGTTGGGCCTCTCTACTATTTTTTGTACATCCAGATCTCTGTCATACAACCGTATGGGGCGAGAAAAGATTGGATTAAATTTCATGATACAAACCCATAGTTTGTGATTCAAGGCATTTTTATTTCCTTCAACTTAGGTTGAATCTAATAACCTTTTTCAATTAACAAGTTTCCTTATGTAATGGCTGATTGTGTGAATTCATCTGTTTTGTCTGAAGTCGACTGGCAGATATATAGGAGATCTTTTAGATTTTCTAGTTTAGAAGGATTCTATAACATCAGTCCCAAGATAATGTTTGTCAAGTCTATGAATTTTAGAAGGATTTAATGACTACTTGTTTTGGTTCAACATATATGTAATTGATTGAATTCTAGGTAGGGATTAGATATAGATATATTTGTGCAATTAATATTACATTACATTTACCAATTTTGTATCTAATCATGGCCGTAATTAATCGTTTAATGGAATATGTTATCTTAAGATCATGATTTTGTTGTAATGAGTATTAGGTTAGGGAATCTAGTATTACCATTATTAGCCTTATTATATAACTATATTATTAAATGTATTTAATGGAATAGTTTTATTGATATCTAGCATTGAATTAGTGGTGTAATTAAAATAGCTAAATTTAATAATAGTTCCATGTCAAGAAGACTAGTAGTTATTAGGATATGACAATATAAAGTTTATAATCTCATAGCTTGGTATATGAGTAAGTGATAATATTATAGTATTATTGTAATTTTAACCTAGTTCAAGTAAGAGTTGTGTTCATGTCATCAATAGTTATGATCATTCCTAGTAGACTCTGGTTCTTATAAAAGATGGGTTGTTGGCCTTGTAAATAAAATAACAATTCCGGGTACTAGAGTAGTATTATCTATTGCCATTAGCAAAAGAAAATATTAGATTAATTTCAATGATTCTGTAGTGATATGTTCATGTTGTCATTTTATTGTTATGGTGTCATATAGTCACTTTAATATATATGTTCATAGTGTAAAACTAAATTAATACCTCAATGTGTAATGTTTCGTGTGTCATTTTTTTTTAATTTGTTTTTCTTTCTTTCACTCCAGAGGCTTAGAGCAATTGTTTTTTATAATATAAGGTGGCTAAACAAGGGGCTGAACCCTTACAAAAAATAGAGAGGCCCGAAGGCAGCAAGCATCAACAGTGCCTTAAACCAGAAACAACAGATACATCAATTATAGATTTCTAGCATAACCAGCAAAACTAGCTGCTAAAAACTAAAGTCATAAAAATAGAGTAACAGAGTATCAGCAGTATAACAACAAAAACTAAGGAGGCAACGGCTCTCCTTTCTAGACCATAGATTTAATAATATCATCCACTTTTTTAGCCAAATCGTCATTGTCAGCATTGACATTAACCCCCAGATTCTTCAACACAGAGAGGTTGAGGAGAATAGAGGTCCTAAGCACAATGGAGAGATTCTGTTCCAGCTTCACAATGCGAATGCACAGACCCACAAGTTTAGCCCCTAGACCATCATTAGTCTCCATAGCATCCTCAGCCTCTTCCACGAACATTTCACCCGCTTTGTCAGCATTTCCAGCAGAGTCAGCAACATCCTTAGTGGTAGCCCCTGTATCATGAGTCTCCTACTTGTCTTCATCATCACCAAATATGTCCTGAATCTCCATATCCCTGTTGTCCTCCCTCTAGGTGGATTCATCCAAACCGCTCTCAAAATAGTCAATGAGCTTTGCCGAAGGAGCCAGTTTGCCAGCAATACGCCCTGACCGCCGAACTCTAGAGGAAAGCCCCTCCCTACAAACCTTCATAGAAGAATCACTTCTCTACCCAGTGCTTAGAGCAATTGTTCATCTAACACTTTTAGGATAGTTAAATGAGAAAAATAGTTGGATAGGGATAGATTTCTTTATTTGGTTTAGTGTTGTTAAGGTATTGAAAGTCCACATTAAATAGTTTGTAACCTAATTTTATTTAAATTTGATTTAACTTTACTTGTATTTGTGCAAAGATTGGTTTTTAGTGTTTGAATTAGGATAAGAGATATTTGGTCTTTTGTTTTTGGATTTTGTTGTTGTATGTTTCCTATCCAGAGGCTTGTTTTGCAACCTTTGACTTCTATGAACGTATTGTTTGAATCCGATATTTTAGAGAGAGAGAACTAGATTATTGAGTTTTAGACTCTTGGTATACCTCGTGTTAATATTGGCTTATCAGGAGAACTGGAGGTATTTCGTACATGCCCTTGTATTGCCCTTAATTGGTTTGGGTCAACTAGGTGTAGATAAGGGAGTGGCTTCCAATGCGAGGCTGACGCCCTTAAGTGGTTGTTTGGGTAACCCATTGGAAGTGTCAAACAAGTGAAAACCTAAAAATTGACCTAGGGGGAAAGGGTAGACTTCACATTAACCAAGATAAGTATTTTTCCTCCCCCACACCTATACTGCTAGTTTAGGATAAGGGTGGGATGAGAGGGTTTTGGTTACCATTGTTAGATTCAGGACAGACAATTGAGAGAGGGGGTGAATAAATGCACTTTGTAATTTAGCAGCATAATAATAAGTCAATCATGGAAACATAATGCATTAAATCAAGAGAAGAAACAAATTAACACATAAGACACCAAGATTTTGACATGGAAAACCCGGTTAAGGGAAAAACCACGGGGTGACTAACCTAAGATTGTATTCTCTGTTAGAAGAATAGAAAGAACAAAAATGGCACATGCCAATTAGGGCTCACTACTCGAGCACACTGCTCACGAGAGGCTCACTGCCTACAGGAGACACACTATCTACAGAATAATAAGTATTACATACTTCAACTGAAGAATAGCATCTTCACCATGCTTGAGTCAGTTCCATTTAAGCCTAATACTTCTGCTCTGCCTTTCGCTCCTCTTCTCTCTACCACACTCTCATCTCCACAAAATGCACTTGAAATGACTTTACAACTCCTTTTTTATACAAGACATCGACTTATGGATAATCATCCAAATCGGCATACATTACAGAGCAAATACAACATGACTAATTACAAAAAGACTTCATGTGGATCAACACATTGTCAGCCACACAAATCTGAGACTTTAATCTTCATTTAAGAACATGCCAATCTTCACATAACATCTTCAAGATCATCCACAGGATGTGTAACTCATCCGGTCGGCCAAACATAGGAAGAACACCATCATTTGGAAGTAATTCTTCAATTGCAAGCTCAAACTCCAATGCAGACCACCAACACAAACTAGACATGATCTAAAGACCTCCAGAAGCTTGCCTAAATCACCAAGAACATCCACACTACATCTGCTTGCTGAAATCATTCTCTCCTTCATCCAGAACCTCAAGAACATAGTCTGTCATCAGTGTCATAATGGAATAGATTCTTACGGACCTGCAGACCATGAACCAATTGAGTTGTCAATTCACATTGACTTCCTAAACACTCCACCAAATCTGCAGAACAAGATATTTCATTTCTAGATCTCACCAGACCTATCTGTGTCATTCTGTCACCTTTGAACATCTGCCAGAACTAGTTTTACTTAAGTGGCCATAACTTCTTCATATCTTCATGCGGACCTCTGAAATCTTTACTGGATCATCTTGAGACACATATCTACAAACCCTTTGATGTGCATCCTCTGATCTTCATCTTAGCTGGGATCTTTACCTCACTATCTTCACTATTCTTCTCTATTCCTGATAGGACTAATTTTCTCAATATCCTTAGCATACAGCTCATCCAATCCTTATCATCAATGTAACAGGAGTATGTTGACATCAATGACAACACTGGTTAGGCCCATACTTGCAACATCCACATGTGTGACCTATGGGGCTGACGCCTAGAGAGAGGTTATTAGGGTAACCATAGATGGGGGCCGACATCTTGAGAGACAGTTAGGGTAACCCATGATGAACCATGTGATGACACTCCTTCCTATTGCACTCTAGCTTTCCCTTATCTCTTGCCTCTAGATGTTGACTGTTGAGTTTAGTTATGTCTACATGTGAAACCTGAGGTATTCCTTCTTCCAGTTATTACTTTTGTTCTTTCTTTTGTTAGGGGACCTCATTGTTATCTCCTAGCTTGGGGGTGGACCTCAGGGTTACACATGGTCAGGTGGAAGAGCCTAATCCATTGGTTTTCTTTGGTATCTTGGTTCATGACAAATGTGTTCCTTCTAGTTTCTGATCTGCCACTACATTAGTAGATTTGTTATATGCTTCCAAAATTGTATAACCATGACTTATATTGTAATTTGTTGTAATCAGTCAAGAAGCCTTGTAATTATGTAATCATGTATTTGATCTCATTTGTACTTATGCACATTTTGTAAATGAAAGGTTGTAATCTTTCAATGATGTAACAAGACTGCTTATGGACATTTATGATGTAATATGTTGTTAATAATCTATGTGTTATTAATGCAATTATGTTCCCTAGAGATGTTAGTGTATTGAATGGTTTAAATGATGTTACTTCCTCTAGTTATTAATGCATTTACTTGTTTAAAAAAAAATTGCATTTTATTGCTTAGTTTTAACCTAACTCTCTAGGGTTGCATTATGGGGCATTACATTTGGTATCAGAGCTAGGTTTAAATGCTGGGTACTCTGGTTAATAAAGAGCCCATTATGTAACCTAGTGCTTAAACTCTGTAGAGTAAATTTTATCCCTATTATTTTCCCTATCTTGCATATTGAACTGTCCTTTGGTGTTGTAGGTAAACGCCTATAGGTAGAGGTAGAGGTTGAGGTCATGGCAGAGGTAGGGGTAGAGGGAGAGGTGGTGGTGGTACACCTCCTCCTAGTTCCCCTCATGAGAGTGCTCATGAAGGCAGGGGTCAGAATATCGAAGGATAGGGTCAGCCTGAGGGAGCTCAGTTGCATCAGTTACTTAAGCAGGCCCTTGCTCGTCTAGGTCCTAGACAGGAGGTTGAGCATCTAGGAGGGGGACAGGAAGTAGATCAGCCAGAACCTAGAAAAAGAGAGAGATCACCTAGGAGGAGAGAATTAACAGCTGAACAGGAGGCCACCTTAGCCAGCCACATGAGAGATCTTCTGAGGGCACGTCCTCCCACCTTTGATGGATTTGGTAGTGGTTTGGAGGTAGAGACTTGGTTATTGGATTTGGGTAGGTGTTTTGCCATGCATCTGTATGGTAGTAACACCAAGGCTAGATGTGCTATCTTGCATCTCAAAGGTTTTTCTTCAACTTGGTGGCATTTAGAGGAGCAGAAGCTACACTTAGACATTAGTACTATTTCTTGGAAGTTGTTCTTAGAGAGGTTCGGTGCTTGCTTCTTGTCGAATCATTAAAAGCAACGGCATGCAGATGAGTTCCATGAGATGAGGCAAATGGTCATGTCAATAGAGCAGTATGAGCATAGATTTTATGAGCTCAAACAATATGCAGGCATCAGAGATGATGAGACTATGTTAGTACAGAATTTTATCAGCGGCTTGAATGCCCGAATCAGTGGAGGGGTTCGTGTCTTTGAACCTAAGACTATGGAGGTAGCAGTGGAAAAGCCTGATCAGTAGAGGAGAATTTGGTGATGGCACTTGGAGGGCATACAGGTGTGCATATTGGTAGTGCACCTTCTGCAGGTTTCAATTCTTGTGGTGGTCACACTCAGGCATTAGGTTCTCATAAAGTTTATCATGCACCCTCAAAGGGTGGATAGCACCAACAATAGCAGCATTCTCAGGTCAAACCAAAGAATACTCAGTCTCAGCAGGGTAATAGATTTTAGAATAGGAAAGATCGATCTTGGTAAAGGAACAGGAGGAACTATTTTGATCAGCTAGCTCAGAGTACACAGTCTGCAGTGAGCAAAGGGAGTTTTCAGTAGTCTAATGCATTTCAGAGTGGTGGAGGTTTCGGTAGAGGCATAGTTTGTTTCTCTTCCAGCCAACAAGGCCACATAGCTAGACAACGTCCTCAGAAGAATGCTTCAAGATTTGGACATAAGCTAGTAACTTCAGAGCCGATTGTAGGTGATGTAGTCAGATCGCATAGAGTTTTTGCAATGGTTGATAATCGCTAGGTAGAGCATCAAGCCACTGTGGTGGAGACTTCTGGATTTATGCGAGGTATTGGTTTTTCTATTCTTTTCGATTCTGGTGCTTCTAACTCATTCATTTCTTCTTCTCTTGTGGAACATTGTGGTCTAATGGCAGAAAAGCAAGATGTTAGGTGCCAGGTTGAGTTAGCATCCGAGGCTAAGGTTGTAGTTGAGTCTCTAGTGCATGGTTGTGAGTTGAGGATTGGCCCTCTATCTACCACAATTGATCTATGCATCCTACCCCTTGGTTTATATGATATAGTTCTAGGTATGGATTGGTTAGATGCTCACTGGGCGGTAATAGATGGCCGACATAAGTCAGTAAGGTGTGTGGATGATTCTGGTAGAGAGGTGGAGGTAGTTGGTATCCAAAGACCTATTTCCCTATGTATGATCTCTACTATACATCTTAAGAGGTGTATGCATCAAGGATATCAGCTTTTTGCAGTGACAGTTAATGACTTAGAGATGGAGGAGAGTTGAGAGATATCTCTTGATGATCACCCACTTCTTAGAGAGTATGTTGATGTTTTTCCTAGTGAGATTCTGGGGATGCCACCTAAGTGTGACATTGACTTCAGGATTGATCTTGTTCCTGGCACAGAGCTTATCTCACGAGCTCCACATCGGATGACCACTCAGGAGTTTAAGGAGCTTCGATTGCAGTTGGAGGAGTTGTTAGCCAAAGGATTTATTCAACCTAGTGTTTCTCCACGGGGAGCACCGATGATCTTTGTGAAGAAGGATGAATCTTTGCAGCTATTTATAGACTATCAACAACTTAATATGGTGACAATGAAGAATAGGTACCCCTTGCCATGGATTGATGATTTGTTTGATCAGATTAAGGGAGATAAGGTGTTTTCAATAATTGACCTTAAGTTGGGATATCATTTGTTGCGCATCTTTGAGGCGGATATACACAAGACAACATTTCTCACCCCTTAAGGACATTATGAGTTTACAGTTGTACCATTCGGGTTGACGAATGCACCTTCTGTATTCATGAGCTTGATGAATGGTGTATTTTGCACCTATCTTGATAGGTTTGTCCTTGTATTTTTGGATGATATATTGATATATTTGTTGGATCTAGGGCATACAACTGAGAGGGGGGGTGAATCAGTTGTATAAAACTTCTTGTTCTTTCAAACACTTGATTCTTGGTTGTTAGTTAGCAGCATATCAATTAATCATCCATGAAAGCATAATACATAAACACAAGAGCAGATAAACATCAACACATTGAACACCAAGATTTTGACATGGAAAACCCGGTTAAGGGAAAAACCATGGGGTGATTAACCCAAGGATTATTCTCTGTTAGAAGAATAAGAAAAAGAATGGCACTTGCCAATTAGGACTCACTGCCCGAGCACACTGCTCACAAAGAGGCCCACTGCCTACAAGGAGACACACTGTCTACAAAGTGATAAGAATCACAATCTTGAACTGGAGAATGACATCTCTACCATGTCCGGATCAGTTCCATTTAAGCCCAAAAACTTCTGCTCTGCCTTTCGCACTTCTCTTCACTATGCCACACTCATCCACACAATCCACACATCGAAATGAACTCACAAACCGTTATTTATACAAGACATCGACTTAGGAACAAACATCTAAGTCGGCAAACAACCATAAGAGTATCCGCAAGATGAATAACACATCCGGTCGGCCACCACAAGAACATTCGCAGGATGAACAACTCATCCGGTCGGCTAAACAGATCAAGAACTTCATCCGGAAGAATAACTTCAATTCTGGGCTCTACTATCAATGCAGACCAACAACACAACCTCAACATGATCCAAGAACCTTCACAAGCCTGCCTGAATGACCGGATACATCCGCACTTCCTCTACTTACTGGAATCTCTTGTCTTCCTCATCCGGAACTTCAAGAACACAGTCTGTCGCCACTGTCATAATGCAAAAGGTACTTTCAGACCTCCAAATCATACACAAATCAGGATGACACATCACAAGGACATCCCAAACACTCCTTCCAATCCGCAGATTAGGATAATACAATTCCGGACCTCACCGGATTTTTTTGTGATCCTCTGTCACCTCTGAATACTTGCCGGAACCAGTTCTACACCGACAGCCACAACTCCTTCAGATCTTCATGCGGACCTCTGAAATCTTAACTGAAGCATCTCAAGACTCTTATCTACAAACCCTTTAATCCGCATCCTCTGGTTCACATCCTATACAATACATTTGCCTTCTTCTCATCACTGTTCTTCACTGTTCCTGGCTGAGGCTAATTTTCTCAATATCCTCAGCACACAGCTCATCCAATCCTTCTTGTCAATGCAATATGAGTATGTTGACATCAATGACAACACTGGCTCACCTCATACTTGCAACAATATTCAAGGACTATGGAGGAGCATGAGGAGCGTTTGCATCAGGTGTTGCAGTGTCTGAGAGAAAATTAGCTTTATGCTAATTTGTCGAAATGTGAAATCTTTTAAATAGAGATGAAGTATCTGGCTCATGTCATTTTTGGAGAGGGTATTGTAGTGGATCCTTCAAAGATCCAAGCTATTATGGATTGGCCTGCACCTACTAATGTCTCTGAGGTTCACAGTTTTATGGGTTTGGCAGGTTACTACCGCCATTTTGTTCAGGGTTTTTTAAGGATAGCCCACCCTATTACTTCTCTTCAGAGGAAAGGGAAGAAGTTTGTTTGGTCATAGCAGTGTTAGGTAGCTTTTCAAACCCTTAAAGAGCGATTGACTAGTGCACCTATTCTGGCAGTTCCTGATCCTACTGGGGACTTTGTTGTGTGTACAAATGCTTCTTTGGAGGGTTTGGGAGTAGCACTGATGTAGGATGGTCGCGTGATTGCCTATGAGTCTCGCAAACTCAAGGATCACGAGTTGAACTATCCCACACATGATCTAGAGTTGGTCGTAGTTGTGCATGCCTTGGTGAGGTGGAGGCATTTTCTTCTAGGACATTGGTTTGAGCTGCATAGTGATCATCGTAGTTTACAGTATATTTTTATGCAACCAAACTTGAATGCGAGGTAGAGTCGATGGATGCAATTCTTGTGCAAGTATGATTTTGAGGTGAATTATATTTAGGGTAAGGAGAATGTTGTGGTAGATGTTCTTAGTCATTGGAGGCATGAGATCTCAACAGTCACTCTCACAATTGATTTGAGAGGTCAGATTCTTGTAGCACTTCCTATCGATAGCTAGTATTAGGGGGTAAAGTCTGAGGTTGAATCAGGTAGACCATTGGAGGGTAGAATTTCTAGGTACTCTCTGGAGTCAGATGGTCTTTTGTGACATTTGGGTCGTATTTATGTTCCTAGTTTTGAGGGCCTCCGTACCCTAATTATGTCAGAGGCACATCGGGCACCCTATTCTGCTCATTCGGGTGTCAAGAAGATGCATGCAGATCTTCGTCATCTATACTTTTGGAGTGGTATGAAGTAGGATATTTCTGATTTTGTGTTGAGATGTCTTGAGTGTCAAAGGGTGAAGGTGGAGCACCAGCACCCTGCAGGACTTTTGCAGCCCCATCTTGTTCCAGAATGGAAATGGGACATCATTTCTTTAGTTTTCATAGTTGGATTGCTGGTATCCTCCTATTGACACGATGCTATCATGGTCACTGTGGATAGGTTGACAAAGGTAGCTCACTTCTCTCCTGTCTATTCATCTTATAATGCTTCTATGGTGGCCAGAGTATTCATGGAGGACATAGTCAGATTACATGGGATTCCTCATAGTATCATCTCCGATAGGGATCCAGTGTTCACTTCAGCCCTTTGGACTTCTCTACAGCATACCATCTGAAGACTGATGGTCAGACTGAGAGGGTTAATCAGGTCCTTGAGGATATGCTGAGGATGTATGTGATGGATTAATAGAGCCATTGGGAGGACTATTTGTACCTAGTGGAGTTTGCATATAATAATGGATACCACAGCTCTATTGGCATGTCTCCATTCCAGGCTTTGTATGGTCATCTTTGCCGGACTCCACTGAGTTGGGATTGTCTTGATGATAGAGTTCTTCTAGGACTAGATATGCTTAGGGAAATGGAGCAGCAGGTTGAGAGGATTAGAGAGCATTTGGTGGCAATGTAGGATAGACAGAAGAAGTATGCAGATGCTCATAGGGTCAATCGACAATTTTTAGTTGGGGATCGAGTGTTCTTGCATGTGCGAGCACGAAAGAGTCCAATCCATTACAGAAAAGGCTCTAATCTTGCACCATGCTTTGTAGGGTTGTTTGAGGTGTTGGAGAGGATCGGTCTTGTTGCTTATTGTCTTGCTTTGCCACCCAGTCTTTCATGCATTCATGATGTGTTTCATGTTTCTATACTTAGACCCTATTATCCAGATATTGCTCATATTCTTGATTGAATTCCCTACAAGTAGAGGATGGGCAGCTAGCTTTGGAGCCTGTAGGCATTCTGCAGCACATGAGACTCACTCTCAGGGGTAGAGACGTGGAGCAGGTCAAGGTCCAGTGGGATCCTAATGATGAGACTTCTCCTAGCTGGGAGGATGCTTCTAGGATGCATGAGTTATATCCCTACTTATTTGCAGGCTTCCAGGAGTAAGACTGATTCTAGGGGGGCTTTAGTACCCCTCATTTTGGCTTTTAGATAGTTGATAGTATTTCAATTACACTTAGATACTTTTGAGACATGTAGATGATAGACTTCTTATTTATGCTTAGTTATGCTCATCATGGATTATGGATTACTGATGTAGTTGTTGATATTTTGTTATGATCACTATGATGACATTACTGATATTACAGTGTATGATGTGTTTGACATGATCGGTTAATGGTTCGATGATTATACAGAGTAGAGTTATCATGCTTTATGTGATTGGTTGATACCTAATTGTTAGTTACAGATGTTCATGTCATATGTCGTGCTTTCAGTGAAGGGACGGTGTAGTAATACTCATTATGAGTACCCTACTACGCTGTGAATCCCTATCACATGTGTTGTTATATATGTAATTGCTTGTATGCAACACTTTGTTTTGATGTAGGTTGCAGGTACCAGGCATCGACTCCACCTGAACTAGCAGGTCTGAGCGTGCCTTTACACCAATAGATAATGTGGATGGGAGATAACATGGGTCTTCCTCTGTCAGCAAGTGTCTTCAGTTTGTCATCATCCATGTGTTTCCAGTCACAAGTATAGTTGTTGATCAGTTTGTACTTGTTTCCAGGTATAGGTCACCTTTTGGTATGTGGTTGTCTTTTATTGTTCAAATTGTTATTATTGTCTAATGGTTAATCCGATAGAGTCAGGGCTCTTTTTGTAATAGTGTCGTTATTTGATTTTATAGTTAATATGTATTTGTAGAATATTTTAATAAAATAATGACAAGTTAAATACAATAATAATAGTTAGTTATTTAACAAAAGAAATTAAGAAAATTCAAGTTAGTGGATTTTAATAATAATAATAATGATATTTTAGAATCAAACTTTAATATCTAGTAATATATTGGTTGATTTTATCGGTCATAAGAGATATTATTTTAATTGCCATTGTTGGATTGGGTTTTAGAAATTTGAAATTACTCCTGTTAGTGGTGTTATGAATGCAATTAATTTCTGGTTAGTGGATGTCAGTAAAGGAGATTGAGGGATATAGGAATTGATGGTCTGGGTCTATTTTTGGGGTTTTTGAGAAGAATATTTTGGGGGGAGAATTTTGAGAAAAGACACACAGAAATTTGAGGAAAAAAAGATTGATAGAGGAGGAAGGAAGGAGAGGCTAAGATGATATCTCTGGAGAACTAGAATTGTATTCGAGGTATTTCTTATAGTTATCGCCTTTACACTAGTCATTGAAACTGATGTGTATTCAATTAGAAACCCTATGCAAATAATCTAAATATGTTAGTAATGATTTTTAATCCATTGTTCTTTCAATCCTTCTACTCTTTACCTGTAGAACCCTCTTGCCCCTTAGTTTTCACTTATCACTCAACGAGTCTTGTTCTGTGGCATGCTCTACAAATTGCTCCTCATCAGATAGTTCTCAATCATGTTGATTCATTTTTTTGGGCATTTTTACTGAAGAGGTGAACTATCAATTTAACGCAAGTTTTCTTCATTGAATGTTTTTTTTTCTGCAACCTGTATAATACATAGAGGCATCTTACCAGTGTAACTAGTTTGTTTAAACCATCAAGAGTTTTACTACTTCCTACCATGACATATATCATGATCCGCTTGGCGAAGCTGATCTTGCTGTAACTTTCAAACTTTAGCTTGATATATTAGGAAAAATCTATGTCTTGCCTTTCAACCCATCCACTGTAGACACATCCAGTCGATGTGGTTAAAAATCTCTTTGAAATCGATCAAGTCTTTAGTCATCCGCATGTTTTCTCCTCCTCTAGTAACATCTCTCTCTATATGTATGCCTCTATAGAGGCGACTTACCTTCCAGCAAATCCCTTTTGCTCTTTTGGCGCTGAGTTAACGATCACCATTGCTCCCTCGTGGTTGGGTTACTCTGCTATTTTTTGTGCCTCTAGATCTCTGTCGTACAGCTATATGGGGCAAGAAAAGACTAGATTAAATTTCATGATGCAAAACCCATAGTTTGTGATTCAGGGCATTGTTATTTCTTTCAGCTTAGGTCAAATCTGATAACGTTTTTCAACTAACAAGTTTCCTTATGTAATGGCCAATTGTGTGAATTTGTCTATTTTATCTGAAGTCGACTGGAAGATATATAGGAGATCTTTTAGATTTTCCAGTTTAGAAGGATTCTATAACATCAGTCCCACGATAGTGTTTGTCAAGTCTATGAATTTTAGAAGGATTTAATCATTACTTGTTTGAGTTTGACATATATGTAATTGATTGAATTCTAGGTAGGGATTAGATATATATATATTTTTGTAATTAATATTACATTACATTTACCAATTTTGTATCTGATCATGGCAGTAATTAATCATTTAATGGAATATGTCATCTTAAGATCATGATTTTGTTGTATTGAGTATTAGGTTAGGGAATCTAGTATTACCATTATTAGCCTTATTATATAACTATATTATTAAATGTATTTAATGGAATAGTTTTATTGATATCTAGCATTGAATTAGTGGTGTAATTAAAATAGCTAAATTTAATAATAGTTCCATGTCAAGAAGACTAGTAGTTATTAGGATATGACAATATTAAGTTTATAATCTCATAGCTTGGTATATGAGTAAGTGATAATATTATAGTATTATTGTAATTTTAACCTAGTTCAAGTAAGAGTTGTGTTCATGTCATCAATAGTTATGATCATTCCTAGTAGTCTCTGGTTCTTATAAAAGATGGGTTGTTGGCCTTGTAAATAAAATAACAATTTCGGGTACCAGAGTAGTATTATCTTTTGTCATTAGAAAAAGAAAATATTATATTAATTTTAATGATTCTGTGGTGATATGTTCATGTTGTCATTTTATTGTTATGGTGTCATATAGTCACTTAAATATGTATGTTCATAGTGTAAAACTAAATTAATACCTCAATGTGTAATGTTCTGTGGGTCATTTTTTTTTTAATTTCATTTTCTTTCTTCCACTCGAGAGGCTTAAAGCAATTGTTCATCTAATACTTTTAGGATAGTTAAATGAGAAAAATAGTTGACTAAGGATAGATTGCTTTATTTGGTTTAGTGTTGTTATGGTATTGAAAGTCCACATTGAATGGTTTGTAACCTAATTTTATTTAAATTTGGTTTAACTTTACTTGTATGTGTGTGAAGATTGGTTTTAGTGTTTGAATTAGGATAAGAGATATTTGGTCTTTTGTTTTTGGATTTCATTGTCGTATGTTTCCTATCCAAAGGCTTGTTTTGCAACCTTTGAGTTCTATGAATGTATTGTTTGAATCTGATATTTTAGAGAGAGAACTGGATTATTGAGGTTTGGACTCTTGGTATACCTCATGTTAATGTTGGCTTGTCAAGAGAATTGGAGGTATTTCTTGCATGCCCTTGTGTAGTCCTTGATTGGTTTGCGTCAACTAGGTGTACATAGGGGAGTGGCTTCCAATGCGGGGCCTGTGCCCTTAAGTGGCTGTCTGGGTAACCCATTGGAAGTGTTAAACAAGTGAAAACCTAAAAATTGACCTAGGGGGAAAGGGTAGACTTCACATTAACCAAGATAAGTATTTTTCCTCCCCCACACCTGTAGTGCTACTTTAGGCTAAGGGTGGTGGTGGTGCCCACCTAAGTTTTGTGTTTCAAGTATTCATCTACAGGCTTAAATCCTTCAAGTACTCATGCTATGCCTTGCCAAAAGTCTCAAAAATATTGCTTGAAGACCCTTGCAAAACCCAGAAAAACCCAAAAATCTTTTAGCTTCAAGTATTTTCATCACAAAGATTTCTCAGTTTCATCCTTTGTATTTATGTATGCATTCTTGAATGTATATTCGCACACACATTCACCATTGTATGTTTGCATATACAAAGGCAATATGCAAAGGAAAATATACAAGAGGTGGATATACAAGTCACAGATACAAGGGAAGTATGCAAGGGAGAGTGTAAAAGAGGCTTATCAGACCTTACATATCGACAACTCATTCTGAAGTTTCTCCGATGGGCTGATGGCACATACAAAGGGAGAATGCAAATAGAAATGTACATTGGCGAACATGCAAAGGTTCTTTCGGCCAGACTTCCCTTATCGGCAACTCAGCTAAAGATTCCCCCGATGGTTGATGCAATATACAAAGTGATGATATCAAGGGGATGATTGTATATGCAAAGGGCATATCGCTGAGACCTTACATATCGGTGGCTTATTTCCAATTCACTCCGATGGCCCGATGCTAAAGCATATGCAAGGAGAAGATACAAAGCCTGGGGCCCACCAAGCACACATACAAGGGGCAGATTCCTAGAATATTCCATGCTTGTATGTAAAGGTTGCATGCATATTGTCGTTGTATATTTGATATACAATGGGTAAGATACAATGGCCAGACTTCAAACAGACTCAAATCTGGTTAAATGGTGGTCGGGCCCGGAGGTGTATGCAAAGGGCATTGTATGTTGTATCTCATATACAACTGCGCATACAAAGTGAAGATACAAGTGAAATATGCAAAGTGGATGCGACCGAAAAGTAAACTACATGGGTGAAACTAGTGAAGTCCGCCATTGTATATTGGGGTTGTATGTTCCTAATATACAATCGAACATACAACAAACAACTGCAAAGAAACATGCAAGGTGGGAGCAGTCAAAGTCAATAGTCTTCAAAAGCATGGTGGGCCCACGCAGTTGTATGTCCCGGGGTGTATGTGCTATATACAATGCAAAGTGCAAAGAGATACGACCCAGACATGAAAAGAAAATGTGTTGTGGTGGATTTCAGTTTGGGGTCTGCGGGTTGTATGTTGCACATTGTATGTACGACATACAAGGTAATATACAAAGAATAAAGATGCAAGCCGGACCCAATTGAAATTTCAAATTGATTCATAATGGTTTTGGGGTCCGCACCTTATATATGTGGTGATTGTAGGTATATACAATCTTGTGTGCAACCACAAGTGCAAAAGAGGATGCAATGGCTCATTGACAAAACATTGTCTATCGGTAGACACTTCATGGATCATTCTGATGATCGATGGAGATACAATATTCAACGATGGAGATCCAGTGGCAGGCTGCCATGTGTCCGCAAACGGTTGTATGTATATGCAGTTGCATATACAAGGATTTGAATGTGCAATGGGTGAAAAGGGTAAAATGTATCTTCACACTGCGAAAGTCAAAGGGGCAAAAAGATGCCTGTGTGGCATGTTTTCATTGGTTGACGACTTTTCAAAGTGAGTGCCTGGGATTGCTCGTTTGAATTGAAGCTGCAGCTCTTGGCGGGAGGAAATGAGTCAACGTCCCTATTTCAAAATTTCATAGGAAGGTTTTCCTATGCATTCACAGCTGTCTGGGTAACCCATTGGAAGTGTTAAACAAGTGAAAACCTAAAAATTGACCTAGGGGGAAAAGGTAGACTTCACATTAACCAAGATAAGTATTTTTCCTCCCCCACACCTGTAGTGCTACTTTAGGCTAAGGGTGGTGGTGGTGCCCACCTAAGTTTTGTGTTTCAAGTATTCATCTGCAGGCTTAAATCCTTCAAGTACTCATGCTATGCCTTGCCAAAAGTCTCAAAAATATTGCTTGAAGACCCTTGCAAAACCCAGAAAAACCCAAAAACCTTTTAGCTTCAAGTATTTTCATCACAAAGATTTCTCAGTTTCATCCTTTGTATTTATGTATGCATTCTTGAATGTATATTCGCACACACATTTGCCATTGTATGTTTGCATATACAAAGGCAATATGCAAAGGAAAATATACAAGAGGTGGATATACAAGTCACAGATACAAGGGAAGTATGCAAGGGAGAGTGTAAAAGAGGCTTATCGTCGAGACCTTACATATCGACAACTCATTCTGAAGTTTCTCCGATGGGCTGATGGCACATACAAAGGGAGAATGCAAATAGAAATGTACATTGGTGAACATGCAAAGGTTCTTTCGGCCAGACTTCCCTTATCGGCAACTCAGCTAAATATTCCCCCGATGGTTGATGCAATATACAAAGTGATGATATCAAGGGGATGATTGTATATGCAAAGGGCATATCGCTGAGACCTTACATATCGGTGGCTTATTTCCAATTCACTCTGATGGCCCGATACTAAAGCATATGCAAGGAGAAGATACAAAGCCTGGGGCCCACCAAGCACACATACAAGGGGCAGATTCCTAGAATATTCCATGCTTGTATGTAAAGGTTGCATGCATATTGTCGTTGTATATTTGATATACAATGGGTAAGATACAATGGCCAGACTTCAAACAGACTCAAATCTGGTTAAATGGTGGTCGGGCCCGAAGGTGTATGCAAAGGGCGTTGTATGTTGTATCTCATATACAACTGCACATACAAAGTGAAGATACAAGTGAAATATGCAAAGTGGATGCGACCGAAAAGTAAATTACATGGGTGAAACCAGTGAAGTCTGCCATTGTATATTGGGGTTGTATATTCCTAATATACAATCGAACATACAACAAACAACTGCAAAGAAACATGCAAGGTGGGAGCAGTCAAAGTCAATAGTCTTCAAAAGCATGGTGGGCCCACACAGTTGTATGTCTCGGGGTGTATGTGCTATATACAATGCAAAGTGCAAAAAGATACAACCCAGACATGAAAAGAAAATGTGTTGTGGCAGATTTCAGTTTGGGGTCCGCGGGTTGTATGTTGCACATTGTATGTACAACATACAAGGTAATATACAAAGAATAAAGATGCAAGCCGGACCCGATTGAAATTTCAAATTGATTCATAATGGTTTTGGGGTCCGCGCTTTATATATGTGGTGATTGTAGGTATATACAATCTTGTGTGCAACCACAAGTGCAAAAGAGGATGCAATGGCTCATTGACGAAACATTGTCTATCGGTAGACACTTCATGGATCATTTCGATGATCAATGGAGATACAATATTCAACGATGGAGATCCAGTGGCAGGCTGCCACGTGTATGCAAATGGTTGTATGTATATGCAGTTGCATATACAAGGATTTGAATGTGCAATGGGTGAAAAGGGTGAAATGTATCTTCACACTGCGAAAGTCAAAGGGGCAAAAAGATACCTGCGTGGCATGTTTTCATTGGTTGACGACTTTTCAAAGTGAGTGCCTGGGATTGCTCGTTTGAATTGAAGCTGCAGATCTCAGCGGGAGGAAATGAGTCGACGTCCCTATTTCAAAATTTCATAGGAAGGTTTTCCTATGCATTCACAGCTACATTCTAGGTGAGAAAGTTCCTGAACACACAAATTGTTGTGTTTCCAAAGGCCGCAGGTTGGTTGGCCATTAATGGCAAATTTGTAGAAGTATGGGTCTGAATGGACGGGCTAGCTACCATCTTAAAGGAGAAAATCTCCAAGCGGCGACACACTTCCCAATTTCACCTGCTCCTTTCTTCTTCTTCTACCTAGAGTATTGAATGTATTGGGCACCATTTTGATGGTGCATTGTATCTGGCAGTATTTTGAATTGACCATGTAATTAATTGCTGAGTACACATCCTTGCTGTATATGAGGACTGTGTCACTCATTTTTTCGGTGGTTGAAGACTTGGGCAAATTTTTGGGAGGAATAACAAAAAATAGAGCATTTCTTGGTTGTTCTATCTCTTTTTGTGAGTTTATGAGTTGCATCTGAATGCAGGTTGCACACATGTTCAGTTTCATATCATTTATTTATGAAAAATGCTTCATGGCATGTGTTTAGCTATTTCTCTCTATTTGCTGTATTCATCCCTTCTTTTGAATTTGGTTGCTAAGGGTTACCTAGATTCTAGAATATAGACTTTTTATATTGCATGCTTGATCTGTGACTTCCATTCAAGGAGTAGATTAAACTGTTTTAGGTTAAGTATAAAAAAAATTGTATGGCAGTAGGGATGTTTGTAAGTAGAGATAGCTAAATACTCATTCTTGGGTGGTGTTTGTAAGGCAAATACCAGTCCTAACCCCTTGAAACTTGAATGCCAGTGCAAATCATTCATTTGTATATGTCTAGTTGACTCCTTGCCCTAAGATAGGCACCAGTCTGCCCTTGTGTAGTAGTTATGATCCAAAACCCCCTGCCTTGCATCCAAAAAATTAAAACAAATTATTTCATAATTCCAACTTGTTAGTTTGTAGGAGTAGGAATAGGACCCATGCATACTCTCATTCCTAACCAGTTAGATATGTCCAAGAACATTGCCAACCTTGTGATTTATCATGCCAATCTTGGTCCCAACATGAGAGTATTCTGTCTGTTATTGTAAAGCTAAATCTTTATGTCATTGGGTGAGTCAAAGTTACATCTTTAGCTATAGGGATACCCCCCTTGGTGCGACAGAACTAGAAGTGAAGGGGAGGCAGCTAACGCAACCTCCTATATTTGTTGGCTGAATCTGCCTGTGCATAGGAACTGGCAAACCCTCTACTGATTTAGAGAGAAAGACCTAACAAAGTGGAGACTCCACTGGGTAATCAAGCAATTTGAAGATATAGAAAACCCAGGTGAAGTTGTTGCAGCAAAACCAAATAAAGACCATGTGGTGCTCTACTAGTGTGATGAATCCAGAAAATAAAGGTGCCTTCATGATACTATGTCCTCTCTGTGGGAGGTGGCAACTCTGTTGATTGAACCTATCCAAAGCTGCAACATATTTCCAGGTATTCCATCTTTTCACTCAAAATGATTCAAATAGAGCAAAAATCTTGGTTGTGCTCTCAAAGAATACCATTTTTTATTGAAGGATATAAAGCCCTAAATTTCAAAGGAATAAGTGGTTACCCAAATGTTATCCCCAATAAGATTAGAAAATGTTTATCAAAATATAGTGGATCAAATTCTGAATCTGCAAACAAACATCTGTAAAATTTTTGTAATTTGATAGAAGATTATGAGGTAGAGGTTGAAGATGTAGTAATGAGACTGTTTGTTTAGTCATTAGAAGATGATGCTAGGGTCTGGTTTTCAGACCTGCCTGTGTGTTTAGTTTCTTCATGGGTAGATTTAGAAATTGCATTCCTAGAGCAGTTTGGTGAAAGATTTGATTTGGCCTCATTGATCATACATTTCATGAATATCCAAAAGGAAGATGAGGAACTTGTTCCAGCCTTTAATCTTAGATTTATTAAGTTGCTCAAGCAGATTCCTAAATATATGAGACCCAATGATGCATTGTGCTTGGTAATTTATTTGGCTGCATTTGATGAAGAAATTAGTTATTTATTGAGAGATAAAGAACCAACTACACTTCACCAGGCCTACAAATTTGCTATGGATATTGAAAATAGTCAGAAATATGGAATGCCAGTAGGTTTCATGACTACAAGCCTTCAAAATAGTTTTCAAAGTGAATATATTTCAGCTATCCCAGTGTGTTCATTGAGAGATGATTTTGCAAAGGGGAATGTATTTTAGAACAATGGGTTCAGTCATGATGTGATACATAAACATGAAGAAGATGTTGTAGAAAATGTAGGCACATCTTGTAATGGTGAGGACAAAGATTGTTATCAGCCTCTAGAAGAGAAGCCTGCAGATGTAAAAAGCCTTTCAAATGATGAAATGAAAGATAAACATGAAGTTGTGTCTTGCAGTAATAGGTATATCCCAGTTATTCATGATTATTTATATGAGGTGGATATGTAGAGCTTCACTCTAAATATAGAAAACATTGATTCAAGGGATGGCAGGGAATGTGTTGATGATTGTCAGCATTCAAACTCATGTGTGAGCCTTTCAGATGATGAAATATATATGGATGTTGAGTATGAGTGCTTCCTTGAAGATTATGACCACCTCTACAGTGCAGAGGTTGAAACTTTTACTTTTAATTATCAATGCATTGGTGAAGAGGAAAATTAGGGTCACTATTCAGATGTGAATGGACAAGTTGCAGATGTGTGTGCTCATATAGTTGGGGATAGTGTTGGTTGCAGGGGTGACTATGAAGATTTTAGCATCGGGTTGCACTTTGAGCTATCTATGCCTTCTCTTGAGGCATTCCAGGTGGACATTAATGATAAAATTGTTGAGCACAATGATGATGAATATTTGAATGTTTACAAAAATGAATATGATTATGAGATGTTGCTTGTGCTTGAATATTATGTGTTTAATACAGAGAAGCTCTTATTTTTTGAAGAAGGGCAAAATTGTTATATTGATTCAATTGTTTCATGTGAGTCTGTTATTTTTCTAAGCAACATCAGTGATTCATATGATCATGATAGTCTACTGCTGAGAATGGTAGATGCCTATGAATCTTGTTGTAGATGTGTTGAAGGAGAAAGGAGCAACAGCACAAATAATTGTAAAACAGGGTGCTATAGATGGTTAAATGTTTTCAAGCTTCATTTGAAGAAATCAAAAGAAAATTAGATATTTGACAAAGGAAAATACTGGTTTATCCTTTTTGGTGGCCCTGGGCCACCAAGTATATTTTTTTTTTTTAAATGTGATTTGTGATATAGGTTGGTGCAGCTTTGACTCTGTTGCCCAATGGATAAGGCCTGGTTTGCATCCCAGAGTTCTGGAGTTCTTGCCATGCCTGCAAGAGGCATGCATCCCCAGACAGAGCCAATGGTGGTGCCCACCTAAGTTTTGGGTTTCAAGTATTCATCTGCAGGCTTAAATCCTTCAAGTATTCATGCTATGCCTTGCCAAAAGTCCCAAAAATATTGCTTGAAGACCCTTGCAAAAAACCTAAAAAAACCCAAAAATCTTTTAGCTTCAAGTATTTTCATCACAGAGATTTCTCAGTTTCATCCTTTGTATTTATGTATGCATTCTTGAATGTATATTCGCACATACATTCGCCATTGTATGTTTGCATATACAAAGGCGATATGCAAAGGAAAATATACAAGAGGTGGATATACAAGTCGTAGATACAAGGGAAGTATGCAAGGGATAGTGTACAAGGGGGTTATCATCGAGACCTTACATATCGGCAACTCATTCTGAAGTTTCTCCGATGGGCTGATGGCACATACAAAGGGAGAATGCGAATAGAAATGTACATCGACAAACATACAAAGGTTCTTTTGGCCAGACTTCCCTTATTGGCAACTTAGCTAAAGGTTCCCCCGATGGCCGATGCAATATACAAAGTGATGATATCAAGGGGATGATTGTATATGCAAAGGGCATATCACCGAGACCTTACATATCGGTGGCTTATATCCAATTCACTCCGATGGGCTGATGATAAAGCATATGCAAGGAGAAGATACAAAGCCTGGGGCCCACCAAGCGCACATACAAGGGGCAAATTCCTAGAATATTTTGTGCTTGTATGTAAAGGTTGCATGCATATTGTCATTATATATTTGATATACAACGGGTAAGATACAATGGCCAAACTTCAAATGGACTCAAATCTGGTTAAATGGTGGTCAAGCCCGCAGGTGTATGAAAAGGGCATTGTATGTTGTATCTCATATACAACTGCGCATACAAAGTGAAGATACAAGTGAAATATGCAAAGTGGACGCAACCGAAAAGTAAACTACATGGGTGAAACCGGTGAAGTCCGCCATTGTATATTGGGGTTGTATGTTCCCAATATACAATCGAACATACAATGAACAGATGCAAAAAAACATGCAAGGCGGGAGTAGTCAAATTCAATAGTCTTCGAAAGCATGGTGGGCCCGCGTAGTTGTATGTCTCGGGGTGTATGTGCTATATACAATGCAAATTACAAAGAGATACAACCTGGACGTGAAAAGAAAATGTGTTGTGGCGGATTTCAGGTTGGGGTTCGTGGGTTGATTGTTGTACATTGTATGTGTGACATACAAGGTAATATACAAAGAATAAAGATGCAAGCCGGACCCGATTGAAATTTCAAATTGATTCATCATGGGTTTGGGGTCCGCACCTTGTATGTGTGGTGATTGTAAGTATATACAATCTTGTGTGCAACCACAAGTGCAAAAGAGGATGCAATGGCTTGTCGGCAAAAAATTGTCTATCAGTGGACACTTCATGGATCATTCTGATGACCAATGGAGATACAATATTCAGCGATGGAGATCCAGTGGCAGGCTACCACATGTCCGCGAATGGTTGTATGTATATGCAGTTGCATATACAAGGACTTGAATGTGCAATGGGTGAAAAGGGTAAAATGTATCTTCACGCTGTGAAAGCCAAAGGGGCAAAAATATACATGCGTGGCATGTTTTCATTGGTCGACGACTTTTCAAAGCGAGTGACTGGGATTGCTCGTTTGAATTGAAGCCGCAGATCTCGGCGGGAGGAAATGAGTCAACGGCCCTGTTTCAAAATTTCATAGGAAGGTTTTCCTATGCATTGACAGTTGCATTCTAGGCGGGAAAGTTCTTGAACATGCAAATTGTTGCATTTCCAAAGGCTGCGGGTTGGTTGGCCATTAATGGCAAATTTACGGAAGTATGGGTCTGAATGGACGGGCCAGCTACCATCTTAAAGGAGAAAATCTCCAAGCGGTGGCACACTTCCCAATTTCACCTGATCCTTTCTTCTACTTCTGCCTGGAGCATTGAATGTTTTCGGCACCATTTTGATGGTGCATTGTATATGGAAGTATTTTGAATTGACCATGTAATTAATTGCTGAGTACACATCCTTGCTATATATGAGGAATGTGTCACTCATTTTTTTGGTGGTTGAAGACTTGGGCAAATTTTTGGGAGGAATAACAAAAAATAGAGCATTTCTTGGTTGTTCTATCTCTTTTTGTGAGTTTATGAGTTGCATCTGAATGCAGGTTGCACACATGTTCAGTTTCATGTCATTTATATATGAAAAATGCTTCATGGCATGTGTTTAGCTGTTTGTCTCCATTTGTTGTATGCATCCCTTATTTTGAATCTGGTTGCTAAGGGTTACCTAGATTCTAGAATATAGACTTTCTATATTGCATGCTTGATCTGTGACTTCCATTCAAGGAGTGGATTAAATTGTTTTAGGTTAAGTATGAAGAAGATTGTACAGCAGCAGGGATGTTTGTAAGTAGAGATAGCTAAATACTCATTCTTGAGTGGTGTTTTTAAGACAAATACCAGTGCTAACCCTTGAAACTTGAATGCCAGTGCAAATCATTCATTTGTATACATCTAGTTGACTCCTTGCCCTGAGATAGGCACCGGTCTGCCCTTGTTTAGTAGTTATGATCCAAAACCCCCTGTCTTGCATCCAAAAAATTAAAACAAATCATTTCATAATTCTAACCTGTTAGTTTGTAGGAGTAGGAGTAGGACCCCTGCATACTCTCATTCCTAACTACTTAGATATGTCCAAGAACATTGCCAACCTTGTGATTTATCATGCAAATCTTGGTCCCAACATAAGAGTATTTTGCCTATTATTGTAAAGCTAAATCTTTATGTCATTGGGTGAGTCAAAGTTACATCTTTAGCTATAGGGATACCCCCCTTGGTGCGGCAAAACTAGAAGTGAAGGGGAGGCAACTCACGCAACCTCCTGTATTTGTTGGCCGAATCTGCCTATGCATAGGAACTGGCAAACCCTCTGCTAATTCAGAGAGAAAGACCCAACAGGTGGGATGAGAGGGTTTTGGTTTCTACATGTGTGACCTATGGGGTTGGCGCCTAGAGAGAGGCTGTCAGGGTAACCATAGATGGGGGCTGGCATCTTGAGAGAGATAGTCAGGGTAACCCATAATGAACCATGTGATGACACTCCTTCCTTTTGCACTCTAGTTTGCCCTTTTCTCTTGCCTCTAGATGTTGATTGTTGAGTTCAATTATGTCTTCATGTGAAACCTGAGGTATTCCTAATTCTAGTTAGTACTTTTGTTCTTGCTTTTGTCAGGGGACCTCATTGTTATCTCCTAGCTCAAGGTGTGGACCTCAGGGTTCCACATGGTTGGGTGGAAGAACTTAATCCATAGGTTTTCTTTGGCATCTTGGTTCGTGACAAATGTGTTCCAGTTTTTGATCTACCACTACATTAGTAGATTTGTTATATGCTTCCAGAATTGTATAACCATGACTTATATTGTAATTTGTTGTAATCAGTCAAGAAGCCTTGTAATTATGTAATCATATATTTGATCTCATTTGTACGTATGCACAATTTGTAAACAAAAGGTTTTAATCTTTCTATGATGTAACAAGACTACTTATGGACATTTATGATGTAATATGTTGTCAATAATCTATGCGTTATTAATGCAATTATGTTCCCTAGAGATGTTAGTGTATTGAATGGTTTAAATGATGTTACTTCCTCTAGTGATTAATGCATTTACTTGTTTAAAAAAAAATTGCATTTTATTGCTTAGTTTTAACCTAACTCTCTAGGGTTGCATGATGAGGCATTACAGAGCCGCACTGCTGTGGAATGACACCACCTATTCAGTAGGGCCACGATCTTGTTGAAGTCAAAGATACCAAAAGTACAACTATGTGAACTATGATTGGTTGCACGTGAACTGTGATCAGATTGTGATGTTTAGCTACATCATGCACTGAGAATATGACATGTATGTGAAGAGCTTACAGGTTGGGAGTGAGAGGAGTGAATGACTATGTAGAAGAAAGGAAGACCTATAGATTTGAAAGATTGAACTGAAAGAGGCCATTTAGGGACCTATTGTAAATTTGATCTTTGATTTATTTTGTAGATTGAATAAAAATTATTTTGTTTTGTTGCAATCTTAAGTTGGTTTGCAAATTAAGTTTATGAGCAAAGAGTTTCTTGTGTGTGCATGTAAATTATGTGTATTGTTGAGCAAGAGGGAGCTTCTTGCATCAAAAACTTAAGAGAAAAAACATGGGTTTGAAATATAATAAATTCAATATCAAGAGATTTAAATAATAATTAGGGGCATTATTCAAGATTCTATGAACAAAGACATTACAAGATAAGTTTGTTAAGTGAAACCCATGAAGTTGAAGTAGAGTGTTTGAAAACTAGACAATGAGTATAATTGGTCATGGTGATCAAAACATTCATAACACCTTAGTCCTAGGCTCCTAATCACTAATCAAATTCTAAGTTCTAGTTTCTAGCTTTATGTGGCATTTTCACAATCACTTAAAGAGAACTATCCACCAGAAAAGAGACAAACTCCATAGTCCTTCACCATTATTTTAGATTCTCATTCTTATATATTCAGATAAATTTATTTATAATAATCAATTTTAACCCCTTTAAATTTAATCATTTATATTAGTCAAAATTTTATCTTAAATCCTCTTTATAGACTATTCTTAAACATAATCTACTTTAATGGTCAAAGGTAAATTTTGGTGAGTAAAAATAAGACAATTATTTATCACTTTTTGGTGTGGATTAGGTGTAAAAATAGTATTGATTGTTGGACTATTGAAACATGTAATGTTTAAGTAGAGTGTACTTTATATAGGGTGTGATTGATTACCACAAAATTATCAATGTAAATATGTTTATATACGTATATTAGTTTTCTACTCTTGGCTCAAATATTCTTAAGAATACAATTTGAAAATAACTAAAGAATGTTCTTAAATAACACAACATATCGCACAAATCAACACATATATTTGTCAAGTCACCTCATGATGACTAGTAGGAAAGTGTGCTAAATTGAAATTTGAATTTGATTACTAAAAAATAGCATGGATTAATCCCACACTAGTAAACCAAAACATTAATAACAAATAAAAAATTTAGAAATTAAAACCAATTTTTAAAAATGAATGCAATGAAAACAAACTAAAATTAAATTATAAATTAAATTATATATATATAACTTATTATTACATAAAGAACACTATGATTAAAGTGAGCCCAAATCAAGGGCATGGGTATGCAATTTTCACTTACAAAAGCATAATGATATAGAGTTTTTTAACATCTCTGGTAGTAGTGCTCTAGCATTGATTAAGACATAATAATCAGAAAGCTTCCCATACCTTCCCACAATGGGTATATCACGTTCAATTCCACATAGGAATGATGTTTGTCATTTTGTAGGCGAGATGAGTTTGAGTATTAATTTAACCCATAGGCTTTTATATGTGAGCATTATAATGCTCGGAATTGTATCACACCGTGAAAAAACTTCACACCGGAAAATTTCTCACTCGTTGGTTGTTCCTATCAGCGTATTCCTTGAACCTACTATGGGTGCAAACGCTAGTTTATAAGTAATGAAGGGGAAGAGCAATGTGAATTGGGCTTGATCGAAGAAAGGAAACAAAGTGATGTTGCAGCGGGTTTAACTTGTTCGAGACGACAAAGAAAAAATAAAGAAAAATGTATGGATAATAAAGTAGGAGGACCATTACGAACTTAACGGATAGATTGTCGGTTATGAAGTTTGACCCTGTCTACCACTAGTAGATGACAGCGTAGCCCAATAATCGCTAAAGTTCAAAGTTTTCCATTCAGGCCTCGAATCTTATCTTGTAGCTTTGCCGTAGGATTATTCCATCGGTAGACATCTTGGAAGGTAGCCACTCTGAGCTCTCACATCTCTTTCATGCTAGATAATTTTTGGTACATTCCTAGCAATAAACAATCATACGGTAATTCTAAGCCAAGATATGATCTCAGAAAATATCAACAAGAAAACAGCTTCAGCAAAGAGTGGTATAAACTTTTTATCTTCACTATATATTGAAATATAATGAAATATAATAATAAATGGTTTGAATATAACTTAGAAATTTTGAAGACAAATAGAAAGAATTTGCACAAACTTCAATTATTTGTTATATTCTCAAAACTTTGTTCCAAGGTGTAATAAGTATGCAAACCTTGTTCCAATGTGACATAAGTATGCAAATCACTTGTTCCATGAGGCAAACATGAGTGCCAACACTTGTGCAATGCTCTAACTTGATTGATGTAGTGTTGTTGAACATATTCCAAGAGAGTGGATATGCAAATCAATGCCTAGGAGTTAAAATGTATATACAAGACCCTTCAAATTTCAAGAGTTATTTGCATATTAATGCATTCATTAGTTGTATTACGGGGTAGACATGTGTTCATTGTGGTGTACAGATGTTGGCCATGGCATTTTACAATTTTTCTTTTAGAACAAGTGGCAAGCATGTCAAAATCAAAGAAACAATCAAGTTTAATAGTTGCATACAAGCCAACCTTCTTCCTAGGATGCCTTGAATCATCCCAAGACTCCAACAACTTTGCATACAAGTCCTTAATGATTCAAAATCAACAGAAACCAACACTTTCTTATGAAGGAACTCCTAAACTATTCATTCCTCGACTAACTAGAAAAATAATCGACCATTTGATTCTAGAAATGTTTTAATTTTTGGATCATACCTTCCCAGTTAAGAGACTTATGGTCCTCAAAAACTTAGGGACTTGTTAGGTGTGGAAATTTCTTTGCAACTATAAAGGAAAAATAAAATTCCCTAAAATTAGTCTTGTTATATAGGGAAAAGAGGATGAATGATGGCAAGTGTAAAAACTAGATCAAAACCCTCTTCCACTATAAAATTCAAGGACAAGATTGAGCTAAATCACAACCAAGGAGAAGGTGGACTCAACTATAGATCTTGTGCTCTTGTTTGCTATGGGAAAATGTGTTTTAACCAAGATTTTTTTATCAAACCCTAGGTTAAGTATGAGTAAAATCCTAGTTATGAGATACTCAACTTGTAATAGATAAACAACAATAGAAACCCATAATATAAATGTGCACAAATCATCAAGGAGATATCAAAACATGTTTCACAGAAGCTGGAAAGTCAGAGGACGAATTTAGCAACTGCCCCAATCCAGAAGTGATAATCTGCCAAAGCTTAGAACTAAGAAGATGCTGTAATTGATGGCCAAAAACTAGATCTAGAACTAGAAAACCCAGAAGACTAGGGCTCCAAGTGCCCAAATCTCTTCAGAGGAATATTTTGGAACTTCTACTGGATCCCAAAACTTTGATTCCTATACTACCTTCTTCCAACTCCACTTTCCCCAAAACATGAACCTGTAACCTACACACAAGACAACGAGAGAGGGGTTTGGGGGTTGTGGTGTTTAGGGATTTGCTTCAATCAAATCTTAGGTTAGCATTCATGCTTTCCCAACATCGTTGTTAGAGAGAGCATGCCCTTGCAGGGTAGAGGCTAAATAGAATCCAAATGATGAAATGATTCAAATAGCAATGATGTCACCTCAAAGGTGAGGTTCTTAGGAGGATGAAGATCTTTCAACTCATAAGGAGATGGATGATGATTCCAAATCTGCAACAAACACACACAATACAAACACAAATTTGCAACAATAAAAAAATAAATGCTTTGAATGCTCTTTGCTCCAATATCATAAGTTCACAATATCCATCTAGGTTAATAATGAATTCGAAAACACACTTATATATGCTTTCCTACTAACATTCATGTTATTAAATCACAAAAACTGACAAAGAGTGACCATTTTCAAAGGTCCTAGGTCGACATAAAATTAGTTTACCCCGACCAATCAGGGAGGACTTGGGCGGTTTACACCCAAGTCTAGGGGCCCAATTTGAGTCTAGGATAAGGTTATTGAAGGGCCCAACATCCCAAATTCATATGGGTGTCGGGCTATTTTCTTCGGGATGATCAATTATAATGCATATTGAGATAAATAGGACTTAGGAGCTAAACTAGGAGGTAGAAAGGCATGTGTCCACTTTGTACTCCATAAGGAGTCTATGCTAATCTAGTAAATATATAGATATTTAAGCATAAATCAACTAAGACAAATTAATTGAGAGTTGTGCATGTATTTTGATTATGGTAATAATTACATGTAGAATGTAAATAGAAACAATTTTACTTAGCTCTATGACTGAAGACTATAGAAAGACTAATGTAGCTTTTAATGTAAAATGCATTTGGATCTAGAATAGACTATATCAAACCCCCATTCATCTTGGGATCAGAATACTTTGTTTTGACTGTGTGGGATCAAGTTGAGGTCAAGTCTATAACTATACATTTATCCATCTACAAACTTGATTTGGCATTCTATAGAACTCTATTTTTGAATGCTAATCATATTTTCTTCCTCCTTTACTAATATCTAAAGGCTAGCGGGATTCAAAAAACCTTTCTTGGGCTATCAATATTTTACAAGGAAACGAGTTCCTGTAGTTCCGAACCCATGAAAAATGTTAGGAATTTACAGGTAGATCAAACCAATTCTACATAACCCAAAGGAGATAATGATGCATACAATGTTACAGATTTACCATAATGTAAAGATCAATAGACAATAAAAAAGATAACATAAGATATACCCTGGGAAAACCCTCATTGAGGGAAAAAACCTAGCCTCCAAAAGCATCCATACTCAATATATTATTCAACAATAAGAAATTACAATACACTCATAGAGTCTCCACAAACACCTCTAAAACATCAAGCTCCTCTATTGCAACCTCCATGTATCCAAGCATGAATCCACACATCCTATGCCATGCTTTACAATATGCAATCTCAAGAGAAAAACTCAATACAATGATAGCATCTCACACAACCTATAAAACAAGAGCCAACCCTAACCACTAACTATGTGTTTGCTTCTATAGACTCAAGCTCACACAAATACAACTTGTGGTATTGGATAAAAACAATGTGACTCAAAACCATGAGCACAAAACCATTGACCCCAATATTTATTATTTTACACAAATAATAAATATTTGCCTTATGTCTCCCAATGTTAAATACAACTTTTACAAGTGATAACAAATAAATATGTATTGTGGATAAACACATCACTTAAGATGCACCACAAAAGAATATTTATTTTACATAATTAAATTAATTAATGTTATGCAAGGTGAACAACACCTTTTTCCCAACATTCTCCCACTTGTTGTATACATTGCATAAGGGTCAATCAATGAAATACATTATCATAGGCCAAAATGAAACCACATGAATCTCCAACATGCTCTTATGCTCCATCAAGATACCTGCAATAAAATCAAAGTAATCATCATCTTGAGCAAGAAATCCTCTCATCCTCCGATGTGCCACCTATGGAAGAAAAGGAACATGCCAAGTTGAAGATGAACCAATCCAAAGAACACTAGCATCAAATCCAAGTGATAACAAAATCTCCAAGTAGCTATCAAACAAAGAAAACTGACATGAATGGAAATAGCACCACAACATATACTAATACATCCAACCATCCAGACCTCATAGGTATCAACAACATCAGTAAACTCGTGCCAACAACATATCAAACGCATATATTGCAATAACAAGCTCCATGTATAAAACCTATCAATGAAGAACACATACATCTAGGAGTTCCCACTGCATGGGTAATGTCAAATCTGAAAATAGATCCAAGGCATACCAAGTCTACCAATCAACACTCAAACTGATGTGTGGCTAATCAACAAGCCAATGTAGTATCAAGAACACTTACAATGATCCACACATGCAAGATAACACACTACATACTCTCTCACATGTCACTATAACTATCCCAAGTCCAACCATATCAACATGATCCTCCAAGAAGTAGCCATAAGACAAAGAGAAAACCTATAAATCGTAATGTCCTACCAACACCTCAAAGTGCAAAGCTATGTTAAGTATGATCTCCTCTACAACCCCAAATGAAAAGCCTCAACAACATCTAATCATTCAATCTCATAAATCAAATGAACATATGTATCATGTAACCAACATGGATGTAAGCCTCTCTAACCAAGGAAGATCAAACTCATAATCATTCCATAACCAAGAATAAGCCCAATCACATCTCCTAAACTCCTCATAGTGGAAATCATAAATCAAACCATGTGAATAAGGAGATAACCATGCTAACATCCCTCAAATGAACCCTCTAGAATCAATAACCATAGCTCAAGATCCATAACCATGAGAAGATAAAACATAAAGCAAAATGCATCTAAAAGGATGGGCAATACCTTATAGATGATAAACCACTGAGCAGACCAAGGTGGGGAATGAGAATGCCCCTTTAGGATACACCAAGTCACATAGACTCTTTCCAATAATAGTCTCCTCTAGGTCAAAATGAACTCATGTCCATATCTAGGTGTAGGCTCCTTGATCTATCTGCTGAAACATCTAATGAGTAACCATCTCAACAAATGTCTCTAATCCCATGAGAACTCCAACCTCACCTAGGTCTCCAAGTATCCAAGAGTACCTCCATGATCAATCCATGCTAAACTCCAAATGCAACATCGCACTATCATGAAGCTCCCAAGCACATGATCAATGTACTCATTACCAAGAGATCCAACAAGATCACTATCAATGCTCTTACTGCACATCTGCATAATCAAGAAGCCCATCATGACACCATGATCTAACCATCTCCTTCTAGGAGATCACATGCATCAATGAACACATTATGTCTCAAGAGAACCTGTATCATGTCAAAACTCCAATGCACAATCAAGAGTACATCAAGACACAATATCAACATCTCTAAACAAAGGATCAACATGTCAAACTGACAAGTCATAAACTGACACCTCAACCAAAACTCCAAGAGTCAACCATGGTAAACAAGGATGTCAAAATGTCCAACAACATGAAGATAACCTTCTACTAACAATAGAACTCAGGATGTCAAAGCACTCTCATTGAAACATGAATCATAATCCAAGAGCCTCTCCAAGACACCCACAACCACTGAAGATCACCCATCACTAATGATGAATCCATATCACTACCAAAGCTCCCACTGAAACGTGGCACTGAGCTATACATGACAACAAGGTAACCATCTTCTAAATGAAGATCATCCATGACCCCTAACACAATCAAGGAATCCTGTTGTAACATCAACAACTCCCAAAAGGTAAAGTGAAACCATGATCTCCAAACTAAGAAGATAAAACCATCACTGTCAAAAGCTCACATAAAACCGTGTCTCCAAGCTATCCATAACATCATGATAAACATACTATAAGTCCCAATAACTAACTATCCAGGAAATCTAATCATCCATCCTCTTATTTCAATTTGCAACATACCAATGTATAAATGACCACTGACAAGGCCAACTAACAAAGTCTGCATAAACACTGAATCAATTTTGTGGATTAAGACAATCCACATTCGATTCAACTCACTATAGCAAAGGGGTAGCGAATTCACAAAACTACATAACTCAAAGATCCAAAACACATGTAACATGCAAACTCATTATCACATTAGTAACCTACAAACTGAAATAACAAAGAAGACAACCTATAGACTCCAAGACTCAAACACCAAATCAATGCTAGATTAAATTTTCTAAACAAGTCCACAACACAAGTAACCATAGTTAAGGAACTACCAAACATCTAGGAGATAAGAACAATCCTCTAAAACTACACCACAACACCACCTATAATCATGAATCAAACATCATAGCCCATACCTGTCAATTGCATACATGATCATGTTGTGTCAATGCAAAAGTGTACCTACATATACATGACACCATAATCATCATCAACGTTGTACATCTACTCAACTCCCATTAAAATGAGACTCCAAGTCTCACACGTGTAGCAATCATGTCCTCAAACTAGAAGACAATCTGTGTACCTGTCTCCATCAAAGCTTAAACTCTGAAAACACTTGTAAACCTGTAACTGGATGTACCAAATCCGAAAACCTGCTATACCATGTTGATGGTCACATAGCAACACCCACTTCCACAAGTTTGTGCCCAAAAATCCATCCGAATGCACTCATAATCACACCCTGAATATCCAGCTCCCACAAATGATCAAACAAGTATCAAACTCTCTTTGCACACCAAACCAAAAATCTACACAATCTAATCTATAGTACACAACAATAGCTCTCCAATGCCATCCGAAATTGAAAATCTAATTCCGTATGCAAAAGTTATGAGCATAAAACTATCTCAGAGAAATGCCTGACTTCAAGGCACTAAATTCTGACACAAATAGAAAGTCTAATCACCAAACCTACATCACTATGTAGTGCTCAAAGAGACCTTTTTGATGCCTATAAGAAGTTAAAAATCCGACACCGTGGACAAAAGTTATGCCCCTTGGAAGAGAATACCCTCTAAGGGCTAAAAAGGGGCCCTAGGTGACCCGTCTGTTTGATGACATCATCATTGTACCCTACTGATGTTAGCATGACTAAGTGCTAACACAAGCAATAATGTGGCGCTGACTGGGTGTACTACTGGTGGTGACTGGGAAGATTTCTAAGGTTATAAAATTTGTTTCATTCCCATTGACTCCAAAAGGCATTTCAAAAATTTTAAAGGAGGTTTTAATAAATTTTTAAGTCCGTTGTCATATCAAATTTTTCTGCCTGCTAATTTTTTTTTTTAATTTTATAAGCCCCATGGGGGCAGGGGCACCCCTGCCAGTGGCAGCCAGGGGGGGCAGACCGACCCGACGGAGCTGCCGAAGCCAGAAGCCTTAGGGCCTTCCGACCCTGCCAACGCCGGCCGGAGGCTGACCGGGAGCCGACAGGGCCGACCGGCACTAACGCCGATGGTACCTCTACCAGTACCCCTCTGTCATTGCAATACGGGGATCTATAGACCCCCTTGCAACAATTCTTTTTTTAATTTTTAAACTTGCTTTTTTTTCACATGCAACTTTTATTTTTATTTTTTTTAACATGCAATTTTTATTTTTAATTTTCCAAACTATAGTAACTCATGCAAAATTAATTTTTAATTTTTGCAAACTATATAAAGCAATTTTATGTAGGAAAATAATTAAATTTTTTTCTTGTACCTGCAAATCCATACGATGATACAGTCAACTTGGGCAAGGGAAATTTTTTTTGTTTTTTTCTCCAGTGACCTAAATAGGTCAAATTTTATATCAATCTTCATCTCTCAGGCCACCTGAATCCAATGGTAAGGTCCATTTTTACACAGTAGGTCATTTGTGAAAAATCCCTCCTCAAAATGCTCACAAAGCACATTCAAGAAACCCTTTTTTGAACTCAGATTTATAAACCTAGATCTGTAAAATAATCACCACAAATTTGCAACCCTAGTTTTGCACTAGATCTACACAAACAAGGGTTATAACAAAACATAAATCTGTGAAACCACACAAACTCAAACCATGGTTCTGATAATATGGCTACTAATCTCATAGATATGCAAAACAATGTTAACCCACAATTCCTTCCAAAAAATCTCAAGATAGAGGAAAACACCTAGAACCATAATTGTATAGAAGTAGCATGAAAGTATATGCAAGCCATGAAAAACCTTAAAGCTCTAATAGGTCACTTGTTAGGAATATACAGGTAGATCAAACCAATTCCACATAACCCAAACGAGATAATGATGCATACAATCTTATAGATTTACCATTATGCAAATATCAATAGACAATCAACAAGATAACACAAGATATACCCTGGGAAAACCCTCATTTAGGGAAAAAACCTAGCTTCCAAAAGAATCCATACTCAATGTATTATTCAACAATAAGAAATTACAATACACTCATAGAGTCTCCATGAACACCTATGAAACATCAAGCTCATCTAATGCAACCTCCATGTATCCAAGCATGAATCCACACCTCCGATGCTATGCTTCACAATATGTACTCTCAAGAGAAAAACTCAATACAATGATAGCCTCTCACACAGCCTGTAAAATAAGAGCCAACCCTAACCACTAAACATGTGCTTTCTTTTATAAACTTAAGCTCACACAAATACAACTTGTAGTATTGGATAAAAACAATGTGACTCAAAACCATGAGGACAAAGCCATTGACCCCAATATTTATTATTTTACACAAATAATAAATATTTGCCTTATGTCTCCCAATATTAAATACAACTTTTACAAGTGATACCAAATAAATATTTAATGTGGCTAAACATATCACTTAAGATGCACCACAAAAGAATATTTATTTTACATAATTAAATTAATTAATGTTATGTAAGGTGAACAACACCTTTTTCCCAACAAAAAGTAATGAGGAACAATAGAAGACAACACTCTTTAGTCCTACATATGGTCCTTTGCATGTTCACCCAATCTAGACTCTTATTATCCACCAATTGAAGTGTGAGATGCAAATGATAAGAAAATATAGATCTCGACATCCTTGAATATTAAAATTAATATATTCAATACCTTTAAATGCAAGGACATAGCAAGAAATAATTCAAATTTGTTTTTAGTTATCCCTTAGAGGGTAAATGATTTGTCATAGTTGACTAAAAAATTAATTTTAGGGGGTCAAGTTTGTGGGTTTGAAGACAAACCTAAAATTCTAAACTAGACCTAAGATCAAAAAGTTGGTAGATCAAGGTGGAGAATGTTAAAGCCTATTATTTTTCTAGGGTTTTAAATTATTTCTTCAGGGCATAAATCCTAAGTCCAAAAACCCTAAATCCTTCTCCTTATTTACTTTGAGGCTTATTTTTCGTTGTTGACGTCCCAGCCCTAGTTACCGCTCATTTAAGTTATGAATTGAGCCTTTGTAGGTCATGTTTCACCAGCCCCTTTGTCCTAGGTTACTGTTTGATAGCCCATGAACAATGAAAATATTAAAGTTTTTAGCATTTAGGTGGAGCAGTCAAGTGTGCCATTGACACATGGTAGTTTATCACGTGCCTGCGAGCTTCTAAAGTTTGTACCTTGTTGGGACCGTGCGCTTCTACAGAATGGTGTCACCTATATAGTAGGGCCACAATCTTGTTGATGTTAGAGATACTTGATGTTCAGCTATGTGAATTGTGATTGGTTGCATCTGAATTGTGATCAGATTGTGAGGTTTAGCTGCATCATGCACTGAGAATATAACATGTATGTGAAGAGGTTGTAGGTTGGGAGCGAGATGAGTTGATGACTTGCTAGAGGAAAGGAAGACTTGTAGATTTGAAGGATTGAACTAAGGGAGGCCACTAAGGGTCGTATTGTAAATTTGATCTTTGATTTGTTTTGTAGATTGAATCAAATTTATTTATTTTTTGTTGCAATCTTAAGTTGGTTTGCAAATTAAGTTTATGAGCAAAGAGTTGGTTGCGTGTGCAAATAAATTGTGTGTGTTGTTGGGCAAGAGGGAGCTTCTTCCATCAAAAACATAAAAGAAAAAACATGGGTTTGTAGTATAATAAATTCAATATCAAGATATTTAAATAATAATTAGGGGCATTATTCAAGATTCTATGAACAAAGAGATTATAAGATAAGTTTGTTAAGTGAAACCCATGAGGTTGAAGTAGTGTTTGAAAACTAGACAATGAGTATACTTGGTCATAACCGCGAAAACATTCATAACACCTTAGTCCTAGGCTCCTAGTCACTAATCAAATTCTAAGTTCTAGTTTCTAGCTTTATGTGGTACTTTCACAATCACTTAAAGAGAACTATCCACCATAAAAGAGACAAACTCCATAGTCCTTCATCATTATTTTAGATTCTCATTCTTATATATTCAAATAAATTTATTTATATTAATCAATTTTAACCTCTTTAAATTTAATCATTTAAATTAGTCAAAATTTTATCTTAAATCTTCTTTATAGACTATTCTTAAACATCATCTACTTTAATGGTCAAAGATGAATTTTGGTGAGTAAAAATAAGATAATTATTTATCACTTTTTGATGTGGATTAGTTATAAAAATAGTATTGATTGTTTGACTATTGAAACATGTAATGTTTAAGTAGAGTGTACATTATATATGGTGTGATTGATTAGCACAGAATTATCAATGTAAATATATTTATATACGTATATTATTTTTCTACTCTTGGGATGAATATTCTTAAGAATACAAGTTAAAAATAACTAAAGAATGTTCTTAAATAACACAACATATCGCACAAATCACACATATATTTGTCAAGTCACCTCATGATAACTAGTAGAAAAGGGTGTTAAATTGAAATTTGAATTTGAGTACTCAAAAATAACATGGATCAATCCCATAATGATATATAAACTTATTATTACATAAAGAACACTATGGTTAAAGTGAGCCCAAATCAAGGACATGAGCATGCAATTTTCACCGTTACAAAAGCATAATGATGTAGAGTTTTTTAACATCTATGGTTGTAGTGCTCTAGCATTGATTAAGACATAACAATAAGAAAGCTTCCGATACCTTGCCACAATCACGTTCAATTCCACGTAGGAATGATGTTGTAGGCGAGATGAGTAAGAGTATTGATTTATAAGTAATGAAGGGGAAGCCCAATGTGAATTGGGCTTGACCGAAGGAAGGAAAGAAAGTGATGTTGCAGCTGGTTTAACTTCTTCTAGACGACGAAGAAAAAATCAAGAAAAATGTATGAATAATAAAGTAGGAGGCCCACTACGAATGGATAGACTGTCGGTTATGAAGTCTGACTCTGTCTACCACTACTAGATGACAGTGTAGCCCAATAATCGCTAAAGTTCAAAGTTTTCCATTCAGGCCTCGAATCTTATCTTGTAGCTTTGGCGTAGGATTATTCCGTCGGTAGGTATCTTGGAAGCTAGCCACTCTCAGCTCTCACAAAACTGACATCTTTTTCATACTAGATAATTTTTGGTACATTCCTAGCAATAAACAGTTAGACGGTAATTCTAAGACAAGATATGATCTAAGAAAATATCAAGAAAATAACTTCAGCAAGAGGGGTATAATTTTTTTATCTTCACTATGCAATGGTCAAGTATATCGAAATATAACGAAATATAATAATAAATCATTTGAATATAACTTAGAAAGCTTGATGACAAATAATAAGAATTTGCACAAACTTCAAGTATTTTTTATATTCTCAAAACCTTGTTCAAATGTGATATAGGTATGTGAATAACTTGCTCCATGAGGTAAACATGAGTGCCAACACTTGTGCAATGTTCTAACTTGATTGATGTAGTGTTCTTGAACATTCTCCAAGAGAGTGGACAAGCAAATCAATGACTAGGAGTTGAAATGTACATGGAAGCCCCTTCAAATTTAAAGAGTTATTTGCATATTGATGCATTCATTAGTTGTACTACAGGGTAGACATGAGTTCTTTGTGGTGTACAGATGTTTGTCATGGCATTTGACATTTTTGCTTCTATAACAAGTGGCAAACATGTCAAAATGAAAGAAACAATCAAGTTTAACAGTTGCATACAAGCCCACCTTCTTCCTAGGATGCCTTGAATTATCCCAAGTCTCCAACAACTTTGCATGGAAGTCCTTAATGATTCAAAACCAACATAAACCAACACTTTCTTATGAAGGAACTCCTAAACTAGTCATTCCTCGACTAACTAGAAAAATAATCGACCATTTGATTCTAGAAATGTTTTAATTTTTGGATCATACCTTCCAAGTTCAGAGACTTATGGTCCCCCAAAACTTAGGGACTCATTAGGTGTGGAAATTTCTTTGCAACTATAAAGGAAAAATAACTTTCCCGAAAATTAGTCTATGCTAATCTAGTAAAATATATACATATTTAAGCATAAATCAACCAAGACAAATTAATTGAGAGTTGAGCATGTATTTTGATTATGGTAATAATTCCATGTAGAATTTAAATAGAAACAATTTTACTTAGCTCTATGACTGAAGACTATAGAAAGACTAATGTAGCTCTTAACCTAAAATGCATTTGGATCTAGAATAGACTATCTCAAACCATCATTCACCTTGGAATCATAATACTTTGTTTTAACTATATGGGATCAAGTCAAGGTCAAGTCTATAACTATAGATTTATCCTTCATCTACAAACTTGATTTGGCATTTTATAGAACTCTATTTTTTGAACTCTAAGCATATTTTCTTCCTCCTTTGCTAGTATGTAAAGGCTACCGGGATTTAAAAAATACCTTTCTTGGGCTATCACTATTTTACAAGGAGATGAGTTCCTCTAGTTCAAGACATGAAAAATAATGAGGAACAATCGGAAGACCACACTCTTTAGTCCTACATATGCTCCTTTAAATGTTCATCCAATCTAGACTCTTTACAATCCACCAATTGAAGTGTGAGATGCAAATGATAAGAAAATATAGATCTCGATATCCTTGGATATTAAAATTAATATATTCAATACCTTTAAATGCAAGGACATAGCAAGAAATAATGCAAATATGTGTTTAGTTATCCCTTAGAGGGTAAATGATTTCTCATAATTGGCTAAAAAATTTAATTTGAGGGGTTCAAGTTTGTGGGTTTGAGGACAAACCCAAAATTCTAAACTAGACCTAAGATCAAAAAGTTGGTAGATCAAGGTGGAGAATGTTAGAGCCTGATATTTTTCTAGGGTTTTAAATTATTTCTTCAAGGCATAAATCCTAAGTCCAAAAACCCTAAACCCTTCTCCTAATTCAGTTCAAGGCTTATGTTTTGTTGTTGACTCCCGACCTCGGTTGTCGGTTGTTTAAGTTATGAATTGAGCCTTTGTAGGTCATGTTTCACCAGCCCCTCCGTCCTAGGTTACTATTTGACAGCTCGTGAACAATGAAAATATTAAAGTTTTTAGCATTTGGATGTGGCAGTCAAGTGTGGCATTGACACATGGAAGCTTATCGCATGCCCGCAAGCTTCTAAAGTTTGTACCTTGTTGGGGCCACACTACTGTGGAATGGTACCACCTGTTTAGTAAGGCCACAATCTCATTGAAGTCAAAGATACTAGACGTACAACTATGTGATTTGTGATTGGTTGCACATGAATTGTGATCAGATTGTGAGGTTTAGCTACATCATGCACTGAGAATATAACATGTATGTGAAGAGGTTTAAGGTTGGGAGTGAGAGGAGTGGATGACTGGGTAGAAGAAAGGAAGACTTGCAGATTTGAAGGATTGAACTTCGAGAGGCCATTGAGGGCCCTATTGTAAATTTGATCTTTGATTTATTTTATAGATTGAATAAAATTTATTTTGTTTTGCTGCAATCTTAAGTTGGTTTGCAAATTAAGTTTATGAACAAAGAGTTTCTTGTGTGTACAAGTAAATTGTGTGTATTGTTGGGCAAGAGGGAGCTTCTTGCATCGAAAACATAAGAGAAAAAACATGGGTTTGTAATATAATAAATTCAATATCAAGATATTTAAATAATAATTAGGGGAATTATTCAAGATTCTATGAACAATGACATTAGAAGATAAGTTTCTTAAGTGAAACCCATGAAGTTGGAGTAGAGTGTTTGAAAAATAGACAATGAGTATAATTGGTCATAGTCATCAAAACATTCATAACACCTTAGTCCTAGGCTCCTAATCACTAATCAAATTATAAGTTCTAGTTTCTAGCTTTATGTGGCAGTTTCACAATCACTTAAAGAGAACTATCCACCATAAAAGAGACAAATTCCATAGTCCTTCACCATTATTTTAGATTCTCACTCTTATATATTCAAATAAATTTATTTTTATTTTTTATGTCAAAAAATGTCCCCTTGGGGGCTTTTCCCTCATAAGGTTTAGCTCCCGGGTCCTTAGAATGCATTTAGAGCATCTTGCATGATTATTTGGACTCCCAATGAGAAAACCCCGAAGTCTTATGGCAAATAGGGCCTACAGGTTGCTATTTTGATTATCCTTGAGCAAAATGGCAGGGTGGACTTGGGTGCTAGCACCCTATTCCTGCCTTATTTTGTGTTTGCCCTAAATTAAAATATCAGTTTAGTGATCTTTACTTAGGTCCTGTGCCGACATCTTAAGTTTGAATTACAAATTCTTAGCGGGAATCTTTGTAGTTGTATATATAAGCATACTAGTGTTTCATTTGCAAACTAGAAGATGATTATGAACTTTATGCATACTTGTGATTGCAGATTTGACATCTTCTCCTCATGGAAAGCAAGAGCCTCTTCCTTGCATGAGAGCTTTATCATCAAGGTGACATCTATTGTGTTTGTTTATCATTTATCATTTAGATTTTACCACTATCCCACAGGGATATGCACTCTTATCTGACAACGGTGTTAAAAAACTTAAATGTCTCTCTGGGGCTTGACCGAGGTAAGCCTCTAAACACCACAACCCCCTCCCACATTCCTTGTGATTGCAGGTTATAGGTGTTGCATCTGGATAGAGTGGAGTTGCAGAGGAGGTTGGAAAATGAAAAGGATTTAGGATCCAAAAGAAAGATGGACATTGGAGCTTTTTCGGGACTAGGGCACTAGCACCAGTGTCCTCCAAAGTTGAATGAGTAGAAACTGAAGTTATAGGGAAGATCAGTGTAGGAAGGAGATCCTAATTCCATAAAGAAAAATGTACCTTGGACTTGGATGCTAGCACCAGTGTCCCTAACTTTTTTTCCTTCCAAACTTCAAAAAATAGTGAGTTAAGAATATTTGTCCTTCACCTTGTCTTAAGAGGATTTGTTGCAATTCGTCAATTTGCTTACTGTTTTGCTTAATTAGGGTTTTGAAAGCATTTGAGCATTAGATAGAGATATTGTTTGATAACATTTGAGTTTTTTCAGCATCCCAAGTGGCAGCCCAACCTGTTAGGTGATTTCTCCCACTTAATGGAGATTCAACTCGATTGATATGCCCTTGGAATGTTTGGTGTGAAAGGAGGATTCCACATAAACCCTTGAAATTGAAAACCCCTATTTTTACCACTAAACATTTTGGTGAACCCATGTTTTTGGAATTTTTGCACCTTGCTGAGTGTTGTGTGATAGATTTGCATTCATTCATCTTATTGCATTTGAAAAATTACAAAAAAATTGAAAATTTTGAAAAAATTGGCATCTTAGGCTTGCATTTTGGCATAATTTGAATTAATTGGCATCTAATTTCATCTAAATTCTATTATTTTTATTTGATCTGATCTAAATTACAGAAATTCATCATTTAGTATTCATTTGCATTTCATTTTCATGCTTAAATTGTTAAAAATTGCTTGAAATTATGCATTTTTCATAAAAACCTAGTTTTGCATTAGCTAGGGTTTGTGGTTAAAATCTTGTTTCAAATTTTACTACCCTTTTCAAACACTAATTAGGACTGATTTCTAACTGTAGTGTTGCATCATAGTGGCTTGCTTGCGAAATTTCATGTCTAGGGTTTGAAAAACTTACATTTTCACTAGATTTGGCCTTATCGTCTCTCTAAATTTACACTACAAGGATGTTGTGAGGGATATGACTGCATTAATTGACTGATATTAGAGTTATTATCTGCTTCCCCTCCTCAAAATACTTACAACACCCTTTCTTCTAGGCTTTTGCATTGAGAATTGGTGAAAAATTGCATATTTTGGCATATTTTCACTAGGTTCTAACTTGTCATCACTCTAGGGTTGCATCAAAGGCGTGTTGTGAAATATATTTTTGCATCATTGAGCTATTATTAGGAATATAATTTGTTGTACCCCTTGAAATTCTTCACAACACCTCTTCTTTCATTCATTTGCATTGAGAAAAGAGTGGAAAATCAAGCATTTTGGATCTTGAACATATCTTGCTTCTTGGGTTTGTTCTATTAGTTTGTGCATTGTGTGTTGTGTGTTTTTGTATGAGTCTTATAAACCACTACCCTAATAAAAATATGCCCTTGAGAAGAATTAGAAGACTCATGGGATTTAGTGCTCCTGAAGAGAACGATAATCCTACTTCTGAAAATCCATTGAACACTTTCTTTACAAAAGGAGAGACAAATTTTGCAAGATATTATACCTCCTACAACTACAATGGAAGAGCAATTTTTTTTTATGATGTCAAGGAACCTATTGAGGTGGTAATACATGTATCCGATGAGCAAATAGATAAACTTGACAAATAGTTAGCCGATTTTCAAGTATTTGTGGAAAATGAAAGGATAGTAGAAGAAGCTATACCTATGATTCATAAAAGAATTGATAAGAGAAGGACAAGATGGTGTTAATGTAATCTGAGGCTTAGCACATATTGTACAAACTAATGTTATGCCGGTGAATGAATGTGCAAAAGTTATTGTATACACCTAAAAATGACACGACTCTAACTAAATAAATATTTTAAATATTTATTTTATTTTAAATTCCTCTATCAATAAATAATTAAATCAATTTATTTATTTGATTCATATTTCTCCAAAAAATTAAATAAAATCATTTATTTAACTAAATCATCCAAATTCTTCTAAAATCATTCTAAATATATAATACCAAATTATTTAATTAATTCTTCTATATTCCAAAGTCTTCAAATCCATAAATATCAAATCATCCTCTATATTTAAATAAATCCAAATATTTATTTAAATTATCCATTTCCTCCAAAATTAAATTAAAACCAAAAATGATTCAATTAATTTATGTGCACATGTAACTAAATATTTTAATATTTAAATTGCTCATTTATCTTCACCCGCATGTAATTAAATATTTCTAATATTTAATTACTCAAATTCCTCTCATGAAAATCATGCAAATCAATTAACTCAATTAACTCCTCAAATCTATTTTGTTAATTGGTCAGTCATCTCAGTTAACTCCTCAATCTATTCTATTAACTTCCATATCTCAAAATAGAGCAAGACACTTGTCCTCTCCCTATTCGTGCACATCCTCTCAAATTTCCTCAACCGTTGATCTTCTTTCTCACAAATCTATAAATACAACCCCTATTCCTCCATTTGAAGTATCCAAACTTTTTATAAACTTACTCTATAGGAATCACAGCACGCCTTTGGCACAAAATCACTCCATAGCTTGAGATCACCATTATCATTGTATTCTTAAGATCCTCCTCATTGCAAAACCTATCAACATCCATTCTCCATTGTCATCTTGGAAAAAAACAAGGAAGTGCACCTTTTGAGGGTTCTATTCATACACGAGATCAATTCGAGATAGGCGACCAATGGAAATCACGAAATAGAAAGGTTTGCAAGGTATTATGTTCTTTGTGTTTGATCTTATTTGTTTCAATTTCATTGAGTTATTGGATTATATTAATATACTCATATTGACCATATTTCCCGTAACATTTTTTGGTGTTGACAATGGGGCCTTTGTCTCAATTTAACTTCAAAATTGAGTTTTTGTGTGCAAGAATCCATACACAGGACATTTCTGTGCATCCATCACATCCTGCTGCACATCCACTCACTGTTACTTTGCATCTTGCAAATCTACACATCCGTCACATCCTGCTGCGTATCTACTCACTGTTACTGCGCATCTGTCAAATTTGTGCATCCACTCACTATTATGGCACATACATTCTTTGTTACTGTGCATCTATTTCTATGCATTCATTCACTACATCTGTGCATTTAATCTGCTACATTTTTTGAGCTATTTCATGGGAAATTTCTAACGCTAACATCATTTGTAGGAATATTCTCAGATCCACCTTGCAGGTTAAGAGCTAGTCAGGCATATAGTTGCATGGTTAACTCTCATCTAGATCTAAATAGCAAAGGAAGTAATTGAGCTTGTTCATACAAATTTCACTTAGATCTAAATAGGAGGGAAGTAATTTGTACTTGTTGCAGCACAACTTGAACATAGTCCCAACTAGGAGGATTAAAATTGAACAATTACTTTCAAAAGATTTTTCAAAGTTAACAAATCTTGTGTGCCTGATAGAGTAACTCATTTAGTTTTTCTTTTTTTAACTAGGAGGAAAGAACCAATGTTTTCTGTGATTTTGGAATGACGATAGGACTATGCTCTCCCCTTAACTAGGTGACCAAAATGACATAATCATCATTTCACATGTGTGTCCTTTAGAGAGGCCTACCCTTGGAATTCCTTCCTTCCAAGTGGGATGACCTTAAGTGGTAATGAGCTAACGCCAAGATCTTCTAATCCACTATAAATAAACTATGTTTGAGGCAAATGTCTCAAACAATGAGTGCGGATTAGTTACACTGACAACCCATCTCCCCATAAACCCTGCAAGGCATAACCCTTACATGCTAGGAGGCTCCATAATGGAGGTTAGTGCTGCTGCATGTGTAACCACTTGAACATATGCCCTTACTACATATCCATCATTTGTAGAAGCTAAAAACCCTTATCTACCGGTGCAAGAAGACAGATTATTATCTTCCAAAGATGCCTCACATTCTTACGGTTCAATAGTAAAGATAATAGGGAAATCCTAAGGTTTGCAAGCCTTGGGAACATGGAACTTGGTGTGCCAAAGAAGTTTGTGCACTTGTAAGGGGGAGCCCGTGCCCCAAGTTCCTGAAATTATCCACTTTGAATAGTGTAGCTGGAGTAATCCAAGTGAGATTTTGGTATATATTTCCCTTGCCATCCTAGGATTTATACTTACTTTTCGTCAAAAGCATAAAAAAAAATATCAAACAATCATGAAAATATTATTTGTACGTGATGTGTCTTTCTTGTCATAATCAAAGAAACAAATCAAAAAGAGCAACCTTCAAACAAAGAACCCAAAAAAATTGAAAAACGTGCCTTTACCAAGTCAAAATTAGTTAAAATCAGACAAAACAACATAGATCTATGCATCTGCTTCATCTTGTTGTGCATTTGCTTCACCCTACTGCGCATCTATTTTCTATTGTGCTTTTACACAGTTCTACTGCACTTTTACACAATTCTACTATGCATATGCTTTTCCACCAGCCCTACGCATACACTTCCTGAAAGGCGCATCCGCTATTCCACTAGATCTATGCTTTTGTTCTCTGTTGCTGTGCATATACGCTCTGTTCCTGCGCATCTGTCACAGTGAGTACTTTCGTATAGTTTGCTAGAGAAACACCTACCTTTTTGAGCACCCATTTCAGTCTTGTATCAGTTTCTGAGATTAACCATACAGTTACTTCTCCCATTCATTTCTGCAATGTACCCTCTTTTCAATCAATCACCTCATAAAAATTTCACAAAACTTCCCGAGAACAAATCAAACTATCAAAACTAGGATACTACAAGGCAATTTTTGGATCATATTAGACTCAAGCATCACTAGTAAGTCTCCACTAACAAGATCTATCATCCTTCTATCTCAGAACTTCACTAGTTTGTTTTGGTACAAAACTAGCCTCTACCAAATAATCAGATTATAGCTATCCTTATTTTTGGCTACCGTTTTGTATCTACTGACTTGTTTGAAACCATTGATCAAAGAAAACCCTTGTTCAAATATTATCACCACCAATATCCCCTTTACTACAACCTCCAAGCACATCTTACCAAAGCATCCAATTTCACCCCCCTCCATTCCAAATCACATTGCATGGTGCAAACTAGATCACATAAGCAAAAACAAATTGAAATGGTTGAAACATTTGACAAAATTGTCCCCTCCCCTCATGAAAGTGATGAGGAGATATCTCACAAGGACTTACAAGAAGCTCTCCAAGACAAAACATTTCCGAGACTGATGGACAAAGTACTCCACCAAGACCCTAAAAATTTCTTTCTCCACCTACCAACCCAAGGAGTTAAGCTCCCCGCTAACTTTGATGTCACAACATTGAAAGAAACCGAAGAGGAAAGAACTCATGAAGACAACACACATGAGGAAAGAACCCTCGACATAGACAAAGGAAAGAAAACCACAAACTCAACCACACCTTTAGACATGTTGACAAAACAAGTTCAAACCCTACAACAACAACTAATGGACCTCCAAATAGGGACGTCCACTAAACACTATTTGTTGGAAGATATCTTGTTGTATCCCTTCGATAAGAGCTTGAACATGATCCCCTTTCCCCTTAGATTTGAAGTTCTAAAATTTGACAAGTATAGAGGAAAGGGTGACCCTAGAGACCATATTAGAGAATTCAGTGCCGCATGTCTAGAGGTTGCTCACAATGAAACTTTTCTCATGAGACTCTTCCCTAGATCTCTAGGAGGGCAAGCCATGGAGTGGTTCTCTCGACTCCCCTTAGGTATCTGTACCTTTGATGAGTTAGTGAACAAATTTGTCACATTTCTCATATAATATAGAACATGAGGTATCCATGCTTGACCTTTGCAACACAAAACAAAAAAGTGGTGAATCCTTCGCTACTTTCTTACAAAGGTGGATGCAACTTGCAAGCAAGTGCTCATATCATGCCCTTGAGAAACAGATGACATAAATGTTTGTCCATAATCTCAATCCTGATCTCAGCTATCAAATTCAAATCCAATGCCCTACCTCATTCACAAAAGTCATTAAGATGGGCTTATTCATCGAAAAAGCTATGATCTCGAAAGGACAAATAAAATTATTCAAAGACACTCCCAACTCAAACTATACCATAGATAAGTCAAAATTCTGGACCAAAAACAAGAACATCATCAACGATAGAGTGGTTGATGCTAAAGTAGCGGCTCCTAAACAACAAATTTTAAATCTCAAAGGAGCATCAAACAACACAACATCGGGCAAACCTTCGTCAAATGAACTGAGACAGCCATACAACTTTCCTCCTGGACAAAAATTTACACCGCTGGGGGAGTCATATGAGTCTACTTTGAGAAAGTTAGTGGCAAACAATTAGATCAGCCTTCCCATCGCATGAGACTATGAACCTCAAGTCAAACCCTCTTGGTGGAAGGATACTGATTTCTGTGAGTACCATAGAAATAAAGGCCATAAAACTAGTGACTATATCCACTTGAAAAACATCACATAAGACTTACTAGATCAAAATCATGTGGGCAAAAAAGATCATCCCTCTAACGAATCACATGTGGCATTCAAGGATCTGCTCATTAACCATGACAGGCATAACACTCATAACAACAACAATAACAACTGGCCAGATCACAATAATAGGAATAATGATGCTAACTACACAAACGTGTTGTTTGAGTACACCGTTAATCGCATATCAGAGCATATCCCACAAATCAATGTGCTCACATTTAACAAACAATCAGATTCCAACACTAACTCTAATTGCAATATCACCACTTGCAGTGAGAAAGTCACCTTGCACATACCCTCTCCAAGGTCATCTACCATTATTCTCCATTCGTTGTATTGTCCATCTACCCATACACTCATAAAGGATGTGACCCGATGGTTATTAGCAAGGAATCAACCATGTCCATATCATAAAACACCTATCCAAGAGCCTATCAAAGAGTCCCCAAACATGTCTATTGCTTCAACCCCATCATGTAATCTATTACCAATCAAGCCTATTGAAGAGTACTCTACCATGAGTCCAAGCCAAATTCTACTCTACCCTAATGTTGTTGACCATCTAGAAGCTATCGAGCTTATCCACGAGTCTCCCACTTCCACTTGCATTCAAGGAAATCAAGATCTATGTCAAGTAGATAATCTAAAGCATGTGGACTATGCCATCAGCGCACCAAACTCAAAACTCGAAGATCCAAGGTTCTTCTTTGAGTTATGATAGATGCCTTTGGAGGTAGAATTAACAAAACAAGGAGACCCTGCATTATACCTGCAAGTGTGGATCTACGATACATGTATCAAATGGACCTTAATCGATGATGGGGTAGCAGTTAACATAGTTCCTTTCTCCCTATTTGACAGGATGGGCTATGGGCACACTAATATCACTGCTTCACGAGATACTCTAAGTAGGTATGATAATTTGAAGGCCGCCACCATAGGCAAGATTATCCTTCGAGTAACCTTGGGACCTAAGACCATTCTTACCACATTCTACGTCATAGACAAAGACACAGGATACAATTTGATCCTAGGAAGGCCGTGGATACACAGGATGAAAGATGTACCTTCCACATTATTTCAAGAGGCTCGATTCCTACATTTAGGGAAAATATATGTCGCCAAGGGGTCCAGAACCTTTCAGCATGCTAAAGTCAAAAATGCTGGACAAGCGTATAAGCATCTCCATTGACTACAAACTCCCTACCAACAAATTGACCATTCCTAATCCTACACCTCACTCAATTGGGATCCCAGAAAAGACCACAAACACCGCAGAAATTAAAACTCTCAGAGATGAACCATTACCAAAATAGAGAGAAATGATCCGCAAGGATAAGACTATTGAGATCACATAATTGATTATGCAGGATGGACCACTCTGATCCCCCTCAGAGGTACTCATGATCAACAACCAAGAAGCTTACAAACTCTTCCCTTGCATAGGAGAGGAACCGCACATAACAGAAGGCCCAATGTTTGAAACCACCACGTTAGATCTGAGAAATGCAAACCCACATGCTTTCTTAGATGCTGAGGAGGACATAACGGAAGGTTACACACCATTGTTACCCTTAAGTGAGTCACATACCCCCATGACACCATAAGAAACAAAATCATATGAACCTCTCATGTCAACAAAGGATTCGCCTCAATAGTGATGTCCATGGAAGAGGTGCATTCTATTGATGACGAATCAACCAATGTTATAGGAATGTTACCTTGGATGTTCATGGTATCCAAACCGCAAGAAAAACCAACCACCTCTGCCTCAGTTCAATCCAATGAACTTGGTGAATGGGAGGCACCTCAGGTATGAATCAAAATGGTTGAAAGACTTCTTGATGAGGATGAAGAAAGCAAAGGCATCCTTCACAAAGAATGGAAGATATGAGTGATAGTCGGTGTTGATGACCTTGTCATCTTTGAACTCCCACAAAGTTACATTAAATATGCCATGGATTTAAGACCAGAGCCCAATGGGAGGATGAGTATAAGCTTTCTCCTACCAAATGAACAAAGGGAACCACAAACTCCCCTTGTCTTGTTCCAACTTTTGCAAAGAATCCAATAGAGACTAGATGTGAAGCTCTCCATGCAAGAGCAATTCGACCTATTAGTAGAACTATTAAATTATGATGGAGTCCTGTATTGGACCCCTTCTCATCAACAATCCTTTTGAGACTTACTCCATCTCATGATGCCAAGGGAAACCATTGAGTTGGCAGCGATAGATTCATGTGATAAATCCTACAGAATAGGAGAATTGGTCTTGAGAAGAGGTAGCACAAAAAATAAGAAAAGAAGATGAAAAAGAGCTTTTTCAAAAGACTAGAAAGGTCCTTACATGGTCAAAGAAGATGTCAGAAATGGTGCCTATCTCTTGTGCACAATGGAGGGAGAGGAATTTGGCAAGATAGTCTATGCCTTTCACCTCAAAAAATATTATGTCTAAAAAACCAAAAAAATCATAAAAGCATGAAAAATACAGAAACATTGTAAGAATAAAAAATATCAAAAACAACTTGTTTCTTGCATTTCTGTATCATTCTATTCATCTTGCATTACTGTCAGTGATTTTTTCTTGTACTATTTTCCTTGCAGTAAGGAGTCTTGGGTTGCCTAGATATAAATTATCCTTTCAGGACCTAGAGATTCCCTGTTCTCACAACAGCCATTATCACCCTTCATTCCCAGTGATTCTAATCAAAGCCTAGCTCTTAGCTTTACAATAATCCCAATCTTAATGAGTCAAGATTTCAGGTCTAAACAAAGTTAGTATTCAAACCTACAGTGTTCAAAGGAAGCTTACAAGTAGACCTTCCCAATTCTTCCCTAGTAGTAGAGAAGTCCAAATGGGTTACAAAAACTTTAGGTGGCGCTCAACCCCTTATGTTTCCTGGCAAAACATGTCAAGAAGATCAAAACTTTGAAGGAAGCAATCTAAAATTTGATTGAATAAAAAATGAGTATTCAAAAATAAGAGTGTCAAAAGGTGAGAATTGAGAGATCAAGCATACATATCCAAAATTCCACAATATCCTTGTTACCCTCCTTCTATCAAAGAAATCCGATCAGAGAAAACCTGGATAGAAGGAGGGAAGCCTTATATCTTGTATTTACCCATGCTTTGCCTTGCCACAAATCCCAAAATCTTGCTTGGAGAATCCTTGGAAAAAACCCCAAAAAACCCAGAAATCTTTTGTCTTCAATTGTTTTCCATCGCAGAGATTTCTTAGTTTTATACTTAGTCATTTTTCATGTATATGATGATGACGTCATCCTCTGTTTGGGGGTTTTTCTGTCATTTGGTCAAAATTGTATATCAGATACAATTTTATTTGTATCTGGGTCATGTACAATGTTTATTGTACATCGGGTTCCTTGTATGCTTTTTTGTATGTATCTCTGCTTGTATATCGTGCATACAATTGGATATACAAGGTTATGTACAAAGAAACATGCAAAAAGTTATGCAAAAATTTAGGTCTGCTTGTGTATATTTGGAAATTGTATCTCATATACAATTACATATACAAGGTGGGATGCAAAGGGGTGAATACAAAAGGTATGTCCGTTTTTGTATGTATATGCGATTGTATTTCCCATATACAATCCTATATATAATGGCATATACAATGTGATATACAAAGTGCAAGATACAACCCGGACCTGAAAAGAAAATACAATTTGGTTTAGAGAGGCGAAGGCGGTTGTATGCATATTTGTATGTACTTTCACATTGTATATTTGTAGATATAAAGGGCAGATACAAAGTGGGATACAAAGTCACATGCAAAAGTCAGATACAATGTTTGTATGTACATGTGATTGTATGTAGTTTTGTTTGTATATCACATTGTATATGAGATATACAAAAGTTGATGCAAAGGTTAGATACAATAGGGAATACATACAATCTGGACATGACTAGGCAATCAAATGTGGCGGATTTAATGTTGGGGTCCGCAGATGTATATTGCATGTACATGGTTGAAAGGGAAACATACAAAGAAGGTAAGATACAAAGCCGGACCTGATGTTAATTTCAATTTGCTTCGATAAAAGTTGGGGTCTACCTTTGTATGTATATGCAATTGTATCATCCCATATACAATCCTATATACAAAGTCAAATGCAATGAAATATACATAATTGAAGATGCAGTCATGCATGCCGATGCAAAATCAAAAGGTACAAAGTGCATTTGTACATACCAAGAGGTAGAAAAGTCAAACATCTTTTGTATGTATAATTGTTGATAACTGAGAGGGGGGAGGTGAATCAGTTATCCTAATTATTTCTTCTTTCTGAATTTTCTTATTAATCAATGCAGTATTAATTCAAACAAGCAAACATAACCATGAAATGAAGATACACATGACACAATATTTTTGACGTGGAAACCTTGTTAAGGGAGAAAACCATGGGGTGATTAACCCAAAGATTATTCTCTGTTAGAAGAATAAGGAAAAACAAAATGGCACTTGCCAATTACGGCTCACTGCCCGAGCACACTGCTCACAAGAGGCACACTGCCTAGAAGAGACTCACTATCTACAAAAGGAGAGTTATACAATACTTGAACTGATTGAGAGCATCTACAAATGCTAGAGTTTAGTTCCGGTTAGGCTCAGTACACTAATCTGCTGCACTTCATCTTTCCTCTTCTCTAATGCTACTTTCCTTTCACATACCGGACCTTCCTTACTGCTTATGCCCTTCTCTTCTGCTTTTATTCGCACATAACTAACAACCATGACACAACTCACAACTAAATCCATCGTGTATATATATCCGCACAAGTGATTTCATCACTTTTCTAGTGGGTACCCGGAATAGTCAATCTTTTCACAAACTTTGATCTGTCAGCTAAATCATTGCACATCAAGTAATGTGGATCAAGCATATACTTGTAGAAATCATTAATCATGTCGGCCAAACATAATTCATGCCTTCATAACCTTTACCACCATCAGTAACACATCTGAAAAATAGTCTGATGTTCTGTTAGTCAGTTCTTCCTCTATTCAGACAGTCACTTAGGAACCCGGTACTCAAGTATTCATATCTTTTTCCTCATCTATCACTGGAGGCTAAATCCTTGCAATCTATCACTCAAGGTAGTCCTCTTGACTTCCCCAAATCTGTACTTCACCAAGATACTTCCTTTGAGAGATCCGGACCTATCTGTCGGACCTTGCCACATGCTCTGTTCTTGTTTACCAGACCACAATATTCTTCACTCTGACTTCTGGTAGAGACACACCATATCCTGCGGATGTGTGGGATGAACTTGGTTTCCATCAATGACAACAATCATGAATCCATATAGTGTCTCTTGCCAACAATCTCCCCCTTTGGCATTGATGGCAACACTTAGTGAAAAATGACTAAGTGTTTACACTATGCTCCCCCTTGGCTAATGCTCTATTTATATACATTTTTCGGAGCTCCCCCTTAGTTAGATTCCTCATTTTTCACTGCTCCTCACTCGCCCTTTAACATCAATGCCAAAGGGTAGAGTCTGCATACCGAAATTTTCAAAAAATTTACTATACTTAGCTGCATAAGTATATACATATGGAATACTTACATATACTGTAGTATGTCTGCAAAAGTTGTTTTTAGTTCAATGAATTCAGTAGCCCAACTTTGCTTCATTCTGTCCAAAATTGTCATATGACCGCTCAATAGAAAAGCAAACGCATCTGCACTTTTTAGATTAGTTGGATCATTTGTCTGAGCTGTGATTTGAGCTTCTTTTATGGCCTCATGTATGGCCTCTAACTTAGGGACAATTATCCCTCTGAGCTCACTTAACCTGCTTATTCTATTTTTCTTTTCTTTTTCAAACTTCTTAATCTCATTCAAAATTGCAACCGTTTGACAATAGTTTATCCTCCTGTTCTTTCATTTTCTTCTCAATCTCCACTGTTGCTTTGGACCAGGAAATACAAAATTTGTATACTTCACCACCATCTTTAAGAGCATTTTCTAAGCTCTTTATCCCAATATTCATATTTCTCCTATCATTAATGATCAACCCTGGTACCTTTGAGAATCTCTTATCCAAAAACTCCTTCTGGACCTTTTCTTCAGCTGACTTCTCTAGAGAATCAAAATGTGTATTAACACTATTGACTAGGGTTTTGAGATTACCGGATGAGGAGGCTGTGGGATCCTTCTGAAACGATGGCATAATTTTTTCTAGCACTCCAGAAGCAGCTTCTATCAACTCACAGTCTTCTATATGAGACTTAAGGAGTTTTTCTTTAGCATTTGCATTAGCAAATGAAGCTATCTTCATTGTCTGTACCGGAGAAAGAGAATCAAAATTGAATGGACCTTGTAGAAGCTCCGGTTCATCAATCTCCATTGTTTCTTTGTTCAAGAATTCTTGGATAGTTTGTGCAGTGTCTCTTGCTGGAGACAGATGTTTCTTCTCTTCTGCATTTTTAGAGCTGTCCCTTGGAGCTTTTTCTCCTTCTACATTCGTACCACTAGCAGTTGTGGTCTTTTCTGTTGACATCTTCTCACCCTCTACAACCTTGGTACTGTCAACTTCTTTTTCCTTCACTTCAACTTCTTTCTCCTGTATTTTGTCTTCTCCTTTAGATCCGAAGGCTATAGGGGAAACCAGAGGAGAGATAGTTGTATGTTCATGAGCCACCTCTTCCAGAATAGGGGATTCTGAGCCCTTGTCTTTACCAGAGTCCTCTGAGATGGGAATGTTGAACTTTTTAAGAGCATTTCGGAGGATCTCTTCAGTCTCTTTTGCCACTTTGCCAGTTTCACCAAGCATGAGCTGATTCATCCTGGCTTTGCTCTAGAACTCATCCTTGCACTCTTTAAAGGTCATATTCATTTGCTGTGAAGTGATTGAAGGGAAGAGTTGAATGGTGACCTATTCCCGGATCTCGAGATCTTTTGCTCGAGCATTGTTCTTCTTCATTTCAAACCTTTTCTCTAAGTTTTTGGGAATTAGAGAGATAATTTCAATAAAAGCTTTGTTGTAGGTGTTCAAAAACTGAATTGTGGCTTCCTCTAGAATCTTTTTATTTGCTTCATTATATTCATCATAGAATTCTGTTAAGGGTTGCAAGTTTCCATCCACAGTGACTACTTTCACTACAACATCTAAGGATAGAATGGGTTTTTCAGTAAATTCCTCTTCCTTCTCTTCTTCTCCTTGACCGATAGAGTGTTCACTGGATGATTTCTTCTTCTTCTTCTTTATTTCCTTTATCCCCTCATCTGATTTGGTTTCCTCTTCATCTCTTTGACTTGCATAATCCCTTGTGGCTTTTGTCTTTGATCTTTTCTCTCCTTTGCTAGATGCCTGGACTTCCGGTTTTGATGTTTTTGAACTTTTGGCTGTGACAGGTGCAGATCTCTTTGATGATCTGGTCCAGGTTGAGGTTTCTACCAGAGCACTTTCCTTGCTTCCCTTTTCTGCCTCTTTCTTCTCATCCTCAGCCTTTTGTCTCTTTTCCCTATTGGCATCAAGTGCCTCCTTTGAGATGCCAAAGCTTTTTGCAACTTCCTCAACTTCTTTTCTTACCTTCCATTTGATTTTTGGCTACCTTAGCTCACTGTGAATTTTCACACTTAGTTCTTCAAAGGTTCCAAATCTTTCTACTTTTGGGTCCTTTGGTTGACTCAGCATGTGTTGAACATGTAGCTCTATAATTTGTTCATCAACTTCATACCCCATAGGCATGATCTAGACTGTCCTTGGCTCTACTGCCTCCATTAGGCATTGATCAGTGTCTACCATGAAGCACATTGTATCCTTGTATTTCTCAACTACTGATTTGGGGATTCTTTCTCTAATTTGCATTGTATTTTGAAAGTGTTTGAAGTAACCCCACAGAACTGTATTCCTTGCCTTAGCGTCCCCAAGTTCATGCAAGTAATCTCTGATTTGGACTGCTACCAGTTTGCCATTCTGCCATACCCATCCATTTGATCTGGGCAGCTCATTCATGAAGTAGAAGAATAGACATAATATTAGTGCACCATATTTGAAAGAGTTCTTCTTGTCCTTTTTGATCTTTTGTATGTTTTCCATTAATTGGCTCAAAAGAAGTTCACAGAGATCATATTCTACATTCTTTCTCAGCATCTCATAGGTAGTATATACTGCAGTTCTGGATACTGAATTCTCCCTATTGGAGTGATATATCTTGTATCCTATTATCATAGATGCAAACTTGATATCCAGGTCAGTAATATCTTCAATGGTCATTGCCCTCTTGTCAAATTTTGATCCGGTGGCCTCAGTTACAATGTTGTTTTTGATAGATTTGAGGACAGGTATCCCTCCGGAAGAGTATAGACCAGTTACTGCCCTAATTGTCTCCTTTGTGATCTTGCAAGGTCTATTCCACCATAGGAAGTTATCATGCACCCTACTCAATACATACCGGACCCATTCATCTTCTTCAAAGTAGGGGAAATGAATGAATTGATCAAAATGTTTCTCTTGGATACCCTTATATTCTGGTTTAAGCTCAAAGGCATTGTCTATCAGTTGTTTGTGATAGATATCTCTTAGTTTGAATTCCCCAAACTCTTCAATATTTGCATGTATATAAACCCTAATGTCTTCTGTGTGCAAAACACCATGCGAAACGCTAGAGAATGCTCCTAAGGGATCTACCTCCAATGATTTGTAAGGATGTTTCTTAAATTCAGGGCGAGGCCTATCAGAAATCTTTACTATATTCAGAGTATCCATTTTTCAAAAGATTTGTAGTGAGATATTGAAAACAGAAAATACCTTTTGTGCCTTTTAGTTTCACGGAGTTGGTCGGATTGATTTCTGGATGTAATGACTTCTGCAAATGATCTTCGATGAACTTGAGAAATTTTGTTGTAGAGCTCCACTTTTCATTTCTTCTTGAATACAGAATGAATAAGTGGTTAATGAGAAAACCCTTATATTGCTCCGCAAACCCTAATGTCAGGTTGCAATAAATGCTTGACCTAATTTATTCTGATTTGTCAGGTTGCAATAAATGCTCGACCTAATTTATTCTGATTTTGCCTTATTCAGATGACTTGAAGAACCAGATCAATCCTGATCTTTAAACATCTTGCGGATCTTTCAAATCTTAACCACAGTATGTTTGGATGTTACCCTTATGAACCCTTCAATCTGCAACTCTTCTTGTGCCAGTTCCGACACCAATTGACTGGCTGGGGGAACAAGGTTTTCTTTGTCTCCCCCTGAGCTAGAGCTCACTTTTTAATTTCTAGAAGGAATATCAGCACCAGAGTCTGGTGCAGATCCAACCTCTACATTCTCTGTACTTTTCTTCACCCAAATCTTGTTCATCTCACTTTTAATTTCATTCGCATTCACCTTTTGTTTACCCTTATCTTGATTCTGATTATGATATACCAGACCTCTTTTGTCCTAATTCTTGCTTCTATAGAATTTTGCAATATGACTGGATCTATTGCAAATTTGGCAAACAACATTTCTCTGCATATTTGATTGATATCTTCTTGATCTGCATTGATTAGCCATATGACCTATTCTATTGCATGCAAAGCATCTACCATTGAATGATTTGTTCATTTGCATATTTCTGCATTCATGAGATTTGTGACCATACCTTTTGCAGTTAAAACACTGTCTGGAGAAGGATGAATTAGTCTGATTCATTCTCTTTCTATACTGATTAGCTTTGTGACCAAAGTGATTATAGCTGTGGCAGTATCCATTGAAGGATGGATATCTTTGAGCATTGGGCTGTCTTACCGGAGGTCTTCTAGGCCTGTTCCTTGGATTTTCTGATCCAAAATTCTTCTGACCGGATCCCAAGCTTTCTCCTTTCTCATATCCCAAACCACACTTGTCATCTACCCTCTTTTGACTTCCAAGAAGAACTTCAAGTTGAGCAGAACTTATCTTGAATTTCTCTTTATATTCATTTGTTGTTTGAAGATCCCTTTTGAGGGAGACAATTTGATCCTCAAGTTTTTCTTCATTTTCTTTAGCATCTTCAAGATTAGATTCAAGATGTTTGATAATTCTATCCATTTGGTGGCAATCTTCTAATTTCTCCTTGAGAGATTGTCTTAGATTATCTTCAGTTTTTCTTATCTCTTCAATCTCTTGGGTAAACTTCATAACTCTTGATTCCATTTCATGTCTTACCATAATGACTTCTTTTGATAACTTTTCACATAACTTGGTTTTCTCAGTCAGCTCTTCATTTGCATCATTAGCTTCACCTTGTCTTGCCAATTGCTGAAGCAGCTCCTTTCTCTTTTTCATAGAGAGACTTAATTTGTCTTTTAGTTCTCTCATGAAATCATCAGCCTGTTTGAGTTTTTCCTTTAATTCATTGACTTTAGAGTTTGACTGTTCAAGATCCTCAAGGGTAGTCTTGAGTTGCTCCCTTAAACCATATGCATCCATTTGGATTCCTAGATCTTCCTTGAGCTGTTAGACTCTGTTAGGAGGAACTTGGCTCTGATACCAATTGTTGATAACTAAGAGGGGGGGTGAATCAGTTATCCTAATTATTTCTTCTTTCTAAACTTTCTTATTAATCAATGCAGCATTAATTCAAACAAGCAAACATAACCATGAAATGGAGATACACATGACACAATATTTTTGACATGGAAACCCTGTTAAGGGAGAAAACCACGGGGTGATTAACCCAAAGATTATTCTCTGTTAGAAGAATAAGGAAAAACAAAATGGCACTTGCCAATTAGGGCTCACTGCCCGAGTACACTGCTCACAAGAGGTACACTGCCTAAAAGAGACTCACTGTCTACAAAAGGAGAGTTATACAATACTTGAACTGATTGGGAGCATCTACAAATGTTGGAGTTCAGTTCCGGTTAGGCTCAGTACACTGATTTGCTGCACTTCATCTTTCCTCTTCTCTAATGCTGCTTTCCTTTCACATACTGGACCTTCCTTACTTCTTATGCCCTGCTCTTCTACTTTTTTTCTCACATAACTAACAACCATGACACAACTCCCAACTAAATCCATCATGTATATATATCCGCACAAGTGATTTCATCACTTTTCTAGTCGGCACCCGGAATAGTCAACCTTTTCACAAACTCTGATCTGTCGGCTGAATCCTTGCACATCAAGTAATGCGGATCAAGCATATACTTGTAGAAATCATTAATCATGTCGGCCAAACATAATTCATGCCTTCATAACCTTTACCACCATTAGTAACACATTTGGAAAATAGTCTGATGTTCTGTCAGTCAGTTCTTCCTCTGTTCACACTGTCACTCAGGAACCCGGTACTCAAGTATTCATATCTTTTTCCTCATCTATCACCAGAGGCTAAATCCTTGGAATCTATCACTCAAGGTAGTCATCTTGACTTCCCCAAATCTGCACTTCACCAAGATACTTCCTCTGAGAGATCCAAACCTATCTGTCAGACCTTGCCACATGCTCTATTCTTGTTTACCGGACCACAGTATTCTTCACTCTGACTTCCGGTAGAGACACACCATGTCCTGCGGATGTGTGGGATGAACTTGGTTGCCATCAATGACAACAATCATGAATCCATATAGTGTCTCTTGCCAACAATAATTGCATGTATATGCAATATGCAAAAAGCAAAGATACAAGGCTGGACCTGTTTTCCAATCTGATTAATAATTCATTGAGTTCTGCAATTGTATATTTGGCGATTGTATCTCCTATGTACAATTGCATATACAAAAGTACATGCAGTGGTGGGGCCCAGTTCCTTCATCGATCTTTTTTGCAGCAACAGGGCCACAACTCAGCGACCAATGGGATGGTGACAAATGGCAAGGCGAGATGCAAAAGGTGATGCCAAAAGGTTTCGTCCATTTTTGTATGTATGGCAATTGTATTTTATATACAATTGCATGTGCAGAAAGGGAATATACAATGGATTTTCGGTGAGACTTTGCCTATCGGTGACTTAGTTTGAGGTCTCTCCAATGGATGATAAGGATGCAAATATTCAGCGATGGGTCCTAGGTTCAACTCAGCGGGCAATCGGATGGTGACACGTGTCAAGGCCAATTCAGAGGTAGATTCAAAGGCTGATTCAGGTGACGATGCAATTGCATATACATATGAGATATACAAAAGGGAGGTACAATTATAGATGCAAGGTGATATGCAAGGCACAGGATATAGTTGACTGTAACTTTGACCTCTCATATATCCCTCGTCCTGACAAAGTTTTGCATGTTCCAAAAGGCAAAAGTGCTTATTTTTGTCTCCTCTTTCATATTGGCAGGCTTTTGAGGGGGATATATGTTGCAAGTATGGGTCTAACCAGTGTTTTCATTGATATCAACATACTCCTGTTGCATTAATGATAAGGATTGGATGAGCTAAGTGCTAAGGATATTGAGAAAATTAGTCTCAATCAGGAACAAGTGAAGAACAGTGATGACAGCAAGGTAAAAGTCTAAGATAGGATGAGGATCAAAGGATACGGTTTAAAGGGTTTGTAGATACATGTCTGAAGGTGGTCTAGACAAGATTTCAAAGGTCCACATGAAGTTCTGAAGAAGTTGTGGCCGCTCAAGTAAGAACCAGTTCTAGCAGGTGTTCATAGGTGACAGAGTGATAAAGAAAGGTCCGGTAAGATCTGGAATTGCATTTTCCTATTCTGCAGATTTGAGGGCATGTTGAGGAAGTCTTTGTGAAGTGTCAACTTGATTGGTACATGGTTTGGAGGTCAGCAAGCATCTATTCCTTTGTGATAGTAAAGACAGACTGTGTTCTTGAGGTTCCGGATGAAGGAGAGAAGGATTTCGGTAAGCAGATGAAGTGTGGATGTTCTTGGTGATTCAGGAAAGCTTGTGGAAGTCTCTGGATAGTGTACAATTCGTGTTGATGATCCGCATTGGAGATTGAGTCCGGTTTTGAAGGATTACTTTTGGATGAAGGTGTTCTTCCTTAGACTGGCCGATCGGATGAATTGCTTGTCTTACAGATGTTCTTGTTGGTGTTTGTTGACTTAGATGATCATTCCTAAGTTGATGTCTTGTATAAGTAAGGGATTGTGAAGTCATTTCAAATGTGTCCTTGTTGAGATGTGGGTGTGGTAGCAAGGAGAGGAGTGAAAAGTAGAGTAGAAGTTTTTGGGCTTAAATGGAACTGATTCAAGCATGGTGAAGATGCTATTTTCCAGTTCAAGTAGGTGATACTTATTTCTTTGTAGACAGTGTGTCTCTTGTAGGCAGTGAGCCTCCTATGAGTAGTGTGCTCAGGCAGTGAGCCGTAATTGGCATGTGCCATTTGTTCTTTCTATTCTTCTAACAGAGAATACATTCTTGGGTGAATCACCCTGTGGTTTTTCCCTTAACCGGGTTTTTCCACATCAAAATCTTGGTGTCACTTATGTTAATGTGTTTCTACTCTTAATTTACTGCATTATGTTTTAATGATTAATTTACCTTTATGCAATTGAACAACTACAAGGAGTTAAGTGTTTGAACTACAAGAAAGTTTTGTACAACTGATTCACCCCCCCTTTCAGTTGTATGTCATAAATCTAACAATATCCTCACTTTCAAAAATTAATCTATATATGTAGGCTCGATCGACAGGACATTTCAGTGATCGATTTGGCATGTGCAGAGGCTGATATTTTCATAGTAATTCTAGTTGGTGAACTCTGTACTCATAATTCATGGAGCATGGCCCTGTTATTTAATGCAATGGACTTCTCTGGCTTGCTGATGGATGTCCTTGTGGTTTACGAAGACTTTTGGTCTCTTCTCTTCATTGCCCTGTCCTATCTTGTATTTGGGCAACCATTTTCTGAGACTGTGGATTTGCCAGAGGCATGGTCTTTGTCCTCTTCATCATCCATTCCTTCCCCTACATTGATGAATACAATTTATACTCCTAGGATCCTGTGCGTCTACTTCAGCATCCCCAGCATAAGGAATTTGATATAAAAGACATGGTAGATTCATTATGAAATGGATGGTTCATTTTTGGGTTGTTATGCTACTAATTTTTCTGTAGTTAGACCTCTTAGTGTAATTGCAGGTTATGGGAATGTGACTCACTATGCTTGAATTTGGCCTATGTTGTCTCCCTATTTATCCACCAAATGAATGTGATTAACTATATTGTGTTTACTTTTGCTAATGGATATTCTGTAATGTAATAGTTTCTAGCCTTCATGATCAATATATGCATGATTTATTACCTCTCTTATGTCCTGATTTATGTGTTTTACTTGGAATTATAGTCTGTTCTATGAGTAAAATGGCTCCTTTATAGGTTTGATCTGTTGATAACTGAGAGGGGGGGGGTGAATCAGTTATCTTAATTCTTTTAGCTTTCTGATCTTCCTCAACAGTTAATGCAATATTAAATCAAATGAGCAAACATAATTATGAAATGGAGAGAACACCAATACACATGACACAATATTTTTGACGTGGAAAACCCAGTTAAGGGAAAAAACCACGGGGTGATTAACCCAAGATATTATTCTCTGTTAGAAGAATAGAAGTAACAATATGGCACTTGCCAATTAGAGCTCACTACCCGAGCACACTGCTCACAAGAGGCTCACTGCCTACAAGAGACAAAAAGGAAGATAACACAATGTTTGAACTGATGAGAAGCATCCACACATGTTGAGGTTCAGTTTCGGTTAAGCTCAATAAACTAATTTGCTACACTTCATTCTTACTCTCTCTTGATGTAGCTATACTGTCACATTTCAGACCTCTTCTACTATCTTTACTCTGCTCTTCTTCCTTTCTTCGCACTGCTCAACACACCACACACACCTTCATATCTAAATCAATCATGTATATATATCTGCACAAGTGATTTCATCACCTTTCTAGTCGGCATCCGGAATAGTCAATAATTTCCTCAAACTCTGAACTGTCGGTTGAATCCTTGCATACCAAGTAATGCGGACCAAGGATATACTTGTAGAAGTCATCAATCATGTCAGCCAATCATAACTCAGGATTTAAGAACCTTTACCATCATCAGTAATACATCCAGAATAATGCCTGATGTTCTACCAGTCAGTTCTACCTCTGTTCACACTGTCACTTGGGAACCCGACACTCAAGTATTCATATCTCTTTATCCTTTCAACACTGGAGGCTAAATCCTTGTATTCTATTAGTCAAGGTACTCCTCTTGACTTCCCTAAATCCACACTTCACTGAGATACTTCTACTGAGAGATCTGGACCTGTCTATTGGACCTTACTGACTGCTCTATTCTTGCTTATCGGACCTTAACACTTCTTCAATCTGACTTCTGGTAAGGACCCATCATGTCTTGCAGATGTGTGGGATAACCTTTGTTGCCATCAATGACAACATTCTTGAGTCCATATAGTGTCTCTTGCCAACAATCTCCCCCTTTGGCATTGATGTCAACACTTAGTCATTTTTGACTAAGTGTCACACTATACTCCCCCTTGGCTGATGCACTGTCTCTATGTACATTTTTTGAAGCTCCCCCATAGCTAGATTCCTCATTTTTCACAGTTCCTCACTCCCCGTTTGACATCAATGGCAAAGGGTAGAGTCCGCACACCAAAATTTTCAAAATTTCAACTATACTTAGCCACATAAGTATATACATATAGCATACTTACATATACTGAAGTATGTCTGCAAAAATTATCTTCAATTGGATGAATTATGTAGCCCAACTTTGCTTCATTCTGTCCAAAATTGATATATGACTGCTCAACAGGAATGCAAACGCATCTACCCTTTTTAGATCTGTCGGATCACTGGTCCGAGCTATGGTCTGAGCTTCTTTTATGGCCTCATGCATGGCCTCTAACTTAGGGATAATAATCCCTCTAAGTTCACCTAACCTGCTTATTCTATTTTTCTTTTCCTTCTCCAGCTTCTTGATTTCATTCAAGACTGCAATAGTTTGACATTCTTGATTCACTATGGATGGGGTAAGAGGATCAAAATTCTTAGAGAGTTTTGTTAGTTTGTCCTCCTATTCTTTTACTTTGTTCTCTATATCCAATGTTACTTTGGACCATGATAAACAAAATTTGTATAGTTCCCCACCATCTTTAAGAGCATTTTCTAAGCTCTTTATCCCTATATCCATATTTCTCCTATCATTTGATATTAGACTTAGTACTTCAGAGAATCTTTTATCCAAAAATTCTTTCTAGACCTTTTCCTCTACTGACTTCTCTAGGGAATCAAAATGTGTGCTAACACTATTGACTAGAGATTTAAGATTACCAGATGAGGAGGCTAAGAGATCCTTCCGAAAAGATGGCATGATCTTTTCAAGCACTCTGGATGCAGCTACTATAAGCTCACAGTCTTCCATGTGAGATTTCAGTAGTTTCTCTTTGGCCTTTGCATTAGCAAATGAAGCTATATTCATTGTTTGTACCAGAGATAGAGAGTCAAAATCAAATGGCCCTTTTAGTAGTTCTGGTTCATCAATCTCCATAGTCTTTTTTGTCAAGAAGTCCTTGACAGATTCTGTAGTGTCTCTTGCCGGAGACAGATTCTTCTTCTCTTCTGCAGTCACAGAACTGTCTCTTGGATCTTTCTCTCCTTCCACAACCTTTGTACTGTCATCTTCTTTTTCCTTCACCTCTGCTTCTTTCTCCTCTATTATTTCTTCTCCTTTGGATCCAGAGTCAGCAGGGGAAACCGGAGGAGTGATGTTTGTCTATTCATGCATTTCCTTTTCCAAAACATAGGATTCCAAGTCCTTATCCTTTTCTATACTGGTGTCCATGATTTGCTCAGTGGATTCTTTTTCAACACCTATGGCCGAAGGATCAACACCCAAGTCCTCTATAACAGGAAGATAGAATCTTTTGAAGGCATTCCGGAGGATCTCTTTTGTTTCCTTGGCTATCTTGTTAGTCTCACCAAGTATGAGCTGATTCATTTTGGCTTTGCTCCTGAACTCATCCTTGCAATCTTTGAAGATCATATTCATTTGCTTTGAATCGATTGAAGGGTATAGCTAAATGGCTATCTATTCCCAAATTTCTAGATCTTTGGCTTGGGCATTGTTCTTCCTTATTTCAAGTTCCTTCTCCAAGCTTTTGGGGATCAGAGATATAATTTCAATTAATGCTTTGTTGTAGACATTTAGATACCTAACTGTGGCATCTTGCAATATCTTCTGATTAGATTCACCATAATCATCATAGAACTCAACCATTGGCTGAAGATTTCCATCCACAGTGACTAATTTTATTATGTCATCAATGTGAAGAGTGGGTTTTTCAACATATTCCTCTGCCTTTTCTTCTTCACCTTGACCGGTAGAGGGTTCACCGGATGTTTTCTTCTTTTTCTTCATTTTCCTGACTTCTTCATCAGATTCAGTCTCCTCTTCATCCCTTTGACTAGCATAAGCTCTTGTGGCTTTTATCTTTGTTTTCTCACCTTTGTCAGATGATTTTGCTACTGGTTTTGTTGTCCTTGAGATTTTAGCAGTGGTAGGTGTAGATCTCTTTGATGATCTGGTCCAGGTAGAAAATTTTACCGGAACACTTTCCTCACTTTTTTTTTCTGCCTTCTTCTTCTCTTCCTCAACCCTTTCCATCTTTTCCCTGTTGGCATCAAGTGCCTCTTTTGAGATGCCAAAGCCTTTGGCAACTTCTTCAACTTCTTTTCTTACCTTCCTCTTGATCTCTGGCTGCCTTAGCTCTGTATGAATTTTCACACTTAGTTCTTCAAAGGTTCCAAATCTTTCTGCCTTTGGATCCTTTGGCTGACTGAGCATGTGTTGAACATGCAGCTCCACAATTTGTTCATCAACTTCATACCCCATCGGCATGATCCATACTATTCTTGGTTCCACTGCCTCCATAAGGCATTGATCAGTTTCTACCATAAAGCATATTGTATCTTTATATTTTTTAACTAAAGATTTGGGGATTCTCTCTCTTGCTTGCATCATGCTCTGAAAATTCTTGAAATGGCCCTAGAGAGCTGTATTCTGTGCCTTGGCATCACCAAGCCCATGTATATAATCTCTGATTTGAATAGCTACTGGTCTATCATTCTGCCATACCCAGCCACTAGATCCGGGAAGCTCATTCATGTAATAAAAGAATAGGCAGAGTATTAAACCACCATACTTGAAGGAGTTCTTCTTGTCCTTCTTTATCTTTTGCAGATTTTCCAAAAGTTGGGTTAGAAGAAGTTCACACAGATCATAGTCAGCATTTTCTTTTAGCATCTGATAGGCTGTATAAACTACAATTCCCGGTACTGAGTTTTCCCTACTGGAGTGATAAATCTTGTAACCAATTATCATGGATGCAAACTTGACATCTGGATCAGTGATATCTTCAATTGTCATAGCTCTCTTGTCAAATTTTGATCTGGTTGCATCACTTACTGTCTGATTCTTGACAGATTTGAGAACAAGTATCCCACCGGATGAGTGCAGACCGGTTACTGCCCTAATTGCATCTTTGGTGATTTTAAATGGTCTATTCAACCATAAGAAATTGTCATCCACTCTGCTTAACACATACCGGACCCATTCATCTTCTTCAAAATAGGGGAAATGAATGCATTGTGCAAAATGCTTCTCCCGGATGGGTTTATACTGAGGTTTGATCTCAAAAGAATCATCTATTAACTGCTTGTGATAGATATCCATTAACTTTGATTCGCCAAATTCTTCAATGTTTGCATGAATGTAAACCCTAACATCTTCTACATGCAGAACCCCATGTGGAATGCTTGAAAAGGCACCTAGGGGATCAACTTCTAGAGATTTATATGGATGCTTCTTAAATTTAGGATGAGGTCTATCAGAGATTTTCACAACATTCAGAGTAGCCATTTCCAAAAAGATTTTACAGTGAGATATTCAGCAATGAAAAATACCCTTTTTCATTTCAAGGGTTCGCTGAAAGAGCCGGATTTGATTAGCTGGATGAAATGATTTCAATGGCTGATCTTTGAGAGTTGAGATAATTTGACGCAGAGATCCTTTTTCTTTTCTTCTTGAGTGCAAATGTGCAAATGACGAACGAATAAACTCTTTTATTTCTGAAAAGCCCTAATTTTCACCCTATAATAAATGTGCAACCTAATTCATTCTGGTTTGCCTTGTTTATCTTATTCAGAGACATAACCTTTCTAGATCACTGAGATAGACTTTGAAGTTATTCTTGGAGAATAGTGATAATCTATCTTCCTTTCACTAATCATTTGATCTATCCGTAGATCAAGATTCCATAGTTTGAATCATGTCAGGATTAACTATGAGAAACCTACTTCTCACTGGATGACTGAGGAATCAGATTAGTTCTCTACCTGTTTAAAACTTCTTGTAGATCTTTCACATCTTAATCACAATTTACTTGGATGTTTCTCTGAGAGCCCTTTAATCCGCAATTTTCCTTGTGCCAATTCTGGCACCAATTGACTGGCTGGGGGATAATTGTCTTTCCTTGAGACTCCCCCTAAGCTAGAGCTCATTTTTTAGTTTCTGGAAGGAATATCAGCACCAGAGTCTAGTGCGGATCCATCCCCTATATTCTCTGTACTTTTCTTCACCCAAATCTTGTTCATCTCACTCTGAACTTCATCCGCATTTATTTTTCTTTTGCCTTTGTCTTGATTCTGATTATGGTGCACCGGACCCCTTTTGTCCTGATTCTTGCTTCTATAGAATTTGGCAATATGACCAGATCTATTGCAATTATAGAAAATAACATTTCTTTGCATATTTGATTGATATCCTTTTGATCTGCATTGACTAGCCATATGTCCCATTCTATTGCATTCAAAGCATCTACCATTGAATGAATTGTGTATTTGCATATATCTACATTCATGAGATTTGTGACCATACCTTTTGTAGTTGAAACACTGTCCAGAGAAGGATGTAATAGTTTGATTCATTCTTCTTCTACACTGATTTGCTTTATGACCAAAGTTGTTGCAGTTGTGGCAGTATCCATTGAAGGATGGATATCTTTGAGCATTTGGTTGCTTTACCGGAGGTCTTCTAGGTCTGTTTCTTGGAATTTCTGATCTGGAGTTCCTCTGACCAAATCCAGAGCTTTCCCCTTTTTCATACCCTAGGCCATGCTTGTCATCAACCCTCTTTTGGCTTTCAAGAAGAATTTCAAGTTGAGCAGAGCTTACTTTGAATTTCTCTTTGTATTCATTTGTTGTTTGAAGATCTGTTTTGAGAGTGTCAATCTAACTTTCAAGTTGCTCTTCTTTTTCTTTAGCTTCTTCAAGATCAGATTCTAGATGTCTGATTATTCTATCCATATTGTGGCAGTCTTCAGATTTCTCCTTGAGAGATTCTCTTAGGCTATCTTTAATTTTTCTTTTCTCTTCAATTTCTTGGGTGAACTTCATGACTCCTGATTCCATTTCATGTCTTATCATAATAGTCTCTTTTGATAACTTTTCACATAGCTTGGTTTTCTCCTTCAGATCTTCAGGTGTATCTTTGGCTTCACCTTGACTTGCCAATTGCTGGAGTAGATCCTTTCTCTTTTTCATAGAGAGACTTAGTTTCCCTCTTAGTTCATTTATGAAATCATCAGCCTGTTTGAGTCTTTCTTTTAATTCATTGACTTCAGAATTAGATTGCTCAAGATCATCCAGGGAAGACTGAAGTTGTTCCCTCATACCATACATATCCATTTGAATTCCCTGATCTTCCTCAAGCTATTAAGCTTTGTTTGGAGGAACTTGGCTCTGATACCAATTGTTGATAACTGAGAGAGGGGGTGAATCAGTTATCTAAATTCTTTTAGCTTTATGATCTTCCTCAACAATTAATGCAATACTAAATCAAATGAGCAAACATAATTATGAAATGGAGAGAACACCAATACACATGACATAATATTTTTGACGTGGAAAACCCGGTTAAGGGAAAAAACCACGGGGTGATTAACCCAAGATATTGTTCTCTGTTAGAAGAATAGAAGTAACAATATGGCACTTGCCAATTAGGGCTCACTGCCCAAGCACACTGCTCACAAGAGGCTCATTGCCTACAAGAGACACACTGTCTACAAAAAGGAAGATAACACAATGTTTGAACTGATGAGAAGCATCCACACATGCTGAGGTTCAGTTCTGGTTAATCTCAATAAATTGATCTGCTGCACTTCATTCTTACTCTCTCTTGATGCAGCTATACTGTCACATTCCGGACCTCTTCTACTATCTTTACTCTACTCTTTTGCTTTTCTTCACATTGTTCAACACACCACACACACCTTCATATCTAAATCAATCATGTATATATATCTGTACAAGTGATTTCATCACCTTTCTAGTCGACATCCGGAACAATCAATAATTTCCTCAAACTCTGAACTGTCGGCTGAATCCTTGCATACCAAGTAATGCGGACCAAGGATATACTTGTAGAAGTCATCAATCATGTCACCCAATCATAACTCAGGACTTAAGAACCTTTACCATCACCAGTAACACATCCAAAATAATGTCTGATGTTCTACCAGTCAGTTCTACCTTTGTTCACACTGTCACTTGGGAACCCGACACTCAAGGATTCATATCTCTTTATCCTTTCAACATCGGAGGCTAAATCCTTGTATTCTATTAGTCAAGGTACTCCTCTTGACTTCCCCAAATTTGTACTTCACTAAGATACTTCTACTGAGAGATCTAGACTTGTCTGTTAGACCTTATTGACTGCTCTGTTCTTGCTTACCGGACCTTAACACTTCTTCAATCTGACTTCCGGTAATGACCCATCATGTCTTACGGATGTGTGGGATTACCTTTGTTGCCATCAATGACAACATTCATGAGTCCATATAGTGTCTCTTGCCAACATGATCTTCATACCGAAGCCTCAATCAGCCTCATAAGTCTATGTAAATCCCCTTTATCATTGAGATCATTGTTGTGTCTATACCAAGATCACCATCGCTCATTGAATCTGGTGCATCACCCTATTTCCCTTTTAATTTATTTCTCTTCCTTTTCCCCTTGCAAGCATTAGCACTAGGTTTAGATATATTTCTCTAAGCATTAGGCTTAGAAAGAGGAACCAGCCTTCTGTGGAAGTCTAGTCTCAATTCGCAAAGTCCCACACTTTTGAGATAATTCCCATTGTGTCATTAGAATGCTCAGAATATCTCTGAATAGGGTGCAATTCTAGGTGAAAATAGTTTCTGGCATGCCCGGTGGGACTACTCTGCTCTAAGTGAGAGCTAGACTAAAGATTTGGTGTCATCCAAGGTCTACAGGTGGCTGTGAAAGCGAACAGACACCTAGCAACTCTCTGCTAATCCAGTACCTTCAATATATTTCAACATTTCATGCCTTTGCAGATGAGGTCTTCTTCGAGAGGTAAATTCCACTTCGTTGAACTTTCATTTTCTGCTAGAAGAAGAAGGTTATCTAGATTCCTTGTGAGGAAAGATCATTCAAATCACACAAGGACACAATCCATCCCTCCTCCATTAGACTTTCAGGTCAAGTTTTAGCATTCAATTAGAAATCTCTACATTCCCTCTATTATCCACCTAAATGTACCTATTATGGCTAGAAATTTACCATTTGTTACCTTTCAAGGGATACCCCTTTGGACCTGACCCAATATGATGATATCCCCACATCAGCCTTGAAGGCTATACCATTTTTCAATGGTGAGAACTCCACCACCGCTGCTGAGTACATTCAAGATGTTGCCAGCGTATGTTTAATTCACCATGTCACTGCTGACAATGTGGCTATGAGGTTGCTGGCATCTTCCTTCAAAGGCAAGGCCTTACAATGGTATAGAGGTCTTTAGCCTAATTTAATACATAACTGGGATGACGTGGGCACTAAGCTATGCTGGCACTTTGATGACAAAAGTGACCATCTGTCACTTATGGAGCAGTTAGCCTCCATCAAGAGAGCTCCACATGAGTACATGGTAGATTTCAACTACCATTTTCAAAAGACATGGGACAGGATCCCCCGGTTGGTGAAGCCCTCTCCGAACACTACATTCATATATTTTTTGAGATACCTTAACCCTGATATTGCAGTGATGATCCAATCTATGGGCAGAACTGTCTTGCCTGATGTATATGATACAACTATTAGGGTAGAAAATTGCTTGATTCAAGAAGGGTAGATTGCTCCAAGGCCACCTATGCCTATGTTTCCAGAAGCCCCTATCATGTAGCCTGCTACCATTACTCCAACTCCTACTATAGTCAATCCTATCCCTTCTCTAGCCTCACCTACACTTAAGAAACTGGAGGAGATAGATGCTCAGATCAAGAATTTAACCAATGAGTTGACCTTGGTGAGAAGGCAGAATGCAAAACCTAGCTGGCCATATCAGAAGCCTAATCAACATTATCAACCCTTCAATCAGGGTTATCAATAGAATAGGCTACCATATCAGTATAATGTTCAAAGACAAGGGCAATCTAGCTACATTAGACCTCTAAATGCTATTAATCCTAGTGTAACTACTACTTCAGGGCCTCTTGTGCCAATTCAGAACAACTTAGCTCAAGACAACGACTAGTGTAACTCTTGTAATCAGCCACACAACCAAAATTTGTGCCAAGGAGGACACTTTAGTCATGCCTTGACCATGCAAGATCAGCCATCAAGCTCGGATCAATAGGTTAACATCAACCAAGAAGTGGTAGACAGTTAGGAACAAATGCAACATGATCCAACTTTAATGAATTGGACCCATGATGATCACTGTTGTGTAAATCAAGGTACTGGTCAAGTTGCATTTAACACAAGAGCAAAAAGAAGGGTAGTTGAAGATACATCAGTGCCTATGGCCAGTCATGCACCTATGTCTAATATGACTCCAATACAAGATGCAAGAGAAAAGGGGCATGCTGCCCCATCAGAACAAGCACACCTAGCTGCTGGTAAGTCTAATTTAGTCCCAACAATCAAGCCAAGTGAAGAACAACAAAAGAGAAGTGACCCCGCAGTCACTAAAACATGTCAAAAGGGTAGCCAAATGCCTTTCAATATAGTGGAGCAGATGAAGAAGACAAGTATTGGTGTCAGTATGTGGGATGCACCGTTGATTCCATCTCAAAGGAACCTACTCTAAGAAGCTTTGATTGATATCAGTCATGCTAGTGCAGAATTGTCAAGTGAAAGATCTGCTGCCCCAATCAATCTCTGTCAACCCAAGGAGGAGGTAAGTACAAGAAAAGTTAAGAAGCCCCCTCCATTCTATGTTTCCCTTGTCATAGGTGACAAATTGCTACATAATTATATGATAGACTCAGGGGCGGGTACCTCCGTTATGCCAAAGGTCATTGCTGAGAAGTTAGGGATAAAATATGAACCTATAAACAAGGGTGTAGTTCAGTTAGATGGTACTACTATCAAGACAGTAGGTGTTATAAAAGGTCTAGAACTCACCTTACATGCATGTCCTAGCTACTCTATTTCACAAGACATATTTGTTATTGACCTCCCTACATACTTTGGTATTTGCTTATCTAGATATTTCACTGCCAAGATAGGTGGATATTTGTCATCTGACTGGTCACACATGATTTTTAGAACCAAATATGGTACCAAGGTGACCATCAGGGCTGAGCCAATTGCAAATGACCATATAGAGCCCTATTCTCTGACCCCTGACAATATGAATTGCACTATACATGAGTTAGAGGATAAAAATAACATCAGACATGAGGCTGCCACTACTATGGATGAAGTACCAGATATCCTACTTATTGAGTCAGATGATTGCTTTCAGTTTGACACTCCTGATTGTATAAAGGATACAAGAATGGGTACTTATTGTATCCATGAGGAAGATACCACTATCCCTAATCTAGAAAAGGAAAAATTAGATCCTAGGGGGATCTAACAAATGTATTTTGATGGCTCCAGAAGCAGAAATGGAGCCGGTGCTGGGGTTGTATTGATCTCACCCCAAAAAGAAAGGTATTTCTCTTCATTTAGAATGCAGTTCGGTTGTACCAATAATGTTGTTGAGTATGAAACCTTGATTCAGGGCATACAGCTGGCTCAAAAAAGAGGAATAAAGGTGTTACAAGTATTTGGTGACAGTGAACTTGTTGTTCATCAAATCATAAAGTTAAGTGCTTCAAAGAATGACTTATTAAATTCATATAAACATAGAGTCTGGGACCTGATTGAGAACTTTGATGCCTTCAGCATTCAGGTAGTTTCCAGACAAAAAAATAAGGATGCTGATAGATTAGCTGCAGTTGGTGCACAATTTGAAATACCTCAGCATGTCAAAAAAAATTTGGATCAACATGTGAAAGTTGTAGTTAGGCCTATTGTGCTTGACAATGTGATCAACTGGCAAGTATTTGATAGTGACTAGCAGATAGTGAGTTTCTTGAAAGATGAGGCAGAGTTTGCTGCCAAAAATCAATCTATGCTAAAAGAGTAGTATGGTGATCCAATCATCCAGTTGAAAACCAACAAATTGCCTAGAGGGCTAATCAACCTAGAAAGCATGTTTGGACCTAATGATCAGCAAAAGAGAGAAAAGATGTATATGACAATAAAAAAGCAAGACTACCAAGAGGTGGAGGTTGCAAATGGTTTTTTTATTAAACATGGCAAGGTAAATAGTTAGGCTGAAAGGCAAGGTTTTATTGAGATTTGTGATGAATTTAATGATATAATTGCTTGGGAATATAGGGATTTGAAATGTTTTGATCCTAGTTTAATCCAACATACTATTGACCTAGACCCCAATGCCAAGCATGTCTACCAAAAGCAAAGGCCTGTGAACCCAAAAATTGAGCCCTTGATGAGTAAAGAGCTATCCAAACTCATTGAGGCTAATATCATTTATCCTAATAAACACTCCTCTTGGGTAGCCAACTTAGTTCTAGTCAGGGAGAGGAATGGAGAAATTAGATTATGCGTGGATTTCAGAGACTTGAATAAGGCCTCCCTCAAAGACCACTATCCTCTCCCTTCCATGGAGAAGATCCTACAAACAATAGCTAGTGCTGAAAGGTTTTCACTTCTAGATGGCTACTTAGGTTACAATCAAGTCTTAGTAAAGGAATCAGACCAGTATAAGATGACATTTACCACCAAGTGGGGTACTTTGGCCTATCAAAAGATGCCTTTTGGACTGACAAATGCTAGAGCCACATTTCAGAGGGTGATGGACTTAGCCTTCAAGGGGCTTATCAATGAGATCATCTTGGTGTATCTTGATGATTTGACAGTTTATTCTAAGCATGCAACTGACCATCTGGGTCATTTAAGAAAAGTTTTTGAAAGATGTAGAGAGTTTGGGATTGTTGATAACTGAGAGGGGGGTGAATCAGTTATCCTAATTATTTCTGCTTTTTGAACTTTATTAATAATCAATGTAACATTAATTCAAATAAGCAATCATAACCATGAAATGGAAATACACATGACACAATATTTTTGACATGGAAACCTTGTTAAGGGAGAAAACCATGGGGTGATTAACCCAAGATTGTATTCTCTGTTAGAAGAATGGAAATACAAAATGACACTTGCCAATTAGGGCTCACTGCCCGAGCACACTACTCACAAGAAGGCACACTGCCTACAAGAGACACATTGTCTACAAAAAGAGTGTTATACAATACTTGAACTGATTGGAAGCATCTACATATGCTGGAGTTCAGTTCCGGTTAGGCTCAGTACACTGATCTACTGCACTACATCTTTCCTCTTCTCTTATGTTGCTTTTCTTTCACATGCTGGACCTTCCTTACTGCTTCTGTTCTGCTCTTTTGCTTTTATTCGCATATCACCAACAACAACAACACTTCTCACCACTAAATCCATCTTGTATATATATCCACATAAGTGATTTCATCACCTTTCTAGTCGGCACCCGGAATAGTCAATCTTTTCACAAACTCTGATCTGTCAGCTGAATCCTTGCATATCAAGTAATGCAGATCAAGCATATACTTGTAGGAGTCATCAATCATGTCGGCCAAATGTAACTTATGCCTTAATAACCTTTTCCATTATCAGTAACACATCCGAAATAATGTCTGATGTTCTGCCAGTCAGTTCTTCCTCTGTTCATACTGTCACTCAGGAACCCAGTACTCAAGTATTCATATCTTTTTCGTCATCTATCACCGGAGGCTAAATCCTTGCAATCTATCACTCAAGGTAGTCCTCTTGACTTCCCCAAATCTGTACTTCACCAAGATACTTCCTCTAAGAGATCCGGACCTATCTGTCGAACCTCGCCACATGTTCTGTTCTTGTTTACCGGACCACAACATTCTTCACTTTGACTTCTGGTAGAGACGCACCAAGCTTGCGGATGTGTGGAATGAACTTTATTGCCATCAATGACAACAATCATGAATCCATATAGTGTCTCTTGCCAAAAATCTCCCTCTTTGGCATTGATGGCAACACTTAGTGAAAAATGACTAAGTGTTTACACTATGCTCCCCCTTGGCTGATGCTTTGTTTTTATATACATATTTCGGAGCTCCCCCTTAGTTGGATTCCTTATTTTTCACTGCTTCTCACTTCCCCTTTGACATCAATGGCAAAGGGTAGGGTTCGCATACCAAAATTTGCAAAAAATTAACTATACTTAGCCGCATAAGTATACATATATGGAATACTTACATATAGTGTAGTATGTCTGCAAAAGTTGTTTTCAGTTGAATGAATTCTGTAGCCCAACTTTGCTTCATTCTGTCTAAAATTGATATATGACCGCTCAATAGAAATGCAAATGCATCTGCCCTTTTTAGATCTATTGGATCATTTGTCTGGGCTGTGATTTGAGCTTCTTTTATGGCCTCATGCATGGCCTCTAACTTAGGGACAATTATCCTTCTGAGCTCACTCAACCTACTTATTCTATTTTTCTTCTCTTTTTCAAGCTTCTTAATCTCATTCAAAACTACAACCGTTTGACATTCTTGATTTATTATGGATGCAGTAAGTGGATCAAAATTTTGAGAAAGAGTTCTCAGTTTATCCTCCTGTTCTTTCATTTTCTTCTCAATCTCCATTGTTACTTTAGACCAGGATATACAAAATTTGTATACTTCTCCGCCATCCTTAAGAGCATTTTCTAAGCTCTTTATCCCAATATTCATATTTCTCCTATCATTTGTTATCAAACCCTGCACTTCGGAGAATCTCTTATCCAAAAACTCCTTCCGGACCTTTTCTTCAGTGGACTTCTCTAGAAAATCAAAATGTGTGCTAACACTATTGACTAGAGTTTTGAGATTACCGGATGAGGAGGCTATGGGATCCTTCTGAAACGATGGCATAATCTTTTCTAGCACTCTAGAAGCAGATTATATCAACTCACAGTCTTCCATGTGAGACTTTAGGAGTTTTTCTTTAGCCTTTGCATTAGCAAATGAGGCTATCTTCATTGTCTGTACCGGAGAAAGAGAATCAAAATTAACTGGTCCTTGTAGAAGCTCCAGTTCATCAATCTCCATTATTTCTTTGTTTAGGAATTCTTGGACAGTTTTTGCAGTGTCTGTTGCTGGAGATAGATGTTTCTTCTCTTCTGCATTCTTAGAGCTGTCCCTTGGAGCTTTCTCTCCTTCTACATTCTTACCACTAGCAGTTGTGGTTTTCTCTATTGAGGGCTTCTCTCCCTCTGCAATCTTGGTACTGTCAACTTCTTTTTCCTTCACTCCTACTTCTTTCTCCTGTATTCTATCTTCTCCTTTAGATCCAGAGGCTATAGGGGAAACCGGAGGAGAGATATTTGTTTGTTCATGAGCCACCTCTTCTGGAATAGAGGATTCTGAGCCCTTGTCTTTACCAGACTCCTCTATGATGAGAATGTTGAACTTTTTAAGAGCATTTCGGAGGATCTCTTCAGTCTCTCTTGCCACTTTGTCGCTTTCACCAAGCATGAGCTGATTCATCTTGGCTTTGCTCCGGAACTCATCCTTGCAATCTTTAAAGATCATATTCATTTGCTGCGGAGTGATTGAAGGGAAGAGCTGAATGGCGACCTATTCCCAGATCTCAAGATCTTTTGCTCGAGCATTATTCTTCCTCATTTCAAGCCTTTTCTCTAAGCTTTTGGGAATTAGAGAGATAATTTCAATAAAAGCTTTGTTGTAAGTGTTCAAAAACTGAACTATGGCTTCCTCTAGAATCTTTTTATCTACTTCATTATATTCATCATAGAATTCTGTTAAGGGTTGCAGGTTCCCATCCACAGTGACTGCTTTCACTACAACATCTAAGGATAGAGTGGGTTTTTCAGCAAATTCCTCTTCCTTCTCTTCTTCTCCTTGACTGGTAGAGTGTTCACCGGATGATTTCTTCTTCTTCTTTAGTTTCTTTATCTCCTCATTTGATTCGGTTTCCTCTTCATCTCTTTGACTGGCATAAGCCCTTGTGGCTTTTGTCTTTGATCTTTTCTCTCCTTTGCCGAATGCTTGGACTTCCAGTTTTGATGTTCTTGAGCTTTTGGCTGTGACAGGTGCAGATGTCTTTGATGATCTAGTCCGGGTGGAGGTTTCTATTGAAGCACTTTCCTTGCTTTCCTTTTCTACCTCTTTCTTCTCTTCCTCAGCCTATTGCCTCTTTTCCCTGTTGGCATCAAGTGCCTCCTTTGAGATGCCAAATCCTTTGGCAACATCTTCAACTTCTTTTCTCACTTTCCTCTTGATCTCTGGCTGCCTTAGCTCTATATGAATTTTCACACTTAGTTCTTCAAAGGTTCCAAATCTTTCTACTTTTGGGTCCTTTGGCTGACTAAGCATGTGTTGAACATGCAGCTCTACAATTTGTTCATCGACTTCATACCCCATAGGCATGATCCAGACTGTCCTTGGCTCTACTGCCTCCATTAGGCATTGATTAGTGTCTACCATGAAGCACACTGTATCCTTGTATTACTCAACTACTGGTTTGGGGATTCTTTCTTTGATTTGCATTGTATTTTGAAACTACTTAAAGTAACCCCATAGAGCTGTATTCCTTGTCTTAGCATCCCCAAGTTCATGCAAGTAATCTCTGATCTGAATTGCTACCAGTTTGTCATTTTGCCATACCCATCCATTTGATCCAGATAGCTCATTCATGAAGTAGAAAAATAGACATAGTATTAGTCCACCATATTTAAAGGAGTTCTTCTTGTCCTTTTTGATCTTCTGTATGTTTTCCATTAATTGACTCAAAAGAAGTTCACAGAGATCATATTCGGCATTCTTTCTCAGCATCACATAGGTAGTATATACTGTAGTTCTGGATACTAAATTTTCCCTACTGGAGTGATATATCTTGTATCCTATTATCATAGATGCAAACTTGATATCCAGGTCGGTAATATCTTGAATGGTCATTGCCCTCTTATCAAATTTTGATCTGGTAGCCTCAGTTACAATGTTGTTTTTGATAGATTTGAGGACAGGTATTCCTCCAGAGGAGTATAAACCAGTTACTGCCCTAATTGCCTCCTTAGTGATCTTGCAAGGTCTGTTCAGCCATAGGAAGTTATCATGCACCCTACTCAATACATACTGGACCCACTCATCTTCTTCAAAGCAGGGGAAATGAATGAACTGATCAAAACACTTCTCTTGGATGCCCTTATATTCTGGTTTAAGCTCAAAGGCATCATCTATTAATTATTTGTGATAGGTGTCTCTTAGTCTGAATTCCCCAAACTCTTCAATATTTGCATGTATGTAAACCCTAATGTCTTCTGTGTGCAAAACGCCATGTGGAACACTAGAGAATGCTCCTAGGGGATCTACCTCCAATGATTTGTATGGATGTTTCTTAAATTCAGGGTGAGGCCTATCAGTGATTTTTACAATATTTGGAGTACCCATCATTCAAGGATTTAGAGAGAGATATTTGATAACGAAGAATACCTTTTGCGTCTTTCAGTTTCACAGAGTTGGTTGGATTGATTTCTGGGTGAATAAACTTCTACAGATGATTTTTGATGAACTTGAGGAATTTTGTTGCAGAGCTTCACTTTTCGTTTCTTCTTGAATGCAGAATGAACAAGTGATTAATGAGAAAACCCTTATATTACTCCGCAAACCCTAATGTCAGGTTGTAATAAATGCTCGACCTAAGTTATTTTGGTTTGCCTTCTTCAGATGACTTGAAGAACCGGATCAATCCTGATCTTTAAACATCTTGCAGATCTTCCAAATCTTAACCATAGTTTGTTTGGATGTTTCCCTTATGAGTCCTTCAATCCGCAACTCTTCTTGTGCCAGTTCTGGCACCAATTGACTGGCTGGGGGAACAAGGTTTTCTTTGTGTCTCCCGCTAAGCCAGAGCTCATTTTTAATTTCTAGAAGGAATATCAACACCACAGTTTGGTACGGATCCAACCTCTGCATTCTCTATACTTTTCTTCACCCAAATCTTGTTCATCTCACTTTTAACTTCATTCGCATTCACTTTTTGTTTACCCTTATCTTATTTTGATTATGATATACTGGACCTCTTTTGTCCTGATTTTTATTTCTATAGAATTTTGCAATATGACCGGATCTATTGCAAATTTGGCAAACAACATTTCTTTGCATATTTGATTGATATCCTCTTGATCTGCATTGATTAGCCATATGACCTATTCTATTGCATGCAAAGCATCTACCATTGAATGATTTGTTCATTTGCATATTTCTGCATTCATGAGATTTGTGACCATACCTTTTGCAGTTAAAACACTGTCCAGAGAAGGATGAATTAGTCTGATTCATTCTCTTTCTGTACTGATTAGCTTTATGACCAAATTTATTGTAGTTGTGGCAGTATCCATTGAAGGATGGATATCTTTGAGCATTAGGCTGTCTTACCGGAGGTCTTCTAGGCATTTTCCTTGGATTTTTTGATCCAAAATTCTTCTGACCAGATCCAGAGCTTTCTCCTTTCTCATATCCCAAACCACACTTGTCATCTACCCTCTTTTGACTTCCAAGAAGAACTTCAAGTTGAGCAGAACTTATCTTGAATTTCTCTTTATATTCATTTGCTGTTTGAAGATTCCTTTTGAGAGAGACAATTTGATCCTCAAGTTTTTCTTCATTATCTTTAGCATCTTCAAGATCAGATTCAAGATGTCTAATAATTCTATCCATTTCGTGGCAATCTTCTAATTTCTCGTTGAGAGATTGTCTTAGATTAGCTTCAATTTTTCTTTTCTCTTCAACTTCTTGAGTGAACTTCATAACTCTTGATTCCATTTCATGTCTTACCATAATGATTTCTTTTGATAACTTTTCACATAACTTGGTTTTCTCATTCAGCTCTTCATTTGCATCATTTGCTTCACCTTGTCTTGCCATTTGCTGAAGCTCCTTTCTCTTTTTCATAGAGAGACTTAATTTGTCTTTTAGTTCTCTCATGAAATCATCAGCTTGTTTGAGTCTTTCCTTTAATTCATTGACTTCAGAGTTTGACTGCTCAAGATCTTCAAGGGTAGTCTTGAGTTTCTCCCTTAAACCATATGCATCCATTTGAATTCCCAGATCTTTCTCAAGCTGTTAGACTCTGTTAGGAGGAACTTTGCTCTGATACCAATTGTTGATAACTAAGAGGGGGGGTGAATTAGTTATCCTAATTATTTCTACTTTCTAAACTTTATTAATAATCAATGTAACATTAATTCAAATAAGTAATCATAACCATGAAATGGAAATACACATGACACAATATTTTTGACTTGGAAACCCTGTTAAGGGAGAAAACCACGGGGTGATTAACCCAAGATTGTATTCTCTGTTAGAAGAATGGAAATACAAAATGGCACTTGCCAATTAGGCCTCACTGCCCGAGCACACTACTCACAAGAAGGCACACTGCCTACAAGAGACATACTATCTACAAAAAGAGTGTTATATAATACTTGAACTAATTGGAAGCATCTATGTATGCTAGAGTTCAGTTCTGGTTAGGCTCAGTACATTGATCTACTGCACTTCATCTTTCCTCTTCTCTTATGCTGCTTTTCTTTCACATGCTAGACCTTCCTTACTACTTTTGTTCTACTCTTTTGCTTTTATTCGCATATCACCAACAACAACAACACTTCTCACAACTAAATCCATCTTGTATATATATCCGGACAAGTGATTTCATCACCTTTTTGGTTAGCACCCGGAATAGTCAATCTTTTCACAAACTCTGATCTGTCAGCTGAATCCTTGCATATCAAGTAATGTGGATCAAGCATATACTTGTAGAAGTCATCAATCATGTCGGCCAAACATAACTTATGCCTTAAGAACCTTTTCCATTATCAGTAACACATCCAGAATAATGTCTGATGTTCTGCCAGTCAGTTCTTCCTTTGTTCATACTATCACTCAGGAACACGGTACTCAAGTATTCATATCTTTTTCGTCATCTATCACCGGAGGCTAAATCCTTGTAATCTATCACTCAAGGTAGTCCTCTTGACTTCCCCAAATCCGCACTTCACCAAGATACTTCCTCTGAGAGATCCGGACCTGTCTGTCAAACCTTGCCACATGCTCTGTTCTTGTTTACCGGACCACAACATTCTTCACTCTGACTTCAGCTAGAGACACACCAAGTCCTACGGATGTGTGGAATGAACTTTGTTGCCATCAATGACAACAATCATAAATCCATATAGTGTCTCTTGCCAATAGGGATATCACCGAATCCCAAGAAGAGCATATTCGTTGTCCCTGAGGGTAAGCTACTAGGTCATGTGGTCTCCAAGGATGGATTGGCCATTGATCCAGAGAGGACAAGTGCCATCCTTGATCATCCTCTTCCCAACCATAAGAAAGGTCTGTAGAGCTTCCTGGGAAAGATAAATTTTGTGAGGAGGTTCATACCTAATTTTGCCTTAATAGGAAAACCCCTCACAGCTATGCTAAAAAAGAATGTCGCCTTCATTTGGTCCAAGGAAGGTAAGGGCAATTTTGAAGCTATCAAGCAGGCTATTGCACAAGCCTCCACCCTGATAAACCCTAACTATGAGAAGGATTTCATTCTTTATGTCTTTGGAGGCAAGGAGGGTATATCAGCTATCCTGACACAACAAAATGATGAGAAGCTAGAACAACCAATTGCTTTCTTCAACCAACCTCTCAAAGATTATGAGTTGAATTATGATTTCATACAAAGACAAGTGTTTGCTATGGTCAAGGCCTTGAAGAAATTTAGACATATGATCTCTAACAGCAAGATTCAACTGATGGTGAATCACCCTGGTGTCAAAGAGTTTCTCCTAAGCAGAGACATTAATGAGAAATGAGCTGGGTGGATCACCAAGGTGATGGAGTATGACATAGACATCAACATTACTAGGCTAGTCTGTGGCAAAAGCCTATGTGAGAAAATGGCAGTAGATGTCAAAGATAAAAGTAACATCGTATATGTTCAAGATCATGCACATTCAAATGAGCCTTATACTCCAACTGACTGGCATCATGACATGATCACATTCCTATAGTTAGGTAGATGTCTGGATGGGTTGAATCAGGCTAAAAGAAGGTATTTCAGACTTCAATCTATCCACTATGTTATTTTTGTTGGTGTCCTATTTAGAAAAGACATCAAGGGAGTTCTTCTCAGATGCGTCAAGCAAGATTAGGTTTCTAAGGTCTTAGAAGAGTTCCATAATGGCTCTGCTAGTGGCCATTATTCACCTAGAACAACTGCCATGAAAATCATAAGGGCTGGTTATTACTAGCCTAGCCTTTTCAGTGATGTACATAAATGGATTAGAAAATGCAAAGAATGTGCATTATTTGCTGGGAAGCAGAGATTGGTAGCTCTCCCCCTCCACCCAATCCAAACAGATCAGCCTTTTGTCCAATGGGGTTTAGACTTCATTGGGGTGATCAATCCCCCTTCTAGTGTAGGCCATAAATGGATCCTTACAGCCACTGATTACTTCACTAGATGAACAGAGGCAGTTACTTTAAGGGATGCCACAAAAGCATCGATCATTGATTTCCTTGAAGACACGGCCACCAGGTTTGGTATGCCATCCACCATCATCTCTGATAATGCTAAGGCCTTCATAGGCACAAAAGTTAGTGAGTGGGCATCCAATTATGGAGTATACATGAAGACTTCATCTAATTACTATCCTTAGGGTAATGGTTTGGCTGAGTCCACTAATAAGAACTTGATCAGAATCATCAAGAAGACCATTGAAGATAACCAAAGGACTTGGCATTCCAAGCTAAAGACTGCTCTTTGGGCTGATAGGATCACTCCTAAAAGAGCCATAGGTAATTCCCCTTTCATGCTGGTATATGGAAGGGAGGGAAAGGTTCCATTGTCATTGGAGCTTCTTTCACTTGAGTTAGCATAGCAGCTAGATTTAATAGAGCATGATGCCATGACTGTTAGGCTTGTAGAGCTAATGGAACTTGTAGAAAAGAGAGATGCTGCTATGAGGACTCTTGAAGCTCATCAGGATCAGGTTAAGCAAACCTTCGATAAGTCTAGTGCTAGTAAGACATTCAGTGAGGGAGATATAGTACTAAAATGGGATGCAGATAGAGCCAAAGATGGAAGACATTCAAAGTTTGATGCCTTGTGGAGCAGCCCTTACATCATCATCAGCTGCAAGCAGACTAATGCATTTCAACTTTCTAGGCTAAATGGTGAGATCCTGCCCGTCCCAGTCAATGGGATCCATCTCAAATCCTGCTTTTAGCATGATTGTGAGGTATTGTAAATAGTTAGGTTTCCCTTCAATAAGTGCCATTGCACTCTATTGTATTCTCATTAGGAGATGCATGCTTGTTTGCTTTTGTTTTGCTTTGGTGGCATCTACCCATTTTTTTCCATGCTCCTCTCTTCTTGTTGCAGTCCCTCTTCTTGACTCCATGCCCAATGGATGCTTAAGGCCACTGGTCAAATTGTTGAGCAGGCAAACATCCCTGAAAGTCACCAAAATGTTGTCATATTTTTCCTGGCCCCAAAATATCCCTGTTCCCCTCCTTCTATCAAAGAAATTTGATTAGAGAAAACCTTAATAGAAGGAGGGAAGCCTTATATCCTGTATTTACACATTCTCTTCCTTGCCAAAAATCCCAAAATCATGCTTGGAGAATCCTTGGAAAAAACCTAGAAAAACCCAGAAATCTTTTGTCTTCAATTGTTCTCCATCGCAGAGATTTCTCATTTTTATACTTAATCATTTTTCATGTATATGATGATGACATCATCCTTTGTTTGGGGGTTTTTTTGTCATTTGGTTGAAATTGTATATCAGATACAATTTTATTTATATCTGGGTCATGTACAATATTTATTGTACATCGAGTTCCTTGTTTGCTTTTTTGAATGTATCTCTGTTTGTATATCGCACATACAATTACATATACAAGGTTATATACAAGGCAACATGCAAAACATTATGCAAAAATTTAGGTATGCTTTTGTATATTTAGCAATTGTATCTCATATACAATTGCATATGTATCAAAGGGGTGATACAAAAGGTATGTCCATTTTTGTATGTATATGCGATTGTATTTCCCATAGACAATCCTATATACAATGACATATACAATGTGATATACAAAGTGTAAGATACAACCCAGACCCAAAAAGAAAATGCAATTTGATTTAGAGAGGCAAAGGTAGTTGTATGCATATTTGTATGTATTTTTGCATTGTATATTTGCAAATACAAAGGGTAGATACAAAGAGGGATACAAAGTCACATACAAAAGTCAGATACAATGTTTGTATGCACATGTGATTGTATGCACTTTTGTTTGTATATCGCATTGTATATGAGATATACAAAAGTTGATGCAAAAGTTAGATACAACAGGTAATACATACAATCTAGACATGACTAGGGAATAAAATGTGGCAGATTTAAAGTTGGGGTCCGTAGATGTATATTGCATGTACATGGTCGAAAGGGCAACATACAAAGAAGGTAAGATACAAAGCTAGACCCGATGTTAATTTCAATTTGCTTCAATAAAATTTGGGGCCCGCATTTGTATGTATATGTGATTGTATCATCCCATATACAATCCTATATATAAAGTCAGATACAATGAGATATACAAAATTGAAGATGCAGTCACACATGTCGATGCAGAATCAAAAGGTACAAAGTGTATTTGTACATACCAAGAGGTAGAAAAGTCAAACATATTTTGTATGTATAATTGCATGTATATGCAATATGCAAAAAGCAAAGATACAAGGCCGGACCTATTTTAAAGCTCCACTTTGATTAATAATCCATTGAGTTTCATAATTGTATATTTGGCGATTGTATCTCCTATGTACAATTGCATATATAAAAGTACATGCAGTGGTGGGCCCCAGTTCCTTCATCGATCTATTTTGCAGTAGCGGGACCATAGCTCAGCGGCCAATGGGATGGTGACACATGGCAAGGCGAGATGCAAAAGGTGATGCCAAAAGGTTTTGTCCATTTTTGTATGTATAGCAATTATATTGTATATACAATTCTATGTTTAGAAAGGGAATATACAATGGATTTTCGGTGAGACTTTGCCTATCGCTGACTCAGTTTGAGGTCTCTCCAACGACCGATAAGCATGCAAATATTCAGTGATGGTTCCCAGGTTCAACTCAGCGGGAAATCAGATGGTGACACATGTCAAGGCTGATTCAGAGATAGATTCAAAGGTCGATTCAGGTGACGATGCAATTGCACATACAAATACGATATACAAAAGGGAGATATAATTGTAGATGCAAGGCGATATGCAAGGCACAAGATACAGTTGACCATAACTTTGACTGCTCATATCTCCCTCATCCTGAGGAATTTCTGTATGCTCCAAAAGGCAAAAGTGCTTATTTTTGGCTCCTCTTTCATATTGGCAGGCTTTTAAGGGGGATATCCTCACTTTTAGAAATTGATTTGTATATGCAGGCTTGACCAACGGGATGTTATGGTGACCGATTTGGCATGTACAGAGGCTGATATTTTCCTAGTAATTCTTATTGGTGAACTCTATACTCACAATTCATGGAGGATGGCCCTATTCTTTAATGCGATGGACTTCTCTGGCTTGCTGATGGATGTCCATGTGGTCTGCGAAGACTTTTGGGCTCTTCTCTTCAATGCCTTGTCCTATCTTACATTTGGGCAACCATTTTTTGAGACTGTGGATCTGCCAGAGGCATGGTCTTTATCCTCTTCATCATCCATTCTTGCCCCTGCATTGATGAATACATTTTGTACTCCTAGGATCCTGTGCGTTTGCTTCAGCATCCCCAGCACAAGGAATTTGATATAAAAGACATGGCAGCTTCATTATGAAATGGATGGTTCATTTTTGGGTTGTTATGCTACCAATTTTTCTATAGTCAGACCTCTTAGTGTAATTGCAAGGTATGGGAATGTGACTCACTGTGCCTAAATCTGGCCTCTGTTGTCTTCCTATTTATTCACCAAATGAATGTGATTAACTATATTGTGTCTACTTTTGCTACTGGATATTCTATAATTTAATAGTTTTTGGCCTTCATGATCAATATATGCATGATTTCTTACCTGTCTTGTGTCCTAATTTTTGTGTTTTACTTGGAGTTATAGTCTATTCTGTGAGTAAAACGGCTCCTCTACAGGTTTGATCTTCATACCGAAGCCTCAATCAACTTCATAAGTCTATGTAAATCCCCTTTATCATTGAGATCATTGTTGTGTCTATACCAAGATCACCATCGCTCATTGAATCTGGTGCATCACCCTATTTCCCTTTCAGTTTCTTTCCCTTCCTTTTCCCCTTGCAAGCATTAGCACTAGTTTTTGATATATTTCTCTAAGCATTAGGCTTAGAAAGAGGAATTAGCCTTCTTTAGAGGTCTGATCTCAATTTGCAAAGTCCCACACTTTCAAGATCATTCCCATTGTGTCATTAGAATGCTTAGAATCTCTTTGAGCATGGTGCAATTCTCGGTGACAACAACATTCATTTTCATAAAAGTTGAAAATAAAAAAAAAGGGAAAATTCAAGTGAGGAAAATACAAACAAAGTGAAAAAGTAAAGAAAAAAAAGAGAGATACAAAAAAAGAGTGAAAGAGAGAAGATTGTTGAATGTCCATACTCTTGGGTGGAGACCAATCTAATCTCAGAGCCTCATGAGTGACATTCTAACAGAGAAAGAAAGGTGCAAACCACACACACACACACTAGTTGAGAAACACCTAGGGTCTAGTAGTCTTTAGGATCATCTTCTATCTAGGGACCCTTGTTCTTTCCCATCTATCCTTTACCTTGGGTCTATCTTGTTTTCCATCTATGATCTAAGTCTAGAAAATGCCAATAAAATTTGCTACTTGTCTAAGTTGAAAGCTTGTCAGATTGTCTTATCTAGACAAGGATCAGTGTTTAGCCTTTAGCAAAAGTCCAAATTTGAAAGAATTCCATCTTCACTCACACCCCCACTTGAGGTGCAAAATTCTATCTCACAACCTTGAATAGATCTCCTATATCAAGACACCCTGTAGTCCCCTAAATCAAAAATCGTATTTAAGAGTAGTCATGTTGTTTGTTCCACATTGCATTCATGCCAAAATAAAAAAAATTCCAAAAACATCAAAACATTCCTAAAATCCAAAAGCACAATCATCAACGTCATACCGGAAGTAAGAGGCTACTCCTAAAGCAAATACATTTGTCTACATACCGATTGCCAACATCTGCTACATCAATTGCTTGTCTTGTACATGATGTTCCATTGTCGAAACCAAACCAGGCATCTTATGTGACATGTTTTCATTTCTTGCAACCAGATATTATCCTATCAATAGATCAACACCCTTTAACAGATATATCATTCCTACAGTAAGTCTATTATCTATCCTATCCAATCTATCATGAGCAACCTCCTTGGAAAGAGAATATGTCATTTGTGTTTTTTTTATCAATGAGTCGATTTATTTTTGGTTCATCCATCTTGTCATTTGTTATGATCCCATTGTTAGTATCAATCCTGAACTATGTTGCCTCTGCGTCTTCACGTAGGCAAGGCCATCTTGTATCAATGAGCCCCCGAGGCTTTGCTATCCACCTTCTTCATCCTATTATTGGTCTGTCACCATTCATCTATTCTAGGGTCAACCTTCAAATCCTAAACTACATTGCCTTTGCATCGTCACGTAGGTAAGGCCATCATTGATGGGCCCCGGAGGCTACCCATCTGCATCTGCACCATTTCCGATCGCCTAGGTCTTAGGTCTACACGGTCCACACCCTAAACTACATTGTCTCTACGCTGTCACATAGGCAAGGTAATCATCGATGAGCCCCTGAGGCACTAGGTCAGTCCCTTAGGGCCCATTTCTTCGTATCTATTGTCCAGTCTTCCATAATAAATCGATCCTTTACTTGACTGGGGGCAAGTCCTCGACTTGGTTATGGAGTTGGATTCTGCAATGCCACATGTTCAAAGAGGGCACCAATAAGGATTGTGATACGTTTCACTTGACATGCATGCGCAACAAAAGCACGCTTCCAAGCAGAAATTTTGATGCAAGACATCAACCTATCCAAAGAAAAATAAACAAGGGCCTAAATGCTCCAAAATGATTTTATCTAAATTATGGAAAGAAAACATGTCTAATGCAAGAAAGTTTTGTTTTGATTGGTTGTGCCTTAAATTTTAACTTATGTTATCATGTTTCCTACGCTACTCAAGGCTACCTATTGGTGCAGGAGCACCATTTCTTTTCAAATAAGTTTGGTCTAGTTTAAAACCATAAGGTCAGTAAGACCATTTTATGATGTATTAGAGGTCACTAGGAGGTTCAAATATGCAAAATATTGCATACAATGTAAAGGTTGCCAATGTAAAATTGAAAAGAAGATGCAAACTTGGAAGTTGAAGGGTCATTTGGCTCTTAGTTTGTTCCAAGGAAGTTAGAAACTAAAAGGTCATGTTGTAATGCCTTTAAAAGGCTTTGTATCCATTTGTGAAGTCGTGGGTGATTGAAGATTTGATAATGGAATGACAAAAGGCACTGTTTTTTGTATTCTTCTTCAGAAAATTCATTGTGTTCAACCTTGTATGGCCCTGTTCGGGCATGAGTCCATGTTCATTATGATGGTTTCTCTGAAAGTGGGTAAAACCCTGATCTAGGGTAATAGTCAACAGTTTGAATGAAGTTTGTTTGATATTTTATGGAGTGAAGAGTCCATACATGAATGCAATGATGTGAAACAAACCATATCTTTCTTATGACTAGTGTTTATACCACATGGTCAAGGTTTATATCAAATTTGATAATGTTCTAGGACTGTTCTGCTCTGTTTCAGACTGGTAGAGGGCAGTCCTGAGAGTTACAATCTAGGTTTTTTTAAAATATCTATGGAAATGGACTTTTGATGAATTGATAATCTTATACAGATCAACATTGAGTGTTTCCAAGTGTTGGATGAAATAATTTGGGGTTGGAACCTATGGAACCAATAAGCCCTTATGGTGACAAGACCTAATAGGCCTAATTTGTATGCTGACAGTCCTGATTTGAGACATTCTTTTCAAAATAACCAATAGTGATTTCTAGATATGTTTTAAAATGCCTTAATGGGTACTCAAAAAGCCCATCACAGTCTTAAGAAGGGATCTACAGCAAAAGTTGTGTTTGATAGTCCTTAATGGCAGGGCTACTAGGAACAAGCCTGTCAAGGCACTGTCAAAGTACAGTCAATCTATAAGTTTCTGTCCACTGTCCTCATAGGTACTGAACATAGTTATTTGGTCAGAGACCATGTGTTGGTTGGTTATAGAGTAAGTGCCATAGTTGCACATTAAGAACAGTCATGAAGGAATGGTTGCTTGTATGGTGGGACAAACTTTAGTGAGTGTTTATTTTGGTTGAGTAGGAGTTCATTGAGGAGATTGGAGGATATTAGAGATCTCTCTTGGGTCAGAAATGTTGAAACTCAGTTTGGTGCCACTATTTTTTTGTGAGACTGCTTGTGAAGCTTGTAGATCCTATGAGATTGAAGCCCATTGTTATGAAATATGCCTATAAGGAGTTGAGTTGATTCTTTTTTCCTCTGCATCACCTAAAAACTAGAGATGCTATGATGGGGGCATGATTATTTTATTTGTTTTCTGCTTGTGGGTTTATCTTTAGTAAGGTGAAGCCTTGTCTAAAGACATGATCAACATAATGATCATCGAGGACATCAGAGGTCTAAACATGAAACAAGTGTAATACTTGTCTGTTGATACGCAAACAATACTCAGGTTATCTTGGTTCAATTATACTTAAATGATTATATTGAATTGCTAAATCAAAATCCATGTAAGCAATACTCAAGTCATCTTGGTTTAATTATACCTAGATGCTTGTATTTACTTACAACATGTCAAAAAAAACACAAAAATAACAAAAAAATCACCCAATGATGAATCAAGCACTTCAAAATACTTGTAATATCAAGGTGACAAATATCTGCCTCCATACATATCTAATTACTTTTCATATACCATCCATAAATAAAGATTTTTTTCAAAGTGCCAATTTTTACAAGTAAAAGCTTGTCATTCCTTCATTCTTATTTATTCTATCTACTATCAATCAAATTTCTATTAATCATTGTATCTTTCATCAAATCTCTTCTACATTGATTGAGTACACTAGAACTACATATCATCATCTCATCTCAAACTTAAGGTACCTTGATCCCATGGATACAAATATGTATGCAGTCTGGAATACAAAGGAAGTATCCAGTACTCAGGTACATAAGATATCATCATCCTCATCATCATCATCAACATCATTTATCTTATCCATTTTCTTTCCTTTTCACCCTCACTCTTGCGTGACTGGGGCATCACCAATCATTAATCCAATCATAAATTCAATCCAATCAATCCAAGCAATGATCAAAATGCAAGTCATCCTTGATCCATACCAATCTAGCTAATCAAATCTCACCAAATTATCCAATCACATCCTTTGGTCTTGATCCTAATCTTGTCATAAACCAAATCAATCAATCGTCATCATCAGTGGGATGTATCTTTCCCACATCTTCATGTTGATCTAGGGATATATCTTTTTGCACAATGAAAAACTAGCATTTGGGATATGTCTTTCCTACATCTTCGTGTTGATCTAGGGATATGTCATTCCCTGCAATGAAAAACACTATCATCACTCATTATCAATTACTCATTGGTTTATGGCTAGACGGGGGCAATACCTTGTTTGTTCTTGTATCATTTGTACATACTTGCTTGCTTGCTTGTGTGTGTTATCATTTTACCTTGTGTAGCATGTCATTCAACTCTTTCATCCATCCCTTATCTCGCATCCACCAATTTCTTCACCCTAACCTCTCGTTCAACCTATCTCATCATGAGATCATCTATCATCATGTTGTCACATTCTTCCCATCCAATCTCCCAAGGGGGCATCCTACCATCATTAAACATGTACCAGGGGCAAACTGGGGCATACATCATTATCAGAAAATTTTCTTTATTCTTTGAAATAACATGATAAAACACATTGCATCAAAGAGGGGCAAAATGTATACACCTAAAAATGACATGACTCTAACTAAATAAATATTTTAAAAATTTATTTCATTTTAAATTCCTTTATCAATAAATAAATAAATCAATTTATTTATTTGATTCAATATTATCCAAAAAATTAAATAAAATTGTTTATTTAATTAAATCATCCGAATTCTTCTAAAATCATTCTAAATTAAATAATACCAAATTATTTAATTAATTCTTCTAAATTCCAAAGTCTTCAAATCCATAAATATCAAATCATCCTCTATATTTAAATAAATCTAAATATTTATTTAAATTATCTATTTCCTTCAAAATTGAATTAAAATAAAAACTAATTCAATTAATCCATGTGCACATGTAACTAAATATTTTAATATTTAAATTGCTCATTTATCTTCACCCACATGTAATTAAATATTTCTAATATTTAATTACTCAAATTCCTCTCATGCAAATCAGTTAACTCAGTTAACTCCTCAAATCTATTCTGTTAACTGGTCAGTCATCTTAGTTAACTCCTCAATCTATTCTGTTAACTCCCATATCTCAAAATAGAGCAGGACACTTGTCCTCTCCCTATTCGTGCACATCCTCTCAAATTTCCTCAACCATTGATCTTCTTTCTCACAAATCTATAAATACAACCCCTATTCCTCCATTTGAAGTATCCAAACTTTTTATAAACATACTCTGCAGGAATCAAAGCATGCCTTTGGCACAAAATCACTCCATAGCTTGAGATCACCATTATCATTATATTGTGAAGATCCTCTTCATTGAAAAACCTATCAACAACCATTCTCCATTGTCATCTTGAAAAAAAGCAAGGAAGTGCACCTTCTGAGGGCTCTATTCATACATGAGATCAATTTGAGATAGGCGACCAATGAAAATCATGAAATAGAAAGGTTTGCAAAGTATTTTGTTCTTTGTGTTTGATCTTATTTGTTTCAATTTCATTGATTTATTTGATTATATTAATATACTGATATTGACCACATTTTCCCGTAGCAGTTATGAACAACATGTCATCACCGACTCATACACAAGTATCCACACCTATACCGACTATAGGAATATCTACATTTACATCAACAATTTTAACAACTAACGCACATGCTTGTAATAATGCTACCAATGGTATTGGAATATCTAATGGCACTAATTCACAAAATTACAAAGCTGTGAGATTCAACTATCAAAACCTAGCCCCTAGGGTGACTTCATATCACTCTCAACCACCCCTTCAATCTACTTATTCTCAACCACCTTCCACCTATCACTATGTCCAACCACCACTCACTTATTCACAACCTCTGCTTGTCACTACCCATGCTTAATTGCCTCCACATTTTGATTCCAATTCCTCACAACAAACTACATCTCCTTATGATGCCATCTTAAACCAACTCTTGCAAGGCATGACTTATTTACAACAAAAGGTGACAAGCTTGACAAATGCTTCACAACCTAATATACCAACTTACCATGTTTGTAATCCTTTATCCTATGCAATCTTGAGAACTCCTATGCCTAAGAAGTTTGAAACTCCTCTCTTTGAAAAATATGGTGGAAAAGGTGATCCCAATACTCATGTGGCAGCATCCATGACTATGTGTAGTGATTTTTATTTTGAAGAGGACTTTTGGCAAAAAATTTCTTACGATCTCTTAAGGATACTGCTTTAGAATGGTTTTTCTCTTTACCTCTAAATTTAATACACTCTTTTTGGGTAAGTGCAAAAAGTTGGGAGGCCAAAAATTGGCCAACATTTATTCAAAAAAAATTAAGACATAACACAAGTGTGTTATAACACACTCGCATTATGGTTTGGTAATGACGAGCCTAAAGCTTAGCAAAACCAAACCATAAAGCACTCGTGTTATAACATGCTCACATTATAACGCAAGCCTGTTATGTTTAATTATATATTAAAAAAGAGCATTTCTACTCATTCATTTCTTTTATTCTATCTACCTCTCCATCCATCCCTAGCCATCTAGGTCTCACTTAACCCTAAACCCTAAAGCCTCAACCCTCAACCCTTAAACCTTAAATCCTAAACCCTATCCCTAAACCCTCAACACTTTACCTTAAACCCTATTCCCTCAACCATAAACCCTAATCCCTCAACCCTAAACCCTACACACTATCACTAAACCCTAATCCCTTAACCCTTAGCCCTAAAACCTCAACCATCAATCCTTAAACCTTCAACCCTAAACCCTATCCCTAATCCCTATACCCTCGACACTCTACTTTAACCCTAATCCCTCAACCCTGAACCCTATACCTAAACCCTCAACCCTGAACCCTATACCTAAACCCTCAACCCTTGAACCTCAACCCTCAACCCTCAATGTCAAACCCTAATCCCTCAACCCTTAACCCTAATCCCTCAACCCTAAACCATATCCCTAAACCCTCAACACTATACCTTAAACCCTAATCCCTCAACCCTAAACCCTATCCCTAAACCTTACTCCCTCAACCCTCAACCCTAATCCCTCAACCTTGTAACATTAGAAAATGTCCCCTTGGGGGCTTTTCCCTCATAAGGTTTAGCTCTTGGGTCTTTAGCATGCATTTAGGACATTTTAGTTCATATTTTAACACCCCGATGGAATGAGACCTAGGTTCCTTGGCAAATGGGACCTAGGAGGACCCCTTGAGCTGTACCCTAGCCAAAATAGGGGGGAGGACTTGGGTGCCCGTGCCCTAGTCTGCCCTATTTTGGGGCAGCCCCAATTTTTAGGTGTTGGTTATTGACCATTATTAGGTCTTTTTGCTGACACAGTAAGTTTGAATTTTAAATATCTTGGCGGGAGTGTTTGTAGATGCATATATAAACATGCTTAGGCATTCATTTGTAAACTAGAAGATTTCAATTATATAATTACTAGAAAGCTATTATATTATCAAGGTGATTCAAGGCTTTCTATTGTGTTGCAAGACCAGACTTGTGTGTTTTATGTGTTGATATTTGCAGACTTGAGCATCAATCTTCTCAAGCCATGAAGAGCATCTTCCTCCATGAGAGATTCACTACAAGGTGACATATCATTGTGTTTTTATCATTGATTCCTTTGGTTTTTACCTCTACCTCACAAGGGCACACCCTCTTTATCTGACAATGGTGTTTGGAGACTTAAGTGTCCTCTGGGGTTTGACTAAGGGAAACCTCTAAACACCACAACCCCCAAACCAACTCTTGTGATTGCAAGTTATAGGTGTCACATCTGGGAAAAGTGGAGTTGTAAGAAGACTGGGTAGACATCCGGGATCTAGGATTTGAAGAAAAGTTAGACACAAGAGCACTTCCAGGACTTGGGCGCTTGCTCTAGTGTCCTCCGTAGATAGATCCCAAGAAACAAAAGTTACAGGGTTGATCAGTGCCGGAAGGAGGTCTAGATTCCCTGAAAAAGGAGGTACCTTGGACTTGGACGCCTGCTCTAGTGTCCTCGAGTGTTCTGCCTCGAAACCTCAAAAACAAGTATTATGTAATTTGGTATTTTACTCCCGTCTATAAGAGCTTTTTTTGTAATTCATTAATTTGTTGTCATATTTACATAATTAAGGTTTTAATAGTCAATTCGGCATAGGAGAAGGAAAAATTGATAATTAATTCCCTAATCCAAGTTTCCCTACATCTAAAAGTGACATAGGGTATGATAGTGCTCACCACTCGACCCTAGATCCTTCAATGTTTAGTGGAGAGGTGGATTTAACATCTAAACAATAAAAGATTAACAAAATCTAATTTTACCCTAAACATTTTGGTGAACCCAAGTTTTTTAACTTAATCTACAACTTACTGAGTGTTTGTCTGCAAATTTGGATTGATTTGATTCATTCATTTAGTCATTCACTTTATTGCATTGAGAAAAATTCAAAAAAAATGAAAAATTAGGAAAATTAATAAAAAATGCATTGTTGGGAGACTGCCTCTGTTGTGACATTCTTCTAAATTGTCTCTCTAATTTCATTGTTCTGTGTTGTGTTTGATGGACATAGCATCATGGTTGGTGACATGGGGGCACCCTCCTACGTGATTGTCCCTAAGACACTTATTTCTCCTCTCTTATTTATTGTTTCCCTTCCTCTAGTGTTTCCATCTAGCGGGCGGATGACGACAAACATTTATATTGATGTGGACCTAGTGTCCCTTTCGAGAGCAATCAAAAATTGGACTTAGTTCTTAATATGATGATGGGGTTGTATATCTTATCTGACACTTGGCTAGTGGAAGCACTCGTGCTTTCCGCGTAGTGAATTTCATGATGTTTTTGTCGCATTTACAAACCTTAACAATACTACTTTGTTTGCCTTTGAATCTAGCCTTGGTGGTACTCAATTCAGAGAGATTTGTGATATAGCCCTACGGTTATCCTTGAACTTCAAATTTGTTGTATAACCTTGGCTCTTTGTGTGGTTAATCATGTGCATTGATGTTGTAGACACTAACATGTTTCTTGCAAGGATGTGTTTGTGTGAACATTTGGCGATCATAAAGTACATGTCACCTCTGGGGGGCATGAGCTTTGTGAAAGTTAGTTTTCCCTTATGTGTTTTCTTCCTACCTTAATGTGCTTGATATCGATATCTGATATCAACCACCTTAAGGTGGGGGCATATATAAGGTAAGCTGTTTGTTGTAGACGTTAGCAATGTGTTTGACCTCAAATGTAGAGACTTGTGCCCTAGAGTAGTGCATCGTGCATCTTGATTTTGTTTTCAATCAATCATGTAAGCCCTCTGCGGAGGCGAGGTATCAAGCATATCATTTTTCTTAAGCTCTCTGCGGAGGCGGGGATGGTGTACTTCTCGGAGAAGATTGCATCATCCTATCATTTTCAAAAGTCCTCTGCAGAGGCAGGGAGCGGTTCTGTGACTAATTCAACCCTTAAGCATGTCTTTAGTGATTGTTGTGGCAAAGCCCAATTGTTAGTGTGTGCCTGTAATGTGCCTGAGATGGTGATGAGCCTAGAAATAGGGAACACACCATCATTTGTCTGCTGTGTTTTCTCCATGTCTTCAAGTGTGTGTGTTTTGGCGTGCTTATTTTGTATGGCATGTTTGTTGCCCCATATGCAGAGACCAGTGACCTCAGGTAGTGCTTCCTGCATTTTGGGAGGTTTTGTATGTCTTGCATGTGTGTTGCCCTATATATATAGAGACATGTGCCCTATGGTGGTGCATCATGTATTATGGGAGGTTTGTTTACTTTCCAGTACTTGCATTTGCATTTAATATAAATGAGAAAAAGAAAAGAAAAGATGTCATTCATGTCTTCCATGCATTAATGTGTCTTCTATGCATTGATTGTCTGCTCTGTGTTCTACGTGACTATAATTGTCTTCTCCATGTTTTGCGTGCCTATTACTATCTTCTATGTGATTGGCGTGTCTTCTCTGTGCTTGATGTGTTTGTTGTGTTTATGACCTTACTTTAATGCATGTATTGGCCTCACATTTATACGTACATTAAAGTGGGGGCTAAATGTAACATCAGAAAATGTCCCTTTGGGGGCTTTTCCCTCATAAGGTTTAGGTCCCGGGTCTATAGCATGCATTTAGGACATTTTAGTTCATATTTTAAGACCCCGATGGAATGAGACCTAGGTTCCTTGGCAAATGGGACCTAGGAGGACCCCTTGAACTGTACCCTAGCCAAAATAGGGGGGGAGGACTTGGGCGCCTGTGCCTTAGTCCTACCTTATTTTGGGGGCAGCCCCAATTTTTAGGTGTCGGTTAGTGACTATTATTAGGTCCCTTTGCTGACACGGTAAGTTTGAATTTCAAATATCTTGGTAGGAGTGTTTGTAGATGCATATATAAACATGCTTAATAATTCATTTGTAAACTAGAAGAATTCAATTACATGATTACTAGAAAGCTATAGTGTTCTCAAGGTGATTCAAGGCTTTCTATTGTGTTGCAAGAGCAAACTTGTGTGTTTTATGTGTTGATATTTGCAGACTTGAGCATCAATCTCCTCATGGCATGAAGAGCATCTTCCTCCATGAGAGCTTCACTATAAGGTGACATATCATTGTGTTTTTATCATTGATTCCTTTGGTTTTTTGCCCCTACCTCACAAGGGCACACCCTCTTTATCTGACAATGGTGTTCAGAGACTTAAGTGTCCTCTAGGGTTTGATTGAGGCAAACCTCTAGACACCACAACCCCCAAACCAAGTATTGTGATTGTAGGTTACAGGTGTCACATTTGGAAAAATTGGAGTTGTAGGAAGACTGGGCAGACATCAGGGATCCAGGATTTGAAGAAAAGTTAGAAAAAAGGAGCACTTCCAGGACTTGGGCACTCGCTCTAGTGTCCCCCGCAAATAGATCCCAGGAAACATAAGTTATAGGGTTGATCAGTGCCGTAAGGAGGTCTAGATTCCCTAAAAAAGTAGGTACCTTGGACTTGGGCACCTACTCCAGTGTATCTGACTATTCCGCCTCAAAACCTCAAAAATAAGTATTCTATAATTTGGTATTTTACTCTTGTCTGCAAGAGCATTTTTTGTAATTCATTAATTTGTTGTCGTATTTACATAGTTAGGGTTTTAATGGTCAATTGGGCATAGGAGGAGCAAAAATTGATAACTATTTCCCTAATCCAAGTTTCCCTACATCAAAAAGTGACCTAAGGTATGATAGTGCTCACCACTCGACCCTAGATCCTTCAATGTTTAGTGCAGAGGCATATTTTAACATCTAAACAACAAAAGATTAACAAAATCCAATTTTACCCTAAACAAATCCTAATCCCTTAAACCCTAAACACTAATCACTCAATACTATACCTTAAACCGTAATCCCTTATCCCTAAACCCTCAAACCCTATCCCTAATCCCTATACCCTCGACACTCTACTTTAACCCTAATCCTTCAACCCTCAACCCTATCCCTAAACCCTCAACCCTCGAACCTCAACCCTCAACCCTTGATGTCAATCCCTAATCCCTCAACCCTTAACCCTATCCCTAAACTCTAAACCCTCAACACCATACTCTAAACCCTAATCCCTCAACCCTAAACCCTAAACCCTATCCCCTATTCATAAACCCTAATCCCTCAACTCTAATTCCTTAAACCCTAAACCCTAATCCCTCGATACTATACCTTAAACCCTAATCCCTTATCCCTTATCCCTAAACCCTCAAACCCTATCCCTAATCCCTATACCCTCGACACTCTACTTTAACCCTAATCCCTCAACCCTTAACCCTATCCCTAAACCCTCGAACCTCGAACCTCAACCCTTAACCCTAATCCCTCAACCCTAAACCCTATCCCTAAAGCCTCTCTCATTTTTATCATATCTTTCCCCTCACCTCTCTATCTCTCACATTTTTTTCCCCTCATCTCTCTACCTATCTGTAAACCCTAAACCCTATCCCTAATGCCTCTACCCCAAACTCTATCCCTATTCCTAAACCCTCAACCCTCGACACTATACCTTAAACCCTAATCCCTTATCCCTAAATCCTAATCCCTTAACTCTCATCCCTAAAGCCTCAACCCTCAATCCTTAAACCTTCAACCCTAAACCATATCCCTAATCCCTCTACCCTCGACACTCTACTTTAACCCTAATCCCTTGACCCTCAACCCTATCCCTAAACCCTCAACCCTCAATCCCCAACGTCAAACCCAAATCCCTCAACCCTAAACCTATCCCTAAACCTTCAACCCTCAACACTATACCTTAAACCCTAATCCCTATCCCTTAACCCTTAACGCTTAAAACTTAAACCCTAAAACCTATCCCTACACCCTCAACACTCGACACTATTTCTTAAGCCTTAAATCCTAAACCATTATCCCTAAAGCCTTAACCCTCAATCCTTAAACATTCAACCCTAAACCCTATCCCTAATCCCTATACCCTAACCCTAATCTCTCGACCCTCAACCCTATCCCTAATCCCTCAACCCTCAAACCTCAACCCTCAACCCTCAACGTCAAACTCTTATCCCTCAACCCTTAACGCTAATCCCTCAACACTATATGTTAAACCCTAATCCCTCAACCCTAAACCCTAAACCCTATCCATATACCCTAATCCCTCAACCTTCAACCCTAATCCCTCAACCCTCAACCCTAATCCCTCATCCCTAAACCCTAAACACTATCCCTATTCCTGAACCCTCAACGGGCTTGATACTATGCCTTAAACCCTAATCCCTTATCCCTAAACCCTCCAACCCTATCCATTATCCATATACCCTCGACACTCTACTTTAACCCTAATCCCTTGACCCTCAACCCTCAACATCAAACCCTAATTCCTCAACCTTTAACCCTAATCCCTCAACCCTATCTCTAAATCCATGAACCCTAAACCCTTGACACTATGCATTAAACCATAATCCCTTAACCTTCAGCCCTAAAGCGTCAACCCTCAATCCTTAAACCTTCAACCCTAAACCCTATCCCTAATGCCTCTACCCTAAATTCTATCCCTATTACTAAACCCTCAACCCTCGACACTATACCTTAAACCCTAATCCCTTATCCCTAAACACTAAACCCTATCCCTCAACCCTTAACCCTTAAAACTTAAACCCTAAAACCTATCCCTAAACCCTCAACATTCAACACTATATCTTAAACCCCAATCCTTTAACCCTTAGCCCTAAAGCCTCAACCCTCAATCGTTAAACCTTCAACCCTAAATGCTATCCCTAATCCATCTACCCTTGACCATCAACCGTATCCCTAAACCAACTCTACTTTAGATTTAATAGTCTACTATTTAATACTCTACTATTAAAGCTTAGCATTCACACAAATGTAGATGTTCATATTATAGTAGACTACATTATATTAGACTATTAGAGATCCCTCAGAAAAATGTAATAACAAACTGCTTTGCCTTATGTTACCTTACAATTAAACCCATTCTTTTTGACACTCTTCTCTTAATAAAGTAAGAGTAATAAGAATAGAAGGTAGAGAATTTGATCTTACTAGTATGCATGGTCGGTTTACATTCCGTGACTTCATTTTCATTGAATAAAAAGGTTTATCTGATTTGAAAGGTGGGGTAAAGTTCACTGTCATGTACTTTTCTATATGATAGGGTCCATAATGTCTAGGGTTCTTCAAAGAAAGGTTTGTAATAGAATTAAGTTTTTGTTATACCAATCCTCCTGGTAAAGCTACAATTCAAATGCTTGCTTTGAAAGTTTAAATAAATTAAATTAGACTTACAATTTTGATTTTATTCTGTTGCTTCAACAACATCATTGTTTTCTTCATCAGAAACCAATTCAATCAGCAACTTGCTGCCCATTGGTTGACTTGGACTACATCCTCTGTTAGAAGAAGGGCATTTTTTTATCTATATCAATGTTGGTATTCATAAGCTGAAGATCATTGATATTTTTCACACACCCTATTCTTTGAAATATCTTAACCTTAAAATATGACTTGGATATGTACTTGAACACAACAAAATCTCCAATCTCTAGCCCATGATGATTCACAAAATTTTCCCAACCTTGCCTAAATTCTAGTTTATTTATGGAACCCCCTAATTACACATCCAACTCCTGCCCACCTGGGCCTTGCAACACCATATGTTTGTCTTTGTTGTCTATAAACTATGAAAAAAATGCAAGAGGAATGCGTTGCCATAAACACATTACACAATTAGATTTTACAAGTTCTTAACAGTGTACAGGAAATAAAAGAATGAAAATTAATGTATAGAGTTACCAGTTTTTATGTAAAGTCTCCAAGCATAACTTTGAAGGAGGCATGACCATTAAACCAATTCATTCAACAACTTGCTTCCCATTGGTTGACTTGAACTGCATACTCTGTTAGAAGAAGGGCATCTTTTATTTGTATCAATGTTGGTATTCATAAGTTGAAGAGCATTGATGTTTTTCACACACCCTATTCTTTGAAATATCTTAACCTTAAAATATGACTTGGATATGTACTTCAACACAACAAAATCTCCAATCTCCAGTGCATGATGACTCAAAAAATTTTCCCAACCCTGCCTAAATTTCTAGTTTATTTATGGTACCCCTTAATTGTACATCCGTAAACCCTAAACCCTAATCCCTTAACCCTAAACCCTAATCCCTAATCCCTAAACCATAAACCCTAATCCCTAATTATAATTTATGGTACCCTAATCCGTAAACCCTAATCCCTAATCCCTTATCCCTAAACCATAAACACTATCCCTAATTCCTCAACCCTCAACACTTAAACCTTAAATCCTAAACCCTATCCCTAATGCCTCCACCCTAAACACTATCCCTATTCCTAAACCCTTGACCCTTGATACTATACCTTAAACCCTAATCCCTTATCCCTAAACCCTAATCCCTATCCCTCAACCCTTAACCCTAAAAACTTGAACCCTAAAACCTATCCCTACACCCTCGATACTCGACACTATATCTTAAACCCTAATCCCTTAACCCTCATCCCTAAACCCTCAACCCTAAATCCTTAAACCTTAAACCCTAAACCCTATCCCTAATCCCTCTACCCTCGACACTCTACTTTAACCCTAATCCCTTGACCATCAACCCTATCCATAAACCCTCAACCCTTAACCCTCAACTCTCAACATTAAACCCTAATCCCTAATCCCTTAACCCTAAACCCTCAACCCTCAAAACTATACATTAAACCCTAATCCCTATCCCTCAACCCTTAACCCTTAAAACTTAAACCTATCCCTACATCCTCAACACTCGACACTATATCTTAAGCCTTAAACCCTCATCCCTAAAGCCTCAACCCTCAATCCTTAAACCTTCAACCCTAAACCCTATCCCTAATCCCTCTACCCTTGACACTCTAACCCTAATCCCTTGACCATCAACCCTATCCCTAAACCCTCAACTCTCAACATTAAACCCTAATCCATCAACCCTAAACCCTCAACCCTCAACACTATACTTTAAACCCTAATCCATTAACCCTAAAACCTAATCCCTTAACCCTAAACCCTAAACCCTATCACTAAAAGCTCAACCCTCGACACTATACCTTAAACCCTAATCCCTCAACCCTCAACCCTAATCCCTCATCCTTAAACCCTAAACACTATCCCTATTCCTAAACCCTAATCCATTATCCCTAAACCCTAAAACCTATCCCTCAACCCTTAACCCTTAAAACTTAAACCCTAAAACCTATCCCTAAACCCTATATGCTCAACACTATATCTTAAACCCCAATCCATTAACCCTCATCCATAAAGCCTCAACTCTCAATCACTAAACCTTCAACCCTAAACCCTATCCCTAATCCCTCTACCCTTAACACTCTACTTTAACCCTAATCCCTTGACCATCAACCCTATCCCTAAACCCTCAACCCTCAACTCTCAACATTAAACCCTAATATGTCAACCCTAAACCCTAATCCGTCAAACGTAAACCCTAATCCCAAGACATCAACCCTCAACACTATTCCTTAAACCCTAATCCATCAACCCTAAACCCTAACCCCTCAAACCTAAACCCTAAACCCTATCCCTAAACACTCAATCCTTAGCACTATACCTTAAACCTTAATCCCTCAACCCTCAACCCTCAACTCTAATCCTGTTGGCAAGAGACACTACTTTGCATTGATAGGTGTTGTCATTAATGGCAACTAAGATCGTCCAAATAATCCGTATAACATAATTTATTCATACTAGAAGTTAGAATCAAAATTTGTCTAAGTCTGGGCAGTTAGGAACATAGAAAGTGACAGGGTCCTGTATCTCAGTCTGGATCTCTCTGATGGAAAAGCATGGTTTTGTCTGGATCTAAGGTAGTTGAAAGAATTTTCAAGACACTCTAAATCTAGAGTTTTGTCCTTCGGTGATGAAGGACTCAAAAGATACTAGCTTCTGAGTATCGAGTTTCAGTTTGACAGAACAAATAGTAGAAGAACATGCTGACCTTGTGAATGATCTTAATTCTGGATGTATAGAAGTTGTTTATTGGGTAATTGGTGATGATCAGTGATAGTAACTGACATGATTGATTATTTGTGAGTGAATGTTTTGGTCCGCATCTCATATTATGTATGGATTTAGCCGACAGAGTAGAGTACTCAACAAAGTTCTAAATGTTCTTGGAGTTGACTAGAAAAATGATTGTAGATCATGTTGTAGATATATATAGCCGATGGAATTTGATGATTTGAAGCGTGTGTGGTGTGTACAAATAAGGTGTATGTGAGAAGAGAAGAAATCCAATGTGTGAATGAAGGCAGATCAGTAAGAAGAGCAGAGCAAAGATGAAATGTGTAAGATTAGTTTTTGCACTTAACCAGAACTAAAACTCTTGCATGGGTAGATGTTATTCATCAGTTCAAAATCTCTATTATTCTCTTGTAATATTTCTATAGGTAGTGAGCCTCCATTTGAGCAGTGAGCTATTGGCAGTGAGCCCGAATGCATGTGCATTGCCATTTGTAAAAATACTTTAAACATGGTATTAATTTTTGTGGGTTAAACCCTGCCGTGGTTTTTCCCTTAACTGGGTTTCCATGTCAAAAATCTTGGTGTCAAATGTTTTGATTATGTTTCTACTTCTGTGTTAATGTCATATCTTTAATGTTTGCATCATTAATCAAATTGACAATAGTGAAATAAGTTTAAAAGAAAGATTTTGGAGACAACTGATTCACCCCCCCCTCTCAGTTGTTTGGGTTAATTCCAACAATTGGTATAAGAGCAAGGTTCCTTTCAGAAGCCTAACAACTTGAGGAAAATATCTTGGAAGAACTTTTAAATGGGTTCACTCAAAGATCAAGTTCAGGTGGCCCTAGAAGACCTTGTTTAGTCTAAAGCAGAACTTAGTAATCTGAGAAGTGAACTTAAAGATGCTAATGATACCATTGAAATGCTAAAATATAAATTAATGAAATCTATACAAATGAAAAAGGAGCTACTTCTACAGCTATCCAATTTACCTGAAGAAAATGGCATGAATGAAGCATTGGAAGGAAAGACAAAGGAATGTGAGAAGTTGTCAAAAGAAATTATTGTTCTGAAAATTGAAATGGAATCTGGGGTGATGAGGCAAACCAAAGAAAGTGAAGATAGGAAGAAAATTAAAGAAGATCTGAATCAAAAACTAAAAGAAAGAATTGAAGAATGTTGCAAATTGGATAGAATAGCTGGCCATCTAGAGTCTAATCTACAAGAAAGTAGAGACAATGAGAGAGAACTTGAAAGACAAATTGTCATTCTCAGAGATGACCTAGAATTTGCAAATGAATATATGGAGAAGTTCAAGATAAGCTCAGCTAAACTTGAAGCACTACTTGAAGGATAGAAAAAGGCTAATGATAAGCATGGTCTTGGAAATTATATGAAAAAGGTGAAAGCTCCAGATCTAGACAAAGAAATCTTCAACCAAGGAATGGGAGAAATAGTACTAGAAAACCTCTGGTAAGACAACATAATGCTCAAAGATATCCATCATTCAATGGAAATTATTTCAATTGCAATAAATTTGGTCATAATGCTACTCAGTGTAGAAGTAGAATAAATCAAAATAGTCCCTTCAATCAATGCTTCAAGTGTAAGAGGTATGGTCATAAATCAAATGAATGTAGAAGTTTGAATAATGCTAACAATAGAGGAATTGGCAATTCCTTTAATGGTTATTGTTTTGTTTGCAACGGGTTTGGACATATGGCTATTCAATGTAGATCAAGAGGAAATCAAGTTTATAAGAAAGGAAATGTTGTGTGCTTTAATTGTAATAAATCTGGTCATATTGCAAGATTCTGTAGAAGTAGGAACAATGGAAGAAGAGGTCTGGTAAATAAAAAACTGGATGAGCAGAGACAAGACAAAGGCAAAGAAAAAATTGATGTGAATGAGACTCAGAATGAAATAAACAAGATATGGGTCAAGAAAACAATTATGAATGATAGTAATGGATCCACACCAGAATCTGATGCTGAAAATTCCTCCGGGAATTGATTTGGGAGCCTTGGCTCAGGGGGAGCAGCATTGTAAATCAAATTCCCCTAGCTAGTAAGTGAGTGCCTAGATCTGGCACAATAAGAAAAGGTACCTTGAATTGATTCAGAACATTTGGAAGGATTTCCAGAAGAAAGGAAGTGATTATGGCAAATTGCAGAGTGATTCATAAAAGACTATTCAAAAATAGAGCAACCAGATGTGCTAGGATAGAGCATTTATTACAAAGGCAAATTAGGTGTTGTGGAGCTTAAAAAGGTCATTCATTCCTCATTTGGAACACTTTGCATTAGGAGAAAACAAGAAGAAAGAAGTGGACGAGATTAGAGCTAAAGATTTCTCAAGATTTGGAAGCGAGAAAAGGATTTCCAAGCAAAAACCCTAATCTGCATAACAAGATCAATGCTTGATGGAAGCTATAGAACCAAGGATAGTTTGGATAATTCCTATGGGTTATGAGGTGGATGGAAGAGTCTTGGATATGTATTCTCAACATCTTCTGAGCACACCTAAAGATACTTCTGTGGAAAGGTTTGGAACCTACAAGGAACTAAGTCTAAAATTGCATGTGGAGCTCAGACAACCAGAGACCAAGAGGAAAGTACAGAGACAAGTTGAAAGGTATGTTGAGAGCATTGGCCTAACCAAGGATATAGTAAAGTAGAATAGAGAAAGGATTGAAAAGATGAAGAAAAGAATTGAGCAGACTACAGAAGAAAAGGTAGAAAGTGAGCTAGTAGTCGCTCTGGAAGTCTCACCAAGCTCCTCAAGGAAGACAAGGAGTTTTGTAACCCTTGCTGAGCCACTCAAGTCCACTTCCACTAAGAAGCTGGAAGCCACTCTATTTGGTGAAGGAAGGAAAATAATGAAAACCAAGGACACAAGAACCCACAAGAGCACAAAAGATGATGAGGAAACAAAGACAGATGAAGAAGTGGAAGAAATAAGATCCAAAAAGTTAGAACTTCAAAGACTTCTGAAGACCAACCTTCTAGAAGCAATAAGGCCAGTAAAAAGAAAGTAACTGGTAAGGTCACTATGACTATTGATGAAATTGTAAAAACAATAATTGTTTATGGAAATTTAAAGCCTATCAGAGTTTACTATGATAATTTTGATCAAGCAAATAAGAAAATTTTGGAAGATACCATTATCATATATTTGAATAAATTCAATAGAGCCTTGTTGGAAATCTTACAAGAACTTCCTAAAATTTTAAGGAAAGTACTAGAAATGAGGAAAGAAGAAGCCAAGGATAAAGACATAGAACTCAGAGAGTATGTTCTCTCCACTTTGTGTCCTGTGATGACTAGAAAAGAAGCAGATAAAATCCTCAGAGAAGTTAAAGATAAATTCAGAAGCAAGGTCTGAATGAACAAACTAATGCTTGGTGAAACTGAGGAAATTGTAAAAGAAACAGAAAAAATCTTGAGAAAGGCTTTAGATAAAGATAAATATTATATTATTTCAAAGAAACAAGCAAAAGAAGTAAATTCTCTAGTTCCAAAACATGAAGTTCCAGAAGAGCAGATTAACAAAAGAATTGATGACCAAGGTGCTAAAATAGATCCTTCAGAGTTAACCTATGAGGAGATTAATGTTGGATTTGATTCATCAGATTTGAATGTTGGAGAAGCTCAGGAAGAGGAACAAGTCAATTAGGAGGACATAGAAATAATAAACAAAATAGTTGATGCAGGAGTAACTCCTACACCTGATCATTCTCGAAAAGGAGATATTGCTACTTTACAAAGCCCTCCAGATCAAGTAGCAAGTGGTGATCAAATAGGAATGAGTCCCTCTGCAGAGAACACAGAGAAAAGTAAAGTAGAGAAAGAGGAAGAAAAAGGAAAGGAAGATAACCCAGAAGAAGAAGGTGCAAATGTTGAAACACCTAAAGCAGATACTGAGAAATCTGATGAACTAAAAGATGGTTCAGAAATTGTTGCAAGAGACATTGTAGATGTAGTGAAAAGTCTTCTTGGAAAAGTGGTGATTAAGCTTGATGAGCCTGAACTACTCCAAGGTCTTCCCAATCCAGATGCTTTCTCTCCAATTCAATTGATGAAAATAGCATCATTCACCCAAGTAAAGGCTAGAGAAAAGATGTTAAATTTCTATATGGAGGACAATGAGCTACTAGGACTTGCAACCAAGATTTTAGAAAAGTTAATGCCTTCCTACTAGAAGAGTTCCTCTGATTCCCCCTCCAGACATCTGAAAAATCTTGTAAGTTCTGTAAATACTCATTTTGAATCCTTTGAGAAGTCTGCAAAGACAAAAGTTAGAAATGAGTATTTGGATAAGAGATTTAGTGAAATTAAGAGTCTGAGAGGATATGATAGGACTATACTTACTATCAGTATAAAGAGTGTTCAAAATGCTCCAAGTGATGGAAGTGATTTATATAAATTTTGTCTATCCTGGCCCAAAGTAAGTGAGGATATTGAAAGAAGATAAAGGAATAGGAACTGAAATTGTCAAATCTATCCAATAATTTTGATCCTCTAACTATTTCACCCATAAATTGGGAATGTCAAGTAATTAGCTTGACTGATGAGATAAAGAGACTTGTTAAAGAGAAAGGCAACATTATGAAGATAATGTGTGAACTCCGGGGATTGATTGCCCCTAAGTTAGAGACAATGTATAATACCCTATCTGAAGCTCAGACTGCAATTCAGATAGAGACAATGTATAATACCCTATCTGAAGCTCAGACTGCAATTTAGACTAGTGATCCATCAGTTCTATCAAAGGTAGAAGCATATTCATTTTTGTTGAGTGGGCACATCTCAATTTTGGATGGAATGAAGAGTACTTGGGCCTCCGATCTTGTGCAAATAAAAACTAGCTTTGCAGACATTCACAAGTGTATGTAAATAGAACTTAATGATTAATTGTACATATGCAGTAGTATATAGAGAATTTTTGGGGAGTTTTGGCTTGTGGACCCCACCCTTTTCCATTGATGTCAAAGAGGGAGTGAAGAGAAGTGAAAAATGAGGAATCCAACAAAGAGAGAGCTTCGAAACTAATACAGAAGCACAAGTGTATAGAGTAATGGAAAGCTACATTAGACACTTAGTCATTTTTCACTAAGTGTTGCCATCAATGCCAAAGGGGGAGATTGTTGGCAAGAGACACTGCTTTGAATTGATAGGTGTTGTCATTGATGGCAACTAAGATCATCCCAATTGTTGGTGCCTACACAAACATTCAGGTTTCAGACCTTCATCTGCAGGCACCTTTCATAAAAATCCAAAGATTCTAAGTCCCTTGGCCTCTTGAGTTTCATGCATGTACCCTTGTATATACATTGTTGTTTGTATGTACATTTGAAATGTGCAAGTTCAAATGTACAAATGCATATGTGCAAGGTTGAACCCGAAAGGAAATTTCAATCGGCCTTTGAAAAAGTAAAAAAATTAGTTGCATGCATCTTTGTATGCATATCGGGCTTGTATGTGCCTTTCCGAGTATACAAAGGTGGTTGTATATCGCATATTCCAGGAAAGATTCCTTGCTCATATGTAAAAAGGTTTGTATGTTCGCATTGTATATTCGACATACAAAGGAAATGTGCAAGGGTCTTATGCATTCGCCATATGCAAGAAGATCATCGGAAAAACAATATGCATCGGCAACCAAGCAAAGTGTTCCCCTGATGGTGAATGCACATACAAAGCAAAACATTCAAAGGTTCTATCGGCATGACAAATCTCATCGGTGGCCAAGTTCATAGTTTCTCCGACATGCCGATACAACAGATACATGCAAATAGAATTTGGGGCCCACCAGTTGTATGTCCGCATTGTATGTTTGCACATACAAGCTGATATACAAAGCAAAAGCATACAATCCGGACCCGAAGGAGGAATGAAATGCAGCAAATAAAATTTGGGGTCCGTAGGTTGTATATAGTACATTGTATGTGCTATATATGAAGGAAATATACAAGGTGTATACAATACCTAGATGTGATGGACAATTAATTCTGGCAAATTTCAGGTTGACGTCTGCGCCTTGTATGTATATTGCATTTGTATAGTGCGATATACAAGGAGTTATACAAAGGAGGTAAGATACAAGCCAGACTTGATTCAAATTTCAATTTGCTCCATAATGATTTGAAGCCCGTAGGTTGTATATTGCGTTTGTATATGCAATATACAACGTGATATACAAAGAGAATACACATGCAAGCCGAACCTGTTCCCAAAATACAATTTGGCTGATATTCTTTTGAGTTCCACGTTGTATGTATGTTAGCCATTGTATGTTTGCATATAAAATCATATATGCAAAGGGGATTTTGGCGTGACTTGGCATATCGGCGGCTTCATCCATGTTCATTCCGATGACCGATGGAAGGATGAAAAAGGAAAAATAAGGCAAAAAAGTCAATGATTGGGAGATAAAGGGCCTACGTGGCAGGTTTCTACTGGCCATTAGATTTTAGCATGAATAGGAGCCGAAGATCTTGGTGATAGATGGGAAATCAACGGTTCTGTTTTAAAGATTTCAGCGAAGGATTTCTTTTTTTCTACAGCTATTTTTCGAGTGGGAAAAGATTGCAGCATGTGAGGCCACTGCATTCCAAGAAACCACAGGTAGCTAGACCATTAATGGCAGAAGTACAGAGGTATGGGTCTGATTGACCGGCCAACTACCACCTTCAAGTGAGAAAATCTTCAGATGGCGGCACACTCCCCGATTCCACCTGCTTCTCTCCTCTTTGTCACCTGCTGCATTCAATGTTTTGAGTGCCAATTCTAAAGTGCATTGTATCTGGAAAAATTTTGAAGTTCCATGTAATTAATTGTGGAGTGCACATTCTTTCTATAAAGAGCAGACTGTGCTACTCATTTGTGGTGGTTGAAGACTTGGGCATAGTTTTGGAGAGAGTAATGAAGATCAAAGCCTTTATTGGCTATTTTATCTCTGTTGGAGTTTATGAGTTGCATTTTGAATTCTGGTTGCACATTTTTCAGTTTCATGTTGTGTTTATATGAAAAATGCATTGTTGCATGTGTTTAGTTGTTTGTCTCCATTTGTTGTATGCATAGCTTCTTTTGAGTCTAGTTGCTAAGGGTTTCTCAGACTCTAGAATACAGATTTATGTATTGCATGCTTAATCTTTTGGCTTCCATTCAAGCAATGGATTAAATTGTTTTAGGTTAAGTGTGGATGAGAGTGTATGTCAGCTGGGATATCTGTAAGTAGAGGTAGCTAAATACTTAATCTTGGGTGGTGTTTGTAAGGCAAATACTAGTTTTGACCCCTTGAAACTTGAATGTCAAGTGCAAACCATTCACTTGTATACGTCTAGTTGACTCCTTGCCCTGAGATAGGCATCAGTTTGCTCCCTGTGTAGTAGTTATGATCTAAAACTCCATGTCTTGCATCCAAAATATCAAAACAAATCATTTCATAGTTCCCACCTGTTAGTTGTAGGAGTAGAAATAGGACCCCTACATACTCTCATACCCAACCAATTAGATGTCTAAGAATGTTGCCAACCTTGTGATTTATCATGCAAATCTTGGTCCATACATGAGAGTATTCTACCTGTTATTGTAAAGCTAAATCTTTCTATCATTGGGCAAGTCAAAGATCAAAATCTTTAGCTATAGGGATAACCCCCTTGGTGCGGCAGAGCCAGAAGTGAAGGGGAGGTAGCTCACGCAACCTCCTATATTAGTTGGCCAAATCTGCCTGTGCATTGGAACTGGCAAACCCTGTACTAATTTGGGAGAAACTCCAACAGATGGTGACTCTGCTGGGGACTAGAGTCGAATAGTGTGAAATCATTGCTACATATCTGGATCTTTCATGTGAACAACGGTGCTCTGTTGGTGGAATGAACTCAGAAAATATTTGTTCTATGATGAGCTTTCAACTATTTGAAATTTTTATCCTCTTTGGAGAGGTGGCAACTCTACAAATAAGTTCTCAGTGCACATAAAAGGTTGATGTATGTTGTTGTGATCTAAAATATTCTGTTCAAGAGTTCAGCATCTGGATGAGAAAAGGTACATGGTTTCTTCCCACTTGTGTTTGTTGTTTTATTACATAAGCTAAATGCCAAGGGAAGCCCTAGGTCCTAGATAGACATAAGATGTCTAAGAGTGAAATTTATATGAATCCAAGTATGTATTCACCCATACTCAACCAAGAGGGGGATGAAATGTTGTGTAAAAAAATTGAAGAGATAAAGAATAGGTTGATATCCTTAGAGGCTAGACAGGCTCAGTTAAATAGTAACCCCGTTGTATCTGCTAGCCAAAATGCTAAACCTCTTGTCATCCCTTTTGATCCCTTGTATGACCAATTAGATTTGTCATGGGTTGATTATGAAGTTGAAAGTATGCTTGCTCAGATTTGCAATCAGATGCCTAGATTTAGTGGACACAGTATGTGTGATGGGGATGCACATATCCAAAACTTTCATAGCTTTATGGAGAAATACTCATTTAGAGATGAGGATATGTGGATGAGGTTTTTTGTTAGATCCTGTGGTGCTAGGGCTAGAGATTGGTATTTGAGCTTTCCAAAGAAGTCCTTTGCCTGTTGGGATGAACTTGTTGATTGTTTTAGAAAGGAATTTGCAAGAGAACCTGTTGATCTTGTTGCAAGATTAATGGAAATTAGAAGACAAGATGAAGAGCCCAGTATTGATTTCAGTCATAGATTTGCAGTTGCCCTTTCACAAATCCCTGAAGACTTCAGACCTGATACTTTAGCCTGCATTGGCATAAACTTTGAATCTTTTGAAAAGGGCTCTAGTGCAATGTTGAGGGAATTCAAGATAATAGATGTGCAGATGGCATACAAGTTTTTAGAGAATATAGAAAAAATGAGGAATGAGCACATGCAGAATTCCTTGTCCACAGGCTTTGGTGTGAATAGCAGTTGTGTGGCTGCAAATAACCAAGTGATCATGGCATGATTTGAAGATAAATGTGAAAATGAAAGTATAGAAGTTGACAATGCTGCCATGTTTGAACATAGTGATGCCAACAATGCTCAAATGGCTTGTTCACTAGTGAAGGATGCCAACAAGAGGATCAATGAGGACTCCCACTTCAAGGTTGAGGTATCTGGTTCTAAAAACTAGGATGAGGTTATGGACAGCAATGAATACTTGTTTGAATGGGTTTGTGGAGATGATTGTGAGAATTGTGCTAAAGACAGAGAAGAAATAAGCAAAGAAAGGAGCAATTCCATGTTTGGATCATTGCTTTTTATTCAGATACATGGAGATGATGAAGAGCAATCAGAGTTTGAAATAAGTGATAGTGTTGAGTATGATTGTTCTTTATTTGATTATAGTTTTGTTTGTGACACACAGGCTGATACTCCTCCACACAAGGAATTCATTGGCAATGAAAATGCATGTCTGGCTGCCCATGAACCAGCAACATACTATAATGAAGCTGAAATACTTGGATCAACCTTTTTTGATACATATGCTGAGGAGGATCTGTTTGAGTATGGTGAAAATCAAGGCATTATTTTTTATAAGGATTCTAAATTTCATCCTAATGAAAGAGAAACTAACATATATCATGAAGGTTATTGCAGAGAGGTGCCTGAGTCTGATCCTTTCCAGTTTGGTGCAGCTGATGATTGTGTGCATGATGTGCACAAATATGAATGTGAAAGCTTTTTCTTTGATATGCCAGCTTATGATAAAATGATACCTAATGATCCTAGCTATATGGTAGACTTTGAGTGCTTTCAGTTTTTAGTCCAGCTAGGAGATCATTTTACAATGCATGTTGCTGATATAGATGATGATAGGTGTTATATTTCATATGGGAATGCATTGTTTGATGAATATGACATTCACATGTTTCTTGATGCTGAAGGTTGTTTGCATAAGGTTGACAGAGGCAGTGATGACAAGAGCAAGCTCAATTAGATATTTGAATATGAAAATGACAAGGTTTGTTTATGGCCAGACAATGGCAATATCTTCAGGCTTGATCTAGTGAATGTAGATGAAAACATGGTTTTTGACAAAGGAAAATACTGGCTTTTCCTTTTTGGTGGCCTGGGGCTACCAAGTAAATTTTAAAATAGTGTGTTTTGTGATGTAGGTTGGTGCAATGTTTGACTCTATTGCCCAATGGATAAGGGATTGGTCTGCATTCCAGAGATCTATGGTTCTCGCCATGCCTACAAGAGGCATGTGTCCCCAGACAGAGCCAGTGTTGGTGCCTGCACAAACATTCAGGTTTCAGATCTTCATCTACAGGCACCTTTCATAAAAATTCAAAGATTCTAAGTCCCTCGGCCTCTAGAGTTTCATGAATGTACCCTTGTATATACATTGTTGTTTGTATGTACATTTGAAATGTGCAAGTTCAAATGTACAAATGCATATGTGCAAGGCTGGACCCAAAAGGAAATTTCAATCGGCCTTTGAAAAAGTGAAAAAATCAGTTGCATGCATCTTTGTATGCATATCGGGCTTGTATGTGCATTTTTGGGTATACAAAGGTGGTTGTATATCGCATATTCCAAGAAAGATTCCTTGCTTGTATGTAAAAAGGTTTGTATGTTCACATTGTATATTTGACATACAAAGGAAATGTGCAAGGGTCTTATGCATTTGCCATATGCAAGAAGATCATTGGCAAAACAATATGCATTGGTAGCCAAGTAAAGTGTTCCCCCGATGGTGAATGCACATACAAAGAAAAACATTCAAAGGTTCTATCGGCATGACAAATCTCATCGGTGGCCAAGTTCATAGTTTCTCCGACATGTCGATACAACAGATACATGCAAATAGAATTTGGGGCCCACCAGTTGTAAGTCCGCATTGCATGTTTGCACATACAAGCTGATATACAAAGTAAAAGCATACAATCCGAACCCGAAGGCGGAATCAAATGCAGCAAATAAAATTTGGGGTCCATAGGTTGTATATAGCACATTGTATGTGCTATATACAAAGGAAATATACAAGGTGTATACAATACCCGAACGTGAAGGACAATTAATTCTAGCAAATTTCAAGTTGACGTCTGTGCCTTGTATGTATATTGCATTTGTACAATGTGATATACAAGGAGTTATACAAAGGAGGTAAGATACAAGCCGGACTCGATTCAAATTTCAATTTTCTCCATAATGATTTGAAGTCCGTAGGTTGTATATTGCATTTGTATATGCAATATACAACGCGATATACAAAGAGAATACGCATGCAAGCCGGACCTATTCCCAAAATCCAATTTGGCTGATAGGCTTTGGAGTTCCATGTTGTATGTATGTTAGCCATTGTATGTTTGCATATACAATCATATATGCAAAGGGGATTTTGGCGTGACTTGACATATCGGTGGCTTCGTCCATGCTCATTCTGACGGCCGATCAAAGGATGAAAAAGGGAAAATAAAGGTGGAAAAGTCAGCGATGGGGAGATAAAGAGCCTACGTGGTAGGTTTTTACTGGCCGTTGGATTTTAGCATGAATAGGAGCAGAAGATCTTGGCGATAGATGGGAAATCGACAGTTCTATTTCAAAGATTTCAGCGAAGGATTTCTTTATTTTTGTAGCTATTTTTTGAGCGGGAAAAGATTGCAGCATACGAGGCCGCTGCATTCTAAGAAACCACAGGTGGCTGGACCATTAATGGCAGAAGTACAGAGGTATCGGTTTGATTGACCGGCCAGCTACCACCTTCAAGTGAGAAAATCTTTAGACGGCAGCACACTCCCTGATTCCACCTTCTTCTCTCCTCTTTGTCTCCTGCTGCATTCAATGTTTTGAGCGCCAATTCTGAAGTGCATTATATCTGGTGAAATTTTGAAGTGCCATGTAATTAATTGTGGAGTACGCATTCTTGCTATAAAGAGCAGACTGTGTTACTCATTTGTGGTGGTTGAAGACTTGGGCAGATTTTTGGAGAGAATAGTGAAGATCAAAGCCTTTCTTGGCTGTTTTATCTTTGTTGGAGTTTATGAGTTGCATTTTGAATGCAGGTTGCACATTTTTCAATTTCATGTTGTGTTTATATGAAAAATGCATTTGTGGATGTGTTAAGTTGTTTGTCTCCATTTGTTGTATGCATAGCTTCTTTTGAGTCTGGTTGCTAATGGTTTCTCAGACTCTAGAATACAGATTTATGTATTGCATGCTTAATCTTTTGACTTCCATTCAAGGAATGGATTAAATTGTTTTAGGTTAAGTGTGGAGAAGAGTGTATGTCAGTTGGGATATCTATAAGTAGAGACAGCTAAATACTCAATCTTGGGTGGTGTTTGTAAGGCAAATAGCAGTCTTGACCCCTTGAAACTTGAATGTCATGTGCAAACCATTCACTTGTATACGTCTAGTTGACTCCTTGCCCTAAGATAGGCATCAATCTACTCCTTGTGTAGTAGTTATGATCCAAAACTCCATTTCTTGCATCCAAAATATCAAAACAAATCATTTCATAGTTTCCACCTATTAGTTGTAGGAGTAGAAATAGGACCCCTGCATACTCTCATACCCAAGCAGTTAGATATGTCCAAGAATGTTGCCAACCTTGTGATTTATCATGCAAATCTTGGTCCATACATGAGAGTATTCTTCCTGTTATTGTAAAGTTAAATTTTTCTATCATTGGGCGAGTCAAAGATCAAAATCTTTAGCTATAGGGATACCCCCCTTGGTGCGGCAGAACCAGAAGTGAAGGGGAGGCAGCTCACGCAACCTCCTGTATTAGTTGGCCAAATCTACGTGTGCATTGGAACTAGCAAACCTTCTACTGATTTGGGAGAAACTCCAACACCAATCATCCACATAACATAATTTGTTAATACTGGAAGTCAGAATCAGAATTTGTCTAAGTCTGGGTAGTTAGGAACACAGCAGGTGATAGGGTTCTGTATCTCAGTCTGGATCTCTCTAGTGGAAAAGCATGGTTTGTTACAGATCTAAGGTAGTTGAAAGCATTGTCAAGATAATCTAAATCTAGATTTTTTTCCTCTGATGATGGACTCAAAAGATACTAGCTTCTGAGTATCAGGTTTCAATTTGATAGAATAGACAGTAGAAGAATAGGCCGACCTTGTGAATGATCTTAATTCTAGATGTATAGAAGTTGTTTATTAGGCAATTGGTGATGATCAGTGATGGTAGCCGACATGATTGATGATTTGGGAGTGAAAGTTTTGGTCTGCATCTCATATTATGTATGCATTTAGCCGAGAGAGCAGAGTACTCAACAAAGTTCCAAATGTTCTTGAATCCGACTAGAAAAATGAATGTATATCATGTTGCGAATATATATAGCTGATGGAATTGTATTATTTGAAGGGTGTGTGGTGTGTGCAAATAAGGTGTATGTGAGAAGAGTAGAAATCCAAGGTGTGAATGAAGGTAAAGCAGTAAGAAGAGCAGAGCAAAGATGAAATGTGTAAGATCAGTTTTTACACTTAACCAGAACTAAAAATCTTGCATGGGTAGATGCTATTCATCAGTTCAAAATCTCTGTTATTCTCTTGTAATATTTCTATAGATAGTGAGCCTCATTTGAGCAGTGAGCTCTGGGTAGTGAGCTTGAATGCATGTGCGTTCCCATTTGTAAAAATACTTTTAACATGCTATTAATTTTTGTGGGTTAACCCCCACAGTGGTTTTTCCCTTAACTAGGTTTCCATGTCAAAAATCTTGGTGTCAAATGTGTCGATTATGTTTTTGCTTCTGTGTTAATGTCATATGCTTTAATGCTTGCATCATTAATCAAACTGACAATAGTGAAAAAAGTTTAAAAGAAAGCTTTTGGAGACAACTGATTCACCCCCCACTCTCAGTTGTTTGGGTTAATTCCAACAAATCCCTCATCCCTAAACCCTCAAACCAAGACACTATACCTTAAACCCTAATCCCTTACCCCTAAACCTTAAACCCTATCGCTCAACCCTTAACTCTTAAACCTTAAACCCTAAAACCTATCCCTAAACCCTCAACCCTATACCCTTAACCATATACTTAAGCCCTAATCCCTCAATCATCAACCCTATACCATAAACCCTGAAGCCTACACCCACAAACCCTCATCCCTAGACCATATTGTAGACACCCAAAATTGACTCATTATCATTAGTATCAAATATCACATTACCTAGCATTTGCATTTGTCTAACACACTTGAAGCGAAATCCCTTAGCCATCTAAACCCTTATTCCTTCTATTAATTAAATGAATTTATATATATTTAATTAATTCATTAGCTATTTATTCTAAGCCATAATTAAACAATCTTTAATTATTTAATTATCTCTATTTCTATCTATTTTAGTTAAATAAATTTTATTTATTTAATTAAAATTCCTTTCACAAACCCACTTCCCAAATTAATTAAATATTTTTATTTAATTAATTTCTCTTATCATTTAACATTGCCAACATTTGAGCCTCTTTCATTTAAAAACATAATTGGTACTACATCTTTTATTTAATATCCTTCATATGTAGTACTTTTTATGTACATGGTCACACATAAGCCCTATCTTCCCTCCACTTGTCATCTTCACATTCACCTATGCCTATCCTTTAATCCTAGCCATTCACATAGCCACCAAATCTCCACCGTTGATTGATTTTGGTTGAGGTCTATATAAACATCCTTTTCATTCTATACCACATCAAAGCAAGCATTTATAGCGTCTACATTATCATCCTGAGCATATTGAGCACTTGAGTATTTTAGCATCCATTGAGCTTATTTTCATTTTCATTATCATCCATCCATTATGGCAGCTTTGATCTTCATAATTGTTCATTGTTGAAGAAGCAATCCACATCTCCTACAAGGAATCATACAATCTAGGTGACATTGTTTTTGATTTGCAATGATTTTGATTTTATTTAGATTGGATTCTTTGATGATGGTAGGATTAGGGTTTCATGGCTATGCTTGATCTTACTGACCTAATTTTTTACCTATCACATTTTGGTACACCCGGTGGGACCCACGTCCTTGATTAACTCTGTTATTTGAAGTTGTTTTTTGTGAAGATCAGATTTCTTAGCACTTATAGCAAGTTTTTGTCACTTCTGAGTGAAAACTAGTCGCTGTAGGCCGAAACCAGCCGCTTCTAGCATTTTCTGGATTGCTTTTGACTGAATAGTGGTCGCTTATTGTCTGTTTTGCATCGCTTATATGCTAACAATGATTGCTTATGTTTTTATTGGCATCAATTTTAATCTGACAGTAATCACTTTTAGACATCCAGATCGCTTTCTGCAAAACTAGGGTTTGCTATTTTATCTTGTTCTTTTGCAGATTTGAGTCACTTATGGTCTATAATCAGTCACCTTTTGCCTCTTTGAATCATTTTTGAGCTTTATTTGATTGCATCTGGGTTTACTAGCATTGCTTCTAATCTATGGCATTTCTCCTGCCTCAGAATAGAGATCATTTTTAATCAATAGTTGATTGCCTCTAGTAGCTGTATCACTTTTAGTCTTTATCATTTGCAGTCTAGTTTCTTAGCTACTAATTGGGTATTTGTGTAGCATCTTATCGATTGTCCAAGAAAAGGAGGATATCAAACTACTAACATATCTGTTGCATCTCCGATCGGTCCAAGATTTGTGATTTTTCACTAATTTAGGAACATTTGGGCTTGGTGCTTAAAAAGAATCATTGCTTGCTCCGTGTTTGATTTATCTTTCTTGATTGCTTGAATATGCATGTTTGTAACCCAAATTTAATAGTAAAAGTATCCTCTCCCCTTGCCTATCAAATGGAACTTAGGTGCATCAGAACTTGCTATTATCTTTAGAGGGCCTGCCTTCCTAGTGTGAGAAGGGGTATGACCCAAGCGGTAATGGACTAAAGCCAAGTCCTTCCGAACCGCTATATAATAAAAGTGTTTGTGTTGAAAGCCACAAACAACGGGTGTTGTTGTGTTATACTAACAGCCAACCTCCCCCAAAACCCTCCAAGGTGTAACCCTTGAAGGCTAGGAGACTCTATAATGGAGAGTAGCACTGTCACACGTATAGCCACCTGAATGGATGCCCTTATCAATAACTTTGTGTAATAGCCAAAAACCCTCTATTTTTTGACGCAAAAGGTGGGACCTTTGAAGCCACCCCAATTCATGTGGTTCTTAGTAGAGATAGCAGGGACAATCCTAAGGTTCTGTGGGGGGACGAGCCTTGGAAAACCTAGATCTTGGTATGCGTGAGAAGTGTGTGTTGTGGAGAGGAGCTAGTGCTACCAAGATCCTGAAGCTATTCGCTTTGAATACGCATGGCTAGGGGACTCAACAAATATAGTCCTTTTCCAGCCTAGGTTGTACAAGTTTGTGATTGTTGTGAGTGTGAGTGACTGAAATTACTATTTTCTTGTCAAAACACCATTCCAACTACATCCTCTAATAGACACAAACCGCTTTTGAGCCTAAACTAACCACTTACAGACAACTAGATCACTTTTGAACAACAGTTAGTCACCTTTTGTCCAAACCAAATCACCTTTGAACAGTAGTTAATCACTTTTTGCCTAAACCGCATCGCCTTTGACCAACATACAATCACTTTTGATTCAACACTGTGCACTTTTGCAAAACTAGCTCGCCTTTGGTAAATGTTGCTTCTTGTTATCTAAACTAAACTAGATCACTTCTGAGCTATCATTAGTCACTTTGGACCCTTTTGGATTTGTGTTTGAGCTATTATCCATCACTTCTGGCAAACAACAACAAAACTTAGGATCTTAGCCAAATCTACTACATTTCCAGATTGCTTAGCTTCAGCACCAGCTTTTAGACCTGTCTCTGATCATTTGTAGATACTTAAACTTTGTCTCCAACTTTGAGCATACCAACTAATTGGACTTTGTGAATTCTTCATCCTCTTGAGACCCCAAAAAAGAAACATCAAACATCAACCAACTCATCCAACAACAGAAAAACATCACCTTTTGGCTTCACTCAGCCTCAACAACATTAGCAAAATAACAATAGCAACCATCCTTTCCGTTGAGTGTGTGAGCTATCCTCTAGGGAAGTTTAACCAAGCAACCAAGTAACCAAACAACCAAGCAACCAAGCAACCAAACAACCAAGAAACCAAGCAACCAAGCAACCAAACAACCAAGCAACCAAGCAACCCAACAATTGATCAACCATCATCTTTTGGGTCTCAACTTTGACAAGCCAAGTCCAACTTTTAACATCAACCATCATGCCTCAAACTAGGAGCCAATATAGAGTTGAAATGGAAGCAAAATTGAGAGCCAATATGGAAGCCAAAATGCAACAATCTTGATCAACACCTCTTAAAGATGCGACTCAATTTACAACTAGTATTCCTTCTTACATGTTTGTACCTAAAGGATACACTATTTGACTATCATCTTCACAACAAGTGCAACCTCCAACATTTTCTGAAGCCTATGAAGAGCAATCCCAAGAGGATTTATCCAAATTTAGAGATACACACATATGGGATCATGCTGAGAAACTCATCCTATTTGATCCAGACTGTCATTTTTTGCACCTAGCCCACATGGGAGCCAAACTACCAAGTGATTTTGATTTATCTTCCATCCGTAAACCAAATTCAAGCACTCCCATTGTTGTTGCACAAGGACCCTCTACCATCGCTGCACCAGTTCAGGACATGTCTATCCAACCTCATCCATATTCCAACCCATCTCCCTCATTGCATATTGTGGCACCATCAAGCCCATCACGAAAGGAATACTTTGTTGAACCTTTGCTAACACCATCTAAAATGCTTTCTTTCCAATCACAAAATTTGAGTTTTCCACCTTTCCATGTTCCACAACACATTCCCGCATCTACCATGACCGTATCTATGCCCCAAATATCCCAAGTTGTCCATGTTTCGCAAGTGCCAACTCCACAAGTTTCATATCCCTTACCAACTTCACAAGTGCATCAATCATCACAAGCCATTCCAATAACCCAATTTTTGCAGCCATTGCACATTTCTACTCCCATTGCATCACATGCGGAGACCATATCCCATACTCATACACCTAATATCCCCAACATGGTTACTACCATTTCCACGAATCCATCCCATCTCCCATATAACCCCAATATTAGCCTAATTGACATGAGTGAACCACCACCTACATCACAAACATATCCCAACACCACAGCTTCTTATGTTAATCAACTTACATCCCATTCTCCATCTCTGTATAATCCCTCACAAACCATTAATCCATCCTATGCAACCCAAGGCTTACCCATTGTCACTCAACACATGTCGCATACTAACCCTCATGTTGTCCATAATACTTCATCTACCAATCCTCATGTTGTCCATACCACAAACTCAACTATTCATCCTTCTTCTACATATACCAACCCATCTATGGCATACTATAATCCAAATCCGAATCCCCAACCATTGACCAACATCAATCCATCCACTACATCCCATGTGATGCAAACTCCTAGATCTAATCCATCTCATTACACCTAACAACCACCTGTGTCTCAAGGACAGAAATCTTCAAATACATATGTGTCCTATACCAACCCTTCGACATATATTGTGAGCACCCAACCCCAACAAACGGTCATGCCCACTTACATTCCGCAACAACAACCACAATATATGCAATACTATAGTCCACCTCCACACCATCAACCCCTTGTGTAACAACAGCAGTTATCTCAAATGGATGTTGAACGAATGATTAACAAAGTAGTGGGACAAAACAAGAAAACATTTTCCTTGGTAGACATATGTGCTTACCTATTTGACAAGTCACTTGATATGATACCTTTCCTGCCACACTTTAAAATTCCACAATTTGACAAATATAAAGGGAAAGGAAATCTAGATTACCATCTTAGAGCATTTTATGTTGCATGCCTTGATGTCACTCAAGATGATACATATCTCTTGCGATTATTTCCTCGAAGCTTAGCAGGACAAGCTCTTGAGTGGTTCTCTCACTTACCGCCTAGAATTAAGACTTTTGTAGAACTGAAAAACCAATTTTGATCCCATTTTTCCTTTAACATTGAACATGAAGTGACCATGAATGACCTTGTCAACAACAAACAACGCAATGGTGAAGATTTTTCTTCATTTACACAATGATGGCGTAACATGGCTAGCAAACTATCATGGCAAATACCTGAGAAACAACAACTTGATATATTTGTTCAAAATCTTCATCCCGAGTCATCCTTCCAATTACAACTACAAAGTGCTAGCACCTTTGATGAGCTTATATCCAAGGGAGCCACTATTGAATGTGCGTTAATTGGTAAGGGAACTATCAAGATTTTTAGAGACAATAAAGACAATTCCCAATCATCGAATGATAGATCCTATTTTTGGAACAAGAACAAGAATGTTGTCAATGACGGAGTTGTAGATGCAAAGAACAACCAAACAATGAAAGATCTTATCAACCTACAAGCTACATCTCCAACTAATCCACAACCTTTCCAATGAAACTGACAACAAAGACAAACTTCAAATTCTTGATGACCATTTACTCCCTTAGGAGAACCTATGGAAGTTATCTTTCGTAAGCTTTTTCAAGTAGGAGATATCATATTGCCTGAAGCACCACCTAATGGTGAACCAGTCTTTAAAGCTCCTTGGTACAAAGAAAATGAATATTGCGAATATCATAGAGTCAAAGGACACAAAACTAATGGTTGCATGCGCTTAAAACATGTTATTGAAGATTGCATTGATCAAGGCCTCATTAAAATTACACTGTCAGCCTCACAGCCAGCCCAACAATCAACATCAAACTATGATCTAGATGCTTTCAAGAATCCACTTCTATCTCATGACAAGACAAGCAACCCCCATGCCGATAATGCCATCCAGTATACTTATGAATCATCCACGATTGGCCATATTGACCATGCCCACATTTCCACCATCACAATCCAAGGCAAAGCACCCAATTGTGCTATCACTACCTGAAGAGGCCATGTTACAATTCAAGGAGCACCTGTCCATCCTCCTTGACCATCTTCTAGCTATAACATCCTTGATCACCTTGGTAAGACACCCGCACATATTTCCATCCTTGATTTTCTTCACATATCCCTTGCCCACAAAGCTATCCTTGAAAAAGCCTTACAAGAATCTTCGGTGCCCAATGATATTGATACCACACAATTCCAATCTCTTGTAGCTTACATTGCAGCCCCTTGCCATCTCACTTTTTCTGACAAAGATCTTTGTCCATCCATGCACCCATCACATAATGAAGCCCTCCACATTGAAGTGTTTGTTAAACAATGCCATATCAAATGAATCTTAGTGGATGGTGGAGCTAGTCTTAACATATATTCATTAAAGTTAATAAAACAGTTGCAATACTTTGAGAAAGATGTTGACACCTCCAAGGTTATTACTATTAAAGCATATGACAATGCTGAGAGAAATACTGAAGGGATTATCCATTTACCTATTCAAGTTGGTCCTATCACTACTGATGTTTGTTGTCAAGTCCTTAATATTGATCTTCCTTATAACATCATCCTTGGTCATCCATGGATCCATGCCCTTAAAGCAATTCCTTCCACCTACCATCAATGCCTCAAATTTCCACACAATGGTGTTGAAGTCGTTATCTATGCTGATTCTAATCCATTTGAGTTTTGTCATGCTTTTCAAGATAAATATCATAGCCCCAACCATATTCCTATCAACACTGAAGCCTATCGATCATCATCCTATGTTGATGCATCCACTTTACTGGATCCATCATCTAGCAAAGCCACTTCAAATTTCCATATCAAGTACACTGAACATGGTCCAGGTGAGTATACACTCCAAGCCTCTCCATCTATATCCGTCTCTGATATAGAAGTTGGACCTTCTTTGGTAGGAGAGCCCGCTAGCTCCATCTTCATGATCTCTACCATCCCTTTGTCCCTATTTGATGATGAACTCAAGTCTAGCTCCCAAAACACTCCTACTCTCATTGCTGATTGCATGGTTCCCCAAGGTAAAGATGTTGGTCACTCCTCCATCCATTCTAAATCCACTGTTTCTCATCAAAAACTCCATTCTACAAGCTAGAAGTATGTAACCATACATCTTCCATCATCTGACTTACCTCCGCTTCTCCCAACTCCTAAACTTACACCATCAACCTTATCTGCCTATCTTCCCCTTTCACGATCTTATAACTTGCAACAGCATGTGACTGTTCACCTTCCGCCATCCGATTTACCTCCACTACTTCCAACTCCAAGTATCCCTCCATTTTCCTTGCCTCCATTGTTACCAACACCTAATTATCCATTTATTCACAAGCATCCTTCTAATGCCAATCATGGCCAACACATGCACATGTTGCCTAAACATAAAGCTTCCACTCATTCTGCCAACTCTGCCTCCATCAAACCCATGGGATTCAAAAATAAAAATTTGGATGCCTCAACCTCAAAAGATAAAAGTCCTTTTAAAAGTTCTAAAGATCCTCATGCCTTAGGGCATCAATCCAAAGAATCAAATAAACATCTATCTAAAAAGCCATCTGAGCCCATAACTCCCCAAGAAGAGTTCAAGACCAAAATGGTCTGGGTTCTTAAGCAAACAAGCAAGCAAGCTGAATGAGGCATCCTCATTCTCCTTTTCTAAGAATCCCAACCATCACCTTCTGTATCCATGCCATTCCATTCAAAACTCCCAAAAGAAAAGCAAAAATCATAAAAATATTAAGTCTATGTGGGTTCCTAACCACTCCATCATCCATCTCATAAGCAAACATCTCCTCCACTTCATCCACCACCCTTTCCATCCAAAGCTTTACTGTTTAGTGGTGTGTACAAATGTTGGTCACGATTCCTTTCCATTCTGCAACATTCCCACATATCTCCATCACCTCATCCTTCATCCATTCTCCTACATATCTTCCCATCATCGTATCCCTACGAACCATGCTTTTAAATAAGCCTTCCATTTATTCTCCAACTTTCTATAATCCACATCATAATCCACTATCCCCATCCATCTATCCTTTCATGACCTTTTTATAATCCATATCATAATCCATTAGCCTATCCTTGCATGAACCCTTCATAATACACTATCTACTTAATCCATCTCCCTCTCATGCAATCCAATAGCCAACATATATGAGCATAATGACATTTGACAGGGTCTGAGTGATGACATCCATCTTCAATGGGACTACCAACATCCATTGAGATAAACACTTGAGTCCCTCCTATCCATTACCATGGTGAAAACCTGGCAAACAGGCACCATGTGTAATTGTCATGCATATCCCCAAAAAAAAAATCCAATAGTGAAAACCACCTTGTGGCACTTTGGATGATCAAAAATATTTATAGTATAAGATAAATAATTCATCCTCTGGTGAAAACTTGGTAAATAGGCACCTTGGATAAGTACCATAGTGAAAACTTGGCAAACAGGTGCTATGTGTAGAGACCAGCTTCCATCATCCACTTCACTTGTTTGATTACTATTTTTCCACTATCTTACCTACATAATCCACATCATAATCCACTTTTCATCCTATATAAACATCACTAGCCCATTATCCTTTATTCATCCTTAAATAAAAGTATTTTTTATTTCCATCGCCTCAGCTTTGCTAGCTTTCACAGTTTGGACTCTGTTGAGGTAAAGACATCATTGGGCATCTTAGTATATTATCTGCATGAACACCATCAGCTGTAGCACATTCCTAATAAACTTCATCCCACCCTGGGGGCACTTGTTGAACCTTGTTTGGAAGTGGATATCCGTAGCTTTAGCTCATGACCCAGCAAACAAGCAACTTTTAACACAACACACAATCAACTTCATAATGCAGAAAACATAATCCAACTTCAAACATTGTAAACATCTGCAACCACAACCAACAATGCGGCAATCCCTCAAATATTCTCAAAAATCCAAAAAAAAAAAATCAAAACATCACAATAAAGCAATCTAGCACAATAAAGTTGATCTTTGACATCAGTAAGAACTACATTGCAGCTCTATCATTAAAGCCTTGATCCCATGGATATAGGGTATGTAGGCAATCTGAGATGTGAAGGAAGCATTCTGATTCAGGCAAAGATGATAGTTCTCCTTCCATTCTTCCATCTTTTCCCTCTCTTTTAATCATCTCTTGATCATTCATCTCCCTTTCTTCTATCTTTCATCACTTACATCATCAATAAACCTAGAACTACATATTCATCATGTCTCACCACCATCGTAACGTGCTTTGATCCCGTGGACACAGGGTATGTAGGTAGTCTGGTATACGAAGGAAGTATTCAGTACGCAAGCACTAATGATACACCCCATCTTCATCTTCTTTCATCTTCCATCTTCTTCTCTTTGACCCACTCAAGCAAAAGCAGACTTTGTATCAGAGCAAGCTCATGCACCTTACCCAATCAACGATCAGCCAAAAGCTATTTGTCCGCATGCCTTAAGCCAACATTTGCTATAGCATTTTATCAACTTTCAGCCTTTAACAGGATGTAACTTTCCTCTTAACAAGGTGCCAGCTTAAACCCATCTCAGAGTACCTAAATTTAGCAAGAGAACATGATGACAGTATCTTTTGTTTTATCTTTTGTCCCTCTCCTATGCCTAATCAAGACTGCCTTGATCTATCATATCTTGGTATGTTATGATAAAGTACAGAATGGGGCATGGTCATATTGATTTCGTACGTTGTGTCTGTGGGATGATCTTATTCTCTTCCTATGAGTATTGGTATCTTGTACATTTTTGGATTAGCATCTTACATACCAATATCTCTAGCATCTGAGAAGCTAAACCGTCTCTTATGAATTTGAGATTATTCTATGCCAAGACTAGCTCCCTACATATAACCAGCAAGGTGTCACTATGTGTAGTGGAGATAAGCTCAAACCATTGCTTGTAGCATCAAAGTCCATCTCAGAACACTAGCTACTATTTATATCTTGTGTATGTTGGTTCAACATCTTGACCTCATGCGCTTAGACAAGATTGTGGTATGATGGTCTTGCATTGGTTATCTCGACACCTTGGTCTTCTATACCCTGGTGCATAACATCCATATGCTATATCAAACATAAGGATTGCATTTCTTTTTCAAATTTTGAGCAATTACTTTCAAATCTGCCATATCATTTATCCATTCCATCATATGCCGATATGGTTCTCAACCAAGATCAATCTTTCCCTCCATCTTCTTTCTGCATTCCTTGCCCTTCAAAACAAGTGTGTTAGACATACATATATCCATATCCATCATTATCATTACCATTTACATACTTGCTTCTACATAATAATCATACATTACCATTAGCATAAGTTATTTCCATTATTACCATTTGCATATCCATATCATTTACATAGCTCATACAAATACCAAAAAAAAAAATGCATAGCATAATACCATCAGTGCATCCACACTCATCACACCATCAAATAGAACCAAAGCCATCATATATATATATCACATATGTCAATATACAAGTGTCTACAAGTACAACATGGGCTATCCATAAGCCATCAAAGAATGTATGTACAATCAGCTCATAGGCCTCATCATGATACAATAATATACAACACAATGAGGTAGCGCTAGTGACTATTGGTAGCTCCCTTGCCCTATCCTCCACCACCAGGTCCTGCACCTAGTCCCCTATCTCTAGCCGGTCCCATCAATGAAGCCACAGACTGTGATCCACCTATCCTTCGTGAAGATGATGCTCCTGACCTGCTCCTATAGCTAAGTTGTCTTTGCTCCACATGGACTGCTCCATGATATAAGCCCCTATAATACTCTGTCTCACCCTGCGCTCTCCTTAGCTCACCCTATGCCTAAGTCAACTGTGTAGATAAGTACATTGTGGCCCCATCTATACCCAATGCTACCACTACTCTATCCTTCTCTACTGTCATAGCCTATAATTGCTGCACAGCTATGTCTCTCTCCATCCTCACCATCTGCACTTGTTACACAGCCGCATCTCTCTTAGCTCTCATAATATGTACCTACTATAAAGCTATGTGTCTCTCTGTTGTCACTAGTTGCACCTGCTGCACAGCTACATCCCTCTCTCTAGTCATCCTCGCGAGACTACCATCATCTTGCCCATCACCTCCCTATGCTCTCACCTGCAGTTGTGTCTGGTATGCCTGTGCCTATCCTCTAGCATGTCGTAAACCTATCACCACCTGATGACAGTCTAGCTCCACTCTCCTCATCCTCATCTGAGCCCTCTATCTCCATCTCCTCTCCTCCCTAATCCACCATCTCAACTGCTGCATACCCACATCATCATCCCCTATCATTTGGGATGCTAACTATGCCAATACCTATGCTTGTCCCTGCACCTATCCCTTAACCTGTATCCCTGGAGCTGCTGGCACAAGCACCTGTGCTGGTGGAGCTCATTGCCATCTCCTCCTAACTAGCCTCTCCATCCCATTCTCTCTAATCTCTGTAACCCTTGTCAGCTGAGTCGGTCTAGTTGTCGCCCAATAAGCATCATAATCTGGTAAAGTCCCTGGATCTGTAGGACCCTATCTCCATGGCCATATAATTGACCCTAGTCCATCCCTCTTTGCCAAAGCTGTGTCCACTACAATCTTAGGACCCCAATCAAAAACCTCCTGCCATGTCCTCCCAAAAATGGCATCACCTACTGGAACACCCTGTGGCAATCCGAACTGTCTTAGTATCCTCTCGAGCAAATACTGCTCTATGATATATCTTCGATGACCAAAAATATACCTAGCCTACCTCGCATAGACAAGCTTTGCATCCTCCTCATCTATTCTCTCACATGCTACCTAGGGCCTCCACACAAACCTGTCCACCTCATCCAATGTCTGCCGCCAGTATACAACCCCTCGCCACTGCCGATAAGTCAGAGTTCCCCTATACATCCTAGCATATGGCTCTCCCTCTACTCTAGCCACCCATCCATCTAGCCTAGTCACTGGAATATGCTCATAAGCCCATACATGCAACACCATAACTCCAGCTGACATACTAGCCCCGAACATATAGGCACAATCATGAAGATAATGATAGAACTACCCTAGTACACACTCAGCCTAGGCATACCTCATCCCATAGGTGAACATCCCCTCCATCACTGTCCCCCATCCAACTGGAAAGCCTCTCGCTCGCCTATCTCCAACTAGCCATCTGATAATAGCCACCACTACCCACTGCAGCCTATCACATCGCTCCTCCATCCTCATCATAGGAATCTCTAACCTCTCAGCCCCAATGTCTAGAGTCCTGAACAATCGTCTGAATGCAGCTAGACCCATATCAGGATCATAATCTACCTAGTCCCCATCAATAGGAACTCACAGAATCTAGAACATATCCTCTAAGATGATGGTCACCTCTCCTGTTGGCAATAAGAACAAACTATGCTCGCTCTTCCATCTCTCAACCATCGACGTCATCAATCCTAGATGTGCTTGCACTGGCTCTAATCTCGACACATGCTCTAATCTGAGGATCTCTAGCACTAGCTACTCCTCTGCATCCAACAATCTCACTAGTTGCAAATCCCTAGGGTGTGGCTCTCGTGATAACAATGGTGGTAATACATCTTGCATCATTTCACTCACTCTATCAGTCCTTGTGCTCTCAAAATTGACTTTTGTCTATTATCCCTGCATATATCTCCTGTAAGCGACTCATTTTTCTATATGCGCCTACTTGTTGACCATAAGAGAACCAATTACCCATACGCACATGCTTTTAGCCTATATGCGATATCTTTACCTTATGCATGTAACTTCTAACTATTAGTGAGCTCTACACCTACATGTGTATACTTTTAGCCTATATGCGACCTATTTACCATATGCATCCACCTATCCTTTGCACGCGAGCTTTATCTATATATGCGTTCACTTTTCATCGATAAGTGACCTATTCTAGCCATATGCACATTTTGCCTAACTATTTGTTCTAGCCGACCGCAAGTGACTCGTTTCACCCATATGCGACTAAGCCGCACCTATAAGCAACCTCAACTACCTTAAGCAACCTATTTTCTGACACAAGCGACTTGCATTGCCCATCCTATAACCTAGTCGCTTCTGGTGATGTGTGTGCACTTATGACGCCTCTAGCCTTTCAAAATCACACTTTTAGCAAAAGTTTAGCTACATACCAATGCACCTACTCCCTCTGGTCACCCATGCATCCTCACTTGCTCGACACGATGATCTCTATGTGGAATCACCATCCTAATAGCTCTCCAACTCTCGTCGCCTAAACACCCTAAGGAGCTCTAGATCTCTCTAGATTTTTGAACAAAAATGAGCACAAATGAGCCTTTTTCCCTTGAAGGTCCTATATATAGCCCGTTCCTAACCCCTAATTCTTCCATTCGATCGCACTTTCTCCCTCCCAACTCCCATTTTCTTCATGTCCACCTTGTTTCTAGCTTTCCATCTTATCGTGAGCCAACCCAACTTTTCCTAGTTAGCTTGGTTTAGCTCTCGAGGGGGCATCACCCCACTTGTTACACTGGGGCATAACCTTGTTTATCAAACGATTATTGTATCTTCTTTGACACAACGCTCTAACAAAGATTATATCAAAGAGGGGCAAAATGTAGACACCCAAAATTGACTCATTATCATTAGTATCAAACATCGCATTACCTAGCATTTGCATTTGTCTAACACACTTGAAGTGAAATCCCTTAGCCATCTAAACCCTTATTCGTTCTATTACTTAAATGAATTTGTATTTATTTAATTAATTCATTAGCTATTTCTTTTAAGCCATAATTAAACAATCTTTAATTATTTAATTATCTCTATTTCTATCTATTTTAATTAAATAAATTTTATTTATTTAATTAAAATTCCTTTCACAAACCCACTTCCCAAATTAATCAAATATTTTTATTTAATCAATTTCTCTTATCATTTAACATAGCCAACATTTGACCTCTTTCATTTAAAAACATAAGTGGTACTACATCTTTTATTTAATATCTTTCACATGTAGTACTTTTTATGTACACGGTCACACATAAGCCCTATCTTCCCTCCACTTGTCATCTTCACATTCACTTATGCCTATCCTTTAATCCTAGCCATTCACATAGCCACCAAATCTCTACCATTGATTATTTTGGTTGAGGTCTATATAAACATCCCTTTCATTCTATACCACATCAAAGCAAGCATTTATAGCATCTACATTATCATCCTGAGCATATTGAGCACTTGAGCATTTTAGCATCTATTGAGCTTATTTTCATTTTCATTATTATCCATCCATTATGGTAGCTTTGATCTTCATAATTGTTCATTGTTGAAGAAACAATCCACATCTCCTATAAGGAATCATACAATTTAGGTGACATTGTTTTTTATTTGCAATGCTTTTGATTTCATTTAGATTTGATTCTTTGATGATGGTAGGATTAGGGTTTTCTGGCTATGCTTGACTTACTGACCTGATTTTTTACCTATCACACATATAACCTCACTCTTATATCCTAAACCCCTAATATTGTGCCTCGGCCCTATACTTAAATCAAACCTAAACGATACATGCTCTCAACCCATGTCACCCTATGCCTTATATACCATCAATCCATATCGTAAACCCTAAACCCAATATCCTAAACCCAAATCCCCGTGCCTTACATACTTAATCTTATACACTCAACAATCTAAATATTAACCCTCAACTGTAACCCTCAACCCTCTAATCTCTACCCTCTACCCTCTACCTATTACTTAAGCCCTAATCCCTCAACCCTTAACCCTCAAAACTATATAGGATCAGGTCCTTATATTCCCTAAACACAAAACACTTACATACATACATACATACATGCATGCATACATACAAACATACATACATGCATACAAGCATGCATACATACAAGCATGCATACATACCTACAAGCATACATATATATATCTATGAAACATACTTATGAAACTTGAACATAACTCATTGAAAGGAAGACATAACGTGAGCGCGTTATAATACACTTGCGTTATGTCAAACTGGGAAAACACCGGCAAACATGCAAAAAAGAGAAAAAAACACAATATAATGCTAGCGCATTATAACGCGCTCACGTTATATTGTGCTTTGGGAATCCCAAGCCTTAGGCTTGGGATTTTCTTTGGATTTCCAACCTAAAGGCTTGGAGTGCCTTTTCAACATCCACAGATGTGTTTTTGCAAATTCTACAAGATTTCACATAATTTTGTTCGTACTAACCCTCAGATTTGCACGTGTTTCAAGGTCCAACAAATCAAACACCTGGGTAATGTTAGGCTTTCTCTTAGCTATTTAATGATGTAATTTTTTCACATTTTGACAATGTTAACCCTTTCATCTTTAATTTCTTTTGTTTGTGTCTGTTTTTGCACAAAAACCACTATTTAATCTTTTTTTCATTGTAAATTAACCATTCATTGAAATTTTAGAAAAATTACATATTTAGAAGCTAGACTCCATTCTACACATATTAAAAAAAATATTTTCAATTAGTTTTCAAAATTCATAGGGGTAGCACAACCAAAATTTTGTTTTTTAGGATGTGTCCACTTTGAAAATTAGTAAAAACTCAAATATTCATCAAAAAATTATTAGAAAATTCGGGCATAAACTACATGTTATTAGATAATTTTTCACCAAAGTGATTTAAAAAATACCAAAAAAAAAGTTAACCTTTTGAGGGAGCCACAAAACATGCTATGTTATGTTTTTTTGATAGAAAAAACACCAATTTTTGTGGCTCCCTCTTTTGAACCCCTTGATCTATACCATTTTTTAAAAAAATAGTAGTTTAGAAAGTAGACTTAGAGAACTACGAACATTGTTCTGGTTGCATCTCCAAATTTTGAGTGTAACTATGCTCAATTTCTCATCCAAGGCCAGCATTTCCTGATTTTAAAAAAAAAAAAGGTGGCCACTTAAGACCCCTTTTTGGCCCCCCATCTTCTTGCACTTACCCTTTTTGCAATTAATTGATCAATTTCTACAACATTTTCAAGCAAACATCAGACCCCAAGTCTCTTTGATTGATTTGGTTCATTCCAAACAAGGTTTGAAAGAGAAATTGACTAAGTTTATTAGTAGGTATCAAGGCCTTTATGCACAAATTTAATATCAGATGAAAGATGATGATGTTCAGAAGATATTTATTATGAATTTGCAACCTAACATCTGCGATAAGATCATCTTGATGAAGTATAACTTTTTTCAACACCTATGCACTACCCTTTGAGATTACCAACTTTCCTCTAGTAAGTATGAAAACCAAAATTCATTGACTCAAGTTGGTCAATCCATAGGTGGACCTTCAAAAAACAACTTTAAGAGGAATAATAAGAGCTTCATCAAGGTTAATGGGCTGAATTCAAACAACTTTTCACAAGTATCTGCTATCACTAATCTGAAAAAGACACATTATCAATAAAGAAAATTCACTTCAATATCTGAATCTTATCATTCTATCATGAATCAAGCTCTGAGTAATAATCTCTTGAAGATTCCTCTAATTAAACCATTGGATCCTAGTAGAACGCAAGGACCTTACTTCGATGCTAATTATTTTTGTCATTTCCATTGACAATTTAAGGACATGACACTGAATGATTATGCATCTTAAAAATGAAATACAAGACCTCTTCGACTCAAATGTTATATAGGTATCTGGTGTGAATGATAATGGGAATAAGTCAGTTGCTCTGCCAAATCAAAATTTATAGATCTTCACTTTAAATCCTTTCCCTAAGCATACTGATAATAACGTGATGGAACAAAATACATTAGAGGTAGAAGATAACTATCTGGACTACGATGATATAATTGCTACCATAGAGATGGATAAGGAAAATACTGAAGTATTACCTCATCCACGAGGCAAGGGTATTTATTCTATAGTCCCTCCTCCATTATCCCTTCAAGGATTAAGAGATAATCATAATGCATTAGAAAGATAAATGGAACAATCAAAGCAAGAGATTTTGACAAAAGAAAAGGTTGAAATAGTATAAGATAGTCCTTGTCACTACAATAGACAAAACCAACAAAATAAGAGAAATAAAACTTGAAAATGTGCAAGACGGTTATCATTAGTTGGAAATAATAGTGGTTATCCTCCTCATAAGCAACAAAAGGTTTCACATAAACAAGGAAATGATGAGCAAGTACCGCATGGACTCTCTGACAAAAAATAACAACCTATAAGGAACCACTCAAGCTTCTCACACAACTTGATGGAGCATCTCTCCAAGCTACTCACAAGTTCCAAATTTTAGTACGATTGTACTGGCAGGTAAGTATTTCTAACCCTTTACCTCCGTGTTGTGTTTCCCCCGTGATGTGTTATGTGTTGTTTAGGCCTCCTAGGATGACCCTTGATTCTCTTGTAAGGTCAAGGATACTAGGAGACCGTCTCTGTTGTGACCTTCTTCTATTTGTATCATAATTCTTCTATATTGTCTCTCCTCTATTTTCATTGTTGCGTGTTATGTCTTATGGACATAGCATTGCGGTTGGTAATTTGGGGGCACCTTCCTACATGACTGCCCCTAAGGAACTTGTTATTCTCTCTTGATTTATTGTTTACCTTCTTCTAGTGGTTCTATCTAGCTAGTGGATGAGGAAAAATATATAATACTGATACAGACCTAGTGTCCCTTCAGCAAGAAATCAAAAAATGGACCTAGTCCATACATGATGATGGGGTTGATATATATTATCCGATGCTTGGCTAGTAGAATCACTCCATGTGGTATCCTGATGTTGATGTTGTCTAGTATGTCACTTACAAACCATAACAATACTGTTGCTCTGTACACTTTGATTATCTTGGATAGCGCCTTGCTTGGTTCTTTGTGTGAATGATCATATGTGTTGTTGTATATCATGATTATATGGATACTAACACCTTTTCTTGCAGGAAATTGTGTGTTTATGGGAACATTTAGTGATCGTAAAGTACATGTCAGCTCTGGGAGGCATGGGCTTTGTGAGAGCTCATGTTCCCTTGTGTGTTTTCTTCCTACCTTAATGTGCTTGATATCAGTACATGATATCAACCAACTTAAGGTGGGGGCATATATTGTTGGAATTAGGAAAGACAACTGAGAGTGGGGGTGAATAAGTTGTTACCAAAACTTTGATCCTTGTCTATTAAAACTTATTTTATAATCAACAGCACATTAATGATTTAAGAATGAAAGCAGAATGCAACAATTCGAGAGCAAAAATAAATTTAACACACAGAACACCAAGATTTTAACATGGAAACCCAGTTAAGGGAAAAACCACGGGGTGACTAACCCAAGATGTATTCTCTATTAAAGAATAAGGAAGAACAAGGATGGCACTTGCCAATTAGGGCTTACAACTTGAGCACACTGCTTACAAGAGGCTAACTACCTATAGGAGACACAATGTCTACAGATGAATAAGAATTTGACATACTTGAACTGGAAATTAACACCTTCTCTATGCTTGAGTAAGTTCCATTGAAGTTCAACACCTCTGCTCTGCTTTTCGCTCTTCTTCGCTACCACCACATCTTCACAACCACAGGAATACTTTTGAATGACTTCGTAACTCTTATTTATACATGACATCGACTTTGGAATGATCATCAAAGTCAGCACAATATACATTTATTTTATTACAGAGCAATTACAAAAATACAACTTGAATTATTACAAAAACTTCATGCACATCACTACAATGTCGGCCACACATGGTTGGGACTTCAATCATCTTTGAGGAACATGCCACCCTTCGCAAAACATCTTCAAGATCATCTGCACCATGCACAAATCATCTGGTCGGCCAAAATTGGGAAGAACACCAACGTCCAAAAGTAAATCTTCATTTGCGAGCTCAATCTTCAATGCGGACCACCAACACGAATTGGACACAATCTAGAGACCATCACAAGCTTGTTTGAATTACCAAGAACATCTGCACCACTTCTGCTTACTGTAATCAATCACATCTTCACTCAGAACCTCAAGAACATAGTTAACCATCACTGTCATATTAGAAGGATTGCTTGCAGACCTCCAAACCATGAACCAATTGAATTGTCATTTTACATTAGCTTCCCAAACATGCCACCAAATCTATAGAACATAATATTGCATTTTTGGATCTCATCAGACCTATTTGTGTCACTCTATCACCTCTGAACAGCTGTCAGAACCAATTTTTTTCATATGGCCATAACTTCTCCACATCTTCATGTGGACCTCTCAGATCTTGACTGGAGGATCTTCAAACACATATCTACAAACCCTGATGCGTGTATTCACATCTTCATCTAGCTGGGATCTTCACTTCATAGAACTTCACTGTCTTCATTATTCTTCTCTATTTCTGATAGGGCTAATTTTCTCAATATCCTCAGCACACAACTCATCCAATCCTTGACATTAATGCAACATGAGTATTTTGACATCAATGACAACACCAGTTAGGCCCATACTTGTAACAATCTCCCCCTTTATCATTGATGGCAACATATAATGTGAAAAACTATTACAACCATCAAGACAAGAATTTTTCTTCACTGATTGACATAGCTCCCCATATCAACAACAACTATTCACATGTCTTCTCATCCTTTACTACTCCCCCTCTAATCAACAACTACTTTCTTGTTTTTCACATGTCTTCTCTCGCCCTTTGACATCAATGGCAAAGGGTACATACTTGCAACCACTTCTCATACTTCAAAATCATACTGACTGCTCCCCTTGAGTTGCTGCCTCCTTACATCAATCTGGATCACAAGATATGACTATGAGATCTATCGGATTGATGCACATTAGTGCATCTTAATTCAGATCCGGAGGAGTAATAACCCCTAACTTCTCCCTAAGATACTCAAAAATGTCCTTAGGTAGAGGTTTAGTAAAATGTCTGCAATCTTATCCTTTGAGGGCACAAACTCCAGTCTGACTTCATTCTTATTCACCTCCTCTCTCAAAAAGTGGAACTTGATGGATATATGCTTTGTCTTCGAATGCAACACTGGATTCTTTGAAATGTTTATTGCACTTGAATTATCACAGAAAATTGTGATAGGCTCTTCATACTCCACTCTGATAGCTCTTAGCATTTGCTTCATCCACAAGACTTGAGTACAACTACCTATTGCTGCAATATACTTTGCTTTTGCAGTGGATAGAGATATTGCCTCTTGTTTCTTGCTTGGCCAAGAAACTAATCTTTTTCCCAAAAAGAATTCACCACCACTAGTACTCTTCTGGTCATCCACATCTCCTACCCAATCAGCATCTGTATATTCATGAAGACATAAATTATTGTCCTTAGGATACCATAATCCATACTCGACTGTTCCCTTCAGATATATGAGAATTCTCTTGATTGCCATGAAATGAGACTCTCTAGGATCAGTTTGAAATCTGGTAACAAGAACAACAATAGTCATAATGTCAGGCCTAGTTTGAGTAAGATAGAGCAGTCATCTAATCATTGACCTATAATTTTTCTAATCAGCCTTAGGTGATTCATCATCTTTACTCACCTTACATCCAGTTGCCATGGGAGTATTCATTGCCTTTGAATCTTCCATCCCAAATTTCTTCAACAATTCCTTTACATACTTGGTCTGTGATATGAAGATTCCTTTCTTCATTTGAGTGATTTGTAGACCCAAAAAGAAATTCATTTCTTCAAACATAGACATCTCAAATTCACTTTGCATTTGATTAGCAAAAGTCTTACACATACCATCTTTCCATCCAAAAATGATATCATCAACAAACACTTCAACAATCAAGATATTTTCATGATCAACCTTAAAAGAGAGATTACTATCAGCAGTACCTTTGTGAAAACCTAATTTCAAGAGGTGTTTTTTCAGTCTCTCATACCAGGCTCTTGGGGCTTGTTTGAGTCCATACAATGCCTTCTTCAATTTGCATACCATATCTCCTTGATCAGATAGTTGAAATCCAACTGATTGCTCAATGTATACTTCTTCCAAATCACCATTCAAAAAATTAGACTCGACATCCATCTAATATACCTTGAAACCTTTATAGGCAGAAAAAGCAAGAAATAATCTGACTACTTCAATTCTTGCCACCGGAGCAAAAGTTTCTTCAAAATCAACTCCTACTTGAGAGTAGCCCTTACAGACCAATATAGCTTTGTTTCTTACTGCTTCACCATCCTCATTCAATTTGTTCCAGAAGACCCACTTAGTCCCAATCACATTTTTGTCCTTAGGTCTGGGAACAACATCCCAAGTGTGATTCTTTTCAATCTACATCAATTCTTCCTCCATTGCTTTAACCTAGTTTTCATCATTGCATGCTTCACTTACTGTCTTTGGTTCAATCTTTGAAATCAAATAGTGATTCACTGAATCTTGAGCAATTCTTCTTCTAGTTTGAACACTTTTGCTTCTCCTATGATTTGATCTTCAGAATGATTTAGTTTTACATACTTGGGAGTTTTGGGATTCTCTTGCACTTCAAATTCTTGGACTAGTTCTTCCACATTTGTCTCTTCTTCTTGTATCTCTGGATTCTTTGGATCAGTCTGAATCTGAGCTAGAGTTAGGACTTGCTCTCCTTGATCTGAGATAACATTTTGATCATCTACTTCACACTCATAATACCTTGATGGGCTTTCCATGCTTTCATCCACCTTCACATTTGTACTTTCAACAATCTTCCTCAATCTCTTGTTATAACACCGGTACGCTTTGATTTGAGTAGAATATCCCAAGAATATTCCTTCATCACTTCTAGCATCAAACTTGCCTAGGTCTTCATCTCTTTTGATATAGCATTTACTACCAAAGACTCTGAAACACTTCACAGTAGGAGGAATGCCAAACCAAAGTTCATAAGGAGTCTTACCGGTATTGCCTCTGATTTGTACCCGGTTAAGAGTATAGACAGCAGTGCTTACAACCTCTCTTTAATAGATCTGAGGAACATTTGTCTCCATCATCATGGTTCTAGATGCTTCTTGGATGGTCCAATTTTTTCTTTCCACTACTCCATTCTGCTGTGGAGTCCTTGGAGAAGATAACTGTCTCTTTATCCCATGCATCTCACAAAATGTTATGAACTCTCTGGATGTGAATTCTCCACCTCTATCAGACCTGAGGCATTTAATGTTTATTATAGTCTCATTCTCCACCATAGCCTTAAATATTTTGAACTTCTCTAATGCTTTTGACTTCTCTTTCAAGAAAGTCACTCACATCATCCAGGAGTGGTCATCAATCAACAACATGAAGTATCTCTCCTTGCAGGCTCTTGGTTCTTGCCGGACCACATAGATTAGTGTGCACCACATCTAACACTCCAGTTGAGGATTGCTCCTTATTTTTGAATGTGACTCTATTTTGCTTACCCAACTGACATTCTTTGCACAAACTGTTAGCAGGTTTTACCAATCTTGGAAGATCTCTTACAGCCTGAGTGTTACTTATCTTGATGATATTATCAAAATTCACATGACACATTCTCCTATGCCATAGCCAACGTTGATCAACTTGAGCAAATAAATAACTTTTACTAGTACCAACCAAGTGAAAGATGTTACCTTTTTTTGTGTACCAGATGCAATCTTAGTTCTAGAACTTTCAAAGATCTTGCATTTTCCATTTTGAAATCAGAGATCATAGCCTTTGTCCACCAACTATCCAACACAGAGAAGATTATGCTTTAGAACTTCAACATATAGAACATCACTGGTTTTGTTCTTTCCATCAAAAGAAATGGTTCCTCTACCTCTTATTCTACCAACATAATTATCTCCAAACTTTACAATTCCACCTTCATATCCTTCCAAACTCATGAACTTACTTTTGTCACTAGTCATATGGTGAGAGCATCCACTGTCAATAGCCCATTCATCCTTTTCCTCAACCTGAGCAACTAAAGCACTCTTAATCATGTTATGATAGGTACATTTAATAGACATTGGATCTTCTTCTTTGATGGCAATGAACACCCAGTCACTTCTGGATTTGTTTCCTATTTCAGATTCCTCATCTGTTGGTCCTTCATCATCATCATCTTCTTGAACATAATAACACTTCTTTTGAAACCTTGATCTATTAGGGTTTGGCTTTGAAAACCTTTCCAAACATCTTGAGTCAAAATGACCAATCTTATTGCAAGAAAAACATTTGAAAGGTAATTTTCCTTCATACTTACCAGATCCTCTTGGTAGTCTTTTGGCAATAAGGGCTTGAAGTTGTTCAACTTTTGACTCATCTTCTTCTAGATCTTTTCTTGACTTTTCATACCATGTTGGTTTCTTTGAGGAACTTTCTCCTGGATCATATCTCTGTTTGCCTTTTGTAGAGGCACTAGCTTTAAATGTAAATCAGTCTTGGGAAGTGCATCACCAAACTCAGTCAATTCAAATGCAGATATCTTACCAACCAATTGATTCCTTGAAATAGGTGTTATAGATCTGAATTCCTCAATAGCAGTAACTTTGTGTTTGTAAGAAGGAGGTAAAGATCTGAGAACTTTGCCAATAATTTCCTCTTCATCCAGTACACCACCAGCACATCTAATACAACATACAAGCTCATTCACTTTTGGCATAAATGAGGTGATATTCTTATCTTCACTCATCTTCAAGTTTTGATACTTTCCTTTCAGACTTTGTATCTTGGCACACTTGACATATTTGTCTCCTTCATATAGAACTTCTAGCTTTGTCCAAATTGCATAAGCAGTCTTTAATCCCATAATATTTGTTAGCTCTGAATCAGTCAAGGCACTTAGTAGGGCTTCTTTGGCTTGAAGATTGCTCTCTACATCTTTGATCTCATCTAGAGTTGATGGACCCTTCTGTGGGGGGATATATTTGTTTGCAGTTATGCTCCAATACTGCTCTCCCATGTATTGTAAGTGACATTCCATGCGACTCTTCCAAAGAGTGTAGTTTGTTCCATCAAACCTTGGGTTGTCCTTCTTGTAGGATGACATCCTAGATCTCCTCAAGTTGTTAAGCTTCTTTTAGAGGAACTTAGCTCTAATACCAATTGTTAGAATTAGGATAGACAACTAAGAGGGGGGTGAATCAGCTCTTACCAAACTTTGATCCTTGTCTATTAAAAATTCTTTAATAATCAACATCACATTAATGATTTAACCATGAAAGCAAAATGCAACAATTCAAGAGCAGAAACAAATTCAACACACAGAACACCAAGAATTTAATGTGGAAACCTGGTTAAGGGAAAAACCATGGGGTGACTAACCCAAGATGTATTCTCTGTTAAAAGAATAAGGAAGAACAAGGATGTCACTTACCAATTAGGGCTTACAGCTTGAGCACACTACTCACAAGAGGCCCACTACCTATAGGAGACATACTATCTACAGATGAACAAGAATTTCACATACTTGAACTGGAATTAGCATCTTCTATGCTTGAGTCAGTTCCATTGAAGTTCAACACCTCTGGTCTGCTTTTCACTCTTCTTTGTTACCACCACATCTTCACCACCACAAGGATACTTTTAAATGACTTCGCAACTCTTATTTATACATGACATCGACTTTGGAATGATCATCAAAGTTGGCACAATATACATTTATTTTATTACAGAGCAATTACAAAAATACAACTTGACTTATTACAAAAACTTCATGCGCATCACTACAATGTCGGCCACACATGGCTGGGACTTCAATCATCTTTGAGGAACACACTACACTTCGCAAAACATCTTCAAGATCATCTGCACCATGCGCAAATCATCTGGTTGGCCAAAACTGGGAAGAACACCAACATCTAAAAGTAAATCTTCATTTGCGAGATCAATCTTCAATGTGGACTGCCAACATGAATTGGACACAATCTAGAGACCACCACAAGCTTGCTTGAATCACCAAGAACATCCACACCACTTCTACTTACTGTAATCAATCACATCTTCACCCGAAACCTCAAGAACACAGTTAACCATCACTATCATATTAGAAGGATTGCTTGCGGACCTCCAATCCATGAACCAATTGAATTGTTAATGCACATTAGCTTCCCAAACATGCCACCAAATCTGTGGAACATGATATTGCATTTTCAGATCTCATTGGACCTATTTGTGTCACTTTGTCACCTCTAAATAGCTACCAGAACTAGTTTTACTCATATGGCCATAACTTCTCCACATCTTCATACGGACCTCTCAAATCTTGACTGGAGGATCTTTAGACACATATCTCCAAACCCTTTGATGTGCGTATTCTTATCTTCATCTAGCTGGGATCTTCACTTCATAGAACTTCACCATCTTCATTGTTCTTCTCTGTTTCTGATAGGGCTAATTTTCTGAATATCCTTAGCACACAACTCATCCAATCCTTGACATTAATGAAACATGAGTATGTTGACATCAATGACAACATTGGTTAGGCCCATATTTGCAACATGTATAAGGTAAGCTGTCTGATTTAGATACTAGTAAAGTGTGTTTGAAAAACTTGAAAACTATTACAATCATTAAGCCCTCTATGGAGGCAAGATATCGTGCATATCCTTTTATTTTAATCCCATATGTGGAAGGCAAGTATTGTGTATTTCTCGAGGAGATTGCACATCATGTCATTTTGAGAAAGTCCTCCAAGTAGGTGGGGAGCAGATATGAGACTATCCAAACCTTTAAGCGTGTCTTTAGCGATTGTTGTGGTGAAGCACAATCATTAGTGTGTGCCTGTAATGTGTTTGAGATGGCTACGAACTTAGCAATAGGTTTCTTCCATCACTTGTTTGCCATGTTTTCTCCATGCCTTCCATGTGTGTGTATGGTGTGTTTGTTCCCAAGTATAGTTTTAAGACTGGTGGCGATGAGCTCCTCCTATGCTTTGGGATTTGTATGGCGTGTTTGTTCTCAAGTTTAGTTTCAAAATTGGTGGCAATGAGCTCCTCCTACACTCTGAGATTTGTTAGGCGTGTCTATTGCCCCTTATGCAGTTTCAAGACTAGTGGCGATGAGCTCCTCTTGCATTTGGGTTGTGTATTTACTTCCCTTGTACTTTCATTTGCATTCATATGGAAAAATGAAAAAAAATAATAATCACTACATTCGTTGTATTCTCTATGTTTTGTGTGTCTTCAATGTTGTCTTCTCTATGTTTTGCATGCCTATTATTGTCTTCAATGTGTTTGGCGTGTCTTCACCATGCTTGGCATGTTTGTTGTGTTTGTTGACCTTACTTTAATGCATGTATTGGCCTTGTGTTTATACATACATTAAAGTGGGGGCTAAATGATATGTCCAAAAATGTCCCCTTGGGGGCTTTTCACTCCTAAGGTTTAGCTCCTGGGTCCTTAGAAAGTATTTAGAGCATCTTGCATGATTATTTGGACTCCTGATGAGAAACCCTGAAGTCTTGTGGCAAATAGGGCCTACGGGGTGTTATTTTGATGATCCTTGAGTAAAAATGGCAGGGTGGACTTGGGTGCTAGCGCCCTAGTACTGCCCTATTTTGGGTTTGCCCTAAATTCAAATGTCGGTTTAGTGACCGTTACTTAGGTCCTATGCTGACATCTCAAGTTTGAATTATGAAATTCTTAATGGGAATCTTTGTAGTTACATATATAAGCATGTTTAGTGTTTCATTTGCAAACTAGAAGATGATTGCGAACTTTATGCATACTTGTGATTTTCATGATATTCATTGTGTTGCAGAGTAGAGCATTGTTGTTGTGTTTGTGATTATAGATTTGACATCTTCTCCTCATGGCAAGAAAGAACCTCTTCCTTCCATGAGAGCTTTATCATCAAGGTGACATCTATTGTGTTTGTTTATCATTTATCATTTGGATTTTTCATCTATCTTGCAAGGATACACACTCTTATCTGACAACGGTGTTCAAAAGACTTGAATGTCTCTCTGGGGCTTGACCGAGGCAAGCCTTTAAACACCACAACCCCCTCCCACACTCCTTGTGATTTTAGGTTACAGGTGTTGCATCTGGATGAAGTGGAGTTGGAGAGGAGGTTGGCAAACAACAAGGATTTGGGATCTGAAAGAAAGCTGGACATTGGAGCTTTTCTAGGACTAGGGTGCTAGCACCAGTGTCCTATGAAGTTGAATGAGTAGAAACTGAAGTTACAGGGAAGATCAGTGTCGGAAGGAGATCTAGATTCCGCAAAGAAAAAAGTACCTTGGACTTGGGCACTAGCACTAGTGTCTCTAACTTTTTTTCCATCTGAACTTTGAAAAATAGTGAGTTAAGAATCTCTATCCTTCACCTTGTCTTAAGAGGATTTGTCGTAATTCATCAATTTGCTTACTGTTTTTCTTAATTAAGGTTTTGAAAGCATTTGAGAACTAGATAGAGACATTGTTTGATAACATCTGAGTTTCCGTAGCATCCCAAGTGGTAGCCCAACCTGTTAGGTGATTGCTCCTGCTTAGTAAGATTCAACTTGGTTGATATGCCCTTTGAATCTTTGGTGTGAAAGGACGATTCCACATAAACCCTTGAAATTGAAAACCTCTCTTTTTACCACTAAATAATATTAATCAATTTTAACCCCTTTAAATTTAATCATTTATATTAGTCAAAATTTTATCTTAAGTCCTCTTTATAGACTATTCTTAAACATAATCTACTTTAATGGTCAAAGGTAAATTTTGGCGAGTACAAATAACACAATTATTTATCACTTTTTGGTGTGGATTAGGTGTAAAAATAGTATTGATTGTTTGACTATTGAAACATGTAATGTTTAAGTAGAGTGTACTTTATATAGGGTATGATTGATTACCACTGAATTATCAATGTAAATATATTTATATACGTATATTATTTTTCTACTCTTGGCATGAATATTCTTAAGAATACAATTTAAAATAACTAAAGAATGTTCTTAAATAACATATCGCACAAATCAACGCATATATTTGTCGAGTCACCTCATAGTGACTAGTAGGAAAGGGTGCTAAATTGAAATTTTAATTTGAGTACTCAAAAATAACATGGATCAATCCTACACTAATAAACCTAAACATTAATTATGACAAATAAAAAATTTAGGAATTGAAACCAATCTTTAAAAATGAATGCAATGAAAACACCTAAAATTAAATTATAAATTAAATTTAATATATATAGAACTTGTAAACTTATTATTACATAAATAACACTATGATTAAAGTGAACCAAAATCAAGGGCATGGGTATGCAATTTTCACCGTTACAAAAGCATAATGATGTAGAGTGTGTTTATACATCTCTGGTTGTAAGACTTTAGCATTCATTAAGACATAATAATCAGAAAGCTTCTGATACCTTCCCACAATGGGTATATCACGGTCAATTCCACATAGGAATGATGCTTGTCATTTTGTAGGCGAGATGAGTACGAGTATTGATTTATAAGTAATGAAGGAGAAGAGCAATGTGAATTGGGCTTGACCGAAGAAAGGAAAGAAAGTGATGTTGCATGGGGTTTAACTTGTTCGAGACGACGAAGAAAAAATCAAGAAAAATGTATGTATAATAAAGTAGGAGGACCACTACGAACTTAATGGATAGACTGTCGGTTATGAACTCTAACTCTGTCTACCACAACTAGATGACAGCGTAGCCCAATAATCGCTAAAGTTCAAAGTTTTCCATTCAGGTTTGGAATCTTATCTTGTAGCTTTGGAGTAGGACTATTCTGTCGGTAGAGGACTACCAATGACGTTGGACATCTTGGAAGGTAGGCACTCTTAGCTCTCACAAAACTTACATCTTTTTCATACTAGATAATTTTTGGTACATTCCTAGCAATAAACAATCATACGGTAATTCTAAGACAAGATATGATCTCGAAAAATATCAACAAGAAAATAACTTCAGCAAAGAGGGGTATACACTTTTTATCTTCACTATATATTGAAATATAATGAAATATAATAATAAATAGTTTGAATATAACTTAGAAATGTTGATGACAAATAGCAAGGATTTGCACAAATTTTAATTATTTGTTATATTCTCAAAACCTTGTTCCAATGTGACATAGGTATGCAAATCACTTGCTCGATGAGGTAAATATGAGTGCCAACACTTGTGCAATGCTCTAACTTGATTGATGTAGTTTTGTTGAACATTCTCCAAGAGAGTGGATATGCAAATCAATGCCTAGGAGTTGAAATGTATATACAAGACCCTTCAAATTTCAAGAGTTATTTGCATATTAATGCATTCATTAGTTGTATTAGGGGGTAGACATGTGTTCATTGTGGTGTACAAATGTTTTCTATGGCATTTTACATTTTTTCTTGGCAAACATGTCAAAATAGAAGAAACAATCAAGTTTAATAGTTGCATACAAGCCCACCTTCTTCCTAGGATGCCTTGAATCATCCCAAGTCTCCAACAACTTTGCATACAAGTCCTTACTGATTCAAAACTAACATAAACCAACACTTTATTATGAAAGAACTCTTAAACTAGTCATTCCTCGACTAACTAGAAAAATAATCGACCATTTGATTCTAGAAATGTTTTAATTTTTGGATCATACCTTCCTAGTTAAGAGACTTATGGTCCCCAAAAACTTAGGGACTCGTTAGGTGTGTAAATTTCTTTGCACCTATAAAGGAAGAATAACTTTCCCTAAAATTAGTTTTATTATATAGGGAAAAGAGGATGAATGATGGCAAGTGTAAAAACTAGATCAAAACCCTCTTCCACTATAACATTCACGAACAAGATTGAGATGAATCACAACCAAGGAGAAGGTGGACTCAGCTATAAATCTTGTGCTCCTATTTGCTATGGAAAAATGTGTTTTAACCAATCTTTTTTATCAAACCCTAGGTTAAGTATGAGTAAAACCCTAGTTATGAGATAATCATCTTGTAATAGATAAACAACAGAAACGCAAAATTTGAATGTGCACAGATGATCAAGGAGATATCAAACCTGTTTCACAAAAGCTAGAAAGTCAGAGGATGAATTTGGCAACCACCCAAGTCCAGAAGTGATAATCTGCCAGAGATTAGAACTAAGAAGATGTTGTAATTGATGCCTAGAAGCCAGATCTAGAACTAGAAAGCCCAAAAGACTAGGGCTCCAACCACCCAAGACTCTTCAAAGGAATATTTTGGAATTTCTATCAGATCCCAAAACCTTGATTCCTATACTTCCTTCTTCCAACTCCATGTTCCCCAAAACTTGAACCTATAACCTGCACACAAAATGACAAGAGATGGGTTTGGGGGTTGCGGTGTTTATGGATTTGCCTCAGTCAAATTCTGGGTTAGCATTCAATATTTCCCAACACTATTGTTAGAGAGAGCGTGTTGGAATACAATGGATCACTGAGAGGGTGGGGTGAATCAGTGATCTAATAAAACTAGTTTATTCATCAACCGAATAGTTGTAAAAGCAATTAATATCAACATGCCAAAGACATATAAGACAATAGAATCACATAAATGAAACCATGACACAAGATTTAAAGTGGAAAACCCTAAACTAGGAAAAACCACTATCCAACCTCACTAAATTCTTCATTAGGTCTCACTGACCAAAATCTCACTGATTACACTTATGCCTCACTGGCAAGGATCTCATTGATCACATCTTGATAGAAACACCATTTCCTAGCACATCAAGAACACCAACTCTATTTATCAAGAGCACCCACTCCAATCACAAAACAGGTAAACATACAGAGTACTACTCTGTTTACATTGATACCATATAGGTTATAGATAAGTTCTATAACTCTTTTACTGAATCACCTTTTCTCTCCTAGATTGACATGCATACATTAATAACACCTTTCTTTTACAAAGTATTCAAAGAATGATTCTTCAAGGATTTAACATTCATCTAATACAAATGTATTGTTCTGTTTGCAACAACATTATATCCTATACAAGAACACTTGAACCCAAGACTTATCTACATCTTCTTCAATCCAAATTGCATCCACATCAAATCCTTATAGAATGAGTGTACCAACTTCAATGACAAAGAAGACAATTAATCAGAGTACTACTCTGCCTATGAAGACATCAAGGATCCAAATACAATTTTTGCAATCATCATTACACACTTACCTTAGTCTTAAGTATACACCAATAAAACTCTCCTTCAACCATACAAAGTACATTTCTTCTTAAATCAATCACCATCTGCATAAAAACAATTCAATCATTGATTTATCTATTACCTCTCATCATAAAATTAGTACATGAAATGTCTTCATTCTGCTCCTGCATAGAAGTATATCTCAGCAGTGAATGTACCTTAAAACTATTGGAATTAACCTAGACAATTGAGGGGGGGGGGGGGGGGGGTGAATCAGTTGTCTCTGAAATTAATCTTTTCCTTTCTTTCAAAATTCTTTCACTATTGTCAATTTGATAAATGATGCAAACATTAAAGCATATACATTAACACAGAAAAAGAAACATAATCAACACATTTGAGACCAAGTTTTTTGACATGGAAACCCGGTTAAGGGAAAAACCACAGTGGGGGTTAACCCACAAAAATTAATACCCTATTAAAAGTATTTTTATAAATGGGAATGCACATGCATTTAGGCTCACTGCCCAAAGCTCATTGCTCAAATGGAGGCTCACTGCCTATATAAATATTACAAGAGAATAACAGAGATTTTGAACTGATGAATAGCATCTACCCATGCAAGAGTTTCAATTTCGGTTAAGTGCAAAAATAGATCTTACACATTTCATCTTTGCTCTGCTCTTCTTACTACTTTGCCTTCATTCGCACCTTAGATTTCTGCTCTTCTCACATATACCTTATTCACACACACCACACACACACTAAATCATTCAATTCCATTAGCTATATATATCTACAACATGATCTACAATTATTTTACCGGTCGGCTTCAAAAACATTTAGAACTTTGTTGAGTACTCTACTCTCTCAGCTGGATCCATCCATAATATGAGATGCAGACCAAAACTTGCACTCATAGATCATCAATTAGGTTGGCCACTATCACTAGTCATCACCATTTACCTAATAAATAACTTCTATACATTCAAAATTAAGATCATTCATAAAGTCAGCTTGTTCTTCTTCTATCTGTTCTATCAAACTGAAACCTGATTCTCAAAAGGTAATATCTTTTGAGTCCATCATTGGAGGACAAAACTCTAGATTTAGAGTGTCTTAAGATTGCTTTCGACTACCTTAGATCCGCAGCACACCATGCCTTTCCACTGGAGAGATCCGGACCAAGATACTGGACCCTGTTACTACTCTGTTCCTAACTGCCTAGACTTAGAGAAATTATGATTCTGACTTCCGGTATGAACAAATTGTGTTATGTGGATGATTGGGATGATCTTAGTTGCCATTAATGACAACACCTATCAATGCAAAGCAGTGTCTCTTGCCAACAATCTCCCCCTTTGGCATTGATGGCAAATGTTAGGGTTAGCCGGCAGAAGCTATCAATTAAATGCAAATAAAGATTAAACAGAGAAATAGAAATACACAGAAATAATAACAACGAGAGACAAGTTTTAACGTGGTTCACCCAAACTTGGGCTACATCCACCAAATAGAGAGTCCAATATTATTATCCAGTAAATCAAACCGATTACAATCAGCAATCCCTGCAACTCAATACCGCTGCAAAATGCTACAATACAATATCAAAACCCTAACCCGTAGCCGCTTTTTATCAAGCTTTTTGTCAGTTACAAAATAGGGTTTTCTTATTTCGGTCAATGAAAAAATTAACTCCCAGTGCATTATGAAATAATAAAAAACCGTGTGAGGTTTCGGGGGCATTGCCCCCAAGCCCCCACGGGGGCGCTGCCCCTCGACCCCGCCCTGTATCGCGATAAGGAACATGCCAGGGGCGCTGCCCCTTGACCCCGTCTTGGGGGCGCTGCCCCCAAACCCTTGCAAGGGGTGCTGCCCCTTGACCCTGTAGGAATTTAGGGGGGAAATCACGTCGATAAAAGTGGGGTAAATATAACCTCTGAGTCTGATTAGGCTCCATATAACAACATCAACACTTAGTGAAAAATGACTAAGTGTTTAATGTAGCTCCCCCTTACTCTGTACACTTGTGCTTCTCTATTAGTTTTGACGCTCCCCCTTTGCTGGATTCCTCATTTTTCACTACTCTTCACTCCCCCTTTGACATCAATGGCAGAGGATGGGGTCTGCGAGCCAAAACTCTCCAAAAATTTTGTATATACTGTCGCATATATACAATTAATCATTAAGTTCTATTTACATAAACTTGAGAATGTTTGCAAAGCTAGTTTTTATTTGCACAAGTTCGAAGGCCCAAGTACTCTTCATTCCATCCAAAATTGAGATGTGCCCACTCAACAAAAATGAATATGCTTCTGCCTTTGATAGATTTGATGGATCACTTTGCAATCTGAGCTTCAGATAGGGCATTATACATTATTTCTAACTTAGGGGCAATCAATCTCTGGAGCTCACACATTCTCTTCATAATGTTACCCATTTCTTTAACAAGCCTCTTTATCTCATCTGTTAGGCCGATTGCTTGACATTCTTGACTTATAGGCGAAACTGTTAGAGGATCAAAATTTTGAGAGAGATTTGACAATTTCTGTTCTTGATCCTTTATTTTTTTCTCAATATCCTCATTAACTTTGGGCCATGATAGACATAATTTGTACATATCACTTCCATCATTTAGAGCATTCTGAATACTCTTTATACTAATACCAAGTATTCTTCTATCATTTCCTATTAGGTTCTTTATTTCAAAAAAATTCTTATCCAAGAATTCTTTATGAACTTTTTCCTACACAGACTTCTCAAAGGACTCAAAATGAGTATTTACAGAACTTACAAGATTTTTTAGATGTTCAAAGGGGGAATCAGATGGACTCTTCTAGTAGGTAGGCATTAGCTTTTCCAAAATCTCAGATGTAAGCCCCAGTAGCTCATTGTCCTGCATGTGGAACTTTAACATCTTTTCTCTAGCATTTACTTGGGTGAATGATGTTATTTTCATCAGTTGAATTAGAGAGAAAGCATCTGGATTGGCTATACCTTGGAGTAGTTTAGGTTCATCAAGCTCAATCATCTCTTTTTCAAGAAGACTTTTCACTACATCTGTAGTGTCTCTTGCAACATTTTCTGAACCATCCTTTTGTTCATCAGATTTCTCAATATATGCTTTATGTGCTTCAACATTTGCACCATCTTCTTCTGCTTTATCTTTCTTTTCTCTTTCTTCCTCTTTCTCTACTTTATTTTTCTCTGTGGTCTCTGTAGAGGGACTCTTTCCTGTTTGTTCACCACTTACTATTTGATCCGGAGGGCTCTATGAAGTAGTAATATTATCTTCTTTTCTTGACGTATCAGGTGGATTAGGAGTATCTCCTACATCAACTACTTTATCCATCAATTCTGCATCCTCCTGATTTGCTTGCTCGATGACCAAATTTATTGCAATTCAAACAATTTCTATTGAATAATGGATATCTTTGAGCATGAGGCTGTCTTACTAGATGTTTTCTAGTTCTATTCCTTTTAATCCTTGGTTGAAAATTTCTTTGTCCAGATCCGGAGCTTTCACCTTTCTCATATCTAAGATTATGCTTGTCATCATCCTTTTTTTGTTCTTCAATTAGTGCTTCAAGTTTAGCTGAGCTTGTTTTGAACTTCTCCTTATACTCATTTGCAATTTCTAGGTCGTGTCTGAGAGTGATAATTTGTCTCTCAAGTTATCTCTCATTGTTTCTACTTTCTTGTAGATTAGATTCTAGGAGACTAGCTATTCCATCCAATCTGCAGCATTCTTCAGTTCTCTCTTTCAGATTTTGCTTCATTTCTTCTTCAATTTTCTTCCTATCTTCAATTTCCTTAGTTAGTCTCATTAGCCTAGATTCCATCTCATGTTTTAGGACAATAACTTCTTTAGTTAACTTTTCACATTCTTTTGTCTTCTCCTTTAGGGCCTTGTCTTTTAGTTAAAGAGGTTGCTCCTTTCCTTTTGCATTGGATTTTCTCACTTTTTCTTTCAAAATCTCAATGAAGTCTTCAGCCTTTTTGAGGTTATCTTGCAACTCTTCGACTTCTGCCTTGGATTGCTCAAGATCATCTAGTGTGAGATTAAGTGGCCCTTGAAGGTTATAGTCATCCATTTTTACTGCCTTCCCAGATCTTCCTTAAGCTATTAAAAGTTTTCAAAGGAACCTTGATCTAATACCAATTGTTGGAATTAACGCAGAGAACTGAGAGGGGGGTGAATCAGTTGTCTCTGAAATTAATCTTTTCCTTTCTTTCAAACTTCTTTCACTATTGTCAATTTGATAAATGATGCAAACATTAAAGAATATGCAATAACACAGAAGCAGAAACATAATCAACACATTTGACACCAAGATTTTTGATGTGGAAACCTGGTTAAGGGAAAAACCATGGTGGGGGTTAACCCACAAAAATTAATACCTTGTTAAAAGTGTTTTTAAAAATTTGAATGCACATGCATTCGGGCTCACTGCTCAAATGGAGGCTCACTACCTATAGAAATATTACAAGAGAATAATAGAGATTTTGAATTGATGAATATCATCTACCCATGCAAGATTTTCAGTTCCGGTTAAGTGCAAAAATTGATCTTACACATTTCATCTTTGCTCTATTCGCACCTTAGATTTATGTTCTTCTCATATATACCTTATTCACACACACCACACACACTAAATCATTCTATTCCATTGGCTATGTATATCTGCAACATGATCTACAATCATTTTACCAATTGGCTTCAAAAAAATTTAGAACTTTGTTGAGTACTTTGCTCTGTCAGCTGGATCCATCCATAATATGAGATGCAGACCAAAACATGCACTCACAGATCATCAATTAGGTCGGTCACTATCACTGATCATCACCACTTTCCCAATAAACAACTTCTATACATCTGAAATTAAGATCATTCATAAAGTCGGTCTATTCTTCTTCTATCTATTCTGTCAAACTGAAACCCGATACTCAAAAGCTAATATCTTTTGAGTCCTTCATCATCGGAGGACAAAAATCTAGATTTATATTTTCTTGACAATGCTTTTGACTACCTTAGATTAGCAACAAACCATGCCTTTCCACCGGAGAGATCTAGACCAAGATACTGGACCCTATTACTGCTATGTTCCTAACTGCCCAGACTTAGACAAATTTTGATTCTGACTTTTGGTATGAACAAATTGTGTTATGTGGATGATTGGGATGATCTTAGTTGCCATCAATGAAAACACCTATCAATGCAAAGTAGTGTCTCTTGCCAACAATCTTCCCCTTTGGCATTGATGGCAATACTTAGTGAAAAATGACTAAGTGTCTAATATAGCCCCCTCTTACTCTATACACTTGTGCTTCTCTATTAGTTCCAAAGCTCCCCCTTTGTTGGATTCCTCATTTTTCACTACTCTTCACTCCCCCTTTGACATCAATTGTAGAGGGTGGGGTCCGCAAGCCAAAACTCTCCAAAAATTCTGTATATACTGCCACATATATACAATTAATCATTAAGTTCTATTTACATAAAATTGAGAATGTCTGCAAAGCTAGTTTTTATTTGCATAAGTTTGGAGGCCCAAGTACTCTTAATTCCATCCAAAATTGAGATGTGCCCACTCAAAAAAAATGAATATGCTTCTGCCTTTGATAAATCTGATGGATCAATGGTCTGAGTTGCAGTCTGAACTTCAGATAGGGCATTATACATTGTTTCTAAGTTAGGGGCAATCAATCCCCAGAGCTCACACATTCTCTTCATAATGTTACCATTTTCTTTAACAAGCCTCTTTATCTCATCTGTCAAGCTGATTGCTTGACATTCTTGACTTATAGGTGAAACTGTTAGAGAATCAAAATTTTGAGAGAGATTTGACAATTTCTGTTCTTGCTCCTTTATCTTTTTCTCAATATCCTCATTAACTTTGGGCTATGACAGAAAGAATTTGTACATATCACTTCCATCATTTAGAGCATTCTGAATACTCTTTATGCTAATACTAAGTATTCTTCTATCATTTCCTCGCAGGTTCTTTATTTCACAAAATTTCTTATCCTAGAATTCTTTCTGAACTTTTACCTACGTAGACTTCTCAAAGGACTCAAAATGAGTATTTATAGAACTTACAAGATTTTTCAAATGTTTGGAGGGGGAATCAGATGGACTCTTCTGGTAGGTAGGCATTAACTTTTCCAAAATTCAAGATACAAGCCCTAGTAGCTCATTGTCCTGCATGTGGAACTTTAACATGTTTTCTCTCGCATTTACTTGGGTGAATGATGCTATTTTCATTAGTTGAATTGGAGAGAGAGCATCTAGATTGGCTAGACCCTAGAGTAGTTTAGGTTCATCAAGCTCAATCATCTCTTTTTCAAGAAGACTTTTCACTACATCTGCAGTGTCTCTTGCAACATTTTCTGAACCATCCTTTTGTTCATTAGATTTCTCAATATATGCTTTATGTGGTTCAACATTTGCACCATCTTCTTTTTCTTTATCTTTCTTTTCTCTTTCTTCCTCTTTCTCTAATTTATTTTTCTCTATGTTCTCTATAGAGGGACTCTTTCCTATTTGTTCACCACTTGCTACCTGATCCAGAGGGGTCTATGAAGTAGTAATATTATCTTCTTTTCCTAACATATCAGGTGGATTAGGCGTATCTCCTGCATCAACTACTGTATCAATCAATTTTGTATCCTCCTTATTTGCTTGTTCTACTTCCTCACTAAGTAGCTCTATGACCAAATTTATTGCAATTTAAACAATTTCCATTGAATAATGGATATCTTTGAGCATTAGGCTATCTTACCAGAGTTTTTATAGTTGTGTTCCTTTTATTCCTTGGTTGAAAATTTCTTTGTCTAGATCCAGAGCTTTCACCTTTCTCATATCTAAGATTATGCTTGTCATCATCCTTTTTATGTTCTTCAATTAGTGCTTCAATTTTAGCTGAGCTTGTTTTGAACTTCTCCTTATACTGATTTGCAATTTCTAGGTCATGTCTGAGAGTGATAATTTGTCTCTCAAGTTCTCTCTTATTGTGTCTACTTTCTTGTAGATTAGATTCTAGGAGACTAGCTATTCCATTCAATCTGTAGCATTCTTCAATTCTCTCTTTCAGATTTTCCTTCATTTCTTCTTCAATTTCCTTAGTTAGTCTCATCAGCCCAGTTTCCATCTCATGTTTTAGGAGAATAGCTTCTTTAGTTAACTTTTCACATTGTTTTGTATTCTCTTTTAGGGCCTTGTCTTCTAGTTAAAGAGGTTGCTCCTTTCCTTTTGCATTAGATTTACTCAATTTTTCTTTTAAAATCTCAATGAAGTCTTCAGCCTTTTTGAGGTTATCTTGCAGCTCTTAGACTTCTGCCTTGGATTGCTCAAGATTATATAGTGCTAGATTAAGTTGCCATTGAAGGTTATATTCATCCATTTTTACTGCCTTCCCAGATCTTCCTTAAGCTATTAAAATTTTCAAAGGAACCTTACTCTGATACCAATTTTTGGAATTAACCCAGACAACTGAGAGGGGGGGTGAATCAGTTGTCTCCAAAATTAATCTTTTCCTTTCTTTAAAACTTTTTTGGGTAAGTGCAGGAAGATGGGGGGCCAAAAAGGGGTCTTAAGTGGCCACTTTTTTTCTGAAATCAGGAAATACTGGCCTTGGATGAGAAATTGAGCATAGTTACACTCAAAATTTGGAGATGCAACCAAAACAATGTTTGTAGTGCTCTGAGTCTACTTTCTAAACTACTATTTTGTTTTGAAAATGGCATAGATTAAGGGGTTCAAAAGAGGGAGCCACATAAATTGGTGTTGTTTCTGTCAAAAAAAATAACATAGCATGTTTTGTGGCTCCCTCAAAAGGTCAACTTTTTTTTGGTATTTTTAAAATTGCTTTGGTGAGAAATTAGCTAACAGCATGTAGTTTATGCCCGATTTTTCTAATCATTTTTTGATGAATATTTGATTTTTTACTAATTTTCAAAGTGGACACATCCTAAAAAACAGAATTTTGGTCGTGCTACCCCTATAAATTTTGAAAACTAATTGAAAATTATTTTTTTATTTTTTTAATATTTGTAGAATGGAGTCTAGTTTCTAAATATGTAATTTTTTTGAAATTTGAATGAATAGTTATTTTACAATGAAAAAAAGACCAAACAGTGGTTTTTGCCTAAAAACAGACACAAACAAAAGAATTTAAAGATGAAAGGCTTAACATTGTTAAAATGTGAAAAAAATCACATCGTCAAATAGCTAAGAGAAAGCCTAACATTACCCATGTGTTTGATTTGTTTGACCTTGAAACACGTGCAAATCTGAGGGTTAGCACGAACGAAATTATGTGAAATTTTGAAGAATATAGAAAAACATGTCTGTGACTGTTCATAAGGCACTCCAAGCCTTTGGGTTGGAAATCCAAATAAAATCCCAAGCCCAAGGCTTGGGATTCCTAAAGCAAGAAATAACGCGATCATGTTATAACGCGCTCCCGTTATGTTTTGCTTTGCATTTTTCTTTCCCGCAAGTCTGTTGTTTGCCATGTTTGGAATAACGCGAGTGCGTTATAACACGCTCGCGTTATGTTCCCCTCAAATTTTTTTACGTTGAACGCTATTAATCATGGGCGTTAAGGGATAAGGGATAGAGTTGGAGGGTTTAGGGATAAGGGATTAGCGTTTAAGGTATAGTATCTAGCCCGTTGAGGGTCTAGGAATAGGGATAGCGTTTAGGGTTTAGGGATGAGGGATGACAGATTAGGGTTGAGGGTTTAGGGTTTAGGGATAGGGTTGAGGGTCGATGGATCAGAGTTAAGGGTTGAGGGATTAGGGTTTGACATTGAGGGTTGAGGGTTGAGGTTCAAGGGTCAAGGGTTTAGGGTCAAGGGATTAGGGTTAAAGTAGAGTGTGGAGGGTGTAAGGATTAGGGATAGGGTTGGAGGGATTAGGGATAAGGGATTAGGGTTGAAGGTATAGTATCGAGTCTGTTGAGGGTTTAGGAATAGGGATAGCATTTAGGGTTTAGGGATGAGGGATTATAGTTGAGGGATGATGGATTAGGGTTGAGGGTTGAGGGATTAGGGTTTAGGGATAATGTTTAGGGTTGAGGGTTGAGGGATTAGGTTTTAAGGTATAGTGTTGAGGGTTGAGGGTTTAGGATTAGGGTTTAGGGTTGATGGATTAGCATTTAATGTTAAGGTTAGGGTTAGAGTGTCGAGGGTAGAGGGATTAGGGATAGGGTTTAGGGTTGAAGGTTTAAGGATTGAGGGTTGAGGCTTTAGGGATGAGGGTTTAAGGCTTAAGATATAGTGTCAAGTGCTGAGGGTGTAGGGATAGGGTTTAAGTTTTAAGGGTTAAGGGTTAAGGGATAGGGATTAGGGTTTAAGGTATAGTGTTGAGGGTCGAGGGATCAGAGTTAAGGGTTGAGGGATTAGGGTTTGACGTTGGGGGTTGAGGGTTGAGGTTCGAGGGTCAAGGGTTTAGGGATAGGGTTGAGGGTCGAGGAATTAGGGTTAAAGTAGAGTGTGGAGGGTATAAGGATTACGGATAGGGTTGGAGGGTTTAGGGATAAGGGATTAGGGTTTAAGGTATAGTATCGATTCTGTTGAGGGTGTAGGAATAGGGATAGCATTTAGGGTTTAGGGATGAGGGATTAGGGTTGAGGGATGACGGATTAGGGTTGAGGGTTGAGGGATTAGGGTTTAGGGATAAAGTTTAGGGTTGAGGGTTGAGGGATTAGGGTTTAAGGTATAGTGTTGAGGGTTGAGGGTTGAGGGTTTAGGATTAGGGTTTAGGGTTGACGGATTAGCATTTAATGTCAAGGTTAGGGTTAGAGTGTTGAGGGTAGAGGGATTAGGGATAGGGTTTAGGGTTGAAGGTTTAAGGATTGAGGGTTGAGGCTTTAGGGATGAGGGTTTAAGGCTTAAGATATAGTGTCAAGTGTTGAGGGTGTAGGGATAGGGTTTAAGTTTTAAGGGTTAAGGGTTGAGGGATAGGGATTAGGGTTTAAGGTATAGTGTTGAGGGTCGAGGGATCAGAGTTAAGGGTTGAGGGATTAGGGTTTGATGTTGAGGGTTGAGGGTTGAGGTTTGAGGGTCAAGGGTTTAGGGATAGGGTTGAGGGTCAAGGAATTAGGGTTAAAGTAGAGTGTGGAGGGTATAAGGATTAGGGATAGGGTTAGAGGGTTTAGGGATAAGGGATTAGAGTTTAAGGTATAGTATCAAGTCTGTTGAGGGTTTAGGAATAGGGATAGCATTTAGGGTTTAGGGATGAGGGATTAGAGTTGAGGGATGAGGGATTAGGGTTGAGGGTTGAGGGATTAGGGTTTAGGGATAAGGTTTAGGGTTGAGGGTTGAGGGATTAGGGTTTAAGGTATAGTGTTGAGGGTTGATGGTTTAGGGATAGGGTTTAGGTTTGAGGGATTAGGGTTTAGGGTTGATGAATTAGGGTTTAATGTTGAGAGTTGAGGGATAGGGTTAATGGTCAAGGGATTAGGGTTAAATAAGAGTGTCGAGGGTAGAGGGATTAGGGTTTAAGGTATAGTATCGAGCCTATTGAGGGTCTAGGAATAGGGATAGCGTTTAGGGTTTAGGAATGAGGGATTAGAGTTGAGGGATGATAGATGACAGATTAGGGTTGAGGGTTGAGGGATTAGGGTTTAGGGACAAGGTTTAGGGTTAGGGTTGAGGGATTAGGGTTTAAGGTATAGTGTTGAGGGTTTAGGGATAGGGTTTAGGGTTGAGGGATTAGAGTGAAGGGTTGAAGGATTAGAATGTGACATTAAGGGTTGAGGGTTTAGGGATAGGGTTGAAGGTCGAGGGATCAGAGTTAAGGGTTGAGGGATTAGGGTTTGATGTTGAGGGTTGAGGGTTGAGGTTCGAGGGTCAAGGGTTGAGGGATAGGGTTGAGGGTTGAGGAATTAGGGTTAACGTAGAGTGTGGAGGGTATAAGGATTAGGGATAGGGTTGGAGGGTTTAGGGATAAGGGATTAGAGTTTAAGGTATAGTATCAAGTCTATTGAGGGTTTAGGAATAGGGATAACATTTAGGTTTTAGGGATGAGGGATTAGAGTTGAGGGATGAGGGATTAGGGTTGAGGGTTGAGGGATTAGGGTTTAGGGATAAGGTTTAGGGTTGAGGGTCGAGGGATTAGGGTTTAAGGTATAGTGTTGAGGGTTGATGGTTTAGGGATAGGGTTTAGGTTTGAGGGATTAGGGTTTAGGGTTGATGGATTAGGGTTTAATGTTGAGAGTTGAGGGTTGAGGGTTGAGGTTGAGGGATAGGGTTAATGGTCAAGGGATTAGGGTTAAATAAGAGTGTCGAGGGTAGAGGGATTAGGGTTTAAGGTATAGTATCGAGCCTGTTGAGGGTCTAGGAATAGGGATAGCGTTTAGGGTTTAGGATGAGGGATTAGAGTTGAGGGATGACGGATGACAGATTAGGGTTGAGGGTTGAGGGATTAGGGTTTAGGGACAAGGTTTAGGGTTAGGGTTGAGGGATTAGGGTTTAAGGTATAGTGTTGAGGGTTTAGGGATAGGGTTTAGGGTTGAGGGATTAGAGTGAAGGGTTGAGGGATTAGAATTTGACGTTGAGTGTTGAGGGTTTAGGGTTGAGGGATTAGAGTGAAGGGTTGAGGGATTAGAATTTGACATTGAGGATTGAGGGTTTAGGGTTGAGGGTTTAGGGATAGGGTTGAGGGTTGAGGGATCAGAGTTAAGGGTTGAGGGATTAGGGTTTGATGTTGAGGGTTGAGGGTTGAGGTTCAAGGGTCAAGGGTTTAGGGATAGGGTTGAGGGTTGAGGAATTAGGGTTAAAGTAGAGTGTGGAGGGTATAAGGATTAGGGATAGGGTTGGAGGGTTTAGGGATAAGGGATTAGAGTTTAAGGTATAGTATTGAGTCTGTTGAGGGTTTAGGAATAGGGATAGCATTTAGAGTTTAGGGATGAGGGATTAGAGTTGAGGGATGAAGGATTAGGGTTGAGGGTTGAGGGATTAGGGTTTAGGGATAAGGTTTAGGGTTGAGGGTTGAGGGATTAGGGTTTATGGTATAGGATTGAGGGTTGAGGCTTTAGGGATGAGGGTTTAAGGCTTAAGATATAGTGTCAAGTGTTGAGGGTGTAGGGATAGGGTTTAAATTTTAAGGGTTAAGGGTTGAGGGATAGGGATTAGGGTTTAAGGTATAGTGTTGAGGGTTGATGGATCAGAGTTAAGGGTTGAGGGATTAGGGTTTGACGTTGAGGGTTGAGGGTTGAGGTTTGAGGGTCAAGGGTTTAGGGATAGGGTTGAGGTTCAAGGGATTAGGGTTAAAGTAGAGTGTGGAGGGTGTAAGGATTAGGGATAGGGTTGGAGGGTTTAGGGATAAGGGATTAGAGTTTAAGGTATAGTATTGAGTCTGTTGAGGGTTTAGGAATATGGATAACATTTAGGGTTTAGGGATGAGGGATTATAGTTGAGGGATGATGGATTAGGGTTGAGGGTTGAGGGATTAGGGTTTAAGGTATAGTGTTGAGGGTTGAGGGTTGAGGGTTTAGGAATAGGGATAGCATTTAGGGTTTAGGGATGAAGGATTATAGTTGAGGGATGACGGATTAGGGTTGAGGGTTGAGGGATTAGGGTTTAAGGTATAGTGTTGAGGGTTGAGGGTTGAGGGTTTAGGATTAGGGTTTAGGGTTGATGGATTAGCATTTAGTGTCGAGGTTAGGGTTAGAGTGTCGAGGGTAGAGGGATTAGCGATAAGGTTTAGGGTTGAAAGTTTAAGGATTAAGGGTTTAGGGTTGAGGGTTTAGGGATAGTGTTGAGGGTCGAGGGATCAAAGTTAAGGGTTGAGAGATTAGGGTTTGACGTTGAGGGTTGAGGGTTGAGGTTTGAGGGTCAAAGGTTTAGGGATAGGGTCGAGGGTCGAGGAATTAGGGTTAAAGTAGAGTGTGGAGGGTATAAGGATTAGGGATAGGGTTGGAGGGTTTGACGTCGAGGGTTGAGGATTGAGGTTCAAGGGTCAATGGTTTAGGGATAGGGTTGAGGTTGAAGGGATTAGGGTTTAAGGTATAGTGTTGAGGGTTGATGGATCAGAGTTAAGGGTTGAGGGATTAGGGTTTGACGTTGAGGGTTGAGGGTTGAGGTTTGAGGGTCAAGGGTTTAGGGATAGGGTTGAGGTTCAAGGGATTAGGGTTAAAGTAGAGTGTGGAGGGTGTAAGGATTAGGGATAGGGTTGGAGGGTTTAGGGATAAGGGATTAGAGTTTAAGGTATAGTATTGAGTCTGTTGAGGGTTTAGGAATAGGGATAACATTTAGGGTTTAGGGATGAGGGATTATAGTTGAGGGATGATGGATTAGGGTTGAGGGTTGAGGGATTAGGGTTTAGGGATAAGGTTTAGGGTTGAGGGTTGAGGGATTAGGGTTTAAGGTATAGTGTTGAGGGTTGAGGGTTGAGGGTTTAGGAATAGGGATAACATTTAGGGTTTAGGGATGAAGGATTATAGTTGAGGGATGATGGATTAGGGTTGAGGGTTGAGGGATTAGGGTTTAAGGTATAGTATTGAGGGTTGAGGGTTGAGGGTTTAGGATTAGGGTTTAGGGTTGACGGATTAGCATTTAGTGTCGAGGTTAGGGTTAGAGTGTCAAGGGTAGAGGGATTAGCGATAGGGTTTAGGGTTGAAGGTTTAAGGATTAAGGGTTTAGGGTTGAGGGTTTAGGGATAGGGTTGAGGGTCGAGGGATCAGAGTTAAGGGTTGAGGGATTAGGGTTTGATGTTGAGGGTTGAGGGTTGAGGTTTGAGGGTCAAAGGTTTAGGGATAGGGTCGAGGGTCGAGGAATTAGGGTTAAAGTAGAGTGTGGAGGGTATAAGGATTAGGGATAGGGTTGGAGGGTTTGACGTCGAGGGTTGAGGATTGAGGTTCAAGGGTCAACGGTTTAGGGATAGGGTTGAGGTTGAAGGGATTAGGGTTTAAGGTATAGTGTTGAGGGTTAATGGATCAGAGTTAAGGGTTGAGGGATTAGGGTTTGACGTTGAGGGTTGAGGGTTGAGGTTCAAGGGTCAAGGGTTTAGGGATAGGGTTGAGGTTCAAGGGATTAGTGTTAAAGTAGAGTGTGGAGGGTGTAAGGATTAGGGATAGGGTTGGAGGGTTTAGGGATAAGGGATTAGAGTTTAAGGTATAGTATCGAGTCTATTGAGGGTGTAGGATTATGGATAGCATTTACGGTTTAGGGATGAGGGATTAGAGTTGAGGGATGACAGATTAGGGTTGAGGGATTAGGATTTGACTTTGAGGGTTGAGGGTTTAGGGATAGGGTTGAGGGTTGAGGGATTAGGATTTGACATTGAGGGTTGAGGGTTTAGGGATAGGGTTGAGGGTTGAGGGATTAGGATTTGACATTGACGGTTGAGGGTCGAGGGTTGAGGGATTAGAGTTAAGGGTTGAGGGATTAGGGTTTCACGTTGAGGGTTGAGGGCATTTTCTATCAAGAACTTGATTATGAGGGCTTGCCCCTTCATTGTTATGCCTATCATATGGCGGAGCATTTGGCAATCCCTTGCAGGAAAAAGATGTGATCAATGCAAAGAATGTGATGAATCTATAGCAGGACAAAATGCGAGTGCGTTATAGCGCGAGCGCGTTATAACGCGCTCACGTTTTTTATTGCTATTGAAACGGTAAAAAAGTGGTTACCCCTGTGATCCAGGCCCACATGCTCTATTTTCTTACTGATTCTGCAAGTGCTCCGACAAAAAAAAAGTGCTTTCATGCTATTGGGAAGTTCACATGCACATTTGACACATTGTACCACCTTTGCATGATCTTTCCACCACCTTTTCTGCTTTGCCAACTTGAGAAGGAGGAAATAACATAGTTTTCACACCAAGTTTGATATATATCTATTCAAGTTTCAATTTTTGTAGTGTTGCAATGTTAATTGTCATTCAATTTTAGGAATTTAACATTGAAAAGGAAGCAAGTGGTGAAAAACTCAAATTGTTGAGGAGTTTGATGCGAGAAGATAAAAACATTACATAATTGGGTACTCTCTCCATTCAAATCTTTATTTTTTAGGTATGTCAAGTCTTTACATGCATGTTCTTTACATTTTCCTTATTTCGGATTGAATTACTTTATCATGCTTTATCATACATGTTTAAAATAGACACATTCCCAATCAAGAAAGTAGCCTACAATCTCACATGATGCCATGTATATTTTCTACATTTGGGCTCTTTAATAATTATGTGTAATAAACAAACCTTAACATACCATGATGTCAAACTATACAAGAATAAATCCTTACAACATAAAAAAAATACAATCCCACTATTATCTTGTATTCATTTCTTAGGAACTAATATTGGTCTCTTTATCATGCTACAGACAAATTCTCCGTCATGCCGAGGAAATGATCAAGAATTAAACCAACATAGGAAGAGATAGAAGCTAAGAATGCAAAGAAAGCAGTGGCTATGAGGGAACTTCGTGAGAAGAGGAAATTGGAAATGATAAATGAAGACATACCAATTGAAGAGGAACCACAACCATCACAAAGAGATATGGTATTGGCGGCACAAAGAGAACGAATGTAAAAACTTCGTGGTACGAGAGATTTGAATACCATAGTTGGAGACACATCGTTTACCACAAGTCAACATGTAGGGACACCATCTACCACATCTCAAGTTGAGAGTACATCATCACTCACATGTGATGAAGGAGGTACCCCATCATTCCCACCTCAACCTCAAGGTATGTCATCTATTCCATCTTCGATCGAAGGTATGCCATCTAACCCATCTCATTTAAATATTGATGAAATTCCTAATGTTGAGATGAATTTACCTAACTTGACACCACCTAGAATTTTGCATAAAAAGCCAAAGTATTTGATTGATATTGATGAGAATATTTTGTAGCCAATGGAAGGTAATATTCCAAAACGCACTTGTAGAAGATATGCTAATAAGATTTGGAGATTGTTCTTTGAAAAGTTAAATGAGACTGCAAGATGCCAACTATTCGTTGAAATGATGCGAAGTATAAAGTATAGGTCTATCATGAAGATTCTTGGGTTGAGAACATCAGAGGCTTCAAGTGAAAAATCTATTGTCAAGAATCTAATGAGTGCATATGAGAGTGTGGGTAACACCTCATGCACAAAAGATAGTAATGCAACACGGCGTGTGATTACATCGACTATAGTAAGTAGTCAAATGAGGAAAGCTTGTCTCATTAGAAAGACAAGAATTAAGAATTAATAGGAAAACTTTATCAAGAGCCGTTGGAAGATGCTAAAGAATTGAGGACACTAATGCCAATGAATTATGGGCATTCTCGGGGAGACTACCACGAAAAGATAAACCAATTGTTGGAGCATTGAGATCACTAATTGAAGACTTTTGGAAGAATTACACAAGGGTATCTCTGAATCAAAGGGATGTGGTAAGAAGGAGAATCGGTAGTCAGAACCGCGAGCCACATCCAAAGCATTTTTTGGATGAGACTCAAACACAGTTTTATGGTAAATTTCTAGAGAAGTATCCTCAAATTAAAATTTGTCAAAGATATTTTGAATTGCTAAAACCTTTCTATGTTAAGATAAATCACACACGCACTACTTGTTGTTGTAGATTACATATTGAATTTTCTAACCATTTTGATGCTTATAGGTCTATATGTTTAGATATGCATACTAACAATGATTTGCAGGGTTTTACCATATGTGCCCCACTAACATCTTCAAGAGACTTCATATCAAGAATTTAATGTGAAAGAGAGGAAGGTCAAATATTCTACAAGAAATTATGCTTGGATGGCACATGTCATCGTTGTGGTGGCTTGCAACATTTGCCAATATGTGAACATATGGAAATAACACATGCGGTTGGAAATGAACTAGTAGAGTTTGGCAAGTATAAAATAGTGGCATACAATACAAAAGATGGTAAAGAAGCAAAGAGGTGTGAATTAGTTATTGAAAAGATTCCAGTGTATCAGTTTATGCCTATATTTCGTGACAGCATAGTGTATGAGTATGCAAGACATGCCCATAGAGCTCAATGGTTGGACTTGCAATTCAAGTTATGCAAGGACACATTTCCGGTTGGTAGCATTGTTTCAGTCGTCGACTTTACAGAGAACTACAGTCTACAGCCACAACGTGAGGTGCAATCACAATATTACAACTCCACACAGGTTTCTATATCTGTGCACATCGCATTCATTCATGTGAATGATAGTATAGAGGATGATAGAAAGATCATAAGGGAGTATAATTTCTATATTAGTGATGATCGCACACATTCTATGGAGTTCGTGCAAGGTTGCTTTCAGGTGTTCTACAATGATTTGGCTAGAAGGGGCATATTGTTCAGTCAGCATATCATATGGTCGAATAACTGTGCATCACAATTCAAGAACTTGTGGAATTTCTATTGGCTGAGTAGGAGGCATAATTTTACAGGTATTCAACATATGTGGAACTTTTGTGAGGCCGGGCATGGAAAGGGGGAACATGATGGTGTAGGAGCATGTATCAAAAGAGCCATAGCACGAAAAGAGTTAAAGTATAAAGACAATGCAAAGTTGACAGATGTAAAATTGATTATCGAGTGGTGAAATGCTTCCATGGGTCCAGGTAATGAAGGTAAGTCTTTAGTTCGTAGATTTTTTTGGTTGATAGATGATACTAACATTGCACCATATGAGGATTGTTGTACACTGACAGGATCAAATGAGATGCACTCTTTCAGAAGCTCAATTGCAGGTTCATGGAGTATCCATACACGAAAGATGTCATGCTTTTGTTCTTCCTGTACAATTCAAGTCTGGGATGAGTGCGAGTCAAAGGAGTGGGTTGACGAATGGCAATTAAGTTATCTTAGCCCACTTGACACGTATCGACCCCCGACGGCACTGGAACTAACATAGATGGAATCGTCAGTTGACTTTGACCACATATCAGATTTAGTTCAACCAGGTAATATAGGGCACGTATATGCATCTAATTTTATCTAGTTCAACTAGGTAATGTCATCTTACTTTGTAGTGTTTTTGTAATGTTGACTAATTTCATCTAATTTGCTACACATATCAATGTAGGGCACGTATATGTAGTTATTGCAAATGAAGATAATGAAGAGGGAATAGATTATTACTTATGTCATTGTGTTGAGGCCAAAAAAAAATTGGAGGCCCCTGTTACAGATGGAGAAAACATCGAATACCCTACAGGATCAGTGGTTATTACTGGAACATGGCTTAGAAGGTACCCACATAAGAGTGTTAATATTTGGCTATTTCAGGACTTTGACATGCATCGGAAGATTCTTCACTACTCGAACCTTGTCGTGGCATCCAATGTTCATTTGATAAAGTATCAGGGTAGACCTTTGAACAAAATATTGTTGAAGGTGCGTGAGTCTGACCATGAAGCAATACTTGACAGAATAAAGAGTAGAGCAGACCCGGATGGTTCATTGGATTAATTTGTAAGTATTCACATTGATTTTGTAAAGTTATGTTATATTGAGTTGTAAGTATGCACATTAATTTGTAAGGTTTGTCTTTTTTTATTTCCTCCTGCATTTTTACACATATGTACACATTTTTACATCATCATGTTATGCATTTTTGGTGTCCTGCTCCTGATGCGACCAAACTCATTTCTTATTTCTTTCAATTTTGATGATCCAAACTCTTGCAATATGACATCCACTTTCATGCCTTTAGATCTTCCTTCACATATAGGGCACCAAATCAAGTTGAAAAATCTACATAAGGGCACCAAACTGGATGAAAGGAGACATGAAATGTGCCTTAGGACTCCATGCTAAGCTTTGAGCCTGTTAGGACAGTAAAAATTTGAAATTTTTACTATCTTTTCACTCCATCATATTTGAACAAATCCTAAAAAAACATCCCAAAAGACCATAATAAAAATTTAATGTATCTCACAAGGTGTCTATAGATGAGTAGTGCCAAATTTCTTCAAAGTCAATCCATCGGCAAGATGTTGTTTTGTTTACACCGATACATAAGGAATTATTTGAAAATAATCATCCGCGTGAGAAGGCAAATCAGAAGGAGATTTATGGAAGTCACTGATGGAATAAGTAATAGCGATGACCTTACATCGGCAAGAGAAGCAAGTGGTCATATCGATCGGTATGACAGATAACTATCGGATGATCTTTTAAAAGTTGCCCCGATGGTATATATCATACCGATGAAGTATTTCGGCAAAAGTTTCACCAAACATCCTGCGGGAGCAACAAAGCAAATAGCTATCGGCAAGAAGTAAACTATCGGGATAAGACACAAAGAAGTTTCCGATACTCAAAGTCTTGGCGATAAGAGAGCTTTCGGCGAGACTCACAGCGATACACATATCTATCGGGATAACTCGACATATCAGGACAAAGGAATTAGGTCTTGCCGATTCACAAGTCACGGCGATCAAAAGGTGTCGATGACACTTTAATCTACTTTGCCCAATAAAGAATACAAAAGGGCCATCGGGGAGACGATTTGGATCAGGTTATCTTTAAAAAGCTATCCCGATAGTATATGTCATTCCGATAAGAGTAAAATTCATACCTGTTGATACTCTAGCGGTGAGACAATAACAAAGTCATCCCGATCCAAAGTAAAGATGACTATCGGTGAGACAACAAAGATCGGGGGAACATAATTATGTTATCCCGATAGTATTAATCACCCCGATAAACAAATCATATCGGTAGGACTCACTATATCGCAGAGAAATCTAAAACACATGGCGATGAAGGAAGTCATGCCGATGGTCGCGCCCACTTAAGATATGACATAACATAGCATCGGGAATACAATTGAGGGGTCATGCCGATTGATTGTTCGCGCCATGAAGAGATATTAAGGTCGCCCAGACATTTTAAAAATCATGCCGATGACAGGAGTTATGGCGATGTGACATTTCACAGCGATGAATGACATTGCATTGATCAGACAATTAAATGCATACGGTGATGAAATCGTTTAAGATCATTATAATTGAACAAGTTGTCTGAGAAGGGAATACGGAGGAATTCTTGAGGTGTAAAACAGAGGATTTCAACCAAAGCCACAGAACAACAGGTACTTACATACGAACCATTGTGTATATCCTGTGTTTGAATTTTCTACCAAAATTTGAATATGGATACTCTGGGAAGGGGAAAAGGTAGAAAATCACAAGGGGAAACTAGTAAATCTAAAAAACAAAAGACTGATCAAACCCTTGAAGAAAAAATAAAAGACAGAAAACTCAACCAAGACTTAATTGATCAATTGCCTGAGTCAACTCCCAAGGCCAGAAGGTCTGCCCAACTCAGGGCAGAAGTGGAGAAATTAGAAGATAAACATAAACGCCTGGGAGATATCTGGACCCCAATTTGGGGATATGAGCTTTTCAGATTCCACTATAATAGAAGGTTTAGGAATGCTCCTGTGTCAAACACATGGCACATGAATTTAGGAAAACTAGTTGTACCTAATGTATTCTTGAATGTGGAACTCCTTCAATTGCTTGCCAGACATTACAATTCAGGCCTGAAAGCCATCTGCAACCCACAGGGAGAACCAATCGTACATCTGTCAAAAAATGCTATTTGTGAGGTGTATGATCTAGATGATTTATGCACTGTCCCTATTGTTTATGAAGATCTGGATAAAGAGTATTGGAGAATGGATACAACCTACAATGGATGGAGGTTGCCCATTCATAGGCCCAGGGTTGAAGGAGAAGTGATGCCCTTAACTGAAAATGATGGTCCTCCCTTTCATGTAGCCATATTTGAACCATATATACAATATGCCTATTTCTCTGTAGGCCAAGTCCTGGGTTCAGAGGTCCCTGAGTTCATGACTATTCCTCTAATGGTCATAGCTTCTGACATTCAGTGTCATAATGCAAGGCAATTTGATTATGCTTCTTATATTGCTAATAGAATGGACTCTGGTCTGTCTGTAATAAAAAACAGTGCTCCAGCATGCTCTTTTGAGCATTACTCAATGCTTATGCACATGGTGTTATATTACGGCCAGGAAGTAGGGTTATGGCCAAGTGAGTTTCGAGTTGTTGCTGTAGATAAGAAAGGGGAAAAGATACCCATACAAATGTGGACTAGAATATGGGATAGTAGATATGCCCACTCCAGCTATGCTCAATTTGAAGAGCATTGTGTAAAAGTGTTGTATAAGTATTTTAACCACCCCTGTGAATATTCAATTTCAACTGAAATAAAAAGGTTCCTCAGACCAAAAGATTTTGGTGGCCCCCTACTGTCACTCATAACTGGGGAGACTGGTATTGCTTTGAGAATGCTACTATGATCAGAGTTTATGGTTTTGAGGATGCTCCATTCATATTGCCCAAGACTGTCCCTGACAGGCTTGCATATTTAGAGATAATCAAGCAAATGCATTGTTCAAATGTGATGCATTTGAGTTCACATGACAAACAATCGTTTATGCCCAGCACCTTATGTTTTGGAGATTTTACTGTGGTTTCAAAAGAAGGTTACAATCTCATTTTGGATAAATTAATGCATTATAATATGATGACTGCTGAGGCGAGGAAAGGATTTGACCCTGAAGGTTTTATTGACTCTGCAAGAAGAAAACAAAATCTCAGTGGATACATGCACATACATTATCCACATGATGATGTCATTAGAAATTTAGAAGAAGCTGAAGTCGAATTGGTGGTAGAAAAATATAACAGGGATTTAAGTGAAAAGAAAAAGCAGTTAGCAGAGATTGAAGTGGTTTCCTCTGAAGATGAAGAACTGACAGAACAAGAGCAGCCACAAGATAAAACAATAGAAATGTCCAAAAGGAAAATGCAACAATATCAGCCTCCAGTTGTGCTACATGATGAGGAGGGGTCTGCTGATGAGGATCCAAGCCAAACAGCCTATGATTCTTTCATTTCAGATGATAAATTTATTCAGTCAAAAGAATTTAAATCATTCTTGTATAAATACAAAGGGAAAGAGATCAGAGAGTCAGTAGATGATGTTTCTGCCGATAATGAAAAATAATTATTAGATATGTTGAAGGAAACAGTAGATAAAGAAATGCAAGACATGACACCTAGCAAGGGTAGACAATTGCTCAAGGATGTAGGGGTTATGATTTTTCCTGGTCTGGATTTAAATTCTGCTTTGGTTTTTGATAGTTTTCTGAATAATGCTAATGACAAGTATAAGCTTACTCCAGAAGGAGTCAATGAAGTATATATGGGAACAAGATACAATAATGATGAAAATTCCTTGATGATATGGGTGTTATACCCTCCCCATAAGAAGACGGCCATCATAGATACTGAAAAGACTTTTGGCCATGTTATGACTTTCAGAGCAGGGGAAACTGACCCTATAATTACTGCGGACATTGGTATCAATGTTGCAAAATTGAATAAAGCACAAGCTCAAATGTTGGTCAAAGAAAGAGATGCATACAAATTAAATTGTGAAAGATTGATAAAAGAAAATTATTACTTGAAGGATGTTGTTAAGAGCACTTTTGGCCAATCCACAAAAAGAATAACTCAAGGTGAGAGCTCACAAGGCATTCAAGTATTATCCCCTGACTAGGCCACACAAATTTAGATAGATGCATTTGTTACAATACTGCAGAGCAGGTATACAAACATGGTGCGGTGGTTAAACCAGTTTTGGGATAATTACTCAATGAATCATAAAGCAGTTAAAGAACATGAAAGACTTGAAAAGAGAATACAAGAAAAATTGATTGAGTTACAAAATAGAAGTGCTACTGATAGTACAGATATCTCTGATGCAAGAGCATTGCTCAAACAACACCAAAATTACTATGACAAACTTAAAGCTGATGCTAAGGAAGGAACTGATGCCTCAAACGCAGGAGTGCCCAGATTATTCAAAGACAATGGAGAGGTAAAGAGCAAAGAAGAATGGATTGTTGATTGTCAAGTCATATTACACGAGGCCACAGGAGTGCTCAAAGACAAAACTTCTGCATCTAGAGAAGCCTGCAAACACCTGGAAAAAATGGTCACACTTGATGTGATTACCAAAGATGCTATTGATCTTACTGATTCTCACCGTGATCAGGAATATTTAGATCACCTGGCTAAAGTTTATTTATGGCTGAATAGAGCCTAATTACGCTTATGTAATTATTGTTAATGCTTGTTAAGTTCCCAAAAGACTTATTGAAGAGTTATGTCTCTTCATAGAAACATCTATATAAGTTCAAACAATCGATGCTGAAAAATCATCAGCAGTAGAATATATTCATATATACAATCTACAATGTTTCAAAATGACTATGTTGCATATTTTATTTGAAGAAGAAGTTTGAAGTTCTCTGATTCAGTGGTTCTGCTTTGGTATCAGTTGTTTGTTAAATTTATTCAATAGTGTGGCTGTCTCCATTTCTGCATTTCCTTGTTATTCAGATTGATGTATCAAGTATATATTTAATCTGTCAATACACATTTGCTGTATCTGTGTGATTAAATAGGTTGGTGTCCATTTGAGGAATTAAACCCTTCTGATTTAGTCACAGTAGCCTGGAAGTATTAAGTTTGGATTACTAAGTAGGGCCATATAATTAGGATTGCCATTCTATCTCCAAGACAATACTATCTGTTAATCTTGTTTATTCATTTCATTTGGTTCCTTCAAGTAAGGATTAAAAATACCTTCTGGTGAATTATAAGATAATTGATTATATTGGTTGGATTGTTAAGAAGAGTTTGTCAGTCATTTCCTTGCACGTTTATACAAGCTATAAACTAAAACTGTGCCAAACAATTAGAATTATTACCATTAAGAAACCACTGGTCTTGGTCCTTCAATTGACTCTGTTACCCAACAAGGCACTAGTCTTATTTAACTCATTATTTCCTTTTACCTTGATATTGCTTATACAATTTCTGCCAATCACTTGTTAAACATTATACATAGAATTAATTAGCCAACTTTTTCATCTATCCTACATCCTATGCCATTGTAGATAGATCTAATTAGTCCACTCATTCACACTCAGACTATTTTAATATTTCAAGGTTCACCCACCTAGGTGTAGTAGGACCTAAAGTGTAGGAAATCATCAAACCTTGAAGGTTGATTTCGTCAAGTTAGTTCAAAAACATTGCAAATCCAAACATAGAGCCTAGCATCCTCTTAGGATTAGCAATCTACATTTTTGAGACCTAACAGAGCCATTAAAGTCTCTTGATATTAGGCACTCATGATGATGAAACTTAGAGCTTTTTCCTTTCCTATGTGCTCATCTAAGATGTTTGAATGATAAGGAGTGCCTCGACCTCTATAATGTACATTGGGCACTAAAATCAAGGTGATTTTAAGTCACTTTGAGTCATTTGGGGTCAGTTTGAGTCTTTGAGTCATGTTGCAAAAAAGTGTTAATGTTGTCAAGTTGCACAAAGCAACTTTTGCATTTTTGGTGTCCTGCTTGTGATGTGACCAAAATGACTGTTGCAACGTGTCCAGATGGGTATATTTATGCTAGGCATGGTCTTATTTTTCACCCAAACATGGCGAAACAGTCTGAGCTACATTGTACCGACGATATCCCTGAACAGTCCAAAGTGCAAAAAGGCTGCAATCTTTGACAAGATGTTACTCGAAAACTATGTCACTTAGAAACATTCTGTCTAAGGAAACACAATCATGTAAAGTGCCTCTACAATAACCTCTCTTGGTTTTTTATATTTCTGAGGCATTTGCCCGTGGTGAAAGGTTTTCTGCTGCCCCAAAAATCATCAGAAGGAGGCAGTGTAAAGTTGCAAAGGGGTGTAACTTTTGTCCTGCTCTTGATGCGACCAAACTAACTATTCCAACATGTCCGAATGGGTACATTTACACTAGGCATGGTCATGTTTTTCACCCAAACATGTCGAAACAGTTCGAGCTACATTGTACCCACGATATCCCTGAAGAGTCCAAAGTGCAAAAAGGCAGCAATCTTTGACGAGACATTACTCAAAAACTGTGTCACTTAGAAACATTCCATCTGAGGCAACGCGATCATGTAGAGTGCCTCTACAATAACCTCTCTTGGTTTTTTATAGCTCTGAGGCATTTGCCTATGTTGAAAGGTTTTCTGCTGCCCCAAAAATTGTCAGAAGGAGGCAGTGTAAAGCTGCAAAGGGGTGTAAATTTTGTCTTGCTCCTGATGCAACCAAACTGACTGTTCCAATGCATCCAAATGGGTACATTTACGCTAGGCATGGTCCTTTTTTTCACCCAAACATGTCGAAACAGTCCGAGCTACATTGTACCCACGATATCTCGAAAGAGTCCAAAGTGTAAAAAGGCTGCAATCTTTGACGAGATGTTACTCAAAAACCGTGTCACTTAGAAACATTCTGTCTAAGGCAACGCGATCATGTAGAGTACCTCTACAATAACCTCTCTCAATTTTTTATAGCTCTAAGGCATTTGCCCTTGGTGAAAGGTTTTCTACTGCCCCAAAAATCGTCAGAAGGAGGCAGTGTAAAGTTGCAAAGGGGTGTAACTTTCATCCTGCTCTTTATGCGACCAAACTGACTATTCCAACACATCTGAATGGATACATTTATGCTAGGCATGGTCCTATTTTTCACCCAAACATGTCGAAACAGTCGGAGCTACATTGTACCGACGATATCCCTGAAGAGTCCAAAGTGCAAAAAGGTAGCAATCTTTGACGAGATGTTACTCAAAAACTGTGTCACTTAGAAACATTTCGTCTGAGGCAACACGATCATGTAGAGTGCCTCTACAATAACCTCTCTCAGTTTTTATAGCTCTGAGGCATTTGCCCATGGTGAAAGGTTTTCTGCTGCCCCAAAAATTGTCAGAAGGAGGTAGTGTAAAGTTGCAAAGGGGTGTAACTTTCGTCCTGCTCCTGATGTGACCAAACTAACTATTCTGACGCGTCCAAATGGGTACATTTACACTAGGCATGGTCCTATTTTTCACCCAAACATGTTGAAACAGTTGGAGCTACATTGTACCGATGATATCCCTGAAGAGTCCAAAGTGCAAAAAGGTAGCAATCTTTGATGAGATGTTACTCAAAAACCGTGTCATTTAGAAATATTTTGTCTAAGGCAACATGATCATGTAGAGTGCCTCTACAATAACCTCTCTCAGTTCTTTATAGCTCTAAGGTATTTGCCCGTTGTGAAAGGTTTTCTGCTGCCCCAAAAATTGTCAGAAGGAGGCAGTGTAAAGTTGCAAAGGGGTGTAACTTTCGTCCTGCTCCTGATGCGACCAAACTAAGTATACCAACGCGTCTGAATGGGTACATTTACACTAGGTATGGTCCTATTTTTCACCCAAACATGTCGAAACAGTTAGAGCTACATTGTACCGACGATATCCCTAAAGAGTCCAAAGTGTAAAAAGGCAGCAATCTTTGACAAGATGTTACTCGAAAATCATGTCACTTAGAAATATTCTGTCTGAGGCAACGTGATCATGTAGAGTGCCTCTACAATAACCTCTCTCAGTTTTTTATAGCTCTGAGGCATTTGCCTGTGGTGAAAGGTTTTTTGCAGCCCCAAAAATCGTCAGAAGGAGGCAGTGTATTAAGTCAGGATGAAAGCCTATTCACTCTAGGCGCCTGTTTTTCACCAAATCACACATGTGCCTTGAACAAGTGATGCTACAAGTGGTGAACAAAATGGGTGGCTTGAAGAATTGAGCCCTCCAAGGCATCTTGCAATTGCCTAAAAGTCCAAAATTTACATAAGTGAGTTAAGGCGCCATTTTCCATCTCCAGAGCCTCCTTTGAGCGCCTTAACATGGAGTGAATGTTTTAGTCTATGAAAGATTGCGCCTAAAGAATATAACAACCCCTTGAGTCACTAGGATGAACTAAGTTAACAAAATGAACTTCATTGATGGAGGTGCACTTGTGTCTTCCTGCTAAAACCTCTAAAGGGTAACCATCTCAACAAGTGTCTCTAATCCCAAGAGAACTCTAGCCTCACCCAAGTCTCGAAGTATGTATGAGAACCTACAACCAATCAATCCATGTTAAGCTCCAAATGCAACACCACATTATCATGAAGCTCCCAAGCACATGACCAATGTACTCAATACCAAGAGAACCAACAAGACCACAGTCAAAACTCCAACTACAAAATTAGGTATCCAAACATGACATCATGATCTAACATCTCCTCCTAGAAGATCACATGCATCAATACAGACATCCTAGTCTCAAGAGAACTTGTATCATGCTAATACTCTAATCTAGAATCAAGAGTCCACCAAGACACACTACCAAACACCTCTAAACCAAGGATCAACATCTACAACCACATGAAGATAACCATCTCCTAAAAATAGTAGCCAAGATGTCAAAGTACTCTCACTACAAATAATAATCATAATCCAAGAGTTTGTCCATTACAGCCGACCACTATATAAGATCATCCATCACTAGGTGACGAATACACATCACTATCAAAGCAACATCCATCCTCTCATCCCAATGCAACATACCAATGTGCAAATGAGCATAGACAAGGAAAAATAACAAAGTCATCCCATGGATATAGGCAATATGCATTCAAGTCATCCCACTACAATCAATGAGGTGTGCATCCCAAAAAAATGCATAACTTGTAGATCCCAACCATTGAAAACATGCAAAATCATCATCACATTAGTAATCATCATCACATTAGTAAACATCATCACATTAGTAAACTAGTAAACATCATTGCATCCATACTTAAACCAATCTTATTGTTGTGTTTGATGTGTCCTCTTTCAAACAACCATTTAACAAAATTTGAGTCCAAACAATAAACATTTACAACCATAAACATCTCAAAGTCCAAAATCCAAACATTCTATCATCCTTAATCATTTCCATCATGGACCCTTGGTTTGAAAAAATCATTATGCAAGATAAAAACCCTATGCCTATTACCTTGTCTGAGGCTCATGCAAAACCCAAAATGATTAGCCTAGTACCATGTGTCATGTCCCCGTTCCCGGCTTGATCATCAAGTGTATAATGGATTAGCCTATTCCTCATTCCCGGAGGCTAATTCCAAATGATGAGGGAATGAATTAGTTTCAGACTAACTCTATCTATTTGTTTTGCAGGAACAAGGTCAGAACCCTAAAATTTGACTAAGTATGGAAGCTTGGGAGCCTAGGCGCCCATTTCACTCCAGTTTTCCTTACTAAGTGCCTAGCACAAGGATCATCCAAATTAAGCGCCTAAGAACCTCAAGGCACCTATACATGTTTCTAGGGATCCTCCAATTGAGCACCTGGCATAGATGGATGAAGATTGAAAGTTTTCAAGTTAAAGATGTCCTTTGGGTGAACTCACAGCACTAGGCGCATGTGTTGGTTGGAACTCCTTGGATCTGGCGCCTAGGATTGAAAGCCTTTGATGAGGAGAGAAGTCTCAAGGCCTGGTTTGGCACCCTCACTTGCCTACCCCACCCTTAGAATGTGCCTAACCTTCATAAGGCGTTAACACTCTATTTTGAGCGCCTAGCAGGGGGTAATGGATAGATTGAAGGCTTGGGAGCTAAGGAAAGTCACTTAGATGAATAATCAAGATTGAAATGAGAAACTCCTAGCCAAGGCGCAAAATTCCTCAATTCTGGCATCCAGAAATCAAATCTAAGTAAGGCGCTCTTTCCATTTGCCAAAGGCTCTATTAGCGCCCTTGGTTGATGATCTCTCCAGACACCTGAAATGGTGCCCAGTGGATCTTTCAACTTGTATCAGGAAGAAGGGAAGCATTCTCAGTGTTGTTCAGATAATCTAAGTTGTAAAGTTAACAAGGAATAGAGCCAGAGGACAAGGCACACTTATTGGTCTCTATCACCTCAGAAATGCACCTAATGCAGTTGGTGTCAACTTCCCTCTTTCTAGCCTCCAAATGGCGCCTAGAGTCAAAAAAGGATTTCACTAAATAATGTTAATGTTTTGAGCATCAAACTCTGCTTGGTGCATACCTATGCTCTTGCAACCTCAAATTGGTGCCTAGGGTTCAGTCATCCTCCTAAGGCGTGGTTCTGCTCCTCCATAACCCTGTTTTGGCACCTAAACTTGGAAGTACCTTGAAGACTTGGATTAAGATGGAATTCACCTCCAGAATGTTAAGCGCTTGATAGAAGATAAAGGTGCTAGGGTAAAAGAGCTTCAAAAGTTTGATGTCAAGTGTGAATTGAGATAATAGGCACTGGTACCAGTTGACATTACTCCAAACATGCGCCTAAGAGAGATGCAAGTCCCCAAGACCAATTTTGGAACAAGGTGCTCCATCAAAGGGTAAGATGATAATCCTTAGAAGTCAAGTGTTTCAAAGATTCTTTGAGAAATTGACAAGTTGTAACCTAGGCGCCAAAACCCCTAAGAATCCTCTTATTTGGCACCTAGTCAGAAGAACACTAATATTGTGCCTAAGTGAATTTGAGTGTCAATATAGAGTCATCAAACCCCACCAGACATTCATCCATGTCTCTGCCACCTCAAGGAAGCACCCAGCTTAGGATGGCGCCTAGTCTGGTCTCTACTACCTTCAGTTGGTGCCTAACCCTAAGAGTCTTGCAACTATGACATCATATCAGCACCTATTTGACATCATTGAGTTTGATTGAGTTGATCAAGTGTAGACGCCATTGTAAACATCAAGGCTTCAAGGCCTTTCTTTTGTATCTCCATTGAATAAGTTGTAACTTCATGCTATTGAAAGCATTATCCATGTAATAAGACATTGCAAGTTGATTGAGTCAAATAACTAGACAAGTACCCAACTCTAAGGTTGATTCATTCAAGTAGTTATCTTTGATGTATATCTTTGTGTTGTTGAAGTAGTCGATGAATTGATAGCAAGTAAAATTGTTTAAGTAAGGAAAATTTTTTGTAGAACTAGTTGGGTATCTTACACCATGCCTATCCATCAAACACCACAATGCAATCAAAATCCTAACAACATGCCCATGATCCAAGATCAAGTGCAATCATGCAAAGATATTATCAATCACAAGCCTATTAAGAATGAACTAGAGTCTTCTAGTACCATACTTTTCCATCAAACACCATCATGTAATCCATGGCCTATCAAGCCTATCAAAGAAAATGCAAACATCCTATGTAATACAATCGGACTTTAGATATTTGAAGTAGCCATCTACAAATATCCATTCAAAAGTGGATTTATAATGCAAGTATGGATGCCATCAATAAAAAAGATTTGTATTAACCAAATATCCATATAGGCATACATCAATATCTGTCGATATAAGTATAACATATATATAAAATAGCCATATAGGCTTACAAGAATGCCATATAGGCATACAATGTCAACTATGTACAATACAAAATATATGTCCACAAATGCCATATAGGCATACAACAAAGGAACACAATAAAAAGTCATTCCCCTCTGGCTGGTGAAGAGAATAAATCACGAGCAGCCTTTGATCTTCTAGGGGATGGAGACATGCATGTGGGTGGTCTACTACGAACCCGAGGGCTACTCCTCCTATTTAGTTCTTCCTGCACCTTTACCTGTTACAATAAAAAGTATAGACATTAATATATAGAAATTACATGTTATAAAAAAAATGAAACATTTAACAAAATAATCACTTACCGCTAACATATAATCTATCTCCTCGCTTGCCTCAGTAGCAGGAATAGGCCCTGGTGATGTCATGTCCTATAGAAACCATCCAGATAGAAATTAAACTTCAAATCAATAATCTTTTGATTTTTTAAAAATAGACAACTATAACAATGAATGTAAATTGAAATTTACTAATCTGCCGAGCATACCCCTGTCAATGCCATGGAGCTATGAATCACAGAGGCCACACCTTGCTCCATTGCCCTATGAACATGGGGAGGTGTCTCCCTAGCCTGCATCATCTGGAAATAAAATAACATTATTCAATTACGAAAACTATAATAGTGATGCAAATCATGGCTCCTAACATACACACACGTTCATCTAAACATTGAAGTACACACAATAAAACACACAAATCACATACAAAAATTTAGTAAGGACAATTCATTCATTAAACTATTTATTTTATTACCTCAGTAAAGCTTTGAAGTCCACCACCACTGGCAGGTGTTGCCATGAAATCTACAGTATTAACCTATTCAACATCCAAAATCAGAAATTAGAATACCATTCATATAACGATGCTATTCACATGTAATATTTATAATTGTTTACTAGTTACATACCTCGACAGTAGATGATCTAGTGAAAAATGCAGGTGGAGAACCACTGAAAACTGCATCGACGCTATGACCCTGAAATTTCATTATAATCATCAATTTAAATTAGTTAATCTTGTATTTCAAAAATAAAATTTAATAAATTAAATTCAATAAACTTGCTAATATTTACCTGAGTATCAAGGCCGAAAGTCTCACTCAGGAGGGTATCTGTCATCACCATCTGCTCAGCTACAGATGTAGCCTGTGCACCTGCGTCCTGACTGTCCATGGGGTCATAACCACAGGCTGACCCGCAAGCCTGGCAAGTATGTGGTGGGACCCTACTCCTCGCACTATCTCCCAACCCACTCTGTGTTGCAGGACCGGCATGCTCTATGATGCTCTGGGTCAAGGCACTAATCGACCTTAGTGTATCGACCTCAACACTGTCCTTCACAATGGAAGGGATAGAAACATGCTCATGGGCTGGTCTACTGATTACTCATCTCACTACCCACTGTGGGTCAAGACGTGCCCCTGGTCTATCCTGTGTTGAGCCCCCACCTCTACCCTAGAAGTCCCGCATATCAAAATAGTTTGGCACTTTAATGAGGACAAACTCGCAGTAGAGTTTCCTCAAAAAGTATTGCGGGAACTCATTATTATTGCATGGAGGATGGTCAAAAACCATCCACCACCTCTGCTCGAAATTGTCCCTTATCGCTTGGTTGTTGCACCAATGGATAGGGAACCTCTTGCATGTAATGGGTGGAGGTTAATTTGTTTGTGGGTTTGTGAAAATTGAACACAAATCTAATTTTGTAATTTGTAATTTTTTGACATCTTGGTATGACAACTTGTCTGCATAGTAATCTCTAAACTCTCTCTTTTTATTGGTCCAACTAGTTATTTGCTTGCCAATTGAATTTACATTTGATAACATAGACTCAAGAGATTCGGTAAGCATGGACCTATGCAAGGTTGAAGTGGAAGGATCTTTCAACCTTGCAATTATATCTTCAATCTATTTTTTGTTGTTTTCAATTTGCCCCATTATATTATCTTGTGTTCCAGGGACATGTCGAGGAATGAATGGAGGAGGTTGTTGTTCTGCAGGTATTTCCTCCTTAGGATTTTGTGGATTTTGAGGAGGAGAAGGAGGAGGAGGAGGAGGAGGAGGTGCATTAACATTTCCTAACAATTAACGAAATATATATCAAAAATCAATAAAAACCTACCTATTTAGAAATAAATTCAACAAAAAAATAAAGATAACTCACCCCTTTGGCGTGCTCGACGTCACAGCGGCATTTTGGCAATTAATCGATAAGCTTTTTGTGTTGATTGGCATTTTGCAGAACGCGAGCGTGTTTTTGAGGGTTTGGAAGCCGCGGGCAGAGGAGAAAATTAGAACGAAATGAAATTTGTTTGCTTTTTTTTATTTATACAAGGCCATAATGCGAGCGTGTTATAATGCGCTCGCGTTATGACTTAAATTTTTTTGAAATTATTTTGGCCACTTTTTGGCCCCCCATCTTCTTGCACTTACCCTTTTCACTATTGTCAATTTGATAAATGATGGAAACACTAAAGCATATGCATTAACATAGAAGCAGAAACATAATCAACATATTTGACACCAAGATTGTTGATGTGGAAACCCGGTTAAGGGAAAAACCATAGTGGGGGTTAACCTAGAAAAATTAATACCCTGTTAAAAGTATTTTAACAAATGGGAATGTACATGCATTCAGGCTCATTGTCTAGAGCTCAGTACTCAAATGGAGGCTCACTGCCTATAGAAATATTACAAGAGAATAAGAGAGATTTTGAGCTGATGAATAGCATCTACCCATGCAAGAGTTTCAGTTCGGGTTAAGTGCAAAAACTAATCTTACATATTTCATCTTTGCTCTACTCTTCTTACTACTCTACTTCATTCACACCTTAGATTTCTGCTCTTCTCAAATATACCTTATTTGCACACACCACACACACTAAATCATTAAATTCCATCAGCTATATATATCTGCAACATGATCTACAATCATTTTACTAGTTAGCTTCAAAAACATTTAGAACTTTGTTGAGTACTCTGCTCTGTCGGTTGGATCCATCCATAATATGAGATGCGGACCAAAACTTGCACTCACAGATCATCAATTAGGTCACCCACTATCACTAGTCATCACCATTTTCCCAATAAATAGCTTCTATACATCCGGAATTAAGATCATTCATAAAGTCAGCCTATTCTTCTTTTGTCTATTCTGTCAAACTAAAACCTGATACTTAGAAGCTAATATATTTTGAGTCCTTCATCACCGGAGGACAAAAATCTAGATTTAGAGTGTCTTGACAATGTTTTTGACTACATTAGATCTGCAGTAAACCATGCCTTTTCAATGGAGAGATCTAGGCCAAGATACCAGACTCTATTACTACTCTATTCCTAACTGCCCAAACTGAGAGAAATTTTGATTCTGACTTCTGGTATGAACAAATTGTGTTATGCAGATGATTGGAATGATCTTAGTTGCCATCAATGACAACACCTATCAATGCAAAGTAGTGTCTCTTGCCAACAAAAACTTCCTTCATAAGCACATGTCAGAAGACGGTCCTATAATAATCATGACTGCCACACTATGCAAAAACCATTGTACATTTGTTATCATCACCTTAAACTATCAAAAGGACCTAAACATACAACAAAAATTTGTCTTAAAACATCCTTCTCCGATGACACAAAAAATAGTTATAAAAATTGATCAAACAAACTGGATAGTTAGATACCCATCAATCGTCGATCACTGGGGAGGAACCATTGTAATTTGAATGTCATTTAAATGTACACTGTGGATTGCATTGTTTGCGCCATCAAAAAAACAAGAAACCACCATTGATATTTCTTTTGGTGCTCGATAGTAGAGCCTACTAGGTGGAATCGGTCTTCTTAGGTAGGGAGGGCTAGTCAAGACATGTTTTCCACCCCCTTAAGTCATCACTTAAGTGATGTGCTACCAGCAGTCATAATTCACTTTTGAAATATAAAAAAGTGCAAACCCATCACTAAAAGCTTTTGTTTTCTATTTCTAGGCTTTAGGTTTGATTAGGGTTTTAGGTTTGTAGGATTTAGGTCTTTTAAAAGTCGATCAGAACCCTAATTCTCATCATACACACTTTACACTTACAAGACACAATATTGACATGAGACACTCTATTGCAAAGAGACAAGGAGAAAATAAATATTTTTTTAGTTTGAAGAAGAACTTTGCCTTAGAGAACCTATGGTTTTAGGACTTATTGATTAGGTCTTCAAGAAAATGTGACAAAACCCAAATATGCAACCAAATGAATATAGGCTAGAATAATGATCATTGAATGAACTCCTTGACACCTGAGATCTTTTATGACTATTGATGAAGACTGATACCACATGGAGCAAGAACATGTACAAGTATGTACCACTTGCCACTTGATCATTTCTAATACCCTGAAGAATCAATGATGAACAACAAATGCTACAAGATACCAATGCCATTTTCACACATGCTACATGCCTGTGGCTAAACTTAATGACATCAATACCATATTGCATCATACATCCTCTGCTGAGAAATCAAACATCCTCTACTAAGAACACTCCATCTCTCATCATCACTTCATTACTAACATACCAATCCAACTGAGATCACTAGAGATGACTCCATTTCCATCACTAACATCCCATCACTGACATCCAACTAAGAACATGTGACAACTCCATCACTGACATCCCATCACTAACATATCCAATATAAGCTTATGACTGAGACCCTAAGAAAAACCATGCCTTACAACAAATCTCCTGATGACAACAATGCTCTTTTGACATCAATGACAAAACCTAATCGAACAATCTCCCCCTTTGTCATTGATGGCAAAAAATGATCTCTCCACTCTCTTGAATATCTCCACCTTTAACATCAAGGACAAAGGAGTGTGATTATACCTTTTGCAAGAGATAATATGCTATCCAATGAAGAGAACATCCCCTCGGGTATTGATGTCAACAGATGCAATAAGTGCACTTATTTTGCAACAAATGAACTTTGCACAACTCCCCCTATGATGTAGCACTTTCTACCAACACTGAGCATAGACATAAAATGATCATGATGATAAAGCCAGGTTCTAAGTCTGTATAATGTCACAGGCTCTTAGATCATGTACTCTAGGATCACAATTGTAGAGATACAGTGGTACACACACCCACAAACCCACAAACAGGGCTAGCACTTGTCAATGCCTTGTCATAGGCCTGATAATAGTAAATCAACAAAGATGAACAAATCAAAAAAGATCTCTGATACAAAATTCATCATTGAAGTTACTTCTTATACTGATCCTAATGTGATTCAAAGTCAAACCACTATTTGATGCAAAGTAAATCAAAAATCACCATCTGATGTCTTGCTTGATACACATTATCTAATGCAGATAGTGATGTCTAATACTTTCTGATACATTGATGTTTGATACACTGTTGATCTAACATAGATACTCTGATACATTGTTTGTCTTAATACATATATGTCTGATATGGATCACTATGACAAAGTTGTCAAGGAGGCACAAACCACTATCACACTATTGTCAAGGTACAAACCACTATGACAACTTTCACTTACAAATTACTATTATCAAACCACTTACAAATCACTATTATCTGTAATGTTGGAAAATGTCCCCTTGGGGGCTTTTCCCTCATAAGGTTTAGCTCCTAGGTCTTTAACATGCATTTAGGACATTTTAGTTCATATTTTGACATCCCGATGGAATGAGACCTAGGTTCCATGGCAAATTGGATCTAGGTGGACCCCTTGAGCTGTACCCTGCCCAAAATAGGGGGGATGACTTGGGCGCTCACTCCCTAGTCCTTCCCTATTTTGGGGCAGCCCCAATTTCTGGGTGTCGATTAGTGACTATTATTAGGTCCCTTTGCTGAAATGGTAAGTTTGAATTTTAAAAACCTTGGCCAAAGTGTTTGTAGATGCATATATAAACATGCTTAGGCATCCATTTGTAACTATATTTCAATTAGATGATCATTGTGAACTTTAGGCATTCTCAAGGTGATTTAAGGCTTTCTATTATGTTGCAAGAGCAGGCTTGTATGTTTTGTATGTTGATATTTGCAGATTTGAGTATCAATCTCCTCATGGCATGAAGAGCATCTTCTTCCATGAGAGCTTCACTACAAGGTGACATAATATTGTGTTTTCATCATTGATTCCTTTGGTTTTTGTCTTTCCCTCACAAGGGCATGCACTCTTTGTCTGATAATGGTGTTCAGAGACTTAAGTGTCGTCCAGGGCTTGACTGAGGCAAGCCTCTAAACACGGCAACCCCCAAACCAAGTCTTGTGATTGCAGGTTACAGGTGTTGCATTTGGGAAAAGTGGATTTGTAGGAAGGATTAGCAGACATCAAGGTTTCAGGATCTTGAGAAAAAGACACATGAGCACTTCCAAGACTTGGGCGCTTGCTCTAGTGTCCTCCATAGATAGTTTTCAGGAAATAGAAGTTACAGGGTTGTTCAGTGTCAGAAGGAGGTCTAGATTCTGTGAAGAAACCTGTACCTTGGACTTGGGTGCCCGCTCCAGTGTCCCCAACTATTCTGCTTCAGATCCTTGAAAATAGGTATTCTGTGATTTGATAATTTACTCCCGTCAGCAAGAGCTTTTTCCGTCTTTCGTCAATTTGTTGTTGTATTTGCATAATTAGGGTTTTAATGGTTAATTGGACATAAGAGAAGAAAAATTAATAATTAAATTCCCTAATCCAAATTTTCCTACATATGAAAGTGACCTAGGGTATGATAGTGCTCACCACTCGACCCTAGATCCTTCAATGTTTAGAGGAGAGGCAGATTTAAACACATAAAGATTAAATTATTAACAAATCCAATTTTTCCCTAAATAGTTTGGTGAACCCATGTTTTGGACTTAAATTGAAACTTTCTGAGTGTTTGTCTTTAGATTTGGATTGATTTCATTCATTCATTTAGTCATTCAATTTATTGCATTGAGCAAAATTCAAAAAAAAAAAAATTGGGAAAATTCAAAAAAATTGCATTGATGGGCTTACTAAATTGCATCAATTCTTCCTAAATTTTCCTAACTCATGATTTTTACATCATATTTGATATAAACAATATAAAAATACAAAAATTCAAAATTTTGGGTTGCATTTTCATCATTTAATTGCTAGGGTTTTGTGGAAATTTTAACAATTTTATATAACCTAGTAATTCCAAAATATAGGGTTAGTAGGAAAAATCTTTTATCAGATTTTTCTACTAATTTTAGAGGCTCATTTAAATTTACATTTGGATGTAGTCTTGCATCTTAGTGTGAATTTGTATTTAGATTTAAAATATTTGCATTTTGCATAGAAAATTTGAACAAAAACTAGCAATTTTGATGCATTTTCATTAAATTTGCATGGGCATTTTGCATGTTTAAGCTTGAAAATTATTTTCATATCTGAGAGTATGTAATTTACATAAAAAAATAGACTTCAAAACATTTGCATAGCATTTTGTTCCAAGATCTCAAACCTAGGGCTTTGAAAACAACGATTTTCACTAAATTTGGCCTTATCGACTTTATAAACTTGCACCATATGTGTGTTGTGAAATATATTTTGGAATTATTTTTATGTTATTAGGGTAATCATTTTATAACCCTATAAAAAGATTCACAACACCCTACTAACAGGCTCTTGTAGTGAAAATGTGGCGAAAAATTACACAATTTGACTATTTTTGCCCTAGGGTTTGACCTAGTTTACACTCCAAGTGTGGTGTGATCAATTTTATAGATTGAGGTGACTGATATTATTGATATTAGTTTTTTTACCTCCTTTAATTCATTACAACACCCCTTTTTCTAGGTCTTGGAGTTGAAAAATCATGAAAAATAGCCTATTTTTGCTATATTTTCACTAGGGTTTGACCTTAAGTGGTACTAAAAGCATGTTGTGTTGAGTATTTTGGCACAAAGTGGCTATTATTACTAATATTAATTGCTTTCCATCATCATTTTACTTACAACACCCTTTGTTATGCTCTCTTGTATTGAGTTTTGGTGAAAAAAGTGCCAATTTCAACATATTTTTACTATATTTTGATTTGACATCAACTTGAAATCGCATCAAGAGTGTGTTGGGAAGGAGCATATTGCTGTTTTGGATTGATATCAGATGTATAACTTTCTGCCATTGACTGAAATCCTTACAGTACCCTTTGTTTCATTCGATAGCATTGTAAACATATCAAAAAATCAAGCATCTACAACATATCCTAAGCCTAAAACTTGGGCACATTGCTGCATGAGTCTAATAATTCACTGCCCTAAGAAAAATATCCCTTTAAGAAGAAGCATTAGACACATAGGATCTAGTGCCCTTGAAGAAGTTGGTACCTTGAATAATTTCTTTACAAAAGGAGAAACCCAAATGTTACAAGACATTGCACCTATTACAAGTACAATGGAAGAACACACTTTTCATGATGTTGATGATACTATTGAGGCAACATGATATGTATCAGATGAACAAATAGAAAAATTGGATAAAGAGTTATCCCAATTTCAATCAATTATGGAAAATGAGAGAATAGTTGAAGAAGCAGTCCCTACAATTCATAACATAAGAGAATTGATAAAAGAGGGACAAGATGGTGTTAATGCAATTCGTGGTCTAGCACATATTGTACAAACCAACATTATGCCAATGACCAAATGTGTACAAGTGATAAACAACACTCTATCACCATCTCATACACAAGTTTCGGCACCTATACTGACTATGGGAATATCCACTTTTACATCAACGATCTTAACAACTAATGCGAATGCTTGTAGTAATGCTATAACTAGTATTGGAGTATCTAAAGGCACTAATTACAAAGTTGTGGGATTTAATTATTAGAATTTGGTTCCTAAAGGGACATCTTCTATGAATAATGGTTCTCAACCTCCTTTCTATTCCACTCATTTCCAACTACCTATTCCATACTCGCAACCATCTTCTACCTATCATCACAGCCAACCACCATTAACATATTCCTAGCTGCTGCCTATTGTATCTCAAGCTCATTCACCTCCTCAATTCAGTTCCAATTCCTCACAACAAATTGCATCTCCAAATGATGCCATTTTAAACCAACTTTTATAGTGCATGACTGCTTTGCAACAAAAGATAACAAATTTGACAAACTCTTCACAGCCTAGTCTACCAACATATCATGCCTATAATCTGTTATCCTATGCAATCTTGAGAACCCCTATCCCTGAGAGGTTTGAGACTCCTCGCTTTGAAAAATATGGTGGAAAAAGAGATCCTAATATCCATGTGGCAGCATTCACAGCTATGTGTAGTGATTTCTTTTTTGAGGAGGATTTGTTGGCAAAACTTTTCCCACGATCTCTCAAACATACTGCTTTAGAATGGTTTTACTCTTTGCCTCTAAATTCAATTCACTCCTTTTCACAGTTGATTGATCAATCCTTACAACATTTTCAAGAAAATATTGGACCCCAAACCACTCTTATTGACTTGGTTCAATGCAAACAAGGTCTGAAAGAAAAGTTGATTGAATCCATTAGTCGGTATCAAGGCCTTTATGTACAGATTCAATATTAGATGAAAGATGAGGATGTTCAAAAGATATTTAATACAAATCTACAACCTGATATTCGAGATAAGATCCTCTTGATGAAGTACAATTCCTTTCAATATTTATGCACCACCCTTTGTGATTATCAACTTTCATCTAGTCAGTATGAAAACTAAAACTCATCAGCTCAAGTTGGTCAATCCATGGGTGGATCATCACAAAACAATTTTAAGAGGAATAATAATAGGAGTTTCATCAAGATCAATGGGCCAAATATGAATGTGTCTGCTATAAATAATCCAAAGAAACCATCGTATCAACCAAGAAAGTTTACTCCTATATCTGAGTCCTATCATTCTATAATGAATCAAGCTGTGAGTAATAACATTCTGAAGCTTCCCCTAATCAAACTTGTTGATCCTGGTAAACAAGGACCTTACTGTGATGCTAATGCCTTTTTCCATTATCATCGGATGCAAGGACATGACACTAAATGATGTATGCATCTTAAACATGAAATACAAGACCTTATTGATTCAAATGTCATCCAAGTACCAGGTGTGAATGATAATAGAAATAAGTCAGTTACTCCGCCAAATAAAAATTTACAAATCTTCGCTAATCCTTTTCCTAAGCATACTGAAAATAATATGGTGGAACAAGGTTTAATGGAGTAGACGAGGATGATTACTTGGACTATGATAGTATCATGGGTATGATTGAAGTCAACAATAAACATGTGGATAATCCACCTCGTCCATGAAGAAATAGAATTTATGCTAAGGCACCTCCTCCATTATCCTTATATGGATCAAGAGATAATCAAAATGCATCAGAAAAGAAAGAACAACAATCGATACAGATGAGTGCGATGGTACATGATGATTCCCGTTACTATTCTAGAAAGATTCAACAACAAAAACTCGCTAAAAATTAGAAAAGAGCAAAACAACAATCTGCAGTCGGAAATAATAGTGGTTCTCCCCCTCATAAACAACAAAAAGTCTCCTTTAAACAAGGATTTAAAGAACAAGCATCATATGATAACAAACAAGACTTTTATAAGAACCACTCAAATTTTGCATCAAACATGATTGAATACCTCTCCAAGAGGTTCGCAAGTTCCAACATATAATATAAAGACCTATAGGTAAGTATATCTAACCCTTTATCTCTCTAGTGATGTCCTTCCCCTGTGATCTTTTATGTGTTGTTTAGGCCTCTTGAGATGACCTTAGATTCTCCTGTAAGGTTTGGGATACCAGGAGACCACCTCTGTTGTGACCTTCTATTTGTATCATCATTCTTCTAAATTGCCTCTCTTTGATTTCATTGTTGTGTGTTGTGTCTTGTAGACATAGCGTCATGGTTGGTGACTTGGGGGCACCCTCCTACGTGACTATACTTAAGACACTTGTTTCTCCTCTCTTATTGTTTCCCCTCTCTTATTTATTGTTTCCCTTCCTCTAGTGTTTCCACCTAGTGGGCGGATGACGACAAACATTTATACTGATGCAGACCTAGTGTCCCTTTCGAGAGCAATCAAAAAATGGACTTAGTTCCTAATATGACGATGGCATTGTATATCTTATCTAATGCTTGGCTAGTGGAAGCACTCGTTCTTTCTGTATAGTGAATTTTATGATGCCTCTATTGCATTTACAAACCTTAACAATACTACTGCTCTATGCACCTTTGTTTGCCTTTGAATCTAGCCTTGGCAGTACTCGATTCTGAGAGCTTCATGATATAGCCCTATGGTTATCCTCAAACTTTGAATTCATTGTATAACCTTGGATCTTTGTGTGGTTAATCATATGCATTGATGTTGTTGTTTATCATGATGTTGTAGACACTAACATGTTTCTTACAGGGATGTGTTTGTGGGAACATTTGGCGATCATAAAGTACATGTCACCTCCGGGGGGCATTGACTTTATGAAAGTTGGTGTTCCCTTGTGTGTTTTCTTCCTACCTTAACGTGCTTGATATTGATAACTGATATCAACCACCTTAAGGTGGGGGCATATATAAGGTAAGCTGTCTATTGTAGATGTTAGCAATGTGTCTGTCCTTAGGTGTAGGCTAGTACGATGAGCACTTCTTGCATCCTGAGTTTGTTTGCAATCAATCAATCTATCTATTCCGTATACCTCCTTTTCACCGTAAGGTGTCTCCGTGATGTGGGTGGGGTTGTATACTTTTGATCTCATACCTCCTTTTCACTGTAAGGCATCTCCGAGACATAGGTAGGGTGGTATACCATTCTGCCTTTTCACTGTAAGGTGTCTTCATGACGTGGGTGGGGTTGCATTTTTTAAAAGTCCTCTGTAGAAGCGGGGAGCGGTTCTATGACTAACTCAACCCTTAAGCATGTTTTCAGTGATTATTGTGGCGAAGCCCAATCATCAATGTGTGCCTGTAATGTGTCTGAGATGGTGTTGGACCTAGAAATAGGTACACTCCATCACTTGTCTGTCATGTTTTCTCCATGTCTCCAAGTGTGTGTTTTGGCGTGCTTGTTTTATATGGCATGTTTGTTGCCCCATATGCAGAGATCAACACCTTCGAGTAGTGCTTCCTGCATTTTGGGAGGCTTTGTGTGTATTGCGTGTGTGTTGCCCCATTTATATAGAGACATATGCCTTAAGGTAGTGCATCCTATATTATGGGAGGTTTGTTTACTTTCTAGTACTTGCATTTGCATATGAAAAAGAAAAACAAAAGATATCATTTTTGTCTTCCATGCATTAATGTGTCTTCTATGCATTGATTGCCTGCTCTGTGTTCTACATGGCTGTAACTATCTTCTCCATGTTTTGTGTGCCTATTACTATCTTTCATGTGATTGGCGTGTCTTCTCTGTGTTTGATGTGTTTGTGACCTTACTTTAATGCATGTATTCGCCTCAAGTTTATACATACATTAAAGTGGGGGCTAAATGTAACATTAGAAAATGTCCCCTTGGGGGATTTTCCCTCATAAGGTTTAGCTCCCAGGTCTTTAGCATGTATTTAGGACATTTTAGTTCATATTTTGACATCTTGATGGAATGAGACCTAGGTTCCATGGTAAATTGAACGTAGGTGGACCCCTTGAGCTGTACCCTGCCTAAAATAGGGGGGAGGACTTGAGTGCTTACACCCTAGTCCTACCCTATTTTGGGGCAGCCCCAATATTTGGGTGTCAGTTAGTGACCATTATTAGGTCCCTTTGTTGACATGGTAAGTTTGAATTTCAAAAACCTTGGTGGGAGTGTTTGTAGATGCATATATAAACATGCTTAGGCATTCATTTGTAAACTAGATTTCAATTAGATGATCATTGTGAACTTTAGGCAATCTCAAGGTGATTCAAGGCTTTCTATTGTGTTGCAAGAGCAAGCTTGTATGTTTTGTGTGTTGATATTTACAGATTTGAGCATCAATCTTCTCGTGGCATGAAGATCATCTTCCTCCATGAGAGCTTCACTACAAGGTGACATAATATTGTATTTTCATCATTGATTCCTTTGGTTTTTGCCTCTTCCTCACAAGGGCATGCACTCTTTGTCTAACAACAGTGTTCAGAGACTTAAGTGTCCTCTAGGGCTTGACTGAGGCAAGCCTCTAAACACCACAACCTACAAACCAAGTCTTGTGATTGTAGGTTACAGGTGTCACATTTGAAAAAAGTAGAGTTGTAGGAAGGATTGGCAAACATCAAGGATTCAGGGTCTAGAGAAAAGGACACAGGAGCACTTTTAGGACTTGGGCGCTTGCTCTAGTGCCTCTGCAGATAGTTTTCAGGAAATAGAAATTACAGGGATGTTCAATGTCAGAAGTAGGTCTAGATTCTGCAAAGAAATATGTACCTTGTTAGGGTTAGCTGGAAGAAGATATCAATTAAATGCAAATAAAGATTAAACAGAGGAATGGAAATACACAGAAATAATAACAGTGAGAGACAAGTTTTAACGTGGTTCACCCAAACTTGGGCTACATCCACCAAACAGAGAGTCCAATATTATTATCCAGTAAATCAAACTGATTACAATCAGCAATCCCTGCAACTCAATACCGCTACAAAATGCCACAATACAATATATCAAAACCCTAACCCTTAGCCGTTTTTTATCAAGCTTTTTGTCGATTACAAAAATAGGGTTTTCTTATGTCGATCAATGAAAAATAACTCCCAGGGCGCTGCCCCTGGACCCCACAAGGGGCGCTGCCCCTTGACCCCGTAGGAATTTGGGGGGAAACTGCACTGATAAAAGTGGGAAAAATTTAACCTCTGAGTCTGATTAGGCTCCATATAACAACAATCTCCCACTTGGAGACTGATCAGACTCCACACCATATCATCTCCCACTTGGAGACTGATCATAACACCACTGACCCTGTAGCTCCCACTGGAAATAAGCACCCTGGACTCTGCTGTTCTGTTTTTGTTGTGTTCAGTCTAGAAGACCAACCGAAGTTGAAGAGGAGCTCAGCTTCTCCCTTGTCATTGCCTTTGTAAACATATCTGCTGGATTGTCATCTGTATGTATCTTTGCCAGCTGTAACCGTCCATCATCCAACACCGACCGAATGAAGTGATACCTCAACTGTATATGTTTGGTCTTTGAATACAAGGTAGAATTCTTTGCAAGATGTATGGCACTCTGGCTATCTGTAAACAAATAACTATTAACCTGTTGTGTGCCCAATTCATTCATGAAAGATTGCATCCATATCATCTCCTTGCTTGCCTCTGTTGCAGCTACATATTCTGCCTCTGTGGTGGATAAAGCAACCACCTTTTGTAACCTGGAAATCCAACTCACTATTGTTCCACCTACAGTAAAGACATAACCTATAGTACTCCACCTGGTATCAATATCTCCTGCCAAATCTAAGTCTACATACCCTGCTAAAACAATATTAGAGGCCCCAAAACATAAGTGTTTATTAGATGTGCCTCTCAAATACCTAAGAATCCATTTTACTGCATTCCAATGTTCTAATCCGGGATGACTCATATACTGGCTAACGACTCCTACAGCATGTACAATATCTGGTCGTGTGCATACCATGGCATACATTAAACTACCTACAGCTGAAGCATATGGTACCTTGGACATTTTCTCTTCCTCCTCTTGTGTCTTAGGACACATGTCCTTAGTCAATTTCAAATGACTAGGCAAAGGTGTGCTGACAGCTTTTGCATTCTCCATGTGGAATCTCTGCAACACCTTTTCAACATAAGTAGCCTGAGATAGAGTTAAATTTCTGTTCTGCCTATCTCTGCAAATTTTCATACCAAGGATTTGTTTTGCTGCCCCCAAATCCTTCATATCAAATGACTGTGCCAACTGCTATTTTAACTTTCTTATGTGATCCATGTTAGACCCAGCTACAAGCATGTCATCAACATATAAACAGAAAATAATGTAGCTGTCATTATCTAACCTCTTAAAATAAACACAATGGTCAGAATTACACCTGTTGTAGCCTTGCTCAGCTATAAAATTGTTAAATTTTAAATACCATTGCCGAGGTGCTTGTTTCAGGCCATACAAACTCTTCTTCAATCTGCACACTAGTTTCTCCTTACCTTTGACCTCAAATCCTTGGGGCTGTTCCATATAGATCTCCTCCTCCAAATCACCATGGAGAAAGGCAGTTTTAACATCTAGCTGTTCCAAATGTAAATCTTCAGCAGCCACAATACTTAAAATAGTACGAATAGAAGTCATCTTGACAACCAGAGAAAATATCTCATCAAAATCAATGCCCTTTTTCTGTGCAAATCCTTTTACAACTAACCTGGCCTTAAATCTTTTCTTACCTCCATCTTCCTCTTTCAGCCTGTAAACCCATTTATTTGGTAAAGCCTTTTTACCTGCAGGTAACTTACATAATTCCCAAGTCTGATTTTTCAGCAAGGAGTCCATTTCTTCTTTCATTGCAAGCTCCCACTGAACCTGTGTATCCACTTGCATAGCTTCATCATACCCTTCTGGTTCACCAGCATCTGTTAACAAAATAGAATACAAAGAGGGAGAAAACCTTTTAGGAGGTCTACTTATCCTTGTGGACCGTCTAACATTCACTGGAGTTTGTGGTATTTCTGGTTGCTGTTGCGGAGCATGAGGAACCACTGGAACATCACTATTTGGAGTATCGTCCAGCACCACATAATCCTTTTCTTTCTTCTCATGCAGCTGCAACTGATCTTTGTACAACACCTTCTCATTGAATATAACATCACTGCTTCTCACAATTTTCTAATTTTTAAAATCCCAAAGCCTATAACCAAATTCATCAATGCCATATCCAACGAAGGTAAATTTTTTTGATTTCGCATCTGGCTTGGTTCTATTTTTAAAATCTCTATATGCAAATGCTTCATAGCCGAAGGTTTTCAAAAAAGAATAACTCACCTTCTTGCCTATCCATGCTTCCTCTGGAATACCACAGCCCAAAGGAACTGAAGGACCTCTGTTAATTAAATATACAATAGTGTTGACAGCCTCTACCCACATGTTTAAAGGTAGTCCAGCATGCAATCTCATGGTCCTTGCACGCTCCATTATTGTCCTATTCATGCGTTCAGCCACTCCATTTTCTTGTGGAGTCCCTGGAACCATTTTCTGCCTACAAATTCCATTAAAGGAACAATAATCTTCAAATTCTTTGCTGCAATACTCACCGCCATTATCAGATCTAAGACATTTTAATCTTTTACCCGTCTCATTCTCAACCAAGCTTCTCCATTTCTTAAATGTTTCAAATACATCAAATTTCTGTCTAAGGAAATAAATCCAAACCTTCCTAGTTGCATCATCTATGAATGTAACATAATACCGAGAGCCACCGAGAGAAGATACCTGAGCTGGTCCCCATATATCTGTATGCACAAGCTCCAACTTTTTATTTTTCTTTTGCTTCCCATCCTTGAGAAAACTGACTCTCTTTTGTTTTCCATACACACAACTTTCATAGAAATCCATATTAATACATTTCAGACCTGGTAAAACTTTCTTAGAATGAAGTACCTTCATACCTTTTTCACTCATATGCCCAAGTCTGTTATGCCACAGTGTTGTCTCAGAACCTGCAGCAACTTTTCCAGTCTCTTCTTGCAAACTTGCAGCAACTGTTCGTGAACCTATTTGTTTTTTCTCTGTAACAGCTAAAGTAGAAGGAACAGTATGACCTGTACAAAGATATAAAGTGCCTACTTTCACACCTTTTGAAACCTTCCAATTTTTATCAGTAAATATAACAGTGCAACCTTGTTCAGTTAGCTGCCCTGCTGAAATTAAATTCCTACTGAGCCTTGGAACATGCCTTACCTCTTGTAGTAGCCAATAATTCCCATTCTGCAACTTAATCTTGATTCTTCCCTTTCCAACAATCTGACAGGGTTCGTTATCTCTGAAATAAACCAGCCCAAAATCCCCTTGGACATAATCAAGGAAATAACTTCTATGGGGCGTAGCATGAAATGAGGCCCCTGAATCTAAAACCCATGAATCATCAGCATTATCTAGGGAAAGAATCAAAGCATCATCTTTAGACTTATTGCTTACCACATTTGCTTCCTTATTGCCTTCTTGTTTGTCTCCTTCTTTGTTCTTCTGAGACCAGCAATCTTTCTTCAGATGACCTAGTTTTCCATAGTACCAGCAATCCTTCTGTCCTCTGGTTTGGGATCTTTTATCCTTTGATTTTCCTCGTGACTTCCCATGACCTCCAGAACCTTTTCCTCTCTCCTTTGATCTGCCCCTCCTTTCTGCATTCAAAACACTGCCTGATTTGGATCCACTTGAGCTTTTGTTACAAATTTCCTCACTCAGAATAACACCAACAACATCATCAAATTTTAGGGTATTTGAACTAGAAATAGAGTTACTAACCGCCATTACCAAACTATCCTAGCTTTTAGGCAATGAACATAATATCAAGAGAGCTCTAACTTCTTCATCAAATTTTACATTTACAGAAGTCAATTGACTGACAATCATATTAAATTCATTTAGATGACCTATCACAGATCCACCTTCAACCATTTTCAAATTAAACAACTGCTTCATGAGAAATACCTTATTTGAGGCTGAGGGTTTTTCATACAGTTTTGCCAAAGCTTTCATCAGACCATCTGTTGTCTTCGCTTCCGTTATATTGAATGCCACCAACGGTGCCAGGCACAACCGAATGGTTCCCAGTGCCTTTCTGTCAAGAAGATTCTAATCCTCATTAGACATTGTTGCCAGTTTCTTGGCTACTCTTTCCAACGGCCTCCATAAATCCTTTTGATAGAGGTAATCCTCCATCTGTATCTTCCATAACTGATAGTTCTGCCCATTGAATTTATCAACCTTCATTTTACCCTCGTCTGCCATTGCTCCCACTCAACCATGAGACTTTCCTGCAGACGATAATCGAACACAACCTGGCTCTGATACCACTTGTTAGGGTTAGCTGGAAGAAGATATCAATTAAATGCAAATAAAGATTAAACAGAGGAATGGAAATACATAGAAATAATAATAGCGAGAGACAAGTTTTAACGTGGTTCACCCAAACTCGGGCTACATCCACCAAACAGAGAGTCCAATATTATTATCCAGTAAATCAAACTGATTACAATCAGCAATCCTTGCAACTCAATACCGCTGCAAAATGCTACAATACAATATATCAAAACCCTAACCCTTAGCTGCTTTTTATCAAGCTTTTTGTCAGTTACAAAAATAGGGTTTTCTTATGTCGGTCAATGAAAAATAACTCTCGGGGTGTTGCCCCTGGACCCCGCAAGGGGTGCTGCCCCTTGACCCCGTCTTGGGGGCGCTGCCCCCAAACCCCCGCAAGGGGCGCTGCCCCTTGACCTCGTAGGAATTTGGGGGGAAACCGCGCTAGTAAAAGTGGGAAAAATTTAACCTCCGAGTCTGATTAGGCTCCATGTAACAACATACCTTGGACTTGGGCATCCACTCTAGTGTCCTTGACTATTCCGCTTTGGATCCTCAAAAATAGGTATTCTATGGTTTGATATTTTACTCCCGTCCGCAAGAACTTTTTATGTCTTTCATCAATTTGTTGTCGTATTTGCATAATTAGGGTTTTAATGGTTAATTGGACATAAGAGAAGAAAAATTAATAATTAAATTCCCTAATCCAAATTTCCCTACATATGAAAGTGACCTAGGGTATGATAGTGCTCGCCACTTGACCCTAGATCCTTCAATGTTTAGAGGAGAGGTGGATTTAAACACATAAAGATTAAATCATTAACAAATCCAATTTTCCCCTAAACATTATCAAACCACTATCTTGTTGACATCAAAGCAACTGTCTTGATAACAAAGCAACTATCTTGATAACCAACAAGAAAGCATCTCAATAACAAACAACAAGGCAAAGATGTTGATCAAAAATATTGTCAATGGATTAGACCATATGTCTTTGACAAATAGTTCATGTGCCTTATCTATTCTTCTACATTTTGCATACATGTCTATGAGGGCACTTGCAACTACAACATTTGAAAACAATTCCTCTTTCTTTATACTTTGATGAATGCCATACCCTGTTCAAAAGTTTCTTATTTTGACATAGGCTACAAGAGTACTGGCAAGATTGCAGATTTTGGTTTTACACCTACCAATTGCACTGTCTTGAATACTCCTAAAGTCTTTTCAACAAATCTATTTTGTATGTATCCTGAAATCATTGTATGGACTTGACAATGCTTTGAGATACCACTACAATGCATCAGTTCAACTTCTGATCAACTCTGTCCAAAATCTTTAAGTTCTATACCACATACATACCCTACGAGAACATTGACAATACTCCTATACACTGAACTGTCTATGACTGTAATGCTGTGACAAAAGTATCTCCTCAAAACCTCATCAAGTTCACTTATAGAAAGATACTTTGATGCACTCCAAGACATACTCAGATACAACACCTGATGCATGTAGTTTGGTATAAATTCAAAAGGATGAAACCTTTTTATGACAAACATTAATGATGTATACCGTTACTACCTTCATTGCAGATTGATAAACAACCAGACTGAACATTAGATTGAGACCTTGATACTAACAACTGAGATCAACTAAGATTAGACACATATCACTAAACATATACTACATATTCTTATGTTTAGGACAAGGTCCAATACAAGCAACAAATGATGAGCCATTTGTTATGTAACAAATTTCTCTGATACAAACAAGGTCTACTACAATCACCTGATATCTTACTAAACTTTAAGATCTTGTAACTCCTACTCACACATCCTCTTAATCTTCTCCATGGGGCTTGAATGATAAGACAATGAACATCTCCCCCTAACCTCATGTTGTTCTTTAAGCAATTAGTGATATCTATTGTGCAGTATGCACAAGCTTAGGTTTTTGTTTCTCTAGGTCTTGTTTTCTTCTCCAAACTTTCATAATGCCTTTCTTTTGCTTGGTTAGAGTAACTGTTTGTTTGTTATGTCTAGATGGTTCCATCAACCTACTTATACAGGACCTTGCTGTATGACCAAGATTATTACACTTACAATAATGATCTTGTAACCAACCAAAGGAACAAAAGAATTATATCTTCTTAAAAATCCAAAACCATCATTTCTTACTTGTGTATACAAAACCTTGTAGTGTGACCTAGATGCTTGTATTTAAAATATAGGATATTACTTCTTCTATTTGACAACTCATAAGAACTTTTATTTTTTCCAACTTTCCTTGAGTACATCCAACACTCTATTGCTCTACGACCAAATTCATAACATTAATGCAATAACCATGAAAGAGTTTTCAAACTTGGTGTTTTGATGCTATCCTTGATGGAAAAACCTTCTGAATTTGTTCTTGTTGACTTGTGGAGGAGTTCTTTCTTTTGTCTTCTTATTTTCTTCAGTCTTAGGAGCAGTAGAATACTAGTTTAGATCTATTTTCTTCCTAGTAGTTTCCCTAACTTTAGAACTCTGCCCTTTTTCATAGCCTAAGCTAGTAGTATCATTCAAACATTCAGTGCTCTTTTCAAATTGAAGGTTCTTGTGCAACTTGGAGGATGCCTTTTCTAGTTCCTTTCTCAAGGAAACTATCTCAAACTCATACTTTTCACAATCAACCTCTTTTTCCTTGAACTGATTTATTACTTCTTTTTTTTCTTACCTTCTTCTACTTGCACTTTTAAATCTATGATCAATTTTTTTGCTTCTTTAAGGGCTGAAAGAACTTTGTCTTTTGATTCTTTTTCTTCTTGAAGCTACACCTTTAGTCTTGAGTTTCCCTCTCAAAATTTCAACCACATTGTAAGCATAAAAGCGTTCTTCTTCAAGATCTACTTCTTCATCATCTTCTAGATTAGATTTGACTTCTTCTTCATGTGAATGTCTCCTTTTTATGTCATTATCCTCAATCACCAGGTTGTCCTCTCTTTCAAATACATCATCTTGATAGATACTAATCAGTTTCTTCCAAACATCCTATGTAGTTTCACAATGCATAGCTTTACAAGAAACATCATTAGATAAGCCAAAAAGAATGACTTGCTTTGCCTTTTCATTACATTTATAAGCCTCTTTATCATCAACAGTAGTAGGTGATTGAGAAGATATAAAATACCCATTCTTTATTGACATGCACACATCAAATCCTAAAGAAGATATATATGCTTGCATCCTAATAACCCAAATAGAGAAATTTGTGTCATCAAAAAAAGGTATTCCAAAAAATTCTTCTTCTAACTTTGTACTTGTTTCAACTTGTGAGCCATTTCTTTCAACTGATTCTAGATCACCATTTGTATTTGGTTTTGATAGTTCTCGTTGATCAACATTTTACTTAGCATTTCGTCTTCCCTTATTTCTTTTACTTTTTGCAATAGTATTCCACCATCAAGATCAACCCAAGTCTATTAGACTTCTACAAGGAACTTGCTACTCTGATACCAATTGTTGGAATACAATGGATCACTGAAAGGGGGGGGGGGTGATTCAGTGATCTAATAAAACTAGTTTATTCATCAACCCAATAGTTGTAAAAGTGATTAATATCAACATGCCAAAGACATAGAAGACAATAGAATCACACAAATGAAACCATGGCACAAGATTTAACGTGGAAAACCCTAAACAGGGAAAAAACACTATCTAACCTCACAAAATTTTTCATTAGGTCTCACTGACCAAAATCTCACTAATTACACTTACACCTCACTGGCAAGGATCTCACTGATCACATCTTGATAGGAACACTAATTCCTAGCACATCAAGAACACCAGCTCTATTTATCAGGAGCACCCACTCCAATCATAAAACATGTAAACATACAAAGTACTACTCTATTTACATTAATACCATAGGTTATAGATACGTTCTATAACTCTTTACTGTATCACCTTTTCTCTCCTAGATTAGCAGGCATACATCAATAACACCTTTCTTTTACAAAGTATTCAAAGAATGATTCTTCAAGAATTCAACATTCACCTAGTACAAATGTACTATTTTGTTTGCAACAACATTATAGCCTATACAAGAATACTTGAACCCAAGACTTATCTACATCTTTTTGAACCCAAAATACATCCACATCAAATCTTTATAGAATGAGAGCACCAACTTCAATGACAAAGAAGACAATTAATCAGAGTACTTATCTGCCTATGAAGACATCAAGGATCCAAATACAATTTCTACAATCATCATTACACACTTACCTTAGTCTTAAGTATACACCAATAAAACTCTTTCCTTCAACCATACAAAGTGCATTTCTTCATAAATCAATCACCATCTATAAAAAACAATTCAATCATTGTTTTCTATATTACCTAACATCACAAAATTAGTACATGAAATCTCTTCATTCTACTTCTTCATAGAAGTATGTTTCTTGTTGGTATGCGCCAGACAACTAAGAGGAGGGGCGTGAATTAGTTGTCTCAAAAAATTAAACACTTTCGACAATTAAACATCTACAATATATTCTGCTTCTGCAGTAGATAGGGATATTGAATCCTGTTTATTACTCAACCAGGATACCAACCTTTTTCCCAAGAAGAATGCACTTCCACTTGTGTTTTTTCTATCATCCACATCACCAGCCCAATCTGCATCAGTGTATGCATTGAGAGTGAAATCATTGTCCTTAGGGTACCATAAACCATATTCCATTGTGCCTTTCAGATACCTCAGAATTGTTTTGACTGCCATCACATGTGATTCCTTAGGTCCTGCTTGAAACCTTGCTACAAGACAACTGCATGTAGTATGTCAGGTCTAGTTTGAGTCAGATAAAGTAATCCTCTAATCATGGATCTATATCATTTCTAATCTACCATAGGTGAGTCATCATCTTTACTCAACTTACAACCAGTTATCATAGGTGTGCATACTGGTTTAGAGTCTTCCATCCCAAACTTCTTTAACAGCTCTGTCACATACTTAGACTGAGAAATGAAGATATCTTTATCTAATTGATTGATTTGCAGACCTAAAAAGAAAATCATCTCACTAAACATGGACATTTCAAATTCACTTTGCATTTCTCTTGCAAAACCTATGCACATACCTTCATTTCCACCAAAAATAATGTCATCCACAAAGACTGCAACAATCAAAATATGTTCACCATTGATTTTCATATAGAGGTTGCTATCTGTAGTACCCTTTCTAAACCCTAACTATATCATATATCTGTCTCCTTGCAAAATTTTTACTCTGGTAGGTCTACACAAATCTATATGTACTAGCTCAAGTAGTCATCCAACTGATTGGTCCTTGCTTTTGAAACTTGTTCTTGTCTCTTTCCCAAATTGACACTCCTTACAAATAGGATTAGCAGGTTTCACAAGCTTAGGCAGATCTCTAACAACCTATGTAGTACTTATCTTCATAATATTATCAAAATTTATGTGACATAGCCTTCTATGCCTTAACCAACTCTCATCAGCCTAAGTCAACAAGCAATAGTTATCAGTTCCTTTCAAGTGATAGATATTACCTCTGGTCTTCTTACAAGTTGTAATGACTATTCCAAAGCTTTCCCTGATCTTGCATCCATTGTCCTTGAATCTTAAATCATAACCCTTGTCACACATCTGACCCACACTCAAAAGGTTGTGCTTTAATCCCTTCGCATACAAGACATCTTCAGTATTATGCTTGCCATAAAAGAAATAGATCCTTTCCCACAAATCTTACTAGTTGTATAATATCCAAACCTAACCAGTCCATAATCATATTTTTCCAAACTCACAAACTTACTTTTGTCACCAGTCATGTGGTGAGAGCAGCCACTATCAATAACCCATTCATCCTTGTCCTTAATGACCTGAGCAGCCAAAGCACTTTCCACTAGTTTTCTTCCTTCACACAGCTATTAGAATTAGTAGACACAGGATCTTCCTTAATAGCAATAAACAAGAATTTATTTCTAGAGGTACTAGCATTATCTAGTTCACCATGATCTGATACTCCTTCATCATCATCAAAATCTTCAACATAATAACACTTCTTTTGGGTCTTAGGCCTATTCTCATATCTTCTCCTATTTGTTTTAATTCTTTCAGGACATCTAGAAGAAAAATGACCTACTTTACCATAGGAGAAACATTTGAAAGGTAGTTTTCCTTTATACTTACCAGATCCTCTTTGTAGCCTGTCCATGAAGTTGGCTTCAATTTCATCAAACTCATCAGTAGATTCTACCTTGTACTTTTCTGATCTAGAAGTTCTTCCAAGAGTACTGTCTTTGAAGGCCATCTCAACTTTTCGCATAGCATCACCAAACTCTCTCATTTCAAATGCAATAAGCTTATCAAGCAGCTAGTCCTTGTCAACCTTCTTTACTTGCATGAATTCTTCAATTGCAGCTACCTTGTGATAGTAGGACTTAGGCAGAGATCTGAGAATTTTCATCACAACTTCCTTTTTGTTGAGAGTTCCCCCCATGGATTTTATCCCTGTGACAAGTTCATCAACTCTTTGCATAAAGGTTGATATGTTTTCATCATCATTCATCTTCAAACTTTCATATTTCACTTTCAAAATTTGTAACTTGGTTTCCTTCACATAATCATCTCCTTCATACAGATTTTTCAACTTTTCCCATACCTTATTTGTAGTTTCAAGATCCACAATTTTCACCAATATTGAGTTGGTTAATGAGCTTAGTAGAGCATCCTTTGCCTTGACATTTATCTCATATTATTTGATTTCATCTTCAGTCGTCATACCATTTTGAGGCATGGTGTATTCTGTTTCTGTAGCTTTCCCTACTTTGTAACCAAGACAAAGAAGATGGCTTTTCATCCAAGCCTTCTAGAGAGTATAATTCATTCCATCGAAATGTGGTGCTTCCTTCTTGTAAGACATTTTGGATATTCCTCATGTTGTTAAACTTTCTTCAGAGGAACTTGGCTTTGATACCAATTGTTGATATGTGCCAGACAACTAAGAGGGGGGGTGAATCAATTGTCTCAAAAACTTAAACACTTTCTACAATTAAACATTAATCACTTATCCAAAATTATTATGATTTAACAATGAATGCATGAAACCAGAAACTTAACCACATAAACAATATCAAACACAAGAGACACTAGATTTTACGTGGAAAACCCCAAGGTGGGGAAAAATCATGGAGAGGATTAACTATCAATATATATTGCAATCTTGAAATAATGATGTTCGATCTTGGTCACTTCATAGGCCTAACATACTGGCTTACTGCATCAACCTTAAACCTAGCAAGATTACAATAAGGGCTGTTAAAACATAAGGGTTGTTAAACCCTACTAGTGGCTCACTGCCACGATCAACACCTTTTTATATCTATGATTGAAGTACAACAATTCCTCTACTCTACTCTACCTCTATTCTACTCTTCTTCTTCTCTGTTCTGCCTCTTCTCTACTCTACCTCTTCTCTGCTCTACCTTTTTGGACCTTTCTTATGATCTTTTCATTTTTACTCAAGGACATCTTTTCGATGACTCAACTACAAGTATTTATACACTACATCAACCTTGGAATGATCATCAAGGTAAGCATTAGAATCATCAACCATTGGAACAAACTCCAAGTCAGCATTACAAATATTTACAAAATAGGTCTTGACCTATTACAACCTTATTTGAAGGAGATGAAGTAAAAGTGTATGTGGATCACACAATGCCTTAGTTGGGATTCAAACATGATCTTCCATGCTACAACATGCTTCCACAATATTCAAGGGATCTCCAGAATTACTAGGATTAACCAAGTCGGCTAAGACTGTTTACACACTACATTATCTGGGAATAATCTTCAAACACAGTCTCAATTCCTTAACGTGGACCAATGTGAAGATAGGAACATGATTATGAGATATCCACAAGCACGTTATAATCATCAGGAGCAATTGTACAACCTTTAACCACTTTACCCATAAGAATCTTCACACCAAAACACATGAACTTCACTATCTTCAACTGTCAGGAAAGAAAGATAGCTTGTGGAGCACCAAACCACAAACAATTACAACTGTAGGCACTCATTATCATCCTAGACTTCCCTCTAGAATCACAGAGAAAAATACTTTATTTCAGAGGAATGCGGAGCATAATTCTTTCTCCCTATCCCATCTGAACTTACAGAAAAAGCAGGTTTCACTCTGGTGAACAGAACTCACTCAGATCTTCATACGAAGGACTCAAACATACTTCTAACTTACTTCTAATCCAAAGACCATAATTTTAAAGTAATAATAAATGCGGTGCAATTTACCAGACTATTTTTTAGCATACATCTCACTGTTTGTTCTACACTTCACTATAACTCACTTGTTTCTTCCAGAGGCTAATTTTCTCAATATCCTCAACATACAAAGATTCTAAACAAGTAATAGAATAATATACAGTTGAAACCAATGACAAAAAAGATATGTTAACATCAATGACAACACCGATTATGCACATACTTGCAACATTTCTCTAGTGAATGAACCTTAAAACTTCCTTCATAACCACATTTCACAAAATGGTTCTACAATAATCATGACTACCACACTATGCAAAAACCATTACACATTTGTTATAATCACCTTAAAATATCAAAAGAACCTAAACATAGAGCAAAAAATTGTCTTAAAACATCCTCCTCCGATGACACAAAAAATAGTTATAAAAACTAATCAAAAATTGCTTGCAAAAGAACTAGACAACTAGATGCCTATAAATCTTCAATCACCAGGGAAGAGCCAATATAATTTGAATGTGATTTAAATGTACACTGTGGATTACATTATTTGTGCCATCAAACAAATAAGAAATCATATTTTGTATTACTTTTGACACCTGATAGTGGAGCCTACCAGGTGGAACCGGTCTTCTTAGGTCAAGAGGGCCAGTCAAGGCATGTCCTCAACCCCCTTACATCATCACTTAAGTGATGTGCTACCAGAAGTCATAATTCACTTAGAAAATATAAAAAAGTACAAACCCATCACTAAAAGCTTTTGTTTTTTAATTTCTAGGCTTTAGGGTTTATTAGGGTTTTAGGTTTGTAGGATTTAGGTCTTTTAAAAGTCTATCAAAACCCTAATTCTTCATCATACACACTTTAAACTTGCAACACACAATTTTGTCATGAGACACTCTATTGTAGAGAGACAAGGAACAGATAAAGATTTATTGAGTTTGAAGAGGAACTTTACCTTAGAGAACCTAGGTTTTAGGACTTAGTGATTAGGTCTTCAAGAAAATGTGACAAAACCCTAATATGCATCCAAAGGAATATAGACTAGAATAATGATCACTGAATGAACTCCTTGACACTTGAGATCTCTTATGACTACTGATGAAGACTGATACCATAAGGAGCAGGAACATGTACAAGTATGTGTCACTTGCCACTTGATCATTTCTAATACCCTGAAGAATCAATGATGAACAACAAATAGTACAAGCTACCAATGCCAAACAACAAATGCTACAAGCTACCAATGTCATTTTCACACATGCTACATGCATGTGACTAAACTTAATGACATCAATACCATATTGCATCAAACATGCTCTATTGAGAACACTCCATCTCTCATCATCACTTCATTACTAACATACCAATCCAACTGAGATCACTAGAGACAATTGAGATCACTCCATCTCCACCATTGACATCCCATCACTGACATCCAACTCAGAACATGTGACAAATCCATCAATGACAACATCCCATTGTAGGCATATCCAACATAAGATGATAACTGAGACCCTGAGAACAACAATGCCTTGTAATAAATCTCTTGATGACAACAATATTATTTTGACATCAATGACATAACCTAATCCAACAGAGCATGCCCTTGCATGACAGAGGCTAAATATAATCCAAAAGATGAAATGATTCAAATAGCAATGATGTCACCTTGAAGGTGGAGTTCTTATGAGGATGAAGATCTTTCAACTCATAAGGAGATGGATGATGATTCCAAATCTATAACAAACACACACAATACAAACACAAATCTGTAACAATAAAGCAATAAATGATTTGAATGTTCTTTGCTCCAATATCATAAGTTTGCAATATCCATATAGATTCATAATGAATTCAAAAAAACACTTATATATACTTTCCCACTAACATTCATGGAATTAAATCACAAAAGTTGACAAAGAGGTGTGGAGAAGTTTGTCATTGATGTCAAGAAAAGAGAAGAGTTTGTTAGTAATGTTGAGTTGGATGCATGCATTGGAATTGGTTGGGCATTGATATGGTATTGATATACAAGAGTATTCATGTTGATCTTCAGGATGGTCTTATGATTTCATGATCATATGTCTTCCAATGTCTTCTTGTTAGGATTCCTCATGACAACATGTATTAGTTCGGTATGGGGTTGGAAGAGTTCTCATATCATTATAAGGTGGATCAACATATGTTAGATGTTTGCATATATGTTTGGTTAATTTTTAAAGGACTACATTGCAATGCAAATAGGAGTATTGATAATATACAAGGGCACTCTACACCATGTTGAATTAGAGTTTTTATGGTATTGATAGTGGTTTCTTATTGCTTCAATACTCAAACGTTCACAGGTCATCATAGGATAAAAGGAAAAAGATGGTAGAGTGTGGCAGAGGTTCATGATTCACATAACATCAAGAATTATTTCATTCAAGAATAGTTCATGTATGATGCATTCATGCTCTAAAGATCTTCAAAAAGTCACATGATAAAGAGATGCTTTGTTCTTATGTTGGATGACTAGTTGGATTGAATCATGATGATGTTGGATCAGATCACTTTGATGTCTTTAATGCAGTGACAAAAGGATTAGTATGACTATGCTCATCAAGATATTATGTTGGATTTAGACTTGAGGAATGTCATATGTCCTTCCTAAGATATTAGGATCCTTCTTAAGGCTAGGGGTTTTTCCTTCCTAAGAAGTTAAAAGATCAAAGTATGATATGCCTTCATGTGGTGTGGTGCCCTCAGAGATGTTGTCAGAGTTTGGTCATTAGATACTTCATAGGAGATGTTGTATGCCCTCAGAGATCTCATATTATCTTGTCATGTCATATATGTCTCATTTGTGTCCTTGTTCCTAACCATCACCAAAGGAGGGCATTTTACGTTCTTTTTTAAAGTTGACCAGGCCAACTGGTGAAAAGGACTTAAGTTATAAACTCGAGCCATCATCCCTCGTAAGGTGACCAGCCCTATCACCTAGGGGCACTGATGGTTGCAAGTTTGTTTTTAAACGGATTCAAAACAAAATTGGGATTGTCTATTTGGTGAGTAGGATATAAGAATCAACGAATGAAATTCAAACTAAATTCAAAATACAACGGTTTAGCTTCTTGCTAGAAATTGATGGGTAGAGTTAGTTAGAAGGTTTTCAACTATTCATATTCCATTTCTAATTGATATGTATGGCCAAAGAATTTTATGAAAAGGGTTGTGTGATGTTTCAAAAGGTAAGTATTGGTTTTTTAGACTGAGATGAAGGATACCTACATGTAGATATGAATTTGATAAAATATTGAGTAGGTATGAAGACATATTAAGGAGTTTGAAGTTGATAAAATCTAGTGTCCTTTGGGAGACAATGAACTTAAAAGGTGGCAAAGAAAAGAGTTGATCACAAGTTCATACTATTTTTTTTGTGTGATATAAGATGTAGGGTTTGTTTGTGTATCATAGAGGCATAATGCAAGCAGTATGTTTTTGATGGATAGAGAAGCAGATAATAATGCAGAGACAATCTGAGGTACAAAACAAGAAACAAAGCGCGTGAGGGTTTAGCATGAAAATATAGTTCTTGAAGATCATTGGATGATGAAGACATAATAGTAATGTAGATATAAAATGCTAATTCTAGAGAATGAAAAATGGTTGCAAAGATATTCTTCAAATAGAAACATCAGTTTTTAAAGGTATGGGTTTTATGTTTTATATTGCAGAGAGTAATCATATGCATAGAATGCTCATATGAATCATTGATTTTTAAGAAGCTTCAAACAACATGCAATTTTTTTTTTGAACTGGTGCAAGGGTTGTTGTGAGTGAGTGACTCATTGTATGTTCAAGAGTTGTATATGTGTGTTATGTGTCATTAGAATCCTGAGTTGATATGTTGAAGTGTTCATTTAGAAGTTGAATTGAATATATGCGGAACTAGGTGTATGTTCAAAGATCCTATGAAAATGTTGACACAAGTAACTAAGATTGTGAGTGTAGATGCAGATAGGATATTTTCTTTTACAGGTTGAGACATATGATCATAATATAGGTACATGTGAATGGGATTTATTTCTAGAACTGCATCATGACATCATTGTGGTTAGGAGTTCATCTTTTCTATACTATTATTTTGTAATCTTGATGAGGGAGACATAAGATATGTGATAGAGTTTATTTGTAGAGAAATTTGTATACAAGGAGAGATAAGGATTGGTATGAGAATTGGGGAGAGTATGAATGATGTTGCATTGTAGAGAATTAGGGTAACCCCTTGAATCAATTTTTCTTTCTCATTTACTTGTTTTTGCAAGTGAGGCACTTGTATTAGCTAGTGAAGCACCTGATAGCCAATGAGGCACATTTTACCAATGAGGTATTTGTACTTGCCAGTGATGATGCAGAGGCATCCAGACTATAACATTCGCATATAGCATGAATGTCTGCAGACCAACCTCATCATCATCATATTCCCTAAAACTACCAACATCATCATATTTCGGCTTTACTCTGTCAGCATCATGTTTCCGAAAACCAACAGCATCATCATATTGCGGACACTCGCAATCATCCTCCTGCCGACTACTATTCACCTCCTCCGCTTTCCTCCTAACATCATCATCATGATGTTCAGCGGGCGCAAACATCCTCCGGTTGCACTGTTCATCAGGCTCCGAACTCCATCGTCATCATCATATGCAACACTTCCTTCGTCAGCAGGATATTCAACATCCGGTTGTCCCAAATATCCTGATGACGTTCACCTTCAGCAGCTTACCTTCGATGCTCCGCTACCCGACGACACAAGCAACAGCATCATGATATAAATTATCCGGTTCTCTTCGAAACCTCCTGATGACGCTAATACACTTTCTGCCGATGCCGATACTTAACGACAGCAGGATGAACTCGCATAGGGGGGATATCTCAATATCCTGATGACGATGACGTCATATCCTGATGACGATGACGTCACCCAATATCCTGATGACCTTCTCAACACTTAGCCAAAAACACGAACTTTCTCTTCCGCATCTACTCGCGATATGCGGATGATTGGCACTCCCGATATGATGATCCTGATGCCGATGCACTCCTCGGCTCCTCCTGCTGATGATCACCCCGACGAACTCACACTTCATGCAATCGACAACATCATGCCGATCTCCTCCCCTTATTCGGATGATGATGTCTGACCTGACTGCAGGATATTTGCAGAAATATCCTGATGATGCCGTCTTCACGAACTTCTGCACTTAGCGAAATCTCTCTTCGCCGATCCACCAGGGATGACCCGATCCAACTCAGGGTGATCTTCCAACTCAGTCAGCTTATCAACTCGACCTAGCACATGAGGATGCTAGGGTCTTCAACATCTCTTGACTGCGATCCTGCACACCTGCATGCAAACAAACAAACTACTACCTACCCTAATGTACATTACCATTCCACCGATCAGACAGATCAACCGGTGGAATGGATTAGGAAATCCATGCAGCCACGCAAACCAGCAGATCGATTATACAAAGGAGATCAACAGAAAATGAAACAGGATCTTTATTGATTCAAAGATGCAATACAATATGATGTTCCTCACACAGAACACTCAACTCCTCTGCTGGATGCAACACTACACTGCCGATCGATGATCTCTACAATCAACCGATCTCATGCTTATAAAGATTTCCCTATGAGTACTACTGACCCAACTCCAAGCGGCTGGGAACTCTCCAGGCGGCTGGGAGATCCCACCGAACATACATCATGACAGCTGTTATAACTAACTAGCTAAAAATAGCAAAAGCCTGGTCAGCATGATCTTATCCTGATCAGCATGACCTTATTACATGCATTTGGTCTAACAGACCTTCTTGGAAACACAAACAAGACCTAAACTACTAACTGCCTCATGAAGGCCAGCTGTCAGGTAGGTGCTCCTGCACCATACTCCCCAACAGAAAAGAACTCATGTCCCATGAGTTTAGTATGGGGAAGTCCTCCATCGTTACACTTTGCTTTGTCAGTCTTCTGACCTGCTCCAGCTTTGTCTGCTGCGGTCTCTTGGCTGCTCCAAGACTTCTGCACTGTAACTTGCTTTCTGGCAAGTAAATCATCATGCCTGTTGATGTAGGCCTTCTTCTCACATACCCTGTGTTTGTCAGGTTGCCTAACCAGAACCTCTGGCTGAACTACCTCTTGAACTTCTGAAGTGTTCAAGTCTATCTTCCTTTCAACTCTTATAGGACAAACAATAGTCCCAACTATGACAACATCCTTGTCATTCCTTTCAACTGATGGTTGGTTGCACCCCTGTTTCTGAACCTGCTGCTGACCTCTGTCAGTCACAACTGAAACTGTCTTCAGCTTGTTGTCTGTAACAACTCCTTTCTCTGCAGTGTCCTGAACTGCCTTTATGCCTGCTCCTCTAGGCATCTGCACAAATTCCTTCTTTCCCATTAAAATGATTTGAGCTGCCTTCTGTGCTGCAGCTTTTGCCTGCAATGGCATCAACTTAATAATCTTCCCATCCTTCTTGATGGTGTAGGTATTAGCATACCCATCATACAGTACCCTTCTGTCAAATTGCCATGGTCTACCCAACAGTAGGTGACAACATTCCATAGGCAATATATCACACAAAATTCTATCCTGATATGGTCCAATCTAGAAATCCACATATGCCTGCTCAGAGACAAAAAGTGATTGCCTATCACTCACCCAAGATGCCTTGTAAGGGTGTGGATGTGGAATCCTTTCCAGCTTCAGTTTATCAACCATCTCCTGAGATACCATGTTGTCTGTTGAACCAGTATCAATGACAACCTTACATACCTTACCTTTGCTCTTACATGCGGTTTTGAAAAGAGCTCTTCTTTGCATCATATCCTTTGATGCCTGCCAACTAATTCTCCTTAACATCAATGATTCTCCACTCTCTGGATAGCCAAAATTCTCAGGACCTCTGTTTGAACTCTGTGCACTTTCTTCTTCTTTCTCTTCTTGTACCAGTTGTACCCTCTTGTCACTTGTTCTATCATTTCTGGATGATGAACCTTTGTTTTCTGGACATTTGAAAGATGGATGACCAAACTCTCCACAGGTGTAACACTTTCCTGAAAATGTAGTAGAACCTCTACCACCTCCAAATCTTCCTCTATTACCTTTCCATCCACCTCTGAAATCAGACTGTCCCTGTCCTTTACCAGTGTCTTCTTGAACCTCATTGGTTTGCTTTTGTGCAGGGGCTGCTCCTCTTCCCCTATTGTTTCCTCTTCCTCTCATGGACTTATCATGTCCTCTATTCAGCTTTTCTTCAATCCTGATTGCCATTTGATAACAATCCTCCACATTCTTAGGGTTAGCTAAAACTAACTCATCCTGTATGTTAAACCTTAAACCAGCCAAGTACCTAGCCACCTTTTCTACCTCATTCTCATGATGACCAGATCTCATACTCAACAGATAAAATTCCTCAGTATAGGCTTTCACATCCCTGTCTTTCTGCTTTAAAAATTGCAGCTTCTTAAACATCTGGATTTCATAATCCTTTGGCAAGAATTTACCCTTGATCCTTGCTACCATCTTATCCCAAGAAGTGATCTTAGACTTCCCTTGTTTCCTTCTCTCAGATTGTACATAATCCCACCATACCAAAGCATGACCTCCTAACTTGGTCTTTGCAATTTTTACCTTCTGATCCTCAGCAACATCTTCACATTCAAAGTGATTATCCAGTGCAGCAATCCAATCCAACAACTCATCTTCATTCAAGCTTCCAGTATATTTGGAAACATCAACCTTTACCTTAGGTTTTTCACTCTGCATTGCCTTTAACAGTTTTGCCAACCTCTGGTCTTCAGCATCCAGATCTTCAGCTACCTCTTCATACTCTTCAACAGTATCTGCATCTTCTTCAGACTCACTGTCTTCCACTTCCCTCTTTTTGTTCTTTTCCAGGGCTGTCAGCCTGGCTTGAAGTGCTTCAGCAAGCTCCTTCATCTTCCTCATCTCTCTAGCACGTTTCTCCTTCATCTCCTGCAATTCCCTTGCAGTACCACTACCTTTAGGAGGCATTTTGTCAACCTCTCAATCAACACACAACACAATCAACTCTATCTCTACCTCTGCCCTTTCGGTGACAGAATCAACACACAACAGCCCAGACCTTTTGCTGAGCTCTGATACCACTATGATGCAGAGGCATCCAGACTATAACATTCGCATATAGCATGAATGTCTGCAGACCAACCTCATCATCATCATATTCCCTAAAACTACCAACATCATCATATTTCGGCTTTACTCTGTCAGCATCATGTTTCTGAAAACCAACAGCATCATCATATTGCGGACACTCGCAATCATCCTCCTGCCGACTACTATTCACCTCCTCCGCTTTCCTCCTAACATCATCATCATGATGTTCAGCGGGCGCAAACATCCTCCGGTTGCACTGTTCATCAGGCTCCGAACTCCATCGTCATCATCATATGCAACACTTCCTTCGTCAGCAGGATATTCAACATCCGGTTGTCCCAAATATCCTGATGACGTTCACCTTCAGCAGCTTACCTTCGATGCTCCGCTACCCGACGACACAAGCAACAGCATCATGATATAAATTATCCGGTTCTCTTCGAAACCTCCTGATGACGCTAATACACTTTCTGCCGATGCCGATACTTAACGACAGCAGGATGAACTCGCATAGGGGGGATATCTCAATATCCTGATGACGATGACGTCATATCCTGATGACGATGACGTCACCCAATATCCTGATGACCTTCTCAACACTTAGCCAAAAACACGAACTTTCTCTTCCGCATCTACTCGCGATATGCGGATGATTGGCACTCCCGATATGATGATCCTGATGCCGATGCACTCCTCGGCTCCTCCTGCTGATGATCACCCCGACGAACTCACACTTCATGCAATCGACAACATCATGCCGATCTCCTCCCCTTATCCGGATGATGATGTCTAACCCGACTGCAGGATATTTGCAGAAATATCCTGATGATGCCGTCTTCACGAACTTCTGCACTTAGCGAAATCTCTCTTCGCCGATCCACCAGGGATGACCCGATCCAACTCAGGGTGATCTTCCAACTCAGTCAGCTTATCAACTCAACCTAGCACATGAGGATGCTAGGGTCTTCAACATCTCTTGACTGCGATCCTGCACACCTGCATGCAAACAAACAAACTACTACCTACCCTAATGTACATTACCATTCCACCGATCAGACAGATCAACCGGTGGAATGGATCAGGAAATCCATGCAGCCACGCAAACCAGCAAATCGATTATACAAAGGAGATCAACAGAAAACGAAACAGGATCTTTATTGATTCAAAGATGTAATACAATATGATGTTCCTCACACAGAACACTCAACTCCTCTGCTGGATGCAACACTACACTGCCGATCGATGATCTCTACAATCAACCGATCTCATGCTTATAAAGATTTCCCTATGAGTACTACTGACCCAACTCCAAGCAGCTGGGAACTCTCCAGGCGGCTGGGAGATCCCACCGAACATACATCATGACAGCTGTTATAACTAACTAGCTAAAAATAGCAAAAGCCTGGTCAGCATGATCTTATCCTGATCAGCATGACCTTATTACATGCATTTGGTCTAACAGACCTTCTTGGAAACACAAACAAGACCTAAACTACTAACTGCCTCATGAAGGCCAGCTGTCAGGTAGGTGCTCCTGCACCAAGTGAGGCATTTTGTGTAGCCAGTGAGGCATTTCAGAGTGGTTTTTCTTCCCCTTGAGAGTTTTCCACTCATCAGATCAGGTGTTATATTTCTTGTTTGTCTTCATATGTTCATGTGTCCTAATGATTTGTTCATAAGTTCCTGATTCAGACTTTTCATTATCATATTTGTGCATATGTGTTTAACGGATCATTGAAGTCTTCCTCTCTCTTTGTCTTGTAAGTTAAAAGGTATAAAAAGTTTTAAAAGTTTATATAATACTGATTCACCCCCCTCCCCCTTTTAGTGTTGTCTTGTACTCCAACAAGTGGTATCAGAGCATAGGTTCCCTATAGAAGTCTAACTAGCTTGGGTAGGTCCTGATAGTGGAGTACCATGGGAAAGTGTAAAAGAAATAGAGAAAAGAAAGAAGCCAAGCAAAAGGTTGAACAACAAACCTCAGTCAAGTCATGTGATGAGTTGTTGCATGAGTCATCCTTAAAAATTGATACAAAGTGTGATAAAGAAAATGACTTTACTATTGAGATTGATGACAAAGAATGAGATCTCTTTCTGGATGAAGATGGTCATGAGTTTGATGAAAATGATTGTGAAGTTGATTTAGAAGGTGAACTCTTGTGTGCCTTAGATCAGATCAAGCAACTTAGAAAGGAGAATCAGAGATTAGGAGACCAACTTCAATGAGAAAAAGACTCTAAAGACAAGGTATGTTCAAATTTTGCAAAAGTTTCTTTAGAGTTTAAAGAGGCATGAAATTAGATTGTAGTATTAAAGAATCATGTTGAAGAATCTGACAAATTGATAATTGGTCTAAAATCTAAAATAGAAGAAGTTAAAAGAGTTGTTTTTACTAAATCTGATCTTGAGGTGGAAAAAATTGAATGTCTAAAATTAGAAGCGGAAATTGTCTATCTGAGAAAAGATTATGAAGGTCTCAAGGTTCAGTCCAAGAAATATGAGGAGTTTGAAGAAAGCACAAACAAGTTGAATGACATGTTGAGAAAATAAAAGCATTACAAGGACAATATTGGTCTAGGTTATGAAGGAGAGTGTTCAAAAGCTAGAAATGTACCTAGGAAGAAGATAAACTTAAGTTATCATGTTGTTGCTCCTAAAGATGAAGGAAGGAAGACAATTAGGTTCACAAAATCTGTACCCCCCAAGCAAACAATGAGGTATAATTACTCTCAATTCCATGGTTATTTCTATGCATGCCATTTTTATGGTTAGAAGGCTAGAGATTGTAAAAGAAATGGTTTTGGATGGAATAAAGAGAAAAGTTTTTATAGCTGGTCAAATCAGGACTACAATACTTTACGCTATAAGTGTAATATGTTTGGGAACAAAGCACAGTGATGCAAAAGAAGGTTGATGAAATCATCTAGAGATTATATGTTCAAGCAAAAGAAGAAATCCTTTCAGGTATAGAGAAGAAAGCAAGAGATAGGAGAATAAAACTCTAATCTTGTGCATATTGCATAATAGACATCTCTATATGCATAAGGGATAGCATGACCTCGAGGGAAGTGACTTTTTGTCTCTTCATTTTATTCCCTTGAAAATGACAAAGACTAGAGATGTCTTTGAAAGTTTTTTTTAAAGTGAATGTAGAGTGAAGTTTTGTATCAGTCTTGGATAGAGTTAGCAAGTGTTTGGTTGCTTTGTTTGTTAATGAAGATTTTCATGATGATCTTCAAGGCATTTCTAGGTGGATAACAATTGTTCCTTACTGCAAGTATCATGACAAATATATAGTGTGAAAATAGTGACAAGTGTGATCAAACAAAAAAATTTCTCTCTGAATTGGAAGATTTGAGATAGGTCCTAGGTTGTGGTGGTGTTTGCTTTCACAATAGTCTAATGATAGTAATACTATGACTCAGTGTGAAATGATAGACAGATATCAATGCGTTATTGATGGTATTCAGTATTCTCTGTCATTGATATATAGTAGCAACATGATGTTTGTTAGATCTGTATCAGTGCATTCCTTGTATTGGCAGAAGTCTTATATGCATGATCAGACTTTGTGCTGACATTTAGTTTTATTGTAGTGGTTGAATGCGAGAAAATAGTGTGATGTTGGCATCTCTAGTGGCAAAAGGTGCAATTTGTGTATACTCATGTTGTTCATGGATATTGATGGGCAGAAACATGTGATAACATGTGGAAGAGATATCCAATAGGTGATGGTGCTTTAAATAAGTGATAGAGTTCATGTGATAACTTGATCATGTTGAATCACCTTATTTTGTTGATCATGGCTCCAATATCAATGATCATATCAGGGCTTGGTGATCATCTTCATGTTTCTAGATCTACTTCATGTTGCTCTTTTCTTTAGAGTTCATATAGTGATAAGAGTTTGCTAAAAAGGTGATCAGGTTGGTATACAAAGGTGATGTTGTTGGTATTATGGATCATCATGTTGGTGCTCATAACTAAATCAATCTAATTGTGTCTCCATAAGGTCTTCATGATAAGGATGCTCATCATTGAAGTCAGAGATTTCATGCAGATGACAGGAAAAACAAGGTTAAATTGTTTGCATCAAAGTTTGATTGACATTCATCATGCATGCATTGGTTGGATTAGAATGATATAGTGCTAACAGAACAGTCATGAAATCCTGAACAGAGGAATATGGCAATCACGAGGTTTTTTTTGTAAACTTGTATTCTCACTTTGATAGGTTTGTATATATATATATATATATATATATTTTAAGAGGTTTACTCATCATGTACATCATAGTCAACCTTGAAAGATATCTCTAAATTTTAGGAGAATTTGTCAGAAGCTTCAAGTCCTGCACACCTCAGATAATTTGCATATCTTTGATCCCAATCAATCTAGTTAAAAATTGAAAAGTCTTTGTCAATAACATGAATAGGGTTTGGAGGTCATTCAAGGTCTATTAACAAGTTTGAAGATTTAAGGTTGAGAATCCTAAAAAAATTGGAATCATCACAAAAGGTATTCACTGTATTGTCAAGGATCTACATTGCATGCAAAGACAGTTGAGGATAGTCATAGTGATCAAGATTAAAAGAGAATAGGACTGTAAAAGGATAACAAAGTTTAGAGGTCCTTGTCTGTATTTTTGGACAGTGTATGAGGATCCTGCCAAAGGAATATAGATAAGTGTAAGGGAAAGTCTCAAAACTAGAAGGTTTCCACAAGTCTGCAATAGCCTACATATACAATATAAGGTCTAAGATAGTCTTTTTAGGGTAACCATCCTTGTCAAAGATTTAACATGGGTCTGCCTCTTCAAGGACTATCATTGGTAGGCAGTGAATGATTGATAAAAATCCTAGGGTTTGTAGGGTCAGTTATCAGATGCAAAATTTCACTTTGACATATTCCCTCTTTCATGCTGCTGTGATAGAACAGTGAGCTCTCACATTTTCCTTCTCTTCATAATAATGATGACTAGTTGCCTATTTTGATAGGGGGAGCAAGTAATTTGTCATTGAATGACAAAGAGGGGGAGTGAGAGAGGTAGTGCTGTTAGTTTTGCCATTAATGACAAAGGGGGAGATTGTGGAGAAGTTTGTCATTGATGTCAAGAAAAGAGAAGAGTTTGTTAGTAATGTTGAGTTGTTGAGTTTGATGCATGCACTGGAATCAGCTAGGCATTGATATGGTATTGATATACAAGGGCATTCATGTTGATCTTCAGGATGGTCTTATGCTTTCATGATCATATGTCTTCCAATGTCTTCTTGTTAGGATTCTTCATGACAACATGTATCAGTTTGGTATGGGGTTGGAAGAGTTCTCGTATCATTATAAGGTGAATCAGCATATGTTAGATGTTTGCATATATGTTTGGTTGATTTTTAAAGGACTACATTGCAATGCAAACAAGAGTATTGATAATATACAAGGGTACTCTACACCATGTTGAATTAAGGTTTTTATGGTATTGATAGTGGTGTCTTATTGCTTCAATACTCAAATGTTCACAGGTCATCACATGATCAAAGGAAAAAGATGGCAAAGTGTGGCAGAGGTTCATGATTCACATAACATTATGAATTGCTTCATTAAAGAATAGTTCACATGCATGATGCATTCATGCTCCAAAGATCTTCAAAAAGTCACATGATAAAGAGATGCTTTGTTCTTATGTTGGATGACCAGTTGGATGGAATATGTGATGATGTTGGATCAAATCACTTTGATGTCTTTAATATAGTGGAAAAAGGATTAGTATGCCTATGCTCATCAGGATATTATGTTGGCTTTAGACTTGAAAAATGTCATATGCCATGCCTGAGATGTCAGGAGCCTTCTTAAGGCTAGGGGTTTTGCCTGTTGGTAGTGATCCAACATCTCTTGCGAGATTTGTGGCATGGCTTAACTGCCTCCTATGGATTCATTAACTTTGGCGGTTGTATCAGGCATTAATAGGTTAACCTTTTGGTGTAATGGCAACCGTGTTTCTAACAATTGGTATCAGAGCCAAAGGTTTCAGGTTCAAATCTCCCCCGCGAGTGATGCTAGGGAGGATTGTTGGCAATGAGCCAGCATCTCTCGTGGGATTTGTGACATGGCTTAATCACCTCCCATGGATTCATTAAATATGGCGGTTGTATTGGGCATTAACAGGTCGACGTTTTGGTGCAACGGAAACCATGTTTCCAACATTGCCTTCCTAAGAAGTTGAAAGATCAGAGTATGATATGCCTTCATGTGTTGTGGTGCCTTCAGAGATGTTGTCAAAGGTTGGTTATTAGATACTTCACAGGAGATATTGTATGCCCTTAGAGATGTTGTGATATTATCTTGTCATATCATATATGTCTCATTTGTGTCCTTGTTCCTAACCGTCACCAAACGCGGGAACTTTATGTTCTTTTTTAAAGTTGACCAGGCCAGCCAGTGAAAAGTGTTGGAAACAATGTAGGTAACTAAGAGGGGGGGTGAATTAGTTATCTTAAAACTTTTCTTCCTTTTTATTTTATTCTATTATCTTAGCAATTAGTGAAATATCAAAACATGAGAGCATAACCAAACATAAGAACAGAAATGATATTGACACACATAACACAAGGATTTTAACATGGAAACCCTGTTAAGGGAAAAATCATGGGGTGACTAACCCAAGATTGTATTCTCTGTTAAAAGAATAAAGGAGTACAAATGGCACTTTCCAGTTAGGGCTCACTACCTAAGCACACTACTCACAAGGGGCACACTGCCTACAAGAGTCACACTGTCTATAGAACTTATAGAAGATATCCAAGTATTTGAACTGATGAGAAGCATCTAGATATGCAAGAGTTTAGTTCTGGTTAGGCACAATATACTGATCTAGCACATTTCATTCTTCCTCTGCTCAATGCTGCTATTCTGTCACATTCCAGGCTTAAAGTGTTGTCCACACACTTATCTATGCTTTTCTTCATAGATTTCTACTTGAACCATATCATCCACACACTCACAAGCTTGAATTTGCTGGATATATATATCCGCATTAAGAATTTCCTTCAACTTCTTAGTCGGCAACAAGAACACTTGAGATATTTGCAAGTTATTGATCTATTAGCTGAATCCATGCTTGATTAATGATGTGCATCAAAAACTTAGGCATAAAATTCATTAATCATGTTAGCCAATAATGTATAATTCCACAAATTGCTTGATCAACATCTTTTGCACATTTGGATTGAAGTCTGATACTCTGTCGGTCAATTCTTCCTCTGTTTGCTCTACCTGACTGGAACCCAACACTCAGATGTTCATATCTTTTTCATGCTTTATCACCGCAGGCTAAATCTCTAGAATACAATAGTCATGATACCCCTCTTGACTTATCCAAGTCCATAGCTTACTAAGTTACACCATCTGAGAGATCTGGACCTGATTGTTGGACCATGTAACATACTCTGTTCTTGTTCACCGGACCAGAGCAATCTCCAATCTGACTTCCAATATAGACATATTATGTATTGTGGATGTGTGGGATAGACTTTGTTGCCATCAATGACAACACTTATGACACAGTGTCTCTTGCCAACAATCTCCCCCTTTGGCATTGATGGCAACACTTGGTGAAAAATGACTAAGTGTCAGAGTAACTCCCCCTTTGTTTGTGCTCTATTTCTTTACACTGCTTTATTGGAGCTCCCTTTTTGTTGGATTCCTCTTTTTTCATTGCTCTTCACTCCCCCTTTGACATCAATTGCAAAGGGTGGAATCCACATACCAAAATTGTGCAAAAATTATTATATACATGGCCGCATATGTATATACAAATCATACATTATACTTACATATATTTAAATATAAAGGTTGTCTTCAACTATAGAATTTATGTAGCCCAACTCCTCTTCATTCTATCCAAAATGGATATGTGTCCACTTAATAAAAATGCATATGCTTCTACCCAATTTAAATCTATTGGATTACTGGTTCAAGTTGTACTTTGAGCATTTGTTAAAGCATCATGCAATACCTCTAACTTAGGGAGGATTATTCCCCTAAGTTCACCCATTCTATCCATCAAATTCCTCTTCTCCTTAACCAAATTATTTATCTCATTTATGATAACAACTTCTTGACATTCTTGGTTTACCAAAGAGATGGTAAGAGGATCAAAATTCTAGGACAGGCTTAACAACTTTTCTTCTTGTTCTTTCATCTTCTTTTCAATGTCCACTAAAACTTTAGGCCAGGATAAACAAAATTTATATATATATCCTCCATCCTTAAGGGCATTTTCAATGCTCTTTATTCCAATGTCTAAGGTTATTCTGTCATTGTTAATTAGTCCTTGTACCTCACTAAACCTTTTTTTAGAGAAGTCTTTTTGGATCTTAGTTTCTACCAATTTTTCAAGAGATTCAAAGTGAGAATTGACAAAGTTAACCAAGTTTTTCAGGTTACCTGATGGAGAGGCAGATGCATCCTTTTGATATGTAGGCATGATCTTCTCTAGTACATTGGATGCAATATTCAATAGTTCACTGTCCTCCATGTGTGATTTTAGAAGTTTCTCTTTTGCTTTGGCCTGAGCAAAAGATGCTACTTTCATTATCTGGACCGGAGAGAGAGTCAAAATTTAGTGGCCCTTGAATCAACTCAGGTTCATCTAGTTCCATCATTTCTTTGTCTAGGAAATTTTGTACTATCTCTATAGTGTCTCTTGCTGGTGATTAGACTTCTTTCCTTTAGAGATATCAGGACTGACCGGTTTTGATAAGTCATCACCAACCTTTTCTACTTGTTCATTTTTTTTGCCTTACCCTCTCTCTCTTGATTCTCCTTCTCTTCTCTTCTTCCTTCCTCTTCTTCTTTAGTGCCCAAAAGATTTGTCTTGACAGCTGTGGGATCCGGAGGGGTCATATTACCAGAGTTTACTGTAATGTGAACATCCTCTTCTAGAACAGAGGAGTCTAAGTCTTTAGATTTTTCTTCATCTAATTTCTTTCATCCTTCGACATCCTTGTCAGAGAATTCTTCATTGATTACTTTTAATCCTTTAACATCCATGGTAGAAGGCTCTTCATTTGTTTCCTCTACAATAGGAAGATTAAATCTCTTCAAGGCTTTTCAAAGAATTTCTTTGGATTCATCAGCTATTTGATCAGTTTCTCCAAGCATGAGTTTGTTCATTCTGGACATGCTCTGGAAATCATCTTTACTACCCTTGAGAACCATGTTTATTTTCTTGGGAGTGATAGAAGGACATAGTTGTATCATTATCTACTCCCAGATCTCCATGTTTTTTTCTTTTGCATTCTCTTTTCTCATCTACAGTACTTTTTCTAGGCTTTTAGGAATTAATGAAATTATTTCAATGAAGGCTTTGTTATAGATGTTCAAATACCTGATAGTTGCCTCCTCAAGTATTCTCTTGTCTGCATCATTGTATTCATCATAAAATTCTATCACAGGCTGCAGGTTTTCATCCACAGTGATCTCTTTGATGATATCTTCAATTGAGAGAGTGGTTTTTTCAACAAATTCCTCTATTTTCTCTTCCTCACTTCTACTGCTAGAGGACTTCCTAGAAGTTATTTTCTTCTTCATTTTCCTAATTTCTTCATCTGATCCTGTCTCTTCATCATATTTTTGGCTCACATATGTTCTTGTGGCCTTGGTCTTCATTCTCTTTTCTCCTTTCCTAGATGGCTTGACTTCTAGTTTGGTAGTCTTTGAGATTTTAGGCGGGACAAGAATAGAACTTTTGGAAGATCTAGTATGGGAGGAGGCTTGCACCAGAATGCTTTCTTTCCTTGCTTCTTGTCTTTCTTTTTCTAACTTCTCTATTTTCTCTCTGTTTGCATCAACTGCCTATTTTGATATGCCAAATCTTTTGGCAACTTCTTCAACTTCCTTTCTTACTTTTCTCTTCATCTCAGGCTGCCTTAACTCAACATGTATTTTTATGCTTAGCTCTTCAAAGGTGCCAAACCTTTCTGCTTCAATGTCTTTATGTTGGCTCAGTAAGTGTTGAACATGTACATCCAAAATGTTTTCATCGACCTCATATCCCATGGGCATTATCCACATAGTTCTTGGCTCAACTGCCTCTATTAGGCATTGATCAATGTCAACCATGAAGCAGACTATGTCTTTGTATTTCTCAACTATTAACTATCGTATTCTTTCTCTAGCTTGCATCATGCTCTAGAAGTTCTTGAAGTAAGATCAGAGTTTTGGGCTTGTGCATCACCAAGTCCATACATGTAATCTCTAATTTGAATTGCAACTGGTTTATCATTTTTCCAGACCCAACCCTTTGATCCAGGCAACTCATTCATATAGTAGAAAAATAGACACAATATTAGACTACCATATTTGAAAGAGTTTTTCTTATCTTTCTTGATCTTCTCCAAGTTTTTCATCAATTGACTCAATAGAAGCTCACACAGATCATAATCTGCATTTTTCTTCAGCATCTGATATGCAGCATAGATTACAGTACCAGACACAGAATTTTCCCTACTTGAGTGGTAGATTTTGTAGCCAATTATCATTGAAGAAAACTTGACATTTGGATCCACAATGTCATCTATAGTCATTTCTCTCCTATCAAATTTTGACCCGGTGGCTTCAGTTACCATTTGGTTCTTTATAGATTTGAGTGTGGGTAACCCACCATTTGAGTGCAGTCTGGTCACAGCCCTGATGGCATCTTTGGTTATCTTGAATGGCTTCATTAGCCACATAAAATTATCATGCATCCTACTTAGAACATACTAGACCCATTTGTCTTCTACAAAAGATGAAAAATGTATGCAATGTTCGAAATGTTTGTCCCTTGGGGTCTTGAATTTAGGTCTGAGTTTAAAATTCTCATGCATTAACTATTTTTAATATATGTCAATCAATTTTGAGTCTACAAAATCTTCGATGTTTGCATGGATATAAACCCTAATATCTTCTACATGCAAGACACTGTGCAGAATACTAGAAAACACACCCAAGGGATCAATTTCTAGTGACTTGTAAGGGTGTTTCTTGAATTTTGGTCTCAGCCTTTCAGAGATATTAACAACCATTGGAGTAGCCATTCTAGCAAAGAAATCTGGAGAGAGTTTGCAGAAGAGAAGTACCTTTTCACATCTTAGGGTTTGAAGTAGATGTCAGAGTGATTTTTTGTTTGAATTTGATCTTCATCTTGAACTTGAGTAAACTGTAGGATCTCTTCTCAGAGCTTTTTTCTCTTCTTTGTTTTGAATGTAAAGTGTGATAAATGGTGAATGAGGACCCTTTTATCCTTTCACGAAACCTAATTTGTCATTGTAATAAATGCACAACCTTTCAAGTCAACCGATTACCTTGTTTCTTAAGTGAGCCTTTGAATCGTCTTACAGATTTTTCAACCTTGTATCTTAGTGATTTGATAACACATATCAGCTTTATAGACTTGCTTCTGGATCTCCAAGTTAGAATATTGTAAGTTCAGATCATATCAGATCAATTTGTATTTACTCTATTAACACTAGATGGATGCTGGAACCAGATCTACTCAAGTGGTCATAAACCTTGTGAAAATTTCATGCGGACCTCTCACATTCTGACTGAAAGTTCTTTGAAGGATTTTCTAGGAACCCTTTAATCTGCAACCTCAGATGTTTACTTAATGTGCTGAATCTAGGCACTTACCGACTGGCTGGGGGAAAATGATTCTCTCTGTAGCTCCACCTAAGCTAGAGTTCACTTTTTAATTTCTGGAAGGTTAACAGCACCGGATTAAAATAGCTGCCAAGTCTTGCTCATCTCCTTCTGAATCTCATCTGCATTTACTTTTCCTTTGCTTTTGTCTTGTTTCTGATCATGCTTCACCAGACCTTTTCCATCATGATTTTTCCTTCTACAGAATCTAGCTATATGACCGGATTTATTGCAATTGTAACACATAACATGTCCTTGCTTATTTGATTGATATCCTCTAAATCTACACTAATTAGCCATATGCCCCATTCTATTTCATGTAAAGCATCTACCATTGAAAGAATTGTTCATTTGCATATTTTTGCATTTCATGAGATCTGTGGCCATACCTTTTGCAATTAAAACATTTATCAGAGAAGGACAGATTGTTCTAATTTATTTTGTTCCTGCATTGAGTTTCTTTATAACCAAAATTGTTGCAATTGAAGTAGTATCCATTGAAAGATGGATAAATTTGGGCATTTGGTTGCCTTACTAGAGGTCTTCTAGGCCCATTTCTTTGACTTCCTGATCTAAAGTTCTTTTGACTAGATCTAGAGATTTCACCTTTCTCATATCCCAAGCCACGCTTATCATCTACCCTCTTTTGACTTTCAAGAAGAACTTCAAGTTGGGATCAGCTTATCTTGAATTTTTCTTTGTATTCATTTGTAGATTGAAGATCTTGTTTAAGAGTGTCAATCTAGCTCTCAAGTTGTTCTTCATTGTATCTGGCTTCTTCAAGATCAGACTCAAGATGTCTAATTATTCTGTCCATTTTGTAGCAATCTTCTGATTTCTCCTTGAGGGATTGATTTAAGTTTTCTTCAGTCTTTCTTTTTTCTTCAATTTCTTGGGTAAATTTCATAATCCCTAATTCCATTTCATGTCTAAGCATAACAACTTCTTTTGATATCTTTTCACATAGTTTTGTTTTCTCATTTATGTCCTCATCAACATTATTGGCTCCATTTTGATATGCTAACTTTTGGGGTAGTTCCTTTTTTTTAATGAAAATATTGTGTTTTTATTTTAGCTCATTGATGAAGTCATCATACTCTTTAAGTCGCTCTCTCAAATTATTGACTTCAGACTGGGATTGTTCAAGATCATCCAAGGTAGACTGTAGTTGTTCTTTCATGCCATATTCTTCCATTGAGACTCCTGGATCTTCCTCAAGTTGTTAAACTTTTTCTAAGGTACCTGGCTCTAATACCAATTGTTGGAAACAATGTAGATTAGTGAAATATCAAAATATGAGAGTAGAACCAAAAATAAGAACATAAATTATATTGACACACATAACATAAGGATTTTAACATGGAAACCCTATTAAGGGAAAAACCACGGGGTGAATAACCCAAGATTGTATTCTTTGTTAAAAGAATAAAGGAGTACAAATGGCACTTTCCAGTTTGGGCTTACTGCTTGAGCACACTGCTCACAAGAGGCACACTGCCTACAAGAGACACACTATCTACAGAACTTACAGAAGATATCCAAGTATTTGAACTGATGAGAAGCATCTAAATATGCAAGAGTGCAGTTTCGGTTAGGCACAATATACTAGTCTGGCACATTTCATTCTTCCTCTGCTCAGTGCTGCTATTCTGTCACATTTTAGGCTTGAAGTGTTGTCCACACACTTATGTCTTCTTTTCTTTGTACCTTTCTACTTGAACCATATCATCCACACACTCACAAGCTTGAATCTATCAGATATATATATCTGCATTAAGAATTTCCTTCAACTTCTTAGTCGGCAACAAGAACACTTGAGATATTTACAAGTTATTGATCTGTCAACTGAATCCATGCTTGATCAATGATGCACATCAAAAACTTAGGCATAGAAGTCATTAATCATGTTGGCCAATAATGTATAATGCCACAGATTGCTTGATCAACACCTTTTGCACATCCGAATTGAAGTTTGATACTCTTTCGATCAGTTCTTCCTCTGTCTGCTCTGCCCAACTGGAACTCAACACTTAGATGTTCATATCTTTTTCATGGTTTATCACCGGAGGCTAAATCTCTGGAATACAATAGTCATGATACCCCTCTTGACTTATCCAAGTCTATAGCTTACTAAGTTACACCATCTGAGAGATCTGGACCTAATTGTTGGACCATGTAACATACTCTGTTCTTATTCACTAGACCAAAACAATCTCCAATCTGACTTCCGGTATAGACATATTATGTACTGTGGATGTGTGGGATAGACTTTGTTGCCATCAATAATAACACTTATGATGCCACATAGTGTCTCTTGCCAACAAAAAGGACTTAAGTTGTAAACTTGAGCCATCATCCCTCGTAGGGTGACCGGTCCTATCGCCTAGGGGCACTAATGGTTGCAAGTTCATTTTTAAATGGATTCAAAACAAAATAAGGACTATCCATTTGGTGAGCAGGATATAAGAATTGATGAATAAAATTCAAACTAAATTCAAAATACAATGGTTTAGCTTCTTGCTAGAATTTGATTGGCAGAGTCAGTTAGAAGGTTTTCAACTATTCATATTCTATTTCTAACTGATATGTATAGCTAGAGAATTTTATGAAAAGGGTTGTGCGATGTTTCAAAAGGAAAGTGCTAAGGGAAAATTGGATCAAATTAATAAATAATAATATCAATATCAAGTTACCTAAAACTCAATGAAATGGTGAACAAAGAGGATTCAAATAAACAATGAACAACAACAAAACAAACCTCCTTCAATTCGAAGCTTCCATTGATTGCCTATCACAATCGATCTTGCATGTATGAATAAGGCCCTCAAAGAGTGTACTTCCTTGCTATGCTTCAAGAATGTCAATTGGGAATGGCAGTGATAGTTTATTACAATGAAGAGGAGCTTCACAAAAATGGTAGTAGTGCATAGTGATCACAAGAAATGAAGGAATTGGTGCCAAAGGCGCACTGTAATTCCTGCAGAGTAACAATACTTAAAGTTTGGATGAATGAAATGGAAGAAGAGGGTTGAATTTATAGACTTGAGAGAATGAAGATCAATGGTATAAAAAGAATGAGAAGATCAATAGTATAGAATGTTGAGGAACGTGCAACAAATAAGAAGAAGACAAGTGTCACACAAAAGTTGTTTTATTTGAGTTAACTACTTTCTTTTCTAAAGATAAGACATGTTTTTCATAAATTAGAATTTTTTTACTAATTTAAGAGATATTGATAAAAACAAGGTTGATAGAGTCAATTAACTCAACTTGAGATTTGCTTTTGCATGATTTGAGAGAAATTAAATAATAAATTATTTAATTTTGTGTACATGGAGAAGAAGACTTATTTTTAGAAGATTTGGAAGATATTTAGAAGATAAGAAAGCAAGTTAAATAAAAAAAATTATTTAATTGTTGTGCATGATTTGGAAGAATAAATAAAATATTTGATTGTGTTTTATTTTTGGAGATTGAGAGGATTTAAATAAATTTGATTTGATTTATTCAAATTTGGAGGAATGATTTTGACTTAATTAAATAATTAAGAATTATTTAATTGTTTGGAAGAATTTAATTAAATAAAGGATTTTATTTAATTTTGACTTAGAAGACGTAATTAAATATTTTGATATTTAATTAACTTAGAGGAATATGAATCAAATAAATAAATTTGTTTATTTATTTATTGATAGAAGAATTAGAAGGGAATAAATATTAAGAATATTTATTTAGACTGAATCGTGTCATTTTTAGGCGTATACATTTTGCCCCTCTTTGATGCAATGCAATTTACGGCGTTGCTTCAAAGAATAAGTTGTCTGATAATGATACATGCCCTAGTTTGCCCCTGGTATAGGTTATGATGATAGGATGCCCCTTTGGGAGATTGGATGGGAAGAAGGCAAAAGGATGTGAGATGGACAATCTCATGAAGAAGAAGTTGAAAAATAGGTTAGGTTTGAAGAAAGAGATGAATGATACGTGATGCAAGATTAGAATGATAATACACACAAGCAAGTAAGCAAGTATGTACAAATGACACAAGCACAAAAGGGTATTGCCCCTGTCGAGCAGTAAACCAACAATATACTGATAATGATAGATGACAATGTTGTCATGGCAGAGAACGATATATCCCTAGACCAACACGGCAGGCGTGTTGTCATGGCAGGGAACAATAGATCCCTAGAGCAACACGATAGGCTAGTGTCTGGTTTCAGGAAATGAAACATGTCATGTAAGACGCATGTGTTGGTTTGATTTTGACAATGTTACATCCTGTATAAGACAATTTGATTGATTAACTGATTGGGTTGGTTTATGACCAGATAAGGATCAAGACCACTAAGGGCACTTGGATAATTTGACAAGATTGACTTCACTTGATTAGTATGGATTAAGGATGGACCTTACATCTAGATCACTGCTCAGACTAACTGAATAAGGATGAAAGATATGATCATAGATAGAAATTTGAGTGATAGAAGAATGATTCGACAGAAGGACTCGCAAGCTTTTGTTTGTATTGATACTCTGCATTGTTTGGATCTTTATATGCATGGGATATGGTATGGATGTATAATGGATGTATGATGGATGTATTATGGATGTATAATGGATGCTTTGCTTTTGACATCTTGATGGTGCAAGTATTTTGAAGTGCTTATTTCATCATTGGGCAATTTTTTGGGTACTTTTTCCAAATGTTGTAAGTTAATACAAGCATCTTGGTATAACTGAACTGAGATGACCTGAGCATCACTTACATGGATTTTGCTTTAGAAAGCTAATACAAGCATCGAGGTATAATTGAACCGAGATGACCTGAGTATTTCTTGCATATCAACAAACAATGATTACCCCCTTTCATGTTAGACCTTGGATGTCCTCCACGATCTTTTACCAATCATGTCTTTAGACAAGGCATCACATTACTATAGTTTAATCCACAAGTAGCAAAACAAAGAAAATAATCATGCCCCCATCATAGCATCTCTAGCTTTTGGCATCCTCGAGTAGTATAGAAAGGCATGATAGCAAAAAATCAAGACTCTATATTTTAACCATGTTTCCAATCCACAAAACATTTTTGCATTTTTAGATGTGTTTGTTTCTTGCCATAATTTGGGTAAAATCATTTAGAATGCCTTAGGTGTTTGTTTGCTTTTCTTTGGATAGGTTAATGTTCTGCGTCAGGATTTCTTCTTGAAAAGAGCAGGTTTTGTTTGTGCTTGCTTGCTTGGTGAGAGGATTCCACAATCTTTATTAGTGAGATGAACCCTAAGGGACTGACCTAGTGCCTCAGGGGCTCATTACTAAATGGCCTTGCCTACGTGATGACACAGAGGCAATGTAGTTTGGGGTAAACCCTAATGGACCTAAGATATGGATCAGATGAGACATGATATGGAACAGATATGGAGCAGATATGGAACAGTTATGGATCAGATAAGAGACGATATGGAATAGATATGGATCAGATATGGAACGGATATGGATCGGATATGGAATGGATATGGATCAAACATGGATCAGATATAGAACAGATATGGATCAGATAAGACACAATATGGAATAGATATGGATCAGATAAGACACAATATGGAATATATATGGATTAGATTGGACATGATATGGAACAGATAACACTGATGACTAAGGCTATGCTAGGCTGACACTGTGGATAGGATATTGGATAAGACCTTAGTTAATAAGGTGACAATAAGGATAGAGTACCAAGCCATGATAGGTTATTACTAGGTTTTAGATATGGATCAGATGAGACACAATATAGAACAGATATGGATCAAACATGGAATAGATATGGATCAGATACAGATCAGATGAGACATGATATGGAACAAATATGGATTAGACAAGACACGATATGGAACAAATATGGATCAAACAAGAGATGATATGGATTAGACATGGAATAGATGATACTGATGACAAGGAAACACCATAGATAGGTAGATGGATGGGTGATAGTAGATACAGATGGTTAGGTAGAAGGAAAAAAGGATGTGATCTCCAAGCACTATGTCGCATAAGAATAACGTGCCCCATTGTAGGTAGAATACTTAGGATTTTTCGTGGCAATGCTTACGTCGATAGGAGGATGAGAGAGTAATGAAGGATTTGCATGGTTTGGGGGGATAAGGTATGTCAAGAGACATCTAAAACATTTGTCAACATTGTGCCCCCAATATTTATCAAGACCAAAGAAATAGAGGAAAGGAAGATTAGGATGGATAGACTGGATAGTATAGGTAGGATAGGATAGGAAATGGTACGGAAGGAAACTGATAGGAGAAGAGTGATAGGCTGATGAGACAAGGTGCCCCCAAGTGTAGGTGATGTAGAAGATCAACTTACACATGATGCCTATTTGCCAGGTTTTCATCATGGTACTTATCTAAGGCACTTGTTTGCCAGATTTTCACCATTCGATGAAGGGATTTTTCTTTACTTTTTTCATTTTTTATTCTTTTTGAACATTTGGATAGGATAGGTAGAATGGACGAGAGGGCCTCAATGGCCAGGTTCCACAAAAGGTGATAGTCCTTTTAAATGGATACTGTCGCATGGACTATGTCAAGTGTTCTCATAGATGTTGGTAGGGGATTGCATGAAATGGATACATAGTAGGTAGATATTGGATTATGAAGGGTGTGATAGTGGATGATGATGTAGAATTTGGATGGAAAGCTTATGCAAAAGCATGGACCACGGGAGTAGGATGGAGAAGATATGTAGGATAATAGTGGAAGGAAGGGGAGATGGAGGTGCATGAAAATGTTGTGGAATGGAAGGGAATCATGACGAACGGTTGCACATACCATGATAAACATTGAAGCTAGTGATGGGAAAGTAGTGTAGGAAGCAACTGAGACTTTTGCTTATGGATGAATTACTTAGGCATGTAGGGAAACACATAGACTGAGTATTTTTCTACGCTTTGCTTGTCATGTGGGATGGAAAAATTGGAGACTTTTGGATGGAATGGGAGAAAGTGGATGGTTGAGATTCTTGAGAGGTAGATGCCTCATACAACTTGAGGGATTTTTGCTTAGGTACCCAAGCCATTTTGTTTTTAGATAGTACCTGTGAAGGTATGAGTTTGGGTGTATGCAGCTTTTGTGTAGCTTTTGGAGTAATCATTTGTTGGATGCAGACCCACACCTTTTTTAGCTTGGTGTATAGGTGTGTAGGTGTATGCTGCTCTTGAGAAGGATGTTTTTTTGATTCTTGGATTTTGTGTCCTAAGTCATGAGGACTCTTAGGATTTTTGACTTGATAGGCAGAGGCATCTAGATTTTTATGGTTGAATTCTCTTGAGATGGTGGAAGTGGAGTTTGAGGAAGTTCTTTGTTTAGACAACATGTGCATTGGTTGGTCATGATTGGGATTGTTAGATGATTCATAGATGGATGGATAAAGTGTTGGAAGAAGTGGTGGTAAAATGTATGGAGGGATATTAGGAGTTAGAAGTAGCGGAGGTAGATTGGATGGTGGAAGGTGTATGGTCACATGCTTTTGACAATTGTAGGATGATGGAGGTGGAATGGCGACATATGTTTTGGGGATACAATAGGGTTTGTGATGAAAAGTGGAGGATTTAGAGGGTATGGAGGAAGTACCAACATCTTGAGATTGTTCACCTTGGGGTGTGTATCCAAGGCCATATGAAGGAGGACGAACATTGACATGGATGGGTTCCAAAATACCTTATTCGTGAAGGCCTAAGCCTTTACCTTGATAGTTCATATGTTAGAGTATGTGATGGACAACAGGATTATGTGTAGGTGGAACACTAGACACAAGTTCCTTATTGGATGAAGAAGGTAGGATAGAGGATAATGGTTATTGGTGTTCTAAGGAGGAACACTCATGAATGAAGGCAGTAAGACCAAGGATATACGGTGGGGAATTTGTAACATGGTCGATAATGGATGATGGAGGAGTATTAGTGGTTTGATCTTCTATGCTTGCTTGGGAGGCAAGTGTCTCATCAAGGGAAGTGGAAGTTGTTGGATCTTGGATGGGACTAGATGGGGTGATAAGCTCTGGACCATGGAATGCATAAAGTGGACTAAGAGGATCATCATGGTCTTCTTGATCATAGATAGGATTTAGTGTGATGGGATTAATGTTCTCTTGTATAGGTTCTTCATCAACAATAATATCTTGATCATAGAAAAGACAGGTTATGGAGGGGCCGAATTTGGATCTCTAGCTCATGCATAGGATCAAGTTGCTCATGGATAGCTTCTTCATCAAAGGTAGTATCTTGATCATAGAAAAGATATAGGTTATGTATGGTTGGAAATTTGATCTCTTGCTCATGTATAGGTATAGGATCATCAAAAAGATAGAGGTTATGTAGGGGTCGATTGGGAGTGCTTTGATCTTGATTTAGACAAGGGGTTGATGTTTCCACATGCTCTAAAGTGTGCTCTTGACATAACCCTTGATGTGCTTGAATTGAAGCTGAGGTAGAAGACTCTTGGATAGGATCTTGGTCAACAACATGAAGGTGCAATGGACCTTGACTTTGGTGCATGGTAGGAGGTTCTTCAATATGCTCAAGGGGTTGCAGGTTACATGAAGGGGTTGTAGGATTTGACATGTTTGGAGACTCTCTGCTAGTAGTCCTTGGATCGCATCCTTTGTAGGCGTTTGGGTAGATGAATGAGATAATGGATGAGTGGATTTGGAGTTCTTCATAGCTTTTCTTTCTCTTTTAGGCTTGTAGAATAGTATTTGGAGCCAATCATCATGGGATTCTTTGGGCGGTTTCAAGCTAGGAGTAGGATTAGTATGCTCTGGGCTATGTGCTCTGGGAGATGGTGAAGGAGGACTAGTAGACAGAGTGGTATATGATTTTTGACTTGAGGTGGTGCTTGCCTTGTCGTGAGCATCATTAAGATGGGAAAAGGATGTATGACTTTGGGGTGAGGTGTAGCTAGTACTGACATGTTCAGCTTGTAAAATTGCCATTTCTTGTTGTATGACTTAGAGTTCTTGAGCAATTGCTATACGATCTTGGGGTGAGATATCGAAGTCTAATTGCTCTTGTAGGTATTGGAGTTCTTGAGCAATTACTTCTAATTGGTTTGTCATTTCAATAGAAACTAACACAAGACTGAAATGGGTACATGAAAACCTAAAATTTTTCTCTGAAAAGATGTGGAAGTACTCACTGTTACACATGTACCAAAACAGATGCGCAGTAGAAACTGGTAAATGCACAGGAAGTCAAGATAGATGTGCCACACTGGTAAAAGCTAGATGTGCTGCAACAGACAGTAAAAGCACTGCAAGTCAAAACATATGCGCCGCAAGTTTGCACAAATGCGCAGGAACAGGGGGCGGATGCGCCACTCTAGTTTTTTTCAGTATTTTTACAACTTTTTTGTTTTTTTCTAATGTTTTTGGTACTTTGGTTGCAAGAAGGCTTTTTTAATATGATTTTCTAAAATTATGGCAAGAAGACATAGCAAACACAAAGAATATTTTTTTATGGTTTTTTTTATTTTTTTGTGAATTTTTTTGACACTTTTTGGACTAAAAAAGAAAAGCAAGTACAATCCTAGGCTTCAAATGGATTATAGGGGTTTTTGGCCACTAGAACAAAGTATGAGTAATAAGGGAAACCGTTCAAGTGGTTATACATGCAGCAACACTACAATTCGTTATGGAGTCTCCCAGCCTGCAAGGGTTGCACCTTGGAGGGTTTTGGGGGAGGTTAGTTGTCAATATAACACATTGCACTCATTCTTTGAAGCTTTTGCTCCAAACATAATTTATTTATAGTGGCTTGGAAGGGCTTGGCGTCTAGCCTGTTACCACTTACGGTCATTCCTACTTAGATGAACGGTATCTAAGAGCAGGCCTCTCTAAAGAAAAAACACGTGCAAAAATGATATGTCTGGCATTTTGGTCACCCAAGATAGGGGAGAGCATAGGCCTGGTATCATTCCCAAAACACAGAATATAGTTGTTCTTTTCCTCTAGTTAAAATGAGAAAAACTAGATGAGCTATCTACTTGGGCAAGCATAAAAAATTGTTAACTTTGAAGTGATAACAAGATAGCAATGATGAGTTCAATTTTATCTCAATAGCATGAATTTGTTAATTTTGAAGTGATGATCAAGATAGCAATGGTTTAGTTTTACCCAGATAGCAATGATGAGTTTAATTTTATCCCAATAGCACAAATTTGTTAACTTTTGAAGTGATAATCAAGATAGCAATGGTTCAATTTTACCTAGATAGCAATGATGAGTTCAATTTTATCCAGATAGCAATGAGTTGTTAACTTTGAAAGATAGCAATGATTCAGTTACCGCCTTCCTAGTTAAGACTATGTGAGATTTGCATGAGCATCGATTTACTTTCCCGTTAGAAATTGAAGTGTTTGGCATTCATGTCCATTGTCCCTTAAGAAAGCAATATGTTCCTAAGACTTAGATTACAAAAATATGTTTTGTCCCTTAAGAAAGCAATATGTTTCAAAGACTTAGATTGCAAATATGATTTGTTCAATTGTCCCTTAAGAAAGTAATTTGTTCCTAAGACTTAGTGTGATAGGTTTTTAATTCTTCAACGCTTGTCCTGCATGAACATGTTAGGAAAACCCATTTTCTCTATTTGAGTAATAAGAGGCTACAGAAAGTTGATTAGTTCCACCAAAAACTCAATAGTTAGCATAAAATTAATTGAACCAAAAGCACTTAACTTGTTAAGTGAAAAATGAACAATCTGAAAAAATTTGATAATAATGATTAAGTACACCAAATTGGATATTATGATCAGATTTTACATGAAATTCTATGCAATTTTAAAAAATAATTCATGAAAATTGAATAAATTTTACAAAAATTATGACCGTTTGAAGTTTTGCAAAGAATGGTTGACTTTGACTGAGTGTACCTGATAAATTTGATAAAATTACCTCAAAATTCTTTCACCATTGAAAAGTTGGGAGAACCATCTTTCCAATGCCACTGGTTTCGTGAAAATTTGACTCCTTATGCAAAAGATATGTCCAATTTTGTGAAATTGTTAAAAATAGCCCAAAAAACAAGCATGAGCTAAAAACAGGGATACGAATTGTGACCTTTTTTTCTTAAAATCAATGGGCTTCCTACAAAAAATAAGAGATACCCAGATGTGATTTTGATGTTTTGCACAAAACCTAGAAATCGTTTTAGTTCAAGCTATATAGTTATGCCTCATTTTTTGAAATTACTAAAAATAGGCAAAAAAAAGCACAGGCTAAAAATAGAAACATGAATTTGTGATCTATTTTTCTTGAAATTTTTGCACTTTCTGCAAAAAAAAAGAGATACCCTAATAGGATTTCGATGTTTTTGACAAAACCCAGAAATCGTTTGAGCTAAAATTACACAAATATACCTAAATCCTCCTGTGTACAAAACCTTAGCACAAAAAAACTCAGTTTTTGGATTAAATCAGGACAAGGCCCCACGGTGGGTGCCAAAAATGTTAAGGAAAAATTGGATCAAATGAATAAACAATAATATCAATTTCAAGTTACCCAAAACTCAATGAAATGGTGAACAAAGAAGATTCAAATAAACAATGAACAACAACAAAGCAAACCTCCTTCAATTCAAAGCTTCCATTGATTGCCTATCACAATCGATCTTGCATATATGAATAAGGCCCTCAGAGAGTGCACTTCCTTGCTATGCTTCAAGAATGTCATTTGGGAATGGCAGTGATAGTTTATTGCAATGAAGAGGAGCTTCACAACAATGGTCATAGTGCATACTAATGAATGCGATCACAAATAATGAAGGAATTGGTGCCAAAGGTGCGCTATAATTCTTGCAGAGTAACAATACTTAAAGCTTGGATAAATGAAATGGAAGAAGAGGGTTGAATTTATAGACTTGAGAGAATGAAGATCAATTGTATAGAAAGAATGAGAAGATCAACAATATAGAATGTTGAGGAACATGCAACGAATAAGAAGAAGACAAGTGTCACACAAAAGCTATTTTATTTGAGTTAACTACTTTCTTTTCTAAAGATAAGACATGCATTTCATAAATTAGAAAGTTTTTTTTCTAATTTAAGAGATATTGATAAAAATAAGGTTGATAGAGTCAGTTAACTCAACTTGAGATTTGCTTTTACATGATTTGAGAGAAATTAAATAATAAATTATTTAATTTTGTGTGCATGGAGAAGAAGACTTATTTTTAAAAGATTTGGAAGATATTTAGAAGATAAGAAAGCAAGTTAAATAAATAAATTTATTTAATTGTTGTGCATGATTTGGAAGAATAAATAAAATATTTGATTGTATTTTATTTTTGGAGATTGAGAAGATTTAAATAAATTTGATTTGATTTATTCAAATTTGGAGGAATGATTTTGACTTAATTAAATAATTAAGAATTATTTAATTGTTTGGAAGAATTTAATTAAATAAAAGATTTTATTTAATTTTGACTTTAGAAGAGGTAATTAAATATTTTGATATTTAATTAACTTAGAGGAATATGAATCAAATAAATAAATTTATTTATTTATTTATTGATAGAGGAATTAGAAGGGAATAAATATTAAGAATATTTATTTAGACTGGATCGTGACATTTTTAGGCGTATACAACAAGTATTGGTTGTTTAGACTGAGATGAAGGATACCTACACGTAGATATGAATTTGATAAAATATTGAGCAGGTATGAAGACATATTGAGGAGTTTGAAGTTGATGAAAACCAGTGTCCTTTGGGAGACAATGAGCTTAAAAGGTGGTAGAAAAAAGAGTTGATCACAAGTTCATACTATTTTTTTTTGTGATATGAGATGTAGGGTTTGTTTGTGTATTACAGAGGTAGAATGCAAGCAGTATGTTTTTGATGGATAGAGAAGCGGATAATAATGCAGAGACAATCTAAGGTACAAAACAAGAAACAAAGCATGTGAGGGTTTAGCATGAAAAGATAGTTCTCGAAGATCATTGGATGATGAAGACAGAATAGTAATCTAGAGGTAAAATGTTAATTATAGAGAATGAAAAATGGTTGCGGAGATATTCTTCAAATAGAAATATCAGTTTTCAAAGGTATGGGTTATATGTTTTATGTTGCAGAGAGTAATCATATGCATAGAATGCTCATATGAATCATTGATTTTTAAGAAGCTTCAAAAAATCAAGACTTGTACATATGTGTTTAACAGATCATTGAAATCTTCCTCTCTCTTTGTCTTGTAAGTTAAAAGGTGCAAAAAGTTTTAAAAGGTTATACACCTTTGATTCACCCCCCCCTCTCAGTGTTGTACTGTACTCCAACAAGAGGACCATTTTTAAAGGTCCTAGGCTTACATAACATTAATTTACCCGACCAATTAGGGAGGACTTGGGTGGTTTGCACCCAAGTCCAAGGGCCCAATTGGAGTATGGGATAAGGTTAATGAAGGGCCCAAGGTCCCAAATTCATATGGGTGTCAGGCTATTTTCTTCCAGGGATGATCAATTATAATGCATAATGAGATAAATAGGACTTAGGAGCTAAACTAGGAGGTAAAAAGGCATGTGTCCACTTTTTACTCCATAACGAGTCTATTCTAATCTAGTAAAATATATACATATTTAAGCATGAATCAACCAAGACAAATTAATTGAGAGTTGAGCATGTATTTTAATTATGCTAATAATTACATGTAGAATTTAAATAGATAATTTTACTTAGCTCTATGACTGAAGACTATAGAAAGATTAATGTAGCTCTTAACCTAAAATGCATTTGGATGTAGAATAGGCTATCTCAAACCCTCATTCACCTTAGAATCAGAATACTTTGTTTTGACTATGTGGGATCAAGTTGAGGTCAAGTCAATAACTATACATTTATCCTTCATCTACAAACTTGATTTAGCATTCTATAGAATTCTATTTTTTGAATGCTAATCATATTTTCTTCCTCCTTTTCTAATATCTAAAGTCTAGTGGGATTTTAAAAACCTTTCTTGGGCTATCAATATTTTACAAGGAGATGAGTTCCTCTAGTTCAACACATGAAAAAATAATGAAGAACAATAGAAGACAACACTCTTTTGTCCTGCATATGATCCTTTGAATGCTCACACAATCTAGACTCTTATTATTCCACCAATTGAAGTATGAGATGCAAAAGATAAGAAAATATAGATCTTGATATCCTTGGATATTAAAATTAGTATATTAAATAACTTTAAATGCAAGGACATAGCAAGAAATAATGCAAATTTGTGTTTAGTTAGCCCTTAGAGGGTAAATGATTTGTCATAGTTGACTAAAAAAATTAATTTTAGGGGGTCAAGTTTGTGGGTTTGAGGACAAACCCAAAATTCTAAACTAGACCTAAGATCAAAAAGTTGGTAGACCAAGGTGGAGAATGTTAGAGCCTACTATTTTTCTAGGGCTTTAAATTATTTCTTTAGGGCATAAATCCTAAGTCCAAAAACCCTAAACCCTTCTCCTGATTTGCTTTGAGGCTTATATTTTGTTGTTGACCTCCCAGCCCTATTACCGGTCATTTAAGTTATGAATTAAGCCTTTGTAGGTCATGTTTCACCAGCCCTTCCGTCCTAGGTTACCATTTGACAACCCATGAACAATGAAAATATTAAAGTTTTTAGCATTTGGGTGCAGCAATCAAGTGTGACATTGACACATGGTAGCTTATCATGTGCCTATGAGCTTCTAAAGTTTGTACCTTGTCTGGACCACACTTCCATAGAATGGTGCCACCTGTATAGTAGGGCCATGATCTTGTTGAAGTCAGAGATACCAGATGTACAATTATGCAAATTGTGATTGGTTGCACACAAACTATGATTAGATTGTGAGGTTTACCTGTATCATGCACTAAGAATATAAGATGTATGTGAAGAGGTTGCAGGTTGGGAGCAAGAGGAGTACATGACTAGGTAGAGGAAAGGAAGACCTACAAATTTGAAGGATTGAACTGAGAGAGGCCATTGAGGGCCCTATTGTAATTTTGATCTTTGATTTGTTTTGTAGATTGAATAAATTTTTTTTGTTTTTTTGCAATCTTAAGTTGGTTTGCAAATTAAGTTTGTGGGCAAAGAGTTGCTTGCATGTACAAATAAATTTTGTGTATTGTAGGGCAAGAGGGAGCTTCTTGCATAAAAAACATAACAAAAAAAATATGGGTTTGCAATATAATAAATTCTATATCAAGAGATTTAAATAATAATTAGGGGCATTATTCAAGATTCTATGAATAAAGACATCATAAGATAAGTTTTTTAAGTGAAACCGATGAAGTTGTGGTAGAGTGTTTGAAAACTAGACAATGAGTATAATTGGTCATAACCATCAAAACATTCATAACACCTTAGTCCTAGGCTCTTAATCACTAATTAAATTCTAAGCTCTAGTTTCTAGCTTTATGGGGTAGTTTCACAATCACTTAAAGAGAACTATCCACCATAAAAGAGACAAACTCCATAGTCCTTCACCATTATTTTAGATTCTCATTCTTATTAATTCAAATAAATTTATTTACATTAATCAATTTTAGCCCCTTTAAATTTAATAATTTAAATTAGTCAAAATTTTATCTTAAATCCTCTTCATAGACTATTCTTAAACATCATCTACTTTAATGGTTAAAGATAAAATCTGGTGAGTAAAAATAAGACAATTATTTATCACTTTTTGTGTGGATTAGGTGTAAAAATAGTATTGATTGTTTGACTATTGGAACATGTAATGTTTAAGTAAAGTGTACATTATATAGGGTGTGATTGATTGCAACATAATTATCAATATAAATTTATTTATTTACATATATTATTTTTCTACTCTTGACATGAATATTCTTAAGAATACAATTTAAAAATAACTAAGGAATGTTCTTAAATAGTAGCACATATAGTACAAATCAACACATATATTTGATGCAGGAGCATCCAGTGGTGTAAGGGCAATCTTGCATCACCCAAAAAGAAGTTAATTAAAAATCATAATAGTTGTTTTCATTTCTTTCCATAATTAGTGTTTCTGGTTCCATAATATCCAGAATAATGATGTAGGACTTTCAGTTTTTCCAAAACTACTAAAAATAGCAACCTACCTATTTTGGAAAGTCTACTTGCTATTTTTGGAAAGTTTGCAGTTGGGCACGGATTGAAGCAAAAACTTGTAGAAAGAATCAGACAATGGAAATATAAGACCTTTGGTGAAGGAATCAGGCAAAGATCATTTGTGAGCTGAAAGATATTAAAGTTTTTGTTTTCTGAAAAGCCCCTAAAAATTTCTGAAATGAGATATGAGGCACTAAAACTTTCCTAAATGTCCCAAAAAGTTGACGGAAATCCATTTATGGATTTCCGGTGTGATAGTTCACATCGCGAGCTTTCCGACACCTAAAACAGTTCGTTAATCGAACACCCAGATCAAAAGTTATGCTTCCCAAAAATTTACCTACTTTTATAGGGAGTTGTAAATTTCAAAATTTAGCTAGAGGCCACCAAAAAGTGTTATTTATGGCTATTTTGGGGACCCTGGGTGGTAGTAGAGTTAAGGGGGCAAGTGTAGAGTCAAGAATAGGTGGGAAAACAGAAACCCGAGCTGATTTAGGGGTTACAGAAGGTGAAAGATTCCAGAGCCTGGTGATGGTAGCTGTAGTGTGTTGCAACCTGTGGAGGACTGATTCCTCTTATTGTAATTAAGCTTTTGTAATGTAATGAGTTACCCAGATCAATAAAAGAAAGTTCTATTCTCTGTGTTCAATTTTTGTTATTGTGTGTTTTATGATTTACCCCCTTCATCAAGTGGTATCAGAGCAAGGGTTCTTGAGTGTGTAGACAGATTACCGACCGTGAGGCAGTTTGCACTAGGACATGAGGTTGTGGGTTTGCTATGGAGACCAGGATGCCTCCACAAAGAAATTATGTTGGGAGGAATGCTTTGACAGAAGAGGGTTTTAGAGCCTTGCAAAGGCAAATCGATGCATTACAAGAGGAGCTACGAAGAGGGTTTGAGTCGAGGATAAGAGACGAAAGTGAAGATGAAGCTGAAGAAGAGCTATCTGAGGAAGAACAAGAAGCTGCCAGAGATCCTATAGAAGTTAGGTTGTTGAGGGCTATTTCGAAGATCGAAAAGAGGCCCAGGATCGAGGTTTCTACATATTCTAGGGATTTGAACCCATAAAAGCTTATTGATTGGATCAATGACATGGAGGAGTATTTCGAGTATGAAGATGTGGAGGACCCAGATCGGGTCAAGTTTGCAAAAACAAAGTTGAAGGGCCATGTCAATATTTGGTGGAAGGAGGTCCAACTAGAGAGGAATAGAAGAGGAAAAGGAAAGATCACTAGATGGGATCAGATGGTGGAGAAACTAAAGAAGCAGGTCATTCCTGTGGATTATGAGATGGAGTTACTGAAGAAGTTGCAAGGACTGAAGCAAGGTAACAAGTCTGTTAAGGAGTATACAGAAGATTTTTATAAGATCACTATCAGGACAGGCCATGGAGAGGCCAACAAGGAGAAGGTGGCCCATTACATTAATGGGTTGAGGCTGAGTATTCAAGAGGAGCTAAGCCTAGTTAGAATGACCACCATAGAAGATGCATACCATTTTTCCCTGAAGGTGGAAGAGAAGCTGAATAAAAGATTTGACAGCAAGCAAAGGGGAAGAGGTCAAGGCGGAAGGATTGGTGGGAGGCCCTATAGAGGTTGTAATGAAGATCAAAAGAAAAGTGAAGAAGCTGGCACCAATCAAAATCAGAGAGGGCATAATGCCTACTGCCCTCATGACCAGAACAATGGTGAGCAAAGAGGAAGAGGAATAGGTAGACCTGGGAAAGGACCCGGAAGAGGAGGTTTCCGAGGAATCTATTTCCAATGTGGAGAAGAAGGGCATCGAGCATACAAGTGTCCACAACATCAAGGAAGGACAAATAGAAGACCTGAAGGCAATGCACGAGTTGCACATGTAGATGAAGATGCACATTCTGAGCGTTCTGAAGATGCTGAAAGGGGAGAAACCCTAGTTGTTAGAAGAACCTTGCTGAATGAGGAGAAAGAACCCAATCAGAGGAAGAGTTTATTCTGCACAAGGTGCAAATGTGAAGGTAAGTGTTGTGATATTATTATTAACAGTGGAAGCACTGATAATCTTGTTTCAAAGGATATGGTTGACAAGTTGAAGTTGACAAGAAGAAAGCATCCGCATTCATATCGGATTGCATGGTTGCAGAAGGACCATAGAGCTTTGGTCAATGAGCAGTGTTTAGTGAAGTTGAAGATTGGTGATTACCATGATGAGGTGTTGTGTGATATCATACCGATGGATGCATGTCATATGCTGTTGGGGAAGCTATGGCAATATGATAGGAGCACTGTCCATGATGGCCGTGCAAACACATATTCCCTGACAAACGATGGAGTTTGTCATAAGTTGAAGCCCTTCAAGGAGGTGGAAGAAAAGGTGTGTAGTACTGCCAGAATTTGCCTGGTAGATGGCAAAAATTTTTTGGAGGGTATGAAGCATGAGTGTTATTACTTTGCATTGATTCCTAAGATTAGTCAAGAGAACTATGAAGATGTACCAGCAGAAGTTTCAGATATGTTGGAAGAGTTCTAGGACATTATCTCTGATAATGTACCAGAAGGTTTGCCACCAGTAAGGAAGATAAGTCATCAAATGGATTTGATACCAGGAGCCAGTTTGCCAAACAAGGCAGCCCACAGAATGACCCTTGTAGAGAATGAAGAGCTGAACAGACAAGTTCAGGAGTTGTTAAGGAAGGGATTGATAAGGGAGAGCCTAAGTCCATGTACAATACCTGCAGTACTAGCACCAAAGAAGGATGGAGAATGGAGGATGTGTACAGACTCTCAAGCCATCAATAAGATAACTATCAAGTATAGATTTCCATTGCCAAGAATGGATGACATTATGGATTGTTTGAGTGGAGCCAAGTACTTCACAAAAATTGACCTGAAGAATGGGTATCACCAGATCTGTATCAGAGAAGGAAATGAATGGAAGACAACCTTCAAGACAAAGGAAGGTTTGTATGAGTGGTTAGTCATGCCATTTGGGCTAACCAATGCACCGAGCACATTCATGCGGCTCATGAACGAGGTATTGAAAATTTTTTTGGGAAGTTTTGTTATTGTTTATTTGAATGACATTTTAATTTTTATTAAGACTTGGGATGAGCATCTGATGCATATCAGAAGAGTTCTAGAGAAGTTGCTGATTAATCTAAAGAAATGTAGTTTTGCAAAGAAGGAGTTGGTATACCTGGGATTTGTAGTCTCAGAAGAAGGTCTTAAGATGGACCCAGAAAACGTAAGGGCTATCATTGAATGGCCTATGCCAAGGAGTACAACGGAGGTAACATCCTTTCATGGTTTGGCAAGTTTTTACAGAAAGTTTATCAGAAATTTTAGTAGCATTTGTGCACCCCTAACTAAGACAATGAGAGGGGATAGAAAAGAGTTTCGATGGACTAAAGGAGCAGACAAGAGCTTTGATACATTGAAGTAGAAAGTCATAGAGCAACCTGTTTTGGCACTTCTAGATTTCAATAAGGTATTTTAGGTAGATTGTGATGCTAGTGGTAGTGGTATAGGAGCTATTTTGAGCCAAGAAGGTAAGCCCATTGCTTATTTTAGTGAGAAGCTTAATGATGCCAAGAAAAAGTATTCTATTTATGATCAGGAGTTTTATGCAATAGTTTAGGCTTTGAAGAAATGGAGACATTATTTGTTGCCAAAGGAGTTTGTTTTATATACTAATCATCAGGCTTTGTAGTATCTTAATAGTCAAGGAAAGTTGAACCAAAGGTACTTAAAATGGGTTGAGTTTTTGCAGAGCTATACTTTTGTTTTGAAGCACAGGAGTGGGAAGTCCAACAGAGTTGCAGATGCCTTGAGCAGAAGGCAAAATTTGTTGACATAAATGAAGATAGAGGTTGTTGGGTTTGATGAGCTCAAAAGTTTGTATCATGAGGATCTAGATTTTGCAGAGGCCTGGAAAGTTTGTTTGGAACTTGTTACTTTGGACAGGACAAGATGGTTGGATTTCATAATCCAAGATGGCATGTTGTTTAGAGGAAGCCAGTTGTGCATTCCAAGGAGTTCCATGAGAGAGAACTTGATTAAGGAGAAGCATAGTGGAGGATTGGCCAGACACTTTGGTCGAGATAAGACCATTGCTATTGTTGGTGAAAATTATTATTGGCCACAGCAGCAGGATGTGAGGAAGTTTGTGCAGAGTTGTAGAGTATGTCAGATGGCAAAATGAACAAGTCAGAATATAGGGTTGTATCAACCATTACTTGTACCAGAGAAGCCATGGGATGATATCAGTATGGATTTTGTTCTTGGTTTACCAAGGACATAGAGAGGACATGATTCCATTTTTGTGGTGGTGGACAGATTCTTGAAGATGGTGCATTTTATTCCTTGCAAGAAGACTAATGATGTTGTTCATATTGCTGAATTATTTTTCAGAGAGGTGGTGAGACTACATGGTCTACCAAAGAGCATAGTTTTAGATCGAGATACCAAGTTCGTTGGTTATTTCTAGAGGACATTATGGAAGAAGTTGAAGACAGATTTGAAGTTCAGTTCTGCACACCATCCATAGACTGATGGACAGACCGAAGTGGTGAATAAGAGATTGGGTAACCTGCTATGGTGCTTAGTAGGAGATAAGCCCAAGGGATGGGATTTGATTTTACCATAGGCAGAATTTGCTTACAACAATTCTGTCAATAGGAGTACTGGTAAATCACCATTCCAGATTGTATATGGAAATAGTCCAAGAAATGCTTCAGAGTTAAGGAATCTGGATAAGGGAGAAAAGACAAGTGCCGAGGCTGAAGACTTTGCAGAACATCTGAAGAATTTGCATGAAGAGGTGAGAAAGCACATTAATAAGATGAATACTCAGTACAAGGCTAAGGCAGATCAGAAGAGGAGGTATAAGGAGTTCCAGGTAGGAGATGAAGTCATGGTTCACTTGAGAAAAGAAAGGTTCCCAATTGGAACATACAATAAGTTGAAAATGAAGAAATTTGGACCATGCAGAATCTTGAAGAAGCATGATTCAGGCAATGCATATGAGGTAGAGCTACCGAATGGGATCAATATTTCCCCTGTTTTCAACATTGTTGATTTATCAGAATATCATGAAGGTGGAGCAGAGGATGGACCAACAGAATTGCAGTGGAGTATTCCAGCATCTACTTCAATGGACGAGATCGAAGTGATCTTGGATAGCCGTGTGGGAAGAAGTACTCGAAACAAGCAATATGAAGAATATCTGGTAAAATGGAAAGGAAGGCCTATTGAAGATTCCTCTTGGTTATCTAAGGCAAAGGTTGACCATTTGGGTTTCCCTCACATAAACATCTGAGACGTGACAGGGTCACTTCTCAAATTACCCTGGGTGTCTGATGCAGGAGCATCCAGTGGTGTAAGGGCAATCTTGCATCACCCAAAAAGAAGTTAATTCAAAATTATAATAGTTGTTTTCATTTCTTTCCATAATTAGTGTTTCTGGTTCCATAATATCCAGAATAATGATGTAGGACTTTCAGTTTTTCCAAAACTGCTAAAAATAACAACCTACATGTTTTGGAAAGTCTGCCTGCTATTTTTGGAAAGTTTGCAGTTGGGCATGGATTGAAGTGAAAACTTGCAGAAAGTTACTAAATGGAAATATAAGACCTTTGGCGAAGGAATCATGCAAATATCATTTATGAGATGAAAGATATTAAAGTTTTTGTTTTCTGAAAAGCCCCTAAAAATTTTTGAAACAAGATATGAGGCACTAAAACTTACCTAAATGTCCCAAAAAGTTGATGAAAATCCATTTACGAATTTTCAGTGTGATAGTTCACATTGCGAGCTTTCCGATGCCTAAAACGGTTCGTCAATCGGACACCTAGATCAAAAGTTATGCTTCCTGAAAGTTTACCTACTTTTATAGGGAGTTGTAAATTTCAATTTTTAGCTGGAGGCCACCAAAAAGTGTTATTTATGGCTATTTTAGGGACCTTGGGCGGTAGTAGAGTTAAGGGGGCAAGTGTAGAGTCAAGAATAGGTGGGAAAACATAAACCCTAGCTGATTTAGGGGTTACAGAAGGCGAAAGATTCCAGAGCCTGGTGATGGTAGCTGTAGTGTGTTGCAGCCTGTGGAGGACTGATTCCTCTTATTGTAATTAAGCTTCTGTAATGTAATGTGTTGCCTAGATCAATAAAAGAAAGTTTGATTCTCTGTGATCAATTTCTGTTATTGTGTGTTTTATGATTTACTCCCTTCATCAATATTTGTTAAGTCACCTCATGGTGAATATTACAAAAGGGTGCCAAATTAAAATTTGAATTTGAATACTCAAAAATAACATGGATCAATTCCACACTAATAAACCTAAACATTGATTGACAAATAAAATTTTTAAGAATTCAAACCAATTTTTAAAAATGAAAGAAATGAAAACAAACTAAGGTAAAATTTAAAATTAAGTTGTAAACTTATTATTACATAAAGAATACTATGATTAAAGTGAGGCCAAAACATAAGCGAAAAGGGCATGGGTATGCAATTTTCACCATTACAAAAGAATAATGATGTAGAGTTTGTTTAGCATCTCTGGTTAGCCGATAGGCTATTTGTGTAGGAATGCTATCTACTGGAATTAAGACCGCTGGATTATTAAGATAATCTAGCATTCAGATCACTGGAATTAAGATCACCATTTTTGCCAAAAATAAGATGTGGGAAACCAAATACTAACGCATAAAATGGGAACCATCTAGCAAAAAAATGTTTACCCGCCTCTGTGTACATAGTCGTTTAATTGTCTTGACTTCTAGGTGGGAATATACAGTTGTATTTTGTTAACCCACCACCGCCCGTGTGAGAAAAAGGAGAAATGACAACTCTCTTTCATTAACATCGTCCACACACCCTGACTCTTTCTTTAACTAAAAAAGATTTTTATAATAATCTAACACCAACACATTCTATTTAAATCATCCATCCTCTCATTCTTTTCAAATCATTCATCCTCTAGATTGTGAGATCATTGAAAGGCATTGAGATTTATCTGTGTCTTAGTGGAATAAGAAAACAAGAGAAGTTCCCATGGCTAGATATATCTCTATGCTTGATTTGAAGGCTTTCTCTTGACTTTGTGGTGATTATTTTGGGTTTGGAAATATAGCTAGGTAAGCTTTGGATTTCCTTCATCTCCTGCCATCTTGAAATTTTTCTAGTGCAAAATGAATGGTTGTTAATTTAGATCTATTGTTTCATTGCAGAAGAGGATACATCGTCGTAGAAAGAAAATTGGAGTTACGAGGAGGGCAGGTGGAGGCAAAAGAAGCAGAGGAGAAGAGCAGACAAAGAAGTTGGATGCCTCACCCCATTACTGGCTACTATTTACCAAAAGACCATTTTGGGGATAAGGATATATCTCAATTGAGGGAAAAATTATTCAGATCTAATACCCTCCCTTCTTGCCCATAAAATTAATTTCTCAAAATTAAGATTTCCCTATTCCTCATCTATAGTAGATGCTTTTAGTTGCAAGCTCTAATGTAACTTGGGTATCTGCAATTTACAATGACGTCCATATCAACACAATATCCCAATTAGGGTCCTCATGAATAACTATATGGAAGACAAGATGCTCACAATTATTGACTCTCACAAATGTTGTAAGCACATTATTTGAGAACATGCATAAATGATACAATTTATTATCCACAAGTTTAGGATTGTAATTTTTCCCATCCATTACTTATAGTGTTTATGATTTTTGGACCATTCTTCAATGAATCATGGAGTTTGATCTAATAACTATCAAATACATTTGTTCAAAGGTTTCTAAACCTATTCAACAAATCCAGTTTGTACATATTTTGCAATAATTACAAGCCATTATACTTTTGTATCCATGTGGATTAGGATTAGTAACAAGTACATTTGAGTTCTCATAATTATCATCAAAAGGCATAGGTGATTCAAGTTTGTGAGAACAATTACCATGTTAATATCACATATATGCATATGCATCAACATGATTCACTCTTTTGTGAAAAAAGTTGTATCATGACTTTACTTAACTTTATGACACTTGTCAATTCTATTCATTTTTGTGTAATTGAAAACCCTATTTTCCTTTATTGAGTCTGAAGTTGATAGGGAATACATATTAACTTGCACTATACAACTGTGAGAAGTAATGGTTTGTCTCACTAAACCATAAATTCCTTTGATATAGGAGTATGAACAGAGCCCCCTACTATTGGCAAGAGACACTACTTAGAGTTGATAGGTGTTGTCATTGATGGCAACTAAGATCATCCCAAACATCTGCATAAACAAGTTGTTCATACCAAAAGTCAGAATCAGAATTTGTATAAGTCTAGGCAGTTAAGAACAAAGTAGTAACAGAGTCTGATATCTTCATCTGGATCTCTCTAGTGGAAAGGCATGGTTTACTGTGGAACTAAGGTAGTTAATAGCACTGCAAAGACACTCTAAATCCAGAGTTTTGTCCTCCAGTGATGAAGAAATCAAAAGATGTTAGCATCTGAGTACCAGGTTCCAGTTTGTCAGAATAGACAGAAGTAGAACAAATAAAACTTATAGAAGATCTTGATTTCGGATGTATGGAAGTCACTTGTTGGATAAATGATGATGATTAGTGATTGTGGCCGACATGAGTAATGATTTACAAGAGAAAGTTTTGGTCTACACCTTAAGTTATGCATAGATCTAGCCGACAGAGCAGAGTATTCATAAAAAGTTAAATGTTGTTAAAGCTGACTGATAGAATGATTGTAGATCATGTTGCAGATATATATAGTCAATGTAATTAGATGATTTAGTGTGTGTGGTGTATGCGAATAAGATGTATGTGCAAAAGGAGCAGAAGTCCAAAGTGCAAATGAAGGTAGATCAGTAAGAAGAACAAAGCAAAGATGAAATGTGTAAGATCCATTTTTGCACTTAACCGGAATTGAAATTCATGCATGGGCAGATGCTATTAATCAGTTCAAATCTCTATTGTTCTCTTGTAATGTTTCAATAGACAGTGAGCCTCCATTTGAGTAGTGAGCTCTGGGCAGTGAGCCCGAATGCATGTGCATTCCCATTTGTAAAATACTTTTAACAGGGTATTAATTCTTGTGGGTTAACCCCCACTGTGGTTTTTCCCTTAACTAGGTTTCCATGTCAAAATCTTGGTGTCAAATATGTTATTTATGTTTCTGCTAATGTGATGCTGAAATGTTTATTTCATTAATTTGATTATAAGTTGTAAAGGAAGATTAAAAGGTAGAAAAAGTTGTAAATGTCTGACAACTGATTCACCCCCCCTCCTCTTAGTTGCCCGGACCTAATCAAACAATTGGTGTTAGAGCAAGGTTCCTTTGAAAAGCCTAACAACTTGAGGAAAAGATATTGGAAGAAGTTTCAAATGGGTTTATTCAAGGATCAAATTCAGGTGGCCTTGGAAGAGCTTGTTTAGTCAAAAGTTGAAATTAGTAATCTGAAAGTTGAACTCAAAGATGCTGATGACACCATTGAAATTCTAAAAGATAAATTAAATAAATCTCTACAAAGGAAAAAGGAGCTACTTCTACAGCTATCCAGTTTACCTGAGGAAAATAGCATGAATGAAGCTTTGGAAGAAAAGACAAAGGAATGTGAGAAGTTGTCGAAAGAAGTTGTTCTAAAAATTGAAATGGAATCTGGGGTGATAAGGCAAACCAAAGAAAGTGAAGATAGGAAGAAAATTAAAGAAGAGCTAAATCAAAAACTAAAAGAAAGAACTAAAGAATACTGCAAATTAGACAGAATAGCTAGACATCTAGAGTCTGATCTACAAGAAAGTAGAGAGAATGAGAGAGAACATGAAAGGGAAATTGTCATACTTAGAAATGACCTAGAAGTTGCAAATGAATATAAGAAGTTCAAGATAAGCTCAATAAAACTAGAAGTACTACTCAAAGGATAGAAAAAGGCTGATGACAAGCATGGTCTTGGATATGAGAAAGGTGAAAGCTCCAGATCTGGACAGAAAAATTTTCAACTAAGGAATAAGAAAGATAGAACTAGAAAACCTCTGGTAAGACAGCCTAATGCTCAAAGATATCCATCATTCAATAGAAATTGTTTCAATTGCAATAAATTTGGTCATAAAGTTACTCAGTACAGAAATAGAGAAAAACAAAATGGTCCATCCTTCTTCGGTCAATGCTTCAAATGCAAGAGGTATCATCATAAATCCAATGAATGTAGAAGTATGATAATGAATAACTCAAATGGCAATTCCTTCCATGGCTATTGATTTGCTTGCAATGGATTTGGACACATGGCTAATCAGTGTAGATCAAGAGGAAATCAAGGTTATAAGAAAGAAAATGTTGTGTGTTTTAATTGCAATAAATCTGGTCATATTGTAAGATTCTGCAGAAATAAGAACAATGGAAGAAGAGGTCCAGTAAACAGAAAACTGAATGAACAGAGACAAGACAAAGGAAATAGAAAAATTGATGCAAATGAGACTCAGAATGAAAGAAACAAGATATGGGTCAAGAAAATAAATATGAATGACAGTAATGGATCTGCATCAGAATTTGATGTTGAAAATTCCTCTAAGAATTGATTTATGAACCTTAGCTCAGGGGGAGCAGCATTGTAAATCAAATTCCCCTAGCCAGTAAGTGAGTGCCTGGATCTAGCACAATAAGAAAAGGTACCTTGAATTGAATTAGAATAGTTGGAAGGATTTTCGAAAGAAAAAAGTGGAGATGGCAAATTGCAGAGTAATTCATGTGAAACTGTACAACAAGCAGGGTAACCAGATGTATTAGGGCAACACAATTATTACAATAATAAATTAGGTTTTGCAAAGGCATAAAAGGTTTTTTCATTCATCATTTGAAACATCTTGCATTCTAGAACAAAGAAGAAGAGCAGACTAAGAGAAAGAACTTGCAGAAAACCAAAAGGTGAAGATCACATTCAAAGAATCCCATTTGACTACTCAAAGTGAAACCCTGAACCAAAAAAGAGGTATTTTTCACAAAGCTAAATCTGAATTCCATTATTGAAGATGGCTACTCCACTGGTTGTAAATGTTACTGAGAGGCCACTTCCAAAATTCAAGAAACATCCATACAAGTCTGTAGAAGTTGATCAGCTAGGAGCCTTTTTTGATGTTCTGTATGGAGTTCTACATGTGGAAGATATTAGGGTTTACATACACACAAACATTGAGGAATTTGGTAACTCAAAACTGTTGGATATTTTTGATAACCATCTAAGGGATGAGAATTATGACATCAAACCTGAGTTCAAAACATTGGAAAATAAACATCTTGCACACATTATCTATTTTTCAACCTTTGAAGAGGGTGAATGGGTTCGGTATATACTGAGCAGAATACATGATAACTTTATATGGCTAATGAAACCCTTCAAGATCAGCAAGGATACCATTAGGGTTGTGACTAGATTTCACTCAACTAGTGGACTGCCTCTATTAAAGGCAATGAAGAATCAAACTATGTCTAAAGTCACCAGATCAAAGTTTGACAGAAGAGCTATGACTATCAATGACATAACTAATCTGGATGTCAAGTTTACCTCAATGGTAATCAGTTATAAGATCTACCACTCCAGCAGGGAGAATTTAGTCTCTGGAACAACCATTTATACTGCATATCAGATGATAAAGGAAAATACAGATTATGATTTGCGTGAGCTGTTGCTGAACCAACTGATGGAGAATCTGCAAAAGGTTAAAAATATAAGAACTCCTTCAAATATGGTACACTGGTCATATGCTTATTCTTCTATTTTATGAATGAATTACTAGATTCAAGAGGCTTAGTCTAGACAAAAGATAAACTGATAGCAATACAAATTAGAGATTATTTGTATAACCTTGGTGATGGAAAAGCCCAAAGAACTACACTCTAGGGCTACTTTAAGAACTTTTAGAACATGATGCACTCTAGGGAACGAATCCCCAAAACAATAGTTGAGAAATATAAGGATGCAATCTGTTTCATGGTAGACACAGATCAGTGTTTGATGGAGGCAGTGGAACCAAGGACTGTGTGGGTCATGCCCATGGGATATGAGGTTGAGGAAGATGTATTGGAGCTGTATACTCAACAATTGCTGAAACAACCTAAGGATACTAAATATTAAGATCCATATTGAAATCAGGGAACTAGAAATAAAAAGAAAAGTGAACAAGCAAGTTGAAGCATATGCGAAGAGCATAGGTATAACAAAAGAAGTAGTAAAGGTAAACAAGGAAAGGTTAGAGAAAATTGAGAAAGAAAAGCAAGAAAAAAAATCAAGGAGGTGCTCCGGTAGAGACCTCTACCAAAATAAGAACAAATAGAAGCTCTGTTGCAACCCTTGTTCCTCCTAAGACTAAGGCAGAATCATTCGGTGAAGGAGGGAAAACAAAGAAAACCAACACAACAAGAACACACAAGAGCACAAGATGATGAGGAAATAGAGACAGATGAAGAAGTGAAAGAAATAAGATCCAAGAAGGTAAAAACTTGAAAGACCTCTGAAGATCAGCCTTTTGGAAGTAGTAAGGCCAGTAAAAAGCAATTAACCAGTAAGGTCGCCATGACTATTGATGAAATTGTAAAAATAATCATTGTTCATAGAAATTTAAAACCTATCAGAGTTTACTATGATAATTGTATACGCCTAAAAATGACATGATTCATTCTAAATAAATATTCTAAATATTTATTCCCTTCTTCTATCAATTAAATAAATATTCTAAATTTATTTAATCAGTTCACTATTCTGTAATTAAATAAAATCAATTTAGTTAATTAAATTCCCTAAATTCTTCTAATGTCCCACATAATTAAATAATCCTAAATTATTTAATTGTTCATAAATCCCCCTATCCTAAGTTCTAATTCCAAAAATCCACCTCATACTTACACCTCATTTTTCCACCTCACCTTGTCCACCTCATCAGGTTGCACATGTAATTAAAAATATTAAATATTTAATTACTTATTTTTCCCTCACCCACATGTCCTATTTCTTCTCAAATCAGAAGTTAGTTAACTAATCAATCAAAAGTGTTAACTAACCAGTCAATTGAGTTAATCCCTCAATCAATTCTGTCAATTCCATAATTCATTCTTCCAATTGACTAATCAAGTTTGTTAACTGATCAGTTAAAGGAGTTAACTCTCCAATCAATGTTGTCAAATCCCCTCTTTCATGATGGAGCTGAGACACTTGTCATATTTCTACTGGTTGCACATTCCTCAACCGTTGATTCTCATTCTTCTGAGTCTATAAAAGAAGCCTCATCCCTCCATTCTAATCATCTAGGTTATTTGTATTGTTACTTTGCAGAATTCTACCCACATGCCTTTGGCACCCCCAATACAATCTACTTGAGATCACCCTTTGCTTTGAAGCTCTACTTCACAGCATTATCTATCATCTTAACTGTTTACTACCGACATCCTACAACACAGCTAAAAGAGTGCACTCGCTGAGGGCCTGCTTCACCAGCAAGGACGATTTTAATAAGCGAACAATAGAAGCTTTGAAACAAGGAAGGTTTGCATTGTGATTCATTGCTCCATTTTGATCTACCTTTCTTTATTTCATTATTCTATTGATGTTTGGGTTTATTATTGTTCATTTGATTAAACTGTATTTTACCCTAACATTTTTGGCATGGGGGGCACCAAAAATGTTAGGGTAAAATGCGGTTTAATCAAATAAACAATAATAAACCCAAACATCAATAGAATAATGAAATCAAGAAAGGTAGATCAAAATGGAGCAATGAATCACAATGCAAACCTTCCTTGTTTCAAAGCTTCTATTGTTCGCCTATTAAAACCGTCCTTGCTGGTGAAGTAGGCCCTCGGCGAGTGCACTCTTTTAGCTGTGTTGTAGGATGTCGGTAGTAAATGGTTAAGATGATAGATAATGCTGTGAAGTAGAGCTTCAAAGCAAAGGGTGATCTCAAGTAGATTGTATTGGGGGTACCAAAGGCGCACGGGTAGAATTCTGCAGAGTAACAATACAAATAACCTGGATGATTAGAATGGAGGGATGAGGCTTCTTTTATAGACTTAGAAGAATGAGAATCAACGGTTGAGAAGAAGTGTGATGATCAATGGTTGAGAATGGTTGAGAAATGTGCAACCAATAGAAATATGACAAGTGTCTCACCTCCATCATGAAAGAGGGGATTTGACAACATTGATTGGAGAGTTAACCCTTTTAACTGATCAGTTAACAAACTTCATTGATCAGTTAGAAGAGTGGATTGAGGGATTGACTGAATTGGTTGAGGAATTAACTCAATTGACTAGTTAGTTAACCATTTTGATTGATGAGTTAACTAACTTTGATTAGAGAAGAAATAGGACATGTGGGTGAGGGATAATTAGGTAATTAAATATTTAATATATTTAATTACATGTGCAACAGGGTGAGGTGGACAAGGTGAGGTGGAAAAGTGAGGTGTAAAGGTGAGGTGGATTTTTGAATTTAGAACTTAGGATAGGGGGATTTATGAACAATTAAATAATTTAGGATTGTTTAATCATGTGAGACATTAGAAGAATTTAGGGAATTTAATTAAATAAATTGATTTTATTTAATTATGGAATAGTGAACTGATTAAATAAATTTAGAATATTTATTTAATTGATAGAAGAAGGGAATAAATATTTAGAATGAATCATGTCTTTTTTAGGCGTATACATTTTGCCCCTCTTTGATGCAATGTAGTTTACAGTGTTTCTTCAAAGAAATCGATAGTCTGATAGTGATACATGCCCCAGTTTGCCCCTGGTACAAGTTTAATGACGATAGGATGCCCCCTCGGGAGATTGGATGAGAAACAGGTAGAAGGCGTGAGACGGACAATCTCACGAAGATGAAGGGGTATAGGTGCAGTTTGAAGAAAAGGGACGCGTTTTAGAGAAATGAGAAGAAAACTGGAAGAAAAAAGGGCGCGGGAAGTAGTCACAGTCATCACCTAGCCAGATTTAGGGTTTGCAAGCTATAAATAGGAGCTGGGTCCACAAGGTAATTTATTTGTACACATGGTTGATCTAGATTTGAGTTGGAGAGCTTAGAGCAAACTTGGAGCAGCATGGCAGCTAGAGCAGCAGACATTCCATGCGAGGAGCACCGATTCAAGCGAGTCCGTCGATTCAGGCGGCTAGCAGAGGCAGGACCCCCGGTATGTGCCTCAAAATTTTTTCCCTAGGGTCGAATTAGGGTGTCATAAATGCTAGTGCAAAATAGGTTAAATAGATACGCCAAACTACAGAATGGCGCATATGCAGCGTGAAGCGGCGCATTTGTCGTTCTGCGGTGCATATGCATGTTTTGACTGTGCATATGTTAAAGCTGCGCATATGCTTAATTTGGCAGCGCTTCCATGATTCGGCGGTGCATATGCCAAGTGTTGCAGCACATGCACTAAAGCTGTGCATATGTGAATTGTAAGCACATCTGTGATTTGGCGGTGCATATGTTGATTGTAGTGGCGCATATACCAGAAGCGGTGCATCTATAAAGAAATGGCGCTTTTACCACTTGTAGTGGCGCATTTGCTTTAGATAGCAAATTACTTAGCAAAATTGATTCGATTAGCATCCTGTTTGATGCAGAAATCAATGAACTATCTCTGAGATTGCAGGAATCTAGTCAAGAGATGTAGTGTGTTGTTTTGATCAATTTGAAATGCTAAGTTGTAGTTGATATAGTTCAATAGATATGTTGAGTATGGTATTTACAGCTTTAGATTAATCCCTTGTTTTGCGTGCTTGTAGGAGGAGATACAAGACACATTGCAGTCTAGGGAGACATTCCTTATGCCCCTATTGCAGAGATATATGCTTACAGAGATTGACAGGGAGGCACTTGGTGCCATGGGTTTGGACTATGTATGCTTCATGCCCGAGGTTCGAGCGAACCGCGGATTGCTGACAGCTACTATGGAGAGATTCCATAGTGAGGATGGGACCTTCCACTTTCCCACAGGAGAGATGACTGTGACCTTAGAGGACGTATACAGGATACTGCACTTGCCTATTTAGGGTGAGTTGGTGGAGTATGATGCATAGCGAGATGCAGGACTTGCTGAGTGTAGGTGAGTATTTGATGAGCCTGAGCTAGTAGGATAGGTCATCCCCTGGTACGATATTTGACTGCTATGACTACTTCCCTGGGATTGTGGCAGGATTGATCGGAGGCGTTGTATGCCCCGACAGGAGATCGCATGGGTTCCCCATTGGATGGGGCAGGATCATGGAGCAGATGGTGACAGAGGGCACCCAATATGCATGGGGTGTCTGTGTATTGGCTCACCTATATCATGACATACACCAGGTAGTGTACCATCGTAGCACGAGTCTATCAGCTGGGGTACTACTGTTACAGTTTTGGCTATGGGAGCACATAGCGGTGACTAGGCCGATATGTGTGTTTGTGAGATAGCGAAGGGAGCCATACAGTTATGGCTATGCAGGAGTGATTTCCCAGCACATGCTGGGGAAGTTGGAGTACTGGAGGCATACTTTGGATGGTGTAGATGTGGTCGTCTGGCGACCATATCTAGATTGTGAGCCCTAGGATGATGAGGGAGACGAGCTGTCCTACTGCTTTCAGATGAGGTGGTTGATAGGGCAGACACGACACATACTAGAGAGGCAGATGGTAGGTCAGGTATTGAGGCAGTTTGGTAGGAGGTAGGGCATGCCACAAGGATAGGTACTATTCATGCAGACGCATGCAGAGAGGGTCTAATGGGGGCCAATGGCTTCATATGAGGAGGCCCTGGTAGAGTTCTGACAGACTCCTTATGTGGCATGGGATATGCAGACAGAGATAGCCGACACAGGGATTACACAGGATTATGAGGATTGGATGATGACACATCCATTCTTGAGGTACTCAGGGCCTGGTATGTTGGTGCCGCGTATTGACGAGGCAGATTCAGAGGAGGAGGGCTAGGTTGGCTGGGGGCAGAGGAGAGGTAAAGGAGGATGGGGTCGAGGAGGACGGGGTGGTGGCCAGGATGGGGGAGATCATGGGGGGAGGTGGAGGAGGTGGAGATGGAGAGAGGCTGAGGTAGCGGAGGAGGGTAGCTCAGGCTGAGCAGGTAGTACCAGTACAGGCTACACAACAGTAGATACTGTAGGAGGCGCAGATGTCGCCACCCCAACAGGTGGCACAGCAGCAAGTGCCCCAGCCATAGGGGCTAGGATAGGCCGAGGCATCATAGGGGCTAGTACAGGTAGATGTGTATGAGAGGGCCATAGCCAGCTTGAGGGGATAGGTGAGAGAGCTGCAAGCACAGCTTAGGAGGGCCGACGGCCGACAAGAGACAGATGTAGTGGTCATCGCAGGGCTGACCCATGAGAGAGACATGGCAGACGCACAGGTACGTGTCGTCCATGTAGAGCGGGACACTACAGTGGTAGCTATGGGGACAGATACAGCCATCACCTTTTTGGTTGGGTAGGTGCAGCAGGCACAGGCATAGTTAGGCTGGTCACAAACACAACTAGCACAGGCACAGGTTCAGTACTACCAGGGTCTATACCATGGGGCAGTGCCAGCAAGCCAGAGGGCTTCAAGTTTCAGGAGTTAGTCTGGGGCTTCGCAGAGAGCAGGTCCATCACAGTTAGGGGATTCTGTGATGGGTCCCTAGCAGTCCAGGGTTGGCAGCGGTGGTCCACAGCAGCAGGGGTAGATTTGTATCAGGCTTTGTACTTTTTGAGACATGTATCACCATCCTTTTGGATGCATTTTGTATATGACATTGATTTAGAGACATAAATTATGATATTGTACATTTGGACTTACTTTATGTATATGAGGATGCAACTATGTGACTTGCTCTATATGTTATGAGATGATGATTGCACTCTTATTGTATGATGTGATGCATGTGCAAACTTAGATGCCCTATCTAATGTTATATGAGATGTTTATCTATTTCAATTTTTGATATGATGTGATGTAGTGTTTATATGATATGAGTGTTTTGGTCAGATATGTTTCGAATGTATGCAAGTGCAACATGATTTCTGTATGGTTATGCGACTTTTATGTGATGCACTTAGCTATGTTGTTGATTTCTTTGCGGTTGATACTATATGATGATGATCTAATGCATTTTATTGTGTATGCAACTGATTTAATCATGTTCATGACTATCTCAAATGTGATATGATACGCACCTATATGCTTTGTTTTTGTGATGTCCAAATGTACTCTATCGACACAAGAATGATAGGATGATAGATAGTGGAATTGACTTGTCAGAATGACTTGAGGTAGAAATATTTAGAAGCTTTACTTGATATTGTTACTCTACATAGTTCGAGTACCATTTATTGTATGGGATATGGATGCATGGCTGTGTGTATGGATATAGGATGGATGCTTTGCTATTGGAGTGCTTTATTTCATCATTGGGCAATTTATTTTTTTGGTACTTTTTCTGAAATGTTGTAAGTTAATACAAGCATCTAGGTATAATTGAACTGAGATGACCTGAGTACTGCTTACATGGATTTTGATTTAGCAATTTGATACAAGCATCTAGTCAAACTTGAATCTAGATGACTTGAGTGTTCCTTGCATTTCAACAAACAAGGATTGCCCTCGTTCATGTTAGACCTTTGATGTCCTCGATGATCTTTTGCCGATCATGTCCTTAGACAAGGTGTCACATTACTAAAGCAGAATCCACAGATAGCAAACAAAGAAAATGATCATACCCCTATCATAGCATCTCTAGCTTTTGGCATCCTTGAGTAGCATAGAAAGACATGATAAGAAAAATCAAGACCCTGTAACTTAACCATGATTTCAATCCACAAAACATTCTTGCCATTAGATGTGTTTTTCTTGCTATAATTTAGATAGAATCAGTTAGAAGACCTTGGGTATTTGCTTTTCTTTAGATAGGTTAAGATGTTAATAGTCAAGATTTCTTCTTGAAGCGTGGGTTCTGCTTGCATTTGCTTGTTTGGTGAGAAGATTGCACAATCCTTATTGGGGAGACGGACCCTAAGGGACTGACCTAGTGCCTCAGGGGCTCATTGCTAAATGGCCTTGCCTACGTGACGACGCAGAGGCAACGTAGTTCGGGGTAAACCCTAACGGATCGAAGACCTAGGTGAGAGAAAGTGGAGATAGACTTAGATTGATAGAGGGACTAGATATGGGACAGATGGGACAAATGGAAGCATTAGGGGTGCATTAGAATAATGGCCTTGCCTACGTGATGACACAGAGGCAACATAGTTCGTGGACTTGGACCATGGACACTAATGAGGGACACTATGCCAGGCTCACACTGAGGAGACGATATGGGACAAAACCTTGGTTGACAAGGCCACAAGGAGAGTATCAAGCCATGATAGGTAACTGTCAAGTGTTGATTGTGGGATAGATATGGGTCAAATGGGAAATGAGTGAAGGAAGAATGGACTCAAGGTGATTGGATTCCCCAAAGATGGAGAAGGCGGTTTATCACAAGTAACGCCTGTTTACCAGGTTTTCATCACTTGCTTTTATTTGCACAAGAAGCTAGAAAGTAAACATGACACCTGTTTGCCAGGTTTTCATCATGATACCTATTCAAGGCACTTGTTTGCCTGGTTTTCACCAAAGGATGATTTTTTTGTATGCTTTCTATTTTTCTGATTTTTTTGTATTTTGTCTTTTCAAGTTTTTTTTTTTAATTATTTTTTCTTTTTGCTTTTTTTTTTTGTATTTTTGTGTCTCTTTGAACTGGGATTCTCCTAGGTATAAAACCAACGAAGATGCATGCTGTTGATTGGGTCATCAAATAGCTCTCCCTCTGACATTGCCAACTGATATGCCCCCGATCCGTAAGCTGCCACAATCACATAGGGCCCAAGCCAGTTAGGTTCAAACTTACCTTTCTTTTCTCTGTCTTGTTGATTGCGAGGATTTTCTTTGAGGACGAGGTCCCCAACCTTAAAGCATCTTGGGCGAACTTTGTGGTTATAGCTTCTTGACATCATCTGTTGATAGGATTTGAGATGATCGAAGGCTTTCTGTTGCCTTTCTTCCAGTAATTCTAGTTCTTGTAACCTGGAGACCCTGTATTCTTCATCTGATATGAGACCCTTTAGCGACACCCTGAGGGATGGTAATTTGACTTCAATGGGAAGGATGGCTTTTGAACCATAAACAAGGGCGTATGGTGCAGCACATGTGGGAGTGCGCATACTGGTTCAGTAGGCCCACAGAGCAGGGTTGAGTTGGACATGCCAATCACGACTAGCATCGTTGACTATCTTCTTGAGAAGTTTCAAGATGGTCTTGTTGAATGCTTCAGCTTGACCGTTACCTTGGGGTAGTATGGAGTGGAGAAATGATGTTGGATTTTGAAACGCTCACAGAGTTCTTGGACATCCTGGTTTTTGAATGGTCTTCCGTTATCCATGATAATGGATGAAGGAATGCCATATTTACAGATAATGTAATTCAGGATGAATGAGGAAATTTGCTTGCCTGTGACGGTGGTTAGGGGAATGACCTCAATCCACTTTGTGAAATACTCAGTGGCAGTTATGATGAATTTGTGGCCATTGGATGAGGGTGGGTGAATCTTTCCCACAAGGTCAAGTCCCCACTGGCAAAAGGGCCAGGGTGTCATTAAAGGTCTCAGCTCTTGAGCTGGTGCATGTATCAGGTTCCTGTGTATTTGGCACTGTTTGCACCTTTTGACAAATTGATATGAATCCATTTCCATGTTTGGCCAGTAATAACCCAAACGCATGAGTTTCTTGGCTAAGGAAGGACCGTTAGAGTGTGTTTCGCAGATCCCCTCGTGTACGTCTTGCAAGGTAGTTATGGACTCTTCTCATTCTAAACAACGGAGCAAAGTACCATCGAGACCACGTCAGTATAGGGTATCAGCTATGATGGTGTAGTGAGAGGTTTATTGTATAAAAGTTTGTCTCTGGTTAGAAGAGAGGTCAGGTGGGAGAATGTTGTCCTTGAGGTAAGTGTAAGTCTTACTGTACCAAGGTGAATCAGATCCAACTAGAAGGCAGATGGAATGGGTCTCAAGAAGATCATAAGCTGGTTGTCAGATAGTTTCCACTAAGAACTCATACCATTACTCATTTTCAGGTATTTCTAGAAGAGAGGCTATGGTAGCCATTGCATCTGTCGCCTTATTCTCAATCCTAGGTATTTGCTTGAAGGAGATGGTCCCAAAGTGTTCTTTGAAGTCATCAACCATTCATTTGTAGGGGATGAGCTTTTCATCTTTGGTTTGGTACTCATCGTTGACTTGATTGATTATAAGCTGAGAATCACCATAGACATGCAGTTCTTGGATTTTCCATTCATTTGCCATCTTGAGACCAATAACCAAGGCCTCATACTCTGCTATGTTATTGGTGCATGGAAATAACAAACGGTAGGACTTCAAAATTGTGTCGCCTTGAGGAGTTATAAATAGGATACCTGCCCCCGATCCATGGTTTGTATAAGACCCGTCAAAGTAGAGTTTCCAGGAAGATGTTAACACATTGAATAAGGATTCGTCTGGAAATTCAAACTACATGGGCTTGTTGTCTTGTAATGGTGCATCTACTAGTTGGTCCACTATGATTTGTCCCTTGATGGCTTTTCTGTCCACATATTCGATGTCATACTCACTGAGAAGCATTACCCACTTTGCTAGGTGACCTATGAGAGCTACTTTGCTGAGGAGATACTTTAGCAGGTTAATTTTTGCAATGAGTTTTACTAGATGTGCAAGCATGTAATGTTGGAGTTTTTGTGAAGCAAAAACTACTGCAAGACATGATCTTTCTACTTGTGATTATTGCAACTCATAGCCCACTAAGGTTTGACTGATGTAGTATACAGCTCTTTCCTTGTTCTCATAATCTTGTTGCGCTAGAAGAGCTCCAAGAGCAATAGGTGTAGCAGATATGTAGAGAATTAGAGGTTTTCCTTGGATCAGAGGCATGAGAATGGGTGGATTCATAAGGTACTCCTTTAGCTTGTTGAATACCTCTTCACACCGCTCATCCCACCTAAATGGAATGTTCTTATGCAGGAGATGGCTGAAAGGTTGGCACTTATCTTCCAACTATGATATGAATCTGTGGATGGCCTGTAGCTTGCCCTGTAGGGATCTCAACTGAGTTAGAGTCTTGGGTAGTGGCATGTCCATTATAGCTTTGACCTTGGCAGGGTCTACCTCTATTCCATTTGCCGACACGATGAAGCTTAGCAGCTTGCCTGACGTTACCCCAAACACACATTTCTTTGGGTTCAGTTTGACTTGGAATTGGTCCAATCTTCGAAAGACTTTTTCTAGCACATCCAGGTGTGAGTCTCTTGTGAGAGATTTTGCTAGGATGTCGTCGACATAGTCCTCCATTGTTACATGCATCATGTCATGAAATATAGTTGTCATAGCTCGCTGATATGTAGTACCTCTATTTTTCAGCCCAAATGGCATGACATTCTAGCAAAAGGTACCCCATGGGCAAGTAAAAGCTATCTTGTGTTGGTCCTCTGGTGCTATTTTGATTTGATTATACCCCGAGAATCCATCCATGAGTGATAGCATTGTATGTCCTGCAGTTAGGTCGACTATGATATCGATGTTTGGCAATGGAAAATCATCCTTACGGCATGCTTTGTTTAAGTCTCGAAAATCATTGCATAGTCGAACTCGGCCATCTAGTTTAGACACTGGCACAATGTTGGATATCCATTTTGGGTAATCTATGGCTCTGATGAACCCCACATCTAGTAATTTCTTGAGTTCTTCTTTGACCAAAAGTGTTATGTGAGGATGCATCTTTCTCAGCTTCTGCTTTACTGGTTTTACTCCTGGATCCAATGGCAGATGATGTAGAATTAAGTTTGGGTCTAAACCTGGCATGTCTGCATATGACCAAGCAAAGTTGCCTCTCTTCTTCTTAAAGAACGATACAAACTTGGTTTTCTCTGGTGGTGTAAGAGATTTGGTAAAGTGGATAATCTTGGGCTGTTCTTCTGTTCCAATATTCACAGGCTCTGTCGGTTCCACAACAATCTGTGACCTTTCCTGGTACATATCACTAGGGAGAGTGTCAAGCTTTCCATTGTCAGGTGCCACAGTTGGGTTTTCACCTTCGGATGTGTCCTTTCTTTTTATTGTTTTGGGATCTGACACTACCGCAAGGCAGTTTTCACTGTCAGATCCATTTTTGATCTTGATATTTTTGCGACTGGAAGGCTTGGCACCCTCCCTAAAGTAAGCCATGGTATTCAGTTCAATAGCAAAACTAGCTTTATGATCTCCCTTGGGTAAGTGGTCCCTAACTTCCATATAATCAATGTAAGCATCATCGTTTTAGAACATATCTAGTTGGGGAGTTCCTTGCAGATCCTAGTAAATAAGCTCAGGGTGCAAGAGGGGAAGGGAGTTAGATGATAGACCTGATTCATTGATGGTGTGAATGGAAATGTTAGGAGCATTGGCAGGGGTAGTGTTCAGGGTGGTACTTTCCTCCAAGTTGTTTATTGTAATGGAATTTAAACTTTCCTCGAAAGCCATAATCTCAGGGATGGGCAAATTAGACTCCAATGGTTTGTTCCATTGCATTTGTCCCTCACGGTAGGGGCTAAGAGTTTGGATGGTGTCGACCTGTTTGTCAATGTAGGAGTGCTCTATTAGCTCGTCCCACTCATACTCATTTGAATCTGTGTCGCTGTCCACTTGGAGTGTTTGGATCATTTCTACAAGGCAAGCATTTTCCTTAGCTTTGCCCTTGCCTTTATATCCTAGGCCACTTGTGTTTCTAGTTGATGAGGATGAAGAAGGTTGAATAGGTTCAATGATTCCTTCTTTTCTAAGGCCGATGGGGCTAGTCCTTCGTACCCCATCCTATGCAGAATAGTCTCACCTCACCCATAGAGTTCTGTTGGGAGTCTAGGCGGATCTTGCATTGTGTTCTCTTCTTCAACATAAAGCCATTGTAGGAGATCTCTCTCCTCTGTTTCATCAGATAAGGTCCCCCATTTTACAAAGGGAGTTGTGGGGGCTACGGGAGGAGTAGACAGCTTTGGAAAATGTTTGGGTTTGCCAAAAGATCGAGCAGACAAAGGCATCTTGGCAAGATTGAGGCTGTGCTCAATGGAGTATTCCCCCAATCCACTTTCATTTATGGTAATTTTTTGCTCTTTGGGCCTTGATGAGGAGGCTTCAGCGATATCATCATACTATGGGGTAGGGGAAATGTATGCTTTGTTGTTGGGTATGACACACTCGGGTTTTGCATGGAAAGAATTGCAGTGTTGGTAGGGGTCAGGGTCACCTTGAATGGTGATTTGCTTGCCATTGTGCAGGAATTTAATGCATTGATGATAGGCTGAGGGAACAGCCTTCATGCCGTGAATCCATGGTCTCCCGAGTAGGATATTATAAGCGAGCTCCTAATCAAGGACTTGACACACCACATCTTTTATTACTGGTCCCACTTGAATGGGTAGGACAACTGTTCCCTTTGTGGTTCTTTCTTCCTCATCATATGCTTTGATGGTAATTTTCCTCCTTGGATCAACTACATGTTCGGAGAACCCTAGTGCAAGGACTAGCTTTAATGTGCAAATATTTAAACCGGCACCCGCATCAATGAGAACCCTCTTGATGTGGTGCTTGTGTATTAATGCGACAATGTGCAGGGGGTGTTATGAGGTTGGGATACAGAGAGGTCATCTTGCTCAGTAAACGATATGGAGTTGGAGGATGTTAGTTTGCCTACCATGGTCTAGAACTTCTCTTGGGCCAAGTTAGTGGGGACAGTGGTTTCCACTAAGGCTTTCTCAAGAATCTCCTTATGAGAAGGAGATAGACGCAATAGCTCCAATATAGAAATGTGAGCCAGAGTTTTCTGTAACTGGTCGATTACATTATACTGATGGAAGTTGGATGGGGACTGTGATGACCTTGGAGGGGCGGTATTGAGCCTGACTTTACCATTGCTGGTAATTATACTACAACCAGTTCTGTTAGGTCCTGGTTGTTGGTTGGGTGAGATGACATTGACCTATGGGATTTGCTCAGAAATGCAATTTATGGTATAGTCAAATGGCACACTTGCATAGTTGGCATAACTAGTCCCGTTGTTTTGATTTGGCCAATTACGATTATTGTTGTTGTTGTCGTTGTTGTAGCTGCTGCTGTTGTTGTTGTTGTGGCCATTGTTGTTGTTGTTGTTGTTGTTATATAGCCTGTTGGATTCAGAAGTGGATCGCTGTAGGCCACATGAGATTCATTGGAGGTATGCTATTGTGTCCCTCCCTGGTTCTGATCTAGTACATCTTGTATGACATTTTTGAGGTGGATGCAGTTGTTAGTTGTATGCCCCCTTCCTCGATGATATTCAAAATAGTCTGTGTCCTTCCAGTAGGGAGGTTTGACTATAGGATCGTAATCACTTATTGGCGGTAGAGAAATTTTGTTGTTATCCAACAACTTCCTTAGTGCAGACTCTTGAGACTCACCCAATGGTGTGAATTTTCTCCTTGGATTTGAACTGAACCAAGGTTTGGGCTCCTGAGAGGGTGGTTTGTTGAGTGTACCATTGTTTGTTTCTCCCTTGAGAGTGAATATGGGTTGTTTCTTGGGAGCTACCGCCTTGGCATCCACTACCCCATCATTGACCACATTCTTGTTCTTGGTCCAAAAATTTGATTTATTCGTTGTGTAATTGGAGGTAGGTGTGTCCTGTATATCTTGATTGCGCCTTTAGTGATCATAGCCTTTTCGATGAACAATCCCATTTCAATGACTTTTGAAAATGATGTAGGGCATTGTATCTGCATTTGATAGCTAAGATCAGTGTTTAGGTTATGGACAAACATCTCCAATAGCTACTTCTTAGGCATATCGTAAGAACACTTACTAGCTAGTTGTCTCCATCATTGTAAGAAGGTGGCGAATGACTCACCACTCTTTTGTTTGGTGTTGCATAGATCTAGCATAGATACCTTGTGTTCGATGTTGTAAGAGAAGTGCGTGATAAATTTGTGGACAAGTTCATCAAAAGTTTTGATTCCTAGTGGGAGACATGAGAACCACTCCATAGCTTGACCACCTAAAGATCTTGGGAATAGTCTCATCAAGTAGGTCTCATTGTGAGCTACTTCTAAACATGCTGCATTGAATTCCCTAATATGATCTCTAGGGTCCCCCTTCCCTTTGTATTTGTCAAACTTTGGAACTCCGAACTGATAGGGGAATGGTTTCATGACCAAATTTTTGTCAAAGGGGTATGGTGCTATATCTTCCAAGGAGTAGCTCTTGGTACTTGTACCCGTCTTAAGGTCTGATATTTGTTGTGTGAGGCTCTCAAGTTGCTTCCTCATTTCTTCCATGGGAGCATTTTGATCCATGGGTTTCTTTCCTCTATCATTTGCATGTGGGACTGTGTCATTTGTACCCCTCTCATGATTATTGTCTACATTTTCCCTGATTGTACTTATATCAAAGTCTGCAGGGAGTTTAATTCTAAGACTAGCAAGATGATAGAAGTATTTATGGGGGTCTTCAAGGAGCACCTTCTCTATTAGGCATTGGAATTTTCTATCTTGGATGTGCGCTTCATATTATTCATGAGAAATTTCTTCATCACTATCATGTGGTGTGACGATGCGATTGGATGAGCCAGCCATTTCTATTTTCTTTTTGTATTAAGATCGAGTAAGAACCATACAAGGTGACGCGAGATGGAGTGGACTAGGATTAGAAATTTTGGCAAGGTGTCGACTGAGACTGTTGTGAATAGGATACCTAAAACAAGGTTTGGACAAAGGATTCACATGCTCAATGACTTCAAGTAAGACGGTTGACACAAGATGGTAGCCACTAGTAAGGGTAGTCGATACCTATCTTACTGTGTAGGGACTAGTTGTTCAACAAGACTACTAGCAAAGGTACTGTGACCTACTAGACTTACGTGAATTCACTAATGATATGAAAAAGGGACCTATGTCAAACTAGTATGGAATAGACTGACTTACACTTTGACAGGTGGTAAAAGTGCCATTTCTTGATAGATGCACCGTTTCTACTATATGCGCCACTACAATCAACATATGTGCCGCCAAATCATGGATGCGCCGTTACAATTCACATATGTGCAGCTTTAGTGCATGCACCGCAACACTCGGCATATGCGCTGCCAAATCATGGAAGCACCGCCAAATTAAGCATATGTGCAGCTTTAACATATGCATCATCAAAACATGCATATGCACCGTAGAATTACAAATGCGCCACTTCGTGCTGCATATGCGCCGTTCTACAGTTCAGCAAATCTGTTTAACCTATTTTTCACTAGCATTTATGACACCCTAATTCGACCCTAGGGAAAATTTTCCAAGGCACATACCGGGGGTCCTGCCTCTGTTGGTCGCCTGAATCGACGGACTCACTCGAATCAGTGCTCCTCATGTGGAATGTCTGCTGCTCTGGCTGCCATGCTGCTCCAAGTTTGCTCTAAGCTCTCCAACTCAAATCTAGATCAACCAAGTGTACAAATGAATTACCTTATGGACCCAGCTCCTATTTATAGCTTGCAAACCCTAAATCTGGCTAGGTGATGACTATGACTACTTCTCGTGCCTATTTTTCTTCTAGTTTTCTTCTTGTTTCTCTGAAATGCGTCCCTTTTCTTCAAACTGCACCTATACCCCTTCGTCTTCGTGACATTGTCCATCCCACACCTTATGCCCGTTTCCCGTCCAATCTCCCGAGGGGGCATCCTATCATCATTAAACTTGTACCAGGGGCAAACTGGGGCATGGATCACTATAAGACTATCGATTTCTTTGAAGCAACGCTATAAACTACATTGCATCAAAGAGGGGCAAAATGTATACGCCTAAAAATGACACAATTCATTCTAAATAAATATTCTAAATATTTATTCCCTTCTTCTATCAATTAAATAAATATTCTAAATTTATTTAATTAGTTCACTATTCTGTAATTAAATGAAATCAATTTATTTAATTAAATTCCCTAAATTCTTCTAATGTCCCACATAATTAAATAATCCTAAATTATTTAATTGTTCATAAATCCCCCTATCCTAAGCTCTAATTCCAAAAATCCACCTCATACTTACACCTCATTTTTCCACCTCACCTTGTCCACCTCATCGGGTTGCACATGTAATTAAATATATTAAATATTTAATTACTTATTTTTCCCTCACCCACATGTCCTATTTTTTCTCAAATCAAAAGTTAGTTAACTAATCAATCAAAAGTGTTAACTAACCAGTCAATTGAGTTAGTCCCTCAATCAATTCAGTCAATTCCATAATTCATTCTTCCAACTGACTAATCAAGTTTGTTAACTGATCAGTTAAAGGAGTTAACTGTCCAATCAATGTTGTCAAATCCCCTCTTTCATGATGGAGCTAAGACACTTGTCATATTTCTACTGGTTGCACATTCCTCAACTGTTCTCAGCCATTGATCTTCATATCTCCTCTCAATCGTTGATTCTCATTCTTTTGAGTCTATAAAAGAAACCTCATCCTCCCATTCTATTCATCCAGGTTATTTGTATTGTTACTCTGCAGAATTCTACCCGCGCACCTTTGGCACCCCCAATACAATCTACTTGAGATCACCCTTTGCTTTGAAGCTCTACTTCACAGCATTATCTATCATCTTAGCCGTTTACTACTGACATCCTACAACATAGCTAAAAGAGTGCACTCACTGAGGGCCTACTTCATCAGTAAAGTATGGTTGTACTAGGTGAACAATAGAAGCTTTGGAACAGGGAAGGTTTGCATTGTGATTCATTGCTCCATTTTGATCTACCTTTCTTGATTTCATCATTCTATTGATGTTTGGGTTTATTATTGTTCATTTGATTAAACCGCATTTTACCCTAACAATAATCTTAATCAAGAAAATAAGAAAATTTTAGAAGATGTTGTTATCATATATCTGAATAAATTCAATAGAGCCCTGTTGGAAATCTTACAAGAACTTCCTAAAAGTTTAAGGTAATGGAAATGAGGAAAGAAGCAGCCAAGGATAAGGACATAGAACTCAAAGAGTATGTTCGTGTTGGCAAGAGATGTTGCTAGGTCATTTAAGTGTTGTCATTGATGGAAACAAAGTATATCCCAGACATCTGCAGTCGATAATTCATTCATACCGAAAGTCAGATTGAAGTCAAGATGGTCCGGTAGACAAGAACAGAGCATGCTACATGATCTAACAATCAGGTTTAGATCTCTCAGATGGTATAACTCAGTAAGCTGCGGACTTGGATAAGTCAAGAGGGGTCATATGACTAGTGTATTCTAGAGATTTAGCCTCCGATGGTAAATCATGTAGAAGATATGAGCATCAAAATGTTGGGTTCCAATCTAGCAGAGCAGATAGAGGAAGAACTGAGTGATAGAGTATTAGACTTCAATCTGGATGTGATCAAGTAATTTTTGGAATTATACATTGTTGGCTGAAATGATTAATGACTTCTATGATTAAGCCTTTGATGCAGATCACAAATCAAGCATGGATTCAGCTGACAGATCAATAACTTGCAAATATCTTGAGTGTTCTTGTTACTGACTAGAAAGTTGATTGAATCCTTGATGCGGATATATATACCAGATGGATTCCAGTATCCAACTATATATTGTGAAGGTGTGAATAATTGCAGGGTTAAGTGTGAGAACAATAATTCAAGTCTGGTATGTGACTAAACAACCACATTGAACAGAGGAAGAATGAAGTACATTAGATCAGTCTATTGTGCCTAATCGGAACTGAACTCTTACATTTGTAGATGCTTCTCATTAGTTCAAACACTTGATCATCTTTTCTAAGTTCTGTAGATAGTGAGTCTCTTGTAGGCAGTGTGCCTCTTGTGACTAGTGTGCTCGGACAGTGAGCCCTAATTGGCAAGTGCCATTTTGTACTCCTTTATTCTTTTAATAGAGAATACAATCTTGGGTTAGTCACCCCATGGTTTTTCCCTTAACAGGGTTTCCACATAAAAATCCTTGTGTTATGTGTGTTAACTTTATTTCTGCTCTTATGATTACATATGCTTTCATGTTTTGATATAAATCTAAATATTGAGATAACTAAAGGAAAGAAAATAAAAGAAAGTTTGAGATAACTAATTCACCCCCCCTCTTAGTTATCTACCTTGTTTTCAACAATTGGTATCAAAGCCAAGTTCCTCCGAAAAGTCTAATAGCTTGAGGAAGATCCAGGAATCTCAATGGATGAATATGGTATGAAAGAACAACTATAGTCTACCCTAGATGATCTTGAGCACTCTCACTCTAAGGTTAATAATTTGAGAGAGCAACTCAAGGAAGTTGACAAGTTCATCAATGAGCTGAAAGAGAAACTCAATATTTCTGGGAAAAAGAGAAAGGAATTACTTCATAAATTAGCAAATCAGAATGAAGCCAATAATACTGATGAGGATCTGAATGAAAAAACTAAGCTATGTGAAAAACTTTTAAAATAAGTCATTATGATGAGACATGAAATGGAATTAGGAGTTATGAAATTCACCCAAGAGATTGAAGAAAAAAGAAAGATTGAAGATAATCTAAAACAATCCCTCAAGGAGAAAATAGAGGACTACCACAAAATGGACAAAATAATCAGGCATCTTGAATCTGATCTTGAAGAAGCTAGAGACAATGAAAAACAACTTGAGAATTAGATAGACACTCTTAAGCAAGATCTTCAAACTGCAAATGAATACAAAGAAAAATTCAAGATAAGCTCAGCCCAATGTGAAGTTCTTCTTGAAAGCCAAAAGGGGGTAGATGGTAAGCATGGCTTGGGATATGAGAAAGGTGAAAGCTCTGGATCTGGTTAGAAGAATTTTGGATCAGGAAATCAAAGAAATAGGTCTAGAAGACCTCTGGTAAGGCAACCAAATGGCCAAAGATATCCATCCTTCAATGGATACTGCTTCAATTGCAACAATTTCAGTCATAAAGCAACTCACTGCAGGAGGAGAATAAATTAGAATAATCCATCCTTCTCCAGACAATGTTTTTATTGCAAAAGGTATGGTCACAAATCTCATGAATGCAAAAATATGCAAATAAACAATTCATTCACTAATCAATGTAGATCAAGAGGATATAAATTAAATAAGCAAAGAAATGTTATATGTTACAATTGCAATAGATCTGGTCATATTGCCAAATTCTATAAAAGCAGAAATTAGGATAGAAAAGGTCCGGTGGAACATGATCAGAAACAAGATAAGGGCAAAGGTAGAGTGAATGAGGATGAAGTTCAAAAGGAGATGAGCAAGATTTGGGTAAAGAAGAGTACAAAATGTATTGGGGATGGATTTGCACTGAAATCTGGTGCTGATATTCCTTCTAGAAACTAAAAAGGTGAGCTCTAGCTCAAGGGGAGTCACAGAAAAAAAATAATTTCCCCCAGCCAGTCAATTAGTGCCTAAATTTGGCACTTTGAGTAAATATCTAATGCTGTGGATTAAAGGGTTCTTAGGAAAACTTCCCAATAACCTTCAGTCAAAATTTGAAAGATCCACATGAAGTTTCACAAGATTCATAACTGCTCAAGTTAATCTGGTTCTAACAGCTATCCGGTAAAGCAGAATTTCACAGTAAGATCCGGTATGATTTGAAATTCAAATATTTTGATCTATGGACCCATGCCCTGGTTGAAGAAAAGAAGATATGTTGTCAATCCTCACTGACAATGATTCTAAGTTTGGCGCAGTGATTCAAGAAGATCCCTCTCAAAATAGGGCAACCGGATAACTTAAGTTGTGCATTTATTACAAAATAAAATTAGGGTTTGCGCAAGGATAAAAGGGTTCTTTCACTCATTATTTACACACTTGCACTCACAAAGAAGAAAAGAAGAGCTCTGCAAAGAAGATTCTGCAATTCACTCAGGATCAACTAAAAATTGAATTCAACTAGCGATTCATTCCAGCTCCTGCTTCAAACCCTAAAGCATGAAAAAGGTACTTCCATTTTGAAAATCCCTCTCCAAATCTCTTGCATAATGGCTACTGTAATGTTTGTTAAAATTTCTTAAAAGACCAAGGCCAAAATTCAAGAAACACCCTTACAAGTCTCTAGAAGTTGATCCCTTAGGCGTATTCTCCAGCATTCCTCATGGTATCCTGCATGTAGAAGATGTTAGGGTTTACATCCATGCAAATATCAAAGATTTTGGAGACTTGAAATTGATTGACATCTATTAAAATCAGTTAATGGATGAAAATTTTGAACTCAAACCTAAATTCAAGACCCTAAGAGACAAACACTTTGAACATTGCATACATTTTTCATCTTTTGTAGAGGATGAATGGGTCTGGTATGTTCTAAGTAGGATGCATGACAATTTCATGTGGCTAATGAGGCCATTCAAGATAACCAAAGATGCCATCAGAGATGTGACTGGACTGCATTCATCTGGTGGGTTACCTGAACTCAAATCTGTGAAGAACCAAATAGTAACCAAAGCCACCAGATCTAAATTTGACAAAAGAGCAATGACCATAGATGACATCACAGATTCGAATGTCAAGTTTGCCTCAATGATAATCAGCTACAAAATCTATCATTCGAGTAGGGAGAATTCTATGTCTGGCACAACAATCTATGCAACATATCAAATGTTGAGGGAAGATGCAGATTATGATCTATGTGAGCTTCTTCTAAATCAGCTATTGGAAAACTTGCAGAAGATCAAAAAGGATAAGAAAAATCCCTTTAAATATGGTAGTCTAATACTATGTCTATTCTTCTATTATATGAATGAACTACCTAGATCAATTGGTTGGTTCTGGCAAAATGATAAACCGGTTGCAATTTAGATCAGAGATTACATGTATGGACTTGGTGATGCTCAAGCCCAAAACATAGCCCTCTGGGGGTACTTTAAGAACTTCCAAAGCATGATGCAATCTAGAGAGAGAATACCACAGTCCATAGTTAAAAAATACAAGGACACAGTTTGCTTCATGGTGGACACTGATCAATGTCTAATGGAGGCATTTGAGCCAAGAACTATGTGGATAATTCCCATGGGATATGAGGTCGATGAAAACATTTTAGAGTTACATGTCCAACACTTGTTGAGCCAACCTAAAGATACAGAAGCAGAAAGGTTTGGCAGCTTTGAAGAGCTAAGCATAAAAATACATATTGAGTTAAGGCAGCCTGAGATGAAGAGAAAAGTAAGAAAGGAAGTTGAAGAGGTTACCAAAAGATTTGGCTTGTCAAAAGAGGTAGTAGATGCAAATAGAGAGAAAATGGAGAAGGCTGAGAAAGAGAAACAAGAAGCAAAGAAGGGAAATGTTTCGGTGCAAGCCTCCTCCTGGACTAGATCTTCCAAGAGCTCTGCACCTATCACTCCTAAAAGCTTAAAGGCTACCAAACCAGAAGTCAAGCCATCCAACAAAGGTGAAAATAGAATGAAGACCAAGGCCTCGAGAACGTATACAAGCCATAAAGATGATGAAGAAACAGAATCAAATGAAGAGATCAAGAAAATGAAGAAGAAGAGAACATCTGGAAAGTTCTCTAGTAGAGATGAGGAAGAGAAAAGAAGAGATGAGGAAGAGAAGGCAGAGGAATTTGTTGAAAAGTCCACTCTTTCCATTGATGATATCATCAATGCAGTCACTATGGATGGGAACCTGTGGCCAATGATAGAGTTCTATGATGAATACAATGATGCTGACAAAAGAATTCTAGAGGAAGCTACTGTAAGGTATTTAAATATCTATAACAAAGCATTCATTGAAATAATTTCATTAATTCCAAAAGTCCTAGAAGAAGTATTGGAACAAAGAAAGGTGAATGCAAAGGCTAAAGACTTAGAAATCTGAGAACAAATAATGATAACTTTACCCATCCATCACTCCAAAACAAATGGACATGATCTTCAAGGACTGTAAGGATGAGTTCCAGAGTAAGGCGAGAATGAATAAACTCATGCTTGGAGAAACTAACCAAGTAGCAAGGGAAACAAAAGATATCCTCTAGAATGCTTTGAAGAGATTCAATCTTCCTATTGTAGAGGAAATAGATGAAGAACCTTCTACCATGGATGTTGAAGGATTAAATGTAATCAATGAAGAATCTTCTGAAGGATCAAAGAAAATAGATGAAGAGAAGTCTAAGGACTTAGATTCCTCTGTTTCGGAAGAGGAAGTTCATGAAGTAGTAAACACAGGTGACATCTCTCCCTTGGATCCTACTATGACAAACATTCCAGACTCTGAGGCTAAAGGAGAAGCTAGAAGTAAGGAGAAGAAGATTCAAGAAGAATAGGTTAAGAGAAAAGAAGAACAAGCAGATAAGACTAATGATGACTCTTTTGATATTTCAAAGAAATATCAACCTCTAGCAAGAGACACTGTAGAGACAGTGAAGAACTTCTTAGACAAAGAAATGATGGAGCTGGATGAACCTGAGCTATTTCAAGAACCACTAAATTTTGACTCTCTTTCCTCGGTTTAGACAATGAAAATAACATCTTTTACTCAAGCCAAAGCAAAAGAAAATCTCTTGAAATCTCACATGGAGGACTATGAATTGTTGGAGATAGCATCCAAGATGCTGGAGAAGTTCATGCCATCCTATCAAAAGGACCCCTTAGCCTCACCATCTAGTAACTTGAAAAACTTAGTAAATTCTGTTAACACTCATTTTGAATCTCTAGAGAAATCAGCAGAAGCAAAGGTCCAAAAGGAGTTTTTGGGGAAAAGATTCACTAAGGTGCAAGGACTTATTGCAAATGATAGGACTCTAGATATTGGAATAAAGAGCCTCAAAAATGCCCTCAAAGATAGTGGGGACCTATTCAATTTTTTTTTGACTTGGCCTAAAGTGACAGGAGATATTGAGGAGAAAGTAAAAGAACAAGAAGAAAAACTGTCAAGCCTAGTTCAGAATTTTGATCCTCTTTCCTCCTCTTTAATGAATCAAGAATGCTAGGCTATTGTAATAATAAATGAAATAAAGAGACTGGGAAAAGAAAAGAAGAATATAATGAACAGAATGGGTGAACTTAGAGGGATAATTATCCCTAAGCTAGAGGCAATGCATGAGGCATTGACAGACGCCCAGACCACAAACCCGGACCAGTGATCCGATAGATTTAAGAAGGGAAGAAGCATATGTATTTTTCTTAAGCGGTCATATCTCCATTTTGGATAGGATGAAGCAGAGCTGGGCCACAAAGTTTGTACAACTGAAGACTACTTTTGTGGATATACTTAAGTATATGTAAGTATAATGTATACTTATGTGACCATGTATAGAATAATTTTTGCAAAATTTTGGTATGCGGATTCTGCCCTTTGCCATTGATGTCAAATGGGGAGTGAAGAGTAGTAAAAAATGTGGAATCTAGCTAAGGAAGAGTTCCAGTATAATAGTGCAAAAGATAGAGCATCAGCCAAGGGGGAGTTACTGCGACAGTCATTTTTCACTAAGTGTTGCCATCAATGCCAAAGGGGGATATTGTTGGCAAGAGACGCTACTAGGTCATTTAAGTGTTGTCATTGATGGCAAAAAAGTGTATCCCAGACATCTGTAGTCGGTAAACCAATCATACCGGAAGTCATATTGAAGTCAAGATGGTCCAATAGACAAGAACAGAGCATGCTACATGATCTAACAATTAGGTCCGAATATCTCAAATGGTGTAACTTAGTAAGCTGCGGACTTGGATAAGTCAATAGGGGTCATATGACTAGTGTATTCTAGAGATTTAGCCTCCAGTGGTAAAGCATATAAAAGATATGAGCATCTAAATGTTGGGTTCCAATCCAGCAGAGCAAACAAAAGAAGAACTGAGCAACAGAGTATCAGACTTCAATCCGGATGTGATCAAGTAATTTGTGGAATTATACATTGTTGGCTGACATGATTAATGACTTCTATGATTAAGCCTTTGATGCGCATCACAAATCAAGCATGTATTTAGCCGACAGATCAATAACTTGCAAATATCTTGAGTGTTCTTGTTGCTGACTAGAAAGTTGATGAAATCCTTGATGTGGATATATATACCACATGGATTCCAGTATGCAAGTATATATTGTGAAGGTGTGAGGTAAGAAGGTACAAAGAAAAGCAGGGTTAAGTGTGAGAAGAAAAATTCAAGTCTAGTATGTGACTGAACAACCACATTGAACAGAGGAAGAATGAAGTGCATTAGATCAGTCTATTGTGCCTAACCAGAACTAAACTCTTGCATTTGTAGATGCTTCTCATGAGTTCAAACACTTGATCATCTTTTGTAAGTTCTGTAGATAGTGAGTCTCTTGTAGGCAGTGTGCCTCTTGTGAGTAGTGTACTAAGGCAGGGAGCTCTAATTAGCAAGTGCCATTTTGTACTCCTTAATTCTTTTAAGAGAGAATACAATCTTGGGTTAGTCACCCCATGGTTTTTCCCTTAACAAGGTTTCTACATAAAAATCCTTGTGTTATGTGTGTTAACTTTATTTATGCTCTTATGATTACATATGCCTTCATGTTTTGATATAACTCTAAATATTGAGATAACTAAAGGAAAGAAAATAAAAGAAAGGTTGAGATAACTGATTCACCCCCCCCCCCCCCCCCCGCCCGCCCTCTCAGTTATCTACCTTGTTTTCAACAGTTCTCTCCTCTTTATGCCATGTATTGACCAGAAAAAAAGAAGATAGAATCCTCAGAGAAGTTAAAGATAAATTTAGAAGCAAGGTCTAGATGAACAAGCTAATGGTTGGTGAGACTGAGGAAATTGCAAAGGAAACAGAGGAAATTCTGAGAAAGGCTCTAGACAAAAATAAATACTATATTGCTTCAGAAAAACAAGTGGAAGAAGACAATCCTCCTGCTCTGGAACAAGAAGCTCCTGAAGAAGAAACCAACAAGAGAACTGATGACCAAAACATTACTCTAGATCCTCCAGAACTAATCCATGAGGAGACCAATGATGGACTTGATTCATCAAATCTAAATATTGGAGAAGTTCAGGAAGAGCAACAAGTCAATCAAGAGGACATAGATATGGTAGACAGAATAATTGATGCAGGGGTTACTCCACCACCTGATCACTCTGGAAAAGAAGAGGATATTGCCACCACATAGAGCCCTCCAGATCAAGTAGCAAGTGATGAACAAAAAGGAAAGAGTCCCTTTGGTGAGAACATAGAGAAGAGTAAAATAGAAGAAGAGGAAGAAAAGGAAAGGAAGATAAGGCAGAAGAAGATAGTGCAAATGTTGAAGCACATAAAGCAGATGTTGAGAAATCAGATGAACAAAAGGATGCTTATGAAATGGCTGCAAGAGACACTGTAGATGCAATAAAAGGTCTTCTTGAAAAATAAGTGATTGAACTTGATGAGCCTGAGCTACTCCAAGGTCTAGCCAATCTAGATGCACTCTCTCTAGTTCAACTGATGAAAATAGCATCATTCACCCAAGTAAAGGCTAGAGAAAAGATGTTAAAGTCCGACATGGACGACAATGAGCTACTTGGGCTTCCAACTAGAATTTTGGATAAATTAATGCCAACCTATCAGAAAAATCAAAATGATTCCCCCTCCGGCCATCTAAAAAATCTTGTAAGTTCAGTAAACTCACATTTTGAGTCTTTTGAAAAGTCTGCAAAGGCAAAAGTTTAGAAAGAATTTTTGAATAAGAAACTTAGTCAAGTTAAGAATCTAATAAGGAGTGATAGGTTGATACTAGGCATTAGCATAAAGACCATTCAAAATGCTCTAAGTGATGGAGGAGATATATATATATATATATATATATATATATATAAGTTTTCCCTATCATGGACTAAAGTCAATGAGGATGTTGAGAAGAAGATAAAGGAACAAGAACAAAAAATATCAATTCTATCTCAAGATTTTGATCCTATAACCCAAGAATGTTAGGGCATTAGCTTGACAGATGAAATAAAAGGACTTGAAAAGTAGAAAATCAATACTATAAAGAGGATGTGTGAACTCTGTGGATTGATTTCCCCCAAGTTGGAAGCCATGCATAATGCCTTATCCGAAGCCCAGAATGCACTTCAGACAAGTGATCCTTCAGATCTAGCAAAGGCAAAAGCATATGCATTTTTGTTGAGTGGGCACATCTCACTTTTGGATGGAATGAAGAATACTTGGGCCTCTGAACTTGTGCAATTAAAAACTAGTTTTGCAGACATTCTCAAGTTCATGTAAATAGGATTTGATGATTGGTTGTACATATGTGGCAGTATAAACAATTTTTTTTTTTGATAATTTTGGCTTGCAGATCCCACCCTTTGCCATTGATGTCAAAGGGGGAGTAAAGGACAGTGAAAAATGAGGTATTTAGCATAGGGAGAACACCGGATTAAGTGAAGGGCATGAATGTACAGGCAAAGGGGGAGTCACTCTAAGACACTTAATCATTTTTCACTAAATGTTGCCATCAATGCCAAAGGGGGAGATTGTTGGCAAGAGACACTGCTTAGAGTTTATAGGTGTTGTCATTGATGGCAACTAAGATCATCCCAAACATCCGCATAACACAAGTTGTTCATACTAGAAGTTAGAATCAAAATTTGTCAAAGTCCAGGCAGTTAAGAACATAGCAGTAATAGAGTTCGATATCTTGATCCGGATCTCTTTGGTGGAAAGGCATGGTTTACTGCAGATCTAAGGTAGTTTACAACCATGCAAAGACACTCTAAATCTAGAGTTTTGTCCTCTGGTGATGAAGAAATAAAAAGATGTTAGCATCTGAGTATCGATTTCTAGTTTGTCAGAACAGATAGAAGTAGAATAGACATAACTTGCATAAGATCTTGATTCCAGATGTATGGAATTCACTTGTTGGACAAATGGTGATGATCACTGATTGTGGCTGACAAGAGTAATGATTTATAAGAGCAAGTTTTGGTCCACACCTTAAGTTATGCATAGATCTATCTAAAAGAGAAAAGTATTCATAAAAAGTTCTAAGTGCTGTTGAAGCCGACTGATAGAATGATTGTAGATCATGTTGCGGATATATATAGTCAATGTAATTGGATGATTAGTGTGTGTAGTGTATGCGAATAAGGTGTATGTATGAAAGGAGCAGAAGTTCAAAGTGCAAATGAAGGCAGATCAGTAAGAAGAGCAGAGCAAAGATGAAATGTGTAAGATCAATTTTTGTAGTTAATTGGAACTGAAAGTCATGCATGGGCATATGCTATTAATCAATTCAAATCTCTATTGTTCTCTTGTAATGTTTCATAGGTAGTGAGCCTCCATTTGAGCAATGAGATTTGGGCAGTGAGTCTGAATGCATGTGCATTCCCATTTATAAAATACTTTTAACAGGGTATTAATTCTTGTGGGTTAACCCCCACCGTGGTTTTTCCCTTTTAACCAAGTTTCCACGTCAAAATCTTGGTGTCAAATATGTTATTTATGTTTCTACTAATGTGATGCTGAAATGTTTATTTCATTAATTTGATTATAAGTTGTAAAGGAAGATAAAAAGGTAGAAAAAGTTGTAAATGTGTGACAACTGATTCACATTTCATTAATTTGATTATAAGTTGTAAAGGAAGATTAAAAGGTAGAAAAAGTTGTAAATGTGTGACAACTGATTCACCCCCCCATAGTTGTCTGGACCTAATCCAACAGATGCATGTAGTGCGCCTCATTTTGTTTTCTGTTAGTTGTTCTATTTAGACATTATGACATCTTGGATGTACTATTTGATGATGATATTTATTGATGATGATCTACTGCTACAATGATACTGTATGCTTATATTATGATTGTTTATTGTTTAGGGGAAAATTGGATTTGTTAATGTTTTAGTTTTTTTAGATGTTTAAATCCACCTTTCCGCCTAACATTCAAGGATCTAGGGTCGAGTGGCGAGCACTATCATACCCTAGGTCACTTACAAATGTAGGGAAACTTGGATTAGGGAATTTAATTACTAATTTTCCTTCTCTTATGCCCAATTAAACATCAAAACCCTAATTATGCAAATACAACAACAAATTGATGAATGACAAAACAAGCTCTTGCAGATAGGAGTAAAATATTGAATCATAGAATACCTATTTTAGAGGTTCCAAAGCGGAATAGTCAGGGACACTAGAGCGGGTGCCCAAGTCCAAGGTGCCAGTTTCTTCATGGAATCCAGACTTCCTTCCAACACTAATCAACCCTGTATCTTCTATTTCCTAAAACTCAGATGTGGAGGATACTAGATTGAGTGCCCAAGTCTTGGAAGTGCTCCTATGTCCTTTTCTTTAGATCTCAAATCCCTGATGTTTGCCAATCCTTCCTGTAACTCCACTTTTCCCAAATGCGACACCTGTAACCTGCAATCACAAGACTTGGTTTGGGGGTTGTGGTGTTTAGAGGCTTGCCTTAGTCAAGCCCCGGAAGACACTTAAGTCTCTGAACACCATTGTCAGACAAAGAGTGCATGCCCTTGTGAGATAGAGGAAAAAACCAAAGGAATCAATGATGAAAACACAATCTTATGTCACCTTGTAGTGAAGTTCTCATGGGAGGAAGATGCTCTTCATGCCATAAGGAAATTGATGCTTGAATCTACAAATATCAACACACAAAACATACAAGTCTACTCTTGCAACACTTGAACACCACAGAAAGCCTTGAATCACCTTGAGAACACTTGAACACCACAATTACTATCTATTTTATAAATGAATGCCTAAGCATGCTTATACATGCAATTACAAACACTCTCGCCAAGATTTTTGAAATTCAAATTTACCATGTCAGCAAAGGGACCTAATAACGGTCACAAATTGACACCTAAAAATTAGGGCTGCCCCAAAATAGGGCAGGACTAGGGAGCAGGCACCCAAGTCCTCCCCCCTATTTTGGGCATGGTACAGCTTAAGGGGTCCTCCTATGTCCAATTTTCCATGGAACCTAGGTCTCATTCCATTAGGATGCCAAAATATGAACTAAGATGTCCTAAATGCATGCTAAAGACTCGGGAGCTAAACCTTATGAGGGAAAAGCCCCCAAGGGGACATTTTCCAATGTTACATTTAGCCCCCACTTTAATGTATGTATAAACATGAGGCCAATACATGCATTAAAGTAAGGTCACAAACACAGCAAACACATCAAGCATAGAGAAGACATGCCAATCACATAGAAGGCAGTGATAGACACACAAAACACAAAGAAGATAGTTATAGTCACATAGAACATGGAGTAGACAGTCAATGCATAGAAGACACATTAGTGCATGGAAGACAGAAATGATATCTTTTCTTTTCTTTTTCTCATATATATGAAATGCAGATGCAAGTACTAGAAAGTAAACAAACCTCCCATAATGCAAGAAGCACTCATCGCACTAGTATTTAGACTGCATATGGGGCAACACACACATAAGACACACAAAACCTACCAAAATGCAAGATGCACTCATCAAGCAAGTCTTTAGACTACATATGGGGCAACAAACATGCCATACAAAACAAACATGCCAAAACACACACATTTGAGGACACAGAGAAAACACGACAGATAAGAAATGGTGTGTTCCCTATTTCTAGGCTCATCACCATCCCAAGCACATTACAGGCACACACTGATGATTGGGCTTCACCACAACAATCATTGAAAACATGCTTAAGGGTTGAGTTAGTCACAGAACTGCTCCCCACCTCCACAAAGGACTTTTGAAAATGACATGATGATGCAATCTGCTCCAATAAATACACCATCCCTACCTCCGCAGAGTGATTTAGATAAAAAGGATATACACAATATCCCACCTCCGCAGAGGGCTCACATGATTGATTGATTGCAAACAAACTCAGGATGCAGGATGCACTCATCGAGCAAGTCTTTAGACTGCACCTGAGGACAAGCACAGAGCTAACATCTATAACAGACAGCTTACCTTATATATGCCCCCACCTTAAGGTGGTTGATATCAGTTATCGATATCAAGCACGTTAAGGTAGGAAGAAAACACACAAGGGAACACCAACTTTCGTAAAGCCCATGCCCCCCGGAGGTGACATGTACTTTACGATCACCACATGTTCCCACAAACACATCCCTACAAGAAACATGTTAGTGTCTATAGCATCATGATAAACAACAACATCAATGAATATAATTAACCACACAAAGAGCTAAGGTTATACAACAAATTGAGAGTTTGAGGATAACCGTAGGGCTATATCATGAAGCTCTCTGAATTGAGTACCACCAAGGCTAGATTCAAAGACAAATCAAGGTGCATAGAGAAGTAGTATTGTTAAGGTTTGTAAATGGGATAGAAACATCATGAAATTCACTATGCGGAAAGCATGAGTACTTCCACTAGCCAAGCATCAGATAAGATATACAACCCCATCATCATAGTAGGAACTAAGTCCATTTTTTGATTGCTCTCGAAAGGGACACTATGTCTACATCAGTATAAATATTTGTTGTCATCCACCCGCTAGGTGGAAACACTAGAGGAAGGGAAACAATAAATAACAGAGGAGAGACAAGTGTCTTAGGGACGGTCACATAGGAGGGTGCCCCCAAGTCACCAACTGCAACGCTATGTCTATAAGACACAACACACAACAATGAAATTAGAGAGAGGCAATTTAGAAGAATAATGATACAAACAGAAGAAGGTCACAATAGAGGCGGTCTCTTGGTATCCTGAACCTTACGAGAGAATCTGAGGTCATCCAAGGAGGCCTAAAGAACACATAACACATCACGGGGGAAGCACATCACGAGAGAGATAAAGGGTTAGAGATACTTACCTATAGGGCCCCTGCTAGGCTAGAGGTTGTCTTTAAGTAAATCATCGTCGTTATCTTCCCACACCCTAATGTTGGAGGATAGTGGGACATAAGGTACCATAGCTGAATTCATATCTTATTCATCATGTTGTTCATCATTAGGATCATCTTTGTTTGATTGAATGTTGGGATCAATGTTTTCTTGTTGAGAGGCAAGGTCTATAGCATATTCTTGTCTACTTTTTTTCTTTCTCTTGCTTTTCTATTTCTCTTTCTTCAACTGCTTATCTCTTGTAAGATAGGGCCTTGCTCTTTCATAGGTTTTTACAAATTAGAAGATGAAGTACCAAGATCAAACCTCATTTGTTGCGGTGGAAAATTTTGTTGTTGACAATGATTGCCGGATCCTTGTAAGGATTTCGGGGAAGGAACCTCAGCATAGGGACCTTGTCCTTTCGGTCTAAAGTTCTCTTCACATGCAGGTTGTTTCTCTTTTGTTATTTCTTATGTATGAGGACTAAGTATTTCAGTTTTATCCCAAAAGTAATTCAACTTGTAATGTGTTTTCTGAACCAAAGGTTTATACTTGTTGTGAGGGACGGTTATTATACGACCATCTAGAGGGAATTTTAGAAAATGGTGTATTATTGAAGGAATATCTTTCATTTCTTTTAGCCAAGGATGTCCTAATTTAATGTGAAAGAGGTCAGAAACAAGGACAACATCAAACCATTGTTCGACATGTTTTTCAGATAGTGTTACTAATAATGATATCTTACCCAAATGCTTGATAAAGGTTCCCTTATGTGTCTTAATCATCATGCTCGAGAGGTCATAAGAACCTTGCATTAATTGATGTGAAAAGAGGAACTCCTCAGTAGAAACATTAGTCATACAATTAGGATCGATAAGAGTTCCATCCATAGGGTTTCCCATTATTTAAACAGTGATGTAAAGAGGTCATTCCTTGTCTCTAGTTGTTCTATCATGCGGTGTAAAGACAATTTCAGGTTCAGGTGCTTTTCCTTTCATGTAAGGTCTAGGGGGGAACCTATTATTGTTATTTTGATTAGAAACCATGTTTATATACTCAAATCAATTCCAAATCAGATTTTGAAAACTTTTTAAAATTGGTGCAAAAGACGAGCAAAAATAGCCTAAGCCGCTTGATTTTTTGATATGTTTTCCATGCCAATGAATGAAACAAAGGGTGCTACAAGGATTTCAGTCAAGGGAAGCAAGTTATATGTCTGATATCAGTCCAAAACAACAAAAATATCACTCTCAACACACTCTTTATGTGATTTCCAGTTGAGGCCAAGTCAAAATATAGTGAAAATATGTCAAAATAGGCACTTTTTTCACCAAAACTCAATGCAAGAAAGCATAACCAAGGGTGTTGTGAGGAAAATGGTGATGGAAAGAAAATAATATATGTAATAATAGTCACTTAGTGCAAAAATACCCAACACAACATGCTTTTAGTACCACTTAAGGTCAAATCCTACTGAAAATATAGCAAAAATAGGCTATTTTTCACGGTTCTTCAACTCCAAGACCTAGTAAAAGGGGTGTTGTAATGAATTTTAGGAGGTACAAAAAATAATATAAATAATATCAGTCACCTCAATTTATAAAATTGATCACAACACACTTGGAGTGCAAACTAGGTCAAACCCTAGGGCAAAAATAACCAAAATGTGTGGTTTTTCACCAAATTTTCACTACAAGAGCCCGTTAAAAGGGTGTTGTGAAGATTTTTATGAGGGACAGAAAATGATTACCCTGATAAAAACAAATTAATGCAAAAATACTCTTGACAACACACCTATGGTGCAAGTTTATAAAGTCGATAAGGTGAAATTTAGTGAAAATAGTTGTTTTCGAAGCCCTAGGTTTGAGATTTTGGGACAAAATGCTATGCGAATGTTTTGAAGTCTGATTTATAATGAAAATGGATTACTCTCAGATCTGAAAATGATTTTCAATCTTTAATATGCAAAATTTCCATGCAAATTTAATGAAAATGCATCAAAATTACTAGTTTCTATGCAAAATTGCAAATATTTTAAATCTAAATGCAAATTCACACAAAAATGAAAGACTACAGCCAAATGAAAATTTAAATAAGCCTCTAAAATCAGTAGAAAAATATGAGAAAAGATTTTTCCTACTAATCCTAGATTTTGGAATTACTAGGTTATAAAAAATTATTAAAATTTCCATAAAACCGTAGCAATTAAATGATAAAAATGCAATGTAAAATTTTAAATTTTTGGATTTTTCTGTAGTTTATATCAGATCTAATGCAAAAGTCATGAATTAGGAAAATTTATAAGGAATTGATACAATTTAGTATGCCCAACAATGCATTTTTTTTTAATTTTTCTCAATGCAATAAAATGAATGATTATATGAATGAATGAAATCAATCCAAATTTGAAGACAAACACTCAGCAAGTTGCAATTTAAGTCCAAAAACATAGGTTCACCAAAATGTTTAGGGGAAAATTAGATTTGTTAATGTTTTAGTTTTTTTAAATGTTTAATTCCACCTTTTCGCCTAACATTCAAGGATCTAGGGTCGAGTGGCGAGCACTATCATACCCTAGGTCACTTACAAATGTAGGGAAACTTGGATTAGGGAATTTAATTATTAATTTTCCTTCTCTTATGCCCAATTAACCATCAAAACCCTAATTATGTAAATACGACAACAAATGGACGAATGACGAAAAAAGTTATTATAGACAGGAGTAAAATATTGAATCATAGAATACCTATTTTCAGTTCTGAAGTGGAATAGTCGGGGACACTGGAGCAGCTGCCCAAGTCCAAGCTACTAGTTTTTTTGCAGAATCTAGACCTCCTTCCGACACTGATCAACCCTGTATCTTCTGTTTCCCAAAACTCAGATGTGGAGGACACTAGAGCAAGCGCACAAGTCCGGGAAGTGCTCTTGTGTCCTGCTTTTCTTCATATCCTAAATCCTTGATGTCTGCCAATCCTTCTTGCAACTCCACTTTTCCCAAATGTGAAACCTATAACCTACAATCACAAGACTTGGTTTGGGGGTTGTGGTGTTTAGAGGCTTGCCTCAGTCAAGCCTCAGAGGACACTTAAGTCTTAGAACACCGTTGTCAGACAAAGAGTGCGTGCCCTTGTGAGGCAGAGGCAAAAACCAAAGGAATCAATGATGAAAACACAATCTTATGTCACCTTGTAGTGAAGCTCTCATGGAAGGAAGATGCTCTTCATCCCATAAGGAAATTGATGCTCAAATCTACAAATATCAACACACAAAATATACAAATTTGCTCTTACAACACAATAGAAAGCCTTGAATCACCTTGAGAACAACTGAACATCACAATTTCTATCTAGTTTACAAATGAATGCTTAAGCATGCTTATATATGCAACTACAAATACTCCCACCAAGATTTTTGAAATTCAAACTTACCGTGTCAGCAAAGGGACCTAATAATGGTCACAAATTGACACCCAGAAATTAGGGTTGCCCTAAAATAGGGCAGGACTAGGGTATGGGTGCCCAAGTCCTCCCCCCTATTTTGGGCAGGGTACAGCTCAAGGGGTCCTCCTAGGTCCAATTTGCCATGGAATCTAGGTCTCATTCCATCGGGATGCCAAACTATGAACTAAGATGTCCTAAATACATGCTAAAGTCCCAAGAGCTAAACCTTATGAGGGAAAAGCCCCTAAGGGGACATTTTTTGACGTTACAATTATGAACTCAACTAATTATGTGGATCAATATTATCATGTTTTTTATGTGTATATGATGATGCTTTAACCTAGCTGTTTAGTTACTAATGAGCATGCATGATGTGGTTACTTGTTGATGTGATTGGTGGAAGGGATAGTGTCGCATTACTCATGTGTGAGTACCCTGCTACGTTGGGATTCTCTTCCATGATGTGTCTAATTGGATGATTATATGTATATACATATGCTCGACCATTTTGTTTGTTCTAGGTTGCAGGTACCAGGCATCGACTCCACCTGAATTGACAAGTTTGAGCATGCCTTAAACTCAATGGAGAATAGATAATAGTAGATGACATAAGGTCCCTTAGTTTATCATCATCCTCGAAGAGGATGAGTGATGCAGAGGCATCCACACTAAAACCTTGACATACAGCATGTATGTCTACAACCCTTCATCATCATCATATTTCTGTTAACATTGTCAGCATCATCATATTTTCTCTGCCGACCGATATCCTCCTACAGACAAACCTTCGACCTTTCGCCTGTCAGCAGCATCATCATATTCAGCTATCGGCAGCATCATCATATTCGGCAAGCACAATCATCCTCCTGATGATCACTGTTCACCTTACCGCCAACCTCTATCTGCAGCATCATGATGTTCGACATCATCTTCATCAGCAGGATATATAATATCCGGTTCCTCCCATATATCCTGATGACGACAACCTCATGCATCTTTCCTTCAGATGCTTACGTCACCCCAATATCCGACCTACTTAAACAAGCAGCATCAGGATATGACTTATAGGGTCATATTGAAACATCCTGATGATGATACCCAACTTTATGCAAATGACGAATATTCTGCCAAATATTCCTCTCACGATCCACTTATCTCCCCGATGCCTCACACCTATGCCAAAACACTTGTTGTCAGAAGGATAAACCTTTATCGGGTGATACTTCAGAATGTCCTGATGACGATTATCTTGATGACGATGATGTCACATGCATTCCCTCCAATATCCTGCTGATTGGCCAAACATAACATCATCGGCCCGCGATGGAATTGTCAACCTGATCTACTAACTTATGCTGATATACTCTTCCTCGGCAACACCTTGCGATCATCACCTCAATGCGCATTCACCTTATGTAATCTACTGCATCATGTTCACCTCCATCTACTCAGATGATGCCCAATGTAACTGCAGGATATACACAGAAATATCCTAATGATGCAGTTGCGATGAGTTTTCCAACCTTAGCGGATTTTCACCGTTCTGATCCGCCGAACCTCCTGAGGTGACCCGATTTGCTTCTTGGACGACTTTCTAGACTCTGACAACCAGCACGACCTAGCACATACCAATGCTAGGGTTCTCAACACCTCTCGACTGCGATCCTGCAAACATACATGTGAACAAACAGAAAATGCAAAATCCTAAACTACTGTACATAGCCATTCCACCGATTCGACGAATCAACTGGTGGAATGGATCAGCAAATCCATGCAACCACCAGAACAGCAACACGATTATACAATGGAATCCAAACAGAGAATTGACACAAACAGGATCTCTTTATTGATTTCAAAAGATGCAAATACAATACTCAGTCTCTCCTCTGCAATCTAACTCCTCAATCTCTAATATGCAATGTCTAAAACCAACCGATCCTAATGCATAAATAGGATCTCCTGCGAGTACTACCAACTCGATTCCCAGTGGTTGGGAGCTTCCAAGCGGCTGGGAGATCCAACCGAACATACAGCATAACAGCTTTCCAAACAAACTATCTAAAAATAGCAAAGTATGGTCAACTCAGACCTTATTACATGCATTGGTCTTATAAGACCTTCTTGGAAACATCAACAAGACTTAAAACTAACTAACTGCCTCATGGAGGCCAGCTGTCAGGTAGGTGCTCCTGCACCATACTCCCCAACAGAAAAAGAACTCATGTCCCATGAGTTAGGTTGTGGAAGAATTCCACCTTTACACTTTGCCATTTCAATGTTCGGACCTGTTCCAGCTTTATCCTCTGCTGCCTCTTGGCTGCTCCAAGATTTCTGAACTGTAACTTGTTGTCTTGCAAGTAAACCCTCATGCCTGTGAATGTAGGCCCTTCTCACACATACCTGGTGTTTGTCAGGTTGTCTTACCAGAACCTCTGTCTGAATACCTGGTTGTATAACCTTAGGAATTGCCTCTTGAACTTTTACAATGTTCAATCTGTCTTTCTTTCAACTTTTATAGGACAAACAATAGTCCCAACTATGACAACATCCTTGTCATTCCTCTCAACTGGTTGCTGTTTGCAAACCTGTTTCTGAACCTTCTGCTGACCTCTATCAGTCAAAACTGAAACTGTCTTCAAACTGTTGTCCTGAACAACTCCTTTCCCGGCAATGTCCTCAACTGCCTATATGCCTGCTGCTATAGGCATATGCACAAATTCCTTCTTTCCCACTAAAATGATTTTGGCTGCCTCCTGTGCTGTAGCATCTTCCTGTAATGGCATCAACATAATAGCTTTCCCATCTTTCTTGATGGTGTAGGTATTTGCATACCCATCATACAGTACCCTCCTATCAAATTGCCATGGCCTACCCAACAGTAGGTGACAACATTCCATGGGCAAAATGTCACACAAAACTCTATCATGATATGCTCCAATCTAAAAATCAACATATGCCTGTTCATAGACAAAAAGTGATTGACTATAGTGATTGACTATCACTCACCCAAGATGCCTTGTAAGGGTGTTGGTGTGGAAACCTTTCCAAATTCAGTTTATCCACCATTTCCTGAGATACCATGTTGTCTGTTGAACCAGTATCAATGACAACCTTACATACTTTACCTTTGCTCTTGCATGTGGTCTTGAAAAGAGCTCTTCTTTGCATCATATCCTTTGATGTCTGCAAACTATTTCTCCTCAGCATCAATGCCTCTCCCTCCCCAGGATATCCATAATTGTCAGGAACTCTATCTCCTTGATAAGTGTTTGAACTTTGCACACTTTGCTCTACTTTCTCTTCTTGCACAAGTTGTACTCTCTTGTCATTCATTCTATCATCTCTGGATGATGAACCTTTGCTTTCTGGACATTTGAAAAATGGATGACCAAACTCTCCACAGGTGTAACACTTTCCTGAAAATGTAGTAGAACCTCTACCACTTCCAAATCTGCCTCTATTACCTTTCCATCCACCTCTGAATTCAGACTGTCCCTGTCCTTTCCCAGTGTCTTCTTGACCCTCATTGGTTTGCCTTGTTGTAGGGTCTAATCCTCTTCCCCTCATATTGCTTCCTCTTCCTCTCATGGACTTATCTTGTCTTCTATTCATCTTTTCTTCAATCCTGATTGCCATTTGGTAACAATCCTCCACATTCTTAGGGTTAGCTAAAACTAACTCATCCTGTATGTTCAATCTCAAACCAGCTAAGTACCTAGCCACCTTTTCTACCTCATTCTCATGATGACCAGATCTCATACTCAACTTATAAAACTCCTCAGTATATGCCTTCACATCCATTTCCTTCTGCCTTAAAAATTGCAGCTTCTTAAACATCTGAATCTCATAATCCTTGGGCAAGAATTTACCTTTGATCCTTGCTACCATTTTATCCCATGAAGTGATCTTTGACTTTCCTTGTTTCCTTCCCTCGAATTGTACATAATCCCACCATACCAAAGCATGACCTCCTAACTTGGTCTTTGCAATCTTTACCTTCTGATCCTCAGCAACATCCTCACATTCAAAGTGATTATCAAGTGTAGCAATCCAATCCAGTAACTCATCTTCATTCAAACTTCCATTATACTTGGAAACATCAACCTTTACCTTAGGTTTATCACTCTGTACTTCCTTTAACAGTTTTGCAAATTTCTGGTCTTCAGCATCCAGATCTTCAGCTACCTCTTCATACTCTTCAACAGTATCTTCATCTTCTTCTGACTCACTATCTTCCACTTCCCTCTTTTTATTCTTCTCCAAGGATACAAGCCTGGCTTGAAGTGCTTCAGCAAGCTCCTTCATCTTCCTCATCTCTCTGGCATGTTTTTCCTTCATCTCCTGCAACTCCCTTGCAGTACCATTACCTTTCGGAGGCATTTTGTCAACCTCTCACTCCTCTACCTCTGTCCCTTCAGTGACAGAATCAACACACAACAGCCCAGACCTTTTGCTGAGCTCTGATACCACTATGATGTAGAGGCATCCACACTAAAACCTTGACATACAGCATGTATGTCTATAACCCTTCATCATCATCATATTTCTGTTAACATTGTCAGCATCATCATATTTTCTCTATCGACCGATATCCTCCTGCAGACAAACCTTCGACCTTTCGCCTGTTAGCAGCATCATCATATTCAGCTATCGGCAGCATCATCATATTCGGCAAGTGCAATCATCCTCCTGATGATCACTGTTCACCTTACCACCAACCTCTATCTACAGCATCATGATGTTCGACATCATCTTCATCAGCAGGATATATAATATCCGGTTCCTCCCATATATCCTGATGACGACAACCTCATGCATCTTTCCTTCAGACACTTACGTCACCCCGATATCTGACCTACTTAAATAAGCAACATCAGGATATGACTTATCGGGTCATATTGAAACATCCTGATGATGATACCCAACTTTATGCAGATGACGAATATTCTGCCGAATATTCCTCTCACGATCCACTTATCTCCCCAATGCCTCACGCCTATGCCAAAACACTTGTTGTCAGCAGGATAAACCTTTATCGGGTGATACTTCAGAATGTCCTGATGATGATGACATCACATGCATTCCCTCTAATATCCTGTTGATCGGCCAAACATAACATCATCAGCCCGCGACGGAATTGTCAACCCGATCTACTAACTTATGCCGATATACTCTTCCTCGGCAACACCTTGCGATCATCACCTCAATGCACATTCACCTTATGCAATCTACTGCATCATGTTCACCTCCATCTACTCAGATGATGCCCGATGTAACTGCAGGATATACACAAAAATATCCTGATGATGCAGTTGCGATGAGTTTTCCAACCTTAGCGGATTTTCACCATTCTGATCCGCCGAACCTCCTGAGGTGACCCGATCTGCTTCCTGGACGACTTTCCAGACTCTGACAACCAGCACGACCTAGCACATACCCATGCTAGGGTTCTCAACACCTCTCGACTGCGATCCTGCAAACATACATTGAAGAAACAGAAAATGCAAAATCCTAAAGTACTGTACATAGCCATTCCACCGATTCGACGAATCAACCGGTGGAATGGATCAGCGAATCCATGCAACCACCAGAACAGCAACACGATTATACAATGGAATCCAAACAGAGAATTGACACAAACAGGATCTCTTTATTGATTTCAAAAGATGCAAATACAATACTCAGTCTCTCCTCTGCAATCTAACTCCTCAATCTCTGATATGCAATGTCTAAAACCAACCGATCCTAATACATAAATAGGATATCCTGCGAGTACTACCAACTCGATTCCCAGTGGTTGGGAGCTTCCAAGCGGCTGGGAGATCTCTCCAGGTAGCTGGGAGATCCAACCGAACATACAGCATAACAGCTGTCCAAACAAACTATCTAAAAATAGCAAAGTATGGTCAACTCAGACCTTATTACATGCATTGGTCTTATAAGACCTTCTTGGAAACATCAACAAGACTTAAAACTAACTAACTGCCTCATGGAGGCCAGCTGTCAGGTAGGTGCTCCTACACCAATGAGTTTTCATGTCTTGGGATCTATCAGTCTGGTCAGTTGGGCATGACAATTAGTCACCTGTGTTGAAGTATTGTTCGGTCATGTTTGGGTTGTCTGTTGTTCGTTAGTGTGTGGTCATTTGATACTATTCGGTATGTGGGTTTTTAGGTTGTAATTGTGTGATTATTGTTTTGGTTATATTGCATCATTAAAATAGAATTATAAGTCCACCTTGGTAAATAAATAATAACATTATGAGGCAAATAAGTGTTCTAAAATGAGAATATAATTGATAATTTATATATATATGCAAAAATAATAGTATTTAAGCAAATATTATACTATGTGGAAGTGTTTATAAAAATAAAAGTAATTGTGGGTATGGATATAAAATATTCTATTTCCAATTTAAGGGTAATAAATAAGTAAATATGGGTGTCATGAAATATGGTATGATATATTTCAAATAAATTAATTTGGAGTAGTGGCTTGGGGTAATGAGAATTAATGGTAGTAGTAGTGGATTGCCTGTAATGGGAACAAATTTATTATTTTTTCTATTTTATTCTTTGGGGAGGAAGGCATATATTTTGAAAAGTTTTCTAGGGTTTAGGGGGAGGGTTTTCTAGATTTTCAAAAAGATTGGTGAATTGGGTTTTGGGGAAGAAGCAACAATCGTGTGGAATCTTCGATTTGCTGAACACTGAATTCAGGTTCTTTTATTCTGAATCTTATTTCTATTATTCTTTCCATTATGTTTGTGTGTTCTGGCTACATTCAATTCTCTGTAAAAGGGCTTTGTTTTATCCATGTAAATCAATCGGAATAAATTCATTTTCTACCAAAAATCTTCTAAATTTCTCTATCCTCAATAGGCTTCAAACCCTAGCTCCTCTTTTCCTATTTGCATCTGCATAGAGAGCTAAGGAATGGATCTTATCTCTACTACATATGCAATAATTAATTATACCAGTAATGCTATCAATCCTCCTGTGTCCATATTCATATGTGACCTCCAGACTCCAAGAAAATAGAATCACCTTTTATGTAAATCAGCTTCTATGCTTATTGCCTTCCATACATATCGATCAGCCTTTTAGGTATGACAATCTGCCTCTGTGTATATTGATAGGGGTTCTAAGAAGAAATCTCAACATATCTGAAATGGCCCTCTATGAAGATCAAATGACCTTCCATATAATTCAATTAGTCTTCTATATATTTCAATTGGCTTTCTTCATATTTCTAAACGACCTTTAGAAATTTTCTTAGATGAAACTTTGGATCTTTTATATCGGTTCACTCCTTATAGGAACCACATAATTTCTCTCAATGGACTGACTTCTCTCTATGTGTTCCATCCATAGCAACTACCTAGTAATCACATCATCCTCGCTGATTGCGCACACCCTACATTCTGTAATCTACAACCATTGCATCTTTTCTTATTTCTTTCTCATTATCATGTCAAACTCTTATACTATTTACTACTGCATGTGAATGATTAGAGGAAAAATTGTATACATTCAAACTATGAGTAATGCTCTCCAAGAAATCACGAGTACTCATAATGCATTAAGGGTTCTCTGCGAATGAAGTTTATACTGCATTGCTACATGCACCATGATACCAGGAAAAGTTTTCAATGTTAGTTTAAATCAAACCTTTAAATTTTTTCTAAGGTATTCTGCCGTAGATGTTGCGCCATCACTAGATTTCCTCTTATACATGTTAATTGTTTGAGTTTTTGAGCTGTACTTCTTGCCCAAGGTCCGTTTAACTGCCTCTTTTGAGCGTTTCCATTATTAAGCTTCTAGTTTTAGCATAGACTGTATTGAGTTGATTTTATCTGCCTTGATTTTTCTAGAAAGTTTGTTGTTGCATCTTCCTACAATCATGCGGTTCTAAGACCACATTTACTAAGGCATTTTGTCAAACTATGCTCACACCTTGTCTATAAATTTTGCAGGCTTGTCTAGTAGGGCGCTTGCAATCTGTTATGCTCGCTAGAGTTATTTCTTTTATGCTGGCTAAAGTCACGGTTTTGAATTCTTTAGCATGCAAGTTTCTTATGTCCATTATGTGCTCTTACAGACAGATGCATGCCAGATATAGATTTTAGTGTTTAGAAGTTTCTAAGGGCTTTCAAATTTGTTTAGTTCATTGTCTATTCATTTATAGTTTGTTTAGGAAGTTTCTAAACCTTGTCTTATATCACCACGTAGGTGTTGAAGCAAGTCAGTGTCTAAACCATTTACCCTTATTTCTTTTTATATAAACCATGCGTATATCATATTGAGAATTACACTATGTTTATGCGTTTCATTTCAGGTTAGGTTAAAGTTCATGCTTGCCTTAACATATTTCATTCCCTGTACTTGGTAGACATCTAAATCTAGAGTTTTGTCATTATTAAATTAAATTCCTATGTATTATGAGCACATTAAGCCTTCCCATGTCTTGAGTGTATTCCCATTCTCTAGTCATTATCCGTAAAATTTCATCATTCCTGATGCATTGAATCCATTATACCATGCTTACAGTAGGAAATACGTGTAAAGTATATCTCTTGGGTTATCTTTCTCTCCCAATTGACTTGCCTCATATAAAACGTTTGAAATTAGAATGGTCAGATAGTTAAATTATCTATGCTACTACTGCAAAAGTTATTACATTTGATGCAAAATGATAAAATAGTACATTCTTGTTTATAAACAAGTGACGCATATTTGTTAATTAGTAAATGAGAAATAAGTGTTATCCAATGATCCATCATTTTCATTATTGTTGTTATATTATTTATATTATTTATATTATTATTGTTGTTGTTGTTGTTGTTGTTGTTGTTGTTGTTGTTGTTGTTGTTGTTGTTGTTGTTATTATTATTATTATTATTATTATTATTATTACTTAAAAGTTGAAATGGTTCTAATTAATATTATTATTGAAATTTAATTGACTAGAATATAGGAAAAATGGAATTATATTTCATAGAAGAAAAATAGAAATTAGTAATACGGATTATTATTAGTTAATTTGAATAAAAGAAAATCATTATGATTGTATTTTATCATTGATAAATGTTATTAATTATGTATCGATTGTATTATGACTTCTTTAGTTTTGATTTGTGGAATGTGATTTAATATTTCATTAAGTAAATGAATTTGTGTTCCATAGATCATTGGCCATAAGAGGGTTATGATTGTCAAAGTTAATATTCTAGAGGCATAGACTTTGCTTTCATGTTTATGTTTATGTTATGTTGAAATGCATCATGATGTGGTTGTAAAGTCCTTCATGCATGTTGTGAATCATTTATTTGTATTGAGCTTGTAATAGGTTATTATGTTGGGTTTTGATGTTGGGGAGACAATGGTAATCGTAAAGAAGAGTATGTGGGTTATGGATTGCTTCACTTGGAAGCTATGGGCAATGAATTGTGATTTTTGTCCTTGTGATTAAGTTGTATGCAAGAAGGTAAAAGCATTGCATTGTTTACGTATACTTGTCGTTATGATGTTATTTGTCTTAAATAATGTTTTGGGCTTTGAGTAATTGTTGATGGAATCTTATGCATGTTCTCAAGATGGGTTGATAATGTACTTGAGATGTGTACATAAGGGTTTTAGCCTTGCACCACTTACTTGTACTTTGGTTGTGATTTGTGGGCAAGATGGTTCATGCCTTGCTCAGGATTTATGTTGCTTCTGCTTTTTGTTTTGATGTTTTGGGTCTTCTAGAATCAGATAGGGGAGTGGCTTTCAATGTGGGGCCGGCGCCCAAAGTGGCTGTCAGGGTAACCCATTGAAAGTTTGTAATCAAATGATAACTTAATAATAAATGAGTTAAGGGGTTGGGTAGTTTTCACACTAAGCAAGATAATTGGATGCCTCATCCATGCCTGTAGTGCTAGTTCAAACTAAGGATGGAATGAGAAGGCCTAGTTGGCAAGAACAATTTCCTTGTCCTCATAAAAGGAATGTTGGTTCCACATGTGTCACCCTATGGTGCCGACGTCTAGTGAGAGACTATCAAGGTAACCCATGTCAGGGCCATGCGATGACACTCTCCCTACTACAACCTAGCATTCCCTAGTTATGCTCTTTCCTTTTGTTGTGTGATTTCTTTTGGAAGTATTGTTGAGTCACTTGCGATATTGACCTATGTTGTGTTGGGGTCTTGTGTAGTTCTTAGTCATTGTCTACCTAACTGTTCATGACGTGGGACCTTATTGTTATCTCCTAGCATGGGGGGTGGACCTCAAGGTTCCACATGGTCGGGTGGTTGTGAATTTTCTCCATTGACCTCTTTGCTATTGTTTGAGTACATGAGGATTTATCACTTGTAGCAGATCACTACTCTTGTTGAGTTTGATGAGACAGATACTTATTTTTTGTATGTCAGATGATTCATGTGCCATTATATTGATGTATACACTTTTATGTATTCATGAAGTAGCATAATTGACACTGTAATGATGTAATCATTTGTAAAGAAGAATTTAAACATATTTGTATTCTTATATGCAAGATCTTGATGTTCTTATTTGATGTCATTTTATGATAGGAATATATGTGATGTTTCCTTTGATGCATCTAGGTTTTGGATGAACTTTGGTTGCTAATTAGATTATGTTCATAATTTCATAATGCAGTCATGTTATCCCTAGAGATTGATGCTTAACTTAGATATAATGTGATTATATGATTACATTTCGTTATTACTTCTTCTGTTTAAAAAAATAGATTTTTGCTCTTTTGTATTGCATATTTAAGGTTATCTCTAGGGTTTTGTGGCAGGGCCTTACATTTGGTATTACAACCAAGTTTAAACACTGGGTACTCTAGGTTTATATGAGCCTATTATGTTGTCCTAGTTGTTTAGATTCTATAGATCATGTTTTCCCTTTTGTGTCTTCATCACCTAACAACCTAAGGTTGTCCCTAGGTGGTGTTTGTGTGAGAAGATGCCTAGAGGTCAAGGTTGTGTCAAGATCTAAGATCTCTACCCTTATCTTGTTGTAGGCTTCTAGGTGTAACCCTGATCCTAGGGGGGAGGATGTAGTGCCCCTAATTTAGTTTTCTATTAGTTGTTCTATTTAGACATTATGACATCTTGGATGTACTATTTGATGATGATCTACTACTATGATGATACTGTATGCTTATATTATGATTGGTTATGAACTCAACTGATTATGTGGATCAATCTTATCGTGTGCTTTATGTGTATATGATGATGCTTTTACCTAGCTATTTAGTTACTAATGAGCATGCATGATGTGGTTACTTGTTGATGTGATTGGTGGAAGGGTCAGTGTCGCATTACTCATGCGTGAGTACCCTACTATGCTGCGATTCTCTTCCACAGTGTGTCTGATTGGATGATTATATGTATATATATATGCTCAAACATTTCATCTATTGTAGGTTGCAAGTACCTGGCATTGACTCCACCTAAATCGATAGGTTTGAGCATGCCTTAAACTCAATGGAGAATAGATAATTAAAGATGACATAAGGTCCCTAAGTTTATCATCATCCTTGAAGAGGATGAGTTTTCATGTCTTGGGATCTGTCAGTTTGGTCAATTGGGCATGATAGTTAGTCACCTGTGTTGAGGTATTGTTTGGTCGTGTTTGGGTCATCTATTGCTCTTTAGTGTGTAGCTGTCTGATATTATTCAATATGTGGGTTTTCAGGTTGTAATTGTGTGATTATTGTTTTGGTTATATTGCATCATTAAAATAGAATTATAAGTCCACCTTGGTAAATAAATAATAACATTATAAGGCCAATAAGTGTTCTAAACAGAGAATATAATTGATAATTTATATATATGCAAAAAAAATAGTATTTAAGAAAATATTATATTATGTGGAAGTGTTTATAAAACTAAAAGTAATTGTTGGTATGGATATAAAATATTCTATTTCCAATTTAAGGATAATAAATAAGTAAATATGGGTGTCAGGAAATCTGGTATGATATATTTCAAATAAATTAATTTGGAGTAGTGGCTTGGGGAAATGAGAATTAATGGTAGTAGTAGTGGATGGCCTGTAACGGGAAGAAATTTATTATTTTTGCTATTTTATTCTTTTGGGAGGAAGGCATATATTTTTAGGAGTTTTCTGGGGTTTGGGGGGAGGGTTTTCTAGATTTTTGAAAAGATTGGTGAGTTGGGTTTTGGGGAAGAAGCAACAATCATGTGGAATCTCTGATTTATTGAGCACTAAATTGAGGTTCTTTTATTTTGAATCTTATTTCTGTTATTCTTTCCATTATATTGATAAAGAGTCATTATGTGTGTGTTCTGGCTGCATTCGATTCTCTATAAAAGGGCTTTGTTTTATCCATGTAAATCAACCAGAATAAATTCATTTTCTACCAGAAAACTTCTTAGTTTCTCTATCCTGAACAAGCTTCAAACCTTACCTCATGTTCTCCTGTTTGCATCTGCGTAGAGAGCTAAGGAATGGGTCTTACCTGTGCTACATATGCAATAATTAATTATACCAGTAATCTTGTCAATCAATCCTATGTCCATATTCATATGTGACCTCCAGACTCTAAGAAAATAGAACCACCTTTTATGTAAATCACCTTCTATTCTTATTGCCTTCCATGCATATTGATTAGCCTTTTAGGTATGACAATCAGCCTCTGTGTATATTGATAGGGGTTTTGAGAAGAAATCTTAGCATATCTAAAACAACCCTCTATGAAGATCAAATGGCCTTCCATTTAATTCAATCAGTCTTCTATAAATTTCAATAGGCTTTCTTCATATTTCCTAACGGAGTTTAGAAATTTTCTTAGATGAAACTTTAGATCTTTTATATCGGTTCACTCCTTATGGGAACCACAGAATTTCTCTCAATGGACTGACTTCTCTCTATGTGTTTCGTCCATAGCAACTACCTGGTAATCATATCATCCTCACTGTTTGCGCACACCTTGCATTGTGTAATCTGCAATTGTTGCATCTTTTGTTATTTCTTTCTCTTTATCATGTCAAACTCTTATATGATTTACTTAGCAGCATGTAAATGATTCGAGGAAAATTGTATACATTCAAACTATGAGTAATTCTCTCCAAGCAATGACGAGTAGTCGTAATGCATTAAGGGTTCTTTGTGAATGAAGTTTATACTGCATTGCTGCACGCACCATGATACCAAGAAAAGTTTTCAATGTTAGTTTAAATCGAACCTTTAAACTTTTTCTAAGGTATTCTTCCATAGACGTCGCGCCATCACTAGATTTCCTCTTATACATGTTAATTGTTTCAGCTTTTGAGCCATGCCTCTTGCCTGAGTTCCATTTAACTGCCTCTTTTGAGTGTTTCTATCATTAAGCTTCTAGTTTTAGTGTAGACTATACTGAGTTGAATTTATTTGCCTTGCTTTTGCTAGAAAGTTCTTAAAGCCTTTTAAACAAATCCTTGTATCTTCCTGCAATCATGCGGTTCTAAGACCACATTTACAAAGGCATTTTGTCAAACTATGCTCATGCCTGGTCTGTAAACTTGTCTAGTAGGGCACTTGAATCTGTTATGCTCACTAGAGTTATTTCTTTTATGCTGGCTAAGGTCGCGGTTTTGATTACTTTAGTATGAAAGTTTCTTAAGTCCATTATGTGCTCTTATGGACAGATGCATGCCAGATATGCATTTTAGTTTTTAAAAGTTTCTAAGGCCTTTCAAATTCATTTAGTTCGTTGTCTCTTCATTTGTAGTTTGTTTAGGAAGTTTCTAAACCCTGTCTAATATCACCGCGTAGGTGTTGAAGCATGTTAGTGTCTAAACTCATCCATTTACCCTTCTTTCTTTTTATATAAACCATGCATATATCATAATGAGGATTGCACTATGTTTATGCATTTCATTTTAGGTTAGGTTAAAGTTCATGGTTGCCTTAAGATATTTCATTCCCTGTACTTGTAAGACATCTAAATCTAGAGTTTTGTCATTTTAAATTAAATGATTATGTATTATGAGCACGTTAAGCCTTCCCACGTCTTGAGTGTATTCCCATTCTCTAGTCATCATCTCTAAATTTCATCATTCCTAATGCATTGAATCCATTATACCATGCTTATAGTAGGAAATATGTGTAAAGTATATCTCTTGGGTTATCTTGTTCTCCCAATCGACTTGCCTCATATAAAATGTTCGAAATTAGAACGGTCAAATAGTTAAATTATCTACGCTACTGCAGAAGTTATAACATTTGATGCAAAATGCCAAAATCTAGTACATTCTTGTTTATAAACAAGCAACACATATTCGTTAGTTAGTAAATGAGAAATAAGTGTTACCCAATTATCCATCATTTTCATTATTGTTGTTGTTGTTGTTGTTGTTATTATTATTATTATTATTATTACTTCAAAATTGAAATGGTTCTAATTAATATTATTATTGAAATAATTGTCTTATTTTTTAATAGAGTAATAGAATCATTATAGATTTAATTATTGAAATTTAATTGACTAGAATATAGGAAAAATGGAATTATATTTCATAGAAGCAAAATAGAAATTAGTAATACGGATGATTATTAGTTAATTTGAATAAATGAAAATCATTATGATTGTATTTTATCATTGATAAATGTTATCAATTATGTATCGATTATATTATGACTTCTTTAGTATTGATTTGTGGGATGCGATTTAATATTTCATTATGTAAATGAATTTGTGTACCATAGATCATTGGCCGTAAGAGGGTTATGATTGTTGAAGTTAATATTCTATAGGCATAGACTTTGTTTTCATGTTTATTTTTATGTTATGTTGAAATGCATCATGGTGTGGTTGTAAAGTCCTTCATGCATGTTGTGAATCATTTATTTGTATTGAGCTTGTAATAAGTTATTGGATTGGATTTTGATGTTGGGTTATGGATTGCATCACTTGGAAGCTATGCGCAATGAATTGTGATTTTTGTCCTTGTGATTATGTTGTATGCAAGAAGGTAAATGCATTGCATTGTTCACGTATACTTGTCGTTATGATGGTAATTATCTTAAATGATATTTTGAGCTTTGAGTAATTGTTGAGGGAATCTTATGCATGTTCTCGGGATGGGTTGATGATGTACTTGAGATGTGTACATAAGGGTTTTAGCCTTGCACCACTTACTTGTACTTTGGTTGTGATTTGTGGGTAAGATGGTTCATGCCTTGCTCAGGATTTATATTGCTTCTAATTTTTATTTAGGGTGCAAGAAGGTTGAACCTTGTTTGATATTTTGGGTCTTCTTCATGCAGATAGGGGAGTGGCTTTCAATGTGGGGCCGGCACCCAAAGTGGTTGTCAGGGTAACCCATTGAAAGTTGGTAATCAAGTGATAACTTAATAATAAATGAGTTAAGGGGTTGGGTAATTTTCACACTAAACAAGATAAATGGATGCCTCATCCATGCCTATAGTGCTAGTTAAGACTATGGATGGGATGAGATGGCCTGGTTGGCAAGGGAAACTTCCTTGTCCTCACAAAAGGAATGTTGGTTCTGCATGTGTCACCCTATGGGGCCAGCATCTAGTAAGAGACTGTCAGGGTAAGTATGCTGGCAAGAGACACTATATGGATTAATGGTTGTTGTCATTAATGGCAACAAAGGTCATCCCACATATCCATAGGTCATGGTGTGTCTCTACTGGAAGTTAGAATGAAGGTTATTGTGGTCCGGTGAACAAGAACAGAGCATGTGGCAAGGTCTGATAGACAGGTCCGGATCTCTCAAAGGAAGTATCTTGGTGTAGTGCGGATCTGGGGAAGTCAAGAGGACTACCTTGAGTGGTATATTCCAAGGATTTAGCCTCCGGTGATGGACAAGGAAAAAGATATGAATAGTTTAGTACCAGATTCCTAAGTGACAGTGTGAACAGAGGAAGAAATGACTGACAGAACATCAGACTATTTTCTGGATGTGTTACTAATGATGGTAAAGGTTGTGAAGGCATGAATCATGTTTGGCTGACATGATTAATGATATCTACAAGTATATGCTTGATCCTTGATGTGCAAGGCTTCAGCTGACATAACAGAGTTTGTAAGAAGATAGACTGTTCTGGGTGCCGACTTGAAAGATAATGAAATCACTTGTGCGGATATATATATATATATATATATATATATATATATATAGGATGGATTTAGTTATGAGAAGTGAAGTCATGTGATGTGATATGCGAATAAGAGTAGAGCAGAGTAGAAGCAGTAAGAAAGATCCAATATGTGCAAGAAAAGCAGAATAAAGAGAAGAGGAAAGATGAAGTGCAGCAGATCAGTGTACTGAGCCTAACTGGAACTGAACTCTAGCATATGTGGATGCTTCCAATCAGTTCAAGTATTGTATAACATTCTTTTGTAGATAGTGTGTCTCCATGTAGGCAGTGTGCCTCCTTTGTGAGCAGTGTGCTCAGGCAGTGAGCCCTAATTGGCAAGTGCCATTTTGTAATTCCTTATTCTTCTAACAGAGAATAATCTTTGGGTTAATCACCCCGTGGTTTTCTCCCTTAACAGGGTTTCCACGTCAAAAATACTGTGTCATGTGTTTTCCATTTCATGGTAATGTTTGCTTGTTTGAATTAATGCTGCATTGATTAATAAGAAAGTTCAGAAAGAAGAAATAATTAGGATAACTGATTCACCCCCCTCTCAGTTATCAACAATTGGTATCAGAGCTAAGTTCCTCCTAATAGAGCCTAACAGCTTGAGGAAGATCTGGGAGTTCAAATGGATACATATGGTTTAAGGGAGCAACTCAAGACTGCCCTTGAGGATCTTGAATAGTCAAACTCTGAAGTCAATGAATTAAAGGAAAGACTCAAACAGGCTGATGAATTCATGAGAGAACTAAAAGACAAATTAAGTCTCTCTATGAAAAAGAGAAAGGAGCTGCTCTAGCAATTGGCAAGACAAAGTGAAGAAAGTAATGCAAATGAAGAGCTGACTGAGAAAACCAAGTTATGTGAAAAGTTATCAAAATAAGTCATTATGGTAAGACATGAAATGGAATCAGGAGTTATAAAGTTTACTCAAGAGATTGAAGAGAAAAGAAAAACTGAAGACAATCTAAGACAATCTCTCAAAGAGAAATCAGAAGATTGCCACCAGATGGATATGATTATCAGACATCTTGAATCTGATCTTGAAGATGCTAAAGATAATGAAGAAAAACTTGAGGATCGAATTGTCTCTCTCAAAAGGGATCTTCAAACAGCAAATGAATATAAAGAGAAATTCAAGATAAGTTCTGCTCAACTTGAAGTTCTTCTTGGAAGTCAAAAGAGGGCAGATGACAAGTGTGGTTTGGGATATGAGAAAGGAGAAAGCTCCGGATCTGGTCAGAAGAATTTTGGATCAGAAAATCCAAGGAAAAGGCCTAGAAGACCTCCGGTAAGACAGCCCAATGCTCAAAGATATCCATCCTTCAATGGATACTGCCATAGCTGCAATCACTTTGGTCACAAAGCTAATCAGTGCAGAAAGAGAATGAATCAGACTAATTCATCATTCTCCGGACAATGCTTTAACTGCAAAAGGTATGCACATAAGTCTCATGAATGCAGAAATATGCAAATGAACAAATCATTCAATGGTAGATGCTTTACATGCAATAGAGTAGGTCATATGGCTAATCAATGCAGATCAAGAGGTTATCAGTCAAATATGCAAAGAAATGTAAAAGTCTACAAAAGCAAGAATTAGGACAAAAGAGGTCCGGTATATAATCAGAATCAAGACAAGGGTAAACAAAAGATGAATGCGAATGAAGTTAGGAATGAGATGAACAAGATTTGGGTGAAGAAAAGTTCAGAGAAGGTAGAGATTGGATCCACACCAAACTCTGGTGCTGATATTCCTTCCAAAAATTAAGAAATGAGCTCTGGCTCAGGGGGAGACACAAAGAAAACCTTGTTCCCCCAGCCAATCAAGTGGTGCCGGATTAGGCACAAGATGCAGAGTAAAGGGTTTGTAGATATGAGTCTTGAGATGATCGAGCTAAGATTTCAGAGGTCCGCATGAAGATGTGAAGAATTTGTGATCGATCATGTAGAACCTGTTCCAGGAGATGCTCCAGAATGACAGATGATTACAAAAGGGTCCAGAGAGATCTGGAAGTGCATTGTCTTATTCTGTGGATTGGACAGAGTATTTGGGATGTCCTTGTGATGTGTCATCTTGACTTGTTCATGGTTGGAAGATCCGCATGATGTTCATAGATCAGGACTGATCTGGTTCTTCAAGTCATTCGAATAAGGCAAACCAGAATAATGTAGGTCAAGCATTTATTGCAATCAGATATTAGGGTTTGCGGAGCAATATAAGGGATTTCTCATAAATCACTTGTTCATTCTACACTCAAAAAGAAGCGAAAAGTGGAGCTCTGCAACAAAATTCATCAAGTTCACCGAAGATCTCTTGCAGAAGTCATTACATACAGAAATCAATCCAACCACTCCGTGTAACCAAATACGCATAAGGTATTTTCCGTTTTTGATATCTCACTACAAATCTTTTGAAAAATGGCTACTCTAAATATAGTAAAGATCTCAGATAGGCCCCGACCTGAATTTAAGAAACACCCATACAAGTCATTGGAGGTAGATCCCTTAGGAGCATTCTCTAGTGATCCACATGGCATTTTACACATAGAAGACATTAGGGTTTACATACATGCAAGTATTGAGGAATTTGGGGAATTCAAATTGAGAGATTTCTATCACAAACAACTGATAGACAATACTTTTGAGCTTAAACCAGAGTATAAGGGTATCCAGAAGAAACATTTTGATCAATTCATTCATTTCCCCTACTTTGAAGAAGATGAATGGGTCCGGTATGTATTGAGTAGAATGCATAACAACTTCCTATGGCTGGATAGACCCTGCAAGATCACAAAAGAGGCAATTAGGGCAGTAACTGCTCTATACTCTTTCGGAGGGATACCTATCCTGAAATCCGTCAAAAATAACATTGTAACTAAGGCCATCGGATCAAAATTTGATAAGAGGGCAATGACCATTGAAGATATTTCTGATCCGGATATCAAGTTTGCATCTATGATAATAGGATACAAGATTTATCACTCCAGTAGGGAGAATTCTGTATCCGGAACTGCAGTATATACTGCCTATGAGATGCTGAGGAAGAATGTAGATTATGATCTCTGTGAACTTCGTTTAAGCCAATTAATGGAAAATATACAAAAGATCAAAAAGGATAAAAAGAATTCTTTCAAATATGGTACACTTATATTATGTCTATTTTTCTACTTCATGAATGAGTTGCCTAGATCAAGTGGATGGGTATGGCAGAATGACAAACCTGTAGCAGTCCAGATCAGAGATTATTTACATAGGCTTGGGGATGCCAAAGCAAGAAATATAGCCCTGTGGGGATACTTCAAAAACTTCCAGAGCATGATGCAAGCAAGAGAAAGAATTCCCCAATCTATTGTTGAAAAATACAAAGACTCAGTCTACTTTATGGTTGATACTGATCAGTGCCTAATGGAGGCAGTAGAGCCAAGGACAGTCTGGATCATGCCCATGGGGTATGAGGTTGATGAACAGATTGTGGAACTGCATGTTCAACACATGCTTAGTCAGCCCAAAGATCCAAAGGCAGAAAGGTTTGGAACTTTTGAGGACCTGAGTGTGAAGATCCATGTGGAACTCAGAGAACCTAAGATAAAGAGGAAGGTGAGAAAAGAAGTTGAGCATATTGCTCAAGGCCTAGGCATCCCAAAGGAGGCACTTGATGCCAACCGGGAAAAGAGGCAAAAGGCTGAGGAAGAGAAGAAAGAGGCAGAAAAGAAAAGCAAGAAAAGTACTCTGGTGGAAACCTCAACCTGGACCAGATCATCAAAGGGATCTACACCTGTCACAACCAAAATCTCAAAAACATCAAAACCAGAAGGTCAGACATCTGGTAAAGGAGAGAAAAGGTCTAAAATAAAAGCCACAAGGGCTTATACAAGTCAGAAAGATGAAGAAGAAACCGAATCAGATGAGGGGGCAAAGGCAATAAAGAAGCAGAAGAAGAAAGGATCCGGTAAACCCTCCACAGGCCAAGACAAGGAAGAAATGGTAGAGGAATTTGTTGAAAAGCCCACCCTGTCTCTAGAGAGTGTAATCAAATTAGTCACTGTGGATGGAAACCTTCAACCAATGGCCAAATTCTATGATGACTACAATGAGGCTGACCAAAAGATCCTGCAGGAAGCCACTATCAGGTATCTAAACATATACAATAAGGCTTTCATTGAGATTATATCTCTAATTCCTAAAGCCTAGAAAAGGAGTTAGAAATAAGAAAGAACAATGCCCAAGCAAAAGATCTTGAGATCCGGGAGCAGATAGCTATTCAGCTATATCCTCGAATTGATCCCAAGACAATGAACATAATATTCAAAGACTGCAAAGATGAGTTCAGGAGTAAAGCAAGGATGAATCAACTCATGCTTGCTGAGACTGACAAGGTGGCCATGGATACATAAGAGATCCTCCGGAAGGCCTTCAAAAGGTTTAATCTTCCTGTTGTAGAGGACTTGGGTACTGATCCCTCATCCACAAGTCTTGCAGAAGAAACTTCTGAGAAAGCAATAGAAGAGATGGGCCTTGAACAAACCAACATTTCTCCTCCGGTTTCCCCTACAGTCTCTAGATCCAAAGAAGAAGAGAAATTATAGGAGAAAGAAGCAGCGGTAAAAGAAAAAGAAGCTGACAGTACCAAGGTTGCAGAGAAAGAGAAGACTCCAACAGAGAAAACCACAACTGATAGTGGTAAGAATGTAAAAGGAGAGAAAACTCCAAAAGACAGCTCCAAGACTGTAGAAGAGAAGAAACATCTGTCTCCAGCAAGAGACACTGCACAAACTGTCCAAAAATTTCTGAGCAAAGAAACAATAGAGATTGATGAACCGGAGCTTCTACAAGGTCCATTCAATTTTGATTCTCTCTCTCCGGTACAGACAATGAAGATAGCTTCATTTGCAAATGCTAAGGCAAATGAAAAACTTCTAAAGTCTCATATGGAAGACTGTGAGTTGATAGAAGCTGCTTCCAGAGTGCTTGAAAAGATTATGCCATCGGTCTAGAAAGATCCCACAGCCTCCTCTTTTGGTAATCTCAAAACCTTAGTCAGTAGTGTTGGTACACATTTTGATTTACTAGAAAAATTAGCTGAAGAAAAGGTCTAGAAGGAGTTTTTGGATAAGAGATTCTCAAAGGTACTAGGATTAATCTCTAATGATAGGAGAAATATGAGTATTGGAATAAAGAGCTTAGAAAATGCTCTTAAGGATGGCGGTGACATTTACAAATTTTGTATCTCCTGGTCAAAAGCAACAGTAGAAATTGAGAAGAAAATAAAAGAGGAACAAGACAAACTACTGAGTTTGTCTCAAAGTTTTGATCCTCTCTCTTCCTCCATAGTAAATCAAGAATGTCAAACTATTGCAATCACAAATGCAATAAAGAACCTTGAAAAGGAAAGGAAGAATATAATTAACCAGATGGGAGAACTTAGAAGGATTATTATCCCTAAGTTAGAGACCATGCATGAGGCCATAAGTGATGCTAAGACTACTGCCCAAACCAATGATCTGACAGATCTTAAGAGGGCAGAAGCTTTTGCATTTTTGTTGAGTGGTCACATTTTAATTTTGGATAGAATGAAGCAAAGTTGGGCTACAGAACTCATCCAATTGAAGACATCCTTTGCAGACATTCTTCAGTTTTTGTGAATATGTAATATACAGCTAAATATAGTAAAATTCTTCAAAATTTTGGTGTGCGAACCCTACCCTTTGCCATTGATGTCAAAGGGGGAGTGAGAAGCAGTGAAAAATGAGGAATCCAACTAAGGGGGAGCTCCAGAAAATGTATATAAAGACAGAGCATCAGCCAAGGGGGAGCATAGTGTAAACACTTAGTCATTTTTCACTAAGTGTTGCCATCAATGCCAAAGGGGGAGATTGTTGGCAAGAGACACTATATGGATTCATGGTTGTTGTCATTGATGGCAACAAAGGTCATCCCACATATCCGCAAGTCATGGTGTGTCTCTACCGGAAGTCAGAATGAAGGTTATTGTGGTCCGGTGAACAAGAACAGAGCATGTGGCAAGGTCCGACAGACAGGTCCAGATCTCTCAGAGGAAGCATCTGGTGCAGTATGGATCTGGGGAAGTCAAGAGGACTACCTTGAGTGGTATATTCCAAAGATTTAGCCTCTGGTGATGGACAAGGAAAAAGATATGAATAGTTGAGTACCGGATTCCTGAGTGACAGTGTGAACAGAGGAAGAACTGACTGACAGAACATCAGACTATTTTCTGGATGTGTTACTGATGATGGTAAAGGTTATGAAGGCATGAATCATGTTTGGCCGACATGATTAATGATATCTACAAGTATATGCTTGATCCGCATTACTTGATGTGCAAGGATTCAGCCGACAGAACAGAGTTTGTAAGAAGATAGACTGTTCCGGGTGCTGACTTGAAAGATAATGAAATCACTTGTGCAGATATATATATATATATATATATATATATATATATATATATATATATATATATAGGATGGATTTAGTTATGAGAAGTGAAGTCATGTGATGTGATATGCAAATAAGAGTAGAGTAGAATAGAAGCAGTAAGAAAGATCCGGTATGTGAAAGAAAAGAAGAATAAAGAGAAGAGGAAAGATGAAGTGCAGCAGATCAATGTACTGAGCCTAACCGGAACTGAACTCCAGCATATGTGGATGCTTCCAATCAGTTCAAGTATTGTATAACATTCTTTTGTAGACAATGTGCCTCCTTTGTGAGCAGTGTGCTCAGGCAGTGAGCCCTAATTGGCAAGTGCCATTTTGTAATTCCTTATTCTTCTAACAGAGAATAATCTTTGGGTTAATCACCACGTGGTTTTCTCCCTTAACAGGGTTTCCACATCAAAAATACTGTGTCATGTGTTTTCTATTTCATGGTAATGTTTGCTTGTTTGAATTAATGCTGCATTGATTAATAAGAAAGTTCAGAAAGAAGAAATAATTAGGATAACTGATTCACCCCCCCTCTCAGTTATCAACAAAGCATAGATGGGGGCCGATGTCTAGTGAGAGACTATCAGGGTAACCCATGTCAGGACCATGTGATGACACTCTCCCTACTGTAGCCTAGCATTCCCTAGTTATGCTCTTCCATTTTGTTGTGTGATTGCTTCTAGAAGTATTGTTGAGTCACTTGTGATATTGATCCGTGTTGTATTGGGGTCTTGTGTAGTTCTTAGTCATTGTCTACCTGACTGTTCATGTCGTGGGACCTTATTGTTATCTCCTAGCATAGGGGGGTGGACTTGAGGGTTCCACATGGTCAGGTGGTTGTGCATTTTCTCCATTGACCTCTTTGTTGTTGTTCGAGTGCATGAGGATTTATCACGTGTAACGGATCACTACTCTTGTTGAGTTTGATGAGACAGATACTTATGTTTTGTATATCAGATGATTCATGTGCCATTATATTGATGTATACACTTTTATGTATTCATGAAGTAGCATAGTCAACACTATAATGATGTAATCATTTGTAAAGAAGATTTTAAACATATTTGTATTCTTATATGCAAGATCTTGATGTTCTTATCTGATATCATTTTATGATAGGAATATATGTGATGTTTCCTTTGATGCATCTAGGTTTTGGATGAACTTTGATTGCTAATTAGATTATGTTTGTAATTTCCTAATGCAGTCATGTTATCTCTAGAGATTGATGCTTAACTTAGAAATAATGTGATTATATGATTACATTTTGTTATTACTTCTTTTGTTTAAAAAAAAAATTGCCTTTTTGTATTGCATAGTTAAGGTTATCTCTAGGGTTTCGTGGTGGGGTGTTACAATGCAAGTGCTTTTTCAGGCAGGATGTTCCTTGTCTTTTGGTTCATTTGCACTGCTACTACTGTATAGCTGTCTGAGTGATTGTGCTAATTTTAGGACAATCTTTGGGTTATTTTATTATTACAAGCCTGATTCTAAATTTTTTTCTTTTGGTTCCCATTTTCCTGCCACGAGATAAATCAATGTAGAGAGAAGACGACTTATTTGGTTTACTTTGGTATGTATATGCAGTGCTAAGGGGATTCAACTTATGATTTGTTCTAATATTTCTATACTAAATGGGATTTGGCATAAGTGTGCAAATTTCATAATTTTAAAATGCAAAATGATTTGTTGTAATAGAGGCTATATCTCTAGTAATGTTGGGTTGGGTTAACTTTGAAACATTAAGCATTTTCAAGCATCAAGGGTTTTTTATCTTAAAGAAAGATGAAGCTGTACATTTAGGAAGAATTTGTCAAGCATAATGTTTTCTTGAAGTAAGCAGCTGTAGTTTGTGTGAATAGAATTTGCATACTTATTCAATTTTCATGGAATTTAAAAAAAATACTTGATTAATTTGTATTTTCTCTGAATGTAATTGCATTTTTTCTTCAAAATATTTCAACTATCAGCAAATTCATAGTGCAAATTTCATGCAACTGCTAGTTGTAATCCTCTAGCATTAATTAAGACATAATAATCAGAAAGGTTCCTTTACCTTCCCACAATGGGCATATCACGTTCAATTCCACATAGGAATGATGTTTGTCATCAATGTGAATTGGGCTTGACCGGAGAGAGGAAAAAAAGTGATGTTGCAGCGGGTTAAACTTGTTCGAGATGACGAAGAAAAAATCAAGAAAAATGTATGGATAGACTATCGATTATGAAGTTTGATTCTGAAGGACCACTATGAACTTAACAGATAGACTATCGGTTATGAACTCTGATTCTGTCTACCACTAATAGATGACAGCGTAGCCCAATAATCACTAAAGTTCAAAGTTTTCCATTCAGGCCTGGAATCTTATCTTGTAGCTTTGCCGTAGGATTATTCCATGGGTAGAGGACCACCCATGATGCTGGACATCTTCGAAGGTAGCCACTCTCAGCTCTCACAAAACTTACATTTTTTCATACTAGATAATTTTTGGTATATTCCTAGCAATAAACAATCAGACGGTAATTCTAAGACAAGATATGATCTAAGAAAAAATCAACAAGAAAATAACTTCAGCAAGAGGGGTATAAACTTTTTATCTTCACCATATATTGAAATATAATGAAATATAATAATAAATCGTTTGAATATAACTTAGAAAGCTTGATGACAAACAACAAGAATTTGCATAAACTTCAATTATTTGTTCTATTCTCAAAACCTTGCTCCAATGTGACATAGGTATGGAAATCTTTTGCTCCGTGAGGTAAACATGAGTGCTAACACTTGTACAATGCTCTAACTTGATTGATGTTGTATATGATGAAATTGGAATGCACACAAGAGATCAAACAATTAAAGACTCAAATCCAAACTCAATTATAACCTCAAGGAGTGATCAAAAAGTATAACCATAATCAAATAAATGCATAAGCAATCACAAGAAGTTACCAATTAACTTTTGAGATGGATTTGGCTCTGATTTTGTAGTTTAATGGCCTATGGCATGATATTCTTGAGGCTTTTGTCAATTTTTTGCTTTATATGTAGTCAATGTGTGCATTTGTTGCCCATGATTAGGAATTAGAGGGGATTGAATGGAATGGGATGTGTGGATGGAGGGATGAGTGTACTCATGGATAAAGGGAATAAGAGATTTAAGGATGGGAATATTATGAGTTGGAAGGAGTGGAGGAAGATTGGATGGAGGGAGATGTATGATCACATGCTTTTGTGAATGGTATGATGATGGAGGAGGGATGGTGACATATGACTTGGAGGTGCGATGAGGTGCACCAAGTTTTGGATTGGAAAAAGTAACTCTAGGAGGTGTGTCTAGGTAGTACCAACATCTATGGATTATTTTTCTTTGGATGTAAAACCAAGGTCATGCACTTGTGGATGGATGGTGACATGGATGGGCTACAAGATGCCTTGTTCATAAAGGCTTAAACCTTTGCCTTGATATTTCATGTTTTGGAACATACGATATGCGATGGGATGTTTGTTGTTTTGGAAACAAGATGAGAGTCCATTATTAGATGGAGAAGGTGTGGTGGTGGAGGAAGTTTGTTCTTCTCTAACAAGAGAACCACCACAAATGAAGGTGTTGGGTCCATGGGGATAGGATAATGGATTTGGAATGGGGTCAATAGGAGATGGTGGAGGATCAATAGGGGATGATGGGGGATCAATAGGACAGAAAGTAGGATTGGGCAAAGGATGACTTGGGATGCTTGTATCTTGACTAACATTATGTTCATTAAGATGGGGGGATCCAAGTCATTTATTTGATTGTCAATGTTTTTTGGGGGACCAAGTGTCTCATCCTAGGAAGGGGATGTTGTGGATGAATAGATACGAGTAATTTGGATATCTTGCTCATGGATGGTTGTCAGATTATGGATGGGTTAAGTGATAATCTCTAGCTCATGTAATGCATAAAATTCATTAAGAGGATATGTTGAAAGGCACAACACAACTGAGAGGGGGGGAATGAATTAGTTGTAACAAAAACTTTAACTTCTTTAACTAAAAATCACATTCACATTCATTTGCTTTAACTCATTAAATTTTTATATAGATTAAACATGGATTGTAGAATCAAAACATGAACACATCAACACCATTCACACATGAACACCAAATTTTTACGTAGAAAACTCTAAACAGGGAAAAACCATGGTGAGTGTTAGCTCACAATATAATATGTAGGAATAATACCAAAAATTAGAGAGGCTCACTACCCAAATGAATGCTCACTGCAAGGGGTGGCTCACTGCCAAGGGGTGGCTCACTATCAAGGGTTGGCTCACTGCCGAGTTGGGTGGCTCACTCCCATGAACTGAGATAGTAGCATCTACAACATGCCCTAGTTCAATTCCATTGAAGTGCAATATTTCTTCTCCTTCGCCGCCTTTTTCACACACACACACACACACACACACACACACACTTATCTTTGCATCTTTTCACAATCACACATCACTCACGACTTCATTACATATATTTATACAAGTCATTAACCTTGGAATATACATCAAGGTTAGCATTACAATCTACAACCATTGGAACAATCTCCAAGTTTAGCATACATACATAAATCAAATTAGGACTAGACCTAAACAAACTTCTCAAACTCAAATGCCTCTTCACATTCTACAACATGCTTCTACAATTCAAGAAACACATCTGAAAAGAATGTTATCATCCAAGTCAACCAAATTGGTGCAATCATCAGGAACACTTTGAACACATGCTTTCAAGAGCTTCACTATAGCTTGTGGATCAAGCACACACCTTTAATGCATTCATGGGACATCCACAAACATCATAGAATCATTTGGAAACTAGCAAATCCAACAACAACAAATCTCAACACATATCAGTTAAAGATAGATGATAGACTGGTCTTAATCAAACACTATCAAACTCTGCTAATAAAAAACTTGTAACCTTTCTTAAAGATAAATCATAAGCCTTTAATAGATTTAAGATGTTTAGGTCTATGGTTGAGAAGGAGAGTGGTCTGGCAATCAAATGTTTAAGATCAAACAGAGGTGGAGAATTTACGTCCAATGAGTTTGCAGAATATTGTGAAAGTTACGACATAAAAAGATAGTATTTCACCCCTAGAACACCACATCAGAATGGCGTTGTGGAAAGGAAAAATAGAATGGTAAAAGAAATTGCAAGAACAATGCTGAATGAGGAAATTTTACCTGATGTTTATTGGAGGGAGGCAATACACATAGTAGTGTACATACTTTGAATAGAGTACAGCTAAGGGTAAATGCTGACTAGACGTCGTATGAATTATGGCATGGCAGATCCACGACAATCAAATATTTTAGGGTGTTTGGTAGAAAATGCTACAACAGAAGAGATGAAGATGGCCTTAGAAGCGTTGATTCTAGATGTGATGAAGGCACTTTTCTGGGATATTCTAGCAGATCCAAAGCATATGCGTGCTATAGTAAGAGACTGCATAAAATTGTAGAAAGTACTAATGTCAGGGTAGATGAGAACGAGCCACATCTAACACAAAAAAAAGACAACTGCTCAGATGGATCAGCTATATTAGAAGTAGAATAAGATGCTACTGTTGAAGAAGAATTTGAAGAGACAACTGGTAAAGTACCTACTTAGTTTGTGCAAAAAGAACATCTTAAACAATAGATAATAGGAGATAAGACTGAAGGAGTTCAAACTAGAAGAAATATGGAAAAGTCAAATGAAGAGATAAATTTCTCATTACTATCTAGGATTGAACCTAGAACATTTATTGATGCTAGTAAGGATGAAGGATGGATCAATGCTATGGAAGATGAGCTCAATCAGATTGAGAAAAATCAGACTTGGGAAATGGTTCCAAGACCTGTAGATAAGAACGTGATAGGCACAAAATGTGTGTTTAAAAACAAGCTGAATGAGGATGGGGAAGTCATGAGGAACAAAGCATGATTGGTTTGTAAAGGATACACATAGGTTGAAGGCATAGATTTTGAAGAAACATTTGCACTTGTAGCAAGATTTGAAGCCATTAGGATGTTTTTGGTATTTTCTGTATATAAGAACTTCAAATTTTATCAAATTGATATTAAATCTGCATTCTTGATTGGGAACCTTAATGAAGAAGTCTATATTGAGAAACCTAAAGGATTTTAGCTATTAGAGAAAGAAGATTATGTTTGTAGACTAAAAACGGCTTTGTATGGTCTAAAACAGGCCCTAGGGCTTGGTATTCTAAGCTAGATAATTACCTCCAACATCAAGGATCTAGAAAAGGATGTGTAGATAGCAACTTGTACTTTAAATCAGAATGTGAGCACATGTTGATTGTTGTTGTGTGTGTTAATGAAATTATTTTTGGTCGTAGTGATGACAAGACGAACAAGGAATTTGTTGATCGGATGCAGAAAGAGTTTAAAATGTCCATGCTTGTAGAACTTTCTTTCTTTCTTTCTTGGTTTACAAATATCACAATTAGACCTAGGTATATTTATATCCCAAACCAAGTATGTAAAGGAAATGATCAAGAAGTTCAAGATGGAAGACTATAAGCTTGTGAGTACCCCCATGATGACAGGATGCAAGTTGAGCAAGAATGATGAAACACCAGATTCAGATCAGACTATGTATAGATCAATGATATGTAGCTTGTTGTACCTAACTTGATCCATACTAGATATCATGCAAGCAATATGTATGGTGGATAGATTTTAAGATGCTCCTAAGGAATCACATGTTCAAGCTATGAAGAGAATTTTTAGGTATCTGAAAGGTATTGTGGATTATGGATTATGGTATCCTCAAGATAATGATTTTACTTTGACAACATATATAGATGTCGATTGGGAAGAAAGTACAGATGACAGGATAAGCACCAGTGGTGGATCTTTCTTCCTTGGTGATAGGATGGTATCATGGCTCAACAAGAAGCAAGATTTAGTTAAATTGTCCATTGCTGAAGGAAAATATGTTGTTGTTTCATGTTGTATACAAGTTTTATGGATGAAGCAGACAATCAAGGATATAAAGGTGGAGTTTGATGATCCTATTTCCATTCTTTATGATAATAGAAGTGCAATCAATATCTCAAAGAATCATATGATGCACTCAAGAATGAAGCACATCTCCATTAAATATCTTTTCTTGAGGGAAAATGTTGCAGATTTGGAAGTAAAGTTGGAATATGTCCCCACACAAGATTAAATTGCAGACATCTTCATGAAGCCACTTGCTAAGGATACTTTTGAATATCTCAGGTGGAAGCTAGGAGTTATTGCTCCTTCTTCTCATAAGTAGAAGTGCAGCTATGACAATTGTGTAGGGAGAGAAACTCAAGGCATATCTCTCATTCCTATTCTGGATAGTGACTACCTCTCATAGGGAGTGGGTAGTTGAATGGTAGTTTTGCTATCAGTAAGGAGGTTGTTTACCTCCCTTTTCCATTGATGACTATTTAGAGGTGAAAATGGGGAATTAAGGTAAAAGACTTCAAGTCGGACCACACTTTCACACACTAAAACATTAGGGAAGAAAGGAATAAGTTTAGGGATAAACTACTAATTTCCTAGGTTCCATTTTTTTGTTAAATTATGTCTGTACAAATGTTTCGAACAAGCTTTTACAAGCTAGTATCATTCACTAAATATGAAACCCTAAATTATCAATCAGATTGTAATAACTGAATTTCTGACATAGATACAGATGAAATGATTATAGAAATACATAGAACACAGTAGAGAGAAAATGTACCTAGAAATAGAGGCTCTGATGGACTAGGGCCCTAGGGGCAATGTCCCAGAAATTCTTGCCTATTGGACTCTTCTATACTAGTGATCTAACAATCTTCAGAGGCTTCCAGATCTTAGAGAAATCACCTAGTTGGACTAGGGCATTAAGGGCAATGTCCTATAAATTCTTGACTATTGAAATCTTATGTACCAGTGATCTAACAATCTTTAGAGGCTTCCAGATCTCAGATAAATCACCCAGTTGGACTAGGGTGCTAGGGGCAATGTCCCAAAAGTCTCGCAATCTCAGAATTTGAAACTCTACAACAAATGTGTCTACAATACCCATCTTCCTATCACTCCTTTCTACCAGATCTCGACAAGTTCAACCTGCACATACAAAAGAAGGAGAAAGATGGTTGTGGCTATATAGGAGCTTGCCTTAGTCAAGCCCCATTTTTGGTATTCCTACATCAACAATAGCCAATGATAAAGATCTACAGATGTGTGTGCTCATCTAACAAATGTGTATACAGAAATATAAAACCCTAGATGACTCAAGTATCAAGGAAAGATCAATAATTTTCTTCACTCAATGAACAAACACAACTTCACCTCAAGGAGATGAAAGCAATGAAGACTTGCATGAACAAGAAGGTGAGGCATCCATATCTGCGGAGGATTTCCAAGCTTGTGTTGCAAATGTGTGCCTGATGTGTTGTCATTGATGTCAACATATCCTTCTGTTAGAGATAGTGAAGACAGTGCAGGAGATTGATTAGTATTCCCAACATGATGAAGATAAGTGTATGTAGATTAAAGGGTTTGTAGAGGATCCTCTAAGGTTGCTCCAATCAATATTTGAGAGGTCTGCAAGAAGATTTGGTGAAGCTATGGCCTTCTGAGTAGAATAGGTTTCTGTAGTTGTTCAGTGGTGATGAGTGACAAGAAGTCAGTTTGGATTGGTCTGGTATGAGCATATTATGATCTAAGGATCTAGAGGCATGTCTAGGATGTTGGTGTGTTCCCCCAACTTGAGTGGTTCATGGTTTGGAGGTCCGCAAACAATCTTTCTAGTGTGACAGTCATGTCAGTGTGTGTTCTTGAGGTTTAGTGTGAAGATGCAAGTGGTTCTGATGATGCAAAGTAGTGCGGTTGTTCTTGATTGATTTCATTTTGCTTGTGGTGATCTCTAGATCGTGTGCCTATTGTGTTGGTGGTCCGCATTGACAAGTAAGCTTGTGGTTGAAGATTTCCTCTTGGGTGTTGATGTTCTTTCTAGTCTTGGCTTACTGGATGCCTAATGTGTGTTGTGGATGATCTAAGCAAAGTTGTATGAAGTGTGGCATGTTGATCGAAGATGATTTGGGTCCTAGTTGTGTATGGCCGACAACCTAGTGATTCACATTTAGTATTTTGTATTGTAATTGAAATTATTTGTAACGTTTGTAAGGCTGACTTCGATCTTCATTCTAAAGTCGATGTCATGTATAAATAAGTGAATCAAAGTCATTGAAAAGTGGGAATTGGAGTGAATATGTGGATGTAGTGAAGAAGTGTTCGGGGGCAGAGCAGAGATGTGTTTGGAGCTTAAATAGAACCGATCTTTGGCATCCTGAAGATGTTGTTTCTCAATTCAATCTTTCTGTGATAACTCTTGTGAATTTTCTATAGTCAGTGAGACTCTTGGAGCAGTGAGCTCCAAGGCAATACGCCCTGAAGGCATGTGCCTTCCCCATTCTTATTCTTTTAGTAGAGAATAATCTTTTTGGGTTAACCCCCACCATGGTTTTCCCTTTACCAGGTTTCCACATGAAAATCACGGTGCTATCTATGTTATTTATGTTTTTGCTCTTATGTTATTGTTTCATGCTTTCATGATAATATCATTAATCAGTTTATAAGTGATAAAGAAGATTAATTGTAGAAAAGTTAAAGAGTTTGTGACAACCAATTCACCCCCCTCTCAGTTTTCTTCCCTAATTCCAACAATTGGTATCAGAGCCGGTTCCTCTGAAAGAAGCTTGACTGCTTGAGGTGATCTAGAGTATCAACATACAAGAAGGACAGTCTGAGATTTGATGGAACAAATTATTCTCTTTGGAAGAGTCGCATGGAGTGTCATCTGCAATGCATGGGTGATCCTTATTAGTTGATAACTAAAGATGAGTACAAACCTCCACCAAATGGTCCTACAACTCCAGATCAGATCAAAGATGCTGAAAATAACATTTAGGCTAAGGAAGCATTGTTGAGTGCCTTGACTACTACTAAAATGACAAATGTCTTGGAACTGAAGACTACTCATGAAATCTAGAAGAAGTTGGAGACTCTGTATGAAGGTGACAAATATGTCAAATGTGCTAAGTTGCAGAGCCTAAAGGGAAAATATGAAAGTCTGAGGATGAGTGAAGATGAAAACATCTCTTCCTACATGCTAATGGTGAATGAGCTTGTGAGCAGTATCAGAAGTGCTAGTGGAAAATTGGAAGAGTCAGAGATTGTGGGTAAAGTGCTCATATCCTTACCTAATGCATACAAGTATAAAGTTACTGCTATTGAGTGGATGTCACAAGGGATCAGTTGGTTGGTAATATTTTAGCCTTTGAAATGAGTGAGTTTGGTGACTCTCTTCCTAAATCATAATTTGCATTCAAGGCCACTATTTCTAGAAAAGCAAAGATATGATCCAGGTGAAAGCTCTTTAAGAGGACTAAATAGATTTGAGAAGGCAAGGAAAGATCTTGAAAATGAAGAATCTGAGCTTAAAGAACTTGAAGCCCTATTTTTCAGAAGGTTAACAAGAGGATCTGGTAAGTATGAAGGAAAGTTTCCTTTCAAATGTTTTGCTTGCCATAAGATAGGTCATTTTGCTTCAAGGTGTCTAGAGAGGGTTTCAAAGCCAAACCCTAATAGACCTAGGTTTGAGAAGAAGTGTTACTAAGTCTGAGAAACTACTGAAGAAGGAGTCACAAATGATGAATCTGATAAGGAAAACACCTCTAATAATGAATGGGTGTTCATTGCTATTAAAGAATAAGATTTGGTGCCTACTAAATCTACTAGTTGTGTGAATGTGGAAAGTACCTTGGCTACTCAGGTTGAAGAGAAGGATGAAAGGGTGATTGACAATGGGTGTTCTCATCATATGACTAGTGATAAAAGTAAGTTTGTGAGTTTGGAAGGATATGAAGGTGGAATTGTGAAGTTTGGAGACAACTCATCTGGCAGAATCCGTGGCAGAGGATCTATTTCTTTTGATGGTAAGAATAACACTAATGATGTTCTATATGTGGAAGGATTGAAACATAATCTTCTTAGTGTTGGATAGTTGGTTAGCAAAGGATATGATCTTCGGTTCAACGATGGAAAATGCAGAATCTTGGGAAGCTCCGGAACTGAGATTGCATCTAGTACACAAACTAGAGGTAACATCTTTCATTTGAGTGGTTCTGGTAAAAGTTGTTTGATTGCTCAGATTGATCAAAGTTGGTTATGGCATAGGATATTTTGTCATGTGAGCTTTGATAACATTGTTAAGATAAGTACTACTCAGGTTGTGAGAGATCTTCCAAAACTTGTGAAACCTGTTGATAGCATGTGTAAGGAATGTCTGATGGGGAAATAGGCCAGAGTTACATTCAAAAGTAAAGAACAATATTCAAATGGTTTGTTTGAATTTGTGCACACTAATTTGTGTGGTCCTGCTAAAGTTAGGATATTACAAGGAGACAAATACTTCATGTTGTTGATTGATGATTACTCCTGGATGGTGCAAGTCACTTTCTTGAAAGAGAAGTCAGAGGATTTTGACAAATTTAAGGTGTTCAAGGCTAAAGTGGAGAATGAGATTGGCATGAAGATAAAGTGTCTAAGATCTGACAGAGGTGGAGAGTTTACTTTCGGCTAGTTCAATGCATTTTGTGGAAAGCATGGAATAAGAAGATAGTTATTTGCTCCTAGGACTCCTCAACAAAATGGAGTTGTGGAAAGGAAGATCCGGACCATCGAAGAGGCTGCTAGAACCATGATGATGGAGGCAAAAGTTCCATATTCCTATTGGAGAGAGGCTATGAGTACTATTGTCTACACTCTTAATCGAGTGCAGATCAAAAGAGATACTAGTAAGACACCTTATGAATTGTGGTTTGGTAATGCTCCTACTATGAAATACTTTAGAGTTTTTGGTAGTAAATGCTATATCAAAAGAGATGAGGATCTAAGAAAGTTTGATGCAAGATGTGATGAAGGAATATTTTTGGGTTACTCTAACCATAGCAAGGCTTACCGGTGCTTCAACAAGAGGTTGAAAAAGATTGTTGAAAGTACTACTGTCAAGGTTGATGAAAGCAATGAAAGACCTTCCAAGTCTTGTGGTAATGAATCAGACAAGAAGAATGGAAGTTTAATTAAAGAAAAGCAAGTTCAAACTTAGAATCAGACTATTCTGGAGAATTCAATGGTTCAAGAAGCTAGTGTAGATATTGAAGAATAAGTTCAAGAAATTCCCAAAACTCCCAGGTATGTAAGGTTGAATCATTCTAAAGATTAGATTATAGGAGATAAAAACAAATGTGTTCTAACTAGAAGAAAAGATGCTCAAGAAAAAATGGAGTATTTTTTGATTTCAAAGATTGAACCAAAGTCAATGAATGAGGCTTGTAATGATGAGAGTTGGGTTAAAGCAATGGAAGAAGAATTGTTGCAAATTGAAAACAATAATACTTGGGATCTTGTTCCTAGACCTGAAGACAAAAATGTAATTGGAACTAAATGGGTCTTTCAAAATAAGCTGAATGAAGATGGTGAAGTTGTGAGAAATAAAGAAAGATTGGTGTGCAAAGGGTATTCTCAAGTAGAAGGAATTGACTTTGAAGAAACTTTTCCTCCGGTGGCAAAGATTGAAGCTGTCAGACTATTTCTTGCATTCGTTGCTTTCAAGGATTTCAAGGTTTACCAGATGGATGTCAAGTCAGCATTCCTAAATGGAGAGTTGGAAGAGGAAGTCTACATTGAACAACCAGAAGGATTCCAGTTGTCTGATCAAGGAGATATGGTCTGTAAGTTGAAAAAAGCATTGTATGGACTCAAACAAGCCCCAAGAGCATGGTATGCAAGATTAGATAAGTATCTGCTAAAGTTAGGCTTTAGCAAAGGCACTACTGACAATAATCTTTATTTCAAGATTAATCATGAATACATCCTAATTGTTGAAGTGTTTGTTGATGATATCATCTTTGGTGGAAATGAGAGCATGTGTAATAATTTTGTTGATTAGATGGAAGGTGAATTTGAGATGTCTATGCTTGGTGAAATGAACTTCTTCTTAGGTCTGTAAATCATTCAGATAGATAAGGGCATCTTCATATCTCAATCAAAGTATGTGAAGGAGTTGTTGAAAAAATTTGGAATGGAGGACTCAAAGCTAGTGAGCACTCCTATGGTAACTAGATGCAAGTTGAGTAAGGATGATGATTCCCGTAAGGCAGATCAGAAAAGGTATAGATCAATGATTGGAGGACTACTTTATCTAACTCAGACTAGACCTGATATCATGAATGCAATTGGCCATGATGCTAGATTTCAAGCCGATCCTAAAGAATCTCATATTGTGGTAGTCAAAAGAACTTTCAGATATTTGAAGGGAACAATTGATTTGGGTCTGTGGTATCCTAAGGATGATAATTTCAGTCTTCATGCATATACAGATAATGATTGGGCAAGAGATGTGGATGACAGGAAGAGCACTAGTGGTGGTGCATTTTTCTTGGGAAAGAGATTGGTTTCTTGGTTGAGCAAAAAACAAGAAGCAATATCTCTGTCTACTGCAGAGCCAGAGTACATAATAGTAGCAGATAATTGCACTCAAGTTTTGTGGGAGAAGCAGATGTTGAAGGATATCAGAATTGTGTTTGAGGAGCCTATTACAATCTTATGTGATAATTCAAGTGGAATAAATATTTCAAATAATTTGGTGTTGCAATCAAAGACCAAACACATATCAATCAAATTTCACTTTTTGAGAGAGAAAGTGAATGAGAATGAAGTTAGATTGGAGTTTGTTCCTTCAGAGGATTAGATTGTGGATATCTTCACTAAGCCTCTGCCTAAGGATACTTTTGAGTATCTCAGAGGGAAGTTAGGGGTCATTACCCCTCTTGTTCAGAAGTAAGGTGCACTAAGTTGCATCAGTCCAGTGGAACTCACAATCATATCTTGTGTTCTAGATTGATGTTAGGAGGCTACTACTCAGGGGGAGTAGTTAGTATGTGATTTTTGGAGTTTAGTCTGAGAAGAGGAAGAGTTGATTGCAAATATGCGCACCTTTGCCATTGATGTCAAAGGGGGAGAGAAGTCATGTGAAAAACTTGGGAGTTAGTAGTTGCTAGTGAAAGGGGGAGCAGTGAAGAAAGTGGTTGTAGGTGTGATGAGAAAAAGGGGGAGAAGTTTATGTCTTGATGGTTGAATAAGTTTTTCACATCATATGTTGCCATCAATGACAAAAGGGGAGATTGTTGCAAATATATGCCTAATGTGTTGTCATTGATGTCAACACATCCTTCTGTCAGAGACAATGAAGACAGTACAAGAGATTGGTCAGTATTCCCAGCAGAATGAAGATAAGAGTATGCAGATTAAAGGGTTTGTAGAGGATCATCTGAGGTTACTCTAGTCAAGATTTGAGAGGTCCACATGAAGATTTGGAGAAGTTATGGCCTTATGAGTAGAACAAGTTTCTGCAGTTGTTCAGTGGTGACAGAGTCCAAGAAGTTGGTCCAGAATAGTCCAGTATGAGCATATTATGATCCGCAGATCTAGAAGCATGTTTGGGATGTTGGTGTGTTCCCTTAACTTGAGTGGTTTGTGGTTTGGAGGTCCACAAGCAATCTTTCTAGTGTGATAGTCATGGTAGTGTGTGTTCTTGAGGTTCAGTGTGAAGATGTAGGTGATTCTGATGATGCAAAGTAGTGCAGTTATTCCTGATTGATTTCATTGTGCTTGTGGTGGTCTCTAGATCGTGTGCCTATTGTGTTGGTGGTCCGCATTGACAAGTAAGCTCGTGGTTGAAGATTTCCTCTTGGGTGTTGATGTTCTTTCCAGTCTTGGCAGACCAGATGCCTAATGCGTGTTGTGGATGATCTAAACGAATTTGTATGAAGCATGGCATGTTGATCGAAGATGATTTGGGTCCTAGTTGTGTTTGGCTGACAGCCTAGTGATTCACATTTAGTATTTTGTATTGTAATTGAAATTATTTGTAATGTTTGTAAGGCCAACTTTGATGTTCATTCCAAAGTCGATGTCATGTATAAATAATTGAATCAAAGTCATGGAAAAGTGGGAATTGGAGTGAATATGTTAAGGTAGCAAAGAAGTGTTTAGGGGAAGAGCATAGATGTGTTTGGAGCTTAAAAGGAACTGATCTTCGGCATGGTGAAGATGTTGTTTCTCAGTTCAATCTTTCTATGATAACTCTTGTGAATTTTCTATAGTTAGTGAGACTCTTAGAGCAATGAACTTTGGGGCAGTATGCCCTAAAGGCATGTGCCTTCCCCATTCTTATTCTTTTAACAGAGAATAATCTTTGTGGGTTAACCCCCACCATGATTTTACCTTAACTGGGTTTCTACATAAAAATCATGGTGTTATCTATATTGTTTATGTTTCTGCTCTTGTGTTATTATTTCATGCTTTCATGATAATATCATTAATCAGTTTATAAGTGATAAAGAAGATTAATTGCAGAAAAGTTAAAGAGTTTGTGACAACTGATTCACCCCCCCTCTCAGTTGTCATCCCGAATTGTAATAGCTTGATGTTTGAGGCTTCGAACCTTGTCCCGATCATAGGAAAGGTGTACAAGCCTTAGGAAGAGAAAGATAGTCTCAAGATCTTGATTCCATTGCTGATGATTCAAAACAACCCCCTTTCTCATGCCTTGCAGGACATGTTTGGAAATTCCTAGCTTTAAAAAAACTGATGTCCATTTTCTCTTGACAATATTTATTTTCTGACACAACTCATTCAAGTGTCACTTATTTATGTATTTCAATTTTATGACTTAAGGGTAAATATAGAAGCACCACTAACTAGAGTTTTGCAACTAAAGGGAAGACACTTTGAAGTGTTAATATTCCATTGCAAAATATATGTATTTGAGTTTCCAAAAGACAAGATAGTGAAGAATTGTTACAAGGAAATAACCATACGATCTATTTATTTATTACAAGGATATGTGACAAATTATATAAATTTTATGACTACCCACTCACCTCAAGAGCCTGAATCAGCAAAAGAAACACATGCATCAATACTCCACGGTCTGCCAGAAGAAGCCTCTGAGTGACACCACAGGACATTGCAGCACAGAATGCCAGGGATCTTAAGAATATCTGAGCAAGCAAATATAATTATATTTGCATTTTTATGAATCACACAAAGCTTATCCTCTACATTAACCAGAGAAGCCTTGGACATCCCATTTCACAGACGTTTTCCCGTGCCTTGCAAGGGAAGCCATCTATTGTGATCAAAATCATAGCCACTGATCTTGCCATCAAAATAAGTGAAAAGAACCCCTTTCACTACTGTTGTTTTCTAGTTTAGTTTATTCCATGTTGAAAATAGTGTATGATTGTAAACACCACCTTGACATATCTAGATACCAAAAAAAGTAAAGGAAAATAGGTTTACAAGCATGTGAATAGGTTTACAAGTACATATCTTGTCAGTTCATTCTTGCGAGACATCAAATTTGTGTAGCAGATCAAATCTATTGCAAACAAGATTGAACATTTGATGCTTGGGATCAAGCTTTGTCATTTTTGGCTATGTTTGGACTGTGAGACACTTATTAGACAAAGGCAACAAATTCCTTGATGGAGGTAATCATTTATTGTGCAACATCAACAACATTCATTCTCCATTGGTTTTGATAGTTAAATTCCCAAGTATCATTTGCATTTACTTTTTATTCTTAAAAATTTATCTATCTTAGCTTTAATTAATCTAGGTTAATTTGTGTGTACTATTTGCATCTATTTAATTACCTCAAATTGTTTATGTAAAAGCAATTTTGTTCTTTTATATATCCCACACCCCCTAGGGTTTTGCCTTTGGGTTTTACAATCTAAATTGGAGATTCTTAGATCAAATTTTTTTGAGTGCTATATCCTATTTTTAAATTTTCTGAGGGTTTGATTTTCCTCTTTTATTGGTGCACTATTGTCTCCTCTTATTTTGTGATTCATTGTGTGCCCTTGCTTTTCTTCATCCTATCCACCCTTGGAATCACCTTAAGGGTTCCATTTTCATATTTGATTTTTTCACAATTTTTTTATTCTAAAAAGTTGATAGTGCTTCATGTTGCTAAATTTTTCTCTCAACCATAGCATTTTGTTTATGCTTGTTTATGTTGGTGTCTAAAGAGGGTTTACCTATGTAGTTTATATTTACCTAGTAATCCTTTTCACATCACATTTAAGCTCACTTAGAGGCCTTTTAAATTTTTGTCTCACCTCATAGGGACTTTATGCATGTCCTCGCACTTATTCCATGAGTTCCCACATGTTTCATCCATTTTGGAGGGTTAGTCAATTGTCTACTCCTACCTTCCTTTTTCCTTCTTGTCCTACATATACTAGGAGCTCATTGTAATATTTCATTCACTTTGTATGATAGTTTTTGGCATTATTGTGTGCATATTCATTTGTGGAAGTTCTTGGTTTTTACATTCATCTTATTGTTGCTCCAAGATGGTATTAGAGCCATGAATTGCAAATTCCTTCCTATTTTTATTGGATCCTGCACTAAGCCCTGTCAAAAGTGTGTCATGGAGCACCTGCCATTGCAATGTTTCTAACAAGTTATTTGTATTCGATGTGCATTAGACATTTTCTCTAACATATAAAATATAGTTAAAGCTAATCCCATGGGGGAGACATGTACTAAGAGAACTTGAAAATACCATTCCTCATTGGTTATTCCAGATTGCAGCACATTGAACGAAGACACTCTAAACTTATTTGTTATGTTTGGGTTGCATTTAACTTATTACATATGCTCACACCATCCAGAATGGCACTATGTTTTATAATTTTAGAGACTTCATACATGCCAAAAACATATTGTTAAGGAGGGAATCAAGCAACAACTGCTAGATAGTGTTCTAAGATACTACAAGCACTATGCTCTCCCTTTTTTTACCTTCACTCAATTCATAGTCCCTAATGATAAATTACAAGAACATTGGTAACATAGAGCCAGGAACCTGACGCAATGTGTCTCTTGTTTAAAATGTCTCTGTTCCTCCACGCGCCTACTCTCTAGGGCCTATGCATTTTAAAAGGGTTATGCATTGTTCTAGGTGCTAGTCGTCATTTTCATGTGGCTCCAAAGTTCAAATTCATTAAATTTTAAACTTAGCCCATGTGACATGTACTATTTGTAGTGAAGGAGTCTTTCTTTACCTTGTTGAATGGGTTGTCCTTTGTTTGACCTCATCTTACCTCCTTTTCCAAGTTGAAACACCGTCCATTAAAATTGCTGTTAAAATAGGCACATACATACTATTTACTATTTGCAGCGAGCCCATGTAACATTCATTCTATTAGGAACCATCCTTCCTAGTTGTACGTGTAAATTTTAGTGGCACTTATGGCTTTGTATTAATAATATTTCATTTTATGAATGACATCTTTGTTTTAATAATATTTAATTTTGGAAATGTTTTTATCTTGATTTAACTGAAAACTCAAATATGTTTTGTATCTTCCCTACAAGGAAAATGTTTTATTAAGAGTTAAACTATTAGAAAGAAATGTTATTATTTTGTATGTAAAATTTATATAAAATTGACTTAAAGTGTAGGTAATTTTTTCCAATAACTAAAATTAAATTTTAATTGAAAACTTTTTTGATTATATCATTTTATTTTATTTTAGAACTATTTAATAATTATTTTATTTCATTTGCATTCTTTAATTTTTTTATTGAAAAAAAAATGCATTTACAAGGAGAAATAAGTAGTCATGCAAGAAAAATATTCTTTACTTTTTATTTACATTTATTACTTAGTTTTTATTTGAAGAATAATTTTTATTTACTTATGAGTTATTTTATAATTTTAGTTTTTATTTTTACATCGAAAGGCAAACCAGTTTGGCATGTTAAATCAATGATTGAGACTCTTCGAGAAGGAATGCAAGATGATCAAAACAATCTTGGCCATTCATTTTCTTTCATCGTCATTTGTTTTCTTTCATCATTTTCCATTTTCTTTCGTTGTCTATGTTTTGGTTCGCCATTTAATTTATGATAGAATGCCCAGGATGGGAGATGCATTTAATAGGACAAAAGTAGTGGGACACACATCCGTCACTAAATGTGGTGGGACACACGTCTGTCATTGAATGCCATCGCTTTTATGTTGTTCACCAGTTTAATTTGGACACTACGCGATTTGAGCTCGGAATATGATGATACTTTAACTTTCTCTTCTTTGATCTCTAATCGGTCTCAGATCCCACATTCCATCTTAGCCTACTTACTACAAATGGCACAATCTTAGAAAAAAGTACTTCTCACAGTATCAAATTATTCTGTGAACTATTGATTGATTGATTAGATTGATTAATGATTGGATTAAATTGAAGTTGATTTATTGAATTGATTAAGGTTGATTGATTGGATTGAATTGAAGTTGGATTGAAGATTTGATTGATGGAAGTTGATTGATTGGATTGATTAAAGGATGATTGATTATTGGATTAAACTGAAGTTAATTGATGATGGGATTAATTGAAGGATTGGATTAATTGATTAAGATTGTTTTTTGGTATTTCAATGCTTGGAGGGATTTTTGGATTTAAGATGTCAATCCTAATTTTGGATGATTAGGTAGAGGGATGCCCCCTTGAGAGAATAGGCAGATTTGAAGAATACAGGTGTGATCTCAAAATGGATGAAATAATTAGTGAGTAAAGATGTGGGGGATGAATGAAAAAGATGGAAGTTAAGAGGGTTAGTTATGGATGGTGGATGGAATTAGTGAGGATTAAAAGAGGTAGTTAGTTATGTAGGGGGAATGAATGGATGAATGATAGTGATAAAGAGAGAAGAATAGGGAATGAGAAGGAAAGATTAATTATGCCCCAAGTATTAGGATGTGGATTCGAGGATGGAGTGATGGTTAATGATTGAAGGGATTTTGATGTGCTAATGTATGATGAGGAGGAATGTTGGTGATTACAGGTATATGCAGGAAATCACTGAGATTCCAAATGTGTTGAACAACTACTTTGTTGTAGCATAAAACAAGATGCGCTAGGATAGAAAGATCAAGGCAACATGGTTTTTTATGCATAAAAGGACTGACTCAAAACAAGTAAAACCAATGAAAGGTAAATGAAAAAACATGATGCAAACAAGCCAAGGAAAGCAAAAAAGTGATATCCCAATCAACATGTTCGTGAGACACAACATGGTATGATGGACCATGGTGGCCTTAGTGGAGTATGTAGATGGGATAGGTTACATAAAGACATAAATTCATAGAGACATACAAATGTACAAGCATGAAAACACTAAGACATACAAATAAAACAACAAGCTCAAGAAAGAAAACACACCAAAAATGTGAATCATCCAATGGTGTCATGTTGAAGCCAAAGGGGTTTGAGGGAAGGTGATGCAGAGGCAAACGCAACGGGAGCTTGCTAACAGGAAGGAGGAGCCAAATATACAAACAGCATGATAAAAATCCCTATCGGCTCAGCATCATCATCATGTTTCCTAAAAACACCAACAGCATCATCATATTTCGGATGAGCAGAATTATCCTCCTGCCGACTACTGTTCACCTCCTCCGCCTGTCGCCTATCATCATCATCATGATACTCAACGAGCGCAAACATCCCCCTGTTGCACTGTTCATCAGGAGCCAAACACTATCGGCATCATCATGATATTCAACACTCTCTTCGTCAGTAGGATATCAAATATCCGGTTGCTCCAAATATCCTGATGATGACAACTTCAGCAGCTTCCCTTCGATGCCCCGATAGCCGACGATACAAGCAACAGCATCATGATATGATTTATCTGGTTCTCTCGAAACCTCCTGATGATGTTAACACAACCTTCTGCCGAGGACTTACGCCGATACCTAAACACTTAGTGACAGCAGGATAAACTTGCATAGGGTGATATCTCAATATCCTGATGACGATGACGTCATATCCTGATGACGATGACGTCACACAATATCCTGATGACCTCTTCAACACTTAGTCAAAAAAAATGAACTTTCCCTCCCGCATCTGCTAGCGATATGCGGATGATGGGCATACCCAGAAGATGATCCTGACGGCGATATATACACGGAGTATATATCTGACTTACAACATCTTGATGCACTTGAAATATGCAAACTCTGTTAGTTTCATAACCCGATCTTCTACCTTATGCCGATGCACTCCTCTTCGGCAACTCCTGATGATGATCACCCCGACGCACCTTCTCTTTATGCAAACGACTGCATCATGCTCTTCTCCACTTATCCGGATGACGATGTCCAAAGTGACTGCAGGATATTCACCAAATTATCCTGATGATGCCGTTTTGACAAACTTTCAACCTTAGCGGATTTTCACTATTCTGATCCGCCGAACCTCCTGGGATGACTCAATCCTCTTCCAGGGTGATCTTCCACACTTTATCAGCTCGACCTAGCACATACCCATGCTAGGGTCTTCAACATCTCTTGACCGCGATCCTGCACACCTGCATGCAAACAGAAAACAAACTACCTCCTAATCTACTATACACAACCATTCCACCGATTCGACGAATCAACCGGTGGAATGGATCAGCATGTCCATGAAACCACTAGATCAGCAAAACGATTAAACAATGGAATCCAACCAGATAAAGAACACAAATAGGATCTCTTTATTGCTTTCAAAAGATGCAATTACAATGACTAGTCTCTCTCTCTGTCTCACTCTCTGCAACCTAGCTCGATCGATGATATCTCTATCTGTATGCAATATCAACCGATCCTCATGCTTAAATAGATTTTCCTACGAGTACTACTGACCCGACTCCAAGCGGCTGGGAACTCTCCAAGCTGCTGGGAGATCCAACCGATCCTACAGCATGACAGCTGTTCTAACAAACTAACTAAAAATAGTAAAAGTATGGTCAGCGTGATCTTATCATGATCAACATGACCTTATTACATGCATTTGGTCTTATCAGACCTTCTTGAAAACATAACCAAGACTCAAACTAACTAACTGCCTCAAGGAGGCCAGCTGTCAGGTAGGTGCTTCTGCACCATACTCCCCAAAAGAAAATAACTCATGTCCCATGAGTTAGGATATGGAAGTCCTCCACCTTTACACTTTGCCTTGTCAGTCTTCTGACCTGTTCTAGCTTTATCCTCTGCTGGCTCTTGGCTGCTCCAAGACTTCTGAACTGTAACTTGCTTTCTTGCAAGTGAACCCTCATGCCTGTCAATGTAGGCCTTTCTCTCACATACCTTGTGTTTGTCAGGTTGTCTGACCAGAACCTCTGTCTGAACTGCCTCTTGAACTGCTGCAATGTTCAACTCTGTCTTTCTTTCAACTCTTATAGGACAAACAATAGTCCCAACTATGACAACATCCTTGTCATTCCTCGCAACTGGTTGCTGTTTGCAAACTTGGTTCTGAACCTGTTGTTGACCTCTATCAGTCACAACTAAAACTTTCTTCAACCTGTTGTCCTTAACAACTCCTTTCCCTGTAGTGTCCTCAACTGCCTTTATGCCTGCTCCTATAGGCTTCTGCCCAAATTCCTTCTTTCCCATTAAAATGATTTTTGCTGCCTTCTGTACTGCAGCATTTGCCTGCAATGGCATCAACTTAATAGTCTTCCCATCTTTCTGGATGGTGTAGGTATTAGCATACCCATCATACAGTACCCTTCGATCAAATTGCCATGGTCTACCCAACAGTAGGTGACAACATTCCATGGGCAAAATATCACACAAAATTCTATCCTGATATGCTCCAATCTGAAAATCAACATATGCCTGTTCATAGACAAAAAGTGATTGACTATCACTCACCCAAGATACCTTGTAAGGGTTTTGATGTGGAATCCTTTCTAAATGCAGTTTATCCACCATTTCCTAAGATACCATGTTGTCTGTTGAACCAGTATCAATGACAACCTTACATACCTTACCTTTGCTCTTGCATGTGGTCTTGAAAAGAGCTCTTCTTTGCATCATATCCTTTGATGCCTGCAAACTAATTCTCCTCACCATCAATGCTTCTCCATCCTCAGGATATCCATAATTTTCAGAAGCCCTATCTGTTTGCTCTACTTTCTATTCTTGCACAAGTTGTACTCTCTTGTCATTAGTTCTATCATTTCTGGATGATGAACCTTTGTTTTTTGGACACTTGAAAGATGGATGACCAAACTCACCACAGGTGTAACATTTCCCTGAAAATGTAGTAGAACCTCTACCACTTCCAAATCTGCCTTTATTACCTTTCCATCCACCTCTGAAATCAGACTGTCCCTGTCCTTTACCAGTGTCTTCTTGACCCTCATTGGTTTGCTTTGTTGTATGGGCTGATCCTCTTCCCCTCATATTGTGTTGTCCTTGTTTTCTCCTTAACTTCTCTTCCACTTTCAATGCCAACTGGAAACATTTCTGAACTGTATCTGGATTATGCAGACTAAGATCTTCCTGAATATTAAACCTCAATCCATTAAGGTATCTGGCTACCTTCTCTTCCTCACTTTCTTTTACCTTTGTCTTCATACAGAGCTTCATGAATTCTTCTGTATATGAGCTGACATCTAGCTCCTTCTGTTTCAGGTTTTGCTTCCTCTTGTGTAATTGGATACTGTAATCCAATGGAATATAAGCTTCCTTTACTAATGCCATCATCTTCTTCCATGTGGCAACTCTACGTTTTCCTTCCTGTACTCTATCATCTTGAACAAAATTCCACCATGTCAAGGCAGCTTCTTTCATCTTTGACTGTGCTATCTTCACTCTCTGTTGTTCTGGTATCTCCTCTGTTACAAAGAAATTGTTCAAACAGTCTATCCACTCCATCACTGAACAAGGGTCCATCTTACCTGTAAACACTGGCAAATCCAGTTTCACATCCATGGTTCTCCTCTCCATGGCCTTGAGGGCGTTCAACAGTGGTCTCTGGTCTGCAGGAACGACCTCCTCGCTCCAATTAGGGATCTCTTCTTCTTCCCTATCTTCTTCTCTACCAGAACCTACTCTGCTCCTGAACTTTGCTAACTCATCTTTCAATTCCTGATTCTGAGCCTTCACGGCCTTGCTTTCTGCAATCTGTTTCTTCACCAGAACTGCCAACTCAGCGTTGGTCATCCTTGCCAGAACCTCCGATGTTCCTTCTTCGTCTGACATCCTGCTTCTCTTTTCCAGAAGATCCTTCCTTTGCTCTGATACCACTATGATGCAGAGGCAAACGCAACGGGAGCTTGCTAATAGGAAGGAGGAGCCAAATATACAAACAGCATGATAAAAATCCCTATCAGCTCAGCATCATCATCATGTTTCCTAAAAACACCAACAGCATCATCATATTTCGGATGAGCAGAATTATCCTCCTGCCGACTACTGTTCACCTCCTCCACCTGTCGCCTATCATCATCATCATGATACTCAACGAGCGCAAACATCCCCCTGTTGCACTGTTCATCGGGAGCCAAACACTATCGGCATCATCATGATATTCAACACTCTCTTCGTCAGCAGGATATCAAATATCCGGTTGCTCCAAATATCCTGATGACGACAACTTCAGCAGCTTCCCTTCGATGCCCCGATAGCCGACGATACAAGTAACAGCATCATGATATGATTTATCTGGTTCTCTCGAAACCTCCTGATGATGTTAACACAACCTTCTGCCGAGGACTTACGCCGATACCTAAACACTTAGCGACAGCAGGATAAACTTGCATAGGGTGATATCTCAATATCCTGATGACGATGACGTCATATCCTGATGACGATGACGTCACACAATATCCTGATGACCTCTTCAACACTTAGTCAAAAAAAACGAACTTTCCCTCCCGCATCTGCTAGCGATATGCGGATGATGGGCATACCCAGAAGATGATCCTAACGGTGATATATACACGGAGTATATATCTGACTTACAACATCCTGATGCACTTGAAATATGCAAACTCCGTCAGTTTCATAACCCGATCTTCTACCTTATGCCGATGCACTCCTCTTCGGCAACTCCTGATGATGATCACCCCGACGCACCTTCTCTTTATGCAAACGACTGCATCATGCTCTTCTCCACTTATCCGGATGACGATGTCCAAAGTGACTGCAGGATATTCACCAAATTATCCTGATGATGCCGTTTTGACAAACTTTCAACCTTAGCGGATTTTCACTGTTCTGATCCGCTGAACCTCCTGGGATGACTCGATCCTCTTCCAGGGTGATCTTCCACACTTTATCAGCTTGACCTAGCACATACCCATGCTAGGGTCTTCAACATCTCTTGACCGCGATCCTGCACACCTGCATGCAAACAGAAAACAAACTACCTCCTAATCTACTGTACACAACCATTCCACCGATTCGACGAATCAACCGGTGGAATGGATCAGCATGTCCATGAAACCACCAGATCAGCAAAACGATTAAACAATGGAATCCAACCAGATAAAGAACACAAACAGGATCTCTTTATTGCTTTCAAAAGATGCAATTACAATGACCAGTCTCTCTCTCTGTCTCACTCTCTGCAACCTAGCTCGATCGATGATATCTCTATCTGTATGCAATATCAACCGATCCTCATGCTTAAATAGATTTTCCTACGAGTACTACTGACCCGACTCCAAGCGGCTGGGAACTCTCCAGGCGGCTGGGAGATCCAACCGATCCTACAGCATGACAGCTGTTCTAACAAACTAACTAAAAATAGTAAAAGCATGGTCAGCGTGATCTTATCATGATCAACATGACCTTATTACATGCATTTGGTCTTATCAGACCTTCTTGAAAACATAACCAAGACTCAAACTAACTAACTGCCTCAAGGAGGCCAGCTGTCAGGTAGGTGCTTCTACACCAGAAGGTAGGATGGAGGTGAGGTTTGAATGTGCAGGGATGATAGAGATTGGGGAAAAGGCATGTGATGGTTCCCAAACAAGGAGTGAACATAGCGCATTTTTCCCCAGTGAATAGGGAAGCCATGGCCATGATGTTGAAAGGATGTAGGGGAAGGGAAGGTTGGGGAACGTTGGATTTACATTGGATGAATAGGTGGAAAGTATGTGAGTGGGCAAGGGGTGGGATGGTCAAATGTATAAGGGTAGAGGAAGGGTCATGTAACGAGAGGGGTATATGTCCAAGCACCCTTCCGAAGCACAAGTTAATAAGGGGATACCCCTAGTCTAGAGAAAAATTAAGGCACATGTGTAAGTGGGGATAGAGAATGGGGTGAAATGAAATAGCATGAAAGGATGTGGGGTAGTGGATGGGGTGAAATGAAATGGCATGAAAGGATGTGGGGTAGTGGATGGGGTGAAATGAAAAGACATGAGAGGATGTGAGGAAGTGGCTAGGGGAAGTATGAAATGACATGAGAGGATGTGGGGGAGTGGAAGGATGGGAAACATTGGTTGAGAAATCCCAATGAAGGGGGGAATGAAGAATAGTGCCCATGAAAGTGGTGATAATGAAATGGGATGGAGGGAATGTGATAAACGGATATGACCAGGCCTGAGCAAACAACTTGAGGAAAAGGGAGATTGGGTGATTAGGATGGGGGGATGAATGGTTATGGGAAGGGAGAACTATGTGTTGCATGGAAGGGGAAAGAACACTCATAGATAAAAGGAGGACTAATAGTACACATGACACCTGTTTGCCAAGTTTTCATCATAGTACTTGCCCAAGGTACCATAAAAATGGTTTTCACCGTTGGACGAAATTATATCTCTTTACTCTTTTTCTTTTTTCTTTTTATAATTTTTTTTGGTATGAAAACATGATGCATCTACTTAGTATATCTTGTTTTTAGCAAGTGATGTTTTGGTATCTTGCAACCAATGGACAACCCACAAATTTATTTTTGTGATCTTCATGTGCCATTGAATCAATTATATCTAGAAGTGTACACATCTTAACAAAGTGCCATCATAACCCCTACGACATGGAGAATTGCTACCAAGACATGTCGAACTGAGGATTGTGGGTGTATGGATGTAGACTATGGTGGGGAAGGATGGTGTAGGATTGTGTATTAAGGGTCATGGGATTTTGATTTATGAGAGGAATATTGGGGGTGGGATAGGGTAGTTTTGGAGCTAATAGCAAGGATGAAGTGGTGAATTAGGGATAGGGGATTAGGACCAATAGCTTTATTGGATTGTGAATATTATGAAGATGACCAACACCTATTATATGCAATGAGCACCTTCCAATTTTGCATCATATTGTTCTTAATTGCTTCGTGTTGGTGTGGAATCCATATTGCTTTTGTGCTTGTCTTGTGATTTTTAGATTCATGTCTTCTTTTGGATTCACTTTGACCCTTTGTTTGATTTTGTTTGAGAAATTAATTTTTATTTAGTGCTTGACTAGGATTCCTTGCTTCCATTTGATGCTTTTCTTTATTGTGATCCTTTGCATTGTGTGATGTATGATCTAGTTGGTCCCAATCAAGGGGTTTAGGATGAGGGGGTCAAGGTTAATAGTGAGGATGGAGGTATCATTGAATAATTTTGTGGCAACAAGATCATCATAAAGGTGATAGACGGACTTTGTTTTGATGTCCTCATCAAATGAAGCTTCCTTAGGAACCACATAAGTTTCACCGACCATATTTACATGTAGTGTGGTTGCATTAGGTTGTATGCTCAAAAGAGCATATCCTATCCCATGAGTGCAACTATTTAGTGTTACTTGTAGAGGAACAAGAATTCCTTGCTCATGGAGACCAAGGCCTTTGCCTTTGTATTTCATGTTGTGGCACATACATAGTGGTATGGGATACTTGTTCTCCTCAAAACTGGATGCATATCCTTCATCATGGTAGAGCCATGTATCATTAGTGTAACATCATAAAATGTGTACACTAGCATTTTACACTTAGTTTAGCACCTGATTGGACCTATCTTGTTGCCTTTGTTAATCAGGACCTATTTTTAACACATTTTTGAGCTTAAAATGATAAAATCTTGATCCCAATGAAGAAACATGACTGAATAAACATAGGATTAGAATAAGCCCACTTTATTTAGCAATTCTTGAGTTTGTGGGCTAAAGGTCCAGGGTGCCCAAGCGCCCTGGTTCAACTTTGGAACTTTAGCCCCACTTCGTGGTGTCAGCTTAGGACACTTGTTTGGTTTGTATTTGTCAGCCTAATTAAGTTTTATTTGATGTAAGTGAGCGGGAATGTATATTTAAATAAGTGTTGTAGTTCATTTTACACCTAGTGCATGCTAAGAGGATTAATGTGAAGTTTTCTATCATATTATGTTGTATGCTAAAGTGCTCATGTTTGGAGTGTTATCTACTTGTGGATGCTATTGAAGTTTCTTTGTAGGCTTTGAAGGAAGTTTGAAGCCCTCTTCATCACTCTCCTTTGTTGGTGTAGGATCTTGAGTCATCTTCATTAACTAAGGTCATATCTCTTGTGGTTATCATCATTATTATCATTCATTATCTATCATATTATTACAGATCTATCTTCTACCCTCCTAGGGCATGCACTCTTTGATCTAATCATCACTGTAGTGGAGGTGGCAACACCAACACAGGGTTTGATTGAGGCAAACCCTTATATATAGCACAACCTTTTCCTCTTTCCTTGTGTGTAGGTTGGATAAACAGGTTTTGAGAGAAACAGGTTTTGAGAGCTAATTTCTGGGAAGAAGGCAAAACAGACAGGTACAAGTTTGGTGAAATTTTAGATTCTACTAAACCCTAGAAAAGGCATAGGATGCCCAAGCACCCTAGTCTTGGGAATTTGTGCTACAAGATCTAGGTTCTGAATCTTCCTCTAATCCTTGTTGTACTATCTATTTGTTGTGATTTACTTCTAATAGTTAGTTACAATTTGATTTTCATATTCTAGGGTTTGATCATTAATCTTAGCTAGCTTTCTTGACTTTGGTTGAACTTGGTTGATCCATTTATATACAACAAAAGGGGAGAACCCCTGTAGTTTGGCTCTCCTTCTTGGGTGGAAGCCAAGCTTGGTTTGTGCCCCAATATATTGTAGAAGAGGGTTTTGACCTAGTTTAACTCCTTAGGCTAGATCACACTTTTTTACAATACAATTAGAGCCTTTAATAGTTTCTTCTTCTAATGCACCATTTTGAATGAAAATAGTAGGCCCCTATTGTAACGTTTTGGAGGGATTTCTTGATGTAGGCCAGGATAGACCATAGGACCAAGGAGAAAGGGGAAGTATGGCAATGTTAAAGGCTTCACGGATTTTGTATTCACCACACCCATTATCAGTGATCTTAAAAGAGAACTTGTTGGAAGCTTGTTTAGAGGTTGAGTTGGGGGATGTGGTTAAGAGATCATTAGGGTCAATGTAAGATGCATATTTGGTGGAAGCGAAACTAGGGATAACCTAAGAGATTGGGTAATGGTGGAATTTATTAAATTGGCCCTCTAGTAGTTTACAATATTCAAAGGGGTGAGGGTCAACAGGAATGGTTACTTCAATGCCACTGTATGGGAACTTGAGGCATTGGTGATAAGTGGAAGGGATGATGATGGGGAGTGCACAACAGAAACCGTAAACTGGTCCCTACTTCCTTACAATCGGCAGACTAACAAATGAGCCGCTGACCCATCACCATCGGCTAGACAACCACCATTGGAAAGACTTTCCTAAGTCTCCCCCTGACCAAACTCACCCTGATAGCTTAACTTCGGCGAGACTTATTTCTATCGTCCAAGTCTTTCATCCTTCTACTGATGCCTGATGATGGTTAAGTTCCTCCTCATCTCAATCGTGATGGTTTCCACACCGGTTGGATGTGACCTTATCGGCGAGACCCTTCCCATCGGTGAAACTCTTAACTTGTCTCCCGATGCGCTAATGGCATTTAGCCTCGGTGAGACTTGTTCTGTCAGTCAGACTTACTCCAGAGTTGCTAATACGCTGATTTATCTAATGTCACCTTTGACCTATTCTCATCGGCATGACATTTACTATCAGCCACACTAGGGATTACTTCGCCGATACGCTGATGCACAGTTTACCTTCTCTCAAACCCTAGCACATGGAGATGCTAGGTCAACCTACTGTGCTACACGCACTGTCTGGATCCTCTGTGCCGTCGAATAGGAAAATAAAACAAAAAACAAAAATGCATATTTGTACAATAAAGCCACTCCACTGATTTTGATAGAAATCTTATCAGTGGAATGCTTCACATCAACATATTGCAACAACAGAAAGCACAAGAAAAATGGAAATCTAGAGCTATACAATTTACAATTATAGGAAACAGAAATCAAATTGATGAAACAGAATAGTTTGATTTCTCCTTAACATAATGCACAATTACATTCAACCACCTCTATGATCTGATTGCCAATAATGCTTATTTGGTTCATTCCTCTGGGTTTATAAACTCACCCTGAGGAAAACTAACCAATTCCAAATAGCTGGGAGAAAAGCCAACTGATTCCAAGTGGTTGGGAGACCAACCATCTTGAGATTAACAATTTGACAAATTTAACCTAAGTCACTTGGGACTTACAAACAGAAATGAAAATGCATTGGTCAAATAGACCTTATTACAACATAAAACATGATTTTCTTGATGCTCTTGCACCATACTCCCTAGGTGAAAGTTGTCTCAAGTCCTCTTAGAGACTAACTGTTGTAAATCACCACCCTGCTTTTTGATGTCTTTTTCGAGTATCCATGTGGCCTCTAAATCTGGAAGTCCTTGCCATTTGACTAGGTGCTCAAAATAGGTCTAATTTCTTGTCTTCTTGGCTATCCTACTATCCAAGATGCACTCCATCTTCGGTGGTTCTTTAGGTGGTAAATGCTACACCCACTCTGCATTGTCATGGATAGAATCTATTGTACCGTCACCTGTATCAGGACTCCTATTTAATGTTAGATCAACAACATTGAATATAGGTGAAATAGCAATATCATCAGGGAGTTCAATTTTGTAAGCATTAGGACCATATTTCTCTAGAATTCAACAAGGTCCAATTTTTCTCATCCTCAACTTGTTGTGTTTCCATGTGGGCAGTTTGTTTTTGTTGAGATGAACCATGACCATTTCTCCTATTTTGTACTGCACATCCCTCCTTCTTTTATCCACTCTAGTCTTGATCTTCTGACTGTTCTAGTGTAGAGTATCTCTGACTTGTTGATGGATCTCTTGCATAGCCTCTGCAAATGTATTAGCATGTCCACTTCTTTTGTCCAACCCTTGAACATCTCTCAATTCAAAAATTTCTCTAGGATGACTACCATAGACAACTTCAAAAGGACTTAGACCTGTACTTCTATTTTGTAGAATCATTATAGGCATACTCTACTTGTGGGAGTACCACATCCCAACTACTGCCATGTTCACTCGTCAAACATCTCAGCAGATTGCCTAATGACATATTCACAACCTTAGTTTGGCCTTCAGTCTGAGGATGATAGGCTGAACTAAAAGACAAGTTTGTACCCAAGCGTTTCCACAAGGTTCTCCAAAAATGTCCCACAAATTTGTTGTCTCTGTTAGATAAAATACTCAAAGGTAACCCATGAATCCTAACAATTTCTTTAAAGAACAAACCGGTAATGTAACTAGCATCATTGGTGGTTTTACAAGGAATAAAGTGAGCCATCTTGCTGAACCTATCTACCACAACAAACACACTGTCATAACCTATCCTTGTCTTGGGCAATCCCATCACAAAATCCATACTCAAACTTTCCCAAGGTCTGTTTGGTATGGGTAAAGGTTGGTATAGTCCTGCATTGGTTGAGACTCCCTTTGCTCTCTGACAAATCATACAACTCTCAACAAACCTTCTGATATCAGATTGCATCCTTGGCAATAAGTAAAATCTTCTTAGAAGATCTAAGGTCTTATGGAGCCCAAAATGTCCTCCTAAACCACCACTATGTTTCTCCTTCACTATATTATCCCTCATTGAACACTTAGGAATACATAGTTGACTCCCTTTAAACAAAAGTCCATTGTGCAATGTATAATCTGAAAATTCACTGTGGAAAGCATTGGCAAACTCACTGCATACCTTGTAAATCTCCTTGAAATCTTGGTCCTCTTCATAGAATCCTTTGAGTGCCTCAACACCCATGCTTTGTAGCTACACTTCTTGCACTGTCAACACCCTTCTGCTCAAAGCATCAGCAACCTTATTGGCTATCCCTTTCTTATTCTTGATGATGAAAGTGTATTCTTGAAGACTTTCCACCCACTTCATGTGTCTATGACTGAGCTTTTCCTGTCCATTCAAAAAACTAAGAGCATGATTGTCATTGTATATAATAAATTCTTTTGGAAGCAAGTAGTGCCTCCATTTTTTTAGAGTTTGTACCATGGCATACAACTCTAAATCATAAGAGGAGTACTTCCTCTTAGCTTCATTTAATTTTTCACTGAAAAAGGCTACTGGTCTGCCTTCTTGGCTCAACACTGCCCCTATGGCCAGTCCACTTGTATCACATTCAATGGTAAAGACTTTATTGAAATTAGGAAGTACTAAGACAAGATACTTGGCAACTTTCTGTTTTGCCTCTTTTGTCCACACAAACTTCACCTTACCGCCACCCCTTAATGGTCTCCAACATAGGTGCACAAATATCACTGTAGTTCTTAATAATTTTTTTGTAAAATGTGGCCAATCCATGAAAACTTTCTGGCCTCTCCTGCTATCCTAGGTGTAGGCCAATTCAAAATAGCCTGTACCTTGGAAGAATCCATTTTCAAATCACCCTTAGAGATGACAAAACCTAGGTAAACCAATTCTTGTTTCATGAAGTCACACTTTTCCAAGTTTATTAGTAACTTCTAATCTTGCAGCCTCTTCAAGACTATCTCCAAATGTTTCAAGTGTTCTTCCTTGCTCTTACTGAACACCAAGATAACATCAAGGTAGACGACCACAAATTTCCCTATGAATTCCTGCAACACCTCATTCATTAGTCTCATAAAAGTACTAGGGGCATTTGAAAGACCAAAAGGCATCACAAGCCACTCATACAACCCTTCATTGGTTTTAAATGTTGTCTTCCACTCATCCCCCTCTCTTATCCTGATATGGTGATACACACTCTTCAAGTCTATCTTGGAGAAATAGGTAGCCTCTCCTAAACAATCCATTAGATCTTCTATTCTAGGAATAGGAAACCTATACCTGATGGTTATCCTATTTATTGTCCTAGAATCAGTACACGGTCTCCATTTCCCATCCTTCTTTGGGGCTAAAATAGTAGGTACTGCACATGGGCTAAGGCCCTTCCTTATCATCCCTTAGTTTAGGAGTTCTTGAATCTGATTTGCTATCTCTTCATTTTGTTGAGGGGTCATTTTATATGTTGCCTTATTAGGAAGTACTGCTCCTGGTATGAGATCTATCTAATGGCTAATATCTTTGATAGGTGGTAGCGAATCAGGTATATCTTCTACAATCACTCCTTTGTAACTCTCAAGCAAATCTCTGACCTCCTTAGGTCCTACTTCTCTCACATTTTCCTTCCTTTCCTCCTTAGGCTTCACAATCAAAGAAAAACCTACTCCACCACCTTCCTTTAATGTATCCATGAATTCCTTTTCTCCTACCATCATTACACTAGACCTTACATGTTGTGGATCCTCTTCTACCAATGACTGTATCCTATAAGTCACACCATCCTTTCAGAATGAGTAAGCATTCTTTTCTCCATCATGATGAGCCTTTTTGTCAAACTGCCATGGTTTGCCTAACAAAAGATGGCAAGCATCCATTGGAAGGATGTCACACAAGATCTTATCTCTATACCCCCCAATACTGAATTCTACCCATGCTTGTTCATTGATAAGTATGTGCTGCTCCTTATTCAACCAACTAACTTTATATGGATTGCTATGGGGTATCTTTTCTAGCTTCAACTTACTCACTGCTTCCAAAGATATAATATTATCATTAGAACCAAAGTCAACAATAACTTTACAAACCTTACCTTGGATCTTGTAGTTGATTCTAAACAAAGCCCTTCTTTGCAAGGGTTCAGTCTACACTGGTTCCCTGAGTAGTGTCCTCTTGATCATCAAATTTTCTCCCATTTCTAATGCTAGATTCACTTTAGGAGATGTCACACTCCTTGCATCTTCTTGAATCAAAGTGGTTCTCTTCTCGCCGCCATGAGATGTTGAGGCCTTCTCTAGACACTTGTATGTCAGGTGCCCTATCTTATTACAGTTATAACATCTCATATTGGAGAACTTGGATCCTCTACCTGATCCATTTGTCCCACCCCTTCCATTAGGCCTTCTTCCTCAGTAGCCTTCTCTGCTACTTGAGTCTCCAACTTGCTCTTCTTGGCTAGACTCACCACTAGGCTTCTGGTTAGGACTTCTTCCTCCAAAACTGCCTCTACCTCTGAAACTTCTTTCTCCTCTACCTCTATTATTCTGCTCACTCTTTCTCTTTATCTTCTCTTCAGCCCTTAAAGCCATTTGGAAACACTTGTTCACTGTTTCTGGTGCTAAGATGCTGATCTCATCTTGGATGTTCATCCTTAGGCCATTCAAATACTTGGCCACCTTCTCTGACTCTTCTTCTTGTCTCTTTGATCTGAGACTGAGTTTATGAAACTCTTGTGTGTATGCATTCACATCAAGGTCTCTCTATCTGAGGATCTATAATTTCTTATACATCTGCACGTTATAGTCCAGGGATAAGAATTGTGCCTTGATTTTGGTCTTCATCCTTTCCCAGAAGGTTATCATATTCTTCCCCTCCTTGACTCTCTCTCCTTGCTCATAATTCCACCATGCAAGAGCAGATCCCTTCAATCTTACCTTTGCCAACTTAACCCTCTTATCATCAGCGACTTCTTTGTATTCAAAATGATTGTTCAATACCTCAATCCAGTCAATCACCTCTTTAGTTTCCATACTTTCACTATACATAGGTAACCCATCTATTGTGTCCCTATTGACTGACTTCAATGCATTTACAAATGCCCTCTAGTCTGCTGGTATCTCCTCTGTCCTCTTATTAGTTTCATCAATTTTTGTATCTCCTTCATCACTGTCACTTTCATCTTCCCTATCTTTACTTTTGGACTGCTTGAACTCTCCCAACTTGGATTCAAGCATCTCCTCGATCAACTTCTTAATGGTGTCCTGCGACATACTTTTGGGAGACATCCTCTCCACCTCTGTTTCACTTTCTCTGTCTGACATACACTAAGACCACACCACCTAAGTGATCTTCAAAACTGGCTCTGATACCAATATGATGGGGAGTGCATAGCGCAAACCGTAAACCAGGTCCCTACTTCCTTACAGTCAGCAGACTAACAAATAAGTCACCGATCCATAACCATCAGCCAGACAACCACCATTGGAAAGACTTTCCTAAGTTTCTCCATGACCAAACTCACCCCGATAGCTCAACTTTGGCGAGACTTATTTCTATCAGCCAAGTCTTTCATCCTTCTACTGATGCCCAATGACAGTTAAGTTCCTCCTTGTCTCAACCGAGACAGTTTCCACACTGGTTGGACGCAACCTTATCGATGAGACCCTTCCCATCGGTGAAACTCTTAACTTGTCTCCCAATGTGCCGATGGCATTTTCCTTCAGTGAGACTTGTTCTGTCGGTCGGACTTACTCTGGAGCTGCTGATACGCTAATTTTTCTGATGTCACCTTTGACCTATTCTCATCAGCATGATAGTTACTACCGGCCACACTATGGATTACTTCACAAATACGCCGATGCACAGTTTAACCTTCTCCCGAACCCTAGCACATGGAGATGCTAGGTCAACCTACTGTGCAGCACACACTGTCTGGATCCTCTCTGCCATCGAACAGAAAATCAAAATAGAAAACAAAAACACATATCTATACAATGAAGCCATTCCACTAATTTCGACAGAAATCTTATCAGTGGAATGCTTCAAATCGACATATTGCAACAATGGAAAGCATAGGAAAAATGGAAATCTACAGCTATACAATTTACAGTTACAGGAAACGGAAATCAAATTAACGAAACAGAATAATTTTATTTCTCCTTAACACAATGCACAATTACATTCAACCACCTCTACGATCTGATTGCCAATAATGCTTATTTGGTTCATTCCTCTGGGTTTATAAACTCGCCCTGAGGAAAACCAACCGATTCCAAACAGCTGGGAGAAAAACCAACCGATTCCAAGCGGCTGGGAGACCACCTGTCTTGAGATTAATAATTTGACAAATGTAACCTAAGTCACTTGGGACTTACAAATAGAAATGAAAATGCTTTGGTCAAATAGACCTTATTACAACACAAAACATGATTTTCTAGGTGCTCCTGCACTAGACAACTTGCATAGCATGGATCCATGGGCATCCAAGAAGGATGTTGTATGGGAGATCTAGGTCAACGACATGACACAAGGTTTGTTGCAATATGGATCCTACCTCTATAGGGAGTTAAATAGTGCCAATTGATTCTCTTTCCACATTATTATAGGGCCTTAATAGTGATAGTTTGTGGATGTAAAGCCTCTTTTGAGTATCCAAGTTGTCACACCAATCTGGATGTGCAAAGATTCAATCCTGACCCATTATTATCTATGAGCACTCATTTAAATTTATGTTTGGATATAATGGTTTCAATGTGAAGAGCATGGGTATGTGAGGGATCAATTGGAGGCATGTTGCTAGTACTAAAGGTTAAGCTATTGCTTATGAAGAGATGACCAATAATGCTTGGAAATGAGATGGATCAATATTACTGGGGACATGCAAATCCTAGAGTACACAGTTCAAGATAGGTCAATGAGTGGGTGATGATCGAAGGAGATCAAGGATGGATATTTGGGTAGGTGTTTGCTCAACATGGTCAAGTAGATCATATTATTTTTGAGGATTAGATGGTGGAGGGCCATGGATGGTGCTTTTGTTGCATCGAGTGATAATGACACAATCAGGGGGATTTTATATTCATGATGTGGACATGGTTATGGGATTGCTCAATGTTTCCAATGATAGAATTATAATTATGTGACTTTATGATAGTTGATGTGATGGGTGTGAGTGTTTTATAGGAAAAGAGGGAAGATGGGATTGACTGGCTAAATCTTCCTTTCACTACAAACATTCAAGGACATTTCAACTGAGTTGAATCATACCTTTTGCAAGAGGATTCGCCTATAGGTTGGGGTGTCACTTGTAACATTGTGGAAACTCAAAAATTATCAATTAATGTATTAATTTGATGCTCGCATATGCTTAAAATCCTAATTATGCACTATAGGAAACTAACTAATAAATTATGACAAATACTTGCAGACCAAGGCAGTAGATAGAGATTAATTACTTACCATTTTTTGAAGTTCATGATGTGGGATACTCGGGGACACTGGCACTCATGCCCTAGTCCAATGCAATCTTTTCTTCAAGGATTTTCAAACTCCTTACGACACTGATGATCACTGCTCTATTTGTTTCTATCGCGGAAGATGCAGAGGACACTGGCACTAGCACCTTAGTCCAAGGTAGGATGTTCTTCAGATGCTGGTTGTCACTGTCAAAGAGATTCCTATGTCTGTAACCTCGAAGGACACTGGTACTATTGCCCTTGTCCCAAAAGTGCTCCAAGTAGCTTCTTTCCGCTAGATTTGGAATCCTTATATTCTACAACTTCCCTCTGCAACTCCACTCCACAAAATCTGATACCTATAACCCGCAATCACAAGGAGTGTGGTTGGGGGTTGTGGTGTTTAGGAGCTTGCCTCAATCAAGTCCCAAAAGGACATTCATGTCTTCCGAGCATTAAATTTATTATAAGATCACCAACACTAAATTTTTGTATCATAAACAAATAGATTTTATATAAGATCAACATAGATTCCTAGTTATTGGTGAAGTTAATTCTCTTACTTATTACATTTAATTCCTAGAACCAAATAATAAATTTATCTAAGTTAATTTATGCTTGTTGTTTGTATTTATTTAATTAACTTAATTAATCCTTATAATAATAAAAAGGTCACCTTACTTTTAGAAAAAAAATGATTTTATTGATATTAATTTTATGTAATGAAATAACACACTTTAAGATTAAGAAAGGTTAAAACATCTAAATAAATTGAAATTAGAGAGAAACAACTTTGTAAAAGAGGTAAAGCAAAAATGATTAACAAATAAAATGAAAATATTTGTAAATAGGAGTGAATAATTATTGTAACTGGTTAATATTTTGGGTGATGATTCCTTCCAGGCCTGGAATTTGACAGTCACCCCTACCTATCATATAAAAATTTTATGACGGTTTCATCATTTAACTACCTTTCAATTGACGTTTTAGAAAAAAAATCAATTGTAAAAAAATTGTTTGAGTGAATTTTTTTATATTGAAAAATATAGGTTAAAAATGAAATATGTTATAGAATCTCTAAACCCCTATTTTTAGAGGTAAGCAAGCAATGCTAAATCTGTAGAAAATCTTAAACAATCTAGACAAAATACTTCAAAGGGTGAGGGCAGCCATATATTTTATCTAGTGAAAAAAATGTGAAATACAATTTATATGCATAGGGAAATAACAATGGTTTTCCTTCCATGAGCAACAACCCACTACAGAACTATTTCATCAGTTCATATTTTTATTAAACCCAAAAAGATTTGGGTAACCATAGGCATTATTATAGAAATAAAATAAAACAAAACAAGGTAGCACAGAAAGCTTAAAGCAACTTTTTCTTGTTCTGACCAGTATTAGTTGCCCAAATTGCTCCAGACGGCCCATAAATAACAACATTACCATCGCCCTGAAGATTCAAAAAGTAAGAAGCAAATGCTCTGGACTCCCCAATTTCCTAGGCTTCCCACGGCTACCTAAATGCTTTCTAAAAATTCCAGTGATATGTCCAAAAAAAACAAAAAGATTTAACACCGCGAGTTTAGCTTTATTCTAGCTTTAAAATGGGAGAAAAAATTTATTTTTATTGTTTTTTTAAATCTCATTCTCTTCACAGTTAAAATGGGAGAAAAAAATTGTAAACAAGAACCGTCATATAACTTGTCCACCCCATTCCTCAAGTTCAGCATGAATTTACAATTCTAAATCTAATTCTGCCACTAGTTCTGAAATATTGTTAATAAAATCAGTCATAATTAAAACAAATCAAAGCAATGTTTTTAATGAGATCCAAAATACGTAAAAACCAGAGCCAGAATATGTAAAAACTAGAGTGAGAATATGTAAAAACTAGAGCTAGAAATGAATCAAAACCAGATATAGAACGGAACTATTTTCTCTTATTATTTTTTCAATTGAGATATAGAAACAATAATGCATTATAACATAAAATAAATAAACAATATCAAAGGTCAAGGACTCTTCTTGACTTCGTATCCTTCCATATCTGATATACTTCATTCCAATTTACATCATTTGCTTCAGGTCCATTTAAAGATACTCTCATTAATGCATCTAATGTATCCAAACCCAACTTTGATTTTCTAACATCTTTGATAATATTTTGTTTTAAAAATCCTCTTTCACAATTAATAGCACTTGCAGGAATAATAAGCACAGCTTGCCATAGCTTCATCATATGAGGATAGCTTATGTGCCAATGTTCTATGTTACGAAAGACTTTTGATGCATCTTTCATCTTGAAACCCTCACAACTCAAATGCAATGAATCAACAAAAGAGTTTAACTCCCTTCTACAACCATTAACATCAAATATGGATACAAATCCAGTAACATTATTTGAAGTAGTGTGCTGCAAATGTTGAAGAAGTTTATTAAGCCAACGTTCTGAGATACTATCTCGAGTTTGACGATCTGATGGATAATAAGAAGGGCTGAAGAGTTTTGCTGCATTAAAAAGAGGAAGATCTAGAAATCTTTCATTCAAACAATCAATGAGAGATTGAATATAGCCTTCTGTGAGGTGTTGACAACTCTATTGTGTTCCTTCAACACGAGGTTTCATGGTATGCTTCCCTACATCACCATACTCAAATCCCTCAACTGGAATAGGTATATATAGTAATTCATGTCTATCAATGACAACATCTTCCTCTTTGATTTCAATACATCCAAACTGAGAATCAATCAAGAATTTTGAAAGATAAGTTGTACCTTCTGCAAATGTACCCTTTCTCAAAGACCATCTATATAAATTCCCTATTTCTTCATCAAGAGCCAAACTAATAACTGTGATGTCTACATTTTCCTCTTGAAAAATTTTATTCAACTTATTTGGTTCACCTAGAACATCAGCAAGCATATGCAAACAAAACTAAAAAGAATAAATCCTTGCCCTTTCATATAATGATGCACATTTCCTATCATTTTTCCACAAAGTTAAGATAGTTGGCATGAGTTCACAAGCCTTATTATGACCTCTCTTCTAGATAGCCATCTAATTGTGTGGATCTGTAGAACATGTAGAACTTCAATTTACATAACTCTAAGCAAATCATTAAGCTCATTATTTCTTTTTGGTGAATTTTGGATCCATGAATGCACTTTATTTACTATTTTCTCAACAAATAACAACTCAGGTATCCTTTTAGAAGCATCTGCTGCTGCTAGTGACTCACGATGAGCTATGCAATGCACTAAAATAAGGTTTGGAATGTTATGTTTCAAAAGAGAAACAAATCCATTTTCACAGCCAACCATTGTAGAAGCCCCATCTGTTGATACAACTATTAATTTTGTTAACAATAGTCCTCTATCATTTATCAATTGATTAACAGTGTCACATATAGTTTTCCCCTTTCCATCTAACACATTCATGATCTTCATAAACTTAGAAACAGGTGCCCCATGACCCTCTGAAGTTAAATATGTTGCATAAACAACCAAATGTTGCTCTAAACTTTGATAAGTACTTTCATCAACCATTAGTGAGAAAAAAGGACTTTTCAACATGGCTTCTATCTGAATTTGTTCAAGATATTTTGATATGCAAAAAATAAAATCATTTGCACTCTTACGATTTGTGTATGCAGAGTAGTCTTGATACTTTGGCATATTAGGAGTTTTCACATCCATGAGAAATTTGCATATTTTCTCATACTTAGCTAAAGATAAATCCTCCTAACAAACAAAATATGTTGTTTTCATTCTAACAATGACCCTTTCTTTATTAACATCTTCAATTTCTGAAATGTGATCTGTAATTGATTTTATCTTTTTCTCTAATGCATTAATCCATCTTGCTTGAGCATCCTTATGTATCACAGATTTCTCATGATTGATAAGAGCATAACGTTGTAAATTGCTACATCCATCCCCTATACCCCAAGGCCCTGACATCTTATACTTCTCACAATAATTACATTTCATTATTGTCTTTCCATCACGCTCAAAATGATTTAACCAAGCAAATTTTTCTAACCATTCCATGTAGAATTTTCTTTTTACTTGTACTTTTTGTATCCCTTGATTAATATTAGATCCCTCCCAAACTTGATATGCATCTTCATCTACATCTTCATCTGAAGAAGACCCAAAAATTTCTTTAAACGTTTCTTTCAAACAGTTATTCTGAGACTCTTCATGTAACATTGAATTACTAGAAGTTTTAGAACACTTCTCTCCAGACCACCTAAACATTTCCCCAATGGTAGCTTGTTTCTTTTGTTTTGAAGAAATATTTTTGAAGTACCTAAATAAAAAATTCTACATACTTCAATACAATTTCTACAGCCACTTGCATTAAATAGTATTTTAATGAATAGCAAAGCAATAAGTTTCTGGCCATACATTAACAGCAGCTCTTGAAGTCTGAGAGAACTTGGCAAATTGAAAAAGAATGGAAGAAGTAGCAGCAATTTTTTTTATCCCTGTATTGTAATTGAACTCTTTATTACAAACACAATTTACAGTTCTTCTTAATATGTGTATTTGTAATTGTAATTTGTAAAGTTATCCTTATTCCATATATAATAAAAATGAATTAAAAATTAAAAAAAAAACTTTTGCTTTGTTTTTTTCTAAATTAGAAATTATAAAGAAAGCAAAGATTTTTCTGATTTTAAAAAATAAAAAAACAATATAAAGATTTGTAATTTTTAAAATTTATTGAAGATAAAGATGATAAACATTGTAATAGAAAACATTATTTATATTTTTATAATGTAAAAAAACTTTTTCTTTGTAGTTTTTTCTAAATTAAAAAATTAGAAATAAATTATGTTATAGAGAAAGCAAAGATTATTTTCTAAATTGATTTTTAAAAATAAAAAATAATATAAAGATTTGTTTATAATTTTTAAAATTTATTGAAATAAACATTCTAATTTAATATATATTCAAGATACATTATTTATATTTTTATTAAAAATATATATATTATAACTAAGAATACTATATTATATTTTCTTATTATAAAATTTTATGGTTTACTAATAATTTAAAGAGGCATATGTACGGTTATATAAAAATTTAGCAAGTCAAAGTATACAATCCAATAAATTTTAGAGTTGTAAAATACGGTCCAAAATGATAAAAACTGCCAAATAGACCATCAAAATTCCTTCCTTCAACTTTCACATGCTTTAACACTCTTCCCTAGGGTTTCCTCCACTATAATTACCTAGGTCAAATGTATATTTATTATTTAATCTAAATAACTTATTTAAAAATTGCCCTTCATAATTTATATTATTTAAATAAAAAATTATATTTTTTCTTTATAATTTATATTTTTTAAATTAGATTAATCAATGTGAGTGTTCTACGCTATGTTAATGCAGCAAGATTACGCTGTATTTGTATCATGACAAGTAAGAAATCTTTAGAAGTAATTTATGGGGCATTTTAATGAGACCAACGTAAAGACGAATGTGGACGAGATGAAGTTAAAATCTTTAACAGTTATATTAAGTGATTACAATTGAGGGGTGTCCACATCATCATCATTGACTCTTGTGCTTGCAACTTGCACGGCACTCCTCTGAGATGCTTCTGTGTTTCTTTCATGCAGTTTCCCATGCAAACACAAGCTGTCTGCCACACAATCCACGCGTCTCATCACTTGTTATCTTTATTTCTCTCTCCTCTTAAAGATACTTCGCATTTCATCTCCTCAACAAGAAACCCTCTTTCATTCCAGTTTATCTTTTATTGTTCATCTCTGTAAGAGTTTAAATCCAATTCCATGGCATCTACTTCTACTTTTAGTTGTAACACTGGGCGTCAACTAGAGAATGAGCATACAAATGCTTTTGAAGAAATTGTTCCATCTCCATCTACTTCTGGTAGACCCACAAAGAGAAAGATGCCCTACGATATATTTATTAATCATCGTGGCCCCGATGTTAAACACACACTCACAGCCACTCTCTATAAAACCCTTATTGGGATGGGATTGAGGGTTTTTCTTGATGAAGAAGAGCTTGAATTGGGGTATATCTTTCCTGTAGAAATAGAGGAGGCAATGCGCAGTGCTTCGCTTCACATAGCTATATTTTCCCAAACTTATGCACAATCCCCATGGTGTTTGGGAGAGCTTTCATTTATGCTCAAAACTGGCAAACGGATTGTTCCTATTTTCTACCATGTTCAGCCAGGCAATATTCGACATGAAAAAGGAGCATATGCTGATGCGTTCAAAAATAAAGTTAAGGGCAGATACAGCTCGGACAAACTTGAGGAGTGGAAGATTGCGGTCAACAATGTTTCCTACAATGTCGGCAAGATCATTAGTAACAAGGAGTGAGTACTAAATAATCTGTCTTCAGCTCTAATCGTTTTCTTATCAATCATCTTCTGCATTCGGTGCTTTTTTTGTTTCCTAATTTTGGCGCACACGTCTTGTTAAATGATATTTGTCCTGTTTCGTTTTGCTGGTGGTATAATGTTTAGTGACGAGGGGAGGCTGCCCAAGAATATTGTTAATCATGTTATGAAAGAAATAAAAAATGTGCCATTTGTGGTTGCCAAACATGCAGTTGGTTTAGATGAAGTTGTCATAGACTTTGAAAGGACAACACTTGACTATGCAGAAAGCCATCGCACTGTCCAAATTGTGGGAATTTGGGGTATGGGTGGCTCTGGCAAGACGACTCTTGCCAAACAATTATATAACAGTAAATACACAAATATGGAAAAGGCCAGTTTTCTCTCAGATGTTAGAGATGCTGCTTCCAGAAGTGTATTGTACAAAAAACAGGAAAAACTCCTAGAGGATCTTGGTCTCCAAGGTGTATCAGTTGACAATATAGGAGAAGGGATGGGTATTCTTGCCAGTCGTTTGAGATATGTTCGAGTGCTCATAGTTCTCGATGACGTAGATAATGTAGACCAATTGGATGCTTTAGTGCCTAAAAAGGATAGTCTTGGATGGAGTAGTTTGATTGTTGTCACTACAAGAAATCTAGAAGTCCTTAAAGATTGGGAGATCTCCACCATTTATAAAATGAAATCATTGGAACCATCTCATGCCAAGCAACTTTTTTGTTTGCATGCTTTTTTGAATAACTGTCCACTTGAGGGATTTGAGAAGCTTGTTGAAAAATTTATTGAAGTTTGCCATGGCTTACCATTGTCTCTCAAAGTATTAGGAGGACAACTTTACAGCAAGTCCCAAGAGTATTGGGAGAGTCAATTACAAAAGATCACTAGAATACTGCCCAGTGAAATTAAAAATAGGCTAAAAATTAGCTATGATGCCCTGGATTATGAAGAAAAACAGGTGTTCCTCTTCTTCATTGGAGAGAAAAAAACTTCAGCTAATGAAGTTTGGGAAGGATCAGGTTGGAGTGGTCTGTGCAGTTGGGAAAATCTCTTAAATAAGTGTCTTGTTGATCTTGATAATGATGACGGTATAAGAATGCATGACGGGATTTGGGGAGAGAAATCGCAAATGATCAGTCACCCTACCGTCTCTGGTCTCCCAAGCAGATTATTGATGTTGGTAATGAAGTACAGGTAAGATAAATACTTTTCTATGTTACTTGTATTTGTTTGATTCTTTTTTCCACTTTTCTCTGTTTACTTGTATTTGTTTGATTCTTGTTTCCACGAAGTAAATGTTTCCATAATTTTTTGGTTTCATTTTGTTTTTAAAATAAAAGGAAATTGCCATTCGAGGAATAATGGCCCCAACAGCTGGATACACAAGCGAGATTGAGGAGTTTCGTCAATGTTTCCAGGATGGAAAGCTCATAGTTAACACACGCAGACGAGGACGTCATAGCCTGGAACCCTCTTTGCATGGATTACAAATTTTTTGTTGTAGAGGAAATTATTATAATCAAGTAATTAGTGATCTATCAAGAGATCTGGTATGGCTTCGCTGGATGGAGATTGGGCAGAGAGATCTTGAGTCATTGGGTTCATTGGAAAATTTGAGGGTTTTAGAACTCTATGGGAAAGAATGGGGTGGGGAACATCAGTTAAAAGAACTATTATGGAAGACTGACAGGAACGTAAGTATCTTCCTTTAATAAGCTGTTTTAAAGATTTACTTGAATATTTTTTTTTATTGTTCGTTTTCAGTCGATCTCATTGAGAATTTGTCGCAGGCTCCTGTGCAGTTAAGAGAGTTGAATATTTTTTATTGCTCAGGATTTCAACGATTTCCGAAGTCAATAGGATGTCTCAGGCATTTGAAACAGATAGTTGTGAGTGATTATAGCAAGGTGCGGAGACTGCCGAAAGAATTTTGTCTTCTTCAATCGCTGGAACACTTGGATTTAAGTGGGTGTTTTATTCAATCACTACCCAACAGATTTGGTGATTTGAGAAACCTTAGGCATCTTGATTTGTCTCCTCACACAACATTCCAAATTAAAACTAAGTGGATTTGATCAGAGTTCAAGAGCAGTAGAATTAGGAGTGGCTGTGATGGGAGAAGAGGAGAGAGCAGTGGAGGCTTTCACCCGCTTATGGAAGCTTCTATAGAATTAATATTGTTTACCAGTATTTCTATAGAATTAATATTGTTAACAGTATTGATAATGCATATGAATTAAAATAGACTCTTGGTAATTAAAAAAATGTTCTGTTCATTGGGTCTGGCATTGTAATTTGAGTTTTCATTCAAAATTGTATTTGTTGGGTCTCTTTTTTATATCACTTCTAAAGGAGGTCTCACCCAAAGTGCACTCAAGATTAAAAAGATGCAATATTGAATTCAACTATGAGGACATACATGTAAATCAACAAATCGAAGATTGTGTGAAACCACAATAACAATAAAATAGAACATATATTGAAAACTTTATACAACACCACTCAATCTACTACCACTTGTTTGATATCCTTGACCACTCCTAAACCCTATAAGATGAATACTTGTATATGTCTATAATTAATATGAAGCATGTTTATATAGATGGAAGGCCATCAATAATTGCTTTTCTATATTCTTAAATCTGATCTTATAATAAAATCTTTTAAGTGCAAGCAAATTTCTGCACATATTTTTCATAAATATAGATGTTATGTTGCTTCATGTGCAAGAAGCCTTGTGTATATGCATTTTCTAACTTTAGGATTTGTTCTTTGATTAATAGTTAATATTCTAAGTCTAGTAATGATTGATGTTTCTCATCCACCTTTCAATTTCATTAACCCTCAACTTTTTGCCCACAAATCTACAAACCAAGGATTTATCCCCATCCATAGAAGAAACCTCAATAACCTAATCATTAAGAAGAAATAAATCCATTTGATTGGCAGCCAAGCTGAGGTAAATGTCCTCCAAAGAGAAACATATTTCTCCCACCAAGGTTCCACCATCGTAACCATCAAAGAGTCACACATCTCTTCATCTAGACATTGGCCCTTGGGAGGAACAACAACACCAGAGACTAAGGCACCCTAATCTATAGATGTATTCTTGTAAAAAAACAAAATAAACACTAATTAGTATTTAGGACAAGCACTTAATTTTCAAAGAGAGCACAAATAAGCAAAAAGTGTTGCATGAGTGAAAAGGGTTTAACACATATTTGTAGTTTGTAAATCAATATAACATCATAAATAGCTACACATTCTACAAGACACACTTATCCAAGGGCACAAATGGAGGCTTTGGTTGCAAGGAAGGAGATGAGGCAAAGTCAAGATTAACAGAATTTTTTTGTGCATGGCCATTGTTACTAGTAATCATTATTCCAATTGAAATCCTTTCTTCTAATAGTAACATAGAAGCCCCTCAAGGTCAAGAGCTAAGGGTATGTTGAAGACTCCTACTGTCATCATCCTCATCTAAAGTAACTTTGTCATTTCCTAGTACACCATAATGAAAGCCATGACCACACTTGGCTTGACATGCTCAATAAGCCATAATACTTAACAAGGATCCTACTTTTCATTTTTTAATACTATTTTTTAAAGATGTTCTCAATTGTTGCTTATGGTAGGAACACAAAAGCCGCTTGAGATTGAGAGGCAAGCGTATGTTGAATTCACCCATTGTCATTTAAAGAAAAATTTCCATCTCATACTACACTACCATTAAATCCAAGTCTGCATGTTACCTAATATACTCTACAAACTATAAACCCTAACAAGGATCTTGCTCTTCACATTTTTTTAAAGTTATGTTCAATTATTGCTTATAATATTTTAAGTTCCTCAATAAGTGTACTATTCTCTAAATTACTAGCTTAATTTATACCAGATCTAATGGACAAATAAACACTCATTATCATTTGGTTTTTTGCCTCTATCCCACAAGGATACGCACTCTTTCTCTCTGAAAACGGTGTTCATAAGACTTGAATGTCTCTTTGGGGATTCACTGAGGCAAGCCTCTAACACCACAACCCCCTCCCACACTCCTTGTGATTGCAGGTTATAGGTATCAGATCTGGAGAAAGTGGAGTTACAGGGAAGATAGGAAGACAATGAAGATTCAAGATCTAAAAATAAGCAGATATTGTGCGGGATTTCAAGACAAGGGTACCATCACCATTGTCTTCCGCATCCGAAGACACAGAAATAGACTGAACAATGAGTATCAGGGTTTGCAGAGCTTCTGACATCTGGAAGAATCTCCCTCAGTGGACTAGGGCACCATCACCATTATCCTCCACTGTCAAATCACAAGAAATTAAAGATATAGTAGAGATCAATAGTGGGAGGAGATTGGGAATCCACAGAAAAAGTTGCACCTTGGACTAGCGCGCCGTCACCATTGTCCCCGACATTTCTATTTTTCAGACTAAGAAAAATAGTGAGATAAGGTTCTTTGCCCTTTGTCTGATTCCAGTAGTATTTGTCATAATTTGCATATTTGATCACTATTTTGCTTAAATTAGGGTTTCAAGAGCATTAAAGCATTAATTGGCAACATTGTGTGATAACTTCTAAATTTTCTAGCAGAAAACCAAGTGGAAACCCAATCTGATAGATGACTCTCCTCTCGATAGGAGAAGCACTCGGTTGAAAAGCCCTTGGAATGTTTTTTGGAAAGGAGGATTCAAACTAAAACAACCACATCCTTCATCCCTCTTTTCATATTAAACAACTTCATCCATAATACTTGAGTGCAATAACATGCTGCTACAATATACTCTGCTTCTGCAGTTGACAAAGAGATTGAATCTTGTTTCTTGCTCAGCCATGAAGCCAATCTATTCCCCAAGAAGAAAGCACCTCTACTTGTACTCTTTCTGTCATCAACATCTCTGGCCCAATCTGCATCTGTATAAGCACTAAGAGTGAAATCATTGTCCTTTGGGTACCATAGGCAATGATCTAGAGTACCTTTTAAATACCTCAGGATTCTCTTAACTACCATCACATGTGATTCTCTTGGATCAGCTTGAAACCTTGCAACAAGACAAACTACATGCATAATATCAGGTCTAGTTTGAGTTAGATAAAGCAATCTTCTAATCATGCATCTATATTTTTCTAATCAGCCTTAGATGATTCATCAGATAAATGCTCAACTTGCAGCCAGTCACCATGGGAGTACACACCTGTTTAGAGTCTTCCATCCCAAACTTCTTTAACAACTCTTTCATATACTTAGACTAAGATATAAAGATTCCTTTATCTGATTGATTGATTTGCAGATCTAAAAAGAAATTCATCTAACCAAACATGGACATCTCAAACTCTTTTTACATTTCACTAGCAAATTTCATACACATACCTTCATTACCTCCAAAGATGATCTATCATCAACAAAGACCTCAACAATCAAAATTTGATTACCATTAATCTTAAAATAAAGATTACTATCAATAGTACCTTTATTGAACCCTAACTGCAATAGGTACTTATCCAACCTTGCATACTAGGCTCTAGGAGCTTGCTTGAGTCCATACAAAGCTTTCTTCAACCTACACACAACATCTCCTTGGTCTGATAACTTAAATCCTTCCAATTGCTCAATGTAAACTTCATCTTCTAACTCACCATTTGGGAATGCAGACTTTACATCCATCTGATACAGTTTAAAATATTTGTCGGCTATAAATGCCAGAAATATTTTGATTGCTTCAATCCGAGCCACTGGAACAAAGGTCTCTTCAAAATCTATTCCTTCAATCTGAGCATATCCCTTGCACACAAGCCTTGCCTTATTCATTAGAACCTCTCCATTCTCATTCAACTTATTCCTGAAATCCCATTTGGTTCCAATAACATTCTTATTAGCAGGTCTGGGAACTAATTCCCAAGTATCATTCTTTTCTATCTGTATTAGTTCTTACTCCATGGCTTTTACCTAGCTTTCATCATTACATGCTTCATTCATAGTCTTTGGTTCAACCTTTGAAAGCAAACAATAATTCACTTGTTCTTCTGCAGCCTTTTTTGTTGTCAGCACACCTTTGTTTCTGTCACCTATAATCTGATCTTAGAATGATTGATCCTTACATACCTAGGAGTCTTGACAACACTTTTCGGAGCCTCTTCTTTATCTTGACTATCTTCTGGCTCATTTTTCTCTTCATTCACTATAGTCACAGGTTCATCTGGTTCATAGCAACTCAGGTCTGATATTCTTTCCTTGCTTTCATTCACCTTCACATTTGCACTCTCAACAATCTTTTTGAGCCTTTTGTTGTAGAACCGGAAAGCCTTACTCTTGGTAGAGTATCCAAGGAAGATTCCTTCATCACGCTTTGCATCAAACTTTCCTAGATCTTCATCTCTCCTTATATAGCATTTGTTTCCAAAGATTTTGAAATATTTTGCTGTAGGAATTCTTCCATACCACAATTCATAGGATGTTTGAGTATCATTACCTTTCACTTGAACTCTATTTTGAATGTGGACAGTAGTATGAATAGCCTCTTTCCAAAAGAATTCCAGCAGATTTGCTTCCTTCATCATTGTCCTAGTAGCTTCTTGAACTGTTCTATTTTTCCTTTCCATAACTCCATTCTACTAAGGAGTCCTAAGTGCAGACAGTTGTCTCTTTATTCCATGTTCTTCATAGAAAATATTGAATTCATTTGATGTGAACTCACCTCCTCTATCAGACTTCAAGCATTTGATCTTCAATTCTATTTCATTCTCAACCATTGCCTTGAAAGATTTAAACTTCTCTAGGGCTTCTGATTTGTCTCTTAGAAAAGTAACCTAAGTCATTCTAGAATAATCATCAATAAGCAACATGAAGTACATGTCACCTTGTAGACTTCTTAGCCTTGTAGGACCATAGAGATCTGTATGCACTAGATCCAGTAAACTGGCAAAAAATTGTTCTTTGCTCTTGAAACTTGTCCTTGTCTTCTTTCCCAACTTACATTCCTTACAAATTGAATTGGAGAGTTTCACAAGTTTTGGTAAATCTCCCATAGTCTAACCTGAACTTATCTTTACCAGATTATCAAAGTTTATATGATACATCCTTCTATGCCACAACCAACTTTCATTTTCCTGGGCCAATAAACAATAATAATTAGTTCCTCTTAATTGATAGATGTTACCTTTTGTCTTCTTACCGGTAGCAATCATAGTTCTGAAACTTTCCATGATCTTGCACCCATTGTCTTTGAATCTTAGATCATATCCTTTGTCACACATCTGACCAACACTCAAAAAATTATGTTTCAAACCCTTCACATATAAGACATTGTCAGTATTATGCTTTCCATCAAATGAAATAGATCCTTTTGTTAGGGGTTAGACAGTAGAAGATATCAATTAAAAGCAAATAAAGATTAAATAGAGGAATGAAAAATACACAGAAATAATAACAACGAGAGACAATTTTAACATGGTTCACCCAAACTTGGGCTACATCCACCAACAAAGAGTCCAATACTATTATCCAGTAAATCAAACTGATTATAACCAGCAATCCCTGCAACTCAATACCGCTGCAAATGCTACAATACAATGTCAACGTAAACCCTAACCCTTAGCTATTTTTATCAAGACTTATGTCAGTTACAAAATAGGTTTTTTTTTTTGTTTTTTTTTTTGTGTCAGCCAATAGAAAAATAACTCCCAACGCCATTATAAAATAATAAAAAATTGTTCAAGGTTTTGGGGGCATTGCCCCTTGACCCTGCCCTGTATCGCGATAGGAACCGTGTCAGGGGTACTGCCCCTGGACCCCGCAAGGGGCACTGCCCATTAACCCTGTCTTGGGGGCGCTGCCCCCAAGCCCTTGTTAAATAATTTGGGGGGAAACCGAACTGATAAAAGTGGGGAAAATTTAACCTCCGAGTCTGATTAGGCTCCATATAAAAACAATCTCCCACTTGGAGACTGATCATAACATCACTGACTCTATAGCTCCCACTAGAAATAAGCACCCTGGACCCTGCTATTCTAATTTTATTGTCTTTAGTCTTGAAGACCAACCGCTCAGCTTCTCCCTTGTAACTACCTTGGTAAACATATCCGCTGGATTTTCATCTACACATATTTTTTCCATCCTTAACTGTCCATCATCCAACACTGACCAGATGAAGTGATACCTTAGCTGTATGTGTTTGGTCTTCGAATGTAAGACAGAATTCTTTGGAAGATGAATGGTACTCTAACTGTGTGTAAACAAATATATGTTAGCATGTTATTTTCCCAATTCTTCCATGAAAGATTGCATCCATATTATCTCCTTGCTTGCCTCTATTGCAGCTACATACTCTACCTCTGTGGATAAACCAACCAGCGTTTGCAACCTGAAGATCCAACTCACCGCTGTCCCACCTATAGTAAAGACATAACCTGTAGTACTCCACCTAGTATCAATATCCCCTGTTAAATCTGAGTCCACATAGCCTTCTAAGTCAGTATTAGAGCCCCCAAAACATAAATGTTTATTAGATGTACCTCTCAAATATATGAGAATTTATTTTACTGCATTCCAATGCTCCAATCCGGGATTACTCATATACCTGCTTATGACTCCTACAACATGTGCAATATCCGGTCTCATGCATACCATGGCATACATTAAACTTCCTACAGCTGAAGCATATGGTACCTTGGACATTTTTTCTTCCTCCTCTTGTCTCTTAAGACACATCTCCTTAGTCAATTTCAAATGACTAGGCAAAGGTGTGGTGATAGCTTTTGCATTCTCCATATGTAATCTCTGCAACACCTTTTCAACATAATCAGCTTGAGATAGAGTCAATTTCTGTTCCTCCTATCTCCACAAATTTTCATACCAAGGATTTGTTTTTCCACCCCTAAATCCTTCATAGAAAATGATTGTGCTAACTTCTGTTTTAACTCTCTTATGTGATCCATGTTAGATCTAGCTACAAGCATGTCATCAACATATAAACTTAAAATAATGTAGCTATCATTATCTAACCACTTAAAATAAACACAATGGTCAGAATTAGATCGGGTGTAGCCTTGCTTAGCCATAAAACTATCAAATTTCAAATACCATTGCCGAGGTTCTTGTTTCAAGCCATATAAACTCTTCTTCAATCTACACATCAATTTCTCCTTACCTTTGACCTCAAATCCCTATGGTTGTTCCATATAATCTCCTCCTCCAAATCATCATGGAGAAAGGCAGTTTTCACATCTAGCTGTTCCAAATACAAATCTTCAGCAACCACAATACATAAAACAATACAAATAGAAGTCATCTTAACAACCGGAGAAAAAATTGTTGGAATTAGGTTAGACAACTGAGAAGGGGGGTGAATCAGTTGTCTACAACTTAACCTTTTTGGTTTTTAATCTTCTTTGACAACTTACAAATAGATTAATGATATAAATATTAAAGCATGAATTAACAACACACGAGCAGAAACAAAATGAACACACATAACACCAATATTTTTATGTGGAAACCCGGTTAAGGGAAAACCACGGTGGAGGTTAACCCACAAGATTCGTACCCTATTAAAAGTACTTAAAAGAAATGGGAAGGCACTTGCCTTCAGGCATACTGCCTAGAGCTCACTGCTCAAAGAGGCTCACTGCCTACAAGATTTTATGTTTAATACAGAAAGAATGAACTGAGAAATAACATCTTCTTCATGCCTTGTTTAGTCCCATTGAAAGCTCACAAAACTTCTGCTTTGCCCCAAACACTTCTTCGTTAACTCTTCATCCTTTACTGTTCTTGTTCTTCTGCTTCTCCTCTTTTCTACTCTTCCTCTGTACCTTTCTTAGGATTGTATCATTTTTGCACAAGGACCACTTTCCACAACTCATCCACAAGTATTTATACGCTTCATCAACCTTGGAATGAACATCAAGGTCGACTTGACTCAATGCAGATCACTGTACTCTTGGACAAACACATCTAGGACTTGAATCTTCTTCGATCAACAAGCTATGCTCTAGATAATTGCTCTTAGATCATTCGCAACATGCTTGAATCATCCGGTCAACCAAGATTGGGAAGAACCAAGGAAGAAATCTTCAACAACGAGCTCAATCTTCAATGCAGACCTCCAACACAACAAGCACATGATCCAAAGACCTTCACAAGCACATTAAATTCAACAATAACATCTGTACTACTCCAAATCATCAGAATCACTTGCATCTTCATCCGGAACCTCAAGAACACTATCTGCCATGACTGTCACACTAGAAAGATTATTTGCGGACTTCTAAACCATGAACCACTTGAATTGAGGATACACACTGACTTCCCAAACATGCCTCTAGGTCTGCAGATCATAAGTTTTTAATGCAGAGTAATATGAAGCAATTTCTTGTCACTCTGCCACTTCTGAACATTGCAAAACCTAGTTCTACTCAGATGGCCATAGCTTCTTCAGATCTTCATGTGGACCTCTCAAATCTTAATTCAAGCTATTTTAGACAATCCTCTACACAACCATATGGTCCACGTACTTTGATCTTCATTCTTTTGGAAATGCAGAGCAATCTACTTCAGTGATCTGCACTATTTTCCCTGTTTCTAACAAAGGGATATGTTGACATCAATGACAACAGATCATAGGCACATATTTGCAACAATCTCCCCCTTTGTCATTGATGGCAACATATGATGTGAAAAACTGATTCAACCATCAAGACAAGGATTTCTCCCTCTTTCTCTTATCACTTCTGCAACCACTTTCTTCACTGCTCCCCCTTTCATTAGCAACTAGTTTTTCACATGATTTTTCTCCCCCTTTGACATCAATGGCAAAGGGTGTGTATTTGCAATCTTTTCTCCTTTTTGTTTCAGACTGATCTCCAAAATTTGAATACCGACTACTCTCACTGAGTAGTATCTTCTTAACATCAATCTAGATCACAAGATATGACTGTGAATCCACCAGATTGTTGCACACTAGTTCATCTTAATTCTGAATAGGAGGGGTAATAACCCCTAGCTTCCCTCTGAGATACTCAAAAGTATCCTTAAGCAGAGGCTTGGTGAATATATCCACAATCTGATCTTTTGAAGAAATAAACTCCAATTTGACTTCATTCTCACTTACCTTCTCTCTCAAGAAGTGAAACTTGATGGATATGTGCTCTATCTTTGAATACAACACTAGATTCTTTGAGATGTTTATTGCACTCAAATTATCACAGAAGATTGTAATAGGCTCTTCAAACACAATTATTATATCCTTCAACATTTGCTTCATCCACAAGATTTAAGTACAATTTCTTGCTACTGCTATATACTCTACATCTGCAGTAGACAGAGATATTGCCTCCTACTTTTTGTTCAACCAAGAAACCAATCTCCTTCCCAAGAAGAATGCACCACCACTAGTACTTTTCATGTCATCCACATCTCCTGCCCAATTAGCATCTGTATATGCATGAAGAGTGAAGTCATTATCCTTTGAATACCATAAGCCATAATCAGATGTTCCCTTTAGATATCTGAAAATTCTTTTGACTTCTATAACATGGGATTCCCTGGGATAAACTTGAAATCTAGCAACAAGTCCAACTGCATTCATAATGTTAGGTCTAGTCTGAGTCAAATAAAGTAGTCCTCCAATCATTGATCTATACCTTTTCTGATCTACCTTAGGTGAATCATCATATTTACTCAACTTGCATCTGGTTACCATAGGAGTACTTACTGGTTTTGAGTCCTCCATTCCAAACTTTTTCAACAATTCTCTCACATAGTTAGACTAAGATATGAAGATACCTTTAGCTAACTGAGTGATTTGTAGACCTAAGAAGAAATTCAGTTCACCAAACATGGACATCTCAAATTCACTTTGCATCTGATCGGTAAATTTCTTACACATGCTTCCATTTCCACAAAAAATGATATCATCAACAAATACTTCAACAATTAAGATGTCCTCATGATCAATCTTGAAATAAATATTACTGTCAGCTGTGCCTTTGCTAAATCCTAGATTTAGTAGATACTTATCTAATCTTGCATACTAGGCTCTTCAGGCTTGTTTAAGTCCATACAAAGATTTCCTCAATCTGTAGACCACATCTTCTTGATCAAACAACTGGAATCCTTCTAGTTGCTTAATGTAGACTTCTTCCTCTAACTCTCCATTTAGGAATGCTGACTTGACATCCATCTTGTAAACTTTGAAATCTTTGAAAATAGCAAATGCAAGAAATAATCTAACTGCTTCAATTCTTGCCACCGGAGCAAATATTTCTTCAAAATCAATTCCCTCTACTTGAGAATATCCTTTGTATACCAATCTTTCTTTGCTTCTCACAACTTCACCATCTTCATTTAGTTTATTCTGAAAGACCCATTTGGTTCCAATTACATTTTGGTTTTCAGGTCTAGGAACAAGATCCCAAGTATGATTCTTTTCAATTTGTATTAATTCTTCTTCCATTGCTTTTACCCAATTTTCATCATTACAAGCTTCATTCATTGTTTTTGGTTCAATATTTGAAATCAAACAATACTCTATTTGATCTTCAGCAATTCTTCTTCTAGTTTGAACACCTTTATTCTTGTCTCCTATGATTTGATCTTCAAAATGATTCAACCTTACATACCTAGGTGTTTTGGGAGTTTCTTGAACTCTAGATTCTTAAGCTCGTTCCTCAACATCTGTACTAACTTCTTGAGTCACTGGATTTTTTGGATCAATCTGGATTTGAGTCTGGGTTTGAACTTCCTTTCCTTGACTTTGACTTTCATCTTGATCATCTGAATTGTATCCACATGGCTTGAAAGGTCTTTCTTTTCTCTCATCAACCTTGACATTAGCACTTTCAACAATATTTTTCAATCTCTTGTTGGAGCACTAGTATGCCTTGCTTTGAGTAGAGTAACCCAGAAATATTCCATCATTACTTCTTGCGTCAAACTTGCCTAGATCATCATTTTTTTGATATAGCATTTACTACCAAAAACTTTGAAATATTTCACAGTAGGAGGATGACCAAACCATAGTTCATAAGGTGTCTTACCAGAATTGCCTTTGATCTGCACCGGGTTAAGAGTGTAGACAACAGTACTCACAACTTCTCTCCAATAGACTTGTGGAACATTTGCTTCCATCATCATGGTCCTAGAAGCTTCTTGAATGGTCTGGTTCTTTCTTTCCACAACTCTATTCTGCTGAGGAGTCCTAGGAGCAGATAATTGTCTTTTTATTCCATGCTTTTCACAGAATGTATCAAACTCACTAGAGGTAAACTCTCCACCTCTGTCGGATCTCAGATACTTTATCTTCACACTAATCTCATTTTTCACAATAACCTTGAACACCTTGAATTTGTCAAGAGCTTCTGATTTTTCTTTCAAGAAAGTTACCCACATTGTCTGAGAGTAATCATCAATCAGCAACATAAATATATGTCTCCTTGCATACTTCTAATTCTAGTAGGACTGCATAAATCAGTATGCACAAGTTCCAACAGTCCACTTGAAAATTGTTCTATGCTCTTGAATGAAGTTCTATTCTATTTACCCAATTGACATTTTCTACACACGCTATCAGTAGGTTTCACAAGTTTTAGAAGATCTCTCATTGCCTAAGTAGAACTTATCTTGACAATATTATCAAAATTCACATGACACATTCTCCTATGCCATAACCAACTCTGATCAATCTGAGCAATCAAACAACTTTTGTCAGTACCACTTAAATGAAAGATGTTACCTTTAGTTTGTGTACCTGATGCAATCACAGTTCCAGAGCTTGCTAAGATTTTACATTTTCCATCCTTAAATTAGAGATCATCATACCCTTTTTCAACCAATTATCCAACATTAAGAAGATTATGCTTCAATCCTTTTACATACAGAACATCATTAGTGTTATTCTTACCATCAAAAGAGATGGATCCTCTACCATGAATTCTACTAGCTGAATTGTCTCCAAACTTCACAATTCTACCTTTGTATCTTTCCAAACTTATGAATTTATTTTTATCACCAGTCATATGATGAGAACATCCACTATCAATCACCCATTCATCCTTTTCTTCAATATGAGCAACCGAGGCACTTTCCACATTCACACAGCTAGTAGATTTAGTAAACACCGGATCTTCTTCTTTGATGGCAATGAACACCCATTCATTTCCTTAGTTACTTCCCATATCAGATTCATCATCAGTGACACCTTCTTCAGCTTCTTGGACATAGTAACATTTCTTCTAAGCCCTTGATCTACTAGGGTTTGGCTTTGAAACCCTCTCTGGATGCCTTGAGGTAAAATGACCAATCTTATTACAAGCAAAACATTTGAAAGGCAACTTTCCTTCATACTTACCAGATCCTCTTGGCAATCTTTTGGCAATAAGGGCTTCAAGTTTTGTAGCCTCAATTTCATCATCTTCAAGATCCTTCCTTGCCTTCTCAAATTTGTTTGATCTTCCTGAGGAGCTTTCACCTGGATCATATCTTTGTTTTCCATAAATACTAGCCTTAAATGCATATTCAGACCTAGGAAGAGAATCACCAAACTCACTCATTTCAAATGTTGAAAGCTTACCAACCAACTGATCCCTTGTAATAGTTGTCACAATCCTAATCTCTTTAATGGCAGAAACTTTATGTTTGTATGCTGCAGGTAAAGATCTGAGCACTTTGGAAACAATCTCTGATTCTTCCAATATTCCACCAACACTCTTGATACCGGTCACAAGTTCATTCACTTTCTGCATGTAGGAAGTAATGTTTTCATCTTCACTCATCATCAACCTTTCATATTTACCCTTTAGGCTCAATAGCTTGGCACATTTGATATATTTATCACCTTCATATAAAGTTTCCAACTTTTTCTAGATTTTATGAGCAGTTTTCAATTCCAGGACATTTGTCATTTCTGTATCAGTCAGGGCACTCAACAATACTTCTTTAGCTCCAATATTGTATTTTGCTTCCTTGAGTTCATCTAGAGTTGAAGGTCCTTTCTCCAGAATCTTATACTCATCCTTAGTTATCAACTAGAAGGCATCACCCATACATTGAAAATGACACTGCATGTGCACCTTCCAAAGGGAGTAATTTGTTCCATCAAATCTCAGACTTTCCTTCTTGTTGTTAAATCTAGGGCACACAACTGAGAGGGGGGTTGAATCTGTTGTACAAAAACTTGCTTCTACTTCAAACACTTGATTCTTCTTTGTTATTTAATAGCATATCAATTAACCATTCATGAAAGCATAAAGCATGAACACCAAAGTAGATAAACATCAACACATTAGACACCAAGATTTTGACGTGGAAAACTTGGTTAAGGAAAAAACCATGGGGTGATTAACCCAAGGATTATTCTCTATTAGAAGAATAAGAAAAATAGATGGCACATGCCAATTAGGGCTCACTGCCTGAGCACACTGCTCACAACACACTGTCTACAAGATAACAAGTATTACAAACTTGAACTGGAGATTGACATCTTTACCATGTATGGATCAGTTCCATTTAAGCCTGAGACACTTCTGCTCTACCTTTCACTCTTTCGCTATACCACACTCATCCACTCCATAACACACTACAAAATGAATTCACAAACCTTTATTTATACAAGGCATCGACTTAGGAATAATCATCTAAGTCGGCAATCATCCACAAGAACATTTGCAAGATGAATAACTCATCCGGTCGGCCAGCCTGAACAAGAACATCTTCATCTGGAAGTATATCTCCAATTCCAAGCTCTAACACTAATGTAGACTGGCAACACAACCTCAACATGATCCAAGAACCTTCACAGGCTTGCCTGAATGACCAGGTACATCTGCACTTCCTCTACTTACTAGAATTCTTTTCTTCTTCATCTGAAACTTGAAGAACATAGTCTATCGCCACTAGCATACTGAAAAAGGTGCTTCCGGACCTCCAAACCATGAAAAAATTGAGATGACACATCACAAGGACATCCCAAACACTCCTTCCAATCTGCAGAATAGGACAATGCACTTCCAGATCTCACCGGACCTTTTTGTAACACTCTGTCACTCCGGAGCATCTCCCAGAACCAATTCTACTTGATCGATCATAACTTCTTTAGAGCTTCATGTGGACCTCTAAAATCTTAACTGGAACATCTCAAGACTCATATCTACAAACCCTTTAATCCGCATCCTCTGATCCTCAACCTATTGAGTACTTTTGCCTTCTTCTCATCACTGTTCTTCACTGTTCCTGATTGAGACTAATTTCCTCAATAACCTCAGCACACAGCTCATCCAATCCTTCTTATCAATACAATATGAGTATGTTGACATCAATGACAACACTGGTTAACCTCATACTTGCAAAAACCTCCCCCTTTGTCATTGATGGCAACATATGATGTGAAAAACAATCAAGACAAGAACTTCTCCTTTCTGTCATAGCTCCCCCTATCAGCAACAACTCTTCACATGTCTTCTCTTCCTTGACTGCTCCCCCTTTGATCATCAACCACTTGTTTTTCACATGTCTTCTCTCCCCCTTTGACATCAATGGGAAAGGGCTCATACTTGCAATTCTAACACATCAGAATCATACCAGCTGCTCCCCCTTAGTAGCAGCTCCCCATCATCAATCCGGATCACAAGATATGACTGTGATATCCATCGGACTGATGCACATCAGTGCATCTTAGTTCATCATCGGAGGGGCAATGACCCCTAACTTCTCCCTAAGATACTCAAAAGAGTCCTTGGGAAGAGGTTTAGTAAAAATATCTATAATCTGATCCTTGGAGGGTACATACTCCAATCTGACTTCATCCTTGTTCACTTGTTCTCTCAGAAAGTGAAACTTGATAGATATGTGCTTGGTCTTAGAATACAACACCGGATTCTTAGAAATATTTATTGCACTTGAATTATCACAAAAAATTGTGATAGGCCCCTCATATTCTACTTTAATGTCTCTTAGCATCTGCTTCATCCATAAGATTTGAGTGCAACTACCTGCTGCTGCAATGTATTCTACTTCAGTTGTAGACAAAGATATTGCCTCTTGTTTCTTGCTTAGCCAAGAAACCAATCCTTTTCCCAAAAAGAAAGCTCCATCACTAGTGCTCTTCCAGTCATCCACATCTCCTACCCAATCTGCATCTGTATATGCATGAAGAGAGAAATCATGATCTCTAGGGTACCATAGACCATACTCAACTATCCCCTTTAGATATCTAAAAATCCTCTTGATTGCCATAACATGAGATTCTCTAGGATCAGCTTGGAATCTAGCAACAAGACCAACAACCTGCATAATATCTGGTCTAGTTTGAGTGAGATACAATAGTCCTCCAATCATTGACCTATATTTTGTCTAATCCACCTTGGGAGAGTCATCATCTTTGCTCAACTTACATCCGGTAGCCATGGGAGTGTTCATAGGCTTTGAATCTTCCATTCCAAATTTCTTCAAAAGTTCTTTCACATATTTAGTCTGAAAGATAAAGATTCCTTTCTCTGTCTGAGTAATTTGCAGACCCAAGAAGAAATTCATTTCACCGAGCATTGACATTTCAAACTCACTTTTCATTTGATTTGAAAAGGTTTTACACATGCTATCTTTTCCTCCAAAGATGATATCATCAACAAATACTTCAACAATCAAAATATTTTCATGATCAATTTTAAAATATAAGTTACTGTCAGTAGTACCTTTGTTGAAACCAATCTACACAAGATGCTTATCCAACCTTTCATACCATGCTCTTGGTGCTTACTTTAGACCATATAGTGCCTTCTTTAATTTGCAGACCATATCACCATGCTCAAATAACTGAAATCCATCCAGTTGTTCAATGTACACCTCTTCTTCTAAGTCACCATTCAAGAAAGTAGAGTTGACATCCATCTGATACACTTTGAAATCTTTGAAGGCAGCAAATGCAAGAAATAGTCTGACTGCTTCAATTCTTGCCACCAGAGCAAAGGTTTCCTCAAAATCAATCCCTTCTATTTGAGAGTAGCCTTTGTAGACTAATCTAGATTTATTTTTGATTACTTCACCAACTTCATTTAGTTTGTTCCGGAAGACCCATTTTGTTCCAATCGCATTCTTGTTACTAGGTTTAGAAACAAGATCCCAAGTGTGATTTTTCTCAATTTGCATCAACTCTTCCTCCATTGCTTTGGTCCAATTTTCATCATTGCAGGCTTCATTTATTGTCTTAGGTTAAATCTTTGAAATCAGACAACATTCATCTAAATTTAGAGCAATTTTCCTTCTAGTTTGTACACCTTTGCTTTTGTCACGTATGATCTGATCTTCAGAGTGGTTCAGTCTTACATACCTTGGAACTTTGGGAGTTTCTTGCACTTCTGTTTCTTGATCAAGCTCATTTAGACCAGCCTCTTCTTCTTGATTTACCGGATCAGTCTGAATCTAACTTTCAGAGGAGGATTGAGCTCCTTGCACCAGAGAACCAATCTGATCATCTTCATCATATTCATAAAACCTTGAGGGCTTCTCAATTCCTTCATCAACCTTTACATTTGTACTTTCTATCATCTTTTTCAGTCTCTTATTGTAACACCGGTATGCTTTGCTTTGAGTGGAGTAACCTAAGAAGATTCCTTCATCACTTCTAGCATCAAACTTTCCTAGATCTTCATCTCTTTTAATGTAACATTTGCTACGAAATACTCTGAAATATCTCATAGTAGGAGTGATACCAAACCAAAGTTCATAAGGAGTCTTACCAGTATTTCTTCTGATTTGAACTCGATTGAGAGTATAGACTACAGTGCTGACAGCTTCTCTCCAAAACATCTGTGGAACATTTGCTTCCATCATCATTGTCCTGGATGCTTCTTGGGTGGTCCGGTTCTTTCTCTCAACTACTCCATTCTGCTTTGGAGTCCTAGGAGCAGCCAACTATCTCTTTATACCATGCTTCTCACAAAAGTCTATGAATTCATCGGATGTGAATTCACCACCTCTATCAGACTTTAGACATTTTAGTTTCAATCCAGTTTGATTCTCTACCATAGCTTTGAAGATTTTAAACTTCTCAAAGGCTTCTCATTTCTCTTTTAGAAAGGTAACCCACATCATCCGGGAATGGTCATCAATCAGTAACATGAAATATCTATCACCTTGCATACTCTTGATTCTTGTCGGACCACATAGATCAGTATGAACTAATTCCAATAATCTAGTAGAGGACTGATCCTTGCTTTTGAAAGAGACTCTGCTCTGTTTACCTAGCTGACATTCTTTGCACAAACTATTTGTAGGTTTCACCAATTTTAGAAGATCTCTTACAGCCTGAGTATTGCTTATCTTGATGATGTTATCAAAATTTACATGACACATCCTTCTATGCCATAACTAACTTTGATCAACTTGAACAAACAAACAACTTTTATTAGAACCAACTAGATGGAAGATATTACCTTTTGTTTGAGTACCAGATGCAATCTCAGTTCCAAAGCTTTCAAAGATCCTGCATCTTCCATTTTTGAATTGGAGATCATAACCTTTGTCTACCAACTATCCAACACTGAGAAGATTGTGCTTCAATCCTTCAACATACAATACATTACTAGTTTTGCTCTTTCCATCAAAAGAAATAGTTCCCCTACTCTGATTCTACCAGCAAAATTATCACCAAACTTTACCATTCCTCCTTCATACCTCTCCAAATCTAGGAACTTGTTTTTGTCACCTATCATATGGTGAGAGCATCCACTGTCAATAACCCAATCATCCTTTTCTTCAACTTTGGTAGCCAAGGCTCTTTCTACAACCTTATGATTGATAGATATTGGATCTTCTTCCTTGATAGCAATAAACACCCATTCATTTCCAGATTTGTCTCCTATTTCTGATTCATCATCTGTTACTCCTTCATTATCAGCTTCTTCACGAACATAATAACAATTCTTTTGGAACCTTTGTCTATTAGAGTTTGACCTTGTAGATCTTTTTGGACATCTTGAGGCAAAGTGACGAATCTTATTGCAATTGAAGCATTTAAAAGGTAATTTTCCTTCATACTTACCGGATCCTCTTGGCAATCTTTTTGCAATGAGGGCTTTAAGTTGAGCTATTTCTGCTTCTTCCTCTTCCATGTCTTTCCTTGCTTGATCATACCATGACAGCTTCCTTGAAGATTTTTCTTCCAGATCAAATCTTTGTTTGCCTTTCACATAGGCACTGGCTTTGAATGCAGATTCAGTCTTGGGGGGATCATCTCCAAACTCGGTCATTTCAAATGCAGCTAGTTTGCCAGCCAATTGCTCTCTTGTGACAGTTGTATGGGCTCTGAATTCATCAATGGCAGCAACCTTAATTTTGTAGGCAGCAAAAAGGGATCTAAGAATTTTGCAAACAATCTCATTTTCATCCAGAACTCCACCAACATTCCTAATTCCACACACCAGCTCATTTACTCTTGGCATAAAGGTAGTGATATTTTCATCATCTCTCATCTTCAATCTTTCAAATTTCCCTTTGAGACTTTGCAACCTTGCACTCTTAACAAACTCATCTCCTTCATGTAGAAGTTCCAATTTAATCCAGATCTCATAGGCAGTTGGTAGGTTAATAACATTTGAGAGCTCTGAGTCAGTTAATGCACTTAGAAGAGCTTCTTTTGTCCACAGATTGTTTTCAGCATCTGTGATTTCATTTAGAGTTGTTGAACCATCCTGTGGAGGTACATATGCTTTTGTGTCTTGCGAATGTTGTTGTGGATGATTGCCGACTTAGATGATTGTTCCTAAGTCGATGCCTTGTATAAATAAAGGTTTGTGAATTCATTTCGTAGTGTGTTATGGAGTGGATGAGTGTGGTATAGTGAAAGAGTGAAAGGTAGAGCAGAAGTGTCTCGGGCTTAAATGGAACTGATCCAGACATGGTAAAGATGTCAATCTCCAGTTCAAGTTTGTAATACTTGTTATCTTGTAGACAGTGTGTCTCTTGTAGGCAGTGTGCCTCCTTGTGAGCAGTGTGCTCGAGCAGTGAGCCTTAATTGGCATGTGCCATCTATTTTTTTATTCTTCTAATAGAGAATAATCCTTGGGTTAATCACCCCATGGTTTTTCCCTTAACCGGGTTTTCCACGTCAAAATCTTGGTGTCTAATGTGTTGATGTTTATCTACTCCGGTGTTCATGCTTTATGCTTTCATGAATGGTTAATTGATATGCTATTAAATGATAAAGAAGAATCAAGTGTTTGAAGTAGAAGCAAGTTTTTGTACAACTGATTCACTCCCCCTCTCAGTTGTGTGCCCTAGATCTAACAATTGGTATCAGAGCCAAGTTCCTCTAAAAGGAGCTTAACTGCTTGAGGAGATCCAGGATGCCGTCATACAAGAAGGATAGTCTGAAGTTTGATGCGAACTGACAACACAACCTCAACATGATCCAAGAACCTTCACAGGCTTGCCTGAATGACTAGGTACATCCACACTTCCTCTACTTACTAGAATTCTTTTCTTCTTCATCCAAAACTTCAAGAACACAGTCTATCGCCACTGTCATACTGAAAAAGGTGCTTGTGGACCTCCAAACCATGAACAAATCGAGATGACATATCACAAGGACATCCCAAACACTCCTTCCAATCCGTAGAATAGGACAATGCACTTTCGGATCTCACTGGACCTTTTTGTAACACCCTGTCACTTTGGAGCATCTCCCGGAACCGGTTCTACTTGATTGATCATAACTTCTTCAGAGCTTCATGCAAACCTCTAAAATCTTAACTGGAACATATCAAGACTCATATCTACAAACCCTTTAATCCGCATCCTCTGATCCTCAACCTATTGAGTACTTTTGCCTTCTTCTCATCACTGTTCTTCACTGTTCCTGATTGAGACTAATTTCCTCAATAACCTTAGCACACAACTCATCCAATCCTTCTTATCAATGCAATATGAGTATGTTGACATCAATGACAACACTGGTTAACCTCATACATGCAACACTTGTAAGTCAACATCTTGGATCTCCTCAAGCAGTCAAGCTTCTTTTAGATGAATCGGCTCTGATACTAATTGTTGGAATTAGGTCAGACAACAGAGAGGGGGGGTGAATCAGTTGTCTACAACTTAATCTTTTCTATTTTTAATCTTCTTTGACAACTTACAAACAGATTAATGATGTAAACATTAAAGCATGAATTAACAACACATGAGCAGAAACAAAATGAACACACATAAAACTAAAATTTTTACATGGAAACCTAGTTAAGGAAAACCACGGTGGGGGTTAACCCACAAGATTCATACCCTATTAAAAGTATTTAAAAGAAATGGGAAAGCACTTGCCTTTAGGCACACTACCTACAAGATTTTATGTTTAATGTACAGAAAGAATGAACTAAGAAATAACATCTTCTTCATGCCTAGTTCAATGCCATTGAAAGCTCACAAAACTTCTGCTCTACCCCAGACACTTCTTCATTAACTCTTCATCCTTTACTACTCTTGTTCTTCTGCTTCTCCTCTTCTCTGCTCTGCCTCTATACCTTTCTTAGGATTTTATCATTTTCGCACAAGGACCACTTTCCACAACTCATCCACAAGTTTTTATATGCTTCATCAACCTTGGAATGAACATCAAGGTCAGCTTGACTCAATGCGGATCACTATACTGTCAGCCAAACATAGTTGGGACTTGAATCTTCTTTGATCAACACGCTACACTCTAGAGAATTTCTCTTAGATCTTCTGCAATACGCTTGAATCATCCAGTTGGCCAAGATTGGGAAGAACCAAGGAAGAAATCTTCAACAACGAGCTCAATCTTCAATGCAGACCTCCAACACAGCAGGCACACAATCCAGAGACATCCGCAAGCACATTGAATTCAAAAATAACATCCGCACTACTCCAAATCATCAGAATCACTTGCATCTTCATCTGGTACCTCATGAACACTATCTGCCATGAATGTCACACTAGAAAGATTGCTTGCGGACCTCCAAACCACGAACCACTTGAGTTGAGGATACACACTGACTTCCCAAACATGCCTCTAGATCCACAGATCATACGTTTTCATTGCGGAGCAATCTAGACTAATTTCTTGTCACTCTGTCACTTCTGAACACTGCAAAACCTGATTCTACTTAGATGGACATAGCTTCTTCAAATCTTCATGCGGACTTCTCAAATCTTAACTGGAGCTACTTCAAACAATCCTCTACACAGCCATATGGTCCATGTACTTTGATCTTCATTCTTCTGGAAATGTGGAGCAATCTACTTCACTGATCTGCACTGTTTTCCCTATTTTTGACAAAGGAATATGTTGACATCAATGACAACACATCATAGGCACATATTTGCAACAAAAATCTCATCAAAATCAATACCTTTTTTTTGTGCAAATCCTTTTACAACTAACCTAGCTTTAAATCTATTTTTACCTCTAGCTTCCTCTTTCAGCTTATAAACCCATTTGTTTGGTAAAGCCTTTTTACTTGCAGGCAACTTACATAATTCCCAAGTTTGATTTTTCAGCAAGGAGTCCATTTCTTCTTTCATTGTAAGCTCCAACTTTTCATCTTTCTTTTGCTTCCCATCTTTGAGAAAACTTACTCTTTTTTGTTTGCCATACACACAACTTTCACAAAAATCTATATTAATACATTTTAGACCTGATAAAACTTTCTTAGAATGAAGTACCTTCATACCTTTTTCACTCATATGCCCAAGTCTGTTATGCCACAGTGTTGTCTCAAAACCTGCAGCAACTGTTTTAGTTTCTTCCTGCAAAGCCATAGCAACAGTTCCTAATCCTATTTGTTTTTTCTCTGCAACAACTAAAGTAGAAGGAATAGTATGACATGTACAAAGATATAATGTGCCTACTTTCACACCTTTTTCTACTATTAAGGCACCTCTTGAAACCTTCCAATTTTTATCATTAAAAGTAAATGTGCAACCTTCATCACCTAGCTGCCTGCTAAAATTAAATTCCTACTCAGCCTTGGAATGTACCTTACCTCTTGTAGTAGCCAATGATTCATATTCCACAACTTAATCTTGATTCTTCCCTTTCCAACAATCTGACATGGTTCATTATCTCCCAAATAAACCAGCCTAAAATCCCCTTGGACATAATCAAGAAAATAACTTCTATGGGGTGTAGCATGAAATGAGGCCCCTGAATCTAAAACCCATGAATCATCAGCATTATCTAGGGAAAGAATCAAAGCATCATCTTCAGATTTATTACTTACCACATTTACCTCCTTATTGCCTTCTCGTTTGTCTCCTTTATTCTTCCAGGACCAACAATCTTTCTTTAGATGACCTGGTTTCCCACAATACCAGCAATCCTTCTGTCCTCTGGATTGGGACCTCTTGTCTTTTGATTTTTCTCATGACTTCCCATGACCTCCAGAACCTTTTCCTTTCTCCTTTGATCTACCCCTCCTTTATATTATATTGAATGCCATAGATGGTACCAAACACAACCGAATGGTTCCCAGTGCCTTTCTGTCCAGAAGTTTTCTATCCTCATCAGTCATTCCTGCCAATTTCTTGGCTATTCCTTCCAACGGCCTCCATAAATCTTTCTGATAGAGATAATCCTCCATATGCATCTTCCATAACTAATAGTTTTGCCCATTGAATTTATCTACCTTCAATTTACCCTCGTCCGCCATTGCTCTCACTTAACCATGAGACATTCTTGCAGATGATAATCGAACACAACCTGCTTTGATACCACTTGTTATGGGTTAGACGACAGAAGATATCAATTAAATGCAAATAAAGTTTAAACAGAGGAATGAAAAATACATAGAAATAATAACAGCGAGAGACAATTTTAAATTGGTTCACCCAAACTCGGGCTACATCAACCAACAGAGAGTCCAATATTATTATCCAGTAAATCAAACTGATTACAACCAGCAATGCTGCAACTCAATACTGCTACAAATGCTAGACTACAATGTCAACGGAAACCCTAACCCTTAGCCATTTTTATCAAGACTTATGTCAGTTAAAAAATAGGTTTTTTTTTATGTTGGCCAATAGAAAAATAACTCTCGACGCCATTATAAAAAAAATAAAAACATTCGAGGTTTCGGGGGCGCTACCCCTCGACCCCACCTTGTATTGCAACAGGGAGTGCGTAAGGGGCGTTGCCCCTGGACCCCACAAGGGATGCTGCCCCTTGACCCCATCTTGGGGGCGCTGCCCCCAAGCCCCCATTAAATAATTTGGGGGGAAACTACACCGATAAACGTGGGGAAAATTTAACCTCCAAGTCTGATTAGGCTCCATATAACAACACGTTTTCCACAAATCTTACCAGCTGCATTATCTCCAAACCTAACCAGTCCTCCATCATACTTTTTCAAACTTGCAAACTTACTTTTGTCACTAGTCATGTGATGTGAGCATCCACTATCAATAATCCATTAATCCTTATCTTTCTCAACTTGAACAGCCAAGGCACTTTCTTCCACTAGTTTTTCTTCCTTCACACAGCTAGCAGAATTAGTAGACATATGATCTTTTTTAATAGCAATAAATAGGAATTCATTTGCACTAGTATTAGCATCATCAGATTCATCATCAAAATATTTGACATAGTAGTATTTCTTTGGAACTCTAGGCCTACTCTCATATCTTTTCCTATTCCTTTCAATTATTTCAAGACATCTGGAAGCATAATGACCTACTTTACCACAAGAGAAACATTTGAAAGGTAATTTACCTTTGAACTTACCAGAGCCTCTTTGCAACCTATCAACAAATTTAGCTTCAATTTCATCAAAGTCATCATCCACCTTGTATTTTTTAGCTCTGAAAATCTTTTTTGAAGTAATGGCTTTAAAAGATGATTCAACTTTTGGCAGGGCATCACCCAATTCTCTCATCTCAAAGGCTGTAAGCTTTCCAAGTAACTGATCTCTGTCAATAGTTTTCACAGTCATAAATTCTTTAATAACAGCTACCTTGTGGTTATAGGACTGTGGTAATGATCTAAAAATTTTCATCACAACTTCTTTATCATCAATAGTTCCTCCCATTCCTTTTATTCTATTGACAAGTTCGTCAACCCTTTGCATGAAGGCTGTAATATTTGCATCTTCATTCATCTTCAAGTTTTCATATTTAGCTTTCATGCCCTAAAGTTTAGCTACCTTTATAGAATCATCTCCTTCATACAACTTCTTCAACTTCTCCCAAACCTCATTTGCAGTTTCCAGGTCCATGACTTTTATCAACTCAGTATCAGTCAAAGCACTTAACAAGGCATCTCTGGCTCTTATGTTCAACTCATATTATTTGATTTCATCTTTAGTCATCAAACCATTTTGAGGCACGGTATATTTTGATTCTATAACCTTCCATACTTTATAACCAAGACAAAGGAGATGGCTTTTCATTCGTACCTTCCAAAGAGCATAATTTGTCCCATCAAACTACAGAGCTTCCTTTTTATAAGACATCCTAGATCTTCCTCAAGATGTTAGGCTTTCTTTTGAGGAACCTGCTCTGATACCAATTGTTGAAATATATTGGACAACTGAGAGGGGGGAATGAATCAATTGTCACAAAAACTTAGCTTCACATGCATATCAAACCATCAACAACTTAATTATTCATAATCAGATTCAACCATGAAAGCATGAAACCATTAACTTAATTACAGTCACACATCCAACACAGTAGACACCAAATTTTTACGTGGAAAACCCTAAAAGGGAAAAACCACGATGGGTGTTAGCCCACAAGAATATATAAGTTATAGCAATACCAAAAAATAGAGGCTCACTGCCCAAAATGCTTACTACAAAGAATGGCTCACTGCCTAAGGATGGCTCATTGCTGAAGGGTGGCTAACTGCCAAAATGGTGAACTGATTGAATAGCATCTACTCCATGCCAGGGTTTAGTTCCATTGAAGAAAAATATGACTCCTCTACTCTACTCCTTCACACTTTCACACTTATCTCTTCATATTCGTAGCACACACTTTTTTGCTACTACATTACATACTTTTATACAATTCATCGACCTTGGAATGTACATCAAGGTCGGCATTACATTCATCAACCATTGGATCAATCTCCAAGGATGACATTTCATACATACATGAAATAAGTCTAGACCTAATACAATTTTAGCTAAGAAAAATATGTAAAGATGTATGTGGATCATGCCACGCTTTAGCTAGGACACAAACTTAATCCTCCATGCCATGACATGCTTCTACAATCTTCGATGCATCTCCGCAAATGATGTATTCAACTAGGTTAGCCAAGACTAATGATAGCACTAGGTCTGCAAGAACATTTCTCATTCACGATCCAGTTTTCTCTTTGCGAACCAATCCAAATATAGGAACATGATTAGGAGACATCCACAAGCACAATGTAATCACCAAGAACAACTGCACAATCTCTAATCACTCTGTCAATAGGATTCTTCAAACCGGAGCACAAGAACAACAATGTCAGCCACTGTCATAAGTAAAAGATATCTTACGAACCACCAAATCATGAACCATTGCACTTGAAGGCATTTGACATCATCATAGACTTAATTCCAGAGCCATAGACCAAAATACTTCAATGTAGAGGAATGCGGAGCAAAACACTTTCTTCCTGTCACCACCAAACATATAGAAAAAGTAGTTTTCACACTGGTGAACATAACTTACTCAAATCTTCATTCCAGAGGCTCAAACTCAGAATATAACATCTTTAGATAGGCTTCTAAATAACTTCCAATCCACATGCAAAGATATTCATTCTTCAAGAAATGTGGAGCATTCTTTTGGACTGTTCTTCTACATGTAATGGACTGTTTCTACTGCAATTCACTATTTTTATTGGACGAGCTAATTTTCTCAATATCCTCAACATCTCCAAGCAAGTAACAAAATGAGGGCATAGTTGACACCAATGACAACACATATATGCTGACATCAATGACAACACTAATTAGGCACATACTTGGAACAAGTTACACATTTCAAAACAAGATGACATTGGGGAAATTACACTCACTAGTTCCAACGTGTATTTAAAGCCTATCTTGGGGTAGTTCTGGTAGCAGTAGTGGTTGGAAGGAGTGATTGGCAAGTTCTATTCATGCGAATTAGGAGGTCAGGTAGATATCAAAAGGCTCTGTAAGTTAGATATTTCAATTGTAAGACAACCCATAATGCTATAATAAGTGGGCATATGACCCTCTAAATTGTATTTTAGATTTGTAGTCTTTTATAGGCAAGTTTAATGAAGAAATTTCGAATCTATTTGCAGATTGTTTAGCTAATCTTTATTGAGATCTTGTTCTTGTCTCTTTGAAATCTATAAATGGTTGTTGTATGTGTTTTGCGTGGAGTCCACCCTCATCATCATATGAGGTAGTTATTATCTTTTTATCAAATTTCATGGATCTCTTGCGAGAATCTTCTCTCTCAAAAGGATGTAAATGAATGACAATAAAACATATCATGAAATGATGTAAAAGGATATAAGAATGGTAGTAAATCTAAGTAGTCACATTACTCTTCTTTCAATTCATATTCACCCCTCTGCATCTCAACTAACAATCTTGTCAAAGATCTTGCTGACTCCCTTTTCCAATTTTTTTTTCACTTGCAGGATAAAATATGGAGAACGACAAAGTGAATAGGCACCTCTCCTTCCCAACCATGCCTTGGAAGCTAGAAATCAAAGGAAGGGTTAAAATTGTTGACCTGAACTAGATCTTTGATATAGATTGTACAATGGCTCAATTTACTATTTAGAACATATGCAGACATATGCTGCTAGAAGGAATGGAGGATAGAATCCTTCATTGGTATGATATTGTCTCCACATTCCTATCGAATATCATGGACTTAATTCAAGATGGACAGTATTTCCATGCAATAGCTTCAGGACTAGGTTTTAATTACCTTTACAATATGGGACTGGTTCCACTCTTGGTGGTTTCAATGATGGCAGCTCTAGTTGGGACACCAGTAAATATTTTCCGCATCTGGATCTGGTTATTTCACATTACCATGAGGGTACAAATGCAAAGAATGAAAAGGATGATGATGGTTGGGATCCTCCTAATGTCATCCCAGATCCCGCTACTATTTGGGGCAATCCAGAGGACAAGGACCCTTCATCTACTAGCACTACCTTGGCTGCTTGATGTTCTTTCTTTCTGTTTACTTTATGTAATTTGTGATACGTAATTTTGGGTTGTTACTGTTGGAATTAGGGATGACAACTAAGAGGGGGGTGAATCAATTGTCTTAAAACTTTAATGCTTACTATAGTTAATTCTTCTTTACCACTTATGAAAAGCAAAAATCAATAACACATGAGCAGAAACACTGATAACACACTTCACACCAAGATTTTTAATGTGGAAACCTGGTTTAGGTGAAAAACCACAGTGGGGGTTAACCCACAAAGATTATACTCTGTTAAAAGTATTACAAAAGGAGAAGGCACATGCCTTCAGGCTCTCTGCCCAAAGCTCACTGCTCAAAAGAGGGTCACTGCCTACAAGAATGATTAAAAAAGGATTACAGATTGTTTGAACTGAAGAGTAGCATCTACCAATGTAAGAATTTAGTTCCAGTTAAGCACTAAATACTGATCGTACACACTTCATCTTCACTCTGCCCTATTTACTGTCTTTCCATAATCCAGACCTTAGATCTTTTCTCTTTTGCACTTTAATCTACCTTTTTCGCACTTACTCCATTATTGCATACCTCTTTCACACACAAAACACTCGAATCCATCGACTATACATATCCGCTTCAAGAAATTTAATCACTTTTCTGTTGGCCTTATGAAGAACTTAACGAACAATACAAGTACTTTGTTCTATCAGCTAAATCCATACATCAATATTGATGCGTACTAGAAATAACACTTGTAGATCACCATAAATGTCAGCCACTAACATTATATCCCATACGCAACTCATGAAAACACTTCTACTAGATCCGCACAAGGATCTAACACAAGTCGGCATGTTTTGCATAGAAACTATTCTGTCATATTAGGACCCAGTACTCACATACTCATAAATTTTAATCCCTTTGTCACCAAACGCTGAAATCTTGGACTTAGGTTGTCCTGACATTCCTTTATACTCCCTCAGATTCACAACACACAATGATTAACTGGAGAGATCAGCTGACCAAAATACTAAACTCTGTCATATACCCTATTCTTGTCTATTCAGACTTGACAAATCTTGGACCTAACTTCCGGTAAGATCTGATACTGCATTGCGGATGAGTGGAATGGACTTAGTTGCCATCAATGACAACACATGACATGCCTTGTAGTGTCTCTTGCCAACAATCTCCCCCTTTGGCATTGATGGCAACACTTAGTGAAAAATGAGTAAGTGTCATGACTGACTCCCCCTACTATTTCTTATATATTCTTCCACTACTCCCCCTTTGAAGGATCCTTCATTTTCTTTCATTTTTCACTATCTCGCACTCCCCCTTTGACATCAATGGAAAAGGGTAGGATCCGCAGACCTAAATTTTCACAAGAAATCTGTATATAAGGTCACATATGTATAAATAATCCATGCATTATATTTACATGAACTTGAGGATATCTGCATAACTATTTTTCAACTGCACAAGTTCAGAGGCCCAACCACTTTTCATGCCATCCAAAATTGAGATGTGTTCACTTAGTAGGAATGCCTACATTTCTTCTTTCTTCAGATCTAAAGGATCACCTGTCTAGACTGCAACTTGAACTTCTGATAAAGTAGTAAACATTATTTCTAACTTGGGGGCAATCAATCCCCAGAGCTCACACATTCTCTCCACAGTATTGCTCTTTTCTTTAACAAGTTTCTTTATTTCATCAGTCAAGCTGATTGCTTGACACAACTGACTTACCAAAGAAACTGTTAGATGATCAAAATTTTGAGATAGATTCAACAATCTTTGGTTCCGCTACTTTATCTTCTTCTCAATATCCTTAATAACTTTGGGCCAAGATAGACAAAATTTGTATACATCACCTCTGTCATTGGGAGCATTTTTAATACTCTTTATACTGATAACAAGTATCTTTCTATCATTCCCTATTAGGCCATTTAGCTTGCTAAATCTCTTATCCAAAAATTCATTCCAGATTTTATTCTCTGCAGACTTCTCAAAGGACTCAAAGTGTGTACTTACAGAATTTACAAGGCTCTTCTGTAGTGCCCCCTCGTCGTTGGCTTGTGATAGTGGTAATTCTGCATTGCTCTCTATCAATCGGAGACAGTCGTTAGTCGTTCATTGCATTGATTCAATTCTGAGACATTGGATTAGTATGTTATGGTTTATGCTCACTTTGACCTTGATGACTATGTTCAATGGATTTATTTAGACATGTGTTATGAGTCATGATTACTTCAGTTATGATATGTTGGACATGATTAGTAATGGATTAATATCTGCATGTTTTATTAGATTCGTTGATATCTGGTTTCAAATGCTATGGTTATAATCTTGTCCAAGAGCAGGGACGGTGTAACATTACTCGCTTCGAGTACCCTGTTACGCCGCAACTCTTTGACTGTCCGTATATGTATTTGGTCATATATAACCAATTATTTGATGCAGGCTGTAGGTACCGAACCTCGACTCCACCTGATATAGCAAGTTCGAGTGGGTTCTTACACCAATGGGTATCAGTGATGGGAGATAACGCGAGGTCTATTCCATTAGGTCGGTCCTTGTCTTCTGTTGTCGTCTTGAGTTGTGGTCTTGCCTTGTTATGTTTGGTAACCTTGTGTTGTGGTGTATAGTCAAGTTGGGTTATTTATGCTCGTGTGTGGTTGGAAAATACTTTAATGTGTTATTATTAATTAATGATGCTTCTTTTATGTTTATTGGGTATTATGTGTTTTGCTTAGAACTGGGATTGATACCTTGGCTAATTTTATAATAGTCTAGAATTAATTATTTGCCCAAGAGTATTTATGTCACGGGTAATTATTAGTTTATGTTTTTGGTTTTTGGTTTCAAAATAATTTTGCTATGTGAAATAAATGCCTTGAGTTGTCAATTTGAAGTTGGGAGATTTGAATCTCTATTATTAGTAAAATTTTAAATTTCCAGAGGAGTGGGTTACTGAGTAACGGATGCATGTCCGTAACAATTTATGAGCTGAACCATTTTTATGGTGGGGACGATTTGGGAAAAGGAGGAGACAAGTTTTGGGGGTTTTTTGGCAGAAGAGGAACAGGAAGAAGGAAGGAAAGCAAAAGGGTAGAGGATTCAGAGACTCGAGGATAAAATTCCAGGTATGTCAATCGAATCAATGGATTAGATATTGTTTGTGATAGTTATGCATGCAAATGTGTATCTCCCTCGCTCTTTAGTCATTGGTCTATAGCAACTCTTTTGATCTTTTTAGAACTACACCTCAACAATTTCTTCCTGTTGAGTGTAACAAAGCACATTCTTTATCATCCATGATGAGTTTATAAATACCTCGATGATAAAATTTATCTTGGCTCAAGCATCAACCCTTGCTCTCATTCTGCCATCTCATTCCTTTAATTCTTTCCACTTGTTCTCTTTCCTTCATTTTTGTGAAGTTTGATATGAGGACTCAGGGCCATTTTATGGAAGACATTTTTCCATAATCACCTAAGTTTAATGCTTCGACCGTAACTCCTAAACCTTTTCAAATTTGGGAAAATTGTCCGCGTTACTACTTAATATGGGCCATTCTGCACAAAACCCATGTCCCAGAATTTTAGGATTCATCTTCATTTGCGCGCAGTTTGAGACAGAAGTTGGCTGCCTGGGTAATTCAATTATGCTAGACCTGCATTCGTTGCATACCATGAGAATATTCCTTCTATTTTTCTTAATGAATGTAATTACCCTCTTCCAAAGATCTAGTTTGAGCATAGGACTGTAGAATCTGAGCCTACCAATTGCATTGCTTATAAATATATTCTATAGCTTGTTCAATAAATCCATTTTGTGCATAACCTGTAATCATTGTATTTCATAGATGGTGCCCTTGGTGCATTCTGTGTCTGTGCTTCCTCATTTTGCATGAATGACCACTGGAGTATTTCCATCTATAATTTCTAACCAAAAAAAAAAGAGTCTTTCTTTTTGCTTCAATGGATGCCATAGCTTCCTCCAAAAACGTCAAACTTGTATTTTCTCAAAAGTTTCTAAAGCCCTTTCAAGAAATCCATATTGTGCATTTTCTTTGATCAAAGGTCATTGGATTTCACCAGCAATCTGTTACCTTGTGAGTTCAATTTACGGTGGCTTACAAGTGGCAAAGTATTTGTCATCACATAAACCATCTCCATACAGGACAGATCTGAATTTTATTTCTTGCATAGGTTGTAATTCATTTCTAACCGCCTTTTCCTCTTGTGCTCCAATCCAATACTTCAATACATTTCAACAAAAAAAGATACGGCTGCAAAGAACACCAGCAAGCTTTCAATAATCAATGTGTTTCATTAATTCAAAAAATTTGAAAGTATCCTCCACAAAATAATGTTCTTGCTTAATGATGGAATAGATCATATTCCTCAAAATAATTTCTGTTCAACATGCAATTGATATCAAAGTTCATCTCACAATTGTTCAATATTTTACCCTTTAGTGCGCCATGCATAACATTCCATTCTATCCCATCTTCAAAACTAGTAAATGCTTTACTTAACGCCCTCTCTATAACAAATAATGGCATGACCTCCATTTACTAGAGCCTTCTCTTTTAATGCTCTCGTGTGATTTGCAATTGCTGCAATAACGGTAATAGCATATACCGTATTCTTAGCACAGATTTGGAATGTTTATTAAGGCATGCATATTCCTGTTCTTTACCTTTTTCCTCATCATATATATTCCCTCATCCCTTTTAATTTCTTCATTGTGAAACCTTGATGAAAATTTGAATGCCAAAATACAGTAGTAAAAACATGCATGTTTCTTCAACTCAGAGCATCTCTCATCATCTATACTTTTCCATTCTACCTTAACGTGAATACATGTATTTAGATTTATAAAAAAAACAAAGAAAAAAAAAGAAAGAAAAGAAACTAAAAGTCTTTTCCTTAGAAAGAAATCGTCCTTCTTTAGCTTTTTATTTAATTAGAACTTATTTCTAAAAGGGAATCTCCCCTCTTTATTATTTCAATTTAGTAAGTTTATTATGGTAGCTAAATAGGTAAATTTGAGTTCTTTGTCCCTTCCTAGTATTATAGGAAAGAGTCATATGTATTGTAATCAAAATTATGATTATTCAGATTTCTTGGTTACTAAGAAGTATAGAGTAATTAGCATAGTCATTTCATTGACTTGTCTAGATTAAGTCATTGTAATAAATATGATTTAATAAGTTAAAGAAGGATCATGTCATGGTTGAATAAATGGAAATCTTTGTGAAATATGTCCTGAAAATTCATTGTTTCTTTAGGCTTAGATTGTTGAATTGTAACCAAACTCAGATTTTGTTAGAAATTTTTAGTTAGAGTTCTTCCTAGTATGTAATAGAGGGAATTGTAAGTAAATAAAATTAGAGAGTTTCTAAATATGAATTCTATGACTCTTAGTGAAGATTATTTGAATTAGTTATTAGTCTTATTCTATTAGGAAATAAATGGTGGTCTCATTTATTTATTTTTTTGAATAGTTTGGTAAGTAGTTTATTTGGTGGAGTAACTATCCTTATTAGTAATAGGATTTAATTAGTAGAGTACATGTTTAATCACTTCCTACCGATGAGAGTAAAAGCTTTGTTAGATTGGCGGATTATTTTTCTCTCCTAGAGTTATGTTAAGATTGTTTCAATTATGGCCTTGTTTGGCAATTTACTTGATTGGGGGTATTGGTGCTTTTGAATCATGTAAGTGAGCTTATAGAAAATTGTTAAGGTTTGAATTAAAAAGTTTAACATGATAGATAGTGCATGTTGGAGGAAACTTATGTAGTTATGCACATATTGTGTTATTATTGTTAGAATGAATCGATTGGTAAGGGGCTAAAGACTAAACCCTGCTTAGAGGAAATTCTTATCATGTTTTTATGTGTTTTGTATTGATAGGATTGTTGGGTAAGATGTTAGTAGGGATCTTTGGCTTATAAGTTTAGATAGGTTTATTTGAATTTGTATACTTATGGGAATTGTGTGGAAGTATAGTTGTGGTTTTCGAAATTGGCGTTTTTCAGAAAATCGATATAGGGATAAATAGTTCCTATAGTTGTGTCTTTAGGAAATGGTAAGATGCTAGGAAGACATTTATATAAGCTTATAGTGTTTTCTTTGGGAATCATTTTGGGTAGACGTTAAATGGCATTTTATGCTGGTATGTAATTACGTATAGCGTTTTGCTTTGATGTGGTAATTGTATTTCAGACTTCTTCTATTGTATAGATTCGTAATCTTGTAGAATTAACATTATGTTGGAAATTATTGACTCTAGTTCATGGGATATTAGTAGTGTATTGATTTCCTAGTTGAATTTTAAATGTCTAGTCATGCTTGCAATATTCCATTCCATGCTTCGAAAATGGTGGAAATCATTGTTGATGTTTTCTTTATCTTCATACTTTTATTCTGGAAAACAAAGAATTGTGTTTTGATCATATAGCGGGAAATTAAAGTATCTTTGGCTTAGGATTGTCCTTTAATGGAATTACCTTACGAGCATTCCTTGACTTTTATTTTTGTAAGGATGATCGGTTTGTGGTTCACCTTCCTTGCCTTGTGAATCCCTAGAATTTTGAAGTCTTGTTATTTGGGATAACTTGATGTAAGTTGTTTTTTTGATTGAATCTGGAGCCCTTTGAACCTCTTTGCTCAATCTCCTCCATGGTCATATCTTATGTTGTATTGGAATATTGTGTTACCTTGGGGGCAAAAGTTTGGTCTATGTTGGGTTGTTGTGAAGTATAATTCTTGTGTGATGTTATGGCCACTTGTTGACAATGTGGAGATGTTGACCTTGTTTGATTATGTTTCTCTATCTTTGGTTGTACCTAACTCCAGAGGTGAGGTGTCTTGATCTTTGGTCCAGATAGGGGCATGGCAATGTAATGGGATATTTAGATTTTCGTGCCCTATAATGATTGGGGAATGGTCTCTTGAATACAGTACTTAGTTTTTAATGGTTTTGCTTTATTTTGAAGAGATTATGGATTCTTGTTATGGCCTAGTGAAAGGCAACACTTAGTGAAAAATGAGTCAGTGTCATGACTGACTCCCCCTACTATTTCTTATATATTCTTCCACTACTCCCCCTTTGAAGGATCCTTCATTTTCTTTCATTTTTCACTATCTCGCACTCCCCCTTTGACATCAATGGAAAAGGGTAGGATCTGCAGACCTAAATTTTCACAAGAAATCTGTATATAAGGTCACATATGTACAAATAATCCATGCATTATATTTACATGAACTTGAGGATATCTGCATAACTATTTTTCAACTGCACAAGTTCAGAGGCCCAACCACTTTTCATGCCATCCAAAATTGAGATGTGTTCACTTAGTAGGAATGCCTACATTTCTTCTTTCTTCAAATCTAAAGGATCACCTGTCTAGACTGCAACTTGAACTTCTGATAAAGTAGTAAACATTGTTTCTAACTTGGTGGCAATCAATCCCCAGAGCTCACACATTCTCTCCACAATATTGCTCTTTTCTTTAACAAGCTTCTTTATTTCATCAGTCAAGCTAATTGCTTGACACAACTGACTTACCAAAGAAACTGTTAGATGATCAAAATTTTGAGATAGATTCAACAATCTTTGGTTCCGCTACTTTATCTTCTTCTCAATATCCTTAATAACTTTGGGCCAAGATAGACAAAATTTGTATACATCACCTCTGTCATTGGGAGCATTTTTAATACTCTTTATACTAATATCAAGTATCTTTCTATCATTCCCTATTAGGCCATTTAGCTTGCTAAATCTCTTATCCAAAAATTCATTCCATATTTTATTCTCTGCGGACTTCTCAAAGGACTCAAAGTGTGTACTTACAAAATTTACAAGGCTCTTCAAATTTCCAGAGGGAGAATCAAATGGATTCTTCTGGAAGGTTGGCATTAACTTCTCCAATATACCAGATACAAGGCCTAATAGGTCACTGTCCTCTATGTGGGATTTCAATATCTTTTCACTTGCCTTAGCTTGTGTGAAAGATCTTATCTTCATCATTTGGACCAGAGAGAGTATCTAGGTTGATTGGGCCTTGAATCAGTTCTGGTTCATCAAACTCTAGCATCTCTTTACTCAAGAAACTCTTCACTACATCTGCAGTGTCTCTTGCCACAATTTCTAGGCCATCTTCCTTTCCTTGAGTTTTCTCAGTTTTAGTATCAGGACTATTTTGTTTGGGTGCATCAATATTTGCACTATCTTCTTCTGCTTTATCTTCCTTACCTTTGACTTCTTCTTCTCCCTTTTGCTATGAGCCAACTTCAGTGGGAATTTTTGTTTCCATGTTTACTTTTGTGTTAACTACATCTGTTTGATCTTGGGTATCCTTTTTGCCTTCAATCTCTTCTAACTTCTAATCCTTGTTCTTCTCAGAGTCATCTTGAGTAGGACTTAATGTCTCCATATAGGTTTGGTCCGGAGGATCATTTCCCTTTCCAGTCTCTTCTTCTGAAGTTTCTTGTTTTGGAACTGAAGGATTGCCTTCCTCAACTTGTTCCTCTAAAACAACATAATATTTATCTTTGTCTAGGGCCTTCCTCAAAATTTCCTCTGTTTCCTTTACAACTTCCTCAGTTTTACCAAGCATTGGCTTGTTCATCCAGATCTTGCTTCTGAATTCCTCCTTTACTTCCTTGAGAATTTTATTTGCTTCTCTTCTGGTCATTACTGGACACAAGGTGGAGAGGACATGTTCTCTGAGTTCTAGGTTTTTAGCCTTGGCTACTTCCTTCCTCATCTCTAGTATATTCCTTTAACTTTTAGGAATTTCTTGAAAAATTTCCAGTAGGGCTCTATTGAATTTATTCAAGTACAGGATGGTGGCATCCTCCAAGATTTTCTTATTTTCTTTATCAAAATTATCATAATATTCTCTGATAGGCCTTAGATTTCCATGAATAGTAATTGTTTTTACAATTTCATCAACTGTCATAGCAACCTTACTAGTTTCTTGCTTTTTACTTGCCTTTTTGCTTCTAGAAGACTAGTCCTCAGAAGCCTTTGAAGTCTTGGCTCTCTTAGATCTTATTTCTTTAACTTCTTCATCTGTCTCTGTCTCTTCATCATCTTTTGTGCTGATATACATTCTTGTGGCTTTTGTTTTCTTTCTTTTTGTTCCTTCACCATATGATATGTCTTCCAATTTCTCAGGATTGGTAGACTTTGGGGGAACATGGGTAGCAGCAGAGCTCCTATTAGTCCTTAGAGTGGAGGAGGATTCTACTGGAGCACTTCCTTCTTTCTTGTCTTGCTTCTCCTTCTCTGGCTTTTCAGTTCTTTCCTTGAATTGTCTCACAGCTTCCTTTGTGAGGCCTAGATTCTCATCCAACTACTCGACTTCTTTTCTTACTTTCCTCTTGGTTTCAGGTTTTCTAAGCTCATCATACATTTTTACACTTAGTTCCTCATATGTCCCAAATCTTTCAATGGTTGTGTCTTTTGGCTTGCTCAAAAGGTGTTGAGCATACATATTCAAAATTTTCTCATCCACTTCATACCCCATAGGCATGATCCAAACAATTTTGGGTCCTACTACTTCCATTAAGCATTGATCAATGTTCACCATGAAACATATTTCATTCTTGTACTTCTCAACAATCGGTTTAGGGATTCTTTCCCTTGAATGAATAATACTTTGAAAGTTCTTGAAGTATCCCCAGATTGTAGTTTTCTGTGCTTTATAGTCACCAATGTTGTGTAGGTGATCTCTGATCTGAATAGTAAGTGGCTCATCATTAGTCCAGTGTACACCCTTTACTCCAGGTACCTCATTCATAAAGTAGAAGAGCAAATATAGAACCAATGTACCATATTTAAAAGTGTTTTTCTTATCTTTCTTGATTTTGTTCAAGTTCTCAATCAGATGGTTCTATTACAACTCACATAGGTCATAATCTACATTTTCCTTCAACATTTGATATGCTGCATATATGGCTGTTCTGGAGACAGAATTCTCCTTGCTGGAGTGATAAATCTTGTAGCCAATCACCATGGAAGCAAACTTAACATCCATTTCTATAATGTCATTGATGGTCATTGCCCTCTTGTCAAAATTTGCATCGGTAACAGTTTAGTTTTTCATAGATTTCAACATGGGTAATCCACTGGTTGAATTTAACCTAGTCACAATTCAGATAACATCCTTGGTAATCTTGAATGGTTTTAACATCCATATGAATTCATCATGCATCTAGCTCAAAACATATCAGACCCACTCATCTTCATTGAATGTTGGAAACCCCATAATCTAAATAAAATGTTTATCATGTAGTGCCTTATACTCAGGTTTAAGATCATGATTTTCATCCATTAGATGACTCTTAAACAAATCAACAAACCTTGAGTCCCCAAATTCATCTATGCTCGCATGAATTAAACCCTAATATCTTCAATATTCAGCACACCATACAAAACACTTGAAAATGCACCTAATGGGTCGACTTCTATTGATTTGTGCGGATGCTTCTTAAATTTGGGTCGAGGCCTTTCAGTAATATCAAAAACCAAAGGTGTAGCCATTGCAAAATATTACAAGTTCAAAGCTTCATAGATAAATACCTTTTTCATGAAATTAGGGTTAACAGATAAATTTGTCAGTCGCACTTCAATTCCTTGTAATATCAACTCATACTCTATTCTTCTTGCTCTCTTCGAATGCAAAGTGATTCAAATGAAGAGTGAACACCTTTTTATGCTGCACAAAACCGAATTTTCCTTTGTAATAAATGGTCTACCCTAACACATCTGGTTATACTGTTTCTACATGCAATCAATCCTCAATTGCTCCCCAATTAGTCACATTTGCTTCTTTTCTTTCAGAAGTTTCTTCGAAAGTTATGTAATAAGCTTCTTAAGCTTCATTCATTGTGCTAGATTAGGCACCTACTTACTAGCTGGGGAAATGTGATCTTCAATGCAGCTCCCCCTGAGCCAAAGCTCCTAATTTTAATTCCCAGAGGATTTGTCAGCACCAGATTTTGGTGCAGACCCATTCTCAACATTAATTTCACTTTTATTTATCCATGTTTTATTCATCTCATTTTGGATCTTATTCACATCAATTTTTCCCTTGCCTTTGTCTTGTTTCTATTCATCCAATTTTCTATTTACCAGACCTCTTCTTTCATTCTTCCTACTTTTGTAGAATCTTGCAATATGACCAGATCTATTGCAATTAAAGCACACAACATGTCTTTGCTTATATACTTGATTTCCTCTTGATCTACACTGATTAGCCATGTGTCTAAATCCATTGCAAGAAAAACAATAGCCATTGAAAGAGTTGCCATTTCCTCTATTGTTAGAGTTATTCATTATCATACTTCTGCATTCATTTGATCTATGACCATACCTCTTACATTTGAAGCATTGATTGCAGAGGGATGGACCATTTTGATTTGCTCTGTTTCTGGACTAAGTAGCTCTATGACCAAATTTATTGCAATTGAAACAATTGCCATTAAAGGATGGATATTTTTTAGCATTAGGCTGTCTTACCGAAGGTCTTTTAGGTATGTTTCTTTGATTCCTTGGTTGAAAATTTCTTTGTCCGGATCCGGAGCTTGCACCTTTCTCATATGCAAGACCATGCTTGTCATGAGCCTTTTTCTAACTTTCAAGCAATGCTTCAAGTTTAGCTGAGCTTATCTTGAACTTCTTGTATTCATTTGGAACTTCTAGGTCATGTCTAAGAATGACAATTTGCCTCTCAAGTTCTCTCTCATTGTCTCTACTTTCTTGTAAATTAGATTCTACGAGGCCAGCTATTCCGTCCAATCTACAACATTCTTCGGTTCTTTCTTATAGATTTTGATTCAGGTCTTATTCAGTTTTCTTCCTATCTTCAATTTCTTTGGTTAGCCTCATCACCTCGGATTCCATCTCATGTTTTAGTACAACTTCTTTAGCTGACTTCTCACATTCCTTTATCTTCTCTTTCAGGTCCTTATCCTTGTTATTGTCTTCATTATGATTTCCTAGTTGAAGAAGTTGCTCCTTTCTCTTTTTATTGGATTTGATCAATTTTTCTTTTAAAGTTTCAATGAAGTCTTCACCATCTTTAAGGTTCTCTTGCAGTTCTCTGACTTCTACTCTGTGTTGGTTTTTTCCCAGACTGGATGCTTACTCCCAGATTTCCCTACAAGGTAGACATCAATGATCAACAGGATCTCTAGGCCAGGGGCCAACAGTGTAGGAGATAGACTCTATATTTTATCTCCTCTTCTTCTTCAGGCTCTGCAAAACCTAGGGGGGTATTCCCTACTCAACATCCCTGAGGATATGCATACAAAGGCTGGGATGCTGATAGAAAGCAGATAAGTCCTCCTATAAGTAGACCAAAATTGCAAGATAAGAGCAAAGGGGCTGGCTTTGGGCCTATTTTCAGTTGTAGACAGAGGACTTGGATCCTAAAACTAATTCTAATGTCCTAAAAGTTGTTTTGGAGTTTGATTTTGATTTTATGTTTGGATGCAAAGCTGGACATGGTTGTAACACAAACACAAAGCAAGATTGGTGCCTATCTAGGGCCTGGAGTCAGTAGACATACACCTATGAATGATCAGCATGAACAACTAAAACTAGATTTTAGGGGGATATACATGATATCTGCCTTACAGATATCTCCCAATACAAAGTGTTAAGCTATCTATACTTATGGCATCCCTACTGTAGTATACCCTTCCCAATGTTCAATCTGAAAACAGTTTAATCTACCCCTTGAGCAGAAGTTAAGAGATCAGACATTCAACACAGGAATTCTATGTTCTAGAGTCTCAAATATTCCTTAAATATCCAGACTCAGAAGAAAGATACATGCAATACTGGAGACAGAATTAACAAAACACATGCTAACATAGCATTTCTCATATAAAATTAACCATGAAATCAGTAGATTCATGCAAAAACATACAACTGGAGATACATAAACTCACAGGTTTAGCTGTACAGAGCAACCAAAACGAACTGTATTGTGTTACAGAGCCAAATGTTCAACTTTCAACAACCAAAACAATGGTAACACAGTCTGCCTATATTGGCCAGAAAGTGTACCTCACAGCAATTAATTACATGACTATTACAAAAAACTACCAGATATAGCCCATGAGAAATGGCGCCCATAAGTCATCAACGCAGTAGGCAGGAGAGTCGACAGGGGTGGCCTCGAGCCCTGTGCCACCATCCGGGAGTTTTCATCCACAATGGGGCAACTTGATCGCTTGTCCCGTCGCCCATATCCCTGCACTGTCGCCATTGATGGCTCAACTACCCGCAACCACCAGGAAAAACACCGCAGCGTTCAAAAAGAATTTCCTGCCAAAACGTGCTTCTTTGTAGGTTCAAAATACACAGGGGAATAATCCCACATGCATAGTGCGGAAACCCCTTTAGCGCTTTATAAGCATGGTCGCAAAGACAAAAGTTGTCGAGCGCTTTTGCCACGCTTGACACACGCCTCTCAGCCCAAAGCCCATCGCCGAGACCAACACCATTGACCAAGCCCACAAATCCTCCGCTGACCTTAGTTGTCTCACCGACCGCTACACTACCATTCCCCATCGGCCAGAGATGCACCATCAGGCCAACCTTCCAAACTTCCACCAATAGCATGAGTCTCTTCGATCGCTACTCCAAACTACCCTGTCGGTGTGACTAACTCTATTGGCCAACATGAAATTCCTCCTGCTAATAGAACAACTCCTGCCGATAACATATCGGCCTCCCCCTTCATCAGTCAGACCCGCCACTGTCGGCCCAATGCAATCCATCCTCACCGACAACACAAGTCATGCCGAAGACCACCTCCGTTGGTGTGACTTACACCGTCAGAGCAACCAAAATCTCCCCAGCCGATCTCACTAGTTATGCCGATAGACATCGGCCTCCCATCTCCGTCGGTATGACCAAAGCCATCGGCTAACCTCAAAATACCTATGCCGATACTCAATCTCACTCCGATGGCATACCACATCCTAGGTCTTCGGCGAGACCATCCTTCCTCGGAGCAACAAGAAAATCCCTGGCCGATAGCACAAGCCCTACCGATGACCACCTTGAACATCCCTCATCGGCCAGACACCTTCCATCGGCAGCCCAAAAATTCGCTTCGCCAATAGCCAAACACACGCCGATGACCACTCCAAATCCTCATCGGCCTGACACTACCCCATCAGTGGACCCTCCAACGGCTAGCCCGATATAAAACCTCACTCTGATGGCATTCCCCATCGGGGTGACCTCCTTCCATTGGCAAACCACAAAAGACTGCTGCCAATATGCCAAAGCTCACCGATGAACACTTGACTTACCCCCATCAGCAAGACACACACCGATGACTCCTCATCGGCCAAACATCCACAGTCAGCCGAACAAGAAATTGCTTTGCCGATGACAATCATTACATCGATGACCTTGGCCTCCCCCTTCTGTCAGTAGGAGTAACTCCATCGGGCTAGCCAAAAACTCTTCGGCCGATAACACCACTCACACCGACAAACACCTGAGATACCCTCATCGGCATGACCAATACCATCGGTGGAACCACAATCTCCCACGCCGATAGTACAAAGTCACAGCGATGAACAAAAAGCCTCACTCTGCCCCCCTTGTCGGCTAGACACATGCCCATCGGGAAACCAGAAAGAAGATACGCTGATGACAGAAGTCATCCCGATGGCACATCACCACCACATCGGTGGAACCAAAAATAATCCGGCCAATAGATCAAGCTCCTGCCGATGGACAGGAATACCTAGGGTTTGAATGAAGAAACCCTCCAACAAACAAGCTCAGCCTCCAGGTCAAAACGAGTGCCAATACTGGCTCCAAATGGGGACGTGCAGGTGAAAAACCTGTAGCGAGAACCAGATCTCCGGGCAGACTAGGCAAAAAAAAGCCAAAAAGCATGAACTGTACAAGACATTTACACTATATATATATTTTTACAAACGTGCACAGAGACAAGTCATCTATGCAAAATAGAACTTAAGAAATTGGCCATGCATAGGCAATTCCAGAACTTCACCATCTAGGGCCTGGAGGAAATAAGAGTCCTCCCCATGAGTGCTGCAAATCTGATATGGGCCCATCCATAAGGGATTGAATTTACCATGTTTACCCTTTTCTTGACCTTTTGCATTCCAAATGAGCACTAGATCATTGACCTGAAACTTCCTTTTTGTAGTTCTCCTGTCAAACTGATATTTCACATCTTGTTGTCTCTTGAGATTGATCTGGTGGACTTTCCTTCTGTTTTCATCTAGTGCAACCAGCTGGTTCACTCTTTCTGTCATGGAGTCTTCAATCTCCTCATCATTTTCCTGGATGAATCTATAAACTGGCAGGAGATTGTTTATGGGCAATCTGGCTGATGCACCATACACAATTTCAAAGGGTGACATCCCAATAGCCTTTTTTACTGTCACTCTGTCAGCCCATATTGCTAACTTTAACTTTGAGTCCCAAGCTCTCTTGTTCTTGTCTAGTATCCTCTTGATAATTTTCATGATGCTTTTATTGCTTGATTCTGCTTGACCATTTCCTTGTGGGTGGTATGGTGATGCATATGATAGATTTATCCCATACCTGTTGCAAAAATCAACAAATTCACCTGATCTGAAGCACATAGCATTATCAGTGACTATCTTGAATGGTACTCCAAACCTGATGATAACATTTTCCAGTATGAAATCCATCACCACCTTACTTGTAACTCTCTTAGTTGGAATGGCCTCAATCCATTTGGTAAAATAATCAGTTGCCACCAAAATCCAACTGTGTCCCCCACTTGACTTGTCTGCAATTTCACCTATGAAGTCAATTCCCCATTGCTGAAATGGAGCATCCACAGTTACAGTTCTGAGGGGTAAAGCACCATCATATCTCAATTTTCCTGAGAATTTTTGGCAAGGGTCACACTTCCTTACTAACCTTTGTGCATCTGAAAAGAGAGTGGGCCACCAATATCCTGCCCTGAGAATCTTATGAGCTGTTGTTTGGGCAGTATAATGTCCACCACACAATCCCTTATGCATGTCAATCAAAACATTGTTAGCCACATCTTCATCCACACATCTCAGCAGCACACCATCAGGGTTTTTCTAGTATAGCTCACCTTGAACAATAACATACCTGATTGCATGTAACTTTAAAGTCCTCTTTTGACTGTCACTGAAATGGGAAGGACAATTCAGATTTTGCAAGTAGTAGATAATATCCTTGTACCATTCAGATCTTGATACATTTACACTCTCATTTTGGACTGCATTAACTTGGCATGCTTCCAAGTTTGACTGTGCCATCATCTTGGCTAATCCTTGTCCTCTTACCAACTTGGTAATTTGTATCTCTATGTTGAACTCTTGCAGTTTGTTTATCCATCTGCACCTTCTTCCAGTCACCTCCTGTTGAGTGAATATGTCTTTGACTGCTGCATGGGGTACATATGCAATTACATGTGATCCTACCAAGTATGGTCTGAAACTTTTGATGGCTCTGACTAGTGCATATGCCTATTTTTCCATAATATCATACTTCAACTTAGAAGCCTGCAAGGACATACTGAAGAAAGCTATGGGCTGTTCAAAACCATCTTCATTTTTCTGTAGCAAACATGCAGCAACAGTGTGAAAGGAAGCAAATGAAAATACTTGGAATGGCCTAGAAAAATCAGGAGATTTAAGAATAGGGGCCACCTTGATTGTCTCTTTGATACTCTGAAATGATTCTATTGCTTCACTTTCCCAGTTGACAGTTGCATCTTTCTTCATCATCTTAGAAATGTTCCTTGTGGTTTCTGCAAAGTTGGGAACAAATCTCCTAAAAAAATTTATCTGTCCAAAGAAGGACTGAACTCCTTTTACAGTTTTTGGCATTTGAATTCTGTCAATAGCAGCCACTCTCTCTGGATCTATCCTAACTCCATCCTTGGAAATAATGTGCCCTAGGAGTTTTCCTTCAACTACCCCAAAGGCACATTTCTTTGGATTTAAAGAAATACCATACTCTAGTGCTCTTATGAAAATCTGCTCTAGATGCAAACAATGCTACTCTTCCTTCTTTGAATAAGTAGTCAAGTCATCCTGATAAACAGCCAGGATTGAATCAATCAACCCTGCAAAAGCAACATCCATTGCTCTTTGAAATGTAGCACCTGCATTTGTTAGTCCGAAGGGCATTCTAACATACACATAAGTTCCCCATGGAGTGGTGAAGGCAGTCTTATACTGTTCTGATTCCTTTACCTTCACCTGATTATAACTTGAAAATCCATCCATCATGGATAAGAGTTCACAACCAGTCACTTTCTGCAACATAGCTTCCATATTAGGCAGTGGATAGTTATCCTTTAAAGAGGATACATTCAAGTTCCTGAAATCAACACAAAGCCTAATATCACTGTTCTTTTTTCTGACTGGGACAAGGTTAGACACCCAAGTTGAATGTCTGATTGGCACAATTATTCCAGCCTCCCTAAGCTTTTTGAGTTCTTCTTGCATCTTTGGAGCTAAGGTAGGATTAATAGGTCTTTGCCTTTGTCTAAATGGCTTAGCTCCAGGCTTCAATGGGATCTCATGCTGGAATAGATCTTCCCTATAGGCTTTTAGGTCCTCATATGACCAAGCAAAAACATGTTAATACCTTTTTAGTAATGCAATCAGCATACTCCTGATGTGTGGTTTTAGCTGTTTACCAATGTATACCTTCTTAGGGGCCTGAGATGTCCCCAAATTTATCTCTTCTAAATCTTCTTTATTTGTGGGAGATGTCTTTGTGACCAATTGGTCTCTACTGTCAAAAGCTCTTTCCAAAGCTACTAACCCTCTAAGGATTTTATTAGTCTTCAATTGAATTATCTCTTTTCCCACAAGAGTTTCTTTTCCATCTATGGTTTCTACAAAAGCTTGGAAATCAATTTCTTGATTCTCACATTCATCTATGCAGTGCAAAAATTTTAACAAGTCCCTATCATCATTAAACACTTGCCAACTGCATATGTTTTCTGGTACTGCAGGCCTGATTTTAACTTCTACATTTGTAACATCTGACAGAGTGATGTCATCTGGCCTTATTGCAACATTAGCTAAGAAATCAGCCATAACATTCTTTGATCTCTCTACCCAGCCTATTGAAAATGCATCAAATAGTTCAATGGTATCCCAAATAGCATGCTTGTATTGTTTCAATCTTTTATTTTTTGAAGCATACCTATCTCTAATTTGGGATACAATTAGCTCAGAATCCCCAAATACCCTTAGCATTTTGATTCCATGTTTGAGAGCAATATTTTGGCCTAAAAGCAAAGCCTCATATTCTGCAATGTTGTTTGTGCAAACAAACCTCAGCAAGAAGGAGAATTTAAGGAGCTTACCAGTTGGAGATAGGAAAACAACTCCAGCTCCAGAGCCTTCTTTTGCACAAGCTCCATCAAAATACATTGTCCATAAACCTTGCTGGTCCAGCTCTTTAATGCAGACGTTTTTCTCTTTATCTTCCCTATCATCTGAGACAACCTTGAAATTATCACAGTCAGTGTTTACAAAGCATATCTGTTCCTCTACTTCTTGGTCTTCCACTGTCTCTGATGATCTCTGTTCTCTTATTAGCTTAACATCCCTGCCATTCATTGGAATCATGGCATATGATAGGTCCAGCTGCATACTTCCACCAATTAGTACAGCCCATCTTCTTGACAGCAACATGCCATACTGTGGCTTGATGTCAACCACCGTTATGTTCATTTTATATCTCTTCTCAGGAAATGCTGCCAGTTTGAAATCTACATCCTTCATGATTCCAATAACTGGTACCTCTCTGGCATCCATAGCATAACATTTTCCACATGCCTTGTCAATTTTCAATCCAACTTGTTGCATCACAGTTAAAGGCATGACATTTGTAGATGCTCCAGAGTCAAGCATACAATTTCTGATTATTTTTCCATTTATAACCAGGGATACATAAAATGGTTCCACTTGTGAAGGACACTTTGTCATAGTCACTCCTAAATAGACTTCAGGAGCCTCATCTTCTTCATTACACATGACATGCTTCTCACCCTGGATCTGAACATTTTGTGTAGCTTGAAAAGGCACCCCTGAAATTAGGGATATTGTCCTATTCTTGATCTCTTCAACCTTCATCAGTTCCATAAGTGGAACAGAGACTTTTACCTGGGAGAGGACTTGAGCTATATCAAATGGAGCATAATTTTGTATAACAGTTGTAGCTTGCTCCACAATCTTGTTTTTATCCTGAACTGATTTAGCTTTTACTTTCATAGTTCCCTGATCATCATTCTTGTCTTGGGAACCTTTGCTTTGATCTTCAGCCTGGGGGATTCTATTTTCTGGTCCTTGAGATTCATGACCTGTTCTATGTCTAAAATTTTGTTTGTTATTAACCCACTGCCTTTTTTATGATTCAATCCCCTTGTGGCCATGCACTGGCTGACCTGCAGAAATACCTTCTGGCTGATGTGGGCTGCTTACTTGATTTTTACCTCTGAGATTGTAGTTGCTCTTGACTTGGGCCACTGCTGCAGCTGTGAGGGCCCTAATTTCCTCATCAAAAGGTCGTTGTAAGTTACTCAAAAAATTGTGTGAGCTCTGAGCATAGGCATAGTTATCTTCATCATCTTCATCATATGGGAACTATTGGCAGCCCTGAGTTTCATCATCTGCATTTGCATTAGCATCACAAAGAGTGTATCCATTGCTTATGGACATCATATTAACATCATCATCTTGCACATAATGTGGCTCATTGCATTCATTACAAGATGTAGTATTATCACACAAGGACTGAGCAATCATACACTGTGACTGTGAATGTGGCATTTGACAAATTATACACCATGGATTATCATCAACAATATTTATAGCTTTCTTTAGAGGATCAAGAGTTCCTTTGACATATTGAGCTCTCTGATTTGTGTTGTTATGTGGGAATATAGGCTTACCATTATGCCAATTGGTATTATAAGGCATATCATGCAATGATGGCCTCTTTTCCTGCCTTTGATAGACTTGCCTATCAGGACCTATCCCTTTTTCACTTCTAGCTAGTCTGTAACTTAGGTCCTTAACAACATTTGCCAATTTGTCTATCTTATCTTCAGGAGCAGATGTATTACCTTGAGTGTTCTGAGGCTTGTTTGGATTCTGTAGAATTTTCACATCATCCCTTCTGTTTGTCTTGCCTGATGCTTTCCTGTTGTTCTCAATATTCACTGCAATTCTGAAAGCATCCCTGATAGTAGCAGGACTTTTATCTCTTAATCCATATGCAGTTTTTGCATCAAAGCATTGATATACAATATTATGCACATTGGTTCATTTGGCCTCATGTGATGTGGCAATTTGTTTAACACTTTAGTAAATCTTGCATTAAAATCTGCAACCTGCTCATTTGACCCTTTAGATACTGGTAAACTCATTTACAAAAAAGCTAGGGTCAGTTTTGTCACCATATTGCTCCTTGAACATCCTTTTAAAATCATCCCATGATGAAATACTCTGGTTAGGCAGATTCTTGTACCATTCTTTTGCCTCATCTACTAAAGATTGCATGAATGACTTCATGAAAACATCCTCATGTTCAACCTCAAAGTTATCCATGACATTTTGAAAAGCTTTTAGATGATCTTCTCCTAACACAGTGTTGTTTCCTAAAAATTTAGGCACCTGCAGCCTTAGATGCTTGTCAATGGGGTTAGGATACCCAGGAATACCATCAAATACCAACTGCTTGAATCTATCTAGCTACATGGGTTGTCTGTAAAACTGATTAACATTGATATTTCTATTTGCATTCTGGTTTCTTACATTGTTCAGTGGTATCCTAGCATCATTCACATTTTGTCTCTCATCATTATGCTGATGTTGCACTTCATTTCTCTGTTGATGTCTCTGCACATTTGCATTCTCAAGGGTAGGAATTGAATTATTTTGGGCAGCCCTTAAATCTTGCACTTTCCGCCTCAGGTCATCTCTGATTGTTATTGCCTACTGATATTCGAACTCGGCCCTTAAGCTCCTAATTTCATCAGCTAGTTCTTCCTCGCTAGGCCTAGAGGAGGATGGTTTTACCATATTCTGATCTTCATCTTCATCATCCCTCAGAGACTCTACCTCTTCAAACCTTTCACTAGGGTCTAGAAATGGGCGTTCTTGGAACACCTCTGACCTTATTCTCACACTACCACCCTATTGCCTCTCATATGCACCCTAAATATTAGCTTCTGCATTTGAAAAGTAAGGTACATGCTATCCTGATGGCCTAGGGTTATCTTGCATATCATCATTTTTTCTGGGGGAACCCTCATGACTGACTGAGACAGCTCCCTTTCTTCTGTACATCATTCTTTTTGTTACTGGTAACTCTTCAAATAAAGGATTTTTTTGGGATCTTCTCCCCTGCATATAAGTTTTACTTTGACCGGTTGGGAGATTACTTCGGAGTCGCCACCTATTACTAGGAACTATTTTCTTTTGTAAATCAGGGTTCTTTCACAAATTCCCTAGCGGAGTCGCCAATTTTTGTTGGTGACTCGGATGGGCACATAGATATTTCACCAGGGAGGACAAAAATAACAATTTTCAAATCACCATCCCCAGAAAGTCACCAATTTCTGTTGGTTTTTTCCCAGACTAGATGCTTACTCCCAGATTTCCCTACAAGGTAGCCATCAATGATCAACAGGATCTCTGGGCTAGGGGCCAACAGTGTACGAGATAGACTCTATATTTTATCTCCTCTTCTTGTTCAGGCTCTGCAAAACCTAGGGCGGTATTCCCTACTCAACATCCCTGAGGATATGCATACAAAGGCTGGGATGCTGATAGAAAGCAGATAAGTCCTCCTATAAGTAGACCAAAACTGCAAGATAAGAGCAAAGGGGATAGCTTTGGGCCTATTTTCAGTTGTAGACAGAGGACTTGGATCCTAAAACTAATTCTAATGTCCTAAAGGTTGTTTTGGAGTTTGATTTTGATTTTATGTTTGGATGCAAAGCTGGACATGGTTGTAACACAAACACAAAGCAAGATTGGTGCCTATCCAGGGCCTGGAGTCAGTAGACATACACCTGTGAATGATCAACATGAACAACTAAAACTAGATTTCAGGGGGATATACATGATATCTGCCTTACAGATATCTCCCAATACAAAGTGTTAAGCTATCTATACTTATGGCATCCCTACTGCAGTATACCCTTCCCAATGTTCAATCTGAAAATAGTTTAATCTACCCCTTGAGCAGAAGTTAAGAGATCAGACATTCAACACAGGAATTCTATGTTCTAGAGTCTCAAATATTCCTTAAATATCCAGACTCAGAAGAAAGATACATGCAATACTGGAGATAGAATTAACAAAACACATGCTAACATAGCATTTCTCATATAAAATTAACCATGAAATCAGTGGATTCATGCAAAAACATACAACTGGAGATACATAAACTCACAGGTTTAGCTGTACAGAGCAACCAAAATGAACTGTATTGTGTTACAAAGCCCAATGTTCAACTTTCAACAACCAAAACAATGGTAACACAGTCTACCTATATTGTCCAGAAAGTGTACCTCACAGCAATTAATTACATGACTATTACAAAAAACTGCCAGATACAGCCCATGAGAAATGGTGCCCATAAGTCATCAACGCAGTAGGCAGGAGAGTCGACAGGGGTGGCCTCGAGCCCTGTGCCACCATTCGGGAGTTTTCATCCACAATGGGGCAACTTGATCGCTTGTCCCATCGCCCATACCCCTGCACTGTCGCCATTGATGGCTCAACTACCCGCAACCACCAGGAAAAACACCGCAGCATTCAAAAAGAATTTCTCACCAAAATGTGCTTCTTCGCAGGTTCAAAATACACAAGGGAATAATCCCACATGCATAGTGCGGAAACCCCTTTAGTGCTTTATAAGCATGGTCGCAAAGACAAAAGGTGTCGAGTGCTTTTGCCACGCTCGACACACGCCTCTCAGCCCAAAGCCCATCGCCGAGACCAACACCACCGACCAAGCCCACAAATCCTCCACTGACCTCAGTTGTCTCACTGACCGCTACACTACCATTCCCCATCGGCCAGAGATGCACCATCGGGCCAACCTTCCAAACTTCCACCGATAGCATGAGTCTCTCCGATCGCTACTCCAAACTACCCTGTCGGTGTGACTGACTCTATCAGCCAACATGAAATTCCTCCTGCCGATAACATATCGGCCTCCCCCTTCATCAGTCAGACTCGCCACTGTCGGCCCAACGCAATCCATCCTCGCTGAAAACACAAGTCACACCGAAGACCACCTCCGTCGGTGTGACTTACACCATCAGAGCAACCAAAATCTCCCCAGCCGATCTCACTAGTTACACCGATAGACATTGGCCTCCCATCTCCGTCGGTATGACCAAAGCCATCAGCTAACCTCAAAATGCCTATGCCGATACTCAATCTCACTCTGATGGCATACCACATCCTAGGTCTTCGACGAGACCATCCTCCCTCGGAGCAACAAGAAAATCCCTGGCCAATAGCACAAGCCCTGCCGACGACCACCTTGAACATCCCTCATCGGCCAGACACATTACATCGGCAGCCCAAAAATTTGCTTCGCTGATAGCCAAACACACGCCAATGACCACTCCAAATCCTCATCGGCCTGACACTACCCCATCGGTGGACCCTCCAACAGCTAGCCCGATATAAAACCTCACTCTAATGGCATTCCCCATCGGGGTGACCTCCTTCCATCGGCAAACCACAAACGATTGCTGCCGATATGCCAAAGCTTGCCGATGAACACTTGACTTACCCCCATCGGCAAGACACACACTGATGACTCCTCATCAGCCAAACATCCATAGTCGGCCGAACAAGAAATTGCTTTGTCGATGACAATCATTACGCTGATGACCTTGGCCTCCCCCTTCTGTCGGTAGGAGTAACTCCGTCGTGCTAGCCAAAAACTCTTCGGCTGATAACACCACTCACGCCGACGAACACCTGAGATACCCTCATCGGCATGACCAATACCATCGGTGGAACCACAATCTCTCACGCCGATAGTACAAAGTCACAGCAATGAACAAAAAGCCTCACTCTACCCCCCCTTGTCGGCTAGACACATGCCCATCGGGAAACCAGAAAGAAGATACGCGGATGACAGAAGTCATCCCGATGGCACATCACCACCACATCGGTGGAACCAAAAATACTTTGGCCGATAGATCAAGCTCCTGTCGATGGACAGGAATACCTAGGGTTTGAATGAAGAAACCCTCCAACAAACAAGCTCAACCTCCAGGTCAAAACGAGTGCCAACACTCTGGACTGATCAAGATCTTCTAAAGTGAGTTTAAGTTGTTCCTAGAATTGTATTCATCCATTTTATTACCTTCATAGATCTTCCTCAAGCTGTTAAACTTTTTCAAAGGAACCTTTCTCTGATACCAATTGTTGGAATTAGGGCTAATAACTGAGAGGGGGGGTGAGTCAGTTATCTTAAAACTTTAATGATTACTACAGTTAATTCTTCTTTACTACTTATGAAAAGCAAAAATCAATAACACATGAGCAGAAACAATAATAACACACTTCACACCAAGATTTTTAATGTGAAAACTCGGTTAAGGGAAAAACCATGGTGGGGGTTAGCCCACAAAGATTATACTCTGTTAAAAGTATTACAAAAGGGGAAGGCACATGCCTTTAGGCTCACTACCTAGAGCTCACTCCTCAAAAGAGGCTCACTGCCTACAAGAATGATTGCAAAAGGATTACAAATTGTTTGAAGTGAAGAGTAGTATCTTCCACTGCAAGAATTAAGTTCTGGTTAAGCACTAGATACTAATCTTACACACTTCATCTTCACTCTACCCTGTTTACTGTCTTTCCATAATCTAGACCTTAGATCTCTTCTCTTCTGCACTTTAATCTACCTTTTTCACACTTACTCCATTATTGTATACCTCTTTCACACACAAAACACTCAAATCCATAGAATATATATATCTACTTCAAGAAATTTATTCACTTTTCTGTTGGCCTTATGAAGAACTTAACAAACAATACAAGTACTATGTTCTATCGGCTAAATCCATACATCAATATTGATGCGTACCGGAAATAACACTTGTAGGTCACCATACATGTCAGCCACTAACATTATATCCCATATGCAACTCATCAAAACACTTCTACTAGATCCGCACAAGGATCTAACACAAGTCGGCCTGTTCTTCACAGAACTGTTATGTCATATTAGGACCCGGTACTCAGATACTCATAACTTTTAATCCCTTTGTTACTGGAGGCTAAAATCTTGGATTTAGATTGTCTTGACATTCCTCTACACTCCCTCAAATTCACAACACACAATGATTAATTGGAGAGATCCGCTGACCAAAATACTAAACTATGTCATATACCCTGTTCCTATCTATCCAGACTTGACAAATCTTGGAGCTGACTTCCAGTAAGATCTGATACTGTACTGTAAATGAGTGGAATGGACTTAGTTGCCATCAATGACAACACATGACATGCCTTGCAATGTCTGTTGCCAATAGTTACCCTTCGACTTTCTGGGCTATGCCCATGTGACTTTGGGGTGTGCCTTTATACCATCCATCTCATTTTTGTGAAAAAGTGTATTATTTATCTTTTGATTAATAATAGATAATATTGCATTTTCATAAAAAAAAATCTATGCAAATGCATTGTACTTAAACAAGCATAATGATGACTATGGAGAACTAAACTTAAGATTTTAATAGTTAGGTACATTCTGTTGTGCAAGAAGATGACTTCTTGTATAAAGTGGCCCTTCACTCCTCTCCGATGTGTCCAAAGAAAAACCTTGTGTCAACAAGCGTAAGCTCGAGTGTGGATGAGAAAAAGTTAAAATCTGAACAATTAGATTATGTGTTGTTTTACATTATTGTAAGTAACCAAGACTTGTGTGAAGGTGTCCACCATGATCGTGATGGTTGCACAGGATTCCTTCCATGTCTATTGATTTTAAGTATTGCATACTATGCTATAACTGACTTCCATTGTTGCACATCTCTCCTCTAAGATCCTTCTACTTCCATGCAGCTTCCGTATGGAAACACAACATGTCAGACACTCAATTTACCAGTTTGGTCATTTCTTATCTTCATCACTACTCCCACTCCTATTACAAATACTTAGCTTCACCTCCTCAACAAGACACCTTTTTCATTCCAGTGTATCTTTTATTATTACTTCACCTCCTCAACAAGAAGCCTTTTTTCATTACAGGCTTTTATTTCTTACCCTAACAGTTCAAATCCATTTCTATGGCATCTACTTCTACTTCTAGTTGCAACACTGGTTGTCAACCAGAGATTAAGCATACAAATGCTTCTAAAGGAATTGCTCCATCTACATCTACTTCTGCTACACCCTCAGTGGGAACCCTATTTTCATCCTGTTTCAATTGGTGTTCTCTCTTTCTTTCTCTGTGTTCAAGGATTTTAATGTGGAAAACCTGGTTAAGGAAAAAACCATGAGGTGACTAACCCAAGATTGTATTCTCTATTAAAAGAATAATAAGAACAAAATGACACATGCCAATTAGGGCTTACTACCTGAGCACACTACTCACAAGAGGCCCACTGCCTATAGGAGACACACTATCTATAGAATAATAAATATTACATACTTGAATTGAAGCTTAGCATCTTCACCATGCTTGAGTCAGTTCCATTTAAGCCCAACACTTCTTCTCTGCTTTTTGTTCTTCTCCTCACTACTACTTCCTCATCTCCATGATACTTTGAAATGACTTCACAACTCTTATTTAAACAAGACATTGACTTTGGGATAATCATCAAAGTCAGCACAATACATACTTTATTTTATTACAGAGCAAATACACAAATACAACTTGACTTATTACAAAAGACTTCATACGAATCACCACACTGTTGGTGACACATATCTGGGACTTCAATCTTCTTTGAGTAACACATCATGCTTCTCAGAACATCTTCAAGATCATCCGCAACATGTGTAAATCATTCGATCATCCATGATTAGGAAGAACATCATCACCTGGAAGTAAATCTTCAACTACAAGCTCAATCTTCAATGCGGACCACCAACACAAACTGGAGACAATCTAGAGACCTCCACAAGCTTGCTTGAATCACCAAGAACATCCACACCACTTCTGCTTACTAAAATCATTTGCATCTTCATCCGGAACCTCAAGAACACATTCTGTCAACACTGTCATATTAGAATAAATGCTTGCAGACCTCCAGACCACAAACCAATTGAGTTGTCAATTCACATTGGCTTCCTAAACACTCCACCAAATCCGCACAATAGGATATTGCATTTCTAGATCTCACCGGACCTATTTGTGTCACTTTGTCACCTCTAAACACCAGCTAGAACCAGTTTTACTCATCTAGCCATAACTTCTCCAAATCTTCATGCGAACCTCTCAAATATTGACTGGATCAACTTTAGACACATATCTACAAACCCTTTGATGTGCATTCTTTGATCTTCATCTTAGTTGGGATCTTTACTTCAAAGAGCTTCACTATCTTTACTATTCTTCTCTATTTCTTGATAGGACTAATTTTCTCAATATCCTTAGCACATAGCTCATCCAACCCTTGACATCAGTGCTGGTGGTGTTCACCTAGGGTTAGGGTTTTGAATTTGAGTTTGCAAGTTCCTGTGTGTATTCCTTCAACCCTTAGTGCCTTGGTTTAAATTGTTCCTCCCTCTATGTGTAATGTTTTACCGTTTTCTCCTGTCGCGCCTAAGAGAAATGTTAAGTCTTGTATGTGCAAGTGCAAATTGTATATTGGCAGGCTTGAAAGTCTCAATTGGCTTACAAAAATGGTGAAAAAACTGAGTTATATGTATTCTAGATGCATATCGGGTAGCATATGCAAAGAGGGAATCTTTCGCAGATTCCTAGGGATATTCTGCAGTTGTATGCATTTCCAAATGCATATCGAGCTGAAAAGGAAAATGCACAAGGGCGGAATATACATTGAAGATTCTAGGAATATTTGCTGCAAGCATATTGGGTTGCATGTATATTTGGTTTGTATGTTCAGACATACAATAGTTAGATACAAAGAAAAGATACATTGCAGGTATATTATGTGGAAGTTTCTCCTTTGTATATTCGGCATACAATGGAAATGTACATTGAAAATATACAAAGGATGGTGCACATACGTTTGCTACAGTGCAGTAGAGATGCATTTGGTGGGGTCCGCCGCAGTTTTATACAAACAAGTTTGTACATATTAAATATACAAGGGAAGAATGTATGTGAAATATTCTGGATAGATTCCCTATTTGTATGTTTGTGTTTGTATATTCAGCATAGAAATAAAATATACAAGCCGATATACAAAGGAAAAAGTTGCATGGCAGACCCGAAGTCGTTTTCATTTTGTTCTAAAGCAGTGTGGCGTCTGTGGCTTGTACATTGCATTTGTATATGCGATGTGCAAGGAATTATGCAAAAGAGACAGAAAATGGGTCGGGCCCATCTTTTGTATATTTGCACTTGTATATGTGCCGATATACAAATTCATGAGGATACAAGGCCCGGACTTGAAGGTTTTTCAATTCTGATGGATAGATGCAGTGATGTCCGCCTTGTATATGTTTTGCACTTGTATGTGTGTAATATACAAAGTGATGGATGCAGGATGGAGATACAAGATGGATCCGAACTGAATTTCAGTTTGTTTTATAACATTTGAAGTCCACCTTGTATGTTGTATATGCATTTGAGTTTGCATATACAAGAGCATTTAAGGTAAAATAAAAGGAGAAAAGGTCAGCGATAGAAGGTCAAGGTGCTTAAGTGGCACAATATCATTGGCTGGCAACTCTTCATACATGTTTTGGGACCGTTGATTTCAGCGATGGGTTTTTGATCAACGGTTGGGTTTTGAACCTTTTGCGATGGTTTTCTCCTTGTGTCTATGGCCATGGTTAATCTACTTGTGCACTCACATGATTGTTAACTTGGAAGTAATTAAAACATAGCATTGTTCATTTTTTTGATTGTTAACTTTGAAAGTGATTAAGACATAGCATTGTTCATTTTCTATTTGCAAAAGATAGCAGTGATTAAACTAGAAAATAAATCAACAATGCACCAATAGCAATAAGGTCCAGTTACTTCCTTCCTAGTTAGAAAACTAAGTGAAGTTTGTTATGAAATGCACTTGTTACTTTCACCCCTAGTTAGTCTAAGTGAACTAGTCAAATCATCTAAATGACCTAATCTAGCCACTACTCCTGCAAAACTGACATTAGCTCAATAGGAAAAAATTAGAAACTGTACAACAAAAAAGTAGAAGACAGATGCGCAACACTGCAGCCTGAATGTGCAAAAACAAGGAGTGTATGTGTCTTTGTACAGAAGTGCAAGAATAGAAATTAGATGCGCAATATAACGAGGTATATGCACAATTACAACAGATGCATAGTTTGATAGAACAAATGCGCAAAAATATAGGGTAAATGCGCAACTTGGACAGATGCGCAATTATACAGAGCATATGTGCAAGTTGAAATCAGGTGTCAAAGCCAGGGATGGATGCACAACTTTGTAGGTTGGATACGCAACTACAGAGGTTAGATGCGCTAGAAAAATAGATGCGCAGCCTCGGGAGGTGTATGCACCGTTTCAGAAGTCGAATGCGCAAAAACTCTCTCTATCAGAGACTTGTTCATCACTTGTATGGACCTATCTACAAGAAAACTTAGATTTTTTTGATTAGTAGAGGAGCAAGGGCCCCACGTTGGGCACCAAAATGTGAGGGGGAGAATAGGTTAATCAATAAGATTATAAAAACCCAAACATCTACAGTTTGAAGATAAAAGGAGGATTCAAAACAATGAAAAACAATAATACCTTCACCTTTTTACCTTTCGCCTTCTGTAGTTCGCCTATCTTTCTTTGATCTTGATTGTGAAGCACTCAGAAGCTTTTGCTTGCTTGCTTGTTGAAGATGACAAAGGAAGAATGGCTGTGATACTTATGTATTTGAAGATGAGCTTTAAATACAGAAATGGATTATGAATGAGGATGCTCAAATGGGAGTAGGGGTGCCAAAGGTGCTCCAGTATCTCTGCAGCATAAGTTTACACAAAATCTAGAGATGAAATGAAGAGAAGAAGGTTGTATTTATAGAAAAAGGTGAGGGAAGATCAATGGTTGAGAAGAAAAGGAAAGATCAACGGAGGAGGCTTGTTGAGGAATGTGCATCCAATAGAAGAAAGAGACATGTCATTCCAATAGCAGTTTAGTTGAGTTAACTCTTCTCTTGATGAAGATGAGATTTGATTTTCTCTATTTTAAGAAAAGATTTGCTTTAAAGATGCTTTAAAACTGATTTTGTTTTTGCAACTCAGAGTTTTGCTTTTGTGTGACAAGAGGAAGGTTATTTTTGGAAGATAAGAATAATTTTTCGAAGAGATAGGATGCATAATTAAATAAAAGATTTATTTAATTATCTTGTAGATAAGTGAGAGGAATAAAATATAAGAATATATTTTACTTTTGTGAAGATATTTGAAGAATAAAATAAAATATAAAAATATATTTTATTTAGTGGAGGATATTTGAAGAATAAAATAAAATATAAAAATATATTTTATTTAGTGAAGGATTTAGATTTTATTTAAATAAAATTTGTATTTTATTTAAATTTGGAAGAATAAAAAGTTTTAATTAAATAATTAAATTTTTTTAATTATTTAGAAGAATGAAGTTGATGAATTTAATTAATTAAATAAAATGTAATTTATTTAATTAAATGAGAGGGGATGAATAAAATAAATAAATAAATTTATTTATTTATTGATAGAGGAATGTGAAGAATGAAATAAATATTTAAAATATTTATTTAAGTAGAGTCATGCCATTTTTAGGTGTATATATTTTGCCCCTCTTTGATGCAATGTGTTTTATCACGTTGTTTCAAAGAATAAGAATTTTTTACAGTGATATATGCCCCAGTTTGCCCCTGGTACAATTTTAACGACAGGATGCCCCCTCAGGAAATTGGACAGGAAGAAGGCAGAAGGCGTGAGACGGACAATCTCACGAAGAAGAGGGTAAAAATAGGTTAGGATGGAGAAAAATGGGATATGATTCAAAGAAATATGTGAGGACCACCCTTTTTACTTCTATTGTTATGACTATTTACATTACTGTTATTGTTACTTTTTATATTTGTGGGATAGCAGTTCCCAGAAATTGTCAAACTATTAAACTTTATTGTGATTTCAGAAAAAACTAATTGGGTGATGTTTGGATAAGTTTACATTTCAGAAAAGTTAATTAGGTGATGATGGAAAATTGTAATATGATTTCATTTATGATAATTAGAACTATGTCATGATAATGCATGTTTTTAAGTTGCTTCGGCTATGATGATTATATGTGGATACTGATCTTGTAATTTAGTGTGCAAGGTTTACTAATCGAACCACAGATTTCAGAGATCATTCCGCACCTTGTTATTGTTATTCCCTGTTAAGCTGATCTGGTTCCACGAGGAACCAAGATCTTTCTGTGTTTGATGTGATGTTGTAATGTGGTCTTTCGATGGTCGAGTGGGTTTGGTTACTTTCTTGTAACAATATTTTATGATTTGTGTTGTAAAAAGTTTGAATTTGAATTTCTTTATTTTATTTAAATTTTTGAGGCCTTTTCATGTGGTTTACCTTGACCATGGGTGTCCTGGATGGGTTAAAGTTGACCCTGGGTTATACACCATGGGTCCAGGGGCCCATTTGGCATGGGTAACCCTTGAGTAACCTCCATCTAGTCATCTTAACTTCCCCCTGAAGTTAAGTGGCGAAAATTGGAGGTATGGAGGGGACAAGATGGGTTGTACCAACACCCAACCCATCCCTCTTCATTCCCCAAGGTAAGAGATGACTACAAACCCATCCATTATTGAAGGATTGACTTGAAGTCACCTTCTCCATTAGTGAGATTCCCCCATGTGTTGTGGGGCCATCCATGTGAAGGAGGGAAGAAGAGGCATGGGTCACCTATCTTTTCCTCCTTTAACTCCTTTTATTTCTCCCATGCGTAAGAGAAATGACATGAGGAGAGGGATAAGGAGTACTCTAGGGATGGGTGAGTGACATAAGCCACCAGGACAGAATAGTGGTTTTGGGGGAGAGTGAGGAGGTGACAAGTGTCACCTCCCCATTCCTCAAAACTGAAAAAGAATTTGGGTTATTTGTTTCCAATTTTGGGATGAGAGTGAGTGAGTTGAATTTTGGGGAGAGTTTTATTATTATTGCCAGAGAATAGGAAAGCTAGCTGGGAGGAGAGAAAAGAGAGAGAGGAGTTGTTGGCTAAGGTTGGAAGAGAACTTAGTGGAGCTCTGCAACAGTTTCATTCCAGGAGGGCTTTGTAAGGTTGGTTTGATGTTTACCTTTCTTTCGTATATCTGAATGTGTATGAAAAGTGTGTGAAAGATGCTTATTTGTTTGTGCTTTTAGAGTTGTTTTCTGTGGGGTTTGTTGTCGGGCTGTTTGACAGAGCTTCTCCCACTTGGGAGAAATGCTCATCAAGTTTGGGGTAGGGGAGGAGAGATCCTCCTCGGGTGCATACCTGTTTCCTTCTTTTGGGATGTTGAAAGCCTTGAGGGCATGTATCTGTGACTGTATCTTTGACTTGAGAGTCAAATACAGATTTCTTATTGTGATCAAACTTGGTTTGAGGCCAAGAGAAATTGTGTTGGTTAAAATATCTGTAAGGGTGACACTCTGGAGTCGAGTGTGTCCACTCTTCTGCCCCTTATGAAACTCACTGTAGTTGAGTTTCCATGTTGTGTAATTTACCCACGGGTGTTTGTGTGCTTTGGGTTTGTTGTTGTCCCTGTTGTGAAGTGGAGTGCTTGAGTTACCCAGGTGTGAGTATGGTCTCCCTAGCTCGGGGGTGACCCTCTTGCGGGTCTACGGAAGGGAGGAGAGCTAGATGAGTGGTGTTTTCTTCTTTGTTTGTCTTTGATACGTAGGTTTCCTCTTGGAGCTTCTGGTTGGATTTGGAGAAGTTATATTTATGAAGAAACAGTTTATTCTTCTTTGTTATGAGAATTAGATCATGTTCATTTCATAAGAGTTGAAGAGAGAGCACCTCTCTTGATATTGTTGTAATTTATTGTCACCCTGGGAGTGAAGGAAATAACCTCCCTGATCATGTTATTGGGAGTGACTGTTACTTAGTTGTTACATAACTTCTTTTGTAAGTTGGTTGGGAGAAGGAAATCCTTATCTTTCATCTTGTTAAGGGTAGTGAAATAGTTGTTCTTATTGTATTGTGTATGATGTAATTATTTACCTCGAATTTCATATGGAAAGTTTGAAGTTAAAAAGAAAGTCTTACTGTATTAAATGTGTTAGTGAAAGGAAGAGATCTTTACTTATTTACAATCAAATCTGAGCTGGTTTGTAATTATAAGGATAGATTGGATTAATTAGTTGAAGGGTCAGTTTTATAGTTCATTGTTATAATGGAAAAGACAGTTTTAAATGTTTAAGTTTCTTCTTCATAAATAATGTTTTCAGTTATTTTGTGAAGTTTAGAGAAAGTCTATTATATATTTACTTTTGTTGTCCAAGAGTTGAAATGGACATTTATTAATTTCAGAAATAAACTGATTAAAACTTCATTTCTTAAGTGTATATATATATAGTCTTTATTGCATTTCTTATATGATCATTTTACAGAATATAAGAAACTGAATAAATGGTTTAATTTGAGAAAATGAAGTGGTATTATGAAAATAAAATATATATACATATATATAATAATTGTTATTTAATTATCATTAAAACAGAAACTGAATATATTGTTGAGTTTGAGAAGATGAAGTGATACTATGAAACTGAAATATATATAAATATATATATATATAAATATATATATATATAAATATATATATATATAATAATTGTTATATATCTAACATTAAATATTAATGATGCAAATTAAACTCATGAAAATTTGCAATAGAAATTCGCGGAGCGAAACTTGAGGTCGCTGTGTGTTAAAACACAGTCGAAAACATTTTATGGTGGGCAGTGGGGAGTGAATCCCCACCGCAGTGTCTTTTTATGTATTGAGGTGTGGGGAGGGGCGGAGCCCCACCCACACCCCACATCGTGGGATGTGGGTGGGGCTCCGCCCCTCCCCACATCCCCCTGCCTTTACACCCCGCGGAGCTCAAAACTCCGCTGCCACGCTATCTCCGCCGTGCCCTTCGCACTGCGACCTCCACGGAGCCTCCAGCCCCGCCACCATCTGTGCTCCCCGCAACCTTAAACGTGGTCCTCTCTGCTTCAGCCGAGCCTACCTCCGCCCACCACTGTCCATTGCAGCCTCCGCCGCCATGCCTCTTCCTCCCCTGCATACAATATAAACTTCCTTCTCAATAATGTGTATTTAGGGTTTAAAACCCTATTTTATGTGTTGAACAAAACAACCAAAGGATTTATGTTATTTTCCATGGTTGGCTTTTATTTTATAAAGTGGAGAACCTCTTATTAATAACAACTATGGTATATAATTGTATATATATATATATATAATTATATTATATAAAAAAAAAACAAATAGAAGATTAATACTAGTTTAATAGAAAGGTAACTTATTAAGATAACTTAATAATTGCACTATTAGTAATTATAATAAACAACATTAATTATAACAACAGTAATTTTAAATAGGAGAAATGTAATTGAGTATATGTATGTTTATATATATACGATCTTATATATATATATACATATAAATATATCATTACATATTTATAATTTTTTTTAAATGATTACGATTTTCAGAGAGGCCGTTTTCTCTTAACGTTAATAAGAGAAAAGAAAATTATAATTTAACGAGAGCATAAAGGAATATACTGTATTACTCCGGGAAGAGTTTCTCGGAAGTTTCATCTATCAACGCGATTCAATAACCCAGAAAATGAAGAGGAAAATTACACGTCACCTTGCTTAAAAGATCACTGGAAATAAACTTAAGAAGCCATCATAGACATTCCATGTGAGGCCATTTTAATCTCAACTGTAGTAAATGTCCATATAAGTAAACCTGTAAGAGAGTCAGAAGAAGAAAAAGTAACATTGGAAAACACAGAGGAGAAAATGCGCGGCATTTCCCACATGGGATAAGAGAACTAAGTTGATGGACCCTCCTGCCAAAATTTGCTTAGGAACAAGTTTAATTAATACAAATGAAGAGGAGAAACCTAGATCAGAGAAGACTAGGAGACCGAGTCCAGCGAAGTAGTAAACCAGCCTATGTGACCTGGACCATCCGGAAGTTAGGTTCAATGTCAACAATAGATGCAGTGATAACCCTGATTGATGTCAAATATGAAGAAAGGACCGGATAAACATAAAGAAAGCATAGACAACGAAAGAGAGAGAGACCGAAATATAAACAAACTAAATTATCAGAAAAATAGTTAAGGTGAGCGCGATAAAAATACAATCAAAATTAAGACCCAGAGAAAAGGGAAGAGAGAGCAAACGAACCACCTTGTTGAGAATGCTAAGTCGAAGGAGGAGTATATTTCAGGAAGCAAGAGAGGAGACAGACAACCGTGCCTTGTTGAAAAATGATTAAATAGGGAGATCATGAGTCAGTTTAGTCGGAACAAGGCGTCATGGGAAGTTGTTAATCTATCAGTGAACCACGTGCGTAATATAGTGTTGAGTAATTCCCACTTACGCCGTAAGGCGTTATGCTGCCGGAATTCTGTCAAGATTTAGGTGTAGGAACCTGGAGATTATAAACTTTGTAGCGTCGTTAACGGCATCATAGAGACCCCCTTGTTGGTCTGCTTGCATCTAGTTGCACGTAATTGTACTTGTACCCCACCGACAACTGTAGTGTTTTCACCTTGAGCGAACACCATCGAGCATGCTTACGCATGCGAGGGGCTTTTTAGGGAAGCATGAGAAATTTTTTTTGATATTTCGTATCATAACCACATGACAAATGTGGCTATGACACATATGATGTGTGTTGTGACCACATGGAAAATGTGGGCATGACAAAATAGACATGGGAAGTAGCCACAGACGTCATGCAATCAAGTATGGGTCACTTGCTATATATCGGAGCTGGGGCCACATATTTTATTCATTTGTACACTTGTCCATAGTTGATTTGTCCTTTGGAGAGCTTAGGAGAGCATGGTAGCCAGACAAATGGATATTTTGCGTGAGGAGCATCGGTTTGAGTAGATTCGACAGTTCGATCATCCAGTAGAGGCAGGACCCCTAGTATGTGATTCTTCAAAACTTGTCAAAAGTTGATTTTTATGTGTATTAATGGCTAGGAAAGACCAACTAGGGCAGATGCACAAAAACTCCCATTTGGCGCATATGCGTGCCGAAATGCGCATGTGTTGCGGAATGGCACATTTATGCTGCAAAGTGGCATATTTGTTTATTTTGCACATTTGATCCCGAAATGTGCACATTTGATACTTTTGCGCTTTTGATCAATTAAGTGGCGCATACATCTAGAAATTGCGCATATGTGCTTTGAATGAGCACATATGATAGTGTTGCACATGTGATTCCTGAAATGGTGCATTGGTTGGAAATTTGTGCATTTGATAGAGGAAGTGGTGCATGTGCCAGAATGGTGCATACGCATCAGAAAGTGGCGCATTCACGGTGAAGTGGCACTTTTGGTATGAAACGATGCATTTGCCACCTGGATTGGCACATTTGCACTTAGGAAAATCAGTTGACTTAACGAAATTAACCCAATTGGCATCCTGATCGATGCATCAATTGATTAGCGATCTCCAAGATTGTCGAGAATCTAGTCAAGAGATGATATGCTATTTTGATTAATTTAATATGTTAAGCCAATGATAGGATAGCTTGATTGCTTTGAGTAGGTCTGATATGGATATGGATTTCACTGACAGTTCGTACATCACAGGAGTTATTCCCGTTGCCGTTGTTGCAGCGGTATATGCTGACCAAGATGGATTGGGAGGCTCTAGGTGCTATGGGTTTGTATCATGTGCTCTTCATGCCCGAGGTTCGCATGAACCAGGCAATGATGACTACATCCGTGGAGCGATTCCACAACGAGGATGGGACCTTCCATCTTCTGACGGGAGAGATGGCCATTACTCTGGAGGATGTTTATCAGATTTTGCACCTCCCTATTCAGGGAGAGTTGGTTGAGTACGAGTCACAGCGTGACGCTGGGCTGGAGGAGTGCAGGCATGTTTTTGATGATCCAGAGTTGGTGGGGAAGGAGATCTTGTGGCAGGACATGCATGACTACTATGACTACTTCCCAGGCATAGTGGCTGGACTAATCGGTGGTGTAGTATGCCCCGATAGGAGAGTGCATGGCTTCCCTATTAGATGGGGACAGGTGCTGGAGAGTATGATCACAGACAGGACCCGGTATGCTTGGGGTGTGTGCGTGCTTGCACACTTATATAGAGACATGCATCAGGCAGTGTACCACCGAGGTTCTAGTTTATCAGCAGGCGCGTCGCTGTTGCAGTTTTGGTTGTGGGAGCACATTGCAATCACACGGTCAATATGTGTTTTTCACAGGCAAAGGGGTGAGCCTTATAGTTACGGTTATGCAGGTGTGATTTCCCAGCACAGGCTGGGGACGCTTGAGTACTGGAGGCATGCTTTTGATGGACTAGATGCAGTTGTCTAGCGGCCATATATTGACTGCGAGGTATGGGATGACGAGGCAGATGAGCTACCTTATTGCTTCCAGATGAGATGGCTTATTGGCAGGACTCGGTATATTTTGGAACGACAGATTGTCAGCTGAGTTCAAAGATAGTTTGGCTGAGTTTAGGGTAGACCACAAGGGGAGGCACGCTTTGCCAGGATGCATGTAGAGAGGTATAGGTGGGGTCCCGTGGCATCTTACGAGGAGGCATTGGCTAATTTTTAGTAGATTCCCTATGCAGCCTGGCCGATGAGGAGAGACATAATGGATGCTGGCGTGACACCAGACTATGAGGAGTGGTTCACAGCACATCCATTTCCTAGATACTCAGGTCCTAGAGAGTTGGCTCCTTGTATAGACGAGGGTGATTCAGATGGGGAGCGTGCAGCTGGTAGGAGGAGGGGAGGATGGAAGAGGAGATGGAGGAGGAGGTGGAGATGAAGGTGGTGATGGAGGTGGGGACAAAATGAGACAGCGACGGAGGTTAGGAGAGGGACAGGCTGGTGAGCAGGTAGTCATGCAGCCACAGGCTACAGGACAGGCACAGGCTCAGGCGCAGGTGCTAGTTTAGCCAGAGGTAGCACAAAGACAGATGCCGCCACCATAGTAGGGGGCTCAGCCAATACAGGGATAGGTGCCAGCGCAGCAGGTGGCACAAGCAGAGTAGGCTCCACAGCCTGATGTGCAGCAGCAAGTTATTGTGTCACTAGGTAGCTGAGGGCTCATTTGAGAGCAGCAGAGTCACGGAGAGAGTCAGATGTGACTCAGTTATCAGAGTTGACCAGAGAGAGAGACGCAGCCTTAGCCAGTATGTGGGCTATGAGGGCAGAGCAGGATGTAGCCATGATGGCTATGGGCACAGATGGGACATCTAGTTTTTTGGTTTCACAGGTGCAGCAGGCACAGGCACAGGTGGTCCAGGTGCAGATTGAGCTTACTAGAGCCTAGGCACAGGCTCAGTACTATAGAGGGTTATATCACGGAGCTGTGCCAGCAAGTCAAAGAGCAACGAGCTTTAGGAGCCAGTCAAAGGCAGTGCAGAGAGCAGGTGGGTCTCAGTCTGTAGGCTCAGTGAGGGGCCCACCGCCAACAGGGGGGATAGAGGAGCGGCTAGTGTGAGGAGCAGCATGCCCCAGTAGCAGGGTTAGACAGACCCAGATACTTGTACCAAATTTTTGTTGTATTGTAGCACATTTGTGATAGAGGCCTGAGATAGGCGATATATGTACTTGTATTCTGAGACATGTATCACCATTTGTTGTATATATTTATGACATGACTATGAGATTGGATAGAGATTGTGATATATTGTACATTTGGACATGTGTTTGATGTTTATGATGATGTTGTTGTTTCTTGATCTATATGCATGGGCTATATATGTGATGCTTTGATGTTTATATGCTATGGATGCAGCTTATCTTATGATGTGTTATATGTGATGCATACTGAATGAATGATTTTGATTTATGCAAATGCTAATGTGGATGGATATGATTTATGTAGTTCTATATGTATGTGACCTATGTTTTTTATTTTCTTTGGATATGATATGTGGATGACCTAAAAAATGTATGGAAATTGATCTAATGCAGTTATGTATGCAGATGATGTAATCATATGAATGACTATCCCATGTGATAGGATATGTAACTTATATGCTATGTTTTTGATATGTCCAAATGTACTCAATCGACACAGAGATGATATATACGATTGGAATAGAGGAAGATGAAGAAATACTGACTTTTGTGTGATATACTGTAGGATTTGCTTTATTGCATGGATGATATGGATTTGCTAGATATGAGACGGAAACGGATGCGGATTTGTCATCTTTGCAAGACTTTTACTTTCATCATTGGGCACTTTTTGGTATTTTTCACTTTTTGGAATGTGGTAAGAAAATACAAGCATCTAGGTATAATTAGACTGAGATGACCTGAGTATTGCTTACCTAGATTTTGATATAGCAAGTTGATACAAGCATCTAGTCAAACTTGAATTTAGATGACCTGAGTACTTCTTGTGTTTTAACAGACAAGGATTGCCCCTTTTCACATTACTAAAGTTTAATCCACAAGCAGCAGACAAAGAAAATGATTATGCCCCCATCATAGCATCTCTAGCTTTTGGCATCCTTGAGTAGCATAGGAAGACATAATGACAAAAATTCAAGACCTTGTAAATTAACCTGTGGACAAAACTTCTTTGCATTAGATGTGTCTTTTGCCATAATTGAGATAGAATTGTTTTGAGTGTTTCGGTATGGTGCTATGCTTTGTTTAGGATAGGTTGATGTTTTGAGCCAAGGACTTTTGTTGTTGGGTAGCTCATTTTGTTTGCGCTTGTTTTGTCTAGTGAAAGGTATCACAATCCTTATTGGTATCCTCTTAGAAAAGTGGCATTCAAGAATCCAAATCTGTAACTAGGTCAAGGAGTTGCCCCTAGTTTAGACAAGGATCAACTTATTATGGGTGAGACGACAAACAGATATGGAGAGACGGACCCTAATGGACTGACCTAGTGCCTCGGGGGCTCATTGCTACATGGCCTTGCCTACATGATGTCACAGAGGCAACGTAGTTTGGGGTAAACCCTGATGGACCTAAGACCTAGGTGATGGTGAAGATGCAGAGATGGTATGGACCCAAATACATAGAAGGACTAGACACAGGACAGATGGGATAGTGGAGTGGAGTGAAGTGAAGTGAAGCCTCAGGGGCACATTAAGAATGGCCTTGCCTACGTGATAACTTAGAGGCGACGTAGTTCGACAATAGTCCAAAGGACTAGTTAAAGATGAACGATATGGACACAAGGGATATGAAGTCGGTACCTATCCTAGGCGCTTGTTTGCCAGGTTTTCACCGTAGGATGATTTTTTTTATTTTTTTTATTTTTTTGTTTTATTTTAGATCACTTTTTCAATTTTTTTTTGGATTTTTTCAGGACTCCCTTACATTGGGGTTTTCAAGTATAGAACTTGCAGAGGTGCATGCTGTTGATAGGATCATCGAATAGTTCACCTTCAGATGTAGCCAATTGATATGCCCTCGATCCATAAGCTATGATGACGACATAGGGACCCAGCCAGTTAGGTTCAAATTTTCCTTTCTTTTCTCGATCTTGCTGATTTCTAGGATTTTCTCTTAAGACTAGGTCACCCACTTGGAATATCCAGGGCTTTACTATGTGATTGTAGCTTCTAGACATGCGCTGTTGATATGCTTTTAGATGGTTAAAGGCCTATTGCCTTCTCTCTTTGAGGAGCTCTAACTCTTGGAGTCTGGTCACTCTATATTCTTCATCTGATATGAGGCCTTTTAGTGAAACTCGCAGGGATGGGATCTCGACTTCAATGGGCAAGATAGCTTCAGGTCCATAAACTAGGGAGTATGGTGTTGCACCTGTGGGTGTGCGGATGCTTGTGCGGTAGGCCCACAGCACGGGATTGAGTTGGACATGCCAGTCACGGCCAGCATCATTGATAGTCTTTTTTAGGTTTTCAGGATGGTTTTATTTGATGCCTCAGCTTGGCCGTTACCTTGTGGGTAGTAGGGGGTTGAAAAGCAGTGCTGGATATGGAATTTGTCGTATAGTTCCCTGACATCTTTATTTTTGAAGGGTCGTCCATTATCAGTGATGATGGATGAAGGGACACCATAACGACAAATGATATAGTTCAGGATAAATGAGGCAATCTGTTTGCCTGTGATGTTGGCTAAGGGCACGGCTTCATTCCACTTCGTGAAGTACTCTATGGCAGTGATGATGAATTTATGGCCGCTTGAGGAAGGAGGGTGGATTTTGCCCACTAAGTCAAGTCCCCACTGACAGAAAGGCCAAGGAGTTGTCAACGGTTGTAGCTCTTGCGCTGGTGCGTGTATCAGGTTCCCATGAATTTGGCACTTTTTGCATTTCTTTACAAACTGATAGGAGTCTTGTTCCATTGTTGGCCAGTAGTATCCCATGCGTATGAGTTTCTTGGCTAGAGTAGGGCCACTAGAGTGAGTCTCGCATATCCCTTCATGTATTTTGCTTAGAGTAGTTTTATATTCCTCTCTATCTAGACACCTAAGGAGAGTACCATCGAGACCTCGACGATATAGGGTGTTAGCGACAATGGCATACCGGGATGCCTGCCAGATGGAGGTTCTTATTTGGTTGCTAGAAAGGTCGGGTGGGAGGGTATTCTCTTTTAGGTAGGCAAATATTTTACCATAGAGTGGGGAATTGGTTCCTACGATGTGGCATATGATATGGGACTTTGGGGTGTCATAAGCAGGATAGGAGACTGCCTCTACTAGGAACTCATACCATGTTTGATTAGCTGGTATGTCGAGGAGAGATGCGATCGTGGCCATTGCGTCTGCAGCTTTATTCTCAATCCTTGGTATCTGTTCGAAAGATATCTTGACAAAATATTCCTTGAAGTCATCTACACTTCATTTGTAAGGAATCAGTTCCTCATCCTTCGTTTGGTAGTCATCATTTACTTGGTTGATGACCAATTGTGAGTCACCATAGACTTGAAGTTCCTTGATGTTCCACTCAACTTCTAGCTTGATACTGATGACTAGAGCCTCGTATTCTGCTACGTTGTTAGTGCAAGGGAACGTTAATCTGTATGACTTTGGAATAGTGTCACCATTAGGTGTGATTAATAAGATACCTGCCCCCGATCCATGTTGAGAGTAGGAGCCATCAAAGTACATTTTCCAGTTTGCTGTGTTGACAAAAAAGATAGATTCATTTGGAAATTCAAAGCTCAGGGGGTTGTCATCTGTTAAAGGTGCATCTGCTAGTTGATCTGCAAGCACTTGTCCTTTTATTGCTTTTTTATCCACATATTCAATCTCGAACTCACTGAGAAGCATGACCCATTTGGATAATCTACCTATTAAGGCAGCCTTGTTGAGTAAGTATTTTAGTGGATCAATCTTTGCGACCAATTTAACAGAGTGTGACAGCATGTAATGTCTCCATTTTTGTGAGGCAAATACAACAGCTAGACATGCTCTCTCTATTGGTGTGTATTGTAATTCGTATCTGACGAGTGTTTGACTAATGTAGTAGATAGCCTATTCTTTCCCATCATAGTTCTGTTGAGCAAGGAGAGCTCCTAGAGCCATTGGTGTAGCTGAGATATACAGTAATAGAGGCTTGCCCTGAGTTGGTGGCATTAATACTGGTGGCTTCATTAGGTACTCCTTTAGCTGTTGAAATACTTGCTCACATGACTCATTCCATTTGAAGGGTACATTTTTGTGTAGTAGATGAGAGAATGGGTGGCACTTGTTTGCCAGTTGGGAAATGAACCATCTAATACACTATAGTTTTCCTTGTAGAGATCTTAGTTGAGTGAGATTCTTAGGAGGTGGCATTTCCATGATGGCTTTTACCTTAGCAGGATCAACTTCAATACCATTTGCAGACACTATGTATCCCAATAGTTTGCCTGACGTAACTCTGAATGCACACTTCTTTGGGTTAAGTCGAACATTGAACTGTTCCAGTCTATTAAAGATCTTGGCTAGTACTGCTAGATGCCCTTCTCTTGTGAGATACTTTGCTAGAATGTCATCGACGTAGTCTTCCATTATAGTATGCATCATATCGTGGAAGATCGTTATCATGGCTCTCTGATATGTTGCCCCAGCATTTTTCAGACCAAACGGCATAACACACCAGCAGTAAGTACCCCAAGGACATGTGAAGGCAGTTTTGTGTTGGTCCTTAGGTGTAATCTTTATCTGGTTATATCCTGAGAAACTTTCCATGAGTGACAGCATAGTGTGTCCTGTTGTAAGATCGACAATCATGTCTATGTTGGGCAGGGGAAGTCATCTTTGGGACAAGCCTTGTTCAAGTCTCTGAAATCATTGCATATTCTGACCCTACCATCTGGTTTAGCCATCGGTACTATATTCAAAACCCATTCAGGATAGTCGATAGGCCTGATAAATCTGACGTCTAACATCTTCTTTAGTTCCTCTTTTACCATGAAGGCCACATGTGGATGCATCTTTCTAAGTTTTTGTTTGACTGGTTTAGCTCCCAAAGCTAGAGATAAATGATGCATGATAAGATTTGGATCTAGTCCTAGCATGTCAGCGTCTGTCCATGCAAAGTTGATCTATTTTCTTTTGAAGAAATCTATAAATGTTGGTTTTTCATGTGTTGTTAGAGCCTTTGCCATGTGGACCATTCTTGGATTATCACCTATGTTGACATTGATTGCTTCTACTAGTTCTATCAAGATCAACGATCTCTCCTGATGTGTAAGATTGGGGAGAGGGTCAAGCCTTCCATCCTTCAGTGCCTCAGAGAGGTTTTCACCATTGGATACGTCTTTATTTTTACTATTTTGATGATCTAACACTACCGCGGAGCAATTTTCACCGTTAGATCATTCTTTTATTTTGATGTTTTTATGACTGAAAGGCTTGGCTCTCTCTCCAAAATAGGCTTTCTCGTTGAGTTTAATAGCATAGCCAGCTATGTGGTCTCCTGTAGGTAAGTGATCTCTAAGCTCAAGGTAATCGATTATTGCATCATCGTTTTTGAAGGTGTCTAGTTCCGGGGTGGTACCTTCTAGGTTCCAGTCGATAAGTTCAGGGTACACCAAAGGTAAGGGATCATTAGGTTGGTCTGGTTCAATGGCGTTGATGGTTAGGATAGAGTTATTGAAGGAGCGGACAAAGTCTGTGATGGTACTCTCTATTAGCGGGTCCGTCAAGGGGGGAAACATTCCTTCCTCACGATTTTCACTATTGTTGCTATGCGGGTCAGACTCTAATGACCTAGCCCTTGGACCTTGTCTCTCGTTGGCATGGGTCGGGCCGTACTCGTGGACAACGTCTATATCCTTTTCATCACAAGACATCTCAGAGAGGCTATCACATTCATACTCATTAGAGTTAGTTTTGCTCCCCATTTGCATTCTCTAAATTTGTTCAACCAGATTGCTAGTGGATACTTCTGGTTGTTTGCCTTTGTTCTTGTTGGTTCTGTTGTTTCTTGATGCTCTAATGTAGCCTAGCCCTGTAGTCTCTCAGGCTATTAATGTATGAGGTTGGATGGGTTTAGTGATGCCATCGTTTCTTGAACCAAGTGGACCGTGTCCTTTATACCCCATTCTCTGTAGCATTTGAAAGCCTTGACCATATTGTGTCATTTGTATAATGGGATGGTCATGTTGTGTTGAGGAGCTAGCTTCATCCTTGTATAGCCATTGTAGGATATCTTTTTCATCACTTTCATCTTCTAGGCTTCCCCATTTCACAAATGGTCCTTTGGTTGGCTTATCCACTGTGGGTGTTTTTAAGATAGGTCTCTCATAGGATCGAGGAGATAGAGGCAGTTGTGCCGAACAGAGGGACTGAGATATCGTGTACTCACCCAAGCCTTTATCCTTGAGTTGGAGTTTGGGTTGAGATGCCCCTGAAGAGGAAGCAAGTGTAGCTAGGTCAACATGAGAGGAGGATGAAGCAGAGGCATGGTTATTGGGGATCACAACTTTTGGTTTGGGCTGAATGGAGTTGCAGTATTGATAGGGGTTAGGATCATTTTGGATGGTGATCTGTTGTCCTTCATGTGGGAACTTGATATATTGATGGTATGTAGAAGGTACTGCTTTCAAAGCGTGGATCCATGGTCACCCAAGAAGAATGTTGTATGCTAGCTCCATGTCAAGGACTTGACAAGCTACATCTTTCACTATGGGGCCCACTCTGATTGGTAGGGTAACAATTCCTTTAGACATTCTTTCTTCCTCATCATAGGCTTTTATGGTGATCTTTCTTTTCAGATCTATAGCCTTCTCTGAAAACCCCAATGTAAGGATTAGCTTCAATGTGCAGATATTCAAACTAGCCCCTTCATCGATTAGGACTCTTTTGATCTTGTGCTTGTGTATGAAAGCTTCAATGTGAAGGGAGGCGTTATGGGGTTGAGTGATAGATATATCATCCTTCTTAGTGAATGATACGGAGTGCGGTGAGGTGATGTGACTGACCATAGTTTGGAATTTCTCTTCAGCTAGGTTCGTGGGAACGGAGGCTTCTGCTAAGGCTTTGTCAAGTATAGACCTATGAGAAGGAGATAGACGCATAAGTTCCAACATGGAGATGTGTGCAGGTGTTTTGTGGAGTTGATCCACAATACTGTATTGGCTAGACGGAGGAGCAGAAGCTCCTCTAAGGGTGACCCTGTTACTACAGGTAGTAACATTGCAATCCAGATCCTTGTTGATAGTGATCACATTGATGTGTGACTCACCTTCTGAGATATGGTTAACAACATAGTCGAAACTGACATTTGTGTAATTTGTGTTGTTAGAGCCACTGTTATTTCTGTTGGAAGGTCCTCCCTACTCATAGTTAGGAAGAGGATCCTTGAATGTCTGATGATTGTTGTTGGAGGTATGTCCATGAGATTGTCTGTTAATGGATATTTTATTTTGCTTTATTAGGTCTTGGATTATATGCTTGAGTGCAATACAATCATTTGTCTTGTGCCCCCTATTTCGGTGGTATTTGCAAAAGTCATTGCCATTCCACCAACAGGGTTTGACCTTTGGTTTGTACTCTCATGCTGAGGGAAGCGTTATGAGATTGTTGGTGATTAGCTTCCGTAGGGCAGTTTCTAGTGACTCATCCAAAGGTGTGAACGTTCTCCTAGGTTGAAAGTTGGTAAACCTAGATTCGGTATTTCTTGGTTTGTTTTACGGGGGGTTATTTTGAGGTACTGATAGGTTGAAAATTGGTTGCTTAGGTGCCGCATTCTTGGCATCCACCACCTCATCATTCACAACATTCTTGTTTTTCGTCAAGAATCTAGGTTTGTCATTGTTGGTGTTGGTGTTTGGAGTGTCTTTATAGAGCTTGATTTGACCTTTCACGATTAGGGCTTTTTCTATGATAAGGCCCATCTCAATGACCTTGCTAAAAGAAGTAGGACATTGGATTTGGATTTGGTAGCTTAGGTCCGTTTGCAGATTGTGGACAAACATTTCTAGCATTTGTTTCTCCGGCATTTGGTGTGGGCACTTGCTTGCCAGTTGTCTCCATCTCTGTAAGAAGGCAGCGAAAGATTCTCCTCCTTTCTGTTTGGTGTTACAGAGATCCAATATTGAGATGTCGTGCTCAATATTGTATGAGAAGTGGGTGACAAATTTGTTGACAAGTTCATTGAATGTTTTAATACCAGGTGGCAGTCTAGAGAACCAATCCATGGCTTGTCCTCCCAAGCTCTGTGGAAATAGTCGCATAAGGTAAGTGTCGTTATGTGCAACCTCTAGACAAGTAGCATTGAACTCTCTGATATGATCTCTTGGATCGCCCTTCCCTCAATACTTATCAAATTTAGGCATCTCAAATCTTGAGGGGAAGGGAATCGTGATTAAGGACCTATCAAAAGGATATGGTGAAATATTCTCTAGGGTGTAGTTTTTAGTCGATGTTCCCATTTTCATGTCTGAAATTTGTTGTTTGAGAGCTTCATATTTTTGGTTTATTAGACTTATGGCATCCAAGGAGTCAATTGCTACTTTTCTCTTATCCGTGGGTATTTCATCATGTCTACTTCCTTCAGGGATTCTTTCTTCATCAGTTTCTTTGAGAGCCTCCATGTCATAATCCTTAGGGAGTTTGGCTCCTTGACTTGCTAGATGTAAAAAGAATTTTGTTGGGTCTTGGGCCAGCACCCCTTCTAATAGGCGTTGAAATTTTGGGTCATGCTGTGTGTGGAGGATCTCATCCATGGAACGTTCTTCATCACTTTCATGACCGTTGAGGACACTTTTCTCTACCATTTCTAACTATTTTTGTTTTTGTAATCTTGTCAAGACCATGCAAGGTAGTAAAGAGATGGGATGAAATGAGATTTTGAGCAAGGTGCTAGGATGAAAGAAGGTTTTAGCAAGGTTCTTCTTAGATCTAAGTGGTGCCAAACAAAGTGGAATACACAAAAGTGATAGTCAAAAGCTAGGATGTTAGGAATCCGTTACTTGATGTTGACTAGCTTTACACAACCCCCCTAGTGGAGTTCCGAAAGGATAAGTAATCCTTGATATTAGAGCCTCACTAGGTTTTTGTTTGAGATTTGGTTTTGATCAAGAATAATTTGGCTATAACCTTGTTAGAAATTTGGAAGAAGATTTTGGCGAGATTTTGGATGAGCAAGCAGCTATGGTGCGGAGGAGAAGGAGAAATGGTTGATTTGCAAGGTCTCAATTAGATTTTTGAAAAATTGAATAGATTTGAGATGGTTTTTGAAACGTTTTCAACAGTTTTGCTCTTGGAAGGTACTAAATTTTGTTCTCTGGTTCAAATGCGCAACAATAGGAGTCAAATGCGCCAGAAGTCAGAGTGAATGCACAATTTTGTGTTTGTTTAAATGCGCCACAGAATCAAATGCACAAGAAGTCAAAGCAGATGCACAAGAAGTCGAGGCAAATGCGCAATTCTGGCTTTTTCACTTGTTTTCTCTAAATTTTGGAAAATTTTGGATCGTTTTCAAGATTTTTGCTATTTTTGGTTTGAAAAATTTGGTGTTTCTAATGATGTTGATGTTCAATTATGGCAAAAGCACAGCAAACACATAGAAGTTTTCCATGATTTTTATCTTTTTATATTTTTTTGTGTTTTTGGACTATTTTGACTCAAAGGCAAGTACAACCCAGGCTGGATGTGACAATATTTGTTGAATCCTCTAGCTGTGCCACTCAAAGCGTGTAGCTCTAGAATCTGGTAGCACTGGCTCCCCACCACGGCACTCACTTCTCACACATACCAGATTCAGGTTTCTTTAGGCTCGTCCCCACACTGAACCTTAGGATTGTCCTTGCTACCTCTACTAAGAGTCACTTGAATCGAGGCCGCTTCAAGGGCTCTGCCCTTGCATCAACAAATAGGGGTTTTTGGCTTGCTACACAACTGGTTTTTAGTTAGGGCAACCGTTCGAGTGGTTACATGTGCGGCGGCACTACTCTTCGTTATGGAGTCTCCCAGCCTCAAAGGGTTATGCCTATGAGGGTTTTGGGGGAGGTTGGTCGTCGGTGTAACACAGTAGCACTCGTTGCTTGAGGTTTTCACCCCAAGCACAATTTATTTTAAGTGGCTTGGTAGGGCTTGGCTTTAGCTTGTTACCACTCAGGGTCGTTCCCACTTGGACAAGTGTGCATCCAAGGGCAAGCCCCCCTAAGGGTTTGATAAAAAGAATGACAAGTCTGGCACTTTGATCACCCAATTAAGGGGAGCGCATAAGCCTATTGTGATTCACAAGCACAGAGTACAGTGGTTAATCTAACCTAGTTAAAAATAGAAAAACTAAATGAGTTAATCTACTTGTGCACTCACACGATTGTTAACTTGGAAGTGATTAAAACATAGCATTGTTCATTTTTCTGATTGTTAACTTTGAAAGTGATTAAGACATAGCATTGTTCATTTTTCATTTGCAAAAGATAGCAGTGATTAAACTAGAAAATAAATCAACAATGCACCGATAGCAATAAGGTTTAGTTACTTCCTTCCTAGTTAGAAAACTAAGTGAAGTTTGTTATGAAATGTACATGTTACTTTCACCCCTAGTTAGTCTAAGTGAACTAGTCAAATCATCTAGATGACCTAATCTAGCCACTACTCCTGCAAAACCAACGTTAGCTCAATAGGCAAAAATCATAAACCGTACAACAAAAAAGCAGAAGACAGATGTACAACACTGCATCCTGAATGCGCAGAAACAGGGAGTGTATGCGTCTTTGTATAGAAGCATAAGAATAGAAATCAGATTTGTAATATAATGAGGTATATATGCAATTACAACAAATGTGCAGTTTGACAGAACAAATGTGCAAAATATAGGGTAAATGCGCAACTTAGACAGATGTGCAATTATACAGAGCGTATGCGCAAGTTGAAATTAGGTGTCAAAGCCAAGGATGGATGCACAACTGCAGAGGTCAAATGCGCAAGAAAAATAGATGCGCAGCCTCAGGAGGTGTATGAGCCATTTTAGAAGTCGAATGTGCAAAAACTCTCTTTGTCAGAGACCTGGTTGTCACTTGTATGGACCTTTCTACAAGAAAACTTAGATTTTTTTGATTAGTAGAGGGCCAAGGGCCCCACGGTGGGTGCCAAAATGTGAGGGGGAGAATAGGTTAATCAATAAGATTATAAAAACCCAAACATCTACAGAATATGAAGATAAAAGGAGGATTCAAAACAATGAAAAACAATAATACCTTCACCTTTTTACCTTTTGCCTTCTGTAGTTCGCCTATCTTTCTTTGATCTTGATTGTGAAGCCCTCAGAAGCTTTTGCTTGCTTGCTTGTTGAAGATGACAAAGGAAGAATGGCTGTGATACTTATGTATTTGAAGATGAGCTTCAAATACAGAAATGGATTATGAATGAGGATGCTCAAATGGGAGTAGGGGTGCCAAGGGCGTGCCGGTATCTCTACAGCGTAAGTTTACACAAAATCTAGAGATGAAATGAAGAGAAGAAGGTTGTATTTACAGAAAAAGGTGAGGGAAGATCAATGGTTGAGAAGAAAAGGAAAGATCAACTGAGGAGGCTTGTTGAGGAACGTGCATCCAATAGAAGAAAGACACACGTCATTCCAAAAGTAGTTTAGTTGAGTTAACTCTTCTCTTGATGAGGATGAGATTTGATTTTCTCTATTTTAAGAAAAGATTTGCTTTAAAGATGCTTTAAAACTAATTTTGCTTTTGCAACTTAGAGTTTTGCTTTTGTGTGACAAGAGGAAGGTTATTTTTGGAAGATAAGAATAATTTTTCAAAGAGATAGAATGCATAATTAAATAAAAGATTTATTTAATTATCTTGTAGATAAGTGAGAGGAATAAAATATAAGAATATATTTTATTTTTGTGAAGATATTTGGAGAATAAAATAAAATATAAAAAATATATTTTATTTAGTGGAGGATTTAGATTTTATTTAAATAAAATTTGTATTTTATTTAAATTTGGAAGAATAAAAGGTTTTAATTAATTAATTAAAATTATTTAATTATTTAGAAGAATGAAGTTGATGAATTTAATTAATTAAATAAAATGTAATTTATTTAATTAAATGAGAGGGGATGAATCAAATAAATAAATAAATTTATTTATTTATTGATAGAGGAATGTGAAGAATGAAATAAATATTTAAAATATTTATTTAAGTAGAGTCATGCCATTTTTAGGTGTATACATCTACAACTGAATATAGGCCCAAAGCTAGCCCCTTTGCACTTATCTCACAGTTTTGGTCTGCATAATAGAAGATTTATCTACTTTGTGTCAACATCTCAGCTAATACATAGATACATTTCATAGATGTTGAATAGGGAATACCCCCCTTGGTTCTATAGAGCCTAAAGAAGAAGAGGAGATATTTATAGAGTCTATCTCCTATACTGTTGGCCCCTGGCCTAGGAATCTTGTCAATCACTGATGGCTACCTTGTAGGGATTGCTGGGAATAAGCATCTAGCTGAAAAAATAACTAATAGAAATTGGCGACTCTGCTGGGGAGTTTGTTAAAGAACCCTGATTTTAAAAGAAAACAATTCTTATTTATAGGTGGCGACTCTGAACCAATCTCCTAACTGGTAAAGCAAAAATTTGTATGCAAGGGATAAGATCCCAGCGTAATACTCTGTTTGAAGAGTTACCCATAAAAATGATGTATAGGAAAAAAGGGAATGTTCGAGCTAGTCAAGACGGTTCTCCCAACCCCAGAAATCGTGATAATAACCAAAGCAACCTAGGATCTTCAGAGAGGACAGAGCATTATTTTTCAAACACTGGGGCTAAAATCCAGAATGTATATGAAAGACAGCAGGGTGGTGCTCTGAGAATAAGGTCAAAAGTGTTTCAAGAATGCCCTTTCTTGGATCCTAGTGATAGATTTGAAGAGGTTGAATCTCCAAGGGATGAGGATAATGATGATCATAATGGAATGGGACCATCCTCTTCTATGCTCAAAGAGGAACAATTAGCCAAAGAAATCAAAAGCTTGAGAGCAGAATTAGAATATTTACAAGCTATGAAGATCAGAGATGACATGAGACAAAAATTGCAAGCTCTGAGAATTGCTCAGAATGATTCAGTTCCTACCCTTGAAAATGTAAATATGCAAAGAAATTAACAAAGAAATGAAGTCCAAGATCAGCATAATGATCAAAGACAGAATGCAAATAATGCTAGAGTACTATTAAATAATGTAAGAAATCAGAATGCAAATAGAAATGCTAATGCTAATCAATTTGGTAGACAGCCGATGCAGCTGGACAAATTCAAACAACTAGTTTTTTATGGCATTCTCGGTTATCCAAATCCTATTGACAAACATGTGAGGCTACAAGTGCCTAAATTTTTAGGAAATAATACAGTGTCAGGGGAGGATCACCTAAAAGCTTTTCAGAATATCATGGACAACTTTGAGGTTGAGCATGATGATGTATTTATGAAATTATTTATGCAATCCTTAGTTGATGAGGCTAGAGAATGGTACAAGGGTCTACCTGACAGAAGTATTTCATCATGGGATGACTTCAGAAGAATATTCAAAGAATAGTATGGTGACAAAACTAGTTTCTTTATTAATGAATTCACTGGCATTACTAAAGGATCAAATGAACAGGTTGCTGATTTCAATGCTAGATTCACAAAGGTATTGAACAAATTGCCACATCACCTGAGGCCTAATGAACCTATGTGCATAGTGTTGTACATAAATGCTTTTGATGCCAAGACTGCCTATGGATTAAGAGATAAGGGTCCTCACAGGCTCAGAGATGCTTTCAAAATAGAAACAAATATTGAAAATAACAGAAAAGTGTCTGGTAAGACAAACAGAAGAGATGATATAAAAATTCTACAAAATTCAATTACTAAATCTCAAGGTGTTCAAGGCAATGCATCTATTTTTGAGGATAAAATAGACAAGTTGACAACTATTGTCAAGGACCTCAGCTATAGAATGGCTAAAAATGAAAAAGGGATAGGTCCTGATAGACAGGTTTACCAAAGGCAAGAAAGAAGACCATCATTACATGACATGCCATATCATACCAATTGGCGTGATGATAAACCCATTCTCCCATACAACAATACAAATCAAAGAGCTCAGAATGCAAAGGAAACACCTGATCCTTTGAAGAAGGCTGTAAATATGGCTGATGACACCCTATGGTGCATAATATGCCAAATGCCTTACTCACAGTCACAATGTCTGATTGCTCAGTCTTTATACAACAATGCTACTGCCTTTGATGAATGTAATGAACTGCATTACATGAAAGATGATGATGTCAACATGCTGTCTACAAACAAAGAGTATCCTTCTCCTGATGCTGATGTGAATGCAAATGATGAGATCCAGGTCTGCCAGTAGTTTCCCTATGATGAAGATGAGGAAGACAACTACGCCTATGCTCAGGACTCACATTTTTTTTGAACAACTTGAGGAGGCCATCTGATGAAGAAAGTAGAGCCCTCATAGCTGCCATAGTGGCTCAAGTCAAAAGCAATTACAATCTTAGAGGTAAAGCCCAGGTAACTAACTCGCACCAACTAGAGAATACCTTTGCAAACCAGCCAGTGCATATTTATAAAGGGATTGAACCACAAAAGAAACAGTGGAGCAATAATAAGCAAAATTTTAAGCAAAAGACAGGTCATGATTCTCAGGAACCAGAAAATAGAATTCCCCAGGTTGAGAATCAAAGCAAAAATTTTCAGACCAAAAACGACAATCAAGGAGCCATAAAAACTAAAGCTGGACCATGCCAGGATAAAAATAAATATGTAGAACAGGCTACAATTGTTATACAAAATTATGCCCCATTCAACATAACTCAGGTCTTGTCTCAAATAAAGGTTTATGTCCCATTAATGGAGTTGATGAAAGTTGAAGAATTCAGAAATAAGGCAGTATCCCTGATTTTAGGTGTACCTTGTCAAGCTAATCAGAGTATTGAGACTCAGGGTAAGAAACAAGCCCTATGCATTGAAGAAGATGATATTCTTGAAGTATATCTGGGGGTGACCATGACAAAATGTCCTTCACAGGTTGAACCATTTTATGTCTCCCTTGTCATAAATGGAAAAGTGATTAAGAATTGTATGCTCGATTCAGGAGCATCAACAAATATCATGCCTTTGGCCATCATGCAGCAAGCTGGATTAAAAATAGATAAGGAATGTGGGAAATGCTACATCATGGATGCTAGGGAAGTACCAGTCATTGGAATTATGAAAGATGTGGATTTTAGACTGGCAGCATATCTAGAAAGGACCTACAAAATGAATGTAATAGTTGTTGATATCAAGCCACAGTATGGTATGTTATTGTCAAGAAGATGGGTAGCATTGATTGGTGGAAGTATGCAACTAGACTTGTCATATGCCATGATCCCTATGAATGGCAGGGATGTCAAATTAATTAAAGAAGAAATATTATCAAAAATAGTTAAGGACCATGAGTCAGAGGAGCATGTATGCTTTGTGGATACTGACTATGAAAATTTCAGGCTTGTCTCAGATGTTAAGGAAAGTAAAGGGGGAGATATTCGCATTGAAGAGTCTGATCAATAGGGTCTTTGGACCATGTATTTTGATGGAGCTTGTTCAAAGGAAGGCTCTGGTGCTAGAATTATATTTCTAACTCCAGCTGGTAAGCTTCTAAAATTCTCTTTCTTGCTGAAGTTTGCCTGTACAAACAATATCGTAGAGTATGAGGCTCTGTTGTTAGGATTGAATGTAGCTCTGAAGCACAAAATTAAGATGCTTGAAGTATTTGGTGATTCAGAGTTAGTTGTTTCCCAAGTCAGAGATAATTATGCTTCAAAAAATAAAAGATTAAAACAGTATAAGCATACTGTTTGGGATACAATTGAATTATTTGATGCATTTTCGATAAACTGGATAGAGAGATCAAAAAATGTCATGGCAGATTTTCTAGCTAATGTAGCCATAAGGCCAGATGATATAACTCTATCAGATGTTACAAATGTTGAGGTCAAGCTTAGACCTACAGTGCCAGATAATATATGCAGCTGGCAAGAGTTTGATGATGACAAAGATTTATTGAAATTTCTGCATTGCATTGATGAATATGAGAACCAAAAAATGGATTTTCAGAACCTTGTAGAGGTTGTAGATGGAAAAGAAACTCTCTTAGGGAAAGAAGTAATTCAACTAAAGACAAATAAAATCCCTAGAGGGCTGGTTGCTTTAGAGAGAGCTTTTGACCATAAGGACCAATTTATTACAAAGACATCTCCCACAAACAAGGATGACCTAGAGGAGATAAACTTGGGGACATCTCATGCTCCCAAAAAAGTATATATTAGCAAACAGCTCAAGCCACATATCAGAACTATGCTGATTACATTATTGAGAAAATACAAGCATGTGTTTGCCTGGTCATATGAGGACTTGAAAGCTTATAGAGAAGATTTATTTCAGCATGAAATCCCTTTGAAGCCTGGAGCTAAACCATTTAGACAAAAACAAAGACCTATCAACCCAACTCTAGCTCCTAAGATGCAAGAAGAGCTTATGAAGCTTAGGGAGGCTGGAATAATCATGCCTATTAGACATTCAACTTGGGTGTCAAACCTTGTCCTAGTTAGAAAAAAGAACAGTGACATAAGGCTGTGTGTTGACTTTAGAAATCTGAATGTATCCTCTTTGAAGGATAATTATCCACTACCCACGATGGAGGCTATGCTACAGAGAGTGACTGGCTATGAACTTTTATCCATGATGGGTGGATTTTCAAGGTATAATCAAGTGAAAGTGAAAGAATCAGAACAATTCAAGACTGCTTTCACCACTCCATGGGGAACCTATGTTTATGTGAGGATGCCATTTGGACTAACAAATGCAGGTGCCACTTTTCAGAGGGCCATGGATGTTGCTTTCACAGGATTGATTAATTCAATCTTGGCTGTATATCAAGATGACTTAACAGCTTATTCAAAAAAGGAGGAACAACATTGCATGCACCTGGAGAAGATTTTTATTAGAGCATTAGAGTATGGCATCTCACTCAACCCAAAGAAGTGTGCTTTTGAGGTTGTGAAAGGAAAATTGCTTGAACACATTGTTTCCAAGGATGGGGTCAGGATTGATCCTGAAAGGGTGGCTGCAATTGATAAAATCCAGATCCCTAAAATAGTGAAAGGTGTCTAGTCCTTCTTTGGACAAATTAATTTTGTTAGGAGATTTGTGCCTAACTTTGCAGAGACTACCAAAGATATCTCCAAGATGTTGAAGAAAGATGCAATTGTCACATGGGAAGAGGAAGCAACTAAATCATTTCAGAACATAAAAGAGGCTATAAAAATGGCTCCTGTGCTGAAATCTCTTGATTTTTCTAAGCCATTTCAGTTATTCTTGTTTGCTTCTGTCCACACTATTGCTGTTGCTTATTACAGAAAAATGCAGAAGGTTTTGCACAACCTATAACTTTCTTTAGTGTCATTGCAAGCTGCTAAATTAAAGTATAACATCATCGAGAAGTAGGCATAAGCACTGGTTAGAGCAGTCAAGAGCTTCAAGCCATATTTAGTGGGCTCTCAGATAGTTGCATATGTACCTCATGCAGCGGTCAAAGATATATTTACTTAACAGGAGGTAACTGGAAGAAGATGCAAATGGATAAACAAATTGCAGGAATTCAACATTGAAATACAAATCACAAAATTGGTAAGAGGACAAGGTTTGGCAAAGATAATGACAAAATCAAATCTGGAAGCATGCCAAGTGAACATGGTGCAAAATAAAAATGTTAGTATATCAGAATCTGATTGGTATAAGGACATAGTACATTATTTACAGAATTTAAACTGTCCTACCCACCTCAGTGATAATCAGATGAGGACCTTGAAGCTACATGCTATTAAATACATCATTGTTCAAGGAGAGTTGTATTGGAAAAGTTCTGATGGCATGCTACTCAGATGTGTAGATGAAAATCAGGCTAGAGATATTCTAAGTGAGATGCACAATGGAGTGTGTGGTGGACACTATGTTGCCCATACAATAGCCCATAAAATTCTCAGAGCTAGCTATTGGTGGCCAAATCTCTTCTTAGATGCACAAAGAATGGTAAGGAAGTGTGACCTTTGCCAAAGGTTTTCAGGAAAGCTAAGATATGAAGGTGCATTACCCCTTAGGACTATAATTGTAGAAGCTTCATTTCAACAATGGGGAATTGATTTTATAGGGGAAATTTCAGAAAAATCAAGCGGAGGGCACAGTTGGATTCTGGTTGCCACTGACTACTTCACTTAATGGATTGAGGCCATTCCAACTAAAACAGCTACAAGCAAGGTGGTGATGGATTTTATTCTAGAAAATATTATTATCAGGTTTGGAGTACCAGCCAAATTGGTCATAGACAATGCAATGTGCTTCAGGTCTGGTGAGTTTATTGGTTTTTGCAAAAATTATGGAATAAATTTGTTACGTGCATCACCATACCATCCACATGGAAATGGTCAAGTAGATTCAAGCAATAAAAGCCTCATAAAAATTGTCAAGAGGATGGTAGGTAAAAATAAAAGAGCTTGGGATTCAAAGCTTAAGATGGCATTATGGGCTAACAGAGTAATAGTGAAGAAAGCAACTAAAAAGTTGCCTTTTGAATTAGTATATGGTACAATAGCTAGATTGCCTGTCAATAACCTCCTACCAACTTATAAATTCATACAAGAAAATGAGGAGGAGATTGAAAACCCAATGACTGAAAGAATAAATCAGTTGGTTGCACTAGATGAAATGAGAAGGGAGGCACAGAAAACAAACATCAAGAGGTAGCAAAAGGTAAAATATCTATTTAATAAAAGGGCTACAGAGAGAAGGTTTCAGATAGGTGATCTGGTCCTTATGTGGAATGCAAGAAGCCAGGATAAGGGTAAACATGGTAAATTTGAGCCCTTATGGACTGGCCCATATCAAATTGGCAATGTCTATGAGAATGATTCTTACTTTCTCCAAGCCCTCAATGGTGAACTACTAGAATTGCCAGTGCACGGTAAATTCCTTAAAACCTTTTTCTCATAAATGAGTACCTTCTGTGCACACTGTAAATTAGGTGTAAGTATTTTGTACATGCCTTGTATAGTCGGTCATTTTTTGAGTTTTGTGTTTTGTCTAGTCTACCTCGGAGTTGCTTGGTTCTCGCTGCAGTCTTGCATCTACACGTCCCCAGTCGGAGCCACTGGTGGTGTTCACCTAGGGTTAGGGTTTTGAGTTCGAGTTTGCAAGTTTCTGTGTGTATTCCTTCAACCCTTAGTGCCTTGGTTTAAATTGTTCCTCCCTCTATGTGTAATGTTTTACCATTTTTTCCTATCGCGCCTAAGAGAAATATTAAGTCTTGTATGTGCAAGTGCAAATTGTATATTGGCAGGCTTGAAAGTCTCAATCGGCTTCCAAAAATGATGAAAAAACTGAGTTATATGTATTCTAGATGCATATCGGGTAGCATATGCAAAGAGCGAATCTTTCACAGATTCCCAGGGATATTCTACAGTTGTATGCATTTCCAAATGCATATCAAGCTCAAAAGGAAAATGCACAAGGGCAGAATATACATTGAAGATTCCAGGAATATTCGCTGCTTACATATTGGGTTGCATGTATATTTGGTTTGTATGTTCAGACATACAACGGTTAGATACAAAGAAAAGATACATTGTAGGTATATTTCATGGAAGTTTTCCCTTTGTATATTCGGCACACAATGGAAATGTACATTGAAAAATATACAAAGGCTGGTGCACATACATTTGTTATAGTGTCGTAGAGATGCATTTGGTGGGGCCTGCTGCAGTTTTATACAAACAAGTTTGTACATGTTAAATATACAAGGGAAGAATGTATGTGGAATATTCTGGATAGATTCCCTATTTGTATGTTTGCGTTTGTATATTTAGCATACAAACAAAATATACAAGCCGATATACAAAGGAAAAAGTTGCATGGCGGACCCGAAGTCATTTTCATTTTGTTCTAAAGCAGTGTGGCGTCTGTGGCTTGTACATTGCATTTGTATATGCGATGTGTAAGGAATTATGCAAAAGAGAGAGAAAATGGGTCGGGCCCATCATTTGTATATTTGCACTTGTATATGTGTTGATATACAAATTCATGAGGACACAAGGCTCGGACTTGAAGGTTTTTCAATTCCGATGGATAGATACAGTGATGTCCGCCTTGTATATGTTTTGCGCTTGTATATGTGTAATATACAAAGCGATGGATGCAGGATGGAGATAAAAGCTGGATCCAAACTGAATTTTAGTTTGTTCTATAACATTTGACGTCTGGCTTGTATGTTGTATATGCATTTGTGTTTGCATATACAAGAGCAATTAAGGTAAAATAAAAGGAGAAAAGGTCAGCGATAGAAGATCAAGGTGCTTACGTGGCACAATATCATTGGTTGGCAACTCTTCATACATGTTTTGGGACCATTGATTTCGGTGATGGGTTTTTGATCAACGGTCGGGTTTGGAACCTTCTATGATGGTTTTTTCCTTGTGTCTGCGGCCATTTTTGAGCAGAAAAATCTCCAGATGCATCTGTTGTTGCATCCCGCGGGTATCTGAAGTATTGATGGCTAATTGTGTAGAGGTATGGGTCAATGATGGATGGGTCAACAACCCGATTGAAAATGAAAGTCCTTGAGCGGCGGTGTGGATCCTAATTCCACCTGCTTATTCCTCTTTGTCTCTCCTCTACATTGAATACTTCTGAGCGCCATTCCTCATACATTGTATCTGGTGGGATTTTTGACTTGTGATGTAATTAATTTGCTAGATGTATAGTTTGGTTATATGAGCGGCAAACTATGTCATTCATATGGTTGTTGAAAACTGGACAATATTTTGGTGCTGTGACACAATACAACTTTATTGGTGGCCCTATTCTTGATGTCTTGTAAGTTTATGAGTCTCATGTTGTATGTTTCATGCATGAGTTCACTGGTTTTATGTCGTTTTATATGAGAAATGCTCTGTGCATGTGTTTAATCATTTGTCTCCAAGCTGTGGGCATAGTTTCTTTTGAATCAAGATAACTAAGGGTTGTTAAGGTTCATGAATATAGTTTTTCTATATTGAATGTCTAATCTCCTACTTTTGTTCAAGGAACAAATTAAATGTTTCAGGTTAATCATTGAGAAAATGTGTTGCAGTAGGGATACCATTAAGTATGAATGATTAAGCACCTAATTGTTGGGAAGTATCTATAAGGCAGATATTAGAAATCCCCTTGATATCCAGTCTTTGGTATATGTTCATGCTGGCCATTCACATGTGTATGTCTATTGACTCTGAGCCCTGAGATAGGCACCGATCTAGCCTTGTATTGAGGTCACAAGCAAAGTCCTAGTTTGCATCCAAATATAAATCAAACTTAAACTTCAAATCAAACCATTAGGACTTTAGAAGTAGTTTTAAGACCGAAATACTCTGTCTACAACTAAATATAGGCCCAAAGCTAGCCCCTTTGCACTTATCTCACAGTTTTGGTCTGCATAATAGAGGATTTATCTACTTTGTGTCAACATCTCAGCTAATACATAGATACATTTCATAGATGTTGAATAGGGAATACCCCCCTTGGTTCTGTAGAGCCTAAAGAAGAAGAGGAGATATTTATAGAGTCTATCTCCTATACTGTTGGCCCCTGGCCCGGGAATCCTGTCGATCACTGATGGTTACCTTGTAGGGATTGCTGGGAATAAGCATCCAGCTGGAAAAATAACCAACAAGTGCAACAGGAGTATGTTTGCATCAATGAAAACATCGGTTAGGCCCATACTTTCAACATAGGACTTCTTAAGGGGATCAAAGAATTCAAACTACATGTCTCATGTTGGATCACATATATGCCAACTCAAAACAATGTTTACAAAATGTGGCTATGCCATCTCAAGAAAATTTGAAACTTGTGGGGAATGTAGCAGGTCTTCACACCACTTGATATTAAAATGATACAAGCAATATCAATATATCATCAAAACATGTATTTTAATTTATATAAAATTGTCTATATACACAACTTGTACTTGTATTTACAAGTACCTCATGCACATGTGTATAGGTTTAATCTACATCCTCTCCTTTTTGTTTCAAAGTATGAGATCAATGTGATGATCGCTTAAGGATAGAAAAAAGGATAATAAATCAATTTTAACTATTAATGTCCAAGAAATATCAATATATAATTAAAACATGTATTTAAATATATTTTAACTAATAATTACCTATTTTTACCAAGTATTCCATGTTGTCTAGGTTGAATCGATACATGGACTCTCCTTTTTGTCTCAAAGTATGTGATGAATTTACTGATGGCCTAAGGATATAAAAGGACAATTTAATTCAATTTCAACTAGTAACGCACAAGCAATATCAAAACATGTATTTAATGTATTTAAAAGGACAATATAAAACTAAAACTATATTTACTTATTCCATTTATCATCTACATCCTCTCTTTTTTGCAATGCATCTATGAATGTCTCATGCTCTTCCATAGAAATTGTTCATATCTCTTTATTTGTAGGTCTTCCACAATACCTCACTAATTTTATATTTGTTTCCACCACCAAATGTGAGTAGTGTATAATCTTCTTATGTGTTTCATAATCTTCGAATGTAAGCAAATCATTCTTTGTTATTAGCTATTTTTGTAGCCAATTGCTAACAACCACCACCAAATCTATTGGATAATGATAGCCATCATCAAAGAAGTTCTCAAAATTTTCTTAAGGGGATCAAAGAAGTTCTCAAAATTTGCTTAAGGGGATCAAAGACTTGTTATCAAAATTTTCTTAAGGAGATGTCTTAAGGGGATCACCGAACCTGTTGGATAATGATAGCTATCGTCATCTTCTCAAGGTGCTATTAACTTATATTTAGTCTCCACACAATGAGACAACCAATATTTTGTTTCCTCTTCATTCTCCTCAGGTGCAACAACAATATACACATGTCATGCAAACAAATTTTGATTCAATAACTTGCACATGTCCATATAATTTGACCAATCTACATACATACATTCATATGTATATAAATAAATAAAAGCACTACAAAATAATAATAAAGTTAAATAAAATGAAATAAATTGAATTAAATTACCTTCTTGTACAAGGTCTTAAACACAGTCATAATCATCTAATGCAAACACTTGATCATTGTCTTTAATTGTTGTTTCATATTGATCGTGTGCTTGTGCAAGTGTCAATGATCTTTGCTTCCACTCTTCAACCCATTCTATATTCTCACATGCTTCCTAATCTCCTAAAATACAAAACTAACAAAAACATGCAAGCTCCCTTGTCCAGATAGTCCATGTGCTTGCATTCGAACTCTTAAATGAATGCCATTTAGTAGATCTACTAATTGTCTTGCAATCAAGTCTAGGTAGAATGTTCTCTTCTTCAACCAACCAAAACAATCAGTGAACTATAGAGTACTCACTTGATCCAAGTGTAGATAATTTGGTATTGCACCAATCCACAATCCCACATGCATCTTTAAATTTTACTGCATCCTCAAATTTTGATTGCTCTCTAGAAAGAATTCTTTTAACACACGTACCAGCTCCATCATATTCTCCTTTACCATGTCCAGCTTCAAAAAAACTCCACATATGTTGGACATTATGTTCCTTGTGAACCCTACTTAACCAATAGAACATTCAAGCATTCTTGAATTGCCCCGTACAATTATCTAACTATATGAGATGTTCTGTCATCTGGATTCCTCTTTCTCTTAAATTTCTATAAAATATATTGATAAAGTATTGAACATCCTCTGACGAGTGTAATCAGTTGTCACTCAAATAGAAATGATACTCCCTCAAAATGTTTCTATCATCCTTTGTGCTATCATCTGCATGTCTATAAACAATATGAACAAACATAGCCACCTGCACTGAATTGTAATATTCTGATTGGATTTCCTCTTACAGAGCTAGAGTATAGTTTTCTACAAAATCAACCACTGATAGTATAGTACCAACTGGAAATGTGTTTCTACATGCGCAAAATTGTCCATCAAGCCATCGAGCATGTTGAGAGTGCTTGACATGTTTTGGTACAATCTTACTCTTAAATTCTGATATGAATGAATGTACACTAAATTTTTCTGTAATTAAATCATAACGCTTTCCAATTTTTTCATCTTTTAAAAAATAGTCACCATTCTTAAATCTTTTAACATCCACTAATTTTTGTCCAAAATCATTTTCAACACTTTCATGCATACAAACTCTTAAGAAAGAAAGATTGCCACAACTAGTGCGTTATCCAGAAATACATGAACTTAAATAAAATAATTTCCCATTAGATCTTTCACAAAACAAACTTGATATAAACTCCTTTATTGTTTCAGGTGGCATATTAATATCACATTGGACTGCATAATCATGTTAGTATGTAAAGTACAACATATATATCGAAACACATCATAATAATAATGAAATTGAACATGCGTTTTACAACAACAAGATTTTCGTTTCTTATTAATCTTTACATACTAAGGTTTACATTTTTCAAAAGATATTTGACTTATTCTAATATTACTAGGGAACACAAAATCACCACAAATTTTTTATAAAATTTAATTTGTGTTGTATCTAATAGGTGGTTTGGATGAGGATCGCAAATTTTGGACCCCACTCTTAATTTTAAAACATCTCTAACATTAGATGATACCCTAGTATTATGATGCCAATATTTTTCAACCAAAGATTTGATTTCGACATTTAGTTTCATGTCAGATCTCCAACATTGGTTGATTGAAACTTTTTCTATACTCTCTTCTCTTTGCCACTCTTACCAATGTTTTAGGATGTATTTTTAGAATTTCACTATTATTGCTTACCCTTCTTTTATCCAAAGTTGCTTTATTAACTATAGCAGTTGTTATAGCTCGTCTTGCTACATTCTTATCTTTAGATCGACTATTCTTTCCAATAGACTCAATGGCACTAGCAACAATAGACATAGCATGTTTTATTGATTGATCTTTTCTTCTTGGTTTGATAAAAATGCCTAATTTTTTCATTAATTTTCTCATTTTCCACATTCTCATTAATTGCATCATTAGTTGACAGAGAAATGATAGTTTTTTATGATAAAAAAATTCTTTGTATAATCTATTGGCATGTGTTCTTATTTGTCTCCAAGAAATCTTACCAAAAGATTATCCAAAACATCCATTTCAATTTAAAAATAATATTTTCATTTTCAACATCACATCCTAGATTTTTATTTTCATTTTCAACTTCAAAACAATTTTCATTTTCATCTTCATTTTCATCAACAAAACGGTTTTCATTTTTATTTTCAATAAAAGGATTTTCATTTTTATTTTCAACAACAAAATGATTTTCATTTTCATTTTCATTTTCAACAACAAAACTATTTTTATCTTCATTTTTAACAACAAAATGATTTTTATTTTCATTTTCAACAACAATTTGACTCAAATCTTGATCTCTATGAATACTATCGATCTCAACATTGTTATATCCAGTTTCTTTTAAATCTCCTATAAACACCATTTCCATTTCATTCAAAAGTGGATTTGAAGACATACTTGGATTTGTGCCTATTGAAAAATTCTCCATAGCATTGAAAGGGGGATTTGAAGACATACCAGGAGTATTTTGTACAATCATATTCGTTTCCAAATTCACCTCTTGCAAATTGGCATCATCTACATCCATGGTCTTCTCAATGTTGTTATCTTTAATAGTTGTGGAATTGGATGCTTCAGTATCATTCATTGATCGAATTTTGATTCTTCTATCTCTTTGTCTTTTTTCCTCCTCTCTCTTTGCTTCAATTTATTCAGGGGTTAATACCTTCCTATCTTTCCTCTTATTACAACATTGTGATTCCATGACTCAAAAATTCTGAAGTATGTACAAATGAATGTCAAAAACTTAAAAGTCTTCCTTCTTTGTTCCTCCTTCAAACAAGTAGAAATTGCACAAAATTCCACTCAAACACTGTCCCAATGATGTCTCCTTTCAAAATTGAAATAAAATCCCAAGTTGAAGAACCTATAGAAGACAAAAGTTGGCATAAAATAGTGAATATGTCACTATCAGCCATATCGAACAAGTTGCAGGGTTGACAGTGACAATAAGAATTAAAAAAATGGTCAAAACCTAAACGAAAAATGGGATCCTATTTATAAACAAAATGGGATCACGTTTACTAAATGGGATCCTGTTTTGCAAAATTTGAATTTTACGCCTGGTTTTTGCTTTGTTAACCAGTTCCAGAAAAGGGTCAGGGACATTAACCTAGACTTTGGACCTAGTTTGACGTGCAAGTTGAAGGTCCTATCAATGTCACAAGAAAATAGTGACTTTGGGCATATGTTTGAAGACTTTTTTTGTAGAATTTTTTGACGAAATTAAAACCCATTATAGATGAGACAGTGTAGATTCCAAATATGTAATTTGTTTTACAATTGGTTTATTTTTTCTATTTTTCAATTAATTTATGATGAAACAGGTCCATAAACTTGAATTATCAGGGTTTTTAGTATTTTCATAACTTTTAATTAAAATAATTTTTTGAAAAACAAATTGTATGAAAGCGTACTTCAAACAATTCTTTTCAATTTGAAAAAAAAAATTAAAAAATGATAAGTTTAGGTCATCTTATGCGTGACGTACATGATGATTTTTCAAAACACCAAATATGGCCAGTAAAAAATTAACAAAATAAAATATTCAATAAAAAATTACAAAAAAATATGGAAAGCATGCTTAAGTGAGTTAAAAATCTTTTTCCAAAAGGATTTAGAAAAATATGATTAGTTAGGTCAAAATATGGATGAGATACACGTGCATGGTATAGTAAAAAAAAGTGACTTTTAAATAGTGGTTTTTATAATTGCCTATTGAAAATCAATTTGTATCATCTAGGTATTCAAATAAATTACATATTTGGAAACTAGACTCCGAGTACTACATTTTATGATCAGTGATTTTTTTAAGATTTCCATCTCTAAGTGCTTCAAATTTTAAGGTCAAATGTGACAAATTCTAAAAATCAAGGAAAACATTTTCACTTTTTGGCCAAGAAGTGGACCGTGACTCAACTTCTTACACACACCCCCACACTGCTACATGAAAATATGAATTTGAAATTGGACCACTGATCGAGCACTTGTTGGAATGAAATCAATGTCTATCAACACACCAAACATCATCCTATCGGACCATCACACCCTTTGAAGGAGATGCACACTATTACCACCGCGCTCACACATTGGGCACCATCTTTGCTTTCCTGGGATTGGGTCTCGCCAACCGTTGGGCATACCATCGCATTAGCATAAGGAATATTCCTCTGCACCATTCCATGGCACACTCCCATGATGAATCAAGAAGCAAGCACATAACAATTGGTCCATCACAATTTTAACCATCATCACACCAGTGCAAACTCAATAGATCAAATAGTTATAGGATATGTGATGTTGCGACAACTCTGAATCTATCCATCTAATCTTAAGAAATGTTCACTGCATAGAAAGCTAGTCACTAAGCTCATGGGGCCGGTGGCCAATGAAGCTAATTATAATTTCACTTAAACAACCTAACACAAGTCAACACAAAATTAAAACAAATATTCTGCAAAAGGCTCAAGTGTTTAGGCTTTCAGGTTGACCTGAATGAGGATCCTATCAAGAACTACTTTACAATGTATAAGGTCCATCACTTGAGAATCACGTGGGACATCATAATGGCAGGTGAGAGAATGAGAAAAAATATAAATGCAGCATATTAGGGTGCCTTCTTAGAAGTGCAAGACCCCATTCAGAGAATTGAGAAGATGCTGGAAAATGTAGACTAATTAATTGCTACTACCCCTGCAAGAGAAGAAAGACCAACATATCAACCTAGCAGCTCTAGCAGAGCATATGCAGTGAAGAGGGAGTCAATTGATCCCTCCCCTACCAAGAAAGCAAAAAAAATTGATTTGGAAAGCCCTGAAGAATTTGAAGTGGTAGATTTAGAAGGGGAGGCAGGTGAACATGTACAAGAAGCTGCCCATCAGGTGAATTCACCTGATAGAGTAACACCCTATTCATCCCTTGAAAATAGGGCAATCAGAACAATGAGAAGCCAAACTGTAGACATTGAATATGTTAGAGTAATGGCTTGCAACAAATTTTTAGAGGATGATGAATTTATAAATACTCCTGAATTCAGGAGTTATGTATTAAAAGTAAGAAGTGAAGAGTTTCAGAAAAGGATTGAAGATGCTAAGAGTGGAGAAAACCCTACTGAATATGAGGCCATAACACAAAGGGTCTTAAAAGAAGTCAATCAATCCATTAGTGCAATGACTCTAGAGGAGGGGAAGGCATTGGTTGCAAAGAGTAACATCTTGCTTCTTCCTCAATGGACCTTGTCAGATGCAATTGCATTTGACACAATTACTAGAGAAGACTCTGATATAATAGGTGAATAGATAGATAAGGCTCTCTCTGGTGCAACCTTCAATCCTAGGTTTGAAACATTGGCTATATGGGCTCTAGCCCCAAATAATAACAAGCCTAGGGTTGAAATGGGGGAATTGGTAGGAGATGTGATAATAAAGAGGGTATCTGACACCCCTGCCCCCCAAGCTGCAAGCTTGAATGTCCAAACTGCACAATTTGTAGAAGCAGTCACCAAAAAATTGCAGAAAGATCACAATGAGCTACAGTTATTATGCCCAGGTAGTTACAGAGATAAGCAGGATGAAGCAGCAATTGTCATTAGGGGCTAGCACTTTATCTCCTCCACTAGTGATTCCAACAACAGAGTCCTTCCCAGTTGATACAGAGCCTCTATTGACTGAAATTAGATAGTTGAAGGAAGAGGTGAAGAAATTGGAGGAGGACGAAAAGAGTACAATAAAGGACATGGTCACAAATTTGATATATAATAAGGTGACCAAACTCTTGGCAAGGTTAGATGAGACCTTGAGGTCTTATTCATAACTAAGGATTGCCTATGAAAAGCATGAATCAGATAAGGAGAGGCTTTCAGTTGTGAAAACAAGATGGTTGCCAAGAACTGAAGAAGTCAGGGATCTCCTCAGGTGGTCAAGGTTTGATGCACAGACACCTCCTGAGATAAAAATGATAGCAAATATGTTGAAGCATTGTGAGGATGTTGCCAACTTTCAATTAAGATTGGATAAAGTTTTGGTAGATAAGAAGTGAGCTATAGAAAAAATGGATACAAAGTGGCTGCCAAATTTTTTGGAAGGTGATGGGCAAACTAAAGACTTAGACAAGTGGAAAATAGAAATTAAAAAAATGCCTACCAGCTAATTCCTACTTGTTGTATTGATGTCCATCCAATAATGAAGATGTTGAGTTTAGTACATGACAAGCTGCATATAGTTGAGATAAATTTTGAAATATTTTGTAAGGAAGTGAAGATTTTGTTGGATGCCTGGTACATCAGTCATAATGGCAAAATTGCAAAGATAATCTCATTCCAGTGGCCATCTAAAAAGACATACATTGAATGGACTGAAAAGTATGGGCCTGCATGATCTCCTTTAAGTGGCTGCACATCCTCCAAGTCTATCTACCTTTTCTCTTCTTCTCTCCATTGTAGTAAATGTTCTCAACGCCAAAGAGGGCGGTGCATTATATCAAACATTCTCTGAAGTGACATTGTAATTAATGCTGAGTACACATTCTTAGTCTATAAAAGAACTATGTTACTCATTTTTTGTTGTTGTTGAAGATTTTGGAAACTCTTAGAGAGTAAATAAAATACAAGTTCTACTGGGTTGTCTCATCTCTTGTCTTGTAAGTCTATGAGTTATGTGTTGAATGTATTTTTGCATTAAGTTTTATCAGTTTCATGTTGATTACAATTGAGAAATGCTTCTTGCATGTATTCTGTTAACTGTCGCCATGGTTGCATGTGTTCTTCTTTTGAATCTAATGACTAAGGGTTATCTGAGATTCTAGAATATAGGTTTTGTATATTACATGCCTAATCTTTTACTTCTATTAAAGGGATATAATCTCCATCAATTGCTTCTTTTCTTAAATGTTCTGGGTTAAGGATGGGGAAGAATGTATTGCAGCAGGGATGTATGTAAGTAGAGTTAACAAGATACTCTGTTTTGGGAGGTATCTGTAAGGCAGATACTGATTACCCCCTTGAAATCTAATTGTTAGTTTAGTTTATGCAAGTCATTCACACATATATGTCAATATGACTCCATGCTATGAGATAAGCACCGATCAGATCTGGTATTGAGTTTATGATTTAAAACCCAAGTCTTGCAGCCAAGCATAAAACAAAAATTGAACAAGATTTATAAATATTTAGGATTTTAGGAGTAGTTTAGGTTTAAAATCCTTTGGTGTACAACTGTAGTAGGGTCCAAAGCTAGCCCCTTTGCATTTATCTTACAGTTTTGGCCTTCATAAAAAAAGATTCATCTGCTTTGTGTCAATATCTAATTACAGTCAAGGATTTATCTCATAAGTATTGAATAGGGAATACCCCCTAGGTTTTGTAGAGCCTGAAGAAGGAGAGGAGACATTTAGAGTCTGTCTCATGTACTGTTGGCCTCTGACCTGAGAACCCTGTTGATAAGAGATGGCTACCTTGTAGGGGAACTTAAGAACTATCAGTTGGAAAAAGTCCAACAAGGTTTATGTATGAAATGAAGACAAACCCTAAATTAGCTGATCAAATGGTCTGTTGTAGGAGTATATTTCATTTTCTAACCTAGTTGTAGATAAGGCACTGATCAAAATAATTCATATAATGTGAAAAATGATGCAGAATCACATATCAAATCAAAAACCAAAATTCTACTTTACTGCAATTTTTTTTATGTTTTATGCACAAATCAACTTTAGTAAGGAAATATTAAGCATTGAGTTGAATGATGAATGACTGAGTACATGTAAAAAATATCAATATGCCACAATTAAAATATGAAATAATTAATAATATCTTAATGTATTCAATTTGATTCACAATTTCAAGGAATACAATATAAAATATCATCTACTACAGTTTTGGAATATGATTCATGAAATGCAGTATAAATACCTAAAAACTGCTAATTCACTTCCATTTCCCAAATCGAGTCAAGATCCTCAAACTAACATTCAGATAAAAAAAAGAGTCGTCGTGATTCTGAGTCTAGTCTTCATTTTCTTCATCTTGATTTTGAGTCTCAAAGTCAAATTCATCAGTCATTGTGTCACTGTCATTTGTCCCACCACCACCAGCATTTGAACTTGAAGTGATGCACAACCCTCTTCTTTCATATATGGACTTCCAAATTGTAAGTGCCCTTTCATAAGGAAATTTTTTGACATTATACACACTTCCTAACACCCTCAAGCAATTTTCCAAATTCTTGTCTAGTTTGTTTCTTATCTTTGATTTCAAAAACCCCAATGCACTAAAAACTCTCTCATCTTCCACCAAACCCAATATCATTATCCGACATAAATCAACAAGTTTGAAATATTCTAATATCGAATCACGTAATATTTCACTCTGACCCAAGTTTTTCCAAGCCTTTGTTATTGATCCCGCTTTGAAGGGATTCTCCATGGCATTAAACTGGTCTATCATACTTCTTGCAAACTGACTGCATTGTCCTCTAAGATTATTTCCATCTATAATTCCTTGTATTGTCTGTTCATTGCATTCTGCACTTTTTGAAAAGTATGCGATCAAGGTAGTTACTTTTTGATGAAAAAAGCTTGAGCTATTTCGGTGGCCTTGACCCAAAATTGAGGATACACAATAGACATGGCATCAAGTATTTGTTCTCAAGGGAATCAATTATAAATCTCTGTTGAAAGATTGCTTGTAATTTCCTTCAAATTAGTACTAACAGATTCAACAATGCCATCAAAATCTTCCTTTCTAACAGGTACTTCTCTGATAGAGCACCTAACCATCTTACAATGGTGCATTGGTATCTCAAATCCACATACAAAGGCACATAATTCCTCACTTGTATTAAATTATAAATAATTTTTAGGATGATTCAAATATGTAGGTATCTACCACCTAAAAAAAATTAGGCTTTGAGAAGTTAGATCTAGATATAGATTATCGAGGGCCATGCATGTCATTCTATGTAGTTTGGTATACTCATAGATATACATAGTTCTGTCTTGGGCTTTCTTCACAAGATTGTTCATTTCATCCAACATGGGGAGAAGACTAGCTAAAGTTAAGAGTGTCTCTATATCACTTAACCTATGTAAGGGGCCAGGAGCTTTGTCTACTGTGTTGCGATGCTCGTACATTATTCTAATCAAGGATGAATATTCTGAAAGAACTCGTTGCATTGTTCCATGCAAGGAGATCCATCTGGTATCAAAATCCTTTAGAAGCTTGTTTCCTACTATTATTCCCTTAGCAAAATTTTGAAATTTAGCAAAATGTTTGGGACTTTTGCAGAAGTATGCATGGAGCTCGTGTTGGGTCTCAAAAATGCAGGTTGTGGATTCTAAGGGGATGCCAAGCCCTATGGTCAAATCCACAACATTTTTGAGCCAACGACTGGAGTTTGACCTTAACGGTCAACTTCTCCCTGCACTTTAGGTCCTGCTAAAACCTAGGTGGGTGAACCTTTAATTATCAAAGCAGGTTGTATGATTAAATCAATGTTGGTTTGCTGCTAGTTTATCCAATTACAATGGCATACTTGTAAATCAGATGAGATATTGTAAACTATTTCTAAAGAAAGCAAATGATTTAATCTAAATTCTAACAGAAATAAATAACAACTAACATGAAATGAATCTAAACTATAGCGATAAAACAGAGTAAATATTTTAAACACAAAATGAATCAATAGTTAGACTGGTGCTTTGTCCATTTGGGCAACAAAGTCAGGATGTCAGAAACAAATAACTTGTATCAGGTAATAACTCGATCTGATTGGCACATATAACTATTTGAAACTTGTACAAACATGCAAGGAAGAAATTATTAATTCATTCTTAATAATCCAAAGGACATAATTTCATTAAATGCAAAATATTAAAAGGATTTTAATCTTTCCGGAAAGAACCAATTGATCTTTGCAAAATAATAAATCAGATCAACTTTGGAGACAAATTAATAACCCTAATCAATTAATCGTACTTAGTAATCCATTCAACATTCTAAGATTACTATAATTGATGAGAAAGGATTTAATTCACCTTGAGAAACCAATCAAATCAACTATACTGAATTAGCAAATGTAAACAGACAATTTGAACATATCCTTAACACATTCAAATTGAATAATTAGAAAATGAATGACATGGAGATAATTAAATTGATTGAATTAAAAACAACAAACAGATGATACCATCACAATGTATTTCAAATTTGAATCCTCAACTACTGCCTCAGAATGTATCATGCACCATAGCCTTTCTCAGAATGAAATTGCATAGAAGGATCAAATTTGCATCAGATTGAATCAAATCTAACCTAATCTAATCCTAAAATGCTTGAATTGTCTTTGTGTCTAATCTAATCCTAACCTAATTCTAACTTAATTCTAACTTCATTCTCTGGGTCCTGGGATCTCTATTTAAAGAGATGCAAAAAGCCTCAGATCTGTTACATTCATTTTGGTGACGGTTAATAATTGGTTGAACCAACCATAAGAACCGACCTTATTCATTACATAAATTAAATGACTTGATTTTGAAACTTAACAATCCTCGGAAGTTGGGATAAAATATTTAATCTTCCATGATGAGATCATTTAACAGCCAGTCGAGAACTACTTCATTGCATTCAACACAACCCTTATCCTACAAAGAAAACAAATTAATCATTAGGTATAAACAATATATGATTTGAATTGTTGTGAACCTTACGACCTGTGTCGTGAGGTATCATTTCCTTGTTTCTGTATATTTTCTCATGTATTTAGGGTTTTATCTTTTCCATAGAAATCCCTAACGTCTTTTCCTTTATGTTGAATGCCTTTGGTAGAAAATAAAATATTCCATATTAACCTTCATTATAGTATCATCACGAAGAAAATAAAATAATTATTTTATTTCTTCTTTGGCCATTAATCTTTATTTTCACATTTGCTAGTTATATTTTCATATTTGTTGTGAAAATAATTACCGTTGATTAGGGTTTGACAATAACCTTCATGAAAATAATAATTATTATTCCTCTTTACCTTCCCTTAATTATTATTTTTCATTTGTATTAACCCACATATCTTTGCACTTTTGGTTTGGGCAAAATTCACTCAAGTGAAAATAATTACAGCTCCTCGGCGAAAATATTTACCAATCTTTATATGTTCTTCCAAAAATGTCTTATAGGTAAAATAATTACTTATTGAATTAATTCTTTCCATATCTTATTTCAGAATGATAAATATCAAAAATCTTTTGTTGGATCGGGTTAAATCTTTTGAAAAATAATTCACCTCTGATTTGAAAACAATTTTCCATTTTGATCTTGTTATATTCACTCAGGCAAAATAATTTCCCGTTCTATTTTACTTTTGTAGTTTAATGATGTTTATGCTTCCCACTGCAAACCCTTGGATCATGTCTTAACATTTATTACTGTGCGCCATGAATGAAATAATTGTGCTATAAATTAGAAGATGGCGGTTTGGTTCTAATGCTTCTTTTGATAATGGCAAGGCAGCATCTTGGCTTTAGTGGCAGCGCCTTCATTTGTAAGTAGTGTCATTTCTTCTCTACTTATGCTATTCATATGCCTAAACCTTTTGTGAAATGGCTAACATACTAACCTAAATGCTTAACATCAATTTATCTATTTATAAACCTGTGCGCAATGATTTTACGAGCCGAGTCTTTTATCTTCTTGCCGATGTTGTGGTACCATGATTTATATGGCTGAGACTTCACTATTTGGCATATGACGAACAAGTGAAAATAGGGTCTCAACCATAGATGGATGTGTTGTATTCATGCACAACTTTTGATCATTGCAAGGCTCGTTTATCATAGAAAATGCCAGTCCTAGATCTTGACAAGCATCATCAGCTGACTCTCTTTTATGGTTAATATCCTTGGCCTGTTTTCCTCGAACATATTCATGGTTGGCCATTGCATGGCTCGATGAAATGCAAACAAACCTGCGTTTTGCTGCAGAAGAAGTCCTTAATTCTGACATTTCAGAATTTATTTCATGTTGAAGACAAGCTCTTTTTCTCGTATTTAAGTTGGGACATACTTGGCCTCCATGGACTGCTGTTGAAGCCTTTCCTACTTTGCAAGCCTTCATTATGCAACTTGTTCTATGTAGATTATTTTGACATCGGGCTTCATTTATCTGAGCCAGACACTCGTATCTTTCCAAAGGCCAGCTTATTCAGCTCATTTGCTACCAACAAGAAATCAGCCCCAACTTGGGGCTACATCCTGTGTAAAATAATGTCAGCTTTATGACAAAGGGCTAATACATTTCTTTACACACTGCTATGACATCTTCATGATCTTATATCTAGTTGTTTGAGTCCATTGAACAGCCAAGCAAAATGTATCTATAAATCGTCACAAAATGAAGATGATAATACACCTTAGCCAAGCAAATATCATCTTATTGGACGTGTCATGTGACATGGAAAGCCTATAAGTTTCACAGAATCATCTAAGTGCTCAAAACTGAGAATACTCAAACACACATCTTAAATAGTTGAAAGAGATAAAAATTGTAAAGAATAACTTCAGACAAACAAAAATCAATACCACTCAGAATATATATGTTTTGTTGAGTATACTCTATGACAATGGGGATTTCCTGGAGAGATTACTTTGCAAACATGAAATACTGTGTGACTGGATGCAATGATAAATAATTTAATAATAATAAAGCTACAATGCATTGAAACGTAAGTCCAGGGTTTCAATTACTAGAAGTTGATAGCCAACAATTCAACTTATTTCTAAGTAATTTGGAAAGGAGGTTTGTTCTAAATTAAAAAGCAAAAAGAAAAAGGTTTCTTCTAGACACAATTTCAAACTTTCAATGAGCATGCCAAATATATATTGCATAAACATAACTTCTTTGTGCCCATACATCCAATCACTAACAAGGATGGGAAATTTTTTTAACTATGCAATTCATCTTTACTATTGCACCCTTGTAGCAATAGTACACTTCCAAAATGCTTAATTATTGAAAAGAAATGACCATTTATTCCATAACATAACAAGGCATTGATGTCTTCTACATAAATTAGTAACAGCACAAGAATATGATTATTCTCATCCAAAATAAATAAGGGTCATTATCCACAAATACTTTCAATACTAACATGCATTGCATTGGATAAAGCCTCAAGAGTTAAACCCAGAGTTGTAGTGACTGGAGGGATTTGTAGTGATCGAAATTATAAAAGTTTTTTATTTGCCAAAAACATTAGCATTCAATAGAATTAGGAATCATGAGTTTTTCCAGTTGGGCACTTTTGTAGGAGGCTGCAATCAATCTGGCAGCAAGGTGTAGGTTGCCTGTAGCAATGCTACAAGTAATCACAGAGTTACTACAAGAGTCCAGTTAGCTGCTACAGGTTTAGTATAGTTTGTTGCAGGTGCTAATAGACTACTACAGGCGAACAATAGTTTGCCAAAGGTGTTAACTACTACAGGTGTTCACATGACTTCCAATTAGCATGAGATAATTAAGGAGAGCAATTGGGTAAATTGTCTTACTCTTCTATTAGAATCATTAATGAGTTGACAATTTAGGAATGCTACAGAAATCAAAACAGTAGGAAAGTGAGAGTATGTTTGGGCATTTGATGCTACAAGTGACTTGACTGTGGTTTGAAACACTATCATATTGCACATGGAGTCAACTCATGCATATCTTCATGGCTGCAAACTGGTTCTGGGTGAGTTATAGCAGCTGCAAGCTCATTTCAGACAAAAGAATGAATAGAGGCAATTTATCTTGCATAGGCAACTTGATATTGGCTGCGTGCCTCTCTTTCTATTGATGTGCCTAGTAGTGCTTTGTCTTCATGCTTGAATGTTAAAAAAAATCATTGTATAATAGCAGCGAACTGCGCCTACCTTTACACTCATATTTTCATTTTAAAACACCTCTGTAGCAATCTTTGCCGAGTCTATATGTTCAACGAAATCAATGTTTTATAACAACGACTTGAGTGCTAACATCTGCATGTAAATTTCCACTGTTTAAATGCTTTTACAAGCATTCTTTTCTCTATCAACTCACCCTTCAATGTTCATGGTGAGTCTTCTTGCACCTCACCATTTGTAAACGATCTTGAACTTGACTTCAAGCTACCTATCAACCCTTAAATAGTGACCATGCTTTTCTTATTGGGCATCTAATCACAGCCTAGTCTGTATACATGCACCTTACTCTCTTTTGTTTGCATTTTAATTAAACATATGTATTTTATTACGTTTCTTATCAAAACATTTTTGTTCTATATTCGATCATGCTCTATGACAGTAAAGTTCTGTAGCAATGGATCTTGAAATTCACAATGCTTACCACAGGATAAAACCAATTAATTCACTTCATATCGATTTGCTAGAAATAACAATCCATTTTGTGCATAATCTAAAATCTTGGAAGAATCCATTCTTCGTTTTAATTCATGTGATCTTTATCGTCAAAAAATTTGTGAGTATTCTAATCTACAAACTCAGAGGCTTACTGTCAAGCTTCCCAAGTGCAATAGGACCTTTTCCAGGAAAGGAAGGGTAAAAATGTCAAAGCCACAATGCGTATCAAAAAGTTTAGATCTCCCTCCTGTTCTTCAAAATCGTACAACCATGGAAAAATATGTTTTCCCTGCATTCCAGGTTGCCTATTTTTTTAACTTCATATTGATAACAAAAATAGAGACTGAAGTGACAGAAAATAATTGGCAGATGGCATCTTCTTGGTGCATATTGGGTAAAAGGGTATTTGTGAGAAGTTTTTTGTAGTTTCTATACTCCTTGTAGCCTACAAATAGCTAGCAGTTTCTATTTTGATGTTAAGTGTTTTGAGTGTGGTGAGCCCCATGGTATGAGTAAAGTATTGGGGTTGACATATATATCAAGGGGAATATGAAGGCTCAAGCATACCTATTTTAATGGGCCAAGGTAAATATTAATACCTAAAGTTTTAACCTTTAAGTGAGAAGAGCCCGTGAGTATTTTAATATTTTCTAATGCAAACGTGAAAGCCGTGAATGAGAGAGATAAAAGTTATTTTATAAAGTGCCCAAGGTGTCCATATGAAGCTATGTGCTAGAATATATTGTTTCTTTTCAAATAGTATTTCCACCAAAACATTATTGTTGGCCTGTTCTCTTTTGGAGTTTAGTGCTGGTATGAAGAGCTTTGTGTGGGATGTTAAAATCTACATCTTAGAGCCAAATAATTGGCATGGGAACTTTGTAACTTGAATTGAAGGGAAATTTCTTTATGCTAGACAATTAATGATTTGTGCGGGAAAAATTGTTTGGAGCAAAATATTGGATGGAATGAGATATTTTGTTGCGTTAGAGCCCAAGATCAAATTCTTTCTATTATGCAAGTTCAACAAAATAAAAGTAAGAAAGCACATATTTGATCTTCCTTCTTGTTGCAATGTAAGACAATGGTGAAACTTAGAATTATAAACAAATGTCAGCTGCAGGAGCAATCTCAAGCAAAAGTATTGGATATAAGAGCAAGATTTCTCTTTGTAAAAGGGTTGGTCTCTGGGTCTTTCTAAGCCAAAAATAGGCTTCTTCGCCAAATTTAAATTTTCAATTCCAACAGCTCGCAAACTAGATTTTCAACTTTTGATACTGTAGGAAACTTGCTTACAATTTTAAATTCTAAATTCATTATGTGGGCCATGTAGTGAATGGCAAGGATGTATGGTGCACAAGTAGTTTGTAATTTTGTGTAAAGACCGGTCCTATGACCTTATGTTGCTGTAGCTCCATCAGCTCCTACACACACCAACTTTTTGGCAATTGTCAAGTCATCCATACCTGCAATTTCATTCAAAAACTTCTTAACTAGTTCAAATAGATTTTGTGATGTTGAATTGTCCTTCATTTTATGAACACAGAGTAGATGAGCTCGGTGGACATGTTCTTTTATAGTATACACATGCATACAAACACAAGAAGTATTATCTACCATAGTAACTTCATCTAAAGATAATGCAATGAAGTTCAAGACTCTTTTGTAAACATTCTCCTTTAAATCTTGTGTTTCCACCGCAACAAGATAGTTTGCCTATTCCCATCCAGCGTTTATTGACCAATGTGTGCTAGGATAGTGAGGAACACTCAAAAAAGATAATAAATTACTATACTCTAGGTAGTCTGTCATAGGATGCCTTTTGGACAAAATATGAAAAACAACACTCATCTGAATAGTTTTTACCAGTTGTGCTCCTTCCATTGCTTTTCCAAATTGAGCCTTGTCTGTACCTCCACTTGTAAAAAGCTTCATCATTCTTTTCTTATGCTCATCATATTCCATGGCATACTTCACATGAAGACATTCTTCCTTTGATTTCCATCTTACTACTGATGTTTCCTTTCTGTCTATGATTTGTTTTTCATAAATTTTACCTATATGTTTTTCTATAATGTCAAGCTTTAGCTGCAATTTCTTGTCTTTTTTACATTTCCAACTATAAATCATACACTTGCATTCTGTTGGTTGTTCATCTTTGTTTGCTTTCTCCACTGGTTCAATGAATGGGTACTGACACCCAATCAAGCTAAAAATTCTTTGACATTTCCCACTCATGCCCTAGTTTTGAATCTTTTGATTTGCTTTTCTTTTCTTCTTGCCAACATCATCTACAACACCAACATTTTCTTTTTCATCCAAGTCAATTATCTCAATCTGGCTAATTGAGGTATCCCTTGGAACATATTTTGCGGTATTGCTATCCTCATTCTGGCTAACTAGGGTTTCCCTTGGAACATCTTTTGTGGTATTGCCATCCTCATTCTGGCTAACCAGGGTATCCCTTGGAATATCTTTTGCGGATATGCCATCCTCATTCTAGCTAACCAGGGTATCCCTTGGAACATCTTCTGCAGTATTGCCATCCTCATTCTGGCTAACCAAGGTATCCCTTGGAACATCTTCTGCGGTATTGCCATCCTCATTTGACTCGTTGGCAATCCCACCTTCTTGTGGTGGTGAGGTATTGCGAATGGCTTCTTCATTAATATTTGGTGCAAGAGTTGATGATGTAGCTCCATCTTGATTTAATGGATTAGAAACATTGCCAGTTCCAAAGTAAGATTGTATACTAACTCCATGTTTTCAACATTTTGATGGCCTCCTAGTCCCTTCACCACCCTGAGGAGTCTTACCCTTGTCGCACTTGTGGCTCGACATCTTGATCTATCACTTCAAATAAAAGCTGGAAAAAAATGTCTTCTTGTTTAAGAAGGACATACTCATAGAATATAGATCCCATTCCCTAATAAATATCCTTTTAAGATTGAATCAAGAATGGACAAGAGATAAAGAAATCTTATAACACTAATACTATGAAGAAATGATTACTCACCTTTAAGTTTAGGTTTTCATTGACTTGCTATTCGTTAATGCAGGAATGCATGTGTTGTAAGTTTGTAACTTTGCCTACGATCAACTTCAAGGTTCAAACTCCAACTTCCGAAATCCGAATTGAGAGCTCACAAGTTCAGAACTTAACAAAATGTGTAAGAATAAATCAAAGTTTCGATTGTATTTATATGATTCCATATTTGGTGAATTCCACAGGAATTCTATACGGTATATTAAAATTTTTGGCCTCGCGTGATTATATAAGAAATACGTTTAAGTGTCGATGAATCAAACCTCGATGGACTACATACATTGTAATTTCCAAAGTGAATATGGCCCTACGATTAGCACAGAGGTGTCATGAAAATTGGTGAAATGGCCCCTCATAATCAACTACTTGTAAATTTTAATTGGCGAAACGGGTCCTCATGTGCAGTGACCATTTAATGGGGTTGGCGAAATGGGTCCTCATGCGCAATGACCATTTAATGGAGTTGGAAAAACGTGTCCTGATACACAATGTTGTTTTAATAGTACTAGCGAATATATAGGTGATTTAGTACTTGCTTCTAGATTCCAAGCAAAAATATTAGCTGGCCCATTTAAAATGCGTAGTTTGTTAGGGCAAAAATTTGACTTCATTGATTCTCATAAATTAAATTGACTGTGAATGGATATGGATTCGACCTATAATACATAAAATCCAAGCAATTTGACCACCCTATTAGATGCGATTTATTCGCCAATTCCGACTTGGCCGATCTGCGATATTCACCAATTGGTGAATATTTGCTACTAAAAAAATCTCTAATCTAGATATTTCATGTCCTCAATTGATGATGTTCAAGATTTACATGGATTTATTTTATGCGACATAAATCTAAAATTTTCACTAGGTTTAAAGAATTTAAAGCTTTAGTTGAAAAGCAATTAGATAGTAAGATAAAGATTCTAAGACTTGACAATGGAGGGGAATATTGTTCTAAGGAATTTGATGAGTTTTAAAGCATGCAAGTACTGTTAGTATGAAGACAACTTCATACACTCCTCAACAGAATGGGGTGGTAGAAATCATGAACCAAGAAATTATGGAAATAGCCAGAAGTATGTTAAGTGGTTCATAGTTGGATAGATATTTTTGGGTAAAAGTTGTGAGTACTGCTTGTTACTTGATCAACAAATCTCCTTGTAAGGCTCTTGATTTGACACCTTATGAAATGTGGATAGGTAAGAGACCTCCTATTTCACAATTAATGTTTTTTTCCTATGAGGCTTATGTTCATGTTCCTAAAGAAAAGTAATCTAGTTTGGATAGAAAAAGTTGAAAGGTATATTTTCATTTTATATGATGAGAATGTTAAAAGTTATAAGCTCTAGAATCTACTAAACAAGAAGGTTTTCTATTCTAGAGATGTGATTTTCATGGAACTTAGAGCTATTTTTAACCCTAAACAACCAAAAGACAAAGAAAAGGAAATAGGAGTGTACTTTGAGGTTAAGTAGGAAGATGCACCTCGAAAAGAACAAAGAGATGGATTTGGGGAAGAAGAAGAAGAAGAAGAAGAAGAAGAAGAAGTAGGAGGAGGAGGAGGAGGTTTAGGTGAGGTTTCTAATAAAACTGAAGATGTTAGGGAAGATAACCAAGAAGAATTTGAGCAAGCTCAAGAATAAGAAGAGCCTCATACTCATATTCTTAGAGGATCCACAAGATAGAAGAATCTAATTGAAAGGTATAGCCCACCAAATTTTCTATTATATATTTGTTTTATTGAGTACTAACAATGAACCTAGATCCTCTAGGGAAGCTACCATTATGGATGATAGTGAGTCTTGAAAACAATCCATGTTGGAGGAGATGATGGTGTTAGACTCTTTTGATACCTAGGATCTTGTTTATTTTCCCAAAGGAAGGAAGGCCATTGGATGTAAGTGGGTCTACAAGAAGAAGTTTGGAGAAGATGGATCACTCGAGAAGAAGTTTGGAGAAGATGATTAGATTTCTTTTATCCATGTTTGTTGCTAATGATTTTGAAATTGAGTAAATGGATGTTAAAACTAATTATTTTCATGGACAATTGGAAGAGGGAATTTCTATGCAATAGACTAAAGGTTTTGAGGTAAAAGGGAAAGAACACTTGGTTTGAAAGTTAAAACAATCTTTTTATGGTTTAAAGAAATCATCTCGAATATGGTATCAAAAGTTTGATTCATTTTTTTTGAAGTTAGGATATGTGAGAAACAAAGATCACTATGTTTACATTAGATGTATTGATGATCATATACAAATTGTTGCCTTATATGTCGATGATATGTTGTTTTTCAAGATTACCAAGGGTATGATTAGTGAGTTGAAATCTCAACTTTTAGGTGCATTTGAGATGAAATATCTATGGGAAGAAAGGTACATATTGGGAATGAAAATTAGAAGAGATCAAGGGTAAATATAAAATTTGGTTATCGTAGAGTAAGTATGTTGATACTATTTTAAATAGATTTAGTATGAAGGATTGTAATCTAGTTAAAATACCATTACCAATTGGAAAACCGAAGCGAAGAAACTTTGGACAGAAGGAAGGGATGCTATTAAGGAGGGCACTCAATGGACCATGGATGATCTCCTTACTAGGAGTAAAAGGAAAATTTTAGCCAAATGGACCTAAGGGCTGGTGCACTTTTGCAGTGGGTGATTGGTTATTTCCAGTTGATGTTCCTATGTGCATCTGAAAGAGTTATTTTTTAGAATCCCTTTATATATGTCTCAAGTTGATCTCTTTAGTTCCAACAGTTTCCTTAGTTAATAGATTTGATCCTTTGTGCTCCCCTATATTGGGTCTGAGGCTATTCTTTATTTCCAATTTGTATTTAAAATGGGAGTGGACCCTAATCCCACAACTTACAGATAAAAAAATATACATCTATGACCCATGCTAATTTACCCTTTCTATGTCATTTGTCAAGTTTGTAGTCATGGGGTTGATTTAGTAGTCTTGGACTCAACTCCTTCAATTTTAAATTTCAAAATTCAAATTTAAGCCAAGTCTCCCCAAACATTTCCCTTTGAGGGTTGACTAAGTACACTTGTACATGATTTAATGCTATGTCCTTGTATTTAAAGACATTTAATGCATTCATTTTGATCATCGAAGAATAATCTCATAATTTGAAACCAATTTGCATATCATTTGTGTGTTTGCGCTTCAATTCGTGCATTCCTAGGAGTAGTTGTGTGACTGAAGAGTGTTATTTTTCATCGTTCATTTTTGATTTCTAGGATTGACCTAAGAAAGTGTGTCCCCTTGTGATATAACAACCCAATTAAGTTGTTTATAGATATCATGTGCCTTTTGATATCAAAAAGGAGCAAAGAAGCTAAGGCACATCTAACAAATTGAAGAGTAGAATTCTCTTAATTACTAGATCAAGTCTACAAGTGCAAGACAAATCAATGGTCGTAGACTTGATCCTAACCCCCAAACTCGACCTTGCATAGTCAAAATAAAATATTCTAATAATGAGGTGAATGAAAGTTTGAGATACTTTATTTCAAATCTTGAAACGTAATAGATTTAGTATCTAGATCAATCTTTGGGCATTCAATAGGTACAAAGCTCAACACCCTTATTTTCTTATCTACTTTCCTAAAATAACATGTTCATTGATCTATATTTTAATGCCCAACTTTGTTTAATTAATCAATCTAAACTAAATTACTTATATATACATGTTATTAGATTAGCATAAGCTAAGCTTTAAAAAAAGTTTATTTCCTTTACATATATGAAATTGACAAGTAATTTTATATAAGTTCAATAAAAAAATTTGACAACTATTTTATTTAAACATTAGAAACACAAGAAATGTAAATTACCGCCAATTTTAAAAAATTAAAAATATATCAATTAAAAAAAAGGCTTACAACCAATGAATAGAAATGAAACAAGATGCAACGACAGAACAAAGTTGATACAAGATTTGCGCCAGGGCTTAAATTTGATAGTTGTATAGCTGTATTTAGGCATTTCTACTGTAAAATACTATCAAAATTTTAAAAAGAACAAACTGTCAAAATTTATATAGGATTATGCTGATATATATATTTGGTTTTTATATAATTTACTTATATTAAGATGTGTCATAATATTTTAAAGGCAACATTGAAGAGATAATTGTCATAAAAAAATTGCTTAATAGTCAAGGTCGACTGTCAAATTCAAGCCCTGATTTGCACATGCAGATTTCTAATATTGAATTCCATACAAGAAATATTAGAAATCAAAGAGTTTGACAAAACAAAGATCACATTATCTTTTCAACAGCAAACAGGCAAAGTAAACAAACTATTTTAACCTCATCAATAATCCGCCTTAACTTTCGCTTTCGCACCCTACTTTGTCCGTATAATCCGTTTACAATTATTTAAGGCTTCCTCCCCCCTTCGTTTTTGTTGACGGTGACCATAAATCCCTTCTCTATTTTGACACGACTTAGAGGCTAACATTACTACTAGCAGTTGCACCCATATGATGTTCAAGGAATATGCCGATAGGAACAACAAGAGAGTTTAGAAAATTTTATGGCGTGAATTTTTTTTACGGCATGAGAAAATTCGGAGTACTATAATATTCACATATAAAAGCCTATCACTAATTATGTGTGGTGAGAAAAGCTGTAACCATCCATTCTCCTCTACTCGGAAAGAAATGTCATAACGCGTAGTTTCATGTCCCAGAGGAGAATACTTGGAAAGCAAAGCATATATTGTGATTGTACTCTACTTAAATATCATCCATTTCAATGGTCAAACAATGAATAACAATTTTACAGCTCATTCACAATAGAAAATGGTAAATATTTGTCTTAATTTTATTGGCCAAAATTAACCTTTGACTGTTAAAAATATTTAAGAATGACCTTGTGATTGCACCCCATGAGCTTCTCATCGCCACCTTCTCTGTCTCACCTCTCTCAATCTCAGGGACTGCTTGGGCGCTGATCACCTCAGAAAACAAATTTGCATTCAATCTAGACGAGTCCATTGCCTTCCTATTAAAATGGTATAATCTGACAGCAGCCTCTGAAACATTTAAAATATCAGTGTAAAGTGGCTCAACATTAAATAATTAAAGGAAATATTAGAAACGCGAAACAACGTAATTTTAAAACACAAGTTAAAAAATAGCAAAATCGCTTTACCCTCTACAACCCAAAAAGAAAAATCACCGAATTAACTTTTCACAATAAATAAAATTGTTTTCCGCTCATAATCAATTGTTTGCATTGAGAGAAAGTAAGCAGTACCTTCAGTCCATAAATACAATTCCATACACCTGGAACTCCTCCTTTAGAACACTTGAATTACCGGACTTTTCAATCCTTGCAACTCTTCAAGACCTTCTATACTCTGCATCTCATCACATCCACCAATATCGATGCGCTCCAGACGGCTGACTTGATGCCTGACTTGATGCCCTGTTACAGAAGATAACCCTGATACTGTTTTCACACTGAGACATTCCCACACTCTAAGAGTATTCAGTCTCTTTAGCTGCTGTAAGTCCATTTCATTTAGATTATCCATCCTATGAACTTCCAATGATCGAAGTCTGGGACAAATCTCTCCACTAATTGCTAACTTGGATATATCAAGCTGTCTAAGGTCTAAGATTTCAAGTCTACTCATGCGGCTGCCAGTAGAAGCCTCAAAATTAGTTGAATCTCTACCTCTGCTCAGACTCAAATTCCTACTTAAAGAGACGCCGCTATCCTGTAGAAAAAACAGTTCCAAAACAATAAAAAACAGAACAGCAATAGTAGACAGAGAGAAGACAGGGCAAATCAGAATTGGATAACTCAGAAATTGTATTTATCTAGCTTGCATTACATCACATCCAAAATGCTATGTCTAACAGCTATCGAGATGCTCTATCTAGCAGCAATCCAGATGGTATATCCAACAGCTCTCTACAATCACATATATATAGCTACAAAATCTTTGAAGCCTGGAAGCTTCCAACTTTCTAGAAAACTCTTAAACCTAACAACTTTAGGAATTGTAGAACAGCTCTAGGAATGTTCTAGCTTATGGAAGACTTTAGAAACATTCTATCATTTTCTAGACAATCTTAATCCTTAACATATCCCACACTTCAATGATCTAAAATTGCTAAGTTGTTGAAGGGATTGTATGAGGGATTCTATATTAGTGTTCTCCAAGGATTCATTTATGTATAATTCTTCCAAATGATTGAACATCACTAATAAATCTGGAAGATTTTGCAACGAGGGACATACTGAAATGTACAGTGTTCTCAACTCGAAACTGGCCTGGCATTCACATGTAATCTCAAAAAATGAATTAGTTCTCAGTAGTAAACAATCTTCGCCAGACTAGTATTCTAAAATGTATGCTCTGCCGTGAAGGGAGACTTAATTACCAGCAAAGAATAACGAAATACCTGGGTATTGCTCTGCATTAAGTGCTCCACGGTTCTTCCATATTCAAAACTTCTAGACAGCGCAATTTTCATAGAGGAATCCACGAAGGAATGCTTTTTATTTCGCCCTCCTCACTCATTTAGACTACCTATAAAATAAGCAATTGTACATTTGAGGGACGAGTCCCGGAACAAATGGAAACACTTGACCTTTGTCTTTGCTAGGATTTGTTCAAATCTCTTTGCTTCCTACATTGAAAAGGATCAGCTTTAAATGTGTTGTTAAGTGGAAAACAATATATAAAAAACACATAAATTGAAATGTTTTTTTAATTATAATTTCAAAAATGTAAAGAGGAAGCATACCGTATCTCTAAGAACGTCTGGTTTCCATAGCCGAGGAGGGGCCATGTCTTCTGCCATTTGTCTTCCCAGATCGCAGAGGTGATCATGCATTTCAAACTCCTCGTCCATATCAATTTCAACTAGGCACTTCCTTTGCAGGGTTTTAACTCTATGTTCGGCGCTCCAACCGTCCAGATTTGTATAGCCTTCATTTTCGTTTCAATTAGTCCTAAAACAAGCAATATCTATAAATATCTGTTTCTCGTGACTCTGCCGACTATTAAAAGCTGATTTTAAGCCTTTGTATTATATCTTCATGCTGGATATTCTTAACCTTTTCCAATTCTAACTCCCAGTCATACTCATCCATACCAGAAACATGGGCACCCAAAACTGTGAGAGAGAGGGGTAAACCTCCACAGAATTCCACGAAGCTTTCAACCAATTCCTTATATGCAATGGGTAGATCCAAGCTGCCGAAAGCATGCTTACAGAAGAGCTCTTTAGCACGATCCCTATTCAATTCACTCATCTTATAATGTATATCTGCACGTTTTAACACGCTTTGGTCACGGCTTGTAATAATTACCAGGCTACCAGAGCTCAGCATACCTTCAGGTAACAGGGCATCTAACTGGTCCTGATGATTGACATCATCTAGGACTATAAGGAACTGCCAATCCCTTGCCCCTCCAAGACGATGCTTCAGCTGTCCTATTCCTTCATCAATATTCATAATCTTCCGCTTTTCACCTAAGAGATCATCCAAGAGCTGGCTTTGCAAGGAGTGCAAATCACAATTGGCATGCGATTCTCTCACATCAGATAGAAAACATGATGCACGGAAGTCTGAACGCTTCCTGTTAAACAATTCTTTCGCCAGGGTGGTCTTGCCACACCCTCCAACTCCATAGATCCCTACTATGGCGACCTTGTCCCTCGCTGTCTGTAAACAAGAACATTTTTCAAAATCTTCGACGAGTTCAGCAAGTGCAACAGGATATTTCGCAACATGTAATGGGATTCTCTTTTTCATTTCTTGCAGCACACGCGACACAATCTTTTCACACAAATTGCTGAAAGCCAAAACTGAGAATCTCTTTAGAAAGTCATTCTACTAAGGTAAAATGAATGTCATATACTGGACAAAAAGGGAAAACATGATAAATCGCAATCAACACAAAGCACGTGTAAGTAATCTTACTCTTGATGCTGGTTAAGGTCATAACCAGATATTTCTGCAGCAAATAGGAGGGCCTTTTTCCATTCATCCAACTTATTAAGATTCCTGCCTTTACTTTGATAATCAGAAAATGCGGCAGCATACCGAGACTTCTTGTTCTGGATGTCACGAAGCTCCCAACGTTCCACATCGTAGAACACAGGTATAAACAGGGCATCAGCTTGTTGTAACATAAGAACCAGCTCGTCTAAACACCAAGAAGACTCTGCATATCCTTTGGAAAAAATGGCTATTTGCACAACAGATGAGCGTATGCCATTGCTTATGGCAGAAGAAATGGAATCTCCCCCTTCTATCTCTTCACGGTCTAGAAATGCCCGGCACTGTCTAGCCTTAAGAAGCTCATACAATTGTGTAGCAAGGGTGTCTTTGACATCAGGGCCTCGGTGGCTGATGAATGTATCATATAGTTTAGGAGATCGTTGGTGTTCATATTCCACAATTTCTTGGGGAGATGCAGTTGATCTTTCTCTTTTTTGTTCATATTCTACAATTTCTTGAGGAGATGAAAAGAAACAAGAAAAGAAGCAACCCATCAATGCAAGATTAGAATTGCAAAATGTATGAAACTTTCTAAAGCAGAGTGGGCTGGATTTGATGAAAGGATACAACAATAGCTAATATTTGTAGAGAAACGTAAGTAAATGCAAAAGTTACCAGCTGTTCCCCACCAACGAGGCAAATACCTTTGCAGTGCATAGTGGAGGAAGAAAAGGAAGAATATTGTGGGGCCACCCAGAAAAGAATCGTGTCCCTTCGCAATTCTTTCCAAGCGAAAGATGTCTCCATTAATTTACACCGTTGTGAGGTGTATAACCTTCTATTTTCTATCTCTTCCCTTGTGTTTTGGTTTTAGAGTGTTTTTATATAATAAATGTAATGATGAAATTTAAATATTTATATTATTTTTTTATTTAATTTTGTATTTATTTTAACGAGAGTGTTTTGATATATAAATATATTATAAATGATATAATTTTGTCTAAAATGAGTCTCTTATTCACACATCTTTTATACACTTATCACGTATTCTCTTTTCCATGTTTACACATCCTTATACATTTTATTTATTAATTGAAATGGGGAAAGACAATGAGCAATTTGTATTATTGTATGAAATGTAATATATACAATATGAAATCGGTTTTAGGAGAGACAATTGATCAACCACCATGAACTGATTCTTCGTTAATAATAATAAGGTTTGATTTTTATTAACAATATGAATGTTATGATGTAATTTATAATATTCCAATAGTCCCCCTTATTACATTATATGGTCTAGAGAACAAATAAAAAAAGCTCAAAAACCTTCAAACTTTATTGTTGGAAGAAATTTAGTAAATATGTAAGCATGTTGCTCTTGAGTGAAACAACACTAGAGTTGGATATTCTATTGCTAGACATGTTCACACATGAAGTGGCATTGAGCCTCAATGTGTTTCATGTGCTCATGAAAAATAGGATTTAGAATAAGCTTAAACACACTCTAATTGTTGCAAAAGAAAGCTATAGGATGTGTCTCATGAACACCCATTCTTGTCAAAATATGATGCAACCATATCACCTTATAGACAACTCCACATGTTGTACAATATTCTGCATATGTGGAAGAGAAAACAATAGTGGTTTCTTTTTCTCTCTCCCATGATATCAAACTAGATCCCAAAAATAAAGTAAAGCCTGAAGTAGACTTTCCATCATCCACATAACCTGCATAATTCACATCTGTGTAACCTTGCGGTAGTTGCTACAACTTCTTCTTTTGCATATGTATTTGTTGTCTCAATGGGATTCCAATCTATTAGAAGAAATCTCCCTAAGGAATCTCTTCTTCTCCACATGCAATCATACTTAAGCTAGTAATTGCTCTCCTGCATAATGTTCGTTGATATTTCTATTTTTGATTAAATAAATTACTCCTAAATATTGAAAATCAAATTTGTATGCTAAGAAAACAGGGAAATTTTATAAGGACCCATAAATTCAAAAACTTCACACCATCCCTGGCAATGATGCCGAAAATGAAGAGCAATTTCATTTCCCACTAAACCTAATGCATCTAAAGCATGCATATAACTTGACGTATGTCACCATCCGTAAATCAAGTAGTCCAATAGGTGAAGGGGTGTTGTCTATAGTTCAAACAAGCAAAACTCAAAGCAATGCTGAAATAAAATCTAAGTAATGTTGAATGAAAATCACAAGTACAGAAAGTAAACTCTATTACTGTTGAAATACAAGAGCATAATAACTATAAATTGAATCATATATCTAGTTAATGACTGAAAACCAAATCACAATATAATTTGAGATTGACAAATCTACTTACATAAGACTGAAGCTAACAAGGAGCAGCCTAACCGCAAGTGGGCCCTTGCTTGGGTTGACTTCCTTTACTGATTAAGTATTAAATCAATGCATTTACTTTATAATCTTCATAGGAAACAATAACATAACTATAAGCAAATGAAATGATATATTTTTATTGATTGGAATCAAAACTGAATACAATTGTTTTGAGAAAATATGTGTGCTAGATATCTGGATAAAAGCAGATATATAGATGCCAACTACAATTCAAACATATTGAATAACCGTAACAATTGATACACTCTCCTTCATAGAAGGAGAGGATTCTGTATTCTTGTAGAGTTATAACTAAACTAGGAAACATTTAAGGTTTGATTAGCTAGAAAGAGAATTCTAATTGGAACACTTGAATTGGAACCAACATATCCCCAAAAGCATGGAAACAGTTATCTCAGATTCACACATCTTCACTTGAAGAGTTATTATCCTATCATGATATCCCCTTTCATCTCATCTTGGTCTTCCAAATAAAGTAGGTCGCTACAGGATAGTTTTTCAATAACTGCGTGCCTTGCTATAGGAATCAGCCTTTGGCTACATGAACTCCTGTAGGTCCGACTGTAGAAACCTCTGCACTTTGGTTGCAGGATGTCTATGGTGTGGCTACAAGAACTTTGTGGCACGGATTCATGATAGTAATCTTGGATGTTGCATGAAGATTTAGTACCATAAAAGTATCTAACCATAATGATTATTGCAAATATACTTATTCATGCACATTGCATATGAAAATAACAATTTTAACTATACAACATCCATTAAACATTATGCAATTAATATAGTTCTTTAATCAAAGTATAATATCAAGTAGTAGCCATAATATGATAAAAGTATTAGCACAAGGTACTTGGAAACAAGAAAAGAAGAGATAAAAAAGGAGATAAATCAGGCAATTATGGGGCTCATCACAATCCACATCTCCCAAAAATCCAAATCTCCCAAAAATTTAAATATTGTGAGAATAATCCTAATCCACACATTTATGGCTAAGCAACCTACTCAAAACCATCTAATCACATCCATTGGTCTTGTTCCTAGCCTCAATGCAAGCCGTGATCAAGCTTCCATCATCATTATTGGGATGTATTTTTCCAAATTCTCATGTTGTTCTTATCATCAACAACACTATCCAACATTATCAATCTATCAATCTTTGTCTTTTCAACTTGACCAAGGGCAATATCGTGTTTGTCTTTGTATCATTTTGTGCATTCATGCTTGTTTGTGCATGTGCATTACCATTGTATCTTGCATTTGATGGAAAAAGTAAGGATCAATAAGAAAGAATAAAACTACAAAGCTATTTTCCACACAATAGGCCAAGTTACATTGCCAAAAGATGAATGAAATGTACATAGGAGCCTTGCTTTTAAGTAGGCAAGCATGAGGGAGTGAGAAGCTCATGCACAACGATTGAGAAACCCTCCATAGGTGCAACACTTGTCTACTAAAATGACACATGTTTGAGTAAGTGGCAAGTTTGCATGAAGTAGGTGTCTCACTAAGGTGAGTACACATGTCTTCACCACATGAGGTGAGACAAAAAGGTAAGAAACCCAAAGTTGTACTTAATCAAGTGTAAATATAAATCTCCTAGACATGCTCAAAGATAACTAGATAGATAATGTAACTTTTCACACTAACACCCCCCCTTAAGTGCAACTTAAGGAGTAGTGAAACAATGATGGGTCCCGACAACTAGGCTTGATCAGGCACCCATGTACAAATGCATCTCTCATAAAGCAGAGAAAGAAAGAAAACCCAGTGGGAAAAAAATTTCCTCTAAAAAAAAGAGAGAAATCAAGAAAGTGTACTAGACACTATACAAAATACTCGAAGGTGATAATCCTATTGTGAAGAATCTCTGGAAGACTTTTGTGAAGCAACTTTGAACTCTAATGTAGCAATAGGTGATGATGGCAGTGATGTCAAGTTCTGGAATCAAGATTCCATGTTGTTGACTTAGAAATTGTAGATGCAAAAAGAGCATGGCCCCTAAATGTTTTTGGTGTTGTATCTAGTGTTGATGATGACTCTTGATTAGATTCAGAATCCTTTATATTATGGTTTTCAAGAAGATTGGTAAGATGATTGATCTTCTTCTTCAAATATTTCTGCTCAGTTTGCCCAGTTTTATTGCAATATGTACACTTAGCTTTTTCTTTGCCTTGATCTGAAAAACTTTGAGAGTTTGATTTGGAAGACTCGACTTTCTTATCTTTCATGATTTCTTTGTCCTTTTATTTTTCTCATTTCCAGCAAAAAGAGCATGTGGTTTATAATTCTTCATGGTACCCATTTGTATCAATTTATCCTATTCCCTTGTTAAGTCAACAATGAATTCGTCCAAAGTAGGCATTTTTCATGTAGCACCAAAAGCCCTTTTCGTGGTATAAAAAGAAGATACAAAGACAAAATATTCAGGACCTAGTCTGGAAAGCATATAAAGTATGAGTTGATCTTCTTTTTTATCTATCCAACATTCCATTAACTGCAATTTCAATGATATGAACTTTGTGAAATAATCTTTTAAGGTATCAAAATCTCAAGGTATCAAAATCTCTAGGGCTCAAACTGAGGAGCTCATTTTCTAACTCATGACTTTTTAATTCATCAACCTTCCCAAAGAGTTTTTCTAAGGTTTTCCATACCTCATTGAGTGTTTTCAAGGTTTCAACATGGAACAAAAGTTTAGGAGCTAGATTTAGACATAAGAACCCGAAGGCTTGATCACATTTATTGAACCATTTTTCTTTATCTTTGATAGCATTTGGCTCTTTTTCTATGCCCATAGTCACTCTATATAACCCTTTATCCTTTAGTATAAGTTGAATACTGAGTTTCCAATCATGATAGTTAAAGGGTGTTAGAGGTTTGATAGGACGATTTGGCTCCATGCTTTACTTAGATTGTTTCCAGATTTGTTTTGAGACGTGAAAATAAATATTGAAGGAGAAATGGAAGTGCACACAAGACATGACTCTAGATACCTCCCTGTTACTCAATATTTTTATCCCCCTTGAATTTTGGCACTTTATAATGATAGTGTGTTAAACAAGTCTAATTGGAATGAAAAAAGGCACTTTATAACAATAGTGTGAAATCATTTCCAATATATTGCTCTTGAAAAAATATTCACTTTCTAACAAAATGGCACTCAATTTTGAGTTTTCAATCAAAAGATACAATTGTTTTTCGAGTTGTTTAACTAGCTATACAAAGAACGATTTTTTTTGGAGAAAAATGGGACAATTCCTAAATTGTCTTGATGTAACTTTGTTAGCGCCTGAACTAGGTTCACGTTGACTATAAATATGCCCAATTTCATCTCCATGGGCGAAAGTTATGGTAAAATGAAAAAAACCCCTCTTTGCACACACAATGCAAAATCAGGGTCTTTCGAGGCAATTTTTTTCTATAAATTCAACTTTCTAACAAGTTGTAAGCACCATACAAATAGTTAACTAAGCTCTATGGGTTAGCATATGATGTTGGCATTTATTTTTCTAGCATAAAATGTTAGTTTTTGTGGGTAGCCAATCCACTAACTATTACATTTATTACTAGACATTAGCATTTGTAGCTGACATAAAATACTATGTTAGCAATTTGTAAACTTTTGGTGATTACATTTGTTTCTATGATGGTTTACTAACCTTGTAACAAACACTAGTTGTTGAAGAACCTTGAGATATCTAAAACAAGTTTTAACTACAAGTAGGAAGAAGATTGCAAATAGAGAACAATAACTTCAACCACCACATATCGTAACCATATCAACTTTACAAGGCAACTTGAACACAAACTTTGGCATATTGCCAAGTGTTGAGTATGCAGCAATGAAACCGAAAAAGAAACCTTGTAACCACATCCTTTATCTGCAAAAAGAATGCAAACCTTAAAAACTTGAAGCTATATATTGGCATATTGGGCGGAGCTACTATCGTCATTATTGTTGCCACTGAAAGGAAGCAAGGTATGCAGAATACGCTTCCTACACTAATCTAATGAGGAAAGACATATGCAAATTTATTTTACAGTTACAGATTAAGATGCACATTAACAGAAAATGATAACAATTTTGAAATGCAAACACAAAACTCACAACACAAGATATACGTGGGGAAAACCCTTTCAAGTAAAAAACCCCACACTCCAAAGCCACCCAATATATTATTTAGAAATCATGAAGATTACAATATACTTGTAGAGAAAGCTTTTACAAGAGTATACCCAACTAGAGATCTAAGAGGTCATTCGACATCTATAAGATTCTACATACAACCTCCATCTCAAGTTCCTGATATATAGGAGATACAATACAACACACCGCCAATGGTAATTACGAAACCATGAGTTGAAACCACCCAAAAGTGGTGCCCAAATTATCTCCCAATCAAAAATGCCTTGTGTGACAAACCACACACCACCACGTGTAACTCTCCCCTTTATAGCTCTATTATTTGTCCAACATGTTTTTACATTTCCCAAAATTGAAGGTCCAACTTTCGAAGGTCATAACTTTTGATCCAGGTGTCTGATTGACAAACAATTTTATCCGTCGAAAAGATCATGAAGTGCTTTATCCTCTTGTAACTAGCTTCACCAATTATGACAATTTTTAGGATGTTTAGAGAAGGTTTGATACCCAAAATTGAGTTTGAAACTTTTCTGATAGTTTCAAAAAAATAGAAACTTTAATATCTCACAATCCAGATATGATCTTGAGTCGAAACTCACCTGAGATGTTCACTTAGCTGTTCTGTACCTTTTGGAAAAAATTTGAGGTTGATCTGAGCTTAAACAAAGAACTTGCTAAAAATAGTAAGTCTCGCTATTTTAAGCTCATTTGGAAACTTTTGGAAACTTTGAAAGTTCTAGACCAATATCCAAGATAAAGGGTATCCAAAAAGACCAAAACTAGGAAGAATAGTAAGATTTTGAACTTGCAAGGTTGAGACACCTTTCTTAACATTCTCCTACTTGTCGAACACCTTGAAAGAGCAAAAGGAGTAACACCATGATTTAATTGCTAGGGGTTGTGAGGTTCATAGACTCTGAACACCATTTGAACTTTTCTGTGCTCACAGGTTTTGTCAAGGAATCTGCAACATTCATCAAAGTTTCAACTTTTTCCATGTTTACCTTCCCATCCTCCATCATGTCATGAACAAAATGGTATTGGACATCAATATGCTTAGTCCTTGCGTGGAAAATAGGATTCTTTGCCAAACATATGGCACTCTGACTGTCACAACAAATAGTAATTTTCCCTACATGAAACCCAACATCAGAACACAGTCTTTTAAGCCAAATGGCTTCTTTACAAGCATGAGTTGCTACCATGTACTCAGCTTTAGTAGTGGACAAAGCAACCATAGGTTACCGCTTACTCATCCAACTAATAGCACCACCAAAAATAGTGAATACATAAGCACTAGTGGATCTCCTGCTATCAATGTCACCTACCCAATCTAAATTCTCAAATCCACAAATACAAAGTGAATGCTGAGGTCCTATAGGATAACCATGATAACATAAGGAATACTCAGAAGTACCCCACAAATATTTGAACACTCTCTTCATTGCATCCCAATGTACTCGTCTAGGATTAGCCATAAATTGACTAAGGACTACCACTGGTTGGGCAATGTCTGGTCTTGTGCAGACCATCAAATACATCAAACTGCCAATGGCACTTGCATAAGGAACTTTGCTCGTATCCTCTATCTCAGAAGGAGACTTTGGACAATCTTCAACAGATAACTTTGTCCCCATCGTGACAGGAATAGTCAAAGGTCTACAATCCATCATGTTGAATCTCTCCAACACAGTCTTAATATACTTACTCTGGCCTAACCAAAGTTTTCTATTTTCTCTGTCTCTTCTAATTTCTACTCCCAGAATGTATTGAGCTACCCCTAGATTTTTCATCTCAAACTGTGCTATCAACTGAGACTTCAAATTAGAAATCACACATTTACCATTCCCAATGAGTAACATATCATCAACATATAATGCAATAATGAGAATGCGATCATTGTTAACTTTGTAGTAAACACAATGATCTAATTTCAATCTTTGAAATCGAATACTCAACACAAAGGCATCAAACTTCTGGTACCACATCCTAGGAGACTGTTTCAAACCATACAAAAACTTTTTTTTACTTACAACCCAGATTTTCTTTACCTTTCACCACATAGTTCTCTAGCTGTGACATATAGATTTCCTCCTCCAAATCACCATGTAGGAATGTTGTTTTCACATCCATCTGTTCCACTTCTAGATCATACACTGCTGCAAGAGATAAAAGGAACTGAATAGATGTCAACTTTGCAACGGGAGAGAAAATCTCACCATAGTCCATTCCCTCCACTTGAGAATACCCCTTTGCAACCAATCTAGCCTTATATTTCTCAACCCTGCCATCCAAACCAAATTTCTTTTTGAACACCCATTTGCATCCAGCAGGTTTTCGTCCTTCAGGCAAAGGCACCAAGTCCCAAGTATTATTCTTTTCCAAATAAGCCATCTCCTCTTCCATGGCCTCCTTCCATGAACTTGCATCTTTCATACCCATAGCCACTTTCACAGTTCTAGGCTCATCAGTGTTAGAAATTAAACCAAAAATACAACTGGAATCATGAAATGAATAACCAAACCTATCAGGTTGCTACTTTATCTGCATGGACCTCCTCAAAGGTTGAGGTTGAGGTTCTTCATCTTCTCCTAAACTTTCAGAGCTACTAGAGCTCTCCTCATTATCAGGTCCAACAGATGTTTTCGGTTCAACTTTCTCAGGGGTGGAAGGAAGATGAACCACATCATCTTTCTTCTCTTCTTTCTTTGGCTGCAAGACAACAGAAGAAGGATTGAGCTCTCTGAAGATAACACTTCTTCTATAGAGAAAACTCTCTGCTATTGGATTCCAAAGCTTGTACCCTTTCACACCGATGCCATGACCAATGAAGATACACTTTACAGCCTTGTTCTCCTTAGGCACATGTGCATATGCCTCACAACCAAATACTTGAATGTGTCTTAATGAAGGATTTTTACTAGACCATGCCTTCATAGGTGTCTTATCAATGAGCATTGATGTAGGAGAAATGTTAACCAGGTAACAAGGAGTAGCAACAACTTCAACCCAAAACTTTTGTTCAAGACCAACTCCACTTAGCATACTCCTTGCCCTCTCCATCAATGTTATATTCATCCTCTCTGCAACTCCATTCTACTGAGGGGTATACAGAGTTGTCTTGTGCCTCTCAATCCCCTGTTCTTTACAGAACTTGTCAAAATTTGCTGAACAGTACTCACCACCATTATCAATCCTCAAACACTTAATCTTTGTATCCTTCTAATTCTTTATAAGAACTTTAAACTCTTTGAATCTATTAAAGACTTTAGATTTACTTCTAAGGAAATACACCCATGTCCTACTATAATCGTCAATAAATGAAACAAAGTAAATAGATTTTGAAATCAAAGGAACATTAATAGGACCACACACATAAGAATGAATCAAGTCCAACACCTCAGAAGATTTGTGAGAACTGGAATAAAACTAAACACAATTTTGTTTTCCATAAATGCAATGTTCGCAGAAATCAAACTCAAGGTTACAATCATTCATACCCTCAACAAGATTTTTATTCTTTAGGGTCCTTAAACCCTTTTCACCAATGTGACCAAGCCTTTGGTGCCATAACATTGTCTTCTCAACTAGAAGTTTCATCTCCATAGAATGAGCACCCTTAGGTACCCAAAAAGCACTACCATCAGAAGTTGATGCAATAGTCTTCTTCACTGCTAGTTCTAAGGATGAAGACTCTCAAGCTCTCTTCTTCAAAATAGAGGCACTATTGCACTGTACTGCACATGTGTCAAGCTAAAATAGAGTGCCAATCCCAACACCCATAGCCAACACCATAGATCCTCTAGTCATCTTGCATCCTCCATTCGAGAAAACAACTTGCACACCCACATCATTCAATTTACTTACATAAAAAAGGTTTCATGTCAAACTAGGGATATGCAAAACACCATTGATTCCCTTTACTCATCCATCAGGGAATCGAATCAAGACTCTTCCACGGCCAACAATATCTAGGTGAGAATCAGCACCCAAGTACACCTTTCCACCATTGTATTCTTCATACTTCAAAAATTAGACCCAATGCAAGGTCATGTGAAAAGATGTACCAGAGTCAATAAGTCACACATCCTCAGATGCATGCATTGCCAAGGCAGTGACAAACACTTCTCCTTCATCCTGAGAGGACTTGTCAGAATCTGAATCATTGTTCTTCTTCTTTTTCTTTTTCTCCTCCTTGCACTCCTTGCAGAAGTGACTAGGTTTGTCGTAGTTCCAACACAGGGCCTTGGAATTTCTAGGAGATTTAGATCTCCCACGGGATTTGGATCTTCCTTTTTCTTTCCCTTCTCTTTAGATCTACCACAAACTACAAGATCCTCCTTAGATGATTCAGAAGTCTTTCTCTGCATCTCTTCAGACAATAGCGAAGAAACCACATCTTCCATCTTAAAGGTGGAAGTGGTACTCCCAATGGCCATAACAAGGTGGTCTCACAAATCTGGTAAGAAACATAGTAATGTCATACATCGATCCTCCTCCTCCATCTTCACACCAACAGAAGTCAACTGGGTAACAAGCATATTGAATGTATTTAGGTGATCAGCGATAGATCCTCCATCTTCCATCTTCATAAAATACAATTTCTTTCACAAGAATAACTTGTTCACCAGGGATTTAGCCTGATAAACATCTCCAAGATTCTTCCAAAGATCCTTTATAGTCTTCTCTTCATGGATATTCAAGACCACTGAATCAACCAAATAGAGTCTTATCAAACCCTTAGCTTTTTGATCTTTGAGATCCTAGTCTTCTTGAGACATTGCTGCTAGTTTTGTACTAGATACGACTTCCCATAAATCTTGATCTACAAGCATGTCCTCCATTTTGAGTTTCCACAACTTGAAATTACTGCCATTAAACTTCTCTATCTCAAACTTCCTAGATGTGCTCACCATCTCTTCCCTGCAACAAAGATTTCAAAATCCTCTGCACAAGCTCCCACTCCAATGAAGATCAGCTCAAAAAACCCTCTACCCAACAACTAGAACCAAAGGTGATCAGTCTCTGATACCAACTAAAAGGAAGCAAGGTACGTAGAATATGCTTCCTACAATGATCTAATGAGGAAAGACTTATGCAAATTTCTTTTATAGTTATAGTTTAAGATGCACATTAACAGAAAATGATAACAATTTCCAAATGCAAACACAAAACTCACAACACAAGATATGCGTGGGGAAAACCCTTTCAGGTAAAAAACCCCACACTCCAAAGCCACCCAATATATTATTCAGAAATCAAAAACATTACAATATACTTGCAAAGAAAGCTTTTATAGGAGTATACCCAACCAGAGATCTAGGAGGTCATTCGACGTCTATAAGATTCTACATACAACCTCCATCTCAAGTTCCTGATATATAGGAGATACAATACAACACACCGCCAACAGTAATTACAAAACCATGAGCTGAAACCACCCAAAAGTGGCGCCCAAATTATCTCCCAATCAAAAATGCCTCGTGTTGTACCAAACCACACATCATTATGTGTAACTCTCCCCTTTATAGCTCTATTATGTGTCCAACACGTTTTTACATTTCCCAAAACCGAAGGTCCAACTTCCGAAGACCATAACTTTTGATCTGGGTGTCTGATTGATGAACCGTTTTATGCATCAGAAAGCTCGTGAAGTGCTCTATCACCCTATAACTTGATTTTCCAATTATGACAATTTTTGGGACGTTTAGAGAAGGTTTGATACCCAAAAATTGAGTTTGAAACTTTTCCGGTAGTTTTAAAAAAAATAGAAACTTTAATATCTCACAATCCAGATATGATCTTGAGTCGAAACTCACCCGAGATGTTCACTTATCTGTTCTGCACCTTCTAGAAAAAAATTGAGGTCAATCTGAGCTTAAACAAAGAACTTACTAAAAATAGTATGTCTCGCTATTTTAAGCTTGTTTGGAAACTTTGAAAGTTCTAGACCAATATCCAAGATAAAGGGTATCCAAAAAGACCAAAACTGGGAAGAATAGTAAGATTTTGAAGTTGCAAGGTTGAGACACCTTTCCTAACAGCCACCTCCACTGTTGGCCATGTCTCACTACTAAAAGCATCGTCATAAACTTTATTAAAAATACTTTACAATGCATTTGTTTGACAATGTTTATAAAATAGTAATCAAATCCCCCAAAAATACTATTGTATACACCTAAAAATGACACGACTATGTCCAAATAAATATTCTTAATATTTATTTAAGTCTAATTCCTCTATTAATAAATAAACAAACTACAATTTTGTTATAATATTTGCATAAGAAAAAATATTATTTGTTTAACATTAAAATAAATATTATTTGTTGAATAACTAAAATCATTGCAATAATACTAGAAAAAAATAAAATAAAAAATTAAGAGTTTATCAATTGTCAAAGTGATAAAGGTAAAAGGACCTTTTTTATTTTTTAATTACGTTTTATAGAAAAATAAATAAAAAATTAACAATTTATCAATTGTCAAAGTGATAAAAGTAAAGGGAATGTTTTGTTTTTTATCATTTATGACATTTTGTAGCACTTGCCAGTTGCATTTGCTTGAAAGCTTCCAATGCCTCTTCAACAAACCCATTTTGCACATATCCTACAATCATTACAGTCTAGAAGACCACATCTCATTGAGACATTTTGTCAAACAACGCATACGCCTTATGTAGGTTTCCACATTTTGCATACATGTCTACGAGGGATCAAGTTTCATTTTCAGTTTTAAAAAAGCAACTTTTGGAGGTCTAGATCGTGCTATTGACATCGTGTTGTTGACCTCATAAAATGAGATGTATAGTATGCAATGTGCCTCACTTCATATATGTAATAAGGTATCAGTATATACGATAAATTTAAAGCTTTACTATCTCCTAAGCGTGTCCATAGAACTATCATTTTTTTATTTTGATTTTGCCTCTTTCTCTAGGCAGCCTTTGTCATGATTCTACAATCAGAATTTAATGCTTTGCCTTAGGGTATAGGAGTTCTTAAGGCTATAACAAGAATGGCCTTTTTTAATTTGTGTCTCACGCATATACAACAATTATGGCCTTAAAGAAATTGTGATTTTGTGACCTTTAAGGTAAAGTCAATTGAAGTAGAATGAACTTATGTCATTCTTAACATGTTTATGAACTATTCATCATTTTGGTACTCTCTAAGTTAAGATAAGAACCAAATTGGGTATAGATACATTATATTCATTTTCAGTTTTTAAAAATATGATTAAATACATGACTTAAAGAAATGGCCTTTTTAATTTGTGTCTCACACATATACAACAACAATTACGGCCTTAAAGAAATTGTGATTCTATAATTTCTTAAAAAGTTTTCAGTTTGACCCAAATGGTGTTAGATATAATTGATCTTCATGGGTGAGTTTTAAATAATATAATGCTTAAGTTCTAACCATATAAAGCACAGGTAAAAGGGCTTCACCAAATTTCCCTCATTTAAAGTGTCTTTAAACACAAGGTGAGCGGTATTAGTAATAATAATAACTAGCAATTGGACCCATAGGTTCAATGGGCAGGCTGAAAACTTTTTCAAGAAATTATAGAATTTGTTAGATATTTTTTATTATTTATTAATTTATAAGTTATTTAATCCACTAAATTCTTATTAAATTTCATCATATCTAGTGTCTTCTTGCACTTATATTACTAAATTTCTTTTTACATTACCTAAGATGAAACTATTGAGAAAAACATAGTTGGGCACATGTAGTAAATTAATTGAATCTCTTATTGATTTTTATATAATATGCCATAGAAACAAATGCATATTTAATCTTATAATTATTTTAAAAATAATTATGTGAGGGTACAATAGATTTATGTTCTACAACTTATATCTAATATTATGCACATAAAGCATAACTATATTTTTCTATTAAATGCATACTATGAAAATATGTATTTGATATATGAACTTTTATAATATCTATCACATATTAATTCTATTAATTTGTATAATCAATAATTTAATATACATTTTATTATTAATATATAATTAATTATATTATTTCATTAATATTTAAAATATAAAATTTATAAATAATATATATATAGTGAATTAAAATTAAATAATCACATTAATATGAATATTACAATTTTGTTATAATATTTGCATAGATTTAAAGAAAAAATGTTATTTGTTGAATAATAAATTCCTATCTTATTTTTTTACTTGATTTTAGTGTGTTTGTTTTATTCAAAATAATATTTTCTAAAAAATTTCTCATGTAAAATAATACTTTGTTTTGATTGGTAAGCACTAGATAAAAAATCATTGCAATAATACTAGAGAAAAATAAAATAAAAAATTAATAGTTTATCAATTGTAAAGTGATAAAGGTAAAGAGAACTTTTTTATTTTTTAATTATTTATGACATTTTGTAGAAAATTAAAATAAAAAACTAACAATTTATCAATTGTCAAAGTGTAAAGGGAATTTTTTGTTTTTTATCGTTTATGACATTTTGTATAAAAATAAAATAAAAAATTAACAATTTATCAATTGTCAAAGTGATAAAGGTAAAGGGAACTTTTTTTTTTAATCATTTATGATATTTTGAAAAACAATCAATGGACAAGATTGATTTCATGGTAGTTTTTTTAATCATTTTGGTACTCTCTAAGCTATGATAAGAACCAAGTTGGGTATAGATACATTATATTCATTTTCAATTTTTAAAAAATATGATTAAATACATGACCTAAAGAAATGGCCTTTTTAATTTGTGTCTCACACATATACAACAACAATTATGACAAAGATATTGTGATTTGGTGAAGCAAAATGCACTTATGACATTCTTAGCATGTTCATGAACTATTCATCATTTTAGTACTCTCTAAGCTAGGATAAGAACCAAGTTGGGTATAGTATATTCATTTTTAGCTTTAAAAAATATGATTAAATACATGACTTGAATGTTTTTATGGGTAATATTAGGGAAAATAATGTTTAATTATTGGTATCAATAATTTCAAATGCTAGGTGTCACAATTGTCTATACATAGTCTATTGACAAAGTCTCTTTAAGGGTGTACAGACCTATACATAGTCTATTAGGGCTCTTACAATACTTGACAAAGGTTAAGGTTGTGTAACCTTCACTTGTTTCACAAGGAGCACAACCCTTGCTTGTCAACAATGTGCAAACTTATCCACTATCCTCTGCAGTTCAAATACATTTTCTAAACTATTGACAGAGTCTTTTTATAGGTATACAGACCTATACATAGTCTATCAGGGCTCTTACAATATTTGACAGAGGTTAAGTTTGTGTAACCTTCACTTATTTCACAAGGAGCTCAGCCTAGGTTGCTTTTCAACAATGTATAGACTTATCCACTGTCCCATGCAGTTCCTCATATGTTGTACCAATTTTTAGTTTCTTTCAATAAGTCTCCAGAGATTCTCAATGGTTTGTATCCCTCAAACATCTCTCATATGATAGGGATAAAACTCATGTTTTATCATACCATAGAGGTGTCATTACATTGCACTATTTTTCAGGAAGCCTGTATGTCTTTGAAATGAATAATCTTAAGTTGAAAGTTGCTTGACCAACAAGAGATGTGAGAGAAGGGCTTGCAATCAATACAATACATTGACATAATGGAGAGAGCATCTCTTATAGGTCTTTATTCTAACCTTTTTCCATTTTGTATGGCACTTTTCTTGGGTTTAGTGTATTATCTTGTGCCTACGTTAGATGAAGGTCTGTCATTTCAGATTATTTATAGATAACAGATCTAATTTACATAATTTCATGTGGATTTTTTTCTCATTTATGGTGAGAGATCTTTAATGTTGCTTCATAACCCTTCATGTTTTGGGAGATGTAATATGTTTGTGAGCTCACATTTTGTTTTGTTTTTGTTTTAATTTTTAAATTTTTTGGGTCTAGAAATAAATTGCTTTGTAGAAGATTTGATAGTTGACCAATTCATTTAACATGTGGATATTGATAAGCTTGAGTAGAGATTGACTGCTCCTTTTACAAGCCATTGTATAAATGTCAAGGAGATCTATATGGATTGGAAAGAGATAATCCCTATTGAATTACTTCTTCTTAATCTTAGCTAATGCAATAATTCTTTCAATCCAATAGTCATTTGTAGAAATGGTTTGATTTAATAACCTTGTTGTGATATTTAGCATTGTAAGTAGTTGATTTAATAGATCATAATCTCAACCCATACACAAAGGGTTGATATGTAGATTAGTATTTTGAAATAATAAGATGGAATAGCACATGTAAAAATATATTTGGGAAAAGGCTTGTGATGAGTATCATTGGAGAATTGTCCATACTTCTAATGTTGTCTAGTTTAAGGAGCATATCGGTATAAATATTAAAAGGAGCATTTCTGTATGTTTGCCACTGTAAGAATGTCAAAGGTTCATGTTATAAAAAAATACAGACAAACAAAAATGTAGCATAACTGTCTAAACATGTCATTATATTCATATTGAAAAAGCAAATATAATGGTGGTAAAAATTAGTGAACATTATTCTCCATATAAGTTCTCAACACGTAGTCCATCAAGGACACCACTGTTCAAGGTCCCCTTAGATCTTCAATCATCTAAATTTTACAATTAGATAAAACCTTAAATGTTCATTGCCTTCCAAATAGTACTGCAATTGTATTTTGAGCATTCTTTTCTTCTCTTTCATTTTAATTTATTTGTTTTATTTTGTCATTATGGTTTTATTGTTTGAAAAACATAAAAATAGTTCAAAGACATGATATTTCCATAGTATTAATTTCTTAGAATACAATGATCTATGTATAAGTTCTCAACACACAGTCCATCAAGGACACCACTGTTCAAGGTCCCCTTAAATCTTCAATCATCTAAATTTTACAATTAGATAAAACCTTATATGTTCATGCTTTCCAAATAGTATTATAATTGCATTTGAGTATTCTTTTCTTCTCTCTCATTTTAATTTATTGGTTTTGTTTTGTCATTATGGTTTTTTTTTTTTGAAAAACATAAAAATAGTTCAAAGACATGATATTTCCATAGTATTAACTTCTTAAAATACAATGATTTATGTAAAGGATAAATGTGATATGAATGAATGGGTTTGGACTAGACTTAATTAGTAATGTATTGATCAAAATTGGCAAATCTTTAAACTAATATAATTTATTGCTACACAACATTTCCACAGTGATTAATTGATGCAAAGTACTTCTATACAATTATATTTCAGAAGCACTCTCAAATTAATAAAAAATATTAATGATGAATTTGAATGGCTCATCCTCTCCTTAGTGATGTTGTTAATAAACCAATGAGTCCCTATGAATATTCATGGAGATTGTGTCTTTGTGGACTTTAGTGGAATATTCCTTTGTCGAGCTATAGGATTTTAATTCTATTATTTTTCTTCTAGTTTTGTGATAAGGATTCCATTTGTTTTGTATGGGGGATTATATAAAAATCAATAAAGGATTCAATTAATCTATTACATATATATTATATAAACAACTTACTTATAGTTTTATTGGAAAAAAATAGTTAATTATTGCACTAATTCCTATCATACAAGCAAACAATTTAAAAATTTGCATTAAATTTGGTAACATCTTCCATGTGATTAGAATTTGACTATGGGAATTACAGGGCCTAAATTTGACAATTGACCTTACTTGTCAAGCAATTTTTTTATGACAATTATCTATTCAACGATGCCTTAATATATATATATCAGCATAATCCTATATAAATTTTGACAATTTCTCTAAAATATCTCCTTTCATATGATACAATGTTTTTGAAAATTTGATTGTATTTTATAACAAAAATGCCTAAATACATCTACACAACTCTCAAATTTAGACCCTGATGGGAAAGGCATCCATCACTAACAAAGTTTAAGGATAATAAAAACTATCGGCGTGCCCATTGAACCTATGGGTCCAATTGCTAGTTTTAATAAATTATTACATTGTTATAGAAACTTTTTAACATAGCCATGATCACCATCACCATTTCAATTAGAAGTAGGAAGTTCAAAGACATTTGGGAAGAAGACGAAAGAAGGTTACTGTTGCGAAATGACGTAAGAAATGATGTCGGATAATACAAAGCTTAGTTAATAGAGATAAAGGGGCAGGGCAGAATAAACGGGCAGGATTATTCCATTGGTGTAATAGACTGTTAGCCGTTGATTCTTTAAGCCAGGTCGGTCCCTCCCAGCATACGGAACCCTTCCGCGTAAAAATCCGACTTTTATCCACGGTGTTCATTTCAATTCAAATTCAATAAATTGAAACGCTGACGTTGCTCGTGGTGTTTCAATTTGAACAATCTTTGGCCAAATGCATGTGACTTGGCTACAACCTGCGTCAATTTCCGTGGTGTAGCGCTATTGCTTTAAGCAGAATAGACCTTGATGTGAAATTCATGTGGCTCATATTTAGTGGATAGTAAAACGGAATAGCGCTGCATTGCAGATATTTAGTGGAATAACAGTGGAAAGAAAAGACAGATAAGGAAATGCCGTGTAATACTCATTGTCTTGGAAACATCTCTTTTCACATACGCCAAAAAAAAAAGGAAATTTCAACACGGTAGAAGTAAGATTTAGAAATAGAAATTCACGAGGAGTATGAAAGGATGTTTATCCGGTGAATTACGAGATAATATAACGCAAAGAAAACAAGAGTCACCCACACTCTAGTCAAATAGAAGTTTCTCGGATAATGATGGTTAGAATCACCTTCATTCTAGTCAAATAGAAGTTTCTCGGATAATGATGGTTAGAATCACCTTCATTCTAGTCAAATAGAAGTTTCTGGGATAATGATGTTTAGAATCACCCTCACTCTAGTCAAATATAAGTTTCTGGGATAATGATGTTTCCTTAATTATCCGATAGGCTTATTAGTGGGAGCTTTTGCTCCCTGTTAAATTGTCATCCTACTTCCAAATGGTTGCCGGAGGGGGCTGTTCTTAAATGTCGTCCACTTTAACAGTCAAAGGTCAATTCTGGGCAATAAAAATAAGACAAATATTTACCACTTTTTGTTGTGAATGAGATGTAAAATTGCTATTGTTTGTTTGACCATTGAAGTGGATGCTATTTAAGTAGAGTTGAGGGAGAGTTTATTTGGTGCCGAGAAACAAGAAACAATCGCTGCCACTATTAAAAACTCTTCCACGTAAAGGCACCTGCCTGTCTGTCACTATAAAATATAGGGGAGAGGACCCAGTAGTGGTGCACCCTAACTTCATGCCTCTCAAAATCATACGTGGCAATTTCGAATCACTCCAAAAGTTTTACAGTAGCTTACTTGGCAACGCCCCTGCTTATAACCAAGGTTTCAGGGCCACATCATCAAATATGTGCCACATCAACATGCTTTTTATTGAGGTGTCAAATAGTTCCCCAAAAAAAGTGTGGACCAATAAGTGTGCATTAAGACCTCCTTTGATGGTGTGCTGATGTGGCATCACATGATTGGTTACTTTCTAAATCTAAAGGGCACATTTCATTCAATTATTAGTACTTATAATAACACAGACAACCTTAAACTCACAACTACTAGTACTAAACTTTAAAAATATTGGGCCTTAAATGTACATATACTAGTACTCAACCTAAAAAAATATTGGGCCTTAAATGCACATATACTATCTCAGCCATTGGAACTATCCCACCTATTGGGTCTTTTCCCCTAGTTACTATCCTCCTGGCCTATCACTTGCTGCATGCCTTCCGATTTATTTTTTGGTGTTAATTTTGTTGATTTTTTTAGCTTGGAAGGTGGGCCCGTGTGGAGGGTGGAAGTTGCTTAAGGGCAACTCGAGTTGGATATTTAGCAACAACATGATTTCTTTTTTATTAATAGAATATTTCTTGAGTTGTGAGGTGGAGATAACACCAAGAGTGATGTCATGTGTAAGGAAAGCCAAGTTATGTAAGGAAAGTTTCTTTTCTCTTGCATCAGTAGGGCTATATATGTAAGATTGTTATAGCAACATTTTATTGTATTATGTGTGGAAAGTTTGTTGTTGAGGCTGAATAGAAGATCCAACATTTGCAGGTTTTTCCCCATATTGGGATTTTCTGGGTATATCTGTGTTATTGTCTCTTTGTGTATGGCTTCTTGTTATTTTTTTGCTTCCGCTGTTATTAGCTGTTAATTAACCCATAGTATTGATTGTTATAAATCAGATAGAGGTTTTATTCTGTGAATTTATTGTGCAATTAATCTGTAACTGGGTTATAAGAAATTAACATGGTATCAAAGCTCTAAACTCTGAATACGAAGCCAAGATTTGTGACGCAGATTTCAAGAAAAAAAATCAGATTTTCGTCTCTAGTTTCTTCTGTGGCTATGGCAACTAGTGTTCGATATGAGGATAGGCTTAAGGGTACATCCAACTTCTTACAGTGGAAGGTTCGGATTACATCCGTTCTCAAGGAGAACAAGTTGTGGATCTATGCTAGTACAAAGGTGACACCACCAACAAATGATCCTGTTGCCCTAGATTCGCATGAAGTCAAGGAGGCCAAGCCTCAGAGGATTATCTTAGACAGGGTAAGAGATCATCTAATTCCTCATCTATCGGGAAAAGACACCGCCAAGGAGATGTGGGATTCGCTCACAAAACTTTATCAGAGTGCCTATCAGAGTCGTAAGATGATGCTGAAAGACAAATTGCATAACACCAAGATGTCTAAAGGTGAGAGCGTGACCTCTTACTTGTCCAAGATGACACAAGTCAGGGATGAGCTGGCTGCTGTTGGAGAGACGATTGCTGAAGATGAGTTGGTGCGTATAGCCTTGAACAGTTTTTTGAATCACTGGGAAGTGTTTGTCAAGTGTGTTGTTGGCAGAGATCAGCTACCTAATTGGGTGAGGTTTTGGGATGATTTCGTTCAGGAAGAGATCCGTGAAGGTGCTCATCGAGGGTGTTAAGATGAAGAAAATATTACTCTTGCAAGCAAGGGCAAGCAAAAGTCCAATAAAGGGAAAACGGAAGGTTCTTCCAAGAATGGGAAGAAGAAAGATCTGAGAAAGATAAAATGTTTTTGCTGCCATCAGATGGGTCACTATGCCAGTCAATGTCTGAATAAGAAAAATAAGGACAAGCAGAAGAAGCAAGTTGCTGCCACAGTAGAGGTGGACAATTTTGCATCATGATTTGAGAATGAGTTTTCACTCATGGCCTGTCTCTCAAGTTCAATTACCAACAGGGTGTGGTATATTGACAGTGGGGCTTCTTGCCACATGACGGGAGTCAGAGAATGCTTCACCAAGTTGGAGGAGAAGAAGCTGGATTTCTATATTGAGCTTGGAGACAATGCCAAGTACCATGCAGCTGGTATTGGCACCGCCAAGTTTCAGAGGGAGTCTGGCAAACCCTTGTTGGTGGAGGATGTGTTGTATGTCCCTGGCATGACAAAGAATTTAATCTCAGTTTCTACCTTGGAGGACAAGGGTTACATCATAACCTTTGAAAGGGGTAAAGTCTATATTCATCCCAAGGATTCCAAGGTTGCAAAAGTGATTGGAGTTAGGCATGGAAGCTTGTTTCAGTTACAGTTTGAGCCAACACATGTGTTGGTAAGCAACTGTAGAGGGCTAGGAGAATTGTGGCATAGGAGGATGGCTCATCTTCACCATGGAGCACTTAATGTGCTCAAGGAAATAGTGATGGGGCTGCCTGAGATGAAGACAAAAAACCATGAAGTGTGCAAGGGTTGTGCTCTTGGGAAATATGCCAAGACCAGTTTTCCAAGCAGTGACACTATACCAAAGGGATTTTGGATCTTGTACACTCAGATGTGTGTGGGCCCATGTCAACAGTATCCTTGAATGGGTATGAGTATTATGTTACTTTTATTGATGACTTCTCCAGGAAGACGTGGATATATTTTTTGAAGAACAAAGATGAGGTCTTCAGTAGGTTCAAAGAGTTTAAGGCTCTTGTGGAGAACTAAATAGGGAGGAAGATCAAGAGACTGAGGTCTAATAATGGAGGCGAGTATACCTTGAATGCCTTCAAAGATTTTTGTACTCAGGAAGGTATCAAGAAAGAGTTGACGGTTCCATACAACCCTCAGTAGAATGGGGTTGCTGAATGGAAAAATAGGGCTATAGTTGGAGTAGCCAAGGCCATGCTTCATGATCAGGATCTACCTTGGTTCTGATGGGCAGAAGCTTGCAATACAGCTGTGTATTTGCATAATAGGAGCCCTCACAAAGTGTTGGGCAAATTGACTCCAGAAGAGGCATTCACCAGTAAGAAACCAGATTTGGGGCACATTCGCATCTTTGGATGCCTTGTGTATTGTCACATTCTTGTGGAGAAGAGAACCAAATTGGAACCAACTACAGAGAAGGGTATCCTTGTTGGGTATAGTGAAACTTTTAAGGCCTATCGAGTTTACATTCCTGCTCTCAGGAAAATAGTAGTTTGCAAAGATGTGAAGTTTGAGGAAGAGATGGCTCTTCAAAAGTCTAGTAGTTTGATGAATGAGGAGAAGCAATCACCTATGGTTGAGGCAGAACAAATCCCTCAAACTTTAGTCCCACAAGCTAGAGAGTAGAGTCAACAGGCCGAGCAAGTTGATCAGAAAGAGGAACAAATAATTCCTCAGCCTTAGATCCCTATTACTGAGAAGAAGAGAAACAAAGTAGCTGAGCAGACACTGAGAGGCCCAGGAGTATGTTGGTGACCCACAGAAGTTAGTCAGACAGAGAAAAGCTCCTAAACATTATTTTGATTATGTGGCACTTATGAGTGAATTAATTGAAGAGGAGCCTCCCAGCTTTTAGGAAGCATCCAAGCACCAAGTATGGAGGGATGCCATGGTTGAAGAGTATTCTTCCATCATGAAGAATAGTGTGTGGGAGGTAGTACCTCGCTTAGAAGGTAAGTCTGTGGTGGGCTCGAGATGGCTGTATAAGATTAAGCATGCTGCAGATGGTAGTGTGGAAAAATTCAAAGCCCAATTTGTGGCTAAGGGGTTTTCTTAGAAGGAAGGAGTTGACTACGATGAGACTTTTGCTCCAGTAGCCAGGTACTCATCCATAAGAGCTATCATTTCTATAGCAGCATAGATTGGTTGGAGGATTCACCAGGTGGATGTAAAGATGACCTTCCTCAATGGAGAGATTGAGGAAGAGATTTACATAGAACAACCTGAAGGATTTGAAGCACATGGGAGGGATTCTCATGTATGCAGGTTGAGAAGAGCACTGTATGGGCTCAAGCAGGCTCCCAGGGCTTGGTATTCACATATTGATAGTTACTTGTAGAGTGTGGGCTTCATCAAGAGTGAGGCAGATCTGAACTTGTACTATGTTTAGGTGAAGGATGAACTTCTCATATTGGTGTTGTATGTTGATGACCTATTTTTGACAGGGTCAGAGGAGCTCATAGCCCATTGCAAGTGGGATCTTGCAGGAGAGTTTGAGATGAAGGACATGGGGTTGATGCACTACTTTCTGGGATTGGATTTGTGGCAAAAAGAGGGAGAGATCTTCCTTGGACAAGGGAAGTACATAATTGATATCCTGAAGTGATTCAAGATGGAGGACTGTAAGCCCATGTCCACGCCACTTGTGACCAACTGGAAGAAGATTGATACTTCCAGAACAGAGGCAGTGGACCCAACTTTATACAGATAGTTGATAGGCTCTCTTTTGTATCTGGTCAACACCAAGCCAGACATTTGTTTTGCAGTGAACTCACTTAGTCAATTTATGGTGGAACCTAAACGTGTGCACTGGATAGATGCGAAACATGTTTTGAGGTATCTCTAAGGCACAATTGATTATGGGCTGAAGTATGTTCAACAGGATGGAGTGAAGCTTGAGGGGTTCACTGATGCAGATTGGGCAGGTAGTATAGTTGATAGGAAGAGCACTTCAGGGTGCAGTTTCAATTTGGGATCGGGAGCAGTCTCTTGGTACAGCAGGAAACAAAAGTTAGTTGCACTGAGTTCTGTGGAGTCCGAGTATATGGCATCCAGTATGGCTCCATGTGAGGCTATCTGGCTTTAAAAACTTCTAGCTAGGCTCTTTGATCAGGAGCTAGATCCTATAGTCATTTACTGTGATAATCAGAGTTGTATCAAACTCTCTGAGAATCCAGTGTTTCATGACAAATCAAAGCACATTGAGATCAAGTACCACTTCATTAGAGATTGTGTGAAGGAGACAGTGAAGCTCCAGTACATTCCTACTGACAAATAGATAGCAGATATCCTGACCAAGCCCTTGATGAAGAGTAAGTTTGTATACTTCAGGGATAAGATGGGTGTTGTGCAAAACACCTTCCTCGCTAAGAGGGACTGTTGATTTTTTTTAGCTTGGAAGGTGGGCCCGTGTGGAGGGTGGAAGTTGCTTAAGGGAAACTCGAGTTGGATATTTAGCAACAGTATGATTTTTTTTTTATTGATAGAATGTTTCTTGAGTTGTGAGGTGGAGATAACACCAAGAGTGATTTTATGTGTAAGGAAAGCCAAGTTATGTAAGGAAAGTTTCTTTTCTCTTGCATCAACAAGGCTATATATGTAAGATTGCTGTAGCAACATTTTATTGTATTATGTGTGGAAAGTTTGTTGTTGAGGTTGAATAGAAGATCCAACATTTGCAGGTTTTTCCCCATATTGGGGTTTCCTGGGTATATCTGTGTTATTGTCTTTTTGTGTATGGCTTCTTGTTATTTTTTTGCTTTCACTATTATTAGCTGTTAATTAACCCAGAGTATTGATTGTTATAAATTAGATAGAGGTTCTATTCTATGAAATTATTGTGCAATTAATCTGTAACTGGGTTATAAGAAATTAACAATTTTTTTACAGAGCTATACAAATGAATTAATACTCTTTTTATCCATGATTCTATCAATATTATATTTAATTTTAAAAGGACATTAGGATGTCTTGAAAGCCATAATAGATCAAGAGAACATTTTCATGTTGTAAATTACTTGTATTGTTTATTTTAATGGTGTATTATTTAAGCTTTTCACTGAATGCAACAACAAGCATAATAATGGCAATATTAAAATAATCATGATTATACATTTCCCTAAAAACTTAAAACTAATTGGTGAAAAGTGAATAAAAAATGAATAGATGAATTGCAAGGAAGGAAAGGTTAATATTGTAGGAGTCAGAACAACACTGAGAGGGGGGGTGAATCAGTGTTGTATTAATTTTCAAACATTTTACAACTTTTTGCAAGCTTTCTCTTACAGAATAGATGGAAAGGAATACATTGAGTTTATATGCACAAGACTTACAATAACAAATGTAAACAAAACATGATCAAACCAATAATATGCACACACATAGAAGAAATCAAGACACAACCTTTTTACCGAGTGGAAAACCCTCAGGGGTAGAAAAACCACTCATGAAGTGCCTCACTGGCTTAACTGAAAAAACATGCCTCACTGGCAATACAAATTGTCTCACTGACAAATATTAAGGTCTCACTGACCACAAGCTTCACTAGCATAGAAAGGTCTCACTGACCATAAGCCATACTGGCATATTGTGCCTCACTGGGAAACCAAATTACCAACAAATGTAATAAGCAAATCAGAGGGATACTCTGTTTCATTCAATACAAATATATGTCTGTCAAATACCCATTCTATTCAATCTGACATCCGGATACACTCAACAATCCTTTATTCTGATCCAATCAACACTGCATTCTAATCCATTCAACAACACTGCATATCAAATCTGTATTCTAATCCAACTCTTCACAACACTGTATGTTTCATCTCTATCCTTCTTAATACCTTCATTAATGCACCTGGAAAACAATTTTATACCAGTTGAATATCTTTTCACCTTTCCTCTTCTGTATGAACATTTTCATCTTCCCTCAATGAAGAACCTGCAAACAAAAAAACTTTTCACCTTCTCTCTGCAATTTTTCTTATTTCAAAAATCAATCTCTTGTAATAAAAAATATTATTTCTCTGTCCATTTTAGAGATCTTTCATATTCTTTGACATCTCAAATTATCCCTTGCAAAAATATGTAAATCTTCTTCAAAAATTTCGAAACCTTTCACTTACTCTGCACAAAACAATCTATAAAAAATCTTCAAATGAATATAATAAAAAAACTCTGAACAAAATCTTAGATAATCTTCCATCTCTGCATTTTCAAAAATCAAATCCCTTTTCATTTTCTCAAGCCCTTCATTTTCTTTTCAATAAGACTCTTCATATCCTGCAAAATGAAAAATCTCCACCAAAATCTCCTCAAAAAATATATTCTTCACACTACAAAAAAAACAAGCTCTTCAAAACATCTTCTACAAAAAAAATTAGTCTTCAAATTTTTCATCCAATCTGCCTTGTAAAAAAAATCTCCTCAAAAAAAAATTCTAATGTCATTTCTTTAAATTAGAAAAAATAATTTCTAATATAAGATCCACTAATCACCAATTGAAAACTCACAATTTAGAATCCATCAAATTGGTATAGGCCGATCACTTAATGTTTAAGTAAAGTTTCTAAAAAGAAACTAAAGCCTTAAAAGGCTTAGGGAATGACATCCTAAATACATACTATGCTCCCCTAGCTTTTTGCCTTACCTATAGGAGTCAATGCAATTTTTAAATAAATCCATTTCAAGTATGAATCGGGGGCTCCAAAAGAAAACTCCAAGGCATCGGGCCTTTTCAACCACTTGATTTTTCCCGCCCATAATTCATTTAAACATAGCATTTGATATGCTTTGTCACCATAAACAAAAACTTTAAACCTTTATTAGCGCTCACACACATGAAAATAAACCGATGCAAAAGGTAAAGGAATTTTGTGAGGCCGGTGGACAGCACGGGAAGTAAACCCTTCAACAGGTAATTTCTAAGTTATGAACCTGCAGTAGCAGGTCATTATTGAAATAGACATTTTAAACTATGGTTTAAAGTATATACTTTGAGGACATTAAAATAAGGTAATTTTAGACTTTAAACACCTTAAGCACCTTGAAGACCATACTCTACAAGCTTCAGACTTATCATCACATAAGTCTTTGAAAACTCTCTGCAATAGTATTGTGAATAGCATCAACAAAAAATAACCAAGTGAACCCCTGAAATGAAACCAATGAGATGATCATCAAGAACATCTATACCAATGCTAACACCCATTGATCCTCTGACCAACTCAAATGAAATATTATAACTCCTGAGATCACCTATAATCATGATGAAGACTACTTTGTTTCACTGCATATTATGTCATCTGTATAAACCATACTGATCAAGATGTGATGGAAAGAACACACAAGATGATGTATTCTTGTTCCTGCTCCTATCAACAACAAACAAGATGATGTACACTTGATGATGCAAGATCAAACCTGTGAAGTATAAAACCAGTCTCTGCATCTGCAAGACACATCGGATTTCAAACAACCAATACATTGTCTCTGCATTAAATCTCTCCCACTTGAAGACATCCTGAAATATGACATGACGACCAAACACCTTTTTGTCATCAATGACAACCTGTCACCATCAAATATGTGGTCCCACCATGTGCATTTTAAATCCAGTTGTCATTTCATTATTTTATTCAGATGTCAAGACTTCCTTTCTTGCCCATGTAGAATAGGTTCCTGGAGGCACTCCATGTCTTAAGTAGGTGTCTTGGGTTCTTGGAGGAGTAAAAACAAGCCGGTGCTTAGTAATTTTTTCACCACCCCAAGATTTTCACCTTCCGCCGCTCTATAGGTAATTTTTGGTCCTTCCATTTTTACGGCATTCTCCTGTATTATTTTATGTTTTCTTCCTCTGTTGACATGGAGGGTTGGACTCAATGGCACTATTGCCACTCATTTAATTTGCCTATTTTGAACTTCAATTATGTTTTTTGCTAGTTGAATCTTAATTTCTTGTTGAAGAGATTTCCTATCATTTGTTTTGTTGGTCTCAAAACATGAAGCAATGCTCTTAATCTTAGTCAATTGATCTTCAAATTTATGTATCAATCAACTTAACATAACTGCCCAACCCATTGCCCCCACACTTACATTTAAATTGTTTAATTTAAATCTTGCTCCCTTCCACTGTCAGCATTACTGTGATGGTTAATTACTGTGATGGTTAAGTTTTAATTTTGATTTTTTAATGTCTCCCTTTCACCATTCTAAAATTTTGAACTACTCTAGGGGTAGCAAAAACTAGCAGTGGCTATGCTCGCATAGTCTCTCCACTAATAATACCTACATATGAAAAGATAACAATAGTTGCCTGAGACATCACTCAGATTAGGCTTGGGCCAAACACAAATGAATTGAAAAAAAAAACCTCTCAATATTGACCACAATAGAAATAGAAGAGTTCAACATGTCCATGCATTTATTTGCAACTGACTTTGTCACGTAACAGGAAAATGTTAAAACTGCTATTTGTTCCTATTGTAATTAGCATTGCACAAACTACTTGAAAAAACACAAATAAATCCGCTGATGATGAACAGCTGCAAGAAGATGTACTACTATGCATAGGTCAATGAGTTATGTTAACAACAAACTTATGGACTAACACTAGACTTACAAATGGATTCCTAGGGCAAATTGTGGCTATTGTCTATACTGATGATTGCAAACCCCTAGATTTGCCAATGTATGTTGTCATCAAATTCGATAGTTACATTGGTCCAGCAAGGGATACAAACAATCCAAAACACATCCCCATACCACCAATCACACGAGGCAACCATAGACAGCTTCCACTATCCATGGCTTGGGCCATAACAATCCATAAATCCCAAGGCTTGACATTAAATAGAGCTACAATAAACATAGGGGAAACTGAGAGACAAGGCCTAACATTCACAACAATATCCAGATTCAAGACCATAGAGAGCCTCCACATAGAACCTCCATTTGAGCTTTTGATTACCACTCTAAAATGCCAAACAATTAATACACTGTAATCAAAAAGAAAGAAGAATCTCCCTTACAACTACTTTCCTACACACACATTTAGGTACATCTATATGCTTCTACTTTTATTGACATTTCATGGTTCATCAATCATTATAATATTTCTTCCTTTCTTTAATGGTATGCAAGACAATGGAGATTGCAAAGTGCTCACAACATCAAATGATCGATCATCCCTATAATTCTGCCAATATAATTGGAAAATCTAAACCTTACCACATGTGTTAAAATTTATACAATATGAATTTGTTTGGATTCACTATTAAGATATAAATCAAAAGTCAAATAGTACTTGTTAAATATCTCTCCTTATGATGTAGGTGATGGGAAAGGGGCCTACTCAAATACAGAAGCATGGATTTCCAATTCTTCAAGCAAGTAACTCCATTATCCTTACCGAGACCGTACTGTGGATGCTGTTGTTACTACTTATAGGTTACAATTGTACATAAAATAAATTTTATACCTCTTGCTTTGCAATACATCACGAAGTGAAATTACATCTGTTACCACTTTATTACACTGGTACATGTCAATGCCCCTGTTACTACTTATAAGTTACAACTGTACATTAAAGAACAAAAATATCTATGTATCCAACAAACAAGCTCTATCTATTACCATTTTGTTACACTGGTACTTTGTATCGTGCTAATTGTTCTAGTATCAAAAGTTTCCAATCTTCTGTCAAGCATCTTAGTTGGTTAAAGAAGTTAAATCACTTCAAAATATAAATGAGCTCCTTGTTCCCTCTCATCTATTTTATTTTCTCTATCTCAATTACTCAAATCTCAACACTAGTCTTAGTCTCAACCACTTTTATTTTCCATGTTAGTGTTATCAAAATGTAGTGGGTAAAAGAACAAAGTTGAGTCCACTTCTCGTGGAAGTTTTGGACTTATCCAAAAACCCAAAATCGGGCAAAACAAAATGGGATCCCGTTATGGATCAGGATCTTCAACCTAAATTCAAAATGAGATCTTTTTCCGTAGTGCAATCTCGAGCCTGGTATCATGAAACGGGATCCAAAGTTTGAGAGAGCGATTTCTAGCCATCCAATAGCTCAGGTGAGTTATTTTTTCCCTTTTTTTTCATTTTCTGTATTTTGTTATTTGTATTTAAGTTTATTTTGTGTATTTTTCTAAATTAGGTTTTTATGTTTGGTTTGAATCTTCTTGCAAAACATATAAACCCTACATTCAATTGAAACTAAAAAAATTATCCTAAACACAAAATAATATCCTAACTAAATTGAAACAAAAATATTTACCCTTCAAACAAAAATATAAACTTAAACTAAGATTCAATCACACCTGCAAATTGAAAAATAAGTTTTAGTTACCATTTAATGGTAAACCGACTACCATTTTAGTTTTAGTTTTATTTTTTAATTTGAATTGCTTTATGTTTTAAATTTGTATGCAAATATTTCAAAATCAGATAATACTTAATTTCTTTGAGAAAAAAATCTAGATTTGTCTAAGTTTATTTCATTCCATTATTTAGCACTTATTATTAATTATTTAATCTAGCCACATACAATTAGAATTTGCAGCACATGGCATCCATATGTACCCATGCACAAACACCTACTCTCTAACATATTAACATGCACATATAGTTTTCTATTGGTGTAATCCTTGAACCTCCTTTAGGTGCAATGCTATTATATATTCCTTTTTTATAATCGTAATCCCTATGAGGTTTCTAGATATGTTGAATTATGAATAAGATAGAAATTAGTCAAACTTATAGACTAATTACTTAGTTTCACATTAAAATATAAAATTAGAATCACACATTGCCATAATCTTATCGTTCCCTACATATACCTAGCCCATATCATTAGGATTAGACATTAGATCCAAGATAGAAGAATAAAATTGATAAAAACCATGATCTAGGAATATGTTAGCATGATCATATTGATAATGGAGCATCTAATACTCCCTCCTAAAATATGATTGTTCATTGAGGTTATCCTGCTCAAATGGCTTAAGGGGATTAAATTTATCTAGAAATTTACATATAATGTTCATGTGAGATATTTTATTCCATGTCTTTAATGCAATATATCCATGTGGTTCAATTTTAATTATAGGAATAAAATGTCAATCCATGGCTAACCAAATTTCATCCTAAATGAGCAAAAATAATGTATTTATAAAAATTGTATCTGCTCTAGGAATCATATCTTTTTAGACTTGAATATTTCTATCTATAATTGTAATTACTAGATAAGGAAACATTCATCCTAAATATGTAACAACCAATGAAATAAAACTAGATATTAATAACTTTGACTAAGAGTGAACATTCAAAATATAGCTATCCTCAAAGAAATAAATGACTTTGACTAAGAGAGAACATTCAAAATATAGCTATCCTCTTTGCAAAATCGAATTTGATTTGAGAGATTTATGGGGAAAAAATGGATTCAACATGAGGTAAGTAAGAAAGACTAACCTTAATTTATATCTTCCATCATCAAATAATTTCATGTTTAAAGAGTTTCTTAGGGCATATCTATAAATTTAATTCTCGTCATATAATTTATCTCATAGATATCTTACCTAGTGTGTCTAATCCCTACCACCCAATCTATAAATTTAATTCTCATACTTGTGAGGACCTTGAGAGTTTGGAGGATCCGAATGAGTTTGTAAAATTAATCCATTCTAATATAGATTATTATTTTTAATCCTCAATTGTTCAGACTAATTGATAAAATGGTATTTCATTGAGAGTAATAGGATCAATGTGAAATTTTATATTTTAATGGCAATCAACCCCTTAGTGATGGTCAATTGCTTAAGGACGTAGATGAAGGAATGTTTTAGATATGGGAATAAATCTTGATATGAATAGATAGATTATGGGGGGAATAGAAATAAAGGATAAAATCAATAGCATTGAAGGACCTCTCTGTGGCAAGGTATGCTAGAGTATAAGGAAATAATTGAGAAACTTGAGTAGGAATTTAAAAGGATACTAAGGAGGCTTTAAATTTGGTAGTGCATGTAAGTAGAGAATCATTTAGAATAGTTCTTTAAATGGCTATAGAGATTAAAGAAGAAGTATCATTTTTTTAAAAATCTTTCTATAAAATTTATCAGTAGGAGTCCATACACAAGTATTAATAGAAATCAATAATATCTCATCAAAATGGTAAGTTTATAGTTATTCATTAACAATAGGAGGCCATCATATGTTATTAATTACCTCCTAAATACATTTTAAAAAATAGGATATGTAAAATGAAAAGTGTACTATCAATTAATTATAGGTAGGGGGTTGAAACAACCAATAATTAACCTAGAACAATAGTTCATCAAAATGTGGCCCTACAAAACTAGATTTCACATCACATTAACAATTATTTGTTTTTTCAAAGCTAGACAAACCACATCTTATTTTCAAGGGATGATCATAAAATTCATATCATGATCTCATACCACATTTTCTCTTTACACACTTAGGTCACATAAGAGGGCTACACCAACATAGACCACATTATTCACAATACACACCAAGTATGTATAGTAACTTTTATTTCATCAATTGGTTTTAGTGAGATTTCATATAAATATTTTATATGAAGTTCCATTCTCCATCTAAAAACCACAAGCATAGTTTTATATAGTCATAGTTTTATCATCCAATACTGTTGGCAAGAGACACATTGGAGATTCATGATTGTTGTCATTGATGGCAACAAAATTCATCCCACACATCCATAGGACATAGTGTGCCTATACCAGAAGTCAGATTGAAGAGTGTTGTGGTTCGGTAAGCAAGAACAGAGTGATGTGGCAAGGTCTGACAGTCAGGTCCAGATCTCTCAGAGGAAGTATCTTTGGAAAGTACAGACTTGGGGAAGTCAAGAGGAGTACCTTGAATGATAGATTCCAGGAATTGAGCCTCCGGTGATGAAGGAGTGAAGAGATATGAGCATTCAAGTATTGGAGTCCTATTTGGTAGAACAGACAGAGGAAGAACTGACCGGCAGAGCATCAGACATTATTCTGGATAAGATATTGATGATGATCAAGGTTCCTAAGGTATCATTCATGATTGGCCAACATGTTAGATGACTTCTATAAGTATCTTTTTGATCCACATCACTTGGGAAGCAAGGATTCAGCTGATAGACTAAAGTTTGGGAAATACTGACTATTCCAGATGCCGACTAGAAAGAGGATAAAATCCTTTGTACAGATATATATACTAAATGGATTTCGATGAGAGTTGGTGTTGTTGGTGTGGTGTTGTGTGTGTGAAGAAAAGAAGCAGAGCAAAAGGAAAGCAGTAAGGAAGGTCCGGTATGTGAAAGGACAACAGCATAAAAAAGGAGAAAGGATGAAGTGCAGTAGATCAGTATACTGAGCCTAACCGAAACTGAACTCCAGCATGTGTGGATGCTTCTCATCAGTTCAAGGATCCTATTATTCTTCTTACAACTTGTAGAGAGTGAGTCTCTTGTAGGCAATGAGCCTCTTGTGAGCAGTGTGCTTGGGCAGTGAGCCCTAATTGGCAAGTGCCATTTTGTAATTCTATTCTTCTAATAGAGAATACAATCTTGGGTTAATCACCCCATGGTTTTCTCCCTTAACAGGGTTTCCACGTCAAAAATATTGTGTCATATGTATTTCCATTTCATGGTTATGTTTGCTTATTTGAATTAATGTTGCATTAATTATTAAGAAAGTTCAAAAAGTTGAAATAATTAAGATAACTAATTCACCCCCCTCTCAGTTATCAACAATTGGTATCAGAGCCAAGTTCCTCCAAACAGAGCCTAACAACTTGAGGAAGATCTAGGAATTAAAACGGATGTGTATGGTATGAGGGAGCAACTTCAGTCTGCCCTAGATGATCTTGAGCAATCTAATTCTGAAGTCAATGAACTGAAGGAAAGACTCAAACAGGCTGATGATTTCATAAATGAACTAAAAGGGAAACTAAGTCTCTCTATGAAAAAGAGAAAGGATCTACTTCAGCAATTAGCAAGTAAAAGTGAAGCAAATGATACAAATGAAGATCTGAAGGAGAAAACCAAGTTATGTGAAAAGTTATCAAAATAAATCATTATGGTAAGACATGAAATGGAATCAGGAGTTATGAAATTTACTCAAGAAATTGAAGAGAAAAGAAAAATTGAAGATGATCTAAGACAATCTCTCAAGGAGAAATCAGAAGACTGCCACAAGATGGATAGAATAATCAGACATCTTGAATATGATCTTGAAGATGCTAAAGAAAATGAAGAAAAACTTGAGAATCAAATTATCTCTCTTAAAAGGGATCTTCAAACAGCAAATGAATATAAAGAAAAATTTAAGATAAGTTCTGCTCAACTTGAAGTTCTTCTTGAAAGCCAAAAGAGGGTAGATGACAAGTGTGGTTTGGGATATGAGAAAGGTGAAAGCTTTGGATCTGGTCAGAAGAAGTTTGGATCAGAAAATTTAAGGAATAGGCCTAGAAGACCTTCGATAAGGCAACCTAATGCTCAAAGATATCCATCCTTCAATGGATACTGCCACAACTACAATAACTTTGGTCACAAAGCTAATCAGTGCAGAAGGAGAATGAATCAGACTAATACATCCTTCTCCGGACAGTGTTTTAACTGCAAAAGGTATGGTCACAAATCTCATGAATGTAGAAATATGCAAATGAACAATTCATTCAATGGTAGATGCTTTGCATGCAATAGAATGGGTCATATGGCTAATCAATGTAGATCAAGAGGACATCAATCAAATATGCAAAGAAATATTGTTTGCCACAATTGCAATAGATCTGATCATATTGCCAAATTCTGTAGAAGCAAGAATCAGGACAAAAAAGGTCTGGTACATCATAATCAGAATCAAGACAAGGGAAAAGGAAAAGTGAATGAGGATGAAGTCAAAAGTGAGATGAACAAGATTTGGGTGAAGAGAAGTACAGAAAATGTAGGGGATGGATCCGCACCAGAATTTGGTGCTGATATTCCTTCCGAAAATTAAAAGGTGAGCTCTAGCTCAGGGGGAGACACAAAGAAAAATATTTTCCCCCAGCCAGTTAATTGGTGCCGGAACTGGCACAAGGAGAGTTGTGGATTAAAGGGTTCACAAACAGACATCCAAATAAGGTTTGGTTAAGAGATGAAAGATCCACAATAAGTTTTGAACAGGTTGAAGACTAATCCGGTTCATCAATCATCCGGTGAGTAGTAGGTTTTTCACAGTTAAATCTGACATGATTCAAACTATGGAATCTTGATCTGTGGATAGATCAAATGATTAAGGAAAGGAAGATAGATTATCACTATTCTCCAAGAATAAATTTAAATGTATCTCAGTGATCCAGGAAAGATCTCTCAGAATAAGATGAACAAGGCAACCGGAATGACTTAGGTTGCACATTTATTGCAGTATGAAATTAGGGCTTTCCCAGAAATAAAAGAGTTCATTCGTTTGTCATTTGCACATTTGCACTCAAGAAGAAAAGAAAAGGAGCTCTACAACAAATTGTCTCAAATTCTCAAAGATTAATCATTGAAGTCGATTCATCCAACAAATTAATCTGGCTCATTTAGTGAACCCTAGAAGCGTAAAAAGTATTTTTCGTTGCTGAATATCTCTCTATAAATCTTTTGAAAATGGCTACTCTGAATGTGGTGAAGATTTCTGATAGGCCACACCCTAAATTTAAGAAGCACCCATACAAATCTCTAGAAGTGGATCCCTCAGGTGCTTTTTCCAGCATTCTGCATGATATTTTGCATGTAGAAGTTGTTAGGGTTTACATTCATGCGAACATTGAAGATTTTGGGGAATCCAAGCTGGCAAACATCTTTCACAATCATTTAATAGATGATACTTTTGAACTCAAACCACAGTACCAGGCCATCTGGGATAAACATTTTGGTCAGTACATTCATTTCCCCTGTTTTGAGGAGGATGAATGGGTCTGGTATGTGTTAAGCAGAGTACATGATAACTTATTATGGTTGAATAGACCATTTAAGATCACTAAGGATGCAATTAGGGAAGTAACCAGCTTGCACTCATCTGGAGGGATACCAGTTCTCAAATCTATCAAAAACCAAACTGTGAGTGAAGCTACCGGATCAAAATTTGATAAGAGAGCAATAACCATAGAAGATATCTCTGATCTGGATATCAAGTTTGAATATATGATAATTGGTTATAAGATATATCACTCCAGCAAGGAGAATTTAGTACCCGGAATTGCTGTGTATACTGCTTATGAGATGTTGAGAAAGAATGTAGATTATGACCTCTATGAACTCCTTCTAAGCCAGCTGATGGAAAACTTACAGAAGATTAAGAAGGACAAGAACTCTTTTAAGTATGGTGGACTAATATTGTGTTTGTTTTTCTACTTTATGAATGAGCTACCCAGATCCAATGGTTGGGTATGGCAAAATGACAGACCTCTTGCCATTCAAATAAGAGACTACCTACGTGGGCTTGGGAATGCTAAGGCAAGAAATACAGCTCTGTGGGCTTATTTCAAGAACTTTCAGAGTATGATGCAAGCAAGGGAGAGAATTCCAAAATCTCTAGTTGAAAAGTATAAGGATACAGTTTGCTTTATGGTAGAAATTGATCAGTGCCTAATGGAGGCTGTGGAACCAAGGATAGTCTAGATCATGCCCATGGGGTATGAAGTAGATGAGAAAATTGTTGAGCTACATGTTCAACACATGCTTAGTCAACCCAAAGATCCCAAGGTAGAAATATTTGGAACCTTTGAAGAGTTGAGTGTAAAGATCCATGTGGAGCTCAAACAACCAGAGGTGAAGAGAAAAGTGAGAAAAGAGGTAGAAGAATTGGCCAAGAGGCATGGAATCTCAAAAGAGGCACTTAATGCCAACAAAGAGAAAATGGAAAGAATGGAGAAAGAAAAGCAAGAAACTGGAAAAGAAAGTGCTTCGATGCAAGCCCCCTCCCGGACCAGATCAACCAAAAGCTTTGCACCTACCACTTCCAAGGGTCAAAAGGCTTCAAAACCAGAAGCTCAGACATTCAGAAAAGGAGAGAAGAGAACCAAGAAAAAGGCAACAAGGTCTCACACAAGCCAAAAAGATGAAGAAGAGACTGAGTCAGATGAGGAGGTAAAGAAGATGAAGAAAAAGAAGAAAGTATCTGGTGAAGATAAGGAGGCAGAGGTAGAAAAGTTTGTTGAAAGACCCACTCTATCCTTAGATGATGTAGTTAAAGCAGTGACTATGTATGGGAACCTGCAACCAATAACAAAATTCTATGATGCATACAATGATGTAGATAAAAAGATTTTGGAGGAAGCTCCAGTTAAGTATTTGAACGTATACAATAAAGCATTTATTGAAATCATTTCTCTAATTCCTAAAAGTTTAGAAAAAGAACTTGAAATGAGAAAAGAAAATGCCAAGGCTAAGGACTTAGAGATTAGAGAACAGATAGCTATTCAGCTCTATCCTTCAATTACTCCAAAACAAATGGATATGATCTTCAAAGATGGCAAGGATGAGTTCCAGAGTAAGGCCAGAATGAATCAGCTCATGCTTGGAGAAACTGATAAAGTGGCAAAAGAAATAGAAGAAATCATGTGGAATGCCTATAAAAGATTCAATATTCCGGTTATAGAGGATTTAGGTAATGATCCCTTAGAAATGGATAACAAAGAAGAATCTACTGAGATAGTAGTAGAAGAAGTAAAGGAGATAGGTGAAGAAAAAGGTAAAGACTTTGATTCCTCTGCTTTGGAAGAGGAAGTCTAAGGATAAGTAAATCCAGACTCTCTAGCAGTCTTCGAATCTAAAGGAGAAGAAAGTATAAAAGAAAAATCTAGTCATGAAGAACAAGGAAAGGGAAGAGAAGAAGAGTCAAGGATAGAAAAAGCTATAGATGACAGTGGTAAGGCTGCAGAAGGAGAGAAAATTCTGTCTCTGGCAAGAGACATAGCAGAAGCAGTCAAGGATTTCTTGACCAAAGAGATGATGGAATTTGATGAACTAGAGTTACTTCAAGGTCCATTCAATTTTGATTCTCTCTCTGGTGCAAACCATGAAGCTATCATCCTTCACTCAAGAAAAGGCAAAAAAAAATGCTAAAGTCTCACATGGAAGACTGTGAACTCATAGAAACTGCATCTGCTGTACTGGAAAAGATCATGCCATCATTCCAAAAGGATCCTACAGCATCCACATCCAGTAATCTAAAGTCTCTTATAAATTTTGTTAGTACACATTTTGATTCTTTAGAGAAAGCAGTAGAAGAGAAAGTCTGGAAAGAGTTTTTGGATAAGAGATTCTCAGAGTTACAAAGGCTTGTAACAAATGATAGGAGAAATATGGACATTGGGATGAAGAGCTTAGAAAATGCTCTTAAAGATGGAGGAGAAGTATATAAATTTTGTATATCCTGGACTAAAGCAATAAAGGATATTGAGAAGAAAGTAAAAGAACAAGAGGATAAACTGTCAAACCTTTCTCAGAAGTTTGATCCTCTCACTGTATCCATAATAAGCTAGGAATGTCAAACTATTGTAATCATGAATGAAATTAAGAAGCTTGAGAAGGAAAGGAAGAACATATTAAGTAGAATGGGTGAACTTAGAGGGATGATTATCCCTAAGTTAGAGGCCATGCATGAAGCCCTAACTGATGCTCAGACCACAACCCGGACTAGTGATCCAACAGATCTCAAGAGGGCAAAATCTTCTGCATTCCTGTCGAGTGGTCACATCTCAATTTTGGATAGGATGAAGCTGAGTTGGGCAACAAAATTTGCCCAGTTGAAGACATCTTTTGCAGATATACTTTAGTATATGTAAGTATAAGCATGTATATATACATATGCAGCTAAGTATAAATTGTTTTCAGAAATTTTGGTATGTGGACCCTACCCTTTGCCATTGATGTCAAAGGGGGAGTGAGGAATAGTGAAAAATGTGGAATCCAGCTAAGGGGGAGCTCCGAAAAAGTGTGCATTAGAAGATAGCATCAACCAAGGGGGAGTATAGTATAACACTTAGTCATTTTTCACTAAGTGTTGCCATCAATGCCAAAGGGGGAGATTGTTGGCAAGAGACACATTGGAGCTTCTTGATTGTTGTCATTTATGGCAACAAAGTTCATCCCACACATCTGCAGGACATAGTGTGCCTATACCGAAAGTCAAATTGAAGAGTGTTGTGGTCCAGTAAGCAAGAACAGAGTGATGTGGCAAGGTCCCACAGTCAGGTCTGGATCTCTCAGAGGAAGTATCTTTGGAAAGTGCAGACTTGGGGAAGTCAAGAGGAGTACCTTGATTGATAGATTCTAGGAATTGAGCCTCCGGTGATGGAGTGAAGAGATATGAGCATTCAAGTATTGGGGTCCTGTTTGGCAGAACGAACAGAGGAAGAACTGACCAGCAAGGCGTCAGACATTATTCTGGATAAGATATTGATGATGATCAAGGTTCCTAAGGTATCATTCATGATTGGCCAACATGTTAGATGACTTCTATAAGTATCTTTTTGATCTACATCACTTGGGAAGCAAGGATTCAGCTGACAGACGAAAGTTTGGGAAATACTGACTATTTCGGATGCCAACTAGAAAGAGGATAAAATCCTTTGTGCAGATATATATATATATATACTAAATGGATTTCGATGTGAGTTGGTGTTGTTGGTGTGGTGTTGTGTGTGTGAAGAAAAGTAGCAGAGCAGAAGGAAAGCAGTAAGGAAGGTCTAGTATGTGAAAGGACAGTAGCATTAAAGAGGAGAAAGGATGAAGTGCAGTAGATTAGTATACTGAGCCTAACCAGTTCAAGGATCCTGTTATTCTTCTTACAACTTGTAGACAGTGAGTCTCTTGTAGGTAGTGAGCCTCTTGTGAGCAGTGTGCTCAGGCAGTGAGCCCTAATTGGTAAGTGCCATTTTGTAATTCTATTCTTCTAACAGAGAATACAATCTTGGGTTAATCACCCAGTGGTTTTCTCCCTTAACAGGGTTTCCACATCAAAAATATTATGTCATGTGTATTTCCATTTCATGGTTATGTTTACTTATTTGAATTAATGCTGCATTAATTATTAAGAAAGTTTAGAAAGCTGAAATAATTAAGATAACTGATTCACCCCCCCTCTCAGTTATCAACAAATACGAGCATTGTGAAGATGGTTGAGGGGTGTTAAATTTTATGACTAACATTAACGGTGGAGTGTAAAATAAATAATAATAACTTTGAAATTTTTCCCTTACACATGGATCCATATACTTATTTTACCCTTATACATGGATCCATATAAATGTAGCCTCTTCATGCCATAGATTGAGAGGATTTAAGAAAATAGCATAGGACAAAATCATTCCATTAGCATGGTTTATGGATCTAGGAATGATGACATGGATTAAGGGAATTTAATAAAATTGCATAAGGCCCATCCTAAGAGGATGTAGATGGTACAACTTGAAATCTACTCATTAATCCCCTTAAACCACTAATAATAGTCAAATTGATCATTTACATTAGATCAATTTGTATAATGTTAGATGCTTGAAGTTTTTACAAACTTGTTAAATATCTATATATTAAACTTGATCAACTTAGGACAAAATCATTTCATTAGTATGGTTTATGGACCTAGGAAAGATGACATGGATTAAGGGGATTTAAGAAAATTTCTTAAGGCCTGTCCTAATAGGATGTAGATGGTACAACTTGAAATCTACTCATTAATCCCCTTAAGCCACTAATAATAGTCAAATTGATCATTCACATTTGATCAATTTGTATAATGTTAGATGCTTGAAGTTTTTACAAACTTGTTAAAGATCTATATATTAAACTTGGTCAACTTAGTTAAAAACCATTCCATTAGCATGGTTTATGGACCTAGGAAAGATGACATGAATTAAGGGATTTAATAAAATTGCTTAAGGCCCATCCTAAGAGGATGTAGATGGTTTAGGGTTTGGTACAGTAATGGATGGAGGGTCTAAGAATGAACTCTCCAAACCATGCAGCTAGAATAAAAACAATGGAAACAACACAATTGTAGAATGAATGGAAGATTCATATACTCAATATATCATGTAATCACAATGCTTATATGCCAACAACATGTGAGTTATAGTCAAAGGGCTCACAGGCCTACTTTCTGGGTTACCACATATATGCAAGATACGGCATTAAAGTGCCCTTCCAGAAAGAATTTATCTTCTAAAACTACTTAACTAGACAACTGCTTTCTTAATGCATCTAAGATATATATATATATATATATATATATATATATATATATATATATATATATATATATATATATATTGTAGACACCTAAAATTGACTTGCTTTGCAAACCAATTTCCCGTATCTCTACACCACCAATTATCCATTCTATTAATTAAATAAATTTATTTTATTTATTAATTTATGCCTAATCATCTACCTTTGACCATTTACCCATCCTTGGTGATCAATTAATTCATTTAATTTATCACTATACCTTATAACTATATCCTCATTGATTAAATAAATATTCTCAATATTTATTTAGTTAATTTGCCCATCTTCCTAATCCTTGTTAATTAGATAAATCATGTTTATCTAATTAATCTACCCTACTAATCAACCTAAACCTATCCTAGTTGATTAAATAGCAATTATTTAATTAGCTACCCTAGCCTACCTATCCCCTAGACCTAAATTAATTAAATTTAACACTTAATTAACCTTGCTTAGCCCATCCTCCCACACACCTTTGAATAAAAATCAATTTTTTATTCAAAGGGTCAAATCTTCCTTACAACTCATTTATCACCCTCTTACACATGTAAGTGTACATGTGTCCTTCAAACTTTACATCCCCACATAAAAGTGAATTTTTAATTCACACTCCCCAATGAGTTGAATTTTTAATTCACTTGTCATATCCACTCTTCCCAAAAATGAATTTTTAATTCATTTTTATGCTCCACACCTTTCCCCATGTAAATTTAAAATTCACAAATAATGAGAGGCCTCTGATCCCATTGACCTAATCTCAACCCTTGATTTCTCTCATCCACTCCCCTTGTGACACTTGTCACAAGGCTATGACTTCAGTCCTAACCTTAACTCTCAAGCATTTCTAGCCCTTGATCTCATCTTTTAATCCTCACCGTCCATCCATTTTCTAAAAATCTATAAATGAGACCCTTCTCTAAGCAACTTCTTCTTGCATCCTTATCATTTCCAAATTTCTCTCAAATCTTATCATCATACCATCATAATGCCAAAATCATTCTAGCCTCTCTATCCAATCTATCAATCTATCCTCCAATCCCTCATCTACATTGTGTTGAATGCATTGAGCAAATCCACTTTCAATTCTTCATCTACTTGGGTAAATCTAAGGAGTTTGGGTGGAACTCCTTCCACCCTATCTTGGATTTGTGCGTCACATGTGAAGGTATATCATTTGCTTTTACATTTGATTTGTGTTTTTGGCTTTCATTTTGACTTCATAGATCACATTGGCACGCCTAGTGGGACCCACAATGTCTCAATCTAAAAATCTTGTGAGTTTTTTTTGTTGTTTAGACGTGTTTTTTGTAGATTAGCACTATCTTCCTGCGTAGTAGCGCCATTTTACTAGCATTTCGACACCATTTTTTTACTGTATTAGCACCCTTTCACATGGCCTTTTGCTTGATCATTTGGACTCACATATTTTGTGTTTTTTTCCTTTTCAGCATCTATTGTGTCTTTTGCTCTTTGTTTTTGTAGGATTTTATACAGGGACAGGGGGAGACTATGTCAATTTTTTCCTAAAATCAAACCCTTGACCATCGCTGCATCGTTTTGGTGCTAAACTCACCCAGTTCGGTGCTATCTTTCTCACTGTAGAAGTTAAACTAAGGCAAAAACATAGTTTAGTGCTATCTTGCCTCTGTATTGGTGCTATCTTGTATATTGGCACTATATTGCCTTTGTATTGGCGCTATCTTGTATATTGGCACTGTCCTATATATTGGCGTTGTCCTATATATTGGCGCTATCTTGTCTCTGTATTGGTGCTATTTTTTTATACTAGCTTAGGATCTGTGCAGTGTTGGGCCCCTTTTCTGCGAGATATTTCAGATCATCCAAGACTATCATCTTGAAACTACTAACATCTTTTGTAGGGATTTAGTAGATTAGACACATCTTCTTTTGGTGCACTAAAAAGAACCTTTGTGTGCTTAGCTTAGAAAACACTTAATTTTGGTACATAAAATCAATCTTGCTTGCAAAACAATCTACAATCAAACATTTCATTTTGGTGCACCTAAAAAGAATCTTTGTGTGCCTTAGTGTAAAGAACATTTGATTTTGGTGCAACTAAAATTAATCATTTCTTGCAACAAAACAAATCTAGGAACATTTCAATTTTGGGCTAGAAAAAAAAGAACAACAAATGTGCATCATAATTCATTGGTTTAAAAAGAACCACAAATTTGCATTTTTCACTCATCTAAGCAAGAAAATAATCAATTGTGTGTGTGAAGTGTTTTGTGATAGTTTTTGTGTGGTGAAAGTGTGTGCTCTTCCCTTGCAATATTGGTGATCTTGGGAATCAAAAGCTTCTCACAACACTTGCATAAATCACCCCCAAGATAATCCAAGAGATAAAAATAAACCTTGTTTAGTGTAACCCAAGCCCAAAATATATGTATGCTCTCCCCTCACATCTTCGTATGAACTTGGGGATCAAAAGTATTTTTGTGCTTGTGTTGCTTTTGTTAAACCTTTAAAGGGCCTGCCACTCCGCTTCGAAAGGTGGGAACGACCCAAGTAGCAACAAGCTAAAGTCAAGCTCTTTCGAGCCGCTATATAAATAATGTGTTTGTGATGAAAGTCACAAGAAACAGGTGTTGTTGTGTCATACCTGTATACGCCTAAAAATGACACGAATCATCCTAAATAAATATTCTAAATATTTATTCCATTCTTCTATTAATTAAATAAATATTCCAAATTTATTTAATCGATTCACTATCCCATAATTAAATAAATTCTATTTATTTAATTAAAATTCTTCTATTTGTCCTACACAATTAAATAATCAAAAATTATTTAATTAAGCCTAATTCCTCTATCCTAAAGTTCTAAATTCAAAATTCCACATCACTTTTACACCTCACCTTTTCCACCTCACCCTGTCCACCTCATCAAGTTGCACATGTAATTAAATATATTTAATATTTAATTATCTTATTTTCCCTCACCCACATAGCCTATTTCTTCTCCAATCAGAGCTTAGTTAACCAATCAATCAAATCTGTTAACTAACCTATCAGTTGAGTCAAATCCTTAATCAATCCAGTCAGTTCCACAATCCACTCTTCTAACTGATCAGTCAATTCTGTTAACAGACCAGTCAATGGAGTTAACTCTCCAATCAGTTTTGTCACATCCCACCTTTCATGATGGAGCTGGGACACTTGGCACATTTCCACTGGTTGCATATTCCTCACCATCCTCGACCGTCGATCTTCATATCTCCTCTCAACCGTTGATTCCCATTCTTCCAAGTCTATAAATGAAGCTTCATTCCTCCATTCTATTCATCCAGGCTTTTGACATCGTTACTCTGCAGAAATATCACCAGCGTGCCTTTGGCACCCATTTGTCATCTACAAGCTTGAGATCACCATTGTTGCATTGGAGCTCACCTTCATTGCATATCACACCATAGCCGTTCACCATCGACTTCCTCAAACAGCTTTAAAAGATTGCACTCTCTGAGGGCTCATCCCATCTGCGAAAGGATGATTCGTGATAGGCGAACAATAGAAGTTTCGAAACGGAAGAGGTTTGTTGTGTTTGTTCATTGCTTTGATTATTTGAATCTTCTTTGTTTCTCTATTCTGTTGATGTTTGGGTCTTATTTAATTCATTTGATTGATTCGACATTTTACCCTTACATTTTTGGCACCCACCGTGGGGCCGTTGCCCCTTTATTTCACCATTTTTGAGCTTCTTTGAAGGCAGGTTCCGTACAAGTCATGCAGAGTCACGCACAGGTTCTTTCGGCGCATCTGTTCATTTCCACGGCGCATATAAAGACTGTTCCGGCACATTTATCCTTTCTGCGCATCGGTGTATTTCTGCGGCGCTTTTGTATACTGTTGCTGCACATAGGTTACTGCGCATCCGTTGACTGTTATGGTGCTTCTGAAGACTGTTGCTGCGCATACATTAAAACTGCGCATTTATTCATTTTAACGGCGCATACGTTCAATCTTGCAGCGCATTTATTATTACGGCGCTTCTGTTGATCATTTCTGTGCATCTGATCACTGAAGCTACGCATTTGTAACAGACTCAAGTTTTAGTACTTTTCTAGAGGATTTTGCTAACGTTAACCCCTTTGCAGGTGTTTGCTAGAGCGGTTTTGTAGGATAGGCTCGGGTTCAGTTACATGTAGTTGCATCTAATTAGGTCACCTTTCATTTTCTGGGAAAGAGTAAAATGGTTGTTCATTACAAATCTTCATCTAGTCCTAATTAGGGAGGAAGTAACTGGTTTATTTCATGCTTGCATTGCAAACACCTTCAAAGTTATTGCTATTTGCGATTTAAAATTGAACTCATCACTGATCTTGAAGGTAAAATGAACCATTGCTATATCGTGAGACCTGAATTTCAAAGTTAACAATCTCGTGCTTCGCGGTTTTAAAATTGAACTCATCACTGATCTTGCAGTTAAAATGAACCATTGCTATATCGTGAGACCTGAATTTCAAAGTTAACAATCCTGTGCTACGTGGATTTAAAATTGAACTCACAACTGCTTTCTGGGATTTAAAACTGAACCACTGCAATATTGCTAAAATCACTTCAAAGTTCTGTTTGAGTAGATTAGCCCATTTAGTTTTTATCTTTTAACTAGGGTGGATTAATCAGTGTATTCTGTGCTTGCGAATGACAATAGGCTTATGCTCTCCCCTCTTCTGGGTGATAAGAGTGCTAGACTTGTCATTCTATTTGTTTAACCTTTAGGAGGGGCCTGCCCTTGGATGCACGCTTGTCCAAGTGGGAACGACCCTGAGTGGTAACAGGCTAATGCCAAGCCCTACCGAGCCACTTAAAATAAATTGTGCTTGAGGTGAAAACCTCCTGCAACGAGTGCTGTTATGTTACACCGACGGCCAACCTCCCCCAAAACCCTCTCAGGTGTAACCCTTTGAGGCTGGGAGACTCCATAACGGAGAGTAGCGCTGCCGCACGTGTAACCACTTGAACGGTTGCCCGAATTAAATACCTCTTGTTTTAGTGGCCCAAATCCCTTATAATCCATTTCTCGCCTAGGATTTTGTGCTTGCTTTTGTCCAAAATAGAGTCGAAAAACTACAAAAACAATGGAAAACTACAAAATACTCTTTGTGCTTGCTATGTTTTCTTGCTAAATTAATTCATAATATCAGATCAGGAAGACCTTTTCTAGCCAAAGAATACCAAAAACAGAGAAAAATCCAAAAAATTTGCAAAAAAATACCAGAACTGCGCATATACACTTTTCTGCTGCACATACACAACGACTTGCTGTGCTTTTGCACCGACTGGCTGCGCATACATACCTTTCTGCTGCGCATATACACCTTTTTGGCTGCGCTTTTACAGCGACTTGTTGCGCTTATACATCGACTTACTGCGCATATACTTTTCTGCTGCACATTTACACATTGTTACTGTGCATACGTACTTTACCAGAGCTGCGCTTTTATAGTGACTTACGGTGCATTTACCCATTCTTGCTGCGCATCTGTTTCTGCGCATGCGTGACAGTGAGCATTTGCCCTATTTTTGAGAAATTATCGTCAATTGTTCAGCGTACCCATTTCAGCCTAGTGTCATTTTCTGAGGTCAGAGTCAACCTTGCAATTAATCTTCATCCATTTCACCCAATTCTCTCTCTTTCGTCGGTCGTCCCAGTCACCTTCTGTCCAAGTCACTCTTGTCCCAAGGTCATTCTATCCCATACCGATTCGACATAGGTCCTTCTTCATTTCATTTGTGAATTCACGTAAGCCTAGTGGGTCACAGTACCTTTCCTAGTAGTCTTGTTGAACGACTAAGCCCTACACAGTAAGATTGGTATCGACTACCCTTGCTAGTGGCTAGCGTTTTGTGTCAACCGTCTTACTTGAAATCATTGAGCGAGAGAACCCTTTGTCCAAATCTTGTCCTAGATATCCCATTCATTGCAGTCTTAGTCGGCACCTTGCCAGAATTTCTAATCCTAGTCCACTTCATCCCACCCCACCTTGCATGGTTCTTACTTGATCCCAGTACAACAAGCTAATCGAAATGGCCGACTCATCCGATCACATCGCCCCACCACGCGATGATGATGAAGAAATTTCTCGTGAAGAATTAGTGGCACACATGCAAGATAGCAAATTCCAACACCTAGTGGAGAAAGTGCTCCTTGAGGACCCCACCAAATATTTCCATCATCTTGCTAGTCTCGGAATCAAACTCCCCGCAGACTTTGACATTAGCTCCATCATGGAAAATGTAGACAATGAACGTGAGAGGGACACAAATGACACAGTCCCACATGCCAATGAAAGAGGAAAGCAACCCATAGATCAAAATGCTCCTATGGCGGATGTGAGACAACAAATTGAGAGTCTAAAGCTAGAAATCTCCAACCTTAAGATCGGCACAAGTTCCAAGAACTACTCCTTGGAAGATATAGCACCATACCCCTTTGACAAAAGTTTGGTCATGAAACCATTCCCCTATCAGTTCGGAATTCCAAAATTTGACAAATACAAAGGGAAGGGGGACCCTAGAGATCATATCAGGGAATTCACTGTAGCATGTTTAGAAGTAGCTCACAACAAGACCTACTTAATGAGACTGTTCCCAAGATCTTTAGGAGGTCAAGCTATGGAGTGGTTCTCGCGTCTCCCACCAGGAATCAAAACTTTTGATGAACTTGTCAATAAATTCATAACGCACTTCTCTTACAACATAGAACACGAGGTATCTATGCTAGACCTATGCAACACCAAACAAAAGGGTGGTGAGTCATTCGCCACCTTCTTACAACGATGGAGACAGCTAGCTAGTAAGTGTTCTTACGACATGCCTGAGAAGCAACTATTGGAAATGTTTGTCCACAATTTGAATCCCGATCTTAGCTATCAAATTCAGATACAATGCCCTACCTCATTCACCAAAGTCATTGAAATGGGGCTATTCATTGAGAAAGCTATGATCGCTAAAGGAACTCTCAAGCTCTACAAGGACACACCTCCTTCCAATTACACAACTGACAAGTCAAAGTTTTGGACCAAGAACAAGAATGTGGTCAACGATGGAGTAGTGGATGCCAAGGCGGCAGCCCCTAAACAACAACCCATATTCACTCTTAAGGAAGAAGCAAATAACGATGCACTCAACAAGCAACCCCCTCGGGAACCTAGACCTTGGTTCAATTCAAATCCAAGGAGGAAATTCACACCGTTAGGAGAATCTCAAGAATCGGCCCTCAGAAAGTTGTTGGCTAACAATGAAATTTCTCTACCGCCAACAAGTGACTATGAGCCTATAGTCAAACCTCCCTATTGGAAGGACACAGACTATTGTGAATATCATCGAGGAAGTGCGCACACAACCAATAATTGCATCCGTCTTAAGAATGTCATACAGGATATACTGGATCAAAATCAGGGAGGGACACAACAGCATACCTCCAATGAATCTCATGTAGCCTATCGGGATCCTCTTCTGAATCACAACAGGCCATATAACAACAATCACAACAACAATAATGGTCACAACAACAACAATGGTCACAACGGCAACAACTCCAACGGCAATCCCAACAACGACAACAATCACAACCGGCAAAATCAGAACAGTGGGTCGAGTAATGCTAACTATGCAAGCATTCCATTTGAGTACACCATTAACTGCATTTTCGAACATATTCCGCAGGTCAATGTCATCTCCCCCAACCAACAACTAGGACCTAACCGAACTAGTTGTAGTATAATTACCCACAGTGGTAAAGTCACGATCAATACCACCCCTTCGAGGTCGTCACCATCTCCGTCTAACTCCCATCCATACAATGTCATCGACCAGTTACAAAAAACCCCGGCTCATATTTCTATATTGGAGCTCTTGCATCTATCTCCTTCTCATAAGGAGATTCTCGAGAAAGCCTTAGTGGAAACTACTGTCCCTACTAACCTGGCCCAAGAGAAGTTTCAGACCATGGTAGGCAATCTGACCTCCTCCCCTTCCATATCATTTACTAAGCAAGATGACCTTTCCGTATCTCAACCCCACAACACTCCCCTACACATTGTCGCATTCGTACATAAGCACCGCATCAAGAGGGTTCTCATTGTTGGGGGTGCCGGTTTGAATATTTGCATGTTGAAGCTAGTCCTTGCATTGGGGTTCTCCGAACAAGCAGTTGATCCACGAAGGAAGATTACCATAAAGGCCTATGACGAGGAAGAGAGAACCACAAAAGGCACGGTTGTCCTACCTATTCAAGTCGGACCGGTAATCAAAGATGTGGTGTGCCAAGTCCTTGATCGAGAGCTTGCTTATAATATCCTACTAGGGAGACCATGGATCCATGCCATGAAGGCTGTCCCCTCAACCTACCATCAGTGCATTAAATTCCTGCACAACGACAAGCAGGTTACTATTCAAGGCGACCCCGATCCCTACCAACACTGCAATTCTTTCCAAGCAAAACCCGAATGTGTCATACCCAACAATAGAACCCACATTTCCCCTACCCCGCAACAGGACCATTCCACTGAAGCTTCCTCCTCACGACCTAAACCAATGAAAATCACCATAAAAGAAAATGGCGTGGGGGAATACCAGATTGAGCACAGCCTCAACCTTGCAAAAATGCCCTTATCTCCTCGCTCCTTTGACCAGCCCAAGCCTCAACCCAGGCATTTTCCAAAGCCCTCTGCTCCTCCTATAACTCCCGCAAATCCCTTTGTAAAATGGGGGACCATATCCAATGAATCAGAGGAGCGAGATCTCTTGCAATGGCTTTATGCCGAAGAAGAAAACACACCCCAAGATCCACCCAGACTCCCTACAGAACTCTATGGACGAGGTGAGACCATCTTGCATAGGATGGGGTATGAGGGACAAGGCCCCATAGGCCTCAGAAAAGAAGGGATTACTGAACCTATACAACCTTCTTCATCCTCTTCAGCTAGAAACACCACTGGATTGGGATACAAAGGCAAGGGTAAAGCCAAGGAAAATGCCTGTCTTGTGGAGACAATCCAAACGCTCCAAGTGGATAGTGACACAGATTCAGATGATTCCAATGAGTATGAATGGGACGAGCTAACGGAGCACTCCTACGATGACAAAGAGGTTGACACCATCCAAACTCTTAGCCCCTACCATGAGAGACAAATGCAACGGGACAGACCACTAGAGTCTGATTTGCCCCTCCTTGAGGTTATGGCTTTCGAGGAAAGTATAGACTCCATTGCGATAAACAACTTGGAGGAAAGTACCACCCAGAACACTACCCCCACCTGTGCTCCTAGTGTTTCCATCCACACTATCAATGAATCAGGTCTTTCATCTGACTCCCTTCCCCTCTTGCACCCTGAGCTTATTGACTGGGATCTGCAAGGAACCCCCCAATTAGATACGTTCCAGAATGATGATGCCTACATTGACTATATGGGACTTAGAGATCACTTACCAAAAGGAGATCATAAAGCCGGTTTCGCTATCGAACTCAATACTGTAGCTTACTTCAGGAGGGTGCCAAGCCTTCTAGTCACAAAAATATAAAGATCAAAAAGGGATCTGACGGTGAAAACCGCCGTGTGGCAGTGTCAGATCATAAAATAGTAAAAAGAAAGGACGTATCTGAAGGTGAAAACCCAACTGTGGCACCTGACGATGGAATGCTTGACACCCTCCCAAGTGATATGTATCAAGAAAGGTCACAGATCGTGGTGGAGCCAACAGAGCCAGTGAATATTGGAACCGAAGAGCAGCCTAAGATTATCCACTTTGCAAAATCTCTCACGCCGCCTGAGAAAACCAGGTTTGTACCATTCTTTAAAAAGAAGAGAGGCAGCTTTGCTTGGTCATATGCCGACATGCCAGGTTTGGACCCAAACCTGATTCTACATCACTTGCCATTAGATCCAGGGGTGAAGCCCGTAAAATAGAAACTGAGAAAGATGCATCCTCATATTGCCCTTCTGGTCAAGGAAGAACTCAAGAAATTGCTAGATGTGGGGTTCATCAGAGCCATAGACTATCCTGAATGGATATCAAACATTGTGCCAGTGTCTAAACCAGATGGCCGAGTTCGACTATGCAATGATTTTCGAGACTTAAACAAGGCATGCCGCAAAGATGACTTTCCGTTGCCAAACATAGACATCATAGTCGACCTTACAGCAGGACATACATTGCTATCACTCATGGACGGATTCTCTGGGTATAACCAAATCAAAATAGCACCTGAGGATCAACACAAAATAGCTTTCACTTGTCCATGGGGTACCTTTTGCTGGAATGTCATGCCATTTGGGCTGAAAAATGTAGGTGCTACATATCAGCGGGCCATGACAACCATCTTCCATGACATGATGCATGTAACTATGGAAGACTATGTTGACGATATCTTGGCAAAATCCATCACAAGGGATTCACATCTGGACACATTAGAAAAAGTCTTCCAACGGTTGGATCAATTCCAAGTAAAACTGAACCCAAAGAAGTGTGTGTTTGGGGTCACATCAGGCAAGCTGCTAGGCTTCATCGTGTCAGCAAACGGCATAGAGGTAGACCCGGCCAAGGTCAAAGCAATCATGGACATGCCTCCGCCCAAAAATCTAACACAGTTGAGATCCTTACAAGGCAAGTTACAGGCCATCCGCAGGTTTATCTCATAGCTGGCAGACAAGTGCCATCCTTTCAGCCATCTCCTACATAAGAACGTTCCATTTAAATGGGATGAGTAGTGCGAAGAAGCATTCAACAAGCTCAAGGAGTACCTCATGAATCCTCCTATACTCATGCCTCCGATCCAAGGAAAACCTTTGATTCTCTACATATCTGCTACACCTACCGCTCTTGGGGCTCTCCTAGCGCAGCAAGACTATGAGAACAAGGAAAGAGCTGTGTACTACATCAGTCGAACCTTAGTGGGCTACGAGTTGCAGTACTCACAGGTGGAATGTTCATGCCTTGCGGTGGTTTTTGCTTCACAAAAACTTTGACACTACATGTTGGCACATCCTGTCAAACTCATTGCCAAGATCGACCCACTAAAATATCTTCTCAGCAAAGCAGCTCTCATGGGTCGACTAGCCAAATGGGTCATGCTTCTTAGCGAATATGATATAGAGTATGTGGATAGAAAAGCCATCAAAGGGCAAATCATCGCTGACTAGCTCACTGAGGCACCATTACAGGACACTTCACCAATGCAGTTTGAGTTTCCTGATGAGTCTTTATTCACTCTGTCTACATCTCCTTGGAAACTCTACTTCCAAAGTCCTACAGGTTGTTATTTCCATGCACTAACAATATAGCGGAGTATGAGGCTTTGGTAATTGGTCTCAAGATGGCCACTGAGTGGAAAATCCAAGCACTATGTGTCTACGGTGATTCGCAGCTTATCATCAATCAGGTCAACGACGAGTATCAGACCAAAGATGAGAAGCTCATCCCATACAAGTGGATGGTCGACGACCTCAAAGAACATTTTGGGACCATCTCGTTTGAGCAAATACCCAGGATAGAGAACAAAGCAGCAGATGCAATGGCGACCATAGCTTCTCTTCTTGAGATACCTGAACATGAGTCACGGTATGAGTTCTTAGTAGAAACAATTCGACAACCGGCTTATGATCTCCTCGAAACCCATTCCATTTTCCTCCTAGTAGGATCTGATTCACCATGGTACGATAAGACCTACACTTACCTCAAGGACAATATCCTTCCATTGGACCTCTCTTCCAACCAAAAGCAAACTTTCATCCGACAAGCCTCCCATTACACCATTATTGCCAATACCCTTTACCGACGTGGTCTGGATGGTACTTTACTCCGTTGTCTAGAACAAGAAGAATCTGTAACTGCCTTGCGAGACGTGCACGAAGGGATCTGCGGAACACACTCCAGCGGTCCTTCTTTAGCTAAGAAACTCATGCGTTTGGGTTATTACTGGCCCCATATGGAAATGGATTCATATCAGTTCGTCAAAAAATGCAAATAGTGCCAGATACACGGGAACCTGATTCATGCACCTGCTCAGGAGTTGAGACCTCTAACGACACCCTGGCCCTTTTGCCAGTGGGGACTTGACCTCGTGGGAAAGATTCATCCGCCTTCTTCCAACGGCCATAAATTCATCATAACCGCCACTGAGTACTTTACAAAGTGGATTGAAGCCGTTCCCCTATCAACCGTCACAGGAAAGCAAATTTCCTCTTTCATTCTGAATTACATTATCTGCCGATATGGCATCCCTTCATCCATCATAACGGATAATGGGAGACCCTTCAAAAATCAGGATGTCCAGGAACTTTGTGAGTGTTTTAAAATCCAACATCGTTTCTCCACTCCATATTACCCCCAAGGTAACGGCCAAGCTGAGGCCTCGAACAAAACCATTCTGAAAATCCTAAAGAAGTCTAAAAATCCTAAAGAAGACTGTCAATGAAGCTGGTCGCGATTGGCACGTCCAACTCAATCCCGCTCTGTGGGCCTATAGAACTAGCATACGCACTCCCACAGGTGCTACACCCTACGCCCTCGTCTATGGTTCCGAAGCCATCCTTCCCATTGAGGTCAAACTCCCATCCCTTCGGGTGTCGTTGAAAGGTCTCATATCGGACGAAGAGTACAGAGTCTCTAGGCTACAAGAGCTAGAACTGCTAGAGGAAAGGCGCCAGAAAGCTTTTGACCATCTCAAAGCCTATCAACAGATGATGTCAAGAAGCTACAACCACAAGGTCAGACCAAGATGCTTCAAGGTTGGGGACCTTGTCCTAAGAGAGAACCCTCGCAATCAGCGGGATAGAGAAAAGAAAGGTAAGTTCGAGCCTAACTGGCTTGGGCCGTATGTAATTATAGCTGTTTACGGATCGGGGGCATATCAGTTGGCCACATCAGAGGGTGAGTTGTTTGATGATCCAATCAATAGCATGCACCTTCGCCGGTTCTATACCTAAGAGAACCCCAATGCAAGGGTGCATAATAAAGTCAAAAAAATCAAAAAATCAAAAAAATCAAAAAAGTTACAAAGAGAACATACAAAAAAATCAGAAAAAAATAGAAAGCATACAAAAAAAATCGTCCTTTGCTGAAAACCTGGCAAACAGGCGCCTTAGATAGGTATCATGATGAAAACCTGGCAATCAGGCATCATGTTACTTTCTAGCTTCTTGTGCAAATAAAAACAAGTGATGAAAACCTGGTAAACAGACGTTACTTGTGACGAACCGCATTCTCCATCTTTGGGAATCTAATCACCTTGGGTCCATTCTCTCTCTATTTTCCCCATTCGACCCATATCCATCCCACAAATAAGCGCTTGACAGTTACCTATCATGGCTTGATACTCACCTTGTGGCCTTGTCAACCAAGGTTTTGTCCCATACCATCTCCTATATGTGAGCCTAGCATAGTGTCTCTCGTCGGTGTCTATGGTCCAAGTCCGTGAACTACGTTGCCTCTGCGCCGTCACGTAGGCAAGGCCATTATTCTAATGCGCCCCCGAGGCTTCCATCTCTCCCAAGGTCCCATTCGTCCCCTTTCTTGTCTTCATTCTTGTCGTCTTTCTTCTAGTCCTTCCATGGTCCATTAGGGTTTACCCCGAACTACGTTGCCTCTACGTCGTCACGTAGGCAAGGCCATTTAGCAATGAGCCCTCGAGGCACTAGGTCAGTCCCTTAGGGTCAGTCTTCTCAATAAGGATTGTGCAACCTTCTCATCAAGCAAGCAAATGCAAGCAAACACCCGCGCTTCAAGCAGAAATCTTGACTATGAGCATCTTAACCTATGCAATGCAAAGCAAATACCCAAGGTCTTCTAAATGATTTTATGCAAATTAAGGCAAGAAATAAACACATACCAATGTAAATATGCTTTGTAGATCAGAAACAGGGTTAAGTTACAGAGTCTTGATTTTTGCTATCATACCTTCCTATGCTACTCAAGGATGCCAAAAGCTAGAGATGCTATGATGGGGGCATGATTACTTTCTTTGTTTGTTGTTTGTGGATTAAACTTTAGTAATGTGACACCTTGTCTAAGGACATGATCGGCAAAAGATCATCAAGGACATCCAAGGTCTTACATGAACGGGGGCAATCCTTGCTTGTTGAAACGCAAGAAATACTCAGATCATCTAGATTCAATTTTGACTAGATGCTTGTATTAACTTGCTAAATCACACTCCATGTAAGCGATACTCAGGTCGTCTCGGTTCAATTATACCTAGATGCTTGTATTCACTTACAACATTTCAGAAAAGTACCAAAAACAAATTGCCCAATGATGAAATAAAGCAATCTAAAAGCAAAGCATCCATCCTATACCCATATACACATCCATACATCCATATCCCATACAATCCTCATTATCCAAACTATGCAGAGTAACGATCTCAAGAAAAGTTCTTATATCATTCTTTCACAACCATTCTTCCATCCATCATGTCATTCTTGTGTCGATAGAGTACATTTGGACATCACAAAAACAAAGCATATAGGAGCATATCATATCATTCGTAGGACTAGTCATGCACATGGTTAGGTTAGTAGAATGCACCATCCAATGCATTAGGTCACCAATACATCTGCATCACATCACATCACATCTCAAACGCACAGAAAATCAAAAAAACATATCCACATGCATCATATATCTATACTGCATCATCACATAGAAACCATATTACATAGGCATACATTGGCAATAGAATCACATCATACAATAGAAGTAAAATCATCATCTCATAACGCATGCAATAGATACACAAAGCTGCATCATCATCTATACTATCATATAAACGAGGTCCAAATGTACAAATATCACCATCTCTCTCAAAATCAAAGTGTCATATACAATATACATCTAAATAGACGGTGATACATGTCCCAAAATGCCCAAAATCTGGTCTGTGTCTACCCCTGCTGCTGTGGGCCACCACTGCCAGCTCCTGACTGCTGAGGTCCCATCACAGATGCCCCTGACTGGGATGGACCCGCTCTGTGAGCCACCCCGGACTAACTCCGGAAGCTCCCTGCCCTCTGGCTCGACGCCACGGCACCATGGTACAAGCCTCGGTAGTACTGTGCCTGTGACTGCGCTCTGGCTAGGTCTGTTTGCGCCTATGCCAACTGCGTCTGCAACTGGCCTACCTGTGCCTATGCCTGCTGCACCTGTCCAACCAGAAACGAACTCGCTACATCTGTCCCCATGGCGGCCACTGCAGTATCCCGCTCCACACGGATAAGGCGTACCTGTGCGTCTGCCATGTCTCGCTCGCGAGTCAAACCAGCGATCACCACTGCGTCTGTATCTCGCCTCCTCTCCACTCTCCTCAGCTGTGCCTGTAGCTCTCTCACCTGTCCCCTCAGGCTCGCCATGGTCCTCTCAAGAGCCTCACCCTGCACTGGCCCCTATGCTGCCTCTGCCTGTCCTAGCCCCTGCTGCTGGGGCACCTGCTGCTGTGGCACCTGCTACTGTGGCACCTGCTGCTGTGGTACCTACTGGGGTGGTGGCATCTTTGCCTGCTGTAGCACCTGCTGCTGTACCTCTCCCTGTCCTGGCACTGCCTGCCCAGCCTGATCTATCCTCCTCCGCTGCCTCGGCCTCTCTACAGCTCTGCCACCCCGTCGTCCTCGTCCTCCTCTAGCGCCCCTCCGCCTTGGGCCAGCCTCTCCCTCCTCCTCTGAGTCTGCCTCATCAATACGAGGCACCAGCATACCGGGTCCTGAATATCTCAGGAAAGGATGTGCAGTGATCCAGTCCTCGTACTCCTGTGTGACCCCCGCATCTGCTATCTCTCTCCGCATGTCCCATGCCACATAAGGCAACTGCTGGAACTCTGCCAGAGCCTCCTCATAAGAAGCCATCGGCCCCCATCGGACCCTCTCTGCATGTGTCCGTGCAAACATCGCCTGCCCTTGTGGCATGCCCTATCTCTTGCCGAACTGTCTCAACACTTGGCCCACCATCTGCCTCTCCAGTATATGCCGTGTCCGGCCTATCAACCACATGGTCTGGAAGCAGTAGGGTAGCTCATCTCCCTCATCATCCCAGGGCTCGCAATCTAGATATGGTTGCCAGACGACCACATCTACCCCATCCAATGTGTGCCTCCAATACTCTAGCTTCCCCAGCCTGTGCTGGGAAATCACTCCTGCATAGCCATAGCTGTATGGCTCTCCTCGCTGCCTAGCAAAGACGCACATCGGCCTGGTCACCGCTATGTGCTCCCACAGCCAGAACTGTAACAGCAACACCCCAACCGATAGACTCGTGCTGCGGTGGTACACCACCTGGTGCATGTCGTGATATAGGTGGGCCAGCACACAGGGTCCCCACGCATATCGGGTGCCCTCAGTCAGCATTCGCTCCATGATCCTGCCCCATCCAATGGGGAACCCATGCGATCTCCTGTCCGGGCATACAATGCCCCCAATCAGTCCAGCCACAATCCCAGGGAAGTAGTCATAACAGTCATAGATATCCTGCCACGGGATGACCTGTCCCACCAGCTCGGGATCATCAAATACTCGCTGACACTCGGCAAGTCCCGCGTCCCGCTGTGCGTCGTACTCCACTAACTCGCCTACCACGGGCAAGTGCAATATCCGATAGACATCCTCCAGGGTCACCGTCATCTCTCCAGTAGGGAAGTGGAAGGTTCCGTCCTCGCTGTGGAATCTCTCCACGACAGCTGTCAGTAGTCCTCGGTTCGCCCGCACCTCGGGCATAAAGCAAACGTAATCTAAACCCATGGCACCAAGCGCCACTCTGTCAGCCTCCGTCAGCATGTATCTCTGCAATAACGGCATAGGGAACGTCTCCCTCGACTGCAGCATCTCTCGTATCTCCTCCTGCAAGCAATCAAAGCAAGGCGTCAGTCTCAAGCTGCATATACCATACTCAACATATCTACTGAACTGTATCAACTAAACTTAGCACTTCAAATTGATCAAAACAGCACACTACATCTCTTGACTAGATTCTTGCAATCTCGGAGATAGCTCATCGATTCCTGCGTCAAAGAGGACGCTAATCGAGTCAATTTGGCTAAGTAATTTGCCATCCCAAGCAAATGCACCACTACAGGTGGTAAATGCGCCATTTCTGGTATATGCGCCGCAAGAATCAACGTATGCGCCGCAAAAATACATATGCGCCGCTACAGTGCACGTATGCACCGTTATAACACATGCGCTGCAGAACTCCACACATGCGCCGCGAAATTACGCATGCGTCGCAAGATTCCACATATGCGCAACTTTATCAAATGCGCTGCTACATTTCACAAATGCACGGCGGAAATACAAAAGCACCACCAAATTACGAAAGCGCAGCTTGAATGCACAAAAGCGCAGCTTTCACGCATGCGCCGCCGAAACCGACATATGCGCCGCGAAATCACAAAAGCGCAGCTTCGCGAGGCATATGCGCCGTTCTACGTTTCGGCGCATTCATTTCACCTATTTTCTACGTGCATTTATGACACCTAAAATCGACCCTAGGGGAAATTTTTCGAAGCACATACCGGGGGTCCTGCCTCTGCTGGCCGCCCGAATCATTGGACTTGCTCGAATCGGTGCTCCTCGCGTGGTATATCTGCTGCTCTAGCTGCCATGCTGCTCTAAGTTTGCTCTGAGCTCTCTTTCTCCAATCCAGATCAACCAAGTGTGCAAATGACTATTCTTGTGGACCCAGCTCCTATTTATAGCCCCCAAACCCTAATTCTGGCTAGGTGATGACTGTGACTACTTCCCGTGTCTATTTTTCCTTCCGTTTTCTTCCCGCATCCCTGACCACATCCCTTTTCCTCCAACCTATCCTAACCTCTTCCTCGTCGTGAGATTGTCCGTCTCCAAAACTTTCACCGTTTTTCCCGTCCAATCTCCCGAGGGGGCATCCTATCGTCATTTAACCTGTACCAGGGGCAAACTGGGGCATGTATCATCATTCAGACTATCAAATTCTTTGAAGCAACGCTGTAAACTGCATTGCATCAAAGAGGGGCAAAATGTATACGCCTAAAAATGACACGAATCATCCTAAATAAATATTCTAAATATTTATTCCATTCTTCTATTAATTAAATAAATATTCCAAATTTATTTAATCGATTCACTATCCCATAATTAAATAAATTCTATTTATTTAATTAAAATTCTTCTATTTGTCCTACACAATTAAATAATCAAAAATTATTTAATTAAGCCTAATTCCTCTATCCTAAAGTTCTAAATTCAAAATTCCACATCACCTTTACACCTCACCTTTTCCACCTCACCCTGTCCACCTCATCAAGTTGCACATGTAATTAAATATATTTAATATTTAATTATCTTATTTTCCCTCACCCACATGGCCTATTTCTTCTCCAATCAGAGGTCAGTTAACCAATCAATCAAATCTGTTAACTAACCTGTCAGTTGAGTCAAATCCTCAATCAATCCAGTCAGTTCCACAATCCACTCTTCTAACTGATCAGTCAATTCTGTTAACAGACCAGTCAATGGAGTTAACTCTCCAATCAGTTTTGTCACATCCCACCTTTCATGATGGAGTTGGGACACTTGGCACATTTACACTGGTTGCACATTCCTCAACCATCCTCGACCGTCGATCTTCATATCTCCTCTCAACCGTTGATTCCCATTCTTCCAAGTCTATAAATGAAGCTTCATTCCTCCATTCTATTCATCCAGGCTTTTGACATCGTTACTCTGCAGAAATATCACCAGCGCGCCTTTGGCACCCATTTGTCATCTACAAGCTTGAGATCACCATTGTTGCATTGGAGCTCACCTTCATTGCATATCACACCATAGTCGTTCACCATCGACTTCCTCAAACAGCTTTAAAAGATTGCACTCTCTAAGGGCTCATCTCATCTGCGAAAGGATGATTCGTGATAGGCGAACAACAGAAGTTTCGAAACGAAAGAGGTTTGCTGTGTTTGTTCATTGCTTTGATTATTTGAATCTTCTTTGTTTCTCTATTCTGTTGATGTTTGGGTCTTATTTAATTCATTTGATTGATTTGACATTTTACCCTTACAATACCAATAGCCAAACTCCCCCAAAACCTTTCAAGTCACAACCCTTGAAGGCTGGGAGACTCCATAACAGAGAGTGCGCTACCGTATGTATGGCCACCTAAACGAATGCACTTACTACAAACCTTTATTTTAGTGGCCCAAATCCCTCTACTTGTCCCACAAGTATTGTCCTTGCTTCACCTTAGGTTGTACATGCTTGATTATCACATTTTTCATAAATCAAACCTTTGGCCATTATTTTCTCTTATGTGAAGTGTTTGCATGCTTGACAAGAATCCCATCAATTGAGCTTACCCAATCCCTTTATTTGAGCTTAATAAAAATTCATCGACTTCATCCCTAGTCCTAATCATCTTCATCCAATTCGTCATCTTAATCCCATTCCTTCATCCATTTGATCAAAATTATCCAAATCCTCATCCAAAATCAACCCTAAGTCAAAATCATAACATCAATCCAAAATCCCAAAATCAAATCCATCACATCCCTCATCCATTATCCACTCCAATCAAACATTCCAACCCTTAATCCTTAAATCAATAATCATCCTTTGCAAATCAAACTTTGGTTAAGGACCTAATCTCCTTCATCCTCCATCAATCCCCTCATTTAAAAGCCCAACCACAATTATCCACATCATTAACAAAATCCCCCGACATCATTATCAAACTCCAAATCCGAATCAACCGAATCAAAAATCAAGACCTTAATTGATGACCTAATCGAATCAACCCAATCAACCCTCTTGCTTAAGATCATTAGTCTATCTTAAGCATAGAGAACCATCCGTCAAAAAAAATCCAATCAAATCAAATCATCCTAAGGTCTTAACATTTGATCCCCAACATCACAATCATCCATTATCCTCCATTTCATCTCTCATATCTCTCCAACAAAATGGATCCTTATGTAGCAATGCAACAATTACAAAGACTTAGAAAAATCTATGAGAATATGAATCCTAATCTTAAGGAAAAATGCAAAAATGACATTAGGGATATACCCTTAGCACACCTCATCATTGGAGAATCCCAAGCCCCTACCAAACCTCCATCATATCAAAAAACACCCTACATTTCATCCCCATCCACATCATATCAACCTTCATCATACCAACCTACATCTTACATATCCACACCGTCAACCTCATATCAACAAACACCCTATCTTTCATCCTCATTAACATCATATCAATCTTCATCCCCTTATACAGCCATGCCATCATACCTATCCAACCAATTAATACCTCTAACTTATCCATTCCCCAACCTTTGTCATGATAACTTTGATTAAGGGAACACCAATCTATCACAGCATATATCTGAAATCCAAAGCTTATATCAACAACCATTCCCCATGCAAATCCCCATCCTCTAATCCCTCCAACACAATATCCCTCAAATCCTATCAACCTTAATCCATCACCCTACCTACCTTACAATCCACCAATCCCAACCCCCCCAACACAATGTTCCTCCAACCTTGTCAACCTTAATCCATCACCCTATGTATCTCACAATCCACCAATCCCTATCACCCATCCACCATCTAATCCACCATCAAATCTTCCAAATCCTAAGACCACGACATCCAAAGAATCCTTGTGGTATTTCCTCCAAAGAACATCACCAAGAAAAGAAAAGGAATCCCCCAAATCCTCCACCCCTCCAACACCACCATCTAGTCCAACACCTATCCTTGAACCCATCCACGAACCATCACAACCTAAACCCATCACCCACCTATTCATTCCCAATCTGAATCCCACATCATCCACCATGATTATCCATCCATTATATTGTTCATCAACCCATACACTCATGAAAGATATCATCCATTGGCTATTAGCAAGGAATCAAACACCCTCATGCAATCCAACACCCAACAAATCTCTTGAACAATCCCCTATCATAAGTCAAGAACCCATAAGTCAAACACCTATCACATCCATCCAACAACCTAAAAGAAAGCTCGATGTGTGGAAATTGCTTCCTACACTAATCTAATGAGGAGAGATGTATGCAAATTCAATTTAATTCTTACAACTACAGCAACATAGAATATCTAACAGAGATATAGCAGCAATACACATACACACAGAAAGTAGATAGAAGAGAGAGAGACAAGATATATGTGGGGAAAACCCTTATGGCTGAAAAACCCCACACTCTAAAACACAGCTCAAATGTATTACAATAAACAATAACAGATTACAATACAGTTTCAGAGCCAATGTTGTTTCAAGAGTCTTCGAATGTCGAATCTAGAGATATTCCGGCAGCATAACAGTACTTGTACCAAAGTTATCTATCTCCCATCCAAGCACCTGTTTATATAGAGTTTACAAGGCAAATATGGAACCTTCTAGAGATGGGTGTCCATCTTGGACTCATGCCCCAAAACCCACGCCTAAGGACACTTGTCCAACATCTCATCCTGAAGTGAGTGCCTGGTCCCAAGATAGGTTACGATAGATGCTCTTACGCACCTTATAGCTATCAGAGAATCTGTCATACACTGACTAAAAATATCATATTCCTCTTACATGTCATAACCTCCCTTGACCGCCCAAAGATGCCTTTCTCTTGTGCAAAGATGCTACCCCCAAACCCCCATTAATTATTCAAGGGGGAAACCGTGGCTGCCAAAGTCACCAAAATTTATCCTGCTGTAAATACACAAGGTGCTGACTATGCCAACTCAACATGGGATAAATAAATACAACATTAGGAATTTGTAAAGGTTGAGACACCTTAATTCCCAACATTCTCCCACTTTTCGAACACCTTGCAAGGGCCAAAAATAATGACAAGATTTAATTGCTAGGGGCCAAGAGGCCCATAGACTCCAAACACCATCTGAACTTCTCTGTGCCCACTGGTTTCATCAATGCATCTGTAACATTCTTCAAAGTATCTACCTTCTCCAAATTTACCTTTCCATCTTCAACCATGTCTCACACAAAGTGAAACTAAACATTAATGTGCTTTGTTCTAGCATGGAAAGTTAGATTCTTCGCAAGGCAAATTGCACTCTGACTATCACAACTAATCGTGATCTGACCTACATCAACACCAATATCTGAACACAATCTCTTAAGCCAAATGGCTTCCTTACAAGCATGAGTTTCTACCATATACTCAGCTTCTATTGTGGACAAAGCAACAATAGGTTGTCGCTTACTCATCCAACTAATAGCACCACCAAACAGTGTAAACACATAAGCACTGGTGGATCTCCTACTGTCAATGTCACCTGCCCAATCTGAATCCACAAATCTAGGAATGTCAATGGAATGCGGAGGTCCTGTAACATTTCCATGATAGCAAATAGAATACTCAGAAGTACCCCTCAAATATCTAAACACTCGCTTAACTGCATCCCAATGAACCCATCCAAGATTAGCCATAAATCGACTAAGGACTCCCACTACTTGGGCAATGTCTGGTCTCGTGTAGACCATAGCATACATCCAACTGCCAACAACACTAGCATAAGGTACTCTGCTCATGTCCTCCACCTCACTAGGAGATTTTGGACAATCCTCAACAGACAACTTTGTCCCCAAAGAAATAGGAACACACAACGGTCTACAATCTGCCATGCTGAACCTATCCAACACGGTCTTTACATACTTACTCTGGCTTAACCAAAGTTTTTTGTTGGTTCTGTCTCATCTAATTTCCATTCCTAGAATGTACCTGGCTACCCCTAAATCTTTCATTTCAAACTGTGCTAACAACTGAGATTTAAAATCAGAAATCATATTCTTACCCTTCCCAATGAGCAACATATCATCAACATACAGTGCAACTGTGAGAATACGATCACCATCAAACTTATAATAAACACAGTGATCTGATTTTGATCTCACAAAACCAATTGACAACACAAAGGCATCAAACTTCAAGTACCATCTTCTAGGGGATTGCTTCAAACCATACAAAGACTTCTTAAGTTTGCAAACCAAATTTTCTTTACCTTTTACCATGTAATGCTCTGGCTGTGACATGTAGGTCTCTTCCTCCAAGTCACCATAAAGGAAAGTTGTCTTCACATCCATCTGTTCTACCTCCAAGTCATAAGATGCTGCGAGTGACAACATGAATCGAATGGATGTTAGCTTTGCAATGGGAGAGAAGATCTCACCATAATCTATACCCTCCACTTGTGAATACCCCTTTGCAACCAATCTGGCCTTATACTTCTCAATACTGCCATCTGCACCAAACTTCTTCTTAAACACCCATTTGCATCCAATGGGTTTCCATCCAGGAGGCAAAGGCATCAAGTCCCAATTTTGATTCTTTTCCAAAGAAGCCATTTCTTCCTCCATGGCCTCCTTCCAGAAACTTGCATCCTTCATATCCAAAGCCTCTGATACAGTTCTAGGTTCATCACTGTTAGTGAGCAAAGCATAAGCACAACTAGAATCAAGCAATGTAAAACCAAACCTTTCAGGTTGCTTTCTTATCCATGTAGACCTCCTCAAGAGCTGAGGTTGAGGTTTAGCTTCTTCTTCTAAGTTTTCAGAGCTACTAGAGCTCTCCTCATCATCAGATCCAACATTGTCTTTCTGTTCAGTCTTCTCAGGGGTGAGAGGAAACTGAACATCCTCTTTCTTTTCTTTTTCTTCTGGCTGCAAAACAGTGAAAGAAGGTGTAAGCTCTTTGAAGATGACACTTCTGCTATACAACACTTTTTCAGCCATGGGATCCCAAATCTTGTATCCTTTCACACCAACATAATAGCTGATGAAGATACACTTAACATCTTTGTTCTCCAACTTTTACCGCTTCTCCTTAGGCACATGTGCATATGCCTCACAACCAAAAACATGAAGATGCCTTACTGAAGGCTTTCTACTAGACCACACATCCATGGGTGTCTTTCCAACAAGAGCTAATGTAGGAGATCTATTTACTAGATAGCAAGCAATGGCAACAACTTCAGCCCAAAACTTTTGTTCTAGACCAGCTCCACTAAGCATACTCCTAGCCTTCTCCATCAATGTCCTGTTCATCCTCTCTACAACTCCATTTTGCTGCAGTGTGTATGGAGTTGTCTTATGTCTTTCAATCCCAAGTTCCTTGCAATACTTATCGAATTCTATAGAACAGAACTCACCACCATTGTTAGTTCTCAAACATTTAATCTTTTTACCAGTCTAATTTTCAGCAAAGGCTTTAAATTGCTTAAACTTGCTATAGACTTCAGATTTGCTTCTGAGAAAATAAATCCATGTCCTTCTACTATAATCATCTATAAAAGATACAAAGTATACAAATTTTGATAACGAAGAAATAGTAATAGGACCAAACACATCAGAATGAATGAGGTCCAACACACCAGAAGACTTATGAGAACTCAAGTAAAACTGAACATGATTTTGTTTTCCATAAATGCAATGTTCGCAAAAGTCAAACTCAAGATTACAATCATCTAACCCCTCAACGATGTTCTTATTTTTCAGGGTACGCAGACCCTTCTCACCAATGTGGCCAAATCTCTTATGCCATAACATTTTCTTTTCTACAAGAAGTTTAACTTCCAATGCACGATTACAACCATCAAGATTAGAAACTACAGATTTCTTCATTGCTTGTTTAGATGGTGGGGATGAAGTGACTGCTACCCTCTTCCTTGAGTCAGAAGAACTATTACATTGTGCAATGCATGCTTCCAGCTGAAACAGAGTACCTCTCCAAGTACCCTTAGCAAGCACCATAGATCCTCTAGTCATCTTGCATCTGTCTTTCGAAAAGACAACCTGCACACCTGCATCATTCAACATATTTACAGAAAGCAGGTTTTGTGCTAAGCCTGGGATGTGCATGACCCTAGTGATCCCCTTCACTCGACCATCAGGGAATCAGATAGAGACTCTTCCACGACCAACGATCTTCAGATGAGAGTCGTCACCCAGATACACCTTTCCACCATCAAACTCTTCATACTTAGTGAACCAGTCTCAATGCGAGGTTATGTGGAATGATGCACTAGAGTCGATTAGCCACACATCATCAGATGCATGGGTTGCTAGGGCTGCGATGAATGCATCACCGTCATCTTGTGATTTGTCAGAATCTGAATCAAGAGCTTTCTTCTTTTTCTTCTTCTACTCTTTGCATTCCTTTCAAAAATGCCCGATCTTGCCACAATTCCAACAAAGAGCCTTGGACTTTCCAGGAGATTTGGATCTCCCACGAGATTTGGATCTACCCTTCTCATCTTTCTTGTCCTTCTTCCTCCCTTTCTCCTTGGGTCTTCCATGAACTGCAAGGGCTTCTTTGGCTGCCTCAAAAGACTTTCTCAGCATCTCTTCAGATAACAGCGAAGAAACCACCTCTTCCATTTTAAATGTGGATGTGGTGCTTCCGATTGCCATGACAAGATGATCCCATGAGTCTGACAAAGAACAAAGTAGGGTCATACACCGATCCTCCTCCTCCATCTTTACACCAATAGATGTCAATTGTGCAACCAGCATGTTGAAAGCATTCATATGTTCAGCAACAGATCCTCTGTCCTCCATTCAAAGAGAATACAACTTCTTTCTCAGAGAAAGTTTATTAACCAGGGATTTTGCTTGATACACATCTCCCAACTTCTTCCAAAGTAGTTTTGCAGTAGTCTCCTCATGGACATTTAACAACACAGAATTAGCAAGACTAAGTCTTATGAGACCCTTAGCCTTTAGATCTTTTTGATCCCACTCATCTTGTGACATTGCAGCTGGTTTAGTTCCATTAACACTTTCCCAAAGGTCTCGGTCAACAAGCATGTCTTCCATCTTGAGCTTCCACAGCTCGAAATTACTGCCATTGAACTTCTCCACTTCAAACCTTCCTGATGTGGTTGCCATCTCCTTGCTACAATAGAAAATAGAATACTCTACACAGACTCCCACTCAACCTAAGATTAGCTCAAAAAACCCTAACCCAACAACTAGGACCAAAGGTGATCAAGCTCTGATACCAACTGAAAGGAAGCTCAGTGTGCGGAAATCGCTTCCTACACTAATCTAATGAGGAGAGATGTATGCAAATTTAATTTAATTCTTACAACTACAGAAACATAGAACATCTAATAGAGATATAGCAGAAATACACATACACATAGAAAGTAGACAGAAGAGAGAGAGAGACAAGATATACGTGGGGAAAACCCTTACGGCTGAAAAACCCCACACTCCAAAACATAGCTCAAATGTATTATAGTAAACAATAACAGATTACAGTACAGTTTCAGAGCCAATGCTCTTTCAGGAGTCTTCAAATGTTGAATCTGGAGATATTCTGGTAGCATAACAGTACTTGTACCAAAGTTATCTATCTCCCATCCAAGCACCTATTTATATAGATTTTACAAGGCAAATATGGAACCTTCTAGAGATGGGTGTCCATCTTAGACTCATGCCCCAAAACCCATGCCTAAGGACACTTGTCCAACATCTCATCCCAAAGTGGGTGCTTGGTCCCAAGATAGGTTACGACAGATGCTCTTATGCACCTTACAGCTGTCAGAGAATCCATCATCCACTGACTAAAAATATCATATTCCTCTTACATGTCATAACCTCCCTTGACTGCTCAAAGATGCCTTTCTCTCGTGCAAAGATGCTGCCCCCAAACCCCCGTTAATTATTCAAGGGGGAAACTGCAGCTGCTAAAGTCACCAAAATTTATCCTGTTGTAGATACACAAGGTGCTGACTATGCCAGCTCAACATGGGATAAATAAATACAACATTAGGAATTTGCAAAGGTTGAGACACCTTAATTCCCAACAAAACCTAGCATCACCATCCAAGTCACTTCCACTTCTATCCAAACACACGAGCTATGTCAAGAATCAAATCCAAAGCATGTTGAAACATCAACGTGTTCTCATTCTCAAGATCTAACCATCCCATCTAATCTCATCCCTGATCCCCTCCCATCTATTGAGCAACTCATTGATCCCACACCATCTTCTACCACCCCTTTACCATCCCACATTAATCCTTTAGCTCCATCTACCAATCCCATCCCAATCCATCCCCTTATCCACTTGGACAAAGCACCTTCATCTGTGGTGACTCCCTCGTAAGAGGTGAACAACTCCCTTCCACTACCTATCTTCTTCCAACTAATATCAGACTCAAGTCTTGTTTCCAAAGCACTAAACATTTGATTGCATGTCGCATGCTCCAAAATATGAACTATCAAGGAAAAGCCTTAGGCCTTCATGAACAAGGCATCTTGGAGCCCATCCACACCACATTCCATCCATCCTTGCATCACCTTGGCTATACATCCCAAGGAAAACAATCTAAACATGTTGGTACCACCCACCCATCCTCCAAAATCCATTCATCTAATTCCCAATCTGGTGCATCTCATCGCACCCCCAAATCATTTATCACCATTCATCCTCCATCATCATATCATTTGCAAAAGCATGTGACCATCCATCTTTCTCCATCAAATTTACCTCCACTACTTCCAACTCCAAATATCCCTATTAAATCCACTTTAACTCCTATCCTACCAAATTCAAACATCCCTATCTACAAATCCTCTTATCCTCCCAACTCCTAATATCCCCATCCTCAAATCCCCTCATCCATTTATCCAAAAATCCACTTTTAACCCCTCCACCCATAAATCCCCTAAAATCCCAAATCAAGATCACCAAAAGCACACATCATCCAAACATGAAGCTTCCACCAAATCTAAGAGATTCAAAAATAAAAATTGGAATGCCTCAACTCATAAAGCACAAAAGCCTAAAGATGTTATCCCTTCCAAGCAAAATCAAAAATCTAAAAGGATGTCAAAACCCACACCATCAAAAGAAAAAACAAAAATGGTGTGGGCCCCTAAACAAAAAGCACCAAACTCTAATGAGGCATCCACCTTCCAATCTACCCCAAAATCCCAAACATCCTTCTCCCCATCTAAAAATCCCATAATTCCTTAAACTCCAAATCAGTCATCCAAAAATCCCCTATCCTGATCCCCACTACTCCCAACTCAAAAACATAAGATTCCAAATACATCACAGTGTGTGCGGCTATTGGTCTTCATTCCCCTCCACCACATGACACTCCCACATACCTCCATCTTTTCATCTTTCATCCACTATCCTACATATTTCCCCTATCATATCCCTATGGTCCATGCTTTTACATAATCCACATCATAATCCACTATCCACCATCCATTCCATCTTTGCAATCATCACCTATAATGCTATCCAACATGGGACCATCTTCTCCTTGCTATGGAAATAGACACTAGAGTCCCCATTCCATCAAAAAAGCAAAAAATCAAAAAATCAAGAAAATAGTAAAGAGAAAAAATTGTCCAATGGTGAAAACCACTTCTCATGACACCTTGGGCAAGTACCATGATGAAAACCTATTGTGGGCATCATGTGTAATCCATTCTCCATCTATTTTGCACCCCTACACTTGGGGGAAAAATCATATCTTTAATCCACCTCCATAATATTGTTTGCATATCCTATCCTTCATCTATCATTATCCTATAATAGCCCTATCTGCCATCCTTTATCCTACCATTCCTCATCCATTCTATCCACTATATGCTCCTCCTTAGATCTTAATAAAAATAAGGGGTAAAATATCAAAACATGCTTTGGACACCTTTTGACATACTCCCTAATCAAGCATATCCTCCATCCATCTACTACAAAGTCCATCCATTCAAACGTGAACCCATCATGCAAGATTCTAAGAATTGGGGCATATGATTCCTTACAACCTAGCCCTTTGAGAAAATCCTAAAACCCCCCTCATCCATCTATCATGCATCCCTATCCTATCCCTCATCCCTATCTCCCATCCATCTATCTTGCATCCCTATCTCTATCTTCCAATCCATCTATCATGAATCTCCTCTCTATCACCTTGCACTGCCAAAACCCCCATCCATCATGTATCCCTACCTAATCCTTTATCCCCCATCCTATCCCTTATCCACATGTACCTATATATCTACCAAAAAATTCCTATCTATTATCCTTTCATCTCCAATCCCCCTATCCAACCCCATCACCTTCACCTCTAGAGTTGGTGTTCCCTTGTCATTGGTATTTAGCGTAAAGGCTATCCAAATGAAATCCAATGCAGCCATAATAATAAACCATGCACTTTCCAAAATCTCAAAAATCCATAAAATCCTAAAATATCCCTCACAAAATCAACATCGTTCCATCAACCAACATCTCATCATCTTCCAACATCATCACAATCACCCAAATCATCCATCTCATCATCATCCCATATCATCACAAATTAGAACTACATATCATCACCACCTGCATCTTAATGTACCTTGATCCCATGGATACAGGGTATGTAGGTAGTCTAGAAGACAAAGATGTTTCTAGTACTCAGGTACATAAGATACACCCATTCAACCCATTTCGATGGTCCCATCTCTGTGCTTACACTAGATCCAAACACAATATCCAAAGCATCACATTATCTATCAAAGCATCATCCCTTAACAAAAATCATCAACTATCAAATCAACATCAACCACAACTTGTAACTATCATATCTTGCACCAATCCAATAACATCAACTAAGCATGATCCAATCATCCATCGATTCCTGCCTTAGGATATATCATTTCTACGATAGGCAGAATTTATCCTATCATCATCCATCTTGGCAAGAGATACAATAGCTACTTGTTTGGTTCGTTGGTCTTTTTCATTTTTGATTTTTATCTTTTGTCCTATTCGAAGATCACATCAAAGCTACCTTGATCTCACTATATCAATGTATGTGGCAAAAACATCTAGAATGGGGCATAGTCTTAATTTTGCATGTTGTGCTTGTGGGTTAGTTTCATTACTCCAAGCTAGTATTCATATCTTGTGGATCTTAGGGTTGGTTCTAGCATATTGATCTCCTTGTACATCTAAGGTTCATCATACCTTTTGTGTATTAAGGGCTTATGTTATGAGTCCCTTCCGTCATCTAGACAAGGTTGTACTATCTTGGGCAAGCATGGGATCATCCCTTTGTCTGTGTGTCTAGTCCATGCAAATGTTGGATACACATCATCACCCCGGTCTTCTATACCTTGGTGAAAATATCCACTTTGCTATATCAAACTTAGGAATGCTCTAAATCATTTTCAACACAATAATCATCCATAATCTAATCATCTACCCAACATCATCAATCTTTCATCTCACCCCTTATCCTCCAACCACTTCATCCATTTTGAGAGCACACCTGTGTTCTTGCAACCCTAGCCTACTATCCCCTACCCAACCTCCATCATATCAACAAACACCCTATCTTTCATCCTCGTTAACATTATATCAGTCTTCATCCCCTTATATATCCATGCCATCATACCTATCCAACCCATCAATATGTCAAACGTATCCATCCCCCAACCTTTGTCATGCTAACTTTGATCTAGGGAACACCAATCTATCACACCTTATATCCAAAATCCAAAGCTTATATCAACAACCATTTCCCCATGCAAATCCTCATGCTCTCCTTCCCTCCAACACAATTTTCCTCAAATCCTATCAACATTAATCCATCACCCTAGCTACCTTAAAATCCATCAATTCCAACTCCCCCAACACAATGTTCCTCCAACCTTATCAACCTTAATCCATCACCCTATGTATCTCGCAATCCACCAATCCCTATCACCCATCCACCATCTAATCCACCATCAAATCTTCCAAATCCTAAGACCACGACATCTAAAGAATCCTTGTGGGATATCCTCCAAAGAACATCACCAAGCAAAGCAAAGGAATCCCCCAAATCCTCCACCCCTCTAACACCACCATCTAGTCCAACACCTATCCTTGAACCCATCCACAAACCATCATGACCTAATCCCATCACCCACCTATCCATTCCCAATCCAAATCCCACATCATCCACCATCATTATCCATACATTATATTGTTCATCAACCCATAAATTCATGAAAGATACCATCCATTGGCTTTTAGCAAGGAATCAAACACCCTCATGCAATACAAAACCCACCAAATCTCTTGAACAATCCCCTATCATAAGTCAAGAACCCATAAGTCAAACACCTATCACATTCATCCAAGAACCTATCATCACCATCCAAGTCACTTCCACTTCTATCCAAACAATGTTGAAACATCAACCCCTTCTCCTAATCAAGATCTAACCATCCCATCTAATCCCATCCCGGATCCCCTCCCATCTATTGAGCAACTCATTGATCCCACACCATCTTCTACCAGCTGTTTACCATCCCACATTAATCCTTTACCTCCATCTACCAATCCCATCCCAAATCCATCCCATTATCCACTTGGACAAAGCACCTTCATCTACAGTGACTCCCTCGTAGGAGGTGAACAACTCCCTTCCACCACCTACCCTCTTCCAACAAATAACAGACTTGCATCTTGTTTCCAAACCACTAAACATCCCATTGCATGTTGCATGCTCCAAAATATGAACTATCAAGGCAAAGGCCTTGGTCTTCATGAACAAGGTATCTTGGAGCCCATCCACACCACATTCCATCCATCCTCGCATGGCCTTGGCTATACATCCCAAGGAAAATAATCTAAACATGTTGGTACCACCCACCCATCTTCCAAAATCCATTCATCCAATTCCCAATTTGGTGTATCTCATCGCAACCCCAAATCATATGTCACCATCCTGCCTCCATTGTCATATCATTTGCAAAAGCATGTGACCATCCATCTTTCTCCATCAAATTTACCTCCACTACTTTCAACTCTAAATATCCCTATTAAATCCACTTTACCTCCTATCCTACCAATGCCAAACATCCCTATCCACAAATCCTTTTGTCCTCCCATCCTCACAAGTAATATCCCCATCCTCAAATCCCCTCATCCATTTATCCAAAAATCAAGTTTTAACCCCTCCACCCATAAATCCCCTAAAATCCCAAATCAAGATCACAAAAAGCACACATCATCCAAAGATGAAGCTACCACCAAATCTAAGGGATTCACAAATAAAAATTTGAATGCCTCAACTCATAAAGCACAAAAGCCTAAAGATGTTATCCCTTCCAAGCAAAATCAAAAATCCAAAAGGCTATCAAAACCCACACCATCAAAAGAAAAAACAAAATTGGTGTGAGCCCCTAAACAAAAAGCACCAAACTCTAATGAGGAATCCACCTTCCAATCTACCCCAAAATCCCAAACATCCTACTCCCCATCTAAAAATCCCATAATTACTAAAACTCCAAATCAATCATCCAAAAATCCCCTATCCTGATCCCCATTACTGCCAACTCCAAAACATAAGCTTCCAAATACATCACGGTGTGTGCATCCATTGGTCTTGGTTCCCCTCCACCACATGACATTCCCACATACCTCCATCTCTCCATCTTTCATCCACTATCCTACATATCTCCCCTATCACATCCCTATGGTCCATGCTTTTGCATAATCCACATCATAATCCATTATCCACCATCCATTCCATCTTCACAATCATCATCTATAATGCTATCCAACATGGGACCATCTTCTCCTTTCTATGGAAATAGACACTAGAGTCCCCATTCCATCAAAAAAGCAAAAAATAAAAAAATAAAGAAAATAGTAAAGAGAAAAATATGTCCAATGGTGAAAACCACTTCTCGTGGCGCCTTGGGCAAGTACCATGATGAAAACCCCTTGTGGGTGATATGCATAATCTGTTCTCCATCCATTTTGTATCCCTACACTTGGGGGAAAAATCATACCTTTAATCCACCTCCATAAATTCCTTTTCATATCCTATCCTTCATCTATCATTATCCTATCATTGCCCTATCTTCCATCCTTTTATCCTACCATTCCCCATCCATTCTATCCACTATATCCTCCTCCTTAGACCTTGATAAAGACAAGGGGAAAAATATCAATACATGCTTTGGACACCTTTTGGCATACTCCCTAATCAAGCATATTCTCCATCCATCTACTACAAAGTCCATCCATTCAAACGTGAACCCATCATGCAAGATTCTAAGCACTGGGGCATATGATTCCTTGCAACCTAGCCCTTGGAGAAAATCCTAAAACCCCTCATCCATCTATCATGCATCCCTATCCTATCCCTCATCCCTATCTCCCATCCATCTATCTTGCATCCCTATCTCTATCTTCCAATCCATCTAACATGAATCTCCTCTCTATCACCTTCCACTGTCAAAACCCCCATCCATCTATCATGTATCCCTACCTAATCCTTTATCCCCCATCCTATCCCTTATCCATATGTACCTATATATTTACCAAAAATCTCCCATCCATTATCCTTTCATCACCAATCCCCCTATCCAATCCCATCACCTTCACCTCTAGACTTGTTGTTCCCTTGTCATTGGTATTTAGTGCAAAGGCTATCTAAATGAAATCCAATGCGACCATCATAATAAACCATACCCTTTCCAAAATCTCAAAAATCCAAAAAAATAAAAAAAATCCATAAAATCCTAAAATATAGCTCACAAAATCAACATCGTTCCATCAACCAACATCTCATCATCTTCCAACATCATCACAATCACCCAAATCATCCATCTCATCATCATCCCACATCATCACAAATCAAAAATACATATCATCACCACCTTCATCTTAATGCACCTTGATCTCGTGGATACAGGGTATGTAGGCAGTCTGGAATACGAAAGATGTTTCTAGTACTCAGGTACATAAGATGCACCCGTCCAACCCGTTTGGATGGTACCATCTCTGAGCTTACATTAGATCTAAATGCAATATCCCAAGCATCACATTACCTATCAAAGCATCACCCCTTAACAAAAATAATCAACCATCAAATCAACATCAACCACAACTCAAAACTATCATATCTTATGCCAATCCAATAACATCAACTAATCATGATCCAATCATCCATCAATTCCCACCTTAGGATATATTGTTCCTACGATAGGCAGAATCTATCCTATCATTGTCCATCTTGGCAAGAGATACAATGGCTAATTGTTTGGTTTGTTGGTCTTTTCATTTTTCATTTTTATCTTTTGTCTTATTTGAAGATCACATCAAAGCTACCTTGATCTCACTATATCATGGTATGTGGCGAAAACATCTAGAATGGGGCATAGTCTTGCTTTTGCATGTTGTGCTTGTGGGTCAGTTTCATTACTCCAAGGTAGTATTCATATCTTGTGGATTGTAGGGTCGGTTCTAGCATATTGATCTCCTTGTGCATCTAAGGTTCATCATACCTTTTGTGTATTAAGGGCTTATGTTATGAGTCCCCTTCCCTCATCTAGACAAGGTTGTACTATCTTGGGTAGGCATGGGATCATCCCTTTGCCTATGTGTCTAGTCCATGCAAATGTTGGATACACATCATCACCCTAGTCTTCTATACCTTGGTGAAAATATCCACTTTGCTATATCAAACTTAGGATTGCTCTAAATCATTTTCAACACAATAATCATCCATTTTATAATTCATCCATAATCTAATCACCTACCCAACATCATCAATCTTTCATCTCACCCCTTATCCTCCAACCACTTCAACCAATCTACTTCATCCATTTCTAGAGCACACCCGTGTTCTTGCAACCCTAGCCTACTTATCCCCTACCCAACCTCCATCATATCAACAAACACCCTACATTTCATCCCCATCCACATCATATCAACCTTCATTATACCAACCCACATCTTACATATCCACACCATCAACCTCATACCAACCTCCATCATATCAACAAACACCCTATCTTTCATCCTCGTTAACATCATATCAATCTTCATCCCCTTATACATCCATGCCATCATACCTATCCAACCAATCAATACCTCCAACTTATCCATCCCCCAACCTTTTTCATGCTAACTTTGATCAAGGGAACACCAATCTATCATAGCTTATATCCGAAATCCAAAGCTTATATCAACAACCATTTCCCCATGCAAATCCCCATCCTCCAATCCCTCCAACACAATATCCCTCAAATCCTATCAACCTTAATCCATCACCCTACCTACCTTACAATCCATCAATCCCAACCCCCCCAATACAATGTTCCTCCAACCTTATCAACCTTAATCCATCACCCTATGTATCTCGCAATCCACCAATCCCTATCACCCATCCACTATCTAATCCACCATCAAATCTTCCAAATCCTAAAACCATGACATCCAAAGAATGCTAGTGGGATTTCCTCCAAAGAACATCACCAAGAAAAGCAAAGGAATCCCCCAAATCCTCCACCCCTCCAACACCACCATCTAGTCCAACACCTATCATTGAGCCCATCCACGAACCATCACGACCTAATCCCATCACCGCCTATCCATTTCCAATCCGAATCGCACATCATTGACCATCATTATCCATCCATTATATTATTCATCAAACCATACACTCATGAAAGATACCATCCATTGGCTATTAGCAAGGAATCAAACACCCTCATGCAATCCAACACCCACCAAATCTCTTGAACAATCCCCTATCATAAGTCAAGAACAATCATGTAGCCATGTTCAAGAACCCATAACTCAAACACCTATCACATCCATCCAAGTCACTTCCACTTCTATCCAAATACACGAGCTATGTCAAGAATCAAATCCAAAGCATGTTGAAACATCAACCCCTTCTCCTAATCAAGATCTAACCATCCCATCTAATCTCATCCCCGATCCCCTCCCATCTATTGAGCAACTCATTGATCCCACACCATCTTCTACCACCCCTTTACTGTCCCACATTAATCCTTTACCTCCATCTACCAATCCCATCCCAAATCCATCCCCTTATCCACTTGGACAAAGCATATTCATCTGTGGTGACTCCCTCATAGGAGGTGAACAACTTCCTTCCACTACCTATCCTCTTCCAACAAATAATAGACTCGCGTCTTGTTTCCAAAGTACTAAACATCCCATTGCATGTCGCATACTCCAAAATATGAACTATAAAGGCAAAGGCTTAGGCCTTCATGAATAAGGCATCTTGGAGCCCATCCACACCACATTCCATCCATCCTTGCATGACCTTGGCTATATACATCCCAAGGAAAACAATCTAAACATATTGGTACCACCCACCCATCCTCCAAAATCCATTCATCCAATTCCCAATCCAGTGCATCTCATTGCACCCCCAAATCATATGTTGCCATCCCTCCTCCATCATCGTATCATTTGCAAAAGCATGTGACCATCCATATTTCTCAATCAAATTTACCTCCACTACTTCCAACTATAAATATCCCTATTAAATTTACTTTACCTCCTATCCTACCAACGCCAAACATCCCTATCCACAAATCATCTTTTGCTTCCATCCTCCCAACTCCTAATATCCCCATCCTCAAATCCACTCATCCATTTATCCAAAAATCTACTTTTAACCCCTCCACCCATAAATCCCCTAAAATCCCAAATTAGGATCACCAAAAGCACACATCATCCAAACATGAAGCTTCCACCAAATCTAAGAGAATCAAAATTAAAAATTTGAATGCCTCAACTCATAAAGTACAAAAGCCTAAAGATGTTATCTCTTCCAGGAAAAATCATAAATTGAAAAGGCTATCAAAACCCACACCATCAAAAGAAAAAACAAAAATGGTGTGGGCCCCTAAACAAAAAGCACCAAACTCTAATGATTCATCCACCTTCCAATCTATCCCAAAATCCCAAACATCCCACTCCCCATCTAAAAATCCCATAATTCCTAAAACTCTAAATCAGTCATCCAAAAATCCCCTATCTTGATCCCCACTACTCCCAACTCCAAAACATAAGCTTCCAAATACATCATGGTGTGTGCAACCATTGGTCTTAGTTCCTCTCCACCAAATGACATTCCCACATACCTCCATCTCTCCATCTTTCATCCACTATCCTACATATCTCCCCTATCACATCCCTATGGTCCATGCTTTTGCATAATCCACATCATAATCCACTATCCACCATCCATTCCATCTTCACAATCATCACCTATAATGCTATCGAACATAGGACCATCTTCTCCTTGCTATGGAAACAGACACTAGAATCCCCATTCCATCAAAAAAACAAAAAATAAAAAAATCAAGAAAACAGTAAAGAGAAAAATCCATCCAATGGTGAAAACCACTTCTCATGGCGCCTTGGGCAAGTACCATGATGAAAACCCCTTGTGGGCCTTATGCGTAATCCATTCTCCATCCATTTTGTATCCCTACACTAGGGGGCAAAATCATACCTTTAATCAACCTTCATAATATCCTTTGCATATCCTATCCTTCATCTATCATTATCCTATCATAGCCCTATCTTGCATCCTTTATCCTACCATTCCCCATCCATTCTATCCACTATATCCTCCTCCTTAGATCTTGATAAAGACAAGGGGCAAAATATCAAAACATGCTTTGGACACCTTTTGCAATACTCCCTAATCAAGCATATCCTCCATCCATCTACTACAAAGTCCATCCATTCAAACGTGAACCCATCATGCAAGATTCTAAGCATTGGGGCATATGATTCCTTGCAACCTAGCCCTTGGAAAAAATCCTAAAACCCCCCATCCATCTATCATGAATTTCTATCCTATCCCTCATCCCTATCTCCCATCCATCTATCTTGCATCCCTATCTCTATCTTCCAATCCATCTATCATGAACCTCCTTTCTATCACCTTCCACTGCCAAAACCCCCATCCATCTATCATGTATCCCTACTCGATCTTTTATCCCCCATCCTGTCCCTTATCCACATGTACCTATATATCTACCAAACATCCCCTATCCATTATCCTTTCATTGCCAATCCCCCTATCCAACCCCATCACCTTCACCTCTAGACTTGGTGTTCCCTTGTCATTGGTATTTAGCGCAAAGGCTATCCAAACGAAATCCAATGCAACCATCATAATAAACCATGCCCTTTCCAAAATCTCAAAAATCCATAAAATCCTAAAATATCCCTCACAAAATCAACATCATTCCATCAGCCAACATCTCATCATCTTCCAACATCATCACAATCACCCAAATCATCCGTCTCATCATCATCCCACATCATCACAAATCAAAACTAGATATCGTCACCACCTGCATCTTAATGTGCCTTGATCTCGTGGATACAAGGTATGTAGGTAGTCTAGAATACGAAGGATGTTTCCAGTACTCAGGTACATAAGATGCACCCATCCAACTCGTTTCGATGGTCCCATCTCTGAGCTTACAATAGATCCAAACGCAATATCCCAAGCATTGCATTACCTATCAAAGCATCATCCCTTAACAAAAATCATCAACTATCAAATCAACATCAACCACAACTTGTAACTATCATATCTTGTGCTAATCCAATAACATCAACTAAGCATTATTCAATCATCCATCGATTCCTACCTTAGGATATATCATTCCTACGATAGGAAGAATCTATCCTATCATCATCCATCTTGGCAACAAATATAGTGGCTACTTGTTTGGTTCGTTGGTCTTTTCATTTTTCATTTTTATCTTTTGTCCTATTTGAAGATCACATCAAAGCTACCTTGATCTCACTATATCATGGTATGTGATGGAAACATCTAGAATGGGGCATAGTCTTGCTTTTGCGTGCTATGCTTGTGGGTTAGTTTCATTACTCCAAGCTAGTATTCATATCTTGTGGATCATAGGGTCAGTTCTAGCATATTGATCTCCTTGTGCATCTAAGGCTCATCATACCTTTTGTGTATTAAGGGCTTATGTTATGAGTCCCCTTCCCTCATCTAGACAAGGTTGTACTATCTTGGGCAGGCATGGGATCATCCCTTTGTCTGTGTGTCTAGTCCATGCAAATATTGGATACACATCATCACCTTGGTCTTCTATACCTTGGTGAAACTATCCACTTTCCTATATCAAACTTAGGATTGCTCTAAATAATTTTCAACGCAATAATCATTGATTTTCTAATTCATGCATAATCTAATCATCTACCCAACATCATCAATCTTTCATCTCACCCCTTATCCTCCAACGACTTCAACCAATCCACTTCATCCATTTCGAGAGCACACCCATGTTCTTCCAACCGGCCTATCCTCTCGAAGGGGCATCCCCCTTACCAGTTATCCCTTAGCCTATTCTTCCAAACCAAAATTTTTTTCTATCCAATCCAACTCTATATTTGAACTTTTTTGAAATAATTTTACTTAGCCATAACACCATTTCAAATAGGGGCAAATGTAGACACCTAAAATTGATTTGCTTCATAAACTAATATCCCATATCTCTACACCACCAATTATCCCTTCTATTAATTAAATAAATTCATTTTATTTAATTAATTTATGCCTAATCATCTACTTTTGACCATTTACCCATTTTTGGTGATCAATTAATTCATTTAATTTATCACTATACCTTATAACTATATCCTCATTGATTAAATAAATATTCTCAATATTTGTTTTGTTAATTTGTCCATCTCCCTAATCCTTGTTAATTAGATAAATCATGCTTATCTAATTAATCTACCCTACTAATTGACCTAAATCTATCCTAGTTGATTAAATAGCAATTATTTAATTAGCTACCCTAGCCTACCTATCCCCTAGACCTAAATTAATTAAGCTTAACACTTAATTAACCTTGCTTAGCCCATCCTCCCACACACCTTTGAATAAAAATTAATTTTTTATTCAAAGGGTCAAATCTTCCTTACAACTCATTTATCACCCTCTTACACATGTAAGTGTACATGTGTCCTTCAAACTTCACATCCACACATAAAAGTGAATTTTTAATTCACACTCCCCCATGAGTTGAATTTTTAATTCACTTGTCATATCCACTCTTCCCAAAAATAAAATTTTAATTCATTTTTATCCTCCACACCTTTCCCCATGTGAATTTAAAATTCACAAATAATGAGAGCCCTCCAATCCCATTGACCTAATCTCAACCCTTGATTTCTCTCATCCACTCCCCTTGTGACACTTGTCACAAGGCTATGACTTCAATCCTAACCCTAACTCTCAAGCATTTCTAGCCCTTGATCTCATCTTTTAATCCTCACCCTCCATCCATTTTCTAAAATCTATAAATGAGGCCCTTCTCTAAGCAACTTCTTCTTGCATCCTTATCATGCCCAAATTTCTCTCAAATCTCATCATCATACCATCATAATTCCAAAATCATTCTAGCCTCTCTATCCAATCTATCAATCTATGTTCCAATCCCTCATCTACATTGTGTTGAATGCATTGAACAAATCCACATTCCATTCTTCATCTACTTGGGTAAATCTAAGGAGTTTGGGTGGAACTCTTTCCACCCTATCTTGGATTTGTGAGTCACATGTGAAGGTATATCATTTGTTTTTGCATTTGATTGTGTTTTTGGCTTTCATTTTGACTTCATAGATCACACACACACACACACACACACACAATCTTCAAGCTCATAGAATCCTCCGTGTTGGTCACAATAGGTTACAAACTCCAATGAAGGATGTAACGTGTAGAAACATGGAGGTCAACCTACAACATGGTATTGCTCTAGACGCAAATGAATGAAACTTGGTGCAGACCTCAAGATAGGTCTATTTGATCCTTATGTACCATGTATGATGTTATTTTAGGCTCCACAAGTCATGAAAGTGCTCCGCAAACTTATCCTCTCAACTAACTCTCAAATGCTCTGATTTGTGAAAGCTGGTGATCTTCTGGTAGTGATAAGTTTCTGTAGACAAATCCAAATCTCCTAAAATTTGAATATGATGTATCTAACATGGCATAGATGCTAAATCATGGTCCACACACTCTGATAGGGAAATGTAGAAAAATATAGTAGAAAATGATGAACTGCAAATTACTAAACTACAACTGAAATCAAAGAAAAGAAAAGAATGCAAATATTTTTGGTTGATGCAAGATTGCTCTTGAACCTAGGATGCTCCTGCATTAGACACCTGGGGTTGTTGAAAAAGTGAGTTTGTCACTTTTCTAGGGCTAGAGGAAAACCAAGGTGGTCTACCTTAGCCTGAGAAATCCACAATGAATCTTCTTCTGATCTTCCTTTCCACCTTACCAAATATTCTTTGTACTGCTTACCTCTGGTACTGCATCTAATTCTGCTATCCAAGATCTAGTCTATCTGCTCTGGTTGTTTTTGTGGTAATTGATTCTTCAAACCATCTCCAATACTATTACTTGACTCTCCTTCATGATATTGATATAGATTTGCAATATTGAATATAGGTGATATACCAAATGTCTCCAGTAGCTTTGCTTCATATGCATTTCCTGAATCAAATTTCTTAAGAATCTTACATGGTCCAAACTTCATCTTTAGCTTGTTGTATGTCTCCACTGGAAATCTCTCTTTTCTTAGATATACCATTACTTCATCTTAAATTGAGAATTCTTTATGTCTCCTCTTCTCATCTGTTTTCTCCTTATACCTACTATTTATCTCTTCCAAATGTTTCCTGACCTAATTATGCAGTGTCTCCATGTATCTTGCAAATTCTTTTGTCTCTGCACTTCTCTTTTTCTCCATACCGATGTCTCTCAGCTCTGCTACTCCTCTAGGTTGCACTCTGGTCACAATCTCAAATGGTTTCTTCCCTGTACTTTTGTTCACTGAATTATTGTATGCAAACTATGCTTGTGGTAGAAATATATCCCAATTCCATGTTTTATCTCCTACCAAACATCTCAACAAGTTACCTAAACTCCTATTTACCACTCTCTTTGTCCATCTGTCTGTGGGTGAAATGTTGAACTAAACTTTAGGTCTATCTTCATCTTCTTCTATAATGTCCTCCAAAAATATCCAATGAATCTTGTATCCCTATTTGAAACTATACTCTTATGTAATCCATGCAGTCTCACAATCTCCTTGAAAAATAGCTCAGCAACATGCACTACATTATTTGTCTTCTTACAAGGAATAAAAAGCACCATCTTTGAAAATTTATCCACTACTACAAATATAGAATCATATCCCCTTTGTGTTCATGGAAAACCTAATATGAAATCCATGCTTATATCTTCCCAAGGTCTCTCAGGTACTGTCAAACATTTCTACAATCTAGTATTCTGACTACTCCCTTTTGCAACTTGACATACTTTACAACTCTGAACAACTCTCCTTACATCCTTATATATCTGAGGCCAAAAGTAATGTTCAATTACCAAAGCCATTGTCTTGTCAATCCCAAAATGTCCTGCCAATCCACCACTATGCTTCTCCTTGATCAAATTATCTCTCATTGAACTCCTAGGTATACACAACTGATTTCCTTTGAAAAAGATATCCTCCCAAATGAAATAATCCAACCATTTACTTCTATCTGTCACAATAGGTTCCTTACATGCTTTCCATGCTTCTACAAAATCAAGGTCTTCTTCATACATATGCTTTAGTTCCTCAAAACCTAATACTTCCACTCTCATCTTTGTCAGCAAATTTCTTCTTTTGCTTAATGCATCTACAACTTTATTTGAATTTCCACTCTAGTGCTTCAATACAAATGTGTAACTCTACATAAACTCTACCCATCTCATATGTCTCTTATTCAACTTTCCTTGACTGTTCAAATACTGCAAAGCTTGATGATCAGTGTACAACACAAATTCCTTAGGCAACAAGTAATGTCTCCACTTCTTCAAAACTTGAATTATTGCAAAGAACTCCTAATCATAAACTGAATATCTTCTCCTAGCATCAGTCAATTTCTCACTGAAATATGCTACTGGTCTCCCTTCTTGACTTAACACTGCTCCTATTGTATTTCAACTGGCATCACAATCTACTTGAAATACTTTGTTAAAATATGGTAATGCTAACACTAGTTGCTCTATCACTTTCTGCTTCAACAATTCAAAACTTTTATTTGCTCCCAATGTCCACTTAAAGTTGTTTCTATCACCTCTCATTGTCTTCGTTATTGGTGTACATAATGTACTGAAATCCCTGATGAACTTTTGGTAAAAGCATGCTAATCCATGAAATGATCTTACCTCTCCAATGTTCATAGGTGTTGGCCACTCAACAACTAATCTAACTTTCTCAGGGTCCATCTTCAATCCTTCCGTATAAATCATAAATCCCAAATATATACAAATTATTCTTTCATGAAACTACATTTCTTAATGTTTATCAGAAATTTCTCTTCTCTTTGTTGCAAGTATGGGCCTAACCAGTGTTGTCATTGATGTCAACATACTCATGTTGCATTGATGAGAAGGATTGGATGAGCAGAGAGGAGCAATGGAGACAGTGAAGTGGTGAACCAAGCTAAGATGCAGATTAGAGGTTGCGGTTCAAAGGGTTTGTAGATATGAGTCTTGAGATGATCCAGTCAAGTTTTTACAGGTCCGCATGAAGATCTAAAGACGTTATGGCTGCTCAAGTAGAACCGGCTCCGGCAGATGTTTAGAGGTGACAAAGTGACATAGATAGGTCCGATGAGATCCGGTAATACATTATCCCACTCTGCAAATTTGAGGGAGTGTTGAGGACATCCATGTGAAGTGTCAACTCGATTGGTTCATGGTTTGAAGGTCTAGAAGCACCTATTCTATTGTGACAGTAATGACAGACTGTGTTCTTAAAGCTCCAGATGAAGGAGAAGAATTCTAGCAAGCAGATGAAGTGTGGATGTTCTTAGTGATTCAGGAAAGGTTGTGGTGATCTTTGGATCGTGTCTAGTTCATGATTGGTGGTCTGCATTGAAGTTAGAGTGCACATTTGAAGAATAACTATCAGATGATGGTGTTCTTCTTGAGACTGGCCGACCGGATGTATTACACTTCTTGCAGATGTTCTTGTAGATGTTTGCCGACTTAGATGATTATTCCTAAGTTAATGCCTTGTATAAATAAGGGATTGTGAAGTCTTTCCAAAGTGTCTCTTGTGGTGATGAGTGTGTGGTAGAGAGGAGGAGAGCGAAAGGCAGAGCAGAAGTATTGGGCTTAAATGGAACTGATTCAAGCATGGTGAAGATGCTATTCTCCAGTTCATGTATGTGATATTTATTTCTTTGTAGATAGTGTGTCTCTTGTAGGCAATGAACCTCTTGTGAGCAGTGTGCTTGGGTAGTGAGCCCTAATTGGCATGTGCCATTTTGTTCTTTCTATTCTTCTAACAGAGAATACAATCTTGGGTTAATCACCCTATGGTTTTTCCCTTAACTGGGTTTTCCACGTCAAAATCTTGGTGTCTTATGTGTTGATGTGTTTATGCTTTTGATTTGAATGCATTATGATTCATGATTAATATTTTGCTAATCACTAAAGAAGATTTAAGTGTTTAATTAGAGAAATTTTTCCACAACTGATTCACCCCTCCTCTCAGTTGTGTGCCCTAAGTCTAACAATTGGTATCAGAGCTAAGTTCCTCGAAAAGAGCTTAACCTCTTGAGGAGATCCAGGATGTCATCCTACAAGAAGGATAGTCCAAGTTTGATGGAACCAATTTCAATCTATGGAAATGTCGCATGAAGTGTCACTTGCAATGCATGGGAATAGCATACTGGACCATGGTTACAACACAGTATGTACCTCCATAGGGTGGTCCAAAAGTTGCAAATGAAATCACAGATGCTGAAAACAATCTGCGGACTAGAGAAGCTCTTCTAAGCGTATTATCTGATTCAGAGCTCTCAAATGTTATTGACCTTCCAACTACTTTTGATATTTGGAAAAAATTGGAACTTTTGCATGAAGGAGACCAGTACGTTAAATGTGCAAGGTTACAGAGTCTGAAAGGGAAATTTGAAAAACTGAAGATGAGAGATGATGAAAATATTACTACTGTTATGCCAAGAGTAAATGAGCTTGTTTGTGGAATTAGAAATACTGGTGGAGTCTTGGATGAAAATGAGATTGTTGGCAAAATTCTTAGATCCCTTCCTGCCTCTTACAAAATCAAGGTTGCTGCCATTGATGAATTCAGAGCCCATACAACTGTCACAAGAGACCAATTGGCTGGCAAATTGGTTGCATTTGAAATGACCAAGTTGGAGATGATCCCCCCAAGACTAAATCTACATTTAAAGCCAGTGCCTTTGTAAAAGGTAAACAAAGGTTTGATCCGGGAGAGAACTCATCAAGGAAACTATCATGGTATGGAAAGAAAGAAAAGACCTGGAAGAAGAAGAAGTAGAAACTGCTCAACTTGAAGCCCTTATTGCAAAGAGACTGCCAAGAGGATCCGGTAAGTATGAAGCAAAATTGCCTTTTAAGTGTTTTAACTGCAATAAGATTGGTCATTTTACCTCAAAATGTCTAGAAAGATTTTCAAGGCCAAATCCTAATAGATCAAGGTTCCAAAAGAATTGTTACTATGTTCATGAAGAAGATGATAATGAAAGAGTAACAGATGATGAATCAGAGACTGGAAACAAATTTAGAAGTGAATGGGTGTTTATTGCCATCAAGGAAGAAGAACCAATATCCTCTGTATTTGTCAATCACAAAGTTGTAGAAAGAACCCTGGCTGCCCAAGTTGAAGAAAAAGATGATTGGGTCATTGACAGTGGTTGCTCTCACCATATGACAGGTGAAAAAAATAAGTTCATAGATTTGGAAAGGTATGAAGGAGGAGTGGTGAAGTTTGGTGATAATTCTGCTGGTAGAATTAGAGGAAGAGGAACTATTTCTTTTGATGGAAGGAACAAAACCGGTAATGTTCTATATGTTGAAGGCTTGAAGAACAATCTTCTCAGTGTTGGACACTTGGTGGATAAAGGATATGATCTCTGGTTCAAGAATGGAAAATGCAAGATCTTTGAAAGTTTCAGAATAGAGATTGCATCCGGTACCCAAACTAAAGGTAATATCTTCCACTTGGTTGGCACTGGTAAAAGTTACTTATTTGTTCAAGTTGATCAGAGTTGGTTATGGCATAGGAGAATGTGTCATGTAAATTTTGATAATATCATCAAGATAAGCAATACTCAGGCTGTAAGAGATCTTCCAAAATTGGTGAAACCTACCAATAGCTTGTACAAAGATTGTTAGTTGGGTAAGCTGAGTAGAATCACATTCAAGAGTAAGGAACTGTCTTCTATCAAATTATTGGACTTAGTTCATACTAACCTTTGTGGCCCATCAAGAATCAAGAGTATACAAGGTGATAGATACTTCATGTTACTAATTGATGACTATTCTTAGATGATGTGGGTAACTTTTTTGAAAGAGAAATTAGAAGCTTTTGAGAAATTCAAAATATTCAAGGCTATGGTAGAGAATGTGTTGACATTTCTTCTGAATCAGCATTAGGGTTTGCCACTTCTAATGCACAGGCAGATTCAGGCCAACTGAATACAGGAGGTTGTGTGAGCTCCTCCCCTTCACTTCTGGTTCTGCCGCACCAAGGGGGGTATCCCTATAACTCAAGATGTAACCTTGACTAGCTCAAAGATAGAAGGGTCTAACTTGACAACAACAGGCAGAATACTCTCATGTATGGACCAAGATCTGTATGATAGATCACAAGGCTGGCAACATTCTTGGACATGATGTCTGGTTGGGTATGAGAGCATGCAGGGGGTTCCTAATCCTACTCCTACAACTAACAGGTGGAAGTATGAAATGGTTTGATATGAATTTGGATGCAAAGCTGGACATGGTGTATAACACAAAAACACAGCATGATTGGTGCCTATCCAGGGCTTGGAGTCGGTAGACATACACCTGTGAATGATCAGCATGAATAGCTAAAACTGGATTTCAGGGGGATACACATGATATCTGCCCTACAGATATCTCCCAATATAGAGTGTTGAGCTATCTCTACTTATGGCATCCCTACTGCAGTATACCCTTCCCAATGTTCAACCTGAAAACAGTTTAATCTGCCCCTTGAGCAGAGGTTAAAAGATCAGACATTCAACATAGGAATTCTATGCTCTAGAATCTAAACATAAGCAAACATCCAGATCCAGAAGAAGGATACATGCAATACTGGAGACAGAATTAACACAACACATGCTAAGGTAGCATTACTCATATAAGATCAACCATGAGACCAGTGGATTCATGCCAAGTCCTACAACAGGAGATACATAAACTCACAAGAAAAACTGTACAGAGCAACCAGATCAGCTGGTTTTGGATTACAGAGCCAAAAATCTACAACTTTCAACAACCACAAATGAACAACACAACCTGCTTATAACAGCTAGGTAGGTGCTCAGCAATTAATTACATTGTTGACCAAAATTTCGCCAGATACACAGTATCATGAAAATGGCGCTCAAACACAACCGGATTGGCGCCCAAACTTGAATGCAGCAGGTAGGGGAGGAGACAGGAAGATTTCTCGAGCCCTGCGCCCCTGTCCGCTGATTGACACCTCCAGTCGGGTACAAGATCGGCCCATGCCATCGGCCATACCTCTGCAACAATCGCCATTAATGGCGCACCAACCCGCGGCCTTGGGAAGATCATCAAACAGACTATCGCAAGCTTTTCCCGCCGAGACTCATCATCATGATGTTTTGAATATGCAGGATAACAATATCCCACATGCATCCCGCGATGACCTCAATAACACTTTATATACTAGGTCATGAGCATATATCATGTCGGTGCTTTTGCTCCTGACGACACTAGTATAGGACTTCATCATCATCATCCTCCAGCAGCATGATATCCTGTTGTTCAAAATATCACCCTGACGTCATCATGATATTTGAAATATAACCTTCATGATAATCGGCACAACCTGATCCATCGGAGGAACATCCTCCTGCTGAGCTTATAACAAAAGTCTGGCCGATGAACATCCTGATGACGTCATCATGATATTCGGAAGACAACCGGATATTTGGAAACATCCTCCTGATGCTCAAATATCAGGTTGCACTGTAGCTCTTCTATAAGATCGGGGCGATAACTGAATATGATGATGCTGCTTGAAAAGATCACCCCCCGGAGATAATGCGCGAAGCCAGCAGGTGGATATCTCCTTGATATCAGCATCATCATGATGCTCGAACAAACAAACATATATCCGGGTGATATGAAAATATCACCCCCTCCTTCGGAATATCATGATGCAGATAGGCAGAGAAATAGATATCACCCTGATATAAGGATGACGTCAGCATCATCAGGATGAAGAAACAACGAACAAGAAGTGATACAACATCATCAGGATGATATTGACTAAGATCATCCTGACGTTCAAAATATGATGACCCTAGTGAATATCGGGTTGCACTTAGAACTCTTCAACAGCATCATCAGGATGATATTAACCAAGATCACCCGATGATAGAAATATCACCCCGGCGAAATATCATGAAGGCAGAAAATATGATGACCACCGCAAGCAGCAGGATGACAACTGAAAAAATGATGATGATGACGACCCTTAGGATAAAACAAGTTAGGTCGAGCAACTCAAAGAATAAGCAACATCATCATCATGCCTGCGCAAGGTGATAAATGGAAGATCACCGGAGACTTTGAAGAATCACCCTCGCAAGCAGATAAGGGCGCACTGTAGCTCGTCAGCATCATCAGGATAAAACCCGAACATCACCCGACAGCGAAATATGATGATGACGATGAGAAACCGGTCGAAGGAGAACATGATGATGCTGACCTTCATGGAAACAAACATGATGATGATGACCTCCTCCTCAAGAAATATGATGCTGCAGTTGAAAAATGCTGAGGAGGTCCAACACTTAGAAAAAAAAAATGGGCAAGAAGATAAAGGCTTCAAATGAAGAAACCTCCTGATCATGACAAATCAACCCCTGGTCAAAATGAGTGTCAACAGAATGAAACCAGATTGAAATTGAAATGTCTGAGGTCTAATAGAGGTGGAGAATTCACATCCGGTGAGTTCATAGAGTTCTGTGAGAAACATGGAATAAAGAGACAGTTGTCTGCTCCTAGGACTCCATAGTAGAATGGAGTAGTGGAGAGAAAGAACCGGACCATACAGGAAGCTTCTAGAACCATGATGATGGAATAAAATGTTCCTCATATCTATTGGAGAGAAGTTGTCAGCACTGCAGTCTATACTCTCAATCGAGTTCAAATCAGAAGCAATACTGGTAAGACTCCTTATGAACTTTGGTTTGGAATCACTCCTACTATAAGGTATTTCAGAGTTTTTGGTAGCAAATGTTACATTAAAAGAGATGAAGATCTAGGAAAGTTTGATGCTAGAAGTGATGAAGGAATATTCTTGGGTTACTCTACTCAAAGCAAAGCATACTAGTATTATAACAAAAGACTGAGAAAGATGATAGAAAGTACAAACGTGAAGTTTGATGAGGGAATTGAGAAACCCTAAAGGTTTTATGAATATGATGAAGATGATCAGAATGGTATTCTGAATTAAGGAACCCAAGCCTCATCTGTCAGTCAGATTCAAGCTAATCCGATAAACCAAGAAGAAGAAATGAGTCTCAATGAGCCTGATCAAGAATCAAAAGTGCAAGAAATTCCTAAAGTTCCCAGGTATGTAAGACTAAACCTCTCTGAAGATCAGATCATAGGTGACAAAAGAAAAGGAGTACTAACAAGAAGGAGAATTTCTCAAGATTCAGAAGAGTATTGTTTGATTTCAAAGATGGAACCTAAGACAGTGAATGAAGCCTGCAATGATGAAAACTGGACTAAAGCAATGGAGGAAGAGCTGGTGCAAATAGAGAAAAATCACACTTGGGATCTTGTTCCTAGACCTAGAAACAAGAATGTGATTGGAACCAAATGGGTTTTCCGGAACAAACTAAATGAAGTTGGTGAAGTAATAAAAAATAAAGCCAGATTGGTCTGCAAGGGCTACTCTCAAATAGAAGGAATTGATTATGAAGAAACTTTTGCTCTGGTGGCAAGCATTGAAGCAGTCAGATTATTTCTTGCCTTTGCTACCTTCAAGGATTTCAAGGTATATCAAATGGATGTCAAGTATGCCTTTCTAAACAGTGACTTGGAAGAAGAAGTGTATATATAGCAACCAGATGGATTTCAGTTGTTTGATCATGGTGATATGGTCTACAAGTTGAAGAAGGCATTGTATGGATTAAAGCAAGCCTTAAGAGCCTGGTATGAAAGATTCGATAAGCATCTTTTGAAGATTGGTTTCAACAAAGGTACTGTTGACAGTAACTTATATTTCAAAATTGATCATGAAAACATCTTGATTGTTGAAGTATTTGTTGATGATATCATCTTTAAAGGAAGAGATAGTATGTGTAAAACTTTTGCAAATCAAATGAAAAGTTAGTTTGAGATGTCTATGCTTGGTGAAATGAATTTCTTCTTGGGTCTGCAAATTACTCAAACAAAGAAAAGAATCTTCATTTCTTAGACCAAATATGTGAAAGAATTGTTGAAGAAATTTGGGATGGAAGATTCAAAGCCAATGAATACTCCCATGGCAACTGGATGTAAGTTGAGCAAAGATGATGACTCTCCTAAGGTAGACCAGACAAAGTACATATCAATGATTGGAGGATTGTTGTATCTCACTCAAACTAGACCAGATATAATGCAAGCTGTTGGTCTTGTTGCTAGATTCTAGGCTGATCCCAGAGAATCTCATGTCATGGCAATCAAGAGGATTTTTAGATATCTAAAAGGAACAGTTGAGTATGGCTTGTGGTATCCTAGATATCATGATTTTTCTCTTCATGCATATACAGATGCAAATTGGGCAAGAGATGTGGATGACTAGAAGAGTACCAGTGGTGGAGCATTCTTTTTGGGAAAGAGATTGGTTTCTTGGCTAAGAAAGAAACAAGAGGCAATATCCCTGTCTACAACTGAAGCAGAATGCATAGTAGCAGCAGGTAGTTGTACTCAAGTTTTGTGGATGAAACAGATGCTAAGAGATATTAAAGTAGAGCATGAGGAGCCTATCACAATCTTCTGTGATAATTCAAGTGCAATAAATATATCTAAGAATCTAGTGTTGCAGTCTAAGACTAAGCATATATCTATCAAGTTTCACTTTTTGAGAGAGCAAGTGATCAAGAATGAAGTCAGATTGGAGTTTGTGCCCTCCAAGGATTAGATTACAGATATCTTTACTAAACCTCTACCTAAGGACTCTTTTGAGTATCTTAGGGAAAAGTTAGGGGTTATTGCCCCTCCAGTGATGAACTAAGGTGCATCAGTTCGGTGGATATCATAGTCATATCTTGTGATCCAGATTGATGGGAGCTGCTACTCAGGAGGAGCAGCAGATATGATTCTATAGTGCTAGAATTTCAAGTATGAGCCCTTTTCCATTGATGTCAAAGGGGGAGAGAAGACTGTGAAAAATAAGTGGTTGATGATCAAAGGGGGAGTAGTAAAGGAAGAGAAGACATGTGAATAGTTGTTGCTGATAGGGGGAGTTGTGATAGTAAGGAAGAAGTTCTTGTCTTGATGGTTTTTCACATCATATGTTGCCATCAATGACAAAGGGGGAGATTGTTGCAAGTATGGGCCTAAACGGTGTTGTCATTGATGTCAACATACTCATGTTGCATTGATGAGAAGGATTGGATGAGCAGAGAGGAGCAATGGAGACAGTGAAGTGGAGATCCTAGCTAAGATGCAGATCAAAGGTTGTGGTTCAATGGGTTTGTAGATATGAGTCTTGAGATGATTCAGTCAAGTTTTTAGAGGTCCACATGAAGATCTGAAGAAGTTATGGTCACTCAAGTAGAACCGGCTCTGACAGATGTTCAGAGGTGACAGAGTGACACAGATAGGTCTGGTGAGATCCGGTAATGCATTATCCCACTTTGCAGATTTGAGGGAGTGTTGAGGACGTCTATGTAAAGTGTCAACTCAATTGGTTCATGGTTTGAAGGTCTAAAAGCGCCTATTTTGTTGTGACAATAATGACAGACTGTGTTCTTAAAGCTCCAGATGAAGGAGAGAAGAATTCCAACAAGCAGATGAAGTGTGGATGTTCTTAGTGATTCAGGAAAGGTTGTGGTGATCTTTGGATCGTGTCCAGTTCATGATTGGTGGTCCTCATTGAAGTTAGAGTGTGCATTTGAAGAATAACCATCGGATGATGGTGTTCTTCCTGAGACTGGCCGACCGGATGTATTACATGTCTTGCAGATGTTCTTGTAGATGTTTGCCGACTTAGATGATTATTCCTAAGTTGATGCCTTGTATAAATAAGGGATTGTGAAGTCTTTTCAAAGTGTCTCTTGTGGTGATGAGTGTGTGGTAGCGAGGAGGAGAGTGAAAGGTAGAGTAGAAGTATTGGGCTTAAATGGAACTGATTCAAGCATGGTGAAGATGTTATTCTCTAGTTCATGTATGTGATACTTATTTCTTTGTAGACAGTGTGTGTCTTGTAGACAGTGAGCCTCTTGTGAGCAGTGTGCTTGGGAAGTGAGCCCTAATTGGCATGTGCCATTTTGTTCTTTCTATTCTTCTAACAGAGAATACAATCTTGGGTTAATCACCCTGTGGTTTTTCCCTTAACCGGGTTTTCCACATCAAAATCTTGGTGTCTTATGTGTTGATGTGTTTCTGCTTTTGATTTGAATGCATTATGATTCATGATTAATATTCTGCTAATCACTAAAAAAGATTTAAGTGTTTAATTGGAGAAATTTTTGCACAACTGATTCACCCCCCCTCTCAGTTGTGTGCCCTAAGTCTAACACTTTCAACCTCTACAATACTTGTCTAACATGCCACAAATGTTCTTCTTTTATCTTACTAAAAATTAGAATATTATCCAAGTATACAATAACAAACTTACCCAAAAATTTCTTCAAAACCTCATTCATCAATCTCATGAAAGTACTCGGTGCATTGGTTAATCCAAAAGACATCACTAACCACTCATACACTTCCTCATTTTTCTTAAATGCAGTCTTCCACTCATCTCCTTCTCTGAATCTAATCGGATGGTATCCACTCTTCAAGTCTATCTTTGTGAAATATTTTGCTCCAGTTAAACAGTCTGTAATGTTATCCATCCTTGGAAATGGAAATCTATACTTAAATTTTGTGATCTTGTTGATTGCTCTAGAGTCTATACACATCCTCCATTCTCCATCTTTCTTCAATGCTAGTACTATAGGTACTGCACATGGGCTTATATTTTCTCTGATCAATCCTTTCCTCAACAGCTCCTGTATTCGTCTATTCAGCTCTGCATTCTCTGTTGGTGTCATCATGTGTGCTTCATTGTTAGGAAAACTAGCTCCTAGTATAAGGTCCATATGATGACTGATACTCCAGATTGGTGGCAATCCATCAGGCACATTATCTGATATGATATCTTGGTACTCTATCAAAAATTTAGTTATCTCCTCTAGTGGTGGTTCTTCTTCTTTTGTTGTGGTGTTCTCTATACTTAGGTCTCCACACTTCTTTGGAATCAAAGCAAAACACATATTCTCATGTCTCAATCCATCCAAAAATTTCCTTCCATCAACCAAACAGATTCTAGCATTCCCACATACTTCACTTTTAGGCTCATCTTCCAAAGGTGTCAAGCTATGTTTCTTCTCATTTGATGTTATAGTATAACTATTCTTTCTACCATCATGTATATCTTTTCTATCATACTACCATGGTCTCCCCAATAATATATGACATACATCCATTGGCATAATATCATACAATACCTCATCATTATAAGATCCTATATGAAATTTCACCAAACATTGTTCACTCACCAGTACCTTGTGTTCATCTTGAATCCATGCTATCTTGTAGGGCTTAGGGTCTTTCAATCTATCCAGATTCATCTTAGTCACCATCTCATCTGAAACTAAATTATCTGTGCTACCACTATCAATGATAATCTTACAACATTTACCTCCTGATTTACATCTTGTCCAGAACAAACTTTTCCTTTGCTGTGGTTCCTTAGTTGTCTCTTCTTGAAATAATGCTCTCCTCATGACCAATGATTTTCTTTTCTCTAGTTTTCCAACTGAACTAGGTGATCCAACAGGTTCTTCCTCCACATAAGTTGCTCTTGCATTGTTCTCTATCCTCTTGCTTATACTTCCCCGATGACATTCAAATGCTCTGTGTCCTTCACCTCCACACTTAAAACAAGTTCCTCTGAACGATCTTTTGTCGAAATCTCTTTCATCTCTCATGTGTGCTTTATTACGGTGAAAATTATGAATCCCTCTATTGTTGTGGTAGGAATTTCTATCATCTCTCTGATATGAATTGCTATCTCTGTCTTCCTTCTTGTATGGGCTACTTTCCTTGTTTTGTTCTACATAAGGTCTTTCTCGTCCGGATTATGTTTTGCCACTTTGAAATTTACCTCCTCTACTCTTTGCCTTTGCTCATGTTTCTTATTTAACTTTCAATGCAAACTGATATGCTTCTTCTACTATTGTCATCCTCACCAAACTTAGTTCTTCCTGAATATTCATCCTCAATCCATTTATGTATCTTTCCACTTTCTCCTTGCTTGCTTCACTATGTCTAGTCCTTATTATCATCTTCTGAAATTCTTCAGTATACCCCTTCACAAATTTCTCCTTTTGTCTTCGGTTTTACAATCTCTTCAACAATTCCAACTCATAGTTAGCAGGTATGAACTAATTCTTCAACTTTGTCACCATCCGATCCCATTTTATGATCTTCTCTTTTTCTCTCCTATTCCTATCCAATTGAACTTCTTTCCACCAAATAGTAGCATGCCCTTTCAACTTAGTTTTTGAAAATCTCACTCTCTCTAGATCTTCAATTTCCTCATATTATGTTTAGTCTCCACACATCGAGCCAACCAATATTTTGTTTCCTCTTCATTCTCCTCAGGTGCAAGAACAACATACACATGTCCTGCAAACAAAATTTGATTCAATAACTTGTGTGACATATAATTTGACCAATCTACATACATGCATTCATATATAATTAAATATATTACAAAATAAAAATAAAGTGAAATAAATTGAATTAAATTACCTTCTTGTACAAGGTCTGAAACATGGTCATAGTCATCCAATGCAAACACTTGATCATTGTCTTCAATTGTTGTTTCATATTGATCATGTGTTTGTGCAGCTGTCAATGATCTTTGCTTCCACTCTTCAACCCATTCCATATTCTCACATGCTTCCCAATCACCTAAAATACAAAACTGACAAAAACATGCAAGCTCCTTTGTCCATATAGTCCATGTTCTTGCATTCAAACTCTTAAATGATGTCATTTCGTAGATCCACTGATTGTCTCACAATCAAGTCTAGGTAGAATGTTCTCTTCTTCAACCAACCAAAGGAATCATCAAATTGTAGGGTACTCACTTGATCCTATAGATAATTTTGTATTGCACCTATTAGAGTTAATATGATTCTATCTATTTACTTTCTTAAGTTTATTTAGGCAAATAATTTAATTCATAGTTAGGTTTTGGAAAGTTATTTTCTGTAATAAGTTGGGGCAATTTTTACCTACCTGCTCCCGAACTTACCTATATATTGTACATTGTAATATATTATTGAATATATCAAACTATTCGATCTCATCTTAATCATTATTCACTCATTGGTGAAAGAGCTTTGATTCTCTTGTATTTGTGAAGGTTTACTCTACAAATTGTACTCCTAGGAGGTGATTCATGCCAACATGGTATCAGAGCCATCAATCTTGCAACCCCTTCCTTCTTGAGAGTTTTCATCAGTTTATGCTCGAGATTGATCTGAGAGGCATCAATCTGTGCCTGCATTTTTTGGTGGAATGATATTTTTTGGTGTTTGAAATTTTATAAATTTCTATTTCACCTTGCCGATATAATTGTTTCTTGTTTGAATATGTGCAAATGCATTCTAAATTTTGGGAAAGGAGATTTGATCCATGTGCTTTGGAAATTAAAGGATGCTTGTGAAAGTGAATGTGCAAGGCATTCATTCAAGGTGGTTGGGATCTAAATAGAAGGAAACAGGCTTCATATTCCACTATGCTGATCACTTGGATTCAATAGATATGTAATTTTTTTTTGCATACTCTAGTTTTGCTTTCCCAAAAATGATGATTTCTATTTGTAAATCAGTAGCTTTTCTGTAAGATTGTGGTGTTTTTGCCGATCAAGGGTTCGAATGGTGGCAAGTTTTTTCAGGATATAGTAGGTAGAAGGTGCATGACCCGTGTGATTGGTAGATTCCATTCATCTTCTTCAAACTTCTGGCAGATTGATTGACTATTTTTGGCCAATATATATTATTTTTCTTCAGACTGTAGTCAATTCTAAAGTTCCAAGCAATAATTTTTGCCTTTTTAGGGTTTGTTGGCACAAAAGAAACTCAGTGGGCACGACTGCCGTTGATTTTGGGCATTGTTTGGAAGTTGTAAAGGGACTTTAGTCCCGCATTGGCGGCACCATGCAATTCTTGATCATTGAAATAGCCTGACTACTCTTTTCTTAATTGTGAGCAAGGCTCACGTGAGCAAGGCTCACGTGAGCAAGGCTCATGTGGTTGTGTAAACTCTCTCTCATGCATGTAGGTTGTGACTTGTGCGCTCAAACCTTGAGGAGGCCTAATTGGTGTTTGACTCTCTTGGACTTGTGGTGACTTATTGATTGGTGCAAGTATCCCACCAACATATCGAGTATCATAGCCCAATTAGTGGGCCCCACTTATTTTGCACCGAATCACGATGCTCCAATTTTAGCCTCTTAGGCTATATTTTTTTGCCCATTGGCAATTTTTTATCTAGGAATTTTCAAATCATTTTCTTTTAGTTTTCTTGGCTATTTTTTCTCAATTTGTTGTGGCTCACATGGCTGAATCAGGATTTGAGGTTCTTACTCCTCATAATTATCATATATGGAAGGTGAGAATGCAACATTTACTTTGATCCAAGGGATTATGGTCTACCTTGAATGAAGAACAACCAAATATCACTAGGGATTTTGAGAAGTTTACATATCAAAATAAGTGTGATGAGGAAATGGTCTTGATTGCACTACATATATTAGATTCCTTGTTCTTCCACATTGAGGAGTTCAATACACCATGAGAAGTATGGAATAAGATTTAAAGGATCTCTTTGGTTCAGTTAGTGATATTAGAGCTATAATTAGAAGCAGAAATTACATCTCTTTCTATTGATACATTTCCTTCTATTGAGGATTATTTGGTTAAATTCAAGTCTTTACATTCTCAGTTAATGGGTTGTGGGAAAAAGAAAACTGATATGGAATGCATATTCTTGATTTTGTCTAAATTGACAGGTGTCTTTTCATATTTTGCTACTTCCTTTTATTCCACTATGGATGGGTTGGGTGACGAATTTGAAATGCCATATTTTGAGACATTTTGTGAGAGGTTGACTAGGGAACAATCAAAACTTCATCACTAAGTCTCATGCATTAGTTGCCACTTCACCCAAAGGGAAAGGGAAGAAAAAGAACAAGCCCAAGACAAAATCTAGTGAGACTTCCACCACCTCTTCTAAAGAGGTTAATCCTAAGAAGGAGAAACCCAAATGTACCTTTTGTAAAAAAGATGGGCATAGTGATCAAAATTGTTACAAGAAAGAAATTCATGAGTTGAAATAATTACTCAAGGAACATCATATTGACATTCCTTCTTCAACTAGTTCATTTTCTCCTCCTTCTACCAAACATGAGGATAAAATTACTTCCCCTAGTTACAAAGGAAAGGGTCATGCATTGATTACTACTCATGCACCTAGAGATGTCAGATGGATTATTGATTCAGGAGCTTCATTTCATATTACTCATTCACTTGATCTTATGGTTCTAGGCACTCTTAGAGAGCCATATTGTGATAGACTCTTGATTGCAAATAATCAGGTTGTTCATGTTTCTGCAATAGGTAATATTGATTTAGGTGATGGTTTGGTGGCTAATGTTCATTACATTCTTGAGATTGCCCATAATTTACTTTCAGTATATCAGATTACAAGGGTAGACAACACAGTTGAGTTTACTTCAGATTCAGTGTTCATTCTTTGTGCTATAGGAGAAATATTTGTAGTGGGTAGGGTTGATCATTAGTCCAAGGTATTTACATTTTATCACTTCATTTATGATGATGATCCTTATGTTCCTTTGAATCCTCCATCTAGTGTGTAGAGTAATTTAGTTCCATCAAATGGGTTTGTGGATCTAATCACGATTCCCCCATTACCTTCTACATCAGAGTTGACAATCGACATGGATTCTAGGACTTCGACACAATAAGATTTTATTGGTTCTTCAGATTTGTGGTTCTAGGATGGTTTCATTTCTGGTCTATCCAGCTTGGCTTCCCATTCTACTACTTCAAATCTAGAGGACATGCTTGAGGAGGTATCACTTCTCTTTGCATATTTTACATTGGAGGATGTTCTTGAGTCTTCTTCATCCATTGTTTCTTCTTTGACTGAGGAGCTTCCTAGTCTTTATTAAACACTTTTGGATGCATTTGACTATTATTCAGAGCTTTCAATTGTGAGACTTCTTCCTTCTCATTTCATTAAGGACATGGATTTTTTTCTACATGCACTAGTGGATTTCTTTCTTCCCAAGGCAAGATGATGAAGGGGGTAAATCACAAAACACACAATAACAAATATTAAACACAACAAATAGAACTTTCTTTTATTGAATTGGGCAAGTCATTAAATTACAAAAGCTCAATTACAATCAGAGGATGAAACCTTTACTGGCTGCAACACATTACAGCTTTCCCAACCTCAAGACTCTAGAATCTTCAGCCTTCTGTAACCCCAAATCAGCTAGGGCTTCTATTTTTCCCCCTATTCTGGACTCTACACTGGCCCCCCTTAACTCTACCACTGCCCATGGTTCCCAAAATAGTCATAAATAGCACTTGTTGGTGGCCTCTAGCTAAATTTCGAAATTTGCAACTCCCTCCAAACGTAGGTCAACTTCTGGAAAGCATAACTTTTGATCTGGGTGTCCGATTGACGAACTGTTTTAAGTGCCAAAAAGCTTGTGATGTGAACTATCATGCTAGAAATTTGTAAATGGATTTCCATCAACTTTTTGAGACATTATGAGAAGTTTTAGTGCCTCATATCTTGTTCCGTAAATTTTTAGGGGCTTTTCAGAAAACAAAAACTTTAATATCTTTTAGCTCACAAATGATCCTTGCCTGATTCCTTCACCAAAGGCCTTATATTTCTGTTATGTAACTTTCTGGAATTTTTTGCTTCATTACGTGCCCAAATGCAAACTTTCTAAAAATAGCAGGTACACTTTCCTAAAAAGGCAGGTCACTATTTTTAGTAGTTTTGGAAAACCTGAAAGTCCTACATTATTATTCTGGATATTATGGAACCAAAAACACTAATTATGGGAAGAAATGAGAACAACTACAATGGTTTTGAATTAACTTCTTTTTGGGTGATGCAAGATTGCCCTTACACCTCTGGATGCTCCTGCATCAGACACCCAGGGTAATTTGAGAAGTGACCCTGTCACGTCTCATGTGTTTGTGTGAGGAAAACCCAAATAGTCAACCTCTATCTTAGACAACCAAGAAGAATCTTCTACAGGCCTACCTTTCCATTTCACTAGATATTCTTCATATTGCTTGTTGTGCTCCTTCCCACATGGCTATCCAAGATCTCTTCTATCTCCTCTATTGAAGTAGATGCCGAAATACTCCACTGCACTTCTGTTGGTCCATCCTCTGTTCCACCTTCATGATATTCTGATAAATTAGCAATGTTGAAAACAAGGGAAATATGTTAGATCTACGGCACACAACTGAGAGGGGGGTGAATCAGCTGTACAAAAACCTTGCTTCTACTTCAAACACTTGTTTCTTCTTGTTAGTTAACAACATATCAATTAACCATTCATGAAAGCAGAAAGCATAAACACCGGAGTAGATAAACATCAACACATTAGACACCAACATTTTTGATGTGGAAAACTCGGTTAAGGGAAAAACCACAGGGTGATTAACCCAAGGATTATTCTCTGTTAGAAGAATAAGAAAAATGAATGGCACATGCCAATTAGGGCTCACTACCTGAGCACACTGCTCACAAGGAGGCACACTGCCTACAAGAGACACACTGTCTACAAGATCATAAGTATCACAAACTTGAACTAGAAAATGACATCTTTACCATGTCTAGATCAGTTCCATTTAAGCCCGAAACACTTCTGCTCTGCCTTTCACTCTTTCGCTATACCACACTCATCCGCTCCACGACACACAATTGAAATGAATTCACAAACCTTTATTTATACAAGGCATCGACTTAGGAACAATCATCTAAGTCGGCAATCAACCACAAGAACATTCGCAAGATAAATAACTAATCCGGTCAGCCAATCTAAACAAGAACATCTTCATCCGAAAGAATATCTCCAATTTCAGGCTCTACCACCAGTACAGACCAACAACACAACCTCAACATGGTCCAAGAACCTTCACAGGCTTGCCTAAAAGACTAGGTACATCCGCACTTCCTCTACTCACTGGAATCTCTTCTCTTCCTCATCTGAAACTTCAAGAACACAGTCTATCGCCACTGTCATATTGCAAGAGGTTCTTCCGAACCTCCAAACCACGTACCAATCGAGATGAAACATCACAAGGACATCCCAAACACTTTGTCCAATCCCCAAAATAGGACAATGCACTTTTGGATCTCACCGGACCTTTTTGTAGCACTCTGTCACTCCGGAGCATCTCCCGAAACTGGTTCTACTTGATCGATCACAACTTCTTCACACCTTCATGTGAACCTCTAAAATCTTAATTGGATCATCTCAAGACTCATATCTACAAACCCTTTAATCTACATCCTCTGAATCTAAACCTATTGAGTACTTTTTCCTTCTTCTCATCACTATTCTTCATTGTTCCTGATTGAGATTAATTTTCTCAATATCCTCAGCACACAGCTCATCCAATCCTTCTTGTCAATGCAATATGAGTATGTTGACATCAATGACAACACTGGTTCACCTCATACTTGCAACAATCTCCCCCTTTGTCATTGATGGCAACATATGATGTGAAAAACCATCAAGACAAGAACTTCTCCTTTCTGTCATAGCTCCCCCTATCAACAACAACTCTTCACATGTCTTCTCCTTTCTTTACTGCTCCCCCTTTGATCATCAACCACTTGTTTTTCACATGTCTTCTCTCCCCCTTTGACATCAATGGCAAAGGGCTCATACTTGCAATTCGAACACATCAGAATCATACCAGCTACTCCCCCTTAGTAGCAGCTCCCCATCATCAATCCAGATCACAAGATATGACTGTGATATCCACTAGACTGATGCACATCAGTGCATCCTAGTTCATCACCGGAGGGGCCATGACCCCTAACTTCTCCTTGAGATACTCAAAGGAGTCCTTGGGAAGAGGTTTAGTAAAGATATCTGCAATCTGATCCTTTGAGGGTACATACTCCAATCTGACTTCAACCTTGTTCACTTGCTCTCTTAGAAAGTGAAACTTGATAGATATGTGCTTGGTCTTAGAATGCAACACCAAATTCTTAGAAATATTTATTGCACTTGAATTATCACAGAAAATTGTGATAGGCTCCTCATATTCTACTTTAATGTCTCTTAACATCTTCTTCATCCATAAGATTTGAGTGCAACTACCTGCTGTTGCAATGTATTCTGCTTCAGTTGTAGACAGAGATATTGCCTCTTGTTTCTTGCTTAGCCAAGAAACCAACCTTTTTCCCAAAAAGAATGCTCCTCCACTTGTACTCTTCCGGTCATCCACATCTCCTACCCAATTTGCATCTGTATATGCATGAAGAGAGAAATCATGATCTCTAGGATACCATAGACCATACTCAACTATCCCCTTTAGATATCTAAAGATCCTCTTGATTGCCATAACATGAGATTCTCTAGGTTCAGCCTGGAATCTAGCAACAAGACCAACAGCTTGCATAATATCCAGTCTAGTTTGAGTGAGATACAACAATTCACCAATCATTGATCTAAACTTTGTCTGGTTTGCCTTAGGAGAATCATCATCTTTGCTCAACTTGCATCCGGTTGCCATGGGAGTATTCATTGGCTTTGAATCTTCCATCCCAAATTTCCTCAACAATTCTTTCACATATTTGGTCTGAGAAATGAAGATCCCTTTCTTTGTTTGAGTAATTTGCAGACCTAAGAAGAAATTCATTTCACCAAGCATAGACATCTCAAACTCACTTTTCATCTGATTTGCAAAAGTTTTACACATACTATCTCTTCCTCCAAAAATGATATCATCCACAAACACTTCAACAATCAAAATATTTTCATGATCAATTTTGAAATATAAGTTACTGTCAGCAGTACCTTTGTTGAATCCAATCTGCACAAGATGCTTATCCAACCTTTCATACCATGCTCTTGGGGCTTGCTTTAAACCATATAGTGCTTTCTTTAGCTTGCAGACCATATCATCATGATCAGACAATTGAAATCCATCCGGTTTCTTCAATGTAAACTTCTTCTTCCAAATCACCATTTAGGAAGGCAGACTTGACATCCATCTGATATACCTTGAAGTCTTTGAAAGCAGCAAATGCAAGAAATAATTTGGCTGCTTCAATTCTTGCCACTGAAGCAAAGGTTTCTTCAAAATCAATCCTTCTATTTGAGAGTAGCCTTTGTAGACCAATCTAGCTTTGTTTTTTATTACTTCACTAACTTCATTTAGTTTGTTCTGGAAGACCCATTTGGTTCCAATCACATTCTTGTTTCTAGGTCTGGGAACAAGATCCCAAGTATGTTTTTTCTCAATTTGCATCAACTCTTCTTCCATTGCTTTGGTCCAGTTTTCATCATTGCAAGCTTCATTAATTGTCTTAGGTTCAATCTTTGAAATCAGACAACATTCATTTGAATCTTGAGCAATTCTTCTCCTTGTTTGTACCCCTTTTCTTTTGTCACCTATGATCTGATCTTCAGAATGATTTAGAGTTACGTACCTTGGAACTTTGGGAGTTTCTTGCACTACTGTTTCTTGATTAGGCTCATTCAGACAAACCTCTTCTTCCTGATTTACCAGATCAGTCTGTATCTAAAATTTAGAGGAGGATTGAGCTCTCCTTACATCAGAGAATCATTCTGATCATCTTCATCATATTCATAAAACCTTGAGGGCTTCTCAATTCCTTCATCAACTTTCACATTTGTACTTTCTATCAACTTTCTCAATCTCTTATTGTAACACTGGTAGGCTTTGCTTTGAGTGGAGTAACCCAAGAAAATTCCTTCATCACTTCTAGCATCAAACTTTCCTAGATCTTCATCTCTTTTGATATAACACTTGCTACCAAATACTCTGAAATATCTCACAGTAGGAGTTATACCAAACCAAAGTTCATAAGGAGTCTTACTGGTATTGCTTCTGATTTGAACTTGATTGAGAGTATAGACTGCAACGCTGACAACTTCTCTCCAGAACATCTGGGGGACATTTTCTTCCATCATCATTGTCCTGGATGCTTCTTGGATGGTTCGGTTCTTTCTCTCAACTACTCCATTCTGCTGTGGAGTCCTAAGAGTAGACAACAGTCTCTTTATACCATGCTTCTCACAAAAGTCTATGAACTTACTGGATGTGAATTCACCACCTGTATCAGACCTCAAACATTTTAGTTTCAATCTGGTTTGATTCTCTACCATAGCTTTGAAGATTTTGAACTTCTCAAGGGCTTCTGATTTCTCTTTTAGTAAGGTAACCCACATCATCTGGGAATGATCATCAATTAGTAACATGAAATATCTATCACCTTGCATACTCTTGATTCTTGTCAGACCACAGAGATCGGTATGGACTAATTCCAATAATTCGGTAGAGGACTGATCCTTGCTTTTGAAAGAGACTCTGCTCTGTTTACCTAGCTGACATTCTTTGTACAAACTATTTGTAGGTTTCACCAATTTTGGAAGATCTCTTATAGCCTGAGTATTGCTTATCTTGATGATGTTATCAAAATTCACATGACACATCCTTCTATGCCATAACCAACTCTAATCAACTTGAACAAACAGACAACTTTTATTAGAACCAACTAGATGGAAGATATTACCTTTTGTTTAAGTACCTAATGCAATCTTAGTTCCGGAGCTTTCAAAGATCCTGCATCTTCCATTCTTGAACTGGAGATCATAACCTTTGTCCACCAACTGACCAACACTGAGAAGATTGTGCTTCAAACCTTCAACATATAGTACATTACCGGTTTTGCTCTTTCTATCAAAAGAAATAGTTCCCCTACCTCTGATTCTTTCAACAAAATTATCACCAAACTTTACCATTCCTCCTTCATACCTTTCCAAATCTAAGAACTTGTTCTTTTCACCAGTCATGTGGTGAGAACATTCACTGTTAATAACCCAATCATTCTTTTCTTCAACTTGGATAGCCAAAGCTCTTTCCACAACCTTATGATTGATAGATTTAGACGATATTGAATCTTCTTCCTTGATGGCAATAAACACCCATTCATTTCTGGATTTGCTTCCTATTTCTGATTCATCATCTGTTACTCCTTCATTATCATCTTCTTCATGGACATAATAACAATTCTTTTGGAACCTTTGTCTGTTAGCATTTGACCTTGCAGATCTTTCCGAACATCTTGAAGCAAAATGACCAATCTTATTGCAATTGAAGCACGTAAAGGGTAATTTTCCTTCATACTTACCAAATCCTCTTGGCAGTCTCTTTGCAATGAGGGCTTCCAGTTGAGCTGTTTCTGCTTCTTCTTCTTCCATGTCTTTCCTTGCTTGATCATACCATGATAGCTTCCTTGAAGAGTTCTCTCCTGGATCAAATATTTGTTTTCCTTTCACATAGGCACTGGCTTTGAATGCAGATTCAGTCTTGGGGTGATCATCTCTAAACTCAGTCATTTCAAATGCAGCCAATTTGCCAGCCAATTGCTCTCTTGTGATAGTTGTATGGGCTCTGAATTCATCAATGGCAGCAACCTTGATTTTGTAGGTAGCAGGAAGGGATTTGAGAATTTTGCAAACAATTTCATTTTCATCCAAAACTCCACTAGCATTCCTAATTCCACACACCAGCTCATTCACTCTTGGCATAAAGGTAGTGATATTTTCATCATCTCTCATCTTCAATCTTTCAAATTTTCCTTTCAGACTTTGCAACCTTGCACTTTTAACAAACTCATCTCCTTCATGCAGAAGTTCCAGTTTAACCCAGATCTCATATGCAGTTAGTAGGTCAATGACATTTGAGAGTTCTGAATCATTCAATGTGCTTAGAAGAGCTTCTTTAGTCTGCAAATTATTTTCAGCATCTGTGATTTCATTCAGAGTTGTCGGACCACCCTATGGAGGTACATATGGTTTTGTGACCATGGACAGGTATGCTTTTCCCATACACTCCAAGTGACATTTCATGCGACCTTTCCAGAGTGAGAAATTGGTTCCATCAAACTTCAGACTATCCTTCTTGTATGACAACATCCTGGATCTCCTCAAGCGGTTAAGCTCCTTTTAGAGGAACCTAGCTCTGATACCAATTGTTAAATCTAGGGCACACAAGTGAGGGGGGGTGAATCAGTTGTACAAAAACCTTGCTTCTACTTCAAACACTTGTTTCTTCTTGTTAGTTAACAGCATATCAATTAACCATTCATGAAAGTAGAAAGCATAAACACCGGAGCATATAAACATCAACATATTAGACACCAAGATTTTTGACGTGGAAAACCTAATTAAGGGAAAAACCATGGGGTGATTAGCCCAAGGATTATTCTCTGTTAGAAGAATAAGAAAAACAAATGGCACATGCCAATTAGGGCCCACTACCCAAGCACACTGCTCACAAGGAGGCACACTGCCTACAAGATACACACTGTCTACAAGATCATAAGTATCACAAACTTGAACTGGAGAATGACATCTTCACCATGTTTGGATCAGTTCCATTTAAGCCTGAAACACTTTTGCTCCGCCTTTCACTCTTTCGCTATACCACACTCATCTACTCCATGACACACACTTGAAATAAATTCACAAACCTTTATTTATACAAGGCATCGACTTAGGAACAATCATCTAAGTCGGCAATCAACCACAAGAACATTCGCAAGATAAATAACTAATCTGGTCGGCCAATCTAAACAAGAACATCTTCATCCGGAAGAATATCTCCAATTCTGGGCTCTACCACCAGTGTGGACCAACAACACAACCTCAACATGGTCCAAGAACCTTCACAGGATTTCCTGAAAGACCAGGTACATCTGCACTTCCTCTATTCACTGGAATCTCTTCTCTTCCTCATCTAGAACTTCAAGAACATAGTCTATCACCACTGTCATACTGCAAGAGGTTCTTCCGGACCTCCAAACCACATACCAATTGACATGAAACATCACAAGGACATCCTAAACACTCTGTCCAATCCATAGAAGAGGATAATGCACTTTCAGATCTCACCGGACCTTTTTGTAGCACTCTATCACTCCAGAGCATCTCCTGGAACCGGTTCTAATTGATCGATCACAACTTCTTCACATCTTCATGCGGACCTCTGACATCTTAATTGGATCATCTCAAGACTCATATTTGCAAACCCTTTAATCTACATCCTCTGAATCTCAACCTATTGAGTACTTTTGCCTTCTTCTCATCACTGTTCTTCACTATTCCTAATTGAGACTAATTTTCTCAATATCCTCAGCACACAGCTCATCCAATCCTTCTTGTCAATGCAATATGAGTATGTTGACATCAATGACAACATTGGTTCACCTCATACTTGTAACAAAATATTGATCCCACTCGGCAGCTCTACCTCATATGCATTTCCTGAATCATGCTTCTTCATGATTCTGCATGGTCCAAATTTCTTCATTTTCAACTTATTGTATGTTCCAATTGGGAACCTTTCTTTTCTTAGGTGAACCATGACTTCATCTCCTACCTAGAATTCCTTATATCTCCTCTTCTGATCTACCTTAGCCTTGTACGGAATATTCATTTTATTAATGTGCTTTCTCACCTCTTCAGGCAAATTCTTCAGATGTTCTGCAAAGTCTTCAGCTTCGGCACTTGTCTTTTCTCCGTTGTCCAGCTTCCTTAACTTAGAAGCATTTCTTGGGCTATTGCCATAGACAATCTGAAATGGTGATTTACCAGTACTCCTATTGATAGAATTGTTGTAAGCAAATTTTGCCTGTGGTAAAATCAAATCCCATCCCTTGGGCTTATCTCCTACCAAGCATCGTAGTAGGTTACCCAAACCCCTATTCACCAGTTTAGTTTGTCCATTAGTCTGTGGATGGTGTGTAGAACTGAACTTCAAATCTGTCTTCAACTTCTTCCACAAGGTCCTCCAGAAATAACTAACAAACTTAGTATCTCGGTCTGAAACTATGCTTTTTGGTAGACCATATAGTCTCACCACTTCCCTGAAAAAATAACTCTGCAATATGAATAGCATCATTAGTCTTCTTACAAGGAATAAAATGTGCCATTTTTGAGAATCTGTCCACCACCACAAAAATAGAATCATGTCCTCTCTGTGTCCTTGGTAAACCAAGAACAAAATCCATGCTAATATCATCCCATGGCTTCTCCAATATAGGTAATGGTTGATACAACCCTGTATTCTGACTTGTTCCTTTTGCCATCTGACACACTCTGCGCAAATTTCCTCACATCCTGTTGCAAATGTAGCCAATAATAATTTTCACCAATAATAGCAATGGTCTTAGCTCGACCAATGTGTCTAGCCAATCCCCCACTATGCTTCTCCTTAATCAGGTTCTCTCTCATGGAACTCCTTGGAATGCACAACTGGCTTCCTCTAAACAACATGCTATCTTGGATAATGAAATCCAACCATTTTGTCCTGTCTAAAGTAACAGGTTCCAAACAAGCTTTCCAGGCCTTTGCAAAATTTGGATCTTCAGGATACAAACTTTTGAGCTCATCAAACCAAACAACCTCTATCTTCATTTTTGTCAACAAATTTTGTCTTCTGCTCAAGGCATCTGCAATTTTGTTGGACTTCCCACTCCTGTGCTTCAAAACAAAAGTATAGCTCTGCAAAAACTCAACCCATTTTAAGTGCCTTTGATTTAACTTTCCTTGACTATTAAGATACTACAAAGCCTAATGATCAGTATATAAAACAAACTCCTTGGGCAACAAATAATGTGTCCATTTATTCAAAGCCTGAACTATTGCATAAAACTCCTGGTCATAAACAGAATACTTTTTCTTGGCATCATTAAGCTTCTCACTAAAATAGGCACTGGGCTTACCTTCTTGGCTCAAAACAGCTCCTATACCACTACCACTATCATCACAATCTACCTGGAATACCTTATTGAAATCTGGAAGTCTCAAAACAGGTTGTTCTACCACTTTCTGTTTCAATGTATCAAAGCTCTTGTCTGCTCCTTTAGTCCATCTAAACTCTTTTCTATCCCCTCTCATTATCTCAGTTAGGGGTGTACAAATGCTACTGAAACTCCTGATAAACTTTTTATAAAAACTTGCCAAACCATGAAAAGATCTTACCTCTGTGACACTCCTTGGCGTTGGCTATTCAATGATAGCCCTTACTTTTTCTGGGTCCATCTTAAGACCTTCTTCTTAGACAACAAATCCCAGGTACACCAACTCCTTTGCAAAACTACATTTCTTCAGATTAATCAACAACTTCTCCTCCCTTAGTTTCTCCTAAATACTCAACCTCAACCCATTAATGTAACAGGCTACCTTTTCCTTGTTGGGCTCTGCATGGCCTGTCCTGATAGTAATCTTATAAAACTCTTCTGTATACTCCTTAACAGACTTGTTACCTTGCTTTAGTCCTTGTAGCTTCTTCAACAACTCCATCTCATAGTCCACAGGAATGAACTACTTCTTCAGTTTCTCCTCCATCCGATCCCATCTGGTGATCTTTCCTTTTCCTCTTCTGTTCCTCTCTAATTGGACCTCCTTCCACCAAATACTAGCATGGCCCTTCAACTTTGTTTTTGCAAACTTGACCCGATCTGGGTCCTCCACATCTTCATACTTGAAATACTCCTCCATGTCATTGATCCAATCAATGAGCTGTTATGGATTCAAATCTCCAGAATATGTAGAAACTTCGATTCTAGGCCTCTTTCCAATCTTTGAAATGGCCCTCAACAACCTAACCTCTGCAGGATCTCCTACAGCTTCTTGTTCTTCCTCAGATAGCTCCTCTTCGGCTTCATCTTCGCTTTCTTCTCTTGTTCTTGGATCAAACCCTCTTCGCAGCTCCTCTTGCAATGCATTGATTTGCCTTTGTAGGGCTCTAAAACCGTCTTCCATCAAAGCATTCCTCCCAACACGATTTCTTCGTGGAGGCATCTTGGTCTCTGCAGCAAACCCACAACCTTAGGTCCTAGTGCAAACTGCCTCACGGTCGGTGATCTGTCTACACACTGAGGAACTTGGCTCTGATACCACTTAATGAAGGAGCTAAATCACAAAACACACAATAACAAATATTAAACACAACAAATAGAACTTTTTTTTATTGAACTGGGCAACTCATTACATTACAGAAGCTCAATTACAATCAGAGGATGAATCCTCTACTGGCTGCAACACATTACAGCTTTCCCAACCTTAAGACTCTAGAATCTTCAGCCTTCTGTAACCCCAAATCAGCTAGGGTTTCTATTTTCCCCCCTATTCTGGACTCTACACTGACCCTCCTTAACTCTACCACTGCCCAGGGTTCCCAAAATAGTCATAAATAGCACTTTTTGGTGGCCTCCAGCTAAATTTTGAAATTTGCAACTCCCTCCAAAAGTAGGTCAACTTCTGGGAAGCATAACTTTCCATCCGGGTGTCTGATTGACGAACCGTTTTAAGCACCGAAAAGCTCGTGATGTGAACTATCATGCCAAAAATTTGTAAATGGATTTCCATCAACGTTTCAAGACATTATGAGAAGTTTTAGTGCCTCATATCTTGTTCCATAAATTTTCAGGGGCTTTTCAGAAAACAAAAACTTTAATATCTTTCAGGTCACAAATGATCTTTGCCTGATTCCTTCGCCAAAGGTCTTATATTTCTGTTATGTAACTCTCTGGAAGTTTTTGCTTCATTACGTGCCCAAATGCAAACTTTCTAAAAATAGCAGGTACACTTTCCTAAATAGGCAGGTTGCTATTTTTAGCAGTTTTGAAAAAACTGAAAGTCCTACATTATTATTCTGGATATTATGGAACCAAAAACACTAATTATGGGAAGAAATGAGAACAACTACAATGGTTTTGAATTAACTTCTTTTTAGGTGATGCAAGATTGCCCTTACGCCTCTAGATGCTCCTGCATCAGAAGACATGTTGTTTCTCATCATTGGATTCTCTTTTGGCTTCAAACATACTTCATTAGTTTTGAGGATACTTCATTATGGGGGGGAATGTTGTCTCTATCATTCCCTTCACTGGAGGGGTAATTGTATTGTATTCTCATGATGGATGTAGTTCTTGGGGGGTATTGTGGAGACCTTCATACATCACATGATCTATCACTTGCATTATCTCTTTTTTGGAGAGGAGTTTTGTCCCATAGGGTTTTTTCCTTTTCTCCATTTGCAAGAGATTTAGTTTGCATGATTAGTTGTACATGGGTACCTAGCATGGCCTAGTAGCTAGGACCCATATATTGCATTCTGCATATTAGTCTTGAATAATAATTCTTCTCCCTAAGTTGCACTTAAGAGGGGGTGTTTGAGTAAATAGGATTTTATCTATTTACTTTCTTAAGTTTACTTAGGAAAATAATAATTCATAGTTAGGTTTTGGGAAGTTATTCCCATAATAAGTTGGGGTAGTTTTTATCTACCTGCTCCCAAACTTACCTATATATTGCACATTATAATATATTATTAAATATATCAAATTATTTGATCTCATCTTAATCATTATTCACTCATTGGTGAAAGATCTTTTGTTCTCTCATATTTGTGAAGGTTTATTCTATAGATTGTGCTCCTGGGAGGTGATTCACACCAACGACACCAATCCACAATCGCATGTGCATATTTAAATTTTATTGCATCTTAAAATTTCAATTGCTCTCCAACAAGAATTCTTTTAACACATGCACCAGCTCCATCATGTTCTCCTTTACAATGTCCAACTTCAAAAAACTCCACATATGTTGGACATTATTTTCCTTGTGAACCCTACTTAACCAATAAAACATTCGAGTATTCTGTAATTGTCCTGTACAATTATCTGACCATATGAGATGTTATGTCATCTAGATTCCTCTTTCTCTTAGATTTGTATAAAATATATTCAAACAATATTAAACAAAATCTAATGAGTGTAACTAGTTGTTGCTCAAATAGAAATGATATTCCCTCAAAAAATTTCTATCATCCTGTGTACTATTATTTGCATGCCTGTATACAATATGAACAAACATAACCACCTGCACTAAATTGTAATATTGCGATTGGATTTCCTCTTATGGAGCAAGAGTAAAGTTTTCTACAAAATCAACCATTGATAGTATAGTTCCAATTGGAAATGTGTTTCTACAAGTGCAAAATTTTCCATCAAGCCATCAAGCATGTTGAGAGTGTTTGACATATTTTGGTAGAATCTTACTCTTAAATTCTAATATGAATGCATGTACACTAATTTTTCCTTTGATTAAATCATAACGCTTTCCAATTTTTCCATCCTTTAAAGAATACTCAACATTCTTAAATCTTTTAACATCCACTAATTGTTGTCCAAAATTGTTTTCAATACTTTCATGCATACAAACTCCTAAGAATGAAATATTGCCACAACTAGTGCATTGTCCAAAAATACATGAACTTAAATAAAATAAATGGTCATTGGATCTTTCACAAAACAAACTTTCTATAAACTCCTTGATTGTTTCAGGTGGCATATTAATACCACATTCCCGCATAATCATGTTAGTATGTAAAGTACAATGTATATATCGAAAAACAGCATAATAATAATGAAATTGTACATGCATTTTACAACAATAAGAGATTCATTGCTTATTAATTTTGACATACCAAGGTTTATATTTCTCAAATGATCTTGACTTATGCTAATATTTCTAGGTAACATTGAATCATCCAAAAATTTTCTATAAAATTTGGTTTGAGTTGTGTCTAATAGGTGTTTTAGATGAGGATCATGAATTTTGGACCCCACTTTTAATTTTAAAACATCTCTAACATTAGATGATACCCTAGTATTATCATGCCAATATTTTATAAACCAAAGATTTGTTTTCAATATTCAATTTCATGTCAAACCTTGGGAGTTGACCACTAATACTCCAACATTGGTTGATTCAAACATTTTCTATACTTGGTCTTCTCTTTGCCGCTCTTACCAATGTTTTAGGATGTATGTTTAGAAATCCACTAATGTTGCTTAACATTCTTTTATCATAAGTTGTTTTATTAACTATAGCAGTTGTTATACCTCATCGCACCACATTCTTATCTTTAGATTGACTCTTCTTTTCAATAGACTCAATGGCACTAGCAATAGTAGATATGACATGTTTAAGTGATTCATCTTTTCTTTTTTGGTTTCACAAAAATGCCTAACTTTTTCATTACTTTTCTCATTTTCCACATTCTCATCAATTGCATCATGAGTTGACATTGAAATGATAGTTTTTTTCAATAAAAAAATTGCTTCTATAATCTATTGGCATACGTTCTTATTTGTCTCCAAGAAATCTTACCAGGAAGATTATCCAAAATAGTACTTTCAATTTTTTTAAAAATATTTTCATTTTCAACAACACAAGGATTTTCATTTTTAACAACAAAAGGATTTTCATTTTCACCAACACAAGGATTTTCATTTTCAACAACAAAAGGATTTTCATTTTCAACAACACAAGGATTTTTCATTTTCAAGAACAAAAAGATTTTCATTTTCACCAACAAAAGGGATTTCATTTTCAATATTCATTTCTACAACTTGTCTACGAATAAAATCGATCTCAATATTGTTATATCCAACTTCTTCCAAATCATCAATATGAATATAATCTAGAATCACATTTTCCATATCATTCAAAGGTGGATTTGAAGATGTGTCTGGATTCATGCCTATTGTCACATTCTCCATAGCATTGAAAGGTGGATTTGAAGACATACCAGGATTAGTTTCTATAATTGAATTATCTTCCACATTCACCTCTTGCAAATTTGCATCTACATCCATGGTCTCTTCAATGTTTTTATCTTCAATAGTCATGCAACTGGATGCTTCAGCATTATTCATTGCTCAAATCCTCATTCTTCTATCTCTTTGTCATTTTGCCTCCTTCTCTCCCTTTGCTTGAATTTCTTTAGGGGTCAATACCTTCCTATCTTTCCTCTTTGGATGACATTGTGATCCAATGATTACAAAATTCTGAAGTACAAATGAATTTAAATAGTAAAAGTCATTCCTTTTAATTCCCCCTTCAAATGCATAGAAAATGAACACAATTCCACTCTAAAATTCAAATGAAATTACAAGTTCAAGAGCATGTAGAGCACAAGATGTGATAAAATTTTAGAATTAATCGATGTCAGCCATACACAGTCATGTAAGATGTCAAGTTATAGAAGACAATAATTTTTTATTAGTAAAAATTAAAAAAAATGGTAAAAATGAAATGAAACGGGATCCCTTTTATGAAATGGGATCCCTGTTTAGGATAGGGGATCCCATTTTCTATGGGATCATGTATCCTAAACAAGATCTTGTTTTATTTTCCACCCATTGAAATAATAAAAAATGCAAATGAGATCTCATTTAGGAAACGAGATCCTATTTCTAAAGCAGGATCTCGTTTCTTAAAATTTGAATTCTAGGCGTGGTTTCTGCTATGGGTTTTGGGTTGGGAAAAGGTTTGGGGAGCCAACTGTTATCTTTGGACCTACTTTGACCTGCAACTTGAAGGTCATGTTAACTTCACTAGAAAAGAGTAACTTTGGACATGTTTGAAGACGTTTTTTGTAGATTGTTTTGAAGAAATTAAAACCATTATAGATGAGATTGTGTAGATTCCAAATATGTAATTTTTTTTACAATTTGATTATTTTTTCTATTTTTCAAATATTTTTTTATGAAATTGGTCCATAAACTTAAAATATCAGTTTTTCTTATTATTTTAATAACTTTTCATTAAAATATTTTTTTGTAAAACAACTTATATGTGAGCAATCTTCAGACAATTGTTTTCAATTTGAAAGAAAAAATAAAAAAATGATAAGTTTAGGTCATCTTATGCATGATGTACACGAGGGATTTTCAAAACAACAATTACGACCAATAAAAAATTAATAAAAAAATAATATTAAAAAAATTACAAAAAAATATTGTGAGCAATCTTCAGTGTGTTATAGATCTTTTCCCAAAAGGATTCAGAAAAATACAATTATTTAGGTCAAAATATGGTTGATGTACACATGCATGGTATGGTAAAAAAAAAGTGACTTTTAAACAGTAGTTTTAGACATGCCTTTGAAAATCAATTTGTATCATCTAGGTATTAAAATAAATTACATATTTGGAAACTAGACTCCGAGTACTACATTTCATATTACTGACTTTTTTTAAGATTCAAAATTTAAGTGCTTCAAAATTTTAGGTCAATGGTGACAAATTCTGAAAATCACGGAAAACACTTGCATGCTTTGGCCAAAAAGTGGACTCAACTTCTTGCACACACCCTAGTACAGGATTTTTTTGGATTAATAGGGACTTCATGGTTGCACCAGGTACAATTTCATTAACTATGCTTCTAAGGATATAGTGTTTGAATTTCTTGGTAGGTCTGACTAAGGCATAAGCCTATTTCTCTACATTTGGGTACCTTAGTTCAACATCTTTCAATAGAGTGCTCATAATAGCAATTGGATGTTCATCTCTAGGACCCTTCTTTTGGTTGAGTATTGTTGCATAGGTATGTTCTGATGAAAATGAATAAATATAGAAGGGTAGCGAGTAGTCTCAATTGACCAACACTAGAGCTTTAGATATAGCTTGTTTAATTTATGCAAAGGCTTTCCTTGATTATAGTGTCCATTCTATCTTAACATCATGTTTTAACATAGTTTTCAAGGGTCTAAAAATCTCTACAAAGCCCATGATAAACTTACGTACAAAATTAATTTTGCTAAAATAGGACTTGAGTTCTTTCTTATTGGCTAGCGGAGGAACTTTGAGGATTGCCTGAACTCTTTCTGGAGCTATGGATATCCCCTTTTTTGAAATTATATGGCCTAAAAGTTTGCCTTTGTTACCCCAAATATGCATTTCTTAGGGTTCAAGGAGATACCATAATCTGTACAGCTCTATAGAACTTTCCTCAAATCAACAACATGATCTTCCCTTCTTTAGGAAAGCATAGTCATATCGTCCAAGTAAATAATAATGCATTTCCCAACCTATCCTTTAAATTCTATATCCATGGCTCTTATGGAATGTTCCTCTGGCATTAATTAGCCCAAATAGTATTCTTTTGTAATAATATATTTCACATTTGCAGGTAAATGTTGTCTTCGATCTGTCCTCATACTCAACCATCACCTGATTATGCCCAAAATAACCATCCAAAAATGACATCATTTAAGAACCATTAACAATCTAAAGAACCTCATCCAATGATGGAAATGGATAATTATCTTTTTTGAGGCATGATTCAGGTTTCTAAAATCTACACATAACCAGATTTCTCCATTCTTCTTTCAGACTCGAACCAAATTGGCCACCCATGTAGATTAACAGAAAGGAAAAATAATCTAGGATAACAACTTCTTTACTGATTGAAATATTAAAGGCTCCAATATTGCATTCACTAGCCTCTTACTTTGATGAAAAGGTTTAACCCCAAGTTTCAGAGGTATAGTATGTGTGATGATTGAAGTATCATATCTCATGAGATCTTCATAACTCCATGTTATGACATCATGATAATCAGTTAAGGCTTCAATAATACCTTCCTTTTCTCTTGGTGTATAGACCTTACCAAGGAAAACATTCTTAATGTCATCTCGAGTACCCATATTGTGAGGATCACATTTACCTCCTTTGGTTTCAATGTGTTTCTCTTGTCTACCTAATTGGTGCCAGCTAAATTATCACTCTAATTGTACCATGCCTCTTGTAATAGTGTTTATTTTGAGATTCAATACTCCTTCCAAGTCTATCTTTGCTTCTTCAACATCGATCTCATTAATGACCTGATTCATGAACACATCTGAATTAATGATGAAGTCTAGTATGTGCTTGTTGTCCTCGAAGAATTGGAAATTAGTTAAATTGTTAGGCACGGATGTGATGTAGGAGCATCCTTGGTTGTAGAGAAATCTTGCATCAACCAAAAACATTTGCATTCTTTTATTTCTTTCATTTGTAAGGAAATGAGAGCATCTTAGAACAAACATCTAATAACAGTAGTGTCTTTAGTAGGTTTAAATTTCTTTAGATTGCCTCAAAAACACACACAACTATGCCATAAAGAAGAATCAGACATAGTTCATTTCTGACATTGAACCTTAGAGAAAAGTTAATGCTAATTAAACCAATTCCAAACAACACCATTAAATAGATTTAATCATGCATAACCATTATACATGAAAGATGGAACATAAAACATGAACACATAGATTTACGTAGGGAAAACCCTTTCGGGTGAAAAACCCCACACTCCAAAAGCCCAGATCACCATTGTATTATTCAGCAACATAATACAATTACAAATACAGTTTAGGCTCTTAGCCTTTACAAGAGATTTACATCTTGTTCCATTCTGGAGAGAATCAGGAAACATAACCCTGTTCTATTTTTCCCTTCTTCCTTCTCTCAGTATTGCAGTGCGTTCAATGTTCTATTTAACATTCACTCTTTCGCAACACTAGGAAGATGATTTGGTTCAACTTCCTTAGTGAACTACACAGTTACACAACTCATAACTGTCACTTCCTTCTTTGGAACCAATATTTGTGATATGCATTGCCAACACGTCAACCACGTCATCGTCTTGTTCCATTCACCAAGTCAACCTCATCGCCATATTGGTGAGACACCATATCGACTCCCACTGATATAATGTAGTCACACTGATATCACTCCATGTGGTCCTTACTATCGAGTCAACATGGCTTGCACCAATTATCACTTCTGCCCTGACAACTCAGGTCCCACCAAGTTACCACAGATCATCCTATCAGAATGTCAAGGAGACCCTAAACAGAGTCTCATTGAAACACCAAGTCACCTCAAAAATGGTTCATACTATGGTGTGGTCCCACTGCCTTCATCGAGTTTGGAGTATCGAAGAGACCCATTTCAGGGTCTTGCCGAAATGTCGAGTCCTGCCGATGAGGTAACAACCCTCTGATATAAGCTTATCAGCTCATCAAAGAGACTCAGCTAAGGGTCCCACCGATGTCCCCAAGTTCCACTAATGAAGGGTGATCAATCCATCGAGGAGACAGACTTTGAATTCCCACTGACCACTACAAGTCTAGAGGATAATATTTCCCGTCGCCATGTCGAAGAGACAACTAAAGAGGTCTTGCCAAACTGTTGAGACACTTCGATGTAGTCAACAAACCACTGTGTATTGGGTTGTTGAAGAGATGACTTGGATGCTCTCACCGATACACCATGTCTCACTGATAGACTTCACCTGAATGCCAGTACATTTGAGGCACTGTTTCTCAACATTCTCCCACTTGACAAAGAATGTACATGCTCCCAAACAATGCTCAAAGTCATTGTATCAGCAAAGACATGTGCAGCATCATCCAAGATATCCACCATCTCAGGCAATAGTTCCAGCCATCCTCCACAGGAAAGAAACAAGCCATGGTATATCTATAATAGTCTAATTCGAGACACTAGTAACAGAACCAACTGACGGCTAAGGTTTGAACACACTGCTACCACTCCACTGTGCTCAAAAAACCATACAGAAGCATCACAACATCAAATTCAAAGCCCAAACCAAAACACAACTGTGAAGTCAACCTCTAGAAACAAGATAGATCATCAGCTAGAACAACAATTAGAAAATTGACTGCTTCCATTCAACTGAACAGAAAAAAAACCCACTTGACTAAAAATAGCACACAGAGCAAGTGCTAATCTATCCAATCACTCATACCTAGAAGGTATTCACATTAGCAAACTCATGCCACCTACATATACACCCATCAACTACAAATACAAGCTCCATATGTTAACCAGTCAAAGAAGACCAAAATACACATCCAAGAACTCCCACTGCATGGGTAATATAGATCTGAAAAAGATCATGGCATACAAAGTCTACCAATAACATAACATAGAAGGTGTAAGTCACAACATCATGTAGAACCAAGGAATCATCCACAGTGAAATGCAACATCTATAAACAAAAACCTACAAGAACAATTCTCCCCACCAGTCCAGAACTCTCCCACATTCTCCACAGACAACAAAGGAAAGAGATAACAGAACCACCATGTCATCACCCAAGAACATAAGTGAAAACACATGACCACAAGCTAGTGATCACAATCAGATCCAATAAAACCTCAAACCAATGTAGTGTGAAACAAACTATCCAGGAAGATAACCAAGACCATAGAGAGTAATTCTACACATCATATACCTGTAGAAAATCCTTCTACGTACACCTCTAAGTGCCAACTATGTCAAGTATGATCTCCTTAACAAAACCCCAAAGAGAACAACATAACAACACCCACTTGTTCAATCTCCAAGATCAAACACAACATATATATCATGTAGTTATATGGATGCAAGATTCTCCAAGAAGATCAAACTACTCCATTTCCCATCTCAGGAAATCAGCCCATGAAACCATCTCCTAACAATTCTTATCATAATTGAACATGAAATCCCAAGGAGATAATCATGTTATCCATCTCTCACGATGAATCCTCTAGAACCATCTATTAGTACTTCAAGATCCATGTCTATGAAAGATACAACATATAGACACATGCTAAACCAATCCTCAAATGAGTATCCAATAGCCAATCACTATGAATCAACTCATTCCATGAGAATTAAAGCACAACATAACACATCTAAAGGTAATAAAGGGCAATACCTTTCAGATGATTATCTACTGAGAAGACCAAGAGTGGGGAATGAGAATGCTCCTCTAGGGTAACCAAGTCTTCATGACTTCTCCAAGAGCAAGATCTCCTCATTGGTCTCTGTTGAATTCACGTCCAACCAAGGTGGAGGCTCCTCAGACTTTCTGCAGAAAACTTCATCAAGAGTAACCATCAACACTTCTCTCAACTCAAGAGAATGACAGCCTCACCTTATTCTCCATGTACCCATGAGCATCTGCAAATGATCATTTCATGCTAAACTCCAAATGCATCATTGCACCAGCATGAAGTAATCAAGCAACAGATCAATGCACCCAACACATAAAGAATCACTAGACCACTATCAATACCTCAACCAAAGACTCCAAGAGTCCTTCATGGCTCCAAGATGTTACACATCCTCAAATAGTGCCCCTGCAAATGTAAAAAAACCCTTCTGCAGCAACATGATCTAAGAACTCCTCCTAGTAACATCTGCAACACTAAAGAAGATTATTCATCACCAAGTGACAAATTCATAGTCATTACTAAAGCTCCCACTGAACTGTAACAACCAAGCTTTCCAAGCATCATGAACAAACTTCTTCTAATCTAAAAATCCTCCAAGTGCACACATTAACATGTCCATGTAACAATAAAACCAAGTGGCACAAATATCTCCAAAACAAGGAAATACATTATCATTGTCAATAGCTTACACAAATCTATGTATCCAAGCTATTCATGACAACGTGATACACATGCTATAGGTCTCCATAACTGACTATTCAGGTACTCTACAACATCCATCCTCTTATCTCAATGTAGTCACACCAATGCACAAGTGACCACAGACAAGGCCAGCTAACAAGTCTACATTAACACTGAAATAATCTGTTGCATAAAGACAGTCCACATCTGAGTCATCTCACTGTAGCTTAATAGGTGATCAGCCCAAAAAACTACATAACTCGTAGATTCAACCAGTGTACCATGAAAACTCACTATCACACTAGAAACTACAAAACTGATATCTCAAGGAGTAGATAACAATGTAAACAACATCACTCAAGCACCAAATTACTTATAAATCCAATTTGCCAAACATGTCCACAACCTGAGCACCATAGTATAGAAACCCAGAAGCATTACCACAGAAATGCTGAGTGACATATCACATACCAACACTCCCATGCAGAGAAAGCATTTCATCTCCTTACACCACACATGAAGCATGCTTGCAAAACTACAACTATTTCATCCAACAACACCCCTAAAGCCAGGGTCTAGAAAAATAGCATGATTGCAGCTTCACAGAACCACAAGTTTTTCTTGACAGTGTAAAACCTACAAAACCACTGTGTTTGATAACACCTATGCGCATACATATCCACTTGACATCTGGAAGACCAAGAATATGAATCAAGAAACACCATAGCAGTTAAACCAGAAAATGGATTAATCATGAATGAGCATCACCATAGATTTTAGGAAAAACTATAAAACCCCTCAAATCCAAGGAACATGTATCTAAGATATGCAAGTACAAAGCATCCTTAAATGGAATTAGCAATTTAGGAACTTCAGTCCCATTGTAGGCCAACTCCACAACCACCAACATGCACATGCATCTGAGAGAGAGGCTATTACAGAAGCTTTCAGACAATCCAATGATCAACTCCATAACCTATATGCAATCGGGGTAAATGAGAACATAATGTCTTTCAATACTAGGAAAGAATACCCAATATAAACACATTACTCCATGGATGAGCAACACAGACTTCTCCATATCACCAGAGAGCCTCTCTCACAGACACCTAATATGAAAGCTTTGCTGCAGTACAACCACAAAGTAAAGAATCACACCCCATGCATCAGGATTATTTTGCTACCAACTCACGAGCTTCAGGTCACATCATTAAAATATGACCAACTCAAGTCTATTCATCTTCACCATCCCTGTTGTAACATAAAAACAAGATCAATTGCAAGACTTCACTCAAACAAGGTTCAATCATCAACCGATTCCTTATGATTTCTTCAAGATTTCTAGGCTAAGAAATCTTCACAGAAGGAATACCCAGAACCAGACACACCAAGAAGAAACAAATCCCAGAAAAAAGATGTGATACCACTTGTAAGGAAATGAGAGCATCTCATAACGAACATCTAAGAACAGGATGTCTTTGGTAGGTTTAAATTTCTTTAGATTGCCTCAAAAACACACACAACTATGCCACAAAGCAGAATCAGACATAGTTCATTTCCCATATTGAACTTTAGAGAAAAGTTAATGCTAATTAAGCTAGTTCCAAACAACACCATTAAATAGATTTAATCATGCAGAACCATTAAACATGAAAGATGGAACATAAAACATGAACACATAGATTTACGTGGGGAAAACCCTTTCAGGTGAAAAACCCCACACTCCAAAAGCCCAGATCACCATTGTATTATTCAGCAATAGAATACAGTTACAAATACAATTCAGGCTTTAAGCCTTTACAAGAGATTTACATCTTGTTCCATTCTGGAGAGAATCAGGTAGCATAACCCTGTTCTATTTTTCCCTTCTTCCTTCTCTCACTGTTGCAGAGTGTTCAATGTTCTATTTAACATTCACTCTTTCACAACACTAGGAAGATGATTGGGTTCAAATTCCTCAGTGAACTGCACAGTTACACAACTTGTAACTGTCACTTCCTTTATTGGAACCAATATTTGTGATATGCATTGCCAACACATCAACCACATCACTATCCTGTTCCATTCACTAAGTCAACCTCATCACCATATCGGTGAGACACCATATTAACTCCCACTGATATAATGTAGTCACACTGATATCACTCTATGTGGTCCTTACTGCTGAGTTAGCATGGCTTGCACCAATTATCACTTCTGCCCTGATATCTCATGTCCCACCAAGTCACTACGGACATCATATCAAAATGTTGAGGAGACCCTAAACAGAGTCTCACCAAAACACCAAGTCACCTTCAAAATAGTTCATACTACGATGTGGTCCCACTGCCTTCATTGACTTCAGAGTATCAAAGAGACCCATTTTGGGGTCCTACCGAAATGTTGAGTCCTACCGATGAGGTAACGACCCTCTTATATAAGCTTATCGGCTCATCGAAGAGACCCAGCTAAGGGTCCCACCAATATCCCCAAGTTCCATCGATGAAGGGTGATCGGTCCATCAGGGAGACAAACTTTGAAGTCCCACCGACCACTACAAGTCTAGCCAATAATATTTCCCATCGCCATGTCAAAGAGACTATTGGAAACAAGGCAGATAACTAAGAGGGGTGAATCAGTTATCTCAAATTTCTTTAACTTTCTTTTTTTCTTTAATAATTAGTGCAGCACCAAAACATATAAGCATATGTGATCATAAGAATAGAAATAAAATCAACACACATAACACAAGGATTTTTATGTGGAAAACCCTATTAAGGGAAAAACCACGGGGTGACTAACCCAAGATTGTATTCTTTGTTAAAAGAATAAAGGAGTACAAAACGACACTTGCCAATTAGGGCTCACTGCCTGAGCACATTGCTCACAAGAGGCACACTGCCTACAAGAGACTCACTATCTACAAAACTTATAGAAGGTAATCAAGTGTTTGAACTAATGAGAGGCATCTACAAATGCAAGAGTTCAGTTTCAGTTAGGCATAATACACTGATCTGAAGCACTTCATTCTTCCTTTGTTTTAGTGTTGTTGCTCTGTCACATACCAGACTTGAATTGTTGTTTTCACACTTATCCTTCCTTTTCTTCACACTTTATTTCATCCCTTATTCACACACACACACACACACACACACACACACACACACCTACATACTAGAATCCATCTGGCATATATATCCACATCAAGGATTACACCAACTTTCTTGTCGGCAACAAGAACACTTCAAGATATTTGCAAGTTACTGATCTATCGGCAGAATCCATGCTTGATTTGTGATGCGTATCAAAAACATGAGCATAGAAGTCTTTAATCATGTCGACCAACAATGTATGATCCCCCAAATAGCTTGATCAACACCTTTTACTCATCTGGATTGAAGTCTAATGCTCTGTCGGTCAGTTCTTTCTCTATCTGCTCTGCCTATCTGGAACCCAACACTCAGATGCTCATATATTTTTCATGCTTTATCACTAGAGGCTAAATCTCTAGAATATAGTAGTCATGATACCCCTCTTGACTTATCCAAGTTCATAACTTGCTGAGTTACACCATCTGAGAGATCTGGACCTGATTGTCAGACCTTGTTGCATACTCTGTTCTTGTTCACTAGACCAAAACAATCTTTAATCTAACTTTTGGTATAGGCATACTATGTACTGTAAATGTGTGGGATAGACTTTGTTGCCATCAATGACAATACTCTTGAAGACACACAGTGTCTCTTGCCAACAATCTCCCCCTTTGGCATTGATGGCAACACTTAGTGAAAAATGACTATGTGTCATAGTAAACTCCCCCTTGGCTGATGCTCTGTCTTTTGCACTATTTTACCAGAGCTCCTCCAAATCTGGATTCTACATTTTTCACTACTCCTCACCCCCCCTTTGACATCAATGGCAAAGGACGGAATCCGCATACCAAAATTTTGCAAAAATTGTTCTATACATGGCCGTATAAGTATATATATAAATGTTATACTTACATATACTTAAGTATATCTGTAAAAGTGGCCTTCAACTGTACAAAATCTGTGGCCCAACTCTGCTTCATCCTATCCAAAATGGAGATGTGACCACTCAACAAAAATGCATATGCTTTTACCCTTCTTAAATCTGCCAGATCACTGGTTCGAGCTGTGGTCTCAGCATCTGTCAAGGCCTCACACATTGCCTCCAACATAAGGATAATTATCCCTCTGAGTTCACTCATAATGTTTATTATATCCTTCTTTTCTTTGTTCAGCCTCTTTATTTCATTTATGACGACAATGGCCTGGCATTCTTGATTCATTAAAGAGGTAGTAACGGGATCAAAATTCTAAGATAAACTTGACATTTTACCTTTCTTGTTCTTTCACCTTCTTTTCAATATCCTCTGTCACTTTGGGCCAAGATAGACAAAGTTTGTACATGTCCTCACCATCTTTAAGAGCATTTTCAAGGCTCTTTATTCCAATGTCTAGGGTCCTCCTATCATTAGCAATGAGTCCCTATACTTTAGTGAATCTTTTTCCCAAAAACTCCTTTCAGACCTTTGCTTCTGCTGATTTTTCAAGAGATTCAAAGTGAGTGCTAACAGAATTTACCAAAGATTTTAGGTTCCAGACGGTGACACTGAAGGATCCTTTTGGAATGATGGTATGATCTTCTCCAACATCCCGGATTCAATCTCCAACAGTTCACAGTCTTCCATGTGAGATTTCAGGAGTTTTTCTTTTGCTTTGGCTTGAGCAAAAGATGCTATTTTCATTGTCTGAACCAGAGAGAGAGAGTCAAAATTTAGTGGCCCTTGAAATAGCCCAGGTTCATCTATCTCCATCATTTCCTTGTTTAAGAAGTTCTTCACTGCCTCTACAGTATCTCTTGCCAGTGATTAAGTCTTCTTTGGGATATCAGAACATACATCATTGGTCTTTTCTACTTGTTCTCCTTCTTTTCCCTTAACCTCCTCTTCTTGACTCACTTTCCCCTCTTTTCTTCCTTCTCCTTTAGCTTCAGAATCTGGAATGTCTGCAGTGGGATCCGGAGGAGAGATGTCACCTGAGTTTTCTACTTCATGAACTTCCTCTTCTAGAACAAAGGAATCCAAGTCCTTAGACTTCTCTTTATCTATCTCTTTTGATCCTTCTACACCAGAAGATTCTTCATTGGTTACATTTAATCCTTCAACATCCATGGTAGAAGGTTCTTCATCTATTTCCTCTCCAATAGGAAGATTGAATCTTTTGAAAGCATTCCAAAGGATGTCTTTTGTTTCTCTTGCTACTTGGTCAGTTTCTCCAAGCATAAGTTTATTCATTCTTGCTTTACTCCAGAACTCATCCTTACAATCCTTGAAAATCACGTCCATTTATTTTAGAGTGATAGATGGATAAAGATGAATCATTATTTGTTCCTGAATCTCTAGATCTTTTTCCTTTGCATTCTCTTTTCTTAGTTCAAGTACCTTCTCTAGACTTTTGGGAATTAAGGATATAATTTTAATGAAAGATTTATTGTAAATATTCAGGTACCTGACAGTAGCTTCTTCCAAAATCCTCTTGTTAGTATCACTGTATTCATCATAGAACTCTGTTATTGGCTGCAGGTTCCCATCCATAGTGGGAAAGAGTGGGCTTTTCAACAAATTCCTCTATTTTTTCTTCCTTATTTTAACTAGCAGACAATTACCTGGATGTTTTCTTCTTCTTCATTTTCTTGACTTCCTCATCAGATTTTGTTTCTTCATCATCTTTAAGGCTTGTATATGACCTTGTGGCTTTGGTCTTTGTCCTCTTTTCTCCTTTTCCGAATGTCTTGACTTCTGGTTTGGTAGCCTTTGAGGTTTTAGGAGTGGCAGGTGTAGAGCTCTTGGAAGATCTAGTCTGGGAGGAGGCTTGTACCAGAGTGTCTCCTTTCTTTGCTTCTTATTTCTCCTTTTCAGCCTTCTCCATCTTCTCTCTATTTGCATCTACAGCCTCCTTTGATAGGCCTAATTCTTTGGCAATTTCTTCAACCTCCCTTCTTACTTTCCTCTTTATTTATGACTGTCTTAACTCAACATGTATTTTTACACTTAGCTTTTGAAAGGTGACAAACCTTTCTGCTTCAGGGTCCTTAGGCTGGCTTAATAGGTGTTGAATATGTAGCTCCAAGATTTTTTCATCTACCTCGTATACCATAGGCATTATCCACATAGTTCTGGGCTCAACTGCCTCCATTAGGCATTGATCAGTGTCAACCATGAAGCACATTGTGTCCTTGTATTTCTCAACTATGGATTGAGGTATCCTCTCTGGCTTGCATCATGCTTTGGAAGTTCTTAAAGTAACCCTAGAGAGCTGTGTTATGAGCTTTAGCATCACCAAGTCCATACATATAATCTCTAATCTGGATTGCAACCTGTTTATCATTTTGCCAAACCCAACCACTAGATCCGGGTAGCTCATTCATATAGTAGAAGAATAGACACAGTATTAGACAACCATATTTAAAGGAATTCTTCTTATCATTTTTGATCTTCTGTAGGTTTTCTAACAGTTGATTTAGGATAAGTTCACATAGGTCATAATCTACATCTTCCCTCAACATCTAATATGCTGCATAGATTGTTGTCCCAGACACATAATTCTTCCTACTAGAATGATAGATCTTGTATCTGATTATCATTGAGAAAAACTTGACATCCGGATCTGTGATGTCATCTATGGTCATTGCTCTTTTATCAAATTTAGATCCAGTGGCTTCAGTTACTATTTGGTTCTTGATAGATTTAAGTGTAGGTAACCCACTAGATTAGTGCAGTCTAGTCACTACCCTGATGGAATCTTTAGTTATTTTGAAGGGCCTCATTAACCACATGAAATTATCATGCATCCTACTTAGGACATACTGGACCCAATCATCTTCTGCAAAACATGGAAAGTGTATGCAATGTCTGAAGTGTTTATCCCGAAGGGCTTTGAATTCAGGTTTGAGTTTTAAACTCTCATCTATTAGTTGTTTGTGATAGATGTCCATCAATTTTGAGTCTCCAAATTCGTCAATGTTGGCATGGATATAGACCCTAACATCTTCTACATGTAATACCCCATGCAGAATGCTATAAAATGTGCCTAAAGGATCAACTTCTAGAGATTTATACGGATGTTTCTTGAATTTAGGACACGGCCTATCAGTGATCTTGACAACAATTGGAGTAGCCATTTTGCAAGAGATTCAGAGAGAGATTTTCAAAATGGAAGTACCTTTTCATGCTTTAAGGTTTAAGATAGGAGCCGGAACAAGTCATTTGTTGAATTCAATATTCCAGTTGATCTTTGAGTGAATTGTAGAAAATTCATTGCAAAGCTCTTCTTTTCTTCTTCACAAATGCAAGTGTGCAAATGATGAGTGAAAGAACCCTTTTATCCTTGTGCAAACCCTAATTTCCTTTTGTAATAAATGCACAACTTAAGTTATCCAGTTACCCTATTTTAAGAGAGATCTTCTCGAATCATTGTGCTGAACTTAGAATCATTGTCAGTGAGGATTGACAATGTATCTTCTTTTCTTCAATCATGCCATGGGTCCACAGATCAAAGTATTTCAATTATGAATCATACCGGATCTATCTATGAAAATCTTGCTTTACCAAATGGCTGTCAACCCGAATCAACTTGAAAGGTTAAACTCTTGCAAAACTCCATGCGGATCTTTCATATTTTTACTAAGGGTTATTTAGATATTTTTCTGAGAACCCTTTAATCTACAACATTCCATGTGCTGAATTTAGGCACTAATTGACTGGCTGGGTGAATTTGTTTTTCTCTGTGACTCCCCCTAAGCCAGAGCTCACCTTTTTAATTTTCAGAAGGAATATCAGCACCGGATTCTGATGCAGATCCATCCCCAATATTTTTTGTACTCTTCTTTACCCAAATCTTGCTCATCTCATTTTGAATTTCATCCACATTCACTTTACCTTTACCCTTATCTTGTTTCTAATTATGTTCCACCAGACCTTTTCTATCCTAATTTCTACTTCTGCAGAATTTGGCAATATGACCGGATCTATTGCAATTGTAACAAACAACATTTATTTGCTTATTTGATTGATATCCTTTTGATCTTCATTGATTAGCCATATGTCCCATTCTATTGCATGCAAATCATCTACCATTGAATGAATTGGTTATTTGCATATTTCTGCATTCATGAGATTTGTGACCATACCTTTTGTAGTTAAAACATTGTCCAGAGAATGATGGATTAGTTTGATTCATTCTCCTCCTGCACTGAGTTGCTTTATGACGGAAATTGTTGCAATTGAAGTAGTATCCATTGAAGGATGGATATCTTTGAGCATTTGGTTGCCTTACCAGAGGTCTTCTAGGCATGTTTCTTTGATTTCCTGATCCAAAGTTCTTCTGACTAGATCCAGAGCTTTCACCTTTCTCATATCCCGAGCCACGCTTATCATCTACCCTCTTTTGGCTTTCAAAAAGAACTTCAAGTTGGGCTGAGCTTATCTTGAATTTCTCTTTGTATTCATTTGTTGTTTGAAGATCTTGTTTAAGAGTGTCTATCTGATTCTCAAGTTGTTCTTCATTGTCTCTAGCTTCTTCAAGATCTGATTCAAGATGCCTGATTATTCTGTCCATTTTGTGGTAGTCCTCTATTTTCTCTTTGAGGGATTGTTTTAGATTATCTTCAATTTTCCTCTTTTCTTGAATTTCTTGGGTGAATCTCATAACCCCTGATTCCATTTCATGCCTTACCATAATGACTTCTTTTGACAGCTTCTCACATAGCTTATTTTTCTCATCTAGATCTTCATTAGTATCATTGGCTTCACTCTGATTTGCTAATTTTTGAAGTAGTTCCTTTCTCTTTTTCATAGAGATACTAAGTTTTTCTTTTAGCTCATTTATGAAATCATCAGCTTGTTTGAGTCTTTCTCTCAAATTATTGACTTCAGAGTGGGATTGTTCAAGGTCATCTAGGGTAGACTGAAGTTGTTCCTTCATACCATACATATCCATTGAGATTCCCATATCTTCCTCAAGATGTTATGCTTTGTTTAGAGGAACTTAGCTCTAATATCAATTGTTGGAAACAAGGCAGATAACTGAGAGGGGGGGTGAATCAGTTATCTCAAATTTCTTTAACTTTCTTTTCTTCTTTAATAATTACTGCAACATCAAAACATATAAGCATATGTGATCATAAGAACAGAAAAAAATCAACAAACATAACACACGGATTTTTATGTGGAAAACCCTGTTAAAGGAAAAACCACAGGGTGACTAACCCAAGATTTTATTCTCTATTGAAAGAATAAAAGAGTAAAAAATGACACTTGCCAATTAGGGATCACTACTCGAGCACACTGCTCACAAGAGGCATACTGCCTACAAGAGACTCACTGTCTACAAAACTTACAAAAGGTAATCAGGTCTTTGAACTAATGAGAGGCATCTACAAATGCAAGAGTTCAGTTCCGATTAGGCACAACACACTGATCTGAAGCACTTCATTCTTCCTCTATTTTAGTGTTGTTGCTCTGTCACATACTGGACTTGAATTGTTGCTTTCACACTTATCCCTACTTTTCTTCACACTTTATTTCATCCCTTCTTCACACACACACACCTACATACTGGAATCCATCTGGTATATATATCTACATCAAGGATTACATCAACTTTCTAGTCGGCAACAAGAACACTTCAAGATATTTGCAAGTTACTGATCTATCGGCATAATCCATGCTTGATTTCTGATGCGTATCAAAAACATGGGCATAGAAGTCTTTAATCATGTCAGCCAACAATGTATTATCCCCCAAATAGCTTGATCAACACCTTTTACTCATCTGGATTGAAGTCTAATGCTCTGCCTGTCTGGAACCCAACACTCAGATGCTCATATCTTTTTCATGCTTTATCATCGGAGGCTAAATGTCTAGAATATAGTAGACATGATACCCCTCTTGACTTACCAAGTCTGCAACTTGCTGAGTTACACCATCTAAGAGATCCGGACCTGATTGTCAGACCTTGTTGCATACTCTGTTCTTGTTCACTGGACCAAAACAATCTTCAATCTGACTTCCGGTATAGGCATACTATGTACTGTGGATGTGTGGGATAGACTTTGTTGCCATTAATGACAACACTCATGAAGCCACACAGTGTCTCTTGCCAACAGAGACAACTAAAGGGGTCTTGCTAAACTGCCGAGTCACTTCGACATAGTCAACAAACCACTATGTATTAGGTTGTTGAAGAGACTACTTGGAGGCTCTCACCGATACACCATGCCTCTCTGATAGACTTCACTTGAATGCCAGTACATTTGAAGCACTGTTTCTCAACTTCATTTTCATTTTAGTTTAGTCATTTGTAGTTCCAACATTTTGTACCACATTTTGTCACATCTTCATATTAGATCTCATGGAGCAGGAATTAGCACCTACATTATATCATCTACATCATATTCATAATTCAGGTCATTTGGAGTTGTCTGCTAAAAGTTATCACTACTAGAAGATCATCTTTTTTCATAGAGCAGAGCATTCAGATAGTCTGTTGAAAGAGAAGGTTTGCGGAGCACTTTCATGACTTGTGGAGCATAATGGAACATCATACATGGCACATATGGATAAAATAGACCTTCCTTGAGGTCCACACCAAGTTTCATTCATTTGCAGAGCAATACTAGATGTTGTAGGCTGACCTACCTTGTTTCTACACGTTACATCCTTCTTTGGAGTTTGTAACTATTGATGGGTGTTTTAGCACGCAACAACACAGGTATGATTGCTGGTATCACACCTCTCTTGAAAAAGGTATCCTATCCAAGATAGGACTTCCCCAAGGATAATACAACTAGGTCTTAGCTTGCTTGGAATGACTCAGTGGTATGTCTAGCTATGCCAACAAGGGGTCTTACATGAAATGCACGGTTTATGAAAAGATGACATCAATGCAAGTGCAGAAACCCTAAGTGGTTCAGACTGTGAAGTCGGAAATTTTAGCAGATGATCAATGTAAGGCTACTCAAATCCTAAATCTACCAAACTTTATGTAAAAAAAATGCAAAAGGAAAGGGAGAGAGAAAGGGATAAGGGATCCTAAATGATAGTCACAACAGGGAAAAATGCTGCAGATAGACAAATACTTTCAATAAACCATTCCTTGTTTCACCAACATAGGAAACCCACAATGTTGTAAGAAATGATGCACTCTTCAAAGGATCCTTATGATTTTCAAATTGCATTCAATCATTAAACACCTAGACAATGGCATAGCTTAACTAGTGGAATGCAACCGGACTATATTCAATGACAGGGCCTAGGCTAACTATACATAGCAACTTACCATCAACAAGCACTAATAGTATGGACCAAATCATTCATTCGATATCCTAACATTTACCCATCATTGCAAAAGCACAACTAATTAAATTTAGATTGACATGAACCATGAAAACCAAAGAGGATAACACAAGAACACAAATTCCTAGCAACCTGCAAAACTTGCTTTGTAATGATCACAATTTGGCAGAGTCTCAACAATTTAGTATCTATTATTACTTGTTACAGTGAGAGAATGATGGCCCTTTTATAGACAAGGCACCATACTGAGTTTTTCAATAGAAAGTGGAGATTAACTCAACATCAACGGTCTAGATTACATGGCATTTAATGAAGTACAACAGTTTATTACATTTTTGGATTTGCATTTGTCTTGTAGGAAAAAGACAAAATACAACTTGCAAATACATTGAATCTGGACAAAATGGATACCCATTTGGTTGTACATGATGAAAAGTCAATTTTCAAGGCCTAATGAAGCCAAAATAGAGTCACATGACACTTGAAAACTTGAGCTGATGTGGATTCATGGGATTCCAAGTGCTAATTGGATCAAAAGGAGTATTTTGGTGAAGGTATATGCGACAAGATGCCTGCTGGACTGATTCTTGATGACTGGACTGCTGGAGCAGCTATATGCATGTCTTGGACATTGGACTGGATTTGCAAGAACAACAATGAAATAGACTTAATCTTGTATGTCTTTAGCTCCTGTAGCTCATCTCCATCATCTTGGACATCATACTGACTTTCTCTTGCAGGTGTAACAACAATTTGGTTGGTAAAATGTCAATTCTGCAGTTCTAGGTCAGCACTGCACCTCTTGTGTGTTCACCTCCCAAGATGGCTCCAATGGGGTCCTTTATCCTCTTAAACTTGAAATCAATGAGACAAAGCATCAATTTCATCTAAACAATTCATCTTCCATCAATTTGAACCAAAATATGTCCATTTGCAGTCACGAATTCAGTCAAAACGACTCATTGTCAATGTTGCTTCCTTCTCATTGTCAATGTTGCTTCCTTATAGTCCTATTCACAAATCCAGTGCTTTTTGCATGATTTTCTAAGTTTTTTACAAGTACCCATTTGGCCAATATATTGATCTAGAAAGTTTTTACAGTCATTAGGATCCATTTGGGAACTTTTATTTCATGTTTTTCTAGCCTTTTCTGTAAAAAGCAAAATTTTTGGGGGTCACCGACCTTTTATGTGCAGTGGCATTAATTTTCGTAAAACATGCCAAAAATCTACACAAACTTGGTAAAATGTTCATCATGATGTGACAAATAGATATGCAATTCAAATCCATCAAGAAAATCCAATTTGTTCCTTGAAAAACTCAAAATTTGGCCCAAAATACCAAAAAGCCTTGATTTTACTTTCAACCGACCTAGCGAGGATTTTGGGTTCAACTGACCTTGCGGTGATTTTGGGTCCAACCGACTAGTAATGTTTCATGAGGTCGATTGGTGTGAATTTTAGCTCAAGTCAGTGGCAAATGAATTTAGTGCAAAGTGTAAAGTGTTAAGTCAGCGCTGATTTTTGATGCGATTGACTTTGCGCATATCTTGAAGCTGTCCGACGGAGGTCAGTTGACAACATTTTTAGGACAAGGTCAGACCATGGTGATTTTCGCGTAAGGACTTAGTGGTGGGATTTTTGAAGACTGTCGACTATTTTTATGTTTTGGGTTGGTCAAGGGCACTTTTAGCATAAGGTCTGTGGAAGTTGTTTTTAGCACAAAAGTTGGTAGGAGGTAGTTTTAACACTTTTTGTAGTTGGGGTCATTTTTAGCACTAGATTTTGAATTGGCCAAGGTAAAAGTATATGGACCCCTTAGTAAAATCTGATGAAATTTGACGTGATTTTTCAACTCTAAGACCTGGAAACTAGGAATTTCAACATGACACATCCTGCATAAGCAATTTCAAGGGCAATATCTAGTGACATAGGATTTTGGAACAAAATGTAGTAACACCCAATTTCAGTGCAAAAGGCAACAAATGACTACTTCCTAAAGCACAAGACCACTCAAAACACCTCCAAATAATATCAAATCACTCCAAACATGCAAAATACCCAAATTTGGAACAAATCATGCACTCTAAGCACAAATTCACTTTCTCATCATCATAAGTAACAAAGGTTGAGACTCCAAGCCAAATCAAAAGAGGGGGTCTCCATTTGGAAAAAATGGGGCACGTGTGCAAGGTACAACAATTGGTGACTCTACTGGAAAAATGCTCTAGAGCATTTCTAAGATAAACCTTTAGTTTGAACCTAGAATCTCTATGTTTCCCACACATTAAACGAGAAAGCATGATATCCTATCAAAGAATCAAAGACCACTAACCAATGCAACCATCCATATCCTGAAAACCTGAGTGTGTGCAATTACATTTATTCCCATCCTTTGGCAACTAAGTTCACCCAAGATCCTTCATGGTAAGCTATGAAGTTGGGATCATTTTACCATTGGAGAATGTTCAGATGCTAAGATGTGAGGAGCCTTGATAGAAGCAAAAGATGATTCTTCCAATAATAATTCTTCTATAGTGATATTCTTTCTTGATAATACCTTTGATGATCTTTGATGATAATAATCTTCAAATAATATTCTTCATACGAGAGTCTTCAAATGATAATCTTCACATTGATACTTTGTAATGTGTTTGGTGTTGAAAAACACCTTTTATTTTCACCCAATAGGCTAGCAATACTTAGTACCTCCTGCCACTCTCATCTATATCTGCAGAACTGGTGTTGGTGGTAAAAATGGAAACCCAAGATTTTCACTTAACACAAGATCACCCAGACTTACTCAGCTACTTCAGGATTATTTAAAGTGTGAGAGATATATGGTTAGAAAATATTTTAGGTACACCAACTAATGACTCATTTCCCATGAACAGACATCATAATCCTTGGCATAATAAGGGAACCCACAACAAGACCTAAGTAGAACTTTATCTTCTCAAAGAAATACTCCAGATTACTTACCCAACAAAGAAACACTCGTAGGTCCGCATAACTGTCACCGCATTCAATAAATGGAGAAACCCAGCAAAGCAAGTGCAAAGCAAAAGCAAAGAAAGAAAGGAACTAACCTAAACAAAGAAAACTACTCTAACCAAAGAGAAATAAAAGCAACAACTAGCAACTAAAGAAAAGACAAAAACGGAAAGAAAAAACTAAACTAGAACAATAAGAAACTACCAAAACCTAACTAAAAACAAGCAAGACTATGTACAAAGACCTTAGACAGCAAGTATTTAACTTCCCTGCAATTTATTTCTCAAGACATGTAGGAGTAATAGGGTGCAGGTCAATGTCCTAAGTATGGCAAATTTATCTTTGTACTCTAAAAAGTAAGGTATGGGTAGGTTGGGCTCATGTTTAGGGTACCAATCACATAAGATCAACAATTGGGGCAATTGATTAGGGCCGTGATCAATCCATATGCAAGTTGCTTACCTAAATCACCATAATCAAATTGATAATCATTAAAACTGAGTGAAGAGAGGGAAGATACAACCTAACTTGCAGTATCATCAGTCAGAGATGTGAGTTCATCACCTTGTTGCATCGTGCCACCAAATATCTTCTCATCTTCGGGAGGTCTCAACCCATGTTTAGCCATATCATGTGCATATGATACCTCTGGATCACTGAATGCTGCAACAATCTCCCAAGAAAATAAGAAGTCTAGACAACCTTCGTCAAGATGTGGATTATCTGGATGAATTCAACATGAATTGGCTAAAGTAAAATCTAACATATGTGGTGAATTGCCATGCAGTAGCATATCCTTGCTCATTCTTGACACCAATTCAATGATCTAGTCAAGTGACTGAGATGAAAATGCTTCCAAGCCATCACTTTGCATGACAGTTTGATTTTTCTTCTCAAATTGTAGATTTATGTTCTCATCTATCATCAGTAGGTCAGCATCAACCATGTGTGGATCTTCTTCTATGCAAGTATAAATAGGATCAGCCTGGGGAACATGTGTTATACTTGAATCTACTTTATCAAAATTAGTCACATGCTCTGATAAAACTTCATCTACACCAATCAACAATATTCCTCTTTGAATTAAGGGATGACATTGGGTTGGCAATTTATTGTTTGCAGCAGCAACAAGGTCTCTTTCTTCTTGCATTGCTGGATTTATGATGTCAATGCTGCCTTGAAGTGATGCATTTTCCTGATTTTCTGCATTTGACTTAGCTGAAAACTTTGTGGGAGTAACTGCAGTGATCTAATATGACTGATCTTTGTAGTTCACTATGCTGATATACTTAGAATCTTGATCATTTTTCATCAAACAAACTGATTGTGTGGCTCAAGTGTGTTAATTGGAACAATTTTCTGCATTGCTGTCCATGATTGTTCTTCATTTGGAGGATTGATTTCTTCTTGTTCTTGCACACATCTGATCTAATCTAATTATTGTTCTAACTCAAAATTATCAGCCACCTATAAGGGACTGCTGTTCTATAACTCTGTAGAAACAAATTCAGTCTTAGGACTTGATGTCTGTGAAACATTTGATTGTTGATCTACATCTTCAACATGACTATTCATGAGGGCTGATTCATTATGTGCCTCATTCATTCCCTTAGTAGTAGAAATCCAATCTTGCACCTTGCTCTGTTTGTTGTCCTATGATTGCAAACTTAGTTTTAACCAAGTTGGAACATCATACTCTTATGATTTGTCTGACTAACAAAGAGACTTTAACCAGTTGTGAATCTCATATTCATTAGTTGGATGACCTTGTCGACTGTGATCACTTATGAATGGTGGATTTATAGCTCCAGCAACATCAACTCTTTGAGTGTTCTGAACTGAGACATGATCACCTACATATGCATCCATCCATTTTGAAACTCCCTGCAAGGTCTTGCTCTGAATATATCTATCATATCCACATATTGCTTCAGGCTTGTAAACTTAAAAAATCGGAACCAATCCCTTCAGATGCAGGTCCAACCTTTGGAGGAAGGTCAAATAATCAATCTTGTCATGCAATTCTCCAGGATGTATAGTGCAGACCTGAGGTGAACTAAAATCAAGCAAGGTTAGTGGAGGATACCTCACCTTGATTTGCCTATCTAACACTTCTTTGAAAAATGGGATGTTCACTTGGAAGTTCTCTTCATGATACTCCTGCTGAGATGGTCCTTTGAAGAATGAAGGGATTTCATAACTGAAACCCTTATGTGTACCCATTGGAACTAAATCTCTTGAATAGTCAATTCATTTCAGTGTGTACAATGAACCGATAAAACTAAAAGTCTGCATAAAATCTTTGTTCATGCCCTCCTTCTAGCGCCAATTTTTTTGATGGGTGTTTTAGCATGCAACAACACATGTATGATTGCTGGTATCACACCTCTTTTGAAAAATGTATCCTATCTAAGATAGGACTACCCCAAGGATAATACAGCTAGGTCTTAGCTCACTTAGAATGACTTAGTGGTATGTCTAGCTGTGCCAACAAGGGGTCTTACATCAAATGTAGGGTTTATGAAAAGATGGCAGCAATACAAGTGTAAGTGGTTCAAACTGTGAAGTCTAAAATTTTAGCAGATGATCAACGTAAGGCTGCTCAAATCCTAAATCTACCAAACTTTATGTAAAAAAATGCAAAAGGAAAGGGAGAGAGAAAGGGATAAGGGATCCTAAGTGACAGTCACAATAGGGAAAAATGTTGTAGATAGACAAATACTTTCAATAAACCATTCCCTGTTTCACTAGGATAGGAAACCCACTGTGTTGCAAGAAATGATGCAATCTTCAAAGGATCCTTATGATTTTCAAATTGCATTCACTCATTAAACACCCAGACAATGGCGTAGCTTAACTAGTGGAATGCAGTCAAACTATATTCAATGACAGGGCCCAGGCTAACTATGCACATCAACTTACCATCAGGAAGCACTAATAGTTTGGACCAAAGCATTGATCAGATATATTAACATTTACCCATCATTGCAAAAGCACAACTAATTAAATTTAGAATAATATGAACCTTGAAAACCAAAGAGGGTAACGTAAGAACACAAATTCCTAGCAACCTGTAAAACTTGCTTTGTATTGATCACAATTTGACAAAGTCTTAGCAATTCAATATCTAATCTTACTTGTTACAATGAGAGAATGACGGTTGTTTTATAGACAAGGCACCATACCGAGTTTTTCAATAGACGGTGGAGATTAACTCAACACTAAAGGTTTAGATTACATGGCATTTAATGAAGTACATGAGCTTGTTATATTTTCGGATTTGCATTTGTCTTGTAGGAAAAAGACAAAATATAGCTTACAAATACATTGAATCTGGACAAAATGGATACCCATTTGGTTGTACATGATGAAAAGTCAATTTTCAAGGCCTATTGAAGCCAAAATAGAGTCACATGACACTTGAAAACTTGAGCTGATGTGGATTCATGGGATTCCAAGTGCTGTGTTGGAACTGAAAATTTAAATTTGGTGAAGAAGCCTGTTTTTGGCTTAGAAAGACCCAGAGACCAACCCTTTTACAAAGAGAAAGCTTGCTCTTATATCCAATACTTTTTCTTGAGATTGCTCCTGCAGCTGACATTTGTTTATAGTTCTAAGTTTCACTGTTGTCCTATATTGCAACAAGAAGGAAGATCAAATCTATGCTTTCTTACTTTTATTTTGTTGAACTTGCATAATAGAAAGAATTTGATCTTGGGCTCTAACGCAACAAAATATCTCATTCCGTCCAATATTTTGCTCCAAACAATTTTTCCCACACAAATCATTAATTGTCTAGCATAAAGAAATTTCCCTTCAATTCAAGTTACAAAGTTCCCATGCCAATTATTTGGCTCTAAGATGTAGATTTTAACATCCCACACAAAGCTCTTCATACCAGCACTAAACTCCAAAAGAGAATAGGCCAACAATAATGTTTTGGTGGAAATACTATTTGAAAAGAAACAATATATTCTAGCACATAGCTTCATATGGACACCTTGGGCACTTTATAAAATAACTTTTATCTCTCTCATTCACGGCTTTCACGTTTGCATTAGAAAATATTAAAATACTCACGGGCTCTTCTCACTTAAAGGTTAAAACTTTAGGTATTAATATTTACCTTGGCCCATTAAAATAGGTATGCTTGAGCCTTCATATTCCCCTTGATATATATGTCAACCCCAATACTTTACTCATACCATGGGGCTCACCACACTCAAAACACTTAACAACAAAATAGAAACTGCTAGCTATTTGTAGGCTACAGGGAGTATAGAAACTACAAAAAACTTCTCACAAATACCCTTTTACCCGATATGCACCAAGAAGATGCCATATGACGATTGTTTTCTGCTGCTTCAGTCTCTATTTTTGTTATCAATATGAAGTTAAAAAAATAGGCAACTTGGAATGCAGGGAAAACATATTTTTCTGTGGCTGTACGATTTTGAAGAACAGGAGGGAGATCTGAACTTTTTGATACGCATTGTGGCTTTGAAATTTTTACCCTTCCTTTCCTGGAAAAGGTCCTGTTGCACTTGGGAAGCTTGATAGTAAGCCTCTGAGTTTGTAGATTAGAATACTGACAAATTTTTTGATGATAAAGATCACATGAATTAAAATGAAGAATGGATTCTTCCAAGATTTTAGATTATGCACAAAATGGATTGTTATTTCTAGCAAATCAATATCAAGTGAATTAATTGGTTTTATCTTGTGGTAAGCATTGTGAATTTCAAGATCCATTGCTACAAAACTTTACCGTCACAGAGCATGATCAAATATAGAACAAAAATGTTTTGATAAGAAACGTAATAAAATACATATGTTTAATTAAAATGCAAACAAAAGAGAGTAAGGTGCATGTATACAGACTAGGCTGTGATTAGATGCCCAATAAGAAAAGCATGGTCACTATTTAAGGGTTGATAGGTAGTGACAGCTGGCCTCCTTGAGGCAGTTAGTTAGTTTGAGTCTTGGTTATGTTTTCAAGAAGGTCTGATAAGACCAAATGCATGTAATAAGGTCATGTTGATCATGATAAGATCACGCTGACCATGCTTTTACTATTTTTAGTTAGTTTGTTAGAACAGCTGTCATGCTGTAGGATCGGTTGGATCTCCCAGCCGCCTGGAGAGTTCCCAGCCGCTTGGAGTCGGGTCAGTAGTACTCGTAGGAAAATCTATTTAAGCATGAGGATCGGTTGATATTGCATACAGATAGAGATATCATCGATCAAGTTAGATTGCACAGAGTGAGACACAGAGAGAGAGACTGATCATTGTAATTGCATCTTTGAAATCAATAAAGAGATCCTGTTTGCGTTCTTTCTCTGGTTGGATTCCATTGTTTAATCGATTTGCTGATCTGGTGGTTTCATGGATATGCTGATCCATTCCACCGGTTGATTCGTCGAATCGGTGGAATGGTTGTGTACAGTAGAGTAGGAGGTAGTTTGTTTTCTGTTTGCATGCAGGTGTGCAGGATCACGGTCGACAGATGTTGAAGACCCTAGCATGGGTATGTGCTAGGTCGAGTTGATAAGTTTGAGTTGGAAGATCACCCTGAGAGTGGATCGGGTCATCCCTGGAGGATTGGCGAAGTGAAATTTCGCTAAGGTTGGGAGTTCGTCAAAACGGCTTCATCAGGATATTTTGGTTTATATCCTACAGTCGCTTTGGACGTCGTCATCCGGATAAGTGAAGATGAACATGATGCAGTTGAGTGCATGAAGTGAATGTGCGTCGGGGTGATCATCATCAGGAGTTGCCGAAGAGGAGTGCATCGGCATAAGGTAAAAAAATCAGGTCATGAACTGCTGAAGTTTGCATGTTGCAAGTGCATCAGGATGTTTTAAGTCGGATATATACTCAGTGTATATATCACCGTCAGGATCATCTCTCGGGGGTGCCCATCATCCGCGTATCACTAGCTGATGCGGGAGTGAAAGTTTAGTTTTTTTGACTAAGTGTTGAAGAGGTCGTCAGGATATTGTGTGACGTCATCGTCATCAGGATATGACGTCATCGTCATTAGGATATTGAGATATCACTCTATGCAAGTTTATCCTGCTGTCGCTAAGGGTGTAGGTATCGGCGTAGGCTCTCGGCAGAAAGTTGTGTTAACATCATCAGGAGGTCTCGAGGGAACCGGATAAATCATATCATGATGCTGTTGCTTGTGTCGTCGGCTAGCGGAGCATCGAAGGGAAGGTGCTGAAGTGGTCGTCATCAGGATATTTGGAGCAACCGGATATTTGATATCCTGCTGACGAAGGTGGTGTCGCATATCATGATGATGCCGCTAGTGTTTGGCGCCCGATGAACAGTGCAACAGGAGGATGTTTGCGCCCGTTGAGTATCATGATGATGATGATAGGCGACAGGCGGAGGAGGTGAACAGTAGTCGGCAGGAGGATAATTGTGATCGTCCGAAATATGATGATGCTGTTGGTGTTTACAGGAAATATGATGATGATGCTGAGCCGATAGGGATTTTTATCATGCTGTTTGTATTATTGGCTCCTCCTTCCTGTTAGTTAGCTTCCGTTGCGTTTCACTCTGCATCATAGTGGTATCAGAGCAAAGGTTAGGATCTTCTGGAAAAGATAGGCAGGATGTCAGACGAAGAAGGAACATCTGAGGTTCCAGCAAGGATGACCAACGCTGAGTTGGCAGTTCTGGTGAAGAAACAGATTGCAGAAAGCAAGGCCGTGAAGGCTCAGAATCAGGAATTGAAAGATGAGTTAGCAAAGTTGAGGAGCAGAGTAGGTTCTGGTAGAGAAGAAGATAGGGAAGAAGAAGAGATCCCTAATTGGAGCGAGGAGGTCGTTCCTGCAGACCAGAGACCACTGTTGAACGCCCTCAAGGCCATGGAGAGGAGAACCATGGATGTGAAACTGGATTTGCCAGTGTTTACAGGTAAGATGGACCCTGATTTAGTGATGGAGTGGATAGACTGTTTGAACAATTTCTTTGTAACAGAGGAGATACCAGAACAACAGAGAGTGAAGATAGCACAGTCAAAGATGAAAGAAGCTGCCTTGACATGGTGGAATTTTGTTCAAGATGATAGAGTACAGGAAGGAAAACGTAGAGTTGCCACATGGAAGAAGATGATGGCATTAGTAAAGGAAGCTTATATCCCATTGGATTACAGTATCCAATTACACAAGAGGAAGCAAAACCTAAAACAGAAGGAGCTAGATGTCAGCTCATATACAGAAGAATTCATGAAACTCTGTATGAAGACAAAGGTAAAAGAAAGTGAAGAAGAGAAGGTAGCCAGATACCTTAATGGATTGAGGTTTAATATTCAGGATGATTTAAGTCTGCATAATCCAGATACAGTTCAAAAATGTTTCCAGTTGGCATTGAAAGTGGAAGAGAAGTTAAAGAGAAAACAAGAACAAAACAATAGAGGAAGAGGATCAGCCCATAGAACAAGGCAAACCAATGAGAGTCAAGAAGACACTGGTAAAGGACAGGGACAGTCTGATTTTAGAGGTGGATGGAAAGGTAATAAAGGCAGATTTGGAGGTGGTAGAGGTTCTACTTCATTTTCAGGAAAGTGTTACACCTGTGGTGAGTTTGGTCATCCATCTTTCAAATGTCCAGAAAACACAGGTTCATCATCCAGAGATGATAGAATGAGTGACAAGAGAGTACAACTTGTGAAAGAAGAGAAAGAAGAGCAAAGTGTGCAGAGTCCAAACACTTATCAAAAGGATAAGGAGGCTGATAATTATGGATACCCAGAAAGTGGAGAATCTCTGCTGATGAGAAAAATAGTGACTACCATGAAGGTACCTGACAAAGAATCCCCACAAAGAAGAGCTCTTTTCAAGACCACATGCAAGAGTAAAGGTAAAGTATGTAAGGTTGTCATTGATACTGGTTCAACAGACAACATGGTATCTCAGGAAATGGTGGATAAACTGAATTTGGAAAGGATTCCACATCCACACCCTTACAAGGCATCTTGGGTGAGTGATAGTCATTCACTTTTTGTCTCTGAACAGGCATATGTGGATTTTCAGATTGGAGCATATCAGGATAGAATTTTGTGTGATATTTTGCCCATGGAATGTTGTCACCTACTGTTGGGTAGACCATGGCAATTTGATCGAAGGGTACTGTATGATGGGTATGCTAATACCTACACCATCCAGAAAGATGGGAAGACTATTAAGTTGATGCCATTGCAGGCAAATGCTGCAATACAGAGGGCAGCCCAAGTCATTTTAATGGGAAAGAAGGAATTTGTGCAGAAGCCTATAGGAGCAGGCATGCAGGCAGTTGAGAACACTGCAGGGAAAGGAGTTGTTCAAGACAACAAGCTGAAGAAAGTTTCAGTTGTGACTGACAGAGGTCAGCAGCAGGTTCAGAAACAGGTGTGTAAACAGTAACCAGTTGAGAGGAATGACAAGGATGTTGTCATAGTTGGGACTATTGCTTGTCCTATAAAGATTGACAGGAAAACAGAATTGAACATTTCAGCAGTTCAAGAGGCAGTGCAGACAGAGGTTCTGGTTAAACACAGGGTATGTGAGGAAAAGGCCTACATTGACAGGCATGAGGATTTACTTGCCAGAAAGCAAGTTACAGTTCAGAAGTCTTGGAGCAGCCAAGAGCCAGCAGAGGATAAAGCTGGAACAGGTCAGAAGACTGACAAGGCAAAGTGTAAAGGTGGAGGACTTCCCTATCCTAACTCATGGGACATGAGTTATTTTCTTTTGGGGAGTATGGTGCAGAAGCACCTACCTGACAGCTGGCCTCCTTGAGGCAGTTAGTTAGTTTGAGTCTTGGTTATGTTTTCAAGAAGGTCTGATAAGACCAAATGCATGTAATAAGGTCATGTTGATCATGATAAGATCACGCTGACCATGCTTTTACTATTTTTAGTTAGTTTGTTAGAACAGCTGTCATGCTGTAGGATCGGTTGGATCTCCCAGCCGCCTGGAGAGTTGCCAGCCGCTTGGAGTCGGGTCAGTAGTACTCGTAGGAAAATCTATTTAAGCATGAGGATCGGTTGATATTGCATACAGATAGAGATATCATCGATCAAGTTAGATTGCACAGAGTGAGACACAGAGAGAGAGACTGATCATTGTAATTGCATCTTTGAAATCAATAAAGAGATCCTGTTTGCGTTCTTTCTCTGGTTGGATTCCATTGTTTAATCGATTTGCTGATCTGGTGGTTTCATGGATATGCTGATCCATTCCACCGGTTGATTCGTCGAATCGGTGGAATGGTTGTGTACAGTAGAGTAGGAGGTAGTTTGTTTTCTGTTTGCATGCAGGTGTGCAAGATCGCGGTCGACAGATGTTGAAGACCCTAGCATGGGTATGTGCTAGGTCGAGTTGATAAGTTTGAGTTGGAAGATCACCCTGAGAGTGGATCGGGTCATCCCTGGAGGATCGGCAAAGTGAAATTTCGCTAAGGTTGGGAGTTCGTCAAAACGGCTTCATCAGGATATTTCGGTTTATATCCTGCAGTTGCTTTGGACGTCGTCATCCGGATAAGTGAAGATGAACATGATGCAGTTGAGTGCATGAAGTGAATGTGCGTCGGGGTGATCATCATCAGGAGTTGCCGAAGAGGAGTGCATCGGCATAAGGTAAAAAAATTGGGTCATGAACTGCTGAAGTTTGCATGTTGCAAGTGCATCAGGATGTTTTAAGTCGGATATATACTCAGTGTATATATCGCCGTCAGGATCATCTCTCGGGGGTGCCCATCATCCGCGTATCACTAGCTGATGCGGGAGTGAAAGTTCAGTTTTTTTGACTAAGTGTTGAAGAGGTCGTCAGGATATTGTGTGACGTCATCGTCATCAGGATATGACGTCATCGTCATCAGGATATTAAGATATCACTCTATGCAAGTTTATCCTGCTGTCGCTAAGGGTGTAGGTATCAGCGTAGGCTCTCGGTAGAAAGTTGTGTTAACATCATCAGGAGGTCTCGAGGGAACCGGATAAATCATATCATGATGCTGTTGCTTGTGTCGTCGGCTAGCAGAGCATCGAAGGGAAGGTGCTGAAGTGGTCGTCATCAGGATATTTGGAGCAACCGGATATTTGATATCCTACTGACGAAGGTGGTGTCGTATATCATGATGATGCCGCTAGTGTTTGGCGCCCGATGAACAGTGCAACAGGAGGATGTTTGCGCTCGTTGAGTATCATGATGATGATGATAGGTGACAGGCGGAGGAGGTGAATAGTAGTCGGCAGGAGGATAATTGTGATCGTCCGAAATATGATGATGCTGTTGGTGTTTACAGGAAATATGATGATGATGCTGAGCCGATAGGGATTTTTATCATGCTGTTTGTATTATTGGCTCCTCCTTCCTGTTAGTTAGCTTCCGTTGCGTTTCACTCTGCATCACATATGTTTAATTAAAATGCAAACAAAAGAGAGTAAGGTGCATGTATACAGACTAGGCTGTGATTAGATGCCCAATAAGAAAAGCATGGTCACTATTTAAGGGTTGATAGGTAGCTTGAAGTCAAGTTCAAGATCGTTTACAAATGGTGAGGCGCAAGAAAACTCAGCATGAACATTGAAGGGTGAGTTGATAGAGAAAAGAATGCTTGTAAAAGCATTTAAACAGTGGAAGTTTACATGCAGATGTTAGCACTCAAGTCGTTGTTATAAAACATTGATTTCGTTGAACATACAGACTCAGCAAAGATTGCTACAAAGGTGTTTTAAAATGAAAATATGAGTGTAAAGGTAGGCGCAGTTCGCTGCTATTACTCAATGATTTTTTTTAACATTCAAGCATGAAGACAAGGCACTACTAGGGGCATCAATAGAAAGAGAGGCACACAGCCAATATCAAGTTGCCTATGCAAGATAAATTGCCTCTATTGATTCTTTTGTCTGAAATGAGCTTGCAGCTGCTACAACTCACCCATAACTAGTTTGTAGCCATGAAGATATGCATGAGTTGACTCCGTGTGCAATATGATAGTGTTTCAAACCACAGTCAAGTCACTTGTAGCATCAAATGCCCAAACATACTCTCACTTTCCTACTGTTTTGATTTCTATAGCATTCCTAAATTGTCAACTCATTAATGATTCTAATAGAAGAGTAAGACAATTTACCCAATTGCTCTCCTTAATTATCTCATGCTAATTGGAAGTCATGTGAACACCTGTAGTAGTTAACACCTTTGGCAAACTATTGTTTGCCTATAGCAGTCTATTAGCACCTACAACAAACTATACTAAACCTGTAGCAGCTAACTGGACTCTTGTAGTAACTCTGTGATTACTTATAGCATTGCTACAGACAACCTACACCTTGCTACCAAATTGAGTGCAGCCTCCTACAAAATTGCCCAACTGGAAAAACTCACGATTCCTAATTCTATTGAATGCTAATGTTTTTGGCAAATAAAAAACTTTTATAATTTCGATCACTACAAATCCCTCCAGTCACTACAACTCTGGGTTTAACTCTTGAGGCTTTATCCAATGCAATGCCTGTTAGTATTGAAAGTATTTGTGGATAATGACCCTTATTTATTTTGGATGAGAATAATCATATTCTTGTGCTATTCTTAATTTATGTAGAAGACATCAATGCCTTGTTATGTTATGGAATAAATGGTCATTTCTTTTCAGTAATTAAGCATTTTGGAAGTGTACTATTGCTGCAAGGGTGCAATAGTAAAGATGAATTGCATAGTTAAAAAAAATTACCATCTTCATTGGTGATTGGATGTATGGGCACAAAGAAGTTATGTTTATGTAATATATATTTGGCATGCTCATTGAAAGTTTGAAATTGTGTCTAGAAGAAACCTTTTTCTTTTTGCTTTTTAATTTAGAACAAACCTCCTTTCCAAATTACTTCGAAATAAGTTGAATTGTTGGCTATCAACTTCTAGTAATTGAAACCCTGGACTTACGTTTCGATGCATTGTAGCTTTATATTTATTAAATTATTTATCATTGCATCCAGTCACATAGTATTTCATGTTTGCAAAGTAATCTCTCTAGGAAATCCACATTGTCATGGAGTATACTCAACAAAACATATATATTTTGAGTGGTATTGATTTTTGTTTGTCTGAAGTTATTCTTTGCAATTTTTATCTCTTTCAACTATTTAAGATGTGTGTTTGAGTATTCTCAGTTTTGAGCACTTAGATGATTCTGTGAAAGTTATAGGCTTTCCATGTCACATGACACGTCCAATAAGATGATATTTGCTTGGCTAAGGTGTATTATCATCTTCATTTTGTGACGATTTATAGATACATTTTGCTTGGCTGTTCAATGGACTCAAACAACTAGATATAAGATCATGAAGATGTCATAGTAGTGTGTAAATAAATGTATTAGCCCTTTGTCATAAAGCTGACATTATTTTACATAGGATGTAGCCCCAAGTTGGGAGTGATTTCTTGTTGGTAGCAAATGAGCCAAATAAGCTGGCCTTTGGAAAGATACGAGTGTCTGGCTCAGATAAATGAAGTTCTATGTCAAAATAATCTACATAGAACAAGTTGCATAATGAAGGCTTGCAAAGTAGGAAAGGCTTCAGCAGCAATCCATGGAGGCCAAGTATGTTCCAACTTAGATACGAGAAAAAGAGCTTGTCTTCAACATGAAATAAATTCTGAAATGTCAGAATTAAGGACTTCTTTGGCAGCAAAACATAGGTTTGCATTTCATCGAGCCATGCAATGGCCAGCCATGAATATGTTCGAGGAAAACAGGCCAAGGATACTAACCATAAAAGAGAGTCAGCTGATGATGCTTGTCAAGATCTAAGACTGGCATTTTCTATGATAAACGAGCCTTGCAATGATCAAAAGTTGTGCATGAATACAACACATCCATATGTGGTTGAGACCCTATTTTCACCTATTCATCATATGCCAAACAGTGAAGTCTCAGCCATATAAATCGTGGTGCCACAACATCGGCAAGAAGATAAAAGACTCGGCTCGTAAAATCATTGTGCACAGGTTTATAAATAGATAAATTGATGTTAAGCATTTAGGTCAGTATGTAAGCCATTTCACAAAAGGTTTAGGCATATGAATAGCATAAGTAGAGAAGAAATGACACTACTTACAAATGAAGGCACTGCCACTAAAGCCAAGATGCTGCCTTGCCATTATCAAAAGCAGCATTAGAACCAAATCGCCATCTTCTAATTTATAGCACAATTATTTCATTCATGGCGCACAGTAATAAATGTTAAGACATGATCCAAGGGTTTGTAGCAAGAAGCATAAACATCATTAAACTACAAAAGTAAAATAGAACGGGAAATTATTTTGCCTGAGTGAATATAATAAGATCAAAATGGAAAATTGTTTTCAAATCAGAGGTGAATTATTTTTCAAAAGATTTAACCCGATCCAACAAAAGATTTTTGATATTTATCATTCTAAAATAAGATATGGAAAGAATTAATTCAATAAGTAATTATTTTACCTATAAGACATTTTTGGAAGAACATAGAAAGATTGGTAAATATTTTCGCCGAGGAGCTGTAATTATTTTCACTCGAGTGAATTTTGCCCAAACCAAAAGTGAAAAGATATGTGGGTTAATACAAATGAAAAATAATAATTAAGGGAAGGTAAAGAGGAATAATAATTATTATTTTCATGAAGGTTATTGTCAAACCCTAATCAAGGGTAATTATTTTCACAACAAATATGAAAAATATAACTAGCAAATGTGAAAATAAAGATTAATGGCCAAAGAAGAAATAAAATAATTATTTTATTTTCTTCATGATGATACTATAATGAAGGTTAATATGGAATATTTTATTTTCTGCCAAAGGCATTCAACATAAAGGAAAAGATGTTAGGGATTTCTATTGAAAGGATAAAACCCTAAATACATGAGAAAATATACAGAAACAAGGAAATGATACCTCACGAGACAGGTCCTAAGGTTTGCAACAATTCAAATCATATATTGTTTATACATTGTTTATCTAATGATTAATTTGTTTTCTTTACAGGATTAGGGTTGTGTTGAATGTAATGAAGTAGTTCTCAACTGGCGGTTAAATGATCTCATCATGGAAGATTAAATATTTTATCCCAACTTCCGAGGATTGTTAAGTCTTTCAAAATCAAGTCATTTAATTTATGTAATGAATAAGGTCGGTTCTTATGGTTGGTTCAACCAATTATTAACCGTCACCGAAATGAATGTAACAGGTCTGAGGCTTGTTGCATCTCTTTAAATAGAGATCCCAGGACCTGGAGAATGAAGTTAGAATTAGGTTAGGATTAGATTAGACACAAAGACAATTCAAGCATTTTAGGATTAGATTAGGTTAAATTTGATTCAATCTGATGCAAATTTGATCCTTCTATGCAATTTCATTCTGAGAAAGGCTATGGTGCATGATACATTCTAAGGCAGCAGTTGAGGATTCAAATTTGAAATACATTGTGACAGTATCATCTGTTTGTTGTTTTTAATTCAATCAATTTAATTATCTCCATGTCGTTCATTTTTTGATTATTCAATTTGAATGTGTTAAGGATATGTTCAAATTGTCTGTTTACATTTGCTAATTCAGTATAGTTGATTTGATTGGTTTCTCAAGGTGAATTAAATCCTTTCTCATCAATTATAGTAATATTAGAATGCTGAATGGATTACTAAGTATGATTAATTGATTAGGGTTATTAATTTGTCTCCAGAGTTGATCTGATTTATTATTTTGCAAAGTTCAATTGGTTCTTTCCACAAAGATTAAAATCCTTTTAATATTTTGCATTTAATACAGTTATGTCCTTTGGATTATTAAGAATGAATTAATAATTTCTTCCTTGCACATTTGTACAAGTTGCAAACAGTTATATGTGCCAATTAGATTGAGTTATTACCTGATACAAGTTATTTGTTTTTGATATCCTAACTCCGTTGCCCAAATGGACAAGCACCAGTCTAATTATTGATTCATTTTATGTTTAAAATCTTTACTCTATTTTATCGCTATAGTTTAGATTCATTTCATGTTATTTGTTATTTATTTCTGTTAGAATTTAGATTAAATCATTTGCTTTCTTTAGAATTAGTTTACAATATCTTATCTGATTTACAAGTATGCCATTGTAATTGGATAAACTAGCAGCAAACCAACATTGATTGAATCATACAACCTGCTTTGATAATTAAAGGTTCACCCGCCTAGGTTTTAGCAGGACCTAAAGTGCAGGGAGAAGTTGACCGTTAAGGTCAAACTCCAGTCATTGGCTCAAAAACATTGTGGATTTGACTATAGGGCTTAGCATCCCCTTAGAATCCACAACCTGCATTTTTGAGACCCAACAAATTGGCAACTCTGCTGGGGACAGTTTGCCTAAAAATCTAAAGCCATTTGTTATAGAGTCAATCTCAAGTTTTAATCAAAAGACTCTGCTAGTAAGAACCTAGAAAGATGAAATTTTCCTCTTCTCACAAGAGGTGGCGACTCTAAAAATAAAATTGATTGAACATGAAAAAATATAACATACCTCCTTTAGATGCATTCTTTGAACTAAGGAGACATGAAGGAGAACCATTAAATGATGGGTATGCAAATGAAAATAATGACTATAACAGGCCACATGATGAGGGGAAGTTTATTGATCAAACTGTTGTTGACTTTAATAGCATGACTGATCAGGAATTAGAAATGTATTTAGAATGGGGAGAACAATAGATCAGGAGATCACAGATGATACAAAGAAGCAAAGAACTAGATAGACAAATAGTAGGATTGGATAGACAGCTGGCACAATTGGGCCTCCAGGTACTGGAACCACCAAAACCTATCCCTCCGCATAAACAGAGTGGTGATGTCAATTCACATGCACCCTCTCAAGACACATACACCCCATATACTCCAACAGTACCTCATGATCCATACCATAACCTTATCCAACATAATAAGCCACCACAAGAGCCCCAGCTTATAAATGCAAGTAACATTCCTCAATACTATCCACCACTAGGACAGCACTATACCGCGCAATACCAGCAATATATGCCGCATCGCAATGCTTACTATCAGTCTTTATATAAGACAGAGTTTTTACCCACCCACCCACCGCCATATATGGATCAGCAGTGTTGGGAGGAAGAGGAAAATAACCAACAGTGTTGGGAAGAAGAGGGGAATGAGTATTTACAATCAGGACAAGATGACGATGAGGAGAAAATATACATGTCTGAGGATAATTTTCAGGTTTGTTCAAATCCATTGTATGATAACATAGTAAAAGAAGATGAGGTGATACTTTGCCAAGATATTCCTGAACAGGAATTTCATGTGCAATCAGATCTAAATTATGAGAGGGATGAAGTGCCTTCAGATAACCAAAGTAATGTGTCATCTTGTAAACATGTTGACAAAACAGGTGTATCTGATTTTAATGATCTTAAGCATTGTGGTAATGTTGAAAGAGATGAAGAAAATGTTGGAAACATGATGGATGAAGAGGCATATTCACTTGACAGTGATCAAATCTCACAGTTACTCACCATAGAATATCAAAAATATACACATGGGGGTGATTTGAAAGTTCCATGTCCACCATACATATGCTTTGGCAGTGAGGATACTTTGCATGATAGTAGACCATACGATTGGCGTGAAAGGATAACATCAGGATCATATTCAGTTGAGGTAGAAACATCTAGTGATTATGAGTTTCATAGCAATTATTATCCAAAGATAAGTTCTATCAAACCTTGTAATAATGAAGTCTAGGTATCACAGTTGTATGAGGAATACATATAGTGCTGAAGGTAGTGGTGACGACTTTGAATCTGATATAGTACCATTAGATGATGCTAACATTGAAAAAAGTGAATATCAAATACAGTCTAATTTTGCATGTTTTCCAGTTCATATAGAAAATTATCATTTGGGGGATGATAATGAATATTGTTACTTAAAATATCACGATAAAAATGGGTTTGACTTATCATTTGGGATTTCTCAGATTGCGTATGATTTTCAGATGCATAATCATGAAGAATATAGCAACATCAATGAACCATTGTTAAAAAATATGGATATGTTCAACCATGCAAATCTTAGTAATATGACTAGATTTGTTTCATTACAGCATGATGAAAACAAAGTACATGACAGGGGAAAATATAAACCTCTCTTTTTCTGATGGCCTTGAGCCATCAGTTATGATATGGTTTCTCAGAACCATGTCATTTTAGGGTAGAGAGAATAATTGGACTCTGTCGCCCAATGGAGTAGGCACTGGTCTGCTCCTCCAGAGATCTAGGATCTTGCTATGCCCACAAGGGCCATACATCCCTAGACGGAGCCTATGTTGGAACTAAAAATTTAAATTTGGCGAAGAAGCCTATTTTTGGCTTAGAAAGACCCAGAGACCAACCCTTTTACAAAGAGAAAGCTTGCTCTTATATCCAATACTTTTTCTTGAGATTGCTCCTGTAGCTGACATTTGTTTATAATTCTAAGTTTCACCATTGTCCTACATTGCAACAAGAAGGAAGATCAAATCTGTGCTTTCTTACTTTTATTTTGTTGAACTTGCATAATAGAAAGAATTTGATCTTGGGCTCTAACGCAACAAAATATCTCATTCCATCCAATATTTTGCTCCAAACAATTTTTCCCGCACAAATCATTAATTGTCTAGCATAAAGAAATTTCCCTTCAATTCAAGTTACAAAGTTCCCATGCCAATTATTTGGCTCTAAGATGTAGATTTTAACATCCCACACAAAGCTCTTCATACCAGCACTAAACTCCAAAAGAGAACATGCCAACAATAATGTTTTGGTGAAAATACTATTTGAAAAGAAACAATATATTCTAGCACATAGCTTCATATGGACACCTTGGGCACTTTATAAAATAACTTTTATCTCTCTCATTCACGGCTTTCACGTTTGCATTAGAAAATATTAAAATACTCACGGGCTCTTCTCACTTAAAGGTTAAAACTTTAGGTATTAATATTTACCTTGACCCATTAAAATAGGTATGCTTGAGCCTTCATATTCCCCTTGATATATATGTCAACCCCAATACTTTACTCATACCATGGGGCTCACCACACTCAAAACACTTAACAACAAAATAGAAACTGCTAGCTATTTGTAGGCTACAGGGAGTATAGAAACTACAAAAAACTTCTCACAAATACCCTTTTACCCGATATGCACCAAGAAGATGCCATCTGTCGATTGTTTTCTGCCGCTTCAGTCTCTATTTTTGTTATCAATATGAAGTTAAAAAAATAGGCAACTTGGAATGCAGGGAAAACATATTTTTCCGTGGCTGTACGATTTTGAAGAACAGGAGGGAGATCTGAACTTTTTGATACGCATTATGGCTTTGACATTTTTACCCTTTCTTTCCTGGAAAGGTCCTGTTGCACTTGGGAAGCTTGACAGTAAGCCTCTGAGTTTGTAGATTAGAATACTCACAAATTTTTTGACGATAAAGATCACATGAATTAAAACGAAGAATGGATTCTTCCAAGATTTTAGATTATGCACAAAATGCATTGTTATTTCTAGCAAATCGATATCAAGTGAATTAATTGGTTTTATCCTGTGGTAAGCATTGTGAATTTCAAGATCCATTGCTACAGAACTTTACTGTCACAGAGCATGATCGAATATAGAACAAAAATGTTTTGATAAGAAACGTAATAAAATACATATGTTTAATTAAAATGCAAACAAAAGAGAGTAAGGTGCATGTATACATACTAGGCTGTGATTAGATGCCCAATAAGAAAAGCATGGTCACTATTTAAGGGTTGATAGATAGCTTGAAGTCAAGTTCAAGATTGTTTACAAATGGTGAGGTGCAAGAAGACTCAGCATGAACATTGAAGGGTGAGTTGATAGAGAAAAGAATGCTTGTAAAAGCATTTAAACAGTGGAAGTTTACATGTAGATGTTAGCACTCAAGTCATTGTTATAAAACATTGATTTCATTGAACATACAGACTCAACAAAGATTTCTACAAAGGTGTTTTAAAATGAAAATATGAGTGTAAAGGTAGGCGCAGTTCGCTGCTATTATACAATGATTTTTTTTAACATTCAAGCATGAAGACAAGGCACTACTAGGCGCATCAATAGAAAGAGAGGCACGCAGCCAATATCAAGTTGCCTATGCAAGATAAATTGCCTCTATTCATTCTTTTGTCTGAAATGAGCTTGCAACTGCTACAACTCACCCAGAACCAGTTTGCAGCCATGAAGATATGCATGAGTTGACTCCATGTGCCATATGATAGTGTTTCAAACCATAGTCAAGTCACTTGTAGCATCAAATGCCCAAACATACTCTCACTTTCCTACTATTTTGATTTTTGTAGCATTCCTAAATTGTCAACTCATTAATGATTCTAATAGAAGAGTAAGACAATTTACCCAATTGCTCTCCTTAATTATCTCATGCTAATTGGAAGTCATGTGAACACCTGTAGCAGTTAACACCTTTGGCAAACTATTGTTCACCTATAGCAGTCTATTAGCACCTACAACAAACTATACTAAACCTGTAGCAGCTAACTAGACTCTTGTAGTAACTCTGTGATTACCTGTAGCATTGCTACAGGCAACCTACACCTTGCTACCAGATTGATTGCAGCCTCCTACAAAAGTGCCCAACTGGAAAAACTCATGATTCCTAATTCTATTGAATGCTAATGTTTTTGGCAAATAAAAAACTTTTATAATTTCGATCACTACAAATCCCTCCAGTCACTACAACTCTGGATTTAACTCTTGAGGCTTTATCCAATGCAATGCCTATTAGTATTGAAAGTATTTGTGGATAATGACCCTTATTTATTTTGGATGAGAATAATCATATTCTTGTGCTGTTACTAATTTATGTAGAAGACATCAATGCCTTGTTATGTTATGGAATAAATGATCATTTCTTTTCAATAATTAAGCATTTTGGAAGTGTACTATTGCTGCAAAGGTGCAATAGTAAAGATGAATTGCATAGTTAAAAAAATTTACCATCCTCGTTGGTGATTGGATGTATGGGCACAAAGAAGTTATGTTTATGCAATATATATTTGGCATGCTCATTGAAAGTTTGAAATTGTGTCTAGAAGAAACCTTTTTCTTTTTGCTTTTTAATTTAGAACAAACCTCCTTTCCAAATTACTTCGAAATAAGTTGAATTGTTGGCTATCAACTTCTAGTAATTGAAACCCTGGACTTACGTTTCAATGCATTGTAGCTTTATATTTATTAAATTATTTATCATTGCATCTAGTCACACAGTATTTCATGTTTGCAAAGTAATCTCTCCAGGAAATCCACATTGTCATAGAGTATACTCAACAAAACATATATATTTTGAGTGGTATTGATTTTTGTTTGTCTGAAGTTATTCTTTGCAATTTTTATCTCTTTCAACTATTTAAGATGTGTGTTTGAGTATTCTCAGTTTTGAGCACTTAGATGATTCTGTGAAACTTATAGGCTTTCCATGTCACATGACATGTCCAATAAGATGATATTTGCTTGGCTAAGGTGTATTATCATCTTCATTTTGTGATGATTTATAGATACATTTTACTTGGCTGTTCAATGGACTCAAACAACTGGATATAAGATCATGAAGATGTCATAGTAGTGTGTAAAGAAATGTATTAGCCCTTTGTCATAAAACTGACACTATTTTACACAGGATGTAGCCCCAAGTTGGGGCTGATTTCTTGTTGGTAGCAAATGAGCCAAATAATCTAGCCTTTGGAAAGATACGAGTGTCTGGCTCAGATAAATGAAGCTTTATGTCAAAATAATCTACATAGAATAGGTTGCATAATGAAGGCTTGCAAAGTAGGAAAGGCTTCAGTAGCACTCCATGGAGGCCAAGTATGTCCCAACTTAAATATGAGAAAAAGAGCTTGTCTTCAACATGAAATAAATTTTGAAATGTCAGAATTAAGGACTTCTTCTACAAAAAAATGCAGGTTTGTTTGCATTTCATCGAGCCATGCAATGGCCAGCCATGAATATGTTCGAGGAAAATAGGGCAAGGATACTAACCATAAAAGAGAGTCAGCTGATGATGCTTGTCAAGATCTAAGACTGGCATTTTCTATGATAAACGAGCCTTGCAATGATCAAAAGTTGTGCATGAATACAACACATCCATCTGTGGTTGAGACCCTATTTTCACCTATTCGTCATATGCCAAACAGTGAAGTCTCAGCCATATAAATCGTGGTGCCACAACATCGGCAAGAAGATAAAAGACTCAGCTCATAAAATCTTTGCGCACAGGTTTATAAATAGATAAATTGATGTTAAGCATTTAGGTCAGTATGTAAGCCATTTCACAAAAGGTTTAGGCATATGAATAGCATAAGTAGAGAAGAAATGACACTATTTACAAATGAAGGCACTGCCACTAAAGCTAAGATGCTGCCTTGCCATTATCAAAAGCAGCATTAGAACCAAACCACCATCTTCTAATTTATAGCACAATTATTTCATTCATGGCGCACAGTAATAAATGTTAAGACATGATCCAAGGGTTTACAGCGGGAAGCATAAACATCATTAAACTACAAAAGTAAAATAGAACAGGAAATTATTTTCTGTGAGTGAATATAACAAGATCAAAATGGAAAATTGTTTTCAAATCAGAGGTGAATTATTTTTCAAAAGATTTAACCCGATCCAACAAAAGATTTTTGATATTTATCATTCTAAAATAAGATATGGAAAGAATTAATTCAATAAGTAATTATTTTACCTATAAGACATTTTTGGAAGAACATATAAAGATTGGTAAATATTTTCGCCGAGGAGCTGTAATTGTTTTCACTCGAGTGAATTTTGCCCAAACCAAAAGTGCAAAGATATGTGGGTTAATACAAATGAAAAATAATAATTAAGGGAAGGTAAAGAGGAATAATAATTAATATTTTCATGAAGGTTATTGTCAAACCCTAATCAAGGGTAATTATTTTCACAACAAATATGAAAAATATAACTAGCAAATGTGAAAATAAAGATTAATGGCCAAAGAAGAAATAAACTAATTATTTTATTTTCTTCGTGATGATACTATAATGAAGGTTAATATGGAATATTTTATTTTCTGCCAAAGGCATTCAACATAAAGGAAAAGACGTTAGGGATTTCTATGGAAAGGATAAAACCCTAAATACATGAGAAAATATACGGAAACAAGGAAATGATACCTCACAACACAAGTCCTAAGGTTCACAACAATTCAAATCATATATTGTTTATACATTGTTTATCTAATGATTAATTTGTTTTCTTTGTAGGATTAGGGTTGTGTTGAATGCAATGAAGTAGTTCTCGACTTGTGGTTAAATGATCTCATCATGGAAGATTAAATATTTTATCCCAACTTCCGAGGATTGTTAAGTCTTTCAAAATCAAGTCATTTAATTTATGTAATGAATAAGGTCGGTTCTTATGGTTGGTTCAACCAATTATTAACCGTCACCAAAATGAATGTAACGGGTCTGAGGCTTGTTGCATCTCTTTAAATAGAGATCCCAGGACCCGGAGAATGAAGTTAGAATTAAGTTAGAATTAGTTTAGGATTAGATTAGACACAAAGACAATTCAAGCATTTTAGGATTAGATTAGGTTAGATTTGATTCAATCTGATGCAAATTTGATCCTTCTATTCAATTTCATTTTGAGAAAGGCTATGGTGCATGATACATTCTAAGGCAGCAGTTGAGGATTCAAATTTGAAATACATTGTGACGGTACCATCTGTTTGTTGTTTTTAATTCAATCAATTTAATTATCTCCATGTCATTCATTGTCTGATTATTCAATTTGAATGTGTTAAGGATATGTTCAAATTGTCTGTTTACATTTGTTAATTCAGTATAGTTGATTTGATTGGTTTCTCAAGGTGAATTAAATCCTTTCTCATCAATTATAGTAATCTTAGAATGTTGAATGGATTGCTAAGTATGATTAATTGATTAGGGTTATTAATTTGTCTCCAGAGTTGATCTGATTTATTATTTTGCAAAGTTCAATTGGTTCTTTCTGCAAAGCTTAAAATCCTTATAATATTTTGCATTTAATACAATTATGTCCTTTGGATTATTAAGAATGAAGTAATAATTTCTTCCTTGCACGTTTGTACAAGTTGCAAATAGTTATATGTGCCAATTAGATCAAGTTATTACCTGATACAAGTTATTTGTTTTTGATATCCTGACTCCATTTCCCAAATGGACAAAGCACCAGTCTAATTATTGATTCATTTTATGTTTAAAATATTTACTTTGTTTTATCGCTATAGTTTAGATTCATTTCATGTTATTTGTTATTTATTTCTGTTAGAATTTAGATTAAATCATTTGCTTTCTTTAGAATTAGTTTACAATATCGTATCTGATTTACAAGTATGCCATTGTAATTGGATAAACTAGCAGCAAACCAACATTGATTGAATCATACAACCTGCTTTGATAATTAAAGGTTCACCCGCCTAGGTTTTAGCACGACCTAAAGTGCAGGGAGAAGTTGACCGTTAAGGTCAAACTCCAGTCGTTGGCTCAAAAACGTTGTGGATTTGACCATAGGGCTTGGTATCCCCTTAGAATCCACAACCTACATTTTTGAGACCCAACATGCTGATTGGATCAAAAGGAGTATTTTGGTGAAGGTATATGCAACTAGATGCCTGCTAGACTGATTTTTGATGACTGGATTGTTGGAGCAGCTATATGCATGTCTTGGATATTGGACTAGATTTGCATGAACAACAATGAAATAGACTTGATCCTGTATTTCTTTATCTCCTGTAGCTCATCTCCATCATCTTGGACATCATACTAACTTTCTCTTGCAGGTGCAGCAGCAATTTGGTTGGTAAAATGTCGATTATGCAGTTCTAGGTCAACACTGCACCTCTTGTGTGTTCACCTCCCAAGATGGCTCCAATTGGCTCCTTTATCCTCTTAGACCTACAATCAATGAGACAAAGCATCAATTTCATCTAAACAATTCATCTTCCATCAATTTGAACCAAAATATGTCCATTTGCAGTCATGAATTTAGTCAAAACGACTCAATGTCAATGTTCTTCCTTATAGTCTTATTCACAAATCCAGTGATTTTGCCATGATTTTCTGAGTTTTTTTACCATTTTCAAGTACCCATTTGGCCAATATATTGATCTAAGAATTTTTTGCAGTCATTAGGATCCATTTGGGAACTTTTATTTCATGTTTTTCTAGCCTTTTCTTTAAAAAACAAGATTTTTGGGGTCACCAACCTTTTATGTACAGTGGCATTAATTATCGTAAAACATGCCAAAAATCTACACAAACTTGGTAAAATGTTCATCATGATGTGACAAATAGATATGCAATTCAAATCTATTAAGAAAATCTAATTTGTTCCTTGAAAAACTCAAATTTTGGCCCAAAATACCAAAGAGCGTTGATTTTGCTTTCAACCGACCTAGCAGGGATTTTGGGTTCAACCGACCTTGTGGGGATTTTAGGTCCAACTGACTAGTAATATTTCATGAGGTCGGTTGGTGTGAATTTCAGTGCAAGTCAATGGTGAATGAATTTAATGCAAAGTGTAAAGTGTTAAGTCAGCGCTGATTTTTGATGCGATTGACTTTACATAGATCTTGAAGGTGTCTGACGAAGGTCGGTTGACAACATTTTTAGCGCAGGGTCAAACCATAGTGATTTTCACATAAGGACTTAGTGGCGGTATTTTTAAAGACTACCGAATATTTTTATGTTTTGGGTCAATCAAGGGCACTTTTAGTGCAAGGTCTGTGGAAGCTATTTTTAGTGCAAAAGTCAGTGGTAGCTAGTTTTAGCGCTTTTTACAGTTGGGGTTATTTTTAGCACTAGATTTTGAATTGGCTAGGGTGAAAGTATATGGACCCCTTAGTGAAATTTGATAAAATTTGACATGATTTTGCAAATCCAAGACCTAGAAACTAGGAATTTTAACATGACACATCCTGTAGAAGCAATTTCAAGGGCAATATCTAGTGATATAGGATTTTGGAGCAAAATGTAGTAACAGCTAATTTTAGTGCAGAAGGTAACAAATGACTACTTCCTAAAGCACAAGACCACTCAGGACACCTCCTAATAACACCAAATCACTCCAAACATGCAAAATACCCAAATCTGGAACAAATCATGCACTCTAAGCACAAATTCACTTTCTCATCATCATAAGTAACAAAGGTTGAGACTCCAAGCCAAAGCAAAAGAGGGGGTCTCCATTTGGAAAAAATGGGGTGCATGTGCAAGGCACAATAGTAACCTCACGTGGATGATGTAGAGGATTCTATGAGATTGAAGATGATACAAATAAATCTCTAAGATTTATTAGGAAGTCAGTAGTTCTATGATATGATTTAGATAGTTTTGTAGTTTGATTTTTTTCTAGAAGGGCACTTCCATGCAATATCTTGCATATTTGTTGTAACCCAGAAAGTAGTCATGTGAGCCCTTTGATTGTAGCCTACATATTGTTGGCATATAAGCATTCTGGATATATGATATATTGAACATTTGACTCTTCCATTGCATTATATATTTGTGTTGTTTCCGTTGTGTTTACTCTAGCTGCATGGTTTGGACAATTCACTCTATGAACCCTCCGATCTTGACTACACCAAGTGGTATCAGAGTGAAGTTTTGAATCCTTTGGGGAGTGAAGGCATTCTAGAAGATCTTGTGGTGATCAGATCACCGACCTGAGGTAGTCTACTTGTGTTTGTCAATAGAGCACCGATTGTGAGGCAGTTGCTACCCTATAGTCAGATCGCTGAATTGAGGTAGTTGCACTAGATCCTAGGAAGAGATGCCACTAAGGAGGATGTCTATTATGGCCAATGTTGCTGGAAGAATGGAAGAAATGATACAGATGATGAGAACTATGAAAGTTCAATTGGATGTTGTAGAAGAAGATAGAAGAAGAGGACTAAACCCTAGACATGAATATGAAAGTGATGATGATGAGATTCAAGTTGTTGAACAAAATGAAGAAACACTAGAAGAAGAAGAATCAGATTAAGTGAAGATGTTGAAATCTATTTTGAAGATTGGAAAGAGACCTAGAGTGGAAGTACCGAACTATACTAGAAAATTGAATTTGGAGGAATTGATTGATTGGATAAATGACTTGGAGGAATACTTTGAATATGAAGAAAGTGAAGATCAAAAAAGAGTAAGATTTGCAAAGACTAAGTTGAAAGGACATGCTGCTATTTGGTGGAAAGAAGTCTAGTTGGATAGGAATAGGAGAGGAAAAGAAAAGATCATAAAATAGGATAGAATGGTGACAAAGTTGAAGAATCAGTTTATACCTGCTAACTATGAGTTGGAACAGTTGAAGAGATTGCAAAACCTGAGACAAAAGGATAAATTTGTGAAGGAGTATACTGAGGAATTTTATAAGATGATCATAAGGACTAGACATAGTGAAGCAAGCAAGGATAAAGTGGAAAGATACATAAATGGATTGAGGATGAATATTTAAGAAGAACTAAGTCTGGTGAAAATGACAACAATAGAAGAAGCTTATCAGTTTGCATTGAAAATGGAAGACAAGTTGAATAAAAGGCATGAGAAAAGATAGAGAGGTAGAGGAGGTAAATTTCGAAGAGGTAGAACATATTCTAGAGGAAAAAGAGCTTATGCAGAGAACAATAAAGAAAGAAGTCCATACAAGAAGGAAGATAGAGATAACAATGCATACCAGAGACATGATAGAAGTTTCTACCGCAACAGTAGAGGAAATCATAATTCTTACCGCAATGAGGATACAGAAGAGAAGAAAGAGGATTTGATAAGAGAACTTCTAGAGGAACTTGTTTTAAGTGTGGAAGTGAAGGACATAGAGCATTTGAATGTAATCAAGGAAGTACAAGCAAAAGAACAGAGAATAATGCAAGAACAACTTATGTGGAAGAACCTGTTGGATATCCTAGTTCAGTTGGGAAGCCAGAGAAAGGAGAATCATTAGTCATGAGGAGAGAACTATTTCAAGAATAGATAACTAAGGAACCATCGCAAAGGAAAAGTTTGTTCTAGACTAGATGCAAATCAAGAGGTAAATGTTGTGAAGTGATCATTAATAGTGGTAGTACTAATAATTTGGTTTTTGAGGAGATGGTGACTAAGCTAAATCTGGAAAGATTGAAGCACCCTAAGCCCTACAAGATAGCATGGATTCAAGATGAACACAAGGTACTAGTGAATGAATAATGTTTGGTGAAATTTCATATATGATCTTATCATGATGAAGTATTGTGTGATATTATGCCAATGGATGTATGTCATATATTGTTGGGTAGACCATGGTAGTATGATAGAAAAGCTATACATGATGGGAGAAGGAATACCTACACTATAACATTTAATGGGAAGAAGTATATCTTGATACATTTGGAAGATGAGCCTTAGAGTGAAGTATGTGGAGCTTCTAGAATCTATTTTCTAGATGGAAGGAAATTTTTGGATGGATTGAGACATGAGAATATGTGTTTTTCTTTGATTCCTAAGAAGTGTGGAACCCTAAGTGCAGAGACTATTACCGGAAGAGAAGAAGAACCACCGGAGGAGATAACTGAAGTGTTGACAGAGCATGAAGACATCATATCAGATAATGTACCTAATGGATTTCCACCAATCTGGAGTATCAATCATCATATGGACCTTATACCTAGAGATAGGTTGCCTAACAAAGTAACACACCGAATGACACCAACAAAGAATGCAGAGATGAATAGACAAATATAGGAGTTGCTGAGGAAAGGTTTGATCAGAGAAAGATTAAGTCCTTGTGCAGTATCGACAGTGTTAGCATTGAAGAAAGATGGAGAATGGAGGATGTGTACAGATTCTAGAGCAATCAATAAGATCATAGTTAAGTATAGATTTCCATTGCCAAGGATGGATGACATTGTGGACTGTTTGAGTGGAGGAAAGTATTTCACAAAGATAGACTTGAAGAGTCGATACCATCAGATCAGGATTAGAGAAGGAGATGAGTGGAAGACTACATTTAAGACAAATGAAGGATTGTATGAATGGTTAGTGATGCCTTTTGGATTGACTAATGCACCAAGTACTTTCATGAGGTTGATGAATGAAGTTTTGAAGAGATTCTTGGGTAAGTTTGTTATTGTATACTTGGATGATATTCTAATTTTTAGTAAGAGGACGGAGGAACATTTGTGGCATATTAGACAAGTATTGTAGAGGTTGAGAGAAAATAAATTACTGATAAACATTAAGAAGTGTAGTTTCATGATGGAAGAATTGGTATATTTGGGATTTGTGATTTCGGTGGAAAGATTGAAGATGGACCTTGAGAAAGTTAGAGCAATTGTTAAGTGGCTAACACCTGTGAACATTGGAGAATTCAGATCATTTCGTGGATTAGCTATTTTCTACTAGAAGTTCATCAGAAATTTTAGTTTAGTCTGCACACCTATGACAGAGACAATGAGAGGTGACAGAAATGACTTTAAGTGGACATTAGGAGTAGATAAGAGTTTTGAATTATTGAAGCAGAAAGTGATAGAACAACCATTGTTAGCATTACTAGATTTTGACAAAGTATTTCAAGTAGATTGTAATGCCAGTAGAAATGCAATTAGAACAGTGTTAAGTCAAGAAGGGAGACCAGTAGCATATTTCAATGAGAAGTTGAATGATGCAAGGAGAAGATATTCAGTTTATGATTAGGAGTTCTATGCCATAATTCAATCTTTGAAGAAGTGGAGACATTATTTATTTCCTAAGGAATTTGTGTTGTATATAGATCATCAAGATTTACGATATCTGAATAGTCAAGGAAAGTTGAATCAGAGACACATGAGATGGGTAGAGTTCATGCAGATTTACACATTTGTATTAAAGCACAAAAGTAGGAAGTCAAAAAGAGTTCCAAATGCATTAAACATAAGAAGGAATTTGCTGACAGAGATGAGGATAGAAGTATTAGGATTTGAGGAACTAGAGCATATGTATGGAGACGATCTTGATTTTGTAGACCCATGAAAAGCATGTAAGGAACCTATTGTGATAGATAGAAGTAAGTGTTTGGATTATTTCATTTAGGAGGATATGTTGTTTAAAGGAAATTAGTTATGTATACCTAGGAGTTCAATGAGAGACAATTTAATCAAGGAGAAGCACAATGGTGGATTAGCAAGACATTTTGGGATTGACAAGACAGTGGCTTTGGTAAGTGAACATTACTTTTTACCTTAGATATATAAGGATGTAAGGAAGTTTGTGCACACTTGTAGAGTATGTCAAGTTACAAAAGGGAGTAGTCAGAATACTAGGTTGTACAAATCTTTGACAGTACCAGAGAGACCTTGGGAATATATAAGCATGGATTTCATATTAGGTTTGCCAAGAACAGAGAGAGGATATGATTTTATATTTGTAGTAGTGGACAAATTTTCAAAGATGTCACATTTCATTCCTTGTAAGAAGACAAATGATGTAGTGCATGTTGCTGACCTATTTTTCAAGGAGATTGTGAGATTGCATGGATTACCTAAGAGTATAGTTTTAGAAAGGGATACAAGATTCATTGGATACTTTTGGAGAACATTGTGGAAGAAGATGAAGATAGATCTAAAGTTCAGTTCAACATTTCACCCACAAATAAATGGACAAACATAAGTAGTAAATAGGAGTTTGGATAACTTGTTGAGATGTTTGGTAGGAGAAAATGCAGGAAATTGAGATCTAATTCTACCGCAAGAAGAGTTTGCATATAATAATTCAGTGAATAAGAGTACAAGGAAGACACCATTTGAGATTGTGATGAGAGTGAAACCTAGAGGAGTAGAAAAATTGAGAGACATTAGTAAGGAGACTAAGAGAAGTGCAGATGCAAAAGAATTTGCAGGATACATGGAGACATTGCATGTAATCAAGTTAAGAAACATTTGGAGGAGATGATAAGTAAGCATAAGGAGAAAGTAGATGAGAAGAGGAGGCATAAAGATTTTTTAGTTGGAGATGAAGTAATGGCATATCTGAGAAAAGAGATATTTCCAGTGGGAACATACAACAAGCTGAAGATGAAGAAGTTTGGACCATGTAAGATACTTAGGAAGTTTGATTCAGGAAATGCATATGGAGTGGAGCTATTGGAGACATTTGGTATATCACCTATATTCAACATTACTGACCTATATCAATATCATGAAGGAGAATCAAGTGACAGCATTGAAGATGGTTCAAAGAATTAGTTACCACAACAACAATCAAAGAAGATAGAGAGCATATTGGATAGTAGAATTGGACACAGTACCAGAGGCAAGAAATATAAAGAATATTTTGCAAAGTGGAGAGGTAGACCGGAAGAGGACTCATCATGGATATCTCAGGCTGAGGTGGACCATTTTGGTTTTCCTCTAGCCCCAACAAAGTGAGGGAGTCACTTTTTCAACAACCTCAGGTGTTTGATGCAGGAGCAGCCCTGGTTGCAGAGCAATCTTGCATCAACCAAAAACATTTGCATTCTTTTATTTCTTTCATTTTTAGTTCAATTCATTCATTTGTAGTTTCAACATTTTGTACTGCATTTTGCTGCATCTTCATATCAAATCTCATGGAGCAGGACTTAGCACCTACATTGTATCATCTACATCATATTCATATTTTAGGTCATTTGGACTTGTCTGCTAAAATTTATCGCTACCAAAAGATCATCTATTTTCACAAAGCAGAGCATTTAGACAGTCTGTTGAAGAAGGTTTGCGGAGCACTTCGTGACTTGCAGAGCATAATGGAACATCATACATGGCACATATTGATTATATAGACCTTCTTTGATGTCCTCACCAAGTTTTATTCATTTGCAGAGAAATACCAGATGTTGTAGGCCAACCTACCTTGTTTCTACATGTTACATCCTTCTTTGGAGTTTGTAACCTCTTGTGGCCGACGCGGAGGATTCTATGATCTTGAAGATGATATATATAGATCTCTAAGATGTATTAGTATGTTAGTAGAACTACTTTCTATGATATGATTTAGTTAGTTTTAGAGTTTGATTTTCTTTCCAGAAGGGCAATTCAATTCCATATCTTGCATATCTGTTGTAACCTGGAAAGCAAGCCTGTGAGCCCTCTGATTGTAGCCCACATATTGTCAGCATATAAGCATTCTGAATATATGATATATTGAGCATTTGACTCTTCCATTACATTCTATAATTGTGTTGTTTCCATTGTGTTTACTCTAGTTGCATGGTTTGGACAGTTCACTCTGTGAACCCTCTGACCGTGACTGCACCAGGATGGGACATGGGTGAGTTCTATGGTAAAATTCTTTAGATCTGAAATGGCTAATAGTTCTAGAGTACTACAAGCTTGAGCCAAAGTGTTAACTACATGATTCCTCTTTATGTGGATAAGTCAAATATCAAAACCATCAAAGCTTTCTATCAAATCCCACACCCTATTTCTATAGGAATTGAGCTTTTTATCATTGCAAGTATACTATTTTCAAACTTTCTTGACAACTAATTTTAAATCTCCAAATGCCTTAAAAGTTTAGCTTTCTTCTTGATAACCAATAGGAGTCTGTGCACTAACGACTCATATTCTAGAACATTATTGGTGCACAAAAATTGAAGCCTATGAGCTGAAAGGAAAAACATCATAATAATAATGAAATTGCATGTGTTTTACAACAACAAGATATTCATTACTTATTAATTTTGACATACCAAGGTTTATATTTTTCAAATGATCTTTGACTTATGCTAATATCTCTTGGTAACACTGAATCATCTAAAAATTTTCTATAAAATTCGGTTTGAGTTGTGTCTAATAGGTGTTTTGGATGAGGATTGCAAATTTTGGACCCCACTTTTAATTTCAAAAAATCTCTAACATTAGATGATACCCTAGTATTATCATGCCAATATTTTTCAAACAAAGATTTGATTTCAATATTCTATTTCATGTCAGACCTTGGGAGTCGACCACTAAAACTCCAACATTCATTGTTTGGATCATTTTCTATACTTTCTCTTCTCTTTTCCACTCTTACCAATGTTTCAGGATGTTGTAAGGGTAAAACGTGGATCAATCAAATGAATTATATAAGACCCAAACATCAACAAAATAATGAAATAAGAAAGATTGAATGAAAAGAGCAATGAATAACACAAAGCAAACCTTCCCTGAATCGATGCTTCTGTTGTTCGCCTATTACAACCGTCCTTTTGTAGATGAAGTGGGCCCTCAAAGAGTGCACTCTTTTAAGCTGTGTTCGAGGAAGTCAATAGTAAATGGCTATTGTGATATGCAATGAAGATGAGCTTCAAAGCAAATAGGTGATCTCAAGCTAATGAATGGTAAGAGGGTGCCAAAGGCACGCTGGTGAATTTCTGTAGAGTAACAATATAGATAGCTTGGATGATTAGAATGGAGGGATGAAGCTTCTTTTATAGACTTGGAAGAATGAGGATCAACGGTTGAGAGGAGATATGAAGATCCACGGCTGAGGATGGTTGAGGAATGTGCAACCAGTAGAAATATGACAAGTGTCCCACCTCCATCATGAAAGAGGGGATGTGACAAAATTGATTGGAGAGTTATCTCCATTGACTGAACAATTAACAGACTTGATTGATCAATTAGAAGAATGAATTATGGAATTGACTAAATTGATTGAGGGATTAACTCAATTGACAGGTTAGTTAACACTTTTGATTGATTAGTTAACTAACTTCTGATTTGAGAAGAAATAGGCCATGTGGGTGAGGGAAAAATAGGGTAATTAAATATTAAATATATTTAATTACATGTGCAACCTGATGAGGTGGACAAGGTGAGGTGGATTTTTGGAATTTAGAACTTAGGATAGAGGAATTTGGATTAATTAAATAATTTATGATTATTTAATTGTGTAGGACATTTAGAAGGACTTTACTTAAATAAATCGAATTTATTTAATTATGGAATAGTGAATCGATTAAATAAATTTAGAATATTTATTTAATTGGTAGAAGAATGGAATAAATATTTAGAATATTTATTTAGGATGATTTGTGTCATTTTTAGACGTATACAGATGTATATTTAGAATTCCACTAATGTTGCTTAACATTCTTTTATACAAAGTTGTTTTATTAACTATAACAGTTGTTATAGCTCATCATGTTGCATTCTTATCTTTAGATCAACTCTTCTTTCCAATAGACTCAATGGCACTAGCAATAGTAGATATAGCATGTTTAAGTGATTCATCTTTTCTTTTTAGTTTCACAAAAATGCCAAACTTTTTCATTACATTTTTTATTTTCCACATTCTCATCATTCGCATCATGAGTTGACATTGAAATGATAGTTTTTTTCGATAACAAAATTGTTTGTCTAATCTATTGGCATACATTCTTATTTGTCTCCAAGAAATCTTACCAAGAAGATTATCCAAAATAGTACTTTCAATTTTCAAAAAATTATTTTCATTTTCAACAACACAAGGATTTTCATTTTTAACAACAAAAGGATTTTCATTTTCACCAACACAAGGATTTTTATTTTCAACAAAAAAAGGATTTTCATTTTGACCAACAAAATGGATTTCATTTTAAATATTCATTTCTACAACTTGTCTATGAATCAAATCAATCTCAACATTGTTATATCCAGCTTCATCCAAATCATCAATATTAATATCATATAGAATCACATTTTCCATATCATTCAAAGGTGGATTTGAAGACGTACATCGATTCATGCCTATTGTCTCATTTTCTATATCATTCAAAGGTGGATTTGAAGACGTACATCGATTTATACAAAGTTGTTTTATTAACTATAATAGTTGTTATAGCTCATCATGCCGCATTCTTATCTTTAGATCAACTCTTCTTTCCAATAGACTCAATGGCACTAGAAATAGTAGATATAGCATGTTTAAGTGATTCATCTTTTCTTTTTAGTTTCACAAAAATGCCAAACTTTTTCATTACATTTTTTATTTTCCACATTCTCATCATTCGCATCATGAGTTGACATTGAAATCATAGTTTTTTTCGATAACAAAATTGTTTGTCTAATCTATTGGCATACATTCTTATTTGTCTCCAAGGAATCTTACCAAGAAGATTATCCAAAACAGTACTTTCAATTTTCAAAAAATTATTTTCTTTTTCAACAACACAAGGATTTTCATTTTTAACAACAAAAGGATTTTCATTTTCACCAACACAAGGATTTTTATTTTCAACAAAAAAAAGGATTTTCATTTTGACCAACAAAATGGATTTCATTTTAAATATTCATTTCTACAACTTGTCTATGAATCAAATCAATCTCAACATTGTTATATCCAGCTTCATCCAAATCATCAATATGAATATCATCTAGAATCACATTTTCCATATCATTCAAAGGTGGATTTGAAGACGTACATCGATTCATGCCTATTGTCGCATTCTCCATAGCATTAAAAGGTGGATTTGAAGACATAGCAAGATTAGTTTCTATAATCAAATTTTCTTTCACATTCACCTCTTGGAAATTTGCATCATCTACATCCATGGTCTCTTCAATGTTTTTATCTTCAATAGTCATGGAACCAGATGCTTCAACATTATTCATTTTTCAAATCCTCATTCTTCTATCTCTTTGTCATTTTGCCTCCTCTCCCTTTGAAATTTCTTTAGGCATCAATACCTTCCTATATTTCCTCTTCTAACGGCATTGTGATCCAATGATTACAAAATTTTAAAGTACAAATGAATTTCAATAGTAAAAGTCTTTCCTTTTTTTTTTTTTTTCAACAAAAAAGTGGTTAAACCACTAAAATTATATTAATAAAAAGTAATTACAAAATGCCAGATTCAGAAACGGCATACCGGCAGGAAAGAATCGGGAAAGAAAACCTCTGGTTGTAGCCTGAGTTTAACAAGAGTATACTTAATTGACTCAAAATCATAGTTCGATCAAAAAAAGACTGGAATCATGCCAGTGAATATACAATTTTTAAAAATGAAATACAGAGCCTCTGGCATATACAAAATCTAAACAAAAAGGTAACCGCTGAAGGCGAAAAACTTGAAGGAAATCCCCATTAATCTACTATCTCAATAACCTGCACCTCTTGATCTTCGACATGGTCATCAGCCTCTGCAAGTTGAGGAGCAGGTGGCGGAGGAGGTGGCACTTAATTTAACAGAAATAGCAATGCATTAAACACTTCCAACGCCTTGTCTGCCAATTGAGGGCCCAATTCCTGCCGATGACAATGAATGGAATTCCGGAAGGAGATGATACAGTTGTTACGAAGACCATGCGAAAAAGCATTGAAAAGGCAGTGTAAACCAGGCATACGAAATAAACATTTGCAGTCAAACAACCCTCCAACAGGGGCAGACCCTTCATGCACATCATAATCAACTAAAGTAGAGTTAAAAGTATCGACGGGAAAATGCACATTCTGTATGAAAATTAACCCCAAATCCCTTACCCTGTCTCCAGATTGCAAAAGATCCATTGCATTGGACAAAAAATGGGAAGCAACCTGAGAGGGATAAATAGCAACTGGAGTGTAAAGAGCTGGTAAATTACAGACATGAAGAATAGCAGTACCCACCGATGCCTCATAAACCTAGAAAACTTCCTGCAAAGCATTAGAAGTAAAATAGCCAAGAATGGGACGTTCCCAATTCTGAATTGGCCAAGAGATTCTGGTATTCTGACGAATAGAACCCATAGAAATCTACAAAATTTTGCTGTAAGACAGAAGACAAAATACTATCACAGCTACTAAAGCAAAGAGCAGAACCTTATACCGAGAAGATTAGAGAACATAATACAAGAACAGCGGCGGCAGCAGAGAACAAGTATGAAACCAAAATAAATGCGAAAAATGCTTCGCATAACTCATTAATGATAGAAAATGGTGAAATGCCAATTCCCTTGTGCGAGGTCTGCTAGCCATCTTAAGGAGTAAGCAACAAGGTACAATCCACCTTTCAAAACAATTCACAACACTTAAAACAACGTCAGCTAAGCATCATGTAAAACCATAAAATAATGCTAAAGATTAAGTGTAAATCTAAAAATTGAACTGAAATGTCATAACTTAATCAATTGAATCCTTGGCCAAAATATAACTTATATTGGGGATCTGAAGAAGAGAGTCGGAAGTCCATTCGATAGCGCTTTCATCAAAATTAAAAGCAATATTAGCTAAAAAATCAGCCAAAAGATTACCTTCTCGATAAGTATGCCTTATCTGAAATGAGTGAAACTTGTTTAATAGATCTCTGCCAGACTTAAGAATATATTCTATTTTCCAACTCGGGGAAGAGTTATTGGAGAAGGCTGAAACAATATTCAATGAATCCCCTTCCATAATGATATTAGTAAAACCATATTTTAATGCTAAATTCAAGCCTGCTATTAGAGCCAAGGCCTCAGCCTCATTATTTGTTAATGTGCCAAGTTTAATTGACAAAGCTCTAAGAATTGTTCCATGATGATTTCGAATAACACAACCAGCACTGGAGATTCCTGGATTGCCTCTGCTCGCACCGTCAAAATTAAGCTTGACAAAGGATTCAGTGGGAGGGATCCATTTGATAATAGAACGATCAGTCAAAGCTTCAGACTTAAAGCAAGAATTATCAGGCACTTTTAACTGCTTCCAATTTTGCAACATCAAATCATCCCAACTTGTAAAAATAAGAGAACCCGCTTTCTTAGATAACAAAGATACTAAAATTACTTCTGAAATAGTTGTTTCAACTTTGCCCAACACAATATGAAGTGGGTTACTTACTTTTTTAAATATTCTACTATTTCTTTCTAACCAAAGAGACCAGATGACAATGCTTGGTGAAACAATCCATAGAGCAGAAAAAGTAGACTTCGAGAATAGTATAGGCCAACTTTGAAAGACTTGTAGTAAAGAACAAGGAAGAGGACCCGACCAGTTCAGTCTAGAAATAAGACAAAACCAAACCTGTGAAGAGAAATTACAATTCAATAAAAGATGATCTACTGATTCCTCCACTTCCTAATAAAGAGCACATAAGAAGGGATTTGCAACCCCAAGCTTAACTAATCTATCGCTAGTAAGGATTTGAGAATGCAATGCTAACCATGAAAAAGCTCCTGCTTTGGGCAGACATGAATCACTCCAGCAAAGCTTATAAGGCCAAGAAAGATTTGTATTTGAATCCTTACTAGTGATACTTAGGTAACCTTGTTTAACTGTGTAACGACCTGATTTCGAAGGAGCCCAGACTAATTTATCCTTTTCACCTGAGATAAATAGTCTGCGATCCTTCAAAATATTCTTAAGAAGAATCTTTTGCTCTTCAGGAACCATGAACTCATCAAAATTTTTCCATTTTACTGAATTAAATGCTGAGTTAGGATCAATTTCAAAATAATCTTTAACTTTTGTACCCCAAACCTGACATAACAAAGACTTAATCTCGTGAAGACCTTATGTTCTAACTAAGGGGGTATGATTATTCCAAGAATCATCCCAGAAAAGGGCAGAACTTCCATCATGAATGACCCAAGATAAATAAGAAGAAATAACTTCTCGACAATGAATCAAAAAATTCCACATGTGCGAACCTGCCTTTGGATTTTGAAGAGAAAATAATCTTTCAGGATTAAAGGAATCTAGATACTTGGCATACATTATTTTACCCCATTTAGAAGTTGATTTTTCATACAAATTCCAAACAAGTTTAGCTCCGAGAGCTTTATTTTGAGCTGCAATATTATGAATGTCAGCTCCACCAAATTGTTTTGGGGTGCATATTTTATCCCAAGAAAGGAGTGGAATCTTTCACCCAAGTAAATTAGTGCCATTCCAAAGGAATTTCCGTAACATGTTCACAATAAAGGTAAGAATAGTTTTTGGGACCTTTAAAACCAATAGTAAATAAACTGGAATCGCTGATAAAACTATTTTAATCATCAAAAGTTTACCTGCCAAAGTAAGCCATTTGCCCTTCCAGGAAGATATTTTAGCTTTTATACTTGATAAAAGCTTATCCCAGAATATGGTTTTAATCAAACCCGAGAAAAGAGGGATTCCTAGATACCTTGAGGGCAAAGTGTCAATTTGAAAACCAAGATACTTAGCTATCCTACTTAGCACCAATTCAGAAGAGAAGAAGAAGAAAATTTTAGATTTGCTATGATTCACTTTTTGACCAGATACCAAACAATATTTAGAAATGACTTCCTTCAAAACTCTAGCTTCTTCCATCATAGGTTGCCCAAACAACAAAGTATCATTTGCAAACAAAGCATGCGTGATAGAAAAAGGAATTCTAGGAATATTAATCCCTTTCCAATAGCCCAATGAATTCTGACTCAGAATTAGTCGACTCAACCCTTCAGCCATTAAGATAAAAAGAAAAGGGGAAAGAGGATCTCCCTGTCATATGCCTTGAGAAGATTTAAAAAATTTAGATTGCGTGCCATTGATCAATACTGAGAAACTGACACCAGTAATACAAGATTGGATCCATTTACACCATTTAGAAGAAAAACCAAACTTGAGGAGTACTTTGAATAAAAAATCCCAGGACACTCTATCATAAGCTTTTAGCATATCTAGTTTAATCAACATTGCAGGAAGTTTGTGTTGATGAATTGAATGAATTACCTCATGAGCAATCAAAGCACCTTTTGAAGTTTCCTTGCCTGGGACAAAACCTCCTTGTTCATCAGAAACAATCTTTGGAATTAGTGGAGCTAGTCTTAACGTTATTGCTTTGGAAATGATCTTATATAAGGTATTACATAATGAAATGGGTCTGAAATCAGCAAAGGAGGAAGGAGAAGTGATTTTAGGAATCAAAGAAATTAATGTTGAATTAATCTCTCTCAGAACAGTTCTATTTCTCCGAGCTTCTTCTACAGCCAGCCAAATATCCTTGCCCACAAATTCCTAGCATTTTTGAAAGAAAAGAGGAGTAAAACCATCTGGGCCGGGAGATTTATCTGGTTCTAAGGAGAAGACTACTGCCTTAACTTCTTCCATGGTAAACTTTTTCATTAATTCCAAATTATCTGCAGGGGAAATCAGATTAGGAATATGATCCAGAACTTCAGAAACAGTTGTACTAGGAATCTGAATTAGATCTTTAGAGAGTAGCTTCTGAAAAAAGTTAATTCCTTCTTTTTGAATGAGAGAATCATCTTGTAAAATGTTGCCCATAGAATCTTTGATGGAGAAAATAGAATTTCTGTGCCTTCTTAACATGGTCGAGACATGAAAAAACTTAGTATTTCGATCCCCTTCCTTTAGCCATACTTCCCTAGATTTTTGTTTCCAAAAGATTTCTTCCCTAGATAAAATTTCCTCTAATTGTGCTTGTAGCTTTTTTATATTTTCAAAAGTTACATTATCCATGCCATTAGAAATAATTGCTTCATTTAACTGTTGTAACTGAAGTTGTAAAGCTGCTTTTTGTGAGAAAATGTTACCAAAAGAGGATTTATTCCAATCCATAATTTTTTTCTTTATATATTTTAAACGTTCATTAACCCAATACATACGTGAACCATTTACAAAAGGAGCATTCTTCCACCAGGATTCCAATAGGGATAAGAAATTTTTATCTCTAAACCACATAGCTTGGAATTTGAATGAGGGCCTAATATTTTTTTTCTGGGAGTGACACCAAGTTGAATAGAAATAGGAAAATGATCTGAAGCTGTAAAAGGAATAACAGAAGTACCAAAAATATTTGCCTCAAGACACCATTCAGGAGAAAAAAGAAACCTATCCAATCTTTCTGCTATATTTAAAAAGCCTTTCCTCCTGTTTGACCAAGTAAAGTTCCCATTGAGTAGCGGGCTATCCAGTAATGCATTATCTGATATGAACCCCTTGAAATCCTCGATTACCCTCTGGGGTGGGGAGATTCCACCTGACTTTTCTGACAGACAAGATAAAGCATTAAAATCCCCTCCTAATATGACTTTCTCTCTAGACAATTGCTCTAGAAGTGTTGTTAGAGTGTCCCAACAATGTTTTTTTTCTCTAGTTGCAGTAGGGCCATAGATATTAAATAACCAAAAATTAACAGAGGAAGACGTAATCCTAACCAAAAGAAAATTTGGAATAGAGTAAATTGATTCTACTGCACACACTGTACTGTCCCAGAGAACAACCAACCCGCCTGAGGCTCCTTGAGAGGGAGAGTGAATATATTTCCATTTCAACCAGCTTGGGAAAATTCTATCTGCTTGAGAAGTTGATAATTTTGACTCTTGTAGCATGACAATATCCACACCTGAAGAATCTAGCTGACGCTTTATTAAGCATCTTTTGTTAGGGGCATTAATGCCCCTAACATTCCAAGAAAGGAACTTCATTGCTCGCGAGGAGAGTTCCTTACTCTCCCCGATCTCAGACACGTTTCCAGAGTAGCCTGCAGGCCCGCTTTTATTTCTTCTTGCGTTTTAAATGATTTTGGTTTACGTCCTCTCTTAGAGGGAGAGAGAGAACTCTGTTTGGTAGGTGAGTCCTGACTCAAAGATTGAGAAATGGATAGTTTGGAAGAAAAATCAAAAACCTCACTACTGTCTCCGAAAAAAGCAGATTGCTCTACCTTCCCCTGACTAAAGCAGTTCTCAAGATCGACACCAGGGACAGAGTTATTTAAATGAAGTGAATTATCAACAATAGAATTTGGATTTTCTGCTATTACCTCATCCACCAATTTATCATTAAGATCAGAAGCAACATTACGAATAGTTTTTTCAACAAAAGCTTGTGCTTCCTCTTCAGTAAAAGGAAATCCATCCGATTCTAAATTAGGCAGTTCGTTTACAGAGTCCCTAGAACAATTTGCCTCAGAGTTAAAGGAATTAAGCAGACTTTTCTTAATTTTATCACTAGGAAAAGTAGGGGTTTCAATATCGTTAGGGTTACCAATTACAAATTCGAAAGAACAGTCATCCTCTAACCCTGCAACAGTCTGAAGAGCTTCTTCAGAAACAGAGGAATTGACAAAATGATTTAGTGAGGCTTCCCCTATATTAACAAAGTCTAAATTTTCCTTGGCATACGAAGCTTCTTCAGATTCATCACAAGATTTACTTGAATGCAGTATTTCCTCTTTATCAATAGCCATAGGGTTTTCAAAGACAATTACTTGTTTCCAATTTCCAAATTTAGAGTGGAACTCAATAAATTTGGGAAAGGGGAACGAAGTATTGAGGACTAATGAAAACCTAATTGGCAGATCAAGCTTTTGGAAAGAGGACAAATCATGCTTAATGAAGAAACCCAATTTCTTAGCACAAAATTCGATAATGGAAAAATCCCTATATTCCAGAGGTAAATTCGGCAAAGAAATCCAAAACGGAACAAAGTTCATATTAGCTTTAACCGGGTCAAAGTTTGGTTCCCATTTTTAGAGACAAATCCCTTTGCCACAATAAAACCACAATTTTTGACTCAGGGTTTCATCACGAAAACCCCCATTATGAAAAACCACAGTAAAAACACATAAATCTTTATTCAAGAAGAAGACATCTGAAACCCCTTTCCATGTAACCCTACCCCATGCAAGAAATTCATCAAAATTAAATGTAGGGTTCCAAACTTTACCAATAAGGGCTCAGGAAGTAAGATCTTTCACATAAGGATTGACCATATCCTCCGGGATGTCAACGTTTACAATCTCCATGGAAGCCCTTTCCTCCTGAGCAGAACCATCATCAACATGATTCTGGATAGCTTTAACTGATTTTTCCCTCCAAACCTGATGAACTCCAGAACCTGGGTGCGTTGAAGCGAAATGAAACTGATGGGCATTAAGTCTGCCAGCATACCTAGGGTTGTGGTAACGAGGAGGGTCAGGACGTGCCGGAGAACTTCATTGTCGAACATGATGAAAATCCTCTCGAAACCATCGACGCGCATATTCCGGATAAAAGGAATGCCTCTATGCCCTAAGTGCCTCAAAAAACAAGCTTTCTTGCGAAGGCAAAGGTCTTCGTGCGAAGACCCTATGATTTTGTTGCATTATTTTGTCACATTATTTAAAAAAAAAAAAAAAAAGTCTTTCCTTTTTATTCCTTCTTCAAATGCATAGAAAATGAACATAATTCCACTCCAAAATTCAAATGAAATTACAAGTTCAAGAGCATGTAGAAGACAAGATTTCATAAAAAAATGCATAATTAGTTGATGTCGGTTGTACACAGTCATGTAAGATGTCAAGTTACAGAAGACAATAATTTTTTATCAGTAAATTTTTTTTAAAATAGTAAAAAATGAAACAGGATCCCATTTGCTAGGGGATCCTATATCTTAAATAGGATCTCGTTTTATTTCCACCCGTTGAAATAATAAAAAATGCAAATGGGATCGTGTTCCTTAAAATTTGAATTCTAGGCATGGTTTCTGCTGTGGTTTTCGGGTCGGGAAAAGGCTTGGGGACCCGACCCTTAGCTTTGGACCTACTTTGACCTACAACTTGAAGGTCATGTCAGTGTCACTAGAAAAGAGTGACATTGGACATATCTCTGAAGATATTTTTTCTAGAATGGTTTGATAAAATTAAAACCCATTATAGATGAGATTGTGTAAATTCCAAATATGTAATTTTTTTTTTACAATAAATGATTATTTTTTCTATTTAAATTTTTTTTAATGAAACCAGTCCATAAACTTGAAATATCAGGTTTTCTTATTATTTTAATAACATTTTATTAAAATAATTTTTTGAAAAACAAATTATACAGGAGCAATATTTAGACAATTCTTTTCAATTTGAAAAAAAAATCAAAAAATGATAAGTTTAGGTCATTTTATGCGTGATGTACACGAGGGATTTTCAAAACAACAATTACAACAAATAAAAAATTAATTTAAAAAATATTAAAAAAATACAAAAAAATATCGTGAGCAATATTTAGTGTGTTACAGATCCTTTCCCAAAAGGATTCAAAAAAATATAATTATTTAGGTCAAAATATGGTTGACATACACATGCATGGTATGGTAAAAAAAAGTGACTTTTAAACCGTGGTTTTTAGACATGCCTTTGAAAATCAATTTTTATCATCTAGGTATTAAAATAAATTACATATTTGGAAACTAGATTCTGAGTACTACATTTCATATTACTAACTTTATTTAAGATTCAACCTTTAAGTGCTTCAAATTTTTAGGTCAAATGTGACAAATTCTGAAAATCACGAAAAACACTTCCACTTTTTGGCCAAAAAGTGGACTCAACACCTTGCACACACCCTAGTATAGGATTTTTCTGGATTAATAGGGACTTCATGGTTGCATCAAGTACAATTTCATTAACTATGGTTCTAAGGATATAGTGTTTGAATTTCTTGGTAGCTCTGACTAAGGCATAAGCATGTTTCTCTACATTTGTCTACCTTAGTTCAACATCTTTCAATGGAGCACTAATAAAAGAAATTGAGTGTTCATCTCTAGGACCCTTCTTTTGGGTGAGTATTGTTGCATAGGTATGTTCTGATGAAAATGAATAAATATAGAAGGGCAGTGAGTAGTCTAAGCTGACCAACACTAGAGCTTTAGATATAGCTTGTTTAATTTTTGCAAAGGCTTTACTTGCTTCTAGTGTCCATTCTATTTTATAATCATGTTTTAACATAGTGTTCAAGGGTCTAAAAATCTCTACAAAGCCCATGATAAACTTACATACAAAATTAATTTTTCTAAAATAGGAGTTGAGTTCTTTCTTACTAGTTGGCGGAGGAACTTTGAGGATTGACTAAACTCTTTCCGGATCTATGGATATCCCATTTTTTGAAATTATATGGCCTAAAAGTTTTCCTTCTGTTACCCCAAATATGCATTTCTTAGGGTTCAAGGAGATACCATAATCTCTACAGCTCTACATAACTTTCCTCAAATCAACAACATGATCTTCCCTTCTTTTGGAAAACATAGTCAGATTGCCCAAGTAAATAATAATGCATTTCCCTACCAATCCTTTAAACTCTATATCCATGGATCTTATTGAAGGTTTCTTTGGCATTAATTAGCCCAAATAGCATTGTTTTGTAAGAATATATTCCACATTTGCATGCAAATGTTGTCTTCATTTTGTCCTCATACTCAACCATCACTTGATTATGCCCAAAATAATCATCCAAAAATGACATCATTTAAGAACCATTAACAATCTAATGAACCTCATCCAATGATGAAAGTGGATAATTATCATTTTTGAGGCATGATTCAGGTTTCTGAAATCTACAGATAACCGGATTTCTCCATTCTTTTTTCAAACTAGGACCAAATTGGCCACCCATGTAGAGTAACAAAAAGGAAAAATAATATGGGCTAACAACAACTTATTTACTTCTTGAAATATTAAAGGCTCCAATACTGTATTCACTAACCTCTTACTTTGATGAAAAGGTTTAATGCCAAGTTTCAGAGGTATAGTATGTGTGATGATCGAAGCATCATATGTCTTGAGTTCTTTGTAACTCCATGCTATGACATCATGACAATTAGTTAGGGCTTTGATAATACCTTCCTTTTCTCTTGGTGTACAGACCTTACCGAAGAAAACATTCTTAATGTCATCACGAATACCCATATTGTGAGGATTACATTTACCTCCTTTGGTTTCAATGTGTTTCCCTTGTCTACGTAACTGGTCCCAGCTAAATAATTGCTCTAATTCTACCATGCCTCTTGTAATAGTGTTTATTTTGAGATTTAGTACTCCTTCCAAGTCCATCTTTTCTTCTTCAACATCTATGTCATCAATGACCTGATTCATGAACACATCTGAATTAATGATGAAGTCTAGTATGTGCTTGTTGTCCTCGAAGACTTGGAAATTCGTTACATTATTAGGCACAGATGAGACATGGGTGAGTTCTATTCTAAAATTATTTTGATCTGACATGGGTAATGGTTCTAGAGTACTAGCAGCTTGAGCCAAAGTGTTAGCTACATGATTCCTCTTTATGTGGATAAGTCAAATATTAAAACCATCAAAGCTTTCTATCAAGTCCTGCACCCTGTTTCTTTAGGAATTGAGCCTTTTATCATTGCAAGTATACTAGTTTTTAACTTTCTTGACAACTAATTTTAAATCTCCAAATGCCTAAAAAAATTTAGCTTTCTTCTTGATAGCCAATGGGAGTTCGTGCACTAACGACTCATATTCTAGAACATTATTGGTGCACAAAATTGAAGCCTATGAGCTGATAGGAAAGACTTTCTTTTAGGACTGATTAATTCAAATCTTGTTCCAACACCTTGTTTGGATTTAGAACCATCAAAATAAAGAGTCCATATCTAGTGTTGGTTCCCAAATCTGCACACATCAAACTCTAAAGATTTTCCACTTCTTATGCTCAAGTTCTGTGGAAGACTTCCAACAGATTGGGAGATTATCTTTTATCTCCCGTTCACTTTAGGTTATGTCATTCCTAGGGAGTATTCCCTTATTCATAATCAATAGATGTAGCTTTTCAACCAGGCATGATGTTCTTAGGCATGCACCAAGATTTGTAGGATAAACCCTAGACTGGAAATATTCTTGGATCATCTAACATTTTCATATCAAAGAATATGTAGGACCCTAACCTAAAACAAAATAAAACATTAAATGGTTCAAATTATTTATCTTTAAATTTCTTGATTTCTTAGACCCTTTGGGTAAGAAAATCTTGGACAGGTGGTTTATCAAGGCAACAGAGTCAGACCCATCACTGCAAATGTTCCTTCATGACAACAAAACTTCATATCTAGAGGACCCAAAATAAAATATTATTGCCTTACAGTAACATGTCCAAGAAAAAAGTATCATCTATGACCATACTTCACTAATCCCTTGATACTTTTCCTCATATATGATCTAGAGCAAATTTAATCTACTCCTTGAATAGATGTAGAAAATTAGACATGCAACATAGCAAGTGTACATTAAAGAACTTAGAAACCCTTGGCAACTTTGTTCAAAGAAAAAATGTTAATACCCAAGGAGAAGGTCATAAATAACACACACAGAAAGTGTTTCTCATATAGCTCAATCTGGAAAGAACATTATCATTCAGAAATTTAGTCATCTACAAGACATAAAATACCTATGCACCTAGACAGACGAATCGGATCTGCAACATAAATTCTCCCCAAAGTTTGGATACCTTGTATCCAAAGACCAGAATATCTCCTACAAAGTGGAACAACATGCTCTTTTATAAACACAAGAACATGTTACCCTAAAAATTTATTACATCCTGGTAGTTAGGTGAGTTTTTACATGACAAGCTAGAGCTAATGAGCCTGGAGAAATTACAAAATGCACAAAAAAAGAGGATAAAATAATATAAAATATGGAGCAAAATGTTTTAATTTATTTTTTCCCTTTGATTTTTCACTTTTTAATTTGTTGTTGTTGGACACCTCTGCTTTTCGCACCATCGCACAACTTAAGGGGAGTAGTCAACAAGCTCGTGCGATGCTGCAATACGAGACTATGTTGATTCCCTTCAAGTTTCTTCTTAATTGCTCCATCCTTTGAGATGACAAAGAACAAAATCATGCAGCCTCCAATCCAATTTTGCCCAATTCAATTATTATTGGGCCGTTTTTCTTTATGCAGGGGCGTTTTTGGCCATTATGGCAACCAAAAATCATCACAAACATGCTTAAAATTTGTGCCCAGACACTAGGAATGGTTAGGGGACTAATTTAAACCATGACTCATCAATTTTGGCCCAAACAGAGCCTCCAAAAGTTAGCTGGAAGACCAAAAACGTGAACAATAATGTACTCTGCAACAACTCCTGCCTGAAGTTGCCCCGAAACGCCTCAAAGAGACCTCAACGGAGAAGAAAACACACCAACATCATAGCAAAAGAGCTTGCAGACCCAAAACTACTCAAAAATGGTGATTTCGCACCATCACACAACAACAAGAGAGCAGCCAGAAAGCTTGTGTGATGGTGCGAAATACCAAAGACTTGGCTTTATTTCCTTTTGCCTTTCATTTCATAATGTATAAACATTATAATAATGTTTATATTAAAACTTTTATCACCTTATTTTGCCAATTAAAAATTGTGAACATTTCCTTGTTTTTAAAATGCATTTGGCAACTTAGGAAAAATGATCATTATTTAATTTCTTCTCTCGGGTAAATGGAACCTATTCACTGCAAGCACACAGGATATTTAGAGGCCACAAAAAATTGCATATAGCCATTATCAATTATTTAGAGCAAACCCATTTCTTCAAAACTCTCATAGTTGAATGATTTCTAGGACCTCCTTTGTAAACTAGCCCGTCGAATGCCCTCACCACAATTGGAATGCATTAAAATAATGCATCATATGGTCCCCGATTTTGATGAAACTAGAACTGGAGAAGTTTTGGACCAAAGTGAGAAATGGGTCACCTTTAGAATTGTGAGATTTGAAACCTTCTAGAACACCAAATCTAGCCCGGTTGCAGTAAAAAAAGAATTAAATATCCCATCAAAACTCCTCATGGAAGCACGAAATAAAGCAGGCATGTTACCATATGTGCCAAAAAACTTCCTACCAAATGGATTTGCAAGATGACTTCTAAGCTGCAAGATTTTAATTAGCAAAGGTGGGCTCCGAGATAGATTGAGCAGCATGTCGACCTAGCCCATGTCGACATATCAAAAGAATATAGGCAATTTAAATTTGCAAAATTTGAGGGTGCCAACATCTGGTTTGCATCTCAATTTGTCTCGAGAGTTAATTTTCTAAAGCTCTTTAGTATATGTCTTTCCACACTTTGTAACTTATCTTGATATGAAGTGATATCAGTAGGTTTCATTTCATTGCTTGTGTGGTAATTAACTTTTCCTTAGCTTGACTTTTGTCATGTCAGGATCCTCAATAATTTCTTAACTTGGCCCACTATAGTTTTACATAATGAGCATGAGGATTCTGAGTGTGCATCTTTGTGAATTCTACACCAGTTGGGTAGAAATAAGTCCTCAAACATTACCTTTGCTCCAATTCTCAACTAGCCCCTACTACATCTGGTGACAAAGTCTTTGAAGCCTTTGAATATTCCTCCTTCATCTTCTAAGGAAGAACCCTTTTCTAATAAATCAAGCATATCAGTGTTGTGGCCTGCAAAATCTTCTGAAAGCGGATCTTATGAGTCATTTTGAAGGAATAATATTTCCTTTATGCCTTGAATTATGAGGGAATATACTCCAAAATTTGTTTCAGAATACAATATCTCATTGTTTTGATTGTACTTTGTAATCATGTGCTTCATCTTTGAATCCCTTTCAAGTCTGATTTGAATAGGTATTCCTTTCCAAGGTAACAACATGTGTGAAAAATTTGTATCCATGTAACCATTGAGCATCTTAGACCAATCCCTACTTAGAAGCATTCCATAAGCTTCAGGGATGTCAATTAATTGAACATCAATGTACTGTTGGATCCTAGGGTCTGAGGCAAGCTACATGTGAATGTGATTTAGTTACCGTACAACATCAACTTCAATTTTGTCTAATTCAATCACTTTTCTTGAGGATGTTACAGGGGTGAGACCCAGGGCCTTACATATTGACAATGGCATAACATTGGTAAATGCTCTCGAATCAACTAGATAATTATGAAGATTCTTACTAAATATTCTTAAAGTGAGTAGGAATGGAGTTGACTCTCTTTTTTCCATATACAAAGCTATTTGTGTGTTTTCTTTAGATATTTGAACTTTGTCTTTCCCTTTCCCATATAGATCTTTTAGGGGGATCTCTTTTGCTACATGCTCCTATTTTTTTGGCTCTTTAAAAGTCTAAAAAAAGGCTAATCTCACCTCGGGGATCTTCATTAGCTCAAAAAATGAGACTCACCTTCATTTTCTTCAATTTTTCAATGACATATTGGCCCATTCTAACAACTTCCAATCAGGCTGGGGAAACCTCACTAGTGGGTTGAACTTGTGCCTTTGGAGGATCTGAATTATTGCTAACCTTCAGGTCTAGAGGAACCTGGTAATTGTTTGAAGGGATGGAAGTAGTGAAAGGCCCTTTTGGTTTATTACTTCTGAGGTTATAGGGAGTCCTATTATACTACTAATAATATTATACTTTGTCTACTTTATGGTCAAGTTCATTATCCTCCTACCCATGAAATGCAAACCTTTCCAATACCATAGTAGTTTCATACCTAGGGGTAGGTACTAGTTCATAGCCCATAGGAGGAGTAGCATCTTGAAATTGAACACTTTGAACCTCCCTTTGGAAGATGTTAGAAGTGACTTGGAATTCATGACAATCCAACTTAGAGTGAGCATTCATGTTATGCAACCTACACCAATTAGACAAGGTTGTCTTTGCCAGCATCACTCTCCCTGAAGGATGATTTTCTAGGGGATTTTGAGTTTATAAAGGTGATGGAATTCCACCATTATTACACCTAGTTTTCCACGTCCTATTGAGTCTTTGATAATTCTAATTCTGATTCAGATTCTAATTTCTTCGAGCGCTCTACAAATAAGAATTCTAGTTCCAGAGATGAGTTACTTCTATAGTCAATTCCTTCATCTGTTCAACCAATTCTCTGATGTCATCCTTTTCCTCATGGATTTTGACAAGTGTAGTATCAATAGGCTAGAGAAAAAGAGGCTGAGATGGAAGTGCTTCTAAAATGGGCATCCCTGGGTGTATAACCATGGCTTGTGTTGTAACAAGAATGGGATTTAGAATTGGGGTATGATTTTGAAACCTATCATTGAAAGAGTTTATCAATTCATTATCTTGTCTCAGATTGTCTACAACCAACTGATATAGTTATGCAAGCTCAATTGGGATCCTAAACCTATCCAGAAATGCATCCTTCATCAGTTGCCATGTAGTAATGGACCTCACAGGAAGGTGGAAAACTAGTAGAAAGCTTCATCTTGGAGGGATTAAGGTAACAATCAACGAGGCACATATTGATGCTCAATTTGCCACAAATATAAAGTATCTTCAAAGATCTTGATATGCTCTCCTATAGTACGATTTGGATCATTGACACCAAACCTTGAGAAATAATTATTTGGATTCTCTAGCATTTCATGATAGTAATTGAAACTAATGGGAGAGGGATTTGCACTAGTCCAAGCAATTCTTAGAATGCTTATCAATATAGATGCAAGATTTATAGGTATGGACTGAGAGCAGCTGTCTCTAGGTACTCCTTGGTCTTTTCTAGTTTTATTGTGTTGATTCAAAAATAAAAGATCTTCACCACCAGAGATGGATCTAGTAATTCTACTCATGGTTCCCAATTAGGACCCTCCTTCTAGCACCAATCTGTTGATGAGTGTTTTTTCACACAACTTAGATAAAATACCAAGTATCTTATCCCTCTTGAAAGGAATTTGTAGTGTTGTAAATTATCGACACTTGTGATTTACACTAGGTTTAGTACCCTTGTAGACTGATATGCAGACCTCTATTGAAAGAAGACTAGATTCTGAAGTAGATGCTAGCTCCAAGTGTTATCCTAGAAGCTAACTACTAGCTCTGAAAGAATGCCAAACACATGGACACTAGTGCCCAAGTGCTAGTGTCCTTGATCTTTTCAAAAATAAAAGTTTGTGTGGCTTTGGATATTAGCCTTATTCCTTCGAGTGATACACTTTGTTGGCTTTTCTCGAAAGGTTTTCCTAAAAATGAATTGAAATGCATATATAAATAAGTATCCCTCTCACATTAATAAAGGTTTAATAAACATTAAGATTTCAAGTGATATTCAAGTGATCAAAGCTCTATTGTGAAAGTTATGTAGATTTATGTGAAGCTCTCTATTGTTGTGGAGGTACTTTATTACATCATTCATTTATATTGATTTTACCTATGTCCTATAAGGACACACACTCTTTTATCATCATCTTGGTTGTTGTGGAGGTGGGAACACCATTAACAAGGTTTGACTAAGGCAAGCTCCTAAGACAACCCAAACCATTTTCCCTTTTGTTTTTGTTTAGATTACAGAAGATCAGAAGTAGGTATATCAGATCAGAGAACATATAGATGAACACATATCCCAACTCTTGGAAATGACCTTCAGAGGGTCCTAAACCCTAGGACACCTATGCCTGGGATAAATAGTCCTCGCGGATCTGCCCTGATTCCTAGCAGTGATCTCTAACAGTACTGTACTACTCACTTTAGGTCCTTTTTTTGGGTTTTCAGTTATATAAGGTAAGTAATTTTTTTAAGCATATTTCATCATAGAAACCTTAGATCTAGCATACTTCATCTCAATCTTTCTAATTACAACAAAGGAATAGAACCCCTACATCTTGGTTCTCCTTCAAGACTATAGTCAAGATCAATTTGTGTTCCAATGTTTGATCTAAAAGATTGACCTAGTTAACACATGATTGACTAGGTCTCCCTTTTTCATCAAACATTTTGGTGAACCTAACAATTTTTGAACTTTTGTAGCCTTCTTTGTTTAGATTTGATCTATTTGTTGTTCCAAATCTGATTATTTAATTAGATAACAATCATTTATACATCTTCGTTGTCTTTATTGGTTGTTGAATTATCATTTATTACATATATTTGTTCATATTATTAATCATTTAGAAACATTGATTCATTTAGAAAACTAAAGCAAAACTTATTTCCTATATCACATCATTTGTATATTCTATCTTATAAATACTCTCCTCTATAAGTGCATTTTGTGTGTCATAAAGCTTGTGGAGTCTTTTATGAGTTTTGTGACCTGATGTCCTGAATCTAACATCCTTGTGAGGAGAAGTTATAGATTTATAGGTTCTAGTGCTTTATATAGCTTCGATGTTCCCACATCAAAATCTAATGTTGCTAAATTACTTACACATGGAAGTTCATCATCTTTAGATTATATGCCTACTTTCCCTATGATATCTGAAGTACAAAATTCTTATGAATCTATAGACATAGACAACCTCATGGCTCATGTCCCTGAAACACAAATTCAAAAACTAGACATTGAGTTGGATCGTTTTCAGCAATTTGTGGGCACAAAATATTTAGCCAAGGAAGTTGTGCCTCTTGTTGAAGGTCTAAGAAATTTGTTGCTTGAATGTCAAGAAGTTATAGAAATTTTACATAGTGGATAACAACATTATGTCTTCAGCTAGTTGCATGGAAATAATCACTGATGTGTCCTCTAAAAAATAAATAGGGACACAGATGTCGTTACGCATACCAACATCCTTTATATCAAAATTTAATTCTTCTATTCTCACCACCACTGTACATCCCAATAGTAGTGCTAACACAAGTCTTGGAGTATCAAATGGGAATCCTATACACAACTATAGTGATGTCGCCTTTACATATCATAATGCTATTTCAAATGGGTCATCACCTCTTGTTAGTCAACCTCGGTTAAATTTTACTTATCAAAAATCCAATCACACAATTTCATCACCTCTTCCTAGCTTTGTTTATTCAAATCCTACCCAATCTCAAGCTACTCCACCACCTAAACCTATAATTAATCAACTTTTATAGAATGTCAGTTCCTTCCAACAATAAATAGAAAGTGTAGAGGGGGAAAAGGGGAGATTAGATTAATGGGTCAAACTAAATCAAACCCTCTTCTACCTCAACATTAGGAGGGAGTGATCGAGCCTAGCTTCTACCAAAGAGGGACAACTTAAGCTACATGTGTTACGCTCCTTTTTGTTGTATAGAGATGATTCAATGAAACATGACCGCAATCAAGAAAACTAGCTAGGATGTATGAATTAACCCAAAAGACACAAAGATTAGACTATTGTAGATTAACAAAAATGGATCAAAGTAATAAGAGAGTAGAGCAAGGATCAGAGAATAGTTTAGAACCTAGAAAATTCAATAGTGATGTCTAGGATAGGGGTGCCTGGGCACCATGGTCCTCCTTCGGGCTCGGGTAGAACTTTCGAGATGATTTGGTCTGTAGATGTCTGAACTTCCTTCCTTCTAGCTATCAACTCCCAAAACTTGGCCGCCTTACCTGCACACAAAAAGAGGGAAAAGGTTGTGTTTGTTGCAAGTATGTGCCTAACCGGTGTTTTCATTGATGTCAACATATCTATGTTGTCATTGGTGTCAATTGTGTTATTGTTTTGATGCTTGCTTGTAATAAGTTAAGTGTTGAAGTATTCTTGATACAACAGAACAATCTAGTAGATTGTTCCGCATTACCTGTAGAATGAATATCTTTGTCTGTGGATTGGAATTTATTTAAATGCATGTATGAAGATGCTATGTTCCAAGTTTGAGCCTCCAATAAGAAGATTTGAGTGAGTTATGTTCACCAGAGTGAAAACAACTTTTTTTGTATATTTGGTGGTGACAGGGAGAATATATTATGCTCTGCATTCCTCCGCATTGAAGTATTTGGGTCTACGGTTCTAGAGTTAAGTCTGAGATGATGTTATGTGCCTTCAACTCCAATGGTTCATGATTTAGTGGTCTGCAAGTGATCTTTTCCTTATGATAGTAGCTGGTAAAGTTGTTTATCTACTCCAATTTGAAGAATCTTCTTGATAGAGTGGTTAGAGGTTGTGCGGTTGTTCCTAATGATTTTAATGTGCTTGTGGATGTCTCCTAATTGTGTTGCTACCTTTGGATTGGTCTACGAAGGGAACTTTGGATCGTAGATAAAGACTGTTCTTGGAAGTCTTAATGTGAACACCAGTCTTGGCTGACTTGGTTGATTTCACTAACTGCAGAGATGTATTGAAGATTGTAGTAGGGTGTTGTGGCATGGAAGATTGTATTTGAGTCCTAGCTAAGGTGTAGTGTGATCCGTATACATCTTTACATCTTTCCCTTATCAAATTTTGTATCAGGTCCAGACCTATTTCCATGTATGTTTGTAATTTCAACCTTGGAGATTGTTCCAACGGTTGATGAATGTAATGCTGACCTTGATGTTCATTCCAATGTTGATGAGTTGTATAAAAACATGTAATGTAGTTGTGAAAAAGATGTCCTTCTGCAAAAATGTGAAGATAAGTGCGAAGAGTAAGAAGAGTAGAGTAGAGGAAGAATATTGTGCTTCACTAGAACTAAACCCAAGCATGGAGTAGATGCTATCAAATTAGTTTACCAACACTCAGGAGTGAGCCACCCCTTGGTAGTGAGCCGATCTTGGTAGTGAGCCCTAATCTTTGCAGTGAGCCATTTTTGCAATGAGCCTCTATTTTTCGTGATTGTTATAACATATACATTTCTATGGGCTAACACCCACCGTGGTTTTTCCTTTATATGGTTTTCCACATAAAAATTTGGTGTCTCATGTGTTGAATGTGTTATTGTGTTGAGCTTTATGTTTCATGCTTTCATGGTTAAATCTTATTAACAGTGATTAAACATTTGAAGTATTGATAAGTGATTAAATTTTTGTGACAAGTGATTCACCCCCCCTCGCAGTTGTCTTGTGTATTTCAATAATTGGTAACAGAGCCTAGTTCCTTGGAAGAAAGCCTAATAGCTTGAGGAAGATCCAAGATGTCTTTTAAGAAGGAAGCTCCATAGTTTGAAGAGAAAAATTATGCGTTATGGAAGGTACGAATGAAAAACCATCTCCTTTGTCTTGGTTATAGAGTGTGGAAAGCAACAGAGACAAAGTATACCATGCCTCAGAATGGTTTAACAACTAAAGATGAAATCAAAGAATATGAGTTAAATATAAAAGATAGAGATGCCCTGTTAAGTGCCTTGACTAACATTGAGTTGATAAAAGTCATGGATCTAGAATCTGCAAATGAAGTTTAGGAAAAGCTAAAAAATCTATATGAAGGAGATGATTCTATGAAAGGAGCCAAGTTGCAGGGCTTGAAAGAGAAATATGAGGTTTTAAAGATGAGTGAAGATGAAAACATAACAACCTACATGCAAAAGGTTGATGAACTTGTCAATGGAATAAAAGGTATGGGAGGAACTATTGGTGAGAAGGAAGTTGTGATGAAAATTCTCAGGTCACTACCAAAGTCCTATAGTCACAAGGTAGCTGCAATTGAAGAAATAATGACTGTAAAAGATGTTGACAAGGATCAATTACTTGGAAAGCTTACAGCCTTTGAGACAAGAGAGTTTGGTGATGCTCTGCTGAAAGTTGAGACTGCTTTCAAAGCTAGTACTTCTAAAAAGATCTCCAAAGTTAAAAAATACAAAGTGGAGCCTATTGATGACCTTGATGAAATTGAAGCCAACTTTGTTGACATATTGCAAATAGGTTCTAGTAAGTTCAATGGTAAATTACCTTTCAAATGTTTCTCATGTGGTAAAGTTGGTCATTACGCTTCTAGATGTCCACAAAGAATTGAAAGGAATAGAAAAAGATTTGAGAACAGGCCTAGAGTTCCAAAGAAATGCTACTATGTTAAAGGTGTGATAGATGATGAATCTAATGATGCTAGTACTAGTGCAAATGAGTGCATGTTTATTGCTATTAAAGAAGAACCTGTGTCTATTAATCTGCTAGTCGTGTGTAGGAAGAAAAACTAGTGGAAGAAAGTGCTTTGGATGTTCAGGTTGAGAAAGATAAGGATAAATAGGTTATTAATAGTAGATGCTCACATCACATGACTGGTGACAAAAGTAAGTTTGTAAGTTTGGAAAAGTATGATGGTGGACTGGTTAGGTTTGGAGATGATAAAACTAGTAAGATTTGTGGAAGAGGATCTATTTATTTTGATGGAAAGCACAATACTGATGATGTTCTATATGTGAAGGGCTTAAAGCACAATCTTTTGAGTGTTGGTTAGATGTGTGACAAAGGTTATGATCTGAGATTCAAGGACAATGGGTGTAAGATCATGGACAACTCCGGAATAGTAATTGCTACTAGTAAGAAGACTAGAGGTAATGTCTATCATTTGAATGTAACTAATGATTATTATTTGTGGGCTTAGACTGATGAGAGTTGGCTGTGGGATAGAAGGATGTCATATCAACTTTGACAATTTGGTAAAGATAAGTTCTACACAGGCTGTAAGAGATCTGCCCAAACTTGTGAAGCCTTCCAATACCATTCGCATGGAGTTAAATCAATTTGGGAAACAAACAAGAACAAGTTTCAAAAGCAAAGAACAATTCTTTGCTGGATTGCCGAAGCTGGTGCATACAAATCTATATGGTCCCACAAGAACAAGAAGTCTACAAGGAGATAAGTATTTTATGTTGCTTATTGATGATTACTCCAGAATGATTTGGGTCACTTTTCTAAAAGACAAATCAAAAGCCCTAGATAAGTTCAAAGCCTTCATGGCAATGGTTGAGAATGAGTTAGAGTTGAGAATCAAATACTTGAGGTCTAATAGAGGAGGTGAGTTCACATCAATTGAATTCAATATTTTCTGTGAAGAACATGGGATAAAGAGATAATTGTCTACATCTAGGACTCCTCAGTAGAATGGAGTCGTTGAAAGAAAGAATATGACAGTTCAAGAGGCTTCTAGGACTATGTTGAAGGAAGATGACCTACCAGAAGTGTACTAGAGAGAAGCCATATATATTGTTGTGAACATCTTAAATAGAGTTCAAGTCAAAGGAAATAATGCTAAAATTCCTTATGAATTGTGGTATGGAAGAATTCGTATAGTAAGATATTTCAAAGTTTTTGGTAGCAAATGTTATATTAGAAGAGAAGAAGATCTAGGCATGTTTGATGCTAAGTGTGATGAAGGAATCTTCCTTGGATACTCTACTAAGAGTAAGGCCTACCGGTGTTACAATAAGAGATTGAAGAAGATCATTAAGAGTGCTAATGTGAAGGTTGATGAAGACAAAGGAAAAATATCATATCTAAGTAGCTATGAATCAGATGAACCTGCTATTATAACAAATGAATAAAAAGCTTAACAAGAAGACATTCAAGATGAGGAAGAAAAGGCTCTGGAAAGTGTTGTTAAGACTCCCAGGTATGTTAGAATTAATCATTCTAAAGATCAGATTATAGGGGACAATAGCAAAGGAGTATTGACAAGGAAAAGAGTTGCAGAAGAATAGGTGAATTATTGTTTACTTTCAAAAATTGAACCTACAACTGTGAATGAAGCTTGCAATGATGAAAATTGGGTAAAAGCTATGGAAGAGGAGCTAATACAGATAGAAAAGAATCAAACTTGGGAACTAGTTCCTAGACCTATTGACAAGAATGTGATTGGCACCAAATGGGTTTTCAGAAATAAGATGAATGAGAATGGAGTAGTATGGAACAAAACAAGGATAGTATGCAAAGGATACTCCCAGGTTGAAGGGATAGATTTTGAGGAGACCTATGCTCCTGTGGCAAGAATTGAAGCAATCAAGATGTTTTTGGCATTTGAAGTATTCAAAGATTTCAAAGTGTATCAGATGGATGTCAAGTCTGCATTCTTGAATGGTGAGTTAGAAGAAGTCTACATTGAACAACCAGAAGGATTCAAGTTATCAAACTAAGATGACATGGTGTGTAGATTGAAGAAGGCCTTATATGGACTAAAACAAGCCCCCAGAGCCTGGTATGCATGGTTAGACAAATATTTGTTGCAATTAGGGTTTAGTAAATGCATTGCAGACAACAATTTGTATTTCAAATTCAATGACAATCAGATCCTGATTGTTGTAGTTTTTTTTGATGACATTATCTTTGGAGGCAATGAAGGTATGTGCATGAAGTTTGCAGGTGATATGAAAAATGAGTTTGAGATGTCTATGTTTGGTGAAATGAATTTCCTTTTGGGTATGTAAATTAATCAATCAGATAAAGGAATCTTCATATCTTAGTCTAAGTATGTGAAAGATTTGTTAAAGAAGTTTGGGATGGAGGACTCTAAACTGGTATGTAAGGCTGATCAGAAAAGGTAAGGATCTATGATTGGAGGATTACTTTAATAATCACACAAACTAGACCAGATTGTTGCAAGTATGAGCAATACGTGTTGTCATTGATGTCAACACCTAAGGTCAGAATCTAAGGAAGATATTTGGATGAGTTTGAACAAGTGTTTAACTGTTCTATCTCCTAGAATAATGCAGTGTTTTGCTCCACATTTCCTCAACAGTAAAGACTAGAGTGTGAGTTTGGGATATGATTTAGAGAAGTATCTAAAGATGCTAAATCTTGAGTTTCGAGGTCCAGAACACTATGCAGAAAAAGATCTATTCACCAATTTGAAGACTGTGTCTGGCAATATCTGCAAAGTGACAAGGACAAAGTGTTGTGCTCCGCACTTCTCCGTAGATTGGAATTTAGCCTTGTGGTTCTAGAATTAAGATTAGAAATTTCATAGCTATCTTTATTCTAGAAGGTTTGTGATTTGGTGCTCTAGAAGACAAGTTTGTGTTGTTATACTTTAGGTGAAAGTTGAGTTCAGGTGATATTTGTTATCTTCAATTAACTCCAAGTGAGATCTATTGCGGATGGTTTTGTCAGCTCTCAGGTGAATCTATCTTGTTTGTAGATGTCTCTAGAATGCATTGAAGGCATATACTTGATCTACAAGCTATAATTAAGTTCTCAGAAGTATGTTTCTAAATGTTCTTGGTGTGTACACTTGTTCTGGCCGACCTGATTAGTTGCATTTATTGCGGGTGTGATTCATGGATTGTGGAAGCATGCTGTAGCATGTGAAGAAGTATTTGGGTCCAAGCTAAGCTATGATGTGTTCATCTTTTATTCTTTTTCTTCCGCTAATCTATTTAGGTCTTGACCTATTCTATTGTATGTATGTATACTGACCTTGGAGATTGTTCCAATGGTTGATGCTGACCTTGATGAACATTCCAAGGTTGATGATATATATATGAAAAGAATTTGTGATTAAGAGAAGAAGAGTAGTGCGAAGATGTGAAGAGTAGTATGAAGAAAAGAAGTTGAGCAAAGATATTATGTGATTGATGCAAGTATGTGAATAGTAGAGCAGAGATAGAAGATTAGTGATGATGAAGACTCTGGATTTATTATTTAGTTTCTAAATGACTACACCCTGGCGTACTGATAGATGCTTTTGCAGTATTCAAATTTCTTATATAATTTCACCTGTACTTGGTAATGAGCCATCTTAATTAAGGAAATGAGCCTGGTAGTGAGTAACCTTTAGGGTTTAACAACCCTCATTGTAATCTTTCTAGGTCTAGGGTTGAGGCAGTGAGCCTGCTAGACCTAGTTGCACTTCACTGCAGTGAGCCAACATGATCTAGGCCCATGGAATGGCCAAGATGGAACACCATCTTTTGTAAAATATTGCAATATATATTGAGAGCCAATCCTCTCTATGGTTTTTCCCTTTCTTGGGTTTTCCATGTAAAAATCTTGTGTCTCATGAATTATTATGTTTCATCCTTTCATGATTAAATCTAAATAACAGTAAATAAGTGATTGTTGTGTTAATGTTCATAAGAGGTCAAGTTTTTAGGGACAACTAATTCACCCACCCCTCGTAGTTGTTCGGTGTAGTTCGACAATTAGTAGAGGAGAAAGGTTCCTTAGAAGAAAGCTTAACAGCTTGAGGTAGATCTAGGATGGCTAATAAGACGGTTGCTCTTGAAAACCTAGTGAGAGCAAAAGAAGAAATCAAATATCTGAAGGAAAATGTCAAAGAAGCAGATGAATGTATTAGAAAATTAAGAGATCAAGCAAAGAAGTTCAAAGATAAATATAAGGAGGCTACTGAACAACTGATATCAGCAAATGAAAGCTTGAATGATTTGAAATCAAAGTTGTAGAAAGAGCAAAAGCAGAAGAAGATCTAAATCTATTGGTGGAAGATAAATCAGAAGAATGTGCTGAGATTTAAAAGGAAAGTTGGATCCTAAAGTCAGATTTGGAGAAAGCAAAAAAATTTGAAGAAAAATTTAAGATCAATTATGCAAAACTTGATGAGATTATTTCCAGTCAAAAGAGACCTAATGACAAAGAAAGCTTAGGGTTTTAGAAAGGTAAAAGTTCAAAAATAGAACAAGAAAAGAATTTTGAGATCAAGAAGGACAGAGGAAAATAGATCCAGAATCAAAGAAATAGATCTAGAAGACCATTGGTCAGACAACCAAATTCTCAAAGGTACCCATCTTTCAATATTTATTGTATTTCATGTAATAAGTTTGGTCATAAGGCTACTCAGTGTAGGAGTAGAATGAATCAAAATGTTCCATCATTCTCTGGTCAGTGTTTAAATTGCAAGAAAATTGGTCTTAGAGCAAATGAATGTAGAAGTCAGATTAGGAAAGGTTTCAACAATGGTAGGAATGATCAATCTTTCAAAGGTAAATGTTTCACATGCAATAAAGTTGGTCATAGAGTTGTTGTATGTAGAAACAAAGTAAGTCAGAATTCTATTAGGTGCTATGCATGCAATAAGATGGGATATAGAGCTAATGAGTGCAAAAGTGAAGTCAGAAATGGCTATGGCAAGAATAGGACAGTTAAATCCTTCAGTGGGTACTATTATACATGTAATAAATTTGGGAAGAAGGCTAACCTATGTAGGTCAAGGATGAATGGATGGAACAATGGTCAGAAAAATACTATGTGTTTCAATTGCAATAGGCCTGGACACATTGCAAGATCTGCAGAAGTAAGAACATGAAGAAGGATACTCAAGTAGAATTGAGGAAACCAGTGGAAAAGGTTGATCCGATAGAAGTCAAGAAGGCAATGAACAAGGTTTGGGTTAAGAAGGAAGTAACTGAAGTCAAGATGAGTCTGAACTAGACTCAGGTGCAGATACTTCCTCCGGGAAGTAAATTTGGTGCTTTGGCTCAGGGGGAGCTTTAATGAAAATCTTTTCTCCATTGCCAAAGGATTGGTGCTGATGCCTCAGCACATAAAGACAAGTCAAGGATTGGAAACAAAGGTCTAAGTCAAAACAAAGAACTATGTTTGTAAAGGATTAAGGAATATTTGTGCAGTTTGAGAAGTCTGCTATGTAAGAAGATTTGATCAAGAAAAGAAAACAGGTTATGAATTTTTTGCTAAGTATCTATCTGGTAAAATCAAGTTTACAGTGCTTTGGTATTTTGGTCTACATTGGTTTACTATTGAAGATAATGCTTTGTGGTTCTGACATATGGTTATTGATCATTGGCTACATCTACATCCACAAATTTATCTAATTCTGATAATTGGCATGAGAGTAATTAATAATAAGAGTTCATGTTGACAAAACACAGTTGGTTTTTAGTTCAAAGTTGTTTTCATGATGATTAGAAGTATTTGATAATGGACATGAATCATATAAGTCTTCAAGCAAATGATGAAGAAAGTACAGATTGAAGAATCTCTAGAAAGAAGTTTTGAGAACCCTAGGGTTTGTGTAGAAGCATCACACTAAAAAGAGCAAAGGTGCATTGACAAAGAAGAAGACTTGCATGTATATCTCTATTTATTTTCAAATGTTGAACCTAAGATAGTTGCTGAAGCTTGTAAAGAGGAGTTTCGGATCAAGGCAATTATTAAAGAATGAGATAGAACTAAGGATCAAATGCTCAAGGTATGATAGAGGAGTTCAAGAGGCTACTAAGACTATGATGAAGGATTCTATCCTACTGGAAGTGTACCAGAGAAAAGCTATACATACTGTTGTTCAAGTCAAAGGAGAGAAGAACTAGGCAAGTTTGATGCTAGATGTGATGAAGCAATCTTCCTTGGATACTCTACCAAGATTAAATCCTACCGGTGCTACAATAAGAGATTGAAAAAGATCATTGAGAGTGCTAATGTGAAGATTGATGAAGACAAGGAAAGAACATTAGATCTGAGTGGATATGAATCAGATGAACCTGTTGCTATAGTGAGTGAACAGAAAGAAGAAAAGTCTCTAGAAAGTGTTGTCAAGACTCCCAAGTATGTAAGAATAAATCATTCTGAAGATTAGATTATAGGTGAAACTATAAGTGAAACTTGCAATGATGAAAACTGGGTAAAGGCCCTGGAAGAAGGAACTAATGCAGATCAAGAAGAATCAGACTTGGGAAATTGTCTCAAGATCAGAAAACAAATTGAATGTGAAAGGAGAAGTGGTGAGGAACAAGGCAAGGATTATGTGTAAAGGGTACTCACAAGTGGAAAGAATAGACTCTGAGGTAACTCTTGCTTTGGTGGCAAGAATGAAGGCTATTAAGTTGTTGTAACACATAAGGACTTCAAAGTGTATCAAATAGACATGAATACTGCCGTCTTGAATGATGGGATGAAGAAGACATTGTGGATAAAGGATGCCTATAGGAGAAAAGTTGCAGAAAAATGAGTATTGACCTAAAGAAATTATTGGCTATATGTGTTGTCATTGATTAATATACATTATTTTCATAAGTTGTCATGAAGGATGATAAAAGATGAAATGTCATGTTCCTTAAGAAGAAGGAAAGTTCATGGTTGGATGCCATACTCTGATCTGAGTAGAGTCAAGTCTAAATTTCTGAGAAGACAAGATATGTTAATCCAGAGGTCTTCTGAAATGTGAGCAAAAGATAACACAGTTTGATGTGTATTCCATAGGGGGAGTATTCAAAGCAGTAAAAGAAAAAGATGCAATAGAGCAGGTAGCAATCATAGATGGTTGTTGAAGTCAGGAGGAGTAAAGAATAATCTTAGATTGATCATAGCAGTAGTGTCCAAGTATGTGAAAGAGCTGTTTGGAATGGAGGATTCTAAGCCAGTATGCACTTCTATGATAACTGGTTGCAAGATGAGCAAGAATGCTGATTCACCTAAGACTAATCAGAAAAAGTATAGGTCTATGATTGGAGAACTACTATATTTGACCTATACCAGACTAGATGTAATGCATACAGTTTGTCTTGTGGCAAGATTTCAAGAAGATCCTAGAGAGTCACATGTGTTGGCAGTTAAGAGGATTATGAGGCTACCTCCTAGAGGAAGTAGGTAGGTGATACTGATATGAGTTCCTTATAAAGAGCAGTAAGTGTTGCAGTATTGATTGATAGGGGAAGTTGTGCAGTGGTAATAAGATCTGAGTTGAGCTTTGATAACTCAAGAAGGAGAGAAGTAAAATTTCTAGCACCCTTTGCCATTGATGTCAAAGGGGGAGAGAAGTTCATGTGAAAAACCTAAGGAGAAAGCTGCAGTCAAGGAAAGCATCAAGTGAGGGGGAGCAAAGAAGCAAAGCAAGATTATATGTCTTGATGCTTTTTCACATCATGTGTTGCCATCAATGACAAAGGGGGAGATTGTTGCAAGTATGAACAATAAGTGTTGTCATTGATGTCAACACCTAAGGTCAAAATCTAAGGAAGATATTTGGTTGAGTTTGAACAAGTGTTTCACTATTCTGTCTCCCAGAATAGTGTAGTGTTTTACTCCACATTTCCTCAGCATTAAAGACCAGAGTGTAAGTTTGGGATATGATTTAGATAAGTATTTGAAGATGTTAAATCTTGAGTTTGGAGGTCTGGAACACTGTGTAGCAAAAGATCTATTCACCAGTTTGAATATTGTGTTTGGAAATATCTGCAGAGTGACAGGGAGAATGTGTTGTGCTCTGCACTTCTCCGCAGATTGGAATTTAGCCTTGCTGTTCTAGAATTAAGCTTAGAAAGTTCATAGCTATCATCATTCTAGAAGGTTTGTGATTTGGTGCTCCAGAAGACAAGTTTGTGTTTTTATACTTTAGGTGAAAGTTGTTGAGTTTAGGTAATATTTGTTATATTCAATTAACTCCAAGTGAAATCTGTTGTGGATGGTTTTGTCAGCTCTCAAGTGAATCTATCTTGTACATAGATGTCTCTAGAATGCATTGAAGGTGTATGCTTGATTTGCAAGCTATAATGAAGTTCTTAGAAGTATGTTTCTAAATGTTCTTGGTATGTACACTTGTTCTAGCCAACCTGATTAGTTGCATTTGTTGCAGGTGTGATTAGTAAATTATGGAAGCATGTTGTAGCGTGTGAATAAGTATTTGGGTCTAAGCTAAGCTATGATGTGTTCATCCTTTTTTATTTTTCTTCTATTAATCTATTTTGGTCCTAACCTATTCTATTGTATGTATGTATGACGACCTTGGAGATTGTTCCAATGGTTGATGCCAACCTTGATGAACATTCCAAGGTTGATGATATATATATGAAATGAATTCGTGATTGAGAGAAGAAGATTAGTGTGAAGAAAAGAAGCAGAGCAGAGATAGTATGTGATTGATGCAAGTATACGAATAGCAGAGCAGAGATAGAAGATCAATGATGATGAAGACTCTGGATTCAATATTCAGTTTCTAAATGACTGCACCTTGGCGTACTGATAGATTCTTTTGTAGTATTCATATTTCTTATATAATTTCCCTTGTACTTGGTAGTGAGCTATCTTCATTAAGGTAGTGAGCCTAGTAGTGAGCAACCTTTAGGGTTTAACAACCCTCATTGTAATCCTTCTAGGTTTAAGGTTGAGATAGTGAGTCTGCTAGACCTAGTTATACTTCATGGCAGTGAGCCAACATGTTCTAGGCCCGTGGAGTGACCAAGCTAAAACATCATCTTTTGTAAAAGATTGCAATATATATTGAGAGCTAATCCTCTCCATGGTTTTTTCCCTTTCTTAGGTTTTCCACATAAAAATCTTGTGTCTCATGTGTCTCACGAAGTATCATGTTTCATGCTTTCATGATTAAATATGAATAATAGTAAATAAGTGATTGTTATCTTAATGTTCATAAGAGGTCAAGATTTTGGGGACAACTGATTCATCCCCCCACTCTGAGTTGTCTGATATAGTTCAACATAGATATAATGCATGCAGTGTATCTTGTGGCAAGATTTCAAGCAGATCCAAGAGAGTCACATGTGATGTCAATAAAGAGAATCTTGAGGTATTTAAAAGGCACACCCGATCATGGCTTATGGTATCCAAAGGATAGAGATGTTGATGACAGAAAAAGTACAAGTGGAGGTGCTTTCTTCTTGGGTAACAGATTGGTTTCATGGCTGAGCAAGAAGCATGATTTAATCTCTTTGTCAACTGTAGAAGTAGATTATATTGCAGCAGCATGTTGTACTCAAGTGTTATGGATGAAGCAGATATTGAAGGACATAAGAGTTGTGTATGAAGATCCTGTTGCAATCTTTTGTGACAATACAAGTGCTATAAACATTTCAAAGAATCTAGTGTTGCACTCAAGAACAAAGCATATATCTATAAGGTATCACTTTCTGAGAGAAAAGGTGATAGAGAATGAAGTAAACATGGAATATGTGTCCACAAAGGATTAGATTGCAGATATTTTCACTAAGCCTATGCCTAAGGATACTTTTGAGTATCTTAGAGAAAAGTTAGGGGTCATTATCCCCACTGCTCTAAACTAAGATGCATAGGAATGCATCAGTCCAGTGGTGCTCAAAATCTCATTCTTTGATCTAGATTGATGTTTTGAGAGATACCTCTTAGGGTGAGTAGCTAGATGTTACTAGTATGAGTTCCTAATAAAGAAAGTGTTGATAGTAGTGAAAGTTCAGATGATTCATAGTAGCTGAGTGCAAGTATGTGACCTTTGCCATTGATGTCAAAGGGGGAGAGAAATCATGTAAAAAAATCATAAAAGAAAGAGTGCAGATATGTAAAGAGTAAGGGGGAGAATCTTGTCTTGATGGTCTTTACATTTGTTCACGTCATATGTTTCCATCAATGACAAAGGGCGAGATTGTTGTAAGTACATGTGCCTAATCGATGTTGTCATTGATGTCAACATATCTATGTTGTCATTGGTGTCAACTGTGCTATTGTTTTGATGCTTGCTTGTAATGAGTTAAGTGTTGAAGTATTGCTGATATAGCAGAACAGTCTAGTAGATTGCTCCGTATTACCTGTAGAATGAATATCTTTGTCTGTGGATTGGAAGTAATTTAGATGCATGTTTGAAGATGCTATGTTCCAAGTTTGAGCCTCCAGTATGAAGATTTGAGTGGGTTATGTTCACTAGAGTGAAAATAGCTTTTTCTATATATTTGGTGGTGACTGGGAGAATCTATTATGCTCCACATTCCTCTGTATTGAAGTATTTTGGTCTACAGTTCTAGAGTTAAGTTTGATATGATGTTATGTTCCTTCAACTCCAATGGTTCATGATTTGGTGGTCCACAAGAGATCTTTTCCTTATAACAGTAGCTGGTAGTGGTGTTCATGTACTTGAGTTTGAAGAATCTTCTTGACAAAGTGGTTAGAGGTTGTGCAGTTGTTCCTGATGATTTCAATGTGCTTGTGGATGTCTCCTGATTGTGTTCCTACGTTTGGATTGATCCACAAAGAGAAATTTGGATAGTAGATAAAGACTGTTCTTGGAAGTCTTAATGTGAACACCAGTCTTGGCTGACTTGATTGATTTCACTAATTGCAAAGATGCATTGAAGATTGTAGTAACATGTTGTGGCATGGAAGATTGTATTTGAGTCCCAACTAAGGTGTAGTGTGATTTGCATACATCTTTACATCTTTCCCTTAGCAAATTTTGTATTAGGTCCAGACCTATTTCCATGTATGTTTGTAATGCCGACCTTGGAGAATGTTCCTATTAGGTCACAAAAATGTAGGTCCTAAACTCTAAAAGGTTTCCAAGATCTCTTGACATTTTTGGCTAACTGACATAGGGTAGATATGGCTAAACCCCCTTCACTTTAGGCTCTGCTAGACCTAGGTGGGTGTACCTAAATGATTAGTACAGACTTGATTTGACCATCACAATGGCAAAAGAGTGTGAAGTAGGTTCTAAGACTAAAATCAATTTCTAATACTAGAATTTGAGATTTGAGAGTATGAAAGGTTTTCAAATATTGTTTTGGAAAGACCAGTGCCTAATTCTATTGGGTGAATGGGGTCAAGATTTGTATGATTTGCAAATTTACCTACTTGGTTTAGCTCTTACTATTTGGCACCTTTCAAATGCTTACACCTTGTGTAAACGTGCAGGAATATTGGTTATTAGACTCTTCTTTAATAATCCAATTGATACTTCTCCAAATTGTTGTGGTTGTCTAAAAGGGATTTAATTCTACTTCAAAGGAAACCAACTAAGATGATTTAGTTAAAGGATTTTAACTTAGGGAAGAGACCAATAAATATAAACCACTCAGATGGACTTAAATCAACTTCAATTAGAAACCATCCAAGCATATCACACAGAGACAACAAATGTGCCTTAAAAATCTAATTGATTTAATAACTAGGAAAATTCAATGTGGAGACAATCAAATAACTCATAAGATTGAATATTAATAGAATAGTAGAACACCAAAGATATATCCACATATAAAAACCATCTTGCCCACTATATTATTAAAATTTCATGAAAATTTTGTATCATATTTCTGAAATGTGACTGAATGAGATACTATAGTATATGATAATTGTTCTACAGATGATGATTCTTTTTTCTGCCTTGGTTCTGTTGCAAATATGTGCCTAAGTGGTGTTGTCATTGATGTCAACATATCCTTGTTGTCATTGGTGTCAATTGTATCCTATACTATTATCTATATAGAAGACCGAATTGTTAAGGATATTGAGAAAAATAATGACAATCAATGCATGCAGACCGTATGATTGTGTAGAGGATTGTCAGAAGTTGCTCTAGTTAAGAATTGAGAAGTTCGCATGAAGATTTGAAGAAGTTATGGCCATCTGAGTAGAACTGGATTTTGCAGTATTCAGTAGAGACAGTGTGACAAGAAGTTGGTCCAGATTGGTCCAGTATTAACACTCTATGATCTGTGGATCTAGAGGCATGTCTAGGATGATGGTGTGTTCCCTCAACTCAAGTGGTTCATGGTTTGGAGGTCCACAAGCAATGTTTCTAGCTTGACAGTCATGGCAGACAATGTTCTTGAGGTTCCAGAGGAAGATACAAATGATTCTAGTAATTTGGTATAGAGTGGATGTGATTGGTGAATTCAATGTGTTTGTGGAGGTCTCTCAATCGTGTGGCTACTATATTGAAGGTCCGCATTGAAGGTTGAGCTTGTTTCTGAAGATTTCTCTTTGAGGTTGTTATTCTTCCATGTTTTTGGCTGACCGGATGGTCCTTGCGTGTTGCAGATGATCTAAAGAGAATGTTATGAAGTGTAGTGTGTTAATAAAGGAAGATTCAAGTCTCAGTGATGTTTGGTCGATAGTGTGAAGATCCGTGTTGAGCATAGCTAATCTTGTTGATTATTTCAAGGTTGACGAAGTGTATAAATACTTGTTGAGGAGTCGTTGAAAAGTATCCTTGAACAAATGAGTTAAATCCAAAGAAAGGATCAAAAAGTAGAGCAGAGAAGAAGAGGAGTGAAGGAAGTACAGAGTGAAGAGTCAATGAATAAGAATTTGAAGATAGGAGTAAAAGTTTTTGAGCCTTCAAAGGGATTGATTTAGGCATGAATATAGATGCAATTTCTCAGTTCATTGTCTTTGTGTAAATCAAGATTTCTTATAAGTAGTGACCTCTTCTTGAGTAGTAAGCTCTAGGCAGTGTGCCTTCTATTTTCTAAGTACTTTTAACAAGGTACACATTTTTGTGGGTTAACTCCCACCGTGGTTTTTCCTTTAACCAGGTTTTCCACATAAACATTTTGGTGTTATGTGTTCATATTGTTTCTGCTCATGTGTTGATTAATGCTTTAATGTTTTCATCATTAATCTGGTTGTAAAGAAGATGTTAAAGTTAAAGTTTAGGGACAACTAATTCACCCCCCCTCTTAGTTGTCCAAACTATTTCCAACAATTGGTATAAGAACCTAGATCCTCTAAAAGGAGCTTAACTGCTCGAGGAGATCTAGGATGTCAACTTACAACAAGGATAGTCCAAGATTCGATGGAACAAATTACACTATTTGGAAGAGTTGCATGGAATGCCATTTGCAATGCATGGGTGATGTCTATTGGTTAATAACCAAAGATAAGTATGAACCTCCAAAGAAAGGTCCTTCAACTCCAAATGAACTCAAGGATGCTAAAAACAACCTTCGGGCTAAAGAAGCCTTATTGAGTGCCTTGACTGACTCAGAAATGACAAATGTTTTTGGACTAAAAAATGCTCCTGAAATCTGGAAGAAGTTGGAGAATCTGTATGAAGGAGATAAATATGTCAAATGTGCCAAACTACAAAGTCTAAGAGGAAAATTTGAAAATCTAAGGATGAGTGAAGATGAAAACATCACAATCTACATGCAAAGATAAACAAACTTGTGTGTGGGATCAGGTGTGTTGGTAGAATTTTGGAAGAATTAGATATTGTGGTAAAATTGCTCAGATGTTTGCCTAATTCATACAAACATAAGGTTACTGCTCTAGAGGAGATTAGGACTATTTCAGATGTTACAAGAGAACACTTGATTGGCAAAATTTTAGCTTTTGAATTAAGTGAGTTTGGCGATTCTCTTCCTATGTCTGAATCTGCATTGAAGGCCAGTGTGTATGGAAAGCAAAACAAGGAAGGATCTTCAGGAAGATCAAGTAGATTTATCAAAACAAGGAAGGATCTTGAAGATGATGAAAATGAGACTACAGATCTTGAAGCCCTCATTGCCAAACGGATGCCAAGAGGATCCGGTAAGTATGAAGGAAAGTTGCCACTCAAATATTTTGCTTGTAATAAGATTGGTCATTTTCATTCAATGTGTCCAGAGATATTTTCAAAACCAAACCCTAATAGATACAAAAATAAGAAGAATTGTTATTATGTCCAAGAAGCTAGAGAAGGAGTCATAGATGATGAATCTGATCATGGTGAAAGTGATTGGGTGTTCATTGCTATTAAAGAAGAAGATCCAATATCTACTAAATCTACTAGCTATGCAAATGTGGAAAGTGCCTTGGCTGCTCATGTTGTTGAAAAGGATGAATGGGTGATTGATAGTGGGTGTTCTCATCATATGATTGGTGACAAGAGTAAGTTTTTGAGTTTTGAAAATTATGAAGGAGGATTTGTGAAATTTGGAGACAACTCAACTGGTAGAATTTGTGGTAGAGGATCCATCTCTTTTGATGGTAAGAACAACACCAATGATGTTTTGTATGTGGAAGGACTGAAACACAATCTTCTCAGTGTTGGACAGTTGGTTGACAAGGGTTATGATCTCTGGTTTAAGGATGGAAAATGTAGAATCTTGGAAAGTTCTGGAACTGAAAATGCATCCGATACTCAAACTAGAGGTAACATCTTTCACTTAAGTAGTTCAGGAAAAAGTTGTTTGATTTCTCAAATAGATCAAAGTTGGTTGTGGCATAGGAGGATGTGTCATGTGAATTTTGATAACATTGTCAAAATAAGTTCCACTCAAGCTGTAAGAGATCTTCCAAGACTTGTGAAACCGGATAACATATGTAGAGAATGTCAATTGGGTAAACAGAACAAAATTTCATTCAAAAGTAAGGAACAAGGTTCAAGTGAGAGAGTGGAACTAGTACATACTGATCTCTATGGTCCTGCTAGAATTAGGAGTGTGCAAGGAGACAAATACTTCATGTTGTTGATTGATCACTACTCCCAGATGATGTGGGTAACCTTCCTAAAGGAAAAATTAGAAGCCCTTGATAAGTTTAAGGTATTCAAGATAATGGTTGAAAATGAGATTGGTTGGAAATTGAAATGTCTAAGATCTGACAAAGGTGGAGAATTCACTTCCAGAAAGTTTGATGCTTTTTGTGAAAAGCATGGAATAAAAAGATAGTTATATGCTCCTAGGACTCCTCAGCAAAACGGAGTTGTGGAAAGGAAGAACTGGACCATTCAAGAAGCTTCCAGAACCATGATGATGGAGACAAATGTTCCTCAAGTGTATTGGAGGGAAGCTATGAGTACTACTATCTACACTCTTAATCAGGTGCAGATCAAGGGAAATTCTGGTAAGACCCCTTATGAACTTTGGTTTGGTCATCCTCCTACTATGAGATATTTCAGATTTTTTGGTAGTAAATGCTATATCAAAAAAGATGAGGATTTAGGCAAGTTTGAGGCAAGAATTGATGAAGGAATATTTTTGGGATACTCAACTCAAAGTAAAGCTTACCAGTGCTTCAACAAAAGATTGAAAAAGATTGTTGAGAGTGCTAATGTTAAAGTTGATGAAAGCAAAGAAGGACACTCTAGGTATTGCAGATATGATTCATATGATCAAGATGAAAGTCAAAATCAAGGAAGACAAGTTCAAATCTAGAACCGGATTCATATTGATCCAGTAACATCAATAACTCAAGAGATTAGTGCAGAAGATGAGGAATAAGTTCAAGAAGCAGAAGTTCAAACAATTCCCCAAACTCCTAGGTATGTAAGAATGAATCATCCTAAAGATCAAATCATAGGAGATAAAAATAGAGGTGTTTGAACTAGGAGAAGAGTTGCTGAAGATCAAGAAGAGATTTATTTGATTTCAAAGATTGAACCTAAATTAGTAAATGAAGCTTGCAATGATGAAAACTAGGTTAAGGCAATGGAAGAAGAATTGATGCAAATAGAAAAGAATCATACTTGGGATCTTGTTCCTAGACCTGAGGACAAAAATGTGATTGGGAATAAATGGGTCTTCTGGAATAAACTAAATGAAGATGGTGAGGTTGTAAGAAACAAGGCAAGGTTGGTATGTAAAGGTTATTCTCAAGTGGAAGGAATTGATTTTAAAGAAAATTTTGCTCTAGTGGAAAGGATAGAGGCAGTCAAATTATTTCTTACTTTTGTTGCTTTCAAATATTTTAAAGTCTATCAGATGGATGTCAAATCAGCTTTTCTAAATGGAGATTTAGAGGAAGAAGTCTACATTGAACAACTGGAAGGATTCCAGTTGTCTGATTAGGGAGACATGGTTTGTAGATTGAGAAAAGCCTTCTATGGACTCAAGCAAGCTCCAAGAGCCTGGTATGCCAGATTGGATAAGCATCTGCTTAAGCAAGGATTTAGCAAAGGTACTGTTGACAGTAATTTGTACTTCAAGATAAACCATGAGGACATTATAATTGTTGAGGTCTTTGTTGATGATATCATTTTTGGGGGAAATGAATGCATGTGCAAAGCATTTGCTGATCAGATGAAAAGTGGGTTTGAGATGTTAATGTTTGGTGAGATGAACTTCTTCCAAGGTCTGCAAGTTGTTCAAACAAATAAAGGTCTTCATATCTCAGTCCAAGTATGTGAAAGAATTATTGGAGTTTGGAATGGAAGACTCAAAGCCAGTAGGTAGTCCTATGATAACCGGATGTAAGTTAAGCAAAGATGATGACTCCCCCAAGGCAAATCAGAAAAGGTACAGATCAATGATTGGAGGATTGCTTTATCTGACTTAGACCAAACCTGACATCATGAATGCAGTTGGACTTGTTGCCAGATTTTAAGTTGATCCTAAAGAATCCCATGTTGTGGAAGTCAAAAGAATTTTCAAATATCTCAAGGGGACAATTAACTATGGATTGTGGTATCCAAAGGACAATGATTTCACTCTTCATGCATATACAAATGCTGATTGGGCAAGAGATGTTGATGACAAAAAAAGTACTAGTGGTGGTGCATTCTTCTTGGGAAAAAGATTGGTATCTTGAATAAGCAAAAAGAAAGAGGCAATTTCCTTGTCTACTACAGATGTAGAGTATATAGAAACAACAAATAATTATTCTCAAGTTCTATGGATGAAGCAAATGCTTAAGGACATCAGAGTTATGTTTGAGGAACCAGTCACAATTTTCTGTGATAACTTAAGTGCTATAAGAATTTCAAATAATCTGGTATTGCACTAAAATAAAAAGCATATATCCGTCAAGTTTCATTTCTAAAGGGAGAAAGTTAATGAGAATGAAGTCAAGTTGGAGTTTGTGTCTTCCAAAGATCAGATTGCAGATATCTTCACTAAGCCTCTTCCCAAAGATACTTTTGAGTATCTCAGAGAAAAGTTAGGGCTTATTACCCCTCCTGATCAGAACTAAGATGCACTAAGGTGCATTAGTCTGGTGGAATTCAATTCATATCCTGTGATCCGGATTGATGTTAAGAAGGTACTACTCAAAGGGGGAGTAGTCAACATGAAAATTTTGGGATCAGTCTGAAGAAAAGGGGAGAAAAGATAGCAAATATGTGCCCTTTGCCATTGATGTCAAAGGAGGAGAGAAGTCATGTGAAAAACTAGTTGCTAAGGTAAGGGAGAGCAGTAAAGAAAGAAATTGTAGAAGTGAGAAAGGAAAGGGGGAGAATTTCTTGTCTTGATGGTTGAATTCAGTTTTTCACATCATATGTTTCCATCAATGACAAAGGGGGAGAATATTGCAAATATGTGCCTAAGTGGTGTTGTCATTGATGTCAACATATCCTTGTTGTCATTGGTGTCAACTATATCCTATACTATTGTCTGTATAGAAGACTGGATTGTTGAGGATATTGAGAAAATTAATGACAATCAATGCATACGGACCATATGGCCATGTAGAGGATTGTTATAAGTTGCTCCAGTTAAGATTTGAGAAGTTTGAATGAAGATTTGAAGAAGTTATGACTATCTGAGTAGAACCAGATTCTGCATTATTCAATAGAGACAGTGTGACAAGAAGTTGTTTTGGATTGGTCCGATATTAACACTCTATGATCTGTAGATCTAGAGGCATGTCTAGGATGATGGTGTGTTCCCTCAACTCGAGTGGTTCATGGTTTGGAGGTTTGCAAGAAATCTTTCTAGCTTGACAGTCATGGTAGACAATGTTCTTGAGGTTCCAGAGGAAGATACAAATGATTCTGGTAATTTGGTATAGAGTGGATGTGATTGGTGAATTCAATGTGCTTGTGGAGGTCTCTGAATCGTGTGGCTATTGTATTGAAGGTCTGCATTGAAGGTTGAGCTTGTTGTTAAAGATTTCTCTTTGAGGTTGATGTTCTTCCATGTTCTTGGCTAACCGGATGGTCCTTGCATGTTGTGGATGATCTAAATAGCATGTTATGAAGCATAGTGTGATAATAAAGGAAGATTCAAGTCTCAGTGATGTTTGGCTGACAGTGTGAAGATTTGTATTGAGCTTAGCCAACCTTGTTGATTATTTCAAGGTTGATGAAGTGTATAAATACTTGTTGAGGAGTCATTGAAAAGTATCCTTGAACAAATGAGTTAAATCCAAAGAAAGGATCAAAAAGTAGAGCAGAGCAGAATAGGAGTGAAGAAAGTATAGAGTGAAGAGTCAGTGAAGAAGAATTTGAAGATAGGAGCAGAAGTTTTTGAGCCTTCAAAGGGACTGATTCAGACATGAATGTAGATGTTATTCCTCAGTTCATTATCTCTATGTAAATCAAGATTTCTTATAGGCAGTGAGCCTATTCTTGAGCAATGAGCTTTGGGTAGTGTGCCCGAAGACATGTGCCTTCTATTTTCTTAAGTACTTTTAATAGGGTACGCATTTTTGTGGGTTAACCCCCATCGTGGTTTTTCCCTTAACCAGGTTTTCCATATCAAAATTATGGTGTGATGTGTTCATATTGTTTCTGCTCATGTGTTGATTAATGCTTTAATGTTTTCATCATTGATCTGGTTGTAAAGAAGATTTTAAAGTTAAAGTTTAGTGACAACTGATTCACCGCTGCCCCTCTTAGTTGTTCGGACTATTTCCAATAGGTTCCCCTTATATATGTGTGAAGGAGACAAACTTTAGGATGAAACAATATGACTATTACTGGATTGCACCTCTTCACATAACTAAAACATAATTAAAAGATAATATGGACATAGAAATTTGACCCAGGCCTGGATAGATTAATCATCAAAAGCACCTGTAATTGTTGGTCTGGAAAAATCTTCCCTCCAATATTGTAGTATATGATTAAATGTGCTTCTACTATTCTCATTGCTAGAAGCAATACATCCATCAATAAAATGTGATTCTTGTTTTGTCCGACCCCTTCATGATATGCATATATGGTTAAGTTCTTCATTTTATATATTTTATGCATATACAAATGTGGACTCCATCGGGTCTATAAAAAAACTTTGAATTACCTTTAAATCCAGCTTTGTATCACTATCTTGTATCGCGCCTATGTATGTATTATACATACCATTTTAGTATGCGGATGCGACACTGACTTTTGCACTTTTAATCCGCAATGCATCTCACTTTTGTATATCAAATACATGTATTTCATATACAAGTGTGGACTTCAACTATTATAAAATACATCATCAAAAGGTTCTCGGGTCTGTATCTTCATATTTGTATCTACGTACTTTATGCCTTTTGCATCTTGTATACATATATATCCAACATACATATGTGGTCCCCACCCGATGTATACAATGTTCAAATCTCTAATTATGTCAGGTTTTGTATATTATTCCCTTGTATATCTCCATGTATATCATATACATGCACATATATAAATATTCGCGATGTTAATTCCTGCACTTTATTCCATATTTATTTCTGGGTTCAAATTCGTAAGTGCATATCACTTTTTGTATATCAGATACACACATTTCTTATATACAAATGTGGACCCCACATAAAGTTCATAGTGTTTAATTGTTCCAATCGCGTCTAGTTCTATATGTATATTAAATACAAATGTTTACACATACAAATGTTTCTCAAAGTCTCTTGCATTTCATTTTTCAGGTTTGCTCATGTATGTGTGTAAAGTGTATATTATCAACGATGTATACAAGTGAGAGGGTTGCAGACTTTATACACCAATTTTGAATATTTATTGACATCCGTGAATGTATATTTGGATATACATACATTATAACATACAAATGCGGATTTAAAATATTATGAAGCATGCCTATGAAAAGTTATCAGGTCAAACTGAGAATTAAACCCGATGCATATTATCTCCCGATGGACATGAAAGGTGTTGTATATGATATGTATACAAATGAAAATGTATATGAGATACATTTTTTGATGAGTGTATAGTTTTGACTCTTGTTGACTTGGTCATAATTTTTGAAGAACAAGGATTTTTCAGGAAATTCAAAAAGTAACCCCAACTCTTTTTCAATGTTGATTCCAATTTTCATCATGGGTACTTGAAATTTTGCCAAAATTTTAAGGTTCCAATAGTGGATCTTATTGGGGATGAATGGTTGTGAAGTCATTGTAAGAATCCAGAAAATACTCTTTGGGATGTAGACTGATGGTAGTGGGGGTGTGGGAGATGGAATCCTAGTCTATTGTGCATGGAAAAAATCTTAGAGAGAGAGAAGGCATTTAAGGAATTGTCCATGCACTGGAAATTTCCTTTCCTTAAATATATTGTGCATAGAAAAATCTTATGAGAAGAAGTGCTTTAGGAATTGTCCATGCACTGACAATTCCTATTCTTCACCACTCATGTTCTGTAGGTAATAAGAATCCTCTCCACATTTACCAGTGATGATAAATGGGCCCAACCATAATGCCTCAAACTTACCATGTTTTCCTTTATCCCGTCCTCTAGCATTCCACATTAGTACCATGTCATCTACTTTGAATTTCCTTTCCCTAGCCTTTTTATCAAATAAGTATTTCATCTATAATTGTATATTTTCATTCTGTTCCTGAGCTTGGGCCCTTATTTCATCTAGTTCAGCCAATTGCTCCATTCTCTCTTCCATGGGTTCAAGAACATCTATGTCTTCCTGAAGAATAAATTTATAAACTGACAAAAGATTATGCACATGAAGCTTGGCTTGTGTACCATCTACCAGTTCAAATGGGGATTTTCCTGTGCTCTTCTTTACAGTAACCCTGTCTACCCACAATGCCAATCTTAGTTTTGAGTCCCAGGCTTTTTTGTTATTCTCTAACATTCTTTTGATTATTTTCATGATGTTTTTATTACTTGACTTTGCCTATCCATTAGCTTGAGGGTGATATGGAGAGGCATATGAAATTGTTATGCCATATGTTTCACAAAATGTTCTGAACTCTTTTGATCTAAAACACATGCCATTATCTATGATGAGTCTGATTGGAACTCCAAATCTAGTAATAATATTTTCCAATAGAAAATTTACCACCACCTTGCTAGTGGCTTGTCTGGTTGGAATAGCCTCTATCCATTTTGTAAAATAGTCTGTTGCCACCAAAATCCACTTATGTCCACCACTAGATTTCTCTGTGATTTCCCCTATGAAATCAATCCCCCATTGATGAAATGGAGCTTCAACCTTCATGGGTCTCAATGGTACAACTCCTTGATAGTTCAATTTTCTAGAAATTCTTTGACAAGCTTCACATTTTCTCACACATTTGTGAGCATCCTTAAATACTTCATGCCAGTAGTAGCCTACTCATTATCTTATGGGTAGTAGTCCTTGATAAGAAATGCCCTCCATGCACACCTTCATGCATTTCTTGTAATATCTTCTTAGCTTGTGTCTTATCTAGGCATAACAGTAAAATACCACCTCTATTTTTCCAATACAAATTTCCATCCATGAAGACATACTTTGATGCAACAAGCTTCAAAGTTCTCCTCTGATTTTCATTCGGGCCTTGAGGACATTTCCTATTTTTTAGGTAATACATTATATTTGTATACCAAGGTGTATGCTCAATGCTTGCAATGATGTTATCTCCTTCTTGTATATTGCAAATTTGTGCAGCTTCCAAATTTGATTCAGTCATCAATTTGGCCAGACCCTAGCCCCTCATAAGCTTAGTGATTTGAATGTCAATGTTAAACTCTTGGATTCTATTAATCCATCTGCACCTCTGTCTTGTAACTTCATTTTGGACAAAAACATCTTTTACAACAGCATTCGGTACATATGCTATCACATGAGCTCCAACTATATATGGCTTAAATTATTTTACTGCCTTCACTAAGGCATATGCTTGTTTTCAGTAATATTATATTTCAATTTTTCCCTCTGGAGTGATTTGCTAAAAAATGATATAGGTTGTTCATACCCTTCATTATTTTTCTGCAGCATTATAGCTGCCACTATATGAAAAGATGCAAAAGAGAATATTAGGAATGGTTTATCAAAATCTGGGGACTTCAGTATAGGGGCCTCTTTAATAGCCTTCTTGATGGATGTAAATGCCTCAATGGCTTCTTTAGTTCAATCCACCTTCGCACCTTTCTTCAACATTTTTGAGTCTGGTTTAATAATTTATGCAAATTTTGATATGAATCTCCTGACAAAATTTATCTATGCAAAGAAAGATTGAATAGCTTTCACATTTCTTGGAATATGAATCTTGTCAATAGCCTCTACCTTTTCAGGATCAATCGTTACACCATGCTTTGAAACTATGTGCCCTAGCAGTTTTCCTTCTGTCACAGTAAAAAGGCATTTCTTTGGGTTTATAGAAATACCATATTCCAATGCCCTAATAAAAATTTTCTCCAAGTGTGAGCAATGATCTTCTGCCTTTTTAGAATATGCTATTAAATCATCTTGGTAAACCACCATTTTTGCATTGATCAAATCGGCAAAAGCTACATCCATGGCCCTTTTGAATGTTGCCCTAGCATTTGTAAGACCAAATGGTATTCTCACATAGACATATGTTCCCCAAGGTGTTTTAAAGGCAGTCTTATACTATTATGATTCTTTAACCTTTACTTGGTTATACCCAGAGAAGCCATCCATCATAGACAACAATTTACATCCAGTCACTTGTTGCAGCATTGTCTCCATATTTGGAAGTGGGTAATTATCTTTCAATGATGAGATATTCAAGTTTCTAAAGTCCGCACACAATCTTATATCACCATTCTTTTTTCTTACAGGCACCAAATTTGATACCCAAGAAGAATGTCTAATTGGTTTAATAATACCTCCTTCTCTGAGTTTCATAAGCTATTCATGCATCTTAGGTGCCAGCGTTGGATTAATGGGTCTTTGTCTTTGCCTAAATGGTTTGGCATTAGGTTTTAGTGGAATTTCATTTTGAAATAGATCTTCCATGTATGCCTTTAGATCATCATAAGACCATGCAAACACATGTTTATATTTTCTAAGTAGGACTATAAGCATTTCTCTAATTTTTGGACTGTTTCTCTTTCCAATGTAAACCTTCTTAGGGGCCATATCTGTTCCCAAATTAATTTCCTCTACATCCTTAAGATCCACTATTGCGGGATTAAGATTACATCTGTCTTGCCCATCGAATACTCTTTCCAAGGCTACTAGGCCTTTAGGAATTTTGTTTGTCTTAAGTTGGATAACTTCTTTTCTGAAAAGAGTTTGTTTGCCATCTACCTCCTCAACAAATGCATTGAAGTCAATTTCTTGTGATTCATATTGGTCCACACAATGAAGGAACTTAATGAGGTCTTGGTCATCATTGAAAACTTGCTAGTTATAAATATTATCAGCGATCACTGGTCTAGCCTTGATTTCTACCTCTACTATTCCTGATAATGTAATGTCATCCTTTTTCAAGGCTATATTGGCTAAGAAATATACCATTATATTTTTAGACCTTTCTATCAAATCTATAGAGAATGCATCGAAGAGCTCTACTGTATCCCACACAACATTCCTGTATTGCTTCAGTCTCTTGTTCTTTGAAGAATATTTTGCCCTAATCTGTGAGACGACTAATTCAGAGTCACCATATACTGTTAATAATTTGATTCCATGTTTTAGGATGATATTCAATCCAAGCAATAATGCCTCATACTCAGCAATATTATTGGTGCATTCAAAGGTTAGCAAGAATGAGTGTTTGAATGTTATGCCCGTGGGTGAGATAAATACAACTCCTACCCCATTCCCTCCTTTGTTGCATGCACCATCAAAATACATCCTCCATACACCATTTTCATCTATTTGAGTCTCTTTTCTTATTGGTTCTATATTTTGTAATTCAGGATGTGATTTCTCAACCCTAAAATTCCCAAGATCTACATCACAGAAATAGTTCATCTGATTTGGATCTAATAGTTCTATTATATTCTCATATCTTGGCTCTTTGTATATTTTGACATCCTTCCCATTTACTAGTATGGTCATGTATGATAGGTCTAGCTGGATATTTCCTCCTACTGTAGCAGTCCATTACCTAGATAACAACATACCATAGTATGGTGAAGTGTCTATTACAGTTATATCAATTCTATAGGTAGCTTTAGGGCATGAGGCTAATTTCAGTTCTACATCTCTCACGATTCCAACAACTAAAATAGATCTATTGTCCATTGCATAACATTTACCATATGTTGTATCTACCCACATACCTAACTCTTTCATGACTGCTATTGGCATGATGTTTATGGCAGCTCCAAAATTGATCATGCAATTTCTTACCAACTTGTTATTGATCAATAGTGTTATATAAAATGGGTCTACTTGAGAAGGATTTTTTTTATAGCATCACCAAGATAAATTTTAGGAGTCCTCATAACTTCTTGTCCAAGATTGTTCACCTTATTTTCTGGCCCATTTTTGTTGCGACCTTGTTGTTGATTTGGCACGTTAGAAATCAACTTGAGAGCACTATCCCTATATTCATCTACTTTCATCATCTCCATCAATGGTACTGATATCTTGATTTGGGACAATACCTGTGTTATGTCAAAAGAAGGAGCAACAATGATTTGTTCTGATTTTTCTTTATTATAACCTTTCTCCTTAGATTGCTGCTTATTCTTTATCTTATTGGGCTCAACCTTGGTGGTTTCCTTATGTGGAATCTTCTAGTTTTCTCCTTTCTTATGGTTATCCAAATTATCCTTTTTATGACTTGGTTCCTTGATAAACAAACCTCTAGGTGTTCCTTGGTCTGCATTCACAGTCCTATTTCTCATATTGTAATTATTTATGGCATGAGCTACAACAACAATTGTAAGAGCCCTCCTTTCTTCCTCAATGGGCTTTCTTGATTGGACTTGTGGGATCATGTCAGACATAAAAGTGTTTCCTTCATTGTCATCTTCTTGATTGGAGAAAACCTCTTGTCTACCCATGTTTACATTATACTTCTGATTAATCACATCATATTCATATCCATCTTCCTTGAAGGATGATTATTCTTCATCAATTGAGTGAAGTATCATTCCCAACATATTTATGGTATGATCATCCCTATCTTGATCATAAGTCATTTCATTTTCTTGCAAGGATTGGGCTACCACACAATATTCAGGTGAGTGAGGGAGGTTGCATGCAACACACCATGTGTTGTTGTCCACTACATGTGTCCCATGCTTCTTCAAGGGATCAGGGGTTTCCTTATTGTAATTCTACTTTTGTCTATTATCCACAGGCTTTCCATCCTTCCAATTTGTGTTATAGGGCATATCATGCAATCTAGGTCTTTCATTTATGTAGTATTTAGCTTGCTTATTATGATGTTATTAGGATTTTGGTGAATCCTAATATTTTCCCTTTTACCAATTTTGCCAACAGCTTTTCTATTATTTTCAATATTTATAGCAGCCTTTTGACCTTCTGCGAGAGTGATAGGATCTCTATTTCAAAGTTCATATCCTGTTTTAGGATCAAAAGCCTTCAAGTATATAGCTAGGACCATTCTATTAGGAGGTTTTATTTCAGGAGCCATCTTGTGATATATCTTTGAAAATCTTTGGTTGAAATCTACTACTATTTCATTATAGTTCTTTTGTATGTTTGTCAATTCATGTACAACAAAATTTGGATCACAATGACTGCCATACTATTCCTTGAACTAATCTTTGAAATTTGTAATAGAACTGATTGAGGCATCAGACAGTTTTTTATACCAATCTCTTGCATCTTCAACCAGAGATAATGCAAATAATTTCATCTGAACATCTTTATATCATACTTCCTCATCATCAATAACTGTCTCAAGGCTTTTGATATGTTCTTCTGTTGAAACGACATTATTTCCAGTAAACTTTGAAAGTGTATTTCTCAAATCTTTGTCAATGGGATTAGGACAAATTTGATACCTAGACAAATCCAGCTATCTATATCTATTTATATTGAGGGGTCCTTGTAAATGTTGGTTTGGTTGATATTGATTATGAGGTAGATGTTGTTGTACATTATCATGTGGATTCATATTTGCATTTTACTGGCGAGGTGGAGCATACTGCTGACTAGGTGGTGGATAAGGATTAGATATATGCTGGGATGTGATATGGGCATTAGGTTGCCTAGGGTTTTGTGATGGAAGGTTGTGTTGTATATGACTAGTGTTGTTTGGATGATGTGGTGTTTTTGAAGTATTAAAACCACCGTGTTCTAATGTGATCCTTAAGGATTGCTTGTTAGAGCATGCCCACTTTGCTTATGTGGAGGTACATACTTGGAGCGAGTTGTTGGAGTTCTAGACTTTATTTGCTGTATTTCCTATTTCAACCATTCTTCTTTTTCTCTTAGTTTAACTAGTTCAAGTTCCTCTTCTAATTTAAGTAGATCATGCTGCATCTTATTCATATTCCTCATATATTTTGGTGAACTGTCATAGGTTTGTGTGGTTTTTGTTTGATCTATGAATTCATCCTGAGGTTCTCCACCCTGATCCAATGACATTCTATAGTTATATTTTGCTTGCTTTTGCATAATTTCTCTTTCATTATGAGCTTGATGTTCTAGCTACCTTTGAGGATCAGGTCTATACTGGTCTAAAATATCATCAGATCTATTTTGACCAGACTAGGTATGATAACTATTAGATTGAAATTCTTCTGATTCATGCAGGGGAGTGAAGCTGTTATGTGTTTCTATAGGTTGTTCTGAATCATTATTAACACATTTTGACTTATTTGATATTCTAGTTTTCTTGGAAAGGACCCTTCCAGGTGGGGAAGATTACATTTTTTACCATCAGCTTTAGATCTCCTACCATCCATGTTATACGTAAAAATCTAGTGTCTCATGTGTTGAATGTGTTATTGTGTTGAGCTTCATGTTTCATGCTTTCATGGTTAAATTTCATTAATAGTTATTAAACATTTGAAGTATTGATAAGTGATTAAAGTTTTGTGACAACTGATTCACCCCCGCTCTTAGTTGTCTTGTGTATTTCAATAGTGTTGTTTTAAGGGTTTGCCTCAATTAAACCCCATGTTTGTGTTCCCACCTCCACAACAGTGATTGATAAGATCCAAGAGTGTTTGTCCTAGTAGGGTAGAGGCCAAATCTGCAACAATATGATTGATAATGATGATAACAACAACAAGATGTCCAACCTTAGTTGATGAAAACTTAGCACCAACAAAGGAGACTAATGAAGAGGATTTCAAACTTCCTTCAAAGCCTGCAAACAACTTGAATAGAATTCACAAGTAGAGGACATTCGAAACACATAAAATCCTTTAGCATAATATAGCATATGAGAGAAACTTAGCATCAATCTTCTTGGCATTGATCTAGGTGTAAAATGAGTCACAAAACATATTTAAATATCCATTCTCGCTTACCTTCAATAACTAGAACTTGATTACGTCGATAAATACAAACTATAGGACTATCCTAAGCTGACACCTTGAAATGGGACCAAGGCCCCCAAGTGGGACCAGGGTGCTTGGACACCCTGGGCCCTTGGTCATAAAATTCTAAAAGATGTCATTTAATGGGGGCTTAGTTATGTCCTATATTGATTAAGTCAGGTTTAATTATTGGGATCAGGATATTTATCGTTATAATCTCAAAAAGGTGTTAAAATAGGCTTTAATCAGCAAAGGCAATAAAATAGGTCTAACCTATCAACTAAACTAGGTGTAAAATGCTAGTGTAGACATTTTATGACATTACATTTAGCCCCCACTTTAGTGTGGGTATGAACTTACGCTTGAACTCATACTAAAGGGATGAATCAATAACACAAGCATAGAAGGCCAGAGAATACTGCTAAGTTGTGGAGCATGAGTAGCCCCCAAACCTAGGATCCTAAGGTCACAAACACATAAACAAAGGGAAAAAATGCAAGGCATTACAAAATTAATTCACACATATGTAGAGTATTAAAAGCATACAAAAGAATACATGCAGAAGACATGCAATACACATAAGGCATAATGAATACATATAAAGAACATAAGGCACAATAAATACATATAAAACATACATAAGGAAAACAAACATGGGAGTACACATGAAAAAACACACAAGGCACATGACTCTGATGCTAGCTTGCTCTATCGCTAGGGGTCATGTCAAGAGAAGTGCCACCAAGGATCACACATTAGTAAGGATTGTCAAATTACTAGGTGATCATGACAAGGTCACATGAAGCACATGGACTAGCCAACTTCATTGCACTAGGTGGCTCATGGACAAAAGAGGAAGCATCACAGGCTAGTGAGGACTGCCGAATCACTAGGTGAGTTCCACGCCAACAAGTGAATAAACATGCATTCACAAAGGATCATAGCATGATGCATGCCCCCACCTTAAAATGATTGCTAAATCCATTCAGGGAGAAATTTCTTTAAGGTAGACCAAATCACAAATAGCCACAAGAGCTTCTCAAAAGCACATGCCTATAAGATATGCATTTCCAAAAACTACATCACATAAAAGGGGTTTCCCCCAAACAAGGCAAACTAAGGAGATGCTACAGACATGACACACAATGGCTTGTGTAGTCATGGTATGATGCCGAGCATAGCAGCAAGGAGCCACAAAAATAAATCACAACATAAAATCAAAATTCAAAAAGAGATAACACAGAAGGATCTACCCAACTAGCATCAATAAAGGAATGGTTGTATAATAAGAGAATTCTCAAGACTATATATATATATATGGAACTGTCATCATCCACCAACCAGTATAACTACATAGAAAAAGGAGGAAGTATCACATGAAATCAAAAACAAAATATCCCTTGGATCAACAAGGGAGAATGCTAAAGCATCATATGCCTTGCATCATCCCCAAAGGACATGACAATAATAGGACGAACAACATATAGAGGAATGATGATACAAATAGAGGGAATATCACAACAAATTTTAGTCCCTTTGTATCCTTGTAACTACAATGGTGTCAAGGGTCATCCAAAGAGAACTTAACAACACAACAATAACAACAACAAAAAACCAACAAACAAACAAGAGTAACTGCGACATAGATAAAGCATCAAGCAACACATCACAGGGAAGAACATTACACACACTCACAACATAGTAAATAAGGTACCTCACATGCGAGTCAACCTAAAGAAAATCCTCCTCCAAATCTTGGTCATCATTTGTTTAAAAAGGTGGACAAGATGTGAGAGGACCTATAGCATGTGAGGTATAAGGAACAATAGCCATACCTATATTTTCTTTAGAATCATTGTCAGAATGTATTTAAATAGGTTCCATAGTGGCTTTCGAATCTTCTTCTTTCTTTGTAGGAGACACGATAGTAGTAGCTATCTTTTCAACATTTGTCCATGATAAACACTTATGAAGAGGGAGATTCTCCACCCCTGCAGCAAGGTGAGCCATAGCATGATGTCACTTCTTTCCTTCTCGTGCAATCTTATTTCTCTTAGCCTTATTCATGATGTTCTTTAGGGGAACCGTAGTATCTTCCAACGTGGATTCCTTTTCTTCCTTTGCTTCAAGAACCTTAGAAGAAATGGGAGGAACCACCAAAGGCTAGAAGGCCATAGGAGGAGGGTTCCTCAATGCAGGAAGCTCTTCCTTCTCAACTTGTGAAATAGGTGGAAGTATAGGAGAATCTTTAAGAAGTTGAGAGACTTAAGCGAATAAAACTCTCACAACCAATCGATGTCCACTAGTCTCCGTAGAGGCAGGTGGTACAAAAGTTATATTGTGATTATAGGGAGGTCTATTTTCTACATGAAGATTGCCTTGTTGTCCTTGGAGGGATGATAGAGGCAGGACCTCGGCATATCTACTAGACACTCAAGGACGGGGAAGAACCTTCGATTCAAGATTAGTCTCATTCACTACTTGTAGGATAGGAGGAATTACAACTGGAGTCTCAGAAGATTGAGGAGGTTTGGAAACATCACCAGAAGGAAAATTGCTAAATGATAATTCTTCTATCTTCTTTGCTTTAAAATGTTGATATGATACGAAAAATATGTCCTCTCTTTCTTGAACGACTCTCACTAGTTTTTGCCAGTAAAGTGAAAAATGTCCATTGTGAGTGACGGGGCGATACTGACTATGGTGTACAACATGCACTCGTGAGGCCCATCTTTTTATACTTCTTTAGTTGTTATGAGTTAGACTATTTGACTATGTTAGTTGGATTTATATACTTGTTTTGGTTTGGACAATTATGTTAGCACTATGGACATTTATGTTATTGTACTAGACATTATGTTAGATGATACTTTCAGACATTTAATATGATTATACTTTATGGATTTATGTGGTTGGTATATATGATTTAATTAAATTTGAGTAGATGTTTTCATATTTATATTTATTTGGGAAAGAAAGTGTTTAAAGAAATTGATATAAAATTATCTTAAAATTATATGAGTATGTGATCATGATGGAAATTGATTATTTAAATTATTTTCTTTATGCATTAAGTTGCTTCGGCTATATTATCAAGACATACTGATATTCAAAATTAAGTGTGCAAGTGGGTGGCCAAGATTCCTTAAGTGGTTTCGAAGACTCCATAAACCCTTATGTTATACCAATTAGCCTAGCCTAACCCGTGGAAGGGGCTAAGGCTAAAATGTGATGTAAAATTATTATTTTATTTTAATTTTCATTTTTTGTGTGTTTTTGTGATATTTAATTATTTTTATTAATTTTATTTAATTGTATTTATGTGGTGAGAGACAATTTAATTATTTTATTTTAAATTATTTCTTTTGTGGGATGAGGATAAATGCTTTAAAATTGATATTTTAATTTTTCTTTTTAACAGAGGATTTTTATTTCTATGTTTTATTTTGGAAAAAGAAGTCTTTTTGGGAAAAAAGAAAGAAAATTGATTTCTTTTGTTTTTCTTTCTTTTTGAAGTTTTTAATTTTTATTTATGGAAAATTTTTGGGAAGGGGTTTTCACTTTTTGCTATGCATAAAATTTGTGAAGAGAAAATTGTGAAGAATAGAGAGATTTTGGAGAAATTTTGACTTCAAGGATTTGGATTCAAGAGCAAAGGGTTGGAATTTCATTTCTGGTTTTAATTTGGGCTCACCCTAACTTGGGGAGCTGAGGTAACACTCTAAGAGTTCTTACAATTTGGATTTTTTGTAAAAATTATGTGAATTGTATGTGAATTAGGATTTGAATAAGATTTTGGGTTATTTGTTGTTTTGTCAATTTTGTGGGTTTTGGGTTGTATGGGAGCGGCTCTCTGATTTGATGAGAGCCTCCAAAGTTTTGGGGTAGAGAGAGGTGCGGAGCCTCTCTTGGGGAAAATTAGTTATGCATTCAGATGGTTAAATGATGTTTTGATAAGTATGTTATTGGAGATGTTTTGGAGGTGTAGGGATATGTGATGACATGAAACTTGTTGTTGTTGTGTATGGAAATATAGAGATGTGTGAAGATGTGGGTGTTGTTGATTTTTTGGAGAGATGGTAATTTATGATGGATGAAGTTGTATATTGTGATATGTGATATTTTTTTGACAGTGGTTTTGTGTTCCCTAAGAGGGAGGATTATCCCCTCTCTCCCCCTAATTTGGACGCAAGAAAGATCCTTGTGTGTGTGAGTCAAATCATGGGAAAGTTGTTTGATTTTGCTTCTATTTGGATAAGTGTTTTTGCAAGTTTGTTGCATGTGTTGTAAACCTAGTTTATGGAGTTCTCCTACTCAATGGTGGGATGTGCATATGCAATCCCTATGGCAGGGTGGAGAGCAGTACTTTGCCACCTATTTTGGCCATATGTATGTGTGCAGGTTGAAATGATGTATCTATAAGAGTTGCATGTTGAACAGATCTCCCATGAGTTGCAAGAAAAGAATATTATGTGGTTATAAAAGTTGGTAAGAGTGCCTTGGATATGATTCCTATGGAATCCATTTATTGTGTGAAAAAAAGTTTTGGGGGAGTTATACTATTGTTGAAGAAACCCCTTTGTTCAATGTATATATGTGGTTCAATATGTAAATGTTTCCATGTTCAATTAAATTATGTATTGATTTTATTATTCTATTGTTACGACTGTAAAATAAAATAGATTACTTGTTATGCATAGTAAATCAGCTGACGTAACACAAGACATCAGAATTAATATACTGCAGGATATAATGAAACGTCAAATAAGTTTAAGCATTATCAAATTTACAGAAGTAAAAAGAGGTGAGGGCAACGAATACAATTAACAAGAAAGACTAAGATTTTATTTTGTTTGTTATATACCCTCCTTCAATATATCTCATCCTTCTCTGCACAAGCAACCTGTAAACTAGAAACTTATTAATATTATTTCTGTGTGATGTTTTGGGGGTTTATATATATCAGATCTAAACTTGTTTATTGATGTAAATAAAGATAAAGATGTTATTAAAATTTATAGTTGTAAAATATATTAGTAGTTTCAAATTTATTGTTTTTATTTATAAAAAGAAAAAAATTAGTTTAGTATTAGAAACAAATTCAATTTTATTTTGTTATTTAAATGGAAAGAAATTTAAGTTTAGAAAGGAAAGAAAGAGACAAGCTTTCTATTTGATTTCAAAAGAAAAAAAACAATTCTAGTTGTTTTATCAATTTATTTAGAAATAAATCGGAATTAGTTTATCTCACATATATAAAGGAAAAAGTATTGTATAATTGGTTATGAAGAACATAAGTTTAATTAATATTATTTTAATTGAGTTGTAAAGTAATATTTCATTTATTAGATAAATTTGGAAATTAAAGAAAAATAGTTAAGTTATATTGTGATTTAATAAAGGGTTTTATTTCAATTGTTTTATTGGTTTAATTCTTAATTGAAATGTAAATAGGAGAGTTAATGGAATATATTATATTTAAACATGGTCAAATTGTTTATGGGTGGAATTATTCTATAAATTAGAGCAATGTCATTAGAAAATTTAAATATCTAAGTGTAATGAAAATTATTAAACTACTTTTCTATTCTAAACCTTGCCTTTGGATCATTAGGACATTTATAACAAAGGTCAAAACATAAACCTAACTTTGCAGGATTGTTCACCTTCAGTTAAACTTTAGGTAACCTATCTTGCAAGTTAACAGTTATTCATTTCAAACTTTAAAAAAAAAATTCTACCTTTAAACCCACTTGTATGGTTGAGATATAGGCGGGCTCGTCATGGGCATGACATTTGGTATCAGAGCCCAAGTTTCCACACTTTGGGAACTCTAGGGAAATTAAATTTGTGAAACTAAAACTTTTGTAATTGTTTGGTTTATTAGGATACCTCCCAGACGTAGACACACTCATTTTGGTGCTCAGTCGTAGTCCATTCATCAAGATATACCCAGGGATTAGGGCCCTTAGATTCTACAAGTGTTACAATAGTTAGTGGATGCAGTATAGACTAGGTTACCTCCACCACCACTGGAGAATCCATCTCATCCTTGTTCCGAGGAGCATACTTTAGCTTGCTAAGAGCACAGTAGGAGTCCCACCATTAATAGAGAAGAACATCATGATGAAGGGGTAGGAGATTCATGACACCATGTCCCTTCACATGTTAGTCGGCTTGAGAACTTTGTGCTACGTGGGGCACCTTTTAACACAAACAGATAGATTAGAGAATTCCTTTTCCCGCAGCCCCCACAATTTTCTGGTACCTCTGAGGGAATAGAGGTAGAGTCCTAGCTATTAAACCTTGAGGGTTGCTTCAAACTCAAATTTTATGAAAGCAATCTCAAGGCAAGGTTGGCCATTCACTTACTGAGAGGAGCTGCAGCCACTTGGTGGTGACAGGAGGAGAGGAAGAGTCATATAATAGTTGTCACTTTGACTTGGGAAACCTTTTTGGAAAAGTTTAGGAAAAGATACATCTCTAAGCACTTTGGGAAGAAAGAGATAGATGAGTTTCATGACCTTTAGCAGAGGGGTCTCTCAGTAAAATAGTATGAGAACAAGTTTGTAAAGTTACTTGCTTATGTGGATTATATTCAGGAGGAGAAGTTAATGGTCAATAGGTTTGTTAGAGGACTTAACCATGTGATAGTGGGACCAGTACGTCTGGCAGAGCCTAAGACTATTCACGAAGCCATTGAAAAGGCTCTTATTGTAGAGGAAATTCTTCCTAGAAAATAGGGTAACCATGAGCAACCCCAATAGAACCAAAACATTTCTAGACCACCTACACCTCAGAGAGGTGGATTTAGGAATAATGCTTTGCTACCTAGACCCCCTCAATAATAGCAAAAGTCGCAACAAAATTAGGGACAAAAACATAAGAACAATCAGGGGACTCCTTCTAGGACTTGGCAGCCTTAGCCTCATCATAGAGACGAGAGACCTTAGACACAGAATGCGGTACCAGCCCATTCTCAGTAGAACTTCAGGGGTAGTTAGACTAGTTCTAGTAGACCACATTTTCAACAGGAGTCTCAGGCACCTACTAGAGGTCCTTGCTACACTTGTGATGGCATGAGACATATTGCATGAGATTATCCTTGTAATTTCTCCTTAGTAGGAGGTCAACAACCAGCTTATTCAAATCCTACAGTTGGGGATGTGGGTAAGTCCCATAGGGTTTTTGCAGTGGTTGATAACTACCAGGTAGAGCATCAGGCTACGGTAATTAAAACTCAAAGTAAAATTGGTAACATTTTGGTATCTATACTTTTTGATTCTAGGGCTACGGATTCGTTCGTATCCCCTCCTATAGTGAAGCGATGCGGGTTGGTGGGTAACTAGGCAGTAGGTCAGCTAGGATGTAGAATTGGGCATAGGAGCCAAGATGTCGGTTAACTCCTTGGTACAAGGTTGTCCTCTAGAGCTTGGAGTTTTCACTACTACGGTGGATCTTCAAGTTCTTCCGTTAGGATCTTATGATGTTGTTCTAGGCATGGATTGGATCAATGCATGTAATGCCAAGTTAGATTGTTGAAACAAGGTGATTGAGTGTCTTGATAGTGAGGGTAATCCGGTAAGGATTTCAAGGGTTTAGAGATTGGTACTATTAAGAATGATTTCCGCAAAGCAACTCAAGTATAGTATGCACAAAGTTTGCTAGTTTTCACCATATCCATTAGTGATAGATCAGGAGAAGAACAAGGTACCTCTTTAGATGATCATCCCATTTTGTGAGAGTTTACAGATGTGTTTCACTTGGAGCTTTCAAGAATGCCACCTAAGTGAGAGATAGCCTTTCATATAGTTCTAGTGCTAGGAGAACAACCTATTTCTAGGGCTCCTTATCATATCACCACTCCAGAGCTTTAGGATCTCAAAATCTAGTTGGAGGAACTGTTGGAGAAGTGTCATATATGCCCGAGCATCTCACCGTGGGGTGCAACTGTTATCTTCATCAAGAAGAAGGATGGGTCACTTCGTCTTTGCATCGACTACATGCAATTGAACAAACTTATAGTAAATAATTGTTATCCTTTGCCTAGGATAGACGACTTGTTTGACCAAATTTAGAGAGCTAAGGTATTCTCCAAGATTGATCTAAAATTAGGGTATCATCTGTTAAGGATTACAGAAGAAGATATATGCAAGACAATTATAGGCACTCATTATGGCCACTATGAGTTCACAATAGTTCCCTTCGGGATAACCAATGACTCGTCAGTGTTTATGAGCCTGATGAATGGGGTATATTGAACTCTTTTAGACAAATTTGTGGTTATCTTCCTCGATGACATATTGATATATTCACACACAGTGGAAGAGCATGAAGAGAACTTGAATATGGTGTTACAATGTTTGAAGGAGAATCATTTGTTAGTGAATCTAGCAAAGTGTGATGTCTTCCAAACAAAGATTTAGTACTTATGTCATATCATCTCAAGAGATGGAATTGTAGTGGATCCAGCCAAGATCCAGGCTATCTTAGAATGGCCTGTTCCAATGAATGTAACTAAGGTTAGGAGCTTTATAGGGTTTTTTGGGTATTACAGAAGGTTTTTTGAGGGTTTCTCTAGGATTACACATCCGATCACTTTCCTTCAGAAATAGGGAAAGAAGTTTGTTTGGATAGAGCAGTGTGAGAGATTTTTAGTTTCTAAGGGAGAAGTTCACTAGTGCTCCCATTCTAGCTATACCTTATCCTATAGCTGACTTTGTAGTGTGTACCAATGCTTCTATTGAAGGCTTGGGTGTAATCCTTATGCAAGAAGGACATTTAATAGCATACAAGTGTCGCAAGTTGAAAGTGCACAAGCTTAATCATCTGACTCATGACTTGGAGTTAGTGGCTATCATTCATTCTTTGATGAGGTGGTGACACTTCCTCTTAGGTCACTGTTTTGAACTTCACTTTGATCACTAAAGCCTGCAATACATATTCACTTAGCCAAATCTTAATGCAAGGCAACAACGATGGATGGAGTTCCTCTGCGAGTATGATTTTGATGTTCAGTAAATTAAGGGTAAGGAGAATGTTGTAGTTGAAGCCTTGAGTAGAAGGAAGCATGGATTGTCCTCTTTAGTCTTGTAGATTGATTTGCAAGGAGGTATTCTAGATGCTTTGCCTCAGGATCTGTGTTACAATGAGGTAGTTCAAGAGATTCATTTACATGGGTCCTTAAAGGACAAGTTTGAGGGTTACTCCCTAGATATAGATGGTTTGCTTAGGCATTTTGGTCGCAATTATGTTCCTCCTTTGGGGGATCTTTGAGATTTTTTTCTAACAGAGGCACATAGAGCTCCTTATGTAGCTCACCCAAGAGTTAAAAAGATGCATAAAGATCTTCAGAAATTGTATTTTTGGGCAGGAATGTGAAAGGAAATAGCTAATTTTGTTTCCCGATTCCTTGAGTGTCAGAGGGTGGCCAAGCACCAACATCCTACAAGGATGTTATATCCTCACTCTATTCCAAAATGGAAGTGGGATGTAATATCGATGGATTTCTTTGTTGGTCTCCTGATGTCATCTCGTAGGCATGATGCAATCATGGTTATTATGGACAAATTGACTAAGGTAGTACACTTTTCAGTGATGAGATCATCCTATAATGTAGCTTCAGTGGCGAGAGTATTCCTTGGTGATATTGTTAGATTGTATGGTATTCCTCAAAAAAAAATTTCAGATAGGGAGTCGGTGTTTACTTCATATTTTTAGAGAGCTTCGCAACAAGCTCTAGGTACATAGCTTAATTTTAGTACTTCTTATCACCCTGAGACAGATGGGCATACAGAGAGGGTTAATTAGGTTTTAGAGGATATGCTAAGGATGTATGTGATGGACCAGCGGTCCAAGTCGGAGGACTATCTATATTTAGTAGAGTTTGCATATAACAATGGTCATCATAGCTCCTTAGGCATGGACCCTTTTGAGGTCCTTTATGGTAGGCCTTGAAGGACACCTTTGATTTGGGACCGTTTAGAGGATAGAGTTGCAGTGGGTCTTGATTTAGTATAGGACATAGAGAAATAGGTGACCCAGATTCAAGAGCAATTGTAGATAGCACAGGACAGGCATAAGCATTTTGTGGATGCCAAGAGGGTAGACATGACCTTTGAGGTTGGGGATATTATTTCTAAGAGTTTGTCCTCACAAGAGCCCTATTCGCTATGGAAAGGGTTCTAAGTTAGTACCCAAATTCATTGGGCCTTTTGAGATCCTCGAGAGGATTGAACCGGTTGCCTCCCATTTAGCATTGGCACCCAACATGTCTCACATTCATGATGTATTTCATGTTTCAGTTCTTACAAACTATATGTCTGATTTTTCTCATGTTTTAGATTGGGATGCCGTTCAAGTCACGCAGGATGAGCAAATGTCACTGGAGCCCATTCGCATATTGGATCGTCAAACTTTGGCCTTGTGAAGGTGAATATTGGACCAAGTCAAGGTCCAATGGGACCACCTAGATGAGGCCATTGCTAGTTGGGAGGAGACCGCTCAGATGAGGTCTTTGTACCCTCACATCTTTGAGGGCTTTGAGGAGGAAGCCTAATACAAGAGGGGGAGGATGTGACACCCATCTTTTTATACTATTTTAGCTATTATTATTTAGACTATTTGACTATGTTAGTTGAAGTTATATACTTGTTTTGGTTTGGACAATATGTTAGGACTATGGACATTTATGTTATTGCACTAGACATTATGTTAGATGATACTTTCAAACATTTATTATGATTATACTTTATGGACTTATGTGGTTGGTGTATACGAGAAATTTGGATAAATCAAATGATAAAATAGTAACATACAATTACCTTTTACCCAAATCCTTCGAATACCATAGATGTTGATGCATGCATGATTGATCGCTCAAAGGGTTGGATTGTTGATTTCTCAAATCTACAGCATGACATGATAGTTGATGGGTTCAAATTATGACTTCTTTTATGTTATTTTCATATGCTTTTAGACTTTATGCCTATGATATTCTAGATACTTTTCCAAGACATTACCATCATAATATGTTATCATTTTATATATTCTGCAAACCTTGAACCTATTCTGCCATAATGAATTATGGTGATAATATTTGTCAATTGAATGAGTTAGACATAAGTATGTATGCATATAGATGAGATTTTATAGTTTAATTATGAAGGTTATTTGCATGTATATGTTATATGGATTAACCCCTATGCAGCAATGACTATGTGGTATCAAGGAAAGAAGAATTCACAACACATTGCAAAATAGGGCATTAAAGGAAGTCACAGTCAAGTACTAACTGAAGCTGAACGTGATCATCATGGAAGGATAACTATAGAAAAAGAAGACTTTTTCTAGGATTCTAATTGCATCTTATGTGTTTCATATATGAGTCGTTGTAGGAATTTCTATTTGAATAGGACTCAGCTTCCTTAATTCAGTTAGATTAATAAATCTATCGCAAACCTGTATCCTAGTATCTAGGAATGGATTGATGGTTGAAGTAGTTGGTAGTTGCATAAAACTCTCCCGTTTATGTATAAGTTAGAGAGGGATGAGTTTGATGTCAAGTTAGAGATTTTTTCAAGTTACTTTCTTATATATAGTTGCTTAGTTGTTACTCTATTTTTCTATGTTGGAAGATCCAGACATGTTTTATTGAATACAATCTGAAAGATTTTGTTTATGATATGATTTGAATATAACTATGTGTAATGAGAATGAGTGAGAATCTGAAGTAGATTTGATTTCCATTTAGGTGAGATAGTCCCTTGAGCTGGCCACTTAAGGTACTGATCTTCACTTCATCTATTTCCTTATTTATTTATGCATTTCTAGTTACAACTATTTTTATGTTATTTCATAAACTGCATTGTGAAGTCAAGTGAAATATTCTGATTGTCATTTCTAGTAGTTGTGGTTCATGAACAAGTGCATGTTCTGTTTACTTTAAATCCTCTGGAGATTAGCATTAGTTCTTTTATCATTTCGAATCTTTTGAGTTAATTTTGTAATTTCCTATTATTAACAGTTATCGATAGCTTATGCTGAAGGTACTCGTAGCCATTAGGTTCTGTAACTATTTTCACTGTTCTTACATTTCCAAGAATTCTAGAAAAGTAGAATTACTCAAGTAGGGTTTGGATAAGATAGTTTAGGATAGATATGAGTCTTGAAGGCATATATAGTGTAGGTACCATCATAAGCTTACACTCCTTGGTTGATAATTTAATGTAGGAATGCAATGATAGAGTGGACTATTTAGCTAGGTTTACCCTTAAATTATGTTAAGTCTGCAACGCATTAGTTTTCCTCTACAATAGGAAGGAGATTTGATGGATGAAAGATTGAGGAGATATTTTAGTAGAGTAACAGTACTTGAAAGCTCATCTATGCAAATGGCTTGGTTGTAGGCTAATTTATAGGCAAAGGTAAGAGAATGGAGGGATAAAACTTCCATTTTGTGAGTGATAGTTGAATTAGAAAGTTGATCGTGCAACTTGGGAGAGAAAATAGAAGGGAGATCTAGTCATCTAGAGAGGGATTTAGAAGGTGAATCGAGTTAACTAGAGAGGGAAATGGAAGGTAAGTTAAGTGAGGCATGTGAGGATTAAATAAATAAATAAAAATTATTTATTTATTTAAATAGGGAAAGCATAAAGTGATAAATTTAAATAAAATAAAAGATTTATTTTATTCAATTCAAGAGGAAAGGGGATTAAATGATAAAATAGTAACATACAATTACCTTTTACCCAAATCCTTCGAATACCTTAGATGTTGATGCATGCATGATTGATCGCTCAAATGGTTGGATTGTTCATTTCTTAGATCTACAGCATGACATGATAGTTGATGGGTTCAAATTATGACTTCTTTTATGTTATTTTCATATGCTTTTAGACTTTATGCCTATGATATTCTAGATACTTTTCTAAGACATTACCATCATAATATGTTATCTTTTTATATATTCTGCAAACCTTGAACCTATTCTGCCATAATGAATTATGGTGATAATATTTGTCAATTGAATGAGTTAGACATAAGTATGTATGCATATAGATGAGATTTTATAGTTTAATTATGAAGGTTATTTGCATGTATATGTTATATGGATTAACCCCTGTGCAGCAGCGAGTATGTGGTATCAAGGAAAGAAGAATTCACAACACATTGCAAAATAGGGCATTAAAGGAAGTCACAGTCAAGTACTAACTGAAGCTGAATGTGATCATCATGGAAGGATAACTATAGAAAAAGAAGACTTTTTCTAGGATTCTAATTGCATCTTATGTGTTTCATATATGAGTCATTGTATAGGAATTTCTATTTGAATAGGACTCAGCTTCCTTAATTCAGTTAGATTAATAAATCTATCACAAACCTGTATCCTAGTATCTAGGAATGGATTGATGGTTGAAGTAGTTGGTAGTTGCATAAAACTCTCCTGTTTATGTATAAGTTAGGAGGGATGAGTTTGATGTCAAGTTAGAGATTTTTTCAAGTTACTTTCTTATATATAGTTGCTTAGTTGTTACTCTATTTTTCTATGTTGGAAGATCCAGACATGTTTTATTGAATACAATTTGAAAGATTTTGTTTATGATATGATTTGAATATAACTATGTGTTATGAGAATGAGTGACAATCTGAAGTAGATTTGATTTCCATTTAAGTGAGATAGTCCCCTGAGTTGGCCACTCAAGGTACTGATCTTCACTTCATCTATTTCCTTATTTATTATGCATTTCTAGTTACAACTATTTCTATGTTATTTCATAAATTGCATTGTGAAGTCAAGTGAAATATTCTGATTGTCATTTCTAGTAGTTGTGTTTCATGAACAAGTGCATGTTCTATTTACTTTAAATCCTCTGGAGATTAGCATTAGTTCTTTTATCATTTCAAATCTTTTGAGTTAATTTTGTAATTTCCTGTTGTTAACAGTTATCGATAGCTTATGCTGAAGGTACTCATAGCCACAAGGTTCTGTAACTATTTTCACTGTTCTTACATTTCCAAGAATTCTAGAAAAGTAGAATTACTCAAGTAGGGTTTGGATAAGATAGTTTAGGATAGATATGAGTCTTGAAGGCATATATAGTGTAGGTACCATCATAAGCTTACACTCCTTGGTTGATAATTTAATGTAGGAATGCAATGATAGAGTGGACTATTTAGCTAGGTTTACCCTTGAATTATGTTAAGTCTGCAACACATTAGTTTTCCTCTACAATAGGAAGGAGATTTGATGGATGAAAGATAGATAGATGAGTTTTGATGGATGAAAGATTGAGGAGATATTTCAATAGAGTAATAGTACTTGAAAGCTCATCTATGCAAATGGCTTGGTTGTAGGCTAATTTATAGGCAAAGGTGAGAGAATGGAGGGATAAAACTTCCATTTTGTGAGTGATAGTTGAATTAGAAAGTTGATCGTGCAACTTGGGAGAGAAAATAGAAGGGAGATCTAGTCATCTAGAGAGGGATTTAGAAGGTGAATCGAGTTAACTAGAGAGGGAAATGGAAGGTAAGTGAAGTAAGGCATGTGAGGATTAAATAAATAAATAAAAATTATGTATTTATTTAAATAGGGAAAGCATAAAGTGATAAATTTAAATAAAATAAAAGATTTATTTTATTCAATTCAAGAGGTAAGGGGATTAAATAAATAAATAAATTTATTTATTTATTAATGTGAAGGGATGGTGAAGTGATGGGATAAATTAAATAAATGTTAGATTTATTTAATTTATTAGAGGAAGTGCTAGGATGAAGAAGCAATTATGATGGTGACACGGGTACCTAGGGCAAAACATAAGGTGTTGCAAGAGATCGACATTTTTGGGTGTCTACATTTTGCCCCTCTTTGAGATGATGTTTGAGATGATGAGATTTGTGTCGAGTCACATCATTTCAAAGAAGCTAAGGTACCGATAGAGGAAAAAGATTATGATGGAAAGATATGATGAGGATGCCCCCTCGAGAAGATAGGTGGGTTGAACAAACACGAGTAGGCTCTCAAAATGAGATGGAATGGTCAAGGAAGAATGATAAGGCAATGGATGGAAGAAAGGATGTGTTATGCTGCAATGAAAGTGAGCAACCATGGTGTTTGATATAGCACTAGATGTTATGCACTAAGGTATGAGAACCAAGGTGACAATATGTCTTGTGCCCTAGCATAATGATACAAGATATGAATACTAGCTGGGAGTGATTTGAATTTGATACAAATGCAAGATAAAAAGATAACACACACAAGCAAGCAAGAAAGCATGCACAAATGATTTAAAAACAAATAAGGTATTGCCCCTGTCAAGATGTGAACCAATGATTTAGTGATCGATGGATCGATCGATGATGATGATAAAGATATTGTTGTCATCATAGGGAACAATATATCCCTAGATCAACACAAGGATGGATTGATTGATGATTGATTAATTCATTTGGTTTATGACAAGATTAGGATCAAGACCATTGATTGCGATTGGATAATTTGACAAGCTTGATTAACTTGATTGGTATAGACTGATGATTGACTTGAATTTGGATCATTGTTTGGAATGGATTTGATTTGAATAATGGATTTGATGATGATGATGATTAGATTAAGAATTGATTTGAATGAAGGAAAGATGATGATGATTTGAATGAATGTGATTGAAGAAGAATTGATTTGAAGGATTGATGATGATGATTTGATTTGATTGATTGGATTGATGTGAGGAATTAGGGGTTTATTGATGATGTGAGAGATGGATGAAGATGAAGATTGGTGAAGAAGAATGAAATATGGAAGAGGTCTATTTCCTATGCCTAAATCTAGGTACTTTGTTCGTATCCCAAATTGCCTACATACCCATGTCCACGGGATCAAGGCACTTAACGATAGAGATGAGAAGTAGTTCTAATTTTGTTTTATTGATGGTGATGATGAAGGTTGAGTGGATTGAATTGGTTGAATGGTTGGATGGGGTAATGATTGGCTTGATGATGATGATTTGATTTGATTTTGATTGATAGGAATAATTGATTTAAAGGATTGATGATGATTTGATTTGATTCAATTTATATTTGATGTGATGGATTGTTTGATGATGATTGATCTTATTGCTTGGATTTTTGTTGGATTTTTCTTTTAATTTTTTTCAGAACTTTTTATGATTTTTTTTTGTATTTTTCAGGACTTTTATGATTTTTTGGGATTTTTTCAGGACTTTTTATGATTTTTTTTTGTATTTTTGAAATGTTTTGGAAAATGTCAAATGGATTTAAAATTTTGATAGCCTTTATATGAAATACCAATGTCAAGGGAAAACCAAGTCTAGGTGCAAGGAGATAGATGGGATTGTTGGGACAATAAAAATTTTAAATTTTTCTATTTTTATACTCACTCATGTCTAACCAAACCAAAAAATATTTCTCCCAAAATCATAATAAAATGATATATCCCATAAAATCCTATAACTCTTATCAAAAAATAATGTACAAGGTTCAAATTTCCTAATATTGGCAAGACCTCATTACAGTTACACCAATCCATGAGAAATTAGTTGAAATGAGTATCGGTGTGAGATTACTGATTGGGGAGAAGATTTCAGAGTACACCGATGAAGAAAGTGGCACCGATGACCTTTCATCGGTAGGAGAACGCGTGGTTACACCGATCGGTGTAAGGAAAGACCATCGGAGAATACTTCAAAAACCTTCCTGACAGTGTAAGTCATACCAATGGAGGAGCTCAATAAGACTCTTACCGATCATCTAATAGAACAGAGGAAACTAATGGTCATCGGTAGGAAATAAGTATCGGAATGAGAAATTAAGGAGCTTTTGACGCTATAATGTCTCAGCGATTGATGAAAATGTTTCGGTATAAGTCATGCCGACATGTATAAGAACCATCGGTGAAAGCAAATGAATTGAAGCAAAGTTTGTAAGTCTGGACAAAGTAAATACTCACAACGATGTTAGTGACATGTTGTGAAGGTCTCACCGATCAAAATATATGAAAGGCTATAGGGGAGATCACGATGATCAGGTGACTTGGAATAAGTTATTCCAATAACATATCTTAGTCCGATAACAATGAGGATTGCGTTCGTCAACGAGACTCTCCCCGATAACCATATCGGTAACATTGAACATATCAGAGAAGAATATTATTCACAAAGCAATGAAGGAATCCATGTCGATGGCAACAATGTTCACTTCTACATTGGGTAAAGCTTGGAAATATCTTACCGATACAAACTCACTTTTGAAATATGACGTCGAGGAGACAAATCAAGGGTTACAACGATTGATCCGTGAGCAAACATTCATGCCATGAGAAGATATTAAGATCACCCTGACATTATCAAAATCATACCGATGAGAGAAGTTATGACGATGTGACATTTCACAATGATCAAGAGGATTGAAATGCTCAAACAATTAATTGTAGACAATGAACAAATCTTCTAAGATAATGTTTGGAAATCATTGCAATTAAGTTCAACAGAATTGTCTGAGGAGAGCAAGTAAATGGAGACTTGGAGGAGAATGCAGGGGAATTCGATCAGAGCCTCATATAAATAGGTACATACATACAAACTTCTATGCAATAGCCTATAATTTGAAATCTCTGTCAAGGATTGTAAATGGAAACTCTAGGGAAAGGAAAGGGCAGAAAACCTTAGGGTGATACAAGTAAACCTAAAAAATAGATAATCGACAAAACCCCTAAGGAGAAAACAAAAGAGAGAAAACTGAACCAAGATTTGATTGATCAATTACCAGGATCAACTCCCAAAGCTTGAAGGTTTGCACAACTTAGGGCAAAAGTGGAGAAATTAGAAGACAAGTATAAATACCTTGGGAATGTTTAGACTCCAGTCAAAGGCTATGAGCTCTTTAAATTCCATTACAGCAGAAGAATTAGGAATTTTCTAGTGTCAAACCCATGGCATCTGAATTTGGGTAAATTAGTTGTTCCTGATGTGTTTCTAAATGTTGAACTCCTCCAACTCCTTGCTAAACAATATAACCCAAGTCTTAAAGCTATATGCAACCCAAAATGGGAGCCTATTATACACTTGTAAAAGAACTCCATCTATGAAGTTTTTGACTTGAATGATTTATGTATTGTCCCCATTGTTTATGAGGATTTGGAAAAGAAGTACTGGAAAATGGATACTACATGCAATGGGTGGAGATTGCCAATTCATAGGCCTAGGGCAGAGGGAGAGATGGTGCCCCTCAGTGAGAATGATGGCCCTCCATTTCATGTGTCACTATTTGAACCCTACATAAAATATACTTACTACTCTGTGGGCCAAGTCCTAGGATCAGAGGTCCCTGACTTTATGACAATTCCTCTGATGGTCATAGCTATAGACATCCAATGCCATAATGCCAAGTAGTTTGATTATGTTGCCTATGTTTTTAACAGGATTGACTCTAGTCTGACTGCCATAAAGAACAATGCCCCATTGGTTTCCTTTGAATATTATTCACTTTTCATGCACATGGTGCTCTATTATGGTCAGGAAGTTAGGTTATGGCCAACTGAATTCAAAGTTGTTCCAGTAGACCAGAGGGGACAAACGTTACCCATATAGATGTGGACTAGAATATGAGATAGCAGCTATGCCCATTCTAGCTATGTACAATTTGAAGAATATTTGTGTGAAAGTGCTATATAGATACTTCATCCATCCCTGTGAGTATTCAATCTCAACTAAAATAAAGAGGTTCCTTAGACCAAAATATTTTGGTGGTCCTCCTACTATTACTCACAATTGGGGAGATTGGTACTCTTTCGAGGATGCTACCATGGTTAGAGTATATGGTTTTGAGGATACTCCCTTTATCTTACCTAAGACTATCCTTGATAGAATTGCCTACCTAGAAATAGTTAGGCAAATGCATTGTTCTAATGTGGTGCATTTGAGTTCCCATGACAAATAATCTTTTATGCCTAGTACTCTGTGTTTTGGAGACTTAACTGTAGTATCCAAGGAGGGATATGGTCACATTATAGATAAATTGATGCACTACAATATGAGGTGTACTGAGATGAGAAAAGGATTTGATCCTAAAGGTTTTATTGACCTTGCTCAGAGGAAGCAAAACCTCATTGGGTACACACAGGTCCCCTATCCACACAATGATGTCATCAAAAATTTGGAAGAGGCTGAGGTGGAATTGGTGGTTGAACAATATAACAGAGACCTAGATGAGAAAAGGAAGCAGCTGGTAGAGATTGAGGTATTATCCTCTGGTGATGAAGAACCTGTAGGGTAGGAGGAATCACAACAAAAAACAATAAAAATGTCCAAAAGAAAGATGCAATAATATCAGTCTCCTGTCATAGCACATGATGAGGAGGGGTCTGCTGATGAAGACCCGGGACAAATAGCATATGATTCTTTTATTTCTGATGATAAATTCATTCATTCTAAAGAATTCAAATCATTTTTATATAAGTACAAAGGGAAAGAAACCAGAGAGTTAGTTGATGATGTCTCTGCCAACAATGAGAGACAATTACTTGATAGGTTGAAAGCCACAATGGATAATGAATTGCAAGATATGACCCCTAGTAAGGGTAGGCAGTTGCTCAAAGAAGGAGGGGTTATGATCTTTCTTGGCCTTGATTTGAATTTTGCTCTAGTATTTGATAGTTTTCTGCATAATACGGATGATAAATACAAGATCACTCGAGAAGGTGTCAATAAAGTATATATGGGCACTAAATATAATAATGATGAAAATTCATTGATGATATGGGCCCTGTATCCTCCCCATAAAAAGACAGCCATTATAGACACTGAGAAAACTTTTGGCCATGTCACGACTTTGAAGGTATGGGAGACTGACCCCTTGATCACTGTAGACATTGGCATTAATGTTGCAAAACTAAATAAGGCACAGTCCTAGATGTTAATCAAAGAAAGGGATGCCTACAAGCTGAGCTGTGAGAGATTGACAAAAGAGAATGATTATTTGAAAGATGCTATCAAGAGCACCTTCAGGGGATCAGTAAAGAGACTAACTCAGGGTGAAAGCTCACTGAGTGTCCAATCACTATCCATAGATCAAGTAGCTCAAATCTAGATGGATACACTTGTCACAGTACTCCAGAATCAACATACCAACATGATGCATTGGCTGAATCAATTTTGGGATAACTATTCTCAAAATTATAAAGCAATCCAAGAGCATGAGAGGCTTGACAAAAGGTTGCAGGAGAAACTCAGTGAGACACAGGGTAAAGATGCTTCTGACATTCCAAATACCTCCAGTGCTAAAGACTTGGTTGAGAAGCATCAGAAGTTTTATGACCAACTTAAGACTGACACCAAAGAATGTGTTGAAGCCTCTAAGGCAGGAGTGCCCGCATTGTTCAAAAGCGATAAAGAATTAAAAAGCAAAGAAGAATGGAGCAAAGACTATCAAGAAATATTACATGAAGCTTCAGGAGCTCTTAAGGACAAAGACTCTGCATCTGAGGAAGCCTACAAGCATTTGGAGAGGATGGTTACGATGGATGTGATCATAAGGAACGCCATTGAATTTACTGATTCACATTGTAGCCAGGAGTACTTAGATCATATTGCTTGACTATACTTGTGGTTGAATAGAGCATAAGCATGGTTATTTTATTGTTATGTTTGTTAATTCCCAAAAGACTTCTTTGAAGAGTTATGTCTCTTCATAAGTATTCCTATATAAGTTGGACATATGATGTTGAATAATCATCAGCAGTATAATATAATAGATATAATTTATAATGTTTCTCAAAGACCATGTTGCAAGTATCTTATTGGAGAAGTAAAATAAAGTTCTTTGATTCTGTGGTTTTATTTTGGGATCAATTGTTTGTTGAAGTTACTCAATTGTATGGTTGTCTCCATTTCAGTATTTCCTTGTTAGGAATTCTTTGAAGAGTTATGTCTCTTCATAAGTATTCCTATATAAGTTGGACATATGATGTTGAATAATCACTAGTAGTAGAATATAATAGATATAATTTACAATGTTTGTCAAAGACCATGTTGCAAGTATCTTATTGAAGAAGTAAATTAAAGTTTTTTGATTCTGTGGTTTTATTTTGGGATCAATTGTTTGTTGAAGTTACTCAATTTTATGGTTGTCTCCATTTCAAAATTTCCTTGTTAGGAATTCTTTGAAGAGTTATGTCTCTTCATAAGTATTCCTATATAAGTTGGACATATGATGTTGAATAATCATCAGCAGTAGAATATAATAGATATAATTTACAATGTTTCTCAAAGACCATGTTGCAAGTATCTTATTGAAGAAGTAAATTAAAGTTTTTTGATTCTGTGGTTTTATTTTGGGATCAATTGTTTGTTGAAGTTACTCAATTGTATGGTTGACGCCATTTTAGTATTTCCTTGTTATTCAAATTAGTATATCAAGTATATAATTAATTTGTCAATACACATTTGATGTATCTATGTGATTGGGTTAATTGGTTTCCATAGAGGAATTAAAATCCTTCTGATCAGTCACAGTAACCTGGAAGTGTTAGTTTGGATTACTAAGAAGAATCATATAATTAGGATTGCCATTATGTCTCCAAATTGATATTGTCTGTTATCTTGCATATTTCATTCAATTGGTTCCTTCAAGAAAGGATTAAATTACCTTCTGGTGAGTAACAAGAAAATTGATTGTATTAGTTGGATTATTAAGAAGAGTTTGTCAGTCATCTCCCTACACATTTATACAAGTTATAAACTAAAATATTGTGCCAAATAATTAGAATTACTGCCCATTATAAGCCACTAGTATTAGTCCTTCATTTGACTCTATTTACCCAACAAGGCACTGGTCTTATTTCAATTCATCATTTAAATCCTTTTATTTACACAATCATAAAATTCACCTTTCTTATACAATTCATCAGATATTAGAATTCGTTAGCTAGCTTTTATCTATTCTACACCATTTGCCACTGTAGATAGATCTATTTACTTAGTCAAAACATTTACATTCAGTCTACTTTAATTTCCAAATGTTCACCCACCTAGGTGTAGCAGGACCTAAAGTGTAGGGACTCATCAAACCCTAAAGCTTGATTCCGTCGCGTTAGTTCAAAAACATTGCAAATCTAAGCATAGAGCCTGGCATCCTCTTAGGATTAGTAACCTGCATTTTTGAGACCTAACAAATTGGCAACTCTACTGGAGACTTAGATAAAAGACCTTAGTAATAAACCATTCCTTTTATAGAGTCATTTCAAAAACTTTAATTTGGTAACTTTGCTAGCAACAAGAACCCAGAAAGATAAATTACAATTTTTTTCCTATTTACAAAATAGGTGGTGACTCTAGTGACTGTTATAATAGAAAATTGATACCAAATGGATGGTAGGAGATCCAATATGGAAGGAAAGAAATTGAAATCATCTCCACCAATTAGAAACATCTCCAAAAGAAATGGAACATCAAATTATTCTCACCAGAATAACAACCACGAGGATCAAGAAGATAATGCTGAGAAAACTATTTAAATTCACAATAAGTTTACACCTCTGTATGAATCTAATGAAAATCTCAATAGAGTAACTGATGACATATTGGCTAAATACAGATTTGATCCTTAAGAACAACTTGAGTGTGAAGCATGGGCCATGAGAGAAATTGATCAAAGACAAGCTGAATATGATTTCAAAATGTCATTACATCAGGGAGAAGGGGTAAAATGTGGATTCTCAACTCAAGAAGTAAATGACAGCCCAAAGACTTCAGGAGGTGTGAATCAAGCATAGCAAGATCTGCTTAGGATCTGAGAAGAACTTGAAATGATCAAAATAGAGGAAACTAAGAGGTTGTTGCAACATGAGATTTAGGAGATAAAAAGTAGGGCCAAGACAGACCCCCAAAATATGTACCTCCACATAGGGGAAACACTTCAAAGAATCCATAGCAAAACCTACATCAAAATATAGGTGGTGCTTCAAATTCACAAGCATCCGGAGGTCATCAAAATATTATTCCTAAAGTTCCTAGACCACCTCCCATGCACAACACCTCTTAGCAAATGGCTAATCCTTACCCCTCCCCTAGCCAACAATATTATAGACCACCAAATCCTTATATAAATCCCCACATGAACCAACAGTAGCAATATGCTTATCATCAGCCTCCGGGTGGATATAATTACTATCCTAATCCACCACCCATGAATTTTCCACCTCAAAACCTCACAAACATATGTAGCCAATTTGATTTGACTGGGTATCAGTTGTATCCATATCCTATGGATAGTAATTGGAGAAATATGGTTCCCAAGTTTACTTGGAACAGTGTAATATCAGCTGAAGATCACGTCAAAAGCTTCAATGCTTTCATACAAGATATTGGTATGGACTAGGAAGATATTAGAATGAGGTTATTCATGATGTCCCTGACTAAAGATGCAAGAGACTGGTTCAACATCTTACCTAATGCCTTAATCGGTTCAATAACTAATTTCCATACTCAATTTAAGGAGCAGTATGGTAATCAGTACGCCCCTAAGTTTGCATTACATGAATTGATAAGTATCCAGAAATATCAAAATGAATCACTGTATGACTTCAATCTAAAATTTTCCAAATTACATAACAAAGTACCACACGGATCCAAACTATCTGATCTAGCAACATTGAGCATTTATATGAAAGCATTTGATCCTAAGATAGAATATGAACTTAGAAATCGGTGCCCTGTAACCCTGGCTGAAGCACAAAAAGTGGCCTTAATTATTGAAAACAATAGGAAAGTTGCAGGTATGGTTAGCAAGAGGGATAACCCTAGAAATCCTCAGAACCCAAATGTTCAGCAGACTAAACAAGAAGGTCAGCATAGGCATGAAAGGCCCAGGTTGCATGATATACCATATAATACAAATTGGAAAGATGGGAGACCCATTGATAACAATAGAAAACAACATTAAGGCAAAGATACCCCTGACCCTCTAAAAAGAAACATGGCACATATGGTAGAATATAAACCTTAGTGTCTGATATGCAATTTACCACATTCACCTGAGTATTGTGAGGTGGCTAAAACAATACAACAAGAAGAAATGTTGTACAATTATAACAGAGACAATCACACTATAAACATGATGCAAGATACACCATATTTGTTGATTGAAGACTATTCTCCTACAGAGGAAGAGGGATATGAATATGATGTGGAAAACTAGAGATGTCATATCAATATGGGAGAATAAGAAGTGTTCTCAGATCAAGAGGATGGTTATGAAGGATCTACTTATTATAACAATCAGCCATATGATCAATAGAGAAAGCCCACTGAAAATGAAAGAGAAGCTCTTACAATAGCTGCAATAGCTCAAGCTAAAAATGCTTATAACTTAAGGAATAGGACAGTGAATGTTGAACAAGGAACACCTAGGAGTGTATTCATAAAAGATCAGAATTACAAAAAGAATAATGCAAAGTCATCATTCAAAGAATCAGAAAAGGGTGGTAAGAGTAAAACAAAAGAAAAATCACAAAATCAAGAAAAAGAAAATATAAAGACAGAAAAGAATGATTAGACTACAGCCCATTCATTTGACATTGCTCATGCAATATCTCAGGTAAAAATATCAGTTCCTCTTCTAGAAATGATGAAGATAGACAAATACAGGAATACAGTAGTCAAACTGATTTTAGATATACCAAGTCAAAAACATAAAGGATCTGAAAATAGAACAAATAATGTTCACCAAGAAACATTCCAAATGCCTGAAGTATACCTAGGTGATACATTGACAAAGAATCCCTCACAGGTGGACCCTTTCTACACTACATTGTTGATCAAAAATAGGATAGTGAGGAACTGCATGATTGATTCAAGTGCGGCCATGTCATGCCAGTAGCAGTTATGAAGGAGCTTGGAATGTGGGTTGATACTACATTTGGTAGGTGCTATACAATGGATAATAGATCCATCCCAGTCATTGGTATTATGAGGGGTGTGGAGATAAAACTTGCCTCACACCCTGAAGCAACTTATAACATTGATATTACTGTGGTTGACATCCCACCATATTATGGAATGCTTCTATCAAGACAATGGGCTGCAATGGCAAGAGGGAATGTCCAATTAGACTTATCATATGCCACAATACCAATTGGAGGTAAAGAAATCAAACTGTGCAGGGAGCCAATGTATGAAAATATTATAGAGCCTTGGATCAACATCAAATAAATTTCTTTTGTGATATAGATTTGGGAGCCTTCAAGGTTGAGAAAAGTCAACCAGAATTGCAGAATACTGATCCAATACATATTGAATCTAAGAAAAAAGAAAATGATGTATGGAAGATGTATTTTGATGGTGCATGCAACAGGGTGGGAAATGGGGCCGGAGTAGTATTTATTTCAGTAGGAGGTAAAACTTTCAAATACTCTTTTCTATTAACATTTGAATGCACAAACAATGTAGCAGAGTATGAAGCTTTTCTCATTGGTTTGAACATAGCCACCAATCATAAGATAAAAAAGTTAGCTCTATATTGAGTTATTTGATGCTTTTTCAATCAATTGGATTGATAGGTCAAATACATTATGGTAGATTTCTTAGCGAATATCGCATTAAAAAGGGATGATGTCACATTGGGAGGTATTATAGAAGTTGAGTTCAAAACCAAACCCACTATCCCAGATAATGTACATAATTGGCAAGTATTTGACAATGATGCTGATATAATCAACTTCCTACATTGTGCTGATCATTATGAAAATCAAGAGATTGATTTTAATGCATTTGTAGAAGAACATGATGGGAAGGAAACCCTTTTTGGTCAAGAAATAGTTCAGTTAAAAATAAATAAAATACCTAAGGGACTTATAGCATTGGAAAAGACATTTGATGGACATGATAGATTTAAAATGAAAGACACACAAGTGGTGCAAAATGACCTTGAGGAAATTTTTGGGGACACAGGTAGCCCCAAAGAATGTGTATATTGGAAAAAATCTTAACCCAAAAATTAGGAGCAGAATCATCAACTTACTTAGGAAGTATAGACATGTGTTTGTCTAGTCATATGATGATTTAAAAGCATATAGAGAAGATCTGTTTCAGTATGAAATACCGCTAAAACCAGATGCTAAACCATTCAGGCAAAAATAGAGGCCTATCAATCCTACATTAGCTCCTAAGATGCTTGAAGAACTTACAAAATTAAGAGATGGAGCTATCATTAAACCCATCAGGCATTTTTCTTGGGTTTCTAATTTGGTGCCTATCAGGAAAAAGAATGGTGATATTAGATTATGTGTGGACTTCAGGAACTTGAACAAATCTTCCCTGAAAGACAACTATCCCCTCCCTAATATGGAAGCAATATTACAAAAGGTTACCGGATGTGAACTGTTGTCAATGATGGATGGCTTCTCAAGATATAATCAGGTGAAGGTCAAAGAGTTGGAACAATTTAAGACTACATTCACCACCCCATGGGGAACATATGTATATTTAAGGATGCCATTTAGACTCACTAATGCTAGAGCAACATTCTAAAGGGCAATGGATGTGGCATTTGCTGAATTGATTAACAAAATCATGATTGTTCATAACTGAGAGGGGGGGTGAATCAGTTATCATAATTATTTGACTTTCTTTTCTTCTTTAATAATTAGTGCAGTATCAAAACATATAAGCATACATGAACATGAGAGCAGAAAGAAATGAACATACATAACACAAGGATTTTTGCGTGGAAAGCCCTGTTAAGGGAAAAACCACGGGGTGACTAACCCAAGATTGTATTCTTTGTTAAAAGAATAGAAGTACAAAATGACACTTGCCAATTAGGGCTCACTGCCCAAGCACACTGCTCACAACAGGCTCACTGCCTACAATAGTTTATACAAAGAAACTAGGTACTTGAACTAATGAGAAGCATCCACATATGCTGAGGTTCAGTTCCGGTTAGGCTCAATATACTGATCCACTACACTTCATTCTTCCTCTGCATTAGTGTTGTTGTTTTGTTACATATCATGCCTATATTTCTACTTCCACACTGCTCTCTACTTTTCTTTGCACTTCACAACACACCACACACTCCTTCACATTGAAATCCATCTGGTATATATATCTGCACAAAGGATTTCAACATCTTTCTAGTTGGCATCTGGAATACTCAAGATTTTGCTAAACTCTGGTCTGTCGGCTGAATCCATGCATACTAAGTGATGCGTATCAAAAAGATAGTTAAAGGAGTCATCAAACATGTTGGCCAACCATGAATGATCCCTCACAAAACTTGATCACCATCAATTTATTATCCGGATGAAGGTCTAATGCTCTACCGGTCAGTCTACTCTGCCAAAGAGGAACCCAACACTTAGGTGCTCATATATTTTCACTCTTTCATCACCAGAGGCTCAATCTATAGAATGTAGCCATCATGGTACTCCTCTTGACTTCCCCAAGTCCCCACTTTGCTGAGATACTTTCTCTGAGAGATCTGGACCTGATTGTTGGACCTTGTTGCATGCTCTATTCTTGCTTACCGTACCAAAACACTCTTTAATCTGACTTCCGGTATAGACATACTATGTGCTGCAGATGTGTGGGATGGACTTTGTTTCCATCAATGACAACACTCTTGAAGCCACACAATGTCTCTTGCCAACAATCTCCCCCTTTGGCATTGATGGCAACACAGTGAAAAATGACTAAGTGTTATAACAAACTCCCCCTTTGTTGATGTTCTATCTTATGTACACTTATACCGGAGCTCTCCCTTAGCTGGATTCCATATTTTTCACTACTCCTCACTCCCCCTTTGACATCAATGGCAAAGGGTAGAATCCGCACACCAAAATTTCAAAAATCAACCTATTCATAGCCGCATAAGTATATATACAAGTTTATACTTAAGTATATCTGCAAAAGTTGTCTTCAACTGGACAAATTATGTTGCCCAACTCTGCTTCATCCTGTCCAAAATTGAGATGTGACCACTCAACAGGAATGTAAAAGCTTCTGCCCTCTTTAGATCTGTCGGATCACCTGTTTGGGCTATGGTCTGAGCATCAGTTAGGGCCTCATGCATGGCCTCTAACTTAGGGATAATTATCCCTCTAAGTTCACCCATCCTACTTATTATATTCTTCCTTTCCTTTTCAAGTTTCTTTAGTTCATTTAGAATGGCAATAGTCTGACATTCTTGGTTTATTATGGATGTGGTGAGAGGATCAAAATTCTGAGATAAACTTAACAATTTACCCTCTTGTTCTTTCACTTTCTTCTCAATATTCTTTGTCACTTTAGACCAGGATAGACAAAATTTATATATTTCTCCACCATCTTTAAGAGCATTTTCTAAGCTCTTTATCCCAATATCCATATTTCTCCTATCATTTGTTATTAGCCCTTGTACTTTAGAGAATCTCTTTCCCAAAAACTCTTTCCAGACTTTATCTTCTGCTAACTTCTCCAAAGAATCAAAATGTGTGCTAATTGAATTAACAAGAGATTTCAAGTTACCGGATGAAGAGGCTAAAAGATCATTCTAGAAGGATGGCATGATCTTCTCCAATGCACCAGATGCAATCTCTATTAGCTCATAGTCTTTCATGTGAGACTTCATAAGCTCTTCTTTTGCCTTTGCTTGGGCAAAGGATGCTATCTTCATTGTCTGAACCGGGGAGAGGGAATCAAAATTGAATGGTCCTTGAAATAGCTCCGGTTCATCTAATTCCATCATTTCTTTGGTTAAGAAATCTTTAACCATTTCTATAGTGTCTCTTGCCAGAGACAGAGTCTTCTTTCCTTCTGCAGCTTCAGAACTATCATCTGGGGTTTTCTTTGTTTGATCTTTTTCTCTTGCCTTGACCTCTTCTTCTTGACTAATTTTCTCATCTTTTCTTTCTTCTCCTTCAGTTCCAGAGTCAGCAAGAGGATCTGGAAGAGAGATGTTTACTTCTTAAAGAGCTTCCTCTTCTGGAGCAGAGGAATCCAAGTCCTGGGTCCTCTCCTCACTTATGTTCTTTGGCTCTCCTACATTTTTCAAAGTAGATTCTTATTTTCATGTACTCAGTCCTTTGTCATCCATGACATAAGCTTCATCACTTATGTCCTCTATAATAGGAAGATTAAATCTTTTATATGCATTCTAGAGGATGTCTTTGGTCTCTTTTACCACCTGATTAGTCTCTCCGAGCATAAGCTTGTTCATTCTGGCTTTGCTCTGGAACTCATCCTTGCAATCTTTGAAGATCATGTTCATTTGTTTAGGAGTGATGGAAGGATACAACTGAATAGCTATCTGTTCCTGGATCTCAATGTCCTTTTTCTTAGCATTGTTCTTTCTTTTTTCAAGTTCCTTCTCTAGGCTTTTGGGAATTAGAGATATGATTTCATTGAATGCCTTATTATAGATGTTTAGATACCTGACTATAGCATCTTGCAAGATCTTCTGGTCAACTTCATTATATTCATCATAAAATTTATTCATTGGTTTTAGGTTACCATCCACAGTGACTGATTTGATGATATCATCAATGCAAAGAGTAGGCTTTTCAATAAATTCTTCTACCTTTTCTTCCTTGCTTTGATCGATAGAGGATTCACCGAATGTTTTCTTATTCTTCTTCATTTTCTTGACCTCCTCATCTGACTCTGTCTCTTCATCGTCCTTTTGGCTTATGTATGACCTTGTGGCCTTTGTCTTTGTTCTCTTTTCTCCTTTTTTAGATGTCTTTTCTTCCAATTTTGGGGCTTTTGGACTCTCAAAAGGTGCAGAGCTCTTTGAGGATCTAGTCTGGGAATGAACTTTCACCAGAGCATTTTATTTTTCTACTTCTTGCCTTTCTTTCTCTACCCTTTCTACCTTCTCTCTATTGGCATCAACTGGCTCCTTTGATATCCCATATCTCTTGGCAACTTCTTCTACTTCCCTTCTCACTTTTCTCTTGATCTTAGGCTGTCTCAGTTCAACATGAATTCTTACACTTAACTCTTGGAAGGTTCCAAACCTTTCTACCTTAGGGTCCTTTGGTTGACTTAGTAGGCGTTGGATTTGCAGCTCTAGGATTTTCTCATCAACCTCATACCCCATTGGCATAATCCAGACTATCCTTGGCTCCACTGCCTCCATTAGGCATTGATCAGTGTCTACCATAAAGCACACTATATCCTTGTATTTCTCAACCAATGATTGGGGGATTCTTTCTCTGGCCTGCATCATACTTTGAAAGTTCTTGAAGTAACCCCGAAGTGCTGTACTTTGAGTCTCGGCATCACCAAGCCCATACATGTAATCTCTGATTTGTATGGCAACCAGTCTATCATTTTGCCACTGGATCTGGGGAGCTCATTCATGTAGTAAAAGAAGAGACATAATATCAGGCCACCATATTTGAATGAGTTCTTATCCTTTTTGATCTTTTGCAAGTTTTCCAATAGCTGGCTCAGAAGAAGCTCTCAAAGATCATAATCTACATTCTCCCTTAGCATTTGATAAGCAGTATACATTGCAATTCTGGATACAGAATTCTCCCTGCTGGAGTGATATATCTTGTAGCCAATTATCATGGAGGCAAATTTGATATCCAGATCAGTGATATCTTCTATTGTCATTTCTCTTTTGTCAAATTTTGATCCAGTAGCCTCACTTACAGTTTGGTTTTTGACTGATTTGAGAGTAGGTAACTCACTGAATGAGTGCAATCTAGTTACAACCTTAATAGCATCTTTTGTGATCTTAAATGGCCTTATCAACCACATGAATTTGTCATGCACTCTACTCAGAACATACCAGACCCATTCATCTTCTACAAAATAGGGGAAATGGATGCAATGTCCAAAATGCTTGTCCTAGATAGCCTTGTACTGAGGTTTGAGTTCAAATGATTCATCTATTAACTGCTTGTGATAGATATCCATCATCTTGGATTCCCCAAATTCCTCAATATTTGCATGAATGTATGCCCTAACATCTTCTACATGCAAAACCCCATGCAGAATGCTAGAGAAGGCGGCTAAAGGATCAACTTATAGAGATTTGTAAAGGTTTTTCTTCAACTTAGTGCACGTCCTATCAATGATTTTGACAACATTCAGAGTAGCCATCTTTCAAAATATTTAGAGAGAGATGTTTAAAAGAGGAAATACTTTTTTATGCTTCTAGGGTTCACGAAATGAGCTAAAAAGATCGTCAGTTGAATCAAATTTTGCAGTTAATCCTTGAGAGGGATGAAGAAAATTTGTTTTTAGAGCTCTTTCTATCTTCTGCTTGAATGCAAATGTGCAAATGATGAATAAAAGAACCCCTTTTATTTCTGCACAAACCCTAATTCCATTTTGCAATAAATGCACAACTTAAGTTATTCTGGTTGCCTTGTTCTCCTTGTCTAGAGAGATCTTTCCAGATCACTGAGATGCACTTAGAGTTATTCTCAGTGATTATTGACAATCTATCTACCTTTATCCAATCATTCCATTTATCCGTAGATCAAGATATTTGAATTTTAAATCATACCGAATCTAATTGTGGGAATCCTGCTTTTACCGGATGACTGCTAAACTGGATCAATCTGGGATGCTTAACCTCTTAAAAAATTCTTGCGGATCTTCCATATCTTTACCAAGGCTTATTTAGATATTTTTCTAAGAACCCTTTAATCTGCAACTTTCCATGTGCCAATTTTAGGCACCAATTGACTGGCTGGGGAATTTGGTTTCCTTTTTTACTCCCCCTGAGCTAGAGCTCATCTATTTAGTTTTTGGAAGGAATATCAGCACTAGATTCTGGTGCAGATCCATTCCCAACATTTTTTGTACTTCTCTTTACCCAGTTCTTGTTCATCTCCCTTTGAACTTCATCCGCATTCATTTTCCTTTTCCTTTGTCTTGATTTTGCACCGGACCCCTTTTATCCTGATTCTTACTTCTGTAGAATTTGGCAATATGACTGAATCTATTGCAATTGTAGCAAGCAACATTTCTTTACATATTTGAATAATATCCTCTTGATCTACATTGATTAGCCATATGTCCCATTCTATTGCATGCAAAGCATCTACCCTTGAATGAATTATTCATTTGCATATTTCTACATTCATGAGATTTGTGACCATACCTTTTACAGTTAAAACACTTCCCGAAGAAGGATGAATTAGTCTGATTCATTCTTCTTCTAAACTGATTTGCTTTATGACTGAAGTTATTGTAGTTGTAGCAATATCCATTGAAGGATGGATATCTGTGAGCATTTGGTTGCCTTATCAAAGATCTTCTAGGCCTGTTCCTTGGATTTCCTAATCTAGAGTTCTTCTGACCAGATCTAGAGCTTTCCCCTTTCTCATACCCCAAGCCTTGCTTGTCATCTACCCTCTTTTGGTTTTCAAGAAGAACTTCAAGTTGAGCAGAGATTATCTTGAATTTCTCTTTGTATTCATTTGTTGTTTGAAGATCCCTTCTAAGAGTGTCTATCTAATTCTCAAGTTGTTCTTCATTGTCTCTAGCTTCTTCAAGATCAGATTCTAGATGCCTGATTATTCTATCCATTTTGTGGCAGTCTTTTGACTTCTCCTTGAGAGATTGTTTTAGATTATCTTCACTTTTTCTTTTCTCTTCAATTTCTTGGGTGAATTTCATAACTCTTTGATTCCATTTCATGTCTTACCATAATGACTTCTTTTGATAACTTCTCACATAACTTGGTTTTCCCATTCAAATCTTCATTAGTATCATTGGCTTCACTTTGACTTGCTAATTGTTGAAGTAGTTCCTTTCTTTTCTTCATTGAGATACTTAGTTTTTCTTTGAGTTCATTTATGAAATCATCATCTTGTTTGAGTCTTTCCCTCAGGTTATTGACTTCAGAGTGAGATTGATCAAGATCATCTAAGGCAGACTGAAGTTGTTCTCTCATACGATACATATCCATTGAGATTCCTAGATCTTCCTCAAGCTATTAGGCTCTGTTAGGAGGAACTTAGCTCTGATACCAATTGTTGATAACTGAGAGGGGGGCGTGAATCAGTTATCATAATTATTTGACTTTCTTTTCTTCTTTAATAATTAGTGCAATATCAAAACATATAAGCATACATGAACATGAGAGCAGAAAGAAATCAACACACATAACACAAGGATTTTTACGTGGAAAACCCTGATAAGGGAAATACCACGGGGTGACTAACCCAAGATTGTATTCTCTGTTGAAAGAATAGAAGTACAAAATGGCACTTGCCAATTAGGGCTCACAGCCCGAGCACACTGCTCACAAGAGGCTCACTGCCTACAATAGTTTATACAAAGAAACCAGGTACTTGAACTGATGAGAAGCATCCACATATAATGAGGTTCAGTTCTAGTTAGGCTCAATATACTGATCTACTGCACTTCATTCTTCCTCTTCTTTAGTGCTGTTGTTTTGTTACATACTGGACCTGTATTGCTACTTCCACACTGCTCTCTGCTTTTCTTCACACTTCACAACACACCACACACTCCTTCACATTGAAATCCATCTGGTATATATATCTGCACAAAGGATTTCAACATCTTTCTAGTTGGCATCCAGAATACTCACGATTTTCCCAAACTCTGGTCTGTCGGATGAATCCATGCATACTAAGTGATGCATATCAAAAAGATAGTTATAGGAGTCATCAAACATGTCAGCCAACCATGAATGATCCCTCAAGAAACTTGATCACCATCAATTTCTTATCTGGATGAAGGTCTGATGCTCTGTCGGTCAGTCTACTCTACCAAACAAGAACCCAACACTTAGGTGCTCATATCTTTTCACTCTTTCATCACTAGAGGCTCAATCTCTGGAATGTAGCCGTCATGGTACTCCTCTTGACTTCTCCAAGTCTGCACTTTTCTAAGATACTTCCTCTGAGAGATCCGGACCTGACTGTTAGACCTTGCAGCATGCTATGTTCTTGCTTACCAGACCAAAACACTCTTCAATCTGACTTCCGGTATAGACATACTATGTGTTGCGGATGTGTGGGATGGACTTTGTTGCCATCAATGACAACACTCATGAAGCCACATAGTGTCTCTTGCCAATAATGATAGTATATCAGGATGATATGACATCATATTCAAAAAGGGCTAAAGATCATTGTGCACATTTGGAGCAAATATTTATCAAAGCCATAGAATATGGGATCTCATTGAATCCTAAGAAGTGCCATTTCGTAGTGACAGAGGAAAAATTGCTTGGCCACATAGTCTCAAAAGATGGAGTGAAAATAGATCCTGAGAGGGTAAAACCAATTGACCAAGTTCCTATTCCTAAAAATGTGAAAGCCATATAGTCATATTTTGGCCAAATTAACTATGTCAGGAGGTTTATATCAAATTTTGCAGAAATTGTTAGTCCCATATCAAGGATCCTGAACAAAAACTCAAAAGTAAAGTGGACAATGGAAACAATAGAAGCATTTGATAATATTAAGAGAGCAATCAAAGAAGCCCCTGTCCTGATATCCCCTAATTTTAGTAAACCATTCCAACTGTTTTCATTTGCCTCTTATGATACAGTTGCAACAGTACTATTTTAGAAAAATAATGATGGACATGAACAACCTATTTCATTTTTCAGCAAATCCCTTCAAAATGCAGAGTTGAAATATGACATTGTTGAGAAACAGGCATATGCATTAGTGAAAGCAGTTAAAACTTTTAGGCCATACCTGGTGGGAGTTGAAATCATCGCATATGTGCCTAATGCTACAGTAAAAGATGTATTGGTCCAAACTGAAGTCACAGGTAGAAGATGTAGATGGATAAATAGAATTCAGGAGTTCAATATTGAAATCTAGAATACTAAACTAGTGAGAGGACAAGGTCTTGCTAGGTTGATGGCTAAAAGTAATCTGGAAGCTTCTTAGATATGTAGTGCTAATAATATTGATAATACAAGTTCCAACATTAAGCATACTCCATGGTATACCGATATCATATATTATCTAAAGCACATGAAATGTCCTAAGGGGTATGATGATAATAAAAGGAGGACACTAAAATTGCAAGCATCAGAATATGTGTTTATTGATGGAGATCTTTACTGGAAAAATAGGGATGGAATTTTACTATTATGCCTAGATGAACATCAATCAAAGCATATCATGAAAGACCTACATGAAGGCATGTGTGGAGGTCATTTTTCAGCAAAGACAATAGCCCACAAGATCCTAAGGGTTGGATACTATTGGCCTAAAGTTTTTAATGATTCATATCATTACACTAGGAAATGTGAAGCATGTCAGAAGTTCTCAGGAAAGTTGAAATATAAAGGAACATTGCCCTTGAAACCCATGCAGGTGGAGGCTCCATTCTATCAGTGGGTATTGACTTCATAGGAGAAATTGTGGAGAAGTCAAGTGGTGGACACAAATGGATTTTAGTGGTGATAGATTGGTGCAGGAGCACCTAAGATAATACCTTGGAGCAAGAAGACAAAAATGACCATGGAAGGAACCTATGGAACAAATCAAGTCAAATGGAATAGCCTAAAACCAATAATGACATATTTTAATGGTCAAGATGATGTAATGTTTAAATGTCTTGAGGGTCCTGGTAAGGACCCTAGGACCAAAAATGATGTAAGTTGGGCCAATAGTGCCCCTAGAGTCAAATAGAGGTGTCTAAGATCAATAAGAAGGTTTAATGAACCTAAATAAAATCAAACATGATAAATAAATAAGGTAGAAGTTCATTAAATAAGGCAGAAATTCATTAAACCAAAGTTCAGAAATTCAAATTTCTGAATTATGCATTTTGGAGGGAAAGTCAATTTGAGTAGTTTCTTGGTGGTTAAACCAACTCCAACTGATGGGGATTGGTTAAGGAAGTTGGATAGAACTTATGTAAGCATTCCAAGGCATTGGATGTACGGACAAGTACCTTGGAGGGAGTTTAGAGGTGCAAAATTGAATAAAAAACAGAATTTTCTGATTTTTTCTGTAAATCTGCTGTTGCAGGCCGTACCATTTCTTTGTACGGAACTGTTTTGATCTGAAACCAATTGGATGTGGTAGGGGATTGAGTTAAATTTCATTTGCAATTGGTTTGAGGTTTTTATAGTGAATTTTGAGGGAGATATCACGTTTTTTCTGGAACTGCCTGTTTGACTGTGAAAACAGGGATTTTGAGGGTTTGCAATGCATTTTTGGACCTTTCCATGAATGTAGGATTCTGATTCTCATGGAATAGGTCCTTATTAACATGTAACATATGTTTCTAACCCTGACAAAGCAGGAGGAGTGTAAATGGGAGAGGTGATCACCATTTAAAGTCAAGGATTGCTTGTGGAAGAGCATTGAAATGGTGGCACGGTTATAGCAGCCGGAGATCCGTCTTAACAAGGTAACCTTTTTATGTTTGGTACTGTCTAATATGATCATGGAGATGGTGTTAGACCTTTGAATGAGGTCTGGAAGTGATTGGAAGTGGGAGATCTAGGAAGCCCTAGGTTTTAGGCCCTAGATATGAGGTTTTTTGTATTTGAACATCTAAATGAGAAAACCTCCTGATAAGACCTGGAAAATCCTTGGTTTTGAACCCTTTCCTAAGACTTTTTTTAGGTTTGAAGTGTGTGGGACAAGTTTGTCATAGGGTTCCTTTGTAAAATGGTCAATTTAGGCCTTGTAGGAAGGCAGCAGGGTGTTAGGACAGTCACATTTCGTCCAAAACAACAGTAGTTGAGTTTGAGATATGTTTTAGAACTCAATAGAGGGTATCCAAATCAGTCATTTGTTTCAAGAGTGTTTTGGGAAAGTTTGGAGAAAAGTACAGTTTAGTCGCTGAACAAGACTACAAGGATTAGGCCTGTTTAAGGGGAATTGTCAAGAATCTATCAAATTGGTTTGTGAAACCTTTGGAACCTTGTTGGTTGGGGTAGGTTGAGACCCTAGAAGGTGCTAGAATTCATCTGAGAAGTTGGAATCCAAACTTGAGCCCTTTGGTGGAGTTTAGGACACGAGGAAGGCTAGAGAAGTCTTATTGGTTGAAGCCCACAAACTATTGAAACCTTTTGATCTTGTTAGATTATCTTTGGAGACCTAACACCTCTGCATCATAGATTACTTCACAAAATGGGTGGAGGCAATCCCAACCAAACAAGCAACAAGCAGGGTGGTGATTAATTTTTTGATGGAAAATATTATATACAGATTTGGAACTCTAGTAAGGTTGATCACAGACAATGGAATGTGTTTTAGGTCTAATGAATTCAAAACTTTCTATATTTCACATGGCATCACTATGTCCTATGCTACACCTTATCATCCACAAGCAAACAGGCAGGCAGAATCTAGCAACAAAAGCCTTCTGAAAATTATAAAGAGAATGTTGGATGGAAACAAGAAAGCATGGGATTCAAAGTTAAGAATGGTTGTATGGGGTGATAGGATTACTGTGAAAAGGGCAATTGGGAGATCTCCTTTTGAACTAGTATATGGAACACAAGAGAATACCATTAGAAAATATCATGTCATTTTACAAATTTATTCTTTAGGAAAATTTAAACATTCCTAAACCAATGGAGGAAAGGTTAGAACATCTTGTAGAACTTGATGAAACAAGGAGACTAGCACAAAGGCAGAATATTAAGTTGCAATCACAAGTGAAATACCTCTTTGACAAAAAGGCCAAAGATAGAAAATTTGAGATGAATGACTTACTACTAATGTGGAATGCTAGGTGTTAGGACAAAGGAAAGCATGGAAAGTTTGAAGCTTTATGGTTAGGTCCTTTTGTTATAACTGGCAAGGGAGGTGATGATTCTTACTATTTACAAAACATGCCCAAAGAAGAGTAGGAATTGCCTGTGCATGGGCAATATCTGAAGCATTTCTTTTCATAGAAAATCATGCATAAAGAGAATTAGGTGTTGCCAGTGCATGGACAACCCTTAAAATTCTCAAAATATTTTATTCTATGCACAGTAGTTTAAGGAAATCAAAAGAGATTAGGGTCTGCCAATACATGGACAGTCCTCTCTCTCTCTCTATATATATATATTCCATGTACAGTAGTATAGGATCATTCTTGTTCCCCATCGTCATCACTTCATCTCCCATTTTCATAAAATTATCGTCCCAAACAAATAAAACACATGGTCTACTCCCCCAAGAGATCTGAATCCTTATTAGACTCACAAGGAGTATACATCCTAGACAGAGACAAGCTATTGGATAGTAAAAATTTTAAATTTTTCTATTTTTATACTCACTCATGTCTGACCAAACCAAAAAATATTTCACCCAAAATTAGAATAAAATGATATATCCCATAAAATCCTATAACTCTTATCACAAAATAATGTACAAGGTTTAAATTTCCTAATATCGGCAAGACCTCATTACAGTTACACCGATCCATGAGAAATCAGTTGAAATGAGTATCGGTGTAAGATTACTGATCAGGGAGAAGATTTTAGAGTATGTTGATGAAGAAAGTGGCACCGATGACCTTTCATCGGTCGGAGAATGTGTGGCTACATCGATCAGTGTAAGGAAAGACCATCAGAGAATAATTAGAAAACCTTCCTGACAGCGTAAGTCATACCGATGGAGAAGCTTGGTAAGACTCTCACAGATCATCCAATAGAATGGAGGAAACTAATGGTCATCAGCAGGAAATGAGTATCAAAATGAGAAATTAAGGAGCTTTTGATGCTATAATGTTTCGGTGATTGATGAAAATGTTTCGATATAAGTCATGCCGACATGTATAGGAACCATCGGCAAAAGCAAATGAATTGGAGCAAAGTTTGTAAGTCTGGCTGAAGTAAATACTCACAATGATGTCAGTGACATGTTGTGAAGGTCTCATTAATCAAAAGATATGAAAGGCTATCAGGGAGATCACGATGATCGGGTGACTTGGAATAAGTTATTCCAATAACATATCTTACTCTGATAATAATGAGGATTGAGTTCGTTGATGAGACTCTCCTCGATAACCATATCGGTAACACTTAACATATCGGAGAAGAATATTATTCACAAAGAGATGAAGGAAGTCATGTCGATGGCAACAATGTTCACTTCTCCATCAGGTAAAGCTTGGAAATATCTTGCCGATACAAACTCACTTATGAAATATGACGTCGAGGAGACAAATCAAGGGTTACAATGATTGATCCGTGAGCAAACATTCATGGCATGAGAAGATATTAAGATCACCCTGACATTATGAAAATCATGCTGACAAGAGAAGTTATGATGATGTGACATTTCACAACGATCAAGAGAATTGAAATGCTCAAACAATTAATTGCAGACGATGAACAAATCTTCTAAGATAACGTTCAGAAATTATTGCAATTAAGTTTGATAGAATTGTCTAAGGAGAGAAAGAAAATGGAGACTTGGAGGAGAATACAAGGGAATTCAATCAGAGCCTCAGATAAACAGGTACATACATACAAACTTCTGTACAATAGCCTGTAATTTGAAATCTTTGTCAAGGATTGTAAATGGAAACTCCAGGGAAAGGAAAGGGCAGAAAACCTCAGGGTGATACAAGTAAACCTAAAAAATAGAAAATCGACAAAACCCCTGAGGAGAAAACAAAAGAGAGAAAACTAAACCAAGATTTGATTAATCAATTACCAGGATCAACTCCCAAAGCCCGAAGGTCTGGACAACTTAGGGCAGAAGTGGAGAAATTAGAAGACAAGTATAAATACCTTGGGAATGTTTGGACTCCAGTCAGAGGCTATGAGCTCTTTAAATTCCATTACAATAGAAGAATTAGGAATTTTCCAGTGTCAAACCTATTAGGTCTCAAAAATGCAAGTTACTAATCCTAAGAGGATACCAGGCTCTATGCTTCGATTCACAACATTTTTGAACTAACTTGATGAAATCAACCTTCAAGGTTTGATGATTTCCTACACTTTAGGTCTTGCTACACCTAGGTGGGTGAACCTTGGGAATTAAAGCAGACTAAATGTAAATGTATTGACTAATTAAATCTATCTACAGTGGCATATGGTGTAGGATAGATGAAAGCTTGCTAACTAATTCTTATATCTAATGAATGGTTGGTATAAATTGTATAAGCAATATCAAGGTGAATTTTATGATTGTGCAAATAAAAGGATTTAAATGATGAATAGAAATAAGACCAGTGCCTTGTTGGGTAAACAGAGTCAAATGAAGGACTAAGACTAGTGGCTTATAGTGGGCAGTAATTCTAACTGTTTGGCACAATTTTAGTTTATAACTTGTATAAACGTGCAGGGAGATGACTGACAAACTCTTCTTATTGATCCAACCAATATAATCAGATATCTTGTAATTCACCAGAAGGTATTTTAATCCTTTTTTGAAGGAACCAATTGAATGGAATATGTAAGAATAAAAGATAATATTAACTTGGAGAAAGAATGGCAATCCTAATTATATGGTTCTTCTTAATAATCCAGACTAACACTTCCAGGTATTTGTGACTGATAAGAAGGATTTTAGTTCCTCTAATGGAAACCAATTTACTCAATCACATAGGTACAACAAATGTGCATTGACAAATTAACTATGTACTTGATATATTAATTTGAATAACAGGGAAATATAGAACTGGAGACAACAACACAATTGAATAATTCTAACAAACAATTGATGCCATAATAGAACCACTAAATCAGAGAACTTCAATCTACTTCTTCAATAATAAAATTGCAACATGGTCTCTTGAAAACATTGTAAACTATATGTATTATATTCTACTACTAATCCCATTTCAGCATCAAATGTTTGAACTTATATAGAAACTCTTGTGAAGAGACATAACTCTTGAAGAAGAATTTTGGGAATTAACAAGATTAACAACCATAAAATAACCATGATCATGCTTTATTCAACCACAAGTAAAGTTTAGAAATGTGGTCTAAGTACTCCTGGCTGCAATGGGAATTAGTGAATTCAATAGCGTTCCTTGTAATCACATCCATCATAACCATCTTCTCCAAATATTTGTAGGCATCCCCAGATGCAGAGTCTTTGTCCTTAAGAGCTGCCAAAGCTTCGTGTAATATTGCTTGACAGTCTCTGCTCCATTCTTCTTTGTTCTTTAATTCCTTATCACTTTTGAATAATGTGGGCACTCCTACTTTTGAAGCTTCAACACATTCTTTGGCTTCAGTCTTAATTTGATCATAATATTTCTGATGTTGCTTGATCAACTCTTTTACATTCGAGGCACCTGCAATGTCAGAAGTATCTTTACCTTGTGTCTCATTTAATTTCTCCTACAATCTTTTTTCAAGCCTTTCATGTTCTTGGATTACTTTATAATTTTGAGAATAATTATCCCAAAATTGGTTCAACCAATGCATCATGTTGGCATGCTTGTTCTGGAGTACTGTGACAAGTGTATCCATCTAAATTTGTGCTACTTGATCTATGGATAGTGCTTGGGTACTCTATGAACTTTCACCCTGGGTTAACCTATTTACTGATCCACCGAAGGTGCTCTTAACAACATCTTTTAAATAATCATTCTCTTTTGTCAACCTCTCATAGCTCAGTTTGTATGCATCTCTTTCCTTAATTAACATCTGAGCCTGTGCCTTATTCATCTTTGCAACATTGATGCCAATGTCTGCAGTGATCAAGGGATCAGTCTCCCCTGCCTTCAAAGTCATGACATGGCCAAAAGTCTTCTCAATGTCTATAATAGCTATCTTTTTGTGGGGAGGATACAGGGCCCATATCATTAATGAATTTTCGTCATTATTATATTTGGTGCCCATATATACTTCATTGACACCTTCTGAAGTGAGCTTATATCTATCATCTGTATTATTTAGAAAACTATCAAAGACTATAGTAGAATTCAAATCAAGACTAGGAAAGATCATTACCCCTACTTCTTTGAGCAACTGTCTACCCTTGCTAGGGGTCATTTATTGTAGCTCTTTATCCACTGTTGCTTTCAACATATTAAGTAATTGTCCCTCATTGTTGGCAGAGACATCATCCACTGACTCTCTGATTTCCTTCCCCTTGCATTTATATAAAAATGATTTGAACTCTTTTGAATGAATGAATTTGTCATCAGAAATAAAAGAATGATATGCTATTTGTCTTGGGTCTTCATCAGCAGACCCCTCCTCATCATGTACTATGAAAGGAGGCTAATATTGTTGCATCTTTCTTTTGGACATTTTTATTATTTTTTCCTATGGTTCCCCTTGCCCTACCGGTTCTTCATCACTAGAGGATAATACCTCAATTTCTGCCAGCTGCTTCCTTTTCTCATCTAGGTCTCTGTTATATTGTTCCACCACCAATTCTACCTCAGCCTCTTTTAGGTTTCTGATGACATCATCATGTGGATAGGGGATATGTGTGTACCCACTGAGGTTTTGCTTCCTCCGAGCAAGGTCAATAAATCCTTCAGGATCAAATCCTTTTCTCACCTCAGCACACCTCATATTGTAGTGCATCAATTTATCTAGGATGAGATTATAACCTTCTTTGGAAACCATAGTGAAATCTCCAAAACACAAAGTACTAGGCATAAAAGACTGTTTGTCATGGGAGCTCAGATGCATCACATTTGAACAATGCATTTGCCTAACTATTTCTACGTAGGCAATTCTATCAGGGACAATTTTAGGTAAGATAAAGGGAGTGTCCTCAAAACCATACACTCTAACCATGGTGGCATCTTCAAAACAGTACCAATCTCCCCAATTATGAATAATAGTAGGAGGACCACCAAAATCTTTTGGTCTAAGGAGCCTCTTTATCTCATTTGAGATTAAATACTCACAGGGGTAATTGAAATATCTATATAGCACTTTTACATAATATTCTTCAAATTGTACATAGCTATAATGGGCATATCTGCTATGCCATATCCTGGTCCATATCTATACTGGTAACTTCTGTCCCTTCTGGTCTACTAGAACAACCTTAAATTCATTTGGCCATAATAGAGCACCATGTGCATAAGAAGTGAGTAATGTTCAAAAGAAACTGTTGGGGCATTGTTTCTCATTGCAGCTAGACTAGAGTCGATTCTATTAAAAATATAAGCAGCATAATCAAACTACCTTGCATTGTGGCATTAAATGTCAGTAGATATGACCATCAAAGGGATTGTCATAAATTCAGGGACCTTTGATCCTAGGACCTGGCCCACAAAATAATAAGTATATTATATATAGGGTTCAAATATTGATACATGAAAAGGAGGACAATCATCCTCACTGAGAGGCACCAATTCTCCCTCAGCTCTAGGCCTATGAATAGGCAACCTCCATCTATTGTAAGTAGTATCCATTCTCCAGTATTCCTTTTCTAAATCCTCTTAAACAGTGGGGACAGTGCATAAATCATCCAAGTTGAATACTTCACAAATGGCATTCTTTGATAAGTGTATAACAGGCTCCCCTTATGGGTTACATATAGCCTTAAGACTTGGCTTATACTGTTTAGCAAGAAGTTGGAGGAGTTCAACATTTAGGAACATATCAGGCACAACTAATTTACCCAAATTCAAATGCCATGGGTTTGATATTGGAGAATTCCTAAATCTTCTGTTGTGATGGAATTTGAAAAGTTCATACCCTCTAATTGGAGTCCAAATGTTCCCTAGATATTTACATTTGTCCTCTAACTTCTCCACTTCTGCCCTAAGTTGAGAAGATCTTCGAGCTTTGGGAGTTGATCCTGGTAATTGATCAATCAAATCTTGATTGAGTTTTCTATCCTTTGTTTTCTCCTCAGGGGTTCTATCAATTTTCTGCTTCTTAGGTTTACTTGTATCCCCTTGTGATTTTCTGCCCTTTCCTTTTCCTGGAGTCTCCATTTTCAATATATGACAGAAATATCAAATTACAGGCTACAACATAGAGGTTTTTATGTATGTACCTGTTATCGGTGGCTGTGATCGAATTCCCCTATTTGCACTTCAAGTCTCCCCCTGTAGGTTCTTCTCAAACAGCTCTGTCAATTTTAATTGTAATGATCTTAGAGGATCTCTTTGCTAGTTGCATTTAATTGTTCAAGCACTTCAATTTCCTTGATCATTGTGACATGTCACATCGTCATAACTCCTTTCATTGGCATGATTTTCATAATGTCTGGGTGATTTTAATATCTCCTTATGGTGCGAACGATCAATCATTGTAACCCTTCAATTGTCTCTTCGACGTTACATTAAATCGTATCAGCAAGAGATGTCCATGCCTTATCCAATGTGAAAGTGGGCACAGTTGCCATCAGCATGACTTCTTTCATTGCTATGTGATTAATACTCCTTTTCGACATGTTTAGTGTTACCGATATGACTATCATTAAGACTCTTATTTGTGAGTGTAATCCTCATTGCTATCGGAGTGAGATATGTTATCGGAGTAATCTTATTCAAGTCACTTGATCATCGTTATCTCCCTGACAACCCCTTTATACTCCTTATCAGAGAGAACTTCACAACATGTCATCAAAATTTTTCTCGCTTTGACCATAGGTTTGGTAAGACATATAAATTTTAGTCTGACTTGTTTAGCTTCGCCGATGGTTCTTATTCGTCAGACACATCGGTGTGAGCTATGCCGAAATATCTTTTGTTATTCACTGAGACATTGGAGTATCAGAGACTTATAAATCTTTCGCTCCAATTTTCATTTCTTGCCGATGACCACCATTTCCTTTGATTCCATGAGATGCTCAGTGAGAGTTTTGCCGAAAATACTCCATCAGTATGATCTATACCATCGGGAGGGTTTTTGAAGTATTACCCGATAGTCTTCAATTATACCGATCGGCATGACTGATAAATTTCTCCCCGAAAAAAGATCATTAGTATCATTTCCTCCATCGATGACTTTTGAAATCTTCTCTCTGATCTTTGTCTTCACACTGATAGTCATTTCAATTGATTTCTCATGGATCAGCATAAATAATATAAAGTCTTGCCGATATTAGGAAATTTAAGTCTTTTACATTGTTTTGTCATGGACTTTTTTATGGGATATATCAATTTTAATTATGATTTTGGGTGAAATGTTTTATGATTTGGTTAGATATGGAGAAATGAGAATACAAGAAAATTTTAAATTTTCCTGTCCCAACAGTGGCTCTGTCTCGGATGTATACTCTTTGTGAGTATAACAAGGATTCAGATCTCTTGAAGGAGTAGACCACATGTTTTATTTGTTCAGAATGACAATTTTATGAGAATTGTATAAATGGGGAATGGGAGTGATAATGATGGGGAATGGGAATGATCCTATACTATTGTACATGGAAATGCTTTTTTTTATATAGAGATTGATAGGATTGTCCATGTATTGGTAGATCCTAATCTCTTTTGGTTTCCCTAAACTATTGTGCATGGAATGAAATTATCTTAAGAATTTTAAAGGGTTGTCCATGCACCGACAACACTTAATTCTCTTTGTGCATGATATTCTATGAAAAGAAAGGTTTCAAATATTGCCCATGCACAGGCAATTCCTGTTCTTCTCCGGACATGTTTTGCAAATGGTAGGAATCAACACCTCTTTTGCTAGTTATAACAAAAGGACCTAACCATAGAGCTTCAAACTTTCCATGCTTTCCTTTGTCCTGGCACCTAGCATTCCACATCAGTACTAAATAATTTATTTCAAACTTCCTATCTTTGGCCTTTTTGTCAAAGAGGTATTTCACTTGTGATTGTAACTTAATATTCTGCCTTTAAGCTAGTCTCCTTGTTTCATCAAGTTCTGCAAGATGTTCCAGCCTTTCCTCCATTGGTTCAGGAATGTTTAAATCTTCCTGAAGAATGAACTTGTAAACTGGTATGAGATTTTCTAATGGTATTATTGCTTGTGTTCCATACACCAGCTCAAAAGGAGATCTTCAAATTACCCTTTTTATAGTAATCCTATCAGCCCATACTTCCATTCTTAATTTTGAATCCCATGCTTTCTTGTTTCTATCCAACATTCTCTTTATAATTTTCAAGAGGCTTTTGTTACTTGATTCTTCTTGTCCATTTGCTAGTGGATGATAATGGGTAGCATAGGACACAGTGATGCCATGTGTACTATAAAATTTTTTGAATTCATCAGATCTGAAACACATTCCATTAGCTGTAATTAACCTTACTGGAGTGCCAAATCTGAATATAATATTTTCCATCAGAAAGTTAATCACCACCCTACTTGTTGCCTGTTTGGTTGGAATTGCCTCCACCCATTTTGTGAAGTAATCAATTGCCACTAAAATCCATTTGTGTCCACCACTTGATTTCTCTGCAATTTCTCCTATGAAGTCAATACCCCACTAATAGAATGGAGCCTTGACTTGCATGGGTTTTAAGGGTAATGCTCCCTGATATTTCAATTTCCTTGAAAACTTTTGACATGCTTCACATTTTCTAGTGTAATGATATGAATAATTAAAAACTTTAGTCCAATAGTATCTGGCCCTTAAGATCTTGTGGGCTATAGTCTTTGCTAAAAAATGACCTCCACACATGCCTTCATGTAACTCTTTCATGATATGTTTTGATTGATGCTCATCTAAGCATAATAGTAGAATTCCATCTCTATTTTTCTAGTAAAGATCCCCATCAATAAATACATATTTTGAGGCTTGCAATTTAAGTGTCCTTCTTTTGTTGTCATCATACCCCTCGAGATATTTCATGTGCTTTAGATAATATATGATGTTTGTATACCATGGGGTATGCTCAATGCTAGAACTTGTATTATCAACATCATTAGCACTACATATCTAGGAAGCTTTGAGATTACTTTCAGCCATCAACCTAGCAAGACCTTCTCCTCTCACTAGTTTAGTGATCTGGATTTCAATATTGAACTCCTAAATTCTATTAATCCATCTGCATCTTCTACTAGTGACTTCAGTTTGGACCAATACATCCTTTACTGTAGCATTAGGTACATATGCTATCATTTCAGATCCCACCAAGTATGGCCTAAAAGTTTTAACTGCCTTTACCAATGCATATGCCTATTTTTCAACAATGTCATACTTTAACTCTGCATGTTGAAGAGATTTACTGAAAAATGATATAGGTTGTTCATATCCATCACTATTTTTTTGCAATAGCACTGCTGTAACTGTATGATAAGAGGCAAATGAAAACAGTTGGAATGGTTTACTGAAATTAGGGGATATTAAGACTAGGGCTTCTTTGATTGCCATCTTAATATTGGCAAATTCTTCTATTGTTTCTGTTGTCCATTTCACTTTTGAGTTCTTTTTTAGCATCTTTGATATAGGACAAACAATTTCTACAAAATTTGATATAAACCTCTTGACAAAGTTAATTTGGCCAAAAAATGACTATATAGCTTTCACATTTTTGGGGATAGGGACTTGGTCAATTGCTTTTACTCTCTCGAGATCTATTTTTACTCCATCTTTTGAGACTATGTGACCAAGCAACTTCCCCTCTGCCACTACAAAATGGCACTTCTTAGGATTTAATGAAATCCTATATTCTAGAGCTTTAACAAATATTTGTTCTAAATATGTACAATAATCCTCAGCCCTTTTAGAATATGTTGTCAAGTCATCTTGATACACTATCATGATTTTATTAATCAATTCAGCAAATGCCACATCCATTGCTCTTTGAAATGTAGCTCCAGCATTGGTGAGTCTGAATGGCATCCTTAAGTATACATAGGTTCCCCATGGAGTGGTGAATGCAGTCTTAAATTGCTCTGATTCTTTGACTTTTACCTGATTGTAACCTGAGAAGCCATCCATCATTGACAATAGTTCACATCCAGTAACTCTTTGTAATATCGCTTCCATATTAGGGAGAGGATAGTTATTCTTAAGAGAAGATCTGTTTAAATTCCTAAAATCCACACATAGTCTAATATCACCATTCTTTTTCCTGGCAGGTACCAAATTTGAAACCCAAGAAGAATGTCTGATAGGTTTAATGATAGCTCCATCCCTTAATTTTGTAAGTTCCTCTAGCATCTTAGGAGCTAATGTAGGATTGATAGGCCTCTATTTTTGCCTGAATGGTTTAGCATCTAGTTTTAGTGGTATCTCATGCTGAAATAGATCCTCTCTATATGCTTTTAAATCATCATATGACCAGGCAAATACATGCCTATACTTCCTAAGTAAGTTGATGATTCTGCTCCTGATTTTTGGGTTAAGATTTCTTCCAATATACACATTCTTTGGGGCTTCTTGTGTCCCCAAATTGACTTCTTCAAGGTCATTTGGTACCACTAGTGTGTCTTTCATTTTAAATCTGTCATGTCCATTGAATGCCTTTTCCAATGCTATAAGTCCCTTAGGTATTGTATTTTTTTTCAACTGAACTATCTCTTGACCAAAAAGGGTTTCCTTCCCATCATGTTCTTCTACAAATGCATTGAAGTCAATCTCCTAATTTTCATAATAATCAGCACAATGCAAGAAGTTGATTATATCAGCATCATTATCAAACACTTGCCAGTTATGTATATTATTTGGGATGGTGCGTCTGGTTTTGAATTTAACCTCTGTAACTCCTCCTAATGTGACATCATCCCTTTTCAATGCAATATTCGCTAGAAAATCTTCCATAATGTTTTTAGACCTATCAATCTAGTTGATTGAAAAGGCATCAAATAATTCAATATCGTCCCAAACTACATTTCTGTACTATCTCAACCTCTTGTTTTCTGATAGGTATTTTTCTCTCACTTGGGAAGTGACCAATTCAGAATCACCATATACAGCTAACTTTTTTGTTTTATGCTTAGCGGCTATGTTCAAACCAATGAGCAAAGCTTCGTACTCTGCTACATTGTTTGTGCATTCAAATGTTAATAGAAAAGAGTATTTGAAAGTTTTACCTCTTGGTGAGATAAACACTACTCTAGCCCCATTTCCTATTTTGCTGCATGCACCATCTTCCATACATCATTTTCTTCTTTCATAGATTCAATAGGTATTGGATTAGTATTATGCACTTCTGGCATATTTTTTCCAACCTTGAATGCTCCCAAATCTATATCACAAAAGAAATTTATTTGATGTTGATCCAAAAGTTCTATAATATTTTCATACCTTGGCTCTCTACATAGCTTAATTTATTTACCTCCTACTGGTATTGTGGCATATGATAAGTCCAATTGGACATTTCCCCCTGCCATTGCAGCCCATTGTCTTGATAGAAGCATTCCATAATATGGTGGGATGTCAACAACAGTAATATCAATGTTATAAGTTGCTTCGGGGTGTGAGGCAAGTTTTATCTCCACATCCCTCATAATACTAACGACTAGGATAGATCTATTATCCATTGCATAGCACCTGCCAAATGTAGTATCAACCCACATTCCCAGTTCTTTCATAACTACTATTGGCATGATGTTCATGGAAGCACCTGAATCAATCATGCAATTTCTCACTATCCTATTTTTGATCAATAATGTAGTGTAGAAAGGGTCTACCTGTGAGGGATTCTTTGTCAGTGTATCACCAAGGTATACCTCAGGCATTTGGAATATTTCTTGATGAACATTGTTTGTTCTATTTTCAGTTCCTTTATGTTTTTGACTTGGTATATCTAAAATCAACTTAATGACTGTATTCCTGTATTTGTCTATCTTCATCATTTCTAAAAGTGGAACTGATATTTTTACCTACGATACTGCATGAGCAATGTCAAAATAATGGGCCATAGTCTGATCATTCTTTTCTGTCTTTATATTTTCTTTTTCTTGATTTTGTAATTTTTCTTTCGTTTTACCACCCTTTTTTGGTTCTTTAAATGATGACTTTGTATTATTCTTTTTGTTATTCTGATCTTTTATTAATACACTCCCAGGTGTTCCTTGTTCAATGTTTATTGTCCTATTCCTCAAGTTATAAGCATTTTTAGCTTGAGCTATTGAAGCTATTGTAAGAGCTTCTCTTTCATCTTCAGTGGGCTTTCTCCATTGACCATATGGCTGATTGTTATAGTAAGTAGGTTCCTCATAACTATCCTCTTGATCTAAGAACACTTCTTGTTCTCCCATGTTGATATGATGCCTCTGGTTTCCTATATCATACTCATATCCATCTTCCTCTATAGAAGAGTAATCTTTAGTCACCACACATGGTGTATCTTGCATCATATTTATAGTGTGGTTGTCTCTATTATAATTGTATAACATCTCTTCTTGTTGTATCGATTTAGTTATCTCACAGTACTCAGGGAAATGTGGTAAATTGCACACCAAACACCAAGGTTTATTTTCTACCATATGTGTCATATTTCTTTTCAGAGGGTCAGGAGTATCCTTGCCATAATGTTTCTTTCTATTATTGTCAATGGGTCTCCCATCTTTCCAATTTGTATTGTACGGCATATCGTGCAACCTGGCCTTTCATGCCTATGCTGACCTTCTTGTTTAGTCTATTGAACATTTGGGTTCTGAGGACTTCTAGGGTTATCTCTCTTGCTAACCATACCTACAGCTTTCCTATTGTTCTCAATAGTTAATGCCACTTTCTGTGCTTCAGCCAGGGTTGTAGGACACTGATTTCTAATCTCGTACCCTGTCTTGGGGTCAAATGCTTTCATATAAATGCGCAGTGCTGCTAGATCAAACAACTTGGATCCATGTGGTACCTTGTTGTGTAATTTGGAAAATTTTAGATTGAAATCATATACTGATTCATTTTGGTACTTCTGGATACTTATCAATTCATGTAATGCAAACTTAGGGGCATACTGATTACTATACTGCTCCTTAAATTGATTATGGAAATCAGTTATTGAACTGATTGAGGAATTAGGCAAGCTGTTGAACTAGTCTCTTATATCTTTAGTGAGGGACATCATGAATAACCTCATTCTAATATCTTCCCAGTCCATACCAATATCTTGCATGAAAGCCTTGAAGCTTCTGATATGATCTTCAGCTGATATTGCACTGTTCCGAGTAAACTTGGGAACTATGTTTCTCCAATTACTATCCATAGGATATGGATACAACTGATACCTAGTCAAATCAAATTGGCTACATATGTTTGCGAGGTTTTGAGGTGGAAATTTCATGGGTGGTTGATTAGGATAATATTTATATCCACTTGGTGGCTAATGATAGGCATATTGCTGTTGTGGGTTTATGTGGGGATTTATGTAAGGATTTGGCGGTCTGTAATATTGTTGGCCAAGGGGTGGGTAAGTATTAGCCATATGCTAAGATGTATTATGTATGGGAGGTGGTCTAGGGTTTTGGGGAATAGTATTTTGATGACTTCTAGATGCATGTGAATTTTGAACACCACTTGTATTTTGTTGTGGATTCCTTGAAGTGTTTCCTCTATGCGGAGGTACATATTTTGGGGGGGTTGTTTTAGCTTTACTTTTCATCTGTTGAATCTCCTACTGCAACAACCTCTTAGTCTCCTATATCTTGAACATTTTGAGTTCTTTCTAGAGCCTGAGCACCTCTTGCTGCTCTTCACTCATACTTCCTAGATTCTCTGGATTCTCATTTATTTCTTGATTTGAGAATCCATGTTTTACCCCTTCTCCCTGATGTAATGATATCTTGAAATCATATTCAGCTTGTCTTTGATCGATTTCCCTCATGGTCTGTGCTTCATACTCAAGCTGTTTTTGAGGATCAGGTCTGTATTTAGCCAATATGTCATCATTTACCCAATTGAGATTTTCATTTGAATCATGCAGAGGTGTGAACTTGTTGTGAATTGAAATAGTTTGCTCTATATTATCCTCTTGAGCATCCTGGTTATTATCCTGGTGAGAATAATTTGAAGTTCCATTTCTTTTGGAAATGTTTCTAATTGGTGGAGATGACTACAATTTCTTGCCTTCCACCTTGGATCTCCTACCATCCATTTGGTATTAATTTTCTGTTATAACAGTCACTAGAGTCGCCACCTATTTTGTAAATAGGGAAAAGTTTGTAATTTATCTTTTTGGGTTCTTATTACTAGCAGAGTTACCAAATTAAAGTTTTTGAAATGACTCTATGAAAGGAATAATTTATTTCTAAGGTCTTTTACCTAGGTCCCCAGTAGAGTCACCAATTTGTTATGTCTCAAAAATGCAAGTTGCTAATCCTAAGAGGATGTTAGGCTCTATGCTTAGATTCACAACATTTTTGAACTAACTTAACAAAATCAACCTTCAAGGTTTGATGATTTCCTACACTTTAGGTCTTGCTACACCTAGGTGGGTGAACCTTGGGAATTAAAGCAGACTAAATGTAAATGTATTGACTAATTAAATCTATCTACAGTGGCATATGGTGTAGGATAGATGAAAGCTTGCTAACTAATTCTTATATCTAATGAATGGTTGGTATAAATTGTATAAGCAATATCAATGTGAATTTTATGATTGTGCAAATAAAAGGATTTACATGATGAATAGAAATAAGACCAGTGCCTTGTTGGGTAAACAGAGTCAAATGAAGGACTAAGACTAGTGGCTTATAGTGGATAGTAATTCTAATTATTTGGCACAATTTTAGTTTATAACTTGTATAAACATGCAAGGAGATGACTGACAAACTCTTCTTATTGATCTAACCAATATAGTCAAATATCTTGTAATTCACCATACGGTATTTTAATCCTTTCTTGAAGGAACCAATTGAATGGAATATGCAAGAATTGTTAGACTTAGGGCACACAATTGAGAGGGGGGGTGAATCAATTGTCCAAAACTTTCTCAAATTTCACACTTAAATCCTCTTACTGATTAACAGTATATTAATCATGAGACATAATACAATTGTATCAAAAGCAGAAACACATCAACACATAAGACACCAAGATTTTGATGTGGAAAACCTAGTTAACGGAAAAACCACAGGGTGATTAACCCAAGATTGTATTCTCTGTAAGAAGAATAGAAAGAACAAAATGGCACATGCCAATTAGGGCTCACTGCCTGAGCACACTGATCACAAGAGGCTCACTATCTACAAGAGACACACTATCTACAAAGAAATAAGTATCACCTCCTTGAATTGGAAAATAGCATCTTCACCATGCTTGAATTAGTTTCATTTAAGCCCAATACTTTTGCTCTGCCTTTCTCTCTCCTCCTTGCTACCACTCACTCATCTACACAAGAACACCTTTGAAATGACTTCACAACCCCTTATTTATACAAGACATCAACTTAGGAATAATCATCTAAGTCGGCAAACATCTACAAGATCATCTACAAGATGTGTAACTCATCCGGTCGGCTAGTCTCAAGAAGAACACCATCATCTGGAAGTTATTCTTCAATTGTGAGCTCTAACTCCAATGCGGACCACCAACATGAACTGGACACGATCCAAAGACCTCCACAAGATTTCCTAAATCCCCAAGAACATCTGCATTTCATCTGCTTACTGAAATCTTTCTCTTCTTCACCCAAAACCTCAAGAACACAGTCTGTCACTACTGTCACAAAGGAATAGATGCTTGCAGACCTTCAAACCATGAACCAATTGAGTTGGTGCTTCACAAAGACTTCCTAAATACTTCCTTAGATCCATAGAATAGGATAATGCATTTCCAGATCTCACCAGACCTATCTATAACACTCTATCACCACTAAACATCTGTCAGAACTGGTTTTACTTGAGCGGCCACAACTTCTTCAGATCTTCATGCAAACCTCTGAAATCTTTACTGAACCATCTTAAGACACATATCTACAAACCCTTTATACTGCATCCTCTGATCCTCATCCTATCTTGGACTTTTATCTTACTGTAATTATTGTTCTTCATTGTTCCTGATTAAGACTAATTTTCTCAATATCCTCAACACATAGCTCATTCAATCCTTATCATTAATGCAACAGGAGTATGTTGACATCAATGACAACACAGGTTAGGCCCATACTTGCAACAATATCCCCCTTTGTCATTGATGGCAACATATGATGTGAAAAACTATTTTGACCATGAAGACAAGAACTTCTCTTTACTGTCACAACTCCCCCTATCAGCAACATCCATTCACATGTCTTCTCTTCCTTCACTGCTCCCCCTTTGATCATCAACCACTTGTTTTTCACATGTCTTCTCTCCCCCTTTGACATCAATGGAAAAGGGCTCATACTTGCAACTTCAACTCTTCAGAAACATACCAGCTGCTCCCCCTGAGTGGCAGCTCCCCATCATCAATCTAGATCACAAGATATGACTATGATATCCACCAGACTGATGCACATTAGTGCACCTTAGTTCATCACTGGAGGGGCAATAACCCCTAACTTCTCCCTGAGATACTCAAAAGAGTCCTTAGGTAGAGGTTTAGTAAAGATATCTGCAATCTAATCCTTGGAAGGCACAAACTCCAATCTGACTTCATTCTTGTGCACTTTCTCTCTTGGAAAATGAAACTTGATAGATATATTCTTAGTCTTTGAATGCAACACCAGATTCTTAGATATATTTATTGCACTTGAATTATCACAGAAGATTGTGATAGACTCCTCATACTCCACTCTTATGTCTCTTAGCATTTGCTTGATCCACAAAACCTGAGTGCAACTACCTGCTGCTGCAATATATTCTGCTTCAGTTGTGGATAGAGATATTGCCTCTTGTTTCTTGCTTAGCCAAGAAACCAATCTCTTCCCCAAAAAGAATGCTCCACCACTCGTTCTCTTCTAGTCATCCACATCTCCTACCCAATCAACATCTGTATATGCATGAAGAGAGAAATCATGATCTCTAGGATACTATAGACCATACTCAACTGTCCCTTTTAGATATCTAAAAATCCTCTTGATTGCCATGACATGAGATTCTCTAGGATCAGCCTGAAATCTAGCAACAAGACCAATAGCCTACATAATGTCTGTTCTAGTTTGAGTGAGATACAATAGTCCTCTAATCATTGACCTATACTTTGTCTGATCAACCTTAGGAGAATCATCATCTTTTCTCAATTTACATCCGGTTGCCATGGGAGTGTTCATTGGTTTTGAGTCTTCCATCCCAAATTTCTTCAACAATTCTTTCACATATTTGGTCTGAGAAATGAAGATTCGTTTCTTTGTTTGAGTGATTTGTAGACCCAAGAAGAAATTTATTTCACCAAGCATGGACATCTCAAACTCACTTTTTATTTGATTTGCAAAAGTTTTACACATACTATCTCTTCCTCCAAAAATGATATCATCAACAGACACTTCAACAATCAACATGTTTTCATGATCAATTTTGAAATATAAATTACTATCAGCAGTACCTTTGTTGAAACCAATCTTCAAAAAATGCTTATCCAATCTTTCATACTAGGCTCTTGGGGCTTGCTTCAGTCAATACAGTGCCTTTTTCAACTTGCAGACCATATTCATGATCAGATAATTAAAATCCATTCAGTTGCTTAATGTACACTTCTTCTTCCAAGTCACCATTTAGGAAGGCAGAATTGACATCCATCTGATATACTTTGAAATCTTTGAAGGCAGTAAATGCAAGAAATAATCTAACTGCTTCAATTCTTGCCACCGGAGTAAAAGTTTCTTCAAAATCAACTCCTATTTGAGAATAGCCCTTGTAGACCAATCTAGCTTTATTTCTGATTACTTCACCAACTTCATTTAGTTTGTTCCACAAGAACCATTTGGTTCCAATCACATTCTTGTTTCTAGGTCTTGGAATAAGATCCCAAGTGTGATTTTTCTCAATTTGCATCAACTCTTCCTCCATTGCTTTGGTTCATTTTTCATCATTGCAGGCTTCATTTATTGTCTTAGGTTCAATCTTTGAAATTAGACAATACTCATCTAAATTTTAAGTAATTCTCTTTCTAGTTTACACACCTTTGCTTTTGTCACCTATGATCTGATCTTCAGAGTGGTTCAGTCCAACATACCTTGGAACTTTGGGAGTTTCTTGCACTTCGGCTTCTTGATCAGGCTCATTCAGACTTATCTCTTCTTTTGAATTTACCAGATCAGTTTAAACCTGACTTTTAGAAGAGGTTTGGACTCCTTGAATCAAAACACCATTCTGATCATCTTCATCATATTCATAAAACCTTGAGGGTTTCTCAATTCCCTCATCAACCTTCACATTTGTACTTTCTATTATCTTTCTCAATCTCTTGTTATAACACCAGCATGCTTTGCTTTGAGTAGAGTAACCCAAGAATATTCTTTCATCATTTCTAGCATCAAACTTTCCTAGATCTTCATCTCTTTTAATGTAACATTTGCTACCAAAAACTCTGAAATACCTCACAGTAGGAGTGATGCCAAACCAAAGTTCATAAGGAGTCTTACCGGTATTGCTTCTGATTTGAACTCGATTGAGAGTATAGACTATAGTGCTGACAGCTTCTCTCCAATAGATATGATGAACATTTTCTTCCAACATCATGGTCCTAGAAGCTTCCCGGATGGTCCGATTCTTTCTTTCCACTACTCCATTCTGCTGTGGAGTCCTAGGAGCAGATTACTATCTCTTTATTCCATGTTTCTCAAAGAACTTTAAGAACTCACCAGATGTGAATTCCCCACCTCTATCAGACCTCAGACATTTTAGTTTTAATCCAGTTTCATTCTCTACCATAGCCTTGAATATTTTGAATTTCTCAAGAGCTTCTGATTTCTCTTTCAGAAAGGTTACCCACATCATCTGGGAATAGTCATCAATTAGTAACATGAAGTATCTATCACCTTGCACACTCCTGGTTCTTGCCAATCCACAAAGATTAGTATGAACTAAGTCTAATAATCTGGTAGAAGATAGTTCCTTACTCTTGAATGTGACTCTGCTTAGCTTACACAACTGACATTCTTTACACAAGCTATTTGTAAGTTTCACCAATTTTGGAAGATCTCTTATAGCTTGAGTATTACTTATCTTGATGATATTATCAAATTCACAAGATATATTCTCCTATGCCATAACCAACTCTGATCAACTTGAGCAAATAAGCAACTTTTACCAGTACCAACCAAGTGGAAGAAATTACCTTTAGTTTGGGTACCGGATGCAATATCTGTTCTGAAACTTTCAAATATCTTGCATTTTCCATTCTTGAACCGGAGATCATAGCCTTTGTCCACCAATTGTCCAACACTGAGAAGATTGTGCTTCAAACCTTCAACATATAGTACATTACCGGTTTTGTTCCTTGCATAAAAAAAAAGTCCATCTTCCTCTAATTCTACCAGCAGAATTATCACCAAACTTTACCACTCCTCCTTCATACCTTTCCAAATCTATGAACTTATTTTTGTCACCTATCATATGGTGAGAGCAACCACTGTCAATGACCCAATCATCCTTTTCTTCAATTTGAGCAGCCAGAGCTCTTTCTACAACTTTATGATTAACAGATTCAAAGGATATTGGTTCTTCTTCCTTGATGGCAATAAACACCCAATCACTTCTAGATTTGTTTCCTATCTCTGATTCATCATCTATTACTCCTTCACTATCATATTATTTATGAACATAGTAGCAATTCTTTTGGAACCTTGATCTGTTAGGATTTGGCCTTGAAAATCTTTCCAGACACCTTGAGGCAAAATGACCAATCTTATTGCAGTTAAAGCACTTAAAAGGCAATTTTCCTTCATACTTACCAGATCCTCTTGGCAGTCTCTTTGCAATAAGGGCTTCAAGTTGAGTAGTTTCTACTTCTTCTTCTTCTAGGTCTTTTCTTGCTTTTTCATACCATGACACTTTCGTTAATGAGTTCTCTCCCAGATCAAACCTTTGTTTACCTTTTACAGAGGTACTAGCTTTGAATGTAGATTCAGTCTTGGGGGGGTCATCTTCAAATTCAATCATTTCAAATGCAGCCAATTTGCCAGGCAATTAATCTCTTGTGACAGTTGTATGGGCTCTAAATTCTTCAATGGCAGCAACCTTGATTTTATAAGAGGTAGGAAGGGATCTGAGAATTTTTCCAACAATTTCATTTTCATCCAAGACTCCACCAGCATTTCTAATTCTACAAACAATCTCATTTACCCTTGGCATAAAAGTAGTAATATTTTCATCATCTCTCATCTTTAGATTTTCAAATTTCCCTTTGAAACTCTGTAACCTTGTACATTTAACATACTTGTCACCTTCATGCAAAAGTTCCATTTTTTGCCAAATCTCAAAAGCAGTTGGTAGGTCAACAACATTTGAGAGCTCTAAATTAGATAGTGCACTTAGAAGAGCTTCTATAGTCTGCAGATTGTTTTTAGCATCTATAATTTCATTTGGAGCTTTCAGACGACCCTGTTTAGGTGTATACTATGTTGTAGCCATGGTCTAGTATGCCATTCCCATACATTCCAAGTGACATTTCATGTGACCTTTCCAAAGATTGAAGTTGGTTCCATCAAACTTTAGACTATCCTTCTTGTAAGATGACATCCTGGATCTCCTCAAGCAGTTAAGCTCCTTTTAGAGGAACTTGGCTCTGATACCAATTGTTATACTTAGGGCACACAATTGAGAGAGGGGGGGAGAATCAGGTGTCCAAAACTTTCTCCAATTTCACACTTAAATCCTCGTAGTGATTAGTAGTATATTAATCATGAGACATAATGCAATTGTATCAATAGCAAAAACACATCAACACATAAGACACCAAGATTTTGACGTGGAAAACCTAATTAAGGGAAAAACCACGGGGTGATTAACCCAAGATTCTATTCTCTGTTAGAACAATAGAAAGAACAAAATGGCACATGCCAATTAGGGCTCACTACCTAAGCACACTGCTCACAAGAGGCTCACTACCTACAAGAGACACACTGTCTACAAAGAAATAAGTATCACCTCCTTGAATTGGAAAATAGCATCTTCACCATGCTTGAATTAGTTCCATTTAAGCCCAATACTTCTTCTCTGCCTTTCACTCCCCTCCTTGCTACCACTCACTCATCTACATAAGAACACCTTTGAAATGACTTCGCAACCCCTTATTTATACAAGACATCAACTTAGGAATAATCATCTAAGTCGGCAAACATCTACAAGATCATCTGCAAGATGTGTAACTCATCCAGTCGGCCAGTCTCGAGAAGAACACCATCATCTGGAAGTTATTCTTCAATTGCAAGCTCCAACTCCAATGTGGACCACCAACACAAATTGGACACGATCCAAATACCTCCACAAGATTTGTTGAATCCCCAAGAACATCCGCACTTCATCTGCTTACTGAAATCTTTCTCTCCTTCACCTGGAACCTCAAGAACATAGTCTGTCACTACTGTCACAAAGGAATAGATGCTTGCGGACCTTCAAACCATGAACTAATTGAGTTGGTGCTTCACAAAGACTTCCTAAACACTCCCTCAGATCCACAGATTAGGATAATGCATTTCTGGATCTCACCGGACCTATCTGTAACACTCTGTCACCACTAAACATCTACCGAAACTGGTTTTACTTAAGTAGCCACAACTTCTTCAGATCTTCATCTAGACCTCTGAAATCTTTACTGAATCATATGAAGACACATATCTACAAACCCTTTATACCGAATCCTCTGATCCTCATCCTATCTTGGACTTTTGTCTTACTGTCATTACTGTTCTACACTGTTCCTGATTGAGACTAATTTTCTCAATATTCTCAGCACATAGCTCATCCAATCCTTAGCATTAATGCAACAGGAGTATGTTGACATCAATGACAACACAAGTTAGGCCCATACTTGCAACAAGACTAATAGATAATATTAACTTGGAGACAAAATGGCAATACTAATTATATAGTTCTTCTTAGTAATCCAGACTAACACTTCCAAGTTACTATGACTGATAAGAAGGATTTTAATTCCTCTAATGGAAACCAATTTACTCAATCACATAGGTACAACAAATGTGCATTGACAAATTAACTATATACTTGATATATTAATTTGAATAACAAGGAAATATAGAACTGGAGACAACCACACAATTGAATAATCTTGACAAACAATTGATGCTAGAATAGAACCACTAAATTAGAGAACTTCAATCTACTTCTTCAATAATAAACTTGTAACATGGTCTCTTGAAAACATTGTAAATTATATGTATTATATTCTATTATTGATCCCATTTCAGCATCAAATGTTTGAACTTATATAGAAACTCTTGTGAATAGACATAACTCTTGAAGAACTCTTTTGGGAATTAACAAGATTAACAACCATAAAATAACCATGATCATGCTCTATTCAACCACAAGTAAAGTTTAGCAATGTGGTCTAAGTACTCTTGGCTGCGATGGGAATCAATGAATTCAATAGCGTTCCTTGTAATCACATCCATCATAACCATCTTCTCCAAATGTTTGCAGGCTTCCCCAGATGCAGAGTCTTTGTTCTTAAGAGCTGCCAAAGCTTCGTGTAATATTGCTTGATAGTCTCTGCTCCATTCTTCTTTGTTCTTTAATTCCTTATCACTTTTGAATAATGTGGGCACTCCTGCTTTTGAAGCTTCAGCACATTCTTTGGTGTCAGTCTTAAGTTGATCATAATATTTCTGATGTTGCTCGATCAACTCTTTTGCATTAGAGGCACCTGCAATGTCGGAAGTATCTTTACCTTGTGTCTCATTTAATTTCTCCTACAATATTTTTTCAATCCTTTCATGTTCTTGGATTACTTTATAATTTTGAGAATAATTATCCCAAAATTGGTTCAACCAATGCATCATGTTGGCACGGCTTTTCTGGAGTATTTGTGACAAGTGTATCCATCTGAATTTGTGCTACTTGATCTATGGATAGTGCTTGGGTACTCTGTGAACTTTCACCCTGGGTTAACCTCTTTACTGATCCCCTGAAGGTGCTCTTAACATCATCTTTTAAATAATCATTCTCTTTTGTCAACCTCTCATAGCTTAGTTTGTATGCATCTCTTTCCTTAATTAACATCTGAGCTTGTGCCTTATTTAGCTTTGCAACATTGATGCCAATGTCTGCAGTGATCAAGGGATCAGTCTCCCCTGCCTTCAAAGTCATGACATGGCCAAAAGTCTTCTCAGTGTCTATAATAGCTATCTTTTTGTGGGGAGGATACAGGGCCCATATCATTAATGAATTTTTGTCATTATTATAATTTGGTGCCCATATATACTTCATTGATACCTTCTGGAGTGAGCTTATATCTATCATTTGTATTATTCAGAAAACTGTCAAAGAATAGAGTAGAATTCAAATCAAGGCTAGGAAAGATCATTACCCCTACTTCTTTGAGAAACTGTCTACCCTTGCTAGGGGTCATATCTTGTAGCTCTTTATCCACTGTTGCTTTCAACATATCATGTAATTGTCTCTCATTATTGGTAGAGACATCATCCACTGACTCTCTGATTTCCTTCCCTTTGCATTTATATAAAAATGATTTGAACTCTTTTGAATGAATGAATTTGTCATAAAAAATAAAAGAATCATATGCTATTTGTCTTGGGTCTTCATCAACAGACCCCTCCTCATAATGTACTATGATAGGAGGCTGATATTGTTGCATCTTTCTTTTGGACATTTTTATTGTTTTTTCCTATGGTTCCCCTTACCCTGCTGGTTCTTCATCACTAGAGGATAATACCTCAATTTCTTCCAGTTGCTTCCTTTTCTCATCTAGGTCTCTGTTATATTGTTCCACCACCAATTCCACCTTAGCCTCTTCTAGGTTTCTGATGACATCATCGTGTGGATAGGGGATATGCGTGTACCCACTGAGGTTTTGCTTCCTCTGAGCAAGGTCAATAAAGCCTTCAGGATCAAATCCTTTTCTCACTTCAGCACACCTCATATTGTATGTAATGATCCAAACTAAGATTTTAACTTGAAATCAGATCTGAAAATGAATTTATTTAACACCACCAAAAAATACAATAATTCCACCAAGACTAGCAAGCTAGTCATGCACATAACAACGCCAAACTAACACAAACTTGCCCAGAAATTAATGGAACTGATTTGATCTGATATTAAATGGATTTTACATCATTTTGGACTGTCATAACAGCCATAACATAAACAGCAACCAAAATCCCAAATCTGGAGTGAATATGATCAAACCCACAAAAACTGCCAACACCGTCAATCACCGAAATACACCAAAAGACACCCAAACTGATATTGTTTAATTTTCAAATGAAAAGTACATGAAATATGATCTGATATCATTAAAGTAGCAACAGAAAAACCTACAGTACTCAGTAGCAATCTACACCACCAAAACTTCACAATAATGCTGAAATACGCATTGGGTATTCTGACCCACAAAGCCAAAATCAACACAACTCTACCCACAACCTCCAATACTAATCTTTGACATTAGAAAATAAGAATCTACAGCTAATACACAGGAAACCAAAGTAAACAACAACAGCAACTCTTCCCAACACTTTTGGAACTACCACGGCAACACAAGAACACCTGCAGACACAAACAATGGACACTGCCGGAAACTACTCAATCCTTGAAGCTCTGTGCAACCTCTGGATGAAGCTACTCTTTGTGATCAAAGGGTTTACGTCCTTTGGCCACCTGAAACTCATGGGTTTTCATCCCCAAGCCTCTTTACTCCAATGGTTTTTCGTCCATTGAAGCCACAATCTGCAAATCTGCAAGTTTGAGAGAAAAATATCAAATCAACAATAGCCCCAAATCACCAAAATTACATATTTTGTACCAATATTTTGTGGGAGAGAGGGAAATCCAAGATTCCCATGTTTTTCCTTGATTCCTTGCTATTTTGGGGTATGACAGTTGTCATAAGTTGTCATACGTTGTCATAAAATCCCCCGCCACTTGTGATTTACCAAGATTTTCAAAATCTTCATGCAAATGGACACCTCACCAAACCCAATGCCCCTTTTTGAGTCTCAAAATATTTAATTTAATATTTAATTGTCATCTAGAAATAGATATTAGTTGGACAATATTAAATATTAAATATTTATTCTTCCTATGCTTGCCCAACTAACCCATGGAAGAATAAGATGGGTTAATATTGACCATTAATTAATTATTTTAGAAAGGGGACATGACAAGTCCTCCCTCCTAGAAATTGCTTGTCCTCAAGCAATGCAAGTTTAGATGATCAAGAATTTCTGGTCCTTCTCATGTTGCATCTTCCACTGGTAAATTTTTCCATTTGATCAAATATTCTGAAATGCTCCTGTTCCTCAATCTTTTATCCCTCGTTTCCAAGATCTTTTCAGGTATCAAAATCAACTTCCCTTCATCATCCAAAGGTGGTAAATCAGATGAAGGCACAATTTGCTATCCAAGGACCTTCTTCAAACAAGAAACATGAAATACATTATGTATCCTGCTGTTTGGAGGAAGCTCCAACTCATAAGCTACCTCACCAATTTACCTGATGATCTTGTAAGGCCCAAAGAACTTAGGCTTAAGCTTTTCAGCCCCGCTCTTCTTCAAAGAGCTTTGTTTATATGGCTTCAATCTAAGAAATACCAAGTCTCCCACCTCAAAAAATCTTTCTATTCTCTTCCTATCTGCATATATCTTTTGTTGGTTTTGTGCTTGCCTCAAGTTATCTTTTAGTGATCTTATGATCTCTTGACTATGATTGATAAGATCACTAGCTGCAGGTACTCTACTATCTGTAAATATCAAATCAACAAAAGAAAGTGCATCATAACCATAAAGAGCTCGAAATGGAGGCATACCAATTGACATATGATGTGATGTATTGTAACAATACTCTCCCAAGTGCAACCATTTGACCCAAGTAGTTTGCTGATCTGAAACATAGTTCCTCAAATACCCCTCTATCCACTTGTTAACAATTTCTGTTTGTCCATCTATTTGTGGATGGTAACTTGTGCTTGGTGTGAGCTCTATTCCTGTCAAGTGAAATAGTTCCTTCCAAAAAGAACTAAGGAACCTACTATCTCTGTCACTAACAATGTTCTTTGGCAAACCATGCAGCTTAAATATCTCTTTGAAAAACAACTCTGCTACTTGAGGAGCCTTAAACTCTGAAGTGATGGGAAAGAAATGAGCATACTTTGTTAATCTATCTACCACCACATATATACAATCCTTACCTTGTACCTTGGGGAGTCCTGTGATAAAGTCCATGGAAATGCTCTCCCATTTCTATTCAGGAATTGGAAGTGGTTGTAGGAGACCTGCAGGAAAAATTTGTTCTCCTTTGTTCCTTTGGCAAGTCATACACTCCCTGATATGCTTGTGGACATCCTCTTTTAGACCTTTCCAAGAGAATCTCTCATGGATCTGCCTGTATGTTTTGAAGTAACCTTGATGACCAGCCAAGGGAGTATCATGGAAAGCTCTTAAAATCTTTTCCTTGATTTTTGATTCAGGAACAAGGAAAATTTGATTCTTGTAATAAATCAGCCCATCATTCACTGTATACTTTTCATCTTCTACTAAATCATCTAATAAATTAGATGCAAAGGTATTTTTGACATATTCAGCAATGATAGAGTCTTTCCACTCTACAGAAATAGAAGATAATGAACACAAAGTTGGCTTCCTAGAAAGTGCATCCGCTACCACATTTCTTTTACCCTTCATATATTCTATTTCAAAATCATATGCCTGCAACTTGCTTACCCACCTTTGCTGATGATCATTCAAATCTTTTTGATCAAGGAAATACTTCAAACTATTATGATCAGTTTTCACAACAAACTTCCCACACACAAGATATTGTCTAAACTTCTCTAGTGCATGCATAATTGCCAACATTTCCTTGTCATAAATGTGATATGTTTTTTCTAGATTGTTTAGCTTCCTACTCTCAAAAGCAATTGGATGTCCCCTTTGAGTTAGGACAGCCCCAACACCTTCACCCGAAGCATCACATTCAACTACAAAAGGCAATGAAAAATAAGGAATAGCAAGCACAGGGCATGAACTCATTACCTCCTTAAACTTGTCAAAAGTTTTCTGAGCTTCTTCAGACCATGCAAAAGCTCCCTTCTTAGTCAAATCTATTAATGGAACAGCAAGCTGAGAAAAACCTTTTACAAACTCCTATAATAGCAACATAGCCCAAAAAATCCTTTCAACTGTGTAAGATTTATAGGTGGAGGCCAATCAAGTATTGCTTGAATCTTCTGTTGATCTACTTGAACACCCTTAGAACTTATGGCATATCCCAAGTAAAGAATTTCAGTTAGTCCAAACTCACATTTGGATAACTTAGCATAGAAAGATTGCTGCTCCAAAATACCTAAAACTGTATCTAAATGTTCCAAGTGTTCCTTCCAAGTTTTACTGTAGATCAATATATCATCAAAGAAAGCCAAGACAAACTTCCTGAGTTGCTTGCTAAATACCTTGTTCATTCATGATTGGAAAGTTGCTGGTGCATTAGTGAGGCCAAAAGGCATGACCAAGAACTCAAAATGCCCATAGTGACACCGAAAAGCTGTCTTTTCCACATCTTTGTCTCTCATCCGAATCTGGTGATATCTCGATCTCAAATCAATCTTAGAAAAGTAAACAGCTCCATGCAACTCATCAATAAGTTCATCTATCCTTGGTATGGGATATCTATTCTTAATGGTTTTCTTATTCAAAGCTCTATAGTCAATGCACATCCTTAGAGTGCCATCCTTCTTCTTCACAAGAACTACAGATGATGCAAAAGGACTAGAACTTGGTCTAATGAATCCCATATCTAAGAGCTCTCTGATAGTCTTCTCTATCTCTTTCTTATAACCCCTTGGATGTCTATATGGCATAGTTATAATAGGTTTGGCATCTTTTTCCAACTCTATAACATGCTGAAACCCTCTATCTAGAGGTAATCCTGGGGGTATATCACTGAAAACAATGCTATGCTTATCTAAAATTTCTTGAATTTCAAAATGAAATTTACCTTTTCCATTTGGAGAGCTTGAAGGTCGGATCAAGCAAGTGGCTGCCCAAGCAACTTGACCTCTTCTGAAAGTCCTCTCCATCTTCTTTGATGTCACCACTCGTGGAGCTCCATTTGCAATCCCTCTGAGTGTAATCTCCTTGCCTTCTGACTGAAACTTGAACTCCATAGTTTGGTAGTTCTGATAGTGTCCTCCAATAGAGTGCAACCATTGAACACCCAAGACAACATCAGTATCACCAATACCAACAACATAAAAATCATCACAAACCTTGTAGTCTCCCATAGTGATGCTTAATTGTTTGACCACTTTGGTGCATGGCATAGTGAATCCATCTGCAACAGTCACATTGAACCCTTCAAATTCTTCAGTCTTCAATCCTCTCTTCATTACTAACCCTTCATCAATAAAATTGTGGGTTGCCCCACTATTAATCAAAACAGTCATTCGCTATCCCACTAACACTCCACGAACCCTGAAAGGATGATATCTTGGTGCTCCCGAAAGTGTAGCTAATGAACCTTCTTTTTTAGTCTCCTCTTCAACCTCTGGTTTAGTATCCTCTATGTCATGAAACTCCTCATTACCATCTGAGTCTGAATCCTTATCTGAGACAACCTCTATGTAATGGACTTGTCCCTTTCCCAAACACCTATGTCCAGGGACCCAAGGCTCTCTGTAAGAAAAGAAAAGTTTCTTCCTCCTAAGCTCATTCCTTGTTTCTTCATCCATCTTCTTTGCAGTATTAGGAGTTGTATTTTTTTGTATAGGTGCAGCTGCATGGAATGGTTTCTTCTGGAATCCTCCCTTATGATGCCATGTGTTTGGTTTGGAGGAGTGTGGGAAAGCATTCTTTGGAATTGATGGCTCAAGGGTTAGAGCCCTCTTGATGGCTTCTTGCAAGGTGAGAGGTGTGAAAGATCTGACAAACCCTCTAAGAGGTTCGGTGAGCCCTGTGATGAATAGATGTACTCTTCTCTTCTCTGATATTTCAGGTACCATCACTGTAATTTTTTGAAAGTCTGCTATATACTCACTTACTAAATTCTTTTGCTTAATTTCAGACAACTGGCTGAAATATTCTTCTTCTTCTTTCAGTTCATACCTATCAAGAATCCTTTGTTTGAAATCACCAAAGGTATGTACTTGATCATGTCCCAAAGTAGTACGACCATGGTACCACCATTCATAGGCTTCTCCTTCCAAATGCAAAGTGGCAAACTGAACTGCATCCTTCTCTGTCATGGGATTGAGCATAAAGTATGTTTCTATCTTTTGTAGCCAAGCCCTAGCTGAAATCTTTTCACTTCCATCAAAGAAAGCTGCAGTTAACTTACCCAACTTGTGTTTTACTTCTTTATTTTGGCCTTTCCCCTTCTTTTGAGATTCACCTCTTCTCAGGAATTCTACATATTCTCCCCAAGACATATCATTCTTGATCTCATCTGCCAATGCATTGTATTCTCCACGCCATTTGTTAAGGGTCTCTGCATTGAACAAACTAGTAGTTGTAGACTCAACTTGTTCAGGTTCCTCTTCAGGTAGGAATAAGGGTTTATTTGCAGCCCCTAAATTTTGTGTTTCAATTTCTTTCCCTTTTCCATTGTTACTATTGTTTGCACCCGAAGTACTACCACCATTGTTTTCGTTGTTGTTGTTGTTGTTGTTGTTGTTGTTTTGAATCCATTGCAACATTTGCCCAAACATTTCAGCAAGTCTAGTTTGTGTCTCAATCATTTGAGTAAATTTCTTTGAAGTATCATCTTCTTCTTCACCTCTTCTATCTGCCATTGTTTCCTCCAATTGCAATTTCCTTTGCTGTCTCCTCAAATATCTAATTTCTCTGTCACTTGGTATCATCAATCATTTGAATAACCTACAGGCTAGCAAGATCATGCTCTGATACCACTGTAATGATCCAAACTAAGATTTTAACTTGAAATCAGATCTGAAAATGAATTTATTTAACACCACCAAAAAATACAATAATTCCACCAAGACTAGCAAGCTAGTCATGCACATAACAACGCCAAACTAACACAAACTTGCCCAGAAATTAATGGAACTGATTTGATCTGATATTAAATGGATTTTACATCATTTTGGACTGTCATAACAGCCATAACATAAACAGCAACCAAAATCCCAAATCTGGAGCGAATATGATCAAACCCACAAAAACTGCCAACACCGTCAATCACCGAAATACACCAAAAGACACCCAAATTGATATTGTTTAATTTTCAGATGGAAAGTACATGAAATATGATCTGATATCATTAAAGTAGCAACAGCAAAACCTACAGCACTCAGTAGCAATCTACACCACCAAAACTTCACAATAATGCTGAAATACGCATTGGGTATTCTGACCCACAAAGCCAAAATCAACACAACTCTACCCACAACCTCCAATACTAATCTTTGACATTAGAAAATAAGAATCTACAGCTAATACACAGGAAACCAAAGTAAACAACAACAGCAACTCTTCCCAACACTTCTGGAACTACCATGGCAACACAAGAACACCTGCACACACAAAAAATGGACACTGCCAGAAACTGCCGGAAACTACTCAATCCTTGAAGCTCTGTGTAACCTCTGGATGAAGCTACTCTTTGTGATCAAAGGGTTTACATCCTCTGGCCACCTGAAACTCATGGGTTTTCGTCCACAAGCCTCTTTACTCCAATGGGTTTTCGTCCATTGAAGCCACAATCTGCAAATCTGCAAGTTTGAGAGAAAAATATCAAATCAACAATAGCCCCAAATCACCAAAATTACATATTTTGTACCAATATTTCATGGGAGAGAGGGAAATCCAAGATTCCCACGTTTTTCCTTGATTCCTTGCTATTTTGGGGTATGACAGTTGTCATAAGTTGTCATACGTTGTCATAAAATCCCTCGCCACTTGTGATTTACCAAGATTTTCAAAATCTTCATGCAAATGGACACCTCACCAAACCCAATGCCCCTTTTTGAGTCTCAAAATATTTAATTTAATATTTAATTGTCCTCTAGAAATAGATATTAGTTGGACAATATTAAATATTAAATATTTATTCTTCCTATGCTTGCCCAATTAACCCATGGAAGAATAAGATGGGTTAATATTGACCATTAATTAATTATTTTAGAAAGGGGACATGACATTGTAGTGCATTAATTTATCTAGGATGAGATTATAACCTTCTTTGGAAAACACAGTGAAATGTCCAAAACACAAAGTACTAGGCATAAAAGACTGTTTGTCATGGGAGATCATATGCATCACATTTGAACAATGCATTTGCCTAACTATTTCTAGTTAGGCAATTCTGTCAGGGACAGTTTTAGGCAAGATAAAGGTAGTGTCCTCAAAACCATACACTCTAACCATGGTGGCATCTTCAAAATAGTACCAATATCCTGAATTGTGAATAACAATAGGAGGACCACCAAAATCTTTTGGTCTAAGGAACGTCTTTATCTCATTTGAGATTGAATACTCACAAGGGTGACTAAAATATCTATATAGCACTTTTACATAATATTCTTCAAATTGTACATAGCTAGAATGGGCATATCTATTATCCCATATTCTGGTCCATATCTGTACTGGTAACTTCTGTCCCTTCTAGTCTGCTAGAACAACCTTAAATTCATTTGGCCATAACCCCACTTCCTGGCTATAATAGAGCACCATGTACATAAGAAGTGAGTAATGTTTAAAAGAAACTGTTGGGGCATTGTTTCTCATTGCAGCTAGACCAGAGTCAATTCTATTAAAAATATAAACAGCATAATCAAACTACCTTGCATTGTGGCATTGAATGTTAGTAGCTATGACCATCAAAGGGATTGTCATAAATTCAGGGACATCTAATCCTAGGACCTGGCCCACAGAATAATAGGTATATTGTATGTAGGGTTCAAATATTGATACATGAAAAGGAGGACCATCATCCTCACTAAGAGGCACCAATTCTCCCTCAGCTCTGGGCCTATGAATAAGCAACCTCCATCCATTGTAAGTAGTATCCATTCTCTAGTATTCCTTTTCTAAATCCTCATAAACAATAGGGACAGTGCATAAATCATCCAAGTCAAATACTTCACAGATGGCATTCTTTGACAAGTGTATAACAAGCTCCCCTTGTGGGTTGCATATAGCCTTAAGACTTGGGTTATACTATTTAGCAAGAAGTTGGAGGAGTTCAACATTCAGGAACACATTAGGCACAACTAATTTACCCAAATTCAAATGCCATGGGTTTGATACTGGAGAATTCCTAAATTTTCTGTTGTGATGGAATTTGAAAAGTTCATACCCTCTAATTGGAGTCCAAATGTTCCCTAGATATTTACATTTGTGCTCTAACTTCTCCACTTCTGCCCTAAGTTGAGTAGATCTTCAAGCTTTGGGATTTGATCCTGGTAATTGATCAATCAAATCTTGATTGAGTTTTCTATCCTTTGTTTTCTCCTTAGGGGTTTTATCAATTTTCTGCTTCTTAGGTTTACTTGTATCCCCTTGTGATTTTCTGCCCTTTCCTTTTCTCGGAGTCTCCATTTTCAATCCTTGATAGAAAAATCAAATTATAGGCTACAACACAGAGGTTTGTATGTATGTACCTATTGTCGGTGGTTGTGATCGAATTCCCTTGTTTTCTCTTCAAGTCTCCTCCTGTAGGTTCTTCTCAAACAACTCTGTCAATTTTAATTATAATGATCTTAGAGGATCTCTTCACTGGTTGCATTTAATTGTTCAAGCACTTCAATTTCCTTGATCGTTGTGAAATGTCACATCGTCATAACTCCTTTCATTGGCATGATATTCATAATGTTTGGGTGATTTTAATATCTCCTTATGACGCAAACGATCAATCACTATAACCCTTCAATTGTCTCTTCTATGTTACATTAAATCGTATCGGCAAGAGATGTCCATGCCTTATCCGATGTGAAAGTGGGCACAGTTGCCATCAACATGCCTTCTTTCATCACTGTGTGATTAATACTCCTTTCTGACATGTTAAGTGTTACCGATATGACTAACAGTAAGACTCATATCTGTGAGTGTAATCCTCATTGCTATCGGAGTGAGATATCTTATCGGAGTAATCTTCTTCAAGTCACCCGATCTGGTTATCTCCCCAACAACCCCTTTATACTCCTTATCAGAGAGAAATTCACAACATGTCACTGACATTTTTATCATTGTGACCATAGGTTCAGTAAGACATATAAATTTCATTCTAACTTGTTCAGCTTTGTTGATGGTTCTTATTTGTCACACACATCGATGTGAGCTATGCCGTAATATCTTTTGTTATTCGCTGAGACATTGGAGTATCGGAGACTTATAAATCTTTCACTCTGATGTTCATTTCTTGCCGATGACCACCATTTGATTCCATGAGATGCTCAGTGAGAGTTTTGCCAAAAATACTCCATCAATATGATCTATACCGTCGGGAGGGTTTTCAAAGTATTACCCAATAGTCTTCAATTATACCAATCGGCATGATGAATAAATTTCTCCCCGACAAAAGATCATCAGTATCATTTCCTCGATCAGTGACTTTTGAAATCTTCTCTCTGATCTTTGTCTTGATGTCGATAGTCATTTCAACTGATTTCTCATGGATCGGCATAAATAATATAAAGTCTTGCCGATATTAGGAAATTTAAGTCTTTTACATTGTTTTGTCATGGACTTTTTTATGGGATATATCAATATTAATTATGATTTTGGGTGAAATGTTTTATGATTTGGTTAGATATGGAGAAATGAGAATACAAGAAATTTTAAATTTTCCTATCCCAACAAAACCCATGGCATCTGAATTTGGGTAAATTAGTTGTTCATGATGTGTTTCTAAATGTTGAACTCCTCCAACTTCTTGCTAAATAGTATAACCCAAGTCTTATATCTATATGCAACCCACAAGGGGAGCCTCTTATACACTTGTCAAAGAATTCCATCTGTGAAGTTTTTGACTTGGATGATTTATGTATTGTCCCCATTGTTTATGAGGATTTGGAAAAGGAGTACTGGAGAATAGATACTACATACAATGGGTGGAGATTGCCAAATCACAGGCCTAGGGTAGAGGGAGAGATGGTGCCCCTCATTGAGAATGATGGCCCTCCATTTCATTTGTCACTATTTGAACCCTACATACAATATACTTACTACTCTATGGGCTAGGTCCTAGGATCAGAGGTCCCTGACTTTATGACAATTCCTCTGATGGTCATAGCTACAGACATCCAATGCCATAATGCTAGGTAGTTTGATTATGTTGCCTATGTTTTTAACACGATTGACTCTAGTCTGACTACCATAAAGAACAATGCCCCATTGGTTTCCTTTGAACATTATTCACTTTCATGCACATGGTGCTCTATTATGGTCAGGAAGTGGGGTTATGGCCAGCTAAATTCAAAGTTGTTCTAGTAGACCAGAGGGGACAAAAGTTACCCATACAGATGTGGACTAGAATATGCGATAGCAGATATGCCCATTCTAGCTATGTGCAATTTGAAGAATATTGTGTGAAAGTGCTATATAGATACTTCAGCCATCCCTGTGAGTATTCAATCTCAACTGAAATAAAGAGGTTCCTTAGAACAAAATATTTTAGTGGTCCTCCTACTGTTACTCACAATTGGGGAGACTGGTACTGTTTCAAGGATCCTACCATGGTTAGAGTATATGGTTTTGAGGATACTCCCTTTATCTTACCTAAGACTCTCCCTGACAGAATTCCCTACCTAGAAATAATTAGGCAAATGCATTGTTCTAATGTGGTGCATTTGAGTTCCCATGACAAACAGTCTTTCATGCCCAGTACTCTATGTTTTGGAGACTTCACTGTGGTATCCAAGGAGAGATATGGTCACATTATAGATAAAGCAAAACCTCAGTGGGTACACACATGTCCCCTATCCACATGATGATGTCATAAAAAATTTGGAAGAGGCTGAGGTGGAATTGGTGGTTGAACAATATAATAGAGACCTAGATGAGAAAAGGAAGCAGCTGGTAGAGATTGAGGTATTATCCTCTGGTGATGAAGAACCTGCAGGGTAGGAGGAACTGTTGGCAAGAGAAAAATTGGAGCTTCTTGATTGTTGTCATTGATGGCAACAAAGGTTATCCCACACATCCACAATGCATGATAAGTCCTCACTGGAAGTCAGATTGAAGAAGTGTTGAGGTCTGGTAAGCAAGAACAGAGCAGTCAGTAAGGTCCGACAAACATGTCCGGATCTCTCAGTAGAAGTATCTCAGTGAAGTGTGGATTTGGGGAAGTCAAGAGGAGTATCTTGACTGATAGATTCCAAGGTTTGAGCCTCCGGTGTGGAAAGGATAAAGAGATATGAATGCTTGAGTGTTGGGTTCCCAAGTGATAGTATGAACAGAGGAAGAACTGACTAGCAGAACATGAGACATTATTCCGGATGTGTTACTGATGATGGAAAAGGTTCTTAAGGCATAAGTTATGTTTGGCTGATGTGATTGATGACTTCTACAAGTATATGCTTGATCTGTATTACTTGATGTGCAAGGATTCAGCTGATAGATCAGAGTTTGTCAAAAGATTGACTATTCTAGATGCCGACTAGAAATGTGATGAAATCACTTGTGTGGATATATATACAAGATGGATTTAGTTGTGAGAAGTGGTGTGGTTGTGGGTAATGTGCAAAGAAAAGTAGTAGACCCGAGTAAAAGCACAAAGGAAGATTCGGTATGTGAAAGGAAAGCAGCACAAAAGAAGAAGAAAGATGAAGTGCAGCAGATCAGTGTACTGAGCTTAGCCGGAACTAAACTCTAGCATATGTTGATGGTTGTTATCAGTTCAAGTATTGTATTACTCTCTTTATAAATTGTAGATAGTGTGTCTCTTGTAGGCAGTGTGCCTTTTGTGAGCAGTGTGCTCGGGCAGTGAGCCCTAATTGGCAAGTGCCATTTTGTATTTCCATTTTTCTAATAGAGAATACAATCTTAGGTTAATCACCCCGTGGTTTTTCCCTTAACAGGGTTTCCACATCAAAAATACTGTGTCATGTGTATTTCCATTTCATGGTTATGTTTGCTTATTTGAATTAATGCTGCATTGATTATAAAGAAAGTTAAGAAAGAAGAAATCAGTAGGATAACTGATTCACACCCCCTCTCAGTTATCAACAATTGGTATCAGAGCCAAGTTCCTCCTAACAGAGTCTAACAACTTGAGGAAGATCTAGGAATTCAAATGGATGTATATGGGTTAAGGGAGCAACTCAAGACTACCCTTGATGATCTTGATTAGTTAAACTCTGAAGTCAATGAGTTAAAGGAAAGACTCAAATAGGCTGATGATTTCATGAGAGAACTAAAAGACAAATTAAGTCTCTCTATGAAAAAGAGAAAGGAGCTACTTCAACAATTGGCAAGTCAAGGTGAATAAAATGATACAATTGAAGATCTAAAGGAGAAAACCAAGTTATGTGAAAAGTTATCAAAAGAAATCATTATGGTAAGACATGAAATGGAATCAGGAGCTATGAAGTTTACCTAAGAGGTTGAAGAGAAAAGAAAAACTAAAGATGATCTAAGACAATCCCTCAAGGAGAAATCAGAAGATTGCCACAAGATGGATAGAATCATTAGACATCTTGAATCTGATCTTGGAGATGCTAAAGATAATGAAGAAAGACTTGAGGATCAAATTGTCTCTCTTAAAAGGGATCTTCAAACAACAAATGAATATAAAGAGAAATTCAAGATAAGTTCTGCTCTACTTGAAGTTCTCCATGAAAGTCAAAAAGGGGTAGATGACAAGTTTGGTTTGGGATATGAGAAAGGAGAAAGCTCCGGATCTGGTCATAAGAATTTTGGATTAGAAAATCCAAGGAACAGGTCTAGAAGACCTTCGGTAAGGTAGCCCAATGCTCAAAGATATCCATCCTTCAATGGATACTGCCACAACTACAATAACTTTGGTCATAAAACTAATCAGTGCAAAAAGAGAATGAATCAGACTAATACATCCTTCTCTAAACAATGTTTTAACTGTAAAAGGTATGGATAGAAATCTCATGAATGCAGAAATATGCAAATAAACAACTCATTTAATGGTAGATGCTTTGCATGCAATAGAATTGGTCATATGGCTAATCAATGCAGATCAAGAAGATATCAATCAAATATACAAAGAAATGTTGTTTGCCAAATTTGCAATAGATCCAGTCATATTACAAAATTCTGCAAAGGCAAGAATTGGGACAAAAGAGGTCCGGTATATCATAATCAGAATCAAGATAAAGGAAAACAGAAAATGAATACGGATGAAGTTCAAAGGGAGATGAACAAGATCTGGGTGAAGAAAATTATAGAGAATATGGGGGATGGATCTGCACCAAACTTTGGTGCTGATATTCCTTTCAGAAATTAAAAAGTGAGCCCTGGCTCAAGGGGAGACAAAAAGAAAACCTTGTTCCCCCAGCCAGTCAATTGGTGTCGGAACTGGCACAAGAAGAATTGCGGATTAAAAGGGCTCATAAGAGAAACATCTAAAAGGGGTATGGTAAAGTTTTGAAAGATCCATTTTGAAGAATCAAATCCTTCCAGAATTGATCCATTAAAATAGTCTTCTGGTAAAAATAGATTCTTTACAAGTTTGGTCCGATATGATTCAAACTATGGTTCTTGATCTACAGATAGATCAAATGACTAATGAAAGGAAGATAGATTATCACTACTCTCCTAGATAACTTCAAAATCTGTCTCAGTGATCCAGAAAGGTTTTGTCCTTTAATAAGGCAAACAAGGCTAACTGGAATGAATTAGGTTGCGCATTTATTGCAGAATGAAAATTAGGGCTTCTCAGAAATAAAAGAGTTCATTCGCTCATCATTTGTACACTCACATTCGAAGAAAAGAGAAAAGGAGATCTGCAACAACTTCTCCCAAAGATCAAGACGATTCTTCATACAACTCAATCTGGATTTCATCATGTGCCCTAAACAGCATAAAAGGTATCCTTCATTCTTGATATCCCTCAGTAAGATTCTTTGATGATGGCTACTCTAAATATAGTAAAGATTTCTGATAGACCTCGCCCCACATTTAAGAAACATCCATACAAATCCTTGGAGGTAGATCCCCTAGGAGCCTTTTCTAGTGTTCCGCATGGTGTTTTGCACACAGAAGATATTAGGGCTTACATACACACAAATATTGAAGAGTTTAGGGAATTCAAACTAAGAGATATCTATCACAAACAATTGATAGACGATGCTTTTGAGCTTAAACCAGAATATAAGAGCATCCAGGAGAAACATTTTGATCAGTTCATTCATTTCCCCTGCTTTGAAGAAGATGAATGGGTCCAGTATGTGTTGAGTAGGGTACATGACAACTTTCTATAGCTTAATAGAACTTGCAAAATCACTAAGGAAGCAATTAAGGCAGTAACTGGTTTACACTCCTCCGGAGGAATACCTGTCCTCAAATCTGTCAAAAACAACATCGTAACTAAGGCCACCGGATCAAAATTTGATAAGAGGGCAGTGACCATTGAAGATATTACTTACTCGGATATCAAGTTTGCATCTATGATAATAGGATACAAGATATATCACTCCAGTAGGGAGAATTTAGTATCTGAAATTGTAGTATATACTGCCTATGAGATGCTGAGAAAGAATGCAGAATATGATCTCTGTGAACTTCTTTTGAGCCAATTAATGGAAAATATACAGAAGATCAAAAAGGACAAGAAGAACTCCTTTAAATATGGTGGACTAATATTATGTCTATTTTTCTACTTCATGAATGAGCTGCCTGGATCAAATGGATGGGTATGGCAAAATGACAAACCGGTAGCGATTCAGATCAGAGATTACTTGCATGAACTTGGGGATGCTAAGGCAAGGAATACAGCTCTGTGGGGTTACTTCAAGTACTTTCAAAATACAATGCAAATCATAGAAAGAATCCCCAAATCAGTAGTTAAGAAATAAAGGATACGATGTGCTTCATGGTAGACACTGATCAATTCCTAATGGAGGCAGTAGAGCCAAGGACAATCTAGATCATGGGTATGGAGTATGAAGTTGATGAACAAATTGTAGAGCTACATGTTCAACACATGCTCAGTCAGCCAAAGGACCCAAAAGAAAAAAGATTTGGAACCTTTGAAGAACTAAGTGTGAAAATTCATACAGAGCTAAGGTAGCCAGAGATCAAGAGGAAAGTGAGAAAAGAAGTAGAAGATGTTGCCAAAGGATTTGGCATCTCGAAGGAGGCACTTGATGCCAACAAGAAAAAGATGGAAAGGACTGAGGAAGAGAAGAAGAAGGAAGAAAAGAAAAATGAGGAAAGTGTTCCGGCAAAACCTTCCACCCGGACCAGATCATCAAAGAGATCTGTACCTACCACTACCAAAGTCTCAAAGACATCAAAACTGGAAGCACAATCATCCAGAAAAGGAGAGAAAAGAACAAAGACAAAAACCACAAGAGCTTATGCCAGTCAAAGGGATGAAGATGAGACTGAATCTAATGAAGAAATCAGGAAAATGAAGAAAAAGAAGAAAACATCCGGTCAACCCTCTACCGGACAGAAGGAAGAAGAAAAGACAGAGGAATATGTTGAAAAACCCACTCTTCACATTGATGACATAATCAAATCAGTCACAGTGGATGGAAATCTTCAGCCAATGGTTGAGTTCTATGATGATTATGGTGAAGCAGATCAGAAAATATTGCAAGATGCCATAGTCAGGTACCTAAATATCTACAACAAAGCATTTATTGAAATTATATCTCTGATCCCTAAAAGTTTGGAGAAGGAACTAGAAACAAGAAGGAACAATGCCCAAGCCAAAGACCTAGAAATCCGGTAATAGATAGCAATTCAACTATATCCTTCAATCGATCCCAAGACAATGAATATGGTATTTAAAGATTGTAAGGATGAGTTCAGGAGCAAAGCAAGGATGAATCAACTTATGCTTGGTGAGACTGACAAGGTAGCCAAGGACACCGAAGAGATTCTCTAGAAAGCCTTCAAAAGATTTAATCTTCCTATTATAGAGGACTTGGGTACTGACCCCTCGACCACAAGTGTTGCAGAAGAGTCTTCTAAGAAAATAACAGAAGAGGTTATGAATACTGGTGTAGAAATAGCTAAGGACTTGGAGTCCTCTACTCCAGAAGAGGTGGCCCATGAACAGACTAACATCACTCCTCCGGTTTCCCCTGCTGACTCTGGATCCAAAAGAGAAGAAAGAGTAAAGGAGAAAGAAGCAGAGGTGAAGGGAAAAGAAGATTTCAGTACAAATGTTGTGGAAGGGGAGAAAGCTCCAAAAGACAATTCTATGACTGCAGAAGAAAAGAAAAATCTATTTCCAGCAAGAGACACTATAGAATCAGTCAAGGACTTCTTGACAAAAGAAACTATGGAGATTGATGAATCGGAACTATTAAAAGGGCCATTAGATTTTGACTCTCTATCACTGGTGCAAACAATGAAAATAGCTTCATTTGCAAATGCAAAGGTCAAAGAGAAACTACTGAAATCTCACATGGAAGACTGTGAGCTTATAGAGGTAGCATCCGGAGTGCTGGAAAAAATCATGACATCTTTTCAGAAGGATCCCACAGCCTCCTCTTCTAGTAATCTCAAAACTCTAGTCAATAGTGTTAGTACACATTTTGATTCTCTAGAGAAGTCAGTTGAAGAAAAGGTCTTGAAGGAGTTTTTGGATAAGAGATTCTCTGAAGTACAGGGTCTGATAATAAATGATAGGAGAGTTATGGATATTGGGATAAAGAGCTTGGAAAATGCTCTTAAAGATGGTAGAAATATGTACAAATTTTGCTTATCTTGGCCCATAATGACTAAAGATATTGAGAGGAAAGTAAAAGAACAAGAGGATAAACTACTAAGTCTATCTCAAAGTTTTGATCCTCTCTCATCCTCCATAGTAAATCAAGAGTGTCAGACTATTGTAATCACAAATGCAATAAAGAATTTTGAGAAGGAAAGGAAGAACATAATTAGCCAGATGGGTGAACTTAGAAGAATCATTATCCCTTAGTTAGAGGCCATGCATGAGGCCATAAGTGATGCTCAGACTACCACCCAAACCAATGATCCGATAGATCTTAAGAGGGCAGAAGCTTTTACGTTCCTGTTGAGTGGTCACATCTCAATTTTGGATAGAATGAAGCAAAGTTGGGCAGTAGAATTCGTCCAATTGAAGACATCTTTTGTAGACATTCTTCAGTTTATGTATGTTATATGCGGCTAAGTATAGTTAAATTTTTGAAAATTTTGATGCGTGGTTCCTAACCTTTTCCATTAATGTCAAAGGGGGAGTGAAGAGTAGTGAAAAATGTTGTAGCCAGCTAAGGGGGAGCTCTGGAAAATGTACATAAAGACAAAGCATTTGCTGAGGGGGAGTATAGTATAACACTTAGTCATTTTTCACTAAGTGTTGCCATCAAGGCCAAAGGGGGAGATTGTTGGAAAGAGACACATTGGAGCTTCTTGATTGTTGTCATTGATGGCAACAAAGGTTATCCCACACATCCGCAATGCATGATAAGTCCTCACCGGAAGTCAGATTGAAGAAGTGTTGAGGTCCAGTAAGCAAGAACAGAGCAGTCAGTAAGGTCTGACAGATAGGTCCAGATCTCTCAGTAGAAGTATCTCAGTGAAGTATGGATTTGGGGAAGTCAAGAGGAGTATCTTGACTGACAGATTCCAAGGTTTGAGCCTCCAGTGTGGAAAGGATAAAGAGATATGAATGCTTGAGTGTCAGGTTCCCAAGTGACAGTATGAACAGAGGAAGAACTGACTGGCAGAACATCAGACATTATTCCAGATGTGTTACTGATGATGGAAAAGGTTCTTAAGGCATAAGTTATGTTTGGCCAACATGATTGATGATTTCTACAAGTATATGCTTGATCTGCATTACTTGATGTGCAAGGATTCAGCCGACAGATCAGAGTTTGTGAAAAGATAGACTATTCTGGATGCTGACTAGAAAGGTGATGAAATCACTTGTGCGGATATATATATACAAGATGGATTTAGTTGTGAGAAGTGGTGTAGTTGTGGGTAATGTGTGAAGAAAAGAAGTAGACCTGAGTAAAAGCAGAAATGAAGATTCGGTATGTGAAAGGAAAGCAGCACAAAAGAAGAAGAAAGATGAAGTGCAGCAGATCACTGTACTGAGCTTAACCAAAACTAAACTCCAACATATGTTGATGCTCCTTAACAGTTCAAGTACTGTATTACTCTCTTTATAAATTGTAGATAGTGTGCCTCTTGTAGGCAGTGTGCCTTTTGTGAGCAGTGTGCTCAGGCAGTGAGCCCTAATTGGCAAGTGCCATTTTGTATTTCCATTCTTCTAACAGAGAATACAATCTTGGGTTAATCACCCCGTGGTTTTTCCCTTAACAGGGTTTCCATGTCAAAAATACTATGTCATGTGTATTTCCATTTCATGTTTATGTTTTCTTATTTGAATTAATGCTGCATTGATTATAAAGAAAGTTAAGAAAGAAGAAATCAGTAGGATAACTGATTCACCCCCCTCTCAGTTATCAATAGGAACCACAACAACAAACAATGAAAATGTTTAAAAGAAAGATGCAACAATATCAGTCTCCTGTCATTGCACATGATGAGGAGGGTCTGCTGATGAAGATCCAAGACAAATAGCATATGATTCTTTTATTTCTGATGATAAATTCATTCATTCTAAAGAATTCAAATCATTTTTATATAAGTGCAAACGGAAAGAAATCAGAGAGTCAGTTGATGATGTATCTACCAACAATGAGAGACAATTACTTGATAGGTTGAAAGCAACAATGGATAATGAATTGCAAGATATGACCCCTACTAAGGGTAGGCAGTTGCTCAAAGAAGTAGGGTTTATGATCTTTCCTGGCCTTGATTTGAATTCTACTCTAGTATTTGATAGTTTTCTGCATAATACAGATGATAAATACAAGCTCACTCCATAAGGTGTCAATGAAGTATATATAGGCACAAAATATAATAATGATGAAAATTCATTGATGATATGGGCCCTGTATCCTCCCCATAAAAAGACAACCATTATAGACACTAAGAAAACTTTTGGCCATGTCATGACTTTGAAGGTAGGGGAGACTGACCCCTTGATCACTACAGACATTGGCATTAATGTTGCAAAACTGAATAAGGCATAGGCCCAGATGTTAATCAAAGAAAGGGATGCCTACAAGTTGAGCTATGAGAGATTGACAAAAGAGAATGATTATTTGAAAGATGCTATCAAGAGCACCTTTGGGGGATCAGTAAAGAGACTAACTCAGGGTGAGAGCTCACTGAGTGTCCAATCACTATCCATAGATCAAGTAGCTCAAATCTAGATGGATACACTTGTTACAGTACTCCAGAACAGGCATACCAACATGATGCATTGGATGAATCAATTTTGGGATATTTATTCTCAAAATTATAAAGAAATCCAAGAGCATGAGAGGCTTGACAAAAGGTTGCAGGAGAAACTTAGTGAGACCCAGGGTAAAGATGCTTCTGACATTCTAGATACCTCTAGTGCTAAAGACTTGGTTGAGCAGCATCAGAAGTTTTATGACCAACTTAAGACTGACGCTAAAGAATGTGTTGAAGCCTCTAAGGCAGGAGTGCCCACATTGTTCAAAAGTGATAAAGAATTAAAAAGCAAAGAAGAATGGAGCAGAGACTGTCAAGCAATATTACATGAAGCTTTAGGAGCTCTTAAGGACAAAGACTCTGCATCCAGGGAAGCCTGCAAGCATTTGGAGAGGATGGTTACGATGGATGTGATCACAAGGAATGCCATTGAATTTACTAATTCACATCATAGCCAGGAGTACTTAGATCATATTGCTCGGCTATACTTGTGGTTGAATAGAGCATAAGCATGTTTATTTTATTGTTATATTTGTTAATTCCCAAAAGACTTCTTTGAAGAGTTATGTCTCTTCATAAGTATTCCTATATAAGTTGGACATATGATGTTGAATAATCATCAACAATAGAATATAATAGATATAATTTACAATGTTTCTCAAAGACCATGTTACAAGTATCTTATTGAAGAAGTAAATTAAAGTTCTTTGATTCTGTGGTTTTATTTTGGCATCAATTGTTTGTTGAAGTTACTCAATTGTATGGTTGTCTCCATTTCAGTATTTCCTTGTTATTCAAGTTAATATATCAAGTATATAATTAATTTGTCAATACACATTTGATGTATCTGTGTGATTGGGTTAATTGGTTTCCATAGAGGAATTAAAATCCTTCTGATCAGTCATAGTAACCTGGATGTGTTAGTTTGGATTACTAAGAAGAATCATATAATTAGGATTGCCATTATGTCTCCAAATTGATATTGTCTGTTATCTTGCATATTTCATTGAATTGGTTCCTTCAAGAAAGGATTAAATTACTTTCTGGTGAGTAACAAGAAAACTAATTGTATTAGTTGGATTATTAATAAGAGTTTTTTAGTCATCTCCCTGCACATTTATACAAGTTCTAAACTAAAATATTGTGCCAAACAATTAGAATTACTGCCCACTATAAGCCACTAGTCTTAGCCCTTCATTTGACTATGTTTACCCAACAAGGCACTGGTCTTATTTCAATTCATCATTTAAATCCTTTTTTTTACACAATCATAAAATTCACCTTTCTTATACAATTCATCATATGTTGGAATTAGTTAGCTAGCTTTTATCTATTCTACAACATTTGCCATTGTAGATAGATCTATTTACTTAGTTAAAAAATTTACACTCAGTCTGCTTTAATTTCCAAAGGTTCACCCACCTAGGTGTAGCAAGACCTAAAGTGTAGGGAGTTATCAAACCCTAAAGGTTGATTCCGTCGCGTTAGTTCAAAAACATTGCAAATCTAAGCATAGAGCCTGGCATCCTCTTAGGATTAGCAACTTGCATTTTTGAGACCTAATAGGATTGATGGATGAAAGGGGGGTGATAGGATGAGGGATAGAAGGCTCATGATAGATGGATGGATAAAAAGGATAGGGCATAATGAATGGATGTATGCATAAGAGAAAAGATGTGATCTCAAAAGGCTATGTTGCATAGGAATAACATGCCCCATTCTAGATGTAATACTTAGGATTTTGCATGACAAGGCTTATGACAAGGGGATAGTGATAGGATGGATGTAAAGGATAAGGTATATCAAGAGGTTTTCCAAAGCTTGTTTCAACATTTTCCCCTATTCTTTATCAAGATCAAGATGAGGAAGGGAGGATGAGTGGATGCAATAAGATAGGTATATGTATGTAATGGCTAAGGATGGTAAGAAATGGTACAGTAAGATAGGTTGAAAATGATATGGCAGATGAGACAAGGTGCCCCCAAGTGTAGGTGACATAGATGAACAACTTACACATGACGCCTATTTGCTAAGTTTTCATCATGGTACTTATCCAAGGTGCCTGTTTGCCAAGTTTTCACCATTGGACAAAAGGGATTTCTCTTTACTTTTTTTTGTTTTTTTTTTGACTTTTTTGATGGGATAGGTGGATATGGACGAGAGAGAATCAAGTGTCTAGTGCCATGAAAATGATAGTCCTGCTAGAGATAGATTGTCATCGCATGGACCATGTCAAGTGTACTCATAGATGTTGGTAGGGGATTTCATGAAAGATGGATTAGGTAGATAGGGGATTATGAAAGATGCAATAGTGGATTATGATGTGAATTATGTAGGACTTATGGAAGATGGATGGATAAAAGGCTTATGTAAAAGCATAGACCATAGGGATAGGATGATGGGGGAGATATGTAGGATAGTGGATGAAAGGTGGGGAGATGGAGGTATGCGGAAATGTTGCAAAATGGAATGGAACCATGACCAATGGTTGCACACACCGTGATAAACATTGAATCTTTTGATGGGAAGGTGGTGCAGGAAGCAATGGTGTTGTTTTCTTAGGAGATGGGTGATTTAGTGCTTTAGGTACCCACATAGACTTAGTGTTTTTATGAGTTTTGCTTTTCATGTGGGATGGAGGAATTTGAGAATTTTGGATGGAATGGGATTTTTGGATGGAATTGGATGATTGGGATTCTTGAGAGGTGGATGCTTCATTTGATTTGCTTTCTTTTTTGCTTAGGAACCCAAACCATTTTGGTTTTGGCCTTTTCTTGTGAAGGTATGGGCTTAGGTAGCCTTGTAGATGGATTTTGCTTTGATTGTTTGTTTATGTGTCCTAAGGCATGAGGACCCTTAGGATTTTTTTCTTTATAGGTAGAGCCATCCAAATTTTTGCTTTTGAATCCCATGGACATGATGGAATGAGGGGAAGCTTCATGTTTAGACAATGTGTGCATTGGTTGGTCATGATTAGGATTTTTAGAAGATTTATGGATAAATAGATAATTTGGTGTTTGGAGAAGTGGAGGCAAAGTGGATGGAGGGATGTTAGGAGTTGGAAGCAATGGTGGTAGAGTGGATGGTGGAAGATGTATAGTCACATGCTTTTGACATTTGTAGGATGATGGAGGTGGAATGGCGACATATGTTTTGGATGTATTATAGGATTTGTGACAGAAGGAGGTGGATGTAGAAAGTGTGGAGGACATACCAACATATTTAGATTGTTTACCTTGGGGTGAGTATCCAAGGCCAAATGAGCATTGAGAGACTTTGACATGGATGGGCTCCAAAATACCTTGTTGATGAAGGCCTAAGCCTTTACCTTGATAGTTCATATTTTTAAGCATGCAATGGACAATGTGACTAGGTGTAGGTGGAACACTAGACACAAGTTCCCTATTGGATGGAGAAAATGAGGGGGTGAACAAAGGTTGTTGTGTTCCTAGGGAGGAACATTCATGAATGGGGGTGGATAGACCAATAGGATGTGATGGATTTGAAATGGAGTTGATGGTGGATGCAGAAGGATCATTAAGATCTTTATTATGTTCATTATGATCCAAGGTATTTGTTTGATCTACTATACTTATGTCTTCTTGGGAGGCATGTGTCTCATCAAGGCAAGTTGATGTTTATAGATTATGGATGACGCTAGGTGGAGGATGGATAGGAGCAATTTGGATATCTTGCTAATGGAGGGATATGGGATTATGGATAGGATCAAGGTGTTCATGGATGGCTTCTTCATTTATGTCATCGTGACCATAGAAAAGATAAATGTTATGAATGGGGTGAACATAAAGGATTTGATCTTGATTAGGACTAGGACTCAACGTTTCCAAATGCTTAGGATTATGTTCTTGACATACCTTTTGAGGTTTCATGGAAGTGAAAGTGGGAGCCTCTTTGATGAGTTTGATGGGTTCTTGATATTCATCCATAAGAGAGTATGATGGACTTTGACTTACGCTCATGATAGGAGGCTCTTCAATTGGCTCAATGGCTTGTGGGTCACATGATGGGGCTAGGCATGTCAATGGAGGGCTTGTTTCTAGGTGCTAAGATAGGTGTTTGACATGGGGATAAGTTGTTCCTAGCTAGTAGCCATTGGATCACATCCTTCATTAGGGTGTGTGTGAATGAACAATAGAGGGGATGGACGATAATGGTGGATAGTGTTGTAGGCTTTGGATTAGGATTTGGTGGATGGTTTGGATTGGGATTAGATGGGTTAAAACTTGGGATAGATGGAAGGATAAGGTGATTAGATGGATTGGACATATTAGGATTTGGATTAGGACTATGATTGGATGGAGGAATTTAGGGTTGGATAAATTAGGACTTGGATTAGAATTAGGATTACATGAAGGTGTCGAGATATGACTAATAGACTCATGGATTAGCATTTGAGTGGATGGTGATGGGGGGTTCTCATAGGGTGCATAACCTAGATTGGTATCTCCCTTGTCAAAGGATATAAAATCTTGCTCCAAAGATTGACTTAAGGACACTTGATTTATATACAAGGGGCCACTTGGAGTAGGATTAGGTGACACATAGGTATCTCCCTCGTGAAACAATATGAGATCTTTCTCCAAAAATGGACTGAAGGATACTTGATTTATGTACAAAGGGCTATTTAGGCTTGCATGTACCTCTTGTCAGAACACCTTTTGACCTTGTAAATAGGCTTGATGATGAGGTGGCATGTTGGAAGAAGGATTTGGATAAGTTGATATGGTATTGACATGGTGTGTAGATAGGGGTGATACATGGGATTGAGATAGAATGTGATGAGGTTGGGCTTGTTGTGATATGATTTGATGTTGAACAAGTTGGTATTGGAATTGTTGGATAGGTTGTGGTTGTGTTTGAAGGCGTTGATGTTGTGTTGGATGAGGGATCACATAAGATAATAGTTGTTGAGATGGAGATTGATGTGGATAAGGGTTGACATTAGAAGAAATGGGATAAGTTGATGAAGGATTGATGTGGAATGTGGATGGATAGTGATGACATGATGGGATAGGTGGCATGTAGGATTGATTTAGCATTGGTTGAGGATGTGCCTGTTGGATTTGATAAGTGGCCGATAGGTGTTGTATTTGTGCTAAGATGTGTTGCATGTGTCATGATTGGCTTGCTTGAAGTTTTTGGATCATGTCATGGACCCTCTGATTGGTTCATTGATCTAGAGGTTTTGGCATTTTGTGAAGTAGGTCAATGAGGCCTTGTACTAGGTCCTCTAATGTTGACATGGTGGAAAATGATGTTGATTGGATTTAAAGGATGAATATATGTAATGATTAGGCTAGATGACTTGGATTGATTAGGATGTGGTTGATTGGATGACTAGGATGATTTGGCTTGGAATAATTGGATGATGTGTAAGGAATATGATATGTGTTATGACAAGTGGGTTGAGGATGATGTGGCAATGTCAAACACAAGATCTCACATGTACATACATGCACACCAAATACATTGATCAATTTTGTACAACCTAGGCTAGGCAAGGACAATATCTACTAGGTTCCCACTTGGATTTCTCTAGCCACACTTATTCACAATGGATAGCTTACAAGTCTGGTAGCACTAGCTCCCCCTTACTCGGCACTAAGGCTTAAATTTGATAGTCAACCTTGCTTGTCAAGCAATTTTTTTATGATAGTTATCTATTCAATAATGCCTTTAAAATACTATGACATACATTAGTATAAATAAATTATATAAAAGCCAAATATATATCATCATAATCCTATATAAGTTTTGATAGTTTGTCCAAACTCTCTCCTTTCATATGATACAATCTTTTCAAAATTTTAGTTGTAGTTTACAGCTAAAATGCCTAAATACAGCTATACAACTATCAAATTTAAGCCCTTCTCGACACTCACTTCTCGGGCATACCAGACTTCAAATTCCTAAAGACCCAAAGATCCTTAGGAATTTGCTATCTCTACTAATGAACTGCGAGAGTGTGGGACAGCTCTAGAGGTCTATCTTCTAACCTCCTATGCCAACAAATAGAGGGTTTTTAGCTACTACACTAGGTTTCTAGTAAGGGCTTCCATTCAGGTGGCCATGCATGTGGCAATTCATTCTAATTAGGAAGCCTCCCAGCTTACAAAGGTTACGCTCTACAAGGTTTCATGCACCATAAGGTAGTGAGGGGGACATTCGTTGGTATGACATAACTGCACCTGTTGTTTGTGACTTTTGTCACAAACACATTATTTATATAACAGCTTGGAAGGGCTTGGCTTTAGCTTATTTTAGCTTGGGTCATTCCCTTCTCACAATGGGAAGGTAGGCCCTCTAGAGATAACAATGATTTCTCTTACACTCCAGATCCATTGGATAGGCTGGGGGAGAGGATACTCTCATTGTTAAATTGGGTTACAATCAAACTTAGCAAGAAAACAAAGAAAAGAAAACAAACACGGAGCATGCAAGGTTCATTTTAAGCACCAAGTCTAAATATGCCTAAATTAGTGATAAAAAGATTCTTTGACTGATTGAACCTATAGAAGATATGTTAGTAGTTTGTTTTCTCCATTCTTTGACATGCGTGTTTTGACAAGCTGCACAGATAGATGTTAGCTACTAAAGAGGATTAGTTCAAAAGATATGATCTAATAAAAACCTACAATTGATGATTTGATACATCAAAATAAGTTACAAAAACAAAAAGTACATGAAATTGATCAATTTTTCTCCAGTTATGTGCATTTTAAGTTTGAAAGGAAACTAAAGTTTGGCTAAGAAACTACCTACTAAAATGGTGAGATTACCTAATGAAAGTTGTACAGCTACGACATTTATGAAGTTATTTTTCCAACAAGTATTTGTTTGCATGATTTTGAGTTCGTATGACCAACTTATGGAAAAAAGAAAAAAAATGCCTCATTTGGCATGTTTGAAGAAGATAGGTTGACTAAAGTTGATTGTTATTGACTTTTGATGTTTTGATGATTTTTTGCAAAAAAATTTGATCACATGTGCTGTTGTGATTACAGATTTAGGTTGATAATTTGAATTAAACTCCACCCCCCTTAAAAGGAAGATTACAATTCAAAAAGCATTAAAACCCTAACTCAAAGCCATAATATTAAATATTAAAACCCTATGAGGTCAAAATCAAAAGATTAAAACTTGAAGATGCTAAGTCAATGAGATAAGGTTGATGGGATTTTGAGATGTTAAATGGACTATTATACAGACCACGACCGGAAGGGATAGTCGATGAGAGGTTGGAAATCAACAAGTCAAAGTGTTTAAACATCGATGGGAATAAGTATGGTGGTAGATGGTTGTAGGCAACAGATGGGTCGTTTGGCAGTGACGGGTATTAACTATAACTGTTACTTGCAAAGGGTCAATGGATACCAAATAGTGGAGGTCAAATTTTGGAGGAGGTGATGAAGGTTAAATGCCAGTAGCAACTACAGAGTGGGTGATATTGGTAGGGCAATGTTTATGAATGAAGGCAACCCAATCACCCAAATTGACAATCGACCAAAGGTTTCACCAAAAATTTAAGCTATGACTAGGTCGCCCAACTTGGCAGTGATGATCTAAATGAGAGAAGAGGGGAGTTTTGACAATGGTGATGGGGGATAAAGGTCAGAAGATGCTTCACATGGTAGATGTTTCGACTAGGAGAAAAGCCAGCGATGACCTCAAAGCTACGCAAAAATTAGGGTGGTGACCAAAAACGACTGGGGGATTATTCAGTCGACCACTATCATAAAACTATGGCTACAATAACACATAAACATTAAAATATTTCCCTGCAACCAGAACAAGAATTCAAAACAACATGCAATATGCCAAAGTTACCCCTCAATGGCAGATCCATACTATACGGATCTGTACGGATCTGTACAGTATGGCTGCCAAATAAAAAAATTCAAAATTTTACAAAAAATTTTGCAATGATGAAATCCTAGCAAGTTTATAGTTGATTTTCATGGAAACGACCTCTTGAACCTGATGGCACAGTCAGATTGAGCCCCGAAGATCACCTATGATAGATCTTTGTAAAACTTGACAACGGGGGTTAGAGAAAACACAATTTTTTATACCAAAAATCTATAAAAATGATCAAGTGAAGTGAGTCCCATCGGGCGTACTAGAAATGTAACCAAAAAATTTGGACAAAAATGAAAGATAAAACAATACATGCAATACCTTTGACCAAACCTTTCGAATACCTCAGATACCTTGAAAGATATACGCATGCATGTTGATTGCTCACGTTCACAGCATAATGATGAAGATGAAGATAAAGGATAGAAGATGATCGATGAAAGATAGATAGATGGAGATGCGAGGTAGAATTTAGGTAGAGTAGCATTGCATGCAAGAGATGGGATCCTTTGAAAAGGTAAAAAGAGGGGTTTAAATAGATTGTTTTGGTGGGAGAGGAGTTGGGAAGTTTCCATATTGAAATAGAAGATCCTCTCAAGTTGAGTGGTTTGGGTTAGGGAAGGTTCCCGTTTTGTGAGTAGGAGATGGAGAGAAGATGGTTAGAGTTAGCTTGAGTGGGAATTAGAAGGTGATTAGAGTTAACTAGAGAGATGATTAGAAGGTGAATCAAGTTAACTAGAGAGATGAGTTGAGATGGAAATGGAAGGAGGGAAAAGTCATAATTAAATAATTTAACAAAAAAATATTTAAATTATGAGGCATGTGAGGATTAAATAAATAAATAAAAATTATTTATTTATTTAAATGGGGAAAGCATAAAGTGATAAATTAAAATAAAATAAAAGATTTATTTTATTTTATTTAAGAGGAAAGGGGGTTAAATAAATAAATAAAATTTATTTATTTAATAATATGAAGGGATGGGATAAATTAAATAAATGTTAGATTTATTTAATTTATTAGAGGAAGTATTAGGATGAAGAAGGGGTTACCTAGGGAAACACATAAGGTGCTGCAAGAAATTTGGATAAATCAAATGATAAAACAATAACATGCAATTACATTTTACCCAAATCCTTTGAATACCTCAGATGTTGAGGCATGCATGATTGATTGCTCGAATGGTTGGATTGTTGATTGCTCAAATCCACAGCATGACAATAGGAAGGAGATTTGATGGATGAAAGATAGATAGATGAGGGTTGATGGATGAAAGATTGAGGAGATATTTCAGCTGAGTAATGATACTTGAAAGCTCATCCATGCAAATGGCTTGGTTGTGGGCTAATTTATAGGCAAAGGTGAGAGAATGGAGGGATAAAACTTCCATTTTGTGAGTGATAGTTGAATTAGAAAGTTGATCATGCAACTTGGGAGAGAAAATAGAAGGGAGATCTAGTCATCTAGAGAGGGATTTAGAAGGTGAATCAAGTTAACTAGAGAGGGAAATGGAAGGTAAGTGAAGTGAGGCATGTGAGGATTAAATAAATAAATAAAAATTATTTATTTATTTAAATAGGGAAAGCATAAAGTGATAAATTTAAATAAAATAAAAGATTTATTTTATTTAATTCACGAGGAAAGGGGATTAAATAAATAAATAAAATTTTCTTATTTAATAATGTGAAGGGATGGTGAAGTGATGATATAAATTAAATAAATGTTAGATTTATTTAATTTATTAGAGGAAGTGCTAGGATGAAGAAGGGGTTATGATGGCAACACAGGCACCTAGGGCAAAACATAAGGTGTTGCAAGAGATGGACATTTTTGGGTGTCTACAGTTGGACTATATAATTTAATTAAATTTGATTAGATGTTTTCATATTTATATTTATGTGGGAAAGAAAGTGTTAAAAGAAATTGATATAATTTTTTTTAAATTATATGAGTATGTGATCATGATGGAAATCAATTATTTAAATTATTTTCATTATGCATTAAGTTGCTTCAGCTATATTATCATGACATACTGATATTCAAAATTAAGTGTGCAGGTGGGTGGCCAAGATTCCTTAAGTGGTTTCGGAGACTCCATAAACCCCTATGTTATACCAGTTAGCCTAGCCTAACCTGTGGAAGGGGTTAAGGCTAAAATATGATGTAAAATTATTATTTTATTTTAATTTTTATTTTTGATGTGTTGTTGTGATATTTATTTATTTTATTAATTTTATTTAATTGCATTAATGTGGTGACAGTCAATTTAACTATATCATTTTAAATTATATCTTTTGTGGGATGAGGATAAATGCTTTAAAATTAATATTTTAATTTTTCTTTTTAAGAGAAGATTTTTATTTCTTTGTTTTATTTTGGAAAAAGAAGAGTTTTTTGGGGAAAAAAGAAAGAAAGTTGCTTTCTTTTGTTTTTCTTTCTTTTTGAAGTTTTTCATTTTTATTTATGGAAAAGAATTAGGAAGGGGTTTTCACTTTTTTCTATGCATAAAATTTGAGAAGACAAAATTGTGAAGTATAGAGAGATTTTGGCATGAAGATTTTGGATAAATTTTGATTTCAAGGATTTGGATTCAAGAGAAAAGGGTTGGAATTGCATTTCTAGTTTTAATTTGGGCTCACCCTAACTTGGGGAGCTGAGGTAACACTCTAAAAATTCTTACAATTTTGATTTTTTATAAAAATTATGTGAATTGTATGTGAATTGGGATTTGAATGAGATTTTTGGTTATTTGTTGTTTTATTAATTTTGTGTGTTTTGGGTTGTATGGGAGCGGCTCTCTGATTTGATGAGAGCCTCCCAAATTTTGTGGTAGAGAGAGGCGTGGAACCTCTCTTGGGGAAAATTGGTTATGTATTTAGATGGTTAAATGATGTTTTGATAAATATGTTATTGGAGATGTGATGAAAAGGAAAAGAATAATCTCAACTTCTTACTAGCATAGTTCATAACAATCAGTTTCAAATCCACAACCTTATCATAAACCATAGCCCTCTACATAGTACAACTTTGTTTTTCAACTTCTCAGGCCCAAACCAAACTTCACAAGGCCTTCTCATGCCTTAGGAATATTAATTCAATAGAAACAAACACTTACCAAAGTTTGTCCCACCATACAAGCAACCATCCCTTCATTGACTGTCCAAACTCCTAGTAGCCTTCCTAAAAGGACTGTAAGAACTTTCTCCTTAGCACAGGCATTGAAAATCAGAAACAAACTCATATTTGAATACCCATTAAAGATCTTTAAAACATATCCAAAAATCAATATCTATTACTTTGTAAAGAATTGCTCAAAACAGGACTATCAGCATGCAAATTAGGCCTATTAGGCCTTGTCACCACAAGGGCTTATTGGTTCTATAGGTTCCAACCCCAAATTCTTTCATCCAACACTTGGAAACACTCAATATTGATCTCTATAAGCTTATTAACTCATTAAAAGTCCATTTCCACAAATATTTTAAGAAAACCTAGGTTGTAACTCTTAAGACTGCCCTCTACCAGTCTGAAGTAGAGCAGAACAGTCCTAGAACATTATCAAATTCGATATAAACCTTGACCATTTGGTATAAACATAGGTCATAAGAAAGATATGGTTTGTTTCACATCATTGCATTCATGTATGGACTCTTCACTCCATAAAATATCAAAGAAACTTCATTCAAACTGTTGACTGTTACCCTAGATCAGGGTTTTAACCACTTTTAGAGAAACCATCATAACTCACACAAAATAGCATCAAAATACCTGAGACCAACTTCAAATCCAAGGTGATTGAAGGAACTAATACTTACAACCAGTTAAACATGCACTCATGCCTGCACAGGGCCATACACGGTTGAACACAACGAAATTTCTGAAGAAGAATACAGAAAACAGTGCCTTTTGTCATTCCATTATCAAATCTTCAATCACCCACAAATTCTTTGAAGGTTACAATGCCTTTTAAAGGCATTACATCATAACTCTTCAGTTTCTAACTAATTTCTAACTTCCTACAAGTGAATCAAACCTTCATGACCTTTCATATTCCATATGTTGCATTGCAACTTTATAACTTTGCAAGTTTTACATTTGTGACACCTTTTACATTTTACAAAAATGAACACAAGACTTGAACCTTAATGACCTAACATATGTGAATTGGTCCAAATGACCTTGTTACAAGGTAGAAACATCAAAATTACATCAAAATTCAAAATTTCTCTATAGAAGCATGAAGATACTATGGTGCTCCTGCACCATACAACCAACCAACAAAGATCTCCAAGTCCCTTGAAAATGTATCTGCAAAACAAAACTATCTTTTCCTGCATCTCTATCTGTCTCTTCATCTTTAGCTTTAGGTTTCAAATCTTCACATCCATGGCTAGTGACCAACCAACCAACAAAATCAAACTATCATCAACTTTAGAGATTCTTTAGGCTCCTTCTACTCCCATCAGTGGAGTACTCTTCAGGCTACAACATCAAGTGCTTCTTCAATCAGGTATCCATCTCTCTCACTACTTCACAACACCAACTCACCAAACCATTCATCTCACCCAAGAGCAGATCCTGGTGATGCACCTACCATCCTCTCCTTAGTGGTTTCTCTCTGCACCCTTATCCAGCCTAATCTCCATTGGAGAATGGTCATGACAGACCTCATCTTGTCTGCCCTTAGACACAACCTCATCAAGATGAATATTTTTTCTTGTAGAGTGTAAACACAGGGACCTAGGAGCTAAACTAGGAGGTAAAAAGGCAAGCATCCACTTTTTACTCCATAAAATTTAGCCCCCACTTTAATGTGTGTGCGATCCTACAATTGAGCACATGCATGAAAGTATGGTCAAAGCATATAAAAACACATCAAACACTAGAATGAAGACACACCCTAAGCTCAAAGGACTATTTCTAGCCCCCAAACTTAGGCAAACATAAGAAAACATTTAACAATCACATACAATAGTGAATACAGTAAAGAAGCACACAATACATGGAGAAGAAAGTGAAAGCACACAATACACAGAGAAGACATGAACGCAGTCATGCAAGACACAAAGAAGACATGAAGAGAAGACACTATTAAGCAATTAAATATCTATATAATGCTAACTAAAGTAAACAAAACACATAGTGTGGGGGGCTCATCGCCACACATCTTTAGACAATACAAAAACACACAAAACACATACAGCATGGGGGGGCTCATCACCACATGTCTTTAGACCATTCCACAAACATGTAAAATACACAAGGAAGACATGTAAAGCACACAAAAGACACATGGAATACATGAGTGCCAAATAGTATGTCGTCATCATACTACAAATCTTATATACAACAAACATGGGCGATTGGGAGGATCTCATCACTACACTCCAATATCTAAAACACACCAAACACACCTGATGGTTGAGCTAAACTATAACAACTACCAAAGACATGCTTAAGGGTGAATGACACAAGATCCAACCTTGCCTCATGATGAGGACTTTGTTTAAAAGGATGTGCACTAGCTCAAGAGATACACCATCCCGCCTTGTGATGAGGGCTTTTACTTAAAAGGATGTGCACTAACTCAAGAGATACACCATCCTGCCTCATGATGAGGGATTTTTCTTAAAAGGATGTGCACTAGATCAAGATATATGCCACCCCACCTTGCGATGAGGGCTTACAAACATGTTTTATCAGTGTAAAAATAATCAAGAAGATGCCATTATATATTCCACCACCTTAAAGTGGTTGATCCTGCTTGCTGGTATCAAGCACATTAAGGTAAAGTAAAAACATGCAAGGGAACAAGAGCTTTCACAAATCCCATGCCCCAAAGTGACATCTACCACAATTGCCAATTGTTCCCACAAACACATCAATATCATTTGCTAAGATAATCAAGAGGATACAAGCTTTGGTTAGAAAATCTTACTCTAAGATAACAACAAAATCAACTCATAAAAGCTAGGTAGAAATCATATCACATAAGAGACCAAGGCTACACTATCAGGTTCAGTACCAAGTATAGTCATTAATTTATACTTCAAGTATCTCATAACCGAGTGTAGCAACAAGGTGAGATACAAAACAATCCAAAGTGCATAGAAGCAGATTTAGAGTATTGCTAAGATTTTTCACAACATGAATCACTACACAGAGTGATTCTACTGGTCAAGCATTGTATATATATATCAACCCCATCTTCATATATGGACTAGGTCCATTTTTTCTTTCTTGCTAAAGGGACACATGATCCTTATCGGTATTTGTTTGTTTTCGTCATCTACTGACTAGTAGAGTCACTAAAGAATAGAAATAGTAAAATGAGAGAGGAAACAAAAGTGACTTGGTTTTACACCATGGGAAGATGCCCCCAAGAGATCTTCCACAAGGTTATGTCCCCAAGGCACAACACACAACAATAAGATAGAGGAGAGGATAGTAGAAGAATGGGGAAACAAATAGAAGAATGGTCACAACAAAGGCAGTCTCCTTGTATCCTTGACCTTACAAGAGTATCAAGGGTCATCCAAAGAGACCTAAATGACATATAACACAACACGGGGAACACAACACATAAGAGGAGGCCACGTAAATGAGAAACTCAAAGAGATGCTACATCAAAGGTGGCTAAAAAGGGTTAGAGATACTCACCTGTTATCTTTGATCTTGATCTTTACATTTATTATTAAGCATTTGTCCCTTGTTCTTCCTTCCCTTTCAATCATGTTGTTCCCATTTCTCTATATTAGCGAAGAGGAGACCATAGGAGTTGGAAATGGAAAGATTATCTCACAAAATTTTCCTCCTATATGCAAGGATGGTGGAGAGAGAGCTGGAATAATTCCCATTACAGTCAATTGAGGCGGTGTTGGAGCACCTTGAACTTTAGGAACAATACATTTAGTCATGCTTTTTTCCAATGTCCCAACCTTGATTTCCAATTTTATATGATCTTTAACTTTTTTGTGAGAGAAAAATAGGCTCAGCTAGAGAGCAAGAGAGAACTTTCAAAGAGGAGATTTGAGGTGCCTGAAGGTGCAAAGAGATAAGAAGCCATGTGCTATGCATGAGTGTTGCAAATAGATGAGATTGTGTAAATGGTTGTGTAGAAGTGTTCAATGATTGTGTAGATTTGAGTGATAAGAGTTGGGAAAAACCATTGGAAACCAAACTCTACAATTAGTTTACAAGTTTATAATGTTTGTGAATAAAATTAGTTATTTGTTTCTTGGAATTGTGTATTGCTGTTTTGTGAGATCAGTTTTTCCAAGAAGGATTTTTTATTTTGCATCATATGGTATTAGAGCTAGTAATCCTGAGCATGTAGAGTATGCACCAGGACCTGTGGGAGAGTGAAGCAGGTGTGGAGAGCACGTATGAGGATTGTTGTAGGGAGAGAAGCCCTGAACAATTGATAGCCAAAGAAAAAGAAGGAATTGTAGATTGCGAAGAGTGTGATGCATATTGAGGTGAGATTGCAAAACCAAACAAGATGGGTATAGTCATAAGGAAGAAGCCCATGATTTGGTAAGAGCAGAGATGGTACAAAGAAAATAAGACATGGAGGATGATCAAAAATATAAACAAGTGATTGGATAAGATGGAAAAATTGGAGGCACAATTGAATGAACAAAAAAACATGAGAAAAGAGGATGAGAATGGAGTGAACAGTGAATAACCTGCAACAGAGGTAGTTGAAGAGGATAGAAATGAAGATGTAGCAATGGAAGGTAAGGAGGTTGCAGTGAAGGATGAGGAAGAAGATTATTTATTGTCACAGATTTTGGTGGTGGAGAATGAATGGTTGGAGAAGATTGCAGTGGTTGACGGTGAGAAAGCAAGCATCGTAACGAAGAAAGTAGAAGATGATAATGCATCTAATGGTGAATTTGTAGTAGCGAATGAACAAGTAACCCTTGTTGCATATTTAGATGATGCTTTTGTACTTCCATTTGAGGTAGCTAGGGTTGAAGAGTGTGGAGAAGAACCTATGGAAATCTTCAATTTCCATAAGGTGTTCAATGAAGATTTTTATGCTATATCTTGTGATATGAGTGACATGAGAGTTTGGTGGAGGAGGTCGGTTATTGGTGGGCTAGATCCTATGAAGGAGAGGAGAGGAAAACTAAATTAGTAGAAGGGGACATCACATGGTGGATGTGAGTCCACGAGAGGGGAGTAGAGTGGTGAGTGGAGTTGTGGGAGGAAGATGATGGTTATTCCAGCATGGTGCTTGAAGAAGAGGAAGAAATAGTTTTGGTGCACATTCTTTAGTCATGGAGTTCACTACAGGTTGCTTACAACCTAAAAGGGTGATTTTATCACTCCACTCTACTTTGTGAGCCTACACTGACAAAATTTCTACCTGGTGTGTCTGATGTAGAAGCATCTAGGTAAATGGGCAATTCTGCATTGTCTAAAAAGATTTGGCATTTTTGTTTAACCTTTGTTTTTGTAGTTGTCTTGGTTCAATTTGGTCTCCATCATCAACACCAAGATGTGCAGGCATATGTAATGTTTGCAAGTTGTTACCTGCTATCCAAAAAGATTTCAAGTCTCACTTCATATGTAGTTATATTACATTCATTATGATGTGGCAAGTCATTTGCTACAAGAGCTACCAAAATGAGTTAAGTCATCAAAAACATTCGGGAGCACTCCACTACACATAGAAATATATAGGGAAGATAAACATGTGGAAATGGTGCAAGAACTGTTGAAAGTGGATTCTTCTACCTGTTATAAGTTCAATGTGAAGGGAATGACACCTATTCAGATTGCAGCAGAAAAAGGGCAAGCTTGTATACTTCAGGAGATACTAAACTTTAGACCATCCTGTATTACACTGAGTGATCAAAAACCTAAACAAAATATTCTACACTTGGTAGTGAGATATAGGAGAAACGTCTAGTGGCATCAATCACAATTCAAATTCTAACCTTACGAGGAAGTCATCAGACTTTAACACGTCCAGAAATCACTAATAAGATACTTAAGAGTGGAAAGGATTTTGTTTGGCTGGTTGAGTTGTCATTCAATGGAAAATTTATTATTGATGTGACGTTCGTGGATTTGAGAGTTGCATGTCCAAATGGGAAGTGACCATTTTGTAAACAAGGGGCTATAAGAGAAAATTATTTTAGGAATTTACACGTGGTGGATGCATATAACAGTTTGCAAGATGTAGATTATGTCTCCACTTTAGTATAGGAAGTTCACTATTACAACATTCCATTAGCCTGGTACCTTATTGGTGCATGGAAAAACTCTTATTTTGTTATCAAAAAAAGCTCTTTGTATTGGTGGTTGAGAGTAGGCAACACCTCATATACCATGGTATAGCATTGAAATAAAAGATGTGTATAGATAATCACAAGGTAAGTCAATTAGTAGGCAAATAGATAAAAAATAAATAAAATACAAAATTTCCATGTAGAAATCTAAGGCGTTGAAATAGAATGCCATAGCATCTATATGCCATATCTTGTTTCTTTGCACATTGAGTATGTAATTAAAAACAAAAGAAGGAAATCTAATGCACGAGGTGTGGCCAGGAAAAGGAAGTTTTTGGATCCATAGTCTGCAGGGGGATGAGGCACCATGAAGATAAGGTTAGGCCGTGGGCCTAAAGAGGAAGATAGTCTTTTGGCAATTTGGATTTTATTTTCATGAGTCCTTTCACCTTTCTGGATGGAAGATCATGAAATGTTTTGACATGTCTATAAAACTAGAGGTTGACCTGAGAAGAGTGTTGATTGCCTTAGAGAAGAATAGGCTCAGCCAGAAAGCAAGAGAGAACTTTCAAAGAGGTGAGTTGAGGCACCTAAAGGCATAGAGGGATAGGAATACATGGGAGGCTATCCAAGAGTGTTACAAATAGATGAGAGTGTGGAGATGGTTGTGCAGAAGTGTTCAATGATTGTGCAAATTTGAGTGATAAGAGTTGGGAAAAACCATTGGAAATCAAACTCTGTAATTAGTTTACAAGTTTATATTTGGTTGTGAATAGAATTAGTTATTTATTTGTTGGAATTGTGTATTGGTGTTTTGTGAGATTAATTTTGCCAAGAAGGAGTTTATGTTCTATGTCCTTTAGCCCCTACTTTAATGTGTGTATGATCTTATGATCAGTAAATGGATTAAAGTAGGGTCAAATCACATCAAACACAAGAGAGAAGACACACCCTGAGATTGAAGGACTATTTCTAGCCCCCAAACTTAGAAAAGCATAGGAAAACACTTGACAGTCATGCAAAACATAGTGAATACAACAAGGAAGCATGAAATACATGAAGAATATAATGAAGCACACAATACACTGAGAAGACATGATTAAACAATTATATATATATATAATCTTAACTAGGCGATGGAGGAAGCTCATCATTGCGTGCCACCATCAAAAACACAAAAAAAACACAGTGTGGGGGGAGCTCATCACTACGTACCTTTAAACCACTAAAAACATGAAAAATATGCAAGGACCACACAAAAGACATGTAGAATACATGAACACTGTATAGTATGTCATTGACAGACTATATGTCCTATACATGGCAAACACGGGCGATAGGGAGGAGCTCATCACTACGCTCCACTATCTAAGACATGCCAAACACACCTAACAGTTGATCTATGCTACCACAACTGACAAAGACATGCTTAAGGGTGAATAAATCAAGATCCAACCCCACCTCCGTAAAGGACTTTTTAAAAGGATGTGCAACCTCTCAAGGGAAGACACAATCCTGCCTTCCGTAGAAGGGCCTTCAAAATGCAACCCCACCTGCATCTGCAGACCCCTTACAATGAAAAGGAAGCTAAAAGTATACAACTCCACATGCATCTATACATGCCTTATAGTGAAAAGGAGGTATACATAAGGCAAAACAAAGTACACAACCTCACCTACATCCGCAGACACCTTGCAGTGAAACAGAAGCATACACAAACATGCTTTATCAATAATATCTAAAATAATCAACCACAATATATACCCCAACCTTAAATTGGTTGATCCCACTTGCTGGTATCAATCAAATTTAAGGTACATTGAAAACACACAAGGGAACAAGAGCTTTTGCAAAGCCCATGCCCCTAAAGGTGATATGTTCTTACGATCATTGATGATCCCAACAAACACACATGTTAGTATCAAATTATAATCAACAACAATATTCATGCATAGAAATAAGTTAGCATACCACATAAATAAACCAAGGCTACACTTACAAGTTCATTACAGAGTATAACCATTAAGTTATACTTCAGATATCTCAAAAAAGAGTGTAGCTACAAGGTGAGATACAAAAGAAATCCAAGGTGCATAGAAGCAGATTTAGAGTATTGGAAAGGTTTGTTACAAGAATCTTCACAACACAAATCATAACACAAGGTGATTCTACTAGTCAAGCATCAGTAATATATCAACCCCATCTTCATATATGGACTAGGTCCATTTTTTCTTTCTTCCTATAGGGACACATGGTCCTTATCAGTATTTATTTGTTTTCCTCATCCACCAACTATCAGAGCCATTGAAGAATGTAAACACTTTCAATGATAGAGGAGATAAAAGTGACTTAGGTTTACAATGTGGGAAAATGCCCCTAAGACATCATCCAAAATGCTATGCCCCCAAGGCACCATACACAACAATTACAATAAGAGAGGAGAATATAAGATTAGAGAAACAAATAGAAAAAGTATCACAATAGAGGCGGTCTGCTTGTATACTTGACCTTACAAGAGTATCAAGGGTCATCCAAGGAGACCTAAACAACACTTAACACAACACGAGGGAACACAACACCACATATACACATATAAATATATCCATCTAAGAGGAAGCCAAAATTGTGATCATCTTAGAGAGGTGCTCCATCAAGTGTGGTAAATTGTGTGAGGAACTCATTCTTGTTTGATGTTTATTTCTAAAACTGCCACGTGGTGCTTGTTTCTCATGATCTTGTATGTTTGAAATCTTCTGATGCTTGTAGGGAGAGGAATCATTACCTCTTTCCATGAATGATTCACACCATGTTCTTTTCATTTATTTTTCTTTCGTATTCTTCTTTTCTTTATGAATGAGCCTTTCACAATGAAATGGGATTATTTTCATCACCATGACTTTCTCTCACTTCAAGTGATTACATGTAGGTTGTTCTATTTGCATATCTTGTGCATTTTGGTTATCTCCTGATCCATAAAGGGATAACGGAGGAGAAACCTCAACATATATACCTTTTTAGTGTGGGTGAGGTAGATCTTCATTTACCATCTTATCTATTTCTATCATGCCAATAATTTCGTCATAGTCGAGAAAGTCATCTTCAATCTCTATTGTATTTTGTTCCACCATGTTATTGTCACTATGTTTAGGGAAAGGATCAATGAAGATTTGTGGATTTGGATAAGGAGGAGCTACCAAATTATTTTCATTGTCATTTACACCGGTGACTTATATCGTGTTACAATCGATGAGGTCTTGAATTTCATGTTTAAGACACATACATATTTCAATATCATGTCCTACTGAGTGGTGATTGTGACAATAGGCATTAGCATCAAATTAAGGTCCTTTCATGTTGGTACTATCTAGTGGAAGAGTAGGAGGTAGCTTCAAAAGATTGTTGTTCACTGCTTGGGTCATTATCAACTAAAGAGAGTCCAATAATGGAGTGAATTGTCTCTGTTGCTGCCTGAATTAAAATGTTGCCCAATTAGACTTTGTAATAGCAGACACCTGTGATTGAAAATTGTTTGAATGTTTCCCATTGATCTTAATGAAACTCCTATTACTCTTATTAAATTATTTTTGAGATGTTCTAGCTATGGATTGACCAACAGGAGCCGATGAGGTATGATTCTCATACTGACTAGCCGAAAGTTGGTGTTATGTAGGAAAAGGAGGGAATGAATGCAAGCATGTAAGTAGACTAGATCAAACCATCTTTCAATATAACATTCAAGGACAAAACTGAGATAAGTCACTACAAGATAAAAATGGACTCAACTACTGATTTTGTTCTCTTGTTTGCTAAGGAAAGATGTACTTCAATCAAGCCATTTATCATACCCTAGGCCAATCAATGCACTAAACCCTAGAATTGAGATAATTATCTTATAATAGATAAACAACAATGGAAAGCTAGGATCTAAAAGTACCAGGATGATTAGTGAGATGTTGTAACCTATTCCTCAGAAGCTACAATGTTGGAAGACTCTAGGGCTAGTGCCCGAGTCCAGAAACTCTGGATCTCTTAAAGCTCAAAACTAGAAAAATGTCATTAATGATTCTCTGATCTTGTATCCAGGGTTTGTTTTAGCTACTGGACACTGGGGCTAGCACCTAAGTTTGTTATAATGGATTTTTGACACTTTGTTTTTGGATCTTGAAATCTAATCCCTTGAACAATCTCCCTGTACCTTCACTTCTACAATTACCACACCTATAACCTGCACACAAGAAGAAAAGGGGTTCAGGGTTGTGGTGTTTAGGGATTTGCCTCAATCAAATCCTAGGTTAGCATTCAAGCTTTCCCAACACTGTTTTTAGAGAGAGAGTGTGTCCTTGTAAGACAGAGGCTAAAGATAATCCAAATGATGACAAAATTATTCGAACACAATGATAATGTCACCTTGGAGGTGAAGTCCTTAGGAGGATGAAGATTCTTCAACTCGTAAGGATGTTGGTGATGAGGATGTAGATTTTGATTCAGAGGAGCTACCAACTTATTTCCATTGTCATTTACACCGATGACTTATATCATGTTAGAATTGATGAGGTTTTGAATTTCATGTTTAAGATGCATACATATTTCAGTATCATGTCCTACCGAGTGATGATAGTGACAATAGGCATTAGCATCAAATTAAGGTCCTTTCATGTTGCTACTCTCTAGTGGATGAGTAGGAGGGAGCTTCAAAAGATTGTTGTTCAGTACTTGGGTCATTATCGACTAAAGAGAGTTCAATAATGGAGTGAATTGTCTCTGTTGCTGCTTGAATTGAAATGGTGCCCAATTAGACTTTGTAATAACAGACACTTGTGATTCAAAAATTGTTTGAATGTTTCCCATTGATCTTAATGAAACTCATATTATTCTTCTTAAATGAATTATGAGATGTTCTAGATATGGATTGACCAACAGGAGCTGATGAGGTATGATTCTTATACTGACTAGCCAAAAGTTGGTGTTATGTAGGAAAAAGAGAGAATGAATGCAAGCATGTAAGTACACTAGATCAAACCATCTTTCAATATAACATTCAAAGACAAAACTAAGATAAGTCACTACAAGATAAAAGTGGACTCAACTACTGATTTTATTCTCTTGTTTGCTAAGGAAAGATGTACTTCAATCAAGCCTTTTATCAAACCCTAGAATTGAGATAATTATCTTATAACAGATAAACAACAATGGAAAGCTAGGATCTAAAAGTACCAAGATGATTAGTGAGATGTTATAACCTATTCCTTAGAATCTACAATGTCAGAAGACTCCAGGGCTAGCACCTGAGTCGAGAAACTCTAGATCTCTGAAAGGTCAAAACTAGAAAAATATAGTAAATGATGCTCTAATTTTGTATCCAGGGTTTGTTTTAGCTACTGGACACTGGGGCTAGTACCTAAGTCTACTATAGAGGATTTTTGACAATTTGTTTTTGGATCTTGAAATCTAATCCCTTGAACAACCTCCCTGTACCATCACTTCTACAATTCCCACACCTTTAACCTGCACACAAGAAGAAAAGGGGTTCCTGGTTGTGGTATTTAGAGATTTGCCTCTGTCAAATCCTAGGTTAGCATTCAAGCATTGCCAACACCATTGTTAGAGAGAGAGTGTGTCCTTGTAGGATAGAGGCTAAAGATAATCCAAATGATGATGAAATTATTCAAACACAATGATAATGTCACCTTAGAGGTGAAGTCCTTAGGAGGATGAAGATTCTTCAACTCATAATGATGTTGATGATGATTCCAAATCTGTAACAAACACAATACTAACATAAATCTGCAACAATAACACAATGAATGCTTTGAATGATCATTTACTTAATATCATAACCTTGCTATCATCAACTTGTAAGAAAATGAATTAAAACACTTGTTTATATATGTTATCCCATTAAACTTTCACAAATTAATTGAAAGAGCTGACAAGGGAGGACCCATTTAAAAGCCCTATGCTTACCTCCCTTAAATTTTACCCTGACCAATCAGGGCCTTTTTGGTTGGGACCTAAGCATTAAATGGGCCCCTAGTTCCCTTTGGCATGGGTTTCAGGGGATTTCTCATCAAGATGAATATTTTTTCTTGTAGAGTGTAAACACAGGGACCTAGGAGCTAAACTAGGAGGTAAAAAGGCAAGCATCCACTTTTTACTCCATAAAATTTAGCCCCCACTTTAATGTGTGTACGATCCTACAATTGAGCACATGCATTAAAGTATGGTCAAAGCATATAAAAACACATCAAACACTAGAATGAAGACACACCCTAAGCTCAAAGGACTATTTCTAGCCCCCAAACTTAGGCAAACATAAGAAAACATTTAACAGTCACATACAATAGTGAATACAGTAAAGAAGCACACAATACACAGAGAAGACATGAACGCAGTCATGCAAGACACAAAGAAGCCATGAAGAGAAGACACTATTAAGCAATTAAATATCTATATAATGCTAACTAAAGTAAACAAAACACATAGTGTGGGGGGCTCATCGCCACACATCTTTAGACAATACAACAACACACAAAACACATACAGCGTGGGGGGGCTCATCACCACACGTCTTTAGACCATGCCAAAAACATGCAAAATATGCAAGGAAGACATGTAAAGCACACAAAAGACACATTGAATACATGAGCACCGAATAGTATGCCGTCATCACACTATATGTCTTATACACAACAAACATGGGTGATAGGGAGGAGCTCATCACTACACTCCAATATCGAAAACACACCAAACACACCTGATGGTTGAGATACACTACTACAACTACCAAAGACATGCTTAGGGGTGAATGAATCAAGATCCAACCTCACCTCATGATGTGGACTTTGTTTAAAAGGATGTGAACTAGCTCAAGAGATACACCATCCCGCCTCGTGATGAGGGATTTTACTTAAAAGGATGCACACTAACTCAAAAGATATGCCATCTCGCCTTGCGATGAAGGATTTTTCTTAAAAGGATGTGCACTAGCTCAAGAGATATGCCATGCCACCTTGCGATGAGGGCTTAGAACCACGCTTTATTAGTGTCAAAATAATCAAGAAGATACCATTATATATGCCCCCACCTTAAATTGGTTGATCCCACTTGCTGGTATCAAGCACATTAAGGTAAAGTAAAAACACGCAAGGGAAAAAGAGATTTCACAAAGCCCATTCCCTAAAGTGACATGTGCCACAATCGTCGAATGTTCCCACAAACACATCAATATCATTTGCTAAGATAATCAAGAGGATACAAGCTTTGGTTAGAAAATCTTACTCTTGGATAACAACCAAATCAACTCATAAAAGCTAGGTAGAAATCATATCACATAAGAGACCAAGGCTACACTGTCAGGCTCAGTACTGACTATAGTCATTAATTTATACTTCAAGTATCTCATAAACGAGTGTAGCAACAAGGTGAGATACAAAACAATCGAAAGTGCATAGAAGCAGATTTAGAGTATTGCTGAGATTTTTCACAACAAATTTCACAACATGAATCACCGCACAGAGTGATTCTATTAGTCATGCATTGTATATATATATATATATATATATATATATATATATATATCAAACCCATCTTCATATATGGACTAGGTACATTTTTGCTTTCTTTCTAAAGGGACACATGATCCTTATCGGTATTTGTTTGTTTTTGTTATCTGCTGACTAGTAGAGTCACTAAAGAATAGAAATAGTAAAATGAGAGAGGAAACAAAAGTGATTTGGTTTTACACCATGGGAAGATGCCCCCAAGACATCTTCCACAATGTTATGTCCCCAAGGCACAACACACAACAATAAGATAGAGGAGAGGATAGTAGAAGAATGGAGAAACAAATAGAAGAATGGTCACAACAAAGGTGGTCTCCTTGTATCCTTGACCTTACAAGAGTATCAAGGGTCATCCAAAGAGACCTAAATGACATATAACACAACACATAAGAGGAGGCCATGTAAGTGAGCAACTCAAAGAGATGCTACATCAAAGGTATCTAAAAAGGGTTAGAGATACTCACCTATTATCTTTGATCTTGATCTTTACATTTATTGTTAAGGGTTTGTCCCTTGTTCTTCCTTCTGTTTTAATCATGTTGTTCGCATTTTTCTATATTTCTGGAGAGGACACCATAGGAGTTGGCAATAGAAATATTCTCTCATGAAATTTTCCTCCTTGTATATGCAAGGATGGTGGAGAGAGAGCCAGAAAATTTTCCATTTCAATCAATTGAGGTGGTGTTGGAGCACCTTGAAATTTAGGAACAATACATTTAGTTATGCTTTCCACATCATTAGAGGTATTCAAGGTGTTGGAATGTTCAAGAAATCATAAGTAATCTATTTCTTCATTTAAGATGTGGTTAAGAAGAGTTTTAAGATCGGTAGATGTACATCATTTATCAATAAGTTGTTCACAAAGAGAGTCTTCATCATCCAATGCTTCATCTTGGCCAGGGAGAGCATTGGGCTGAAGAGATGGTAGAGTGGTGTTAAGGAATGTCTTAATGATTTCTTCTTCTTGTGCCAAAATATTCTCACAAGTGGGAATCATGTTGGGAGAAGACTCCAAATCATTGAATGAGGCACATAAGGCTATGTTAGGCTCATATGTCTTAGAGATGATGTCCATTATATCATCATGAAATGTAGTAAGAGAAGGGGGACTGTCTTCATCATTACCTTCCTCATGATCATTCATGGAGATGAAATTAGTAAGGTCCTTTAATATCAAAGAATATTCAGTTATAAGGATTATGAAGTTATTAAAGTTAGATACATACTCAAGGATTTCAAATGAAGAACCTTTAAAGATATCCTTATCACACATGTGTATATGAGTCAAAACATAAGGATACACATTAATGAATTTGTAAAAACTTTCAAAATCTTTGATATATGCATGCAAGGATTCTAAAGAGGAACAATTCGAAGATGCCATCACAACATGGATTTTTCAAAATCAATAACACACTAATTTCACTACAATCAAAGTGAGTATGATGCAAATAGTGCTTCACAACAAGGCAAAATGAATGATTTAAAAGTTTACTCAAAGAAGTGTGAAGAAAGTGTTTAAAACCCTTAATGTTGAAATACAAATTGTGTAATTAAAAATTTTTAATTTGGAATGTAGAATGCACAATGAAGAAACACTACAAGTCAAAATCAGATTTGAATGATTGTCTAATGGGAGTAGTAAAATCTAAATAAGATTTTGACTACCAACCCTAGCTTTTGCAAAACCTAGCTTATATGAAAAATACAAGTTTTCAATCAAAACCCTATCAAATGAGACATGCCAATGCAAGGTGTGATATCATGAAATGATTAATTGCTGTAATTTAGATCAGATTTGATGTATAAATCAGATTTTCAAATGCCTCCAATGATATGCAATGAGAATAATGCAAAACTATGCCTTTATGCAAGCCTAGAATGCTTATTTTTTTAATTTTTCCAAATGTATGCATGATTTTTCAATGAAGAATTATAAGTACGATATGAATTAATGCAAGATTTGATTTCAACACTCAGAAAGATGCAAATTCTTAAAACACGGGTTCACCAAAATGTTATGTAGGAAAAAGAGGGAATGAATGCAAGCATGTAAGTACACTAGATCAAACCCTCTTTCACTATAACATTCAAGGACAAAACCGGGCTAAGTCACTACAAGATGAAAGAAGATTTAGCTACTAATTTTGTTCTCTTGTTTCCTAAGGAAAGATGTGTTACACATATGGTTCCTAGGGTTGTCATTGAGGTCAACACTCACACTAGGTTGTCATTGATGTCAACACTATCATGGTGGTGTGATGGTGTTCATGGTTGGAAGTCATGTCCCATCCAACAAGAGAAGATACAATTCATGGTTGGATGTCATGTCCCATCAAACAAGAGAAGGGAGAAGATATAGTCCATATTAATATGGGAATTAGAAGCAAAAAGATAATCAAATGTATTGTTGATGTTACTGATGGCCTAAAGCATGTATGTTCCAAGTTCTATGATAATTGGATTATCGAAAGATTGTTTTGTTGTTGATTGTTTGAAGACAGTGTTGTCTCTGTGAAGGTGTTCAATGTAGGACAATCGAATGCTTGGAATTCCTCCACATTTTTAGATGTGGTCATGCGGTTCTACAACTATGTGCAAGATGTAGTGAAGGTGATAATTCCAAGTTTTTAGATCATTTGTCCTTCCACTGTGAAAGTTATGCATGATAGAGTACTTGCATGTGTTCTGGCAGAGTAAGCTAGTGTTGAAGGCCTATTAGAATGCTCCACATTCGTCTGGAAATGAATGATTTCCCTTGCGGTTTTGAGGACATGTTTATGGATGTGTATTACATGCTTCCTTGTAGTTTCAAGGTCCTTGGTGGTCTGCAGCTTAGTTTTTCAAATGACAACATGTTGCAATGTGTTTCAGATGACAAATTATTCTCATATTTCATGATTGAAGTTGTGCAGAACAATTCTTTGAAGTGCAGTGTCAAAGGACTATTTGGAGATTTTGTATGAGTCATGTGGACTCATCTAGAATATTTTTCATGAAGATCTTTCTTATTTCCAGTACCACAAAAATTTTTCAAGTTGATGTGGTCATTATGCTTCAAGGTTCATGTGTTCTTGGTTAGAGCTATCCTATTTTCAAATGAGAAAAGTGTGCAGATGTAATTCTTTGGTGTGTGAAGCTATAAAGGATGCTTTGGACCTGGTTAAGAAAGTGTTGGTGTTTGCAAGGAATGGATCTTTTTCTTGTCTACTGTGTGGTTTCACTTAGGACCTATCTTCTACATGTTTCATATTGTGTGTTGTTTGGCCGAATTATAAATGTATTTTTCATGTTTTATCTCGCTGACAATAAATGTAATCAATGTAATATCATGTATGAATAGTGAATCAAATTGAGTTTGGAGAGTGTGATTGCAAAGTGATTGATAAGGCTCGCATATAAGATAAGAAGCAGAATGAATACATTTTGATGTGCGATTGAAGGAGAAAGAGTAGAAGTTGTTGATTCTATCCTGATTCATCTTGAAGAAATATTTGTGACAGTGATCAAGTGTAGAGTGTGCCTATTTAATTTGATCATTAGAAGAAAGTGTGAAGAGGCATAATAGTAATCATCAAAGGTGTGGATTTCAATGTCAGTTTTTAGACAGTAGAAAGATTGTCATACTATAATCTTTTATAAGTGTGTTCTTAATTCAGGGAGTAGTAGCTTCCTTTGGAGTGACCCTAAAATAAAGTCTTTGTAATAGCTTCCTTGGGAGTGGCCCTAAATCAAAAATTTTAGGGAGTAGTAGCTTCCTTAGGTTGTAGCCCTAAAACAAAGTTGTTATTTGAGCTTCATATGTTGTGAGTTAATCCTCACCGTGGTTTTTCCCTTCTTGGGTTTTCCACATATATCTGGTGTTATGTATTGATGTGGATTGTGTTAATCTTTCATGCTAATGTTAATAATGTGATGCTTAAGTTTTAATCTGCTCTGGATAAGTTGAAGTTGTTAAAATTGAAGATTGGTTAAATACTGATTCAGCCCCCCCTCTCAGTATCTTGGTGTGTTCAACAATTGGTATCAGAGCCAAGTTCCTCTGAGGGAAGATTAAACACTTGAGGAAGGTCTGGGATGACACAAAATGGATCCAACAATATCCCTAATTTTGATGGAACAAAATATGTTTTTTGGAAGTTAAAGATGGAAGATTATATTAATTCTCTAGGGTGTGGTGTTTGGGACTCTGTCAAATCTGGTTACACAGTTCCTGCTGCTATTCCTACAAATGCAGATGAAGTCAAGTTGTATGATAATAATTCTAAGGCAAAGTTTTCTATTATGAGTGGGTTAGCTGATTCAAAACTTTCAAAGGTAATGAGTTGCAGTTCTTCTCAAGAAGTTTGGGATAAACTTGAAATCATCTATGAAGGAGATAAGAAAGTAAAGCAAGCCAAGATGTAGATCTTCAAGAGCAGATTTGAGAACCTAAAAATGTCAGAGGATGAATACATCATTGGATATATGCTCTAGGTGAATGAGGTGGTCAATGGCATTACAGGTCTTTGTGGAGAAGTGAAAGATGATGAGATTGTGAAAAAAATTCTAAGATCTCTTCCCAAATTTTACAGTCATAAGGTATCTTCTATTGAGGAGAATATAGACTTGGATACATACACTGTAGATAAATTGTTTGGCTCTCTTACTACCTTTGAAATGAGAGAGTTTGGCAGTGATTCTCCAAAGAAAGAAGTTGCTTTCAAAGCCAATGTAAAGACAAAGGAAGAACTTACTGATGAAGATGAAAACTCTGATGAAGTTGAAGCAAATTTTGTGAGAAGACTGAAGAAAGGCACTGGGAAATACAAAGGTAAGTTACCCTTCAAATGCTTCAATTGTGGAAAGGTTGGTCATTTTGCTTCTAATTGTCCTTTTAAGGAATCAAGAGGTAGTTACAAGAGAGACATGTTTGAAATAAGTTCATATTCCATAGAGAGAAATTATTCTTCAGAAGATGAGGATCATGATGATTCAAATGATGAAACACTTTTCATGGCCTTGAGTGTTGGTGACAAAAAGGATGATGTTGGAAAATGTGAGAAGACTGATTCTTTGCAAGTAGACTAGAATAATGAAAGATTAATGGTTGTATGGACTCCCTTTCATGAAAGAGAAGAAGCCAAGGCTTAGGTAATTGATAGTGGATGCTTAAATCATATGATTGGTGACAAGGAGAAGTTTATTAGCCTTGAAAAATGGGATGGTGGTGCTATCAAGTTTGGTGGTGATGAGTTAGCACAGATTTGTGGAAAAGGTTCTATAACTATTGATGGGAAGAATAGGACTGAGGATGTCCACTATGTCAAAGGGCTAAAACACAATCTTCTTAATGTTAGTCAGATGTGCAGCAAGGGGTATAATCTCACCTTTCATGCCAAGGGTTGTGAAATTAGGAAGGCAAGGTCCAGAAAGCTAGTTGCAAAATGTATCAAGACTTACGGTGATATCTATCATCTGAAGGAGGCAAATGCAAGAACATGTTTATTGGCTCAATCCAGTGAGTGTTGGCTATGGCATAAGAGAATGGGAGACAACAATTTTGATAATATGGTAAAGATCATTTCTACTCATGCAATGAGAGATATGACTAAGATAATCAAGCCTACAAATACAGTATGCAGGGAATGCAAATGTGAAAGCAGACAAAGACTTGTTTCAAAAGAAAGGAGTATTCTTCTTCAAATCCATTAGAGTTGATTCACACTGATTTATGTGGCCCTACCAGAGTAAAGAGTCAACAAGGTGAGAGGTATTTCATTTTTCTTATTGATGATTATTCTAGAATGACTTGGGTTACTTTCTTGAGAGAAAAATTAGATGCCCTTGATAAATTTAAAGTGTTCAAAGCTATGGTTGAGAATGAAGTTGATGCTAAGATAAAATGTTTGAGATATGATAGAGGAGGTGAGTTTACTTCAAATGAATTTAAGAAGTTTTGTGAAGATCATGGTATTAAGAGACATTTGGTAGCTTCTAGGATCCCTTAGAAAAATGGAGTAGTGGAAAGAAAGAATAGAATTGTGCAAGAGATGGCTAGGGCAATGTTGAAAGATGTAGTTCACACAGCTATCTATCTAATTAATAGAGTACAACTAAGGGTCAACAACACTAAGACCCATTATGAGCTATGGTATGGAAGACCTCCTACTGTCAGATATTACTTCAGGATCATTGGCAGAAAATGCTATATCAAAAGAGATGAAGAAGACCTAAGAAAGTTTGATTCAAGAAGTGATGAAGGAGTCTTTCTTGGTTACTGAACTAGAATTGTTAATGGGAAAATCGGATTGATCAATAAACAATATTAAACCCAAACATCTACGAAATATGAAGGAGAAAAAGACTTAAATGACCAAACAATTGATACTTACAACCTTTCACCTTGCGTCTTCCATAGTTCTCTTATCTGTTCTCGACCTTGATGATGAAGAAGATTGGCCCTCAGGGAGCTTACTTCCTTGCTTGTTAATGGTGACAAGAACGGAATGGCTGTGATACTTGTTGTGTTGAAGATGAACTTCAAACACAGGGACAATGAAGGATATGGGATGGATGGATTAACTGCATTCAACTGATATGGATAGACTCGAATGAATTTGGCATTAGGAGGGTATGAAGAGGAGAATAGAGAAGAAATTGGGCATGATGAGGATGCCAGAATGAATCTTCCTAGAGGAAATTGGTCATGGATTTGATGCAAGAATGAATGTCCTTTAATTGCTTAGAGAAGAGTTCTATTTATAGAGTTTTTGAAAAGGAACTGGAGGGTGAGGATCAACAGATGAGATCAATGGCTAGGAATAAAAGTGAATCTTTTATTCATAGTGGATGAATTAAAAATTCATTTTTTGGGGAGAGTGGAGGATAGTGGATGAATTAAAAATTTAGTTTTGGGAAGAGTGGAGGATAGTGGATGAATTAAAAATTCATTTTTGGGAAGAGTGGAGGATAATTGAATTTAAAATTCAATTAGTGGAGGATAATGGGAAACAATTGAATTAAGAATTCAATGAGTGGAGAATAGTGGGGGACAATTGAATTAAGAATTCAATGAGTGGAGAATAGTGGGGGACAATTGAATTAATAATTCAATTTTGGAGAATAGTGGGGAACAATTGAATTAAGAATTCAATAGTGGAGGATAGTGGGGAACAATTGAATTAAGAATTCAATTTTGGAGAATAGTGGGGGAGAATTGAATTAAGAATTCAATTTTGGAGATGAGTGGGAGACAACTAAATATTAAATTTAGTGTAGTGAATGAGTGGGAGACAAGGTTAATTAAGTGTTTTCTTAATTAACTTAAGACTAGGTTAATAAGATAAATAGGATTTATCTTATTAATAGGGATTAGGGAAAATCATCTAAATGAATATTAGGAATATTCATTTAATTGATAGGATAGGGTTGTAAGGTTAAATGGACCAATTAGGTGAATTAATTGATCACCAGGGATATGCAGATTGGGGGAGTGGATTAGTGTAGAGGCATAGAAATTGGTTTGCAGAGCAGTCCAATTTTAGGTGTCTACAAGAATAAGGGCCTATATATGCTACAACAAGAGGTTGAGAAAGATTATTGAAAGCACAAATGTCAAAGTGGATGAAGACTTGTATCAAATCTCACAAGATTCAGAGGACTCTAGATCTGATATTTTTCCATGCATTGAAGATGAATAAGAAGAAGTGAAAGAAGAAAAGGAGCAAGAACCATAGAAAATACTTAAGACTCTAGCAAATTATGTTCAGAAGAACCACTCAGAAGATCAAATCATTGGAGACAAGAATACAGGTGTACTGACCAGAATAAGTCTTGTAAAGGCACATGAGCAAGTAAACTTATGTTTGTTATCAAAAGTGGAACCCAAAATCTTTGTTGATGCCAACAAAGATGATGGATGCATAAAAGCCATGGAAGAAGAATTGGATCAAATTAAGAATCAGACATGGGTATTGGTTCTTAGACTAGCAAATAAGAATGTTATAAGAACAAAGTGGGTGTTTCGGAACAAATGGAATGAAGAAGGTGAAGTTGAAAGAAACAAGGCAAGACTGGTATGCAAAGGATACACACAAGTTGAAGGTATTGATTTTGAGGAGACTTTTGTTCCGGTAGCAAGGATGGAGGCAATCAAAATGTTCCTTGCTCTTGTTTCTTATAAGAACTTCAAGGTATATCAGATGGAGGTTAAGTCAACATTTCTGAATGGTGATCTAGAGGAAGAGATTTATATTGAACAACCAGATGGTTTCTAGATATCAAAAGATATGGACATGGTATGTTGACTCAAGAAGGATCTCTATGGACTTAAACAAGCACCTAGAGCTTGGTATGCTAGGTTGGACAAGTACTTACTTCAGAAAGGCTTCAAGAAAGGTAATACAGATAGCAATCTTTACATCAAGGATGAAGGAGACATGATATTGATAGTTATAGTTTATGTTGATGACATCATCTTTGGTGGAGATGATGATAGGTGTAAGAGATTTATAGACGAGATGAAAAAGAGTTTGAGATGTCTATCATTGGTGTATTGTCTTTCTACCTTGGACTTCAAATTACTCAGCTAGATGGTGGTATATTCATTTCTCAAGCTAAGTATGTAAAAGAGTTGTTGAAGAAGTTTGGTATGGAGGATTTAAAACTAGTGAGTACTCCCACAATCAGTGGATGTCACATGAGAAAAGATGATGAGTCTCTAGAGGTGGATCAGACTATTGTACTTGACTACTTCTAGACGTGATATTATGCATGCAGTATGCGTTTGCCAGATATCAAGCCAATCCCAAGAAAACACATGAGAAGGTAGTGAAAAGGATATTTAGATACTTCAAAGGAACTCCGGACTATGGTCTAGGGTATCCAAGAGGTAATGACTTTGATTTGAGTGCTTACACTAATGCTAACTGGGCTAGTTGTGTTGATGATAGAAGAAGTACAAGTGGTGGTGCTTTCTTTTGAGGAAGTAGATTAGTTTCATGGCAGAGCAAGAAGCAAGATTTGGTGTCCTTATCTACTGCAAAGGTAGAGTACATTGTAGTAGCATCTTGTTGTAGACAAGTGTTGTGGATGAAGCAAACCTTAAAGGATATCAAGGTATTGTTTGATGAGCCTATTTCTATCTTGTGTGACAATACAAGTGCTATCAATATTTCTAAGAATTCAGTGATGCATTATAGAACCAAGCATATAGAAATTAGGTGTCACTTTTTGAGAGAGAAGGTTGCAGATAAAGAAGTGAAGTTGGAATATGTTCCAACAAAGGATCAGATAACAGATATTTTCACAAAGGCTCTAGCAAATGATACTTTTAAGGATCTCCTATAGAGGTTAGGGGTAATTTCCCCTCCCTCTTCTTGCTAGATGCATAGTAGTGCATCTGTCCATGGGGAGTTCATGATATTTGTTGTTCCTGGACTGATGGTGGCTACCTGTCAAGGGGAGCAGGTAGTGGTTGCTAGTCATAGGGGGAGTTTGTTTACTACAAGAAGAAGTCATTCCCTAAGAATAAATGTGTAGGTATGTGGTCTCTGATTGAGGTAGTGGTTTCTATTTGTCCTTGATGTCAAAGGGGGAGAGAAGTAGAGATTTGTTTCCATCAATGCCAAAGGGGGAGATTGCTATACATATGGTTCCTAGGGTTGTCATTGATGTCAACACTGTCACTCAGTTTTCATTGCTGTCAACACTATCATGGTGGTGTGATGGTGTTCATGGTTGGATGTCATGTCCCATCCAACAAGAGAAGGGAAAAGATATAGTACATATTAATATAGGAATTAGAAGCACAAAGATGATTAGCTATATTTTTGATGTTACTAATGGCCTGAAGCATGTATGTTCCAAGTTCTATGATGATTGGATTACCAAAAGATTATTTTGTTGTTGATTGTTTGAATACAGTGTTGTTTCTACGAAGGTGTTATATGTAGGACAATGGAATGCTCCTCATTCCTTCACATTTGTAGATATGGCCATGTAGTTCTAGAACTGTGTTTAGGATATAGTGAAGGTGATAATTCCAAGTTTTTAGATCATTTGTCCTTCCACTATGAAAGTTATGCATGATTGAGTACCATCATGTGTTCTGGCAGAGTAAGCTAGTGTTGAAGGCTTGTTGTAATGCTCCACATTCTTCTAGAATTGAATGATTTCCCTTGTAGTTTTGGTGCAGTCATGGCTAGGAGGGTCCACAAAGTGAATAGTCCAAACCGTGCCGCAAGATTAAACATAATGGAAACAACTCAAAGATAGGATGCAAATGTAGATTTAGTCATTCAGTATATCATAGATTCAAATTACAAATAGACTGGCATCAAGCGGGCTTACAACTAGGGCTCACAGGCCTGATTCCTCAGTTATAGTATATGTGTAATATATGACTTTGAAGCACCTTACAAAAGAATTTCAACTATCAAACTATCTCTGTGTGATTCACTACTTTCATATGCATCTATTACATGAATATATATCATCTCTGGAACATGAGATTCCTCCGCATCAACCAAGGATTATTACAAACTCTGATGAAAGAGATGTAACATGTGTACACAGATAGGATAGACCTAATCATATATAACTCCTTAGGAAATGAATGGAACAACGTGTGGTTCTCAGGGAAGGTCTATTAGATTCAGGACAGATAACTGAGAGGGGGGTGAATCAGTTGTCCAAAACTTTCTTCTAATTAAGCACTTAAATCTACTTTGTAATTTAGTAGCATAATAGTAAATCAATCATGGAAACATAAAGTATTAAATCAGGAGTAGAAACACATCAACACTTAAGACACCAAGATTTTGATGTGGAAAACCTGGTTAAGGGAAAAACCACGAGGTGATTAACCCAAGATTGTATTCTTTGTTAGAAGAATAGAAAGAACAAAAATGGAACATGCCAATTAGGGCTCACTGCCCAAGCACACTGCTAACAAGAGGTCCACTGCCTACAAGAGACACAAAGTCTACAAAATGATAAGTATCACATACTTGAATTGGAGAATAGTATCTTTACCATGCTTGAGTCAGTTCTATTTAAGCCCAATACTTTTGCTCTGCTTTTTGCTCTCCTCTTCGCTACCACACTCTCATCACAACAAGATACACTTTGAAATGAATTTACAACTTCTTATTTATACAAGACATCGACTTAGGAATAATCATCTAAGTCGGCAAACATCTACAAGAACATCCGCAAGATGTGTAATTCATCTGGTCCGGCCAAACTTAGGAAGAACACTATCATCTAAAATTTATTCTTCAAATGCGAGCTCAAGATCCAATGAGGACCACCAAAACTAACTAGAAACAATCCAAAGACCTCCACAAACTTGCCTGAATCACCAAGAACATCCATACTACATCTGCTTACTGAAATCCTTATCTCCTTCATTTGAAACCTCAAGAACACAGTCTGTCATCACTGTCATAATGGAATAGATGCTTGTGGACCTCCATAACACTAACCAATTGAGTTATTACTTCACATGGACTTCCTAAACACTCCACCAAATCTGTAGAATAGGATATTGCATTTCTGGATTCCACCAGACCTATCTGTGTCACTCTGTCACCTCTAAACACTTGCCAGAATTGGTTTTACTTGAGCGGCCACAACTTCTTCAGATCTTCATGTGGACCTCTAAAATCTTTAATGGATCATCTTAAGATTCATATCTACAAACCCTTTGAACTGTATCCTCTGATAGTCATCTTATCTTGGATCTTTACCTTACTGTCTTCACTGTTCTTCTCCATTCCTGATATGATTAATTTTCTCAATATCCTTAGCACATAGATCATCCAATCCTTATCATCAATGCAACAAGAGTATGTTGACATCAATGACAACACCGATTAGGCCCATACTTGCAAAAATCTCCCCCTTTGTCATTGATGGCAACATATGATGTGAAAAATTGTTTTGACCATTAAGACAAGAACTTTTCTTTACTGGCACAACTCCCCCTATCACTAACAACCATTCACTTGTCTTTTATTCCATTGCTACTCCCCCTTTGATCAACCACCACTTGTTTTTCACATGTCTTCTCTCCCCCTTTGACATCAATGGAAAAGGGCTCATACTTGCAACTCCACCACTTGAAGATCATACCAGCTGCTCCCCCTGAGTAGCAGCTTCCCACCATCAATCCAAACCACAAGATATGATTGTGATATCCATCGGACTGATGTACATCCATGCACCTTAGTTCATCACTGAAGGGGTAATAACCCCTAACTTCTCCCTAAGATACTCAAAAGAATCCTTAGGTAGAGGTTTAGTAAAGATGTTTGCAATCTTATCCTTGGAAGGTACAAACTCCAATCTAACTTCATTCTTGTTTACTTGCTCTCTTAGAAAGTGAAACTTGATAGATATATGCTTACTCTTTGAATGCAACACTGGATTCTTAGATATATTTATTGCACTTGAATTACCACAGAAGATTGTGATAGGTTCCTCATACTCCACTCTGATGTCTCTTAGCATCTACTTCATCCACAAAACTTGAGTGCAACTACCTTCTACTGCAATATATTCTACTTTAGCAGTAGACAAAGATATTGCCTCTTATTTCTTGCTTAGCCAAGAAACCAATCTCTTTCCTAAAAAGATTGCTCCACCACTGGTACTCTTCCGGTCATCCACATCTCCTATCCAATCCGCATCTGTGTATGCATGAAGAGAGAAATTATGATCTCTAGGATACCACAAACCATACTCAATTGTCCCTTTTAGATACCTAAAAATCCTCTTGATTGCCATGACCTGAGATTCTCTAGGATCAGCTTGGAATCTAGTAAAAGACCAACAACATTCATAATATTAGGTCTAGTTTGAGTGAGATACAACAATCCTCCAATCATTGACCTGTACTTTTTCTGATCAGTCTTTGGAGAGTCATCATCTTTTCTCAATTTACATCTAGTTACCATGGGAGTACTCATTGGTTTTGACTCTTCCATCCCAAATTTCTTCAACAATTCTTTCACATATTTGGTTTGAGAAATGAAGATTCCTTTCTTAGTTTGAATGATTTGCAGACTCAAGAAGAAATTCATTTCCCCAAGCATGGACATCTCAAATTCACTTTTCATTTGATTTGCAAAGGTTTTGAACATACTATCTCTTCCTCCAAAAATGATATCATCAACAAATACTTCAACAATCAAGATATTTTCATGATCAATTTTGAAGTATAAATTACTGTCAGTAGTACCTTTGTTAAAACCAATCTTCAAAAGATGCTTATCTAATCTTTCATACCAGGATCTTGGGGCTTGCTTGAGTCCATACAGTGGTTTCTTCAACTTGTAGACCATATCACCATGATCAGGCAATTGAAATCCATCTACTTGCTTAATGTACACTTCTTCTTCCAAGTCACCATTTAGGAAGGTAGACTTGACATACATCTGATACACTTTGAAATCCTTGAAGGCAGCAAAAGAAAGAAATAATTTGACTACTTCAATTCTTGCCACCAAAACAAAGCTTTTTTCAAAATCAACTCCTTCTATTTGAGAGTAACCCTTGCAGACCAATCTGGCTTTATTTCTGATTACTTCACTAACTTCATTCAATTTATTCTGATAGACCCATTTGGTTCCAATCACATTCTTTTTTTAGGTCTGGGAACAAGATCCCATGTGTGATTCTTCTCAACTTGCATTAGTTCTTCCTCCATTGCCTTAGACCAGTTTTCATCATTGCAAGCTTCATTCACTGTCCTAGGTTCAACTTTTGAAATTAGACAATACTCTTCTGAATCTTGAGCAATCCTTCTTGTTTGTACACCTTTTCTTTAATCACCTATGATCTAATCTTTGGAGTGATTCAGTTTTACATACCTAGAACTTTGGGAGTTTCTTGCACTTCTAATTCTTGAACAATTTCATTCAAGCTTATCTCTTCTTCCTGATTTACCAGATCAGTTTGAATATGAATTTCAGAGGGAGCTTGGACTTCTTGAACAAAAACATCATTTTGATCATCTTCATCATACTCATAAAACCTTGAGGGTTTTTCAATTCCTTCATTAACCTTCACATTTGTACTTTCCACAATCTTCCTTAATCTCTTGTTATAACACCGGTATGCTTTGCTTTGAGTAGAATAACCCAAAAATATTCCTTCATCACTTCTAGCATCAAATTTTCCTAGATCTTCATCTCTTTTAATGTAACATTTGCTACCAAAGACTCTAAAATACCTCACAGTGGGAGTGATGCCAAACCAAAGTTCATAAGGAGTCTTACCGGTATTGCTTCTAATTTGTACTCGATTGAGAGTATAGACAACAGTGCTGACAGCTTCTCTCCAATAGATCTAAGGAACATTTTCTTCCATCATCATGGTCCTAGATGCTTCCTGGATGGTCCGGTTCTTTCTCTTTGCTACTCCATTCTGTTGTGGAGTCCTAGGAGCAGACAACTGTCTCTTTATTCCATGTTTCTCACAGAATTCTATGAACTCACCGGATGTGAATTCTCCACCTCTATCAGACCTTAGACATTTTAATTTTAATCCAGTTTCATTCTCTACCATAGCTTTGAATATTTTGAATTTCTCAAGAGCTTCTGATTTCTCTTTCAGAAAAGTAATCCACATCATCCAGGATTGGTCATCAATTAATAACATGAAGTATCTATCACCTTGCACACTCCTTATCCTTGCCGGACCATATAGATCAGTATGAACTAAATCCAATAATTTGGTAGAAGATTGTTCCTTTCTTTTGAATGAGACTCTGCTTTGTTTCCCCAACTGACATTCTTTGCACAAACTATTTGTAGGTTTCACCACTTTTGGAGAATCTCTTACAACCTAAGTGTTGCTTATCTTGTTGATATTATTAGAATTCACATGACACATCCTCCTATGCCATAACCAACTCTGATCAATTTGCACAAATAGACAACTTTTACCAGTACCAACTAAATGGAAGATGTTACCTTTTGTTTGAGTACCAGATGCAATCTCTGTTCTGGAACTTTCAAAGATCTTGCATTTTCCATTCTTGAATTAGAGATCATAGCCTTTGTCTACCAACTATCCAACACTAAGAAGATTGTGCTTTAATCCTTCAACATACAATACATTACCAGTTTTGTTCTTTCCATCAAAAGAAATAGTTCCTCTACCTCTGATTCTACCAGCAGAATTATCACCAAATTTTACTACTCCTCCTTCATACCTTTTCAGATCTATGAACTTATTTTTTTCACCTATCATATTGATGGGGAGGCCTATGGGTTTTAGCAAACCTATCCTAACACAACACTTCAAGACCTATATCAATCCCAAGTCTCCCTACCAATTTAAGTGCTCATAGACATTTTCTACCCCAAAATGCCTAATTCAACCTAACCAGTCTGTTACAGAGGTGAAAGAACTATTTGTCTGTTGTTTCCAATACAGACATTACTTTCTTGGTGTGAGGTATTCTTCTTTATCCTCACTGCTTCCAAGATTCCTAATTTCCAACGCTTATAGCCTTCTTGAGCCTGTTATTAGCCCTCCTCTCTGGGTCTAGCGTTCTAATTGCTTGGTACTCACTTCTTTCACTCTGTTTTCACCCCTGTCTCTTAGACTATAACTTGCATACTAGCCGGGCTATAGCACAGCTCGCCTAGTACAAGTTCACATGGCCTCTCTCTGTCAACCCATTCACAATAACAGAAAGAAAAACAAAAAAAGAGACTCTGTTTGATTTCCCCCATGACTGTACAAAGAATATGCGAGGACATCAAACCAGAATCATTATGTACAAACAGAAACAAAACTAACAGGAATTAAACTGTCTACTCTACTGCAAACCAGATTATGCAAGTACTCTACAGATAAAATTCAAATGGATTCAACTGTCAATATTTTTATTATCAAAAGTTTCTCTATTACATTCGCAACATCTCAGGCTTCCAACCTCTTCACAAAAATGGATCTAACCTTAAATAATATCTACCCTTGTCCGTTATCAGATGGTTAGGGTTTCCTACATTGGTGTTGTTCTTGGCCGTTCCATGGGCCTAACACATCGGCATCGCTGGAACACTTTCTATTTACTGTGGTTTTACTTTTACTGGCAGTCGTCGGCAAGACAATGCCTATCGGCATTGTCACTTTTCGTTCCCCCGATATCCAAGCTTCCTGCCGATGAGTCCAATGTTGCTTAGTGTTACTTTCATTCATCGGTGTGACAAACATCTATCAGTCTGTCCTGAATTCCTCCCATCAATGTGTCATATCTCCCTGATGACCTTTGAATAGTCTTCATCATTAGGACTGCCGCTATCGGCACCATCTCCAGATCTTTGGCTGATACTCTGATGGAAACTTCCCTTTGCCTTTGTCGGTGTGACCTTCGACATCGGTGACCCTTTCACCTCTCCTCCGATGGCACTCATCATACTGATGGCCTAACACTTGTCGGTGTGACCTTCAACATTGGTGAAACCTTTCACCTCTCTTCTGATGGCACTCGTCATACCAATGCCCTAACACCAAATTCCCTTTTGCCAAGACTTACCCTGTTGGTGAAACTTTATGCTTATTCGCCAATATCAACACTCTTACCGATATGCAATGTCTTTGTGGTGCTGGAGCACCTTGCTCATTGATTCATTTAATTGGCAAATTTGTAAAATTGAACCTTCAAGTGTAAAAGAAGGAAGTTGAAAATGTAAAAGTTACTAAATTTGTTGTAAAAATGCAAAAACAAATGCAATAGGATGGAATACCAAGGGTCATAAAGTAGTTGAGTTAGTTTCATTCATTCCAAGTAGTTGGAAACTGAAAAGTCTTATGTGGAATGCCTTTATTAAGGCCTTGTAACCTTCACACAACTCGGAGGTGATTGAAGCATGAGAATGGAATGTCAAAAGGCATTGTTTTTATGTATTTTCTTCAGAAAATCACTGTATTCCTACTGTGTACGGCCCTGTACGGTCATGCATGGGTGTCTACTTATTTGTAAGTGATAACATGTTCAATCACCTTCCATTGCCTTTTTGTTTCATGTAGATTGGTTTGGTTTTGTGTTAGATATTGCATTTCTTGTGTTAACTGCCAAAACCCTCTGTTAGGGTAAACAATAAACTAAGATAATTGTGTTTCTTCTTCTGTTATCCATTGCATGTTGCTTATCATTGGTGGAAATGATTATGATAGTATTTACTTTCATGCTCTTAAGGTCTTAGACCTAATAACTAAGGTGGATGTGGGGGAAGAACCAAAGTATGTGACTGCATTTTTGCATACAATCCAGAAAAGCAGAGTTTTAAGAACAGTCAAGGAGGTATAGACCTAGGGTTTGGTTAAATGTCAATGAAGTTAGAACTTGGATGCTTAAATAAGCACTAGTAGACCTTGTTACACATGTTCCAAAGGTTGACTGAGTGAAGTTAAGGTTGGAGGTTTCAAAACCTATAAGCTTTGTGCAATGACAGGCCTAATTAGGACTGTTCTCTGCCAGAAATAACCAGTTTTGAGTCATTAGTTCCAAAAGACCTCCACCCCAATTTAACACATGTTCTACATGAGCATAAAGGGTATCCAAATATATAATCACAGTCTAGACAAGGGGTATTAATTGTAAGAAAATCACTGACAGACTAGGAAACAGGGCTACTAGGAATGGAGCTGCCTATATGTGAAAAGGGTATTGATGGAGTCTCCTAACTCTTGGAGTGATTTGAATGTGTTTGGTTAATGGATTTAATCTTGCTAGATGTCTCTTATACCCTGGTGAAAGGTTTGAACCATTGCAATGCATAAGAAACTAGTTCATTGAAGTTTCCTTATGTGATTCTGTGAGACCAATCTAGAAGACAAGCTTTGAAATTTGGTATAAGTTATGTGTTTATCACTTTCCTCTGCATCACTTTGTCTTTGCTTTTGGCAAGACTCCTTCCGTCGCTTAGACTTTGACCTTGTCTCCTGATCCTTCATCTCACACCAATATGCCTCATATCCACTTCACTATCGGCAAGACCTCCTATCGTCGGCCATACGTCCATTTCTTCTTCCGATGGCCATCCACGCCGATATGCTAACCTAAACTTCTCCATCAGCTAGACTTTCTCCTTCAGCCAAACTTTGGCCTCATCTGCCGATGACTCCCTTTATGCTGATGGACACTAACCCATTGGCCAGACCTCCACCGTCAGCCTAGCTTTTCATATTTCCTCCCGATATGCATCTCACACCAATAATTGTCTTCGTCGGCGAGACCTACTTTGTCCTCCGCCAATATACCGTTTTATCGGTGGGACACTGGTTGTCAATATAGCTTCTTAATGCTTCACCAATGAGCTCTCTCACTTTGATGGATCCACTTTGTATATGTATAACTTCTTCCCGCTCTGCCCTATTTTGAAATTTCAAAACATCACACCAAAATGCAAAAATATATACACATGGGCTCCAAGCCCTTGGTGCTCCTGCATCATACTCCCCCTATGCAGAAGAAGTCAAGTCACCTCCAGTGACAATAAGGCAAAATCAATGCCCCGTTTCTTGAATTCAGACTCTGCAATCCAGGTAGCCTCTACTTCAGGCAATTGTTTCCACTTGGTAAGATGCTCCATATACACACCATGTCTGGTCTACTTCTGTACTCTTGAATCAAGTATTCTCTCTGCCTGTAGTTTGGGTTATAGTGGCAAAGTCACATCTTTGACTGTCTATTCCTTCTCTAAAATGGATCCATTTGCTGCTGGCTGAGGACCCCTGTATGGCACTAGGTCTGGGACATTAAACACTGGTGAGATTGCCAGGTCTTCTGGCAATTCAATCCTGTATGCATTGTTACCATACTTGTTCAAGATTCTATAAGGACCAATTCTTCGCATTTGCAGTTTGGTTGGTATTCCCTTCTACAGTCTGGCTTTGTTCAGGTGCACCATAACCAGATCACCAACTTCAAACTAGATGTCCTTCCTATGGGCATCTACTCTGTCCTTGATCTTCTGTGTGTTTTCTGTCAAGGTTTTCTTCACCTGTTCATGTACTTCTTTCATGGATTGTGCAAAATCCTCTGCATGACCACTTCTGTTCTCCAAATCTCCAAGATTTCTAAGTTCACATACACCTCTAGGGTGCATTTCATAAACGATTTCAAAAGGACTCTTGCTAGTAGTCCTGTTCACACTATCATTATAGGCAAATTCTGCCTGATGAATGACTTGATCCCAACTCTATCCATATTCTTTTGTCAAACACTTTAACAGGTTGCCCAATGTCTTGTTCACCACTTCTATTTGGCCATCTGTCTGTAGATGATATGCTGATCCAAAAGACAGATTAGTTCCTAACATCTGCCATAGAGTTTTCCAGAAATGTCCCATGAACTTAGCATCTCTATTAGACATGATGCTTGTTGGTAGTCCATGAATCCTTATGACCTCTTTGAAAAACAAATGAGCTATATGACTGGCATCATGAGTCATCTTACATGGAATGAAATGACTCATCTTGCTGAATCTATCAACAACTACAAAAATACTATCAAAACCGATCTTAGTCATTGGTAGACCAACTACAAAATCCATACTTACACAATCCCATGGTTTGGAAGGAATGGGTAATGGTTGATACAGTCCAACATTTGAAGAAGTTCCCTTGGCCTTTTGACAGATGATACACTACTCCACATACTTTCTGACATCTTTGTGCATCTTTGGCTAATAGTAGAACCTCTGGACTAACTCCAATGTTTTGCTCAAACCAAAATGTCCACTCAAACTGCCATTATGCTTCTCCTGTATGAGATTTTCTCTCATGGAACCTTTTGGTACACACAACTGTCCACCTTTGAATAGAAAACCTTGTTGCAATGTGTAATCTGCAAATTCACTATGAAAGTGATTCTCAAAGTCTTGACAGACCTTGTATGCTTCAGCAAAATCTTCATCTTCATTGTAAAGGGCTCTGAACTCTTCCATCCCTATACTTCTTAACTGCACTTCTTGTACTGTGAGCAGCCTCCTGCTTAAAGCATCTGCTACTTTGTTGAGCTGTCCCTTCTTGTGCTTAATTGTAAATGTATAAGACTGCAAGTACTCCATCCACTTGATATGCCTATGACTCAACTTATCTTGTGAGTTCAGAAAACTCAAAGCTTGATTGTCTGTATACACAACAAATTCCTTAGGTAGGAGATAATGTCTCCATTTTGTAAGTGCTTGGACTAGAGCATAGAGATCCAAGTCATATGAAGAGTATCTACTCTTTGCTTCATTTAGCCTCTCACTGAAAAAGGCTACTGGTCTATTCTCTTGGCTGAGTACTGCACCTACTGTAATATTGCTAGCATCACATTCTAAAGTAAACAACTTGTCAAAACTAGGCAGCACTAACACTGGCTGTGTGGCAACTTCTTTCTTCAACCACTTGAAACTCTTACCACCTGATTGTGTCCATTGAAACTTTGTTTTCATCCCACCTTTGATTGTATCAAGCATGGGTGCACAAATAGCACTGAAATTCTTTATGAATTTTCTATAAAACTGAGCTAAGCCATGAAAACTTCTCACCTCAGTTGCTACTCTAGGAGTAGGCCAACTCAATATGGCTTCTACCTTTGACTTGTCCATTTTCAATTCTCCTTTGGACAACACAAAACCAAGATATACCAATTCCTGCTTCATGAATTCACACTTCTCCAAATTTATGGTTAGTTGTTCATCATGTAACTTTTTCAAAATAGTATTTACATGTTCAAGATGCTCTTCTTTAGTTTGACTAAAAATCAAGATGTCATCTAGATAAACAACTACAAATTTACCCGTATAATCCTTGAGGACTTCATTCATGAGCCTCATGAATGTGCTGGGAGCATTTGATAAACCAAATGGCATAACAAGCCATTCATACAGTCCTTCTATAGTTTTGAAGGCTATTTTCCACTCATCACCTTCCTTGATTCTGATATGGTGATAACCACTTTTCAGGTCTATCTTAGTGAAATACTTAGCTCCTCCTAAATAGTCCATAAGATCTTCAATTCTGGGAATTGGAAATCTATACCTTATGATGATCTTATTGAAATCTCTAGAGTTTGTGCACAATCTCCATGTTCCTCCTTTCTTTGGTGCCAACACTGTAGGCACTGCACAAGGATTTATGCTTTTTCTAACCAACCCCTGGTCAAGCAATTCTTGTACTTGTCTGGTTATTTCCTTATGTTGGTCTGGAGTCATCTTGTAAGGAGCCTTGTTAGGCAAAGATGCTATTGGAATCGAATCTATCTGATGGCTTATAGTTCTCTGTGGAGGTAGTGTTGCTGGTGTTCCATCACTAATGATGTCCTTATACTATTCCAGTATAGTCTACACCTCTTTTGGGATCACTACCTTTCTATCTTTTTGCTCTTCCTTAGGCTTCACTATGATAGCATAACCAATACCATCCTCCTTAAGAGTGTTCAAAAACTCTTTTCCACTCACAACTAAGATACTAGGACTCTTAGTCTTATTTGCTTCTTCATCTTCCAATGATTGAATTTTATAGGTGACACCATCTTTTTGAAAAGAATATGCATTCTTCTCACCATCATGTATGGCCTTCTGGTCAAACTACCATGGTCTGCCCAATAAGAGATGACATGCATCCATACATAGGATATCACAAAGTACCTTGTCTTTGTATCCACCTATACCAAACTCTACCCAAGTTTGCTCATTGACTATCACATGTTGACCTTTATTTAACCATGTGACTCTACATGGATTTGAAAGAGGTATTCTTTGCAAATTTAGTTTTCTAACTGCTTCATCAGACACTATATTATTAGTAGACCCTGAGTCTATGATTACTTGACATACCTTATTCATAATCTTGCATCTAATTCTGAATAATGCTCTCCTTTGGCTTGGTTCAACTTTAACTGGTTCTTTGATCAAGGTTCTCCTGACCATGATGTTCTCTCCCACTTCTGAGGCTAGACTAACTTTAGGTGATTTGCTGCTTGAAGCATCATCATGTACATAATGATTTCTTTTGTCAACTCCTTGAGAAGAAGATGTGCCTTTATCAGGACACCTATATGCTGGATGACCCAATTGACCACAATTGTAGCATTTCATAGTGGCAAAGTAGGATCCTATGCCTGATCCTCCTAATCTTCCTTTGTTAGATCCCCTTCCTCTGTAGTTTCCTCTACTACTAGTCTCTCCACTCTGCTCTGTGAGTTTGGATTCTCCTTGGGGTCTTTGATCAGTATTCCTACCACCATAATTTCCTCTTCCTTTGTTGTCTCTACCTCTTCCTCTTAACTTGCTGTTTGATTCTTGTTTCTTCTTGCTCTTCTCCTCCACCTTGAGTGCTAGCTGAATGCTTTGATGCACTATTGTAGGGCTGAATAAGTTGATCTCCTCTTGAATACTCCATCTCAAACCATTGAGATATCTTGCTACTTTCACATTTTCATCTTCCATCACCTTAGACCTCAGGCATAGTTTTTGAAACTCCTCAGTGTATGCACTAACATCTAGTTCTCTTTGTCTCAAATTTTGATGTTTCTTGTACAACTAGACTTCATAATCTTCAAGCATGTATACTTCTTTGATTTTAGCCACCATACCTTTCCAAGTAGCTATAGGTTTCTTGTCTTCTTTTTCTCTTTCAGTTTGAACAAATTTCCACCATGTCAAGGCAGCTCCTCTGAGTCTTGATTTAGCCACCTTCACCTTTTGAGCTTCACTCACTCCATCACATTCAAAGTGATTTTCTAAACCTTCTATCCACTCCATAACCAAATCAGGTTTCATCTTTCCACTAAAAAGAGGAACTCCTTCCAATGTCTTACCACTCATGGCTTTCAACGCCTTCAAGAAAGGTTCTTCTTCCATCTTAGGATCAGGTGCGGGCTCTTCATCTTCTATAGGCACACCTTTTTCCTTGTTTACTTTCTACCTGACTTCTTCAGTCTTTATTATCATTACACCTAGCTTACTTTCCATTTCTGCCAATCTTTCCTGTAGGAGCCTATTCTCCTCTTCTTGATCATCAACCTTCTTTGTTAACTCTGCATTAGTCACCATCTCTCTGGCTGAACCTACAGACTCACTTGAACTTGGTGCTGACATACAACTTCTATTCCAACCTAGGAATAGCCCAAATCTTTAACTTGCTCTTATACCAATTTGATGGGGAGGCCTATGGGTTTTAGCAAACCTATCTTGACACAACACTTCAAGACCTATATCAATCCCAAGTCTCCCTACCAATTCAAGTGCTCATAGACATTTTCTACCTGAAAATGCCTAATTCAACCTAACCAGTCTGTTACAGAGGTGAAAGAACTATTTGTCTATTGTTTCCAATGCAGACATTGCTTTCTTGGTGTGAGGTATTCTTCTTTATCCTCACTGCTTCCAAGATTCCTAATTTCCAAGGATTATAGCCTTCTTGAGCCTGTTATTAGCCCTCCTCTCTGGGTCTAGGGTTCTAATTGCTTGGTACTCACTTCTTTCACTCTATTTTCACCCCTGTCTCTTAGACTGTAACTTGCATACTAGCCGGGCTATATCACAGCTCACCTAGTACAAGTTCACATGGCCTCTCTCTGTCAACCCATTCACAATAACAGAAAGAAAAACAAAAAAAAGAGACTCTGTTTGATTTCCCCCCATGACTGTACAAAGAATATGCGAGAACATCAAACCAGAGTCATTATGTACAACCAGAAACAAAACGAATAGGAATTAAACTATCTACTCTACTGCAAACCAGATTATGCAAGTACTCTATAGATAAAATTCAAATGGATTCAACTGTCAATATTTTTATTATCAAAAGTTTCTTTATTACATTCGCAGCATCTCAGGCTTCCAACCTCTTCACAGAAATGGATCTGACCTTAAATAATATCTACCCTTGTCCGTTATCAGATGGTTAGGGTTTCCTACATTGGTGTTGTTCTTGGCCGTTCCATCGGCCTAACACATCGGCATTGTTGGAACACTTTCTGTTTACTGTGGTTTTACTTTTACTGGCAGTCGTCAGCAAGACAATGCCTATCGGCATCATCACTTTTCGTTCCCTCGATATCCAAGCTTCCTGCCAATGAGTCCAATGCTGCTTAGTGTTACTTTCGTTCATCAGTGTGACAAACATCTATCGGTCTGTCCCGAATTCCTCCCACCGATGTGTCATCTCTCCTCGATGACCTTTGAATAGTCTTCATCCGTAGGACTGCCGCTATCGGCATCGTCTCCAGATCTCTGGCTGATACTCCGATGGAAACTTCCCTTTGCCTTTGTCAGTGTGACCTTCGACATTGGTGACCCTTTCACCTCTCCTCCGATGGCACTCGTCATACCGATGGCCTAACACTTGTTAGTGTGACCTTTGACATCAGTGAAACCTTTCACCTCTCCTCCGATGGCACTCGTCATACCAATGGCCTAACACCAAATTCCCTTTCACTAAGACTTACCCTGTTGGTGAAACTTTATGCTTATTCACCGATATCAACACTCTTACCGATATGCAGTGTCTTTGTCTTCGCTTTCGGCAAGACTCCTTCCATCGCTCAGACTTTGACCCTGTCTCCCAATCCTTCATCTCACACCAATATGCCTCATATCCACTTCACTATCGGCGAGACCTCCTATCATCAGCCATATATCCATTTCTTCTTCCGATGGCCATCCACACTGATATGCTAACCTGAACTTCTCCATTGGCCAGACTTTCTCCTTCGGCCAGACTTCAGCCTCATCTGCCGATGACTCCCTTTATGCTGATGAACACTAACCCATCGGCCAGACCTCCACCGTCGGCCTAGCTTTTCATATCTCCTCCTGATATGCATCTCACACCAATAATTGTCTTCATCGGTGAGACCTACTTTGTCCTCCACCGATATACCATTTTATCGGTGGGACACTGTCTCTCGATATAGCTTCTTAATGCTTCACCGATGAGCTCTCTCACTCCGATGGATCCACTTTGTATATGTATAAACTTCTTCCCGCTCTGCCCTATTTTGAAATTTTAAAACATCACACCAAAATGCAAAAATATATACACATGGGCTCCAAGCCCTTGGTGCTCCTACACCACATATGGTGAGAGCATCCACTGTCAATGACCCAATCATCCTTTTCTTCAACTTGGGCAGCCAGAGCTCTTTCTCAAACTTTATGATTGACAGATTCAGAGGCCATTGGTTTTTCTTCCTTGATGGCAATATACACCCAATCACTTCCAGATTTGTTTCATGTCTCTGATTCATCATCTATTACTCCTTCATTATCATCCTCTTCATGAACATAGTAACAATTCTTTTGGAACCTTGTTCTGTTAGGATTTGGCCTTGAAAATCTTTCTGGACACTTTGAGGCAAAATGACCAATGTTATTGCAGTTAAAACACTTAAAAGGCAATTTCCCTTCATACTTACTGGATCCTCTTGGTAGTATTTTTGCAATAAGGGCTTCAAGCTGAGCAGTTTCAGCTTCTTCTTCTTCCAGGTCTTTTCTTGCTTTTTCATAGCAAGATAGTTTCCTTGAAGAGTTCTTTCCCGGATCAAACCTTTGTTTTCCTTTTACAGAAGCACTAGCTTTGAATGTAGATTCAGTCTTGGGGGGGACATCTCCAAACTCAGTCAGTTCAAATGTAGTCAATTTACGAACCAATTCATCTCTTGTGATATTTGAATGGGCTTTGAATTCTTCAATGGAAGAAACCTTGATTTTATAAGAAGTAGGAAGGCATCTGAGAACTTTGCCAACAATTTCATCTTCATCCAAGACTCCACCAGCACATCTAATGCCACAAACAAGCTCATTTACTCTTGGCATAAAGGTAGTGATATTTTCATCTTCTCTCATCTTCAGATTTTCAAATTTCCCTTTCAAACTTTGTAGCCTTGCACATTTAACATACTTGTCTTCTTCATGCAGAAGTTCCAGTTTTTCCCAAATCTCAAAAGTAGTTTGTAGGTCAACAACATTTGTAAGCTCTGAATCAGACAAGGCACTTAGAAGGGCTTCTTTAGTTCGTAGATTATTTTCAACATCTATGATTTCACTTACAGATTTCGGGCCATTCTGTGGAGGCGTATACTTTGTTGTAGCCATGGTCAAGTACTGCATTCCCATACATTGCAAGTGACATTGCATGTAACTTTTCCAAAGATTAAAATTGGTTCCATCAAACATCAGACTATCCTTCTTGTAGGATGACATCCTGGATCTCCTCAAGTGGTTAAGCTTTTTTAGAGAGGAACTTAGCTTTGATACCAATTGTTAGATTCAGGACAGACAACTGAGAGGGGGGTTGAACCAGTTGTCCAAAACTTTCTTCTAATTAAGCACTTAAATCTACTTTGTAATTCAGTAGCATAATAGTAAATTAATCATGGAAACATAAAGTATTAAATCAGGAGCAGAAACACATCAACAATTAAGACACCAAGATTTTGACGTGGAAAACCCGGTTAAGGAAAAAACCATGGGGTAATTAACCCAAGATTGTATTCTTTGTTAGAAGAATAGAAAGAACAAAAATGGCACATGCCAACTAGGGCTCACTGCCTAAGCACACTGCTCATAAGAGGCCCACTTCCTACAAGAGACACACTGTCTACAAAATGATAAGTATCACATACTTGAACTGGAGAATAGCATCTTTACCATGCTTGAGTCAGTTCCATTTAAGCCCATTACTTCTGCTCTACTTTTCACTCTCCTCTTCACTACCACACTCTCATCACAACAAGACACACTTTGAAATGACTTTACAACTTATTTATACAAGACATTAACTTAGGAATAATCATCTAAGTCGGCAAACATCTACAAGAACATCCGCAAGATGTGTAATTTATCCAGTCGGCCAAACTTAGGAAGAACACTATCATCTAGAAGTTATTCTTCAATTGCAAGCTCAAGCTCCAATGCAGACCACCAACACTAACTAGAAACGATCCAAAGACCTCCACAAACTTGCCTGAATCACCAAGAACATCCATACTACATCTGCTTACTTAAATCCTTATCTCCTTCATCTGAAACCTCAAGAACATAGTCTGTCATCATTGTCATAATGGAATAGATGCTTACGAACCTCCATACCACTAACTAATATAGTTATTACTTCACATGGACTTTCTAAACACTCCACCAAATCCGTAGAATAGGATATTGTATTTCCAGATTCCACTGGACCTATCTATGTCACTCTGTCACCTCTGAACACCTGCCAGAACTAGTTTTACTTGAGCGGCCACAACTTCTTCAGATATTCATACGGACCTCTAAAATATTTACTGGATCATCTTAATATTCATATCTACAAACCCTTTGAACCGTATCCTCTAATAGTCATCTTATCTTGGATCTTTGCCTTACTGTCTTCACTGTTCTTCTTTGTTCCTGATATGATTAATTTTCTCAATATCCTCAGCACATAGCTCATCCAATCATTATCATCAATGCAATAGGAGTATGTTGACATCAATGACAACACCGGTTAGGCAATACTTGCAACAAGGTCAACCATGATCCAAAGTTCCTTGAATGATGTGTCATTTAACTCTACAAGTCATGAAATGCTCCGCATGTCTTCTCCTTTAGCTAATTGTTTGAGACTGTTAGGATGCTCTATTTTGATAAACTAGTCAATCGTCTAATAGAGATATCTTTCCGGTACCTGATCCAAATGATCTAAATTTTGGATATGATGTGCGTGAATGTGTCTAGATGCTAAGTCCAGCTCCGCAAGGTTTGAAATGAAACTGTTGTAGAATGCAAACCAAAATATTGAAACCGCTATTGACTAAACTGACTGAACTGAACTAGAAAATGAAAAGAAAACAAACTGAAATGCAAATGTTTTTGGTTGATGCAAGATTGTTTTTGAATCAGGTATGCTCATGCATTAGACAATTGGGGTTGTTGAAAAAGTGAGTCCCTCACTTTGTTGGGGCTAGAGGAAAACCAAGACGGTCCACCTTAGCCTTAGAAATGTAAGATGAGTCTTCTTCTAGTCTGCCATTCCACTTCACAAGATATTCTTTGTATTGGTTGCCTCTGGTGTTGGGTCTATCTAAGATGTCCTCAATCTACTCTTGTACTTGTTGTGGTAACTACCTCTTCAAGTCTTCTTCAATGTTGTCATTGAATTTTGCTTCATGATACTGATATAGATCTGCAATGTTGAAAATAAGTGATATACCTAGTGTCTCTGGTAACTCTACTTCATATGCATTTCCTAAATCAAACTTTTTGATTATCTTGCATGGTCCAAACTTCTTCATCTTCAACTTGTTATATGTCCCAATTGGAAATCTCTCTTTTCTCAGATGTACCATCACTTCATCTCCTACTGAAAATTCTTTGTCTTCTCTTCTCATTTGCTTGCTTCTTATACTTATTGTTCATCTACTCCAAATGTTTATGTACCTAATTGTGTATTGTCTCCATGTGTCCTACAAATTATTTTGCTTTTGCACTTCTTTTTATCTTCCATGCTGATATCTCTCAACTCTACTACTCCTCTAGGGTTAGTTCCTGTCGCAATCGAAAATGGTGTTCTTCTAGTACTCCTATTCACTGAATTATTGTATGCAAACTCTGCATGAGATAGAATCAAATCCCAACTTTTTGCCTTTTCTCCAACCAAACATCTCAATAAGTTTCCTAAACTCCTATTTACTACCTTTGTTTGTCCATCAGTTTGTGGATGAAATGTTGAATTGAACTTTAAGTCTATCTTCATCTTCTTCCAAAGTGTCTTCCAAAAATATCCAATAAATCTTGTATTTGTGTTTGAAATTATGCTCTTAGGTAATCCATGCAATCTCACAATCTCTTTGAAAAATAGGTCAGCCACATGAATTGCATCAGTTGTCTTCTTGCAAGGTATGAAATGTGCCATTTTTAAAAATCTATCCACCACTACAAATATTGAATCATATCCTCTCTATGTCTTCAGAAGTCCCATGATGAAATCCATACTTATGTCTTCCCAAGGTCTCTCCAGTACTGTCAAAGATTTGTACAATCCAGTATTCTAACTACTTCCTTTAAGAACTTGACAAACACTGCAACTCTACACAAACTTCTTAACATCCTTATATATCTGAGGCCAAATTTAATTTTCACATACAAAAGCCACTATCTTATCAATGCCAAAATGTCCTATCAATCCACCACTGTGCTTTATCAGATTATCTCTCATTGAACTCTTAGGGATACACAATTAATTTCCTTTGAACAACATATCCTCCTAAATGAAATAGTCCAACTACTTACTTCTATATATCACAATAGGTTCCTTACATGCTTTTTAGGGTTCTGCAAAATCAAGATCTTCCTCATACATATTCTTCATTTCTTCAAATCCTAACACTTCAACTCTTATCTCTGTTAGGAAGTTCCTTCTCCTACTTAGTGCATTAGCAATTTTGTTTGACTTTCCACTCTTATGCTTCAATACAAAAGTATAACATGAATTATACCCATCTCATATGTCTCTAATTCAACTTTCCTTGACTATTCAGATATTGCAAAGCTTGATAATCTGTATACAACACAAATTCCTTAGGAAACAAATAATATCTTCATGTCCTCAAGGCTTGAATTATGACATAGAACTCTTGATCATAAACTGAATATCTTCTTCTTGCACCATTCAACTTATCACTGAAATATGCTACTAGTCTGCCTTCTTGGCTTAACACTATTTCTATTACATTTCCACTTGTATCAAAATCTACTTGAAATACCTTATTGAAATATGATAATGCCAACACAGGTTGCTCTGTCACTTTCTGCTTCAACAATTCAAAACTCTAATCTGCTCCTGATGTCCACTTAAAGTCTTTTATGTCACCTCTCATTGTCTTTGTCATAGGGTTACATACTGAACTGAAATTTTTGATGAACTTCCGATAGAAACTAGCTAATCCATGAAATGATCTGACTTCTCCAATACTTTCAAGTGTAGGTGTTAGGAACCTGTGTTGAACCCTTCTCTTTACTTCATTAGTATATTACATTTGGACGCATATGCTTTGTAAGTTGTCCCATGACCATATTTTATTATCCCACATTCATGGGAAGTAATAGTTGTTTAGATTAGACTTAGTATATAAGTATGTGTTGAGGCCAATGAAGGCATCCATGAATTTATTGTATTGAGCTTGCTCAAAGGAGGTTGCCCCCTCAAAGTGGCCTGCGATCAATAAATTCCTTCTACATTTCTGTTATTTATGTTATTTCATGTATTTTTCATTATATTGTTGTAGGAGGTTCCTCTCATCTAGTATCAGAGCACTTTCTTGGGCTCGCTGGGTGGAATTTCTGTCAAAAAAATTTCCGCAGTGGTCTCCAGGTGCAGTGATTAGTGTAGTTCTTTTTTTTCGCATCTGTACTGTTCATTTCAATTATAGGTTTGGATCAGGGAGAGATGTCATTTGTGGCAAAGTGGTTATCTATTTTACTTGAAACTTTAGGAAGATGAGAAAATTGAATTCGTCCAAAGCAGTTGGTAGATTGTTCCTAGAAAAAAAAAAAAATTTGCCACATCTGAGTTTTTTTGCCATATCTTCCCTACTTTTGCTCCATTTCCTCTCAAAATTCACTGGAACCCCCAAAATTTCATTCTGCATATTTCCTTCCTTGATGACCCTATCCCAAATTCCACTTATCAAAGCCAGAAATCTCACATTTGCCTATTTTTAGGGTTTGCCATAACTTCTTCGATTCTCACCCAATAGCCTTCAAATTTTGCCACAGTGTTCATTTCATATTTCTGCTCCTTTGTCCCTCTTGGAAAAATTTTCCCATTCTTTCACCCCAATTCTAAAATCCCCATTTTCTTCTCCCCTTTCCCTCAAAAAGTGTCCAAATCCTAGTCAAACCCCAATTACCCATCAGAGTTTTTCCCAAATCTAAATTTTCCTTTACTAAAAAGGTTTCTATTTTTCTTTTTCTACCCATTCCAAAAAAAAATCTCCTGGCTATGGTTGTAACCTGATCAGGAGAAAAAAACATGGAAGATGAAATTGTAGCCCTCAAGACCAAACTCTAGGATCTGGATGAAAAAATTCTTAGCCTCAATCTTCAGCATTCAGCCATCAACAACAGACGGCAGCCAGAGTCTTCTGTAGACATTTGGTTTTCTTCTTCAAGCAATTTTCATGGGCTAAAGCTTGATTTTCCTCGCTTCAATGGTGATGATCCGACTAGATGGATATATCAGGCAGAACAATATTTCAGTCTACATAATACTTTTGATGTCAACAAATTCCCACTTGCATCCTTTCATTTGGAACGTGAAGCCCTTCAATGGTTCCATTGTAACATCAAGGCTCATGAAGAGCCAAAATGGATAGATTTTTGCAAATTTATTTTGCAATGATTTGGCCCTAGTGCTTTTGATAACTTCACATGAGCACTCACTAAACTTCATCAAATAGGCACTATGAGAGAATATCAGACAAAATTTGAAAAATTGGGCAATCACATGAGGGATTGTTTGATGAATTCTTCAGGAGTTGTTTTGTTAGTGGCCTGAAGGATGCAATTTGATCTGAGGTTAAAATGTTTCATCCCAGCACAATGATGGAAGTCCTAGGGTTGGCTAAGTTGGTGGAGGACAAGATCACAGCTCACCAGTGATCCAAATCCAATTTTGTTCCATTCATAAATACGGCCTCCCAAAGACCTCAAATACTGCCATCTCCTAGAACAACTCCTATCAAGCATTTGACTGAAGCAGAGATGTAGGCACATCGAGAAAAAGGGATTTGTTATAATTGTGATGATAAATTCACTTGAGGACATAACTGTGTTGAGAAAAAGCTCTATCTCTTGGATGTGGATTCTCCACCTGAAACTGAAGTTTAAGCAGATTCTCAGGATATAGTGGATGATCAGGTTGAAACTTAGCAGCCGCTTGTTGACCCTGCTTCTCAGGATGACCACCCAGAGATCTCTCTCCATGCTTTAGTAGGAGTCACCACCCCACAAACTATGCGGGTCAAGGGTTACTTCAAGAAGCTCCCTCTTACCATACTCATTGATTCTAGCGGCCCTCATAACTTCATCGATCCTCGGATCACCAAACAGGCTGATTGTTTTGTCCATCCTTGCTCCAGCTTTGAAGTCATGATTGCTAATGGGGGCACATTACCTTGCAAAGGGAAGTGTCACAATGTGACTATCTCTATTGAAGATTATAACCTATGTTCCGATATGTTTTCCTTGCCCTTAGGTGGATGTGATGTGGTTTTGGGTGCCCAATGGTTACACACACTTGGACCCATCTTGTGGGATTTTGTTGAACTTTGGATGCAATTTTTAGACAATGGGCAAAAACACACATTGAAGGGCTTACATCTGAGGTCTCTATGCATCATAAGTTCACATCACATGGAAAATCTTCTTAAGAAGAATTCACATGTTGTCATTTCTCAACTCCATTCCATTCAGATGCAACCATCAGCAGTCTCCTCTACTCCTTTTGATCTACAATAAATTTTGGATAGGTATGCATCTGTCTTTGCTAAACCAGTGGGATTGCCACCTTCCTGACCAGAGGACCATCATATTCAGCTCCTTCCTAGAAGCATTTCTCCTAACATCAGGCCCTACCGCTACCTATTTCACCAAAAGATAGAAATTGAGATGCTCGTTTGAGACTTACTGAAGCAAGGCATTATTCGCCCTAGTACCAATTCCTTTGCTTCACCATTTCCTCTTGTCTAAAAAAAAAGATGGCACATGGTGCTTTTGCATTGACTTCTGATCACTCAATCACATCACAATCAAGGATAAGTTTCCAATTCCTATTTTTGATGAGCTTCTTGATGAACTTCATGGTGATCAATTTTTCTCCAAGTTGGATCTTCGTTCTGGGTATCACCAAATTCAGGTTCATGAGGATGATACCCCTAAAATGGCTTTCCACATGCATGATGGCCACTATGAGTTTTTGGTCATGCCCTTTGGCCTCACTAATGCTCCTTCAACATTCCAGGCATTGATGAATAAAATATTTCGGCCATACCTACGGAAATTCATTCTGGTCTTCTTTGATGATATCTTCATTTATAGTAAAACATGGGCTGAGCATCTCCAACATCTGGATCTTGCACTATAACTACTCTCTAATCATCATCTCTATGCAAAATAGTCTAAATGTGTTTTTGGCGAGGAGGAAGTGGAGTATCTTGGGCATACTGTTTTAGCCCAAGGGGTTTGAGTGGATCCTACAAAAATAAATGCTATGAAAAATTGGCTGAATCCTCAGACACTCAAGAGCCTCCATGGTTTTTTGCGGCTGACTGGCTACTACTGCAAGTTTGTCAAGGATTATGGGAAGATTGCAGCTCCATTAATAGCCATATTAAAAAAGGATGCTTTTACCTAGACACATGATGCTGAGTGTGCTTTTGAAAAATTGAAACTAGCTATGTACTACACCTGTTCTAGCTATGCTAGATTTTTCCAAGACCTTCATTATTGAGAGTGATGCTTGCGGCAATGGACTTGGTGTTGTTCTCCTTCAAGAGGAACGTCCCATTATGTTCACCAGCAAAGCCCTTTCTGGTAAGAATTTAGTACTCCCTACATATGAGAAGGAAATGATGGCTATTTTGCATGCAGTATAGAAGTGGTGGCTATACCTACTAGGGAATCATTTTTTCATCAAGAATGATCACCAGAGTCTGAAATATTTCTTGGAACAATGGGTCCCCTCCCTAGCACAATAGAAATGGGTAACCAAACTCATGGGTTATGACTATGAGATCACTTACAAGAAGGGTAAGGACAATATTGTGGCGGATGCTCTATTTCACACATTTGATGACCAAGCTTCTCTTTCAGCTATTTCTATGCCTATTCCAAATTGGTTGGAATCTATCTAGCAGGGCTATGTCAATGACTCTTCCTTATCTCAAATCATTCAACAGTTGGCCAATAACCCTTCTGTTATCCTACATTACTCTTGGGATGGTGCTTCTCTATGATACAAGGGTCGTCTGGTGCTTCCCCAGAGCACAGATGTTCAGCAGGCTGTCTTCTATGAACTCCATGCTTCTCCATTAGTAGGGCACTCTGGGTTCCTCAAAACTTATGAGCGGGCACAACATAACTTATTTTGGAAGGGAATGAAAAGGGAAATTCAATATATGGTGGCTAAATGTGATACCTGTCAATGCAACAAGGGTGGAACGACACTCCTTCCAGGATTGGTTGAACCCTTGCCCATCCCTACACAGATTTGGATAGATATTTCTATGGATTTCATTGAGGGGCTCCCTAAATCTAGAGGGAAGATAGTGATCTTGGTTGTGTTTTATCACCTCTCCAAATATAGTCATTTTTGTGCCCTCATCCATCCCTATACTGCTTCCTTTGTCGCACAATTTTTCATGGACCAGATCTTCCATCTTCATGGCATTCCTTCTTCCATTGTCTCAAATCATGATGCAACATTCACCATTCATTTTTGGACAGAACTATTTCACCATACTGGCACCAAACTAAAGATGAGTTTTAGGTATCACCCACAAATAGATGGTCAGACTGAAGTTATCAATAAATGTTTGGAAACTTATCTTTGTTGCTTCACCTCTGAACAACATTAGTGGGAAAAGTGGCTTCCTCTCACTAAATGGTGGTATAATAAATCCTACCACACTGCATCTAATATGACTCCATATGAAGTAGTCTATAGTCAGGCACCGCTAGTGCTCCTTCCATACACCCCCAATAGTTCTCTAGTTTAGGCAGTTGACACAGCTCTTTGTTGGAAAGAAGGTGAATAACTAAGAGGGGGGGTGAATCAGTTATCTTAATTATTTAACTTTCTATTCTTCTTTAACAATTAGTGTAGTATCAAAACATATGAGCATACATGAACATGAGAGTAGAAGAGAAATCAACACACATAACACAAGGATTTTTATGTGGAAAACCCTGTTAAGGGAAAAACCACAGGGTGACTAACCCAAGATTGTATTCTTTGTTAAAAGAATAAGAAGTACAAAATGACACTTACCAGTTAGGGCTCACTACCCAAGCACACTGCTCACAAGAGGCTCACTGCCTACAATAGTTTAAAGAAAGTAACCAGGTATTTGAACTGATGAGAAGCATCCACATATGTTGAGGTTCAGTTCTGGTTAGGCTCAATATACTAATCTACTGCACTTCATTCTTCCTTTGTTTTGATGATGTTGTTATGTCACATACCAGACCTGTATATCTGCTTCCACACGTATCTCTACCTTTTCTCGTATACTATATCTTAACACACACACCTTCATACTGAAATCTATCTAGTATATATATCCACATCAAGGATCTCAACATCTTTCTAGTCGGCATCCAGAATACTCAAGATTTTCCCAACATACTGATCTGTTGGCTAAATCCATGCTTACTATGTGATGTGTATCAAGGACATAGACATAAAAGTCATCAATCATGTTAGCAAATCATGAATGATCTCTCAAGTAGCTTGATCACCACCAATTTCTCATCTGAATTAAAGTCTAATGCTCTGCCGGTTGGGTCTTCCTCACTCTGCTCTACCTGTTAGGAACCCAACACTTAGATGCTCATATCTTTTCTCTCTTTCATCACCGGAGGCTCAATCTCTAGAATGTAGCAGTCATGGTACTCCTACTGACTTCCCCAAGTCTGTACTTTGCTGAGATACTTTCTCTGAGAGATCTGGATTTGATTGTCAAACCTTGCTACATGCTTTGTTCTTGTTCACCAAACCAAAACACTCTTCAGTCTGACTTTTGGTATAGACATACTATGTGCTACGGATGAGTGGGATGGACTTTGTTGCCATCAATGACAAAACTCATGAAGCCACATAGTGTCTCTTGCCAACAATCTCCCCCTTTGGCATTGATAGCAACACTTAGTGAAAAATGACTAAGTGTTATAACAAACTCCCCCTTGGCTGATGCTCTATCTTATGTACACTTTTATTAGAGCTACCCCTTAGCTGGATTCTACATTTTTCACTACTCCTCACTCCCCTTTGACATTAATGGCAAAGGGTGGAATCTGCACACCAAATTTTCCAAAAATTAGCCTATACATAGCCACATAAGTATATATACAAGTTATACTTACATATGCTTAAGTATATCTGCAAAAGTGGTTTTCAACTGGACAAATTCTATTGCCCAACTTTGCTTCATCCTGTCCAAAATTGAAATGTGGCCACTCAACAAAAATGCAAAAACTTCTACCCTTTTTAAGTCTACCAGATCACTGGTCTAGGCTGTAGTCTAAGCATCGGTTAGAGCCTCATGCATTGCCTCTAAGTTAGGGATAATTATCCCTCTTAGTTCACTCATTCATCTTATTCTATTCTTCTTCTCCTTCTCAAGTCTCTTTATCTCATTCATAGTGGCAATAGCCTCGCATTCTTGATTCATTATGGATGAGGTGAGAGGATTAAAATTTTGAGATAAACTTAACAGTTTACCCTCTTGTTCTTCCACCTTCTTGGCAATGTCTGCTGTTACTATGGACCAAGATAGACAAAAATTGTATATTTCTCTGCCATCTTTAAGAGCATTTTCTAGGCTCTTTATCCCAATATCCAGATTTCTCCTATCATTTGCTATGAGTCCCTATATTTCAGAGAATATCTTACCCAAAAACTCTTTCCAGACTTTCTCTTCTGCTGATTTCTCCAAAGAATCAAAATGTGTGCTAACAGAATTGACAAGAGATTTCAGATTACCAGATGAAGAGGCCATAAGATCCTTTTGAAAGGATGGCATGATCTTTTCTAGTACACTAGATGCAATCTTTATCAGCTCACAGTCTTCCATGGTAGACTTCAGAAGTTTTTCTTTTGCTTTAGCTTGAGCAAAAGATGCTATCTTCATTGTCTGTACCAGAGACAGAGAATCAAAATTGAGTGGTACTTGGAATAATTCCGGTTCATCTATCTCTACCATTTCTTTGTTCAAGAAGATCTTTACTGCCTCAGTAGTGTCTCTTGCCGGAGACTAAATCTTCTTTCCTTTTGCCACCTTAGAACTGTCATCTAGAATCTTCTCTGTTTGATCTTCTTTTCTTTCCTTTACCTCTTCCTGACTAAATTTCTCCTCATTTCTTCCTTCTCCTTCAATTCTAGAGTTTGCATGGGGATCTGGAAGAGAGATGTTAACTTCTTCATGGGGTTCCTCTTCTGGGATAGAGGAATCCAAGTCCTTAGTCTTTTCTTCATCCATCTCTTTTTGCCTTTCTACATTTTTCTCAAAAGTTTCTTCTTTTGAAGTACTTAATCCCTTAATGTCCATGGTAGAGGGTTCTTCATTTATGTCCTCTATAACAGGGAGATTGAATCTCATGAAGGCATTCCAGAGGATTCTTCAGTTTCTTTTGCCACCCTATTAGTCTCTCCAAGCATAAGTTGGTTCATTCTTGCTTTGCTCCAGAACTCATCCTTGCAATCCTTGAAGATCATGTTCATTTGTTGAGAGGTGATGGAAGGAGAGAGTCGAATAGCAATCTGTTCCTGGATCTCTAGGTCCTTTGCCTTAGCATTGTTCTTTCTCATTTCAAGTTCCTTCTCTAGGCTTTTGGGAATTAGAGATATGATTTCAATGAATGCTTTATTATAGATGGTTAGATACTTGACTGTAGCATCTTGCAAGATCTTCTGGTCAGCTTCACTATACTCATCATAGAATTATGTCATTAGTTGCAGATTCCCATCCACAGTAACTTCCTTGATGATATCATCGATGGAGAGAGTAGGCCTTTCAACAAATTCTTCTACTTCTTCCTTGTTTTCATCGGCAAAGGATTCCCCAGAAGTTTTCTTTTTCTTCTTCATTTTCGTAACCACCTCATCTGTCTCTATCTCTTCATCATCCTTTTGATTTATGTATGATCTTGTAGCCTTGGTTTTTGTTCTCTTTTCTCCCTTATCAGATGTCTTGGCTTCTGGTTTGGAGGATTTTGAGCTCTTAGAAGTGGCAGGTGTAGAGATCTTTGAGGATCTAGTCCAGGAGGGGGCTTGCACTAGATCATTTTCTTTTTCTGCATCTTGTCTCTCTTTCTCTGCTCTTTCTAGTTTATCTCTATTAGCATCAACTACCTCTTTTGAAATGCCATATCTTTTGGCAACTTCCCCTACTTCTCTTCTCACTTTTCTTTTCATCTCCAGTTGTCTTAGCTCAAAATGAATTTTCACACTCAATTCTTGGAATGTGCCAAACCTTTCTGCCTTAGGGTCCTTAGGCTAACTTAATAGGTGTTGGACATGTAGTTCCAGGATTTTCTCATCCACCTCATAGCCCATTGGCATAATCTAGACTATTCTAGGCTCTACTGCCTCCATTAGGCACTGATCAATGTCTACCATAAAACATACTATATCTTTGTATTTTTCAACTATTGTCTAAGGAATTCTTTCTCTGGCCTACATCGTACCTTGGAAATTCTTGAAATATCCCCAAAGAGGTGTGCTTTGAGCCTTGGCATCACCAAGCCCATACATATAATCTCTGATTTGTATGGCAACTGGTCTATCATTTTGCCATACCCAACCACTGGATCCGGGTAGCTCATTCATATAGTAAAAGAATAGACATAGTATCAAGCCACTGTACTTAAATGAATTTTTCTTATCCTTCTTTATTTTCTATAAATTCTCTAACAATTGGTTTAGGAGAATCTCACAAAGATCATAGTCAACATTTTTCCTTAGCATTTCATATGCAGTATATATAGCAATTCCAGATACTGAATTCTCCCTGCTGGAGTGATAGATTTTGTAACCAATTATCATAGAGGCAAATTTGATATCTGGATCTATGATGTCTTCTATTGTCATTGCCCTCTTGTCAAATTTTAATTCGGTAGCCTCACTTACAGTTTGGTTTTTAACTAATTTGAGAGCAGGCAACCCACCAGATGAGTACAATCTGGGTAAGGCCCTAATGGCATCTTTTGTGATCTTAAATGGCCTCATCAACCACATGAAGTTGTCATGTATTCTATTCAAAACATACCAGACCCATTCATCTTCTGCAAAATAGGGGAAATGGATGCAATGTCCAAAATTCTTTTCCCGGATGGCCTTGTATTGGGGTTTAAGTTCAAATGTTTCATCTATTAATTCCTTGTGATAGATATCTATCAGCTTGGATTCCCCAAATTCCTTAATGTTGGCATGAATGTATACCCTAACATCTTCTACATGCAGAACCCCATGCGGAATGCTTGAGAATGCGCCTAGGGGATCAACTTCTAGGGATTTGTAAGGATGTTTCTTGAACTTAGGGCATGGCCTATCAGTGATCTTAACAACATTTGGAGTAGCCATCTTTCAAAAGATTCAGAGAGATTTTCAAGAACAGGAATACCTTTTTATGCTTCTAGGGTTCACAATATGAGCCGGAAGAGATCATTGGTTGAATCAGATTATGTGGTTGATCCTTGAGAGGGTTGAAGCAATCTTGTTTGCAGAGCTCTTTCTTACTTCTTCTCGAATGAAAATGTGCAAATAATAAGAAAAAGAACCCTTTTATCTCTGTGTAAACCCTAATTTCATATTGCAAAAAATGCACAACTTAAGTCATGTTGGTTGCCTTGTTCTGAGAGAAGTTTTTCCGGATCACTGAGATGCACTTAGAACTATTTTTAGTGATGATTTACAATGTCTCTCCTTTCCTCGAATCATCCCATTTATTTGTAGAGCAAGATATTTCAATTTAGAATCACACCGGATCAAACTATGAAAATCCTGCTTTTGTCAGATGCCTGTCAAATCAGATCAATCTTGGATGATTAAACTCTTCAAAGCTTCTTATGGATCTTTCATATTTTACCGAGGGTTACTTTAGATATTTCTCTCAGAACCCTTTAATCCACAGCATTCCATGTGACAAATTTAGGCACCAATTGACTGGCTGGGGGAATTTTTTTTTCCTCTGTGACTCCCCCTGAGCCAGAGCTCATCTAATTTAGTTTTTGGAAGGAATATCAGCACCAGATTCTAGTGCGGATCCAATCCCAATATTTTCTATATTTCTCTTTACCCAAATCTTGTTCATCTCCATTTGAACTTCATCCGCATTCACCTTTTCTTTTCCTTTGTCTTGATTTTGGTTATGATGCACCAAACCCTTTTTACCCTGATTCTTACTTCTGCAGAATTTGGCAATATGACCAGATTTATTGCAATTGTAGCAAAAATTATTTCTTTGCATTTTTGACTGATATGCTCTTGATCTGCACTGATTAGCCATATGTCCCATTCTATTGCATGCAAAGAATCTACCATTGAATGAATTGTTTATTTGCATATTTCTACATTCATGAGATTTGTGACCATACCTTTTGCAGTTAAAACACTGTTCAGAGAAGGATGAATTAGTCTGATTCATTTTTCTTCTACACTGATTTTCTTTATGACCAAAGTTATTGCAATTGTAGCAGTATCCATTGAAGGATGGATATCTTTGAGCATTTGGTTGTCTTACCGGAGGTCTTCTAGGCCTGTATCTTGGATTTCTTGATCCAGTGTTGTTCTGACTAGATCTAGAGCTTTCACCTTTCTCATATCCCAAGCCATGCTTGTCATCTACCCTCTTTTGGCTTTCAAGAAGAACTTCAAGTTGAGCAAAGCTTATCTTGAATTTCTCTTTGTATTTATTTGCTATTTGAAGATCCTTTTTAAGGGTGTCTATCTGATTCTCAAGCTATTCTTCATTATCTCTAGCATCTTCAAGATTAGATTCTAGATGCCTAATTATTCTATCCATTTTGTGGTAGTCTTCTGACTTCTCCTTGAGAGATTGTTTTAGATTATCTTTCATTTTTCTTTTCTCTTCAATTTCTTGGGTAAATTTCATAACCCTTGATTCCATTTCATGTCTTACCATATTGACCTCTTTTGATAGCTTCTCACATAACTTGTTTTTATCATTTAGATCTTTATTAGTATCATTGGCTTCACTTTGACTTGCTAATTGTTGAAGTAGTTCCTTTCTCTTTTTCACAGAGATACTCAATTTTTCTTTGAGTTCATTTATGAAATCATCAGCTTGTTTGAGTCTTTCTCTCAGGTTATTGACTTCAGAGTGAGATTGCTCAAGATCATCTAGGGTAGACTGAAGTTGTTCCCTCATACCATACATATCCATTGAGATTCCTAGATCTTCCTCAAGCTATTAGGATCTGTTTGGAGGAAATTAGCTCTGATACCAATTGTTGGAAACAAGGTGGATAACTAAGAGGGGGGGTGAATCAGTTATCTTAATTACTTAACTTTCTTTTCTTCTTTAACAATTAGTACAGTATCAAAACATATGAGCATACATGAACATGACAGTAGAAGAGAAATAAACACACATAACACAAGGATTTTTACGTGGAAAACCCTGTTAAGGGAAAAACCATGGGGTGACTAACCCAAGATTGTATTCTCTATTAAAAGAATAAGAAGTACAAAATGGCACTTGCCAATTAGGGCTCATTGCCTGAGCACACTGCTCACAAGAGGCTCACTACCTACAATAGTTTAAAGAAAGTAACTAGGTATTTGAACTGATGAAAAGCATCCACATATGCTGAGGTTCAGTTTTGATTAGGCTCAATATATTGATCTACTGCACTTTATTCTTCCTATGTTTTGGTGTTTCTATTCTGTCACATACCAGACCTGTATATCCACTTCCACACTTATCTCTACCTTTTCTCATACACTATATCTCAACACACACACCTTCATACCAAAATCTATCTAGTATATATATCCGCATCAAGTATCTCAACATCTTTCTAGTCAGCATCTAGAATACTCAAGATTTTCCCAACATACTAATTTGTCAGTTGAATCCATGCTTACTATGTGATACATGTCAAGGACATAGACATAAAAGTCATCAATCATGTCAGCCAATCATGAATGATCCCTCAAGTAGCTTGATCACCACCAATTTCTCATCCGGATTAAAGTCTGATGCTCTACCGGTTGGTTCTTCCTCAGTCTTCTCTACCTGTCAAGAACCCAACACGTAGATGCTCATATCTTTTCTCTCTTTCATCACGAGAGGCTCAATCTCTGGAATGTAGTAGTCATGGTAGTCCTACTAACTTCCCCAAGACCACACTTTGTTGAGATACTTCCTTTGAGAGATCCGGACCTGATTGTCAGAGCTTGCTACATGCTCTGTTCTTGTTCACCGGACCAAAACACTCTTCAATCTAACTTCTGTTATAGACATACTATGTGTTGTGGATGAGTGGGATGGACTTTGTTGCCATCAATGACAACACTTATGAAGCCACACAATGTCTCTTGCCAACACTCTCTGAACTCGGGATCAGATTCTCCACATCTTGCAGGAAAATCTTCACATGGCCAAAAATTGAATGAAACAACAAGATGATCAACACCATTCTGAGTGCACTTTTCAAGTAGGTGATATGGTTTTTCTTTATTTACATCCATACAAGCAATCATCCCTAAAACTCAAAGGGCATTATAAGTTGGCTCTAAAGTTATATGGGCCATATAAGATTCTTTAGAAGATTGGGTCGGTTGCTTATAAATTGGAGCTTCCTCTTTCTTCCCACGTTCATCCAGTATTTCATGTCTCTTGTCTAAAGAAAGTTATTGACACCAACGTCAGAGCACAAACTATTTTACCAGAGCTGGATAATGAAGGATCCATAATTTTGGAGCTGGAGGCAATCCTCAATAGGCACACTCGTCATCTTTTCTCCCAATCCATCACAGAGGTATTAATCTAGTGGCATAGAATGCAACCAGAGGATGCTACATGGAAACCACTCCTTTAGATTCAGCAACAATTTCCACATCTTAAGCTTTGAGGACAAAGCTTTTCTAAGAGGGAGGGGATGTTAGGAACCTATGTTTAACCCTTCTCTTTACTTTATTAGTATATTACATTTGCACACATATGCTTTATAAGTCATCTTGTGAGCATATTGTATTATCCCACATTCATGGGAAGTAATAGTTGTTTAGATTAGACTTAGTATATAAGTACGTGTTGAGGCCAATGAAGGCATCCATGAATTTATTATATTGAGCTTGCTCAAAGGAGGTTTCCCCCTCAAAGTGGCATGCGATCGATAAATTCCTTCTACATTTTTGCTATTTCTGTTATTTCATGTATTTTTCATTATATTGTTGTAGGAGGTTCCTCTCAGTAGGTCACTCAACAAGTGCTCTAACTTTCTCAGGGTCCATCTTCAATCCTTTCGCAGAAATTACAAATCCCAACTATACCAATTCTTCCTTCATGAAACTACACTTCTTGATGTTTATCAGCAATTTCTCTTCTCTCAACCTCTGTAATACTTGTTTCAGGTGCCACAAATGTTCTTCTTTTGTCTTACTAAAAATTAAAATATCATCCAAATAAACAATAATAAACTTACCAAAGAATTTTTTCAAAACTTCATTCATCAATCTCATGAAAGTACTCAGTGCATTTGTCAATCCAAAAGGCATCACTAACCATTTATACAATCCTTCATTTATCTTAAAAGTGATCTTCCATTCATCTCCTTTTCTAATTCTGATCTAATGATATCCACTCTTCAAGTCTATCTTTGTAAAATATTTGGCTCCACTCAAACAATCCATGATGTCATACATCCTAGGTAAAGGAAATCTATACTTAACTGTGATCTTGTTTATTGCTCTAGAGTCTGTACACATTCTCCATTCTCCATCTTTCTTTGGGGTTAACACTGCAGGTACTACACAAGGACTCAAATTTTCTTTGATCAAACCTTTCCTCAACAATTCATGTATCTATCTTTTCAATTCTTCATTCTCTACTAGTGTCATTCTATGTGCTGCTTTGTTAGGCAAACTAGCTCCAGGTATAAGATTCATGTGATGACTGATACTCCCAATTGGTGGCAATCCTTCAGGTACATTATCTGATATGATGTCTTCATACTTTGTCAAAAACTCAATTATCTCTCCAGTTGTGATTCTTTAGTTTCTATCTTCAGGTTTCCAGGCTTCTTAGGAATCAAAGCATAACACATATTCTCATGTCTCAAACCATCCAAAAATTTTCTTCCATCTACCAAACAGATTCTAGCATTCCCACATACTTCACTATTAGGTTCATATTCCAAAGGAATCAAAGTAATTCTCTTTCTATTTGATGTTACAGTATAGGTGTTCTTTCTTCCATCATGTATAGCCTTCCTATCATACTTCCATGGTCTACCCAACAATATATGGCATACATCCATAGGCATAATATCAAACAATACTTCATCATGATAAGATCCAATATGAAATTTCACCAAACATTGTTCACTCACCAGTACCTTATGATCATCCTAAATGCATGCTATCTGATATGGCTTAGGGTGTTTCAATCTTTCTAACTTTAGCTTAGTCACCATCTCCTCTGAAACTAAGTTATTAAAACTACCACTATTAATGATTATTTTACAATATTTACCTCCTGATTTACATCTGGTTCTGAACAAACTTTTCCTCTGTGATGGTTCCTCATTTGTCTCTGCTTGAAATAGTGCTCTCCTCATGACTAGTGATTCTCCTTTCTTAGGTTTACTAATTGAATTAGGTGATCCAACATGTTCTTCTTCTATATAGGCTGCTCTTCTATTGTTCTCTATCTTCTTTCTTGTACTTCCTTGGTTACATTCAAATGCTCTATGTCTTTCACCTCCACACTTAAAATAGGTTCTTCTAAATGTTCTACTATTAGGTCCTCTTCCTTCTCTTCTGTATCCTTCACTTCGGTATGAACTAGGGTTTCCTCTGCGGTAGAAATTTCTGTCATCTCTCTGGTATGCATTATTATCTCTATCCTCCTTTTTGAATGTGTTATTTTGTCTGTTCTTCTCTACATATGATCTCTCTCCTCTGGAAAATGTTCTACCTCTCTAAAATTTACCTCCTCTACCTCTCTGTCTTTTCTCATTCTTCTTGTTCAACTTTTCTTCAACTTTTAGGGTGAACTAATATGCTTCTTCCAATGTTGTCATTCTCACAAAACTTAGTTCTTCTTGAATTTTCAATCTCAGTCCATTGATGTATCTAGCCATTTTTTCTTTGCTTGCTTCACTATGTCTCATCCTTATGATCATCTTATAGAATTTTTCAGTGTACACCTTCATTGATTTCTCCTTTTGTCTCAAGTTTTGCAATCTTTTCAACAGTTCCAACTCATAGTTAGCAAGTACAAACCGATTCTTCAACTTTGTCACCATTCTATTCCACTTTGTAATTTTCTCTTTTCCTCTTCTATTTCTATCCAATTGAACTTCTTTCCACCAAATAGCAACATGTCCTTTCAACTTAGTCTTTGGAAATTTCACCTTCCCTAGATCTTTGACTTCTTCATACTCAAAGTATTCTTCTAGCTCATTTATCCAATCAATCAACTCCTCAGGATTCAAATTGCCAGTGTGAATCGATACATCTGTTGATCACAAAGAATACTGAGAGGGGGGGTGAATCTATATTCTGTAAAACTTTTCTTTCACATATTTATTAATCCATTTACCACATTCAATAGTATGAAAGAAAAAAAAACATAAGAAGAGAAACCACAAATTCATAACACATAGACACTAGGATTTTTATGTAGAAAACCCAAAATGGGAAAAACCACGGGGAGTGTTAGCTCACAATATATTATGATAACAATACAAAATTACATGAAGGTGTTAGCAAGAGACACTGCTAGGCATGTCAGGTGTTGTCATTGATGGTAACTAAATCTATCTTACACATCTGCATTGCATCATCTGATCATACCGGAAGTCAGATTGTAGATTTGTCTAAGTCCAGATAGATAGGAACAGAGTATATGACAAGGTTTAGTATTTTGGTCAGTGTTTCTCAATAGTGAATCATATTGTGTTGCAGATTTGAGGGAATGTTAAGGGATGTCAGGGCTACCCAAATCCAAATATTTAGCCTCTGGTGATGAAGGGATTGAAAGTTGCAAGCATCTAAGTATCAGGATTTGGTTAGATAGTGCATTTTGGTGAAGAACAGGCTGACCTAGTGTTTGATCCTTGTGCGGATTAAGACAAGTTGTTGGTTGAGTAATTTATGAGATCCAGAGGTATTGGTCGACATGTATGATGACTTGAACACATAAGTTTTGGTCTGCATTAATATTTGTGCATGGATTCAGCCGACAAAACAATGTTCTTGAAAAAGGTTCTAAGTTTTCTTGAAGCCAACTGCAATTGATGAAATCTCATGAACTGAATATATAAGATCGATGGATTCAAGAATTTTGGTGTGTGATTGTGTGAATGTGATGGAATAGGTCCGAAGAAAGGCAAAATCAAGTGTGATGCAAGGAAATCTAAGTTTAGATCATGGCAGAATAGTGAAATAGGGCAGTGAGAGATGAAGTGTGCAAAGTCAGTATATTGAGCCGAATTGGAACTATAATCTTGCATTGTTAGATGCTTTTCTTCAGTTCAAGTATTTTTGTGAACTCTTTGAAATTGATCTTGTAGGCAGTGAGCCTCCTTTGAGCAATGAGCTCTGGGCAGTGTACCTGAAGGCATGTGCCTTCACATTTGTAATACTTTTAATAGAGTATAAAATCCTGTGGGTTAACCCCCACCATGGTTTTTCCCTTAACCGGGTTTCCATGTAAAAATCCTGGTGTTCATTTGTGATGATCCTGTTGTTGCTGTTCTTATGTTCATGCTTCTTTCTTTTGAATGTATGTGCTAAATTATTAAAGGAACATAATAATAAGTTTTGCAGAACACTGATTCACTTCCCTCTCAGTGTTCCTTAATTCCAATAATTGGTATCAGAGCGAGGTTCCTTCGAAGAAGTTTAACAGCTTAAGGAAGATCTAGGAAAGTGTTTCAATGGGTTCATTTAGGTATTCTGCTAACTTCAATGAACAACTTCAAGTTGTTTTAGAAGACCTTGATCAGTCTAGAGTAGAAGTCAAAGAACTGCAAGAGAACCTTAAAGATGCTAAGGATTTTATTGAGACTTTAAAAGAGAAACTAAGCAAATCTATAGAAAAGAGGAAGGAGCTACTTCAGCAATTAACAAATCAGAAGGAAGACAATAGCATGGATGAAGCTCTGAAGGAGAAGACAAAGGAATGTGAGAAGATGGAAAAAGAAACTGTTGTCCTAAAACATGAGATGGAATCCGGGTGATGAGGCTAACCAAGGAAATCGAGGAAAGGAAGAAGGCTGAAGAAAACCTAAATCAGAATCTAAAAGAAAGACTAGAAGAATGTTGCAGATTGGATAGATTTATTAGCCTTCTAGAGTCTGATCTACAAGAATCCAAAGATAATGAGGAATAACTTGAAAAGAAAATTATCATTCTCAAACATGACCTAGAAGATACAGATGAATACAAAGAGAAGTTCAAGATAAGCTCAGTTAAACTTGAGGTGTTGCTTGATAGTCAGAAGAAGGTAGATGATAAGCATGGTCTGGAATATGAGAAAGGTGCAAGCTCTAGATCTGGTCAAAGAAATTATGCATCAAGGAATCAGAGAAACAGACCTAGAAGACCTTCAGTCAGACAGCCTAATGCTCAAAGGTATCCAACCTTCAATGGAAATTGTTTCAATTGCAATAAATTTGGTCATAGAGCTACATAGTGTAGAAGTAGAGTGAATCAAAGTGGTCCATCCTTCTCCAGTAAATGCTTCAATTGTAAAAGGTATGGTCATAAATCCAATGAATGCAAAAGTATGATGATGAATAACTATAACAACAGAGGAAATGTCAATTCTTTCAATGGCTATTGTTTTACATGTAATAGATTTGGACACATGGCTAATAAGTGTAGATCAAGAGGAAATAAAGCAAATAAGCAAAGAAATGTTGAGTTCTTTAATTGCAATAGATTTAGTCATATTACAAGATTATGCATAAGCAGGAATGATGATAGAAAAGGTCTAGTAAATAGAAACCAAAATGAGAAGAGACAAGATAAAGGCAAGGGCAAAGTAGATGTGAATAAGATCTAGAATGAAATGAACAAAACATGGGTGAAGAAAGATGTAAAGATTAATGGTGATGGGTCCACATCAGAATTCGGTGTTGATAATTCCTCCAGGAATTGAAATAGGAGCTCTGGCTCAGGGGGAGCTGCATTGAAAATATAACTCCCCCTGTCAGTAAGTGGGTGCCTGAATCTGACATGATGAATGAAGATAAAGAAGCCTATTGCAGATCTGTTGAAGCAAATTCTGGAAGAAAAAAAGCTAATGAGATCGATTGCAGAGCAATTAAAGATTGACTATATTCAGAAACAATGTAACCAGATGAATTAAGGAAAAGCATTTTTTACAATGATGGATTTCACTTTGCGGAGCATAAAAGGTCACCCACTCAACTTTTGAATCACTTTGTATTTGAAGAGAACAAGGGGAAGAGCACTTGAGCTGAGATTTCAAAGATTTGAATTGTGAAAAAGTGAATTCAACAACTAACCCTAATCCCGTGGAGAAAAAGGTATTCTTCTACAAAGCTTTGAACTTGTGATATTTTTGAAATGGCTACTATGTTGGTTGTTGATATCACCGAAAGGCCTCGACCTAAATTCAAAAATCATCCATACAAATCTGTAGAGGTCGATCCGTTAGGTGCCCTTTCTAATGTTCTGCATGGTGTGTTGCACATAGAAGATATTAGGGCTTACATTCATGCTAGCATAGATGAGATTGGTAATTTAGAGTTAGTGGATTTGTTTAAGAATCACCTGAGGGATGAGATATATGGTCTTAAACTTGAGTATAAGGTGCTGCAAGATAAACATTTCATTTAGGTTATTGGGTTTTTGTCCTTCGATGAGGATGAGTGGGTCTGGTATGTACTGAGTCAGATGCATGTTGAATTCATGTGGTTGATGAAACCCTTCAAGATCACCAAGGACACCATCAAGGCCATGATAGGGCTAAACTCATCCAGTGGACTGCCAATGTTGAAGTCAATAAAGAATCAAACTGTAACTGATGCTACCGATTCTAGGTTTGACAAAAGGGTAATGATAATAAATGACATCACTGATCTGGATGTCAAATTTGCATCAATGGTGATTGGATACAAGATATTGTTGATTTAAGGATAAACAACTGAGAGGGGGGGTGAATTAGTTGTCACAAAAAATATATTCCTTATTTACGTAAAACCTTCTTATTTTTCAATAGCATATCAAAGATTCAATCATGGAAGCATAATACAATAATTCAAGAGCAGAAATAAACTCAACACAAATAACACCAAGAATTTAATGTGGAAAACCTAGTTAAGGGAAAAACCATGGGGTGACTAACCCAAGATTATATTCTCTATTAAAATAATATGAAGAATGAAATGGTGCTTGCCAATTAGGGCTCACTGCCTAAGCACACTGCTCACAAGAGGCCCACTACCTACAGGAGACACACTGTCTACAAAAGAGAATAAATATTACAAACTTGAACTGGAAGTTAGCATCTTCACTATGCTTGAGTCAGTTCCATTAAAGTTCAACACCTCTGCTCTACTTTTTTCTCCTCTCCTTTACCACCTTCTCATCATGACCACACTTCATACATTTGAACAACTTTGCAACTCTTATTTATACATGACATCAACTTTGGAATGATCATCAAAGTTAGCACAGCATAGACTTACTTTATTACAGAGCAATTACAAAAATACAACTTGACTCATTACAAAGACTTCATGCGCGTTACTATACTATTAGCCACGCATAGCTAGAACTTTAATCTTCTTCAAGGAACATGCCATGCTTCACAAAACATCTTTAAGATTATCTACAACATGTGCAAATCCTCTAGTCGGCCAAGACTGGGAAGAACACCATTACCCAAAGATAAATCTTCAATTACAAGCTCAATCTTCAATGCGGATCACCAACACAAACTGGACACAATTTGGAGACCTTAACAAGCTTTCTTGAATCACCAAGAACATCTGTACCACTTCTACTTACTGTAATCATTTGCATCTTCATCTGGAATCTCAAGAACATAGTCGATCATCACTGTCACATTAGAAGGATCACTTGTGGACCTCCAAACCATAGACCAATCGAGTTGTTAATTCAAATTAGCTTCCCAAACATGCCACCAGGACCATAGAACATGACGTTGCATTTCCAGATCTCACCAGACCTATTTGAGCCACTCTATCACCACTAGATAGCTATTGGAACAAGTTCTACTCATATACCCATAACTTTTTTAGATCTTCATGCGGACCTCTAAAATCTTGACTAGACAACCTTTAGACACAAATGTACAAACCCTTTGATACACATACTCTAATCTTCAACTATTTGGTATCTTTTCTTCATAGGACCTCATTGTCTTCACTGTTCTTCTCTATTTCTGATGGGGGTAATTTTCTCAGTATCCTCAACACATAACTCATCCAATTCTTGACATCAATGACCACCGTTTAGGGCCATACTTGCAACAATCTCCCCCTTTGTCATTAATGGAAACATATGATGTGAAAAACTATTTTAACCATTGAGACAAGAACTTGTCCTTACTAATTGACATAGCTCCCCTTATCATCAACAATCATTCACATGTCTTCTCTTCCTCTACTGCTCCCCCTTTGATGAGTAACCACTTTTTGTTTTTCACATGTCTTCTCTCCCCCTTTGACATGAATGGCAAAGGGCACATACTTGTAACCACTTCTCATGCTTTAGAATCATACTGACTGCTCCCCCTGAGTAGCAGCCACCTAGCATCAATCCAGATCATAACATATGACTATGAAATCCACCAGACAGATGCACATCAGTGCACTTTAATTCAAAACCGGACGGGTAATAACCCCTAACTTCTCCCTGAGATACTCAAAAGCATCCTTTGGTAGAGGTTTGGTAAAAATGTCTACAATATGATCCTTTGAGGGCAAAAACTCTAATCTAACTTCATTCTTGTTCACCCGCTCTCTTGAAAAGTGGAACTTGATGGATATTTGTTTTGTCTTTGAATGCAACACTAGATTTTTGGATATATTTATTGCACTTGAGTTATCACAGAAGATTGTGATAGGTTCTTCATACTCCACTCTGATGTCTCTTAACATTTGCTTCATCCACAATACTTGAGTGCAACTGTACGCTGCTGAAATATACTCTGCTTCTGCAGTAGACAAAGATATTGCCTCTTGTTTCTTGCTTAGCCAAGAAACCAATCTTTTCCCTAAAAAGAATGCACCACCACTGGTACTCTTACAGTCATCCACATCACCTGCCCAATCAGCATTAGTATAAGCATGAAGAGAGAAATCATGATCCTTGGGATACCACAATCCATACTCAACTGTTACCTTCAAATATCTGAGAATTCTCTTGATTGCCATGACATGAGATTCTCTAGGATCATCTTGAAATTTGGAAACAAGACCAACAACATTCATAATGTCAGGTCTAGTTTGAGTGAGGTAGAGCAATCCTCCAATCATAGACGTATAAGTTTTCTAATCATCTTTAGGAGATTCAACATCTTTACTCAACTTACATCTGATAGCCATGGGAGTATTCATTGCCTTGAATCCTTCGTCCCAATTTTTTTCAATAATTCTTTCACATATTTGGTCTGAGATATGAAGATTCCTTTCTTTGTTTGAGTGATTTGTAGACCCAAGAAGAAATTCATTTCACCAAACATGGACATTTCAAATTCACTTTTCATTTGATTTGCAAAAGTTTTGCACATACTATCCTTTCCTCCAAAAATAATATCATCAACAAATACTTCAACAATCAAGATATTTTCATGATCAATCTTAAAATATAGATTACTATCAGTAGTACCTTTGTTGAAACCAATTTTTAGAAGATGTCTGTCTAACCTTTCATACCAAGCTCTTGGGGCTTGTTTGATTCCATACAATGCCTTTAATTTGCAGACCATATCTCCATTATTAGTCAGTTGAAATCCATCTGGTTGCTTAATGTATACTTCTTTTAAATCACCATTTAGGAAAGTAGACTTGATATCCATCTAATATACCTTGAAATTTTTGAAGGCAGCAAAAGCAATAAATAGTCTGACTGCTTCAATCCTTGCCACCAGAGCAAAAGTCTCTTCAAAGTCAACTCCTTTTACTTTAGAATAACCTTTCCAGACCAATCTGGCTTTGTTTCTTATTACCTCACCATCTTCATTTAGTTTGTTCTGGAAGACCCACTTAGTCCCAATCACATTTTTGTCCTTAGGTCTGGGAATAAGATCCCGAGTGTAATTTTTTTCAATTTGCATCAATTCCTCCTTCATTGCTTTAACCCAACTTTCATCATTGCATGCTTCATTTATTGTTTTTGGTTCAACTTTTGAAATCAGACAATACTTCACTGAATCTTGAGCAATATTTCTTCTTGTTTGAACACCTTTGCTTCTATTCCTATAATTTGGTCTTTAGAATGATTCGGTCTTACATACCTGGGAGTTTTGGGAATCACTTACATTTCTAATTCTTAGACAGGTTCATTCAAGCTTGTTTCTTCTTCTTGTGTTTCTAGATTCTCTGGATCAATCTAAATTTGGACTCGAGTTTGGACTTGTTCTTCTTGGTCTGAGATATCACTTTGATCATCAGCTTCATACTCATAGTACCTTGAGGGATTTTCCATGCCTTCATCAACTTTCACATTTGTGCTTTTTACAATCTTTCTTAATCTCTTGTTATAGCACCGGTAAGCTTTGCTTTGAGTAGAATAACCTAAGAATATTCCTTCATCACTTCTAGCATCAAACTTGCCAAGGTCTTCATCTCTTTTGATATATAATTTTCTACCAAAGACTCTAAAATACTTCATAGTAGGAGTGATGCCAAACCAAAGTTCATAACAAGTCTTACCAGTCTTACCTCTGATTTGTACCCAGTTAAGAGTATAAACAGTTGTGCTCACATCTTCTCTCCAATAGATCTGAGGAACATTTGCTTCCATCATCATAGTCCTAGAAGCTTCCTGGATGGTCCGGTTCTTTCTCTCCACTACTCCATTCTGTTGTGGAGTCCTTGGAGTGGATAACTATATTTTTATCCCATGTTTCTCACAGAATTCAATGAACTCTCCGGATGTGAATTCTCCACCTCTATCAGATCTGAGGCATTTTATTTTTATGCCAGTTTCATTTTCTACCATAGCCTTGAATATTTTAAACTTCTCAAGTGCTTTAGATTTTTCTCTCAAGAAAGTCACCCACATCATCTCAGCGTGGTCATCAATCAGCAACATGAAATATCTATCTCCTTGTAGACTCTTGATTCTTGTCGGACCACATAGATCAGTGTGCACCAAGTCCAACAATCTGATTGAAGAATGTTCCTTACTTTTGAATGAGACTCTATTCTGCTTACCTAACTGACATTCCTTGCACAAGCTATTAGTAGGTTTCACCAATCTTGGAAGATCTTATACAGCCTGGGTATTGCTTATCTTAATGATATTATCAAAATTCACATGACACATTCTCCTATGCCACAACCAACTCTGATCAATTTGACCAAATAAGCAACTTTTTCCAGTACCAACCAAGTGAAAGATGTTACTTTTTGTCTGAGTACCAGATGCAATCTCAGTTCCAGAGTTTTCAAAGATCTTGCATTTTCCATTTTTTAACCAGAGATCATAGCCTTTGTCTACCAGCTGGCCAACACTGAGAAGATTATGCTTTAAACCTTCAACATATAGAACATCATCAGTTTTGTTCTTTCCATCAAAAGAAATGGTTCCTCTACCTTTAATTCTACTAGCAGAATTATCTCCAAATTTTACAACTCCACTTTCATATCTTTCCAGGTTTATGAACTTATTCTTGTCACCAGTCATATGGTGAGAGCATCCACTATCATTGACCCATTCATCCTTTTCTTCAACCTGAGTAGCCAGAGCCCTTTCTATCTTAGGATTGGTGTATTCAATAGGCAATGGATCTTCTTCCTTAATGGCAATAAACACCTAGTCACTTCTGGATTTGGTTCCTATCTCAGATTCATCATCTGTTACTCCATCATCATCTTCTTGAACATAGTAACACTTCTTTTAAAATCTTGATCTATTACGGTTAGGCCTTGAAAATCTTTCTAGACACCTTGAGGCAAAATGACCAATCTTGTTGCAATTGAAACATTTGAAGGGCAGGTTTCCTTCATACTTATCGGATCCTTTTGGCAATCTCTTGGCAATAAGGGCTTCAAGTTGTACAGCTTTTGACTCATCTTCTTCTAGATCCTTTCTTTCTTTATCATACCATGTTGATTTCTTTGAGGAATTTTCTCCTAGATCATATCTTTGTTTGCCTTTTACAGACACACTAGCTTTGAATGCATAATTAGTCTTGGGAGGTGCATCTCCCAACTCAGCCAATTCAAATGCAACTAACTTTCCACCCAATTGATCCCTAGTAATGTTTGATATGTTTGTGAGAAGGAGGTAGGGATCGGAGAACTTTGGCAACAATCTCATCTTCATCCAATGTTCCACCAGCACATCTAATGCCATAAACAAGCTCATTTACACTTGTCATAAATGTAGTGATATTTTCATCTTCACTCATCTTCAAGCTTTCAAACGTTCCTTTCAGACTCTATAACTTTGCACATTTAACATAGTTGTCTCCTTCATGTAGAATCTCCAGCTTTGTCAAAATTTTATAGGCAGTTTTCAATCCCATAACATTTGTCAGTTCTGTATCAGACAAGGCACTTAGTAGGGCTTCTTTAGCTCAAAGATTATTTTCAGCATCTTTCATTTCATTTAGAGTTGTCAGACCATTCTTTGGAGGAATATACTCAATTGTAGTAATTGTCCAATACTGCTCTCCCATGCATTGCAAGTGACATTCTATGTGGTTTTTCCAAAAAGTGTAGTTTGTTCCATCAAACCTTGACTATCCTTCTTGTAGGATGACATCCTGGATCACCTCAAGCAGTTAAGCTTCTTTTAGAGGAACCTTGCTCTGATACCAATTGTTGATTTAAGCATAAACAACTGAGAGGGTGGGGTGAAGCAGTTGTCACAAAAATTTTGTTCCTTATTTACTTAAAACCTTCTTATATTTCAACAGCATATCAAAGATTCAATCATGGAATCATAATACAATAATTCAAGAGTAGAAATAAACTCAACACAAATAACACCAAGAATTTAACATGGAAAACCTGGTTAAGGGAAAAACCACAAGGTGACTAACCCAAGATTATATTATCTATTAAAAGAATATAAAGAATGAAATGGCACTTGCCAATTAGGGCTCACGGCCTGAGCACACTGCTCACAAGAGGCCCATTGCCTATAGGAGACACACTATCTACAGAAGAGAATAAATATTACAAACTTGAACTGGAACTTAGTATCTTCACTATGCTTGAGTCAGTTCCATTAAAGCTCAACACCTCTGCTTTGCTTTTCGCTCCTCTCCTTTACTACCTTCTCATCATGACCACACTTCATACATTTGAACAACTTTGCAACTCTTATTTATACATGACATTGACTTTGGAATGATCATCAAAGTCGGCACAACATACACTTACTTTATTATAGAACAATTACAAAAATACAACTTGAATCATTACAAAGACTTCATTCGCATTACTATACTATCGACCACACATAGCTGGAACTTTAATCTTCTTCGAGGAACATGCCATGCTTTGCAAAACATCTTTAAGATTATCTGCAACATGTGTAAATCATCCGGTCAGCCAGGACTAGGAAGAACACCATTACCCAAAGATAAATCTTCAAGTACAAGCTCAATCTTCAATACGGACCACCAACATGAACTGGACACAATATGGAGACCTTAACAAGCTTGCTTGAATCACCAAGAACATCCGTACTGGTGGTGCCTGCACCTGGAGTTAAGGTTTCAAGCTAAAAATCCACAGACATTTTCGTTGTAAACCTTCAAAAATTTCTAAGTCCCTCGACCTCCGGTTGTATGCATGTATCTTTGTATGTACATGGCCATTTGTATCTATGTGCAGGTGCAAGTGTATAATGGGGACGCGAAAAGAAGTTCAATTGGCTTCAAAAAGTGGAAAAAATGGTTGTATGAATCATTGTATACATATTGAGTTTGTATTTGGCATTTCGGTGCATTTCTGGAGGTAAAAAGTGGATTTACATAGCAGATTCTTGGTATATTCCGCATTTGTATCAAAAGTATTGTATGTATATGTTGTTGTATATTTGATATACAATGGGCAAGATACAACGCTGAATTTCAAAAAAAGATTCAAATCGGGTTGAATAATGGTCGGGCCCATAGGTATGCAGTGGAAGGATTGTATGTATATAGCATATACAATTTGATATACAATGCAAAACATACAATCCTGGACTTTAAATTTTATTAAATTGGGCCTGGCGAGTGCATACAAGTGTAAAGTTGAAAAGTCAAAGTGATTTCCTTTGTATCTTGTATTGTATGTATCTGCGACATGCAACAATAGATACAAAGAAATATACAAGCAGGTTGCAGTCAAAGTCAGCGATGGGGCCCACATAGTTATATGTCCCATGATTGTATGTATGTGCTATATACAATGCAATATACAAAGGCACACATATAATCCCAGATGCGAATGAAAAGTTTGTTGTGGCGGATAAGTGGCTGGGGTCCGTGAGTTGTATATTGCACATTGTATGTATGATATACAAGAGGAGTTAGATCCAAGGCCGGACCCGATGGTGATTGCAATTTGTTTCATAGTGATTTGGGGTCTGCTCTTGTATGTGGCGATTGTATGTATATATAATTGCACATACAATTTCAGATGCAAAAGATGATACATTTTCTCACCGATGGAGATGCAAATGCTCAGCAATGGTGATCCAATGAGATGCTGACATGTGTCCAAGGGTAGTTGTATGTATATACAACTGCATATACAAAGGTTTGAAGATGAAAAAGGCAAAAATGGGAAAAAAGGTAAAAGGTGTGTTCATGATGCGAAAAGTCAAAAAGGAAAAGCAACTTGCGTAGCACATTTTAATTGGTTGTGGACTTTTTAGCATGATTTGAAGCCATAGATCTCAGCAGGAAGGAGGAAATCGACATCCTGTTTCAAATTTTCAAAGCAGGAGGGGATTTTTGTGTGTTCACAGCTGCAATGCAGGTGGCAAAACTTCCTGAACACGCAAACTGCTGCATTTCCAGAAGCCGTGGGTAGGTTGGCCATTAATAGCAAATTTGTAGAGGCATGGTCGATGAATGATAGGCTACCTACCATTTTTAATGAGAAAATCTCCATTCGGCTGCGTTTTTCCCAAGTTCACCTATTTTTTCTTCCTTTTCTACCTGGAACATTGAATGTTTTAGGTGCCATTCTGATGGTGCACTGTATTTGGTAAAATTTTGAAGTGACACTGTACGTAATGCTGAGTGCACATTCTTTCTATAAAAAACAAGTTGTGTTACTCATTTTAGTGGGGTTGGTGGAAGACTTGGGCAATTTTTTTGGAGAAATAACAAAAACAGAGCATTTCTTGGCTATTCTATCTCTTTTTGTGAGTTTATGAGTTGCATTTGAATGCAGGTTGCATATATGTTCAGTTTCATGTTGTGTTTATATGAACAATGCTTCTTTGCATGTGTTTATCTATTTGCCTCCATTTGTTGTATGCATCCCTTCTTTTGAATTTGGTTGCTAAGGGTTACTTAGATTCTAGGATATAGATTTCTATATTGCATGCTTAACTTTTGACCTCCATTCAAGGAGTGGATTAAACTATTTTAGGTTAAGTATGAAGAAGATTGTATGGCAGTAGGGATGTTTGTAAGTAGAGATAGCTAAATACTCATTCTTGGGTGGTGTTTGTAAGGCAAATACCAATCCAGCCCCTTGATACTTGAATGCCAGTACAAATCATTCACTTGTATATGTCTAGTTGACTCCTTGCCCTGAGATAGGCACTGGTCTACCCTTGTATAGTAGTTATGATCCAAAACCCCCTGTCTTGCATCTAAAACATAAATACAAATCATTTCATAATTCCAACCTGTTAGTTTGTAGGAGTAGAAATAGGACTCTTGCATACTCTCATGCCTAACTAGTTAGATATGTCTAAGAACATTGCCAGCCTAGTGACTTATCTCACAAATCTTGGTCCTAAAATGAGGGTATTCTACCTGTGACTGTAAGGCTAAATCTTTCTATTGGGAGTGAGTCAAAGTTAAATCTTTAGCTATAGGGATACCCCCCTTGGTGCGGCAAAACCAGAAGTGAAGGGGAGGTAGTTCACGCAACCTCCTATATTTGTTGGTTGAATCTACCTGTGCATTGGAACTGGAAAACCCTTTCCTGATTTGGTGAAAACAACCAATAGGCACCACTTCTGCTTACTGTAATCATTTGCATCTTCATCCAGAATCTCAAGAACATAGTCGATCATCACTGTCCCATTAGAAGGATCACTTATGGACCTCTAAAACACAGGCCAATCGAGTTGTTAATTCAAATTAGCTTCCTAAACATGACACCAGGTCTGCAGAGCATGGTGTTGAATTTCTGGATCTCACCGGACCTATTTGTGCCACTTTGTCACCACTTAACAGCTACCGAAACAAGTTCTACTCATATACCCATAATGTTTTCAGATCTTCATGCAGACCTCTGAAATCTTGACTAGCCAACCTTCAGACACATATATACAAACCCTTTGATACGCATACTCTGATCTTCAACTATTTGGTATCTTTGCTTCATAGGACCTCACTATCTTCACTATTCTTCTCTATTTCTGATGGGGCTAATTTTCTCAATATCCTCAGCACATAACTCATCCAATTCTTGACATCAATGTAACATGAGTATGTTGACATCAATGACAACACCATTTAGGGCCATACTTGCAACAGATATATCATTCTAGCAGGGAAAATTCTGTATCAGGTATAGCTATCTATGCATCTTATCAAATGTTGAGAGAGAATGCTAACTATGACTTGTGTGAGTTGCTACAGAACCAGCTGATGGAAAATTTGAATAAGGTTAAGAAGGATAAGAAGAACACTTTCAAATATGGTATGTTGGTCCTGTGTTTGTTCTTTTATTTCATGAATGAGTTGCTCGGGAAGAAAAGCATGTATTGGACTAGTGATAAGCTTGTTGCCATACAAATAAGAGAACACTTGCACAACATTGGTGACCTCAATGCCCAAAGGACTACCATTTGGGGATATTTCAAGAACTTCTCGAATATGATACAATCAAGGGAAAGAATCCCTAAATCTGTGGTTAACAAATACAAGAATATAGTTTGTTTTATGGTGGATACAAATCAATGTTTAATGGAAGCAGTTGAATCAAGAACTATGTCGATTATGCCCATGTGATATGAAGTTGATGAGCAAGTATTGGTTATGTATGCTCAACACCTTTTGAGCAAACCAAAGGACACCACAGTTGAAATATTTGGGACATATGATGAGCTAAATATGAAACTGCATGTTGAGCTTCAGAGACCTGAATCTAAGAGGAAGATCCAAAGGCAAGTTGAGATGTTTGCAAAAAGTATTGGAATAACCAGAGAAGCTGTGAAACAAAACAAAGAAAGGATAGAGAAAGCTAATAAGGAGAAGCAGGATAGGGGACAGGGAAGTGTTCTGGTAGAATCCCCTTCTAAATCAAGGACTACTAGGAGTTTTGGTACAACCTCTGATACATCTCCTATTGCAGAGAAATTCAAAGAAAAACCTACCAGTAAGGAAGGAAAAAGAACAAACGTAATGGTCAAAAGGTCATATATCAGTGTGGAGGAGGATGAAGAAGAGACTGATTCAGATGACGAGATTAAAGTGTTGAAGGCTTCAGGAAGTAAGGTTGCTAAAGTATCTAAGGAGAAGCCCTTCGGAAGCATAAAGTGAAAGAAAGCAAAAGAATCAAATGTTGTTTAAGACAATCCTTCAGGAAGTATGAAGGTAAGTAAAAGACAAAAGATTGAAACCCATGTTAGAAACTCCACTCTGTCTGTAGAAGAAATTGTGAATGTTGTAACAATTCATGGGAATCTAAAACCTATAATAGAATATTATGACACTTTTGATGATGCAAACAAGAAAATTTTGGAGGATGCCACTATAAAATACTTGAATACATTCAATAGAGCTCTTGTGGAAATTTTGTCTAAAATCCCTAAGAGTCTAGGTAACATTTTGGAAATGAGGAAAGAAGAAACTAAAGATAAAGATTTAGAGATAAGAGAATATGTGTTGTCCACACTATGCTTGGTAATATCTAGAAAAGAAGTAGATGAAATTTCCAAAGAAGTCAAAGAGGAATTCAAAAGAAAAATCTGGTTGAATAAGCTAATGATTGGAGAACTGGATGAGGTATTCAAAGAAACAAAATAAAATTTGAAGAAAGCTCTGGACAAAAATAAATTGTATGTTGTCACAAAAGAACTGGTTGACACTGATGATGCATCTATTCCAAATGTTGAGGAGTTGAAAGAAAGTGAACAACAAGCTGACATCTCTATTCTGGAAGAGGAAACATTGAACAAAGGAGATGAAGAGATGATGAAGGAATTTTATAATGTTGCTATTGAGGATACACAAAATCATTTGGAAAAGAATGCAAAAGACATCTCTAATAAAGATAAAACAAAAGATGTCTCTGTTGATGATGCAGAGAAAGTAGAAGTGGAGAAAAAGAATGAAAATGATAAGCAAGATAATGTGGTTGACTCTGAAAAGGGAGAATATACATGCCCTAATGAGCATAAAACAAAAACATCATATTGGGCAAGAGACACTGCAGACGCAATGAAAGAAATCTTGGAGAAAGATAAAAAAGTTGCAAAAGATCTGGATATAATACAAGGTCCAATCAATTTTGATACTCGATCACCGGTATAGAAGATAAAGTTTGCCTCTTTTGCACAAGCTAAGGCTAGAGAGGAAATTTTGAAGTTCCATATAGAAGATAGTGAGTTGCTTGGTCTTGCATTTGGCATTTTGGAGAAAATCATGCCTACATTTTAGAAGGATTCATCAGCATCTCCCTCCAGTCACTTGAAGATTCTAATAAACTTTGTAAGTACTCACTTTGAGTCTTTTGAAAAGTTAGTGGAAGTCAAAGTCTGGACTGAATTTGATGATAAAAGATTTAGTGAATTGAAAAGGATGATTGGCAATGATAGAATTGTATTGGATACTAGTGTAAAGAGAATTCAAAATGCCCTCACTAAAGGAGGAGATATATGTTGGATTAGGTATGGACAACTGAGAGGGGGGGTGAATCAGTTGTCACACATTTACAGCTTTTTCTACCTTTAATCTTCCTTTACAACTTATAATCAAATTAATGAAATAAACATTTCAGCATCACATTAGTAGAAACATAAATAACACATTTGACACCAAGATTTTGATGTGGAAACTCGGTTAAGGGAAAAACCACGGTGGGGGTTAACCCACAAGAATTAATACCCTGTTAAAAGTATTTTACAAATGGGAATACACATGCATTCAGTCTCACTGCCTAGAGTTCACTGCTCAAATGGAGGCTCATTCCCTATGAAACATTACAAGAGAAAGATAGAGATTTGAACTGATTAATAGCATCTGCCTATGCATGAATTTTAGTTCTAGTTAAGTACAAAAATTGATTTTACACATTTCATCTTTGCTTCTGCTTTTCTTACTAATCTTCCTTCATTCACACTTTGAATTTCTACTCCTTTCTCACATACACCTTATTTACACATTTCTTACACACTAAATTGTCCAATTATATCAACTATATATATCTGCAACATGATCTACAATCACTCTATCAGTCAGCTTCAACAACACTTAGAACTTTTATGAATGCTCTTCTCTGTCAACTAGATCTATGAATAACTTCTGGTGCAAACCAAAACTTGCTCTTGGAAATCATTACTCATGTTGGCCACAATCACTGATCACCACCATTTGTCCAACAAGCAACTTCCATACATCCAGAAACAAGATCTTCTGCAAGGTCTATCTGTTCTAACAAACTGGAACCCGGTACTCAGATGCTAACATCTTTTGATTTCTTCATCACTGGAGGACAAAACTTTGGATTTAAAGTGTCTTTACAATGTTGTCAACTACCTTAGATCCGCAGTAAACCATGCCTTTCCACTAGAGAGATCCAGATCAAGATACCAGACTCTATTACTGCTCTGTTCTTAACTGCCTGGACTTAGATAAATTTTGATTCTGACTTCCAGTATGAACAACTTGTGTTATGTGGATGTTTGGGATGATCTTAGTTGCCATCATTGACAACACCTATCAACTCAAAGTAGTGTCTCTTGCCAACAATCTCCCCCTTTGGCATTGATAGCAACACTTAGTGAAAAATGACTAAGTGTCTTAGAATGACTCCCCCTTTGTCTGTACATTCATTCCCTTCACTTAATTTGGTGCTCCCCCTTTGCTGAATACCTCATTTTTCACTGTCCTTCACTCCCCCTTTCACATCAATGGCAAAGGGTGGGATCCGTAAGCTAAAATTCTCCAAAAATTATGTCTATACAACCGCATATGTACAACAAATCATCAAATCCTATTTACATGAACTTGAGAATGTCTGCAAAACTAGTTTTTAATTACACAAGTTCAGAGGCCCAAGTACTCTTCATTCCATCCAAAAGTGAGATGTTCCCACTCAGTAAAAATGCATATGCTTCTGCCTTTGATAGATCCAGAGGATCACTTATATGAAGTGCATTCTGGGCTTTGGATAAGGCATTATGCATGGATTCCAACTTGGGGGCAATTAATCCGCAGAGTTCACACATCCTCTTCATAGTATTGATTTTCTCTTTTTCAAGTCCCTTTATTTCATCTGTCAAGCTAATGACTTGACATTCTTGGCGTATAGGAGAAGCAGTTAGAGGATCAAAATTTTGAGATAAAACTAATATCTTTTGTTCTTGTTCCTTTATCTTCTTCTCAATATCCTCATTGACTTTAGTCCATGATAGGTAGAACTTATATATACATCTCCTCCATCACTTAGAGCATTCTGAATGCTCTTTATGCTAATGCCTAGTATCAACTTATCACTCCTTATTAGATTCTTAACTTGACTAAATTTCTTATTTAATAACTCTTTCTAAACTTTTGCCTCCACAGACTTTTCAAAGGACTCAAAATGTGAGTTAACTAAACTTACAAGATTTTAAAGATTTTCGGAGGGGGAATCATTTTGATTCTTCTAATAGGTTGGCATTAATTTCTCTAGAATTTTGGTTGCAAGCCCCAGTAGCTCATTGTCCTCCATGTGGGATTTTAACATCTTTCTCTAGCCTTTACTTGGATAAATGATGTTATTTTCATCAATTGAATTGGAGAGAGAGCATCTGGATTGGCTAGACCTTAGAGTAGCTCAGGCTCATCAAGTTCAATCATTTCCTTTTCAAGAAGACCTTTTACTATATCTATAGTGTCTCTTGTAGCCATTTCAAAACCATCCTTTTGTTCATTCGATTTCTCAAGATCTGCTTGAGGTGCTTCAACATTTGCACCATCTTCTTCTGCCTTATCTTCCTTTCCTTTTTCTTCTTCTTTCTTTGTTTTACTCTTCTCTGTGTTCTCACTAGAGGGACTCTTTCTTGTTTGTTCACCCCTTGCTACCTGATCTAGAGGGCTCTATGTGGTAGTAATATCCTCTTCTTTTTTAGAGTGATCAAGTGGTGGAGTAACCCCTACATCAATTGTTCTGTCTACCATATCAATGTCCTCCTGATTGACTTGTTCCCCTTCCTGAACTTCTCCAATATTTGGATTTGATGAATCAAGTCCATCATTGGTCTCCTCATGGATTAGTTTCAGAGGATCTAGAGTAGTACTTTGGTCATGAATTCTCTTCTTAGTTTCTTCTTTAGGAGCTTCTTGTTTTGGAGTAGGAGGATTGTCTTCTTCCACTTGTTTTTTCTGAAGCAATATAGTATTTATTTTTGTCTAAAGCCTTTCTCAAAATTTCCTATGTTTCCTTTGCAATTTCCTTAGTCTCACCAAGCATTATCTTGTTCATCTGAACCTTGCTTCTGAATGTATCTTTAACATCTCAAAGAATTTTATTTGCTTTTTTTCTGGTCATTACATGACATAAAGAGGAGAGAACATACTCTCTAAGCTCTATGTCTTTATCCTTGGTTGCTTCTTTCCCCATTTCCATTACTTTCCTTAAACTTTAGGGAGTTCTTGTAAGATTTCCAATAGGGCTCTATTGAATTTATTCAGATATATGATAATGACATCTTCTAAAATTTTCTTATTTGCTTGATCAAGATTATCATAGTAAACTCTAATAGTTTTTAAATTTCCATGAATAGTGATTGTTTTTACAATTTCATCAATAGTCATGGCGACCTTACCGGTTACTTGCTTTTTACTATCCTTATTGCTTCCGAAAGGCTAGTCTTTGGAAGTCTTTGAAGTTTGACCTTCTTGGATCTTATTTCTTTCACTTCTTCATCTGTCTCTATCTCCTCATCATCTTGTGTGCTCTTGTGAGTTCTTGTTGCCTTGGTTTTCTTTCTTTTACCTCCTTCACCGAATGATTTTTCTTTAGTTTTTGATGGAACAGGGGCAGCAATAAAGCTCCTAGTTGTTCTTATTTTGGTAGAGGTCTCTGCTGGAGCACTTCCTTGATTCTTTTCTTGCTTTTCTTTCTCAATTTTCTCTAACCTTTCCCTGTTTGTCTTTACTGCTTCTTTTGTTATACCTATGCTCTCCACATATGCTACAACTTGCTTGTTCACTTTTCTTTTTATTTCTACTTCCCTAAGTCCAATATGGATCTTAATATTTAGTTCTTCAAAAGTGTGAAACCTTTCTACCTTAGTGTCCTTAGGTTGTTTCAGCAAATGATGAGCATACATCTCCAATACATCTTCCTCAACCTCATATCCCATGGGCATAACCCACACAGTCCTTGGTTCCACTACCTCCATCAAACACTGATCTATGTCTACCATGAAATAGATTGTATCCTTATATTTCTCAACTATTGTTTTGGGGATCCGTTCCCTAGAGTGCATCATGTTCTAAAAGTTCTTAAAGTAGCCCCAGAGTGTAGCTCTTTGGGCTTTTCCATCACCAAGGTTATACAAATAATCTCTAATTTGTATTGCCATAGGTTTATCATTTGTCTAGACTAAGCCTCTTGATTCTGGTAATTCATTCATAAAATAGAGGAATAAGCATATGACTAGCATACCATATTTGAAGGAGTTCTTATCTTTTTTAACCTTTTACAGATTCTCTATCAGTTGGTTCAACAATAGCTCACACAAATCATAATCTGCATTTTCTTTTATCATCTGATATGTAGCATAAATGATTGTTCCAGAGACTGAGTTCTCCCTACTAGAGTGGTAGATCTTATAACTGATTACCATTGAGGCAAACTTGACATCTAGATCAATGATATCATTGATAGTCATAGCTCTCTTATCAAACTTCGATCCGGTGACTTTAGACATAGTTTGATTCTTAACTACCTTTAATAGAGGTAGTCCACCAGTTGAGTGCAATCTAGTCATAGCCCTAATGGCATCCTTGGTGATCTTGAAGGGTTTCATCAGCCATATAAAGTTATCATGTATTCTTCTCAGTACATACCAGACCCATTCATCCTCTTCAAAGGTTAAAGAATGGATAATGTGTGCAAGATGTTTATTTTCCAATGTTTTGAACTTAGGTTTGATGTCATAATTCTCATCCCTTAGATGGTTATCAAAAATATCCAACAGTTTTGAGTTCCCAAATTCCTCAATGTTTGTGTGTATGTAAACCCTAATATCTCCATATGAAACATAAGAAAAGGCTCCTAGCTAATCAACTTCTACAAACTTGTATGGATGTTTCTTGAATTTTGGATGTGGCCTCTCAGTAACATTTACAGCATGTGGAGTAGCCATCTTCAATAATGGAATTTGGAAAGTTTTGCAAAAAATACCTCTTTTTCGGTTTAGGGTTTTGATTTGAGTAGTTGAATGGGATTCTTTGAATTTGATCTTCACCTTTTGGTTTTCTGCAAGTTCTTTGCCTCAGTTTTCTCTTCTTCTTTATTCTAGAATGCAAGGTGTTTCAAATGATGAATCAAAAACCTTTTATGCCTTCATAAGACTTAATTTGATATTGTAATAAATGTGTTTCCCTAATACATCTGGTTACTCTATTTGTTGTACAGTTTTACATGAATTACTCCACAATTTGCCATCTCCACCTTTTTCTTCTGGAAATCCTTCCAACTATTCTGATTCAATTCAAGGTACCTTTTCTTATTGTGCCAGATCCAAGCACTCACTTACTGGCTAGGGGAATTTGATTTACAATGTTGCTCCCCCTAAGCTAAGGTCCTCAAATCAATTCTCAGAGGAATTTTCAGCACCAAATTCCGATGCGGATCCTTTACTATCATTCATATTTGTTTTCTTGACCGATATCTTGTTTATTTCATTCTGTGTCTTATTTGCATCAATTTTTTCTTTGCCTTTGTCTTTTCTCTGCTCATCTGATTTTCTGTTTACCGGACCTGTTGACGCCTGAATTGACTGGTAGTTTTTTGAAAAATTTTCATTCAGGCACTCTCCCTAAGTATCCAAAAAATGTTCTAAGTAACGGACCTCCTCAGTATTTTTCAGCTGCATCATCATATTTTCTTGAGGAGGAGGTCATCATCATCATGTTTGTTTCCATGAAGGTCAGCATCATCATGTTCTCCTTCGACCGGTTTCTCATCGTCATCATCATATTTCGCTGTCGGGTGATGTTCGGGTTTTATCCTGATGATGCTGACGAGCTACAGTGCGCCCTCATCTGCTTGCGAGGGTGATGTTTCAAAGTCTCCGGTGATCTTCCATTTATCACCTTGCGCGAGCATGATGATGATGTTGCTTATTCTTTGAATTCCTCGACCTAACTTGTTTTTTCCTAAGGGTCGTGTTCGTCATCATCATCATTTTTTTTGTTGTCATCCTACTGCTTGCGGTGGTCATCATATTTTCTGCCTTCATGATATTTTGCCGGGGTGATATTTCTATCATCGGGTGATCTTGGTTATGATCATCCTGATGATGATGTTGAAGAGTTTTAAGTGCGACCCGATATTCACTAGGGTCATCATATTTCGAACGTCAGGATGATCTTAGTCAATATCATCCTGATGATGTTGTATCACTTCTTGTTCTTTGTTTCTCATCCTGATGATGCTGACGTCATCCGTATATCAGGGTGATATTTTTCTTTCTGCCTATCTGCATCATGATATTCTGAAGGAAGGGGTGATATTTTCATATCACCCGGATATATGTTTGCTCGAGCATCATGATGATGCTGATATCAGGGAGATATCCGCCTGCTGGCTTCGCGCATTATCTACCGGGGGGTGATCTTTTCAAGCAGCATCATCATATTCAGTTATCGCCCCGATCTTATAGTGGAGCTACAGTGCAACCTGATATTTGAACATCAAGAGGATATTTCCAAATATCCGGTTGTCTTCCGAATATCATGATGATGTTAATATGATGATGATGTCATCAAGGTCCGCGGGGGTCATATTTCTAACAACTGATCATCTTGAAGAGACCTCCTGATATTTGCAAACATGATGATGACGTCATCCGGATATGAGGAGGTGTGCAGTAGGCAGATATCATGATGACGTCAGCAGGATATGATGATGACGTCATCAGGATGTCCATCGGCCAGACTTTTGTTATAAGCTCAGCAGGAGGACGTTCCTCCGAAGGATCAGGTTGTGCCGATTATCATGAAGGTTATGTTTCAAATATCATGATGACGTCAGGGTGATATTTCGAACAACAGGATATCATGCTGCTGGAGGATGATGATGATGAAGTCTATACTAGTGTCGTCGGGAGCAAAAGCACCGACATGATATATGCTCATGACCTAGTATATAAAGTGCAAAGGAGGTTGCTGCGGGGTGCATGTGGGATATTGTTATCCTGCATATTCGAAACATCATGATGATGAATCTCGGCGGGAAGCGGTTGCGACTGTCTGTTTGATGTTCTTCCCGAGGCCGCGGGTTGGTGCGCCATCAATGGCGATTGTTGCAGAGGTATGGGCGATGGCGTGGACGAATGTTGTACCTGATTGAAGATCTGAATCCCTAGGCGGCGGCGCAAAGCTCGAAAAATCTTCCTGTCTCCTCCCCTACCTGCTGCATTCAAGTTTGAGCGCCATTTCTATGGTACGGTATATCTGGCGGGAATTTTGGTCAACCTGGTAGTCAATGCTGAATACGCCCTCCTGCTATATGATGCAGATGGTGTTGATCATTCAAGGTTGTTGAAAGTTGATGATTTTTGGCTCTGTAATGCAAACCAGCTGATCTGGTTGCTCTGTACAGTTTAATCTTGAGAGTTTATGTATCTCCTATTGTAGGACTTGGCATGAATCCCCTGGTTTCATGGTTGATCTTATATGAGTAATGCTGTTTAGCATGTGTTGTGTTAATTCTGTCTCCAGTATTGCATGTATCCTTCTTCTGGATCTGGATGTTTGCTTATGTTTAGATTCTAGAGCATAGAATTCCTATGTTGAATGTCTGATCTTTTGACCTCTGCTCAAGGGGCAGATTAAACTATTTTCAGGTTGAACATTGGGAAGGGTATACTGCAGTAGGGATGCCATAAGTAGAGATAGCTCAACACTCTATATTGGGAGATATCTGTAAGGCAGATATCATGTTTGTCCCCCTGAAATCTAGTTTTAGCTATTTATGCTGATCATTCACAGGTGTATGTCTACCGACTCCAAGCCCTGGATAGGCACCAATCATGCTGTGTTCTTGTGTTATACACCATGTCCAGCTTGGCATCCAAATTCATATCAAACCATTTCATACTTCTACCTGTTAGTTGTAGGAGTAGGATTAGGAACCCCCTGCATGCTCTCATACCCAACCAGACATCATGTCCAAGAATGTTGCCAGCCTTGTGATCTATCATACAGATCTTGGTCCATACATGAGAGTATTCTGCCTGTTGTTGTCAAGTTAGATCCTTCTATCTTTGAGCTAGTCAAGGTTACATCTTGAGTTATAGGGATACCCCCCTTGGTGCGGCAGAACCAGAAGTGAAGGGGAGGAGCTCACACAACCTCCTGTATTCAGTTGGCCTGAATCTGCCTGTGCATTAGAAGTGGCAAACCCTAATGCTAATTCAGAAGAAATGTCAACAGGACCTCTTCTTCCATTGTTCTTATTTCTGTAGAATTTTGCAATATGACCAAACTTATTGCAATTAAAGCACACAACATTTCCTCTCTTATAACCTTGATTTCCTCTTGATTTGCACTAATTAGCCATGTGTCCAAATCCATTGCATGCAAAATAGTAGCCATTGAAGGAATTGCCATTAGAGTTATTCATTATTATACTTCTACATTCATTGGATTTATGACCATACCTCTTGCATTTGAAGCATTGACCAGAGAAGGATGGACCATTTTATTTTTCTCTACTTCTATACTGAGTAACTTTATGACCAAATTTATTGCAATTGAAACAAATTCCATTAAATGATGGATATCTTTGAGCATTAGGTTATCTTACTGAAGGTTTTCTAGTTCTGTCTCTCCTATTCCTTGGTTGAGAATTTTTTTGTCTGAATCCAGAGTTTTCACCTTTCTCATATCCAAGACCATGCTTGTCATTATCCTTTTTTTTCCTTCGAGTAGTGCTTCTAGTTTTGCTAAGCTTATCTTGAACTTCTCCTTATATTCATTTGCAACTTCTAGGTCATGTCTGAGTATGACAATTTGCCTTTCAAGTTCTCTCCCATTGTCTCTACTTTCTTGTAGATCAGACTCTAGATGTCTAGCTATTCTGTCCAATTTGCAATATTCTTCAGTTCTTTCTTTTAGTTTTTGATTCAACTCTTCTCCAATTTTCTTCCTATCTTCACTTTATTTGGTTTACCTCATCACCCCGGATTCCATTTCAATTTTTAGAACTTCTTTTAACATCTTCTCACATTCCTTTGTCTTTTCTTCCAAAGCTTCATTCATGCCATTTTCTTCAGGTAAACTGGATAGCTACAGAAGAAGCTTCTTTTTCCTTTGCAGAGATTTCTTTAATTTATCTTTTAGCATTTCAATGGTGTCATTAGCATCTTTGAGTTCAACTTTTAGATTACTAATTTATGTTTTTGACTGAACAAGCTCTTCCAGGGCCACCTGAAGTTGATCTTTGAATGAACCCATTTGAAACTTCTTCCAAGATCTTTTCCTCAAGCTATTAGGCTTTTCAAAGGAACCTCTCTTTGATATCAATTGTTGGATTAGGTATGGACAACTGAGAGGGGCGGTGAATCAGTTGTCACAGATTTACAACTTTTTCTACCTTTAATCTTCCTTTACAACTTATAATCAAATTAATGAAATCAACATTTCAACATCACATTAGAAAAAACATAAATAACACATTTGACACCAAGATTTTGACGTAGAAACCCGGTTAAGGGAAAAACCAGGGTGGGGGTTAATCCACAAGAATTAATACCCTGTTAAAAGTATTTTACAAATAGGAATGCGCATGCATTCGGGCTCACTACCTATGAAACATTACAAGAGAAAGACATAGATTTGAACTGATTAATAGCATCTGCCTATGCATGAATTTTAGTTTTAGTTAAGTACAAAAACTAATCTTACACATTTCATCTTTGCTTCTACTTTTCTTACTGATATGCCTTCATTTGCACTTTGGATTTCTGCTCCTTTCTCACATACACCTTATTCACACATTTCTCACACACTAAATTGTCCAATTATATCGACTATATATATCCGCAACATGATCTACAATCACTCTATGAGTCGGCTTCAACAACACTTAGAACTTTTATGAATGCTCTACTCTGTCAGCTAGATCTATGCATAACTTAAGGTGTAGACCAAAACTTGCTCTTGGAAATCATTACTCATGTCAGCCACAATCACTGATCACCACCATTTGTCCAACAAACAAATTCCATACATCCGAAATCAAGATCTGCTATAAGGTTTGTCTGTTCTACTTCTGTCTGTTCTGACAAACTAGAACCTAGTACTCAGATGCTAACATCTTTTGATTTCTTCATCACCAAAGGACAAAACTCTAGATTTAGAGTGTCTTTGCAATGCTATCAACTACCTTAGATCTGTAGTAAACCATGCCTTTCCACTGGAGAGATCCAGATCAAGATACCAAACTCTATTACTACTCTATTCTTAACTTCTTGGACTTAGATAAATTCTAATTCTGACTTCTGCTATGAACAACTTGTGTTATGCAGATGTTTGGGATGATTTAGTTGTCATTAATGACAACACCTATCAACTCGAAGCAATGTCTCTTGCCAACAATATATACAAATTTTGTTTGTCTTGGTCAACAGTAGTAGAGGACATTGAGAAGAAGATAAAGGAGACTGAGCAAAAATTGTCTAAAGTATCTCAATCATTTGATCCTCTGACAATATTGGTAGCAAGTCAAGAATGCCAAGTAATTGGATTGATTGATGAAAAAAAGAAATTTGTGAAAGAAAAGGAGAACATTGTGACAAGGATGTGTGAACTCTGGGGACTCATTTCCGTTAAGCTAGAAACAATGTTTAATGCACTGACAGAAGCACAAGATGTTGCTCTAATAGGTGATCCTACTGATGTGCAGAAGGTATAATCTTAGGCATTCTTATTCAATGGTCACATTTCCATTTTGAACAACATGAATAAGAATTGCGATAGGGAATTGGCACTATTAAAAAACACTTTTGGTGATGTATTTAAGTTCATGTAGATAAGCATTAATGATTGTTTGTATATATATATATATATATACATGGAGTTTTGTTTGAATTTTGGTATGTGGATCCTAGCCTTTGCCATTGATGTCAAAGGGGGAGTGGAAAGCAGTGAAAAATAAGGAATCCTGCTAAGGGGGAGCATTGGAAATCACAAGTGTACATAGTAAGGGGGAGTTGTTCTAACACTTAGTCATTTTTCACTAAGTGTTGCCATCAATGCCAAAGGGGGAGATTGTTGGCAAGAGACACTGCTAGGCATGTCAGGTGTTGTCATTGATGGAAATTGAATCTATCTTACACATCCGCATTGCATCATCTGATCATACTAAAAGTCAGATTGCAGATTTGTCTAAGTCTGGACAGACAGGAACAAAGTATATGAAAGGGTTCAGCATTTTGGTCAGTGTTTCTCAATAGTGAATCATATTGTGTTGTGGATCTGAGGGAATGTTAAGGGATGTTAGGGCTATCTGAATCCAAATATTTAGCCTCTGTTGATGAAGAGATTGAAATTTGCAAGCATCTAAGTATCAGCTTTTGGTTAAACAGTGCAGTCCGGTGAAGAACAGGCTGACCTAGTGTTTGATCCTTGTACCGATTAAGAGAAGTTGTTGGTTGAGTAATTTATGAGATCCAGTGGTATTGGCCGACATGTTTGATGACTTGAACACATAATTTTTCATCTACATTAATATTTATGCATGAATTTAGCTGACAGAATAGTGTTCTTGAAAAAGGTTCTAAGTTTTCTTGAAGCTAACTGCAGTTGATGAAATCTCATTAAGCGGATATATAAGATTGATGGATTCAAGCATTTTGATGTCTGTTTGTGTGAATGTGATGGAATAGGTGTGAAGAAAGGAAGAATCAAGTGAAAAGCAAGGAAATCTAAGTTCGGATCATGGTAGAACAATGAAACAGGGCAGTGAGAGATGAAGTTGCGAAGTCAGTATATTGAGCCGAATTGGAACTGTAATCTTGCATTGTAAGATGCTTTTCTTCAGTTCAAGTATTAATGTGAACTCTTTGTAATTGATCTTGTAGACATTGAGCCTCCTTTAAGTAGTGAGCCCGAAGGAATGTGCCTTCCCATTTGTAATACTTTTAACAGAGTATAAAATATTGTGGGTTAATCCCCACCGTGGCTTTTCCCTTAACCCAGTTTCCACGTAAAAATCCTAGTGTTCATGTGTGATGATCTTATTGTTGTTATTCTTATGTTCATGCTTCTTTCTTTTGAATGTATGTGGTAAATTATTAAAGGAACATAGTAATAAGTTTTGCAGAACACTGACTCACACCCCCCCTCTCAGTGTTCCTTAATTCCAATAGAAGGCTCACTGCAATAGGTTCACTACTAAAATAGAAGAGAAGATAGAAGAAGGATTGGCTCACTGCCAAGAGATGACTGCTACAAATGTATCTATAGAATGCTGGGGTGCAGTTCCATTTATAGCTCATTATACAGACTCAAATGTCTTCATAATGTCTGCTCTGCTTTTTCTGATTTGTTTTACATAGACTCTGCTCTTATGCCCTTACTATCTTTTTCTGATCACAAAATTGCCTTAGATCACACACCTATTGAATTCTCACACCTATCACACTCATTTCCCTTCCAAAGTTGAAAACTATCGAGTATATATATTTTCATCCATAATTTCCACAAACTAGGTTGGCTTGTAAAAGATAAGGTTTGTATATTCAAGTTATACCTTGTCGACTTGTTAATGTGCCCAAACAACAATGTGGACCCAAAAAAAATATAATAGTCTTCATATAGGTTAGCACAAATCATGCAACCACTTGGATTGATTGTTAAGCAATATATCTTTTCCGCATATAGGTCTAACATGTCTGTGGGCTTGTCCCTTAGGTACATACTCATCCAATTCAACTATCACATCATAACTTCCAATGAGGACCATGTGAGACTCTAAGATTCATAAATAACATTCATCATTGTCCTCTTGACACACCTTCAGAATTGCAGCACATAATAATCCTTTATATCAAAATGCGGATCTTGGAACTATTGCTCTATCTCAGTGAAATACTATCAAGCTGGAAGCTGATACTAGAGAACTTATAGAATGTGATCTGGTAAACTTCAAGGGTTGTAAGTCTAGATCTAGGTAGTCATAATATGTATCTTTGTTTCCTCAGAACTGTAAGACAAAATATACAACTATAGAGGAATACGGACCCTTTTACTTTGATACTGTGCATTGTTCTTATCTTAACTCTATTTACACGAACTTGGACATTTCACCAAATGACTTTCGGAGGAAGTCAGGACTTGAACACTGGAACATATCATCACCAAATAGCTATGAATAATATGCCTGAACCGAATATAATGATCTTCAACTGTGGAGGCATAATGACCCAAACACTGTCATTTACACTATATAATGCATAGTGTCCATACTTACTCATTTATCTTTCTGGAGTTAAGTCTCTTTGCCATGCCACTGGAATCCATTTTCCTTGTTGCCATCAATGACAAAATTAACATTCTTCAGAGCAGTGTCTCTTGCCAACAATCTCCCCCTTTGGCATTGATGGAAAAACTTAGTGAAAAATGCTTATCTTCTCCCCCTTTCTATATATACTCTATTTTTCTTCTCCCCCTTAGGTGTTTGCCCATTTTTCTCTGGTCTTCTTCTCCCCCTTTGACAGCAATGGAAAAGGTGTATGTACAAGAGTCAAAAATTTGTCAAAACAACAAGAACTACAGAAATTGTCATACTCTGCTACATATGTACAAATACAATCTTCAACTTAATTTGATGTGGGTTGTAGGATATCATTGAAAATGTTCTTGATTTGAGCTAGCTCTCTATGTCAACTCTTATTTGCATTGTCCAAAATTTGAATATGGCCATTTATGAGGAATACTAATTTCTTTGCCTTTTGTATATCAGAGGGTGTGTCTATTAGTGTACATACCTACTAGGCTTTTGCTGCAAGATTTGATATTGAATCAAGCTTAGGACTTATCAGTCCTCTCAACTGACATGTTCTATTTTTCTTTTGATCCCTCTTATTTAGTAGATTACTCAAGTCATTATGAATATTGATGACTTGTATTTCTTTGCTACTGACTGATTTAGCTACTAGATCAAATGACTTAGATATATTTATCAATTGCACCTCCAGATCCTTGATCTTTTCTTCTAACTCCCTTGTAGCTTCTGGCCATGATAAACAAAATTTGTATAGGTCACAAGCTTCTTTAATAGCACCTTGTATACCTTTTATTCCATTATCTAATAGAGTTTTATCATTTACTAACATGAACTTCAACTCAGCTAATATTTTCTCATCAAACTCTTTCTTCACTTTTGTTTCTGTAGACTTTTCAAAAGATTCAAAATGCATACTTACAAAGTTTATGAGTCCCTTGAGTGGATTTGTTGAAGACATTGAGGTATCCTTTTGATATGATGGCATCACCTTCTCCAAAATGTTGGATGCTTCACCAATTAGCTCACTATCTTGTAAGCATGACTTCAATATTTCTTCTTGTGCATTTTCTTGCACAATTGATACCAATCTAAATTTTTGCACAGGAGACATTGAGTCCAAGTTTATTAGACCTTGCAAAAACTTAGGCTTATCTAAGACTTGTCTCTCTCTTTCCAAGAATTCCTTGACAGACTCCGCAATGTCTCTTGCTATACCAAAGACTTCTTCTTCGTTTTGCTCTGGAGGATCTAAATCCATGGCCTCATTTGCATCATCCTTTTGTTCCAGTACAGAGTTCTCCTCATCTTGTTCCTCATCTTGATCATCAACTTTGTTTTGCTCAGTCTTCTCCTTATCTGTTTGGTCATTAGTTTGTTCTTCCGGAGGAAGATTTGTCTTAGATTGATCTTTAATAGTAATAACCAAACTAGTAGTAGGGACTGGATCTTCTTTCTCCTTCGGCTCTTCATCACTTTTGTCTAGTCCTTGATCCATGTTCACCTCAGGAATAGATGTATCATCTCCAATATTTATTTCTTCTCTATCATATATAGTTGGAAGATGGTATTCCTTTAACACTCTCAAAGTGATTTCCTCAGTCTCCACTACTTTCTCAATGTCATCTGACATGAGAATATTCATCCTTTTTCTTTGTTCTGAACTCATTGCTAAGTACTTTGGAGATTTTTGTTTTGTCTTCAGGGGTGATCTCCAGACATAACTTTATCAGTGTATGCTCTCTGAGTTCAATGTCCTTTGCCATAGCAGCTTCTTTTCTTACAAACATGATACTACCCAAGTTGTCTAGGAGATCAGTAATAATCTCAATGAGGGCTTTATTGTATATGTTCAAGTATTCTACAGTAGCATTTTCAATGATCCTTTTATCTGCATCATTATATTCATCATATAATTGGGCAATAGGTTTTAGATTTCCATCAATTGTAATGGCCTTTAAGACTTCCTCTAAACTCATTGTAGCATGTTCTTCCACAAGATTTGTCTTCTTTTCCTTCTTCCTTCCTTTGCTATCAGAGGGTTTGTCTGGCTTGGTATCGGAGGCTTTACTTAACTTAGCCTTCATTTTCTTGACCTCCTCATCTAATTTTGTTTCTTCCTCATCAACTTCTATTCTGACATGCATTCTTTTGGCTTTTGATTTCTTTCTCTTATGTCATGTGGTAGGGGCATCCACACTTGCAGAGGGTGTGGAACTAGAGGAAATAGATGCAGCTTCTGTAGAGGTAGATCCTCTAGTTCTTTTTGTTACTTCAAGATTTCCTAACTTCTCTTTAGGCTCTTCTAGAGCCTTAATCAGTTCACCATCTTTCTCTTCTTTTACTTCCCTTTCTATTTGTGCCATTTCTCTTGTCTCTCTAACTTGTTCTTTGGTAAAACGCTGTTTCAAGGCATAATCCTCTACCATCTTCTGGGCCTTCTTCAAAATTTTTGGTTTTCTTACTTCAACATGGATTTTTTCTGATAGCTGCTCATATGTCCCAAATCTTTCTTCTTTGGGGTCCCTCAGTTTGCTTAGCATATGTTGGGCATAATTGTCAAGTAGCTTTCCATCTACTTCATAGCCCATTGGCATAACACACACTATTCTAGGCTCAATGGCCTCCATCAAGCATTGGTCTTTTATCACAATGAAGCATATGGTGTCCTTGTATTTATCAACAACCGATCTAGGGATCTTTTCCCTAGATTGCATTAACCTTGGGAAGTTTTTGAAATAGCCCCATAGGGCTAAGTTTTGTGCATCAATATTTCCTATGATGCTCAACTGGTTTCTAATCTGTATTACAACAGACTTATTTGTAGTCCAAAATTGATTCTTCATGCCTGGTAACTCTTGCATAAAGTAGAAGAACAACCACATAATTAATGTACTAAACTTGAAGGGATATTTTCTTTCTTTTGTTTTCTTTAGGTTCTCCATTAACTACTGTTGGAGTAGTTCACATAGATCATACTCTGCATTTTCCTTAACCATTTGATAGGCAGTGTATATGGCAGTGCCATAGATAGAGTTCTCATGGTTTGTGAAGTAGACCTTGTAGTTGATCACCATGGATGCAAACCTAACTGCATGATCTTCAATATCACTGATTGTCAATGCCCTTTTATCAAAATTTGCTCCGGTGGCTTTCATCACTATATCATTTTTCACAGCCTTCAATATAGGCACTGTACCAATAGAGTTTAATCCTGTGACTGCCCTTATGGCATCTTTGGTGATCTTGAATGTAGAGTTAAGCCACATAAATTCATCATGAATTCATATTAAGACATACTAGACCCATTAATCTTCTAAAAAACTGGAAAATCTGTATACTGAATGAATTTCTTCTTTTCCAATACTTGGTATTCTTCCTTCAACCTAAGTTGATCACCACTTAGATGTCTCAGATACAAGTCTGCAAATTAACTATCTTCATGTTCTTCTAGGGCAACATGAATATAAGTCCTAACATCTTTTGCATGCATCACACTGAACAAAATCTCTAAAAAATCTACCATTTGGATTGACCTCTATTGATTTGAATGGATGCTTCTTGAATTTTGGCCAGGCTCTCTCAATTATATCAATCACTTGTGGTGTTGCTCGTTTCACAAAGATTTAAATAAATTCACAATAGGGTTTTCAATCTAAAAAATACCTCTTTTGCCAAATTAGGGTTTTACTTGATCTTTCTTGAATTGCTTTGGAAATCACTATAGTTGCTTGGAATTTCACTTCAGTTCACCTTAGACACTTGAGAGCTTGAATGCAAAATGAATTGTCTGTCAAATGAGCTCCTTTTTAACCCTTTATTTGTCTTGACTTGATTGCCATAAATGTTATCTTTCAAAAAGCTGTCACACTCTTCTTTCTTAAGAACAGTCAATCTGGATTGCTCCGCACTGTTCAACATTTGATCCTTTTCTTCTGGGATTGCTTTCAAAAGATCTATCATGTGAAGCTTTTCATCATATTTTCGTGTTGGATCTCAACACTAACTATCTGGCTAGGGGATTAAGATTTTCATTTCAGCTCCCCTTGAGCCAGAGCTCTCAATTTACTTCCCAAAGGAAGTATCTACACCAGAAGCTGGTGCGGACCCATCCTTGATCTCATTAACATCCTTCTTAATCTAGACCTTGCTCATTTCCTTCTTGATCTCCACTAGATTAATCTTGTTCTTACCTTTATCTTCTCTCTACTATGTTTTTCTCTTTTCTATAGGATAGTCTCTTTTGTCATTCTTGCTTCTGTAGAACCTTGCAATATGTAAAAACATATTGCAATTGTAGCATACCACATTCCTTTGTCCCTAATTCCTTTCATAGATTGGTTTTATCCTTGATATATATTGATTAGCCATATATCCAAATCTATTGCATGTAAAACACTTTCCATTGAATGATTAAGTATTCCTTGCATTGTTAAAACCATTCCTTACCAGACTTCTACATTCATTTGATCTATGACCAACTTTCTTGCAATTGAAACATTGACCAGAGAATGATGGAACATTCTGATTCATTCTACTCCTACACTAAGTAGTTGTATGACCAAACCTATTGCAATTAAAACAATGGCCATTAAAAAGATGGATACCTTTGAGTATTTGGCTGCCTAACCAGAGGTCTTCTAGGTCTTCTTCTCTGATTCTGAAACTGGTTGCCTTTGTTTTTCTTTATCTTAATGTTTGCTTGACCTAATTTTGAACTTTCTCCTTTCTCAAATCCCAAGCCTTGCTTGTCATCTGGACTCTTCTAACTTTCAATCAACTCCTAAAGCTTTGTAGAGCTTATTTTGAATTTTTCTTTATAGCTATTTGCTACGTCCAAATCATATTTCAAGAGTAATACATCTTTTGCCAACTTTTCACATTCCTCAGACTTATCCTTCACAACCTAATTTAGATGATCTTCAACCTTTGTTTTTTCTTCAACTAGCATAGATAGACTATCTATGGATTCATTTGCTACTTTTAATTGTTCAATTAGCTCTTTCCTTCTATCTCGAGACTTCTTGACATTCTCCTTTAGTTTTAGAATGCAATCATTAGCTTCTTTGATATTTTCCACTAAATCTTTGATATCTGCCTCAGACTTGTCAAGATCTTCAAGAATAGCTTATAGTTGTTCATTAATGCTACCTGGATAACTTGCTTCTGAAGAACCAAGATATCTTCTTGCTGCCAAGAGTTCACCTTCCTAGATCTTCCTCAAGCTATTAAACTTTTTCCAAGGAACCTTGCTCTGATACCAATTGTTGATCACAAAGAATACTAAGAGGTGGGGGTGAATCAGTATTCTATAAAAATTTTCTTTCACACATTTATTAATCCATTTACCACATTCAATAGTATGAAAGCAAAAAAAACATAAGAAGGTCAGCCACAAAGTCATAACACATAGACACCATGATTTTTACGTGGAAAACCCAAAATGGGAAAAACCATGGTGAATATTAGCTCATAATATATTACAATAACAATACTGAATTACATGAAGGCTCACTGCTTGAGGACTCACTGTCCAAAGAAGTGCTCACTACAATAGGTTCACTACCAAAATAGAAGAGAAGATAGAAGAATGATTGGCTCACTGCCAAGAGATGACTACTACAAATGCATCTACAGAATGCTGGGGTGCAGTTCTATTTACAACTTAGTATACAGACTCAAATGTCTTCATAATGTCTTCTTTACTTTTTCTGCTCTGTTTCACATAGACTCTTCTCTTCTACCCTTAGTATCTTTTTCTGATAAAAAAACTACCTTAAATCACACACCTATCACACTCATTTCCCTTCCAAAGCTGAAATCTATCGATTATATATATTCACATCCATAATTTCCACAAACTAGGTTGGCATGCAAAAGATAAGGTTTGTATATTCAAGTTATACCTTGTCAGCCTATTAATGTGTCCAAACAACAATGCAGGCCCAAACAAACATATAATAGTCTTCATATAGGTCCGCAGCAATCATGCAACTACTTGGATTGATTGTTAAGCAATATATCTTTTCTGCATATAGATCTAACGTGTCTGTTGGCTTGTCCCTTAGGTACATATTCATCTAATTCAACTGTCACATCATAATTTCCAATGCAAACCATATGAGATTCATAACTAACATTCATCATTGTCCTCTTGACACACATTTAGAATTGCAACACATAATAATCCTTTATATCAAAATGCGGATCTTGGAACTGTTGCTCTATCTCAGTGAAATACTATCAAGCTAGAAGCTAATACTGGAGAACTTATATAATGTGATCCAATAAACTTTAAGGGCTATAACTCTGGATCTAGGTAGTCATAATATGTATCTTTGTTACCTCATAACTGCATGACAAAATATGCAACTGTGGAGGAATACAGACCTTTTTACTCTAATACTATACACTATTCTTATTTTATCTCTGTGGACATTTCACCATATAACCTCTGGAGGAAGTTAGGACTTGAACACTGGAACATATCATCACCAAATAGCTATGAATAACATAGTTGAACTGGATATAATGATCTTCAACTATAGAGGCATACTGACTCAAACACTGTCATTTACACTATATAATGCATGTTGTCCATACTTAGTCATTTATCTTTCCAGAGTTAAGTCTCTTCACCATGCTAGTGGAATCCCTTTGCCTTGTTGCCATCAATGACAACATTAACATTCTTTAGAGCAGTATCTCTTGCCAACAACATCAACTCTAGGTCTTTTCCCAATCTTCAAAATAGCTTGCAACATTTTGACTTGATCTGATTCTTCTTCTTCTTCTCCTAGGGTTTCACCATTGTGATTAGTGGATTGAAATTCTTCCTCGTCATCACTTTCAACATTAGGTCCAGGTGTCAAGCCTCTTCTTCGATCTTATTTAATAGCATCCAAGTGAACTCACATTATCTTCATCATCTCCATCATGTCATACATTCTTCCAGCCATAGTACCAATAGCAGGTATTCTCCTCAATGGCATCTCTTCCTCAGATCAGGTGTAACTACCTCAAATTCGATGATCGGGATACAAGGTGACAACTGCCTCATAATCGACGATTGGTTGAAAACATAGGTAGTCTACCTCAGATTCGATGATTTGTTCACAACAAGATCTTATGAAATTCCTTCATCAAATTTTCTCACTTCATTGCCAAAAGATTCAAACTTTGCTCTGATACCACTTGGTGTAGTCATGGCTAGGAGGGTCAACAAAGTGAACAGTCCAGACCATGCAGCAAGAGTAAACACAATGGAAACAACTCAAAGATAGGATGCAAAAGAAGATTTAGTCATTCAGTATATCATAGATTCAAATTACAAACAGGCCAGCATCAAGCGGGCTTACAACTAGGGCTCACAGGCTTGATTCCTTAGTTACAGTATATGCGTAAGATATGACTTTGAAGAACCTTACAAAAGAATTCCAACTATCAAACTATCTCTATGTGATTCACTACTTTCCTATGCATCTATTACATGAATATATCTCATCTCTAGAACACGAGATTCCTCTGCATCTGATCTGGACAATACCTAGCATTGAGCATGTGGTATTGTAATGTAGTAAAATAAACAAAGAAGAATTGAGTTTCTACAATTAGGCAAACTCGCTGAGAGTTGTGAATAGCCTCTGAAAAACTAATTTTTATTCATTTCCATTTGAAATATATAGGATTACATATCATATGAAAGGTCACATTAGCCTTGGAATACAAAAAGAGCTATTGGAAGGTGAAACTAATTACAAAAATTCAAAAAAACTTTAAAAAATAGGAAATTTTTTATCGTCCCCTTGGCAAGGTCATAACTCCTAGCTATTTTATCAGAATTTAATCTTTTTGGACTCATTGGAAAGATAAACTAATTATCTAGTTTGAGTTGCTTAGTTTCTAATTATCTAGTTTGAGTTGTTTGGTTGCTAATTATCTAGTTTGAGTTGCTCAGTTGCTTGGCATTAAGTCTTGAGCCCTAATTCTGCTCTGAAGGCCTCTGAAAATGCAATTTACTAAGATGTAGAAAATATCAAAAATTATATTTTCAAATTTTTTTTTCAATAATCACTCAAATGACCCTAGACCTAATCAATGCTTCCCCCTAAAGAGGCAATGGGTCCCATTACATCTATAGTATACAACAACTGAGGAAACTACTTTGCAATTTGATCCCTGGTGAACCACTTGCCTTGATGAGGAAGTCGGCCTGCCTGAACCACACAGTAAAGGGGAATTTGTTGTTTCTTTAGTGTCTTGATGAAGATATTAGTGATCTGATTAGTTGTGAGTGGAGTAGTAGTGTTTGGATTCAATTATGCGCTGCTGATATATTCGGTCACTTCTGAAGTATCCAGTAATGGTGGAAAGTAGGGACACAATAACTCAGCATTGGAAACATGATGCAGTACCAGAAAAGATGGCAACTTAAGCTCAAAAGCATTCTCACCTATTTTCTTCGTGATGGTATATGGCCCATATTGAATGGGGTGAAGTTTCTTGTATGGCCCTTGAAGCCTCTCTTTTTGAATGTGAAGCCATACCTTATCTCCAACATTGAAGTGATGAGGTATACAATGTTGATCATGCATGTCCTTATATTTCTAACTAGTATGCTGCAATATCTCCTAAACTTGCTTGTGGATATGGTGGATTTTCTCAACAAACTTGGTTACCTTATCTACTTCCTTTTCAGCATGTGATGAGGAAGCATCTAAAATGACTGGTATTGCCACATCAATAGGAGCCAATGGTTAATACCCAAGACACACTTCAAATAGACTATGCCTTGTTCAACCATGCAAGGCACGATTGTAGCTATGATGCACGTATGGTAGACTCTCATCCCAAGTATGATGATGTTTTGAGTGGTACATCCACAAAATATGAAGAATCATTTGGTTCACTACCTTAGTTTGCCCATCTGTTTGTGGATGGAATGCAATAGACTTGGTTAGTTTGGTATCCATCAGATCCCATAGTGCTATCCAAAAATTGCTAAGAAACCTACTGTCTCTGTCAAAAATGATGCTCTGTGGGAGAACAAAATGAACGCAAACATTTTCAAAGAAAAGCTTGGCAGTTTCTTATGTAGATATCCCCTTCTTGCAAGCTACTAGGATAGCCATCTTTGAAATTCTATCTACCACCACATACACACAGTCATATCTACATTTTGTGGATGGTAGGCCAGACATGAAATCCATTGAAACAGATTGCCAAGGTTTGACAGGAATATGAAGAGGTGTGTATAGTCCTTGCTTACGATTGGCAAGCTTTGCAATGGCACAAGTTGTGGAAAATTGGATGTACAAAGTGGCATCATGTCACAGTTTGGGCCAATAGAAATACCTTTGAAGTATAGCAATGGTTTTCTCCTTTCCAAAGTGTCCTGTAACACCGCTATAGTGTGCCTCCCATATCATCTTTTGTTGCTCCTTAGCTAGAACACAGATGTGTCCCATGTGACAGAGAATACCATCCTACAAATAAAAGTTAGGAACTAGTTTACCTTCTACTAGCCTATTGTAAATATCAGCAAAATCATCATCTGAAGCATATAGCTGAGACCATTTTGTGGTTTGGTGGTCACAAGCATCTAGCACTACTATTAAAGCTTTGAGTGTAGGTCTGCTCAAGCAGTTTGCAACTTTATTACTACTTCCCTTTTTGTGGAAAATATTGAGGTCAAACTATTGCAAGTAGGTAGTCCATCTTTGATGCCTGTCATTTTGTAGCTTTCCTTGTGTCTGCAAGAATTGTAGAGGCTTGTGATCTATGTGGATTATAGTCTTCTTCTGCAAGATATAGTGTTTCCATTTCTTGTAGGCTTGAACAATGGCATACAATTCCTTGTCATATGTAGGATACCTTCATATTGTATCAGAAAAGGTTGCACTATAGTAGACAACTAGATGCCTGTGTTGCATGGGCATTGCCCCAAGTGCGTAATCTGATGCATCTATTTTAATTTCAAAAGATTGTGTCAAATCAGGAAGTATCAATACTAGTGCAAAACATAACCTCTTTTTCAATTTTGTAAATGCTTTTTCTTGTACTTCTGTCCAACAGAACCTTGCTCTCGCTTCTCCCCTGAGTGCATGATTCATGGGCCATGCTAAATGTGAAAATCCAAGTACGAACCTGTGATAGAAGTCAGCCAATCCAAAAAAACTACAAAGTTCTGTGAGATTCTTAGGAGATGGCAAGTCTTTGATGACTTGTATCTTTTCAGGATCCACATGAATACCCTTGTTGTCCACAATGTATCCCAAGTACTAAATACTTACCATTCCAAATGAACACTTATCTTTGTTGGTGTAGAGATGATGTTGTTACAGGGTTGACAGTACTTGTTGAACATGCTGCAAATGCTCACCCCATGTCTTGCTAAAAATGAGGATTGTTGATTTAAGGATAGACAACTAAGAGGGGGGTGAATCAGTTGTCACCAAAATCCTATTTCTTAGTTACTTAAACCTTCATAGAAAATCAAAGATTTAATCATGAAAGCACAATGCAATAATTTAAAAGTAGAAACATATTCAACACATATAACACCAAGATTTTAATGTGGAAAACTTGGTTAAGGGAAAAACCATGGGGTGACTAACCCAAGATTGTATTCTCTGTTAAAAGAATAAGAAGAATAAAATGGCACTTGCCAATTAGGGCTCACTGCCTGAGCACACTACTCACAAGAGGCCCACTGTCTATAGGAGACACACTGTCTATAGAAGAATATAAGTATGACATACTTGAACTGGAGATTAGCATCTTCACTATGCCTGAATCAGTTCCATTTAAGTCCAACACCTCTGCTATGCTTTTCACTCCTCTTCATTGCCACCTTCTCATCATAATCACAAAATGATTTGAATGACTTCACAACTCTTATTTATACATGACATCAACTTTGGAATGATCATCAAAGTCAGCACAACATACACTTATTTTATTACAGAGCAATTACAAAAATACAACTTGACTTACTACAAAAATTTCTTGTACATCACTACACTATCGGCCACACATAGCTGGGACTTCAATCTTCTTTGAGGAACATGCCATGCTTCACAAAACATCTTCAAGATCATCCGCAACATGTGCAAATCATCCGGTCGACCAAGACTAGGAAGAACACCATCACCCAAACATAAATCTTCAATTATGAGCTCAATCTTCAATGTGGACTGCCAATACAAACTGGATAGAATCTAGGGACCACCACAAGCTTACTTGAATCACCAAGAACATTTGCACTACTTCTGCTTACTGTAATCAATCACATCTTCATCCAGAACCTCAAGAACACAGTCGGTCATCACTGTCACATTAGAAGGATTGCTTATTGACCTCCAAACTACAAACCAATCAAGTTGTCAATTCAAATTAGCTTTCCAAACATGCCACCAGATCCATAGAATATGATATTGTATTTCTAGATCTCACCGGACCTATTTGTGTCACTCTGTCACCTCTGAACTATTACCAGAGCTACTTTTACTCTTGTGGTCATAACTCCTTAGAATTTTCATGCAGACCTCTCAAATCTTGACTGGATCATCTTCAGACACATATCTACAAACCCTTTGATGCACATTCTCTGATCTTCATCTATCTGGGCTCTTCACTTCATAGAGCTTAACTATCTTCACTGTTCTTTCTCTATTTCTGATAGGACTAATTTTCTCAATATCCTCAGCACATAACTCATCCAAATCTTGTCATCAATGCAACAGAAGTATGTTGACATCAATGAGAACACTGATTAGGCCCATACTTGAAACAATCTCCCCCTTTGTCATTGATGTCAACATATGATGTGAAAAACTGTTTTAACCATCAAGACAAGAATTTTTCTGTACTGACTAACATAGCTCCCTCTATCACCGGAAACCATTCACATGTCTTCTCTTCTTTTACTACTCCCCCTTTAATCAGCAACCACTTTTTGTTTTTCACATGTCTTCTCTCTCCCTTTGACATCAATGGAAAAGGGCACATACTTGCAACCACTTCTCATACTTCAGAATCATACTGACTTCTCCCCCTGAGTAGAAGCCTCCTAACATCAATCTGGATCATAACATATGATTGTGGGATCCACCAGACTGATGCACATCAGTTCACCTTAATTTAGAACTGGAGGGGTAATAACCCCTAACTTCGCCCTAAGGTACTCAAAAGTGTCCTTAGGTAGAGATTTGGTAAAAATGTCAAAAATCTAATCCTTTGAGGGCACAAACTCCAATCTGACTTCATTCTTGTTCACCCACTCTCTCAAAAAGTGGAACTTGATGGATATATGTTTTGTCTTTGAATGCAATTCTAGATTTTTTTATATGTTTATTGCACTTGAATTATCACAGAAGTTTGTGATAGGTTCTTCATACTCCACTCTGATGTCTCTTAACATTTGCTTCATCCATAGTACTTGAGGACAACTGCCTGTTGCTACAATATATTATACTTCTGCAGTGGATAGAGATATTGCCTCTTGTTTCTTGTTTAACCAAGAAACTAACCTTTTTCCCAAAAAGAATGCACCACCACTGGTACTCTTCCAGTCATCCACATCACCTACCCAATTAGCATCAGTATAAGCATGAAGAGAGAAATCATGACCCTTAGGATACCACAATCCATAGTCAACTATTCCCTTCAAATATCTGAGAATTCTCTTGATTGCCATGACATGAGATTCTCTAGGATCAGCTTGAAATCTAGCAACAAGACCAACAACATTCATAATGTTAGGTCTAGTTTGAGTAAGGTAGAGCAATCCTCCAATCATTGACCTATACTTTTTTTGATAAGCTTTAGGAGATTCGTCATCTTTACTTAACTTACATCTAGTTGCCATGGGAGTATTCATTACCTTTGAATCTTCCATCCCAAATTTATTCAACAATTCTTTGACATATTTGGTCTGTGATATGAATATTCCTTTCTTTGTTTGAGTGATTTGCAGACCCAAGAACAAATTCATTTCCCCAAACATAGACATCTCAAATTCACTTTTCATTTGGATTGTAAAGGTTTTGCACATACTGTCCTTCCCTCCAAAAATAATATCATCAACAAATACTCTAACAATCAATATATTTTCATGATCAATCTTAAAATATAGATTACTGTCAGTAGTACCTTTGTTGACACCAATCTTCAGAAGATGTTTGTCCAATCATTCATACCAGGCTCTTGGGGCTTGTTTGAGTCCATACAATGCCTTTTTCAATTTGCAGACCATATCTCCATGATCAGACAATTGAAATCCATCCAGTTGCTCAATGTATACTTCTTCCAAATCACCATTTAGGAAAGCAGACTTGACATCCATCTGATATACCTTGAAATCTTTGAAGGTAGCAAAGGAAAGAAATAATCTGATTGCTTCAATCCTTTCCACCAGAGAAAAAGTCTCTTCAAAGTCAACTCCTTCTACTTGAGAATAACCCTTACAAACCAATCTGGCTTTGTTTCTTATTAACTCACCATCTTCATTCAGTTTATTCTGGAAGACCCACTTAGTCCCAATCACATTTTTGTCCTTAGGTCTGGGAAAAAGATCCCAAGTGTGATTCTTTTCAATCTACATCAATTCCTCCTTCATTGCTTTAACCCAACTTTCATCATTGCATGCTTCACTTACTGTTTTTGGTTTAACTTTTGAAATCAAACAATACTTCACTAAGTCTTGAGCAATATTTCTTCTTGTTTGAACACATTTTCTTCTATCTCCTATGATCTGATCTTTAGAATGATTCAGTCTTACATAACTAGGAGTTTTGGGATTCTCTTGCACTTCTAATTCTTGGACAAGCTCATCCAAGCCTGTCTCTTCTTCTTGTACTTCTGGCTTCTCTGGATCAATCTGAACTTGGACTAGAGTTTGGACTTGTTCTTCTTAGTCTAAGATATCATTTTAATCATCTGCTTCATACTCATAGTACCATGAGGGATTTTCTATGCCTTCATCAACCTTAACGTTTGCACTTTCTACAATCTTTCTTAATCTCATGTTATAACACTGGTAAGCTTCGCTTTGAGTAGAATAATCCAAGAATATTCCTTCATCACTCCTAACATCAAACTTGCAAAGGTCTTCATCTCTTTTGATATAACATTTTCTACCAAAGACTCTAAAATACTTCATAGTAGGAGCGATGCCAAACCGGAGTTCATAAGGAGTCTTACCAGTATTGCCTCTGATTTGTACCCAATTAAGAGTATAAATAGCAGAGCTTACAACTTCTCTCCAATAGATCTGAGAAACATTTGCTTCCATCATCATGGTCCTAGAAGCTTCTTGGATGGTTCAGTTCTTTCTCTCCACTGCTCCATTATGCTATGGAGTCCTTGGAGCAAATAATTGTCTCTTTATCCCATGTTTCTCACAGAATTCTATGAACTCTCCGAATGTGAATTCTCCACCTCTTTCAAACCTGAGGCATTTTATGTTTATGCCAGTTTTATTTTCTACCATAGCCTTGAATATTTTGAATTTCTCAAGTGCTTCAGATTTCTCTTTTAAGAAAGTCACCACATCATCCGAGAGTGGTCATTAATCAGCAACATGAAATATCTATCACCTTGCAGACTCCTGATTCTTACCAGACCACATAGATCAATGTGCACCAAGTCCAACAATCCAGTTGAAGATTGTTCCATACTTTTGAATGAGACTCTATTATGCTTACCTAACTGACATTCTTTGCACAAACTATTAGCAGGTTTCACTAGTCCTAGAAGATCTCTTACAACCTGAGTGTTGCTTATCTTGATTATATTATCAAAATTCACATGACTCATTCTCCTATGCCACAACCAACTCTGATCAATTTAAACAAATAAGCAACTTTTTCTAGTACCAACCAAGTGAAAGATGTTACCTTTTGTCTGTGTACCGAATGTAATCTTAGTTCCAAAGCTTTCAAAGATCTTGCATTTTCTATTTTTGAAACAGAGATCATAGCCTTTGTATACTAACTATCCAACACTGAGAAGATTATGCTTTAAACCTTCAACATACAGAACATCACTACTTTTGTTCTTTCCATCAAAAGAAATGGTTCCTCTGCATCTAATTCTGCCAGCAGAATTATCTCCAAACTTTACAACTCCACCTTCATATCTTTCTAGGTTTATGAACTTATTCTTGTCACCAATCATATGGTGAGAACATCCACTGTCAATGACCCATTCATCCTTTTCTTCAACCTGAGCAACCAGAGCCCTTTCTATCATCTTACGATTAGCAGATTCAATAGGCATTGGATCTTCTTCCTTGATGGCAATAAACACCTAGTCACTTCTAGATTTGTTTCCTATCTCAGATTCATCATTTGTTACTCCTTCATCATCATCTTCTTGAACATAGTAACACTTCTTTTGAAATCTTGATCTATTAGGGTTTGGCCTTGAAAATCTTTCCAGACATCTTGAGGCAAAATGACCAATCTTGTTGTAGTTGAAACATTTGAAAGGCAATTTTGCTTCATACTTACCGGATCCTCTTGGCAGTCTTTTTGCAATAAGGGCTTCAAGTTGTGCAGTTTCTGACTCATCTTCTTCTGGATCTTTTCTTTCTTTATCATATCATGTTGATTTCTTTGAGGAACTTTCTCCTGGGTCATATCTTTGTTTTCCTTTTGTAGATGCACTAGCTTTGAATGCAGATTCAGTCTTGGGGAGTGCATCTCCAAACTCAGCCAACTCAAATGCAGCTATTTTCCCAACCAATTGATCCCTTGTAATATTTATTAAAGATTTGAATTCCTCAATGGTAGCAACTTTGTGTTTTTAGGTAGGAGGTAAGGATCTAGGAACTTTGGCAACAATCTCATCTTCATCCAATGTTCCACCAGCACATCTAATGCCACAAACAAGCTCATTTACCTTTGGCATAAATGAAGTGATATTCTCATCTTCACTCATCTTCAGGTTTTCAAACTTTCCTTTCAGGCTTTGTAGCTTGGCACACTTAACATATTTGTCTCCTTCATGTAGAGTCTCCAGCTTTGTCCAAATTTCATAAGCAGTCTTTAATCCCATAACATTTGTCAGCTCTGAATCAGACAAGGCACTTAGTAAGGCTTCTTTAGCTCAAAGATTATTTTCAGCATTTCTAATTTCATCTAGAGTTGTTAGACCATTCTTTGGGGGAATATACTCAGTTGTAGTCATGTTCCAATACTACTCTCCCAGGCATTTTAAGTGACATTCCATGCAGCTTTTCTAGAGAGTGTAGTTTGTTCCATCAAACCTTGGACTATCCTTCATGTAGGATGACATCTTGGATCTCCTCAAGCAGTTAAGCTTCTTCTAGAGGAACCTTGCTCTAATACCAATTGTTGATTTAAGGACAGACAACTAAGAGGGGGGGTGAATCAGTTGTCACCAAAATCCTGTTTCTTAGTTACTTCAACCTTCATAGCAAATCAAAGATTCAATCATGGAAGCACAATGCAATAATTCAAAATTAGAAACATATTCAACACATATAAAACCAAGATTTTAACGTGAAAACCCGGTTAAGGGAAAAACCATGGGGTGACTAACCCAAGATTGTATTCTCTGTTAAAAGAATAAGAAGAACAAAATGACACTTGTCAATTAGGCCTCACTACCTGAGCACACTTCTCACAAGAGGCCCACTGCCTACAGGAGACACACTGTCTACAAAAGAATATAAGTATTACATACTTGAATTGGAGATTACCATCTTAACTATGCCTGAATTAGTTCCATTTAAGTCCAACACCTCTGCTCTACTTTTCACTCCTCTTCACTGCCACCTTCTCATCATAATCACAAAATTATTTGAATGACTTCGTAACTCTTATTTATACATGACATCAACTTTGGAATGATCATCAAAACATACACTTATTTTATTACAGAGCAATTACAAAAATACAACTTGATATTACAAAAATTTCCTACAAATCACTACACTATCTGCCACACATAGCTGGGACTTCAATCTTCTTCGAGGAACACGCCATGCTGCACAAAACATCTTCAAGATCATCTACAACATGTACAAATCATCTAGTTAGCCAAGACTAGGAAGAACACCATCACCCAAAGGTAAATCTTCAATTACGAGCTCAATCTTCAATGTGGACCACCAATACAAACTAGACAAAATCTAGTTTCCACCACAAGCTTGCTTAAATCACCAAGAACGTCCGCACCACTTCTACTTACTGTAATCAATTGTATCTTCATCCAGAACCTCAAGAACACAACCGGTCATTATTGTCACATTAGAAGGATTGCTTGCAGACCTCCAAACTACAAACCAATTGATTTGTCAATTCAAATTAGCTTTCCAAACATGCCACCAGATCCGTAGAATATGATATTGTATTTCTGGATCTCACAGGACCTATTTGTGTCACTCTATCACCTCTAAACAGTTGCCAGAGCTAGTTTTACTCTTGTGGCCATAACTCAGCATTTTCATGCGGACCTCTCAAATCTTGACTGGATCATCTTCAGGTACATATCTACAAACCCTTTGATCCGTATTCTCTGATCTTCATCTATTTGGGATCTTCACTTCATAGAACCTCACTGTCTTCACTATTCTTTCTCTATTTTTGATAGGACTAATTTTCTCAATATCCTTAGCACACAACTCATCCAAACCTTGTCATCAATGCAACAGAAGTATGTTGACATCAATGACAACACCAGTTAGGTCCATACTTGCAACAAGGATGTAATCCAAGTACACAACAACAAAAGAATTATTAAATGGTCTCAAAAGATCATTCATCATTCTCATGAAGGTAGCAGTGGCATTAGTCAAGCCAAACGACATAACTAACCACTCAAACAAACCCTCCTTGGAATTGAAAGCAGTTTTCCACACATTTGCTAGTTCAATTGGTACTTGATGGTATCCAGATTTTAGGTCAATTTTAGTGAAAAAATTAGCTCCTCTAACTTGGTCTAGCAAGTCATCAATGTGAGGGAGTGGATATTGGTTCTTTATAGTGATCTTATTGAGGACCTGATAATCGATGGAAAGATGCCATGTTCCATCTTTTTTTTAGCAAGAATAATTGGGGTGCCACATGGTGAAGAACTTGGGTGAATATGTCCTTTTTGAATCAGCTCTTGGATCTGCCACTTGATCTCATCATTCTCCAAAATTGATTGCCTATATAGTGACCCATTTGGTAATGGTGTCCCTGGAATTAGATCAATTGAATACTTGACTTGACAATGGAGTGGTACCCCTGTTGGTGAGGTAAAAACATCTTCATATGATGACAATATTTTATCCATCTATTTTTGTTGAGTGGAAGTGGTGGCCATTTTGTCATGGGTATTGGCTACAACTGACCTCTTTCTCTCATTTTGAAGCATTAACAAAACAAATTTTTAAGTATGAGAAATTAAACACTTACATTGTTTTGCAGTAATCAAAGATGCTGGTTGTGCAAGACTTACCTCAAGTATTCGATACTTATTTTCTCCTAGTTTGATAGTGACACTACGAGGTCTAGATTCATATACACCATGACGTTTGCATATATATGGGTGCCCCAAAAACACATCACACACATCTAATGGCGCTACATCATATATGACTTCATCTTTGAATGGATTGATAGAATAAGGTAAGAGAGATTGCTTATTTACCTGAATATCTTAGCTTTGATTGCTTACCCATCCCACATGATATGGTTGTGGATGAGGTGTAGTCTGCAAGTTCAACCTTTTAACAGTCTCAGTAGAGATCAGATTCTTTTGACTTCCACTATCAACAATGAAATGGAGGACCTTGCCATTTACCCACATTATTGAGTGGAATAAATGCTCTTCATCTTAACAAGGAAAAATCATGGCAGTAGCGATTGTGGCATAGGGGTCAGCTTCAATTACTTGTTCATCATTCCTTTGCTCAAAAGAGTCCGCAGGGAATGGTTCAAGTTCAGGTTCAACTTCTTTTTCTTGCAACCCTGTCATCAATGTCTTGGCCGCTCGACAATCCTTCATGTTATGTCCTAGGCTTCTATGGAATTTACACCACATCTTCTTTCCACTCTTGTTTGCTATTGATGATGCTTGTGAAGCAGAATCCTTGGTTGACTATTTTCCCATGAATTTGTCGCCACCTTCATTCTTGGATTTATTATTTGAAAAATAATCTTTTTCCCTTTTTATTTGAATTTCTCCTCAATATTTACTACATATTTGTAGGCAGTCCCCAAGGTCTCAATATTGAGAAAATCCATCTCTATTTGGATATAGCGATGAAGTCCACTGTGGTACTTCAGAATTCGATGCTTTTCTATATCCATGATGCCAAGCTTTGTTGAAAGAGCATGGAATGTATTAGTGTAATCCTGAATAGATTGGCCCTTTTTTTGACGAAGCGTATGCCACTCCATATACTTATCCTCATATGAATTTTTAGGATAGTATTCTCCCTTGATATATTCCATAAACTCCCCCCAGGAGGGTTCATCTTGAGTTGCTCCATCAAATTCTATATCAGGGTTTTCTCTACATGATAGTCTATTTTCCCATGATTGTTTTACATGATGCTCAGCTTTGAGGAGAGAGAATACTATTTTTTCACCATTAGAAAATTGATTCACAAAAAAATATCTTTCTAATTTTGACAACAAATTGTCAACAACATGTGCATTTATTTTGCCTTCAAAATTTGGAATATCAAAATTTACCTACACTTTGAAGGGAGTGTGACTGCTGAATGGTACTCCACCCATGGTGGGTTGTTAATTTCGTTGAAGTAGATGAAAAAACTGATTCATTATTTCCTCATGTTGTTTTGCTAAAGCTTCATCCACCATCGCCTTAAAAGGGCCTGATTGATCCCCTTGTTCTGACATTTTTTATCGAGTGCACCTCAAAGGAAGATAATCTGATGGGTCATGTGTCTCCAACCCTAACTTTTGATAACCTGATCGTGTGCAGTGTGACATACAGGAGTGAACTACTCTGATACCACTGATCTAGACAATACCTAGCACTAAGCCTATGGTATTGTAATGTAATAAAATAAATAAAGAAGAATTAAGTTTCTGCAAATAGGCAAACTCACTAAGTTGTGAATAGGCTCTGAAAAACTAATTTTTATTCATTTCCATTTGAAATATATAGGCTTACATATCATATGAAGGGTCGCATTACCCTTGGAATACAAAAAGAGCTACTGGAAGGTGAAACTAATTACAAAAATTCAAAAAAAACTTTAAAAATTAGGAAATTTTTTATCTTCCCCTTGGCAGGGTCATAACTCCTAGCTATTTTATTAAAATTTAATCTTTTTGATCTCATTGGAAAGATAAACTAATTATCTAGTTTGATTTGCTCAGTTGCTTGATGTTAAGTCTTCAGCCTTAATTCCGCTTTGAAGGCCTCCAAAAATGCAATTTATGAAGATGTAGAAAATACCAAAAATTATATTTTTGATATTTTTTTTCAAAAAATCACTCAAATGACCTTGGACCTGATCAGTGTCGGCCAAGGATGATTACAAACTCTGATGAAAGAGATGTAACATGTGTACATAGATAGGTCAGACCTAATCATCTAGAACTCCTCCACAAATGAATGTAATAGCATGTGGTTCTCAGGGAAGGTTGGCCACAATCCAAAGTTCCTTGAATGATGTGTCATTTATCTCTGCAAGTCGTGAAATGCTCCGCAGGTCTTCTCCCTTAGCTGATTGTTTGAGACTGTCAGGATGCTCTATTCTAAGAAAATAATTATTTTTTTGATAGCGATATATTTCCAGTACCTAATCCAAATGATCTAAATTTTGGATATGATGTACATGAATGTGTCTAGATGCTAAGTCTAGCTCCACACAATCTAAAATGAAACTCTGGTAGAATGCAAACCAAAATACTGAAACTGCTACTAACTAAACAAAATTGGAAAATGAAAAGGAAAGAAACTAAAATACAAATGTTTTTGGTTGATACAAGATTGCTCTTGAACCAGAGATGCTCCTGCATCAGGTTTTGAGAACATGTTTATGGATGTGTATGTTGCAAATATGTGCCTAAGTGGTGTTGTCACTGATGTCAACATATCCTTGTTGCCATTGGTTTCAACTATATCCAATTTTGATGTCTGTATAGAAGACTGGACTATTGAGGATATTGAGAAAATTAATGACAATCAATGCATGAGGACCACATAGCTATGTAAAGGATTGTCAGAGGTTGCTCCAGTTAAGATTTGAGAACTCTGCATGAAAATTTGAAGAAGTTATGGCCATCTAAGTAGAACTAGATTTTACAGTATTCAGAAGAGATAGTGTGACAGTAAGTTGGTCTGGATTGCTCCACAGTGAAATATTATCGTCTGTAGATCTGAAGGCATGTTTGGGAAATTAGTGTGTATCATCAACTCCAATAGTTCATGGTTTGGAGGTCTGCAAGCTATCTTTCAAGTTTGATAGTCATGGTAGATAGTGTTCTTGAGGTTTTGATGGAAGATACAAATGATTCTGGTAATTTGGTTTAGAGTGAATGTTATTGGTGATTTTAATGTACTTATGGAGGTCTCTGGATCATGTGACTACTATGTTGGAGGTCTGCATTGAAGTTTGAGCTTGTTAATTGAAGATTTCTTCTTTAAAGTTGATGTTCTTCCGAGTCTTGGCCGATTGGATGTTCCTAGCATGTTGCAGATATTCTAAGAGCATTTTTTGAAGCATGGCATGGTTGTACAGGAAGATTCAAGTCTCAGTTGTGTTTGGTTGATAGTGTAATGATCCGCGTCAAGTTTAGTCGACCTTGTTGATCATTCCAAGGTTGATGGAGCATACAAATACTTGTTGAAGAGTTGTTGAAAAGAATCCTTGAAAAAATGAGCTAAATCCGAAGAAAGGATCAAAAAGTAGAGCAGAGAAGAAGAGGAATGAAGGAAGTATAGAGTGAAGAGTCAATGAAGAAGAATTTGAAGATAGGAGCAGAAGTTTTTGAGCCTTCAAAGGGACTAATTCAGGCATGAATGTAGATGTTATTTCTTAGTTCATTATCTCTATGTAAATCATAATTTCTTATAGGCAGTGAGCCTCTTCTTGAGCAGTGAGCTTTGGGCAGTGCACCCGAAGGCACGTGCCTTCTATTTTCTTAAGTAATTTCAATAGGGTATGCATTTTTGTGGGTTAACCCCCACCATGGCTTTTCCCTTAACCAATTTTTCCACATTAAAATTCTGGTGTTGTGTGTTCATGTTGTTTCTGCTCATGTGTTGATTTATGCTTAAATGTTTTCATCATTAATCTAATTATAAAGGAGATTTAAAAAGTTGAAAAAAGGTTAATGTTTAGGGGCAACTAATTCACCCCCCCTCTTGATTGTCCATACTATTTCCAACAATTAGTATCAGAGCCAAGTACCTCTAAAAGAAGGTTGACCACTTGAGAAGATCCAAGATGTCATTTTACAAGAAGGAAAGCCTAAGATTTGATGGAACAAATTACTCCCTCTAGAAGGTATGCATGAAGTGTCATCTAGAATGTATGGGTGATGTCTTTTGGTCAATAACTAGGAATGTATATAAGATTCCAAAGAAATGACCTTCAAATATAGATGAACTCAGAGATGTTGAACACAACACTTAAGCCAAAGAAGCATTGTTGAGTGCCCTGTCTGATACCAAATTGGTAAATGTCCTAGATTTGAAAATTGCTCATGAAATCTAGATTAAATTGGAAAATCTGTATGAAGGTAACAAATATGTTAAATGTGCCAAGCTACAAAGCCTAAAGGGTAAATATGAGAGATTGGTAATGAGTGAAAATGAAAACATTACTTCCTACATGCAGAAAGTAAACGAACTTGTAACCGATATCAAAAATACAAGTGGAGTATTGGATGAATCAAAAATTGTTACCAAAGTGCTCAGATCCTTACCTATAGCTCACAAGCACAAGGCTGCGCCCATTGAAGAAATCAGGACAGTAACAACAGTCACAAGGGATTAGTTAGTTCGTAATCTTTCAGCATTTGAAATAAGTGAGTTTGGTGATTCTCTCCCTAAGTCTGAATCTACATTCAAGGCCAGTGTGTATGGAAACCAAAGATATGATCTAGGTGAAATTTCTTCAAGAAGAGAAAATAGATTTATCATGACAAGGAAGGATCTTAAAGATGATGAAATTGAGACTACAGATCTTGAATCTCTCATTGCCAAATGGATGCCAAGAGGATCCAGTAAGTATGAAGGAAAGATGTTACTCAAATGTTTTGCTTGTAATAAGATTGGTCATTTTGCCTCTAGGTGTCTGGAGAGGTTTTCAAAACCAAACCTTAACAGATACAAAAGTTAGAAGAGTTGCTACTATGTCCAAGAAGCTAAAGAAGAAGGAGTCACAGATGATGAATCTGATCATGGAGAAGGTGATTGGGTGTTCATAGCTATTAAAGAAGAAGATACAATGTCTACTGAATCTGCTAGTTGTGCAAATGTGGAAAGTGCCTTGGTTGCTTAGGTTGTTGAAAAGGATGAATGGGCGATTGATAGTTGATGTTCTCATCATATGACTAGTGACAAGAGTAAGTTTGTGAGTTTTGAAAAATATGAAGGCGGGCTTGTAAAATTTGGAGACAACTCAACTGGTAGAATTCGTGGCAAAGGATCCATCTCTTTTGATGGTAGGAATTGCACCAATGATGTTTTGTATGTGGAATGACTGAAACATAATCTTCTCAGTGTTGGATAGTTGGTTGACAAGGGTTATGATCTTCGATTCAAGGATGAAAAATGTAGAATCTTGGAGAGCTCTAGAACTAAAATTGCATCCAGTACTCAAACTAGAGGTAACATCTTTCATTTAAGTAGTTCTAGAAAAATTTGTTTGATTGCTTAGACAGATCAAAGTTGGTTATGGTACAAGAGGATGTGTCATGTAAATTTTGATAACATTGTCAAAATAAGTTCCACTCAAGCTGTAAGAGATCTTCCAAGACTTGTGAAACCTAATAGTATATGTAGAGAATGTCAATTGGGTAAATAGAACAAAATTTCATTCAAAGGTAAGGAACAAGGTTCAAGTGGAAGATTGGAACTAGTACATACTGATATTTGTGGTCCTAGAATTAGGAGTGTGCAAGGAGATAGATATTTCATGTTGCTAATTGATGATTACTCCCGAATGATGTGGGTAACTTTCCTAAAAGAAAAATCAAAAGCTCTTGATAAGTTTAAGGTGTTCAAGATGATGGTTGAAAATGAGATTGGTAGGAAATTGAAGTGTCTGAGATTTGACAAAGGTGGAGAATTCACTTCCAGTGAGTTTGATGCTTTTTGTGAAAAGGATGGGATAAAAAGATAGTTATCTGCTCTAAGGACTCCTTAGCAAAATGGAGTTGTGGAAAGGAAGAACTGGACCATTCAAGAAGCTTCTAGGACCATGATGATGGAAACAAATGTTCCTCAAATCTATTGGAGGGAAGATGTGACTACTATTGTCTACACTCTTAACCAAGTGCAGATCAAAGGAAATTCTAGTAAGACTTCTTATGAACTATGGTTTGGTCATCCTCCTACTATGAGATATTTCAGAGTTTTTTATAGTAAATGCTATATCAAAAGAGATGAGGATTTAGGCAAGTTTGAGGCAAGAAGTGATGAAGGAATATTTTTGGGATACTCAACTCAAAGTAAGGCTTGCAGGTGCTTCAACAAAAGGTTGAAAAAGATTGTTGAAAGTGCTAATGTTAAAGTTGATGAAAGCAAAGAAGGACATTCCAAGTACTACAGATATGATTCAGATGATCAAGATGAAAGTCAAAGTCAAGGAAGACAAGTTCAGATCCAGACCCAGACTTAGATTGATCTGGTAACTCTAGTAACTCAAGAGATTAGTGCAGAAGATGAGGAACAAGTTCAAGAAACAAAAGTTCAAACAATTCCCAAAACCCCCAGGTATGTAAGAATGAATCATCCTAAAGATCAAATCATAAGAGATAAAAATAGAGTTGTTCAAACTAGGAGAAGAGTTGCTGAAGATCAAGAAGAGATTTGTTTGATTTCAAAAATTAAACCTAAATCAGTAAGTGAAGCTTGCAATGATGAAAACTGGGTTAAAGCAATGGAAGAAGAATTGATGCAAATTGAAAAGAATCACACTTGAGATCTTGTTCCTAGACCTAAGGACAACAATGTCATTGGAACCAAATGGGTCATCCGAAATAAACTGAATGAAGATGGTGAGGTTGTAAGAAACAAGGCAAGGTTGGTATGTAAAGGTTATTCTCAAGTGGAAGGAATTGATTTTGAAGAAACTTTTGCTCCGGTGGCAAGGATAGAGGTAGTTAGATTATTTCTTGTTTTTGCTGCTTTCAAAGATTTTAAAGTTTATTAGATGGATGTCAAATTAGCATTTCTAAATGGAGATTTGGAGGAAGAAGTCTACATTGAACAACCGGAAGGATTTTAGTTGTCTGATCAGCGAGATATGGTTTTTAGACTAAGAAAAGCCTTCTATGGACTCAAGCAAGCTCCAAGAGCTTGCGATGCCAGATTAGATAAGCATTTTCTTAAGCTAGGATTTAGCAAATGTACTGCTGATAGTAATCTATACTTCAAGATAAATCATGAGGACATTCTAATTGTTGAGGTATTTGTTGATGATATCTTTTTTGGTGGAAATGAATGCATGTGCAAAGCATTTACTGATTAGATGAAAAGTGAGTTTGAGATGTCAATGTTGGGTGAGATGAATTTCTTCCTAGGTCTGCAAATTGTTCAAACAGATAAAGGTATCTTCATATCTCAGTCCAAGTATGTGAAAGAAGTTTGGAATGGAAGATTCAAAGCCAGTAGGTACACCTATGGTAACTGGATGCAAGGTAAACAAAGATGATGACTCCCAAGGAAAATCAAAAAAGGTATAGATCAATTATTAGAGGATTACTTTATCTGACTCAGACCAAACTTGACATCATGAATGTAGTTGGACTTGTTTCTAGATTTCAAGCTGATCCAAAAGAATCCCATGTTGTGGCAGTTAAAAGAAATTTTAGATATTTCAAGGGGACAATTGATTATGGACTGTGGTATCCAAAGGACAATAACTTCACTCTTCACGCATATATAGATGCTGATTGGGTAGGAGATGTGGATGATAGAAAAAGTACTAGTGGTGGTGCATTCTTCTTGGGAAGACGATTGGTCTCTTAGATGAGAAAAAAGAAAGAGGCAATTTCTTTGTCTACTACAGAGGCAAAGTATATAGCAGAAGCAAATAATTGTTCTCAAGTTTTGTTGATGAAGCAAATGCTGAAGGACATTAGAATTGTGTGTGAGGAGCCAATCATAATTTTCTGTGATAATTCAAGTGCTATAAGCATTTCAAATAATCCATTATTGCACTCAAAGACAAAGAGTATATCTATCAAGTTTCATTTCTTAAGAGAGAAAGTTAATGAGAATGAAGTCAAGTTGAAGTTTGTGTCTTCTAAAGATCAGATTGCAGATATCTTCACTAAGCCTCTTCCCAAGGATACTTTTGGGTATCTCAGAGAAAAGTTAGGGGTTATTACCCCTCCTGATCAGAACTAAGATGCACTAAGGTGCATTAGTCTAGTGGAATTCACATTCGTATCTTGAGATCTGGATTGATGTTAAGGAGGTACTACTCAAAGGGGAAGTAGTCAGTATGCAAATTTTGGGATCAGTCTGAAGCAAAAATGGAGAAAAGATAGAAAATATGTGCCTTTTGCCATTGATGTCAAAGGGGGAGAGAAGTCATCTAAAAAACTAGTTGCTGATGTAAGGGGGAGCAGTAAAGAAAGTAGTTGCAGAAGTGAGAAGAGAAAGGGGGAGAAGTTTTTGTCTTGATGGTTAAATTTAGTTTTTCACATCATATGTTGCCATCAATGACAAAGGGGGAGATTGTTGCAAATATGTGCCTAAGTGGTGTTGTCATTGATCTCAATATATCCTTGTTGCCATTGGTTTTAATTGTATCCTATTTTGTTGTCTGTATAGAAGACCGAACTGTTGAGTATATTGAGAAAATTAATGACAATCAATGCATGTGGACTATATGGTTGTGTAAAGGATTATCAGAGGGTGCTCTAGTTAATATTTGAGAAGTTCATATGAAAATTTGAAGAAATGGCTATCTGAGTATAACCGGATTTTGCAGTATTCAGAAGAGACAGTGTGAAAGTAAGTTGGTCCGGATTGCTCTGCAGTGAAATATTATGGTCTGCGGATCTGAAGGCATGTTTGGGAAATCAGTGTGTATCATCAACTCCAGTAGTTCATGGTTTGGAGGTCTGCAAGATGTCTTTCTAATTTGACAGTCATGGCAGATAGTGTTCTTGAGGTTTCGGAGGAAGATACAAAAGATTATGGTAATTTGGTTTAGAGTGTGTTGGTGTCTGCTACAAGTTTGGGTTTCAAGCATTTGAATCTGTAGGCATTTTTCATTCAAACCCAAAAAATTCTAGATCCCTCGTCCTCTGGTTGTGTGCATGTCTCTTTGTATGTACATGGTCGTTTGTATCTTTGCATGTACAAGTGCATATGCACAAGGCTGGACCCAAAAAAATTGTTCAATCGGCTTCAGAAAAGTGAAAAAATAGTTGCATGCATCTTTGTATGCATATCAAGTTTATAGATGGCATTCAGGTTCATTTCTGAGTGTGAAAAAGTGGATATACATCGAAGATTCCATCACAAATTCCTAGAATATTCCTTTCTTGTATGTAAAAAAGTTTGTATGTGCAATATACAAGGCAAAAGATACAAAAGCCCAATGCATATACAAAGTAACATACAAGGACGACATACAAGGGGGGCATACAAAGGTTTTTTCGACGTGACAATATCCATCGGCAGCTCAACTAATGGTCTTTTCGATGGCTGATGATGCAAAGAGGAAAGATGCAAAGGGATATGTATGCGGTTCTGTTTGTATATTGCATGTGTACAATATACAAGTCAACATACAACTGCATATACAAGCAGACAGGTGCAAAGGGCAGATGCAGCCAGAAAGTAAATTGCATTTATGAAAAAGGTGAGGTCTGCCATTGTATATTGGGATTGTATGTTCCCAATATACAATCGTACATACAATGGAAAGATACAAAGAAATATACATGCGGGAGCAGTCAAAGTCAAAGCTTCAAAAGCATGGTGGGGCCTGCACTGTTGTATGTTCCATGGGTTGTATGTTTGTGTGATATACAATGCAATATACAAAGGCACGCATACAACCCAGATGCAAAAGGAGAATGTGTTATGGCGGATAAGTGACTGGGGTCCGCGGGTTGTATATTGCACATTGTATGTGCGATATACAATGAGAGATACAACGCGGATTTCAAAGGCTATTCCAATCTAATTAATAAGTGTGTTGGAATCCACAGTTGTATGTATATTGCATTGCACATGCGATATACAAAGGGATATACAAAAGGGAAGCTATAAGCCGGACTCGAATGCGATTTCAATTTGCTTCATGAGGATTTGGGGTCCGCGCTTGTATGCAGGTGATTGTATGTATATACAATGTCATATACAACTTCAGATGTAAAGGGAGATACAATGGATTGCTAAGAGAGATGCAATTGCTCAACGATGGAGATCAAATCAGGTGCTGCCACATGTCCAAGTCAGTTGTATGTATATAGAACTGCATAGGCAAAGATTTGAAAGCAAAAAAGGCAAAATGGGCGAAAAGGCAAAAATGTATGTTTGTGCTGTGAAAAGTCAAAAAGGAAAAGTTGCTTGTGTGGCATGTTTTTATTGGTTGTTGACTTTTCAGCATGATTTAAGGCCATAGATCTCGGTGGGAGGAAAGGAATCGACGGACCTGTTTCAAATTTTTGAAGGAAGGATTTCTGCATGTTCGCAGCTACATTCCAAATGGAAGAATTTTAAAACGCGCAAACTGCTGCATTTCAAAATTGGTAGGTTGGCCATTAATGGCAAAGTTTTTAGAGGTATGGGTCAAATTGATGGGCTAGCTACCATTTTTAAAGGGAAATCTCCAAGCGGTGGCACACTTCCTGAATTCAACCACTCCCTTCTTCTTCTTCTGCCTGGACATTGAATGTTTTAGGTGCCATTTTCATGGTGTGATGTATCTAGGAGAAGTTGGAAATGACATGTACCTTAATTGCTGAGGGCATGTTCTTGCTATATAAGAGGACTATGTTACTCATTTTTAGGTTGTTGAAGACTTGGGCATTTTGTTTTTGTACAAAATAATGAAGATCAGAGCATTTCTTGGCTGTTCTGTCTCTTTTGTGAGTTTATGAGTTGCATTTGAATGCACCTTGCACATATGTTCAGTTTCATGTTGTGTTTATATGATAAATGCTTTTTTGCATGTGTTTAGCTATTTGTATCCATTTATTGTATGCATCCCTTCTTTTGAATCTGGTTGCTAAGGGTTACTTAGATTCTAGGGTATATATTTCTATATTACATGCTTAATCTGTGACTTCCAATCAAGGAGTGGATTAAACTGTTTTAGGTTAAGTATGAAGAAGATTATATGTCAGCTGGGATATATGTAAGTAGAGATGGCTAAATGCTCATTCTTGGGTAGCGTTTGTAAGGCAAATACTAGTCCTAACCCATTGAAACTTGAATGCCAGTGAAAATCATTCTCTTGCATATGTCTAGTTGATTCCTTGCCCTAAGATAGGCAATGGTCTACCCTTCTGTAGTAGTTATGATCCAAAACCCCCTATCTTGCATCCAAAACATAAGTATAAATCCTTTCAAAGCTTCAACCTGTTAGCTGTAGGAGTAGGAATAGGACCCCCACATACTCTCATCCCTAACCAGTCAAATATGTCTAAGAAAGTTGCCACCTTGTGATCTATCACACAAATCTTGGTCCAGACATGAGAGTATTCTGCCTGTTGTTGTAAAGCTAAATCTTTCTATTGGGTGAGTCAAAGTTAAATCTTTAGCTATAGGGATACCCCCCTTGGTGTGGCAAAACCAGAAGTGAAGGGGAGGCAGCTCACACAACCTCCTGTATTTGTTGGCTGAATCTACCTGTGCATTGGAACTGGCAAACCTTGTGCTGATTCGGAGAGAAAGACCCAACAAAGTGGCGAATCTGCTAGGGAATTGATATAAAAGAGTGAATTTTAGCCCATCTAAGTCACCAACAAAGTGGCAACTCTACTAGGGAATTGATATAAAAGAGTGAATTTTAGCCCATCCAAGTCACCAACAAAGTGGCGACTCTGCTAGGGAATTGATATAAAAGAGTGAATTTTAGCCCATCCGAGTCACCAACAAAGTGGCGACTCAGCTGGGGAAGAGTTGAATAGTGTGAAATCATTGCTACATATTTAGAGATTTCATGTGAATAATGGTGCTTTGCTGGCGGAATGAACTCAGAAAAATATTTGTTCTATGATGAGCTTTTAGTTGTTTGAAAATTTTATCCTCTTTGGAGAGGTGGTGACTCTGCAAAAAAGTTCCCAGTGCACATGAAAGGTTGATATATGTTGTTGTGATTTAAAAAATATTCTATTCAAGACTTCTGCATCTCGATGAGAAAAGGTACACAGCTTCTTCCCACTTTTATTTGTTATGTTCTTGCACATGTTGGATACCTAGGGAAGCCTTAGGTCTTAGGCAGATATAAAATGTCTGAGATTGAAATTTATATGAATCCAAATATGTATTCACCCATACTTAGCCAAGAGGGGGATGAAATGTTATGTAAAAAAATTGAAGAGATAAAGAATAGGTTGATATCGTTAGAGGCTAGGCAGGCTCAGTTAAATAGTAACCTTGTTATGTCTGCCAGTCAAAATGCTAAACCTCTGGTCAACTCTCTTGATCCTTTGTATGACCAACTAGATTTGTCATGGGTTGATTATGAAGTTGAAAGTATGCCTGCTCAAATTTACAGTCAGATGCCTAGATTTAGTAGACATAGTGTGTGTGATGGGGGTGTACATATCAAAAACTTTCACAACTTTATGGAGAAACACTCATTTAGAGATGAGGATATGTGGATGAGGTTTTTTGTTAGATCATTTGGTGCTAGAGCTAGAGATTGGTATTTGAGCTTTCCAAAGAGATCCTTTGCCTGTTGGGATGAACTTGTTGACTATTTTAGAAAGGAATTTGCAAAAGAACTTGCTGATCTTGTTGTAAGATTAATGGAAATTAGAAGACAAGATGAAGAGCCCACTATTGATTTCAGTCATAGATTTGTAGTAGCCCTTTCACAAATCCCTGAAGACTTCAGACCTGATACTCTAGCCTGCATTGGAATATACTTTGAAGGTTTTGAAAAGGACTCTAGTGCAATGTTGAGGGAATTCTAGATAACCAGTGTGCAGATGACATACAATTTTTTAGAAAATATAGAAAAAATGAGGGATGTGCATATACAGAATTCCTATCCACATGCTTTGGTATAACTAATAGTTGTATGGCTACAAATGACCAAATTATCATGGCATCATTTGAAGATAAATGTGAAAATGAAAATATAAAAGTTGAGATTGTTGTGTTTGAACATAATGATGGTAACAATGCTCAACTAGGTTGTTCACCAATGAAGGATGCCAGTGAGAGGATCAATGATGACTCCCATTTCAAGGTTGAGGTATCTGGTTTTGAAAACAATGATGAGGTTATGGGTAGCAATGAGTGCTTGTTTGAGTGGGTTTGTGGAGATGATTGTGAGTATTGTGCTCAGGATAGAGAGGAGATAAGCAAACAAGAGAGTAGTTCCATGTTTGAATCATTGACTTTTATTCAGACACATGGAGATGATGAAGAGAAATTAAAGATTGAAACAAGTAGTAGTGTTGAGCATGATTGTTCTTCATTTGATTATTATTTTGCTTATGGCACACAGGCTGATACTTCTCCACACAAGGAATTCATTGATGTATATTGCAATGAAGATGCATGTTTGGCTGCCTATGAACCAGTAACATACTATAATGAAATTGAAACACTTGGATCAACCCTCTTCCATGCAAATGATACATATGCTAAGGAGGATCTATTTGAGTATGGTGAGAATCTAAGCATTGTTATTAAGGAGGATTCTGAATCTCATCCTGATGAAAAGAGACCAACATATATCATGAAGGTTATTGTAGAGAGGTGCCTGAGATTGAGCCTTTCCCGTTTGGTGCAGCTGATGGTTGTTTGCATGAAGTGCACAAATATGAATATGAAAGATTCTTCTTTGATATGCCAGCTTATGATAAAATGAGGCCTGATGATCCTAGCTATATGGTGGACTTTGAGTGCTTTCAATTTTTAGTCTAGCTGGGAGTTCATTTTACAATGTATATTGCTGATATAGATGATAATATGTGTTATATTTCATATGAGAATTCATTGTTTGATGAATATGACATTCACACATTGCCTGATGCTGAAGGGTATGACAATGTATGTAGATCAATGCTTGATTTTAAAGTGCAGTTTGATAGAGGCAATATCTTCAGGCTTGATCCAGTGAAATAAGATGAAAATTGGGTATTTGATAGAGGAAAATTCTAGTTTTTCCTTTTTGGTGGCCCTGGGCCACCAAGTATATTTCAAAATGTGATCTGTGATGCAGGTTGGTGCAGTGTTCAACTCTGTTGCCCAATGGATAGGGACTGGTCTGTGTCCCATAGTTTTGGAGTTCTCACCATGCATGCAAGAGGCATGCATCCCCAGACAGAGCCAATGTTGGTGCCTGCTACAAGTTTGGGTTTCAAGCATTTGAATCCGCAGACATTTTTCATTCAAACCCAAAAAATTCTAGATCCCTTGACCTCCGGTTGTGTGCATGTGTCTTTGTATGTACATGGCCATTTGTATCTTTGCATGTACAAGTGCATATATACAAGGCTGGACCTGAAACAAAATGTTCAATCGGCTTCAGAAAAGTGAAAAAATAGTTGCATGCATCTTTGTATGCATATCGGTTTATACATGGCATTCGGGTTCATTTTTGAGTGTGAAAAAGTGGATATAAATCAAAGATTCCATCGCAGATTCCTGGAATAGTTCTTGCTTGTATGTAAAAAAGTTTGTATGTGCAATGTACAAGGTGGTAACATACAAGGTGAAAGATACAAAGGCTTAATGCATATACAACATACAAGGCCGACATACAAGAGGGGCATACAAAGGTATTTTCAGCATGACAGCATCCATCAGCAGCTCAACTAATGGTCTTTCCGATGGTTGATGATGCAAAGAGGAAAGATGTAAAGGCATTATGCAAAGCTGACATGCAAAGGGATATGTATGAGGTTCTATTTGTATATTGCATGTGTGCAATATACAAGTGGACAGGTGGAAAGGGCGGATGCGGCTAGAAAGTAAACTGCATTTGTGAAAAAGGTGAGGTCCGCCATTGTATATTGGGATTGTATGTTCCCAATATACAATCAGACATACAATGGAAAGATACAAAGAAATATACATGTGGGAGTAGTCAAAGTCAAATCTTCAAAAGCATGGTGGGGCCTGTACTATTGTATGTTTCATGGGTTATATGTTTGTGCGATATACAATACAATATACAAAGGTACACATATAACCTGGACACGAAAGGAGAATGTGTTATGGCAGATAAGTGACTGGGGTCCGCAGGTTGTATATTGCCCATTGTATGTGCGATATACAATGAGAGATACAATGAGGTAGATACAACGTGGATTTCAAAGGTTGTTCCAATCTGATTACTAAGTGTGTTGGAATCCGTGGTTGTATGTATATTGCATTTCACATGCGATATACAAAGGGATATACAAAATGAAAGATACAAGCCAGACTTGAATGTGATTTCAATTTGTTTCATGAGGATTTGGGGTCTGTGCTTGTATGCAGGTGATTGTATGTATATACAATGTCATATACAACTTTAGATGCAAAGGGAGATACAATGGATCATTGAGAGAGATGCAACTGCTCAGTGATGGAGATCAAATCAGGTGCTGCCACATGTCCAGGTCAGTTATATGTATATACAACTGCATATGCAAAGATTTGAAAGCGAAAAAGGAAAAATGGGCGAAAAGGCAAAAATGTATGTTTGTGCTACGAAAAGTCAAAAAGGAAAAGCTACTTGTGTGGCACGTTTTCATTGGTTGTCAACTTTTTAGCATGATTTGAGGCTAGAGATCTCGGTGGGAGGAAAGGAATCGATGGCCCTGTTTCAAATTTTTGAAGGAAGGATTTCTGCGTGTTCGCAGCTGCATTCCAAATGGAAGAATTTCAAAACATGCAAACTGCTGCATTTCAAAATCAATAGGTTGGCCATTAATGGAAAAGTTTGCAGAGGTATGGGTTGAATTGATGGGCCAACTACCATTTTTAAAGGGAAATCTCCAAGCAGCGGCACACTTCCCGAGTTCAACCACTCCCTTCTTCTTCTACCTAGACATTGAATGTTTTAGGCGCCATTTTTATGGTGCGATATATCTGGTAGAAGTTGGAAATGGCATGTACCTTAATTGCTGAGGGCACGTTCTTGCTGTATAAGAGGACTGTGTTACTCATTTTTATGTTGTTGAAGACTTGGGCATTTTTTTTGGAGAAAATAATGAAGATCAGAGCATTTCTTGGCTGTTCTGTCTCTTTTGTGAGTTTATGAGTTGCATTTGAATGCACCTTGCACATATGTTCAGTTTCATGTTGTGTTTATATGATAAATGCTTTTTTGTATGTGTTTAGTTGTTTGTCTCTATTTGTTGTATGCATCCCTTCTTTTGAATCTGGTTGCTAAGGGTTACTTAGATTCTAGGGTATAGATTTCTATATTGCATGCTTAATCTGTGACTTTCATTCAAGGAGTGGATTAAACTATTTTAGGTTAAGTATGAAGAAGATTGTATGTCAGCTGGGATATCTATAAGTAGAGATGGCTAAATGCTCATTCTTGGGTGGCGTTTGTAAGGCAAATACTAGTCCTAACCCCTTGAAACTTGAATGCCAGTGCAAATCATTCTCTTGTATATGTCTAGTTGACTCCTTGCCCTGAGATAGGCACCGGTCTATCCTTGTGTAGTAGTTATGATCCAAAACCCCTTGTCTTGCATCCAAAACATAAGTACAAATCCTTACAAAGCTTCAACCTATTAGCTGTAGGAGTAGGAATAGGACCCTTGCATACTCTCATCCCAAACCAGTCAGATATGTCTAAGAAAGTTGCCACCTTGTGATCTATCACACAAATCTTGGTCCAGACATGAGAGTATCTTGCCTGTTGTTGTATAGCTAAATATTTCTATTGGGTGAGTCAAACTTAAATCTTTAGCTATAGGGATACCTCCCTTGGTGCAACAAAACTAGAAGTGGAGGGGAGGTAGCTCACGCAACCTCCCGTATTTGTTGGCCGAATCTACCTATGCATCAGAACTGGCAAACCCTGTGCCGATTCAGAGAGAAAGACCCAACAGAGTGAATGTTATTGGTGATTTTGATGTGCTTGTGGAGGTCTCTAGATCGTGTGGCTACTATGTTAGAGGTCCACATTGAAGTTTGAGCTTGTTCATTGAAGATTTCTTCTTTGAGGTTGATGTTCTTCTTAGTCTTGGCCGACCAGATGTTCCTAGCATGTTGCAGATGTTCTAAGAGCATTTTCTGAAGCATGGCATGGTTGTAGAGGAAGATTCAAGTTGTAGTTGTGTTTGGCTGACAGCGTAATGATTCGCATCAAGTTTAGCTGACCTTCTTGATCATTCCAAAGTTGTTGAAGCATATAAATACTTGTTGAAGAGTTGTTGAAAAGTATCCTTGAAAAAATGAGCTAAATCTAAAGAAAGGATCAAAAAGTAGAGTCGAGAAGAAGAGGAGCGAAGGAAGTATAGAGTGAACAGTCAGTGAAGAAGAATTTGAAGATAGGAGCAGAAGTTTTTGAGCCTTCAAAGGGACTGATTCAGGCATGAATGTAGATGCTGTTTTTCAATTCATTATCTCTGTGTAAATCATAATTTCTTATAGACAGTGAACCTGTTCTTGAGCAGTGAGCTTTGGGCAGTGCGCCCGAAGGCATGTGCCTTCTATTTTCTTAAGTACTTTTAACAGGGTATGCATTTTTGTGGATTAAGCCCAACTGTGGTTTTTCCCTTAACCGGGTTTTCCACGTCAAAATTCTGGTGTTGTTTGTTCATGTTGTTTTTGCTCATGTGTTGATTTATGCTTAAATGTTTTCATCATTAATCTAATTATAAAGAAGATTTAAAAGGTTTAGAAAAGGTTAAGGTATAGGGACAAATGATTCACCCCCCCATCTCAATTGTCTGGACTATTTCCAATAGTGTATTACATGCTTCCTTGTAGTTTCAAGGTCCTTGGTGGTTCGCAGCTCAGTTTTTCAAATGACATGTTGTAGTGTGTTCCAAATGACAGATTGTTATCAAAGTTCATGATTGAAGTTGTGTGGTACAATTATTTGAAGTGCAATGTCAAAGGAGTGTTTGGAGATGTTTTATGAGTCATGTGGACTCATCTAGAAGAGTTTTCATGAAGATCTTTCTTATTTATAGTACTACACAAAATTTGGCCATTATACTTCAAAGTTCATGTGTTCTTGGTTAGAGTTGTCCTATTTTCAAATGAGTGGAGTGTGCAGATGTAATTCCTTGGTGTTTGAAGCTATGAAAGATGTTTTGGACCTAGTTAAGGAAGTGTTGGTGTCCGTAAGGCATGGATGTTCTATTTGTGTAACGTGTGGTTTCACTTAGGACCTATCTTCTACACGTTTCATATTGTGTGTTGTCTGGATGACTTGTAAATGTATTTTTCATGTTGTATCTAACTGACAAGCAATGTAATCAATGTAATATCATGTATAAATAGGGAATCAAATTGATTTAGGAGAGTGTGATTGCAAAGGGATTGACAAGGCTCGCATATAACATAAGAAGAAGAATGAATACATTTTGATGTGTGACTGAAGGAGAAAGATCAAAAGTTGTTGATGCTATCCTTATTCATCTTGAAGACATATTTGTGACAATGATCAAGTGTAGAGTGTGTAACTGATCTGATCATCAAAAGAAAGTGTGAAGAGGCAAAATAGCAATCATCAAAGGTGTGGATTTCAATGTCAGTTTTCAGACACTAGAAGGACTGTCATACTGTAATCTTTTGTAAGTGTGTTCTCAATTTAGGGAGTAGTAACTTCCTTGGGAGAGACCCTAAAATAAAGTCTTCAAGGAGTAGTAGCTTCCTTGGGAGTGACCTTAAATCAAAGTTTTCAAGGAGTAGTAGCTTCCTTGAGTTGTAGCCCTAAAACAAAGTTGTTATTTGAGCTTCATATATTGTGAGTTAATCCTCACTGTGGTTTTTCTATTATCAGGTTTTCCATGTATATTTGGTGTTATGTATTGATGTGCATTGTGTTAATCTATGCTTGTGTTAATATTGTGATGCTTAAGTTTTAATTTGCTTTGAATAAGTTAAAGTTGTTAAAATTAAAGATTGGTTAGATACTGATGTTACAAGTATGAGCCTAACTGGTGTTGTCATTGATGTCAACATACTCCTGTTGCATTGCTGATAAGGATTGGATGAGTTGTATGTTGAGGATATTGAGAAAATTAGCCCTATTAGGAATAGAGAAGAATAGTGAAGATAGTGAGATAAAGTTCTGTGATAAGATGAATATCAGAGGATGTGCATAAAAGGGTTTGTAGATGTGTTTCTTGAGATTATCCAGTAAAGTTTTCAGAGGTCCACATGAAGATCTGAAGAAGTTATGACCACTTAAGTAAAATTGGTTCTGGCAAGTGTTCAGAGGTGACAGAGTGATACAGATAGGTCCGGTGAGATCTAGAAATGCAATATCTTGTTCTGCAGATTTGGTGGAGTGTTTAGGAAGTCAATGTGAATTGCTAATCCAATTTTTTCATGTTCTGGAGGTTCGCAAGCATCTATTCCAATATGACAGTGATGACAGATTGTGTTCTTGAGGTTCTGGATAAAGGAGAGAATGATTTCAGTGAACAAAAGTAGTGTGGAAGTTCTTGGTGATTCAGGAAAGCTTGTGGAGGTCTTTTGGATTGTGTCCAGTTCGTGTTGGTGGTCTGCATTTAAGATTGAGTTTGTAATTGAAGAACTACTTCCGGATGATGGTGTTCTTCCTTAGTCTAGCCGACCGGATGAGTTACACATCTTGTGGATGTTCTTGAAGATGTTTTGTGAAGAATGGTGTGTTCCTAAAGAAAGATTGAAGTCTCAGATCTATGTGGCTGACAGTATGTTGTTCTGCGTGAAGTCTTTTTGTAATTAGTCATATTGTATTTATGTATTTGCTATGTAATGTTTACTAACTTGGATGATTATCCCTAAGTCAATGTCTTGTATAAATAAGGAATTGTAAAGTCATTTCAAAGGTGTCTTATGGAGATGAGAGTGTGGTAGAGAGGAGAAGAGTGAAAAGGCAGAGCAGAAGTATTGAGCTTAAATGGAACTGACTCAAGCATGGTGAAGATACTATTCTTCATTTCAAGTATGTAATACTTATTATTTTGTAGACAGTGTGTCTCTTGTAGGCAGTGGGCCTCTTATGAACAGTGTGCTTAGGCAGTGAGCCCTAATTGGCATGTGTCATTTTTTTCTTTCTATTCTTCTAACAGAGAATACAATCTTGGGTTAGTCACCCCATGGTTATTCCCTTAACCGAGTTTTCCACGTCAAAATCTTGGTGTCATTTGTGTTAATGTGTTTCTGCTCTTGAATTGTTGCATTACATTTCCATGATTGATTTATTATTATGCTACTGGATTAAGAAAAGAATTTAAGTGATTAATTGGAAGAAAGTTTTTGATGACTAATTCACCCACCCTCTTAGTTGTCTATCCTAAATCTAACTATTGGTATTAGAGATAAGTTCCTCCAAAAGATCTTAACCACTTGAGGAGATCCACGATGTTGTCCTACAAGAAGGATAGTCCGAGGTTTGATGGAACCAATTTCACTCTTTAGAAAAGTCGCATGGAATGTCACTTGCAATGTATGGGAATGTAGTATTGGATCATGGCTTCAAAGAAGTATACTCCTCCATAGAATGGTCTGAGAATCATAGATGAAATCAGAGATGCTGAAAACAATCTGCGGACTAAAGAAGCTCTTCTAAGTGCCTTGTTTGATTCAAAGCTGACAAATGTTGTTGACCTACAAACTGCTTTTGAGATTTGGGAAAAACTGGAAGTTCTGCATGAAGGAGACAAGTATGTTAAATGTGCCAAGCTATAGAGTCTGAAAGGAAAATTCAAAAATCTAAAGATGAGAGAAGATGAAAATATCACTACATTTATGCCAAGAGTAAATGACCTTGTTTGTGGCATTAGATGTGCCAATGGAGTCTTGGATGAAGATGAGATTTGGCAAAGTTCTCAGATTCCTTCCTGATTCTTACAAGTACAAGATTTCTGCTATTAAAGAATTTAGATCTATTTCAGGTATCACAAGAGATCAATTGGTTGGTAAATTGGTTGCATTTGAATTGACTAAGTTTAGAGATGCCCCCCAAGACTTAATCTGCATTAAAAGCTAGTGCCTCTGTTAAAGGAAAACAAAAGCTTGATCCGGGAGAGAACTTTTCAAAGAAACTATTGTGGTATGAGAAAGCAAGAAAAGACCTGGAAGAAGATGAAACAAAAGCTACTCAACTTGAAGCCCTTATTGCAAAATGACTACCAAGAGGATCCGTTAAGTATGAAGGGAAATTGCCTTTTAAGTGTTTCAACTACAATAAGATTGGTCATTTTGCCTCAAGGTGTCTGGAAAGATTTTCAAGGCCAAATCCTAACAGATCAAGGTTCCAAAAGAAATGTTACTATGTTCATGAAGATGATGATGATGAAGGAGTGACAGATGATGAATTAGAAACAGGAAACAAATTTGGAAGTGACTGGGTGTTTATTGCCATCAAGGAAGAAGATCCAATGCCCTCTAAAACTGCCAATCATAACACTATAGAGAGAGAGCTCTGGCTGCCCAAGTTGAAGAAAAGGATGATTGGGTCATTGACAGTGGATGCTCTCACCATATCATAGGTGACAAAAATAAGTTTATAGATTTGGAAAGGTATGAAGGAGGAGTGGTAAAATTTGGTGATAATTCTATTGGTAGAATCAAAAGAAGAGGAACTATTTCTTTTGATGGAAAGAACAAAACCAGTAATGTACTATATGTTGAAGGCCTGAAGCACAATCTTCTTAGTTTTGGACAGTTGGTGGATAAAGGCTATGATCTCTGATTCAAAAATGGAAAATGCAAGATCTTTGAAATCTCCAGAACATAGATTCCATCTGGTACTCAAACTAAAGGTAATATCATCCACTTGGTTGGTACTGATAAAAGTTGCTTATTTGTTCAAATTGATCAGAGTTGGTTGTGGCATAGGAGAATGTGTCATGTAAATTTTGATAATATCATCAAGATAAGCAATACTCAGGTTGTGAGAGATCTTCCAAGATTGATAAAACCTACCAATAGTTTGTGCAAAGAATGTCAATTGGGTAAACAAAGAAGAATCTCATTCAAAAGCAAGGAACAATCTTCTACCAAATTATTGGACCTAGTTCACACTGATCTATGTGGTCCATCAAGAATCAGGGGTGTGCAAGGTGATAGATACTTCATGTTATTAATTGATGATCATTCTCGGATGATGTGGGTAACTTTTCTGAAAGAGAAATCAGAAACTCTTGAGAAATTAAAAATATTCAAGGCTATGGTAGAGAATGAAACTAGATTAAAATTAAAATGTCTGAGGTCTGATAGAGGTGGAGAATTCACATCCGGTGAGTTCATAGAATTTTGTGAGGAGCATGGAATAAAAAGACAGTTGTCTGCTCCTAGGACTCCACAGCAGAATGGAGCAGTAGAGAGAAAGAACTAGACCATCCAAGAAGCATCTAGAACCATGATGATGGAAGAAAATGTTCCTCAAATCTATTGGAAAGAAGTTGTAAGCACTGTAGTCTATATTCTCAATCAAGTACAAATCAAAAGCAATACCGGTAAGACTCCCTATGAACTTTAGTTTGGCATCACTCCCACTGTGAGGTATTTTAGAGTTTTTGGTAGCAAATGTTACATTAAAAGGGATGAAGATCTAGGAAAATTTGATGTTAGAAGTGATGAAGGAATATTCTTGGGTTATTCTACTCAAAGCAAAGCATACTGGTGTTATAACAAGAGATTAAGGAAGATTGTTGAAAGTACAAATGTGAAGGTTGATGAAGGTGTTGAAAAACCCTCAAGGTTTTATGAATATGATGAAGATGATCAAAATGATGTTTTTGTTCAAGAAGTCCAAGATCCCTCTAAAATTTAGATTCAGATTGATCCAGTAAATCAGGAAGAAGAGATAAGTTTGAATGAACCTGTTCAAGAATCAGGAGTGCAAGAAACGTCCAAAGTTCCCAGGTATGTAAGATTGAATCACTCTAAAGATTAGATCATAGGTGATAAAAACAAAGGTGTACAAACAAGAAGAAGGATTGTTCAAGATTCAGAAGAGTATGGTCTGATTTCAAAGATTGAACCTAAGATAGTGAATGAAGCTTGCAATGATGAAAACTGGACTAAAGTAATGGAGGAAGAGCTAATGCAAATTGAGAAAAATCACACTTGGGATCTTATTCCCAAGTAGAAGGAGTTGATTTTGAAGAAAATTTTGCTCCAGTGGAAAGAATTGAAGTAGTCAGATTATTTCTTGCTTTTGCTGCATTTAGGGATTTCAAGGTATATCAGATGGATGTCAAGTCTACCTTCCTAAATGGTGACTTGGAAGAAGACATTTACATATAGCAACCGGATGGATTTCAATTGTCTGATCACGGTGATATGGTCTGTAAGTTGAAGAAAGCACTTTATGGACTCAAGCAAGCCCCAAGAGCTTGGTATGAAAGATTGGATAAGCATCTTTTGAAGATTGGTTTCAACAAAGGTACTACTGACAATAATTTGTACTTCAAAGTTAATCATGAAAATATCTTGATTGTTGAAGTGTTTGTTGATGATATCATTTTTGGAGGAAGAGATAGTATGTGCAAAACCTTTGCAAATCAAATGAAAAGTGAATTTGAGATGTTCATGTTTGGGGAAATGAATTTCTCCTTGGGTCTGCAAATCACTCAAACAAAGAAAGGAATCTACATTTCTCAGACCAAATATGTGAAAGAATTGTTGAAGAAATTTGGGATGTAAGACTCAAAACCAATGAATACTCCCATGGCAAATGGATGCAAATTGAGCAAAGATGATGAATCTCCTAAGGTTGATTAGAAAAAGTACAAGTCAATGATTGGAGGATTATTGTATCTCACTCAAACTAGACCTAACATTAAGAATGTTGTTGGTCTTGTTGCTAGATTCCAAGCTGATCCTAGAGAATCTCATGTCATGACAATCAAAAGAATTTTTAAATATCTAAAAGGGACAGTTGAGTATGGATTGTGGTATCCCAGAGATCATGACTTTTCTCTTCATGCATATACAGATACGGATTGGGCAGGAGATGTGGATGATAAGAAGAGTACTAGTGGTGGAGCATTCTTTTTAGGGAAGAGATTAGTTTCTTGGCTAAGCAAGAAACAAGAGGCAATATCTCTGTCCAATGCAAAAGTAGAATATATTGTAGTAGCAAGTAGTTGCACTCAAGTATTGTGGATGAAGCAAATGCTAAGAGACATCAGAGTGGAATATGAGGAACCTATCACAATCTTCTATGATAATTCAAGTGCAATAAACATATCAAAGAATCTGGTGTTGCATTCAAAGACTAAACACATATCAATCAAGTTTTAGTTTTTGAGAGAGCAAGTGAACAAGAATGAAGTCAGATTGAAGTTTGTGCCTTCCAAGGATTAGATTGTAGATATTTTTGCTAAATCTCTACCTAAGGACTCTTTTGAGTATCTCAGGGAGAAGTTAGGGGTTATTACCCCGCTAGTTCTGAATTAAGGTGCACTAATGTGCATCAGTCTGGTGGATCTCATAGTGATATCTTGTTGTCTGAATTGATGATGGGAAGTTACTACTCAGGGGGAGCATCAGGTATAATTCTGAAGTGACGCAAGTATGTGCCCTTTGCCATTGATGTCAAAGGGGGAGAGAAGACGTGTGAAAAACAAGTAGTTGTTGATCAAAGGGGGAGCAGTAAAGGAAGAAAAGACATGTGAATGGTTGTTGTTGATAGGGGGAGTTATGTCAGTAAGGAGAAGTTCTTGTCTTGATGGTTAAAATAGTTTTTCACATCATATGTTGCCATCAATGACAAAGGGGGAGATTGTTGCAAGTATGGGCCTAACCGGTGTTGTCATTGATGTCAACATACTCTTGTTGCATTGATGATAAGGATTGGATGAGTTGTATGCTGAGGATATTGAGAAAATTAGCCCTATTAGGAACTGAGAAGAATAGTGAAGATAGTGAGATAAAGTTCCCTGATAAGATGAATATTAGAGGATGCACATAAAAGGGTTTGTAGATATGTTTCTTGAGATTATCCAGTAAAGATTTAAGAGGTTCGCATGAAGATCTGAAGAAGTTATGGCCACTTAAGTAAAACCAGTTCTGGCAAGTGTTCAGAGGTGACAGAGTGATACAGATAGGTCTGGTAAGATTCAGAAATGCAATATCTTGTTCTAAGGATTTGGTGGAGTGTTTAGGAAGTCAATGTGAATTGCCAATCCAATTGGTTCATGGTTTGGAGGTCTGCAAGCATCTATTCCAATATGATGTGATAACAGACTGTGTTCTTGAGGTTCTGGATGAAGGAGAGAATGATTTTAGTGAACAGAAGTAGTGTGGAAGTTCTTGGTGATTCAGGAAAGCTTGTGGAGGTCTTTGGATTGTGTCCAATTCATGTTGGTGGTCCGCATTGAAGATTGAGCTCATAATTGAAGAACTACTTCCGGATGATGGTGTTCTTCCTTAGTCTGGCTGACCGGATGAGTTACACATCCTATGGATGTTCCTGAAGATGTTCTGTGATGTATGGTGTGTTCCTAAAGAATGATTGAAGTCTCAGATCTGTGTGGCCGACAGTGTGTTGTTCCGTGTGAAGTCTTTTTGTAATTAGTCATATTGTATTTATGTATTTGCTATGTAATGTTTTCCAACTTGGATGATTATCCCTAAGTCGATGTCTTGTATAAATAGGGAATGGTAAAGTTATTTCAAAGGTGTCTTGTGGAGATGAGAGTGTGGTAGAGAGGAGAAGAGCAAAAAGGCAGAGCAGAAGTATTGAGCTTAAATGGAACTGACTCAAGCATGGTGAAGATGTTATTCTTCAGTTTAAGTATGTAATACTTATTATTTTGTAGACAGTATGTCTCTTGTAGGCAGTGGGCCTCTTGTGAGTAGTGTGCTCGGGTAGTGAGCCCTAATTGGCATGTGCCATTTTGTTCTTTCTATTCTTCTAACAGAGAATACAATCTTGGGTTAGTCACCCCGTGGTTTTTCCCTTAACTGGGTTTTCCACATCAAAATCTTGGTGTCATTTGTGTTAATGTGTTTCTGCTCTTGAATTGTTGCATTACATTTCCATGATTGATTTTTCATCATGCTACTAGATTAAGAAACAAATTTAAGTGATTAATTGGAAGAAAGTTTTGGACAACTGATTCACCCCCCCTCTTAGTTATCTTTCCTAAATCTAACAACTAATTCACCCCCCTCTTAGTATCTTGGTGTGTTGAACAAGATGTAGTTCAATCAAGCCTTTTATCAAACCCTAGGCCAATCAATGGACTAAACCCTAGAATTAAGACAATCAGCTTATAACAAATAGATAGCAATGGAAATAGGATGATCGGTGAGATGTCATAACCTGTTCCTTAGAAGTTGAAATGTTGGAAGACTCTAGGGCTAGCTTACCAAAGTCCAGAAAGTCCCGATCTCTAAAATCTCAAAACTAGAAAAATATGCTCTAATGTTGTATCCAGGGTCTATTTTACCTACTAGACATTGGGGCTAGCACCTAGGTTTGCTATAGAGGAATTTCTGCACTCTCTTTTCGGATCTTAAAATCTAATCCCTTGAACGACCTCCCTATACCTTCACTTCTAGAATTCCCACACCTATAACCTATACACAAGAAGAAAAGGGGTTTGTAGGTTGTGGTGTTTAGGGATTTGCCTCAGTCAAATCTCAGGTTAGCATTCAAGCTTTCCCAACACCGTTATTAGAGAGATAACATGTCCTTGTAGGATAGAGGCTAAAGATAATCCAAATGATGATGAAATGATTCAAACATAATGATAATGTCACCTTGGAGGTGAAGTCCTTAGGGGGATGAAGATTCTTCAACTCATAAGGATATTGATGATGATTCCAAATCTGTAACAAACAAAATACCAACACAAATTTGCAACAATAACATAATGAATGCCTTGAACGCTCCTTTCCTTAATATCATAACCTTAGTATCATCAACTTGTAAGAAAATAACTCAAACACTTGTTTATATATGCTATCCTGTTAAACTTTTGCAAATTAATTGAAAGAGCTAACAAGGGAGGACCCATTTAAAAGTCCTATGCCGAGATCCCTTAAATTTTACCCCAACCAATCAAGGTGGACTTGGGCACGGGTACCCAAGTCCCAAGGTGCTTTTGGTCAAGAACTAAGCATTAAATGGGCCCCTAGTTCCCATTTGATATGAGTTTCAGGGGATTTCTCATTGAGAAGAATATTTTTGCTTGTAGAGTGTAAATATAGGGACCTAGGAGCTAAACTAGGAAGTAAAAAGGCACGTGTCCACTTTTTCCTCCATAACAGTTGGTAATCTCAAAGAATTGTGCGTAGATGTTGGAAAGAACTATAGTTCATCAAAAGTATCTTATCACGTATGTTTGGTTGTAGATTCGTGATGAATACTTTTTGACATTCCTCATCTGTAATCAGATATTGTATTTGTGCAAAGAGAGCTTGATATCAACTAATGAATTCTATTAATTTTTCCTTTAGTCCTTGTTTACAATGAACCAAATCAATCAATGAGACAGTAGGTCCAATTTTTTCTTGGAAATGTTACAAGAATTGATCAACTAGGTGTGAGAAGGATTGTATAGAATTAGGAGGTAGAGAACAAAACCATTCCAAAGCTATATCTTTGAGAGATCGAGGATAGAGTTTTGCTAACAATGTCTCATCAAAGAAGAAATAATTACACATTGTTGTGAATCCTGCCACAGGAGTATTAGGATCACCTTTACCACTGTACTTTTCAAAGCAAGGAGTCTCAAATTTGTCAGGCATTTGAGCTCTTAGGATTGTATAAGATAAAGGATTGCGAGCATGATATGTTGGTAATGTAGGTTGAGAGGAAGCATTACCCAAATTTGTCACTTTTTTCTGCAAGGATGACATACTCTACAAAATTTGGTTAAGGAGAGCATCATTGGATGATGTAGCTTGTGGATTTGAGATAAGAGTATTTGATGCTACAGTTGTGAAATTGATAGGTGGTTGGTAATAAGTGGAGGTGATAGGTGGCTGAGAGTAATTATTCGTGGGTATGGATACAGGAGGTGCCAAGTTTTGATAATTAAATGTCATGGCTTTGTAGTTGTTTCCAGTTGATGTTCCCATGGTAGTGGTAGCATTACTACAAGCTTCTACATTAGTAGTGAGAATTGATGGTGTAAAAGTGGATATTCCAGTATTCAATATGGGTACCAATACTTGTGAGATTATATACTTCGGTGATGACACATGTTCTATGTTATTCGCGTGGCTAGCCACTCACATAATGTTATGATCCACTATGTGGGCTAATCCATGGAGCATGTCAACATCTTCTTGTCCTTCTTGTAGCAATCCTCTTATACCATCAACAATAAGTAACACCTCTTGAACTAGATGTGCACCTCCTACAATTTGTTGAAAATCAACTAATTATTTGTCTAATTTCTTGAGTTGCTCATCATACACATGTGTAAAAATCACATCTTCAATATCATGCAATGTTTGTTCTTCTGTCATGTTGGTGTTTGTGATATCTTGCATGGATGGTGATTCATCTTTTGTAAAGTAGTTGTGTAATGGATTTTTCGATGTTTACACATCATTGCTATCAACAACATTAGACCCCATTAGTCTACAAATTCTTCTTACCAAGGTGTTGGTGTTAGGGAAATGGGTTATACAACTCATGCAAAGTCTTTTAACACTCAATACAGTAACCAAGAGTATGATCAATAAGATTATGAAGATTAAGGTAGTTATGCTTGTTGAAATACACAATGTGTAATTACAAGACTATGAATTTTCAACCATTATGACATAATGCAATGTTTTCAAATTAATGATGAAAAGTATGTTAGGAATCAGTACAAGATCTGAATTTAACACTCAACAAGATGCAAATGCTTGAGGCTACGGGTTCACCAAAATGTTAAGGTTGAAAAAGATGAAAGATGAAGACTAGTGTGCAAACTAGCTCAAACCCTCTTCCACACTAACATTCAAGGACAAGACTGAGCCAAATCACAACCAAAGGGAGGTGGACTCAGCTATAGATCTTGTGCTCTTGTTTTCTATGGAAAGATCAGATTTAACCAAGCCTTTTATCAAACCCTAGGTCAAGTATGCATAAAACCCTAGTTCTAAGATAATCAACATATAACAAACAAAAAATGACTGAAACTTAGGATCTCCATATACAAAGATGATTAGAGAGATATTAGAACCTGTATCCTAGAAGATGAAGTGTCGAAGGATGAAATAGGAACCACCCAAGTTCTAAAAGTGAGAATCTGCTGATAGTCAGAACTAACAAAATGTTGTAAATGATGCTCAGATGCTAGATTTGGAGTCAAAAATGCCCAGAATACTAGGGAACCAACCACCCAAGTCTTTATGGAGGAATATTCATGAATGTCTGCCAAATTCTAAAACCTTGATTCTTGCATAGTCTTCCTATAACTTCACTTTTCCTGAATCATGTACCCGTAACCTACACACAAGATTATAAGAGAGGGTTTGGGGGGTTATAGTGTTTAGGGATTTGCCTCAATCAAACCCCAGAATGGCATTCAAGCCTTCCAACAGCATTGATAGATAAGAGAGCATGCCCTTGTAGGGTAGAGGCTAAACTAAATGATGATAGAATGATTCAAATAATAATGATATCACCTCAGAGGTGAAGCCCTTAGGAGAATGAAGATCCTTCAAATTATAAGGAGATGGATGATGATTCCAATCCTACAACAACATACACAATACAAACACAAATCTACTCTAATAACACAATGAATTCTTTGAATGCTCTTTTCTCCAAGATCATAAGTTCTCTATATCCATCTAGGTTCATAATGAATTCAAAAACACACTTATATATGCTTTCCCGCTAACATTCATGAAATTAAATCACAAGAGCCAACAAAGAGGAACATTTTTAAAGGTCCTATACTAACATAACATTAATTGGCTGCAACCAATCAAGGGAGACTTGGGTTGTTGACGCCCAACTCTAGGAGCCCCTTTTTAGTTCAGGATGAGATTAAGGAAGGGCCCAAGGTCCCAAATTCACATTGGTGCCAAGAAATCTCTTCGGGATGATCAATTGTAATGCATAATGTAATTACAAGGACCTAGGAGCTAAACAAGGAGGTAAAAAGACATGTGTCCACTTTTTACTCCATAACATACATGAATACATTTGTAGGAAATTAGTTGTAAGAGAGCTTCTTATTTCTTTCTAATTACAATGTATTGTTTTTTTGCACTTTAGAGTAGTAGTCAAAAGCTCAAATGGAGGTTCTATGTGGAGGTTCTCTATGATCTTATGTAATGAAACAAATTACACAAAAGAAGTATATAATAGGAAATATGCTACAAATACTTGATAATAATATGCCACTTCAAGGTGGAAACCTCTACAATTCTCCAAATGAAGAATACAATTCACAATACGATGATTTCAAACTTACCACTAGCTTCTATATATACCTAATTATGACTGGCTACCACCCAGGCTAACTTACACACTTAAATATAACCCCTAGGCCGACCTAATGACCTATAATTGACTATAATAATTATTATATATCATAATTAGGAGTTAAGGTAGCCAAAATCCAACTACTCATACCATTAACATAAATAGGATTAAGAGCATAGCATGGCTCCCTCCTCCCTCCTTAGAAAAGCATTGTCCTCAGCTCTAATCAAATGTGGATGCTTTTGCACAAAATATTTATTTTCCCATGTAGCTTCTTCAATTGAAGAGCTCTTCCATTGTATCAAATATTCTATGATTACCCTTATCCTCAGCCTCCTAGTGCATGTTTGAAGAATTCTCTTAGGATCCAACACTATTCTTCCATTCTCATCAAGCTCAGGTAACTCAGTTTGTGCTACAATTTTTTTTCTAATAATCATCTTCAAGAATGAAACATGGAAAAATAGATTAATTTTTGTTGACATAGGTAACTCTAGTTTATATGCTAAACTATTGATCCTCTACAACACCTTATAAGGACCATAGTACTTAGGTGCAAGCTTGTTATATTTTTGTTGTTATTTTAGAGGCATTTGCTTGTATGGTTGTGATCACACAAAGACCCAGTCTCCTACTTCAAAAGTTCTTTCACTGTAGTGTTGATTAGGTTGTTGCTTCATTCTGTTTTGTGCCATTTCCAAGTTCTCTCGAAGACTAGCTAGTTCTCTTGTTGATGTTGAATGTGTTCTTCAACTATGTGAATCTTTGGCTATGACCTCAAGGAAGAGGTGATTGATGGTGGATGGTACCCATAGAGTGCCAAAAATGGAGACATCTTGGAAGAAGTATGGAAATAAGTGTTATACGACCATTTTGCTAGTGATAGTCAGTGCACCCATCTCTCTTATTTATCTAAAGCAAAACATCAGAGATACCCTTCCAAGCATTTTTTGAACACTTCTCTCTATCCATCAGATTCAGGGTGATATGATGAACTACGAGCAAGCTGAGTGCCCAAGCAAGAAAATAAGTTAGTCCAAAAATTACTTGTAAATATAGGATCATGGTCACTTACTATAACTTTTGGAGTCCCGTGTATTTTTTGAATAGTATTCATAAAGTATATTGCTACAGTTCTTGCTACCAATGGGTGTGCTAAAGTACACAAGTGTGCATATTTGCTGAGACGATCCACATCAACCATGATGACATTTTTTCCTTCAGATTTGGGTAAACCTATGATGAAATTCATAGATACCTCCTCCCACCGAGCTGACTTGGGATACACAGGGGTTGTAGAAGACCTGGAGTCTTAATTGTATCCCTTTTTTTTGTTGACACACCATGCATTCTGTTACAAATTTTTAAGCAACCCCTTTTAGCCCCTACCAAAAGAAATCTTGCTTGATTCTATGATAAGTTTTTAGGAATCTTGAGTGCCTTCCTACTAGAGAAGCATGTAGTTCTTCCAACAACTTAAACTTAAAGGTTGAATTCTTGCAAAGGTATAACCTATCCTTGTACTACAAAGCATTCCCTTTCCATGCAAATTTGTCAGACACACTTGAATCCTATTGGAGTTTCTCAATGAGAGTTTGAGTATCTATGTCCTTCTTGCACTATTCTCTTGCCTCATTTACCCAGTCTACTTGTATTATGGAAATGGCATAAAAAAGTTACTTTGTGGGTTCATCCCTCCTTAATAGAGCATCAACCACAACATTTCCTTACCTTTCTTATATATGATCGCAAAGTCATATGGACCAACATCTTTGTGACCCATTTTTGTTGTTCTTCTAATGATAACCTTTGTTCCAAGAAATATTTGGGACTTGTTGCAAGTATGGGCCTAACCGGTGTTGTCATTGATGTCAACATACTCATGTTGCATTAATGAGAAGGATTAGATAAGCTGTGTGCTGAGGATATTGAGAGAATAAGTCTCAATCAAGAACAGTGAAGAATAGTGATGACAAGAAGGCAAAAGTCCTCAATAGGTTGAGGATCAGACGACGTGGTTTAAAGGGTTTGTAGATATAAGTCTTGAGATGCTCCAATCAATATTTCAAAGGTCCGCATGATGATATGAAGAAGTTATGGTCGCTCAAGTAGAACTAGTTCCGGTAGGTGTTCAGAGATGACAGAAGGCCACAAAAAGGTCCGATGAGATCCAGTTTTTCATTATCCCATTCTGTGGATCTAAGGGAGTGTTAAGGACATCCCTGTGAAGTATCAACTAGATTATTTTGTGGGTTGAAGGTTTGAAAGTGCCTATTCATTTGTGACAATGATGACAGACTGTGTTCTTGTAGCTCCAGATGAAGGAGAGAAGAATTCCAGTAGGATGATGAAGTGCGGATGTTTTTGGTGATTCAGGGAAGGTTATGATGATCGTTGGATCATGTCTAGTTAATGTTGGTGGTCCGTATTGAGGTTAGAGTTTGCATTTGAAGAATAACCACGGATATTGGTGTTCTTCTTGAGACTCGCTGACCAGATGTATTACACGTCTTGCGGATATTCTTGTAGGTGTTTACCGACTTAGATGATTGTTCCTAAGTTGATGCCTTGTATAAATAAGAGATTGTGAATTCATTTTGTAGTGTGTCTTGCGGTGATGAGTGTGTGGTAGCGAAGAGAAGTGTGAAAGGCAAAGCAGAAGTATTGGGCTTAAATGGAACTGATTCAAGCATGTTGAAGATGCTATTCTCCAATTCATAAAGGTGATACTTATTCCTTTGTAGACAGTGTGTCTCTTGTAGGTAGTGAGCCTCTTATGAGAAGTGTGCTTGGGCAGTGAGCCCTAATTGGCATGTGCCATTTTGTTCTTTCTATTCTTCTAACAGAGAATATTTTCTTAGGTTAATCACCCCGTGGTTTTTCCCTTAACCGGGTTTTCCATGTCAAAATCTTGGTGTCATATGTGTTGATATGTTTCTGCTTCTGATTTAATGCTTTATGGTTCATTATTAATATTATGCTAATCACTAAAGAAGATTCAAGTGTTTAAATAAGGGAATGTTTCGCACAACTGATTCACCCCCCTCTTAGTTGTATGCCCTAAGTCTAACAATTGGTATCAGAGCTAAGTTCCTCTAAAAGAAGTTTAACCGCTTGAGGAGATCCAGGATGTCGTCATACAAGAAGGATAGTCCGAAGTTTGATGGAATCAACTTTTCTCTTTGGAAAGGTCACATGAAATGTCACTTGCAGTGTATGGGAAAGGCATACTAGTCCATGGTCACAAAAGCATATGCACCTCCACAGGGTGGTCTGACAACCCTTAATGAAATCACAGATCCTAAAAAAAATCTGCGGACCAAAGAGGCTCTTCTAAGCGCATTAACTGACTCAGAGCTCTCAAATGTTATTGACCTACCAATTGCCTATGAGATCTGGATTAAACTGGAACTTCTACATGAAGGAGATGAGTATGTTAAATGTGCAAGGTTATAGAGTCTAAAAGGGAAATTTGAAAAACTGAAGATGAGAGATGATGAAAATATTACCACTTTTATGCCAAGAGTGAATGAGCTGGTTTGTGGAATTAGAAATTCTAGTGGAGTCTTGGATGAAAATGAGATTGTTGGTAAGATTCTCAAATCCCTTCCTACCTCTTACAAAATCAAGGTTGCTACCATTGATGAATTCAGAGCCCATACAACTATCACAAGAGACCAATTGGCTGGCAAACTAGTTGCTTTTGAAATGACTGAATTTGGAGATGATCCCCCCAAAACTGAATATGCATTCAAAGTCAGTGCCTCTGTGAAAGGTAAACAAGGATTTATTCTGGGAGAGAACTCATCAAGGAACTTGTCATGGTATGTAAAAGAAAGAAAAGACCTGGAAGAAGAAGTAGTAGAAACTACTCAACTTGAAGCCCTCATTGCAAAGAGACTACCAAGAGGATCTGGTAAGTATGAGGGAAAATTGCCTTTTAAGTGTTTTAATTGCAATAAGATTGGTCATTTTGCCTCAAAATGTCCAAAAAGATTTTCAAAGCCAAATCCTAATAGATCAAGGTTCCAAAAGAATTGTTACTATGCTCATGAAGAAGATGACAATGAAGGAGTAACAGATGATCAATCAAAGACAGGAAACAAATCTGGAAGTGAATGGGTGTTTATTGCCATCAAGGAAGAAGAACCAATATCCTCTATATCTATCAATCATAAAGTTGTAGAAAGAGCTCTGGCTACCCAAATTGAAGAAAAGAATGATTGGGTCATTGACAGTGGTTGCTCTCACCACATGATAGGTGACAAGAATAAGTTCATAGATTTGGAAAGGTATGAAGGAGGAATGGTGAAGTTTGGTGATAATTCTGCTGGTAGAATCAGAGGAAGAGGAACTATTTCCTTTAATGGAAGAAACAAAACTGGTAATGTACTGTATGTTGAAGGTTTGAAGCACAATCTTCTCAGTGTTGGATAGTTGGTGGACAAAGGCTATGATCTCCAATTCAAGGATGGAAAATGCAAAATCTTTGAAAGATCTGGAACAGAGATTGCATCCGGTACTCAAACTAAAGGTAATATCTTCCACTTGGTTGGTACTGGTAAAAGCTGCTTGTTTGCTCAAGTTGATCAGAGTTGGTTATGGCATAGAAGGATGTGTCATGTGAATTTTGATAATATCATCAAAATAAGCAATACTCAGGCTGTAAGAGATCTTCCAAAATTGGTGAAACCAACTAACATCCTGTGCAAGGAATGTCAGTTAGGTAAGATGAGCAGAGTCACATTCAAAAGCAAGGAACTATCTTCTACCGGACTATTGGACTTAGTTCACACTGATCTTTATGGTCCGGCAAGAACCAGAAGTATTCAAGGTGATAGATACTTCATGCTACTAATAGATGACTATTCCTGAATGATGTGGGTAACCTTTCTAAAGGAGAAATCAGAAGCTCTTGAGAAATTAAAAATATTCAGGGCTATGGTAGAGAATGAAACAGGAATATAAAGTTGAAATGTCTGAGGTCTAATAGAGGTGGAGAATTCACATCCGGTGAGTTCATAGAATTTTGTGAGAAACATGGAATTAAGAGATAGTTGTCTACTCTGAGGACTCCATAGCAGAATGGAGTAGTGCTAAGGAAGAACCAAACCATCCAGGAAGCATCTAGGACTATGATGATGGAAGCAAATGTTCCTCAGATCTATTGGAGAGAAGTTGTTAGCACTACAGTCTATACTCTTAATCGAGTTCAAATCAGAAGCAGTACCGGTAAGACCCCTTATGAACTCTGGTTTGGCATTACTCCCACTGTAAGATATTTTAGAGTCTTTGGTAGCAAGTATTACATGAAAAGAGATGAAGATTTAGGCAAGTTTGATGCTAGAAGTGATGAAGGAATATTCTTGGGTTACTCTACTCAAAGCAAAGCATACCGGTGTTATAACAAGAGACTAAGAAAGATGATAGAAAGTACAAATGTGAAGGTTGATGAGGGAATAGAGAAACCCTCAAGGTTTTATGAGTATGATGAAGATGATTAGAATGGTGTTCTAGTTCAAGGAGCTCAATCCTCTCCTAAAAGTCAGATTCAGACTGATCCAGTAAATCAGGAAGAAGAGATAGGTTTGAATGAGCCTGATCAAGAAGCAGAAGTGCAAGAAATTCCCAAAGTTCCAAGGTATGTAAGACTGAACCACTCTGAACATTAGATCATAGGTGACAAAAGCAAAGGTGTGCAAACTAGAAGGAAAATTGCTCAAAATTTAGATGAATGTTGTTTGATTTCAAAGATTGAACCTAAGACAATAAATGAAGCCTGCAATGATGAAAATTGGACCAAAGCAATGGAGGAAGAGTTGATGCAAATTGAGAAAAATCACACTTGGGATCTTGTTTCTAGACCTAGAAACAAGAATGTGATTGGAACCAAATGGGACTTCCGGAACAAACTAAATGAAGTTGGTGAAGTAATCAGAAATAAAGCCAGATTAGTCTGCAAAGGCTACTCTCAAATAGAAGGGATTGATTTTGAGGAAACCTTTGCTCCAGTGGCAAGAATTGAAGCAGTCAGACTATTTCTTGCATTTGCTACCTTCAAAGATTTCACAGTGTATCAGATGGATGTCAAATCTGCTTTCTTGAATGGTGACGTAGAAGAAGTGTACATTGAACAACCAGATGGATTTCAGTTATCTGAGCATGGTGATATGGTCTACAAATTAAAGAAGGCACTGTATGGTCTAAAGCAAGCCCCAAGAGCATGGTATGAAAGGCTGGACAAACATCTTTTGAAGATTGGTTTCAACAAAGGTACTGTTGATAGTAACCTATATTTCAAAATTGATCATGAAAACATCTTGATTGTTGAAGTATTTGTTGATGATATCATCTTTGGAGGAAGAGACAGTATGTGTAAAACATTTGCAAATCAAATAAAAAATGAGTTTGAAATGTCAATGCTCGGTGAAATAAATTTCTTCTTGGGTTTGCAAATTACTCAGACAAAGAAAGGAATCTTTATCTCTCAGACCAAATATGTGAAAGAGTTATTAAGGAAATTTGGAATGGAAGATTCAAAGCCAATGAACACTCCCATGGCAACCGGATGTAAGTTGAGCAAAGATGATGACTCTCCTAAGACATATCAGACAAAGTACAGATCAATGATTGGAGGATTATTATATCTCACTCAAACTAGACTAGACATAATGCAGGCTGTTGATCTTGTGGCGAGATTCCAGGCTGATCCCAGAGAATCTCATGTCATGGCAATCAAAAGAATTTTTAGGTACTTAAAGGGAATAGTTGAGTATGGTCTATGGTATCCTAGAGATCATAATTTTTCTCTTCATGCATATACAGATGCAGATTGGGCAGGAGATGTGGATGATAGGAAGAGTACAAGTGGAGGAGCATTCTTTTTGGGAAAAAGGTTGGTTTCTTGGCTAAGCAAGAAACAAGAGGCAATATCCCTATCTACAACTGAAGCAAAATACATTGCAGCAGCAAGAAGTTGCACTCGAGTTTTGTGGATGAAGCAGATGCTAAGAGATATTCAAGTAGAATATGAGGAGCCTATCACAATTTTCTATGATAATTCAAGTGCAATAAATATTTCTAAGAATCTGGTGTTGCATTCTAAGACTAAGCCTATATCTATCAAGTTTCACTTTCTGAGAGAGCAAGTGAACAAGGGTGAAGTCAAATTGGAGTATGTACCCTCCAAGGATTAGCTTGCAGATATTTTTACTAAACCTCTTCCCAAGGACTCTTTTGAGTATCTTAGGGAGAAGTTAGGGGTTATTGCCCCTCCGGTGATGAACTAGGATGCACTGATGTGCATCAATCTGGTGGATATCACAGTCATATCTTGTGATCCAGATTGATGATAAGGGAGCTGCTACTTAGGGGGAGCAGCTGGTATGGTATGAAGTAGTGAAGTTACAAGTAGGAGCCCTTTGCCATTGATGTCAAAGGGGGAGAGAAGACATATGAAAAACAAGTGGTTGCTGATCAAAGGGGGAGCAATAAAGGAAGAGAAGACATGTGAATAGTTGTTGCTGTTAGGGGGAGTTGTAACAGCAAGGAGAAGTTCTTGTCTTGATGGTTTTCCACATCATATGATGCCATCAATGACAAAGGGGGAGATTGTTGCAATTATGGGCCTAATCAGTGTTGTCATTGATGTCAACATACTCATGTTGCATTAATGAGAAGGATTAGATAAGCTGTGTGCTGAGGATATTGAGAGAATAAGTCTCAATCAGAAACAGTGAAGAACAGTGATGAGAAGAAGGCAAAAGTCCTCAATAGGTTGAGGATCAGAGGATATGGTTTAAAGGGTTTGTAGATATAAGTCTTGAGATGCTCCAGTCAAGATTTTAGAGGTCCGTATGAAGATATGAAGAAGTTATGGTCGCTCAAGTAGAACCGGTTCCAGCAGGTGTTCAGAGATGACAGAGGGCCACAGAAAGATTTGGTGAGATATGGTATTTCATTATCCCATTCTATGGATCTAAGGGAGTGTTGAGGATGTCCCTGTGAAGTATTAACTAGATTATTTCATGGGTTGAAGGTATAAAAGTGCCTATTCATTTGTGACAGTGATGATAGACTGTGTTCTTGTAGCTCCAGATGAAGGAGAGAAGAATTCCAGTAGGATGATGAAGTGCGGATGTTTTTGGTGATTCAGGGAAGCTTATGATGATCATTGGATCATGTCTAGTTACTGTTGGTGGTCCACATTGAGGTTAGAGTTTGCATTTGAGGAATAACCATAGATATTGGTATTCTTCTTGAGACTGGCTGACCGGATGTATTACATGTCTTACAGATGATCTTGTAGGTGTTTTCTAACTTAGATGATTGTTCCTAAGTCGATGCCTTGTATAAATAAGGGATTGTGAATTTATTTTGTAGTGTGTCTTACGGTGATGAGTGTGTGGTAGCGAAGAGAAGTGTGAAAGGCAGAGCAGAAGTATTGGGCTTAAATGGAACTGATTCAAGCATCCTGAAGATGCTATTCTCTAGTTCATAAAGGTGATACTTATTCCTTTGTAGACAGTGTGTCTCTTGTAGGCAGTGAGCCTCTTGTGAGCAGTGTGCTCGGGTAGTGAGACCTAATTGGCATGTGCCATTTTGTTCTTTCTATTCTTCTAATAGAGAATATTTTCTTGGGTTAATCACCCCGTGGTTTTTCCCTTAACCGGGTTTCCACGTCAAAATCTTGGTGTCATATGTGTTGATATGTTTCTGCTTCTGATTTAATGCTTTATGGTTCATGATTAATATTATGCTAATCACTAAAGAAGATTCAAGTGTTTAAATAAGGGAAAGTTTCGCACAACTGATTCACCCCCCCTCTCAGTTGTATGCCCTAAGTCTAACAATGGACTATCATGATCTTTTTGGACCTTAAAGTGTCTTCCCATTACGTAAGGTCTCCATTGTTTGACACCATGCAAGATCTAGCCAACATTTCCTTCTCATAAATTGGCTTCAACAAATTTTTACCTTTGAGTTGGAGACTCTCAATTGCTATAGGTCTTCCTTCTTTCATGAATACTACTCTTATGCCATGCCCTGAAGCATCACATTCAACAATGAACGTTTTAGAAAAAACAAGGGTAGCTAGGACTAGAGTTAAGCACATGGCTTCCTTTAATTTCTCAAATGCCCTTGTAGCTACTTCATTCCATTGGAAATAATCCTTCTTCAATAAAGCTGCGAGAGGAGATGCTATACTACCATAATTCTTTACAAATCAGCGATAATAACCTGTAAGCCCTAAGAAACCTTATAATTTCTTAAGGGTCTTATAAATTTTCCACTCTACAATTGTTCGGATCTTGTGAGGCTCCACCTTGACTCCCTCATATGACACAATGTGACCTAGGTACTCCACTTTGTTAACACCAAAGATACACTTGAATGGTTTAGCATACAGCTGATTCTGCTCCAAAATGTCCAACACTTGGTTTACATGTTACAAGTGTTCCTCTCATGTTTTTCTATATATTAAGATATCATCAAGAAAATACCATAACAAATTTCTTGAAAAATGGCTCGAAGATAGAGTTCATAAAACTTTGAAATGTCGAGCGTGCATTTGTGAGACCAAAAGGCATTACCAAAAATTCATAGTGGCCCTCATGGGTTCTAAAAGTTATCTTATGTACATCCTCATCTGTAATTTTGATTTGATGATAACTTGAATGAAGATCAAGTTTTATAAAATAAACAATGTCATTAAGCTCATCTAACAAATCATCAATTACTAAAATAGGTAACTTATCTTTTATGGTGAACTTGTTGAGCTCTCTATAATCGAGACAAATCCTCCAAGTTTCATCCTTCTTGTGCACCATTACCACAAGAGATGAGTAAGCACTATGACTATGCATGATAATACTTGCCTCAAGCATCTCCTAAACTATCATCTCAATGTCACTTTTATGTACATATGGATATCTGTAGGGCCTAATGTTGGGTGGTTGGTTATGTTGATCACACCAGGATACTGAGACGGGGGATGAATCAGTATCTAAAAAAACTTCAAATCCTCTAGAGTAGACTAAAACTAAAGCATTTCAGCATCAACATAAACATGAAAGATCAACACAATGCACATCAACACATTGTTATGTCATAAAATGTCCCCCTAGGACTTTTACCTCCTAAGTTTAGCTCTCAAGTCCCTTAATTTTGATCATGCATCTTAGAAATGAATCCCATAGAAAAATCCCCAAAAACCCATGTCAAATGGGACCTAGGGGTGAACCTTAAAGCTTAATTTAGACCCAAAACATGTCCCTAGGCTTAGGCACCCGTGCCCTTGCCCTGCTCTATTTTGTCAAGGTCCCAAATTCATATGTTAGCTTGTGCCCGTTGAAGGGTGAATTCTATGTTAGCATCTTAAGTTTGAATTATGAAATTATAGCATGTTTAGGACTTCATTTCTAAACTAGATGGATATTGCAAACTTGTGATCTTATGCTAAGGATATTCAAGGCTTTCATTATGTTGCAGAGTAGTATTGAGTTGTGTTTGTTCATGTTTGTTGAAGATTTGTCTTCATCAATCCTTCTCCTCATGGCGTAGAAGATCTTCATCTCCCTGTCATGCCCACATTTCCCATGTGGTCACAACACGTAAACGTGCGTGTCATGTCCTCATGCGACATGTGGTCATGATACGAACTGTCAAAATTTTTCCCTTACTACTCTATATTTCCCCCTCGCACACGTATGCATGTTTGATTGCGTACTTTTAAGGTGTAACGATAATGTTGTTTATGGAATATTTCACACACATGTGCCTTCACTATGCTGGACTTACTAGTTGCTTGATGATGATCACTACGTTTTTACGTTGGTTTTTAAATTCAGCGTTTAAATTACTGGATAATTGGTTGGCCCCTATTTGGTTTTCTCAATTTATTCATTAATGCCTTGTAATATTTATTTCCTCCTCTTTCAAGTTGTTTTGATTAATTCCACATTCATTTGTTTACTCATTTATTTATTTTCTTAAATTAATTTATTAAGATAATTTGTGCCCAATACCCTAATAATTCATTAGGCATTTAATAACTCCAAATTTTTCCATAAATATGTCTTTATAGAGATAAATATATAGATATATATTTATTATAAATTTAATTTTTCTTTTGAAAGTGGAATCCACAACTAATTACACACACACACACACACACACACACACACACACACACACACACACACACACACACACATATATATATATAAGTAATTTAATCTTTCTTTGTAAGTGGATTCCAAAACTAAGACAACTATTACATTTATATATATATATATATATATATAAACTTATATATATATACCTACATACATAAATATATATAATTGTTTAAATATTATTTAACATTAACTCCACTCAAGCACCAAGTGCTTGTTAAAAACCATGTTATAGCCATGAAGGGTGTTAACCCTAATTTTTATTGTGTTGCAGGGTCATGGAGGGTGGCGGTGGCGAAAGAGGTCGCAGGGGAGGTGGAAGGAAGTGGGCGGTGTGGAGTGGTCGTGGGCGGCGGATATGGCGACCTCTTGTCACCACAGCAAGTGGAAAGGGCTCACGAAGTAATCGATGGACTAAGAGTGTTGTGGCACTCCTAAATGTACTAGCCAGCTATGGCACCTCTATGCTGCTCTGAGGAGCAGGTTTTGTATCTCTAGTTTTATTAATGAAAAGGAGCTACCCCCTATGGTAGCACTTATCTATTTATATATATATATATAAATATTTAAATCATAATGAATTTTCATATTTCCTACAACATTTTAGTTTACAAATTAACAAATTCATTTCACATTTCCTCCAACATTTTAATTTACAATTTAACAAATTCGTGAGTGAAACAGAAAGTAAATAACCATTTAAATCTGTATTTTTCAATTAAATTTTAATCTATTAAGTATACATTCCATTTCAAATAAAATTAAAGATTAAGAGTAAATACAGGGAACTAATAAATCTTCCACTTCAATAACCAAATAAACAGACATGTAAATTGGTTTAGATTAATTTCCATTGTATACTAAAATCAAGTTTTAATTTGTTTTCAAAAGGCAAATTTACATCTTCTATAATCCAGTAAATGTAACTTTTTCACTAAATAAAACTAGAAATATACTTAACAACTTGTCTAGATCAAAAACTTAATTTCACAACTTACAATTTGATAAACAAGAATAAACAACTGTAAGATTTCACAACTCACAATCACTCTAAGGAAAGAATTGCTATCTTCTCCCAATACAATATTTACAATTTCAGAGGGAGAAATCTCTCCTCTTTAAAAGGAACATATCCAGGAAGAAACTTAAAGAACCACACTCTCCTTGCCAATAAGGATGAGATACATTTTCCTCAAACAATAAAACTTTCCCAATTCTCTCAATAAGCTCCAAGAGAAACCTGCATGACAACAAGGAAGAAATACACCAACCAACTAGCTCTCCTCCCTACCATAGAACTGCAAGAGGGTCATCCCCAAGCTAGGGAGATCATCGACACACCCAAGGTAGAATAGAGCAAAAACAATTCACAACAATAGAAACAAACAACACACAACACCCATGGTTTTACTCACAACACAAAAACTCAACTAAGGTGAGTTTGAAGAGGGTAGGGAAGTAGACTCACTCAACTCAAGGTGTCATTCTTCTCAACATTTTATCATGGCTTTTCTCATGGCCTCAAGCCAACAAAATTATTTTTTTCTCATGGCCTCAAGCCATCCAAATACTCAAAATCACAGGGATATCCCAAATAGGCTCTCAAGCCTTATAGCCATTCTGCTCAAAATCACAAACATGCTCTCAAGGCTTCCATATACCAAGAACAAGAATGCACCCGAGGAGGTTCACACCTTCCCTTCCCCACACATGATGAGCATTGTCTTCCAATTGGAAGAAGCTCTTTCAAACACCCATCACAAACCCCAAATAATAGAAATACCACATAGACAATCTTGCAAAACAACATTCATCAACAAGTAATAGAACATACAAGGTGAGTAAACTTGCTAACTAACCTTTACAAGCCCTTATTATGGATGCAGTTGAAGAAGAGCTCCACCCTTAGTCTCCTCCTCCAAGTTCTCCTCCTTTCCCCAATAATCCAACCCCCTTAGTCTCCTCCTCCAAGTTCTCCTTCTTTCCACAATAATCCAACCCCCTTCCCCTCTCCCTCCTCTCCTTTTTAAAAAACTAATTCCCTCCATTTTCTCTTATTCCCAAGTGGCATTAAAAAAATAAACCCACTCCTTATCCATTATCCCTAGTGGACTTAAAACAATTAATCCCACTCAAGAGGTCCCCCACTATAGCCCTTTTCCAACACATGGAGAATAAAATATTATAAGTAAAATAGAAATAAAAAGGGAGTGGATGACACACCACCTTTTTTATGGGGAACTCCTACCAAAAGAGAGGCACAAAGAGACAAAGCACTCCATTATTTGGGGGATCATGGAGTCTTTCCATGACTTAGAAGTGGGTCTAAGTGTGGATTCCACTCATCCCATTATCCCCATACTTCCAAATTCGTCACTTAACTTCACTGTGAAGTTAAAGTGACCATATGGAGGTTATCCCAAGGTTATCCTAGTCAAAAGGGTCCCTAGACCCATGGGTAATAACCCAGGGTTGATTTTTACCTAGTTAGGACTCCTAGAGTCAAGTAAAAACACAAGAAGAGGGTCTACAAGAAATAAACTTAAACAAGACTCATAACAACCTTTCTTACAACACATATCACAATACAAGTAAATCAGAGGGTAGACCTAACTCCCTTGACCCCATGCAACATTACAACATTACAACATTACAACATTTCACCATACACGGAGTTGATCTTAGTTCCTCGTGGAACTAGATCAGCTTCACAAGGGATACAACATAGGGTGTGGAATGATCTCCTGTATTTGTGGTTTCGTTAGCAATACCTGTACACTCAATCTCAAAGTTAATAACACATAAAGATATCATAGTCGAAGCAATTTAAATACAAGCATACCTAAATATTCTACCATATAATCATACTAAAATCACATTAAAGTTTCATTTCTAATATTATCCATTCATCATTCTCTTAAAAGCAGCATCTAACTATCATTACACAATTTATTTTCTTAAAATTTAATTAGGTTTAACAAACAAAATTCTAGGATCAATAGTCCTTCAACATAAAAGTAATAGCAATAGCACTGCAAATAGTCTCATGAACAGAAGTGAAAAAGGTAGGCCTCACATCCTGCCCCCCTAAGATTGTACTTCCTCCTGGAAATCATCAAAGAGGTGAGGGTAAAGTGTCTTCATTTTTGTTGCATCTTCCCATGTTGCAGTGACCTCATCATACATATCCCACTGGACCCTAACCTGGTCCAGCTCTCGACCTTGAAGGCCCAGCATCCGATGAGCCAATATGCGTATTGGCTCCAAAGCCAGCTATCTGTCTGCCTCTACCTGAAGAGCACTCCAATCCAATACGTGAGATAAGTAAGAAATATAATGACGTAAAACTGAAACATGAAAGACATTGTGGATACTAGATAGGCTAGGTGGCAAGGCTAAACGATAGGCTACAGGTCCTATCCTCTCCAAAATCTCAAAAGGTCCTACAAACCGGGGTGCAAGCTTAGAGCCTTTTCCATAATGGATTGGACTCTTATGCGGTCGCACTCTCAAGAATACCCTGTCACCCACTGAAAAGCTTCGATTCGTTCTCTTCGCATCGGCATACTTCTTCTATCTATCCTGAGCTTCCTGAAGTCTCTGTCTGATCAATGCGACCTGCTATTTTATATCCTAAATTATTTCGGGACCAATGGCAACTCGGTCCTCTAACCGATACCAATTCAAAGGCGTCCTGCAAGGTCTGTCGTATAAAGCCTAGTAAGGAGGCATACCCAACAAGCTGTGATGCCCATTATTGTAGGTGAACTCAACCAGATACAGGTACTCCTCCCATCTAGACTGATGATCCATAACATACATGCGAAGCATGTCCTCTAACACCTGATTAACTCTTTCTGTCTAGCCGTCGGTCTTAGGATGGTAAGCGAAACTGAAGTTGAGATGTGTGCCCAACGCCTGATGTAAGGCTCTCCAAAATGATGATGTGAATACGAAGTCTCTATCAGATATGATGCGGTGAGGTACTCCATGCAGTCTGACAATCTAATCTAGAAACACTCTCGCCACTGATGGTGCATTGTACATTGTGCATACTGATGAGAAGTGCGCCACCTTGGTCAACTTGTCAACTGTCACCATAATGGCATCATGGCATCATGATGATATAGGTAGACCAACAATAAAGTCCATGGAAATGGTGTCCCATTTCCACTCAGGTATCTCATGAGGGTACAAAAGTCTTGCTGGATGTTGATGCTCGGACTTGACCCTCTGACACTCAAGGCATTAAGCAACATACTCTGCAATGTCGCATCTCATCCCAGCCCAATGATATAACTGCCACAAATCTGCATGCATCTTCTTCACTCCTGGATGAGCTGCATAGGGTGCTCTATGAGCCTCAGAGAGTATCACTACATGTAGGTCACCCGCACGGGGTACATAGATGCACTGCCTATGTCTAAGCAATCCATCCGACTCATGGGAATATCCTACATATTTTCCCTTCAGGACCGTCTGATTTTAGATTTCCTGTTGCACCTCAAGAAACCACTCATCCCTAGGTAGATGTTGTAGAATACGCTCTCTCAAATCCACCTTCAAAGTTAGAGTCAGGATCTCGTGGCGCCTTCGACTCAAAGCATCGGTGACCACGTTCTCCTTTCCTTTGATGTAGTGGACATCAAAGTCATACTCACATATGAACTCCATCCAACCCCACTGGTGGGCGTTCAAATTAGGCTGAGTGAAAATGTACTGTAAGCTATGATGATCTGAATGGAGCTCAAAACGTTGACCTAAGAGAAAGTGTCTCCAATGAACAAAAGCATGAAGCTTAGAGCTCTAAATTGTGAGTAGGATAGTTTAGCTCATGTGTTTTAATTTTTTGCGATTCATAAGCAATCGCTCTACCACCCTGCATAAGCACAGCTCCCAATCCCTCTAATGATGCATCCATGCAAACAACAAAATCTTATGCCGGATCAAGAACAGTTAATATGGGAGCATTGGTAAGACGTTCCTTAAGGATCCCAAAGGCCTTCTCACACTGCTCGGTCCAAGTGAAACTTTTCCCTTTTTGCTGAAGGGAAGTGATAGGATGTGCTATCCTGGAGAAACCTTCGACAAACCTACGGTAGTAACCGGCTAGTCCCATAAAGCTCCTTACTTCTGTCACACTAGTGGGTGCCGGCCAATCTTGAATTTCTCTAATCTTCGATGGATCTATGGAGATGCCATCGCCTGATAATATGTGCCCCAAATACTGCACCTCCAACCTGAAAAAGGCACACTTTGCCAGGTTACCATAAAGCTGATGCTCACGTAAACACTACAATACCTAATGTAAATGGTCCACATGTTCCTCCTCAGTCCATGAATAGATCAAAATGTCGTCTAGAAATATGATCACAAACTGATCTAGGTAAGTGTGGAACACTCCATTCATGAGACTCATGAACACTGCAGGGGCGTTCGTCAAACTGAAAGGTACCATTGTAAATTCATAATGGCCATATCTGGTTCAGAAAGTAGTCTTGTGAATATCTTCCTCTGTGATTCGTAATTGGTGATACCCAGATTTTAGGTTAATTTTTGAAAACACTCTGGCTCCCTGCATTTGGTCAAAGAGATTGTCAATCCTAGGTAGAGGATATCGATTCCTCACTGTCACTTTGTTCAACTATCTGTAGTCCATGCATAGCTGAGGAGATCCAACCTTCTTCTTTACGAAGATAACTGGTGCGCCCCATAGTGAAATGCTAGGTCAGATGTGTCCCTTCTCTAATTCTTCTAACTGCAGTTTAAGCTCTCTAAGCTCATGTGTAGTCATCCTATAAGGTGCACGAGATACTGGTTCTACCCCTAGTACCAAATCTATGTGGAAGTCAACTTCCCTATGTGGAGGCATACCTGGTGACTCTGGCAGAAAAATATCAAAAAATTCTCTCAAGATAGGGTGATCATCTAAGGTAGCCTCAGGTTCATCCTCTAATCTATCACTGACTGTGATAGCAAACATCTGACAAGCCTTCCACATGCAGCACTTAAGTTGCTGAGTGGATATCATACGAGCAGTCATGGGCTTCTATATGCCCACTATCTCGACTAGTGTGCCATGATCATCTATGCAACTAATCATCCCCTGGCAGCAATCTAGCTTGGCTCTATGAGTCACAAGCCAGTCCATACCCAGAACTACGCCGTAGGATCCTAATGGCATAACCCTAAGATCCCATGTTGTAATGAAAGAACCCAAGGAAATCTCATAATTTCTAACAACAGTATCAACTAACATCCTAGCCCCAGAGGCCAACTCGACCTCCCACCTAATGTCCTACCTAGAAGCCACTAGCCTGCAACATCCCACTAACGATGTAGACATAAAAGAGTCGGTAGTGTTGGTGTTTTCCCAGACTGGATGCTTATTCCCAGATTTCCCTACAAGGTAGCCATCAGTGATCAACAGGATCTCTGGGCTAGGGGCCAACAGTGTAGGAGATAGACTCTATATTTTATCTCCTCTTCTTCTTCAGGCTCTGCAAAACCTAGGGGGGTATTCCCTACTCAACATCCATGAGGGTATGCATACAAAGGCTGGGATGCTGACAGAAAGCAGATAAGTCCTCCTGTAAGTAGACCAAAACTGAAAGATAAGAGCAAAGGGGCTAGCTTTGGGCCTATTTACAGTTGTAGACAGAGGACTGAGGATCCTAAAACTAATTCTAATGTTCTAATGGTTGTTTTGGATTTTGATTTTGATTTTAAGTTTGGATGCAAAGCTAGACATGGTTGTAACATGAAAACAAAGCAAGATTGGTGCCTATCCAGGGCCTGGAGTCAGTAGACATACACCTGTGAATGATCAGCATGAACAGCTAAAACTAGATTTCAAGGGGATATATGTGATACCTGCCTTACAGATATCTCCTAATACAGAGTGTTAAGTTATCTCTACTTATGGCATCCCTACTGCAGTATACCCTTCCCAATATTCAACCTGAAAACAGTTTAATCTACCCTTTGAGCAGAAGTTAAAAGATCAAACATTCAACATAGGAATTCTATGCTCTAGAATCTAAACATTACCCAAATATCCAGATTCAGAAGAAGAATACATGCAATACTGGAGACAGAATTAACAAAACACATGCTAAGATAGCATTTCTCATATAAGATTAATCATGAAATCAGTGGGTTCATGCCAAAACATACAACAAGAGATACATAGACTCACAGGTTTAGCTGTACAGAGCAACCAGAATGAACTGTGTTGTGTTACAGAGCCAAAGTGTTCAACTTTCAACAACCTAAACAATGGTAACACAATCTGCCTATAACAGCCAGAAAGTGTACCACAGCAATTAATTACATGACTATTACAAAATCCGCCAGATACCGATTATCAGAAGGAATGGCGCTCAGAAATTTATTGCTACAGGGACAGAATGAAGACAGTGGTGGCCTCGAGCCCTGCGCCGCCATCTTGGGAGCCTTCACATCAAAAATGGGGTAACCTGATCGCTTGTCCTGTCGCCCATACTCCTGCTACAGTCGCCATTAAGGGTCTCAATCACCCGCGGCCACTTGAAAAACCATCGCTACATACAAAAAAGATTTCCCGCCAAAACACGTCTTTGCAGGTTCAAAACATACAGGGGAATAATCCCACATTGGTGCCGCAGAGATAACTTTGGCACTTTAAAACCATGGTCGCACACATGATAGGTGTCGAGCGTTTTGCTGCGCTCGACATACGACCCTTCGTCCACAGCCCATCGGCCAAACATATACCATCGGCCTTCCTCAAAAATCTCCTGCCGACTCCAGTTGTCTCGCCGACGCCCAGAAGCCAAATACCACCTATCAGCCAGACCACCAACTGTCGGCCCAATAAGAAACACCTCTGTCGATGAACAAAGTCACTCCGACAGCACCCTGGCCTCCCACCTCCGTCAGCCAAACACATGCCGATGAAACCTCATCGGCCAAACATTACCCATCGGCGGGCCCTCCAAATGCTAGCCCGATCTCAAGAGTCTTGCCGATGAACAAAGTCTACATACTCCACCGTCGGTCAAACTGAACACAAAGTCATCCCGACGGCATTCCCCGTCGGGGTGACTTCCTTCTATCGGCGAACCACAAAACACGTTGGCCGATCACAGTAGTCCTACCGATGCCGAACGTCAACCCCACCTTCTTCGGTAAGACACACGCAGATGAATCTTATCGGCCAAACACTACACTGTCGGCCCAACATCTGACCGCTCACCTGATAGCTCCCACTCCTGCCGATGAATACATGACTTACCCCGGTCGGCAAGACCAACACCATCGGTAGAACAACAATCTCATTCGCCGATAGCACAAAGTCTCAGCGATGAAAGAAGACACCGTGCTATCAACATGATCGCTAAGACACAACACAAACTCACGCCGATGAAGAGGGAAACCAAGGGTTTGAAAAAGAAACCCTCCACCTGCAAGCTTAATCTCCAGGCCAAAATGAGTACCAACACTGGCTCCGAATGGGGACGTGCAGGTGAAAACCTGCAGCGAGAACCAGATCTCCGGGCAGACCAGGCAAAAAGCCAAAAAGCACGAACTGCACAAGACATTTACACTATATACATGTTTTTACAAATGTGCACAGCAACAAGTCATCTATGCAAAATAGAACTTAAGGAATTGGCCATGCACAGGCAATTCCAGAACTTCACCATCTAGGGCCTGGAGGAAATAAGAGTCCTCCCCATGAGCACTGCAAATCTGATATGGGCCCATCCATAAGGGTTCAAATTTACCATGTTTACCCTTGTCCTGATCTTTTGCATTCCAAATGAGCACCAGATCATTGACTTGAAACTTCCTTTTTATAGTTCTCCTGTCAAACTGATATTTCACATCTTGTTGTCTCTTGAGATTAATCTGGTGGGCTTTCCTTCTGTTTTCATCCAGTGCAACCAGCTGGTTCACTCTTTCTGTCATGGAGTCTCCAATCTCCTCATCATTATCCTGGATGAATCTGTAAACCGGTAAGAGATTGTTTATGGGCAATCTGGCTGATGCACCATATACCAGCTCAAAGGGTGACATCCCAATAGCCTTTTTTACTGTCACCCTGTCAGCCCATATTGCCAACTTTAATTTTGAGTCCCAAGCTCTCTTGTTCTTGTCTAGTATCCTTTTGATAATTTTCATGATGCTTTTATTGCTTGATTCTGCTTGACCATTTCCTTGTGGGTGATATGGTGATGCATATGATAGATTTATCCCATATTTAGTGCAAAAATCAACAAATTCACCTGATCTGAAGCACATAGCATTATCAGTGACTATCTTGAATGGTACTCCAAACCTGATGATAACATTTTCTAGCATGAAATCCATCACCACCTTACTTGTAGCTCTCTTAGTTGGAATGGCCTCAATCCATTTGGTAAAGTAATCAGTTGCCACCAAAATCCAACTGTGTCCCCCACTTGATTTGTCTGCAATTTCCCCTATGAAGTCAATTCCCCATTGCTGAAATGGAGCATTCACAGTTACAGTTCTGAGGGGTAAAGCACCATCATACTTCAGCTTTCCTGAAAATCTTTGGCAAGGGTCACACTTCCTCACTAACCTTTGTGCATCTGAAAAGAGAGTGGGCCACCAATATCCTGCTCTGAGGATTTTATGAGCTGTTGTTTGGGCAGTATAATGTCCACCACACAATCCTTTATGCATATCAATCAAAACATTGTTAGCCATATCCTCATCCACACATCTCAGCAGCACACCATCAGGGTTTTTCCAGTATAGCTCACCTTGAACAATAACATACCTGATTGCATGTAACTTTAAAGTCCTCTTTTGACTATCACTGAAATGGGAAGGACAATTCAGATTTTGCAAGTAGTATATAATGTCCTTGTACCATTCAGATCCTGATACATTTACACTCTCATTTTAGACTGCATTAACTTGGCATGCTTCCAAGTTTGACTGTGCCATCATCTTGGCTAATCCTTGTCCTCTTACCAACTTGGTAATCTGTATGTCTATGTTGAACTCTTGTAATTTGTTTATCCATCTGCACCTTCTTCCAGTCACCTCTTGTTGAGTGAATATGTCTTTGACTGCTGCATGGGGTACATATGCAATTATATGTGATCCTACCAAGTATGGCCTGAAACTTTTGATGGCTCTGACTAGTGCATATGCCTGTTTTTCCATAATATCATACTTCAACTCAGAGGCCTGCAAGGACATACTAAAGAAAGCGATGGGCTGTTCAAAACCATCTTCATTTTTCTGTAGCAAACATGCAGCAACAGTATGAAAGGAAGCAAATGAAAATACTTGGAATGGCCTAGAAAAATTAGGAGATTTAAGAATAGGGGCCATCTTGATTGCTTATTTGATACTCTGAAATGATTCTATTGCTTCACTTTCCCAGTGGACAGTTGCATCCTTCTTCATCATCTTGGAAATGTTCCTTGTGGTTTCTGCAAAGTTGGGAACAAATCTCCTAACAAAATTTATCTGTCCAAAGAAGGACTGAACTCCTTTTACAGTTTTTGGCATTTGACTTCTGTCAATAGCAGCCACTCTCTCTGGATCTATCCTGACTCCATCCTTGGAAACAATGTGCCCTAGGAGTTTTCCTTCAACTACCCCAAAAGCACACTTCTTTGGATTTAAAGAAATGCCATATTCTAGTGCTCTTATGAAAATCTGCTCCAGATGCAAACAATGCTACTCTTCCTTCTTTGAATATGCAGTCAAGTCATCTTGATATACAGCCAGGATTGAATCAATCAACCCTGCAAAAGCAACATCCATTGCTCTTTGAAATGTAGCACCTGCATTTGTTAGTCCGAAGGGCATTCTAACATAGACATAAGTTCCCCATGGAGTGGTGAAGGCGGTCTTATACTGTTCTGATTCCTTTACCTTCACCTGATTATAACCTGAAAATCCATCCATCATGGATAAGAGTTCACAACCAGTCACTCTCTGTAACATAGCTTCCATATTAGGCAGTGGATAGTTATCCTTTAAAGAGGATACATTCAAGTTCCTGAAGTCAACACAAAGCCTAATATCACCATTCTTTTTTCTGACTGGGACAAGGTTGGACACCCAAGTTGAGTGTCTGATTGGCACAATTATTCCAGCTTCCCTGAGCCTTTTGAGTTCTTCTTGCATCTTTGGAGCTAAGGTAGGATTAATAGGTCTTTGCCTTTGTCTAAATGGCTTAGCTCAGGCTTCAATGGGATCTCATGCTGGAATAAATCTTCCCTATAGGCTTTTAGGTCCTCATATGACCAAGCAAAAACATGTTTATACTTTTTCAGTAATGCAATCAGCATACTCCTAATGTGTGGTTTGAGCTGCTTACCAATATATACCTTCTGAGGGGCCTGAGATGTTCCTAAATTTATTTCTTCTAAATCTTCCTTATTTGTGGGAGATGTCCTTGTGACCAATTTATCTCTACTGTCAAAAGCTCTTTCCAAAGCTACTAACCCTCTAGGGATTTTATTAGTCTTCAACTGAATTATTTCTTTCCCCATAAGAGTTTCTTTTCCATCTATAGTCTCTACAAAGGCTTGGAAATCAATTTCTTGATTCTCATATTCATCTATGCAGTGCAAAAATTTCAACAAGTCCCTATCATCATTAAACACTTGCCAACTGCATATATTTTCTGGTAATGCAGGCCTGATTTTAACTTCTACATTTGTAACACCTGATAGAGTGATGTCATCTGGTCTTATTGCAACATTAGCTAAGAAATCAGCCATAACATTCTTTGATCTCTCTACCCAGCCTATTGAAAATGCATCAAATAGTTCAATGGTATCCCAAACAACATGCTTGTATTGTTTCAATCTTTTATTTTTTGAAGCGTACCTATCTCTAATTTGGGATACAATCAGCTCAGAATCCCCAAATACTCTTAGCATTTTGATTCCATGTTTGAGAGAAATATTTAGGCCTAAGAGTAAAGCCTCATATTCTGCAATGTTGTTTGTGCAAACAAACCTCAGCAAGAAAGAAAATTTGAGGAGCTTACCAGTTGGAGACAGGAAAACAACTCCAGCTCCAGAGCCTTCCTTTGCACAAGCTCCATCAAAATACATGGTCCATAAACCTTGCTGATCCAATTCTCCAATGCAGACATTCTTCTTTTTATCTTCTATATCATCTGAGACAACCTTGAAGTTATCACAGTCAGTGTTTACAAAGCATATCTGTTCCTCTGCTTCTTGGTCTTCCACTGTCTCTGATGATCTTTGTTCTCTGACTAGCTTAACATCCCTGCCATTCATTGGAATCATGGCATATGACAGGTCCAGCTGCATACTTCCACCAATTAGTGCTGCCCATCTTCTTGACAACAACATACCATACTGTGGCTTGATATCAACCACTGTTATATTCATTTTATATCTCTTTTCAGGAAATGCTGCTAGTTTGAAATCTACATCCTTCATGATTCCAATAACTGGTACCTCTCTGGCATCCATAGCATAACATCTTCCACATGCCTTGTCAATTTTCAATCCAGCTTGTTGCATGATGGCCAAAGGCATGACATTTGTAGATGCTCCAGAGTCAAGCATACAATTTCTGATTATTTTTCCATTTATAACCAGGGAAACATAAAATGGTTCCACTTGTGAAGGACACTTTGTCATAGTCACTCCCAAATAGACTTCAGGAGTCTCATCTTCTTCATTACACATGACATGTTTCTCACCCTGGGTCTGAACATTTTGTTTAGCTTGAAAAGGCACCCCTGAAATTAGGGATATTGTCCTACTCTTGATTTCTTCCACTTTCATCAGTTCCATAAGTGAAACAGAGACTTTTACCTGAGAGAGGACTTGAGCTATATCAAATGGAGCATAATTTTGTATAACAGTTGTAGCTTGCTCCACAATCTTGTTTTTATCCTGAACTGATCTAGCTTTTACTTTCATAGTTCCTGGATCATCATTCTTGTCTTGGGAACCTTTACCTTGATCTTCAGCCTGAGGGATTCTATTTTCTGGTCCTTGGGATTCATGACCTGTTCTATGTCTGAAATTCTGTTTATTATTAACCCACTTCCTTTTTTGTGGTTCAATTCCTTTATGACCATGCACTGGCTAATTTGCAGAAATATCTTCTGGCAGATGTGGGCTGCCTACCTGATTTTTACCTCTGAGATTGTAGTTGCTCTTGACCTGAGCAACTGCTGCAGCTGTGAAGGCTCTAATTTCCTCATCAGAAGGTCGTTGTAAGTTACTCAGAAAATTGCGTGAGTTCTGAGCATAGGCATAATTAACTTCATCATCTTCATCATATGGGAACTGTTGGCAGCCCTGGGTTTCATCGTCTGCACTTGTATCAGCATCATAAAGAGTGTATCCATTGCCTATGGACATCATATTAACATCATCATCTTGCACATAATGTGGCTCATTGCATTCATTACAAGATGTAGCATTATCATACAAGGACTGAGCAATCATACACTGTGACTGTGAATGTGGCATCTGACAAATTACACACCATGGAGCATCATCAACAATATTTACAGCTTTCTTTAGAGGATCAGGGGTTTCTTTGACATGTTGAGTCCTCTGATTTGTGTTGTTGCGTGGGAATATAGGTTTACCATCATGCCAATTGGTATTATAAGGCATATCATGTAATGACGGCCTCTTTTCCTGCCTTTGATAGACTTGCCTATCAGGACCTATCCCTTTTTCATTTCTAGCTAATCTATAGCTTAGGTCCTTAACAACATTTGCCAATTTGTCTATCTTATCTTCAGAGGCAGATGTATTACCTTGAGTGTTATGAGGCTTGTTTGGATTCTACAGAATTTTTATATCATCCCTTCTATTTGTCTTGCCCGATGCTTTCCTGTTGTTTTCAATATTCACTGCAATTCTGAAAGTATCCCTGAGAGTAGCAGGACCTTTATCTCTTAATCCATATGCAGTTTTTGCATCAAAGGCATTGATATACAATATTATGCACATTGGTTCATTTGGCCTCATGTGATGTGGCAATTTGTTTAACACTTTAGTAAATCTTGCATTAAAATCTGCAACCTGCTCATTTGACCCCTTAGTGATACTGGTGAACTCATTTACAAAAAAGCTAGGGTCAGTTTTGTCACCATATTGCTCCTTGAACATCCTTTTAAAATCATCCCATGATGAAATACTCCGGTCAGGCAGATTCTTGTACCATTCTCTTGCCTCATCCACTAAAGATTGCACGAATGACTTCATGAAAACATCCTCATGTTCAACTTCAAAGTTATCCATGACATTTTGAAAAGCTTTTAGATGATCTTCTCCTGACACAGTGTTGTTTCCTGAAAATTTAGGCACTTGCAGCCTCAGATGCTTATCAATGGGGTTAGGATACCCAGGAATACCATCAAATACCAGCTGTCTGAATCTATCTAGCTGCATTGGCTGTCTGTTTAACTGATTAACATTAATATTTCTATTTGCATTCTGGTTTCTTACATTGTTCAGTGGTATCCTAGCATCATTCACATTTTGTCTCTCATCATTATGCTGATGTTGCACTTCATTTCTCTGTTGATGTCTCTGCACATTTGCATTCTCAAGGGTAGGAATTGAATTATTCTGGGCAGTCCTCAAAGCTTGCACTTTCTACCTCATGTCATCTCTGATTTTCATGGCTTGTAGATATTCCAGTTCAGCTCTTAGATTTCTGATTTTTTCAGCCAACTGTTCTTCCTTAGGCATGGAGGTAGATGGTCTCATATCATTCTGGTCATCATCTTCATCATCCCTCAGAGATTCTGCCTCTTCAAACCTTTCACTAGGGTCTAGGAATGGGCGTTCTTGGAACACCTCTGACCTCATTCTCATGCTACCACCCTGTTGCCTCTCATATGCACCCTGAATATCAGCTTCGGCATTTGAAAAGTGAGGCGCATGCTGTCCTGATGGCCTAGGGTTATCTTGCAGATCATCGCTTTTTCTAGGGGAACCCTCATGACTGACTGAGATAGCTCCCTTTCTTCTGTACATCATTCTTCTTGTTACTGGTAACTCTTCAAATAAAGGATTTTGTTGGGATCTTCTCCCCTGCATATAAATTTTACTTTGACCGGTTGGGAGATTACTTCGGAGTTGCCACCTATTACTAGGAACTGTTTTCTTTTAAAAACCAGGGTTCTTTCAATAAATTCCTCGGTAGAGTCGCCAATTTCTGTTGGTGACTTGGATGGGTCACAAATATATTTTACCAGGGAGGACAAAAATAACAATTTTCAAATCACCATCCCCAGTAGAGTCGCCAATTTCTGTTGGTGACTCGGATGGGTCACAAGACATAACCCTTTCTCAAATTTCGTCCCCAGCGGAGTCACCAATTTCTATTGGTGTTTTCCCAGACTGGATGCTTATTCCCAGATTTCCCTACAAGGTAGCCATCAGTGATCAACAGGATCTCTGGGCCAGGGGCCAACAGTGTAGGAGATAGACTCTATATTTTATCTCCTCTTCTTCTTCAGGCTCTGCAAAACCTAGGGGGGTATTCCCTACTCAACATCCATGAGGGTATGCATACAAAGGCTGGGATGCTGACAGAAAGCAGATAAGTCCTCCTGTAAGTAGACCAAAACTGAAAGATAAGAGCAAAGGGGCTAGCTTTGGGCCTATTTGCAGTTGTAGACAGAGGACTGAAGATCCTAAAACTAATTCTAATGTTCTAATGGTTGTTTTGGATTTTGATTTTGATTTTAAGTTTGGATGCAAAGCTGGACATGGTTGTAACACGAAAACAAAGCAAGATTGGTGCCTATCCAGGGCCTGGAGTCAGTAGACATACACCTGTGAATGATCAGCATGAACAGCTAAAACTGGATTTCAAGGGGATATATGTGATACCTGCCTTACAGATATCTCCCGATACAGAGTGTTAAGTTATCTCTACTTATGGCATCCCTACTGCAGTATACCCTTCCCAATATTCAACCTGAAAATAGTTTAATCTACCCTTTGAGCAGAAGTTAAAAGATCAGACATTCAACATAGGAATTCTATGCTCTAGAATCTAAACATTACCCAAATATCCAGATTTAGAAGAAGAATACATGCAATACTGGAGACAGAATTAACAAAACACATGCTAAGATAGCATTTCTCATATAAGATTAATCATGAAATCAGTGGGTTCATGCCAAAACATACAACAAGAGATACATAGACTCACAGGTTTAGCTGTACAGAGCAACCAGAACGAACTATGTTGTGTTACAGAGCCAAAGTGTTCAACTTTCAACAACCTAAACAATGGTAACACAATCTGCCTATAACAGCCAGAAAGTGTACCACAGCAATTAATTACATGACTATTACAAAATCTGCCAGATACTGATTATCAGAAGGAATGGCGCTCAGAAATTTATTGCTGCAGGGACAGAATGAAGATAGTGGTGGCCTTGAGCCCTGCGCCGCCATCTTGGGAGCCTTCAAGTCAAAAATGGGGTAACCTGATCGCTTGTCCCGTCGCCCATACTCCTGCTACAGTCGCCATTAAGGGTCTCAACCACCCGCGGCCACTTGAAAAACCGTCGCTGCATACAAAAAAGATTTCCTGCCAAAACACGTCTTTGCAGGTTCAAAACATACAGGGGAATAATCCCACATTGGTGCCGCGGAGATAACTTTGGCACTTTAAAACCATGGTCGCACACATGATAGGTGTCGAGCATTTTGCTGCACTCGACATACGACCCATCGTCCACAGCCCATCGGCCAAACATATACCATCGGCCTTCCTCAAAAATCTCCTGCCGACTCCAGTTGTCTCGCCGACGCCCAGAAGCCAAATACCACCTATCGGCCAGACCACCAACTGTCGGCCCAATAAGAAACACCTCTGCCGATGAACAAAGTCACTCCGACAGCACCCTGGCCTCCCACCTCCGTCGGCCAAACACATGCCGATGAAACCTCATCGGCCAAACATTACCCATCGGCGGGCCCTCCAAATGCTAGCCCGATCTCAAGAGTCTTGCCGATGAACAAAGTCTACATACTCCACCGTCGGTCAAACTGAACACAAAGTCATCCCGACGGCATTCCCTGTCGGGGTGACTTCCTTCTATCGGCGAACCACAAAACACGTTGGCCGATCACAGTAGTCCTACCAATGCCAAACGTCAACCCCACCTTCTTCGGTAAGACACACGCCGATGAATCTTATCGACCAAACACTACACTGTCAGCCCAACATCTGACCGCTCACCCAATAGCTCCCACTCCTGCCGATGAATACATGACTTACCCCGGTCGGCAAGACCAACACCATCGGTAGAACAACAATCTCATTTGCCGATAGCACAAAGTCTCAGCGATGAAAGAAGACACCGTGCTATCAACATGATCGCTAAGACACAACACAAACTCACGCCGATGAAGAGGGAAACCAAGGGTTTGAAAAAGAAACCCTCCACCTGCAAGCTTAATCTCCAGGCCAAAATGAGTACCAACAGGTAGCTCCAGAGTCAAAAAAGATAGAGATGGGAAAATCTGTAATCATACCTGCTATCTCAATAACTAAAGCCTAAAAATCGGCCTGGCGGTTGTCAACCGCTGCAAACATACGGTGGGATTTACCCACATCACCCACAATCTACTCGGAACCTCCTGCACAATGTTGTCCCCCTGCTATAAAACCCTGTGGACACTCTCTAGCTAGGTGTCTAGCTTCACCACAAACATAACAAGGGCCCCTAACCTGTACTTGTACAGTCTGAGTCTTGCTCGACTGCTGTTGTCCTGATCTACCAGTAGACCCCTGTGAGCCCCTATACGAATGCTATGGCCTTGTGGGTCCTGTAGGTTGTCCCTATTTTCTCTGATCTCTGTGCGGGCCCTGCTACTGCCAACCTCTATTATTTCCCCCATGTGACCTCGGCTGTGTTCTAGCTCTCTGTTGTTGCTATGACTGTTGTTGCTGTGGAGGCCTAGGAGGTAATGATGTTGAACTGAATCCTCCTCTAGGGGTGGTTGTGTTGGCCTACGAAAACTCTGTTGATGTTGCTACTGTTCCTGATCCTAGAACTGAGGGCGAGAACTCTACCCCTGTCCCTGAATCTCCCCAGGGATATAAGCCTTTTTGGCAACATCACTCAAAGTCTGGGGATCTGCCATTCGAACAGGCCTTGCTATACTGTGGTTCAGTCCTCTGATAAACTTATGCACCAGGAGTTTCTCATCATGGAGATACTCTGTATATCTAGATAACTCTGTAAACCTACTCTCATACTGTGCCACTCAGAGTCCCCTTTGCTGTAGGTCATGAAACTTGTCTATACGATGATGTCTGTAATGGTCTGATAGGTATCGCGTGTTGAAGCGCTCAATAAAGGTCTCCCATGAGAGGGTGTCTAAGGAAAGGTGATGCTTGCACTCCTCAGTGCACCACCAGGTAGCTGCTGCATCTTGTAGTAAGTGTACTACCACGCGGGCCTTCATTTTGCTCGCGTATGGACGCAACGCGAAGCACCTATCTAAACTGATAAGCCAGGCCTCTGCCTCAGCTTCCTCTGTGGTTTTGATGAAAGTAGGAGGGTTCAATCTCAATATGTCCCTAATGGAATCTCCTTTATCTCTGCGCCCCCTGATAGGCTCATCTGCATGATATTCATAAGGCATGGGGCCCAATTGCTCTACTCGCACTATCTCGTCATGCCTAGCATGATGTATGGGGCTCCTGCTACGGGCCCTGTCGACTAAACCAACCTCCTCTGTATCAGGCAACTCGACATAAGGCTCCACATGTGGTACCCCATGTAGCTCTACGCAGGGCTCCACATGTGGCTCGACATGAGACAGCTCGTGGCTCCACGCGTGGCTCCTCTCGCGGAACATTGCGGGGCTCAACACATGGTTCTACGTGCGGCTCCACTACAGCTGGTGGAAGCCTATCTAAGATAGCCTGTAAGGCCTATAATATCTGTGGTCCCATTTCTGGTGGGGCTGGTGGTGCCTGAGGAACCTAGGAATTGGTTGTGCCTGTAGAACTGGCTGAACCTATGGAATTGGCTGATCCAGTGGAACTGGCTGATCCGGTCCCACAGTTGAAGAATCAGTGTGCACCTTAGTGGGTGGAGTGTGGTGGGGCAATGTTCGCCGAACTCGTATGGGAGGCATCCTACAAAATGAGGTAACCGCCAATCAGATTGGTCGCGGAAGTGATAATGTGCCTAAACAAGCCCAGTGTTTAAAACAACTGGGCTCTGATACCAAATGTCATGCCCACATTTCCCATGCGGTCACAACATGCAAACACATGTGTCATGTCCTCATGCGACATGTGGTCATGATACGAACTGTCAAAAATTTTCCCTTACTACTCTGTATTTCCCCCTCGCATGCGTATGCATGTTTGATTGTGTACTTTTAAGGTGTAATGATAATGTTGTTTATGGAATATTTCACACACATGTGCCTTCACTATGTTGGACTTACTAGTTGCTTCATGATGATCACTATGTTTTTATGTTGGTTTTAAAATTCAGCGTTTAAATTACTGGATAATTGGTTGGCCCCTATTTGGTTTTCTCAGTTTATTCATTACTGCCTTGCAATATTTATTTTCTCCTCTTTCAAGTTGTTTTGATTAATTCCACGTTCATTTGTTTACTCATTTATTTATTTTCTTGAATTAATTTATTAAGATAATTTGTGCCCAATACCCTAATAATTCATTAGGTTTTTAATAACTCTGAATTTTTCCAAAAATATGTCTTTATAGAGATAAATATATAGATATATATATTTATTATAAATTTAAGTTTTCTTTTGAAAGTGGAATCCACAACTAATTACATCTAAATTTATATAGATATATATATAAGTAATTTAATCTTTCTTTTGTAAGTGGATTCCACAACTAAGACAACTATTACATTTATATATATATATATATATATATATATATATATATATATATATATATATATATATATATAATTTAACTTCTTTTTTTTGTAAGTGGATTCCACAAGTAATACAACTATTATTTTTAAATATATATATATATATATAAGTTTATATATATATATATATAAGTTTATAATATATATATATATACCTACATACATAAATATATATAATTGTTTAAATATTATTTAACATTAACTCCACTCAAGCACAAAGTGCTTGTTAAAAACCATGTTATAGCCATGAAGGGTGTTAACCCTAATTTTTATTGTGTTCCAGGGTCATGGAGGGTGGTGGCAGCGAAGGAGGTCACAGGGGAGGCTGAAGGAAGTGGGCAGTGTGGAGTGGCAGAATGGAGGTGGGCGGTGTGGAGTGGTCGCGAGTGGCAGATATGGGAGTCGGTGGTGGAAATGGCCGGTGCAGGCCGCGAGGGAGGAGACTACAGGAGGCAGTAACGTGGGGTTCTGTGGGCGGGGTGTGGGTTTTAAGTGACGGTGGGGGTGTGGGGAGGGGCGGAGCCCCATCCACAACCCACTCTGTGGGGTGTGGGTGGGGCTCCGCCCCTCCCCACACCCTTCTGCTTAAAGGTTTTTGGTGGGGGTTTAAACCCCCACCATGTATTATGTAAATTCTCAACTGTGTAAGCAAAAAAAAACTACGAACTCTGCCCTTTCTCATTTCATTTGTTAATTCGTAAATTTTGATTAAAACTAATTAAATATATATATATATACAAGTGTAGCAAATTTTCACAATTTCATTTACGGATAAATAAATAAATATATATATATACATATATATGTGTGTAGAGCAAAATTTCAAAATTTTCCAACAAATAAATAATATATATATATATATATATCCCCAACACCATTTCTTGCATGGGATGGGGAAGCAAGGAAGAGGTGGCAAGACCTTACAATTCTGAACCATTGTCAAGACACAAAGAAGATGGAGGAAAGGAAAAGAAAACGAGCTCTCAGTAAATGGTTAGCCCCGCCCCCCGGAAGGTTGAAACTGAACTTCGACGGGGTTGCAAAGGGTAACCCTGGTACCTCTGGAGCAGGAGTCATCATCCACAATCACCAGGGACAGTTGATATGGGGTCTCTTAAAGAAGCTACCTGACGGAACAAATAACAAAGCAAAGTTTGCAGCCTTGCTAGCAAGCCTACGCCTCTGCAAAGACTACCACATTGCGGATTTAGAAGTCGAAGGCGACTCCCTCCTTTGCATAAGGGCAATTACCACCAAAAACACTTCAAGCTAGAGAATGAAATACTTGGCAGAGGCAATCTGGGAATGCTTGGAAAAGATGGGGAATATGTCCTTCGCTCACACCTACCGAGAAGGGAATAAAGCTGCAGACTTCTTAGCAAATTCTGCAGACTTCTTAGCAAATTGGGCCTGCGTACAAGATCGTGGTAGACTCATGTGCTCCTTGGCCAGGCCTACCATTAGAATGACCCATGATAGTTAATTTGGATAGAAGATTCGCACATTCAAGATCTTACAAATCCTCTTCTTGCGATGGCAGTGTACTGGTTTCTGTAAATAGCAGCGTCCCAACTCATGAAGATCGTTTATTAAAGGCACGTCGACACCTGATCTCTCCAAAAGATGGAGATCGCATGCAAGTGCATTTGCCAGAAGGAAGCGGAGAGTCCAGAGAACGCCGAGGGTGATGAGGAAGAAGCAACTGAGGACGATGACAAGCCACAGGAGGAATCAAGAATCACCCAGATCAAACGACTCTTCTCAGCCAACGACGCCACTGCTGGAGCGATCCTCAAGGTGATAGGCGAAGTGAACTTGCCTGAGGGCCATGTTCATGATGCAATTTTCTACGAGGAATTTCTGTCCACCTATGTGCAAAGGAAGATATGAAAGAAGCCACCTACGCATCCATCACTGCCTTCAACAAACGGCCAACCTGGGGATCGATTGGAGGGATCTTTAGTGTGGCTGCTATCAACAATGACTAGGATCCACTGACTGTTTCTGCCCAAGCCTTGGTTCTCCTCTGTGAAGAGATCATGCGAAACAATATGGAAACCTTCACCTATTTAATAGGCTAGTATGGCGACCTCTTGTCACCACAACAAGTGGAAAGGGCTCATGAAGTAATCAATGGACTAAGAGTGTTGTGGCACTCCTAAATGTACTAGCCAGCTATGGCACCTCTATGCTGCTCCGAGGAGCAGGTTTTTGTATCTTTGGTTTTATTAATGAAAGGGAGCTACCCCCTACAATAGCACTTATCTATCAATATATATATATATATATATATATATAAATCATAACGAATTTTTATATTTCCTACAACATTTTAGTTTACAAATTAACAAATTCATTTCACATTTCCTCCAACAATTTAATTTACAATTTAACAAATTCTTGAGTGAAACAGAAAGTAAATAACCATTTAAATCTATATTTTTCAATTAAATTTTAATCTATTAAGTATACATTCCATTTCAAATAAAATTAAAGATTAAGAGTAAATACAGGGAACTAATAAATCTTCCACTTCAATAACCAAATAAACAGACATGTAAATCAGTTTAGATTAACTTCCATTGTATACTTAAATCAAGTTTTAATTTGTTTTCAAAAGGCAAATTTACATCTTCTATAATCCAGTAAATGTAACTTTTTCACTAAATAAAACCAGAAATAAACTTAACAACTTGTCTAGATCAAAAACTTAATTTCACAACTTACAATTTGATAAACAAGAATAAATGACTGAAAGATTTCACAACTCACAATCACTCTAAGGAAAGAATTGCTATCTTCTCCCAATACAATATTTACAATTTTAGAGGGAGAAATCTCTCCTCTTTAAAAGGAACTTATCCAGGAAGGAACTTAAAGAACCACACTCTCCTTGCTAGTAAGGATGAGATACATTTTCCCCAAACAATAAAACTTTCCTGATTCTCTCAATAAGCTCCAAGAGAAACCTACATGACAACAAGGAAGAAATACACCAACCAACTAGCTCTCCTCCCTACCATAGACCCGCAAGAGGGTCACCCCCGAGCTAGGGAGATCATCCACACACCCAGAGTAGAATAGACCAAAAACAATTCACAACAATAGAAAGAAACAACACACAACACCCATGGTTTTACTCACAACACAAAAACTCAACTAAGGTGAGTTTGAAGAGGGTAGGGAAGTAGACTCACTCAACTCAAGGTGTCATTCTTCTCAACATTTTATCACAGCTTTTCTCATGGCCTCAAGCCATCCAAATACTCAAAATTATAGGGCTATCCCAATTAAGCTCTCAAGCCTTATAGCCATTCTGCTCAAAATCACAAACATGCCCTCAAGGCTTCCATATACCAAGAACAAGAATGCACCCAAGGAGGTTCACACCTTCCCTTCCCCACACATGATGAGCATTATCTTCCAATTGGAAGAAGCTCTTTCAAACACCCATCACAAACCCAAAATAACAGAAATACCACATAGACAATCTTGCAAAACAACATTCATCAACAAGTAACAGAACATACAAGGTGAGTAAACTTGCTAACTAACCTTTACAATCCCTTATTATGGATGTAGTTGAAGAAGAGCTCCACCCTTAGTCTCCTCCTCCAAGTTCTCCTCCTTTCCCCAATAATCCAACCCCCTTAGTCTCCTCCTCCAAGTTCTCCTTCTTTCCACAATAATCCAACCCCCTTCCCCTCTCCCTCCTCTCCTTTTTAAAAAACTAATTCCCTCCATTTTCCCTTATTCCCAAGTGGCATTAAAAAATTAAACCCACTCCTTATCCATTATCCCTAGTGGACTTAAAATAATTAACCCCACTCAAGAGGTCCCCAACTATAGCCCTTTTCCAACATATGGAGGAATAAAATATAATAAGTAAAATAAAAATAAAAATAAAAAGGGAGTGGATGACACACCACCCTTTTTATGGGGAACTCCCACCAAAAGAGAGGCACAAAGAGACAAAGCACTCCATTATTTGGGGGATCATGGAGTCATTCTATGACTTGGAAGTGGGTCTGAGTGTGGATTCCGCTCATCCCATTATCCCCATACTTCCAAATTCGTCACTTAACTTCACTGTGAAGTTAAAGTGACCATATGGAGGTTATCCCAAGGTCATCCTAGTCAAAAGGGTCCCTAGACCCATGGGGTATAACCCAGGGTTGATTTTTACCTAGTTAGGACTCCTAGAGTCAAGTAAAAACACAAGAAGAGGGTCTACAAGAATTAAACTTAAACAAGACTCATAACAACCTTTCTTACAACACATATCACAATACAAGTAAATCAGAGGGTAGACCTAATTCCCTTTACCCCATGCAACATTACAAAATTACAACATTGCAACATTTCACCATACACGGAGTTGATCTTAGTTCCTTGTGGAACTAGATCAGCTTCACAAGGGATACAACATAGGGTGTGTAATGATCTCCTATATTTGTGGTTTCGTTAGCAATACCTGCACACTCAATCTTGAAGTTAATAACACATAAAGATATCATAGCCGAAGCAATTGAAATACAAGCATACCTAAATATTCTACCATATAATCATACTGAAATCACATTAAAGTTCCATTTCTAATATTATCCATTCATCATTCTCTTAAAAGCAACATCTAACTATCATTGCACAATTTGTTTTCTTAAAATTCAATTAGGTTTAATAAACAAAATTCTAGGATCAATAGTCCTTCAACATAAAAGTAATAGCAATAGCACTGCAAATAGTCTCATGAACAGGAGTGAAAAAGATAGGCCTCACACTCCCCATGAGGTCTTCACCTCCGAGGTGACATCTACTTTGTGTTTTCAATCAATTATCATATCATTTATTTTTTGCCTCTGTCCTACAAGGACACACACTCTCTATCTAACAATGGTCTTGGAAGGTTTGAATGCCATTCCGAGGCTGGACTAAGGCAAGCTCCTAAACACTACAACCCCCAACCCATCTCTTGTGATTGTAGGTGACAGGTGTCAGATCTTGCAGAGAAGAGTTACAGAGGATCATTGGCAAGCAGAAGGATCCCGGATCTGAAGAAAAAGGAAATAAATAACCCTAAAAGGTCAAGGGTGCCCTCCATTTTTGTAGTGTCAGAAATCTCTGAAGTGGTTGCAGTCTGTAGCAGAAAATATCAAGAAGCCCTAAGAAAAAATAGCACCTTGGGCTTGGGCGCCCACTCTTTTGCCCCCGAAGTTTTTGTACTCTGAAACCCAAATTTTTGGTATGTATCTTATCTATATTTAGTGCTCTTTTGTGTGAGCATTTGTCGAGATTCATCCGTTTGTTTATGATTTTGCATAATTAGGGTTTTAGGCTTAATCAGACTAAAGCTAGTAAATTGATCAACACATTCCAAATTTCCTTATCATTCCAAGTGACAGCAAACCTGATAGTTGAGTCCTCTTGCAAAATTTATGATTCAACTCGATTAAATGTCCTTGAATGTATGTAGTGAAAGGAGGATCTAATCAAACTATCAAATCAACCCCTTTACCTCCCTTTTTTCTACATAACATTTTGATGAACCCATGTTTTTATTGAATTTTGAACCTTAATGAGTGTTGTACATCAGATTTTCATTCATACATATCATTTCCATCATCATACATTTTAAAATCTTGCATAAAAATTGAAAAATTTGGAAAAAATAGGCATTTTTGGCTTGCATTAAGGCATAATTTGCTCTATTTTTATTGCATTTCATTGAAATCATTTATATATCTGATATTTACATCAGATTGGAGATAAATTACAGCAATACATCATTTCAAAATCATTCACGTTGCATTTATATACTTTATTTGCTAGGGTTTTGCTTGAAAACTTGCATTTTTCTCATAACCTAGTAATTAAAAAAACTAGGGTTTGTAGTTAAAATATTGTTTCAGATTTTATTACTCATTGCTAACACTCATTCAAATCTGATTTTGGATAGTAGTGTTTCATCATTATGTTTTTTTGCATCTACATTTCAAATTTTGCATTTACACAGTGTGTATTTCAACACTGAGTGTTGTTAGACCTTTTTCACGTCTTTTTTATCAAAACCTTGAAAAGCATCAACCTTGCCTTGTTGTGTAGCACTCTTTCCTCTTATCCACTATGTTTGGTGTGGACTCTGTGTCTCTTTTAGTACATGTTTCCCTCAAACAAGTGCTTGGATGTGAAATAGTCTCACATCTAGGGTGTATTAAGTATCATAAAACTTTGCATGTCTTGTCTTACTAGATCTTATTGGACATTGATGTTTCAAGAAATTCTAATATGGAATCTTCATGTCATTTTTGTTTGGTATCTTTTCACACATATATCAAAGATCTTGATTTTCATAGATTCATAACTCTCATGGGTGAGCATCCTTCAATATTAGAAAATCTAACCGAATTCATAACCATGAACACTCATGAGAAAAAGGATTGTGAGAGTTCTATAAATCATGTTAATGCATTGGACCTAATATCTAAAGTATATGATGATGATGATGATTCTTGTTGATAACTAAGAGGGGGGGTGAATCAGTTATCTAAATTAATTTAACTTTATGTTCTTCTTTAATAACTAGTGCAGCATCAAAACAAGTAAGCATCCATAACCATGAAAGCAGAAACAAAATCAATACACATAACATGATTTTGATGTGAAAAACTCTGTTAAGGGAAAAACCATGGGGTGACTAACTCAAGATTGTATTCTTTGTTAAAAGAATAGAAGTACAAAATGACACTTGCCAATTAGGGATCACGAGCACACTGCTCACAAACCTACAATAGTTCATAGAAGAAAATTAGGTACTTGAAATGATGAGAAGAATCCACATATGATTAGGTTCAGTTCCGGTTAAGCTCAATATACTGATCTACTGCACTTCATTCTTCCTCTGCCTTAGTGCTGCTGTTCTGTCACATACTGAACCTCTATCTCTATTTCCACACTATTCACTACTCTTTTTCGCACTTCACAATACACCACACACAAATTCTCATCGAAATCCATCTGGTATATATATCTGCACAAAGGATTTCAACATCTTTCTAATCGGCATCTGGAATACTCAATATTTTCCCAAACTCTAGTCTGTCGGTTGAATCCTTGCTTACCAAGTGATGTGTATCAAAGAGATGCTTATAGAAGTCATCAATCATGTCGGCCAATCATGAATGATCCCTTAAGAAACTTTATTACCATCAATATCTTATCCGGATTAAGGTCTGATGCTCTACCGGTCAGTTCTTCCTCAGTCTACTCTACCAAACAGGAACCCAATAGTTAAGTGCTCATATCTCTTCACTCTTTCATCACCGAAGGCTCAATCCCTGGAATCTATCAATCTAGGTACTCCTCTTGACTTCCCCAAGTCTGCACTTTACCAAGATACTTCCTCTAAGAGATCCAGACTTGATTGTTAGACCTTGTTCCATGCTCCGTTCTTGGTCACCGGACCAAAATACTCTTTAATCTGACTTCCGGTATAGACACACCATGTCCTATGGATGTGTGGGATGAACGTTGTTGCCATCAATGACAACACTCATGAAGCCACACAGTGTCTCTTGCCAACAATCTCCCCTTTTGGCATTGATGGCAACACTTAGTGAAAAAAGACTAAGTGTCACGCTACACTCCCCCTTGGCTGATGCTCTATTCTAATGTACATTTTACTAGAGCTCCCCCTTAGCTAGATTTCACATTTTTTACTGCTACTCACTCCCCCTTTGACATCAATCACAAAGGGTAGAATCCGCACACCAAAATTCCCAAAAACAATCCAACTATACTTAGCCGCATAAGTATATATGCATGTTATACTTACATAAACTAGAGTATATATGCAAAAGTTGTCTTCAACTGAACAAATTATGTTACCCAACTTTGCTTCATCCTATCCAAAATTGGGATGTGATCACTCAACAGGAATGTAAAAGCTTCTTCCCTCTTTAGATCTGTCGGATCACTGGTCCAGGCTGTGGTCTGAGCATTAGTTAGGGCCTCATGCATGGCCTCTAATTTAGGGATAATCATCCCTCTAAGTTCACCCATCCTACTTATTATGTTCTTCCTCTCCTCAAGCTTTTTATCTAATTTATGACTGCAATAGTCTAACATTCTTGGTTTATTATGGATGTGGTGAGAGGATCAAAATTTTGAGAGAAGCTTGACAGTTTATCCTCTTGTTCTTTCACTTTCTTCTCAATATCCTTTGTCACTTTAGACCAGGATAAAAAAAATTTGTATACTTCTCTGCCATCTTTAAGAGCATTTTCTAAGCTCTTTATCCCAATATCCATATTTCACCTATCATTGGTTATAAATCCTTGTATCTCAGAGAATCTTTTTCCCAAAAACTCCTTCCGAACCTTTTCTTCAGCTAACTTATCTAAGGAATCAAAATGTGTATTAATAGAATTTAGAAGAGATTTTAGATTACCAGATGAGGAGGCCAAAGGATCCTTCTGAAAGGATGGCATGATATTTTCCAACACACCGGATGCAACCTCTATCAACTCATAGTCTTCCATGTGAGATTTCAGAAGTTTTTCTTTTGCCTTTGCTTGGGCAAAGGAAGCTATCTTCATTGTTTGAACTAGGGAGAGGGAATGAAAATTGAATGGTCCTTGAAGTAGTTCCAGTTCATCAATTTCCATCATCTCTTTGGTCAAGAAATCTTTGATAGTTTCTGCAATGTCTCTTGCCGGAGACAGAGTCTTCTTCCCTTCTACAGTCTCAGAAATGTCTCCTGGAGTCTTCTCTGTTTGGCCTTTTTCTTTTTCCTTTATTTCTTCTTCTTGACTGGTTTTCTCCTCTAATCTTTCTTCTTCTTTAGATCCAGAGTCTACAGGGGAATTTAGATGAGAGATATTTACTTCTTCTTGGACTTCCTCTTCTGGAACAGAGGAATCCAGGTCCTTAGTTTTCTCCTCACCTATCTCTTTTGATTCTTCTGTATTTTTCTCTATAGGATCTTCCTTTGATGTACTGAGTCCTTCATCATCCATGATAGAGGGTTCATCATCTAAGCCCTCTATAACAGGAATATTGAATCTTTTGTATGCATTCTAGAGGATGTCTTCTATTTCTTTTGCCACTTTGTCAGTCTCTTCAAGCATAAGCTGATTCATTCTAGCTTTGCTCCAGAACTCATCCTTGCAATCTTTGAAGATCATATTTTTTTTTTTTAGTGATTGAAGGATAGAGCTGAATAGCTATCTGTTCCTAGATCTCAAGCTCCTTTGCCTTGGCATTGTTCTTCCTTATTTCTAGTTTCTTCTCTAGGATTTTGGGAATTAGAGATATGATTTCAATAAATGCCTTATTATAGATATTCAGATACCTGACTATAGCTTCTTGCAAGATCTTCTGGTCAGCTTCATTATACTTATCATAGAACTCAGTCATTGGTTTTAGGTTCCCATCCATAGTGACTGATTTGATGATATCATCAATGCGGAGAGTAGGATTTCAACAAATTCCTCTACCTTCTCTTCTTTGCCTTGACCAGTAGAGGGTTCACCCTTTGTTTTCTTCTTCTTCTTCATTTTCTTGACTTCCTCATTAGTTTCAATTTCTTCATCATCCTTCTAACTTGTATAGGATCTTGTTGCCTTTTTCTTTTTTCTCTTCTCTCCCTTTCTGGATGTCTAGGCTTCTGGTTTTGATGCCTTTTGGCTTTTAGAGGTGGCAGGTGCAGAGCTCTTTGAGGATCTGGTTCGAGAAGGAGCTTGCACCAGAGCACTTTCTTTTTCAATTTCTTGCCTTTCTTTCTCTGCCCTTTCCATCTTCTCTCTATTTGCATCAAGTGTCTCTTTTGATATTCCATGCCTCTTGGAAAATTCTTCTACTTCCCTTCTTACTTTTCTCTTGATCTCTGGCTGTCTAAGTTCAACATGAACTTTTACACTCAGCTCTTGGTAGGTTCCAAACCTTTCTACCTTAGGATCCTTGGGCTGACTTAGTAGATGTTGCATATGCAGCTCTAGAATTTTCTCATCAACTTCATACCCCATTGGCATGATCCAGACTATCCTTGGCTCCACTGCCTCCATTAGACATTGGTCAGTGTCTACCATAAAGCATACTGTATCCTTATACTTTTCAACTAGAGATTGGGGGATTCTCTCTCTGGCTTGTATCATATTCTGAAAGTTCTTAAAGTAGCCCCAGAGTGCTATATTCTGTGCCTTGGCATCACCAATTCCATAGAAATAATCTCTGATTTGTATGGCTACTGGTCTGTCATTTTTCCATATCCAACCACTGGATCTGGGAAGCTCATTCATAAAGTAAAAGAACAAGCATAGTATTAGCCCACCATACTTGAATGAGTTCTTCTTGTCCTTCTTGATCTTTTGTAATTTTTCCAACAGGTGGCTAAGAAGAAGCTCGCAAAGATCATAGTTAGCATTTTTCCTTAGCATTTCATATGCCGTATATACAACAGTTTCGGACACAGAATTCTCCCTGCGAGTGATATATCTTATAGCCAATTATCATAGATGCAAATTTGATATCCGGATCAGTGATATCTTCTATTGTCATTGCCCTCTTGTCAAATTTTGATCCGGTAGCTTAACTGACAGTTTGATTTTTGACTGATTTGAGAGTAGGCAACCCACCGGATGAGTGCAGTCTAGTTACCGCCCTAATGGCATCTTTTGTGATCTTAAATGGTCTATTCAACCACATGAAGTTGTCATGTACTCTGCTCAAAACATACCGGACCCACTCATCTTCTACAAAATAGGGGAAATGGATGCACTGTCCAAAATATTTATCCCGAATGGCCTTGTATTGAGGTTTAAGTTCAAGTGACTCATCTATCAGTTCCTTGTGATAGATGTCCATCATCTTGGATTCATGAAATTCTTCAATGTTTGTGTGTATGTAAACCCTAATATCCTCTACATGCAGAACTCCATGCAGAATGCTAGAAAATGTGCCTAGGGGATCAATTTCTAGAGATTTGTAGGGATGTTTCTTGAATTTAGGGCAAGGCTTATCAGTGGTCTTCACAACATTAAGAGTAGCCATCTTTCAAAGATTCAGAGAGAGATTTCAAGAGCAGAAAATACCTCTTATGCTTCTAGGGTTCACAATATGAGCTAGATCGAGTTGCTTGGATGAATCGACTTCTGTGGTTGATCCTTCAGATGTTTGAGATAACTTGTTGCAGAGGTCCTTCTCTCTTCTTTTCGAATGCAAATGTACAAATGAAGAACCAAAGAACCCTTCTATTTCTGCACAAACCCTAATTTCATTTTGTAATAAATGCACAACCTAAGTTATTCCAGTTGCCTTGTTTTCCTTGTTCTGAGAGAGATCTTTCTGGATTACTGGTATGCACTATTAGCTATCTATCTACCTTTACCCAATCATTCCACTTATCCATAGAACAAGATACCTCAAATTTGAATCATACCAGATCTAACTGTGAGAATCCTGTTCTTACTGGATGACTGTTAAACCGGATCAATCTAGGAAGATTAATCTCTTCTAAACTTCCTACGGATCTTCCATATCTTTACCAAGGCTTATTTAGATGTTTCTCTGAGAACCCTTTAATCCGTAACTTTCCATATGCCAATTTCAGGCACTAATTGACTGGCTGGTGGAACTTGTTCTCTTTTGTGACTCTCCCTAAGCCAGAGCTCATCTATTTAGTTTCTAGAAGGAATATCAGCACCAGATTCTGGTGTGGATCCATCCTCAACATTTTTTGTACTCCTCTTCACCCAAATCTTGTTCATCTCCCTTTGAATTTCATCCACATTCACTTTTCCCTTTCCTTTGTCTTGGTTTTGATTATGATGAACCATACCCTTTTTGTTTTGATTCTTTCTTCTACAGAATTTGGCAAAATGACCGGATCTATTGCAATTGTAGAAAACAACATTTCTTTGCATATTTGACTGATATCCTCTTGATCTGCACTGATTAGCCATATGTCCCATTCTATTGCATGCAAAGCATCTACCATTGATTGAATTGTTCATTTGCATATTTCTACACTCATGAGATTTGTGACCATACCTTTTGCAATTGAAACACTATCCGGAGAAGGATGAATTAGTCTGATTCATTCTTCTTCTACACTGATTTGCTTTATGACCAAATTTATTGCAATTGTGGTAATATCCATTGAAGGATGGACATCTTTGAGGATTTGGTTGCCTTACTAGAGGTCTTCTAGGCCTGTTCCTTAGATTTCTTGATCCAGAGTTCTTCTGACTGGGTCCGAAGCTTTCACCTTTCTCATACCCCAAGCCTTGCTTGTCATCTACCCTCTTTTGGCTTTCAAGAAGAACTTCAAGCTGAGCAGAGCTTATCTTGAATTTCTCTTTGTATTCATTTGATGTTTGAAGATCCCTTTTTAGAGTGACAATCTGATTCTCAAGTTGTTCTTCATTATCTCTAGCTTCTTCAAGATCAGATTCCAAATGCCTGATTATTCTATCCATTTTGTGGTAGTCTTCTGACTTCTCCTTGAGAGATTGTTTTAGATTATCTTCAGTCTTTCTTTTCTCTTCAATCTCTTGGGTGAATTTCATAACCCTTGATTCCATTTCATGTCTTACCATAATGATTTCTTTTGATAGCTTCTCACATAATTTGTTCTTCTCATTCAAATCTTCATTAGTATCATTGGCTTCACTTTGACTTGCAAATTGTTGAAGAAGTTCCTTTCTCTTTTTTATAGAGATACTCAATTTCTCCTTTAGTTCATTTATGAAATTATCAGCTTGTTTGAGTCTTTCCCTCAAGTTATTGACTTCAGAGTGAGATTGCTCAAGATCATCAAGGGCAGACTGAAGTTGTTCCCTCATACCATACATATCCATTGTGATTCCCAGATCTTCCCCAAGCTGTTAGGCTTTGTTTGGAGGAAACTAGCTCTGATACCAATTGTTGATAACTAAGAGGGGCGGGTGAATCAGTTATCTAAATTAATTTAACTTTTTGTTCTTCTTTAATAACTACTGTAGCATCAAAACAAGTAAGCATCCATAACCATGAAAGAAGAAACAAAATCAATACACATAACACAATGATTTTGACATGGAAAACCCTGTTAAGGGAAAAACCACAGGGTGACTAACCCAAGATTGTATTCTCTGTTAAAAGAATAGAAGTACAAAATGGCACTTGCCAATTAGGGTTGACTGCCTGAGCACACTACTCACAAGAGGCTCACTTCCTACAATAGTTCATAGAAGAAAACCAGGTACTTGAACTGATGAGAAGCATCCACATATGCTTAGGTTCAGTTCCAGTTAAGCTCAATATACTGATCTACTGCACTTCATTCTTCCTTTGCCTTAGTGCTGTTGTTCTGTCACATACCGAACCTCTATCTCTATTTCCACACTATTCTCTACTCTTTTTCACACTTCACAATATACCACACACAACTTCTCATCGAAATCCATCTGGTATATATATCTGCACAAAGGATTTCAACATCTTTCTAGTCGGCATCCAGAATACTCAATATTTTCCCAAACTCTGGTCTATCAGCTGAATCCTTGCTTACCAAGTGATGTGTATCAAAGAGATGCTTATAGAAGTCATCAATCATGCTAGCCAATCATGAATGATCCCTTAAGAAACTTTATTACCATCAATATCTTATCCGGATTAAGGTCTGATGCTTTGTCAGTCAATTCTTCCTCAGTCTACTCTGCCAAACAGGAACCCAATACTTAGGTGCTCATATCTCTTCACTCTTTCATCACCGGAGGCTCAATCTTTGGAATCTATCAGTCAAGGTACTCCTCTTGACTTCCCCAAGTCCGTACTTTACTAAAATACTTCCTCTGAGAGATCTGGACCTGATTGTCAGACCTTGTTGCATGCTCTGTTCTTGGTCACCAGACTAAAATACTCTTCAATCTGACTTCTGGTAGACACACCATGTCCTGCGGATGTGTGGGATGAACTTTGTTGCCATCAATGACAACACTCATGAAGCCACACAATGTCTCTTGCCAACAATTCTATGATTCACCCTATTCCTCCTTTAGTTGAATGTTTAAGCACTTTAGACATCACTAAGGAAGTAAAGACCCTCGATCTTCCTTCTTTGGATGTATGTTTAAGTACTTTGGACATCACTAAGGATGTGAATAGTTCTCCTTTGGTTTCATATTCAAAACCATTTGATGCAAATTAGGGGACAACTTCAAATCAACTCCAATGTAGCTTTGACTGATCTGTAAGAAAGTGGGTTGTTCCTTCTATAATGCATGGCTTCAATGAATGTGAAAGGTAACCCAACATGGCTTATATGCATGGAACTCATGCCTATCCTCCAAGACAACTAAGATCTCACTAAAATGATGCATTTAAACTAATGAAACTCATTATGATTCCTAACCACAAACCCTTCTTGTCTTTCCTTTGTAAATAGACCAACTTGCTTGTAGCCATGTCTGAGGTGTTTTTGGGGCATAAATTGCATAAAACCTAACAAACTCAGGAACAACATAGATTTCTAGATACCCATTATGGCATTACACAACATACCAAACATGCAAGGTGTGGTCTTTTGGAACCCAAGTCTCAAAATGGACTGTTCCTACTGTCCTAGAGGGAAATTAGCCCACTTTTACAAAGGAAGTGTCCTCTAAATTTTCTCCCAACTCAAAAATCCTATGGATAATCTTTCAACTAGTTCCAAAACCACCAAATCCACAATCTTCCTTAGAAAAACCTATCACAAGGCCCCCAAACCACTAAACCCTCATTTTTAGGCTAAAACTCAAGGGTTTTATTGAAAATCCCTATTCCAGACCTCCACCATCTTGGCTATTGGTTGAAACACATTCAATTACACCTGCACAAACTCATTCCATCATTATATGACCAATACTTCAGACTTTTGCACAAATCTAGCCTCTAACCTACTCAAACTAAGCAAAAATCATGAGGATTCCTCTAGGACAGCACTTGAAACAACACAAATAACTTTTCCCTACTCCTGTAATAGAGATTTAATACAAAATATAGTCTAATAAGATTCATTTCATCTATTCAAAAGTTATGATGTTGTTGAAACATGCAAAAATCCATCAATTTTGTCAAAAATCCCTTAAAACTAGGGTATGGCAGCTACTTTTAGAAAGCTATCTATAAAACACCTTGAGATCAATGAAGTTTCTCCCAATATGACTCAAATGAAATATAACAACATCTATTGTATGATTCCAAACATTTTTGTTCTTGACAATACAGTACGGCTCTGTGGGGGACGTGAGAAATAACAAAAAATAGTAAAATGCAAAAAACAAGGTAAAATTTATGTATTTTCTTCCTCCAATCTTATCTATTATGCTCTCCTCTGAGTCATGAATGATATATAATATGTGTTTACAAATAGAATCCTCGTTTACTCCTACTCCTATAGTGGGAAAAGCCACTATTAAGGCAAAAAACTGACTGTTGACCATAAAAGGCTGACTGCCCACAAATAGACTATCCTATTTTTTTGGAAACTTAAGACTCCACTAAAGTAAATGCCTATTCTAAGCCTCCACTACAAGATAATGCCTCTAAAAGGATTCATTACATTATTTTAAAACTCCATTTTGTCTCTAACAAACAAAATTTCAAAAATTTGCCTTGAAAACATCCTAGGTGCACTGCACCATTCACCCCAACTTTGAAGTTTTCCAAGTCCCTTGGAATGTTTGTGGTAGCTTGTCCACCTTTGTGCTCTTCACATCTTTGACCTTCATGCTTTCCTTCAATAGGTTCACTGTCCTTGACATATTTGTTTCTTGTTTCATCTGTACACTCTACTTCGTGCGGTGTTTCTAAACTTTCTTATCAACAAACTCTACTACCTCACTCTCTTTTAACACTGTCTTCAACCTTCTATCAACTGTCAGTACTTCCCTCTTAGCTTCTTGTTTACACCACTATCTCATGTTCCTTTTGTCTCCATTCTTTTAACTATCCACTATACCATTACCTTTTGCTACCTCTGTCAAACCTATAACCAGCTTGTTCACTATCCTAGCAATCTTGTAAACCTTTGTACCAACTTGAATTGACTATCTCTTCTCTGTATTCATCACTACACGGCACATGACTGTCCCTACTAAGATCTCTCCACTTATTTCTTGCCTTTCCACAAGCTTTCCACTCTTACTCTGCTTTGTTTTAGACCAAGACACCTTCTCATCTAGTTCCTTCTTCCACATGAAGACATTCTTCTTCACAACTGTCTACAAATCATCTTCACTCTTCCTATCTGTTGTCTCAACAACTCTATGCCTTGTAAAGGCTACATACTCCTTGGTTATACTCTCCTCAAGCTTTATTGGGTCCTTCTCACCAAACATTATCATCTTTATTGTCCTTGATTGCTCCTTGACTTCTTCTTGCATTGGCATCAGTACAAAAGTCTTCTCATCCTTCCTAATGGTGTAGGTGTTAGCTTTTCCATCATAAATTATAGACCTATCAAACTGCCAGGGTCTTCCAAGTATCATATGACAACAATCCATAGCTAAAATGTCACATAGGACCTTGTCCTCATATGCTCCAATCTTGAACTCTACTAATGCTTGTTCAGTCACTAAAATGGACTGATTATCACTTACCCAAGAGACTTTGTAAGGTTTGTCCCTAGGTACTCTTTGCAATTTTAGTTTGTGTACCATTTCACTAGACACCATATTGTCAGTACACCCTGAATCCACTATCACTTTACATACCTTGTCTTTGCACTTGCAAGTTGTCCTAAACAATGCTTTCCTCTGAATCAACTCCTTCTTCTTGGAGGTCTTCAATAGTGCTCTTTCTCTTAGCATCAACATTTCTCCTACCTCACCAACACAACTAGTGGGAGTAGAACCACCACATTCTTCTTGGACTAACTGAGTCCTCCTCTCATTCTTCCTTTCACCATCACTTGTAAAATTTTGCTTCTCAGGACACTTGTATGTTAGGTGCCCAAATTCTTGGCAATTCTAACACTTACCTATAAAGGTGTTTGCACTCCTTCCACCACCAAATCTACCTCTAGAATCTCTGCCTCTAAAATCTGCACTTTGTCCTTGTGCCTTGCTCAACTCTTATTGACTCTCATTGACTTGCTTTGTGTTTTGAAAGGATCCTCTATCTCTAGAGGGCCTACCTCTACCTCTAGCTGTCTTGTCTTCTCTTCTCTTCAGCTTCTCTTCCACTCTTACTGTCATCTGATAACATTCTTCAACATTCCTTGGATTTGCCAACACTAGTTCATCCTGCATGTTAAACCTCAAACCACCAATATACCTAGCAACTTTTTGCACTTCACTTTCATTTTGACCAGACCTTATACTCAGCTTATAAAACTCTTTAATGTATGACTTAATATCCATTTCCTTTTGTCTTAAACCTTGAAGCTTTTTAAACATTTGCACTTCATAATCTTTAGGAAAGAACTTACCTTTGATCTTAGCTACCATCTTGTCCCATGAAACAATCTTTGTCTTTCCTTGCTTTCTCCTCTCTATTTGCTTATAATCCCACCATAACAAAGCATGACTTGTCAGCTTGGTCTTTGCAATCTTCACTTTCTGCTCCTCAAGAACTTCATCACACTCAAAGTGATTGTCCAATGCTATAATCCAGTCAAGTAACTCTTCATCACTAAGGCTTACTCCATACTTTGGCATATCTATCTTCATCTTGTGCTTGTCTTCTTTTACTACTTTCAACAAGTTTACCATCCTCTAATCCTTAGGGTCCAACTCTTCTTCAACATCTTCATACTATGCTTCTTCATCTTCCTCAGACTCATTCTCATCACCTAGTTCCACTCCTCTTTTTTTATTTTGTTCTAGGGTACCCATTCTTTCCTTTAACTCCCTCAACTCTCTAGCATCCTTCTCCTCTAGCTCACTCATCTCTAAGCCATGTGTTTCCCTCTTGGAGGCATCTTTGACAAACTGTCTCTTCAACTTACCACTTTTCAACCACAACAAACCTACTAACTATGCTCTGATACCACTTGATGCAGAGCAGGGGACAACTTCAAATCAACTGCAATGTAGCTTTGACTAATCATGCAAGAAAGTGGGTTGTTCCTTCTACAATGCATGGCTTCAATGAATGGGAAAGGTAATCCAACATGGATTATATGCATGGAACTCATGCCTATCCTCAAAGACAACTGAGATCTGACTAAAATGATGCATTTAAACTAATGAAACTCATTAGGATTCCTAACCACAGACCCTTCTTGTCTTTCCTTTGTAAATAGACCAACTTGCTTGTAGCCCTATCTGAAGTGTTTTTAGGGCATAACTTGCATAAAACCTAACAAACCTAGGAACAAACTAGATTTCTAGATACCCATTATGGTATTACACAACATACCAAACATGCAGGGTGTGGTCTTTTCGAACCCAAGTCTCAAAAATGGATTGTTCCTGCTATCCTAGAGGGCAATTAGCCCACTTTTACAAAGGAAGTGTCCTCTAAATTTGCTCCCAACTCAAAACTCCTATGGACAATCTTTCAACTAGTTCCAAAACCACTAAATCCACAATCTTCCTCATAAAAAACTATCACAAGACCTCCAAACCACTAAACCCTCATTTTTAGGCTAAAACTCAAGGGTTTTATTGAAAATCCCTATTCCAGACCTCCACCCATCTTGGCTATTGGTTCAAACACATTAAATTACACCTGTCCAAACTCATTCCATCATTATATGACCAATACTTTAGACTTTTGCACAGATCTAGCCTCTAACCTACTCAAACTAAGCAAAAAGCATGAGGATTCCTCTAGGACAACATTTTAAACAACACAAATAACTTTTCCCTACTCCTGTAATAGAGATTCAATACAAAATATAGTCTAATAGGATCCATTTCATCTATTCATAAGTTATGATGTTGGTGAAATAGCCAAAAATCCATCAATTTTGTCAAAAAACCCTTAAAACTAGGGTATGACAGGTACTTTCATAAAACTATCTATAAAATGCCTTAAGATCAATGAAATTTCTCCCAATATGACTCAATTGAAAGCTAACAATATCTATTGCATTATTCCAAACATTTTTTATCTTGACAGTATAGTACGGCTCTGTGGGGGACATGAGAAACAACAAAAAATAGTAAAATGCATAAAACAGGGTAAAATTTTTGTATTTTCTTCCTCCAATCTTATCTATTCTGCTCTCCTCTGAGTCATGAATGGTATATAATATGTTTTTACAAAGCGAATCCTCATTTACTCCCACTCCCATCATGGGAAAAGCCATTATTAAGGCAAAAAACTGACTGTTGACCATAAAAGGCTGACTACCCACAAATAGACTATCCTATTTTTTTAGAAACTTAAGACTCCACTAAAGTAAATGCCTATTTTAAGCCTCCACTACAAGATAATGCCTCTAGAAGGATTCATTACATTATTTTAAAATTCCATTTTGTCTCTAACAAATAAAATTTCAAAAATTTGCCTTGAAAACATCCTGGGTGCACTACACCACCCTTGGACACCACTAAAGATACAATCATTGGCAATCCCCTCAACAACACCTTACCTTCCTTTCATTCCAATGCTCTCCCTAGCTAAGATGAAGCATTGGTAGAGGAAGAAAGGTCCCTCACATTAAATCCTTTAGGGATGGATGTCAAGCTTAATCATAGTAAAAAAAATGTTAATTTAATCATCACTAATAGACTCATTCAACCTACTAAGGGGATAGTGAATAAGTATACTAATGTTCCTAAACTCATTATGAATGGGGTACATAGTACTCTTTCTTTCTCAAAACTGGTGATTATGGTTCATGGTGATCCAAAACCACCTTGACTCTCAGGTTACATTCTAAGCATTGCAAGACAAATCAATCAAAGAAATCAACGTGTTCAAAATCCATCGTAGCATCACATGATTGCTCACATATACAACACTAGTAATAAGAAACAAAGTAAGGAAGAACCACATGTGCCTATCTCTATTCCATGTTCTCAACCTATGCTCCCTTCACCACCTCATCTTACTCATAAAAGTGGTTAAGAATATGATCTTGTTGAATAGCTTCATGCTACTCCAGCTAAGATCTCTATTTGGGATTTAATACAAACATCACCTATATATCACAGAATTCTTCAAGAAACTTTACAAAAGGTTATTGTACCACCTGCTATTAAGCCGAATGATGTAGAAGCTCTGTTAGAATGTATGCATGCAACAAAAATGGACATTCTCTTTCAACCACATGAAATACCGTTGATAAAATATGAGTATGATCCACTTATAATATTTGTCCTAATAGATAAAAAGTTGATAAAGTGAGTTATGATTGACAATGGATCAACTCTTAATGTCTGTGGCATTGACTCACTACACAAAAGCAAGATAGGTACATCTTTAATCAAATTGGATAGGCTTAACATTCGTGGCTTTGATAATGCTAATAGACAATCCCTGGGTACCATAACTTTACCTATAAAGGTTGGACCTGTGACATTATCTACCCTTTTTCATGTCATGCCTAGTTCTCTTTCATATAATATGATCATTGGTAGACTGTGGATCCATGCCATGGGGGTAGTTCCATCTACCCTTTATCAATCAATAAAGTTCATTTATCAAAACAAGCTCTACACCATTGAAGGTGATCATGAACCAGATAGTTGTTTACATATTGAAACATGAAAACAAGTTAACAATCATATGAGTCTAAACATCTTATGAGTTGATTCATCAACACCTATTGCCACAGATAGTGGTGTGCAAGACTCTAAACCATTGAATGCACTTTTTGGTGATGATTGGGGTCCATTAGATTTTACTCCCTCCTTTATGGGGGAATACAAACTTAATAACTCTAACACATCAAAAGTTGCATCAATCTCATCTAAGCAATCTTTGGAAACACCTACAAAACCCAAAATCCCTTTGGTAGAAAACAAAGACAATACTCTTACTTATACTATAGATTATGACACCTATGAGGCCTCGCCATCCTCTAAAGAGATGGACTCTCTCTATGGTCATGGATTTCAGATTTTATACAAAAATTGTGACTATGCAGGTAATAGATGTGGTCTAAATCAACAAGGAAGCAGAGTACCTTTACAAGTTGCTAGAATTAACTACACAACTAGTATTGGATACCGCTCATTGAAACCCACCAAAGCCTCTCATCGTCCTAAACTTAATGTAATGCAATATCAACAAGACCGAAACAACATGCGAGATATCCTGAGCTGATAGAAAAGAATTGTCTACTAGGAAATATCTCATTGAATCAAGTAAGTGTTTCTCCCCCTTTAGCCACACTCGTTGTAGAAACTATTCTAGTTGCTCCCAAGGGTGGCCCCCTCCTAGATATATATGTTAGAATTGTGTTGTGTTCCCTCATGTTGTGATATATGTGTTGTTTAGGCCTCCTAGGATGACCCCTGATACTCTTGTAAGGTCAAGGATACTGGGAGACCACCTCTATTGTGATCATTCTTCTATTTGTTTCATCATTCTTCTATCTTGCCTCTCCTCTATTTTATTGTTCTGTGACATGCCTTAGGGTCATAGCATTGCAGTTGATGACCTAGGGGCATCCTCCTATGTGGTGTTCCTAAGGCACTTGTTCTCCTCTCTCAATTGATTGTTTACCTTCTTCTAGTGATTCTACCTAGTCGGTGGATGACAAAAACAAAGAAATACTGATATAGACCATGTGTCCCTTCAACGAGCAAAGAAAAAATGGACCTAGTCCATACATGATGATGGGCTTGATTTATATATATCCGACACTTAACTAGTAGAATCACTCCGTGTGATGTTTCATCTTATGGCATTTTTTGTAGCTAACATTTTACAATCTACTCAATCTACTCTTGTACACTTTGATTGGTATTTCACCTTATTACTACACTTAGTTCTGAAGTACCTACAGTATAGCCCAATGGTTATACTCAGCTCTGAACCCATAGTATAGCCTTGGTCCTTGATGTGACTATTTTTATGCATAGCTTTTACCATGTGATGTGGTTATTATCTTAGAGTAAGATTTCTAACCTCTCTTGTTATCTTATCAATGTGTTTGTGGGAATATTCGGTAATCGTGAGCACATGTCATCATGTGGGGCATGGGCTTTGCAAGAGATCTTGTTTCCTTACATGTTTTCTCTCTACCTTAATGTACTTGATATCGGTACATGACATCAACCACCTTAAGGTGGGGCATATATTATGATATCTATCTGATGATTTTCATACTAATGAAGCATGTTTGTAAGCCCTCTACATGAGGTAGGATGTTGTATCTCTAGCCTAAGTACACATCTTTATTTATATTGCAATTCAAAAGCCCTCTGCAAAGGTGGGATAATGTATCTCTTGAACTAGTGCGTATCCTTTTATTCAAGAAGCCACTTGTGGAGGTGGGATGGTGTATCTCTTGAGCTAGTGCACATCCTTTTACTTCAAAAGTCCTCTACGGAGGCGGGGTTAGATCTTGAGACTATCTTCCCTTAAGCATGTCTTTAGCGGCTGTTGTGGCATAAGCCCAACCGTCAGGTGTGTCTGCAGCATGTTTGACATGGTGGGACTTAGCAATAAGCTCCTTCCAGTGCCCTTATTTTTCATGTTTAAGATTGTTGGTTAATAGATTTGTCCTTTCAAGTGTATACTTCTTTTCCCACATGAAGGACAACCTGACCCACAGTTGAGTCGCTTGCAAATAGTGGTTACATGTACTCTCTACTTATTTTACAAGGCACAGCTACCTTCGAAAGTTGTGCAATAAATGAAAACTGGGTATGATTTTAACAGAAAGAAGAAAAGGTCAATAATACCTACCCATAACCATGAAATAGATGTGCAAGACTAATTCAGATTAAATATGAATACAGATAAATGATACACAACTCACCTATCCTGCACCCACAAACAATAATAGATTGATCAAAAGATAACTATATTTCTCTCAACACAGATCACATAACAAGAGCAATATTGAAGACAAATTACAAATTGACATAAGAACAATTGCATTCATAGAAGATATTTAAAGACATAAAGTTCTGAAAATGTCCTTCATTTCTCCAACACAACAAAACTCAAAGTTTCTAAAAATGCTCCTGTACATAAGCTAAGTCAAGAAAAAGCTAGCTGGAATTACAAAACAATAGAAAATTAATTTTCTCTTCCTCCCCTATTGCACATAACAGCCAGAAAAAGATTGCCATCCTTCCCCAAAAGTCCCTCTTTTATAGTTTTTCAAAACCCAAAATCATACCTAAATGTAACTGTTCATAATGGTCTTTTTAAGTAACTGCTATCAAGAAAGCGACCTTTAAATAGTTACGTTACATCAAAATTTTGATTATCACCACTAATTACAAAAATATTCCATTCATGACAAACAAGTGGCATTAGACTGCCCTAGGTGCAGGGGCGATTCCTAATTCCAGTCGTATTTCCATAAAAAGATTATGCAATTCAGCACGTTCTTCCTCCTCAAAAACAAAAATTATCTTGCGATATTCAGCATAGCTAGTCTTCTCTTTCCATGCAATTGTGCACAACTAGGAGATAATATCATTATGTTCTTCTTCAGGCCAATTTAGGTCTGGTTGTAGAATAGGCATGGGTTCACCATCCCAAGTCTCATTATTCACCTGAAATCCCATTGGTTGCTTAAACATGAACCCAGAAGTATCGTCACCTTTCTCTATAGACAAGCTAATTCAATTATGCTAGTAGGTAATGATGACTTTTATCTTATTAATGTCATGTTACCACCTTAGAGAGCTCCATTACACTTGTCATTTAAGAGGTAATTAATGCATCATTTATTTTGCACCTTGAGAAATGAGTTTTAAGATCGAGCTCGTATTTCATAACTCCTGAAAAGACATTCTCATGATACACTGTAGGGCTAATCAGATGAGTAATGCTTTGAAAATTGGGAACCTGATGGAGAGTTGTGGATTCGCAGAAAAGTAGAACCATTAAATCACATGTCGGGAGCTCTAGGGTTTTGAAAATCTCTAACAATGAATGAAGTTGGGCCATCGGAGCTCTTGTGAACTTTTGAACTATTAGAGTGATGTTCAAAAACTTTTAACTTTCTCGACAACAAGGGGAGTCAAGAAGTTGGCCATTTCCTGAACTTAAGAACATAAGTTGAGGAAACAAAGGATTCATTAACTCATCAAATTCCTGACAATGTGAGGTCGGCGGTCATAAACACTTTTGAACTTTGAAGTCAGATCTTTTTTTGTAGTTCAAGAACTTGTTAAATGTCCTCAAGACTTGATTAAAATTTTAAGAGTGGTAAGATATTCAGGCATGGAAAATGACCGGATTGGGGCAAGGCAATGATCATACCTTTAAGAGAATTGTACATGAGTCATGTACTAAAATTTGAAAATTTTGGGTTTAAATTTGGGGAAACAACATGCTCTAATTGGGGACGAGGACTGCAAAGGATAAAGCAAGGAATCCAGAATCTCAATGTATGGTCTAGTGCTTATCCAAGGGGCAGTAGAGTCAGAGAGCACAGGGGAGTAACAAGAGACTAGAACAAAGTCAAAAACAGAGCAAAAATAGGAAAGGAAACTAAACTACTAGCACAACAAAAACTCCTAATATGTTCATGGCAGGAAGAACCTACCTCCAATGACTCCAGAATGATTATGCAAATCCATTAACAGGCTAGGAGAAATAGATACATGTGTAGTAGAAAGGTGTATGTGAATGAAACATGATCAAACCTAGCTGCCATTTGGTGCTTTGGACAACATCCTTAAAATTTTTGGTATATGCGACTCCTTCACTGAATTGGAACAACTGCTCCCCATAGAAAATCTCTGAACCAAGAAAACCTAAAACATCCTCTTGCATGCTATGAATCACTTCTTCATGAATCACTTGAAGTATTGCAACCTCAAGCCTATGAATACAATTTTGACGATGCAAATCTATGATTGGATGATGCAATTCTTCTTCAAAATTAGATGGAGCAGCGAAAGAATGATTTTCAAAACAAGCAAAGTCTAATTTTAGTACCTCTAGATAGTGGGCTGAAACATCTTGGATTTCATTTGGCTATTCATGGATGTCTTCTTGTTCCTCCAATGCTTCAAATTCTTTGTCTTTGATTTCCATAATTTTGATTGAGTATTCCAGGAAGGAGTTTAAATCTGAGGCTACCTTTTCATTAGCTACATCTTGCATACATTCAGTATCAACCTATATCTGAATAGCACCAGGTATGACATCATGATACAGTTGATTTGGCCATCCAAGAGAAACCAACCCTTGAATCAGACATCCCACACACAAACTATGAGATAAAGACTCTTCATCGGTGTTGTTTGTATTTGAACCAACACAATCTTGCATATGATCATCCTTATCAATAGACAAATCGATATCCCATGCTTGAAAACAACCATTTGAATCATTGGGACACCAACCATCAGCCATACATGTCTCATGGAAAGCCAGAAGTGGATGAGGCTGAAAATCTAAATTACAAACAACATTTTTATGTGCCTAAAAATCACTCCCAACTGGAACAATCTCATTTTTCTCTGCATGACACACTTCATAATTTCCATTCATATTCGGTAGATTAGACATTACAACTTCTTCCTCACTTGCATTAAGACACCCGTTCTGAATGTAAACAACATGGGGCTCATCACATTTATCTATTTGAGCACTTTCATCAGGACTATCATGACTATCCACGTCTTTCACTTCTTGTTTTAAAATTTTAGCATCCAGATTTTTAAAGTGAAAATATTCAAAAGAAAGATCATTTCTAACCTCTTCTTGTAGCCTTATTTCTGCATCATCTTGCACCTCATCTTTATGTTGTGTCGCCTCACATTACTCCTTATTACTAGTGAAAGCAAATGATTCTATTTCTGAAGCAGACACAAATGACAAAACAATTGTAATTGCATTATCCTCTTTACCATAGAAGGCTTGTTCATTTTATGGACTACTTGAAGGGTTTTTGGATTCAAAGCTATCTTCTTCATGATGGAAATAAAAGGCCCCAATCCTTCTATCTAAATGAGGCTTGATTTCTGTATTGCCTACTTTACTAAAGTGCCTTGGATAAAAAATAAAGAGGTTAAAACTTTCAGCAGTAGGATACTATGCTTTTTTAAAACATATAGGCTGAGAGCTTTGTGCATGATAGATTTCTTCACAAGTTTGCTACCTAAATAATTTACAAACTAGTGTGCTTCCCACAAACCACTTGCAAACAATTCATCTTCTATTTTCATAGCCTCTTGTTGTGCAAATTTAATATCATTTACCTTACTTCTTTTTAACTCAAATTGAACATGAGGATGTAAAGAGGAAATAAAAGTACAAAGCTGAAGTTGTTCACTTGGTTAAATGGAAGCTAGAAACTTTCTGAGTAATCAATTGAATCTATCTACAAAATCTCTGATGGGTTCATCTTCTTTCTTTCAAATGTTGAAGAATTGACGCAACAGAGCAACCTCATCAACAGGACCCTTATATCTTGCAATAAACTTAGTCTTCAATGGATCCTAATCAGTTATGCATTTATTTTCCAAATAATAAAACCATTATGCTACAGGTCTAGTAAGAGATTCAATAAATAATTTGACAAAAACATCTTCTTCACTTACCCCCAAAATGCTACACGCAACCGTGAATGCTAGAATGTGATTTTCAGCATCTTGATTTTCTCCACTGAACTTCAAAAAGTATTTTCTCGATCCTTCAGACAATGGTGAATATACAGGAAAAGAAAGAGGCCCAAAATGATTTCACCATGGCTAGGAAGAAGTCAATGCCATAGTGTAAGTATGAAAAAGAAATCAAACAAGAATCTTCATTGGGATAAACTGCTTTTGAGCACATTTCACCAATAGAGCTGCCAGCCTCAATCCTCAGGGAGGTACCTTCAAATTTCTGGGAAAACAAATAGTATTGGTCTTCAATTTTGAATCCCCAGTAGAGTCACCAAAAATTTGTTGGTTAATAGATTTGTCCTTTCAAGTTTATACTCCTTTTCCCACACAAAGGACAACCCGACCAATAGTTGAGTTGCTTGCAAATAGTGGTTAAAAGTGCTCTCTACTTACTTTACAAGGCACACCTACCTTTGACAGTTGTGCAATGAATAAAAATTGAGTATTATTTTAACCAAAAAGAAGAAAAGATCAATAACATCTACCCATAACCATGAAATAGATGTGTAAGACTAATTCAGAATAAATACGAATACAGATAAATAATACACAACTCACCTATCCCGCACCCACAAACAATCGTAGATTGATCAAAAGATAACTACATTTCTCTCAACACATATCACATAACAAGAGCAATATTGAAGATAGATTACAAATTGATATAAGAACATTTGCATTCATAGAAGATATTTAAAGACACAAAGTTTTGAAAATGTCCTTCATTTCTCCAACACAACAAAACTCAAAGTTTCTGAAAATGCTCCTATACATAAGCTGAGTCAAGAAAAAGCTAACTAGAATTAGAAAACAATAGAAAATTAATTTTCTCCTCCTCCCCTATTGCACAGAATAGCCAGAAAAAGATTGCCATCCTCCCCCCAAAGTCCCTCTTTTATACTTTTTCAAAACCCAAAATCATATCTAAATGCAATTGTTCATAACGGTCTTTTTAAGTAACCACTATCAAGAAAGTGACCTTTAAACAAATATGTTACATCAAAATTTTGATTATCACCACTAATTACAAAAAGATTCCATGCATGATAAACAAGTGGCATTAGACCACCCTAGGTGCAGGGGTGATTCCTAATTACAATCATATTTCCATAAAAAAAGATTATCCAATTCAACACGTTCTTCCTCCTCTTCCAGAATGAAAATTATCCTACGATATTTAGCATAGTTGGTCTTCTCTTTCCACACCCCAAACACAACATTCCTAGCTATCATGAATTCTGAGAACTATTCCGTCAAAGTTTGGCACATTTTTGGTCTCAGGGATCTTAAGGGACTTTACCGGTAGCCTCTTGCCTGGAAGGACTAGGATGCTTGGTGCACGAAATGAGACCTCCAATAGCATTTACCTACCCACCCTGATGCATTGGTGTAGTCCGTTCGACCCCACAAGCTATGGAATGAAAAATGTCACACCTAGCACCTTTCTATTGCATCAAATTTAAGCATTTTGCAATAATGCATTTGATTTCGGCACGTCAAACAAAATGGAGTTGACCAAAAATGAGAGAGGTTATTGTCGATAGACTCCACGTGCACTTGTAGGTCCAAACACAACATTCCCAATGATCTCATAGGCATCTAGGTTTCATACACAAATTGCAATAGTTGTAGAGCCAACCTCCTATCAACGAGAGTTGAATAATAGTAAATAGAGAGATTCTCAGCAATAAATGGGATTTGCATATACACACACCCAACTAAAATAGTATCCTTATTGGCCTTATTGGCACCTCCCCCCAAGATGTAAGTTTTTTATGTTTATAATGTGCCCCTAGTGTCCTTATTGGCCTTATTGGCACCTAAAACACAAGAAAGTAGATTCCACTAGCTTTCAATTACAATTTCTCTTAGGCCCTAACACATCCATATAGGGCTATACTAAACAAAGAAATAGTAGGAAAATAGTAAAATATGCAAAAACAGAGTTTCTTGACATTAATTTCATTCAAGCTTGTCTTCAATTCATCTTCAAAATGTTTTCAATACATCTCCAATGCCTTTTCCATGAAGGTTTATGCATATTTATACATGATTTGAGGGAAACCTGAGAAACCCTAAACCCCAAACCCCTAAACCCTAAACCCAAGTAACCATAAACCACTATCTCCCTATCTCTCCCCTATCTCCCTATCACCTTTGTCCCTCTACCTCTCAATCTCTCTCGCTAGGTCTCTTGTCATGTCCCTCACTCTTTATCTCCCTATCTCTCCCCTCGGACTCCTCTATATCTCCCTATTGGTCTGATGCAAAGCACACAGTGGAAGCTCTCAAAACATGGTGAAATACCCATCAAAACCCATAGTTCAAATAGATTAAAGCTTAATCATCTTTAAGAAACCTTCTCAAAGTCCCAAATAACATCAAATCATATACATTTTTCCTATTAGCAAGATAAACACTATCGGCCAACTCAAAAATTCTTAAACCGATGCTCCAATCACTCCACTTTTGACGAGCCTTTGAACCTTTCACTGTGACATATATCCATCGGCCCAACTTTAAACTAGTCTTCTGATCTCCCATACCACCCATTTCTCACTCCACAACCTGTATTAACACATGATTAAACCTAACCCCTATTTCCTAACCCCTAAATCCTAAACTTGATAAACCATAAACCCCTAAATCCAAACACTAAACCCAAGAAACCCTAAACCTCTATCTCTCTATCTCCCTATCTCACTATCTCCCCATCACTATCATTCCTCTACCTCTCAATCTCTCTCCCTATGCTTTGGCCATGTCCCTCACTCTATATCTCCCTATTGGTCCTCTCTCTCTAAACACTAAACCATAAACCTCTAAACCTTAACCCCTAAACCATAAACCCTAAACCCTAAATAATGCCCCTAAACCTTAACCCCTAAACCCTAAACCCTAAATGCAAGCAACCCTAAACCCTATCTCCTATCTCTCCCTTATCTCCCTATCACTATCATCGGGCTCTACCTCTCAATCCTTCTCCCTATTTCTCTGGGCATCTCGCTCACTCTCTATCTCCTTATCTCTCCCCTTTGTCACCTCTATCTCCTCTCTCTTTCTATCTAGCTATCTCCAAAACTGAGAAACCCTAAACCCAAGTACACCCTAAATCCAATCAACTCTAAACCTATATCTCCCTATCTCTCCCCTATCTCCCTATCTCTATCAGCCCTCTACCTCTCTTGATCTCTCTCCCTATGTCCCTAGCCATGTGCCTAACTCTCTATCTCCTTATCTCTCTCCTCGGTCTCCTCTCTCTATCACCCTATCATTCATCTCTCTCTATAAACCTTAAATCCAAAACCCTAAACCTCTAAACCTAACCCCTAACCCCTAAATAATTTAAATCCTAAACCCTAAATAATGGCCCTAAACCCTAACCCCTAACCCCTAAACTTGAGAAACCCCAAACCCCTAAACCCTAAACCCCAAACCCCTAAACCCTAAACCCAAGTAACCCTAAACCACTATCTCCCTATCTCTCCCCTATTTCCCTACCACCTTTCTCCCTCTACCTCTCAATCTCTCTCCCTATGTCTCTAGCCGTGTCCCTCACTCTTTATCTCCCTATCTCTCCCCTCAGACTCCTCTATATCTCCCTATCATTCCTCTCTCTCTATAAACCCTAAATCCAAAACCCTAAACCTCTAAACCTAACCCCTAACCCCTAAATAATAAATCATAAACCCTAAATTATAATGCCCCTAAACCCTAACCCCTAACCCCTAAACCTGAGAAACCCTAAAGCCCAAACCCCTAAACCCTAAACCCAAGTAACCATAAACCACTATCTCCCTATCTCTCCCCTATCTCCCTATCACCTTTGTCCCTCTACCTCTCAATCTCTCTTGCTATGTCTCTTGCCATGTCCCTCACTCTTTATCTCCCTATCTCTCCCCTCGGACTCCTCTATATCTCCCTATTGGTCTGATGCAGAGCACACAGTGGAAGCTCTCAAAACATAGTGAAATACCCATCAAAACCCATAGTTCAAATAGATTAAAGCTTAATCAGCTTTAAGAAACCTTCTCAAAGTCCCAAATAATATCAAATCATATACATTCTTCCTATCGGCAAGATAAACACTATCAGCCAACTCAAAAATTCTTATACCGATGCTTCGATCACTCCACTTTTGAGGAGCCTTTGAACCTTTCGCTGTGACATATATCCATCTGCCCAACTTTAAACTAGTCTTCTGATCTCCCATACCACCCATTTCTCACTCCACAACCTATATTAACACATAATTAAACCTAACCCCTAAACCCTAACCCCTAACCCCTAACCCCTATTTCCTAACCCCTAAACCCTAAACTTGAGAAACCTTAAACCCCTAAATCCTAAACACTAAACCCAAGAAATCCTAAACCTCTATCTCTCTATCTCCCTATCTCACTATCTCCCCATCACTATCATTCCTCTACCTCTCAATCTCTCTCCCTATGCTTTGGCCATGTCCCTCACTCTATATCTCTCTAATTGTCCTCTCTCTCTAAACACTAAACCCTAAACCTCTAAACCTTAACCCCTAAACCCTAAACCCTAAATGCGAGCAACCCTAAACCCTATCTCCTATCTCCCCCTTATCTCCCTGTCTCTATCATCGAGCTCTACCTCTCAATCCTTCTCCCTATTTCTCTGGACATCTCTCTCTCACTCTCTATCTCCTTATCTCTGCCCTTTGTCACCTTCATCTCTCCCTATCTGTCTCCTCTCTCTTTCTATCTAGCTATCTACAAAACTAAGAAACCCTAAACCCAGGTACACCCTAAATCCAGTCAACTCTAAACCTATATCTCCCTATCTCTCCCCTATCTCCCTATCTCTATCATCCCTCTACCTCTCTTGATCTCTCTCCCTATGTCCATAGCCATGTGCCTCACTCTCTATCTCTGTATCTCTCTCCTCAATCTCCTCTCTCTATCTCCCTATCATTCCTCTCTCTCTATAAACCCTAAATCCAAAGCCCTAAACCTCTAAATATAACCCCTAACCCCTAAATAATTTAAATCATAAACCCTAAATAATGCCCCTAAACCCTAAACCCAAGTAACCCTAAACCACTATCTCCCTATCTCCCCTATTTCCCTACCACCTTTGTCCCTCTACCTCTCAATCTCTCTCCCTATGTCTCTGGCCATGTCCCTCACTCTTTTTCTCCCTATCTCTCCCTTCAGACTCCTTTATATCTCCCTATCATTCCTCTCTCTCTATAAACCCTAAATCCAAAACCCTAAAACTCTAAACCTAACCCCTAACCCCTAAACAATAAATCCTAAACCCTAAATTATAATGCCCCTAAACCTTAACCCCTAACCCCTAAACCTAAGAAACCCTAAAGCCCAAACCCCTAAACCCTAAACCCAAGTAACCATAAGCCACTATCTCCCTATCTGTCCCCTATCTCCCTATCACCTTTGTCCCTCTACCTCTCAATCTCTCTCACTATGTCTCTTGCCATGTCCCTCACTCTTCTCTCCCTATCTCTCCCCTCGGACTCCTCTATATCTCCCTATTGGTCCTTTATCTATCTCTAAACCCTAAACCCTAGACCTCTAAACCTTAACCCCTAACCCCAAGACCCTAAACCCTAAACCCTAAATAATGCCCCTAAACCTCTATCCCCCTATCTCTATCATCCCTCTACCTCTCAGTCTCTCTCTCTATGTCTTTGGACATGTCGCTCACTCTCTATCTCCCTATCTCTCCCCTCTGTCTCCTCTATCTCTCCCAAACTCTTTCAGTCCCCTCTCTCTATCTCTCTTTAAACTGTAAACCCTAAACCCCTAAACCCGAGCAACCCTAAACCTCTAAACCCAAAATAATTCCCCTAACCAACCTCTAAACCACTTCTCTATATAGCTGCAACTAATACCACTTTTTCATTGTTTTCCACATTTAATTATATTCTTTTCCATTTTCCAAGTCCTACATGTGTCCAAGTTGTATTGTTTGTCAAATTTTTAGTCTAATTGTTAGTCCCAGCTCTCATGGTTATTAAAATGTTAGTATAGTTAGATTTATCCTTCGGTAACATTAATTTACACATTGTTGCACAAACAACCACACTGAAACATAACCTTACCTAATTAAGGTTAACCTTTAAGGTTCTTTCATAAAATGGCGAGCTTAACAGATCCAACTAGTTCAATGTTCTTATAGTCCATGCTTACCCTTCCAAGAGAGTTCATGCCATGTTAACTTTGCATTATGTCCTAACATATCACATGAAGGACATCATCATCACAAGGAATAACAATGTCATGAAGGATTAACGAAGGTGTAGCTTCACCACATAAAGTATCATTCATAATTTTATCACTAGAGGGTAAGGGTATATCATGTGTATCCTTCTCAAACCATGTATCATGAATCAAATCATATGAAGGATTGGGTAAAGCAATTTAGGGCATGAAATCCAAAATGCCCCGAAACACATCCCCTGCTGCCCCACCATTCCTATCCCCAAAATATTGGAACATAGTCTAAAAGTGATTATTTCACATGATGAACAAAACTGAATATTTTATTATTGATTATTTGAGTAATTCATTAGTGATGATTCTTAGTGTTTAACAAATCCTTATGGATTAATTTGTAAAGAAGCTACCAATGTTAATTTTCCCTCCTCCTTCACTAGAAACGGTCTTTAAGGAGGTTCATATATTGATGGGAGATCCAAGATTTAAGAGGTATATTTTCAAAAAGACTAAAAAGCCTTTTTCCCAAATTTTTCTAGAAAATGGATATCCGTTTTGTGAACGGATATCTGTTCTGGAAACAGTTATCCGTTCTGGAAATGGTTATCCATTCTGAAAATGGTTATCCATTTTGGTTTGGTATCCAAACCAAAACAGATATCCATTTCAAAGTCAAACTTTGTCAAGTCGTGAATTTGGCTAAGTAAAAACATGATTTTTTTCCTATTGCCACTGTTTGGCCCACGATGATCCTACACATACCCATGCACTTGATAAATCTTGAAGTTTTTATGAGCAATAAGTGCAAGAAATATCCTAATTGCCTCCATCCTTGCTACCAGACCAAAAGTCTCCTCAAAATCAATGCCTTCAACTTGATAATATCCCTTACACACCAATCGTTCTTTGTTCCTTACAACTTCACCATCTTCTTTCAGCTTGTTCCGAAACACCCACTTTGTTTCTATGACATTCTTATTCGCTGGTCTGGGAACCAATTCCTATGTTTCATTCTTCTCTATCTAATTCAATTATTCTTCCATTGCCTTCAACCATTCATAATCTTTGCTAGTATCAGCAAAGGTTTTGGGATCTACCTTTGATAACAAACATAGATTCACTTGTTCACTTGCCTTTGCAAACCTTCTCCTGGTCTGCACACCTTTATTCTTATCTCCAATGATCAGATATGTTGAATGGTTTTTATAAACATACTTTTCTTGAGTCTTAGGGATTTTCTCGGGCTCTTATTCCTTCTCTTCTTTCTCTTCTTCTTCTTCTTCAATGCAGGGAAATATATCAGATCCATAGTTCTCTAGTTCTTGAGAGATCTGTTACAAGTCTTCATGGACCTTGACATTTGTGCTTTCAATCATCTTTCCCAATCTCTTGTTGTAGTATCTATAACCCTTTCTTCTGGTTGAGTAACCAAGAAAGATCCCTTCATCACTTCTTGAATCAAACTTTCCTAGGTCTTCTTCATCTCTTCTAATATAGAATTTGTTGCCAAAGATCCTGAAGTATCTGACTGTGGGAGGTCTTCCATACCATAGCTCATAAAGGGTCTTAGTGCTATTGGCCCTTAGTTGCACTATGTTAATCAGATAGACAACAGTGTGAACTGCTTCCTTCTAGTATATGTCAGGTAGATTTGCATCCTTCAACATTGCCCTAGCCATCTCTTGCACAGTCTTATTCTTCCTTTCCACTACCCCATTTTGCTAAGGGGTCCTAAGAGCTAACAGATGTCTCCTAATACCATGATATTCACAAAACTTTTCAAATTCATTTTAAGTAAACTCACCTCCTCTATCAGACCTCAAACACTTGATCTTAGCATCCATTTTATTCTCAACTATAGCTTTGAATATCTTAAACTTATCAAAGGCTTCTGATTTTTCTCTTAAGAAACTAACCCAAGTCATTCTAGAATAATCATCAATAAGAAACATAAAATACCTTTCACCTTGTTGACTCTTAATTCTTGTAGGGCCACATAGGTTAGTGTGGATCAGCTCTAATGGAATTGATGAAGAATACTCCTTGCTCTTGAAATTTGTCTTTGTCTGCTTTCCCATTTGACATTCCTTGCATAATGTGTTTGTAGGCTTGGTTATCTTGGGCATGTCTCTCACCACATGAATAGAGATGATGTTTACTCTATTATCAAATTTGATGTGTCCCATTTGCTTGTGCCATAGCTAAAACTCACTAGATTGAGCCAATAAACATGTTCTTCCATTTACCTCCTTCAGATGATAAATATCACCATATGTCTTGATGCCTTCTGCAACTAGTTTTCTAGACGTTGCCTTCCTGATTTCACATCCTTTGGCATGAAAAGTAAGATTGTATTCTTTACTTCACATTTGACTGACATTAAGAAGATTACATTGTAGCCCTTTAATATAGAGGACATCCTCAGTTCTATTCTTCCCATGAATAGTTATAGCACCCTTTCCATAGATTTGTGTGGACTCATTACAATCAAACTTAACAGCTCCACCATTCCACTTCTCAAGGCTGATAAACTTCTCCTTGTCACTAGTCATGTGGTTGGAGCATCCACTATCAATTACCCAAGTATTGGATTCTTCTTTTTCATGAAAGATAGTCCATACAACCATTGATTTTTCATTGTCTAGATCATTCTGCAAGGTATCAAACTTTTCACAATTCCCAAAATCATCCTTTTTGTCACCGATATTCAAGGCCATGAAAAGTATTTCATCAATTGAATCATCATGATCCTCATCTTTTGAAGAACAATTGCTTTCTATGGAATACATAATTATTTTTAACTTGTCTCTCTTGTTACTACCCTTGATTCTTTAAAAGGACATTTAGAAGCAAAATGACCAATTTTCCCACAATTGAAACATTTGAATGGTAACTTATCTTTGTATTTTCTGGTGCCCTTATTCAATCTTCTTATAAAGTTTGCTCTACCTCATCAAAGTCATGATCTTGATCAATTGCTATATCTTCTGTCTTCTTACTTTCTTTGAATGTTGCTTCCTTCTTTGGAACATCTTTGTCAAATTCTCTCATTTCAAAGGCTGTGAGAGAGCCAAACAATTGATCTACTATATATGTATCTAAATCCTGAGTCTCCTTAATAGCAGATACCATATGACTGTAAGATTTAGGAAGAGTTATCAGTACTTTCTTTATAATGTCATCTTTTTTCACTTCACCACCAAGATCTTTGATGCCATTAACTATTTCATCCACCCAGAGCATGAAGCTAACAATGTCTTCATCTTCTGTCATCCTCAGGGTCTCAAATTTTCTTTTAAAGATTTGCATCTTGTCTTTCTTCACTTTACTATCTTCTTCATAAATGATTTCAAGTTTTACCCAAACCTCCTTAGCAGATTTACAACTGATTACCTTCACAAGTTCTGAATTAGCTATCTCACTCATAATAGCACTCTTTTCCTTGGCATTATTCTCACACAACTTAATCTCATATGCATTTGTAGGATCACTAGTAGGAGCAATGTAACCCTTCTTGACCGATTGCCAAATACCATACCCTAGAGAAGATAGATAGTTTTCCATCCTTAGCTTCTAGAAGGAATAATTTGTTCCATCAAACATAGGTGCCTTCTGAGATCTATTATGAGCCATCCCAGACCTTCCTCAAGTAATTAGGCTTCTTCTAAGTAACTTGGCTCTAATACCAATTGTTGAACACACTAGGATACTGAGAGGGGGGTGAATCAGTATCTAAACAAACTTCAAATACTCCAGAGCAGATTAAAACTTAAGCATTATAGCATCAACATAAACATGAAAGATCAACACAATGCACATCAACACATAACACAAGATATACATGAAAAACCCAAGAAGGGAAAAACCACGGTGAGGATTAACTCACAATATATGAAGCTCAAAATTACAACTTTGTTTTAGGGCTACAACCCAAGGAAGATACTACTCCCTAAAGAAAGGTTTTAGGGTCTCTCCCAAGGAAGCTACAACTCCCTACTAACTTTGTTTTAGGGCTACAATCCAAGGAAGCAACTACTCCCTAAACTGAGAATGAACTCAGTAAAGATTACAACATGATAGTCCTTTTATTGTCTAAAACTAACAATGATTCTTATACCTTTGATGATTACAATTCTACCTCTTCACTCTTCTTCTAATGATTGGATTAGTTAGGTAGACTCTTCACTTCCCTCCTATCACAAAAATGTCTTCAAGAAGAATTAGGACAACCCTTATTACTTTAGCTCTTTCTCCTTTAGTCTTACATCATAATCCATATAATATTCATATTCTTCTCTTCACATACTCATACTCACAATCATACCTCACTTAGATCAACTAGGTTTACAATATATACATGACATTACATTGATTTCATTACAAGTCAGCTTGGTGCAGTCACAGTTAGGAGGGTCCTCAAAGAGAACAATCCAGACCATGCAGCAAGAGTAAACACAATAGAAACAACTCAAAGTTAAGAAACAAATGCAGATTCAGTCATTCAATATATCGTAGAATTCAAATATAGAATATGCACAAGATAAAGCTTTGAAGCTCCTTCACAAGAATTCAAACTATCAACTAGATACCAATGATCCACTACCAAAATCTATTTTCCTAGGCATCTATATTACATCAATATATATCATGTCCGGATCATAAGATTCCTCCGCATCGGCCAAGGAAGATCACAAACTCCAATGAAGATGTGTAATGTGTGTACATGGATAGGTCGGACCTATTTGATTATAACTCCTTCAGAATTGCAAATGTGGAAAAATGCAGACCAAAATACTGAAACTGCTTCTAATTGAACTAACTGAACTGAACTAGAAACTAAAAAGAAAATGTTTTTGGGTGATGCAAGATTTCTCTTGAACTAGGATGCTACTGCATCAAACATCTAGGGTTATTAATAAAGTGAGTCCCTTACTTTGCTGGGGCTAGAGGGAAACCAAGACGGTCCACCTTAGCCTGAGAAATCCATGATGAATCTTCTTCCAATTTGCTTTTCCACTTCACAAGGTATTCTTTATATTGTCTTCCTCTAGTACTGCATCCAATTCTATTGTCCAAAATGTCCTCAATTTGTTCCAGTGGTTGTTGTGGTAACTGTATCTTCAAGTCTTCTTCAATTCTAGCACTAAACCCTGCTTCATGATACTGATATAGGTCTGCAATGTTGAAAATGTTGGCATAATAATCATAGTAACAATGGTATTACATTGTTTATGCATAAAAATAAATGTTAGTAAATAAAGCAATAGTTAGTTTGTTAGTTTGTGGGAGTTACATTCCCGTAATAAGTTATTAGTTGGTTCACATGAATTTGTATGGCTTTAAAAAGCCATTGTGATGTAATGTAAAATCATCAAGAAATTATCAATATATTATTTTATGTTATTTTTCTATGCATCATGCTTTGATTAATTGTCTCTGTATTTGTACTCACCATTTCAATATGGTATCAGAGCAATATAAAAGTCTGTGCCTGTGAGTTGAATGTTGCTTCCAATTTTGAAGACATATAAAGGCATTTGAAGATGTTGTTGAAAGATGTTTTGAAGATATGTGTCAATCATTAAAGCAGCCAAGTTTAAGGGATTGATTTGGATTGAAAGAATCCATTCCATATTAATTCCAAGGCATCAGCATGAAATGTGGATTAAGTTTAATGTTATGTGAAAGGGGCATGTTGCATACAAAATCATTAACATTATTCAGACTCCGGTCAGTAGTGAGTGCTTCTACTTTCATATATATATATATATATATATATATATATATATATATATATATATATATATTAAATGGCTTCCATTCTAGTTAGGGTTTTGATATAAAACGTAGGAGAATTAAAGAATGAAATTAGAGGCATATCAGATCTATAGAGAAGTTTAGTCAAGAAGATTGCCCACGTGGAAGAGAAGACATGCAAATATCATTGCTTGCCCAAAATCCTTTATGGTAGCATTTGAAATAAGAAGAGTTTCTACTAATTTTATCTGCATAAGGAAAGAATTTGGAAATTAGCAAGAAGAGGCGTGTAGATATTTTTTTAAGTGTTTCATAGCCATGTAAGGTGCAGTTTCATTCCAACGTGTGAAGTGTAGTATTGAAGAATGAAGGAAGAGGTTTGCAAAATAAACCCTAAATTTTACATTATCAATTGATGCATTGGAAAGTTGATAAGAAAAATCATTTTTAAGTATTTTGTGGTCAGGAAGAACATATTAATACATAGCTAAAAATGAAGTTGAAAGTTTTTATTTGCAAAAGAGTTGAGTAATGCATTTTAAGAGAATTTTGGCCGTATAAGGGAATCTCTTATCTTGTTAGAGGTGAATGGTTCTACACTTGCAAAGTTCCTTATAATTATAAATTCTTTTACTTGGAGATAAGCAAGATATGAGTGAATTTTGTTTTGTGAAGTATAATCATTCTCAGATATTATTTTTTTTGGAGCAATAAGTTAAAAATTGTTGAAGGTTTAATAATGTCTTGGATATATAAGGTTGATTAGTGTATGGGTCTACCATTGGTTCAAATTGACATTATCATCATGAATGCACATATGTCAAAGATAGCTTATGCTTTCATGGTCTTCTTTATATTCCTGATGAGGCCTCCAAAGACTCATCCAAGACATCAGTTGGTTAAAGTGTAACAGGGTCATATTGGAGGCAGGCGGCATTAGAGGATGGAAGATTTTCCATCATCTCAAGTTAGCTTCTCACTTTGAGATGATGCTTTGCATGAGAAGCATTTTTGGTTTTGGTTGTTTTGCTTTTCTTTTTTGATGTTGACGGATTTGAAGAATGTATGTTTTGTGAAGTTTTTGTTTTGGAGACAGGTTTGAGATTTGGTGTTAAGCTCAATATGGATTGTTGTCCAGTGAGCTTTAGAGTATATGATCAATAATTATACCCTTTCATGGTCACTAGACAATGATAGAGATCTGTCATATCTCTTAGGGATCATTGTTGAATAATTCAAGACTCTGTGATTTGAGAGTTCGGGACTAAAGAGCTCAAGAACACAGCTCAAAGTTATGCCTTTCCAAGGGTAGATGAGACATCATGATGGAGCCCTGCTTGGTTTAGGATTTGTTCTTTGGGAGAAGATCTTCTATAAAATATGTATTCATATTATGTAATCATCTTTGTTGAGTATATTAGCATTCAGGGGGGGATCCCTTGGTACTATTGCAGGAACAATGTAATAAGGGGGGAATGTTGGCATAATAGTCATAGTAACAATGGTATTACATTGTTTATGCATATTAAATAAATGCTAGTAAATAAAGCAATAGTTAGTTTGTTAGTTTGTGGGAGTTACATTCCCGTAAAAAAAGTTATTAGTTGGTTCACAAGAATTTGTAAGGCTTTAAAAAGCCATTGTGATGTAATGTAAAATCATCAAGAAATTATCAATATATTATTTTATGTTATTTTGATGTGCATCATGGTTTGATTAATTGTATCTATATTTGTGCTTACCATTTCAATAGAAAATAGGTGATATGCCTAATGTCTCTGGTAACTCCAATTCATATGCATTTCTTGAATCAATTTTTTTGAGTATCTTACAAGGTCCAAATTTCTTCATCTTCAACTTGTTATAAGTCCCAACTAGAAATCTTTCTTTTCTCACATATACCATTACTTCATCTCCAACTTCAAATTCCTTACGTCTTCTTTTCTTATCTACCTTTTCCTTATACTTACTGTTCATCTTCTCTAAATGCTCCTTAATCTGATTGTGCACTGTCTTCATGCGATCTACAAATTCTTCTTCTTCTGCACTTCTCTTTTCTTCCATACTGATATCTCTCAACTCTGCTACTCCTCTAGGGTTTACTCTGGTTACAATTTCAAAAGGTGTTCTTCCAGTACTCTTGTTCACTAAATTATTGTATGTAAACTCTGCTTGTGAAATAATCAAATCCCAACTTCATGCATTCTCTCCAACCAAACATCTCAACAAGTTTCCCAAACTCCTATTCACAACTTCATCCTCTTCTAAAGTGTCTTCCAAAAGTAACCAACAAACTTTGTGTCTCTATCTAAAACTATGCTCTTAGGTAATCCATGCAATCTCACAACCTCCTTGAAAAATAGGTCTGCTAAATGCACCGCATCAGTTGTCTTCTTACAAGGTATGAAATGTGCCATCTTTGAAAATCTATCCACCACCACAAATATTGAATTTCATGTCCTCTCTGTGTCTTCAGCAATTCCATTACAAAATCCATGATTATGTCTTCCGAAGGTCTATCCAGTACTGTCAGAGGTTTATACAATCTAGTATTCTAACCACTCCCTTTTGCAACTTAACAAATTCTACAATTCTACACAAATCTCCTAACATCCTTATGTATCTGAGGCCAAAAGTAATTTTCACTCACCAATGCCATTGTCTTATCAATGCCAAAATGTCCTGCCAATCCACCACTATGTTTCTCCTTTATCAAATTATCTCTCATTGAAATCCTAGGTATGCATAACTGACTTCCTTTGAACAACATATCTTCTTGAATCAAATAATCCAACCACTTACTCCTATCTATCACAACAGGTTGCTTACATTCTCTCCAAGGTTTTGCAATATTAGAGTCTCCCTCATACATATGCTTCAATTCATCAAAACCTAACACTTCAACTTTCATCTTTGTCAGCTAGTTTCTTCTCCTGCTTAATGCATCAACAACTTTGTTTGATTTACCACTCCTATGCTTCAACACAAAAGTGTAACTCTGCATGAACTCTACCCATCTCATGTGTCTCTGATTCAACTTACCTTGACTGTTCAAATTGCAAAGTTGGATGATCTGTATAGAAGACAAACTCCCTAGGCAACAAGTAATGTTTCCACTTCTTCAAGGCTTGAATTATGGCATAGACCTCTTGATCATAAACTGAATATCTTCTCCTTGCATCATTTAACTTCTCACTGAAATATGCTATAGGTCTACCTTCTTGACTTAATACTTCTCCAATTGCATTTCCACTTGCATCACAATCTACTTGAAATACCTTATTGAAATCTGGTAATGCCAAAACAAGTTGTTCTGTCACTTTCTGCTTCAACAATTCAAAACTTTTATTTGCTCCTGATGTCCACTTGAAATCTTTTCTGTCACCTCTCATTGTCTCAGTCATAGGGTTACAAACTAAACTGAAATTTCTGATGAACTTCTGGTAGGAACTAGCTAATCCATGAAATGATCTGACTTCTCCAATGCTCTCCAGTGTAGGCCATTCAACAATTGCTCTTACCTTCTCAAGGTCCATCTTTAATCCTTCCGTAGAAATAAAAAATCCCAAGTAGACCAATTCTTCTTTCATGAAACTACACTTCTTAATGTTTATTAGCAATTTCTCTTCTCTCAGTCTCTACAATACTTGTCTAAGGTGCTGCAAATGTTCTTCTTTTGTCTTACTAAAAATTAGAATATCATCCAAATATACAATAACAAATGTACCCAATAATTTCTTCAACACTTCATTCATCAACCTCATGAAAGTACTAGGTGCATTTGTCAATGCAAAAGGCATCACTAACCATTCATACAATCCTTCGTTTATCTTAAAAGTAGTCTTCCATTCATCTCCTTCTCTAAGTTTGATCTGATGGTATCCACTCTTCAAATCTATCTTTGTGTAATATTTTGCTCCACTTAAACAATCCATGATATCATCCATCCTAGGTAAAGGAAATCTATACTTAACTGTGATCTTTTTGATTTCTCTAGAGTCCATACACATTCTCCATTCTCCATATTTCTTTGGTGCTAACACTATAGGCACTGCACAAGGAGTCAAACTTTCTCTGATCAAACCTTTCCTCAACAATTCTTGTATCTATCTGTTCATTTCTTCATTATCTACTGGTGTTATTCTATGTGCTACTTTATTAGGCAAACTAGCTCCAGGTATAAGATCCATTTGATGACTGATACTATTGATTTGTGGCAATCCTTTAGGTACATTATCTGATATGATGTCTTCATACTCTGTCAGTAACTCTTTTATCTCCTCCAGTTGTGATTCTTTAGTCTCTTTCTTCACTATTTTAGGCTTCTTAGTGGTGCAGGAGCACCTTGACTTCCATAGGGGTTTGATTAAAATGATCCAATATTGTAATGAAGTCAATCAAGTCACTAGGTCATTAGGAATGTTCAATGTTTATCTTATTTGCAAAATAGGAAAAATATATCTTTCAAAAATGTAAAAACTTGGAAGGTGAAGAGTCTTGTGGCTCTTGGTTCATTCCAAGATAGTGGAAACTAAAAAGACATGAGTGTATGCGTTTAAATAGGCCTTGTAATCTTCAAAGACCTCGGAGGTGGTTGAATGTATGAAGTGGAATGATAAAATAGCACTGTTTTTATGTATTCCTTCAGAATTTTTGCTATTTTCTGATACTGTACAGCCCTGTACGGGCAAGGATACATGCTATGTTCATTGTAAGTGTTTTTTCTTCCAACCACCTTCCATTTGCAGTTGGTCTCATGCGTTTTGGTTTTATTTTGTGAAAGATATGGCATTTTTGTTGAAAATTGTCAATACCCTGTTCTAGGGTAAACAGTAAGCATTTGAAATTGTATTTCTCTTAATGTCTCTAGTGGATCTCCCTATAAAGTAGTATGAAGCAAGTTTTATATGTGTTTTAAGAGATCCCAAGGTTGTAGAGTCTGGAGAAGTGGTTTGGGGCAAGTATCACGAAGCCCTAGGACTGTAAATAGTGAAAAGACTGGTAAAACGAGTGCTCTATGATGTTTTAAGGAGTTTTGATTTTGTTGTATGAGTCCATCATGGCAATAAATGGTTTAAATGGTTGATATGTGGTATTGAGAGACTGTTCTAGTTTGGTTTAGGGTAAATCATAAGTTTCTAATCCCTTTAAGATGACTGTCCTGTTAAGGCAGTCTTGTGGACAGTCACAGTTATGACTAAGTAAAAGGCATTTGTGGGTGTTGGTAGTGTTTGTAAACCCTAGAAGGGTGTGGGACAAGATGTTTTAAGTGTTTTCAATCAATAGTAAACTTTGCAAGAGTCTCATATTGGGTTAATGCCAAGAATGACACTATGGTGATAGTTTGGAGGCCTAATAACCCTGATTTGCTCGCTGACAGTCTTTTGTTTAGTAATACTTCCTAAAGTAATCCATGTTGGATTTGTGATCTGTGTTTAAACTTATTAAAGGGTGTCCAAATATGCCTTCACAGTCTTGAGAAGGATTCTATGGAAGGAGTTGTGTTTGAAAGTCTTTGATGGCAGGGCTACTAGGAATAAGCCTGTCAATGCACTGTCATAGGACAATCATAAGGTAATTTGCTGCTCACTATCCTTGAAGGTGCAAAATTTAGTTTTTTGGTTAGAGACCATGTTGGTTGGTTATGTGTTGAACAAGTTTATGTTGATTGGTTATAGTGTGAGTGCCATAGTTGCATATTAAAGACAGTCTATGAAGGAATGAGATTGAGAGATTGAGTTTTACCACCATTTTCCTCTGCATCACTTAGGAATCAAAGTATAACACATATTCTCATGTCTCAAACCATTCAAAAATTTTCTCCCATATACAAAACAAATTCTAGCATTCCCACATATTTCACTCTTAGGATCATCTTTTGAAGGAATCAAAGTAATTTTCTTCCATTTTCTATGATAGTGTATGTATTCTTTATCCCATCATGTATAGCTTTTCTATCATACTTCCAAGGTCTACCCAACAAGATATGACAAGCATCCATAGGCATAATATCACACAATATCTCATCATGATAAGATCTAATATGAAATTTCACCAAGCATTGTTCACTCACCAGTACCTTATGATCATCCTGAATCCATGCTATCTGATAGGGCTTAGGGTGTTTCAATCTTTCCAACTTTAGCTTAGTCACCATCTCCTTTGAAACTAGGTTATTAGAACTACCACTATCAATTACAACTTTACAACATTTACCTCTAGATTTACATCTGGTTTTGAACAAACTCTTCCTCTGTGGTTGTTCTTCATTTTTCTCTGCTTGAAATAGTTCTCTCCTCATCACAAGTCACTCTCCTTTCTCAGGTTTACCAACTGAATTGGGTGATCCAATAGGTTCTTCTTCAACACAGACTGCTCTTCCACTATCCTTTATCCTCTTGCTTATACTTCCCTGATTACATTCAAATACTCTATGCCCTTCACCTCCACACTTGAAACAGGTTCCTCTGAATGTTCTCCTATCAGGTCCTCTTCCTTCTCTTATATATCCTTCATTCTGGTATGCATTAGGGTTTCCTCTGTGGTAGAAAGCCCTATCATCTCTCTGGTATGCACTCTTATCTCTATCCTCTCTTGAATGTGTTCTCTTGTCGATTCTACTCTGCATATGATCTATCTTCTCTGGAAAATGTTCTACCTCTCTAAAATTTACCTCCTCTACCTCTCTATTTTTGATCATGCCTCTTATTCAGCTTCTCTTCAACCTTCAGGGAAAACTAATATGCTTCTTCCAATGTTGTCATCCTTACCAAGCTCAGTTCTTGAATGTTCAATCTCAGTCCATTTATGTATCTAGCCACTTTCTCCTTGCTTGCTTCACTATGTCCTATTCTTATGATCATCTTATGAAATTCTTCAATATAGTCCTTCACAGATTTCTCCTTTTGTCTCAGGTTCTACAGTCTTTTCAATAGCTCCAACTCATAGTCAACAAGTATGAACTGATTCTTTAATTTTATCACCATTCTATCCCACTTTGTAATATTTTCTTTTCCTCTTCTATTTCTATCCAACTGAACTTCTTTCCACTAGATAGCGGCATGTCCTTTCAATTTTGTCTTTACAAATTTCACCTTCTCTGGATCTTCAACTTCTTCATACTCAAAGTACTCTTCTATGTCATTTATACTGTCAATCAACTCTTTAGGATTCAAATTTCCAATGTAACTAAGTACATCAACTCTAGGTCTCTTTCCAAATTTTGAAATAGCTCTCAACATCTTAACTTGATCAGATTCTTCTTCTTCACCTCCTATGGTTTCTTTAATTTGATTTGCAGATTGAAATTCTTCATCATCATCACTCTCAATATCAATTCTAGGGCTTAGTACTTTTCTTCTATCTTCTTCAACAACATCCAATCTAATTCTCATTGTTTTCATCATTTCCATCATCTCATCCATCCTTCCAGCCATTGTACCAATAGCAGCAACTCTCCTCAATGTCATCTTTCCTAGTGCAAACTGCCTCAATTTTAGTGATCAGGCTACAAGGTGACAACTGCCTCACAATCGGTGATCGGTTGCAACACAATTAACCTGCCTCAGATTTGACGATCTACTCACAACAAGATCTTATAGAATTCCTTCGCCAACTTCACTCAATTCACTCCCAAAGATTCAAACTTTCACTCTGATACCACTTGGTGCAATCACAGTTAGGAAGGTCCTCAAAGAGAACAATCCAAACTGTGTAGAAAGAGTACACACAATGGAAATAACTCAAATTTAAGAAATAAATTCAGATTCATTCATTCAATATATCATAGAATTTAAATACAAATCAGTCGGCATCATGCGAGCTTACAATTAGGGCTCACAGGCCTGATTACAGAATATGCGCAAGATAAAGCTTTGAAGCTCCTTCGCAAGAATTCAAACTATCAAATAGATACCCATGATCAACTATCAAAATATTTTCCTAGGCATCTATTACATCAATATATATCATGGCCATATCATAAGATTCCTCCGCGTCGGCCAAGGAAAATCACAAACTCCAATGAAGAGCTATAACATGTGTACATGGATAGGTTGGACCTATTTGATTAGAAATCCTTCACAAATGAATGGAATTGCATGCGGATCTTAGGGAAGGTCGACCACGAACCCAAAAAAATAAAAGATATGTCAAGCTAAAAAGTCTTCTTCTTCAGCTGATTTGTCTGAGACTGTCTGGGTGCTCTACTCTGAGAAAGTAATCAATCTTCTGATAGCGATATCTTTCTGGTAACTGATCCAAATACTCTAAAAAATTGTATATCATGTGGATGAGCATGTTGAGATGCTAAGCCCTGCTCCGCAAGGTCTAAATTGCAAATGCAGTAGAATGTGGACCAAAATACTGAAACTGCTTCTGACTGAACTGACTGAACTAAACTAGAAACTGAAAAGAAACAAATTGAAATGCAAACAAACTAAGAAGAAAATGTTTTTGGGTGATGCAAGATTGCTCTTGAACTAGGATGCTCCTGCATCACAGCTAATACAACAAGAATATTATATTTTACAAGTCGTCCATAGATCACACAACATGAAACATGCATGGGGCAAGCTCTAACATGAACTACACGCAACTCTAGGAAGAAACACACACCTTGCAGATCCCAACAAAAGCTTAGCCCAGTCCTAAAGATCCTTCACAACAACATCTTTCAAGGAATAACATCCACACGTTTCATAAATTTGAAATAGGTCACCCTTAAGCAAGAACACATGAAGCTAGTAACACATCGGTCTTCACACTCTTGGCAGTACTCATGAATGATTGAACATTGCTTGTACTTATTCTAGATGAGTCAGTAGGACTTGTACATCATCTCCAAATGCTCCTTGATCTCTGTACAACAATAACATTGTGGTGCACATCACTAACATACCTCAATCGGCCTCAACAACAACTCTTCATAAACTAACTTGAAAACTTTGTGTGGTACTGGAAACATGAAGGATCTTCATGAAATTCTTCCAGATGAGTCAGTATGATTCATACAACATCTTCAAGCACTCCTTGAACTCTACACAACAAAGATTTTGTGTTGTACACCTTTAATCATGTGACTTGGGAACAGTCAGGCATCTGGAACTCACTGTCACACTTTTGTTATTTGAAAACTAAACTTGTGGACCTCCAAAATGTCTGATACTCATATGGATGCACTTATATACTTCTCTTAACATCTCCTCAAAACCGCACAACCATATCTATCATTGTGGAGAAATGCGGAGCATTCCAATAGGCCAGAGAAATGCGGAGCATTCCAACAGGCCTTCATCATCACTTTACTCTACCAAAGCACATATTAGAACTCTATCTCTTATAACTTTCACTACGGAGGAGAAAATAATCTAAGACTTTGGATTTAGCATCTTTATAGCATACTTAACTTCTGAACCACATAACCATATCTTCAAATGCAGAGGAATGCAGAGCATTTTACCAGCCAGTCTTCCAAGAAACTCTTTGTAGCAGAAACCTTCACCAACTTCTGGAGGCCAAAACTTTCATGTAGCAACTCATACTTTCTTAGGATCATCAGGAAAGAGCATAAAATATGCTACAGGTCATTAGAAACATCTTCTCATCCCTGGCACTGCTTCTAATTCCCATCTTAATATATCATCATTCATCTTAGTGCTTCTAATTCCCATCTTAATATATCATCGTGAAATCATCTTTGCGGACCACAAATATGCTCACTACAACTTTAATTGACATTAATCAAGGCATGACATCCAACCATGAACATCAGCAATGCACTATGAACATCAACACTATCACTGCATCTCACTACATCTATGTTACTACACTGGTATATCATCATCACAAACTGAGTGTTGTCCTCACTCTAAGTGTTGACATCAATGACAACACATTTCCAATAGGCTCCTTGGTACTAGTTGAATGGCATGATCATGATCTCTTTTAGGAGGCAATCATTTTTTCATCTCCTCCAAAACTATTGAGTGCTTATCTACAATTGCTTATAGATCCAGTGGTCTAGAAGCCTTTAAGTGATATGCTTCTAATGAAAAAAATTGGGCCACAAACCCATCTACCCCCTACTTAAGAATCTTTTGCATTTGGTAAGAACTTACCATTTGTGGAGACTTTGCATGCAACCCTCTTATTCAAAGCGTATGAACAATTCCTAGAAGTTCAACTCAATTGTCCCCAAGGTAGTAAGCCACTAAACTCCCAAAACAAAATTAGATGTACCCATGGAGATAGCATACATTGGGCAATCAAGATGATAATTTTCTATGGATAATTTAATGCTATGGCATTTCCCTGAACAACTAATAGTACCACCATTTGCAATCAAGACCTGAAATTCTGGAGCTGGATATATAAAATAATTTAGACGAGTAGACAACTTTTTCTTAGTGAAGTTATGAGTGCTACCTGAGTCTATGAATACTATTATTCTTTCTTTCTTTAAGAAACCCACTACCTTGAGAGTTTGAGGGGTGCTAAAACTTGAAAGTGCATGACAAGAAATGATTGGTTGAAGATCTTCTAATTCCTCACCTAGTGCATTAGTTGAGAAATATAATATTTCTTCTTCATCATCTTCTTCCTCACTTGGCCCTTCAATGTAGAACAATTTCTTTTCTGCACATTTATGTCCCTTACTGTATTTTCTATCACAGTTAAAACATAACCTTTTTGCCTTCTTTTCTTCAATTTGTTGAGGAGTTAGTCTAGTAGGTTGAGGGAATGGTAGTGTTGACCAACTCTTCTCTCTTATATTAAACCCATGCCTTCTAGGAATTAAAAAGTTTTATTCTGCCTTGCGTGCTAAAACAAAAGAGTCAGATATGAAATTAGTGTTAAACATGCGTACCTCATGTTGGATGTGATCCTTGAGACCACCTAGGAATAAGTCATTCAAGTTCTCTTCTGAAATTGAATCAACTCTCACATATAGGTTTTGGAATTGTTGAATATAGTCATTGACTAATCTTTTTTATTGTAATTTAGCTAGTTGGCTAAAGTATTTATTAGCTACACTATTACCATATTGTTCTTGTAACTCCCCTGTAAAAATTGTCCATGTGACATTAAGACCCTTTTTCTTCCATTCTGCAGATAACCGATGATACCAAATAAGTTGTTCTAGTTCGAGATATAAGTAATCCATTGTCACCTTTTGCGCACTTGAAATTTGATGATCCTCAAAAAAGTTCTCCATCTGATTAATCCAAGTAAATGGATCCTTGCCATCAAACTTGCACATGTCCACCTTTGGTAACCAATTCTTAGATCCCATGTGAGTGTGAGCATTTGGATCTATATTAAATGATTTGTATGATCCACCTTGATTGCTTGAAACATCTAGTTTTTATCCTAAATGATTATGAATATAATTTCTAAGACTAGCCAATGTGTTATATAATACAATCTTCCTGATAAAGCATCCAATCTTCCTGACAAGAGATTTATATCTACCTTCACCTTATTTACATCTTCTTCCATGGATATTTCCTCTATTGATGAATCACCTTTATCAGGAGTCTTACCCAAAGCTTTTGATTTATTGCCCTTACCCCTAGTTTGTGGTCTGGCCATATACTGCAAAATCTAATAATTTTTTTTTCTATTTTATTTTTTTGTTGGTTACTCTCAAATTAAAATTTCAAAGAGAAGACCCCTAATTATTTTCTTCAATATTTCCAAAAATGTAAATAAATTTGAAAATTTTCACAATTTTCAGCCTAAGTAGCGCATTTATGAAAAAACCCTAAACTTGTAAAAACTTACTGAAACTAACTCCAAATTATTCCAAATCAGGATTGTGGGTGTATAAAATTAGTCTTGTTCAACTCTCTAGAAATTAGGAAAAAAATCATTGAATTGCAGCCCTAGGAGTAAAAATGAAGAAAACCCTAATTCTATAATAAATCCCTTTATTCTGCTCCAAATGTACTCAAATCTGGATTGTAGTAGCTACAATATGCCCTTGAAAAGCCCACCAAAAATCTTGTAAAGACTCTCCAAAATCAAAGAGATATGCACTTCCCAAAATGACCTCGAAAATTGAAAAAAAAATTGCCTTGTTTTCACCTTCACGGTGCCAAGATCATGCTCTGATACCACTTGTACTGAAACAAATTGCACAAAAGAAATATATAATAGGAAATATGTTGTAAATACTTGATAATAATATGCCACTTTGAGGGGGCAGCCTCCACAATATCTAAATGAAGAGTACAATTTGAAATATGATGATTACATACTTACCACTAGCTCCTATATATACCTAATTATGCCTGGCTGCCATCCAGACCGACTTACATACTTAAATATAATCCCTAGGCTGACCTAATAACTTATAATTGACTATAATAATGATTATATATCACAATTATGAGTTAAGGTAGCCACAAGCTAACTACTCATACCATAAACACAAATAGGATTAAGGGCATAGCATCTTGACTCTCCAGATATTGTTGTGAATGTTAGGCCTTGTCTCTCAGTTTCCCCTATGTTTATTGTAGCTCTATTTAATGTCAACCCTTGGGATTTATGGATTGTTTGGCCCAAACCATGGATAGTGGAAGCTGTCTATGGTTGCCTCGTGTGACTGGTGGTATGGGGATGTTTTCTGGATTGTTTGCATCCCTTGCTGGACCAATGTAACTATCGAATTTGATGACAACATACATTGGCAAATCTGGGGGTTTGCAATCATCAGTATAGACAATGGCCACAATTTGCCCCAACAATCCATTTACAAGTCCAGTGTCAAACCATAAATTTGTTGTTAACATAACTCACTGACCTATGCATAGTAGTACCTCTTCTTGTAGTTAGTCATCATCGGCGGATTCATTTGTGTTTTTTCAAGTAGTTTGTGCAATGCTAATTGTAAAAGGAATATTTAGCAATTTTAGCATTTTCCTATTATGTGACAAAGCCAAGTTGTTAGTTGCAAATAAATGCATGGACATGTTGAACTCTTCTATTTCTATTGTGGTTAATATTGAGAGCTTTTTTTTTATGTCAATTCATTTGTGTTTGGCCCAAGCCTAATCTAAGTGATGTCTCAGGCAACTATTGTTATCCTTTCATATGTAGGTATCATTAGTGGAGAGACTATGCGAGCATAGCCACTTTTGGTTTTTTCTACCCTTGGAGCAATTCGAAATTTTAGAATGGTGAAAGGGAGACATTAAAAAACCAAAATTAAAACTAACCATCACAGTAATGCTGACAGTGGAAGGGAGCAAGATTTAAATTAACCAATTTAAATGTAAGTGTGGGGGCAACAATTGGGCAGTTATGTTAAGTTGATTGATATATAAATTTGAAGATCAATTGACTAAGATTAAGAGCATTGCTTTGTGGTCTGAGACCAACAAAATAGATGATAGGAGATCTCTTCAACAAGAAATTGAGATTCAAGTAGTAGACAACATAATTGAAGTTCAAAATATGCAAAGTATATGACCGACAATAGTGAGGGTGATTCTAAACATCATTATCCAGAAATTTATATTTGACTAGAGTGAGGGTGATTAGAGTGAGGGTGATTCTAAACATCATTATCCCGTAAACTTCTATTTGACTAGAGTGAGGGTGATTCTAAACATCATTATCCCATAAACTTTTATTTGACTAGAATGAAGGTGATTATAACCATCATTATCCAAGAAACTTCTATTTGACTAGAGTGTGGGTGATTCTTGTTTCTTTGCGTTATATTATCTCGGATAAACATCCTTTCATACTCCTCGTGAATTTCTCTCACTTCTACCGTGTTGAAATTTCCTTTGTTTTTGGCGTATGTGAAAAGAGATGCTTCCAAGACAATGAGTATTACACGGCATTTCCTTATCTGTCTTTTCTTTCCACTGTTATTCCACTGAATATCTGCAATGCAGCGCTATTCCGTTTTACTATCCACGCAATTTCCGTGGTGTAGCGCTATTGCTTTAAGCAGAATAGACCTTGATGTGAAATTCATGTGGCTCGTATTTTTCCAAGTTCATGAAAAATGTAGAATGCAGACAAGTGGGATGCATCTGCCAAATTATATTATTTTTATTTTCAAAAATCCTTTTCAACTGATTAAGATTACAGGTACATATTTCAAAGGCAACCAAGAGGAAGCAAACATTACAGTTTTCAATTTTTTTTGGGTCAAAATTTAACTTTTATGGCCAGCTATTTCACCTAATTTACACTATTGCGTTTAATTTTTGGCCTTTTTAGCTTGCAATTCCACGGAATTTTGGTGATGTAGCGTTGTTTGCGGTAAGGACAATAATTTGATAGGAGTGCGCTTTATTACACCTACCACTGTGAATACGCAGGTTGTAGGCAAGTCACATGCATTTAGCCAAAGATTGTTCGAATTGAAACACCACGAGCAACGTCAGCGTTTCAATTTATTGAATTTGAATTGAAATGAACACCGTGGATAAAAGTTGGATTTTTACGCGGAAGCGTTCCGTATGCTGGGAGGGACCGACCTGGCTTAAAGAATCAACGGCTAACAGTCTATTACACCAATGGAATAATCCTGCGCGTTTATTCTGCCCTGCCCCTTTATCTCTATTAACTAAGCTTTGTATTATCCGACATCATTTCTTACGTCATTTCGCAACAGTAACCTTCTTTCGTCTTCTTCCCAAATGTCTTTGAACTTCCTACTTCTAATTGAAATGGTGATGGTGATGGTGATGGTGATCATGGCTTTTCTATAACAATGTAATAGTTTATTACTAGCATTGGATTCATAGGTTCAATGGGGAGGGTGAACTTTATGAAGAAATTATAGAATTTGTTAGATATTTTTTATTATTTATTAATTTATAAGTTATTTAATCCACTAAATTATTTTATCAATTCTTTATCCTGTCAATTTCTTATGAGATAAATATTTATATTTTATCACTATAGATCACTTATGGATCATTTAAAAAATACAATTTGAAAACTATAGTTCACCTTTTAAGTAACTTGTTATATTGTATATATGTAGTAAATTAATTGAATCTCTTATTGATTTTTATATAATCCCCATACAAACAAATGTATATTTAATCATATAATTATTTTAAAAATAATTATGTGAAGGTACAATAGATTTATGTTCTACAACTTATATCTAATATTATGCACATAAGGCATAACCATATTTTTCTATTAAATTCATACTAAAATGGCTCATAATCATTTTTATAAGTATGTATTTTATGAATGTTATTAGAGAAATACTTCCAACATATTGCCAAAAATAATATTTCCTTCTCATGTAAACCTAGTAAAAATTAAAATTTGTTCAACATGAAAAATAATATTTTAGAAAAAAAAACTAATTGCAATAATAATAAGAATTATACATTAATTATTACTACATATTACTTCTTAATACCATTCTTAATTCCCCTTATAATATAAATTACATATCTAATACCATTTGAATAATAACAACACTTATTACTGCACCTTTAGTTAGTTTTGCTTTATTCTTTGTCCCTCATGGATTTCCTTGTATGTACTCTTAATTTCAACAATACCCAATTTTGTTCTTCATTTAGAAGTCGATCCCCAAATCATAGAGGCTATCATGATTATAGTGTAATTAATTGTATCAATCCCACCATTTTCGCCTTGCTTGCCAAATACATATTATTGATGTGCTTGGCTACATATTAAAGGATTCTCTTGTTTGAATTTGTTTTTAAGAGCAATAAAGATTTGTCCACATCTTAAACTTAAACTTAGTCCATAAAATTCTATAAATTATCCTACAATTACTTTATTTCGGGGTGAAATTCCAACATAAACATATAGATTAAGAGAAGGAAGCAATTGTTTAGAGAAGCCACAAAAATTTTATTGGAATTACCATCTAAGTTTATAGCCTCACCCTTAGTTATTACAACTTTTACCTACTCTAAAAAAAAAAAATTAAAGAATTTAATAATTAAAATAATATATACTTATTAAAAAAAAATTTAAAAAAATTTGATAATATGATTAAAAATGTCTTTTTGATATTATGATTATTTTCTATTAAGAATTTAACAACTAGAATACTATATACTTGGTAAAAAACTTATTAAAAAAATAATATTATGAAATTATAAAAGATCTTTAATTAATATACCTATTTTGTCGGCTATGTAGTGGCATATTCATGGCCATGAAAGTTTTATACCCCATTTTGTCCTCTTTTTCTTCCACAAAATCAAAATGATCACACACTTGGGATTACCATATGCACTCATTGTTTGTGTAGTGACTTCAACGTTTTCAATCGGGTTTTAAAAAACTATATGTTAAAGAGTCGGTGAAGTCCAATATCTATTTGATTCCGCATATGATTTAAGTTGAAATCAAATGGTGCCTTCAATTAAAATGCGTATGTGAAGTCTCCAAGATGCCATCATCCGACGAACGAAAAAAGCGAATGAAAAAATATTCAGTGAAATAAAAAAAAAAAATTGATGGACAACCTCTGGACTTAAACACAAACTGATGACAGATTTGATAGGAGTTACGGAGTAGAAAAATAAAGTAAAGAATTAATAATTTATCAAATGTCAAAGTGATAAAGGTAAAGGGAACATTTTTGTTTTTTTATCATTTATAACATTTTGAAAAACAATCAATGAACAAGATTGAATTCATGGTAGTCCTTTTAATCTAGACCCTCCATCTATGTAATTCATCATGTGCTGCTCACATAGAGAAGGCTTTCAACGTAAAAATTAATTGTGTAGTTTAAAATCAATTTTATTTATTTAATTATTATTATAATTTATAAGAATTTATTTTTTAATTATAGTTTATTAATAATTATTAAATTTAGGTATGTAATGGTGAAATTAACATATTTATGTTGTTTCTCATTTAATGTGTATTTCGATAGGAATGTCTTTAATGTAATTTTATGTTATTTGTACAATTTCCATATAGTTGTCATTATTTTCATATAATTGCTCCTTGCTTTAAAATTATACCATGCACCTTTGTCTATACATGTGGAATACTTGCTAAATGTAAATACTACTAGCAATTGGACCCATAGGTTCAATGGGGAACGCTGATATTCTTTTACAATCAAACAACATACAAAGCTTTGGCCTACTTGCAAGGCACCTACAAAGGCAATGTCATATACACCGTTTAGACAAAAGAAAAGAACAAAAGTAAAAACTACCTAAATATGTACCTCAAAAATTTGAAAAACCTTTATTGACAAGCACTTAAACTCGCTGAAGGATTTAAACTTATTTTTGGAGTTGTGTGTGAAGCTCCCTCTTTGGTCTCATAAACTCAAAAGCACCTAATGTGGAGCGACAAGGGTAAGCGGTATGAGCTTAAGGGTTCCATTAGTCACATGGCCAAACATGTGACCATGGGCTTCCACTCTAATCTCTTCAAGGTGCTAGTAGTAAAAAATGTTGTTGACTATTAACAAACACCCTATTCAATGTCAAGACTGTTGTTGACTATTAACAAGTACTCTCCACTAGTGGACATCTACATCCATGACTATCCAAATGGTTGCATCAACAAATCAAATGGTGAGCCATGTGAATGTATGAATGAAAGGAAGTCAGTCAACTATTTGTTTTCTTACATTGAGATTAACAAAAGAAGATAGCTTGTGAGAATTTATTGAGTTATCCACTAGTAGGAATTTGTAATCAACATCCTTCTTATGAAAGGAGACTAACACATTTGTTGTGCATGTGGAGGGCCTCTTAATACACTAATATATTTAGCATCTAATATTAAATTAATACTTATGTTTAATAAATATAGCATATAGTTTTGCAATATTTATAATTATGCGATACAAATAACATATTTAAATAATGTAAGATGGTGTGGCATATTTGAATTTTATAACGGGAATAAATATGATAATATCTATTTCAATACTAATGTAACGTTAATTGTGTTTTCAGAAAGATAGATTATTGGCATTGAACATCAATCCTTGAGCCCCTTTAAGAGAGTGAACAATACGTTGAATTCTCAAAACATTACTTATAATGATGGAGATTGTATTATACTTATAATTAGAGATTGATATGGGTTATAGCTATGAACATTTAAAATAGGTATAGTCATCTGATATGGAAATTAAATATTAATCGCATGTTTAAACTTATAATCTTTCCACTTCGAAGTAGATCAATGACTGAGGTGAAACCCTAGATATCGACTTCTAAGGATTAAGAAAAAACCCATCTGAATTAGGGTTTTGAATAGGAGGGGTGCATGAATCAGAAGAGAGATCAATCATTCATTCATTCGTTCATCATGGGGCATATGTAGTTGAGGGTACTCTCTTTACTCTCTCTACCCTGCCTTCGAGAACAAAAAAATGGCAACAGAAGGGAAAAATGGCGAAGGAGAAAATAGTGAAGGATATTGTCTATTTAAATAAAATATATTATGTATATTTATTATTTAATTTTATATCTATTTTGTATATAAATTTTATATTTAATTATATTTATTATTATATATTATAAATTATATAATGTAAATTATTAATGTACTGTTAATATAATATTATAATATTATACTGTATAATTATATTTTATATATTATATATAATCTTATTTTACAATATTATAATTTATAGATATCATTAAAATCTTTTTAAAAACTTTTATTTAACATTCTACAAGATACTTCTAACAAATTTTACAATGTCTTCTAAAATTTATCAGCATGCCCATTGAACCTATGGGTCCAATTGCTAGTTGTGATTATTAAGATTATTATAAAAAGGAAAGATTATAATGTTCCCTTTTCTAAAAACTTTCTAAACTCTCTGGTTGTTCCTATCAGTGTATTCCTTGAACCTCCTATGGGTGCAAGTACTAGTATATTTTCAATTTTCCAAGGTGTGAATGCCCACATAGATAAATATATTTTGTATATTTTAATATAACATAGTCACTCATTACTATATAATAAATTCTAGCACAAATTGAGCCTATAGAATGATATAACAAAATAAAGTCACTTAAATATATATAGATATTAACTTTACTCTCTCTCTCTCTCTCTATTCAATCCTTGCAAAATGAAACCAGGGTTAGAATGAATACATGTCCATTTCTCCATCCCTCTCCATCTGAATCCCTTATTTCTTCCCCTATGTCTCCTCTCTCTCTATTGCTCTCTCTTGATTCTTGATTAATTTGTATCAATATCCCTCTCTCTCTCAACACATAACTCTCTCTCTCTCTCTCTCTCTCTCTCTCTCTCTCTCTCTCTCTCTCTCTCTCTCTCTCTCTCTCTCTCTCTCTCTCTCTCATTCTCTACATATATCTTTGTATATATTTATTTATCTCATTCTCTATTTTCCCTTCCCTATCTCTCTTTGTTTCTTGTCACTTATCTCTTTCCACTTCTCTAATCCTCCATCTACAAATACAACATTGTATCCAATCAAGCAAAGAATCTAGCATACCTAATCACAGTCATCCTAGCACATGTGAAAAACCTAACAATCATTCTAGAATTCATGTGCTTGTTTGAAGCATGTTGTCTATACCATCAACTTGATAGAAAACCTTTAAGAACAAAGAAAAAATATGTTGTCTAGTAGTCTATTTTTTGTAATTCACATAGCAGAATCTGGAGAACATCACAAGTTGAGTTTGTAGCTATAGATTAGTGATATCAATCCAATATAGTGTGAAAGGAAATGTTATAATTTGATCCACATACATGAGTATCTAGAACATCTACAAATTCCAAGGTGCATCAACTTCACTGTCTACATTAATTTAGATTAAATCAATGATGTCAATCTAATATAGTGTGAAAGCAAATGTTCTAATTTGATCCACATACATGACTATCTAGAACATCTACAAATTCCAAGGTGCGAGTCATTTGTGACGTTATTACATTACTCTCTCTCTCTCTCTCTCTCTCTCCTTTGTCTGTCATGATCTCCCACTCTCTCTCCCTTGCATAATTATATAACTAATCTATTTAGAAAATCTCTATTGTAACCATATTTATAAAGTATATTATATTTGATATGATGTCAATTATATCTATATTCTATTTTTATATATACTTATTATGTAACTATATATTTATTTTATATTTTAAATCTATATTGTAGATATATGTATTATTATATATATAGATTTAAAATAAAAAATAAATATATAGTTATATAAAGAAGATATTTATTTTATAGATATAGGTATTATTATATATTATATTAAATAGATATTGATTTTATATTGTAAATCTATATTATAGATATATCCTCTCTCCTATTGACGACACTAAGAAGTTTGATCATTAACGCATTCCTGAAAATCCTTTCTTTTAATTAAATAGGTATATAGCTCCAAGTATTTCATGGTTTTAAATACATTTGAATATTTCAATGTGGACAATGGTGCATTTTGAATCTCATAATTATGTCAGAGGCATTCCATAGTCGGCATCACATAACCTCATGTCATTAGCATATAAATTTATGTTAAAAATACAACTTAAAATACTCTTAAATAAATAAAATAAAATAAAATAACTCTTAAGTAAATAAAAATAAAACTATAAATTTTTTTTTAAAGTAACATATAAATATACAATATTTATTACATATTTCAAAGTAAAAAAAAAATCCAAATAATGATTGGTGGTTTTTCAAAAATAAAATAAAATAAAATAACTAGATTAAGTAAACAAAACAAAATAACTCTTTAAAAATAAAATAATTCTAAGTAGAATATATTCTCTTGCAGAGGGGGTTCTGAGGAAGCGCGTGAGGGTTTCGTGCCTAGTTTGGCGGTGTGTGGGTGTGGACGTGGCAGCCCTTGGTGGGGGGGACAGTGTGCTCCCCCACGTAGGTTTGTGTTAATTAAGTACCCTCATTACTCCCATTTATTGGTGTTTTACTTTCCTTGTATGCCATTCTTGCATGTGTGTTTCATGCCCTAAAGTCTTGTCACAACCTGGCCTTAGGCTGTAAGTGATCTCGACTCCTCCCTCCATTTATGGAGGGAGGTACGGGTGACCCTGGCCCCAACCCAATTAATGTAAATATAGAATGCTCGGCGAACCCTCAAAATAATGTGCAAAAATCCTTCAAAGAAGTGCTGGCAGAAAGTGGCATGGCAGTTCCTGCAGAGGCAAAATTTGACATTGAAGAGGCTGGTGACTATGAAGTGCAGGAAGGTAAGTTACCCTCTGTCTCTCCCAAAGATCTTGTCATTTCTCTGAATCTAGAACTTAAATATGTAACTTCTAATGGAAGGATTACATTAAAAGATTCTGCAATGTTTTTTGCCGCTGTCGACTCCAACAAAATTCCAGTGAGAAAATTCATAGATAGCTAGCTTGTTAAAGTTTGGGAAAACAAATTTGGGGTTTTGGTTAGATTCTGCAGAATGATCCAGCATGACTTATTTGTCATTTTCTTGGCAAATAGCGCTATGCAAAGGAAAATTTTGGAGAGTCCCTACTGGAATCTTGGTGGGTGTGCATTTAAGGCACTCCCCTGGTCTCCGGCCACCATTGCAAAGGAAGTTTTAGCCCTCTCATGCCCTAGATGGGTGGTTTTAAAGAACCTACGACCAGAATTTTGGAAAATAATTCCCCAAATTTTGGCCCCTATAGGCATCGTAGTGCGTTTAGAAGAGGCAAACGTTACCCTGCCACATCTTGATGTATGGACGCTTGTATCTCTATTAAATTCAGGAATTGAAATTCCTAAAAACATTGTTATCAAAGAAGATGATAACCTATTTGTTTGCCCGATTGAAATATTGGGGGGTTAAGTGCTTGTTTTCTCTGTCGCAAAGAGGGCCATATCTAGAAAAATTGTCCCATCATTAAGAGAAAGGGTGTTAATGTCAGTGGATGTGGTCCCCCTGTGTTTGCATCTTCTTCTTCTCCTTTTGTTGCCAAGACCCAGCCCATGTCGGGTGAAAACCTGAGGGAGGAGGTTTCAGCCGCAATGGAATTGGGTAAGGAGAGATCCCTTTCACCTGAACCTCCTTCAAACTGATCTTCATCAAAAAAGGGTGGCAAGGATTCTGTGGAAGTTGGGTTGGTTGGGAGGTGTGAGGAAATCCTAACTCCTTCTCTTCGGAGTAACTAGGAGGTAACGCCCCTTCATAATTCCTTGGCCACACTATCCCCTGATAGTGGTGATCAAGGCTGCTCCTCAATAGTTTCTGGAGAGTTGGATGCCTCTTCCCTTTCCCAATGCATTTCTAAAAGCCCTAACCTCGTTGAGAAACTAAACACTCGACAGCTGGCCATGAGGGGAATCAGATAGAGAATTGAAGAAAACCTGGCAAAGAGATATGACTCTAACGATACACTGGTACAAGAGCACCCCTTCAATAATATAACTATGCACAAGAGGGAGCAGAATAAGGTCTTATTATGTTTTTAGACATTTCATGTTACCATGCAGCATTTATATGTCATTGACAAATGTAGCATTTCATGTTTGTAAACATCAAACTTGACATTTTAGACATGTTGGGTTATGTGGAGAATTAAACCTAGGTGTCTTATCATTAAGTGTTTTGTTGTCTTATGCAAAACAGGTGTCGTGGGATTAGTTAGGGTTTATGACTATAATCTTGGTTTTAGAAAAATCCTGAAAACAAAGGAGAGGAGAGTCGGGTAACAAAACAGGGAAGGTGGTCGAGGAATGGTGAGTCCTTCCACCTTCAGAAAAATCTTTGTAATCAGTCTGTGGTCGAAAAAAAAAGTTGAAATGAAGGAATAGAAATTCTGTAAATTATGTTCTACCAATTCTGGATTCTGTGTAAATTCCCTATATATCAAATCATTTTGTATATTAATTATATAGATTTGCTTTGTATTTAATTTAGTTCTTCTGTGGTCGAGATGCATGATTAAATCCATTCCACTGGTGGATTTCTATGAAATCAGTGGAATGGATTGTGTATATTAGTTTTCTAGTTGTTTTTCTTTTGTTCGATGGACATGGTAGAATAGAAATTGCAGAATTCGTCATAGAGGAAGTTATCGGCAGGAAGTACAAATACATCAATTGTTTGTGGAGACAGTCTGTGAATATATATATCGCATTTGCATGCGAGAAACTTCTTGTATATATGATGTGAAAATGGTATGTATAAAAGTCTATTTGAGTCAGATTTGTGTTGGTTGCTAAATATACAATTCCTATATATATCACACATGTATGAAGGTACATTTCATGTATATATACCACGTTTGTATGTGAATATACATTTCGTGGATATCCTGCATCTGTGTATCAGGTTGAAGCATATCGGGGGAACCGATAGTAGATGTTTGCAGGTGGTTGAACCAATTCAAAGGTTCAACAATTCATCATAGTAAGGGTTGCCGACAGTTGAATCACCAGATGAAACGGTTCAACGGTTTAACGGATACAATGGGTCAGTTGGTTCATCGGTTCAACAAGGAACATCAGGTTCAATGGTTCAATGAAATTGAAGGTTCAATCGGTATAGTCTATGCGACGGGAGTATATTGAACCGATAGTGTATGTTGAACCAAATAATTGAAGGATCAATGGTTCAACGGGTTCATCGCTGATAGCGTTTAAGTGTGCGATAGTTGAACCAACAGTTGAACCAATTCAAGGGTTCAACGGTTCAATGGTTCAACTGATAGTTGAAGGTTCAATGGTTCTTCTAGTCCCTTTTGGTTCAATGAGTTCACCTGACTCAAAAGATTCAAGGGGTTCATTTGGTTCAACGGATTCACGGGTTCAATGGACAGAGGCAGTCTAGCAATTCTAATTTACAAAACTGAATGTATCTGACCGATGGGTAAATAGACAATGATAAATGTTTGTTGATGAGGAGCTGACATCGAATCTCCACTTTTCTGTTGCTCACTCTGCATCATAGTGGTATCAGAGTGAAGGAGTGTTCTTTGGGTAGAAGAAGAAGATAAGATGTCAGAAAGAGAAGGGTCAGAAACATACCCAGCAAAGATGACCAACATTGAGTTGACGGCCTTAGTAAGAAAGCAAATGGTAGAGAGCAGAGCAGATCAAGCTCAGAATCAGGCATTGAAAGAAGAGGTAGAGAAGTTGAGGGACATAGTAGAGAAAGGGGAAGAAGATTTTGGTAAGCAAGAAGACAGGGATGAAGAGGAGGTCCCTAAGCAAGAAGAGATAGAGGTTCCTACAGACCAGAGACCCTTACTCAATGCCCTCAAGTCCATGGAAAGAAGAACCATGGATATGAAAATAGACCTGCCAGTGTTTGCAGGAAAAATGGAACCTGATTCAATGATGGAATGGATAGACTCTTTGAATAATTTCTTTAAGACCAAAGAAGTACCTAACCGCCAAAGAGTGAAGATTGCTCAGTCCAAAATGAAAGGAGCTGCACTAACTTGGTGGAATTTCATCCAAGATGACAGGGTGAAAGAGGGAAAGAACAGAGTTTCTACTTGGAAGAGAATGATGGCTTTAGTAAGGGAGGCCTATGTTCCATTGGATTACAACATCCAATTACATAAAAGGAAACAAAATTTGAAGCAAAAGGAATTAGATGTCATCTCATACACAAAAGAGTTCATGAAACTATGTGTTAAAACAAAAGTAAAGGAGGGTGAGGAAGAGAAGGTAGCAAGGTACCTCAATGGATTAAGGTTTAACATCCAAGAAGATTTAAATCTGCATAACCCAGATATAGTCCAAAAGTGCTACCAGTTAGCACTCAAAGTGGAAGAGAAATTTAAGAGAAGACAGGAGCAGAACAATAGAAGAAAAGGGAGACAACAAAGGGGAGGAAGAAGTCTTTTTAGAGGTAGAGGAAATGGATTTGGATACCAGGGTGAATCCAATCAAGAGAACAGCAGAGGAGACAATAGTCAGAATCAAGGGGGAAGCTACAATCAAAGAGGGAACTTCAGGGGTAGAAGACCACCATTTAGAGGAAGATCTCTGGGCAGAGGACCTATCAGATGTTACAATTGCAATCAAGAAGGCCACATAGCCAAAAGATGTCCAGCAAAGGCAACAAGTCCAATAGGAGAAAAAAGGATCAATTTGATCCAAGAATTTGATTGTCAAAGTGTAGCAAGCTCAAGCACTAATCAAAGTGTGAATGCTCCCGATAGCTATGGGTATCCTAAGAATGGAGAATCTTTGATGATTCAGAGAGCAATGACCACCATGAAGGTGCCGAGAAAAGAACCTCCACAAAGGAAGTCTCTCTTCAGAACTACTTGCAAGGCAGGAGGAAAGGTATGTAAAGTTTTGATTGACTCTATATCTACTGAGAATTTTGTGTCCATTGAGATGGTAGAAAAGCTTAAGCTTAGGAGACTGCCACATCCTTTCCCCTATAAAATTTCATGGCTCGCCCAAGGTCAGCAAACAATTGTAGAAGAACAGGCTTGGGTAGAACTTCAAATTGGACCATACAAGGATAGGTTACTGTTTGACATTGCCAAGATGGATGCTTGCCATCTCCTATTTGGAAGACCATGGCAATATGACTTGAAAGCATACCATGATGGAGTTAGAAACACATATTCAATCACCAAGAATGGTAAGGTGATAGAGCTTCTACCATTAATGGAGAATGAGGTGGAATCAAAAGGAAAAGAAGTTAAGGTGATGATGATAGAAGGCAAACAGTTCATGAAAGGGATAGTAGAAGAAGGAGTAGTTGCATATGCTCTAATTTCATGCCTATAGGTGAACAACGAATAGCAGCAAGAAGTCAAGGAAGAGAAGAGGAAAAGGTACATAGATCCTGCTGTCCAAGAGCAATTGGACAAGTACCAAGGCATCATCTTTGATGGGATACCAAGGTCCCTACCACCTATGAGGGACATCAGCCATTGCATAGATCTGATCCCTAGATCTACACTCCCAAACAAAGTAGCATACAAGTTTACCCCAGAGCAGAATACAAAGGTAGCAAGGCAGATTGAGGAATTGTTAGAGATAGGCCTAATTAGCAAAAGTTTAAGTCCATGTGCAGTACCGGCTATACTAGCACCAAAGAAGGAAGGGACTTGGAGGCTTTGTACTAATTCAAGAGCTATCAACAAGATAATGATCAGGTATAGGTTCCCAATCCCTAGGATAGAAGATTTACTTGATTTCTTGGGGGGTGCTAAATATTTCACAAAAATAGATTTAAAGAGTGGCTATCATTAGATTAGGATTAGGCCAGGAGATGAATGGAAGACTGCATTCAAGACCAATGAGGGGTTATATGAGTGGAAGGTCATGCCTTTTGGATTGACCAATGCCCCTAGTACCTTTATGAGGTTGATGAATGAGGTCTTGAGGGAATTCAAAGGTAAATTTGTCATAGTATATCTAGATGACATCTTGATTTTCAGTAATGCAAGGGAAGAGCACCTCAACCATATAGACTTGGTCCTCAAAAAGTTACATGAAGAGCAGCTAATGATCAACTTAGCAAAGTGTTTGTTCATGCAGGAAGAGATCATCTACTTGGGATTTGTTATCTCACATGACAAACTAAAAATGGATCAAGAGAAGGTAAGTGCCATATTGTCTTGGCCAACTCCTAAAACCTTGAGTGATGTTAGAAGTTTCCATGGGTTAGCAACCTTTTATAGGAAGTTTATAAAAGGGTTTAGTCATGTTTGTACACTCATGCTTGACACCATAAAAGGAGGACAGAAGTGCAGATTCACTTGGACAAAGGAGGCAGATGGTTCATTTGAAACATTGAAGAAGAAGGTGGCAGAGCAGCCAGTTCTTGCACTTCCTGACTTTAGCAAGATTTTTCAAGTAGAATGTGATGCCAGTCACATGGCAATTGGAGCAGTACTTAGTCAAGAAGGTAGGCCTATTGCATTTTTCAGTGAGAAGCTAAATGATGCAAAGAAAAGATACTCATCATATGATTTGGAGATGTATGCTCTAGTACAGTCACTCAAAAAGTGGAGACATTACTTGATGCCAAAAGAATTCATAGTGTTAACAGATAATCAGGCCCTCAGTTTTATAAACAGTCAAGAGAAACTAAACCATAGGCATATGAAGTGGGTGGAAACTTTTCAAGCTTTCACCTTCACACTCAAGCACAAGAAAGGGGTCAAGAACAAAGTAGCAGATGCTTTGAGTAGGAGGGTCCTAACCATAAATCAGATCCAATTGGAGAGTGTTGGCCTTGACTCTTTGAAGACCATGTATGATGATGATGAAGACTTTGAAGAGATCTACAAGGTATGTACTTCTTTTGGAGATAAATATCATGAGTTCTCTGAATTTCTAATCCAAGATGGATTACTTTTCAAAGGTGGACTATTGTGTATTCCAAGATGTTCTATGAGACTGAATATTATTTAGGAAAAACATTGTGGGGCCATGGCAGGACATTTTGGTCTGGATAAGACTCTTGATCTAGTAAGGAGACATTACTATTGGCCCAAGTTGCAATCAGATGTGAGGAAATTCATGGAGGCATGTGTGATATGCCAGAAAGCTAAAGGACGATCCACTAATGCAGGTTTGTATCAGCCATTACCTATTCCTTCTTGGTCATGGGAGAGCATAAGCATGGATTTTGTGTTGGGTTTACCTAGAACAAGGAAAGGATATGACAGTGTTTTTGTGGTAGTAGACAGATTTAGTAAAATGGCACACTTTTTGCCATGAAAAACCACTTGTGATGCTTCATATGTTGTAGACCTATTTTTCAAGGAAGTAGTGAGGATACATGGATTGCCATTGAGCATAGTCTCAGATAGAGATGTAAAGTTTATTGGCCACTTTTGGTGGACTCTTTGGAAGAAGCTTGGAACCAATTTATCCTTCTCATCATCCTACCATCCTCAAACAGATGGGCAGACTAAAGTAGTTAACCGTTCATTGGGAAATATGTTAAGATGTTTGACAAGGCAGCATGGAGATAAGTGGGATAACATCCTACCACAAGCAGAATTTTCCTATAATGACACCATCAATAGGAGTACAAGGAAGTCACATTTTCAGGTGGTATATGGTATTCATCCAAGAGGTATTTTGGAGCTGAGGGATATTCCTATAGGAGAGCCTATTAGTGCAGATGGAGAAGCTTTTGCTTCAGCTATCAAAGAAGTGCATGATCAAGTAAAGAACCAGCTTCAACAGACCACATTGAAGTACAAAACATATGCTGATAAGAAGAAGAGGGATGTACAGTTTGATATTGGAGATTTGGTATGGGTTAATCTGAAGAAAGAATGGCTCCCAAAAGGTAAATATACCAAGCTAATGCAGAGGAAGATTGGACCATGTCAGATTTTGAAGAAGTGTGGGCAGAATGCCTATGAGATCCAACTTCCTCCTGATCTTGGATTGTCACCCATTTTCAATGTATGTGATTTAACTCAATACAGCCAGCATGCAGATGTAGAACAAGAACCACTACAAGATGTAGTAGATGATGATATTCCTAAGCATGATCCACTGAAATTAGAAAAGATCTTAGACTCAATAGTGATAAAGAAGACACGGAACAAAGAATACAGAGAGTATTTGGTGGCTTCACAGGGGAAACTTGATTCAGAAGTAATTTGGATGACTGAAGATCTGATCATAAACAATGGTACAGACATTCAAACTCTGATCTCAAAGGGGCTTGAGATTTCTTCTCTCGGGGAGTATGGTGCAGGAGCACCCCTTCAATAATATAACTATGCACAAGAGGGAGAAGAATAAGGTCTTATTATGTTTTTAGACATTTCATGTTACCATGCAGCATTTATATGTCATTGACAAATGTAGCATTTCATGTTTGTAAACATCAAACTTGACATTTTAGACATGTTGGGTTATGTGGAGAATTAAACCTAGGTGTCTTATCATTAAGTGTTTTGTTGTCTTATGCAAAATAGGTATCGTGGGTTTAGTTAGGGTTTATGACTATAATCTTGGTTTTAGCAAAATCCTGAAAATAGAGGAGAGGAGAGTCAGGTAACAAAATAGGGAAGGTGGTCGAGGAATGGTGAGTCCTTCCACCTTCAGAAAGATCTTTGTAATTAGTCTGTGGTTGAAAAAAAAGTTAAAATGAAGGAATAGAAATTCTGTAAATTATGTTCTACCAATTCTGGATTATGTGTAAATTCCCTACATATCAAATCGTTTTGTATATTAATTGTATAGATTTGCTTTGTATTTAATTTAGTTCTTCTGTGGTCGAGATGCATGATTAAATCCATTCCACTGGTGGATTTATGTGAAATCAGTGGAATGGATTGTGTATATTAGTTTTCTGGTTGTTTTTCTTCTATTCGATGGACATGGCAGAATAGAAATTGTAGAATTCATCGCAGAGGAAGTTATCAGTGGGAAGTACAAATACATCAATTATTTGCAGAGACAATCTATGAATATATATCGCATTTGCATGCGAGCAACTTCCTGTATATATGATGTGAAAATGGTATGTATAAAAGTCTATTTGAGTCAAATTTGTGTTTCTCGCTGAATATATAATTCTAGTATATATCACACATGTATGAAGGTACATTTCATGTATATATACCGCGTTTGTATGTGAATATACATTTCATGGATATCCTACATCTGTGTATCAGGTTGAAGCATATCAGGGGAACTGATAGTAGATGTTTGCAGGTGGTTGAACCAATTCAAAGGTTCAACAGGTTCAACGGTTCATCATAGTAAGGGTTGCCGACAGTTGAATCACTGGATGCAATGGTTCAACGGTTTAATAGATACAGTGGGTCAGTTGGTTCGTCAGTTCAACAAGGAACATCAGGTTCAATAGCTCAATGAACTCGAAGGTTCAATTAGTATAGTCTATGCGACAAGAGTATATTGAACCAATAGTGTATGTTGAACTGAATAATTGAAGGTTCAATGGTTCAATGGGTTCATCGCTGATAGCGTTTAAGTGTGTGATAGTTGAACTGGCAGTTGAACCAGTTTAAGGGTTCAATAGTTTGATGGTTCAATGGTTCAACCGATAGTTGAAGGTTCAATGGTTCATCTAGTCCCTTTTGGTTCAATGAGTTCACCTGACTCAAAAGATTCAAGGGGTTCGTTTGGTTTGATAGATTCATGGGTTCAATGGATAGAGGTAGTCCAGCAATTCTGATCTACAAAACCGAATGTATCTGATCGATGGGTAAATAGACAATGATAAATGTTTGTTGATGAGGAGCTGACATCGAATCTCCACTTTTCTGTTGCTCACTTTGCATCATACACTCAAAACTACTCACTTTCAAATCAACAAAGAAGCCAATGAATTCAATCTAACGTTTGTCAAATCTACTAAGGATGAGGTCTGGGCTGATAATTTTCTTGTGAATGGTGAAGATCCCACACTGGGTGTAGTTGAAAGTCTAGCAAGGGAGGCTTCTAATAAAGCTCCATCTAGTGCTCCTCAAAATTTTGATACCCAAGCTCAAGAGATTACAAATGATTGTTGTACACAAAACTCAAATTGGGTTTGAATGGAGGGGGCACAATTTAGCACAACCATTGAGTCAACTCTACCCAAACAAACTGAGGCCTCACCAAATGAGGATTCTTACACTCTCCGTGAGCAAATTGTTAGCCTTGATCTGACCCTTAGCGACAAGCTCGCATCTAACCCTCAAGACTTTGACTGTAATAAAGATAATATAAAAGAAAAAGAAAGAGAAAAAAACCAATCTGACTCTAAGACTAATGAGAAAGCTGCTAATGAAAATATGAAAGGAAACAAGAATAATAAAGAGATCCCCATCTCCAAAGGGTGTAAAACTGAGGTGGATGGCACTAAGGAATAGGAGGCCCAGCTAGTGAAACCCAAGCAAGGCCCAGGAAGGCCAAGGAAACATAGCATTCCTAGTGGTGGAGCCAAGAAACTGGGGCTAACCAAGACCAAGAGGAAAAAAATCAGCACAATGCTCCAATCTCCGGTGACAAAAAATTAGAGACTGAGGATAAATTACCCAAATGTTTCAAGAATTTCAAAGGAGACATAAATATGACATCAAAAAATGAATCTTAACTGCATTTCTTGGAATGTCAGGGGATTGAAGTCTCCTAATAGAAAATATATAGTAAGAAGGTTTCTAAACCTCAAAAAAAACAAGGATTTTGTGTTGCTTCAAGAAACCAAAGCAATAGCATTTACCTTGGAAATGAATCTCAAGTTTGTTTGGAACTGCTCTAAGGCATTTCCACAGTACAAGAAAAAGGAAGGGGGGGCTGCCATCCTAGTATCTAACCATTGGGCCTAGTACATCACTGGGAGTGGCTTCTCACCCTGTAACAAAGTTGTTTGGGTAAAGATTGAAAGGGAGGGTGCAACTTTTAGTATCTATTCTATCTACTCTCCCAATGACCATAGGGAGAGATGCAGCCTATGGCAATGGCTTGTAGGGATGGATAATATCACCTAGATTGTGGGAGGCGATTTCAATATGGTTGAACAAAGTGAGGACAAGTGGGGAGGGGCTTATATGGCCTGGAAAGGCAATGAAAAGTGTTTCTAGTTGAGGTGTAAAAGAAATCTTAGGCTAATAGACCCTATGGAAGGATGTAAAAAGTAGTGTAATGGGGTTTGGTTCTCATGGTGCACTGCCCAGAAAGGGGAAGGAAGGATTTATTGCAGACTAGACAAATTCGATGCCTATAAAGATGTCTTTAATTTTTGCTCAAATGATAATGGTGTTAGGGTACAGGTGTCTCCCTACAATCTCTCTGATCACCACCCATCATAGAAAACCTCACTTGGTGTATCAATCCCTCCTTGGGAGCAGAAAAGGAAAAAAGTTTCATGCTCAACACACAGCTCTTGAAGGATGTTGACTGCAAAGAGCCTATTGCATCCCTGAGGGAAATAAACAAGTAGATGTTGAAAGAGGCCACCGCTATTGAAAGATGGAATGCCAACGTAAAAGGGTGGAGGTCCCTCTTTCAAATAATTGGGAAAAAGAAGGCCTTAGACAACAAGAAAGAAGAAAAAGATCTACAAGATTGCCTTCTTGAGGCGGAGACCAAGCTGCAAGCTAATCTTAGGGATGAGAAACTTTGTGAAGGGCTACTCTGGCCAAAGACAACTTGAGAAAGATTTAGGCTCGCAAGGTGTGTGGACATAAGGTAAGAGAAAAACTAAGTTGGCTAAGTTGTGGGGATAAGGGTTCAAAATTCTTCTTCAACTATCTGAGGGAAAAGAAAGTAAAGGAGCAAGTGGGTCAAATCTAGGATGGGGTGCAACTCTGCGCCACCTAGGAAGAAGTTTTGGATCAGTTCCACTCCTTAAATTCAAAGAATTATTCACATTAGAAAGTGGGGATGAGCAGGTTATAAGTGGAAAGTCCCTCATTAAAGGGCTTATATTGAAGATGATTGGTGAAGAAGACTGTATTAAGCTTGAAAGTGATATCACCAAGAGTGAGATAGCTAATGCAATTTTATCTATGAGCAATGACAAATCCCCAGGATGGGATGGACTCCCTATGGAATTCTATAAAGAGTTCTTTGAATGGGTGTGTGATGATCTCCTACAAGTATATAGGGAGGCTCTAGAAAAAGGATCACTGGGGGAAGACATCAATAAAGGAATTATCAAGCTTCTCCCAAAGGGGGGTGACAAGACCCTTATGAAAACCTAGAGGCCCATAACTCTGTTGAATGTCTCCTATAAAATTCTAGCCAAAGTAATTGCTTCACGGCTGGTTAATATTCTACCAAAGTTCATAAACAACACCCAAATAGGATTTATAAAAGGCACCTATATATTCTTAAAAATCTCATCACAAGCTGGGAAGCCTTGGAGTGGACCAAAAGCTCCAATCAGAACTCAACAATGTTCCTCCTAGATTTTGAAAAGGCATATGATAGAGTGGAGTGTCCATTTTTCTAAGGATAGTCTTTAGGCTTTTGGGTTTCCTACCAAATTTTGTCACATGGTTGACACTCTTTTGAAAGATGCCATGACACAAGTAGATGTGAATGGTATGCTAACAAAGAAGATCTCACTAGAGAGATCCATCTGCCAAGGCTACCTTTTGGCTCCAGCCTTATTTTCCATAGCCTCGGATGCACTCGATTATCTCTTAAGGGACAACACATTCTCCCCCAAGATAAAAGGGATATGTCTTCCAATTCAAAATGAGCTAATCAATGTATAGTTTGCAGATGACACCACTATTTTTGTGGGCCTTGAACAAAGTAACTTGGACTCCTTAATGAAGAAATTTGATCTCTTTTGTATTGCATCTGGTGCTAAGCTTTCCAGGGCCAAGTCCACCTTTCTATGGTGGAAAGAAGAACCACCTGACTGGCTAGAGAGATATGGTTTTCAGTGGGGAGGACCCAAATAGCTAGTGAGATACTTGGGAATCCCCTTTGCGGTGAGCCCAAATCTCAAGGAAATGTGGAATTGGGTCAAGTCCAAGATTGAGAAAAAGTTAAGCGGGAGGAACAGACAATACATCTCTATGGCTAGTAGAATCCAGATTTGTCAAAAAATACTAGCCTCCTACAACATTTATTTTGCCTCTATCTAGTTCTTCTATAGCTACCAAGTTAATGACATCCAGAAAAGGATCAAAAGTTTCCTCTGGTTGGATGGTAAAGGGAAAAAGAAGAGACACTCATTCAAATGTGAGTGGTACTGCCTAAGAAAACTACATGGGGGCATTGGACTGAAGGATCTCAAGCTACAAGGGATTACACTGGCGGCCAAATGGATCTTGAATTTGCTGGAAGGTAATGAATCTTGGAAAGTATTAGTCAGAAATAATATCACTTAGGCAGTGCCAAAATAGGCTAAGGCATGGAAATCTCTGCCCCTAAGTGACATTATCCTCAGTAAATACCCAATGGCCCCAGCAAGGTCCATTGTCTTTAAAAGCATGTGGAAGGCTTGGGAACTAACTAAGCACAATGTCTCTCTTAAAAATAGTAGCATAACTCTTAAATATAATGTAAAATGTCTCTCTCATAGCTCCATCTAGTGGAACCTAGAACGCAATGGAAAAACTGGCACTGCTCCAAGGTTGCTTGGCGAAAAAGTGGCACAAGAAAGGAATCAAAACATTTACAGACATCCTTTCCAATGGGAAACTAATAAGCTGGGACAACATTCGGGAAAGGTTTGAATTACCTGACTCTAATTCTAGAACTTACTCTACAATTTTGGAAGCATGCAGAGATGCATGCTTTCCTAGGATTGTTGAGGAAGACTGTGATATTGCTAATATTGTTACTTGGAAAGATGGTTCCCCTTTAAACTGTATTAAAGTTAAATCAAATATAATGAGCTGACTATGAATGATTCTATACTTGGGCATGTAAATAAGTGCTTGGATATTTCATTAAATACTAAAGAATGGCAAAAAATACTTTCCATCGTTTGGCACAGCTCTATGGAGACCAAAAAGGCTTATTTTAGATGGTTGGTCATTTTACAAAAATACCATTCAAAACTAACATTTTGGACCTGGATATTTACAGCATCTACAGGATGCAAAAAATAGTTAGACACATTCTTTTTTATTGTTGTTCGTATGCAAAAGAAATTTGGAACTTATTCTTTCATAAATTTAAAATCTGGAATAAGGATGACCTAAAATTAATTGGCAAGATATTCTTTTTTGTGATCTTAAAATAAATTATGAATGCAAATTATTCTGGAATCTGCTAACTAATGAGATTTTGTGGCATATATGGAAAGAGAGAAACAATGACAAATTTATGGGAGTAAAGAGGGTACTTACTGAGTTAGAAAAAGACTCACATGTGCTTTTGTTTCATCATAGCTTTCAATTCACATAGAAATCTCCATGGAGAAGTTCAAGAGGTTGATAAGGGAAGGATCGGAAACCATCATCAGGGAAGAGGTCAGGTGCAGGCATGCTTGTTGCCTAAACTTTAAGGAGGCAAAGATCTTTAGGAGGGCCTTTGATGAGCTACAAAATGTAGTGAACAAAGCAGCTGGTCCTGGAAGACAAAGAGGACCTCAGCAATTGAACCCCCAAGTTGAAGACGTGGCAAATCCAAATATTGAGGTAGAAGAGGTGATGTCAAATGACCAAGCACTTGTAGATGGATTCCTATAGGACAAAGTTGAGTCACCCAATGAAGGTGGCAATGATCAATAAATGTTTCTTTAGTTGGGGTGAATAATCAAACCTGGGACCTTTTTGATCTTTTTGTAATCAAGCTGGGTGTATAGTATGTATATGTGGGTTCAAGATGTATATTTTTTTGTAAAGAACACTCAAACTAATCAAAAACTGAAATATAACAGTCCTCTAGCCAAGCACTAAATTATATTTTTGTTGTTCCAAAATGATGAACTGCACTAGCAGTACAATGTAAATGTTCTATACTATATTCAATGCAAAAAAAAAATTCTAAGTAAATAAAAATAAATTAAACAAAGTAAATAAAATAAAATAAATCTTAAAAAATTTTAAAGTAAAATAAATTAACTTTTAAGAAAATAAAACAACTCTTTAAGTAAATAAAATAATTCCTCCTATTTTTTAAATAGATGTATTTAATTGATAACATATTTCTACCATAAGTTTAAAAAGATATATCACAACAAAATACTCATCACATAAAAACTAAAAACATATTTTAAAAACAATTTTAACTTTTATTTTAATACTTATTTAAAATTAACTATTTCATCCCAATTATTTGTTTATTACTCTTCACATTCTTCACTATGTAGACAAAATTCCCCTTTCTATAGTGTAAACAATAGTTCATTATATGTATCCTCTATTTAAATTTTCCTTCCATGTCAAATCTCTAGAAACTTAATTACCTTGGGAAAAAGCATAAATAAAAAGTAAAAACATAATTCCTTTGTCACCTCTGCCCTATCCATGGCTTGTTTTGTGGAAAGGAGTGAACTTATACCATGGAACAAATCGTGAATCCGCCCATTGAAAGTAGAAAATGACTGACAATTTTAACGTTTTTAGTGGGAATCACAATAGGATAGAAAAGCGGTGAAGGAAATCAGTGAATGGAGACACTACAAACAGAAAATGGAAAACTAACATGGACCAATGAAAATTCAAGTTTTTTTGACAAAGATGGACGGTGTAAATAAAAGAAAAAAGAAAAGTATTTCTATAATTCATGACGTAGCTGGTGTAAAGGTGTTCAAAGGGAAACTTTTTTTTTTGTTTTTTATCATTTATGACATTTGGTAGAAAAAATTAACGGTCTAGATATTTTTGATGGTAGTCCTTTTAATCGGGACCATTCATTTATATAATCCATCATGTGCTGCTCACATAGGGAATGCTTATCAACGTTATTACAATTCATGTGAAGCTTATGGACCTCCTTTGAGTATAAAAGTTTGTCTTTGGTCATCAAAAAATATACAAGGATGGCATACCCTATGTGTTCACCTTTGATCTTCGCAACAACTCACAACCTTGCTATCTGAGTTTAATTTGAGAAGCTATAGAAAAAAATCCAAACATATTATTTTTACCCATTTACAATTACAAATAACTATGGGAAATTTATATAAAATATAATATCATTATATTCTCATTTATACCAATGTTTATACCAATAATGGTGCCACTTCGGACTTCTTTGGAGGCTTCGGAGGCCCGGGTTTCAGAAAGTAGATATGCTTGTCTTTCTTGAGAAGGAAATTTAGCATCTGCAAAGAAGAGGAAAGGAATATGGCACTCAGAGATAAAGGAAGATGTAAAAGAAAGGTACCTTGATCAGGTCCCCACCCTCATATCTCCCCAACGTAGGTTTAACAGGGCTATTGACATGGCTGGGATAAAGGCAAACACCTCAGCAGTCTACAAAGACCTAGCACGAATAAGCCTACAAGATAGGGAAAAATACGTTGAATCTGGTAGGAACAGACCCCAATAAAAACCTTGGGCACATCGTGGAAATTATTTTCAATTTCATTAGAATAAGGGTTTTTCCTTGGGTGAGTTGTCGTCTTCTCCATCGCAGGTAACAAAGCATGATGCAGACATTGAGCGCAAAACTCACTTACCCTCAGTCTTAGATTTGGTAGAGGAGATCGAAAAAGAAGTAATTTCACAAAGCATGGCTTAATTCATAGATTTTTTAAGTTTCGGCCTAGTCTTGCACAGCTGCACAAATGGATCACAAAACATGGAGCCCTCTATTGAAAGGTGACATTCAAATTTACCCTTACACTCACAACTTCTCTATTATGGGTTTTGACAACCTACAAGATTGAAACACAATCCTCTGTGACTATCATTGGAGTTGTGAGGAGCACCTACTCATGCTTAAATCGTGGCACCCAACTTCCAACCCTACTTCTGAATCTTTCTCTATTACACCTATCTGGGTTCTACTCCCCAATCTCCTGCTCCAATTTTGGTTTGATTCCTACTTTGAAGCAATTGACAATAAATTGGGGAAGTTCCTAGCTGTTGATGAAGGCTCCTAAAATTTCCTTCATACCACTTTCACCCACATCTTGGTTGATTTAGATACCTCTAAAAGTATCCTAGTTGAAATCTATCTAAACAGTTCTAATCGTAGCTAGAACTAGATTCTAGATTATAAGGGTATACCATTCCATTGCCGCAGATGTTACAACACTGGCCACATTGCTTCCAACTATTCAAAATTCAAACCTGATGGACAAGCTACATGGTGGAAAGATGTTCACCATTACTCTTTAGAAAACAAGGAATCAACAGATTCCTAGGAGGCTTTATCAGAGGAATCCCCTCAGAAAATAAGGATTGCAAGTATGTACAGACAAAAAGTAGCCCAATCCTCCTCCACAACTGCTCATGGATCCTCATCAAAGAACACTATAGTTTCAGTAGTACCAGGTAATGAATCACAGGGTGAAAAAGTTAATTTCCCAATCAACAATGTTGGGGTCTCAGAAGTTGGGACCATTCCAAAAAAAGATGAGGCCACTTCAATGATGGAGGAACCCTCACATAATAATAGGTCCATTGTTGTAGACCAGTCAAGAGGTGAAAATAATCAGTGGAAAATGCTTACATGAAAGAAGAAAATGGCAGGCAGTGAAGAAAGCACGATGACTACGCTCCCATGTTAAGATGGGTAAGTACAAGCTTTACATGATTTAATTTTTGTAGTTGTCCTTACACACCCTATTTTTAGGGCATGCACTTTACCAAATTTGTGCGTGGCCTTCGTTATGAGCAGCCAGTTCTTTGGGTGGGGAGGAGGTCCCTCTTATGACCTCTACTAGTGTGGGCCAGCCTAAATACCCTCACAATATATATCAATATATATATATATATATATCAATATATATATATATATATTATGTCGTAAAATGTCCCTCTAGGACTTTTACCTCCTAAGTTTAGCTATTGGGTCTCTTAGATTTAATCATGCATGTTAGAAATGAATCCCAGAGAAAAATCCCTTGAAACCCATGACAAATGGGACCTAGGGGTGAACTTTAAGCTTAATCCAGACCTAAAATAGGCCCCTGGACTTGGGTGCCTGCACCCTAGTCCTGCCCTATTTTGTCAGGGTCCCAAATTTGAATGTCAGCTTATGACCATTAAAAAGGTTCCCTTGTTGGCATCTTAAGTTTGAATTATGAAATGTTAGCAGGAATGCATATATAAACATGTTTAGGACTTCATTTTAACTAGAGATGGATAATGCAAACTTTTGATCTTATGCTAAGGATACTCAAGGCTTTTATTGTGTTCTAGAGCAGCATTGTGTTGTGTTTGTACTTGTTTGTTGCAGATTTGTCTTCATCAATCCATATCCTCATGGCGTGAAAGATCTTCATCTCCTTGTGAGAGCTTCATCTCTGAGGTGACATCTATTTTGTGTTTCAATCAATTTATCATTTACTTTTGCCTTTGTCCACCAATGACACACACTCTCTATCTAACAACGGTGTTGGAAGGCTTGAATGCCATTCCGGGGCTTGACCGAAACAAGCTCCTAAACATCGCAACCCCCAACCCCTCTCTTGTGATTGTAGGTTACAAGTGTCGAATCTTACGAAAAGGAGTTGCATGAGATCAGTGCAGAGCATAAAGATTCTAGATCTGAAGAAACTAGTGGAAAATATCCCTAATCGGGCAAGGGCGATCCCTCTTTTGTCCTCTAGTTTGTCACTATTAGAAATCTTTGAGTAGTATACAATCTATAGCATATTTGGTTCTTGACCTCCAGAAAAAGTGCCACATTGGATAAGGGTGATGTTGATAACTGAGAGGGGGGGTGAATTAGTTATCTTAATTAATTTAACTTTTTGTTCTTCTTTAACAACTAGTGCAACATCAAAGCAAATAAGCATCCATAATCATGAAAGCAGAAACAAAGTCAATACACATAACACAATGATTTTAACATGGAAAACCCTGTTAAGGGAAAAACCATGGGGTGACTAACCCAAGAATGTATTCTCTGTTAGAAGAATAGAAGTACAAAATGGTACTTACTAATTAGGGCTCATTATCTGAGCACATTGCTCACAAGAGGCTCACTTCCTACAAGAGACTCACTGTCTACAAATTATAAAGAGAGTAACAAGATACTTGAACTGATGAGAAGCATCCACATATGCTAGAGTTCAGTTCCGGTTAGGCTTAGTATACTGATCTACTGCACTTCATCATTTCTCTTCTTCTGTGCTGCTTTCCTTTCACATACCGGACCTGCCTTATTGCTTCTACACTGCTCTTCTGCTTTTCTTCGCACACAACAACACACCACACACACCTTCACATCCAAATCCATCTGGTATATATATCCGCACCAATAATTTCAACACCTTTCTAGTCAGCATCTGGAATAGTCAATATTTTCTCAAACTCTGATCTGTCGAATGAATCCTTGCTTATCAAGTGATGCGTATCAAGGAGATGCTTATAGAAGTCATCAATCATGTCAGCCAATCATGAATGATACTTTAAGAAACTTGATCACCACCAATAACTCATCAAGATTAAGTCTGATGCTCTGCCGGTTAGTTCTTCCTCTGTCTGCTCTGCCAAACAGGACCCCAATACTTAGATTCTCATATCTTTTCACTCTTTCATCACCGGAGGGTCAATTCCTGGGATCTATCAGTCAAGGTACTCCTCTTGACTTCACTAAGTCTATACTTTATAAAGATGCTTCCTCTAAGAGATCCAGACCTGACTGTCGGACCTTGCTGCATGCTCTATTCTTGCTTACCGGATCAAAGTATTCTTCAATCTGACTTCTGGTAAAGACACACCATGTCCTACGAATGTGTGGAATGGTCTTTGTTGCCATCAATGACAAAACCAATGAAGCCACACAATGTCTCTTGCCAACAATCTCCCCCTTTGGCATTGATGGCAACACTTTGTGAAAAATGACTAAGTGTTATACTACACTCCCCCTTGGTTGATGCTCTATTCTAATGTATACTTTCCTGAAGCTCCCCCTTAGCTAGATTCCATATTTTTCACTGTTCCTCACTCCCCCTTTGACATTGATGCAGAGCGCACAGTGGGTACAAGAAAAAGGACAAACAAGACAAGGTTCAACTACACCAATGAGCCCAAAAACAAGGATCTTCATGGAGAAGTGGGAACAATAGTTAAAGTTCTTGAATTCTTCTTAGAAATGGTGTTTAGACATGTATTAGAAGCCATCCCATCCATTGGCAAAGGTGGATCAAACTTTGAACTACTAGTTCCTTCACAAACCTCAAGAAGACAAGTAGCCCTACAAATAGAGAACGGTCCCAATAAATTTTTATATAGACATCCAAATGCAACTCTCAGACATGAAATAGATACCCATTATGCCTCCCCACATACTCCAGAATGGGTTTAGGTTATTTTGGAAAGTATGCCCTAACCAATAACCCTCCTAGTGGTTTTAAGCCCTAATTAGGCCTAGTTTGTGAAACAAGTACCCTTGGATGGAACCACCAAACTCTATGGACCCCTTGGAAACTTCACATGGATAGTAAAACAATGTATTTCAAGGGTTTTGTGGTCAGGATGCAAGACAATTTCATTCTATGCTTGTTTTCCCACTTCAAATGCAAAGATAACAATGAAAATGCTGCTACAATCACCTAGGGCATCAATTTAAACACACCAAAACAACTTTTCCAGTCTTGACCCTTGGTCAACATGTCAATCACTCCCTCTACTTCCATTCCACTAAGTTTTAGAGGATTCCCACAGTGGAATGAGGTTTTATGACTTTTTTCCTACCAAAACCCTAGTTAACCTAGTTAACAGAGCAGTTTTAGAAAAAATGTGATATCTTCCTCTAGGAATGGAGTTAAGACCTCCTACCAAATTAATTTGAAAGGTGACATAATCCTCTTTCCAACCATATATGGCTTGCCCTTGTATCTATCCGTACAGAACCGTACCAAATGCTGCAACAGGACTATTATAGGAGAATTCTAGAAATTGCAGTCACTAAAATGGTCATAACTTCCTCGATATTGCACCAAATTCGATGAGACAAAAAGGAAAGGGAGGGTGATTGAATATAATTTCATTTGAAATAAAAAATAAATGTCCTCCTTCCTGTACTGGGTTGTACCATGCAACAAAACAACAAATTTCTAAAGTAGAATACAGAAAATAGTGTCTTTTATCATTCCATGTTCAAATCTCCAATCACCCATGAATTCCTAATGGTTACAAGGACTTTTAAAGAAATTCCAACTTGACTCTTTAGTTCCTAACTTCCTTGGAATGAACCAAGAGCCACAAGACTCTTCACCTTCCAAGTTTGCATCATTTTTGCATTTTTACATAACAATATTTAACAATACTTACAAATATAGTAGCATGACCACCTAAACTGACCAAATGACATTACAAATGGTCTATTAGACCTTATCATAACATGAGATCCACTATGCTAAATCAAAAACCTAAGATTATTTCATGGAGGCATGTACTTGCTAGGGTGCTCCTGCACCAGACATCAATGGCAAAGGGTAGGGTCCGCACACCAAAAGTTTTAAGAAAAACAATCTATACTTATCCGCATAAGTGTATATACAAGTTGTACTTACATGTACTTAAATATGTCTGTAAAAGTATTCTTCAACTGTACAACTTTTGTCACCCAACTCTACTTCATCCTGTCCAAAATTGAGATGTGACCACTCAACAGGAATGCAAAAGCTTCTGCCCTCTTGAGATCTATCGGATCACTAGTCCGGACTGTGGTCTGAGCATCAGTTAGGGCCTCATGCATGGCCTCTAACTTAGGGATAATGATCCCTCTAAGTCCACTCAACCTGTTTATTCTATTTTTCTTCTTCTTCTCAAGCTTCTTTATTTCATCTATGACTGCAATAGTCTTACACTCTTGATTTATTATGGAGGAGAGAGGATCAAAACTTTGAGATAAACTTAACAGTTTATCCTCTTGCTCTTTTACTTTCTTCTCAATATCCTTGGTCACTTTAGGCCAGGATAAACAAAATTTATAGATATCTCCGCCATCTTTAAGAGCATTTTCTAAGCTCTTTATTCCAATATCCATAACTCTCCTATCATTGGTTATTAGACCTTGTACTTCAGAGAATCTCTTTCCTAAAAACTCCTTCCAGACCTTTTCTTCTGCTGACTTCTCTAAGGAATCAAAATGCATATGAACATAATTTACAAGAGACTTTAGATTACCAGATGTGGAGGCCGAAGAATCCTTTTGGAAGGATGGCATAATCTTCTCCAAAACACCGGATGCAGCTTCTATGAGCTCACAGTCTTCCATGTGAGACTTCAGAAGTTTTTCTTTTGCCTTTGCTTGGGTGAAGGATGCTAGCTTCATGGTTTGTACCGGAGAGAGGGAATCAAAATTGAACGGTCCTTGAAGTAGTTTCAGTTCATCAAATTCCATCATCTCTTTGGTTAAGAAATCCTTGACTGCTTCTGCTGTGTCTCTTGCTAGAGACAGAGTTTTCTCTCCTTTTGCAGCCTTACTACTATTATCTGTGGCCTTTTCTGTTTGAACTTCTTCTCTTCCCTTTACTTGTTCTTCTTGACTAGATTTTTCTTTTGTTCTTTCTTCTCCTTTAGATCTGGAGTCTGCAGGGGAAACTGGAGGAGAGATGTTTGCTTCTTCATGAAATTCCTCTTTCAGAGTAGAGGAATCTAAGTCCTTAGCTTTCTCTTCACTAGTCTCCTTTGCCTCTTCTACCACTATCTCAGTAGATTCTTCTTTGTCATCCATGGTAGAGGTTTCATCACCTAAGTCCTCTATGACAAGAATATTGAATCTTTTATAGGCATTCCTAAGGATCTCTTCAGTTTCTTTTGCCACTTTATCAGTTTCTCCAAGCATAAGCTGATTCATTCTAGCTTTGCTCCAGAACTCATCTTTGCAATCTTTGAAGACCATGTTTATTTTCTTTGGAGTGATGGAGGGATAAAGTTGAATAGCAATTTGTTCCTGGATTTCTAGATCTTTTGCTTGGGCATTGTTCTTTCTCTAAACTTTTAGGAATTAGAGAGATGATTCCAATAAATGCTTTATTGTATATGTTCAAGTACTTAACTATGGCTTCCTCCAAAATCTTTTTATCTGCATCATTATATTCATCATAGAATTTTGTTATTGGTTGCAGATTTCCATCCACAGTAATTGCCTTGACTACATCATCAATGCGGAGAGTAGGTTTTTCAACAAATTCCTCTACCTTCTCTTCTTTGTCTTGACCGGTAGAGGGTTCACCGGATGTTTTCTTCTTCTTCTTCATTTTCTTGACCTCTTCATTAGATTCAGTCTCTTCATCATCCTTTTGGCTGGCATAACATCTTGTGGCCTTTGTCTTAGTTCTCTTCTCTCCTTTGCTTAATGATTTTGCTTTCAGTTTTGATGCCTTTGAGCTCTTAGAAGTGGTAGGTGCAGAGGTCTTAAAGGATCTAGTCCGGGAGGGGACTTCCACTAGAGCACCTTCTTTCTCTACTTTTTCTTTTTCTTTCTCTGTCCTTTCTATCTTCTCTCTAGTTGTATCAAGTGCCTCTTTTGATATGCCATACCTTTTGGCAACATTCTCTACTTCTTTCTTACTTTTCTCTTTATCTTCGGTTGTCTAAGTTCCACATGAATCTTTACACTCAACTCTTTAAAGGTTCCAAACCTTTCTGCCTTGGGATCCTTGGGTTGACTGAGCATGTGTTGAACATGTAGCTCTACAATTTTCTCATCTACTTCATACCCCATTGGCATGATCCAGATTGTCCTTGGCTCCACTACCTCCATTAGGCATTGATCAATGTCTATCATGAAGCACACTGTATCTTTGTACTTTTCAACTAGAGAATGGGGAATTCTCTCTTTTGCTTGCATCATACTTTGAAAGTTCTTGAAATAGCCCCAGAGTGCTGTATTTTGTGCCTTGGCATCACCAAGCCCATGTATATAATCTCTGATTTGAATTGCAATAGGTCTGTCATTCTGCCATACCCAATCACTGGATCTGGGCAGCTCATTCATAAAGTAGAAGAACAAACACAGTATTAGCCCACCATACTTGAAAGAGTTCTTCTTGTCCATCTTGATCTTTTGTAGATTTTCCATTAGTTGGTTCAGAAGGAGTTCACAAAGATCATAATTTGTATTCTTTCTCAACATTTCATAAGCTATGTAGATTGCTATTCCGGATATGGAATTTTCTCTGCTGGAGTGATATATCTTGTAGCCAATAATCATGGAGGCAAACTTGATGTCCAGATCAGTGATATCCTCAGCTGTCATTGCTCTTTTATCAAATTTTGATCTGGTAGCCTCACTCACAGTTTGGTTTTTGACTGATTTTAGAGTAGGTAACCCACCGGATGAGTGCAATCTGGTTACTGCCCTAATTGCTTCCTTGGTTATCTTGAATGGCCTCATCAACCACATAAAGTTGTCATGCATTCTGCTCAAAACATACCAGACCCATTCATCTTCTTCAAAACATGGGAAATGAATGCACTAACCAAAATGTTTATCCCAGATGGCCTTGTACTGAGGTTTTAGTTCAAATGATTCATCTATCAATTCCTTGTGGTAGATGTCCATCAGCTTGGATTCACCAAATTCTTCAATGTTTGCGTGAATGTAAACCCTAACGTCTTCTACATGCAGAATTCCATGTGGAATGCTAGAAAACGTGCCTAGGGGATCAACTTCTAGGGATTTATAAGGATGCTTTCTGAATTTAGGGTGCAGCCTATCAGTGATCTTCACCACATTCGGAGTAGCCATCTTTTAAGGATTCACAGAGATTTTTAGGAGCGGAAAATACCTTTTGCGCTTCTGGGTTTCACGATATGCGCTGAGTCAGATTGCTGGATGAATTGACTTTTGCAGTTGATCTTTGATGGGTTTTGAGGCAATTTGTTGCAGAGCTCCTTTTCTCTTCTTCTTGAATGTAAAATGAGGAAGTGTTCAATTTTATATTTCTTTTCAAATCCTAATTCCATATTGCAATAAATGCATAACTTAAGTCATTTCAGTTTGCCTTGTTCTCCTTGTTCTGAGAAAAAATCTTTTCCAGATCACTGAGAAGCATTTAGAGTTGTTCTTAGTGATTATTTACAATCTATCTTCCTTTCTCCAACCATTTCATCTATCCGTAGATCAAGATTCCTTAGTTTGAATCATTAACTATGAAAAACCTACTTCTTACCAGATGACTGTTGAACCAGATTAGTCTTGGAAGATTAACTTGTTCAAAACTTCTTGCGGATCTTCCATCTCTTTACCAAAGCTTATTTAGATGTTCCTTTGAGAACCCTTTAATCCACAACTTTCCTTGTGCCAATTTTAGGCACTAATTAACTGGCTAGGGGAAAATGTTTTTCCTTGTGTCTCCCCCTGAGCCAGAGCTCACCATTTAATTTCTAGAAGGAATATCAGCACCAGATTCTAGTGCAGATCCATCTCCAACATTTTATGTACTCCTCTTTACCCAAATCTTGTTCATCTCCCTTTGAACTTCATCCGCATTCACTTTTCCTTTTCCTTTGTCTTGATTCTTGCTTCTACAGAATTTGGCAATATGACCGGATCTATTTTAATTGTGGCAAACAATATTTCTTTGCATTTTTGACTGATATCCTCTTGATCTACATTGATTAGCCATATGTCCCATTCTATTGCATGCAAAGCATCTACCATTGAATGAATTGCATATTTGCATATTTCTACATTCATGAGATTTGTGACCATACCTTTTACAGTTGAAACACTGTTTGGAGAAAGATGAGTTAGTTTGATTCATTCTCTTTCTACACTGATTTGCTTTATGACCAAAGTTATTGCAGTTGTGGCAGTATCCATTGAAGGATGGATATCTTTGAGCATTAGGTTGCCTTAGCAGAGGTCTTCTAGACCTGTTTCTTTGATTTTTTGATCCAAAATTCTTCTGACCAGATCCAGAGCTTTCACTTTTCTCATATCCCAAACCATGCTTGTCATCTACCCTCTTTTAACTTTCAATAAGAACTTCAAGTTGAGCAGAGCTTATCTTAAATTTTTCTTTGTATTCATTTGTTGTTTGAAGATCCTTTTTAAGAGTGTCTATTTGATCCTCAAGTTTTTCTTCATTATCTCTAGCATCTTCAAGATCAGATTCTAGATGCCTGATTATTCTATCCATTTTGTGGCAGTCTTCTAATTTCTCTTTGAGAGATTGTCTTAGATCATCTTTAGTTTTTCTTTTCTCTTCAATTTCTTGAGTAAATTTCATAACTCCTGATTCCATTTCATGTCTTACCATAATGACCTCTTTTGATAACTTTTCACATAACTTGGTTTTCTCCTTTAGATCTTCATTTGTATCATTGGCTTCACCTTGACTTGCCAATTGCTGAAGTAGATCCTTTCTCTTTTTCATAGAGATACTCAGTTTCCCTTTTAGTTTATTTATGAAATCATCAGCTTGTTTGAGTCTTTCCTTCAATTCATTGACTTCAGAGTGAGATTTCTCAAGATCATCTAGGGCAGACTGAAGTTGTTCCCTCATACCATATTCATTCATTTGAATTCCCAGATCTTCCTCAAGATGTTAGGATCTATCTGGAGGAACTTAGCTCTGATACCAATTGTTGATAACTGAGAGGGGGGTTGAATTAGTTATCTTAATTAATTTAACTTTTTGTTCTTCTTTAACAACTAGTGCAACATCAAAGCAAATAAGCATCCATAATCATGAAAGAAGAAACAAAGTCAATACACATAACACAATGATTTTGATGTGGAAAACCCTGTTAAGGAAAAAACCACGGGGTGACTAACCTAAGAATATATTCTCTGTTAGAAGAATAGAAGTACAAAATGGCACTTGCCAATTAGGGCTCACTACCCGAGCACACTTCTCACAAGAGGCTCACTGCCTATAAGAGACTCACTGTCTACAAGTTATAAAGAGAGTAACAAGATACTTGAACTGATGAGAAGCATCCACATATGCTAGAGTTCAGTTCCAGTTAGGCTCAGTATACTGATCTATTGCACTTCATCCTTTCTCTTCTTCTGTGCTGCTGTCCTTTCACATACTGGACCTGCCTTACTGCTTCTACACTGCTCTTCTACTTTTCTTTGTACACAACAACACACCACACACACCTTCACATCCAAATCCATCCAGTATATATATCTGCACCAATGATTTCAACACCTTTCTAGTTGGCATTTGGAATAGTCAATATTTTCCCAAACTTTGATCTGTCGGCTGAATCCTTGCTTATCAAGTGATGCATATCAAGGAGAAGCTTATAGAAGTCATCAATCATGTCAACCAATCATGAATGATACTTTAAGAAAATTGATCACCACCAATAACTCATCTAGATTAAGTCTGATGCTCTGCCAGTTAGTTCTTCCTCTTTCTGCTCTGCCAAACAGGACCCCAATACTTAGATTCTCATATCTTTTCATTCTTTCATCACCAGAGGCTCAATTCCTGGAATCTATCAGTCAAGGTACTTGTCTTGACTTCCCTAAGTCTACACTTTATAAAGATTCTTCCTCTAAGAGATCCAGACCTGACTGTCGAACCTTGCTGCATGCTCTATTCTTGCTTACCGGACGAAAGTATACTTCAATCTGACTTCTGGTAAAGACACACCATGTCCTGCGGATGTGTGGAATGGTCTTTGTTGCCATCAATGACAACACCAATGAAGCCACACAGTGTCTCTTGCTAATAGGTGATCCCTCTTTTGTCCCTAAATTTTTTGCTTTCCAAAATTTAAATCCTGGTATGTTTCTAATCTATATTTAGTGCCTTCCTATGTAAGCATTTTTCAGGTTTCATCTGTTTGTTTACAATTTTGCATAATTAGGGTTTTAGGCCTAATCGGATTAGGGTTTTAACAAAATATAAATCTATTCTCTCTTTCCAAACATCTCATAGTGACATTAGACTTGTAGCTGATTCCTCTATCATAGTTGTGACTTAGCTCAATCTATGTCCTTGAATGTATGTGTGAAAGAAGGGTTTGATTGAATCTAATTAACATACAATTTGAGATCATCCCCATTTTTATACATGACATTTTGGTGAACATATGTTTTTTGCTAAACATTGCATCTTGTTGAGTGTTGTAAATCAGATTTGCATTCATACATATCACATTCATCATTCTACATTCAAAAACTTTACAAAAATTTGAAAATTTTGAAAAATTCAAGCATCCTAGGCTTGCATTTAGGCATAATTTGCACTATTTTCATTGCATTTCATCTAAATCATTTAAATATCTAATATTTATATAGATATGAGATAAATTGCAGCATGTTAGTGTGAATAGGGTTACTTTTCTTTCTAGCTCTTTTGTAGCTTGTTGTCCACTTTAGCTCTCTTCACACTAGATTAAGTTTACTTAGGGTCTTTTTCACTTTATCCCACATTGGTTGTGTTTTGAGTCTCTTGGGTGGAATATCCTATATATATCCACCTCTTGCTCTCATATGAGCATCCCATTCTATTGTATTGCTTTGCATTCTCTTGAGTTGAATACAATTTATTTGGCTCATATCTGATTTCTATTTTGCTTTCTCTCAATCACTTGCATTCTTGGATAGAAATCTTACATGGTGTCAGAGCAGTTATGAGTTAAGGGTTAGCATTTATTTTTAGAAATTTGAGAGTGTAGGTGTTTAGGGGAAAATTGGATTTGTTAATGTTTTAGTCTTTTAGATGTTTAAATCTGCCTCTCCACTAAATATTGAAGGATCAAGGGTCGAGTGGCGAGCACTATCATACCCTAAGTCACTTTCAAATGTAGGGAAACTTGGATTAGGGAATTTAATTACCAAATTTTCCTTCTCCTATGCTTAATTGACCATTAAAACCATAATTATGCAAATACGACAACAAATTGATGAATTACAAATAAATCTCTTGCAGACAGGAGTAAAATACTGAATCACAGAATACCTATTTTTGGGGTTCCAAAGCGAAACAGTTGGGGACACTGGAGCGGGTGCCCAAGTCCAAGGTACCTACCTTTTTAGGGAATCTAGACCTCCTTTCGACACTGATCAGCCCTGTAACTTATGTTTTCTGAGATCTGTCTGTGGAGGACACTAGAGCGAGTGCCCAAGTCCTAGAAGTGCTCCTTTGTCTGACTTTTCTTTAGATCCTAAATCCTTGATGCCTGCCAAGCCTTCCTACAAATTGACTTTTTCAAATGTGACACCTGTAACCTACAATCACAAGACTTGGTTTGGGGGTTATGGTGTTTAGAGGCTTGCCTCAGTCAAACCCTAGAGGACACTTAATTCTTCGAACACCGTTGTTAGATAAAGAGGGTGTGCCCTTGTGAGGGAAAGGCCAAAAACCAAAGGAATCAATGATAAAAACATAATTATATGTCACCTTGTAGTGAAGGTCTCATGGAGCAAGATGCTCTTCATGCCATGAGGAGATTGATGCTCAAATCTGCAAATATCAACACATAAAACATACAAGTCTACTCTTGCAACACAATAGAAAGCCTTCAATCACCTTGAGAATGACTAGAGTTCACAATGATCATCTAGTTGAAATCTAGTTTACAAATGAATGCCTAAGCTTGCTTATATATGCAACTACAAGCACTCCCACCAAGATATTTGAAATTCAAACTTACCATGTCGGCAAAGGGACCTAATAACGGTCACTAACCGACACCCAGCCCCAAAATAGGGTAGGACTAGGGTGTGGGCGCCCAAGTCCTCCTCCCTATTTTGGGTAGGGTACAGTTGAAGGGGTCCACCTAGGCCCAATTTGCCATGGAACCTAGGTCTCATTCCATCAGGATACCAAAATATGAACTAAAGTGTCCTAAATGCATGCAAAAGACCTAGGAGCTAAACCTTATGAGGGAAAAGCCCATGAGGGGACATTTTCTGATGTTACATTTAGCTCCCACTTTGATGTATGTATAAACGTGAGGCTAATACATTCATTAAAGTAAGGTCACAAACACAACAAACACATCGAGCATGGAAAAGACACACCAATCACATAGAAGATAGTGATAGACACGCAAAACACAGAGAAGACAGTTACAGTCACACAGAACATGGAGAAGATAGTCAATGCATAGAAGACACATTAATGCATGGAAGACATAAATGATATATTTTCTTTTCTTTTTCTCATATATATGAAATGCAGATGCAAGTACTGGAAAGTAAACAAACCTCCCATAATACACGATGCACAACCCAAGGGCATAGGTCTCTGTATATATGGGGTAACACACACATAAGACACACAAAACCTCCCAAAATGTAGGAAGCACTACCCGAGAGTGCTGGTCTTTGCATATGGGGCAACAAACATGCCACACAAAACAAGCACGCCAAAACACACACACACTTGAAGACACAGAGAAAACATAACAGACAAGTGATGGTGTGTTCCCTATTTCTAGGCCCATCACCATCTCAGGCACATTACAGGCACACACCGACGATTGGGCTTCACCACAATAATCACCAAAAACACGCTTAAGGGTTGAGTTAGTCACAGAACCGCTCCCCACCTCCGCAGAGGACTTTTGACAATGTAACCCCACCTAAATCATGGAGACACCTTACAGTGAAAAGGAGGTATGAGCTCAAAAGTATATAACCCCACCCGTATCACAGAGATGCCTGACGGTGAAAAGGAGGTATATGCAATAGATAGATTGATTGATTGCAAACAAACTCAGGATGCAGGAAGTACTCATCATACTAGCCTACACCTGAGGACAAGCACATTGCTAACATCTACAACAGACAGCTTACCTTATATGCCCCCACATTAAGGTGGTTGATATCATGCATCGATATCAAGAATGTTAAGGTAGGAAGAAAACACACAAGGGAACACTGAATTTTGCAAAGCCCATGCTCCCCAGAGGTGACATGTACTTTGCGATTGCCAAATATTCCCACAAACACATCCCTGCAAGAAACATGTTAGTGTCTACAACATCATGATAAACAACAAAATCAATGCATATGATTAACCACACAAAGAGCCAAGGTTATACCACAGATTCAAAGTTCAAGGATAACCGTAGGGCTATATCACGAAGCTCTCTGAATCGAGTACCGCCAAGGCTAGATTCAAAGGAAAACAAAGGTGCATAGAGCAACAATATTGTTAAGGTTTGTAAATGCGATAGAAACATCATGAAATTCACTACGCGGAAAGCACAAGTACTTCCACTAGCCAAGTGTCGGATAAGATATACAACCCCATCATCATATTAGGAACTAAGTCCATTTTTTGATTGCTCTTGAAAGGGACACTAGGTCCACATTAGTATAAATGTTTGTCATCATCTGCCCGCTAGATGGAAACACTAGAGGAAGGGAAATAGTAAATAAGAGAGGAGAAACAAGTGTCTTAGGGACAGTCACGTAGGAGGGTGCCCCCAAGTCACCAACCATGATGCTGTGTCTGCAAGACAACACACAACAATGAAATCAGAGATAGAGGCAATATAGAAGAATGATGATACAAATAGAAGAAGGTCACAACAGAGGTGGTCTCCTGGTATCCCGAACCTTACGAGAGAATCCAAGGTCATCCCAGGAGGCCTAAACAACATATAACACATCACAGGGGAAGCACATCACGAGAGAGATAAAGGGTTAGAGATACTTACCTGTAGGGTCTTCTGGACTAAGTCTTATCATCAAGTAAATCATTGTCGTCCTCCCACTCCCTAATGTTAGAGGGAAGTGGGACATAAGGTATCATAACCCAATTCATGTCTTGTTCATCAGGTTGTTTATTGTTAGGATCATGTTTGTTTGGTTGAATGTTGGGATCAATGTTTTCTTTTTGAGAGGCAAGGTAAGCCTGTCATCTTCTCTTCCTCCCTTTTGCAAGTTTATGTTGTTGTATTTTACAACTTAGTTTTTGTAACATAAGGCTTTGCCTTGTAATGGATTTTTGTGTTGTAGAGGAGGAAGTACCAAGATCAAAGGTCTTTTGTCTAGGTGGAATGTTTTCTTGTTGAAGCTTACTATCGTACTTGTTCTCTATCCTCTTAGTGATGTCCAAATGACTTGAATATTCAAACAAAGGAGGGACATTAAAGGTCTTCTCTTCTTTAGTGAAATCCAAAGTGTGTGAACAATCCACTAAAGGAAGAAGGTTGGTGGGAGGATCCACAGGGGCAGGAATCTGATTATTATTAAATGAATGCTTATTTTCTACCCATGGAATGTTCCTTGTTAAAGGGATCTCTTAATTCACTAATGCTTCATCTTGGCCAGGGAGAGCAGTGGAATTACTAAAACTATCCATAGTTTTCTCATTTGAGTATTCAGTTATAGGGGAAGTAGGATAACTTATGAGATCATCATCAGCCTTTTCCTTGCTATTCATGGAGAAGAACTCAGTTAAGCTTTCTAATATCGTAGGATGTTCACTCATGAGGGTTAAAAATTGGTCAAAATTGAGTTTTTTGATAAATGCATGCAAAGATACCACTGAAAAATGATATGAAGGTGTTATTTCAATGTAAGATCAGATTTTGAAAAGCCTTTTCAACTTTATGAAAAAGTCAAGTGCAAAACTATATGTAAAAATAGCCTAAAATGCTTGATGTTTCGATATGTTGAGAGTGAGTTTATTGCTATTTTGGACTAATATCAGACATATAATTTGCTTCCCTTGACTTAAATCCTTACAACACCTTTTGATTCATTCATTTGCATTGCCAAGTCGATTATAGTGAAAATAGGTCAAAATAGACACTTTTTTCACCAAAATTCAATGTAAGATAGCATGACAAAGGGTGTTGTGAGGAAATGGATGATGGAGAGACAATAATATCAGAAATAATAGCCACTTGGTGCTAAAATATCCAACACAACACGCTTTTAGTGCCACTTAAGGTAAAACCTTAGTAAAAATATAGCAAAAATAGGCTATTTTCACGGTTTTTCAACTCCAAGACCTAGTAAAAGAGGTGTTGTAAGGAATTTTAGGAGGGAAAAAAAATAATATCAATGATAATAGTCACCTCAATCCATAAAACTGATCACAACACACTTGGGGTGTAAACTATGTCAAATCCTAGGGCAAAAATAGCCAAAAAGTGTAGTTTTTCACCGAATAATCACTACACGAGCCCGTTAAAAGTGTGTTGTGAAGCTTTTTATGAGGGGTAGAAAGTTATTATCTTGATAACAATAAAATAATGCCAAAATACCTTTCACAACACACCTATGGTGCAATTTTATAAAGTCGGTAAGGCTAAATTTTGTCAAAATCATTGTTTTCGAAGCCCTAAGTTTGAGTTGTTGGGACAAAATTCTATGTGAATGTTTTGAAGTATGATTTTTGATGGAAATTAAATACTTTCAAATCTAAAAATGATTTACAAGCTTGAACATGCAAAATGCCCATGCATATTTAATGAAAATGCATCAAAATTGCTAATTTTTTGTTGAAATTTTCTATGCAAAATTGTAAATATTTTAAATGCAAATACAAATTCACACTAAAATGAAAGACTACAGCCAAATGTCAATTTGAATGAGCCTCTAAAATCAGTAGAAAATTTTGATAACAGATTTTGCCTACTGACCCTAGATTTTGGAATTACTAGGTTATAAAAAATTGTCAAAATTTCCACAAAACCCTAGCAATTAAATGATGAAAATGTGAAGCAAGATTTTGAATTTTTGAATTTTTCTATTGTTTATATCAAATATTATGCAAAAATCATGAATTAGGAAAATTTAGGAAGAAATGATGTAATTTAGTAAGCCCAACAATGCAATTTTTTTATATTTTTCCAAATTTTCAATTTTTTTGAATTTTTCTCAATGCAATAAAATAAATGACTAAATGAATGAATGAAATCAATCCAATTTTTAAGACAAACACTCAGCAAATTGTAATTTAAGTCCAAAAATATAGATTCACCAAAATGTTTAGGGGAAAATCAGATTTATTAATGTTTTAGTCTTTTAGATGTTTAAATCTGCCTCTCCACTAAACATTGAAGGATCAAGGGTCAAGTGGCGAGCACTATCATACCCTAGGTCACTTTCAGATGTAGGGAAACTTAGATTAGGGAATTTAATTACCAATTTTTCCTTCTCCTATGCTCAATTGACCATTAAAACCTTAATTATGAAAATACAACAACAAATTGATGAATTACAGAAAAAACTCTTGCAGACAGGAGTAAAATACTTAATCACAGAATACCTATTTTTGGGGTTTCAAAGCGGAACAGTCAGGGACACTGGAACAGGCGTCCAAGTCCAACGTACCTACTTTTTCAGGGAATCTAGACCTCCTTCCGACACTGATCAGCCCTGTAACTTCTATTTTCCAAGATCTGTCTATGGAGGACACTAGAGAGAGTGCCCAAGTCCTAGAAGTGCTCCTTTATCCAACTTTTCTTCAGATCCTGAATCCATGATGCCTGCCAAGTGTTCCTACAACTCCACTTTTTCTGGATGCAACACCTGTAACCTGTAATCACAAGACTTGGTTTGGGGGTTGTGGTGTTTAGAGGTTTGCCTTAGTCAAACCCCAGAGGACACTTAAGTCTTTGAACGCCATTGTTAGATAAAGAGGGTGTGCCCTTGTGAGGCATAGGCCAAAAACCAAGGGAATCAATGATAAAAACACAATAATATGTCACCTTGTAGTGAAGCTCTCATGGAGGAAGATACTCTTCGTGCCATGAGGAGATTGATGCTCAAATCTACAAATATCAACACACAAAACATACAAGTCTGCTCTTGCAACACAATAGAAAGGCTTCAATCACCTTGAGAATGCCTAGAGTTCACAATGATCATCTAGTTGAAATCTAGTTTACAAATGAATGCCTAAGCTTGCTTAAATATGCAACTACAAGCACTCCCACCAAGATATTTGAAATTCAAACTTACTATGTCTGCAAAGGGACCTAATAACGGTCACTAACCAACACCCAAAAATTAGGGCTGCCCCAAAATAGGGCAGGACTAGGGCATGGGCGCCCAAGTCCTCCCCCTATTTTGGGCAGGGTATAGCTCAAGGGGTCCACCTAGGCCCAATTTTCTATGGAACCTAGGTCCCATTCCATCAGGATGCCAAAATATGAACTAAAGTGTCCTAAATGCATGTAGAAGACCCAAGAGCTAAACCTTATAAGGGAAAAGCCCCCAAGGGGACATTTTTCGACGTTATGGTAGGGCAATTTTTTGAAGCACATGCGTATGCTTTTATCTTCCATCTTTGGATGATCTGAAAAATCAGAAAAGTGTGGAAAAACTTTAGTTTCTTGGGGGGTCCATATTTTGACTGACCAGTTGCAAGTTTTTTTAGAGCTTCCTAAAGATTTTTCTGAGCTCAAGTCTAACAATCAGCTTGCATATTATGTATTTTGATCAATCTTACAGATTGTAGCATGTATTTTCTTGTCTTAAGTAGCTGATTCAGTCTTTGCATGTCATTTTTTAGTTTTTGGGTCATTTTGTGGTGCTAAAGGCTTTTTTTTTACATTAGAGTCACATCATTTGTACATCAAAAGGAAAAATGCCTTCTGGGTTTTATTTGTAGTATTGAAAAACCATCTGGGTATCTTTTAGTTTTTGCATGCAACTTACATATTTTGTAAAAACCACATCAAAAAGATACAACAGACCCCCTCTCCGTTGGCATTTTAGAAATTGCAGTTCAACTTCTTAAGGCTATAACTCAGGTTGCCGATCTTTGATTTATGAGCTTCCTTTTTTATTTTGGCTAATGTTTCGCACTCTACGCACGGGTGTAGACGGTTTCTAATTTTGGTGCATGAATTTTCTAGAAATCACATATTCTCACATGTGACTCTGCTTAGTTCCCGTTTTGGGACTTTCAAAGGTGCATAAAATTTGCATATAGCCTTAGATCGAGGTGATTCTTTATTTCAAAGTGCATATTTTTTCATGTACTTCGTAGTGGTGCTGGTAATTTCACTTGGGTTTGTACCAAAATTATAATTTTAGCATATGCTCATTTTGTGAGGGTTTGTTAAATGCATTGAATTCAAGTCCACTCAGTGTTCTCTTGCTAGTGGCCATTGTAACCACACCAATTATAAAGTGCCAAATAATTTTTCTTGGGGGGATTCTTTATTGAGTAATTTGGGGTGGGAGGTCTCTTGGTGTGATTGTGCTTGTGCATCTCTTTCTGCTTGTGCTCTCCTTTCCTTTCACAATGGGTAATGTTAAGTTTCCATTGCTAAATTCATACAACTACAACACATGGAAACAAAATGCATGGAACTTCTTAATGCAACAAAGGTACACGCCCTATGTTGAACAAAAGATAACTAAACCCTTTGATGTTAAGGAAAAAATACTCTAGATGATTGAACAAACAAAAGCTCTAGGTTGTCTTAGGAATTTAGTTTCTCTTGATATAATGTTTCAACTTGATGGATGTAACACTTCACATGATGCATGGGACAAACTTAAAAATATTTATGGGACAACTGATGAAGTTAAGGGATATCAAATTGATAATCAACTAATGGCACTAGATCCTAAGTCTTTTGACAACATCCATGTCTTTGTAACAAAAGTTAATGACTTGAGCACACAATGTAAAGCATGTTGCATAGAGAAAATGGGCATTCAACTTGTCTTGAGTACTCTTACCAAACGTAGACCTGAATATGCTTCTTTTGTTTCCAGTTTTCATACTCACAGATTGACTATGGGCTCTACATATACAACACCTTCTTTTTCTTCATTTTCTGAATTGTTAATGCAAGAACAAGGCGAGCTTCTTTCCATGGGGCTCTTGAAGCCATCTTAGTCTCAGGCTCTATTGGCTAGTCAGTCAAAGGAACAGAAAGAGTCAAGGAAACCTGACAAGAAACAAAAGAAGTCTAAGAGGAAGTCACAGAAAGATCAGGCACAGTCTTTGTCTACCCCAACAACAGACTCCACTTCCTCTTCTTCAAAGGGGAACACTCAAAAGAAGAAAATACCAACTTGTTGTTACTGTAAGAAAGTTGGTCATGAGGAACACTCTTGTCACAAGAAGATCGATGAACTGAAGCATCTTCTTAAAAGGAATAACATTAATATGCCTTCTTCACAGCAAACCTCTACTCCTTTAAAATCAGGAAAAGTGAAAGCAACTGCACTAGTTGCTACTACAGATTCTTCTTAGTAGTGGATTCTTGACTCGGGTGCCTCACATCACATGGGTTCTGTCAGAGAACAATTTTTTTTGTTGGAGCCTTGTTCAGTGCCCCACATTCTCATTGGGGATGACTCTCCTATTGAAGTCATCGGGAAAGGTTATGTTGATGCTGGCACTGGTACATTTGAGGATGTCCTCTATGTGCCTAATCTATCGGCTAACCTTCTCTCTATCTATTAGATTGCCTAGAATGGTAGTAAAGTTGAGTTCACTTCTGATTCCGTCATGGTCAAGAGTCTTGAAGATAATGAACTTCTTGTAGTCGGTAAGGCTAATCATGAGTCTTGACTATATGCTTTCTCTCATTTTGTACCTGATTCACATTTGATTGCCTTTCTCACTCATTTAGATTCTATGAGCATGTTATGGCATGAGTAGTTTGGCCATCTCAACTTCTGCTATCTCTAGTAGCTCAGCAAGCAGTCCATATGGTCACAGGTCTTCCTAAGATCAGTTACTCAGATGGATTTTGTTCAGGTTATGCCTTGGGGAAACATCCTGAGGACAAGTTTGACAAAGGGAAGGCTTGGAGGGCTTCAGAAGTCCTTAAGTTGGTTCACAATGATGTGGTGGGTTGATTTCCATCCTTGTCTTTCAACAAGGCTCGTTTCTTAGTCACATTCATTGATGACTATTCTAGATACACCTAGGTCTACTTTCTTTGGCAGAAGGGAGAAGCTTTTGATAGATTTCAGGAGTTCAAGGCTCACACCGAGAAACAGTCTAGGAAGGTTGTCAAGATTTTTCGCACTGACAATGGTAGAGGATATGTGAACCACCGATTTCAACAATTTTGCACTCTTGAAGGGATAGATCTTCAGCACACAGTTGCCTATACACCCTAGCAGAATGGTGTGGCCGAGAGAAAAAATAGGTCCCTAAAAGAGATGGTTGGCTGCATGATCCATGCACATTCCCGTTTACCTGAACATTGGGTAGAAGCTATCAACTATGCTGCTCACATCTAGAATAGAGCTCCACATAAGGCATTGAAGGGAATGACTCCTTTTGAAGCTTGGTGTGATAGGAAACCTATTGTGCAACACTTCAGTGTTTTTGGCTCTCCTGCATTGGCTCAGATTCCTTCAGAGAATCGCAAGGCCTTGGAACCTCAGAGTCAGGCTTGTATCTTTGTTGGTTATCCCAATGGTGTCAAAGGATATCAGCTCTTGGATCTTGAGACACATGAGCTGCTCATTGAGTGAAGTGTGTAGTTCAAGGAAAGCTCTCCTAGCTCATCCTCTCTTCTTCCTTCCTCCACCGCAGATTCAGATAGTGACTCAAATGATTTTCCTCCACCTACCTCTACTCGCAGAGTTGGTCATGAGGATTCATCCTCCTCTTCATAGAGTTCAAAGTTTGAGGATGAAGATTCTTCTCCTCCATCTCCTCACATGCCTCACTAGGCTCGTCAGACACTTGTGTCAGCATGTACTCTTGTTGGGGATCCTTCAGACACTTGGAGGACTCAGTCACAGCATTAGGACATTCCGCATCCATACATTGCCACAACTTCAGATCCATAATCATTTCATGAAGCATCAGGTATTGCTAAGTGGGATTTAGCAATGGAGGAAGAGTACAACTCTTTGATTTGGAACAAAACTTGGGATCTCGTTCCACTTCCTAAGGGAAGAAAAATGGTTTGGTGTAAGTGGATCTATTGGACCAAATTTGTAGTGGGGTATATGCAGGATCATGATGGACCAAACTATACCTCTAAGTGGAAATGAAAATACAAAAAATCAGACTTAATCAAGTTCATGTGAAAATTTGAATGGATTATCTACACAATTTGAAAAAGATGTAAGAACAAAATTTGTAGAGAATTGAATCTAGTTTATGGGCTACTATTTTAAAAAAAAAAAATTAAATTTACTTAGTGAAAAATGAATATTTCAATGAACATCTATTAAAATTTTTAGTAAAAAATAAAAAAGTGGGTGTCATTCTAGCCAACCTAACAATGAGCAAAAAAAAATATATATTTTTTTAAAATTTTCAAAATAAGTAGAGGACTCATGCCTGGATGTGACACATATTTTTTTGAAATTTTTTTTTAAATAAAATAATTAGTTATGATTTTTTTACTGTGACTTTTTTTTAAAACTAAAAAATAATTTTCCAACCAACCTAACTCGATCAAAAAAATCAGAATTCAAATTTTTTTTTTAACCTATAGCCAGAAGAGCATAGAGTGTGACGTAGCTTTTGGATCTCAAAAAAGTGAAATGGTTTGAAAGTTATAGATGTTTTTCAATCAGTGTGTCTATCAGGATTTCAGACACACACTATATAGAAAATTATTAATAATTATTTAATAAAATGATAACCAAACAAATCTTATATTTTTAGAAAGATGATAATTTCTTCTATAAACCCTTATCATTTTATCAATTTTGTATTAAAAAAAGTTGTTAGCAAGAAGGGTGAAGTTTGAAGAAGAGAGCAAAACCAGTAAACACATTAGAATTCAGGGAAAGTCAACTATGATAGTCCTGAGCCTAAATACAAGGCAAAACCAAAGCAATACGGATATCCATTACTAACAAATATTTGTTATTAATGGATATCCGTTATTTAAATAATGGATATCCATTTTTTTAATGATAAAATCAATTGGTAGTGAAAACAAAATGGATATCCATTTCTAGAAAATGGATATCCATTTTGTTTTCACTACAAATTGATTTTTATCATAAACGTTAGATGCTACTACACTATAAATTGTTTCCCTGAACCTTAAATGCAAAGGAGACCTAATTTATTACTACAATTTTAAGAAACAACAACACTTGATCAACTGGTGGAGTGTGATGGTTTAGCTTGACATTTCTTTTAGATCAACATACACTTTTACTGAAAGAAATACGGTGAGTCCAAGAATCCAAACAAACCTTCAATTGCAAACCTTTATTTGTTGATTGATGCCATTTATGGTCATTATTTCCATATAATTTGAAGGACTCTCTTAGTTGACTTCATACACTCTACCATAATACAAAGAAATATATATGTATCAACACTAACAATACTTAAGAGTTTCATACCCCATTGACAGATCTAATAGCATTTTTATTTATGTCACTTGAGATGAGGAAATGGAAAGTGTTTTCACACTTGATCCATACTAAATCTAGAAAATTCATGAGAAGCAGAAACTTGAATAGTAAAATGAATCCAGGTACCAAGATAGGTTTATTAATAGAAATTGATTGCAAACCACAAGTGGACAGGACCACAATTGTAGTAGTGACTCGGTCAGGACCACAACCATGGTAGTGTACACAAACAATGAGCACTTCAAATTTAGAATCTGAATTGAATAGTGGCCATATTAACTTCCAGCATGTCTAGGAATTCTTCTAGGGTACAGAAGAAACTTGATGTTCACAAAATTCTCTAAAACAGAGTTGTAACTTGAGTTTAAAGCATATGTTTTTGGAAATTGGAGGATAAGAGAACTATTGTAGAGAGAGTTCATTTGTGAATTAGAGAACTCTCTCTCGCTCTCTCTAACCTATCTACCTCCTAGTTAAATCCTTTTCCTTACTTTCCTAGTTTTCCTTTTCCTTTCCAATTTCCCTTTAGATCCCACCAAATTTTCCCTATTTTACTATTTCCCACCTCTCCTCTCATCATTCTTCCCATCCAATGAACTTTAGTTTTATCTTTTTTTTTTAATTTCATCCTCCCAATTTATATCCTCATCCCTCTTTCAATCTCCTAGTTTTCTTGTTTCCATTTGCTTTGTTGATAAGGGAGACGTATAGGGACGAAGAGGAAGATAGGGTGGAGAGATAGGGATGAAGAGGAAGAGAGGGTGGAGAGAGAGAGTTGCTTGGAGTTAGGGGTCAGGGTTTAGGGGCATTATTTAGGGTTTATAAGTTTAGCATTGCTCAAGTTTAGGATTTAGGGTTTAGGGGTTAGGGTTTTGGGGAATTATTTAGGGTTTACATGTTTAGGGTTTAAAGAGAGATAGGGAGAGGGGACTAATAGAGATTGGTAGAGATAGAGGAGATAGACAGGAGAGATAGGGAGATAGAGAGTGAGAGACATGTCCAGAGACATAGAGAGAGAGATTAAGAGGTAGATGTATGGTAGAGATACTGAGATAGAGATTTAGGGTTGCTTGGTTTTAGTGGAATTATTTAGGGTTTAGGGTTTATGGTTTTGGGGTTAGGGGTTAAGGTTTAGAGGTTTAAGGTTTAGGGTTTAGAAAGAGATAGAGGACCAATAGGGAGATATAGAGACTGAGGGGAGAGATAGGGAGATAGAGAATAATGCCCCTAAACCCTAATCCCTAACCCCTAAAAAATTAACCCAAGCAACCCTAAACGTTTATCTCCTTATCTGTCCCTATCTCCCTATCTCTATCATCCCTCTACCTCTCAATCTTTCTCTATGTATCTATACATGTCTCTCACTCTCTATCTCCCTATCTCTCCCAATCTCTATCAGTCCCCTCTCTCTATCTCTCTCTAAACCCTAAACCCTAAACCTAAGCAACCCTAAACCCTAAACCCAAGCAACCCTAAACCTCCAAACCCTAAATAATTCCCCTAAAGCCTAAACTTGAGCAACATTAAACACATAAACTCTAAATAATTCCCCTAAACCCTAATCCCTAACCCTAAGCAACCCTAAACTTCTCTCTCTCAAAAGCCCTAAACCCTAACCTGTAACCCCTAAACCTATGCAACCCTAAACCTCTATCTCTAGGTATCTCTCCCTTATCTCCCTCTATCTTGTTGCAAGTATGAGCCTAACAAGTGTTGTTATTGATGTCAACATACTCCTATTGCAGTGATGATAAGGATTGGATGAGCTGTGTGCTGAGGATATTGAGAAAATTAGTCCTAATTAGGAACAAAGAAGAACAATGAGCCAAAGATCCTAGATAAGATGAAGATCAGAGGATACGCTTCAAAGGGTTTGTAGATATGTCTTAAGATGCTCTAGTAAAGATTTCAGAGGTCCGCATGAAGATCTAAAGAAGTTATGACTGCTTAAGTAAAATCAGTTCTGGTAGGTGTTCAGAGGTGACAGAGTGACACAAATAGGTCTGGTGAGATCCGGAAAAGAAATATCTTACTATGTAGATTTGGTGGAGTGGTTAATAGGACAATGTGAATTGACAACTCAATTGGCTCGTGGTCTGGAGGTCTGCAAGCATCTATTCCATTATGACAACAATGACATACTGTGTTCTTCAGGTTCCAGATGAAGGAGAGAAGGATTTCAGTAAATAGATGTGGTGTGGATGTTCTTGATGATTTAGGCAAGCCTGTGGATGTCTTTAGATTGTGTCCAATTCATGTTGGGGGTCTGCATTAAATCTTGGGCTCATGATTGAAGAATAACCTCTGGATGATGGTGTTCTACTCAAGATAGGCCGACCGGATGAGTTACACATCTTGCAGATGATCTTGAAGATGTTATGTGAAGATTGGCATGTTCCTAGAAGAAGATTGAAGTCTAAGATCTGTGTAGCCGACAGTGTGTTGATCCGCATGAATTCTTTTGTAATAAGTCATGTTGTATTTATGTACTTGCTCTATAATGTATGCCAACTTGGATGATAATTCCTAATTCTATGACTTGTATAAATAAGGAGTTGTAAAGTCATTTCAAAGTGTGTCTTGTGGGATGAGAGTGTGGTAGAGAGAAGAGGAGTGAAAGGTAAAGCAGAAGCATTGGGCTTAAATGGAACTGACTCAAACATGGTGAAGATGCTATTCTTCAGTTCCAGTATCTGATACTTATTATTCTGTAGATAGTGTGTCTCTTGTAGGCAGTGAGCCTCTTGTGAGCAATGTGTTTGGGTAGTGAGCCCTAATTGGCATGTGCCATTTTGTTCTTTCTATTCTTCTAACAGAGAATACAATCTTGGGTTAATCACCCTGTGGTTTTTCCCTTAACCAGTTTTTCCACATCAAAATCTTAGTGTCTTATGTGTTAATATGTTTGAGCTCTTAATTTAATGCATTATGTTTCCATGATTGATTTATTATTATGTTGCTAAATTACAAAGTGGATTTAAGTGTTTAATTGGAAGAAAGTTTTAGACAACTAATTCACCCCCCCTCTAAGTTGTCTGCCCAAAAATTAACAATTGGTATTAGAGCTAAGTTCCTCTAAAAGAGCTTAACCACTTGAGGAGGTCCAGAATGTCATCCTACAAGAAGGATAGTCCAAGGTTTGATGGAACAAATTTTACTCTTTGGAAAAGTCACATGCAATGTCACTTGCAATGTATGGGAACACAGTATTGGACCATGGCCTCAAAGAAGTATACTCCTCCATAGGGTGGGCCGAAATCAGTAGATGAAATTGTAGATACTGAAAACAATCTGTGGACTAAAGAAAATCTTTTAAGTGCCTTGTCTGACTCAGAGCTAACAAATGTTGTTGACCTACAAACTGCTTTTGAGATTTGGGAAAAATTGGAACTTCTACATGAAGGAGACACGTATGTTAAATGTGCCAAGCTACAGAGTCTGAAAGGAAAGTTCAAAAATCTGAAGATGAGAGAAGATGAAAATATCACTACATTTATGCCAAGAGTAAATGAGCTTGTTTTTGGCATTAGATGTGCTGGTGGAGTCTTGGATGAAGATGAAATTGTTGGCAAAGTTCTTAGATCCCTTCCTGATTCTTACAAATACAAAGTTGCTACTATTGAAGAATTTAGATCTATTTCAGGTATCACAAGAGATCAATTGGTGGGTAAATTGGCTACATTTGAATTGACCAAGTTTGGAGATGGCCCCCCAAGACTGAATCTACATTCAAGGCTAGTGATTCTGTTAAAGGAAAACAAAAGTTTGATTCGGGGGAGAACTCTTCAAAGAAACTGTCATGGTATGAGAAAGCAAGAAAAGACCTAGAAGAAGTTGAAGCAAAAACTGCTCAACTTGAAGCCCTTATAGCTAAAAGGCTGCCAAGAGGATCCGGTAAGTATGAAGGGAAATTGCCTTTTAAATGTTTTAACTGCAATAAGATTGGTCATTTTGCCTCAAGGTGTCCAGAAAGATTTTCAAGGCCAAATTCTAATAGATCAAGGTTCCAAAAGAATTGTTACTATGTTCATGAAGATGATGATAATGAAGGAGTAACAGATGATGAATCAGAGATAGGAAACAAATCCGAAAGTGACTAGGTGTTTATTGCCATCAAGGAAGAAGATCCAATGCCCTCTGAATCTATCAATCATAAAATTGTAGAAAGAGCTGGCTGCCCAAGTTGAGGAAAAGAATGATTGGGTCATTAACAATGGATGCTCTCACCATATGATAGGTGACAAAAATAAATTCATAGATTTGGAAAGGTATGAAGGAGGAGTGGTAAAATTTGGTGATAATTCTACTGGCAGAATCAAGGGTAGAGGAACTATTTCTTTTGATGGAAAGAACAAAACTAGTAATGTACTGTATGTTCATCACCTGAAGTATAATCTTCTCAGTGTTGGACAGTTGGTGGACAAAGGCTATGATCTCCGATTCAAAAATGGAAAACGCAAGATCTTTAAAAGTTCTAAAATAGAGATTACATCTAGTACTCAAACTAAAGGTAATATATTCCACTTGGTTGGTACTGGTAAAAGTTGTTTATTTGTTCAAATTGATCAGAGTTGGTTATGGCATAGGAGAATGTGTCATGAATTTTGATAATATCATCAAGATAAGCAACACTCAGGCTGTAAGAGATCTTCCAAGATTGGTAAAACCTACCAATAGTTTGTGCAAGGAATGTCAGTTGGGTAAACAAAGCAAATTCTCATTCAAAAGCAAGGAACAATCTTCTACCGGATTATTGGATCTGGTTCATACTAATCTATGTGGTACAACAAGAATCAGAAGTGTGCAAGGTGATAGATACTTCATGCTATTGATTGATGACTACTCCCAGATGATGTGGGTGACTTTTCTGAAAGAGAAATTAGAAGCTCTTGAGAAATTCAAAATATTCAAAGCTATGGTAGAGAATAAAACCAGATTAAAATTAAAATGTTTGAGGTCTGATAGAGGTGGAGAATTCACATCCAGTGAGTTCATAAAATTCTCTGAGAAACATGGAATAAAAAGACAGTTGTCTACTCCTAGGACTCCACAATAGAATGGAGTAGTGGAGAGAAAGAATCAGACCATCTAGGAAGCATCCAGAACCATGATGATGGAATCAAATATTCCTCAGATCTATTGGAGAGAAGCTGTAAGCACTGCAGTATATACTCTCAACCGAGTACAAATTAGAAGCAATACCGGTAAGACTCCTTATGAACTTTGGTTTGGAATCACTCCCACTATGAGATATTTTAGAGTTTTTGGTAGCAAATGTTACATTAAGAGAGATGAAGATCTAGGCAAATTTGATGCTAGAAGTGACGAAGGAATTTTCTTGGGTTATTCTACTCAAAGCAAAGCATACTGATGTTATAACAAGAGATTGAGGAAGATTATAGAAAGTACAAATGTGAAGGTTGATGAAGGGATTGAAAAACCCTCAAGATTTTATGAATGTGATGAAGATGATTAGAATGATGTTTTGATCCAAGGAGTCCAAGCTCCCTCTGAAATTCACATTCAAACTGATCTGGTAAATCAGGAAGAAGAGATAAGTTTGAATGAACTTGTTCAAGATTCAGAAGTGCAAGAAACTCCCAAAGTTCCCAGGTATGTAAGACTGAATCACTCTGAAGATTAGATTATAGGTGATAAAAGCAAAGGTGTACAAACAAGAAGAATGATTGCTCAAAATTTAGAAGAGTATTGTCTGATTTCAAAGATTGAACCTAAGACAGTGAATGAAGCTTGCAATGATAAAAACTAGACTAAATCAATAGAGGAAGAGCTGATGCAAATTGAGAAAAATCACACTTGGGATCTTGTTCCCAAACCTAAAAACAAGAATGTGATTGGAACCAAATGGGTCTTCTGGAACAAACTAAATGAAGATGGTGAAGTAGTCAGAAAAAAAGCCAGATTGGTCTGCAAGGGTTACTCTCAAGTAGAAGGAGTAGATTTTGAAGAAACTTTTGCTTCGGTGGCAAGAATTGAAGTAGTCAGATTATTTCTTGCTTTTGTTGCTTTCAAGGATTTCAAAGTATATCATATGGATGTCAAATTTGCCTTCCTAAATGGTGACTTGGAAGAAGAAGTATATATTGAGCAACCGGATGGATTTCAATTGTCTGATCATGGTGATATGGTCTACAAGTTGTAGAAAGCACTATATGGACTGAAGCAAGCCCCAAGAGCCTGGTATGAAAGATTAGATAAGCATCTTTTGAAGACTGGTTTCAACAAAGGTACTGCTGACAGTAATTTGTATTTCAAAATTGATCATGAAAATATCTTAATTGTTGAGGTGTTTGTTGATGATATCATTTTTGGAGGAAGAGATAGTATGTGCAAAACCTTTGCAAATCAAATGAAAAGTGAATTTGAGATGTCCATGTTTGGAGAAATGAATTTCTTCTTGGGTCTACAAATCACTCAAACAAAGAAAGGAATCTTCATTTCTCAGACCAAATATGTGAAGGAATTGTTGAAGAAATTTGGGATGGAAGACTCAAAACCAATGAATACTTCCATGGCAACCGGATGCAAATTGAGAAAAGATGATGACTCTCCTCAGACTGATCAGAAAAAGTACAGATCAATGATTGGAGGATTATTGTATCTCACTCAAACTAGACCTGACATTATGAATGTTGTTGGTCTTGTTGCTAGATTCCAAGTTGATCCTAGAGAATCTCATGTCATGGAAATCAAAAGAATTTTTAGATATCTGAAAGGGACAGTTGAGTATGGGTTGTGGTATCCTAGAGATCATAATTTCTCTCTTCATGCATATACTGATGCGGATTGGGTAGGAGATGTGGATGACCAGAAGAGTACCAGTGGTGGAGCATTCTTTTTAGGGAAGAGATTGGTTTCTTGGCTGAGCAAGAAACAGAAGGCAATATCTATGTCTACTGCAGAAGCAGAATATATTGTAGCAGCAAGTAGTTGCACTCAAGTTTTGTGGATGAAGCAAATGTTAAGAGAGATGAGAGTAGAGTATGAGGAGCCTATCACAATCTTCTGTGATAATTCAAGTGCAATAAATATATCTAAGAATCCCGTGTTGCATTCAAAGACTAAACATATATCCATCAATTTTCACTTTTTGAGAGAGCAAGTAAACAAGAATAAAGTCAGATTGGAGTTTGTGCCTTCCAAGGATCAAATTACAAATATCTTTACCAAACCTCTACCTAAGGGCTCTTTTGAGTATCTCAGGGAGAAGTTAGGGGTTATTACCCCTCCGGTGATGAACTAAGGTGCATTGATGTGCATCAGTCCAGTGGATATCACAGTCATATCTTGTGATCTGGATTGATGTTTGGGAAGCTGCTACTCAGGGGGACTAGCTGATATGGTTTTGAAGTAATGCACGTATGTGCCCTTTGCCATTGATGTCAAAGGGGGAGAGAAGACATGTGAAAAACAAGTGGTTTCTGATCAAAGTGGGAGTAGTAAAGGAAGAGAGGACATGTGAGTGGTTGTTACTGATAGGGGGAGTTGTGACAGTATGGAGAAGTTCTTGTCTTGATGGTTAAAATAGTTTTTCACATCATATGTTGCCATCAATGACAAAGGGGGAGATTGTTGCAAGTATGAGCCTAATCAGTGTTGTCATTGATGTCAATATACTCCTATTGCAGTGATGACAAGGATTGGATGAGATGTGTGCTGAGGATATTGAGAAAATTAGTCCTAATCAAGAACAGAGAAGAACAATGAGCCAAAGATCCTAGATAAGATGAATATTAGAGGATGCACTTCAAAGGGTTTGTAGATATGTGTCTTAAGATGCTCCAGTAAAGATTTCAGAGGTCCAAATGAAGATCTAAAGAAGTTATGACCACTTAAGTAAAACTGGTTCTGGCAGGTGTTCAGAGGTGACAGAGTGACACAGATAGGTCCGGTGAGATTCGAAAAAGAAATATCTTACTATACGGATTTGGTGGAGTGATTAATAGGCCAATGTGAATTGACAACTCAATTGTCTCATGGTCTGGAGGTCTGCAAGCATCTATTCCATTATGACAGTAATGACAAACTGTGTTCTTGAGGTTCGGGATGAAGGAGAGAAGGATTTTAGTAAGCAAATGTGGTGTGGATGTTCTTGATGATTCAGGCAAGCCTGTGGATGTCTTTGGATTATGTCTTGAGCTCGTGATTGAAGAATAACCTCTGGATGATGGTGTTCTTCTCAAGACAGGCTGACCAGATGAGTTACACCTCCTATGGATGATCTTGAAGATGTTATGTGAAGATTGGCGTGTTCCTAGAAGAAGATTGGAGTCTCAGATCTGTGTAGCTAATAGTGTGTTGATCCGCATGAAGTCTTTTGTAATAAGTCATGTTGTATGTATGTACTTGCTCTATAATGTATGCCGACTTGGATGATAATTCGTAAGTCGATGTCCTATATAAATAAGGAGTTGTAAAATCATTTCAAAGTGTGTCTTGTGGGATGAATCTGTGGTAGAGAGAAGAGGAGCGAAAGGAAAAGTAGAAGTATTGGGCTTAAATGGAACTGACTCAAGCATGTTGAAGATGCTATTCTTCAATTCAAGTATGTGATACTTATTATTCTGTAGATAGTGTGTCTCTTGTAGGCAGTGAGCCTCTTGTGAGCAGTGTGCTCAGGTAGTGAGCCCTAATTGGCATGTGCCATTTTGTTCTTTCTATTCTTCTAATAGAGAATACAATCTTGAGTTAATCACCCCGTGAGTTTTCCCTTAACCAGGTTTTCCACGTCAAAATCTTGGTGTCTTGTGTGTTAATATGTTGTAGCTCTTGATTCAATGCATTATGTTTCCATGATTGATTTATTATTATGTTGCTAAATTACAAAGTGGATTTAAGTGTTTAATTGGAAGAAAGTTTTAGACAACTGATTCACCTCCCCCTCTCAGTTGTCTGCCTGAAAACTAACATGTCTATCATCCCTCTACCTCTCAATATCTCTCCCTATCTCTCTAGACATCTCACTCACTCTCTATCTCCCTATCTCTCCCTCTGTCTCCTCTATTTCTAACAATCTATCTCCTCTCTCTCTACCTATCTATCTCTCCCTATCTCTTGCCTCTCTCTCCCCTATCATTCCTCTATCTCCCTATCTCTCTAGACATCTTGCTCACTCTCTGTCTCCCTAGTTCTCCCCTTTGTCTTCTCTATCTCTCCCTATCTATCTCCTCTCTATCTCTCTCTACCTAGCTATCTTTCCCTATCTTCTCTTGCCTATCTCCCCCTATCATTCCTATATCTCCCTATCTCTCCCCTCCATCTCTCCCTCTCCCTTATCGATGAAGGAAATGAAAACAAGAAAACTAGGACTCTCTCTCTCTCTCTCTCTCTCTCTCTCCATGCAAATACCCATTAGGTAGGCTATTTTGCATATGGTGGTCATATCATTTAGGTCCAATCACCTCCAAACTTCACAAATAGATATAGAGCATAATTATAAGCATCATTCATAAAGACCACTTCTCTACATAGGTGCAACTAATACCACTTTTCATTATTTTTCACATTTAATACTTATTCTTTTCCATTTTCCAAGTCCTACATGTGTCCAATTTGTATTGTTTGTCAAGTTTTTAGTCTAATTGTTAGTCCTAGCTCTCATGGTTATTAAAATGTTAGTTTAGTTAGATTTATCCTTAGGTAACATTAATTTACACATTGTTGCACAAACAACTACACTAAAAAATAACCTTATCCAATTAACGTTAACCTTTATGATTCTTTCATTTGGTGAGCCTAACAGATCCAACTAGTTCAATCTTCTTATAGTCCATGCTTATCCTTCTTTGAGAGTACATGCCATGTTAACTTTGAATTATGTCCTCACTTTCCTCTTGCTAGTTATAGTACTCTTTTTTTCTAATCCTATCCCTATATCATACTATTGTTGTTGACTTTTTTTTCCATCTTCATCATCATAGTCCTAATTATCCTATTTTGAGCCTATCATTTATCCTTATCCATCTCTTGTACTTCTTCTATTCATGTCAATTTTAATGACCTCCAAATTTTCCATAAATTCTTCTCCACCAAACCGTAGATCCTCACCCAAATCCTTACTTTCCTAATAAAATCCCTTCCCCAAACATCATTTGATCATGTGGCTCCTTCCATCACTACACAGTTGCCTCTACTTTCCATTATTCATCCAATACAATCCCAATGTCATATCTTACATTCCCACACCTACATTCATAGACTCCATTCCCCCTATCGACACCATCATTGATAATCATTATAAGGTGACTCCCTTGAATAATAATTAAACCATGGATTATCCCATATCCCCATCTTACACTTTCCTCCCCTTTGAACCCTTAGAAGATGACATTTAGCTATCCCCACCATTACCAATCACACTTTCTAGCAATCCCACATAAGACACCTTACCCATCACTTCACCTAGGTCATCACCAATTAAATCACCTCATTACTCCATTCAACCATACACATACCATCCCTTTCTTACTCCACAACCTATATTAATGCATGATTCTAACACCTAACCCCTAACCCCTAAACCTGAGAAACCCTAAACCCCTAAATCCTAAACCCCAAACCCCTAAACCCTAAACACTAAACCCAAGAAACCCTAAATCTCTATCTCTCTATCTCCCTATCTCCATATCTCTATCATTCCTCTACCTCTCAATCTCTCTCCCTATGTCTTTGGCCATGTCCCTCACTCTCAATATCTACCTATTGGTCCTCTCTCTCTAAACACTAAACCCTAAACCTCTAAACCTTAACCCCTAAACCATAAACCCTAAACCCTAAATAATGCCCCTAAACCTTAACTCCTAACCCCTAAACCCTAAACCTGAGCAACCCTAAACCCCTATCTCCCTATCTCTCCCTTATCTCCCTATCTCTATCGTCCCTCTACCTCTCAATCCTTCTCCCTATTTCTCTGGACACCTCACTCACTCTCTATCTCCCTATCTCTCCCCTCTATCTCCTATATCTCTCCCTATCTGTCTCCTCTCTCTCTTTATCTAGCTATCTCTAAACCCAAGCAACCCTAAACCCATAAATCCCAAACCCCTAAACCCTAAATCCAATCAACTCTAAACCTCTATCTCCTTATCTCTATCATCCCTCTACCTCTCAATCTCTCTCCCTATGTCCCTGTCCATGTGCCTCACTCTCTATCTCCCTATCTCTCTCCTTAGTCTCCTCTATATATCCCTATCATTCCTCTCTCTCTATAAACCCTAAACCCTAAACCTCTAAACCTGAACCCCTAACCCCTAAATAATAAATCCTAAACCCTAAATAATGCCCCTAAACCCTAACCCCTAATCCCTAAACCTGAGAAACCCTAAACCCTAAACCCCAAACCCCTAAACCCTAAACCCAAATAACCCTAAACCTATATCTCCCTATCTCTCCCCTATCTCCCTATCATCTTTGTCCTTCTACCTCTTAATCTCTCTCCCTATGTCTCTGGCCATGTCCCTCACTTTCTATCTCCCTATCTCTCCCCTCGGTTTCCTCTATATCTCCCTATTGGTCCTCTATCTCTCTCTAAATCCTAAACCCTAAACCTCTAAACCTTAACCCCTAACCCCAAAACCATAAACCCTAAACCCTAAATAATGCCCCTAAACCCAAGAAACCCTAAACCTCTATCTCCCTATCTCTCCCTATATCCCTATCTCTATCATCCCTCTACCTCTCAATCTCTCTCTATGTCTCTGGACATGTCTCTCACTCTCTATCTCCCTATCTCTCCCCTCTATCTCCTCTATCTCTCCTAATCTCTATCAGTCCCCTCTCTCTATATCTCTTTAAACCCCAAACCCCAAACCCCTAAACTGTAAACCCTAAATCCTAAACTTGAGCAATGCTAAACTCATAAACCCTATATAATGCCCCTAAACCCTAACCCCTAACCCCTAACCCCAAGCAACTCTCTCTCTCTCTCTCTCTCTCTCTCTCTCTCTCTCTCCCCCTTATCGACAAAGCAAATGGAAACAAGAAATCTAGGACATGCAAAGAGGAAAGTGAGGGCATAATGCAAAGTTAACATGGCATGAACTCTCTTGGAAGGCTAAGCATTGACCATAAGAAGATTGAACTAGTTGGGTCTGTTAGGCTCACCAAATGAAATAACCTTAAAGGTTGACCTTAATTAGGTAAGGTTATTTTTGAGTGTGGTTGTTTGTGCAACAATGTGTAAATTAATGTTACCTAAGGATAAATCTAACTATGCTAACATTTTAATAACCATGAGAGCTAGGACTAACAATTAGACTAAAAACTTGACAAACAATTTACAACCTGGACACCTGTAGGACTTGGAAAATGGAAAAGAATAAGTATTAAATGTGGAAAACAATGAAAAAGTGGTAAAGAAAACAATTAAATGTGAAGAATTGGGTAAAGCAAAATGGATATCTATTTTGGGTTGCCCAAAATGGATATCCATTTGGGGTTCCTCAAAATGGATATCCATTTTGGGCAACCCAACCCAAAATGGATATCTATTTTGAAACAGATATCTGTTTCAAAACCTATGAAAGTCAAACTTGGCCAAGTCATAAATTTGGCTAAGTAAAAATGTGATTTTTTTCTATTACCACTGTTTGGCCTGCGATGATCCTGCACATACCCAGTGGATGGTTCAGTTGACAAGTTCAAAGCACAACTTGTGGCTAAAGGTTTCTCTCAGGTTCCTGGTATTGACTATACTGAGACCTTTGACCCCGTCGCCAAGATGAACTTCATTCACCTGATACTTGCTCTTGTTGCAGCTCATGGTTGGGTTGTACATCTGATGGATGTGAAGAGTGCATTTCTTCACAGGGATCTACATGAGGAGATTTACATTGAATAGCCATAGGGGTTCATTCAAGATTCTTCACTAGTTTGTAGATTGAGGAAGTCACTCTATGGCCTCAAACAGGCCCCACAGTCTTGGTATGCCAAGATGGACTCCTTTCTTCTTTCAGTTGGGTTCTTTAGATGTCACTCTGATCTGAATGTCTATATCTTGCGATAGGAGGATGCTCTTCTTTTCTTGGCTCTCTACGTTGATGACTTGATTGTCGCCGGGAGCACTTCATCCATCATTGCGACTATCAATACTTCTCTGCATGATAGGTTTTCCATGACTGACTTGGGTCTCTTGCACTATTTTCTCAGGATTGAGATCACTTAGAACTCTTTTGGGATCACTCTTGCGTAGCCCAAGTATGCTCTTGATCTCTTGGCTCATTTCACATGGCTGATTATAAGCTTGCACTGACTCCCTTTTTGTTAGGAGTTAAGCTTGAGGTGAAGTGTTCCACACCACTTGTTGATGCCACTTTGTATCATTAGCTTGTTGGCAGCCTCATCTACCTGACTCATACTCACCCCGACATTTTATTTGCACTTGGCATTGTTTCATGCTTCATGATGGAGCCACATGAGCTTCAGTGGAAGGCTGCCAAACACATCTTGCACTACATACAGGGCACTCATAGGTATGGTATTCACTATGTAGTGGGCACAAGTTCAGACTTGGTTGGATACACAGATTCTGATTAGGCTGGTGATCTTGATGATCGCAATTCCACATCTAGCTATAAATTTCACCTTGGTTCTAGTCTCATTTATTGGTAGAGAAAGAAGCAGCATGTTATTGATCTTTCTTTGACTAAGGCTGAGTATTGAGGGGTTGTTAATGTCACCACTAAGACTATATGGCTTTAGAATTTCCTCATTGAACTTGGCATCACTTTTCAGAGGCCATCAGTCATTTACTGTGACAACCAGAGTGCCATCCAGATCTCGAAGAATCTGATTCATCATCAGTGGACCAAACACATCGAGACCCACATGCATTTTCTAAGGGAGTTGATTCAGGAGTAGGTCATTGATTTGCAGCATTGTCCTACAGCAGATTAGGTTGTAGATATCTTCACCAAACCCTTCATCAGGAGCAAGTATGTTCATCTTTGGTCTCTCTTGGGGGTGCGAGACATCTCTTTTGGGGGTCACTTAGGCCTTCCTACTTTATCCTCTCATGGGAGGGAGTTTTTTCCCACTAGGTTTTCTCTTTCCTTCTCTATTTGAGGGGATCTTTTGTACATGGGTACCTCATCAGGCCTTGTTGTCGAGATACATCTTTGCATTTTGTCTATATTTCCCCCTAAGTTGTGTTGCAAATATGTGCCTGATGTGTTTTCATTGATGTCAACATATCCTTCTGTCAGAGATAGTGAAGACAGTGCAAAGGAGTGATCAGCATTTTCAGTAAGATGAAGATCAGAGTATGCAGATTAAAGGGTCTGTAGAGGACTGTCTGTGGTTTCTCTAGTTAAGATTTGAGAGGTCTGCATGAAGATTTGGTGAAGTTATGGCCTTTTGAGTAAAACTAGGTTTTGTTATTGTTTAGTGGTGATAGAGTGGCAAGAAGTTTGTCAGGATTGATCTGGTATGAGAATATTATGATATACGGATCTAGAGGCATGTCTGGAATGTTGGTGTGTTCCCTCAACTTGAGTGGTTCATGGTTTGGAGGTCCGCAAGTAATCTTTCTAGCGTGACAATCATGGCAGTCAGTGTTCTTGAGGTTCAGTATGAAGATGCAAGTGATTCTGGTGATGCGAAGTGGTGTGGTTGTTCTGGTTGATTTCATTATGCTTGTGATCTAGTCTCTAGATCATGTGCCTATTGTGTTGGTGGTCTGCTTTGAGAAATGAGCTCATGCTTGAAGTTTTCATCTTGGGTGTTGTTGTTCTTCCCAGTCTTGGCCGACCGAATGCCTGAAGTGTGTTGTGGATGATCTAAGTGAAGTCCTTTGGAGCGTGGTGTGTTGATTGAGGAAGATTTGAGTCCTAGCTGTGTTTGGCCGACAGCGTAGTGATTTGCATATAGTATTTTGCATTGTAATTGTAATTATTTGTAATGTTTTTAAGGTTGACTGTGATGTTCATTCCAAAGTCAATGCCTTGTATAAATGATTGTAATCAAGTCATGGAAACCATGAGCTTGTGTGAAAAAGTTAAAATTGAAGAAGAGTAGAGCAGAGTTGAAGAAGAAGAGCAGAAAAAAGTTGAAGAAGAAGAGCAGGGGAGATGTGAATGGAGTGAAGAAGTGTTTGGGGGTAGAGTAGAAGTATTTGAGCTTAATTGGAACTGATCCTTGGCATGGTGAAGATGCTATTTCTCAGTTTAACCATTATGTGCTAACTTGTGAATCCTTTTATAGGTAGTGAGTCTCTTGGATCAGTGAGCTCTGGGTTGTATGCCCGAAGACATGTGCCTTCCCATTTTCTATTCTTTTAATAGAGAATAAATATTGTGGGTTAACTCCCACATTAGTTTTTCTCTTAACCGAGTTTCCACGTAAAAATCCTAGTGTAATGTGTGTTGTCTACATTTCTTCTCATGTGTTATTGATTCATGCTTTCATGGTTAAATCATTAATCTGTTAATATATGGTAAAGAATATTAAAAGCAAGAAATTTTTTTGTGACAACTGATTCACCCATCCTCCCTCTCAGTTGTCTACCATAATTCCAACAATTGGTATCAGAGCCGGTTCCTCCTAAAGAAGTTTAACAACTTGAGGAAGATCTATGAAGGTGTTTCAATGGATTCTCCTAGGTATTCTGATGACATCAAGGAACAAATTCAACTTGCTTTAGAAGATCTTGATCAGTCCAGAGCAGAAGCCAAAGAACTGCAAGAGAACCTTAAAGATGTTGAGGATGTTATTGAGACTTTAAAAGGGCAACTAAGCAAATCCATTAAAAAGAAGAAGGAGCTACTTCAATAGTTAGAAAATCAAAAGGAAAACAATGGCATGGATGCGGCTCTGAATGAAAAGACAAAGGAATGTGAGAAGCTAGCAAAAGAAGTTGTTATCTGAAAACATGATATGGAATCAGGAGTAATGGGGCTTCCTAAAGAAATTGAGGAAAGAAAGAAGACTGAAGAAAACCTGCATCTATCTCTAAAAGAAATAATAGAAGAGTGTTGCAGATTGGACATAATACTTGGGCATCTAGAATCTAATCTACAAGATTTTAGGGATAATAAGGAAGAACTTGAAAAGGAAATTGTCATTCTCAAACATGCCCTAGAAGTTGCAAATGAATACAAAGAAAAGTTCACGATAAGCTTAGCTAAACTTGAAGTGTTGCTTGATAGTCAGAAGAAGGCAGATGATAAGCATGATCTGGGATATGACAAAGGTGAAATCTCTAGATTCGGTCAAGGAAATTCTGCATCAAGGAATCAGAGAAACATAAGACCTTCCGTAAGACAACCTAATGCTCAAAGGTATCCATCTTTCAATGGAAATTGTTTTAACTACAATAAGTTTGGTCATAGAGCTTTTGAGTGTAGAACTAGAGTAAATCAAAGTGGTCCATCCTTTTCTGGTCAATGCTTCAATTGTAAAAGGCATGGTCATAAATCCAATGAGTGCAGAAGTATGATGAAGAATAACTCTAACTACAAAGGTAATGTCAATTCTTTCAATGGAAAATGTTTTGCATGCAATAAATTTGGACACATGGCTAATCAATATAGATCAAGAGGAAATCAAGTAAATGGGCAAGGAAATGTTAAGTGCTTTAACTGCAATAGATTTAGTCATATTGCAAGATTTTGCAGAAGCAAGAATAATGATAGGAAAGGTCCGGTACACAAAAACTAGAATGAGCAGAGACAAGATAAAGGAAAGAGCAAAGTAGATGTGAATGAAATCTAGAATGAAATGAACAAAACATGGGTGAAGAAAGATGAAATGAATAATGGTAATGGGTCCGCATCAGAATCAGGCACTGATAATTCCTCTGCGAATTAAATTAGGAGCTCTGTCTCAGGGGGAGCTGCATTGAAAATCTAATCTCCCCTGCCAGTAAGTGGATGCCTGGATCTAGCATGTGAGAGAAGATAGAATGGCCTATTGTATTTTTGAAAGAGGTTCCGGAAGAAAAGAAGTTGTAGACACCCAAAAATGACCAAGTCTTCCAATCACTTGCATTTCATCTAATCTATCTAATCACCTACATTCAACATTAATTAAATAAACTAATTATTTAATTAATTTCATCAAATTCTTCCAAAACTCCTAAAATTTGACATTAATTAAATAAATTCTATTTATTTAATTAATTAAATTAAATTCCTCTATATTTTGCCAAAATTAAATAATTTTGATTATTTAATTAACTCATCTAATTCTACCTTATCTATAATTAAATAATTCTACATTATTTAATTAAATCAATTGTTCTTTTAAATTTAAATAAATCATGCAAATTTATTTAAATTGTCTCAATCCTCTAAAAATAAATAAAATCAAATATTTTATTTATAATCCTCTATTCCTTTCTCATGCACAATTAAATAAATAAATTTATTTATTTAATTTCAGTTAGCTTTCCAATTCCTCTTAAAAATCTTGTTAACTCATGTGCACAATCTGTCTTATTTTTAGAACTCTAAAAAAAGGCAAAATTACAAGTTGAGTTATCTATTCAATCAATCTTGTTTTCATCATATTTTAATAAAAATATCCTTATGGATTGACACATGTCGTGTGCACATTCATCATGGTTATTTGATTTATCTCTTCCATTGATTCTTCTGAATTATCTGGACCGTTGATCGATCTCTATTGAAATCTATATAAACCCCCCTCATCTCCTTCATAAATCCTCTTCGATCACTTATTCTCAGGCATACTTAACAACACTTTGAGCATACATCGCATCGATTGAGAAACTTTACGATCTTTTGACATTAATCTTTGAGCACTTTGAGAACTTTACTTGCTTGTTGCAAACATGGTTTCACAACACTATTGAGCAATCCACATTCATCTAAAGGGAACAATACAAATCTCAGTAAGAGCTTTCATATTTCATTGATTTATTAGTAATGGCTTTTATTTAGATTGGTTCTCTTTATGTTATGGGCTTTTGATTTGTTTTGATTTATCATTTAAAGCATTTAGTCGATTTTCCTCATACACATTCTAGCACGCCCGGTGGGACCCACTAATCCCTCTTTTTCTTTGAGAAATTAATTTTTTTTTAATTACAGTATGGAACAGTGCAAAAGAAATAGAAAAGCGCTATTAGCAGTATTGTAAAGTGCTTCTGGAGGCACAGTACAACGCCCTCAGGCGATACTGCAGTGCCGCTAGTAGCACAGTAGCACGCTTCTGGACACACAATACAACGCTTCTGGAAGTAGTTGAGCACTTTTGGCAAAATAGGTTTTTTGGATCTTGTTTTGTGATTTTTGCAGGGTGTCAGTCACATACCTACCATTGACTTGACTGACAAGCTGGTTTATTTGTCTGTTAATTGTCTTTGATACTTCCTAAGCTAACGTATTAAGGGGTGTTTTCGATATTTGAGTTAACCTATCTATTTGTGACATCCTTTGAGTTTTCTTGATTCCAGGATACAGATCTATCAGATATTACATCTCAGAACTTCAAAACAGCCATGAAATCATATCTAGACCTAGTTTATTTTGATAAAGTATATCTTTTTTTAATCTGACACAATAAAGCACCTTTTGTAGTACAGGACGACGCTTCTGGATCTAGTGCAGTACTTCTAGCAGCATACTGGGTCACCTTTGGTCTACAGCAGATCGCTTCTAGAAACACAGTACAACACTTTCAGTATCACAGTAATTCACTTTTGGTAACACAGTATAGCACTTTTGGTAAAGTTGATTTGTTTTTGCTAACTTGTGAGTTTTTGTGGAACTAATTGACTTGTTGCAGCTTCTTATCACTCACACAGAGCAAATTGGTTTTTCTACTATGTTCATGCAGGACGAACATTGAAGAAATCTTGATTTATCTCGCTAAGTCTTAGAAACATATTGCCTTCTTAAGGGATAATTGAACAAATTATTTCGGCAATCTATGTCTTAGGAACATACTACTTTTCTTAAGGGACAATGGATATGAATGCAAAAACACCTCAATTTTCTAAGGGATAATGGACATGAATGCCAACTTCATAAGGGACAATTGACAACTACAAACGTGTGTGTGCCTAATTTAGTTGTACCTTATTTTTCTTATAACGGGACAATTGAACCTTTGTTTGATGTGCTTGCTCTTACATTTTAGTACTTCCTTTAGAAGGGTCTGCTTTTGGATTGTGCTTCATCCAAAAGGGATGACCCTAAATGGAGTTTTCCTTTGAACCACTATATAAGAGGGATAAGGTGAAAGCCAAGTCCTAACTGACATCAGCCTTACCTTGTGGTGCCAAACTGAAAATAGGTGTACTAGCTCTTTGTGGAAATGATTTTCACATCGAGCGAAGTGTTTGATACTCTTAGTAGGATTGGTTAAAGATTTTAGTAGCTTGTCACATTTCTCGTAAGGCGTTGGTCCCTCAAAGTTACTAAGAACTATTCTAGATAGTGACTACCTGATCCACCTTCGAACGTTGCGGTATTCATCAGTGCAAGGGGAATCGATTTAAGCCCTTAAAATAGTCACCATTAGCTCCCTAGAGAAGAGATAGTATTCCCTTGGCCATAAATCTCTTGTGACCTACTTGAGCTTTCCAAGGGGAGGGTGAGATATCCCTACCTAGCGTCTCTCACAAAGATACAAAATGTCTGACACCTTTATGGAATGATATTTTTATTGATGGAGTATTAAGCTGTGAGCTGATCTACTACAATGAAACCTTGTCTCTAGGGATAAAAAGTGCTTGATATTGTTTGCAATCGTCTTATACCTGTGGAAACATTGGGCTTTTTGTGAGCCTCGAACATAGACTATCTGTTGTGTCAATCCTTTTTTGCCACTTTGTTTGCTATGTTTTCTATTGCCAAAGCAAATCCAATCAGAACCATAACCAAATCTATCAAAATTTGCCTTTTAGAAGCATCAGACACTACTTCAGCACCTCTGGTATTACAGTAGCTCACCTTTGGTAGTACAGTAGATCACCTTTGGTATAACAGTACCTCACCTCCGGCTAACCTACTTCAGCACCCTTGGTATAACAGTAGCTCGCCTTTGGTATAGCAGTACCTCACCTTTGGTAGCTCAATCCATCGCCTTTGGTATTACAGTAGCACGCTTTTGGTTGTACAGTCCTGTGCCTCTGGTCAAATAGTATAGCGCATTTGGTCCAGTAAATTATGCATCAGAGTTTGTTGTTCTCAAAACACAAGCAGAATCTCAGTATTACTTTTTGTCTTAGTGTATTCCATGGTAACCAATAGGCTCCAGTAAACTATGAAGTCCAAGCAAGTTGTCCCTAGGAAGCACAAATCACCTCCTCACACACCACAATTAGGTCGACTCAACATTACTCCCAAGGTTACTCTTAGGACACCCACGGAAAGATCTACCAACTCACCAAACATGCTGCAACTTGCCCAACCAAACAATCCTCAAGAAGGTAGGGTCCCTTTGGTAAGTACACCTCAATACACCACCGGAATGCCTCCGGATTTTGTTCCACAAGGTTATACCGTAGATCAAGCCCCACCTCAAGAAGAGCGACACTTTGAAATAGGTCAATCCTCTCAAGAAGATGGGAAAGATCTTGATGAATTCATAGATCCTACAGCTATAGCCGCCTTTGGCAAAATCCTTAGCAAGAACCAAGATCATTTATTTCACTTGCTAGTAGAGCAAGGAGCTAAATTACCCAAAGGTTTTGATCTATACAATCTTAGAGAGCCTAACAACACCCAAGACACTATAAAAGCAGTCCAAACCATGTCAACAGTGACCACACCCTTTCCTGAACAAAGCTCACAAGGGAGAATAATTGCACAATATAAGAATCCCCTTTATCAAAACCCAATAGGAAAGAGGGCCGTATCACCACTTATGACTCCTATGGAGATCTACAAAAAACAAGAGACTCTACATCATCAAGCCGAACTAGCAACACAAGCCGCTCTAGCAAAATCAAACATACAACAACCTCCTAAAGTGTTCACACCAATTGTAAGTGGAATATTGGTTACCCCATCACGACAAGGTTTCCCACCAAATTACAATTCAGGGAACAACTATGTAGCCATGCAACAAGGGTCTCAACAAATACCACCTCCTATATCATCAAACCTTCATGTTTCTCAACCAACCAGGGTCATGCAATCCCAACCACAACATTCTTCTACACTCATCCTCAATCAACCTCAACCATTGCAAAACACATCTACCTATGTCCCTCCACCACTACGATCATCAACGCTAAACTTTTTCAATATCTTGCCTATCCATCCTCAACATTCCCAACATCAAGTTTCCCAAAGCTATCTTCTGCAATCACAACCTAACCCCACGAACTTTAGCTTTCCTCCACCAAACTCTTTCCTTCAACCATCTCAAAGCCAACATTCTTTCCTAGCACTGTCCCCACCTCCTCTGAATCAAAACATCCAATTTCAAACCAATCCGAACCCAACATACAACATGTATGAACCCAACCAATCTTACGACCCTTACAACAACAATGCCCATGGCTTACACTATAATCTTCCGTATGGGCAACAACAACCACTTCTTGGACAACAGGAGATGTTTCCAACCCCTCCCACAACTATGGAGCTAAAACTTGCGAAAGTTCAACAACAACTATCTAATCTTATGTTTGGCCACACCAAGAAGACCTTATCTTTAGAAGAAGTGTGTCCTTATCCTTTTGATCGGTCATTACCCATGATCCCTTTTCCTCAAAATTTCACTATTCCCAAGTTTGATAAATACAAAGGAAAAGGTGACCCAAAAGACCATCTTCGAGAATTCTATCTTGCTTGCTTTGAGGTCTCACATGATGACACATATCTTATGCATCTCTTTCCTCGCAGTCTTGGAGGTCAAGCTATAGAATGGTTTTCACACTTACCTACGGGTATCAAGTCTTTTAACGAGTTTGCAGAGAAATTTGCCACCCATTTTTCCTACAACACAGAGCATGAGATTTCCATGACTGATCTATGCAATAACAAATAGAAAAATGGTGAAACTTTCATTTCTTTCCTTCAGCGATGGAGACAAATGGCTAGTAAATTCCCATTTAAGATACCTGAAAAGCAGCTTGTTAGCATATTTGTGCAGAACCTCAACCAAGAATTGGGCTTTCACTTGCAAATTCTTAGTGCTACAACCTTCGATGAAATCACATACAAGGGAATCAACATTGAACAGGCCCTCATTGCTAAGGGTGTAGTCAAAATCTTCAAGGAAAGGAAAGACAATGCTCCTCATCAACAAATAAACGATAAACCAAAGTTTTGGAACAAGAATAAAAATGTGGTCAATGATGGGGTGGTCGATTCTAAGCATGCCCAAATGCTGCAAACACCACTGCAGCTTTCCAAACCAAGTCAAGCTCCACCTCAATAGTAGCAACAACAAAGATAACCTTATCCAAACCAACAATAATGACAATAGGAGTGACCTCAACAAGATTACCCTCTGTGGCATCAATTCACTCCCTTGGGAGAGCCCATAGAATCGGTCCTACAGAATCTTTTACACAAAGGGCTCATCACCTTACCTGACACTCCCCCATATGGTGAACCTATTTACAAAATTGCCTGTTACAGAGACAATGAATATTGTGAGTTCCATAGGAGCAAAGGGCACATAACTGCATCATGCATGAAACTCAAGCACCTAATCAAAAATCTCATCGAAGGCAACCAAATCTCTTTTAGAGATGAACCACCAGCTCAACACACGAACAAGGATCTCAACATGTACAAGGAACCATTCCCTCACCATGGTCCACCTCCTCCTCAGGATAAAGGTAAAGGTATCAATCATGCTTCCACTTCCTTTGACTCCATCGTGGGTCGTTTTGAAGAGAGTTAGGTTTCTACCCTCACAATCAAAGGTAATTCTACAGATTGCACTGTTACAACTTGTCATGGTCATGTCACCATTCATGGTCCTACACCTAGTCTCCCAACTCAAACTGATTATAATCTTGTCGAACATCTAGGGAAAACGCTAGCACAGATCTCTACCTTGGACCTTCTACGGTCATCACCTGCACATAGAGTGGTGCTAGAAAAAGCCCTCCAAGAGTCTTTGGTTCCTAACAACATAGCGGTCACGGATTTCCAAGCTATAGTAGGTAACATTGGTCTTTTCTAAGAAGGACCTCCCCTCTCATGATCCGTGTCACAATGATGCCCTTCATATTGAAGTTCTCATCCATAAGCGCAAAATCAAACATATACTCATAGATGGTGGAGCTGGTCTCAACATCTGTTCTTTAAAGTTACTTAAGCAATTGGGATACTATAAGGATCATGTCAACATTTATCAAAGTATTACAATCAAGGGATATGATGATGCTGAATGCTTCTTAGAAGGTGTTATCCACTTGCCTATACAACTAGGCCCCGTCATGCTTGAAACCAGGTGCCAATTCCTTGACATTAAGCTGCCCTACAACATTATCCTAGGCCGCCCATGGATCCATGCAGTGAAAGTTGTTCCTTCAATGTACTATCAGTCTCTAAAATTCCATTCAATGGTATGGAGATAACTATCCTAGGTGACCCTAATCCTTTTGAATTCTACCATGTCTTGCAAGGGAGCTATAAGAATTGCAACCAAGTGCCTAAAAATGACAAAGCCCTTGAATCCCCACTATATGTTGATCTTGAAACTCTGACGCAAGCCTCTACAAGTAACCCTAATCCTCTGCCTGAAATTAAAGCTCGCATCTATGATATAGGCTTTGGAACATATGATATGTCAAAATCTTGTTGTGTAGGGTGGATGCCTTTATCCCCTAAATCTTACGACCAACTACCCATTGCCAAAGTAACCAAAAAAGTAGCTATTCCTCCCCCAGCATTTCTAACTCAATTCCAACAGGGACAATTATTGGAAGAGGAAACTATTGAGGACATTTCTTTTTGGCTCTATAAAGAGAAAGAACTAGTCACAATACCAGTCAAGCAATATGGCAATGGCTTAAGGATAGTCAAAAATATGGGCTATAAAAGCAAAGGTGGCCTTCGGAAACAGAATCAAGGAACTATGGAACCCATTATTGTGACAAAGAAACTAGACAAGAAGGGGTTAGGATTTGGTAGAAAGGTACCACGCGCCTTGGACATCGAGGGTATTCTCGACAAGGTAGCTAAAACTTCTATCGCCGATTCAATGTCTAATGAGGATATCTTTGATGACGCTTCCCTCCATATGACTGACCTATTCACCGAATCCTCTGTCTTTATGCTATCATCCGTATCCTTAACCTCCACCACAAACACCCAGAAAGTAACACTTGTCTACCCTGAACTTATCGATTGGGACCAACAAGGGTCCCCCGTTATAGATGTATTTCATAATGATGAAGCTCTAGTTGAGTTCATGGGACTTCGGGATGGTATCCCTATGGGCAATCATAAAGCAGGTTTTGTAATGGAACTAGAGCTAACTACTTATTTTGGTGAGAATGCCAAATCCTCCAGTCGCAAAAGTAAAAATAAAGAAAGATCTCTAGGTGAAAACCACACTGTGGCACCTCCCAATCACAAAATAGTAAAAACAAAGGACATATCCAAAGGTGAAAACCCAACTGTGGCACCTAAGGATGGAGGATTTGACCTTCCCCTACCATCTAAGTATCAAGAGAAGTCATCTCTCCTAATGGAAGATTCTACAGAGATAAACCTTGGCACAGAGCAAAATCTACAGATGACATTCCTAGCAGCATCATTATCAGAAGCAGAGTACAGGAATCTTAACACATTCTTCTTGCAGTGAACCATCAACTTTGCATGGACCTATGCTGATATGCCAGGGTTAGACCCTAAGCTAGTTGTTCACTATCTCACAGTTGATCCAAAAGTTAAACCAATCAAGCAAAAGCTAAGGAAGATGCACCCACAGATAGCTCTCTTGGTAAAAGTGGAAATACAGAAGTTGTTAGATGCAAAGTTCATACACCCTATTGACTATTCAGATTAGGTCTCAAACATTGTATCTGTGTCTAAACCCAATGGGCGCATCTGCATGTGCAATGATTTTAGAGATCTTAACAAAGCATGTCCCAAAGATGACTTTCCATTACCAAACATTGATATTATAGTGGACTTGACAGTGGGCCATGAAATGCTTTCTCTCATGGATGGATTCTCTAGCTACAATTAGATAAGGATAGCAGAAGAAGATCAACATAAAACAGCTTTTACTTATTCGTGGGGTAATTATTGTTGGTGTGTCATGCCGTTTGGTCTAAAGAATGCAGGGGCAACTTATCAAAGAGCAATGATAGTGATATTCCACGATCTCTTTCATCATATTATCTAGGGCTATGTGGATGACATACTAGCCACATCTTCTAGGGAAGATCACATACAAGTTGTAGGACAGATCTTTGACAGGCTCAAGAAATACCAAGTATGCCTCAATCCAAAGAAGTGTGTCTTTGGTGTAACATCAGGGAAGCTGTTGGGATACATTGTATCTCATAGAGGCATTAAAGTAGACCCCAAAAAAGTAAAATCTATAGTGGAGATGCCTCCACCAAAGAACCTCTAAGCATTAAGGAGCCTGCAGGGAAGGTTGTAGTCCATTAGGCATTTCATCTCACAGCTAGTAGATAAATGTCAACCATTTCAACACTTGCTCCAAAAAGATGTCTCATTTTGATGGGATTATAAGTGTCAAGTAGCATTTGAACAGCTCAAAGAATATCTAGCTACACCTCCTATCTTAGTTCCACCAGTTGCTAATAAACCTTTGATATTATACATCTCAACTACAGCTTCGGCCCTAGGGGCCCTTCTAGCACAAAATGATTAAATAGGAAAAGAGCATGCAATTTATTATATCAGTAGAACCTTGGTGGGATATGAACTCAATTATTCACTGATGGAAAGAGCTTATTTAGTAGTAGTGTTTGCTTCCCAAAAGTTACGGCATTACATGTTGAACCAACACACAAATCTTATAGCCAAAATTGATCCATTGAAGTATCTACTAGCAAAAGCAGCTCTTACAGGTAGACTAGCTAAATGGGTCATGATCCTTAGTGAGTTTGACATTAAGTATATGGATCGTAAAGAAATCAAAGGACAAGCCCTAGCAGATCAACTAGCAGAAGCACCCATGATAGATACACACCCTATGGTAGCAGACTTTTCGGATGAGAACCTCTTCACTCTTTCCAACTCAATAATTTGGAAGTTGTACTTTGATGGTTCCTACACACAGCATGGATCAGGGGCTGGCATCTTGTTTATCACACCTCAAAATGACTATATTCCAAAGTCATATCAGCTTGCATTCCCTTGCACCAACAACATTGCCGAGTATGAAGCACTCCTCATAGGTCTCAATACAGTAGTTCAACGTCACAAAAATTACAAGCATATGGAGACTCACAACTAGTCATTCACCAAGTCACAGATGAATACCAAACAAAAGATGATAAGTTGATCCCCTACAAGCAACTAGACGATGCCTACAAACCACACTTTTCTAGCATCACATTTGAGAAAATTCCAAGAGAGCATAACAAGGCTGCAGATTCTATGGCTTCTATAGGGTCACTGATCTACATGCCTGCAAATACATAGAAGTATGAATTCTTGATCAAGCAATTGTTGATACCAGCTGTCGATGTTCCCGTTACTGAAATCATCTATGAACTTGTTGGTCCCAATTCCCCATGGTATGAAGATATCTATGAATACCTTAAACATAGTACCTTTCCCCTTGACCTATCATCCACCCAACACAAAACCTTTATTCATCGATCCTCCCATTACATCATTCTGGGTGATACATTATATCGCCGGAGTCTCGATGGTATCCTCTTACGATGTCTTAATGCGGAAGAAGCCGAAGCTACCTTACGAGACATTCACGAAGGTGTCTGTGGCGTACATTCTACTAGTCCTAATCTCACTAAGAAGATACTCAGAACAGGTTACTACTGGCCTACAATAGAATAAGATGCTGCATAGTTTGCTAAGAAGTGTCTACAATGCCAGCAGCATGGAGATTTGATTCATGCACCAGCTCATGAATTACATTCTGTGGCCACTCCTTGGCCTTTTTCTCAATGGGGTCTCAACCTTGTAGGAAAAATCCACCCATCCTCATCCAATGGCCATAAGTTCATCATTACTGCCACTGAGTATTTCATGAAGTGGGTTGAAGCCATTCCCATGACCTATATCACCAGTACAAAAATAGCCAAGTTTATCCTAAACTACCTCATATGCCAGTATGGTATTCCTTAAGCCATTGTCACTGATAATGGGAGACCATTCAAGAATCAAGATGTCTGTGCCTTATGCACACAATACAATATCCAGCATCACTTTTCAACTCCCTATTATCCGCAGAGTAACGGCCAAGCTGATGCTTCCAATAAAACCATTCTCAAGATCTTCAAGAAAATAGTCAATGAAGTTGGTCGTGATTGGCACTTGCAACTCAATCCTGCCCTATGGGCCTACCGCACTAGTATCAGAACACCAACTGGTGCCACACCATATGCCTTGGTCTATGGCTCTGAAGCCATCCTATCTATAGAGGTCGAGATCCCATCTCTTAGAGTGTCCATGCAGAACCTGATTGCTAGAGAGGAGTATCGCACTTCCAGATTAGCTGAGCTAGAACTACTAGATGAAAGGCGCCTTGCCACACTTAATCATCTCCATGTCAATCAAAACTACCTCTAGTGTAATTACAACAAAAAGATCAAAGAAAGATAGTTTCAAGTTGGTGATCTTGTACTCAAAGAGAATCAAAGAAATCAAGTAGATCGGGAAAAGAAGGGCAAGTTTGAGCCTAACTGGTTAGGTCCCTTTATTGTCACAACAACATATGGATCAAGAGCTTATACTTTAGCTAGACCTGACAGTATTCCTCTGGATGAGCCACTTAATAGTGTTCATCTCAAGAAGTTCTATGCCTGATCCTCAGAGTATTCCAAAAAATAAAAAAATAAAACAAAATAAAAAAAATAAACAAAAAAAAAATCTGTCCTCTGGTGAAAACCTGGCAAACAGGCACCTTGGATAGGTACCATAGTGAAAACCTAGCAAACAGGTGCTATGTGTAGAGTTAGCACCCATCGTCTATCGAGTCCTGTTCATTCCATGTCCATTTCATAACAAACTTCATCCATCCATCCATAATAAAGCCATTAACCTTGTTTACATTTCCATCTCCCTATCTAGTATAGCTTGGAAATTTGTCAATGTCCATCATCGTCATCCCACATCTTGGTCTGTGTCAACAGTTAGCACTGTCTTGTCCTAGGTCAAAAAATTTTGTGTCTTCTTCATTGGTCACCTATGCAAATTCCTCTACCAGAATGGGGGCAACTCTTTCCTTAACCTAGGTCTAGGAATGGATCCTTGTTCGTGGTTCACAACACGCTCTTCAATCTTTTCTCCTTTCCGCAAATAACACTCTTTAATAGACGCATCGCTCCTACGATGAGGCTGTTATCTTCCCAAATCATCTCATCACTCTATCCAAAACTACATATTATCTCTTCTCAATCTTAAAGTACTTTGATCCCATGGATATGGGTATGTAGGCAGTCTGGAATACGAAGGAAGTATCTAGTACTTAGGTACATAAGATCTCATCATTTCCTCTACCCAAGCGCAAACACCTTGACCCATCTCATCACTCTATCCAGAACTACATATTATCACTTTCATCTTTCATTGTAATGTGCCTTGATCCAGTGGATACAGGGTATGTAGGCAGTCTAGAATACGAAGGATGTATCCAGTACTCAGGGACATATGATTCATCATTCTTCACCTATCCCAATCCATCGACATGTCATCTTTCTAAGTCTTCCGTTTATTAAAATCCATTCACCTCGACTTGACTAACTCAAGTAGTAAGCTAGCATATCCTTTCAAAGCACAAGTCCTTAACAAACCTGAAGCAAAAGCAGCTTTCTTCCAGAGTCATCTACTGTCTTGCTATTCTGATTGCCAGTACCAGCTAAATCTAGCTTAACCAAAGCACCAGATCAACAAGCTTGTCTTCTACAAAGTGTTCCATGATCGAGACCAACACACTCATCTCCTATGACATGTGGCATTTCCTGCAGCAAGATATTGACATTTTAGGTAGATAGCCCCCTTTAACGGACCCATAGCTCCTACGATAAGGCTATTATCTTTCCTATCCAATCTATCCTAAGCAACCTCTTTGACAAGAGAATATGTCAGCTGTATGTTTACTTTGTAAGTCAGTCAATTTACTTTTTGGTTTATCTTTTGCTCCTTTATCCATTACCTATTCAAGGCTACCTTGATTTATCTATAATCTTGGTATGTTGCGATGCAGTACGGATTGGGGGCATAGTCATTGCTTTTTGTGTGCCGTGTTTGAGGAATGATCTTTAGTATCTTTCTTAGCATCATATTTATCTTGTGTGTGTTACGACCTAGCATCTTACATATTAATATTCTTCTTGCATTTACATGTATTAAAGTTTATTTTATGTTCAAGGCTATGGCTCATTCATATGTACTAACAAGGTCATATTATGTCTAAGGGGGTCTAAGATCAAACCGCTTGCTTGCAGAGTCAATGTCCATGCACTCGAATATTACAACACCTTGGTCTTTTATACCTTGGTAGCAAACTATCCATGTGCTATATCAAAAATAAGGATTGCTCTTTATAAACATTTGTGAAACCATTGCAACAAGCTCATCCATTTACACCATCCATTTTTCCATGGCCTTATATAGTTTTTCAAGCAAAGATCGATCAACCGTCTTTCTCTCATGTTCTCTCCTATCTCCTTTCTTCTATCTATCATCAACCTAACCTCGTCTATCTCCAACAAAATCTTCTAGTCGAACGTCAACACAGTTCTTCTCTCATTTCTTTGTCTTTCCTCTCAAGGGGGCACCCTATGCCAGCTACGCTGGGGCAAATAGCCACATTAGGGCATAAAAAATTGTATCATGTCTTCAACAATCATTTTCTTTAACGCAACGCTGTAAACTACATTGCATCAAAGAGGGACAAAATGTAGACACCCAAAAATGACCAAGTCTTCCAATCACTTGCATTTCATCTAATCTATCTAATCACCTACATTCAACATTAATTAAATAAACTAATTATTTAATTAATTTCATCAAATTCTTCCAAAACTCCTAAAATTTGACATTAATTAAATAAATTCTATTTATTTAATTAATTAAATTAAATTCCTCTATATTCTGCCAAAATTAAATAATTTTGATTATTTAATTAAATATTTTAAATTTCAAGTCTCCATTAATTAAATAAATAAATTATTTAATTAACTCATCCAATTCTACCTTATCTATAATTAAATAATTCTACATTATTTAATTAAATCAATTGTTCTTCTAAATTTAAATAAATCATGCAAATTTATTTAAATTGTCTCAATCCTCTAAAAATAAATAAAATCAAATATTTTATTTATAATCCTCTGTTCCTCTCTCATGCACAATTAAATAAATAAATGTATTTATTTAATTTCAGTTAGCTTTCCAATTCCTCTTAAAAAATATTGTTAACTCACATGCACAATCTGTCTTATTTTTAGAACTCTAAAAAAGGCAAAATTACAAGTTGAGTTATCTATTCAATCAATCTTGTTTTCATCATATTTTAATAAAAATATCCTTATGGATTGACACATGTGTGTACATTCATCATGGTTATTTGATTTATCTCCTCTGTTGATTTTTCTGAATTATCTGGACTGTTGATCGATCTCTGTTGAAATCTATATAAACCCCCCTCATCTCCTTCATAAATCCACTTCGATCACTTATTCTCAGGCATATGTAACAGCGCTTTGAGCATACATCACATCGATTGAGCAACTTTACAATCTTTTGACATTGATCTTTGAGCACTTTGAGCACTTTACTTGCTTGTTGCAAACATGGTTTCGCAGCACTATTGAGCAATCCACATTCATCCAAAGGGAATAATACAAATCTCGGTAAAAGCTTTCATATTTCATTGATTTATTAGTAATGGCTTTTATTTAGATTGGTTCTCTTTATGTTATGGGCTTTTGATTTGTTTTGATTTATCATTTAAAGCATTTAGTCGATTTTCCTCATACACAGAAGTTGATGTGGCAATTTGTGAAGCAATCTATGAGAATCTGTATCAAGAAACAAGGTATCCGGAAGAGTTAGGGAAAAGGCATTTTTTTGCATCAAAGGTAGGTGTGCTACTGGGAAATTGGAAGAATGAGAGTTTGTTGCCAAAGTGCTTAGATCCTTACTTGTTGCATACAAGCATAAAGTTGCTTCTATTGAGGAGATCAGGACTATTTTAATAAAAATATTTTAATAAAGTTGTTTTCATCATATTTTAATAAAAATATCCTTATGGATTGACACATGTGTGCACATTCATCATGGTTATTTGATTTATCTCCTCTGTTGATTTTTCTGAATTATCTGGACTGTTGATCGATCTCTGTTGAAATCTATATAAACCCCCCTCATCTCCTTCATAAATCCACTTCGATCACTTATTCTCAGGCATATGTAACAGCGCTTTGAGCATACATCACATCGATTGAGCAACTTTACGATCTTTTGACATTGATCTTTGAGCACTTTGAGCACTTTACTTGCTTGTTGCAAACATGGTTTCGCAGCACTATTGAGCAATCCACATTCATCCAAAGGGAATAATAAAAATCTCGGTAAAAGCTTTCATATTTCATTGATTTATTAGTAATGGCTTTTATTTAGATTGGTTCTCTTTATGTTATGGGCTTTTGATTTGTTTTGATTTATCATTTAAAGCATTTAGTCGATTTTCCTCATACACAGAAGTTGATGTGGCAATTTGTGAAGCAATCTATGAGAATCTGTATCAAGAAACAAGGTATCCGGAAGACTTAGGGAAAAGGCATTTTTTTTCATCAAAGGTAGGTGTGCTAGTGGGAAATTGGAAGAATGAGAGTTTGTTGCCAAAGTGCTCAGATCCTTACTTGTTGCATACAAGCATAAAGTTGCTTCTATTGAGGAGATCAGGACTATGGTAGATGTGACAAGAGATTAGTTGGAGTTTGCATTTAAGGCCACTATTTCCAGAAAGCAAAGAATTGATCCAGGTGAAAGCTCTTCAAGAGGACCAAATAGATATGAGAAGGCAAGGAAAGATATTGAAGATGATGAATCTAAGATTAAAGAACTTAAAGCTCTGTTTGCCAAAAGGTTATAAAGAGGATCCAATAAGTATGAAGGAAAGTTGCCTTTCAAATGTTTTGCTTGCAATAAGATTGGTCATTTTGCCTCAAGATGTTCAGAAAGGGTTTCAAAGCCAAACCCTAATAGACCTAGGTTTCAAAAGAAATGCTACTATGCCCAAGAAGCTACTAATGAAGGAGTCATAGGTGATTAGTCTGATAAGGGAAGTACATCTGATAATGAATGGGTGTTCATTGCTATCAAATAAGAACATCCGGTACCATCTGAATCTGCTAGCTATGTGATTGTGGAAACTGCCTTGGCTACTTAGGTTGAAGAAAAAGATGAATGGGTGATTGACAGTGGATGTTCTCATCATATGATTGGTGATAAAAAGGGGTTGAAGCATAATCTTCTCAGTGTTGGATAGTTGGTTGGTAAAAGGTATGATCTCCGATTCAAGGATGGAAAATGCAAAATTTTGGGAAGCTCCAGAATTGAGATTGCATCTGGTACACAAACTAGATGTAATATATTTCATTTAAGTGTTGGAAAAAGTTGTTTGATTGCTTAGATTGATTGGATTTGGTTATGGAATAGGAGATTGTTTCATGTGAACTTTGATAACATTGTCAAGATAAGTACTACTCAGGTTGTGAGAGATCTTCCAAAACTTGTGAAACCTACTGATAGCATGTGTAAGGAATGTCAGTTGGGGAAATAGATTAGAACTACATTCGAAAGTAAAGAACAATTTTCAAATGGTTTGTTCGAACTTGTGCACACTAATTTGTGTGATCCTACTAAAAGTTAGGAGTTTACAAGGAGATAGATACTTCATATTGTTGATTGATGATTACTCCTGGATGGTGTGGGTCACCTTCTTGAGAGAGAAGTTAGAAGCTTTTGATAGATTCAAGGTGTTCAAAGCTAAGGTGGAGAATGAGATTGGTGTGAAGATAAAGTGTCTGAGATCTGACAGAAGTGGAGAGTTTACCTCCAGTAAGTTTAAAGCATTTTGTGAAAAGCATGGAATAAGAAGACGGTTACTTGCTCCTAGGACTCCTCAGCAAAATGGAGTTGTGGAAAGGAAGAATCAGACTATTCAAGAGGCCGCTAGAACCATGTTGATGGAAGCAAATGTTCAATATGCCTATTGGAGAGAGGTTGTGAGTATTGTTGTTTACACTCTTAACTGGGTGTAGTTCAAAAGTAATACTGGTAAGACACCTTATGAATTATAGTTTGGAATTTCTCTTACTATGAAATACTTAAGAGTTTCTGGTAGTAAATGCTATATCAAGAAATTAATTCCAAATATGCGCCCTTTGCCATTGATGTTAAAGGGGGAGAGAAGTCATGTGAAAAACTTAGAAGTAAGTAGTTGCTGGTGAAAGGGGGAACAGTGAAGAAAGAGGTTGCAGGTGTGTTAAGAGAAAGGGGGAGAAGTTCTTGTCTTGATGGTTGAATCAGTTTTTCACATCATATGTTGCCATCAATGACAAAGGGGGAGATTGTTGTAAATATGTGCCTGATGTGTTGTCATTGATGTCAACATATCCTTCTGTCAGAGATAGTGAAGACAGTGCAGAGGAGTGATCAGCATTTCTAGTAAGATGATGATCAAAGTATACAGATTAAAGGGTTTGTAGAGGATTGTCTGTGGCTGCTCCAGTTAAGATTTGAGAGGTCTGCATGAAGATTTGGTGAAGTTATGGCCTTCAGAGTAGAATCAGGTTTTGTTGTTGTTCAGTGGTGACAGAGTGGTAAGAAGTTGGTCCGGATTGATCCAGTATGAGAATATTATGATTTGGGGATCTAGAGGCATGTCTGGGATGTTGGTGTGTTGCCTCAACTTGAGTGGTTTGTGGTTTGGAGGTTCACAAGCAATCTTTCTATTGTGATAGTCATGGCAGTCAGTGTTCTTGAGGTTTAGTATGAAGATGCAAGTGATTCTGGTGATGCGAAGTGGTACAGTTGTTCTGGTTAATTTCATTGTGCTTGTGGTGGTCTCTGGATGATGTTCCTATTGTGTTGGTGGTCTACTTTGAGAAACAACCTCCTGGTTGAAGTTTTCCTCTTGGATGTTGCTATTTTTCCCAGTCTTGTTAGATCAGATGCCTGAAGCGTGTTGTGGATGACCTAAGTGAAGTCCTTTGGAGCATGGCATGTTGATCGAGGAAGATTTGAGTCCTAGCTATGTTTGGATGATAGCGTAGTTATTCACATATAGTATTTTGCATTGTAATTGTAATTATTTGTAATGTTTCTAAGGCTGACTTTGATGTTCATTCCAAAGTTGATGTCATGTATAAATGATTGTAATTGAGTCATGGAAAGCATGAGCTTATGTGAAAAAGTTAAAACTAAAGAAGAGGAGCATAGCAGAGTTGAAGAAGAAGAGTAGAGTAGATGTGAATGGAGTGAAGAAGTGTTTGGGGGCAGAGTAGAAGTATTTGAGCTTAACTGGAGCTGATCCTTAGCATGGTGAAGAAGTGTTTGGGGGCAAAGTAGAAGTATTTGAGCTTAACTGGAGCTGATCCTTAGCATGGTGAAGATGTTGTTTCTCAGTTCAACCATTCTGTGCTAACTTGTGAATCCTTTTGTAGACAATGAGTCTCTTGGAGCAATAAGCTCTAGGTTGTACACTTGAAGGCATGTGCCATCCCATTTTCTATTCTTTTAATAGAGAATAAATCTCATGGGCTAACTCCCACTGTGGTTTTTTCCTTAACTAGGTTTCCACGTAAAAATCCTAGTGTAATGTGTGTTGTCTACATTTTTGATCATGTGTTATTGATTCATGATTTCATGGTTAAATCATTAATCTATTAATATGTGGTAAAGAAGATTAAAATAAAGAAAAGATAAAGTTTTTGTGACAACTGATTCACCCCCCCTCTCAGTTGGCTGCCCTAATTCCAACAACTTGCACTTAAGGGAGGTGTTAGTGTGAATAGGGTTACTTTGCTTTCTAGCTCTTTCGTAGCTTGTTCTCCACTTTAGCTCTCTTCACACTAGATTAAGTTTACTTAGGGTCTTTTTCACTTTATCCCACTTTGGTTGTGTTTTGAGTTTCTTGGGTGGAATATCCGATATATACCCAGCTCTTTCTCTCATATGAGCATCCCATTCTATTGTATTGCTTTATGTTCTCTTGAGTTGAATACAGTTTATTTGGCTCATATCTGATTTTTGTTTTTCTTTCTCTCAATCACTTGCATTCTTGGGTATAAATCTTACACAACATTTCATCTTTTTGTGATCATTTGCATATCTCATTTGCTAGGGTTTTGCTTGAAATTTTACATTTTTCATATAACCTAGTTTTTCCAAAAGCTAGGGTTTGTAATTAAAATCTGATTTCAGATTTTATTACTCACTTTAAACACTCATCCAAATCTAATTTTGAATTGTAGTGTTTCATCATACTATGTTTTTGCATCTACATTTCAAATTTTACATTTACACATTGTGTATTTCAGCAAAAATTAACATATTCATTCATTTTTTCCTTAAAATTTCTCTTGCATTTTGCATTGTAGGGTCTTTGCATCATTTTCAAATCTGATCTGAGTTATTTTACACATTAAATCAGATTGCATTTCATTCATATATATTGTACATAATTTTATTACATTTTCTATGCATTTATATTGAAAAAGTGAAAAAATTGAGCATTTTAGGTGCATAAACAAGCATAGATTGGTGTTGTTTCATTGCATCTGTTGGAATTGGATATCTCCAGTAAATTTTTGTCTTTGAAATCCACATAGAAGAGACCATAACGAATCATATAACCATGCAAAAACTCAAAATTGTCTAACAATGTCCAGATGAAGTAACCTCGAATGTTGGATCCATTCTTGATGGCAACGATCAAACTCTCAAGATAGTCATGGAGATACTGCATCCTTAGCCTATCATTTAATATTTCCAAGAGAGAGAGAGATTGGTTGTCTTTGGTGCCATATCCATTTTCATAGATTATCATAGGTGGGTTGTCATAATGTTGCTTGAAATATACACACGATTCTGGCGCCACTGCAACACAAATCCCACGTCGTAAACGTTTGCTCCGACGGCCGGAATCACCAGAAAGACTGGAGTATACATAGCAATTAAAACTAAAACACGCCTGGATCTGATATATATATACACACAAGATATATTACACACATACACATATATGCAATAAGGTTGCAACAGAGCCCCCAGTCACATGGACGCAGATTTCACCGAGGGCCCTTCGTCGGCCATAGCGAGATGGACAAGCAGTGTTTCTTAAAGATTTTAGTATTATCTTGACAAATTGACTCCTCATTACACTGGTAGATGGCTGGGATTGCTTCTTTTGGCGGCCATTTATGTCCTGAGGGTGTATTCCTTGCAGGTTTTATATTGTGTCATATGGCCTGGGGATTTATATCTTGAATTTATTGATAGGGTTTCTGTCGCCGCAGGCCGATCCTGAGATGGAGGGCCCCGCTCTCCCTACCAAGGGCTCTAATGAGTTCAAGCCCTTCATTCAACGCCTCCCTGAGTTTAAATTCTGGTACTCTATTACAAAGGCATTTGTTATTGCTTTTGCAATGACATTCTTCTCAATATTTGATGTCCTAGCTTTTTGGCCAATATTATTATTCTACTGGATTGTACTTTTTGTATTAACAATGAAGCGGCAGATACTGAACATGATGAAGTACAAATATATACCATTCTCAGTAGGCAAGCAGCGATACATGGGCAAGAAACCAATAGCAGAGAAGCCTGAACCGCACGATTTGGAAGAAGACACAATCTTACCTCAAAAATCTGACCTACAGTTTGTTTAAATTTGAGAGAATCTGCCTGTGTGCAGGCAAGTTTTGTGTTCAAAAAACTCTTGCTTGATTACTTGTCTTTGCCATGTGATCCAAATTCCTTGATGATTGAAGATCAGAATCATTAACAACAGGTGACGTGGTGGGACTTCACAAAATCATTGCATGTGCTCTTTCCAACTAACAAGCCAAGAAAGCAAAAAGAAAAGACCCAAGGCGAAGGAAAAAGGATTCCAAACAACATGAAAATGGTGCGAAATCTCAGCGGCCATGAGTTTCGATCTCGCACCCTCTCATTCCAAAAGGTACTACCAAAGTAACAAAATTTGGGAGTGACTACTGATAATCAGGAGATTGAGCTTGCACGGTAATGATGGCTATGTAGACTTTACACGACCTTTGCAATTTAAAGGGGAACCTGTCATTCAAGATAATATAATGCAAGTCTCACAAGCAACATCCCTTATTCCTATTGATGATGGATTAAATGATTTTCAAATGATGAGTTGTGAAGAAGCTACAGCTAACCAATTTCTAGGGAATTAAGAGAATAAGTTTTCTGACAGTGACGAAGAGTTGCCACTTTTTTCTGATGTTGAAGCTATGATATTGGATATAGACCTGGATCCTGGTGATGATGAAACCTTATCTTCAAGGACTGAGTCTAAACGCATGTACAAACAACATAGGAAGGTCATCATCAGGTTAGAACAAACTGCCAATTCAGCTATGTAAAGATCTCTTGCTTCCAATGGAGCATATGCAATCTTTTATGGGTACCATTTACGATATTTTATTAAAAACAATGAGGTGACAATAGGAAGGGTTACACAAGATAACCTTGTGGATATTGATTTGGGCAAGGAAGGTCGTGCTAATAAAGTATCTTGTCGGCAGGCAACCATAAGGCTAAGGGAAGATGGATTGTTTTATCTAGAGAACCATGGGAGGCGTGCAATAGCTGCAAATAGCTGTGACATTATGAGTGAGTAGTGTATCAGACTAGGTTCTAATTGTTTGATAGGGCTGGATGAAATGCAAACATGAAGATAGCCATATTTTATCAACAATTTCAAGAGTTCGAAAGATAGTAGGAAACCCTAAGTCAAGGCAGAAATACAAATTGGCAAGACAACATTGTATCAGAGAGAGTCATTTTTAAGTTCCCTTATTATACTGATGTCCACCATTTGGTCTTTCCAAAAAGCACAAAAGATATTGCAACAAAGAAACCTATGGGAGGAGATCAAAATATGGAACCATTTTTGCAGAATCATGACATGCCGGTTCAATTAAAAAAGGTGTGATAGAACTAGTAGCAGACTATACAATTTGTTGTGAAGGAGAGCCAATATCAGCAGAGACATCCCATATGCTACAGCTAATAGGAGTTCAAAAAGCTACATTCCACCTTTACCTTACATGCTGATGGGTACCTGGTGAATTTTAAATCTTCAAAAAACCCCAGCATCAAAAATCCCTTGGATGGTACATAATAGGTACATGTCAAACATTTGCAATTTTTAAGAGGCTCGGTAAACAACTTCCAATCCCGAGGCATTTAAATAAACCATCCATCCAGACATTGATCCATGGTTTGAATCAACATTATTATTCTATTGCCATCAATTATCAGAAGAATGAACTTGAAGAAAAGATGCTTCTCAATTTGCATAAGAAGAAAGATTCAACATGAAGAAGATATTGGTGGAGAGGATGACAATCGGTGGAAGAAGAACCACAGTCCAGCTGATATATCGATGGGCAAAATATCATTCCATTCAAGCTGATAAATATTATTGAGAAAAAGTCATTAAGTTTGCTAATGATGAAAATTACATTTGGCTGGGCGGAATATTAAAATGAATAGTGCAAAATAAGAATTATGTCATGGAGGAATGAAGTATTTTTTACCCAAGGAAAGATTTTAAGAATGTTTTCATTCCGAGGTAAGATATTTCAAGGGGTTAATCAAGTGAGGTAATTATTTTACCTAGAGAACATTCCTATGTGAAAATGCATTATAATGACCAGTGAAATATCTTTCACATAGGAGATAAAAAAGGGATAATAATCTTCACCCAAATAATTATTTTGCTCCAAATAGAGGTGAAAAGAAAAATTGGATAAATATTAAAGTATGGAGAAATATTATATTCTCGTGGGAACCCAAAGAAAATTAATTAATAATTAATTGAATTAAATAAAGAGTTGTACTAAAGAACATACCAAGCAACAAAGAGAATATTTTGTGATTGGCAAAAGATTAATGTTAAAGTTAATCAAACCAAAAGTCACGCCAAAAGTTTTGATTAAATTATTAGAGCCTTAAAAGGAAATATCAAGGCAAATTATTATTAACACTTGGGTAAGATAAAGTGACATTTGATGAATGAAATATATTGTCCCGGTGATACAACCCTCAATACATGAGCAAATATACGGAAGTAAGGAAGTTTATGGCACGACGCAGATCCTAAGGTTCACATCTATACAAATTATACGTTTATTTATTATCTAATGATTAATTTGTTTTCTTTGCAGGATTAGGGTTGTGTTGAATGCGATGAAGTGGTTCTCAACTGGTGGTCAAATGAAGCGGCTCGGGAAGATTAATTTTCAGCCGGAGATGAAAGAATGCAACCTGATGATTAATTATTTTATGTCAAGTGAAACCATATATTCGTTATATCAGTTATTTAAACTGCAAAATGAATGTAAAGGGTCTGAGGCTTGTTTCATCTCTTTAAATAGAGATCCTAGGACCCGGGAAAGAGAGAATAAAGTTAGAATTAGGTTAGGATTAGATTTTACAAAAACACATTTGAAATATTTTAGGGTTAGATTAGGTTAGATTTATTCAATCTGATGCAAATTTGATCCTTTATGCAAATTTCATTCTGAGAAAGGCTATGGTGCGTGATACATTCTGAGGCAACAGTTGAGGATTCAAATTTGAAATACGTTGTGATGGTATCATCTGTTTGTTGTTTTTAATTCAATCAATTTAATTATCTCCATGTCATTCATTTTCTGATTATTCAATTTGAATGCGTTAAGGATATGTTCAAATTGTCTGGTTACATTTGCTAATTCAGTATAGTTGATTTGATTGGTTTCTCAAGCAAAATTAAATCCTTTCTCATCAATTATAGTAATCTTAGAATGTTGAATGGATTATTAAGTATGATTAATTGATTAGGGTTATTAATTTGTCTCCAGAGTTGATCTAATTTGTTAATTTGCAAATTTAAATTGGTTCTTTCCGGAAAGATTAAAATCCTTTTTAATATTTTGCATTTAATTCAATTATGTCCTTTGGATTATTAAGAATGAATTAATGATTTCTTCCTTGCACGTTTGTACAAGTTGCAAACAGTTATATGTGCCAATCAGATTGAGTTATTACCTAATACAATTTATTTGTTTCTGACATCCTGACTCCGTTGCCCGAACAGACAAAGCACCAGTCTAACTATTCATTCATCTTATAATTAAAATCTTTACATTGTTTTATTGTTATAGTTTAGATTCATTTCATGTTATTTGTTATTTATTTCTATTAGAATTCAGATTAAATCATTTGCTTTCTTTAGAATTTAGTTTACAATATCTCATCTGATTTACAAGTATGCCATTGTAATTGGATAAACTAGTAGCAAACCAACATTGATTTAATCATACAACCTGCTTTGATAATCAAAGGTTCACCCCCTAGGTTGTAGTAGGACCTAAAGCACAGGGAGAAGTTGATTGATAAGGTCAAACTCCAATCATTGGTTCAAAAACATTGTGTATTTGACCATAGGGTTTGGCATCCCCTTAGAATCCACAACCTGCATTTTTGAGACCCAACAGCATCCATCTTAGATATCTTGTATTTCAGATCTTCAACTCATATTCAAGCATATATTCATTGGAAATTTAAGAATTTTGCATAAAACAAATTCATTTCATTGTGTGAAAATTGGCAAATTTTTAATTACACAGTGTGTATTTCAACACTACTTGTTTACACACCTTTTCACATCTTTTGATCAAAACCTTTGAAATCATCAATTGGGATTTGTTGTGATTGTACTCTTTCCTCCTATCCACTATGTTTATTGTGGACTCCGTGCATCTTTTAGTACCTATTTCCTTCAAACAAGTGTGTTAGTGTGAAATAATCTCACATCTATGGCTTTTCATCATAAAAACAATGCTATGATCCCTCCTCGCCCTGATAGGAAAAAGGAAGACCCCTAAACCTGATATTACATTCACACCACATGATAGAATAATAGGGAATGTTGAAGGTCCCCTTTACATTAAAGTTAGCATTATCAAGACTCCTGTAAAAGGAGCCCTTGTTGATCCAAATTGCATAACTAACATCGCTACGGAAGAGTTCCTCTATTCAAACAATTTGATACAAGAAAATTATGAACCTACCGATATGATGATAATAATGCATAACGGAGCTCTTCTCCCAGATTTAGGGAAGATTTATTTAGTGGTCTAAGTGTTTGACAAAGCCTTGGAACAATCATTTGATATTATCCCAACATCTGACCTCTCCATATTAAACTAGGCCACCCATGGCTCAAGGCTATCAAAGCTATCCCTTCGACAATCCATAAATGCTTAAAGTTCACTCATCATGGGAGTACACATACTATTCACCATAGTCGATGGCAACCTATGGTCACTCAGAAGAATGTCATCCTTGATTACTTCTGGCTGAAACCTATAGAAGAACCTAAACCATGAACAGATCAACTTTTCTTGGAATATCGGCGTTACAACACACAATTACTATCTAGATTGGTTGGTCCCCCTATTTAGAAAACAAGACCTAAGGAGAAACTGACATTACAAGAACACCCTAGACCGAAAGGAAAATGGATATATGCTAAGGTTCCTCCTCCGTCATCCCTACAAGGATCAGGAGAAAATTGTAAAAAATAATACTAGGCATCACCATGAGTTAATCACACATCTACCTCTTCCTCTGAGATACAAAAACTTATGGAAAAAAATGAGACTCCTTTTGAAGATATAAGCAACAAGATAAGAAGAAATAGACAAGATAGAGAAAGAAGGAGGAGAAGACAAGCCTTGGCTCAAAACAACTCATCACCTCAACAAGAAAACATTGAACCATCTAATATCGAAGCAAACTAAGAAGAGCCCAAAGTTGATAAGGTAAAGGATAAGGAATCTGAGTGGGTACTTGTCCCCTATGTACCTCTCTCCTCTGGCATTTAGAATTGGGAGGAAGATGATTTGCTCATCGACAACTGCTAGTTCGGTTGTGTACACAGGTAAGTATTTCTAACCTTGTTCGTCATATTTGTCATAGCATGCCTATGATTGCTTACGTGACCTTCCCTTATGTGTTGTACTCCCCCATGATGTGTTATGTTTTGTTTAGGCCTCTTTGGATGACCCTTGATACTCATGTAAGGTCAAAGATACCAGGAGACCACCTCTGTTGTGACCATTCTTCTATTTGTTTTATCATTCTTCCATCTTACCCCTCCTCTATTTTATTGTTGTGTGTCATGCCTTAGGGGCATAGAATTGTGGAGTGTGTTTTGGGGGCATCCTCATACGTGGTGTTCCTAAAGCATTTGTTCTCCTCTCATTTTATTGTTTACCTTCTTCTAGTGATTCTACCTAGTCGGCAGATGATGAAAAACAAACAAATACTAATACATACCATGTCCCTAGAGCAAGTGAAGCAGAAATGGACCTAGTCCATACATGATGATGGGGTTGATCTATATATATCCGACGCTTGGCTAACTTAGAATCACTCCATGTGATGTTTCATCTTATGGCATTTCTTGTGACTAACATTTTACAATCCACTCAATCCGCTCTTGTACACTTTGATTGGTATTTCACCTTGTTGCTACACTCAATTTTGAAGTACCTACAGTATAGCCCAACGGTTATACTTGGCTCCAAACCCACAGTATAGCCTTGGTCCTTGATGTGACTATTTTCATGCATAGCTTTTATCATGTGATGTGGTTATTATCTTAGAGTAATATTTCTAATCTATCTTGCTATCTTAACTTAGTATATCTTATCAATGTGTTTGAGGGAACATTTGACAATCATGAGCACATGTCACCTTGGGGGCATGGGCTTTGTAAAAGCTTTTGTTCCCTTGCATTTTTTCTCTCTACCTTAACATGCTTGATATCGGTACACGACATCAACCACCTTAAGGTGGGGGCATATATAATGATATCTGTCTGATGATTTTAGTACTAACAAAGTGTATTTGTAAGCCCTCTTTGTGAGGCGAGGTGTTGTATCTCTAGCATGAGTACACATCTTTATTTATATTGCAATAAAAAATCCCTCTCCGTGAGGTAGGATAGCATATCCTTTATGAAAGATGTAAGGATAAAATGCAGATCAATCAAATGAATTAAACAAGACCCAAACATCAACAGAATAGAGAAACAAGAAAGGTTCAATAAACAAGGCAATGAACAAATACAGTGCAAACCTCTCTCGTTTCGATGCTTCTATTGTCCACCTATCACAAATCATCCTTTCGCAGATGAGATGAGCCCTCAGAGTGCAATCTTTTAAAGTTGTTTGTATGAAGTCGATGGTGAATGGCTATGGTGTGATATGCAATGAAGGTGAGTTCCAATGCAACAATGGTGATCTCAAGCTTGTATGTGACAAAAGGGTGCCAAAGGCGCGCTAGTGATATTTCTGCAGAGTAACAATGTCAAAAGCCTGGATGATTAGAATGGAGGAATGAAGCTTCATTTATAGACTTGGAAGAATGGGAATCAACGGTTGAGAGGAGATATGAAGATCAACGGCTGAGGATGGTTGAGGAATGTGCAACCAGTAGAAATGTGACAAGTGTCCCAGCTCCATCATGAAAGAGGGGATGTGACAAAATTGATTGGAGAGTTAACTCCATTGACTGGTCTGTTAACAGATTTGATTGATCAGTTAGAAGAGTGGATTATGGAACTGACTGAATTGATTGAGGATTTGACTCAATTGACAGGTTAGTTAACAGATTTGATTGATTAGTTAACTAACCTCTGATTGGAGAAGAAATAGGTCATGTGGGTGAGGGAAAATAAGGTAATTAAATATTAAATATATTTAATTACATGTGCAACCTGATGAGGTGGACAAGGTGAGGTGGAAAAGGTGAGGTGTAAAGGTGATGTGGATTTTTGAAATTAAAACTTAGGATAGAGGAATTAGGATTAATTAAATAATTTATGATTATTTAATTATTTAGGACATTTAGAAGAATTTTAATTAAATAAATAGAATTTATTTAATTATGGGATAGTGAATCGATTAAATAAATTTGGAATATTTATTTAATTAATAGAAGAAGGGAATAAATATTTAGAATATTTATTTAGGATGATTTGTGTCATTTTTAGGCGTATACATTTTGCCCCTCTTTGATGCAATGCAGTTTACAGCGTTGCTTCAAAGAAGTCAATAGTCTGATAGTGATACATGCCCCAGTTTGCCCTTGGTACAGGTTTAATGACGATAGGATGCCCCCTCGGGAGATTGGACGGGAAAAAGGGCGAAAGATTTGGAGACGGACAATCTCACGACAAGGAAAGGGTTAGGATAGGTTGGAGGAAAAGGGACGTGGTCAGGGATGTGGGAAGAAAACAGGAGGAAAAATAGGCACAGGAAGTAGTCACAGTCGTCGCCTAGCCAGGATTAGGGTTTGGAGGCTATAAATAGGAGCTGGGTCCACAAGAATAGTCATTTGTACACTTGGTTGATCTGGATTGGATTGAGAGAGCTTAGAGCAAACTTGGAGCAGCATGGTAGCCAGAGCAACAGACATTCCACGTGAGGAGCACTGATTCGAGCGAGTCCGTCGATTCAGGCGGCCAGCAGAGGCAGGACCCCCGGTATGTGCTTCGAAAAATTTCTCCTAGGGTCGACTTAGGATGCCATAAATGCACTTAGAAAATAGGTTAAATGTATGCGCCGAAACGTAGAACGGCGCATATGCCTCGCAAAACGGCGCTTTTGTAGTTTCGCGGCGCATATGCCGATTTTGACGGCACATCCGTTAAAGCTGCGCATACGTGTATTTTTGCTACGCTTCTGTAGTTAGGCTGTGCACTTGTGATTAGGCAGCGCATCCGTGCAATGTAGCTGCGCATATGCGAAAGCTGCGCATATGTGGAATCTAGCGGCGCATTAGTAATTTGGCGGCCCATACATGCAATGTTGCAGCGCATTTATCAGAATTTGCACATATGCGCACTGTAGCAGCGCATTTGTTTTTAGCGGCGCATACGTTGATTCTTGCGGCACATATACCAAGAAACGGTGCTTTTACCACCTGTAGTGGCGCATTTGCCATGGACAGACAAATTACTTAGCCAAATTGAGTTGATTAGCATCCTGTTTGACGCGGGAATCGATGAGCTATCTCCGAGATTGCAGGAATCTAGTCAAGAGATGTAGTGTGCTATTTTGATCAATTTGAAATGTTAAGTTTAGTTGATATAGTTTAGTAGATATGTTGAGTATGGTATATGCGGCTTGAGACTGATGCCTTGCTTTGCGTGCTTGCAGGAGGATATACGAGACACTCTGCAGTCGAGGGAGACGTTCCCTATGCCCCTATTGCAAAGATACATGCTGACGGAGGCTGACAGAGTGGCGCTTGGTGCCATGGGTTTGGATTATGTTTGCTTCATGCCCGAGGTGCGGGCGAACTGGGGACTACTGACAGCTGCTGTGGAGAGATTTCACAGCGAGGATGGGACCTTTCACTTTCTGACTGGAGAGATGACCATGACCTTGGAGGACTTCTACAGGATACTGCACTTGCCCGTGGTAGGCGAGTTAGTAGAGTATGATGCACAGCAGGACGCGGGACTCGCCGAGTGCCAGCGGGTGTTTGACGACCCTGAGCTAGTTGGACAGGTCATCCCATGGCAGGATATATATGACTGCTATGACTACTTCCTTGGGATTGTGGCTGGACTGATTGGGGGCGTTGTATGCCCAGACAGGAGATCGCATGGGTTCCTGATCGGATGGGGCAGGATTATGGAGCAGATGCTGACTGAGGGCACCCGATATGCATGGGGAGTCTGTGTACTGGCCCACCTATATCACGACATGCATCAGGTGGTGTACCACCGCAGCACGAGTCTATCAGCTGGGGTGTTGCTGTTACAGTTCTGGCTGTGGGAGCACATAGCGGTGACCAGGCCGACATGTGTCTTTGCAAGGCAGCGAGGAGAGCCATACAGTTATGGCTACACAGGAGTGATTTCCCAGCACAGGCTGGGGAAGCTAAAGTACTGGAGGCACACCTTGGATGGGGTAGATGTGGTCGTCTGGTGACCATATCTGGACTGCGAGCCCTGGGATGATGAGGGAGACAAGCTGCCATACTGCTTTCAGACCAGGTGGCTGATAGGCCAGACACGGCACATTTTGGAGAGACAGATGGTGGGCAGGGTGCTGAGACAGTTTGGGCAGAGATAGGGTATGCCACAAGGGCAGGCTATGTCCGCACGGACGCATACAAAGAGGGTCCGATGGGGGCCGATGGCTTCTTATGAGGAGGCTCTGGCAGAGTTTTAGCAGACACCTTATGTGGCCTGGGACATGAGGAGAGAGATAGCAGATGCGGGGGTTACACAGGATTATGAGGACTGGATCACTGCACATCCTTTCCTGAGATATTCAGGACCCGGCATGCTGGTGCCTCGTATTGACGAGGCGAACTCAGAGGAGGAGGGAGATGCTGGCCCAGGTCGGAGGGGAGTTAGAGGAGGACGAGGATGACGGGGTGGTGGAGCTGCAGAGAGGCCGAGGCAGTGGAGGAGGATAGGTCAGGCTGGGCAGGCAGTGTCAGGACCGGTAGAGGTACAGCAGCAGATACCGCAGTAGGCACAGATGCCACCACCCCAGCAGGTACCATAGCAGCAGGTGCCCTAGCCACAGGGGCTAGGACAGGCAGAGGCAGCACAGGGGCCAGAGCAGGGAGAGGCAGCACAGGGGCCAGAGCAGGGAGAGGCTCATGAGAGGACCATAGCTAGCCTGAGGGGATAGGTGCGAGAGCTGTAGGCACAGCTTAGGAGGGTAGAGAGGAGGCGAGATACAGACGCAGTGGTGATCGCTGGGTTGACTCACGAGAGAGACATGGTAGACGCATGGGTATGCATTATTCACGTAGAGCGGGACACTGCTGTGGCCGCTATGGGGACAGATGCAACGAGCTCTTTTTTGGTTGGGCAGGTGCAGCAGGCACAGGCACAGGTAGGCCAGTTGCAGACGTAGTTGGCACAGGCACAGACAGACCTAGCCAGAGCACAGTCACAAGCCCAGTACTACCGAGGTTTGTACCATGGTGCCGTGGCCTCGAGCCAGAGGGCTGGGAGCTTCAGGAGTCAGTCTGGGGTGCCTCACAGAGCAAGTCCATCACAGTCAGGAGCTGGCAGTGGTGGCCCACAGCAGTAGGGGTAGACACAGACCAGATTTTGTACATTTTGGGACATGTATCACTGTCCATTTGGGCATTTATTATATATGACACTTTGATTTTGAGAGAGATGGTGATATTGTACATTTGGACCTCTATTATATGATAATATATATGATGATGCAGCTTTGTGTACCTATTGCATGTGTTATGAGATGATGATTTACTTCTTTTGTATGATGTGATGTATGTGCATAGTTAGATGGTCTATCTGATGCTATATGGGATACATTTTGATATGCTGCTATATTATTAATGTTACAAATGAATGCAAAATGTGATATGAATTCTATGTGATGATGCAACTGTATATGCGATGTCTATATGATCTAATGCAAATGTATGTATATGGAACATGATTTCTATGTGATGATGCAACTGTGTACGTGATGCATTTAGCTATGTTTGTTTTTATGGTTTTTTGTGCTTTAAGATGTGATGCAAATGCTGATGTATGGATGAGCTAATGCACTGGGTGATGTATTTTACTGACTTAATTGTGTTCATGACTTAGCTCTACATATGATATGCTCCTACATGCTTTGTTTTTGTGAAGTCCAAATGTACTCTATTGACACAAGAATGACATGATGGATATGGTTGTGATAGAATGACCTAGAAACTTGACTTGATATCGTTACTCTACATAGTTTGGATAATGAGGATTGTATGGGATATGGATGCATGGATGTGTATATGGATATAGGATGGATGCTTTGCTGTTAGAGTGCTTTATTTCATCATTGGGCATTGTGTTTTTGGTACGTTTTCTGAAATGTTGTAAGTGAATACAAGCATCTAGGTATAATTGAACCGAGAGGACCTGAGTACTGCTTACATGGATTGTGATTTAGCAAGTTAATACAAGCATCTAGTCAAAATTGAATCTAGATGACCTGAGTACTTCTTGTGTTTCAACAAGCAAGGATTGCCCCTGTTCATGTTAGACCTTTGATGTCCTCGATGATCTTTTGCCGATCATGTCCTTAGACAAGGCTTCACATTACTAAAGTTTAATCCACAAATAGCAAACAAAGAAAGTAATCATGCCCCCATCATAGCATCTCTAGCTTTTGGCATCCTTGAGTAGCGTAGAAAGGTATGATAGCAAAAATTAGGAGCCGAACTGTGAACCATGTTTCTGATCTACAAAGCATATTTGCGTTGATATGTGTTTAGTTCTTGCCTTAATTTGCATAAAATCATTTGGAAGACCTTGGGTATTTGCTTTGCTTTAGATAGGTTAAGATGCTCACAGTCAAGATTTCTGCTTGAGGCACGGGTTCTACTTGCATTTGCTTGCTTGGTGAGAAGATTGCACAATCCTTATTGGGGAGACGGACCCTAAGGGACTGATCTAGTGCCTCGGGGGCTCATTGCTAAATGGCCTTGCCTACGTGACAACGCAGAGGCATCGTAGTTCGGGGTAAACCCTAATGGACCATGGATGGACTAGAAGAAAGACGACAAGAATGAAGACAAGAAAGGGGATGAATGGGACCGTGGGAGAAATGGAAGCCTCGGGGGTGCATTAGAATAATGGCCTTGCCTACGTGATGACACAGAGGCAACGTAGTTCACGGACTTGGACCAAGGACACTGACGAGAGACACTATACTAGGCTCACATTGAGGAGACGGTATGGGACAAAACCTTGGTTGACAAGGCCACAAGGAGAGGATCAAGCCATGATAGGTAACTGTCAAGTGTTTATTGTGGGACAGATATGGGTCAAATGGAAAATGAGCGAAGGAAGAATGGACTCAAAGTGATTGGATTCTCAAAGATGGAGAAGGCAGTTTATCACAAGTAATGCCTGTTTACCAGGTTTTCACCACTTGCTTTTATTTGCACGAGAAGCTAGAAAGTAAACATGACGCCTGTTTGCCAGGTTTTCATCATGATACCTATCCAAGGTGCCTGTTTGCCAGGTTTTCACCAAAGGACAATTTTTTTGTATGCTTTCTATTTTTTTTTTTTTTTTGTATTTTCTCTTTGCAACTTTTTTGATTTTTTGATTTTATTATGCCCCCTTGCATTAGGGTTCTCCTAGGTATAGAACCGGCGAAGGTGCATGCTATTGATTGGATCATCAAACAATTCTCCCTCTGATGTGGCCAACTGATATGCCCCCGATCTGTAAGCAGCTACAATCACATAGGGCCCAAGCCAGTTAGGCTCGAACTTACCTTTCTTTTCTCTGTCCTGCTGATTGCAAGGGTTCTCTTTTAAAATGAGGTCCCCAACCTTGAAGCATCTTGGTCTAACCTTGTGGTTGTAGCTTCTTGACATCATTTGTCGATAGGATTTGAGATGGTCAAAAGCTTTCTGGCGCCTTTCCTCTAGTAGCTCTAGCTCTTGTAGCCTGGAGACTCTATACTCTTCATCTGATATGAGACCTTTGAACGACACCCGAAGGGATGGGAGTTTGACCTCAATGGGAAGGATGGCTTCGGAACCATAGACAAGGGCGTAGGGTGTAGCACCTGTGGGAGTGCGTATACTGGTTCTGTAGGCCCACAGAGCAGGATTGAGTTGGACGTGCCAATCGCGACCAGCTTCATTGACAGTCTTCTTTAGGATTTTCAGAATGGTTTTGTTTGATGCCTCAGCTTGGCCGTTACCTTGGGGGTAGTATGGAGTGGAGAAACGATGTTGGATTTTGAAACGCTCACAGAGTTCCTGGACATCTTGATTTTTGAATGGTCTTCCATTATCCATTATGATGGATGAAGGAATGCCATATCTGCAGATAATGTAATTCAGAATGAAAGAGGAAATTTGTTTTCCTGTGATGGTGGTTAGGGGAACGGCTTCAATCCACTTTGTGAAATACTCAGTGGCGGTTATGATGAATTTATGGCCATTGGAAGAAGGTGGGTGAATCTTTCCCACAAGGTCAAGTCCCCACTGGCAAAAGGGCCAGGGTGTCGTTAGAGGTCTCAACTCCTGAGCAGGTGCATGAATCAGGTTCCCGTGTATCTGGCACTATTTGCACTTTTTGACGAACTGATATGAATCTATTTCCATATTGGGCTAGTAATAACCCAAGCGCATGAGTTTCTTAGCTAAGGAAGGACCGCTGGAGTGTGTTCCGCAGATCCCTTCGTGTACGTCTCGCAAGGCAGTTACGGATTCTTCTTGTTCTAGACAACGGAGTAAAGTACCATCCAGACCACGTCGGTAAAGGGTATTCGTGATAATGGTGTAACGAGAGGTTTGTCGTATGAAAGTCCGCTTTTGGTTGGAAGAGAGGTCCAATGGAAGGATATTGTCCTTGAGGTAAGTGTAGGTCTTACCGTACCAAGGTGAATCAGATCCTACTAGGAGGCAAATGGAATGGGTTTCGAGGAGATCATAAGCCGGTTGTCGAATGGTTTCTACTAAGAACTCATATCGTGACTCATGTTCAGGTATTTCAAGAAGAGAGGCTATGGTCGCCATTGCATCTGCTACTTTGTTCTCTATCCTGGGTATTTGCTCAAACGAGATGGTCCCAAAATGTTCTTTGAGGTCGTCGACCATCTGCTTGTATGGGATGAGCTTCTCATCTTTGGTCTGATACTCGTCATTGACCTAGTTTATGATAAGTTGAGAATCACCGTAGACACATAGTGCTTGGATTTTCCACTCAGTGGCCATCTTGAGACCAATTACCAAGGCTTCATATTCCGCTATATTGTTAGTGCATGGAAATAACAACCTGTAGGACTTTGGAATTGTGTCGCCTTGGGCAGTGATAAACAGGATACCTGCCCCCGATCCATGGTTGGTGTAAGACCCGTCGAAGTAGAGTTTCCAAGGAGATGTTGACAGAGTGAATAAAGACTCATCAGGAAACTCAAACTGCATTGGTGAAGTGTCCTGTAATGGTGCCTCGGCCAGTTGGTCAGCTATGATTTGCCCTTTGATGGCTTTTATGTCTACATATTCGATGTCATATTCACTAAGAAGCATAACCCACTTTGCTAGTTGACCTGTGAGAGCTGCCTTGCTGAGAAGATACTTTAGTGGGTCGATCTTGGCAATGAGTTTGACAAGATGTGCCAACATGTAGTGTCAGAGTTTTTGTGAAGCAAAAACCACCGCAAGGCACGATCGTTCTACCTGTGAGTATTGCAACTCGTAGCCCACTAAGGTTCGACTGATGTAGTACACAGCTCTTTCCTTGTTCTCATAGTCTTGCTATGCTAGGAGAGCCCCAAGAGCGGTAGGTGTAGCAGATATGTAGAGAATTAAGGGTTTTCCTTGGATCGGAGGCATGAGTATAGGAGGATTCATAAGGTACTCCATTAGCTTGTTGAATGCCTCTTCACACTGCTCATCCCATTTAAATGGAATGTTCTTATGCAGGAGATGACTGAAAGGTTGGCACTTGTCTGCCAGCTGTGAGATAAACCTGCGGATGGCCTGTAGCTTGCCCTGTAAGGATCTCAACTGTGTTAGAGTTTTGGGCGGTGGCATGTCCATTATTGCCTTGACCTTGGCCGGGTCTACCTCTATTCTGTTTGCTGACACGATGAAGCCTAGCAGCTTGCCTGATGTTACCCCAAACACACATTTCTTCGGGTTCAATTTGACTTGGAATTGATCCAACCGTTGAAAGACTTTTTCTAATGTGTCCAGGTGTGAGTCCCTTGTGAGAGATTTTGCCAAGATATCGTCAACATAGTCTTCCATAGTTACATGCATCATGTCATGGAATATAGTTGTCATGGCCCGCTGATATGTAGCACCTGCGTTTTTCAGCCCAAAAGGCATGACATTCCAGCAAAAGGTACCCCATGGACAAGTGAAAGCTATTTTGTGTTGATCCTCAGGTGCTATTTTGATTTGGTTATATCTGGAGAATCCATCCATGAGTGATAGCATTGTATGTCCTGCTGTAAGGTTGACTATGATGTCAATGTTTGGCAACAGAAAGTCATCTTTGCGGCATGCCTTGTTTAAGTCTCGAAAATCATTGCATAGTCGAACTCGGCCATCTAGTTTAGATACTGGCACAATGTTTGATATCCATTCAGGATAGTCTATGGCTCTGATGAACCCCACATCTAGCAATTTCTTGAGTTCTTCCTTGACCAGAAGGGCTATATGAGGATGCATCTTTCTCAGCTTTTGTTTTATGGGCTTCACCCCTGGATCTAATGGCAAATGATGTAGAATTAGGTTTGGGTCCAAACCCGGCATGTCTGCATATGACCAAGCAAAGCTGCCTCTCTTCTTCTTAAAGAATGGTACAAACCTGGTTTTCTCAGGTGGTGTGAGAGATTTTGCAAAGTGGATGATCTTGGGTTGCTCTTCGGTTCCAATATTCATTGGCTCCGTTGGTTCCACCACAATTTGTGACCTTTCCTGATACATATCACTAGGGAGGGTGTCAAGCATTCCATCGTCAGGTGCCACAGTTGGGTTTTCACCTTCGGATACGTCCTTTCTTTTTACTGTTTTATGATCTGACACTGCCGTACGGCGGTTTTCACCGTCAGATCCATTTTTTATCTTAATATTTTTGTGACTAGAAGGCTTGGCACCCTCCCCGAAGTAAGCCACGGTATTGAGTTTGATAGCAAAACCTGCTTTATGATCTCCTTTTGGTAAGTGATCCCTAAGTTCCATATAGTCAATGTAGGCATCATCGTTCTAGAACATATCTAATTGGGGGGTTCCTTGCAGATCCCAGTCAATAAGCTCAGGATGCAAGAGGGGAAGGGAGTCAGATGAGAGACCTGATTCATTAATGGTGTGGATGGAAATGTTAGGAGCATAGGTGGGGGTAGTGTTCTGGGTGGTACTTTCCTCCAAGTTGTTTATCGCAATGGAATCAAAACTTTCCTCGAAAGCCATAATCTCAGGGAGGGGCAAATCAGACTCTAGTGGTCTGTCCCGTTGCATTTGTCCCTCATGGTAGGGGCTAAGAGTTTGGATGGTGTCAACCTCTTTGTCATCGTAGGAGTGCTCTATTAGCTCATCCCACTCATACTCATTTGAATCATCTGAATCTGTTTCACTATCCACTTGTAGCATTTGGATTGTCTCCACAAGACAGGCATTTTCCTTGGCTTTACCCTTGCCTTTGTATCCCAAGCCAGTGGTGTTTCTAGCCGAAGAGGATGAAGAAGGTTGTATAGGTTCAATGATTCCTTGTTTTCTAAGGCTGATAGGGCCTTGTCCTTCATACCCCATCCTGTGCAAGATAGTCTCACCTTGTCCATAAAGTTCTGTAGGGAGTCTAGGTGGATCTTGGGGCGTGTTTTCTTCTTCAGCATAAAGCCATTACAGGAGATCTCGCTCCTCTGATTCATCAGATAAGGTCCCCCATTTTACAAAGGGATTTGCGGGAGTTATAGGAGGAGCAGATGGCTTTGGAAAATGCCTGGGTTGATGCTTGGGTTGGCCAAAAGAGCGAGGAGACAAAGGTAGTTTTGCAAGGTTGAGGCTGTGCTCAATGGAGTATTCCCCCACGCCATTTTCTTTTATGGTGATTTTCATTGGTTTGGGTCGGGAGGAGGAAGCTTCAGCAGTATGGTCCTGTTGCGGGGTAGGGGAAATGTGGGCTCTATTGTTGGGTATGACACATTCGGGTTTGCTTGGAAAGAATTGCAGTGTTGGTAGGGATCAGGGTCGCCTTGAATGGTAACTTGCTTGCCATTGTGCAGGAATTTAATGCATTGATGATAGGTTGAGGGGACAGCCTTCATGGCATGGATCCAGGGTCTCCCTAGGAGGATATTATAAGCAAGCTCCCGATCGAGGACTTGGCACACCACATCTTTGATTACCGGTCCCACTTGAATAGGTAGGATAACCGTGCCTTTTGTGATTCTTTCCTCCTCGTCATAGGCTTTGATGGTAATTTTCCTTCTTGGATCAACTACCTGTTCGGAGAACTCCAATGCAAGGACTAGCTTCAACGTGCAAATATTTAAACCGGCACCCCCATCAATGAGAACTCTCTTGATGCAGTGCTTGTGTACGAATGCGACAATGTGTAGGGGGGTGTTGTGGGGTTGAGATACGGAAAGGTCATCTTGCTCAGTAAATGATATGGAAGTGGAGGAGGTCAGATTGCCTACCATGGTCTGAAACTTCTCTTGGGCTAGGTTAGTGGGGACAGTAGTTTCCACTAAGGCTTTCTCGAGAATCTCCTTATGAGAAGGAGATAGACGCAAGAGCTCCAATATAGAAATGTGAGCCGGGGTTTTCTGTAACTGGTCGATGACATTGTATGGATAGGAGTTGGACGGAGATGGTGACGACCTTGGAGGGGTGGTATTGATCGTGACTTTACCACTGCAGGTAATTATACTACAACCAGTTCTGTTAGGTCCTGGTTGTTGGTTGGGGGAGATGACATTGACCTGCAGAATATGTTCTGAAATGCAGTTAATGGTGTACTCAAATGGAATGCTTGCATAGTTAGCATTACTCGACCCGCTGTTCTGATTTGGCTAGTTGCGATTGTTGTCGTTATTGGTATTGCCATTAGAGTTGTTGCCATTGTGACCATTGTTGTTGTTGTGGCCGTTGTTGTGATTGTTGTTATACGGCCTGTTGTGATTCAGAAGAGGATCCCGGTAGGCCACATGAGATTCATTGGAGGTATGCTATTGTGTTCCTCCCTAATTCTGATCCAGTATATCCTGTATGACATTCTTAAGACGGATACAATTGTTGGTTGTGTGCCCCCTTCCTCGATGATACTCACAGTAGAGAAATTTCATTGTTAGCCAACAACTTTCTGAGGGCAGACTCTTGAGATTCTCCTAACGGTGTGAATTTCCTCCGTGGATTGGAATTGAACCAAAGTCTAGGTTCCCGAGGGGGGGTTTGTTGAGTGCACCGTTATTTGCTTCTCCCTTAAGAGTGAATATGGGTTGTTGTTTAGGGGCTGCCGCCTTGGCGTCCACTACTCCATCGTTGACCACATTCTTGTTCTTGGTCCAAAATTTTGACTTATCCATTGTATAATTGGAAGGAGGTGTGTCCTTGTAGAGCTTGAGAGTTCCTTTAGTGATCATAGCTTTTTCAATGAATAGGCCCATGTCAATGACTTTGGCGAATGATGTGGACAAACATTTCCAATAGTTGCTTCTCAGGCATGTCGTAAGAACACTTACTAGCTAGCTGTCTCCATCATTGTAAGAAGGTGGCGAATGACTCACCACTCTTTTGTTTGGTGTTGCATAGATCTAGCATAGATACCTCGTGTTCTATGTTGTAAGAGAAGTGCGTTATAAATTTATTGACAAGTTCATCAAAAGTTTTGATTCCTGGTGGGAGACGCGAGAACCACTCCATAGCTTGACCTCCTAAAGATCTTGGGAACAGTCTCATTAAGTAGGTCTCGTTGTGAGCTACTTCTAAACATGCTGCAGTGAATTCCCTGATATGATCTCTAGGGTCCCCCTTCCCTTTATATTTGTCAAATTTCAGAATTCTGAACTGATAGGGGAATGGGTTCATGACCAAACTTTTGTCAAAGGGGTATGGTGCTATATCTTCCAAAGAGTAGTTCTTGGAACTTGTACCGATCTTAAGGTTGGATATTTCTAGCTTTAGACTTTCAATTTGTTGTCTCACATCTGCCATAGGAGCATTTTGATCTATGGGTTGCTTTCCTCTATCATTGGCATGGGGGACCGCGTCATTTGTGCCCCTCTCATGTGCATGTGGGACTGTGTCATTTGTGCCCCTCTCATGATCATTGTCGGCATTTTCCATGATGGAGCTAATGTCAAAGTCTGCGGGGAGTTTGATTCCGAGACTAGCAAGATGATGGAAATATTTATGGGGGTCTTCAAGGATCATCTTCTCTCGACGCATTGGAATTTTCTATCTTGCATGTGCGCTACCAATTCTTCATGAGAAATCTCTTCTTCACCATCATGTGGTGGAAGAAGGTGATTGGATGATTCGGCCATTTCTATTTGTTTGTTGTATTGGGATCGAGTAAGAACCATGCAAGGTGACGCGGGATGGAGGAGGTGAGGACTAGAAATTCTGGCAAGGTGCCGACTAAGACTGTAATGAATGGGATATCTAGGACAAGACTTGGACAAAGGGGGTTCTCGCTAAATGACTTCAAGTAAGACGGTTGACACAAGACTCTAGCCACTAGCAAGGGTAGTCGATACCAGTCTTACTGTGTAGGGCTTAGTCGTTCAACAAGACTACTAGCAAAGGTACTGTGACCTACTAGGCTTACGTGAATTCACTAATGAAACGAAGAAGGACCTATGTCAAATTGGTATGGGATAGAATGACTTTGGGACAAGAGTGACTTGGACAGAAAGTGAATGGGACGATTGACGAAAGAGAGAGAGTTGGGTGAAATGGATGAAGACTGACTGCAAGGTTGACTCTGACCTCAGAAAGTGAAACTAGGCTGAAATGGGTGCCCCAAATAGTTGAAGATAATTTCTCAAAAATAGGGCAAATGCTCACTGTCACACATGCGCAGAAACAGATGCGCAGCAAGAATTGACAAATGCGCTGTAAGTCACAGTGTATGCGCAGCTCTGGTAAATTATGTATGCGCAGCAACAGTGCACAAATGCGCAGTAAAAAAAGTATATGCACAGCAAGTCATTGTAAAAGCGCAGCAAGTCGCTGTAAATGCACAGCAGGAATGTGTAAATGCGCAGCTCTAGTATTTTTGCAAAATTTTTGGATTTTTCTCTGTTTTTGGTATTCTTTGGCTGGAAAAGGTCTTCCTGATCTGATATTATGAATTAATTAGCAAGAAAGCACAACAAGCACAAAGAATAGTTTGTAGTTTTCCATTGTTTTTGTAGTTTTTTCGACTCTATTTTGGACAAAAGCAAGCACAAAATCCTAGGCGAGAAATGGATTATAAGGGATTTGGGCCACTAAAACAAAAGGTATTTAATCCAGGCAACCGTTCAAGTGGTTACACATGCGGCGGCACTACTCTCCGTTATGGAGTCTCCCAGCCTCAAAGGGTTACGCCTGAGAGGGTTTTGGGGGAGGTTGGTCGTCGGTGTAACATAACAGCACTCGTTGCAAGAGGTTTTCACCTCAAGCACAATTTATTTTAAGTGGCTCGGTAGGGCTTGGCATTAGCCTATTACCACTCAGGGTCGTTCCCGCTTGGACAAGCGTGCATCCAAGGGCAGGCCCCTCCTAAAGGTTAAAAAAATAGAATGACAAGTCTGGCACTCTGATCACCCAGAAGAGGGGAGAGCATAAGCCTATTGTCATTTGCAAGCATAGAATACACTGATTAATCCACCCTAGTTAAAAGTGAAAAACTAAATGGGCTAATCTACTCAAACAGAACTTTGAAGTGATTTCAACAATATCGTAGTGGTTCAATTTTAAATCCCAGAAAGCAGTGGTGAGTTCAGTTTTAAATCCACGTAGCACGAGATTGTTAACTTTGAAATTCAGGTCTCACGATATAGCAATAGTTCATTTTAACTTCAGAATCAGTGATGAGTTCAATTTTTAAACCACGTAGCACGAGATTGTTAACTTTGAAATTCAGGTCTCACAATATAGCAATGGTTCATTTTAACTTCAGAAAGCAGTGATGAGTTCAATTTTTAATCTTAGATAGCAATAACTTGGAAGGTGTTTGCAATGCAAGCAAGAAATAGTCCAGTTACTTCCTCCCTAATTAGAACTAGATGAAGATTTGAATGAACAACAATTTTACTTGCTCCCTGAAAATGAAATGTGAACTAATTAGATGCAACTACATGTGACTAAACCCGAGCCTATCCTGCAAAACCGCTCCAGCAAACACCTGCGAAAGGGTTAGTGTTAGCAAATTCTCTTAGGAAAGTACTAAAACCATAGCCTGTTACAAATGCGCAGCTTCAGTGATCAGATGCACAGAAATGATCAACAGAAGCGCAGTATTGATGAATGTGCCGCAATATTGAACATATGCGCAGTTTAAATGAATAAATGCGCAGTATTAATATATGCACAGCAACAGTCTTCAGAAGCGCTGTGAAAAACAACAGATGCACAATATAGATAAATGTGTCGTAACAGTGCACAGAAGCGCCGCACAAATACACATATGCGCAGAATCAACAACAGCGCCGTAACAGTCTTTATATGCGCCATGGAAATGAACAGATGCGCCAAATTAATCTGTGCGTGACTTTGCATAACCTGTACGGAACCTGCCTTCAAAAAAGCTCAAAAAATGGTAAAAGAAAGGGGCAAAGGCCCCACGGTGGGCGCCAAAAATGTAAGGGTAAAATGCAGATCAATCAAATGAATTAAACAAGACCTAAACATCAATAGAATAGAGAAACAAGAAAGGTTCAATAAACAAGGCAATGTACAAATACAGTGCAAACCTCTCCCGTTTCGATGCTTCTGTTGTCCGCCTATCACAAATCATCCTTTCGCAGATGAGATGAGCCCTCAAAGAGTGCAATCTTTTAAAGCTGTTTGTAGGAAGTCGATGGTGAATGGCTATGGTGTGATATGCAATGAAGGTGAGTTCCAATGCAACAATGGTGATCTCAAGCTTGTATGTGACAAAAGGGTGCCAAAGGCACACTGGTGATATTTCTGCAGAGTAACGATATCAAAAGCCTGGATGATTAGAATGGAGGAATGAAGCTTCATTTATAGACTTGGAAGAATGGGAATCAACGGTTGAGAGGAGATATGAAGATCAACGGCTGAGGATGGTTGAGGAATGTGCAACCAGTAGAAATGTGACAAGTGTCCCAGCTCCATCATGAAAGAGGGGATGTGACAAAATTGATTGGAGAGTTAACTCCATTGACTGGTCTGTTAACAGATTTGATTGATCAGTTAGAAGAGTGGATTATGGAACTGACTGAATTGATTGAGGATTTGACTCAATTGACAGGTTAGTTAACAAATTTGATTGATTAGTTAACTAACCTCTGATTGGAGAAGAAATAGGTCATGTGGGTGAGGGAAAATAAGGTAATTAAATATTAAATATATTTAATTACATGTGCAACCTGATGAGGTGGACAAGGTGAGGTGGAAAAGGTGAGGTTTAAAGGTGATGTGGATTTTTGAAATTAGAACTTAGGATAGAGGAATTAGGATTAATTAAATAATTTATGATTATTTAATTATGTAGGACATTTAGAAGAATTTTAATTAAATAAATAGAATTTATTTAATTATGGGATAGTGAATCGATTAAATAAATTTGGAATATTTATTTAATTAATAGAAGAAGGGAATAAATATTTAGAATATTTATTTAATTAATAGAAGAAGGGAATAAATATTTAGAATATTTATTTAGGATGATTTGTGTCATTTTTAGGCGTATACAAAAGAAACCCTCTGCAGAGGTGGGATAACATATCTCTTGAGCTACTGTGTATCCTTTTATTCAAAAGCCCTTCTACGGAAGGTGAGATGGTGTATCTCTTGAGCTAGTGCACATCCTTTTATTACAAAATTCCTCCACAGAGGCGGGGTTGGATCTTGAGACTATCCTCCCTTAAGTGCATCTTTGGCAATTATTGTGGCATAGGCCCAACTGTCAGGTGTGTCTGCAACATGTTTGAGATGGCGGGACCTAGCAATAAGCTCCTTCCATTGCACGTGTTTGTCGTGTATAAGACATATAGTATGTCTATGGCATGCTATACAGCACTCATGTATTTTGTGTGTCTTCCATGTGTTTTCTCCCTTGTCTAGTGTAAAGGGTGTGGCGATGAGTCCCCCCTACACTTGGGTTTTGTATGGCATGTTTTCCCCCTAGTGTAGTGTAAAGGTGTGTAGCGATGAGTCTCCCCTACACTCGGGTTTTGTATGGCATGTTTTCACCCTAGTGTAGTGTAAAGGGTGTGGTGATGAGTCCCCCATACACTCGGGTTTTGTATAGTGTGTTTTCCCCCTATTGTAGTGTAAAGGGTGTGACTATGAGTCCCCTCTACATTTTGGGGCTTTGTGTTGCAATTTTATTTCCATGCATATATATTATGAAAATAAAAATGTTATATTAGTGTATTCATCATGTTTTGTATGACTCCTCTCATGTCTTCATCGTGTTTTGCATGTATTTAATACTGTCTTCTATGTGTCTTGCATGCCTATTACTGTCTTCATTATGTTTTGTATGTCTGCAATGTGTCTTCTAGTGCTTACTGGTGATGGTGGTTTTAGCACGCAACAATGCAGGTGTGATTGTTGGTTTCACACCTCTCTTGAAAAGTATCTTACCCTAGGTAAGACTAGTCCAAGGATAATACAACTAGGTCTTAGCTTGCTTGGAATCTCTCAATTGGTATGTTCTAGTTGTTCCTACAAGGGGTCTTACATGTAATTTACAAATCTTTAGGTTTGGAGGCAACAAATACACATAAACCCTTTTATGATTTTCAACTGATAAGCAAGATAAAGTGTTGCTGAAATTCTTATTCTAATAGTTAACAATGGTTTTCAAAGAAAATGCAAAAGGTTAGGGTTTTAGAAGGATCCTAAGTGACATTCACAATGTAGAGGTTATCTTCACCAGAAAAAATACTCCAAAACTTCAAACCAGCTTCCTAAGTTACCAAACTAGAATTGATGTTACAGTACTGCAGAAAATGGTGTTATCTTCAATGGAGGTCAAAAGATTTTTAGATCACATTCATTTGCTAAATACCCAACAAACGGTGCAACTCAACTTATGAAATGTAATTGAACTTCAGCACAAATAATCAGTCTAGGCTAACTTTACATAGCTATTTACCATCAGCAAACAACTAAAAGTATGGACTTAGAGTATTCATCAAATACTTCAGCAAACCATAAACATTACAAAAGTAACACTAATCTAACTATGGGAGAGCAAGAAGCGAACCATGAAAACCAAAATGAGCCAACACAAGACATAAATTCTCATAATTACTGCAGAAACTTGCTTTGTATTACTTCAAATGGCGTAGAGTCAACAATTCGGTATCAAATCTCTCTTACAAATAGTGGAAATGGCAGCCCTTTATATAGAAAGTAGCATACCGAGTTTTCAAATGAATGGTGGAGATTAACTCAACATCGACGGTCCAGATTACATCAATAAATACAATCATAATAGCTCACATCAATTCTCAGATTACATTTTGCTCTTTATGAAAAAGATAAAAGATAGTCCCCAAATACATTGAATCTAGTCAATTTGACTAGCCAACTCAGTATATTAATAGAAAAGAACATTTTGGAAGCAAGAAAAAGACAAAATAGAGTCACATGCTGCCCTCAATACAGCAATATACAATTGTGATGGGATTGCATCATTAGAATATTCAGAATAGTATCAAGATTCCTTGTCTAGGTCAATTTTGTCTTCACTGGCTAGCTTGTTGTGATATGTCAACCAAGCATCAAGTGCAGGATTAATGTCAGACGAGTTTGGATCCTTCAAATGATTTATCCGATAATCAAACACTTCCAGTTCCTGACTGAATTTGCCATGTATTCTTTCTATCTCTGCCCCTGACTTCTGAAATGCCTTGAAATCAGCTCTGAGGTCACGTACTGTGTCCAACCTCTCCTCCATACTAGGTGTGGCATCTTCAAAAATTACTTTATGCAACTTGTCTTTACACTTTTCGACATCAAAAGGGGCATAATCATCATAGGACACTTCCTTGCAATCCCTCAAAGAGTCATTGATGTCGTATATGACTGATCTCAATTCTTCATCAACTAGTTTATATGCTTCTTTTATGTGCTCAAAGGTTTCTTTTCTCAAAAGAAAATGTTAATACCATTGAATAGCCTTTGGCAGTTGATTCCCAGTCAAAATAATCTCTACAACTAGAGTCTAAGAGGGCAACTCTCTGATACTTTTTATCCAGGGATACATATGTGAATAATACTCATCAAAAGAATCGTATTCTTCACACAAGTCTTTCCATCCGTTATCTAATTCTACCAATCTTTTATGTGCTTGACCAGAGGCACTTATGGCTTCACATCCCATCTCAAAAACATTTAGTAACCAATTCTCTGTACCTTGGGACTTTGATCTAACCTCGCCCAATTTAGTAATTTCATTAGTAGATAGGAAAGTAGGTATTGTCCTTATATCTCCTCTTGCATCTACTGGCTTTATTAAAAATTGAAGACATGCTCAAAGTTCTTCATTTTGCTATTTCAAGTCTTTCTTGGACATTTCATCTTTGTCTAGTTGCTCCAAAATTGATGTAACTGAGCCCTTGAAATCATCCACTCTTTGAGCATGAGTAGTTGGACCTAAATCAACTGTAGATATAATATAATCTTCCGCCCTGACTTGATCTACTACTACATTAGCTGGTGGGACAACAATTTCTGCTATTCTTGATCCTGACTCATTCTTATAGATTCTTGATTGAATCTTAGCCTTTTTCTACTTCTTAGGCTTCTGAGCCTGTGACAGGATAGTGCTCAAGTCAAGTTGCATTACTTCCACCTGTGGCTCAGGGTATGCCATTCTGCCTTGTAGCCATTTAGGAGAAGAAGATTTGTTCAATTCAGAAGCTTCATCCTTGTTAATTACAGCTAGTTCTTTGAGAGGTTCCTGCTCTAGCTCTTCATTCTTCTCTAGACTTCTTTCTTCTTCTTTCTCCTCTTCGTGGGCCAAACTCTCCAGATTTGCCATTACATTCTCTTGTGTAATCTTGAAAACTTCTTCTATTTGATCTCTGTCTAGAGGACTATCAGATATGTCAATAACTTCTACATTGGCTGAAGGTTCTCGAGAGTCATCATTATTTATTTCAGTCAATGCCTCCTTTTCCTCCTCAATTGTTCTTTCAGGCTCTTGTAACCCCAACTTTGCACACACTTTCTCAATCCTGGGTAGTAGTGGTACTACCAATGAATCCATAGGTATTTGTGAAATAGGGATAGTAGAAGAGATTGCTAAGGAAGGCGTATTGACCTGTGTCAAGTTAGTCAAGACTGGCGATAAGGAGGAAGAAATGACAAGAGGTGAAGGAAAAGGTAGTGAAGGTAGAGGAAGAGGGGGTGAAAGGATGGTGGAAATGGGAGGCAATGGTAAAGAAGAAGAAGATGTAGGTGTAGTGGTAGTGGAAGGGTATGAGATGGTAAGAGTGGAGGAAATAGGGCTGCTAGAGGCACTAGAAGAAATTGCTAGTGAACAAGAGGTGTTGGTGATGGTAGAGGTGAGAGAGATGGTAGGAGATGTTTCTTGGGTTATGGAGGCTGAGGTTATTGGCAAAGTGGATGCAATGGAGGAAAGAGGAATAGAAGGGGAAGTGGCAACAGAAATAGTAGGGGTTAAGATAGTGGTGTCAACACTTTATGTAGGATGTTGGACAGTTGGAGAATTAGAATCATTCTTAGTTGTGGCATCCTCCTTATTAGCTTCTTTTACTTTCACCCTTTTGGCCTTTGAGCTCTCTCTAGAACCACTTGGCATATCTCTTTTCTTGGAAGCTCTGGTCCTGGTTGAGGGAGGTTGATCCTTCTTCTGAGGAGACCTTATAGATGGCTTCTTCATCTTCTTTGCTTTTTTAGCCAGAGATGTATGTTCTTCACTATCTGATTTCTATTTTTCAGCTAGCCTTGCCTCATCTGTGACTTGAATGGGTTCATCCTCTTCTCCCTTGGAATCCTTATCTGATTCCACTACTATGTAGGTGAGCTAAACTCCTTACCCATCTAGAGCAGCCACTTGAGCTCTCACCCAGGCCTTACTCAATCTGATTGGTTCCCTCATAACAACATCTAGGGAGCTCTCGTCTACATTTGCCCAATTTGGCAATGGGATAGGCTGATGGTATTGTGCCTCCCATGGTCCTCTGACCATAACATTTTCATCATCTTGTAACTAATCAGGGACTTCCATTATATGAAACCTTTTGATGAAGTCCAGAGGCAGCCTTGTATGTGCTTTCTTCATAACCTCATAATCATTAGGGCAATTGGCCCAAAAGTCTTCAATATGCACTTTGTGGAAAAGCTTCTTACTTACGAACCTTTCCATTACTGTATTTGGGTCAAAGTGACCCCTTGCATTGTAGTAGTGCAAATTCAGGAGCTGAAGCTCTTTGTCTGAGTGTTCTGCAGATGCCAAAGAATGGCATGCATAAAGTCCCTTGCCAAACTTGATGGGAAATTGGACATTAGTTCTATGCAAGTGTTTGAGTTTCTCTACACATGGTATTAATTGCCTAGATAGCTCTAGAAGTGTTGTCTTATCATCAGGATATCAAGGGAGTCTGTAGGCCATTCAGTGAAGCATTCTACCCTTATGTACATAAATTTCTCAAATTGGATATACCACCTGCCATATATGGTTATTTCATTCATAGCCTCAGTGGAAATCCTCAAGGTTGTGTTACCCTACAGCTTTCTGGCTATATACATTGTGAATGCATCATTTACCCTTTTGAATTGTATTAATGATTGAGATGAAGTCAGTTGTGGGTAGCATTCATATACTTTTATCTAAGTTTGTTCATCATTTCCAACTTCACCAACTTTGGTCAATCCATCATAGTGGTTCCTTCTTGCCAATGCATAGACGACATAGGATGTCCATCTGAAGTATTTGTTATGTCTGAAATTGCTAAAGGCTTCATGAATGTTGTCACTGAGGATTTGAGCCTAGTGGAACTTAGTTCCTTTCAATATCTCAGTAATTATGACAAACATCTAGTCCTCAAAGGTAGAGGCTGTAGGTAACCCATATATTCTGCTTAGGAAGGTTACTATGTCTCCGATCTCATCATGGAAGTCACTTCTGTAAAGTACTCTAGGGAGTTTACTGAGAGCAAACTTTCTGCTTTTAACCCAATGGTCATTTATATACTTTATGCATCCTTCTACATTTTTATTGTACGTTGCCTGTGATCCCTTTTTGTCTGGCATAGTCATGACCTTATGCCAGGGGATGTCAAAAGTTTCAGCTAGAGAAGATGGGGTTAGATCAGCCAAGATATCCCCATTTGCTATCTGAACTGCTCTTGTCATAATGTCATATCTGTCCGCATAGGTGGCCATTAGTTCTACACACTGTACCAAAGTAGGGAAGGCAGCTGCTTGTGCAATACCACTATCTCTGAGTACTCTAGCTCAGGGAGTTGGATTTGGACCAAAGACTCTTAGTCTAAAATCATCTAGGTCTATGTGACCTAAGTCTATGTCCCCTACATTACTCCACCCGGAGTGAATCTTGGTTTCTGGAGGGACTCCTTTGAACTCGTACTTCATTCCAGGACCGGACCTTATAAGTTTGATATACCAAGGAACCTTATAATCTACTCTTAAGTCTCAGATGAATTCTTAATGCAAATTTGTCATTTACTACCAACATGCTTTTGAAGGAAAGCTAAATCTAACTGCAATAATAATGTATGCAATCAAATATCTAATGTTGTAAGAAAATTTATGAAAATTACCATTAACAATACACTACAACGTTAATTCCATCATTTTGAACCACTTTCCTTTTAAAATTTTTAGAAAATTTGATCATTTACATGGTTTTGTGCTAATTTGAGGGTTGTTTGACCCTCAGGTAAAAAAGTGTTGAATTTGAGGTCGTTTGACCTCAGCGGGGAAATCAGGCAGGTCCGACCAAAGGATTTACTTCTATGCTTAGTGTTTAGCACAGGTTTTGATGAGTATCAACCTCTATTGGTCATCAAGTCGGTTGGTTGAGATTTCAGCTTGAAGTCTATTGATGCTCTCGTATTGATTTGTGTGACTTTCGATAGTGTCTAATTTGAGCGAGTTTTGGCAATGTCCGACTAAGTCGGTGGGAGGGTATTACAGTGTAGGTCGGAAGGGGTCGTTTTTAGCACTAAGTTGAAGTATTACTTCTGGCGGGATTTCAGGAGGCTACCGACTTTGCAGAGGAATTTGGGTCATCCAACCGAGTCAAAGACATGATCTTTTAGCACAAAGTCGAAGCGAGGGCTTTTCAGCGTAAAAGTTGTTTTTAAAGCTTGCGGGGTTTTTGAGACCTTCTGACCAAGTCAGAGAAAAGTGTTTTGGGCGCATTGATCAGACAAGTGAGTTTTTAACGCAAGATGAAACTAGGTGCTCGGCGCGGGTTTTGGATGTCTCTGACTGACCAAATGTTGGTTCATTTTGCAGGTCAGTCGGAGCTTTTTTTAGCGCCAAGAAGATCTAAGGGTTTTTTTTGCCTAAGTTTGGATTTTTTAAACAATTTGTGGCAAACCATTATCATAAAAAAATCCTAACCAGGGTTTGAAAATAAAGAAATAACCAATGACTGTACGAAAACCCTAGTTAAAACCCCACAAATACAAGTTTAAGAAAATTCAACCATTTAATTTCTTGTTTTCAAGAGAGATTCAATCGTTTAAAACCCTAACTGCTTGTAAATGGGAACTTGCATAACAGGGTTAAAACCCTACCTAGTGGAAGCGGCGGCATGTTTGGTCTACATAGGTAGGTCGCAAGTTCGAACTCAGGGCAAGTCAGCAGAAGGTGAACAAAGCTCTGAAATCTCCAGCTTGAACATGATCAAATAACTTAAAACACATGATTAATTCCCTTTTAACCTTTGCCAAAACTGCCATTAATGCGCAGGCATACGACCTGCCAGTTTAGGAATTGCACAAATTTTCCTCAGCTCGAACTCAGTGGGAAATTTGGCTACATTGGACTTGGTCAGATAGGACCACATTCAATGCTAAGCTCGGTTGGCATAATTTGTGTGTGCTTCAGGTTCATCCGACTTGCGGGCTTTTTGGGGTTGTCCAACTTAGTCAGTGATCACTAATTTTAGCGCAAGTCAGAAAAGGTCATTTTTAGCACAGAAGTCTGAAACAATGATTTTTAGCGCTAGGTCTGACAGACAAGAATTTAGCGCTAAGGTTAGAGTGATGGCAATTTAGCGCTAAGGTCCTTAAAGGGAAAACAAGGATTCATCCTAGCAGATTTTGAATCGACTTTCAATATCATCTTTCAATAAGGGTCAAAATGCACTTTAACCATTCAATCACTTATGAGATGAAGAGATCCAATGACTCTCAAGCCAAATCAAAAGAGGGGGTCTCCATTTTGAATGGGGCATGTGTGCAAGGCACAACAAATGTCGACTCTGTTGGGAAATGCTCCCGAGCATTTCGACGATAAACGTTCAGTTTGAACTCAAAATCTATGTGTTCCCCACATATTAAACAAAAAAGCAAGATACCTTATCAAAGAATCTAAGATCACTAACTAGTGCAACCATCCACATCCTGAAAACCTGAGTGTGTGTAGTTGTATTCATTCATATCCCCTAGCAACTAAGTTCACCCAAGATCCCCTGAGACAAGCTAGAAAGCTGAGATCATTCTTCCACCAAGAAATGCCCAAATTTTGAAATATTACTGAGCTTTGAAATGGATTGATGACCAGTCAAGTTTACTGGTATGATGATATTTGATGTCAATCATTTCTAGGAATGTCTTTTGTAAGTATTTTGCAGTTTGGTAGTTTCTTTATTTGCACTGTAATGGGTCTGGTGTTGAGAAACACCTTTTATTTTTACCCAATGTAGGCTAGTAACACTTAGTATCACCTGCCTTTGTCTTGATTGATAGTGCATGTGGTAGAAGAGGAAATCAGCCCTTTTCACTTGACACAAGATCACCTAGACTCGCCTAGCTACTTTAGGATTATTTAAAGTGTAAAAGATATATGGTTAGAAAATACTTCAGGTGTACCAACTAATAACTTATCTCCAATGAACAGACACCATACTCCTTGGTATAATAGCAGAACCCACAACAAAGACTAGGTGGAAACCTTGGCTTCTCGAAGGAAGACTCACAATTATTCACCCATCAAAGAAGCACTTGTAGGTCTGTACACTTGCCACCACATCAGAAACAAAGACCCCACGAAAAAGCAAGCGTAGCAAGCAAAAACAAAAGAACAACTAATATAAGCAAAGTGTCTAACACTTAAGGAAAGCAAAGACAAGAAAGAAAACTAAACTAACAAAAGCAAACAAACCCCTAACTATGTACACTAAGACGAGGCATGACTGCCTATCAGGCCTAGAAGTAGTGCTTTAGGAACTAGCCATTGACAGGCAGTGGCAGCTCCTCACCAGTAAGGCTCTTGAGTCGGTACGTGTTGTCTCCAAGGATCTCATAGATCTAATAGGGACCCAACCAAAGTTTATCAAACTTACCATGTTCTCCTCTTTTCTCATGTGCTTTATCCCAATATAGGACCAAATTAGAAATGTGGAAGGCTTTGACCTTGGCTCTTTTGTCGAACCATCGTTTTATGACTCCCTAATGTTTGGCAAAGTTTTCTATAGCAGCATCGCGTTTCTCTTCAAGATGCATTAATTGGGCCAATCTAGAGGATAATCGATCATTAGTTTCAAGGTAATCTTGCATAAATTGAAGTACCAGGATTCTCAAATGGATGGGAAAGATGGGTTGAATCCCATAGACTAGGTGATAAGGAGATGTGTTCAGGGCCGCTTTGTGTCAGATTCTATGAGCCCATAGAGCGAACCTAAGTTGAGTATGCCAGTCCCTGGGGTTTTTATCCAATAGTCTCTTAATGACCTCAAGTAGGTTTTTATTTGTTGATTCAGCTTCCCCATTCCGTTGTGGATAGTAATTAGATGAGAACTTGAGAGTAATCCCATAATCGAATGCCCAGTTAGAAAAATGTAATGATGAAATGGAAGAGCCATTATCACAAACTAAAGCAAATGGACAACCAAATCTAGTGATAATATGCTTTTCAACAAATTCAATAACTACCTCTGTGGTGCATTGCTTACAAGCTATTGCCTCAGACCATCAAGTGCAGTAATTAGTAGCAGTCAGAATATACCTGTAGCCTATAGAGGAAGGCAGACTAATCATACCGATAAAGTCGAGGCCCCACTGAGCAAATGGTCGCACCTCCACCACTGGTTGCAAAGGCATGGCTGCGTGTCGTTCTCTATGTACAGTGGTCTGGCATATATGATAGGTTCTTACATGTGAATATGCATCTTTGAACAAGGTTGGCCAGTAGTATCTGGCACGAAGAACCTGATTAGCTGTTGAGTGTGCTGACCCATGACCTGTCCCGAATCTTTCGTGAAAATTGGTTAACACTTGATTGACTTCTGACTTATCCAAACACCTTAGATTGATGCCCTCGTGATTCTTCTTGTAAAGGATTGATCCTTTTATCATGTAACTGCTACTTTTTAATTTAAGTGCTCTCCTTTGTACTGAATTTACCTAAGGTGGATAGCGCTGATTGAGTAAATAAAATATGATATCTCTGTACCACTCATCTTTTGAAACATCTTCTAACAGGTACTACTGAGAGACTAGGTTTGGCCCTACTTTAGCCATTGTTCTAGTCAAGGCTTGACCTCTTCTAATTTCATAGGTTGAATGTCTATGTCAAACTCTTGCAGTGTCGTGACCCACTTCCCTCTTCTCTCTCCCAATTCACTTTGCATCAGTAATGCTTTGACTGGTGCATCTAGGACTATGACAATTACTTGACTTCTTAGGATGTAATGATGGAATTTCTTAACTACCTTTACCAGAGTGTATGCTTGTTTTTCCACATTTAGATACATTAGCTTTGTGTCTTTCAGTGGAGTGCTCATGAAAGCAATGGGCCTTTCATCGTCAACTGACCTCTTCTGTGTCAACATTGCAGCACAAGTATGCTCTGAAGCAAATGAGTATATATGAAATGGCAAAGTGTAATTGGGACTCACCAAGACAGGTGCATTGGATATAGCTTGTTTAATTTCTGTGAAGGCAGCCTTGGCTTCTGGAGTCCAGTCCATTTTAGCATCTTTCTTCAGCATGGCGTTGAGAGGTTGAACAATTTCAGCAAACCCCATAATGAATTTACACACAAAGTTGATCTTACCAAAATATGACTTAAGTTCTTTCTTGCTAGCTGGGGGAGGTATCTTAAGTATTGCTTGGATCCGGTCTGGGTCAATAGATATTCCTTGTTCAGATATTACATGTCCCAGAAACTTTCCCTTAGTTACTCCAAAAATACACTTCTTGGGGTTGAGCAATATGCCATAATCTTTGCATCGCTGCAACACCTTTCTCAGATCTACTACATGATCCTCTCACCTTTTTGAGAACACTATTAGGTCATCCATGTAGATGATTATACATTTTCCAACCAACCCTTTGAAAGCAACATATATAGTGCACTAAAAAGTTGTGCTAGCGTTTATTAAACCAAATGACATGTGGCGGTATGCATAGATGCCCCATTTACAGGTGAAGGATGTCTTCAGTCTGTCTTTGTATTCTACCATCACCTGGTTATAACCAGAGTATCCGTCCAAGAATGACATCATCTAGGACCCATTAACAATTTGTAATACTTCATCTAAAGAGGGCAGCAGGTAATTATCCTTTTCAGATGCTTTGTTTAGATTACAGAAATCAACACAAAGTTTGATTTCTCCATTTTTCTTTCAGACTAGAACTAAATTTGCTACCCATGTGGAATGTCTGACTAGAAATATTATCCTAGCTGACAGCAACTTCTAAACTTCTTTGAAAACCAACGGCTCTAGCAGAGCATTCACTAGCCTCTACCTTTGTCTAAATGGCTTTGCTCCTAGTTTCAGTGGGATGGTGTGCGTGATGATCGAGGCATCATGTCTTTAGATCTTCATAGCTCCAAGCTATAACCTCATGATAATCTCTTAATGCATGTATGATACTTATCCTTTCTTCTTCAATACTAGCTTTCCCAATTAACACATTCTTAACATTTTCTTCCGTTCCTAAGTTAAACAGTTCACACTTTCCTCCTGGGGACTCTCCTTTTCTTTGAGTCCCTAAATTATCTACATCAAACAATCTTTCCAATTCTACCATTCCTCATGGGATCGTGTTGGTTTTCAAGTTTAGTACTCCTTCTAAATCAATTTCAGTAGGTTCCCTTTCTTCCTCATCTATTATTTGAGTAGTGAACACATCCGATGAAGTAAGGAAATTAATTATGTGTTGATCATCTTCAAAAACTTGGAAATTGGTGACATTATCAGGTACAGACAGAGTAGCCACAAACTCCACAGAGAACTTCTTTAGTCCTGCCATGGATGTTGGTTCTAATGTGCTTGCTATCTGGGCTAGAGCATTTGTAACATGATTCTGTCTTCTTGGGATGACTTGGATGTTAAAACCGTCAAAGCACTCTATCAAATCCCAAACTCTGTTCTTGTACCTATTCAATCTCTTATCATTGCAGGAGTACTATTTTCTTACTTGTTTTACCACCAACTCAGAATCACCAAATACCTGGATAATCTTGACTTTCTTCTATAATGCTAGCAACAATCCTTGCACTAAGGCTTTGTATTCAGTGACATTGTTTGTACATGGAAACTGCAGTCTTTGTGATGCAAAATATGAATTCTTGGTGGGGCTGATCAATTCAACCCCAGCACTAGACCCTTGTCTGTATCTTGAGCCATCAAATCTTAAGGTCCATAAGTGAAAGTCTTTGTTGTTATCATTTTGTTTAACCAACTTCTTTCTATCAAGTAGAGGTTCAAGTTCTTCCTTCTTTTTAACAGTTGGTTCCTTCTTTAGAATTATGGGGATGTTTAGTTGTCTTTGCACTTGTTTGACTGCCTCTTGACATAGCTGGCAAGTAAATTCAGAATGAGATGCATCATGTATACGACACCAGTTGGGCAATAGTAGCTCTTCCATTTGAACCTGCTTTCCAACAACAGTTTGATCTTGCATAAATCTGGCTATGAAATCACGAAATCCCTCAAATACCCTGGGGTCATCTTCTTTGAAGAGTCTTCTGCATCTAATTGAATGTATGCTATTGTACTCTCTGGTCTTTCTATAAGTGGTTTAGAGGGTCTTAAGAAACTCAGCATAAGGACTTCTTATGACTGACTGCTGTGTGGAATATAGACTCCCAAATCAACTTCTGAGAATAGAATCTCATTGGGTTAATTGTATTCTATGATCATATGCTTCATCTTGGGCTCTCTTTCAATATGTATCTAATTGGCCAATCCCTTCCATGGTAGCCACATGTGGGAAAAGTTAGTTGCCATATAACCATTCAAAGTTCTAGACCAATCTCTACTCAAAAGCATGGCATATTGATCTGGAATGTCCACTACTTGAATATCTATATATTGTTGTATCCTAGGATCAGAAGCTAGTTGCATGTGTATCATGTTCAATTCTCCTACCACATTTACTTCAGTCTTATCCAATTGTGTCACTTTCTGGGATGACTTGGCTAGAGTGAGCCCAAGTGCTTTACAAACTGATAGGGGCATTACATTTGTGGAAGCACCAAAATCTACTAAATAGTTATGAAGGTTCCTATTGAATATTCTGAGTGTTAAGAAGAAAGGGGGACTTTCCCTCTTGTCTTTATATAGTGTCATCTTTTGTTCCACATCAGTCACATGTATTCTTTCTTTCCCCTTATCAATGCTATCTTTGGTGATATTCTCCTTTGGTATATAATCAGTCTTAGTTCTAGCACCTAGGTCTTGAATGAAAGATGTCCTAACCTCAGGTATCTTAAATAACTCATATACAGAAAGACTGACCTTCATTTTCTTAAGTTCCTCAGCTACATACTGCCTGATTTTTACTATGTCAGATCGCTGGGAATTTTCTGCAGTAGTACCCTGGTATACTGATTGATGGGGAACTTTTGGTGGTTCAGGATTATTGGTAGCTTTTGGGTTAGGTGGAATTTGATAGCTATTTGGAGGGATGGAAGTGGTGAAAGGACCTTTAGGCTTGCTACTTCTCAGGTTGTAAGGAGTCTTATTGTATTGTTGATATGCATTAACTTCTTCAGACTCTTCTTCCTCAGGCTGATTATCATCTTGGAATGGAAATGTGTAACTATCAAGGACTAGAGCGGTATCATACCTTTGAGAAGGGACAATTTTGTACCTTGTTGGTGGGGTCACCTAATTTTTAGCATTTTGAATCTCCATCTGGAAGATACTGGATGCAATCTAGAATACTATGCAGTCTAGTTTAGAATGAGCATTCATGTTGTACAGTCTGCACCAAGTAGATAAAGTTGCTTTAGCTAACATCACATGACCCAGGGGCCTAGTATCATTGTTCTGATTCTCCAAAGGCGTAGGCACCCCTTTGTTGTTTGGTCTGGTGTTCGAGGATCGATTCAACTACTGCTAAAAGTTTTGATTTTGGTACTAATTCTGATTTGAGAATTGGTTTTGATTTTGATTTTGGGAGTACTAATGATTCTGGAAATGCTTCTGATTATGTCCCCTCTACTGCAGGTAAGCATTCTAGTTCTTGAGGAGAGTGACCTCGATAATGAGCTTCTTCATTTGTTCAACCAGCTCTTTGATATCATCTTTGTCTTCTTTGGCTTTGGCTATTTCTAAAGACTGAAGGAAAGGCATTTGGGCTGGAGGCATTTCAGCTATTGGGTTGCCTGGGTGGATTACTAAGGCTTGTGTTGCAGCTAGGTTTGGAATTGGATTCATCATAGGGGTATGATTGGCCAATGCATGATTTATCATGGGTATTTGATTTGGCATGGCAATAAGTCCCATATGATTCAGTGGACCAGAGGCTGTCTGTCCTAGCTGGGTACTCACAGTGACAGCAATAGAATATGCTCGAGCTAAAGTAGCAGGTATTAGGTCAGCTCTCCTTGCAAACATGGAGGTAAGTTTATGTAGGCTAGCATAGTAAATGGGTAGGGCTACAACCTGATCTACAGCATAAGGAGCCTGCAAATGACTGTAAGCTTTCTGGAATCTATTGTTAAAGGAACTTATCATCTCACCTTCATCCCGATGAATCTCCACGAAAGATCGATAAAGATTAGTTGGGGTGGTAGGCATACGAAACCTATCTAGAAAAGCAGTCTTTAGGTTCTGCCATGAATTTATGGATGCTACAGGGAGATTAGCAAACCAGTAATAAGCTTCTTCCTGCAAAGAATAAGGGAACAACTTGCATTTCACATCCTCATATTATACTTGCAACATGAACATGTTAGCTTCAAAGATCTTAATGTGCTCATCTACAGTCCTATCAGGATCATTTACTCTAAACTTTGAGCAGAACTTATCTGGGTCTTTTGGCATATCATGGTAATCATTCAACAAAAAAGGAGACTCGTTATTCCCTACAAAGAAGGCCATGTTGGGAGGATTAATGGGAGCTGCAGCAGTGTTCCTAGGGGCTGACTGAGCTCACAGGGCTCTAGGTATTCCTTGATCTCTTCTTGTTCGTCTGAATTCTGCTAGGGACAACAGCTCTTCTCCAGTTGAGCTGGATCTAGTGTGTCTCTGTCTAGTTCCCAGACTTGCTAATTTTTAGTAGAGGGAAAATAGGGGCCCTCCATCTAGCTCCAATTCTGTTCATGGTGCTTTTAGCACGCAATAACGTAGGTGTGATTGCTGGTTTCACACCTCTCTTGAAATGTATCTTACCCTAGGTAAGACTACTCCAAGGATAATACAACTAGGTCTTAGCTTGCTTGGAATCTCTCAATTGGTATGTTCTAGCTGTTCCTACAAGGGGTCTTACACGCAATCTGTAAATCTTCAGGTTTGGAGGCAACAAATACACATAAACCCTTTTATGATTTTCAACTGATAAAGAAGATAAAGTGTTGCTGAAATTCCTATTCTAATAGTTAACAATGGTTTTCAAAGAAAATGCAAAAGGTTAGGGTTTTAGAAGGATCATAAGTGACATTCACAATGTAGAGGTTATCTTCAGTAGAAAAATACTCCCAAACTTCAAACTAACTTTCTAAGTTACCAAACTAGAATGGATGTTACAGTGCTACAGAAAATGGTGCTATCTTCAATCGAGGTCAAAAGATTTTGAGATCACATTCATTTGCTAAATACACAACAAACGATGCAACTCAACTTATGAAATGTAATTGAACTTTAGCACAAATAACCAGTCCAGGCTAATTTTACATAGCTATTTACCATCAGCAAACAACTAAAAGTATGGACTTAGAGTATTCATCAAATACTTTAGCAAACCATAAACATTACAAAAGTACAACTAATCTAACTATGGGAGAGCAAGAAGCAAACCATGAAAACCAAAATGAGCCAACACAAGACACAAATTCTAAGAATTACTGCATAAACTTGCTTTGTATACTTCAAATGGCATAGAGTCAACAATTCGGTATCAAATCTCTCTTAAAAATAGTGGAAATGGCAGCCCTTTACATAGAAAGTAGCATACCGAGTTTTCAAATGAACGTTGGAAAATAACCCAACACCGACGGTCCAGATTACATCAATAAATACAATCATAACAGCTCACATCAATTCTCGGATTACATTTTGCTCTTTATGAAAAAGATGAAAAATAGTCCCCAAATACATTGAATCTAGTCAATTTGACTAGCCAACTCAATATATTAATAGAAAAGAACATTTGAGAAGCAAGAAAAAGATAAAATAGAGTCACATGTTGCCCTGAATACAACAATTTACAATTGTGATGGGATTGCATCATTAGAATATTCAGAATAGTATCAAGATTCCTTTTCTAGGTCAATTTTGCCTTCACTGACCAGCTTGTTGCGATAAGTCAACCAAGCATAAAGTGCAAGATTAATGTCAAACGGGTCTGGATCCTTCAAATGATTTATTCGATAATCAAACACTTCCAGTTCCCGACTGAATTTTCCATGTATTCTTTCTATCTCTACCCCTGCCTTCTGAAATACCTTGAATTTAGCTCTGAGGTCACTTGCCTTGTCCAACCTCTCCTCCATACTGAGTGTGGCATCTTCAAAACTTACTTTATGCAACTTATCTTTACACTTTTTGACATCAAAAGGGGCATAATCATCATAGGATGCTTCCCTGTAATCCCTCAAAGAGTCATTAATGTCGTATATGACTGATCTCAATTCTTCATCAGCTAGTTTATATGATACGTTTATGTGCTCAAAGGTTTCTTTTCTCAAAAGTAGTTGTTGATACCATTCAATAGCATTTGGCAGTTGATTCCCAGTCAAAATATTCTCTACAACTAGAGTCTGAGCGAGCAACTCTCTGATACCTTTTATCTAGGGATACATATGTGAATAATATTCATCAAAATAATCACATTCTTCACATAAGTCTTTCCATCTATTATGTAATTCTATAGTCTTTTATGTGCTTGACCAGAGGCACTTATGGCTTCACATCCCATCTCAAAAATGTTTAGTAACCAATTCTCTATACCTTGGGACTTTGATCTAACCTCACCCAATTTAGTCATTTCATCAATAGACAAGAAAGTAGATATTGTCCTTATATCTCCTCCTGCATCTACTAGATTTATCAAAAAATGAAGACATGCTCGAAGTTCTTCGTTTTGTTGTTTCAAGTCTTTCTTGGACATTTCATCTTTGTCTAGTTGCTCCAAAATTGATGTAACTGAGCCCTTGAAATCATCCACTCTTTGAGCACGAGTAGTTGGACCTAAATCAACTGTAGATATAATATAATCTTTCGCTCTGACTTGATCTACCGCTACATCAGTTGGTGGGACCACAATTTCTGCTATTCTTGATCTTGACTCATTCTTATAGATTCTTGATTGAATCTTAGCCTTTTTCTGCTTCTTAGGCTTCTGCACCTGTGACAGGATAGTGCTCAGGTCAAGCTGCATTACTTCGACCTATGGCTCAGGATATGCCATTCTGCCTTGCAGCCATTCAGGAGCAGAAGATTTGTTCAATTTAGAAGCTCCATCCTTGTCAATTACAGCTAGTTCTTTGAGAGGTTCATGCTCTGGCTCTTCATTCTTCTCTAGACTTCTTTCTTCTTCTTTCTCCTCTTCGTGGGCCAAACTCTCCAGATTTGCCATTACATTCTCTTGTGCAGTCTTGAAAACTTCTTCTATTTGATCTTTGTCCAGAGGACTATCAGATATGTCAATAACTTCTACATTGGCTTAAGGTTCCCGAGAGTCATCATTATTTACTTCAATCAATGCCTCCTTTTCCTCCTCAATTGTTGTTTCAGGCTCCTGTAAAACCAAATCTGCATACACTTTCTCAATCCCGGGCAGCAGTGGTACTGCCAATGAATCTGTAGGGATTTGTGAATTAGGGATAGCAGAAGAGATGGCTAAAGAAGGTGTACTGACCTGTGTCAAGGGTAGTCAAGACTGGTGATAAGGAGGAAGATATGATAGGAGGTGAACGAAAAGGTAGTGAAGGTAGAGGAAGAGGGGGTGAAAGGATGGTGGAAATGGGAGGCAATGGTAAAGAAGAAGAAGATGTAGGTGCAGTGGTAGTGGAAGGATATGAGATGGTAAGAGTGGAGGAAATAGGGCTGCTAGAGGCACTAGAAGAAATTGCCAGTGAACAAGAGGTGGTGGCAATGGTAGAGGTGAGAGAGGTGGCAGGAGATGTTTCTTGGGTTATGGAGGCTGAGGTTATGGGCGAAGTGGATGCAATAGAGGAAAAAGGAATAGAAGGGGAAGTGGTAATAGACACAGTATAGGTTAAGACAATGGTGTCAACACTTTGTGTAGGAGGTTGGGTAGTTCAAGAATTAGAATCATTCTTAGTTGTGGCATCCTCCTTATTAGCTTTTTTTACTTTCACCCTTTTGGCCTTTGAGCTCTCTCCAGAACTGCTTATCATATCTCTTTTCTTGGAAGCTCTAGTCCTGGTTGAGGGAGGTTGATCCTTCTTCTGAGGAGACCTTGCAGATGGCTTCTTCATCTTCTTTACTTTTTCAGCCATAGATGAATGTTCTTCACTATCTGATTTCTATTTTTCAGCTAGCCCTGCCTCATCTGTGACCTGAATGGGTTCATCCTCTTCTCCCCCAGAATCCTTATCTGATTCCACTGCTGTGTAGGTGAGCTAAACTCCTTGTCCATCCAGAGTAGCCAATTGAGCTCTGACCCAGGCCTTACTCAATCTGATTGGTTCCCTCATAACAACATCTAGGGAGCTCTTGTCTACATTTAACCAATTTGGCAATGGGATAGGCTGATGGTATTGTGCCTCCCATGGTCCTCTGACCATAACATTTTCATCATCTTGTAACTAATCAGGGATTGCCATTATATGAAACCTTTTCATGAAGTCCAGAGGTAGCCTTGTATGTGCTTTCTTCATAACCTCGTAATCATAAGGGCAATTGGCCCAAAAGTCTTCAATATGCACTTTGTGGAAAAGATTCTTACTTACGAACCTTTCCATTACTCTATTTGGGTCAAAGTGACCACTTGCATTATAGTAGTGCAAATTCAGGAGCTGAAGCTCTTTGTCTAAGTGTTCTACAGATGCCAAAGAAGGGCATGCATAAAGTTCTGTTGTGATGTTCACAACACGCCCCATTATGTTCCTTAGCAAAATGGGGACCCCTGCTGTCGCTTTGCTTTTTGCTTCTACTTGTTTTTTTCTGCTTTCGGGCGGTTTGGTAAAAATGAGTCAGGTGCATCATCATCATGATATTGGATGAGGTTGGTCATCATCATGAGGTCAGTTTGTCAAAGTTCATATTTTGTTTCTGTGACCTCATATTTAGAAAGAGCTTGAAATTCCATGCAGGTTTGCCTTTTACATCACTTGAAAATTCGTCCATATGAGGGAGTTATGAGCAGTCAAAGTTTTGGTCAAACCTGATAATCGCAAGTGATCATCATTTTTTTTCATGTTGTCAAGGTCATCATGATCTTGGTCTATCACCCGATAAAAATCATGCAGTCGCAATATCCGGACGTCAATCTTAGGTGATAGCGCCCTTTACCTGTCAAATGACCTTATGAGCATCGTGAGCATCATGATTTTAGGAGGGTCACATTTTATAAACTCAGTTTTGCTGTATGAAGAACATCATCATCATATTTGAAACGCCCCCCCGATAATATCCTGAGGTTCAAATATCCGGACGTCAACTTTAGGTCATAGTAAGCTTTCCCCGTCGAGCGGTCTTTTGTATCGCGAGCATCATGCTGATATTTTAACATTACCCGATATTATAATATCATGCTGATATTAAATATCACCCTGACTTAGAAAATCCACCATCTGCATAATTTGCATGCGCATGCCAAATATCCTGATGATCATCATCATCCTGATCTTTCACAAGAGGGTCATATTTGCTGAAATTCGCTAAGATGATGATGACGTCTTCATATCCTCCTGATCTCCTTTTGCATGATCATGATGATCACCCTATCTTTTAAGGGAGGCTGATATTCCATTCCTCAACAGCATGATCATATTTTAAATATCACCCTAGCGCAAACCTGATGATGACCTCAACTCATCTTCATGCTTTGAAGATGGAAAATGATGGTTACGTCATCATGATAATTCGATGAGGAGGATCATCATATTTTTTTATCCTGTCATATTGACAAGATCATCATGATCTTGTTTGTCTACCCGATATTTCGTGAAGTCCTCCTGCCGAGAAATATGACCTTTTGCAAATATCCTGATGATCATCATCATCACATTTCCTTTCGGCAGGATATTTTCTAAAACATGATCCGGTTTGCGAATATGATGATGACGTCATATTTTAAGTTTAACAAAGGCCCCGGATATCATGATGACGTCATCCCGATCTGATAAACGAAGAAGCAAATATCCTGATGATCATCATCATCACATTTCCTTTCGGCAGGATATTTCCCAAAACATGATCCGGTTCGCGAAATATGATGATGACGTCTTATTCTAAGTTCAACAAAAGCCCCGGATATCCTGATGATCATCATCATCCTGATCTTTCGAGAGGGTTACCTTGGCCGCAAAGGGGTCATATTACATTCATCATCCTGATCATGCTCCTTAGGTGACCCGATATTACATTTATCCCCTGATCTTAACTAAACATGACGATGACGCCATCATTTGCATTTTAACGAAGCCCGAATATGACGATGACGTCACCATGATATTCCTTTCCTCAACAACAGGATCATATTTCGTATCCTCCTATTTTTTTCCTTCGACATGAATATGATGATGATGTCATTCTTTTCCCCAATATACAGAAGCAAAATATCATGATGACGTCATCTGGACCTTCAAAAGGGAGAGCATCATATTTCCAGAATATCATGCAGATGAAGTGAACATCGGCCAAACAGCGAATATCGGCCATACATTTTTTTTGACACACCGATGGGTGGGAAATGAAGCGGTGGAATTTTAAAGCGTTTTTTGGCGCCCGTGGCATTTTTCCGGTCAGCGATGGTTGACCCGATGGGTTTTGAGCGGTCTGAATGCGTTTTGAACGCATTTTAAGAGTATTTTGGACCCGATTTCCACAATTTTGCGTAGTCACCTGGATTTAAACGATTATTTTAATTTCCTGCTGTTTATGTGATAAATTTGATACTTATTGCTTGTCTTGTCTTGCAGGCTTGCAGTTGAGGAAGCAGCTGGAAAGTCAACACAGTGACCTCATGGAGGAAAGAAATCCGATCTCAGGAGCAGGAAGATAAGGACGAAGTGCGAAAAAGTCAAGGCCATTCAAGTAAGAACAAGGTTGCAGCTGAGAGTATTACTACAACAGACAAACAGAAGTTATTACCCAGCTGCCAGAACTTCTCAGAAGGGGCAATATTTCGCCCAGATTTGACACTACTCAGAGATATTTTGAAGAGCTGGTTCACCTGTATTTATTACTGTAACCAGGGGTTTGAACCAGGGGTTCAGTTAGGTTTTTTTGCTGTAGTGAGGACAATCAGAATGTCTTTATATTGTGCCTCTCTACACTGTAATACTTTACAACAGGGATTTTAGGAAAACAACAGGGGCTACACAGAGATTTTTTTAGGAACATACAGCAAGTTAGCATAGTTTAGAAGTAGAGGAAGGAGGTCGCCTGTTTGTCTGCAGTAAGGTGCGCGTGGAATGTCTGGCTGCCTTACTGTATCTGTAAAGCTTGTAAGTTCTCTGTAGTATGATCAATGAAACTAAGAGTCATTCCTACATTGTAAATCATGTATGACTATTCGTTTCTAATACAATAGAATCTGGAGTTCTGCATCTATCTTCTGAGTGTTCTCCTGCTCTTCTTTGTGTTTTGAAATATTTTCTTTGAGAGCTTGCAATTTTAAATGTATGTTTGTGAAAATGCTCAGAACTTACATTTAAGGTTTTTACTGTGGATTTGATCAAATTACTGTGGTATTTACATAGTGCATAACAGAAACAATTAGATCCTTCGGTAGATTAAATGAGGTATAGAATAGATCTTTCTAACTTTTCCCAACCCATCTGAAATATTTAGCTGAAAACGTAGAAATCTAAAGGAAATTGTCTCAAATTTGAAGAAGCATGCATAACAGAGCTATAAGTAGACAGTTTTCATAAATAGATAAAGAAGAAAGCTGCAAAAATTCAAGAAAACCATCTAAAACTTGCAGCACAGTATCACTTTTATGCAAAGGAATGAAAACTATTGACATATCTCTTGACCTTTTTGTATATTCTTAGTCCAGTAAACCACCAAACAAACCTAAACTACGTAAGGCCCCTTGAACATTACAGCTTCACATTGACCAACTGAACTTGACCAACCGAACCATTATAGACTTGGGATTAGTTGAATCTCAAATGATTCCTTCTTATCTTTCAAGTATAGTTTCAGTTCATTATATGTGAATTTTAACTTATTGTTATGATTGCATCAAAACGATCATCAACAGTTTTCTGGCGCTAGAAGGAGGGCTTGATTTGGTTTAGGGTTAAAATTTTGAGGTTTAAATGTTATATTCTGAGATATGTTAGATCTCATAAAATTTCAAAGGCCTAAAAAGTTGAAAGAAGGTCCCATTTTCAATGGACTCATATAGGGACAGTTTTCAAGTTGACATTCCTTCATTTCAGAAAGCTTTGAATAACCAGCTTTATCCTAAAAATTTATATAGCTATGGTTTATTTGGAAGGTGTAGGATACATAAGTCCGCAGAGCATGGTGAGCTTAATTGTCTATCTTTTCTTACAAGATTAGGTTTATATTTGAAAGGACTAATCTCTCTCTCAGATGTGTATAAGGCTGAAAGTTGGCAAGGAAATGAGGAGATTATTGAGTGACAGGAGGATGCAGCAGCAACGGTCGTTAAATGTGCAGAGGATACAAAGATGGAACCAAGGCTAAAGATAAAGGATAGTAAGATCTCTCTCCAGGAATCATGTGATGGTAAGAAAAAAAATCTGTCTTTTCATCAGGATCCGGCTGTGATTAAAGTTAGTGAAAAGTATAAATATCCTAAAAAATGCAGAGAAGAAATCACAGCTCATGTCCCTTTTCTGGATAATAAGCAAAAAGGATTTAATGAAATAGAAAAGGAAAGTAAGGTTCATCTTGATACATTTGATAAATATATGGAATTACTAAGGAATATTTGTCAAGAAGAAACCTCTGGGTCTGACCTGAAAAGTTTTAACGAACATGATTTGGCAAAGAAATGTAAACAAGCATTGGCAAAATTAAAATGCATTAAAACTGATGAAGTTCCCACTACAGCAACGAATGAAGTCATAGAAAAGAAAGAAAATCCTAGTGTTACGACCGACTTCTTTAAATTAAATGACCAAGTTCAAGATTGTTGTAGGTCAGTAGGATTAGACTCTTCACTGAATGATAAATGTGAGTTATATGATGAACAATTCTGGAAAGAAGAGGATACAGAGGATCATGGAGCTGCTGTACACAATCAGACATCACCCCCATGCTGTGTTGAAAATAAAACAGGGGAGTACTCCTGTCAATCAAAAGATGTCGTCTCACCTTTACTCTCAAGTGATTTAGAAATGATTAATTTCTGTATGTCAGATTATGATGATGAGGATACTTACTTAAGTGCTGATGTGCAGGAAACTAATGAGAACATTGAGAGGTTTGCTAAATTTGAGGATAAACTGAACATCCAGAATGAAGGAACAAAGCTGGATGAAGATGAAGAAATGATGCATCTAGAGTCATTCCTCTTTCAACTTGAAAAAGGACTAGACATAGAGCTGGGTAATGAAAATGCAGAGCTAAATGAAAAGCCAGCTATTAATAAACAAGTGTGTTCCACAGAGCTAAAGGCACATCAGGTTGTCTCTTTCCTTTCCTTAGTAAACAATGATAAATGCTATTTTGATTATGGAAATTCAAGAGATAGGACATGCATATGGATTAATCATAAACCTGATGAGCTGCCTCAGTTACTAGTTATTAAGAGCTATTCTGATAAACACAATGAATCTAGAATATCAGAATTTTTTTCAGAATTCAAAGATAAATCTGCTAGGATGAGGACCATAACTAGTACCCTGTTACTCCTGCACAATCTAAAGAAATATGCAAGTAGGGGTGTTTTTGGGTCTTTTTCCTGGGTTTCTAATTGCCTTGTAGAGGCTTGTATATAGTCTGGTAGGGTAGTTATTTTTGTTTTTGTGTTCTTCTTTTGCTGTTTTCTTTTGGGTTGGCTGTTTGTATAGCTTGTCTTCTGTTTGTTTGTGCTTTTTGTTTCTTTCTGTTTGTACAGTTTTTTCTTTTGTTGTGTTGTTTGTACAGCCTGTTTGTTTGGTTTGTTTGTTGTCTCCTCAGCAGGGATCTTTATTTTACTTTAAGAGTATTAAGGAGCAAAACTAGCAACCATTCAAAACAGTATAAAATTTAGGATATTCAGGTTAACCATTTGCAATTTACACATAATTTGTCACTGTCATGAATGTAGAGAGTTGTTCATCTTCTGAAGTTTTGTATTCAATAAATGTGATTGAGAATTCGAAGCAGGTTTCTCACGATGACACACCTAAAATCCTTGGGTTTGTTGAACTTACCAGTGTAGATATTAGGTGAAAAATCAGAGGTCACCCTTGCTATCATTACAATTCTCAGCTTAATTTCAGCAAGTGTCCACTCCTTGCATCATGAAGTTACAAATTGCTACATCTTATGAAATCTTTCAAAATTAGAAAACAAAAAATAAATAAATAAATAAATAAAGCGGATTATACTGAAAATCCAGATTAAGCCATCTAAGTAACTCTACCGGGGCTATGGACGCTCGCTGGCAGTGGGGCTCTACTTAGGAGAATTGTAACGATAACCTTGCTGGGGCTATGGACGCTCGCTGGCAGCAAGGCTCTATCCGGTCGGCTATGAGGGAATATCCTCACCTACGTAGGCTAATGTCAGTCACTGGTTTGTTCAACCGATCTTCAAGATGAGGATAATTAATCACGTGCACACAACTAAACTGAAAATGGAAATTCATGCATCTTTATTGAATACTTTGAGTCTCAAGCTGAATAGTAATTTGCAGGAAAGATAGTTGGAAGTTATGAGTTCATTTCATCTAGTTTCTTTGAACACTCTGAATTTAATTATTTTGTTTTGGTTGCCAGTTGTTGTGATGTTCACAACACACCCCATTATGCTCCTTAGCAAAATGGGGACCCCTGCTGTCGCTTTGCTTTTTGCTTCTGCTTGTTTTTTTCTGCTTTCTGGCGGTTTGGTAAAAATGAGTCAGGTGCATCATCATCATGATATTGGATGAGGTTGGTCATCATCATGAGGTCAGTTTGTCAAAGTTCATATTTTGTTTCTGTGACCTCATATTTAGAAAGAGCTTGAAATTCCATGCAGGTTTGCCTTTTACATCACTTGAAAATTCGTCCATATGAGGGAGTTATGAGCAGTCAAAGTTTTGGTCAAACCTGATAATCGCAAGTGATCATCATTTTTTTTCATGTTGTCAAGGTCATCATGATCTTGGTCTATCACCCGATAAAAATCATGCAGTCGCAATATCCGGACGTCAATCTTAGGTGATAGCACCCTTTACCCGTCAAATGACCTTATGCGCATCGTGAGCATCATGATTTTAGGAGGGTCACATTTTATAAACTCGGTTTTGCTGTATGAAGAACATCATCATCATATTTGAAACGCCCCCCCGATAATATCCTGAGGTTCAAATATCCGGACGTCAACTTTAGGTCATAGTAAGCTTTCCCCGTCGAGCGGTCTTTTGTATCGCGAGCATCATGCTGATATTTTAACATTACCCGATATTATAATATCATGCTGATATTAAATATCACCCTGACTTAGAAAATCCACCATCTGCATAATTTGCATGCGCATGCCAAATATCCTGATGATCATCATCATCCTGATCTTTCACAAGAGGGTCATATTTGCTGAAATTCGCTAAGATGATGATGACGTCTTCATATCCTCCTGATCTCCTTTTGCATGATCATGATGATCACCCTATCTTTTAAGGGAGGCTGATATTCCATTCCTCAACAGCATGATCATATTTTAAATATCACCCTAGCGCAAACCTGATGATGACCTCAACTCATCTTCATGCTTCGAAGATGGAAAATGATGGTTACGTCATCATGATAATTCGATGAGGAGGATCATCATATTTTTTTATCCTGTCATATTGACAAGATCATCATGATCTTGTTTGTCTACCCGATATTTCGTGAAGTCCTCCTGCCGAGAAATATGACCTTTTGCAAATATCCTGATGATCATCATCATCACATTTCCTTTCGGCAGGATATTTTCTAAAACATGATCCGGTTTGCGAATATGATGATGACGTCATATTTTAAGTTTAACAAAGGCCCCGGATATCATGATGACGTCATCCCGATCTGATAAACGAAGAAGCAAATATCCTGATGATCATCATCATCACATTTCCTTTCGGCAGGATATTTCCCAAAACATGATCCGGTTCGCGAAATATGATGATGACGTCTTATTCTAAGTTCAACAAAAGCCCCGGATATCCTGATGATCATCATCATCCTGATCTTTCGAGAGGGTTACCTTGGCCGCAAAGGGGTCATATTACATTCATCATCCTGATCATGCTCCTTAGGTGACCCGATATTACATTTATCCCCTGATCTTAACTAAACATGACGATGACGCCATCATTTGCATTTTAACGAAGCCCGAATATGACGATGACGTCACCATGATATTCCTTTCCTCAACAACAGGATCATATTTCGTATCCTCCTATTTTTTTCCTTCGACATGAATATGATGATGATGTCATTCTTTTCCCCAATATACAGAAGCAAAATATCATGATGACGTCATCTGGACCTTCAAAAGGGAGAGCATCATATTTCCAGAATATCATGCAGATGAAGTGAACATCGGCCAAACAGCGAATATCGGCCATACATTTTTTTTGACACACCGATGGGTGGGAAATGAAGCGGTGGAATTTTAAAGCGTTTTTTGGCGCCCGTGGCATTTTTCCGGTCAGCGATGGTTGACCCGATGGGTTTTGAGCGGTCTGAATGCGTTTTGAACGCATTTTAAGAGTATTTTGGACCCGATTTCCACAATTTTGCGTAGTCACCTGGATTTAAACGATTATTTTAATTTCCTGCTGTTTATGTGATAAATTTGATACTTATTGCTTGTCTTGTCTTGCAGGCTTGCAGTTGAGGAAGCAGCTGGAAAGTCAACACAGTGACCTCATGGAGGAAAGAAATCCGATCTCAGGAGCAGGAAGATAAGGACGAAGTGCGAAAAAGTCAAGGCCATTCAAGTAAGAACAAGGTTGCAGCTGAGAGTATTACTACAACAGACAAACAGAAGTTATTACCCAGCTGCCAGAACTTCTCAGAAGGGGCAATATTTCGCCCAGATTTGACACTACTCAGAGATATTTTGAAGAGCTGGTTCACCTGTATTTATTACTGTAACCAGGGGTTTGAACCAGGGGTTCAGTTAGGTTTTTTTGCTGTAGTGAGGACAATCAGAATGTCTTTATATTGTGCCTCTCTACACTGTAATACTTTACAACAGGGATTTTAGGAAAACAACAGGGGCTACACAGAGATTTTTTTAGGAACATACAGCAAGTTAGCATAGTTTAGAAGTAGAGGAAGGAGGTCGCCTGTTTGTCTGCAGTAAGGTGCGCGTGGAATGTCTGGCTGCCTTACTGTATCTGTAAAGCTTGTAAGTTCTCTGTAGTATGATCAATGAAACTAAGAGTCATTCCTACATTGTAAATCATGTATGACTATTCGTTTCTAATACAATAGAATCTGGAGTTCTGCATCTATCTTCTGAGTGTTCTCCTGCTCTTCTTTGTGTTTTGAAATATTTTCTTTGAGAGCTTGCAATTTTAAATGTATGTTTGTGAAAATGCTCAGAACTTACATTTAAGGTTTTTACTGTGGATTTGATCAAATTACTGTGGTATTTACATAGTGCATAACAGAAACAATTAGATCCTTCGGTAGATTAAATGAGGTATAGAATAGATCTTTCTAACTTTTCCCAACCCATCTGAAATATTTAGCTGAAAACGTAGAAATCTAAAGGAAATTGTCTCAAATTTGAAGAAGCATGCATAACAGAGCTATAAGTAGACAGTTTTCATAAATAGATAAAGAAGAAAGCTGCAAAAATTCAAGAAAACCATCTAAAACTTGCAGCACAGTATCACTTTTATGCAAAGGAATGAAAACTATTGACATATCTCTTGACCTTTTTGTATATTCTTAGTCCAGTAAACCACCAAACAAACCTAAACTACGTAAGGCCCCTTGAACATTACAGCTTCACATTGACCAACTGAACTTGACCAACCGAACCATTATAGACTTGGGATTAGTTGAATCTCAAATGATTCCTTCTTATCTTTCAAGTATAGTTTCAGTTCATTATATGTGAATTTTAACTTATTGTTATGATTGCATCAAAACGATCATCAACAAGTCCCTTGCCAAACTTGATGGGAAATTGGACATTAGTTCTATGCAAATGTTTGAGTTTCTCCGCACATGGTATTAATTTCCAAGACAACTCTAGAAGTACTACCTTATCATCAAGATATCGAGGGGTTCTGTAGGCCATTCTAGTGAAGCCTTGTACCCTTATGTATGTAAATTTCTCAAATTGGATATACCACCTACCATATCTGATTATTCCATTCATAGCCTCAATGGAAATCCTCAAGGCTGTGTTACCCTGTAGCTTTCTGGCTATATACATTGTGAATGCATCATTTACACTTTTCAAATATATTAATGATTGAGATGAAGTCAGTTGTGGGTAGCATTCATATACTTTTATCTGAGTTTGTTCATCATTTCCAACTTCACCAACTTTGGTCAATCCATCATAGTGGTTCCTTCTTGCCAATGCATAGGCGACATAGGATGTCCATCTAAATTATTTGTTTTCTCTAAAATTACTAAGGGCTTCATGAATGTTGTCACTGAGCATCTGAGCCTAGTGGAACTTAGTTCCTTTCAATATCTCAGTAATTATGACAAACATCCAATCCTCAAAGGTAGAGGTTGTAGGTAACCCATATATTCTGCTTAGGAAGGTTACTATGTCTCTAATCTCATCATGGAAGTCACTTCGTAAAGTACTCTAGGGAGCTTAATGAGAGCAGGCTTTCTACTTTTAACCCAATGGTTATTTATATACTTTCTGCATCCTTCTACAACTTTATTGTACATTGCTTGCGATCCCTTTTTGTTTGGCTTAGTCATGACCTTATGCCAGGGGATGTCAAAAGTTTTAGCCAGAGAAGGTGGGGTTAGATTAGCCAAGATATCCCCATTTGCTATCTGAACTGCTCTTGTCATAATGTCATATCTGTCTGCACAAGTGGCCATTAGTTCTGCACACTGTACCAAAGTAGGGAAGGTAGCTTCTTGTCCAATACCACTATCTCTGAGTACTCTGGTTCAGGGAGTTGGATTTGGACCAAAGACTCTTTGTCTGAAGTCATCTAGGTCTATGTGACATAAGTCTGTGTCCCCTACATTACTCCACCCAGAGTGAATCTTGGTTTCCGGAGGGACTCCTTTAAACTCATACTTCATTGCTAGGGCCCGAGCAGTCATTTAGTCTGTAGGACCGGACCTTATAAGTTTGATATACCGAGGAACCTTATAATCTACTCTTAAGTATCAGATGAATTCTTAATGCAAATTTTCCATTTACTACCTACATGATTTTGAAGGAAAGCTAAATCTAACTGCAATAACAATGTATGCAATCAAATATCTAATGTTGCAAGAAAATTTATGAAAATTACCATTAACAATGCACTACAACATTAATTCCATCATTTTGAACCACTTTCCTTTTGAAAATTTTAGAAAATTTGATCATTTGCATGGTTTTGTGCTAATTTGAGGGTTGTCCAACCCTCAGGCAGAAAAACACTAAATTTGAGATCGTCTGACCTTGGCGGGGAAATCGGGTAGGTCTGACCAAAGGTTTTACTTCCTTCTATGCTCCTGAGTGTTTAGCATGGGTTTTGATGAGTACCGACTTGCGTGTGATTCTAAGGTCACCAACCTCTATTGGTCATCAAGTCAGTTGGTTGAGATTTCAGCGCAAAGTCTATTGATGCTCTCGTATTGATTTGCACAACTTTTGGCAGTGTCCAACTTGCGCGAGTTTTGGTAGTGTCTGACTAAGTTGGTGGGTATTACAGCGTAGGTCAAAAGGGGTTGTTTTTAGTGCTAAGTTGAAGTATTGCTTCCAGTAGGATTTCAGGAGGCTACTGACTTTGTGGAGGAATTTGGATCATCTGATTGAGTCAGAGACATGATCTTTTAGCGCAAAGTCAGAGTGAGGGCTTTTCAACGCAAAAGGTGTTTTTAAAGCTTGCAGGGTTTTTGAAACCTTCTAACTAAGTCAGAGAAAAGTGTTTTGGGCGTGTTGGTCAGACAAGTGAGTTTTAAACACAAGATGAAACTAGGTGCTCGGTGTGGGTTTTGGATGTCTCCGACTAACCAAATGTTAGTTCATTTTGTAGGTCGGTCGGAGCTTGTTTTAGCGCCAAGAAGATCTGAGGGTTTTTTTACCTAAGTTTGGATTTTTAAAACAATTTGTGGCAAACCATTATCATAAAAAAATCCTAACCGGGGTTTGAAAATAACGAAATAACCAATGACTATACAGAAACCCTCGTTAAAACCCCACAAATACAAGTTTAAGAAAATTCAAACACTTAATTGCTCATTTTCAAGAGAGATTCAATCATTTAAAACACTAACTGCTTGTAAATGGGAACTTGCATAACAGGGTTAAAACCCTACTTGGTGGAAGCGGCGGCATGTTTGGTCTGCATAGGTAGGTCATGGGTTCAAACTCGGGTAAAGTCAGCAGAAGGTGAACAGAGCTCTAAAATCTCTAGCTTGAACGTGATCAAATAACTTAAAACACATGATTAATTCCCTTTTAACCTCTGCCAAAACTGCCATTAATGCGTAGGCGTACGACCTGCCAGTTTAGGGTTTGCATAAATTTTCCTTAACTCAGACTCGGCGGGAAATTTGGTTGCGTCAGACTTGGTCGGATAAGACCACATTCAGTGCTAAGTTCGGTTGGCCTAATTTGCGTGTGCTTCAGGTTCATCTGACTTGTGGGCTTTTCGGGGGTGTCTGACTTAGTCAGTGATTGCTGATTTTAGCGCAAGTCGAAAAAGGTCATTTTTAGCGCAGCAGTCTGAAACAATGATTTTTAGCGCCAGGTCCGATAGACAAGAATTTAGTGCAAAGGTCAGACAAGTGAGATTTTAGCACAAAAGTCAATTAAAGGGCAATTTAGCGCAAAAGGTCATTTCAAGGTCCTCAAAGGGAAAACAAGGATTCATCCTAGCAGATTTTGAAGTGACTTTCATTATCATCTTTCAATAAGGGTCAAAATTCACTTTGAGCATTCAATCACTTATGAGATGAAGAGATCCAATGACTCTCAAGCCAAATCAAAAGAGGGGGTCTCCATTTTGAATTGGGCGTGTGGGCAAGGCACAACACTTACCTAAGACTGGTGGCTAGAAATAGTTCCTCAATCTTTGTGTATGCCTTAGGTTCATGTGTCTGGCATGTTTGATGTGTTTTTGATCATACTTTAATGATGTATGGGTTGTAAGATCAAACATACATTAAAGTGGGGGCTAAATGTTATGTCGTAAAATGTCCCCTAGGACTTTTACCTCCTAAGTTTAGCTCCTAGGTCCCTTATATTTAATCATGCATGTTAGAAATGAATCCTGGAGCAAAATCCCTTGAAACCCATGACAAATGGGACCTAGGGATGAATCTTAAGCTTAATCTGGACCCAAAATAAGCCCTTGGACTTGGGTGCCCTCGCTATAGTCTTGTCCTATTTTGTCGAGGTCCCAAATTTGAATGTTAGCTTGTGACCATTAAAAAGGTTCCCTTATCGGCATCTTAAGTTTAAATTATGAAATGTTAGCGGGAATGCATATATAAACATGTTTAGGACTTCATTTTAACTATAGATGGATAATGTGAACTTGTGATCTTATGCTAAGGATACTCAAGGCTTTCATTATGTTGCAGAGTAGTAGTGTGTTATGTTTGTACTTGTTTGTTGCAGATTTGTCTTCATCAATCCATCTCCTCATGGCGTGCAAGATCTTCATCTCCCTGTGAGAGCTTCTCCTCTGAGGTGACATCTATTTTGTGTTTCAATCAATTTATCATTTTCTTTTGCCTCTATTCACCAAGGACACACACTCTCTATATCTAACAATGGTGTTGGAAGGCTTGAATGTCATTCTAGGGCTTGACCAAGGCAATCTCCTAAACACCGCAACCCCCAACCCTCTCTTGTGATTGTAGGTTACAGGTGTTAGATCTTGCGAAGAGTAGTTGCAGGAGATCATTGCAGAGCATAAGGATTCTAGATCTGAAGAAAGCAGTGGAAAATATCCCTAATTAGACAAGGGTGATCCCTCTTTTGTCCTCCAGTTTGTCAATATTAGAAATCTCTGAGTAGGATATAGTCTACAACATATTTGGTTCCTGACCTCTAGAAAATAGTGCCACATTGGACAAGGGTATTCCCTCTTTTATCCACAAAGTTTCCACTATCCAAAATTTAAATCCTGGTATGTTTCTAACCTATATTGAGTACCTTCCTGTGCAAGCATTTGTCAGGTTTCATCCATTTGTTTACGATTTTGCATAATTAAGGTTTTAGGCCTAATCAGATTAAGGTTTTCACAAAATATCAATATATTCTATTTTTCCAAGCATCTCATAGTGACATCAAACCTATAGCTAAGTCCTCTATCACAGTTGTGACTTATCTTGATCTATGTCCTTGAATGTATGTGTGAAAGAAGGGTTTGATTGAATCTAATTAACATACAATTTGATCATACCCATTTTCATACATAACAATAGCGACAGAGGGGGACATATAGATAGATGGGGAGAAAGGAAAAGAGAATCAAACAAAGAGATGGAGAGAAATATATAGGAAACAATAAATGGAGAGAAAAATTAGAGGAAGAGAAAAGTGACAAAGAGAGATAGTGAAAAAGGGTGGAGTACCCATATCCACCAACACCAACTTCTCTGTGAAAATTGTTCTTAGTCTTAATGTTAGCATTATTTAGGATCTGTGAGAATGAATGGTTCTACAAAATTCTTTGTTTCCTCTACTAGCTAAGAAGATGTTGAAAAAAGATTTTGGAACTCGGCTTTATACCTACTCATTGCATTTGTTTTGAAAGTTTCTAAGTTCTTTGTAACCCGTCTTATTCTATGCATATCCTACAATCATTGCATACCATGAGACCACATTTCTTTGATACATTCTGTCAAAAAGTGTACATGCCTTGTCTTATGCTTCAATGTTTTGTATGCATGTCATCCATAGTATTTGCAATTATAATATCTAACAAAAAACCCATTTCATTATGCTTTGTTGGATGCCCATATCTTGTTTTAGATGGAGGGTGTTTGGAATGATCACAAAGGTTGTGGGATTTGGTTTTGTATTTGTTTGAAAGTTTAAAAACCATTATATATGTATTCTATGATCATTGTATTCCATTTAATGGCATCTCTTTGAGGTATTTGTCAAACAATCCATGTATGTTATCTATGCTTTCTAAGTTGACATACTTGTCTACCAGGGTGGCTGCAGGTTATGGAAGCTAACTTTACACCTGCCAATCACATTTTCTTTAATGTTTCTAAAGTCTTCTCAACAAATACACTTTATGCATATCTTGCAATCATTGAAGTCCACATGATGATCTTTCTTTGAGGCGTTCTTCCTTGTTTTGCATATATGTCCACCAAGGTAGATGCAATTTATGCATTTGCTTGAAAGCTTCTAAAGTCTTTACAATGAATCCATTTTGTGTGTATTATGCATGCATTGCATTCCATATGATGGCATATCTTTTAGGCAAAATTTTAAAGAGTATGCTTTGTCTATGCTTCTGAAAGGAAGCAAGGTATGCAAAAATGCTTCCTACACTGATCTACTGAGGAAAGATTTATGCAAATTTTAACTGTTATAGTTACAGATTAAGATGCACATTAACAAAAAGATAATAAAAATCTTCCAAATGTAAACAACACAAGATATACCTGGGGAAAACTCTTTCAAGTAAAAAACCCGACACTCCAGATCTATCCAATATATTATTCAGGAATCAAGAAGATTACAATATACTTGCAGAGAAAGCTTTCACAGGAGTATATCAAACCAAATATCTAGGAGGTAACTCAACATCTATAAGACTCTTACACACAACCTCCATCTCAAGCTCCTGATATATAGGAGATATAATATAGTAAACTGTCAACAGTAATTACAAAACCATGAGCCAAGACCACCCAAAAGTGATGCCCAAATTATCTCCAACTAGAGATGCCTTGTGATGTGTCAAATCACACACCAACACATGTAACTCTCCCCTTTACATCTCTTTTGAGTGTCCAACACGTTTTTACATTTCCCAAAAATAGGAGGTCCAATTTCCGGAGGCCATAACTTTTGATCTAGGTATCTGATTAATGAATCGTTTAATGTGTCGAAAAGATCATGAAGAGATCTACGGAGCTATAACCCACTTCATTAGTTATGACAAATTTTGGGACATTTAGGGACCTCTAAGTGCCTCAAAACTAAGTTCAAAACTTTTTTTCAGCAGTTTCAAAAAATAGAAACTTTAATATCTCACAATCCAAATATGATCTTGAGTCGAAACTCACCTGAGATGTTTACTTAGCAGTTCTACACCTTTTGGGAAAAATTTTGGATCAATCTGAGGTCAAATGTAGAGTTACTAAAAAAGTAAGTGCCGCAATTTTAGCCCTTTTGGAAACATTGAAAGTTCTAGACCATTCTCCAAGATAAAGGGTATTCAAAAAGACCAAAACTAGGAAGAATAGTAACCTTTCAAAGTTGCAAGGTTGAGACACTTTTCCTAACATTCTCCCACTTGTCAAACACCTTGCAAGAACAAAGGGAGTATCAACATCATGATTTAATTGCTAGGGGCCAAGAGGCCTGTAGACTCTGAACACCATCTAAACTTCTCTGTGTTCACAGGTTTTGTCAAGGAATCTGCAACATTTGTCAAAGTGTCAACTTTCTCCTAGTTTACCATCCCATCCTTTACCATGTCACAAACAAAATGGTACTGGACGTCAATGTTCTTAGTCCTCACGTGGAAAGTAGGATTCTTCACCAAACATATGGCACTCTGACTGTCACAACAAATAGTAATCTTCCCTGCATCAAACCCAACATCAAAACATAATCTCTTAAGCCAAATGGCTTCTTTACAAGAATGAGTTTCTACCATCTACTCAGCTTCAATGGTGGACAAAGAGACCACAGGTTGCTGCTTACTCATCCAACTAATAGAACCACCAAACATAGTGAACACATAAGCGTTGGTGGATCTCCTGCTATCAATATCACCTACCCAATCTAAATCCACAAATCTATGAATATAAATTGAATGCTGAGGTCCTGTAGGATAACCATGATAACATAAGGAAGACCCATAAATATCTAAGCACTCTCTTCACTGCATCCCAATGTACCCATCTAGGATTAGCCATAAATTGACTAAGGACTCCCACTGCTTGGGCAATGTTTGGCCTAGTACAGACCATCGCATACATCAAACTACCAACCACACTAGCATAAGAAACTTTGCTTATATCCTCCATCTTAGAAGGAGACTTTAGACAATCTACAATAGATAATTTTGTCCCCATTGTAATAGGAACAATCAAAGGACTACAATCCACCATGCTGAATATCTCCAGCACAGTGTTAACATACTTACTCTGGCCTAACCAAGGTTTTCTATTTTCTCTATCTTTTTTGATCTCCATCCCTAGAATGTACCAAGCTACCCCTAGATTTTTCATCTCAAACTATGCTAACAACTGAGACTTGAAATCAGACATCAAACTTTTACCATTCTCAATGAGTAACATATCATTGACATATAATGCAATAATGAGAATGTGATCATTGTCAAACTTGTAATAAACACAATCATTTGATTTCAATCTCATAAATCCAATACTCAACATAGAGGCATCAAACTTCTAGTACAACATCCTAGGAGACTGTTTCAAACCATACAAAGACTTCTTCAACTTGCAAACCAGATTTTTTTTACCTTTCACCACATAGTGCTCTGGCTGTGACATATACATTTTCCTCCTCCAAGTCACCATGAAGGAATGTTGCCTTCACATCCATCTGTTCCACTTCTAGATCATACAATGTTGCAAGAGACAACAGGAACTGAATAGATGTCATCTTTGCAATGGGAGAGAATATCTCACCATAGTCAGTTCCCTCCACCTGAGAATACCCCTTCGCAACCAATATAGCCTTATATTTCTCAACACTACCATCTACACCAAATTTTATTTTGAACACCCATTTGCATCCAACATGTTTTCATCCTTCAGGCAAGGGAACCAAGTCCCAAGTATTATTCTTTTCCAAAGAAACCATCTCCTCTTCTATGGCCTCCTTCCAAGAACCTGCATCATTCATACCCATAGCTTGTTTCACAGTTCTAGGCCAATTAGTGCTAGAAATCAAAGCAAAAATACAACTGGAATCCTCCAATGAATAACCTATCAGGTTGCTGCCTTATCCCCATGGACCTCCTCAAAGATTGAGGTTGAGGTTCTTCATCTTCTTCTGAACTTTCAGAGCTACTAGAGCTCTCCTCATTATCAGGTCCAATAGATGTTTTTGGTTCAACTTTCTTAGGGGTGGAAGGAAACTGAACCACATTCTCTTTCTTCTCTTCTTTCTCTGGCTGCAAGACAACAAAAGAAGGATTGAGCTCTCTGAAGATCACACTTTTTCTATACAGAACTCTCTCAGCCACTGGATCCCAAAGCTTGTACCCTTTCACACCGATGCCATAACCGATGAAGATACACGTCACAACCTTGTTCTCCAATTTAGACCTCTTATCCTTAGGAACATGTGCATATGCCTCACAACCAAATAATTAAATGTGTCTCAATGAAGGATTTTTACCAGACCACACCTCCATATGTGTCTTATCAATGAGCACCGATGTAGGAGACATGTTGACCAGGTGACAAGCGATAGCAATAGCTTCAGCCCATAACTTTTGTTCGAGGCTAGATCCACTTAGCATACTCCTTGCCATCTCCATCAATGTTCTATTCATCCTCTCTACAACTCCATTCTATTGAGGGGTATATCGAGTTGTTTTGTGCCTCTCAATCCACTATTCTTTATAGTTCTCTAACTTGTCAAAATTTGTTGAACAAAACTCACCACCGTTGTCAGTCCTCAAATACTTAATCTTTCTATCCTTCTAATTCTCTACAAGAGATTTGAACTCTTTGAATCTACTAAAGACTTAAAATTTTCTTCTAAGGAAATACACCCATGTCCTACTGTAATCATCAATGAATGAAACAAAGTAAATAGATTTTGAAATCGAAGGAACATTAACAAGACCAAACACATCAAAATGAATCAAGTCCAACACTTCAAAAGATTTGTGAGAACTGAAATAAAACTAAACACGGTTTTGTTTTCCATAAATGCAATGTTCATAGAAGTCCAACTCAAGATTACAATCATTCATACCCTCAACAAGACTTTTATTTTTCAGGGTCTTCAAACCCTTTTCACCAATGTGACCAAGGCTTTGGTGCCATAACATTGTCTTCTTAGCTGGAAGTATCATCTCCATAGAATGAGCACCCTTAGGTACCCAGAAAGCATGACCATCAGAAGTAGATGCAATAGTCCTCATCACTGTTGGTTCCAATGGTGAGGGTGAAGACTCTAAAGCTCTCTTCTTCAAAATAGAGGTACTATTGGACTGAATCATGCATGCATCAAGCTGAAACAGAGTGCCAATCTAAACACCCTTAGCCAACACCATAGATCATCTAGTCATCTTGCATCCTCCATTCAAGAAAATAACTTGCATACCCACATCATTCAACTTACTTACAGAAAGAAGGTTATGTGCCAAACTAGGGATATGCAGAACACCATTGATTCCCTTCACTCGTCCATCAGGGAATCGAATCAAGACTCTTCCATGGCCAGTAATCTTCAGGTGAGAATCATCACCCAAGTACACCTTTCCACCATCGTATTCTTCATACTTCAAAAACCAACCCTGATGTGAGGTCATGTGAAAAGATGCACTAGAGTCAATAAGCCACACATCCTTAGATGCATGTGTTTCCAAGGCAGTGACAAATGCTTCTCCTTCATCTTGAGAGGACTTGTCAGAATCTGAATCATAGTTCTTCTTCTTTTTCTTTTTCTCCTCCTTGCACTCCTTGTAGAAGTGACCAGGTTTTTTGTAGTTCCAACATAGGGCCTTGGACTTTCCAGGAGACTTAGATCTCCCACGGGATTTGGATCTTCCTTTTTCTTCTTTCTTCTTATCCTTTTTCTTTCCCTTCTCTTTAGATCTACCACAAACCGCAAGAGCCTCCTTAGCCAATTTGGAAGACTTTCTCCACATCTCTTCAGACAACAACGAAGAAACCACTTCATCCATCTTGAAGGTGGTAGTGGTACTCCCAATGGAAATAACAAGGTGGTCCCACCAATCTAGTAAGGAACACAATAATGTCATACATCGATCCTCCTCCTCCATCTTCACACCAACAGAGGTCAACTGGGCAGAAAACATATAAAATGTATTCAAGTGATCAACAACATATCCTCCATCTTCCATCCTTAGAGAATACAATTTATTTCAAAGGAATAAATTATTCACTAGGGATTTAGCCTGATAAACATCTCCAAGTTTCTTCCAAAGATATTTTGTAGTCTTCTCTTCATGGATATTTAGGATTACTAAATCATCCAAATAGAGTCTTATCAAACCCTTAGCCTTTCGATCTTTAAGATCCCAGTCTACTTGAGACATTGCCATTGGTTTTGTACCACATATGGCATCCCATAAATCTTGATCTACAAGCATGTCCTCCATTTTGAGTTTCCACAACTCGAAATTACTACCATTAAACTTCTCTATCTCAAACCTCCCAGATGTGCTCACCATCTCTTTCCTACAACAAAGATTTCAAAATCATCTAACACAAGCTCCCACTCAAATGAAGATCAGCTCAAAAAACCCTCTACCCAACAACTAGAACCAAAGGTGATCAGGCTCTGATACCAACTGAAAGTAAGCAAGGTATGTGGAAACGCTCCCTACAATGATCTACTCAGGAAAAATTTATGCAAATTTTAACTTTTAAAGATATAGATGAAGATGCACATTAATAGAAATATAATAAAAAACTTCCAATTGCAAAACTCACAACAGAAGACATACGTGGGGAAAACCCTTTCAGGTAAGAAACCCCACACTCCAAAGCTGCCCAATATATTATTCAAGAATCAAGAAGATTACAATATACTTGCAGAGCAAGCTTTCACAGGAGTATATAAAACCAGAGATCAAAGAGGTAACTCAACATCTATAAGACTCTTACACACAACCTCCATGTCAAGCTCTTGATATATAGGAGATACAATACAGTAAACTGTCAATGATAATGACAAAACCATGAGCCAAAACCACCCAAAAGTGGTGCCCAAATTATCTCCAATAAAAGATGCCTTGTGATGTGTCAAATTTCATACCAACACATGTAACTCTCCACTTTATAGCTCTTTTGAGTGTTCAACACATTTTACATCTCCCAAAAATAGGAGGTCCAACTTCCAGAGGTGATAACTTTTGATCTGGGTGTTTGATTGACAAACTGTTTAATGCATTAGAAAGTTCATGAAGAGATCAATCACACTATAACCCACTTCATCGGTTATGAAAAATTTAGGGATGTTTAGGGACCTCTAAGTACCTCAAAACTAAGTTCAAAACTTTTTTTTAGTAGTTTCAAAAATAGAAACTTTAATATCTCGCAATCCAGACATGATCTTGAGTCGAAACTCACTCGAGATGTTTACTTAGTAGTTCCACACCTTTCGGGAAAATTTTTGGGTCAATCTGAGGTAAAATGTAGAGTTACTAAAAATAGTAAGTCCTGCCATTTTTAGCCCTTTTCAAAACTTTGAAAGCTCTAGACCATTCTCCAAGATAAAGGGTATTCAAAAAGACCAAAACTAGGAAGAATAGTAACCTTTCGAAGTTGCAAGGTTAAGAAACTTTTCCTAATAGCTTCCATGGTTTGTACTCACACCTACCAGAGGAATCTAAAGCTCTCTAAATAAATCCATCTTGTCAATATCTTACACTATTAGTAATCCATGAGATGAATTCTCCTTGAGGCTCTTAGTTTAGGACGTTTTGTCAAATAGTTCACGCTCCTTGTTTATAGTTTCATAATTTGCATAAATGTATGCCAGCACACTTTGATTCTCCTAAAATAATGATTCTTTTTGAAGAATTAAACCAATATTCAAAACCAAAATGAAGTGCCATAATATGTTTAGACACGTGCTTATCTAAATGCTCATCTAGTTTATCCAAAAAAAATAACACGAGATTAAAACATGACAACAATGTTGCACTAATCTTCAAGTTATCTTTGATTATTTTTGCACGGTTGTAATGACCACCAATACAATTTGTTGCATAGCTACATCATAGACATGTCTTGTGGTAGTTGCAAGCCCAAACATTCTATCAAATGCATAAGCTATAATTGGATTCTATTCATTTCAAACATTTGTATCTCCATGTACGTACGAAGCTATTTCATCTCCCTTCTGAACTTGGTTTTAAATCTTTCATTTACATTACGTGTGAAGGTTTCTAAGATATTTTCAATAAATCCATTCTATGACTACCCTATAATTATTTCCTTGTCTGAGACTACATTTCTTTAGGGCATTTTGCCAAATAGATCACCTGCAACTGGGAGGACACTAGCAAGGTTGTAAAGTTTAGCTTTATGTAGCCAAGTGCATTTACATCAAATTCATTTTGTACAGATCATTTAGGTTTTAGATTTTAAGTAGTTATAATAACTACTTTTAAGTCATCGACACTTTTAGTTCTTTTCAAAACCATAATTTACAACTTTTAAATTTTCAAAACTTGCTCTTTTCACAAACCTTCATTGGCAATTGAAATGAGTTTTAAAACCTTTGTTGGCAACTTAAGAGGAGTTATTAGTTGTGAAACTTTTTAAATTGACTTCGTTATCGGCTCTTTAAGTGCAATTCATAATTAATAACAACTTTTGACTTGTGTTTTTGACAAACCTTTATTGTCGTTTGAAGATAATTTCACAACTTGTTACAAATAATTTGTGGAAAATTATAAATTGTTGAAAATTATAACTACCAATCCACAACTTCCAATTTTTCACAACCTCTAACTTCACAAGTTATAACTTTTAATAACTCCAATTCACAACTTCCAACTTATGACTTATGCTTTTAACAAACTTGGTGGAAGTTTAAATCACATTTAAAAGTTTGTTTCTGCAACCTACTGAAGAAAAACCATTTTTTTAATATCTCCCATATGACGAGGAATTTTCCCCTGAAAACTTGAACTTTTAATATCTCCTAAACTAGAAAGCGTATTGATCATTAGATGAAATAGCATTAAGAATGTCCTTGTAAAATAATTTGTTTTGAGTCCCTATGGATTTTTACATTTAATTGTTTTTATGATTTGTTGCACTCCAGAACTGCTTCCTGGACTCAACTAAAATAGATGAACAATTCCTCCTTCAAACTGTAAAGGGACTTAACACTTCAAGATAATCAGAGAATTTGTGACTTGGGAGTGATTCAACATAGGTACTTTGATGTAAAAGTTTAAAAATTAGCAAGTTAAAAACAAGGCCAATAGTTGTCTCCGACTAGGGATAAGGACCTTGTAGACATAGGATGAACCTAGAATTCTAGAAAGTATTAGTGCCTTAAATTCATTAGGCTATAGAGTCAATAGAGAAAAAGGAGACTCAAGAAAGATTAAAATAGGACGAACAACAAAAGATACACAAAGACAAGGCAAACAATGAAAACAAATTGAAACTAAGACAAGATAGACACAACAAAAACACCTAATTAATCTATGTACATGGTAGGTGACTCCTACCTCAAACTGCTCCAGAAAGATTACGTGAATCCATTAACAGGTTGAGAAAAATAGGCACCTATGTGGAATAACAGATTATGAGTAAGGAGTAGGACACATTCCTCTGCATTTGAAGATATGGTCATGTGGTTCAGAGGTTAAGTTAAATATGTTGTAAAGGTGTTAAATCCAAAGTTTCAGATCATTTGTTCCTCCGTAGTGAAAGTTATAAGTAACAAAGTTCTGGTCTATACTCTGGCAGTATAAGGTATTGATGAAGGCTTATTGGAATGCTCTGCATTCCTTTACAACTAAAGGTTTGCTCATGTGATTTTTTGAACATGATCAGAGATGTTCAATGCACACTACATTGCAGTTTTAGGTGTTTTGGAGGTCTGCAAGTTTAGTTTTCAAATGACAGAGGTGATACAGATGGTTCCAGATGCCTAGTTGTTCTCAAAATATATGTTGATGATGTGTGCCAACTTGTTGCTACTTGAAATGGTAAATTAGCTAATGGAAGATGATTTTGATGATCTTGTGATGTTTCCTATTGCTCCACAAGGTGATTTCTACTCTCTCTGGAACTAGTTGTGGTCCAGAATGATGATGTTGTTGGGTTATACTCTTGCTTGGCTGAATGAGAAATGTTAATGATGTGCACCACAAAGTTATTATTGTGTAGACTTCAAGGAGTGTTTAGAGATGTTGTGTAGGTCCTACCAACTCATCTAGAAGAAGAAAATGTAGTGTTTAATCATTCATGAGTACCACCAAGATTGCAAAGACTGATGTACTACAAGCTTCATGTGTTTTTGCTTAATGGAAACCTATTTCAAATTTTTGAAGTCTACAGATGTTATTGCTTGAAGGATGTTATTGTGAAAGATGTTTAGGACTGGGCTAAGCATGTGTTGGGATCCACAAGGCCTGTGTCTCTTCCTAGATTAGTGTGTAGTTCATAATAGGGCTTGTCATATGCATGGTTCATGTTGTGTGATCTCTGGCTGACTTGTAAATTGTAACATTCTTGTTGTATTGTCCAAATTGTAATGAAATCAATGTAATGTTATGCATTTATTGTAAACCTAGTTGATCTAGGTGAGGTATGATTGCGAATATGAGCATGTGAAGAGCAAAATATGAATATGATATGCATTATGATGTGTGACTAAAGGAGAAAGAGAAGAAGCAATAAGGGTTGTCTTGATTCATCTTGAAGACATTTTTGTGATAGGAGGGAAGTAAAGAGTGTGCCTAAGTGATCCAATCATCAAAAGGAGAATGAAGAGGCAGAATTACAATCATCAAAGGTGTGAGCTTCAATGTTAGTTTTTAGGAAGTAGTAGGACTGTCATACTGTAATAATTTTTGAGGTTGTTCTGAGATCAGGGAGTAGTTGCTTTTTTGGGTTGTAGCCCTAAAACAAAGTTGTAATTTTGAGCTTCATATATTGTGAGTTAATCCTCACCATGGCTTTTCCCTTCTTGGGTTTGCCACTTATATCTGGTGTTATGTGTTGATGTGCATTGTGTTCATCTTTCATCTTTATGTTAATGTTGTTATGTTTAAGTTTTAATCCACCCTGGAGGATTTGAATTTTTATTGGATACTGATTCACCCCCCTCTCAGTATTATGGTGTGTTCAACAATTGGTATCAAAGCCAAGTTGTTCAGAAGAAGCTTAACTACTTGAGGAAGGTCCATGATGGCTTGTAATGGATCTTACAAGGCACCTATGTTTTATGGAACAAATTACTCCTTTTAGAAGTGTTATATGTGAAAATGAAGATAGATTTAATCAAACCCTCCTTTCATAATAGCATTCAAGGACATAAACCGAGTTAAGTCACTACTATTACAAGAGGACTCAACTACAGGTTTGATGTCATTATGGAATACTAAGGAAAGATAGAATAGGTTGATAAATTTGTCAAACCTTAATCTGATTAATCCTTAAACCCTAATTATATGAAATCATATACGTATGAACTAAATACGATACATGATTGCACAGGAAGGCACTAAATATAGATTAGAAACATAGGGAAACTTTTTATGACATAAAATTTAGCCCCCACTTTAACATATGTATGATCTTATGATCCATACATGCATGAAAGTATGGTAAAAAATACATCAAACATGCCAAGCACATGAAGCTAAGGTATACACAAAGATTGAGGAACTATTTCTAGCCCCCAGTTTGAGGTAAGCACTAGAAGACACATTGAATACACACAAGACAAAGAATACAATAGAAAGCACGCAAAACACGATGAATACAATTGAAGCACACAAGACATAGTGAAGATAGGAGAGCAATCACACAATACACGATGAATGCATTGATATAAAATTTTATAAAATCCTAGCTAAGGGGAAGGGGAGCTCATCGCTACGCCCTTGAGACTGCCAAAAACATGCAATACAAAACCCAAATTGTAGGGGGAGCTCATCGCTACGTGCCTTGATACTACACCAGTGGAGAAGACACTCCAAACAAAACCTGAGTGTGGGGGGAGCTCATCTCTATGTACCTTGAAACCACACAAGGGGGAAGACACAACAAACACATAAGGAAGACACATGGAATACATGAGTGTCGTATAGTATGTCATAGACCTACTATACATCTTATACATGACAAACACGAGTGATGGAAGGAGCTTATTGTTAAGTCCGACCATCTAAAACATGCCAAACACACTTGATGGTTAAGCTTATGCTATGACAACCACCAAAGACATGCTTAAGGGAGGATGAGTCAAGATCCAACCCCACCTCCCGATGACGACTTTGTATAAAAGGATGTGCACTAGCTCAAGAGATAAACCATCCCCACCTTCCACAGAAGGGTTTTGTATAAAAGGATACACACTAGCTCAAGAGATACATTATGCGGTCTCATGGAGAGGGCTTTTTATTGTAATTTTAATAAGGATGTGCACTAGCTCAAGAGATACACCATCTCACCTCATGATGAGGGCTTACAAACATGCTTTGTCAGTATCAAAATAAGCATACAGATACCATTATATATTCCCCCACCTTAAGGTGCTTGATGTTACTTACTTATATCAAGCACATTAAGGTAGAGAGAAAACATGCAAGGGGACACAAGCTCTTGCAAATCCCATGCCCCTAAGGTGACACGTGCTTACGATCAATGAACGTTCCCACAAACACATTTATATAATTTTCTAAGATAAGATTACAATAAAATTAGAAATCTTACTCTAAGATAATAATCGAAGCAATTAATTAAAGATATGCATGGAAACAATTACATCAAGGACCAAGGCTATATTCACAGGTTCGGAGTCGAGTATAACCATTGGGCTATACTACAGGTACCTCAGAACCGTGTAGAAACAAGGTGAGATACCAATCAAAGTGTACAAGAGCATAGTGGACTGTAAAATATTAATCACAAGAAATGCCATAAGATGATATATCACACGGAGTGATTCTACTAGTCAAGTGTCAGATATATGTATAGATCAACCCCATCTTCATATATGGACTAGGTCCATTTTTTCTTTCTTGCTGAAGGGACGCATGGTGCGTATCAGTATTTGTTTGTTTTTGTCATCTGCCAACTAGGTAGAATAATTGAAGAAGGTAAACAATAAAATGAGAGAGGAGACAAAATACCTTAGGAACACCATGTAGGAGGATGTCCCCAAGACATCAACTGCAACGCTATGCCCCCAAGGCATGACATAAAATAATAAAATAGAGGAGATGAATGATAGAAGAATGATGAAACAAATAAAAGAATGGTCACAATAGAGGCGGTCTCCCAGTATCCTTGACCTTACAAGAGTATCAAGGGTTATCCAAAGAGACCTAAATAACATATAGCACAACACACAAGAACACAACATAGAGAGGAGGCCACGTAAGAGAGAAAAAGTATTCTATGACAAAGGTGACCAAAAAGGGTTAAAAATACTTACATAAAATACAACCGGACTAGCAGTTGTCAGGGAGAAAATCATCTTCTTCCCAGTCTCGAATGCTAGGGGAAATAGGTACATAGGGGACAAGTGCGCAATCATTATCCTTTAATTTATTGACCTTAGGCTCTTCTTTGCTTGATTCAGTGTTAGATGGTGCAACATTCTCCTATTGAGATGGTGTATTTCAAGCCAAGGCTTGTCTTCTCTTTCTTATTTCTCTTGCTAATCTATTCCTTTATGTTTTGTTAGTGATATTGTCAAGAGGAATCTCATGGTTTTCCATAGGTTTCGGCATCTCAGAAGAAGAAGCGGACATGTGATTATCTCTTAGTGATGCATTACTTTATTTTCTATGGGTATCTCTTGATCCTTGTAGAGATGATAGAGGAGGAACCTTAACAAATATCACGTTACCTCACAGTCTAGGGAGTTATTGTAATGCAGGTGGTTCTTTTGTTGTTGTTTGTTGAATAGGGGGTCTAACCAATCTAGATAGTAATTGTGCTTTGTATCGTCTATATCCTGAAAAGATTTGATCTATTCGTGGTTCAGGTTCCTCAATAGGTTCGGGCCAAAAGTAATCCAAAATTATGTTTTTCCAAGCAACCATAGGTTGCCATCGACTATGGCATGAATAGTTCATATGGACCCATGGTGCTCAGGGAATTTTAAGCATTGGTGAAGGGTTGAAGGGACAACTTTCATAGCCTTGAGCCATGGATGGCCTAGTTTTATATGGAAGAGGTCAGATGTCAAGATGATATCAAATGATTGTTCTAAAGATTTATCAAGCACCTAGATCATTAAAGAAATTTTTCTTATGGTTGAGATGAAAGCTCCATTATGTGTTTTTATCATCATGTCTATAGGCTCATAAGTGTTGATAACTGAGAGGGAGGGTGAATCAGTTATCCTAATTATCTTCTACTTTCTGCACTTTATTAATAATCACTGTAACATTAATTCAAATAAGCAAACATAACCATGAAATGCAAATACACATGACACAATATTTTTGATGTGGAAACCTTATTAAGGGAGAAAACCATGGGGTGATTAACCCAAGATTGTATTCTCTGTTAGAAGAATGGAAATACAAAATGGCACTTGCCAATTAGGGCTCACTGCCCGAGCACACTACTCACAAGAGGCACACTGCCTACAAGAGACTCACTGTCTACAAAAAGGAGTGTTATACAATACTTGAACTGATTGGGAGCATCTGCATATGCTAGAGTTCAGTTCTGGTTAGGCTCAGTATACTGATCTGCTGCACTTCATCTTTCCTCTTCTCTTATACTACTTTCCTTTCACATACCGGATCTTCCTTACTGCTTCTGCTCTACTCTTCTACTTTTCTTCACACACCAACAACAACCACACCACCTCTTACAACTAAATACATCTTGTATATATATCCATACAAGTGATTTTATCACTTTTCAAGTCGGCATCTGGAATAGTCAATCTTTTCACAAACTCTGATCTGTCGGTTGAATCTTGCACATCAAGTAATGCAGATCAAGCATATACTTGTAGTAGTCATCAAACATGTCGGCCAATCATAAATTATGCCTTAATAACCTTTACCAACATCAAAAACACATCTAGAATAATGTCTGATGTTCTGCCAGATAGTTCTTCCTCTGTTCATACTGTCACTTGGGAACCCGACACTCACGCATTCATATCTCTTTGTCCTTTCCACACCGGAGGCTCAAATCCTAGAATCTATCAGTCAAGATATTCCTCTTGACTTCCCCAAATCCACACTTCACCAAGATACTTCCTCTACGAGATCCGGACCTGTCTGTCGGACCTCGCCACATGCTCTGTTCTTGTTTACCGGACCACAACATTCTTCACTCTGACTTCTGGTATAGACACACCATGTCCTGCGGATGTGTGGGATAAACTTTGTTGCCATCAATGACAATATTCATGAATCCATATAGTGTCTCTTGCCAACAATCTCCCCCTTTGGCATTGATGGCAACACTTAGTGAAAAATGACTAAGTGTTTACACTATGCTCCCCCTTAGCTGATGTTCTATTTTTATATACATTTTCCAAAACTCCCCCTTAGTTGGATTCCTCTTTTTTCACTACTCCTCACTCCCCCTTTGACATCAATGGAAAAGGGTAGGGTCCGCATACCAAAATTTTCAAAAATAATTTACTATACTTAGCCGCATATAACATACTCACATAAACTGAAGAATGTCTGCAAAAGATGTCTTCAATTGGACTAGTTCTGTAGCCCATCTTTGCTTCATTCTGTCCAAAATTGATATATGACCGCTCAATAGAAATGCAAATTCATCTGCCCTTTTTAGATTTGTTGGATCATTTGTCTGGGCTGTGATTTGAGCTTCTTTTATGGCCTCATGCATGGCCTCCAACTTAGGGACAATTGTCCCTCTGAGCTCACTCAACCTGCTTATTCTATTTTTCTTCTCTTTTTCAAGCTTCTTAATCTCATTCAAAACTACAATCGTTTGACATTCTTGATTTATTATTGATGTAGTAAGTGGATCAAAATTTTGAGAAAGTTTTATCAATTTATCCTCCTGTTCTTTCATTTTCTTCTCAATCTCCATTGTTGCTTTGGACCAAGATATATAAAATTTGTATACTTCTCCACCATCTTTAAGAGCATTTTCTAAGCTCTTTATCCCAATATTCATATTTCTCCTATCATTAATTCTCAACCCTTGTACCTCTGATAATCTTTTTGCAAGAAATTCCTTCCGGACCTTATCTTCTGCTGACTTCTCTAGGGAATCAAAATGTGTGCTGACACTATTGACTAGAGTTTTGAGATTACCGGATGAGGAGGCTATGGGATCCTTCTGAAATGATGGCATAATCTTTTCTAGCACTCCGGAAGCAGCTTCTATCAACTCACAGTCTTCCATGTGAGACTTTAGGAGTTTTTCTTTAGCCTTTGCATTAGCAAATGAAGATATCTTCATTGTCTATACTGGAGAAAGAGAATCAAAATTGAATGGTCCTTGTAGAAGCTCCGGTTCATCAATCTCCATTGTTTCTTTATTCAGAAATTCTTGGACAATTTTTGCAGTGTCTCTTGTTGGAGACAGATTTTTCTTTTCTTTTGCATTCTTTGAGCTGTCTCTCCTTCTACATTCTTACCACTAGCAATTGTGGTCTTCTCTGTTGAGGTCTTCTCTCCTTCTGCAACCTTGGCACTACCAACTTCTTTTTCCTTCACCTCTGCTTCTATCTCCTATATTCTGTCTTCTCCTTTAGATCTGGAGACTGTAGGGGAAACCAGAGGAGAGATATTTGTTTGTTCATGAGCCACTTCTTCTAGAATAGAAGATTCCATGTCCTTATCCTTTTCTGCACTGGAATCCATTACCTCTTCTGTCATTTTCTCAGTAGGCTTTTTTGCAACACTTGTGGTCAAGGGGTCAGTACCCAAGTCCTCTATAATTGGAATGTTGAATTTCTTAAAAGCATTTCAGAGGATCTCTTCAGTCTCTCTTACCACTTTGTCAGTTTCACCAAGCATTAGTTGATTCATCCTAGCTTTGCTCCGGAACTCATCCTTGCAATCTTTAAAGATCATGTTCATTTGTTTCAGAGTGATTGAAGGGAAGAGATGAATGGTGACCTATTCCCAAATCTCAAGATCTTTTGCTCGAGCATTGTTCTTCCTCATTTCAAGCCTTTTCTCTAAGCTTTTGGGAATTAGAGAGATAATTTCAATAAAAGCTTTGTTGTAAGTGTTCAAAAACTGAACTGTGGCTTCCTCCAGAATCTTTTTATCTGCTTCATTATATGCATCATAGAATTCTGTTAAGGGTTGCAGGTTCCCATCCACAATGACTGCTTTCACTACAACATCTAAGGATAGAGTGGGTTTTTTAGCAAATTCCTCTTCCTTCTCTTCTTCTCCTTGACCGGTAGAGTGTTCACCGGATGATTTCTTCTTCTTCTCCAGTTTCTTTATCTCCTCATCTGATTCGGTTTCCTCATCATCCTTTAGGCTAACATAGGACCTTGTTGCCTTTTTCTTTGTTCTCTTTTCTCCTTTTCCGAATGCCTGGACTTTCAGTTTTGATATTTTTGAGCTTTTGGTTGTGACAGGTGCTGATCTCTTTGATGATCTTGTCTGGGTGGAGGATTCTACCAGAGCACTTTCCTTACTGTCCTTTTCTTTCTTCTTCCTTTCTTCCTCAGCCTTTTGCCTCTTTTCTCTGTTGGCATCGAGTGCCTCCTTTGAGATGCCAAATCCTTTGGCAACATCTTCAACTTCTTTTCTCACCTTCCTCTTGATCTCTGGTTGTCTGAGATCCACATGATTCTGTACACTTAGTTCTTCAAAGGTTCCAAACCTTTCTGCCTTTGGATCCTTTGGCTGGCTTAGCATGTGTTGAACATGCAGCTCCACAATGTTCTCATCAACTTCATATCCCATTGGCATTATCCATATTGTTCTTGGTTCCACTGCCTCCATTAGGCATTGATCAGTGTCTACCATGAAGCACACTGAATCCTTGTATTTCTCAACTACTGATTTGGGGATTCTTTCTCTAATTTGCATTGTATTTTGAAATTACTTGAAGTAACCCCACAGAGCTATATTCCTTGCCTTAGCATCCTCAAGTTCATGCAAGTAGTCTCTGATTTGAATTGCTACCGATTTGTCATTTTGCCATACCCATCCATTTGATTCGAGCAGCTCATTCATGAAGTAGAAAAATAGACATAGTATTAGTCCACCATATTTAAAGGAGTTCTTCTTGTCATTTTTGATCTTCTGTATGTTTTCCATTTATTGGCTCAAAAGAAGATCACAAAGATCATATTCTGCATTCTTTCTCAGCATCTCATAGGCAGTATATACTGCAGTTCTGGATATTGAATTCTCCCTACTAGAGTGATATATCTTGTATCCTATTATCATAGATGCAAACTTGACATCCGGGTCAGTAATATCTTCAATGGTCATTGCCCTTTTATCAAATTTTGATCCAGTGGCCTCAGTAACAATGTTGTTTTTGACAGATTTGAGGACAGGTATCCCTCCGGAGGAGTATAAACCAGTTACTACCCTAATTGCCTCCTTAGTGATCTTGCAGGGTCTGTTCAGCCATAGGAAGTTGTCATGTACCCTACTCAATACATACCGGACCCATTCATCTTCTTCAAAGTAGGGGAAATGAATGAACTCATCAAAAGGCTTCTCCTGAATACCCTTATATTTTGGTTTAAGCTCAAAAGCATCATCTATCAATTGTTTGAAATAGATGTCTCTTAGTCTGAGTTCCCCAAACTCTTCAATATTTGCATGTATGTAAACCCTAATGTCTTTTGTGTGCAAAATGCCATGCGGAACACTAGAGAATGCTCCTAGGGGATCTACCTCCAATGATTTGTATGGATGTTTCTTAAATTCAGGGCGGGGCCTATCAGAGATCTTTACTATGTTTAGAGTATCCATCTTTCAAGAGATTTGTAGAGAGATATTGAGAATGAAAAATACCTTTAGCGCCTTTCAGTTTCACGGAGTTGGTCGGATTGATTTCTGAATGAATTGACTTCTGCAAAAGATCTTTGATGAACTTGAGAATTTTGTTGCAGAGCTTCACTTTTCATTTCTTCTTGAATGCAGAATGAACAAGTGATTAATGAGAAAACCCTTATATTGCTCTGCAAACCCTAATGTCAGGTTGCAATAAATGCTCAACCTAAGTTATTCCAGTTTGCCTTATTCAGATGACTTGAAGAACTGGATCAATCCTGATCTTTAAACATCTTACGGATCTTCCAAATCTCAACCATAGTTTGTTTGGATGTTTCCCTTATGAACCCTTCAATCCGCAACTCTTCTTGTGCCAATTCCGGCACCAATTGACTGGCTGGGGGAACAAGGTTTTCTTTGTGTCTCCCCCTGAGCCAGAGCTCACTTTTTAATTTTTGAAAGAAATATTAGCACCAGAGTCTAGTGCGGATCCATCCTCTACATTCTCTGTACTTTTCTTCACCCAAATCTTGTTCATCTCACTTTGTACTTCATCCTCATTCACTTTTTGTTTTCCCTTATCTTGATTCTGATTATGATATACCGGACCTCTTTTGTCCTGATTCTTGCTTCTACAGAATTTTTCTATATGACCAGATCTATTACAAATTTGGCAAACAATATTTCTTTGCATATTTAATTGATATCCTCTTGATCTGCATTGATTAGCCATATGACCTATTCTATTGCATGCAAAGCATCTACCATTGAATGATTTGTTCATTTGCATATTTCTGCATTCATGAGATTTGTGACCATACCTTTTGCAATTAAAACACTATCCAGAGAAGGATGAATTAGTCTGATTCATTCTCTTTCTACACTGATTAGCTTTATGACCAAAGTTATTGCAGTTGTGGCAGTATCCATTGAAGGATGGATATCTTTGAGCATTAAGCTGCCTTACCGGAGGTCTTCTAGGCCTGTTCCTTGGATTTTCTGATCCAAAATTCTTCTGACTGGATCCAGAGCTTTCTCCTTTCTCATATCCCAAACCACACTTGTCATCTGCCCTCTTTTGACTTCCAAGAAGAACTTCAAGTTGAGCAAAACTTATCTTGAATTTCTCTTTACATTCATTTATTGTTTGAAGATCCCTTTTGAGAGAGACAATTTGAATTCCAAGTTTTTCTTCATTATCTTTAGCACCTTCAAGATCAGATTCAAGATATCTAATGATTCTATCCATCTTGTGGCAATCTTCTGATTTCTCCTTGAGGGATTGTCTTAGATCATCTTTAGTTTTTCTTTTCTCTTCAACCTCTTGGGTAAACTTCATAACTCCTGATTCCATTTCATGTCTTACCATAATGATTTCTTTTGATAACTTTTCACATAACTTGGTTTTCTCCTTCAAATCTTCATTTGTATCATTTTCTTCACCTTGTCTTGCCAATTGTTGAAGTAGCTCCTTTCTCTTTTTCATAGAGAGAATTAATTTGTCTTTTAATTCTCTCATGAACTCATCAGCCTGTTTGAGTCTTTCTTTTAATTCATTTACTATAGAGTTTGACTGTTCAAGATCATCAAGGGCAGTCTTGAGTTGCTCCCTTAAACCATATGCATCCATTTGAATTCCCAGATCTTCCTCAAGCTATTAGACTCTGTTAGGAGGAACTTGGCTCTGATACCAATTGTTGATAACTGAGAGGGGGGGTGAATCAGTTATCCTAATTATTTTCTGCTTTCTAAACTTTATTAATAATCACTGTAACATTAATTCAAATAAGCAAACAGAACCATGAAATGGAAATACACATGACACAATATTTTTGACGTGGAAACCCTGTTAAGGGAGAAAACCACAGGGTGATTAACCCAAGATTGTATTCTCTATTAGAAGAATGGAAATATAAAAGGACACTTGCCAATTAGGGCTCACTGCCCGAGCACACTACTCACAAGAGGCACACTGCCTACAAGAGACTCACTGTCTACAAAAAGGAGTGTTATACAATACTTGAACTGATTGGGAGCATCTGCATATGCTAGAGTTTAGTTCTAGTTAGGCTCAGTATACTGATCTGCTGCACTTCATCTTTCCTCTTCTCTTATGTTGCTTTCCTTTCACATACCGGATCTTCCTTACTGCTTCTGCTCTGCTCTTCTTCTTTTCTTCGTACACCAACAACAACCACACCACCTCTTACAACTAAATACATCTTGTATATATATCCGTACAAGTGATTTCATCACTTTTCAAGTCGGCATCTGGAATAGTCAATCTTTTCACAAACTCTGATCTGTCAGCTGAATCTTGCACATCAAGTAATGCGGATCAAGCATATACTTCTAGCAGTCATCAAACATGTCGGCCAATCATAACTTATGCCTTAATAACCTTTACCAACATTAGAAACACATCCGAAATGATGTCTGATGTTCTGCTAGATAGTTCTTCCTCTGTTCATACTGTCACTTGGGAACCTGACACTCAAGCATTCACATCTCTTTGTCCTTTCCACACCGGAGGCTCAAACCCTAGAATCTATCAGTCAAGATAGTCCTCTTGACTTCCCCAAATCTGCACTTCACCAAGATACTTCCTATTAGAGATTCAGACCTGTCTGTCGGACCTCGCCACATGCTCTGTTCTTGTTTACCGGACCACAACATTCTTCACTCTGACTTCCGGTATAGACACACCATGTCCTACGGATGTGTGGGATGAACTTTGTTTCCATCAATGACAACATTCATGAATCCATATAGTGTCTCTTGCCAACAATAAGTTTCTTATATCAATTTATGTGAATAACAGAACTCTTCCATAGTGATGTTAGTCATGCAATTTGGATCAACAAGGGCTCCTCTTACAGGAGTATCCATTGTGTTAATGGTAATGTAAAGGGGACCTTCAATGTCTCTCAGTGTTCTATCACATGGTGTAAATGTTATTTCTAGTTCAGGGGTCTTCCTTTTCTTATAAAAAGTTGGGGAGAGGCCACAACATTGTTTTTACGATGAGTAGCCATAGATGTGAGACTATTTCTCACCAAAGCACTTGTTTGAGGAGAATAGGTTATTGAAAAACACAGAGTTCACAACAAACAAAGTGGGTAGGAGGAAAAAGTACTACACAACAAGGAAAAGTAAGTGATTTTAAAGGTTTTGATCAAGGAGATGTGAATGAGGTGTATAAACACTTAGTGTTGAAATACACACTGTGCAATTAAAAATATGCAAAATTTTCAAATGATAAATGAATATGCATTTGAAAATGAATGCAATATCTGAAATGAAATATATTTATGACAAATGCAATGAAGCAACACAAATCTGTGCTTGTTTATGAACTTGAAATGCTCAATTTTTTCACTTTTTTCAATGTTACTGCACAAAAGATGTAATGAAACTATGCAAAATGATGAATGAATAAAATATAATCAGGTGTAATGTGCAAAATAGCTTAGATAAGATGTAAAAATGATGCAAAAATCCTACAATGCTCAATGCACAATGAAAATTAAGGAATAATACATGAATGTATTTGTTTTTGTTGAAATACACAATGTGTAAATGCAAAATTTGAAATCTAAATGCAATCACACACAATGATAAAACACTATAGTCCAAAATCAAATTTGAAAGAGTATTTAAAGGAGTACTAAAATCTGAAACAAGATTTTAACTACAAACCCTAGCTTTTAGAATTACTAGGTTATATGGAAAAATGCTAAATTTCAAGCAAAACCTTAGCAAATGAGATATGCAAATGCAAGGTAAAAGATCATGAAATGACTAAATGCTGTAATTTATCTAAGATATGATGTGAATATCATAAAATTAAATGTTTTCAATGATATGCAAATAAAATAGTGCAAACTATGCCTTAATGCAAGTCTAGGATGCTTTTTTTTTTGGAATTTTTCAAATGTATGTAATTTTTTTGAATTTATGATGATGAATATGATCTGAATGAATGAAAAACTGATTTACAACACTCAGCAAGATGCAAGTTTAGTAAAAACATGGATTCACCAAAATATTATTGTTATGTCATAAAATGTCCCCCTAAGACTTTTACCTCCTAAGTTTAGCTCCCGGGTCCCTTAGACTTAATCTTGCATGTTCATTTTAACTCCCAATGAAAGATGCCCCGAAACCCATGTCAAATGGGACTTAGGGGACATTGTTGAACTTAAACCCTGCCCAAAATAGGACCTAAGGCTTGGGTACTCACGCCCTAACCCTGCCCTATTTTGGTGGGGTCCCAAATTTCAATGACGACAATGTTACCGTTAGAGGTGTTCCTTGTCGACATTTCAAGTTTGAATTACAAAATTTAAAGTGGGAATGCATATATAAGCATGTTTAGGGTTTCATTTGTAAACTAGAAGATGATTATGATACTTGGCTAACTTATGATTTTAGAGCATTCAAAGCATTCATTGTTGCAGAGCAGAATATTGTTGTTGTGTTTGTTATGCAGATTTGGCTTCATCTTCTCATTTGTTGAAGGATCTTCATCTACATGTGAGCTACACCTCTAAGGTGATATCTATTTGTGTTGAATTAATCATTTATCAATTTATTTTTTGCCTATATCCCACAGGGATACATGTTCAACGATGTTGGAAGGCTTGAATGCCATTATGGGGCTTGATTGAAGCAAGCTCCTAAACACCACAACCCCCAACCCCATTCCTTGTGATTGCAGGTGACATGTGTCATATCTTGTGGAGTGAAGTTACAAAGGTATGTGGAAGAGTGTGTAGATTCCAGATCTAAGAAGAAAAGCACTGCAAGGGCTTGTAGCTTACTCCAAAGGCCTCCAAATCTTCCAAGTTGAAAACCTCTAGAACAGTGGTGAACAGTAACAGACAACTTAGTTCCTGCCTTAGGCTTGGGTGCCTACTCTTTAGCCCCCAACTTTTCTACATCCTAAATCTTGAAACTTGGTATGTATCTACTCTGAATTTAACATCTCTGTATGTGAGCATTTGTTAGTATTCATCTGTTTATTTATGATTTTGCATAATTAAGGTTTTGAGCATAATTAAGCATTAAATTAATACATTAATCAGAAATTTCTAAATTTCCCTATCATTACAAGTGAAAACCAACCTATAGGTGAATCCTCTTGCAAAAGTTGAGATTTAACTTGGTTAAATGTCCTTGAATGTGTGTAGTGAAAGGAGGATCTAGGCATATCAACAAATCAACCCTATTCCCACTTTTCCTACACAACATTTTGGTGAACCCATGTTTTATATGAATTTTGCACCTTTTTGAGTGTTGTACTTCAGATTTACATTCATTCATTACATTTTTATCTTATTGCATTTGAAAATTTACAAAAAAAATGAAAATTTTGAAAACAATTATCATCCTGGGCTTGCATTTTTGCATAGTTTGTATTAATTTCATTGCATTTAATTCAATTTCTGATTTTTACATCAGATCTGATATAAATTATAGTAGTACATCATTAGATAATCATTTGCATTACATTTTCATGCTTAAATTGTTAGATTTTGCTTGAAATTGTGCATTTTTCATATAACCTAGTTTTTCCAAAAGCTAGGGTTTGTGGTTAAAATCTTATTTCAGATTTTACTATTCTTTTTAACACTCATTCAAATCTAATTTTAGACTATAGTATTTCATCATAGTGTGTCTTTGCATTTACACATTGTGTATTTCAACAAAACTAGAATATTCATTCATATTTTCTTAAAATTGGACTTGCATTGAGAATTGTAGAACTTGTGACATCATTTTCAGATCTGCGATAATCTATTTCACATCTTAAATCTGATTAGACTTCATTCATACATCATTTTGCATAGTTTCATGCCTTAATTTCACAATTAGGGTTTAAAATCCTTGCATTTTCACTAGATTTTGACTCATCCTTCATCTAGATTTGCATGATAGGTGTGTTGTGAAAGATATTGCTACATTATTTGACTAATAATAAGGATTTAATTCACTCCCTCTTTGTAACTACTTATTTTAGGCATTTGCATTGAAAAAAGTGAAAAAATCAAGCATTTTAGGTCAAAATATACATAGTTTTGCATTTATTTCTTTGCATCTTTTAAAATTAGATCTTGCATCCATTTGAAAACATACATGGCTTCTCATGGTAACAATATAATTCTAGGTTCCCTCCTAGGCCATATTTGAAAACAAAGACTCCTAAACCTAAAATAACATTTATACCTTATGATAAGACAATGAGCGATATTGAAGGGCCTCTCTACATCACCGTGAGTGTAATGAAAATCCTGGTGCATGGTACACTTATAGATCCTAATTGTATGAAAAATATGGCTATGGAAGAGTTTCTTCTCTCTCATGAGTTGATACAAGACTCTTATGAACCTTCGGATTTAATGATTAAGACACATACTAGAGCTTTCATGCCTACCTTTGGGAAGATATCCTTATTAGTTATAGTATATGATAAAGTTGTCGATCAATTATTTGATGTCATCCCTTCATCTAACCTCTTCCGCATAAAATTAGGACATCCATGGCTTAAGGCTATGAAGGTTGTCCTCTCAACACAAATGCATAAAATTCCCTTTACATGGACAAGTGCATACTATTCATCGTAATACATGGAAACCTATGGTTATGGAAAATAATTTTAATCTTGATTAGTTTTGGCCCAAACCTGATAGAGAACCTAAGCCACAGAGAGACCAATCTTTCTCAGCATATAGACGATACAAAGAAAAACTTCTATCTAGAGTGGCCAGACCTTCTATTCAACAAGAAACAAGAGTAGAACAACCCACATTAGAAGAACTTCCTAGAGATAAAGGTAAAGGACTCTATTCTAAGGTTCCTCCTCCATCATCCTTACAAGGATTGGAAGTGACTCATGTAAAACAAAGCACTTCATCAAGACAAACTAGATTTGAACAAGCTTCCTCCTTTGAGATATGAAAACCTATGGAAAAACATGAGATTACTTTTGAAGATATAATCAATAAGACAAGAAGGAATAGACAAGCAAGAGAATGGAGGAAGAGAACACAAGAATTTTCCCAATGAAATGAACTTCAGCAAGAAAACATTCCACTATCTAATATTGACAAAAATAAAGAAAAACTTAAAGAGAAAGAGATTAAGAATAATGACAAACGTTGGGCTATCTAGTACCTTATGTACCTCTCTCCTCTCACATTTGAGATTGGGAAGATGATGATTTGCTTGTTGACAAACACTAGTTCGGTTGTGCAACAGGTAAGTATTTCTAACCTTGGTGGTCATCTATGTCATAGCATTATTTTCTCATTTATGTGACCTCCCCTCTTGTGTTGTGTTCCCCCCGTAATGTGTTATGTGTTGTTTAGGCCTCCTTGGATGACCCTTGATACTCTTGTAAAGTTAAGGATACTGGGAGACCACCTCTGTTGTGACCATTCTTCTATTTGTATCATCATTCTTCTATCGTGCTTCTCCTCTATTTTCATTGTTGTGTGTTGTGTCTTATGGACATAGCATTGCAATTGATGACCTGGGGGCATCCTGTTACATGATTTTTCTTAAGGCACTTGTTCTCCTCTCTTATTTTAGTGTTTACCTTCTTCTAGTGGTTCTACCTAGTCGGCAGATGATGAAAAATAAATAATACTGATACGGACCACATGTCCCTTCAGGAAGTAAAGAAAAAATGGACATAGTCCATACATGACGACGTGGTTGATATATATTTATCTAACGCTTGGCTAGTAGAATCACTCCATGTGATATTTTGATGTTGTCTTATCTGTTGAAAGTATGTTGCAAGTATGGACCTAAACAATGTCATCATTGATGTCAACATACTCCTGTTACATTAATGTTAAGAATTGGATGAGTTGTATGCTGAGGATATAGAGAAAAATTTCCCCATCAGAAATAGAGAAGAATAATGAAGACAGTGAAGTTCTATGAAGAAAAGATCCCATCCAGTTGAAGATCAGAGTATGCACATCAAAGGGTTTGTAGATATGTGTCTGAAAGTTGTTCAGTCAAGATTTTAGATGTCCACATGAAGATTTGAAGAAGTTATGACCATATGAGTAAAACTGGCTCTAACAGCTATTCAGTGGTGATAGAGTGGCACAAATAGGTCCGATGAGATCCAGAAATGCAATATCATGCTCTATGGATTTGGTGGCATGTTTGGGAAGCTATTTTGAATTGGAAACTCAATTGGCTCATAGTTTGGAGGTCTGCAAGTGATCCTTCTAGTGTGTCAGTGATGATCGGCTATGTTCTTGAGGTTCCAGATGAAGATGCAAATGATTATAGTAAGCAGAAGTGGTGCAGATGTTCTTGGTGATTCAAGCAAGCTTGTGGAGGTCTCCAATTTGTGTCCAGTTTGTGTTGTTGGTCCGCATTAAAGATTTACCTTTGGATAATGGTGTTCTTCCTAGTCCTGGCCAACCGGATGATTTGCACATGTTGCGGATAATCTTGAAGGTGTTTTGTGAAGTATGGCGTGTTCCTCAAAGAAGATTGAAGTTCTAGCTATGTGTAGCCAATAGTGTAGTAATACACAAGAAGTTTTTGTAACAAGTCAAGTTGTATTTTGTAAATGCTCTAAAATAAAATAAGTGTATGTTGTACCGACTTTGTTGATCATTCCAAAGTCAATGTCATGTATAAATAAGAGTTGTGAAGTTGTTTCAAGCGATATCGGGTGTGGTCATGATGAGAAGGTGGTAAGGGAGAGGAGCGAAAAGCAGAGCAGAGGTGTTGAGCTTTAATGGAATTGACTCAAGCATAGTGAAGATTCTAACTTCCAGTTCAAGTTTGTAATACTTATTCTCTTCTGTAGACAGTGTGTCTCCTGTAGGCAGTGGGCCTCTTGTGAGCAGTGTGCTCAGGTAGTGAGCCCTAATTGGTAGATGCCATTTTATTCTTCATATTCTCTTAATAGAGAATATAATCTTGGGTTAGTCACTGCATGGTTTTTCCCTTAACCAGGTTTTCCACTTTAAAATTTTGGTGTTATTTGTGTTGAGTTTGTTTCTGCTCTTGAATTATTGTATTATGCTTTCATGATTGAATCTTTGTTATGTTGTTGTAATACAAAATGGTTTTAAGTGAATAAGGAACAAAATTTTTGTGACAACTGATTCACCCCCCCTCTCAGTTGTTTGTCCTTAAATCAACAATTGGTATCAGATCAGGTTCCTCTAGAAGAATCATAACTTCCTGAGGAGATCCAGGATGTCATCCTACAAGAAGGATAGTCCAAGGTTTGATGGAACAAACTACACACTTTGGAAAAGCCGCATGGAATGTCACTTACAATGCATGGGAGAGCAGTATTGGAACATAACTACAATTGAGTATATTCCTGCAAAGAATGGTCCAACAACTCTAGATGAAATTAGAAATGCTGAAAATAATTTTCGAGCTAAAGAAGCTCTACTAAGTGCCTTGTCTAATACAAAACTGACAAATGTGATGGGATTGAAAACTACTTATGAAATTTGGACAAAGTTGGAGATTCTACATGAAGGAGACAAATATGTTAAATGTGCAAAGTTACAGTCTGAAAGGAAAGTTTGAAAGCCTGAAGATGAATGAAGATGAAAATATCACTGCATTTATGCCAAGGGTAAATGAGCTTGTTTGTGGCATTAGATGTGTTGGTGGAAAATTGGATGAAGATGAGATTGTTGCAAAAGTTCTGAGATCCTTACCTCCTACTTACAAACACAAGGTTGTTGCTATTGAGGAATTTAGATCATTATCAAACATCACATGGGATCAATTGGTTGGAAAGTTAGCTACATTTGAATTGGCTGAATTTGGAGATGCACTTCCCAAGACTGAATCTGCATTCAAAGCTAGTGGCTCTGCAAAAGGCAAACAGAGATATGATCAAGGAGAAAATTCCTCAAAGAAATCAACATGGTATGACAAGGCAAGAAAGGATCTAGAAGAAGATGATTCAGAAGATGCACAACTTGAAGCCCTTATTGCCAAAAGATTGCTAAGAGGATCTGCTAAGTATGAAGGAAAATCGCCTTTCAAATGTTTCAATTGCAACAAGATTGGTCATTTTGCCTCAAGGTGTCCAGAAAGATTTTCAAGGCCTAACCCTAATAGATCAAGATTTCAAAAGAAGTGTTACTATGTTCAAGAAGAGATGATGAAGGAGTAACAGATGATGAATCTGAGATAGGATCCAAATCCAGAAGTGACTGGGTGTTTATTACCATCAAGGAAGAAGATCCAATGCCTATTGAATCTACCAATCATAAGATAAGAAGGGATCTGGATGCTTAGGCTGAAGAAAAGGATGAATGGGTCATTGACAATGGGTGCTCTCACCATATGACTGGCAATAAGAATAAGTTTATAAACCTAGAAAGATATGAAGGTGGAGTTGTAAAATTTGGAGATAATTCTGCTGGCAGAATTAAAGGCAGAGGAACCATCTCTTTTGATGGAAAGAACAAAACCAGTGATGTTCTATATGTTGAAGGTTTAAAGCATAATCTTCTCAGTGTTGGGTAGTTGGTAGACAAAGGTTATGATCTCTGGTTCAAAAATAGGAAATGCAAGATCTTTGAAAGCTCTGAAACTGAGATTGCATCCGGTACTCAGACAAAAGGTAACATCTTTTACTTGGTTGGTACTGGAAAAAGTTGCTTATTTGTTCAAATTGATTAGAGTTGGTTGTGGCATAGGAGAATGTGTCATGTGAATTTTGATAATGTCATTAAGATAAACAACACCCAAGCTGTAAGAGATCTTCCAAGATTGGTGAAACCTACTAATAGCTTGTGCAAGGAATGAGAGTTAGGTAAGCAGAATAGAGTCTCATTCAAAAGTAAGGAACATTCTTCAACCAGATTGTTGGACTTGGTGGACACTGATCTATGTGGTCTGGCAAGAATCAGGAGTCTGCAAGGAGATAGATATTTCATGTTACTGATTGATGACCACTTCCAAATGATGTGGGTGACTTTCTTGAAAGAGAAATATAAAGCACTTAAGAAGTTCAAAATATTCAAGGCTATGGTAGAAAATGAAACTGGCATAAACATAAAATGCCCTAGATCTAATAGAGGTGGAGAATTCACATTCGGAGAGTTCATAGAATTCTGTGAGAAACATGGGATAAAAAGATAGTTATCCACTCCAAGGACTCCACAGCAGAATGGAGTAGTGGAGACAAAGAACCGAACCATCTAGGAAGCTTCTAGGACCATGACGATGGAAGAAAATGTTCCTCAGATCTACTAGAGAGAAGTTGTGAGCACTATTGTTTATACTCTTAACCAAGTACAAATCAAAGGTAAGACTGGTAAGACTCCTTATGAACTTTGTTTTGGCATCACTCCTACTATGAAGTATTTTAAAGTCTTTGGTAGAAAATGCTATATTAAAAGAGATGAAGACCTGAGCAAGTTTGATGCTAGGAGTGATGAAGGAATATTCTTGGGTTATTCTACTCAAATCAAAGCTTAGGGGTGTTATAACAAGAGATTAAGAAAGATTATGGAAAGCACAAATGTGAAGCTTGATGAAGGTATGGAAAATCCCTCAAGGTACTATGAGTATGAAGTTGATGATCAAAATGATAGCTTAGACCAAGAAGAACAAGTCCAAACTCTAGTCCAAATTTAGACTGATCCAGAGAATCCAGAAACATAAGAAGAAGAGACAGGCTTGAATGAACCTATACAAGAATTAGAAGTGCAAGAGATTCCCAAAACTCCCAGGTATGTAAGACTAAATCATTCTGAAGACTAGATCATAGGAGATAGAAACAAAGGTGTTCAAACAAGAAGAAATATTGCTCAAGACTCAGTGAAGTATTGTCTGATCTCAAAAGTTGAACCCAAAACAGTAAGTGAAGCATGCAATGATGGAAGTTAGGTTAAAGTAATGGAGGAATTGATGTAGATTGAAAAGAATCACACTTGGGATCTTGTTCCTAGACCTAAGGACAAAAATGTGATTGGGACTAAGTGGGTCTTCCGGAACAAACTAAATGAAGATGGTGAGGTAATAAGAAACAAAACCAAATTGGTCTATAAAGGTTATTCTCAAGTAGAAGGAGTTGAATTTGAAGAGACTTTTGCTCCGGTGGCAAGGATTGAAGCAGTCAGATTATTTCTTGCCTTTGTTGCCTTCAAAGATTTCAAGGTATAGCAGATGGATGTCAAGTCTACTTTCCTAAATGGTGACTTAGAAGAAGTATACATTGAGCAACCAGATGGATTTTAACTATCTGATAATGGAGATATGGTCTACAAATTAAAGAAGGCATTGTATGGACTCAAACAAGCCCCAAGAGCCTAGTATGAAAGATTGGATAAACATCTTCTGAAAATTGGTTTCAACAAAGGTACTGCTGACAGTAATCTATATTTTAAGATTGATCATGAAAATATCTTGATTGTTGAAGTATTTGTTGATGATATTATTTTTGGAGGGAAGGATAGTATGTGCAAAACTTTTGCAAATCAAATGAAAAGTGAATTTGAGATGTCTATGTTTGGGGAAATAAATTTCTTCTTGGGTCTGCAAATCACTCAAACAAAGAAAGGAATCTTCATATCTCAAACCAAATATGTGAAAGAATTGTTGAAAAAAATTGGGATGGAAGATTCAAAGGCAATGAATACTCCCATGGCTACTAGTTGTAAGTTGAGTAAAGATGTTGAATCTCCTAAAGATGATCAGAAAAAATATAGGTATATGATTGGAGGATTGCTCTACCTCACTCAAACTAGACCTGACATTATGAATGTTGTTGGTCTTGTTGCCAGATTTCAAGTTGATCCTAGAGAATCTCATGTCATGGCAATCAAGAGAATTCTCAAATATTTGAAGGGAACAGTTGAGTATGGATTGTGGTATCCCGAGGATCATGATTTCTCTCTTCATGCTTATATTGATGCCGATTGGGCAGGTGATGTGGATGACCAGAAGAGTACCAGTGGTGGTGCATTCTTTTTAGGGAAAAGATTGGTTTCTTGCCTAAGCAAGAAACAAGAGGCAATATCTCTGTCTACTATAGTAGCAAATTATATTGTAGTTGCAAGCAGTTGCACTCAAGTATTGTGGATGAAACAAATTTTAAGAGACATTAGAGTGGAGTATGAAGAACCTATCACAATCTTCTGCGATAACTCAAGTGCAATAAACATATCAAAGAATCTAGTGTTGTATTCAAAGACAAAACATATATCCATCAAGTTCCACTTTTTAAGAGAGCAGGTGAACAAGAATGAAGTCAAATTGGAGTTTGTGCCCTCAAAGGATCAGATTGCAGACATTTTTACCAAACCTCTACCTAAGGACACTATTACCCCTCTGGTTTTGAATTAAGGTGCACTGATGTGCATCTGTCCAGTGGATTTCATAGTCATATGTTATGATCCAAATTGATGCTAGGAGGCTGCTACTCAGGAGGAGCAGTCAGTATGATTCTGAAGCATGAGAAGTGGTTGCAAGTATGTTCCATTTGCCATTGATGTCAAAGGGGGAGAGAAGACATGTGAAAAACAAAAGTGGTTTGTAATCAAAGGGGGAGGAGAAAAGGAAGAGAAGACATGTGAATGGTTTTTGGTGATAGGGGTAGCTATGTTAGTCAGTAAGGAGAAGTTCTTGTCTTAATGGTTAAAATAGATTTTCACATCAAATTTTGCCATCAATGACAAAGGGGGAGATTGTTGCAAGTATGTTGCAAGTATGGCCCTAAACGGTGTTGTCATTGATGTCAACATAATCCTGTTGCATTGATGTTAAGAATTGGATGAGTTGTATGCTGAGGATATTGAAAAAATTTGCCCCATAAAAAATAGAGAAGAACAGTGAATACAGTGAAGTTCTATGAAGCAAAGATCCCATCCAGTTGAAGATCAGAGCATACGCATCAAAGGGTTTGTAGATATGTGTCTAAAGGTTCTCTAGTCAAGATTTTAGAGGTCCGCATGAAGATTTGAAGAAGTTATGGCCATATGAGTAAAACTAGTTTTGGCAACTGTTCAGTGGTGACAGAGTGGCATAAATAGGTCCGGTGAGATTTGGAAATGCAATATCATGCTCTGCGGATCTGGTGACATGTTTGGGAAGCTAATTTGAATTGACAACTTGATTGGCTCATAGTTTGGAGGTCCACAAGTGATCCTTCTAGTGTGTCAGTGATGACCGGTTATGTTCTTGAGGTTCCGGATGAAGATGCAAATGATTACAGTAAGCAGAAGTGGTGCAAATATTCTTAGTGATTCAAGCAAGATTGTGGAGCTCTCCAGTTTGTTTTGTTGGTCCGCATTGAAGATTGAGCTTGTAATTGAAGATTTACCTTTGGCTAATGGTGTTCTTCCCAATCCTGGCAAACCAGATGATTTGCACATGTTGCGGATATTATTGAAGGTGTTTTATGAAGCATGGTGTGTTCCTCGAAGAAGATTGAACTTCTAGCTATGTGTGGCTGACAATGTAGTAATGTGCAAGAAGTTTTTGTAACAAGTCAAGTTGTATTTTGTAAATGCTCTAAAATAAAATAAGTGTATGTTGTGCCGACTTTGTTGATCATTCCAAAGTCGATGTCATGTATAAATAAGAGTTGCGAAGTCATTTCAAGCGGTATCTGATGTGGTCATGATGAGAAGGTGCTAAGGGAGAGGAGCGAAAAGTAGAGCAGAGGTGTTAAGCTTTAATGGAACTGACTCAAGCATAGTGAAGATGCTAACTTCTAGTTCAAGTTTGTAATACTTATTCTCTTCTGTAGACAGTGTGTCTCCTATAGGCAGTGGGCATCTTGTGAGCAGTGTGCTTAGGCAGTGAGCCCTAATTGGCAGGTGCCATTTTACTCTTCATATTCTTTTAATAGAGAATATAATCTTCGGTTAGTCACCTCGTGGTTTTTCTCTTAACTGGGTTTTCCTGTGTTAAAATTTTGGTGTTATTTGTGTTGAGTTTGTTTCTGCTCTTGAATTATTGCATTATTCTTTCATGATTGAATCTTTGATATGCTGTGGAAATACAAAAAGGTTTTAAGTGAATAAGGAATAGAATTTTTGTGACAATTGATTCAGCCCCCCTCTCAGTTGTCTATCCTTAAATCAACATTGTCATGCTAACAAACTAGAACAATACATCTGCTATGTGCACTTTGATTTTTTTTGGTGTCTCGCCTTGTTGTTACACTCAGTTCTAAGATACTTGCAGTATAAGCCCTATGGCTATAATCAGACTTGAGTCTATTTTTGTAGCCTTGGCTTCTTTGTTTTCATGCATCGCGTAGATTAAAAAGTGTGTGTTTGTGGGAACATTCGGTGATCGTGAGGACATGTCACCTTTGGGGGCATGGGCTTTACAAGAGCTCTTGTTCCCTTGTGTATTTTCTCTCTAGCTTAACATGATTGATATCAGTACATGATATCAACCACCTTAAGGTGGGGGCATATAAAAGGTACAAGCTGTCTGATGATTTTGGTACTAAAAAAGTGTGTTTGTAAGCTCTCTGCAGAGGTGGGATGTTGTATCTTCGATGCGAGTGCACATCATTATTCTATATTAAAATCAAAAATCCCTCTACAGAGGCAGGATATCATGTATATCCTTTTATTCAAAGCCCTCTGCAGACGTGGGGATGGTGTATCTCCTGAGCTAGTGCACACCCTTTTTATTTCAAAAGTCCTCCGAGTAGGTGGGGTTGGTGTATCCTCCCTTAAGCGTGTCTTTGTTAGTTGTTGTGGCATAAGCCCAACCATCAGGTGTGCATGTAGCATGCTTCAAATGGTGGGGGCTTAGAAATAAGTTCCTTCCATCGCCTTGTTTGTCATGTTTAAGATGTATAGTATGTCTTTGGCATGCTATACAACACTTGTGTCTTCTCTATGTCTTTTGTGTGTTTTCCCCTATGTGTAGTCTCAAGGGTGTGGTGAAATGTCCCTCCTACACTTGGCCTTTGTATGGCATATTTTCTCCCAAGCATAGTCTCAAGAGTGTGGCAAAATGCCCCTCCTATGCTTTGGGTTTTGTATGGCGTGCTTGTTCTCAAGTGTAGTCTCAAGGGTGTGGCAAAATGCCCCTCCTACACTTTGAGATTTGCTTGGTGTGTCTTCTCCCCCATATGTAGTCTCAAGGGTGTGGAAAAATGTCCCTCCTACATTTTGGGGTTGTGTGTTGCATTTTTAATTTCCATGTATCTACATTCATTCATATATATGTGAAAAATGAAAAAGAAATAATCACTGCATTCATTGTATTCATCTTGTTTTACGTGTCTTCAATACCATCTTCTTCATTTCTTGCATGTTTGTTACTGTCTTCTCCATGTTTTGCATGCCTGTTACTGTATTCATTGTGTTTGGTGTGTCTGCGGCATGTTTTTCTAATGTCTACCAGAGACTAGGGTATAGAAATAGTTCCTCAATCTTTGTGTATGCATTAGCTTTAAGTGCCTGGCGTGTTTGTTGTGTTTTGACCATACTTTAATGCATGTATGGGTCATAAGATAATACATACATTAAAGTGGGGGCTAAATTTTATGTCATAAAATGTCCCCTAGGACTTTTGCCTCCTAAGTTTAGCTCCTAAGTCCCTTAGACTTAATCGTGCATGTTCATTTTAACTCTTGATGAAAGATGCCCTGAAACCCATGTCAAATGGGACTTAGGGAACATTATTGCACTTAAACCCTACCCAAAATAGGACCTAGGGCTTGGACGCTCACGCCCTAGCCCTACCCTATTTTGGTGGGGTCCCAAATTTTAATGACGATAATGTTACCGTTAGAGGTGTTCCTTGTTGACATTTTAGGTTTGAATTACAAAATTAAAGCAGAAATGCATATATAAGCATGTTTAGGATTTCATTTGTAAACTAGAATATGATTATGATACCTTGGTAGACTTATGATTTTAGAGCATTCAAAGCATTCATTGTTACAAAGCAGAATATTGTTGTTGTGTTTGTTATGTAGATTTGGCTTCATCTTCTCATGTGTTGAAGGATCTTCATCTACATGTGAGCTACACCTCTAAGGTGATATCTATTTGTGTTGAATTAATGATTTATCAATTTGTTTTTTCCTCTATCTCATAGGGATACACAATCTTTATCGAACAATGTTGTTGGAAGGCTTGAATGTTATTTTGAGGCTTGACTGAGACAAGCTCATAAACACCACAACCCCCAACCCCATTCCTTGTGATTGTAGGCGATAGGTGTCATATCTTACGAAGTGGAGTTGCAGAGATCTGTAGCAGAGTGTGTAGATTCCAGATCTAAGAAGAAAAGCACTGCAAGGGCTTGGGTGCCTGCTCCAAAGCGCTCTGGATCTTCTAAGATAAAAACCTTTGAGATAGTGGTGAACAGTAGCAGACAACTTTTGAAAATCCCTAAAGAAGTTCCTACCTTGGGCTTGGGCGCCTGCTCATTAACCCCTAACTTTTCTACATCCTGAATCTTGAAACCTGGTATGTATCTAATCTGAATATAACATCTCTATATGAGAGCATTTGTCGAGATTCATTTATTTATTTACGATTTTGCATAATTAGGGTTTTGAGCATAATTGAGCATTAAATTAATATATTAATCAACAAATTCTAAATTTCTCTATCATTACAAGTGATAAGCAACCTGCAGGTGAATCCTCTTGCAAAAGTTAAGATTCAACTCGGTTAAATGTCCTTGAATGTGTGTAGTGAAAGCAGGATCTAAGCATATCATCAAATCAACCCATTCCCACTTTTCCCACATAACAATTATATGTGAAAATGAATATAGGTTGAAATGTGGTTAAGATAGATTCAATCAAACCCTCTTTTCACAATAACATTCAAGGACATAAACTGGGTTAAGTCACTACTATTGCAAGAGGACTTAGCTACAAGTTTTATGTCACTATGGAATGATAAGGAAAGATAGAATAGGTTGATGAATTTGTCAAACCCTAATCCAATTAAGCCTTAAATCCTAATTATATGACAGTATATAGACAAATGAAATACGATACATGATCACACGAGAAGGCACTAAATATAGATTAGAAAAATACCAGGATTCAGATTTTTGGAGGTAGAAACTTTGGGGACACTAGGGAGAGCGCCCTAGTCCAATAGGGCAACTTTTCAGCTCAGATCTAGAACAATGATCAGTGTCAGATTCTAACCTGCTTCAGAGTTTCCAGAAAAGCAAAACTAGAGGACTATGGGGTGGGCACCCTAGTCATGTAGGGTATATTCTCTTCTCTTTTCTTCAAATCCTGAATCTCTATCTTCTACTCTACTTCTTTGCAACTCCACTTTGTCTAATCTTGCACCTATAGTTACTTGCAAACACAAAGAGAGGGGTTAGGGGTTGTGGTGTTTAGAATCTTGCCTCGGTCAAGCCCCAGAATGGCATTCAATCCTTCCAACACCATTGTTAGATAGAGTGCATGCCCTTGTAGGGCAGAGACCAAATCCAATGATGAAATAAATTGATTGAAGCACAACAAGATGTCACCATAGAGGTGAAACCCTCATAGAGATGAGCCTTCAAATCATGATGAGATGGATTGATGAAGCCAAATCTGCAACAAACACAACACAATACTACTCTGTAACACAATGAAATCCTTAAATGTCTTTAGCTCAATATCACAAGTTTGCATTATCCATCTAGGTGTAAAATGAGCTCATAAACATGTTTAAATATGCATTCCCACTAAACTTTCATAATTCAAATTCAAAAGGGTGACAAGGAAAACCTTTTTAATGGTCACAAGCTGACATCCAAATCTTAGGTCCTGATAAAATAGGCCTAGACTAGGGCACGGGCTCCCAAGTCTAAGGGTGGTTTTTAAGTCTTACTTATGTTTTAAGATGAACCCGTAGGTCCCATTTGACATGGGTTTCGAGGGAAATTGCTCTAGGATAAGTTTTAAACATGCATAATTGAATTAAGAGGACCTAGGAGCTAAACTAGGTGGTAAAAAGTCATAGGGAAACTTTTTATGACATAACGGGAAGCTAAGAATGGAAAACTATCTATCTTATCTAGGGTTTGGTATTTGGTAATCTGTTAAGGATAGTTACACTGCTACTGCTATTGATCCTACATATCCAGATGAGGTCAGGTTGTATGATAACAATGTCAATGCAAAGAATGTCATCATGAGTGGGGCTAGCTAATTTAGAACTTGTGAAGATAATGGGCTACAAACCTGCTAAGAATGTTTGGGTAAAACTTGAAAGCATTTATGAAGGAGATAGTAAAGTGAAGCAAGCGAAGATGCAAATATTTGAGAGCAAATTTGAGACTCTGAGGATAACAAAAGATGAAGACATTGTTGGTGTTATGCTCTAGGTGGATGAAATAGTTAATGGCATTAGAGGTCTTGGTGGAGAAGTGAAAGAAGTTGAGATCGTGAAGAAGGTACTGAGATCTCTTCCTAAATCTTACAGTCATAAGGTATCTTCTATTTAGGAGACTCAAGACTTGGATCATTATATAGTATATCAATTGTTTGGTTCTCTCACAACCTTTGAAATGATAGAATTTGACAAAGGGGCTCCAAAGAAGGAATCAACATTCAAAGCACGTAAGAAGATAGAAGATGAAGCTATTGATCAAGATGATGACCTTAATGAGGTAGAGGCAAACTTTGTAAGAAGATTGAATAAGGGCACCAGAAAATACAAAGGTAAATTAACTTTCAAATGTTTCAATTGCAGGAAAATTGGTCATTATACTTCTAAATGTCCTTTTAAGGAATCAAGGGGTAGTAACAAGAGAGAGAAGTTTAAAACAAATTCGTATTCCATAGGGAGAAGATGTTCTTTAGAAGATGAGCATCATGATGATTCAAATTATGACACTCTTTTCATGGCCTTGAATGTTGGTGGCAAAAAATGTGATATTGAAAAATGTAAAAAGTCTGATACCTTGCAAGCTGAGCAAAACAAAGAAAGATCAATGGTTGTGTGGAATGCCTTTCATGAAAAAGAACACAAGTCTTGGGTGATTGACAGTGTTTTCTCTAACCACATGACTAGTGACAAGGAGAAGTTCATTAGCCTTGAGAAGTAGGATGGTGGAGCTGTTAGGTTTGGTGGTGATGAGGTGCAATAAATATTGATGGAAAGAACAAGACTGAGGATGTCCTCTATGTAAAAGGGCTAAAGCATAATTTTCTTAGTAATAGTCAGATGTGTAGTAAAGGACACAATCTTACTTTTCATGCCAAAGGATGTGAAATCAGGAAGGCAAGGTCTGGAAAACTAGTTGCAGAAGGTATTAAGACATATGGAGATATTTATCATCTAAAGAAGGTAAATGGAAGAACATGTTTATTGGATCAATCTAGTGAGTGTTGGTTGTGCCACAAAAGAATGGGACACATCAACTTTGATAATATGGTAAAGACCAGCTCTATTCATGTAGTAAGGGACAAGCCTAAGATAACCATGTTGATAACTGAGAGGGGGGGGGTGAATCAGTTATCCTAATTGTTTCTTCTTTTGATCTTTCTTATTAATCAAAGCAGCATTGAATTAAACAAACAAACATCATCATGAAATAAGAAACACATGACATAGTATTTTTGACGTGGAAACCCGGTTAAGGGAGAAAACCACGGGGTGATTAACCCAAAGATTATTCTCTGTTAGAAGAATAAGGAAATACAAAATGGCACTTGCCAATTAGGGCTCACTGCCCGAGCACACTGCTCACAAAGAGGCCCACTGCCTACAAGGAGACACACTGTCTACAAAGTGATAAGAATCATAGTCTTTGAACTAGAGAATGACATCTTTACCATGTCCGGATCAGTTCCATTAAGCTCAGAAACATCTGCTCTGCTTTCTGCACTTCTCTTTGCTACACCCCCTTTTTTCGCTCAAGTCACACTTCAAAATGAACTCACAAACCTTTATTTATACAAGACATCGACTTAGGAACAATCATCTAAGTTGGCAATCAACCATAAGAATATCCGCAAGATGAATAACACATCCGGTCGGCCACCATAAGAACATTCGCAGGATGAACAACTCATCCGGTCGGCTAAACAGAGCAAAAACTTCATCCAGAAGAATATCTTCAATTTCAGACTCTACTGTCAATGCGGACCAACAACACAACCTCAACATGATCCAAGAACCTTCACAAGCCTGCCTGAATGACCAGGTACGTCCGCATTTCCTTTACTTACTGAAATCTCTTATCCTCCTTATCCGAAACTTCAAGAACACTGTCTGTCGCTACTGTCATAGTGCAAGAGGTACTTCCGGACCTCCAAATCATACACAACTCGAGATGGCACATCACAAGGACATCCCAAACACTCCTTCCAATCCGCAGATTAGGATAATACAATTCCGGACCTCACCGGACCTTTCTGTGACCCTTTGTCACCTCTGAACACTTGCTGGAACCGGTTCCATACCAACAACCACAACTCCTTCAGATCTTCATGCGGACCTCTGAAATCTTAACTGAAGCATCTCAAGACTCATATCTACAGACCCTTTAATCCGCATCCTCCAGTTCTCATCCTATACAGTACATTTGCCTTCTTCTCATCACTGTTCTTCACTGTTCCTGACTGAGGCTAATTTTCTCAATATCCTCAGCACACTGCTCATCCAATCCGTCTTGTTAATGCAATATGAGTATGTTGACATCAATGACAACACTGGTTCACTTCATACTTGCAACAATCTCCCCCTTTGTCATTGATGGCAACATATGATGTGAAAAACCATCAAGACAAGAACTTCTCCTTTCTGTCACAGCTCCCCGTATCAGCAACATGTCTTCTCCTCATTTACTGCTCCCCCTTTGATCATTAGCCACTTGTTTTTCACATGTCTTCTCTCCCCCTTTGACATCAATGGCAAAGGGCTCATACTTGCAATTCTCATACATCAGAATCATACCAGCTGCTCCCCCTTAGTTGTAGCTTCTCATCATCAATCCGGATCACAAGATATGACTGTGATATCCACCGGACTGATGCACATCAGTGCATCCTAGTTCATCACCGGAGGGGCCATGACCCCTAACTTCTCCCGGAGATATTCAAAAGAGTCCTTGGGAAGAGGTTTAGTAAAGATATCTGTAATCTGATCCTTGGAGGGAACATACTCCAATCTGACTTCTTCCTTGTTCACTTGTTCTCTCAAAAAGTGAAACTTGATAGATATGTGCTTAGTCTTAGAATGCAATACTGGATTCTTAGAAATATTAATTGCACTTGAATTATCACAGAAAATTGTGATAGGCTCCTCATATTCAACTTTAATATCTCTTAGCATCTGCTTCATCCATAGGATTTGAGTGCAACTGCTTGCTGCTGCAATGTATTCTGCTTCAGTTGTAGACAGAGATATTGCATCTTGTTTCTTGCTTAGCCAAGAAACCAATCTCTTCCCCAAAAAGAATGCTCCACCACTGGTGCTTTTTCGATCATCTACATCTCCTGCCCAATCTGCATCTGTGTAAGCATGAAGAGAGAAATCCAGATCTTTAGGGTACCATAGACCATACTCAACTGTTCCTTTCAAGTACCTAAAAATTCTTTTGATTGCCATAACATGAGATTCTCTAGGATCAACCTAGAATCTTGCCACAAGACCAACAGCCTGCATTATATCTGGTCTGGTCTGAGTGAGATACAATAATCCACCAATCATTGATCTATACATTGTCTGATCTACCTTTGGAGAGTCATCATCTTTGCTCAACTTACATCCGGTTGCCATGGGAGTGTTCATTGGTTTTGAATCTTCCATACCATATTTCCTTAACAATTCTTTCACATTTGGTCTGAGAAATGAAGATTCCTTTCTTTGTTTGAGTAATTTGCAGACCCAAGAAGAAATTCATTTCACCAAGCATAGACATTTCAAACTCACATTTCATCTGATTTGCAAAAGTTTTGCACATACTATCTCTTCCTCCAAAAATGATATCATCTACAAACACTTCAACAATCAAAATGTTTTCATGATCAATTTTGAAATATAAGTTACTGTCAGCAGTACCTTTGCTGAATCTAATCTGCACAAGATGCTTATCCAACCTTTCATACCATGCTCTTGGAGCTTGTTTTAATCCATACAATGCTTTCTTTAACTTACAGACCATATCATCATTGTCAGATAATTGAAATCCATCCGGTTGTTCAATGTAAACTTCTTCTTCCAGATCACCATTTAGGAAGGCAGACTTGACATCCATCTGATATACCTTGAAGTCTTTGAAGGCAGCAAATGCAAGAAATAATCTGACTGCTTCAATTCTTGCCACAGGAGCAAAGGTCTCTTCATAATCAATTCCTTCTATTTGGGAGTAGCCTTTGCAGACCAATCTAGCTTTGTTTCTGATTACTTTACCAGCTTCATTTAATTTGTTCTGGAAGACCCATTTGGTTCCAATCACATTCCTGTCTCTAGGTCTGGGAACAAGATCCCAAGTATGATTTTTCTCAATTTGCATTAATTCATCTTTCATTGCTTTAGTCCAGTGTTCATCATTGCAGGCTTCATTTACTGTTTTAGGTTCAATCTTTGAAATCAGACAACATTCATCCTGATTTTGAGCAACATTCCTTCTAGTTTGCACACCTTTGCTTCTGTCACCTATGATCTGATCTTCAGAGTGGTTTAGTGTCACATACCTTGAAATTTTGGGAGTATCCTGCACTGCTGCTTCTTGATCAGGCTCATTCAAACCTATCTCTTCTTCCTGATTTATCAGATCAGGCTGACTCTGTCTTACCGGAGAGGATTGAGTTCCTTGAACACTGTCTTGGTCATCTTCATCAGATTCATAAAATCTTGAGGGCTTCTCAATTCCTTCATCAACTTTCACATTAGTGCTTTCTATCATCTTCCTCGGTCTCTTATTGTAACACCGGTATGCTTTGCTTTGAGTGGAGTAGCCCAAGAAAATTCCTTCATCACTTCTAGCATCAAACTTTCCTAGATCTTCATCTCTTTTGATATAACACTTGCTACCAAATACTCTGAAATATTTCACAGTGGGAGTGATGCCAAACCAGAGTTTGTAGGGGGTCTTACCGGTATTGTTTCTGATTTGAACTCAATTTAGAGTGTAGACTGCAGTGCTGATAGCTTCTTTCTAGAACATCTGAGGAACATTTGCTTCCAACATCATTGTCCTGGCAGCTTCCTAGATGGTCCGGTTCTTTCTTTCAACTACTCCATTCTGCTGTGGAGTCCTAGGAGCAGACAATTGTCTCCTTATACCCTGCTTCTCACAATAGTCAATGAACTCTCCAGATGTAAATTCACCACCTCTATCAGACCTTAGACACTTTAGTTTCAATCCGGTTTGATTCTCTACCAAGGCTTTGAAGATTTTGAACTTCTCAAATGCTTCTGATTTTTCTTTTAGAAAGGTAACCCACATCATCCGGGAATGATCATCAATTAACAACATGAAATATCTATCACCTTGTAGACTCTTGATTCTTGTCGGACCACAGAGATCAGTATGTACTAATTCCAACAATCCGGTAGAAGACTGATCTTTGCTTTTGAAAGAGACTCTGCTTTGTTTACCTAGCTGACATTCTTTGCACAAACTATTTGTAGGTTTCATCAATTTTGGAAGATCTCTTACAGCCTGAGTATTGCTTATCTTGATGATGTTATCAAAATTTACATGACACATTCTTCTATGCCATAACCAACTCTGATCAATTTGAACAAACAAACAACTTTTATTTGAACCAACCAGATGAAAGATATTACCTTTTGTCTGAGTACCGGATGCAATTTCAGTTCTGGAGCTTGTAAAGATTCTGCATTTTCCATTCTTAAACCGAAGATCATAGCCTTTGTCTACTAACTAACCAACACTGAGAAGATTGTGCTTCAATCCTTCAACATATAGTACATTACCTATTTTGCTCTTTCCATCAAAGGAAATAGTTCCCCTGCCTCTGATTCTGCCAGCAGAATTGTCACCAAACTTTACCATTCCTCCTTCATACCTTTCCAAATTCAAGAACTTATTCTTGTCACCAGTCATATGGTGAGAACATCCACTGTCAATAACCCAATCATCCTTTTCTTCCACTTGAGCAGCCAAAGCTTTTTCAACAACTTTGTGATTGACAGATTCAGAGAGTATTGAATCTTCTTCCTTGATGGCAATAAACACCCACTCATATCCGGATTTGCTTCCTAGTTCTGATTCATCATCTGTTACTCCTTCATTGTCATCTTCTTCATGAACATAATAGCAATTCTTTTGAAACCTTTGTCTGTTAGTATTAGACCTTGCAGATCTTTCCGGACATCTTGAAGCAAAATGACCAATCTTATTGCAGTTGAAGCACTTAAAGGGTAGTTTTCCTTCATACTTACCGGATCCTCTTGGTAGTCTTTTTGCAATGAGGGCTTCAAGTTGAGCTGTTTCTGCTTCTTCTTCTTCCATGTCTCTTCTTGCTTGATCATACCATGTCATCTTCCTTGAAGAGTTTTCTCCCAGATCAATTCTCTGTTTGCCTTTCACATAGGTACTGGCTTTGAAAGCAGATTCAGTCTTAGGAAGATCATCTCCAAACTCGGTCATTTCAAATGCAGCTAGCTTGCTAGCCAATTGTTCTCTTGTGATGGTTGTGTGGGCTCTGAATTCATCAATTGCAGCAACCTTGATTTTGTAGGCAGCAGGAAGGGATCTAAGGATTTTGCAAATGATCTCATTTTCATCCAGAGTTCCACCAGCATTTCTAATTCCACACACTAGTTCATTCACTCTTGGCATAAAAGTAGTGATGTTTTCATCATCTCTCATCTTCAATCTTTCAAATTTCCCTTTCAGACTTTGCAACCTTGCACTTTTAACAAACTCATCTCCTTCATACAGAAGTTCCAGTTTAGTCAGGATCTCATATGCAGTTGGTAGGTCAATAACATTTGAGAGATCCGAGTCATTCAATGCGCTTAGAAGAGCTTCCTTAGTCCGCAGATTGTTTTCTGCTTCTGTGATTTCATTCAGAGTTGTCGAACCACCTTGTGGAGGTACATATGGTTTTGAAACCATGGCCAAGTATGCTTTTCCCATACATTCCAGGTGACATTTCATGCGACCCTTCCAGAGAGTAAAATTGGTTCCATCTAACTTCAGACTATCCTTTTTGTATGACGACATCCTAGATCTCCTCAAGCGGTTAAGCTTCTTTCAGAGGAACTTGGCTCTGATACCAATTGTTGATAACTGAGAGGGGGGGCGTGAATTAGTTATCCTAATTGTTTCTTCTTTTGATCTTTATTATTAATCAAAGCAGCATTGAATTAAACAAACAAACATTATCATGAAATAAGAAACACATGACACAGTATTTTTGACGTGGAAACCCGGTTAAGGGAGAAAACCATGGGGTGATTAACCCAAAGATTATTCTCTGTTAGAAGAATAAGGAAATACAAAATGGCACTTGCCAATTAGGGCTCACTACCCGAGCACACTGCTCACAAAGAGGCCCACTGCCTACAAGGAGACACACTGCCTACAAAGTGATAAGAATCACAGTCTTTGAACTGGAGAATGACATCTTTACCATGTCTGGATCAGTTCCATTAAGCTCAGAAACATCTGCTCTGCTTTCTGCACTTCTCTTTGCTACACCCTCTTTTTCCGCTCAAGTCACACTTCAAAATGAACTCACAAACCTTTATTTATACAAGACATCGACTTAGGAACAATCATCTAAGTCGGCAATCAACCATAAGAATATCTGCAAGATGAATAACACATCCGGTCGGCCACCATAAGAACATTTGCAGGATGAACAACTCATCCGGTCGGCTAAACAGAGCAAAAACTTCATCTGGAAGAATATCTTCAATTCCGGGCTCTACTGTCAATGCGGACCAACAACACAACCTCAACATGATCCAAGAACCTTCACAAGCCTACCTGAATGACTAGGTACATCCGCATTTCCTTTACTTACTGAAATCTCTTATCCTCCTTATCTGGAACTTCAAGAACACTGTCTGTCGCTACTGTCATAGTGCAAGAGGTACTTCCAGACCTCCAAATCATACACAACTCGAGATGGCACATCACAAGGACATCCCAAACACTCCTTTCAATCCACAGATTAGGATAATACAATTTCAGACCTCACCGGACCTTTCTGTGACCCTTTGTCACCTCTGAACACTTGCCAGAACTGGTTCCATATCGACAGCCACAACTCCTTCAGATCTTCATGCGGACCTCTGAAATCTTAACTGAAGCATCTCAAGACTCATATCTGCAGAACCTTTAATCCGCATCCTCCGGTTCTCATCCTATACAGTACATTTGCCTTCTTCTCATCACTGTTCTTCACTGTTCCTGACTGAGGCTAATTTTCTCAATATCCTCAGCACACTGCTCATCCAATCCGTCTTGTTAATGTAATATGAGTATGTTGACATCAATAACAACACTGGTTCACCTCATACTTGCAACAAACCAAGCATGTAAACACATTATGCAAGGAATGTCAAATGGGAAAGTAGACAAAGACAAATTTCAAGAGCAAGGAGTATTCTTCTTCAATGGCATTGGAGCTGATTCACACTAATCTATGTAGTTCTACAAGAATAAAGAGTCAACAAGGTGAAAGATATTTCATGTTGCTTATTGATGATTACTTTAGAATGACTTGGGTAACTTTTTTAAGAGAATAATCAAAAGCCTTTGATAAGTTCAAGATCTTCTAAGAAATGATTGAGAATGAAATGAATGATAAGATCAAATGATTAAGATCTAATCGAGGAGGTGAATTTACTTCAAAAGAATTTGAAAAGTTTTATGAGGATCATGGTATTAGGAGACATCTATTTTCTCCTCTAAGGACCCCTGAACAAAATGGGGTAGTGGAGAGGAAGAATAGGACTATACAAGAGATGGCTAGGGCAATGTTAAAAGATATAGATCTTCCTGATATGTATTGGAAGGAAGAAACTCACATTGTTGTCTACTTGACTAACAGAGTACAATTGAGGGTCAATGACACTAGGACCCCTTATGAGCTTTGGTATGGAAGACCTCCCACTATCAGATATTTCAAGATCTTTGGCAACAAATGCTATATTAGAAGAGATGATGAAGACCTAGGAAAGTTTGATTTAAGAAGTGATGAAGGGATCTTTCTTGGTTACTCAACCAGAAGCGAGGCCTATAGATGCTACAACAAGAGGTTGGGAAAGATGATTGAAAGCGTAAATGTCAAGGTGGATGAAGACTTGTATCAGATCTCTCAAGAACTAGAGGGCTGTGGATCTAATATACCTCGTTGCATAGAAGAAGTAGAATAAGAGGAGAAAGAAGAGAAGGAACAAGAATTAGAGAAGATCCCTAAGACTCCAGCAAAGTATGTTCAAAGGAATCATTTAGCAAATCAAATAATTGGGGACAAGAATAAAGGTGTGCTAACTAGAAGTCTTGCAAAAGCAAGGGAACAAGTGAATCTATGTCTACTATCAAATTAAGAGCCCAAAACCTTTGCTAATGCTAGAAAAGATGATGGATTGTTGAAGGTAATGGATGAAGAACTCAATCGGATAGAGAAAAATCAAACATGGGAATTGGTTCCCAGACCAGCCAATAAGAATTTGTAATAGGAACAAAGTGGGTGTTCTGAAACAAGATGAATGAAGATGGTGAAGATGTGAGGAACAAAGAAAGACTGGTGTGTAATGGCTATTATCAAGTTGAAGGCATTGATTTTGAGGAGACCTTTTCTCTGGTAGCCAGGATGGAGGCAATCAGGATGTTTCTTGCCCTTGCTACTCACAAGAATTTCAAGGTTTATCAGATGGATGTCAAGTTAGATTTTTTGAATGGTGATCTAGAGGAAGAGGTCTACATTGAGTAACTGAATGGTTTTCAGTTATCAGAGCATCCAAACATGCTATGCAAGCTCAAAAAGACTTTGTATGGATTCAAGCAAGATCCTAGAGCTTGGTATGCTAGATTGGGTAAGTACTTACCTCAGTAGGGCTTCAAGAAAGGTACCACATATAGTAATATTTATATCAAGGAAGGAGACATGATATTGATAGTTACAATATATGTTGATGACATCATCTTTTGTGGAGATGATGATGTGTAAGAGTTTTGCAGAAGAGATGTAAAAAGAGTTTGAGATGCCTATGATTGGTGAGATGTCTTTCTTCCTTGGGCTCCAAATTTCTCAGTTAGATGATGGTATCTTTATTTCTCAGGCTAAGTATATTAGAGAGATGTTGAAGAAGTTTGGTATGGAAGACTCCAAACTAGTAAGTATTCCTATTATTACTAGTTGCCATTTGAGCAAGAATGATGAGTCTCTAGAGTTTGATCAGACTCTTTATAGGTCTATTGTTGGAGGACTATTGTACCTAACTGCTTCTAGACCTGATATTATACATGCAGTATGTTTGGTTGGCAGATTTCAAGCAATCCTAAGAAATCTCATGAGAAGGCAGTGAAAAGAATATTCAGATACTTGAAGGGAACTCCATATTATGGCTTATGGTATCCAAGAGGTAATGAATTTGATCTGAATGCTTACACTGATGTTGATTGGGCCAGCTGTGTTGATGATAGAAGAAGTACATGTGGTGGTGCTTTCTTTTTAGGAAGCACATTGGTTTCATTGCAGAACAAGAAACAAAATTTAGTATCCTTATCAACTGCAGAAGTAGAGTATATTGCAGCAGTATCGTGCTATACACAAGTGTTGTGGATGAAGAAAACTTTAAAGGATATCAAGGTATTGTATGATGAGCCTATTCCTATTTTGTGTGATAATACACTTGTGCTATCAATATTTCAAAGAATCCAGTGATGCATTCTAGAACCAAGCATATATTAATCAGATATCAGTTTTTGAGAGAGAAGGTTGCAGATAAGGAAGTGAATTTGGAATATATGTTCCAACAAAGGATCAAATTGTAGATATTTTCACAAAGGCTCTTGCAAAGGATACTTTTGAGTATCTTCGGCAGAAGTTAGGGGTAATTGCACTTTCTTCTTCCTGCTAGATGAATAAGTGGTGCATCTGTCCAGGGGTAGTTCATGTTATATCCTTTTTCCTAGACTAATGGTGGCTACCTCTCAGGGGGAGCAGGTAGTGGTTATTGCTAACAAGGGAGAGTCAATGAGTTGCTTCAAGAAAGGATGTATGGGAGGTGTGCACTTTAGGGGGAAAGTCTGTGCCCTAAGGGAAAGAAGTAGTTGCTCTTTGTCCTTGATGTCAAAGGGAGGAAAGAGAAATATACATCTAAGGGGGAGTGTTTGTTGCCATCAATGACAAAGGGGGAGATTGTTAGAAATATGTGTTGTCATTGATGTCAACGCTCAGAGTGAGGTCAGCACTCTATTTGTGATTATGATATACCAGTGTAGCAGTGACATGCAGTGATGTTCCTGATGTTTATGATTGGTTGTTGATGTTCATGGTTGGATGTCATGTCTTGATTAATGTCAATCAAAGTGGTAGTGAGCATGCTTGTGGTCAGCAAAGATGATTTCATGATGAAATATTAAGATGGGAATTAGAAGCTATATGCTGAGGATGAGAAGATGTTGTTGATGTCTTATAGCATGTTGTATGATACTTCTTGTTGTTCCTAAGGAAGTGTGTGTTGATATAAGAAGGTTTTGACCTCCAAAAGTTAGTGAAGATTGTTGTTGTGTTAGGAACCTGTGTTTCTCTTTACTTTGTTAGTATATTGTTGTTGGATGCATATGCTTTGTAAGTCATCCTGTGAGTATATTGTATTATCCCACATTCATGGGAAGTAATATTTCTTTAGATTAGACTTAGTATATAAGTACGTGTTGAGACTAATGAAGGCATCCACGAATTTATTGTATTGAGCTTGCTCAAAGGAGGTTGCCCCCTCGAAGTGGCCTGCGATCAATAAATTCCTTCTGTGTTTCTGCTATTCATATCTATTTCTGCTATTTCGTGCATTTTTTATTATATTGTTGTAGGAGGTTCCTCTCATCTGGTATCAGAGCACTTTCTTGGGCTCACTAGGTGGAATTTCTATCAATTTTTTTTCCGCAGTGGCCTCTAGGCACTATGATTATTACAATAGTTCTTTCTTTGCATCTGTATTATTTATTTCAATTGTAGGTTTGGATCAAGGAATTATCCCTATCTGCTTAACTGTGGGAAGTGCCTGGGCATAGCCCTAAAACTCATTATGAGGAGTACCACAGGAACCCCAAAGTAGTTGGCCCATTGAGAGGACCTACCAGTGAAAAGGGCAACGGCCCCTACCTGATTGACTAGTTCCCATCCATGAGGTAAACCAAGAGCTGTCATTTGTGGCAAAGCGGTTATCAGTTTTACCTGAGCCGTGGAGTGAAGGGTACTGCCCCAATATGCAAGCCGTTAGACAGCATTGGTAGCCGAGTGAATCCTGTGAACCTTTAGGAAGCTGAACATACTTGGGGCCCAGATCTATTGACAGCTAGAAAATCACAGATTGAATCTATCCAGAGCCATTTTAGATCCCATCACAGACCATTTTTTCGCCATATCTTCCTTTCTTTAGCCCTGTTTTCCCTCAAACTCCACTAGATCCCCTAAAATTTCATTCTGCATATTTCATTCCATGAGGGCCCTATCCCAAATTCCACTTATCAAAGCCAGAAATTCCATATTTGTCTATTTTTAGGGTTTTCCATAACTTCTTCGATTCTCACCCAATAGCCTTCAAAGCTTGCCACAGTGTTCATTTCCTATTTTTGCTCCTTTATCCCTCTTGGACAAATTTTCCCATTCATTCACCCCACTTCTGAAATCCCCATTTTTTGCTTCCCTGTCCCTTAGAAAGTGTCCAAAACCTAGTCAAACCCCAATTACCCATCAGAGTTTTTCCCAAATCCAAATTTTACCTTACGAAAAAAGTTTATGTTTTTTCTTTTCTACCCATTCCCAAAAAAATAAATAAAAAAAATCTTGGCTATGGTTGTCACCCGTGCAGGAGCAAACTCTCAAGACCAAACTCCAGGATCTGGATGAAAAAATACTCGGCCTCAATCTTTAGCATTCAACCATGAACAATAGACAGCAGTCAGACTCTTCTGCAGACACTGGGTTCTCTTCTTCCAACAATTTTCATTCGCTGAAGCTTGATTTTCCTCGCTTCATTGGTGATGATCTGACTGGATGGATATACCGGGTGGAATAATATTTCAGTCTGCATAATACTTTTGAGGTAAACAAAGTCCCCCTTGCATCCTTTCATTTGGAACATGAAGCCCTTCAATGGTTCCATTGGTACATCAAGGCTCATGACGAGCCAAAATGGATAGATTTTTACACACTCATTTTGCAATGATTTGGCCCTAGTGCTTTTGATGATTTCATAGGAGCACTCACTAAACTGCGCCAAATAGGCACTATGAGAGAATATCAAACAAAGTTTGAAAAATTGGCCAATCACACAGAGGGATTGTCTGATGAATTTTTTAAGAGTTGTTTTGTCAGTGGTGTCAAGGATGCAATTCGCTCTGAGGTTAAAATGTTCCGTACAAGCACAATGATGGAAGCCTTAGGGTTAGCTAAGTTGGCAGAGGACAAGATCACAGCTCAACAGTGCTCCAAATCTAACTTTGCCCCATTTAGAAATATGTCTTCCCAACGCCCTCAAATAACGCTAACTCCTAGAACAACTCCTATCAAGCATTTGATTGAAGCAGAGATGCGAGCACGTAGAGAAAAAGGGATTTACTATAATTGTGATGAGAAATTCACTAGGGGACATCGATGTGTTGAGCAAAAGCTCTATCTCTTGGATGTGGAATCTCCACCTGAAACTAAAGTTTCTGCAGATGTTCATGATGTAGCGGATGATCAGGTCGATACTCAACAGCCACTTGTTGACCTTGCTTCTCAAGAAGACCACCCAGAGATCTCTCTCCATGCTTTAGCATGAGTCACCACCCCACAAACTATGTGGGTCAAGGGTTACTTCAAGAATCTCCCTCTTACAATTCTCATTGATTCTGGCAGCACTCATAACTTCATTGACCCTCGAATTGCCAAACAGGTTGATTGTTTTGTCTATCCTTGCTCCAGCTTTGAAGTCATGATTGCCAATGGGGGCACCTTACCTTGCAAAGGAAAGTGTCGCAATGTGCGTATCTCTATTGAATATTATAACCTACGCTCGGACATGTTTGCCTTGCCCTTAGGTGGATGTGATGTGGTTTTGGGCGCTCAATGGTTACACACACTTGGACCCATCTTATGGGATTTTGCTGAACTTTGGATACAGTTTTCAGACAATGGGCAAAAACACACATTGGAGGGCTTACAACCAGGGTCTCTTAGCATCATCAGTTCACATCGCATGGAAAAACTCCTCAAGAAGAATTCACATGGTGTCATTGCTCAGCTTCATTCCATTCAGATGCAACCATCAGCGGGCTCCACTGGTCCTTCAGATCTACAACAAATTTTGGATAGATATGCATGTGTCTTTGCTAAACTAGTGGGATTGCCACCTTCATGACCAGAGGATCATCGTATTTAGCTCCTTCCTGGAAGCGTTCCTCCCAACATCAGGCCCTATCGCTACCCATTTCACCAAAAGATAGAGATTGAGATGCTCGTTCGGGACTTACTGAAGCAAGGTATTATTCACCCTAGTACGAGTTCTTTTTCTTCACCAGTTCTTCTTGTCCAGAAAAAAGATGGGTCATGGCACCTATGCATTGACTTCCGAGCACTTAATTACATCACAATCAAGGATAAGTTTCTGATTCCTTTTGTTGATGAGCTTCTTGATGAGCTTCATGGCACTCATTTTTTCTCCAAGTTGGATCATCGTTCTGGGTATCACCAAATTCGGGTTCATGAGGATGATATCCCTAAAATGGATTTTCGCATGCATGATGGCCACTATGAATTTTTGGTCATGCCCTTTGGCCTCACTGATGCTCCTTCCACATTCTAGGCATTGATGAATAAAATATTTCAGCCCTACTTGCGGAAATTCATTCTGGTCTTCTTTGATGATATCCTCATCTATAGTAAAACATGGGCTGAGCATCTCCAACATCTGGATCTTGTACTGCAACTTCTCTCTAATCATCATCTCTGTGCAAAATAGTCTAAACATGTTTTTGGGCATGAAGAAGTGGAGTATCTCAGGCATATTGTTTCAGCCCAAGGGGTTTGAGTGGATCCTAGCAAAATAGATGCCATGAAAATTATTTCCAAGACCTTCACTGTTGAGAGTGATGCTTGCAGTAATGGACTTGGTGTTGTTCTCCTTCAAGATGAACATCCCATTGCATTCACTAGCAAAGCACTTTCTAGTAAACATTTAGTACTCTCTACATATGAGAAGGAAATGATGGTTGTTTTGCATGTGGTACAAAAGTGGCAGCCATACCTACTAGGGAATCATTTCTGCATCAAGACTGATCACCAGAGTCTAAAATATTTCTTAGAACAATGGGTCTCCTCCCCAGCACAACAAAAATGGGTTAGAAAATTCATGGGTTATGACTATGAGATCACTTACAAGAAGGGTAAGGACAATATTGTGGTGGATGCTCTTTCTCGCACATTTGATGACCAAACTTCTCTTTCAGCTATTTCTATGCCTGTTCGAAATTGGTTGGAATCTGTCCAGCAAGGCTATGTCAATGACTCTTCATTATCTCAAATCATCTAGCAGTTGGCCAATAACCCTTCTGTTGTACCGCATTATTCTTGGGATGGTGCTTATCTGAGATACAAGGGTTGTCTGGTGCTTCCCCAGTCCACAGATCTTCTCCAAGCTGTCTTCTATGAACTCCATGCTTCTCCATCGGTAGGGCACTCTGGATTCCTCAAAACATATGAGCGAGCATGGCGTAACTTCTTTTGGAAAGGAATGAAAAGGTCAATTCAACAGATGGTGGCTAAATGTGATACCTGCCAACGCAACAAGGGTGAAATGACACTCCTTCCTAGATTGCTTGAACCCTTGCCCATCCCTACATGGATTTGGATAGATATTTCTATGGATTTCATTAAGGGGCTCCCTAAATCTGGAGGGAAGATAGTGATCTTGGTTGTGGTTGATCACCTCTCCAAATATAGTTATTTTTGTGCCCTCAGCCATCCCTATACTACCTCCTCAGTTGCACAAATTTTCATGGACCAAATCTTTCATCTTCATGGCATCCTTTCTTCCATTGTCTCAGATCGTGATGCAACTTTCACCAGTCATTTTTGGACAGAACTATTTCAACACACTGGCACCAAACTAAAGATGAGTTCAGGGTATCACCCACAAATAGATGGTCAGACTAAAATTGTCAACAGATGTTTGGAAACTTATCTTCATTGCTTCACTTCAAAACAACAACATCAGTGGGCAAAGTGGCTTCCGCTCGCTAAATGGTGGTACAATACCTCCTACCACACTGCATCTAAAATGACTCCATATGAAGCAGTCTATGGTCAGGCACCGCTAATGCTTCTTCCATACACCCCCAGCAGTTCACCAGTTCAGGCAGTCAACACAGTTCTCTGAACCTAAGATCAGATTCTTCTCATTTTGCAGGACAATCTTCACATGTCTAGAAATTGAATGAAACAACAAGCCGATCAGCACCATTCTGAGTGCACTTTTCAAGTATGCGATATGGTTTTTCTTCATCTACAACCATACAAGCAATCATCCTTGAAACTCAAAGGGTGTCATAAGCTAGCTCCAAAGTTCTATGGGCCATATAAGGTTCTTTAGAAGATTGGGTTAGTAGCTTATAAATTGGAGCTTCCTCATTCTTCCCGTGTTCATCTAGTATTTCATGTCTCTTGTCTGAAGAAAGTTCTTGGCACCAACATTAGAGAACAAACTATTTTACTAGAACTAGATAATGAAGGATCCATCATTTTGGAGCTAGAGGCAATCCTTGACAAGTGCACTCATCAGCTTCGCTCTCGATCCATCACAGAGGTATTAATTCAGTGGCATGGAATGCAACCAGAGGATGCTACCTGGGAACCACTCCTTCAGATTCAACAACAATTTCCACATCTTCAGCTTTGAGGACAAATCTTTTTTTAAGAGGGGGGGATGTTAGGAACCCATGTTTAACCCTTCTCTTTACTTTGTTAGTATATTGTTGTTGGATGCATATGCTTTGTAAGTCATCCCGTGAATATATTGTATTATCCCACATTCATGGGAAGTAATAGTTCTTTAGATTAGACTTAGTATATAAGTATGTGTTGAGGCTAATGAAGGCATCCACAAATTTATTGTATTGAGTTTTTTCAAAGGAGGTTGCCCCCTCGAAGTGGCCTATGATCAATAAATTCCTTCTGTGTTTCTTCTATTCATATCTATTTCTACTATTTCATGCATTTTTTATTATACTGTTGCAGGAGGTTCCTCTCATGTTGCAGGAAGCTGCCTGGTAGGCTATCTGGTAAACTGTTCCACATTCCTCCACATTTGAAGATATGGTCATTTGGTTCAAAAGTTAAGTTCAGTATGCTCTAAAGGTGCTAAATCCAAAGTTTCAAATCATTTTCTCCTTCGCAGTGAAAGATATGAGAGACATTAAAAGATATGATGATAAAGGCCTATTGGGATGCTCTGCATTCCTCTGTAGTGATAGATATGGTTGTGTGGTTTTGAGGATATATTCAAAGTTGTGTATGAGTGCATCCATATGTGTTTCAAGTGGTCTAGAGGTCTACAAGTTTAGTTTTCATATGACAGTTGTGATACAAACAGCTCTATATACCTAGTTGTTCTCAAGACATATGTTGATGATGTGCATCAAATTGTTGTGGAATGAAATGGTACATTGACTGATGGAAGATGGTCCTAATGATCTTGTGTTATCTCCAGTTGCTCTGCAAGTTGTTTTTTTGTTCTCTCTAGAAATGGCTGAGGTCCAGAATAATGATATTACCAGACTATGCCTTTGCCTGGCTAACTGAAGAAGATTGAAGGTGTGCACCACAAAGTTCTTGCTGTACAGAGTTCAAGGAGTGTTTGGAGATGGTGTATAGGTCTTATTGACCTATCTAGGAGAAGTGCAAGCAATGTTTTATCATTCATGAGTACCGCTAAGATTGTGAAGACCAATGTGCTACAAGTTTCATGTGTTTCGACTTAAGGGTGACCTATTTCAATTTATGAAGTGTGCGGATGTCATTCCTTGAAGTTTGTTGGTGTGAAGGATGTTTAGGACCAGTTTAAGCATGTGTTGAGATTTGCAAAGTGTGTGTCTCTTCATGTACTTATATAGTAAGTCTAATCTAAACAATTATTACTTCCCATGAATGTGGGATAATACAATATGCTCACAGGATCACTTACAAAGCATATGCATCCAAATGTAATATACTAGCAAAGTAAAGAGAAGAGTTAAACACGGGTTCCTAACATCCCCTCCCTCTTTGATAAGTTTTATCCTCAAAGATGAAGATGTGGAAATTTTTTCTGAATCTGAAGGAGTGGTTCCCATGTAGCATCCTCTGGTTGCATTCTCTGCCTCTGAATTAAGACCTCTATGATGGATCAGGAGTGAAGCTGATGAGTGCGCTTGTTGAGGATTATCTCCGGCTCCAAAATGATGGATCCTTCATTATCCAATTTTGGTAAAATAGTTTGTGCTTTGATGTTGGCACCAAGAACTTTCTTTAGACAAGAGACATGAAATACTAGATAAACGTGAGAAGAAGGAGGAAGCTCCAATTTATAAGCAACTAATCCAATCTTTTAAAGAACCTTATATGGCCCATAGAACTTTGGAGCTAGCTTATGATGCCCTTTGAGTTTTAGGGATGATTGCTTGTGTGGCTATAGACAAAGAAAAACCATATCACCTACCTAAAAAGTGCACTCAGAATAGTGCTGATCAGCTTGTTGTTTCATTTGATTTCTTGCCATGTGAAGATTATCTTGCAAGATGCGGAGAATCTGATCCCGAGTTCAGAGAATTGTGTCGACTGTTTGAATTGGTGAACTGCTGGGGGTGTATGGAAGTAGCACTGGCAGTGCCTGACCATAAACTGCTTCATATGGAGTCATTTTAGATGTAGTGTGGTAGGAGGTATTGTACAACCATTCAGCGAGAGGAAGCCAATTTGCTCACTAATGTTGTTGTTTTGAGGTGAAACAATGAAGATAAGTTTCCAAACATTTGTTGATAATTTTAGTCTGAACATCTACTTGTGGGTGATACCTAGAACTCATCTTCAGTTTGGTGCCAGTGTGTCTAAATAGTTCTTGCCAAAAAAGACTGGTGAAAGTGGCATCACGATCGGATACAATCGAAGAAGGAATGCCATGAAGACGGAAGATCTGGTCCATGAATATTGGTGCAACTAAGGAGGCTGTATAGGGATGGCTGAGGGCACAAAAATGACTATATTTGGAAAAGCAATCAACCACAACCAAGATCACTATCTTTCCTCTAGATTTAGGGAGCCCCTCGATGAAATCCATTGAAATATCTATCCAAATCTGTGTAGGGATGGGCAAGGGTTCGAGCAATCTAGGAAGGAGTGTCGTTTCACCCTTGTTGCGTTGGCAGGTATCACATTCAGCCACCATCTATTGAGTTGCCCTTTTCATTCCCTTCCAATAGAAGTTACGCCATGCTTACTCATAAGTTTTGAGGAACCTAGAGTGCCTTGCCGATGGAGAAGCATGGAGTTCATAGAAAACAACCTGTTGAAGATCTATGCTTTGGGGAAGCACCAGATGACCTTTGTATCACAAAGAAGCACCATCCCAAGAGTAATGTGGTACATCAGAAGGGTTAGTGGCCAACTATTGAATGATTTGAGATAATGAAGAGTCATTGACATAGTCCTACTGGACAGATTCCAACCAATTTGGAATAGACATAGAAATAGCAGAAAGGGAAGCTTGGTCATCAAATGTGCGGGAAAGAGCATCTGCCACAATATTGTCCTTACCCTTCTTGTAAGTGATCTCATAGTCATAACCCATGATTTTTCTAACCCATTTCTATTGTGCTGGGGAGGAGACTGATGTAGAGGCAAATTGGAAGGGAAAGGATAGACAAACTAGACAAGGTTCTACTACACCTACTAGCCCAAAAACATAGATCTTTATGCAAAAGTGGGAACAGCAGAAGGGAACACTAGTATCATCATGGAAATGTTGGTTTGGGATGTCAGGGGACCCATTCCATCCATTAGCCAAGGTAGATTGGACTTTGGGTTGGTACTTCCTTCACAAACCACCCAAAATGGCTTGTAGCCCTTCAAAATGACAACAGTCCTAATAACGTTTGATTCAGACCTCCAAACCTAGATCTTAGAAAGATACCTATTATGACCCTCTATCACATATCCCAAACTTGGCATAGGTTGTTTTGGATAGAATATCTCAACCAATAACCCCTGTTAGTGGCATAAAGCCCCAATTAGGCCAAAATTACAAAGAGACTACCAAAGAATGCAAGCCTAGAACTTAACCAAGGGTTTGGAAACTTAGGATACATGCCAAAATAGAGGATTTTGTAGGTTTTAGACTTCTACTCTGTGTTGTTCCAAGAATTACCTCTTAGGTTCCTCCAAATGGCTTAATACATGGTCTTATTAAGCCCTTCTTAACAAATCTTGCACAAACCAACTCTTCCATCCCTGTAGTCAATCAAAACATTCAAAATTAAAACAAATACATCCATCCCACTGGTCTTATGGCCTTGAAAGATAGTGGGATGGTCAATGCCTCATCGTTGGGAGCAAACCCTTATCTAGGTTTTTATGAGACTATTTTTAAAGAAAACCTTATAACTTTCTACCACAAGAGTTTCAAAGAACCAAAATGGATTAAAATGAAAGATAAGTCCATTCTATAATTGATAAAACCATGAAAAAGTGGAAACAACCTTGTACCTTTGTACAGTACAGACTGTAGCAGCAAAAAACTCAGAAAATGCAGATTTTCAGCAACCAAGTTTTGGGAAAACACTCATAACTTCCTCTAGATAGTGTGTGGAGACCTCTAACTGGACTCAAATAAAAGGTAAGACTTAGTTATTTCCAAAAATTCCAAATTCATCTTGTAATTCATCCGTATATGAAAGTTATGAACGTTATAGCAGAAAAAATGCAGAAAATTCTGGAAATCACAGTGTTAGTTTGTATTTCTTGATCACCAACTCCAACTACTGCCTTTCCTCGACCCTTGGGAGGAATTTTAAGCATATAATTATAGTTCTAACTATCCCCAACTACTTTTCAAGAGGGTGACCATTGGTATTTTATATTTTTGCCCTTTGTTTTCTTTACAATTTATAAAAGTTGCCAAACAACTTTGCACATTTTGACAATATAGAAGGCTACAAGAACCCAACTACCTTCAAAGGGCCACAAACACCCTAGACACACCTAAGGAGACTCAAACAACCCTATTACATTCATTGGATCCATCCTTGGTTACATTTTCACCATGTGACAACAATATGACAACATTGACAAAAACATGGCATTTTGGACAAATGCCTACAAATTGGATCCAAACTTATTACAAACACTTAGGAAGTGGTCCATTGGACCTTAGTACATCAAATATGGTCTCATAAGACCTTATTCACTGCAAAAACTCAAAAACCTCAACTTAACACCATTTTGGCCTCATGGTGGCCACCTTGTGTTAGGTGCTCCTGCACCAGAGACCCATTATTCCAGAAAATATTTTAGACTATGGTGATCAATCTTGATGCAAAAAGATTCCCTATTAGGTATGGCCTCCACTTCTGTACTACATGCAAAATAACCATCATTTCCTTCTCATATGTAGAGAGTACTAAATTCTTGCCAAAAAGGGCTTTGCTGGTGAATGCAATGGGATGTCCATCTTGAAGGAGAACAACACCAAGTCCATTTCCACAAGCATCACTATCAATCGTGAAGGTCTTGGAAAAATATGGCATAGCTAGAATAGGTGTAGTACACATAGCCTGTTTTATCTTTTCGAATACACACTCAGCAGCATGCGTCTAGATAAAAGAATCCTTTTTTAACATAGCTATTAATGGAGCTACAATCTTCCTATAATCCTTGACAAACTTGCGATAGTAGCCAGGCAGCCCCAAAAAACCACAAAGGCTCTTGAGTGTCTGAGGATGTGGCTAATTTTTCATGGTATCTATTTTTGTAGGATCCACGTGAACCCCTCGGGCTAAAACAATATGCCTGAGATACTCCACTTCCTCCTAGCCAAAAGCACATTTAGACTATTTTGAACAGAGATGTTTATTAGAGAGAAGTTCTAGTATGAGATCCAGATGTTGGAGATGCTCAGCCCATGTTTTACTATAGATGAGGATATCATCGAAGAAGACCAGAATGAATTTCCACAAGTATGGCCAAAATATTTTATTCATCAATGCTTGGAATGTTGAAGGAGCATTAGTGAGGCCAAAGGGCATGACCAAAAACTCATAGTGGCCATCATGTGTGCGGAAAACCATTTTAGGGATATCATCCTCATGAACCCAAATTTGGTGATACCCAGAATGAAGATCCAACTTGGAGAAAAAATGAGCACCGTAAAGCTCATCAACAACAGGAATCAGAAACTTATCCTTGATTGTGATGTATTAAGTGCTCAAAAGTCAATGCAAAGGAGCCATGACCCATCTTTTTTCTGGACAAGAAGAACTAGTGAAGAAAAAGAACTAGTACGAGGGTGAATAATACCTTGCTTCAGTAAGTCTCGAACAAGCATCTCAATCTCTGTCTTTTGGTGAAATGGGTAGTGGTAGGGCTTGATGTTGGGAGGAAGGCTTCTAGGAAGGAGTTGAATATGGTGGTCTTCTAGTCATGAATGTGGGAATCCCACTGGTTTGGCAAAGACACATGCATACCTATCCAAAACTCATTGTAGATTAGGAGTAGTGGAGACCGCTGATGGTTGCATCTAAATTGAATGGAGATGAGCAATGACACCATGTGAATTCTTCTTAAGAATCTTTTCAATGTGATGTGAACTTATGATGCTGAGAGATCCCAGTTGTAAGCCCTTCAATGTGTGTTTTTTCCCATTATCTGAAAACAACATCCAAAGTTTAGCAAAATCCTATAAGATGGGTCCAAGTGTGCATAACCATTGGGTGCCCAAAACCACATCACATCTACCTAAGGGTAAGGCAAACATCTCAGAGTGTAGGTTATAATTGCCAATAGAGATATGCACATTGTGACACTTCCCTTTGTAAGGTAATGTGCCCCCATTGGCAATCATGACTTTAAAGCTGGAGTAAGGATGGACAAAACAATTAGCCTGTTTGGTGATTCAAGGGTTAATGAAGTTATGAGTGCTACCAAAATCAATGAGTATTGTAAGAGGAAGCTTCTTAAAGCAACCCTTGACCCACATGGTTTGTGGTGTCGTGACTCCTGCTAAAGCATGGAGAGAGATCTCTGGGTGGTCTTCCTGAGAAGCAAGGTCAACAAGTGGCTGCTAAGTATCGACCTAATCATCCACTGTATCATGAGCATCTACAAAAACTTTAGTTTCAAGTGGAGAATCCAAATCCAAGAGATAGAGCTTTTTCTCAACATATCTATGTCCCCATGTGAATTTCTCATCACAATTATAACAAAGCCCTTTTTCTCTACATGCCCGCATCTCTGCTTCAGTCAAATGCTTGATAGGACTTGTTCTAGGAGTTGGCATTATTTGAGATCTTTGGGAAGCCATATTCTTGAATGGAACAAAATTGGATTTGGAGCATTGTTCAGCTGTGATCTTGTGCTCCGCCAACTTAGTAGCCAACCCTAAGGCTTCCATCATTGTGCTTGGAGGATACATTTTAACCTCAGAGCGAATTGCATCCTTTAGACCAATGACAAAATAACTCCTGAAGAATTCATCAGACATTCCCTCTGTGTGATTGGCTAGTTTTTCAAATTCTATCTGATATTCTCTTACAGTGCTTGTTTGGCGTAGTTTAGTGAGTGCTCCTATGAATTCATCAAAAGCACTAGGGCCAGATCGTTGCAAAATGAGTTTGCAAAAATTTGTCCATTTTGGCTCGTCGTGAGCCTTGAGGTACCAACAAAACCATTGAAGGGCTTCATGTTCCAAATGAAAGGATGCAAGTGGGACTTTGTTGACATCAAAAGTATTATGCAGACTGAAATATTGTTCTGCCTGATATATCCATCCAGTTGGATCATCACCATTGAAGGGAGGAAAATCAATCTTCGGCTGACGAAAATTACTAGAAGAGAACCCAGTGTATGTAGATGAGTCTGGCTACTATCTATTGTTCATGGCTGAATGCTGAAGATTGAGGCTGAGAATGTTTTCATCCAGATCTTGGAGTTTGGTCTTGAGGACTGCAAGTTCATCCTCCATGTTTTTTGCTCTTGCACAGGTGACAACCATAACCAAGATTTTTTTTTGGGAATGGGTAGAAAATAAAAACAAAAACTTTTTTAGTAAAGGAAAATTTCAATTTGGGAAAAATTCTGATGGGTAATTGGGGTTTGACTAGGTTTTGGACACTTTCTGATGGAAAGGGGAGATAAAAATGGGGATTTCAGAAGCGGGGTGAAAGAATGGGAAAATTTGTCCAAGAGGGACAAAGGAGCTGAAATTGAAATGAACACTATGGAAAAATTTGAAGGCTATTGGGTGAGAATCAGAGAAGTTATGGAAAACCTTAAAAATAGACAAATGTGGGATTTTTTGCTTCGATAAGTGGAATTAGGGATAGGGTCCTCAAGGAAGGAAATATGCAGAATGGAATTTTAGGGGTTTCAGTGAAACTATCTACCAACTGCTCTAGATGGATTCAATCTATGATTTGCCGGCTGTCAATAGATGGGTAAGTGCACAAAGATAGACCAAAATGGGGTCTTAAGTTGCCACTTTTTTTCTAAAATTAGGAAACATTGATGTTGGATTAGAAATTGAAGATAGCTACACTCAAAATTTGAAGATGGAATGAAAACAAGAGTTGTGCTTCAAATCTAGTTTCTAAACTACTAATTTTTCCAAAAATGGTTGAGATTAAGGGGTTCAAAAATGGGGAGCACACAAATTGGTCTTGTTTTTTGAAAAAACATAACATAGCGTCTGGTGTACTCCACCTAAAATGTTAACTTTTTTTTAGTATTTCAATAATCGCTCCAGTGAGAAATTAGGTAACACCATGAAATTTATCCTTGATTTTTCTGATAATTTTTTAATGAATATTTAATTTTTTAGTAATTTTTAAAGTGGACACATCCTAAAACATAAAAATTTGAGTGTGCTCCCCCTTAAAATGTTTGAAAACTAATTGAAAATCATTTTTTTTAATTCGTGTAGAATGGAGTCTAGTTTCTAAAAATATAACTTATTTCAATTTTCGATGAATGGTTTAACAAAAGTCAAAAATACTAGACACTAGTTTTTTGACAAAAACTAGACACTCTAACAAAAGAAATTCAAGATGAAACACTAAACGTACTCAAAATGTGAAAAAAATTATAAGGTTAGATAGCTAACAGAGAGATTAAGATTATGGTGGTATTTTTTTTTAGTTTTCATTGAAAAAAGTGCCATCCTGATGGGGAGCACGCTCCAGATTATCTCCATATTTTTCTAAAAATTGATAAAAACACATCAAACAAAGCTGGACATAACTAGCAATACACATGCCAATTGCATTTGCTTGAAAGTTCCTAAAGCCTTTTGAACAAATCCATTTTTTGCATATCTTGCAATCATTGGATTCTATTATAGAACATCTCTTCGAGGTGTTACGTCTTACAATTGACATGCCTTGTCTATGCTTCCACACTTTACATACATGTCTACAAGGGAAGTTGCTCTCTCTCTCTCTCTCTCTCTCTCTCCTCTCTCTCTCTCTCTCTCTCTCTCTCTCTCTCTCTCTCTCTCTCTCTCTCTCTCTCTCTCTCTCTCTCTCTCTCTCTCTCTCTCTCTCTCTCTCTCTCTCTCTCTCTCTCTCTCCTCTCTCTCTCTCTCTCTCTCTCTCTCTCTCTCTCTCTCTCTCTCTCTCTCTCTCTCCTTCCCTCCTACCCTCTTTCTGAGTCTTTGCTTCCCTTGCCTCTCTACCTCCTACCTTCTCTCTCACTCTATTCTCCCCCTCCCTCTCTACCTCTTACCCTCTCTCTCAATTTCTACTTCCCTCCCCTGTCTACCTCCTACCCTCTCTCTCAGTTTATGCTTCCCTCCCCTGTCTACCTCCTACCCTCTCTCTCTTCTTCCTTGCCATGTCTACCTCCTACGGTCCTCTCCCACTCTCTACTTTCATCCTGTCTCTACCTCCTAATCTCTCTCTCACTCTCTACTTCCCTCCCCTCTCTACCTCTCCTCATTTTTCCCATCCAATGAAATTTCATAAATTATCTTGTTTCCATTTCATTGAATCCCAATTTATATCCTCATCCATCTTTACATGTCCTATTTTTCTTACATTTCCATGTTCTGTGTCGACAAGGGAGAGCGAGAGGGAGAGAAAGGGAGAGAGGATGGAAATGGAGGGGAGAGAAACCTAGGAGACATACCTGGTGATAGGGAGAGAGAGAGATAGAGAGTCCTAGTTTATAAGTTTAGGGTTTAGGGGAATCATTTAGGATTTAGGGGTTTAGGGCTGCTCAAGTTTAGGGATTAGGGTTTTGGGTTAGGGTTTTGGGGAATTATTTAGGGTTTAGGGGTTTACGGTTGCTTAGGTTTAGGGTTTAGGGTTTAGGGGTTAGGATTTAAGTGTTAGGAATTTAGGGTTGCTCGGGTTTAGGGTTTAGGGGTTAGGGTTTAGAGAGAGAGAGTGAGGGGATCGATAGATATTGGGAGATATCTAGGGAGATAGAGGTTTAGAGTTTCTTCTAAGGTTTATGGTTTAGAGGTTTGGGGTTTAGGGTTTCTTAGTTTTAGGATTTAGGGGTTGGGGTTAGGGTTTAGGGGCATTATTTAGGGTAACTTAAGGTTTATGTTTTAGGGGTTAGGGGTTAAGGTTTAGAGGTTTAGGTTAGGGTTTAGAGAGAGAGGACCGATAGGGAGATATAGAGGAGACTAAGGGGAGACATAGGGAGATAGAGGGTGAGGGACATGGCTAGAGACATAGGCAGAGAGATTGAGAGGTAGATGGATGATAGAGACAAGGAGATAGGGTTTAGGGTTTAGGGGTTAGGAGTTTAGAGAGGGAGAGATATGGAGATAGAGGGTGAGGGACATGGCCAGAGGCATAGCCAGAGAGATTGAGAGGTAGAGAGATGATAAAGACAAGGAGATACAGGTTTAGGGTTGATCAGGTTTAGAGTTTAGGGGTTAGGAATTTAGAGAGGGAGAGATAGGGAGATAGAGGATGATGGACACGGCCAAAGACATAGGTAGAGAGATTGAGAGGTAGAGGGATGATAGAGACAAGGAGATAAGGGTTTAGGGTTTATGGTTGGTATATATGATGTATAGAATGATGTAAATGACTAACATATTGGTGCTTATGATGTTTTGATGGCTCCTATGGCTGGAAGAGGGTAGAATGACACTTGTGACTAGCTAGGTGTAGAATGATGTTTGTGATTGATAGGTAGGTGCTACTAAGGAGCATATTGGCACATATGATATACAAAATGGTGCAAATGACTAACAGATTGGCACTATGATCTTCTAATGGCTCCTGGTGAGGTATTTATTTGATTTTGATTATTTTTGGGATCATTTGAGATGGAGCTTAGATTGATTTGTGATGGAGATGGGATGAAATGGATTGGTTTAGGGATGATGAGAGGTGAAAAGGACTATATTAGGACTGATTTGGGAATGATTAGAATGGTTTTAGGAATGGTCTAAAGTAGTTAAGTGCTGATTAGGGAATGATTAGAATGATGTAGGAATAGTTTAGGGATGGTATTTGACATGAAATCCAGGTTGATTGGAAAATGATTAGGGATGAAGTTAAATTGATTTGGATGTGATTTGGGATGGTGTGAAGTGGTTTAGGGCTGATTAGAAGTGGTTTAGGGATGATTAGAGATGAAATTGAATGGATTAGGGATGATTTGGGATTGATTAGGAAGGAATTTGGTTGGAATGAAAACTTAATGTTTTCATGTTTTCACGTTATAGAGATTGGGAGAGATAGGGAGATAGAGGTTTAGGGTTGGTTCCAGGTTTTATGGTTTAGGGGTTAGGGGTTTAGGGTTGCTCATTTTTAGGGTTTAGGGTTTAGGGGTTAGGGTTTAAGGGCATTATTTATGGTTTAGGGGTTAGGGGTTAAGGTTTAGAGGTTTAGGTTTATGGTTTAGGTAGAGAGGCGAATAGGGAGATACAGAGGAGACCGAGCCTAGAAGAGATATCTATGTCTCCTCTACCCCTCTCTCTAACTATACCTACCTCTCTATCTCTCTCTATCTCCTTGTCTCTCTATCTTTCTAGATCTCTTTTGATCCCCTCTCTCTAACTCTACCTTTCTATCTCTCTCCCTCACTATTTGAGGTTTACCTAAGTTTAGGGTTTCTCAAGTAAATATTGTTTAGGGTTTTAAGGTAAGGTTTTAGGGGAATTATTTAGGATTTAGGGGTTTAGGGATGCTCAACTTTTGGGGTTAGCATCTAGGGGTTAGGGTTTACGGGTTAGGGGTTTCAGGTTGCTTGAGTTTAGGGGTTAGGGTTTAGGGATTAGAGAGAGATAGAGCGAGGAAACCAATAGAGATTGGGAGAGATAAGGAGATAGAGGTTTAGGGTTGCTTCCAGGTTTTATGGTTTAGGTACCTTAGGGGTTTAGGGGTTTAGAGTTTCTCATTTTTAGGGTTTAGGGGTTAGGAGTTAGGGTTTAGGGACAATATTTAGGGTTTAGGGTTTAGGGTTTAGGGGTTAAGGTTTAGAGGTTTAGGTTTATGGTTTAGGTAGAGAGGCAACTAGGGAGATACAGAGGAGACCAAGCCTAGGAGAGATATCTTTGTCTCCTCTATCCCTCTCTCTAACTATACCTACCTTTGCTTCCAGGTTTTATGGTTTAGGGACCTTAGGGGTTTAGGTGTTTAGGGTTTCTAGATTTTAGGATTTAGGGTTAGGGGTTAGGGGCATTATTTAGGGTTTAGGGTTTATGGTTTCGCTAGAGGGGAGAATAGGGATCCCTATCTCTATATCTCTCAACATATATGGATCCCTCTCTCTTAATCTATCCCTCGCTACCTCTCTCTCCTCCTTTTTATCTCTCCCCATCCTTCTACCTATTGAAATCTCTCCCCCTATGTCTCTAGACATCTCTTGATCTCTTTCCCTATCGAGCTATCTATCCTCATAACCCCATCTCTTAATATACGCATCTCTACCTCTCTCTCTCTCTATATTTCCCTATCTATCTCTGCCTTGCTAGATCTATCTCCCTATATCTCCCCTCTCTATATATATGTATCTCTATCTTTCTCCCTCTATAGACCCCTTTCTCTATCTCAATCCCCATCTCTCCCTTTCCTTGTCTCTATCTCCACCTATCCTCTCTGTCTCCATGTCACTCTCTATCTCTCCACGTCTCCCGATCCCTCTTTATATATAGGATAGAGAAATGAAGAGAGAGAGAGAGAGAGACTCCCTCATGTAGATACAAGGTTACCTTTATGTTATCATGCTTCCTAGAACGCACTCACATTATAACGTGAGCGTGTTCTTGGAAACATGGAAAATGGTAAAAAAGCATGTGAGATCCGTGTTTCAGACCTGAAATGCCTGTTATTCCTGCTTTTCATGAGTATATCAGACAAGAAAATGCTTTTCATGATGGTTTACTAATTGAGAATCATTTTAATATGAATCCACCACCTTTTTTTGTTTTTTCAATGTGGAAGAAGTGATTTTTCATGTTTTTGGAGAAAATTTGATTATTTAAAATGAAAGTTTCATGTTTCATGTGTGATTTTGTTTCAAAGCTAATTACCATTGATATATAGATTGAATTTGATGATATATGTTTGTTTTTTACATAAATTTTACTAATCCTATCCTAGAATTATATAGAATGCATAATCAAACTTGAGAAAAATAAGAATTTGAGGATTTTGAAGCCATCTTTTGGAGAATTGGTCAACTGCAATATCAAATTCTAAGGTATGTTTAATTTTAATTCACATATATATGGTCTTATATTCCTTATGTCTTTAAGTGTCTTTATGTCTTTATGTTTTTTGTGTTCTTTATGTTCTAAGACATATACGTGTCTAGGTATATCAGTTAGTTCAGTCAAAGAGACTCCAAATTCCTCATGTTTCCACCTTATTTCGGCCCTTCATGCATCTATTTCACCTATTTTCAGATATACAAGAGAAAAACATTATCAAATACTTCATAAAATAATTTTAGTGAACAATTGTTTGTCATACTCATATTCGAGTGTATACATGGAGCCAAAATTGATTTTGGAAGACTCTTAATTTTTGCCCTAGGATGATATAGAAGGATTTTTTCCTTAATACATGCATAATTCAATTCATTTAATAGAACCATGCATGAAATGATAGTTTTCTTACAAAAATGGAGGAAATGAGCACCACAAACTATTTGACAAATTGTTACAACTCACTTTGATACCACTTAATCCATAAAAAATATGATGGAGATTATGTATTTACTTCATCAACATAACAAAATTTTAGAGAAGAGAGTTGTATATGTAAATATATGGACATACAAGCATCATGACATAAGATGATACAAAGGGAGTTACAAGGAGATAAAACACTAAAAAGGAGGTTTTCATTAGTGGACAGTCATGTAAGTCTATATAACAGTCCACTATCATAGTCTATATAACCCTACTACCATGTATGATCCTCCTTGCATTTGAAGGTCATTTTACAATGCTATGAAAGTTATAATTTATTACAAAGTGGTCCTTCTTATTGCATCTATGTACAATGAAATTCATACATTTATACATTGTTTACAATGAATGTGTAAATAGTTCTCTTCCTACAACTATGCACATGCTACAGCTAGGATAAGAGTTTGTGCACATTACAATAATGAAAACCATCACTGTTATGCTACAAAATGCTACAAGTCATCTATGTTACATGCTACAACATTTATGTTACTATGGAACCAAATGTGCATACTTACAACACCCAAAACATGTCATCACTAGCTCTTACATTCTCTATTTTCCTTGTCCTTTCTTGGCCTCCAAGTGGCCATACTTCTCATACTCACCCATAGTGAGTGAAATGTACTAATTTCTTTCTCTATAAGTGAAAAACTTGAACACAACTCAATCCATAGGAAAAACTTGGAGTGCTAATCAAATGCCCCTACAAATGAAAGCAACTCACACTTATCGCATTTGCAAATCAAGTAAATACTCTATCCAAGTATCATTACATACTAACATCATTCAATGTTAATGTAGACTCATGTGAGAGCTGTTCTCTCTTTGAATTTGATGTTTTAGTGTGCTTTTTTTTCCCTTTGTGGTTGCTTACTCTTGCGTTTGTCATTTGGGTGAATCTCTAGATGAATCGTCTAACACTTGTCATAACAATATCCTCCAACCTTGAAATAAGACCAATAGTTGTTAGCTTTGTACATACTCAAATCAACTTGTTTGTTATCTTCTTTGAGTTTGTTTTGGAATTTCTCTTCCCTTAGTTTTGGAGAGTTACTTCTTTTTCCATCCTTTCTATGGAAAATATGCTCCTTAGTGGTGTTTGCTTTGTGCATCATTCTACAATTTACTACTTCAGCTTTCTACTTCTTAGAGATACAAACATTCAATTTTTCCCTTTATAATGTTTGAAATAGGCTCCCAAATGATGTACTACAAGGTGACAACAACTTGGTTTTACAAAGTTTCACAAACTTGTGTTCTTGATTTGACTCACAAACTCTCTCAATGACCCTTCAATGCATTAAGTCTCCAACACACAACTAGGGTTCAGACCTTCATATCAACTAGATGAGGCATCTAACAAGATTATGTTCACCAACTAGAACCAACTAAACCACTCTTCAAGTCACAAGGATCCCCTCTTAGCAACCAATCTGCCCAAGCCCTCATATCCTAGTAGCCCTACTTAAGGGGGTTTTCTGACTTATTTTTGCCATAAGGTTTCAAACCCAAACTTCAATGAATGTTTAGAATACCCATTACCAAGTTACATAACATATATGGAACTCAATATAGACTCCTTTGGACAATATGCCTCAAAACGGACCTTATTCACTATCCTAAAAGGGTTAATTAGGCCTATATTACAAAGGAACTTGCCTTCAAACTTTCCACAGACCCCTAAACTCAGTAAACAATCCTTATTCAGGTTTCCAAACTCCCAAATCCACACTCAAATTCAAGTGTCATGATCATTTATGATGCACACACAAGAAGGAATTCAAAGCATTAATACCATATTTCACAAATCAACTCAACCATAAACCAAAATCTTGCAATGGACCAGCTAGGTGCTTAAGGGCATCATAAGGCATAAGGGCTCCAAGCTATTCCCCAACCCTAACAAAAGAATAAACCATGTCAATATAATGTATTCAAACCAATTTTGTCACTTTTAGTGCCTGGGAACATCAACCAATGTCTGATCCACAAATCACTCCTTAAGGCCTATTAGCCTTCCAAACTTGAAAAATGTGCATAACTCTGTGTAAACTCACCCAACCCACAAACAAAAAAGTATTTAGACACCCATTATGGAGTAGAACAACATATCAAAACATTTCATGCCCTTGTTTCAGGAAAAATGTGAGTTCTATGACTCGCCCTCTGTAGAAATAGGCCTAATTTGGTCCAATTAACAAAGCAAGTACCCTAGGATCATTCAATAACCACTCCAAACCCCAAAATAGAAGATCTATATGTCACAAAACTTCAAATTCCACCATTGGTTAGTATAGCCATGCTCATCTAGGGTGCAAACTAGAAAACCCTTCATTTCTTCACAAATAAGGGAGTTTTAATGAAAATCTCATATCCACACCAACCCAGAACAAACTAAAACTTGATTCACCTTTAAATAGGCCTACATATGCTATAGGAACACTTACTTGGCCAGGTTGCATTCAAATTCACAAAGAACCGCTATTTAGCCACCCTTTCCACTTGGAAAATGCATGAAAATGCCCTTAGGGCATTACACAAAACCCTCTTAGACTCCTTCCCTACACAAAACCTTCCACATTCATGTTAGAGACATCAATTTTAGCCTATCCACCAAGCCACAGGTTTATACAGTAGGTGGATAGGTAAATTAGCCATTTTTTTCTCTCAAAACCCTTATTCTAACAGTCCACTAGGCAATTTCAGAAATTCAATTAGAAATCCCTCTAAACCCAATGAAAAACCCTCACAATAGGTGCAAATGAAAGTTAACACATACACCTAACTCATCCAATGAATTTTAAGACTTAACAGTATCGTATAGGGCCTAGGTATGGTCTAAAAAAGTGAATTTGCAGAAAAAAATGAGTTACAACAGAAAAACAAGGTATAACTTCTTATTTTTTCCTCCAAGTTCATCCTCCTCTCTTCTATTCAAACTAGATTCAAGTGTATATGTGTGTTCAAATTCATACTCCACGACTTATGTATGTTCAAGTTATCTTGATATGAGGTGTCTTATTCAGAAGTTTGTAAAACCTTGTTATTCATTCTGACTATGCTATTCATTGTCATTATAGAATTTCTAATGATCATTGTCTTATTCTTCATGCTTGTAGAAATCATCATCATGCTGAGAAAATGAGAAAAGACTCTAACACCAGAACAGCGTGAAGCTGAGAATGAGAGGAAAAGAGAAAGAATGAGGCAAATTTGGGAAAGTAGGAAATTGTCAACCATACAAGAAGATATTCCACCATTGCCAATTGAAGAGGAATATGCACAAAGGGAAGAAACCTCCATGCAATGAGGAAAGTGAATCTCCAAGTTGGAGGCACTCCATCGTCCACAGGTCAAGTTGAGGGAACACCATCATTATCTTCTCAAATTGGAGACACTCCATCTTTCATAGGTTAAGTAGAAGGCACATCTACATTTTCTTCTCAATTTGGTCACATGCTATCATTCACAACTCAACCTGAAGGTATGTCATTTTCAACCTTTTCACCTCCAATTGAAGGTACGTCATCTATCCCATCTCAAGTAAATATTGAAGAAATTCCTAATGTTCAGTCTACTTTACCAAATAAAACACCTCCTAGAATTTTGCATAGGAGGCCTATGTTTCTAAATTATATTGATGAGAATGTATTGGAGCCCATGCAAAATAAGATTCCCATGCGTACTTGCCAAAGATATGCAAATAAGATATGGAAATAATTCTTTGAGAATTTAAATAAAACCGGAAGATGTCAACTCTTTGTTGAATTGATGAGAAATCTGAAATTTAGGCCCACTATGAAGATTCTTGGCCTAAGAACATCGAATACCTCAAGTGAAAAATCAATTGTCAAGAATCTAATGAGTGCATATGAGAGTGTAGGTTCCACCTCACACACTAAGAATAGTAATGTCACACGACGTGTCATTACATAGACAATTGTAAGCCAACAAATTAAGAAAGCTCACTTCATTAGAAAGACAAGTCAAGCTTTGAAAATAAATAGAAAAGCTCTAATGAGAGCCATTGGAAGACGTCAAAGAGTTGAGGATCCAAACACTAATGAATTGTGAGCATTCTCTGGGAGACTCCCATGGAAAGACAAAGTTGTGGTCGAAGCTTTGAGCTAATTGAAGACTATTGGAAGAATTACACAAGGGTATCTCTGAATCAAAGGGATGTGGTAAGAAGGAGAATTGGTAGTTGAAACCGTGAGCCACATCCAAAGCATTTTTTGGATATGACTCAAACACAATTTTTTGGTAAATTTCTAGAGAAGTATCCTCAAATTAAAATTTCTCAAAGATATTTTGAAATGCTAAAACATTTCTTTGTCAAAACAAATCACACACGCACTACTTGTTGTAGATTACATATTGAATTTTCTAACCATTTTTATGTTTATTGGTCTATATGTTTAGATTTGCGTACTAACAATGTTTTGTAGTATTGTGGCATACGTGCCCCACCAACTACCTCAAGAGACTTCATATCAATAATTTTATGTGATAGAGAGGAAGGTCAATTATTCTACAGAAAATTATGCTTGGATGGTGTAGATTAGATATGCAAATAAGGAAGAAATATTAAACAAAATGCAATAAACACAAAGTTATACCTTACATGCAAACCCAATCCCATCAAGGGAGGAAGGAGCCTTTGCACCCAAAACAAGCTCCTAGACAAAGATAATCCCTAGACAATGGATTTAAATGTGAAATGCTACTCTAGTTTGTAACTCACTATTCTAGTTCAAGACTGATTTTGACATGGTAACTTTGCATAAACTTGGATGATGAAAATGGATGGAGAGAGGTTCTATTTATAGACTTTTGGAAGAGATTTTGATCCAATGGTGGAGATTGATTTGGAAGATCAATGGTGGAAGATAAAAGTGATGTGGAGGGCCTAGATTCAATCTTGAATGAATGAAGGGCTAGGAATAAAAGTGATTCTTTTATTCATTTTGGGAAAAGGGGTTATTTAATGAGCATGGGGGTGAAGGATTATTTTGGAATTAAAGATTCATATGGGGGAATGTAAATGAATTAAAAATTTATTTGGGGAAGAGAGGAAATAAATGAGTATGGGTTTGTAAGGAGAAATAAATGTGATGTGGGATGTTTTTAAATAAAAAATTGACTTATGTGGATTTAATCCAATTTTTTATTTCGAGGATGTGGGGAAGGGTGTTAAACAAGGTTTGACCACCCAAATGAAGGGGTTATGATTAATTAAATAGAGGTTTTATTTAATTAATCCTAGGGCTATGATGAGGTAGGATAGGGTAGGCAATTAAATAATAGTTATTTAATTGTCTAAGGTAGGGATAGGTTAATTATAGGCTGAATTAATTAGTTAACATGGTTTTAACTAATTAATTAGATTTAGTGAAAAAAAGGGAAATTGATTTAATAAATATTGCATATTTATTAAATTAATTGGCTAAGGTTTGGACTATTGAATTAATGAAATTAATTCAATTTTGGAGATAAAATGGTGTGAATTTGGAAAACGAAAGGGGTAATTAATTAAATAAAAATTTAATTAATTGGTTAAAAGGGAAATTGGTGTGTTTAGGGTTGTCGGGAGTCAGTTTGATGGTAGAAGATATTTTTAGGTGTCTACATTTGCCCCTCTTTGACATGGCATCTGGACCTAGGAGGGAAGTGGCGTCAGGTCAAAGAAAGATATGCCCCAGCTACCGGGAAGGTATGAGATGGATAAGGGATGCCCCCTCGAGAGGTCGGTGGGAAAATAGAATTTTTCCGAGCGAGTTCTCAAAAAGGATGCGACGGGAGTGAAAGTTGGATAGGGGATGGGAAAAGAGGATGACGGGAAGAAAAATGGAGGAAAAAGGCTGAGATCTGCACCCTAGAGGGAAAAGGAGGAGGTGGAAGGATGACATGGCCCACTATATTAGGCAAAGTGGGCCCTTAGTGTGCCACATTTGCACACTTTTGACTTTGGAGAAGAAAGGATGAAGGAGAGATGACTGACCGTAACCCCCAGTTCCTGCGACTTCAACACATATCCAAGCAGTTCCAAGAGTTTGGCTGGGCACCAGGTGTTGGACCCCCGGTAGGTCCTAACCCTGACTTTGTAATTTTTTTGTTTTATGTGCTTTTTTTGGGGTTTGGGATTAGGGATTGGAGGGCGTAGCGCCAACAGCAAGGCGGATTAGTGCCATCCTCTAGATTGGTGCTATTAGCCAGGTTAGGGTAGGGCGGTTTGTCACCATTAGGTAGGTTTTTTAGCACTATCCTCTAGATTAGCACAATTTGCAGAAGAATAGAATTGGCATTTTAGTGCCAAATTGGGGTGGGAGTGGTGCTATTCTCTAGAATAGCGCCATCCTGGGGAATAGTGCTATGGTTAATTTTAGCGTGATTTAGGGGATTATTGCTATTGGCTGGATTAGCGCAATTGGGGTAATTGGCTCTATTGTGCTAATTAACGCCAAAAGGGATAGTGAAGCCATTTGGAAAAATGGCACCATCTATAGCGCGTAGTAGCGCTATTGTTTGGATTGGCGCAAAGAGTTATGTGCAGTGGCGCTATTTGCTGTATTAGCGCCATTTAGAGGAAATTTTAGCGCTATTTTAAAAATGGCACAAGGAGTTGTCTATTTTCATGCCACATGATGCAGGCTTTTTAGACATTTAGAAGAAAAAGGTTGGTTTAGAAATAGATAGGTTGACATCTAACCATAATGTTGCGTATGCAAGATACACAGCGATTTATATTACAGTCATGCGAGGGACGAGTTTCATCTATGATGGGACTATTCGATGGTTTTGATGATGCTACGCGGGCGCGGTTGGCGAGATTGGGGCTTCTGACGGTGTCTTCGATGCTAGTTCTACGAGCTCATAGAGCTCTGATGACAGCGATGGTGGAGCAGTATTGCTCTGAGACCTACAGTTTTCTGTTGCCGACTGGTGAGCTGACCATTACACTTGAGGATGTTTATCACATCCTCAAGCTACCTATTTGAGGTTGGCAGGTTCGATATGACACGAGGATGGGGTGGAATGCCCTGATTAGAGTGTTTGGAGCAGACAACCTGGTTCTCTCTGTGGACAGGAGAGAGAGATGGACTATGAGGGGACACTGGCTGCGGGTGCAGATTCCTTTGCCTTATTTTTGTGTGCATTGATTGGAGGGGTTGTGATGCCTGATAGGCGAGGTAGGGGTTTTCCAGTTGGCTGGGGTGGGATGATAGAGGGGATGGTGAGTCATGAGACTGTCTATGCCTGGGGACTAGCGATGCTGGGGAAGTTATACCATGAGATGCACACAGTCGCCTACCTACATGATAGAGCATTGTCAGCCAGAGTCACTCTGCTTCATGTATGGATTTGGGAGTACATCCCAGTTACTAGGCTGACATGTGGGTATTATCGGCAGCCATTTGATGCTTTTGTGTTTTTATATCAAGATGCAGAGTACACATATACTGGGCAGGTGCGGCATTGGAGGAGGATGCTAGATGATATGATTAGTGTGACCCTATGACCATATATCGGTGTAGAGCCATGGCTAGATGATGACATTCATCTCCCTTTTGCGTTTCAGCAGTGGTACCTTATGGGTCGAGGAGGCCATACTATAGATATGTATCTACCCTCGTGGGTCATGCGACAGTTTGGTTTGGTACAAGACACTCCGCAGCAGATGGCAATATTCACGTGGACACCTTGAGATGCAGCCTATTGGCCTACAGCCATACAGCCATAGGTTGCCTTAGCTGATTTTGCGGCTCTACGGCCAGTGCGATGGGATTGGAGGAGCACCATTAGTGATGTAGGGACTACGACTGCGTATGATATATGGTGGCATATGCATTGGCCTACTCGGTTGACAGATCCAGTGGAGGAGGTGGTAGGTTCAGGGGGGGATGATTCAGGTGATGAAGGAGATGACTCTGATGGGGATGACCATTTGGGGGAGGGAGAGGAGATTATTAAGGATATTCTTATGGAGATTGGAGATGATGGAGAGGAGAGGTTGGTTGGCAGGGATGGCCAGCCAATAGATGTGCTGGCGGCAGTGGTAGCAGGTACCTATGCAGTAGGTTCCTATTGAGCAAGTGCAGGTTGGGGTAGGGCGATAGCCTAGAGGACCTCGGTGGCATGGGGGATAGCCGAGGGCGGATAGGGGTGATCTACCCCCACCACAAGTAGCGTAGAACCAAGTGGTTGGGGGAGGGCAGCAGGCAGTAGGGCAGTAGGTAGGCCCTCAAGGACAGCTGGAGAGGCCAAGGGTGAGAGGCTTACACCTCGTCGGAGGCGACGGGATGAGGAGGAGATGGAGACCATGAGAGCACAGGTGGCAAGCCTACAGGAGGCACTGGAGGGTCGGGATGCAGAGTTGGTGCAGTTGCGGGGGGCACTGTCCTTATTAGATGGGGCAGATGGACAGGTGGTGGCATTACAGGCACAGTTAGCCCAGGCTCAGGGTGAGGTAGAGGTGTTGACCAGAGAGCAGGATACAACACTTGGTAGGGCACAGCAGGTAGAGACTGCATTAGGTAGTCTACAGGCTTCAGGTGGTGGACTTGCCCCAGTTTTGACAGGGATGTAGGCTCAGTTGTCTCAGGCACAAACACAATCATATCAGCTACAGTCACAGTTGAGTTAGGCATAGGGGCAGCTATATAGGGTATAGGGGGATTTGACAGAGGCCAGAGCATGGGTGGTGTATTATCGGGGCTTGTATTATGCGGCTGTGCCAACAGTGCAGCGTGCCTCGAGCTATAGCCAGGTCAGTAGATTGGGGGCCTCTAGGTCTCACAGATCGAGATCAGTGCAGTCAGTTCAGTAGACTATGCCTCCTCCCGTGTATGTGCCCCTGCAGGTTCCACAGGTGCAGGCACAGCCACAGCCACAGCTGTCGATAGGATCACAACCTCGACTAGGGTCAGAGTCTCCCACTCCTTCGGAGAGAGGATCCTCGATGTGATGATTATATCATGTTAGCCCTTAGAGGCATTGTATCTAGACACTATATATTTTTTGATGATGTATACATGAGTGATGTACATTTTTTTGTAGTGATCATATATGATGCGATGTGTTTTGGTGGTTTATGATGCTTATGATTATGATGCTCTATTATGGTGATGCCTATGTGATGGCTGCAATACTTCTTTATGGATTTTATATGCTGTGGATGTGTTATGTTTATGCAATTATGTTTTTGATTTTATGGATGCATTTATGATAGATTTGTTGTGATACATGCATGGTGTTTGTGATCTTATGGACTATATGATGTCTAATGCAAATGAATGTTTCAGAAACATTTATTATGGAAATGTATGTTTATGTATGAAAAGATGCATATGCAACTAGATGTTTATTAAATGCATGATGATGTCATGTGACTAAGTGGTTATGAGATGATATGCAATGTGATGTATAATGTGCAACTAAATGATTCTAGAATGAACATAATTATTATGCAAACTTAAATGGGTTAAAATGGACCTAAGTGATATGCAATTTAAAATGGATGAACCTAATTAATATGCAATTTAAAAGATTAAATGAGTCTAATTGATATGCAATTAAAATGGATTAAAATGAGTCTAATTGATATGCAATTTAAGTGATCTAAATGAATCTAATTGATATGCAAAGTGATTTATAATGAATCTAAATGAGATTAACTAATTATGATATGTAGTTAGGCGATACGCAAGATGCATGCTAGGTGATAGGTGGGATGATCAGGTCCTGATACACATGATGTTCTTTGTTTTGATCCTGAGGGGTGAGGCTGTGGGAGAGGGGATTAGGTGGAGAAATGATAGGGGTGTATGGATGAGGTATGGGCAAGATTGGGAGCGTCTAGAGAATGGTGGTGGGGGGACGAGAGGATTTTTTAGGTCATAAAACGCCACGTCATTGAGGGGGGATTAGGTTTGGTTCAAGATGTGTTGAGTGGAGATATGGTGGGGAAATGAGGTTAGTGAGGAAATTTTAGATGGGGGGGAAGTGATTATTAAAACTGGGCCGAGATGTGATGATTGAATGAGTGATTAGGATGATGATTTTGAGCTAGTAACAGTAGTTGCAAAAGATGAATTGAGAGCATTTCTTAGTTTATTGTAGCAATGTAGGATACATTTCACAAAGGTATGAAATGACCTAAGTGATGATGTATATCTTACGATTGCATGGACTAGACCCACAAATAATAGGTTGTTTTCATGCATGCCCAAGGTAGTATAATCTTGTCTAACCTAGGAAGGGGACTCATAGCGATGAGTGCCAATAATGCATATAAGGTTTTGATGCCTGTATATGCAAATAGGACACATCATGCTAGAACCGACCTAGACTTCAATATATGAATACTATTCTTGGAGTAATGAAACCAACCCACAAGAACAACATACAGAAACAATGACTATGTCTACTCCATGTGCTATCCGCTACTTACCATGATATAATGAGATCAAGGTAGCTTTGGAGATGACTTAGAGTGAGACAAAAAAGATAAAAATCAATAATCAAAAAGACCAATGAAATGATACAAATAGCCTTTATGTGCTCTTGCCAAGAGACGTGATGATAGAATGACAGATTTTTGTCCATTGTAGGAACAATATATCCTAGGACGTAGATCAGTTGGTGTTTGATTGGAAAATATTTGGAAGATGGGCAAAAGAATAGTTTGGCCATGTGCAGGATTATGGTTGGTATGTTGATTGATGATTTTTTCACTAGGGAGCATGTTTCAAGCATATACATAGCGTGTGTAACATTTATTAGATCCAAAAAGCTCAATGAATGGGGACCATCAAAATGGGTTGGATGGGTGCATCTTATATACCTGAGTACTGGAAACATCCTTCGTATTCTAGACTACCTACATACCCTGTGTCCATGGGATCAAGGTACTTTTAAGATGTGGGCGAAATGAATATGTAGTTCTGGTATGACTTGATGATGTGGGAATAGTTTGGGATGTTTGTGATGGTGGGGATTTGATGTATGTGTTGATGATTGTGATTTGTAGTGAGATCGATGTATGGGGTGATTATTTTCGAGTTTCTATGTTTTTCTACTATTTTTTGGATTTTTGGATTTTGTATTGTTTTTGGATTTTTTGATTTTGCGACTGTTTTTTGATTTTTGGATTTTGTATGTACAAAGGGAGCTTACAAGGATCCTCATTCCATGAGATGGCCTTGGGACGGGATAGGATGGGTTGTTTGATAGGACTTGATGTTTCAGAATTCCAAGCCATGGGATGCATGAGATATGGAGTGGTGCGATGGGAAGAGGACTTATTAGATGGTAGAACTGGCCACTACGCATGGTGCCCGAAATAGGTTTTCACCATGGTACTTATCCAAGGCGTCACCGAAGTGATTTTCACCATTGGAAGTTTTTATTGTGCTCAGGTTTTTCTTGATTTTCTAATTTTTTGGTGTTTTTGATTTTTCTATTTTTTTTATTTTTTGACTTGGGGTACTAGATGGGTTATGCATAGAATTTCTTGAGATGCAGGATGTTCATCGGCTCATCTAGAGGCTGCCCCTCAGGTGTTGCAAGCTGATATGCTCTTGACCCATAATCGGTCGTGATGACATAAGGTCCTAGCTAATTTGGTTCAAACTTTCCTTGCTTAGGATGCTCTTGGAGGTTCTTCTAATTTTCCATTAGGACAAGGTCACCTACCTTAAATTTTTTGTTTCTAATCCTTTTGTTGTAGCTTCTTCTGAGGTGGTTTTGGTATGCCTATAGGTGATTCAATGCATTTAGGCATTTCTCATCCAATAGTTCTAGTTGATGCAACCTTGTGACGCAGTAGTCCTCATCAGAGATAATGTTTTGCAAGGACACTCGGAGAGATGGGAGCTCGACCTCTATAGGAAAAATGGCTTCAGATCTGAATACTAGTGAGAATGGAGTGGCTCCTGTAGGAGTGCAGATGCTTGTGCGGTAGGCCCATAGGATGGGGTTGAGTTGGAGGTGCCAGTCACGACTAGCTTCATTGACTATCTTCTTGAGAATGCGGAGGATGGTTTTATTAGAAGCCTCTGCTTGACCATTTCCTTGAGGGTAATACGGTGTGGAGAAATGGTGTTTGATGTCAAATTTTTTGCACAAGGTGCAAACTTATTGGTTTTTGAAGGGCTTTCCATTATCGGTGATGATGGAATGGGGGATACCATATTGGCAGATGATGTAGTGGAGGATGAATTTCAAGATTTGGATGCTTGTGGTGAAGTTGAGTGGTATTACTTCCACCCACTTTGTGAAGTATTCGGTAGCAGTGATAATGAACTTATGGCCATTGGAGGATGGAGGATGTATTTTCCCTACGAGGTCGAGTCCCCACTATGAGAAAGGCCACGGCGTTGTGATTGGTTGTAGTTCCTGTGCTAGTGTGTGGATGAGATCGCCATGCTGTTGACATGGGAGGTATTTCTTGATAAACTTGTGGGAATCTTGTTCCATTGTGGGCCAATAATATCCAGTCTTGAGGATCTTTTTAGAAAGAGTGGGTCCACTTGAATGCACCCCATAGATGCCTGTGTGTACCTCTTCCAAGGCTACTTCAGCTTCCCTAGAGTCTAAACATCGTAGAAGTGTGCCATCAAGACTCCTTTTGTACAGGGTGTCACCTACAAGGATGAAACAAGATGCTCAATGGATGAACAATTTTCTTTGTGAGGTGGATAGATTAGGGGGGAGAATATTGTCGTGGAGGTATAAGTATGTTTCTTGGTACCATGGGGATAAGGGACCAATGAATTCGCACACTAGTTCGGATTGAGGAACATCGTATGCTGGGATGGGGAGTTCTTCGATTAGGAACTCACATTTCTTGCTATCCTTCTTCATGTCTACCAAAGATCCAATAGCTGCCATGGCATCTGCTGCTTTGTTATTGAGTCTTGGGATTTTCTCGAAATGGATGTCTTTGAAGTAGTCTTTGAAATCATCAACCATCTTCTTATAGGGAAGGAGCTTGTCATCCTTGGTTTTGTATTCATTATTGACCTACCTGATAACCAGTTGAGAGTCACCATACACAATTAGCCTTTCAATTTTCCATTGGATGGCCATTCGGAGACCTATGATAAGGGCCTTATACTCTACTACGTTGTTGGTGCATGGAAATGTGATCTTGAAGGATTTAGCAATTGTGTCGCCTTGAGGGGTAACAAACAGGACACCTACCCCCGAGCCTTTGTGAGTGTATGATCCATCAAAATACATCTTCCATGTGTCTGTGGTTGGTGTGATTGTCAAGATAGCTTCGTCAGGAAACTCTGCTATTGTAGGATGTTCTATCGGGATAGGTGCTTCAGCCAGCTGATTTGCTATAACTTGCCCTTTGATGGCCTTTCTCTTAGTGTATTCTATATCAAACTCTATGAGAATCATGACCCATTTATCCATTCTCCCAGTAAGAGTAGCTCTGTTTAACAGGTACTTCAGTGGGTCAGTCTTAGCGATGAGCTTGGTTTTGTGATAGAGCATATAGTGTCTTAACTTTTGTGATGTAAAGACAAGGGCTAGACATACTCATTTGATTTGTGTGTAGTTGAGCTCATATGAGATCAAGGCGCAGCTGATGTAGTAAATGGCTCTTTCTTTCCCCTGCTCATCAAGTTGTGCTAGCAAGGCTCTGATAGCTGTCTTTGTTGCAGAGATGTAAAGGAGGGGTTTGCCTTGTCTTGGTGGAGTTAGCACAGGAGGATTAGCCAGGTATTCTTTTAGTTGGTCAAAGGCATCCTGACACTGAGTGTTCTAGACAAAAGCTATGTCTTTTTGGAGCTAATGCTAGAATGGTTGGCACTTATCAGCAAGTTGAGCAATGAATCGTCGGATAGACTGGAGTTTTCCCTGTAGGCTTCACAGCTGTTTCAGTGTTTTTGGAGGTGGCATTTCGGTGATGGCCTTGACCTTTCCAAGATCAACTTCGATTCCTCTTCTCGAGACTATGTATCCTAGAAGTTTTCCTGAGGTGACACCGAATACGCATTTCTTTGGATTCAAACGGACATTGTATTGCTCTAACCTATAGAAGATCTTGGCCAACACATCTAAGTGTTCTTCTCTGGTCTTTGATTTCCCCAGCAAATGATCCACATAGTCTTCCATAATGTGGTGGAAGAGGTCATGGAAGATGACAGTCATAGCTCTTTGATAGGTAGCTCCTACATTTTTTAGCCCAAATGGCATTACCACCCAGTAGTATGTTCCCCATGGGCATATGAAGGTTGTTTTGTGTTGATCCTGTTCGGTGATTTTTATTTGGTTATATCCTGAGAAACCATCCATGAGGGATAACATTTCATGTCCTGCCGTGATATCCACTATCATGTCGATGTTTGGTAGTGGGAAGTCATCTTTTGGGCAGGCTTGTTGGGATCCCTGAAATCGGTACAACAACGGATTCAACCATCCGGTTTAGCAACTGGTACCAGGTTTGAAACCCATTCAGGATAATCAATTGGGCGAATGAACCCAACATCCAGTAATTTCTTTAGCTCTGCTTTGATGAGGAGAGCCACCTGAGGATTCATTTTTTGGAGCTTCTGTTTGACTGGTTTTGCCTGAGGGCGTACTGCAAGGTGATGAACCACCAAAGTGGGATGTAGCCCTGGCATGTCCGCATAGGTCCATTTAAATTTGTGATTTTTGCGTGTGAAGGACAAGAAGTTCTCCTGTTCCTATACGCTGAGAGATTTTGCTCTGTATGTGATTTTCGGCTCTTCCTCTATCCCAAGATTCATTTCCTGAGTTGGTTCGACCAAGATGGGTGATCTGTCTGGATAGACTTTGTCTATCTCAGGGAGGCCCATGCTTCCATCTCCTGGCGCCTCATGGAGGTTTTCACTAGGAGATATGTCTTTTGTTTTTACTATTTTGGGATCTGATACTGCTGTAGAACAGTTTTCACCATCATATCCATTTTTTATTTTTGTGTTTTTGTGACTAGAAACAGGGGTTGTCTCCCTGAAATAGGCATCTAGATTGAGTTCCATTATGTATCCTGCTCGATGATCTCCCAAAGGGAAGTGATCTCTTATCCCCATCATTTTTATAATGGCCTCATCGTTAGGTGCAATGTCGAAGACAGGAGGTCCCCGTTGGTCCCAATCAATGAGGTTAGGGTAAACTAGTGGCAAGTCATTGGAGGGTGAAGTGAGAGTGGTGACTGAGTAGATGGTACAAATGGATGAGTCGAAGAAGTTAGCGAAGTCACTAAAGGAGTCTTGAAGGCCCGTTTCATTAACATTGTCAACGTCTAAGGAGACCATAGCGACCTCGGCTAAGATACACTCGCCAGTAGTGAGGATGTGTTGTGGTTGACTATACCCTAACCCTTGAGTATAGGGATTCTTTGTTGCTTGCAGTGGTTCCACGATTCCCTATTCATGAAGGCCAATACCACCTTGTCTTTTATAGCCCATGCTTTTGACAATTTAAAAACCTTTGCCATAGGTTTCTGTTGGGATTGTGGGGGCTTCTTGCTTAGGCTCTTCATCTTTGTAAAGCCAAGATGAAATATCTTTGAGTACATCCTGATCCAGAGGTGCTTCTTCTCGAAGATGGGCGAGGGTTTGCACTTGATGATGACTTTATTGGCTGCCTCTATTTTTGGGATGCTGAATGTCTTAGGATTGGGTAATGTGCCCACACAAAACGTGTCGTGTAGGTCATATTCGCCACATCCCATGTCAATCAGCTTGATTTGAACCTTGGGTGGTGGAGGTGCTTGGGATGAAGTGGAAGCAATGTTTGTGGGGTTGATATATGAGTTTGATGCTGTTGGATTGGTTTCAGCGGTGGCTTTATTATATGGGCAGAATGTTTGGTTGTGGCCTTCCAGAAAATTGCAGTATTGGAAGGGGCGAGTGTCAGCATAGACTGTGACTTCTGTGTCGTTGTGAGGGAATTTGATGCATTGATGGAAGGTGGATGGGACGGCTTGCATGGAATGAATCCATGGTCTGCCGAGAAGGATGTTGTAGGGGAGGTCGAGATCAAGAACCTGACATTTAGTTTCCAATATTTTCTATCCCACTTGTATGGGAAGCTTGATAGTGCCTTTAGAGAGCCGTTCAGTGTCATCATAGCCTTTGATCATGATGCACTCACTGGTGTCGACAACCACATTGGAGTACCCCAAGTGTTTTAGCAATTTTAGAGTGCATATGTTGAGGTCGGAGCCACCATCTATTAAGACTCTTTTAATGGTGTGCTTGTGGATGCAAACTTCGATGTGTAGGGCGTCATTATGTATGTGATTGGAGGCAAGTAGGTCTTGTTCTGAGAAGATGAGATGGTGGGGTGCGGCGATGTGTACTACCATGGCTTGGAATTGAGTTACATTCAAGTTGGCAGGGACTTGTGTTTGCAAGAGTGCTTTGTCGAGGACATCCTTGTGAAGTGGTGATGTGCGGAGCAACTCGAGGATGGAGATTTTTGTGGGTGTCTTTCCTAGGTGTTCTAGGAGGTTATACTGGTGGGTAGGTGATGGATGTGTGGTTGGACGAGAAGGTAGGGGATTTGATGTGGCTGTTGGTGTTTATTCAGTGGGAGGGGCGGTGCGAATAGATACATGGCCACGACAGGTTGTAACAGTGCAATCGGGTGCTTGTGCCCGAATGGTGACTGTGTTGACATGATGGGATGATGCTTTTATACATCCTACGATAGAGTCGTAGGATGCGGGTGGTGGGGCGACATTGTATGCTTGGTTGAATGAGGAGGCTTTGTTATGATTAGGTAGGGGATCCTTGTAAGCTCCTAGGTTGGCATTTGGTGATGGTTGGGCGCTGTGATCGAGACTGACTAGATTTTTTTCTATAAGGTCTTGGATGCAATGTTTTAGTTGCATGCAGTCAGCTGTTTTATGACCCACAACATGGTGGTATTCATAGTAGTTGTTCTCATTGTACCACGCGGCTTTTAGTTCATTCTCTTGACGGGGTCTAATGGGTGGGAGCGTGATCAAATTTTGCTTGAGACATCGGTCAAGGATGTCTTCAACAGGTTCCCCTAAGGGTGTGAATTGTCTGCGTGGTTTAGTTGGGCCCCTCTGGTTATTTACATTTGTTGCATATGTATCTGCAGGTGTTTGGTTTTGTATATGTTGGATGGCTTTCACATCCATGACGCCGTCGTTCAGATTGTTCTTATTCTTCCCCCAATAACGTGATTTGTTGTTTGATTGTGTGTTGGCGTTGTTGCTTGTATTGGGGGTGTTGTTATTGGATTTGTAGTAGTTGTTGTTGTTGGATTTGTGGTCGTACAGTTTGATGGAGCCCTTGGCAATGAGGGCTCATTCGATAGTGGTGCCTTTGTCGATGACCTCTTGAAAGGTAGATGCACAAAGGATTTGTAGATGAAACCCTAATTCCTATTGAGGTTGGTCATGAACATGGTGACGAGTTGTTTTTCAGGAATGGACCATGGGAGTTTGCTTGCTAAGCCTCTCCACCTTTGCAAGAAGGAAGCGAAGGCTTCTCCATTCTTTTTTTTAGTGTTGCAAAGGTTTGTCATAGACATTTCGTGCTCAAAATTGTAGGAAAAGTGGTTTAAAAATTTCTCTGCAAGCTCAGAGAAAGTCCTAATGCCTGGGGGAAGATGTGTGAACCATTCAACAACTTGACCGCCGAGGCTTCATGGAAATAGTCTCATTAGATAGGTATCGTTATTAGAGACTTCTAAGCAAGCGATGTAGAACTCCCTAAGGTGATATCTAGGGTCTCCCTTTCCCTTGCATTTGTCAAATTTGGGTGTCTCGAAGTTCTTGGGGAAAGGGGGCATCTACAAAGTGCGATTGAATGGATAGGGACAAATATCCTCAAAGGAATAGTATTTTCTCTTGCCCCCAGTTTATAGGTCATCTACCTTTTGGATCAAGGTCTGTACAACCGTTGTGATATCCTGTGGTTGTTGTCGTTGTTGTATGTACGCCTGTTGGTTGGTGAGATGTTGGAGATGGGGTGGGATTTGATGTTGGGGATGTGTTTGAATGAGGTGTTGGTATTGCAGGTTGGTGTTTGGGTTGATTGGTGCCTGATGTTGTTGATGTGCATAGAGTTGTTGGAGAACATGTGGTGGTATTTCGGGATTGGGATTATGTTGATTTATGGGATTATGTGGGTACATGACATTAGATGGATTGATGTTGGGTATGTGGACATTGGATTGGTTAGATGTGCTGTGAGGCATTTGTGAGAATAGTTGTCGTAGGTATGCAATGGTTTGAGAGTTAGGTGGGGGCACACTCATGGAGGTACTTGCTTGCGTGATGTTGCCTTGTATGCCCATGGTGATTTGTGAAGTGGAGGGGTTTATGGTAGTTGTGGTAGTAGAAGTTATGATGGGTTGGGAGATGGTAGGGTTGGCAGTACATGTGGGAATTATAGATGTGGTAGCGGTTGAGCTTGTGGAGGTGGTAGATACAGTAGGTGTTGACGTTTGAGAGATGGTAGGTTGGGTATGTGATGTAGATGCTTGGGTCTTTGATGGGGTAGGGACGATTGTAGAAGTGGATGGTTGCGATGATGTTGTAATGGGGGGAGTTGAGCACCAATTTTGAGAAGATGATCAAGATATCTATTGGGGTCCAACCTTAGGATTTTATCAAGTAGGTCCATGTTATCAGCATCTTGTGTAAAGCTCAAGACATCTAGGTCATCTTGGGATAGGACGGGGACATTTTGTGGTGGTGGTGGTGGTTGTAAATAACTGAAGGGATTTTCATTGGGATCGTATGGGGGGAGGTAAGAATACGTAGGTGGGTTGAATGTTTGGATGATGGGTATGTTGTTGCTATCGGTGTTAGGCATGCTAAATTGCCAATGTTCTACCATTTCTTGATTCTTTTTGTGTTGTAACCTTGTGGTGGGCATGCACGCATATGGGGTTGATTTCTAAACGTAGAGTGAGATGGGGATGGAGACCTTAGAGAATCTAATTGATTGTGTTGGACCCAAAGATGGATGTGGTAGTGAGATGGAGTAGAGGAGAGGATGTGGTGAAAGATCGATATGTCTTTCTAAAGGTTTTAACCTAAGGGTGATACGGATGGGCAATATTGATTTTTTTGCACAAATTTTGGACCAAAGAGATAAATGATGGATGACGTTTTGGTTTTGAAGAGATTTTGTTGATGTTTAATTTTGATATGGATGATTTTTACAGTCAACAAATTGAGCTTAGGTAGGACCTAGATTTGTGGTTGCACGAATGGATGTTTTTCTTTGTTTGGGGTAGACTAATGACCTTACGCAAAGAGCGATAATGATTTCACTTGGAAGGTAGACTATTGACTTTCCAAGCAAGATATGATGCGAAGGATGAAATCTAGATCTAACTTTAGCTCAAGAGGATGACATATTTTGATGATGTTTTGATTTTAGAGATTTTGGGAATTTTTGTAATGATTTTCTTATGACAAGGATTTTGGTTTGGTCCAAAAGGTATGCAAATATTAATAAAGACAAGGTGGATATGAAAATGAGGTAGGTTTGATGTAGCAAAGGGGTCCAACAATGGTGGTGATTAATCCTCTAAGGTCAAAGAGAAGGTGTGTTTTTGGAAATTTTTTGAAGAAAATGGATGTATTATTATCAGATTTTTGGGATGTGAATGTGGATTATGGCAGAGCAGATGGTGAATATCACAATTGGATAGGTCTCTGTTTTAGGCAAGTCAATCTAAGGATAGCGCCAATCCACATGTGAAATGGCACCAAAATCAGACAAATATGGTGCTAAAACAAGACAGTGTTTGTCGAGGTCCTAAAAAGATAGATTTTTTATGGCAATTTTTGGATTTTCTTTGTTTGGAATGTGATCAAATGACAAATTTTTGATGGCAATTTTTGCATTTTCTTTGTTTGGAATGTGATCAAATGATTTGGTTTCTCTCTTGGCAATGTTGTTGCAAACAATTCAAGCACAATAATCAAGATTTTGCTTTTGTTTTGTAAAAAGATGTGTGATTTTATTTAACAAGCACTTTGAACAACCTAAGGTGAGGATGTGACAATATTTGTTGAATCCCCTAGCTGCACCTATTCAAAGCGGGTAGCTCCAGGATCTTGGTAGCACTGGCTCCTCCTTAAAATTACACACACTTCTCACGTATACCAAGATCTGGGTTTCTTATAAGGCTTGTCCCTCACCAAACCTTTAGATTATCCCTGCTACCTCAGCTAAGAACTGCATGAATCAGGGCTACTTCAAAGGTTTCCCTTCTGCGTCAACAAATAGAAGGATTTTGGCTTGCTAAATAATGGTTCATAGTAAGGGCATCCATTCAGGGGGTTATACATGCGACAGTGCTACTCTCTGTTATGGAGTCTCCCAGCCTCCAAGGGTTATGCCTTGGAGGGTTTTGGGGGAGGTTGGCTGTCGCTATAACACAACAACACCTGTCCCTTGAGACTTTCATCCTAAATGCCTTATTTTATATAGCGGCTTGGAAGAGCTTGGCTTTAACTTGATGCCGCTTGGGTCATTCCCACCTTTCCAAGTAGGGTGGCAGGCCCTCTAAGGTTTACAAAAGCAATACAATCACGAAAACACTTTTGATCCCCAAGTTCATTCAAAGATGCGAGGGGAGAGCATACATATCTTCTATGATTGCATCACACTAAACATGGTTCATCTTTAGATCTTTGGTTTAAATGGGGTGTGATTAATGCAAGTTTCGTGAGAAGCTTTTGATTCCCAAGGTCACCAAAATGGTGCACGGGAAGAGCATACGCTTTTTCACACCACAAGCAAAAAGAGCACAAGACATTTCACACAATTAAAAATGATCTTCTTGATTATATGCATGAAAGATGCAAGTTGTTATTCTTTTTAACCAAAATGCTTTCGATTTATGCAAGTTGTGTTTCTTTTTAAAGCCCAAATTGAAGTGTTTTATTTTTTTGGCACACAAATTGTAAATTTTAGAACACCAAGTTAAATGTTTGGGCACACACGCACACACAAAAGTTTGTTTGTTCAATTTCAATTGCACCAAATTAAAGTGTTTGACTAACTAGCATGCAAAGGGTTCATTTTAAGTTGCAAATTGAAGTGTTTTTTTGTTTAAAATAGAAATGAAATCACCCTGCTAGAAGTTAGTTAGTATCTCCAAAATGACAGCAAAGACCTGCAAAAACATTTGTCAGTACCTACACAGATAGCAAAGTCAATTTTCCCAATAGTGCTAAAACAGATATACCATAGTGCCACTACGGGTAGAACAACCTGGCATTTAACAGATGGCTCTAATTAAACATATAGCGCTAATAAAAGACCCTTAAAGTGTCAAAATAGATGATAGCGCTATAATATTATAATAAAAGTGTAAATACAATATTTAGCACTAATACATCATGTGGAAAGCATAAAAATGGATAATAGTGCTGATATAGGTATATAAATGCACCACTGTGCAACTTTCTAGAGAGTCTGTTTATCCTACGGGTAGCGCCGATTTGGGTGATAGCGGTAATACGGCACTGAACATGTCTGACCTACAAAAAGTGGTTTTTTCTGAGCAACACAAAGGGTCAAACAGCAAAGTGGAAGTCTTGGTTAGTCTTGTTTAGTCATTAGCAAGCAAAAAAACAAACCAAGATAAACACTATCAAGCATGTTAGATTTTATGCAAAAAATTTGGCATAACCTCCCCTTGTCTAATCGATATTCCTATAAAAATAGAGAGCAATCAAGTCATAAAAATAGTAGGAAGATCATTTGGGAGAAGATGAATGTGAAGGAGTTTTAGAAGAAGAATATGCTGCACCGAATAGCGCTAAAATAGGAAATGGCGCTAAAATGAGCCAGTGATGGCGTCGCTGCGTAGGTATGATGGTGCTAGACCTATTAAAGCACGTATCTCACACCAAAAACTCACAACACAAGTTAGACTTGGACCTTGTGGGTCCCACCGGGTGTGCCAATGTAGATTAGATATGAAAATAAGGAAGAAATACTAAACAAAATGCAATAAACACAAAGTTATACCTTACATGCAAACCCAATCCCATCAAGGGAGGAAAGAGCCTTTGCACCCAAAACAAGCTCCTAGACAAAGATAATCCCTAGACAATGGATTTAAATATGAAATGCTACTCTAGTTTGCAACTCACTATTCTAGCTCAAGACTGATTTTGACATGGTAACTTTGCATAAACTTGGATGCTGAAAATGGATGGAGAGAGGTTCTATTTATAGACTTTTGGAAGGGATTTTGATCCAATGGTAGAGGATAAAAGTGATGTGGAGGGCCTAGATTCAATCTTGAATGAATGGAGGGCTAGGAATAAAAGTGATTCTTTTATTCATTTTGGGAAAAGGGGTTATTTAATGAGCATGGGGGTGAAGGATTATTTTAGAATTAAAGATTCATATGGGGGAATGTAAATGAATTAAAAATTCATTTGGGGAAGAGAGGAAATAAATGAGTATGGGTTTGTAAGGAGAAATAAATGTGATGTGGGATGTTTTTAAATAAAAAATTGACTTATATGGATTTAATCCAATTTTTTATTTCGAGGATGTGGGGAAGGGTGTTAAACAAGGTTTGACCACCCAAATGAAGGGGTTAGAATTAATTAAACAGAGGTTTTATTTAATTAATCCTAGGGCTATGATGAGGTAGGCTAGGGTAGGCAATTAAATAATAACTATTTAATTGTCTAAGGCAGAGATAGGTTAATTATAGGCTGAATTAATTAGTTAACATGGTTTTAACTAATTAATTGGATTTAGTGAAAAAAAGGGAAATTAATTTAATAAATATTGCATATTTATTAAATTAATTGGCTAAGGTTTGGACTATTGAATTAATGAAATTAATTCAATTTTGGGGATAAAATGGTGTGAATTTGGAAAATGAAAGGGGTAATTAATTAAATAAAAATTTAATTAATTGGCTAAAAGGGAAATTGGTGTGTTTAGGGTTGTCGGGAGTCAGTTTGATGGTAGAAGACATTTTTAGGTGTCTACAGATGGCACATGTCAATGTTGCAGTGGCTTGCAATGTATGCCAATTTGTGAACATATGAAAATAACACATGCGGTTGGAAATGAACTAGTAGAGTTCGGTAAGTATAAAACAATGCCATACAATACAAGAGATGGTAAAGAAGCAAAAAGGTGTGAATATGTTATTCAAAAGATTCCAGTGTATCAATTTATGCCTATATTTCGTGACAACATAGTGTATGAGTATGTAGCATTGTTTCAGTCATTGACTTTGTAGAGAACTATAGTCTATAGCCACAGTGTGAGGTGTAATCCCAATATTATAACTCGACACAGGTTTCTATATTTGTTCACATTGCATTCATTCAAGCGAATGATAGTACAGAGGATGACAGAAGATCATAAAGGAGTATCATTTTTATATAAGAGATGATCGCATGCATTCCACGGAGTTCATGCAAGGTTGTTTTCAGGTGTTCTACAATGATCTAGATAGAAGGGTCATATCATTCAGTTAGCATATCATATGGTCAGATAACTGTGCATCACAATTCAAGAACTCTCAGAATTTTTATTAGCTGAGCAAGAGGCATAATATTATAGTTGTTCAACATATGTGGAACTTTTGTGAGGCTAGGCATGGAAAGGGGGAGCATGATGATGCAGGAGCATGTATCAAAAGAGCCATAACATGAGAATAGTTAAATTATAAAGACAATGCAAAGATGATAGATGCAAAATCAATTATCGAGTGGTGTAATGCTTTGATGGGTCTAGGTAATGAAGGTAAGTCTTCAGTTCATAGATTTTTTTGGTTGATAGATGATACTAACATTGCACCATATGAGGACTATTGTACACTGACAAGATCAAGTGAGATACACTCTATCAGAAGCTCAATTGTAGGTTCATGGAGTATACATACGCAGAAGATGGCGTACTTTTTTTCTCCATGTACAATTCAATCTTGGAATGAGTGCGAGTCAATGGAGTTGGTTGATGAATGGCAGTTCAGTTATCTTTGCCCACTTGACACATATTGATCCCCGATGACACTAGAATTGACAGAGATGGAATTGTCAATTGACTTTGACCACATATCAGATCTAGTTCAACCAGGTAATATATCTACTTGCATAGTTAAATTTGAAATTCCTAAAGTTATCTTAAACTTTGTAGTATTTTTGTAATGTTGACTAATTTCATCTAATTTGCTGCACATATCATTGTAGGGCACGTTTATGCAGTTACTATAGATGAAGATAATGAAGAGGGAACAAATTATTACTTGTGTCATTGTGTTGAGGCCAAAAAGAAATTGGAGGCACTAGTTACAGATGGAGAAAACATCGAATACCCTATAGGCTCAGTGGTTGTTACTGAAACATGGCTTAGAAAGTACCCACATAAGAGTGTTAATGTTTGGATATTTAAGGAATTTGACATGCATCGGAAGATTCTTCATGACTCCAACCTTGTCATGGCAACCAATGTTTATTTGATACAATATCGAGCTAGACCTTTGAACAAGACCTTGTGGAAGGTGCGTGACTCTGACCATGAGGCAATACTTGACACAATAAAGAGTAGAGAAGACCCAGATGGTTTGTTGGATTAATTTGTAAGTATGCATAAAACTTTCCTAGATGGTTACTTGTACTTTGTTTTGTATATAAATAGTAGTATGAATTGCTTCCCTCGAGTATATTTATGTTTAGTCAATTTTTCTTTTTGATGCTTCTCACAGGAGGTCACAACTCCAGTCTATCCAACTATGGACAAAGAAGCTCGAGAAAAGATGATGGAGAGTGATCATCAGATGGTGGTAAGTGATCGATTACATAAGTGATGTTATATATTTCATGTACATTTTGTCATAGTAATGTGCATATTGTTTGATTGTATTAATAGGTGGAGCTACATGAGCTTGAACTATCAAAGAGGTCTACTCGATGGCAGTGGTAGGAACTATGGGCAGTGAAGGCCTCATGTTTCGTTTGATTTGTTTTCTATGGTATACATTTGATGTTTGCATCATCATCATGTTATGCTTCATGGGGTTAGATCATAGGGTTTTGATGTTAGTTCATAACATTCATGTTTATCATGTTACAATAGTAGGACATAGTTGCTTATGTCATTGGTTCATGCCATTGGATCATTGGATTTGGTTGTGGTTCTTCATCATAACATGTCATGCTTTTAGGAGTTAGATTGGGTTGTGGTTCTTCCTCATGGTAGGAGTTTGTTCATGTCTTCATACTTCTTTGTCCTCCATGTCTTCAGTGTTCTCAATGTCTTCATGTGTCAAGGATTTCTTCAAATGCATTCTTGCAACATGCTTCAGTTTCATGTAGTGGAAAGGTGTTAGGAGTGACATTTTCCATTCCATAGCTTGTGGTGTAGAACGGACTTCGTCAATGCATCAGGGTGGGTGAGTAAATACCAAGGGAGGTCTCATTTCATGTTCCAAGCATCACAGTCGTTCAGGGCAACAGGCTACATACAAAGTCCCTTAAGCTCCCTACGATGAAAAAACTACCAAACTTTGACGGGACAGTTCTCAGAATTCATGGTAGCTGAGAACATTTTGTTTGGACCTACAGGTATACATGGGGTCCCTCTACAATAATCTCTCTTAGTTTTGTTCAACTCCTATCCGTTTAACCATGCCAAAATCAAATGCATTCTTGCAAAATGCTTTACTTTCATGCAGTGGAAAGGTGCTAGAAGTGACGTTTTGCATTCCATAGCTCGTGGGCCTGAATGGACTTTACCAACGCGTTGAGGTGGGCAGGTAAATACCAAGGGAGGTCTCATTTTGTGTGTCAAGCATCGTACTCATTCGAGGCAACAGGCTACCGACAAAGTCCCTTAAGCTCCCTAAGACGAAAAAACTACCAAACTTTGATGAGACAATTCTTAAAATTCGTGGCAGCTGGGAACATTCTGTTTGGACCTACAGGTGTATGTGGGGTCTATCTACAATAACCTCTCTCAGTTTCATTCAACTTATGTCCATTTGACCATGCTAGAATCAAACACATTCTTGCAAAATGCTTCAGTTTCATGCAGTGGAAAGGTTTCTAGGTGTAATATTTTTTGTTCTGCTCATCGTGGGGCTAAACAGACTATGCCAACACATCGGGGTGGGTGGGTAAATGGCAAGGAAGGTCTTGTTTTGTGTGCTAAGCATCCCAGTCGTTCTGGCCTGCAAGCAACCGAGACCTAGCAATTTTTAAGTTTGCCGGTAGCTTGCAACCTGGAATGACTGAGACACTTGGTGCATGAAATGAGACCTCCCCTAGCATTTAACCACTCACCCTGATGTGTTGGCATAGTCCGTTCAGCGCCACGATGAGTAGAACAAAAAAATATGGCACCTGGCAACCTTTCCAATGCATGAAACTGAAGCATTTTGCAAGAATGCATTTGATTCTGGCACAGTCAAACGGATAGGAGTTGAACAAAATTGATAGAGGTTATTGTAGACGGACCCCATGTACACCTGTAGGTCCAAATGAAACATTCCCAGCTACCACAAATTCCAAGAACTGTCCCATCAAAGTTTGGCAATTTTTTGTCTTAAGAAACTTAAAGAACTTTGCTGGTAGCCTGCTGTCTCGAATGACTACAACGCTTGGCACATGAAAATAGACCTCCACTAGCATTTAGCTGCCCACCCCGATGCATTGGCAAAGTAAGTTTGGTCCCACGAGCTATGGAATGCAAAATGTCACTCCTAGCACCTTTCCACTTCATGAAACTAAAGCATTTTGCAAGAATGCGTTTGATTCTGGCACAGTCAAACAGATAGGAGTTGAATAAAAATGAGAGAGGTTATTGTAGATGGACCCCACCTACACCTATAGGTCCAAATGAAATGTTTCCAACTACCATGAATTTTGAGAACTGTCCCGTCAAAGTTTGGCAATTTTTTCATCTTAGGGAGCTTAAGGGACTTTACTGGTAGCCTGCTACCCCGAACGATTGTGTAGACACCTAAAATTGACTTGCTCCACAAACCAATTTCCCATATCTCTACACCAATTATCCCTCCTCTTAATTAAATAAATTCATTTTATTTAATTAATTTATCCCTAACCATCTATCATCTATCGTTTGTGATCAATTAATTCACTTAATTTATCACTATACCTTATAACTATATCCTCATTGATTAAATAAATATTCCTAATATTTATTTAACTAATTTGTCCATCTCCCTAATCCCTATTAATTAGATAAATCATGCTTATCTAATTAATCTACCCTATTAATCAACCTATCCCTATCCTAGTTAATTAAATATAAATTATTTAATTAGCTACCCTAGCCTACCTATCCCTTAGACCTAAATTAATTAATCTTAACACTTAATTAACCTTGATTATCCCATCCTCCCACACACATTTGAATAAAAATCAATTTTTTATTCAAAGGGTCAAATCCTCCTTACACATCATTTATCACCCTCTTACACATGTAAGTGTACATGTGTCCTTCAACCTTCACATCTCCACATAAAAGTGAATTTTTAATTCACACTCCCCCATGAGGTGAATTTTTAATTCACTTGTCATATCCACTCTTTCCAAAAATAAATTTTTAAATCATTTTTATCTTCCACACCTTTCCCCATGTGAATTTAAAATTCACAAATAATGAGAGTCCTCCAATCCCATTGACCAAATCTCAACCATTGATCTCCCTCACCCACTCCTCTTGTGACACTTGTCACAAGGCTATGGCCTCAATCCTAACCCTAACTCTCAAGCATTTCTAGTCATTGATCTCATCTTTTAATCCTCACCCTCCATCTATTTTTCAAAAATCTATAAATGAGACCCTTCTCTAAGCCATTTGATAAAAACTTCTTCTTGCATCCTTACCATGCCCAAATTTCTCTCAAATCTTCTCATCATACCATCATAATGCCAAAATCACTCTAGCCTTATCTCTCATCTCTATCCAACCTATCAATCTATCCTCTAATCTCTCATCATATTGTGTTGAAAGCAAGAGCAATCCACATTTCATCAATTTGGGTAAAATCTAAGGAGTTTGGGTGCAACTCCTTCCACCCTATCAAGGATTTGTGACTCATTGTGAAAGGTATAATGCTTGTTTATGAACTTGTTTTATGTTTTCTACTTTCATTTTGACTTCATAATCTACACTGGCACGCCCGGTTTCTTGCATCTAATCAATCATTTTTCTAGGGTTTTGTTGTAAAAAATCTTCATTTTCTAACCCTAGTTTTTTGTGAAAGTTTTGCAAGTTTTGTGGGTGAGTTGTTGCAGGTTGCATCTTGGGCAAAAACGGACTGCACCATTGCAATCAGGACATTGTTTCTAAGTTTTTTGACTGTAAATTTGCTTGTTTTTGGTGACTGAATTTTTGAAAAAAATTGAAATTTTGTTAGGGTCACAGGGCCGTATAGTACGGATCCGTACCATACGGATCCCACGACCCTTGTGTGTATTGATCTCTAGTTTCTTTTGTAGACTAATATCTTCTATGCATGTTTAATGGTCAAATTTACAGGTTTATGGCATTTTGGGTATTACGGTTTGTTTGCATTAACAAATATTTTTGATTTAGGGTTTTTTTATTCTGGTTTTTGACTGGTATTATCCCCTCATTGCTTTCGTTGTTTTAAACCCTAGCTTGGTTCGACCTACTCCCGGCATACAAAGTCACCACCAAGAGATTGTTGTCTGCCCCCATAGCCACCTGCAGTCTATACAGTCACCGCCAGTAACGCCTAAGTCGCAGTCATCACCCCTGGCATTGATTTCCACCGCCACCTAACCCTAGCCTCCCTGTCGCTGTGAATTTGGGTCAACCTACCACTCTCTTTTCCCTTGCCACTACTGTCATCCCTAAGCTATCACTCCTGAACACCTTGTCACCTCCTACAAATCCCAGTCAACACCTGCAGAACCACTAATCCTGCTGCCGATCTCCTCATCTTTCATTGACATCTTGTTCCACACTTGCCTCCCACCGCCGTCCATTAAATCTTCTCTGCCTCTGATCAACTTTTAACTACCATCCCTCTTCGTGGATCCGTCATAGTATATAAAACTGCCATCATCGTAGTTCCCAAAAACTGCTGACCACTACCCAGTTGAACTGTTGCCTTAGACCAGTCACCACGCTCAAAACCAACCACCATCCACAATCTTGTACCCTGTCATAGCGTTCATCAACACTACTACCCTCATACACATCGCCATTTCTTATTCCATAAGACACTGCCCTCCATCGCACTAAGTGGTGTTGACTCCTCCTGTGGCCACTAGTTTCAACCTGTCGCTTGCATAAAACCACCTCTGCTAGCCTTACACCCTAGTCTTTGCCTTAACCACCAGCATTTCTGTCACTTGGCATCAAACCATCTATGTTTACATTCCTACCTTCAAAGTTTGCTAATGCCTTAGACTAGGTCACAGTTTATAGTAGCTCGCGGTCACAGTTATTGAAAGGGGTCTATGAAATATTTAAAACCGCTTGCTAATTTATAAACATAAGGCACTTATAACAGTAATCAATACACACTTAAATCATATTTTGGTCAAGGCTTTTTCAAAATCTTGTTGTCATATCCTTGACCGAGCCCGTAGGGCTCTCGTAGCTTTTGTACTTTTGTCTTCCCTTGGGCCCTGGTCATATTAATGATCAGGGGCCCCACTCAAACCACTAACACCAAGCCTTAACCTCCAAAGCATGGACCACTACATGTGACTGGACTGTCTAAACCACTGGCGGTTAGTGTAATAGTCAAGCTTGCATTGTGCCTCTTAGAAGCCCTAGAAGGGCATTTTTTTTCATTTTCTCATAACTTGGCCATACGACATCAAAATCGCACAAATTTGGACTCGTTGGAAATATGGGAGAGAGAACTTTGCAGCTGTGATGATTTTATTAGGTAACTATACCATTTTCCAGCATTTTTTTATCAGTCAAAGTCAAAGCTCTTTTAAAACTTCAAATGCTCATATCTTTTGCATTTTTGATCAGTTTTCAGCGATTTTTTTTTTAAATCGCATAGAATTTTGTCTAAAATATGTTTATGCACTTCATTTTTCTGTATCAAATCATTTTTATTAGATTCTCAATTTTCACATAACGGATCTCTAGGCACTTTCACTTGCTTCTTTCTCGATTTTGTGGCTTGCAGGTGACCTTACGGGGCTAGAACGACATCAAGATCAGTACACACAGTAGTTTGGATAGTGAAAACAATCTAGGTACATTCATTCTAATCTTTCATCTTCAATCTTGCTTGCATACACATTTCAATTTTGGGCTCATAAAACGAGCATTTGTCTTCATCACATATCAAAATTGGGCATAAAATCAACTAGTGTCTTCATCACACATCTGGACTTGGGCTATAAAAATAACTAGTGCCTTCATTGCTTGGTGAAGTTGCATGTGATTAGTGGTGTGTATGCTCTTCTCATGCACTTTGTGCGACCTTGAGAATCAAAAACACCTCTTATCCATTCAATTTTCACACACATATTTTATTTTCTAAGAGCAATTTACAAGTGCGAGTGTGAGTCAAGTGTGTGTGTATATGCTCTTTCCTCACATCACAAGGTGATCTTGGAGATCAAAAACACCTCACTTGGTTCACTTTTGTTTACCCCTTTCCTAGGAGGCCTGCTAGGGGATTTCATCACCCCTAGGGATGACCTCATTCGAGGCTGAATCGAAAGACACCCTCAATGAGAGTTGGAATCTTGTCACTCTTGGCTAAGCCCCAAAGAAATTTATACCTTTGGGAAGTGAAGGTGAAGGGTGGGTTACCCCTTTCTCCTGGCTGTGTGGCAGGATTTCACTTCCAATTCCTTAGTCAACCTTGTGAAAATATAGCCCAAAACCTAATTGGCCATATCCTATTTCAAACTAGACATTAGGGCTTGTTGATGTGTCTTCCATGTGTGCTTGTTTAATCATCATTACATTCATTCAAAGTCAAATTCAAAATTGCTTATGTGTCTTGCGTGAGTGATTCATGATTGTACATGTGTGATCATTTGATTGAACATTGTCGAATCAAGCTAAACACCAAACACATAAGACAAGTCATTCAACTCATTCTTCCAACACATTCAAATCCAATCACATTCATCTAATCACTCATTTTTAGCCACTTCATTCCTAATCACATCCAAGTCATCCTAAATAAATCCTAATCATACCCTTGTCACTCTACATCATCAAATCATCATCATTCTATCTAAATCATTATCCAAACAACATCATTCTAATCATTACATGTCATCATTATCTCCATTCTTGTCAAATCATCCTTAATCCCAATCATCCCTAAGCACATCCTAGTCACATCTTCATCATTCATCCTCATCCCATCAACATCATCTGAGTCATCATCCTAGTCATTACATATAATCCAATCATTCCAAGCCAAATCACATCCTAACTACTTTCATCCCAATCCAAAATCCAAATCAACCCAACCAAAAAATCAAGACCTTAATTGATCATCCAAATCCAATCAACCCAAATCAACTCTATTACTTAAGTGTCATTAGTCCACCTTAAGTATAGAGAATCATCCATTATTTGAAGAAAATCAAATCATCCTAAGGTCTTGAAATTTGATTCCCAACATCACAATCATCCATTATCCTCCATTTCATCTCATATCTCTCCCACAAAATGGATCCTTATGTAGCAATGCAACAATTACAAAGACTCAGAAAAATCTATGAGAACATGGATCCTAATGCTAAGGAAAAATGCAAAAATTACATTATAGATATACCCTTAGCACACCTCATCATTGGGGAATCCCAAGCCCTTACCCAACCTTCATCATATCAACAAACACCCTACACATCATCCCCATCCACATCATATCAATCTTCATTCTTTCAACCTTCATACCAACCTACATCTTACATATCCACACCATCAACCTCCTATCAACCTTCGTCATATCAACCTTTACCATTATATCAATCTTCATCCCCTTACACATCGATGCCATCATACCTATCCAACCAATCAATACCTCCACCTTATCCATCCCCCAACCTTTGTCATGCTAACTTTGATCAAGGGAACACTAATCTAGCACACCTTATCTCCAAAATCCAAACCTTATATCAACAACCATTTCCCCATACAAATCCTCCATCCTCTAATCCCCATCCTATCAACCTTAATCCATCACCCTACCTACCTTACAATCCATCAATCCCAACCCCCCCAACACAATGTTCCTCCAATCTTAATCCATCACCCTATGTATCTCCCAATCCACCAATCCCTATCACCCATCTGCCACCTAATCCACCATCAAATCTTCCAAATCCTAAGCCCACAACATCCAAAGAATCCTTGTGGGATTTCCTCCAAAGAACATCACCTAAAAATGAAAGCAAAGCTATAGAATTCCCCAAATCTCCCACCCTTCCAACACCACCATCTAATCCAACACCTATCCTCAAACCCATCCAAGTGTTAGCTACCGTTGCACCAAAAGATCAACCTATTAATGCCCGATACAACCACTTAACAAGCATGGGAGGCGATTAAGCCCTTGTCACAAACCACTGCAGCACTACGCTGAACAAGGAGACCAAGGGCCACACCTTGCAACACCAAGAACTATCACCATCTAATCCCATCGCCCACTTATCTAATCCCAATCCTAATCCTACACCATCCTCCCTTACTATCCATCCATTATATTGTTCTTCAACCCATACACTCATGAAGGATGTCATCCATTAGTTATTAGCAAGGAATCAAACACCCTCATACAAACCAACACCCATCGAAGCACCTATCACATCCATCCAAGCATCCACCACATCTATCCAAATCACTTCCACTTCTATCCAAGCACACGAGCTATGTCAAGAATCAAATCCAAAGCATGTTGAAACATCAACCCCTTCTCCTAATCAAGATCTAACCATCCCATCTAATCCCATCCCTAATCCCCTCCCATCTATTGGTCAACTTATTGATCCCACCCGTTCTTCTACCACCCCTTTAACATCCACCATTAATCCTTCACCTCCATCTACCAATCCCATCCCAAATCCATTCTCCTATTCACTCGAACAAAGCACTTTCATCCGTGGTGACTCCCTCATAGGAGGTGAACAACTTCCATCCACCATCTATCTTTCTCCAACAAATAATGGACTCGCATCTTGTTTCCAAAGCACCAAACATCCCATTGCATGTCGCATTCTCCAACATATGAACTATCAAGGGAAAGGCTTAGGACTTCACGAACAAGGCATCTTGGAGCCCATCCACACCACATTCCATCCATCCTCGCATGGCCTTGGCTATACACCCCAAGAAAAACAATCTAAACATGTTGGTACCACCCACACACCTTCCAAAATCCATTCATCCAATCCCAAACATGGTGCATCTCATCGCACCCCCAAAGCATATGTCGCCATCCCTCCTCCATCATCATATCATTTGCAAAAGAATGTGACCATCCATTTTCCTCCATCAAATTTACCTCCACTACTTCCAACTCCAAATATTCCTATTAAATCCACTTTATCTCCTATCCTACCAACTCCCAACATCCCTATCCACAAATCCTCTTATCCTCCCATCCTCCCAAACATCCCCATCCTCAAATCCCCTCATTCATTTATCCATAAATCCACTTTCTACCCCTCCACCCATAAACCCCCTAAATTTCCCAATCAAGACCAACAAAAGCACACATCTTTCAAACATGAAGCCGCCCCCAAACCCATGGGATTCAAACATTTGAATGCCTTGACTCATAAAGCACAAAAGACTAAAGATGTTATCCCTTCCAAGAAAAATCAAAAATCTAAAAGGCTATCAAAGCCCACACCATCACAAGAAAAAGCAAAAACAAAAATGGTGTGGGTCCCTAATCAAAAAGCACCAAACTCTATTGAAGCATCCACATCCCAATCTAACCCACAATCCCAAACATCCTGCTCCCCATCTAAAAATCCCATAATTCCTAAGTCCATTTGGGTACCTAAAACCCCAAATCGACCATCCAAAAATCCCCTATCCCAAACCCCATTACTCCCAACTCCACATCCAAAGTACAAGCTTCCAAATACATCATGGTGTGTACAACCATTGGTCTTGGATCCCCTCCACCACTTGACATTCCCACATACCCCCATTTCACCATCTTTCATCCACTATCCTACATATCTTCCCCATCACATTCCTATGGTCCATGCTATTGCTTAATCCACATCATAATCTGCATAATCCACATCATAATCTGGATAATCTACATCATAACCCACTAACCACCGACATCCATGCAATCGTCATCCATAATGCTATCCCACATGGGACCATCTTCTCCATGCTATGGAAATAGACGCTAGAGTCCCCATTCCATCAAAAAAGCAAAAAAATCAAAAAATCAAGAAAATAGTAAAGAGAAAAAATCCGTCCAAATGGTGAAAACCACTCCTTGTGGCGCCTTGGGCAAGTACCATGATGAAAACCCCTTGTGGGCATCATGCATAATCCCTTCTCCATCCATTTTGTACCCTACACTCGGGGGAAAAATCATCCACATCCATAACATCCTTTTGCATATCCTATCCATGTATACTTATCCTATCATATTCCTATCCACCATCCCCTATTTATCCTACCATTTCCCATCCATCCTATCCGCTATATCTTCCTCAAGTTAGATCTTGATAAAAATAAGGGGCAAAATATCAACAACTTGCTTTGGACACCTCTCGACACACTCTCTTTCCAAGGATATCCTCCATCCATCTACTACAAAGCCCATCCGCTCAAATGTAAAACCATCATGCAAAATTCTTTAGGCATTGGGGCATATGATTCCTTGCAACCTAGCCCTTGGAGAAAATCCTTATCCCCATCTCCCATCCATCTATCTTGCATCCCTATCTCTATCTTCCAATCCATCTATCATGAATCTCCTCTCTATCACCTTCCACTGCCAAACCCCCCATCCATCTATCATGTATCCCTACCCAATCCTTTATCCCCCATCCTATCCCTTATCCGCATGTATCTATATATCTACCACAAATCTCCTATCCATTATCCTTTCATCGCCAATCCCCCTATCCAACCCCATCACCTTCACCTCTAGACTTGGTGTTCCCTTGTCATTGGTATTTAGTGCAAAGGCTATCCAAATGAAATCCAATGCAACCATCATAATAAATCATTCCCTTTCCAAAATCACAAAAATCCAAAAAAAATTAAAAAATCCATAAAATCCAAAAATAATATATCCATCACAAAATCAACATTGCTCCATCAACATCTTATCATCTTCCAACATCCTCAAAATCACCCAAATCATCCAACACATCATCTTCCAACATCATCACATTTATCCTCAATCATCCCACATCATCATAAAAAATTAGAACTACATATCATCACCACCCGCATCTTAATGTGCCTTGATCCAGTGGATACAGGGTATGTAGGTAGTCTGGAATACGAAGAAAGTTTTCAGTACTCAGGTACATAAGATGCACCCATCCAACCCGCTTGGATGGTCCCTACTTGTTGAGCTAACACTAGATCCAAACACAATATCCCAAACATCGCATTACCTATGAAAGCATCACCCCTTAATCAAAGTCATAAACTATCAAATCAGCATCAACCACAACTTGTCACACATGATCAATCATCCATCAATTCTTGCCATAGGATATATTGCTCCTACAATAGGCAAAATCTATCAAATCATCATCCATATTGGCAAGAGATACAATGGCTATTTGTTTGGTTCGTTGGTCTTTTGGTTTTTTATTTTTATCTTTTGTCCTATTCGAAGATCACATCAAAGCTACCTTGATCTCACTATATCATGGTATGTGGAGAAAACATCTAGAATGGGGCATAGTCTTGCTTTTATATGCTATGCTTGTGGGTTAGTTTCATTACTCCAAGCTGGTATTCATATCTTGTGGATCATAGGGTCGGTTCTAGCATATTGATCTCCTTATACCTTTTGTGTATTAAGGGCTTATGCTATGAGTCCCCTTCCCCCATCTAGACAAGGTTGTACTATCTTGGGCATGCATGGGATCATCCCTTTGTCTGCGTGTCTAGTCCATGCAAGTGTTGGATACACATCATCACCCTGGTCTTCTATACCCTGGTGAAAATATCCACTTTACTATATACAACCTAGGATTGCTCTAAATCATTTTTCAGCACAATGATCATCCACCAATCAATCTCCCAACATCATCATTCTTTCATCTCACCCCTTATCCTCCAACCAGTTCAACCAATCTATTTCATCCATTTCGAGAGCACACCTGTGTTCTTGCAACCTACCTGTCCTCTCGAGGGGGCATCCCCCTTACCAATCATCCCTAAACCTTACCCTCTTCTTCTAAGCCAAAATCTTTTATGTCCAATCCAACTCTATGTTTTAACTTCTTTGAAATAGCATTACTTAGCCGCAACACCATTTCAAAGAGGGGCAAATGTAGACACCTAAAATTGACTTGCTCGGCAAACCAATTTCCCATATCTCTACACCAATTATCCCTCCTATTAATTAAATAAATTCATTTTATTTAATTAATTTATCCCTAACCATCTATCATCTATCCTTTGTGATCAATTAATTCACTTAATTTATCACTATACCTTATAACTATATCCTCATTGACTATATAAATATTCCTAATATTTATTTAGCTAATTTGTCCATCTCCCTAAGCCCTATTAATTAGATAAATCATTCTTATCTAATTAATCTACCCTATTAATCAACCTATCCCTATCCTAGTTAATTAAATATAAATTATTTAATTAGCTACCCTAGCCTACCTATCCCCTAGACCTAAATTAATTAAGCTTAACACTTAATTAACCTTGCTTATCCCATCCTCCCACACACCTTTGAATAAAAATCAATTTTTTATTCAAAGGGTCAAATCCTCCTTACACATCATTTATCACCCTCTTACACATGTAAGTGTACATGTGTCCTTCAAACTTCACATCTCCACATAAAAGTGAATTTTTAATTCACACTCCCCCATGAGGTGAATTTTTAATTCACTTGTCATATCCACTCTTCCCAAAAATAAAATTTTAATTCATTTTTATCTTCCACACCTTTCCCCATGTGAATTTAAAATTCACAAATAATGAGAGCTCTCCAATCCCATTAACCAAATCTCAACCATTGATCTCCCTCATCCACTCCTCTTGTGACACTTGTCACAAGGCTATGGCCTCAATCCTAACCCTAACTCTCAAGCATTTCTAGCCATTGATCTCATCTTTTAATCCTCACCCTCCATCTATTTTTCAAAAATCTATAAATGAGACCCTTCTCTAAGCCATTTGATAAAAACTTCTTCTTGCATCCTTACCATGCCTAAATTTCTCTCAAATCTTCTCATCATACCATCATAATGCCAAAATCACTCTAGCCTTATCTCTCATCTCTATCCAACCTATCAATCTATCCTCCAATCTCTCATCATATTGTGTTGAAAGCAAGAGCAATCCACATTTCATCAACTTGGGTAAAATCTAAGGAGTTTGGGTGTAACTCCTTCCACCCTATCAAGGATTTATGACTCATTGTGAAAGGTATAATGCTTGTTTATGAACTTGTTTTATGTTTTCTACTTTCATTTTGACTTCATAATCTACAGACTGCGATGCTTGGCACATGAAAAGAGACCTCCCCTAGCATTTACCCACCCACCCTGACACGTTAGCAAAGTCTGTTCAGCCCCACGAGCTATGGAATGCAAAATGTCACTCCTAGCACGTTTCTACTGCATGAAACTTAAGCATTTTGTAATAATGTGTTTGATTCTGGCACGGTCAAAAGGATAGGAGTTGGATGAAACCAAGAGATTTTATTGTAGACAGACCCTACATGCACTTGTAGGTCCAAATGAAACATTCCCAGCTATCACAAATTCTGAGAACTGTCCCATCAAATTTGGCAGTTTTTTCATCTTAGGGAGCTTAAGGGACTTTGCTGGTAGCCTGCTGCCCTGAATGACTGCGACACTTGGCAAACAAAATGAGACCTCCCTTGGCATTTACTCACCCACCCCGATGCGTTGCCAAAGTCTGTTCGGTTCCACGAGCTATGGAATGCAAAATGTCACTCCTAGCACCTTTCCACTACATGAAACTGAAGCATTTTGCAAGAATGCATTTGATTCTAGCACAGTCAAATGGATAGGAGTTGAACAAAACCAAGAGAGGTTATTGTAGACGGACCCCACATGCACCTGTAGGTCCAAATGAAACATTCCCAACTACCACAAATTCTAAGAACTATCCCATCAAAGTTTGGCAGTTTTTTCGTCTTAGGGAGCTTAAGGGACTTTGCCGATAGTCTGCTGGCCCGAACGATTTTGATGCTTGGCACATGAAACAAGACCTCCCCTGGCATTTAGCCACCCACCCTGACATGTTGGCAAAGTCCGTTCAGCCCCATGAGCTATGGAATGCAAAATGTCACTCCTAGCACCTTTCCACTATATACATGTTGACAACTTTTGTAAAATGAACTCAAAATGACTCTATTGACCTTGCACATGGTCTATTATGACCTTATTAGACCAAATAAAACTCAATTACATGTGAATCAAACAACCTTCAAAGTGGCTAGTCTCAATCTTCATACTTTTCATGTTTCAATCAAGCCTAATCTAGTAGGACAACAGACCCTGTTTTTGGGGTTTTTCTCTCAAACTTTCCAAAATACCTCCCAAAATAAATATAGATTTAGATACTCATTTCCAAGTTACATAACATATCTCAAAACCAATAGTGACTCCTTTGGACCATGTACCTCAAAAATGGCATTTTTCACTGTCTAAAATAGGCTAATTAGGCCTAGTTTGTGAAGAAACATACCTCTAAACATCCAACAACCCCTTAGACTTGATGGGGCAGAATATCCAATGTGTCCAAACTCTCAAAACAATAATTAGTTTTAGGAGAAACCCTCACTAACATACCAAACCCCAAAAATCCTCAATCTAGGCCAATTTGAGGAGGGTTTATTGAAACTCTACCTTCCACACACTCTCATACTTTGCCAACACTTGGAACAATTAAAAGATGGTTTGCATATACTTTAGGAACCATCTCACAGTGCTTTCCAACCTTCTTTTAACAAACCCTAGCCTAAAAACAACCTTTCTTGCTTGGAAACAAGGCAAAAATTGCCTAGGACAACACCATAGTTTGGTCAAACTCCATCTCTTGCTTCCCTAACTTCATGGGCATCTAAAACACATCCAAACCAAACCATTCCACTAATTTACAGGGTCATACAGAAAGTGGAATGGTCTAAAACATCCCTTTACACACTCAAACCCTTGTTTTGAGGGTTACACAAGTAGTTTCGGAAAAATGAAGATATCTCACTCAAAACTCAAAGGTTTCTCCTCAAAACAAGTGTATATGAAAGTTAAGACATACCACTACCAGTTCCAATAGATTTTAGCACATGGTTGGGCCATATAGGGTCTTGGTACAGCTTGGAACAATGTTTTTGCATAAAAAATTTAAAAAAAAACTAAATTTTTATTCAAATTTTGTAATACAAAACTCATCTCCCTTCTCTCCTTAGGGTATGTGAGGGATTTAATACATGTTTTAAGCAGTTTCAAATAACCTACAACTGCCACAACCAACCACATGGTTGTTTTCCAACTCTCCAATATATGTATACATTGCATTTTCAAAACAACCCTTAGAAACCTTTGCATTACATGACTTTTATTTGACTAAACATGACTCAACATGACTCCAAAACATAGAAAATTGTCATCTTGACCTTATTACATGTATCATGGTCTACAATGACCTTATTTGATTCAAAAAGACTCAAATTACTTCAAAACATCCTAGACTCAACCTGTCAAGACCTTCAAACGACCTAATTTTGTAAAAGATGGTGTTGGTGCTCCTGCACCAAAAGCCAAATTCCAAAATCTTCAAAATGGTATCTTTGGAACACAGTATAGACATCCATCAAAGCATAAAGCATATAGGAATTTGTCAAATGTTGTAGTTGTAAGTACCCTTTTAGACATGTATGCAAAGTGTGGAAGCATATACTTGATGAACATGAACTGGTTAACATGATGCCTCAAAGAAATGTTGTCTCATGGAATGCAATGATTGCAAGATATGCACGAAATGGATTGTTTTGGATAGGAGGCTCCAAATTCATGATAGTTCACTTTGAGACTAGGCCTAATTAGGCCTCCTTTACAGGGCAACTACTATGCCAATGCAAACCCACCACACCAAACCACTTGGGAACCCTAGAATGCATGGAAAAGGAATGAAATTCACTACTTTTGGCGTTTGAAACACTTGTTAAGGCACTATTGTATGGACTGCACCCTCTTTTTTCCTAATACATGGTCATATTAGGCCATTGCATCCTCATACTCTGCTATATAGTTGTTTCCTGACATAGCTCTTATTGCGAATAGTGATCCTACCTTATTCCATCCCATTCCGCCAATCTAGAGTGATTAACTTGGTGGAATGGCAAAGAAATACATAGTTTTTAGCCTCAAAACCCTAGTTCAGGGTTTTATGATAGTTTCCAGAAAAATGTGATTTTCTCCCTCCAAATTCAATGAAAATGCCTCAAATAAGATGAAAATGAAAGGTCATTCACTTCCCTTCACAATGCAGGTGGTTTTAGACCATGACAATACTATACGAATGAGCAGTACATCCTAGAATAGTCCAATTTTAGGAAAAGTAGCAAAAAACTTAGTTTTATTCAACTTTGCCCTTCAAAACCTTCTTCACCAACCCCTCCTCGGTGTGTGTGAAGGTTTTTATACATGTTTACAACAGTTCCAATTGATCATAACTAACTTTCAACCTATTTGATCGTTGGGTAACCTCCTTATCACATGATTTGTTAAATTGACAAAGCAACTTCTTACTACTACTTGCATTATTAGACTTTTTGTTTGACAACAACATAAAGCATGACTCCAAACACAAATGACATTTGTCATTTGACCTTATTACATGCAAAATGATGACACAAGACCATCAACTTGTCCTATGATGTCTTAGGACCTTGTTATGACTTGCTCCTAGCCAAGATTGGCTATGGCTAAGGTGCTCCTGCACCATGAAATATGTTTCCATGGTGTTGAGTCATCCTCCTTACCTACTGCATCACCCTTGTAGACATGTATGTAAAGTGTGGAAGCATAGACAAGGTACATGAACTGTTTGGCATGATGCCCCAAAGAAATGTCACCTCATTGAATGCAATGATTGCAAGATATGAACAAAATGGATTTTTTGATAAGGCATTAGAAACTTTCAAGCAAATGCGATTGGCGGGTGTAAAGAAAAATTCCACAACCTTAGCCAGTATCCTCCTTGGACATCCATCAAAAGGATAAAACATATGGGAATTTTGTTAGATGTTGTAGTTGCAACTGCCCTTAGAGACATGTATGCAAAGTGTGGAAGCATAGACAAGGCACGTGAACTGTTTGGCATGATGCCTCAAAGAAATGTCACCTCATGGAATACAATGATTGCAAGATATGAACAAAATGGATTTACTGATAAGCCTTTAGAAAGTTCCAAGAAAAATGCAATTGGCAAGTGTAAAGCCAAATTCCAAAACCTTAGAAATGGTATGTTTGGAGCATGGTATAGACATCCATCAAAGCATTAAGGATTTAGGAATTTTGTCAAATGTCATAGTTGTAAGTACCCTGCAAGACATGTATGCAACTTGTGTGGAAGCATAAATAACAAACATGAACTATTTGACATGATGCCTCAAAGAAATGTTGTCTCATGGAATGCAATGATTGCAAGATATGTACGAAATAAATTTTTCATAAGGCTTTAAAAACTCTCAAGCAAATGCACAAAAATAAATTTCAACCATTTACACAAATTTTGGCACATCTAAAACTAAATTGCACAACCTTAACCAACTTCCTCCTTGCCTATATGCTATAATGGGATCCAGAGAACATGGTGTGGACAACCATCAAAGTATAAATGGTATAGGAATTTTGTCACATGTATTATATTTGCAAAGTTGCCCTTGTAGACATGTATGGAAAGTATGGAAGCATAGACAAGGCACGTGAACTATTTCAAATGATGCCTCAAAGAAATGCACAATCCCACAGAATTCAATGATTGCAAGATATGCACAAAATGGATTATTTGAAAATGATTTATAAACTTTCAAGCAAATGCAATTGGTACTTGAAAACCAAATTCCTGTAACAATAATTGATTATCATATTAAATATTTAATATAAACTGTCATATACATAATGTCATAAACATAACATCTAGTTTATATTAAAAGCCATATAGGCGTGTCCAAACAAAGCCATACAGGAAAATATACAAAAATATACATCGGATTAACATACAAAAGTATGTATACAAAGCCATCTAGGCATACAAAAAAGTTTCCAAAAACTAGTTTCCTATGGACTTTTAGGAAATAATCGGTAGCCCTTCTTTGACTGTGAAGATGGAGAGCCAGTCAGTGGCACATCCTCTCTCTGCCATCGAGTAGACCTCTTTGAATAAAGTTCATCCAGCTGCAACTATTAATACAAACAAACAATATGTGCATTAGTATAGAAAATGTATGAAATATATAACATCACATATGTAATTGATCACTTACCACCAACCGATGATCACTCTCCATCATCTTGTCTCTCTCTTCATCCGTAGTTGGATGGACTGCAGTTGTGACCTCCTATGAGAAGCATCAAGAGGTAAAATTGACTAAACATAAATATCATTTATGTACATCAAATGACATGAGATAAAAAAAGAAATACAAAATTATGATATTTTCATGTTATTAGCTCATACCTCAATCAAAGGATTCGTAGACATTGTTAGCACAGTAAAAATTTGAAATTTTTACTATCTCCTTACCCCATCATATTTGAATAAATCTTGAAGAATATCCCAAAAAGACCATAATAATAAAAAAAAAAATTATCTCACAAGGTGTCTATGGATGAGCAGTGCCAAATTTCATCAAAATCAATCCATCGGCAAGAGGTTGTGTTTCTCACACAAATACATAAGGAATCATTTGAAAACAACCATCGGCGTGAGAATAGAGATCGGAAGAAGAATTATGGAAGTCACCGATGGAGTAAGTAATACCGATGACATTACATCAGCAAGAAAGGCAAGTGGTCATACCGATCGGTATGACAGATATCTATCGGATGATTTTTTAAAAGTTGCCCCAACGGTATATATCATACCGATGAAGCATTTCGGCAAGAGTTTCACCGAACATCCTGTGGGGGTAACGAAGCAAATCTTCATCGGTGAGAAATAAACTATCGAGATAGCAAACAAGTAAGCTTCCGATGATTAGAGTCTTAGCGATAGGAAAGCTTTCGGCGAGACTCACAGCGATACACATCTATCAGGATAACTCAGCATATCGGGATAAGGGAATTAGGTCTCGCCGATTCACAAGTCATGGCGATCAAAAGGCATCGGTAACACTTTAACATACTCTGTCCGATGAAGGATATGAAAAGGGCCATCGGGGAGATGATTTGGATCGGGATATCTTGATTTAGCTATCCCGATGGTGTATGTCATTCTGATAAAGATAAAGTCCATACATGAAGATGACTATCGGCGAGACAATAAAGATCGGGAGAACATAATTTTATTAACCCGATAGTATTAATCATCCCGATAAGTAAATCATATCGGTGGGACTTGCTATATCGCAAAGAGATCTAAAATACTTGGCGATGAGGGAAGTCATGCCGATGGTCACGCCCACTTAAAATATGACATTACATAGCGTCGGGAATACAATTTAGGGGTCACGCCGATTGACTATTCGCGCCATAAAAAATGTTGAGGTTGCCCAGACATTTCAAAAATCACGCCGATAAGAAGAGTTATGGCGATGTGACACTTCACAGCGATGAACATTGAATTGATCAGATAATTAATACAAACGGCTACGAAATTCATACGATCATTATAATTCCAAAAAACCGTCCGAGAGGAAAATACAAAGGAATTCCTAGGGCAAAAGCAAAGGCTTCCAATTCCAGCCACCGAACGACAGGTACACATACACAAACCACTATATTGCCTGTATTTGAATTTCCTGCCAAAGTTTTAAAATGGAAACTCCGGGAAAGGGAAAAGGAAGAAAGTCACAAGGGGAAACCAGTAAGCCTAAAAAACAAAAAACTGATCAAACCCCTGAAGAGAAAGTGAAAGATAGAAAATTAAATCAGGACCTAATTGATCAATTGCCTGGGTCAACTCCCAAGGCCAGGAGGTCTGCCCAACTCAGGGTAGAAGTAGAAAAATTGGAAGATAAACATAAACGCCTGGGAGATATCTGGACCCCAATTAGGGGGTATGAGCTCTTTAGATTCCACTACAACAGAAGGTTTAGAAATGCCCCTGTGTCAAACCCATGGCACTTGAATCTGGGAAACTGGTTGTGCCCAATGTATTCCTGAATGTGGAACTCCTCCAACTGCTTGCCAGATATTATAATACAAACCTGAAAGCCATCTGCAACCCACAGGGAGAACCAATTGTGCATTTGTCAAAAAATGCTATTTGTGAGGTTTTTGATTTGGATGATTTATGCACTGTCCCTATCATTTATGAAGACCTAGATAAAGAGTATTGGAGAATGGACACAACTTACAATGGATGGAGGTTGCCCATTCATAGGCCCAGGGTTGAAGGAGAAGTGATGCCCTTAACTGAAAATGATGGCCCTCCCTTTCATGTTGCCATATTTGAACCATATATACAGCATACTTATTTTTCTATAGGTCAAGTCCTTGGCTCAGAGGTCCCTGAATTCATGACTATTCCTCTGATGGTCATAGCCTCTGATATCCAGTGTCATAATGCCAGACAATTTGATTATGCTTCTTACATTGCTAATAGAATAGACTCTGGTCTATCTGCAATAAAAAACAATGCTCCAGCATGCTCCTTTGAACATTACTCAATGCTTATGCATATGGTGTTATACTATGGCCAGGAAGTAGGGTTATGGCCAAGTGAGTTTCAAGTTGTTGCTGCAGATAAGAAAGGAGAAAAGATACCTGTCCAAATGTGGATTGGAATCTGGGATAGCAGGTATGCCAACTCTAGTTATGCTCAATTTGAAGAGCATTGTGTAAAAGTGTTGTATAGGTATTTCAATCACCCCTGTGAATATTCAATTTCAAATGAAATAAAAAGATTCCTCAGACCAAAAGATTTTGGTGGCCCCCCTACTGTCACTCATAATTGGGGAGATTGGTATTGCTTTGAGGATGCTACTATGATCAGAGTTTATGGTTTTGAGGATGCTCCATTCATATTGCCTAAAACTGTCCCTGACAGACTTGCATATTTGGAAATAATTAGGCAAATGCATTGTTCGAATGTGATGCATCTAAGTTCACATGATAAACAATCATTCATGCCCAGCACTTTGTGTTTTGGAGATTTTACTGTAGTTTCAAAAGAAGGATACAATCTCATTTTGGACAAACTAATGCATTATAATATGATGACTGTTGAGGTGAGGAAAGGGTTTGACCCTGAAGGTTTCATTGACTCTGCAAGAAGAAAACAGAATCTCAGTGGATACATGCACATACATTATCCACATGATGATGTCATCAGAAATTTGGAAGAAGCCGAAGTTGACTTGGTGGTAGAAAAATATAACAGAGATTTAAATGAAAAGAAAAAGCAGTTGGCAGAAGTTGAAGTGGTTTCCTCTGAAGATGAAGAACTCACTGACCAAGAGAAGCCACAAGATAAAACCATGGAAATGTCCAAAAGAAAAATACAACAATATCAGCCTCCAGTTGTGCTACATGATGAGGAGGGGTCTTCTGATGAAGATCCACGCCAAAAGGCTTATGATTCTTTCATTTCAGATGATACATTCATTCAGTCAAAGGAATTTAAATCATTCCTGTATAAATATAAAGGAAAAGAAATTAGAGAATCAGTAGATGATGTTTCTGCTGATAATGAAAAATAGTTATTAGATATGTTGAAGGAAACAGTGGATAAAGAAATGCAAGACATGACACCTAGCAAGGGTAGACAGTTGCTCAAGGATGCAGGGGTTATGATTTTTCCTGGTTTGGATTTAAATTCTGCTTTGGTTTTTGTTAGCTTTTTGAATAGTGCTAATGACAAGTATAAGCTTACTCCAGAAGGAGTTAATGAAGTATATATGGGGACTAGATACAATAATGATGAAAATTCTTTGATGATATGGGCGTTGTATCCTCCCCATAAGAAGACAGCCATCATAGACACTGAAAAAACTTTTGGCCATGTCATGACTTTTAGAGCAGGTGAAACTGACCCTATAATTACTGCAGACATTGGTATCAATGTTGCAAAGTTAAATAAAGCACAAGCTCAGATGCTGATCAAAGAAAGAGATGCTTATAAACTGAATTGTGAGAGATTAACAAAAGAGAATGATTACTTGAAGGATGTTGTTAAGAGCACCTTTGGCCAATCCACAAAAAGAATAACTCAAGGTGAGAGCTCACAAGGTAGTCAAGTAATATCCCCTGATCAGGCCGCACAAATTCAGATAGATGCATTTGTTACAATACTGCAGAGCAGGTATGCAAATATGGTACAGTGGTTAAACTAGTTTTGGGATAACTACTCAGAAAATCATAAAGCAGTCAAAGAACATGAAAGGCTTGATAAGAGGATACAAGAAAAGTTGATTGAGTTACAAAATAGGAGTGCCACTGATGGTGCAGATATCTCTGATGCAAGAGCATTGCTCAAACAGCACCAGAATTATTATGACAAACTTAAAGCTGATGCTAAGGAAGGGACTGATGCCTCAGACGCAGGAGTGCCCAAGATATTTAAAGATAATGGAGAGGTGAAGAGCAAAGAAGAATGGACTGTTGATTGTCAGGTTATATTGCACAAAGCCACAGGAGCTCTGAAAGATAAAGCCTCTGCATCTAAAGAAGCTTGCAAACAATTGGAGGAAATGGTCACCCTTGATATAGTTACCAGGAGTGCTGTTGATCTTACTGATTCTCACCGCGAGCAGGAGTATTTAGATCATCTGGCAAAAGTTTATTTATGGCTAAATAGAGCCTAATTTCGCTTATGTAATTATTGCTAATGTTGGTTAATTTCCCAAAAGACTTATTGAAGAGTTGTATCTCTTCATAGAAATATCTATATAAGTTCAAACAATCGATGCTAAAAAGGCATCAGCAGTAGAAGATATTCATATATACATAATATACAATGTTCCAAAATGACTATGTTGCATATTTTATTTGAAGAAGAAGTTTGAAGTTCTCTGATTCAGTGTTTCTACTTTGGTATCAGTTGTTTGTTTAAATTATTCAATTGTGTGGCTGTCTCCATTTCTGCATTTCCTTTTTATTCAGATTAAGATATCAAGTATATATTTAATCTGTCAATACACATTTGCTGTATCTGTGTGATTAATTTGGTTGGTGTCCATCTAAGGAATTAAACCCTTCTAATTTATTCACAGTAGCCTGGAAGTAATAAGTTGGGATTACTAAGTAGAGCCATATAATTAGGATTGCCATTCTATCTCCAGCAAAATATTATCTTTTAATCTTGTCCATTCATTTCATTTGGTTCCTTCAAGTAGGGATTAAAATACCTTCTGGTGAATTATAAGATATCTGATTTTATTTGGTTGGATTATCAAGAAGAGTCTGTCAGTCATCTACTTGCACGTTTATACAAGCTATAAACCAAAACTGTGCCAAGCAATTAGAATTATTACCATTAAGAAACTACTGGTCTAGGTCCTTCAAATTGACTCTGTTACCCAACAAGGCACTAGTCTCATTCAACTCATTATTTAAAACCTTTTACCTTGATATTGCTTATACAATTTCTGCCAATCATTTATTAAACATTATACATAGAATTAATTAGTCAGCTTTTTCATCTATCCTACATCCTATGCCGTTGTAGATAGATCTAGTTAGTCCACTCATCCACACTCAAACTGCTTTAATATTTCGAGGTTCACCCACCTAGGTATAGCAGGACCTAAAGTGTAGGAAATCATCAAACCTTGAAGGTTGATTTCGTCAAGTTAGTTCAAAAACGTTGCAAATCCAAACATAGAGCCTGACATCCTCTTAGGATTAGCAACCTGCATTTTTGAGACCTAACAAATTGGCGACTCTACTGGGGATTAGTAAAAAGACCTTAGAAATTAATCCTTTCTTTCATAGAGTCATTTCAAAAAATTTAATTTGGTAACTCTGCTGGTGACAAGAACCCTACAGATAAAATATGAACTTTTCCTATTTAGTAAATAGGTGGCGACTCTAGTTACAATTATAACAAAAATTTCAAATGGATGGTAGGAGATCCAATATGGAAGGTAAAAATTTGCAGTCATCTCCACCCCTCAGAAACATTTCCAAAAGAAATGTGAATTCAAAACATTCACACCAAGAAAATAATCTGGGACATCCAAGAGAATGATTTAGAACAAAATGTTTTAATTCACAACAAATTCACACCTCTACATGATTCAAATGAGAACCTTAGTGGAGCAACTGATGATATTTTGGCAAGGTACACACCCACCCCTCAAGAACAACATGATCATGATGCAAAGGTCATGAGGGATATTGATAGAAACCAAGCCGAACATGATTTCAAGATGTCATTATATCAGGGAGAAGAGATAGGATGTGAATTTTCAAATCAAGGAATGAATGACAATCCAGAACATCAGGAAATAAATAATCAAGACATGAGTGATGAGCAACAGGAAATACTCATGCTCAGGAAAGAACTTGAAAGGTACAAGATACAAGAGGAGAAGGAGTTGTTGCAGCAAGAAATTCAACAGAGGAAAAATAAAGCCAAAATAGCTCCCCCAAAATATGTACCTCCACATAGAGGGAATATTTTAAGAAATGCACAGCAAAATACAGGTGGATTTCAAAACTCACATGCTTCTGGAAGTCATCAGAACACTGTTCCCCAAAACCCTAGACCACCTCCCATACGTAATGCATCTCAACATATGGCAAATAATTACCCACCCCCTGGTCAACAATATTATAGGCCACAAAATCAACACATAAATCCCCATATGAACCAACATCAACAATATGCATATCATCAGCCACCAGGTGGATATAATTACTATCCCAATCCACCACCTCTGAATTTCCCCCCCAAAACCTTGCAAATATATGCAGTCAATTTGATTTAACTGGATATCAATTATATCCATATCCTATGGACAGTACTTGGAGAAATATGGTTCCCAAGTTTACTGGAAACAATGCAGTATCTGCAGAAGATCATATCAGAAGTTTTAATGCCTTTGTATAGGATATAGGTATGGATTGGGAGGACATTAGAATGAGGTTATTTATGATGTCCCTCACTGAAGATGCCAGAGATTGGTTTAATAGCTTGCCCGATGCATCAATCAATTCAATAACTGATTTCCATAACCAGTTTAAGGATCAGTATGGTAACCAATATGCTCCTGAGTTTGCACTACATGAACTAATAAGTATACAGAAGTATCAAAACGAATCAGTGTTTGATTTCAACCTGAAGTTTTCCAAGCTACATAATAAGGTACCACATGGAGCCAAGTTATCTGACCAGGCAGCACTGAGTATCTATATGAAAGCATTTGACCCCAAAACAGGATATGAACTTAGAAACAGGTGTCCTGCAACATTGGCCGAAGCACAGAAAGTAGCCATAACTATTGAAAATAATAGGAAGGCTGCAGGAATGGTCAGTAAAAGGGACAATCATAGAAATCTTCAGAATCCAAATGCTCAACAGATTAAACCAGAGGGTCAGCATAGGCATGAAAGACCTAGATTACATGATATGCCTTACAATACAAATTGGAAGGATGGAAGACCTATAGATAATAACAGAAAGCAACCATATGGAAAGGATACTCCTGATCCCCTGAAGAGAAACATGGCACATATGGCAGAAAAAAAACCTTGGTGTTTCGTATGTAACTTACCACATTTACCTGAATACTGTGAGGTAGCTAAATCAATACAGCAAGAGGAAATGCTATACAACTATAATAGGGATAATCACACCATCAATATGATGCAGGATACACCATGTGTGGTAACAGAAGATTATTCTTCTTCAGAAGAAGAAGGATATGAGTATGATGTAGGGAACCAAAAATATCATATTAACATGGGAGAACAAGAGGTATTCTCAGACCAGGAAGATAGTTATAATAACAAATCATATGGTCAATGGAGAAAACCTACTGAGGATGAAAGAGAAGCTCTCACAGTGGCTGCAGTGGCTCAAGCTCAGAACACTTATAACTTGAGGAATAGAACAACAAATGTCAGGCAAGGAACTCCTGGAAGTGTATTTATAAAAGACCAGAATAACAAAGGAAATAATACAAAATCATCATCTAAAGAACCAAAAAAGGGGGATAAAAGTAAAATGAAAGAAAATCAAGAAAAAGAGAACACAAAAATAGAAAAGAATGACCATATCATACCCCCTTCTTTTGACATTGCACAAGCAGTGTCTCAAGTGAAGATATCAGTCCCACTCCTAGAAATGATGAAAATAGATAAATATAGGAGTACAGTTGTCAAGATGATTTCTGATACACCAAATCCAAAACATAAAGGGTTTGAAAAAACAACAAATAATGTGCATCAGGAAAATTTTAAGATGCCTGAGGTATACCTTGGTGACACACTTACAAAAAATCCCTCACAGGTGGATCCATTCTATACTACACTAGTAATCAAGAACAGAATAGTCAGGAATTGTATGATTGATTCAGGTGCTGCTATGAATATCATGCCTATAGCAGTGATGAAAGAATTGGGGATGTGGGTTGATACTACTTATGGCCAGTGTTATGCAATGGATAACAGATCTATTCCAGTAGTCGGTATTATGAAAGATGTAGAGATAAAACTTGCTTCACATCCTGAAGCAACATATAACATTGACATCACTGTGGTTGATATCCCACCATATTATGGAATGCTGTTATCAAGGCAGTGGGCTGCAATGGCAGGAGGCAATGTACAATTAGATCTATCATATGCCACCATACCAGTAGGTGACAAGGAAATCAAATTATGCAGAGAGCCAAGGTATGACAATATTATAGAAAGAATGGACCGGCATCAGGTGAATTTCTTTTGTGACACAGATTTAGGAGTTTTTAAAGTTGGAGAAACTATCCCAGAATTGCATAACACTGACCCAATACACACTGAATCTATGAAGCGAGAAAATGATTTGTGGAAAATGTATTTCGATGGTGCATGCAGCAAGATAGGAAATGGGGCCGGAGTAGTTTTTATCTCACTAGGAGGTAAAACATTCAAATACTCTTTCCTATTGACATTTGAATGCACCAATAATGTAGCGGAATATGAGGCCCTGCTCATTGGCCTAAACATAGCCACCAAATACAAGATAAAAAAGTTGGCTGTCTTTGGTGATTCTGAACTGGTCATCTCCCAAGTAAGAGAAAAATATTTATCTAAAAATAAAAGATTAAGACAGTACAGAAATGCAGTTTGGGATAGTGTTGAATTATTTGATGCCTTTTCAATCAGCTGGGTTGATAGGTCTAAAAACATTATGGCAGACTTTTTAGCAAACATTGCATTAAAGAGAGATGATGTTACATTAGGAGGGATCACAGAAGTAGAATTTAAAACTAGACCTACCATCCCTGATAATATACAGAATTGGCAAGTGTTTGATAGCGATGCTGATATAATCAATTTCTTACATTGTGCTGATTATTATGAAAATCAAGAAATTGATTTCAGTGCATTTGTGGAGGAACACGATGGGAAGGAAACCCTTTTTGGCCAAGAAGTGGTTCAACTGAAGACAAATAAGATACCCAAAGGACTTATTGCATTAGAAAAAGTATTTGATGGGCATGATAGATATAAAAAGAAAGACACACCAGTGATACCTGAGAACCTTGAGGAAATCAATTTGGGGACTCAGACAACCCCAAAGAATGTATATATTGGAAGGAATCTTGACCAGAAAATCAGAAGCAGAATCATCAATCTACTTAGGAAGTACAGGCATGTGTTTGCTTGGTCATATGATGATTTAAAGGCATATAGAGAGGATCTATTCCAACATGAGATACCACTGAAGCTAGATGCAAAACCATTCAGACAGAAACAGAGGCCAATTAATCCTACATTGGCTCCTAAAATGCTAGAAGAACTTACAAAGTTAAGGGATGGAGCTATAATCAAACCTATTAGACATTCTTCCTGGGTTTCAAACTTAGTACCTGTCAGGAAAAAGAATGGTGACATTAGACTGTGTGTGGATTTCAGAAACCTGAATAAATCTTCCCTCAAAGATAATTATCCTCTTCCCAATATGGAGGCAATATTGCAGAAAGTTACTAGGTGTGAATTGCTATCCATGATGGATGGTTTCTCCAGCTACAATCAGGTAAAAGTTAAGGAGTCTGAACAATTTAAGACGGCGTTCACCACTCCGTGGGGAACATATGTATACTTGAGAATGCCTTTCAGATTAACTAATGCTGGAGCAACATTTCAAAGAGCGATGGATGTAGCTTTTACTGAATTGATCAATAAGATTATGATAGTATATCAAGATGACTTAACAGCATATTCAAAAAGGGCCGAGGATCATTGCACACATCTGGAACAAATATTTGTCAAAGCCCTAGAATATGGAATATCATTGAACCCTAAAAAATGCCATTTTGCAGTAACAGAAGGAAAATTGCTTGGCCATATAGTCTCGAAGGAAGGAGTTAAAATAGATCCTGAAAGGGTAAAAGCAATTGATCAAGTCCCTATTCCAAAAAATGTAAAAGCTATACAATCATTCTTTGGTCAGATAAATTTTGTCAGAAGATTTATACCAAATTTCGTAGAGATTGTTTGTCCTATATCAAGAATGCTGAAGAAAAACGCAGAAATGAAGTGGACAACAGAAACAGTGGAAGCATTTGGTAACATTAAGGAGGCCATCAAGCAAGCTCCAGTCTTGATATCCCCTGACTTCGGTAAACCTTTCCAACTTTTCTCATTTGCTTCCTATCATACAGTAGCAGCAGTGTTGTTACAGAAAAACAATGATGGATATGAACAGCCTATCTCTTTCTTTAGCAAGTCCCTTCAGAATGCAGAGTTGAAGTATGACATTATTGAAAAACAGGCATATGCATTGGTAAAAGTGGTAAAAAATTTTAGACCATATTTGGTAGGGGCTAAAATCATAGCATATGTTCCTAATGCTGCAATGAAGGATGTACTGATCCAAACTGAGGTCACCGGTAGGAGATGTAGGTGGATCAATAGGATTCAGGAATTCAACATTGAAATCCAAATCACTAAATTAGTAAGAGGACAGGGTCTTGCCAGATTGATGGCTGAAAGTAATCTAGAAGCTTCCCAGATATGTAATGTTGATGCAAGTACCAGTATTGAACACACTCCATGGTATACTGATATAGTATATTATCTAAAACATATGAAGTGTCCTGAAGGGTATGATGATAACAAAAGAAGGACACTCAAACTACAAGCTTCAAAATATGTACTCATTGGTGGGGATCTCTATTGGAAAAACAGAGATGGGGTTCTCCTATTATGCTTGGACGAATATCAATCAAAACATATTATGAAGGAGTTGCATGAAGGCATGTGCAGAGGACACTTCTCAGCAAAAACCACAGCCCACAAGATCCTGAGGGCAGGGTACTATTGGCCTAAAGTCTTTAATGATTCATACCAGTACACTAGAAAGTGTGAAGCATGCCAAAAGTTCTCAGAGAAGTTAAAGTATCAGGGAGTACTACCCTTAAAACCTATGCAGGTTGAGGCTCCATTTTATCAGTGGGGTATTGATTTTATAGGTGAAATTTTAGAGAAATTGAGTGGGGGGCACCGATGGATTTTAGTGGCTACTGATTACTTTACAAAATGGGTGGAAGCAATCCCAACCAAACAGGCTACAAGTAAAGTTGTGATTAATTTTCTAATGGATAACATTATGTGCAGATTTGGTACTCCTGTAAGATTGATTACAGATAATGGGATGTGTTTTAGATCTGATGAATTCAAAGGTTTTTGTAGTACACATGGTATCATTGTTTCTTATGCTGCTCCATACCATCCACAGGCCAATGGACAAGCTGAATCAAGTAATAAGAGCCTGTTGAAAATCATAAAGAGAATGTTGGATAAAAATAAGAAGGCTTGGGATTCAAAATTAAGAATGGCAGTGTGGGCTGACAGGATTACTATAAAAAGGGCAATTGGAAGATCCCCTTATGAATTGGTATATGGAACACAAGCAAGATTACCATTGGAAAATCTTATACCAGTATACAAATTTATTCTCCAGGAAGACTTGAATATTCCTGAACCAATGGAGGAAAGGTTGGAACAATTGGCAGAGCTTGATGAAACAAGAAGAATAGCTCAGAGACAGAATATTAAATTACAATCACAGGTAAAATATCTCTTTGACAAGAAGGCCAAAGAAAGAAAGTTTGAAATAAATGATCTGGTACTAATGTGGAATGCAAGATGTCAGGACAAAGGAAAACATGGAAAATTTGAAGCCCTGTGGTTGGGTCCTTTTGTTATCACTGGCAAGGGAGGTGATGATTCTTACTATGTACAGAATATGTCAGGAGAGGAGTAGGAATTGCCTGTACATGGGCAATACTTGAAGCAGTTCTTTTCATAAACCTGTACAAAGAGAATTGAGTGTTGCCAGTGCATGGACAACATTCAAATAATTCTCAAAATATCTTATTCCATGCACAGTAGTCTAGGAATCATTCCCGCTCCCCATCATTTGTTCCTTTCCTTTTCCTAGTTTCATAAAACCTCACCCCAAAATAATAAAATATGTGGTCTACTTCCCCAGGAGATCTGGATCCTTGTTATACTCACAAGGAGTATACATCCCAGACAGAGCCACTGTTAGCACAGTAAAAATTTGAAATTTTTACTATCTCCTTACCCCATCATATTTGAATAAATCTTGAAGAATATCCCAAAAAGACCATAATAAAAAAAAAAAATTTATCTCACAAGGTGTCTATGGATGAGCAGTGCCAAATTTCATCAAAATCAATCCATCGGCAAGAGGTTGTGTTTCTTACACTGATACATAAGGAATCGTTTGAAAACAACCATTGGCATGAGAATAGAGATCGGAAGAAGAATTATGGAAGTCACCGATAGAGTAAGTAATACCGATGACATTACACCGGCAAGAAAGGCAAGTGGTCATACCGATCGGTATGACAGATATCTATCGGATGATTTTTTAAAAGTTGCCCCGACGGTATATATCATACCGATGAAGCATTTCGGCAAGAGTTTCACCGAACATCCTGTGGGGGTAACGAAGCAAATCTTCATCGGCGAGAAATAAACTATCGGGATAGCAAACAAGTAAGCTTCCGATGATTAGAGTCTTAGCGATAGGAAAGCTTTCGGCGAGACTCACAGCGATACACATCTATCGGGATAACTCAGCATATCGGGATAAGGGAATTAGGTCTCGCCGATTCACAAGTCATGGCGATCAAAAGGCATCGGTAACACTTTAACATACTCTGTCTGATGAAGGATATGAAAAGGGCCATCGGGGAGATGATTTGGATCGGGATATCTTGATTTAGCTATCCCGATGGTGTATGTCATTCCGATAAAGATAAAGTCCATACATGAAGATGACTATCGGCGAGACAATAAAGATCGGGAGAACATAATTTTATTAACCCGATAGTATTAATCATCCCGATAAGTAAATCATATCGGTGGGACTTGCTATATCGCAGAGACATCTAAAATACTTGGCGATGAGGGAAGTCATGCCGATGGTCGCGCCCACTTAAAATATGACATTACATAGCATCGGGAATACAATTTAGGGGTCATGCCGATTGACTGTTCGCGCCATAAAAAACGTTGAGGTCGCCCAGACATTTCAAAAATCACGCCGATAAGAAGAGTTATGGCGATGTGACACTTCACAGCGATGAACATTGAATTGATCAGATAATTAATACAAACGGCTACAAAATTCATACGATCATTATAATTGCAAAAAACCGTCCGAGAGGAGAATACAGAGGAATTCCTAGGGCAAAAGCAAAGGCTTCCAATTCCAGCCACCGAACGACAGGTACACATACACAAACCACTATATTGCCTGTATTTGAATTTCCTGCCAAAGTTTTAAAATGGAAATTCTGGGAAAGGGAAAAGGAAGAAAGTCACAACGGGAAACCAGTAAGCCTAAAAAACAAAAAACTGATCAAACCCCTGAAGAGAAAGTGAAAGATAGAAAATTAAATCAGGACCTAATTGATCAATTGCCTGGGTCAACTCCCAAGGCCAGGAGTTCTGCCCAACTCAGGGTAGAAGTAGAAAAATTGGAAGATAAACATAAACGCCTGGGAGATATCTGGACCCCAATTAGGGGGTATGAGCTCTTCAGACTCCACTACAATAGAAGGTTTAGAAATGCCCCTGTGTCAAACCCATGGCACTTGAATCTGGGAAAACTGGTTGTGCCCAATGTATTCCTGAATGTGGAACTCCTCCAACTGCTTGCCAGATATTATAATACAAACCTGAAAGCCATCTGCAACCCACAGGGAGAACCAATTGTGCATTTGTCAAAAAATGCTATTTGTGAGGTTTTTGATTTGGATGATTTATGCACTGTCCCTATCATTTATGAAGACCTGGATAAAGAGTATTGGAGAATGGACACAACTTACAATGGATGGAGGTTGCCCATTCATAGGCCCAGGGTTGAAGGAGAAGTGATGCCCTTAACTGAAAATGATGGCCCTCCCTTTCATGTTGCCATATTTGAACCATATATACAGCATACTTATTTTTCTATAGGTCAAGTCCTTGGCTCAGAGGTCCCTGAATTCATGACTATTCCTCTGATGGTCATAGCCTCTGATATCCAGTGTCATAATGCCAGACAATTTGATTATGCTTCTTACATTGCTAATAGAATAGACTCTGGTCTATCTGCAATAAAAAACAATGCTCCAGCATGCTCCTTTGAACATTACTCAATGCTTATGCATATGGTGTTATACTATGGCCAGGAAGTAGGGTTATGGACAAGTGAGTTTCAAGTTGTTGCTGCAGATAAGAAAGGAGAAAAGATACCTGTCCAAATGTGGACCGGAATCTGGGATAGCAGGTATGCCAACTCCAGTTATGCTCAATTTGAAGAGCATTGTGTAAAAGTGTTGTATAGGTATTTCAATCACCCCTGTGAATATTCAATTTCAAATGAAATAAAAAGATTCCTTAGACCAAAAGATTTTGGTGGCCCCCCTACTGTCACTCATAATTGGGGAGATTGGTATTGCTTTGAGGATGCTACTATGATCAGAGTTTATGGTTTTGAGGATGCTCCATTCATATTGCCTAAAACTGTCCCTGACAGACTTACATATTTGGAAATAATTAGGCAAATGCATTGTTCGAATGTGATGCATCTAAGTTCACATGATAAACAATCATTCATGCCCAGCACTTTGTGTTTTGGAGATTTTACTGTAGTTTCAAAAGAAGGATACAATCTCATTTTGGACAAACTAATGCATTATAATATGATGACTGCTGAGGTGAGGAAAGGGTTTGACCCTGAAGGTTTCATTGACTCTGCAAGAAGAAAATAGAATCTCAGTGGATACATGCACATACATTATCCACATGATGATGTCATCAGAAATTTGGAAGAAGCCGAAGTTGACTTGGTGGTAGAAAAATATAACAGAGATTTAAATGAAAAGAAAAAGCAGTTGGCAGAAGTTGAAGTGGTTTCCTCTGAAGATGAAGAACTCACTGACCAAGAGAAGCCACAAGATAAAACCATGGAAATGTCCAAAAGAAAAATACAACAATATTAGCCTCCAGTTGTGCTACATGATGAGGAGGGGTCTGCTGATGAAGATCCACGCCAAAAGGCTTATGATTCTTTCATTTCAGATGATACATTCATTCAGTCAAAGGAATTTAAATCATTCCTGTATAAATATAAAGGAAAAGAAATTAGAGAATCAGTAGATGATGTTTCTGCTGATAATGAAAAATAGTTATTAGATATGTTGAAGGAAACAGTGGATAAAGAAATGCAAGACATGACACCTAGCAAGGGTAGACAGTTGCTCAAGGATGCAGGGGTTATGATTTTTCCTGGTTTGGATTTAAATTCTGCTTTGGTTTTTGTTAGCTTTTTGAATAGTGCTAATGACAAGTATAAGCTTACTCCAGAAGGAGTTAATGAAGTATATATGGGGACTAGATACAATAATGATGAAAATTCTTTGATGATATGGGCGTTGTATCCTCCCCATAAGAAGACGGCCATCATAGACACTGAAAAAACTTTTGGCCATGTCATGACTTTCAGAGCAGGTGAAACTGACCCTATAATTACTGCAGACATTGGTATCAATGTTGCAAAGTTAAATAAAGCACAAGCTCAGATGCTGATCAAATAAAGAGATGCTTATAAACTGAATTGTGAGAGATTAACAAAAGAGAATGATTACTTGAAGGATGCTGTTAAGAGTACCTTTGGCCAATCCACAAAAAGAATAACTCAAGGTGAGAGCTCACAAGGTAGTCAAGTAATATCCCCTGATCAGGCCGCACAAATTCAGATAGATGCATTTGTTACAATACTGTAGAGCAGGTATGCAAATATGGTACGGTGGTTAAACCAGTTTTGGGATAACTACTCAGAAAATCATAAAGCAGTTAAAGAACATGAAAGGCTTGATAAGAGGATACAAGAAAAGTTGATTGAGTTACAAAACAGGAGTGCCACTGATGGTGCAGATATCTCTGATGCAAGAGCATTGCTCAAACAGCACCAAAATTATTATGACAAACTTAAAGCTGATGCTAAGGAAGGGACTGATGCCTCAGACGCAGGAGTGCCCAAGATATTTAAAGATAATGGAGAGGTGAAGAGCAAAGAAGAATGGACTGTTGATTGTCAGGTTATATTGCACAAAGCCACAGGAGCTCTGAAAGATAAAGCCTCTGCATCTAAAGAAGCTTGCAAACAATTGGAGGAAATGGTCACCCTTGATATAGTTACCAGGAGCGCTGTTAATCTTACTGATTCTCACCGCGAGCAGGAGTATTTAGATCATCTGGCAAAAGTTTATTTATGGCTAAATAGAGCCTAATTTCGCTTATGTAATTATTGCTAATGTTGGTTAATTTCCCAAAAGACTTATTGAAGAGTTGTATCTCTTCATAGAAATATCTATATAAGTTCAAACAATCGATGCTAAAAAGGCATCAGCAGTAGAAGATATTCATATATACATAATATACAATGTTCCAAAATGACTATGTTGCATATTTTATTTGAAGAAGTTTGAAGTTCTCTGATTCAGTGTTTCTACTTTGGTATCAGTTGTTTGTTTAAATTATTCAATTGTGTGGCTGTCTCCATTTCTGCATTTCCTTTTTATTCAGATTAAGATATCAAGTATATATTTAATCTGTCAATACACATTTGCTGTATCTATGTGATTAATTTGGTTGGTGTCCATCTAAGGAATTAAACCCTTCTAATTTATTCACAGTAGCCTGGAAGTAATAAGTTGGGATTACTAAGTAGAGCCATATAATTAGGATTGCCATTCTATCTCTAGCAAAATATTATCTTTTAATCTTGTCCATTCATTTCATTTGGTTCCTTCAAGTAGGGATTAAAATACCTTCTGGTGAATTATAAGATATCTGATTTTATTTGGTTGGATTATCAAGAAGAGTCTGTCAGTCATCTACTTGCACGTTTATACAAGCTATAAACCAAACCTGTGCCAAGCAATTAGAATTATTACCATTAAGAAACTACTGGTCTAGGTCCTTCAAATTGACTCAGTTACCCAACAAGGCACTAGTCTCATTCAACTCATTATTTAAAACCTTTTACCTTGATATTGCTTATACAATTTCCACCAATCATTTATTAAACATTATACATAGAATTAATTAGTCAGCTTTTTCATCTATCCTACATCCTATGCCATTGTAGATAGATCTAGTTAGTCCACTCATCCACACTCAGACTGCTTTAATATTTCAAGGTTCACCCACCTAGGTATAGCAGGACCTAAAGTGTAGGAAATCATCAAACCTTGAAGGTTGATTTCGTCAAGTTAGTTCAAAAACGTTGCAAATCCAAACATAAAGCCCGGATCCTCTTAGGATTAGCAACCTGCATTTTTGAGACCTAACAGACATCATGGCTGCATCAATGCCTATCTACATTGACTCATGAAGATGAGGAGGAGTCTCCACTGTATTCAGCATCTAAAAATAAAGTTCAAGATTATTCAAACAAAATAAATACATAAAATTATTTTAAAAATGCATAATGATTAAAAATGGGTAAATTTACCTCCATAAAAGTGGTGGTTTGGCGTCTAGGGGACCAAGGAAACCGTGGAGGTGCTGGTGACTGTTGATATGATCAAATTGTCACAAAATAATATTATCATTGACATATCTACAATAATTATGAATATGTGATAAATTACATACTTAGTAATAAGCTTCTGGCAAAACTGTGTTGCTTTTTTTGTGAGTCAACGTTTCGGATCACACTCCATGATCCATCATCAGGACGAAAAGAGGAGAATGAGAAAGAGTAAAATTGCAAAGAGAGAGCCATCCTTAAAAAGAGAGAGGGGGGGTTTGTGGCACGGAGTACAAGATTGACATGAGGTAAAGGAACCAAAGAAAGAAATAAAAGAAACAAAAACCACAAGTGTGAGAAAGAGGAGACCAAACAAGCATGAAGGTAGCAAATAGGCTTAAACAAGAAATATTTACATAGAACTACATTTATGGATATGTATTACATTAAAAGGGAACATAATAAAGAGTTGAGACATAAGGATAAATAAAAAGATTATAATTTCTCATATATATATATAGTTAAAGCATAGTAATAATACTAGTAAAGGCCCAAATGCAAAAAAAAAGTAATACTAGGAGAGAGAAGAGAGATCAAACCTGAAACTAGGAGACACAGGGAAGAGACAAAGAGAAAATGGAGAAAAACAAGACACAGCTAAAGGAGAGGGAAAACATGTGTGATAAAGGAAGGTGTGAAAAGTGAAAGAAAAAGCAAGCACACATGGAGGAATTAGGGGAGAAGAATAGTAGAAAAGCCCAAAAATAGAAGTAAAAAGTAAAAAGTAAATGCTAAAGTAGAAGAAAAGGTGTCAGTATATGTATATCCATATATATATATAAATTAGATAAAAAGAGGTAAAAGAAAGAGAAGTGAGACTAAAAGCTAGAGCTCACAAGATAGAAAGACATTAGAAGGAAAGTAAAGCAAGACACGAGGAGTAAATATGAAAAAAGAGAAAGGATGAAGTATAAGAGAAAGAATGAAAGCACCAAGGAGAAAAATAAGAAAGAAGAAAGGAGGGGAAAAAAAGAAGGGAGAGAGAGAAAGGAAGAAGAGAAAGAACCCAAAAAATTAGTAGGGAGGAAAGAGAAATAATTCGATGCTCAGGGTATGGGGGGGGGAAATCTGGCGTGGGGAACAGATAGAGGAATTAACTGAAAGGCAAGACAAGAGGAGTGGAGTGGGAATAGAGGGAGAGGAAAAGTGAGAGGAGAGTGAGGAGAAAGGGAGAAGGAGGAGTAAAGGCAAAGACATAGCAGAGAAGGTGAAGGGAGAGGGAGGACTAGAGAGGTCTGAGGGGAGGTGTGGAAAGTTTAGAGGGAGTTTAAAAGAGGACTCCAAGATTGTCTTAAGTTCCACCCATCATCTCTATTCAGGTTAGTGGGGTTGTTTCTGATATAGATAGCCTCCTTGAGTTTCCTTTTAACATAGTTATCTTCCTTGGCAAGGACAAGGGTATCTTCAAGGCGGATGTGGTGTTTTGTGTTAGAGGAGTGCTTAGCAAGGGCCGATTTTGTGACCCTTTCATGTCTAATGTCAGCATTATGTTCTTTGATTCTCGTGCAAATAGATCTACCTGTTTCACCTATGTAAGGGGTACCACAGGAGCAATCTATTTTATATACGCCTGAGTTTAAAAGAATGTGAGTGGGGTCTTTGGTGGAAGGGATGAGGTTTCTAATGGTGGAAAGTGGTTTGAAGGCACAAAAGATGCCTTTCTTGCAAAGAATTTTGGCAATTTTATTTGAGATACCTTCAATGAAAGGAAGGGTAGTACCAAAAACAAGTTCAAAGTCTTTTTTGACGGGTTTGGAGTTGAGGCGGTTTTGGGCTTGTTTGAAGGTTCTCTTGATGTACTTGTTGCGGTACCCATTGAGTTTGAAGACTTTAGTGAGGTGGGACAACTCCATGTTTAAGTGATCATTATCACATATGCGAAGGGCCCTAGTTGTCAAGGTTTTGAGGACACTAGCCTTGTGGGAAGGGTGGTGGTGGGAGGAAGCAAGAAGATAGAGGTCGGTGTGGGTAGATTTTCTAAAGACACGACGACCAAGCGATCCATCATTTTTTCTTATGAGAAGGATGTCAAGGAAGGGAAGTTGGTTGTTGGTTTCAAGTTCTTTGGTAAACTTGATGCAAGGGTTAATGTTGTTGAGGTGTTGGTGGAAAACCTCAAGTTGGTCGAGTCCATGTGGCCAACATATGTTGGTGTCGTCCACATAGCATTTCCACCAAGTTGGTTTAAGGGGGAAGGAGTTCAAGGCAAGCTCTTCAAAATGCTCCATGTAAAGGTTAGCAATGACGGGGGATAAAGGAGAGCCAATGGCCACCCCATCGGTTTGCTCATATACCACATCTTGGAAGGTGAAGAAAGTGGAGTTTAAGCATAATTCAACAAGGGAAGCGATTTCCTCATTAGACTCCATTTTGCTCGTTAGACAGAAAACCAATGAGGAAATCACTTCCCTTGTTGAATTATGCTTAAACTCCACTTTCTTCACCTTCCAAGATGTGGTATATGAGCAAACCGATGGGGTGGCCATGGGCTCTCCTTTATCCCCCATCATTGCTAACCTTTACATGGAGCATTTTGAAGAGCTTGCCTTGAACTCCTTCCCCCTTAAACCAACTTGGTGGAAACGCTATGTGGACGACACCAACATATGTTGGCCACATGGACTCGACCAACTTGAGGTTTTCCACCAACACCTCAACAACATTAACCCTTGCATCAAGTTTACCAAAGAACTTGAAACCAACAACCAACTTCCCTTCCTTGACATCCTTCTCATAAGAAAAAATAATGGATCGCTTGGTCGTCATGTCTTCAGAAAATCTACCCACACCGACCTCTATCTTCTTGCTTCCTCCCACCACCACCCTTCCCCCAAGGCTAGTGTCCTCAAAACCTTGACAACTAGGGCCCTTCGCATATGTGATAATGATCACTTAAACATGGAGTTGTCCCACCTCACTAAAGTCTTCAAACTCAATGGGTACCACAACAAGTACATCAAGAGAACCTTCAAACAAGCCCAAAACAGCCTCAACTCCAAACCCGTCAAAAAAGACTCTGAACTTGTTTTTGGTACTACCCTTCCTTTCATTGAAGGTATCTCAAATAAAATTGCCAAAATTCTTCGCAAGAAAGGCATCTTTTGTGCCTTCAAACCACTTTCCACCATTAGAAACCTCATCCCTTCCACCAAAGACCCCACTCACATTCTTTTAAACTCAGGTGTATATAAATAGATTGCTCCTGTGGTACCCCTTACATAGGTGAAACAAGTAGATCTATTTGCACGAGAATCAAAGAACATAATGCTGACATTAGACATGAAAGGGTCACAAAATTGGCCCTTGCTGAGCACTCCTCTAACACAAAACACCACATCCACCTTGAAGATACCCTTGTCCTTGCCAAGGAAGATAACTATGTTAAAAGGAAACTCAAGGAGGCTATCTATATCAGAAACAACCCCACTAACCTGAATAGAGATGATGGGTGGAACTTAAGCCAATCTTGGAGTCCTCTTTTAAACTCCCTCTAAACTTTCCACACCTCCCCTTAGACCTCTCTAGTCCTCCCTCTCCCTTCACCTTCTCTGCTATGTATTTGCCTTTACTCCTCCTTCTCCCTTTCTCCTCACTCTCCTCTCGCTTTTCCTCTCCCTCTATTCCTGCTCCACTCCTCTTGTCTCGCCTTTCAGTTAATTCCTCTATCTGTTCCCCACGCCAGATTTCCCCCCCCCCATACCCTGAGCATCGAATTCTTTCTCTTTCCTCCCTACTAATTTTTTGGGTTCTTTCTCTTCTTCCTTTCTCTCTCTCCCTTCTTTTTTTCCCCTCCTTTCTTCTTTCTTATTTTTCTCCTTGGTGCTTTCATTCTTTCTCTTATACTTCATTCTTTCTCTTTTTTCATATTTACTCCTCGTGTCTTGCTTTACTTTCCTTCTAATGTCTTTCTATCTTGTGAGCTCTAGCTTTTAGTCTCACTTCTCTTTCTTTTACCTCTTTTTATCTAATTTATATGTATATATATATATATGTGTGTGTGTGTGTGTGTGTGTGTGTGTGTGTGTGTGTGTGTGTGTGTGTGCATATATATATATATGGATATACATATACTGACACCTTTTCTTCTACTTTAGCATTTACTTTTTACTTTTTACTTCTATTTTTGGGCTTTTTTACTATTCTTCTCCCCTAATTCCTCCATGTGTGCTTGCTTTTTCTTTCACTTTTCACACCTTCCTTTATCACACATGTTTTCCCTCTCCTTTAGCTATGTCTTGTTTTTCTCCATTTTCTCTTTGTCTCTTCCCTGTGTCTCCTAGTTTCAGGTTTGATCTCTCTTCTCTCTCCTAGTATTACTTTCTTTTTTGCATTTGGGCCTTTACTAGTATTATTACTATGCTTTAACTATATATATATATGAGAAATTATAATCTTTTTATTTATCCTTATGTCTCAACTCTTTATTATGTTCCCTTTTAATGTAATACATATCCATAAATGTAGTTCTATGTAAATATTTCTTGTTTAAGCCTATTTGCTACCTTCATGCTTGTTTGGTCTCCTCTTTCTCACACTTGTGGTTTTTGTTTCTTTTATTTCTTTCTTTGGTTCCTTTACCTCATGTCAATCTTGTACTCTGTGCCACAAACCCCCCCTCTCTCTTTTTAAGGATGGCTCTCTCTCTGTAATTTTACTCTTTCTCATTCTCCTCTTTTCGTCCTGATGATGGATCATGGAGTGTGATCCGAAACGTTGACTCACAAAAAAAGCAACACAGTTTTGCCAGAAGCTTATTACTGATTATCATGGACTGTGGAAATATCATGACTACTAAATTACATACTTGCTGACTTGACCTCCTCTCATAAGCCGCCAATGGACGACTAACGGAGGCAGGATGAAGACTCTGACCCTGAAATTTCATTGCACAAACAATTACATACATTATTTTTGACTTATAATATAGATAATCATATAAAATTAATTACAAATTTCAAATAACTATATACTAAATCAAGATGAAACTTGTAACAAATTACCTAAGAGTCAATACCAAATGTCTGTCGTAAGAGATCATCACTGAGAACAAGATCATCCAATATGTCCTACCCCTATGTCACATCATGTTGCCCCTATGTCGCAAAGTCCTATCGTGCCTCCTGCATCCCATAATCACATAGGTTCCCACATGTACTGCACAAATGTGGGCACACATGACGCCTACTACTCTCACCCTCATCGCCCTGGGTAAAATCATCTGCATGCTGTGATAGAGTTTGGGTGAGAGTAGTCAGTGAATGTAAAGTCTCCAACTCAACACTCTTCTTCAAAGCCAAAGGGAGTGAGCTATGTTCTGGCCTGGTTTGGGGTATAGGCACATGTTGTTCACCTCGTTGATCCCTAGGTCTATCTTGGATAGAGCCACCACCTCTACCCTGGAACTCACGAATGTTAAAATAATTTAGAATCTTGTTGAGGACGAACTCACAATAGAGTTTCCTCAAAAAATATTGTGGTACCTCATCATTATTACATGGCCACTCACCGAAAACCATGTACCATGGAAACTGTTTGCAACTTTCCTCTAATGTTTGGCCTGTTTTGGGATTAATAAATTGTGAACATAATTGAGATTTTGTATTTTTTTCCTTCTTGACTTGTTCATATGACAACTTGTCGGCATAATATTGCTGACTCCTCTCCCTATAGTCTTGGAATTCAGTGATTTGTTTCGTCACCAAATATGTGTGGGAAACAATCTACTATAGTGATTTTGCAAGTGCCCTCATATGCTCAGTGGTTCCACTTGGATTGTTTAGGGTTTGAATAATAGTTTCAAGATGTTTCTTGTTTTCTTCTATTATCCCTAGGTAATGTTCTTGATCATCCCTTACATGAAAGGAGGTGAAGGTGGGTTTGGAGGGTTTGGAGGGTTTTGGGGGTTGTTTTCACCCTCCTCAACTGGATTTAGGTTTTCTGCTTCTCCAATAATTGTAAATGCAATATAAAAACAAATCAAACATTACAAAACTAAAAAATTGTTTTAAAACTAACAAAATCAGATAAACCCTACCTTCTTCCTGTGCTGGAGCCTCCAAATTTGCACGATGATGTCTTTGGCGACAAGGTTGCATTGTGAATTTCTTGTTTTCTCAGGTGCACTTGATTCAATGTCCTCTTTTCAATGTGATCACATTTTTACTTTTTTTCTTTGCTGTTGTGAGGAGAAAACCTACGCGGTGAATGAGTAGAAAGTGTTTTTTTTCTTTTATTAAAAGAAAAATGCAAGTGCATTATAACGTGCTCACATTTCATTTTAATTTTAGAGATGGTGGCGACTTTTTGGTTCCCCATCTCCTTGAATTTACCCAGATATGGGCCCCAGGTATGTTCAGCTTCCTAAAGGTTCAGGGAATTCACTCGGCTACCAATGTTGTCTAACGGCTTGTGTATTGGGGAAGTACCCCTCACTCCACGGCTCATGTAAAACTGATAACCGCTTTGCCATAAACGATAGCTCTTGGTTTACCTCACAGATGGGAACTAGTTAATCAGGTAGGGGTCGTTGTCCTTTTCGCTGGCAGGTCCTCTCAATGGGCCAGCGACTTCGGGGTTCCTGTGGTACTCCCCACAATGAGTTTTAGGACTATGCCTAGACACTTCCCATAGTTAAGTGGATAGGGATTATTCCTTGATCTGAACCTACAATTGAAATGAATAATACAAATGCAAAAAAAAGAACTACTGCAATAATCACAGCGCTTGGAGGCCACTGCAGAAAAAAATTTGGCAAAAATTCCACCTAGCGAGCCCAAGAAAGCATTCTGATACCATATGAGAGGAACCTCCTAGAACAATATAATGAAAATTGCACAAAATAATAGGAATATATAAATAGAAAGAACACAGAATGAATTTATTGATCACAGGCCACTTCGAGGGGGCAACCTCCTTTGAGCAAGCTCAATACAATAAATTCGTGGATGCCTTCATTGGCCTCAACATGTACTTATATAGTAAGTCTAATCTAAACAACTATTACTTCCCATGAATGTGGGATAATACAATATGCTCACGGGACGACTTACAAAGCATATGTGTGCAAATGTAATATACTAGCAAAGTAAAGAGAAGGGTTAAACATGGGTTCCTAACACAAAACTATTTATGTGGAATCCCATGTGGTATCCAACCCTCCATTTTCAATAAATTGATCAAAACTTCAAGTTCAACTCTAAATTTCTCCAACCAAAGGGTATTTCCATGAAAATCTAAAAATATCCTTTGGTAGATTTTAAAGTCTAGAACTTAGAAATATATTTTTTTAAAATTTTGGATTAGTTATATTAGGATTATTTTTAAATTTATTGCAAGTAGGTTAATAATATCAAACATGTAGCTAGTTTGAAATTCAAAGAAAATAGAAAAATATATTTAAACATTTTTAAAAATATATGGTGCACTAGAGGAGAGAATCTTCTCCAAGATGGTATAATTTGTTTTTTTAATGATAAAAAATTTATACAAAAGTTGACGTCCCATGAAAACTATGCCAATTTGAGTAAAATTGACTTTAAAAAATTATTAAAAAATAAATACTATCAAATTTAATTTTTTTTATCCATGCACTAGATTTTCAAGTTAGCTAACTAGAAAAAGAAATCGGAAAGAAAAAAATTAATTTTCCTTTAACTTTGTGACATCCCATCAACCTCACTTTTTCCAAATTTTTTCAGCAATTAAATTTATGCTCTTGAATTTGTAAAAAAAATATCCAACTATTTTTAAAAAATTATATATATATAAACTGCATTAAGAGTTCTACATTTCATTAGTTTATATCATTTTAAAATTCAAACCATAAACATCACTTTGAGGTGCTCCAAGTTGGAAAATTATATTTGTGTTGGTCATTTCCTTTATAAAAGTGTGACCCAATTTTGAACTTTTACCCAAAATAAATTGTATATTAAAAACAAAGCCCTTTCTTATATAGGAAAAGGAGGGGCATAAGATTAGGACAAGTGTCATAATCTTATGATATGAGCTAAAATAGAGAATGCTTAAAATAGCTTTAAGTAAACTTAAGCAAGAGAACTAGCTAGGAACTAGACTAGTTAGGAAATGCACCCCATTCACACTAACACTTTGGTAACATTTCAAGAACATCTAGGTACCTACAAACTCTCATCTACAAGACACTTCCTAAAGCACCAATTTATGGACAACTGAACAAGCTAGAAAGAACTTTTAGTTTACAAAACCATGTGCAAAACCTCCAAGAGTTATGGCACCCAACCTGGACCTATTTTCCAATGCCTACCAGAAGCATTTGTTAAAATATACATAAAATAGTAAATCAATATTACTCTAGTTAAACCTCCAATTTGACCCACTCAATATGGGCACCTGACTTGTCATAACAAACTATCTCAAAATAGGCACTAGATGACAAATAATAAATTTTGTCATAGTTGGTCAAAATTCCAATGTAAACTCCCTCTAAATCTAGCTCTTACACATCATAAGAATCTATCATAAGCCTATCATAAAATCCTAGAAAAGTACGACACACCAAATCTACTAAAGATGACCATCTTATGATAGCATACAACTAATGCAACAAAGTACTAACACATGGAACAATAGCCCTTACATAAATTCCCATGCCCCATTATAGGTGAAGCACAAATATTAAATAAAATACATTAAAAAAATATGTCAATTTCTATAGGAAAATGCTAAATAAATAGGAAATTTGTAAGGTTGAGACATCTAATTTCTAAAAACATATCACCTTACCTACATCAATGTGCAATTGTGCTCTTAAATACCACAATGGAGGTATATGTTGCTCTATTTATTGTCTTGTGTACTCACATGGGTGTCCATAGGTCCTAAGGGCCATATCACCACTTCTTATTTTCTCATGTTGGAGGTGACATTATCATTCCTTTATACCATCTCCAATCCATGTACCTACCACACTTATCAATCGAGACATTTACATGCTTATCATGTGAGATATTCACTTAGAGTTAGTATTTTGCATGATTACATTCTTATATGGTTTAACATTTTTTTTCATGTACTATTTTTGTGTCTCCTCAAAACCCTTGTATCTTATAGATGCATCTAGTTGTGGGGGCATATTCTATAACTAACACTCATAAATTCAGTTTTGTAGATAGTTATAGGTGCTTATAGAGACTCATCTCCAATAAGTGGCACACCTTGCACTTCATATGTTGTGTCACTTATCGACTACAAGCAAAGCACACTTGTACCATGTTCTAAGATATAGGAAGAACTTCCCTTACTACCTTTCTCTCCTTTTATGAATATTGATAATTACATTAAAATTTGCATTTGCTCTTATTTATGCTTGTATCACAAAAAATAATCATGTAATATTTGTCCTCTATGTTGTAGGTTCTACATGGAGAGTACATGATAGTTGATAAACTTGCATGACGACACCTTGTAGGATCTATTACTTTCTATAGACCCCATGATGATATCCTTTGATGTATGAATATTTACTTTACATGTATGAGTGTGAGCATTACATAGTAAATTAGATGGATTCAATCATTATAGGATTCACATGCAGCTCAAAATAGATCTATTGTGAAATTTACATATCCATCTCGTTTCCTATTTAATTTTGTGCCTATCTTGGGCATAGTGCCTTGATATACTTTGACATACTAGCAAATGAGATAAATTTGTACAATGTTGGGACCCTTGCCTTGTGCTATCCATCTTCTCATTACACATGTTTCTATGCACATATCTCGCTACCTTATCCCTATTGTCAAATGGCATAAATTTGTGCAAAGTTGGGTCTCTTGCCTTGTGCTATCCATCTACTCATTACACATGTTTCTATGCACTTATCTCCCTACCTTATCCCTATTGCCAAATAGCATAAATTTGTGCAATAGTGGGTCCTTTGCCCCATGCTACCATCTAGTCATTACACATGTTCCTATGCACCTATCTCCTTAACTCATCCCAGTATGGTCACACATCCCTATAAATTTTTCCTATCCCTTATATAATCACATTTGTTTATGCACACACTTCTATGTACATATATGACCTATGTAAATTTGGCCCTTTCTATGTCATGTGTCAAGTTTACAGTTGTGGGGTTAATCTGGTAGTCTTGGACTCAACCCCTTTAATTTTAAATTTCAAAATTCAAATTTAAGTGGTCTTTCCAAGTATTTCCCTTTGAGGGTTGACTAAGTACACTTGTGCATGATTTATTGCTATGTCCTTGCATTTAAAGGCATTCAATGCATTCATTTTGATCATTGAAGAATCATATCATAGTTTGGAACCAACTTGCATATCATTTGCATGTTCGCACTTCAATTCATGCATTAAACATAATCTAAAATTTCATGAGCATTCTTAGGAGTAGTTGTGTGACTGAAGAGTTGGTTTTTTTATCATTCATCTTTGTTTTCTAGGTTTGACCTAAGAGAGTGTCCCCTTGTGTTTTAATATAACAACCCAATTAAGTTGTTTATAGATGTCATGAGCCTTTCGATGTCGAAAAGAAGCAAAGAAGCTAAGGCACATCTAACAAATTGAAGAGTAGAATCTCTTAATTACTAGATCAAGTTTGCAAGTGCAAGACAAATTACTTGATCCTAACCCCCAAACTCAACCTTGCATAATCAAAATATAAAATTCTAATTTTGAGGCAAATGACAGTTTAAAATACTTTATTTCAAATCTTGAAACCTATTAGATTTAGTATCTAGATCCATCTTTGAGCATTCACCAATTACAAAATTTGGCATCCTTATTTTCTTATCTATTTTCCTAAAATAACATGCATTCATTGATCTATATTTCAACACCCAACTTTATTTAATTAATAAAAATAAATCTAAACTAATAGAGATCACAAAAACTTTTCAAACAGCAGACAGGTCAACACTCTTCAATAATCTGCCTCAACTTTCACTTTCGTACCCTGCTTTGTCTGTATAATCGGTCAACAATTATTTGCAATACATTTAAGGCTTTCCATTCTTCATTTTTGTTGACGGTGACCATAAAACCCTTCTCTAGTTTGAGATGACTTAGGCTAACACTACTATTATGCGTGGTGAGAAAAGCCGTAACCATTCGTTCTCGTACAGATGGAAGCTCGAAATGCCGATAACCGGTAGTTTCATGGACGAGAGGAGAATACTTTGAAGACGTTACAAGCAAAGCATATATAGTGATTGCAGCCCTTGAGCTTCTCATCTCCAGCTTCTCTATCTCACCTCCTTCAATCCGAGAGACTGCTTGGGCGCCGATCACCTCCGAGAACAAATTTACATTCAATCTGGACGAGTCCATTGCCTTCCCTATTAAAATGGTATGATCTGACGGCAGCCTCTGAAACATTTAAAATATCACTGTAATGTGGCTCAACATTAAATAACTATAAGAAATATTAGAAACGCGAAACAACCTAACTTTAAAACACAAAACAACCTAACTTTAAAACACAAGTTAAAAAATAGTAAAATCGTTTTCCCCTCTACAACCCAAAAAGAAAAATCACCGAATTAACTTTTCACAGTAAATAAAATTGTTTTCCGCTCAAAATCAATTGTTTGCATTGAGAGAAAGTAAGCAGTACCTCGAGTCCATAAATGCAATTCCAGACACCTGGATCTGCTTTTTCAGACACATGAATTACCAGACTTTTCAATCCTTGCAACTCTTCAAGACCTTCTATACTCTGAAGCTCATCACATGCAACAATATCGATGCGCTCCAGACGGCTGACTTGATGCCCTGTTAGTGTTACAGAAGATAACTCTGATATTGTTTCCAATTCGTCACATCCCCACACTCTAAGAGTATTCAGTCTCTCTAGCTGCTGTAAGTCCATTTCATTTAGATTATCCATCCAACGAACTTCCAATGATCGAAGTCTGGGACAAATCTCTCCACTAATTACTAACTTGGATATATCAAGCTGTCTAAGGTCTATGCTTTCAAGTCTACTCATGCGGCTGCCTGTAGAAGCCTCAAAATTAGTTGAATCTCTACCTCTGCTCAGAGTCAAATTCCCACTTAAAGAGACGCCGCTCTCCCACACTTCCAATCTTCTAAGATTACTAAGTTGTTGAAGGAATTGTACGAGGGATTCTATACTAGTCTTCTCGAAGGAATCATTTATGTATAATTCCTCCAAATGATTGAACATCCCTAAAAAATCTGGAAGATTTTGCAAAGAGTGACATTCTGAAATGTACAGTGTTCTCAATTCGAAACTGGCCTGGCATTCACATGTAATCTCAAAAAATAAATTAGTTCTCAGTAGTAAACAATCTTCGCCAAACTAGTATTCTGAAATGTATGCTCTACCCTGAAGAGAGACTTCTAATTTCCAGAAAAGAATAACGAAATACCTGGGTATTGCTCTGCATTTGTTGCTGAAAAGTGCTCAACGGTTCTTCCATATTCAAAACTTCTAAACAGCGCAACTTTCCTAGAGGAATCCACGAAGGAATGCTTTTTAATTCGCCGTCCTCACCAATATTAAGCCACAGGAGTTCAGTCTCAGCGGAGTCATTTAGACTACCTATAAAATAAGAAATTGAGCTTTTGAGGGATGAGTCCCGGAACAAATGGAAAGACCTGGCCTTTGTCTCTTCTAGGATTTGTTTAAATCCCTTTGCTTCCTACATATGAAAGGATCATCGTTAAATGTGTGGTTAGGTGGAAAAAAATATATAAACCACATAAATTGAAATGTTTTTTCAATTTTGATTTCAAAAATGTAAAGAAGCACACCATATCTCTAAGACTGTCTGGTTTCCATAGCCGAGGAGGGCCCAAGTCTTCTGCCATTTGTCTTCCCAGATCGCAGAGATGATCATGCATTTCAAACTCCTCGTCCATATCAATTTCAACTAGGCACTTCCTTTGGAGGGTTTTAACTGCATGTTCGGCGCTCCAACCGGACGCGTTCCAGATTTGTATAGCCTTCCTTTTCGTTTCAACAAATCCTGGGTTATTGAAAAAACAAGCAATATCTATAAATATCTGTTTCTCGTGACTCTGCAGACCATCGAAGCTGATTTTAAGACTTTTTATTATATCCTCAGGCTGGATATTCTTAACCTTTTCCAGTTCTAACTCCCAATCATACTTATTCCTATCATAAAGATGGGCGCCCAAAACATTGAGTGAGAGGGGTAAACCTCCACAGAACTCGACGAAGCTTTCAACCAATTCCTCATATGCAATGGGTAGATCTAGTCCACCGAAAGCATGCTTACAGAAGAGCTCTTCAGCACGATCCTTTTTCAATTTCTTCATCTTGTAATGGATATCTGCACGTTTTAACACGCTTTGGTCACGGCTTGTAATGATTACCAGGCTACCAGAGCTCAGCATACCTTCAGGTAACAGGGCATCTAACTGGTCCTGATGATTGACATCATCTAGGACTATAAGGAACTGCCAATTCCTTGCTTTTCCCAGACGATGCTTCAGCTGTGCTATTCCTGCATTCACATCCCTAAATTCTTGATTTTCTTTGAAGAGCTCTTCCAAGAGCTTGCTTTGCAAGTGAGGCAAACCAAGATAGGCACGTGATTCTCTCACATTAGAGAGAAAACATGATGCACTGTAGCCTGAACTTTTCCTGTTAAACAACTCTTTTGCCAGGGTAGTCTTGCCAGACCCCCCAAGTCCGTAGATCCCTGCTATGGTGACCTTGTCCCTCGCCGTCTCTGAACCAAAACATCTTTCAAAATCTTCGACGATTTCAGCAAGTGCAACAGGATATTTCGCAACATGTAACGGGATTCTCTTTTCCTTTTCTTGTAACACACGCGACACAATCTTTTCACACAAATTGCTGGAAGCCAAAACTGAGAATCTCTTTAGAAAGCCATTCTACTAAGATAAAAGGAATGTCATATACCGGAGAAAAAGTGAAAAGATGATAAATCGCAACACAAAGCACGTAACAGTAAGCTTACTCTTGATGCTGTTTAAGTTCGTAACCAGATATGCCTGCAGCAGATAGGAGGGCCTTTTTCCATTCATCCAACTTACTAAGATTCCAGTCCTTCCTTCGATAATCAGAAAATGCCGCAGCATACTGAGACTTCTTGTTCTCCATGTGACGAAGCTCCCAAGGTTCCACATCGTAGAACACAGGAATAAACAGGGCATCAGTTTGTTCTAACATAAGAACCAGCTCGTCTAAACACCAAGAGGACTCTGCATATCCTTTGGAAAAAATGGCTATTTGCACAGCAGATGAGCGTATGCCATTGCTTATGGCAGAAGAAATAGAATTTCCCCCCTCTATCTCTGGACGGTCTAGAAATGCCCGGCACTGTCTAGCCTTAAGAAGCTCATACAGTTGTTTAGCAAGGGTGTCTTTGACATCGGGGCCTCGGTGGCTGATGAATGCATCATATAGTTTAGGAGATGCAATCGATCTTTCCTGTTGGTGTTGATATTCTACAATTTCTTGGGGAGATGCAGTTGATCGTTCCCTTTCTTGTTCATATTCTACAATTTCCTGGGGAGATGCAGTTGATCTTTCCCTTTCTTCTTCATATTCTACAATTTCTTGGGGAGATGCAGTTGATCTTTCCCTTTCTTGTTCATATTCTGCAATTTCATGAGATGAAAAGAAGCAAGAAAAGAAGCAACCCATCAATGCAAGATTAGAATTGTAAAATGTATGAAACTTTCTAAAGCAGAGTAGGCTGGATTTGATGAAAGCATACAACAATAGCCAATATTTATAGAGAAATGTAAGTAAATGCAGAGGGTTACCAGCTGTCCCCCACCAAGGTAAATATCTTTGCACTCTACGGTGGAGGAAGGAGGAATAATATTGTGGGTTCAATTACAAAAGAATTGTGCCCCTTCGCAATTCTTTCCAAGCGATAAGTGACACGTGCATTATGATAGCATCTTGGCATTTAAAAAGGAAAGATGTCTCCAATAATTTACGCCGTTGTAAGTGAGGGTAGTTTATAACCTTTTATTTTCTATCTCTTCCCATTTGTTTTGGTCTTGGAGTGTTTTTTACATTGGTCAAATTTTGATATTATTTTTTATTTAGTTTTGTATTTATTTTAGGGGAGTGTTTGGATATTGTTGTTAATCAAGTATGCACCTTTTCTAAGTTTGTAGAAACTTAGTTACCTGTTGAAACATGGAATCATTCTCGGATGTGGGTCTCCTATAATGAGAATGAATCTCCAGAGTGAGCTGGTTCTCCTCATGATTTCCTAAACTAATGACTTGTGGGGAAAATAGGTAGAGGGTAACTAACATGCAAAACTAACTCTTGAATTTAATCTAGATGAATCTATTCACTAACAAACAACGCTTCAAACTTTAAACTTTCACAATCCCACCTATGAGTTTTGATCCCTAAATAATTTGTAATAAGGTTTAATTCAAACACAAATTACAACCAGGAGAAAACGTGTAATTTAACAGCATCGAGACATGATAAAGGACAAGAAATTGTAACAATAAGACATCAAATCAAGATTGCAAAAAAAAAAACACATAACTAGATGGAATAGGAAAATTTGCTATTCTGAATTGAAATGAGTACAATGCATAAAATGAAATATGAGTCAACTATCTGTATACAACTCTACCTGTGAACAAGAGAGAAAAAACTGAAATCAATTGATTGAGAAAAACTAAGATTTTTCTCCTATAAATGCCTCCAAAAGATCTCCTCAGAAGAAAGCTGAAAAAACTCCTAATAACAGATGATGAAATCCATTTTCGAGCTTTAGAAAAAAGCTGCCAAAAATAGCACCAAACTGCCTCTAAACTAAAAGATAAAGTTGCCAAACTATTCCCTTAGGTGGCCCCACCAAAAATCCACTTTAAAACATGTCTTATCTGCTCAGAAAAGCTCCAATTTTGTCCGATCGTGTCACCTTGAGGGGTAACAAACAGGACGCCTACCCCCGAGCCTCTATGAGTGTATGATCCATCAAAATACATCTTCCATGTGTCTGTGGCTGGTGTGATTGTCAGGATGGCCTCATCTGGAAAATCTACAATTGTAGGATGTTCCGCGGGGATAGGTGTGTCAGCCAGCTGATCTGCTATAACTTGTCCTTTAATGGCCTTTCTCTCAGTGTATTCAATGTCAAATTCAGATAGAATCATAACCCATTTTGCCATTTTGCCAGTGAGAGCCGCTCTGCTTAGCAAATACTTCAGTGGGTCGATCTTAGCAATGAGCTTGGTCTTGTGATTGAGCATATAATGTCTTAACTTTTGTGACGTAAAGATGAGGGCTAGGCATGCTCGTTCAATTTGTGTGTAGTTAAGCTCATAGGAGATCAAGGTACTGTTGATGTAGTAGATGGCTCTTTCTTTCCCCTACTCATCATGTTGTGCTAACAAAGCCCCGATTGCTGTCTCTGTCACGGAGATATACAAGAGGAGAGGCTCTCCTTGTCTTGGCGGAGTTAAAACAGGGGGATTAGCCAAATATTCTTTTAGTTGATCGAAGGCACTCTGACATTGATCAATCCAGATGAAAGTCGTATCTTTCCTGAGGAGGTGTTGGAATGGCTGACACTTATCAGCGAGTTGGGCGATGAATCAGTGAATGGACTGTAGCTTCCCCTGCAGGCTTCTCAGTTGTTTCAATGTTCTGGGAGGTGGCATCTCAATGATAGCTTTGACTTTTGCAGGATCGACCTCGATGCCGCGTCTGGAGACTATGTATCCCAGTAGTTTCCCTGAGGTGACGCCAAAGACACTTTTTTGGATTAAGACGAACATTATATTGCTCTAGTCTATCAAAGATCTTGGCTAGCACATCTAAGTGTTCTTCTCTGATCTTGGATTTCCCTAGCAGGTCGTCCACGTAATCTTCCATAATGTGGTGAAATAGGTCATGGAAGATGACAGTCATGGCTCTTTAATAGGTGGCTCTTGCATTTTTCAGGCCGAATGGCATGACCACCCAACAATATGTTCCCCATGGGCATATGAAAGCCATTTTGTGCTGATCCTCTTCGGCAATTTTTATTTGATTGTATCCGGAGAAACCATCCATTAGGGATAACATTTCATATCCTACCATTAGATCCACTATCATGTCGATGTTTGGTAGTGGGAAGTCATCTTTGGGGCAGGCCTTGTTGAGATCCCTAAAATTGGTACAACAACAGATTTGGCCATTCGGTTTGGCAACTGGCACAAGATTTGAAATCCATTCAGGATAATCGATGGGGCGAATGAACCCCACATCCAGTAATTTCTTTAGTTTGGCCTTGACTAGGAGAGCCACTTGAGGATTCATTTTGCGAAGTTTTTGCTTGACTGGTTTCGCATCGGGACGCACTGCAAGATGATGAACAACCAAGGCCGGATCTAGCCCTGGCATGTCTGCATAGGTCCATGCGAAATTGTGATTTCTTTGTGTGAAAAATACCAAGAAGTTTTCTTGTTTGAACATGCTGAGAGATTCTACTCTATATGTGATTTTTGGCTCTTGTTCTGTCCCCAGGTTCATTTCATGTGCCGGTTCTATCAAGATGGGTGATCTGTCTGGATATACTTTGTCTACCTCAGGGAGGCCCATGCTTCCATCTCCTGGCGCCTCATGGAGGTTTTCACTAGGAGATACATCTTTTATTTTTACTATTTTGGGATTTGATACTACCGTGGAACAATTTTCACCATCAGATCCATTTTTTCTTTTTATGTTTTTGTGACTGGAAGCAGGGGTTGTCTCCCTGAAGTATGCATCCGGATGGAGTTCCATTATGTAACCTGCTCGATGATCTCCCAGAGGGAAATGATCTCTTACCCCCATCATTTCGGCAATAGCTTCATCATTAAGTGCGATGTCAAAGACAGGAGGTCCCCGTTGGTCCCAGTCAATGAGGTCAGGATAGACTAGTGGTAGGTCATTGGATGTCGAAGGGATGGTGGCGACTGAGTAGATGGTGCAAATAGATGAGTTGAAAAATTGACAAAATCACTAAAGGAGTCTTAAAGACCTGTTTCGTTGACATCGTTGACATCTATGGGGACCCTAGCAACCTCAGCTAAGATACATTCACCGGTAGAGAGGATGCATTGTGGTTGACCATACCCTAACCCTTGAGTATAGGGATTTCTTGTTGCTTGCAGTGGTTCTATAATTCCTTGTTCATGAAGGCCAATGCCGCCTTGTCCTTTGTATCCCATGCTTTTGACAATTTCAAAACCTTTACCGTAGATTGTTGTTGGGATGGTGGGGACATCTTGTTCTGTTTCTTCATCCTTGTAAAGCCAAGATGAAATATCTTCGAGTATATCCTAATCCAGAAGGTGTTTCTTCTCGAAGATAGGTGAGGGTTTACACTTGATGATGACTGTGTTGGCTGCCTCTGCTGTGGGGGTGCCAAAGGTTTTGGGATTGGGTAGTGTGTCTACACAAAGGTTGCTGTGCAGGTTATATTCCCCACATCCTTTGTCACTGAGTTGGATCTTGACCTTAGGTGGTGGAGGTGCTTGGGATGAAGTGGTGGCAATGTTAGCAGGGTCTATGTATGAGGTGGAAGCCGTAGGATTGATTTGGATGGTGGCTTTATTATATGGACAGAAGGTTTGGTTGTGGCCTTCCAGAAAACTGCAATATTGGAAGGGACGAGGGTCGACATAGATAGTGACTTCTGTGCTGTTGTGGGGGAATTTGAGACATTGATGGAAGGTGGATGGGACGGCTTGCATGGCATGAATCCATGGTCTACCAAGAAGAATGTTATAGAGGAGGTCAAGATCCAGAACATGACATTTGGTTTCAAAGATTTTCTATCTCACTTGAATAGGGAGCTTTATGGTGCCTTCGGATAGCCTCTTGGTGTCATCATATCCTTTGATTGTGATGCACTCACTATGATCCACAACCACATCTGAGTACCCCAAGTGTTTTAGCAATTTTAGAGTGCATATATTTAGGCTGAAGCCACCATCTATTAGGACTCTTTTGATGGTATGTTTGTGAATGCAGACCTCGATGTGTAGTGCATCATTATGTAGGTGTTCAGAAGCGGGGAGATCTTTCTCGGAGAATGTGAGATGGTGCGGTGTGGCAATATGGCTGACCATGGCTTGAAATTGATTGACATCCAAGTTTGCAGGGACTTGTGTTTCCAAAAGGGCTTTGTCGAGGACGTCCTTGTGGAGGGGTGATGTGTGAAGTAGCTCAAGGATGGAGATTTTGTGCGGGTGTCTTTCCTAGATGTTCGAGGTTATATCGAGTGGCGGGTGATGGACGAGTGGTTGGACGAGGGGGGAGGCGATCGGATGTGGATGCCGGTGTTTGGTCAGTAGGAGGGGTGGTGCGGATAGATACACAACCCCGACGGGTTGTCACAGCGCAATCGGGTGCTTGTGCCTGAATGGTGATTGTGTTGACATGGTGGGATGAGGGTTCGATGCGGCCTACAATGGAGTCATAGTGTGCGGGTGGTCGAGTGACATTGTATGCTTGGTTGGATGATGAAGCTTTGTTATGGTTGGGTAAAGGATCCTTGTAAGCTGCAAGGTTAGCATTTAGTGATGGTTGGGCACTTTGATCGAGGATGACAAGATTTTGGTCTATGAGGTCTTGGATGCAATGTTTTAGTTGCATACAGTCAGCTGTTTTATGGCCCGCCACGTGGTGGTATTCGTAGTAGTCATTTTCATTATACCATGCTGCTTTAAGTTCATTGTCTTAACGTGGTCGAATAGGCGGGAGTGTGACTACTCCTTTTTTGAGACATCTATCGAGAATGTCCTCGATGGGTTCTGCTAATGGTGTGAAATTTCTGCGAGGTTTGTGTGGTTTATTTGGTCCTCTTGGGTTATTTGCGTTTGCTACATACGTGTGTGCAGGTGTATGGTTTTGGACATGTTGGATGACTTTCACATCTGTGACACCATCGTTCAAATTATTCTTGTACTTCCCCCAATAGTGTGATTTATCATGGGATTGCGTGTTGGTATTGTTATTGGTATTGGAGGTGTTGTGATTGGATTTATTGTTGTTGTTGTTGTTGGACTTATGGTCATATAGTTTGATAGAGCCCTTGGCAATGAGGGCCCGTTTGATAGTTGTACCTTTGTTGATGACCTCTTCAAAGGTGGATGCACAAAGAATTTGTAAGTGAAACCCTAGCTCCTGATTGAGATTGGCCACAAACATAGTGACAAGTTGTTTTTTAGGAATAGGCCAAGGGAGCTTGCTTGCTAGGCCTCTCCACCTTTGTAAGAAGGAAGCGAAAGCTTCTCCGTTCTTTTGTTTGGTGCTGCAGAGGTCGGTCATAGACACCTCATGTTCAAAGTTGTAAGAAAAGTGGTTGACAAACTTCTCCGCAAGCTCAGGGAATGTTCGAATCCCAGGTGGAAGATCGGCAAACCACTCAGCGGCTTGGCCACCAAGGCTTCTTGGGAAGAGTCTCATAAGATATGTGTCATTGTTAGAGACTTCTAGGCAAGTGATGTAGAACTCCCTAAGGTGGTCCCTAGGGTCTCCTTTTCCCTTGTATTTGTCAAATTTTGGCGTTTCAAATTTTTTGGGAAAAGGAGGCATGTACAATGTGCGGTCAAATGGGTAAGGGCAAATATCCTCAAAAGAATAGTATTTGCGTTTGCCCCTGGTTTGTAGGTCATCCACCTTTTGGATTAAGCCTTGTAGGACAGTGTTAAAGTCCTGTGGTTGTTGCGGTTGGAATGTGTAGGGTTGTTGATTGGTGAGATATTGGAGGTGGGGTGGGATTTGATGTTGGAGATTGGTTTGGTTGAGATGTTGGTGTTGCGGGTTGGGGTTCGGATGGATTGGTGCCTGCTGTTGTTGGTGCGCATAGAGTTGTTGGAGAACATGTGGTGGTATTTGGGGATTGGGATTGTGTTGATTCATAGGATTATGAGGGTACGTGATGTTGGATGTATTAGCGTTAGGTAGGTGGACGTTGGATTGGTTGGATGTATTACAAGGTGGTTGTGAGAATAGTTGTCATAGGTATGCTATGGTTTGGGGATTGGGTGGAGGCACAGTTGTGGAGGTACTTGCCTGTGTGGTGTTCCCTTGTATGCCCATGGTGATTTGTGAAGCGGAAGGGTTGATGGTAGTTGTGGTAGTAGAAGTGATGACGGGTTGGGAGATGGTAGGGATAGTAGTGCATGTGGGAATTGTAGATGTGGTCACGGTTGAGCTTGTGGGAGTGGTGGTCATGGTAGGTGTTGATGTTTGAGAGGCGGTAGGTTGGGTATGTGAGGTAGATGCTTGGGTATTCGATAGGGTAGGAGCGATTGTAGAGGTGGATGGTTGCGAGGACGTCGTGATGGGGGGAAGTTGGGCACTAATCTTGAGGAGATAATCAAGATATCGATTTGGGTCTGATCTCAGGATTTTATCTAGTAGGTCCATGTTATCGGCATCTTGCGTGAAGCTTAAGACATCTAGGTCATCTTGGGAAGAAATGGGGACGCTTTGTGTTGGTGGTGGTGGGGGGGTGATGGTTGTGTTTGTAGTAAGTAAATGAAGGGATTTTCATTAGGAGCATATGGGGGGATGAAGGAATATGTAGGTGGATTTGGATTAATGGGTTTGTTGTAGCTATCGGTGTTAGGCATGCTAAATTGCCAATATTCTGCCATTTCTTGCTTCTTTTTGCTTTGTGATCTTGTGATGGGCATGCACGTATATGGGGTTGATTTCTAGATGTAGGATGAGATGGGGATGGAGACCTTAGAGAATCGGATTGATTTTGTTGGACCCAAAGATGGATGGGGAGTAGAAAAGAGAATGTGGTGAAGATCGATATGTCTTTCCAAAGGTTTTATCCTAAGGGTGATATGAATGGATGATATTGATTTTTTTGCACAAATTTTGGACCAAATATGGATGATGAAAAAAAAAGGGATTTTGAATTTGATGTTTTGATATTGATTGGGATGACTAGGATGATGTTCTTGATGTTTCACAAATTGAGCTTTTAGGTAAGATCTAGATTTTGAGTTGACAAAAAGGGATTTTTTCTTTGTTTGGGGTAGACTAATGACCTTACGCAAAGAGGGGATTTGTTTTTCTTGAAAGGTAGACTAATGACTTTTCAAGGAAAATGTGATGTTAATGATAAGATCTAGATCAAATTTTGGCTCAAAAGGAGGACTAGTTATTGTTTGATGATGTATTTTGATTTGAATTTTGGATTTTTTGAAATGATTTGCTTTGGTCCTAGGAGATATGCAAAAAAAGGATTTGAAAGGGGATGAATGAATATGGATTTTGGCTGACGATGATGTATCAAAAAAGGTCCAAGAATGGTGGTGATTGATCCTCTAAGGTTAAAGGGAAGGTGTGATTTTGGAAAATTTTGGAAGAAAAATGGGTGGACTTGTCAGATTTCTGTGAGATGGATACAGATTATGATAGAACAGGTGGTGTAGATCACAACTAAATAGGCCTTTGTTTCAGGCACGTCAATCTAAGAATAGCACCAATCCATGGGTGAAATGGCGCCACAATCAGACAGATATGGTGCTAAAACACGGTAGAAAGATCTTTTGATGGCAATTTTTTTGGATTTGTTTGCTGGGAATTTGGTCAACTTGTTTTCAATGTCTCTTGGCAGGTTGTTTGTGAATAATAAAAGCACATTTAACACACAATCAAGCACATGAATGCACAACAAGAAAGATTTTTTTGCTTTGTGAAATGATGTATGATTTTGTTTGAACAAGCACTTTTCACAACCTAAGGCGAGAATGGGACAGTATTTGTTGAATCCCCTAGCTGTGCCTATTCAAAGCGGGTAGCTCTAGGATCTTGGTAGCACCGGCTCCTCCTCACAATTGCACACACTTCTCACGCATACCAAGATCCAGGTTTCTTATAAGGCTTGTCCCTCACCAAACCTTTAGATTGTCCCTGCTACCTCGGCTAAGAATCGCATGAATCAGGGCCGCTTCAAGGGTTTTGCCCTCTGCGTCAACAAATAGAAGGATTTTGGCTTGCTAAAACAATGGTTCATAGTAAGGGCATCCGTTTAGGTGGTTATACGTGCGGCAATACTACTCTCTGTTATGGAGTCTCCTATCCTCCAAGGGTTACGCCTTGGAGGGTTTTGGGGGAGGTTGGCTATCGGTATAACACAACAACACCTGTCGCTTGAGACTTTCATCCCAAACGCCTTATTTTATATAGCAGCTTGGAAGAGCTTGGCTTTAGCTTGATGCCGCTTGGGTCGTTCCCACCTTTCGAAGCGGGGTGGCAGGCCCTCTAGGGATTACAAAAGCAATACACCCCAAGTTCACTCGAAGGTGCGAGGAGAGAGCATACGTATTTTAAATGATTGCATCACACTAAACATGGTTCATTTTAGATCTTTTAGACTTAAATGGGGTGTGGTTTTTGCAAGTTTTGTGATGAGCTTTTGATTCCCAAGATCACCAAAATGGTGCGAGGGAAGAGCATATGCTCTGTCACATTACGAACAAAAAGAGCACAAGACACTTCAAACAATTAAGATGATTTTCTTGGTTATATGCGTGAGAGATGCAACTTGTTGTTCCTTTTAACCAAGATGCTGTATGCAAATTTGTAATTCTTTTTAAGCCCAAAATCGAAGTGTTTGATTTGTTGTTTGTTGGCACACAAAAAGAGTAAATTTTAGAGCACAAAAGTAATTATTTGTGGGCACACATACTTCACACAAAGAGTTTGTTTGATTTGTTTGATCGATTTTAAACACCAATTTGAAATGTTGTCTAAGATCTAACATGCAAAAGAGTTCATTTTAGATTGCCAAATCAAAGTGTTTGCTAACTAAAACATCAAACCACCCTGCAAAAAGTTTTGTTAGTATCCGCTGTATGACCTGCAACAAACTTATCTGTACTTGCACAGAGAGAAAAGTCAGTTTCTCAAAAGAGTGCTAAAATAGGTATGCTAAAGCACCACTGCGGGCAGAACAACCCAACTTACTGAAAATGGCGATGATTAAAATTATAGCACTAATTTAAGATAGTAAAAGTGAAAAAACACCAGATAGCGCTACTGTAAGGTAGTTAAAGTGACAAACTACAGGATAGCGCTAATAAACGTATTAGAAAGCGCTGAAATAGATGATAGCACTAATACAACTAGGGGATAGCGTCACTGCATGACTGTCCAGAGAACCTGCTTACCCTACGGATAGCACCAACCTAAGTGATGGCACTGATACGACACTGAACACGTCTGTCCTGCAAAAAGCAACTTTTTTCTACACAATGCGAGGGGTCAGACAGTAAAATAAGGGTCTTGTTAGCCTTGTTAGCTGAGGTAAATGAAAAACCCAGATGATATCTAAGCTAAAGTGCCTATTTAGACCCCTTGTAAAAATTTTGGCATAGTCCCCCCTTGTGATTTTAGTATCTCTGTGTAAACAGAGAGTAAAGTGAACGTCAAATATAGCAAGAGGACCTTACAAATAGCAAATGTGAGTGGATGAAAGAAGTGGGATGTGTAGTGCATAAATGGCGTCAAAACAGAAGATGGCGCTGAACCGAGGTAGTGATAGCGCCACTGCGAGGGTATGATGGTGCTAAACCTACAAAACACCCGTATCTCACACAAAAACTCACAAAAACAAGTTAGACTGGACCTTGTGAGTCCCACCGAGCGTGCCAATGTAGATTAGAAAAGCATATGAAGTTAGAAACATAAACTAAATGCACAAATACAAAAGTTATACCTCACAATACCAATCTAATCCCATCAAGGGAGGAAGGAGCCTTTGCACCCAAACAAGCTCCTAAGACCAAGATGATCCCTAGATTATGGATTTAATGTGAAATGCTCTTCAATTGTGCAACTCACTATCCTAATTCAAAAGTGATTTTGGCATTATTACTTTGCATAGACTTGGCTCTCTCAAATGGCTTGGGAGAGCTTGTATTTATAGACTTTGAGTAGGATTCTTGATCCAAGGCTGGAGAATGCTTGGAAAGATCAAGAGTGGAGAATGGAGATGACATGGAGGTCCTAGATCTAATCTAGCAAAATGGATGGCTATGAATAAAAGTGGTTCTTTTATTCATTTTGGGGAAGAGAAAAGTTATGGGGGGAGATTATTCCCCAAATAAAAGATTCATGGGGGGAGATGCAAATGAATTAAAAATTCATTTGGGGGGAAATAAAGGCATAGGCATGGGAAGGGTATTTTTTTATTGTAGTGTGGGATTTTAGGTAGATTTATTCCCATTTATTTATTTGGGAAATGTGGGAGAGTGGGTTAAACTAGGTTTAACCACCCAAATGAGGGATTTAGGGTTAATTAATATTGATTTTATTAAATTAACCCTAAGGCTAGAATAAGTGGGGTTAGATTAATTAGTTAACATGATTTTAACTAATTAATTAGATTTATTGGCAAAAAGGGGAAAATAATTTAGTAAATATTGCATATTTACTAAATTCATTTGGCTATGTTTGAAACTATTGAATTAATGAAATTAATTCAATTATCTGGGATAAATTGACGAGAAATGGGGTAATGAAGGGATAATTAATTAAATAAAATTTAATTAATTGGTTTAGGAGGGAAATTGATATGATCCGAAGTATTGGGAGCCAGTTTGGTGGTCGAAACATTTTTAGGTGTCTACAGTACCTTTTTAGTTTCTTTCAATACACAATAAATAATGTTCTTCAACAGCCTGTCCTCCTCACTAGGCATATGCAACAACAAAAGAAATGGAATAAACATCTTACTGACAAGAAAAAGACTATGGAACTAAAAGTTTAGAATTTAAAAAACTGCACAGAATGCAAGAGAAGATTGGCACTTAAAAGGATAGGTGCTTGAGGTAAAGTAACTGGTACTTACTCCTTGTTATTAACAATGTGACCAATATTATACGAAACATTGTTGAGTGCTTTCTTCCACTCTTGGAGCTTTTCTGAAGTGTATCTACCATTCTTTTCATGCTACGAAAATGCATCCGCATAGACTCCTTTTGCATATCAGACATCATGAGGCTGAACATAGTAGAAAACGGGATCAATTTTAACACCTGTCTTGACCATAAATGACAGCTCATCTAAACACCATGGGGATTGTACATAATTCTCTGAAAATATAGCTATATGAAGTGAAGCACTAGGTGAGTGTGAGATCATGATGAAAACATTTGTTGGATGAAAAAGTGCTAACATTTAAACTAATATTTAGATTTCGATGGAAGGGGTGTTAATATTTCTATCTCAAATATGGATTCCCTCTAAAAATGCCTTGGGATTACCTCATATTTCAGAAAGTGGGAGTCCTGAAACTTGCCAAAGAAACTTGCAAAACCACCCATTTAGTGTTATCCTAAAATGTTCCACAATTTCATCCTTGAAGCTACTGACTTTTTTGTAACTAAATTTAATCAAATGAAAAGGGTTTATAGAGGAAGCTATTAAGATTCTAAAAATATAATATATTTCTCATAATAATTTTAAAAGTTAAATGTTATTAATTTTCTACATATGCTATGTTTGATTTCCTGATAGATATACATATTAAAAAACATCCATAACTTTCAACATATTAATCCTTTTTTAAATCGAAAGGATGCATCACATTCTAGGATTTATTGGGTATACATTAAAATTAAAATTTTTTTATTTTCATATATTTTTGACCAAGTTAGGTTGGCTGGAAAATTAATTTTTAATATTTTAAAAAATTCACAGTAAACAATTCATAAATAATTACTTATTTAATTAAAAAATTTAAAACAATATGCATCACATCTACTCATGTGTCCTTTACTTAAATCCAAATCATGGAGGAAAAATATTATCTTTTTCTCATACTTAAGTTGGTTAGAATAACATACTTTTTATGTTTTTTTTGAAAATTTTAGTAGTGCTTCATTGAAATATCTAATTTTCACCAAACTATTTTTAAAATTTTCAAAAAAAAAGTAGAAGCCCCATAAACTACATTCAGTTTATTACAACTTTTATTACTACCTTATTTCTAGATTATGTAGATAACTCATTCAATTTTAGATATGAAGTTACTCAAGTGTTTTTTTCACATTTACATTGCCACTTAGGGGTAGTGTTTGGCCCATCATGATCCTGCACTCACCCCACTGCACAGTGCTGCTTCTAGTTCTCTGGGCAAGGAATCCCCCAATTCAAGCTCTTTGGAATCCAGGAAAACTCTCAGTCCCATCCTATTGAGCATTCTATAGAGAGTGGTGGCCAGGGTGTGTTTGACATCGGGACTGCGATGATTAATGAATACATCATACAGTAGCCTCCTCGTTTGAGAAGATGATGCAGTACAAGTAGATGGAGATGGAGCGAGTCCTTGAAAAGCATTTGTAACCTCATTCTCTGGTGGACTACTAGTGGTAGATGTAGATGCCATAGAACTGGATTGATTTGAACACTGAGAAAGAAAGAAAGAACACCAACTGAAACAGGATGAAAACAAGGTTCCCATTGAGGATGTAGCAGAAGTAGATGGAGATGGAGCAATTCCTTGAGAAGGATCTATATGCTCAATCTCTAGTTGACACCCAATATTACAACTAGAAGTAGTAGTAGATTGCATGGAATTGGATTTCAACTTTGACAGGAAGAAACTCTAAAAGATTAATAGGAACGAAAGAAGGCTTGTTGTTGAGGAGGTGAAGTTTTAAGGATTTGTAAGAGGAGAGCGTCTACTAATACATATAAGTGACCAAACTATTATTTTGAGTGGCTGACATGCTATTTTCCATGGGACCCCAAAAGTCAATTACACCACAGTATGTGTAGACACCCAAAAATGTCCATGTCTTGCAACACCTTGTCATAGCATGTTTTTTTCCCTAGGTACCCATATCATCACCTAATTTTATCCCCTTTCAATCCCATAATCCTATCTTCTATAATTAAATAAATTTTTATTTATTTAATTATTCATGGCCATTAACCCTCTCTAGTTAAATAATTATTTTTAATTGTTTAATTAGTCACTTATCTATTTTCCTATTGTAGACACCTAAAATTGGCCCGCTTTGCAAACTAATTGTTCGTACCTCTGCACTCATCTACTTCCCCAATCTGCATATCCCTGATGATCAATTAATGCACCTAATTGATTCATTTAAACCTTACAACCCTAATCCCTATCAATTGAATGAATATTCTTAATATTCATTTAATTGATCCATTTCCCTAAATCTCTATTAATCCTGATTAATAGATTAATCATGCTTAAGTTAATTAAGAAAACACTTAATTAACCTTGTCCCCCACTCATCCACTATCTAAATTTAATATTCAGATGTCCCCCACTATCTGAATATTATATTCAGATGTCTCCCACTCACCTCCACTCACATGAATTTTAAATTCATTTGTCCCCCACTCATCTCCACTCTTCCCAAAAATGAATTTAAAATTCATCCACTATCCTCCACTCTTCCCAAAAATGAATTTTTAATTCATCCACCATCCTCCACTCTTCCCAAAAATGAATTTTTAATTCATCCACCATCCTCCACTCTTCCCAAAAATGAATTTTTAATTCATCCACCATCCTCCACTCTTCCCAAAAATGAATTTTTAATTCATCCACCATCCTCCACTCTTCCCAAAAATGAATTTTTAATTCATCCACCATCCTCCACTCTTCCCAAAATTGAATTTTTAATTCATCCACTATCCTCCACTCTTCCCAAAATTGAATTTTTAATTCATCCACTATGAATAAAAGATTCACTTTTATTCCTAGCCATTGATCTCATCTTTTGATCCTCACCCTCCATTCTATTTTTATAAACTCTATAAATAGAACTCTTCTCTAAGCAATTAAAAACAACTTCTTCTTGCATCAAAACCATGCCCAAATTTCTCTCAAATCTCTAATCTATCTATCCTCTAATCCTTCATCTACATTTGTGTTGAAAAGCAAGAGCAATCCACATTTCAATCAAATAGGGAATATCATGTCTTAGGAGCTCTTGGGTGCAAGTTCCTTCCCGCATGTATTTATCAGGAATCTTCTTCTTCTTCTCTTCTTCTCTTCTCCATACCATTGTAATGCAGGAAATCATATCACATAGCCATTTCTACTTGTCATCTTGAGGAATCGAAGCAAGGAAGCAAGCTCCCTGAGGGCCAACCTTCATCATTCAAGATCGAGAAAGAATAGGCGACCAATGGAAGCCACAGGGTAACAAGGTTGTAAGTTTTATGCTTTCATTTATCTATTCTTGTTATTTGCACATTTCATTGTTGTTTGGGTTAATATTATCTTTATTGAGTTATCCAATTTTCCCATTCACATTTTGGCACCCACCGTGGGCTAATCCACAATCTTGTGAGTGTTTGTCTTTGCAAGTTTTCTTGTTACCGAATACAGGTGTTTTCCATAGCACATTCAGGCATCCACTTCCGCAAACTCCCTCCTACACGCAAACCGAGCTCACCGTTGCGTCCAGACGACCTCGGAGGTGATCATACAGGGCTGGAACAACATCTGGATCACCATCTACATCGGTTTGGATAGCGAAAATAATCTGGGTGCATCCATTTTCATCCTTTATCTCTCAATCTTGTTTGCAAACACACTTCAACTTGGGCTTCTAAAACAAACCTTGTTTGATTACACATCATTGACATTGAGCTTACCATCAACTAGTGTCTTCAATCACATCTTCAAATTGGATTTAAAAAGAACCATTGCTTGAAGTGCCTTCCTCACATTTCAATTCTTAAGGGTTAATTTACAAGTGTAAGTGTGAATCAAGAGTGCGTGTGTATGCTCTCTCCTCGCACTGCAAGGTGACCTTGGAGATCAGAAACACCTCACTTGATTCGCTTCTGTTTACCCTTTCTTAGGAGGCCTGCTAGGGGATTTCATCACCTCTAGGGACGACCTCATCCGAGGCTGAATCGAAAGACACCCTCATTGAAATTAGAATCTTATCACTCTTGGCTAAGCCCCAAAGAACTTTCTACCTTTGGGAAGTGAAGGTGAAGGGTGGGTTACCCCCTTCTCCCGGCTGTGTGGCAAGATTTCAATTTCAAATCATTAGTCAACCTCGTCTAAACATTGACCAAACCTAACTGGCCATACCTTACATCAAACTAGGCATTAGGGCATGTTGATTTGCTTTGCAAGTGTGCTTGTTTAATCATTATCATATTCTTCCAATTTAAAATTCAAGGTTTCTTGTGTCTTGTGTGAGTGCTTCTTGTTTATACATGTGATCATTTGGTAAACATTACCAAAACCAAGTTAAACACCAAACACATAAGACAAGTCATTCAACTCATCCTTCCAAGCACACTTGTCTCGACTTGGGATGTATTTGTTTTTGCGCATCCAAACTAGTAAGCTTCTCCAGCCTTGCATCAATGGCAAACAAATTAGAATATCTTGATCAACAACTTCAATCTCTGATAAGGCAAGCAAACTTAGGTCCCTCGCCCCAAGAGCGTATAGCAATTCTTTAACAAGTCCAAGTCTTACAACGAGAATTGACAAGCTTGAAAGATGAACGGGCTAGTACTAGCTATGCCTCGTCTCAAAACCATACTTTCTTTTCTCGTCTTAATGATACTATCGACAAGGCAACCGCCACTTCAAGAGGGAAATCATCTATCACCCCGTCTACTAGTCCTCCATCACCGTGTTCTAAAACACCTATTCCACAACATACCAGTTCTCCACCAAGATCGACCTCAAGTTCCCCACCGTCTAAGCCGACAACCGCAACATCCTCGGATGATTTGTGGAAAAGAGTTTTTCCAAATTTATACAACCAAAGCAAAGCTAGGGAGAACTCTAAATCCACTCCTCCATCACCTCATCCATGCGAAGGATGTGATCCAAGGACTACCAGCTGAGAGTCAACCATGTCCCCAAACTTCGGTCCTTGACCTAACCACAGATTCTTCTGATACCATGTCAAATCCTCCAACCCCTTCATGTCATCCACAACCCCTTGAGCTTCCCAACGAGCCTTCTACCATGCACCAGAGTCAAGGTTCGTCACACCCTCATGATGTTGACCACGAGCCCACCCACGAGCATTCCACTTCCATTCAAGAAGCCCAAGAGATATGTCAAGAGCACACCTTAAAGCATGTGGAAACATCCACCCCTAGTCTAAGTCAAGCTCAAATCCCTTTCATGCAACCTATCCATAATATGTATCTCTTCCATGATCAAGATGATAGCCATAATGATGAATTTATCCATGAGCCACTTGATCCTATTCATACCCCTCCAACTATCCATGAACAAGACACCCAAGACCTACATGCTTTATCCGATGAAAGTCTTGTTGACCTACTTCAACATTCACCCCGTTTCATGGCCTTCCTTCACAGCAAAGAGATCTCTTCCTCTAGCCATGATCCCACAACATCCACTTGTCTTGATGAGACACTTGTCCCCCAAGTGAGCATAAAAGATCAAACAAATAACTTGGATCTTAGTGAACACAATTCTAATCATGATCCTATGGATTCTCCTCCACCATATATCCTTGGTCTTATCACGTTCATGCCTGAATGTTCTTTCTTAGAACACCATCAACCATTATCCACTATCTCGCCTTCTCCATCCAATAAAGAATGTATGTCTAGTGTTCCACCTACGCATAGTCCCGCTGTCCACCGTATACTCTAGCGTATGGACTATCAAGGTAAAGGCTTAGGCCTTCATGAACAAGGTATTTTGGAACCTATCCATGTCAACGTTCCTCCACCTTCATATGGCCTTGGATACATACCTCAAGCTGAGAAACCTCAAGATGTTGGTACTTCCTCCACTCCTCCTAAGTCTACCACTTTCCATCGCAAACCATATCATATCCCCAAAACTTATGTCGCCATTCCACCTCCATCATCCTATAATTGTCAACAGCGTGTGACCATACACTTTCCACCATCAACTTTACCTCCACTCCTACCAACTCCAAATATCCATCCATCTACCTTGCCACCATTGCTTCCAACACCTAACATACCTCTCCTTCATAAGTATCCATACATCCCTACGCATGGCCAACAAAAGCACACATCATTTAAGCATACAACTTCCAATCATTCCATCCACTACACCCACCCCATGGGATTCCAAAGTAAAAAGTTTGATGCCTTTATCCATAAAGCAAAAAATCCTACCACAAATCCTAATGGTCTGCATACCTTAGGATATCAAGACTCAAAATCAAAGCAAAGTGCCTCTAAGACGCCATCTAAACCCTTACCTCCAAATGCAAAGCTCAAAAGCAATATGGTTTGGGTTCCTAAGAAGATAGCTAGCAAGTCAACTGTGGCATCCTCATCTGCATCTCAAGAATCCCAACTGCCTCTTTCCATCCAAAAGCCTCCTTCCATCCAAGAATTCCATGCCATTCAAAAACCCCACATACAAAACAAAAGCACTAAAAATACTAAGTCTATGTGGGTTCCTAAATCACCTCATCGACCCTCTCCTCAGCAAACGTCTCCATTGCTTCCTACACCACCCTATCATCAAAAGCTTCAATGTTTGTCACGGTGTGTGCAGCCGTTGGTCATGGTTCGTTTCCACTTCACAACACCTCCACATAACTACATCTCCCCATCCTACATCCATTATCCTACACATCTGCCTCATCCTATGCCTATGGTCCATGCTGTTGCATAAGCTTTCCTTCTATATTCTGCATCATTATCCACTATCGCACCTTCCATAATCCACTATCTACCTATGCCATATCACTTTCATATGATCCCCTACCAACATCTGTGAGAGCACTGGACGTGGTCCATTTGACAGTATCTATCTAGCAGGACTATCCCCTTTCAGAGCACTCTATACTCGAGTATTTCCATATCCACCTTCTCCAATCTAAATATTCAAAAAAACAAAAAAAAAAAGAAAAAAAGAAAAAAAAGTAAAGAAAAATCCTTTCATCCAATGGTGAAAACTTGGCAAACAGGTGCCTTGGATAAGTACCATGATGAAAACTTGGCAAACAGGCATCATGTGTAAGTTGATCTTCTGTGTCACCTACACTTGGGGGCACCTTGTCTCATCGACATATCACTCTTCTGCTACCAGTTTTCCTTTCATACCATTTCCTATCCTATCCGCTATCCGTTGCATGCCTATCATGTCTCGTCCATCCATCCAAACTCCCTTTCCTCTATTATTTGGTCTTGATAAAGATTGGGGGCACAATGTTGACAAATGTTCTAGATGTCTCTTGGCATACCTTATCCCTCCAAAAAATGCAAATCTCTCATCCTCCTATCGCCATTCGCAATGCCACGAAAAATCCTAAGTACCCTACCTGCAATGGGGCATGTTATCCTTATGCGACATAGTCCTTGGAGATCACATCCTTGGTCCTTCTACCTACCAGTTCCATTCACCCATACATCTACCTATCCCTGGTGCTTTCCTTGTCATCGGTATCATCTGACCCATATCTGTTCCATATCACATCTCATCCGATCCATATCTTAGGTCCATTCGAGTTCTTGTCGAACTACGTCGCCTCTGAGCTATCACGTAGGCAAGGCCATTCTCAATGCGCCCCTGAGGCTCTGCTCCCCTTTGCTCCGCTCTGCTCCGCTATCCATACCATATCAAATTGCAAGTGTATCCTTAATCCATGCCAATCAAGTCAAGTCACTCTTGTCAAATGATCTGATCACAATCAGTGGTCTTGATCCTTTTCCGGTTGTAAACCATATCAATCAGTCATAACTATCCTTTGTGTTGCTCTAGGGTACATCACATCCCCGCCATGACAACACTGTTGTATATCATTATCATATGTCTTAGACAGGATGTTGTATTGTCGAAACCAGACCCAGAGTCTTATACGACATACTTCATTCCTAAAACCAGACATCATCGATCCATATCATGGGTTTACCGCTTGACAAGGGTAATACCTTGTTTGTGCCTACATCATTCGTGCATACTTGCTGACTTGCTTGTGTGTGTCATCTGTTTATCAAAAAATCAAAAAATCTAAAATCACAAAATCCAAAAAAATCAAAAAATCAAAAAATACCAAAAACAACAAAAAAACACAAAATTTCAAAAATAATTTGTTCATCATCATTCTGTCATCAATATGATTGCACCAGATCCAATCATCGCATCACCTATCGAAGCTTTGTCCTTAATCAAAAGTCATCAGCTATCAAATTAGCGTCAATCGTAACTTGTCACCGTTGTGTCTTGAGCCAATCTTACACCACCAGAACATGATCTGATCATCTATCGATTCTTGCCTTAGGATATATCATTCCTACGATAGGCAGAATCTTTCCAATCATCAATCAGTTTTTGCCTTAGGATATATCTTTCCTACGATAGGCAAAATCTATCCAATCATCACTTGATTCTTGCCTTAGGATTAGTCGTTCCTACGATAGGCAGAATCTATCACCTCATTATCTATTTTGGCAAAAGATACAATGGTCACTTGTTTGGTTCGTTGGTCTTTTAGTTTTTGATTTTTATCTTTTGTCCCATTCGATGATTACATCAAAGCTACCTTGATCTTACTATATCATGGTATGTGGCGAAACCATCTAGAATGGGGCATAGTCTTGCTTTTGTATGCTGTGCTTGTGGTTTGGTCTCATTACTCCAGGCTAGTATTCATATCTTGATGGATCATCGGGTCGGTTCTAGCATATTGATCTCCTTGTGCATCTAAGGTTAATCCTACCTTTTTATGTACTAAGGACTTATGCTATGAGTCCCCTTCCCTCATCTTGGCAAGGTTGTACTATCTTGGGCATGCATGGGATCATCCCTTTGTCTGCGTGTCTGGTCCATGCAAATGTCAGATAAACATCATCACCCTGGTATTCTATACCTTGGTGATCATATCCACTTTGCTCTATCAAACCTAGGATTGCTCAAAATCAATTTCAACACAATGCTCACCTACCATTCTGTCCCATCCATTTCGAGAGCACACCCGCGTTCTCGCAACCCGCCTGTCCTCTCGAGGGGGCATCATCCTTACCAATTATCCCCAAGCCTTATTCTTCCAAACCAAAACCTTTTTTCTATCCAATCCATCTCTATGTTTAACTTCTTTGAAATGATGCTGCTTAGCCGCAACACCATCTCAAAGAGGGGCAAAATGTAGACACCTAAAATTGGTCCGCTTTGCAAACCAATTGTTCGTACCTCTGCACTCATCTACTTCCCCAATCTGCATATCCCTGATGATCAATTAATGCACCTAATTGATTCATTTAAACCTTACAACCCTAATCCCTATCAATTGAATGAATATTCTTAATATTCATTTAATTGATCCATTTCCCTAAATCTCTATTAATCCTGATTAATAGATTAATCATGCTTAAGTTAATTAAGAAAACACTTAATTAACCTTGTCCCCCACTCATCCACTATCTGAATTTAATATTCAGATGTCCCCCACTATCTGAATATTATATTCAGATGTCTGCCACTCACCTCCACTCACATGAATTTTAAATTCATTTGTCCCCCACTCATCTTCACTCTTCCCAAAAATGAATTTAAAATTCATCCACTATCCTCCACTCTTCCCAAAAATGAATTTTTAATTCATCCACTATCCTCCACTCTTCCCAAAAATGAATTTTTAATTCATCCACCATCCTCCACTCTTCCCAAAAATGAACTTTTAATTCATCCACCATCCTCCACTCTTCCCAAAAATGAATTTTTAATTCATCCACTATCCTCCACTCTTCCCAAAATTGAATTTTTAATTCATCCACTATCCTCCACTCTTCCCAAAATTGAATTTTTAATTCATCCACTATCCTCCACTCTTCCCAAAAATGAATTTTTAATTCATCTACTATCCTCCACTCTTCCCAAAAAATAAATTTTTAATTCATCCACTATGAATAAAAGATTCACTTTTATTCCTAGCCATTGATCTCATCTTTTGATCCTCACCCTCCATTCTATTTTCAGAAACTCTATAAATAGAACTCTTCTCTAAGCAATTAAAAACAACTTCTTCTTGCATCAAAACCATGCCCAAATTTCTCTCAAATCTCTAATCTATCTATCCTCTAATCCTTCATCTACATTTGTGTTGAAAAGCAAGAGCAATCCACATTTCAATCAAATAGGGAATATCATGTCTTAGGAGCTCTTGGGTGCAAGTTCCTTCCCGCATGTATTTATCAGGAATCTTCTTCTTCTTCTCTTCTTCTCTTCTCCATACCGTTGTAATGCAGGAAATCATATCACATAGCCATTTCTACTTGTCATCTTGAGGAATCGAAGCAAGGAAGCAAGCTCCCTGAGGGCCAACCTTCATCATTCAAGATCGAGAAAGAATAGGCGACCAATGGAAGCCGCAGGGTAACAAGGTTGTAAGTTTTATGCTTTTATTTATCTATTCTTGTTATTCGCACATTTCATTGTTGTTTGGGTTAATATTATCTTTATTGATTTATCCGATTTTCCCATTCACACCTATAATTAAATAAATTTTTATTTATTGAATTATCTTTCCACATCATCTCCCATCACAATCCAAATTAATTAAATAAATTAAATATTTATTTAATTAATAAAATCATCTTGCTTTCTTTCTAAAAATTGCAACTCATGTATATCTAATTAATTTATTTAATTAGATAATTCATCAATTATTCCTCTCATCTTTTTAGGATTTATTTCCTTTAAAACAAAAAAATCAATATATTTCTATCTTTTTAAAATCTTATCTTATCTTATTTTATTTCCTCTTTTGTCTAATAAAGCAAAAATCCAATCCTTATCAAATCTTCTTCCCTCCACATCAAAAATCAACCCTTTGTCTATGAATATGGCTTCTCACAAGCCATTTGGGAGGCATTATTGAGTTTTAAAGTATCCTTATTCTATCGAGTTATTTCCACAACCTTTCTCCATCATATCCTATCAATGTTATGTTGCGATTGTGTTAATTAACATCCGATCATCCGAGTGATCAGTCATGCATGTATCACTTTGAGGTATTTGGAAGGTTTGGGTATGAGGTATTTGCATTTTATTGTTTCTATCTTATATTTATCCAAATTTCTCATCTACATTCTGGCATGCCCAGTGGGACCTACTTCGTTTGATTGTTTTTGCAATTTTTGTAATAAAAATTTACGTTTTTTAATCACCATTGTCGAGTTTTGTTGAAGGATCTATTACAGGTGATCTCCTGGGCTAAAACTGACTACGCCATCGTGTTTGGGAGGCCAATTCCATTCTCGTTGACTATAAATTTGCATATATTTCATCACTGTAATTTTTTTTGTAAAAATTTGAATTTTTTTTAACTTGGCAATCGTACTGTATCGATCCATACAAATCCATATAGAAGAGATCTACCAAAGGGTCTCTGTAAGTGTCTGAAGTCTTCAAGGAAATGTATCTAGTAAATTTGTAAGTTTTATCTCAGGTGTTGTTTGTTGATTGCAGGGAGGAGCCATCTTCAAAGAGATTGTCACCATCTTCAAGTCTTTGGTTGATTCTTTTGGCCAACCGTAAGCTTTGACCTTTGCTTCTATTTCTCGACCCATTGACTCTTTAACAATGTCTATTACCTCCATCTCCTGACCGTCTCACATTCATTAATCAAAATCTTACTTCTACCTTGCTTACCTTGTCGACCTTACCTCATCTCTTTAAAATTGTTGAAGTCACCCTTATCGATTATCTCCCCATTGATAGTGTGTAGCAAACCCTTAGCCACCATCTAACCACCTGATCACCGACCTCACTGCCACATTTTGTTGCCTTTGTGCTTACCGAACTCACTATCGCATTTTGTTGCCTTTGTTGCCTTTGTCATCACTGACCTCATTGTCACATTTGCTTGCCTTTGTCTTTGAAATATTGTGTCAACTTCCTCCCTCACACAACCTCGTCACCTCCACAAAAACTTCCCTGTCGACTTGATCCTATTCTTGTCGGAGTCTTTTCCTCCCCTTCTCATAGTTGCAGTCAAAGTCTTATTTTCAAGTTGTAGTCGATCTTAGTTCTTTGTCACAGTCAACCAATACAATCCATCCTGTCCCATCCGCCCAAGGTCTCTGTAGACTCAGCTCCATCCACCCAAGGTCATTGTCAAAGTTGCAGTCGACGTCTGTGTGAAGGCGTAGTCTTAGTCTTATCTATTGTCGTAGTCTTTCTCTTGAGTAAGAAAAAAAGTCTTCGACCACCAAGAAAACCTTAAATCTTGCATTTTTAATTAGCCTTTTAATAGGCCTATGGACATTGATTTAGCATTTAGGGTTCTTTTATTGTAGTTTGCATTATAATCTTAGCTCTAGGTTTTGATTTCGGATCTTAAATTTTCAAAGGGGGGTTGAAATTTTATTCAAACTATCAAATCACCAAAACTGTAACCACAGCAGCATGTGATCAAAATTTTTTGCAAAAAAACCATCAAAAATCAAAAGTCAAAATAAAAGTCAATTGGTCAACCTTCTTTCTTTAAACATGCCAATGGAGACGAACTTTTTCTTTTCGTCATAACAGGGGCATACGGATTCGGATTTTTACAAACAAACACTCGTTAGAAAGATAAGAGCATGAAATTTGTAGTGGCATCAATGGTTTCAAGTAATTTTACCATTTCACTAGGTAATTTCTCTATTAAAGTTCAGCTTCCTTCTTAACTTCAATTGAGCATATCTTTTGCAAAACATGTCCTTTCTCAGCAATTTTTTTTTGAAGTGCATAGAATTTCATGTACTTTCTATATTTGCAACTTATTTTTTTGTATCAGATCACCATTTGTAGGTCTTTATTAGATCATATATTTTGATCTAATCCTCTTTGGCATCTAACAATTTATCTGTACATCTTGTCGTAATCACTTGTCAAAGAACGGAGAAAACAAACTACTGACATATCTTTTGCAGCCTCGATTGGTCCAAGACATAAACAATTTTCTTACTAAAGTAGGCACATTTAGTTTTGATGCTTTAAAATGAACAATTTGTTTGCAATGTGTCTGCTTTTCATTTCTTAGTTTGCTTGCTTTGATTGTGTGTAACCCAATTTAGTAGTAGAGGTATCCTCTCCCCCTGCCTATCCAATGGATCTGGCGTGCAAGAAAACTATTGCTAATTCTAGAGGGCCTGCCTTCCCATTGTGAGAAGGGGTATGACCCAAGTGGAAACAGGCTAAAGTCAAGCCCTTCCAAGCCACAATATAATTAATGGGTTTGTGCTAAAAGTCACAAATGACGGGTATTGTTGTTCTATACCAACGAATGTTTCCCCCAAAACTATGGGGAGCGTAACCTCTACAAGCTAGGAAGCCTCCATTAACAGAGTGAATCATCGCATGTATAGCCACCTAAATGAAAAGCCTTACTAGAAACCTTTTGTGTAGTGGCCCAAAACCCTCTATCTGTTGGACAAGAGGATACATGATTAGGCCTCTGATAAGCATCCCACATTTTCATGGTTCTTAGTAGAGATAGAAAAGTACCTTAATAACTACGCATCTTGAGGACATGGAACTTGGTGTGCCTGAGAAGAGAGTGCATTGTAAGGGGGAGCCCGTGCCCCATGTTCGCATAGCTATCCACTTTGAATAGGCATGGCTAGAGAAATCCAAGTGGGAACCCAATAGGTATCATCTCAACCAGCCTAGGTGGTAAATGTTTGTGAATGGCCTATGAATGAGTGTTTTCTATCTTGTCTTCTTGCCATAAAATTGCCAAAAAAGATGACAAAAACAAACTCCCTATCATGAGACAATTTCATCCTAATCACTTCCCAACCAACTTCATCCTTTAATATCCAAAAATACCTTGAGACTTGTCTAAGTATAATCTGTAGTCCATCCAAATCATATCCCAACCTTTCACCTCATTGTCCACTTTCACTCTAGAGTACATCCATCCACTCTTACCTTGACCTTGGAGAAAACATTTTTGATTTGTTGGACTCCTTAGCCATTTCCTTCCAAAACCATTTTTTACCAACATCCATCCGAACCTCAAATTTCCCATAAGATATTTAGCATTTGAGCTTAGGAGACACCTCACCAACCTATCCAAAATCAATCAACATTGATCAACTAAAACATATCCAAAAATCAATCTTGTGCAAAAGATTTAATCTAGATCTTATCCTTTATCATCCTTATTTTATTTGAGAGTCATTAGTCTGCCTTTCAAGTAAAATAATTATCCATCCTTTTGGCTTAAGGTCATTAGTCTACCTTGAGTAGAAGGAATCATCCTTGAAACAAACCCAAATGATCTAGGTTTTGTTCAAGCTCATCCTTTTGATTTCAAATTATCATCCAAACCAACCATCACATCTTTAAGCTCTTTAGCCAAATTCATCCTTAAAACATCATGATTTTAAAATTCTTGAGGTCAAATAACCCCATCTTATTCATTTCCAAAACTATCACCACCTTTGGGTCTAACCAATTTCTAATTAATCTCTAAGGTCATTCTCAAAACATCCATCCATTTCATCCCATAAGCAAGTTCATCCCAAGGTTATTGCATGCCCTTGACAAGATCACAAGCCAAGAAAATTTGAGAGATGGGATCCTTTGGGTTAAAAATGAACATTGGAATGCCCTAAACTAATCAAAATAACACACCCCTTGGGTTAAACATGAACATCAGAATGCCCCAAACCAATCAAAACAACATGCCCTATGACAAGTCACTTCAACCTTTGCTATCATCCAACACACCCACAATTGATCAAGATGTCCTAGGTTTCATGCAAGATCCTGACAGTGTGGATATACTTAATAGGGTTCTTCGATTGGATCCAATTAAGTATGTGGAGTATCTTATTCGACACGGGGCTTCCTTACCTATGGTCACTGTGTCATCCATAAATCCCACAAACATTAACGCCACCACGTCCATGACCCAAATCACCCTTAATATTTTTGGCAAGATACACTGCTTTGAGTTGATAAGTGTTGTCATTGATGGCAACTAACATCACTCCAAACATCTGCATATCACAAATTGTTCATACCGGAAGTCAAAATCATAATTTGTCTAAGTCCGGGTAGTTAGGAACAGAGCAGTAACAGGGTCTGGTATTTTGGTCCAGATCTCTTCGGTAAAAAGGCATGGTTTGTTGCAGATCTAAGGTAGTTGATAGCATTGCAAAGACACTCTAAATCTAGATTTTTGTCCTTCGGTGATGAAGGATTCAAAAGATGTTAGCATCTGAGTACCAGGTTCCAGTTTGTCAGAATAGACAGATCTTGCAGAAGATCTTGATTCCAGATGTATGGAAGTTGCTTATTGGACAAATGGTGGTGATTAGAGATTGTGGCCGACATGAGTAATGATTTCCAAGATAAAGTCCTAGTCCGCACCTTAAGTTATGCATAGATCTAGCTGACAGAGCAGAGCATTCATAAAAGTTCTAAGTATTGTTTGAAGCTGACTGATAGGATGATCATAGATCATGTTGCGGATATATATAGTCGATGAAATTGAATGATTAAGGAGGTGTGTTGTGCAAATAAGATGTATATGTGAAAGGAGCAGAAATCCAAGGTACGAATGAAGGCAGATCAGTGAGAAAAGCAGAAGGAAAGATGAAATGTGAAAGATCAATTTTTGTACTTAACGGGAACTGAAATTTATGCATAGGCAAATGCTATTAATCAGTTCAAATCTCTATTCTTCTCTTGTAATATTTCATAGGCAGTGAGCTCTAGGTAATGAGCCCGAATGCATGTGCATTCCCATTTGTAAAATACTTTTAACAGGGTATTAATTCTTGTGGGTTAACCCCCACTGTGGTTTTTCCCTTGCCTGGGTTTCATGTCAAAACATTGGTATCAAGTGTATCATTTATGTTTTTGCTTATGTGATGTTTAGTTTATTAATATGATTATAAGTGGTAAAGGGAGATTAACAGTAGAAAAGGTTTTGAATGTGTGACAACTGATTCACCCCCCCCTCTCAGTGGTCTGGACCTATTCCAACAATTGCTATCAGAGCAAGGTTCATTCTAAAAAGTTTAATAGATTAAGGAAGGTCTAGGAGATGGATAAATATAACCTTCAAGGGCAACTTAATCTCGCCCTAGAGGAACTTGAGTAGTCTAAGGTAGAAGTCCAAGAGCTGCAACATAAACTCAAACAGGTTGAAGACTTCATTGAGATATTAAAAGGAAAATTAAGCAAATCAAAAGAAAATGATCAACCTCCTCAATTAGAAGACAAGGCCCTGAAAGAGAAAACAAAGGAATGTGAAAAGTTAGCTGAGGAAGTTGTTGTCCTAAGAAATGAGATGGAAACTTGAGTAATGAGACTAACCAAGGAAATTAAAGATAGGAAGAAAACTGAAGAAGAGATGAAACAAAATTTGAAAGAGAGAACTGATGAATGTTGCAGACTAGATGGTATAACTGGTCTCCTAGAGTCTAATCTACAAGAAAGCAAAAACAATGAGAGAGAACTTGAAAGACAGATTATCACTCTCAGGCATGACCTAGAAATTGTAAATGACTATAAGGAGAAGTTCAAACTAAGCTCAGCTAAGCTTGAAACCCTAATTGAAGAATAGAAAAGGAATGATGACAAGCATGATCTTAGATATGAGAAAGGTGAAAGATCCAGATCTGGACAAAGAAATATTCAACCAAGAAATAAAAGAAACAAAACCAGAAAGCCTCCAGTAAGACAACTTAATGCTCAAATATATTCATGATTCAATGGAAATCATTTCAATTGCAACAAATATGGTCTTAAAGCTACTCAGTGTAGAAGTAGAGTAAATCAAAATGGTCCATCCTTCTCCGATCAATGCTTCAAATGCAAAAGGTATGGTCATAAATCCAATGAATGTAGAAGTATGATAAGAAATAACTCTAATGGCTATTGTTTTTCTTGCAATGGATTTGTACACATGGCTAATCAATATAGATCAAGAGGAAATCAAGTTTATAAAAGAAATGTTGTATGCTTTAATTGCAATAAATCTGGTCATATTGCAAGATTCTATAGAAATAGGAACAATGCAAGAAGAGGTCCAGTATGCAAAAAATAGGATGAACAGAGACAAGACAAAGGCAAGAAAAAAATTGATGTGAATGAGATACGAAATGAAATGAAGAAGACTTGGGTAAAGAAAGATACAATGAACAATTGTGATGGATCTGCACCGAAATTCGGTGCTAAAAATTCCTCCAGGAATTGATTTGAGAGCCATAGCTTAGGGGGAACAGTAGTGGAAATCAAATTCCCCCAGCTAGGAAGTGGGTGCCTGGAGATGGCACAACAAGAAAAATATTTTGATCTATCTTAGAACTTCTAGGAAAATTTCTAGAAAGAAAAATGTTGATATAAAACTTGCAAAGTGATTTATGAATAACAATAAAAAATAGAGCAACTAGATATAATTAGGGAAACACATTTATTACAATGCCAAAATAGGTATTGCAAAAGATAAAAGGTCACTTGGTCACTCATTTGAATCACTTTACATTCAAAGGAAACAAGAAGAAAAACATTCGAGTTGCAAATCTAGAGACTAAGGCGCAAAAGAGAGAATTCAACTGGAAATTGATCAACCCTAACCTCACGAAAGACAAAGGTACCTATCAGTAAAACTTTGAATCTAAAATCTATTGAGATGGCTACTCCTCATGTTGTCGACATTACTAAAAGGCCATGGCCTAAATTTAAGAAGCATCCTCACAAATCAATAGAAGTTGATCTCTTAGGTGCCTTTTTGAGTGTTTTGTATGGTGTACTGCATGTTGAAGACATTAGGGTTTATATTCATGCAAATCTAGATGAATTTGGAGATTCAAGATATGTAGATCTGTTTGAGAAACAACTCAGTGATGAAAATCACGAACTTAAACCCGAATATAAGGCACTACAGGATAAACACTTTACTTAGGTTATGGGGTTTCCAACATTTGATGAGGATGAATGGGTCTGATATGTTTTGAGCCAGATGCATGATGAATTCATTTAGTTGTTAAAACCATTCAAGATTACCAAGGATGCTATCAGAAATGTAACCAGGTTAAACTCAATTAGAGAATTACCCATGCTAAAAGCTGTGAAAAACCAGACAGTGACAGATGCTACCAGTGCCAAGTTTGACAGAAGAGCAATGACTATAAATGATATTATAGAGCCAGATGTTAAATTTGCCTCCATGGTGATTAGGTACAAGATCTACCACTCAAGAAGAAAAAATTTTGTTTCTAGAATAGCCATATATGCTACATACAAGATGTTAAAAGAGAACACTGACTATGATTTGTGTGAATTATTACAGAATCAACTGATTGAAAATTTGAACAAAATTAAGAAAGATAAGAAAAACACCTTCAAGTATGGTACGTTGGTTCTATGTTTATTCTTTTACTACATGAATGAGGTACCTAGGGTAAGAGGTGTGCACTGGAATAAGGATGAGCCAATTGCTATTCAGATCAGAAATCATCTCATAGCATTGGTGATTTCAAAGCTCAGAAAACTACAATATGGGGTTACTTCAAGAACTTCCAAAGTATGATGCACTTCTGGGAAAGAATCCCTAAATCAATTGTTGAGAAGTACAAAAATGAAGTATGCTTCATGGTTGATACTGATTAGTGCCTAATGGAAGAAATGGAACCCAGAACTACTTGGATCATGCCCATGGGGTATGAAGTAGATGAAAACATCCTAAATATGTATGCTCAACATCTTCTAAGCAAGCCTAAAGATACAACGGTTGAAATATTTGGAACATATGAGGAGCTGAGTTTGAAACTACATACTAAGTTCAGAGAACCTGAAACTAATAGGAAAGTAAGAAAAGAAGTTGAGCAGTTAGCTAAAAATCTGGGTCTAACTAAGGAGGCTGTGAAGAAATTTAGAGAAAGAATTGAAAATGTTGAAAAAGAGAAACTAGATAAGAAACAAACAAGTGCTCCAATGGAACTCTCTTCCACCTCAGGAACTACTAGAAGCTAAAGTGCAGCCCCTGTACCTTCCAAGACTACAAAACTGAAAGCAAAATCATCTAAAAAACAAAATCATCCCAGACCTATGAAAGCATAAGAGAAGAGGAAGAAGATACAAATTCTAACATTGAAATCAAAGAAATAAAAGCCACCGAAACAAATGCTATAAAAGTAACTCAAGAGAAGTCCTCCAGAAGCAAAAGAGCTAGTGAAAAGCAAAAGACAGAAACATATGAGGAATATGTTGAAAATACCACACTCTCCCTGGAGGATGTGATAAAATTAGTCACTATAGATGGAAATCTAAAACCCATGATTGAATTCTATGATGAATATAGTGATTCAAATAAAAGGGTGTTGGAGGAAGCAATGGTCAGATATCTTAACATCTATAACAAGGCATTAATTGAAATAAGTTCTGAGCTGCCACAAAGTCTAGTTGATATTTTGGAGTTGAGAAAAGAAAATGCTAAATGTAAGGACTTGGAAATTAGGGAACATGAGCTAATAACTTTATGTCCTCAGATTTCACCTGATCAAATAAATATGATATTCAAGGAAGTCAAAGATGACTTTAGAAGCAAGAAGAGAATGAACAAGCTCATGATGGGAGAAACAAGTGAGATCATTGAAGGAACTCAAGAAATTCTTTTGAAAGCATTGAGAAAGCACAATCTTCCCATAGTCACAAAAGAAGTTCTGGATGGTGAAAAAGAGAACATATTTGAACAACAATCTGAGTTGGGTGATGCCTCTATTATGGAAGAAGAACAAGCAAATAAAAAGGATACAGAAATGATGGATAGAGTAGTTGATGTAGGAGATACTCCTAATCCACCAAATAAAATGGGAAAAGAAGATAATGTTACTACTTCTCAAAGCCCTCCGGATCAGGTAGCAAGTGGTGAACAAATAGAAAAGGGTCCCTTTGCAAAGAACACAGAGAATAATAAAATAGAGGAAGGAGGAAGAGAAAAGAAAGATAAAGCAGAAGAAGATGGTACAAATGTTGAAGCACACAAAGAAGATTCTGAGAAATCTGATGAATAAAAGAATAATTCAAAGAATGTTGCAAGAGACACTATAGATGCAGTAAAAAGTCTTCTTGAAAAAGAAGTGATTAAGCTTGATGAACCTAAACTACTTCAAGGTCTAGCCAATCCAGATGCCCTATCTCCAATTCAACTGATGAAAATAGCATCATTCACCCAAGTAAAGGCTAGAGAAAAGATGTTGAAGTTTCACAGAGAGGACAATGAGCTACTAGGACTTGCATCCGAGATTTTGAAGAAGTTAATGTCTACCTATCAGAAAAGTCCATTTGATTCCCCCTCAGAACATCTGAAAAATCTTGTAAGTTCTGTAAATACTCATTTTGAGTCATTTGAGAAATCTGTGGAGGCAAAAATTCAAAAAGAGTTCTTGGATAAGAAATTTTGTGAAATAAAAGGTCTGATAGGAAATGATAGAACAATACTTGGTATTAGCATAAAGAGCATTCAAAATGCTCTAAATGATGGATGTGATTTGTACAAATTTTGTCTATTATGGCCCAAAATTAATGAAAATATTGAGAAGAAGATAAAGAAGCAATAATAGAAACTATCAAATCTCTCTCAAAATTTTGATCCTCTAACATTTTCACCTATAAGTAAAGAATTCCAAGTAATCATCCTGACAGATGAGATAAAGAGGCTTGTCAAAAGAAAGGGTAACATTATGAAGAGGATATGTGAGCTCCGGGGATTGATTGCCTCTAAGTTAGAGACAATGCATAATGCCCTATCTAAAGCTCAGACTGCAGTTCAAACTAGTGATCCATCAGATCTATCAAAGGCAGAAGCATATTCATTCTTGTTGAGTGGACACATCTCAATTTTGGATGGAATGAAGAGCACTTGGGCCTCTGAACTTGTGCAATAAAAACCAGTTTTGTAGACATTCTCAAATTTATGTAAATAGAACTTGACGATTATTTGTACATATGCGGCAATATATATATATATATATTAGAAATTTTGACTTGCCGATCCCACCCTTTTCCATTGATGTCAAAGGGGGAGCAAAGGGCAGTGAAAAATGAGGAGTTCAGCAAAGCAGGAGAACCAGAACAAGTAAAGGGCACGATTATACAGATAAAGGGGGAGCTACACCAAGACACTTAGTCATTTTTCACTAAGTGTTGCCATCAATGCCAAAGGGGGAGATTGTTGGCAAGAGACACTGCTTTGAGTTGATAAGTGTTGTCACTGATGGCAACTAACATCACTCCAAATATCCACATATCACAAATTGTTCATATCAGAAGTTAGAATCACAATTTGTCTAAGTCCGAGCAGTTAGGAACAAAGCAGTAACAGGGTCTGGTATTTTGGTCCAGATCTCTCCAATGAAAAGGCATCATTTGATGTGGATCTAAGGTAGTTGACAACATTGCAAAGACACTCTAAATCAAGAGTTTTGTCCTCCAGTGATGAAGGATTCAAATGATGTTAGCATCTGAGTACTGGGTTCCAGTTTGTCAGAACAGATAGAAGTAAAACAGACAGATCTTGCAGAAGATCTTGATTCTAAATGTATGGAAGTTCCTTATTGGACAAATGGTGGTGATTAGTGATTGTGTCTGACATTAGTAATGATTTTCAAGATAATGTCTTGGTCCGTACCTTAAGTTATGCATAGATCTGACCGACAGAGTAGAGCATTCATAAAAGTTCTAAGTATTGTTTGAAGCCAACTGATAGGATGATCATAGATCATGTTGCGGATATATATAGTTGATGAAATTGAATAAATAAGGAGGTGTGGTGTGCTAATAAGGTGTATACGTGAAAGGAGCAAAAAATCCAAGGTGCGAATGAAGGCATATCAGTGAGAAAAGAAGGAAAGATGAAATGTGTAAGATCAGTTTTTGTACTTAATCAGAACTGAAATTCATGCATAGGTAGATGCTATTAATTAGTTCAAATCTCTATTCTTCTCTTGTAATATTTCATAGGTAGTGAGCCTCCATTTGAGTAGTGAGCTCTGGGCAGTGAGCCCGAATGCATGTACATTCCCATTTGTAAAATACTTTTAACAGGGTATTAATTCTTGTGGATTAACCCCCATTGTGGTTTTTCCCTTAACCGGGTTTCCACATCAAAACATTGGTGTCAAGTGTATCATTATGTTTTTTCTTATGTGATGTTTATTTCATTAATCTGATTATTAGTGGTAAAGGGAGATTAACAGTAGAAAAGGTTTTGAATGTGTGACAACTGATTCACCCCCCTCTCAGTTGTCTGGACCTATTCCAACAAATATTCCCACCAACACCATGCATTCGAATGCCTCAACCAGTGTACCATCAATTGATCCTAACACTATTGCCTCCACAACACAACTATTTTCTGAACAACCCTCTAACACCACCAACACTTCAAATACAGTAAATGTCCAAACATCACAAGCTATCCCAAACACAAATCTACAAATTCCACCGCATATCCAACAACTCATTATTTTTCAACAATACCTAGCCCAACAATAAGAAAACTAACAACAACAAAATCCCCCACCGTTGAACCAAAACACACAAGTACTGCCATATCTTTAACAACTACTTCAAGTGCAAACAAATTCCACACTGTAACCACCTCTAATACGAGATCCCTTAAGCCTTGTTCTACAAAAGCTCGATGAATTACAACTGGGACACAAAAAGAAATAGTATTCCCTTGGGGATATATGTCCTTATCCCTTTGATAGGACTCTATACTTGCCCCCCTTCCCTAAACATTTTGAAATGCCAAAATTTGACAAATACAAAGGAAGGGGAGATCCTCTAGAACATTTACGAGAATTTTACATCGCTTGCCTTGAAGTCTCTTACAACAAGAATGATTTGATGAAACTTTTCCCTTGAAGCCTTGGTGGACAAGCCACTGAATGGTTCGCACATCTTTCCCCTGGCATCAAAACATTCCAAGAACTTGCAGAGAAAATTATAAACCATTTCTCTTACAATTTTGAGCATGAGGTTTCAATGACTGGCCTTTGTAACACAAAATAGAGGAATGGGGAATCATTTGCTGCCTTTTTATAGAGGTGGAGAGCCTTGGCAAGCAAGCTACCATGGCCTATTCCCGAAAAGCAACTCGTGACCATATTCGTCACCAACTTGAACCTAGAAATGGGATTCCATCTGCAAGTGCTATGCACTTCTACCTTCGAAGAGGTTATTGACAAAGGAACGACCATTGAGAGTGCTCTTATCACCAAAGGCTAGATAAAACTGTATGGCAATAACAAGAACGATAACAATAACAACAACACAAACAACAACAATGCTCAACCAAGTGAGAAACCCCGCTTCTGGGGTAAGAATAAAAACACTCTCAATGACGGTGTCACAAATATGAAATCCATCCAAAAAATTCAAAGTAATGCCCCACCTACTACCTTGAGCAACAATGTAAACATACCAAAAGGGCCACCTAAACAAAACGATAACCCTAGAAGGAGTTTTATGCCTTTAGGAGAACCTATTGAAGATGTTTTGGATAGATGTGTGAAAGAGAACTTGATAAATCTTCCCCCTATTCATCCATACGATGAGAATCAAGTAAAACCTTCGTGGTTCGATGAGAATGCATTCTGCAAGTACCATCATGTTAAAGGACACACAACATCGAACTGTATGAGATTAAAACATCGCATACAAGATCTCATAGAATCAAGGAAAGTCACCCTCCAAGACTCTTCTAATCCATCCCCAAATGTAAACTTGGGAGCATACATGGATCCCCTCCCTGATCATAACAAAGGAAAGGCCTCTTCACCATCCAGCCAAACATATCATGTTGTCCCCCCACCAAACTCTTTCAATTTTGTTGTGGGTTGGATAGAGAAATCTTTTAGCCATGTTAATACCATCACTATTCGGGTTAAAGCCCCAGATTGTGCTGTCACAACCTGACATAGTCGTGTTACCATTCATGGTGCCACTCCTACTAATCAACCATCCACATCTAACCATCCTCCATCATCCGTACCTCCTAAACTATCCACACATAAATATAACCTCCTAGATTGTCTAGGAAAGACACCTGTCTAAATATCTATTCTTGAGCTTCTCCATACATCTCCGCTCCACAAAGAAATTCTTGATAAGGCCTTGATAGAGATGCAAGTCCCCACTAATCTAAATGTGGAACAATTCCAAGCTATGGTAGCCCATATCATTGCACCCCATCACCTCATTTTCTTAGAAAAAGATCTTCCCACAGTTGATGCCTCCCACAACGAAGCACTTCACATCAAAGTTATCATCCATAAACATATCATAAAAAAGGTTTTAATAGATGGTGTCTCTAGCCTAAATATGTGCACTCTAAAGCTGTTAAAAGACTTGGGATATTCTGATGTGGTCGTAGATGTTAAGGAATCCCTTACCATCAAATGATATGATGACACAAAGAGATTGTCTGAAGGAACTATCAACCTCCCTATTCAGGTAGGACAGTATTCAATGCTTAAAATTAGTAGATGTGGTTTGCGACCATCATGACCATGGAAGTTACCATCAGACAAGTCCTGGTTACTTACAATCATTCAAGACAACTATTAAGATTTAACTCTATCATCCCGTCCATAGTCTCATAAGGCTTGTGGACAATATAGGCACATCTGAGAGAAGTGTAGGCCCACTTAATACAAGAAATCATGGGGTTGCATAAGGAATCGTGTCCAACCATCATGATCATAGTGTATGCCACAACAAAGTTCTTGCTCACTGGCAATAATTACAAAAACTAAAGACAATAGAGTCTAACTGTTAAAGATTTTTAACTTTATTTTGTCCACACTCATCTTTACACTTGTTTATCGGTACAGAGGGATTTCTCTATATAGATGGCTCGATAACCTTTTACTATGGTATGAGTTACCAATACACCCATGCAGATGTGGAAGTGTCTATTCTATCGATAAAACAACATGCCCAACAATCATAACATACAGTTCACCATACGAAAAATTCACCATACAAAAGGCATCATAACATATAATTTACCATACCAAAAATGAATGATGGGACTAGTCAGTGCCATTGGCTTTCATCCAAAAAGAATGATGGGATTGGCAAGCACCATTGGCTTTAATGACAACGAATCATGCTTGGCTATGGATTTTGTGCCAAAAGTCAATGTCATGGGGAGGGCATTTTTTTTTGTCATGTTTTATCTACCATTTTTCACAGGGAAGGAGAAGTTGCCACTGAAACGGAAGCAAGCAGTGGATGGAATCCAATGGAATCTAGCAAGGAGATGTAGGTGATGGGTGAGTAACAATGCGATGAATTTAATTTTTTTCTCTCATTGTTGTTTGGGGTTTTAAAATAAAATTGGTTCAACTAACAAGCAGCTTCTTTAAAATAAGTTTGGTTCAATTAACATGCCACTTAATTAATAGATCATTGTGGGTTTTAAAATCATCTGTATTCAATTAACAGAGGGTCTTCCCAATTTTATGTTGTCTTAGGCTTATGCATAAATATTTACATCTCATTTTGCACATTAGGAATTGACTATATATATAAACTTCCTAGTCAAACTATGCATTATGTTGTTGAACCTACACAAGTTTAGTTCATGGTTCATAAGATGTGTTTTTGTGCTCATTTGAGGTTATCTCAAAGGAATGGTTGGATTTCACAACCTTTATCTTTACGTGACAAAGATATGTGCACTCCAACAAAAGGGTATTCCTCATTTTGTATTGTTGTAGGGTTGTGATAGGATTTCATTGTATATATGAAGTTGCAGGTTGAACTAGACATTGTGTTGTTCAACCTATACAAGTTTAGTTCATGGTTCATAAGATGTGTTTTTGTGCTCATTTGAGATTATCTCAAATGAATAGTTAGATTTCACAACCTTTATCTTTATGTAACAAAGGTATGTGCACCCCAATAAAAGGGTATTCCTCATTTTGTGTTGTAGGGTTGTGATAGGGTTTCATTACACATATAAAGTTGTAGGTTGAACTACACATTTTGTTGTTCAACCTGCACAAGTTTAGTTCATAGTTCGTAAGATGTGTTCCAAACTTGTGCCTCTCCTAGTTGACTCAAACACTAATTAAAAATGTTTTCAATAGAATGAAACAACCTGTTATTGATTTGAGGTTTGTGGCAGAAATGGAAGGACATAATTGGTTATTCAAGGTTATCCCAAAGGTATCAGTGGATTTCACAACCTTTCTCTTCGCGTAACAGATATATATGCACCACAATCAATGTGTCTTCCTCATTTTGTGTTGTTTCATGCTTGTGTACAAATATATATATTTCATTTTGCACATTAGGATTTCACTGTATATATAACCTTCCTGATTGAACTACACATTGTGTTTTTCAACCTACACAAGTTTAGTTCATGGTTCGTAAGATGTGTTTTGTGCACATATGACATTATCTCAAAGGAATGGTTGGATTTCACAACCTTTTTCTTGAGGTAACAGAGGTATGTGCACCCCCACAAAAGGGTATTCCTCATTTTGTGTTGTTGTAGGGTTGTGATAGGATTTCATTGTATATATGAAGTTGTAGGTTGAACTACACATTGTGTTGTTCAACCTACAGAAGTTTAGTTCATGGTTCGTAAGATGTGTTTCAAATTTGTGCCTCTCCTATTTTATTTATCAACCTTAAAAAGAGTGAGTTTTGAAAGGATAAGTTGGTATTCTTGGGTAATGTTATTTTAGTAGATGGATTGAGCACATATCTAGAAAAAGTTAAGGCAATTCTTGAGTGGCCTACTCCTCAAAGTATCACATAGGTGAAGAGATTCCATGGGTTGGTGAATATTTATAAGAGATTTCTTAGGAATTTTAATGGTTTAAGTGCACCCTTGACTGATTGCATGCCCACTCCTCCACTCAACAACATATTAGTTTGAGTGATATATTAAGTGATGTGGAAGAAGCCATGAACTATAGATGAATATGCTTAGTCATTTCCTCCAATAACAATCATTCATGATCCTTTTCATTTGATTTGCCCCTCTTTTCACATGTTCATAGACTTGAATATTACTATTATTTTTCTCTATGTTGTTCCTCATAACCATTAACAAATGGCCTTTTATTTGTTGGCAAGAGACACTACTAGGCATGTCAAGTGTTGTCATTGATGGCAGCTGAATCTATCTTACACATCCACATTGTATCATTTGATCATACTGGAAGTCAAGTTACAGATTTGTCTAAGTCCAGATAGACAGGAACAGAGCATATGATAGGGTTCAACATTTTGGTCCGTATTTCTTCACTGGTAATCAAATTATGTTGTGGATTTGAGAGAATGTTAAGGGATTTTAGGGCTACCTAAATCCAAAGTTTTAACCTCTGGTGATGAAGGGATTTAAAGTTGCAAACATCTGAGTATCAAGTTATGGTTAGACAGTTCAGTCCGGTGAAGAATAGGCTGACTTGGTGTTTGATCCTTGTGCGGATTAAGAGAACTAGTTGGTTGAGTAATTTATGAGATCCATTGGTATTGGTCAACATGTGTGGTGACTTGAATACATAGGTTTTGGTTCGCATTGATGTTTGTGCATGGATTCAGCTGACTGAATATTGATCTTGAAAAAGTTTCTAAGTTTTCTTGAGGCTGACTGTAGTTGATGTAATTTCATGTTGCGGATATATATGATTGATGGGTACAAGCATTTTGAGGTATGGATGTGTGAATATGATGTGATAGATGCAAAGTATGGTAGTATCAAGTGCGAAGCAAGGAGATCTGAGCTCTGAATCATGGCAGAATAGTGAAATAGGGCAGTGAGAGATGAAGTGTTTGAAGTCAATATATTGAGCTTAACTGGAACTACAATCTTTCATTGTTAGATGCTATTCTTCAGTTCAAATATTTTAGTGAACTCTTTGTAATTGATCTTGTAGGCAGTGAGCGTCCTTTGAGCAGTGAGCTCTAGGCAATGTGCCCAAAGGCATGTGCCTTCCCATTTGTAATACTTTTAACAGAGTATAAAATCTTGTGGGTTAACCCCCACCATGGTTTTTCCCTTAACCAGGTTTCCACGTAAAAATCTTGGTGTTCATGTGTGATGATCTTGTTGTTGTTGTTGTTAAGTTCATGCTTCTTTCTTTTGAATGTATGTGGAAAATTAAAAAAAGGAACATAATAATAAGTTTTACATAACACTAATTCACCCCCCCTCTCAGTGTTCCTTAATTTCAACAATTGGTTTCAGAGCAAGGTTCCTTGGAAGAAGTTTAACAGCTTGAGGAAAATCTGGGAAGGTGTTTGAATGGGTTTGTTCAAGCATTCTAATGGCATCAATGAACAACTTCAAGTTGCTTTAAAAGATCTTGATCAGTCCAGAGCAGAAGTCAAAGAACTGCAAGAGAACCTTAAAGTGCTGAGGATTTCATTTAGACTTTAAAAGGGCAACTGAGCAAATCTATGGAAACAAGGAAGGAGCTACTTCAGTAGTTAGCAAATCAAAAGGAAGACAATGGCATGGATGGGGATCTGAAGGAGAATACAAAGGAATGTGAGAAGCTAGCAAAATAAGTTGTTGTCCTAAAACATGAGATGGAATCTGGGGTGATGAGGCTAACCAAGGAAATTGAGGAAAGGAAGAAGATTGGAGAAAACTTGAATTAGTCTCTGAAAGAAAGAATAGAAGAGTGCAATAGATTGGATAGAATAATTGGCCATCTAGATTTTGATCTACAAAAAGCCAGGTATAATGAGGAACAACTTGAAAGGAAAATTGTCATTCTCAAACATGACCTAGAAGCTGCAAATGAATATAGAGAGAAGTTCAAGATAAGCTCAGCTAAACTTGAGGTGTTGCTTGATAGTCAAAAGAAGGCAGATGATAAGCATGGTCTGGGATATGAGAAAGGTGAAACCTCTGGATCCAATCAAAGAAATCCTGAAGTAAGAAATCAAAGAAGGAATCCTAGAAGGCCTCCTGTAAGACAACCTAGAATGCTCAAAGGTATCCATCTTTCAATGGTAATTGTTTCAAATGCAATGAGTATGGTCATAGAGATAATCAATGTAGAAGTAAAGTGAATCAAAACACATTATCTTTTTCTGTTCAATACTTTAATTGCAAAAAGATAGGTCATAAGGCTGAGGATTTGTAGAAGTGAATCAAGGAGTCCTAAGAACAAACAAGTTTTCAATGGAAGATGTTTTACTTGCAACAAGTTTGGACATATTGCAATACAATGCAGATCTAAACCTGCTCCAACATGTAATTGTCAGAGGAATAAGATTTTGGGTTTTAACTACAACAAATCCAGACATATTGCTAAATTTTGCAGAAGCAAAAAGGGAAAAGAGAACTCACAAGCAGGTAAAGGAAGGATAGAGTAGAAGATGGACAAAGACAAGCAAAAGGTAGATCTGGTGGAAACATAGAAAGAGATGAGCAAGATATGGATTAAAAAGGATGATTTTGAGTCAAAGGAAGGATCTGCACCAGCATTTGGTGTTGATACCTCCTCCAGAAATTGAGCTAGAGGTTTTGGCTCAGGGGGAGCAATAAAGAAAATCATAAATCCCCTGCCAAAGTTTGTGTGCCTGAATCTGGCATGTTGAATGAAGATAAAGAAGCCTATTGTAGATCTATTAAAGCAAATTCTAGAAGATAAGAAGCTAATGCGATTGATTGCAGAGTAATTGAAGATTTACTGTATTCAAAAATAGTGTAACCAGATGAATTAGGGCAAAGCATTTATTACAATGGTGAATTAGGTTTCATGGAGCATAAAAGGTCATTCATTCAACATTTGAATCACTTTGTATTCCAAGAGAATAAGGAGAAGAGCACCTGAGCTGAGATCTCAAAGATTTAGAGTGTGAAAAGTGAATTTGATAGCTAACCCTAATCCTGTAGAGAAAAAGGTATTTTTCTGTGAAGCTTTGAACTTGTGATTTTTGATATGGCTACTCTGCTGGTTGTTGACATGACCGAAAGGCCCCAACCTAAATTCAAAAGGCATCCACACAAATCTATAGAGGTCGATCCATTAGGTGCCCTTTCTGATGTTCCGTATGGTGTGTTGCACGTAGAAGATATTAGGGATTACATTCATGCTAGCATAGATGAATTTGGGGATTTGAATTTACTAGATTTGTTTAAGAATCACCTAAGGGATGAGAATCATGATTTAAAACCTGAGTATAAGGCGCTGGAAGAGAAACATTTCATTCAGGTTATTGGGTTTCCATCCTATGAGGACAAGTGGGTCCGGTATGTACTAAGTCAAATGCATGCTAAATTTATGTGGTTGATGAAACCCTTTAAGATAACTAAGGATACCATCAAGGCCGTAACAGGATTGAACTCATTCGGTGGACTGCCGATGCTAAAATCAGTGAAGAATTAGACTATAAATGGAGCTACTAGCTCAAAGTTTGATAAGAGGGCAATGACAATAAATGATATAACTAATCTGGATGTCAAATTTGCATCTATGGTGATTGGGTATAAGATATACAACTCTAGCAGGGAAAACTCAGTGTCTAGTACAACCATTTATGTTGCTTATCAGATGTTAAGAGAAAATGTTGACTATGACTTGTGTGAGCTGCTGCAAAACCAGCTAATGGAGAATCCGAACAAGATCAAGAAGGATAAGTAGAATACATTCAAGTATGGTACGTTGATCTTGTACTTGTTCTTTTATTTCATGAATGAGTTGCCTAGGATAAAAATCCTGTATTGGACTAGTGATAAGCATGTTTCCATACAAATAAGAGAGCACTTGCACAATATTGGTGACTCCAATTCCCAAAGGACTGCTCTTTGGGGATATTTCAAGAATTTCTAGAATATGATTCAATCAAGGGAAAGAATCCCTAAGTCTATGGTGGAAAAGTACAAGGATACAATTTGTATCATGGTGGAAATAGATCAATGCTTGATGGAAGCAGTTGAACCAAGGACTGTATGGATCATGCCCATGGGGTATGAAGCTGATGAACAAATACTGGAAATGTATGCTCAACACCTTCTGAGCAAACCAAAAGACACCTTAGTTGAGAGATTTGGTACATATGGTGAACTTGATGCAATACATCTACCAAAAACCACAAACCACCAAGGATTTTTCTGACTCAAATTCAAATGGAGAAGATCAAATTAAACAAAAACCATTGATTCACTTAACTTTTCATCAAAATCTCTTTGTTTTCACTAAATTCCTTCATGGCTAATAGGCACCAAATCATGCAATCTTGCTTCTAGACCTTCATCAGACCTTAAAACTCCTTTATCATCACTATTTTGACTGATTCAAAGGGAAAAACACCTTTAGAAAACTCTAACTTAATCAGTCCATTCAACATTTACCAATTCATTCTTTGAAATAACTTGCATTCACAAAGCACCAAGACATCAAAATGACCAAACCATATTCCCAGACATATACCAAACCTTTTTCACACCTTTAATATCATCATTTAGATAGAAATAACCTAATACAAACATTTATAAGGATCTGCTCACTAGTATTTTGATCATTCATTCATTTATACACCATTTCCTAGTAGCCATTCATCATAGGTCTGTCAGACATAATCTTCTTCACAAAGCTTATCTCAAAACTATGATTATCATTTAGGATACCCTTTAAAGGGTTTTAAAATATATGTGAAATCCAACTTAGGTTGTTTAGTGAAAAAGTGATCAAAACATGACTGTATCATTCAAAAGTTAGGCCTAATAGGCTTAAATCACCTTAGGGCTTATTGGTCTTACAAGCTCCAATCATAGATATTCTACACCAATCTTTTAAACATCTCATTTTAGACCCAAATAAGCTTTATACACCATTAGAAGTTCATTTCCATGAGTAGTTCACCAAACCCTAGGTCTGTAGCACTTAATTGTTCTTAAAAACTCTATTTTTCAGTCAATTATAGTCATAAACTCTACTTTCTTGCAAATAAATCTTACTTTTCTAATCTAAAACTTAGAGAACATGAAAGTGGGCACCATAAAGGATCACCTTCCCAAGAATCAGGAGTTTTCACCTTATAGAATGAAAGAAACACAATTTATTAGATTTTTGTTTATCCTAACCAGGGGGTATTGACTGTTTCTAGGAAAAATACAAGAACTAATTCAAAAGTGAACAAAAATACATGAAACATATTGGAAAAGAAGGGATATTGAATACTCCATCAATTACAGACATCCACATGAGCCTTCATGCCCATACAAGTCCCTACAAAAGTCTGAAAGCAACTATTTTTGGTAATTTCTAAGAAAAAAGATAGATTTTATTCATGAATTGTTAGTTTCTCCAATTCAATACATGCCTATACAATCTCTCCCCTTGTCTTGGCAATGAGTTACCATGCCTTTTTAAAGGCTTTACAAATTCCTCCATTGAATAAAACTACCCAAACTACCTCATGACCTTTGGTATTCCTGATTTTGTGCACTTTTTTGGTCTTTGCCTTTGTACAATTTTGACATCAAATGATAACTTTAGAAACATAATCACCTAGAGACCTATTAGGGATTCAAACACATTGAAATGGACCTCCACATGACCTTTTTTTACATGCTTTTACATTTGAAAACTCAAATTTTACAATTTTTTTTTTGAAGGCATTCAGTGAACAAGGTGCTCCTGCACCAGAACTTAATCTAAAAATTGCATGTTGAGCTCTAGAGACTTGAAACTAAGAAAAAGGTCCAAAGGTAAGTTGAAATGTATGCAGAAAGTATTGGAATAACCAAAGAAGCTGTGAGACAACACAGGGAAAGGACAGAGAAAGCTGAGAAGGAAAAGTAGGACAGGGAACAGGGAAGTGTTCTGGTAGAATCCCCTTCTAAGTCAAGGACTACTAGGAGTTTTGATTCAACCTTCGGTGCATCACCTTCTCCTATTGTAGAGAAATTCAAAGAAAAACCTACCAGTAAGGAAGGAAAAAGGACAAAAGTAATGGGCAAAAGGTCATATGTTAGTGTGGAGGAGGATGAAGAAGAGACTAAGTCAGATGGTGAGGTTAAAGAGTTGAAGGCCTCAAGTACTAAGGCTGCTAAAGTGTACAAGGAGAAGCCCTCCAGAAGCAAAAAGTCAAGTGAAAGGAATAAGTCAGAGGCTTATGTTGAGAAGCCTACTCTTTATGTGGAAGACATCATAAAGTCAATCATTGTAGATGGAAACTTAAAGCCAATGATTGAATATTATGACAACCTTGATGGTGCCAACAAGAAAGTTTTGGAGGATGCTACTATTAAGTACTTGAATACATTCAAGAGAGCACTTATGAAAATTTTGTTAGAAATATCTAAGAGTCTAGGAGACATTCTGGAGATGAGGAAAGAAGTTGCTAAAGCAAAAGATTTGGAGCTAAGAGAACATGTGTTGTCCAGTCTGTGTGTGGTAATATCTAGGAAGGAAGAAAATCAAACTTTCAAAGAAGTTAAAGATGAGTTTAAAAGCAAGAAAAGGATGAATAAGATAATGATTGGAGACATTGATGAAGTGGTCAAAGAAACAGAACAAATTTTGAAGAAAGCCTTGGACAAGAATAAGTTTTATGCGGTCACTAAAGAACCTGTTGATGCTAATGATACATCCATTCCTAATGATGAAGAGTTGAAGAAAAATGAGCAACAAGTTGAGGTAGATGATTTCTCTATTCTGGAAGAGGAAATATTAAATAAAAGAGATGAAGAGATGGTGAAGGAAGATAATAATGTTGCTACTGAGGATACACAAAATCCTTCGAAAAAGAATGCAAAAGACATTTCTAATAAAGATAAAAAGAAGGATGCCTTTGCTGATGATGCAGAGAAAGTAGAAGCAAAGAAAAAGAATGAAAATGATAAGCAAGACAATGTAGTTGACTCTGGAAAGGGAAGACCTACAGGCCCTAAAGAGCATAAAATTGAAACATCATATTGGGCAAGAGACACTGCAGAAGTAGTGAAAGAAAGTTTGGAGAAAGATAAACAAGTTGCAGAAGATCTAGATATAATACAAGGTCCAATAAATTTTGATACTCTATCACTGGTACAGAAGATGAAGTTGGCCTCTTTTGCACAAGCTAAGGCCACAAAGGAAATCTTGAAGTTCCATATAGAAGACAGTGAGTTGCTTGACCTTGCGTCTGACATTTTGGAGAAAATTATGCCTACATTTTAGAAGGATTCATCAGCATCCCCCTCCAGTCAGTTGAAGAATCTGATAAATTCTATAAGTACTCACTTTGAGTCTTTTGAAAACTCAGCGGAAGTCAAAGTCTGGAATGAATTTAATGATAAAAGATTTAGTGAACTGAAAGGAATGATTGACAATGAGAGAATTGTGTTGGATACTAGTGTAAAGAGTATTCAAAATGCCCTCATTAAAGGATGAGATGTGTACAAATTTTGTTTATCTTGGTTAAAAGTTGTAGAGGATATTGAGAAGAAAATAAAAGAGTCCGAGCAAAAATTGTCAAATGTATCTCAATCCTTTGATCCTTTGACAGTATCTATGCCGAGTCAAGAATGTCAAGTAATTAGCTTGATTAATAAAATAAAGAAATTGGTGAGAGAAAAAGAAAACATTGTGGCAAGGATGTGTGAACTTTGGGGACTAATTTCCCCTAAGTTAGAAACAATGTTCAATGCATTGATAGAAGCTCAAGCTGCTACTCTCACAAGTGATCCCACTGATCTACAGAAGGCAGAGCCACAAATATTTTTATTCAGTGGTAATATTTCAGTTTTGGATAGCATGAAGAAAAGTTGGGACAGTGAAATTGGCACTGTTGAAAAACATTTTTGGTGATGTGTTTAAGTTCATGTAGACAAGACATAAGGATTGTTTGTATATATATGCCCATACGTAGAGTTTTTGCATGAATTTTGGTATGCAGATCTCAATTTTTGCCATTGATGTCAAAGGAGGAGTGGAAAACAATGAAAATGAGGAATTCATCAAAGGGGGAGTATTTGAAATCACAAGTGTACATAGTAAGGGGGAGTTGTTCTAACACTTAGTCATTTTTCACTAAGTGTTGCCATCAATACCAAAGGGGGAGATTGTTGGCAAGAGACACTGCTAGGCATGTTAGGTGTTGTCATTGACGACAACTGAATCTATCTTACACATCTACATTGTATCATTTGATCATACCAGAAGTCAAGTTGCAGATTTGTCTATGCCCAGATAGACAAGAATAGAGCATATGACATGGTTCAACATTTTGGTCCGTATTTCTCCACAGGTAATCATATTGTGTTGTGGATCTGAGGGAATGTTAAGGGATGTCAGGGCTACCTAAATCCAAAGTTTTAGCCTTTGGTGATGAAGGGATTGAAAGTTACAAGCATTTGAGTATCATCTTTTGGTTAAACAGTTCAGTCTGGTGAAGAACAGGCTGAATTGGTGTTTAATCCTTGTGCGGATTAAGAGAGGTAGCTAGTTGAGTAATTTATGAGATTCAGTGGTATTGGCCGACATGCGTGGTGACTTGAATACATAGGTTTTGGTCCGCATTGATGTTTGTACATGGATTCAGCCGACAGAACAATGATCTTGAAAAAGTTTCTAAGTTTTCTTGAGGCCGACTGCAGTTGATGTAATTTCATGTTGTGGATATATATGATCGAAGGGTGTGAGCATTATGAGGTATGGATGTGTGAATATGATGTGATAGGTGCGAAGTGTGGTAGTATCAAGTGTGAAGCAAGGAGATCTGAGCTCTGAATCATGGCAGAATAGTGAAATAGGGAAGTGAGAGATGAAGTGTGTGAAGTCAGTAGACTGAGCTTAACTAGAATTGTGATCTTGCATTGTTAGATGCTATTCTTCAGTTCAAATATTCCAATGAACTCTTTGCAATTGATCTTGTAGGTAGTGAGCCTCCTTTAAGCAGTGAGCTCTGGGCAGTGTGCCTTCCCATTTGTAATACTTTTAACAGAGTATAAAATCTTGTGGGTTAACCCCCACCATGGTTTTTTCCTTAACTGGGTTTTCAGGTAAAAGTCCCGGTGTTCATGTGTGATGATCTTGTTGTTGTTATTATTAAGTTCATGCTTCTTTCTTTTGAATGTATGTGGAAAATAAATAATGGAACATAATAATAAGTTTTGCAGAACACTATGTCACCCCCCCTCTCAGTGTTCCTTAATTTCAACATTATTTCCCTAAGAGAAGGTGAGGACATATCATTACAACCCTACATGCATTTCTACTTCCAACTCTTTCAAGACATCTCTTTTCTAGTAAAAAATGCCAAGCCTATGAAGAACCATGTACATAAGTTCCAACAACTAATCACATAGCCCAAGGCCTCAAGTAACCTCCCTTATCACACTCTTCCCTCACATGTGAATGCATAAATCAAATTTTCTTGTAAAGAAATCTATCTGTGGTTTAGGTACATTTTGAAAGGATTGCATAGGAGTGAAATTTAAATTTGACAATGGGAAACACATATTGTTTCAAATTTGAATGGTGAAATAGAAAATGTCAAGGTCCAAATATTAACATTAGTAGCTATTATGGGTTTTATTCGAGTAGCTTTGTATGGAGAATATGATATCATGTTGTATGATTCTAGCATGGTATTGTATGTTAGACTCATGATATGATGTCTTAGACATGCTCTTTTGTATGGAGAATAGTCACTTCCTTCTTCATCGCACTAACTCCTTTTTTATGTAGCCCATTATTAGGGAATATCCAATATTTTTCAATAGTTTAACTAATTTTATATTATTCTAAAAAGTTATTGCATTTCCATTAAAGGACCTTTAACATATCCAGTGTACTTGGTGGTATTAACCTTGGTGAGCGATACTTCTACAACCAACAAGATAATTAAACTTTGAGGAGAAGAAAATTTTCCTTTTTAAAAAACCTAGCATTATATTATGTCCAATGGAGAGATAGTATACAAAATTTTCATTACTTATATCAATAAATAAAACTTAAACTACATGCACCAATCACAATTTGACTATAAGATTAGTTTATAGTAAGAAGATTTATTAAATATGATATGTGATTTAAAACAACAAATATATCACAATATTAATTAGATGGGGCTAAATAGTTGCCAACAAATTAGCAATCCTTGATAAAACAATCAACGATGGCAACAAGATTAGAAGCTTGGGCCACAATATGTGCATCCTCCACAATGGAAAACTCATTCACATGAAAATAATTCTCCACATTTTTTGAAACAATTGCGTCCACTATTTTCCCTATAATTATCATAACCTCGCAAAAATCCATCAATGTGTTTTGAATCAAATTGTCATCCACCATGGCAACTAACATCTTAGAATGCTTTAATCCATGGAGAGGTAGACCCTAAGGAAATGATCAACTCACATCCTCAACTAGTCAAAATAAGGACATGATCAACTATAGACCAAGAGGAACATCTAAAGAACTTTTGAAGAAAAGAGAAACTATAGGTAAAAGGAATCCATACAACTTTGTTGTGATACCTAATATTAGTGTATGAGCAAATAGAGAAGGAAAAATTAACAAGTCTAAATAACTTATTGAGTCTATCCTTGAATAGTCAATGGGAAGTTTCATTGAAGACATTAGGAGCATGTTAAAAATAATAGTGAATGCAGATAGCCTTGGGTCAAATGAAAAGCAAACTTCTAAAAAAAACACATTTATGCAATCTACTTAATCAACAAGCCAAATCCAATCTGACATTCTTCTACTTCCTCATATGTAGGGACTGTCACCCAATGGTGACATGGCCCAACTGCCTATGCATCTCATCCCACTATTGATCTATTCTTTCATGGTTATTGAGATTAGATTGCCCTATAAACCAAGTGTAAGTGCCTTATTGATTTTAGGTCATCTTCAACACACCCAAAGAATCCAACAATGCTATGATTCATAGTGATTTCCCAACAAGTTGATAGGGAGTGCATTCCAATCCCACGTGCTTGTTGATCCCTTGGAGCATGACAAAGGCACTGGATCTTACAACAAAAACTCAATAAGAGATGATGAATTTGGGCCTAAATTGATGTCTTCCTAATATGGACACAGGACATGGTGGGAGAAACAACGGTTCTGAAAAATAAATTGATGTTTTTAATTGAATATAAAAAAAAATTAATTCAACCATGGAAAACAAAAATGGAAATGTTACATTAGTGGTTGTTGTGGGTCTTGTCACTATATCCTGTACGTGCAATTTTGTATGAAGAATATGATATCGTATTTGTATGTTTCCAACATAATAATATATATTATTTTTCATGGGTATAAATTAGTAAAACCAAATAATTATGTTATTTTTAACCTAAACTTTTGATAGATACATTATTTCAGTTTGAATGTACAAAATGTTTCAAAAAGATCCATTACATTTAGTAAGAAACCCAAAATTTAAAACATATGAAACCATCACAACTTTTAAACTGAGAATGCCAAACAAATCAAATTCTACAATGTACTTCAATCTGAAGTCATTAAAAACTGAGCTAAACATTACAATTTGATAAGTGAATAGCACATATTATTGAATTCTTGACAATCAAGATTGGTTCATGTCATAATTTAGTAAGTCTCATCACAACAAACTCATTCAATTACAAAGCACTAATAAAAATAGTGGATTGAACTGTTAGTGAAGGAAAAACATAGAATTTACACAATCTTGGCAATGAGTAAACAAAATCTCACTTAGGGTTCAAGGTTCAAACCCCATCAAGTTGCGGGGGGGGAGCTATCAGTCATGTTCGTCAGTATCTCCTTTGAAAGCATTCAATCCAAAGGTGTTATTGTAGTGAAGTCGCTCCTGTCAAACCCCATCAAGTTGGGTCGTCAGCATCTCCTTCTTTGAAAGCATTCAATCCAAAGGTGTTATTGTAGTCAAGTCACTCCTATCAATCCCGCTCTAGGCATCAAGGAGCGATTGCCATAAAGCAAAAACTAATGTTTTTAAATCACCCACCCAACTTGGAGATCAGAAAACCAAAGGGAAAAGAGAAAGTAGAGAAACACTTTGGATATGTGATTCTCCATCATGGATCTGCCCCTTCCCTCCAATTGCATAAAATTGTTCTTTTGATGAAGCATCCCTATCTGACCCACTACCACTATAAAGGTATGAAGGTACTGATAAAAAAATAAAAATATACTCTATTTACTGAAGCTCTAAACATATACAACTTAGTGCTTCATCTTATTTTAATGCAGAGGCTCTGACAGGCTTATTTCCTTGGATAGATTGAGAAAATACATAGCAAATGACCACACCCTTTGAAGCAACTAGAGGCCACACATGATAGTTTGGTCCATAAATGTGCCTATAACCATTTATTTATATATTCATAAGCAAAATCCTCATCCATATCTAATCCATCAAGGAACCAGATCCTAACAAACTCACCCATAGTATATCTACACACGATGCAATGCTTATCCACTAGAAATTAGAGGATTGTATTGGGCTCAATCAAAGCCATTCGGAAAAATAGAATATTGGAAAACAAAAGTAATTTATCTTGAATGAAGGCTCCAAGATAAACAAGCAGCTATAATCAAGAAAAAATACCCATACCTAAGAGATGATGTTGGTACTGATTAGTTCATCTCAGAGCTATCTCGCCACTATTTAGGACATAGCACCTCCTGTGCTGCCAATCAATGCATTTCACCACACTCACTGCTTGGTTTGCACTTAGCACCATCACCACCACGGAAATGCCAAGAATAGTGGCTACCATGAACCAGATCCTACCCACGCCACTGTCTTTCTAGTTTTATATTTATTTAAATGAAATGTTTTTTCATGTAATTATTATTAATAAGTCATTTTTTTGTTTAGGTTCATAGTCTTATTTTTCATTTATATTTTTTTATCTCCCGTTTATATTTAATTTTATATATTTGGTCTTATTTTATTTCTATTAATATATATTTATATACTTGCATAATTTACTAGTCATTTATCAACCCATATTCATAGGTGTTTCTATATATTTACTCCGTATTTTGAAATTAGCATTCTAGTTTTAAGGTTCAATTTTGTGTAGCATAGGATTAACCTAGTCCCATCTCAATGCATGCTGAAATAAACTTCAAATTTAAAATTTAAAATTTGAGTTCAACTTTCCCTTGCATTTGTACTTAGTTGTTACGAGCTGACTTGATACAAATTCATGCAAATTATTAGTAGGTTTTTGTATTTAAGAGTATTCAATGTGCCATTAGAATATATGTCTGAGAAAGGGAGAGAAAGAATATAGAGCACACTTTGATTTCTAACAAGAAAGAACTCATCGCATCAAAATCATATAAGTTATCTACACACTTTTGAATGTTGTCTTCGAATATTCATTCAAAGCCACAAAGTCAACCTACAAGAATTTGACCATAGAAATCTTGTAGATTCTCAAAGATTATTGATGAACATTGTAGTCCTCACAAGGGTCTTAAAATATTAGAGATTGAGTTGAACTATAATTTGAAGGTTACCTTTTCTTAAATCAAATTTAAATGTTAGAGCTCAATTCTATGGTGATTGGGGTTGAACCTAAGGGGCTTGAAATCAAACTGATGGAACCATGTAAAATTTCTCTTGGTTCTAGTTGTTTCATGCCAATCCTGCAATATACAATCTAGGGTTTACCTATGGAGAACATTGAATAATACCTTTTAAAACCCTAAACCCTAGTTTTTCTTCAAAACAAGTGGAGAAGATTACTTTGTTATATTTTCAAGTTGACTGTTGATAGTCGGTAACAGGTTCTTTGAGTTACTAGGCCATGTATCTAGACTCCTTGTTAACCGGCCCCTTGCCATGCAACCTACTGCTTCTGGCCCTATAAGTACAAAAATCACACACTGCCTCCATGAGGACCCCTATGATGAGTCAGATCCTTGTCACATACATGTAAGCGTGAAAATAAATCATTTGGGCAGTAGGCCTTTTGACGACATGTCCTCTCTTCTTGTTTTGTGTCTTTTCTACATTGTCATTTTTCCTTCTTCTCCTTCTTTCCCATTTGCGATGCTTTTTGACACTTGTTGCGACACTTGTCGAACTCATATAAGCTTCACACAAGTTTCTCTTTGCTTAGTTTCATTTTGTGCATTTAGCTTAGTTTGTTTTGTTTTTATGGATTTGATTCGTGCTCTATTTTGTGTGCTCTCATACCTACAGGTTCAAACCGACAAAAACAAGCAACTAGTCAAACTCGAACAATCCATGGTAAGTTCTTCATTATAGTTTTCATTATTCATTTTGATACATTTATATGCCAGACTGATACTAGTTATTACAGGTACAAATTGCAAAAAATTGACAACAAGTAAGGCCTAGTTTGGGAATGGTGTCTATCTTTCATGTAGACTATTGTCCCCGAAGGGGACAAACATTTAAGCATAAAAATCATGCACTACCTCCATGAGGACCCCTATGATGAGTCAGATCCTTGTCACGTACATGTAAGCATGAAACTAAATCCTTTGGCAAGCAGACCTCTTGACGACATGTCCTTTCTTCTTGTTTTGTGTCGTTTCTACTTTGTCATTTTTCCTTCTTCTCCTTCTTCCCTGTTTGCGATGCTTTTTGACACTTGTTGCGACACTTGTCAACTTGTGTTTTCTGGCTTGCGACCTTAATCCTAGACCTTGTGAGTGTCTTGTAGGTGAATTTTCACCTCTCCCCTTTGTATTTCGTCCAATGCACCTCATAGATGCCTTCTAGAGGTCTCCTGATCCCTCTCCTACTTCCCCAGGAAATCTTGTAGACGCAAGTGGAGATTTGGATTCTTCCTCGTGATTGACCTGTTTCTTGATGCAGAAATCACCTTTTTCCTCCCTCTTTCCTTCTGCCACCCTGATTTCTGCATTCTACACCTTTTCACCCTGGATCTCCCCGGGCGACCCATGATCTCCCTAGGCAACCTTGTCTGACAAAAGTGGCGACCCTGTCATCTTTTGTCCCGTAGAAAAATTAAAGTTTCTCTTGCATTTTTGCTCTATTTTCGCCCATTTTTCTTCCTGTTTGCATGATTTTTGATCCTTGATATAGAGTTAATTATTTTAGGCACTCACACATGCATAATTAGCTCTATTTGATCTCAAATTAACTCTCCAATCAATCTCATGCATTTCCCCTATCTCTTCTTCTTCTTCAGTGATAAGCTATCATTGCTTCATCACTCTCCTTGTTGAGTTCACTGGGCAATCAACCTTGTTAACTCCCCAATCTATTCTTGTTAACTCATCAATCAAATGAGTTAACTCTTCAATCCAATCCCTTCTTCTAACCTATAAGTACCCCCCTTCCTCAAGCACAAAGGGAGGCAAATTCATTGTGCACGAGCTCTTGCCAAGTTTTCCCTCCAACCCAGCATCCATATGCTCAATACAGGACATAAGTGCCTTTTATTTTCTTTGTTTCAATCAAGCAACATCACACTACTTAATTATCAACCATTGTTCTCAATTCAAAGCTCACATCGAACTCATATAAGCTTCACAAAAGTTTCTCTTTGCTTCTTCGGGTCTTTTTGTCGTTGAGAGAACCAACTACCATCACAAAAGGATTCGAGGTTGCCTACACAAGGATCATTGAGGGATAGTGGAATCTTCAAATCTTCATCTATTCAGGTTCTTTTATTGCTTTCATAGTAATTAGGCAGTCATCTTGCTCTTGGGAATAGTAACATACTTACATTTTCCTTGATAGATTAGATCTTGCATGCTAGGTTAGTTATTTTTGCATTCCTAGATCTACTTTGTTAGAAAAAGAATCTTTCCTTTTTATTAGATTAAATTGCATTGAAAACACCAAAAACTCACAAAAACATAGATTACACATTGCATTTGAAAAAGACATATAGGATTGCATACATATTTCTTTCATAGATTAGAAACATTTTCCTTTCCATAAATACTCTAAAAAATACCAAAAAGATGCATTGCATGTCATTTAGCTTGCATTCATATAAAGTAGACAGCATCGAAAACCCTCTCAATTCCATCACAAGGTAAATACGGTTCAAGAGACCTTAAACAAACCCTTGATTTCATCACAGGGTATAAACAAATTCAAAATCCAAGTCAAACACTAGGTTGACAAATCCTAGGTCAAAAGCCCTAGATCTAGTTAAAGTTAGCAATCACATAATTTCCTCTACCTAATTCACGCATGCATTTAGGAGTGAGAGGAAAGTGGGTGAGAGCTGTCTAAGACGAGATCGAGGAGATCCATCTGTGACCACAGCAAGAAACACACATTCCACTAGAAGAGGATCCATTTGTTCTCTTGTTGATTGAGAAAATTAGGCAATTGTGATTACACATAGCCTTCCTCAGAGACATAGAAACAAGAGAAACCATCAACGAGAACAACCATTTTCCCACACAAAGGTTGAATTCAAGGAATCCAAATAGAAGAAGAAAGACTAGTGACCCTTCGGGTCATAGGGTTATCTCAACCACCACAACAATTGAATAAAACATACAACAAAATGCACAACAACAAAGGCCACAAAACTTGTCAACCCCCCTTCATGAAGTCCATCTCTCCAACGAGCCAGACCCCCGCCATGTCTCGCCTCCTCTTGACTGGCTAATTCCACATGAGCGAGAGTGATGTGCATACTGAGATCTGACCCGACAGCCTCCAAGCAATTGGAGTCATGATTTCGAGCGTACATATTTTGGTGAACCCGATGTGAACTATAGAATCTTCCAATCTTGTAGTTTGCATTGCCATTGCAAAAGCATTCCAAAAAATTTCAAACATTCCTTCATTTATTTTCATAGCCATTTTAACTTCCAACCTCTGTGCCACCATCTTTTCCATTTATTCTGCAGTGTCTATGGCACCCCCGAATATGACAGAACAGGACTTGAACTAGGGAAACTTTCCCTCAAACGAACCTAAAACACCTTCTTTTGATAGGTATGTGCCACCTCATATAGATGCACCTATTACCAACTATTACGACTATGAAGACTCTGACTATGAACATGAGCCAAGACAGTCCAGGTGCTCTCTATCCTTCAATAACCTAGCTTGGGAAAATGACTCAGCCATACCAAATGCTCCCCATAAAGCTAGAAGGGTAAGATCAGAAATATGTCGACCAGAACAACCTTCCACAAGTACATCAAACACTCACCTCAATGAAGAGGTCAGAAGGTTGGAAAGGCATTTATAGGAAACCAAGGATGCTCAAGAAGCATTAAGGATAACCTTGGAAGAAGAACAAAAAGAGAAGGCCGCACGAGAGGAAGCCCATCGCTATGAAACTAGTCGAAGAGAACATCCTACAAATGAAGAGAACCCTAGAGATGCAACTCCTGCAGATGTAATCGTAACCTTAGTGCAAAGAACTGGGATCCTAGAAGCAAAACAAGCCACTCTAGAGAAAAGAAAAAAATCTCACGAACAGGACCAGGGGGCATCGCAAATCCTCTTTACCTTAACTACTGATCATGACATGCTAGCAACAAGACTTGTCTGAATGGGAATCCTCTTATTCAGAACAATCCAATGAATCCAATGATGGGTTATCAAAACCCACCCACAGGGTTGTTACTAACAACCCCGCAATCTCAAAGTTCTTTCCTAGGAACATACCTTGAATATCTAAAGGAGCCGCTAGACCAGAACATAAGGAGTGTGCAACTACCTCGGCCATTACCTGATCTCCTAAAGTTCAAAGGAGAGGGAGACCCAAACTCTGACATCAAAGCTTATACTACAGCCATAAGGCAACTCTTTCACCTTGGGATGGAGTTGTCGTGAAGATCTTCCCAAAAATGCTTGAAGGCATCACCCTGGATTGGTATTATCATCTGCCAGAGGCTTCTATCTACTCATTTAGACAACTGATTGGAGAGTTTGTCATGGAATTTGACATGAACAAACTCGTAAAGATAGGAATTAGAGAGTTCCTCATGATGAAACAAGAACCGAATGAATCCATAGCACATTTTGTCACCCAATGGAGACAAGTGCTCTACTCTTCAACTAGTGCTCCTAACATGAACCACTGAGAACTGTACGACCTCTTCTTGCATGCCCTTAACAAAGACATGAGAGAAGATGCCCAAAAACTACCATACAAATCCTATTAGGAAGCATTGGAAAGTGCCTTAAGAATTGACCAAGCCACCATCGACAGTGGTAGGAAGGTCTATGGTTCAAACGGAAAAACAACAAAAGAAGACATGGGAAATAACACCTCTGTAGTAAAAATTATCAAAAACAACAAGAATGCGACCACAGATGGGGTAACAGATCAACCCCCAGTCAAAAGGATAAGAGATGATTACAATGGGAGAGATTATTATCCTCCTAACGTAAATGCCATAGATCGGCCTAGGAACAACGGGTATTACCCTCAAGATAACTATCAAAGCTGGAACTGCGACAGAAATGGGAATGGAAATGATGGGAGGTATGATAGACCCTCTTATGAATACAACCAATGTTGTGCTTTTCATAGAGCAAAAGGACACAACACAGAATCTTGTAGGGAATACAACATATTCATAGAAAAGCTTTCAGAGGATAAGCAACGCTTATTCATAGAAATGTTCTTGAACCCGCAACAGATCATCCTTGACATTAAAAATGCAAGACAAAACTAGGCTCCCATAGCACCTCAAAATGCAAACATGATGATTTATCAGGAACCGTTCCCTACACATAAAAACATGGAAACAACAAATCAAGATAAAGCAACCCAAAATAGTAATCCCAAAGTCCCACCTCAACTAGGACCAAAAGGAGAAACTAAGTTGATGGGATTGGTTGAGATCATGCACAATGAAGAAAAAGGGGAGAATCACGAGGAAGACAATGAGCAAATCGAAACATGTGAAGGTACCATTTCGGTAGTTGAGCTGACACCAACTCCTATCGGGCCTTATGAACTCATAGAGGACCTAAAGAAGACATCTGCTCACATCTCATTCATTGATTTGCTCAGAAACTCCCCTTCACACCGCTCAGCTTTGTTGAAAGCCATAGGCCTAAGATATCTTTACCAAATCACACCGCCACCAAGTGAATAAATCAATCATGTAGACTACGATCTTTCCCCACCAAACTTGGAACTTAAAGATCCAAGGTTCTTCTTTGATTAACAACAGATGCCCTCTAAGGTAGAATTAACCAAAAAAGGAGACACCGCACTATATCTTCAAGTTTGGGTCTATGATAGGGATTTTTTTAGTGGCGAATCTTCACCAATTGGTGAATAGTTCAATCTGGAAATTCAAATTTGGCAAATATATTGCAACTAGCGAGGGGCTAAATCGCCCGATTTTTACAAAAAAAAAAAATTCTTGGTTAAATTGCCAAAGAATTATTTCTGTAATTTTTCCTAGGCTTTCCAAAGTGACTAGATGATGAAAGCTGGATGCGAAGAAGTTTTTTGCTCTGCATATTTTTGAGAATGGCCACCATTGTCTCTCTAGGGTCATACTGTGCTCTAAGCGCAGGAAGTATAGCCCTTTTTTCTTTCTTCTTGCAATACACCCGCATTTATTGCGGCTTTTTGGCCATTTAAATGCCTCTTATCACTTCTAACCCAACATTTGTTGATGGTGTTGGTGGTTCTTCAGCTCTGAATAATGGCTCCTCCACTAACCAAGCATCCCTAGAAGTTTGTTCTAAAGGTGTTCCATGAGGTAAGCCCTCAGACCCTCCTCCTGATGTGATCTTACCATCACAGGAATTTGATACTGCTTGTTTATGGTTAGAGCAACATACTCTCATTGGTTATTTTGTAGGGAAAACTCCCCCCTGAATCTATGCTCAAAGAATGGGTCCAAAAGGCTTGGGTCCCTCATGGGTCCGCCTTGATATGGTCCAGAATCTAACAAAAGGCTTTTTCCTTTTCCGCTTTACGGAACTTAGCCATGTTCAATCTATTTTGAACCATGGCCCTTGGTATGTTTGGTCTTCCCTATTGGTCTTCCAATAGTGGACACAAAATTTTTTGGCCTCTGATGATACCAAACACAGAGTTCCTGTGTGGATTAAGTTCCCTGGTTTGCCTTTGCCCTGTCTATACTTCTTGCATGACATTGCCTCCTCTTTAGGAAGAGTTATTTGTGTTGAACCTGATAGGTTCTTTCAAGTACACCCTCAAAACCATGTCTGTGTTGAGGTGGATCTTTCGAAAGACCTCAAGGAATTTATTTACATTCAAATTGGCCCCCTTTGGCACACCCAGAAAGTAACATACTTCAATTTGCCCAATACTTGCTATCGTTGTCAGTCAGCAGAGCATAAAATTAGGAATTGTCCTCTTGCTGTGCCTAGAACCTGGGCTCCTCTCAAGGAGACTGTACAGGCACACCCTGTAGCAAACCATGTAGCAACTCTGCCCAAGGAGGTGGTTTCTAAACCAATGGACACTTGGGCCACTGTTACCAATCGCAAACATAGAGTGAAACCCTCTGCGGATGTTCTTAAACCCTCTGAAGCAGTTAAAGAGGTTTCAAAGCTTTCTGCGATTGGTGGGAAGGACAACAATAAAAGTCCTCTTGTGTTTCCTTCACAGCAAACATCACTGCCAAGGGCAAGAGCCCATGTCAATTCTTCTATGGCACCTCGCAGGTGCTCTCATAGCCGTGAGCTTCCTGAGGAGGGAGAAATTGTTCAGGACCTTAAAAAACATCAAATCCCTCCTCTCCAATTTGGGTCAAACCCCACCGACTTTCTTCAGAATAGTTTTGCTTCATTTGGAAGCCTAGATTCTGGGGTGATGGTGGAGGATTTTAAATGAATTTTCTCTCTTGGAATGTTAGAGGTCTCACTGACCTCTCTAGGAAGTACTATGTTCATGATGCTCTCCATCATTATGTTTCTCTTGATGTTCTATGCATGCAAGAAGTTAAAGTTGTTAGTTTCAGGATACACAACTGAGAGGGGGGGCTGAATTAGTTGTGTCAAAAACTTTTCTTTTATTAACCACTCAAATCCTTCTTATAATTCAGCAGCATAATAATAAATCAATCATGAAAACACGATGCAATAGAAACATATTAACACATATGACACCGAGATTTTAACATGGAAAACCTGGTTAAGGGAAAAACCATGGGGTGACTAACCCAAGATTGTATTCTCTATTAAAATAATAAGAGGAACAAAATGGCACATGCCAATTAGGGCTCATTGCCCGAGCACACTACTCACAAGAGGCTCACTGCCTACAGGAGACACACTGTCTACAGAATAATAAATCTTACATTCTTAAACTGAAGAATATTATCTTCACCATGCTTGAGTCAGTTCCATTTAAGCCCAATGCTTCTGCTTTGCCTTTCACACTTCTCCTTTCTACCACACTTTCATCTCATCCAAGTTACATTTGAAGTGACTTCACAACTCTTATTTATACAAGACATTGACTTTGGGATAATCATCAAAGTTGGCAAACCTTACAGAGCAAATACAAAAATACAACTTGATTTGTTACAAAAGACTTCATGTGGATCACCACACTGTTGGCCACATATATCTAGGACCCAAATCTCCCTTGAGGAACACATCACGCTTCATAAAACATCTTCTAGATTATCCGCAACAGGGGCAAACCATCTGGTCGGCTAGGACTGGGAAGAACACCATTACCCGGAGGTAAATCTTCAATTACAAGCTCAATCTTCAATGCGGACCGCCAACATAGACTGGACATAATCTAGAGACCCCCACAAGCTTGCCTAAATCATCAAGAACATTTGCACCACTTCTGCTTACTGAAATCATTCTCTTCTTCATCTAGAACCTCAAGAACATAGTTTGCTACCACTGTCATATTATTATAGATGCTTGCAGACCTCTAGACCACGAACCAATTGAGTTTTCAATTCTCATTGACTTCCTAAATACTCCATCAAATCCGTAGAACAAGATATTGCATTTCTAGATCTTACTGGACCTATTTGTGTCACTCTATCACTTCTAAACATCTGCCAGAACCAGTTTTACTAATATGCTCATAACTTCTTCAAATCTTCATGCAGACCTCTCAAATCTTTACTGGATCACCTTTAGACACTTATCTACAAACCCTTTGATTCGTATCCTCTGATCTTCATCTTAGCTAGGATCTTCACTTCATAGATTTTCACTGTCTTCATTGTTCTTCTCTATTTCTGATAGGACTAATTTTCTCAATATCCTCAGCACACAACTCATCCAATCCTTGACATCAATGTAACAGGAGTATGTTGACATCAATGACAACACCGGTTAGGCCCATACTTACAACAATCTCCCCCTTTGTCATTGATGGAAACATATGATGTGAAAAATTGTTTTAACCATCATGACAAGAACTTTCTCCTTACTGACTGACATAACTCCCCCTATCAGCAACAACCATTCACGTGTCTTCTCTTCTTCTACTACTCCCCCTTGGATCAACAACCACATTTGTTTTTCACATGTCTTCTCTCCCCCTTTGACATCAATGGCAAAGGGCACATACATACAACAACTTCTCATGTTTTAGACTCATACTGACTGCTCCCCCTGAGTACCAGCCACCTAGCATCAATCCGGACCACAAGATATGACTATGAGATCTATCGGACTGATGCACATCAGTGCACCTTAATTCAGAATTGGAGGGGTAATAACCCCTAACTTCTCCCTGAGATACTCAAAAGAGTCCTTAGATATAGATTTAGTAAAAATGTCTACAATTTGATCCTTAGAGGGGACAAATTCCAATCTCACTTCATTCTTGTTCACCTACTCTCTCAAAAAATGAAATTTGATGGATATATGTTTTGTCTTGGAATGTAACACCAGATTTTTTGAAATATTTATTGCACTTGAGTTATCACAGAAGATTGTGATAGGTTCCTCGTACTCCACTCTGATGTCTCTTAGTATTTGCTTCATCCACAATACTTGAGTGCAACTGCCTACTGCTGCAATATATTATGCTTCTGCAATGGATAAAGATATTGCCTCTTGTTTCTTTCTTAACCAAGAAACAATCTTTTCCCTAAAAAGAATGCTCCACCACTAGTACTCTTCCGGTCATCCATATCTCTTACCCAATCCGCATCTGTATATGCATGAAGAGAGAAATCATGATCTCTAGGATACCATAAACCATACTCAACTATTCCTTTTAGATATCTGAGAATCTTCTTGATTGCCATGACATGAGATTCTCTAGGATCAGCTTGGAATCTAGCAACAAGACCAACAACATTCATAATGTTTGGTCTAGCTTGAGTAAGATACAATAGTCCTCCAATCATTGACTTGTACTTTTTCTAATCAGCCTTAGGAGAGTCATCATCTTTGCTCAGTTTACATCCGGTTGCCATGGGAGCATTCGTTGGTTTTGAATCTTCCATTCCAAATTTCTTCAATAATTCTTTCACATATTTGGTCTAAGATATGAAGTTTCCTTTCTTTGTTTAAGTGATTTGTAGACCCAAGAAGAAATTTATTTCCCCAAACATAGACATCTCAAATTCACTTTTCATTTGATTTGCAAAAGTCTTGCACATACTATCTCTTCCTCCAAAAATAATATCATCAACAAATACTTCAATAATCAAGATATTTTCATGTTCAATCTTGAAGTATAAGTTACTGTCAGCAGTACCTTTGTTGAAACCAATCTTCAAAAGATGCTTATCTAGTCTTTCATACTAGGCTCTTGGGGCTTGTTTGAGTCCATTCAGTGCTTTCTTCAACTTGCAGACCATATCACCATGATCAGACAATTGAAATCCATCCAGTTGTTCAATGTATACTTCTTCATCCAAGTCACCATTCAAGAAGGCTGTCTTGACATCCATTTGATATACATTGAAATCCTTGAAGGTAGCAAAGGCAAGAAATAATCTGACTGCTTCAATTATTGCCACCAGAGCAAAAGTTTCTTCAAAATCAACTCCTACTTGGGAATAACCCTTACAGACCAATCTAGCTTTGTTTCTGACTACTTCACCATCTTCATTCAGTTTATTCCAGAAGACCCATTTGGTTCCAATCACATTTTTGTTTCTAGGTCTGGGAACAAAATCCCAAGTGTGATTTTTCTCAATTTGCATCAGTTCTTCTTTCATTGCTTTAGTCCAGCTTTCATCATTGCATGCTTCATTCACTGTCTTTGGTTCAATTTTTGAAATCAAACAATACTTTTCTGAATCTTGAGCAATCTTTCTTCTTGTTTGAACACCTTTTCTTTTATCACCTATGATCTGATTTTCAAAGTGATTCAGTTTTAAATACCTGGGAATTTTGGGAGTTTCTTGCATTTCTATTTCTTGAATAGGTTCATTCAAACTTATCTCTTCTTCTTGATTCTCCGGATCAATCTAGATCTAAATTTTAGAAGGGGCTTGAATTAGAACATCATTCTGATCATCTTCATCATATTCATAAAACCTTGAGAGTTTTTCAACACCTTCATCAACCTTTACATTTGTACTTTCTATAATCTTTCTCAATCTCTTGTTGTAACACCGGTATGCTTTGCTTTGAGTAGAATACCCCAAGAATATTCTTTCATCACTTCTAGCATCAAATTTGCCAAGGTTTTCATCTCTTTTAATGTAACATTTGCTAGCAAAGACTCTGAAATACTTCACCATGGGAGTGATGCCAAACCAAAGTTCATAAGGGGTCTTACCAGTATTGTTTCTGATTTGTACTCAATTAAGGGTATAGACAGTCATGCTTACAACTTCTCTCTAGTAGATCTGAGGAACATTTGCTTCCATCATCATGGTTCTAGATGCTTCCTGGATGGTCCAGTTCTTTCTTTCTACTACTCCATTCTGCTGTGGAGTCCTCGGAGCAAACAACTATCTTTTTATCCCATGTTTCTCTTAGAATTCTATGAACTCTCTGGATGTGAATTCTCCACCTCTATCAGACCTGAGACATTTTATGTTCAATCTGGTTTCATTCTCTACCATAGCTTTGAATATTTTGAATTTCTCAAGAGCCTCAGATTTTTCTTTTAGAAATGTTACCCACATCATCTGGGAGTGGTCATCAATTAATAGCATGAAGTATCTATCACCTTGTAAGCTTCTGATTCTTGTCGGTCCACATAGATCAGTATGAACTAAGTCCAACAATCTGGTAGAAGATTGTTCTTTACTTTTGAATGCGACTCTGCTCTATTTACCCAACTAACATTCCTTGCACAAACTATTAGAGGGTTTCACAAGTCTTGGAAAATCTCTTACAGCCTGAGTGTTGCTAATCTTGATGATATTATCAAAGTTCACATGACAAATTCTCCTATGCCACAACCAACTCTCATCAATTTGAACAAATAAACAACTTTTGCCAGTGCCAACCAAGTGGAAGATGTTACCTTTTGTTTGTGTACCGGATGCAATCTCTATACCAAAACTTTCAAAGATCTTACATTTTCCATTTTTTAATCAGAGATCATAGCCTTTGTCCACTAACTGTCCAATATTGAAAAGATTGTGCTTTAAACCTTTAACATACAACACATCACTGGTTTTGTTCCTTCCATCAAAAGAAATAGTTCCTCTACCTCTGATTTTGCCAGCAGAATTATCACCAAATTTTACAACTCCTCCTTCATATCTTTCCAAATCTATAAACTTGTTTTTGTCACCTGTCATATGGTGTGAGCATCCACTATCAATCATCCAGTCATCCTTTTCTTCAACTTGCGCAGCCAGAGCTTTTTCTATCATTTTATGATTGACAAATTCAGAGGACATTTGATCTTCTTCCTTGATGGCAATAAACACCCAATCACTTCCAGATTTGTTTCCTGTCTTTGATTCATCATCTGTGACTCCTTCATCATCATCATCTTCATGAACATAGCAACACTTCTTTTGAAATATTGATCTATTAGGGTTTGGATTAGAAAATCTATTCGGACACCTCAAGGCAAAATTACCAATCTTATTGCTGTTAAAACATTTAAAAGGCAATTTTCCTTCATACTTACTGGATCCTCTTGGCAGTCTTTTTGCAATGAGGGCCTCAAATTGTTCAGCTTATACTTCATCTTCTTCCAGATCTTTCCTTTGCTTTCTCATACCAAGATGATTTTCTTGAGGAACTGTCTCCTGGATCATATCTTTGTTTGCCTTTTGTAGAGGCACTAGCTTTGAATGCAGATTCAGTCTTGGGAAGTGCATCTCCAAAATCACCTAACTCAAATGCAGATATCTTACCAACCAATTGATCCCTTGAGATAGTTGTCAAGGATCTGATTTCCTCAATAGAAGCAACATTGTGTTTGTAAGTAGGAGGTAAGGATATGCGAACCTTAGCAACAATTTCATCTTCATCCAGAATTCCACTAGCACATCTGATGTGTTGTGTGGTTACACATCATGCCCCATTTTGACTTGACAAAACAGGGACCCAACTTTTCTGCTTGGCTTGACTTGCGTTTTTCTACTTTCAGCGGTCTGGTAAAAGTAAGTCATGTAGGTGATCTTGCATAAGGAAGCTGGGTAAGTCATCATGATGAGGTTAATTAGTCAAAGTTAAAATCTCATGTCAATAACCTCATAGTTGGAAAGAGTACAAAATTTCATGCAGGTTTGCCTTTTGGATCACCCTAATATTCCTTAGAAAATGAAAGTTATGGCAAGTCAAAGTCTTGGTCAAACCTGATATTCCTGGGGGGGTCATATTTCTTTACATCAGTCATCTTATAAAAGATCACCCTGATCCAATTTTATCACCCGATAATCATTTGGTCCGGAGTTCTAGACATCAATTTTACGTGATAGTGGTATTACCCATCAAACAACTTCTTATATTTTGCGGGGGTCATATTTTGAATATCACCTGATATTTCAAATATCACCCTATCTTTCGAATATCACCCTATCGCAAAATATCACCCTACAACCAATATGCAGATGACGTCATCCAATCCTGATGAATAAACAAAATCACTCTAATGATGACGTCATCATCCTTTTTACCTCGCGGAGGTATATTTCCAGTGATCACCCTTTTTTCATAACATGACGGTGACGTCATCCTGATTTTACGAAAGGGGGTCACTTTAGTCTTGAGGGGTCATATCTTAAACATCACCCAATCTTCCGAACATGACCTGATATTTTGAATATCACTCGATATTCTAAATATCACCTGATCTTCCGAAGATCACCCCCTCATCTTGCCCCATGCCATTTAATGCACATAAATGCAGTAGGTGGATTCCAGCTGATTGCGAACACGATGCAAACACCTGGCAGCATCCGTGGATTCATAGCAGAAGCTCAATGGTTTTAATCAATCTAACCTCGATTTTCCCTAATTTACCCTAAGAATGAGATTAAAAGTGAATTTATAGGGTCATTTTACATTTACCTTGTGAAGAAACGAGATTTTACAGAGCGCAAAACATTCAAACCCTCGTATGACCTACCTGCGGACGCAAATAGCTTACAGTAGAATGGAGCACATGATTATCACTGGTATCTGAACCTCTTTTCCATAATCATTTGCTTAATCTAGGAGAAAAATGTAATCAGGTAAGTAATTAGAAACCCTCCTGTTGTCATTTTTTGTAATATCCAGGTAGTAAGTCCTTTTATGGTTTAGCTCTATAATTAGGCATATCATGATGAAATGAAGATTAATAAGTATAATATGTATGATGTTGTAAGCGTATAATGTTGTATATGCATGCATGTGGATATTGTTGTAAGACCAATCATGTTCATTGCAGGAACCTATGGCGGACGTCAGGAAAAACAAGTCTGATTCAAAATTTCTTAAGCCTATGTTTGCCCAACCTGAGAGAGTACAGTTCAAATATGGTGTCATCGGAGATACCCACCAGGGAAACACAGATTTGGCAGCATGGTTAGCCAAGATGGGTGAAGATAGAGAAAGTAACCTAATGGATGACATTTTTGTATCAGGAATGTGGTATGCAGTTGGATTTCTGTATTCTATGGAAACTCTAGAATTAATAGTAGAGTGTGCCAGAAATTACAACCCTAAGATGAGGCAAGTGGAAAAACATGGAAGGGTATATGCAGATCTATCCATAAAAGGGATTACATCTACTTTCAACCTTCCTGTTGGAAAAAAGGTAGTTAGCATGGATCTAAAGAAATTAGAGATTGAATATACAAATAACAAGAAGACTGCAAGAAATATGATGTACCAATGGAGAGCAAAGAATAGCCCTTACACTACCTCTGCCAAATTACTAGTGCACATGTACAAGTTTGATTTTGATAATGGGTATCAGTATATGATTTCCCTGCTCAATAGAATGACAGGCCAGCCTAATGCTGGAAGTTTCAAGGATTGAATGTATGGGATTATAATGATGTACATTTACACAGATAACAAGCCATTATGGGCTAAGATCATCAGTGATGCCCTAGATGAATAGCTGATGAACCTAGGGGGCCTGGATTATTCGTTTTATATGACTTCATATATTGTATATTCGTGTGCTTATAAAGGTAGATTTGATGCACTCACTACAGTTGGAAAGATTGGAGGCAATATTAATGATGCCCATAGATGGGACCATTATCCTCAGTTGCAAAGAGCACACTATCTCCCTAATTACAAATTAATGAATGATGCATTTTCTATGCATCTGGTCAGAACAATGGAGGAAGATAGAACTAAAAGACTGAGCATGGAAGCTCAGGAAGTTATATATAGACATGGTGCCTAGTTTATCCAGTTTGCCACATTTTCCTACATCAGAGTAGAACGATTTGAAGGACAACCACTAATGCTTCCCAGGTACCCTACTGATGGGGTAGTCCTGATGGAGTTTCTAAGACAGATATCAATAATACTGGATGCATATAAAGCAAACAATAAGATACCTCCAATATTGTTTCCAGTAATTATAGGGTGGTACATATGCCCTGATTCAGATGGCATAAAGAAGGCCATAGGTGGTCTGAACCTGATGAACCCATAGCCATTCCCATTGGCTAGATCATATGAGCCCTATGGAAGAATGCAGAAGAACATGGGGAAGCCCATCCATAAGAAACACTTAGAGGATTTCTGGACTGATTGTGAGGATGAAGCTAAAGTAAGAAGAAGAAAATATCAAAGGCTCACCCTCAATCAGATAAGGACATTTGACATCATCCCAGTGTCTGCACAATTGAAGAAAGATGATGGCAGGTTATTGTTAGATGAATATGAAGAGAAAAAGGTGTATAATGACACCATTTCAGCCCTTGACCTAACACAGCTTGAAGACATTTCATTGGATAGGTTTACAGGTGGGGTGCTGCAGTTGACCCAAGCATGGGTGGATAAACAAATAACTATACATAAGAAGAGGGGGATGGCCATCACAGTAGATAACAAGAGGAAAAGGAAGGAGATTCATGATGAGGGATATGATGACTTTCTTAGAGAGAAGAGAAAATATAATGGAGAAAGGCTGCCACCCCAGAAACAAGGAAAAGGAACTCCCAGAGGGAAGAAGAAACCTGATGATACACCTAAGGGGGTAGTTGTTGAGAGAATTGATATACCAGCTGAGGATGCATCTACATCAGGACAAGCATCAACCTCATCTGCACCACCTCTAGAGGATAAACAAAAGACCAAAAGGATCCTGAGGCCGGCTGTGGATACTGCAAAAATACAAGATCAAGGCCAAACTTCACAATAGTATATAGAGAAGGACATTCTTATTGAAGAAGAGCCTGCAGAAGATAACCCCATGATGGTCACTAGGAAGAGGAAAGCAGTATCTCTAGTAACATCAACCCCTAAAAAATAAAGAACACATATGAGGGGTGAAATAAGACATGACCCTATAATATTAAGGGGAGCTCGTAGTGAAGTGTTCAGAAAAGAATTGCAACATGATGTGCCACTTCCTACCATAGTTCAATTTAAGACTGAGAAGGCTGAGGAGGAAGCAAAAGAAGCCACTAAAGCAACTCAAGGTGGTCCTTTCTCATTGGAAGAGACTTTGGAATTATCAAATGATGAGGTTGTATAGAATGTGATTTCTTAGCAAATAGAGACCCTCACTTCTAACACTCATATGACTCCACAAGGAACCCCATCCTCGCAAAGGGTGATACTAGAAGAGTTGAAGCAAACAGAACAAGAGAAAGAAGATAGTCCAAAGAGGGCAGCCCAACAAATAGGGCTTGATAAGTTAGTTGATCAGGTAACTATCCCTGCAGTGATCGACCTAATACATAGGGAGGATGTAAGTATTGAACATCAAGCAGGTACACTTGAGAGAACATAAAATGTTGAAGAAGTCAAATAGAAAGAAGTGGAGAGCCACACTCCAGATTCAGGTTAGCAACAACAGGAAATACCTGCTGAACCTAAGATTGTAGAAGTCCAAGAAAATGGCGGTGAGGATAAAGATACATCAACCGACCATACCCCCAGGACTCAAGAAACCTCAGGTAATAAAGATATGTCATGTCATGATGACCTAAAGATCCAGGAGGTAGATACAACAGGTGCGGATCATAAGGTGATCCAATTTAAGGTAGATGCACCTAAGTCAGATACAATGATATCCACGGATATTAATATACCTCAGGATGAGGAAATTACCAAGGTGGATGAAACAAAAGAAGATGAAGTGCAGGATCAACTACAGGATCATCATGTGGATGCACTACAAGATCCTCCACCGCAAGAAGAGACTCCTCAAGAGGAGGAAGTAGAACAAGATCACCCTCATGAAAAACATCATGAGGAAGAAATCAAGACATCCCCTTCTCCATCGAGAAATAAGAACGATACTAGAGTCAGGGTGGACATGATGATGGTGATGATAGACGACAGGGATCTAGAGCCCAAATACCTCAATGGCTCGAGAAAGAAATAAGTACAGAATCTGGTTTTGAAATTCAAGAGTTTGATGTTTCGACATTATTTTCAGAAACCATCATGAAGCCAAAGAGGAAGGCTAGATTAACCTCAGCCATCACAAGAGATCCTACTATGGGTAGAAGGACCACCCAGGTAGCCCTTCCCATTGTTGAAAAGGAAAAAGGCAAGATCACCCTAGAAGAATTCTAGATTAGCACAGTGGATTTGGGGTTTGCCAATGAAGAACAAGAAGGTTAGGAAGGGAAGGATATAATAGATTCTTTAACCCAAAGGGTGAAGAGAGAAAAGGAAAAGAACAAGCAGCATGAGGAGCACATTGCCCAGCTACATTCATACATAAAAGGGTTAATTAACCCTGATCATATACCATCATATCAGGCAGTCCCATTGACTGTAATTTCTCAAGAAGAGGTTAATAAATTGGACCTCATGAGGCATGAGTAAGTGATCATGAGAAAATGGATGTCATCAGCACTGAACGGAGCTGAAGAAGTAGTGGGCGCCTCTTTGCAGAGGTGGAATTCTTTGAGTATCTCCAGGAAGAAAGTCATTAAATTATAGACTGAGGCCGGAAGGAGATCATTCTAGTTGGAGAAAGCCTTGAGTGCTTTGAGTGAAATAATGAGGATTAATCCTCATATCCTAATAACGCATCAGATGTTGAATAATAACACTGCCATGCTGATGGATATTTGGTATAAGGACATCAGGTTTGAATGTGATGTACTGAAGAAGTGCATCAATAAATTGAGAGATATCAGTGTGAAGCTGCATGACATGATGTCTTATGAGGCAAAAGTCCTGGAAGCCTTAGAAGGAAAGGTAGAGGGTAAAATTGAAAACCAAGATGCAGACTTTGCCATAAAAGCTCTGCATAATAATTTCCAGCCAATGGCTGATGATCCTCTCACCCACCTGATGGAAGAAGAAATGAACAAGGTCATGAGAATCAAGGTCAGAGTGGAGAACTATAATGAAACATTGAGCAGCAGGAAGGGCAAGTTAGAAGTCCTCAGAGATAAATATCAGGCCCATAAGAATGCCATTGCCAAAGCTAAAACTCAGGATGGCAGAGAAGTTGATAAGATAGTGGAAGCATATGAAAATATAAGGACAGCATTAAAGGTCCATTTATAGGAGGATATTCATCATGATAATGAAGACACGGAAAGTGATGATCATGATGATCATGATGAAGAGCCTGAAGAGTAGATGAAGATGCGCTACAAAGGAAACATCTGCATCTGGTACTTAGAGGAAAATAAGTCACCTAGATGGTTTCCAGTTGGCAACCTGTGCCACAAGATACTGTTGACCAAGTCAAAAGGGAATATGCACCGTGGATCTTAATCAAGAAATCTTGATCGTAGATCATTTGTAACCACTCCCTCACCTTGTTCTATAAAAGGTGCAGGGATGCCTTGTTTTAAACATTTGAAGATTGATTGAAATTTGTTTGCTGAAATATCAGGGCCTATTTCAAAGTTATTGTAAGCATACATATTTTTGCATACTTAATGAAGAAAAGACTAGTTTGATTACAAATCATCGTAAATTCTAAGTAATCTGTGTCTAAATTGTTGATATATGCTTTGATTTGCTGCGTCCCTTGGAGTGCTCATCAGTCTGCATATATTGTCTTCATTCATCATCCTTTGAAGTTTGCATCATCTATATCTAGCTGTGGAACATCCTGGTGAAAATATGGTTTGATTTCTTCTCCTAATGATAGCATCAAGTGTGTATGTAGTTCAATAGCTGAAGATTCATCATAATTTGAAGTATTATTTTACATTTTTTTTAATTTCAAAACAATTCACCATCACAATTGCAAATAATAGATAATCAGAAGCAAGTATACATGAAATATGCGGACATCTTGTAGATACTTGAAGATTTAGAGCATATTTGAAGTTGAAGCATGTACAATTAACAAATATCATGCAAAGATTTGAGCATAGACACATCATTTGAAGAAATATACTGTGTAGAATAACTTTCTATGTAGCATCTTTACAGAAATAGAATCCTACTGATGAGCAAACGTAAGGCTCCTGAATGGAAAACAGCAACACACATCAACCACTAAGTAACGTCAGTTGATTAAGAACTAATCCACGGAGACTTGGGATCATGAATTCTTTGAATTCATCGCATCTTTCAAGATGAGTAAAGGTTGATGTGTAACTGTTATTCTATGTTTGTTTATGACTAACATCATGACCAACATGAATTGGTGCTAGAGGGAGGGCTAAACGGGAAGTGACACCATTGCTTCAGTCATCATTCATTTTATGTAGTCTCCTCACTCCTAACGCAACATAAATTGGTGCTAGAAGGAAGGTCGAAGCTAGAAGCTCATCATTAGTAAGTCAGATTTGATGATGCAGACTGCAAGGTAACACTGAAATACCTCCTGATTTTGATTAAATACGCAAGGATTTTCTATTTTAAGCTTGTGCACACCTTCATTTGTGAAGTTTTCAAGATTAACCATAAATATTGCAATCTTTATAGTAAATCATTGTGAATTTGCAAAGATCAATCCTATTTCAGGTAAATCTGTCAAAGCTTTGAGGTAATCCGCCTTAGAAACCTGATATCCGGTTGCAAGTGTCACCAGACCTTAGTATCACCTCATATTTGCATTGTTTGTGTGAATATTCCATAAATATCCTGTCAGTCTCACCCTCTAACTATAAATACTTCCTTTGTTGGTAAATTCCAACCGATCTTTACAGTCAACCAACCAATTTTCCTTAAAATTGAGAAATCCTGGCTCACAGGCCAAATACCAGGTCTAGGTCCAATGGAATATTTGAAGAATTACCCATTAGAGGATTCAGACCTAGGACTATAGATATCCTTCATACTCCTAGTTTTAGTGCTTCAGGAGCATCACCAGAATGTCCTCCTATGACTCCTATTGGTTTACAAACACCTACAGGATCACTGTTACACCTCAGGTTCAACTCTAGCCGGTCATACCTCAGGCTTGTTGTGTGGTTACACAACACGCCCCATTTTAACTTGGCAAAACAGGGACCCAACTTTTTGGCTTGGCTTGTGTTGTCTGCTTTCTGGCGGTTTGGTAAAAATGAGTCAGGTGCATCATCATCATGAAGGTCAGGATGAGGTAGGTCATCATCATGAGGTCAGTTTGTCAAAGTTCATATTTTGTTTGTATGACCTCATATTTAGAAAGAGCTTGAAATTCCATGCAGGTTTCCCTTTTACATCACTTGAAAATTCGTCCATATGTGGAAGTTATGCACAGTCAAAGTTTTGGTCAAACCTGATATTCGATGAGGAGGATCATCATATTTTTATCCTCAATCATGTTGTCAAGATCATCATGATCTTGTTTGTCTACCCGATATTTCATAACAACGAGCATCATGATATCATAACATCACCTGATATTATAATATCACCCTGCTTAGAAAATCCACCATTTGCATATTTGCATGCGCATGTCAAAATCCTATCGGAGGGTCATCATCCTGATCTTTCAAGGGAGGGTCATATTTGCTGATATTCGCTAATATGATGATGATGTCATCATATCCTCCTGATCTCCTTTTGCATGATCATGATGATCACCCTATCTTTTAAGGGGGTGATACTCTCAGCAGTATGATCATATTTTAAAATATCACCCTAGCGTTAACCTGATGATGACTTCAACTCATCCTCATGCTTCGAAGACGGAATATGATGGTTACGTCATCATGATATTCGATGAGGAGGATCATCTTCCTAATGTAACCTGATATTGAAATATCCCCTGATTTTACCAATATGACGCTGATGTCATCTTTTGCATTTTAACAAAGCCCCGGATATGACGGTGACATCATCAGGACATTCGATGAGGAGGATCATCATATTTTTATCCTGTCATGTTGTCAAGATCATCATGATCTTGTTTGTCTACCCGATATTTCGTAATGTCCTCCTGCCGAGAAATATGACCTTTTGCAAATATCCTGATAACGTCATCCTGATCTGATAAACGAAGAAGCAAATATTAGGAGGACATCATCATCACATTTCCCTTCGACAGGATATTTTCCAAAACATGATCCGGTTCGCGAATATGACGATGACGTCATGTTCTAAGTTTAACAAAAGCCCCGGATATCCTGATGATCATCATCATCCTGATCTTTCGAGAGGGTTACCTTGGCCGCAAAGGGGTCATATTACGTTCACCACCTGATCATCTTCCTTAGGTGACCCGATATTACATTTATCCCCTGATCTTAACTAAACATGACGGTGACGTCATCTTTTGCATTTTAATGAAGCCCGGATATGACGATGACGTCACCATCATATTCCATTCCTCAGCAGCAGGATCATATTTCATATCCTCCTATTTTCCTTCAACATGATGATGATGATGATGTCATTCTTTTCCCCAATATACAGAAGCAAAACATGACGGTAACGTCATCAGGACATTTGAGGAGGGGGAGCATCATATTCACAATATCCTGCAGATAAGGTCTTCGGCCGTGTTATATTTGGTCTCGCCGATAGCATGCAAAACCGGATTTGAAATAATTTGTTAAAAGCGATTGATTCCTCATATATGTTGCGATGTATATGCAAATTTGAAACCCGATATACAAGAAAATGGGCGGGAAAACAGAGCGATGGAAATTCGAAGGCCTGAGTGTATTTTTTCTAGTCAACGATGGAAGACCCGAGTGTTTTTTGACGCTGTTTATGCATTTAGTGCATAATTTCCACTGATTTGGAGCTCGATTTGTCTCTAGCTGCACATTTTGGAAGCCTGGTTAATAAAACGTTTAAATTCCTGTTGTTTATCCACATGATGATGAACTTAATGTTTGTCTGTTTATTGCAGGAAGTCCTGGAGATGCTGTTGCTGAGCATTGCAAAGTTGCACACGGAGGCAACATGAACCAGAGGTGAGGAGGATATTGTCAAATATGCTGTTTGCCAGCTGGGGACCGAATCAAATCAAAGATGCTGGAATATTCTGTGCTAGCTGTACATTTGCCAACTGGCGAAGCATGTGCTTTTCATCTGGACCGTTGATTATTATGAGAGGATCCTGATCCTTGGATCATTGTAACTGTTTTCTGGCATTTGCTCTATATAAGAGCTAGAGCTTGTCAAAAATGATATAGATAGATAGATATATCTGGCAATAAGGCTAATAGAGAAGAGAAAAAAGATACATTGGAATATCTGGCAATAAGGCCAATTACTATAGAATCAATTAGGAAATCGAATTGCTGAGACTAATGAGGACTGAATTGTTGAAATGTCAAGGTTCTTTCTTCAGATCACTGTAAATGTACCTGTTCTTGAGCATACTGAATGGATATGAAGTTTCAGATTACATCCTGATTGTAAATTTTACGTAATCTTCATGTTGATTTCTGGATATGTACTGGTGAATGCTGTGTTCAACTGAAAGCGCTTTCATTTCATTACATGTTGTTGTCAACTTTTCCTTTGAAGATTTGCACTGGATCATGCAGATTTGTGGAATGTCCTGGTGAAGTATGATTCTAGTTTCCTTCTTTTCATTGCATGTATGGGAGCTTGTATGTGGATCAGTGATCTCAGTCAAGTAGTTTTGGGAATCTCATTCTTTAACCCCTTTCCTTTTTTTTTAATTTCATAAATTCATCACCATAACTGCAAATCATGACAAATAATAAGCAGAACAGAGAGCTATGCTGAAATCCCGTAGGTAACTGAAAATCATTAGCATATTTGAGTTAAATGCATGTAGTATTGAAAATATCATGCAAATAATCATAAATAATGGTAGAAATCATGCAAATATCAGCCTGTAGGCACATTATTTGACTAAATTCACAGTGCAGAGGTAGAATTATTGGAGATTTATGCAGAGCAGACATACAGAGCAGGATATTTGGAGAAATAATGATGAACTTTGCAGAAATACGTAAGGCCCCTGAATGGAAAACAGCAACACACATCAACCACTGAGTAACGTCAGTAGATTAAGACCTAATCACCGGAGACTTGGGATCATGAATTCTCTGAATTCATCGTATCTTTCAAGATGAGTAAAGGTTGTTGTGTAACTTTTATTCTATGTTTGTGAATGACTAACAATCATGAACAACAAGGCTCAACCTCCACCGGTTGCAATGTCATTTTTTGCAGCAGAATCATCTTTATCTTTTAATGCATATCATCCTTTGCCAAAGAATCTTGACAAACTTTATCCAAAGTATCATCCATATCAGGATGCGGATGATCATATTAGAACTTTCAAAGAAGCCTATTGTAGAGCCAGAATAGAGCATCAGGACGTTGTATGCAGATTATTTCCTTTTTCCTTAGGGGAAGAAGCCTATAATTGGTATATTAGCCTTGGTTAGGGTTCAGTCAGATCATGGGCTATCCTAGAGAAAGCTTTCACTGATAGGTTCAAGGTACCAATAGATCCTTCAATGAATTATCACCTATTTGCCATAATTAAACGGTTTGAAGGAGAACCTATTGCCAATTTCGATGCTAGGTTCCATAAAATACTGTCTAAGTTAGTCGCCCCATATGTTGTAGCAGATGAAGCTGCTAGGAACATTTATTATTCAGCCCTGGATCCTTTAACTTCCATGTTCATCAGGAGAGCACATCCTGAAATCACAACTTTAACAAGAGCTTTCCAAGAAGCTATCAAAGTCAATCAACAGCTAGTTCCTGCTCCTATGCCAAACATAGCATTTCCCACACTTCCTGGTTATCCAGGATAACCTGTCCAACCATAGCCTAATGGAGCCATGATGCCTCCAGCTGTCATGCCAGCACCTTTACAAATACCTCCCTTAAGTATTATGCCACCTCCAAATGGAAATGGCCAAATGATGCAGCATCCAGGACAAATACAAATACCTCAAGTTGTAGACCAGAATAATCAGAACAATGGATCTTCCTTCTTTAAGCCTTTGACAGAAAATGTAGTGGCTAAGGTTCAGGAAGAAAAAGAAGAGATCAAGGAAATATCAGCTCAGCTAAGGAAAATTACAACTGAGATCACGCACTTGAGGAGTCAAAACTTCTACTCCCAGCGTAACCAAAATAGAGGCTATAACAATGACAGACCAAACTATCCTGATAGGGGGTACAACAACAATAATTATAACAACAATGGCAATAACAATCCTCCCAGATAGCCTAGAGTGTGGAAAACTAGGCCAAAAAATGGTTCCTTTCCATCACCCCTAGATAATTTACCTCCTGGTGAACCCAAACAGACTACCAGAGTCAACCTTGCAGAGGCAACACTCACTAACTGGTGTAGAATACATAACACCAATGCACATGCAGAGATAAACTGTCCTCAATTTAGAATTGCTGCTAGCATTTTCCAAACTGAAGTGTCCAATACTTTAGGAAATCAGCCTCAGGTAGAGGGAAATGAAATTGTTCATTGCGGATATGATTCTACATTAGTACTTGAGAGTTACACTCATTATCCTTATCAGTAAACAATGCCTGCTCACCAAGATTACACCTTGGCATGTGAGGAATCAACCATGGATTTTGAGTCAAATTATGTTTTCCCCTTTAAGGATGAAAATGAGCCTTCAAATGAAAATGAGGAGGTGCATGCCTACCAACAGCAATATCAGGGTAACAATAACTACAACCTGAGAAGTAATTCCAATAGGCCTTCTAGTCTGTTGACCTCTTCCTTGCCTCTGAACAATTTCAATACACCTCTGGATCCCAAGGCAAGTAATAACCCTGGTTTTCCCAAGGTTAATCCTCAGTATTTAACACCTGAGAATAATGTGCCAAAAACTGCTAATCCACCTCATGAATCTGACAACTTGGTCACTTATCTCACTGATGAGATGAAAAAGATTAAAATCAGCTTATCCTTGTCAGAGTTGCTCAAAACTCCTGCCATTAAGAAAGCATTTATGATATCACTAGATGATCCTGCTCCTAAAGAGGATAGTTACCCCTCAGGTCAGTCTGGTAGCAAAGATCATGCTGCTAGAGATCCTAATGTTAAACACAAGGTGCCAGCTACCATTCAAGCTGCAGAGACCTCCCACATGACCTTGTATAGGGATAAAAGTGAGTCACCTCCGTTCCTACTTACCATAAGGATGTTCAGCAAAAACCTGTACAATTGTTTAGTAGACTCAGGAGCATCTACCAATGTGATGCCCCTATCTATATGTAATGCTTTAGGGCTACATCCTGCTAAATCTTTAAAGAAGGTGACTCAACAAGACAAAACAAAAGTAAGCGTGGTAGGAGAGCTAACGCACATTCACATGCAGCTAGCATCTGATCCCAGAATCCAATATTATATTGACATTTAGGTAGTTGACATACCTGATACCTATGGGATGCTACTCAGCAGAGACTGGTCTAAAACGCTTAATGGATACATGTCCATAGATTTCAGTCACATGTGGTTACCCTGGAAAGGGATACCAAACCAAATAAGAATCGATGCTGAGCCTAGAATGAAACACATGATCATTGAATATAACAAAACTAATGAGATCATGTATGTGGATGTGGAACCTGGAGTTTACTCCATCAAGCCACGGACTGTCAGGATAGAAGAAATTCTAATGTATGATGTTCATCATCATCATGATGACCCTCAGGATGACAAAATAGTTGTAGAATCTGATGGTAATCCTGAGAATGAAAATGAGGTAGATCACTTCAGGAATTTTGAAATGCATTTATCTAAAGAGGTAAAACGATGTCAGTTATTAGAAATACCTCTTCATGATATTCTAATTGATGGTTGGTGCAGGTTGCATAATGAGCCACATTCGGAGAAGACTTGTGAAGCATGCATAGACATGCTGGAGCTAAAACAAGCGTGCAGTGATGCATCAGCATCATCATCATCAGAGGTAAGTTCATCAGACAGTGATAATGATAGTGACATTGATTGCTGTTTATTTCCTGCAGGAACAGAAGAGGGTACATGTCAAGATGGATGTCATGTTCAAATGACAGAAGAAATGCTGGTTTGCAACCAGAGTAATGTTAAGAGAAAAAAGAAAATCACTAAAGGGAGTGATTATTTAGTTGAATCAGATTATGAATTGTCTGATGAGGATAGAGGTAGCAATTTGTCTAAATTTGAAGAGTTCTTGTCAAAAGAAATCCAGAAGATGACACAGCAGCAGAGGACTCCACAGGATGCCTTGATTGAAAGCTAGTGTAGGTTACATGAAGCACCTCACTCAAAAACTGCTTGCTCTCTATGTATGCATCTCCTGAAGAGACAAACATTGCCTAGTCCAGAGGATTTAACTTCTGGTGATAAAAAGAAAGAAGAGGCATCAGCTTCACAGAAGAAAGGAAAGATGAAGTCTGAGAAAGCTGAGATACCAAACCTAAAGTGGATATCAAGTGGTGCAGCTGCCAGAGCTACAAAGAAGAAAGAAGTCTCAGAAAAGCCTTTGGCTGAAGATAAGCCATGGATCCTTAGATTTGATGGATCCAAGTCCAAACAAGGAGCTGGAGTAGGGATAGATCTCATTGATCCATCAAGAAAATCCTACTTGGCAACATACAGACTACAGTTCCCCTGCACCAATAATGTAACAGAGTATGAAGCTCTAATTCATGGGATACTATTTGCCCTCAAGAATAAAGTAAAAATTCTACATGTCTATGGAGACTCAGAATTAGTAGTGAGACAGGTAAGAGGAATTTACTCCTGCAATTATAAAAAAATGTCTAATTATAGACATAGGGTGTGGGACCTAATAAAATCCTTTGATGCATTTAATATCACCCACGTAACCAGAGATCAAAACCATAGGGCAGATGCTTTAGCCCAGGCTACCAGTACATTGGAGCCACTATCTATTTTAGGACTAAAAAGATTTTTAGTAGAGGTAGTATCAGTACCTTCTGTGCCTGATAATGTAACCAACCTCCAAGTATTCGACGATGATCAACATATCCTAGATTTCATCTCCAACAGAGATATATTTGATGCTCAAATTATAAATGAGAACAATATAGAGGATCATGTTTGGGAAGAGGAAGAAATCTTAGAGTTGCCCGGCAATAAAATTCCTAAGGGAATGATAGAACTAGAGAGAGCATTTGATCTGGACAACATGCTGAAATAGAAGGACCTTCCAAAAGATGATGGAGGACAATATTCCTAGGTTAACATTGGACAGAATGATGAAAAGAAAAATGTCCTGATAGGAAACATTTGCATAAAAGAAGAATTAGAAGGCATAACTCAGGCTCTCAAGGATTACATCCATGTCATTGCCTGGACTTATGATGAGCTAAAAACGTATGACACATCAGTCATCACACACACCATACCCCTCAAGCCAGATGCCAAACCTTTTAGACAGAAGCAAAGGCCTGTCAATGCTTTGCTGGAACCTATTATTTTTGAGGAGGTTAAGAAACTGTTAAATGCCAGGATCATATTTCCTGTGAGGTACTCCACCTGGGTAGCAAATCTGGTCCCAGTGAGGAAGAAAAATGGAGACATCAGACTATGTGTGGACTTCAAGAACTTGAACAAAGCGTCTGAGAAGGACAATTATCCTTTACCTTCCCTAGATGAGGTCCTGCAAATTGTGAATGGTGCCAAAATGATGTCATTTCTGGATGGTTTCTCATGCTATAACCAGGTAATGGTGGATAAAATTGACAGATTGAAAACTTTCTTCACCACAAAGTGGGGGATATTAACCTACAGACGCATGTCGTTTGGGTTGATAAATGCTGGAGCAACATTCCAGCGAGCAATGGACATAGCCTTCAGAGGCTTAATAGGAAAATGCATAGTCATATACATGGATGACTTAACAGTGTTCTCTAAAGATAGAGGAAACCATGTAGAAGATCTCAGAAATGTGCTTAAAAAATGTGAACAATATGGGATATCCCTGAACCCCAAGAAATGCATATTTGGGGTAACAACAGGAAAATTACTAGGCCACCTGATAACTGAAAATGGGATTATCATTGATCCTGACAGGGTGGAGTCCATCATGAAAATACAGCTTCTTGGAAGTAAAAAGGAGCTCAAATCTTACTTTGGTAAGATTAATTTTGTTAGGAAGTTTATTACTAGCTTTGCAGAAATTATTAGACCTTTAAATTCCATGCTCAAGAAGGACGCTAAAATTGAGTGGACACCAGAGGCTAGAGCAGCTTTTGAAGACATTAAAAAAGCTATATCTGATGCTTCAGTTCTGATCAATCCAAACTACACCAGGGACTTCTATATTTATTCATTTGCTTCAGAGCATACCTCTGCAGCAGTGCTGACACAGAGAAATGAAGAAAAGGAAGAAAAGCCCATAGCCTTCATGAGCTGCCCTTTCAAAGATGCTGAACTAAGATACATGGATGTTGAAAGACAGGCACTTACTTTGGTCAGAACAGTAAAGAAGTTCAGGCACTATATTATGAGAAGTAAAGTTATTGCTGTGGTGCCTGATGCGATAGTGAAGATGCTCTTAATGCAGAGCGAGCCAGGTGAGAAAAGGGCTAAGTGGATCACTATCTTAAAAGGATATGACATGGATATTACGCCCATGAAGCTAGTGAGAGGATAGGGTTTGAGCCAAATGATATCAGAGATTGACCCCAATATCATGAGTTAGCAGTATGTAATTAATGCTAAGGAAAATGGAGAGTGGTACTCAGACATCAAGCACATCTTGATTACTAGAATATGTCCTCCAAGACTGCAAGCCTCACAAAGGAGAGCCCTAAAAATAAGGTCGCAGAAGTATATGATGAAAGGGGGCATCCTTTTCAAGAAAAATTATGAAGGAATATACCTAAGATGCCTAGAGAGGCCAAAAGTAGATAGAGTGTTATCAGAGCTACATGACAAGTTTGGAACAACACATGGGTAACTCTTGGCCATTACTCATGCTATCCTCAGGGTAGGATACTATTGGCCCACCATTTTCAAGGATACTGCTGAACATATTAAATGTTGTCATGTATGTCAGGTTGCTGCTAATAGAGAGAGATATGCTGCTCAACCTTTGCAGCTAGTAATGGAGATGCGCCCATTTGCACAATGGGGCATGGACTTCATAAGACCAATTAATCCTCCATCATCCTCAGGCCACAGGTATGTCTTAACAATTATTAACTATTGTACCAGGTGGACTGAAGCTATCAGCACCAAGACCTACAATGCTGAAGATGTCATCAGATTTCTGGAAAGTAATATTGTCACCAGGTATGGGGTTCCCTATGCACTGGTAAGTGATAACGGCTCTACTTTTGCTTCAACCAAATTGTCAAGTTGGGCTTTTGATTATGGGATCATACTAAAGTTCTCCTCAAAGTATTATCCCCAAGGGAATGGATTAGTAGAATCCACCAATAAAAATTTGTTGAATATCATAAAAAAGTTAATAGAAAAGAACCCTAGGGAGTGGAACACCCTTCTGAAAAATGCCTTATGGGTAGACAGAACCAAGAACAAGGCTGCATTAGGAAACTCACCGTATCACTTAGTATATGGGGTGGATCCCATCCTCCCTGTTAACCTAAAAATTCTTACACTGCAGTTTGCTCAAGAGTACCTAGGCATAGACAATAAGCAAGAAGTTAGGTTGCTTTAGTTGATGCACCTGGAAGAGAAAAGAAGTCAGGCAATTGATCAATTTGCCAAACATCAGGCTATTGTCAAACACTGGTTTGACAAAAGGGCCAGGGTTAAGGCCTTCAGGATCTCAGATTTAGTCTTGATGTGGGACAAAGCACATGAGAGGAAAGGAGATCATGGAAAGTTTGATAAATTATGGATAGGTCCCTTCCAAATTTCTGAAATATTAGAAGACAACACTTACAGGTTTAAAAACTTGATAGGTGAGGATGTTCCATTACCAGTTAATGGACAGTTCCTTAAACATTACTTCCAACCCTGAGTTAGCTTCATGACAGTCATGTGTGCCATAGCATGTATATTTGTATAGTTGTTTGTACAATTTGTTTTGGTTTTTGTTTTGTTTTCTTATTGAGTTTTTATTTTGGTTAGTCAAGATGATGCAGCTCATCACCATAGAAAATAACTAAATTGTTAGGATTCAAGTGATGAGAACAAATTTATGTATAGGTTATGACTCATTCTAAGAAGTACTTGTGATCAGGTCTGTGATATCTTTTCATCAGGGTGCCTTTTCTTGACCAAAGTGATTCTTTCACAATGACTAACCTAACAGCCTTGGGTTTGTTGAACACACAAGTATAGGAATTAAGTGAAAAATCTAAAGGGACTCCCTTGCTACCAATACAATCTCCAACCTAAATTAGCAAGTAACCATACCTTGTACACTGAGCTTACATGATGACATCAGATATATAAAGTATATAAATTTTGAAAATCCAAAAATATAATAAAATTAGGCCATCTAAGTAACTCTACTAGGGCTATAGACGTCTGCTGGTAGTGGGGCTCTACTTAGGGAGATTGTATAGATAACCTTGCCGGGGCTATGGATGCCTACTGGCAGCAAGGCTCTATCCAGTTGGCTATGAGGGATGCTCCCAAACTATGTAGCTTAACATCAGTTACTCATGTTTTCAACTTGCTTTCAAGATGAGGATAATTAATCATTTGCACACACATGACCCTTTGTTAGCATTGTTACCATGATGAAACTTTGTCATACAGAAAGATTATGATGCTTATACTTAGAAAGAGTTAGAATACTATAAATGAATGTGATCACCTAACTTGAATCATTGGAATTTTGTTGTTTTCTTTGGTGGAAAGTTGTTGTGTGGTTACACAACACGCCCCATTTTGACTTGACAAAACATAGACCCAACTTTTCTGCTTGGCTTGGCTTGTGTTTTTCTGCTTTCGGTGGTCTGGTAAAAGTAAGTCATGCAGGTGATCTTGCATAAGGAAGCTGGGTAAGTCATCATGATGAGGTCAGTTAGTCAAAGTTAATATTTCATGTCAATAACCTCATGGTTGGAAAGAGTACAAAATTTCATGCAGGTTTGCCTTTTGGATCACCCTAATATTCCTTAGGAAACGAAAGTTATGACAAGTCAAAGTCTTGGTCAAACTTGATATTTCGGGGGGGTCATAGTTCTTAACATCAGTCATCTTACAAAAGATCACCCCGATCCAATTTTATCACCCGATAATCATTTGGTCCGGAGTTCTGGATGTCAATTTTACGTGATAGTGGTATTTACCCGTCAAATAGCTTCATATATTTTGCAGGGGTCATATTTTGAATATCACCTGATATTTCAAATATCACCCTATCTTTCGAATATCACCCTGTCGCAAAATATCACCCTCCAATCCTGATGAATAAGGAAAATCACTCTGATGATGACGTCATCATCCTTTTTACCTCACAGAGGTATATTTCCAACGAACACCCTTTTTTCATAACATGACGGTGACGTCATCCTGATCTTATGAAAGGGGGTCACTTTAGTCTTGAGGGGTCATATCTTAAACATCACCTGATCTTCCGAACATGACCTGATATTTTGAATATCACCCGATATTCCAAATATCACCTGATCTTCCGAAGATCACCCCCTCATCTTGCCCCATGACATTTAATGCACATAAATGTACTAGGTGGATTCCATCCAATTGCGAACATGATGCAAACCCCTGGCAGCATCCGTGGATTCATGGCAGAAGATCAATGGTTTTAATCAATCTAACTTGGATTTGCCCTAATTTACCCTAAGAATGAGATTAAAAGTGAATTTACAGGGTCATTTTATATTTACCTTGCAAAGAAACGAGATTTACAGAGCACAGAACATTCAAACCCTCGTACGACCTACCTGCGGATGCATATAGCTTATAGCAGAATGGAGCACGTGATTATCACCAGTATCTAAACCTCTTTTCCATAATCATCTGCTTAATCCAGGAGAAAAACGTAATCAGGTAAGTAATTAGAAACCCTCCTGTTGTCATTTACTATAATATCCAAGTAGTAAGTCCTTTTATGGTTTAGCTCTGTAATTAGGCATATCATGATGAAATGAAGATTAATAAGTATAATATGCATGATGCCGTAAGCATATAATGTTGTATATGCATGCATGTGGATATTGTTGTAAGACCAATCGTGTTCATTGTAGGAACCTATGGCGGACGTCAGGAAGAACAAGTCTGATTCAGAATTTCTTAAGCCTATGTTTGCCCAACCTGTGCGAGTATAGTTTAAATAGGGTGTCATCAAAGATACCACCAGGGAAACATAGATTTGGCGGCATGGTCAGCCAAGATGGGTGAAGATAGAGAAAGTAACCTACTGGATGCCGTTTTTGTATCAGGAATGTGGTATGCAGCTGGATTTCCATATTCTATGGAAACTTCAGAATTAATAGTAGAGTGTGCCAGAAATTACAACCCTAAGACGAGGTGAGTGGAAAAACATGGAAGGGTATATGTAGATCTGTCCATAAAAGGGATTACATCTACTTTCAACCTTCTAGTTGGAAAAAAGGTAGTTACAATGGATCTGAAGAAACTGGAGATTGAATATACAAATAACAAGAAGACTGCAAGAAAGAGGATGTACCAATGGAGAGCAAAGAACAACCCTTACACTGCCTCCACCAAATTACCAGTGCACATGTACAAGTTTGATTTTGATGATGAGTATCAGTATATGATTGCCCAGCTCAACAGAATGACAGGCCAACCTAATGCTGGAAGTTTCAAGGATTGGATGTATGGGATTATCATGATGTGCATTTACATAGATAACAGGCCATTATGGGGTAAGATCATCAGTGATGCCCTGGATGAACAGCTGATGAACCTAGGGGGCATGGACTATTCATTTTCTATGACTTCATTTATTGTATATTCATGTGCTTATAAAGGTACATTTGATGCACTCACTACAGTTGGAAAGATTGGAGGTAGTATTAATGATGCCCATATATGGGACTATTATCCTCAGTTGCAGAGAGCACACTATCTCCCTAATTACAAATTAGTGAATGATGCATTTTCTATGCATCTGGTCAGAACAATGGAGGAAGATAGAACCAAAAGACTGAGCATGGAAGCTCAAGAAGTTATATATAGACATGGTGCCTGGTTTATCCAGTTTGCCACATTTTCCTACATCAGAGTAGAAGGCTTTGAAGGATAGCCACTGATGCTTCCCAGGTACCCTACTGATGGGGTAGTCCTAATGGAGTTTCTAACACAGATATCAACAATACTGGATGCATATAAAGCAAACAATAATATACCTCCAATATTGTTTCCAGTAACTATAGGGTGGTACATAAGCCCTAATTTAGATGGCATAAAGAAGGCCATGGGTGGTTTGACCTTGATGAACCTACAACCATTCCCATTGGCCAGATCATATGACCCCTATGGAAGAATACAGAAGATCATGGGGAAGCCCATCCAGAAGAAACACTTGGAGGATTTCTAGACTGATTGTGAGGATGAAGTTGAAGTAAGAAGAAGAAAATATCAAAGGCTCACCCTCGATCAGATAAGGATGTTTGACATCATCCCAGTGCCTGCACAATTGAAGAAAGATGATGGCAGGTTATTGTTAGATGAATATGAAGAAAAAAAGGTGTATAATGACACCATTTCAGCCCCTGACCTAACACAGCTTGAAGACATTTCGTTGGATAGGTTTACAGGTGGGGTGCTGCAGTTGACCCAAGCATGGGTGGATAAACAAATAACTATACTTAAGAAGAGGGGGATGGCCATCACAATAGATAACAAGAGGAAAAGGTAGGAGATTCCTGATGAGGAATATGACGACTTTCTTGGAGAGAAGAGAAAATCTAATGGAGAAAGGCTGCCACCCTAGAAACAAGGAAAAGGAACTCCCAGAGGGAAGAAGAAAATTGATGATACACCTAAGGGGGTAGTTGTTGAAAGAATTGATATACCAGCTGAGGATGCATCTACATCAAAAAAGGCATCAGCCTCATCTGTACCACCTCTAGAGGATAAACAAAAGACCAAAAGGATCATGAGGCCAGCTGTGGATACTATAGAAATACAAGATCAAGGCCAAACTTCACAGCAGTATGTAGAGAAGGACATTCTTATTGAAGAAGAGCCTGCAGAAGATGACCCCATGATGGTCACCAAGAAGAGGAAAGCAGTATCTCTAGTAACATCAACCCCTAAAAAAAAAGAACACATATGAGGGGTGAAATAAGACATGACCCTGTAATATTAAGGGGAGCTGATAGTGAAGTGTTCAGAAAAGAATTGCAACATGATGTGCCACTTCCTACCATAGTTCAATTTAAGACTGAGAAGGTTGAGGAGGAAGCAAAAGAAGCCACTAAAGCAACTCAAGGTGGTCCTTTCTCATTGGAAGAGACTGTGGAATTATCAGATGATGAGGTGGTACAGAATGTGACTTCTCAGCAAATGGAGACCCTTGCTTCTAACAATCACATGACTCCACAAGGAACCCCATCCTCGCAGAAGGTGATATTAGAAGAGTTGAAGCAAAAAGAACAAGAGAAAGAAGATAGTCTAGAGAAGGCAGCACAACAAATAGGGCTTGATAAGTTAGTTGATTAGGTAACTAGCCCTGTAGTGATCGACCTAACACATAGGGAGGATGTAAGTCCTGAACATCAAGCAGGTGCACCTGAGAGAACAGAAAATGTTGAAGAAGTCAAACAGATAGAAGTGGAGAGCCACACTCTAGATTCAGGTCAGCAACAATAGGAGATACCTGCTAAACCCAAGATTGTAGAAGTCCAAGAAAAGGGTGGTGAGGATAAAGATACATCAACTGACCATACCCCCAGGACTCAAGAAACTCAGGTAATAAAGATATGTCAGGTCATGATGACCTAAAGATCCAGGAGGTAGATACAACAGGTGTGGATCATAAGGTGATCCAAGATCAGGTAGATGCACCTAAGTGAGATACAATGATATCCACGGATATAAATACACCTTAGGATGAGGAAATTACCAAGGTGGATGAAACAAAAGAAGATGAAGTGTAGGATCAACTACAGGATCATCATGTGGATGCACCACAAGATCCTCTAACGCAAGAAGAGACTCCTCAGGAGGAGGAAGTAGAACAAGATTACCCTCATGAAAAACATCATGAGGAAGAAATCAGGACATCACCATCTCCACCTAGAACTAAGAATGATACTGGAGATTAGGGTGGACATCATGATGATGTTGATGATAGACGTCAGGGATCTAGAGACCAAATACCTCAATGGCTCAAGAAAGAAATAAGTGCAGAATCTGGTTTTGAAATTCAAGAGTTTGATGTTTTGACATTATTTTCAGAAACCATCATGAAGCCAAAGAGGAAGGCCAGATTAACCTCATCCATCAGAAGAGATCCTGCTATGGGTAGAAGGACCGCCCAAGTAGCCCTCCCCATTGTTGAAAAGGAAAAAGGCAAGATCACCCTGGAAGAATTCCAGATTAGCACAGTTGATTTGGGGTTTTCCAATGAAGACCAAGAAGGTCAGGAAGGGAAGGATATAATAGATTCTTTAACCCAAAGGGTGAAGAGAGAAAAGGAATAGAATAAGAAACATAAGGAGCACATTGCCCAGCTGCATTCATACATAAAAGGGTTAATTAACCCTAATCATACACCATCAGATTAGGCAGTCCCATTGACTACAATTTCTCAAGAAGAGGTTAATAAATTGGACCTCATGACGCATGAGTCAGTGATCATGAGAAAATGGATGTCATCAGCACTGAACGAAGCTGAAGAAGTAGTGAGCGCCTCTTTGCAGAGATGGAATTCTTTGAGTATCTCCATGAAGAAAGTCAATAAATTATAGACTGAGGCCGGAAGGAGATCATTGTAGTTGGAGAAAGCCTTGAGTGCTTTGAGTGAAATAAAGAGGATTAATCCTCAGATCTTGATAACTCATCAGGTGTTGAATAATAACACTACCATGCTAATGGATATTTGGTATAAGGACATCAGGTTTGAATGTGATGTACTGAAGAAGTGTAGCAATAAATTAAGAGATATCAATGTGAAGTTGCATGACATGATGTCTTATGAGGCAGAAGTCCAGGAAGCCTTAGAAGGAAAGGTAGAGGGTAAAATTGAAAACTAAGATGCAGACTTTGCCATAAAAGCTCTGCATAATAATTTCCAGCCGATGGCTGATGATCCTCTCACCCACCTAACGGAAGAAGCAATGAACAAGGTCATGAGAATCAAGGTCAAAGTGGAGAACTATAATGAAACATTGAGCAGCAAGAAGGGCAAGTTAGAAGTCCTCAGAGATAAATATCAGGGCCACAAGCACGCCATTGGCAAAGCTAAAACTCAGGATGGTGGAGAAGTTGATAAGATAGTGGAAGCATATGAAAATATAAGGACAACATTAAAGGTCCATATACAGGAGGATATTCATCATGATAATGAAGACGCAGAAAGTGATGATCATGATGATCATGATGAAGAAGAAGAGCCTGAAGAGTAGATGAAGATGCGCTACAAAGGAAACATCTGCATCAGGTACTTAGAGGAAAATAAGTCACCTAGATGGTTGCCAGCTAGCAACTTGTGCCATGAGATACTATTGACCAAGTCAAAATGGAATATGCACCATGGAACTTAATCAATAAATCTTGATCGTAGATCATTGGTAACTGCTCCCTCACCTTGTTCTATAAAAGGTGTAGGGATGCCTTGTTTTAAACATTCGAAGCTTAATTAAAATTTGTTTGTTGAAATATCAGGGCCTATGTCAAAGTTATTGTAAGCATACATATTTTTGCATACTTAATGAAAGAGAAGACTAGTTTGATTACAAATCATCATAAATTATGAGTAATCTGTGTCTGAATTCTTGATATATGCTTTGATTTGCTGCATCCCTTGGAGTGCTCATCAGTCTGCATATATTGTCTTCATTCATCATCCTTTGAAGTTTGCATCATCTATATCTAGTTGTGGAACATCCTGGTGAAAATATGGTTTGATTTCTTCTCCTAATGACAGTATCAAGTGTGTATGTGGTTCAATAGCTGAAGATTCATCATAATTTGAAGTATTATTTTACATTTCTTTTAATTTCAGAACAATTCACCATCACAATTGCAAATAATAAATAATCAAAAGCAAGTATACATGAAATATGCGGACATCTCATAGATACTTAAAAGTTTATAGCATATTTGAAGTTGAAGCATGTACAATTGATAAATATCATGCAAAGATTTGAGCATAGACACATCATTTGAAGAAATATACTGTGTAGAATAAATTTCTGTGTAGCATCTTTACAGAAACAGAATCCTACTGATGAGCAAACATAAGGCCCCTGAATGAAAAACTGCAACACACATCAACCACTCAGTAACATCAGTTGATTAAGAACTAATCCACGGAGACTTGGGATCATGAATTCTTTGAATTCATCATATCTTTCAAGATGAGTAAAGGTTGATGTATAACTTTTATTCTATGTTTGTTTATGACTAACATCATGACCAACATGATGCCACAAACAAGCTCATTTACTTTTGTCATGTAAAAAGTGATATTCTCATCTTCACTCATCTTCAAGTTTTTGAATTTTCCTTTCAGACTCTGTAGCTTGGCACATTTAACATACTTGTCTCCTTCATGTAGAAGTTCTAGTTTTTTCCAAATCTCATATGCAGTTTTTAGATCAATAACATTTGTCAGCTCTAAATCAGATAAGGCACTTAGTAGAGCTTCTTTGGCCCTAAGATTGTTTTCAGTATCTCTGATTTCATCTATGGTTCTTGGACCATTCTGAGGAGGAGTATACCTTTTTGAAGCCATGATCTAATATTGCATTCCCATACATTGTAAGTGACACTCCATGCAGTTTTTCTAAAGAGTGTAATTGGTTTCATCAAACCTCAGACTATCCTTCTTGTAGGAAGACATCTTGGATCTCCTCAAGTAGTTAGGCTCTTTTTGAGGAACTTATCTCTGATACCAATTGTTAGTTTCAGGATACACAACTGAGAGGGGGGGTGAATCAATTGTGTCAAAAACTTTTCTTTTATTAATGACTCAAATCCTTCTTATAATTCAGTAGCATAATAATAAATCAATCATGAAAACATGATGCAATAGAAACATATTAACACATATGACACCAAGATTTTAACGTGGAAAACTCGGTTAAGGGAAAAATAATGGGGTGACTAACCCAAGATTGTATTCTCTGTTAAAATAATAAGAGGAACAAAATGGCACATGCCAATTAGGGCTCATCGCCTGAGCACACTTCTCACAAGAGGCTCACTGCCTACAAGAGACACACTGTCTACAGAATAATAAATCTTACATTCTTGAACTGAAGAATAGAATCTTCACCATGCTTGAGTCAGTTCCATTTAAGCCCAATGCTTCTACTTTGCCTTTCGCACTTCTCCTTTCTACCACACTCTCATCTCATCCAAGTTACATTTAAAGTGACTTCACAACTCTTATTTATACAAGACATCAACTTTGGGATAATCATCAAAGTTGGTAAACCTTACAGAGAAAATACACAAATATAAATTGATTTGTTACAAAAGAATTCATTTGGATCACCACACTGTCAGCCACATATATCTAGGACCCAAATCTCCCTTGAGGAGCATGCCACACTTCACAAAACATCTTCTAGATTATCTGCAACAGGTGTAAACCATCTGGTTGGCCAGGACTGGGAAGAACACCATTACCCAGAGGTAAATCTTCAATTACAAGCTCAATCTTCAACGTAGACTGCCAACATAGATTGGACACAATCCAGAGACCCCCACAAGCTTGTTTGAATCATCAAGAACATCCGCACTACTTCTGCTTACTGAAATCATTCTCTTCTTCACCTGGAACCTCAAAAACACAGTCTGCTACCACTATCATATTATTATAGATTCTTGTGGACCTCCAAACCATGAACCAATTGAGTTTTCAATTCTCATTGACTTCCTAAACACTCCACCAAATCCACAGAATAAGATATTGCATTTCTAGATCTTACAGGACCTATTTGTGTCGCTTTGTTACTTCTGAACATCTACCAGAACCAGTTTTACTAATATGGTCATAACTTCTTCAAATCTTCATGCAGACCTCTCAAATCTTTACTGGATCACCTTTAGACACTTATCTACAAACCTTTTGATTTGCATCCTCTGATTTTCATCTTAGCTACGATCTTCACTTCATAGACTTTCACTGTCTTCATTGTTCTTTTTTGTTTCTGATAGGACTAATTTTCTCAATATCCTCAGCACACAACTCACCCAATCCTTGACATCAATGCAACAAGAGCATGTTGACATCAATGACAAGACCTATTAGGCCCATACTTGCAACAAAAGTTACATGATTTCTTTTGTCTTCGGCTTGCCGTTGTATTTGGCCAGCCAGTAAACTATTTTCCACTACCCATGAGGCTAGCAAAGGTGGTGTAACTACTCTTTTGTCCCCTCGGTGGCATGATTCAGTGGTGGATCATGGGGTGGATCACACCAACTGGTTAGTTTGGATGCTTCTTAATATTAATAATCACTCTTTTGGGATTATTAATGTTTATGCCTCAAATGATGCGTTAGAAAGATCTGCTTTGTGGCGGTGGATTGCGGATTCATTGCCTATTGCCACGTGGCTTATTTGTGGAGATTTTAATATGGTTGAAATGTCTACTAACAAGGATGGTGTTTTGCATTTTCATTTTCTAGTTGGTGAAAGAGAGGCGTGGTTCCATATGTGCAATAAATTGAGATTTTTTTATCCCAATGTTGGCCGCCATCACTCCAGTCCCTTCTGGCATACTTGGTCCAATTTTTGGGCTGGAACTGACAGGGTCTTTAAACACCTTGATCGTGCTATGATTTATGCTCAATATTTTTTTAAATTCTCCACGTCATCCACCCTTCCTGTGCAGCCGTTAGTGGATGTGACGTTGTCAAGTCACTTTCCAATTTAGTTTGCCATTGAGTGGTAGCTCACTTAGCCACGTGCCATAAAATCTCAATTTTTTTCTGAACACGTCCTTGCTTGCCCATCAACCCACCTTGGCACACATTTCAACTATTTGGAATTTAAAATGTTAGTCATTACATGCTACTAGTTGGATTAAGTGGTGGAATGATTCTATTACTTGCACAGCGAGGTTTCTTCGCATCTATGGCCGCCAGCTGGCAAATTTTAGGAGAAAGGCTTATGAAGCTACTATCACTACTTTGAAATTTACTTCTGAGGCCTTAGCTGCTAAGCCTTTTTCTCCTTCTAAGCATGTCTTTGTTGCCAATTTACGGCATCAAAAACAAATGGCTAACTGCCATGCTGCCAGAGGAGCACAACTTAAAGCTAGAATGCACTGGCTAAAAATTGGGGACTGTGTTTCTAGGGAGTTCTTTCTTTCTCCTCGAGCCAAACATTCCTCACCTTGGTTATGCTGGGTTGGTGATGGTTTTCATGCTGGTCTTTCGTTCAATCACCTTAATATTTTGTGGTCACCTCTCCTAGCTTCTGCAACTCAACCTTTGTCTAAATTGCAAGGTTTAAAGGCTCTCAAATTTCACAAAAAAGGTGTTCAGACCCTTCAGGACCTATTTCACAGACCCACTATGAGCCTTTTGGCTTGGGAAGCATTCGGTGTAAAATTTTCTCTTTCAAAAGTTGATAAGCCTACTTATGACAGAATCATCATGGCTATTCCACCTAAAATGTTGCCCAAGGTTGGAATTTAGTCCAACAAGCCATGGTGGAAGGACTGGAAATGGTATCCAGACACACCTTTGCATCATTTCAAGTCACGGATGGCTTACAAGTGGCTTTCACCTCATTTGCCCATGGCTTCCACTCTTAATAAGTGCTGGCTTATTCATAGCTCTTTAAGTCTTTGGCATTCCAGGTTTAAAACTGTTTGGTCTGCCATTCTTAAGCCAAAACTTGCTCATTTTTCCTAGTGTATTCTCTTTCAAGGATTACCTATTGGTATTAGGCTATTCCACCTTGGAGTCTAGGATCCACGTTGCCCTTTTTGTGGACAGGCTGAAACTACTTAGCATCTCTTCTGGTATTGCACCAGAGCTCAGCAATTCTGGATATGGATTCATGATTTTTTTGGCCTTTCAGACCTGAGCCATTAACCTGGCAAATCATCCTATTGTGTGATTCACCTAGGTTTCTTGAAAAATTTACTCAAATTTGGCATATTTTCAGGGTGGAGATTTTATTTGCATTATGGAAAGATCATAATTCTTGTATATTTTTAGACAGTAAAATTGGAACTAATGTTTCTCTGTACATTAAAACTATTATTTGTTCTAATATTCTCCTCCAATGATCCAACAACTCTTGTAAGTGAGCCACTTCCAAGGCAACTTTGTTAGCTCCTAACAGATCCAGAAGTGGTTCAGCCAAAGATTCCTAGCCTCGCTCCCAGCCTACTCCGTGTCGCGGTGCTCACCGGCATAGGCGCTTAGCCTCTCCATGTCCGCGTGGATGCACCTCTGGCCATGCTGCTAGTGCAGCTAGGGATAACGCAGGGTGGCCCGTTATGGATAATGCAGGTAATGTTGGTTAGCCTACAATGGACAATGCAGGCTGGAATGCTCCTGGTTCTTCACATCCACCATCTACAGGGTGGGATAATACTAAGGTTTTCCCTCCGTTAAATTTGGCTATCTCACCTCAGCACGAGGAGCCAAATGTTTAGAAGGAAGAACATGAAAATGAAGATGGCTAGGATATGCCTGATGTCAACCCAGACCCCGCAGACATTTGGGAGAAACTAGATGACAAGGATCTGCCATCTGCAGGAATGGCATTGGGAGCTTAATTATGTTTTCTCTTTGTTTTTATATGGGTCCTATACCGTTTGATACTTTGTTCTAGATATTTCTGGGCTTTGCCCATGTGACTCTTCGGGTGTGCCTTTTAACCACCCGTTATTTTTTTGTGAAGTGTTTTTTTATTTTAAATAGATAAATTACATTTTCATCAAAAAAAAATTCTGTAAAGCAATAAATTAAATTATTTCACCAAGTAAATTATTCGTCATTAGAGATGATTCGCCAATAGTTTATAATGTAATTATAAATATTAATTAGATTCACCATTAATATAATATTCTTGTCATTACTTTCAGGGTAATATCGCCATTATTAATAAGTTATCCTATACTTTAGTCTGCTAATTTCTCTTTAAATATGCCTTTGACTTAGCACCATTGATTATCATTTTAATCAAACAGTTATGGTTCAATTCTGCGGCCCCCTTAGCATGTGCCTTTTAAAAGGCTTGCTGGGGCCCAAAATTTGTTTTGGGCCACATGATTAGAATATGATTGTGTGGCCCAAAACAAATGTCGGGCCCCAACAAGCCTTTTAAAAGGCAGATGTTAAGAGAGTCACATAATTCAATCACACCCGTCTGATCAAAACAATAATCAATGGTAAGAATTTACTTTTATTTTAGTCTTTTTTTAAAGCAAAATATTTAAAAAATACTTAATCCAATGCATTTTGGATAGTGAATTTGTGATCTCCCCGGACCTCATGAGGGGGCGCTACCCCCTTGACCCCCGCAAGGGGGCGTTGCTCCCTTGACCCCCACAAGGGGCGCTGCCCCTTGACCCCACTAGTGGCTGCCGCTCCCAGGGCCCCACTTCAAAATTTAAAAAAAAAAAAAAGAATATATGGGGGATTGCATCGACAAAATATGCAATTTTTAAAGGAAGGACTCGCCATTAAAATTAATTTCTTTAGTAACTATTTGCTAAGATTCGCCATTGGTATTTTTTTTTGGTGATTTTTTCCTAGGATTTGCCACAATTTTACAAATTTTTTAATAATGTGCATAGATTTGCCATAAAAATTAATAGTTTTATCAAAAAAAAAAAGGAAAGATTCGCCAGGAAAATTATGGCACTTAGCTAGGATTCATTAGGATTTTATAGGTTTTTTTAGGGGGGGTTCCTTAAAGTTATCCCGGTCTACGATACATGTATCAAATGAATGTTGATTGATGACAGAGCTGCAGTGAACATAGTTCCTTTTTGCCTTTTGGAGAGAATGGGCTATGGACACACCAATATCACCTCTTCAAGGGACACCTTAAGTGGATATGATAATCTAAAGGCAGCCACCATAGGAAAGATCACTCTCCCAATGACCTTGGGTCCCAAGATGATCTTGACTACTTTTTATGTCATAGACAAAGGCACAGGTTATAACTTAATTCTTGGAAGACCATGGATACACAGGATGAAAGTTATTCCATCTACGCTTTTTCAAGAAGTTTGATTCCTACATCTAGGGAAAGTTAATGTTGCGCAAGGAGACCCAGAGCCTTTCAGTATGATAAAGTCTAATACCCCAAACAAATGCATAGGAATTCCAATAGAATACGAACTCCCTACCAACAAGTTAACCATCCCAAGTCCAACACCATAATCAATATGTATCAAAAGGATGGGAACCCTAGAAAAAAAAGTAAATACAACATACATCAAAACTTTGGAACATGGGCTGCCACCAAGGCAAAAAGAGACAGTCCCCAAAGACAAAACAATTGAGATCACGAAGTTGATCAGAAGGGATGGACCACTCCAATTCCCTCTAGAGATACTCACCATTAACATCTAGGAAGTTTACCAAATTTTCCCATGCATAGGGGAAAAACCCCATAGAACCGAAGGGCTAGTATTTCAGACCACCACATTAGATCTAAGAGATGTGGCCCCACATACTTTCTCAGATGTAGAGGAAGATATAACAGAGGGTTATACCCCACTATCACTACTAAGTAATGCACATCTTCCTAATACACCTGAAGAAACAAAATCGTATGAGCCTCTCACCCCAACAGAGGACTCACATCAATCAATATTACCCATGGAAGAAGAATATTCTTTGAACAATGAATCAACCAGTGTTATAGGGATGTTACCTAAAATGTTTGTAGTATCTAAACCACAAGGGAAACCAACCACTTCCACCTCGGTTCAATCAAATGAACTTGGTGAATGGGAAGCACCTCGAGTACAAATAGAAATGGTAGAGAGATTGCCTGACGAAGATGAAGAAAGTGGAGGAATCTTTCATAGAGTGGAAGATGAGAGTGATAGTTGGTATCGATGACCCTGTCATCTTTGAACTGCCAAAAAGTTATATTGGGTATGCCATGGACTTGAGACCAGAACCCAATGGGAGGACAAGTATAAGCTTTGTCCCTCCTGATGAAAAAAGGGAGCCACAAACTCCCCTTGAGCTATTCCAATTCTTGCAAAGAATCCAAGAGAGACCAGAAATAAAAATCTACATGCAAGAACAATTTGATCTATTGATAGAATTACTCAATTGCGATGGAGTCCTGTATTGGACCCCCTCCCACCAACATGCCTTCCAAGATTTATTGCATCTCACAATGCCAAGAGAAACCACTGAATTGGAAGCGGTAGACTCAAGTAGTAAACCATACCGAATAGGAGAACTAGTCATAAGAAGAGGTAACACGAAAAACAGGAAAAATAGATGAAAGAGAACATTTTTGGAAGACTGGATAGGCCCATACATGGTTAAAGAAGATATCAGAAATGGTGCTTATCTCTTGTGCACAATGGAGGGAGAGGAATTTGGTCAAACAGTCATTGCCTTTCACCTCAAGAAATATTACGTCTAAAAGACCAAAAAAATCATAAAACATAAAAATACAAAAAAGTTGTAAAAACTCAAAAATGTCAAAAATAATTTGTTTCTTGCATTTCTGCATCATTCTATTCATCTTGCATTACTGTTTGTGACTTTCTCTTATGTTGTTTTCCCTTTAGTAAGGAATCTAATGTTGCCTAGATATATGTCATCCTTTCAGGAGCTAGAGATCCCTCACAATCGCCATTATCCCCCTTTACTCCCAGTGAATTTAAAATCAAAGCCTAGCTCTTAGATTTACACTGATCCTAGTCTTAATGAGTTAAGATGTAAGGTCTAAGAAAAGTCAGTATTCAAACCTACAGTGTTCAAAGGAAGCTTGCAAGTAGACCATCCCAATTCTTCCCTAGTAAAAGAGAAGTCTGACCAGATTACAAAAGATTAAGATGGTGCTCAGCCCCTTATCTCTCTTGGCCAAAAACGTCAGGAAGATCAAAACTCTGAAGGAAGCAATCTAAGATACGAGTGAATAAAAAAAAATGAGTGGACAAAATAAGAGTGTAGAAAAGTGAGAACTAAGAGATCAAAATCATTGCATACCAAAAATTCCAAAAAGAATTCATTTGTAGAAAAGTTAGAAAATCCAAAAAAATGAGAAAAGATAAGTGAGGAAAAATACAAAAAAAGAGGGTGACAAGCAAAAAAAGAGAGATACAAAAAAAGAGTGAAAGAGAGAAGATTGTTGAATGTCCGTACTCTTGGGTGGAGATCAGTCTAAATTCGAAGCCCCAAGAGTGACATTCTAATAGAGAAAGTAAGGTACAAAGCATACACATGCACTAGGTTGAGAAATGTTGAAAAGTCTAGTTATCTCTAGGATCATCTTCTATCTAGGGACCCTTGTTCTTTCCCTTTTTTATCCTTTACCCCAGGTCTATCTTGCTTGTCATCTTTGATCTAAGTCTAGAAAACACCTATAAAACTTGATGATCATCTAAGTTGAAAGCCTGTCAAATTGTCTTATCTAGATAAGGATCAGTGTTTAGCCTTTAGAAAAGCCTAGAAATCAAAAACACTCCATAATTCATTTTCACTCCCCACTTGAGTTGTTCTAAAATCCCATCTCATGGCCCTAAATAGATCCCTTATATCAGAACAACTCGCAATACCCTAAACTGGAAATGGTGCTTAAGAGCAATCATTCTATTTGTCCCATATCGCATTCATATCAAAATTAGAAAAAGGAGTCATAAATCAATAAAGTCAAGTGTCATATCTCATGACATTCAGTAAAGTATTGTGGTTCTGTTTACTACATTTCTTGTGTGCCTACATTATCATATCATAAACTGTATATCATATATGTGTCCTTCAAAATTACAAAAACATGTCATCATTGTCATAATTGCATTTGGTAAAAGAGTTGAAAAGGTCAAAACATAATAAAAAAATTTCCTCAAAACTTCCAAACATGCACAAGAGATGAGTACAAAGTTTCACAAGGGAAAAACCATAGAAAAAGATAAGTTTTCATAGATATATCTCAAGTTTTCACATACAAATGGTATCACAAAGATAAGGCAAAATGCTCTCAAGAGAAGTAGAGGCTCCCCATGCAAGGGGGCACGAGTTTGAGAAAAAAAAGTCAAAGTTAGTTCCCTCCAACATAACTCTTAGGGCTTCAGCTCCTCCATCTATGAGTACCGCTTGTTGCTCCATGGGACCCATGAGAGTGATGTGCTCTGTTGTGGGCATGCGATTGAGAAGGCCCCGCCATGCTAGTGCCAGAACACCCAACATTAAGGCGAGCCATCTCTTGAAGTACTTTGTTCTCACCCTGAAGCATGCTAACCTAGGTCTTCAAGCTTGTGATCTTCTCACACCCATGGTAGACAAGAGGAAAAATGTCTGTGTGTCACCCTGTAGCAGGGGCACACCAGGATCCTCCAAGAGATCATCGCGGGTCATCATAGTAAAAGGGAAGGTTAATCCAACATTAACCTCACGAACCAAGTCCCTCCACTCTTCAACATTGCCTAAAAAGCCAAAACCAAAGTCAGGATCAAGTTAGTATAAAAAAGAAAGAGAAGACAAAGCAAAAGCCAATGTAAAGTGCTTATAGAGCAGAACTCATGTGGATCTCCAAGTTGTAGTTAGGGTCAAACTGACACATCACCTCATCTGAGTGAGGAGGTCGAGGAACAATAGGAGGACTCTCAGGAATGTTAGAAGCCTCATGCGAGACATCAATGTCCTCAAAATCCTCATCCTTGAGAGGAGCCTCATCTGATGAATCATCGCTATTAGGAACATAACTATCCTCGTCAGTGGACTCTGAATCAACAGCCATAGTCATAGATCGAGGAGTCCCACTCCCTCCCCTTCATGCTCCTCTAGAAGCTCTAGTAATGAAAACACCTGGAGTCAAGGGTGTCCAGAAAATGCTCATCTGTCCAATCTCCCCCATCTCCCGAACAATCCTATAGTAGGTGGACACTGGGGGCAAGTCCTCTGGGACATCCTCGCTAAACTGCTGCAAGACTCAATCTACCCGATGAGCCTCAACCTGACCATTGCAATTTGTGATCTCTAGAACCTCACGAGAGTGTGCTCTCACCTCACCATCTCGAGGCCAAGTCCCCTCCATGTCACGGTAAGGATCAAAAATCACATCATCATCTGTGAGGGTGGCAACAGTGGGATGTGTAGCATCATAATGACCAATATGTGCCCACGTCACCGCTCTCGGTAGTCACCTATTTGGAAGAGGAATAAGCTTTTGATAGGACCTCATGTGCTCAAATATCCATGTCATAATCATAGAAGAGTGGCTGAAAGCTAGAGCCCCTCGTCAAGAGATCTGATAAAAATCTTTGTAGACCATAGCCAAGATATCAAGTCCCCATGCGTAAACTATACCCTCCTCTAGACCACGAATGATGGGTGCCCAACACCATCTCAAACGAGCTGAGGCCTTGTCTCCCAACAGACTTAAAGTAATCAAGCCAATTAGAAACCTTCTCAGAAGTGGGATACGGAGTCGCGGCACTAAAGAAAGTAGAACCCCTGTCTGGTCTCCAAGATGATTAACCCCCATGAAAGTAGCCCAAGAAGCCTTGTTCTCAGAAGACTAATTGGTAGGAAGAAATAGAGTTTGTCCCCTCACAGGGGCCCCAAGAATACGATATACATCATATAGAGTGATAGTCGACTCTCCTGAAATCTGTAGGAACCTGAATGTGTTCCTATCTGGATCCCAGTAAGTTAGAATATCACAGCATATCTGAGATATGAGATGGATCATAGGAACATGACAAACTCTGCCAAGGCCTATCCTTTTCAGTATGGCACGATCCTCTGTACTTAGGGAAGCAAACATCCCTGAAAGCCACCCTTTCTCTCAGCCAGCATTCCATCAAATGCGCTCCTCCTGTAAAATCAAAAGAGAAGTTTAGATTAGATCTTGTAAACTCGTAAAAACACAAAAAAAAGTGTATAAACCATCAAAAATTGTAATAAACAGGCAAATTAAGTGACCAAGTTCATGTCAGTTCAGAGCGAAAGAAGCGTTAAACAACATCATTTGCAACCAAAAATTAGTCCTACAGGGTCGCCCCCTAGGTGACCCAGATGTCAGTCAGGATCCCCCTGGGCGACCCTACCTACTAGAAGGGGTGACCCTATGAGTGACCCCCTCAAGCAGAAATTGGTCCAAAAACTCTGTTTCTCAGCCAATTTCAGAAAAGAAAAGACTAATCCTACTCTAAACGATGAGACAAACACAATGCAACAACAAAAATCATCAAAAACAAACAATTTCAAGAGATTTTTGCAAAATTCAACCTAGGGTTTGAGGAGAGCCTTTCACTAATTACTTACCTGGTTCTTCGTGGCTGAGGAAGAGGCGGCCATCTCTATGATCCCCTCAACGATACTTCTCTATCGACTGCTCACAGGAATGATTCCATCACCATTTCGCTTCAATCTCACAATTTGGCTCTCTTTGTTTGCCCTTAGCTTAGTTTCATTTTGTGCATTTAGCTTTGTTAGTTTTGTTTTTATGGATTTGTTTCATGCTTTGTTTTGCGTGCTCTCATACCTACAGGTTCAAACTGACAAAAGCAAGCAACTAGTCAAACTCAAACAATCCATGGTAAGTTCGTCATTTCAATTTTCATTATTCATTTTGATACATTTAGATGCCAGACTGATACTAGTTATTATAGGTACAAATTGTTGAAAATCGACAACAAGTAAGGCCTAGTTTGGGAATGGTGTCTACCTTTCATGTAGACTATTATCCCCGAAGGGGACAAATATTTAAGCACAAAAATCATGCACTACCTCCACGAGGACCCCTATGATGAGTCAGATCCTTGTCACGTACATGTAAGCGTGAAACTAAATCCTTTGGCCAGCAGGCCTCTTGACGACATGTCCTTTCTTCTTGTTTTGTGTCATTTCTACTTTGTCATTTTTCCTTCTTCTCCTTCTTCCCCATTTGCGACGCTTTTTGACACTTGTTGCGACACTTGTTGACTTGTGTTTTCTAGCTTGTGACCTTAATCCTAGACCTTGTGAGTGTCTTGTATGTGAATTTTCACCTCTCCCCTTTGTATTTCATCCAGTGCACCTCATAGATGCCTTCTAGAGGTCTTCTGATCCCTCCCCTACTTTCCGTTTTCAGTTTTGACCTTCCTATCCAAATCTCCCCCTTTTATTTTCAGATCTCCCTGGGAAATCCCATAGATGCAAGTGGAGATTTGGATTCTTCCTCATGATTGACCTGTTTGTTGATGCAGAAATCACCTTTTTCCTCCCTCTTTCCTTCTGTCACCCTAATTTTTGCATTCTACACCTTTTCACCCTGGATCTCCCTAGGTGACCCATGATCTCCCTGGGCGACCCTATCTAACAAAAGTGGCGACCCTGCCATCTTTTGTTCCATGGAAAAACTGAAGTTTCTCTCACGTTTTTGCTCCATTTTCACCCGTTTTTCTTCCTATTTGCATGATTTTTGATCCTTGATATAGAGTTAACTATTTTAGGCACCCACACATGCATAATTAGCTCTATTTAATCTCAAATTAACTCTCCAATCAATCTCATGCATTTCCCCTATCTCTTCTTCTTCTTCAGTGACAAGCTATCATTACTTCATTACTCTCCTTGTTGAGTTCACTGGGCAATCAACCTTGTTAACTCCCCAATCTATTCTTGTTAACTCATCAATCAAATGAGTTAACTCTTCAATCCAATCCATTCTTCTAACCTATAAGTACCCCCCTCCCTCAAGCACAAAGGGAGGCAAATTCATTGTGCACTAGCTCTTGCCAAGTTTGCCCTCCAACCTAGCATCCATATACTCAATACAGGACATAAGTACCTTTTATTTTCTTTGTTTCAATCAAGCAATGCCACGCTACTTAATTTTCAACCATTGTGCTCAATTCAAAGCTCACATCAAACTCATATAAGCTTCACAAAAGTTTCTCTTTGCTTTTTTGGGTCTTTTTGTCATTGAGAGAACCAACTGTCGTAACAAAAGGATTCGAGGTTGCCTACACAAGGGTCATTGAGGGATAGTGGAGTCTTCAAATCTTCATCTATTCAGGGTCTTTTTTTTCTTTCATAGTAATTAGGCAATCATCTTGCTCTTGGGAATAGTAACATACTTTCTTTTTCCTTGATAGATTAGATCTTGCATGCTAGGTTAGTTATTTTTGCATTCCTAGATCTACTTTGTTAGAAAAAGAATCTTTCCTTTTTATTAGATTAAATTGCATTGAAAACACCAAAAACTCACAAAAACATAGATTACACATTGCATTTGAAAAAGACATATAGGATTGCATACATATTTCTTTCATAGATTAGAAACATTTTCCTTTCCATAAATACTCTAAAAAATACCAAAAAGATGCATTGCATGTCATTTAGTTTGCATTCATATAAAGTAGACAGCATCGAAAACCCTTGATTCCATCACGAGGTAAATACGGTTCAAGAGACCTTAAACAAACCCTTGATATCATCACAAGGTATAAACAAATTCAAAATCCAAGTCAAACACTAGGTTGACAAACCCTAGGTGAAAAGCCCTAGATCTGGTTAAAGTTAGCAATCACATAATTTCCTCTATCCTGATTCACACATGCATTTAGGAGTGAGAGGAAAGTGGTGAGAGCTATCTGAGACGAGATCAAGGAGATCCATTTGTGACCACAGCAAGAAACACACATTCCACCACAAGAGGATCTATTTGTTCTCTTGTTGATTGAGAAAATTAGGCAATTGCAATTACACAGAGCCTTCCTCAGAGACATAGAAACAAGAGAAACCATCAACAAGAACAACTGTTTTCCCACACAAAGGTGGAATTCAAGGAATCCAAATAGAAGAAGAGAGACTAGTGATCCTTCGGGTCATAGGGTTATCTCAACCACCACAACAATTGAATGAAACATATAACAAAACGCACAACAACAAAGGAGACAAAACTTGCTGACCCCCCTTTACGAAGTCCAGCTCTCCAACGAGCCAGACCCCCACCATGTCTCGCCTCCTCTCGATTGGCTAATTCCATGTGATCAAGAGTGATGTGGTGGATTGCCCCATGGCAAGGTGGGAAAGGGTTCGTGTGCATGCTGAGATCTAACCCGATAGCCTCCAGGCAACCGGAGTCACGATTTCGAGCATACAGGCCCGTGCCTGATATTTTTCTTAAATATGATAAATATTCTACACCCCTTGTGCCTCGTGGTTCCCTTATTTGATGTCCTAGTAGATGAAAGGTTGTTTTAATGAATATGATGAGGACCAAGTCCTTTCTTGTCTTAAGATAACAAGTGGCTCACTGAGATTGGTTTCTGCCAACCTGCCAAGATTAAAATATTCAAAGAATAGTTGTATGCGGACTAGTGGAAAGTAGCCACCTGACGGGTTCATTCTTCAGCTAATTCTTTGTGGTAGGTCCCAGTGATGATGTGGTAATTTAAAATTATTTCTGCCATTCTGTAGAGCTGAATCAGGGGTCCCACCAGGCCATATGCGAACTAACAAAAAATATGACACGTGGTTTCTGAGATGTGTGAGGAGGACTAGGCAGATAAGAGGTGTTATGTGGCAAAGTTTCATAACATAAGAGTTGTTTCAAGATCTACTATGTAAGGTGACTGATCTGATGGTTTTCTACCTATCTATAGGGATCAAATCTCTTGCCAAATCTTCTATGTGTGGGACTGCGAAAAATGTCCTGGCTATTACCGTTTGAAAAGTCTTTTCAGGATCATGGTTAAGGTGGTCATCCAAATGGTTGAATATTATTGGTTGGTGTTCATGTGGCATTAATAATAGGTCTTCTGTACATGATCGATTAAACCAGCACCATTGATTTAATCTAGCTAATGAAATGATCAACGGTTCTCATTCAAAAAATTGATGAAGTAATGTGTTGGCGCATGATCTGCGATGTCATATTGTAGAATTAATTTCTTAGGTGTGTGTACAGGATCTCCATCACTGCCACCATGAGGGAATTAACTAACTAAAAGATTGGCCTATGCAAAATTGACCCTTGGGGATCGTGCTTCAAATCGAAATGACTTTTCCTTTGCTTGATGAGGAATTATGGCAGGATGATGAGGTTAAAGGGGTAGATTTGATGCAACTGATCTGATGCCCTCAATGCAAGAAGTGATGTTTTTAGTTAGGCAAAATGATGAAGTGCAAGCTATCCATTCAATTCTAATGATCTTTAAAAAGATTTTCATTTATGGCTAAGACACCTTGAAATGACTGAAGTTTATTGACCATAGATGTAGCAGAATGTGTGAGTTTTTTTAGGATTTCTATAAATAGGTGCCTCTGATTATTGCTTCATTTACTATTTTTTCAATCTAATAGTATGGATTTTCTCTGGTTTAGTACATGTTCTTCTTGCTCTCCTGTTCTATGGGATTCTCTTCTCTATTTTCATGGTTAGCAATATTTCCCTACAGAATTAAAAGATTAGAGAATTTGCATTTCTAGAATGGGGGAGCTGGAAAGATTTGAGAGCAGTAGAAGTATCCATTAAGCCTATGTGTTTTCTTCTCCCTTATGTTTTCTCATTAGGATGTGGGCCCTAAGTTTGAATCTCCATCCTCTAGTAGTTTTTACTTCCCTTGAGGTGGTAGATTTCCTTCTTAGACAGAGAGGCATTATTGTTCTCTCTACCCCTCCCTTACATCTAATTTTCCCAATAGAGCTTTAACTCTAGATGTAAGAGGATTGCCCTCCAGGATGAAACAGATAGGAGTAGAGGAAAACTTTGTTGTTGTTGCTACTGCTCTTCTAGTTTGACTTCCAACATTGTTGGAGTCAGTTGCGTGTGGATTCCTCAAGTTTCTGCCTGGTTGAGGAAGTTGGAAACCTCCTAACTAGAAATGAAGATTTACACCCCTGCAAAGGACATGAAGCATAATGCGAAGAACTCTAGTTGATGGGGTTTTCTTCTGATATTCGATCCTTGCAGGTATTCTCACTTTTGGTGTGCGGCTGGGATAGGCAGAGTAGTGATTCCTCTTGTTGAACAGTTGGATGGCATTTTAAGGGTGTTTGAGCTCTAATAGCATCTAACATTATGTCAACCATCAACAATAATCTGATCCCACTCCCCACCAAAGTGAAAGAGCATACAGTTTAGAAATAAATACCTCGGCATGATGGAGATATTCTTATTATGAAGGCATCTCTTTCCAGTTAAGAAATGGTTGTACTTGCATTATGTTATAACCTCATCTTTGATTAATTAAAATGTAACATCTTTTGTCTTTAAGCCTATAGCTTGTTTGCTCCCTTGTTCTATAAAAGGGAATTCAGGGCTTATTGATAGGGGGTTGGTTTGAGGTCTTATTTTTCCAGACCTAGTTTGAGATTATGAGATGAATCTGATCATAGAGGATTTTGTATGATTTAATACAAAAATAGAATTACTAGTCCAAATTAGGCTTTATTTTGATTTCATGTCCTAATATTTGTGTTAGACCCTCTGGTATCAGTTTATTTTACAAATCTTTGTTGAGTTCCAAAGTTTATTGTCTCCTACATGTATACAATATTACATTTATGAATACAATTTGGTTAATGATCATCTTATTCATTATCACAGTCTTCCCTATGTTTGCATATGTTTCTTAGGGCATTTACTCAAGTAGTAAAATAATGGCAATGAGAGGAGATTGAATGTGATATATGTTTACAAGGATAATTAGGTAAGGTTAACTTTGAAGCTAGTGAAATATTATAATGTAAGGCATTATTCTATCATCACAGTAAATGGAAAACTAATTACAGAAGGGTTTTTCATTTATATTTACGCTCTGACTCTATAACCCTAGGATTTGGCATTGATCTATTGATAGTATGGTTTTGTATAAGTCTCCTAATTCTCCTCATTTAAAATATCAAAGAACAAGTTTCTACTTTCATTTATAAGTTATAGGTAGTTAATTTATCTTCATGTTCTTCTGTAAAGAATTATATAAAAGCTTGAGAATCTAGCCCATTACCTCTGTTGTACCATTAATTATTCAAGCATCAAGAAAGAACATATTTTTTTTAAAATAGTATTCTAAGAAAGCAATAGTGAGACCAAAGTTGAATATTGTTTAGGAATAACCTCCTTGGTTTTGCAGAAACTAAAGTGCAGAGGAAAAGGATTGAAAACCCCTTTCCTATTCATTGGCCAATCCCCCTAGATAGATCAGTTATTATAAATGGCTATCCTATAGATCTGCTTTCTTGAGATCAGGTTGGGAATTTAAAACAACCAACACAAACCATCAGGAATTTTAGGACTTTCTTTTCATTTTGAGATAGACATCAAACTAAGGAAATAAAATTCAAAACATTGGATAATGAAACTTGTACTTCATCAACTTCAATAATTCAACATTAGTTTGAGAGATAATTAATCCTATTTGTTGCATTTAATTTTTAGATTTATTTATCACAAGTATATCAACTTAGCTATATAATCTAGGTTAATCATGCTTAATTGTTAGCATTTGACATAATTAATCAAAATTATTTATGTAATGCATGTAGAAAGAATTTATTTACATTACATTTGGTGAACCCAACATTCCTACACCTTGTAGGGTTTATCCTTACTTCTAATTAGGGTTTTAGATATGATATTATTATTATTATCCTTTATTATGATCTAATTAGGTTTGATTTTCCTTTCATATATGCGCTTCATAAATATATCCTTATTCTAGGGTTTTTGGTCCATAGTTTGACTATGCTTTCACCCACCCTTGTTGGTGCCTCTAGGGTATTATTTTCATATCTATTAGTTACTATTTTTTATCTATATTATCCCTCACCTCATTGCTATACTATTTATTCATTTCTATTAGGCTTTTAGGCCTTTATTGCATCATCTATTTGAACTCTGCCCTACACAACACAAATTTCAACAGGAACTATACCCAATGATATCTGGTTGAAACAAAAATTAAAGGAAAACCAAATAAACCAAGGAAAATGAAGAGCAAAAAGCACAAAAGGAAGTAATACGAAACCTCTATGTGGTTGTATGACCTTCACTTCAAGGAACTTTTAAAAAGAAGAGGAAAAGTGGTGTGGCTACTTGGGGACTTTCCTCAGTCAAGTCCCAGTGTTGGTATTTCTACCTTCATGAGCAATGATTAAAAATATAGCATAGAAATTGAAATGAAATATGTGTGTGTTCTTATCCTATGTGTATCTAGGAAGGTAAGAAAATAAATAAATAAACAAGACAATGATAGTTCCTTCCCTAGTCTATGGGGAGAGAAACCCACAATATGCAGCTTGTGCAAATGGAAAGTAAAAAGGTAGTCTACACCCAACAAAATGCAACAATGGTGGTCTACACCAAGAAAGAAAGACATAACAATGGTGGTCTACACCATACAGATTTGAAATTAATTATTCTAAATGCAATAAAAGGAACAAACTCACCAATGTTAATCACCAAGAACAAGTAGCAAACTCCTTAAGAGCTCAAAGAATAAGTGCAGCTTCAAACCCTAGTGAAGAGAGCCTCCTCAAAGACCACCAAAGAGAGACAAACCTCTAAGAGCCAAAGAAAATGATCTTCCAATGCTCAAGAAGCATCCAAAATCACCTATAGCTACTGTAGAAGTTTAGATTACACAAGAAAATAGTAAAGAGCATCAAATCCAAAGTGTCCAAGGTTGAGAGAGAGAATGTGAATGAAATGTGTTGAATTGATTCAAAATCCTTCCAATACTCTTCCAAGAGGGTAGAATATTGAAAATTCATGCAAGGAGTCATTCTGTAACCTCTAGGAGTGTTAACAATAATTGGCATGATCACCCAAAGCATGTTGTAACACTCAAAAATGGATACCTAAAAGAAAATAGACATGGGATGTTAGCACAACATGTCGACGTCTGCACAGAGCGCTTAGATCCAGGTAAAACTAGATCCTGGTTGTACAAGGCACCTTAGGACCATGTAGACATTTAAGCATCATAATGAATTTTTGATAAAAGAAGAAGAAATAGATTAAAATAACACAAACCTAGCCTATTATGTTGAGAGGAGGTGTGAAATGCTAAAATGGTCACTAAGCATAGCATGAAATTGCAAGGGTATGCAATTTTCTACATTACAAGTGGCATTCTTCAATACAACCCACAATAGAGTCATATGAAGTGGATGAAATAATGTTATTGGTATTATTTCAATTGTTGTTCTTCCATTTACCATGATCAAGAAGAGGATCTTTGTACACAACTAAGTCCTCTTTAGATATTTTATTAGAATGGTCTGCAACAAAAAATTCACCTCTATAAATGAGTTCTTGGATGTAATTTTTCAGTCTCATACAATTAGATATTTTGTGGCCCTTTCCCCTATGGTATTCAAAATAGGCACTTTCATTGAACCATTAGTGTTTAAATTGATTATCATCATAGGGCTGGATTGCGAGAATTTTGATGAGGTTGGATTGGACCAACTTTTGCAAAGTCAAATCGATGGGTTCCCCTAATGGGGTAAATTTTCTTCTATGAATGGCTCTTTTCTTAGGTTGACCCTTTGGTATTGTGATGTTGTTATTGGTATTGTGGACATTAGATGGTGGAGGTGCCTGAACATTTTGCATATTCTTAACATCAGTCACACCATCATTGACAACATTTTTATTCTTTGCCCAAACATGGGGCTTGTCATTGGATTGGGTTTTGTTGCTATTATTCTTTGTAAATATTGACCACACCTTTAGCTATAAGGTCTTTCTCAATAGTTGTACCTATACGCTCAAAATCACGACCTCAGTTGCTTGGGGCTATCGAGTCAGATTTTGGCATGCACACAGACCCTTCCCTCCTTTCCATGAGGCAAACTGCCATGTCACTCTCACTCTTGTGGAAGTAGAAAGTCAAGAGGAGGTGAGACATGGTGGGGGTCTGGCTTGTTAGAGAGATGGACTTTGCAAAGAGGGGTCAACACATTCTAGGGCCCTTGTTGTTGTGTGCTAATGTAGATGTTTCATTCAATGGTTGTTGTAGTAGAGATATCGGTATGACCTGAAGGGTCACTAGTTACTCTTCTCCTATTAGGGATTCTACTATTCCACATCTATGTGGGTAAGCTATTACTTTCATTGATGGATTGTTTCTTTCAAAGTATCTAATGGATGCCTGTTGTAGCAAATGTTGTCTATGCTCTTCTATTTGTTGAAGGATGAGTGGATCTTGCTATGGTCGCGGATGGATCTCCTTAATCTTGTCGAGGATTGCCCTCACCTACTCACCTCTTAATCCTGGGCACATTCGTGAGCCAAGACAAGAGATAGATTTATGTGGACTAACCTTGACTAGACGTAGGGTTTGACCTAGGGTTTGATGGACCTAGGGTTTAGTTGTGTGTTGACTGTTCTTGACCTTGTGATATTATCAAGGGTTTGACAGACTAGTTGACCATGGTTGACCTTGTGATGGTATCAAGGGTTTGCAAGTTATCTATGTGCCTAATATTTTTTTTCTTTTCTAGGGTTTTATGCATGCAATGCTATATGAAGTGCAAGACTTGTTTTTGTGCTTTTGTGGTATTTTTAGAAATAAAGATGCTTTTTAATCTAGGAAAGGAAATATGAATGCAACTAGAATGAATTTTACCTAATGTAATTATTCTATGTTTTTGGGGTTCTCGAGTGTTTTGAAATGATTTAATCTAGAAAAGGAAATTACAAGTAAATGAATTAAACTACAAGAGCGAATTACTTCTAAGATGCTAGATCTAATTATTCTATCAATGAAAAAAAAAATTACTAATCCCAAGAGCAATTTTAATTTTATAATTACTACCAATTGATAAAAAGCATAGAGGAACCTAAAATAAAGAAGACTTGTGAGCCTCCACTACCCTTAGAAATCCTTGATGGAAACCTCGTATCCTCTTGAAGAAGTGGGAAGACCTCTTGACAACAAGACAACACAAAGAAGCAAAAGAAGCTTTGGAAGCTTTACAAAGAGAGCTCAATGAGAGATTTTGATGAGCACAATGGTATTTATTGAAGTAGAGTAACAACCCTTGAAGATATTTATGTGAAAGTTTGATGAACAATGAACAAACAAAAGGCACCTTCATCCTATGTGAGCATGAGAATGTTGATTGGAGAGCAAAAACTTAGCAAGAGCTATGTGAACAATGAATTTGCCTCCCTTTTCTTGAGGGGGGGGCTGTTTATAGGTTAGAAGAATGGAATTTATTGAGAAGTTAACTCAATTGATTGAAGAGTTAACACAAATTGATTGGGGAGTGAACTAGATTGATTGCCTAGTGAACTCAGTTAATTAGGGAGTGATAAAGCAATAATAGCTTATCACTGAATAAGAAATGAAGTTAAAAGAATGCATGGGAGAGAATGAGTTGTTAATTTTAGATCGAATGGAGCTAATTATGCATGTGGGGGTGTATGGAATTGTCAACTCCATATTAGCGAACAAAAATCATGTGAACTGGAAGAAAAACAGGCAAAAATGGAGCTTTTTTGAGTTACAAACTTGAGTTTTTCCACAGTTAGAAATGTGACAGGATCGCCCATGGGTCACCCCTTTCACCAATAGGGTCATCCATGGGTCACCGAGGGGGGCGAGGTCGCCCGGGGAGATCCTGATTTATGAGGGTCTCTCGGCTGGAGATCCAGAAAGAAAGAGGTCTGGGTGAAAGTGCATGATGGGAGATGGTAGAGGAGATGAAAAGGAGGTAATCTACCTCCAAAAATAGGTCAATCATATGCAAGAATCCAAATCTCCACTTGTAAAGTAGGATCTCCCGGTAGGAGATCTAGAAATAATAGGGGGAGATTTGGATTGGTTGAGTGAAACTGAAAAACAAAAGTTGGAGATGGCTAGGGGGGCCCTCTAGATGGCTTCTAGGGGGTGGAGAGGATCAAAACATAGGGGAAGGGTAAAAAATCACTTATAAGATGCTTACAAGGCTTAGGAACAAGGTCAAAAGCTCAGAAAATGCAAATTGACAAGTGTCAACGACATAGAGGGAAAGAAAATGACAAAGAGGAAAAAACACAAGACAAAAGAGAAGACACGTCACCAAGAGGTTGCTACTTAGAGGACATTATTTCATGCTTACATGTATGTGACAAGGATTAAAATCATCATAGGGGTCCTCGTGGAGGCTATGTGTGATTTTTGTGCTTACATATTTGCCCCCTCAGGGACGGTAGTCTACATGAAGGATAGGTACCTTTCGTGAACTTGGCCTTACCTATTGCCAATTTTCCTACAATTGTACTTGCAATAACTAGTATTAGTCTGGAATCTGAATATATCAAAAAGAGTAATGAAAACTGAAATGACAAACTTACCATAGATCATTTGAATTCGACTAGTTGTTTGCCTTTGTTGGTGAAACTCGTATGAATGAATGCATGCAAAATGACACACAAAAGATGCATAAAAGAAAAAACAAATCTAAGAATGCATAAAGGACACTAAGCTAAGGGCAAACAAAGCAAGCAAATTTCTGAAATCAGAGCGAATTAGCGACGAAATTGATCGTGTGGGTATTTGTTGAGTAGATATCATCGGGAAGATTGCAAAGATGGTCACCTCTTCTTCAGCTGTTGAGAATCAGGTATGCAAACAGTGAAAAACCCTTCTCTAAACCCTAGGTTAAAGTTTGTGAAAAATCTCTCAAATTTGTCTATTTTTGGTGATTCTTCTTGTTGCATTGTCTATGTTTTGTCGTTTAGAGTAGGATAGGTCTTTCGTTTACTGAAATCAGCTGAGAAACAAAGATTTTTGGAGGTCTACCTTAAAGTGAGAAGATAAAGTGGCAATGTAAGAAGGGTGAGTAGGTAATGGGGAAGATGCATAGTTAAAAGAAATAGAAGATGCCAACATAATATCAAGTCCATGAAGATTATTTGTACCAAAGGGCATACCATACAACACACTATTAAAAAACATGACCAACTATGTTGGTGAAGTAAAACTAACAAGCTCTTGGAAACTACCTATGTAGTAGTAGAAAGTTCTTTCTTATTCACATATATATCATGATCAAAATTAGACTTTTCACTATGATTAGCATCAATGGAAGACATAGAGATTTCCTTATCAGTAGATTGAGAAGGCATATGAGGGTATATGAGAGAAGTTATTCTTAAAGGAAAATGATTGTTTTGGTTAGATCTTTGCATAACAAAACCCTAGAAAGATAAAGAATGATAAATCAAGGCTCAAAGAGTTACATATGAATCTCAAATATATACATGACCTTAAAAATTAGCAATAAAAATTAGAATATAAACCTTGAGGAGAAACCCTAAGGTGTTGTAAGAGTAGTTAGGTTCACCAAAATTAAAGGGAGAATAAAAATTTTCCCTTTACATAAAACCCTACGGTAAAATAATTAAAAAATAATAATTAGATAACTATTTGAAGATTAATATGTAGTGTCCATAACTATCTAAAATAATGTGCTAAAATAAACATAGAAATTAAATCAATAAAAGATATAATTTAATTAGAAATTTGATGCAGGAATATTGTGATAGATGTTTGAAAATGATTTGTTATAATGTACAAAAATTCAAGAATGACGAGACAAATACCTCATAATATGAAAATTCATTAGCTCTTTGTCTCTAGATCACTTCTGTTGCTATAGAAGTGATATGCCCAAATTGAAAACTTGACATAGTTCCACAAATTTAAACTTTAGTGAATAGAGATGATCTCTTTTAGATTCAATATTTGTTTTTTAGCTCACCTTGATGCTTTTGACCTATGTTATCTAATTAGTAGTTTTAAGGAAAACCTTTGAGGAGTTTTCTAGGCAAGGGTCTTCTCCCATGGTCAAACCCCTAGGATACCATTTTAACACCTTTTTAAAAAGATTGGATACAATAGGTAATTATGCAAATAATTCCCTAAATATTAATCCAAGCATGTAATCCAATAATAAATACTCCATTAGTGTAAATGAATGCTCTCTAGGTACTAGATGCTAAATAATCAAGTGATTTATAATGAATTATGTATAGTCCTTAAATACAACTCTAAACTTGACAAGTGAAACATTTCATATTTGGAGTAGACACATAATGAAAAATTGGAAGGGATAAGTCAACCCTTTGAATCTTTGAAGTTATTTGTTTGGATGGAAGCATAAATGTGTGTCCCTCTTTTTGGCCTAAGTGTGATGCTCAAATCAACATTTTTAGTAAAATTCTCACTTTTGTTAGTCATAGAAAGAAAACCATTTTGAGGATGATGTGAACTCATAATTTTTCATATTTTATGTATAGATTTTAAATATATATTCAAAAAAAAAAAATGTCTCATTGTTTGAACATAAATGTTAATAAATTGTTTCTTATTTACTTTATAGTATTTTTAATGAGTGATATTTTCACATCCAACATAAATTTTTATGTATATATCTAATTATTATTATTTGTTTAAGCAAGGACATCAATAAAGAGTGCGAATATATTTTTAAAAAGTATCCATGTTCACTAGAAATTAGAAAATAATTAAATAATATTACAAATTATATTTTTTGAAAAACTTACTTTGAGGGATACAATCTTGCAAAATCTCATGTCATGGTGACTTGATGTGATTTCTTAAACCTTGCCCCAAATCATCAATTTTTGGTTAAAATTAGGGGAACAAAAATGATGGTTCAACCAAGTGCCTTCAAATTAATGACCTTTGAGTGAAAGCCCTTCAGTGAAGGGCCCTTTCATATAGGTATTTTAGGTGTGTAACATTAAAATAGAAAAATAGATTTCATTTGAACTGACAACCCACCCCCTTCATTCAAACCATGTTTACATGTGACAAGCATCGTACCTTCAAATGAAGGACCTTCATTGAAAGGTGTTCAATGAATTTTTCTTTCCAAGATTCATTTTTGTGCCTTGTTCCATAAGTGGGACACACGTTTATGCTTCCACATATTTATTTTCACAAATTACACAATTAACCTAAGTGAATCCCATTACTATAAAATATATATTAAATTATTTAAATTGATATGGAAGAGTTAAGATTATAAATAAATATTTATTTTTCAAATATAAACTTTTAGTTATCAATTTTAGAGTTGTAAAAATTTATTACACAATATTACAATACCATATGAATATTTCACATACACACTTATAACTCAAGTTGACATAAGAAAGTTAAGATTTTAAATTAAATATTTATTTTTTAAATAGATAATTTAAATTAACAATTTTAAACTTGTGAAATTTTATGACATATATTAAAAAATATTTAAATTTGTATTATTCTTTTTCTTGGATTAGTAAGTTAGGCATAAGGGAGTCATATCCCGTAACAGAAAAAACAAAAAAGGAACTGTGCATGCCCTATAAATAGGGGCGTATTAAGATAATATTATGTCCATGTCTGTGGAGACAATATCTAAAAAGATCCAAAGAGATCTCATTAAAGAAAGAAACTAAATATTAACATTACTTTTAGATTGAGAAAGGAGTTGCATGTTGTGGGGAGCCAATTCTTTTTTTCTTTTTTCTTTGCACCACTGTCTAGTTTTCATTTGAAACCCCACTATCAAATGTTTCAACATTAGTAGTTGAGGTAATAATTGTTATGTCATAAAATGTCCCCCTAGGACTTTTACCTCCTAAGTTTTAGCTCTTGGGTCCCTTAGACGTAATCATGCATGTTCATTTTAATTTTCGATGTAAAATCCTCGAAAACCCATGTCAAATGGGGCTTAGGGGACAATGTTGAACTTGATCCTGCCCTATTTGGTCGGGACCTAGATTTTCAATGTTAGTTATGTGACCGTTACAAGTTTCTGTTGCCAACATCTCAAGTTTGAATTATGAAATTAGAGTGGGAATGCATATATAAGCATGTTTAAGGTTTCATTTGCAAACTAGAAGATGATTATGAGCTTTTCATACGATGTGAAGGATTAAATTTTAGAAGATGATTAAGTTTTAGAGCATTCAAAGTATTCATTGTGTTGCAGAGAAGAATTATATTGTTGTGTTTGTTGTTGTAGATTTGGCTTCATCTTCTCACGATGTGAAGGATCTTCATGTTCATGTGAGGTACACCTCCAAGGTGATATCTATTTGTGTTTGAATCAATCATTTATCATTTAGTTTTTGCTTCTGTCCTACAAGGATATGCACTCTTTATCAAACAATGGTGTTGAAAGGCTTGAACACCATTCCAAGGCTTGACTGAGGTAAGCTCCTACACACCAAAACCCCCAACCCCATTCTCTATGATTGCAGGTATAAGTTTCATATCCGATGGAGTGGAGTTGCAGGAGGTTGGAACAAAGTGTTTAGATCCCATACCTGAGTAGAAAAGTAGGGCCTGGGATTGGGTGACTTACACCAAATCCCTCTGGAGCTCCAACATAGAAATCTCTGGGATAATAGAAGCAAGTTACAAAAAACTTCTAGGGATTTCTGAAGAAAAGCACTACTTGGGCTTGGGTACCTTACACCAAAGCCCTCCAGATCTCCAACACATAAATCTCTGGTAGAGTAGCAACATGTTACAGACAACTTCTAAGAATCTCTGTAGAAAACTCTACCTTGGGCTTGGGCGCTTGCTCTTTAGCCCATGACATTTTAGGATCTAAAATATCAAAGTTTGGTATGTATCTACTCTGAGTATTACATCTCTCTCTACAAACATTTGTTGTGATTTGTCCATTTATTTATGATTTTGCATAATTAGGGTTTCTAGTATAATCTTAATCAGCAAATTCCAGGTTTCCTCTTTGTTCCAAGTGACACTAAACTTGTAGCAGAGTCCTCTTGCAAAAGTTGTGACTTGAGTTGGTTTATGTCCTTGAATGTTAGATGTGAAAGGATGATCTAACCTAAATACACATAGAATTGAAAACCCCTCTTTTTACATTAAACAATAATACCACTCTCTTGAGCTCGTGATTCAATGTTTGTCAATTCTTGAGCCTCCATTGAGATGTACATTCTTTTTTAGGCTTAGAATCTGATCTATTTGATGATTTAATGCTTCCCATCCCAATAGGAGATGATCCTTCCACTACAACAAGGAGGGATTGTGATCCTTTAGAAACTTTTTGGCTCCCAATCTCAGGAGTTCTCATCTTTGGAGGGGATTCATTTTGAACTTTTCTCTCATGGGGAGACATGTGTTCTCCTTTTTCCATAGAGTAGTGATGAGGGGATACCTTTTTCCACCATGTGGCCTATCCATTTAACTGGCATTTAGAACAATTTGTAGCAATGTAACCAATGTTCAATTTCTAGTGACAACGGAAAGGTAAACCTTCATTATCTAGGGTTTGAACCCAACTGTGATCTACAATTTTTAGGGTAATATCTATCAAGAGATTTTTAGAGATATCTAGATCAACCAAAATGCGAGCATAAGTAGTGTGAAAATAGTAAGAGGAACCTTCATCTACATCCAAAAACCTCCTCAATTTATTTCCAACTACTTCAAAACATGGATCAAATAAAATCGCAACGGTAGATTTGGGAGATGCACCCATACATGCATCACCTTAAAAGATTCAGATATAAGGTCAAACTTTGGGTGCCATGGTTTAAGCACGAACATGTCCTCATTGTAGTCCCAAATATAATCACAGAGGATAGAATTCCTATCCTGAACATTGTCAAAAACTACAATGAAAAAGCCATAAGTACAGGGGTAGATTTGAACATTACCTTTCAAAATAGGATACCAAGTTTCTGAGATCCATTTGTGTAGATCTGAGAGGCTTGACCATAACATGATAAATCTATCGATTAACCCATTTTCATAAAAGAACACTTCATTTTCAGTCACTTCTCTCATAACATCTTCTCCAAACTCCACGATAGGGGAGTCATTCTTGCATTTAAGTGGCTTAACCTTTTGGAGAGTTGTATCCAAATTTGCTCTGTACTTATCATTTGCCCTACTTGTGCCACCTCTATCCTAGGGGAAATGTGAGGGGAGGGGGGAGAGGGGGCATTGTCTAGATTTGGACGCTAGACCTCTACCTTTGGCACCCGACACCAACCTAGCTCTCCTTCATGTCTATCCTTTGTCTCATCCTCCGTGGAGAGGCATCCAAAGCTATTCGCAGAGGCCCTAGCATGCGTAGTAGATGAGAGTGTACTCAATGGCAGCTCATGGTTATCCACCTCTGGATGCCAACCATGCTTCTTGGCAGCCCATGGATGGGGAGTAGGATCCTATAGATCCTCCCACAGCAGGGAAAGGTCCTTTTTCTCCTTGCGTGCATAGCAATGACCAGACCTTCATTGTCTGGTGTGCTATTGTTCTTTCGCAACTACTTGAGAGTAAGAAACCCTAACATCTAAAGATCTTGGGAATTTTAAATAGCTTGATATAGTTTTTATTATTCTTTTATTTATATAAAATTTATTAATAATTTTATTTAAAAAATAAATGAAAAGTGAAAGAAAAAAACTTAATTTATAAAAAGGATATTTATATAAAATAGTATTAATTACAATTCTGTATAGAAAAACTTAAAATTATATAAATATGTATATGGAAAACACATTTTTCATGAACTTTCTTTGCTTCAAATGGAACATGAATAATAACAAAATTATTTTGTGAACTGCCTCTTCCCATGTGCCTATTGTGAACTCCTCTGTGCTTGTTGGGTTTATTATGCCTATGAGGATTGTTGTTGTTTTTTAGCTTACTCGGACGCTTGCTCCACCACTTATTATAATTGATCTTCTACCACTTAAAGTGTATCGTGAAGGGAAGAACTTCACTCCATAATCCGTTGTTGTGGTTGGTGCATCACCGAGTGAAAAGAATGATACAGGCAAGTCATTGATTCAATACTCCTTTGTTTTGTACCAGCTGGAACCTTGCGTGAATAGAGCTATCCATACCCATTTACCCTGCTCCACCTCCGTTGAAGATATTACCAAATTATCAATGGACAACGCCAAATTCATTTTAGGAGATTCACATTCCACAACAAAACATACCAGAATTCCCCGGGCATTGGAGTTGATATTCTAGTTATTAGCAGACTCAACAAAGAGGAGCAACGACAGAGAGATAGGCAAAGACAAAGTTTACAAATGAACCTGCATCAGGGACTACCCGTGTACATATTACAATTTCGTCTGGCTATTTCTACAAATTACAAGCACAACATTCAGTCAATGCACAATCAATTGAAAATAATTAGAACTATAAATGCCAATAAACATTTATTACCTGCATGCTTTGAATGCAACCTTCAACAGCTGATCTACTGATTGCTGTGAGATGCACAATCCTCATTCTTTCCATGCGCTCCAAACTTTCTTTGCCCGCCTCCTCCCACCTCGTTTCTACTGTCAGCTTCTCCAACGCTCTACAATGTGTTAGTAGGTGGCATTGTGAAGCCCACATGAAACGGCTCATTTCTAACTACCGAGTCTTCTTTGTAACCATTTTGGCTAACCTCTGTATATTCTCTACTTTTTTCTATTTTCTCCATACGGTAGTTGTGGAGGTGGGTGAGAATTTGTTTGGTTTGAGAGATAGTGAGTTTTGAGTATTGGTTTCATCTATCTCTGCAGAGTGTGCTGTTGGTTGTAATAGAAGATGAGAACTGAATTTATTCTAAGGAGAATCCCCTATTTGTGGATGTAGCCATTTTATATGGTGAACCACGTTAATTGTATTGGTGTTCTCTGTATTATTTTTGTATATGTGTGTGCTCTATTTTTCTTTTCAAATCTATGTATTTCTTTTGTCTGTGTTTTTTAGATTTACAATTGGTATCAGAGCTTTGGTTAGAAGCTCAGTCCCAGAAGTTCATCTTGTGAAGTTAATTGAAATCAGTGAAGATTTTCAAAAACATGGACGACACAGACAAATGGAGGATAGAGAAATTCATTGGCCATAACTTTGGACTGTGGAAGGTGCAAATGGAGTCATTGCTCATCAAGCAAGACCTCTCACTTGCATTGCTGGGGAAAACAAAAGGCAAAGGTTCAATGTCAGATGAAGATTGGGACACAATGGACATGAAAGCCAGGGCAACTATATTTCTCTCATTATCCAGCAATGTGTTATTTAATGTTTCTTCTGAGAATACTACAAAAGAGCTTTGGGATAAGCTCTCTAGCATGTATGAGATTGCTTCGACTTCGAATAAGGTATTCATTATGAAAAAATTATATAACTTGAAAATGAAAGAAGGTGGGTGATGCAGAGGCATCCACACTAAAACATTAACACATAGCATGGATGTCTGCAGCCCATCATCATCATCATCATATTTGAATTAACACTGTCAGCATCATCATATTTACTGTGCCGACCGATATCCTCCTGATGACAAGCCTTCGCCCGTTCGCATGTCAACAGCATCACCTTATTCGTTTATCGACAGCATCATCATGTTCGACCAGCGCGAACCTCCTCCTGACGTCCACTGTTCACTTCAGCGACAACTTCAGTCTTCACTATCTTCAGCATCATGATATTCAACATCATGATAATCAACAGGATAAAGAACATCCGGTTCCTTCCATTTATCCTGATGATGACGATCCTTAACTCCTCGCACCGTCCCCTCGATGCTTGCGTCACCCGATATCCTGATGACGTAGATCCTGATGACGATGACGTCACCCGCAGCTCCTCAATATCCTGCTACTCTGAAATATCCTGATGACGTATATCATGATGATGATGACGTCATATCCTGCTGTTGGCCAAACTTAGCTTTTTTCGGCCCGCGATCAACCCGATCTTCTACTTGATGCCGATGCACTCCTCCTCGGCAACTCCTGATGATGATCAGCCCGTCGCACATTCACTTCATGCACTCAACTGCATCATGCTCTTCTTCACTTATCCGGATGACGATGCCCGAACTGACTGCAGGATATAAACCGAAATATCCTGATGATGCCGTTTTGACGAACTTTCACACTTAGCGAAATTTCACTTCGCCGATCCTCCAGGGATGACTCGATCCACTTCCAGGGTGATCTTCCACACTTTTTCAGCTTGACCTAGCACATACCCATGCTAGGGTCTTCAACATCTCTCGACGGCGATCCTGCACACCTGCATGCAAACAAACAAACTAACACCTACCCTACTGTACATAACCATTCCACCGATCAGACGAATCAACCGGTGGAATGGATCAGTAAATCCATGAAACCACCCAAACCAGCAAATCGATTACACAAAGGAGATCAAACAGAAGATGAAAACAGGATCTTTATTGATTTCAAAGATGCTATTACAATATTCAGTCGCTCTCTCTCTCAGCAAAGCCTGATCGATGATAACTATCTATCTATGCAATATCAACCGATCCTCATGCTTAAATAGATTTTCCTACGAGTACTACTGACCTGACTCCAAGCGGCTGGGAACTCTCTCCAGGCGGCTGGGAGATCCCACCAATCATACATCATGATAGCTGTCTAACAAACTGGCTAAAAATAGTAAACGCATGGTCAGCATGATCTTATCCTGATCCGCATGACCTTATTACATGCATTTGGTCTTATCAGACCTTCTTGAAAACATAAACAAGACTCAAACTAACTAACTGCCTCATGAAGGCCAGCTGTCAGGTAGGTGCTCCTGCACCATACTCCCCAACAGAAAAGAACTCATGTCCCATGAGTTTGGGTTGTGGAAGTCCTCCACCTTTACACTTTGCCTTGTCAGTCTTCTGACCTGTTCCAGCTTTGCCTGCTGCTGTCTCTTGGCTGCTCCAAGACTTCTGAACTGTAACTTGCTTTCTGGCAAGTAAATCCTCATGCCTGTCAATGTAGGCTTTTCTCTCACATACCTTGTGTTTGTCAGATTGTCTGATCAGAACCTCTGTCTGAACTGCCTCTTGAACTTCTGCTGTAATGTTCAACTCTATCTTCCTGTCAACTCTTATAGGACAAACAATAGTCCCAACTATGACAACATCCTTGTCATTCCTCTCAACTGGTTGCTGTTTGCAATCCTGTTTCTGAACCTGCTGCTGACCTCTATCAGTCAAAACTAAAACTTTCTTCACCCTGTTGTCCTGAACAACTCCCTTCCCTGCAGTGTCCTCTACTGCCTTTATGCCTGTTCCTATAGGCTTCTGCACATACTCGTTCTTTCCCATTAAAATGATTTGGGCTGCCTTCTGTACTGCAGCATTTGCCTGCAATGGCATCAACTTAATAGTCTTCCCATCTTTCTTGATGGTGTAGGTATTAGCATACCCATCATACAGTACCCTCCTATCAAATTGCCATGGTCTACCCAACAGTAGGTGACAACATTCCATGGGCAAAATGTCACACAAAACTCTATCATGATATGCTCCAATCTGAAAATCCACATATGCCTGTTCATATACCCAAAGTGATTGACTATCACTCACCCAAGATGCCTTGTAAGGGTGTGAATGTGGAATCCTTTCCAAATTCAGTTTATCCACAATCTCCTGAGATACCATGTTGTCTGTTGAACCAGTATCAATGACAACCTTACATACTTTACCTTTGCTCTTACATGTGGTCTTGAAAAGAGCTCTTCTTTGTGGGGATTCTTTGTCAGGTACCTTCATAGTAGTTACTGTTCTTCTCATCAGCAGAGACTCTCCACTCTCTGGGTATGCATGATTATCAGGCTCCTTATCCTTTTGATAAGTGTTTGAACTCTGCACACTTTGCTCTACCGTCTCGTCTTGCACAAGTTGTACTCTCTTGTCATTCGTTCTATCATTTCTGGATGATGAACCTTTGTTTTCTGGACACTTGAAAGATGGATGACCAAACTCACCACAGGTGTAACACTTTCCTGAAAATGTAGTAGAACCTCTACCACCTCCAAATCTGCCTCTATTACCTTTCCATCCACCTCTGAAATCAGACTGTCCCTGTCCTTTACCAGTGTCGTCTTGACCCTCATTGGTTTGCTTTTGTGTAGGGGCTGCTCCTCTTCCCCTCATATTGTTTCCTCTTCCTCTCATGGACTTATCTTGTCTCCTATTCATCTTTTCTTCAATCCTGATTGCCATTTGATAACAATCCTCCACATTCTTAGGGTTAGCTAAAACTAACTCATCCTGTATGTTCAACCTCAAACCAGCCAAATACCTAGCCACCTTTTCTACCTCATTCTCATGATGACCAGATCTCATACTCAATTTATAAAACTCCTCAGTATATGCCTTCACATCCATTTCCTTCTGCCTTAAAAATTGTAGCTTCTTAAACATCTGGATTTCATAATCCCTTGGCAAGAATTTACCTTTGATCCTTGCTACCATCTTATCCCATGAAGTGATCTTTGACTTCCCTTGTTTCCTTCTCTCAGATTGTACATAATCCCACCATACCAAAGCATGACCTCCTAACTTGGTCTTTGCAATCTTTACCTTCTGATCCTCAGCAACATCTTCACATTCAAAGTGATTATCAAGTGCAGCAATCCAATCCAGTAACTCATCTTCATTCAAACTTCCATTATACTTGGAAACATCAACCTTTACCTTAGGTTTATCACCCTGCACTGCCTTTAACAGTTTTGCAAATTTCTGGTCTTCAGCATCCAGTTCTTCAGCTACCTCTTCATACTCTTCAACAGTATCTTCATCTTCTTCAGACTCACTGTCTGCCACTTCTCTCTTTTTGTTCTTTTCCAGGGCTACAAGCCTGGCTTGAAGTGCTTCAGCAAGCTCCTTCATCTTCCTCATCTCTCTGGCATGTTTTTCCTTCATCTCCTGCAATTCCCTTGTAGTCCCATTACCTTTCGGAGGCATTTTGTCAACCTCTCACTCAACACACAACACTCAATCAATTCTACCTCTGCCCTTTCGGTGACAGAATCAACTCACAACAGCCCAGACCTTTTGCTGAGCTCTGATACCACTATGATGCAGAGGCATCCACACTAAAACATTAACACATAGCATGGATGTCTGCAGCCCATCATCATCATCATCATATTTGACTTAACACTGTCAGCATCATCATATTTACTGTGCCGACCGATATCCTCCTGATGACAAGCCTTCGCCCGTTCGCATGTCAACAACATCACCTTATTCGTTTATCGACAGCCTCATCATGTTCGACCAGCGCGAACCTCCTCCTGACGTCCACTGTTCACTTCAGTGACAACTTCAGTCTTCACTATCTTCAGCATCATGATATTCAACATCATGATAATCAACAGGATAAAGAACATCCGGTTCCTTCCATTTATCCTGATGATGATGATCCTTAACTCCTCGCACCATCCCCTCGATGCTTGCGTCACCTGATATCCTGATGACGTAGATCCTGATGACGATGACGTCACCCGCAGCTCCTCAATATCCTGCTACTCTGAAATATCCTGATGACGTATATCATGATGATGATGACGTCATATCCTGCTGTTGGCCAAACTTAGCTTTTTTCGGCCCGCGATCAACCCGATCTTCTACCTGATGCCGATGCACTCCTCCTCGGCAACTCCTGATGATGATCACCCCGTCGCACATTCACTTCATGCACTCAACTGCATCATGCTCTTCTTCACTTATCCGGATGACGATGCCCGAACTGACTGCAGGATATAAACCGAAATATCCTGATGATGCCGTTTTGACGAACTTTCACACTTAGCGAAATTTCACTTCGCCGATCCTCCAGGGATGACTCGATCCACTTCCAGGGTGATCTTCCACACTTTTTCAGCTCGACCTAGCACATACCCATGCTAGGGTCTTCAACATCTCTCGACAGCGATCCTGCACACCTGCATGCAAACAAACAAACTAACACCTACCCTACTGTACATAACCATTCCACCGATCAGACGAATCAACCGGTGGAATGGATCAGTAAATCCATAAAACCACCCAAACCAGCAAATCGATTACACAAAGGAGATCAAACAGAAGATGAAAACAGGATCTTTATTGATTTCAAAGATGCTATTACAATATTCAGTCGCTCTCTCTCTCAGCAAAGCCTGATCGATGATAACTATCTATCTATGCAATATCAACCGATCCTCATGCTTAAATAGATTTTCCTACGAGTACTACTGACCCGACTCCAAGCGGCTGGGAACTCTCTCCAGGCGGCTGGGAGATCCCACCGATCATACATCATGACAGCTGTCTAACAAACTGGCTAAAAATAGTAAACGCATGGTCAGTATGATCTTATCCTAATCCGCATGACCTTATTACATGCATTTGGTCTTATCAGACCTTCTTGAAAACATAAACAAGACTCAAACTAACTAACTACCTCATGAAGGCCAGCTGTCAGGCAGGTGCTCCTGCACCAGTGGGATTATGTCAAATCACCTAAATCAATTTAACAGTTTAGTTACCCAATTGACTTCGGTGGGTATAAATTTAGTGTTGATAACTGAGAGGGGGGGATGAATTAGTTATCTTAATTATTTCAGCTTTCTGAACTTTCTTAATAATTAATGCAGCATCAATTCAAACAAGCAAACAAAACCATGAAATGGAAATACACATGACACAATATTTTTGACGTGGAAACCCTGTTAAGGGAGAAAACCACGAGGTGATTAACCCAAGAAAGTATTCTCTGTTAGAAGAATAGAAATACAAAATGGCACTTGCCAATTAGGGCTCACTGCCCGAGCACACTGCTCACAAGAGGCTCACTACCTACAAAAGACTTCCTGTATACACAAAGAAAACTTGAACTGATGAGAAGCATCCACACATGCTGAAGTTCAGTTCCAGTTAAGCTCAATAGACTGATCTGCTACACTTCATTCTTACTCTCCTTAAGTGCTGCTGTCCTTTTACATTCCGAACCTATTTTTTTGCTTTTTGTACTATTCTTCTTTTTCTCGCACTTTAACACTTCCACAACACACACCTTCACATCTAAATCCATCTTGTATATATATCCGCACAAGTGATTTCAACACTTTTCTACTCGGCATCCAGAATAGTCAATATTATCTCAAACTTTAGTCTGTCGACTGAATCCTTGCTTCCAAGTGAAGCGGATCAAAAAGAAACTTATAGAAGTCATCTAATAAGTCAGCCAATCATAAAATATACCTTAGGAATCTTTATCACCATCAACATCTCATCTAGAATAACTTCTGATGCTCTACCTATCAGTTTTTCCTCTGTCTGTTCTATCAAACTGGACCCTAACACTTGAATGCTTATATCTCTTTACTCTTTCATCATCGAAGGCTCAATTCCTGGAATCTATCAGTCAAGGTACTCCTCTTGACTTCCCCAAGTCTGTACTTTCCAAAGATACTTCCTCTGAGAGATTCAGACCTGACTGTCGAACCTTTCCACATACTCTGTTCTTGCTTACTGGACCACAACATTCTTTAATCTGACTTCCGATATAGACACACCATGTCCTGCGGATGTGTGGGATGAACTTTGTTGCCATCAATGACAACATTCATGAATCCGTATAGTGTCTCTTGCCAACAATCTCCCCCTTTGGTATTGATGGCAACACTTAGTGAAAAATGACTAAGTGTCACACTATACTCCCCCTTGGCTGATGCTCAGTCTCTATGTATATTTTCCAAAGCTCCTCCTTAACTAGATTCAACATTTTTCACTGCTCATTACTCCCCCTTTGACATCAATGGCAAAGGGTGGGGTCCGCACACCAAAATTTGCAAAAAGTTAACTTAGTCACATAAGTATATCATCCGATTGCACTCTACATATACTTTAGTATATCTGCAAAAGTGTTTTTCAATTGTACAACTTTGGTTTCCCAACTCAGCTTCATCCTGTCCAAAATTGATATGTGACCACTCAACAGGAATGCAAAAACTTCAGCCTTCTTCAGATCTGTCGGATCATTTGTCTTGGTGGTGGTTTGAGCATCACTTAGGGCCTCATGCATGGCCTCCAACTTAGGAATGATTATTCTTCTAAGCTCATTTAACCTGCCGATTCTATTTTTCTTTTCTTTCTCTAGCTTCTTAATTTCATCCAAGACTGCAGTGGTCTGACATTCGTGATTTGCTATGGATGAGGTAAATGGGTCAAAATTTTGAGAAAGTTTTGTTAGTTGGATCTCCTATTCTTTCATTTTCTTCTCAATCTCCATTATTGCTTTGGACCATGATAGACAAAATTTATATATTTCCTCGCCATCTTTAAGAGCATTTTCTAAGCTCTTTATCCCTATATCCATATTTCTTCTATCGTTTGATATTAGATTTAGTACTTCAGAGAATTTTTTATCTAAAAACTCTTTCCGGACCTTTTCCTCAGTTGATTTCTCTAAGGACTCAAAATGAGTGCTGACTGAACTAACAAGAGATTTAAGATTACCTGATGAGGAGGCTGAGTGATCCTTCTAAAAAGATGGCATGATCTTTTCTAAAACGCCGAATGCAGCTTCTATTAGCTCACAATCTTCCATGTGAGACTTCAGGAGTTTTTCTTTTGCCTTTGCATTGGCAAATGAAGCTATCTTCATTGTTTGAACCGGGGAGAGAGAGTCAAAATTAAATAGACCTTGAAGTAACTCTAGTTCATCAATCTCCAACATTTCTTTTGTCAAGAAGTCCTTAACAGTTTCTGCAGTGTCTCTTGCTGAAGACAGAGATTTCTTCTCTTCTGCACTGTCACTTATGTTCTTCTCAGCTTGACTTTCTTCTCTTCCTTTCGCTTCTTCTTCTTTCTCCTCTATTATTTCTTCTCTTTTAGATCCAAAGACTGTAGGGGAAACTGGAGGAGAGATATTTATTTGTTCATGAGCCACCTCTTCCGGAGTAGAGGATTCTAAGCCCTTGTCTTTACCTTCACCGGAGTCCAGTACTTCTTTTGTCATTGCCTCAATAGATTCTTTTTCAACACTTGTAGCCAAGGGATCAACACCCGAGTCCTCTTTAATAGGAATGTTGAATCTTGAGTATGTCTTCCACATGATTTCTTCTGTTTCTTTTGCCACTTTATCAGTCTCTCCAAGAATGAGCTGATTCATTCTAGTCTTACTCCAAAACTCATCCTTGCAATCTTTGAAGATCATATCCATTTGTTTTGGAGTAATTGAAGGGTAGAGTTGAATAGCTATCTGTTCTCTGATTTCTACATCTTTTGCCTTAGCATTTTCTTTTCTCATTTCAAGTTCCTTTTCCAAACTTTTAGGAATTAGAGAAATTATTTCAATCAAGGCTTTATTGTATATGTTCAAGTACTTAATTGTGGCTTCCTCCAAGATTTTTCTATCTACATCATTATATGTATCATAGAATTATATTATTGGTTGCAAGTTTCCATCCATAGTAACAGCTTTGACTACATCATCTGGGGACAGAGTGGGCTTTTCAACAAATTCTTCTACCTCTGCCACCTTATCTCCACCATATACTTTCTTCTTCTTCTTCATCTTCTTAATTTCTTCATCAGATTCTGTCTCTTCTTCATCTTTCTGACTAATATAAGACCTTGTGGCCTTTGTCTTAGTTCTTTTCTCTGCTTCACCGGATGATTTTGCTTCCGGTTTTGATGTTTTTGAGCTCTTGTCAGTGGTAGGGGCAGACCTCTTAGAGGATCTTGTCCAGGTGGGGGCTTCTACCGGACCACTTTCCTTTTCAGCACCTTCCTTCTCTTTCTCTGCTCTTTCCATCTTCACCCTATTGGCATCAAGTGCCTCTTTTGAGATGCCAAAGCTTTTGGCAATGTTTTCTACTTCTTTGCTTACCTTTCTTTTCATCTCTGGTTGCCTTAGCTCAATATGGATCTTCACACTTAATTCTTCAAAGGTTCCAAACCTTTCTGCCTTGGGATCCTTTGGTTTACTAAGCATGTGTTGAACATGCAGCTCTACGATTTTCTCATCCACCTCATACCCCATTGGCATGATCCACACTGTTCTTGGTTCCACTACCTCCATTAGGCATTGATCAATCTCTACCATAAAGCATACTGTGTCTTTGTATTTCTCAACTAGAGATTGGGGAATTCTCTCTCTAGCTTGCATCATGTTTTGAAAGTTTTTAAAGAAACCCCAGAGAGCTGTGTTTTGTGCTTTGTCATCACCAAGTCCATGCAAATAATCCCTGATTTGTATGGCAACCGGTCTATCATTCTGCCATACCCATCCACTGGATCCGGGTAGCTCATTCATAAAGTAGAAGAATAGATAGAGTATTAGACCACCAAATTTGAAGGAATTTTTCTTGTCCTTCTTTATCTTCTGTAGGTTCTCCAAGAGTTGGTTTAGAAGGAGCTCACAAAGGTCATAGTCTGCATTTTTTCTCAACATTTCATAGGAAGTGTAGATAGCAGTTCCAGGTACTGAATTTTCCCTACTAGAATGATATATCTTGTAGCTGATGATCATGGATGCAAACTTGACATCCGGATCAGTGATGTCATCTACTATCATTGCTCTTTTATCAAACCTAGATCTGGTAGCCTCACTTACAGTTAGATTCTTGATCAATTTGAGAATAGGTATACCACCAGATGAGTGCAAACCGGTAACTACCCTAATGGCATCTTTTGTGATCTTGTATGGTCCATTCAACCACATGAAGTTGTCATGTATTCTACTCAAGACATACCGGACCCATTCATCCTCAGCAAAGTAGGGGAAATGTATACATTGTGCAAAGTGCTTCTCCCGGAGGGCCTTGTATTGGGGTTTGAGCTCAAATGAATCATCTATTAACTATTTGTGGTAGATATCCCTCAATTTGGACTCTCCAAATTCTTTAATGTTTGCATGAATGTAAACCCTAATATCTTCTGTATGCAAGACACCATGCAGAACACTGGAAAAAGCTCTTAGGGGATCTACTTCCAAGGATTTGTAGGGATGTTTCTTGAATTTGGGGTAAGGTCTATCAGTGATCTTCACAATATTCAGAGTAGACATCTTTTAAAAAGATTTGTAGAGAGATATTTTAAGAACAGAAAATACCTTTTGCATCTTTCAGTTTCACGGAGTTAGCCAGATCGATTTCTGGATGAATTGACTTCTGCAAATGATCTTTGATGAGCTTGAGGAATTTTGTTGCAGAGCTTCTCTTTTCGTTTCTTCTTGAATGCAGAATGAACAAATGCTTAATGAGAAAACCCTTATATTGCTCCGCAAACCCTAATGTCAAGTTGTAATAAATGCTCAACCTAAGTCATTCTGGTTTGCCTTATTCGGATGACTTGAAGAACCGGATCAATCTTGATCTTAAACATCTTGTGGATCTTCCAAATCTTAACCATAGTTTATTTGGATGTTTCTCTTATGAACCCTTTAATCTGCAACTCTTCTTGTGCCAGTTCTGGCACCAATTGATTGGCTAGGGGAACAAGGTTTTTTTTGTGTCTCCTCCTGAGCCAGAGCTCACTTTTTAATTTTCGGAAGGAATATCAGCATCAGAGTCTGGTGCGGATCCATCCCCTACATTCTCTGTACTTTTCTTCACCCAAATATTGTTCATCTCACTTTCAACTTCATCCGCATTCACTGTTTGTTTTCCCTTATCTTGATTCTGATTATGATGTACTGGACCTCATTTGTCCTGATTCTTGCTTCTACAGAATTTTGCAATATGACCGGATCTATTGCAAATTGGCAAACAACATTTCTTTGCATATTTGATTGATATCCTCTTGATTTGCATTGATTAGCCATATGACCTATTCTATTGCATGCAAAGCATCTACCATTGAATGATTTGTTCATTTGCATATTTCTGCATTCATGAGATTTGTGGCCATACCTTTTGTAGTTGAAACACTATCTGGAGAAGGATGTATTAGTCTGATTCATTCTCTTTCTGCACTGATTAGCTTTATGACCAAAGTTATTGCAGTTATGGCAGTATCCATTGAAGGATGGATATCTTTGAGCATTAGGCTGCCTTACCGGAGGTCTTCTAGGCCTGTTCCTTGGATTTTTTGATCTAAAATTCTTCTGACCGGATCTAGAGCTTTCACCTTTTTCATACCCCAGACCACACTTGTCATCTAACCTCTTTTGGCTTTCAAGAAGAACTTCAAGTTAAGCAGAGCTTATCTTGAATTTCCCTTTATATTCATTTGTTGTTTGAAGATCCCTTTTAAGAGAGACAATTTGATCCTCAAGTTTTTCTTCATTATCTTTAGCATCTTCAAGATCAGATTCAAGATGTCTAATAATTCTATCCATCTTGTGGCAATCTTTTGATTTCTCCTTGAGAGATTGTCTTAGATCATCTTCAATTTTTCTTTTCTCTTCAACCTCTTGGGTAAACTTCATAACTCCTGATTCCATTTCATGTCTTACCATAATGATTTCTTTTGATAACTTTTCACATAACTTAGTTTTCTCCTTCAGATCTCCATTTGTATCATTGGCTTCACCTTGACTTGCCAGTTGCTAAAGTAGCTCCTTTCTCTTTTTCATAGAGAGACTAAGTTTCTCTTTTAATTTATTTATGAAATCATTAGCCTATTTGAGTCTTTCCTTCAATTCATTGATTTCAAAATTTGACTACTCAAGATCATCTAGGGCAGACTTAAGTTGCTCCCTCATACCATACATATCCATTTGAATTCCCAGGTCTTCCTCAAGTTGTTAGGCTCTGTTGAGAGGAACTTGTCTCTGATACTAATTGTTGATAACTGAGAGGGGGGGTCAATCAATTATCTTAATTATTTCAGCTTTCTAAACTTTCTTAATAATTAATGCAGCATCAATTCAAACAAGCAAACAAAACCATGAAATGGAAATACACATGACACAATATTTTTGACGTGGAAACCCTGTTAAGGGAGAAAACCATGGGGTGATTAACCCAAGAAAGTATTCTTTGTTAGAAGAATAGAAATACAAAATGGCACTTGCCAATTAGGGCTCATTGCCCAAGCACACTGCTCACAAGAGGCTCACTGCCTACAAAAGACTTCCTATATACACAAAGAAAACTTGAACTGATGAGAAGCATCCACGCATGCTAAAGTTCAGTTCCGGTTAAGCTCAATAGACTGATCTGCTGCACTTCATTCTTACTCTCCTTAAGTGTTGCTGTCCTTTTACATTCCAAACCTATTTTTCTACTTTTTGTACTATTCTTCTTTTTCTCGCACTTCAACACTTCCACAACACACACCTTCACATCTAAATCCATCTTGTATATATATCTGCACAAGTGATTTCAACACTTTTCTAGTCAGCATCTGGAATAGTCAATATTATCTCAAACTTTAGTCTATCAGCTGAATCCTTGCTTCCAAGTGAAGCGAATCAAAAAGAAACTTATAGAAGTCATCTACTAAGTCGGCCAATCATGAAATATACCTTAGGAATCTTTATCACCATCAACATTGGAATAACTTTTGATGCTCTGCCTATCAGTTCTTCCTCTGTCTGTTCTATCAAACCAGACCCTAATACTTGAATGCTTATATCTATTTACTTTTTCATCACCGAAGGCTCAATTCTTGGAATCTATCAGTCAAGGTACTCCTCTTGACTTCCCCAAGTCCGCACTTTCCAAAGATACTTCCTCTGAGAGATCCGAACCTGACTGTCGAACCTTTCCACATACTCTGTTCTTGCTTACCAGACTACAACATTCTTCAATCTGACTTCCGGTATAGACACACCATGTCCTGCGGATGTGTGGGATGAACTTTGTTGCCATCAATGACAACATTCATGAATCTGTATAGTGTCTCTTGCCAATAGTTGGATGCTGAGAGTAAAGCAATTTTGTTGTTGTGTTCCTTGACAAATAGCTCAGAAGGTGTTGTGATGGCTGTGAGCACTTCAGTAGCAGCCAAAAGTACATTAGTTTTTGATGGCGTTGCAACCACTCTTCTCAGGGAAGACATGAGAAGAAAAAATCAGGAACCTTCTTCCGTCGATGCTCTAACAACAGTAAGTACAAGCAATAGAGGAAGAAGCCAAAAAAGAGAAAGATACAACAACCAAAGAAGATCAAAATCTGCTCTACAATCGAAGTCTAGGGGCAAAAACGGTGCATGTTGGTTTTGTGGAAAACCTGGTCATACAAAGAAAAATTTCTGGAATTTCAAGAAGGCGCCTCTTTCTGGGAAGTATTTACAAATTTTCAAGAAGGTTAATTCGGTAAGGTTTTCCTTGGTGATAATAAGGAATGTGAAATTTTAGGTAAGGGTGATATTACTTTGCATTTGAAAAATGGAGATAAATGGATTTTGACAAATGTGAGGTATGTTCCCATGTTGAAACAAAATTTAATATATGTCAGCTAGCTTATTGCTTGTGGTTTTAATGTTAAATTTTCTCTAGATACTTAGAAAGTAACAAAGGGAGTTTTAGTGCTTGCAAAAGGAAAGAAGTTGGGTAATCTTTATATTTTTGAAAATCATGGTGAAGTGGGAGCTGTCTTGCCGGCTATGGATAGTGGCTCAGAAATTTGGCACAAGAGGCTCGGTCACATGAGCCAAGAAGGACTTCAAGTTATGCTTCAACGGAATCAGCTACCAGGTGTCACATCAGTTGATTTAGAGTTATGCAAACATTGCCTTTACAACAAACAGACTTAGAGCAACTTCTTGAGAATGGGGCATGATAAGAAAACTATTTCATTAGAGCTTGTTCATTCTGATGTTTTTGGTCCCACTAAGGTAACTTCTTTCAGTGGTGCTAATTATTTTGTTACCTTCCTTGATGACTGCACTCGTAAAGTCTGGATTTATATGTTGAATAAAAAATTAGAGGTGTTTTTAAAATTCATGATTTTTAAGGCTGTTGTTGAAAATCATATTGGGCATAAAATTAAATGCCTACTAACAGATAATGGTGGAGAATATTGCTCTTCGAAGTTTGATTCATTTTGTGCAGATCATGGTATTCATCGGATAAAGGTAGTTCCTTATACACCTTAGGAGAATGGTGCAGCTGAGAGGTTAAATTGCACGATTCTTGAGAGAGCTTAGTGTATGCTCTCAAATGCTGGATTGGCCAAAGAGTTTTGGGCACAAGCATGTAGTACTGCAGTATATCTGATAAATTGAGCTCCTTCGTCTAGGCTAGATTTTGACATTCTAGAGGAGAGATGGCTTAGAAAATGAATTTCATATAATCATCTTCGAGTGTTTGGTTGTGAAGCATTTGTACATATTCCAAAGGAACAGAGAACAAAACTTGATTTTAAATCCAAGCGGTGCATATTTCTCAGCTATGGAGAGGATCAATTTGGTTTCAGGTTGTGCCCGATCCCATCACCAAAACCATTGTTCACAGTCAGGATGTTGTTTTTAATGAAAAAGTCTTTCCAATTTTGCATAAACAGAGTTTATCTTCAAAAGAATATATTGATGTTGATTTGTTTGATAATGGCATTGCCCGAAAAACCACTGTTTCATTTTCTCAGCCTTTAATACTTCGTCTGCAGTAATCACATATTGGCTCTCTCCCTGGCACCCTTGTTTATACTTATGCCCACCCAGCATCTAATCCAGCGTACCTCTCTTAGGCTCAAATGTTGCCTTCACATTTTGTATCGGTCCCTATCTCTTCATCACTACCTGGAGAGACTCTCACATAGCCAGTCATTGGTCAAACTAAGCTTTTGACTGAATTAACTCTAACGCAGCCTCAAACAGAGTCATCCCAGCCCCATTTGGACCAAACACAACCTGTTTTAAATCAAATGAATCCTGTTTTAACTCAAGCATAGTCTCAAGAAGTGTCAACGCAGCCTATATTTGAGAAGTCATCCTACTGGAGTCATGCAAGACCATACATTTCCAAAACACTTCCCTCAGCACGTTCAGAATGCAGGTTCCTCTTCAACGCAACTTTCATTCGCTAGACCACTGCATTTGCATCTGCCTTCGAATCTTTTTGAAATCAATGACAACACTTTGACAACTATTGTGCCCAGTTGCAATTCCATGCCACAGTCAATTGGACTCCAAAGTCTGAGCATTGGACATAATATACAAAGGCAAAGAAGTTTTCTTGATCTTAGCAATCTACAGGGTAGTTTGTTACATAGGCAAACCAGTGAAGGCCCATAGGGCAATTTACAATTTGATTTAGAAGGAGTTCAACATCAGTTACAAAAACTAAATTTGGAAGACACAAATTTGCAGCTAGAGCAGGGTCCTCAATTGAGGAGATCTACCCGTGAGAAGAGGCGACCGGCAAAATATGATGACTACGAATTATTGCTTTCAGATCAATCTGAGCCTACAACATTTAAACAAGCTTGCAAGGATCAGAATTTAGTCAAATGGATGGAAGCTATGAATGACGAAATGAAGTCATTATGAGTAAATAACACTTCGGATTTGGTGTCTCTTCCACCAAATCGTAAACGTCTAAAAAATAAATGGGTCTACCAGTTAAAAGAGGAAGACGGGGGTCATAAACACTACCGGGCTAGGCTGGTTCTGAAGGGCTTTGATCAGTGAAAAGGTATTGATTTTAATGAAATTTTTTCACAAGTTGTTAAGATGCAAACAATTCGAGTTGTTTTGGGCATGGCAGCCATTTGGGATCTTGAGCTAGAGCAGCTTGATGTCAAAATAGTGTTCCTTCATGGTGATATTAAAGAAGAAATATATATAGAGCAGCCTAAGGGATTTGTAAACCCGGACAGGAGCATCTTTATTGTAGATTGAAGCAAAGCTTGTATGGACTGAAGCACGCCCCCAAGCAATGGTATCTTAAGTTTGATTGCTTCATGACTGATCATAAATTCACTCGCTATGAATCAGACCCTTGTGTGTACTATAAACAGCTTGCTAGTGGTGAGTTTGTCATTCTTCTGCTCTATGTTGATGATTTGTTAGTTACTGGTACTAGTATGTGGATTATTAATGAGTTGAAGCACCAGTTGTCTTATTGTTTTTCCATGAAAGATTTAGGACTAGCGAAGAGGTTTCTTGGGATGAATATATTCAGGGATAGAAATAAGAAAGCAATCAGATTATCCCAAGAAAAATATATTGAAAAAGTTCTGGATAGATTTCATAGTAATATCAAATGAATAGTGTTAGAATAATTCAAAAATGTTTATAATGATTTTTACCTTAGATACAAGGTCAACATGCTTAAATAAAGAAGACTTCTTAACTTCATAAGCCTTGCCCAATGGCTTTTACCCTAGTTGTTAAATCACTATCATTGAGGTGTACACAAGATGATAGCACAAACAAATCAATTCGCCAACCAAAATAACTTCTAACCTTAATTATTGCATAGATTTTAAATATTTTAAGCCAATGAGATAAAACAACCATGGGCAAAACCTTCCTTTTATGCCAAAGTTATATTCCCATAGCATGGAAATAAAATCTCAAAATGGAGGATAGAATAACTACTTGAACTTATTTATTCATGCTAGCAACCCTAGATATTGTGTAAAATCCGCATTCTAAAAACATAATAAAATTGAGAATTTACCATAGAGTAATTCAACAGGGTAAAAATGAGAGACTTTTTTATTTAATTTAACATATAAACAAGTAACAACAATTTGCAAGATTCTCTTACATAATACAATATAACATATTGTCTTTCTGAATTACAATATCTGCATAAGAAAATCAATTTCATAAATTAAATTTTGAATAATTACTGCTTCTGAATATTTGACATCTTTATCACAAGCCTTGGCATGTTTTCTGCTGGAGAGAGAGAGAGAGAGTATCTTCTCAGCGTTTTACCTCCATCCATAGACCGACGGTCTCCCACACATCTTCCACATAAGAAGTGGCCCTACCCTTCACGAGGAATATAGACCAAAGGTGACTAGTGGTAATTTGCCTTCTGAGTACATAGTGTTGTATCCCATACAACTCTATCGACCATACAACCCTACATACTCTCTAGCTAAGTATGATTTCTCGATAGGTCATGCAATCCAGATATAGTGAACTGACAACGCATGCAGAAAATGAAAGCATTACTTTGGCCAAAGTTTTAATATCAATAACGCTCATAATGAACATGGTCAAAATGTTCACCCACCCCAAATCAACTTGGATACTATCATATTCTTGCAGTTTATCCTAACCAAATATGTTTACATAAATAGTTTAGCATTTTTCATGGCAATAGTCTACTTGACTTAGACAAGTTCATATGGATATAACAAATCATTTGTTTCCATATTCGATACTAGGGTTTTCATTACAACCTCTAATAAGCTGATATTTCAAAATAACCATATCACATAACTATGAGGCTAAGGTTTAAAAATGACCCCTGGGTTAACTCAATCAAGATTAAGAATAACATGGTTCTAGAAAAGATATCTCCTCCTACAAAAAGGATTATGAGTATTTTCTATTTCCCCTAATGTGATATCATTGATAATTACAATATGAGTATTTTCTATTTCCCCTAATGCGATATCATTGATAATTACAATATATACTTATATATGTTTCCATACTAGGTCATTTTCTAGTTTAGACTAGTCTATTCCATCTTAATGGTTTATAAAGAATATCTTCAACAAGTGTAATAAAATTGGTAATAAGGATTGTCCTATAGACCTTATTTATTCTATCAAAATATTCCTAGTTTTTCTTTCACTTGACTGGATATACAATAGTTTCCAAAGATTACTAAGAATCTAAGTTCTTTTGAATAGATATCACTTTGATAGAAGGACCAAACAAAGAATGGTTTAAAAAGGTATCAACCTAGCTTAATGATTAAATCGTATTACTCATAGCTAAAGAGTATACCTATCAAAGTTTCATTTGCACTAATATCACCAAAAGTCTTTGCATGATTAAACTTATAACAACATAATTGACCTACTACATGATGAATCTCAATCATCAAGGCGACTAGTTCGATCATACAAGGCACATGACAACTATAGAAATAACCTTCTTTAGGTATGCAATTTGTAATGTTCATACAGTCACCATAGGGTGGTATGACATGTTTATCAGTTCTCAAACAATAAGTATGTTTTTGGCTCAGGGTACAAATGTATAGAATTCAACAATATTATCATGCATTGGCCAACCAGGCTTATTCAATGTTATCGAAATTCCTATAAGGGATCTAAATAGTTTACTAACAATGCTAACAGCGATTCAAAACAGTCGACTCCTTTGGTTTGAACAAATACACATCAAATTGAATGGTTAAGCCTTACTGGCATATTCGAAAGTCTACAACTAGACACTACAGTGGATAACATAAAAGAAATTTTGATTTTACAATGCTTACAATGCACACAAAACAAGAAAGATACCTGGTAGCGACGGCTTCAAAGTTAAGAAGAGTTGCAGATTGAATACTCCAATGGATGCCTAAAAACTAATGTCTACTTCCTCTTAGGATTGTTATCTATTCCTTGATGCCTACTGTGATCATCCCCAAAGCATAAAAATAGATCCCCTGTCAACTCCTAATGAATCCTTCCTTTAAAGACTCAAACATGACTCTTTAAGAGTCATCCTATCATTGCTCTTCCACTAATATAGTTAGAGACACAATGAATACAAGGACAATCCAAGTATACTGCAGTTACAACTGAATTCAACAAAAGATGCAAGGCTTTACAATTGTCGATGGAAGACATCCTTCATAGGGAGAAAAATAAATGTGGTTTGTAACACCACAAACTCCTCTCATAGAGGCTGACATATCAATAATAACATAGTTCGATCATTTAATGATCACTTAGAGTGGTTCGATCCATCACTTGAGGTGAAGGAAGACATTCCTATTTACAAGCCTATGGTTGCTGCATAATCAAGCATTTAATAATTATGAGGTGTTAACCTCAAATCGATGTAGACATAAATATGTTAATATAATTAAATATTGTTTAACATGACATCAACCCTACTTGATCATTTATGCTTTGATCAATATATAATAATAGTAAGTCGTAAGGCTTACGAATAATGTGAAAGGGTCGAGCTTGTCTCCCCTTCACAGACTTTCATTAAATCACATCAACTTGACTTGATGAGATCGTCATATGATGTTTAATGTCTATAATAAAACCTTATATGACTCAAGGATACTAACTCAACAATTTTGTGACAATGTCGATGTAATATTTAGATTAATCATAAATGGACATCGTTCTACCCAGAAGACATCATTTTCTTTACAAACAACAATGTCGACACACACATGACTTGCCTAGAAAGAATCAAAAGATATCGACTACTTTGTCGGTTAGATCCAAAAGTATACTGACAAAACATGACTTACCTCTATCGATACTAGTTCACGTTTTTGGTAAACACTTATACTCATTTTGGAAAAGTAATCACTCGTAACCCAAGGTCTATATTTCTCTCCTTGAAAGATACTCTCTCTCTCTCTCTCTCTCTTTTCTCTGAGAGTCATCCGAAAAACTTGTAATCATGTATAACACTTGAAATCAATAGATTACGATTAGTGCATCATTATTCAAATAATAACCAAATTCTCATAATGCAATTAGTAAATCGATATAACATATTCATTTCCATAATTCCATAAATGACATTTAATAGAATCTGTCTTTCCTTAATATTAATCTAAACATCAAAATAGATTTAATTATGTCCAAGTAAAATTAAAAAGTATTAGCAAGACAAAAATTGGGGATGTAACATATCCTTCCCCTAAAGATTCATCGTCCTCGATGATTTAAAGTATCAAAATGTAACTTAAAGCAAGTTCATTATTTTCAACTAGTAAAAGTATTAAATAAATGAGGAAACTTTTGATAAAATTCATGGTAATCCTCCCATGTAGCATTTTCTTCAGTATATTGGTCCCAGTGGACTTTGCACTGCAAGACCTCTCTGTTATGCAAGCAGAGCTTGCATGTTTCTAACACTTTGAGTGGCCCGATCGTGACCACTCCTGGGTCCAACATCTGTAAAGAATTCCAATTTAAAATATGATTATCACCTGCAATATATTTCTTTAAAGAAGAAACATGAAAAACATTGTGCATTCTAGACAAAGCTAGTGGTAGAGCAATTCTGTAGGCAACCAGATTGATTACCTCAAGTACTTCAAAGGGTCCCATATAACGAGGAGCTAGTTTAGAAGACTTCCCAAACTTAATAGAACTTTTCTGAGGTTTGACTCTTCAGAGAACTTTCTTTCCAATAGAGAATTGTCTTGGTACACGCTTGGCATCCGCATAACTCTTTTGTCTATCATTGGCTTCTGCCAGTCTTTTTTTGATCAGCTTAACTTTTTCTTCCATTTCAGCTAGCATTTCTGGTTCGATGCTAATCCTATCTTCTAGCTTATCCTAGCTTATAGGAGTTTGACATCTTCTCCCATACAATACTTCAAATGGTGCAATCTTAATAGTAGAATGATAGGAATTATTGTAAGCAAATTCTGCAAGTGATAAGTATTCTTCCCACTTATATTGTTGATCCATGCAATACATTCACAACAAATCTTCCAAAACCTAGTTAATTTCTCAGTTTGCACATCAATTTTAGGATGATAAGCTGTACTCACATTGAGTTTAGTCCCTAGCACAGAGAACAAGGTTTGCCAAAACCTTGATGTTATACGCACATCTCTATCTGAGATAATCTTTTCAGGGAAACCATGCAATCTAAACACTTCTTGTACAAATTTGCAAGCTAACACTAGTTCTCCATCAGACAAATTCCCTGGTATGAAATGAGCTACCTTTGTGAGTTTATCAACCACAACTAAAATGGCATCATGTCTACTCCTAGACATAGGAAGACCTTGAACAAAATCCATACTTATAACTTAACATTTCCACTCTGGTACATCATGTGGGTACAACAATCCTACTTGGTGTTGATGTTCTGCTTTTACCCTCTGGCATTCTAAACAACTTGCTACAAATCTTGCAGCATTGTTCTTCATTTCTTTCCAAAAATAAAGAGGTTTAACATCCGCTAGAAGTTTGGTCACTCTCAGATGTCTGGAATATGGTGTGGTATGAACTTCTCTCCATACTAGATTCCTTAATTCAGCTGAATCAGGAACATACATTCTATCTCTAAACCTCAAAAGTCCATCTGACTCAAATAGAAACCCATCATACCTTTGGTCTCTAGGATTAACCTCCAGAGCCTGCTTTACCTACTCATAATATTCATCACCAGACAAATTTTGCAGCACTAAATCTTTGAAATTTTCATGATTAAAGACAATAGAAGATATATGTCATCTACGACTCAAAGCATCAGCTACTCTATTCTCTTTTCCTTTGATGTAGTTTATCTCAAAGTCAGAGTTAGATATCAATTCTAACCATCTCATTTGTCGAGCATTCAAATGTGGTTGGGAGAAAATATACCTAAGACTTTGATGGTCTGACTTTAAGTACAAAGGTTTTCCCTAACAAATAGTGCCTCCACATTTGCAAAGCATGAGTTACTGCTGCCAATTCCAGATCATGTGGTGCATAATTTTTCTCATAGGATTTCAATTTTCTAGACTCATATGCTATAACTCTCCCATATTGCATAAGCACTCCTCCTAATCCTTCTCTAGAGGCATCTGTAATTACCTCAAATTGTCCTTCGGGGTCAGGAACTTTCAAAATTGGAGCTGAAGTTAACTTTTCCTTTAAGAGATCAAATGCCTCCTGACATTTTTTTGTCCATTCAAATCACTTTCCTTTCCTTTGTAGGGAAGTGATTAGACTAGCAATACTGGAGAAATTTAAAACAAACTTTCTATAATAGCCAGCTAGGCCCATGAAACTATGCACCTCATGCACATTCGTTGGTATAGGCCAATCCAGAATAGCTGTGATTTTTGTAGGATCAACAGATATTCCATTTGCAGTTATAATATGTCCTAGATATTGAATCTCCTTTTGGAAAAATGTACACTTTGATAGTTTTCCATATAGCTTATGTTCTCTTAACCGTTGCAGAACCAATTGCAAATGTCGATGATGCTCTTCTTAATTCTTAGAGTAAATGAGTATATCATCCAGAAAAACTAGAACAAACTTGTCTAAACAATCTCTGAATACACTATTCATGAGATTCATGAATGTGGCAGGGGCATTCGTCAAACCAAATGGCAACACTGTGAACTCATAATGCCCATATCTGGTTCTAAAAGTTGTCTTATTCAAATATCCTCATCTTTCAATCTTAACTGATGATACCTTGATCGTAAATCGATCTTTGAAAATACTACAGCTCCACACATTTTATCAAAGAGATCATCAATACGTGGCAAAGGATATTTGTTCTTTACCATTGCTTTATTAAGCATATGATAATCTATACATAATCGAAGAGTTCCATCCTTCTTGACAAAAATAACTAGGGCACCCCATGGTGAAACACTGGGCCTAATCAAACCTTTTGCCAACAATTCTTGTAATTGGGATTTTAATTCCATTAACTCCATAGTTGTCATACAATAGATTTCCTTTGATATAGGCTCAGATCATGGTTTAATATCAATTGCAAAATCAAAAACCCTCTTGGGAGGTAGTCCTAGAAGTTCTTCTGGAAAAACATTATGAAAATCCCGTAGAAAGGGATACTTTTCTCCAAAAGATGAACTAAGGCTTTCTAACCCTTCCTCCACTTGTTCCATTTTAACTACAAACAACTGACAACCTTTTCATCTAACCCTTTTTAATTGCTTAGCAAAGATAGGTCTAATCTTAACTTCTCTTTAAATCCTTAGAATTGGGTTTGATTTCCCAAATCATCTAAGCATTCAACCATTTTTGAAAAATAGTCAACCTTAGCTCTATGCTTCCATAACAAACTCATTCCTAGGATTACATCATAGGAACCTAAGGGGGCTACATACAGGTTTACTTCCGTTGAGAAACTAGGGAGATCAATCTTGGCCTTAAACAAACATTGCTCTACCTGAGCCTTCAATTGGTTAGTATATTCCACTGTCCAAGGTTTAGACATGTACCTAGCTTTTCTAGAAAACTTATTCAAAATTCTAGGAAAAACAAAGTTTTCAGTGGCTCCTGTATCAATGAAAATAGATATAGGGACTCCAAACAAGGTACATGTCATTTCAAATGGTGTGATTTGATACTCTGCTTGATGATTGTCGAGAGCTACATGAATCCTTTGCTGGAAAGCTTCTTGTTGAGTAGGTAATGCAATGTCTTTGTTGACCATTTTGATTCTTGTTTGGGAAACAATTTGCATAATGGTCACCTCCACAAGTAAAGCATCCTCCAATGGATCCTCTCTTATCTGAAGTCTTTCCATTGTTATCCTCATTCCTTTTGTAATTACCATTCTTCTTCTCATTTCTAGGTCCACCCCTATTTTTCTAAGATCCTTTATATTTTCTCTTGTTCTCATAACTCTTATAATTTCTTCTCTTGAATGGTTGGTTAGCAGGAGTTCCATTAAATCTCTTGACCATCTTCTCATACACTTGATCCATTGTTGTGGGACCATGTACATCCATTTCTCCACCAATTTGAGAATTTAAACCCATGATGAATGTTCTGCTCCTAAATCTCTCGTCTTTTTGATATTGAGGCACATATTTTAGAAGTCGGGTGATTTTTTCTCCATATTCCACCACTATCATGTCTCCTTGATGAAGATTCTAAAAATTAGTCAATTTCTAATCAAAATAAAGTTGTGGTAGCCATCTCTTATGAAAGAGCTCCACGAACTCATCCCAAGTTACTCTTAAAGAACATAAATTCAATTCCATCTTCTTATTCATCCACCAAGTGTATGCTTCTCCTTCTAGTTGGAATGTTCCCCATACTGCCTTGGTCACTTTCAAGTAATTTCTTATCTTGAAATATTTTTCCATTTCTGTCAACCAAGCTCCGGCTGCATCTCCAGTCACCTTTCCATCAAATTTTGGTGGAGTGACCTTCTTCATATTCTTAGAGAGTTCTAAGGTCAGTCTATCCCTTGCCTCCTTCTGAGGTTCTGTACTCTTACTTTGCTCTTCATGATTCTCTCCACTTTCTCCATGAGAGTTTTCACCTCCTCCCTCAGAATTTTCTTTATCATCCATCTTCTTTTCCAAATCACCCAGTCTTTTCTTAGTTTCCTCAAGCATGGTTATGATTGTTGGCAAGAGACACTTCTACGCATGATAGTTGTTGTCATTGATGGCAACTAAGTCCATCTCACACATCTGCAGTATAGTATCAGATCATACCAAAAGTTAGTTCCAAGATTTGTCAAGTCTGGATAGACAGGAACAGGGTATATGGCAGAGTTCAGTATTTTGGTCAGTGGATCTCTCCAGTTAATTATTGCATGTTGCAAATCTAAGGGAGTGTAGAGGAATTTCAAGGCAATATAAATCCAAGATTTTAGCCTCCAGTGACAAAAGGGAGTAAACGTTATGAGCATCTGAGTACCAGGTCCTAATATGATAGAACAGTTTAGTGAAGAACAGGCCAACTTGTGTTAGATCCTTGTACGGATCTAGTAGAAGTATTTTGGTGAGTTGCGTATGGGAAATAATATTAGTGGCCGACTTGTATGGTGATCTACAAGTGTTATTTTTGGTACGCATCAATATTGATGTATGGATTCAGCCGACATAATAGAGTTCTTATATTGTTTGTTAAGTTCTTCATGAGGCTAACAAAAAAGTGATTGAGTTTGTTGATGTGGATATATATAACCAATGGATTCAAGTGTTGCAAAGGTGTGTGTGTGGAATGTTGGAGTTAATGTGAAAAAGGACAGATTAGAGTACAGAAGAGAAAAGATCTGAAGTCCGAATTATGGAAAGACATTAAACAAGGCAAAGTGAAGATGAAGTGTATCAAGTTGATATTCTGTGCTTAACAGGAACTAAATCTTTGCATTGGCAGATGCTAATTATCAGTTCAAACACATTGTAATCTTCTTCCTATAGGCAGTGAGCCTGCTGTAGGTAGTGAGCCTTCCTTTGAGCAGTGAGCTCTGGGCAATGAGCCTAAATGCATGTGCATTCCCCTTTTGTAATACTTTTAACAAAGTATAATCTTTGTGGGTTAACCCCCACTGTGGTGTTTCCCTTAACCGGGTTTCCACATTAAAAATCTTTGTGTCAAGTGTGTTATCATTGTTTCTGCTCATGTGTTATTAATTTTTGCTTTTCATGTTTATGTATTCAGTCTGTTAAGAAGTGGTAAAGAAGAACTAACTACAGTAAGCATTAAAGTTTTAAGACAACTAATTCACACCCCCTCTCACTTGTCAACCCTAATTCCAACAACTGGTATCAGAGCTAGGTTCCTTTGAAAAAGTTTAACAACTTGAGGAAGATCTGGGAAAGCAATAAAATGGATGAATACAATCTCTAGGAACAACTAAAACATGCTTTAGAAGATCTTGATTAGTTCAAAGTAGAAGTCAGAGAACTACAAGAGAATCTTAAAGATGCTGAAGACTTCATTGAGACTTTAAAAGAGAAATTAAGTAAATCCAATGAAAAGAGGAAGGAGCAACTTCTTCAACTAGGAAATCATAATGAAGACAATAAAAATGATAAGTCCCTGAAAGAGAAGACAAAGGAATGTGAGAAGTTAACTAAAGAAGTTGTACTAAAACATGAGATGGAATCCGGGGTGATGAGGCTAACTAATGAAATTGAAGATAGGAAGAAAACTGAAGAAGATTTAAATCAAAATCTAAAAGAAAGAACTAAAGAATGTTGCAAGTTGGATGGAATAACTGGCCTTCTAGAGTCTAATTTAAAAGAAAGCAAAAATAATGAGAGAGAACTTGAGAGGCAAATTGTCATTCTCAGACATGACCTAGAAGTTGCAAATGAATACAAGGAGAAGTTCAAGATAAGCTTAGCTAAACTTGAAGCACTGCTTGAAGGTCAAAAAAAGGTTGATGACAAGCATGGTCTTGGATATCAGAAAGGTGAAAGCTTTAGATCTAAACAAAGAAATTTTCAACCAAGGAATGGAAGAAACAAACCTAGAAGACCTCCAGTAAGATAGCCTAATGCTCAAAGATATCCATCCTTCAATGGCAATTGTTTCAATTGCAATAAATTTGGTCATAAATCTACTCAGTGCAGAAGCAGAGCAAATCAAAATGGTCCATCCATCTTTGATCAGTGCTTCAAGTGTAAAAGGTATGGTCATAGATCAAATAAATGCAAAAACTTATGATAATGAATAACTCTAACAATAGAGGAAATGGCAACTCTTTCAATGGCTGCTATTTTGCTTGCAATGGATTTGGACATATGGCTAATCAGTGCAGATCAAGAAGAAATCAAGTATATAAGCAAGGAAATCTTGTGTACTTTAATAGTAATAGATCTGGTCATTTTGCAAGATTCTACAAGAAGAAAGAAAGAAGAGATCTGGTAAACAGAAAACTAGATGGGCAGAAACAAGACAAAGGCAAGGGCAAAATTGATGTGAATAAGATCCAAAATGAGATGAATAAAACATGGGTAAAGAAAAGTGAAATGAATGTTGACAATGGGTCCGTACTAGAATTTGATGCTGACAATTCCTCCAAGAATTAAAATCAGGAGCTCTGGCTCAGGGGGAGTTGCATTGAAAATCAAATCTCCCCAGCTAGTAAGTAGGTGCCTAAATCTGGCACAATGAATGAAGCTTGAGAAGCTTATGACATAACTTTTGAAGAAACTTCCGGAAGAAAAGAAGCAAATGTGACTAATTGCAGAGCAATTGAGGACTGACTGTATGCAGAAATAGTGTAACCAGATGTGTTAGGGTAGAGCATTTATTACAAAGACAAATTAGGTTTTGTGGAGCATAAAAGTGTGTCCACTCTTCATTTGAATCACTTTGCATTCAATAAGAGCAAGAAGAATAGTGTATGAGCTGAGATTACAAGGAATTGAAGACCAGCAAATTTATTTGTCAACCCTAATTTCGTGAAAAAAGGTATTTATCTGTGAAGCTTTTAACTTGTAATCTTTTTGCAATGGCTACACCTTTGCTTGTTGATATTACTAAAAGGCCTCAACCCAAATTTAAGAAACATCCATACAAATCAATAGAAGTCGACCCATTAGGTGCATTTTCAAGTGTTCTGTATCGTGTGCTGCATATTGAAGATATTAGGGTTTATATTCATGCAAACATGGATGAATTTGGGGATTCAAGGTTTGTAAATCTGTTTGAGAGTCATCTAATGGATGAAAATCAAGATCTTAAACCCAAGTACAAGGCACTGCATGATAAACATTTTATTTAGATTATGGGGTTTCCAACATTCGATGAAGATGAGTGGGTCTGTTATGTTTTGAGTCAGATGCATAATGAACTCATATGGCTATTAAAACCATTCCAGATTACCAAGGATGTTATCAGAATTGTAACTGGATTAAATTCAACTAGTGGATTACCCATGTTAAAATCTATGAAAAACCAAACTGTTACCGATGCAACCGATGCAAAGTTTGATAAGAGGGTAATTACCATCAATGACATTATAGAATCGGATGTTAAGTTTGCTTCCATGGTGATTGGCTACAAGATTTATCACTCCAGCAGGTAGAATTCTATCTCTGGAACTGCCATAAATGCAACATATAAAATGTTGAAGGAGAATGCAGATTATGATCTATGTGAGTTGTTACAAAACCAGCTAATTGAGAACTTGAACAAAATCAATAAAGATAAGAAAAGAACTTTTAAACATGGCACGTTGGTTCTATGTTTGTTCTTCTACTATATGAATGAAGTACCTAGAGTAAAGGGTGTGCACTGGACTAATGATGAGCCAGTTGTTATTCAGATCAAAGATCACCTACACAATATTGGTGACTATAAAGAACATAAAATTGCAATCTGGGGATACTTCAAGAAATTTCATTGTATAATGCATTCAAGGGAAAGAATCCCTAAATCAATTGTTGAGAAGTACAAGAATGAAATATGTTTCATGGTAGACACTGATCAATGCTTAATGGAAGTAGTAGAACCTAGAACTATTTGGATCATGCCTATGGGGTATGAAGTGGATGAGAAAATTTTGAATATGTATTCTCAACACCTTTTAAGGAAGCCAAAAGACACAACAGTTGAAAGATTTGGAACATATGAGGAACTAAGTGTAAAACTGGATGATGAGCTCAAAAAACTTGAAACCAAAAGGAAAGTCAGAAAAGAAGTTGAGCAATTGGCTAAGAATCTAGGTCTCACAAAGGAAGCTGTGAGACAATTCAGGGAAAGAACTAAAAAGGCTGAGAGAGAGAAACAGGATAAGAAACAAGGAAGTGCTTCGATAGAACCTTCTTCCACATCAAGGACTACTAGGAGCTCTGTTGCTACCTCTGTTCCCCCAAAACCTACCAATCTTGAGAAACTGGAAGACAAATCATCCAGAAAAGAAGGAAAAAAAGTGAAAACAAAGGCTGTAAGAACCTATAAAAGCACAAAAGTTGATGAAGAGGAAAAAGATTTAGATGTTGAGGTAAAGGAGTTGAAATCATCCGGAACAAAAGCTGCCAAGGTGACTGAGGAGAAACCCTCTGGAAGAAAAAGAGCAAGCAAAAGGCAGAAGACAGATACATATGTTGAGAAGCCCACACTTTCCATGGAAGATGTAATAAAATCAATCACTGTGGATGGAAATTTGAAACCCATGACTGAATTTTATGATGAATACAGTGATACAGATAAGAGGGTGTTAGAGGAAGCAACTATTAGATATCTAAATATCTATACTAAGGCCCTGATTGAAATAACTTCTGAGATCCCTCAAAGTCTTGTACACATTTTGGAGTTGAGGAAAGAAAATGCAAAAGGCAATGATTTAGAGCTTAGAGAACAAGTATTGATAAAATTATGCCCTCAGATCACTCAAGCTCAAATGAATATGATATTCAAAGAAGTGAAGGATGAATTCAGGAGCAAGAAGAGAATGAACAAACTGACGCTTGGCTTGAATTAGACCAAATAGTTAAAGAAACATAGGATATACTTCTAAGTGCATTGAAGAGACATAATCTACCATTTGTTGAGGAGGAGAGTGATGATGGGATTGATTCATCAATCCTGGATATTGAAGAAATGAAAACTAATGAGCAACATGTCAAGGTTGATGACTCCTATTCTAGAAGTGGAGCAAATTAACAAGGAATATACATAGATGGTGGATAAAATGAATGATACAGGAGATTCTCTAACTCCTCCTGATCAAACCAGAAAATAAAACAATGTTGAGAATACTGCTACTACACAAGATCCTTTGGAATAGATTGCAAATGGTGAGGACAAAGGAAAGAATCCCACTGCAAATGACACAGAGAAAGGTAAAGCAAACAAAGAAGAAGAAGTTAAAGATAAAGCAGAAGAAGATGGTACAAATGTTAATGCACCCAAGCAAAATAGTCCTGAAACTGAGAAAACTCAAGGAAAGGAAGATAGCCCAGAAATTATAGCAAGAGACACTGCAAATGTAGTGAAGAGTTTCCTGAGTAAAGAGATGCTAGAGTTTGATGAACCAGAACTAATTCAAGGACCAATCAACCTGGATACTCTCTCTCTAGTCCAAATGATGAAGATAGCATCTTTCACACAAGCTAAGGCAAATGAAAAGATATTGAAATCCCACATAGAGGACAATGAGTTGTTAGGCCTTGCATGCGGTATACTGGAGAAGATAATGCCAACCTGCTAGAAGAATCCATCTAATTCTCCCTCCGGTAATCTAAAAAGCCTTGTAAATTCTATAAGTACACACTTTGAGTCTTTTGAGAAGTCTACAGAGATTAAAATCTGGAATGAATTTTTGAATAAGAGATTTAGTGAGCTAAAGGGCCTAATAGGGAATGATAGAAAGACACTTAATATCAATATAAAAAGTATTCAAAATGATCTCAATGACAGAAGTGATATATACAAATTTTGTCTATCTTGGCCCAAAGTTATTAAGGATATTGAGAAGAATATAAAGGAGCAAGAACAAAAATTGTTAAATTTATCTCAAAATTTTGATCCTCTAACAGCTTCTTTGATAAGTCAGGAGTGTCAAGCAATCATCTTGACTGATGAAATAAAGAAGCTTGTTAAAGAAAAGAGCAATATTATGGAGAGAATGTGTGAGCTCTGGGGATTGATTACCCCCAAGTTAGAAACAATGTTTACTTCTTTATCAGAAGCCCAAGTTGTAGTCTGAATAGGTGATCCTTCAAATCTGAAGAAACTAGAAACACAGGTACTCCTACTAAGAGAAAAAAGCTCAATTTTGGATGGCATGAAAAGTAGTTGGGTCTCTAAACTTGTGCAGATGAAAAATAGTTTTGCAAATATCCTCAAGTTCATGTAAATATAATGCATGGATTATTTGTACATATACGACCTTATATACAAATTTCTTATGAAAATTTTGGTTTGCGGATCCCACCCTTTGCCATTGATGTCAAAGGGGGAGTGAGAGACAGTGAAAAATGAAAGAAAATAAAGAATCCATCAAAGGGGGAGTAGTGGAAGAATATATAAGTGTACACAATAGGGGGAGTTAGTCATGACACTTAGTCATTTTTTACTAAGTGTTGCCATCAATGCCAAAGGGGGAGATTGTTGGCAAGAGACACTGCTACACATGACAGGTGTTGTCATTGATGGCAACTAATTCCATCTCACACATCTGTAGTACAATATCAGATCATACCAGAAGTCAGTTCCAAGATTTGTCAAGTCCAGATAGACAGGAACAGGGTATATGGCAGAGTTCATTATTTTGGTCAGCGAATCTCTCCAGTTAATTATTACATGTTGCAAATCTGAGGGAGTGTAGAGGAATTTCAAGACAATCTAAATCCAAGATTTCAGCCTCTAGTGACAAAGGGAGTAAAAGTTATGAGCATCTGAGTATTGGGTCCTAATATGACAGAACAATTTAGTGAAGAACAAGCTGACTTGTGTTAGATCCTTGTGCAGATCTAGTAGAAGTACTTTGGTGAGTTGTGTATGGGAAATAATATTAGTGACTGACTTGTATGGTGATCTGCAAGTGTTATTTTTGGTACGCATCAATATTGATGTATGGATTCAGCTGACAGAATAGAGTTCTTATATTGTTTGTTAAGTTCTTCATGAGGTCGACAGAAAAGTGATTGAGTTTGTTGATGTAGATATATATAACCGATGGATTCGAGTGTTGCAAAAGTGTGTGTGTGGAATGTTGGAGTTAATGCGAAAAAGGGCAGATTAGAGTACAGAAGAGAAAAGATCTGAGGTCCAGATTATGGAAAGACATTAAACAGGGCAGAGTGAAAATGAAGTGTATCAAGTCGGTATTCTGTGCTTAATCAAAACTAAATCTTTGCATTGGTAGATGCTAATTATTAGTTCAAACACATTGTAATCTTCTTCTTGTAGGCAGTGAGCCCAAATGCATGTGCATTCCCCTTTTGTAATACTTTTAATAGAGTATAATCTTTGTGGGTTAACCCCCACCGTGGTTTTTCCCTTAACCAAGTTTCCACATTAAAAATCTTGGTTCAAGTGTGTTATCATTGTTTCTGCTCATGTGTTATTGATTTTTGCTTTTCATGTTTATGTATTCAGTCTGTTAAGAAGTGGTAAAGAAGAACTAACTGCAATAAGCATTAAAGTTTTAAGACAACTAATTCACCCCCCCTCTTAGTTGTCATCCCTAATTCCAATAATGATTTGGTCAAACTTATTATTTGGTGGGTGGTTTTCCTCTTGACTTCCTCCTTGGTTAGTTCTTTTCCAAATCATGCTTATTGTTTTTCTCACACCTGAGAATATTGAGTTGTCTATTAGTTTATGATTATAATGGATCCCATCAAATCAAAACATAATAAACTCAAATCAAATAATAGTTTGGTACAAAAACAATGCTTCTTTATTTATTTCATTTCAAGAGTATAGAATATTCTTCATTTATACAAGAAAGGACTTCAAAATTCGTGCTTAAGAGGAGTGTATCCTTTAGATTCATTTTTAGATACATAATCTCAAGGTATATAATCTTCTGACTCACTATCGGACCTAACTTCTATGATCTCAACAAATGGGGGTATGCGGGTGTAGACACCCAAAATTGTCCCAACTTGGTTCATGTCTAGTAACACCTTGTTAAATCATTATCCATTAAGCCAATTAATTAAATAAATTTTATTTATTTAATTAAATCCCATCTTCATCCTACTTAGCCAATTAATTAAATAAATTTTATTTATTTAATTAATTCCACATCATAATCCCATTTATCCTATCCTCATCCCAATTAATTAAATAAATTTTATTTATTTAATTAATTTCCACATCATATCTTATCCCATTCTACTCATTTATCCTATTAATTAAATAAATCTTATTTATTTAATTAATATCCAACTCATATCCCAACTAATTCAAATATTTTATTTGAATTAAACCCTCATCTTTTATCACATTCCAACACTTGTCCAGTCAATCATGTGTTGCTGTACAACTTTCATTCATATCCTTCACATGCACAACTAATTGGACCTAAATTTAGTATCTTTCAATCCTAGCCATTCACATAGCCTCTGAATCTCCACCGTCGATTGATCTTGGTTGAGTCCTATATAAACACCCTCTCACTCCATATGAGACATCCAGCAATCATATAGCACCTACATTATCATCTTGAGCATCTTGAGCATCTGAGCATTCATTTGAGCTTTTCATCATCCATCATGGCAGCTTTCAGCATTGCAATTGTTCATTGTTGAAGAAGCAATCCACATCTCTCAAACAAGGAATTGCACGGTCTAGGTGATGTTATGCTTGAATTGCATTGTTCTTTGATTTCATTTAGATTAGATTCCTTGATGATGGTAGGGTTAGGATTTCATGACGATGTCTAATCTGCTAAACCTGACTTTCACCTATCACATTTTGGCATGCCCGGTGGGACTCACATCCTTGATTGACTTCATTTTTCAGAGTTGTTTCTTTGAAGATTAGATTTTGCAGGTGCTTACAGTAAATTCCAGTCACTTCTGAGCAAAAATCTGCCGCTTTCTGTATCTCTATGTCGCTTTTACGCTGGAACCGGCAGCATTTACCTCTCTAGATCGCCTTTAAACTGACAGTGATCGCCTCTGGTATGATTTGCATCGCTTTTGTATTGACAGAACTTGCCTGTGTGTTTTCGCTGTTAGTTGTCGGTTTAAACTGTATTGATCGCTTTTGACATAACAATTTTCGCTTTTGTTTTCATTCGGATCACTTTTGATTTCACAGTGATCACTTTTAAACTTATTTGCATCGCTTATGAACCTACAGAAGCCGCTTTTAAATAGATATGCATCGCTTCTGAACTTACAGTGATCGTCTTTGCAAAATAGGGTTCTGTGTTTTGACTGTCTTTTTGCAGATACAGGTTGCTTTTAACCTGAAACCGATCACTTTTGGATATAACCGCATCGCTTATGAATCTGCAGATGCCACGTTTGAGCTGATAGGAATCGCTTATGAACTAACAGTGCTCGCCTCTACAGGGTTTTGACTGTGTTTTTGCAAATACAGGTCACTTTTAGCTCGCAATCGATCGCTTCTGGGTTTATTTGCATCGCTTCTAAGTTTACAGGAGCTGCATCTGGTATGTTTCTTGTCGCATATGATCTGTAGGATCTCGCCTGTTGCACAATACAGATCGCTTCTGAACAACAGTGAATTGCATCTGGTAAATTTTGTTGCTTTTAAATCTGTTTCAGTTGCAGTTTGATTTCTTGGCTATTAATTGGGTATTTGTGCAGCATCTTATTAGTTTATCCAAGAAAAGGACGTCATCAAACTACTGACATATCTGTTGCAGGTTCAATCGGTCCAAGATTTGTGGTTTTTCACTAAATTAGGCACATTTGGGCTTAGTGCTTAAAATGAATCATTGTTTGCTCCGTGCTTGATTTATCTTTTTTGACTGCTTGCATGTCCTTGATTGTAACCCAAATTTAATGGCAAAAGTATCCTCTCCCCTTGCCTATCAAATGGATCTTGGGTGTATGAGAACTTGTCATTATCTTTAAAGGGCCTGCCTTCCCGATGTGAGAAGGGATACGACCCAAGCGGTAACGGGCTAAAGCCAAGTCCTTCTGAACCGCTATATAAGAAAAGTGTTTGTGTCAAAAGCCACAAACAACAGGTGTTGTTGCGTTATATTAACAGCCAACCTCCCCCAAAACCCTCCAAGGCGCAACCCTTACAGGCTAGGAGACTCCATAATAGAGAGTAGCGCTACCGCATGTATAGCCACCCGAACGGATGCCCTTATTAGCAACTTTGTGTAGTAGCCAAAATCCTTCTATCTGTTGATGCAAAAGGTGGGACCTTTGAAGCGGCCCTGATTCACGTGGTTCTTAGTAGAGATAGCAGGGACAATCCTAAGGTTTGGTGTGGGGACAAGCCTTACAGGAAGCCCAGAACTTGGTATGCATGAGAAGTGAGTACCGTGGAGGGGAGCCGGTGCTACCAAGATCCTGAAGCTATCCGCTTTGAATAAGCACGGCCAGGGGATTCAACGGATACAGTCCTTTCCTAGCCTAGGTTGTATCAGTTTGTGCTTGCTGTGAGTGTGAGTGACTATTATCACTGTTTTCTTGCTGAAAAACTACAAATCAGACATCCTTTTGACAAACACAGTCGCTTTTGAACCTAAACTGCCCGCATAGATAACAGACATTGCTTTTGAACTGTAGTAATTCACATATTGACTGAACTGTGTCGCCTTTAAACAACAGCTGATCGCATATTGTCTGAACTGTGTCGCCTTTAAACAACAGCTACCCGCATATAGTCTAAACAACATCACTTTTAAACCATAGCTGATCACCTATTGCCTGAACAAAATCACATCTGAACCATAGCTAATCGCATGTTGTCTGAACCAGATCGCCTTTAAACCACAGTTAGTCACCTTCTGTCTGAACGAGCTCGCCTTTGAACAACAGACTGTCACCTTTAGGGATATATGAGTCACTTTTGATCAGTAGAAAATCACTTTTAAACCAGCAGTCGTCGCCTTTGGCACAACATTCACTTCTGGTTAGTACTATGATTTTTTGTCGAAACTAAACTAGATCGCATTTGAGCTATCATTGATCGCCTTTAGCATCCTTTGAGTCGCATTTGAGCTATCATCAGTCGCCTGTAGCTAAAATACCTACAAATCTTAGTGCCTCAGCTGAATTAGTCACAGGTCCAGCTTGCTTAAGTCTTAAACATCAGTTTTCAGACTTCTCTTTGATTAGCAGCAAACCCCTGGACTTTGTCTCCTGTTTTTGAGCTTATCAATCAATCACAACTCATGAGCTTCCCATCTTTTTGAGACCCCAACCAGCAAATCAGATATCAACCCAACATTTCAATCAGCAAACATCATCCTTCCGCTTTAGCTTCAGCAAACATCATCTTTCAGCCTTAGCTCCAACAAACATCAACAGCAAACAATCTTTCCCTTAAGTGTTTGAGCTATCCTCTAGGGAAAACCAACAACAACCCAACAACAACAACTCAGTCAAAACAAACCAACCAAGCGAATTAGCAAAACTAGCAAACCAAAACAGCAACCAATCAACCAACCAGCCAACTATCATCTTTTTGGGTCTCAAAACTTTAACAAGCTCAACTTCATCATCAACATCATGCCTCAAACTAGGAATCAATATCGAGCTGAAATAGAAGCCAAATTGAGAGCTGAAATGGAACCCAAATTGCAAGCTGAGATGAAACAATTCACAACACCTCTTAAGGACGCAACTCAATTCACAACTGGTATGCCTCCTCATATGTTTATGCCTCAAGGATACACTATTGGCGAGTCATCGTCACAACGAATGCAACCTACACCATCCTTGGAAACTTTCGAAGAACAGTTTCAAGACGACTCATCAGAATTTCAAGATACCCATGTATGGGACCAAGTTGAGAGACTCATGATATCTAAGCCTAATCATTGCTTTCTCCAACTTGCTCGCATGGGTGCTAAACTACCAAAGGACTTTGACATATCCGCTATTAGAGAGCAAGATCCCAACACTACTGCTGTTGTTGTGAAGACACCATCTACCATAGTCACATCATCTCCTATTACATCGCAAACATCATCCTCATTGCCTATTGTTGCTTCATTTGAGACACCACGATCGGAGCATACTTTAGAACCATTGATAGTGCCCACCAATGTGCTCCCTCTCATGTCACAAAATCTCAACATTCCACCTTTCCATGTTCCTCAACATATCTCTCCTTCTACCATGACTGTTTCCATACCTCAAGTAACACAAGCTGTCCATGTAACTCAAGCGCAAATACTTCAAGCATCACAAGCTATTCCCATGTCTCATAGTGTGCAAACTTCTCAAACTACTCCAACAACACCTGTTTTCCATGCTTCACACCCATTGCAATCTACTACATCTCATATGAATACCATATCCCATACACCAACTGCTAATCCCTCCATGCTATCATATAATCCCAACGTTAGTCTCATTGACATGAGTGATCCCCCCATTTCTCAATCCAATCCGAACAATAAGGTCGCTTATGTTGATCACCTTACATCCATGCCATCATATTCTTCCAATTCTTCACACACCATCAATCCATCTTATGCCACCCAAAGCTTCCCTAATGTCACCCAACATATGACACATACCAATCCCCATATTATCAAAAATACAAATCCAAATGTTTATCCTTCTGTCGTATCTACCAATCCCTCCATCACTTACCATGTCATGAATTCAATCCCAACTTCCCAACCATTCGCTACTATTAATCCGCTATCCACTTCCCATGTGATGCACACCCAATTACCACTTGTGTCTCAAGGACAGCAATCCTCCAACACATACGTGTCACATACCAATCCTTTGACACACATTATGGGTACACAACTGCAACAAAGAGTCACAACTCCATATATCCTACAACCGCAACCACAATATATCTCATACCATACTCCAGCCCCTTCGCAACAACAGCAATTGTCTTCAGCAGATGTTCAACAGATGATCGATGAAAGGGTAGGACAAGGCAAGAAACCTTTCTCTCTCGAAAACATATGCGCCTGTCCATTTGACAAGTCTCTTAATATGATACCTTTTCTACCACATTTTGAAATCCCACAATTTGATAAGTACAAAGGGAAAGGAAATCCGGAAGACCATCTTCGAGCCTTTTTTGTGGCATGTCTTGATGTCTCTTATGACGATACATATCTTTTGAGACTATTTCCTCGAAGCTTAGCAGGACAAGCTCTTGAATGGTTTTCTCATTTACCCCCGGGCATCAAATCTTTTGTAGAATTAGCAAACAAATTTTGATCACACTTTGCCTTCAACATTGAACATGAGGTAAACATGAATGACCTTGTCAATAACAAACAACGCCATGGCGAACCCTTTTCTTCTTTTACCCAACGATGGCGTAATATGGCTAGCAAATTATCATGGGAAATACCTGAGAAACAACAGCTTGACATCTTTGTTCAAAATCTTCATCCTGAGCTGTCATTCCAATTACAATTGCAAAGTGCTAGCACCTTTGACAAACTAGTTTCCAAAGGAGTTATTATTGAACGAGCCTTAATTGCCAAGGGAACTATCAAGATCTTTCGCGACAAGAAAGATTCTCCCCAAAATTCCAATGATAAGTCTCGCTTTTGGAACAAGAACAAGAATGTTGTAAATGATGGTATTGTAGATGCAAAGAATATTCAAACTGTGAAAGCTCCCATCAACATTCAAGCAGCCTCTACACCAACACAACCTTTTCCACAACGCAGAAACCAATGTCGAACTTCCAATCCATGCTGACAATTTACACCATTAGCGGAACCCATGGAAGTTGTTTTTCAAAAGCTACTTCAAGCAGGAGACATTATTCTACCTAATGCACCACCAAATGGCGAACCACTCTTTCGAGCTCCTTGGTACAAGGAAAATGAGTATTGTGATTACCATCAAGTTAAAGGACACAAAACAAATGGTTGTATGTGCTTAAAACATGTTATCCAAGACTGCATTGATCAAGGTTTAATCAATGTCACACCTTCAACGGCTCAGCCTGTCCAACAATCAACATCAAACTATGATCTAGAGACTTTCAAGAATCCACTTCCATCTCATGATCAGACAAATAACCTTCATGCTGGAAATGCTATTCAGTATAACTATGAATCGTCTACCATTGGCCGCATTGACCATGCTCGCATTTCTACCATTACCGTCCAAGGGAGAGCACCTGATTGTGCTGTAACCACGCGAAGAGGTCGAGTTACTATTTAAGGAGCACCTCCACATCCTCCACGACCTCTCTCTGACTATAACCTCTTGGATCACCTTGGCAAAACACCCGCGCACATATCTATTCTTGAGCTGGTCCGCATATCCCCCGCACATAAAGCTATCCTTGATAAAGCCTTACAAGAGTCTTCAGTGCCTAATAATATTAATATCACGCAATTCTAATCTATGGTCACTAGCATTGCAGCTCCTTGTCACTTAACCTTTTTAGACAAAGATCTTCAGCCCTCCATTCATCCTTCACACAATGAAGCCCTCCATATTGAAGTATTTGTTAAACAACGCTGTATCAAACGAGTCTTGATAGATGGGGGAGCTGGTCTTAATATATGTTCTTTGAAACTTATCAAGCAATTGGGATATTCTGAGAAGGATGTTGACACCTCCAAGGTTATTACCATCAGAGCATATGATGATGCTGAAAGAGATACCGAAGGGATTATCTTATTGCCTATTCAAGTTGGACCGGTCATTACAGAAACCCGCTGTCAAGTCCTTGATATTGATCTTCCTTACAACATCATCCTTGGTCACCCTTGGATCCATACCCTTAAAGTAGTTCCCTCTACATACCACCAATGCCTTAAATTTCCACATAAGGGTGTTGTGGTTACCATTCAAGCTGATCCCAATCCATTTGAGTTTTGCCATGCCTTTCAAGCTAAATATCAGAGTCTGAATCGCATTCCTATCAACACCGAGGCATATCTGTCTTCATCCTATATAAACCCATCCGACCTTCTCAAGCCCTCATCTAGTAAAGCCGCTTCCAACCTCCATATCAAATATACTAAACATGGTCCTGGTGAATACAAATTACAAGAATCCTGTTGTGTTGGTACCCTTCCATTATCTCCTAAATCCCACGGTAAGCCTTCTACATCCAAGACAACTTCATCCTCCACTGTTATCAAAGCTCCCCCTATAGTATTCATAAAAGGTGGATTCTTGGATGATGAAGACATTGAGGATATAAACTCTTGGATATTCTTTGATGAAAATGACCAAGTCCAACTTGAAGTAGAGCGATACAACAATGGGTTTCGTATCATAAAGAACATGGGCTATAAAGGACATGGCGGCTTGGGATCACAGGAACACGGACCTATTGAGCCCATTATTGTGTCTAAGAAGTTTAATAAGCAAGGCCTTGGTTACCAACTGGAGGTACCGCGACCCAAAGACATTAAGTGTATTTCTGATACTGATGTTGGACCTTCTTCGGTAGGAGAGACTTCTAATTCGGATACTATCGATGACTCCTCCCTTCATATCACCGACCTTTTTCAAGAACATTCCATCTTCATGTTTTCCACAGCCTCTTCTAGCCATCACGATTCCTCCATTAGCCTTTCACTCGTATATCCTGACCTCATCGATTGGGACCAACAGGGGGCACCGATATTAGATACATTTGAAAATGACGAAGCCATTGTAGAATTCATGGGTTTGAGACAAGGTATTCCACTCGATGATCATAAAGCAGGTTTCATGATGGATTTACCTAAACTAGCATATTTTGGCGGAAGTATCAAATCCTTCAGTTGCAAAAGTGAAATAAACAAAATTCAACAAAATAGGTCACTAGGTGAAAACTGAAAGGCGCCTCTTGACCGTGAAAAAGTAAAAATAAAGGACGTATCTGAAGGTGAAAACCTCTCTGAGGCGCCTGAGGATGGGGGATTTGATCTTCCTGTTGCCACTGATTACCATGAGAAATCAACTGTGCTAGTTGAAAAATCACAAGACATGAACTTGGGAACAGAGCAGAATCCAAAGATCACTCTTTTGGCAGCATCACTATCAGAGCAAGAACGAAGAAACTTCACAGCATTTTTTATGAGAAGAGCTATAAATTTTGCATGGACTTATGCAGACATGCCAGGTCTAGATCCTTCACTTGTGGTACATCATTTAGCAGTATCTCCTGATGCAAAGCCTGTCAAACAAAAATTGCACAAAATGCATCCACAAGTTGCCTTATTGGTCAAAGCAGAAATTTAGAAACTGTTAGAAGCAAAATTTATAAAGCCTATTGATTATCCAGAATGGGTTTCAAATTTAGTACCTGTAGCAAAACCAGATGGACGAGTTCGCTGCTGCACAGACTTTAGAGATCTTAACAAAGCATGTCCTAAGGATGATTTTCCACTACCAAGCATAGACAACATTGTAGATCTTACAGCAGGACATGAAATGCTATCTTTGATGGATGGATTTTCAAGTTATAATCAAATCAGAATAGCAGAGGAAGACCAAGATAAAACATCTTTTATTTGTCCATGGGGCACATATTGCTGGGTTGTAATGCCTTTTGGTCTCAAAAATGCTGGAGCCACTTATCAACGAGCCATGACAGTTATTTTTCATGACCTTTTTCATACTATCATGGAAGACTATGTTGATGACATCCTGGGAAAATCTAAGACAAGAGAAGGACATCTACAAGTATTGGCACAAATCTTTGATCGATTAGAAAAATACCAAGTCAGACTAAATCCAAAGAAGTGTGTATTTGGTGTAACGTCAGGAAAACTACTAGGATATATTGTGTCTCGACGAGGAATAGAAGTGGACCCATCTAAGGTAAAAGCCATCATAGAAATGCCTCCACCAACGAATCTTAAACAGCTTCGCAGTTTACAAGGTAGGCTACAATCTATCCGCAGATTTATCTCACAACTAGTAGATAAATGTCATCCTTTTCAGCATCTTCTTCGTAAGGGTGAACCTTTTAAGTGGGATGAAAAGTGTCAACAGGCTTTTGACAAGATAAAGGAATACTTGGCAACACCTCCTGTGTTAGTACCTCTGATACCTGATTGTCCACTATTGCTCTATATATCATCAACAACTGTAGCATTGGGTGCCCTTCTAGCTCAACATGATGATTCAGGAAAAGAACAAGCCATCTACTACATTAGCAGAACCCTTGTGGGATATGAACTCAATTACTCATTTATGGAAAAAGCTTGTTTAGCATTAGTGTTTGCTTCCCAAAAGTTGCGACACTATATGTTGAACCAAACCACAAAGCTCATCTCTAATGTGGATCCCCTCAAGTATCTCCTTTCAAAAGCACTTCTCACAGGGAGATTAGCCAAATGGGTTATGATCTTAAGTGAATTTGACATACAATATGTGAACCGCAAAGCTATCAAAGGACAAGTTATTGCTGATCAATTAGCTGCAGCACCCATCACAGATATTCAGCCAATATATCCAGAATTCCCTGATGAAGGATTATTTAATTTAAATTCTCTAGCACGATGGCAGCTATACTTTGATGGATCATATACACAACATGGATCTGGCATAGGCATCTTGTTTGTCACTCCCCAAGGAGATTGCATACCTAAATCATACAGAATAGCATTCCCATGTACCAACAACATAGCTAAGTATGAAGCTTTAATCACAGGCTTGCGCATGGCAGTACAATGGGCTATCAAACAGTTACGATTTTTTGGTGATTCTCAGCTGGTTATCAAACAGGTCTTAGATGAATATCAAACAAAAGACAAGAAGCTTCTTCCATACAAGCTAGTGGTGGACGATTTCAAGAAATATTTTGAGGATATTACCTTTGAGCAAATTCCAAGACTACAAAACAGAGCAGCAGATGCCATGGCTATGATTGGATCTCTTTTAGACATGCCATCTAACACCCATAAATGTGAATTCTTGGTCGAACAACTTTTGATTCCAGCGTTTGAAGTTCCACAGTCTGAGCTCATATGTGAAATTGTTGGTCCCAACTCGTCGTGGTACAAGGATATATACAAGTATCTCCATAATCAAACCTTTCCATGTCAACTATCCAACACCCAGCGCAAAACCTTTATCTGTCGAGCCTCTCGTTACACTATCTTAGGAGACACCCTTTATCGCTGGAGTCTTGATGGTATCCTTCTTAGATGTCTTGATTCTGAGGAAGCAAAAACAGCCTTATGTGAAGTACATGAAGGTGTTTACGGTTCGCATTCCGCTGGCCCTGGCCTTGTTAAGAAACTTCTACGAGCAGGATACTATTGGCCAACTATGGAAAAAGATGCCTAGCAATTTGCAAAGCGATGTCTACAATGTCAGAAACATGGAGATCTAATACACGCACCAGCACATGAGCTTCAGCCTATTGTCACTCCATGGCCTTTTTCGCAATGGGGACTTGACCTCGTAGGTAAAATCCATCCTACTTCATCCAATGGTCATAAGTTTATTATTACTACCACTGAGTATTTCATGAAGTGGGTAGAAGCCATACCAATGACCTATATCACAGGTAAACAAATAGCCAAATTCATCTTACATTATATTATCTATCATTATGGAGTTCCTCAAGCTATTGTCACAGACAATGGTCACCCTTTCAAGAACCAGGAGGTTAGAGATCTTTGCAACAAGTTCCATATTCAACATAGATTCTCTACGCCTTACTATCCTCAGAGCAATGGTCAAGCTGAAGCTTCTAATAAAACAATCATCAAGATCCTTAAAAAGACTGTTAATGAAGCTAGTCGAGATTGGCATCTACAACTACATCCTGCATTATGGGCATATAGAACAAGCATCAGAACTCCCACTGGAGCCACACCCTATGCTTTGGTATATGGCACTGAAGCTATTTTTCCTATCGAGGTTGAGATCCCCTCTTTGCGCATATCCCTGCAACATACTATCTCAGATGAAGAGTATCGAGTATCCAGACTCCATGATCTTGAGCTATTAGATGAATGCTGCCTTACAGCATTGAACCATCTTCAAGTCTACCAAAACTGGCAACGCCACAGCTACAACAAAAAGATCAGAGAACGCAGATTTCAAGTTGGCGACCTTGTCCTTAAAGAAAACCAAAGGAATCAACAACATCGAGAGAAATAGGGCAAGTTTGAACCAAATTGGCTTGGTCCTTTCATTATCACAGCAGTCTATGGATCGGGTGCCTACACTCTGTCAACACTTGAAGGCATTCCCTTAGATGAACCAGTCAATAGCGTTCATCTCAAGAAGTTTTATCCATGAATCTCAGCTATCCCCAAAATAAATTAAAAAAAAAAAACATAAGATAAATAATCCGTCCTCTGGTGAAAACCTGGCAAACAGGCGCCTTGGATAAGTACCATAGTGAAAACCTGGCAAACAGGCGCTATGTGCAGTGACCAGCTTCCCTCATCTGCTTGGTTTGTTTGATCATATTTCCCCATTTCATCTTGTATAAGCCGTAATCACAATCCACCTCACAATGCCATACATAGCCTTTTGTCTTCATCTTCATCTTTGCCAATGCTAGCTATCATAGTTGAGACATTGTCGCGATACCTATATCTTTTGGCACCTTAGCATCTTGGCCACATCCTTTCTGCATTGTCTCTTCTGCATAATAAACCTCATCTCACACTGGGGGCATTTGTGGAGTCTTATTTGGAAATGGATACTGTTATTTTTAGCTCATAACACATCAAACAACTCAGCGTACAACACAACAAACCTTATCAACTTCAGCCATGGCGTATATCCAACGACAAATGTGACCTAACGACTTGCAACCAGGACCCATATCTTTGCAATCTATCCACATTCATCCAACAATCGCAATAAACAACGCTTGATTAAACATCCAACCAATTAGTGACATCAATCAGAACTACATCCAGCTCTATCATTGACGCCTTGATCCCGTGGATACAGGGTATGTAGGCAATCTGAGATGCGAAGGAAGCACTCTGATTCAGGCTAAGACGATAGCCCCTTTCATCATTCATCTTCATCTTTCTTCTAAACATCCGTCAATCTTTCAACTTACATTCTTCCATCTTTCATCACTTACATCATTAATAAAACCCAGAACTACATATTCATCATGTCTCATCTTCATCGTAAATGTGCTTTGATCCCATGGATACAGGGTATGTAGGCAGTCTGGAATACGAAGGAAGTGTCCAGTACTCAAGCACAGATGATCAACCCCATCTTCTTCATCTTCATTTATCATCCAATCTTCTTCTCTTTGATCAGCTCAAACAGGAAGCAAACCATGTGTATATTGAAAGCTCAAGCACTTTAACCAATCAAAGGTACGCCAGAAGCTATTTATCTGCATGCCTTAAGCCAACATTTGCTATAGCAGTTTATCAACAACTTTCGCCTTCAACAGGATGTAGCTTTCCTCTTAACAAGGCGCCAGCTTGATCCATCCAAGAGCACCCAAAATTTGGCAAGAGAACGTGATGACAGTATCTTTTGTTTTATCTTTTGATTTATCTTTTTTCCCTTTTCTATGCCTAATCAACACTGCCTTGATCTATTTATATCTTGGTATGTTGCGATGAAGTAAGGACTGGGGCATGGTCATATAGCTTTCGTATGCCGTGTTTGCGGGATGATCTTATCCTCTTCCTATGCGTATTGGTATCTTGTACGTGTTGGGATTAGCATCTTACATATCAATATCTCTAGCATCGGAGAAGCTAAACAGTCTCTTATGCCTTTGAGACTATTCTATGTTAAGACTAACTCCATACATATAACCAGCAAGCTATCATTATGTGTAGTGGAGATAAGCTCAAACCATTGCTTGTAGCGTCAAAGTCCAACGCTAGCTGTTATTCATATCTTGTGCATGTTGGCTCAACATCTTGACCTCATGCTTTCAGACAAGATTGTAACACGCTAGTTGCGCATTGGATATCTTGACACCTTGGTCTCTTATACCTTGGTGCATAACATCCATATGCTATATCAAACATATGGACTGCATTTCTTTTCATTCTGAGCAATTACTTGAAAGTTGCCCATCATCATCCTATCTATTCATTCTATCTATCCATTCTGTCATACTCAGCCAAGATCAATCATTTCCATCATCCTTTGTCCATGTTCCCACTCCTGCAAAACAAGTGTGTTAGACATACATAAGTCCATCATATATCCTTTCAGTACCATCTATCTATATGCATAAATCTATCCATATCATTACCATTTACATATTCACACATTTTCCATCCATTAACATTTGCATAAACATCCATCCATAATCCATGATAATATACATACAACATGCATAGCCATCATAATATCACCATCATAACCATTAAAACATCATATAGATCGCCAAAATTGCCATATATATATATATATATATATATATATATATATATATACATGTGTGTCAAAATACAAGTGTCTACAATACAAGCTGAGCCCTGAAAGATGGAATGTACAAAATTGGCTCTAGGCCTCATCATGATACAATGTAAACAAGGTAGCCCTAGTGACTACTGGCAGCTCCCTAGCCCTGACCACCACCACCACTAGGTCCTGTACCTGGTCCTCCATCTCTCGGTGGCCCCATCACTGAGGCTACTAATCGAGATCCACCTGACCTCCGTGAACTCGAAGCCCCTGAGCTGCTCCTGAAACTAGGCTGTCTCTGCTCTGCCAGCACAGCTCCATAATATAAGCCTCGGTAATACTCAGCCTCACCCTGCACTCTCCGAAGCTCTGCCTGTACATCTGTCAACTATGTAGCCAAGTACATCGTAGCTCCATTAGTCCCCAATGCAGCCACTGCTCTGTCTCACTCACTGGTCGTCCCCTGCAACTACTGCACTGCCCTATCTCTCTCGGCTCGCAGACCATCCCTCTCTGCTCTCATAGCTGGCATCTGCTGTGTCGCAATGTCTCGCTCTAGTCTCATCGTCTGCTCATGCTATCTAGCCGCATCTCTCTCTCCAGTCACTCTACCTAGAGCACCGTCATCCTGTCCATCTCCCCCTTGTACTCTCAACTGTAGCTGAGCCTGATATGTCTGTACCTGTGCTCTCGCATGCTACAGACTAATCACTGCCTGATGCCTATCCATCTCCACCCTCCTCAGCCTCATCTGTGCTCGCTGCCTCCATCTCCTCTCCTCTCTAATCCATCTCTGCAGCTGTTGAATACCAACATCATCACCTACTACAATCTGTGCTTGAGGCTGTGCTAATATAGCAGGCTGACCTGGCACCTGCTCTGGCATCTGTATCCCTGGTGCTGCTGGCACAACAGCCTGTGCTGGTGGAGCCCGTCGTCGTCTCCTCTGAACTGGTCTCTCCATCCCAATCTCTCCAATCTCCCCATCTCGTGTCAACCGAGTCGGCCTAGCTGTCGCCTAGTATACATCATACTCTGGCAATGTGCCTAGATCTGTAGGACCCTGTCCCCACTGCCATGCTACTGGCTGTAATCCATCTCTCTCTGCCAAAGCTGTCTCCACCACAACCTCTGGACACCAATCAAACACCTCCTACCTTGTCCTCCCAAAAATGGCATCACCTACTGGTACTGCCTGTGCCTCCCTGAACTGTCTCAAAGCTCTCTCTGGCAAATAGCACTCTATAATATACACGCCGTGTCCAAAAATGTACCTCGCCTGTCTAGCATAGACAAGCTCTACATCCTCCTCATCCCAGTGCTCACATCCTCGCCATGGCCTCCATACAAATCTATCCACCTCATCCAATCTCCTCCGCCAGTATACCACACCTTGACGCTGTCGATATGTCAAAGCCCCTCTATACATCCGCGCAAATGGCTCTCCTACTACTCTAGCCACCCATCCCTCTGGTCTCATAACTGGAATGTGCTCATACGCCCATACATGTAACACTGTCACTCCTGCCGACATACTCGCTCCAAACATATAAGCGCAATCATGCAGATAATGATAGAGCTGTCCCAACACACACTCTGCCCATGAATATCTCGTGCCATATGAAAACATGCCCTCCATCACTGTCCCCCATCCTACGGGAAAACCTCTGGCTCTCCTATCGCCCACTAGCCATCTAATGATAGCCACTACTACCCGCTGTAATCTGTCACAGAGCTCCTCCATCCTCACCATCAGAATCTCTGAACCCTCTGCTCCGATGTCTGGTGTCCCAAATAATCTCCTGAATGCAGCTGGACCCATCTCCGGATCATAATCCACACGCTCCCCATCTATTGGAATCCTCAAAATTCGGAACACATCCTCTAAGGTGATGGTCGCCTCTCCTGTCGGTAACAAGAATGAACTGTGCTCACTCATCCATCGCTCCACCATCGTTGTCATCAGCCCCCGATGTGCTTGAACTGTGATACATGCTCCAAGCCTAGGATCTCTAACACCAGTAGCTCCTCTGCATCCAACCGCCTCACCAATCGCAAATATCTCGGATGTGGCTCTCGTGATAGCAATGGCAGTAGTACATCCTGCATCATCCATTTATCCTTGTCAGTCCATTCCGTTAGTTATCCATATCAAAATCTGCTTATCTATTTGCTATTCTACCTTACACCTACCATAAGCGGTCCACTTTACCACATGCGCTCTTTTTCTGCTCATTAGCGACTAGCTTTACCACATGTGCATCTGTTTTGACTATATGCAAGCTATTTTACCTCATGCGCTTACTATATCTCTATACGCGAGCTCTATTTCCATATGCGCTTATCCTTGCTTTCTATGCGCGTTCTATCCTATATGCGCTCACGTTTGTCCTAGAAGCGAGCCCTATCCTATATGTGCTTAGCTTTTCACTGTTAGCGAGCTAAATTACCATTAGCGACCATTCTAGCTCTAGACGCGTACTTTTCACCTTATGCGAGCCATTTCTATTCATATGTGAGCCAAACTACCCTATGCGACAGCTATTTGCCCATAAGCGAGTGTTTTTGCTCTTTCTGCGCGTTTCGCCTGTGATTTTCCCACCGACAGGATGCGACCACTTTTTGCCTAAGCGACCTACCTGCGCTCATAAGCGACTTGCACTACTGTAAGTGGTCTATTTTCCTACATAAGCGACCTACAACTGCTATTTCCTAACCTAGTTGCTTTTGGTGACGTGTGTGCATTAATTACGCTTTTAGGCTATTAATTACACACTTTTGGGAAAAGTTTTGACACACACCGGTGCGCCTACTCCCTCTGGTCGCCCATGTGTCCTCACTTGCTCCGCACGATGATCCCTGCATGGAATAACCATCCTGATAGCTCTGCAACTCTCACTCTCAGGAGCTCTAGATTTCTCTAGTTTCTGAGCACAAATGACCACAAATGAGCCTATTTGCCATTGTAGAACCTACTTATAACCCTTCTCACAACCCTAATTCTTCTATGCCATAGCCTATCTTCTCCCATCCAACCCCCATTTTCTTCGTGTCTACCTTCTTTTTAGCCTTTTCTTCTATCGAGAGCCAACCCAGCCCTTCCTGATTAGCCTGGCTTACCTCTCGAGGGGGCATCACCTGCCAGTTACATTGGGGCATAAGTTGTTTATCGAACGCATATCGTATCTTCTTTGACACAACGCTCTATGGAACATTGTATCAAAGAGGGGCAAAATGTAGACACCCAAAATTGTCCCAACTTGGTTCATGTCTAGTAACACCTTGTTAAATCATTATCCATTAAGCCAATTAATTAAATAAATTTTATTTATTTAATTAAATCCCATCTTCATCCTACTTAGCCAATTAATTAAATAAATTTTATTTATTTAATTAATTCCACATCATAATCCCATTTATCCTATCCTCATCCCAATTAATTAAATAAGATTTATTTATTTAATTAATTTCCACATCATATCTTATCCCATTCTACTCATTTATCCTATTAATTAAATAAATCTTATTTATTTAATTAATATCCAACTTATATCCCAACTAATTCAAATATTTTATTTGAATTAAACCCTCATCTTTTATCACATTCCAACACTTGTCCAGTCAATCATGTGTTGCTGTACAACTTTCATTCATATCCTTCACATGCACAACTAATTGGACCTAAATTTAGTATCTTTCAATCCTAGCCATTCACATAGCCTCTGAATCTCCACTGTCGATTGATCTTGGTTGAGTCCTATATAAACACCCTCTCACTCCATATGAGACATCTAGCAATCATATAGCACCTACATTATCATCTTGAGCATCTTGAGCATCTGAGCATTCATTTGAGCTTTTCATCATCCATCATGGCAGCTTTCAGCATTGCAATTGTTCATTGTTGAAGAAGCAGTCCACATCTCTCAAACAAGGAATCGCACGGTCTAGGTGATGTTATGCTTGAATTGCATTGTTCTTTGATTTCATTTAGATTAGATTCCTTGATGATGGTAGGGTTAGGGTTTCATGACTATGTCTGATCTGCTAAACCTGACTTTCACCTATCACAGCGGGGATCTCGCCTAACCATAGTTGTAGCCTCATCTAACATATATGCTATGATTCTAGTTGTGATCTTAACTCTTTCAAGGTTTTCCTTTCTCACTCGCTTGATTCAAGTTAAGGCATTCGCTAGGTTTTTAGTATCACTTAACCATATGTCACTCTCATCATTAGTTCCCTCAAAAGTTTGATAATGGCTTCACGTTCTCTTTTTGCTTTAAGGAAACATTTACTCATATTAACTGACATTCTCGCTATCTTCTTAAGATATACCATCCTGGCATAGAAATTTTTAAACATTAGCTAACCGCATAATGTTGACTATAGGTAAGCATAGTGGTCTCATAAGTCCTAGTGCTGAACCTGGTAGCTCTGATACCATATGTAACATCTACGTTCTAAAAACATAATAAAATCGAGAATTTACCATAGAGTAATTCAATAGGGTAAAAATGAGAGAAATTTTTTCTTTTATTTAACATATAAACAAGTAACAACAATTTGAAAGATTCTCTTGCATAATACAATATAACATATTGTCTTTCTCAATTACAATATCTGCATAAGTAAATCAATTTCATAAAAAAAATAGAATAATTACTACTTCTGAATATCTAACATCTTTATCACAAGCCTTGGCATGTTTTATGCTAGAGAGAGAAAGAGAGTATCATACTAGTGTTTTACCTCCATCCACAGAATGGCAATCTCCCACACATCTTCCACATAGGAAGTGGCCCTACCCTTCACGAGGAATATAGACCAAAGGTGACCAGTGGTAATTTGCCTTCCGAGTACATAGTGTTGTATCCTACATAACTCTATCAACCATACAACCCTAGATACCCTCTAGCTAAGTATGATTTCCTGATAGATCATGCAATCCAGATATAGTGAACCGACAATGCATGCAGAAAATGAATGCATTACTTTGGCCAAAGTTTTAATATCAATAACACTCATAATGAACATGGTCGAAATGTTCACCCACCCCAACTCAACTTGGATACTATCATATTCTTGTAGTTTATCCTCACCAAATATGTTTACGTAAATAGTTTAGCATTTTTCATGGCAATAGTCTACTTGACTTAGACAAGTTTATATGGATATAACAAATCATTTGTTTCCATATTCGATACTAGGGTTTTCATTACAACCTATAATAAACCAATATTTTAAAATAACCATATCACATAACTATGAGACTAAGGTTTAAAAATGACCCCTGGCTTAACTCAATCAAGATTAAGAATAACATGGTTCTGGAAAAGATATCTCCTCCTACAAAAAGGAGTATGGGTATTTTCTATTTCTCCTAATGCGATATCATTGATAATCACAATACATACTTATATATGTTTCCATACTAGGTCATTTTCTAGTTAGACTAGTCTATTCCATCTTAATGGTTTACAAAGAATATCTTCAATAAGAGTAATAAAATTGGTAATAAGGATTGTCTTATAAACCTTATTTCTTCTATCAAAATATTCCTAGTTTTTATTTCACTCGACTGGATATACAATAGTTTCCAAAGATTACCAAGAATCTAAGTTCTTTTGAATAGATATCGTTTTGATATAAGGACCAAACAAAGAATGGTTTAAAATGATATCAACCTAGCTTAATGATTAAACTATATTACTCATAGCTAAAGAGTATACCTATCAAAGTTTCATTTGCACTAATATCACTAAAAGTCTTTTCCATGATTAACTTATAACAAAATAATTGACCCACTACATGATGAATCTCAATCATCAAGGTGACTGGTTCGATCATACAAGGCACATGATAACTACAGAAATAACCTTCTTCAAGTATAAGATTTGTAATGTTCATACAGTCAACATCTGGTAGTATGACATGTTTATTAGTTCTCAAACAATAAGTATGTTTTCAGCTTAGGGTACTAATGTATAGAATTCAATGATATTATCATGCATTGGCCAACCAGGCTTACTTGATGTTATCGAAATTCATGTAAGGGATCTAAACAATTTACTAACAACGCTAATAGTGATTCAAAACAATCGACTCCTTTGGTTGGAATAAATACACATCGAATTGAATGGTTAAGCCTTACTGGCATATTCCAAAGTCTACAACCAGACACTACAGTGGATAACATAAAAGAACTTTCAATTTTACAATGCTTACAATGCACACAAGGCAGGAAAGATACCTTGTAGCGACGGCTTCAAAGTTAAGAAAAGTTGCAGATTGAATACTCCAATAGATGCCTAAAAACTGATGTCTACTTCCTCTTAGGACTGTTATCTATTCCTTACTGCCTACTGCGATCATCCCTAAAGCATAAAAACTGATCCCCCGTCGACTCCTACTGAATTGTTCCTTTAAAGACTCAAACATGACTCTTAATGAGTCATCCTATCATTTCTCTTCCACTACTATAGTTAGAGACACAATTAATACAAGGACAATCCAAGTATACAGCGGTTATAACCGAATTCCACAAAAGATACAAGGCTTTACAATTGTTAATGGAAGACATCCTTCATAAGGAGTAAAATGAATGTGGTTTGTAACACCACAAACTCCTCTCATAGAGGCTGACATATCAATAATAACATAGTTTGATCATTTAATGATCACTTAGAGTGGTTCGATCCATCACTTGAGATGAAGGAAGGCATTCCTATTTACAAGCCTACGGCTGCTCCATAATCAAACATTTAATAATTATGAGGTGTTAACCTCAAATTGATGCATACATAAATATGTTAATATAATTAAATATGGTTTAACATGACATCAACCCTACTTGATCATTTATGCTTTGATCAATATATAATAATAACAATAATAATAAGTCATAAGGCTTACAAATAATGTGAAAGGGTCGAGCTTGTCTCCCCTTCATGGACATTCATTAAATCACATCAACTTTACTTGATGAGATCATCGTATGACATTTAATGTCTACAATAAAACCTTATATGACTCAAGGATACTAACTCAACAATTTTGTGACAATGTCAACGTAATATTTACGTTAATCATAAATGGACACCATTCTACGTACAAGACATCATTTTCTTTACAAATGACAATGTCGACACACACATAACTTGCCTAGAAAAAATCAAAAGATATCGACTACTTTGTCGATTAGATCCGAAAGTATACTGACAAAACATGAATTACCTCTATCAATACCAGTTCACTTTTTTGGTAAACACTTATACTCGTTTTGGCAAATAATCACTCATAAACCAAGGTCTATATTTCTCTTCTCGAAAGATACTCTCTCTGGGTAATTGCAGGAAGATGGGGGCCCAAAAAGGGGTCTTAAGTGGCCACTTTTTTTTCTGAATTCAGGAAATACTGGCCTTGGATGAGAAATTGAGCATAGTTACACTCAAAATTTGGAGATGCAACCAAAACAATGTTCGTAGTGATCCGAGTCTACTTTCTAAACTACTATTTTGTTTTGAAAATGGCATAGATTAAGGGGTTCAAAAGAGGGAGCCACAGAAATTGGTGTTGTTTCTGTCAAAAAAACATAACATAGCATGTTTTGTGGTTCCCTCAAAAGGTCAACTTTTTTTTGGTATTTTTAAAATCGCTTTGGTGAGAAATTAGCTAATAGCATGTTGTTTATGCCTGATTTTTCTGATAATTTTTTTATGAATATTTGATTTTTTACTAATTTTCAAAGTGGACACATCCTAAAAACAGAATTTTGGCCGTGCTACCCCTATAAATTTTGAAAACTAATTGAAAATCATTTTTATTTTTTCTAATATTTGTAGAATGGAGTCTAGTTTCTAAATATGTAATTTTTTTGAAATTTGAATGAATAGTTATTTTACAATGAAAAAAAGACCAAACAGTGGTTTTTGCCTAAAAACAGACACACAAACAAAAGAAATTAAAGATGAAAGGCTTAACATTGTTAAAATGTGAAAAAAATCACATCGTCAAATAGCTAAGAGAAAGCCTAACATTACCCATGTGTTTGATTTGTTCGACCTTGAAACACGTGCAAATCTGAGGGTTAGCACGAATGAAATTATGTGAAATTTTGAAGAATATAGAAAAACACGTCTGTGACTGTTCATAAGGCACTCCAAGCCTTTGGGTTGGAAATCCAAAGCAAATCCCAAGCCCAAGGCTTGGGATTCCCAAAGCAAGACATAACGCGAGCGCGTTATAACGCGCTCGTGTTATGTTTTGCTTTGCATTTTTCCTTTCCTGCAAGTCTGTTGTTTGTCATGTTTGACATAACGCAAGCGCGTTATAACGCGTTCGCGTTATGTTCCCCTTAAATTTTCTTACGTTTAATGCTATTAATCATGAGGGTTAAGGGATAAGGGATAGGGTTGGAGGGTTTAGGGATAAGGGATTAGTGTTTAAGGTATAGTATCGATCTCGTTGAGGGTCTAGGAATAGGGATAGCATTTAGGGTTTAGGGATGAGGGATTAGAGTTGAGGGATGACAGATTAGGGTTGAGGGTTTAGGGTTTAGGGTTTAGGGATAGGGTTGAGGGTCAAGGGATCATAGTTAAGGGTTGAGGGATTAGGGTTTGACATTGAGGGTTGAGGTTCAAGGGTCAAGGGTTTAGGGATAGGGTTTAGGGTCGAGGGATTAGGGTTAAAGTAGAGTGTGGAGGGTGTAAGGAATAGGGATAGGGTTGGAGGGTTTAGGGATAAGGGATTAGGGTTTAAGGTATAGTATCGAGTCTGTTGAGGGTTTAGGAATAGGGATAGCATTTAGGGTTTAGGGATGAGGGATTAGAGTTGAGGGATGATGGATTAGGGTTGAGGGTTGAAGGATTAGGGTTTAGGGATAAGGTTTAGGGTTGAGGGTTGATGGATTAGGGTTTAGGGATAGGGTTTAGGGTTGAGGGTTGAGGGTTGAGGGTTTAGGATTAGGGTTTAGGGTTGACAGATTAGCATTTAATGTCGAGGTTAGGGTTAGAGTGTCGAGGGTAGAGGGATTAGGGATAGGGTTTAGGGTTGAAGGTTTAAGGATTGAGGGTTGAGGCTTTAGGGATGAGGGTTAGGCTTAAGATATAGTGTCAAGTGTTGAGGGTGTAGGGATAGGGTTTAAGTTTTAAGGGTTAAGGGTTGAGGGATAGGAATTAGGGTTTAAGGTATAGTGTTGAGGGTCAAGGGATCAGAGTTAAGGGTTGAGAGATTAGGGTTTGACGTTGAGGGTTGAGGGTTGAGGTTTGACGGTCAAGGGTTTAGGGATAGGGTTGAGGGTCGAGGAATTAGGGTTAAAGTAGAGTGTGAAGGGTATAAGGATTAGGGATAGGGTTGGAGGGTTTAGGGATAAGGGATTAGGGTTTAAGGTATAGTATCGATTCTGTTGAGGGTGTAGGAATAGGGATAGCATTTAGGGTTTAGGGATGAGGGATTAGAGTTGAGGGATGACAGATTAGGGTTGAGGGTTGATGGATTAGGGTTTAGGGATAAGGTTTAGGGTTGAGGGCTGAGGGATTACGGTTTAAGGTATAGTGTTGAGGGTTTAGGGATAGGGTTTAGGGTTGAGGGATTAGAGTGAAGGGTTGAGGGATTAGGATTTGAGGGTTGAGGGTTGAGGGTTTAGGGTTTAGGGTTTAGGGTTAGGGTTGAGAGATGAGGGATCAGAGTTAAGGGTTGAGGGATTAGGGTTTGACATCGAGGGTTGAGGGTTGAGGTTCGAGGGTCAAGGGTTTAGGGATAGGGTTGAGGTTGAAGGGATTAGGGTTAAAGTAGAGTGTGGAGGGTGTAAGGATTAGGGATAGAGTTGGAGGGTTTAGGGATAAGGGATTAGAGTTTAAGGTATAGTATCGAGTCTGTTGAGGGTTTAGGAATAGGGATAGCATTTAGGGTTTAGGGATGAGGGATTAGAGTTGAGGGATGACGGATTAGGGTTGAGGGTTGAGGGATTAGGGTTTAGTGATAAGGTTTAGGGTTGAGGGTTGATGGATTAGGGTTTAAGGTATAGTGTTGAGGGTTGAGGGTTTAGGATTAGGGTTTAGGGTTGACGGATTAGCATTTAATGTCGAGGTTAGGGTTAGAGTGTTGAGGGTAGAGGGATTAGGGATAGGGTTTAGGGTTGAAGGTTTAAGGATTGAGGGTTGAGGCTTTAGGGATGAGGGTTTAAGGCTTAAGATATAGTGTCAAGTGTTGAGGGTGTAGGGATAGGGCTTACATTTTAAGGGTTAAGGGTTGAGGGATAGGGATTAGGGTTTAAGGTATAGTGTTGAGGGTTGATGGTTTAGGGATAGGGTTTAGGTTTGAGGGATTAGGGTTTAGGGTTGAGGGATTAGGGTTTGACATTAAGGTTTGAGGGTTGAGGTTCGAGGGTCAAGGGTTTAGGGATAGGGTTGAGGGTCGAGGAATTAGGGTTAAAGTAGAGTGTGGAGGGTATAAGGATTAGGGATAGGGTTGGAGGGTTTAGGGATAAGGGATTAGAGTTTAAGGTATAGCATCGAGTCTGTTGAGAGTGTAGGAATAGGGATAGCATTTAGGGTTTAGGGATGAGGGATTAGAGTTGAGGGATGACAGATTAGGGTTGAGGGTTGAGGGATTAGGGTTTAGGGATAAGGTTTAGGGTTGAGGGCTGAGGGATTAGGGTTTAAGGTATAGTGTTGAGGGTTTAGGGTTGAGGGATTAGAGTGAAGGGTTGAGGGATTAGGATTTGACATTAAGGGTTGAGGGTTAGGGTTGAGAGATGAGGGATCAGAGTTAAGGGTTGAGGGATTAAGGTTTGACGTCGAGGGTTGAGGGTTGAGGTTCGAGGGTCAAGGGTTTAGGGATAGGGTTGAGGTTGAAGGGATTAGGGTTAAAGTAGAGTGTGGAGGGTGTAAGGATTAGGGATAGGGTTGGAGGGTTTAGGGATAAGGGATTAGAGTTTAAGGTATAGTATCGAGTCTGTTGAGGGTGTAGGATTAGATATAGCATTTAGGGTTTAGGGATGAGGGATTAGAGTTGAGGGATAACGGATTAGGGTTGAGGGTTGAGGGATTAGGGTTTAGGGATAAGGTTTAGGGTTGACGGCTGACGGATTAGGGTTTAGGGATGAGGGATTAGAGTTGAGGGATGATGGATTAGGGTTGAGGGTTTAGGGATTAGGGTTTAGGGATAAGGTTTAGGGTTGAGGGTTGAGGGATTAGGGTTTAAGGTATAGTGTTGAGGGTTGAGGGTTTAGGATTAGGGTTTAGGGTTGATGGATTAGCATTTAATGTCTATTGCAAGTATGAGGTTAACCAGTGTTGTCATTGATGTCAACATACTCATATTGCATTGATAAGAAGATTTGGATGAGCTGTGTGTTGAGGATATTAAGAAAAAGTAGTCTCAATCAGGAACAGTGAAGAACAGTGATAAGAAGAAGGCAAATGTACTCAATAGGTGGAAAATTAGAGGATGCAGATTAAAGGGTTTGTAGATATGAGTCTTGAGATGATCCAATCAAGATTTTAGAGGTCCGCATGAAGATATGTAAAAGTTGTGATCAGTCAAGTAGAACCAGTTCTGGGAGCTATTTCGGAGTAACAGAGTGTTACAAAAAGGTCCGGTGAGATCCGGAGGAGAATTGTCAGACTCTGTGGATTGGAAGGAGTGTTTGGGATGTCCTTGTGATGTGTCATCTCTATTTATACAAAGTTTGGAGGTCTGGAAGCACCTTCTTCAGTATGACAGTGGCGACAGACTGTGTTCTTGGAGTTCCAGATGAAGAGGAGAAGAGATTCCAGTGAGTAGATGAAGTGCAGATGTACCTGGTTAATCAGGAAAGCTTGTGAAGGTTCTTGAATCATGTTGAGGTCATGTTGTTGGTCCACATTGATGGTAGAGCCCAGAATTGAAGATATTCTTCCGGATGAAGTTCTTGCTCAGACTAGCCGACCGGATGAGTTGTTCATCTTGCGAATGTTCTTGTGGTGGCTGACTGGATGTGTTACTCATCTTGCGGATGTTCTTATGGTTGATTGCCGACTTAGATGATTGTTCCTAAGTCAATGTCTTGTATAAATAAAGCTTTGTGAGTTCATTTCAAAGTGTGTGGAGTAGCGGATGAGAGTGGTATAGCGAAAGAGCAAAGAGGAGAGCAGAAGTATCTTGACCTTAAATGGAACTGATCCAGACATGGTAAAGATGTCAATCTCTAGTTCAAGTTTGTGATTCTTATCACTTTGTAGACAGTGTGTCTCTTGTAGGCAGTGTGCCTCTTTGTGAGCAGTGTGCTCGGGCAGTGAGCCCTAATTGGCATGTACCATTCATTTTTCTTATTCTTCTAACAGAGAATAATCCTTGGGTTAATCACCCCGTGGTTTTTCCCTTAACCGGGTTTTCCACGTCAAAATCTTGGTGTTTAATGTGTTGATGTTTATCTGCTCTTGTGTTTATGCATTATGCTTTCATGGATGGTTATTTGATATGCTATTAACTAAAGAAGAAGAATTAAGTGTTTGAAGTAGAAGCAAGCTTTTGTACAACTGATTCACCCCCCCTCTCAGTTGTGTGCCCTAGATCTAACAATTGGTATCAGAGCCAAGTTCCTCTGAAAGGAGCTTAACCGCTTGAGGAGATCCAGGATGTCATCATACAAGAAGGATAGTCCGAAGTTTGATGGAACCAACTTCACTCTCTGGAAAGGTTGCATGAAATGTCACTTGGAGTGTATGGGAAAAGCATACTTGGCCATGGTCTCAAAACCATATGTTGCTCCACAGGGTGGTCCGACAACTCTAAATGAAATCACAGATGCTGAAAACAATTTGCGGACCAAGGAAGCTCTTCTAAGCGCATTAAATGACTCAGATCTCTCAAATGTTATTGACCTACCAACTGCATATGAGATTTGGACTAAACTGGAACTTCTGTATGAAGGAGATGAGTTTGTCAAGAGTGCAAGGTTGCAAAGTCTGAAAGGGAAATTTGAAAGATTGAAGATGAGAGATGATGAAAATATCACTACCTTTATGCCTAGAGTGAATGAGCTAGTGTGTGGAATCAGGAATGCTGGTGGAGTTCTGGATGAAAATGAAATTATTTGCAAAATTCTCAGATCCCTTCCTGCTGCCTACAAAATCAAGGTTGCTGCCATTGATGAATTTAGAGCCCACACAACTGTCACAAGAGAACAATTGGCTGGGAAACTAGCTGCATTTGAAATGACCAAGTTTGGAGATGATCCCCCCAAGACTGAATCTGCATTCAAAGCTAGTTCCTATGTGGAAGGCAAACAGAGATTTGATCAGGGAGAAAACTCTTCAAGGAAGATGTCATGGTATGATCAAGCAAGAAGAGACATGGAAGAGGAAGAAGCAGAAACAGCTCAACTTCAAGCCCTCATTGCAAAAAGACTGCCAAGAGGATCTGGTAAGTATGAAGGAAAATTACCTTTTAAGTGCTTCAATTGCAATAAGATTGGTCATTTTGCTTCAAGGTGTCCGGAAAGATCTACAAGGTCAAATGCTAACAGACAAAGGTTTCAAAAGAACTGCTATTATGTTCATGAAGAAGATGATAATGAAGGAGTAACAGATGATGAATCAGAAATAGGAAGCAAATCCGGAAATGAATGGGTGTTTATTGCCATCAAGGAAGAAGGTTCAATATCCTCTGAATCTATCAATCATAAGGTTGTAGAAAGAGCTTTGGCTGCCCAAGTTGAAGAAAAGGATGATTGGGTTATTGACAGTGGATGCTCTCACCATATGACAGGTGACAAGAACAAGTTCTTAGATTTGGAAAGGTATGAAGGAGGAATGGTAAGGTTTGGTGACAATTCTGCTGGCAGAATCAGAGGTAGGGGAACTATTTCTTTTGATGGAAAGAGCAAAATCAGTAATGTACTATATGTTGAAGGATTAAAGCACAATCTTCTCAGTGTTGGTCAGTTAGTGGACAAAGGCTATGATCTCCGGTTAAAGAATGGAAGATGCAGAATCTTCACAAGCTCCGGAACTGAGATTGCATCCGGTACTCAAACTAAAGGTAATATCTTCCATTTGGTTGGTTCAAATAAAAGTTGTCTGTTTGTTCAAGTTGATCAGAGTTGGCTATGGCATAGAAGAATGTGCCATGTGAATTTTGATAACATCATCAAGATAAGCAATACTCAGGCTGTAGGAGATCTTCCTAAGTTGGTGAAACCTACAAATAGTTTATGCAAAGAATGTCAGCTAGGCAAACAGAGCAGAGTCTCTTTCAAAAGCAAGGATCAGTCCACTACCAGATTGTTGGAATTAGTACATACTAATCTCTGTGGTCTGACAAGAATCAAGAGTATGCATGGTGATAGATATTTCATGTTGCTAATTGATGATCATTCTTGGATGATGTGGGTTACCTTCCTAAAAGAGAAATCAGAAGCTCTTGAGAAGTTCAAAATCTTCAAAGCTATGGTAGAGAATCAAACCAGATTGAAACTGAAGTGTCTAAGGTCTGATAGAGGTGGAGAATTTACATCCGGTGAATTCATAGACTTTTGTGAGAAGCATGGCATAAAGAGACAGCTGTCTGCTCCTAGGACTCCACAGTAGAATGGAGTAGTTGAGAGAAAGAACCGGACCATCCAATAAGCTTCCAAGACAATGATGATGGAAGCAAATGTTCCTCAGATGTTTTGGAGAGAAGCTATCAGCACTGCAGTCTACACTCTTAATCGAGTTCAAATCAGAAGCAATACCGGTAAGACTCCTTATGAACTTTGGTTTGGTGTAACTCCTACTGTGAGATACTTTAGAGTATTTGGTAGCAAATGTTATATCAAAAGAGATGAAGATTTAGGAAAGTTTGATGCTAGAAGTGATGAAGGAATTTTCTTAGGTTACTCCACTCAAAGCAAAGCATACCAGTGTTACAATAAGAGATTGAGAAAGATGATAGAAAGTACAAATGTCAAGGTTGATGAAGGAATGGAGAAGCCCTCAAGATTCTATGAATGTGATGAAGATGATCAGAATGATCCTCTGGTGCAAGGAGCTCCATCCTCCTCTAAAATTCAGATCCAGACTGATCCGATAAATCAGGAAGAAGAAGCTTGTCTAAATGAGCCTGATCAAGATTTAGCAGTGCAAGAAACTCCAAAAGTTCCAAGGTATGTAACTCTAAATCACTCTGAAGATCAGATCATAGGTGACAAAAGTAAAGGGGTACAAACAAGGAGAAGAATTGCTCAAGACTCAAATGAATACTGTCTAATTTCCAAGATTGAACCTAAGACAGTTAATGAAGCTTGTAATGATGAAAATTGGACCAAAGCAATGAAGGAAGAATTGGTGCAAATTGAGAAAAATCATACTTGGGATCTTGTTCCCAGACCTAGAGACAAGAATGTGATTGGAACCAAATGGGTCTTCCAGAACAAACTGAATGAAGTTGGTGAAGTAATCAGAAACAAAGCTAGATTGGTCTGCAAAGGCTACTCTCAAATAGAAGGAATTGATTTTGAAGAGACCTTTGCTCCGGTGGCAAGAATTGAAGCAGTCAGATTATTTCTTGCATTTGCTGCCTTCAAAGACTTCAAAGTATATCAGATGGATGTCAAGTCTGCCTTTCTAAATGGTGATTTGGAAGAAGAAGTTTACATTGAACAACCGGATGGATTTCAATTGTCTGATAATGATGATATGGTCTGCAAGTTGAAGAAAGCATTGTATGGATTGAAGCAAGCCCCAAGAGCATGGTATGAAAGGTTGGATAAGCATCTTGTGCAGATTGGATTCAACAAAGGTACTACTGACAGTAACTTATATTTCAAAATTGATCATAAAAACATTTTGATTGTTGAAGTGTTTGTGGATGATATCATTTTTGGAGGAAGAGATAGTATGTGCAAAACTTTTGCAAATCAGATGAAAAGTGAGTTTGAAATGTCTATAATTGGTGAAATGAATTTCTTCTTGGGTCTGCAAATTACTCAAACAAAGAAAGGGATCTTCATTTCTCAGACCAAATATGTGATAGAATTATTGAGAAAATTTGGTATGGAAGATTCAAAGCCAATGAACACTCCTATGGCAACCGGATGCAAGTTGAGAAAAGATGATGACTCTCCAAAGATAGATCAGACAAAGTTTAGATCAATGATTGGTGGATTGTTGTATCTCACTCAGACTAGACTAGATATAATGCAGGTTGTTGGTCTTGTGGCAAGATTTCAAGCTGACCCTAGAGAATCTCATGTTATGGCAATCAAAAGAATTTTTAGGTACCTGAAAGGAATAGTTGAGTATGGTCTATGGTATCCTAGAGATCTGGATTTCTCTCTTCATGCATATACAGATACAGATTGGGCAGGAGATGTGGATGACCGGAAGAGCACCAGTGGTGGAGCATTCTTTTTGGGAAAGAGATTGGTTTCTTGGCTAAGCAAGAAACAAGATGCAATATCTCTATCTACAACTGAAGCAGAATACATTGCAATAACAGGTAGTTGCACTCAAATCTTATGGATGAAGCAGATGCTAAGAGACATAAAAGTTGAATATAAGGATCCTATCACAATCTTCTGTGATAATTCAAGTGCAATTAATATTTCTAAGAATCCGGTATTGCATTCTAAGACTAAGCACATATCTATCATGTTTCACTTCTTGAGAGAACAAGTGAACAAGGAAGAAGTCAGATTGGAGTATGTACCCTCCAAGGATCAGATTGCAGATATCTTTACTAAACCTCTTCCCAAGGACTCTTTTGAGTATCTCTGGGAGAAGTTAGGGATCATGGCCCCTCCGGTGATGAACTAGAATGCATTGATGTGCATCAGTCCGGTGGATATCACAGTTATATCTTGTGATCCGGATTGATGGAGAGATGCTACTAAGGGGGAGCAGCTGGTATGATTCTGATGTGTTAGAATTGCAAGTATGAGCCCTTTGCCATTGATGTCAAAGGGGGAGAGAAGACATGTGAAAAACAAGTGGTTGATGATCAAAGGGGGAGCAGTAAAGGAAGAGAAGACATGTGAAGAGTTGTTGTTGATAGGGGGAGCTGTGACAGAAAGGAGAAGTTCTTGTCTTGATGGTTTTTCACATTATATGTTGCCATCAATGACAAAGGGGGAGATTGTTGCAAGTAGGAGGTTAACTAGTGTTGTCATTGATGTCAACATACTCATATTGCATTGATAAGAAGATTTGGATAAGCTGTGTGTTGAGGATATTAAGAAAAAGTAGTCTCAATCAGGAACAATGAAGAATAGTGATAAGAAGAAGGCAAATGTACTCAATAGGTGGAAAATCAGAGGATACGAATTAAAGGGTTTGTAGATATGAGTCTTGAGATGATCCAGTCAAGATTTTAGAGGTCTGCATGAAGATATGTAAAAGTTGTGATCGGTCAAGTAGAACCGGTTCCGGGAGCTATTCTGGAGTAACAGAGTGTTACAAAAAGGTCCAGTGAGATCCCGAGGAGAATTGTCAGACTCTACAGATTGGAAGGAGTGTTTGGGATGTCCTTGTGATGTGTCATCTCTATTTATACAAAGTTTGGAGGTCTGGAAGCACCTTCTTTAGTATGACAGTGGCGACAGACTATGTTCTTGGAGTTCTGGATGAAGAGGAGAAGAGATTCCAGTGAGTAGATGAAGTGCGGATGTACCTGGTTAATCAGGAAAGCTTGTGAAGGTTCTTGGATCATGTTGAGGTCATGTTGTCAGTCCGCATTGATGGTAGAGCCCGAAATTTAAGATATTCTTTCGGATGAAGTTCTTGCTCAGACTAGCCGACCGGATGAGTTGTTCATCTTGCGAATGTTCTTGTGGTGGCTAACCGGATGTGTTACTCATCTTGCAGATGTTCTTATGGTTGATTGCCGACTTAGATGATTATTCCTAATTCGATGTCTTGTATAAATAAAGGTTTGTGAGTTCATTTCAAAGTGTGTGGAGCAGCAGATGAGAGTGGTATAGTGAAAGAGCAAAGAGGAGAGCAGAAGTATCTCGGGCTTAAATGGAACTGATCCAGACATGGTAAAGATGTCAATCTCCAGTTCAAGTTTGTGATTCTTATCACTTTGTAGACAGTGTGTCTCTTGTAGGCAGTGTGCCTCTTTGTGAGCAGTGTGCTCGGGCAGTGAGCCCTAATTGGCATGTGCCATTCATTTTTCTTATTCTTCTAATAGAGAATAATCCTTGGGTTAATCACCCCATGATTTTTCCCTTAACCGAGTTTTCCACGTCAAAATCTTGGTGTTCAATGTGTTGATGTTTATCTGCTCTTATGTTTATGCATTATGCTTTCATGGATGGTTATTTGATATGCTATTAACTAACGAAGAAGAATCAAGTGTTTGAAGTAGAAGCAAGCTTTTGTACAACTGATTCACCCCCCCTCTCAGTTGTGTGCCCTAGATCTAACAATGTCGAGGTTAGGGTTAGAGTGTCGAGGGTAGAGGGATTAGGGATAGGGTTTAGGGTTGAAGGTTTAAGGATTGAGGGTTGAGGCTTTAGGGATGAGGGTTTAAGGCTTAAGAAATAGTGTCCAGTGTTGAGGGTGTAGGGATAGGGTTTAAGTTTTAAGGGTTAAGGGTTGAGGGATAGGGATTAGGGTTTAGGGTTGAGGGATTAGGGTTTGACATTGAGGGTTGAGAGTTGAGGTTTAAGGGTCAAGGGTTTAGGGATAGGGTTGAGGGTCGAGGAATTAGGGTTAAAGTAGAGTGTGGAGGGTATAAGGATTAGGGATAGGGTTGGAGGGTTTAGGGATAAGGGATTAGAGTTTAAGGTATAGTATCAAGTCTGTTGAGGGTTTAGGAATAGGGATAGCATTTAGGGTTTAGGGATGAGGGATTAGAGTTGAGGGATGATGGATTAGGGTTGAGGGTTGAGGGATTAGGGTTTAGGGATAAGGTTTAGGGTTGAGGGTTGATGGATTAGGGTTTAAGGTATAGTGTTGAGGGTTGAGGGTTTAGGATTAGGGTTTAGGGTTGACAGATTAGCATTTAATGTCGAGGTTAGGGTTAGAGTGTTGAGGGTAGAGGGATTAGGGATAGGGTTTAGGGTTGAAGGTTTAAGGATTGAGGGTTGAGGCTTTAGGGATGAGGGTTTAAGGCTTAAGATATAGTGTCAAGTGTTGAGGGTGTAGGGATAGGGTTTAAGTTTTAAGGGTTAAGGGTTGAGGGATAGGGATTAGGGTTTAAGGTATAGTGTTGAGGGTTGATGATTTAGGGATAGCGTTTAGGTTTAATGGATTAGGGTTTAGGGTTGAGGGATTAGGGTTTGACATTGAGGGTTGAGGGTTGAGGTTCGAGGGTCAAGGGTTTAGGGATAGGGTTGAGGGTTGAGGAATTAGGGTTAAAGTAGAGTGTGGAGGGTATAAGGATTAGGGATAGGGTTGGAGGGTTTAGGGATAAGGGATTAGAGTTTAAGGTATAGTATCGAGTCTGTTGAGAGTGTAGGAATAGAGATAGCATTTAGGGTTTAGGGATGAGGGATTAGAGTTGAGGGATGATGGATTAGGGTTGAGGGTTGAGGGATTAGGGTTTAGGGATAAGGTTTAGGGTTGAGAGCTAAGGGATTCGGGTTTAAGGTATAGTGTTGAGGCTTTAGGGATAAGATTTAGGGTTGAGGGATTAGAGCGAAGGGTTGAGGGATTAGGATTTGATGTTGAGGGTTGAGGGTTTAGGGTTAGGGTTGAGAGATGAGGGATCAGAGTTAAGGGTTGAGGGATTAGGGTTTGATGTCGAGGGTTGAGGGTTGAGGTTCGAGGGTCAAGGGTTTAGGGATAGGGTTGAGGTTCAAGGGATTAGGGTTAAAGTAGAGTGTGGAGGGTGTAAGGATTAGGGATAGGGTTGGAGGGTTTAGGGATAAGGGATTAGAGTTTAAGGTATAGTATTGAGTCTGTTGAGGGTGTAGGATTAGGTATAGAATTTAGGGTTTAGGGATGAGGGATTAGAGTTGAGGGATGACGGATTAGGGTTGAGGGATTAGGATTTGATGTTGAGGGTTGAGGGTTTAGGGATAGTGTTGAGGGATTAGAGTGAAGGGTTGAGGGATTAGGATTTGACGTTGAGGGTTGAGGGTCGAGGGATCAGAGTTAAGGGTTGAGGGATTAGGGTTTGGCGTTGAGGGTTGAGGGCATTTTCTATCAAGAACTTGATTATGAGGGCTTGCCCCTTCATTGTTATGCCTATCATATGGCGGAGCATCTAGCAAGCTCTTGCAGGAAAGAGATGTGATCAATGGAAAGGATGTGATGAATCTATAGCAGGACAAAACGCGAGCGTGTTATAGCGCGAGCACATTATAACGTGCTCATGTTTTGTCTTTCTATTGAAATGGTAAAAAAGTGGTTACCCCCATGATCCAGGCCCACATGCTCTATTTTCTTACTGATTTTACGCGTGCTCCAACATAAAAGAAGTGCTTTCATGCTATTGGGAAGTTCACATGCACATTTGACCCATTGTACCACCTTTGCATGATCTTTCCACCACCTTTTTTGTGTTGCCAACTTGAGAAGGAGGAAATAACATAGTTTTCACACCAAGTTTGATATATATCTATTCAAATTTCAATTTTTGTAGTGTTGCAATGTTAATTGTGATTCAATTTTAGGAATTTAACATTATAGATTGGTTAATAGTATTGTTGTTAGTAATTATATTTGAGTGTTATTCAATTTAACATTGAAAAGGAAGCAAGTGGTGAAAAACTCAAATTGTTGAGGAGTTTGATGCAAGAAGAAAAAACACTACATAATTGGCTACTCTCTCCATTCGAATCTTCATTTTTTAGGTATGTCAAGTCTTTACATGCATGTTCTTTACATTTTCCTTAATTCGAATTGAATTACTTTATCATGCTTTATCATACATGTTTAAAATAGACACATTCCCAATCAAGAAAGCAGCCTACAATCTCATATGATGCCATGTATAATTTCTACACTTGGGCTCTTTAATAATTATGTGTAATAAACAGACCTTAACATACCATGATGTCAAACTATACAAGAATAAATCCTTACAACATAATAAAAGAACAATCCCACTATTATCTTGTATTCATTTCTTAGGAAGTAATATTGGTCTCTTTATCATGCTACAGACAAATTCTCCATCATGCCAAGGAAACGATCAAGAATTAAACCAACATAGGAAGAGATAGAAGCTAAGAATGCAAAGAAAGTAGTGGCTATGAGGGAACTTCGTGAGAAGAGGAAATTGGACATGATAAATGAAGACATACCAATTGAAGAGGAACCACAACCATCACAAAGAGAACGAATGCAAAAACTTCGTGGTACGAGAGATTTGAATACCATAGTTGGAGACACGTCCTCTACCGCAAGTCAACATGTAGGGACACCATCTACCACATCTCAAGTTGAAAGTACATCATCACTCACATGTGATGAAGGAGGTACGCCATCATTCCCACCTCAACCTCAAGGTATGTCATCTATTCCATCTTCGATCGAAGGTATGCCATCTAACCCATCTCATTTAAATATTGATGAAATTCCTAATGTTGAGATGAATTTACCTAACTTGACACCACCTAGAATTTTACATAGAAAGCCAAAGTATTTGATTGATATTGATGAGAATATTTTGCAGCCAATGGAAGGTAAGATTCCAAAATGCACTTGTAGAAGATATGCTAATAAGATTTGGAGATTGTTCTTTGAAAAGTTAAATGAGACTGCAAGATGTCAACTATTCATTGAAATGATGCGAAGTATAAAGTATAGGTCTATCATGAAGATTCTTGGGTTGAGAACATCAGAGGCGTCAAGTGAAAAATCTATTGTCAAGAATCTAATGAGTGCGTATGAGAGTGTGGGTAACACCTCACGCACAAAAGATAGTAATGCAACATGGCGTGTGATTACATCGACTATAGTAAGTAGTCAAACGAGGAAAGCTCGTCTCATTAGAAAGACAAGTCAAGAATTGAGAATTAATAGGAAAACTTTATCAAGAGCCATTGGAAGACGCCAAAGAATTGAGGACACTAATGCCAATGAATTATGGGTGTTCTCGGGGAGACTGCCACGAAACGATAAACCAATTGTTGAAGCATTGAGATCACTAATTGAAGACTTTTGGAAGAATTACACAAGGGTATATACGAATCAAAGGGATGTGGTAAGAAGGAGAATTGGTAGTCAGAACCGCGAGCCACATCCAAAGCATTTTTTGGATTAGACTCAAACATAGTTTTATGGTAAATTTCTAGAGAAGTATCCTCAAATTAAAATTTGTTAAAGATATTTTGAATTGCTAAAACCTTTCTATGTTAAGATAAATCACACATGCACTACTTGTTGTTGTAGATTACATATTGAATTTTCTAACCATTTTGATGCTTATAGGTCTATATGTTTAGATATGCATACTAACAATGATTTGCAGGGTTGTGCCATATGTGCCCCACCAACATCTTCAAGAGACTTCATATCAAGAATTTTATGTGAAAGAGAGGAAGGTCAAATATTCTACAAGAAATTATGCTTGGATGGCACATGTCATCATTGCGGTGGCTTGCAACATTTGCCAATATGTGAACATATGGAAATAACACATGCGGTTGGAAATGAACTAGTAGAGTTTGGCAAGTATAAAATAGTGGCATACAATACAAAAGATGGTAAAGAAGCAAAGAGGTGTGAATTAGTTATTGAAAAGATTCCAGTGTATCAGTTTATGCCTATATTTCGTGACAGCATAGTGTATGATTATGCAAGACATGCCCATAGAGCTCGATGGTTGGACTTGCAATTAAAGTTATGCAAGGACACATTTCCGGTTGGTAGCATTGTTTCAGTCGTCGAATTTGTAGAGAACTACAGTCTACAGCCACAGCGTGAGGTGCAATCACAATATTACAACTCCACACAGATTTCTATATTTGTGCACATCGCATTCATTCATGCGAATGATAGTATAGAGGATGACAGAAAGATCATAAGGGAGTATAATTTCTATATTAGTGATGATCACACGCATTCTACAGAGTTCGTGCAAGGTTGCTTTTAGGTGTTCTACAATGATTTGGCTAGAAGGGGCATATCGTTCAGTCAGCATATCATATGGTCGGATAACTGTGCGTCACAATTCAAGAACTCGCAGAATTTCTATTGCCTGAGTAGGAGGCATAATTTTATAAGTATTCAACATATGTGGAACTTTTGTGAGGCCGGGCATGGAAAGGGGGAGCATGATGGTGCAGGAGCATGTATCAAAAGAGCCATAGCACGAGAAGAGTTAAAGTATAAAGACAATGCAAAGTTGACAGATGCAAAATCGATTGTTGAGTGGTGTAATGCTTCCATGGGTCCAGGTAATGAAGGTAAGTCTTCAGTTCGTAGATTTTTTTGGTTGATAGATGATACTAACATTGCACCATATGAGGATTGTTGTACACTGACAGGATCAAATGAGATGCACTCTTTCAGAAGCTCAATTGCAGGTTCATGGAGTATCCATACACGAAAGATGTCATGCTTTTGTTCTTCCTGTACAATTCAAGTCTGGGATGAGTGCGAGTCAAAGGAGTGGGTTGACGAATGGCAGTTAAGTTATCTTAGCCCACTTGACACGTATCGACCCCCGACGGCACTGGAACTAACACAGATGGAATCGTCAGTTGACTTTGACCACATATCAGATTTAGTTCAACCAGGTAATATAGGGCACGTATATGCATCTAATTTCATCTAGTTCAACCAAGTAATGTCATCTTACTTTGTAGTGTTTTTGTAATGTTGACTAATTTCATCTAATTTGCTACACATATCAATGTAGGGTACGTATATGCAGTTATTGCAGATGAAGATAATGAAGAGGGAACAGATTATTACTTATGTCGTTGTGTTGAGGCCAAAAAGAAATTGGAGGCCCCTGTTACAGATGGAGAAAACATTGAATACCCTACAAGCTCAGTGGTTATTACTGGAACATGGCTTAGAAGGTACCCACATAAGAGTGTTAATATTTGGCTATTTCAAGACTTTGACACGCATCGGAAGATTCTTCATTACTCGAACCTTGTCATGGCATCCAATGTTCATTTGATAAAGTATGGGGGTAGACCTTTGAACAAAATATTGTGGAAGGTGCGTGAGTCTGACCATGAAGCAATACTTGACACAATAAAGAGTAGAGCAGACCCAGATGGTTCATTGGATTAATTTGTAAGTATTCACAGTGATTTTGTAAAGTCATGTTACATTGAGTTGTAAGTATGCACATTAATTTGTTAGGTTTGTCTTTTTTTTATTTCCTCCTGCATTTTTACACATATGTACACATTTTTACATCATCATATTATGCATTTTTAGTGTCCTGCTCCTGATGCGACCAAACTCATAACTCACCCTACTTCCTCTAGAGACCATTTGATGATCTCTCCAACACTCTGGATCTAGGGCGCCCAATCATGATGATGACCTATATACCATTCTCCCAAGGCGCTCATAATGAATAAAAAGAAGACCAAGGGTGCCCAAGCTATAGACTTATTTCTTTCAATTTTGATGATCCAAATTGGATGAAAGGAGACATGAAATGCGCCTTAGGACTCCATGCTAAGGTTTGAGCCATTAAAGTCTCTTGATATTAGGCACTCATGATGATGAAACTTAGAGCTTTTTCCTTTCCTATGCGCTCATCTAAGATGTTTGAATGATAAGGAGCGCCTCGACCTCTATAATGTACATTGGGCACCAAAATCAAGGTGATTTTAAGTCACTTTGAGTCATTTGGGGTCAGTTTGAGTCTTTGAGTCATGTTGCAAAAAAGTGTCAATGTTGTCAAGTTGCACAAAGTAACTTTTGCATTTTTGGTGTCCTACTCGTGATGTGACCAAACTCACTGTTCCAACGCGTCTGGATGGGTACATTTACGCTAGGCATGGTCCTGTTTTTCACCCAAACATGTCGAAATAGTCTGAGCTACATTGTACCGACGATATCCCTGAAGAGTCCAAAGTGTAAAAAGGCAGCAATCTTTGACGAGATGTTACTTGAAAACTGTGTCACTTAGAAATATTTTGTCTGAGGCAACGCGATCACATAAAGTGCCTCTATAATAACCTCTCTCGATTTTTTATATCTCTGAGGTATTTGCCCGTGGTGAAAGGTTTTCTGCTATCCCAAAAATCGTCAGAAGGAGGCAGTGTAAAGTTGCAAAGGGGTGTAACTTTTGTCCTACTCCTGATGCAACCAAACTGACTATTCCAACGCATCCGGATGGCTACATTTATGGTAGGCATGGTCCTATTTTTCACCCAAACATGTCGAAACAGTCTGAGCTATATTGTACCGACGATATCCCTGAAGAGTCCAAAGTGCAAAAAGGCAGCAATCTTTGATGAGATGTTACTCGAAAACCATGTCACTTAGAAACATTCCGTCTGAGGCAACGCAATCATGTAAAGTGCCTCTACAATAACCTCTCTCAGTTTTTTATATCTCTGAGGCATTTGCCCCTGGTGAAAGGTTTTCTGCTGCCCCAAAAATCGTCAGAAGGAGGCAGTGTAAAGTTGCAAAGGGGTGTAACTTTTGTCCTGCTCTTGATGCGACCAAACTAACTGTTCCAACACATCCGGATGGGTACATTTATGCTAGGCATGGTCTTTTTTTTCACCCAAACATGTCGAAACAGTCCGAGCTACATTGTACCCACGATATCCCTAAAGAGTCCAAAGTGCAAAAAGGCAGCAATCTTTGACGAGATGTTACTCGAAAACCATGTCACTTAGAAACATTTCGTCTGAGGCAACACGATCACGTAGAGTGTCTCTACAATAACCTCTCTCAGTTTTTTATATCTCTGAGGCATTTGCCCATGGTGAAAGGTTTTCTGCTGCCCCAAAAATCATCAGAAAGAGGCAGTGTAAAGTTGCAAAGGGGTGTAACTTTCATCCTACTCCTGATACGACCAAACTGACTATTCCAACGCATCCAAATGGGTACATTTACGCTAGGCATGGTCCTATTTTTCACCCAAACATGACGAAATAGTCTAAGCTACATTGTACCGACGATATCCCTAAAGAGTCCAAAGTGCAAAAAGGTAGCAATCTTTGATGAGATGTTACTCGAAAACTGTGTCACTTAGAAACATTCTGTCTGAGGCAACGTGATCATGTAGAGTGCCTCTACAATAATTTCTCTCAATTTTTTATATCTCTGAGGCATTTGCCCATGGTGAAAGGTTTTCTGCTGCCCCAAAAATCGTCAGAAGGAGGCAGTGTAAAGTTGCAAAGGGGTGTAACTTTCGTCCTGCTCCTAATGCGACCAAACTGACTATTCCAACGCATCTGAATGGGTACATTTACGCTAGGCATGGTCCTATTTTTCACCCAAACATGTCGAAACAGTCTGAGCTACATTGTACCGATGATATCCCTAAAGAGTCCAAAGTGCAAAAAGGCAGCAATCTTTGACGAGATGTTACTCAAAAATCGTGTCACTTAGAAACATTTTGTCTGAGGTAACGCGATCACGTAGAGTGCCTCTACAATAACCTCTCTCAGTTTTTTATATCTCTGAGACATTTGCTAGTGGTGAAATAGTTTCTGCTGCCCCAAAAATTGTCAGAAGGAGGTAGTGTATTAAGTCAGGATGAAAGCCTATTCACTCTAGGCGCCTATTTTTCACCAAATCACACATGCACCTTGAACAAGTGATGCTACAAGTGGTGAACAAAATGGGCACCTTGAAGAATTGAGCCCTCCAAGACATCTTACAATTGCCTAAAAGTCCAAAATTTACATAAGTGGGTTAAGGTGCCATTTTCCATCTCCAGAGCCTCCTTTGAGTGCCTTAACATGGAGTGAATGTTTTAGCCTATGAAAGATTGCGCCTAAAGAATATAACAACCCCTTGAGTCACTAGGATGAACTAAGTTAACAAAATGAACTTCATTGAGGGAGGCACACTTGTGCATCTAGACAACTCCAGTTTAGCGCCTGAGAAAAAGCATGTTTAGAGACACCCCTCGAATGAACCCTCTAGAACCAATAACCATAGCTCAAGATCCATAACCATGAGAAGATAAAGCATTAAAAAAATTCATCTAAAGGATCGGAAATACCTCTTAGATGATAGTCTACTGAGTAGACCAAGAGTGGGGAATGAGAATGCTTGTCGAAGATACACCAAGCCACAATGACTCTCTCCAATAAAAATCTTCTCTAGGTCCATAATTAACTCATGCCCATATCCAAGTGAAAGTTTCCTTGGTCTTCCTGCTAAAACCTCTAAAGGGTAACCATCTCAACAAGTGTCTCTAATCCCAAGAGAACTCTAGCCTCACCCAAGTCTCGAAGTATGTATGAGAACCTACAACCAATCAATCCATGTTAAGCTCCAAATGCAACACCACATTATCATGAAGCTCCCAAGCACATGACCAATGTACTCAATACCAAGAGAACCAACAAGACCACTGTCAAAACTCCAACTACAAAATTAGGTATCCAAACATGACATCATGATCTAACATCTCCTCCTAGAAGATCACATGCACCAATACAGACATCCTAGTCTCAAGAGAAATTGTATCTTGCTAATACTCTAATCTAGAATCAAGAGTCCACCAAGACACACTACCAAACACCTTTAAACCAAGGATCACCATCTACAACCACATGAAGATAACCATCTCCTAAAAATAGTAGCCAAGATGTCAAAGCACTCTCACTACAAATAATAATCATAATCCAAGAGTTTGTCCATTACACCCAACCACTATATAAGATCATCCATCACTAGGTGACGAATACACATCACTATCAAAGCTCCCACTGAACCATGATATGAACTACACATGGCATTGTGATAACCATCTCCTAAATGAATATCACCATGGTCCACACACACTCAACTATAATACTAATAACTCCAAAGTAGAACCAAGATCTCCAATCTAAGAAGATAAACTATCATTACTGTCAAAAGCTCACACTAAACTATGCAACTAAGATATCCATGACATCATGATAAACATGCTACAAGTCCCAATAACCAACTATCCAATCATTCTCATCATCCATCCTCTCATCCCAATGCAACATACCAATGCGCAAATGAGCATAGACAAGGAAAAATAACAAAGTCTACATCAACACTGAATCAATCCCGTGGATATAGGCAATATGCATTCAAGTCATCCCACTACAATCAATGAGGTGTGCATCCCAAAAAAATGCATAACTTGTAGATCCCAACCATTGAAAACATGCAAAATCATCATCACATTAGTAATCATCATCACATTAGTAAACATCATCACATTAGTAAACTAGTAAACATCATTTGCATCCATACTTAAACCAATCTTATTGTTGTGTTTGATGTGTCCTCTTTTAAACAACCATTTAACAAAATTTGAGTCTAAACAATAAACATTTACAACCATAAACATCTTAAAGTCCAAAATCCAAACATTCTATCATCCTTAATCATTTCCATCATGGACCCTTGGTTTGAAAAAATCATTATGCAAGATAAAAACCCTATGCCTATTACCTTGTCCGAGGCTCATGCAAAACCCAAAATCATAATCAAAATAGGTCCTCAAACCATGCATCCTTTAAATGAGATCTTTTATCCAAATCAATCAAAAAATCCATTTGACAATGATGATGATGATAGTCTTGTAGATCAAGATGATATCAAGATGACAATAGCATTAACTATGAGATCATTACATGCAAACTTTCCATAAACCTTCATCTCCCACTCATGAACATGCAAGAATATTTCAAACAAGAAATGACTAGCACTAGCTATCATGCCAATCCTAAATACACATCTAATGGTCATCCTTATGGTACCTTTGGTAAGGGAAGAACCACTTTAGACCAAGGTCCTCATATTCAATTCATATCTCCAATCCCAACCGCATGTGAGAACTGTTTATCCTATGTATCCTATTCAAATCCTCCATCTCATAATCCTTACATTCCAACTTATCCCATTAATCCAAACCCACTACATCCAAATCATCTTTTTTAGATTTCCTCCAAGGACTTCTAGTGGAGGAAAAATCTCAAACTAGAAATCACAAATTCAATTAGTGTACCTCTCCCAAGCCTATCCAAAAGTCACATAGTACCATGCCTATCCATCAAACACCACAATGCAATCAAAATCCTAACAACATGCCCATGATCCAAGATCAAGTGCAATCATGCAAAGATATTATCAATCACAAGCCTATTAAGAATGAACTAGAGTCTTCTAGTACCATACTTTTCCATCAAACACCATCATGTAATCCATGGCCTATCAAGCCTATCAAAGAAAATGCAAACATCCTATGTAATACAATCAGACTTTAAATATTTGAAGTAGCCATCTACAAATATCCATTCAAACGTGGATTTATAATGCAAGTATGGACGCCATCAATAAAAAAGATTTGTATTAACCAAATATCCATATAGGCATACATCAATATCTGTCGATATAAGTATAACATATATACAAATAGCCATATAGGCTTACAAGAATGCCATATAGGCATACAATGTCAACTATGTACAATACAAAATATATGTCCACAAATGCCATATAGGCATACAACAAAGGAACATAATAAAAAGTCATTCCCCTCTGGCTGGTGAAGAGAATAAATCATGAGCAGCCTTTGATCTTCTAGGGGATGGAAACGCGTATGTGGGTGGTCTACTACGAACCTGAGGGCTACTCCTCCTATTTAGTTCTTCCTGCATCTTTACCTGTTACAATAAAAAATATAGACATTAATATATAGAAATTACATGTTATAAAAAATGAAACATTTAACAAAATAATCACTTACCGCTAACATATAATCTGTCTCCTCGCTTGCCTCAATAGCAGGAATAGGCCCTGGTGATGTCATGTCCTATAGAAACCATCCAAATAGAAATTAAACTTCAAATCAATAATCTTTTGATTTTTCAAAAATAGACAACTATAACAATGAATGTAAATTGAAATTTACTAATCTGCCTCATACCCCTATCAATGCCATGGAGCTATGAATCGCAGAGGCCACACCCTGCTCCATTGCCCTATGAACATGGGGAGGTGTCTCCGCAGCCTGCATCATCTGGAAATAAAACAATATTATTCAATTACGAAAACTATAATAGTGATGCAAATCATGGCTCCTAACATACACACATGTTCATCTAAACATGGAAGTACACACAATAAAGCATACAAATCACATACAAAAATTTAGTAAGTACAATTCATTTATTAAACTATTTATTTTATTACCTTCGTAAAGCTTTGAAGTCCACCACCGCTGGCAAGTGTTGCCATGAAATCTACAGTATTAACCTATTCAACATCCAAAATCAGAAATTAGAATACCATTCATATAATGATGCTATTCACATGTAATATTTATAATTGTTTACTAGTTACATACCTCGACAGTAGATGATCTAGTGAAAAATGCAGGTGGAGAACCACTGAAAACTACATCGATGCTATGACCCTGAAATTTCATTAAAATCATCAATTTAAATTAGTTAATCTTGTATTTCAAAAATAAAATTTAATAAATTAAATTCAATAAACTTGCTAATATTTACCTGAGTATCAAGGCCGAAAGTCTCACTCAGGAGGGTATCTGTCATCACCATCTGCTCAGCTGCAGATGTAGCCTGTGTACCTGTGTTCTGACTGTCCATGGGGTCATAACCACAGGCTGACCCGCAAGCCTGGCAAGTATGCGGTGGGACCCTACTCCTCGCACTATCTCCCAACCCACTCTGTGTTGCAGGACCGGCATGCTCTATGATGCTCTGGGTCAAGGCACTAATCGACTGAAGTGTATCAACCTCAACACTCCCCTTCATAATGGAAGGGATAGAAACATGCTCGTGGGCTGGTCTGCTGATTACTCGTCTCACTACCCGCTGTGGGTCAAGACGTGCCCCTGGTCTATCTTGTGCTGAGCCCCCACCTCTACCCTGGAAGTCCCGCATATCAAAATAGTTTGGCACTTTATTGAGGACAAACTCGCAGTAGAGTTTCCTCAAAAAGTATTGCGGGACCTCATTATTATTGCATGGAGGATGGTCAAAAACCATCCACCACCTCTGCCCGAAATTGTCCCTTATCGCTTGGTTGTTGCACCAATGGATAGGGAACCTCTTGCATGTAATGGGTGGAGGTTGATTTGTTTGTGGGTTTGTGAAAATTGAACACAAGTGTAATTTTGTAATTTGTAATTTTTTGACATCTTGGTATGACAACTTGTTTGCATAGTAATCTCTAAACTCTCTCTTTTTATCCATCCAACTAGTTATTTGCTTGCTAATTAAATCTACATTTGATAACATAGACTCGAGATTCAGCAAGCGTGGACCTATGCAAGGTTGAAGTGGAAGGATCTTTCAACCTTGCAATTATATTTTCAATTCCCTTTTTGTTGTTTTCAATTTGCCCCATTATATTATCTTATGTTCCAGGGGCATGTCGAGGAATGAATGGAGGAGGTTGTTGTTCTGCAGGTATTTCCTCAAGATTTTGTGGATTTTGAGGAGGAGGAGGAGGTGCATTAACATTTCCTGACAATTAACGAAATATACATCAAAAATCAACAAAAACCTACCTATTTAGAAATAAATTCAAAACAAAAAACAAAGATAACTCACCCCTTTGGCGTGCTCGACGTCGCGGCGGCATTTTGGCGATGAATCGATAAGCTTTTTGTGTTGATTGGTGTTTTGCAAAATGCGAGCACGTTTTTGAGGGTTTGGAAGCCGCAGGCAGAGGAGAAAATCAGAAAGAAATGAAATTGGATTGCTTTTTTTTATAATTATAGTAGGTCATAACGCGCTTGCGTTATGGCTCGGTAATGACGAGCCTAAGGCTTGTCATTACCAAGCCATAACGCGCTTGCGTTATGGCTCGGTAATGACGAGCCTAAGGCTTGTCATTACTAAGCCATAACACGAGCGCGTTATAACGCGCTCGCGTTATGACTTAAATTTTTTTGAAATTAATTTGGCCACTTTTTGGCCCCCCATCTTCTTGCACTTACCCCTCTCTCTCTCTTTTCTTTGAGAGTCATCCAAAAAACTTGTAATCCTATATAAAACTTGAAATCAACATATTACAATCAGTGCATCATTATTCAAATAATAACGAAATTCTCATAATGCAATTATTAAATTGATAGAACATATTCCTTTCCATAATTCTATAAATGACATTCGATAGAATCTATGTCTTTCCTTGATATTAATCCAAACATCAAAATAGATTTACTTATGTCCAAGTAAAAGTAAAAAGTATTAGCAAGACAAAAATTGGGGATGTAACATATTGTCACACCAATGCACTAATGGATAATGCCTATGATTCTTTTTCCTACAAATACCCTATATCTTCCTTCTTATCTTATTTTTGTTTTTATTTATTCCATCGTACTAGTTGATGCCCCAAAACAGGGGTTTTCCCTTCAAAAAATATGCATCCAACATGCACAATTTACTTCCCTTCTCACCAGTATTGATAGTGCATTCAATAAACACTCCCACTATTCTACAATTCAGTGTAGAGGAGTGGTTTTTCTCCTAAAATCCTATAGAGGGTCATCCATTAGGCCAGTTATCATAAACTATGACTATCTAATGCCCAAGAAAACCTCAGTTTAACACTTCCATAAGTCCCATGAGTTAATGAGGAGTACGGCATGGCATGCACATCATCTTAGATTAACCAAAATTAAATGGTGTAATGTTATTATTAAGTACCTTCAATAATTTAATAAACTAAACAAATTTTAAATCAAACTTCACTAAACGAATGAGATCCAATTTATTCAACATCATCAAATGTAGAAAATATATTAAACAATTTTGACAACTCACGACTATTGCAATGACACCGAACTAGACATTGAGTCATGATTCAATCACGAATCAACAAAACGTCACTAGTTAACATATTTTCAAGTAGTGGATTTTGTGAGTGGTTCTTGGGTCATGGTAGATTTTTTTCATTTCATCTTGATTTGCAACCCTCTTCTTCATGATGCTCTCCCTTCTCAAATGGGAGGGGGGTGTACCTATCCTACATCCACCTTATTACTAGTAAAAGAGTAGTTAGTTCAAGATTATTTAGTAAAATGATAATCTTCATATAAGAAATAATAGCAATATAAAATTAATTTTAGAATTTCAACAATTCATCATAATCTTGCCATAATATCAAATTAACATAATATTGATTCAACCACTGCTTCGATGACATTTAAAAGATAAGGATTGATATTCACATCAAGTACATCTATAAAGAAAATACATGCATTTAATGATCACATGATAGTTTTCAAAATAATTCAAACATATTATCATGTAATCAAATTATTTCCATCTGTAACATAAGAAGAATAAGTATCTTAAAAATGCATAGCATACATAACCAATGTTAAAATAATTAAACCTTGTCTAAAACACATTGTCCAAAAATGGGGTGTGACATTCCCCCCTTAAAAAAGTCATCATCCTAATGGCTTAGTTCACAATACCATAAAGTAACAACAAAATTGATAAAGCATTAAGAAAATAAATGAGGAAAAGATCTGTGGAATTCTTCGTAGTCCTCCCAAGTGGCATTATCCTCAGAGTATTGGTCCCACTAGACCTTGCATTGAGATGCATTTTTATTACACAAGCATCTAGCTTGTGAACCTCCAGCACTTTGAGAGGCTCAATTGTTACCACCCCTAGGTCTAGAACCTATATAGAATTCTAATCAAGCACATAAGAAAATTCAGACGCATACTTTTCAAATATGACACATGAAAAAAATTATGTACATCTGAGCAAGAGCAAGTGATAAAGCAAGCCTATAAGAAACTATGTTAACTACTTCCAAATCCTTGAATGGACCCACATATTTGGGAGCAAGCTTTGTTGATTTCCTCAACCTAATAGAACTTTTATGTGGCTTTACTAAGTAGAATTTTATCCTCAACAAAAAATTGTCATGGAGTTTGCTTTAAATCAACATAACCTTTTTGCCTATCATTGGCCTCATCCAACCTCTATCTAATTAGCTTAACCTTTTCTTCCATCTCTGGCAACATCTCTAGCCCTATGCACACTTTATCCTCTATTTATCCCAATTGATAGGTGATCTACATTTTAAGCCATATAGTGCCTCAAAAGGAGGCATTTTGATAGTAGAGTGATAAGCTTTGTTGTAATCAAATTCCAAAAGAGGCAAATATTCTTCACAATTATATTGTTGGTCCATGCAATACATTCACAACAAGTCTTCCAACACCTAGTACGCTCTCTTAGTTTGACCCTTGGTCTTATGGTGATAACCTAAACTAATGTTCAGTTGAGTTTCTAATGATGAGAACAAGGTTTGCCAAAACCTTGAAGTCATCTATGCATCCCTATCAAAGATAATCTTCTTGAGAAATCAATGTAATTAAAATATTTCTTGAACAAACCTTCTCGCTAGAACTAGAGCTCCATCAATTAAATTTCCTAGAATGTTTAGTGAGTTTATCCACCACCACTAGAACCATATCATGATGGTTTCTCAATTTTGGAATCCCTTGAACAAAATCCATGCTTATGGTCCCTACTTCTTCCACTTAGGAACATCATGAGGATATAGTAATCCTGCAAGATGAATGTGCTTAGCCTTAACCCAGTGACACTCCAAACATCTAGCCACAAAGTTGGTGGCATTATTTTTCACACCCTTCCAAAAGTAGAGTGGCTTTAGGATAGCCATTAACCTAGTCACTCCATGGTGTCCTGAATAAGGACCACAATGAATTCCTTCAAGACAAAAGTCCTTAAGTAACCCTAATTTGTCACATATATTTTTCCTTTATATATCAACAATCCACTAGGATCAAAATGGTGTCAATGATACCTGAAATATTGAGGGTTTTCTATAAGATCTCTCTTCACTTGCTTATAGAATTTGTCACCTAAAGAGTTTCTCAAGATGTGCTCTTGAAAAGTTGTTTTAATAGTGACTATATTGCTACAATATGTTGTCTTTAACTAAGAGTATCAGTTACTCTATTTGTCAAAGTCATAGTTTGAAGGAAACTCTAACCATCACCTTTGGTACTCGTTCAGGTTAGGTTGTGTAAAAGTATACTTAAGCCCTTGATTATCATACTTAAGTTCAAAAGGTTTTCCCAACAAATAATGCTTCTATACCTATAAGTCGTGCACTATTGCTACAAGTTATAGGTCATATAGGTCATAGTTCAACTTGTAATAATGGATTTTTCTATATTCATATGCCACAACCTACCCATACTAGATAATTACACCCCCTAAACCTTCTCCAGAAGTGTTTGTGACAACCACAAAATGACCCTCTAAATCGTGAACCTTAAGGATAGGTGTTGAAGTTAGTTTTTCTTTCAAAACTCAAAATGCTTCTTCACACTTATTGGTCCATTCAAACCATCTACCCTTCTTTTGAATTGAATTGATAGGGTTTGTAATCTTGGAACAGTTTGATACAAACTTCCTATAATAACCTATTAACCCCATAAATTTGCACACTTCATGAACATTCTTAGGCATTGGCCACTCATTTGTTGCTTGAATCTTTGTTGAGTCAACTAAAATTACTTTAGAAGAGATCACACGGCCCAAGAATTGTACTTCCTTTTAGAAAAAGAACACTTTGACAGCTTGGCAAAGAGCTTGTGTTCCCTTAAATATTGCAAAACCAATCTTAGATGATACAAATGTTCCTCCTCATTTATGGAGTATACCAATATATCATCTAAAAATATGAGGATTCAAACTTATCCAAATAATCTCTAAAGACACTATTCATTAGATTCATAAATGTTGCTAGAGCATTGGTCAACCCAAAGGGTAGCACAGTGAATTTATAGTGCACATACCTTATCCTAAAATATATTTTATGGATGTCCTCATCCTTAATTCTCAAGTGATGATAACCTGCTCTCAAGATGATTTTTGAAAAGATTGTTGCACCACGAATTTGATTGAATAAACCATCAATGTGAGGTAAGGGGTACTAATTTTTACTATGGTTGTACTCAACATTTGGTATTCAATACATAGTCTCAAAGTCCCATCTTCCCTTTTGATAAAAGTAATTAGTGAGCTCCCCAAGGAGAAACACTAAGCTGAATCAACCACTTTGAGAGTAATTCGCATAGTTGAGCTTTTAATTCAACCAAATCGGTAGTTTTCATTTGATAAGGAGCATTTAAATAGGTTTTGATCCTAGGACTATGTCTATGGAGAAGTCAAATTTTCTTTTAGGAGGTAAACCTAGTAATTCTTCTAGAAAGATGTTCTGGAACTTGTAGAGGAAAGGGTAATCTTGAATAGAACATTCTTAGTTTCCTCTACCTAATCAACTTTTATAGCATACAATTGGCACCCCTTTCATTTTTCTCTTTTGAGTTGCATGGATGAAACTTACCTAAGTTTGACTTCTCATTTAATCCCATAAATCTGGACCCAATTTCCTAGGTCATCAAAACATTCGACTATTTTAGCAGAATAGTCTACTTTTGCCCTATGATACCAAATCTAATTCATCCCTAATATTTCATTATAAGATCCCAATGGTGCTACATACATTTTGAATTTAGTCAAAAAAGGGGGTAATTTTATGTCATCTTATAAAAGGAATTGGTCCACCTTGGCTCTTGCTTGGTTAGATTATTGTATAGTCCATTAGTTGTCCATATAACCAACTATTCTAGAAATCTTATTAAGTACACTAGGTACTGCAAAATATTTAATAGTTCCAGTATCAATAAGAATAGAAACTAGATAGACAAAAAGGGTGCATGAAGTTTCAATAGTCTAGCAATTTGATACTCTACTTGATGGTTGTCTAGTGTTGCATGAATGCTTTGCTAAAAAACTACCTACTGGGATGGAAAAGGAGGATTTTTGGAATTCTTTCCTTGGTTTATAGTTGGACATTGATTAGCATAGTGGTCACCTCCACACATGAAGCAATTGCTAGGTGCTCCCCTCTTTTTTGTCATTCTATCTCCACTATTTTTGTTTCTTCTCTTGCATTCATTATCTCCTTTTTCCATTCCATGAGCCATTATTATTTCTAGACATGTCCTTTACCATTGTGTTTTTTCTTGGAATTTGGATTCCAATTCTTATTTTCAAAACAAGGCGTTGACTTTGTACCTCAAACTTCTTCCAAAATATGTCTCTAGATGTTGAAATGGATTTTATCTTCTATTATTGCTTAATGGCATTTTCAAAAACTTGATCCATTGTTGATGGTCTATGAACATCTACTTCACCTCCAATTTGGGGATTTAACCCCATAATAAACTTCTAGATTCAAAATCTCTCATCTCATTGCTATTGCTATTAGGGATATTTAAGAAGTCTTGTGAACTTCTCCCAATACATATTTACTGACATGTCTCTGTGTCTCAGATTTTAAAAATTAGTTAACTTTTGGTCAAAGTATAATTGAGGTAACAAACTTTGTCTAAAAATCACAATTTGATTCCAAGTCAAATTTGTTGGGTATAGCCCCATCTTTGTCTTTTTATTTGCCCACCAAGTGGAGGCTTCACTAAAAATATGATAAGCACCCCATACTGCCTCTGTCACTTTGAAATAGTTCCAAATTTTGAACCACTTCTCCATTTCACTAAGCTAAGATTTGACCCTATCACCCAAAATTGTACCATCAAACTTGGGTGGGTTGATTTTCTTCCTGTTGTGTGCAAATTCATTGGCCAATTGAATTCTTGCATTAGTTTGTCTTAATTCCTCATCATGATTTGGCTAGTCTTCCAAAGATTCACTGAGTCCTTCATTCACACTATGCTCATGATCATGCTCATTATCTCCTCCTTGGTCATGAGGTCCTCAACCCTCCTGCTCTAATGCACCCAACCTTTCCTTTGTTTCATGCAAAGCTACCAAGATTTGATCCAACTTATCTATGGGATCATTCACAACTTGCCTTGATTCCCTCTTACTACCTTTGAAGTTTGTTCTAGTCCAAACCATGATAAATTTGGTAAGTCAAATCAAAATGCATTAGCCTACGACATCATGTGGGCTTTATTAAGTCTTGCAAGTAACACAATTTTACATAAAAATGCTTTTAATGGAACAACACATAAGAGATCCTTAAGTTGGAAGTTTAATATATATTAAATCATCACATAATTTGGACGAACATAAAAGGAAGAGAATTTTTTTTATTAATATAAAAGATGGATGTTGCACATCCTTATTTATAATAAGGTTTCAGGATACATCTTATATCATAATATTAGTTTGACAAGTCAATCTCCTTAGGTTCTTCTTCGTCTGATTTCATTTTCACACCACTAGAGGAAGGATGTATTCATAGGTACTCCTATACTACCTCCCTGCTCATAGGCAATGCATTGTGACTATAGCCAAAAGGCATGCCATGAATCATGTCAGAGGGTTTCTTTTGTTTAAGCTTGTTAGGGGCTATAGTTTATTTTGTTTTTCCTTCTCTAGTCTAATATGAACCATAGCTATCACCAAGGTCTCAGTGTTGGAAATCCATCTCTTTTTTGGGAGGTGGTGGTTGGTGGATTTTCCTTTCATTTTCATTTGGTTGGACTTCTTCTTCCTAGATTGCTTCATTGACTTGGCTCTCCCGATCTTTGTGTACTTAAAGAATTAAATCATTAAATTTAGTGTAAAACATATAATTATCTGCTAAGGTTTAATCATTCATATGAAGTAGTCTAATAGGCCCTAGTGTATGAACTTGGCTTTGATACCTCATGAAATGATCTAAGCATCTATAGCAATCTTACAACCAAAATTCTATACATTATTTTTTTAAAGAAGAATCATATACTATCAATCATAAATAAAGAACAATCATAGAATATCATATCTAGAAGCTCTTATTGGAAATAAGGATAAACCCTAAGGTCAAACCCTATGGGGTGTAATAATATTGGATTCATCAAAATTCAATGAAAATAAATGCTTTCTACTTTCATTACATAAATAATTTTGGCTAATTAAGTCAAATGTACACAATTAAGCATGATTAACCTAGATTATAGAGTTGGGTTAATAAGCTTATGATAAATATTCAAAAAATTATATGCAATGAATAAGGGTACTTATCTCTCAAACTAATGTTGAAATTTTGAAGATAATGATGTACAAGATTGATTCACCAATGTTTTGAGTTTTATGCTCTTAGTTTGATGACTATATCAAAATAAAAATAACCCAAAATTCCTTGCAATTGAATCTTGAGCTCCTCAAGTTTGACTCTAACCACCATAGAATTGACCTCTAACACGTCAACTTGATTTAATAAAACGTAAGCTTCAAATTATAATGCACCCTAATCTCTAGTATTTGAATACTCTTGTAAGGATTGTGGTGTTTATGAATGTTGTATGGAATCTACTAAATTGATAGGGTCATGTTTTTTGAAGTCAAGCCCCTAGGTGGGTCAAATGTATGGCTTTGAATGAATATTCCTTGACAACATTCACAAGCGTATAAGTGGCCTAATGATATTGATGTGATGGGTTCTTTACAAAAACATAGCAATAAGTTGCATAAACATGTAGCAAGTTAGTTCATAATGGCTAGTACAAATGGGAGTGAAAGTTGAAATTCAAAATTTAAGTTTTAAATTTGAGGTTTATTTTAGCATGTCTCTAGATTAAACAAGGTCAATCTTACACCACACAAAGTTAAACCTTAGAGTTAGAATGATAATTTCAAAGCATGGAATGAATGTATATAAATTTGTGTGAATAGGGATGGATAAATTATTAATAAATTTTGCTTGTAGGAGTATGTATAAATATGAATTGGATAAGGTTGAATAATGTGGAAATAGATGTAAATGAGAAATAGAATAAATATGAGAAAAGATTAGACCATGAACCAAACAAAAGTATACAATTTGTTAATATGTAATTGCATTAAAAACATTTCACCAAAATAAATATAAACTAAATAAAAAATGAAATGTACATACAAATTTCTCCATTATAATAATGTAGAAATAGGTAATAGGTTGTACCATACTAATAGGAAAATATCTTGAAAAATGACTTATTAGGGCATCTTTACACTACAATTAAACATGAGCATTGTAATGGTTAAATACTGAACAATAATTTTGTTTTATTGAAACAAAGCAGAAAAAATACAACTCGACAGTAGCATAGAGCTATAAGAAGAATACATATCCAAGTAAATACAAGCCATCAAGTCTAAACACAACACAAGATACCAGAAATAAGGAACAACCAATACCAATAAAAGCTTCGTAGCTACAAAGAACTACACTAATAGCCAGGAATAGTGATAAAATTATCATACTTGTCAATAAAGTCTCAAAAACAATGATTTTACATCTCATTCCTATCCCAAAAAAAAATATAGTGAAATAGGTGTCCTACTTTTACTAACTAAAATTTCCTTTAAGCTATTACACTGAATAATGTTTAAAACAAAATCATCATTTTCAAATGTTTATAGAAAAAATATTTATCTAAACATTATTATATATTACTTAGCCAAAGTAATATATTTGCACATGACTTTAAGCCCCCTTAGGTGGTTAGGTGTCAACTTGGAGAGTTCTTGGAAAGTTCAACACAACTGTCTAAGACACATGTCGACACTCTTTCTTTCACCTTTAGTTGAGTGTTGAAATTGACCTCTGAGTCGACTCAACCTCATCACCTATATGTAAAACTAACTTGTTCATAATCTATTACTCCATTTTATGACAACTTGTATTTAATCGATGATAACTTCATTTAATCGATCCTTTGTTCTAACACATTTTACTTAAACAAGTGTAATGATGAGTATGGAGAAATAAAATTGAGATTTTAACAGTAACATTCTATTGTGCAAGCCCATGATTTCTTGTATAAAGTGGGCCTACACTCCTCTCCGATGTCTCTAGAGAAATACTTGTGTCAACAAGCGTAACGTCGAATGTAGACGAGAAAAAGTTAAAATCGAACAGTTAGATTCTGTGTTTTTCATTATTGTAAGAAACGAAGACTTGTGTGAAGGTGTCCTTCCACGTCTACTGATTTTAAGCATTGCATACTGTGCTGTAATTGACTTCTGTGGTTGCACGTCTCTCCTCTGAGATCCTTCTGCTTCCACGCGGCTTCCGTATGGAAACACAGCATGTCAGACACTCAATTTACCAGTTTGATCACTTCTTATCTTCATCACTACTCCCACTCCTATTACAAATACTTAGCTTCACCTCCTCAACAAGAGACCCTTTTCATTCCAGTGTATCTTTTATTTTTTTACTTCGCCTCCTCAACAAGAAGCCTTTTTTGGTTACAGTTTTTTATTTCTTACCCTAACAGTTCAAATCGAATTCCATGGCATCTACTTCTAGTTGCAACACTGGGTGTCAACCAGAGATTGAGCATTCAAATGCTTCTGAAGGAATTTCTCCATCTCCATCTACTTCTGCTACACCCTCAGTGGGAACCCTGTTTTCATCCTGTTTCAGTTGGTGTTCTCTCTTTCTTTCTCTGTGTTCAACTCAATCCAATTCTATGGCATCTACATCTACCACTAGTAGTCAACCAGAGAATGAGGTTACAAATGCTTTTCAAGCACTGACGCCCTCTCTGTCTACTTATCATGCATCCTCTTCCCAAATGAGAGGGTTACCGTATGATGTATTTATTAGTCATCATGTTCCCGATGTCAAACATACCATTGCCACCACTCTCTATGAATTGCTGAATAGCATGGGACTTAGGGTTTTTCTTGATTCCGAAGAGCTCGAATTAGGAGATTTCTTGCCCAGAGAACTAGAAGCAGCAATGAGCAGTGCTTCACTTCACATAGCAATTTTTTCAGAGAATTATGCACAGTCTCCGTGGTGCTTGGCAGAGCTGTCATTTATGCTTAAAACAGGCACTACGATTGTTCCTGTTTTCTACCATGTTCAGCCAGAGGATGTCCGATTTGGAAAAGGAGTATATGGCCATACATTTTCAGAGCACGAAGAGAAGGGTAGATACACTCCAGAAAAGTTTCAGGAGTGGAAGAATGCGTTCAACAATGTTTCATACAATGTCGGTCACATTGTTCATAACAAAGAGTAAGTATCAATTACTCTGCCTCAAGCACTTATGTTTTTCTTACCAATCTTCCCCTGCATTCTCTGCGCTTTTTTTCTTAATTTTTAGGCCCCTAGTCTTTTTAATCGGTTTAGTATGCTCTATTAAAGTGTGATGTTTATTCAGTGTCCTTGGTTGTTATTGTATATGCCTACTGAGTAGGACAGGCTGCTGAAGAACATTGTTTATTGTGTGTTAAAAGTAATTAATGAGGCCCCATTAGTGGTCTGAGAACATCCCATTAGTTTAGATGAAGTTATAAAAAGCCTTTGAATTCACTACACCTGCTAAAAGCCATTAGTATGTACACATTGTGCGAATATGGAGACTTGGGTCTTGATTAAAAAATAAAAAATAAGAATAGATATGTATTTATAGAAAAATCTAGTGTGCTGCTACCAAAAGCTTCCCTAAAAAACATTCTGTGCTTTTTTTTAAATTTCTCTGACTTTTAATTGTATGGTCTTTTTCTTATTTGGATGATATTTATCTCGTTTCATTTGTTGTTGTATATGCCTAGTGAGGAGGACAGGCTGCTGAAGAACATTCTCCATTGTGTACTGAAAAAAATTAGAAGGGTACCATTCGTGGTCACAGAACATCCTGTTGGTTTAGATGAAGTTGTGAAAGACTTTGAATTAATTACACTTGAATCTGCCAAAAGCCATCAAAATGCTCAAATTGTCGGAATATGGGGCATAGTGGTTCTGGAAAAACTACTTTGACAAAAAAATTATATAATAATATATATCCATCTATAGAAAAGTCTAGTTTTATATTAGATGTTAGAGAGGCTGCTAGCAAAAGTTTGTTGCATAAGAAACAGAAAAAACTCCTACAGGACCTTGGTTTCAAAGGTGTACCTGTTGACACCATAGAAGATGGGAAGGCAATACTTGCAAGCCAGTTGAGATCTATTAGGGCATTCATTGTTCTGGATGATGTTGACCATATTGACCAGCTGAATGCTCTATTGCCTCATAAGGACAGCCTAGGATCAGGAAGTTTGATTGGATCTGGTACTTTGATTGTGGTCACTACCCGAGAGTTTGAAGTCCTTAGATCTTGGGGTATCTGCTCCATATACAAAATGAGAGCACTGAATCCCTTCTATGCCAAACAACTTTTTTGTTGGCATGCTTTCTTACAACCCTTTCCAAGGGATGGATTTGAGGAGTTGGTTAAAAAATTCTTAGAAGCTTGTAATGGGTTACCGCTGTCTCTCAAAGTCCTTGGTGGGCAGCTTTATGGAAACTCCAACAAAGATCACTGGGAAACTCAATTAGATAAGATCTCTAGGATACTTCCCAAAGATATTAAGCAAAGGTTAAAAGTAAGTTATGATGACTTAGATGATGAAGATAAGGAGATATTTTTAGATACTGCTTGTTTTTTCATTGGAGAGAAAAAATCTTTGGCCATTGCAATTTGGGATGGATCAGGGTGGAGTGGTCTACACAGTTGGGAGCGACTTCAAAGTAAGTGTCTTCTTGAACTTGATGATAGTGACTGCATAAGAATGCATGATCACTTGAGAGATTTGGGAAGAGAAATTGCAGATCAACAGTCGCCCCACCGTCTTTGGTTTCCTGGGCAGTTTATTAAAGTTCATGATGAAGCGCAGGTAAGTTTAATACTTTCTTTGATTGTTTTACTAAACAATGGCTTGGCAACCTTCTTTAACTACTTATATTTGCTTGATTCTTGTCTCCAGTAAGTTTAATGTTTCAATAATTTATTGACTTCATTGTTTTCTCCTATTTAAAAGAGAATTGGCATTCGAGGACTAATGGTCACAAGAACGGGATGCACAAGTGAGGTTGAGTTTCCTCCATGTTCCCAAGGGAGGGAGCTCATTGTTAACACAAACAGAGGATCTTGTAGTCTCCCGCCGTCGTTGCTTGGATTAAAGATTTTTCACCTCAGAGGAAATTATTATAATGAAGTAATTGGTGATATGTCTAAAGAACTAGTATGGCTTCGCTGGTTTGATATTGAGCAGAACAATCTGGGTTCACTGGGTTCATTCAAAAATTTGAGGGTTTTAGAATTCTACGAAAAAGAGCTTTCAGAACATCACCTAGAAGAACTGTGGGAGAGTGACAGTGATGTAAGTATCTACCATTATAAACTGTTTACAAGCCTTATTTCAATATTTATATAATTATATGTTTTCTTCCCATCTCATGGACAATTTGCTACAGGCTCCTCTGCAGTTAAGAGAATTGGTAATTTCTGAGTGCTATAATTTCCACAAATTTCCAGAGTCAATAGGATGCCTCAGGGATTTGAAAAGCATAGTCCTGAGTAACAGGTTTTGGAACAAGATGAGAAGTCTGCCCGAGGAATTTTGCCTTCTCCAATCGTTGGAGCACCTGGAGTTATCTGGGTGTCGAGAGCTGTCATCGCTACCCAGCAGTTTTGGCCATTTGAGAAACCTGAGGCATCTTGTTTTGTCCAATTGCGAGGGATTGAGAAGCTTACCAGTCTCTTTTAAGGAGCTCACAGTCCTGCAACACCTGCAGTTATCTGGGTGTCGAGAGCTATCATCACTACCCAGCAGCTTTGGCCATTTGAGAAACCTGAGGCATCTTGATTTGTCCAATTGTGAGGAATTGAGGAGTTTGCCAGCCTCTTTTATGGAGCTCACACTCCTGCAACACCTGAACTTACAGGAATGTTCTAAACTCACCTTAGAGTCGGACATTCTAGAAAACATGACAAAGCTTGAATATTTGAAGCTTTCCAACTGCGAGCAATTGGAGGAGTTGCCTCGTCACATAACAAATCAGGAGTCCTTGAGAGAACTCTATTTAGGTGGTATCAGCAGATTAAGGGAGTTACCAATGTACATCAGTCAACTGACCAAGTTGCAAGTGATGGAGATTGGGAGTGAGTTGCTCACAAGTTTGCCGACATCTCTTGGAGATTTGTCCTCCTTGACTGCTCTTACAATTGAGGAATGTCCCAAGCTGGAAAGTATACCAGACTCTCTGGGGCATCTTAATCTCTTAGAGCATTTAGATATATCAAATTCAGGAGTAAAATCTTTACCAAAATCAGTTAGGCAACTGAATAATCTTCAAACACTGTCTATATTAGGGTGCCCAATCAGCCATTTGGGTCTCCAGGCAGGGTCGTTTGCTTCTTCGCTCTGTAACCTTAAGCTGATAAATTTGTTAAGAACAGAAGTGTCCAAGATTTCCATCCCTCAGGACTGTTGTCCTGGCCTTGAGACTCTCCATCTTTACTGGAATAAACATCTAACAGAGATAGAAGTCCTACCAAGTACAGTGAAGACCATAATTTTGTATAGCTGTAAAATGGTGAAGAGCATAAGGGGTATTGATGGTTTGGTAAACATTCAAACCCTGAAGATAACTGGGTGCCCCGAGTTGGATACGCTTCCCAGTTTTGCGCAATTAGCTTCTCTCCAAGAATTTGAACTCCAATGTTGCTACGGAGTAAAGAAAATACAAGGTTTGGAACATTGCAGAGCCTTGGCGGAGCTGACAGCAGAAACAAGGTGGGAGGAGGCGGGCATAGAAAGTCTGGAGCGCATGGAAAGATTGAGGATTGTTCATTTCACAGCAATCAGCAGATCAGCTGTTGAAAGTTGCATTCAGAGCATGCAGGTAATAAAAGTTTATAGGCATTTAGAATTCTAATTATTTTCAATTAATTGTGGATTGACTGAACGTTGTGGTTGGAATTTGCAGAAATGGCCAGATGAAATTATAATATGTACTCGGGCAGTCCCTGACGCAGGCTCACTTGTAAACTTCGTCTTTTCCAATCTCTCTGGCGTTTTTATCGACTCCGATGATAACAGGAAAATCAAATACAATGCCCATGGAGTTCTTGTATGTTTTGTTGTAAACTGCGAATCTCCAAAAACTGAATTGTCGTTACTGGGTGATAATGTAGTAATATCTAGGACGGAGGTGGAGAAGGGTAAATGGGTATGGATAGCTCTGTTCGGGCAAGGTTCCAAGTGGCACGCAGCAAAGGAGTATCGAATAGATCCATTACCCTTATCATTCTCTTCACTTTCTGAGATGGCAACAACAGAGGAGTTCACAATAAGTACAGTCCCTCCATATAAAGTGGAAAGAGCATTTGTTGCGAGGGGAGAATTGGAAAGCCCTGTGGAGGTTTTCAACTGCTTGTGGGAGCTTTTACCAAATTAATATTGTTTCATCGGTATCACAGGAATTTTAAGTAGATTGGCACCAGTTAAATAAATCTTTTTGTTCGTGTTCATGTTCCCTTTGAAGTAAAGAAAGTTACATGAAAATTGTTTTTTCTTTGCATAAACAACATTCATATGATTTTATTTAAGTTTTTTTATTGCAATATTATGGTTAATATTATTTAATATAAATTTTGTTTTTATAGTTAAAATTAAATTTATTTTCTTACTTTCATTAATTTTTTAATACTAGCACTTGTACTTTTCATAGGAGGTGTGAGGGTGAGCCTATAGGAATTTGAAGATAATATGAAATTTTATTGTTTTTAGCCTTAGCCAAGCCACAAGGTCTACAAGCTCTTAGACTTAGCGGGGGTTTGAACCTTGCTGGCTGCCACAATAACCTTGTGGCATGACCATCACACCATGCCCTTATTGGCATAAATTATAAATTTTACGATTAATTTTATTTTATATTATTTAATTAGTGATATAACAAATTAGTTGTTCATATTTTGAGTATAAGTGGACTGTAAAAGTAATCATTATACATATTAAAATGCATGCATACTATCAGGTGTACTACCTACTCCATAATGTCCATCATAAGATTTTTTTACAATAATGTCCATCATAAGATTTTTTCACAACTAGTTTCTGGCATGAAATTTATTTAGAATTTCTTGCATTATTTGGACCTAAAACTCTTGTATAATGTGTATATTTATGTTCATAATTTTTACTAGTTTGAACAATCTCACTACAACTAGTTGAAATACTACTCATAAATCATTGGATTTCAATTTCAACAATCCCATTCCATGTCACATGTGTGTTTGAATTGGTTGCTAGTAATAGGTCATGCACTATAAGCAAAAGGCTTGTTATAGTCACTTCAAAATTACAAGTTGAAACATCAATAATCTATATAGGTTGTATAGAATTTGTCATAACCTAAAGAAAAACACATTCAACAAAATGTTAAATTAGGGGATAAAATCTATCAAAAAAAACATGTTTTGGTTTGTTTAAACAATTAAGAATATTACAATGTATAAAACTTAAAAGAACATATAATATTAAATTATAATATTTTGTCTACAAGTGCATGATGATAAATAGTGGAGTTGAATACATATTTATAATGTACATATAAATGTACAGAGAGATCCTCACATGTATATGAATCAATTAAAGTGCAGGTTTATGTTTATGCTTTTTATGTATTAGTTACATAAATATACATGTGAACAAACATGTATAGTTACCAACATAAATATACATGTATTTGTAAATCTATATGCACTCCATATATGATTTGTCTATTGCTATGATAATTTGTTCACAACATCAATATTTACATGTAACATACTATTAATGTTGCTTGGAATTAAAGAAGTAAGTATACATCTCTTATCTTTTACTAAGATCACAACCATTACTTAAACCTTAAAAACATCAGAACTATCAATCAAAGTCATCAAGTACAATTCAACTTCAAAATCCAAATTTGCCAAAGACTTCCTATGGATGGTAAAGATGAAAATATTGCAAATTTATTTTTAATGTAGTCATGACAAAAAAAAAAGTAGACATGGACACAACATATATATCTCTTATGTTTTGTTAATTCCCACAACAATTACCTAAGTGTATTGCATGAATGTATATTCACAACAAAAATGCACTTATTTGAAATCTAAACAATAATCTACACTATCCATAAAGAATTGTGTAATTGAAGATATGATGAAGAATGATATTGAGTTATTGAAGATGCAAGGGTGATGTTAAGGATAGAAGTAAGACTTGTAAATATAACTCTATGATGTATTTGGAGGATATTATACAAATTTGGAATGATGTAACTGAATCAACCAAAATAAGTTATGGTGAAGTTTTATATTGTCCACAAATGTCATTTAAAAATTCATCTATGTATATTATCCAAGTAATATTATGCCAACAAAAAGGGGATACACATGTTAAATTCCCTAGGGATTAGCTAGGGGACTAATGATAATAATTTAGAAGACTTTGACTCTTACTAAAGCAACAATTGATACAAATCATGTAAAAAGAAAACTTTCAAGATTGCTCTCTCTCGTGTAAAATCTTTGAAAGCACTTCCATTCTCATCATTGTTCTGATATGATCAATATACAAATTAACATTAATAATGAATTATTAAGAAGAAAGTTGAATAGTTTCCCAATTCTTTAGAGATGAAAAAAGAAACTAAAATATTGAACTATAAAATTTTTACATAAATATTTATTTTATTTATAAAATAATGTTACATAATAAATAATATTAAATAAATATGAATGTTGTGATCATTAATATTATTAGGTCACATATTTTAAATATATTTATTTGAAAAATACCAAGAAATATCCATTTCTCAATACATTTATCATACTAAACCTTGAAAGTAATTTATCTCCAAAATTTTCATACAAATATATTTAAACTAATTGAATAACTTAATAGATACATATAAGTTAATTACATATTAATTAAATTTACAAAATAAAGGCCACTACACATCAAATTTTTTTTTTTTTTTGAATTATTTTACTTTATTTATACTATTTATTTTATTTATATTTAATGAACTAATTTTTGGTAATACACTTGTTTTACTTTTGTATGTAACTTTAACTCTTTTATTTTGATTTGTTTTTACTTTGAAAATTACATTCACCATTCCTTTTTTACTAATTAAAAACTAAAAATCTAAATTTAAATAAACTTGAAAACCTTCAATAATTATTGATAGACAAATGTTGCTTAAACAATCACAATTCAAACCATAAAGAGAACAGTAATGGTAAAATGACTAAGAGAATGGAATTAAAACTATAACACTTCCAAAGTAATTTCCTTCTACATTTTTGCAATAGCTTTCCCTCATAAGCCCATAAAAATCATGTTGGTTTTTGTTATCATGAATAATAATTAAGATAAAAAATACTAATAAGAAGTGATAAAAATCCATTACTAATTGGATAGGTTAAGTGTTCAATATTTTATCCCATTGTATTCATACTTGCATGGATCCATAGATAGAATTCCCTCATATCAGATAAATCAAATCTAATAAGTGAAAAACAAATAGAGATACCTAATGGAGCATGAAAAGTACATACCTCCTTAGTTAGAAAAATTTATTTATTTTTAATTCTTGACATGATTTGATGATGCAGTGTTGATGATGTCTTTGATGTGGTTGTAGAACCATCCAAAGATACGAGAGCACATTGGAGAATGCTATGGAGTAAAATGTGTACCCTTGCAATTTTACACCTGGGTGGACCTAAAACAATTAATTTTTAATCTCAATGCACAAAACCTGAAAGATAACTATAGGGCCGACCTAAAAACACTTAAAGTGACTTATCCTAAAGCTTTTGGGGGCTAAAGGACAAGGGCACCTAGCGCCATGGTCCCTCATTTAGCCTGAAACCAATTTAATGGTATATTGGTTTAGGAAATCTCTAATGCTTCCTCACAACGACTCAATTTGCTTTAATTCCCCAAAATCAATGGGAATGCATACATAAGCAAGTTAGTTTATTCTTTTGAACATATAAGAATTCTAGGCACTCTCTCTCTCTCTCTCTCTCTCTCTCTCTCTCATGCTCTCTCTCATGCTCTCTATTCTTCTCTAAAGCTCTCTATGGTGGATTAATGTTGTTGCACTAACTTCTTGCAAGTCTTGTGAAGATCTCTCTAATTATTTGTGTCAGGAAAAGGTGTTGTACACCTTGCATAACATTAATTAATTTAATTTTGTATAATAAATATTTATTTGTGGTGCATCTTAATTGATGTGTTTAGCTCCACATTAAATATTTATTTGGTGCTACTTGTAAAAGTTGTATGTAACATTGGGTTAGATATTTTATGTGTGGGAGACATAAGACAAATATTTATTATTTGTGTAAAATAATTAATTTTGGGGTCAATAGATTTGTGCTTATGGTTTTGAGTCACATTGGTTTTATCCAATACCACAAGTTGTATTTGTGTGAGCTCGAGTCTATAAAAGCAAGCACATGGTTAGTGGTTTGGGTTGGCTATTAGTTGTAGGTTGTGTGAGAGGCTATCATTGTATTGAGTTTCTCTTGTGAGTGCATATGTGAAGCATGAAATTGGATGTGTGGATTCATACTTGGATACATGGAGGATGCATTAGAGGAGCTTGACGTTTCAGAGCTGTTCATGGAGACTCATGTGAGTGTATTGTAATATCTTATTGTTGAATAATACATTTGAGTGTGGATGCTTTTGGAGGCTAGGTGTTTCCCTCAATGAGGGTTTTCCTAGGGTATATCTTGTGTTATCTTGTTGATTTTCTATTTATCTTTGCATTATGGTAAATCTGTAAGCATTTATGCATCATTATCACCTTTGGGTTGTAGAATTGGTTTGATCTACTTGTAAATTCTTAATAATTGGTATCAGAGCAATAAGGTTTTTATGGCTTGCATGTACTTGCATGGAGTTGCATGTTACATGCATGTACTTGCATGTGAGTTGCATGGACTTGCATAGACTTGCATGGACTTACATGTTGCTTGCATGTGAGTTGCATGGACTTGCATGGATATGCATGTTGCTTATATGTGCTTGCATATGATGTATCTATACAATTATGGTTCTAGGTGTTTTTCCTCCATATTGAGAATCTATTGGAAGGAATTATGGATTGCAATAGATCTTCTATGTGTTAACACAGTTTTGCATATCAGTGAGATTAGTAGCCATATTATCAGAACCATGGTCGAGAATGTGGGGTTTCACAAATCTATGTTTTGGTATAACCCTTGTTTGTGTAGATCTAGTGCAAATCTAAATCCATGACAATGTAGGAGAGATTATGGACAATACAAGATATGAAGTTTTTGTGTAGGTTTTAGTTTGTAGATCTGAGGACTTTGGGGTTGCAGATTTTTGGTGATTTTTTGCAGACCTGTGTTTATAAATCTAAGTTGGAAAAAGAGTTTCATGGATGGCTTCATGAGGTTTTTGAGGAGGGATTTTTCATAGATGACCTCCTGTACAAAACCAGACCTCATTGTTGGATTTAGGAGGCTCAAGAGATGAAGATTGATATAAAATTTGACCTATTTAGGTCATTAGAGAAAAAAGTAATTTTCTTGCCCCCTCCTCAGGCCGACTATACCGTCATACAGATTTGCAGGTATAGAAAAAAATTATTTTATCCTGCATTGTGCTTTTTTCTATAGTTTGAAATAATAAAAAAATTAAAACTATAGAAAAATAAAAATTAAGTTTAAAAAATGTTAGTTGCATGGGGGGACCATAGACCCCCATACATGCAAGGGGTACCAGGATGGGTACCGCTAATCAGAGCCAGTCAGCCCCCTGTCGGCCCCTTGTCAGCCACTAACCCCTTATCGGCCACTAGTTGGTAGGTGATTGGGCTAGCAGGGCTCATCGCCCCCAGTCTCGATTCCTTGACAGTCTAGTAGGGCTTACCTTGCAAGCTAGACTCTTGGTCGACAAAGCCTTGGCCACCAGTGACCACCAAATCCCTACAAGTGGTGGGCATAAAACAAAAAAATAGACTTTTAAAATAATTCAAACAAATTTTGAAATCCGCCATAGTGTGACATTAGCTAACCTTGCCACATCAGCAATAACGTCACACCTACGCTAGCTTAGCGCCACCTCATGCCCAGTCGCTGCCAGCACATTGATGACATGTTAGTGTATAGTCACACTGCTTGTATCCGTGCCATGTCAGCGATGACATCATCATGTACGAATAGGGTCCCCTAGGGCCCATTTTTTAGCCCTTGGAGGGTGTTTTTATTCTAGGGGCATAACTTTCACCCATGATGTCAGATGTTTGACTTCTTATAGGTGTTGGAAAGGTCCCTCTGAGCACTACACAGTGGTAAAGGTTTGGTGACCATTATTTTCTACTTATGTCTGAATTTGGTGCATGAAGCCAGGTATTGCTCCAAGATAGTTTTATGCTCATAACTTTTGCATACAAAATCAAATTTTTGATTTCAGATAGGCATTGGAGATTTATCGTTGTGTACTACAAATTGGATTATATAGATCTTTAGTTTGGTGTATAGAGAGATTTGGTACTTGTTTGATCACTTATAGGAGCCAAAGATTCAAGGTGCATTTGTGAGTGCATTCAGATAGATTTTTGGGTACAAACTTGTGGGAGTGCATGTTGCTATGTGACCATCAGCATGATATAGCAGGTTTTTAGATTTGGTACTTCTAGTTATAGGTTTACAAGTGTTTTCAGAATTTAGACTTTGATAGAGACAAGTACATACATTATCTTCTAGTTTGAGGACATGGTTGATACATGTGTGAGACTTGGAGTCTCGTTTTAGTGGGAGTTGAGTACAGGTATAGTAATGATGATGATTATGGTGTCATGGATATGTAGGTACACTTTTGCATTAGCATGACATGATCATGTATGTGGTTGATAGGTATGGGCTATGATGTTTGATTCATGATTATAGATGGTGTTGTGGTGTAGTTTTAGGAGATTGTTCTTATCTCCTAGATTCTTGATTGGTTCCTTGACTATGGTTACTTGTTAGTGGACTTTTTTAGCAAATCGAATCTAGCGTTGATTTGGTGCTCAAGTCTTGGAGTCTATAGGTTATCTTCTTTGATATCTTGGTTTATAGGTTACTAATGTTATGATGAGTTTACTTGTTACATGTGTTTTGGATCTTTGAGTTATGTAGTTTTGTGAATTAGGTACCCCTTTACTATAGTGGGATGACTCAAATGTGAACTGTCTTTATCCACGAGATTGATTCAACGTTTATGCAGACTTTATTAGTTGACCTTTTCTATGGTCATGTGTACATTGGTATGTTGCATTGAGATGAGAGGCTGAATGATTAGAGTGCATGGATAGTCAAATGTTGGGACTTATAGCATGTTTATCATGATGTCATGGATAGCTTGGTTACATGGTTTTTTATGTGACCTTTTGACAGTGATGGTTTTATCTTATTGGTTTGGAGATCTTGGTTATACATTTTGGGAGTTATTGATTTTATAGTGGGATTCCTTGATCGTGTAGTGCCATGGATAATCTTCATTTAGGAGATGGTTACTTTGTTTCCATGGATAGATCAGTATCACAATTTAGTGGAAGCTTTGGCAGTGATGTGGATTCATCATTTATGATGGATGATCTTCTACACTGGTTGTGGGTGTCTTGGAAAGGCTCTTGGATTATGATTCTTATTTCAATGAGAGTGATTTGACATCCTAAATTCCATTATTAGTAGATGGTTATCTTCATGTGATTAGGGATGTTGATCCTTGGTTTAGAGGTGTTTTTATTGTGTCTTTATGGACTCTTGATCATGTGTTAGAGTGTTGACATGATATAGGTTCCCTTGAGACCAGGATGTGTGAATTGGTGCGTGATCTTCCTTTGAGATGGTTCTCTTGGTATTGACTATGTTGATCATGTGCTCGGGAGCTTCATGATAGTACGATGATGCATTTGGAGTTTAGCATGGATTGATCATGAAGGTACTCTTGGATACTTAGGTGATGTTGGAGTTATCTTTGGATTAGAGACACTTGTTGAGATGGTTACTCATTGGAGGTTTCAGCAAATAGGTCCTGAGGAGCCTATACTTGGATATGTACATGAGTTCATTATGGACCTAGAGGAGATTGTTTTTGAAGAGAGTCTTTGTGACTTGGTGTATCCTGGAGGGGCATTCTCATTCCCCACTCTTGATCTACTCAACAGTTTATCATCTATGAGGTATCACCCATCCTTTTAGATGCATTTTTCTTTATGTTTTATATTCTCATCGTTATGGACCTTGAGCTATAGTTATTTGTTCTGGAGGGTTCATTTGAGGAATGTTTTCATGGTTATATCTTTGTTCATATGGTTTGATTTATGATGTCCATTATGAGGAGTTTAGGAGATGTGATTGGGCTTATTCCTAGTTATGGAATGGTTATGAGTTTGATCTTCCTTGGTTGCATGTTACAAATGTTCATTTGATCTATGATATTGAATGGTTGGGTGTTGTTGAGGATTTTCATTTGGGGTTGTATAGGAGATCATACTTGACACATCTTAGCACTTTGAGGTTTTGGTAGGACATTATGATTTACAGTTTTTCTCTCTTCATCTTATGGCTACTTCTTGGAGGTTCATGTTGATATGGTTGGACTTGGGAGAGTTATGGTGACATGTTGTGAGAGAGTATACAGTGATTTATCATGGATATGTGGATTATTGTGATTGTTCTTGATACTACATTGGCTTGTTGATTAGCCACACCTTCATTTGAGTGTTGATTGGTAGACTTGGTATGCCTTGGATCTATTTTCAGATTTGACATTAACCATGCAATGGGAGTTCCTAGATGTATGCTTTCTTCATTGACATGTTTTATACATGGAGCTTATGATTGTGGTATATGGTTTTGATATGTTGATGGCATGAGTTTACTAATGTTATTGATACCTATGAGGTATGGATGGTTGGATGTATTAGCATATGTTGTGGGTGCTATTTCTAGTCATGTGGGTTTTACCTTTGATAGCTACTTGGAGCCTTTGTTATCACTTGGATTTGATGATTGTGTTCTTTGGATTGGTGCATCTTCACCTTGGCATGTTCCTTTTCTTCCATAGGTGGCACGTTGGAGGATGAGAGGAGTTATTGCTCGAGATGGTGGTTACTTTGATTTTATTGCAGGTATCTTGATGGAGCATGAGAGCATGTTGGACATTCATGTGATTTCATGTTTTCCTATGATGATGTATTTCATTGATTGACCCTTATGCAATGTATACAACAAGTGGGAGAATGTTAGGAAAATGTGTTGTACACCTTGCATAACATTAATTAATTTAATTATGTATAATAAATACTTATTTGTGTTGCATCTTAATTGATGTGTTTAGCCACATTAAATATTTATTTGGTGCCACTTGTAAAAGTTGTATCTAACATTGGGTTAGATATTTTATGTGTGGGAGACATAAGACATATTTATTATTTGTGCAAAATATATAATTTTGGGGTCAATGGTTTTGTGATCATGGTTTTGAGTCACATTTGTTTTATCTAATACCACAAGTTCTATTTGTGTGAGATTGAGTCTATAAAAGCAAGCATATGGTTAGTGGTTTGGGTTGACCATTAGTTGTAGGCTATGTGAGAGGCTATCATTGTATTGAGTTTCTCTTGTGAGTGCATATGTGAAGCGTGGCATGGGATGTGTGGATTCATGCTTGGAGACATGGAGGATGCCTTAGAGGAGCTTGATATTTCAGAGGTTTTCATGGAGACTCCAGTGAATGTATTGTAATATCTTATTGTTGAATAATACATTTAAGTGTGGATGCTTTTGGAGGTTAGGTTTTTCCCAAAATGAGGGTTTTCCCAGGGTATATCTTGTGGTATCTTGTTGATTGTCTATTTATCTTTGGATTATAGTAAATCTATAAGCTTGTATGCATCATTATCTGATTTGGGTTATGTGGATTTGGTTTGATCTAATTGTAAATTCCTAACACTTTGGGCTACACCAACTTATTGAGTCAAGTTGTGACACCACATCAAGAAAGATAGGTTTCCATTCTCATGGTGACTCCTCTCCTTTATGCTTTATTACAACATTCCATTCTACTTCAAATTTGCCTTTGCCCTCCTAGGGCACACACTCTTTGATATCTCATCATTGCTATTGTGGAGGTGGAAACACCATTTATGGAACTTGACTTAGGCAAGCTCCTAAGTAGCACCAACCCATTTCCATTATTTTTTGTGTGCAAGTCACATCCAAAAGAATCAAAAGATATCAAGTGACAGGAGATAGGAAGATAAGCAGGCAAAGGCACCTAGATCCGGATATCCTGCAAAACCCTAATTTGGGTCTAGGGCGCCTAGCACCCTGGTACCTCTTGTTTGGATGAACAATACCTTCTATAATTAGGTTCTCTAGGCTCTGTTAAGCTCCTCCCTACCACTATTTTATTGGGTTTCAATGGTTTCAGGTCTGTAGCTCTTGTTTTCTCTATTTTAGCCCTAGAAACCCTAGATTTGGTAATTAGTCATAAGATCTCTCTCCTTGGCAAGAAAGGGACCAATCAAGAGACATCCTGGCTCTCCTTTGAGGACTATAGATGAGTATTGAGTTTCCTTGATTCGTTGTTCCAATGTTATGTGGAGAAGAATTGATTTAGGGTGACGCACATGTTAGCCTAGATCTCATTTTCTACATAACATTCTGGAAAACCTGATGTATCTTGAACCCTTGTATCCTTCTTTCTTCAGATATGAGTTATTTTCTTCCCTAGATCTGATTAGGTTACATTCATTCATCATTTGGCATACTATCATAGCTTATTTTTACATTGTTTCATTGTTAGGGTTTACAAAACCTTGCATTCTTAGAAAACCTAACTAGTATTGAACCTAGTGTTTGTAGATTAGTGTGTTGTTGCATTATTTGGTTGATTAAATTGCATTAATTTGTTGTAGCATACCATCTTTGTGTTTAATAAAAGAGCATTCTTGCATCTTTACATTTGAAATTACAAAATCAAGCATTTGATACAAGTTTAGGAAAAAAAAAAAACATATTTGTCACATTGTCTATATTCCATAAGTTAGATCATTATAACATGATATAGATTTCTTATTTTTGCATCATATTTGATTGGTATCACATTATTTAATCATTTACTAGTGGTATATTTGTCATTTTCACTTATTTATTATTAGGGTTTTCAAATATTTTGCATTTTTTGAAAAACCTAGCTAGTCTTGCACCTAGAGTGTGTTGATTAAAATCTTTTTCCAAATTTTGATGATGATAATTAGTGGTCAAATCTAATTTTGCATTGCTATAGCATTTCATAAATATCATTTCTACTCAAATTACAAAGAAAAAGCATTCTTGCATCAAAGGATTTTGGTTGGGGGAATAAGCATTTAATATCTATGGTTTGATAGTAAAATCCTAGGTAGTCTTGCATTTAGTTGTTATATTTGAAATCTTATTTTCAGATCTTTGTTATGAGGAAAGATTGCTAAATTTGGTTTTAAGTTGTTGTAACTCATCATATCTGTCATATTTGTTTAAATTAGAAAGAAATAACATCCATGCATTCATATTCTTTTTAAAATTGTAAAGCAATAGCACAAACAAAACTATCTAGCTTCATTTGACACTTATGCATCTTCATTTAAAGAAATTTTTTTTAAATCCCTCTTGTGTTTACTTAGGAAAATCATTTGCACATACTACACACCTTACATTTGCAAGACTTAGTTGTTGTGGTTACCAGTAACATCACATTTTTGGAAAGTCCCACTTATCTTGCACTTGTAGGTCATTGATTGTAATCTTATTTTAGATACTCAAGTCATGTCTAAATTCAATTGTACATTGTTGTTTTATATCACACCTACATGTATTATTGGCTTCTTCATATTATTTCTAATGCACAAACTTCTGAAGGTCAAAACTTTTGACCCAGGAGTCTGTTTGAGCTAAAATTTGGTGTGAAAATGCATCTTGAGGAGTTGATTGAAAATCCCACCGAACTAGAAAGTTCAGTAGGTTTCCATTTCAACACTTTTTCGGGACCTTTTTCTATCATCTAGGGCCTCAAATTGATGTCTTCGTGATTTTTTCAAGATTTTTCCAAGTTTTTTCTAATTATTTTCCAAACTTTACATGCAATTAGATTATAAAGTTGACGATTAGTTCTATTTTTAGTTAGTTTCAAATAATTGGCAATTTTCATGGTTGTATGGATAAGGATGCGAAATTACCAAAAATGATAATTTTAGAAAGTTGCTAAAAATTGCCAAGAAGGTAATTTTTGTTTTTGTATATATTTGGTATTTCTTTTCAGTTGTAGGGGGGTAATGGAATGAGAAGAAAAATTGATAATTTGTTTTTGAGTTTTTGAGTTTATTAGCAATAATAATAAAGGTGAATATTATGTTGTGAATTTTTGGTTTCATCAATTTCTATCAATATTAGAGGACTTTACTAAGTTCATCTCCATGAATGGTCATGAGAAAGATGATGGTGATTGTTCTTCATCTACTACAACTCATGATAATACCATTGACATCACCTCTAAGGCATATGATGGTGACTTAGCTTCGCCTACATCACCCTATGCTTTGGATCCCTCTCCCAAAAGTGAGAACATTTTGGCACAAGAGGATGAGATCATTGATACATTTCTTAACATAACTCTACTCTCTCTTAATTCTAATGCCCTCCCTTCAAAATATGAAGCATTAGTGTATGAATACTCTCCTCTTATAATGGATCCCCTATGGATAGATATTGGGCATTCATCATTTTGTAATTCTCAACAAGACAACAATGTAAATTCCGTCATCATAAAATAGACTTATTCCACCCTCTAAGGGGATAGTGAACAAGTGTATTAATGTTTAAAATATTTTGAAAATCATTACCCATGAGGCACATAATCTGCCTCCTTTATCTAAACCTATGATTTCAATTCGAGGTGTTCCAAAACCATCTCGACCTCCTGGTTACATCTTCAACTTCGCAAAGAAAATTACTCAAAGGAATCAAGGTGTTCAAAATGTGTCACAACAATCTCATTATAATTCAGTTTCTCAGACACACAACACCTGTAATAACAAGAAAAGTAAGAAATCATCGAGCGTGCCTCCTTCTCTTCCACTTTCTAAACCTTTTCTCCCCCCACCTCCTTGTCTTCCTCAACATGTTGGTAAATAATATGATCTTGTCGAGTAGCTTTGTGTTACTCCAGCTAAGATCTCTGTATGGAATTTAATACAAACATCACCTAGATACCACAAAATGCTCCAAGAGGATCTACAAAAGGTAGTTGTTCGACCTTCTATTAGACTAAATGATGTAGCATCTCTGTTTAGTTGTATGCATGTGACAACATTATATATCTTATTTCAACATCATGAATTACCTCCCATATAAGTGCACAACCAATATGAGCCTCTTATGATATTTGTCATCCTTAATAAAATGAGGGTGAGATGCACTATGATTGATGGTGAATCGGGTCTTAATGTCTGTGGCATAGACTTGTTACATAAACTCAATGTTGATATGTCTCTCCTTAAACCAGATAAACTCAACATATATGGCTTTGATAATGTTGGTAGAAAATCACTAGGTATAATCACCTTAAACATTAAGGCTGGACCTACGATATTTCCTACCCTTATCCATGTCATGCCTAATACTCTCACATACAATCTTCTTCTTGGTAGACTGTGGATTCATGCCTTGGGAGCAGTCTCGTCTACCCTTCATCATTCAATAAAGTTCATTTTTGAAAAAATGTTCCATACAATTGAAGTTGATTTGATTGGATAGAAAGTTTCTTGAAAATGGAAGCGTGACATCAAATTCCTATTAAAAATTTGACCCCTTCTTTAACAAAAGCCAAACCAGTGTCAATCGTTTGAATGCATTTTTCGGTGATGATTGGGTTTTGTTAGTTTTTACACCCATCTTTAAGGGTGAGCTTAAAATCTCACCATCACACCCAAAAACCTCGAAGATAAATGAAATTTCTTCAACATGGTATCATGCTCCTAAAAAACTTAAACTCGAGAGTAATGATGATGGAACTTTGGATAGTGATGATGATCCACTTTCTTCTATAGAAATGGCAGCCACTTGTGATAAAATATCATCTCAATCTAATGAATCATCATTTTCTAACACATTTCTTGGTAATGATGAGGTCTCTTTAGATTTAAACCCCATGGGTTTGTTGAAACAAAGATTGACCCTTCTCACCATGATCAAAGATATGATCCTTCTACTTCTTCTTCAACAAATAATCAAACTTTTAAAATCAACAAAGATAGTCATATGACCTCTCCTCTTCCTTCAAACTTGGAGATGCATTATGGGCATGGATTCAAAATTCTTTATAAACTTAGACACAATGGAAATGAGTTAGGATGCAAAGAACTAGGAATTAAAGAACTTGTGGAACCAACACCACACTTGTCTAAAGTAGGTTTAGGTTTCCAGTCTCCTACATTCTCTCCACCATGTTCACAACAAAAAGAATTGCTTCCTACTCCATCTATATCTTCTCTTCTATCTCAACAAGAGTGTATGTTACCAAGTATACTCAAATACTACTTAATCACTCTTCCTCCTCCAACAGACAAAAAGATTCAACACAATAATCATTCAACATGGAAGATGTCTACCTTCAAGACATAAAAAAGATCACTTGAAAGTAGATTACACATAAATTGAATCAACATGAAAGGATGCTAAATCATCTAAAGATCTCTATGGTGGATTATTGTTGTTGCACTAACTTCTTGTAGGTCTTGTGAAGATCTCTTTACTTCTTTGGGCTACACTAACTTCTTGAGTCAGGCTATCATGCCACATCAAGCAAGCTAGGTTTTCCATTCTCATAGTGACTCCTCTCCTTTATGCTTTATTATAGCATTCCATTCTACTTCAGGTTTGCCTCTACCCTCCTAGGGCACACACTCTTTGATATCTCATCATTGCTATTGTGGAGGTAGAAACACCATTCATGGAGTTTGACTAAATCAAGCTCATAAATAGAAGAATTTGAAGATATCAAGTGATAGGAGACAAGAAGATAAGCAAGCAAAGGGACCCAAATCCAAAGATCCTACAAAACTCTAATTTGGGTCTAGGGTGCCTAGTGCCCTGGTACCTTTTGTTTGGATGACCAAAACCTTCTAAAATCAGGTTCTCTCAGCTCTGTTCAATTCCTCCCTGCCACTATTTTCTGGGTTTTCGATGGTTTCAAGTCTGTAGCTCCAGTTTTCTCTATTTTAGCCCTAGAAACCCAAGATTTGGTAATTAGCCATAAGATCTCTCTCCTTAGCAACAAAGGGACCAATCAAGAGACCTCACAATTCTCCTTTGAGGGTTGTAGCTAAATATTGAGTTTTCTTGATTCGTTGTTCCAATGTTATGTGGAGAAGGATTGATTTAGGGTGATGTACATGTTATCCTAGATCTTATTTTCTACATAATAGAGAACACATATACACATTGTTGTGTAGTTGTGTGAGCATGTTGATAGTTGCAGAGGTTGGTCTCCTTTGAGATGTCAAGATATGGTGGGTGTACACTATGCCAACTATGAGATTCTATGATAGTATGCTTATGGCACTCATGGAGCAATGAGATGCTGACACCTCTACCTTTCACTTGTAGATGGGAGACACAACAAAGAGCTTGGAGGATGTGTACTAGATCCTTCAACTGCCAGTGCGAGGTCACACTATGATGGTCATCGAGCAGAGGCTAGTTGCATATGTACATGAGGGACAGACTTACTAACTGGGCCAAACCATGCCTACGAATGTCTCAGGGCATATCCTTATCATTTGGTTGGAGCAAGGCACGGTGTCACACCACTGATTCATTTCATCACATGATCACTATCGCTACCTTTTATATTACACAGGACACCCACCTTCGTAGTGGCCTTGTCCACACTATCAAGGCTATGGAGGAGCACAAGATGATATTCATGTGGGGATAGAGCCTGCTTTCCCACTTATACCATGATTTGGGTCTCTACATGCATTATGAGGCACATAACTTGATGATTTGCATGCTCCTCCAAGTGTCAGCATTTGAGCATATTATGTGCATGAATCTTGTGGGATTCTTGACATATCTTATCTGGTCAAAGCCATAAGCACACACCTACATCTTGAGGAGGTCATGGTAGTTTGGAGACTTGCTACACTAGAGTCACTTTTGACAAATTATAGAGTGGAGACATCTTATGGAGACCCTATACAAATATGAGATTCTGGATGGGGAAGTGACAATAACTAGCACAGATGTAGAGGGATCAACTCTTTATCAATTGTCTCAAGCACATTGTAGTGCCCTTCTATTATGATCAGGTCACAAGGTAGTTTGGGCATGTGTAGGGTATACCTCGAGCAGTGCTGACATACATGCACTCACACCGTAGCACAGTGAGGCCTAGTGATGAGTTGCATTCAACTGTAGTAGGTGTCACCTTGAGTGACCCTAATGATGAGATCCAAGATGCAATGCCCGTATCTATGACTAATATGTGGGGGCAACCCTAGGATACATAGCGTGGTGGGTTGCTTCTTGTGTGGATTGTATTTACCCTCCAGAGCATCTAGTAGGAGATCTCAGACCATGGGTTGACTAGGGTCTATAGGAGGCTACTTCTGGTGGTGAGGAGTCATTAGAGGAGGAGGGAGATGATGAGGAGAGAGGAAGAACTAGTAGCAACAGTAGGGAGGCATAAACGCAGGGAGGAGGGAAGAGATACTACAAAGGAGAAGTTTGAACCAACTACTAAGGTTAGTACCAAACATAATGTGAAATTTTGGGTGAGCACAATTTACGACGTTACAACATCTAACCACTAGCATTTAATGTTAGCCACCCAACTAACCCCTAGGTTGTGCATAGTATTCTACATGGGGCTTTTTTCTTTTGACCATAAATTACACTCAGGGAGTCAAATTTTTGACTTATTATAGTCAACAGAATGTTGGTTCTATCCAATATGTAGTAGCAAACTTAATTTATCAAAATTGGGCTATTTTTCACTATTTTTGGCCTTCAAAGTAAGATATTTGCATAATTTTTGACAAGACATAACTTTCACCCCAATTATCTAAAATTTGCAAACTTTTTTTGAAATATATCAGAATTTCATAAAGAATCTAATTACAATTGTAGTTTTAATATTTGGATAGCATTTTTAACAAAATTCTAAAATTTGCCATGTGTTATGAATGGACTATTTAGGCTTCCAAACTTGCACAAATTGTAATTGACCTTATATATTTCTATGAGGGGGGCCTATGTTACAACACTAATCATTTTGGTGGTTAATCATGCAATTCTATAGTTATATTTTCTATTTTAAGATCATGTCTCTCACACTAAATCCCATCCATTTGAGCACTCTACATAATCCTCCTAATAAATGGAAAATCAAGTTAGAGTTTCTCAATGACTCATAAGAGACAAGATCATCTACATGAATTCTTATACATGAGAGAAAATATAGATTGAGAGGTAAAACAAAGATTGGTGCTTGCATGAATTAGGTGTTTTATTATCCAAAAAGGAATAAGACAAGATAGTTACACAATTGCTTGCCAAACAAAGAAAAAGTGGAAAAGGAAAGCTTATGTCACACACCATAAAGATTTCAAGTATAAACAAGGAAGTATTATCCTAAAAATATTCTCCCTAATAAACTTATGATAAAGTGTAAATATGATTTTACACCAACACCCCCCAAAAGTGCAACTTAGGGATATTACACACAAGCTAAAAGGAAAGAAAGATGGGTCTCGACAATAAAGGCCTGATTAGGTACCCATTTACAAACAAAGATCTCTCATAAGTAGAGAAAAGGAGAAAAACCCAATGGGAGAAAGCTCATCTCCAAAGAGAGAAAACACAAGATGAGAATGTACAACCTCCCCATAAGATAGGATGTAAAGAGAAGGTTTGGCGACACCCCCAGAAGTGAGAAGGATGGAACCCCATGCAAGGAAATACTCCCTCCCAAAATAAAAATGAGAAGAGAGACCATGTAGACACTCCTTAAGATGACTCCTACTATTAGGGTTAGGAGGTAGATATCTATCAGTTAAATGTAGATTTGAACAATAAAATAGAGAAATAGAACACACAGAAATAATGGACAGCAATAAGACAACACAAAGATTTAATGTGGTTCACCCAAAACTAGGCTACATCCACCAACAAGAGGGTCCAATATATATTAAACTTCCACCAAGAAACCTTTATAAAGACATGCAGTAACATCTGCAACTTGCAACAATGTTTTTCATCAAGTTTTAACACTATTATTTTTACACAACCTTTTTTTTGTGTGTACCCGCGACACTTACTGCATTTTTCCAGCCACAAAATTATAAATTTTGCTAATATTTTTCACACCCTGCTGACCTTAAAACTCATAATCGAGTGTCAGAATATATTCCCACACATGTCCCATTAATTACTAATGAAGTGTGGCCATTGGTTTTTACACGTGTACCCAATAACACTCTTCTTTTGGGCAGTTACATTTACTATTTTCAACCGTCTTATAATTTTATATTAAATATTGTAACTTTTCATTTCTAGAATTTAGAAATTTGTTTGTAATTGTCCTTTTAAATACAAGTGCAGCATAAATATTTATTAAGTGCAGCCAAATTTATTAAGTACAACAAAATTATTTAATGAAAAATAATATGAAGATTTTTGTGTCCAAGTCTGATCGGTCTCCATAACACAACAATCTCCCACTTGGAGACTGATCAGACTCCACTCCATACCATCTCCCACTTGGAGACTAATCATAACACCACTCCTCCTGCAACTCCCACTAGAAATAGGCACCTTGGACCCTACTGTTCTAGTTTAGTAAAATTTAACCTTGAAGACCAACTAAAACTGAAGAGAGCTCAACTTCTCCCTTGTCACCGCCTTCGTAAACATATCCATTGGATTTTCATCTGTATGAATCTTCTCTAGCCTTACCTATCCATCCTCCAATACTGACCGAATAAAATGATATCTCAACTATATGTGTTTTATTTTTGAGTGCAAGGCAGAATTCTTTGCAAGATGTATAGCATTCTGACTATTCGTAAAAAAGTAACTTTCAGCCTACTATTTGCCCAACTCTTCCATGAAAATTTGTAGACATATCATCTCTTTGCTTGCCTCTGTTGCAGCTACATACTCTACCTCCATGGTGGATAAAGAAACCACCTTTTGCAACCAAGAAATCCAACTTATGATTGTCCTACTTACTGTAAAACCATAACATGTGGTACTCCGCTTGGTATCAATGTCCCCTACCAAATCTGAGTCAACATAGCCCCTTAAATTAGTATTAGAGCCCCTAAAACATAAACATTTATTGGATGTACCTCTCAAATACCTAAGAATCCATTGTATCACATTCCAATGCTCCATTTTGGGATCACTCATATACCTGCTAAAAACTCCTATAACATGTGCAATATCCAGTCTCATGCATACCATGGTGTACATTAAAGTGCCTACAGTTGAATCATATGGAACCTTGGACATTTTTTCTTCCTCCTCTTGTGTCTTTAGACACATATCCTTAGTCAATTTAAAATGACTAGGCAAAAGTGTGTTGACAACTTTTGCATTCTCCATATGAAATCTCTGTAACACCTTTTCAACATAATCAACTTGAGATAGAAATAATTTTCAATTTTTCCTATTTCTTTTAATTTTCATACCAAGGATTTGTTTTGTTGCCCCCAAATCCTTCATGGCAAATGAATTTTCTAATTGTTGTTTTAACTCCTTTATGTGATCCATGTTAAACCCTGCTACAAGCATATCATCAACATATAAACATAAAATAATGTAGCTATCATCATCTAACCTCTTAAAGTAAACACAATGGTCTAAATTACATCAATTGTAGCCATGCTCATCCATAAAAATATCAAATTTAATATACCATTGTCGAGGTGCTTTCTTACAACCATATAAACTTCTCTTCAATCTGCAAACTTCTCTTCAGCATAATTCCCAAGTCTAGTTTTTTAGCAAGGAGTCCATTTCTTCTTCCTTTGCATGCTCCCACTAAACCTTGGCATCCACCTGCATAGATTCATCATAACATTTAGATTCACTAGCATTTGTTAATAAAATAGAATACAAAGAGGGAGAATTATTTTTTCGGAGCTCTACTTATCCTTGAAGATCGTCTAACATTCACTAGAGTTTATGGTATTTGTTGTTGTTGTTATTATGAAGCATGAGGAACCACTAGAACATCGCTGTTTGGAATATCATTCAGAACTACATAATCATTTGCTTTCTTCTCATGCTGCTACAACTGATCTTTGTACAACACCTTCTCATTGAATATGACATCCCTGCTTCTTATAATTTTCTAATTTTTAAAATCCCAAAACCTATAACCAAATTCACTAATGCCATATCCAACAAATATATATTTCTTTGACTTAGCATCAACCTTGGTTCTATTTTTAGAATCTACAAACCAAAGGTCTTGAGAAAAGAATAACTCACCTTCTTACCTATCCATGCTTCCTCTGGAATACCACAGCCCAAAGGATTAGAGGGACCTCTATTGATTAAATAAATAGTGGTATTAATAGCTTCTACCCACATGTTTAAAGGTAATGTAGTTTATGAAATCAAAATGAAAGTAGAAACAATAAACAAATGCATTAAACAAGTGTTATACCTTCAAATGTGATCCAAAAACCCAAGATAAGAAGGAGAGTAATGCACCCAAATAATCTAGCTTTTCCCAAGTTGATATAGATTAAATGTGGATTGCTTCTTGCTTGCTCAACACAATAAGATGAGGGATTGAATGATAGATTGATAGATTGGATAGAGATGAGAGATAAGGCTAGAGTGATTTTGGCATGGTAAGGGTAGGTTGAGAGATTTTAGAGGAATTTGGGAATAATAAGGATGCAAGAAGGAGTTATTCCAAATGGCTTAGATGAGAGTTTTGTTTATAGATTTTTGATAAAAGGATGGAGGGTGAGGATGGAAAGTTAAGATCAATGGCTAGGAATGTTTGACGATTACGGTTAGGATTAGAGTTGTAATCTTGTGACAAGTGTCACAAGAAGGTTGGATGAGAGAGAACAAGGGTTGGGATTTGGTCAATGGGATTGGAGGGCTTTCATTATTTGTAAATTTTAAATTCACATGGGGAAAGGTGATGAGGATTAGAATGAATTAAAAAATTATTTTTGGGAAGAGTGGATATGACAAGTGAATTAAAAATTCATCTCATGGGGGAGTGCAAATTAAAAATTCAAGTTTATGTGGAAGTGTGAAGGTTGAAGGACACTTGTACACTTACATATGTAAGATGGTGATAATTGAGTTGGTGGGTCATGCAAGGAAGATGTGACCTTTTAAATAAAAAAAATTAAATTTTATTCAAAGTGTGTGGGAGGATGGGTTAAGCAAGGTTTAATTAAGTGTTTATCTTAATTAATTTAAGTTTAGGGGATAGGTAGGCTAGGGTAGCTAATTAAATAATTGCTATTTAATCAACTAGGATAGGTTTAGGTTGATTAGTAGGGTAGATTAATTAAATAAGTATGGTTTATTTAATTAATAAGGATTAGGGAGATGGACAAATTAACTAAATAAATAATGAGAATATTTATTTAATTAATGAGGGATAGTGTTGTAAGGTATAGTGATAAATTAAATGAATTAATTGATCACAAAAGATGGATAAATGGTTAAGAGTAGATGATTAGGGATAAATTAATTAAATAAAATAAATTTATTTAATTAATAGGAGGGATAATTGGTGGTGTAGAGATACGGGAAATTGGTTTGCGGAGTAAGTGAATTTTAGGTGTCTACATTTGCCCCTCTTTGAAATGGTGTTGCGGCTAAGTAACATTATTTCAAAGAAGTTAAAATATAGAGTTGGATTGGATAGAAAAAGGTTTTGGCTTAGAAGAATGAGGTAAGGTTTAGGAATGATTGGTAACGGTGAAGGTTTAGAGATGATTGGTAAGGGTGATGCCCCCTCAAGAGGACAGGTGGGTTGCAAAAACACGGGTGTGCTCTCGAAATGGATGGAACAAATTGGTAGAAGTGGTTCGAGGATAAGGGGTGAGATGAAAGATTGATGATTTTGAGTAGATTGGTTGATGGATGATTATTGTGCTGAGAATGATTTAGAGCAATCCTAGGTTTGTTATAGCAAAGTGGATATTTTCACCAAGGTATAGAAGACCAGGGTGATGATGTTTATCCAACATTTGCATGGACTAGACACGCAAACAAGAGGGTGATCCCATGCATGCCCAAGATAGTACAATCTTGTCCAAACGAGGGAAGGGGACTCATAACATAAGCCCTTCATACAAAAAATGTATGATGAACCTTAGATCCACAAGGTCAATATGCTAGAACTGACCCTACAATCCACAAGATATGAATACTAGCTTGGAGTAATGAAACCAACCCACAAGCATAGCATACAAAAGCAAGACTATGACCCATTCCATATGTTTTCACCACATACCATGATATAGTGAGATCAAGGTAGTTTTGATGTGATCTTCGAATAGGACAAAAGATAAAAATAAAAAATAAAAAGACCAACGAACCAAAAAAATAGCCATTGTATCTCTTGCCAAGATGGATGATGATTTAATTATTGGATCATGCTCATTGTAGGAACGATATATCCTAGGGCATGGTTTTGATGGTTGATGTTGTTGGGTTGATGCAAGATATGATGGTTACAAGTTGTGGTCCATGTTGATTTGATAGCTGATGATTTTTGTTAAGGGATGATGCTTTGATAGGTAATGTGATGCTTAGAATATCATGTTTGGATCTAGTGTAAGCTCAATGGGTAGGGACCATCCAAGTAGGTTGGATGGGTGCATCTTATGTACCTGAGCACTGGAAACTTCCTTCGTAATCTAGACTTCCTACATACCTTGTATCCACGGGATCAAGGCACGTAAAGATGTGGGTGGTAATGATATGTAGTTCTGGTAAGACTTGATGATGTGGGGATGGTTCAGGATGGATGTGATGATCTTGGAAGATGATGTGTTGGATGATTGAGGATAGATGTGATGATGTGGGATTATTTTTGGGATTTTTGTAATTTTTTTATTTTTTTTAGATTTTCATGATTTTTGTGATTTTGGATAGGGAATGGTTTATTATGATGGTAGCATTAGATTTCGTTTGGATAGCCTTTGTGCTAGATACCAATGACAAGGGAACACCAAGTCTAGAGGTGAAGGTGATGGGGTTGGATTGGGGGATTGACGATGAAAGGATAATGGATAGGATATTTTTGATAGATAGATAGATAGATAGATAGATACATGCAGATAAGGGGTGGGATGGGGGATAAAGGATCAGTGGCTAGGATCAGGTAGGGATACATGATAAGTAGATGGAGGGATTGGTAATGGAAGGTGATAGAGAGGAGATTCATGATAGATGGATTGGAAGATAGAGATAGGGATGCAAGATAGATGGATGGGAGATGGGGATAAGGATTTTCTCCAAGGGCTAGGTTGCAAGGAATCATATGCCCCAATGCTTAGAATTTTGCATGATGGGTTCACGTTTGAATGGATGGACTTTGTAGTAGATGGATAGAGGATATGCTTGGAAAGGGAGTATGCCAAGAGGTGTCCAAAGCATGTTTTTGTTATTTTTCCCCGTGTCTTTATCAAGATCAAAGGAGGAAGATATAGTAGATGGGATGGATGGGAAATGATAGGATAAATAGGGGGATAGTGGATAGGAATATGATAGGATAAGGATACATGGATATAATATGAAAAAGGATGTTATGGATGTGGATGATTTTGCCCCCAAGTGTAGGTACGAATGGATGGGAAAGAGATTATACATGACACCCACAAAGGGTTTTCATCATGGTACTTTCCCAAGGCGCCACAAGGAGTGGTTTTCATCATGGTACTTTCCCAAGGCGTCGCAAGGAGTGGTTTTCACCATTGGACGGTTTTTTTGTCTTTACTATTTTCTTGATTTTTTGATTTTTGACTTTTTTAATGGAATGGGGACTCTAGCATCTGTTTCCATAGCAAGGAGAAGATAGTCCCATGTTGGATAGTTGTGAGGTAGATGGATATAACATTATGCGCATGGATGTTGGTAGATAGGAGAAGATGGAATGGATGGCAGATAGTGGAATATGTGTATTATGCAAATTATGATATGCATTATGCAAAAGCATGAACCATAGGAATGTGATGGGGGAGATATGTAAGATAATGGATGAAAGATGGAGATATGGGGGTATGTGGGAATGTCATGTGGTGGAGGGAAACCAAGACCAATGGTTGCACACACCATGGTATATTTTGAAGCTTATGTTTTGGATGTGGAGTTGGGAGTAATGGGGATCAGGATAGGGGATTTTTGGATGGCCGATTTGGGGTTTTAGGGACCCAAATAGACTTAGGATTTGAGGTATTTTTATATGGTGAGGGGGATGTTTGGGATTTTGGGGTGCATTGGGAGGTGGATGCCTCATTTGCTTTGATTGATCTTTGCTTAGGGACCCACACCATTTTTGTTTTTGCTTTTTCTTTTAATGGTGTGGGTTTTGATAGCCTTTTGGATTTTTCATTTTTATTAGGAGGGATAATATCTTTAGGCTTTTGTGCTTTATGAGTCAAGGCATTCAAACTATTACTTTTGAATTCCATGGATTTGGATGAAGATTCATGTTTGAATGATGTGTGCTTTTGTTGGTCTTGATTGGGAATTTTAGGGGATTTATGGGTGGAGGGGTTAAAAGTGGATTTATGGATAACTGGATGAGGGGATTTGAGGATAGGGATATTAGGAGTTAGGAGGATGGGCGGATAAGAGGATTTGTTGATAGGGATGTTTAGCATTGGTAGGATAGGAGGTAAAGTGGATTTAATAGGGATATTTGGAGTTGGAAGTAGTGGAGGTAAATTTGATGGGGGAAGATGTATGGTCACATGCTTTTGAAAATGATATGATGATGGAGGAGGGATGGTGACATATGATTTGGAGGTGCGATGAGGTGCACTGGATTTGGAATTGGATGAATGGATTTTGGAAGATGGTTGGATGTTACCAACATGTTTAGACTATTTACCTTGGGATGTATAGCCAAGGCCATTCGAGGATGGCTGGAATATCATGTGGATGGGCTCTAAGATGCCTTTTTCGTGAAGGCCTAAGCCTTTGCCTTGATAGTTCATATGTTGGAGCATGCAATATGCAATGGGATGTTTAGTGCTCTAGAAACAAGACATGAGTCCATTATTTGTTGGAGAAGGATAGGTGGTGGATGGAAGTTGTTCAACTCCTACGAGGGAGTCACTACGGATGAAGGTGCTTTGTCCAAGTGAATAGAAGGATGGATTTGGGATGGTATTGGTATATGGAGGTAAAGGATTAATGGGGGATGGTAAAGGGGTGGTAGAAGATGGTGTGGGCTCAATAAGTTGATCAATAGATGGGAGGGGATCGGGGATGGGATTAGATGGGATAGTTAGATCTTGATTAGGAGAAGGGGTTGATGTTTCAACATGATTTGGATTTGATTCTTGACATAGCTCGTGTGTTTGGATAGAATTGGAAGTGACTTGGATGGTGATGGTAGGTTCTTGGATGTATGTGATAGGTGCTTAATTTATGGGTTCTTCAACATGGCTATATGATGGTTCTTGAATTATGATTGGAGATTGTTCAAGAGGCTTGATGGGTGTTGGATTGCATGAGGGTGTTTGATTCCTTGATAATAGCCAATGGATGGCATCCTTCATGAGTGTATGGGTTGAAGAACAATATAAAGGATGGATAGTAAGTGTGGATGGTGTAGGATTATGATTGGGAATGGATATTTGGGTGATGAGTTTAGGTAGTGATGGTTCTTGGATGGGTTCAAGGATAGGTGTTGGATTAGATGGTGGTGTTGGAGGTGTAGAGAATTTGGGGGATTCTATAGCTTTGATTTCATTTTTTTTTTTATGTTCTTTGGAGGAAATCCCACAAGGATTCTTTGGATATCGTGGGCTTAGGATTTGGAAGGTTTGATGGTGGATTAGATGGTGTATGGGTGATAGGGATTGGTGGACCAGGAGATACATACGGTGATGGATTAAGGGTGATAGGGTTGGAGAGATATTGTGGTGGGGGTATTGGAGGATAGGGATTAGAGGATGAGAGATTCATATGGGGAATTGGTTGTTGATATAAGCTTTGGATTTTGGATATAAGTTGTGCTAGATTGGTGTTCCCTTGATCAAAGTTAGCTTGAAAAAGGTTGGGCGATGGATAAGTTGGAGGTATTGATTGGTTGGGTAGGTATGATGGCATGGATGTATAAGGGGATGAAGATTTATATGAGGGTAAAGGTTGATATGATGAAGGTTGATGTGATGAAGGTTGATATGATGTGGATGGGGATGAAATGTAAGATGTTTGTTGATATGATGGAGGTTGGTTAGGGCTTTGGGATTCCCCAATGATGAGGTGTGCTAAGGGGATATCTTTGATGTCATTTTTTTATTTTTCCTTAGCATTGGGATCCACGTTCTCATAGATTTTTCTAAGTCTTTGTAATTGTTGCATTTCTACATAAGAATCCATGTTGTTGGAGAGGTATGGGATGAAATGGAAGATAATGGATGATTGTGGTTTTGGAGATCAAATGTCAAGACCTTAGAATGATTTGTTTTGATTTTGATTTGATTGATGCTTCTCTATGCTTAAGGTAGAATAAGTACACTTAGGCAATAGAGTTGATTGGGTTGATTATTGCTGACTTCCTTAAGATAGATTAATGATCACAAGCAAGTTTTGACAAAGGTTGATGATGATCAACTAAGGTCTTGATTTTTTGATTGGGTTGATTTGGATTTGGATTTTGATAATGGTGTTGGGGGATTTTGATAATGATGTGGGTTTTGGATGAAAGGTTGATGGAGGATGAAGGATACTAAGTCCTTAACCAAGGTTTGATTTGCAAAGCATGATTTGTTAATTAAGGATTAGGAATTGGAGTGGACAAAGAATGATAGATGATTGATGTTGGATTTGATTTTGGATTTGATTTTGGATTTGATTGGAATGAAATTAATCAAATGGATGAAAGAATGGGATTAAGATGATGATAATGAGTTGGATTAAGGATGATGAGGATGATTATGACTAGGGATGAAGTGGATTATAATGAATTTGATTAAGCTCAAATAAAGGGATTAGGTAAGCTCAATTGATGGGATTCTTGGCAAGCATGCAAATACTTCAAACAAGAGAACACAATGGCCAAAGTTTTCTTTTGTGAAAGATTTATGAAGAATGCACAACCTAAGGCAAAGCAAGGACAATACTTGTTGAGTTCTTACACCAACAAGTAGAGGGATTTTATCTTCTAAAACAATGGTTCGTAGTGGGGGTACATCCAAGGGATTGGCACCTTACGAGCATCTGATAAACCACTTAAGGTTTTGACTAGCTCTACTAGGAGTTTCATATACACAAAGGTACTACTTCCTTTCAAGCTAGCACTAAATGGTAAGCACTCATATCGATTTGGACTTGGCTTTCACCTTATCCTATTTTACATATAGCGGATCGGATGAAAGTACCGCTTGGGATCTCCAATGAGCTCTCCATATGGATGTGTCTCAAGGGCAGGCCCACTTTCTAAAAAGAAAAAGAGGATAGAACCATTTCTCTTCACCCAAGATCATTTTGAAGGCAAGGGCAGAGGATACTTTGATTCTACCTTATGGGATAATATAAACGTGCAAGTGCACAAGACACGGCAAACAAAAGCTAATGTTCGTTTTAAACCCAAATTGAAATGTGCCTAAAGTTGTTTGTTGCAAGCAATGATTAATTTTATTGCACCAAAGTCAAATATTGTTTATACTAAGCACACAAAGGGTTCTTTTTAGGTACACCAAAATGAAATGTTTGTTTGTAGATTGTTTGTCAAGTAAATGTTATTTTTAGTGCACCAAATTCAAATGTTTGAAGCAAGAACAAGGGATCTTTTTAAATGCACCAAAATGAAATGTTTGAAAGATTGTTTGTTGTAAGCAATGATTAATTTTAGTGCACCAAATTCAAATGTTTGAAGTAAAAACAAGGGTTCTTTTTAAATGCACCAAAATGAAATGTTTGAAGATTGTTTGTTGCAAACAATGATTAATTTTAGTTGCACCAAAAGAAGATGTGTCTAAGCTACTAAATCCCTGCAAAGATGTTGGTAGTTTGATGATGTACCACAAGTGAAGGATCCAGACCTGGCATGTCTGCATAAGTCCATACAAAATTTATAGCTCTTCTCATAAAAAATGCTGTGAAGTTTCTTCGTTCTTGCTCTGATAGTGATGCTGCCAAAAAAGTGATCTTCAGATTCTGCTCTGTTCCCAAGTTCATGTCTTGTGATTTTTCAACTAGCACAATTGATTTCTCATGGTAATCAGTGGCAACAGGAAGATCAAATCCCCCATCCTCAGGTGCCTTAGAGAGGTTTTCACCTTCGGATACGTACTTTATTTTTACCTTTTCACGGTCAAGAGGTGCCTTTCAGTTTTCACCTAGTGACCTATTTTGTTGAATTTTATTTATTTCACTTTTGCGACTGAAGGATTTGATACTTCCACCAAAATATGCTAGTTTAGGTAAATCCATCATGAAACCTACTTTATGATCCCCCAGTGCAATACCTTGTCTCAAACCCATGAATTCTGTAATGGCTTCATCATTTTCAAATGTATCTAATATCGGTGCCCCCTGTTGGTCCCAATCGATGAGGTCAGGATATACAAGTGAAAGGCTAATGGAGGAATCATGATGGCTAGAGGAGGTTGTAGAAAACATGAAGATGGAATGTTCTTGAAAGAGGTCGGTGATATGAAGGGAGGAGTCATCGATAGTATCTGAATTAGAAGTCTCTCCTACCGAAGAAGGTCCAACGTCAGTATCAGAAATACACTTAATGTCTTTGGGTCGCGGTACCTCCAGTTGGTAACCAAGGCCTTGCTTATTAAACTTCTTAAACACAATAATGGGCTCAGTAGGTCCTTGTTCCTGTGATCCCAAGCCGCCATGTCCTTTATAGCCCATGTTCTTTACGATACGAAACCCATTGTTGTATCACTCTACTTCAAGTTGGACTTGGTCATTTTCATCAAAGAATATCCAAGAGTTTATATCATCAATGTCTTCATCATCCAAGAATCCACCTTTAATGAACACTGTAGGGGGAGCTTTGATAACAGCGGAGGATGAAGTTGGCTTGGATGTAGAGGGCTTACTGTGGGATTTAGGAGATAATGGAAGGGTACCAACGCAACAGGATTCTTGTAATTTGTATTCACCAAGGCCATGTTCGGTATATTTGATATGGAGGTTGGAAGCGGCTTTACTAGATGAGGGCTTGAGGAGGTCGGATGGGTTTATATAGGATGAAGATGGATATGCCTCAGTGTTGATAGGAATGCGATTCAGACTCTGATATTTAGCTTGAAAGGCACGGCAAAACTCAAATGGATTGGGATCAGCTTGAATGGTAACCTCAACACCCTTATGTGGAAATTTAAGGCATTGGTGGTATGTGGAGGGAACTGCTTTAAGGGTATGGATCCAAGGGAAACCAAGGATGATGTTGTAAGGAAGATCAATATCAAGGACTTGACAGCAGGTTTCTGTAATGACCGACCCAACTTGAATAGGCAATAAGATAATCCCTTTGGTATCTCTTTCAGCATCATCATATGCTCTGATGGTAATAACCTTGGAGGCGTTAACATCTTTCTCAGAATATCCCAATTGCTTGATAAGTTTCAAAGAGCATATATTAAGACCAGCTCCCCCATCTATCAAGACTCGTTTGATACGGCGTTGTTTAAAAAATATTTCAATATGGAGGGCTTCGTTATGTGAAGGATGAATGGAGGGCTGAAGATCTTTGTCAGAAAAGGTTAAGTGACAAGGAGCTGCAATGCTAGTGACCATAGATTGGAATTGTGTGATATTATTATTAGGCACCGAAGACTCTTGTAAGGCTTTATCAAGGATAGCTTTATGTGTGGGGGATATGCGGAGCAGCTCAAGAATAGATATGTGCGCAAGTGTTTTGCCAAGGTGATCCAAGAGGTTATAGTCAGAGAGAGGTCGAGGAGGATGTGGAGGTGCTCCTTGAATGGTAACTCGACCTCTTCGCGTGGTTACGGCACAATCAGGTGCTCTCCCTTGGACGGTAATGGTAGAAATGCGAGCATGGTCAATGCGGCCAATGGTAGACGATTCATAGTTATACCGAATAGCATTTCCAGCATGAAGATTATTTGTCTGATCATGAGATGGAAGTGGATTCTTGAAAGTCTCTAGATCATAGTTTGATGTTGATTGTTGGGCAGGTTGAGTCATTGAAGGTGTAGAGGCTTGTGTTGGTGTAGAGGCTACTTGAATGTTGATGGGAGCTCTCATTGTTTGAATATTCTTTGCGTCTACAATACCATCATTGACAACATTCTTGTTCTTGTTCCAAAAGCGAGACTTATCATTGGAATTTTGGGGAGAATCTTTGTTGTCGCGAAAGATCTTGATAGTTCCCTTAGCAATTAAGGCTCATTCAATGATAACTCCTTTGGAAACTAGTTCGTCAAAGGTGCTAGCACTTTGCAATTGTAATTGGAATGATAGCTCAGGATGCAGATTTTGAACAAAGATGTCAAGCTATTGTTTCTCAGGTATTTCCCATGCCAATTTGCTAGCCATATTACGCCATCATTGAGTAAATGAGGAAAAGGTTTCGCCATGGCGCTGTTTGTTGTTGACAAGGTCATTCATGTTTACCTCATGTTCAATGTTGAAGGCAAAATGTGATCGAAATTTATTTGCCAATTCTGAAAAAGTCTTAATTCCTGGAGGTAAATGAGAAAACCATTCGAGAGCTTGTCCTGCTAAGCTTCAAGGAAATAGTCTCAAAAGATATGTATCATCATAGGCAACATCGAGACATTCCACGAAAAAGGCTCAAAGATTGTCGTCCGAATTTCCTTTTCCTTTGTACTTATCAAATTGTGGGGTTTCAAAATGTGGTGGAAAAGATACCATATTAAGAGACTTGTCAAATGGATAGGCGCATATGTGTTCAAGAGAGAAAGGTTTCTTGCCTTGTCCTACCGCTTCATTGATCATTTGTTGAACATCTACTGAAGATAATTACCGTTGTTGCGAAGGGGATGGAGTATGGTATGAGATATATTGTGGTTGTGGTTGTGGGATATATGGAGTGATGACTGTTTGTTGAGGTTGTGTACCCACAATGTATGTCAAAGGATTGGTATGTGACACGTATGTGTTGGAGGATTGCTGTCCTTGAGACCCAAGCGGCAATTGGGTGTGCATCACATGGGAAGTGGATAGCGGATTGATAGTAGCGGATGGTTGAGAAGTTGGGATTGAATTCATGACATGGTAAGTGATGGAAGGATTGGTAGATACAACAGAAGGATAAACATTTGGGTTTGAATTTTGGACAATATGAGGATTGGTATGTGTCATGTGTTGGGTGATATTAGGGAAGCCTTGGGTAGCATAAGATGGATTGAGGGTGTGTGAAGGATTGGAAGAATACGACGACATGGATGTAAGTTGATCAACATAAGTGATCTTATTGTTTGGATTGGCTTGAGAAATGGGGGGATCACTCATGTCAATGAGACTAACGTTGGGATTATATGATAGCATGGAGGGATTAGCAGTTGGTGTATGGGATATGGTATTCGTATGAGATGTAGTAGATGGTAATGGGTGTGAAGTTTGGACAATAGGTGTTGTTTGCATACTATGAGACATGGGAATAGCTTGTGATGCTTGAAGTATTTGCGCTTGAGTTACATGGACAGCTTATGTTACTTGAGGCATGGAAACAGTCATGGTAGGAGGAGAGATATGTTGAGGAACATGGAAAGGTGGAATGTTGAGATTTTGTGACATGAGAGGGAGCACATTAGTTGGCACTATCAATGGTTCTAAAGTATGCTCCGATCGTGGTGGCTCAAATGAAGCAACAATAGGCAATGAGGACGATGCTTGTGATATAATAGGAGATGATGTGACTATAGTAGATGGTGTCTTGGCAACAACAGCAGTAGTGTTGGGATCTTGCTCTCTAATAGCGGATATGTCAAAGTCCTTTGGTAGTTTAGCACCCATTCAAGCAAGTTGCAGAAAGAAATGATTAGGCTCAGATGTAATGAGTCTCTCAACTTGGTCCCATACATGGGTATCTTGAAATTCTGATGAGTCGTCTTGAAATTGTTCTTCGAAAGTTTCCAAGGATGGTGTAGGTTGCATTCGTTGTGAAGATGACTCGCCAATAGTGTATCCTTGAGGTGTGAACATATGAGGAGGCATACCAGTTGTGAATTGAGTTGCATCCTTAAGAGGTGTTGATTTGAATTGTTGCTTCTCATCTTGCAATTTGGCTTCCATTTCAGCTCTCAATTTGGCTTCTATTTCAGCTCGATATTGACTCCTAGTTTGAGGCATGATGTTGATGATGAAGTTGAGCTTGTCAAAGTTTTGAGACCCAAAAGATGATAGTTGGCTGGTTGGTTGATTGGTTGCTGGTTTTGGGTTGTTGGTTTTGCTAATTCGCTTGATTGTTTTGTTTTGGTTGAGTTGTTGTTGTTGAGTTGTTGTTAGTTTTCCCTAGAGGATAGCTCAAACACTCAAGGGAAAGTTTGTTTGCTAAAGTTGCTAAGCTGCTGATCTTGTTGAAGCTGAAAGCTGAAAGATGATGTTTGTTATTTTGAAATGATTGAGTTGATGTCTGATTTGCTGGTTTGGGTCTCAAAAAGATGAAAAGCTCATGGGTTGTGATTGATTGATAAGCTCAAAAATAGGAGACAAAGTCCAAGGATTTGCTGTTGATCAAAGAGAAGTCTGAAAGCTGATGTTTAAAACTTAAGCAAGCTGGATCTGTGGCTAATTCAGCTGAGGCACTAAGATTTGTAGGTATTTTAGCTACAGGCGACTGATGATAGCTCAAATGCGACTCAAAGGATGCCAAAGGCTATCAATGATAGCTTAAATGCGATCCGGTTTAGTTTCGACAGGAAATCACAGTGCTAACCAGAAGCGATTGCTTTGCCAAAGGTGATGACTATTGGTTTGAAAGAAGTTTCTTGTTGATCAAAAGTGACTCAGATTTCCCTAAAGGCGACGGTCTATTGTTCAAAGGTGAGCTCGTTCAGACAGAAGGTGACTAACTGCGGCTTAAAGGTGATCTTGTTCAGACAATATGCGATCAACTGTGGTTTAAATGCTATTTTGTTCAGGTAATAGGCGATCAGCTGTGGTTTAAAAGTGACGCTGTTCAGGCAATATGTGACCAGTTGTGGTTTAAAAGTGACGCAGTTTAGACTATATGCAGGCAGCTGTTGTTTAAAGGCGGCACAGTTCAGTCTAAAAGCAGCTCTCTACAGTTCAAAAGTGATGTCTGTTATCTGTGCGGGTAGTTTAGGTTCAAAAGCGACTGTGTTTGTCAAAAGGATGTCTGATTTGCAATTTTTTCAGCAAGAAAACAGTGATTACAGTCACTCACACTCACAACAGTCACCAACTGATACAACCTAGGCTAGGAAAGGACTGTATCCATTGAATTCCCTGGCTGTACCTATTCAAAGCAGATAGCTTCAGGATCTTGGTAGCACCAGCTCCCCTCCATGGCACTCACTTCTCACGCATACCAAGTTTCGAGCTTCCTATAAGGCTTGTCCCCACACCAAACCTTAGGATTGTCCTTGCTATCTCTACTAAGAACCACGTGAATCAGAGCCGTTTCAAAGGTCCCACCTTTTGCGTCAATAGATAGAAGGTTTTTGGCTACTACACAAAGTTGCTAATAAGGCATCCGTTCGGGTGGCTATACATGCGGCAACGCTATTCTCCGTTATGGAGTCTCCCAGCCTGCAAGGGTTGTGCCTTGGAGGGTTTTGGGGGAGGTTGGCTGTCGGTATAACGCAACAACACCCATTGTTTGTGGCTTTCGACACAAACACTTTTCTTATATAGCAGTTCGGAAGGACTTGGCTTTAGCCCGTTACCACTTGGGTCGTATCCCTTCTCACACCGGGAAGGCAGGCCCTCTAAAGATAATAACAAGTTCTCATACACCCAAGATCCATTTGATAGGCAAGGGGAGAGGATACTTTTGTCATTAAATTTGGGTTACAATCAAGCACATGCAAGCAATCAAAAAAGATAAATCAAGCACGGAGCAAGCAATGATTCATTTTAAGCACCAAGCCCAAATGTTCCTAATTTAGTGATAAACCACAAATCTTGGACCGATCGAACCTGCAACAGATATGTCAGTAGTTTGATAACCTCCTTTTCTTGGACAAATCGATAAGATGCTACACAAATACCCAATTAATAGCCAAGAAAACAAATTGCAGTTGAAACAAATTAAAAGTGACAAAATTTTACCAGATGCGATTCATTGTTGATCAGAAGTGATCTGTAGTTTGCGACAGGCGAGATACTGCAGATCATATGCGACACAAAAAATACAATATGCGGCTCCTGTAAGCTTGTAAGCAACGCGGATAAATCTAGAAGCAATCGATTGCAGCCTAAAAGCGATCTGTATCTGCAAAAAGATAGTTGAAACACAAAACCCTATTCTTCACAGGCGAGCACTATCAATTCATAAGCGACGCACATCAGTTTAAAAGCGGCTATTGTCTGTTCATAAACAATGCACATCAAATAAAAAGCGACCACTGTTAATTCATAAGCGACGCGCATAAGGTTAAAAGCGATGACTGTTATTTCAAAAGCGATCTGAATTAAAACAGAAGCGATCACTGTTAGGTCATCAGTGATCAATACAGTTTAAAACCAACAACTGACAGTGAAAACACACAGACGAGTTCTATTGAGACAAAAGCGATGCATATCATACCAGAGGCAATCACTATCGGTGTAAAGGCGATCCAGAAAGCAATAAAAGCAGCCGATTCCAGTGTAAAAGTGATGCAAAGATACCGAAAGTGGCTGATTTTTGCTCAAAAGCGACTAGAATTTACCGTAAGCACCTGCAAAATCTGATCTTCAAAGAAATAACTCTAAAAAATGAAGTTAATCAAGGACGTGAGTCCCACCAGGCATGCCAAAATGTGATAGGTGAGAAGTCAGGTTTAGAAGATCAAGCATAGCCATGAAACCCTAACCCTACCATCATCAAAGAATCTAATCTAAATGAAATCAAAGAGTAATGCAATTCAAGCATAACATCACCTAGACCGTGCGATTCCTTGTTTAAGAGATGTGGACTGCTTCTTCAACAATGAACAATTGCAAAAGCTGAAAGCTGCCATGATGAATGATAAAAAGCTCAAATGAATGCTCAAGATGCTCAAGATGATAATGTAGGTGCTATATGATTGCTGGATGTCTCATATGGAATGAAAGGGTGTTTATATAGAACTCAACCAAGATCAATCAATGGTGGAGATTCAAAGGCTATATGAATGGCTAGGATTGAAAGATACTAAATTTAGGTCCCATTAGTTGTGCATGTGAAGGATATGAATGAAAGTTGTATAACAACACATGATTGACTGGACAAGTGTTGGAATATGATAAAAGATGAGTGTTTAATTCAAATAAAATATTTGAATTAGTTGGGATATGAGTTGGATATTAATTAAATAAATTAAATTTATTTAATTAATAGGATAAATGAATATAATGGGATAAGATATGATGTGGAAATTAATTAAATAAATAAAATTTATTTAATTAATTGGGATGAGGATAGGATATGATTGGGATATGATGTGGAAATTAATTAAATAAATAAAAATTATTTAATTAATTGGCTAAGTGGGATGAGGATGGGATTTTAATTAAATAAATACAATTTATTTAATTAATTGGCTCAATGGATAATGGTTTAACAAGTTGTTGCTAGACATGGACAAAGTTGGGACAAATTTGGGTGTCTACAAGCCCTACCCAAGCAATCCATTAAATCTTCTATTCTAGGCATTGGAAATCTATACCTGATAGTGATTTTATTAATGGCCCTGGAGTCAGTGCATAGCCTCCATGTACCTTCCTTCTTGGGTGCAAGTACTACAAGTACTGCACATGGACTAATACTCCTCTTGATAAGTCCTCTATCCAACAAGTCTTGGATTTGCCTTGCCACTTCTGCATTTTGCTCTAGAGTCAACTTGTAGGCTGCTTGGTTTGCTAGGGTGGATCCAGGGATGAGATCAATGCAATGACTAATCTCCCTCTTTGGTGGAAGGGCATCCTTGCCTTCATCGGCTATCACATCCTGAAACCTCTCCAATAGTTCTTCCACTTCCTTTGGTCCAATCCTCCTAAGAGGTTGTTGCACTTTGACCTTCTTGGGATTCACATCCTTGGGCTTGATGACTACTACAAAACATGGCACTTTCTCTTCCTTGAGGTTAGCCAAAAACTCTTTTTCACCTACCAACATAAGTGAACTAGAAATGACTTTCTCTTTGCAATCATCAATCAAAGGAGTCATTGTAAACTTTTCACCATTCTTGGACAAATGAATTACATTGTTCTTACCATTATGTTGGGCACTTGTGTCATGTTGCCAAGGCCTTCCAAGAAGAAGGTGGCATGCATCCATATCCACTATCTCACAAAGAACCTTATCATGATATTCACCTATCTTGAATTCAACCCAACATTGCTCTTTCACCACAATTTGTTGTTCCTTGGTTAGCCAAAAGACTCTATAGGGGTTAGGATAAGGCATTCTTTCCAATCCTAACTTAGTCACCATTTCATTAGAAGCCAAATTTTTAGAAGAACCTGAATCTACTATTACCTTGCAGACTTTTCCTTTCAGCTTGCAAGTGGTTCTTAACAAGTTGTTTCTTTGGGGCTGCTCCTTGGTGGCTGGCATGATGAGTGACTTGTTAAACATAATGCATTCTCCACTCTTAGGTACTGCAAACTTGGAAGAGGTTGTGTGGTATGATGTGGTGCTTTGACAGTCTTCTTCTTGAAGGAGTTGCACCCTTCTATCTTTCTGATTTGCAGCAATGTTTCCCATCTTCTCCAGGCATCTAAAGGACTGATGTCCAATCTGATTGCAAGAGAAACACCTTCCAGTAAACACATTGGGACCTCTGCCCCCACTTCTTCCTCTGCCATTACCTCTCCCTCTAAACTGACCCTTATCAGCACTGTTTTTATCAGCCTACCCTTGGCTGCCTTCTTGTGATCCGCCACCTTGGAGTCTAGAGAAATTATCTCTGTTTTGAAATCTGCCCCTGCCCCTAAAGTTCTGATTTCCTCTGCCTCTGTTGCTGCTGTTAAAATCCCCTTTTCTTCTCTTCTTATCCTCAATCCTTAGTGCCATTTGAAAACACTTATGGACTGTCTCCGGGTTAAAGAGAGTTAATTCATCTTGAATGGAGAACTTGAGGCCATTAAGATACCTTGTAAGCTTCTATTTTTCATTCTCAGGCATCTTGGCTTTCAATGTCATCTTGTGAAACTCCTCTGTGTAGGTGCTCATGTCCATGTCCTTCTGTCTCAAGTTGTGGAACTTCTTGTTCAAGTTGACTTCATAATCCTCAGGGACAAATTGCTTCTTGATTTCAAGTACCATCTTCCTCCATGTAGAGATAGGATTCCTATCACCTTCTATCCTCTCATTTTGAATAAAGTTCCACCAACTCAAGGCTGGCCCTTTCATTCTTGATTTGGCAATCTTCACTTTCTGATTTTCTGCCACTTCTTCACACTCAAAATAGTTCTCCATTGCCTCAATCCAATCAAGGCACTCCTTTGTATTCATCTTACTAGGAAACATAGGTAAGTCTGCCTTGGTGTCCTTCCTACTCAACTTTCCAAGTGCATCTAGGAATTGTCTCTCTGACATGCCTCCTTGTGGCTCTTCCATTGGCACTTCTTCTTCCTCATCTTGATCCTCTTCATCTGAATCCAAGATGACCTCTGGCTTCTTCTTCTTGTCTTTATCTTTATCCTTCTTCAACTTTTCTATCTCAGCCTCCATCCTTCTGTTCTTGGCTGCTTGCTCTCTCACCATCTTTGCCAATTCGGCATTTGTCACCTTTGAAGGAATTTCCTCCTCTTCTTCTCTATCTCCCATCTCTTTGATGGCTCTAATACCACCTGATGCAGATTGGCACAAGGGAAGCACAACACAAAGAAAGTTTGTTCTCCTTAGCCCACTCACCCACTTCACTTCTTCAATCCAACACAATCAAAGGCACATTCCAGGGTATATGAAGGATTTATTACCTAGGCTCTTGTCCAACTCTCAAGAGTATGTCTACACCTTCATGTAAGTCTATAAACACCTTTCTGACAGTTGGTTTGGTTCCCAACTTCCCAAAACTCTCCAACCTATACCTTGACTAGTAAGGCTACTAGCCCTCCAAACTAGGTTTTCTTCACACAACTTGACAAAATCCCAAAGGACTAGGCAAACAAATGATGGTTTTAGATACCCTTTATGGGACCCTATCAAACGCCCAAGTCTCTTGTTCCAACTCTACTCCAGCAATCCAGAACACTCATTAGGTCTCTAGGCCTAATTGACCAGGTTAGGGCTAGGTTACAAAGTAAGTGCTCAAAATTGGGTGCATAGGTCAGGGATAGGAATTTGGAATGTTTCTACCATGTCCCTACAACACAAAACCATCATTTATTTGCTCACCCTATCAGGATTCTATCATCTACAACCTCAAATAGCATGAATTTGGTCAAATACAATGAAATACTTGACCTAGGGCATCACCTTAAAAATAGAAGACTGCCTTTCCCAGTAAAAAGCTTTTGGAATCAAGTAGTATACACCCCTAGCCTACATTTCACCGAGTGGCATGAAATTTCATCAGTGGGAATGCATTCTAGGGCCAAATTTGTGGGACCTAGAAAACAGGGTTTCTAGACCTGTTTTGAAAGAAAAATCAATAACTTGTGACTCCGACCACTTCAAACCCTCAAACCAGTTGCATATGAACCCTGACTCCAAGCACTTTCAGAAAAATGACATTTGCACACGTGAAAAGTCCATACAGTCCGTACACAGTGAGAAAAATAGGAAAATTTGATGTTTTCTGTAGTTTCAATGCTCCAAAACTCCGTATCAGGTCTCCTCTGTCGTACAGGAGTGAAATACAAATGTTTCTGTATATCAAAAAATTTGGATTTACAAATGGAAATGATTCAAACAATGAAATGCATAACCTAAACCCAAATAATTCAATACCTCGAAGATGCAAGATGAGCTTGATTGATTGATCGCTTTGTTGTGTTGATTGCTCGATTCTGCAGCATAACATTGATAGAGAGATAGATGATAGTGATAGATTCAAGCTAGATGGATTGAAGATGATGGATAATGGCTTGAGATGAAAATTCAACAGAGTGAGGTTGCATGAAGAAGAATCATCCATTCCCCTCTAATGGCTCAAGAGAGGCTTTCTTTATAGGAAAGGCTTGATTCAAATGGATGGCTAGGATCAATTAGGGCTTTAGATGAAATGGATGGATAGGATTAAGTTAGGTTTCCTTGCACATCAAGAAATTGTAGTCATGTGACATGTGGCAAAGGACGATAAGGCTTAGGTGTGCTTGTGTAGATAAATACTAAAATTAGGTCCCATTAGTTGTGCATATGAAGAATTTTAAATGAAAGTTGTATTACAACACATGATTGAATGGACAAGTGTTGGAATGTGATAAAAGATGAGGACTTAATTCAAATAAAATGTTTGAATTAGTTGTGATATAGTTGGAAATTAATTAAATAAATAAAATTTATTTAATTAATTAGGATGAGGATAGGATATGATTGGGATATGATGTGGAATTAATTAAATAAATAAAATTTATTTAATTAATTGGCTAAGTAGGATGAGGATGGGATTAAATGGGATTTTAATTAAATAAATAAAATTTATTTAATTAATTGGCTAATGGATAAATGAGATTAAGAGTGGGATTTAGGACAAAATGCTACATGATGTCTAGGATAATGTTTTTGACTAGGTGTTGCAAGACATGGACAAAGTTGGGACAAATTTGGGTGTCTACAGTTTCCAACCGATCCAAGTTAGTTTCTAACTCCTAAAAATAGTTTGCAACTCTTAAAACCAAGTGACAACTGGCCAATGTGTCATTGACACTATTGGCAACTTGTTACACTATGGAGTTTTTGCATTTTCAAGAGGATGGCGATTAGGTTTGCTTGTCAAATGAGATCAAAACCACCATCCTACTTCCTACAACATACTAAAACACTAGAACCAATCAAAAGACTCAAAAACCACTCATTAGGCCTACTAGGCCTAAGTGGTTCAACAGGGGTCCAAGTGGACTAAGACTGAGTGGGGTTTATATGGTCACCCCAGACATCTTGACCACATAAGAGGACCTTCCATCCATGGCTAAAGCCTTATTACAATCAAAACCACAACTTTCAAAAAATGCAAACAAAGTGACTTTAGGAACCAAGGTGCTCTTAGGTGCCTTGCACCATTTAAGATTGTGTTGCATGAACTCTAGCTCTTCCACAAGTGCTCTTGCATCATCATTCATGCTTCCAGTGACATTATTTTTCATATGTGGTTGTGAGTTCTTCTTTAAATGACTTGTGGTTACTATGACAACATCACCACTTGTAAGCCAACATGTATGCTATATTGCATCTTATTACCACAACATCACAACATATGAACCAACACGTATGCACCATAACATATATAACTCATCGCATTTCATTGCATTGTATTCTAGAAGCTCTTCCTACAAAAACTCTTTGCAGGTGAATATCACTCAAGTCCCAACACACATGACTCATAAGTCTTTAAACATTATGAATTGAATTCCCTATTATAAAATTTTGACATGAAACAAATAAAAACATTCAAAATTCTTAATGTAGTTGTGATTAAGGATTGTAAACAAACCATAGATGTGAGATATGAAATTTAGTTTTCACTAGCATTTGCTAGCTGTGCAACTAATACAAAATTACTCAATTCCTATCTTACCAAATGAAAAGTAATATTTACTTCTATTTGTTAGGTTTGTCACATGTATATAAAGTGGTCTACTTGACCATATTATGAATATAATTTTAATATTCTTTGTAATCCTATGGATGTCTCCCATTGTATTTCTTTAACATTCTTATAGCCCTAATCATTTTGAGTTTCAATTGTTTTAAACCTATTGTCACTCCAAAAACTTATGAAATGTCTTTCAGCACTCTCCCAACCATTTTCAAACCCTCATCTTATTCATATCAATTTATAAATCTCATCATGCACAATTTTGTAATCCATTAGTTTGCAATTACAATGCAATATAAATTGTGATTTTATTTATATATATAAGAATATCATTCTCTTCTTTCTAACATCAATTTACAATCCTCATTCTAAGTTTTTCAAGTGCCATGCATATCTGCTAATTACAACATAAATATAATTGTAACATTTTTACTTCTTCACATATAAATTATAACAGTTCATTTCCAAGTAAAACCAAATAGAGTGAAATCCAATTACATTAAAAAGTATTTGTGCATTTACAAATCTATTAACCATCTCACTAAGCAAAGGCATGTGAAGCAACATTAGAAATATCTAATCATAAATGAGACAAAATCTACATCCACTTACATAAAACTACATACCTAATATGGCATGTGTAATTTAATCTCAAATGATCAAGCTAACATAGGCAAAAGATAATATAATTAATCCAAACAAAAGAACTATACAACATGGCTAGGGTAGATTGAGAGACCTCCTCTCCCATATCCTGCTGATCATGGAAATTTCCATTTACTTGAAGTGCCCTCACCTTTTATTTTCTCCCCATTCTCCACCTCCTACAACTTTTCATTTCATACATATACAGGTTCCCTGAAAACAATTCAATGAAACGTCCTTGTTGTCAAAAAACGGGTCTTTGACAAATATCCCAACAATGTGTATAAGCAATGACCTCAATTGCACTCTATGCATCTAATTTACAAAGCCAATGGCATGGTCTAGTTTACCAAATACTCACAAAATTAAAAAATAAATAAAAATTTCTAGAAACTGAAAATAAAACATTGTCCCTTCATGCACATTATTATATTGCAAGCCTATTCTTCATATTGCTTCATTTAGCATCACCAATCATCTCCTCAAGAACATTGTCCCTGTTTAAAATGATCGAAACAATTTGCATCTATCACAACCATTTCTCTTGCAACAAACTTGGAGATAAATTTTGTAGTGTGGCAATCAGCACATACTTGAAAGTTCTTACAACTCTAGTAGTTGTTCTAGGGGGTGTGTTTAACAAGCACAATGCAACTGCCAACTTTTCACTATGGTGGCAGAGAAATAATTATTTTTTCTCCTCTTCCACATCATTTGGTAAATGTCCCGAATCTAGAAAATGACCTGCTGTCTTCATCTCCCAAGCCAATTTCTCCAACTTTGCATAGATCCCGTGTCTGTGGATGTGATTGTCTCACACACAAAAAGAATTTACCGTTTTATGGCCTTCAGTCCAACTACATCCAGGGAGTTTTTTAACTCCTCTATCTTTCATCAATCTTCTTAACATTTGAACCTCACCCCACCTGCCCACTTCTGCATAGATGTTTGAGAGAAGAACATAAGTCGCAGCATTTTTAGGATCCAAATCAAAAAGCAGTGTCGCTGTAAATACTCCTAACCCTACATTCATATGTGATCTACAGGCACCAAGAAAACACATCCACACAACCACAACAGGTTTAATTGACATCTTAATGATATAGTTTAGAGTATCCTCAAGATAGCCAGCACGAGCAAGAAGGTCAACCATGCACACATAATGATCAATTGTAGGTGTAATGCAATAAGGGTTACTCATCTGATTGAAGTATGTACAGCCCTCATCCACTAAACCTGCATGGCTGCATGCACATAGAACACAAGCAAAGCTTACAATGTTAGGATATGTTCTGGAGTGCTTCATTAATTCAAATATTTTGAGAGCATCCTTGCAAAATCCATTTTGTGCATATCCTGCAATCATTGTATTCCAAGAGACGACATCTCTTTGAGCCATTCCATCAAACAGTTCACGTGCCTTGTCCATACTTCCACATTTTGCATACATGTCTACCAGAGCATTTCCAACTATAATATCTGACAAAAATCCCCCTTCCATTATGCTATGATGGATGTCCATACCCTGTTCAAAAGCTCCCATTTTGGCACAGGCAGGGAGGATGCTGGCAAAGGTTGTCGAATTTGGCTTTACACCTGCTAATTGCATTTGCTTGAAAGTTTCTAAAGCCTTTTCAACAAATCCATTTTGTGCATATCCCGCAATCATTGCATTCCATGAGATGACATCTCTTTGAGGCATTCTGCCAAACAGTTCACATGCCTTGTCAATGCTTCCACATTTTGCATACATGTCTACCAGGGCAGTTGAAACTACAACATCTGACAAAATTCCTCCATCCATTATTTTTTGATGGATGTCCATACCCTGTTCCAATGCACCCATTTTAGCGCAGGCAGGAAGGATGCTGGCAAAGGTTGTGGAATTCGGCTTTACACCTGCCAACTGCATTTGCTTGAAATTTTGTAAAGCCTTTTCAACAAATCCATTTTGTGCATATCCAGCAATAATTGCAGTCCAAGAGATGACATCTCTTTGAGGCATTCTGTCAAACAATTCATGTGCCTTGTCTATGCTTCCACATTTTGCATACATGTCTACTAGAGCATTTCCAACTGTAATATCTGATAAAAATCCCCCTTGCATTATGCTTTGATGGATGCCCATTCCCTGTTCCAAAGCTTCCATTTTGGAACAGGCAGGGAGGATGCTGGCAAAGGTTGTGCAGTCTGGCTTTACACCTGCCAATTGCATTTGCTTGAAAGTTTCTACAGCCTTTTCAAAAAATCCAATTTGTACATATCCTGCAATCATTGCAGTCCATGAGACCACATTTTTTTGAGGCATTCTATCAAACAGTTCATGTGACTTGTCCATGGTTCCACATTTTGCATACATGTCTACCAGGGCAGTTGCAACTACAACATCTGACAAAATCCCTCTATCCTTCATGCTTTGATGGATGTGCATACCCTGTTCCAAAGCTCCCATTTTGGCACAAGCAGGGAGGATGCTGGCAAAGATTGTGGAGTCTGGCTTTACACCTGCCAATTGCATATGCTTGAAAGTTTCTAAAGTCTTCTCAAAATGTCCAATTTGTGCATATCCTGCAATCATTGCAGTCCATGAGACGACATTTCTTTGAGGCATTTTGTCAAACAGTTCACGTGCTTTGTCTATGTTTCCACATTTTGCATACATGTCTACCAGGGCAGTTGCCACTACAACATCTGACAAAATTTCTCTATCCTTTATGCTTTGATGGATCTCTATACCCTGTTCCAAAGCTCCCATTTTGGCACAGGCTGGGAGGATGCTGGCAAAGGTTGTAGAATTTGGCTTTAAACCTGCCAATTGCATTTGCTTGAGAGTTTTGAAAGCCCTTTCAACAAATCCATTTTGTGAATATCCTGCAATCATTGCATTCCATGAGATTACATCTTTTTGATGCATTCTATCAAACAGTTCACGGGCTTTGTCTATGCTTCCACATTTTGCATACATGTCTACCAGAGCATTTCCAACTACATTATCGGACAAAAATCCCCGTTTCATTATGCTTTGATGGAGGTACATACCGTGTTCCAATGTTCCCATTTTGGCACAGGCAGAGAGGATGCTGGAGAAGGTTGTGGAGTCTGGCTTTACACCCGCCATTTGCATTTGCTTGAAAATTTTTAAAGCTTTTTCGACAAATCCATTTTGTGCATATCCTGCAGCCATTGCATTCCATGAAACCACAGTTCTTTGACGCATTTTGTCAAACAGTTCACGTGCCTTCTCTATGCTTCCACATTTTGCATACATGTCTACCAGGGCTGTTGCAACTACAACATCTGTCAAAATTCCTCTCTCCTTTATGCTTTGATGGATGTCCAAACCCTCTTCCAAAACTCCCATTTTGGCACAGGCTGGGAGTACGCTGGCAAATGTGAACTGATCGGGTTGGAAACCTGTTTGTTGCATTTGGTGAAACAGTGTGACTGCCTCATGAGGATACCCACATCTTCTGTACGCTGCAATAATCGTATTCCATGAGACGCTGTCTCGTTCTTTCATGTGGTCAAACACTTTTCGAGAATCCACCAAATTTCCGCACTTGACATACATGTAAATAAGTTTATTATGAAAAGTTGTGCGTGTCGCATATGCAAATCGCCTGTGAGCGATGAAAGAGTGGACTCTTTTCCCTTGTGAAAGTGCCTTCTTGGGAATGCAGGTCTGCAATAATTGAAGATATGCAGAGGAGTTTACAAGGGGGTTGTGTCTAGTAAGCATAATGTGCAGCATCTCCTTCAACTGGATGGCAATGGCATTTTATGATTGTGGAAAATCGTCTTCCACAATGACATTGCCAATGGTTAGCCTGGGAAGTATTTTCACTTGAAGTTAAATACCCAATCAAGTTACAAACAAATTACTTCTCATGTCAAATTAGATCTAATGTGACAAAGTTCTAACATCCCTCTGCGTTGGTTGAACATTGAAAACAAGCAAAATGTGGCCTATTGCAAAATGTTGGGCAACTTCAAATTTTTATAACATTACTACTTTCCAGTATTCGTTGTTATATGATAACTAAAATATATATGGATCAATTAGCAATGTTTTGCAGAACACCCAGCCAACCAAAGTATTAGCATGCTCAATCTCAGTAACTTTCTTAACATGACCAAATGAAGAATAACTACAGAAGCTATACTGCTCATGAAGTAGGGAGTAGAATAGGACAGATCAGATATCAAATCACACATGCATTAACCTGGGAAAAAGTTCGAGTTTATAATCGGGCCTTCAAAGCGTCCAATATTTCAGGAATGCTTTTTCCTGATAAAAAAGAATCCAGACTTTTCCTTCTATTTGTGATCCCAGTCAACGAACTGCAGTTCCTGTAAAAGCCTTTCAGCATTTACAAAGATAGGTTTAAAACTTACTTGATTTCCACCAAACACTTGTTCTGCACAATCCCTCAAACATGCTTCAAAGCACCCAATTTTGATATCATCAAGAACATCTTTCTCAGTTGAATCATTCTCATCTAGATCACATTCTACAAAACCAATTCCATCCCCATCAAATTCTTGGCTAAGACCTTCAAGTGACACATCACATGGTTGCGGACTGTGGGCTGACATTGCAAGTTTTTGTGTTCTTTTGTCCAGACTTTGAGGGCTAGTCAAAGAGTATTCCAAAGGTCCGGCCTTAAATAATGTTCGAGGAAAAGTGTTTTCGCCTTGACACTAGATCACGGTCTTTTTGAACCTATGCATAAACAAGTTCTTAGAAGGCCAATTTGAGGTCCTAGTTTTGATTAAGGACAATCCAATGACGAGTAATAGTGTATTTGAAAAATATATTATTTAAAGAAATTAGCAATCTAAGAGAACTGAAAAAAATCACCAAATCAAAGAAGCCACATTTGAAGGCTTTACTAATAGGTTCACTAGTTCTAAGAAACTATAAAGGAAACCCCTTTGCCATAGCTTGGCGAGGTAATATAAACAACGATTTAGATATTACAAATAATAAATTTCAGCATAGAATGACAACAACATTATGCCTATATAACGATTTTTGAACAACTTACATCCAAAATTTGATACCTACAATGGCTATATAAAAATAACACTAGAAACAAATTGAGCCTTGATCATTTAATATTGTTGTGAAGCTTAAACTTGTAACTCTAATTTGTCATAGGTTTTGAGCAGGAAACAAAGGTGGTTTCAAATTTGAAGGAGGATTACTAGCATAAGACAATTAAAAATGCAGGAAACCTCTCACAAGTGGCAAAGTCGTGCCAATGGATTGATTTCATACAACCTTGGCATTATAAATATATGTATGCTTGAAAAAAATCAAAATATTGAAGATTATTATAATGTTTCAAACCAAAAACACAACTCATTGAACTCAACAAAAGATCACCACAACATGACAAATTGGAATAAAAAAAGATCTAATAGGTAGCAAAGACACACTGATCATTCATCCTTGTGGTGGATTCATGTATAAATGGAGAGACAAAGGGGAGGTAAGGAGAGGATCAAATCTTGGGATCAAATTGTTGCAAAGTTAAAGGATAAATTCCTACTAGCAAACTATCAAATAAGTTTGCTCAAGAATTTGTGAAACTTAAAGTAAAGGGAGATGAATATCAAAGACTATGTGGAGGAATTCTGCAAACTCAATATTCTAGCTAACCATGTAGGGGCCATGTAGGGGATGGCAAGGAAAAGATTTCTAGGTATATTAATAGACATTGCATATCTATTCAAGGTGAGTTTAGTATGATTAGAGTGAGGCTAGTAGAAGAAGCCTATCAATATGCTTTAAAGGTGGAACAGAAGTTGCCAAGGTACTAGTTGAATAATTCGAGAGGAGGAGGACAATCAAATGGTGGGAGAGGATAGCATGTAAATGAAGGAGAGTCCAACACTACTTAAAATAACAATTATAGTAAAAAACCAAGAGGAAGAGGTCATTATAGAAGAGGAAGAGCTAGAGGATTTATCAAAACTTGTTATGGGTGTGGAGAACTTGATCATGAGGCATTGACCTTCCACAAATATAGAAAAACAATGATAGAGTAAATGAGCCAATAAATTATGTTACCCAAGCAGATGAGGCAAGTGTCACTTCACCCAAGTGCATAGAGGAACTACAGCAAAGATAATTTCTCATGATGAAAAGAGAGCCATTGAAACCAACTAAGGAAGACCATGAGCTAGTATAGAGAAAGAACATATTTGAAACTATATGTAAGTCTAGAGGCAAATGTTGCAAGGTAATTTTTAACAATGGAAGTATGAATAACTTAGTATATAAGGAGATAACAATGTTACTTTAATGATATAATTGCATCTTATATTAAGTTTACTTAGGTAATTATTGTTATTTACTTATGTAAATTAAGAGTAATGAGCACATGTCATCTCGTTAATATTCATAATTCTTTTGCCAAATCTACCTTATTCACTCCTTGATAGATAACTTAGTTACGTGTAACCTTTCCCTCATCAAGTTGAGTTCACTTAACACTATTTCTCCTACATGTTGAGTCAAACCACCAGTTCATTATGGCTAATTCAACTCCTCTAAAAAAGTTTCCATCTTGACTTGTTCTTCTCAAAGTCTATATATTGTAATTCATTTCATTTGTAATCAATTCATCTATCTATCTATCTTCTCATCCTAAATATATTGGAATAGTCGATATTTGTATTCTACTTTACTTGTATGTTTGTGTGTAGCTTTTGTAACTTTTTTCCTCTCACCTAAATCTTGCCTCCATGTTTGGATTCTCATTGAATCTTACATGGTATCAGAGCCACAAGGTGATTCAGAATTTGTTTGTGTCCTCTAAAGATCAAAAGTTTTAAAATTAAAACTCTTTAGGAGATATATTAACTTTTGATTCTTTGTAGCTTGAAATAGATTGCACCATTGTGTTTGAAAAGCATCAAAACCTATGAATTGACTATAAAATCAGCAATTTTGGAGTAGGACATAACTAAAGGAAAAAAATTAAGTCTCATCCCCAACAAAATATTCCATTGGCACCATTACAAAATTTAATAGGCAGGCATCATGAATGCGTAGGTATTATAATATATTTTTAAAAAGTTTTTAGAATTAAAAAAATTATATACATGTTTTTTCTATTTTTTACGTAGTAAAAAATAATTAAGATAATAAAAACTTTTTTGTTTGGGGACACCATACAAGATGCAAGCCTTGCATTGCCTAGATGACAACCTTTTGTGCCATTTCTAGTGGCCACAACAAGGTTGCAACCTATCGTAAGGGTCACTTCCCAAAGGTCTATGTGATCCAAAACCTCCATAGACCCACTTCTTCAAATCTATACATCCCTTTTTGGTGACACCTCCATGGTGTTTAAATACTCCACAAACTCATCTAATACACTACAACCTCCGCACAATTGCATAAGATTCTTTTGGTGATAAATTTGGCATTCCTCTAAAATTTCATAGAAAATCTATCATTTTGATGGTGGCTACTAGTTTGGCAGGTCCTACCAACTTTTGTAGATTTCCCCTTAATAATTCCCTAAAGTTGGCAGTTCTCCCCAAAATTTAACATTATTTATGGCAATTTTCTAAATTTGGTGAACTTTGCTAAATTTGGTGATAGTGTTTTATGCAAGCCTTTGTAGTCACTTTGGACAGAAAATGGGCTCACTTGACACTATTGTTCTTACATGTCGAGTCAAACCACCAATTCATTGTGGCTAACTCAACTCCTCTAAAAAAATTATCATCTTGATGTTGCAAGTATGTGCCTAATCGATGTTGTCATTGATGTCAACACATCTGTGTTGCCATTGGTGTCAATTGTGCCTTCATTTTGTTACTTGCTTGTAGATGTTGAGGATATTGAGAAAATTAGATCATCTAGTAAAAATGGTGAACTGCAATTAAAACAGTGCATTACATGTAGAAGAATAGTCTAGAAGAATTCTCCGCATTTCCTGTAGGATGAAGAGCTTTGCTTGCGGATTGGAATTTATTTAGAAGCCTGTTTAAAGATGTTATATTCCAAGTTTGAGCCTCCGGCATGAAGATTTGAGTGAGTTGTGTTCACTAGAGTTAAACCTGCTTTTTTTGTGTATCTAGTTGAGATAGGGTGAAAGTATTTTGGTCCACATTCCTCTGTGCATTGAAGTATTTTGGTCTGCAATTCTGGAATCAAGTATGTGATGATGTTAAGTGCCTTCAACTGCAATGGTTCATGATTTGGTGGTCCTCAAGCTATCTTTTGCTTATGACAGTGGTTGGTAGTGTTGTTCTTGTGCTCTGGTTTGAAGAATCTTCTTGACAAAGTTGTTAGAGATTGTGCAGTTGTTCCTAGTGATTACAATTTGCTTGTGGATGTCTCCTGATCATGTTCCTACATTTGGATTGGTCCACAAAGAGAAAATTGGATTGTGAATGAAGAATGTTCTTAGAAAACCTAGTGCTCTCATCAGTCTTGGCCGACCTGGTTAAATTCATTATTTGCGGAGAAGCATTGAAGATTGTAGAAGCATGTCAAGGCATGGAGGATTGTGTTTGAGTTCCAGCTAAGGTATGGCGTGATCCACATACATTCTTACATCTTTTCCTTAGTTAAATTTGTATTAGGTCCAGACCTATTCTATGAATGTTTGTAATGCCGACCTTGGAGATTGTTTGAATGGTTGATGAATACAATGCCGACCTTGATGTACATTCCAAAGTTGATGAATTGTATAAAAGCATGTAACCAAGTTACAAAAAAGGTAGTGAGCTACGAATATGAAGAAATAAGTGCGAAGGTGCGAAGAAGCAGAGAAGAGGAGTCATTTGTGCTTCAATGGAATTGAACTCTAGCATGAATTAGATGTTATTTAATCAATTCACATCTTTGGCTGTGAGCCAATGCTGTGAGCCAATCTTTGGCAATGAGCCAATCTTAGGTAGTGAGCCATTTTTGCAGTGAGCTCTATAGGCAATGAGCCTCTATTTTTTGGTACTTCTATAACTTATATATCTTGTGGGATAACACCCACCATGGTTTTTCCCTTATAGGGTTTGCCATGTAAAATTTTCGTGTCTACTGTGTTGAATGTGTGTTTGTGAACAAGTTTATGGTTTCATGCTTTCATGGTTAAATCTGATTATGAATAACTAAGTTGTTGATGGTTTGATATTCATATGATGCTAAATTTTTTGGGACAACTGATTCACGCCCCCCCTCTCAGTTGCCCGATGTATCTCAACACTTGATTTGTTCTTCTCAAAGTCTATATATTGTAATTCATCTCAGTTGTAATCAATTCATCTATCTATCTATCTTTTCATCTTGAATATTGGAATAGTTGATATTTGTATTCTACATTATTTGTATGTTTGTGTGTAGCTTTTATAACTTGTCTCCTCTCACCTAGATCTTGGCTCAATGTTTGGATTCTCATTGAATCTTACATGGTATCAGATCCACAAGGTGATTTGGAATTTGTTTGTGTCTTCTAAAGATCAAAAGTTTCAAAATTAAAGCTCTTCAAGAGATAGATTAACTTTTGGTTCTTTCTTGCTTGAAATAGATCGCACCATTCTGTTTGAAAAGCATCAAAACCTATGAATTGACTGTAAGATCATCAATTTTGGAGTAGGGTAACAAAAGAAAAAAAAATCTCATCCCCAACAAAATATTCCATTAGAACCATTACAAAATTTTATAGGCATACATCATAAATGGTATGTGTTTGTTGGGAATTAAGGTGTCTCAAACTTTGCAAGTTCCTAATGTTGTATTTATTTATTGCTTACTATTGTAATTTTCTATGTACACTACAACAAAATAGGTAATTAGCGCCTAAAATAGTGCCAGATTTTAGTGCATTTGATTTCATGAATTGGACACTTCTGCTGGCGCTAAAGTTGATGCTAAACTGCATTCCACTTTGGCTTTGGATTTAGCACCGAATTTTGTTGCTTCCAGTTTGGCTTCTGCTCTTGCTTCTTGTGTTGCTTCTAGGTTTTCTTTTGGTTTTTCTTCCAGGTTTGCTTCCGGTTTTGCTTTCAATTTTGCTTCCAATTTTTCTTCTAATTTTACTTCTAGTTTTGCTTCTGATATAACGTCGCTTGTTGCATCTAGCTTCTCTTCCATTTTTACGTCTTTTGTCGCTTCTAATATGACTTCTATTATTGCATCTTTTGTTGCTTCTAAAATTGCTTCCATTATTACTTCTTTATTTGCTACCTGAATTGCTTATGTTTTTGCTTCCTAGATAAGGCCAAGTTTTGCTTCCAAGACTGCTTCTGGTTTGCTTCTAGTTTGGCTTCCATTGTTGCTTCCTTTTTTGCTTCTAAAAATGCTTGTTGTTTTTCTTACATTTATTAATTTAATATGTATTATTTCAATTTAATTAGTTAAATATATCATGCCTCAGTAAATAACTCATATGATTATAGAGTAAGTAAATTAAATAATATGTTTTACTTCAATTTAATTAGTTAAATAGATCATCTCTTAAATAACTCATATGATTATAGAGTAAGTAATTTAATTATTTAACTCATATAATTAAATAACAAGATAATTATATATTATAACATCATCATCATCTATAATTAAAACAAGTGAGTCAAATATCTATAATTTAATTGAATTTGACATCCATCCTAAGCTGTAAATTAAAATTATCATTCATAATAAATATCCATCCAAAAATCATCGACCACTTTTAATATATATAAATTGACAAGTCAATATTGATAAGATCATCATCATATATAACTAAAACCAGTGAAAGTCAAATATGCTAGTAGATCAATAACATGTCAAAATGATACATGTCCAACAGTCGACATAAGTCAAAATAATACATGTATAAATGATATAAGTAAAAATGATAAATTATGTAACTCAAAATGATATAAGTCAAGATGCATGTCCAAATGGTATAAGTCAAAATGATACAACTCAATAATATGGTACTGCAAGGCGTGAAAATGATACATATGATAGTAACCATGAAAAGAGGCATCATAACAATATATCAGCAATGATCCATGATGGAGTCTATATGATCATGAATGTCACTAGCTACTACCAGCAACTACCTCATCATCATCATCACCATCATCATCATCATCATCATCATCATCATCATCGTCATCGTCATCGTCATCGGCCTCAGTGTCCTCTGTATTTGCGTCATCATCATCCCCTGCCATGTGATCTACCAGAACCAACATAATCTAGATCTATATCATGAGGATCATCTTGATCTTCTGGAAGACCCATGTTCTACAAAAAAAATATTTAAAATGAAAAGTTATTATTTATTTCATGCAATAATTTATTTTTCTATTATATTTCTAATATTACAACATATGAAACGAAACCATAATCATATTACATCATATCAAAGTGCACATACCATAATAAAATTTCAAAAATGTTACAACTAATATGTCATTCCAATGATGTAAAAACATGCAACAATTCTAATAAACGTTAGCAAAGATCATAAAAAAATGTGTTATACAATTTAAATATCAACTGTAAATTCTATTACATAACCTTAAGTGCCACAAATTGCTTGGTCCATCTATGTTCTTTTTCCTTATTAATCTAATAACCTGTATTAGATAGAAACATTAAAGAGTTTTTAAGTAGCAGTTGATTAAATTCTCTTACATGTCATTAAGGAATGCACAGTTTTTTTTAATAATTATTTATCTTAAGGTTCATGAGTAACCTTAAAATAAAGGTCTATTTTGTTTGAAAAAAAAATGAAGTTAGCAATATGGCTTTATCCACCGATTTTAGATAGAAAAAATGTTAGCCCTATTCTCGCTCATAGGTCTTCAATGTGAGTAGGATAGGGCAAATTAGGGGATTTAGAAAGAAAGATAAAGTTTAGGGTGTCTTCAAGATAGCTAGCACGGGCAAGGAGGTCAACCATGCACACATAATGATCAACTATAGGTGTAATGCAATAAGGGTTACAAATGTGATTGAAGTATGTATAGCTCTCACCCACTAAACCTGCATGGCTGCATGCATCGAGAATACAAGCAAAGCTTACAATGTTAGGATATGTTCCAGAGTGCTTAATTAATTCAAAGATTTTGAGAGCATCCTTGTAAAATCCATTTTGTGCATATCCTGCAACCATTCCATTCCACGAGATGACATCTCTTTAAGGAATTATGTCAAACAATTTACTTTTTTGTCTATGATTCCATATTTTGCATACATGTCTATGAGAGCATTTCAAACTATACTATCTCACAAGAATGCCCCTACCATTATGCTTTTAAGGATGTCCATACCCTGTTCCAAAGCCCCCATTTGGGCACATACAGGAAGGATGCTGGCAAAGGTTGTAGAATTTGGATTTACAATTGACAATTGCATTTGCTTGAAAGTTTCTAAAGCATGTTCAACAAATCCATTTTGTGAAATCCTACAATCATTGCATTCCATGAGATGTCTCTTTGAGGCATTCTGTCAAAAAGTTTGTGTCTTGTCTGTACTTCCACATTTTTCATATATGTCTATTAGAACATTTCCAACTATAATATCTGACAAAAATTTGCCTTCTATTATGCCTTGATAGATGTCCATACCCTGTTCCAAAGCTTACCATTTTGATACAGGTAGAGAGGATGCTGGCAAAGGTTGTGAAATCTGGCTTTACACCTGCCAATTTCATTTGCATGAAAGTTTCTAAGCTTTTTCAACAAATCCATTTTGTGCATATCATGCAATCATTGCAATCTATTAGACCACATTTATTTCAAGGACTATGCTTCCACATACATCTCTCTCTCTGTATATGTATATTCAATTGCATTTGCTTGAAATTTTTTAATGCCTTATCAACAAATCCATTTTGTGCATATCATGCAATCATTGTAGTAGATAAGACCACATTTCTTTGAGGGATGTAATCTATTTTATGCACACAACTCAGTATAAATTAACCTAGATTGGTGGTATTTAAGAACCCCTTGAGTGGATTGCCGTTATGTTGCTAGGAGACATGTTATCATATGTTAACCCATGGAAAACTTGTGTAAAGGATTTCAAACAACAGGCTTCCACTGTGCAAATGCATCTAAGATGAATGTGTAGATCTAGATACCTTTTAATTGATGACATAGGAAACTACAAGGAACGCCAATTCTTATCCACACATTATAAGCTACAAAGAAATTGATTACAATTTGAAATCATTCACGAGAGAATTTGTGCATAAATTCTATTCTTCTTTATTGAATTTTGTGCATAAGTCTTTGTGAAGGCTTTCATGATCAGAAGTGGCACTTGCAACTAAACATCTGACAAAAATCCACTTCCAATTATGCTTTGATGGATGTCCATATCCTCATCCAAAGCTTCAATTTGTGTACAAGCAAGGATGATGCTAGAAAAGATTAAGGAGTTGGGCTTTACACCCGCCAGTTAGAAATCTGACATGATGCACATTACTATAGTGTAAGTCTATTTTTCAGATTGCTTCATTTAGCATCATCAATAATCTCCACAAGACCATTGTCCCTATTTAAAATGATGGAAAGGGTTCACATCTCATGTAACAATTTCTCTTGTGACAATCTTGGAGATAAATTTTGTTGCAGTGTGGCAATCAGCACATACTCAAAGGCTCTTAACAACTCTAATAGTTGTTCCATGGGGCATTTTTAACAAACCAAATGTAATTTCCAACTATTCACCATGGTGGCAGAGAAATAATTCTTTTTCCCATCCTTCCACAGCATTAAGTAAGTTCTTGAATCTAGAAAATACCTTGCCACCTTCATCATCCAAGCCAATTTATGCAACTTTGCATAGGTCTCCTTTATCTATGGATGTGATCTGTCTCCTACACAAAAAGGCATGTGTCATTTTATGCCCCTCAATCCAATTGCATCCGGGGATTTTTTAATTCCTCTATCTTTCATCAATCTCCTTACCTCACCACACCTACCCACTTCTGGATAGATGTTTGAGAGATGAACATAAGTTGTGCAGCATTTTTAGGATCCAAATCAAAAAGAAGTGTTGTTGTAAATACTCCTAAGTCTATATTCATATGTAATCTATAGGCACCAAGAAAACACATCCATACAACCAGCACAAATTTAATAGGTATCTCAATGATAAAGTTTAGGGTGTCTTCAAGATAGACAGCACGGGCAAGGAGGTCAACCATGAACACATAATGATCAACTGTAGGTGTAATGCAATAAGGGTTACAAATGTGATTGAAGTATGTACAACTCTCATCCACTAAACCCGCATGGCTGCATGCACCTAGAATACAGACAAAGCTTACAATGTTAGGATATGTTCTAGAGTGCTTAATTAATTCAAAGATTTTGAGAGTGTCCTTGCAAAATCCATTTTGTGCATATCCTACAATCATTGCATTCCATGAGATGACATCTCTTTAAGGAATTTTGTCAAACAGCTATTTTTGTCTATGATTCCATGTTTTGCATACATGTTTATGAGAGCATTTCAAACTATAATATCTCACAAGAATCCCCCTATCATGATGCCACTGGTTAAAATAGGAAAGACTTTGCATTTATTTTCTTTCATGTTTCCAGATTTACACCAACCAATTGCATTTGCTTTAAAATTTCTAAAGCCTTTCCAACACATCCATTTTGTGTATATCCTGCAATTATTGCAGTCCGTGAGACCACATTTCTTTGAGGCATTCTGTTAAACAATTCATGTGCCTTGTCTATGCTTCCACATTTTGCATACATGTCTAACAGGGTAGTTGCAACTACAACATCTGAGAAAATTCCTCTATCCTTTATGTTTTGATGGATGTCCATACCCTATTCCAAAGCTCCCATTTGACACAGGCAAGGAGGATGCTGGCAAAGGTTTTGGGATTTGGATTTACACCAGCCAATTACATTTGCTTTAAAATTTCTAATGCCTTTTCAACAAATCCATTTTGTGCATATCATGCAATCATTGCAGTCCATGAGACCACATTTCTTTGAGGCATTCTGTCAAACATTTCATGTGCCTTGTCTATGCTTCCACATTTTGCATACATGTCTAATAGGGTAGTTGCAACTACAACATCTGACAAAATTCCTCAATCCTTTATGTATTGATGAATGTCCATACCCTATTCCAAAGCTCCCATTTTGACACAGGCAGGGAGTATGTTGGCAAAGGTTGTGGAATTTGGCTTTACACTAGCCAATTCCATTTACTTTAAAATTTCTAAAGCCTTTTCAACAAATCCATTTTGTGCATATATCATTGTAGTCTATTAGACCACATTTCTTTCAGGGATTTTGTCAAACAGTTCACATGCCTTTTCAATAGATTTAACAGGAATCTTAATGATAAAGTTGGGCTTTACACCCAGCCAGTTGGAAATCTGACATGGTGCACATTATTATAGTGTAAGACTATTTTTCAGATTGCTTCATTTAGAATCATCAATAATCTCCACAAGAACATTGTCCCTATTTAAAATGATGGAAAGGGTTCACATCTCACAACAATTTCTCTTGCGACAATCTTGGAGATAAATTTTGTTGCAATGTGGCAATCAACACATACTCGAAGGTTCTTAACAACTCTAATAGTTGTTCCATGGGGCATGTTTAAAAAACCAAATGCAATTTCCAACTTTTCACCATGGTGGCAGAGAAATAATTATTTTTCCCATCCTTCCACAACATAAAGTAAATTCTTGAATCTGGAAAATACCTTGCCGCCTTCATCTTCCAAGCCAATTACTCCAACTTTGCATAGGTCTCCTTTGTCTATGGATGTGATCTATCTCCTACACAAAAAACATGTACCATTTTATGCCCTTCAATCTAGATGCATCTGGGGATTTTTTTAATTCCTCTTCTTTCATCAATCTCCTTACCTCACCACACCTACCCACTTCTGGATAAATGTTTGAGAGAAGAACATAAGTTGTGCAGCATTTTTAGGATCGAACTAAAAAAGTAGTGTTGTTGTAAATGCTCCTATGCCTATATTCATATGTGATCTACATGCACCAAGAAAACACATCCATACAACCAGCACAGATTTAATAGATATCTCAATGATAAAGTTTAGGGTGTCTTCAATATAGCTAGCACGAGCAAGGAGGTCAACGATGCACACATAACGATCAACTATAGGTGTAATGAAATAAGGGTTACAAATGTGATTGAAGTATGTACATCTCTCATCCACTAATCTACTAATGCTTTCTTTGGTTCTTCTGGGCATTGCCAGCTCCCATGTTTTAGTTCTACTTTATCTCTTGATGCTTTAGTTCTACTTTTTCCACTAGTGGTTTGCTTGGGTTTGAAAACTTGTTTCATTGATCTTACCCTTTGAATGTCTTCAATGCTTCTTCTTCGAATGCTTTCCATTTAATAATCTCATTTGGACACTTATTTCTTTGATAAATTAAGTATACTTGCAAGTGCACTAGAACATAAGTGAAAAGATGTTCTTTTGTTGTTTAAATGTGGTGGTGGTGGACAAGTAGTAGTAGACTGATGCCTTGATCAGTTGGATAAATGAGTGAAGCATCAAGACTCACATACAAACACATGTGCAGGATAGAATATAGGAACTAGAAATGCATTCATCAATCATAATCTAGGGTCAATGATTGCACAAAAATATTCATTTATATAACCAAAAACATACATAGCAAAGCATACTTTAGTAATCCATGAATAAACAAAGTGAGCCCATATATTACATTAGAAAGATTACAATCAAATACACTTTGATAATGTTTTGTAATTGTTGCATGCATCAACTAACTAATACAACACCAAGTAAGAAAATATTGCCTTAGGAACAAGTATGGCATACCAATGCCCTAAATTCACCTAGACACACATGAAGACACTTGTGTTATGAAGAGACTCTACAATCTGGCATCTTCCCTTGACCTATAGCATATGTTGAAATGAAGAAACTAGGCTTGATCTACATTAGTTGATGCCCTAGAACATGTGTGATCAAAATGGAGAACAACTCTATAGCAAGGCATAGCCCAAAACCAACCAACCCCCTTAGTATAGCAAAGTTATACATATATGCCACTAAGGGTATCTCTAAGGCTAAGAGATCAATCCAAGTGTCAACATTTGGAACACCAAGGCATTTACAATACCAATTCAAAATCAAAATTGGAAAGAATTACATATGATAACACAATCCAAAGGGAATCCCTGAAATTGTTGACTCTAACAAAAAGAGGGCAAGAATGCCCTCATGAACAAGTTCAAAGGACCTACACACCATACTCTCATATTGGGATCTTAGTCAATATTAAGATCTAGAGTGGAACCACATAATGAAGGCCAAGACATGAGCAAAGACAACCGTAATGACCATAATGGGCATTAATCTCTTTGCAACCACCACCAAGCATAGTTAGCAAGGAATGACCATTGCAACACTCCACTACATATAATAGAAAACCAAAATGAGTCCTTGGACCATCACACAAGGAACATATTGAAATCACCCACCAATTGCGGCCACTTGTGTGATTAAAATCCCCATCACCTTTGAAAACCATCTATGAAAAGCCAATTTTTTTGCATAGGTACTTGAAAATGCATTATGTAGGCACATTGAGTTAAACCATATAAGTTTGGTTTTGAACCAACAATTTAGATCATGTTGGATTGATGCACTATGAATTAACAACTTAGAAGAAGCCACACATACACAAGAAGCTTGGAGGATATATGTTGAATAGTCAAGGGAGGATACCAAGACATTAGGTCCCACCAAGGGCAATGTGTCACATACCGATTGGGCCACACATGCCTAGGATCTACCATGTTCTTCAAACAAGTGCCACATGAAACTTGTCAATAGGCCACTATAAGAAGCACATTGCCATATAGGTAGAAGATTGGGTCTGCCATTGCCATTTGGTGACAAGTGGAAAACCATCATACAAATTTAAGTGTGCATGAGATGGAGAACTAAAGATAGTGCCAACATAGGCTCTAGTTGGGGATGAGGATCCTTTGTTGACACTACAAGAATCTATGAACTCTAGGTGGCAGATCAAAAAAAAAAGGAGTGGGGAATGACCATAGTAAAACAAAAAAATCCATACGAAAGTATACACATGAATAAAACATAGATACACAATGACAAAACAAAGAAGGGAAACTCGCATGCAACATAGACATATAGCAGAGAAAAACTGCATAAATTGTGCCATTATAGAAAATCAATGCAATACAAGGCTTGCATACCAACTCATGGCCCATGACCACAAGGAAAATTGATCCATAAACTTCCCTCTGTCAAAGAATTTTTTTTTAAATGAATTGCACATGAATATAGTAGTAATGTGATCCAAGAGTAGCTATAAAATAGGGTAGATCATATGATCCTACAATAACACATGAGAATAACTATAACTATACAACCATGGGCAATGTGAACAATATGCTTGCTCCACCTTACTATTAGATTTGTCTTGAGCACAAATGGCAAAACCATGTACATATCGATTAGCTAAATCAACAAACAAAGCAAGGCTCATAGAAAGACAAAAATCTTGGAATCTCGTGTCCACAATGTCATATTAAGCACCTACATCTCCATATGAGTCGAGACCAAAAACAAAGGCCTAAAACTCATACGAAAAAGAAGGAAAACTCTAATCCAAATACTAGTTCAAAACATTTGCACAAGAATATAGAACGTGGGGCAAATCAAAAGAAGAACAAAGTTCTTCTACTTGCCCCTCAATTGAACAATAAGAACACTAAAATTATTTCTCTTCTTCACTTTCTTGTAAAGCTTCACTCAAATCTCAATTAAAGTTAACAACTTAAAGTCAAAAACACTTTCAACAATACTTTTAATGTCCTATCACTATGAAATTAGTTTGGGGACTAATTTTACAGTGTTATCTTTGTATTTAGCCTAATCCTTCCAATCAAAAGCTTGGATATATCAACCATGACCACTACCTTCTCAGCTGTGGGAACCCATTTCCATGCATTTTATTATTGGTCTTCCAAGCACTCAAAACCAATATGACTACATATTTGTGGTTGTTTGTTGGTTATCCAAAAGGGCTATCTTTATCCTAACATGCTCCAAGAACACTAATGTTCCAAGAGCTATAGACTTCTTCCTTGAGCATGTTTGAAGCATTTTAAGACATTACTCACTATCATTGGAGATAATCACTAGCACTTTTAAGTCAATTTTCCAAATCACTATAGAAGCTTTTGGGTTGTTGAGTGTGCTTTTCAACTTCATTTCATCTAAAAAATGATGGGAAAACCTAAGTTCTTTATTGTATGTTGATCAATGCTCTTTGCATTTCCCATCAAAAGTAGGTAGTGGAACATCTATGTGCATATAATTTTTTTTAGGTTTGTTATGGCAAAGTCAAACAACAATTGACACCTTATGAGATTCTAGCTTCTCTTCTAACTCAAAATATGTCCCACCAATAGAAGCAACAAGACAAAGCTTCATCATTTGTACAAAATCTAGAAAAGTTCACACAAATTTAGGAGATTCACAACAAACTCAAGCCTAATTCAAGTCACTTTATGACTAACATCAAGTAACTCATTATTTCCAAGTTGGTGACTTTATTTTGCTTCACATGGAAATGAAGGTTTCACAACAAGCATCATAAGGTAAATCCCATAAGATCAGACCTTATACTACAATTCCTAACCTTAATCAATCATCCTGAGACTACAATTCCTGACCTTCAGGATTCATTGACCAAGGAAAGTTTTCTTGATGCTTAGACTCATACTAGTAACAAGGGGAAAGTCACCATACGACTTGTCATCCAGAAAGGACTCTACCAATGTAGGCTGCATAGTTTTTCGAGTCTATTTTTCAAGAGAAGTTTGTAGATCATATGTAGAAATTGGGGACAATTTTCTCTAAATAGGGATGAAATGATTAGGACATCCATTATATTAACTGTATTAGCTATAATTTTATATCAGTGAAAATCCATATGCAAGTGAGTAAACTTGTTGAAAGGGTAAATAGAAATAACTTTAAAAGGAGGTGAACAATTGGAAGTCAATAGGTGGAAGTTGGAAACATTAAATGACTTTATTAGACTTTTAGCAAATAAATATAGTCTTCTCTTATTTAAGTAGGCATTCATAAATAGAATTACATCACACGAATTCTCTTCCAATCAAAAAGTAGTAATACCTCCACTTACCTTAACTAAAAACAGTGTATGGCCTATATTTGTGAAGACTGTCCCCATACAGATCATAAGCAGCAAATACAACATTAAAGCCGCAACCAAAAATAATTAAAATCTCCAGCCATGTTCAAGCATGATCTCCATGTCAAGATTAATATGTGTTCATAGAAATTTGAATGACCCTTGCTTTTAATCATCAGCCCTACTACAAAATAAAATGTAACATTAGATGCATTATCTTGGTAGTTATTAGAATGCAAAACATCTCTCATATGTTATAAATTGATAAATGATATTTGGAAATATATTTCAAGAATAAGAAATTGCAAATTTTTATAAGGTGATGGCATCCATAGCTAAACTTGTGTTTCTTTGTGTTAATATGGCTCACCATATAGAATTTTGTTTTTAATTTTCATATCTACACATTCTAATAAGAAGAAATTATTGGATAAGGATCTGGATCTTACCCAACCCTCAAATTGTGAGTCGATCCACTCGATGATTTCCTTTTTTGATGCCTCCCGAACAGTCCATTTTGCAAATAGCCCAAACTCGTTTAGGTAATCCCTCCGTGGCTATAGATAACTAGTGGCAAGTTTCATTATTCTACTTCTCCTATCTGGTGGAGAGTAGGGTTTACCACTTTGCAGGTTGTTTTTGGGCACCCACACACCAGAAGCCTAATTACTATTTCTCCTCCAATCACTTGGTTTATGTTGATTGTTCCGTGGGATCCCCTACTGAAATTTTTTTTGAATCTTTTCAACAATGACTAATATCTATAAATTTGTTATTGGAAGATCAACCCAAAAAACAAATGCTAGGAAATACTTTCACCTTCAAACATTGTAATACAAGATTCTAGAATTAAAACACACAATTGAAACCAAATTGAGATGTTGTATTATTTGTTTTCAACTTGTGGGTTTACAAGAGGGGATATCAAATGACAAGCATATTTAAAATATAATACAAATCAATTTTTCAGCTATCAAACGAAGTTCTTTCTGATCTTATCCACCTCTATCATACTGATCTAGAGTGACTTAGCCAAAACTTGGTTGGGAATGGTGGGAGTAGAGGTAAAAAGAGCAAAAGTAATTACAACATTACCTAAAGCTTAGCTATTAAAAGATACAATTGTAGAGGTATTTGTGTTTCCTGTGTTCTAAACATAGTGTATGATGGCCTTGGGAAACACAAAAACATCCCCTATTTTGATCTCTGTAGAGAAAAGATTGTTCTTGGTGTCGACAATGGCGGCCGTGAGAGTTCCTTCCAAGACGAAGATAATTTCAGAGGCTCTGAGATGATAATGAGGAGGAATCTCTCCTCCTACTGCAAAATCTACACAAGACATAATTTTGCCTTCTATTTGAGAGGTGCGGGGGGCGACCCCCTCTTTGCTTCCCCGACCATCCATTCCTGTTGCCTTCATATTGTGTGGGATGCCAATGTTGGTATCCTTCTCTGTTGAAAGGCATGTTGCTCTTCCTGTAAGCTCTAACACTGCCACAACTGCCTCTCTTCCGGCCACGATTGCCCCTGTTGTTACCTCACACTTTCTGCTGCCCACAAGGGATACCCTGACGTCAATCCTCCTCTTCCTACACTTGTCGCCTATTGTCTTCACCCTGCAATTGGAGGGAATTTTAAATTTTTTTGTTTTTGATTCATTAGTTGGTGCTATAGTTGGCATAGTTAATGCCGAATTTAGTGTCGACTTTAAACCTATAATGTAATCTCTTTGGGGCACCAAAGGTGGTGCAAAGTGAGCCTAATTTAGCACCTAGCTGTGCCTAATTTAATGCCTATCATTTAAACATTGTTAAGGTCTTCTAATTGTACTTACAACACCTTGAGTTTTGTGTAGATATAATTATAATTGGGAATATGTGTTAGATAAATGTCACATGGTGGAGGATGGTGTCGGGATGAGTGATGATTGTTGTGGAAATATTATGGTAAAATGTGTTATGAAAATGAGGTAGCATGGGTAGTTGGCTATTAATGTTGGGAAAGGGCTAGGGAGGATGTAATGGAGGAAGGGATGTGTGTCATGGTATGATGTCTTAAGGAATGGGAAGAAAGAATGGTGATTCATAAGATAATATGAAGAATGATGGTAGAGTGAATTGGCATTGTGGTAACTGTAGCATGTCATGGGGTGAATCATGAGTTAATACAGGTTGTGGAGTGAGAAAGAGGTGGTATGGGTATGGTTGAATGGAGTAATGAGGTGATTTAATTGGTGATGACCTAGGTGAAGTGATGGGTAAGGTGTCTTATGTGGGATTGCTAGAAAGTGTGATTGGTAATGGTGGGGATAGCTAAATGTCATCTTCTAAGGGTTTAAAGGTGAGTAAAGTGTAAGATGGGGATATGGGATAATGGTGCAAGGGCACCTAGTCCCCTAGGGAATTTTTGGTTTTCCCAAGGCAATTTTTGAATTTTTGGTGGAGTTTGCTTATTAAATGTTGTAATAAATCCCACTAGAGGCATTTTGTTATAGTGGAGGTTATGTAGGAGTAAGATCTTTAATATTTTCCTAATTTATGACTGTCCAATTTAAGCATTATAGTGGACAGTCAGTTTTTTTGCATTATTTATGGATTTTCCACAATGGGAGTTAGGGTGAACATGGATTTATGATTGTAATGATGTTTTTCATGCCTCATATACCTTGAGGTAGATCAAAAGAAGTAATTTTTGAAGAGAAATAATAGTAATTTTACCAGTTTTTTGCATTTTTCCTGTATTCTTGCTGTTCTAACGCCTGGTAAAGGGTTGTATTGTACTGTCATGAATAAAAACCTATGCAATCATGAAATGCATAGTATTATTTGTCATTTGAGTTAGGACAGAGGGATTTTCATTAGTTTTGAAGGAATTTATAGTCAGGTTTTCTCTAACTAGTCAAAAACCCTAGTTTTGAGGGTTTTGGGCAAAGCGATGAGTTTTTCCTCCATTCCACCTATATCATAGGCCTAAAATGGGTGAGATAGAGTTAGTTAGGTTACAATTTCTTTTTTATTTGATTACAGAAGTAGGGGAGTGGACTAGAACATGTTTTGAATGCATTTATGCCTAATATCTTCATGTATTACGCCTTCCAGACTAGGTAGAGTAGCAAATTGATGCATGTTTGTCTTGTGATGGCTCAAGAACCTTAAAATCAGGATATTCAACCCATTTTCAATCCATCTAATTCTCTAGAATATGTTAGGAGAGTTGAGAGTAGGTTTATCTAATAGTTGCCTTGTGACAAGAGGCCTAATTAGGCTTAATAACAACATGAACAATCCAATTTAGAGGCCTCTGTTCCTAAAGAACCCCTACTGTATGTTTGACATATCCTATAACTCCTTGATGGGTATCCAAAAATCTAGTTTTCTTATGGGTTTGTCATGAATCCTTCAAGTTATGCTTGAAAAACCTCATTTCTAGGGCTAGAAGCCAATAGGGCTAGTTGTGAAGGAACAATAGGAAAGACAAGTGACCAGGGTGTTAGGTGGGTTTGGTGAGTGTCAATCTATCATGTTGATTATTTCCATGGTACATTGGAGCACAAGTAAGACATCCATGCATATCAACCTTAATAAAGCATCTTTCCATCATATTGAAGCAATGTATAGTGTAAGAGAGAACAACTCCATGTATGATTAGAAAAAGGGTTCATTGAAGTGCTTGTTTTGAGTTTATCCTCTGCTCTACATCAAGTGGTATCAGAGCCTAGTTTTAGGTTCTAATTGGGAAGAAAGAAGAAAGTTGAAGTGTGAAGGAGGAATAGTGCAAGATGCCTCCAAGAAACAGTCCAATCCTCACTAGAGAAATAAGACTGATGAAGGAATCCCAGGAGGGGGTCCTAGACAAACTTGCAGTCATAGAAGCAAACCTAAGAAGAGGTGGGGTCATTGAGGAAGAGAGTGACCAAGAGAATGAGGGTGAAAATGTAGGCCCTCAAGAGGGATCCAATGTGGAAGAGATGGATCTAGATGATAGAAGGTTTATGAAGATGTTGCAGGCTATGAAAGGAGAAAGAGCTGATGTCAAAATGGAGTTACCCATGTATGAAGGAAAAATGAATAGTGAGGAACTATTAGATTGGATTAATGCCTTAGATAACCACTTTGAGTACAAGGAGATGCCAAAAGAGCAAAAGGTCAAATTGGTTAAGACCAAGTTGAAGGGGCCAGCATTGACATGGTGGAACTATGTTCAATCAGAGAGGTTGAGGAAAGGAAAAGCAAAAATTAGTTCATGGGACCGGATGGTGTCCAAGGTGAAGAGTCAATTTCTTCCTAAGGATTATGCAATTCAAACCTTCTGGAGATTATAGAATTTAAAACAAAAAGACATGGATGTTATAGCTTATACTGAAGAATTCCATAAGCTGACCATGAGGACAGGGCACAATGAAGATGAAGTTGAGAAAATTGCTAGGTATATCAATGGGCTTAGGCTCAATATTCAGGATGAGATTAGTCTTGCTACCCCTAGAAATGTGGAATAATGTTTCCAATGAGCAGTGAGGGTAGAAGAAAAGATAAAAAGGAGACAAGAATAGTAGACTAGGGGCAGAGGAAGGAATTCAAGAGGTAGAGGTAACTTTGGTGCAAGAGGACAATCACAAAAATAGCAAAGAGAATCAAGTGGCAGCAACAAGGAGAATCAAGAACAAAGGGGTGAGTCAAGTGAAAGAGGCAACTTTAGAGGAAGAAGATCAAATAGTAGGGGAAGGTTTGGTGGCCAAGGAAGAGGGTCAAGCACCCTCTTAGGCAAATGCTACAACTGTAATTAGTTTGGCCATCATGCATTCAAGTGCCCAGACAAGCAAGCATCAAGTTTTCAAGGAGGTGAACGAAGAACCCAAATAGTGCATGAAGAGGACAGTGAAAGTGTCAATTCACCACTTCAACTGCTGCTCCTAAGAGAGGTGATGCATTGATGATAAGGAGAACACTCCTCAAGGTCCCAGCATCCAAGGAGCCTTCACAGAGGAAATCATTGTTTAGGAAAACTTACAAGTCATATGGAAAGGTATGCAAAGTAGTTGTTGACTCTGGTTCCACTAACAATCTAGTTTCTTTAGCAGAGAAGTTGAACTTGAAGAGAATTCCTCATCCCACACCTTACAAAGTGTCATGGTTAAACAAGGGCCAACAAGTCTCGGTGAATGAACAGTCATGGGTAGAATTTAACATTGGGGGTTATAAGGATAAGATCCTTTGTGAGATCATTCCTATGGATGTTTGTCACTTGCTGCTAGGAAGACCCTGGCAACATGACAGAAAACGTAAGCATGATGGACAGAAGAACATTTATGTGATAGAGAAGGATGGAGTCTCATACTCATTAACACCTCTTCAAGAGGAAGAGCTTGACAAGCAAGTTGGATCTAGCATCATGGTGGTAGGAGAGAAGGAGTTTTTACAAACAATGAAAGAGGAAGGACATGGATTTGCAGTAGTGATCAGACCTAAGACCAAGTCTAATGCAACAATAAATAAGGTGGAAGACATACCCAGTGAAGTTCAGTCCTTATTGAACAATTACAAGGATATTGTGGTAGATGATTTGCCAAGTTCCTTACCTCCCATGAGAGACATCAACCATCACATAGACCTGATACCTAGTGCCAGTCTACCTAACAAGGCTGCATACAAGCTAACCCCATAGAAAAATGAAGAAATCAAGACAGTAAGTACCCATCAGAGAAAGCTTAAGTCCATATGTTGTCCCTACTGTTTTAGTACCCAAGAAAAGTGGAGAGTGGAGGATGTGTACTAATTCAAGGGCAATAAACAAGATCACAATCAGATATAGGTTTCCAATACCTAGGATGGAGGACCTAATGGGCTATTTGGGAGGTGCATGTTACTTTTCAAGGATTGATCTCAAAAGTGGATATCACCAAATCAGAATAATGGAAGGAGATGAATGGAAAACAACCTTTAAAACCAATGAAGGACTGTATGAATGAATGGTAATGCCCTTTGGGTTTTCAAATGCTCCCAACACATTTATGAGGTTAATGAATGAAGTCTTAAAGCCTTTTATTGGGAAGTTTGTTATTGTTTACTTAGATGACATTCTTGTGCTCAGTAAGACAAAGGAGGAGCACTTGCAGCATCTTGACATGGTTTTGCAGAGATTGCATGAGGAGAAGCTGATGATAAACTTCAAGAAGTGTGAGTTTATGAAGGAAGAGTTAGTATACCTAGGTTTTGTGATCTCCAAGGGCACATTAAAGATGGATCCTTCCAAGGTTGAAGCCATTCTTAGTTGGCCAACTCTAAAATTAGTAGGAGAGGTAAGAAGTTTTCATGGTTTGGCTACATTTTATAGGAAATTTATTAAAAATTTTAGTCATATTTGTTCTCCTATTCTTGACACCATTACAGGAGATAAGAAAAGAAAGTTTCAGTGGACTGAGGAGCCAGCAAAGAGCTTTGAATACTTGAAGAAGAGAGTCGCACAACAACCCATACTTGCTTTACTTGACTTTGACAAAGTCTTTACAGTGGAATGTGATGCCAATGGATCAACAATAGGTGTAGTCTTGAGCCAAGAAGGTAATGCAGTAGCTTTCTTTAGTGAAAAGCTTAATGCCAAGAGAAAATACTCTTCATATGATTTAGAAATTTATGCATTGGTGTAATCCCTAAGGAAGTGGAGACATTACCTCTTACCCAAAGAATTTGTAGTCTTCATAGACAATCATGCTTTGAGTTTCTTACACAGCCAAGACAAGTCGAGTCATAGGCACATCAAGTGGGTGGAGTATTGGTAAAGTTATACCTTCACCATCAAACATAAGAAGGTCCAAGCCAACAAGGTAGCAGATGCCTTAAGCAGGAGATTAGTCCTAGTGCATGAAATAGAACTCCAAAGTGTGGGTTTGGAAGCATTTAAGGACATGTGTGGTGCTGATGCAGACATCAAGGAAGCATATTCCATTTTCCAACAATTTCAAGGTACTTTCTATGACCATTTTTTTGATTTTTTGCTGCAAGATGGACTGTTATTCAAGGGAGCTCCGTTATGCATCCCTAAGTTCCCTATGAGGACAAATCTCATAAAAGAGAAGCATTGTGGGAGTCTTGGAGGATACTTTGGCATAGACAAGACCATAGATCAGGTAAGAAGATTTACTTTTGGCCTAAGATGAAAACTAATATCCAAAAATTTGTTGAATCTTGTGGAGTTTGTCAAAGAGCCAAGGGCTCTAGTTCAAATGCAGGCCTATATTAGCATCTCCCAATCCCTAGCAAACCTTGGGAACATATTAGTATGGATTTTGTATTAGGCCTACCTAAAACTCAGAGAGGAGTAGACAATATCTTTGTAGTTGTGGACAGATTTAGTAAGATGGTACACTTTGTTCCTTGCAAATGCACAAGTGATGCATCTAACATTGCAAGCCTATTCTTCAAGGAGATAGTTAGAATCCATGGACTACCCCTCACCATTGTTTCAAATAGAGACTCAAATTTTATAGGCCACTTTTGGAGAACCTTATGGAGGAAACTTGGAACCAACTTGACTTTCAGCCCTGCCTATCACCCACAAATAGATGGGAAGACTAAAGTAGTTAATAGATCATTGGGGAACTTTCTTATATGTCTCACAAAGGAACATGGACAGCAATGGGATCTTGTTTTCCCACATGTAGAGTATGTTTACAATGACTCGATTAACAGGAGCATAGGGAAAAGTCCTTTTGAAGTAGTCTACGGAATGAACCCAAGAGGTATATTTGAACTAAGAGATTTGAGAGGGTTAGAGAAGAGAAGTGTTGAAGGAGAGAAGTTTGCAATGGCTATGAAGGATATCCATGATCAAGTTAGAGAACACCTCAAGAAGAGTGTGGAAACTTACAAGAAGAATGCAGACTTGAAGAGGAGGAATGTTCAGTTCAAAGTTGGAGATTTAGTACTTGCACATCTCAGAAAAGAGAGGTTACCTAAGGGTAGATATACTAAGTTGCTGATGAAGAAGATTGGGCCATGCAAGGTGGTCCACAAGTTTGGTGAAAATGCATATGAGATAGAACTCCCTCCTAGAGTTGCTATCTCACCACTCTTTAACATTGCTGACTTATATCCTTTCAAGCAATCTTTGGATGCAGGTACAGATGCTCATGAAGATGTTGATGCTGATTGGATCAGAGATCTTCCTCTTGCTACACCAGTCAAACTTGAAGCCATTCTAGACACCAAAGAAGTCAAGAGGACAAGGCATAAGGTCTATAATGAGTATCTAGTGAAGTGGCAAGGGCTACCTCCTGAAGATACAACTTGGATGATAGATGAAGACATTGCAAAACATGGCACTACAGTCCCTAACTTGATCTTAGGTGGAGGCTGAGATCTTTTCTCCTTGGGTGTATGGTGTAGGGGCACCTAGTCCCCTAGGCAATTTTTGAATTTTTGGTGGAGTTTCCTTATTAAATGTTGTAATAAATCCCATTAGAGGAATTTTGTTATAATGGAGGTCATGTAGGAGTAGGATCTTTAATATTTGCCTAATATATGATTGTCTAATTTAAGCAGTATAGTGGACAGTCAGCTTTTTATGGTGGATAGTCAGTTTTTTTGCATTATTTATGTCTTTTCCTCAATGGGAGTCAGGGTGAACATGGATTTATTATTGTAAGGATGTTTTTCATGCCTCATATACATCAAGGAAGATTAGAAGAAGCCATTTTTGAAGAGAAATAATAGTAATTTTACCAGTTTTCTACATTTTTCCTGTATTCTTGTTGTTCCAACGCCTGGTAAAGGGCCGTATTGTACTATCATGAATAAAAATCTCTAAAATCATGAAATGCATAGTTTTATCTCTCATTTGAGTTAGGACAGAAGGATTTTCATTATTCTTGAAGGATTTTATAGTCGAGTTTTCTACAACTGCTCAAAACCCTAGTTTTGAGGGTTTTGGGCAAAGCGATGAGTTTTTACTCCATTCCACCTATATCATAGGCCTCAAATGGGTGAGATGGACTTAGGTAGGTTACAATTTATTTCTCATTTCATTGTAGAAGTAGGGGACTAGACTGGAACATGTTTTGAATGCATTTATGCCTAATATCTTCATGTATTAGGCCTTCTAGACTAGGTAGAGTAGCAAATTGATGCATGTTTGTCTTGTGATGGCTCAAAAACCTTGAAATCAGGATATTCAACCCATTTTCAATCCATCTAATGCTCTAGAATAGGTTAGGAGAGTTGAGAATAGGTTTATCTAATAGTTGTCTTGTGATAGGAGGCCTAATTAGGCCTAATAACAATAGGAATAGTCCAATTTAGAGGCCTTTGTTCCCAAATAACCCCTATTGCATGTTTGACATATCTTGTAACTCCTTGATGGGTATCCAAAAATCTAGTTTTCTCATGGGTTTGTCATGAATCCTTCAAGTTATACTGCAAAAACCTCATTTCTAGGGCTAGAAGCCAATAGGGCTAGTTGTGAAGGAACAATAGGAAAGACAAGTGACCAGGGTGTTAGGTGGATTTGGTGAGTGTCAACCTATCATGTTGATGAGTTCCATGGTGCCTTGGATCAGTGGTAATATATCCATTCATATCAACCTTAATAAAGCATCCTTCCCTCATATTGAAGCAATGTATTGTGCAAGAGAGAACAACTCCATGTATAATTAGGAAAAGGGTTCATTGAAGTGCTTGTTTTGAGTTTATCCTCTACTCTACATCATATAATCCATGGTTTAATTATTATTCAAGGCATGATCCTTAAAATTATTATCAATGATGGTGTCGATAAGGGGAATGGAGTCTATGAATGTAGGTGTGGGAATGTGAGCTATGACATTAGGATTGTATTGGATGAATAATGGAAAGTAGGGGCACCTGTCTAGTGATGGAAGGAGCCACATGATAAAATGATGTTTGGGGAAGGGCTTTTCTTAGGAAAGTAAGGATTTGGGTGAGGGTCTAGGGTTTGGTGGAGAAGAATTTATGGAAAATTTGGCTCGGTCATTAAAATTGACATGAATAGAAGAAGTACAAGACAAGATAAATGGTAGGCTCAAAATAGGATAAGTAGGACTATGATGATGAAGATGGAAATAAAAGTCAACAACAATAGTATGATATAGGGATAAGATTAGAAAATAAGAGTACTACAACTAGCAAGAGGAAAGTGAGGACATAATGCAAAGTTAACATGGCATGAACTCTCTTGGAAGGCTAAGCATGGACTATAAGAAGATTGAACTAGTTGGATCTGTTAGGCTCACCAAATTAAATAACCTTAAGGGTTAACATTAATTAGGTAAGGTTATCTTTAAGTGTGGTTGTTTGTGCGATAATGTGTAAATTAATGTTACCTAAGGATAAATCTAACTATACTAACATTTTAATAACCATGAGAGCTAGGACTAACAATTAGACTAAAAACTTGACAAAAAATACAACTTGGACACATGTAGGACTTGGAAAATGGAAAAGAATTAGTATTAAATGTGGAAAAAAATGAAAAAGTGGTATTAGTTGCACCTATGTAGAGAAGTGGTCTTTATGAAAGATGCTTAGAATTATGCTCTATGTCTATTTGTGAAGTTTGGAGGTGATTGGACCTAAAGGATATGACCACCATATGCAAAATAGCCTACCTAATGGGTATGTGCATGGAGAGAGAGAGAGAGAGAGAGAGAGAGAGAGAGAGAGAGAGAGAGAGAGAGAGAGAGAGAGAGAGAGAGAGAGAGTCCTAGTTTTCTTGTTTTCATTTCCTTCATTGATAAGGGAGAGGGAGAGATAGTGAGATATAGGATTGATAGGGGGAGAGAGGCAAGAGAGAGATAGGGAGAGATAGCTAGGTAGAGAGAAATAGAGAGGAGACAAATAGGGAGAGATAGCTAGGTAGAGAGAAATAGAGAGGAGACAAATAGGGAGAGATAGAGGAGATAGAGGGGAGAGATAGGGAGATAGATGAATGATAGGGGAGAGAGAGAAAGAGATAGGGAGAGATAGATAGGTAGAGAGAGATGAGATAGATTGGGAGAGATAGAAGAGACAGAGGGAGAGATAGGGAGATAGGGAGTGAGTGAGATGTCCAGAGAGATAGGGAGAGAGATTGAGAGGTAGAAGGATGATAGATAGAGGGAGATAAGGGATCTAGATACCTGGAGATAAAGGTTTAGGGTTGCTCAGGTTTAGGGGTTATGGGTTAGGGATTAGGGGCATTATTTAGGGTTGAGGGATTTAGAGAGAAAGAGAGAGACTTCTTTTGACATGGAACCGTAAACCCCAAATAATGCCCCTAACCCCTAAATCATAAACCCTAAATAATGTCCCTAATCCCTAACCCCTAATCCATAAACCCTAAACCTGAGAAACCCCAAACCCCTAAATCCTAAACTACAAACCCCTAAACCCTAAACACTAAACCCAAGCAACCCTAAACCTCTATCTCCCTATCTCTATCATTCCTCTACCTCTCAATATCTCTCCTTATGTCTCTGGCCACGTCCCTCACTCTCTATATCTCCCTATTGGTCCTTTCTCTCTAAACACTAAACCCTAAACCTCTAAACCTTAACCCCTAAACCATAAACCCTAAACCATAAATAATGCCCCTAAACCTTAACCCCTAAACCCTAAACTTGAGAAACCCTAAACTGCTATCTCCCTATCTCTCCCTTATCTCCCTATCTCTATCATCCCTCTACCTCTCAATCCTTCTCCCTATTTCTCTAGACATCTCGCTCACTCTCTATCTCCCTCTATCTCCCCTCTATCTCCTCTATCTCTCCCAATTTGTCTCCTCTCTCTCTCTCTAGCTATCTCTGAACCTAAGCAACCCTAAACCCCTAAACCCCAAACCCCTAAACTCTAAATCCAATTAATTCTAAACCTCTATCTCCATATCTCCCCTATCTCCCTATCTCTATCATCCCTTTACCTCTCAATATCTCTCCGTATGTCCTTGGCCATGTGCCTCACTCTCTATCTCCCTATATCTCTCCTTAGTCTCCTCTATATCTCCCTATCATTCATCTCTCTCTGTAAACCCTAAATAATGCCCCTAAACCCTAACCCCTAACCCCTAAACCTGAGAAACCCTAAACCCCTAAAACCTAAACCCCAAACCCCTAAATCCTAAACCCAAGTAACCCTAAACCTCTATCTCCCTATCTCTCCCCTATGTCCCTATCACCTTTGTCCCTCTACCTCCCAATCTATCTCCCTATCTCTATTGTTCCTCTACCTCTCAATCTCTCTCCCTATGTCTCTGGCCATGTCCCTCACTCTCCATATCCCTATCTCTTCCTATGTCTTTGGCCATGTACCTCACTCTATATATCTCCCTATTGGTCCTCTCTCTCTAAACACTAAACCCTAAACCTCTAAACCCTAAGTCATAAACCCTAAATAATGCTCCTAAACCTTAACCCCTAACCGCTACACCCTAAACCTGAGAAACCCTAAACCCTTATCTCCCTATCTCTATCATCCCTCTACCTCTTAATCCTTCTCCCTATCTCTCTAGATATCTTGCTCACTCTCTATCTCCCTATCTCTCCCCTCTATCTCCTCTATCTCTCCCTATCTGTCCCCTCTCTCTCTCTATCTAGCTATCTCCAAACTTGAGCAACCCTAATCCCCAAACCCCTAAACCTTGAATCCAAGCAACTCTAAACCCCTATCTCCCTATCTCTCCCCTATCTGCCTATCTCTATCATCTCTCTACCTCTCAATCTCTCTCCCTATGTCCCTGGCCATGTGCTTCACTCTCTATCTCCCTATCTCTTTCCACAGTCTCCTCTATATCTCCCTATCATTCCTCTCTCTATAAACCCTAAACCTCTAAACCTAAACCCCTAACCCCTAAACAATAAACCCTAAACCCTAAATAATGCCCATAAACCCTAACCCCTAACCCCTAAACCCAAGAAACTCTAAACCCCTAAACCCTAAACCTCTATCTCCCTATCTCTCCCCTCTCTCCCTATCGCCTTTGTCCCTCTACCTCTCATTCTCTCTCTCTATGTCTCTAGCCATGTCCCTCACTCTCTATCTCCCTATCTCTCCCCTCGGTCTCTATATCTCCCTATTGGTCCTTTATCTCTCTCTAAACCCTAAACCATAAACCTATAAACCTTAACCCCTAACCCCAAAACCATAAACCCTAAACCCTAAATAATACCGCTAAACCCAAGTAACCCTAATTAGTACTAAATTAGGCACTAAATTAGGTGCTAAAGTCGACGCTAATTTGCACCTAATTTAGCACCTACTTGTTCTGATCAGCATAAAAAAAAGCCAAAAGTAGTGCCATCTCGATAAATAGCACCAACATTTTCCAAAAAATTGGAGAAAAATACATTAAAACAGTGGGTGGAAGCAAAAAATGGAGCAAAAAAGGGAGCTAATCATAGGGATTTGTTGTAGTGGTAAATCTTATTTTGTCACTTTGTAGGAGTTGACATGGTGACGTGTCATCCTACATGGAAGGTGACTAGATGTATTTTTTGTCCTCATATGAGGAGGTAGGCATCCCATTTTGTGGTAGAGGTATTTTGCCATGTGTCAGCATCTTTTGGGTATGATTCATAAGAACTATGATAGATTCTATGACATTGTAAAAGCCATAAATAGAAGGGATGAGATAACTATCATTTGCATGTATGACACTATAAGAGGCACCTTTGACTTATCCCATTTTGGGGCACCCAAGTTTGGGATATGATAGGTTGTAAGAGAATCATTTATTAATAGTCAGTTATAACAGATTCTCTTACAGCTGTAAGTGTTGTCATATATGATAGATTTTATGATGATGTAAGAGCATCTACCATATCCATTTTGGGCAAATTTGGGGTGTCCAAGTATGGAGGGTTCTAAGAGGTGTAAGGGAATATTGTATTGTTGTTATATGGAGCTTGATCAGACTTGGAGGTTAAATTTTCCCCACTTTTATTAGTGTGATTTCCTCCCACATTATTTAACAGGGGTTTGGGGCAGTGTCCCCAAGATGGGGTCAAGGGGCAACGTCCCTTGCAGGGTCTAGGGGCAGCACCCCTAGTGCGTTTAATGTCATGATATAGGGCAAGGTCGAGGGGCAGTGCACCCAAAACCTCAAATGATTTTTATTATTTTATAAAGACGTCAAGAGTTATTTTATATTGGCTGACATAAAAAAAGCTATTTTGTAATCGACATAAGTCTTGATAAAAATACTTAAGGGTTAGGGTTTCCGTTGACATTGTATTGTAGCATTTGTAGCGGTATTGAGTTGCAGGGATTGCTGGTTGTAATTGATTTGATATACTGGATAATAATATTAGACTCTCTATTGGTGGATGTAGTTCAAGTTTGGGTGAACCACATTAAAAATTATCTCTCATTGTTATTATTTCTGTGTATTTTCATTCCTTTGTTTAATCTTTCTTTGCATTTAATTGATATCATATGTCGACTAACCCTAACAATATCAACCACCTTAAGGTGGGGGCATATAAAGGTAAGTTGTCTAATGATTTTGGTACTAACGAAGCGTGTTTGTAAGCCCTCTACGGAGGTGAGATGTTGTATCTCTGCGTGAGTACACATCTTTATCTATATTGCAATTAGAAAGCCCTCTATGAAGGTAGGATATTGTGCATATCCTTTTATTCAAAGCCCTCTATGGAGGCGGGGATTGTGTATCTCTTGAGCAAGTGCACATCCTTTTTATCTCAAAAGTCCTCCAAGCAAGTGGGGTTGTTGTATCCTCCCTTAAGTGTGTCTTTGATAGTTTTTGTGGCATAAGATCAACTGTCAGGTGTGCCTGTAATGTGCTTTAGATGGTGGGAATAAGTTCCTTCCATTGCCTTGTTTGTCGTGTTTTAGATGTGTAGTATGTCTTTGGCATACTATACAACGCTCTTGTCTTCCATGTGTTTTCCCCTATGTTCTAGTCTCAAGATGTGTGGCGAAATGTCCCTCCTACACTCAGGCTTTGTATGGCATGTTTGTTCCCAAGTATAGTCTCAAGACGTGTGGTAAAATACCCCTCCTATGCTTTGGGATTTGTATGGCATGCTTGTTCTTAAGTGTTGTCTTCAAGAGCATGGCAAAATGCCCCTCCTACACTCTAAGATTTGTATTGAGTGTCTATTCCCCCATATGTAGTTTCGTGAGCGTGGAAAAATGCCCCTTCTACATTTTGGGTTGTTGGTTGCATTTTTACTTTCCATGTACATGTATTTCCATTTATATATGAAAATGGAAATAAAAAAGAAATATCATTGCATTCATCATGTCTTGCATGACTGCTCTTGTGTGTTCTCTATGTTTTTGCATGTCTTCAATACTGTCTTCTCTATGTTTTGCATGCCTATTACTATCTTCATTGTGTTTGGTGTGTCTACGATGTGTCTTCTCTAATGTTTACCTGAGACAGGGGGCTAGAAATAGTTTCTAAATCTTTGTGTATGCATTAGCTCTAAGTGCCTAGCATGTTTACTGTGTTTGTTGATTATACTTTAATCCATGTATGGATCATAAGATCATACATACATTAAAGTGGGGGCTAAATGTTATGTCGTAAAATGTCCCCTTAGGACTTTTACCTCCTAAGTTTAGCTCCTACATCCCTTGTTTTGCATTCTATTGCTTGTTCATTTTAACTCCCAATGGAAAATCCCTGAAAACCCATGTTAAATGGGACCTAGGGGACAATGATGAACTTGACCCTACCTTGAAAATGGGGCTAAGGACTTGGGTGATCTCACCCTAGTCCTTCCCTATTTGGCAGGGTCCCAAATTTTAAATGTCAGTTATGTGATCGTTAGAAGGTTTTGTTGCCGACATCTTAAGTTTGAATTATGAAATTAAAGTGGGAATGCATAAATAAGCATGTTTAGGGTTTCATTTGTAAACTAAAAGATGATTATGAGCTTTTGGCACACTTATGATTTTAGAGCATTTAAAGTATTCATTGTTGCAGAGCAGATTTGTCTTGTTATTGTGTTATGTAGATTTGGCTTCATCTTCTCATGATGTGAAGGATTTTCATCTATATGTGAGCTACACCTCTGAGGTGATATCTATTTGTGTTTTCAATCATTTATCATTTGGTTTTTGCCTCTATCCCACAGGGATATGCAATCTTTATCAAACAATGGTGTTGGAAGGCTTAAATGCCATTCTGGGGCTTCACTGAGGCAAGCTCCTAAATGCCAAAACCCCCAACCCCCTTCTCTGTGATTGCAAGTAACAGGTGTCATATTCTGTGGAAGTGGAGTTACAGGAGGTTGTGACAGAGTTTGGAGATCCTGTATCTGAAGAAAAAAAAAACCTCAACTTGGGTGCCCACTCTGAAGCCCTCCAGATCCCCAAAGCTAAAAACCTCTATGACAGTGGTGATTTGTTGTAGACAATTTTTGAAAGTCTGAAGAAGTTGCCACCTTGGACTTGGGTGCCTACTCTTTATCCCCCGATTTTTTTGAATCTAGAATTCTGAAGTATGGTATGTATCTACTTTGAATATTACATCCCTATCTGGGAGCATTTGTCGTGATTCATCTGTTTATTTATGATTTTGCATAATTAGGGTTTTAAGCATAATCAAGCTATGGATACACTAAAGAGGTCTTAAAGGTGAAATAGCAGGTCCTTAAGCATGTGACATATTTCACTAATATATTAACATTTACTTTTGGTGTGGGTCTCTTACTCAGAAGGGTTTTCCCAAGTATATATGTCATCTTATCTTCTCTATCTCTTTCACTTATACTTCCATATTTAATTAACGTTATGTGTGTTTTAGATCAACAAATTTAATATAATTAAATTATAAATAAATATTTAATATAAATATATGATTTTATAGTATAATTTTAAAAAAATAAATTAAATAATTTACATTATATAAAATATACTATATAACAATCAATATAATAATATTAGATATTATATATTATAGATGAAATAAATATAATTAAGTTATAAATAAATATTAATATTAAGTTTATATAATATGTTTAATCTAAGGAATAAAAGGGATGAGCTAGAGGTGAAGCATTCCTCTATTTGCTATGAATTTCCATTGATTGTGAATTATGTAAGGCATGCAATGCATTCAAGTGTGTTAGAGTAGACTTAAGTTTACTTAGGCTATCTAACATTTACGTTATTAGACCATTATTATTTAGGTACATTTTTTTATTTTTCACCATTGAGGTAGTTGGGGTTGGTTGCTCCTATACCTCATCTTTTACCCAGCTATTTATACCTAGGTTTATACATTGTAAAATATCTCAATTTATTCATTCACTCGTGGTGAAATAGCTTCTCTTACATGTTGCTTCTCTCATTCGTGAAGGTTTTTCTCTTGGTTTGTAGATGCTCCTGGATGCTTTTCTCTAACATGGTATCAGAGCACATCTTCTGCAACCACCTTCCATGTTGAGAGTTTTCATTAGAGTCTGAGATCATTTATTCAGCAAAGTTTTTTTTATCTAAATGGTCTTTTTGGGTTGCTTGTTTGCTGGTGAGTTCTTGTTGGAGGCAATGTGACGGCTTTGTGATTTCATTGAAAATTCGTGAGTCATTTTCTTGTTGGCGGCCCATTTTGGGTGATTTGGGCTAGAAGAAGCGTGCATAGATAGATGTTGAAGGAAGATGCTCTTTTCCTAAGGGTTTTGTGATTCCATGGCCCTGATTGTTTGTTGGTTGGTCACCTCTTAAGTCATGGGTCTTCTTCATTCATTCTGAGAATTTATATTCCTAAGTCTGGCAAAATATTGGCATCGATTCTTTTTTTTTTGTTGTCTGTGGCTTCATTATTTTTGGAGGAAGTGTTGGGGAATGGCTTTGATATCTACTCATATTGCTAGTGCTGCATACCAATAGCAAATTGGTGGCATTTTTTTTTTCTTCTATGCAACATCCTTTTGGCAGAAATTTTTTATGAAGGATTCCATTTTTTTTGCATTGGAGCCCATACATTGTGAGCAATAGAAATATTTTGAGAAGACTATATAATCTATAAAGTTTGCAACAAAAATATTTGATTAAGGTTTTTTGTGGCTTCGAGGTGGGCCCATTTGGATGACAATTGAGTAGTTTGTAGGGACTTTTGTCCCACATTGATGAAGCTATGTTATTCTTTTCTATTCATATAGCCCTTTCACCCACTTATCTGCTATGAGCAAGGCTCACAACGCTGTGTTTGGTCTCTCTCTAGCACATGGAAACCTACGATCTGGGTAGGTTGATTGGTGCGTGTGGTTTGTTGGTGGCTTGAAGCTCTCCATGTGTGACTTGGCATCACCCCTTGGGGGCCCACTTTTTTCTACCAAAGACTAACATGGTCACATGGTGGGATTGGGTGCTTGGTCCAAAAGAGCCTAAAATAGGATTTTTTTTCAAACTTGTACAACTTTTGCAAACACAGTCCATTTTTGACAAACAAGATATCTTCGGAAAGCTACTTCGACGAACTTCACTGTGAATGAGGTATTTTTTGAAAAAAATTCCATTTTTTGATAGTTTAAGTAGCTTGAAGTTGCAAGTTGTTTTAGTTACTTTTGTTAGAGTTACATGGCAAATTTGGTGTTGGGAATTACAAATTTAGTTTTCATTCATTCTGGGGGGTGTATACTGCATTTTGGTTCCTTTGTGTTCCCTTGTTTATCATGTCACACCCAAGGATTGAATTTATCACTCCATAACTATCACACATGGAAGCTCAAAACATCACAATTGTTGCAATCAGGGGTCTTTGGCAAATGTTAGATGTTGATCAACCTGAGTTCACAAAACCATTTGAGTAATTTGTTCATAGAAACAAAATGGATGAGGCTAGAGAACTCACAGGTCTCCATGTGTCTGATAATTTTTTGTTTCACATTGTAGAGTGTATGAAACCTAAAGCAGTGTGGGATAAGCTTGTTGAGTTGTATGGTAAGGTCAATCAGTTCAAGATCTTGCAACTTGAAGTCGATCTCACCTCTCTCTCTCTAAATGCCTCTACCTTCTATTCTACTATGGATGCCATTGGAGAAGACCATAAGATGCCTTCATTTGAGGTATTTTGTGATCAATTGACTAGGGGGCAGGCCAAGTTGATTCAAATGGATGCTCTTCCTAAGAGTCATGCTTTGTTGGCTCAATCTTCCAAGGGCAAGGGTAAGACCAAGAAGAAGCCCAAGACATATTTATTTGTAGGTGGTGAGCCTCCCTCCAAACCTAAGGTGAAGAATGATCAGAAGACTAATCCTACACCTCCTCCTCCTCTTAACTTCGGGGAGTCATCCTCTAAGTCTAAGAAGAAGAAGGAAAATTGTTCCTTTTGTGGAAAGTTAGGGCATAATGATGCACATTGTTTTGAGAGGTTAGCAACATTGGAGGAAGATATGAGGAAGCACAATATTGCCATGCCTAAGTCTTCTTCCTTGGGAAAAGGGAAATCTCTCACAGTAAGGGCTTCATCCCTACCAGTAACACTTGGATTCTTGATTCCGGTGCTTCACATCGTATGACTCACGTTGAGGATCTTTTTTATTCTATTTATCTTATAGTACTTCTCATATTGTGATTGGGAACTCTTTATAGATTTTAGTTGTAGGAATAGGCTCAGTTAAGATGAGGTATGGTTACATTCATGATTTTTTTTGTTCCTAAAATTTCACTTAATCTACTTTCTGTCTATCAAATTTGTCATCATGGTGATTAGGTAGTTGAGTTTTCTCCCACTGATGTGACTATTTGAGATTTGCAAGATCCTGAGAAGGTTGTTGCTACAGGGACGGTTGATGATGTGGCCCATTTGTATAAGTTTGATGGATTTGAGTCTTCATCAGGATCATCCTTTATTCCTCATGTAGATTCTATGAGCAAGCTTTGGCACTAACAGTTTGGGCACTTGAATTATAGATATCTTCAACAGATGAGCACATAGAATTTGGTGATTGGCCTACCTAAGATCTCTTGTTCTGATGGAGTTTGTCAAGGTTGTGTTCTTCACAAACATCATAGGGATCCCTTTTCAAAGGGTATGGCCACACGTGATTTGGCATTTCTTAAGTTGGTACATAGTGACCTTATGTCATTCCCAACACCTTCATTTTCAGGGGCTAAGTATGTGCTCACTTTTATTGATGACTTCTCTTGGTGCACATGGGTGTACTTTCTAAAGTACAAGGATGAGCTTCTTCAATTTTTCATGACATTCCTTGCATTTGTGGAGAAGCAGTATGGGCACTCCCTTCAGAAGATTCAAACAGGTAATGGGAGAGAATATGTCAATTAGGCATTTCAAGATTTTTGTCATGCTTGAGGTATTCTTCATTAGCACACAGTGCCATACACTCCTCAGCATAATGGTGTGGACAAGCAGAAGAATAGAACCTTACGGGAGATAGCTAATTGTATGCTTCAGTCTCAATCCATGGCTCCAGCATTTTGGGCAGAGGCTATCAATTGTGCCAATTACATTCAGAACCATATGCCTCACAAGGCAATGCAGAATATGACTCCCAAGGAAACTTGGTCTCATGTCAAGCCCAAGGTGTCCTTTTTTAGAGTATTTGGCAATGATGCATGGATATTCATTCTAGATGGAAGGCGTAAAGAAATGCAGAAGAAAATTTAGTAGTTCATTTTTGTTGGCTATTGTGAGGATGTGAAGGGTTATCATTTGTTTGATCCTGTCACTCGAGAGGTACATTTTCATCGTGATGTTCATTTGATGAGTCTTTCACTTTGAAAGATTCTCCATCGTAGGTACCTTCCTCTCTTCTTCCCACTTCCTCTTCAAATGATGTTTTGCTTCCTATAGATGATGATGGTATTGATCTTGTTGTTGACATTTCTCCATCTCCTCCTCGACCTACACCCCTAAGACCATTATGGGCTTGTACACTTCTTGAGGATGTTGGTTCTCTTGTAGGTGATCCCATAACTACACCCTACACTCATTACCAAACTTCAGGTATTGGTCTTTTGAGTCATGTAGTTTTTACTAATCCTCAGAAGTTTTCAGATGATTCAAGTGTTTCAAAATGGGAAAGTGATATGATTGAGGAGTATTCTTCTTTAATGAAGAATGATACTTGGGATTTAGTTCCTCTTACTAAGGGAAGAAATTTGGTTTGATGCAAGTGGGTGTATCATACCAAGTATGCAGCTGATGGTTCTATTGATAAGTATAAGACTCATCTAATGGCTAAGGGCTTCTCTTAGGTTGAAGGTATTGAATATTCTGAGACTTTTTCTCCTATAGCCAAGATGGATTTTATATGTCTTGTACTTTCTATTGTTGCATCACAGGGTTGGCCAGTGTATCAAATGGATGTGAAGAGTGCTTTCCTGTATGGTGATCTTCAGGAGGAGATCTACATGGAGAAGCCACCAATCTTTGTGCAGGACCCATCACTTATTTGCAGGCTGAGGTGTTCATTGTATGGTCTCAAACAAGCTCCTCGGGCTTGGTATGAGAAGATGGATAGTTTTATGCTTCCTTTTGGATTCACTATATGTCAATCTAATGCTACAGTTTATATTTAGAGACATGGGGAAGATCTTCTCATTCTTGTTCTTTATGTGAATGACTTGATTCTCATAGGGAGTTCTCCTTCCATGATTATGGATACTCAGGGAGCTTTGATGGAGCATTTTGATATGACTTGCGTTGGACTATTGCATTACTTCCTTGGTCTTCAAATTCATCAATCTTTTGTTGGTATTTCTGTCTTTTATCAAAAGTATGCTCTTGATTTGCTTCAGAGATTTGGGATGGATGAATGCAAGCCTTTGCCTACTCCTTTTCAATCAGGTGTTGTGTTGTCTACCACTTGCACTACTCCATCAGTTAATGCTACCTTGTATTAGCAGTTGGTTGATAGACTTTTGTACTTGATACATAGTCGTCCTGATATTTCCTTTACAGTTGGTCTTGTCTCCCGTTTCTCTCAAGATCCTCATGAGAGTCATTGGAAGGCAGCTAAATATATCTTGTGGTACATTCAAGGCACTACATAGTTTGGTATTCACTATACATCAGGAGCTACTGAGATTGTGGGCTTCACTGACTCATATTGGGCCGGTGATGTTAATGATCGGAAAACCACTTCTAGATTTGTCTTTTATCTTGGTTCTAGTCTGGTTGCTTGGTCTTGCAAGAAGTAAATTGCTATTGCATTATCATCAACTGAGGCTGAGTATCAAGGAGAAGTCTTAGCTAGTCAAGAGATTCCTTGGCTTTGATAGTTCATCGATGAGTTTGGGTTTCCTATTGATCATCCCACTACTCTTTGGTGTGACAATCAGTGTGCCCTTCATATTTCTCTCAACCCAGTGGAGCATTAGCACACTAACCATATTGAGATCCACATGCACTTCATTAGTTAGATCATTCAGGAGGGTGTTCTTAGTTTGGAGTATTTTCCTACGTCTTATGTTAGAAAATGTCTCCCTAGACTTTTTCCCTCCTAAGTTTAGCTCTTGGGTCCCTTGTTTTGCATCTTGGGTTCTAAATTTAAATGTCAGTTATGTGACTATTAGTTAGGTCCCATGCCAACATATTAAGTTTGAATTACGAAATTTGTAGCGAGAATGCATATATAAGCGTGTTTTGGGATTCATTTACAAACTAGAAGATGATTATGAACTTTTATCAAACTTATGATTTTAGAGCATTCAAGATATTCATTGTTGTAGAGCAAAGCATTGTTATTGTGTTTGTGATTGCATATTTAGCTTCATCTTCTCATGTGCTAAAATATTTTCATTTACATGCAAGTTACAACTGCGAGGTGATATCTATTTGTGTTTGAATCATTTATCAATTTGTTTTTGCCTATATCCCGTAGGGATACACACTCTTTATCTGGCAATGGTGTTCGGAAGACTTGAATGTCCTTCCAGGAGGCAAGCTCCTAAACACCACAACCCCAAACCACACTCCTTGTGATTGCAAGTTATAGGTATCAGATTTCACAGAGTGGAGTTGTAGAGGAAGGTTGCAGAAGATAAGGATTTTGGATCCAACAGAAAGAAGTAGATCGGAGCACTTTTTGAGACATGGGCACCTAGGGCAATGTCCTCCAAGGTTGTAGACATAGGAATCTTTGTGATAGTGATAATGAGCATCTAAAGAAGCCTCGACATCCCAAAGAACACCCTACCTTGGGATAGGGTGCCTAGAGCAATGTCCTTCACATCTTCCATGACAGAAACAGACATAATAGTGATTATTAGTGCCAAAAGGAGTCTTGATTTCCCTGAAGAAAATTGTACCTTGGACTTGGGTGCCTAGGGCAGTGTTCCTAAATATTCTGAACCACAAACTTTGAAAAATGGTCAGTAACTAATCTCTGTCTACTATATTAATCTACGAGCATTTGTCGTAATTTATTAGTTTGCTTACTATTTTGCATAATTAAGGTTTTTAGCATAGTTGAACATTAAATTAATACATTAATTGACAATTTCTGAATTTCCACATTGTTCCAAGTGACAACCCAACCTATAGGTGACTCCTCTTGCAAAGGTGTGATTCAAGTTCTTAGTTGAAATGTCCTTGAATGTTTGTTGTGAAAGGAGGATCTAGCCTATCAACCCCGTTTGTCCTTAATCCCCCTTTTCATATAAAACATTTTGGTGAACCCATGTTTATTTAAATTTTGCACTTTGCTAAGTGTTGTACTTTAGATTTACATTCATTCATTTAATTTTTATCTTATTGCATTTGAAAATTTACAAAAAAAAAAAGAAAAGAAAATTTTGAAAAAATTGGCATTCATTTTGACATAATTTCAATTAATTTTCATTTAATTTATGTTTTTCACATTAGATCTGAAATTCATTTTCATTTATTTCATAATTTTCAATTTTCATTTGAAAATTGCCAAAAATAATTGAAAATTTGAAAAAATTGGCATTTTAGGCTTGCATTTTGAAATAATTTTAATTAATTTTCATCTAATTTCTGATTTTTAAATTAGATTGGATATAAATTACAGAAAATTATCATCTTACAATCATTTGCATTGCATTTTTCATATTAAAATTGCTAGGGTTTGTTTGAAATTTTGAATTTTTCTTATAACCTAGTAAGTTCAAAAGCTAGGGTTTGTAGTTAAAATCTTGTTTCAGATTTTACTACTCATCTTATGCACTCATTAAAATCTGATTTATCATGTAGTGTTGTATTTTATTATGTTTTTGCATTCATATTTAAAAAATTTGCATTTACACACACTCAATGTCAACAAAAACTAGTATTTTTCATTAAAATTGCACTTGCATTTAGCATTGTAAGGCTTTAACATTATTTTCAGATCTGACCTAAGTTGTTTTGCATCATAAAAAATGTTTATAATTCATTCACATATCGTTTTGCATAGTTTCATATCTTAGTTTCACAACTAGGGTTTAAAAATATTTCATTTTCACTAGATTTTGACTTGTCATCTCCCTAGATTTGCATTAAAAATGTCTTGTGAAGGATATTGTTGCATTATTGGATGAATATTGAGCTTATTATTCACTTCCCGTCATCAATTTCCTTACAACACCTCTTCTCTTAGGCATTTGCATTGAAAAAGTGAAAAAATCAAGCATTTTAGATCATAAGCATTCACAGTTTTGCACTTGTTCCTTGCATAACTATTGAAAATATTTTAAAATTTGATCTCACATTCATTTGAATACATATACACATGGCTTATAATGGAAACAATAATTCTAGGCTTCCTCCTAGGCCTTATTTGAAAAGAAGAAGCCCTTAACCTGAAATTACATTTACACCTCATGACAAAACATTTGTAGACAATGAAGGGCCTCTTTACATCACCATGAAAATAATGGAGATTCCGATGCATGGTACACTTATAGATCCTAATTGCATGACTAATGTAGTAACGGAAGAGTTCCTTCTTGCATACAATTTGACAGAAGATTCTTATGAACCTTTAGATTTAAGGATTAAGACACATAATGTAGCCTTCATGCTTACCTGTGGAAAGATAACTTTAGTGGTTATGGTTTATGATAAGCCTTGGATCAAGAATTTCATGTTATCCCTTTATCCAACCTCTTTCGTGTAAAACTAGGACACCCATGGTTAAAAGCTATGAACGTTGTCCCCTCAACCATTCACAATTGCATAAAATTCTCTTTACATGGACAAGTGCGTACTATTCGACGTAATACATATCAACCTTTGGAAATGGAAAATAACTGTACTCTTGATTATTTTTTGCCACAACCTAATAGAGACCCTGAGCCACGAAGAGACCACTCAAGTCCTACAATATAGATGATACAAAGAAAAACTTGTATCTAGAGTGGCTGAGCCTCCTATGCAAACAATCAGAGATGAACAACCCGCATTAGAAGAACTTCCTAGAGCAAAAGGGAAAGGACCCTATGCTGAGGTTCCTCCTCCATCATCCCTACAAGGATCAAGACGTATTCATCGAGAACAAGGCACTTCATCAAGACAAATGATATTTGAACAAGCTTCCTCTTCTAACACAAAAAGACCAATAGAACAACATGACAATACTTTTGAAGATATAAGCAACAAGACAAAAAGAAATAGACAAGCAAGAGAAAGGAGGAAAAGACAAGCCTTTGCCCAATGAAATGCACATCAACAAGAAAATATTTGACCTAACATTGAATCTAACCTAAGACTTGAATGTCCTTCTGGGGCTTGACTAAGGCAAGCTCCTAAACACCACAACCCCCAACCACACTCATTGTGATTGCAAGTTACATGTATCAAATTTTATGGAATGGAGTTGCAGAGGAAGATTGAAGAAGATAAGGATACTGGATCCGATAGAAAGAAGTAGATCATAGCACTTTTGGGATGTGGATGCCTAGAGCAATGTCCTCTGAGGTTGCAAACACAGGAATCTTTGTGACAATGATAATGACCATCTAAAGAAGCCCCGACATCCCGAAGAACACCTAATTCTAAGATCTCTGCAGTATAGCCCCACGGTTATACTCAGTTTCTAAATCCATAGTGTAACCTTGGCTCTTGATGTGATTATTTTCATACATTACTTCTATCATGTGATGTGGTTATTATCTTAGGGAAAGATTTTTAATCTCTCTTCTTGTAGGAAATTGTGTGTTTGTGGGAACATTTGGTGATCATAAAGTACATGCCACCTTTAGGGGCATGGGATTTGCAATAGCCCTTGTTCCCTTCCATGTTTTCTTCCTACCTTAACATGCTTGATATTGGTACATGATATCAACCACCTTAAGGTGGGGGCATGTAAAGGTAAGATGTCTAATGATTTTGGTACTAATGAAGTGTGTTTGCATACATTGATCTATTTTGTATACTTCCTTTTCATTGTAAGACGTCTTCATGATGTAGTTGGTTGATCTATTTTGTATACCTCCTTTTCACTGTAAGGCATCTCCATGATGTAGGTGGGGTTGTATACTTTTGAGCACATGCTTCCTTTTCACTGTAAGGCATCTGTGACGCCAGTGGGGTTGCATTTTGAAAGCCCTCTATGGAGACATGTACGGTGTAGCTATTGAGCTAATGTATGCCCTTTTTATTTCAAAAGTCCTCCGAGTAGGCGAGTTTGGTGTGTTTTCCCTTAAGCGTGTCTTTGGTGGTTGTTTTGGCATAAGCCCAACCATCAGGTGTCCCTATAATGTGCCTGAGATGGTGGTGAACCTAACAATAGGCTCCTTCCATCACTTTTTTGTCATGTTTTAGATGTATAGTATGTCTTTGGCATACTATACAGTGCTCATGTCTTCCGTGTGTCTTTCATGTGTTTTCCCCGTATTGTAGTTTCAAGACGTGTGTTGAAATACCCCTCCTACACTTGGGTTTTGTATGGCATGTTTCTTCCCAAGCATAGTTTCAAGACGTGTGGTGAAATGCCCCTCCTATGCTTTGGGATTTGTATGGCGCATTTGTTCTCAAGTGTAGTTTCAAGATGTGTGGTGAAATGCCCCTCCTGCAATCTGAGATTTGCATTGCATGTCTATTGCCCCATATGTAGTTTCAAGACGTGTGGCAAAATGCCCCTCCTACATTTTAGGTTGTGTGTTTACTTTCCATGTACTTGCATTTGCATTCATATGTATGAGAAAATGAAAAAGAAATAATCACTACATTCACTGTATTCATTATGTTTTGAATGTCTTCAATGTTGTATTCTTTGTGTCTTGCATGCATGTTACTATATTCACTGTGTTTGGCATGTCTGTGGTGTGTTTTCTCTAATGTCTACCTAAGGCTAGGGGCTAAAAATAGTTCCTCGATCTTTGTGTAGCCATTAGCTCTAAGTGCCTGGCGTGTTTCTTGTGTTTTGACCGTACTTTAATGCATGTATGGGCCTTGTGTTCATACATACATTAAAGTGGGGGCTAAATGTTATGTCATAAAATGTCTTCCTAGACTTTTTTCCTCTTAAGTTTTGCTCCCAGATCCCTTGTTTTGCATCTTGCATGATCATTTTAACTCTTGAAAGAAAATGGCCTGAAACCCATGTCACATGGGGCTTGAGGGACATTGTGAGATTTAACCCTACCCTAAAATAGGACCTATGGACTTGGGTGCTCATGCCCTAGTCCTGTCCTATTTTAGGAAGGTCCCAAATTTTAATATTGTTTATGTGACCGTTAGTTAAGTCCCATGCCGACATCTTAAGTTTGAATTATGAAATTTGTAGTGGGAATGCATATATAAGCATGTTTAGGGATTCATTTGCAAACTAGAAGATGATTATGAACTTTTGGCGAACTTATGATTTTAGAGCATTCAAGATATTCATTGTTGCAGAGCAGAGCATTGTTATTGTGTTTGTGATTGCAGATTTAGCTTCATCTTCTTATGTCCTAAATGATTTTCATCTACATGCAAGTTACACCTCATAGGTGATATATTTTTGTGTTTGAATCATTTATTAATTTGTTTTTGCCTCTATCCCGTAGGGATACACACTCTTTATCTGACAATGGTGTTCGTAAGACTTGAATGTCCTTTTGGGGCTTGATTGAAGCAAGCTCCTAACCACCACAACCCCCAACCACACTCCTTGTGATTGTAGGTTGCAGGTAGCAAATTTTGTGGAGTGGAGTTGTAGAGGAAGGTTGCAAAAGATAAGGATTCTGGATCTAGCAGAAAGAAGCAGATTGGAGTACTTTCGGGACATGGGCACCTAGAGCAATGTCCTCCGAGGTTGCAAACACATGAATCTTTGTGATAGTGATAATGAGCATCTAAAGAAGCCTTGACATCCTGAAGAACACCCTACCTTGGACTAGGGTTTCTAGGGCAATGTCCTCTGCATCTTCCGTGAAAGAAACAAATGGAACACTGATTATTAGTGTCGAAAGGAGTCTTGATTTCCCTGAAGAAAATTATACCTTGGACTTAGGCGCCTAGGGCAGTGTCCCCGAATATTCTGAATCACAAACTTCAAAATGGTTAATAACTAATCTCTGTCTACTATCTTAATCTACAAGCATCTATCGTAATTTATCAATTTGCTTATTATTTTGCATAATTGAGGTTTTTAGCATACTTAAGCATTAAATTAATACATTAATTAACAATTTTTGAATTTCAACATCATTCCAAGTGACAACCCAACTTGTAGGTGAATCCTCTTGCAAAGGTTTGATTCAACTCAGTTGAAATGTCCTTGAATGTTTGTTGTGAAAGGAGGATCTAGCCTATCAACCTTGTTTGTCCTTAATCATCCTTTTCCTATAAAATACTACGGAGCAGCAGGTTGCACACATCTTCATTAAACCTTTGGCATCTCCTCACTATCTTTTGTTGCGATTGGTGTTAGAGGTGAAGGAAGTTGTCCTTGGGGTGTCTTGAGGAGTCCTCCTTCCTTTCACTTCTTGCTTTTCAACATTTTCTATTTTTCTCTCTTTTGGAGAGGAGTTTTCTCCCATGGGGTTTTTCTCCTTTTCTCTGGTTGTGTGCATTTCATTGCATTGTAGTTGTACATGGGTACTTAACATGGCCTTGTTGTCGGGACCCATTTTGCACCCCATATTGCATAATAATCTCCCTAAGTTGCACTTAAGGGGGGGTGTTAGAGTAGGCTTAAGTTTACTTAGGCTATCTAACATTTACATTATTAGATATTTATTATTTAGGTGCATTTTTTATTTTTCACAATTGAAGTAGTTAGGGTTGGTTATTCTCGTATCTCATCTTTTACCCAACCATTTATACCTAGGTTTGTACATTGTAAAATATCTCAATTTATTCATTCACTCTTGGTGAAATAGCTTCTCCCATGTGTTGCTTCTCTCATTCGTGAAGGTTTTTCTCTTGATTTGCAAATGCTCTTGGATGCTTTTCTCTAACAAGGTGTAACTTGAAATAATAATGAAACCTTCATTTTGTACTAATTGAGACTTCAATAGATTATAAATTCCTTATTTTTCATAGCCAAGTTCTAGCCCAAAGTGGAGAGGCTATGAAAAACAAGTATTGAAAATCATGGACATTATTATTATTGTGATTCTGTGTAGAAAATTTATTTGTAAAATTAGCATGGGACTAATTGCAAATATGGATGTTGTCAATTGTATACCCTTATAGACAATTGAAATTAAGCTTGAATGGTAATGCTTAGCACAAAAAAAGACATTGACTTTTGTCTACCTTCTTTGTGTATGTTTATGAACTTTTCTCCCTTTCTTTGGAGTGAATTAAAGTAATTTACAACACAATGGTCCTTTGTTGTTAGCTTTTGATTAGAAGTTTAATTTTCACAATTGGGTTTCTGGTTCTATGAATATCCTTGTTTTAATTTCCTATGTTGCAATATTAACAAAAGCAACTATCCATATAAATGGATAGTTTCTTCATTGCAAAATTTGATCTTTCTCTAATGTAATTAGTAATGAGAGATGATAAAACTTCTTGTTATGAAGCTCATCTAATCAAGGCTATTAAACTGACTAAAAATAGTAGTCTGTTGGTAAACAGATTTTGTCACCGCGAAATAACCTTTGAAAACGACTCGTTGCCCTTAGAGTGGTGACTAAATAGTCCCAACAGTTGGAGAAACTGTTATTGAATTATCAGCTTTCCTCTGCATTTGAGAGGGGCAGCTCCCTCATATGATAGGGGTATTTGTGGGTTTTTGTGTACTTCTAGCTTGAAAGTACATAAAGGATAAAACACAAAACTGGGAATAGATGACTAACAGAAACCTCAACAGTAGACATACGAAAACCAATTGAGATTCCACAACTAATAATGAAAAGTACAAGGGGATTTCACCACAAAGATAGAAACCACTTTCCTAAACTCTATGATGGATCTCATGACATATATGCAACAATGATGAAGAAAGATGGCAAATCTCAACATACGAAGAGATAATTTATCTAAACACTTTCAAATCAAGATACCGAGACATGATTGTGTTTCATCACTCAAATTGCATGCTTCAATGGACAACTTTGATTTACACAAATACATAAAAAGATCACCAATTTGACATACGAGAAACTAGTAATCATAACTCAGAAATACATCAAGAACATACGAACTGAAATGCACTTCTTCATTATCTTTTCAAAATTATACAATTTCAAAGGTAAACTATACAATGTGTAAGACCAAAAATGTTTCAAGAAGTTTCATAAGTCCCCCCTGCAAAAATTCTCTCTACCGAGAGTCCCCTCTTCTTTACATTTGAAATAGCCTCATATTTATAGGCTTTTTCCCATAACCACCTAGTAACCAACTTGTAACTAACTTGTAACCACTTCAAGTAACCACCTTTTTTTTGAAAGAAAACCTAATTTTGAACCTTTAATTACAATAAGTGAAACAAGTCACTTTTCCAAAATGGTAGTTTTGAAAAATACAACTTTCGAGTTGTGAATGCGACTAAGTCATTTTCTATCTCCATTCGCTTCATGTTGGCAACTTCACACTGCATCTGATGAGCATCCTTTCCTTTTATTGAAACCCAGCTGTTATTTCTTCCACATTCTTTTCTGCAATAACATTGACATCCATGTGATACTATGCAATATCTAGAACAATAACAATATTTTGGAGTTTTCCATTCACAGATTGAAGATTTGATGAAAGTTATCATTGGATTGTCTGCATAATAGTGAATAAAGTGCAAATGTCCCTCCTTTCTAATTGTCATTGGCTTTCACCATAATCAAGGTGTATTTAAATAGAGGCACCAAAGTCAATGTCTAGATGATTATAGACAATAATTTGGGAATATATTTCTTCATGTACTTATGACTTCCATCATAATGAGTTTCATAGAAATATAGTGGCAAGAGACTTGAATTTTTATAAACAACACCCAACCTCTAGTACATCAAGTTAAACTTTAGAAGGATTGATAGTACATTTCAATGCAAGGGGAAATAAATCTCCTTTTCATTTCCGTATATATCTTCAAATCTCCAAAGTAGTCATTGGTATCCTTAACAAATCTTTCCAACTCAACAACTATCAGAGAAAATGCCTGCCCCTTAAGCTGATGCTTGAGTATAATTCTTCTAACATCTACATTGAGTAACGGAACATATATTCTCTTCACCAATATCTAAAGAACATCATTATTTAATTCTTATGGCCTATTTGTTTTACCCATGACAATAACATGGTCATTTGAATTTGACATCACCCCATCAAACTAAATAAGAAACACTGACTTGAGCCTTCTGCTAGCTTCATGTTCATTTGCCAACCTTGTTGACATTATACTATCCAGCTCATCCATGAAAATCACTGATGTCTACCTTGCAACCATTTGATGTTAAAGAGGAGGGTGTTAATATGACTACAACTTCTAATGTGACAACTTTAGCTAACAATGTTTTACCATTCCTAGGCGGTCCAAAATGAAGTAACTCTCAAGCTGGTTTTCTAAGTCAAGTGAAAAGATCACTCTTTTTTTTGATAGGTAAAATAACCATTTCCATCAAAGCTTGTTTTGCTTTTGCAAGTCCAACAACATCATACTTGTATCTTTTAAAGCATCTGTTTGAATAAAATCTACCGTTACCATTCTGATAGTCAGTTTTCCACCATTAAAATAGTATCTTGAGCATGAAGAAAACGCTTTTCTAAAAGATGATTTTGGAATTTGATGATACAAATCGAACATGACTTCATTAAAGCATCCACATAATAAAGAGACACCATTTGGTTTTAACTTGCACGAAACATCTCAAAACAAATCAAACTCATGTTACTCTTCAAGAAACCATGTGAAACCTGTAAATCCCCATTTTATTCTCGTTATAAATCTCTCCGCTCGCAAAAATTTGTGATTCCTCAAGAGATATGTTTCTAAACGAAGGTTCATTTTCCTCTACACACGATAACATCTTGAGTCCGCAGTCAATTGAGTGCTTCCACACTGTGCCACTTTATGGATTTCAATCCAACTACACTTAGGAATCTTTTTAATTTCTCTCTCTCACTAATCTCCTTACCTTTCGGACCTCACTGTAGCTGCCCACTTGTGCATAGATATCTGATAGAAGAAGATAAGGTGCAGCATTCTTAGGAATCAGCTTCCAAAAGGAGAGTTGTTGTATATACTCCTAGCGAATATTCTTATGTGATAACCATCATCCGTTATAGTTTATCTTCACAACGGATCCCTCTTGTATGTGTTCAAAGCATTTCAACTGCCGCGGATTAAAAGCAGATGGTGGCAGTGTTTGTGGGATGGATTTACACTTGGCAATTGCATGTGCTTGAAAGACGTCTTTAACAAAACCATTTTATACATATTATGCAATTATTGCTTTCCATGAAACCACAATTCTACGGAGCACATTTTGTGGAACGGTCTATGCAACTTCCGTATCATTTTACACTTTGCATATTTGTCTGTCAGATAGCTACACCTATTTTGCTGACTACAATAGTAGTCTGCAATGTCCAGAGGCTCCACAAGTTTTCTGTATGCAGTGCCAGCATTGATCCATTTGTTTTGGGAATCAAAAGTTGCTGGGCAATTTATGATTCTTCACCATATCAATAATGTCATCCCAGAACTTTTCTAGAGATATCCTAATCTCATTGGCACGAAAATCTTTCCTTTCCCTTCGGTCTCTGAAAACATCGTAGGAGCCACAGTCGTTGCCCTCACATTTTTTTTTTAAATGTACCATTCCAGCTCTGCCATTTTACTTTGGTTCTTGCTCAACTCCACATTTAGGTTCTCAATGTCCATGTCATGCTTGTTTTTCAAATCTTCGGCCTCTTTTAGGGCATTAAATGCAGATTTATCCTAAATACTGAAAGCCATTGCTTCTAATTGCAGTGCTATTCCCATCTCAATGCAGGATTCTGAGACGATTTTTGCAGTTCTTTTTGAGTATCCACTTTCAATAACATGTTTTAACATATCACCATAACTTATGTGCTCTGAAATGAATGCACCCACAATACCATTTTCTTCTGTGCTTTGCAAAGTTAAAATTAGCATCTTCATTCCTCGACTCCGATGAGCTCTTGAGTTCAAGGGTCTGAATACAATGCCACTTTCCAGAATTGGGAGAAAACTGACCTTCCGAGTTCGTAGAAACCCATAGCTTTAATTCTTGATTCAGAGGGTGAAAGACCCTCCACATCCGCTGGTACTGAAGCATCATATTGAAATGCAACGTTGTTGTCAACACAGGGATGGGTTGTAGATTCATTGGGTGACTGATAAGCGTTGCAGCTGTCAGATTCATTAGCCAGCAAATGCAACCATTTGTTTGTAGCTGCATTGTCATTTATGACTTCGGAGGACATTTCGGATGGAATTCTTGAATGCGCTTGGCCGCCCTCGTCCTCCTGAGATAATTCTTCTTCCACATGCATGTTGTCGTTATAAAAACTGCCCACATTGTCAACAGGTGCCCCACATTGCTCAACAGTTTTGGGTCCTGGTCCACTTTTCTTGAAAACTCGACACAAGGCATATGCATCCTGCAAACATGAAGATCCTTCACATTCCTTCTCATCAAGATGATACTCGTGCATAACCCAGTCTGTTCGAGAACCATGAGGAGCACGCCCTCGGTAGAAAACAAGAGTTTTCTTCATTCCAATGGAGCACATATGAGAACTGACCTTGCGATCCTTTCCCGTAGCTTTCCAGTACCCTGCTTCTGATGAGGTTTCATAACTTTCACCCTTTCATGAGGGACGGTGGTAACCAAATTCCAGCTCATGCCACGATGCCCGGTAGATGATGGCGCACAACAAGTTTGAGTTTCAACGTTTTAATCTCATGAATTTGACAGTTGTCGACCATGCCACCTTTTCGAGCATGTATTCCTCATATATTACTCAAAAGGTAAAACCGACGGTGAAATAGTCTGTGTAAAGGCCGTGGCATCTTGATTATTCACTTGGAGACGTGTGACAAATGGACTTGGTGGACCGAGAACATAGATGCCTCATGTCGACTCCTCAACATCGAATAAAACCAAGGAAATAAATCCAAATCCTTCATGCCATTAATGAAACACACAAGGTTGGAAAATTTGAATTGGGTTTTAATGATAGCATGAATAACAATATGGCAAGGAGGTCTTTATTTTATTTTAAACTAAAGAATATTCCCTCGTTTTTAGGAGATGATCATGGACACAAAAACTGCAACTAGCTTTTCATGCAAGTAATAAGTGACTTTTAACACCTTGGAGCTCGTAAATTTACACCCCCCACTTTTATTACTTGCTTCGTAAGAGAAAAAATGTGCAACTTGTGATTTGAATAGAAACGACGTTTAATTCCCGGTTGTCACAAGTGAATGTAAACTTGCATCGGTAAAAAGCGGATGTGAACAACTTAGGCAAACTTCACAAGTTGCGCACACTTAGTGAAAAGGAGAAATTGGTGCGAGTTTGGCGAGGATCAAAAGCAGATTCAAGATGGACTTGGTGAGAAGCAAAAATTAACGCGGACTTAGTCAGAACGGAAAATAGACACGAAGTAAAATATGACTAAGTCGTGAGTTTTGCCTTGGGATAAAAATTGGTTTTGACGCTTTAAATGGAGAGAAAAATGAGACGAGGGAAGACAAAGAATTTCAACATGACTGACGCAGGAAATATGACATTAGCGATTTGTAACCAAACAGATGACTTGGCAAAGGGTTTTGATATACGAAAAGTTTAAATTCGGTAGGTTAGAAACGAGGCCAACATAGTCACAGTTCTAAATAATATAAATGCTATAAATCTAAACCATTTCTTTTTACAAGAACAATATTTAGTATCGATTCAAGCTAGATGGGTTTATTACTTATGTTCTTTTTAGTGCTACCATTTTAAAACAAGGTTTAATGGTTTTTTACATTGTCCTCTTAGGTGAGCTCTTAGGAAGTTTTGATGCTTCACCCTAGTGAGCATTTACTATGGTTAAATGTATTAAAAATTTTGAAGAGAGAGAGAGAGAGAGGAAGAAAGAGAGTAAAGGGTAATCAAATGCTATCTTTCTAATAAACTCTCCCGTAAACATTTCATTTGGTTAAACGTATTTAAATTTTCCTATGGTTAAACGTATTAGAAATAGAGAGAGAGAGAGAGAGAGAGAGAGAGAGAGAGAGAGAGAGAGAGAGAGAGAGAGAGAGAGAGAGAGAGAGAGAGAGAGAGAGAGAGAGAGAGGAAAATGCTATATTTCTAATAAACTCTCTCGTAAACATTTCTTTTGGAGTTTACAAATTTCTCACACATGTCCTGCATAAATCTATTTCAAAGTAAGATATGTAAATATTATCTCTTTACAGATTTCTCACACATGTCCTCTGTATAAATCCATTTCAAAGTAAGATATGTAAATATTATCTCTTTTAATTTTAAGTCCATTAGAACACATGGATGTATATACACTACTTTAAGTTATTAAATTTGGTAAGGGTATCAAAGCCTAAATTATAAAGAGATTCCAAACCTCAGTACTCTCGACCCATCCCAACACAAAATCACAAAAGAAATGTATACTTCATGCTACAATATATACCACTCCAAACTCTCTAGAACGCACTCCAAACTCTCTAGAATGAATTTGCACCTTACACGCCAAGAAAATTGAGACCCTTTAGTGAATGCATTTAAAAAAAAGTAAAATATAGAGCACGAATGTTGTCCGGTTGTTCGGTCATCTTGGTTCATTCCCTCAAAATCCCTCACCAAAGCATTTAAATTTCTGTGAGAACAACCATTGGGGGCCGCAATATTTGATCCCCCACTCATTAATTTATCCAACTTCTATAAGTTCTTATTCGAATTGCGAATGGAAGCCCTTTTCTCAAAAAACATGTGACGAAACTCCATATGTCTCGTAAACGGCAAGAGAAGAGAAAATCGACAGGTAGAAATATGTGTTGATGAATGGCAAACACTAGCAAACCAAAAAATTATGACGGGAAACTAACGGACGACTTCGGTCATTTGATTAGATTGTCCTTTATACAATTTAACAAGTCGTGGCAAATTCTTGCATAAAAAATAGTTCATGACATTTATACAATTTAACAAGTCCATAGGTGGCAAATTCTTTCATAAAAAATAGTTCATGACATTATTTTAGCATGTCCCCATCATTACTCATTCCTAAGAATTGAATATGATCTCAAGATCTCCTATTCACCATCCTAGTTTATATTTGTGGGTGTATAATCGACTCCGGTCATTTTTGTGTGTACAAGTTTGAACCTCAAATTTTTAAACCTCAATGTTTAAATTGAGCCTTGCTAACTTCGTCCTACTAGTCATTGTGAGCTAGCCTAGTGCATGTTTGTGAGGATTTGTGTGCTATGTTGTATTTAGGGACATTCATTAGTCATTTTGAAATTATAGATGAATAATGCAATAAAAACTTAGAAGATAATTGGTAGGAGAGCATCATAATAGAGCATCCTAGGTATATTGTATGATTTCTTGTTGTCTTCGATCTTAGTTCATCATCATTAACTTAGTTTGCCAAGGAGCTTCACCAAAGGAGAACAAATCCTTGCCTAGCAAATTCACAAATAATGTTTCTGGACACTACCTTCAAACACTAGTATATAGCAAGCAAAGGTGCATCTATGATAGTAATCAATTCTATGTCAATTAAATCTCGTAGGTCAAGCTCATTTCTGTGCACCAAGTTCAATTATGTAGGAATGGAAATCGATTTCACAAGTATAGCTAATTTATAGATTCTAAAACTTTTATCTAAACAAGGCCCTATTTTTCTACAAATTAACAAATAAATTCTCAACATCTTCAACAATATATTCCTCTATACAAATTCAAATTAATATTTAAATTTTGTAAATTTAATTTCACATTAATTTTTCCAATCCCAAATCTAAATCTTTAATTAATTTAAATAAAATATTTATATAAAAATGTATTAATTTCTAAAACACATAAAAAATATCTATAAAATAATAAACAAACAAACAAATCATAATTTCTTTTAGCATGTCCATTAAACAAAGACAATTGTACAAAGCTTTAGAAATTCTCTTAAAAATATTAATATATGTTAAAGCAAATGTCTAAACAAATAAACTCGTGACATTATTTGGTTTTGTCAAGTTAACCTAACAATATACATAATTACGCCTAAGGCGTTCCCTCTATGAGGTGAACCGGCATGGTGTGTTAAATCAAAGGCTGAGAGTCGTCTTCAAGGGATGCAAGACAATGAAAGTGATCTGGTACATTCATTTTTTTTCCGCGTCTTCGGTTTTCTTTCACTTTTTTTCGCCGGTTTTGCTTTCCGTTTGATTTTTCCTTTGTTTCATCGCGTTTTCTGAGCAATAAAATACTATAGTGCACTGAGAATTAATAATCCTCGCCAAATACTTTGGGATTTCTATTTTCTTAATTTACATTGTCATGTTTTTGAGCCCTTTTAGTCACCGTACGTTTGTGCGATGAAATGGAGTAGATTGACAACTAATAAAAATGGACAATATGAGTCAGCTTTCACCAAGTAAAATTTAATTTTGTTTTCATTTGCCCATTTTTCTCATGTTTTGGTTTTCACAAGGTAAAATATAATTTGACTATTTTTTTCATTTTCGTGAAGGTAAGATATCTATTAATTTAACTTGAGAAACATGGTTGTTCAATTTACACACCCTTATTTTATATTTCAATATTTACTATTTTTATTTTACATTTCTTTTATAAGTTAATTTTTTTTAAAATAAAATGAAAATAAATAAATCTTATAATTACCAAAAACTAATAAATTATCTTTAATATGCTTATGGTTGTTTTTTTAAAATTTGTCCTTTCCTATTATTAGTTATATGTTTAAAACTATATTCTAACATTTTTGTTATGGGACCATAGTAGCGGAGGATTCTTTTTTATATATAAGGAATTTTTAACATAATTATATTAGTGAAATTAGTATGTTTGTATCATTTTGGGACATCTTATTGTAATAATATATTGACAAAGTGATATTTTTGTATTGTTTTTTATTCTTGGCCCAATCCTTAATCATCCATATTTACTCATGTGTTTAAAACAATTTCTATACAGTCATTATTTACTCATGTTTAGATCAATTTCTGTACAATCATTATTTACTTTCTTTACTCCTTGTTATTACAACCACATTAACCACATTTACACTTACTCATCTATATTTTCTCCCTACCTTGAGATTATTATTTTATCCCTTTGGTTCAATTCCACATTCCATGGGATCGATCTCGAGGCATGTAGGAATAAACCCCGAATTTGAACTCCAAAATTCTCGCTCCTTTGCATACTAAAACTCAAGCACAAATATGTGGTTAACATAAGGGTTTGAGTGGCTTAACAAGAGGTGAAGTAAAGGTTGAAGAAAACGAATGGGAAATCACACAGGATTACACCAAATTTGGTAGGGCATAACTATGTTTAACTAAAACAAAACTAAGTACAGCAAGGGTAGCACTTTAAACATTATACTCAATTTCAAATAGATTAAGAAAATTAAATACCATGATTATGCAAGGGAGTAAAATGTGTATACACCTAAAATTGGCATGACTCTACTTAAATAAATATTTTAAATATTTATTTCATCATCATATTCCTCTATCAATAAATAAATAAATTTATTTATTTATTTGATTCATCCCCTCTCATTTAATTAAATAAATTACATTTTATTTGATTAATTAAATTCATCCCCACCAACTCCATTCTTCTAAAAATAATTAAATAATTTAAAATCTTTATTCTTCCAAATTTAAATAAAATGCAAATTTTATTTAAATAAAATCTAAAATCCTCACAAAATAAAATATATTTCTATATTTTATTTATTCCTCACAAATATCTACAAAATAATTAAATAAATCTTTTTTATTTAATTATGCCTTCTTATCTCCGAAAAATCATTCTTATCTTCTAAAAATAACTTTCTTCTTGTCACACAAAAGCAAAACTCTGAGTTACAAAAGGTAAAATCAGTTTTAAAGCAAATCTTTTCTTAAAATAGAGAAAATCAAATCTTATCCTCATCAAGAGAGGAGTTAACTCAACTAAACTGCTTTTGGAATGACATGTGTCTTTCTTCTATTGGATGCACGTTCCTCAACAAGCCTCCTCCGTTGATCTTTCCTTTTCTTCTCAACCATTGATCTTCCATCACTCTCTTCTATAAATACAACCTTCTTCTCTTCATTTCATATATCTGGAGTTTGTGTAAATTTATGCTGCAGGAATCTAAGCGCGCCTTTGGCACCCCTATTCCATTTAGCACTTCATAGCTTTCTCCATCTCTGTATTTGAAGCTCATCTTCAAATACCAAAGTGTCCTAGCCATTCTTCATTTGTCATCTTCAAACAAGCAAGCAAGCAACAGCTTCTGAGGGCTTCACAATCAAGATCAAACGAAGATAGGCGAACTACAGAAGGTAAAAAGGTAAAAGGTGAAGGTATTGTTTGTTCTTTATTTTTATCTCTTTTATCTTTATTATTCTGTAGATGTTTGGGTTCATTTTTCATTGATTTGAATAACCAGATTTCCCCCTCACATTTTGGCATCCACCGTGGGGCCCTTGCCCCTCTACTAATCAAAAAAATTTGAGTTTCCTTGAAGACAAGTCCATACAGGTCTCTGATAGAGTTTTTGCGCATTCAATTTTTGAAACAATGCATCTGCCTTCCAAAATGACACATCTGATGAACTGGTGCATCTGACCTCCTGATTTGCGCATTCACCTTCTACTTTGCGCATCTGACCAAGTGACGCATCTGACCTCCACAGTTGCGCATTCAACCTCTGAAGTTGCGCATCCATCCTGGGCTTCGACACTGAGTTCTACTTGCGCATACATCCTGTCAACTTGCGCATCCGTCAAAGTTGCGCATTTACCCTACCTTTTTGTGCATTCACCTTATCCTTTTGCGCATCTATTGTTGTTGCACCTGTACCTCATCTTTTTGCGCATTTGATCTCTGTATTTGCACTTCTATTCAAAAAGCCGCATACTCCCTGTTTCTGCGCATTCAGGCTGCAGTGTTACGCATCTGTCTTCTGATTTCTGTTTTAGGTTTTCTAATTTTTGCATGCTGGAACTAACGTCAGTTTTGTAGGAGTAGTGGCTGGATTAGGTCATCTAGATGATTTGACTAGTTCACTTAGACTAACTAGGGGTGAAAGTAACAAGTGCATTTCATAACAAAATTTACTTAGTCTTCTAACTAGGAAAGAAGTAACTAAACCAAATTGCTATCTTGCATTGTGGATTTATTTTCTAGTTTAATCACTACTATCTTCTACAAACGGGAAATGAACAATGCTATGATTAATCACTTTTCAAGTTAACAATCATGTGAGTGCACAAATTAGCTTAGCCCATTTAGTTTTTTTTATTTTAACTAGGTTGGGTGAACAATTGTTTTCTGTGCTTGTGAATGACAATAGGCTTATGCTCTCCCCTTAACTGGGTGATCAAAGTGCCAGACTTGCCATTCTTTTTGTCAAACCTTTAGGGGGGCCTGCCCTTGGGTGCACGCTTGTCCAAGTGGGAACGACCTTGAGTGGTAACAGGCTAAAGCCAAGCCCTACCAAGCCACTTAAAATAAATTGTGCTTGGGTTGAAAACCTCAAGCAACGAGTGCTGCTGTGTTACACCGACAACCAACCTCCCCCAAAACCCTCATAGGCATAACCCTTTGAGGCTGGGAGACTCCATAACAGAGAGTAGCACCGCCGCACATGTAACCACTCGAACGGTTGCCCTAACTAAGAACCAATTATGTAGCAAGCCAAAAACCCCTATTTGTTGATACAAAGGGTAGAGCTCTTGAAGCGGCCTCGATTCTTGTGGCTTTAAGTAGAGGTGACAGGGACAATCCTAAGGTTCGGTGGGGGTACGAGCCTAAGGAAACCTGAATTTGATATACGTGAGAAGTGAGTGCCATGGAGGGGAGCCAGTGCTATCAGATCCTGGAGCTACACGCTTTTAGTTTGCATAGCCAGAGGATTCAACGAATACTGTCTCATCTAGCCTAGGTTGTACTTGTTTTGAGTCATAATAGTCCTAAAACACAAAAAATATAAAAAGATAAAAATCATGGAAAACTTCTATGTGTTTGCCATAATTGAACATCAACATCATCAGAAACACCAAGTTTTTCAAACCAAAAACACTAAAAAATCTTAAAAACGATCCAAAATTTCCAAAATTCTGAGAAAACACAAAAAATAGCCAGAATTGCGCATCTGCATCGACTTATTGTGCATTTGAATCAACTTTTTGCGTATTTGCCAGTATTATGGATTTGAACTCTATCTTTGCGCATTTGAAACTTCACTAGTATTGCGCATGTGCATTGACCTTTTGCACATCTGCCTCCTGTTGTTGTGCATTTAAACCTGAGAGCAAAAATCCAGTATCTTCCAAAGAGCAAAATTTGTCAGTACTTTTCAAAAACTAGTTCAAAACCTGTTCTAGTTTTCAAAATCTGGTTAAAGACCTTGCAAAATCAACCATTTCTCTCTTATCCGCACCATAGCTGCTTGTTCATCCAAAATCTCGCCAAATCTTTTTCCAAGTTTCCAACAAGGTTGTAGTCAAATTTTTCTTGATCAAAGTCAAATCTCAAACAAGACCTAGTGAGCCTCCAAGTATCAAGGATTACTTATCCTTCTCTATCGGAACTCCACTAGTGGATTGTGCAAAGGCTAGTCAACGTCAAGTAACGGATTCCTAACATCCTAGCTTTTGACTATCACTTTTGTATACCCACCTTGTTTGACACCATCTAGATCTAAGAGAAACCTTGCCAAAACCTTGTTTCATCCTAGCACCTTGATCAAAAATCTTCCAATTCCACCTCATCCCATCTCTTTACTACCTTGCATGGTCTTGACAAGATTACAAAAATAAAAATAGTTAGAAATGGCAGGGAAAAGTATTTTTGACGGTAACGAAAGCGACGAAGAACCTTCCATGGAAGAGATCCTCAAAACACAACATGACCCAAAATTTCAACGCCTATTAGAAGGAGTGCTTGCACAAGACCCTACAAAATTTTTCTTACACCCAGCAAACCTAGGAGTAAAACTTCCCAAAGGTTATGACGTAGAGGCTCTCAAAGAAACTGACGAAGAGAGAATCCCTTAAGGAAGTAGACAAGATGAAATACCCATGGATAAGAGCAAAGAAAAAATAGACTCCTTGGATGCCCTAAGTCTAATTAACCAAAAATATGAAGCTCTCGGACAAAAACTTTTAGACATACAAACGGGAGTATCGACTGAACATTACACCCTAGAGGAGATTTCACCATATCCCTTTGATAGGTCCTTAAACATGATTCCCTTCCCCTCAAAATTTGAAGTGCCTAAATTCAATAAGTATCGGGGGAAGGGCAATCCAAGAGATCATATCAGAGAGTTCAATGCTGCTTGTCTAGAGGTTGCACATAACGACACTTACCTTATGCGACTATTTCCATGGAGCTTGGGAGGACAAGCCATGGATTGGTTCTCTAGATTGCCACCTGGTATTCAAACATTCAATGAACTTGTCAACAAATTTGTCATCCACTTCTCATACAATATTGAGCACATCTCAATATTGGATCTCTGTAACACCAAACAGAAAGGAGGAGAATCTTTCGCTACCTTCTTATAGAGATGGAGACAGTTGGCAAGCAAGTGCCCACACCAAATACCAGAGAAACAGATGCTAGAGATGTTTGTCCACAATCTGCAAACGGACCTAAGCTACAAAATCCAAATACAATGTCCCACCTCTTTTAGCAAAGTCATTGAGATGGGCCTTATCATAAAAAAAGCTCTAATCGCAAAAGGTCAAATTAAACTCTATAAAGACACGCCTAATACCAACACCAACAACGACAAACCTAGATTCTGGATGAAAAACAAGAACGTTGTGAATGACAGGGTGGTGGATGCCAAAAATGCGACTCCTAAACAACCAATTTTTAACCTATCAACACCTCAAAGTAATCCCCCGCAAAACAAACCAAGAAATACCGAATCTAGGTTTACCAACTTTCAGCCAAGGAGAAAATTCACACCTTTGGATGAGTCACTAGAAACTGCCCTATGGAAGCTAATCACCAACAATCTCATAACACTTCCTTCAGCACGAGAGTACAAACCAAAGGTCAAACCCCATTGGTGGAATGACAATGACTTCTACGAATATCACCGAAACAAGGGACACAAGACAAATGATTGTATTGCACTCAAGCATATAATCCAAGACTTAATAGATCAAAACAAGATATCTGTTAATGGACATACCTCAAACAGCGATCATTAGGCATTCAAGGATCCTCTTCCTAACTACGAGCAAGGAGGTCCTTCCAACAGAAATAATCGTGGCTCTAACAATGCAAATTACACAAATATCGGATATGACTATGTTGTTAACCGTATCTATGAAAGTGACTCACACATCAATGTGATCACTATCAACAAGGATCCAGACTGCAATGTTACTACCCGTAGTAACAGAGTCACCCTTAGAGGAGCATCTGCTCCTCCGCCTAGTCAATACAATATCGTGGATCAACTCCACAAAACACCTACACACATCTCCATGTTGGAACTTCTGCGTCTGTCTCCTTCTCATAGGTCCATACTTGACAAAGCCTTAGCAAAAGCCTCCGTTCCCACGAACCTAGCTGAAGAGCAATTCCAAACTAGGTCGGTCACATCACTTCACCACACTCCCTACCATTCACTGAGAAGGATGATATGTCTATCACTCAACCCCATAACGCCTCCCTCCATATCGAAGCTTTCATACATAAGCACAAGATCAAAAGAGTCCTAATTGATGGAGGGGTTGGGTTGAATATTTGCACATTGAAGCTAATCCTTACATTGGGGTTTTCAGAAAAGGCTATAGATTCGAAAAGAAAAATCACCATAAAAGCCTATGATGAAGAAGAAAGAACGTCCAAAGGAATTGTTACCCTACCAATCAGAGTGGGCCCCGTAGTGAAGATGTGGCTTATCAAGTCCTCGACATGGAGCTAGCATACAACATTCTTCTGGGACGGCCATGGATACATGCTTTGAAAGCAGTGCCTTCCACATACCATCAATGTATCAAGTTCTCACACGAAGGTCAAGAGATCACCATCCAAGGTGACCCTAACCCCTATCAATACTGTAACTCCATTCAACCCAAACCAGAAGTCATAATCCCCAACAACCGCGCTTCTGCATCCTCGTCATCTCATGTTGATCCAACTACACTTGCTTCCTCTTCTGGGGCACCTCAACCAAAACTCCAACTCAAAGATAAAGGCTTGGGTGAATACACGGTATCTCAGTCCCTCTGTTTGGCACAACTGCCTCTATCTCCTAGATCCTATGGAAGGCCTATCTTAAAAACACCCACAGCAGAAAAGCCCACCAAAGGACCATTTGTGAAATAGGGAAGCCTAGAAGATGAAAGTGATGAAAAAGATGTCCTACAGTGGCTATACAAAGATGAAGCTAGTTCCTCAACACAACATGACCATCCCACTATACCAACATAATAGTATGGTCAAGGCTTTCAAATGCTACAGAGAATGGGATACGAAGGACACGGTCCACTTGGTTCAAGAAAGGATGGCATCGCTGAACCCATCCAACCTCATACCTTAATAGCTTGAGACACTACAGGGCTAGGCTACACTAGAGCACCAAGAAACAACAGAACCAACAAGAACAAGGGAAAACAACCAGAAGCCTCTACTAGCAATCGAGTTGAACAAATTCAGATGGGAAACGAAACTGATGCTAACGAGTATGAATGGGATAACCTCTTTGAGATGTCTTGTGATGAGAAGGATATTGACATTGTCCACGAGTACGACCCAACCCATGCTAATGAGAGACAAAGGCTAAGGGCTAGACCGCTAGAGTCTGACTCGCATAACAACAATAGTGACAATCACGAAGAAAGAATGATACCTCCTCTGATGGATCCACTAACAGAGAGTACCATCACAGATTTCATCTGTGCTTTTAACAATTCTATCCTAACCATCAACACCATCGAGCCAAAACAACCCAATGATCCCTTACCACTGCTACATCCTGAACTCATAGACTGGGACCTACAAGGTACTACCCCTGAGCTTGATACCTTTGAAAATGATGACGCCATCATAGACTACCTTGAGCTTAGAGATCATTGACCTGCAGGAGACCACAGAGCTGGCTATGCTATTGAACTCAACGAGAAGGCCTATTTTGGAGAGAGAGCCAAGCCTTTCAGTCATAAAAACATCAAAATAAAAGAATGATCTAATGGTGAAAACTGCTCCGTGGCAGTGTTAGATCATCAAAATAGTAAAAATAAAGGTGTATCCAATGGTGAAAACCTCTCTGAGGTGCCGAAGGATGGAAGGCTTGACCCTCTCCCCAATCTGACACATCAGGAGAGATCGTCGATCTTGATAGAACCGACAGAATCAATCAATGTCAACACAGGTGATAATCCCAGAATGGTCCACATGGCAAAGGCTCTAACAGAACATGAAAAACCAGCATTTACGGATTTCTTCAAAAGAAAACAGATCAACTTCACATGGACATACGCTGACATGCTAGGGCTAGATTCGAATCTTATCATGCATCATTTATCTTTAGCTCCAGGAGCTAAACCGGTCAAACAAAAACTTAGAAAGATGCATCCGCATGTGGCCCTCATGGTGAAAGAAGAGCTAAAGAAACTCTTAGATGTTGGATTTATCAGGCCTATAGACTATCCTGAATGGGTTTCAAATATAGTACCGGTGGCTAAACCAGATGGCAGGGTCAGAATATGCAATGATTTCAGAGACTTGAACAAGGCTTGCCCTAAAGATGACTTCCCCCTGCCCAACATAGACATGATTGTTGATCTTACAGTGGGACACACTATGCTATCACTTTTTCTCGGGATATAACCAGATAAAGATTGCATTAGAGGACCAACACAAAACTGCCTTCACATGTCCTTGGGGCACCTACTGTTGGTGTGTTATGCTGTTTGGTCTGAAAAATGCTAGGGCAACATATCAGAGAGCCATGACAACAATATTCCACGATATGATGCACTGGAAGACTACGTCGATGACATTCTGGCAAAGTCTCTTACAAGAGAAGGGCATCTAGCAGTACTAGACAAGATCTTCAACAAACTGGAACAGTTTAATGTGCGCCTTAACCCAAATAATTGTGTATTTGGAGTTACGTCAGGCAAACTACTAGGATACATAGTGTCTGCAAATGGTATTGAAGTTGATCCTGCTAAAGTAAAAGCCATCATGGAAATGCCACCTCCTAAAAATCTAACTCAATTGAGATCCCTACAGGGCAAACTACAGTCTATTAGATGGTTCATTTCCCAACTGGCAGACAAGTGCCACCCATTCTCTCATCTGCTACACAAAAACGAGTCATGTGAGCAGGCATTTCAACAACTAAAGGAATATCTCATGAAACCACCGGTATTGATGCCACCAATTTAGGGCAAGCCTCTATTACTATATATCTCAGCTACACCAACAGCTCTGGGAGCTCTCCTTGCACAACAGAACTATGATGGAAAAGAACAAGATACCTACTACATTAGTCGAACACTCGTCGGATACGAATTGCAATACACACCAATAGAAAGAGCATGTCTAGCTGTTGTATTTGCCTCGCGAAAATGGAGACATTACATGTTGTCACACTCTGTTAAACTGGTGGAAAATATTGATCCACTAAAATACTTACTCAACAAAGACGCCTTAACAGGTAGATTATCAAAATGGGTCATGCTTCTCAGCGAGTTCGATATTGAATACATAGACAGGAAAGCGATCAAAGGACAAGTACTTGCAGATCAACTAGCAGATGCACCTTTAACAGATGAAAACCCCCTGAGTTTTGAATTTCCAGATGAATCTATCTTCCATGTCAACATAGCAAACTGGAAAATGTACTTCGACGGCTCATATACCCAACATGGATCAGGGGCAGGTATCTTATTGATCACACCTAATGGTGACACTATTCCAAAGTCATACAGGCTAATGTTTCCCTGCACTAACAACGTAGCAGAATATGAGGCCCTGGTCATCGGTATCAAGCTAGTAGTTGAATGGAACATCAAAGAACTTCAAGTCTATGGTGACTCATAGCTGGTCATCAACCAAGTAAATGATGACTACCAAAAAAAGGATGAGAAACTGATTCCTTACAAACGAATGGTAGATGACTTTAAAGAATATTTCATCAAGATATCTTTCAAACAGATACCAAGGATCGAGAATAAAGCTGCAGACGCAATGGCCACAATTGCATCCCTCCTCGACATCCCAGATAACCAATCATGATACGAGTTCTTGGTAGAGCCAGTCTCTTGTCCTTCTTACAATACCCCAGATTCCCATATCATATGCCACATCATAGGAGCCGATTCCCCACTCTATGGCAAAATATTTGCCTACCTAAAAGAGAATACCCTCCCACCCAACCTTTCCAGCAACCAAAAAAGAACCTTCATCTGACAAGCATCCCAGTATGCCATTGTCGCAAACACCCTATATCGCCGAGGTCTCGATGGTACTCTCCTTAGGTGTCTAGATAGAGAGGAATATCAAACTGCTCTAAGCGAAATACATGACGGGATATGCGGGACCCACTCTAGTGGCCCTACCCTAGCCAAGAAACTCATACGCATGGGGTACTATTAGCCAACAATGGAACAAGATTCCTATCATTTTGTGAAGAAATGCAAGAAATGTCAAATCCACAGGAATCCGATACATGCACCAGTGCAGGAGCTACAACCACTAACAACTCCTTGGCCTTTCTGTCAGTGGGGACTCGACTTACTGGGCAAGATGCACCTTCCTTCCTCAAGCGGGCATAAATTCATTATCACTGCCACAGAGTACTTCACGAAGTGGATTGAAGCTGTGCCCTTAGCCAATATCACAGGTAAGCAGATTGCCTTGTTTATCCTAAACTATATCATTTGTCGTTATGGTGTTCCTTCGTCCATCATCACTGATAATGGACGACCCTTCAAAAACCATGATGTCAAGGAACTATGCGACAAATTCCATATCCAACACCGCCTTTCAACCCCCTACTATCCACAAGGTAATGGCCAAGCTGAGGCATCGAATAAAACCATTCTGAAGATCCTGAAGAAAATTGTCAATGATGCTGGTCGTGACTGGCATATCCAACTAAATCCTGCACTGTGGGCCTACCGCACAAGCATCAGCACACCTACAGGTGCAACTCCGTATTCCCTAGTCTATGGATTTGAAGCTATCTTGCCCATTGAAGTTGAGATCCCATCCCTGCGTGTTTCACTAAAAGGCCTCATATCAGATGAAGAGTACAGAGTGACAAGACTCCAAGAGTTAGAACTGCTCAAAGAAAGAAGGCAACGAGCCTTTAACCACCTCAAAGCATATCAGCAGTGCATGTCATGAAGCTACAATCACAGAGTAAAGCCCCGAATATTCTAAGTTGGTGACCTAGTCCTAAGGGAAAATCCAAGAAATTAGCAAGATCGTGAAAAAAAAAGGAAAATTTGAACCCAACTGGTTAGGTCCCTATGTCGTCATTACAGCGTACGGATCGGGGGCGTATCAACTGGCCACATCTGAGGGTGAATTGTTTGATGATCCTATCAATAGTAAGCACCTTCGCAAGTTCTACATCTGAGCACCCCAATGTAAGGGAGTCCTGAAAAAATAAAAAATAAAAATTGAAAAAGTGATAAAAAACAGAACAAAAAAATAAAAAAAAAAGAAAATAACAAAAAAATCATCCTATGGTGAAAACATGGCAAACAGGCACCTAGGATAGGTACCATGGTGAAAACCTAGCAAACAGGTGTCATGTGTACTCGTAGCTTCTGTGCAAATAAAAGCAAGTGGTGAAAACCTGGTAAACAGGTGCTATTCTGCGACAACCCACTTCCTCCATCTGTTCTGACTTCATGTCTCTTGTGTCTTCCATATCATTCATCTTGAACCAAGTCCTTTGAACCGTTGTCAAACTATGTCACCTCTGAGTTATCACGTAGGCAAGGCCATTCTCAATGCGTCCCCGAGGCTCCTCTGTCCCATCCACTCCATGTCTCATCCTTCTATCTGTCTGGGTCCATACCATTTCTGCATCTCCAACATCGCCTAGGTCTTAGGTCCATCAGGGTTAACCTCGAACTACGTTGCCTCTGCGTCGTCATGTAGGCAAGGCCATTTAGCAATGAGCCCCCGAGGTACTAAGTCAGTCCCTTAAGGTCCATCTCTCCATGTCCGTTGTCCTATCGCCCATAATAAGCCGATCCTTGTCTAAACTGGGGGCAACTCCTCGACCTAGTTACGGATTTGGATTCTTGAATGCCACTGTTCTAAAGAGGATACCAATAAAGTATTACGATACCTTCACCAGACAAGCACAACAAAGCAAACTACCCAACAACAAAAATCTTGACTCGAAACATCAACCTATCCAAAACAAAGCAGAATACCATGTCGAAACACTTCAAACAATTCTACATCAATTATGGGAAAAGACACATCTAATGCAAGAATGTTTTGTCAATAGGTTAACTTACAAGGTCTTGAATTTTTGCCATTATGTCTTCCTATGCTACTCGAGGATGCCAAAAGCTAGAGATGCTATGATGGGGACATAATTTTTCTTTGTCTGCTGCTTGTGGATTAAACTTTAGTAATGTGATGACTTTTGTCTAATGACATGATCAGCAAAAGATCATCGAGGACTCCGAGGTCTAAACATGAAAAGGGGCAATCCTTGTATGTTGAAACACAAGAAGTACTCAGGTCATCTAGATTCAAGTTTGACTAGATGCTTGTATCAACTTGTTATATCAAAATCCATGTAAGGAATACTCAGGTCATCTCGGTCTAATTATACCTAGATGCTTGTATTCCCTTACAACATTCCAAAAAGTAAAAAATACCAAAAAGTGCCCAATGATGAAAGCAAAAGACTTGCAAAGATGGCAAACCCGCATCCGTATCCGTCTCGTATCCAATCATCCATGCAATAAAGCAAATCCTACAGTATATCAAACAAGAGTCAGTCTTTCTTCATCTTCTTCTATTCCACTCATCTATATCATCTCTGTGTCGATTGAGTACATCTGGACATATCAAAAATACAGCATATAAGTTGCATATCACATCACATGAGATAGTCATTCACATGATTACATCATTTGCATACATAATAAGTACATTAGATCAATTTCCATACATGTTTGGTCATCCGCATACATTTGCATCCATACATCATATCAAAAGAAAATCAAAAACATTAGGTCACATACATATAGAACTGCATAAAATCATATCCATCACACATAAACATCAAACACATTGTGCATATAGACCATCAAATAGGGGCATCATCATATAATCATCAAAAGCATGTCCAAATGTACAATATATCAAAATCTCTGTCCAATCTCAGAGTCATGTCATAAATGTATACAACAAATCATGATACATGCCTCTTAAATAAAAAAGTACATCGACCATCTCAGCCATCTACCAAAAATGTGCCACGGTACAATCAAAAACTGGTACAAGTGATCAGGTCTGTCTAACCCTGTGGCGGGGGCATGCTGCTCCCTGCACTGGCCTCTCCTCTGTCTCTCCCTGACAGCTGTGGGCCCCTCACTGAGCCTATAGACTGAGACCCACCTGCCCTCTGTAATGCCTCTGACTGGCTACTGAAGCTAGGGGCACGATGCTTTACTGACACAGCTCTGTGATATAAACCTCTATAGTATTGAGCCTGTGCCTGAGCTCTAGTAAGCTCACCCTACACCTGGACCACCTGTGCCTGTGCCTGCTACACCTGTGAAACCAAAAAACTGGAAGTCCCATCTGTGCCCATGGCCATCACAGCTGCATCTCTCTATGACCTCATAGCCCGCATGCTAGCTAAGGCTGCATCTCTCTCCCTTGTCAACTCAGATATCTAAGTCGCATCTGACTCTCTTCGTGACTCTGTTGCTCTCAAATGAGCCCTCAGCTACCTAATCTGGCTCTATAATGAAACCATAACCTGCTGCTACACATCAGGCTGTGGAACCTGCTCAGCCTGTGCCACCTGTTGCGCTGGCACATGTCCCTGTATCGGTTGTGCCACCTGCTGTGGTGGCGGCATCTGTCTCCATGCTACCTCTGGCTGCACTGGCACCTGGACCTGTGCCTATCCAACTACCTGCTGACCCATGAGCCCCTCTCCAACCCTCTGCCTCTGTCTTTATCTCCCATCATCTCCCTAATCTCTCTTCCTCCTCCTCCGTCCTCCCCTCCCCCTGCCAGCTGCACCCACATCGTCTGCATCCTCTTCGTCAATACGAGGAGCCAACTCTCCTGGTCCTGAATACCTCAGGAATGGGTGCGCCGCGAACCACTCCTCATAGTCTGGCATCATGCCAGCATCCACTATGTCTCTCCTCATGGGCCAAGCTGCATATGAAATCTGCTGAAAGTCGGCCAATGCCTCCTCATAGGATGCCACAGGACCCCACCTAAACCTCTCAGCATGGGTCCTGGCAAACTGTGCCTCTCCTTGAGGTCTGCCCTATACACGGCCAAACTGTCTCTGCACTCAGCTGACTATCTGTCGCTCCAAAATATATTGAGTCCTTCCAATGAGCCATCTCGTCTGGAAGCAATATGGGAGCTCGTCTACCTCATCATCCCACACCTCACAGTCAATGTACGACCGGTAGACAACTGCATCTAAACCATCAAAGGCATGCCTCCAGTACTCAAGCTTCCCCAGCCTGTGTTGGGAAATCACACCTGCATATCCATAACTGTACGGCTCACCCCTCTGCCTGTGAAAGACGCATATTAGTCGGGTGATAGCAATGTGCTCCCACAACCAAAATTGTAAGAGCGACGCACCTGCTGCTAAACCAGAGCCTCGATGGTACACTGCCTGATGCATATCTTTATATAAGTGTGCAAGCACACACACACCCCAAGCATACCGTGTCCCGTCTATCAGCATCCTCTCTAGTACCCGTCCCCAACCAATGGGGAAGCCGTGTGATCTCCTATCGGGGCATACTATGCCACCGATCAATCTCGCCACTATGCCCGAGAAGTAGTCATAACAGTCATGCATGTCTTGCCATGAGATCTCCTCCCCCACCAACTTGAGGTCATCAAAAACATGTCTGCACTCCTCTAAGCCGTCATCCCACTGCGACTCATACTCAACCAGCTCTCCATGAATCGGGAGATGCAGAATCCGGTACACATCCTCCAGAGTAATGGCCATCTCTCCCGTCGGAAGATGGAAAGTCCCATCCTCATTGTGGAATCGCTCCACGACCACAGTCACCATCGCCTGGTTCATATGAACCTCAGGCATAAAGAGCACATGATACAAACCCATAGAACCTAGAGCCTTGCGATCTATCTCGGTCAGCATGTAGCGCTGCAACAATGGCAACGAAAACTGCTCATGCGATGTCAGAACGTCCCGAATATCCTCCTGCAACCAAGTAACGCATACCGTCAGTGAAATCCATATCCATATCAGACCTATTCAAAGTAATCAAGCTATCCTATCATTGGCTTAACATATCAAATTAATCAAAATAGCATATCATCTCTTGACTAGATTCCCGGCAATCTTGGAGATCGCTAATCAATTGACGCATCGATCAGGATGCCAATTGGGTTAATTTCGTTAAGTCAATTGATTTTCCTAAGTGTAAATGTGTCAATCCAGGTGGCAAATGCGTCGTTTCATACCAAATGCGCAATTGCCCAGCAAATGCGCCAGTTCTTATATCAAATGCGCAACCCTAGCATATGCGCCAATTCACAACACATATGCGTAATTTCCAGACATATGCACAAATTAATAGCTCAAATGCGCAAACTAAGCACATGCGCCACTTCATGGCTCAAATGTGCAAACTAAACAAATGTGCCATTTCACAGGGTAAAAGTGCAATCTCGCGACAAATGCGCCATTTCGGAGCGCATATGTGCAAAAAGGGTGTTCTTTCGCATCTGTCCTAGTTGAGTTTCCTAGCCATTAATATGCATAAAAATTGACTTTTGTCAAGATTTGAAGAAACACATACCGAGGGTCCTGCCTCTACTGGCCGATCGAATCGTCGAATCCTCTCAAACCGATGCTCCTCGCATGGAATATCCAACTCTCTGGCTGCCATGCTCTCCTAAGCTCTCTAGAGGACAAATCAACTATGGACAAGTGTACAAATGAATAGAATATGTGGACCCAGCTCCTATATATAACAAATGACCCATATCTGACTGCATAACACTATGGCTACTTACCATGTCTGTTTCTCCAAACCATATCCCATTTTTCTCCGACCTAACCCGTTCTTCACCTTCTTCGTGAGATTGTCCGTCTCACGCCCTCCTGTCTTCTTCTTGTCCAATCTCCTGAGGAGGCATCCTGTCGTTAAACTTGTACCAGGGGCAAACTGGGACATGTATCACTGTCAAAAATTCTTATTCTTTGAAACAATGTGATAAAACACATTGCTTCAAAGAGGGGCAAAATGTATACACCTAAAATTGACATGACTCTACTTAAATAAATATTTTAAATATTTATTTCATCATCATATTCCTCTATCAATAAATCAATAAATTTATTTATTTATTTGATTCATCCCCTCTTATTTAATTAAATACATTTGATTTTATTTGATTAATTAAATTCATCCCCACCAACTCCATTCTTCTAAAAATAATTAAATAATTTTAATTATTTAATTAAAATCTTTATTCTTCCAAATTTAAATAAAATGCAAATTTTATTTAAATAAAATCTAAAATCCTCACAAAATAAAATATATTTCTATATTTTATTTATTCCTCACAAATATCTACAAAATAATTAAATAAATCTTTTTTATTTAATTATGCCTTCTTATCTCTGAAAAATCATTCTTATCTTCTAAAAATAACTTTCCTCTTGTCACACAAAAGCAAAACTCTGAGTTACAAAAGGTAAAATCAGTTTTAAAGCAAATCTTTTCTTAAAATAGAGAAAATCAAATCTTATCCTCATCAAGAGAGGAGTTAACTCAACTAAACTGCTTTTGGAATGATGTGTCTTTCTTCTATTGGATGCACGTTCCTCAACAAGCCTCCTCCGTTGATCTTTCCTTTTCTTCTCAACCATTGATCTTCCATCACTCTCTTCTATAAATACAACCTTCTTCTCTTCATTTCATATATCTGGAGTTTGTGTAAATTTATGCTGCAGGAATCTAAGCGTGCCTTTGGCACCCCTATTCCATTTAGCACTTCATAGCTTTCTCCATTTTTGTATTTGAAGCTCATCTTCAAATACAAAAGTATCCTAGCCATTCTTCATTTGTCATCTTCAAACAAACAAGCAGGCAACAGCTTCTGAGGGCTTCACAATCAAGATCAAATGAAGATAGGCGAACTACAGAAGGCAAAAAGGTAAAAGGTGAAGGTATTGTTTGTTCTTTGTTTTTATCTCTTTTATCTTTATTATTCTGTAGATGTTTGGGTTCATTTTTCATTGATTTGAATAACCAGATTTCCCCCTCACAAAATGCAATTAACAACTTCATATAAATAGACGAGTATATTGCCAAATCACTCACACACACACACACACACAACTCTGTGTTTGCATTTCCAAATTGTTGAGGATTAATTGAATTTAACTTCCTTAGATAGTAATTGAAAAAGAAGATTGAACAGGAATGTCTTGACGCATTTTATCTCCAATAATAGAAGCAAGCTTTTAATAGCGACAAAATAAATGATATTATTAGTTCTCTTACATTATCTATAACCAAAAAATAAATGATAGTAGTAGTTATCTTACATTATCTGCAACTTTATTCTTCTCAAAGAAACTATATTAACTATAGATTTATTTGTTCTCAAAGAAACTATTTTTGTTTATCCCCTTTAACCTTTCTATCCTCCCACACTTTAGATCTTTATTTGTAATTTGTCTAGCTAATTCTTGAGCTAAAAGTTTAAGTTGATCTTACATAAGACATTAATGTCATTTAAATTTTATTAGAATGTATAGAATGTAGGAGTTAAGGACAACACTGAGAGGGGGGGTGAATCAGTGTTGTGTAGATTTTTGCAACTTATTAGAACTTTTAATTTACAAGACTCAAAAAGAGACAGTCATCAATAAACTATTACACATACATGTATAGGTTTGATAATAAAAATTATGAGCAGGACCACATAGAGATAAATCTCAACATAGAAGCAGATACACACATAGAAGCATATCATTAACACAAGAATTACTGGAGTGGAAAACCCTCTCGGGGTAGAAAAACCACTCGAAACTGCCTTACTGGCTTAACTGAAAAGCATGCCTCACTGGAAATACAAAATGTATCTAGGAGCACCAACTCCTTATGGAGCACCAACTCCAATACCAAATAGAAGCACCCACTTCCTACACTAAAGTACCTCACTGGCAAACAATTAGGTCTCACTGACCTACAAGCCTCACTAGCATACTGTTTAGAAGCACCAGCTTCAAGGAGCACCAACCCCTAATACAGAACAAACTGAAAACTAGAATTCAGAGGGTTTCTCTATTTCAATACAAAACATTTCTTCTCTTTCTCGTGTCTATCAAATGTCCATTCTATTCAAACAATCCTACATCCGGATATACTCAACTACACTTTCACACCAATATGTTTCATCAATGTCTGTTTATATATTTGCATCAATGCACCTGAAAAACTATTGTATACAAATTTGATGTCCTTTCACCTTCAAAACATATTTTCATTATCCTTTCATCAAAACCTTTCATCTTCTCTGAAGAAAATAATATTTGATTGCATCAAATAGATCTCCATTCTGCAAAAACAATTCATCATAATATATTTTGAATCTGCCCCTGTAATAAAATCTCTGTCCTCATTTTCATCTTCTAAAAAAAAACCTTCATGCATGATCCTTCATATTCCTGCAAAAGAAAATCAATCCCCTGTAACAAAGTTAATTTGACTTTGCATCTGAAACAAAAACATATTATTCCATCTTCCTCAGTCTTGTTGAAGCACTTGGAAATTCTTTTCAAAAACTTCACATAACAAAAATTACAATATTTCATTTTGTCTGCAAATGACCCTTCAAAACCAACTTCCTATTTTCTTCAATGTCTTCAAATAAAACTTTTCATATTCTCATCTCTGTAAAAATAAAATCATATATACATATATATATATTTTCTTCTCTGCAACATGATTGGCAAGATCATTGAAATTCCTTCTCCCTTAAAACTTTTTCAATATTCAACAACCTACAAAAATCATTTCTCCGTATCTTCAAAAATAAATCAATCTTGTAATCCATTCACCTTCCATATAATTTTATTAATCTGCCCTCATAAAAACCACTATCCAATTTTGCAATAAAACCTTTCATTTCATGCTCCTCAAAAATTTTCACCTGCAAAAATATTTTCATCTTCTCCAAAAAAAATTCATCTCAAGAAAATCTTCAATCAAATTTTTTTTATCCAATATGCCTTCCAAAAGAAAATCATTTTATTTGTTTCCAAATCACAAGATTAAAAATAAACTTTTCATCAAAAAATAATCTTTAAATCATCTCCACCTGAAAATTTATTTTCCTTCTCTAACTTGGAGCTCAAAAACCTTCTATATGAATATAAGAAAGGAAACCAAAAAAAAATCTTCATAAAAAAAATTTCCTTTCACAAAATCTGCCTTAAAAAAAATTCTAATAATAATAGCCTTCTAAAAAGGCATCCCCACTATTTCCTCCAATTTATACGATGGAGAGTCTTTTTTAAAAATCATCCTTTTTAAAAAAAATCTAACTCCTTATTTTAAGGCTTTTAAAAAGAACTTATAAACTCCACTTTATAAGGAAAGCTTATAGAAAGCTTATAAAGTTAAAATAATTTCTAAAAGACCGTCCACTTATAAGCTTATAAAAGAATTTATAAAAGAGTTTATAAAGCTTATAATGTTAAAAGAATTTCTAAAAGAAGTTAAACCTTGGGACCTTAAACAATGTTTAATTTTGGCAGAGATGTGTGAGACTGTCACCAAACTCAACATGTAACCTTTATCATGATTACCCAACTGATATAGAGAACACCACGACATATCTCCAAGACTATCATGAACTCAATAATCAATCAACAGTTTTAGTGATGGGGAAAACAACAATGGATTGAACTCAACTCCTTAGTATATCAACACCAAGCAACATGAACTCTGTAGATATCACCTTAGCATAACAACATATGAGTGTCCTGATTCTCTTATTGCAAATCCCATTCCCTTCCAACTGTGATAAAGTGACATCAATGTACTTGTGATCCTGTAAGCACTTGAAACACCAATATAGTGAGCATGATTGGTACATGAATGTTATCAAACACTTGTAAAATTATCATCCATTTATCAAATCAATCCCAACTGACAACATCCTTCAACACTATGTGAACAACTGTGAAATGCATGACCATGAACAACCTTTGTCAATAGTACAAGTGATCCTCAAATATCCTGTAGTCCTGATGATACCTTGTGAAGATGCACAACAACTCAACTCTCTCAATACCTTTTGACATCAATGACAAACTATCACCATCAATCTCCCCCTTTGTCATTGATGGCAAAACCACCTGATGCAATTTATCTTTCTCCCCCTTTTTGACATCTAATGACAAAGCCTGAATTAACTCCCCCTGAGAACAACTCCGTTGAAAGATGTTATAGCATGATCATAACCATTACAAACACATTGCATTATGAAGACTTTTAAGACATAAACTCCTGTTATCTTGTTATCTTCAACCAAAAATTTAGAACCACTTACCAAAGTCTTTGAAACCACTTGTCTTTCCTGAACATCAACATTTCAAATTTGAGAGCAAAAAGATACCATGAAACTTACATCTGATGACAATACCACTTCTAATTACAATACCACTGTGAAGATGAAGACTGACATACTCCTGATGACATTACATGTGATTGAAAGACAAACTTTCAAAACAAACAATTCTTCAACACTTTTTGACGCAAATGACAAATCTTCAAGGAATCTATTTGCTTCCCCTGTGATAAAGTTCACAAACAAATCACTGCTCATAAATACCACTGGTGAACACTGACAAGAATAAACAACATAACTCAACTCAACTCAGCACTGAGCCAATTCCTGAATTAGTCCTGAAGCAACATATCAACCTCTGATTTGAAGAAATACAAGATTCACCATCAATGTCATAAGAAACTCTTGATTGTCATAACTTGAAGCTCATACCTGAAACTTTCTCTGAAGAAATACAAGATATCACCATCAAAGTCATAGCTTGAAGAACACTGTCTAAAACAAATTAGAGAGGAATATCATCAATGAAACATCTCCATATGATCATGACTATCTAGTCCACAATCTTCTTTTGACACCATCTCTAATCCACTTGAATGCTCCAATTCTCATACAAGACATATAGATCAAACAACATGATCAAAATACATGAAGATTAATATCAAGAACATTCCTTAAACAAGCATATAATAGGCCATGTAGATAATACTTTGAACCACTCTTCAATTTGATCTGAACCACATACATTATCATGATCTTGACTCATGATGATATGATGACTATTCCAGAGCTGATTTTGCCAAGACTTCCAATATAGACAAACATCCTGTACATGAAACTTTTTGCAACACAATGTCAATTCTGATATATATTGCAAACAACAAGGACTGATGTCTCTTGACTTTATCATTCAAATCAGATCAACTAAACAAGATCTTCTTGCAACCAATCTATTCTTGCACACCCTTTTTGACCTAAAAAAGAATGAAGACTATTTGATGAATACCATCCTCCTGTTCTGCACAAGATACTTTTCACAACACAAGAACTGATCCCTTTTTAACCTTGTAATTCAAATCAGCCCATCAAGACTGCACACCAAGTTCTTCCTGCAACAACATTTTGCAAAAACAAAAGTAGAGACAAATGTTAAGAATTAAATTCTTCCAATTTCAACCTCTTCAGCCAACATATGCAAACATTTTGATGAGAGCTTCTTGAGAACATCTTTGCCCTGACAAGCAAGATCATACTGAATTGCAACACAATACTTACTCAACCAAGTTATTTAATACCATCAAACTCTTTGTAAACTGAACCTCTGAACACCCATATTATTGACATACACTGGAACTCAATATTATTAGAACCTTCATATCAAACATTATCAGGCAAGCATGATAAACAAAACAAGATCATAAACATCAACTAATCTCCTCCTGTAATTTCTTGGGGATAATTGATAGGACAAGAACAACTCCCCCTCACATCAAGCTATCTGTTATGCAACTGATGAAGTGACTTGTGTAGGATGCACAAGCTTAGATTTTGACTCCTCTTTACTTTCTTTTTGCTTCCAAACTTTCTCAGGTTCTTGCTTCTGTTCAGATTTCTTTATCCAAATCTTTTCAACCTTGTTCTTTTTCCAATCCATCAAACCAGGTAAAGCAATTCTTCCAAACCTTCTACAACTATATGCTTTGTGACTAGGAGAATTACACTTGAAACAAACAATATTAGTATTCCTGATTGAAGCAAAATGATTTCTTTTGCAATTAACTGATTTATGTCCAAATTGATTACAAGTATGACAATATCCATTAAATGAATAATTATACCTGTACATATATGCTTGTCTTGCAGGGGCATTTCTTCTAAATTTTCTCCTTTGATTATGCATTTTGTCTTCAGGGGCAGCAGTATGATAATTTAAATCAATCTTCCTTTTAGGAGTCTCTCTGATTTTTGAACATTCTCCCTTTTCATCAAATTTGAGATTCTTTTCAAACTACTTTCTAACATCCTCAATTTCTTTTTCTAGCTTTTGACATTCAACCTTTTTAGCCTCCAGCTCAGATTTTGTTTCATCAGTTATCTTCTTAGCTTTCTCAACCTCTGTCTTCAAACTGACAATCAATTTGTCTGATTCACCTGCTTGATTCTTCAAGTCTACAATCAGGTTTCTTGCCTCTTCAAGATCTAAAACAACTTTGTCCTTGAATTCTTTCTCTTGTTTAAGTTGATCTTTTAATCTCCTATTTTCTTTACTAAGTTGCTTAATTGTATCCAGGGCACATAGAAGCTCTCCTTCAAAATCAACCTCACAAACATCTTCATTAAATTCCTGTTCATCTTCATCATTAGTCTCAATAGCAAATATATCTTTTCTTTCATTAAATTTAAAATTCTCAACTACATGACCATTCTTTGTATCAATTATCAAGGGTGACAAATGCAACAAATCATTGCTAGGCACAACTGAGGCTTGTTTTACCATCTTTTGATTAGCATCTTTATTTGACATCTTAATTCTATTCTTCTTACCCATTTTACTCCACTACCAGGACCTAGCCGAGCCTATTAGACTTCAAAAAGGGAACTTGGCTCTGATACCAATTGTAGGAGTTAAGGACAACACTGAGAGGGGGGATGAATCAGTGTTGTGTAGATTTTTGTAACTTATTAGAACTTTTAATTTACAAGACTCAAAAAGAGACAGTCATCAATAAACTATTACACATACATGTATAGGTTTGATAATAAAAATTATGAGCAAGACCACATAGAGATAAATCTCAACATAGAAGCAGATACACACATAGAAGCATATCATTAACACAAGAATTATTGGAGTGGAAAACCCTCTCGGGGTAGAAAAACCACTCAAAACTGCCTCACTGGCTTAACTGAAAAGCATGCCTCACTGGCAATACAAAATGTATCTAGGAGCACCAACTCCTTATGGAGCACCAACTCCAATACCAAATAGAAGCACCCACTTCCTACACTGATATACCTCACTGGCAAAAAATTAGGTCTCACTGACCTACAAGCCTCACTGGCATACTATTTAGAAGCACCAGCTTCAAGGAGCACCAACCCCTAATACAGAACAAACTGAAAACTAGAATTCAGAGGGTTTCTCTGTTTCAATACAAAACATTTCTTCTCTTTCTTGTGTCTGTCAAATGTCCATTCTATTCAAACAATCCTACATCTGGATATACTCAACTACACTTTCACACCAATATGTTTCATCAATGTCTGTTTATATATTTGCATCAATGCACCTGAAAAACTATTGTATACAAATTTGATGTCCTTTCACCTTCAAAACATATTTTCATTATCCTTTCATCAAAACCTTTCATCTTCTCTGAAGAAAATAATATCTGATTGCATCAAATAGATCTCCATTCTGCAAAAACAATTCATCATAATATATTTTGAATCTGCCCCTGTAATAAAATCTCTGTCCTCATTTTCATCTTCTAAAAAAAAAACCTTCATGCATGATCCTTCATATTCCTGCAAAAGAAAATCAATCCCCTGTAACAAAGTTAATTTGACTTTGCATCTGAAACAAAAACATATTACTCCATCTTCCTCAGTCTTGTTGAAGCACCTGGAAATTCTTTTCAAAAACTTCACATAACAAAAATTACAATATTTCATTTTGTCTGCAAATGACCCTTCAAAACCAACTTCCTATTTTCTTCAATGTCTTCAAATAAATCTTTTCATATTCTCATCTCTGTAAAAATAAAATCATATATATATATATATATATATATATATATATATATATATATATATATATATATATATATATATATATATATATATATATATATATATATATATATATATATATATATTCTTCTCTGCAACATGATTGACAAGATCATTGAAATTCCTTCTCCCTTAAAACTTTTTCAATATTCAACAACCTGCAAAAATCATTTCTCTGTATCTTCAAAAATAAATCAATCTTGTAATCCATTCACCTTCCATATAATTTTATTAATCTGCCCTCATAAAAACCACTATCCAATTTTGCAATAAAACCTTTCATTTCATGCTCCTCAAAATTTTTCACTTGCAAAAATATTTTCATCTTCTCCAAAAAAAAATTCATCTCAAGAAAATCTTCAATCAAATTTTTTTTATCCAATATGCCTTCCAAAAGAAAATCATTTTATTTGTTTCCAAATCACAAGATTAAAAATAAACTTTTCATCAAAAAATAATCTTTAAATCATCTCCACCTGAAAATTTATTTTCCTTCTCTAACTTGGAGCTCAAAAACCTTCTATATGAATATAAGAAAGGAAACCAAAAAAAATCTTCATAAAAAAAAATTTCCTTTCACAAAATCTGCCTTAAAAAAAATTCTAATAATAATAGCCTTCTAAAAAGGCATCCCCACTATTTCCTCCAATTTATACGATGGAGAGTCTTTTTTAAAAATCAGCCTTTTAAAAAAAATCTAACTCCTTATTTTAAGGCTTTTAAAAAGAACTTATAAACTCCACTTTATAAGGAAAGCTTATAGAAAGCTTATAAAGTTAAAATAATTTCTAAAAGACCGTCCACTTATAAGCTTATAAAAGAATTTATAAAAGAGTTATAAAGCTTATAATGTTAAAAGAATTTCTAAAAGAAGTTAAACCTTGGGACCTTAAACAATGTTTAATTTTGGCAGAGATGTATGAGATTGTCACCAAACTCAACATGTAACCTTTATCATGATTACCCAACTGATATAGAGAACACCACGACATATCTCCAAGACTATCATCAACTCAATAATCAATCAACATTTTTAGTGATGGGGAAAACAACAATGGATTGAACTCAACTCCTTAGTATATCAACACCAAGCAACATGAACTCTATAGATATCACCATAGCATAACAACATATGAGTGTCCTGATTCTCTCATTGCAAATCCCATTCCCTTCCAACTGTGATAAAGTGACATCAATGTACTTGTGATCCTGTAAGCACTTGAAGCACCAATATAGTGAGCATGATTGGTACATGAATGTTATCAAACACTTGTAAAATTATCATCCATTTATCAAATCAATCCCAACTGACAACATCCTTCAACACTATGTGAACAACTGTGAAATGCATGACCATGAACAACCTTTGTCAATAGTACAAGTGATCCTCAAATATCCTGTAGTCCTGATGATACCTTGTGAAGATGCACAACAACTCAACTCTCTCAATACCTTTTGACATCAATGACAAACTATCACCATCATAGAAGAGATTTGACAAGTTGAAGCTTGAAAAGTCTGCAATGTGGTGTTGTCCATAAATCCAAAGATATAGGTGTTTAAAGTACATATACCTTTGGACCATCTTGATTACTCTTTCTAGACCATCCACTAAAGAAGATTTGTGTTTCCACGTATGGCAATGCTGCACTTGATTAGGGGATCTCCCTCCCAAAAAAGCCAACAAATTGTCAAAACTTCTGGAGGTCTTGGCCGCATAATATTTTGGAACAACAACGTGAAAGCATAGAACTCCAATTACTACAATGTAGGATAACAACCTCTCCCTTTGCATTCTCATTTGAATTCAATGGGACTCTCACAATTGTGATCACTAAAAAGGAAAGAGGAAGCTCTCCCAATTGATAGGGAAACAAAATTTACTCTGTACAGACTTTTGGGTAAGAATGCATGTCTTACAAAACAAATAAAATATGTTCTTCTCTATATCAGATTTACTTCTATGGTAATCGACCCTAATTGGAAAACAAAAAATTGTAAGAAGTAGCGTCAGGAATGACAGTAAGTACATTACATGCCTGGCATTTTGGCTTCAAAATGGTCGGAATGATGAAAGTTCCATCCCATATTCTAAGCAACAATGTCAGTATTCTAGGCTTCAACCACCCAACATTAGCTCCACTCGAAATAGTTAACATAGACATTGTTAGTCCCATTTATCGTGGAACAAACATAGGGAAACTTATTTGTCGAAAGACCAAACAATGCTAGCGGAATCCTAAAGGACATGATAAATCTACCAATGATTCACCCTATATAATTCCATGTTCCTTGCTCCACCACCTCATATCGACACCTAGAACTGCTTTTATTCGTTGATTAAACATAGCACAAGGGCACTCAACGGTTTTGCTTGCTCCTATGCTTTTTCCAACAACTACTTCCTAATTGTTGTTTAAGAAGTTTAAGAAGGGTTGACAACAAAATATAGATACCATAATATGCAGGGAAAACTAATGTTTGAAATAATTAGTTTTATTGCTCTAAAGATCAAGGGAAAATGGTTCACCGAGTAATAGATTTTTTAATATATCCTTTTCATATATCTATAATCTATATTAATTATGTTTTTAAATAAATATTTAAATAGGAAGAAGAAATATTATGTAATTAATAAATAATATCTATATTAATATTAATTGAAATCAATTAAGATTTTAGAAATATATATTCTCTTCATAAATGAAATAGAAAAAAAATAATGAGTATTTTTTATATTAATTATACTGATATGGTAAAATCCAATCCAAATCCTATCCCACAAGTGGTCACAAATAATGACATATCCTATAATACTTTTGAAACTAATAGAAGTTCAAAGTTAACTTCAAAGATAGAGATAGAGTAGGAGAGAAAGATAGAGATAAGAGATATAAGAGAGATAGGGAGATAGAGAGAAATAGAGGTTTTGAAATAGAGACAAAGAGACAAAGAGAAATAGAGAGATAGAGAGAGACAAACAAATATATAGAGAGATAGAGAGTGAGACAAACAAATATATAGAGAGATAGAGAGGTGAATAGAGAGAAAATTAGAGACTAATTTAAAATAGAGAGGAAGAGAGAAAGAGAGAGCTAGAGGAAGACATAAAGAGAGAGGGTGGAAGGGAGATAAAGATAAAGAGAGATAAAGAGAAATAGAGAACTAGAAAGATGAAAGAGGGAGAGAGATAGATAAAAAGAGAGGTAGAGAGACAGAGAGAGGAAGAGACGCAGAAATAGAGCAAAAGAGAGAGGTAGAGAGATAGATAGAGAGAGAAACATAAGAAGAGATACATTAACAACATGGATCAAGATGAATGGGACAAGTTAGATAGTAGAGATAGATATACTATTAGGCCGTCCTTCTGATTCAATCTTGATGAATGTTTTAGTTCAAAATTGCTACGAGTTTATGATAAAAATTATTGCATTATATCAAACTAAGTGTCTTGTAAATAAGTTATTTTTGAAAAGAAATTTGTATTCTTTAAACATTCATGAAGGAGATTTTGTAACCAAACATTTAAAAACTAGCTTCAATAGATGTAAAATTGTTCATTATAGGATACCATTTTTTTATTTTGAAGATTATTTATCTAAAGGGGATCAATATCCTTTCTTTGTTCTCTAGAACTAGGGGTGCAGAAGTTACTTTGCATCATTTGGGTATACCACTCAATTATGTTGTATCTACAAAAAGGGAGATAGGAAGAGCTAGAACATTCATTAATTTATAAAGTTATTGTAAGTGGACGAACATCCAATACATGCAATATGAAGGACATGATATTATCGAACGACTCCACTGAGCCAAAACAACATTGGTTAGGGATTGTTATAATGCTCAACATATCTAAAGCATTTGACAAGTCTGATTTGAATTTCCTCCTAATGGCTGTGAAAGTTTAGATTTAGTAAATAGATGATTGATTGGATATAATGTTATATTTGCACCCCCTAATTCTCCATCACAATAAATATCCGAAAGGGTAAATAGTTGTAGAGGCTTAAGGCAAGGAGATCCCCTTAGTTCCTAACTACTAATATCAAGGAAAAAGCACTTCTAAGAAATATAGCTTTCCCTAACAAGAAAGTAAAATCTATGGCTAACCAACTGTAAATGGAGGAACTAGATACATAGGTTATCACTTACAGATTACATTATCTTCCAGTCCACTCTTTGTCTTCCTTAAAGAAACTAAATCAAAGAAATTCTTCAAAGCTAACAACACACTTCAAGGCAAAATAGGAAATGTCCCAAACAACAAGAAAAAGGTGATTCTTAATATCTAGGGATACAAAGAAGTATGACTATCAATGAATTAACTAGGATTTCTAATACACCAGAAAGCAACAAATGGGCTAAGGGAAAAGAACCAACACATCACTCTTGTCAATGCACATAGAAGAATAACACATCACTCATGTCGATTGGATGAAATTTCTTGTTAATAGGTACATTGTCATTTGTTATTATTTATATACGTTTATTAATAGATTATATAACTAATGGTTTCATTTACTTGCTTGTGTTTGAAAATAATATCTTGATTTGCCTACAAGTGATGAAGAAAAGAATATGAACAGCATAACTCCATGCAATAGTACTAACTTGTTCTTTGGGAATCTCTCGGATGCACTAATAGTCTTTTTAGAGTGTTATTTTGAAAACATAGGAAGAGAGTAACATGAGCAAAACGTAGGGAGAGAGATCTCATAGAGAGGAAGTATGTGAGAGAGAAGGGGAAGGGAGACAAAGATGAAGAGAGAGAGAGAGAGAGAGAGAGAGAGAGAGAGAGAGAGAGAGAGAGAGAGAGAGAGTTTTTCCTATTAAATTAATAGGGGTTTCCACTTATTATCAATCAAAACTTCCAATTGAGTTAATCATTTCATAAAGTATTTCTTTTATCAAATTATGCACATCTTCCACTTTAATCAATTCACCCTTAAGATGTTTTGTGGAGAGAGAGAGAGAGAGAGAGAGAGAGAGAGAGAGAGAGAGAGAGAGCACCTTTCAATTTCAAGTAGAGAACATGGATACATGCATAACTTTGCTATGGATAATTATTTCCAAATTTTACCTTTACCACATGTCACAATTGAAGAGATATTTCCTAAAACACAAAATCATTACCCATCATGGATTACAAACCTAAGCTTAACTACATAAACATAGTGACAAAAAGTGTTCCATTGTGTGATAGATTTCAGGCTATAGTCAAGAATTGCAATGGAAAACCCTACATTAAATATCAAACTATGGTACTTTTACAATGTAAAAAGTGGAGCTGGGTATGTGTTGGTCCAAATTATCTACTCAAACTTTACTTGCCACTACAAAACATCAAAACACATCATTTAGATGGTTTCAATGTTCAAATGATGACCAGGATTCAACAAATCAAAATAGACCAAAAAAATTAATGCAAATATTCTATATTATACTCTCTTCTTGAGAATACTAATATTAGGAACAAATAAAAAGTTCCTCTTTACTACTCTTACAGTTATGCCCCACTTATTTATTGCTCTTACCTAATCAATTTTACAAACTATGTATACTTTAGGATTTCCATATGCAAAATAATGTTAGATTTTATCCACGTGGAATTCATTTCGACATCCATTCTTGGCATACCCATTGCACACTAATTACTTATTTTCTAAGATGTGCAATGGAAGTTACAGATGGTAGTCAACATATTATGGAGAAATTAGATCTCAAAGCCCATGTAAACAAGCCCTTTGCTCCATCTTATTCCATTCTCCCTTAAATAGATATAAACGTTTTATTTAATAGACATATATACTTATTTGATGATTATAAATACATTTTATATGCTCTAAAGAAACGAAAGATTCACAAAATGAAATCAATGGTGGTTGATTATGAAAATGAAATCCACCAATACTCTTTCAATTTCGGCATACCCATTGGACACTAAGGTGTGATTGCTAGTAATATTCTCTCTTACATTATTATATTACTATTTTTAATATGTTTATAATCTACTACTTCATATTTACGATATCAACATATTGTCGAGAGGAATATATTTAAGTAGAGTGGACTACCTAGTTACATGTAAATTGAATTGCGTAGAAGGAAGCATATATTTCGAATACGAATCCAACACCAATCTTTAAAAAAATCACATGTTTATTAAGAAACTAATATAATCAAAACAATCCTCTCAATATAATTAATCCTTAGGATTAATACAAGTTTAGAAAAAGATACGAGATATTTGTCCTTTTTGTTGGGGTATGGTCAATGGTCAAATCAAATTCCATTCTTTTTTCATGGGAATGAAATACATGTAATATCCCAAACCTCTCAAAAAAAGCAAAGTAGAACGTCCTTTCAGACCCGGGCGTGGAACATCTTTTGATATTAGTACAAAGAAGAAATGAACGTGCCAGGAAAATGAGACTTTCTAGGGAAAACGACGACGGCGAAATCAACATTCGATGATGTTTCAATCGTCTGCCTGCCCTATCAGCTGTTGATATGCTAAACAGGGTCATTCCTTTATAAAAAAGGCCTTCGGCGTAACTTTAGCATAATTAATACCCATGTACCCATCTTTGTACACAAATCTCTTCGTATCTTTTCTTAAATGAAAATGTCCTCTTAATGAGATATGAAAAGATCTCTTTTAAATACATTCATAACCCAACAAACAATAGCCTATGTATTTGCTGTGCTGTTTGTATTTTAGTTTTGCTGCAGTTTAGTCTGTGGCTGGGTTTTTTCTACTGTAGTATTCTAATTTGTACTCTGCTTTCATCAATTAAAAAAAACATTCATAACCCTAACATGTGAGTCTTGTCTTTTGAAAGGAGGACATGTAAGTCTTGGTCAAATGGCTTGAATGACAAGGCATTTATGATTTGGTACATACCTCTTTACAAATTTCATGAACATTGTCATGTGTTTATGGTCACCTTTTCTTACATTTTCTCATGAGTACATCCTCCCACATGTAAACCCATGTGATATGTACTCTTCCTTTTGTTTTTGTTTATTTGGGCAGTGAAGAGTCTTTTTCTCGTTTAAATTATTTAAAATGTCTCCGTTACTCCACACGCCCACTCTCCAGGGCTTACGCATTTTAAAAGGGTTATGGATTGTTCTAGGTGCTAGTCGTCATTTTCATGTGGCTCCAAAGTTCAAATTCATTAAATTTTAAACTTAGCCCATGTGACATGTACTATTTGCAGTGAAGGGGTCTTTCTTTACCTTGTTAAATGGGTTGTCCTTTGTTTGACCTCATCTTACCTCCTTTTCCAAGTTGAAACACCATCCATTAAAATTGTTGTCAAAATAGGCACATACGTACTATTTACTATTTGCAGCGAGCCCATGTAACATTCATTCTATTGGGAGCCATCCTTCCTAGTTGTACATGTAACTTTTAGTGGCACTTATGGCTTTGTATTAATAATATTTAATTTTGAAAATGTTTTTATCCTAGAACTCAAATATGTTTTGTATCTTCCCTACAAGGAAAATGTTTTATTATAAGTTAAACTGTTAGAAAGAAATGTTATTATTTTGTATATAAAATTTATATAAAATTGACTTAAAGTGTAGGTAATTTTTTCCAATAACTAAAATTAAATTTTAATTGAAAACTTATTTAATCATATCATTTTATTTTATTTTAGAACTATTTAATAATTATTTTATTTCATTTGCATTCTTTTTTTTTATTGAAAAAAAAATGCATTTACAAGGAGAAATAAGCACTCATGCAAGAAAAACATTCTTTACTTTTTATTTGCATTTTTTACTTAGTTTTTATTTGAAGAGTAATTTTTATTTACTTATGAGTTATTTTATAATTTTAGTTTTTATTTTTACATCGAAAGGTGAACTGGTTTGGCGTGTTAAATCAATGATTGAGACTCTTTGAGAAGGAATGCAAGACAATCAAAATGATCTTGGCCATTCATTTTCTTTCATCGTCATTTGTTTTCTTTCATCGTTTTCCATTTTCTTTCGTTGTCTATGTTTTGGTTCACCATTTAATTTATGATAGAATGCCTAGGACGGGAGATGCATTTAACATGACAAAAGTGGTGGGATACACATCCGTCACTGAATGTGGTGGGACACACGTCTATCGTTGAATGCCATCGCTTTTATTTTGTTCACCAGTTTAATTTCGACACTACGCAATTTGAGCTTGGAATATGACGATACTTTAACTTTCTCTTCTTTGATCTCTAATCGGTCTCAGACCCCACATTCCATCTTAGCCTACTTACTACAAATGGCACACTCTTAGAAAAAAGTACTTCTCACAGTATCAAATTGTTCTACGAACTATTGATTGATTGATTTGATTGATTAATGATTGGATTAAATTGAAGTTGATTGATTGGATTGATTGAATTAAATTAAAGTTGATTAATGATTGGATTGATTAAGGTTGTGATGTAGAGATATTGATACTGTTTGGTTTTATTCACACAGTAAACCTAGACTTCTAGGTTTCCTTCACAAGATTTTTTCAAACCCTATGCAACACAAGCCTACACAAGGCTATTCAAGAGACTGACCTAGTCTGGGACCACACCCTAGTGTCCACCCACATAGACTACTCAACTCTCTTTTGGGAAGTCTCTACTCAACCCAACTAACACACACACACCCCTTCTAGATCAACACCCAAACTACCAATATCCCTACCAATAGGATCTCATACTACAACCAACACAAATTTGTCAAGGACATGACCAACATATGGTCTCTCACCCAATAACATTATTCTGTACCTTCAGGGACAGTGAACAACAATCTAGAGTATGACTGTACTATGACAGTGCTTAAAATGACCTATTCCTTGTAGCCCTAGAGATCGGGTAATCAAAGAATAACTCCACAAACCTCCAAAGGACAAACCAACCTCTTTGCACATTTAGATACTCACTATGGACATACAACAATCTACCAAGTTGCAGGGCCGTACCCTATTTCAGGCGTCCAATGACAGTGAACCCTACTTCTTAGGGAATAGGCCTAATTTGGGACCCTTACAAAGGAAGTACATCCAAATCTCCTGCTCAGGACCAAACAACCACCTTCACAGGTCTGTTTTCATCCACAAACACCAAATACATCATCCATTTGGTCGTTCTCTTGACTGTTCTTTGAAATCACACCGATTTCCACTATTTGCACACTAACTAGTCACTATGCAGACTAATTAGAATCATGCCAAGTGCCTTGGAGTGAGGAGTGCAGACCTTACAAGCAACAAAAACATGCAATCTACTCTATCTCCCTCCATCCTAATGAAAATGGTTGATGATTTTCAGAGGATAGAGGAGAAATCACTCATTTTGCCACAAAACCCTAGTTTTGAGGGTTTTCAAACCAGTTTGCACAAATCGGCTTGGTTCTCATAGCACAGGAGGTTTCAAGAGGCCTAACTACATTCAAATGAAAGGTATTTCGAAGTACTAACACATTTCACAAGTTTCAGATCCCTTACTATCCGTACAGAGCCGTACTGAATGAGTGTTTCCAGAAAAAATGCAGGAATTACAATTTTTGCACTCCAAAACTTCCAATTTTCATTATTGTCTGGCATGTAATTACATTCAACTGCCTATAGAAGGCTTGAGGGATGTTTCTCCTCCTCCTCCAACCGTACAACTGCTATCCAAGGGCAAATAGCCATTGGATATTACTTCCTTCACAAGAAACCACATGTTTCTTAAGTGTAATTACATTCAAATCAACCATATCAATGGCTATATTGGACAAGTCGACCAAATGGACCAAGTCCTTATTAGAACCCATGAAAATGGCTTTCAAAGCCTTAGGGAGAACAATGTAACATGACAACCAAACATGACATATCAAAAAGATGACTAGAATAGGGAGCTCCTGCACCAGGTTGATTGATTGGATTGAATTGAAGTTGGATTAAAGATTCGATTGATGGAAGTTGATTGATGATTGGATTGAACTAAAGTTAATTTATGATGGGATTAATTGAAGGATTGGATTGATTGATTAAGATTATTTTTTGGTATTTCAATGCTTGGAGGGATTTTTGGATTCAAGATGTCAATCCTAATTTTGGATGATTAGGTAGAGGGATGCCCCCTCGAGAGAATAGGTAGGTTTGAAGAACACAAGTGTGCTCTCAAAATGGATGAAATAATTAGTGAGTAAAGATGTGGGGCATGAATGAAAAAGATGGAAGTTAATAGGGTTAGTTGTGGATGATGGATGGAATTAGTGAGGATTAAAAGAGGTAGTTAGTTATGCAGGGGGAATGAATGGATGAATAATAGTGATAAAGAGAGAAGAAGAGGGAATGAGAAGGAAAGATTAATTATGCCCCAAGTATTAGGATGTGGATTTGAGGATGGAGTGATGGTTAATGATTGAAGGGATTTTGATGTGCTAATGTATGATGAGGAGGAATGTTGGTGATTACAGGTATATGCAGGAAATCACTGAGATTCCAAATGTGTTGAACAATTACTTTGTTGTAGCATAAAACAAGATGCGCTAGGATATAAAGATCAAGGCAACATGGTGTTTTAAGCATAAAAGGACTGACTCAAAACAAGCAAATACAATGAAAGGTAAATGAAAAAACATGATGCAAACAAGCCAAGGAAAGCAAGAAAGTGATGAAAAATTGATATCCCAATCAACATTTTTGTGAGACACAACATGGTATGATGGACCATGGTGGCCTTAGTGGAGTATGTAAATGGGATAAGATACATAAAGACAAAAATTCATAGAGACATACAAACGTACAAGCATGAAAACACTAAGACATACAAATAAAACAACAAGCTCAAGAAAGAAAACACACCAAAAATGTGAATCATCTAATGGTGTCATGTTGAAGCCAAAGGGGTTTGAGGGAAGGTAGGATGGAGGTGAGGGTTGAATGTGGAGGGATGATAGGGGTTGGGGAAAAGGCATGTGATGGTTCCTAAACAAGGAGTGAACGTAGCACATTTTTCCCCAGTGAATAGGGAAGCCATGGCCATGATGTCAAAAGGATGTAGGGGAAGGGAAGGTTTGGGAATGTTGGATTTACATTAGATGAATAGGTGGAAAGTATGTGAGTGGGGAAGGGGTGGGATGGTCAACTGTGTAAGGGTAGAGGAAGGGTCATGTAATGAGAGGGGTATATGTCCAAGCACCCTTCCGAAGCACAAATTAACAAGGGGATACCCCTAGTCTAGAGAAAAATTAAGGCACATGTGTAAGTGGGGATAGAGAATGGGGTGAAATGAAATGGCATGAAAGGATGTGGGGTAGTGGATGGGGTGAAATGAAAAGACATGAGAGGATGTGGGGGGAGTGGCTGGGGGAAGTATGAAATGACATGAGAGGATGTGGGGGAGTGGAAGGGTGGGAAACATTGGTTGAGAAATCCCAATGAAGGGGGGAAGGAAGAATGGTGCCCATGAAAGTGGTTATAATGAAATGGGATGGAGGGAATGTGATAAAAGGATATGACCAGGCCTGAGCAAACAACTTGAGGAAAAGGGAGATTGGGAGATTAGGATGGGGGGATGAATGGTTATGGGAAGGGAGAACTGTGTGTTGCATGGAAGGGGAAAGAACACTCATAGATAAAGGAGGATTAATAGTACATATGACACCTGTTTGCCAAGTTTTCATCATGGTACTTGCCCAAGGTACCAGAAAAATGGTTTTCACCATTGGACAAAATTATTTCTCTTTACTCTTTTTCTTTTTTTTTTTATTTTTTTAATTTTATTTTTATTTTTTTGGTATGAAAACATGATGTATCTACTTAGTATATCTTGTTTTTAGCAAGTGATGTTTTGGTATCTTGCAACCAATGGACAATCCACAAATTTATTTTTGTGATCTTCATGTGCCATTGAATCAATTGTATCTGAGTGTACACATCTTAACAAAGTGCCATCATAACCCCTACGACATGGATAATTGCTTCCAAGACATGTCGAAGTTAGGATTGTGGGTGTATGGATGTAGATTATGGTGGGGAAGGATGGTGTAGGATTGGGTATTGAGGGTCTTGGGATTTGGATTTATGAGAGGAATATTGGGGTTGGGATAGGGTAGTTTTGGAGCTAATAGCAGGGATGAAGTGGGCAATTAGGGATTGGGGATTAGGACCAATAGCTTTATTGGATTGTGAATATTATGAATATGACAAACACCTATTATATGCAATGAGCACCTTCCAATTTTGCATCATATTGTTCTTAATTGCTTCATGTTGGTGTGGAATCCATATTGCTTTTGTGCTTGTCTTGTGATTTTTAGATTCGTGTCTTCTTTTGGATTTACTTTGACCCTTTATTTGATTTTGTTTAAGAAATTAATTTTGATTTAGTGCTTGACTAGGATTCCTTGCTTCCATTTGATGCTTTTATTTATTGTGATCCTTTGCATTGTGTGATGTATGATCTAGTTGGTCCCAATCAAGGGGTTTAGGCTGAGGGGGTTCAAGGTTAATAGTGAGGATGGAGGTATCACTGAATAATTTTGTGGCAACAAGATCACCATAAAGGTGATAGATGGACTTTGTTTTGATGTCTTCATCAAATGAAGCTTCCTTAGGAACCACATAAGTTTCACCAACCATATTTGCATGTAGTGTGGTTGCATTAGGTTATACGGTCAAAAGAGCATATCCTATCCCATGAGTGCAACTATTTAGTGTTACTTTTAGAGGATCAAGAGTTCCTTGCTCATGGAGACCAAGCCTTTGCCTTTGTATTTCATGTTGTGGCACATACATAGTGGTATGGGATACTTGTTCTCTTTAAAATTGGATGCATATCCTTCATCATGGTAGAGCCATGTATCACTAGTGTAACATCATAAAATGTGAACACTAGCATTTTACACTTAGTTTAGCACCTGGTTGGACCTATCTTGTTGCCTTTGTTAATCAGGACTTATTTTTAACACCTTTTTGAGCTTAAATTGATAAAATCTTGATCCTGATGAAGAAACTTGACGGAATAAACTTAGGACTGGACTAAGCCCACTATATTTGGCAATCCCTGGAGTTTGTGGGCTAAAGGTCCAAGGTGCCCAAGCGCCCTGGTTCCACATGGGAACTTTAGCCCCACTTCGTGGTGTCATCTTAGGACACTTATTTGGTTTGTATTTGTTGGCCTAATTAAGTTTTATTTGTTGTAAGTGAGCACGAATGTATATTTAAATAAGTGTTGTAGTTCATTTTACACCTAGTGCATGCTAAGAGGATTAATGTGAAGTTTTCTATCATATTATAAAGTGTTCATGTTTGGAGTGTTATCTACTTGTGGATGCTATTGAAGTTTGTTTGCAGGCTTTGAAGGAATTTTGAAGCCCTCTTCATCACTCTCCTTTATTGGTGTAGGATCTTGAGTCATCTTCATCAACAAAGGTCATATCTCTTGTGGTTATCATCATTATTATCATTCATTATCTATCATATTATTACAGATCTATCTTCTTCCCTCCTAGGGAATGCACTCTTCGATCTAATCATCATTGTAGTGGAGGTGGGAACACCAACATGGGGTTTGACTAAGGCCAGCCTTTATATATAGCAAAACCTCTTCCTCTTTCCTTGTGTGTAGGTCAGAGAAAGAGGTTTTGAGAGATAATTTCTGGGAAGAAGGCAAAATAGACAGGTACAAGTTTAGTGAAATTTGAGATTCTGCTAAACCCTAGAAAAGGCATAGGGTGCCCAAGCACCCTAGTCCTGGGAATTTGTGCTACAAGATCTAAGTTCTGAATCTTCCTCTAATCCCTATTGTACTATCTATTTGTTGTGATCTACTTCTAATAGTTAGTTACAATTTGATTTTCATATTCTAGGGTTTGACCATTAATCTTAGCTAGCTTACTTGACTTTGGTTGAACTTGGTTGATCCATTTATATACATCAAAAGGGGAGAACCCCTGTAGTTTGGCTCTCCTTCTTGGGCGGAAGCCAAGCTTGGTTTGTGCCCCAATATATTGTAGAAGAGGGTTTTGACCTAGTTTAACTCCTTAGGCTAGATCACACTTTTTTACAATACTTAGAGCCTTCAATAGTTTCTTCTTCTAATGAACCATTTTGAATGAAAATAGTAGGCCCCTATTGCAACGTTTCAGAGAGATTGCTTGATGTAGGGTAGGAACGACCATAGGACCAAGGAGAAAGGGGAAGTATGGCAATATTAAAGGCTTCATGGATTTCATATTCACCACACCAATTAGATCAGTGATCTTAAAGGAGAACTTGTTGGAAGCTTGTTTAGAGGTTGAGTTGGGGGATGTGGTTAAGAGATCATTAGGGTCAATGTAAGATGCATATTTGGAAGAAGTGAAAGTAGGGACAACCTCAGAGATTGGGTAATGGTGAAATTTATTAAATTGGCCCTCTAGTAGTTTACAATATTCAAGGGGGTGAGGGTCAACAGGAATGGTTACTTCAATGCCATTGAATGGGAACTTGAGGCATTGGTGATAAGTGGAAGGGACAACTTGCATAGCATGGATCCATGGGCATCTAAGGAGGATGTTGTATGGGAGATCTAGGTCAACGACATGACACAAGGTTTGTTGCAATATGGATCTTACCTCTATAGGGAGTTAAATAGTGCCAATTGATTCTCTTTCCACATTGTCATAGGCCTTAATAGTGATAGTTTGTGGATGTAAATCCTCTTTTGAGTATCCAAGTTGTCGCACCAATCTGGATGTGCAAAGATTCAATCCTGACCCATTATCTATGAGCACTCATTTAAATTTATGTTTGGATCAATGTGAAGAGCATGGTTATGTGAGGGATCAATTGGAGGCATGTTGCTAGTATTAAAGGTTAAGCTATTGCTTATGGAGAGATGACCAATAAGGCTTGGAAATGAGATGGATCAATATTATTGGGGACATGCAAATCCTAGAGTACACAGTTCAAGATATCTCAATGAATGGGTGATGATCGAAGGAGATCAAGGATGGATATTTGGGTAGGTGTTCGCTCAACATGGTCAAGTAGATCATATTATTTTTGAGGATTAGATGGAGGAGGGCCTTGGATGGTGATTTTGTTGCATCGAGTGATAATGACACAATTAGGGGGATTTTATATTCATGATGTGGACATGGTTATGGGAGTGCTCAATGTTTCCAATGATAGAATTATAATTATGCGACTTTATGATAGTTGATGTGATGGGTGTGAGTTTTTTATAGAAAAAGAGGGAAGATGGGATTGATTGGCTAAATCCTCCTTTCACTACAAACATTCAAAGACATTTAAACTGAGTTGAATCACACCTTTTGCAAGAGGATTCGCCTATAGGTTGGGGTGTCACTTGTAACATTGTGGAAACTCAAAAATGATCAATTAATGTATTAATTTGATGCTTGCATATGCTTAAAACCCTAATTATGCACTATAGGAAGCTAACTAATAAATTACGATAAATACTTGCAAACCAAGGCAGTAGACAGAGATTAATTGCTAACCATTTTTTGAAGTTCATGATGTAGGATACTCAGGGACACTGGCACTCACGCCCTAGTCCAATGCAATCTTTTCTTCAGGGATTTTCAGACTCCTTACGACACTGATGATCACTACTCTATCTGTTTCTGTCACAGAAGATGCAGAGGACATTGGCACTAGCGCCTTAGTCCAAGGTAGGATGTTCTTCAGATGCTGGTTGCACTGTCAAAGAGATTCATGTGTTTGTAACCTCAAAGGACATTGGCACTATCGCCCTTGTCCCAAAAGTGCTCCAAGTAGCTTCTTTCTGCCAGATCTGGAATCCTTATATTCTGCAACTTCCCTCTGCAACTTCACTCAATAAAATCTGACACCTGTAACCTATAATCACAAGGAGTGTGGTTGGTGGTTGTGGTGTTTAGGAGCTTACCTTAATTAAGCCCCAGAAGGACATTCATGTCTTCTAAACACTAAATTTATTATAAGATCAACACTAAATTTTTGTATCATAAACAAATAGATTTTATATAAGATCAACATAGATTCCTAGTTATTGGTGAAGCTAATTCTCTTACTTATTACATTTAATTCCTAGAACCAAATAATAATTTTTCTAAGTTAATTTATACCTGTTGTTTGTATTTATTTAATTAACTTAATTAATCCTTATAATAATAATAAAAAGGTAACCTTACTTTTAGAAAAAAAAAAAAAATTTATTGATATTAATTTTATATAATGAAATAACACACTTTAAGATTAAGAACAAACATCTAAATAAATTGAAATTAGAGAGAAATATCTTTGTAAAAGAGGTAAAGCAAAAAATGATTAACAAATAAAATGAAAATATTAGTAAATAGGTGTGAATAATTATTGTAATTGGTTAATATTTTGGGTGATGATTCCTTCCTTCAACTTTCACATGCTTTAACACTCTTCCCTAGGATTTCCTCCACTTTAATTACCTAGGTCAAATGTATATTTATTATTTAATCTAAATAACTTATTTAAAAATTGTACCATCCCTTCATAATTTATATTATTTAAATAAAAAAATTGTTTTTTCCTTTATAATTTATATTTTTTAAATTTGATTAATCAATGTGAGTGTTCTACCCTACGTTAATGCAACATGATTACGCTGTATTTGTATCATGACAAGTAAGAAATCTTTAGAAGTAATTTATGGGGCATTTTAAGGAGACAAGTGTAAAGACGAATGTGGACGAGATGAAGTTAAAATTTTTAACAGTTATATTAAGTAACTACAATTAAGGGGTGTCCACATCATCATCATTGACTCTTGTGCTTGCAACTTGCACGGCACTCATCTGCGATGCTTCTGCATTTCTTCCATGCAGTTTCCCATGCAAACACAGGCTGTCTGCCACACAATCCACGCATCTCATCACTTGTTATCCTTACCTCCCTCTCCTCTTAAAGATATTTGCATTTCATCTTCTCAACAATAAACCCTCTTTCATTCTAGTTTATCATTTATTGTTCATCTCTGTAAGAGTTTAAATCCAATTCCACGGCATCTACTTCTACTTTTTAGTTATAACACTGGGTGTCAACTAGAGAATGAGCATACAAATGCTTTTGAAGAAATTGTTCCATCTCCATCTACTTCTAGTAGATCCACAAAGAGAAAGATTCCCTACGATATATTTATTAATCATCGTGGCCCCGATGTTAAACACACACTCGCAGCCACTCTCTATAAAACCCTTACTAGCATGGGATTGAGGGTTTTTCTTGATGAAGAAGAGCTTGAATTGGGGGATAACTTTCCTGCAAAAATAGAAGAGGCAATGCGCAGTGCTTCGCTTCACATAGCTATATTTTCCCAAACTTATGCAAAATCCCCATGGTGTTTGGGAGAGCTTTCATTTATGCTCAAAACTAGCAAACCGATTGTCCCTATTTTCTATCATGTTCAGCCTGGCGATATTCGACATGAAAAAGGAGCGTATGCTGATGTGTTCTTGCGGCACAAAGAGAAGGGCAGATACAGCTTAGACAAACTTGAGGAGTGGAAGAATGCGGTCAACAATGTTTCCTACAATGTCGCTGAGATTGTTGGTAACAAGGAGTGAGTACTAAATAATCTGTCTTCAGCTCTTATCATTTTCTTATCAATCTTCTTCTGCATTCGGTGCTTTTTTTGTTTCCTAATTTTGGCGCACGTCTTGTTAAATGATTTTTGTCCTGTTTCATTTTGCTGGTGGTATAATGTTTAGTGACGAGGGGAGGCTGCTCAAGAATATTGTTAATTGTATTATGAAAGAAATAAAAAATGTGCCATTTGTGGTTGCCAAACATCTAGTTGGTTTAGATGAAGTTGTCATAGACTTTGAAAGGACAACACTAGATGATGCAGAAAGTCATCACACTGTCCATATTGTGGGAATTTGGGGTACGGGTGGCTCTGGCAAGACGACTCTGGCCAAACAATTATATAATAGGAAAATACACAACTATGGAAAAGGCCAGTTTTCTCTCAGATGATAGAGATGCTGCTTTCAGAAGTGTATTGCACAAAAAATAGGAAAAACTCCTAGAGGATCTTGGTCTCCAAGGTGTATCAGTTGACAATATAGAAGAAGGGATGGGTATTCTTGCCAATCGTTTGAGACATGTTCGGGTGCTCATAGTTCTTGATGATGTAGATCATGTAGACTAATTGGATGCTTTAGTGCCTAAAAATGATAGTCTTGGATGGGGTAGTTTGATTGTAGTCACTACAAGAAAATTAGAAGTCCTTGAATGTTGAGGCATCTCGACCATTTATAAAATTAAAACATTGGAACCATCTCATGCCAAGCAACTTTTTTGTTGGCATGCTTTTTTGAATAAGTGTCCACTTGAGGGATTTGAGAAGCTTGTTGAAAAATTTATTAAAGTTTGCCATGGCTTACCATTGTCTCTCAAAGTATTAGGAGGACAACTTTACAGCAAGTCCCAAGAGTATTGGGAGAGTCAATTACAAAAGATCACTAGAATACTGCCCAGTGAAATTAAAAATAGGCTAAAAATTAGCTATGATGCCCTGGATTATGAAGAAAAATAGGCGTTCCTAGATGTAGCTTGCTTCTTCATTAGAGAGAAGAAAACTTGTGCTATTGCAGTTTGGGAAGGATTAGGTTGGAGTGGTCTGTGCAGTTGGGAAAGTCTCTTAAATAAGTATCTTGTTGATGTTGATAATGATGACCGTATAAGAATGCATGGCCACTTAAGGGATTTGGGGAGAGAAATCGCAAATGAGCAGTCACCCTATCGTCTCTGGTGTCCCCAGCAGATTATTGATGTTGGTAATGAAGTACAGATAAGATTAATACTTTTCTATGTTACTTGCATTTGTTTGATTCTTGTTTCCACTTTTCTATGTTTACTTGTATTTGTTTGATTCTTGTTTCCATGAAGTTAATGTTTCCATAATTTTTTGACTTCATTTTGTTTGTTAAATAAAAGGAAATTGCCATTCGAGGAATAATGGCCACAACAGCTGGATACGCAAGCAAGATTGAGGAGTTTCCTCAATGTTCCCAGGATGGAAAGCTCATAGTTAACACACGCAGAGGAGGACGTCATAGCCTGAAACCCTCTCTGCATGGATTGCAAATTTTTTATTGTAGAGGAAATTATTATAATCAAGTAATTGGTCATCTATCAAGAGATTTGGTATGGCTTCATTGGTTGGGCATTGGGCAGAGAAATCTTAAGTCATTGGGTTCATTGGAAAATTTGAGGGTTTTAGAACTCTATGGGGAAAGCGGTGGGAAACATCAATTAAAAAAACTATCATGGAAGACTGACAGGAATGTAAGTATCTTCATTTAATAAGTTGTTTTAAAGATTTACTTGAATATTTTTATTGTTGTTCCTTTTTAGTCGATCTCATTGAGAATATCTTCTTACCCATTTACTGTCCTCCTACTCATTCCCCCAAATGCCCTCGGATGCCTGCTGCTGCATTCTACTATGTTTCGTTGTGAATTGTGAATCTCCAAAAAAAAAAAAATTGAACTTGAATTACACTACAATGGAGTTGGAGAAGGGTAAATGGGTATTGACAGCTCTCCTCACACAACATTCTGAGTTAAGACATAAGTGGATTTGATCAAACTTCAAGAGTAGGAGTGGAGAGAGGAGTGGTTGTGATGGGAGAAGAGGAGAGAGGAGTGGAGGTTTTCACACGCTTATGGAAGCTTCTATAGAATTAATATTGTTTACCAGTATTTCTATAGAATTAATATTGTTAACAATATTGATAATGCATATGAATTAAAATAGATTTTTGGTAATTAAAAAACATGTTCAGTTCATTGGGTCTGGCATTGTAATTTGAGTTTTCTTTTAAAATTGTATTTTTTTATATTAATTATATTTAATAAATTTCATTAATTCTTAATATAATATTTTATAATAAATATTATATTATTTAAATACAATTTATAGAGTTATAAAAAATAGTTTTGTTTAATTATTAAAAATTTATAAAAATATAAATAAACATTTTTATAAATAAAAAATAATAAAATTATTATAATTTTTTTTCACTTTTAAGAAAAACAATTATTTTAAAAATGATTTTATGTTGTAAAATGAGGATAAATATGAATGAATATTTTGTATGATGATTAAGTTATTGGTACATTTTGCTAAATAATATTTGAGAAAGAATATTATTTTACTTGGTGGTTGTTGGGTCCCTTTTTTATATCACTTTCTAAAGGAGGTCTCACCCAAAGTGCATGCAAGATTAAAAAGATGCAATATTGAATTTAACTATGAGGACATACATGTAAATCAACAATTGAAGATTGTGTGAAACCACAATAACAATAAAATAGAACATATATTGAAAACTTTATACAACAACAAATTGTGTGACATGTGCAGGAATTGCATAAACAACATCATGTGAAAGTGTAAAGTGTGTTCCACTCTTTAAGAAGTCATTTTAATTGGATAAAAAAAAAAAAATAAATAACCAAGTTTAAAAACAATAAAAAAATACCCATCCAATGTAATATTATAATCCTATAAAAAATTGTAAGTAATGAGGTTTTAGTAACTGAAATCTCAAAACACTAAAAATAGAGAATAATAGAAGGTAGTGCAACTTCAAATAAGTAATAAAGAAAGAAATCAACTTAGATCTTTGAAACATTCAACTAAATCTATGTTGAATGCAGCAAACAAAAATTGGCACTGAGGATGATCAGCAGCTTTTGTTGAATGCATCTAGATAGTAGTTGTCTGTGTACCATTCTGTTTTTAATAGAAATGAAAGAATCCCAAGTAGAACACAAATAAAAAGCGTGAAGCCAAACTCAACAGTAGGTCTATTTGCTTTGTTGCTTCCTAGGGTTGGACAATTTTTTTCATGAGATTATATTATTATGTTTTGTCTTGATCATCTTATCAATCACTCTGTTGACTTTTTCCCAGACTGGATGCTTATTCCCAGATTTCCCTACAAGGTAGCCATCAGTGATCAACAGGATCTCTGGGCCAGGGGGTCAACAGTGTAGGAGATAGACTCTATATTTTATCTCCTCTTCTTCTTCAGGCTCTGCAAGACCTAGGGGGTATTCCCTACTCAACATCCATGAGGATATGCATGCAAGGCTGGGATGTTGACAGAAAGCAGATGAGTCCTCCTGCAAGTAGACCAAAACTGAAAGATAAGAGCAAAGGGGCTAGCTTTGGGCCTATTTGCAGTTGTAGACAGAGGACTGAGGATCCTAAACTAACTCTAATGTCCTAATGTTGGTTTTAGATTTTGCTTTGGAGTTTAAGTGTGGATGCAAAGCTGGATATGGTTATAACACAAAACAAAGCATGATTGGTGCCTATCCAGGGCCTGGAGTCAGTAGACATACACCTGTGAATGATCAGCATGAACAGCTAAAACTGGATTTCAAGGGGATATGTGTGATACCTGCCTTACAGGCATCTCCCAATACAGAGTGTTAGGTTATCCCTACTTATGGTATCCCTACTGCAGTATACCCTTCCCAATGTTCAACCTGAAAACAGTTTAATCTACCCCTTGAGCAGAAGTTAAAAGATCAGACATTCAACATAGGAATTCTATGCTCTAGAATCTAAACATTACCAAACATCCAGATTCAGAAGAAGAATACATGCAATACTGGAGACAGAATTAACACAACACATGCTAAACAACATTTCTCATATAAGTTTAATCATGAAATCAGTCGGTTCATGCCAAAAACAAACAACAAGAGATACATAAACTCACAGGTAAGCTGTACAGAGCAACCAGATCAGCTTGTTATGCATTACAGAGCCAAAATCTTCAACTTTCAACAACCCTTCAAATGAGCAACACAACCTGCTTATAACAGCCAGGTAGGTGCTCAGCAATTAATTACAATGTTGACCAAAAATCCCACCAGATACACAGTACCAGGAAGATGGCGCTCAAACACAACCGGATTGGCGCCCAAACTTGAATGCAGCAGGTAGGGGAGGAGACATGAAGATTTCTCGAGCCCTGCGCCACTGTCCGCTGATGTACACCCTCAGTCGGGTACAGGATCCATCCACGCCATCGCCCATACCTCTGCAACAATCGCCATTAATGGCGCACCAACCTGCGGCCTTGGGAAGATCATCAAATCTGCAATCGCAACCATTTCCCGCCGAGATTCATCATCATGATATTTGAAAATGCAGGATATCAATATCCCACATGCACCCCGCGATGACCTCTTTAACACTTTATATACTAGGTCATGAGCATATATCATGTCGGTGCTTTTGCTCCTGACGACACTAGTATAAGACTTCATCATCATCATCCTTCAGCAGCATGATATCCTGTTGTTCGAAATATCACCCTGACGTCATCATGATATTTGAAATATAACCTGCATGATAATCGGCACAACCTGATCCATCGGAGGAACATCCTCCTGCTGAGCTTATACCAAAAGTCTGGCCGATGAACATCCTGATGACGTCATCATCATATCCTGCTGACGTCATCATCATATCCTGCTGACGTCATCATCATATCTGCCTACTGCGCACCTCCTCATATCCGGATGACATCATCATCATGTTTGCAAATATCAGGAGGTCTCTTCAAGATGATCAGTGTTAGAAATATGACCCCCCCGGGACCTTGATGACGTCATCATCATATTAACATCATCATGATATTCGGAAGACAACCGGATATTTGGAAATATCCTCCTGATGTTCAAATATCAGGCTGCACTGTAGCTCCTCTATAAGATCAGGGCGATAACTGAATATGATGATGATGCTTGAAAAGATCACCCCCAGTAGATAATGCGCGAAGCCAGCAGGCGGATATCTCCTTGATATCATCATCATCATCATGACGCTGGAACAAATATACATCCGGATGATATTCAAAAATGAAAATATCACCCCCTCCTTCGGAATATCATGATGCAGATAGGCAGAGAAAAAGATATCACCCTGATAAAAGGATGATGTCAGCATCATCAGGATGACAAAACAACGAACAAGAAGTGATACAACATCATCAGGATGATATTGACTAAGATCATCCTGACGTTCAAAATATGATGACCCTAGTGAATATCGGGTCACACTTAGAACTCTTCAACAACATCATCAGGATGATATTAACCAAGATAACCCGATGATAAAAATATCACCCCGGCGAAATATCATGAAGGCAGAAAATATGATGACCTCCGCAAGCAGCAGGATGATAACTGGAAATATCATGATGATGACGACGACCCTTAAGAAAAAACAAGTCAGGTCGAACAACTTAGAGAATAACCCCTTCAGGATATCGGGGCAACATCATCATCATGTTTGCAAGGTGATAAATGGAAGATCACCGGATACTTTGAAAAATCACCCTCGCAGGCAGATGAGGGCGCACTGTAGCTCACCAGTATCATCAGGATGATATCCAAACATCACCCGACAGCGAAATATGATGATAACGATGAGAAACCGGTCGACGAAGAACATGATGATGCAGACCATCATCGAAGACAAGATGATGATGATGACCTCCTCCTCAGGAAAATATGATGCTGCAGCTGAAAAATGCTGAGGAGGTCCAACACTTAGAAAAAATGGAGAAGAAGATAAAGGCTTCAAATGAAGAAACCTCCTGATCATGACAAATCAACCCCAGGTCAAAATGAGTGCTAACACACTCTAAATATGTGATTATAACCTAAATATTCACTATTTGAGTCTGAGAAGATATCTTCCATCATGTAAGGAGTGATGGTAAGTTCACATGACAGAAAACTCAGATTTTTCATATGCCATCAAACCTAAAGGGAAAACCATGCGAAGTATGTTCAACAAAGAAATTAGAAAGCAAGTATGTGGCTTAACATATTATGTGTAATTTTTTTTACCAATCAAGGTTAGTTTCCAATAATGTTTATTCAGTGAGGTCTCCATTGTTTTGTTAGACCCATTGTTGAGTTGACCTCCAATAGTGGATCCCTACATATATAGCGTCAATATGCATCCTATTTGCAAACTGTCATTAATCAATTGTTTCTAAGAAACCACACATAATGTTGAAATTAAGAGGCATTAAGAGGGGGGGTTCAAGGTGAGTCCTCTCATTGTAGGGTAGTTGGGATAATTGTAAGTTAGGAGATAGGTATATAAGCATAATAGTATATAAATATACCTTGTCAGATATAATAAGTTATTAATTAAGCCAAATAGCATGTCATGTACTGCAACATGTAGAGGTATTCCTAAATGCCATCATTTTTCAAATGAAGATTTTGCACTCTGAAATGATGACATAAATAGCCTATAGAATAATCAACTAATTGAATGAGCTAGTTTTGGATAAAACACAAGAGCTAATTCCACACCAAATTAAATTTGCAAGTGCAATACAAACCTAACCAATAACATAAACAATTGCTCAATGATTGTTTGCAAATTTGGGAAATGCCAACTATCATAAACAAAACACGCATGGATAAGCTCAAGTTAGTTGCTCCAGCTATGCAATTCAAGCAATAAAACCTCCCAACATAGGAATTTAAGTGACATCTGGACTAATAACATAACAATGTATATTGAAGTGAATGCTTGCAAAATTGGATAATGTCAACTTCAATGACCAAAATGGACAAAGACAATCACAAGGTAATCAATCGAACTAGAAAATTCAAACCTTATCCAACCTTGATTGTTGAATCAAAGACGGCTTCAATATTCTGCAAATAAAGATAATTACAGATTTAAAAGTGGTCCATATCAAGAACAGTATAAATCCTAAACACACACTAAACTTTTTGAAATTGAGCAGCTGAGAGCCAAACTTTAACACTGCTCAGGCAGTCAACATATTAACAAATATAGGAAGAACAATGATGATATAGTTTTTAGCTTCATTTCCTGCTGGATCTTTGAGCCGCACTCTATATATGAAGCAGCTCCAAACCCTTTCCTTAGCTCCTCTCCCTAGTAGAAAACAGAACAGTTTAAAAATCATCAACAAAACATTTTAGCAGCTTACCAAGCATATGGTGCTGAAAGCCTAAAGCATTATACAAGGTAAAAATAAGAAAGTAATTCTTCAAAGTGAGAAACATATTTCCACAATTGTTACAAGATTGAACCAGAATGGTCAGGATGGTCATACTATTTATCCTCATAGAAATCTGCAATGTAAATAGTGGTCTAATATTAAAGGAATATGTTTGGAACTGAATAAAACATCGCGAAACATGCTTACACTACTTGAGAATATTATAATCATTGATAATAGACAAAAAAAATTTAAAATTTTATTGACCTAATTTTGTTCCAACCAAAACAACCGTCACACTACCCAACTTTAAAAAAAACCCTAGTGGGTTCTTTTAAACCCAACTCTCTCACCAATTAAACTCTGATGGGCTCTTTGAAATCTAACTTTCTCACCAATTGAATTCCTACTCGTCTAACCATATACAAACGGATCAAACTGAGGCGAGCTCTTTTGCATGTAGCTACAAATTCACCAACTAGAGTCCAGACTTAAGAGAAAAATAACAAATAAAAAATCTTGCAAATGGTATTGCTTAGTATTAGGCTAACATAGCTATACAGAAATAAAAACCTAATAGGGAAAAACATTTTATTCAGAATCCATCCATGCTTGATTTAGATGAAACTCATATATTTGTACTTGAAATGAGTAATGTTCTGAAAATATTAAAGCTACTATAGTCTACATAATTAAAGTAAAGAGAGAGAATCTAATCGATACAAAAGAAAATTTTGATTTGAGAGCCACAAGCTGCACAATATCTCGCAGCACCATATTTAAGCAACCACCGAACTCTAAATACAAAGTTTAGCCAAAAAGCATATTCAAGAAAATAACTTACGAAATTTAGCCAAAAAGCATATTCAAGAAAACAACCTGCGAAATTTAGCCAAAATTCTCAATAATTTTAGAAAGAAAACTAAATAATTCTGACTGAACCGATGGGGAGTCGAACCATGGTTTGAACTATATTCAAAAACTCTTGAAGGCTTTGGTCACAGGAAGCATTATCAGTGGTGTCTTCAAGACTGTAATAAAGAATTCCTTTGAGCCCCAGCTCCCACATGTGTTGCAATGTGGCCTAGGCTTCCTTCACATTTTCTCTTGTGTAGAAGTGTGAATATGTCGTCAGTTTAATGGCCTAAAGCATAGGACTTATGAGGGGCACATGTTTCATCAATAGAGACTTAACCAGAAATTATAGGCAAAATTAAACCGTAAAATGAAAAACTTACCTTGCAATAAATCTTCAAAAATCTTCATTCATTAACCTCTCTTACATGATCTGTAATGCTCTATGCGAATGCTTTTTTTGCTGTGTATAAAATAAATTTTGGGGGCTTTATGTGATGTTTGAGAGGAAGAGTTACTTTTCAAAACAACATCTAAATAGTTGAGCATATTTGCTAATGGAAACAGCCAGAGTTGAAATAATACCTAACAATGGAAGACTAAGCATTGCAAGTGAAACACCTATCGACATAATAAGCTTTGTTTTAGGTAGTGATAAAAAAACCAGTATCATAAGTTTGTTCATATGTACATCCAATCCTTGCATTATCATTGCCATGATATTATTATCGAAGCTTTAGCATTGAGGATTCATAACTTCCTCTCCTTGATTCTTAGATTCAAACCAAGGAGGTAATGAGAATTTTCCAACATGTTCGCTCTAGATCATAAATTCATACATCCTTATAAAATTTCATTGATAAATTTTAACACTTTGTTATAAGTTTTTCTAGTTTGAAATATAGTGAAATGGGAATTTTGCGTCGTTGAAAAAAACATTGACTTATTTAAAGTTCACAAGCCTACAACAACACATTGTGACCACTTATGTACATTATTCTAAAGTGTTATTCTAGAGTACCATAATGATAATTGCATAATAACTGCTTGTGATGGTTCTTAGCTCATGATTGTTGAAACTTGTGTGATGTGATGAGATGGTTAGTTTATATATATTGCATACATAGGTACAAATCATTCCTCATCCCTTGGTACTTCTATTGCATAGAGAGAAAGTGTTATGTGGATACTGAAAAAATAGGAGACTTCAATTTGTATACACCTAAAAATGACATGACTCTGTCTAAACAAATATTTTTAATATTTATTTAAGTCTACCTTCCTCTATCAATAAATAAATAATTAAATTTATTTATTCAATTCATATTCCTCTAAGTTAATTAAATATCAAAATATTTAATTATCTCTTCTAAAGTCAAAATTAAATAAAATCTTTTATTTAATTAAATTCTTCCAAGCAATTAAATAATTATAAATTATTTAATTAAGTCAAGTCTATTCCTCCAAATTTAAATAAATCATTTAAATTTATTTAAATCCTCTCACTCTCCAAAAATAAAATATAATTAAATATTTTATTTATTCTTCCAAATCATGTGCAAGCAATTAAATAAATTCATTTATTTAATTTTTCTTTCTTATCTTCCAAAATCTTCTAAAAATAAATCTTCCTTGTCATACAAAAGCAAAAGCTGAGTTAACTGATTTAAAGCAACTTTGTTTTTATCAACAAACTCTTAAATTAGAAAAATATATTCTAATTTTTGAAATCAAAGCTCATCCTCATCAAGAAAGAAATTAACTCAACAAAGCATCTTTTGAAATATCACATGTCCTTCTATTCACGCACATTCCCTCAAACATCCTCTACCATTGATCTTCTTATTTCTTCTACACCGTTGATCTTCTCTCACAAAGTCTATAAATACAACCCTCTTCTTCCATTCTCATATCAAGAAACTTTCAAGTAAGATTACTCTGTCGAATCCATACCACGCCATTGGCACCCCCACTCTCACCCCATTACTATCCATTTGCTTGAGATCACCTCATTGCTTTGAAGCTCGTCTTCATAGCACATCCATATCACATCCATTCTATTCTTGTCATCTTCAACAAGCAAGGGAGCATACACTTCTGAGGGCTTCATTACAAATCAGGATCAAGAACAGATAGGTGAACAATGGAAGCAAAGAGGTAAATCAGGTTGCAAACATATTGTCTTTTGCTTATTTGTATTTCTCTCATTTTTATTGTGTTATTGGATTTTAGTTCATCATTGCTATTGTTCAAATTTCCATTAAACACAATTAATATATTCATACAGATCTCTTGCATATATACCTTGAAAATAAAGAAAACTTCTATGTAAATTCTATAAAAATGGCATAAAAATACATTGATATTGTATTTTATTGAAACCTAGTTGAGAATAATTATAAGTACAAAGAAAAATAATATTAGGCATACAACTTTATTATTTTTTTAGTATAAAAAACATATATTGTTCTTTAAAAAAAATTATCAATCTAAAATAGTAGTAAGAAGAGAATAATTCAAGAAGGATTAAAATATTTTATATGATTGAGAACTTTGTTGATTATTTGAAATGGAAGAGAAGGGTGCTCTACATTAGTAAATTTTTCTAATAAGATTTAACATTTCCCTAAATTTCCAATTTCATCAACACATATGCAAGAGTAATTCTCTTTAGTCATAAAGGCCTTCAAGTGTGTGCCTGTGCGTGCGTGTATGCACGCACGCATGCACTAAAAAACCTAGTTTAGGATCCATGAACCATGAAAATTTGGGGAAACCCTAGATCACTAGACAACTTGCCTACAATATCATAGAGAGGTGATGAGCTATTGAAATTATAGAAACCATAACTATATTTCTATACCATATTAAAATCACATAAAAAAACCAAAGCCATAGACATCAACCATCCTGCTACCAACATATTATAAACTATACTATAAGAGTCTAAGTATCAAAGAAGGGGTCGAGGAAAATTACAAAGGCCTCACAATACCCTTATGCATAAACTTACAATTAGCACATTGGGCATCCAAACCAGTTGCCTTCTTCTCCACACCTTCCTCTACCTTATTGTCATCACAATAGTTAGAAAAGATTGGGGTAGCATCCACTAGCGACGTCACCTTCAACTATAGAGCAATCTCCTCCACCATCCACTGGAGAGACATCTAGTGTCACTTAATACCATGGAGATGTTCCAAGAAGTAGTTAAAATGGACCTCAACATGATGCACTATGTCACCTATATCATCATGGAGCGGATAAGAACTGGTAGTTGTTGAAAAAATAGAAACACATGAGAGGGATTGCACAACATCAAATGTATTCCACCTTCCTTGTGTGTACCCTGGATCTAACAAAATCTTAGCCATTGTTGAATGAATGTAGACATGAAGACACCCATCCATATTTTTTGCCAATTCCCAAATTCTAACCATCCACAAGTGGAGAGTTGGGTCTGAGATTTCTTTATCTGCATATGCCATAAAATCCACCATAGCCTCCTCACCTATTACATGGTGTTTACATTTCTTGGGAGCCTTAACCTCTAATTTTGCCTTCCCTTGAGTGCCACCTTGCATCCTCCCACCCAAATGTCTCTCACCTACTGTAGACACCATAATAGAGAACCAAAAAACTCGATAACCAACACACAAAATGAATGAATTTGCCCTCCTTGATTTGTTGTGTGGTTGCACAACACATCCCATTTTGCCTTAGCAAAATAGAGACCCAACCTTTTTACTTCTGCTTGTTCTTTGCTTTCTTTGCTTTGGGCAGTTTGGTAAAAGTTAGATGAAACAATACTATATCACCCCTATGCATGCATATGCCTCATAAGGGAAGGTTAAATGTCAAAGTTAGATTCAACCATTATAAACCTCATAATATAGAAGAGTGTGAAATTCTAAGCAGGTTTCCCTTTTGGATCACCCTAAACTTCCTTAGAGATAGAAAGTTATGCTCGGTCAAAGTTTGGTCAAACCTGATATTCCCAGAGGGTCACATTCGCTAATATCCCTGATCTATCTTTTAGCGAAGAGAACCTGATATCCGCATATCCTTTAATATGCAGACATCAAATTTAAATGTGAGAGAACATTTGCCTGCCAAGTGCCCACGCATATTCCTAGAGGGTCATCTTTCAAGTATCCATCATATTTCTTAATATCCCTAACTTTCAGTAACATTATAGTGACATCATCTTGTTCCACTTTATAAAAGAACCCAATATGATGATGATGTCATCATGACCCAGATCCAAGAGGGTCATATTTCTTAACATCCCTGATCTTCGTTAATATGACGATGATGTCACCTCCTCGACCAATTTGAAATCCTATAAAAGATGCTGACGTCATCCTCACATTCTAGAATGGGGGGATATTTCATAGTGTTGAATATCCAGATATTTCTTAATATCCCTCATATTAACCCTTGAGACATATGATATGGGGATCTCTAGTAACCAATAGAATGATGCCACGTGGCGCGTTGACCTGATCATATCGACACATTATGTTATCACAATTGTTAAATAAAGGTATAATGACCTGACTTTGGTCGTCGGTCAATAGTTGGCCATCCTCGTGATGACGTCATCCTCATCTTCTAGATATTATTCATATTTCCTAATATCCCTGATCTCCGTGAATATGCATCCCTACATTAAATGCCATTTCAACAGTAGGTCGAACCTTCAAAATTTTGAATAGATGCCCGCCACTTGTTAACATCTCCAAGCCTTAGGTGTCAATCAATGGATACTAACAGGAGGACATTAATCACACCCTAATTCGCCATAGTGCTGAATTAAAAGTAAGGATTTGAGCTCATTTTGAATTTACCAAACGTTTAAGCAAAGAATTATAGAGCCCTGTGTAGTCGGTCATAATTGTAGTCGGTCGTAGTCAGCCAAGTAAATAATCATAAATTAATTAGTGTTGTTATGTAGGAGTGTTATCGGGAATTAACCCCGACGGTTGGATAGTTATAGAGTCGTTGCCAACGGTTGGTATCTCAACCAACCTTGGCCAAGTTATATATTGGCTTAATACTTTGTAGTCGGGGCGACCCCACGGCATTGTAACATTGTAGTGTAATACTGATATATTCAATGAATGGGAACAATGCTTTATTCTATGCAATGCTGTTATAATTTCATGCTCTGTGTTATGCACTATACTACTTAATTCTATTTACTTCATATTCTGTGAAACACACCATATTGCGGTAAACATTTGGCGCCGTTGCCAGTTTGAAAACAGGTCGAGGGTGACAAGTTGATGACAAGTGGAGTCGTCCGATGCCATCGGGTGACAAGGAGATGACAAGTTGAGATGTCCGATACCATCAGACAAGTGACATCGTCCGAACAAGCCGTCGGGTGTATCTAGCATCAAGAAAATGGCAGCGTAATGGGGCAACCAATTGACACCGACGAGGAAGTACAAGACAGAAAGCACGTAGAAGAAATAATACAAGAAATTCAGGAAGAGCGCGAGGGAAGCGATAGAGAAGAGAATGAACCCAGAAGTCGAGAAGATGAAGTAACTCAGGAATTAGTCAAACTGTGGTTATTATCAGTCGGACAATACGTGCGAGACGAATCTATCCACAGAGAGGTTCCAGAGGAGGTTATTTCAGAGAACCTGCATGTCAATAGCGAAGTGGACAACCTTTTGAACCGCATTCCTCGACTTCTGGCAAGGAACCTGATAGCCTTTCAAGATCTTCGAGAAGAGAGAGACAGGGAAGTGCGACGACAACAAATTCTCAGAAGGTATGAAGAACGTCTAAAACAAGAGGAGGAACGTGACGCTGATCGCCGTCGCACGCCGTACAACTGAGAAAGGCATATGCCGCATCGAAGAGTTATCCATATCGGACGACGAAGGGCCGAGAGTTGGAAGATCTGAGCCTAAGACCCCAGGGCAGAGGGAGTATCAGAACAAACCCGAGGAGACTCAAGGTGTAGAGGACGCTGACAGAGGACGCGGGGAAGACTCGAACGTGGTCGAGAGTGCAAGTGACGCACCGGGACGTTGCGAGAGAACCAGTCCAGTCAGGTCCAACGCACAGGGAGGGCATCGGGGAAGGATGGTGACTCTGCTAGCCGAGAGGCAGAAGCTGCCAAAATTTACGGGGGATGGGTCAGAAGATCCAGTACGACACTGTAAGACGTGCGAGACGATTTGGATAGCCAATGGGCAAGATGATATGGACTACTGGCTGAAAGCATTTCCAGCGACACTGAGAGATAGTGCCATTGACTGGTACACAGAGTTAGCCCAAGCACACATGGCATCATGGAGATTACTTAAGAAGGCATTCCAAGACGAATTCAAACTTCTGAGGGATGATAGTGAAATTGTAGCGGAGATCTACAGTACAAAGCAAGGGAAGCACGAGAACGTGCGAACCTACAACCGGAGACTGAAAGAATTGTTGGGAAAACTGGAGACTCAGCCGGCCGACGGGCTGAAGAAGCGATGGTTCATCGAAGGGTTGCATCCATCGCTGAGAAAGAAAATGAAAGTCGTGCCTCCGTCATCATACAATGAAGCCTACAATCGAGCGATGGATATAGAGAGTGAAAATAAAATATCCTTCCGAGGGAAAAGGAAGACGGACAACGAGGAGAGTACGGATGACAACAGCGACAGTGAGTCCAAGACTGTGCAAGCACTCAGGAAGGACATGATGAGAATGATGAAAGAACTGAAGGTCGACAAGGAGAGTATGAGGGAAGCCAGAGAACTGTGGTGTACAGATTGCAAGGGGGAAGGTCATACAAAGACAAATTGTCCGAAAAAATTGTTTTGTGATATATGCCAAGTGATGGGACATTCCATCAAGGAATGCTTATACAATCTGAAAGCAAGGGGTACGCAAGTACTGTTCACTCAAGGAGAACCGTCAACCCCACCGAACACACCACCAAAGCCCCAGTACAATAGCCATGCATCCCCTGGAGGTTACCAAAGCAATAGAAGTCCAAGAAACAGATTGCAGTATGACAGCAAGGGGCGACCTATGATACAGTGCTGGCAATGCAACGAGTGGGGACACTTTGCAAGAGAATGCCCGAACAACAATCAGAACACAATAAATGCATTATGCAAGTGGTGCGGGCCTGGAGATCATGAAGAAAAAGATTGCCCGAAGCAAAAAGGGGTGAATATGATCAGTTTCAAGGAGAAGGATGAAGAGATCCTAGCGGTTACCCGAGCACAAGGAAAAAAAGCGATGTATCCAGATCCCCGGACCGAGGAGAGACTTCGGGAGGCTAGGAAGGAAGTAGAGATGGCAATGGAAACAGAAGAAAAGAACAGAAAAACAACTACCGTACGACCAGACTCAGAAAAGAGCATCGTGAACCAAGTGCTACAAACCACTGTATCGGTTAAGATAGCAGATCTTTTACAGAGCATGCCGCAATTAAGAATGGCAATCTCGAAGGTGATGGAAGGGGAACCAAACAGGCAAACAAAGGAGGAAGACATCATAGTGGAGCCACCGCTCGAGGGAGAACAAGTCATCGACCCGAGACTGTTGGTAGTAAATAGTGGCAAGAACCCAGCCATCATACACATGGAAATCGGTGGATATCATCTAACAAACACAATAATCGACGGGGGATCGGGAGTGAATGTTTTGACAGAAGATACGTGGAAGTGCTTGGGGAAACCTACACTATGGCCACAAAATTTCCAGTTAGTGGGAGCAGACCAGCACGGAATTAAAGCGCTGGGAGTGCTAATGGCTTAGAAAGTAAGGATTGGCACCCAACTTTTTCGATTAAACTTCGTAGTCATAATAGCACAAAATGCGTCGTACGACGCATTACTCAGCCGAGGGTGGCTGATAGCCGCCAAGGCCAACCATAACTGGAAAAGAAACACATTGTCAATAGAGAACAAAGGTAAGAAGATCGTCATAGATCTGAGAACACAGGTTGTGAGTGAAGAGTTGGCATCAGATTCTGATTCAGACGGAGGGGAGTCAGTTGGCAGAGGACCAATAGAACCTAATGAGGAAGGAGTATTAAAACTGCAAGAATGTTCTAAGGATGAAACTAATTCCTTTAGTGGGCTCTTCCACTGGCAAATGGAAGACTATGAGTTCTTCAAGCCAGAGTGTAACATGATTTCAATAAGAGAAAGTGGCGAATGCTCTCGGGCGACTAGTGAACCACTTGGCAATATCGGCAATATTGGGCCCAGTGAAACATTGTTGATAAATAAAGCATTGGATGGATTGACAAACACTCGACCACTTGGTAAGAGGGAACCGATAATGAGTGACAAAGGGGAGGAAGGTAATAATCAGTCAGAAGTAACAGAGCAACTAGTGGCAGAGACATGTCGACCAAAACAGACAAATCGACCAGGAGAGGCACATAAAGAATATACAGAGGGTAATGCCAAGATAGATGATACACTTGCACATACATTTGAACTAGATAAGGTTATTAGGTATGAAGAGTCATTGACAAGCAAGGTGATTAGGGATGATGAAACTAACGAAGAGAAGACAACATTGAAAATATCGGCCAAAAAGAGACCATACAGAAGGAATAAGGACTATAGAGTATTTCTGGCGACTTGCAATGTTTTGGCGATCGGTGACAATCAACAGAGAAAAAATGATGTTCAAAAGTCAGATAGTTTAATTTTTTTGAAGACAACAGTTCCGGTCCCAATAAAGGCACCTGATCCTACCGACGATTACAAAATCAATAAAGGTACAAAGAATGAAGTTAAAATATTTAATTTAGAGGATATGGCTACTTGTCGTACTGGCAAATCACCCCCACAGCAAAATTCTAGAAAAGGGAAAAATATTACGCGACAGATTACGCGACAAGAAAGTTCTAAAGTCGGAGTTATAGATCGAACGTGGACCCAGTCGGAGAAAAATAGAAAAATCTAGTTCAGGTTGACAGGGATGAAAAATTGGAAAAGACGGAAAAAAAAAAAATGTCGGAAAAATTTTGAAAAAATTGAAAAAAAAAAAAGAGTACGACGTACGGCCAGGCCGTACGACCAAGTCGTACGTCGTACGACCAGGCCGTACGGCGTACGACCAAGGCCCGTCCCCACAATTTTTTACGAAAAAGAAAAGGACATTTCAAGATTTTTTTTCCATGCCTGAAGTGGATTCCGCTGTCCTAATTCCTGTTCTCAGCTGATTATATGAGTTTTTGGATTGCAGATGAGTGTTCAATTTTGTTAGAAAAATGATGTGCGCTGCCCCTCGACCCCGCTGGGGGCGCTGCCCCCAAACCCCCGCGAGGGGCGCTGCCCCTCGACCCCGTTGGGGGCGTTGCCCCCAAACCCCCATCAAATTAGTACTATCTTGATCCAGTGAGCAATGGGGTGCAACATTCGCAGCATTCAGTGTGCTATCAGATTGGGTCCCTTGGTTGGTTGGTCTACTGGCAGGTGTTCCAAATGTGTTGGTTCTACTTTTACACAGCTCCTACTTGAGCATTGTTGTCGGCAAAAGTTTACTTAATGTCACTTGATGGTTTTCTGTTGTCTGAAAGACGACTAATTTTGTGGGGGGGATGATGTAGTCGGTCATAATTGTAGTCGGTCGTAGTCGGCCAAGTAAATAATCATAAATTAATTAGTGTTGTTATGTAGGAGTGTTATCGGGAATTAACCCCGACGGTTGGATAGTTATAGAGTCGTTGCCAACAGTTGGTATCTCAACCAACCTTGGCCAAGTTATATATTGGCTTAATACTTTGTAGTCGGGGCGACCCCACGGCATTGTAACATTGTAGTGTAATACTGATATATTCAATGAATGGGAATAATGCTTTATTCTGTGCAATGCTATTATAATTTCATGCTCTGTGTTATGCACTATACTACTTAATTCTGTTTACTTCATATTCTGTGAAACACACCATATTGCGGTAAACACCCTGCGAGATTAAGGTGACATTACTGCAACTTGTGAGGTCAATGAAACGAAATGCACATTCAAATGGTGAATGGAGAACAGTAGTTGCAAGGTGAACATGCTCATCCAAACATCACTTACACAGTAGAAGGGTAACGAATAACATGTACGTAATGATAAGACCCTCTTTTGTCATTTATGGTGAATGAATAGGTAAAAATAGTTTTACCACAGTAAATTGATATGATGATGCATGAAATATACTAGAATGAAATAATTAACACCATTAAATTCATGTGATAATTGAATCCACCACTGCACATGACACGTTAGGGTAAGATATATGCATGTTTCATTGTAGGATTCAATGGTAGTTCGGAAGAACAGGTCAAATATGAAATTTTTGAAACCTATGCACATATAGCCTGAGGGGATATCCTTCAAATATGGACAAATAAATGATACACATCTAGGAAATATAGATCTTGATGCATGGACAACAAAATTAGAGAAAGGAGGCAGGAATCCCCTGCTCATTAGCATCTACAGTTCAAGAATATGGCATACAGAGGGATTTCCTTATGCAATGGAGGCCACTGAATTGGTAGTAGAGTGTGCCCAGAATTATAATGTGAATACCAGAAGGGTAGAGAAACATGGTAGGGTTTATGCAGACTTTTCAATTGAAGGTATCACTGCCACCTTCAATCTGCCTAAAGGGCCTCATGTAGTTTGACTAAACTTGGGTAAATTGGAAAAGGAGTATAATAGTAAAGAGAAAGAAGCTAGAAGGGTCATGTACTAATGGAGAGCCAGGGACAACACATATAAAGCATCTGCCAAGTTGCCCGTGTATCTCTAAAAGTTTAGTTTTGCTCCAGAGTATCAATATATGATGGTGATGCTCAGCAGGATGATAGGGCCATACGCATCATATGACAAAGAAATGATCAAGTACCACCAGATGGTTGCCAGCTGGCAACCTATGCCACGTTTAACATTTGTTGACTGAGTCAAAGATGATGTAGACCGTTGATTTTGATAGCTAAATCCTGATCATTAGATCATTTGTAACCACCTCTTCTCTTTGTCCTATAAAAGGAGATGGAGTGTACCTTGTAACATATTCAAAACTTAATTGAGATTAGATTGCTAAAGCCTCAAGACTAATTCTCAAAGTTGATTGTAAATATACATGTTTGTTGCTATGTACTTAATGAAGAAGAAGATCTAGATTACATACAATCGTATACTTTGAGTAATCTGTGGATGAATTCTTGGCTTGTACTTTTATTTTCTATGTACCTTGGAGTGCAATTCATGTTGTGCATGTTGTCTTCATTCCTTTCCATCGAAGTTTGCATCAACCATACTTAGCTGTGGAACATCCTGGTGAACCTATGGTTTGATTTCCTTCTCTTCATGACTGCATCTGGAATGTATGTGGATCAATAGCTGAAGATTCACTCATTTTAGTAAAGATTAGCAAGCATTCACTACAATTTGTTTAATTTCATTAAAATCATCATCACAATTACAAATACTTAGATAATCTCAAGCAAATATACAGAAATATGCTAATATCTAGAAGAAAACTGAATATTCATAGCATATTTGAGATAATTAGCATGTATAATTGAAAATACCATGCAAATGCATATAAATCTCAACAAGTAATCATGCAAATATCTACTTTCAGGCACATTATTCAGACAAATTCATAGTGCAGAAGTGAAAACTAATCAATAATAGTTGATGATCAGAAGAATTGATCAAAATTATAAAATATCCTCATCATCTGTTGAATACAGTAGGATTAACCTTGTTTTTTAAAAGATTTACAAAAGTAGGTGGAAAACTAGATGCTCAGACATCAGTGCTCAGAAATAGAAATGTAAGACCCCTTGAATGGAAAACAACATGGCACATCAAACCACCGAGTAACATCAGTAGATTATGAACTAATCCACGGAGACTTGGGATCATGATTTATCCAAATTCATTATATCTTTCAATATGATAAAGGTTTGATTTGTAATTCTTTATCTATGTGTGTTTATGACTAACATCATAACCAACATATCTCTCCTTCAATAAATACAAATGCAATGCCATCTCTCCGCATAATTGCTTTAGTACTTACCACTGTCAATCCTACCCATTATCAGGTGATGCTCCCCTGAGATCCTTTTGTATTAACATCAAGGGCTCAGAAGGAAAATTATTCCACAAACAAACAACAGAAGAACCACTGTTGATTTTCATATCAACCCCTTTGTTGGCTGCCCAATCTGCGACCTTCTTACCCTTCCTGCTAATGTGAGATACCATTCCAATTTTAGCTTCAGACATGATAGCCTTTAATTTGTAGTTTTGAATATTACCCCCTTTCATTTATCCTATAACCAACTTAGAATCTACTTCTATCCCTAATTTTCTCCAACCTTTCTCCCTAGCAGTCATCATCCCTCATAAAAGGGCTTTGGCTTCAACCATATTATTAGTTTCCCTTCCAAAATTGTATGTAAAAATCCCTAAAGGTTGTCCATCCTAATCTTTGAAGACCCCACCACCTCCTACTCTCCCTGGATTGCCCTTCACAACCCCATCAAATTTGAACTTGACCCAACCATCCTCCAAACATTGCCAAGTGCAAGGAGGTCTCTATTGTATAGCTTGCTTCCAACTATATCCAAACCATATAAATCTGGGCCACTCAATTACCCAGCCAACTTCCTTCCTCAACAAGACCTAGTGTGCTTCTTTTTCAATTTATTCAAGCTCTATAATAGTAAACTCAATGTGATCCCATATTCTCTTTGCAGATCTCTCTGTATCTTGAGGAATTGTTCTGTTTTGTTCCAACTAAATATTCCACACAAGAAAATATGGAAAACAATCCCAAATGAGCTTCAAGCCTTGGCTCTTGACTTTCATTTCCTAACCTACCAAAATGCTCAAGATGTCAGGGGGAGTTACCCAAACAAGTCCCCATCCTCCCAAATACCTATGCCACAGTTGTAAAGAGAAATCACAATGTAGAAATAGATGATCATTGTCCTCATTCATGACCCTACACATAACGCATTAGGAAGGGCCAATCTTGCCATACTGCTATAACATGTCCCATGCGAGGGCCCTCATTTTTGAAGTGATTCGTAAGAAAGCATTGGCCCTAGGTAACCCTTTAGGAAACCAAAATTTTTGTTCTAGACTATATTTTGAGGTGCAAAAGAAGTGATGAAAAGGCTGATCAAACTAAATGACGATCGCTTCCATGACACCCCACACCATAAAATCTTCACCTGTAGGACCTCATAAAATATTTATCCACCAAAGGGATGGGTCAGTTATCAAGCTTCACCTGTAGGACCTCATAGGCTTCCTTCAATTCTAAAGTAGGAGTAAGGACCTTCCATTTGGTTGAGTCATTCCTTTTTTATAGGTAATCCCTAACCTTGACCCCCACACTATCTTCAAAGTGCAAAAATAGAGGCTAAAACTACTGAATGTCTTTTAAGGCATTATCTTCCAACCAACCATCTTGCCAAAACTTGATCTTGTCTCCCCTCCAAAGCTTCCATTTTATGTCTAGGGAGATCAGTTTACAACAAATTCTAATGAAATTCCATATGTTAGACACCAGGGGGAGACTGTGTGCTTCCTTTTAAAGAGAGTATCCACTCCATTAGGAAGGTACTTAGATTGTATTACCTTACTCCAGAATATATCTTTCTCCTCATAGATGGGTGAAAGCACAAAGATGAGTATATATTTCATGGAAGTCTCCCGCAGATGAAAAATGTTGCTTGGAATGGGTATCTGTTTTGAAAAAAAGGGTTACCCATTTAGGACGGGCTCTCAAAGCAAAACAGGTACCCATTTTCAAAAAAATAAAAAAAATAGCCATATGCATATAAAAACAAATTTTTTTTTGAAAATGTGTACCCGTTTTGAAATGGGTACACATTTTCAATTTTTTTAAACATGCCTATTGCTAATTTTTTTATTTTTTAGAAACAGGTACCCGTTATTTTAAAAATGGGTACTTGTTTATAATGGGTACCCATTTCTAAAATTTTGAAATTTCAAACCTACCAATTTGCATTGGTTTTAGGCTTGGAAACCCAAGCCTTAGCTTTGGACTTGCAAATAGGAGACCATGGAAATAGCAAGAGAAAAAGCTAGTTTCACCACTATGGCTGATGACTTTTTTTCAGAATATTTTAACAAAATTAAAACCCATTATAGATCTCAAAGTCTAGTTTTCAAATATGTAATTTTTTTTACTATTGAACATAATTTTCTATTTATTATTTATTTTCCAAACAAACTCATAAACTTGAAATAACATAGGTTACTATTTTTTTAATAACTTTTGATTTTGAAAATTTCTTGACAAAAAAATTATGTCTGACCAAACTAGACATCATTCTCTACATGATGAATTTTTTTTTTTAGTGAATTGATTAGTTTAGCTCAAATTATGTTGGCCACGAGGGGTTTTAAAAAACACTAATTAGGGCCATTAAAAAATTAATAAAAAAAAATATTTATCAAAAAATAAAAAAAAATATATCCTAACCAAAATTCAACATCCTGAGAATCTTTCCACAAAAGAAATTAGAAAAATATATTAATTTAGGTAAAATTATGTTGGCCGTACACAGGCATGCTTTTGCAAAAAACAAGGGACTTTTAAAAAGCCACTTTTTGTACATCCAATAAAACACCATCTTGCATCATCTGGGTATTAGAAAAAATTATATATTTGAAAACTAGAAACAAAATCCTACATTTCTTATTTTTACATCATCTTAATATTTTATGTACAAGTGCTTCAAATTGTCACTCCAAGTATGACAAAATTTGAAAAATAGGAAAAACACTTTCATATTTTGGCCAAAAAATGAACTCATCTTCTTGCACTTACCCAGATTCTCCAACACAACTTCGAACCTAAGGCTTTGTTTATCTCTTTGCTTTTCCTAAATCCTAACCCACCTAATTTCTTCATCTTACACACTTTCTCCCATTTGACTAAACTATACTTATGGGTACTCTCACTACCACACCAAGGAAAGTTACATTGCATGTCTTCCAATTATTTGGCTACTTTACTCAGGATCTAAAGAACTAATAGTACATAGACTGAGATAAATGATAAGGAGGCCTTAATCAAAGTGATTCTTCTAGCTAATAATAGTAATATTCCTTTCTAGCAGTCCAATCTTCTTCAAACTCTATCTATTACACTCTTCCACTCTACCACTAAGGTTCTTTTATCCACCAAGGGCATCCCTAGATAATTTCGAGGGAGCTTATCAACATCAAAACAAGGATCCTTTGTACCTCCAATCCTTCCAAACATTGTTCCTTCAGGAAAAAATTCTCGACTTGGAGGAATTTACCTTCTAACCCGCAGTCTTTTCATATTGCATCAGAACTTTCTTTATTGTGTTGGTTTCTCTAGCAGTAGCTTTTCCAAATATAAGAGTGCCATTAAAAAAACTATAAATGAGTGACATTTTTTAATCCCCCATAAGACCTATAGTCCTTTAAGATTCTAATGAAGGAGCATCTGGAAGCATTCAAATAATTGGATCAGTTAATAGTGAATTGCAAAGTATCAAGAGGGCGACCATGGAGAATACCGCATTTTACCACATTTGACTATTAGAGGCTATGGAGCTAGACTTAGCATCTAGACATAGTCATCTACATCATATCTAAAATTTAGATCATTTGGGTTTGATTTCAGAGAGATATCACTATTAGAAGATTACCTATTTTCACAGAGCAGAGCTGATAGTGTTCAATGAAATCTAATTGGCTTGTAGAGCAGTTCTGTGACTTGCAGAGCTAAAAGGAACATTATTCAATGAATTTTAGGACCTGGCTGACCTTCATGGAGATCCGCACAATGTTTTATGCACTAGCGAAGAAATACCTTATGTTTAGATCCAACCTATCAATGTACACACGTTTCATACTAGTCGTTGTAATTAGGCTAACTTGTTAATGTTTAGAAAGCTTGTAGAGGATATAAATAAGAGAAAAGGATTACTTTTAGGTAGTGATCGATGGCACAAAGAAAGGAAGCAAGATCTTAAGTTGTGTTGATCCGATGGAGTAACAAAACAAAGTAGAAAGAAAAGTAGGAAGCAGAATGAGTTGCAGAGCAGAGAATTGAGATGTAGAAGAAAGAAATCATGGAAGAATATTGTCTAAGAATCTTTTGTAATCCCTGGGCTGTGATCTAGCATCTGTAAAGCCCTTGAGGCATGTGTAATTTGATTTGAAGTTATAATATATGAAGAATGAGCTTTGAAGGTTGGGTTTTTCCCTGTTAGGGCTTTCCCATGATATATCTTGTGTTATGTGTTCATGAATATCTTTTATCTTTTTGTTGATTAGATGTTAGCTTCCATTGCATATCAATTATGATCAGGGTGTTAGCTAATTAGGCTGCAAGGTTGGACGGTCCCTCACCAGACCCTCCTACCTTGACTACATCAAGTGGTATCAGAGCTAGTTACAAATTTACTGGGAAGGTGGTGAATTTGAAGGTGTTGAAGGAAGTGTGAAACCCTAGAAGTGACAAGTGTCATCGCTGAAGAAGATCAAGGCAAGGAAGATTCGGTAAGCTTTTCAAATTAAGTTGTTTATCTAATTTGTTTCAATGGGGAAGATTGGAAAGAGGATGAAGAAAGAGAATGAAACCCTAATATGTGAAAAGGATACTCTGGAAGAAGAATTGTGCGAAATAAAGAAATGTAATTCTGAATTATTGGAGAAGATGAAAGAACTAGGAAAGGACAACTTTGTGATGTTTCTTGTGATACTAATGATTTGTGTGATGATGTAGAAGTTTCTTTAGACATGAGGTTGAAGATGACAGTGTGACTAAGCCTGCAGTTGTTAGTGATGGAATTAGTTTCAAAATCATGCAAAGAATGGGATATGAAGGATAAGGATTGGGAAAGCATCAGCAAGGAATTATAGAACCTATTGAACTAGTGATGAGATCAAGAAGTGAAGGCCTTGGATATGATAGAAGTAAGGATGTTATGACAAATTCAAACAAATAAAATTAGGGAAGAGGTATGTATTTTTCACATTGCAATAGAACTGGACGTGAAAAGGAATTGTGTTGGGATCTACATCCTTGTAAGTTCTGTGGATTAAGGAATCATTCTGAAAAGATGTGTTGGAATAAATTGAGAAGAAGAAAGCCTATAACAGATTGTATGCAGATGGATTATGGATGGATTGATGGAGCAAAATGGAAGCAAGTTACTTATATGTTTAGAAGGTTGTATAGATGGAAGAATTCATATGTTGGAGAGAAAATAAGATATAACTCAAGATACAGACCTTATGCAGAGAAAAATAAGAACAACAATTCAAACTACAAAGGGAGAAATAATAGGAGTCATAATTCTTATCACAGTGAAGGATACAGAAGAGAAGGAAGAGGACCTAATAGGAGAACATTTAGAGGAACCTATTTTCAAGTTTGGAGTAGAAAAGAATCAAGGAATGTCAACAAGAACCTATTACCAGAGAAGCAAATGAATGAGAATCAGTAAATAATTCAGAGGTAGTTTATGTAGAGGAAGAGGAGTTTGTTGATATAGAGATAGTTTATGCAGAGGAAGAATGAGAAGAGCCTGAGATAGTGTATGTAGAGGAATAGGAACCTTTTGAGACATCAAATTTGATATAGAAACTAGAAGAAGGAGAAGCATTGATCTTAAGGAGATTTGTGTTACAGAACTAAGAAAGCAGTGCAAGAGAAAGTTTGTATACCGGAGCGAAGTAAATATGGATAAGGAAATAGAGAATAGTATAGGAATAGTGTGTGTAGAGAGGAAGCTATGAGATCTTGATGAGGGCAGAGGAAATTGTATCTAAAACAAGAGAATTCAAGAATGTAGTGACTAATATTGATTGATGGCAGGAAGTAACCAATTGTTCCAGATGATGCAAGTATATATTTATTGACTCTTAATTGACTAAAGTAGACATTGATCCTGAGGTAGCCTACAAGTTTGATAACAAACTGCTGAACTCTGAGGCAGTTGCAACATTGTAGCCAGACTATCGAACCTATACCATTGCCAATTGAAGAACTTGAGGCAACTTGCAGAGAAGACTTTCTCAGACTGCCAATCATTGAGGCAGTACAAGGCTTGCAAGTAGACTGCTGAACCTAAGCCTTGACAAGATGAAGAACTTGAGGTAGATTACGAAGAAGACTTGCTCAAACTGCTGATCATTGAGGCAGTGCAAGGCTTACAGGTAGACCACCGAACTTAGACCTTGAGAAGATGAAGAACTTGAGGTAGCTTGCAAAGAATACTTTCTCAGACCACCGACCATTGAGGCAGTGCGAGGCTTGCAAGTAGAACGTTGAACCCAAATTACTGAGGCAGTTTTGTCGGGTGGACTTGAATAGACCACCGACCTTGAGGCAGTTGCAAGTACCTGAAAAAAGACCGCCGAATCTATTCAAAGAGACAGAGTTGAATTTGACATAATATAGAACAAAGTGAAGAGGCTCACTTTTCAATTAACCTAAGAGTCTGATGCAAGAGCATTCAGAAGCATTCAAACAATTGGGATAGTTAACAATGAATTGCAGAGTATCAAGAGGGAAACCTTGGAGAATACCACATTTTACTGCATTTGACTATTAGGGGCTGTAGAGCTAGACTTAGCATCTAGACATAGTCATCTACATCATATCTAAAATTCAAATCATTTGGGTTCAATTCTGGAGAGATATCACTATCAGAAGATTATTTATTTTCACATAACAGAGTTGACAGTGTTTAGTGAAGGCTAATTGGCTTGTGGAGCAATTCCATGACTTACAAAGGTAAAAGGAATATTATTCAATAAATTTTAAGACCTAGCCAACCTTCATGGAGATCCACATGAAGTTTTATGCACCAGCAGAGCAATACCTTATGTTTAGGTATGACCTATCTGTGTACACACGTTTCATACTAGCCATTGCAATTAGGCCAACTTGTTAATGTATATAAATCTTGCAGAGGATATAAATAAGAGAAAAGGATTATTTTTAGGTAGTGATTGATGGAATGAAGAAAGGAAGAAAGATCTTAAGTTGTGTTGATCCAATAGAGTAACAGAACAAAGTAGAAAGCATAGCAGGAAGCAAAATGAGTTGCAAAGTAGAGAATTGAAATGAAGAAGAAATCATTCATGAAAGAATATTGTGTAAGAATCTTTTATAATCCCTAGGTTGTGGCCAAGCATCTGTAAAGCCCTTAAGGCATGTGTAATTCAATTTGAAGTTATAATATATGAAGAATGAACTTTGAAGGTTGGGTTTTTCCCTATTAGGGTTTTCCCAGGATATATCTTGTGTTATGTGTTCATGAATATCTTTTATCTTTCTATTGATTAGCTTTTAGAAACCAGTGCATATCAATTATGATCATGGTGTTAGCTGATTAGGTTGCAAGGTTGGACAGTCCCTCACCGGACCCTCCTACCTTGCTTGCATCAAATTCCCTCTATCCATTTCATCCTTTAAAGTCCTACCTGATACCTCTACAACAATCAGGAATAAAAAGGAGGGTGTCCCACTATATTAGACCTCACTTAGCTTGAAAAAATTAGATGGGGAATCATCAATGAGCAACACATATGAAACTAATGAGATACAACTATAAATCTAGTTACACCAATCTTCACAGAAGCCAAACTTTTGCATCATTTTGATTAGGAATTCCCAGGAGATCCTATCATAGGCTTTATTCATGTCTAGCTTAATAATCTACCTTGTTTTCTCTTCAATTTTATTGAATGTATGGTCCCATGTGTTGTGATAATTGTAGACATCTGAAATTGACTGTGTCATCCTAACATCACCTTGTGACACGTTGTTGACATCACTTTCGACACCTAAATCCACTTTCGACACCTTGTCAACATCACCTTGTGACACATTTATCCTAGGTCTCCCTTTATCCCAAATTAATTAAATAAATCATATATATTTAGTTAATTAATCTACTTTGTCTTATTACATAATTTAATTAAATAAGTCATATTCATTTAAATAAATTTATCTATTACCCCTCTGAGCCAAAATTGATTAAATAAATTTTATTTATTTAATTAATTTATTCTCATATGTCACATGTCTCATAATTGATTAATCCTTGCCCTAATCCTCCATTTCTTAATCCTAATCATCCATTAAACCTCTTAATCCTAGCCATCCATCCTATCAACCAAGAATTTATAAATCAAACCTCTATCAATCCATTATCAAGCCTTTATTATGCAAAGTTATGATGCTGAAATACTGAGCAGTCAACATATCATATCAATAGTATCATTGAGCATAGCTAGGTAGTACTAGGGTCCATACTACTTTCGCTCTATTGAGGAGAGGTGAATATTCAAGGTGAAGGTATTGTGATTTCATTGCATTATCTTCTATTTATTTTCTTTCAATCTTTTGCCATCTTCATTTTGGCACATCCAATGAGACCCATGTCCCTTGATCTATTGCAAGTATGTGCCTAATCGGTGTTTTCATTGATGTCAACCTATCTTTGTTGTCATTGGTGTCAATTGTATCCTATTCTACTACTTGTTTGGAAACTTGATATGTTGAGAAAATTGAGAAAATTGGCCTCTCCAGAAGAATCAAGTGAGTTACAGTAAAGTGCAGTATAGACAGTGAGTTGTATACTAAAGAACAATCCAATAGATTTCTCTACATTTCCTTCTACTTATAGATCTAGGTCCATGGATTGGAAGTTGTTTGAAGGGATGTCTAAAGATGCTAAATTATGAGTTCAAGCCTCTGGTGTGAAGTTTTGAGAAAGTTGCATTCACCAGAGTAAAACCTACTCCTTCTGATTATTCTTTGGTGACAGGGAGAAAGTGTTTTGCTCCACATTCCTCCGCAATAAAGTATTTTTCTCTGTGGTTCTAAAGGGAAGTCTGGGATGATGATAAGTTCCTACAATTGTAGTGATTCATGTTTTGGTGGTCCGCAAGCTATCTTTCTTTTATGACAGTCGAAGACAGTGAAGTTCATGTGTTTCGGTGAGAAGATTCCTATGGCTAAAGTGGTTAAGGTTCGTGTGGTTGCTTCAGATGATTATAACATGCTTGTGGATGTCTCCTGATCATGTTCCTATCTTGACATTGGTCTACATTAAGGAATTGAGATCGTGTTTGAAGATTGTTCCCAGATAATGTAGCATGTAACCAGTCTTAGCCGACTTGGTTAATTCTAGTAATTGAAGAGATCCCTTGAAGATCATGGAAGCATGTTGAAGCATGGAGGATCATTTTTGAGTCCTAGCTAAGGCATGGCATGATCCGTGTTAGTGCCTGAATTGACTGACAAATTTTGAGCAATTTTCATGCAGGCACTTTCCCTAAGAATCCAAAAAATGTTCTAAGTGTTGGACCTCCTCAGTATCTCTCAGCTACAGCATCATTTTTTCTTTGAGGAGGAGGTCATCATCATCATATTTTCTTCGATGGTGGTCAGCGTCATCATGTCCTCCGTCGACCGGCTTCTCTTTGTCATCATCATATTTCAATATCGGGTGATGTTTGGTTATTATCCTGATCCTGCTGATGAGCTACAGTGCGCCCTGATTTGCTTGCGGGGGTGATTTCTCAAGTATCCGGTGATCTTCCAATTATCACCTTGCCCAGACATGATGATGATGTTGCCCCGATATTCTGAAGGGGTTATTCTCTAAGTTGTTCGACCTTACTTGTTTTTTCTTAAGGGTCGTCGTCATCATCATCATATTTCCAGTTATCACCGTGTTGCTTGCGAGGGTCATCATATTTTTCTGCCTTCATGATATTTCGCCGGGGTGATATTTTTATCATCGGGTGGTCTTGGTTATGATCATCCTGATGATGTTGCTGAAGAGTTCTAAGTGTGACCCGATATTCACCGGGGTCATCATATTTGAACGTCAGGATGATCTTAGTCAATATCATCCTGATGATGTTGTATCACTTCTTGTTCGTTGTTTCTTCATCCTGATGATGCTGACGTCATTCTTATGTCAGGATGATATCTATTTCTCTGCCCATCTGCATCATGATATTTCCGAAGGAGGGGGTGATATTTTCATATCACCCGGGTGTATGTTTGTTCCAGCATCATGATGATGCTGATATCAAGGAGATATCCGCCTGCTGGCTTCGTGCATTATCTAGTGGGGGGTGATCTTTTCAAGCATCATCATATTCATATTTCGCCCTGATCTTATAGTGGAGCTACAGTGCAGCATGATATTAGTACATCAGGATGATATTTCCAAATATTCGGTTATCTTCCGAATATCATCCTGATGTCGATATGATGATGACGTCATCAAGGTCCGGGGGGGGTCATATTTCGAACACTGATCATCTTATGGAGATTCCCTGATATTTGCAAACATGATGATGACGTCATCCGGATATGAGGAGGTGCGCAGCAGGCGGATATGATGATGACGTCAGCAGGATATGATGATGACGTCATCAGGATGTTCATCGGCCAGACTTTTGGTATAGGCTCAGCAGGAGGATGTTCCTCCGATGGATCAGGTTGTGCCGATGAAGGCGATTATCATGCAGGCTATATTGCGATATGATGATGACGTCAGGGTGATATTTCAAGCGACAGGATATCATGCTGCTGGAGGATGATGATGATGAAGTCTTATACTAGTGTCGTCAGGAGCAAAAGCACCGACATCATATATGCTCATGACCTAGTATATAAAGTGTTAAAGAAGTCGCCGCGGGGTGCATGTGGGATAATTGATATCCTGCATTTTCAAATATCATGATGATGAATCTCGGCGGGAAATGGTTGCGATGCAGAATTGATGTTCTTCCCGAGGCCGCGGGTTGGTGCGCCATTAATGGCGAAGGTTGTAGAGGTATGGGCGATGGCGTGGGCGGATCTGGTACCCGATTGAAGGTGTACATCAGCGGACAGTGGCGCAGGGCTCGAGATGTCTTCCTGTCTCCTCTCCTACCTGCTGCATTCATGTTTGGGCGCCAATCTGGTAATGTGTTTGAGCGCCATTTTTATGATACTGTGTATCTGGCGGGATTTTTGGTCAACCTGGTAGTTAATGCTGAATACACCCTCCTGCTATATAATGCAGACGGTGTTATTCATTCAAGGTTGTTGAAAGTTGAGGATTTTTGGCTCTGTAATCCAAAACCAGCTGATCTGGTTGCTCTGTACAGTCTAACTTGTGAGTTTATGTATCTCCTGTTGTACGATTTGGCATGAATCCACTGATTTCATGGTTGATCTTATATGAGTAATGCTATCTTAGCATGTGTTGTGTTAATTCTGTCTCTAGTATTGCATGTATTCTTCTTCTGAATCTGGATATTTGGGTAATGTTTAGATTCTAGAGCATAGAATTCCTATGTTGAATGTCTGATCTTTTAACTTCTACTCAAGGAGTAGATTAAACTGTTTTCAGGTTGAACATTGGGAAGGGTATACTGCAGTAGGGATGCCATAAGTAGAGATAACTTAACACTCTGTATTGGGAGATATCTGTAAGGCAGATATCATGTGTATCCCCTTGAAATCCAGTTTTAGCTATTCATGCTGATCATTCACAGGTGTATGTCTACGGACTCCAAGCCCTGGATAGGCACCAATCATGCTGTGTTCTTGTGTTATACACCATGTCCAGCTTTGCATCCAAAATTTAAACTAAAACATTTCATACTTCCACCTGTTAGTTGTAGGAGTAGGATTAGGAACCCCCTGCATGCTCTCATACCCAACCAGACATCATGTCCAAGAATGTTGCCAGCCTTGTGATCTATCATGCAGATCTTGGTCCATACATGAGAGTATTCTGCCTGTTGTTGTCAAGTTAGATCTTTCTATCTTTGAGCTAGTCAAGGTTACATCTTGAGTTATAGGGATACCCCCCTTGGTGCGGCAGAACCAGAAGTGAAGGGGAGGAGCTCACGCAACCTCCTGTATTCAGTTGGCTGAATCTGCCTGTGCATTAGAAGTGGCAGACCCTAATGCTGATTCAAAAGAAAAGTCAACAAAATGGCGACTCTACTGGGGAGATCAATGTCATATCCATGAAAGTTTGAGTCTACAAGATTAAAAAATTAGACCTGGAAACTGTTTGTTGCAGCAGAGAAAAAAGGTTGTATATGTGACTCTGCTGGTGGATGACCCAGAAAGAAAGAAATCAATTTGCAGCTTCAGCTTGTTAGAAGCTCATTCCTCTTCAAGGAGGTGGCGACCCTGCATCAAAGAACCTGATAAAAGAACAAAATCAGTTAGAGAAGAATTTGCAGCTTCTGCAACATATCCAGGTATTTCATATTATTTGATAGATTCCCTATTTGGTGAGAAAGCACTGGTTAAAAGGGAACATTGGTGAAAACAGAGCTTGCATGCTTTTATTAGAACCTACCCTGTATTTCAAAGGGCATGCAATGTTGTTCAAAAGACTCATTTAAAGGACTTTAGGGAAGTTTGAAAAAATAGTTTGAATTTTGAGTGCCTAAAGTCATTGTTAGTATAAAATCTGAGTAGAGAGGAGGGTTGCAAAAACATAAAGGATGTATTATCTGCCTATGCACCCTTGTGAAGTGTCAAATGCAAAAATGTATAACAGTCAATCCCAACCATGTAATAAAAGAAGTTTCAACATAGATAGATATAAGCCCATAAATTTTAGTGGCATTTGTGGCTATCCAAATGCTTTTCCACCTAAAATCAGAAATTTTTTGCCTAAATTCAAGGGTATAAAGGATGAATCAGCTGAGAGACACTTGCAGCAGTTCATGAATGTGATAGATGACTTTGAGATTGACCATGAGGATGTGGTTATGAGATTATTTGTTCAATCTCTAGATGAAGATGCAAGGGACTGGTTTTCCTACCTTCCAGCTCACTCTGTCAACTCTTGGCATGGTTTTAAATCAGCATTTCTAGTACAGTATGGTGAAAGAGTTTCTGAATATGCAGCTATTAGTGACTTCATGTACATCCATATTAAAGAAGATGAGTTGATCCCAGCCTTTAACCTCAGATTTATGAGGGCATTGAATAGAATTCCAGAATGCATGAGACCTAATGATGCACTGTGCTTAGTTATCTATTTGGGAGCCTTTGATAAGAAAATGAGTTACAGATTAAGAGACAAGGAGCCCACCACATTGCATCAGGCACATCAGTTTGCAACTGATATTGAAAACAATTGGAGGTATGGAATACAAAAGGGTTATTTCTCTGAAAATTTTTGTTGTCCTGCAGCCCCCAGTGTTAATGAAGGATTTAGTTCAGGTATTGACAATGAATGTCATAGCACTCACACCCCTGTTGTCCCAGTTTTTGCATCATTCCAAGTAAATGATGTTTCTATCATAGAGGAGGATGTCCTTTTTTGCCCAGCAGGTGAAGTTAAAAATAATAATTTTTCAAGTGATATTTGCATACCAGTCCTAAGCAAAGAGCCTTCATGTTTAAATGATCCAGTTGTGCAGAGTTGTGATCATATGGATCAAGAATCAATATCAGTTTCATCAGGAAATATTGGAGGGTTGGAAAATGATGCAGATTGTTCAACTTCAGAGTACATTGAGACAGCAAAAATCTTGTATGCGGGGCAATTAGATGATAAAAATGATATCCATGACCAATTCATGGATCAGGTTTGTTCTTCTTATGACTCTGGATCTGATGATAATGAAGAAGAATTGGAGTGTCATGAAGAAGAAGCAGAGTCCTTTGCAGTGAATGTTAATCCCCTTTATGATGAGCCTGCTGATGCATATGATGTTGTGAGTCATGACCTTCATTGGTGCAGGATTAACCCTTTGTTTGAAGATGATGATACTGATTTGCAAACTGTAAATAATGAATGTTCATCATCACTTGATTCAGACATGTGCAACATTGGGTGTGTGGATCAGGATTTGTTTTCAATATCAGTAGATATTAGGGGTCTCATATTTTCTGAGTATTTTGAATTTTTGGATCAGCTGGATGAGTGCCTGATAATGTGCAGCAGCCAGATAAATGATAAAGAATGCCAAGAGCAGTATGATGTACTGTCTGAGGGACATAACATACATGTGTTGCCTAATGTTGAAGAATATTATGTGTATGGTTATATGTCTAATTCTAAAATCCAAAATGACAGAGCTGAAAATGATGGTGGCAAGCTTTCAAAACTGGTGGAATATCTTTTTAAGCAGATGACATTATGGGCAGATTATGCCAATCTTTTCAGTTGGGATTGGGATCTTCCAGTTTGGAATCAGGCATTTGACAAGAAAAAATTATGGTTCTTCCTTTTTGGTTGCCCGGGGCCGCCAAAATGATGTTTAAAAATAATGAGTTTGGTGATGCAGATCAATATAACATCATGACTTTGTGCCCAATGGATAAGGGACTGGTCTGCATCCCAGAGATCTGGGGTTCTCGCTGCAGTCTTGCACCTGCACGTCCCCAGACAGAGCCACTGTTAGTGCCTGAATTGACTGACAATTTTTGAGCAATTTTCATGCAGGCACTTTCCCTAAGAATCCAAAAAATGTTCTAAGTGTTGGACCTCCTCAGTATCTCTCAGCTACAGCATCATTTTTTCTTTGAGGAGGAGGTCATCATCATCATATTTTCTTCGATGGTGGTCAGCGTCATCATGTCCTCCGTCGACCGGCTTCTCTTTGTCATCATCATATTTCAATATCGGGTGATGTTTGGTTATTATCCTGATCCTGCTGATGAGCTACAGTGCGCCCTGATTTGCTTGCGGGGGTGATTTCTCAAGTATCCAGTGATCTTCCAATTATCACCTTGCCCAGACATGATGATGATGTTGCCCCGATATTCTGAAGGGGTTATTCTCTAAGTTGTTCGACCTTACTTGTTTTTTCTTAAGGGTCGTCGTCATCATCATCATATTTCCAGTTATCACCGTGTTGCTTGCGAGGGTCATCATATTTTTCTGCCTTCATGATATTTCGCCGGGGTGATATTTTTATCATCGGGTGGTCTTGGTTATGATCATCTTGATGATGTTGCTGAAGAGTTCTAAGTGTGACCCGATATTCACCGGGGTCATCATATTTGAACGTCAGGATGATCTTAGTCAATATCATCCTGATGATGTTGTATCACTTCTTGTTCGTTGTTTCTTCATCCTGATGATGCTGACGTCATTCTTATGTCAGGATGATATCTATTTCTCTGCCCATCTGCATCATGATATTTCCGAAGGAGGGGGTGATATTTTCATATCACCCGGGTGTATGTTTGTTCCAGCGTCATGATGATGCTGATATCAAGGAGATATCCGCCTGCTGGCTTTGTGCATTATCTAGTGGGGGGTGATCTTTTCAAGCATCATCATATTCATATTTCGCCCTGATCTTATAGCGGAGCTACAGTGCAGCATGATATTAGTGCATCAGGATGATATTTCCAAATATCCGGTTATCTTCCGAATATCATCCTGATGTCGATATGATGATGACGTCATCAAGGTCCGGGGGGGTCATATTTCGAACACTGATCATCTTATGGAGATTCCCTGATATTTGCAAACATGATGATGACGTCATCCGGATATGAGGAGGTGCGCAGCAGGCGGATATGATGATGACGTCAGCAGGATATGATGATGACGTCATCAGGATGTTCATCGGCCAGACTTTTGGTATAGGCTCAGCAGGAGGATGTTCCTCCGATGGATCAGGTTGTGCCGATGAAGGCGATTATCATGCAGGCTATATTACGATATGATGATGACGTCAGGGTGATATTTCAAGCGACAGGATATCATGCTGCTGGAGGATGATGATGATGAAGTCTTATACTAGTGTCGTCAGGAGCAAAAGCACCGACATCATATATGCTCATGACCTAGTATATAAAGTGTTAAAGAAGTCGCCGCGGGGTGCATGTGGGATAATTGATATCCTGCATTTTCAAATATCATGATGATGAATCTCGGCGGGAAATGGTTGCGATGCAGAATTGATATTCTTCCCGAGGCCGCGGGTTGGTGCGCCATTAATGGCGAAGGTTGCAGAGGTATGGGTGATGGCGTGGGCGGATCTGGTACCCGATTGAAGGTGTACATCAGCGGACAGTGGCGCAGGGCTCGAGATGTCTTCCTGTCTCCTCTCCTACCTGCTGCATTCATGTTTGGGCGCCAATCTGGTAATGTGTTTGAGCACCATTTTTATGATACTGTGTATCTGGCGGGATTTTTGGTCAACCTGGTAGTTAATGCTGAATACACCCTCCTGCTATATAATGCAGACGGTGTTATTCATTCAAGGTTGTTGAAAGTTGAGGATTTTTGGCTCTGTAATCCAAAACCAGCTGATCTGGTTGCTCTGTACAGTCTAACTTGTGAGTTTATGTATCTCCTGTTGTACGATTTGGCATGAATCCACTGATTTCATGGTTGATCTTATATGAGTAATGCTATCTTAGCATGTGTTGTGTTAATTCTGTCTCTAGTATTGCATGTATTCTTCTTCTGAATCTGGATATTTGGGTAATGTTTAGATTCTAGAGCATAGAATTCCTATGTTGAATGTCTGATCTTTTAACTTCTGCTCAAGGAGTAGATTAAACTATTTTCAGGTTGAACATTGGGAAGGGTATACTGCAGTAGGGATGCCATAAGTAGAGATAACTTAACACTCTGTATTGGGAGATATCTGTAAGGCAGATATCATGTGTATCCCCCTGAAATCCAGTTTTAGCTATTCATGCTGATCATTCACAGGTGTATGTCTACTGACTCCAAGCCCTGGATAGGCACCAATCATGCTGTGTTCTTGTGTTATACACCATGTCCAGCTTTGCATCCAAAATTTAAACTAAAACATTTCATACTTCCACCTGTTAGTTGTAGGAGTAGGATTAGGAACCCCCTGCATGCTCTCATACCCAACCAGACATCATGTCCAAGAATGTTGCCAGCCTTGTGATCTATCATGCAGATCTTGGTCCATACATGAGAGTATTCTGCCTGTTGTTGTCAAGTTAGATCTTTCTATCTTTGAGCTAGTCAAGGTTACATCTTGAGTTATAGGGATACCCCCCTTGGTGCGGCAGAACCAGAAGTGAAGGGGAGGAGCTCACGCAACCTCCTGTATTCAGTTGGCTGAATCTGCCTGTGCATTAGAAGTGGCAGACCCTAATGCTGATTCAAAAGAAAAGTCAACAATCTGCATACATATTTACTTCATTTCCTTTGCATAATGTTGTAATAGGTTAGGGCCTATTTTGTAAATATTTGTAATGCCAACCTTGGAGATTGTTCCAATGGTTGATGATTGTAATGCTGACATTGATGATCATTCCAAGGTTGATGAAGTGTATAAATACTTGTAGTTGAGTTGTGAAAAAGTAGCCCTTGTGTGAAGATGGGAAGATAAGGAAAGAGGAGAAAAAGGCAGAGCAAAGCAGAGGCAGAACAAAGAAGAGGCCGAGCAGAGCAGAGGAACTATTGTACTTCAATGTATTAATCTTAGACATGAAGAAGATGTTGATCATGGCAGTGAGTCACCAGTAGGGTTTAACAGCCCTCAGGGTTTAACAACCCTTATTGTAATCTTTCTAGGTTTAGGGTTGAGGCAATGAGCCTACTAGACCTAGCTATACTTCATGGCAGTGAGCCAATATGTTCTGGGCCCGTGGAGTGACCAAGCTTGAACATCATTTTTCAAAGATTACAATATATTTTGAGAGCTAATTCTCTCCGTGGTTTTTTCCCACCTTGGGGTTTTCCACATAAAATATGGTGTCTCTTGTGTTTAATGTTATATTTGTGGTTAAGTTTCTGATTTCATGCATTCATTGATAAATCATAATAATTGTGGATGAGTGATTAATGTTTAAGTGATTGAGTTTTTGAGACAAATGATTCACCCCTCCTCGCAGTTGTCTGGCACATATCAACATGATCAAGTTGTTTTGCATGTTTTTATAAGTCTTTTGTTGTAGTTTGGAGCTCACTTTGGACAAATCTTGGGGGTGACCTATCACAAAAAGCCTCCTATGCTAAAACGGACCTCATAGTTGCATCTGGAAGGCCCAAAAACCCTAGTAAGCATATATTATTGTCATACTTTTATATCTAAAAAATTTTGAATTTTTTTTTAGCTCCCTTTGGTTTGCAAATCTATACTATATGGATCCGTACCATGGGAGGCCTCTGCACAAGTGCTCTGCACCCCTATCACTATCATTTAGGGTTTTAATCTTTCAGTTGTTTAATATTTATCCATCAACCTATCAAATTATCTTTAATCTTTTATATTCAAAACCTATTTTCTATTTTCTGTCAACCCTGATTGTTTGATTTTGGAAGATTTCAAATCATAGTTATGACTTAGTGCCTGTGCTTCACATTGTTGTGCCTATGCTTCAAATCACCATGTTTTTTCTTTCCAATTCCACACCCATGTTTCTGCAGTGTCGTGCCTGTGTCAATTTCCAACATGCCTTTGCCTCGTGTTGACACACCTTTGCCAAACAGTTAAATTAGGTATAACATTACAGTTTTTTAATTTCTATTTATCTTTGTTTTCGTTCCCTTGGCTCTATTTCCACACTTTTGCCTAATTATCATTTTACAGCTAACATTTTGGGTTGTGGATGACACTAACATATATGTGCATCTTGTTCACGCTTCTCAAAGATCAAATCTGAAACTACTAATCTATTTCTTGCAGCTTCGTTTGGTAAACGACTTTGTTTTTCCACTAAAGTAGGCACTAAAGTAGATTAGTGGGTTAATGAATAATTGTTTTCCATGTCTTTGAAGTTGTGTGAAGGTGTATTCTCTCTCCTTGCACTTTGTGTGACCTTGCAAATCAAAAACCTCACATTTCTTCTCTTTGTTATCCCAAGATGTTGCAGTCATGAAATTGAGAGGTTGTTGGGAGTAAGTGGAAGTGACGGGTGGTTGAGAATAGTTATTCATGGTTATGGATACATGAGGTGTTGAGATTTGATAATTAAATTCTACGGCCTTGTAATTCTGTGAATTGTTCCCATTAGATGTTCCTGATAAAAGCAAGTTGAAACATTGAGAGTGGGATGAATCAATGTTTCTTTTTCAATTTAAACACTATAATATATAATAGATAGGCAAGCACACAAATCAGATCCAACCATACAAAGAACAAAGAAAACCAAATATACATGGAAAACCCTAACAAGAAAAAAGCACGGTGAGAATGTTGCCCAAGTCTACTAAGTTCCAACCTCACAATCAAGAACAAGGTTTTACAAAGGTATTTTGTAAGCTTCAACTTATAGGTACACTTACACCTTCTTAAGCACCCACTCAAACTGCAAGGGCATCAACCCTAGAGGCATGTTGGCCTTGTTTCCAGCCTGCCAAATTTAAACTTTTTGTATATCAAAACCCTTTGCCAAGTCATCCGTTTGGTTACAATTCGCTAATGTCATATTTCCTACATCAGTCATGTTGAAATTCTTTGTCTTATTTCTCTCCATTAAAGCTTTAACAACAATATTATACCAAGGCAGAAAATTTGTGGCTTAGTAATATTTTAGTTTGCGTCTATTTTTCATTTTTATGCTAAGTCCGCGTTAACTTTCATTTTTTGCCAAGTCCATTTTGCCTTGGCTTTCGATCTTCGCAAAACTCGTGTCAATTTCTGCCTTTCACTAAGTGCGCGTGACTTGTGAGTTTGGCTAAGTTGTACACATTCTCTTTTTACCGATGGCATAAGTTCAGAGAGATGAAGAAATTTACATCCACTTGTGGCAGCCATCAGTTAAATATTAGTTTTTATTTGTTGCATGTTGTCCTCCTTCAAACAAGTGCCAAAAGAACCAAAAGGCATAAATTTACAAATGGCGTCCAAAGTTTCAAGTTCATTATTCACTTGGGTAAAAGCTTGTTACACCCACCTTCAGCTCCCAGAATCTAGGAAGGATCTTTTAACTTGGTGAGAATGAAGGCGTTTTACTAACCACACTCCTCTAAATTTGTGCCACAAAAGTTGACTATTGAACAATAACTAGCATTTATCATTGTTTTCAATACATGCAGTGTGTATTGTACCTTGTTTCAAATAAATAAATTATGTGTTAAATGTGAGGAGTTGCATGCCGAAGAAGGTGGCTAATAGCATGTGATGGATACGCTGATATAAAGGAATGCCCGGTGTGCAGTTGTTAAGCGCTTGACAGTAAGTCTCAAATTGATAAGGTATCGTGGCACATAGTAATGCACAAAATTTAGTTATTGAGAAATGTCTTTTAGTGAACACTCACCATTCTTCCTAAAATAAAGGCAAAAGAAATGCAGAACTGCTCGATCGAATGACTCAAAGAGATGCAACCTCATTGAATGTAATGATGGAAAGATATGCACAAAATGGATTTGTTGGAAACGCTTTAGAAACGTTTGGGAAAATGCATTCCCAAGTTTAAAGTCACCAAGAGTGTGGAAGCATTAGAAAAGCCAAGCGAAGCTCTTTAACAAAGCATAAACTGTGATCCAGTGGAAGGAGGCACCGCACGTTCAACTTAGTCTCAGATTATTGCAAGACCCGCATTCTCAATAATGTGCTCTAGAGGTAGCCAAACTATTTGGAAAAGTGCTTCAGACAAATACAGTTTTATGGGATTTAACAATTACAAGATATGTTTTCGAGAAGAGTCTCAACAACATACTCCTGCTCTATGGAAAAATGAGAGCTTTTCAAATGAGGGTTTAAACATCCATGAATGCATAATAATGGAAAGATTTTACTAGATACTATAGTTGCAAATGTTGTGATAGACACGTGCTTGAGTTGTTATGATGTATCAAGGAATATGTCTTCACTAAATGCAATGCAACTACTATAGGATATACACAATCCAGGTTTTCAATTTGACATAAGTAAGAATGAAAATTACTGATGATAAACAGTCGAACAAGATTTAGTTGTTTCTGTCAACTATTCAGTGCATGCATGGGTACTAAGCCAAGTTACAAGTTGTAATTTTAGTTAAGAAAATTATATGAATGGTTCGACATGACACTCCACCCGCTTCTGTTGTAAAGGATATGCACACGAAATGCAATAATCATAGGGAAAACCTACGGAAAATGTGAAAGGCTGACATTTCTTTGACAGAATGGAACAAGATTGTTGCATTATACCTAGGTTTGAGCACTATGCTTGCATGGTAGATCTTCTCGGTCAGGCAGGCACTTGGATGTGATGTATGATTTCATTGATAGAATATGCCTTTAAAACCAAATGATAAGGTGTGGGGTACCTTTCTTGATGTCTACATAATTCATCAAAATATACAGTTGAGGGAGCTTTTAGTAGAACATCTTTATGACCTAAAACCCAAGAAGGCTAGTTATTATGTTTTGATGTCAAATATTTATGCAAAGTTGGAAAATTTGACTTGGGAAATAAAGGTAGGGTATCTTCAAAATTCAAGACATTTACTTAATGATGTCTACAAGGAGGAATAATAATTATTTCTTTGTCACCATTATGGAAAGTTAGAAATTGCATTTGGTTTGTTAAACAATCCTTGGAATGTCTATTAGACTTGTCAAGAACATTCGAGTATGCATTGAATGTAAAATTACAACCAAGTTTATTCCCGAGATTGTTGCAAAAGAAATCATTGAAAGAGAGGTAAATTGGTTTCATCAATTTAGTCAAAGGCATTCTTCTTGTGGAGATTGTTGTTGATGCTTAGTGAAGCAAACTAGAAACACGTGCTTGATGATTTAGTGATACAGAAATGATGGCTATAATACCAAGTTCTTCAAAATCTTGATCTTATGAAGTTATTTTCTAGCATTAGAGTGAGGAGTGAGATCAGATAATAGAACCATAACTAGTATCAGTTATCAAATGGAGATGTCGAGGCAACTTTGAAAAATGTAGAAGATACAACTAATGACTAGGAACTTATAGAGGAGGTAGTTAGAAAGCTACTAAAGGATGATGATTATGCCGATGAGATTGAGGCTAAGTTATTAGTGATGCGGCCTCACATGGCATGCAATGATTGCATAATATACACAAAATGGGTTTACTATAGGCCTTTAAAACTTTCAAACACATACAATTTGCATGTGTGAAACCATAGCCCCATGGCTTGCCAAATCGTGTCATCTACAAAGTATATGGACATCCATCAAAGAATATTCAAAAGAGGATTTTGTCTAAAATTAAATAGTTTTAAATACTCTTGAAATGTCATCTCATGGTTTGCAATGATAGCAGCATGCACACAAAATGGATGTATTGACAAGTTTTTAAGACTTCAAGGATAGACAATGAGGTGGTCAAAAGTCGATTTGTAGAGATCACTATAAGATTTGAGCCTATTGAAAGTTGGCAGTGGATATGAATTTAAGAGTATAATTTAAGGTGGAGTTGTATCTAAGAAGCATATATCAGGTGTAATGAAGAGATAAGAAAAGTGTATGGGCAATGGTGTTCTGGTAGGGTTCCCTATTGTTAATATGTGGACTATCCCTATAGATGGATCATATAAAATGATGAGATACATAGGGTATATCTAGTTTGCAATGGTAATGTTTGTAATGTTGGCTTAATAAATCACATTAGAGTTCCAAGATGTCCAATACAAGGTTTATTTAAAACCAATCAAATACCCATACTTGTTGATATTATGCAATCAAAAGGAGATCGAGAACGAGAATGTCTATTACTAGGCCGGTATTTCTTCTGTGAAACCATATCCACAAACACAAGAAATCAATGCAACTTTGTAGAAATTATCTTGTGAAATGGTGGTAATGGCATCTTATGATTGGAGTGAGGAAATATGCAACATTATTCAATCTATGTAAAGGACAAGCTATCTCAACAGTTCATAATCTCTAGCGCAAACATGGGAATCTAAGATTCAAATATCAAGAGGCCCAACATGAAGCTGATGGAGATGGAAAGGACTCAGCGAAATGCACAGTTGAAATTTGCAAGTTCTAATTACTTTTTTGTAAAAGTGACTTATGTCACTTGTTGTAACTAAAGTTAGAAAACGAACCTTGTTTCTAGAAAAGTAATGTAAAAAGTAACTAAAAATAAGGTTTATTATTTTTCCAAAATGGTAGTTATGAAGTAGTTGCCAGGTAGTTACAAAGTAGTTACAAGGTAGTTATTGAGAACAAGCCTATAAATACAAGGCTTTTTCACATGTAAGGGGAGGGGGTCTCTTTAGAGAGAACTTTTACAGGGGGAACTTATGAAACTTCTTGGAACATTTTTGGTCTTACACATTGTATAGTTTACCTTTGAAATTGTATAATTTCGAAAAGATAATGAAGAATTGCATTTCAGTCCGTATGTTCTTGATGTATTTCTGAGTTATGATTACTAGTTTCTCGTATGTCAAATAGGTGATCTTTCTATGTATTTGTGTAAATCAAAGTTATCCATTGAAGCATGCAATTGGGGTGATGAAACACAATCATGTCTCGGTATCCTGATTTGAAAGTGTTAAGATAAATTATCTCTTCGTATGTTGAGATTTGCCATCCTTCTTCATCATTATTGCACATATGTCATGAAATTCATCATGGAGTTTAGGAAAGTGGTTTCTATCTTTGTGGTGAAATCCCCTCATACTTTTCAATAAGATTGTGAAACTCCTGTTGGTTTTCGTACGTCTACCACGAGGGTTTCTACATGCCCATTTCTCCTGTTATTTTGCTTTTCTTCCTTTTTGTACTTTCAGGATAAAAGTACACAAAAACCTACAAATAACCCTATCATACGAGGGAGCTGCCCCTCTCAAATGCAGAGGAAGATCGTTGTTCTATCGCGATCTCTCCAACTGTTGGGACAATTTAGTCACCGCTCCAAGGGTGACGAGTCAATTTTAAAGATTATTTCGCGGTGACAAATCTGTTTACCAACAAGGCACCAACCTCACATAATAGAAATCAATCCTAGAGGCACCAACCTCACATTATAGAGGCACCAACTTCTACAATTTACAATAATTTATTTGTGTACATAAATGATTCTACACAATCTAAGACACACTTACATTTATTTGCACTTGTTCTCCTCTCCAATTTCTCTCTTACCACATCTCTACATGTCTAGCAATTCATCCTCTATCTGTGTATAATGATCGTGACTCGTACCAAGAAACCCAACATTGTTTCCATATATCATATAATACCAATGCCAACATTCAATTCTCAGCAACTACCTAAAGAAGAATGGAGAAATAGTTATAAAACAGCCCTAACTACTTCGCATTTGGTTCACATAGTTGTTTTTGACAATTTTCTAAGCTACATCAGAGTTGCAAGCTTTAAGCTTCTACCTTGACGTCTTCCTCCAAGTGTCATCGAAGATGTGGGAGTCGACCTTCCAGCCTAACCTATTCCTCTGGTGGGAGTTATCCTACCGACCTGACCTCTTCCTTTGGTGGGAGTCAAAGGTGTGGGAGTCAGCCTACTGGCCTGACACCTTCCTTTGCAACCAAGCGGGAGTCAGATTTGTAGAAGTCAATCTTCATGCCTATCATTGGAATGTGGTAGACAAAAACTCTGATACCTAATTCTAAATTGCTAAGAGGAAATCAGAGTTCAGACTTGCTAGCTCCCTCCTTCACTACTTTGGAAGCTGATAGACATAAACTCTACTATAGTGTAATTAGTGGGTAGGAGCGATCAAACCTTCCAACCCGATCCTTCCAAATGCTATTGAACTAGAGACGAGATAAGCTTGCTACCCTGAACTCCACCAATAAGTGAAGGGGTAAGCCTATGACCTCCGCCAAACTTTAGATTTTTTTCAATTAAGCCTCCTTCCTTTGACAACATGAACCTTAACACAATGTCTTTGAAATCTCAATGATATTATAATCTTAAAGCTTCCAAGCTTACATTAGATACACTAAGTATAGGATTTCACAAGAATACCATGAGGATCTTCAACACAAACTTGTGAGAGAGAAACTGTGAAATCAAATGGAAGTGTTTGACATCAAGATGATGTATTTGAACCTTTGAACCATTGACGTCAATGACAATATCACCAACAATCTCCCCCTTTGTCATTGATGGAAACACCTAAAACTTCATGAACAAATCAACAACAAAACTGAAGTCTCAACAACTAAAGTTTCCTACAACCTGCAACAAAATATCTCTGCAACCTGTATGCAACAACTGTCTCTGAACTTTGAACTCCTAAATGTGTTCTCCCCCTTTGACATCAATGACAGAGGAATATGTATAGATAAAAAAATGACAAAGAACATTGACTCTCGCTGAGAAAATGACTCTATCAAAACAACTAAGTGACAACGGACATGCCCCCCCTGGACAAGTGCTCCTTGTAATCAATGATTAGTAGGAAAGGAAAAAACTCCCAAGCATTATCTAAGTTGTTCAAATGCATCCTTTGGAAGTGGTTTGGTGAAAATATCAACCAATTGATCTTTTGTGGAAACAAACTCTAGTTTGACCTCTTGATCAGTAACTTTTTCTTTAAGGAAATGATACTTGATAGAGATATGTTTTGTTCTTAAATGCATTACAGGATTTTTGGATATATATATATATATATATTTATACAAAAGTGGCAAGCCACTATAATTTTTATATTAATAATAAAAAGTTACAAAAAGCTAGTTCAATAGAGCATACTAGCAGGAAAGAGCCAGCAAGAAAACCTCTGATTGTAGCTCAAAATTTACAATTTCCCTTATAGGGATTACAACAATGGGAATGGGGGAAATAGAATAATACAAAAAAGAGTTACAGTCTTTGCCCCCAAAAACTCCTCACAAAAAAGAAAAGGATTCTAAAAATATCCCTCGATACATCAGCCAACAGAGAGCAAAATTGCTGAAGTAAACATCTCCACAGAACTATACAAATCTTTAAAGGAGAAGCCTTTACCAAAAAATTCACATAACCAGTGACTAAATACAAGCGAACATTCTAACCATCAACTGGTGCATTAAGATCTTGTAGCATAACATTACCCTCAACAGCATCCGGTTCAACTGGTGACCTAGGAGGAGGAGAAATCTGAGGATGGAACTGAATCAAAAAGAGCAGAGCATGAAACTTCTCTTCCGCTCAATTCACCATAAATTCACCCAACTCAACTCTATGAGCATGAAGAGAGATGCTCAACAGATCCTCATTCTCGAGTCGGATGGCCAAACCAAAGCCATTAAAAGTGCAATTGTGAGCAGGAGAATGAAGAATATTGCATTTAAAAAACAAACCACCAATTAGAGCACCTAACTTAAATAGGTAATAGTTTTGGAAAGCTTCTAATAACACATCCTCTGAATACAAAAAATGATGAACAAACTTTGAAATTAATTGCCTTACCACTGAGGAATCCTGGACCAAATCCATCACATTGGAAGCAAACATTGATAAAATCTGAGAAGGGTATAGAGAATGCGCACAGGAGTCCAACAAATCATTTCCTATCACCTCGCGCATCACTTATTTAGTATCTTGGTTATCAATTGCAAACACAAAAGCTAAACCCTCTGATTTACATTCCCAAAAAAGGTCGTTTCCCATTTCTACACAGGGAAGTGAAGTTTGCAGTTCAATTGAATCTCCATCTTTAATCTTAGAAACAGGGGATGAATAAACCAAATATTGGTTGAGATTAAATAAATTGAGGGGCTTTGAATATTAATGCATAACATCATTACAAGTCCTCTCAAGTGATGCCACATTACAACAATCTGAAGTGAAGTACTAAAAAATTGGATTCAGTGTAGATTTACCTGCTATGAAAGGAGAGCACAAGCAAATGACATCATGAAACAATTAAAACACATGAAATAAGAACTTTAAAGATGAGAAGGATAAGCAGGAGGTATTAATAGGAGCGTGCCTTGCATGCAATTAAACTACACATGTATTAGATTCTTTTTCAATTAAACTTAAAATATTAGGAAAACCTCCAATATTCCCACTGTTCAAAATCCAATGATCTACCTCCAAATCGAATGCTAGATTAGCTAAATCATCTGCTAAAAGATTACCTTCTCTATAGCAATGAGAGATAAAAAAATTATCAAAAAATTTCAACAAATCACGTGCCTCTTGTAAGAGATAATTAATCTTCCAATTTAATGCAACATTTTTCTTCAAAGCATTGATAATTACCAAAGAGTCCCCTTCTATGTGAATAGCACTTGTGTTGTTACAAAAGATAGTGATAGGCTTACCAATCTCAACCTTGATGTCTTGTAGTGTATGCTTCATCCATAGAACTTGAATACAACATGAAGCAATAGCAATATATTCTACTTCAGTGGTGGATAAGGATACAAATTCCTGCTTCTTACTCAACCATGCAACTAACCTGTCTCCAAGGAAAAATGCACCACCACTGTTACTTTTCCTATCATCTACACACCTAGCCCAATCAACATCTATATATGCTATCAATGTGAAATCTTTACCAATAGGATACCATAAACCATAGTATGTTGTACTCTTCAAGTACTTGAATATTTGTTTTACTGCCTTGACATGTGTCTCTTTAGGAGAGGATTGAAACCTTGAGACCATACATACAGCTTGCATTATATCTAGCCTAGTGGAAATAAGATATAAGAGACTTCCAATCATTGATCTATACATTGTTTGATCTATGAGAACTGACTCATCATCTCTACTAAGTTTATATCTAGTAACCATAGGTGTGCAAACTAGTTTACAGTCTTCCATTCTAAATTTCTTGAAATTTGTTTTAATATACTTGGACTGAGAAATGAAAATTCCTTTCTCTAATTTATTCACTTGTAAACCTAAAAAGAGTGCTAACTCTCCCAGTATTGACATTTCAAATTTACTTTGCATAGCATCAGTAAATTCTTTGCACATCTTATCACTATCTCCACCAAAGATAATATCATCAACGTATACAATAACAACCAATCTATGACTACCTTTAGTTTTAAAGTAAAGATTACTAGAGGCTTTACCTTTTTGATATCCTTGTTGTAGGTGTTTATCAATCCTAGAGTACCAGGCCCTAGGTGCTTGTTTCGGACCATATAAAGCCTTTTTTAATCTGCACACATAATCTTTGTCTCCAGTCTTATTGAAACCTTCAGGTTACTCAATGTACACTTCCTCTTCCAAATATCCATTTAGAAATGTTGACTTTACATCCATCTGATACACCTTAAACCTTCGATGAACAACATATGCAAGAAATATCCTTATAGCTTTGAGTCTAGCTTCATGGGTAAATGTCTCATCAAAATCAATGCCCACTACCTGAGCATAACCTTTACATACTAACCTTGCCTAATTTTGTGTGATTTTCCCATCTTCATTGAGTTTGTTTCGAAATACCCATTTAGTGCCTATAACAATTTTATTTTTAGGGCATGGAACTAGCTCCCAAGTTTCATTTTTCTCAATTTGAGTTAATTCATCCTTCATAGCTTCAATCCAATTGGCATCCTGAATTGCTTCATAATTTATATGTTCCTGTTGTTCTTATTTTATTTTTCTTCTTGTCATAACACCATCTAATTTATTTCCAATGATTTTATCCTCTGAATGGTTTTTGGTAACATACTTTAATGGAGCCTTAGGAGTAACACATGGTTGCTCTTCTTCATCAGTATCAGACTTTTCCTATTGTGCTGATGTTGTAGGGCATTTTCTTTCTACTTGTGATGACCTAGCATGCAAGCTTCTTGATCCGCTAGTATTGTTTGGTATGTGTGATTCTTCCTTGATAGTTTCTGCTTCACCATCATCATAATCTAAACCATTTGCTGATATGTCAACTGTCTGTGATAACCCAAAACTTTCTTCATCCACCTTGACATGAACACCTTCAACTATTTTCTATAGCCTCTTATTGTAACATTTATAGGCTTTACTTGTGGTGGAATAACCTAGAAAGATGCCTTCATATGCCTTTGTATCAAACTTATTCAATGAATCTTTCTAAAGTATTTTACAGAAGTAGGTCGGCCTTTCCAAAGTTCATAAGGTGTTTTATCACTCTTGACTTTGAGTTGTGCTTTGTTTATATAGCAATATGAAATGTTTCCTTCCAATGTTTGTTAGTAACTTAGCTTCATTCAACATGGTTCTAGCCATATCCTAAACTATTCTATTTTTCCTCTCAACAACTCTATTTTGTTGGGGTGTCCTTGCTGTAGAAAATTATATTTTTATACCACGTTTCTCACAATATTCATTGAACTCATTCGAAGTGAATTCTCCACCTCTATCAGATCTTAAACACTTGATCCTAAACCTAGATTCATTCTCAACCATTGCTTTAAACACTTTAAAATGTTCAAAATCTTGAGACTTATCTTTGAGAAAGGTTACCCATGTAAATCTTGAGTAATCATCAATAAGGAGCATAAATACCTTTCACCATTGATACTCTTAGTTCTAGTTGGTCCACATAGGTCTGTGTGAATTAGTTCGAACACTTTTGAGGTTGCATACTACTTTGCTTTGAAGTTGATCTTTGTTTTTTTCCCTTCTATGCATTCTTTACAAAAGCTATTCATTGGTTTGCCTATGTTAGGTATGTGTCGCTCTGCATCATTCTTGTTGATCTTTACTAAATCATCAAAATTAATATGATCCAACCATTTATACAACAACCAACTCTCATCAACATGTCCTAACAAGCACCTTCCACTTTGTACCTCTTTCAAATGATATAAGTTAATGCTCATTCTGTTACCTTCAGCCACAAGTCCACCAGTGTTTGATTGTCTTATTTCACATCCACTAGAATGAAATAATAGATTATATCCTTTATCACACATTTGACTAACACTAAGTAGATTATGTTGTAACCCTTATGCATACAATACATCTTGAGCATTTGTTTTTCCATTAAGACATAGCATACCTTTTCCAACTATTTTGGTAGAATTATTATCACCAAACTTCACAGAGCCACTGTTGCAAACCTCCAAACTTGTGAATTTACTTGTTTCTTTAGTCATATGGCTAGAACAACAAATATCAATTACCCAAGGATTTCCCTATCCTTTGACATGAAAGGCTGCTTGATCAATTATGGAGTTTTCATTTTTCTTCTCAGTCAACTTTTCTCTCCAACATTTTTCTCAAATTTAGTCTTTGTTCCTTAGAAAGTTTCACTAGATCCTTTATACTTCTCTCTACATGAGCAGATGTGTGTGTATTTTAGTTTTTCTTTGAGGCAGTGAAATATACAGGTCTGTTCCACTTGTGAACATTGAAATTTTTGTATCCTTGTCTAGATAACTACATGAAAGTACTTCTACAAAACTTGGTTGTATGCCCAAAGTTATTACAGTTATAGCAAATGACATTCATATCCATTAAGGGAGAAAAAGAGTTATTGCTAAAAAAATCATGTATAAACATTATTTTAGACCTACTTCTATAATCAGTTGCTTTGTGCCCATATTGATTACAAGAAAAACAATAACCATTAAAAGCATAGAAAAACCTAGCTTGTCTTACTGACTGGTTTTTGAATCTTTTGTTTGAACTATTGATGAAGGGAGTAAATCACAAAACACACAACAATAAAAATTTCAAATAGAAAATAGAATGTTCTTTTAGTGATTTGGACAACTCATTACATTACAGAAGCTCAAATACAATCAGAGGATGAAACCTCCATAGGCTGCAACACATTACAGCTTCCTATTTCAAGAGTCTGGAATCTTTAGCCTTCTGTAACCCCAAATTAGCTAGGGTTTCTATTTTCCCACCTTTTCTAGACTCTACACTTCCCCCCTTATCTCTACTACTGCCAAGGTTTCCCAAAAATGGTTATAAATAGCCCTTTTTTGGCGGCCAATAACCAAATTTTAGAATTTGCCTCTTCCTCCAAAAATAGATCAACTTCTAGGAGCCATAACTTTTGATCCGAGTGTCTGATTGACAAACCGTTTGAAGTACCAAAAATCGCATGGAGTGCTCTACGTGTTATGAACCCGCTTTGCTGGTTCCACCCATTTTCGGGCTGGTACAGGGCTGTTTAGTGCCTCAAATCTTAAATTGAATTATTTTTCAAGCATTTTTCAGGAAACAAAAAGATTAATATCTTTCAGCTCACAAATGATCTTTGCATGATTCCTTCACCAAAGGTCTTATTTTTCATTTACAAATCTTTCTGTAAATTTTCACTTCAATCCATACCCAAATGCAAACTTTCCAAAAACAACAGTTTGGAAAAAATAAAAGTTCTACATCATTATTCAAGCGATTATGGAACTAAAAATACTAGTTTTGAAAAGAAATGAAAACAACATCGATAGTTTTGAATGAACATCTTTTTTTGGGTGATGTAAGATTGCCCTTACACCTATGGGTGCTCCTGCATCAGACACCCAGGGTAATTTTGAGAAGTGACCTTGTCACATCCTAGGTGCTTGAGGAAAACCCCAAACAGTCCACTTCTACCTTAGATAACCAGGAAGAATCTTCAACTAACCTTCCTTTCCACTTCACCAGGTATTCTTCATATTATATATTCTGAATATTTCTTCCCACATGGCTATCCAAGATTTCTTCTATTTCCTCCTTCTCTAAAGTAGGTGCCGAGATATTCCACTATTCTTTTGTTGGTCCATCCTCTGTGCCACCTTCATGATATTCTGTTAAATCAACAATGTTGAACACATGGGAAATATTGATCCCACTTGGCAGGTCTACCTCATATGCATTTCCTGAATCATGCTTCTTCAGAATCATGCCTAGTCCAAATTTCTTCATTTTCAACTTATTATATGTTCCAACTAGAAACCTCTCTTTTCTCAAGTGAACCATGACTTCATCTACTACCTGAAACTCCTTATATCTCCTCTTCTGATCTGCATTAACCTTGTACTAAATATTCATCTCATTAATGTGTTGTCTCACTTCTTTATGTAAATTCTTAAGGTGTTCTGTAAAGTCTTGAGCTTCAGTAATTGTCTTTTCTCCCATGTCTAGCTTCTTTAACTCTAAATAATTTGTTAGACTACTCCCATATACAATCTAGAATGGTAATTTACCAGTACTCCTATTGATAGAATTGTTGTAAGCAAATTCTGCTTGTGGTAAAATCAAATCCCATCCCTTGGGCTTATCTCCTACTAAGCATCGTAGCAGGTTACCCAAACTCCTATTCACCACTTCTATCTGTCCATCAGTTTGTGGATGGTGTGCAGAACTGAACTTTAAATCCATCTTCAACTTCTTCCACAATGTTCTCCAGAAATAACCAACAAACTTGGTATCTTGATCTGAAACTATGCTCTTAGGTAGACCATGTAGGCTCACCACCTCTCTAAAAAATAACTTTGCAATATGAACTACATCATTAGTCTTCTTGCAAGGAATAAAATGTGTTGGGAATTAAGGTGTCTCAACCTTTGCAAATTCCTAATGTTGTATTTATTTATCCCATGTTGAGTTGGCATAGTTAGCACCTTGTGTACATGCAGCAAGATAAATTTTGGTGACTTTGGTAGCCGCGGTTTCCCCCTTGAATAATTAATGGGGGTTTGGGGGCAGCGCCCTCAAGATGGGGTCAAGGGGCATAGCCCCTTGCGGGGTTCCAGGGCCAGCACCCCTGGCGCACTCCCTATCACGGTACAAGGCGGGGTCGAGGGGCAGCACCCTCGTGGGAGCTCGGGGGCAATGCCCTCGAAACCTCAAATGACTTTTTATTTAATGACAAGTGTCGATGAGTATCTTTGCACGAGAGAAAGGCATCTTTGGGTGGTCAAGGGAGGTTATGACATGTTGTAAGAGGAATATGATATTTTTAGTTAGTGTATGACAAATTCTCTTATAGCTGTAAGTGCTGTCAGTTATGACAGATTCTATGACAGCTATAAGATGCGTAAGAGCATCTGTCATAACCTATCTTGGGACTAGGTGCCCACTTTGGGATGGGATGTTGGACAAGTATCCTTAGGCGTGGGTTTTGGGGCATGAGTCCAAGATGGATGCCCATCTCTAGAAGGTTCCATATTTGCTTTGTAAACTCTATATAAATAGGTGCTTGGATGGGAGATAGATAACTTTGGTACAAGTACTGTTATGCTGCCAGAATATCTCTAGATTCGACATTTGAAGACTCCTGAAAGAGCATTGGCTCTGAAACTGTATTGTAATATGTTATTGTTTACTGTAATACATTTGACCTGTGTTTTGGAGTGTGGGGTTTTTCACCCATAAGGGTTTTCCCCACGTATATCTTGTCTCTCTCTTTTGTCTACTTTCTGTGTGTATGTGTATTGCTGAAATATCTCTGTTAATGGTTTAACATTGCTGTAATAGTTAGGATAAAATTGAATTTGCACTCTACTTCCCTCATTAGATTAGCATAGGAAGTGTGTTCCGTGTACCTTGCTTCCTTTCAAAATGTGCCATCTTCGAGAATCTATCTACCACCACAAAAATGGAATCATGTCCTCTCTGTGTCCTTGGTAAACCAAGAACAAAATCTATACTAATATCATCCCATGGATTCTCTGGTACAGGTAGTGGCTAATATAGCCCTATATTCTGACTTGTTCCTTTTGCCATTTGACACAGTCTACAACTCTGCACAAATTTCCTCACATCTTGCAGTAACTGTGGCTAATAATAATGCTCACCAACAATAGCAATGGTCTTATTTCAACCAAAGTGTTCAACTAATCCCCCACTATGCTTCTCCTTAATTAGGTTCTCTCTCACGGAACTCCTCAGAATGCACAACTGGCTTCCCCTAAACAACATGCCATCTTAGATTATGAAATCCAACCATTTTTTCATGTCCAAAGTAATAGTTTGCAAACAAGCTTTCCAAGCCTCTACAAAATTTGGATCTTCATGATACAAACTTTTGAGCTCATCAAACCCAACAACCTCTATCTTCATTTCTGTCAACAAATTTTGCCTTCTGCTCAAGGCATCTACAACTCTATTGGACTTCCCACTCCTGTGATTCAAAACAATAGTATAACTTTACAAAAACTCAACCCATTTTAAGTGCCTCTGGTTCAACTTCCCTTAACTATTAAGATATTGTAAAGCCTAATGATCAATATATAAAACCAACTCTTTTGGCAACAAATAATGTCCCCATTTCTTCAAAGCCTAGACTATAACATAAAACTTCTGATCATAAATAGAATACTTTTTCTTGGCATCATTAAACTTCTCACTAAAATAGATAATGGGCTTACCTTCTTGACTCAAAACAGCTCCTATAGCACTACCACTAGCATCACAATCTACCTAAAATACCTTATTAAAATCTGGACGTGCCAAAAATAGGTTGTTTTGTGACTTTCTACTTCAATGTATCAAAAATCTTATTTGCTCTTGTAGTCCATTTTTTTAAACTCTTTTTTATCCCCTCTCATTGTCTTAGTTAGGGGGTGCACAAATGCTACTAAAATTCTTGATAAATTTTCTATAAAAACTTGCCAAACCATGAAAAGATCATACCTTTGTAGCACTCCTTGGCATAGGCCATTCAATGATAGCCCTTACTTTTTCTAGGTCCATCTTAAGACCTTCCTCTAAGACAACAAATCCCAGGTATACCAACTCCTTTGCAAAACTACATTTCTTTAGATTAATCAGCAACTTCTCCTCCCTCAGCTTCTCTAAAACTCTTCTGATATGCATCAGATGCTCATCCCAATTCTTACTGAAAATCAAAATGTCATCTAAATAAACAATAACAAAACTTCCCAAAAACTCTTTCAATACCTTGTTCATGAGCTGTATGAATGTGCTCAATGCATTGGTTTGCCCAAATGGCATGACTAACCACTCATACAAACCTTCCTTGTCTTGAAGGCTATCTTCCATTCATCTCCTTCTTTGATTTAGATATGGTGATACCCACTCTTCAGGTCAATCTTCGTGAAGTACTTGGCTCCACTCAAACCATGCATTATGTCATCCATTCTTGGCAATGGAAATATGTACTTGATCATGATCTTATTGATGGCTTGGGAGTCTGTACACATACCCTACTCTCCATCTTTCTTTGGTGCTAGTATTGTAGGTACTGCACATGGACTTAGGCTTTCCCTTATCAGTCCCTTCCTTAACAGCTCTGAAACTTGTTGGTTCAGCTCTTCATTCTCTGTAGGTGTCATTCTATGGGATGCCTTATTTGGTAAACTGGCTCCTGGTATCAAATCCATTTGATGACTTATCTTCCTCACCAGTGGTAAACCTTCTGCTACATTATCAGAGATAATGTCCTAAAATGCTTCTAATAGATCTGAGACTTCTGCTAGTACATCTTCACATTTCTCTTTACTAATCTTAGGAATCAATGCAAAGCAATGGCGTTCATGCTTCATACCCTCCAAAAATTTCCTACCATCTACCATGCAAATTCTAGAAATACTACATACCTTTTCTTCCACCTCCTTCAAGGGCTTCAAATTATGACGAACTTCATCCTTTGTTAGGGAATATGTGTTTGCATGGCCATCATGGATAGTGCACCTATCATACTGCCATGGCCTTCCCAATAACATATGACATGCATCCATCAGCATGATGTCACAAAACACTTCATCATGGTAGTCCCCAATCTTAAACCTCACTAAACATTGCTCATTGACCAAAGCTCTATGGTCCTTCTGCAAGCATGCAATCCAATATGGATGTGGATACATTCTTCTTGTCAACTTCAGGTTGTTAACCATCTCCTCTAAAAGAAGATTGTCAGTGCTTCCACTGTCAATAATAATATCACAACACTTACCTTCACATTTGCACCTTGTGTGGAATAAACTCTTCCTCTTATTTGGTTCTTTCTCCTCGTTCAACAAGGTTCTTTTGACAACTAGGGTTTCTCCCCTTTCAACATCTTCAAAATTCTCAAACTGTGCATCTTTATCTACATGTGCAACTTGTGCATTACCTTCATGTCTTCTATTCATCCTTCCTTGATGTTGTGGACACTCATATGCTTGATGCCCTTCTGTGCCACATTGGAAACAAGTTCCTCTGAAGCCTCCTCTTCTAGGTCCTTTCCCGGGTCTGCCTCTTCCTCTTTGCTCACCATTGTTTTGGTCACGAGGGCGATAGACACTATCTCCTCTCTGATTTTGACTGGTGCCAATTGTTGGAGTACAGACAACACTGAGAGGGGGGTGAATTAGTGTTGTAGTTAAAAAAAAAATCACTTTCTTCTCAACAAATTTGTATACAAAAAATAATGATGCTAACAACAACTAATTAATTTAGCATGCTTCATCAATGCAATAAATCAAATACTGAACAACAACCAAGACTGAATACTCAAGTATGAAAGATAAGTAAATCACACATCAATTGAGACCATGACACAATAAATTTCATAAGTGGAAAACCCTCATAGGGATGAAAAACCACTTTGAAAATGCCTCACTAGCTTAATCAAAAACCACCAATTACAAAGCCTCACTGGCTATTTTATGCCTCACTAGCTATTGTATGCCTCATTAGCTTATTCAACTATCTCACTAACATTTCACAATTACTACCTCACTAGATTTTGAATGTACAAAACAATTAGAATAAAAAATACAAAGGGTTTTTTTGTTTCACTGCAGTTCATTTCAACAACTTTTCAAGTACAAACTCAATAACATATCAACATGTGTCTCACCCTTACAATCGCACCTTTCTACATCTCTACCACTTCTTTTTACTTTCTCAAATATGTTTGGCATAAGCTTCACACATCAACTTTATCCCTTATGTCTCTTTATAAACCTGCCATTTTGTTTTCACAAGTCTTTCAATCAAAGAAAGATTAGAATAAAAACCTCTAGGTACATAACAACCATTGTAGATTGACATCTTCAGAAACATGACTTTTCTCAATACATTTGAATCTACTTCGCATACCAGATTACACTGTTAATAAGGTCATTTTAATAGATCTGATGCAAACAAGACCACAATAAACTCTCCAAAAACCATTTTAGAACATGACTTCTATTTATACTGCATGAAAGGTATTACCAAGGAGAGCTCAAAAATTGAACCTTTATACTAAAAATCATGATACAGTGTCATTAGTAAAATATCCTGGCCCTTCAAGTTCAGTGAGAAACTAAATATGAATAGTTGAAAACCTTCTTAACTGAATTTGCTCATCAAATTAAACAAAGAGAGTATTTGTTGTATTTCAAACTTGATTTAAATGCAAACCATTAATCTCAGTTTCCCGCCTGCACGATTGTAAGTTAAGATTTAAGTTTGCATTCGATTAAAAGTTGACTTAATACTGTTGATTCCCCTAGGTGACAGGGCCGGTCACCTCACGGGGTTCAAAGGCTTAAATTTGTAACTTAAGTTATTTTCACCTTTAAACACTAGTCAACTTTAAAATAGAACATAAAGTGCCCTCCTTTAGTGATAGTTAGGAATAAAGACACAAAGGTTTAGAGTAGGGTTTAAGACTTAAGACAAATGAGATATTTGTTTAGCATTTGAAGTTCCTAAATCTCAACATAATGTGGATTCTGTCTATGTCACCTCTATTGCAGAGTAAGGATATTTTCTGCAACAATTCTTCTGACTTTTTGACTCAATGAACCATTCATTACATAAGATGATCTTGATGTCATGCATGAAGCAATGCGTGTCTATTTCAACACTATGTGAATTAGTCCTTCCATAGTTGCCTTCCATATTTGATGACTCTGTCATAGTTACAACTTTGATGTCCTGATACTTCATGAAATCCTTTATGCCATGATACAGTCCCATGATGAAGTCATGTAAGCTAGAACAATGTAAGGTGAGAGATGAACATTCTTTGTATAAGATGAAGTTCTCTGCAAGGATCACTTGGATAGCAACATGATCTAATGTCTCATATATGACAAATTGTGAAAATATCAACATATGAATCAACACCAAACAAGTAACCTGGTATCATCACCATACATTTATGTCCAACCTCACCTTAACACCATCCTCTGAGCTTTGACACCAAACAAGTAACTTGGTATCATCACCATACATTTATGTCCAACCTCACCTTAACACCATCCTTTGAGCTTTGATATCACATATCAACATCACCAAAGCCAACATCCATGAATTCAGCTCAACTCCTGATCAACTCAAATAGTAGATAGAAATAAACCAACATCAGAGATCCAAGCAACAAGCTAACATCTAAACAACAAGCCAACATCAAAGATCTATTGGTATGATCACATCAACTCCTAATAACATAACATCAACATCTATCAAGACACTTTGACATCAATGACAAATAATCTACAATCTCCCCCTTTGTCATTGATGGTAAAAACAACCCATTTGCTCTTTTGCTCTCTCCCCCTTTGACATCAACTGACAAAAAGAATAAAATGCTCTCCCTGCTCCAATGCGCTATGGTGATATGAAGCTTCATTGCACACTTCAATTTACCGTGTCATCAACGACATTGAACACATCGTAATTCCTCTGTGTAAGAAAACAACCACTGTAAATGAAAAACCACTATGCTTGTGAATGAAAGTACTGTCATCACTGTGAATGACATCACCTATTCCAAGACTCTTGTTGATATTGATAGACCCTGCTAACAGGACCATACTGCACATATGCTCTTCACTTTAACATTGAAGACCATCACTTTACCATATTCCTCCTTTGAAGTAGCCTTTCACCTAAAGTTGATCAAGTAAACATTGGCAACATTCCTCTTTTCCCAACAAATCACTATCCTCTCATGGAAAAGTATAAGCATGTATCAAGCAGGGTTGTCTAAGCATGTACACCACTGAATTTCTATCAAGTACATAGTAAGAGCATTGTTGATAGATATTGTAGCAAGTAGTATGAGGCAAGCATCTAAATATTGTTTAGGATTTCATGAGATCACTTACTATCATTTCAAAACAAATCAGACTAGAGAAGAACACTGTAGTCTAGATAATGATTGGAATCTTTAATCATTGCATAATACTGTTATCATCAGTACAATTAACAAACACCAACTTGTGTCTTTAGGTGCACAATGTTACAGAGAATCACAAGCTTCAAAGAAAATTCCAAATGAGAATGTATCATGACTTAGGGAGTGTATTAGCATAAGAACCAATGTCATCATAACTACCCATTTGTACAAGGACCAACTGTGCTAAGTCAATGGTGCAATCACATTACCAGGCACTTATTCATTTGTCAACTTACTATTACAACATAGATCACAAAGTGATTGAAGGAGTATCAATTGAATGTAACCCAGAGACAATAGCTCTAAAAATGAAATGCTCACCAGACCATCTGAATGTCAATCAAAAAGATGGCATCAAATGAAGAAATGATAAGTACCGTAGTACCAAAGAGGATAGAAACCAAAGTATATTACAAGCCTATCCCAAATAACACCCTGTAAACCACTGCACAATGCATCAAACTATCAATAAGGGCTACCATAACAAGCATCAAACTGTTAGACCAAAAGAAGAACCTCCATTGTCAAATCACATATGTCACCAAAAATAGAAGAATGCATGTCACTATTGTTGTCAGAGATGACATCATTAGAGCCATCACTGCATTATCTCCTATGACAAGAACAACCCTGAGCTATTATTGAGATCATAAACCTCCTTATATCACATGGCATATACTAATGAAAGCATGTATGCACTTCTTTACAAAGTGTTTCTTTAAGGAACATTAAGAGTAGTTTCTCTTTTCCATTTATAAAGGATGGCATACAAATAATTACAAGCAGTGTGAACACGTTGACAAGTAAACCACTTTGCTCTATGCTGAGGTGGCATATGCACATCATCAATCCAATCATACTCTGCCACATCACCCATCCAGATTCAATGTATCTATAACAAACAAGAAGCTAAAATGGGCGCCCACCTTGAGATGCTCCAAAGATTCTTTAGCATCTTGGAAAATGTGCATTTATTGCCTCTCTTGTTGTCTAAAAATAGTAATTCTTGTAACAAATTGTCTAGGTGGTGTATTCTAGGGCCATTGATTTGCAAATCAATCTTGGCCGTTCATGTAATTTTGAAGTCTATAAAAGGCTCACTTCTCTCGTGTGCAAGGGGAGGAAGATAGAGTAGGAGTAGATGCTGTTGAAATAGGAGTAAAGTAGAAGAGACTCATCAAAGTCATTGAAGAGACATTGTGAAATTGCTGTAATTATACACTTCCAAAATCAATAGAAGCTCATTGTTGGTTTGCATGATGATTTTGTGTGATTGTGGAATGTTAGCATGGTTTCTAAATTCTGGAATGTGATGGAGAGATGTTTCCAAATAGTGTAGAATTATATTAGAAGTTCATTGATATAATGTTAATATGTTAAGATATTTGATGAATTCCTTCTTGGTTCATACTTTTCGTGGATTGTCGAAGGCAACTCACTTTGTAAAGTTAGCCTAAACCATCATGTGCTTTAGATCAATTGTGAATACTTGTTCAAGCTGCGCCAGCTGTGGGTGTTTAGATTGAGATTCGCAATATGAAAATCATACGGTTACCTTTGGAGATAGCACCTACTTCATGTAATTGTTGGTCCTCATGGTAAAGCAAAATTTGGTTTCATGAGGAGTTTGTCTATCTTGACATATTTCATTATCTCATTGTCCTTAGAATAGTTTTCTAAACCCTTGTCCTTTTGCATTTTGTTTTCATAGCCGGTTAAAAGAAGTTCCATTTCACAAGGAGAATAACATATTTGATTGGAATAAGGAGTAAATTAAGTGTAAGTCCCTTTGTGATTACCAGCATTATCACATCAACTACTGAGTCTATTCATTGCAAGTCAAGACCTGACATATCGTGAACCTTGGAGTTGTGTAAGGAAAACACATCAACAATACCATCTATGATTCAACAATGAATAAGGCAAAAAGAGATGATGTTTAGCAAAAGTGGCTCAAATCACTGGTCCTATATGTTTTAAATGTGACTAGTTCATTCCTTGCAACCCAAATATTACATACGTTTTTCTATGCCCCACGGTCTCTATGTACTGCTGGTTATATGATTGTAATGCTGTTATTTGTATTCTATCATAGTATGTTTTGTTGGTTTTGTGTTGCACTATCTTGAACAATACGCTCAATGTTGTTTTTTGTTAGAGTATGGCTCTCCTATAAACCTATAAGGCTAATTAAATATGAACTCTTTTGGTTATCAAGCTTAATTCAATAAGAAAATATGCATTTATTTTATTGGATAATTTTCTTGACTAATATATAATGATAATATAGAAATTAGTTGAAATGAGTAGGTTTTTTTAAGCTATCTCATTTATATGTTTATTTGACTCGACATGTCGTGAGAATGGAACTTAAAACCCAGTTGAAATGAGCAAGTCGTTGAGGCCATCAAAGTTAGCTGAAATGAGTGGGTTGTTTAGGCTATGAAAGCCAGTTGAATGATAAATTATTAGTGCGAGTGGAATTGTTTATGTGGTTTTACATTAAAGGGAGAATGGAACTCAAAAATTCAGTTGAAATGAGTAGGATGTTTAAGCCATCAAATCTAGTTATAAAATTATTAGGAGTGGGTTGTTTATTAGCAGAAGTAGATGGAGATGGAGCAATTCCTTGAGAAGCATTTGTATGCTTAATCTCTGGTTACAACTAGAAGTAGAAGTAGATGCCATGGAATTGGATAGAAACAATAAAAGATAAACTGAAATTTAAGACAACATAGAATCTAAATGTGTTGGACTAATCGTTGCACCTATGTGAATTGATCTTGTGTACTAAACACCACTTTGGGTATAGGTGAAGATGTTGGCTTGGATGTTCACTAACACTTGCAGGTTTTGGTGTAATAGAAAATCTACATGTAGTATTAGAGCCTCATCTGAGGTTCAATTCTCCTAAGTTACATCAGAGGAGGGGTATTGGACTAACCGCTCCACCTTTGGGAATTGATCTCGTGGATTAACTGCCACTTTGAGTATAGGTGAAGATGCTGATTTGGATGTTCCTAACACCTATAGATTTTGGTGTAACAACAAATCTATAAACTGTTCAAATTTAACTTTATCCCATCCACTCTCTTGTTAAGCTTATTGACATAGGTGTTTCTCTAGAGACACCTGAGAGGAATGTAGGCCCACTTTATACAATAAATCATATAATTGCATTAAGAATTCTATGAAACGTTACAGGAGTGTGTGCCCACTTTATACCAGAAATCATATAATTGCATTAAGAATCCTATAAAACATTAAAAAATGGTCCCTTTTTATAGGTATTTTAGGTGTGACATTAGAAATGGCTTTTCATTTGAACCCACCATCCCACCCGTGAAAATGAACACGAACAAAATGATTTTTTTAACTGCCGCTATTCTATTTTAATCCATACTGGAATAAAACAAGATTAATTTGATACAAGTTGGTATAAGCATTTGAAAGCCTCCACAAGTCTGTCCACTTGTCCCCTCACAACATATGCTCTTCCCATGTGCCCATTGTGAACTCCTCTGTTGGTGTGTCCTCCGAAAGTGTACAGATTCCTAATGCGTGTATTCGATACCCCTTTGCTGTGTGCCACCTGGAACCTTGTAGGAACAGAGCTATCCATACCCATTTACCCTCTTCCACCTCTGTCTTAGATATTTGTCTTCCATTTCTGCAAATTCCATGCACAACGCTCAGTCAATGTACAATCATTTGAAAATAATTAGAATTCTAAATGCCTAAAAACTATTATTACCTGCATGCTTTGAATGCAACCTTCAACAGCTGCTCTCCTGATTGCTGTGAGCTTCACAATCCTCAATCTTTCCATGCGCTCCAAACTTTCTATGCCTGCCTCCTCCCACCTTGTTTCTGCTGTCAGCTCCTCCAACGCTCTGCAATGTTCCAAACCTTCTATTTTCTTTACTCAGTTATACTCAGGCATTGAATGTTTATCAGACCATCAATACCCCTTATGCTCCTCACTATTTTACACCCTAACAATCTTATGTGCTTCACTGTACTTGGTAGAACTTCTATCTCCGTTAGATGTTTATTCCAGTCAAGGTAGAGAGCCTCAAGGCCGGGGCAACAGTCCTGCGGGATGGAAATCTTGGACACTTCTGTTCTTATCAAATTTATCTGCTTAAGGTTACAGAGCGAAGAAGTAAACGACTCCGCCTGGAGATCCAAATGTCTGATTGGGCACCCATAAATAGCCAGTCTTTGAAGATTATTCAGTTGCCTAACTGAATTTGGTAAAGATTTCACACCTGAATCCGATATCTCTAAGCACTCCAAGAGATTAAGAAATCCTAGAGAGTCTGGTAAACATTCCAGCTTGGGACATTTATTAATCATAAGAGCAGTCAAGGAGGACAAATCTCCAAGTGATGTCGGCAAAGTTGTGAGCAACTCACTGCCGATCGTCATCCTTCGCAACTTGCTCAGTTGACTGATGTTCATTGGTAGCTCCCTTAACCTGCTGATGCCACGTAAGTAGAGTTCTCTCAAGGACGCCTGATCTGTGATGTTGCAAGGCAACTCTTCCAGCTGATCGCAGTCGGAAAGATTCAAATACTCAAGCTTTGTCATGTTTTCTAGAATGTCCGACTCTAAAGTGAGTTTAGAACATCTATGTAAGCCGAGGTGTTGCAAGAGTGTGAGCGCCTTAAAAGAGACTGGCAACCTTCCCAATTTCCCGCAACTGGACAAATCAAGATGCCTGAGGTTTCTCAAATGGCCAAAATTGCTAGGTAGTGATGATAGCTCTCGACACCCAGATAACTTCAGGTGCTCCAACGATTGGAGAAGGCAAAATTCTTCGGGCAGACTCCTCAACTTGTTCCAAAAACTGTTACTCAGGACTATATTTTTCAAATCCCTGAGACATCCTATTGACTTTGGAAATCTTTTGAAATTAGAGCATTCAGAAACAACCAATTCTCTTAACTGCACAGGTGCCTGCAGCAAGTTGTCCATGAGATGAGAAGAAGACATATATTTATATAAATATTGAAATAAAACTTTTAAACAGTTTAAAAGGAAGATACTTACATCACTGGCAGTCTGCCAAAGTTCTTCTAACTGATGTTTTGAAAATATTTTTTCGTACAATTCTAAAACCCTCAAATTTTTCAATGAACCCAATGAACCCACATTGTTCTGCTCAATGTCAAACCAGCGCAGCCATACCAGCTCTTTAGATATATCACCAATTGCTTGATTATAATAATTTCCTCTGGCCTGAAAGATTTTTAATCCAAGAGAAGAGGGTGCGAGACTCCAAGATCCTCTGTTTGTGTTAACTATGAAATTCCTGCCCTGGGAACATAGTGAAAACTCCTCAACCTGGGAACATAGAAAAATCTCCTCAACCATGCTTGTGCATCTGGTTGTTGTGGCCATTATTCCTCGAATGCCAATTCTCTTTTAAATAGAAAAAATAATGAAATCAATAAATTATTGAAACATTAAACTTACTGGAGATCAGAATCAAGCAAATACAATTGGATAAAGAAGGTTGGATAAAGAAGGTTGCCATGCCTTTGTTTAGTTAGACAATCAAATAATGTATTAAACTTACCTATGTTTCATTATGAACTTTAATAAGCTGTCCTGGAAACCAAAGATGGTAAGGTGACTGTTGATTTGCAATTTCTCTTCCCAAATCTCTTAAGTGGTCGTGCATTCTTATGCAGTCATTATCATCAAATTCAACAAGACACTTACTCAAAAGTCGTTCCCAACTATATACACCAGTCCACCCTGATCCATCCCAAATTGAGATGGCTAAAGTTTTCTTCTCTCCAATAAGGAAACAAGCAGCATCTAAGAATATTTCCTTCTCTTCATCATCTAGGGCATCGTAACTTATTTTTAGCCTTTGTTTGATATCTTTGGGCAGTATTCTAGAGATCTTATCTAATTGAGTTTTCCAGCTTTCTTTGTTATAGTCCCCATAAAGCTGCCCACCAAGGACTTTTAGAGACAGTGGCAACCCATTACAAGCATCTATGAATTTTTCAACAAGCTTGTCAAATCCATGTGTTGGACAGGGTTGTAAGAAAGCATGCCAACAAAAAAGTTGCTTGGCATGAAATGGACGCAATGGTCTCATTTTATAGATGGAGGAGATGCCCCAAGATCTAAGGACTTCAAATTCGTGGGTAGTGACCACAATCAAAGTACCCGATCCAATCAAACTTTCTGATCCCAAGCTGTCCTTATTAGGCAATAGTGCATTCAGTTGGTCAACATGGTCGACATCATCCAGAACGATGAATGCCCGAATAGATCTCAACTGGCTTGCAAGAATTGCCTTCCCATCTTCTATACTGTCAATTGATACATCTTTGAAACCAAGGTCCTGTAGGAGCTTTCTCTATTTATCATGCAACAACCTTTTCCTAGCAGCATCTCTAACATCTAATATAAGACTAGCTTTTTCCATAGATGGATATATATCATTATATAATTTTTTAGCTAGAGTAGTTTTTCCAGAACCACCCATACCCCATATTCCTACAATTTGAACATTCGGGGTTTTGGTAGATTCAAATGTAGTTAATTTGAAATCTTTTACTACTTCATCTAAACCAATGGGATGTTCTGCAACCATATATGGTACCTTTTTAGTTTCTTTTAGTACACAATAAACAATGTTCTTTAGCAACCTGTCCTCCTCACTAGGCATATACAACAACAAAAGAAAAGGAATAAACATCATACTCACAAGAAAAAGACTATGGAACTACAAGTTGAGAATTTAAAAAATTACACAGAATGCAAGAGAAGATTGGCAAGTAAAAATGATAAATGCTTGAGGTAAGTTAATTGGTGGGTGTGTGCAAGAAATTGTGTCCACTTTTTGGCCAAAAAGTGGAAGTGTTTTTCCTGATTTTCAGAATTTGTCACATTTGACCTAAAAATTTGAAGCACTTAAAGGTGGAATCTTGGAAAAAGTTACTAAATATGAAATGTAGTACTCAGAGTCTAGTTTCTAAATATGTAATTTTTTTCAATACCCAGATGATAGAAATTGATTTTGAATAGGCGTTTCTAAAAACCACTGTTTAAAAGTCACTTTTTTTTACTATACCATGTACATGTACGTCATCCATATTTTGACCTAAATAATCATATTTTTCAAAATCCTTTTGGGAAACACTTTGTAACTCATTGAAGCACGTTTTCCATATTTATTTGTAATTTTTTATTGAATAATTTTTTTTTATTAATTTTTTATTGGTCATTTTTTGTCTTTTAAAAAATCATCGTGTACGTCACGCATAAGATGACCTAAACTTAACATTTTTTGAATTTTTTTTTGAAATTGAAAAGAATTGTCTAAAGTATGTTTTCATACAATTTTTTTTACAAAAAAATATTTAATAAAAAGTTATTAAAATATTAAAAACCCTGATAATTCAAGTTTATGGACCTATTTCATCAGAAATTGATTAAAAAATAGAAAAATTAATCCAATTGTAAAAAAAATTACATATTTGAAATCTACATTGTCTCCTCTATAATGGGTTTTAATTTCGTCAAAATATTCTGCAAAATAGACCTTTAGATATATGCCCAAAGTCACTATTTTGTTGTGACATTGATAGGGCCTTCAAGTTGCAGGTCAAACCAGGTCCAGAGGTCAAGGTTGGGTCCCCAAAGCATTTTCTGAAGCGGGTTACAAAGCAAAACCTGAGCCTAAAATTCAAATTTTGAATAACGGGATCACGTTTATAAAACGCGATCCCGTTTCTTTATTCATCAGTCGAAAATAAAACGGGATCCCATTTAATATAACAGGATCTCATTTTATAAATGGGATCCTATTTATTATTTGCCCCTTTTTTTAATAAGACTGTACTATGACTGTCATTTCTGCAACTTGCACTATAGTACGACTGACAGCAACTCTTGCAGCATTCTTTGGCATATTTCTTTCTTTTGCAGGTTCATCAACTTGAAGTATTGTTTGTATTTTGATAGAAGCCATCATGGAGACGTTATTTGAGTGGAATTTTGTTGAATTGGTACTTGTTTGAAGGACTTGAAACACATTCAAGTTTTTGACATTCATTTGTACATGCTTCATAAATTTTTTAATCATGGGATCACAAAGTTGTAATAAGAGGAAAGATAGGAAGCTATTAACCCTTGAAGAAATTGAAGCAAAGAGAGAGAAGGAGGCAAAAAGACAAAGAGATAGAAGAGTAAAGATTCAATGAATGAATAATGCTGAAGGATCCAATTCTACAACTATTAAAAATAAAAACATTGAGGAGACCATGGATGTAGACGATGCAGGTTTGCAAGAGGTGAATGTGGAAACTAATACGATTATACAAACTACTCCTGGTATGTCTTCAAATCCCTCTATTAATGCTATGGAGAATGTTTCAATAGGCACAAATCCAGGTACTTCTTCAAATCCACCTTTGAATGAAATGGAAATAGTGTTGATAGGAGATTTATAACAAGCTAGATATAACAATGTTGAGATTGATAATATTCGTAGAGATCAAAATTTGAAACAAATTGTTGTTGAAAATGAAAATGAAAATCCTTTTGTTGAAAATGAAAATGAAAATCGTTTTGTTGTTGAAAATGAAAATGAAAACCGTTTTGTTGTTGAAAATGAAAATGAAAATCCTTTTGTTGAAAATGAAAATGAAAATCCTTTTGTTGAAAGTGAAAATGAAAATCGTTTTGTTGTTGAAAATGAAAATCATTTTGAAGTTGAAAATGAAAATGAAAATCTAGGAAGTGATATTCAAAATGAGAAATATTTTTTCAAAATTGAAAGAAATGTTTTGGATAATCTTCCTGATAAAATTTCTTAGAGACAAATAAGATCACATGCCAATAGATTATACAAGGAATTTTTTTATCAGAAAAAACTATAATTTCAATGTCAACTAATGATGCAATTAATGAGAATGTGGAAAATGAGACAAGTAATGAAAATGTTAGGCATTTTTGTTAAACCAAGAAGAAAAGATCAATCACTAAAACATGCTATGTCTACTGTTGCTAGTGCCATTGAGTCTATTGGAAGTAATAGTCGATCCAAAGATAAAAATGTAGCAAAATGAGCTATAACAATTGCTATAGTGAATAAAACAACTTTGAATAGAAGAATGGTAAGCAATATTAGTGGAATTCTAAAAATACATCCTAAAACATTGGTAAGAGCGGCAAAAAGAAGAGAAAGTATAGAAAATGATCTAATTAACCAATGTTGGAGTTTTAGTGGTCGACTCCTGAGATCTGACATGAAACTAAATGTTGAAATCAGATCTTTGATCAAAAAATATTGGCATGATAATAATAGGGTATCGTCTAATGCTAGAGATGTTTTAAAATTAAGAGTTGGGTCCAAAGTTCGTGATCCTCATCCAAAACACCTATTAGATACAACACAAACTGAATTTTATAGAAAATTTTGTGATGAATTAGTGTTACCTGGTAATATTAAAATAAGTCAAAGATCTTTTGAAAAATGCAAACCATGGTATGTAAAGATTAATAAGGAACGAATATCTTGTTGTTGTAAAACACATGTTCAATTTCGTTATTATTATGATGTGTTTCAATATATACGTTGTACTTTACATCGTAACATGATTATACATGAATGTGATATTAATATGCCAACTGAAGCAATAAAAGAGTTTATATCAAGTTTGTTCTGTGAAAGATCTAATGAAAAAGGTTTTTATTTAAGTTCATGTATTTCTGGACAATGCACTAGTTGTGGCAATCTTTCTTTGTTAAGAGTTTGTATGCATGAAAGTGTTGAAAATGATTTTGGACAACAATTAGTGGATGTTAAAAGATTTAAGAATGTTGAATATTCTTTAAAAGATAGAAAATTTGGAAAGCGTTGTGATTTAATTATAGAAAAGGTTAGTGTGCATGCATTCATATCAGAATTTAAAAATAAAATTGTACCAAAATATGTCAAGCACTCTCAACAAGCTCGATGGCTTGATGGACAATTTCGTGAATGTAGAAACACATTTCCAATTGGTACTATACTATCAGTGGTTGATTTTGCGGAAAACTATACTTTAGCTCCGCAAGAGGAAATTCAATCACAATATTACAATTCAGTGCAGGTTGCTATGTTTGTTCATATTGTTTATAGACATGCAGATGATAGCACAGAGAATGATAGAAAAATTTTGAGGGAGTATCATTTCTATTTGAGTGACAACCGGTTACACTCATCAGAGTTTGTTCAATATTGTTTCAATATATTTTATACAAATTTAAGAGAAAGAGGAATCCAGATGACTGAACATCTTATATGGTCAGATAATTGTATGGGGCAGTTCAAGAATGCTCGAATGTTCTATTGGTTATGTAGGGTTCACAAGGAGAATAATGTCCAACATATGTGGAATTTTTTTGAAGCTGGACATGGTAAAGGAGAATATGATGGAGCTGGTGCATGTGTTAAAAGAATTCTTGCTAGACAACAATTAAAATTTGAGGATGCAGTAAAATTTAAAGATGCACGTGGGATTGTAGATTGGTGCAATACAAGATTATGTACACCTGGATCAAGCAAGTACTCTACAGTTTGTTGATTCTTTTGGTTGGTTGAAGAAGAAAACATTCTACCTAGACTTGATTGCCAGACAATCAGTGGATCTACTAAATGGCATTCATTTAGGAGTTCGAATGCAAGTACATGGGCTATCTGGACAAGGGAGCTTGCATGTTTTTGTCAGTTTTGTATTTCAGGAGATTGGGAAGCATGTGAGAATACAGAATGGGTTGAAGAGTGGAAACAAAGACCATTGACACTTGCACAAGCACATAATCAAAGTGAAACAATAATTGAAGACAATGATCAACTATTTGTATTAGACGATTATGACCGTGTTTCAGACCTTGTACAAGAAGGTAATTTAATTCAAATCATTTCATTTTATTTCACTTCATTACTAATTTGTAGTGCTTTTATTTATTTATGTGTACATATGAATGCATGTATGTTGATTGGTCAAATTTTATGGACATGTGCAAGTTATTGAATCAAAATTTGTTTTGCAGGACATGTGTATGCTATTGTTGCACCAAAGAATAATGAAGAGGAAACTGAATATTGGTTGGCTCGTTGTGTGGAGACTAAACATAAGTTAATAGCACCTCGAGAAGATGATGATGGCTTTCCTTATCCAACAGGTTTGGTGATCCCCTTAAGACATCCCCTTAAGCAAATTTTGATAACAAGTCTTTGATCCCCTTAAGCATATTTTAAGAACTTCTTTGATCCCCTTAAGCAAATTTTAAGTATTTCTTTGATGATGGCTATCATTATCCAATAGGTTCGGTGGTGGTTGTTGGCACTTGGCTACGGAAATACCTAATAAGGAAGAATGGTTTGCCTGCATTCGAAGATTATGAAACACATAAGAAGATTATACACTACTCACATTTGGTGTTGGCAACAAATATAAAACTGGAGAGGTATCGTGGAAAACCTACAAATAAAGAGCTATGGAACATTTCTATGGAAGACCATGAGACAATCATTGATGCGTTGGAAAAAAGAGAGGATGGAGATGGTACAATGGAATAAGTAAATATAGGTAAATATAGTTAAATAGATTTATATTGTTGTTTTAAATACATTAAATACATGTTTTGATATTTCTTGTGCGTTATTAGTTGAAATTGATTTAATTTATCCTTTTATATCCTTAGGCCATCATCACAAATTCATCACATACTTTGAAACAAAAACTTGAGAGGCACTTATAAATACAGGTACAAATTGTGTATATCTAGATAGTTTTATATAAATTAAAATACATGTTTTGATTCAAGTATATTGATAAATTGCTTGTATTATTTTTACATCAGGTGGCATGAAGACCTGCTACATTCTCCTCAACTTTTGGATTTTCTTGAGATGGCATATAACGACATTTTGTATTTACATTATTTTGAGTTGGCATATATGTACATACACAATTACATTATTACACATTTTTTACTCTACAGTATTAAATTTATCAAAATTATTATTTTATGTATTTTATTTGTTAAATGTCCATGTTTTTCTACTTAGAATTTACTTTAAATTTGATTTATTATATTGTTCAATTTGGTTGCCCTGGGCAACTTCACCAAATTTTGAGAACTTAAGACGTCCCCTTAAGACATCTAAAAAGTTAGCATCAAGTTGTAGGTTAATTGCAAATGATAGGTGTCTAGGTGTAGGAGCTTTCTAGGTGTAGGAGCTTTGTTGGTGAGTAGTGTGTAGGAGCTTTCTACAACAAATCAAGTTGCCCTATGACAAGGTTGGATAGATAGAGTGGTGTAGGTTCCTATTGTGTTATCCTTATCACACATTTATTATGACAAGTGATACTATCAACACTACCTAACTAAAGCTCTTTTAATAATCTTTTTTTTTTGTTTTTTTGTCTTTTAATAATCTTTTAAGCCACATTGATTTTTTGATGTTTTTATTGAACTTTTATATTTGCCCTTTGTGGATGATAGAGCCCCTATAGGTTGATTTTTATTACTCCATGTGATAGTCCCTACACTAAATTTAAAGAAATAGTCCTAGAAGTATATTTCTTATGAACAAAAATTACTAATATAGAACTAACATCACAATAACCATATAAATTTGCATTTTGGTGTAAAAAAAAAAAAACCATATTTAAAAGTACTTTTAATATACTTCAATATTTTTTTAGTCATTTTCCAATGATCCACATATGGATCTTGCATGAATCTAGATGCAATACTTACTACATTATAAGTAATGTCTGGTATAGGTATGGTATGGTAAATAAGGCTTTCTACTAACTATCTATACAAAGTAGGATTGGTCTTTTCAAATAGAGGTTTGGAGTCAAGTTTAATACTCAATTCAATAGGAATAGCAGTTGGTTTATAGTCAACCATAATTGAAATTTTTAAGTATATATCTTATTTGTATCTTTCTTGTAATACCCTAATAGATTAATGATCCTAGAAGATAATCATTCCTAAGAAATGATGCAGAAGCCCTAAATTAGTTATTCAAATATCTGGTTCAATTTATTTTTTATATTTGTGGATTAAAGAAATAAGACTACTCGTAATGAGTAAGTCATCCATATATAATACAACTATAATGATTTGACCATTTTTAACATTAACAAAGAGGTCATTATCAAAGTCACAAATAGAGAATCCAAGAGATTGGAAAAAATATTGAACTTTGCATGTGAAGGACTAAAAATGTCCACTTTCTCATATGGTATGTAGGCTCCTATCATTGAGCAAGTGGAGTTAGGTAAAGTTTATGCATGGGGGTTTGACATCCTACCTTTAAGGTCTACCATGACCTTTATTAGATTGTGCACCATAAGGCACTAGGATTTAGTCATCCTTCTCTAGTTATGGTATGGATATTGGAGCATATTAGACCAGGTATCAATGACCCATGCCCACACCAGATCTTTCACTTCCTTGAGGTATCAAGTAGTGTTGATTGGGTTACTATGGCACATGATTACACATTTACACAATGGTGACTTTGACTAACACAAAAAAATTATTACAAACCCATACATAGAGATAGAGAGGAGATGGACTGTCTAGGAGATGACATGACTAGATATTATTGAAAAAGGGTGACTTTCTAAAGGATTTCCCCTAGTACACTCCCATGCTACATCACTACATATTCTTTCAATGCAATTTCTTCATTAAGCGCAAATCTAGATCAACACTCTGACACTTACATATAGAGATTTATATTATTGAAAAGGGGCAACTTTCTAAAGGATTTCCCAGGTAGTACACTCCCATGCTACAAATCTACTTAAGATGTAGTAGAGGTTGGTCAAGGGACACTCCCGTGGACTCTTACTCTAGGGACTCCTAAATTACATGGTCAACACAAGAACAAGCACCAAGGCACTTGGATAAATATAACTATAACCATGCTAGGATCATTTAATATAACTTAGTTGATCTCTAGATGAGAAGATGTGAGAGATTGATCCCTCCTAGTAGGCAAGAAATCCTCATGAACTTATCTCACTTTTTAATGCTTTGTTTTGATTTGCTTACCATTTTATTGCTTAAAATTTGACCAGGACCTAAATATGCATACCGTGAATGAATGGAGGAACTTTATTAGGACCTCATCACTACATAAATTCTTTCAATGCAATTTCTTCATTAAGCGCAAATCTAGATCAACACTCTGACACTTGTAGATTTATATATGACAATCGATTATTTCTATTGATGTCAATCTATATATCTTATTATGGTTGATCTCAAATGTTTACATTTCTTTTCCTTCATGCACATGGTTAGATTAGAGTTTGATTTATGATTAAATTTAGGGATGCTTGTATATACATATGTATGTGATGTTATGCTTTTATAGTTTATGATGTATATGCAATGTATGTATGCATGGATAACAGATATATGTATGGATGCACCTAAACTAACATGATGGTTTTACATGATTATTACTTTGACATGTGTATGATTTTGTTATGACAAGATTGCATTTATTGTGTGACATGTAAAAATATATAGTCCATTTTTAACAATATATATATAAAGTCCAGGTCCATGTTCAAAAAATATATAAAGTCCATGTTCAACAATATATATATATAAAGTCCATGATGAAACAGTATATAACAAATAGTCCATGAAATAGTCAAACATATAAAGTCCAAGTTCAACAATATATATATAAAATCCAGGTCCATGTTCAAAAAAATATATAAAGCCCATGTTCAACAATATATATATATAAAGTCCATGACAAATAGTATATAACATATAGTCCATGAAATAGTCAAATTATACATAGCCCATGTTCAATAACCTATCACATACTATCTCTATCATTAAGAGTCCTCTTCACACCATGCGAACTACTCAGATGACCTGAATCACTCTACAAAAGAGAAAGATTTAGATGAAATTAGATGTAAGATGATAAGGAAATCTAATTTAATGACAATTTTTAAATTTATAATTTATCATAAAATTAAATTACCGTGTGAGGCTGAGAGGCATGCTCTGGTGCACCTGGACCTGTCTCTCCATGCTCTGAATCAATCTATTTAATACAAGAGAAAGTTCAAGTTGAAATTAGATATACTTGACGATTTTAAAAATGATTTAATTCAATTTAATTTATAAGAACTATCATATTTAAAAATTATTATACCGTAATAGGAACTTGTTGTGAATCCTCTATTCTAGGACCTATCTCTACAGGGTTAGCTCCATGACATGTATCGAGCTATAAAAGAATTTTTTTTTTTGAATGTACATGTCAACATATATATATATATCAAGAAATTTACTTTAAGTTCACAACGCATATTTTAATTGTTCAATTTAAATATAATCTAAATTTTAAATTATACCGTATCAGGTTGCCCATCTCCTCTGTCCTCCTACTCTGCATGTGCTGTGTGTTGATGAAACGTGTCACTAACAAGCTCCTACAATGTCATTTATATTTAAGTTAAAGCACATGTGTGTACAAATTAGGTTTTAAAACATATATATAATTGACTTGTGTACATGTTATACGTTTTTCAACAACCTGAAATGCAGTCGACTCCTGATATAATCTTGGATTATCCAAGTGTGCTACAATGCCCATCCTGATTGTTGTGTCAACCTACATAGACATATTTATAAAATATTAAATAGTACATGTGCACGTTTTTAGATACACTGATATCAAAATAGAAAAATTTAAGTATATATATAGTTTTTTAAAACAATATACATACTGTAAGAGTGTCAGGTGAGATACCCAATGATGGAGGAGCGTTCGAGACACCCTAAGATGGAGGATTCAATATGGAAGAACCCTGAACTAGTTCATAAATAAGTTCATAAATATTTAATTGTACACACATTCAAGACTGAATTTTACAAATTTACAAATCATTGAAAATGTACCCCAAATGGGTGCCCGAGATGAACAGGGGTCGATGAAAAATTAATTCGATCAATGGTGACCCCTGTTGCCATCATATACACCAAACAAACCAAACAATTCGATTGTTAAAATATTACAATTTAATTGATCTATATGTTGATTAAAAACACGTGGTTAAAAAATTGTTTTAAATTCAACATGTGTACATAACCTATATAGACCTATGTCGAATGATCAGTGGGATGATCCTCAGCAAATAGATAATCAACAAATGATTCAGTGCCCACATTATCAGATGATGCATGTGTAGCTGAAGTCATAACACAACTGATTGCAACTCGTACATGTATGAGGCATCGACACATGTGGAGTGGTACTAGGACCACTTCCATCATCAACTCCTCCATGCTCTCTAACTCGAGCTACCATCATAGAAGTCTACTCATGTAGGCTACCTGAGAGTGCACTCAATGTGCCTAGTGTGGATACCACTGCACGATGCTGGAAGGGTGAAGGAATGGCAGCAACAAGAGGGTCAATAAAAGGTTGAACAGGCACCAGTCATTGGGGATCAACCCGTGCCCCCAACCTCTGTTGTGGCATGCCACCACCAACACCCTGGAATGATCTAAAATCAAAGTAGTTGGGTTTTTTATTCATAACAAACTCTACATTTAATTTTCTCAAAAAATATAAAGGAACCTCACAATTAGCATGAGGTGGTTAATCAAACACCATCCACCATCTATCCCAAAAATTGGCAGACATTCCTTCATGCCTACACCACCTGATTGATATTCTTTTCTTATTTGCAGGAATAGGTTCATTTGTAATGGGATGTCTAAAATATTGTGCTAAATGAGTTTTTGTGATTTTAAGATCCAAAATAGTCTTATAGGAGAGGCCATCAGCATAAAATTGACACCTCTCCTCTCTCCATTTCCGAAATCCATCAAAATCTGAGTCAATAGACCTCACAGAATCTACAATGTTTTGCATCAAAGATGCAAAACGTACTATGTGAGGTGGCATGAATTGTTCATTGTGAATGGAATTCAATTTTTCTTGTATCAAATCCACATTTTCATTTATTATGGCTCGCAAGCGAGCCTGGTCAGTTCCAGGTGGGGGTGGAGGTGGAGGTGGAGGTGGGTCATCTGCAGGTGGGGCATTTGGCGCTGGGGGTGCGAGTGCGGGTGGGGGTGGGGGGTGGGGGTGCGGCTGGATCATCTTGTGCATTAAGGAAGTCCTCAACATCAAAGTGAATATCATCTAGATTCATGATGTATATATAAAAATCTAGATATGAACTTGCATATATATACATATAAACATATAAACTTCAGTACAAATTTAAAATTAAATCAAGAATATCTATATATGTTTCAAGAAATTACAATTGAAATAAATTTAAATTAAACATGTATAGATACTGTATACATGCATGTACAAATTTCAAAATGTAAGAGAGCTATTAGGAATACCATAATGATTGATACAATGGGAAAGGTGACCCATCTTAATGTATAATGTGCATTTAAGTAAGGAAACTTCTCTGGACAATCATCATGTATTTCTTAAATGTGAATATGCATCCCAAATTTTGGACTATTTTAAAGAAATATGGTGCATTTAGGAACTTGGTGATTGTTGGGGTAAAGAGGAATATATGATCATGCTAGAAGAGGTGGATTAGGCTCATAATTGGCCAAGGTTGCTTTGAATAAGGTTAAAACAAGGAGATACCCATGTTGATATTCACACCCTTTGGTCCACACCTACATTGGGATGGATTAAGCTTGAAATTTTGATGGGTAGCCAAGGGTAATCCTAGTGAAGTAGGAGGAGTATACATTTTATTAAGAGATGATAAGGGAAAACCTCTACCTATCTTAAAGCTTATGATTTTGGTGTCAAGAACAATAATATGGTAGATTCTAGGGCCATGATATCCAGGGCCTCAAGATGACTTGGAAACTAAACAAGATATCCCTTAGTGTGGAAGGAGATTCCAAGATCAACATTGATCATATGAAAAAGCATAGATGAAGCTTGTGGTTATTGGAAACTATTCTATTGGAAGCTAGAAACTTGGTGAATACTTGTTTAAATCCATCTCCTTCAAACATATCAAAAGAAAAGGTAATTATATTAGATAGACTAGGCAGATAATGGACGAAATCGTTAAATTGCTCTTAGACATCTAGCATTTGTTGGGAAGAATAATTTTTTTACATTCAACTCAATCCCTAAGTTGTGCCTCCATGCTATCAAATGTTACTTGTATCTAGATACCTTCTATACAATGATATTGAAGGGGTAGTTCAGGTTAGGCTAAGGATTTCTATATTGCTACTTAGATAAATTCCACATCTTCAATGTGTGGCATGAGCATATGCACAAAGCCTTGGAGGATATTTCTAAGATAATGAAGATAAACCTTCATGTCTTGATGCTAAATTGGATGATTCTATCCACTATGAGAATTAAGATGAGGAGGAGGTGACATAAATCCCTCCTATCAAATTCGAACAATGTTAAAAATGTCAAGGAAGTGGTAGAGGCTTTGTAAGGCTTGTGTAATTTGTCCCACCACCCTAGGATAAAGTTTTTTAGTTTATTAGTAATTCTAACACTACTTCAACTTATTACTTTAGGGTGAGGGCCACTATAATTTTCCCTACCACTAATATATCTTAAGACACCTATTGGTTTATGTTTGATGTCATTGTAGTATATTAATTTTCCCTACCACTATTGATTGAACAAAACTATACCATATATATTAAGTACTCTAGCTCAATGATCTTAAGATTAATGAAATTAGGACTAACTATATCATCATTATGCTTAGATACACCCAACATGCTAATCAAGAACCTAATTACCTTCACAACCCTATTAGCATTGTATCACTCCTATTAGGGAGGACTTGAATGGGACCAATAGATTCTTTACCTCTTACGATTGTGACTTTGGGTTTGGCATGGTCAACTTGGAGAGGTTGTGTGGCATATTCCTATAAGAGGATGAAGGGTGATAGGAGGTTGTAGGATGGCTAAAAGCATTCACATGACGATAATGTTCAAGTTTAAATTTCAAGATATGCATCATGGTCTACAAGGTTCTCTTGTTCAAAAGGTTCATCATATTCTAGACAAGGAACTCACAATCATTGGTACCAAATTCAAGACCTCCTATTACAAGTCTCCATATAGCTTTAAACATAACACCTATAAACACAAAATTTATAGGGCTTGAATACAAGCGCGCCTCCCAGTTAGGATACTTCCAAATAATTGGTGAACTCACATGCAATAAGGGAATAACACATGCATACAAAATATGTAGAAGAAAACCCTGTAGCATGACTCGTGATTAATTAAAGTTAGGGTTAGGGTTTCAATTAGGATCAGGCTTAGGGTTAGAATTGAGGTTAGGGTTAGAATTAGAATTCCAGGGTTGCTAAATTAGGGTAAGTATTAGAGCTACAATTACGGTTTGGGTTACGGCTAGAGTTAGGGTTACAATTACAATTACAAGTAGCCCGTTAGCGTTAGGGTTAGGGCTAGAGTTAGAGTTACAATTACAATTACAATTACAAGTAGAGTTAGGGTTAGGGTTATGATTAGGGTTATAAGTAGAGTTAGGGTTAGGGTTAGGGTTACTATTGTTTTCTATTTAGTTGTTAGTCCCAACTCTTTCCTTTTAAGAAGTATATCAAATCTAATGTAGTAGTAGATACTTCTACATATACAAGTTCCTGTTAGGAGAAAATATCTTTTGCCAAATTTGTATAGAGTTGTCTATAGTGTGTTCCAGGGTAACCAAATGATGTAAGTCACAATTTAGAGGGTTGAGGGATAAGTTTGTGTTGAGTTTATAGGAGGTGTTTTCTTACATAGACCAAGCTCCATAATCTAGGTGTCTCCATGTCTAACTCAAATGTTTCAACTTGGTCCATGTTATATCCAGATTAATGATAAAATTTTATATATATGGCTATGAGATCCACGATCATATCAATGTTTGGTAGAGAAAAGTTATCTAAGCTGAGGTAGATCCTTTTTTGATGTCTCAAAAGTTAGTGCAAACATGAATTCCCTTAGTTTTCTTGTTAACTAAGACCACATTAGAGACCCATTTAGGATAAGTAATAGTCTGAATGAACCCTGGACATCCAAGAGTTTATACAATTCTTCTATGACCACGAGGGCTACTTGGGGGTGCATTTTGCGTAGCTTTTATTGAATAGGTTTGGCATTGAGGTGAACCACAAGATGATGCATGACTTTAAAGATGGAGTCTCAATGCATATCACCATAAGACCACATGAAGAAATCAACGTAATCTTTAACATGGTGACATGGTTATATATGCCTTCTTTGATGTCAAGGTCCAGTGGAGCTACTATCTTAGAGAGTTTAGGGTCTGAGCTTCTATTCACAGGTTGATGTCTATAGCATCCTCAACAAGGAGAGGGGAGTCATGTCTTGTATCTGAGTGGTATCTAATGGAAGGTGAAGTTTGTCAAATTGAGGAGCTCTTGGGAAGTGTCGATTTTTATTGTATCATTTTAATTGATCACAAGTTTCTTCTTATATCTTGTTGATATTCTGCCTAGACTATGGTGCCTTAGGACTAAAGGGTTCTTTCTTTCTCTCCAAAATAAGCATATGTAGGTGTTAAGTATGGTGGAAAAGTCTTTCTTATGATTACAATGGGGATGTGGTCTTGACACTTCATAAGTTTCATGATGGCTTCATCATTTTGGAAAACATCAAATCATAAAGGGTCGTGTTGGTCCCAATCGATAAGCTCAAGGTATTATAGGTCTAAGGAGATGGTGAGGATAGTGACCTATCATGAAAGAGGTTAGTGGTGGAAAGATCTTCGTAAGGATCATGAGTGGAGCCTACATCAATGCCATTAAGATTAGGGGAAGCATTACCAATGAGGTTGAGCTCGTATCACAATTAACATCACGATGTTCATTCCAGGGGCATAACCTAGCTAGTGAGGACAACTACTTGAGTATATCAAAAGTTACATAAATGCTGGCTTCATTTCATTCTTGATTAGTTGGCTATCACAAAAACTGTAAAATTTTCTCAATTCTTGATTAGTTGGTTGTCTCTAAAGGTTTGATTATGAAGGATGTGATAACTTGGTTTTATTATGGTTTGTTGTAATTTTTTTACATGATAGTTAGCTATTCAATAATGCCTTTAAAATACAATGACATACATTGTTATAAGTAAATTTTATAAAAATCAAATATATATTTCATCCCAATGCTATATAATTTTTGACAGTTTGTTCAAAATCTCTCCTTTCATATGATACAATCGTTTCAAAATTTCAATTGTATTTTACAGCTAAAATGTTTAAATACAGCTATTCAACACTCAAATTGAACTCAAATTTTGACAGTTTGTTCAAAATCTCTCCTTTCATATGATACAGTATTTTCAAAATTTCAATTGTATTTTACAGCTAAAATGTTTAAATATAGCTATTCAACACTCAAATTGAACTCAAATTTTGACAGTTTGTTCAAAATCTCTCCTTTCATATGATACAGTATTTTCAAAATTTCAATTGTATTTTACAGCTAAAATGTCTAAATATATCTATTCAATTCTCAATTTTAAACATAATTTTGACAGTTTGTTCAAATTATATCCTTTTATATGATATAGTCTTTCAAAATTTCAATTGTATTTTACAACTAAACTGTCAAAAATCAGCTACTAATTTCATAAACCCTAAACCCTAAATAACAATTCAAAATTTAAATTTTGATTGTATTTTACACCAAAACAAACAAGGGAAGCTTAAAACGATTGATGGGTAATCTGTAGAAGTGGAAAAATCCACTTATCTGGTGGCTGGATGGTGTCTGAACTCGGGATCCCATTTTCGCCTGTCGACTGTCACTGTTGAAAATGGGGTCTCTGCCATTTTTTTAAAAATTTAATACTTTTACAAAACGGGATCCTGTTTTATGAAACAGGATCCCGTTACATAAAACGCAATCCCGTTCCATAAAATGGGATCCCGTTTATAACGGGATCCCATATTATGGAACAGGATCCCGTTTTTGGCCTTTAGTGTTGGTGTGAACATGGTTATTACCTATCTGGTTTAACCTTTGTTGTGTGGATAACTCATATGTTCACATGTTAAGTTGACTTAGTGAGTCTACTAGATGTCTCTAGTTGTTTCTAGTTGTGTCTAGTTGTTACTAGGTGTTGATAGTTGTCTTATCCTACACATGTGATCTAGTTGGCATCCATTCCTCTAGTTGTCATATGTAATAGGAATGTGACACTTGTCACATGACTACAACATCCTAGCTCTCAACCTTGGTCTATATAACCAAGGCCTCTCATTGTATCATATCAACTAATCTTGTATATAGAATATCATTCTATCATGTTGATCTTCTTTGATTCTTGTGATTAGCTCTTAGACATCTTGATCCTGGGATAGCTACCTCCATAGCCAATCCTAACAAGGTATCAGAGCTTGTTGATTGTCTAGAGTTAGTTCATCTTTAGAAGATCTTAGATAGTGATTTTTTCTTTCTTGAAACCAAGTATGCTCTTCTCTTGCATCCCTGGATGAACTAGAGAATCAGAAAGGTTGAAAGAAATAACAGATTTTGGGAGTCTTCTTGTTTGTGATTTTAAATTGCAGGTTTCTCTTGGTGTATTTTGGAGCAAAACTAACCTCACCATTGAGATCAGAAGGGTCAAATTTGTTAAGATTGACTGTAAACTCCCCCTCTGCAGATTTTTTGTCCAAAAGGCAAATTTTTTTTAGCAGAGGGCCATTCTGCCCCCTGCATTTTCTGCTTCATTGTCAAATTCACAGAGCAGATCGATTGGGATTTTGTCTATTTTGGTGAGATTTGGCCCAGATCTGGCCTTTGCAGACCAACTTTTTGTTGTTTTTGCATTCATCTGGCCTTTGCATTTTTCTTGGTAAACAATAATATCCCAGTGATCAAATCCCTCAGATCGGTGGTCGTTGATTTGCAATCCGTGGCAAATCAAACTTGGATTGTTTGACGCAGCAGCTGTCCCAGGTGGTCATTTTGTATCGGGCGGTCTCCACTTTCATCGGTGACGGTGCAAAAGCAATCGGCAGTCAAAATCTTCTCCGTGTAGCAGATCTAAACCACATCAGGGTCTTCGGCGGTTTCTGTTGCAAAGTCCATAGCTTTGATAGGCGACTGGCCGGCATACATTTCATTGTCGACAACATACATATTATTGTTGACCATAGATATTTCATCGAATTTTCCACCGGCAAGAGTTAGCAGTAGTCGACCAGTTTCTACCTCCTCAGCATTCAAAACATCTCCTCCGGCGAATATTATTGATACATCGGTATCCTTAAATTGTTGGGTATTCTTTTCACTCCTATGAAAGGTCTTTTGTTTGCTAGCAATCCAAATCTCAGCAGTCTTCATAAATTCCATGGCAATCACATCCATCTCTGGCCATTTTGGCAGTTTTGGCAGCGATCTGAAACCTTTTCCTGCAGTGGTCTTTTATTCAGCATTTTCTATCAGCATTGGCGGTAGTTTGTTTAACATAGTCAGTGCCTTTTGCATATACCACGGTGGTTTCAACGCCGACCTCCGCAGACAAGCATTGATTGTACCTTTCGATGGCTTGCCAAAGTTCGTGGCATCTTTCTGTAGTTGACATATCAGTCGGTATCTTGGCAAATCGGTCGAGGGCCATCTTGTATAGGTGGTCCTTGCATACTGGTCGGCATCTTCGAACGCAGTGACGGTCTTATCATTCAACGTTTGTTGTTACCAGTTCGGTGGTCTTTGCATTCACAGTTGGCATCACAGACTCTGACAACCATCAACGAAACAAAAGTATTAGATAGTTTGTTGCAGAACCATGGCTTTCCAATCACATCTAGCACTTGACGTTTGAATTGCAGATCTGAGGCCTCTTTGTAGCCTGCAATTTGTATGCTTGAAGATTTTGACGCTGCCAGATCACTGTGGGGTTTCAAATCCAGATTCGACCCCATCCTTATCTAATCGATTGTTCATGCTCAGTCTTTCTCCGATTTGGCGTGGATTCAAACCTTTTTTATAGACCTTTCATTGGTTTTTTGTTCGCCGGATCTGCGCTTTGTAAGAAGACACAACAGGCTTGGCACTTGTTTCCACCGGCGGCTAGTCAAAAGTGTTTGGCTTCTGCAACTGTTCATTGCTAAGCATCAACCTATCTTTGTGGGTATTCTCCAAAGATTATAGGCATTTGGTCCATATGTGGTGTTTTTTATAGACATGATCCAGGCCATTTTGCTGTCGTGGTTCATTTTTGGACGCATTTACCGTTGCTGGATGTTGTTGTTTGCAGAGTAGTTTTGGAGTCTATTGTATGCAGACTTCATTCTCAGATTGGAGCTCACAAGGATTGGCATCTACTGTTTCTGGTTCATTTCAATCTTTGCAAGTGAAGGATGTTTGTGGTACTTGTTTTTGGGCCCCATCTGGAATAGTTCGACCCTCGACTTGGCTGTACATTCGGGTCTTATTTGGTGATAAGCTTTCTAAGGATCGTCCTACATTTGTATCTTATCTGGGCCATTTAGACCTGATTCTCGACTCGTTCTTTGATCTTGGTGGATTTGCACTCAGAGTTCCAGCCTCTACTCGGTCTCTCAGCCCACGACAGCATCTGTTTAATGATTTTGGCATCTATTTTTTGGGATATTGCAACCTCATTGGTAAAGAGGAAGGGATTTTGAATGGATATTGAGTGGGCATTGTTTTACCCATGCTCTTGATCAGCCACCCTGCTCAAATCGGGACACTCTGTCCCATTTTTTTGTAAAGTGCCCAAGGAGGGGGATTTTTTCTTTTTTCCACAACTTGCACCCGGGGACTCAGATTTTCACGTTCTTATAGTTGTTGGAAAGGTGGTTCTAAGTACTTCGTCATGGTATAGGTGATTTTTCCCCAGATTGCTGTATTTTTCCAGAATTTGCCTCCAAATGACATTTTTTGCTTGATTCTTTCGACATTTTTCGACAGGGCATAACTTTTGCTCACGATGTCGAAATTGAGCAAATTTTTTTTTGAAATTGATCAGAAAAATGCAAGGAATCTGATGGTACAGGTAATTTTTTGTTTTGGTAAGCCATTTTCTCAAAAAAATTGTAAAATCGTCATATGTTATAAATGGTCGATTTTGGTTTCCCCATTGACACCATTGTACTCAATCTTGTATTTCTTTTTGGGGGGGGCATATTTTGCAGCATTATTTGTTCTAGGGGTTCAATAGTTTGTGTCATTTGTTTGAGGTTTGTAAGGCATTCATGGTCAATGTCTTCATTGTCCACCTCATGACATCAACTCATTCAGTCCTTGTTTTGGACATTGCATGCATCCATTGAATGCACTTGTTGATTTGTAAATGCACTGAGATAAAGTGTCACATACTGTATTTGTAGTTTGGGGATCTTGCACATCATGTTGTGCCATTTTTGTACTCGCACTACTTATAAAGTGCCATGGGGGGTTGTGTTAGTGCCTTGTTATTTGCCATCACAATCTTGTCTAGTGAGTGTCCCTCCATGACAACATTTTCAACCTCATGCGTGTGTGCCTTGTTATTTGCACACCCTTTACCAAGTTGCAGGTTCTACTATGTGCAACTTCTGATGTTGCTTCTTCACCTTCTTGCACTACATTGTGACACACAGTTTTAGTGGAGCTGCCATACCTCTCCCATGTCAACATTATGGGGGGTATCATACTACATGTGCTAATGCTTCCTTGGTTTCGCTTGGAGTGAACTATGTATCCAGTTTTTGTTCCTATATACTAGGTGGATGCAACGGCTGGTTACCCATGCATTTCGGTGAGATGGAACAGATACCATATAGATACTCTTGCATTCTTGTGGAGGCAACCTTCTACCTTATTCAGATGATCAAAGTTCTTGAGACTATTGGCACCTGTATTTTCAACTATCAGATTGGTTGAGTAGTGTCGTTGGGGTCACTCGTACAGATTGATGTGCCATTTGCATCTTCGACTATCAGATGGTTGTCACTCATGCAGATTTTTTGTCTCCTTGATCCTGATCTTCATCCTATTTTCAGTGAAGGTTTTTCAGCAGTGTAGCAGTTCTTCGGCAGTTGTTTGCAATTTTTTTTGTGCTTCAGTGGAGTTCTTCATGTGTATCTTCATGTTCCTAATCTTTTTGGGGGCTTCTTAGTCCTCCTTTTATCTCCTATGGGGGGGATATCTTTTGTATCTTTATGATGGAAGTAGTCCTTAGGGGGTCATGTTGAGTCCTCCTTCCTTTCTTCCTTCACTTTTCTCTCTTTTGGAGAGGAGTTTTTCCCATGAGGTTTTCTCCTTTTCTCCGCTTGTGAGAGATCTTTTGTACATGGGTACCTAACATGGCCTTGTTGCCGAGACCCATCCTTTGCATGTTTGCATTTGTTTGTTCCTCCCTAAGTTGCACTTAAGGGGGGTGTTGGTGTGAACATGGTTATTACCTATCTGGTTTAACCTTTGTTGTGTGGATAACTCATATGTTCACATGTTAAGTTAACTTAGTGAGTCTACTAGATGTCTCTAGTTGTTTCTAGTTGTGTCTAGTTGTTACTAGGTGTTGATAGTTGTCTTATCCTACATGTGATCTAGTTGGCATCCAATCTTCTAGTTGTCATATGTAATAGGAATGTGACACTTGTCACATGACTACAACATCCTAGCTCTCAACCTTGGTCTATATAACCAAGGCCTCTCATTTTATCATATCAACTAATCTTGTATATAGAATATCATTCTATCATGTTGATCTTCTTTGAATCTTGTGATTAGCTCTTAGACATCTTGATCTTGGGATAGCTACCTCCATAGCCAATCCTAACATTTAGGTTCGGGATCCTGCGAAAAAATAGGATCGCATTTTTTCTTTTAGGCTCGGGATCCCGAAGCAAAACGGGATCCCGTTTTATAGAAACGGGATCCCATTTTTGGTTCCCTGATTTCGAATTTTTTTCTAACTCTGAAACTTCCACCTTAAGTGGACACAACTTCTTGCATTTACCCTGGTACTTACTGCTGCTTGTTATTAACAATGTGACCAATATTATATGAAACATTGTTGAGTGCCTTCTTCCACTCTTGGAGCATTTGTGAGGTGTATCTACCCTTCTTTTCATGCTGCGAAAATGCATCCCCATAGACTCCTTTTGCATATCGGACATCATTAGGCTGAACATGGTAGAAAATAGGAACAATTTTAGTGCCTGTTTTGACCATAAATGACAGCTCTGCTAGACACCATGCGGATTGTACATAATTCTGGGAAAATATGGCTATATGAAGCGAAGCACTGCACATTGCTGCTTCTAGTTCTCTGGGCAAGGAATCCCCCAATTCAAGCTCTTCGAAATCCAGAAAAACTCTGAGTCCCATCCCATTGAACATTCTATAGAGTGGTGGCCAGGGTGTGTTTGACATCGGGACCGCGATGATTAATGAATACATCATACGACAGCCTCCTCGTTTGTGGAGATGATGCAGCACAAGTAGATGGAGATGGCGCGAGTCCTTGAAAAGCATTTGTAACCTCATTCTCTGGTTGACTACTAGTGATAGATGTAGATGCCATAGAATTGGATTGAGTTGAACACAGACAAAAGAAAGAAAGAAAACCAATTGAAACAGGATGAAAACAGGGCTCTCACTGAGGGTGTAGCAAAAGTAGATGGAGATGGAGCAATTCCTTGGGAAGCATTTGTATGCTCAATTTCCCCAGTGTTACAACTAGAAGTAGAAGTAGATGCCATGGAATTTGATTTCAACTTTGACAGGAAGAAACACTAAAAATAAACTGGAATGAAAGTAGCTTTCTTGTTGAGGAGCTGAAGTGCTAAGTATTTGTGAGAGGAGACGATGTACTAATAAAGATAAGTGACCAAACTGTTATGTTGAGTGGCTGACAGATTGTTTTTCCTTACACCAGAAGGGTCCCAGAGGAGAGATGTGCAAACATAAAAGTCAATTACACCACAGTATGCAATGCTTAAAATTAGTAGACACGGTTTGCCTCGAGGAAGGAATCCTGTGTGACCATCACGATCATGGTAGACACCATCCCAAAAATGTTTTGATTACTTGTACCATAATTAAAGACAACACAGAATCTAACTGTTTTAGATTTCATTTTATCCCATCCACTCTCTCCTTACGCTTGTTGACACGGGTATTTCTGTAGACACATCTGAGAGGAGTGTAGGATCACTTTATAAAAGAAATCATGGGGTTGCGTAAGGAATCTTGTGCAACCATCATGATCACGCTGTACACCATGACATAGATCTTTCTCACTTACAATAACAATAATTACATTAATTAAAGACATCAGAATCTAACTGTTTGGATTTGAACTTTACTTTATTTCATCCACATTCATCTTTATGCTTGTTTACATAGGGAGAGGGACCTATAGTGGGTCACCCTAACTTCACCCTTGCCCTTGGGGTGCCACGCTATCTGTGATAAAAATTTTTTTGCCTCTGCCATGTAGATAATGACATGGACTTCCTAAATATTTTGTTTTGCACCGTGGAAATTCGATTTGCCACATGGACGACATGTGTGTTTGGTAGGGTCAATTTTTTGGCTATTTTTTACCGCCAACCGACAATCAGAGAACTTACCTTGGTGGCGGGAAGTGATTATGAGTTGTGCTCAATGTGGCATTGGAGCAACTCGCCACCTTTTCATCACACACTCTCGCATTTACACACCTAAACTCCCGCAATTACTTCCCTATAGATGCATTTACTCTACTTCCCTCTGCATTTCACTGGTTATTGTGCCTTGCATTTTCATAGTTATGGAGTGTTCAATGCTCCCATCCTTCACACTCAACAAACCCTTTCATGCCATTACCGACTCTGCGCTCCGCATTTGGTCATTGCAGATGGCACTGAAAGTGGGTCACCTTGGCTCTGTTTAGCTAGTCTTCGTGCTCCAAAGAGCTCGGCTTTGGCGACGGCTCCGCTGGTTTCTCCTTCTACTCATGGCTTCACTCGTTTTTCTTTTGACCCTAGTAAGGATATTTTATCCTACTAAGGCAATGATCTTTCTAGCTTGAAAAAAAAGAGGATTTATTTATTTTTTTCTCATTTTCGTTGCATTTTGTGGTCGTAAATGGAATGTTCTTTTCATTTTCCATCTGCTTGTAATGATTAGGCTTCAATATTCAAATGGGTTTACTATTTATGCACGGGTACTAAGTCTTGATTCAATGTTTCGAAATGGGTTTTTTTCCATTCATTATTGTCTGTGGTTGTAAGGTTATTTTTGTTTTCTATTTGGTTGTAGTCATGACAGTTCGGTGTTGAAAAGGGGTTATTGTTTGTTCATGGGTATTTCATTTAGGGATTCAAAATGCTTTGGCTTTGGCGACGACTCCACTAGTTTCTCCTTTCGCTCATGGCTTCACTCGTTTATCCTTCGTCCGTGGTAAGGATATCTTATCCTACTAAGGCAATGATCTTTCTAGCTCAAAAAAAGAGAGGATTTATTTGGTTTTTTCTATTTTTTGTCATATGGTTTATGCATGCAATATCTCGGTTTGTTTTTTCTATTTGCAATGGGATTTCTTCCATATATTGCTATCAGTGGTCATAAATGGAAGGATCTTTTCATTTTCAGTCTGGTTGTAATCATTAGGCTTCGATATTCAAATGGGTTTATTGTTTATGCATGAGTATTGAGTTTTATTTTGTTAAATGGAAGGTTCTTTTCGTTTTGTATCTGGTTGTAATCATGAGGGTTCCGTGTTAAAATGGGGTTATTGTTTGTCGATGGGTATTATGATTTTTTCTATCTGTAACCATAAACAAAAGGTTCTTATGGTTTTTTGACTTTTTGTAATCACTATTTCTAATCATGAGGGTTTGGTATTAAAATGGGGTAATTTTTTATCCATGGGTATTCAATTAATTTATATTTTTGTGCTTGCAGTGGGATTTTTTCCATCTATTGCTATCAGTAATCATAAATGGAAGCTTCTTGTGGTTTTCTCACTATTTGTAATCATGAGGGTTCGGTATTAAAGTGGGGTTATGTTTTAGCCATGGGTATTCAATTATTTTATATATATTTTTGTTTGAAATGGGATTGTTTCCATCTATTGCTGCCTGTAATCATAAATGGAAGCTTCTTATGGTTTTCTCACCATTTGTAATCATGAGGGTTTTGTATTAAAATGGGGTTATTGTTTATCCATGGGTATTCGATTGTTTTATATTTTTTTTTTTTTGCAATGGGATTTTTTTTCATGTATTGTTGTATGTAATCATAAATGGAAGGTTCTTATGGTTGTCTCACTGTTTGTAACCATGAGGGTTCGGTATTAAAATGATGTTATTCAATTATTTTATTTTATTTTGTTTGCAATGGGATTTTTTACATCTGTTGTTGTCTGTAATCATAAATGGAAGGGTCTTATGGTTTTTTCACTGTTTATAATGATGAAGGTTCGGTATTTAATTGGGGTTATTGTTTATCCATGGGTATTCACTTATTTTCTATTTTTTGCATTGGGATTTTTTCCATCTATTGTTGTCTGTAGTCGTAAATGGAAGATTCTTTTGGTTTTTAGGTTGGTCATGAGGGTTCTATATTCAAATGGGGTATTCTTTATCCATGTCTATTGATTGTTTTTTTGGTTCCAATGGTTTTCTTCCATCTTTTGTTGTCTGTGGTCGTTAATGGAAGGTTGTTTTGTTTTGTGTCTCATTGTAATCATGATGGTTCTATATTTCTTTAACTTTGTGGTGGAATGTCTAGTTCAATGCTTAAGGCTCTTTGTTTCTTTAACTTTGTACTGCAGAGATTCAAAGGATTCCAAATGTCAAAACTGGTGTTCAATGGTGTTTGTTGTAACACTTTATCTACTTTACGAGTAGTATTTATCAACATAACTTAATGGTCATTTTTTGTGTTTCGTAACACATTTATTAGTTTTGGAAAATGCAAAATTTTGTTCAAGCATCATTGTGACTCTTTAATTTAAGTTACAAATTTTAGTTTGCAATTTGTAATTCTAGAAAATGGAATGACAAATGTTTTAATGGTGGCAAATTTTTTTTAGAAATGCATGTTTAGTTTAGTTTAATATCATATTGAATACCTTTTAAAGCATGTTTACTTGAAAATTCAATCTGCGATATGTCCTCTTTTCATAGTGGGTCACCCTAACTTGACCCATCCACCTAGTGCACCACGTCATCTGAAATTAAACAAATTTGCATCTACTTCTTGGGGTTACTGTTTATCCATGGGTATTCAATTATTTTATATTCGATGATGTGGACACCCTAAATATTTCGTTATGTTGTTCATGAGTCTTATCTCTTTTATCTATACATAGACAAACATATGTGTGTGTGTGTACACATAAAACCAAAAGAACCTTCCATTTATGACCACAGACAACAATAGATGGAAAAAATCCTATTGCAAATAGCAAGAACCAAACCAAGATATTTCACACTATGTCCTAGTACTGAAAGATATTTTGCAAAATTTGACACTATGCCCTAGTAGTGAAAGATATTCTTTAATTTTTCATCCACACATATCAAATAATTGATTCTCATCCTAGAGCATTCAAGGAGCAAGCAATAGAAAAACTCTTGGATATGGTCAAGTAAGAACTCAGAGGAGAAGTCTATAGTCATTGAATCAACTAAGATGTTCAACTGGATTCTAGATAGAGTAAAAATTCTATATCAAGTACAAAACTGAGATATTGAATGCATAAACCATCTAGGACAAAAATATAGAAAAAAATTCCCATTGCAAACAACAAAAACCTAACTGAGATATTTGTCTACATAATCACATTCATATAGTTGTTGTGCACTTGATTCTACTAGAACTTATAGCCTAGGATATTTCCTATAGTAGAAGGGTCCATCCCATTATTTCAAACTTGAACTTACCTTTTCAAAAATCAAATTCCAATTTTGGCCAAATCTGCCCCTTGATTTTCCTACTTTGAGCTAACTAACTACACATTTTGTAAAAATTGACAGTATGTCCTAGTAGTCAAAGATATTCTTTAATTTATCATCCACACACATCAAATAATTGATTCCCATCCTAGAGCATTCAAGGAGCAAGCGATAGAAAAACACTTGCATAGGGTCAAGTCTAAACTTAGAGGACAAGTCTATAGTCATTGATTCAATTAAGATGTTGGACTAGATTCTAGATAGAGTAAAGATTCTATATCAATTACCAAACCTAGATATTGCATGCATAAACCATATGACAAAAAATAAAAAAACCAAATAAATTCTCTTTTTTTTCAAGCTAGAAAGATCATTGCCTTAGCAAGATAGGATATCCTTACTAGGGTCGAAGGATAAATGAGGGAACCCATTGCAAACAATAAAAACAAAAAAAAATCCCATTGCAAACAATAAAAAATATTTTAATACCCATCGATAAATAGTAACCCCATTTTAATACCAAACCCTCATGATTACAAACAACGAGAAAACCATAAGAACCTTCCATTTATGATTACAGACAGCAATAGATGGAAAAAACCCATTGCAAAAAAATATATAAAATAATTGAATACCCATGGATAAACAATAACCCCATTTTAATACCTAGAGCATATATTATGTTATGAACAAATATATATACACATATATTATGCATATGCATATGCATAAGTATGTATATATGCATATGCATATGTATGTATATATTACATTATGAATGTAATTAGATAAATAATAACCCCATTTGAATACTGAACCCTCATGATTACAACCAGACAGAAAATGAAAAGAACCTTCCATTTATGAGCATATTAAACACTCTCACATATATGTATATAAATATATGCATGTGTATGTATATATATATATGTGATCATGCGTATGTATGTTTGTAAGAACATGTGTATAGATATATGCATCCACAGTCAGAGGTGTAAGGCACTCCAATCAAGCAGTCAAAAAAAGAGGACACAAAGTTAACATTTCAGACCACACAAGCATTCAACCAAGTCAATCAACCTCTCCATTATTTCCTTTTGTTATACATTTCTTATGTCATATATTTTTCTACTTAGTTGTTTTACAAACTTAATTGTCCTACAAAACCATGATGTATTAAACTTTGTATGTGTATAAACCATGTCAGTTGTATTTATGTTATGCAAATCCTTGTAAATCGTTTATGTATGCCACCTAATATGATGAGTAAAATAGTAATGAAGTAAACAAAAATGATGTGTACATTGATTGGTGCATATTTGTGCTATTTTTAGAAATATTTTGACTATTAATTGAATCAATTACAAATAACAACTAGCCCCACTATGGTGAACTCCTATAGTCATGATATAAATGAATGAAAATCCTATCAACTAGGACTACATTTTAGTAGAGAACTAATCTACATGAACAAACCATTCTACTAGAGAAGTGCATTGGGGAGACTTGCTTACCCAAAGGCATTTTGGGTTGAGATATGTTGTAGTCTACAAACCAAACCAATTTGATGATAACTACAACATAGCTTAACACTAAAAATGCTTTAGCATTATTAAGACTCCTCAAAGCAGAGCTATCTCCAAAGCTTAAGTGACCCACTTTTGGTGTCATTTGCAATGACCAAACGCAGAGAGTGGAGTCGGTAATGGCGTGAAAGGGTTTTTTGAGTGTAAAGGATGGGAGCATTGAATGCTCCATAGCTACGAACATGTAAGACACAATACCCAGCAAAATGCAGAGGGAAGTGGAGTAAATGCATCTACAGGGAAATAATTGTGAGTGTTGGTGTGTAAATGTGAGAGTTTGTGATGAAAAGGTGGCGAGTTGCTCACATGCCACACAACATGCTAAGCACAACCTATAATGCCACTTCCTGCCACTGGGGTAAGTTGTGTCTGGTTGTCGATTGGTGGTAAAAAATAGCTGGATAATTGACCCTGCCAAACACACGTGTCGTCCACGTGGCAAATTGCAATTCCATAGTGAAAAATGAAATGTTTAGGGAGTCCACCTAATTGCACACATGTTTGAGTATAAATGCATATGATTAAAATGAAGACATGCCATCTATAATAGTGAAGAATGCGAAACCCATGTCGACCTTGAAAGTTAGGTTGCACCACTATCGTGCCCTCAACATATCATTGTACACAAACAAGTTTTATGTTGACCATTGGATGTTTACAAAATGCAAATCATTGACATATGTCAAACACATATCTAAAATTCCCTTTCATTAATTTGATTCAAAATACAAATTGTGGTATGACAAAATGTAAAAAAATGCCTCCCTAGGCTGTAATTTCAAACTTGTTTGTGTTCAATGATTGGTTGCTATCAATCTCATTCAAACCATGCTAGAAAAACTAGTGGACTCAAAGTCACAGAGCTTGTTGTTGCCTAGCTTCTTGACAAATTACTCCCAATCATGTTATCTTCCCTTGCTGGTGGACTTAGAGTGTTGCTCAAATGGGATGCACTTAGGGCTAGAAATTGAGTACTGCTCACATGGGATGGGGTTAGAGTTGGAAATGGACTATTGCTGACATGGGTTGAGATTACAGTTGGAAGTGGGGTGCTGTTCATATGGGATGGGGTTAGACTTGGAAATTGAGTACCGGTCACATGGGATGGGGTTAGAGTTGGAAGTGGGGTACTGGTCACATGGGATGGGGTTAGACTTGGAAATTGAGTGTTGGTCACATGGGATGGGGTTAGAGTTGGAAATTGAATGCTGGTCACATGGGATGGGGTTAGAGTTAGAAGTTGAGTGCTGGTCAGATGGGATGGGGTTATAGTTGAAGGATAGATAGGGATATCAATGTTCACCATCTCCCTAAACAATGTATGATTTTTTGGCAAAGGGTTTAAGGGGTTGCTTAAATGCCTTTTTCTCTCTAGATCCTTCCTTGTCATTGCAAGCACATTTTCCTTTTTATCCTGCTCCTTTTGAATCATTTCTTGCTCATTTTTTTGCTCTTTTCCCTGCCTTTGTAAAAAAAATTGTTGTTCTTTTGCCTGCAATGCAATCTCTCTATCTAGTTTGGCTTGATCCTTCAATTCCTTTGCAACAATACATGCTGCCTTTCTCTCCTTAATTTACTATCTCTTTCAGAGTTTTATCTCTTGAATTTCTTTCTTCCTTTTCTCTTTTTGAATTTAAAGGTTCATGTAATCATCTATTGTTAATAGTTGGGACTGTCGGCTCAACTAAATTCCATTATCCTCTACAATCCCTAGTCTTTCCTATTGTTATATGGAGCCTAATCAGACTTAGATGTTAACTTTTCCCCACTTTTATCTGTACTGTTTCCCCCAAAATTATTTAACAGGGGTTTGGGGGCAGCACCCCCGAGACGAGGTCAAGGGGCAGTGCCCCTTGCAGGGTTCAGGGGCAACACCCCTTACGCACTCCCTGTCACAATACAGGGTGGGTTCGAGGGGCAGTGCCCTCGAAATCTCAAACGAATTTTATCATTTTATAAAGGCATCGGGAGTTATTTTTCTATTGGCCGACATAAAAAAACCATATTTTGTAACCGACATCAGTCTTGATAAAAATGGCTAAGGGTTAGGGTTTTTGTTGACATTGTATTGTAGAATTTGTAGTGGTATTGAGTTGCAAGGATTGTTGGTTGTAATTGGTTTGATTTACTGAATAATAATATTGGACTCTCTATTGGTGGATGTAGCCCGAGCTTGGGTGAACCACGTTAAAAATTGTCTCTCGCCATTATTATTTTTGTGTATTTTTCATTCCTTTGTTTAATCTTTATTTGCATTTAATTGATATCTTTAGCATGCAAATCCTAATATTTCCTTCACAATGTGAACAGACAGTTTCAAAAATTTGCTGATGCATGAATCTACTTGGGAACCCAATGATTGGATGGAATCTCCATGAATGCTATGTTCAACCTCATTGCAAATTGTCTTGGTATCTTGGCTCAAATCTGCAATATCGCCACCATCATCTTCTCCACACTCAGCATAGTAATGTACCATTTCAGGTACATTCAATGTGGGCAGTGGAGAGGGGAAGGAAAATGTGATGCCTTCTTGCTACGGATACAAATCATATCCTAAATTCATGGCTCCCTCCACCAACCATGATGGCTGGCTTGGTAGAGACAGAAGTCTAAGTCCATCTAGGCTTTGTTCTTGTTGACTTTTAGCCATGTCATCAAGTAGTTGATCCCCCACTGTAGGTTCAAGTGAATCATGAAAACTTGTTTCCTTTCCCACTGTTTCTGCTATTGTAGGATTTGAAGGACCATCTGCAATGCTTGATAGAAATGTGTTGGCAACTTCCACTTCTGACACATCGAGCCCAGAAAGACTAAGGATGTTCTGCACTGCAAAAGCACCATCATGCATGTTGAACTGAAAAGTTTTGCTAGGGTGCATGTCCTCCATTAGAGAATATGGATTGAGGGGCCATATACCTGTTCTTTTAAATCCAACAGTGATGCTTGAAACTATGAGTGCTTTCTAAAATGACTTGTTGCCCAATTCTACCAATTTTGCTTTTTTTATTTCTATGTTTAGAAACTTGGCCAGCCACGCTTCTCTTTCTGATTTGAAGTATGACTTGAATGCTGAAAATACACTCACATCCAATGGTTGTAATTTGTGTGAGGTGTGCACTGGTAGAGTCAGTAAATCAATACCCAAAGACCTGGCTTCTTGGATGGTTGTCACAGCTATGTGGCTGCCATGGCCATCAAATATGAGCAAGTGCCTATTTGTCGGTGATACTCCACCTGGAACTAATTGTGCAAAATGATGCAGCCAATTCATAAACAACTCTTTAGTCATCCAAGCGTGGGGTTGGGTAGCCATACGCAAACTCAGTTCCCAGCCAGCAATGTAGTTTTTAAGCTACTTTTTCCCTTTGAAAAGGTAGAAGCCCGGTATGCTCTATCTAACAACATTAACACAACATAAAATTGTTATCCATTCCCTACTCTTTGGAATTATGTATGAGACGCTTCTGATACCTCTTTTGGCCAAAACCCACATGGCAACATTTCTCCCAGCCTAAATTCTAGTTTCATCACAATTCAAAATTTTATGTGGTTCGTATGGGTTGGCTTGATACGCTTTGGACAATGTGTCATATAATGCAACAACAACATCCTGAGGTTTAAAGCTCTATCTCTATCCTGTTGGGAATTAAGGTGTCTCAACCTTGGTAATTCCTTGCATTATTTATGTTTGTATTTATTAATTAATTGCCTATGTTGTAAATTAATTGTAAATTCCATATTGTCATATTGTGGGATGTGGCACGGTGATGTGTCATCCTACATGGAAGATGACAACTTGTAATTTTGTCCTCACATGAGGAGATAGGCATCCCACTTTGTGGTAGTAGCATTTTGCCATGTGTCGGCATCTTGGATGTTGTGTAAGGGAATGTTTGACCGAAACGGTTATGATAGATTCCTATGATGAAGTTATGACATGTAAGAGTCAGAAATAGAAGCTTGTAAGATAGGTGAAGACATGTGTCATGAAGCATCTTTGAAAAATGCATATTTGGGCGCCCCAAGGTGGACTATGACATGTTGTAAGAGAATATGCTATTTATAGCCTGTGTATGACAGATTCTCTTACAGCTATAAGTTGTAACTGCTATGACAGATTCTATGACAGTCGTAAGTGTCGTAAGAGCATCTGTCATAGCCTATTTTGGAAATAGGTGACCTCTTTGGGATGGGAGCTGTGGACAAGTGTCAGGCACATTCTACAATGTTGACCAAGTATCCTTAGGCATGGGTTTTGGGCCATGAGGCCAAGTTGAACGCACATTCCATGTTTAGACCAATATTGCCTTGTATATTCTATATAAATAGGTGCTTGGATGAGGAGATGTATTATAGGTTTGAAAGGTATTGTTATGCTGCTAGTTTGTCTTCAGATGCGAGTGTCGAAGACTCCTGAGAGCTTGCATTGAAAGTGTTTTGTAGTGTGGGGTGTTTCACCTGATAAGGGTTTTCCCCACATATATCTTGTGTCTCTCTTCTTTTGTCTCACCTTCTCTGTTATGCGATTGTTGTAATATCTCATGTTAATGGTTTAATGTTGCTGTAATAGTTAGGATAAATTTGAATTTGCACTCTCCTCCCCTCATTAGATTAGTGTAGGAAGTGTTTTCCACACACCTAGCTTCCTTTCAGTTGGCATCAGAGCGTGGCCAGTTTTTGGTTCTACCTACTGGGTAGGGGTTTTTTGAGCTAATCTTAGGTTGAGTGGGAGTCTTGTGCAGAGTATTCTATATCTTATTGCAGAAAGGAGATGGCAACCACATCTGGATGGTTAGAGGTTGATAAATTCAATGGCACTAATTTCGAGTTGTCAAAATTGAAGATGGAGGACCTAGTTGGTCGTGACCTATGGGAAATGGTACCCAGTGTAAAACTTGCATAAAACCTGCAGCAATGCAACAAGCTAATTGGGACCTCAAAGATCAGAAGGCTAAGGGTCTCATTAGACTCTATTTAGCTGACTTTGTTCTGTTGAACATCCATGAGGAGAAGACAACGAAGGATCTTTGGAAGAAGTTGGGTGGTGTTTATCAGGCCAAGTCCTTAGTGAACAAACTCTTCCTGAAAAAGAAGTTGTTTTCTCTGAAGATGAAAGATGGAGGATCTGTTGCGGATCACATGAATGCTTTCAACATGATCATTGCACAGTTGACATCTTTGGGTGTGAAAATGGAGGAGGAGGATCGTTGTATGACCCTGCTTTATTCTTTGCTAGATTCGTGGGATGGATATCGGAAGCACCACTACCACCTTTAAGATGGAAGATGTGGTGTCTTCATTGTTATCTAAAGAAATGTAGAGGAAGACATCTGAATCAGCCAAAGAGGCTCTTGCAGTTCGTGGAAGACCCAAGGAGAAAGGGAAGAAGAAAGACAAGAAAGCTTAGAAGGGTAGATCCAAATCCCATGGGAGATCCAAATATCCTGGAAAGTCCAAGGCTCTTTGTTGGAACTATGGTAAAACTGGGCATTTCTGAAAGGAATGCAAAGAGGAGAAGAAGAAGAAGAAGAAAGCTCCTGATTCAGATTCTGACAAGTCACAAGATGATGGTGATGCCTTCATCGCAGCCCTGTCCACCCATGCATCTGATGATGTGTGGTTGATTGATTTTGGTGCATCATTCCACATGATCTCGCATTGAGACTGGTTCACGAAATATGAAGAGTTTGATGGTGGAAGGGTGTACCTTTGTGATGACTCTCATTTGTAGATTGTTGGTCATGGAAGAGTCTCAATCCGATTCCCTGATGGACGAGTGAATTATCTCTTGCCTCTAGATGTTGATTGTTGAGTTCAGTTATGTCTGCCTATGAAACTTGAGGTATTCCTTCTTCCAGTTAGTACTTTTGTTCTTGCTTTTATCAGGGGACCTCATTGTTATCTCCTAGCTCAGGGGGTGGACCTCAGGGTTCCACATGGTCGGGTGGAAGAGCTTAATCCATTGGTTTTCTTTGGCATCTTGGTTCGTGACAAATGTGTTCCTTCTAGTTTCTGATCTGCCACTGCATTAGTAGATTTGTTATATGCTTCTAGAATTGTATAACCATGACTTATATTGTAATTTGTTGTAATCAGTCAAGAAGCCTTGTAATTATGTAATCATGTATTTGATCTCATTTGTACTTATGCACATTTTGTAAATGAAAGGTTGTAATCTTTCTATGATGTAACAAGACTGCTTATGGACATTTATGATGTAATATGTTGTTAATAATCTATGCATTATTAATGCAATTATGTTCCCTAGAGATGTTAGTGTATTGAATGGTTTTAATGATGTTACTTCCTCTAGTGATTAATGCATTTACTTGTTTAAAAAAAAATTGCATTTTATTGCTTAGTTTTAACCTAACTCTCTAGGGTTGCATGATGGGGCATTACATTTGGTATCAAAGCTAGGTTTAAACACTAGGTACTCTGGTTAATAATAAGCCCATTATGTAACCTAGTGCTTAAACTCTGTAGAGTAAATTTTACCCCTATTGTTTTCCCTATCATGCTTATAGAATTGTCCTTTGGTGTTGTAGGTAGATGCCTAGAGGTAGAGGTCGAGGTCATGGTAGAGGTAGGGGTAGAGGGAGAGGTGGTGGTGGTACACCTCCTCCCAGTTCCCCTCATGAGAGTGCTCATGAAGGCGGGAGTCAGAATATGGAAGAACAGGGTCAGCCTGAGGGAGCTCAGTTGCGTTAGTTACTTGAGGAGACCCTTGCTCATCTAGGTCCCAGACAAGAGGTTGAGCATCCAGGAGAGGGACAGGAAGTAGATTAGCCAGAACCTAGGGAAAGAGAGAGATCACCTAGGAGGAGAGAATTAATAGCTAAACAGGAGGCCACCTTAGCCAGCCACATGAGAGATCTTCTGAGGGCACGTCCTCCCACCTTTGATGGATTTGGTAGTGGTTTGGAAGCAGAGACCTGGTTACTGGATTTGGGTAGGTGTTTTGCCATGCATCTGTATGGTAGTAAAACCAAGGATAGATGTGCTATCTTGCATCTCAGAAGTTTTTCTTCAACTTGGTGGCATTTAGAGGAGCAAAAGTTGCACTTGGACATTAGTATTGTTTCTTGGGAGTTATTCTTAGAGAGGTTCGGAGCTCGCTTCTTGTCAAATCATTGGAAGCAGCACCATGTAGATGAGTTCCATGAGATGAGGCAGATGGCCATGTCAGTGGAGTAGTATGAGCGTAGATTTTATGAGCTCAAATAGTATGCAGGCATCAGAGATGATGAGACTATGTTAGTATAGAATTCTATCAGGGGCTTGAATGCCCAAATCAATGGAGGGGTTCGTGTCTTCGAACCTAAGACTATGGAGGTAGCAGTGGAAAAGCTCGGTCAGTAGAGGAGAATTGGCGATGGCACTTGGAGGGCATACAGGTGTGCATATTGGTAGTGCACCTTCTGCAGGTTTCAATTCTCATGGTGGTCACACTCAGGCATCAGGTTCTCATAGAGTTTATCATGCACCCTCAAAGGGTGGATAGCAGTAGCAATAGCAGAATTCTCAGGTCAAACCGAAGAATACTCAATCTCAACAGGGTAATAGATTTTAGAATAGGAAAGATCGATCTTGGCAGAGGAATAGGAGTAACCGTTTTGATCAGCCAGCTCAGAGTACACAGTCTGCAGTGAGCAGAGGGAGTTTTCAGTAGTCTAATGCATTTCAGAGCAGCGAAGGTTTTGGTAGAGGCATAGGTTGTTTCTCTTCCAGCCAACAAGGCCACATAGCTAGACATCGTCCTTAGAAGAATACTTTAGTATTTGGACATAAGCTGGCAACTTTAGAGCTAACTGTAGGTGATGTAGTCAGATCACATAGAGTTTTTGCAGTGGTTGATAACAGCTAGGTAGAGCATCAAGGCACAGTGACAAAGACTTCTAGATTTATACGAGGTATTGGTTTTTCTATTCTTTTCGATTCTGGTGCTTCTGACTCGTTCATTTCTCCTTCTCTTGTGGAATGTTGTGGTCTAGTGGTAGCAAAGCAGGATGTTAGGTGGCTGGTTGAGTTAGCATCTGGGGCTAAGGTTGCAGTTGAGTCTCTAGTGCATGGTTGTGAGTTAAGGATTGGCCCTCTATCTACCACAATTGATCTATGCATCCTACCCCTTGGTTCATATGATATAGTTCTGGGTATGGATTGGTTAGATGCTCACCGGGTGGTAATAAATTGCCGACATAAGTCAGTAAGGTGTGTGGATGATTCCGGTAGAGAGGTGGAGGTAGTTGGTATCCAGAGACCTATTTCCCTACGTATGATCTCTACTATATAGCTTAAGAGGTGTATGCGTCAAGGATGTCAGCTTTTTGCAGTGACAGTTAATGACTTAGAGATGGAGGAGAGTTGAGAGATATCTCTTGATGATCACCCACTTCTTAGAGAGTATATTGATGTTTTTCCTAGTGAGATTCTGGGGATGCCACCTAAGCGTGACATTGACTTCAGGATTGATCTTGTTCCTGGCACAGAGCCTATCTCATGAGCTCCACATTGGATGACCACTCAAGAGTTTAAGGAGCTTCGATTGTAGTTGGAGGAGTTGTTAGCCAAGGGATTTATTCGACCTAGTGTTTCTCCATGGGGAGCACCGATGATCTTTGTGAAGAAGAAGGATGAATCTTTACGGCTATGTATAGACTATCAACAACTTAATATGGTGACAGTGAAGAATAGGTATCCCTTGCCATAGATTGATGATCTGTTTGATCAGATTAAGGGAGCTAAGGTGTTTTCAATAATTGACCTTAAGTCAGGATATCATTAGTTGCGCATCTTTGAGGTGGATATACACAAGACAACATTTCGCACCCATTATGGACATTGTGAGTTTACAGTTGTACCATTCAAGTTGACGAATGCACCTTTTGTATTCATGAGCTTGATGAATGGTGTATTTTGCACCTATCTTGACAGGTTTGTCCTTGTATTTTTAGATGATATATTGATATATTCAAGGACTATGGAGGAGCATGAGGAGCATTTGCGTCAGGTGTTGCAGTGTCTGAGAGAAAATCAACTTTATGCTAATTTGTTGAAATGTGAATTCTTTTAGATAGAGATGAAGTATCTGGCTCATGTCATTTTTGGAGAGGGTATTGCGGTGGATCCTTCAAAGATCCAAGCTATTATGGATTGGCCTGCACCTACTAATGTCTCTAAGGTTTACAGTTTTATGGGTTTGGCAAGTTACTACCATCGTTTTGTTTAGGTTTTGAGGATAGCCCACCCTATTACTTCTCTTTAGAGGAAAGGGAAGAAGTTTGTTTGATCAGAGCAGTGTCAGGTAGCTTTTCAAACCCTTAAGGAGTGATTGACTAGTGCACCTATTCTGGTAGTTCCTGATCCTACCGGGGACTTTGTTGTGTGTATAGATGCTTCTTGGAGGGTTTGGGAGTAGTACTAATGTAGGATGGTCGCGTGATTGCCTATGCATCTCGCAAACTCAAGGATCACGAGTTGAACTATCCCACACATGATCTAGAGTTGGCCGCAGTTGTGCATGCCTTGGTGAGATGGATGCATTTTCTTTTGGGAAATCGGTTTGAGCTACACGGTGATCATCGTAGTTTACAGTATATTTTTACGTAACCAAACCTGAATGCAAGGTAGAGACGATGCATGGAGTTCTTGTGCGAGTATGATTTCTAGGTGAATTATATTCAGGATAAGGAGAACGTTGTGGTAGATGCTCTTAGTCGTTGGAGGCATGAGATCTCAGCAGTCACTCTCATAGTTGATTTGAGAGGTTAGATTCTTGCAGCACTTCCTACTGATAGCTAGTATTAGGAGGTGAAGTCTAAGGTTGAGTTAGGTAAACCATTGGAGGGTAGATTTGCTAAGTACTCTCTAGATTCAGATGGTCTTTTGTGACATTTGGGTCATATTTATGTTCCTAGTTCTGAGGGCCTCCGTACCCTACTTATGTCAGAGGCACATCAGGCACCCTATTCTGCTCATTCGAGTGTCAAGAAGATGCATGCAGATCTTCGTCATCTATACTTTTGGAGTGGTATGAAGTGGGATATTGCTGATTTTGTGTCAAGATGTCTTGAGTGTTAGAGGGTGAAGGCGGAGCACCAGCACCCTGCAAGACTTTTACAGCCCCATCTTGTTCCAAAATGAAAATGGGACATCATTTCTTTAGTTTTCATAGTTGGATTGCCGGTATCCTCCTGTCGACATGATGCTATTATGGTCACTATGGACAGGTTGACGAAGGTAGCTCACTTCTCTCCTATCCGTTCATCTTATAGTGTTTCTATGGTGGCCAGAGTATTCATGGAGGACATAGTCAGATTACATGGGATTCCTCATAGGATCATCTCTGATAGGGATCCAGTGTTCACTTCAGCCCTTTGGACTTCTCTACAGCATGCCTAGGGGACATAGCTGAACTTTAGTTTAGCATACCATCCAGAGACTGATGGTCAGACTGAGAGGGTTAATCAGGTCCTCGAGGATATGCTGAGGATGTATGTGATGGATCAACAGAGCTGTTGGGAGGACTATTTGTACCTGGTGGAGTTTGCATATAATAATGGATACCACAGCTCTATTGGCATGTCTCCATTCCAGGCTTTGTATGGTCATCCTTGCCAGATCCACTAAGTTGGGATCATCTTGAGGATAGAGTTCTTCTAGGACCAAATATGCTTAGAGAAATGGAGCAGCAGGTTGAGCATATTAGAGAGCATTTGGTGGTAGTGCAGGATAGACAGAAGAAGTATGTAGATGCTCATAGGGTCAATCGACAATTTTTAGTTGGGGATCGAGTGTTCTTGCGTGTGCGAGCACGAAAGAGTCTGATCCATTACAGAAAATGCTTTAAGCTCGCACCATGCTTTGTAGGGTTGTTTGAGGTGTTGAAGAGGATCAGTCTTGTTGCTTATCGTCTTGCTTTGCCACATAGTCTTTCACACATTCATGATGTGTTTCATGTTTCTGTACTTAGACCCTATTATCCAAATATTGGTCATGTTCTTGATTGAATGCCCTATAGGTAGAGGATGGGCAGCTGGCTTTGGAGCCCGTAGGCATTCTGCAGCACAAGAGACTCACACTCAGGGGCAGAGACGTGGAGCGGGTCAAGGTCCAGTGGGATCCTAATGATGAGACTTCTCCTACCTGGGAGGATGCTTCGAGGATGTGGAGTTATATCCCTACTTATTTGTAGGCTTCTAGGAGTAAGCCTGATTCTAGGGGGGGAGGGTGTAGTACCCCTCATTTTGGCTTTTAGACAGTTGATAGTATTTCAGTTACACTTAGATACTTTTGAGACATGTAGATGATAGACTTCTTATTTATGCTTAGTTATGCTCATCATGGATTATGGATTACTGATGTAGTTGTTGATATTTTGTTATGATCACTATGATGACATTACTGATATTATAGTATATGATGTGTTTGACATGATTAGTTAATGGTTCGATGATTATGTAGAGTAGAGTTATCATGCTTTATGTGATTGGTTGATACCTAATTGTTAGTTAGAGATGTTCATGTTATATGTCGTGCTTTTAGTGAAGGGACGGTGTAGTACTACTCATCATGAGTATCCTACTACGTTGTGAATCCCTATCACATGTGTTGTTATATATGTAATTGCTTGTATGCAACACTTTGTTTTGATGTAGGTTGCAGGTACCAGGCATCAACTCCACCTGAACTAGCAGGTCTGAGCATGCCTTTACACCAATGGATAATGTGGATGGGAGATAACATGGGGCTTCCTTTGTCAGCAAGTGTCTTCAGTTTATCGTCATCCATGTGTTTCCAGTCACGAGTATAGTTGTTGATCAGTTTGTACTTGTTTCCGGATATAGGTCACCCTTCAGTATGTGGTTGTCTTTTATTGTTCAAATCATTATTGTTGTCTTATGGTTAATCTGATAGAGTCAGGAATCTTTTTGTAATAGTGTCGTTATTTGATTTTATAGTTAATATGTATTTGTAGAATATTTTAATAAAATAATGACAAGTTAAATACAATAATAATAGTTAGTTATTTAATGAAAGAATTTAAGAAAATTCAAGTTAATGGATTTTAATAATAATAATAATGATATTTTAAAATCAAACTTTAATATCTAGTAATATATTGGTTGATTTTATCTGTCATAAGAGATATTATTTTAATTGCCATTGTTGGATTGGGTTTCAGAGATTTGAAATTATTCCTGTTAGTGGTGTTATGAATGCAATTAATTTCTAGTTAGTGGATGTCAGTAAGGGAGATTGAGGGATTTAGTAATTGATGGTCTGGGTCTATTTTTGAGGTTTTCGAGAATAATATTTTGGGGGGAGAATTTTGAGAAAAGACACAAAAATTTGAGGAAAAAAAGATTGACAGAGGATGAAGGAAGGAGAGGCTAAGGTGATATCTCTAGAGAACCGGAATTGTATTCGAGGTATTTTTTATGGTTATCGCCTTTACACTAGTCATTGAAACTGATGTGTATTCAATTAGAAACCCTATGCAAATAATCTAAATATGTTAGTAATGATTTTTAATCCATTGTTCTTTCAATCCTTCTATTCTTTACCTGTAGAACCCTCTTGCCCCTTAGTTTTCACTTATCACTCAGCCAGTCTTGTTCTGTCGCATGCTCTGTAAATTACTCCTCATTAGACAGTTCTCAATCATGTTGATTCATTTTTTTGGGCATTTTTACTGAAGAGGTGAACTATCAATTTAACGCAAGTTTTGTCCATTGAATGTTTTTTTTCTGCAACCTGTATAATACATTGAGGCATCTTACCAATGTAACTAGTTTGTTTAAACCATCGAGAGTTTTACTACTTCCTACCATGACATATATCATGATCCGCTTGGAAAAATCTGTGTCTTGCCTTTCAACCCATCCATTGTAGCCACATCCAGTCGATGTGGTTAAAAATCTCTCTGAAATTAATCAAGTCTTCAGTCATCCACAAGTTTTCTCCTCATCTAGTAACATCTCTCTCTATATGTATGCCTCTATAGAGGTGACTTACCTTGCAGCAAATCCCTCTCGCTCTTTTGGCGCTGAGTTAACAATCACCATTTCTCCCTTGTGGTTGGCTCGCTCTACTATTTTTTGTGCCTCTAGATCTCCGTCGTACAGCTGTATGGGGCGAGAAAAGACCAAATTAAATTTCATGATGCAAAACCCATAGTTTGTGATTCAGGGCATTGTTATTTCCTTTAGCTTAGGTCAAATCTGATAACCTTTTTCAACTAACAAGTTTCCTTATGTAATGGCCGATTGTGTGAATTTGCCTGTTTTGTCTGAAGTTGACTGGAAGATATATAGGAGATCTTTTATATTTTCTAGTTTAGAAGGATTCTATAACATCAGTCCCAAGATAGTGTTTGTCAAGTCTATGAATTTTAGAAGGATTTAATCATTACTTGTTTTGGTTTGACATATATGTAATTGATTGAATTCTAGGTAGGGATTTGATATAGATATATTTGTGTAATTAATATTACATTACGGGTAAGTGCAAGAAGATGGGGGGCCAAAAAGTGGCCAAATTAATTTCAAAAAAAATTGGGTCAAAACGCGAGCGCGTTATAGCGCGAGCGCGTTATAATGCACTCGCGTTATTCTTTTCTTTGCATTTTTCCTTTTCCACAAAACTTTGTGCTATTTTTCATGTTTTAAATAACGCGAGCGCGTTATGTTCAACTTAAATTTTTTTATGTTTAAGGCTATTAATCATGTATGTATGTATGCCTATATGTATGTATGTATGTATGCCTATATGTATGTATGTATCTATGTATGCCTATATGTATGTATGTATCTATGTATGCCTATATGTATGTATGTATAGTGTCGAGGGTAGAGGAGGGTAGAGATGGGAGTAAGCCAGATAGGGGAGGAGAGGGGTGGATAAGGATTGAGTGATTAAGGTTTAAGGTTAAGGGTTGAGCATTTAGGGATAGGATTTAGAGTTTAGGGATAAGGGATTAGAGTTTAGGAGCTTGAGGGATTAGGGTTTAGGGTTGAGGCTTTAGGGATAGCATTTAGGGTTAAGGGTCGAGGGATTAGGGTTAAGGTAGAGTGTTGAGGGTAGAGGGATTAGGGATAGGGTTTAGGGTTGAAAGTTTAGGGTTGAGGGATTAGGATTTAAGGTATAGTTTAGTAGTTCTTGTGGATAGAGCCAGTAAACAATGGGAGATTATTTGCCTATTTCATAACAATATACCTCCCCCTTAAACCCTAAACCCTAAACCCTAATCCATCATCCCTCAACTCTAATCCCTCATCCCTAAACCCTAAATACTATCCCTATTCCTAAACCCTCAATAGACTCGATACTATACCTTAAACCCTAATCCCTTATCTCTAAACCCTCCAACCCTATCCCTAATCCTTACACCCTCCACACTCTACTTTAACCCTAATCCCTTGAACCTCAACCCTATCCCTAAACCCTTGACCCTTGAACCTCAACCCTCAACCCTCGACATCATACCCTAATCCCTCAACTCTTAACTCTGATCCCTCAACTCTCAACCCTAACCCTAAACCCTAAACACTAAACCCTCAACCCTCAACGTCAAATCCTAATCCCTCAACCCTTCACTCTAATCCCTCAACTCTAAACCCTATCCCTAAACCCTCAACACTATACCTTAAACCCTAATCCCTCAACCCTAACCCTAAACCTTATCCCTAAACCCTAATCCCTCATCCCTCAACCCTAATCCGTCATCCGTCATCCTTCAACTCTAATCCCTCATCCCTAAACCCTAAATGCTATCCCTATTCCTAGACCCTCAACAGGCTCGATACTATACCTTAAACCCTAATCCCTCTACCCTTGACACTCTTATTTAACCCTAATCCCTTGACCATTAACCCTATCCCTCAACCTCAACCCTCAACCCTCAACCCTCAACCCTCAACTCTCAACATTAAACCCTAATTCATCAACCCTAAACCCTAATCCCTCAAACCTAAACCCTATCCCTAAATCATCAACCCTCAACACTATACCTTAAACCCTAATCCCTATCCCTCAACCCTTAACCCTTAAAACTTAAACCCTATCCCTACACCCTCAACACTTGACACTATATCTTAAGCCTTAAACCCTCATCCCTAAAGCCTTAACCCTTAATCCTTAAACCTTCAACCCTAAACCCTATCCCTAACCCCTCTACCCTTGACACTCTAACCCTAACCTTGACATTAAATGCTAATCTGCCAACCCTAAGCTCTAATCCTAAACCCTCAACCCTCAACACTATACCTTAAACCCTCAACCCTCAACCCTAAACCTTATCCCTAAACCCTAATCCCTCAACCCTTAACCCTAATCCATCATCCCTCAACTCTAATCCCTCATCCCTAAACCCTAAATGCTATCCCTATTCCTAAACCCTCAACAGACTCGATACTATACCTTAAACCCTAATCCCTTATCCCTAAACCCTCCAACCCTATCCCTAATCCTTACACCCTCCACACTCTACTTTAACCCTAATCCGTTGAACCTCAACCATATCCCTAAACCGTTGACCCTCGAACCTCAACCCTCAACCCTCGACATCAAACCCTAATCTCTCAACTCTTAACTCTGATCCCTCAACTCTCAACCCTAACCCTAAACCCTAAACACTAAACCCTCAACCCTCAACGTTAAATCCTAATCCCTCAACCCTTCACTCTAATCCCTTAACCCTAAACCCTATCCCTAAACCCTCAACACTATACCTTAAACCCTAATCCCTCAACCCTAACCCTAAACCCTAATCCCTCAACCCTCAATCCTAATCCGTCATCTGTCATCCCTCAACTCTAATCCCTCATCCCTAAACCCTAAACGCTATCCCTATTCCTAGACCCTCAACAGGCTCGATACTATACCTTAAACCCTAATCCCTCTACCCTTGACACTCTTATTTAACCCTAATCCCTTGACCATTAACCCTATCCCTCAACCTCAACCCTCAACCCTCAACCCTCAACCCTCAACTCTCAACATTAAACCCTAATTCATCAACCCTAAACCCTAATCCCTCAAACCTAAACCCTATCCCTAAACAATCAACCCTCAACACTATACCTTAAATCCTAATCCCTATCCCTCAACCCTTAACCCTTAAAACTTAAACCCTATCCCTACACCCTCAACACTTGACACTATATCTTAAGCCTTCAACCCTCATCCCTAAAGCCTTAACCCTTAATCCTTAAACCTTCAACCCTAAACCCTATCCCTAATCCCTCTACCCTTGAGACTCTAACCCTAACCTCGACATTAAATGCTAATCCGTCAACCCTAAACACTAATCCTAAACCCTCAACCCTCAACACTATACCTTAAACCCTAATCCCTCAACCCTCAACCCTAAACCTTATCCCTAAACCCTAATACCTCAACCCTCAACCCTAGTCCATCATCCCTCAACTCTAATCCCTCATCCCTAAACCCTAAATGCTATCCCTATTCCTAAACCCTCAACAGACTCGATACTATACCTTAAACCCTAATCCCTTATCCTTACAACCCTATCCCTAATCCTTACACCCTCCACACTCTACTTTAACCCTAATCCCTTGAACCTCAACCCTATCCCTAAACCCTTGACCCTCGAACCTCAACCCTCAACCCTCGACGTCAAACCCTAATCCCTCAACCCTTAACTCTGATCCCTCAACTCTCAACCCTAACCCTAAACCCTAAACCCTAAACCCTCAACCCTCAACATCAAATCCTAATCCCTCAACCCTTCACTCTAATCCCTCAACCCTAAACCTTATCCCTAAACCCTCAACACTATACCTTAAACCCTAATCCCTCAACCCGAACCCTAAACCTTGTCCCTAAACCCTAAACCCTCAACCCTTAACCCTAATCCGTCATCCGTCATCCCTCAACTCTAATCCCTCATCCCTAAACCCTAAACGCTATCCCTATTCCTAGACCCTCAATAGGATCGATACTATACCTTAAACCCTAATCCCTCTACCCTCGACACTCTTATTTAACCCTAATCCCTTGACCATTAACCCTATCCCTCAACCTCAACCCTCAACCGTCAACCCTCAACCCTCCACACTCAACTCTAAACATTAAACCCTAATTCATCAACCGTAAACCCTAATCCCTCAAACCTAAACCCTATCCCTAAATCATCAACCCTCAACACTATACCTTAAACCCTAATCCCTATCCCTTCACCCTTAAAACTTAAACCCTATCCGTATACCCTCAACACTTGACACTATATCTTAAGCCTTAAACCCTCATCCCCAATGCCTCAACGCTCAATTCTTAAACCTTCAACCCTAAACCCTATCCCTAATCCCTCTACCCTTGTCACTCTAACCCTAACCTTGACATTAAACACTAATCTGTCAACCCTAAACCCTCAACACTCAACACTATACCTTAAACCCTAATCCATCAACCCTAAAACCTAATCCATCAACCCTCAACCCTAAACACTATTAATAAACCCTCAACCCTTGACACTATACCTTAAACCCTAATCCCTCAACCCTCAACCCTAATACCACAACCCTCAACCCTAATCCCTCATCCCTAAACCCTAAACTCTATCCCTATTCCTAAACCCTCAACCCTTGACACTATACCTTAAACCCTAATCCCTTATCCCTAAACCCTAAACACTATCCCTCAACCCTTAACCCTTAAAAATTAAACCCTAAAACCTATCCATAAACCCTCGATGCTCAACACTATATTTTAAACCCCAATCCCTTAACCCTCAGCCGTAAAGCCTCAACCCTCAATCATTAAACCTTCAACCCTAAACCCTATCCCTAATCCCTCTACCCTCAACACTCTACTTTAACCCTAATCCCTTGACCATCAACCCTATCCCTAAACCCTCAACCCTCAACCCTCAACTCTCAACATTAAACCCTAATCTGTCAACCCTAAACCCTAATCCGTCAACCCTAAACCCTAATCCCTCAACCCTAAATCCTATCCCTAAACCCTCAACCCTCAACACTATACCTTAAACCATAATCCCTCAACCCTAAACCCTAAACCCTCAACCCTAAACCCTATCCCTAAACCCTCAACACTATACCTTAAACCCTAATCCCTCAACCCTAACCCTAAACCTTGTCCCTAAACCCTAATCCCTCAACCCTCTACCCTAATCCGTCATCTGTCATCCCTCAACTTGAATCCCTCATCCCTAAACCCTAAATGCTATCCCTATTCCTAGACCCTCAATAGGCTCAATACTATACCTTAAACCCTAATCCCTCTACCCTCGACACTCTTATTTAACCCTAATCCCTTGACCATTAACCCTATCCCTCAACCTCAACCCTCAACCCTCAACCCTCAACACTCAACTCTAAACATTAAACCCTAATTCATCAACCGTAAACCCTAATCCCTCAAACCTAAACCCTATCCCTAAATCATCAACCCTCAACACTATACCTTAAACCCTAATCCATATCCCTTAACCCTTAAAACTTAAACCCTATCCGTATACCCTCAACACTTGACACTATATCTTAAACCTTAAACCCTCATCCCTAAAGCCTCAACCCTCAATTCTTAAACCTTCAACCCTAAACCCTATCCCTAATCCGCCTACCCTCGACACTCTAACCCTAACCTTGACATTAAACACTAATCCGTCAACCCTAAACCCTAATCTGTCAACCCTAAACCCTCAACCCTCAACACTATACCTTAAACCCTAATCCATCAACCCTAAAACCTAATCCATCAACCCTCAACCCTAAACACTATTAATAAACCCTCAACCCTTGAAACTATACCTTAAACCCTAATCCCTTAACCCTCAACCCTAATACCTCAACCCTCAACCCTAATCCCTCATCCCTAAACCCTAAACTCTATCCCTATTCCTAAACCCTCAACCCTCGACACTATACCTTAAACCCTAATCCCTTATCCCTAAACCCTAAACACTATCCCTCAACCCTCAACCCTTAAAAATTAAACCCTAAAACCTATCCATAAACCCTAGACACTCAACACTATATTTTAAACCCCAATCCCTTAACCCTTAGCCCTAAAGCCTCAACCCTCAATCGTTAAACCTTCAACCCTAAACCCTATCCCTAATCCCTCTACCCTCAACACTCTACTTTAACCCTAATCCCTTGACCATCAACCCTATCCCTAAACCCTCAGCCCTCAACCCTCAACTCTCAACATTAAACCCTAATCCGTCAACCCTAAACCCTAATCCATCAACCCTAAACCCTAATCCCTCAACCCTAAATCCTATCCCTAAACCCTCAACCCTCAACACTATACCTTAAACCATAATCCCTCAACCCTAAACCCTAATCCCTCAACCCTAAACCCTAAACCCTATCCCTAAACCCAACAAAACTACTTTGCCTTATGTTAGGTTGTTAAACCCATCATTTTTGACACTCTTCTCTTAAAGATATTTGAGTTGCAAGAATATGTCAGAAAAATGGCTATGAACTTTTTTAATGTTAGTAATGTTATATGGCATGTTTTTCTGGCCCATCTGGGGTTCATTATGCCAATAGGTGTACACACTATGAGAAAAGCTTTGCATATGGTACATCCACAGTGAGTAATTAACAGTTGAAATCAGAAGGATGATCATTATGAGAAAAGCTTTGCATTGGGGTACATCTATGTTTCTTGTTGTCCACCCCACACTTAGGGGAGGTATATTGTTATGAAACAAGCAAATAATCTCCCATTGTTTACTGGCTCTATCCACAAGAACTACTAAACTATACCTTAAACCCTAATCCCTCAACCCTAAACCTTCAACCCTAAACCCTATCCCTAATCCCTCTACCCTCAACAATCTACCTTAACCCTAATCCCTCGACCCTTAACCCTGAATGCTATCCCTAAAGCCTCAACCCTAAACCCTAATCCCTCAAGGTCCTAAACTCTAATCCCTTATCCCTAAGCTCTAAATCCTATCCCTAAATGCTCAACCCTTAACCTTAAACCTTAATCACCCAATCCTTATCCGCCCCTCTCCTCCCCTATCTGGCTCACTCCCATCTCTACCCTCCTCTACCGTCAACACTATACATACATACATATAGGCATACATAGATACATACATACATATAGGCATACATAGATACATACATATACATACATATACATACATACATACATACATACATACATATAGGCATACATACATACATGATTAATAGCCTTAAATATAAAAAAAATTTAAGTTTAACATAATGCGCTCGCGTTATTTAAAACATGAAAAACAGCACAAACTTTTGTGGAAAAGGAAAAATGCAAAGAAAAGAATAACGCGAGCGAGTTATAGCGCGAGCACGTTATAACGAGAGCGCGTTATAATGAGAGCGCGTTATAACGCGCTCGCGTTATGTCTTGCTTTGGGAATCCCAAGCCTTGGGCTTGGGATTTGCTTTGGATTTCCAACCCAAAGGCTTGGAGTGCCTTATGAATAGTAATAGACGTGTTTTTCCATATTCTTCAAGATTTTAGATAATTTTGTTCGTGCTAACCCTCAGATTTGCACGTGTTTCAAGGTCAAACAAATCAAACACCTGGGTAATGTTAGGCTTTCTCTTAGCTATCTGACAATGTAATTTTTTTCACATTTTAACAATGTTAAGCCTTTCATCTTTAATTTTTTTTGTTTGTGTGTCCGTTTTTGGGCAAAAACCACTGTTTGGTCTTTTTTTCATTGTAAATTAAATATTCATTGAAATTTCAAAAAAATTACATATTTAGAAACTAGACTCCATTCTACAAATATTAAAAAAAGAAAAAAATGATTTTCGATTAGTTTTCAAAATTTATAGGGGTAGCACGGCCAAAATTCTATTTTTTAGGATGTGTCCACTTTAAAAATTAGTAAAAAATTAAATATTCATCAAACAATTATAAGAAAAATCGGGCATAAACTACATGCTATTAGCTAATTTCTCACCGAAGCGATTTTAAAAATACCAAAAAAAAGTTGACCTTTTGAGGGAGCCACAAAACATGCTATGTTATGTTTTTTTGACAGAAACAACACCAATTTCTGTGGCTCCCTCTTTTGAACCCCTTAATCTATGCCATTTTCAAAAAATAATAGTAGTTTAGAAAGTAGACTTGGAGCACTACGAACATTGTTTTGGTTGCATCTCCAAATTTTGAGTGAAACTATGCTCAATTTCTCATCCAAGGCCAGTATTTCCTGATTTTAGAAAAAAAGTGGCCACTTAAGACCCCTTTTTGGCCCCCCATCTTCCTGCACTTACCCTTACATTTACCAATTTTGTATCTGATCATGGCCGTAATTAATCGTTTAATGGAATATGTCATCTTAAGATCATGATTTTGTTGTATTGAGTATTAGTTAGGGAATCTAGTATTACCATTATTAGCCTTATTATATAACTATATTATTAAATGTATTTAATGGAATAGTTTTATTGATATCTAGCATTGAATTAGTGGTGTAATTAAAATAGCTAAATTTAATAATAGTTCCATGTCAAGAAGACTAGTAGTTATTAGGATATGACAATATTAAGTTTATAATCTCATAGCTTGGTATATGAGTAAGTGATAATATTATAGTATTATTGTAATTTTAACCTAGTTCAAGTAAGAGTTGTGTTCATGTCATCAATAGTTATGATCATTCTTAGTAGTCGCTGGTTCTTATAAAAGATGGGTTGTTGGCCTTGTAAATAAAATAACAATTTCGGGTACTAGAGTAGTATTATCTATTGTCATTAGAAAAAGAAAATATTAGATTAATTTTAATGATTCTGTAGTGATATGTTCATGTTGTCATTTTATTGTTATGGTGTCATATAGTCACTTAAATATGTATGTTCATAGTGTAAAACTAAATTAATACCTCAATGTGTAATTTTCTGTGGGTCATTTTTTTTTAAATTTCATTTTCTTTCTTCCACTCGAGAGGCTTAAAGCAATTGTTCATCTAATACTTTTAGGATAGTTAAATGAGCAAAATAGTTGAATAAGGATAGATTGCTTTATTTGGTTTAGTGTTGTTAAGGTATTGAAAGTCCACATTGAATGGTTTGTAACCTAATTTTATTTAAATTTGATTTAACTTTACTTGTATGTGTGAGAAGATTGGTTTTAGTGTTTGAATTAGGATAAGAGATATTTGGTCTTTTGTTTTTGGATTTTGTTGTCGTGTGTTTCCTATCTAGAGGCTTATTTTGCGACCTTTGAGTTCTATGAATGTATCGTTTGAATTTGATAGTTTAGAGAGAGAACTAGATTATTGAGGTTTGGACTCTTGGTATACCTCGTGTTAATGTTGGCTTGTTAGGAGAACTGGAGGTATTTCTTGTGTGCCCTTGTGTTGTCCTTGATTGGTTTGCGTCAACTAGGTGCAGATAGGGGAGTGGATTCCAATGCGGGGCCTGTGCCCTTAAGTGGTTGTCTGGGTAACCCATTGGAAGTGTTAAACAAGTGAAAACCTAAAAATTGACCTAGGGGAAAAGGGTAGATTTCACATTAACCAAGATAAGTATTTTTCCTCCCCCACACCTGTAGTGCTAGTTTAGGCTAAGGGTGGGATGAGAGGGTTTTGGTTTCCGTATGTGTGACCTATGGGGTCAACGCCTAGAGAGAGGCTGTTAGGGTAACCATAGATGGGGGCCGACATCTTGAGAGAGACAATCAGGGTAACCCATAATGAACCATGTGATGACACTCCTTCCTACTGCACTCTAGCTTGCCCTTTTCTCTTGCCTTTAGATGTTGATTGCTTAGTTCAGTTATGTTTGCATGTGAAACCTGAGGTATTCCTGCTTCCAGTTAGTACTTTTGTTCTTGCTTTTGTCAGGAGACCTCATTGTTATCTCCTAGCTCGGGGGGCGGACCTCAGGGTTCCATATGGTCGGGTGGAAGAGCTTAATCCATTGGTTTTCTTTGGCATCTTGGTTCGTGACAAATGTGTTCCTTCTAGTTTTTGATCTGCCACTGCATTAGTAGATTTGTTATATGCTTCCAGAATTGTATAACCATGACTTATATTGTAATTTGTTGTAATCAGTCAAGAAGCCTTGTAATTATGTAATCATGTATTTGATCTCATTTGTACTTATGCACAATTTGTAAATGAAAGGTTGTAATCTTTCTATGATGTAACAAGACTACTTATGGACATTTATGATGTAATATGTTGTCAATAATCTATGCATTATTAATGCAATTATGTTCCCTAGAGATGTTAGTGTATTGAATGGTTTAAATGATGTTACTTCCTCTAGTGATTAATGCATTTACTTGTTTTAAAAAAAAATTGCATTTTATTGCTTAGTTTTAACCTAACTCTCTAGGGTTACATGACGAGGCATTACAGGGCCGCACTGCTGTGGAATGACGCCACCTATTCAGTAGGGCCACGATCTTGTTGAAGTCAGAGATACCAGAAGTACAACTATGTGAACTATGATTGGTTGCACATGAACTGTGATCAGATTGTGAGGTTTAGCTACATCATGCACTGAGAATATGACATGTATGTGAAGAGGTTACAGGTTGGGAGTGAGAAGAGTGGATGACTATGTAGAAGAAAGGAAGACCTGTAGATTTGAAAGATTGAACTGAAAGAGGCCATTTAGGGACCTATTGTAAATTTGATCTTTGATTTATTTTGTAGATTGAATAAAAATCATTTTGTTTTGTTGCAATCTTAAGTTGGTTTGCAAATTAAGTTTATGAGCAAAGAGTTTCTTGTGTGTGCATGTAAATTATGTGTATTGTTGAGCAAGAGGGAGCTTCTTGTGTCAAAAACTTAAGAGAAAAAACATGGGTTTGCAATATAATAAATTCAATATCAAGAGATTTAAATAATAATTAGGGGCATTATTCAAGATTCTATGAACAAAGACATTACAAGATAAGTTTGTTAAGTGAAACCCATGAAGTTGAAGTAGAGTGTTTGAAAACTAGACAATGAGTATAATTGGTCATGGTGATCAAAACATTCATAACACCTTAGTCCTAGGCTCCTAATCACTAATCAAATTCTAAGTTCTAGTTTCTAGCTTTATGTGGCAATCTCACAATCACTTAAAGAGAGCTATCCACCAGAAAAGAGACAAACTCCATAGTCCTTCACCATTATTTTAGATTCTCATTCTTATATATTCAAATAAATTTATTTATATTAATCAATTTTAACCCCTTTAAATTTAATCATTTATATTAGTCAAAAATTTATCTTAAATCCTCTTTATAGACTATTCTTAAACATAATCTACTTTAATGGTCAAAGGTAAATTTTGGTGAATAAAAATATGACAATTATTTATCACTTTTTGGTGTGGATTAGGTGTAAAAATAGTATTGATTGTTGGACTATTGAAACATGTAATGTTTAAGTAGAGTGTACTTTATATAGGGTGTGATTGATTGCCACAAAATTATCAATGTAAATATGTTTATATACGTATATTAGTTTTCTACTCTTGGCACGGATATTCTTAAGAATACAATTTAAAAATAACTAAAGAATGTTCTTAAATAACACAACATATCGCACAAATCAACACATATATTTGTCAAGTCACCTCATATGACTAGTAGGAAAGTGTGCTAAATTGAAATTTGAATTTGATTACTAAAAAATAGCATGGATTAATCCCACACTAGTAAACCAAAACATTAATGACAAATAAAAAATTTAGAAATTAAAACCAATTTTTAAAAATGAATGCAATGAAAACAAACTAAAATGAAATTATAAATTAAATTTGATATATATATTTATCTAACTTATTATTACATAAAGAACACTATGATTAAAGTGAGCCCAAATCAAGGGCATGGGTATGCAATTTTCGTGGTGTTTTTTTCCGTTTCCGTTCACGCATCAACGGTGGGCATTTCTCATTTATCTCACACGTTTTCGAGAGGCCAGGGGCATTTATTCGTCATTAAACTCTGCTGCCAAAACAATATTGCAGACCAAATCATCTATCTGATTGGCGATGGACAAGATTTTATTTAAACCAGTTCACTTTTTTCAAGGGACAAGTTACGTCAGATTCCAAGGCAATCTGGAAATTACCTCCAGTCAATCTCCTCAAAAAACTGATTTAACGCTGTTCAACGGCGGATTTCAAAACATTTAAAATTTTTAAAAGGGTTTTTAAGAGCCACACCCAAAAAGCATACTACTGGACACACTACGAGGAGTAAAAACGGTGTAAAACACACATACCGCAAATGAAATTAGTGGCAGAGGGCATTTAAATGACATGAGACTTATTCTGACAAGAATTTTTTCCGGCGTGAGAACAACCGACGAGTTTAGAAAATTCCCCGGCGTGATTTTTGTCAAGCGAAGGCAGCAGAAAATGAAGAGTGGGAAAAAATGGCCGCGGAAAATAAGCATTTCAGATTCACACCATCAATCTGCATTGGCCAGGGTATTAACAGAAATAAAAAAAAATTAAACCTATTCACCTTCCCCACATACGTGAATACAAACTCAATAAAATTACAGATTGATGCTGTAAAAATTCTTAAGCGACCAGAATATCGAAGACCGGACAGTCGGAAAAAATGCGCCGGCAGCAGTTCTTGAAAACCTCGGCGAGATTTCCCATCATGGAGTGGATTAACAATGCAGGTAAAAGAGTATATTTCGAGGACAAAAGGGGCTACCATAAACACAAAAGGAAATGAACGCTCTGAACGAAAATGGAAACAAGTGCTTGCATTCATCGGTATAACATTGCCCGTCGGCAATGTTAGGAATTGTCTCCCCGAAAGGTATGATCTCCCCGATGGCCATTGGCCATCAGTATAACTTGAATGATCGGCCGAGTTCAAAGTTTTCTCGTCGAAGGTTGTTCTTTCGCAGATGAAACATTTGGTTATCGGCATAACAAGGTCTATCAGAGTTTGATGGATTTGTCTCAGCGAAAGGTGTGGTCTTTCCGATCCCTGATTTTCGTGATTCCATTTTTTTTTTCCCACTATGCAAAGTCGTTCAGCAAATTTAGGTATTAGAATTTTTGTTTTTACCGAATCCCACAAACTATTTTATCAACAGTGAAAGGCTCTAGCGGGGTGGCTGCATTTGGATGGTTATAATTTAGAAAGTGCGTTTACTCTTAACGAATGAAGACACTGAAAGAATTTAATTATTAGCTTGAGCTTTTGTTTTTAGCTTTTGTAATTAAAAACAAAGATTTAATGTATATGATTTACAGTTTATTTTTAATACGTTTATTCATCTAAATTTGTAGAAAATATAATTTAGATTAAGTTTAGGTTGAATTCAATTTTTTAAAATATATATTGATTTTTAAATTTTATAAATGAATAGTTTAATTAAATCAATATATATATAGTTATTAATATTTTAATTTTACATAACATGAAATTTTAGTTATACATTATTTATTATAAATTCCATAACAATATATTTATAATTTGATAATATCTACCAAAAAAGAAAATATCTTTATAATTTGATAATATCTACCAACAAAGAAAATATCTGTGATAAAGATATGCAATTAATTCTATGACCCAACGATCCATTCAAAATTTACTATCTTAGATATTTTATTCTATGCATTAAATGACTTTTTGCCAACCTGTTTAGCCACATATGTACCATCTACGGTATAATCAATGCTCTTTAGGTGGTGACAAAACTGGAAAAAAAGCTTATATATACGCTTAGTTTTACAGTTTTTATTAGATTTGCATTCATCACTACGCTCTTTTACTGTAAAGCTTATAATAGAGGTATGTTTTACTTCTAAGTTTCAACTATTAGTAGTTTTGGATAGAAATATTTTCCCATATCTTATATTTTGAATTTATTGAATGAGGAAGGCCTCTCAAAACAAACTTTTCATTTTGAATATTTTTGTTCTGTAGTTGTAACTTTTGATTTTTGTATCATGTCTTAAGGGCACTGTATGTTTGGTTTAGCTTTTACAAATTAGATGAAGTTGGCTTTAGTTGTTTATAACATAACATTATTGCTGTATACAACTTGCAATTGTTCATCTTTTCTTATTGCTGTATACAGCTTGCAATTGTTCATCCAATATGTGAACTGTTTTAAGCTTTTCGGTAAACTTTGATGGATTCTATTTGACTCACATTCCAGTCCTGAACAGACAATGAAATGGAGTGAGACCTAGAATTTTAAATTTATTGTGCTTATCAACTAAAAATTTATTGGCCCTTCTTACTTATGATTAATTATAATAATAAGTTTTTCCTATACAAATTTTTATAATATAATTTATATGATTTAAGCCTTAACAAACATGGTCTCAACCTTGTATGGAATGGCCGTTTGAATTGTATATAGGTTTTGGTATAGAATATATATATATATATATATATATTAAAAAAAAACTATATTAAACTATCTAAATATTAGAAACTAAATTAGAAACTATATGTAATTAGGTTAAAAAACTTTCTGCGGCAATAATTAGTTTTCTGTATATTTAGAATTTCACACTGAACAAAGTACCAAACTATAGATGTTCAAAATTAAAATTAAAATTAAACCTAAGTTAATATTTAAAACTATGTTAAAAGATTTTAAACTAAAATTAAAAATATATATATTAAACTATCTAAATATTAGAAACTAAATTAGAAACTATACGTAATTAGATTAAAAAACTTTATGAGGCAATAATTAGTTTGGCATGTAGTTATTGGGATAATAATACTACTTTGTTCAGTGTGAAATTCTACTGCATTAGATATGAATGTTAGATCTGACGTATAAGCTACATTCAAATTAACAAAGCAAAAACTGGAAACCTAGAATCAAATGGCTGTAGCTAAAGAAATTCATGAACTACTAAACCACCTACGGTGCATCTTCAAATGTACTCTTAACAGCATGACAAATAAAGATGGTATAACGAAGAAAGCCTAGATGCTTACTAGAAATGTTAAATAAACTAAAGGAGCTTGTTTAATGGTTAGTGACAGGTTGAGAAACTAGTATAGAAAGATAAGTAAGAGGCGCTAGGATTCCCACCTCCAGAGTTCGATGCTTTGTGGGGGCTATAAGCAGTTTTTTCCTCATCATAGTTTTTGGCAAGCCTGAGGTAGAATCAGACAGCCATCATTCACGAAAGGTAGCGAGAGCCTCAATTTTTGCTCATCTTGATATGTGATCCAAAATGTTGATATAAAAATTGAACACAATTTTTCTTGAAGACTTTTTACTCAATCCCATGGACTGTTAAAAACCTTATGTTGGACTTGAACAACAAACCCTACTGAGCAAAACAGAAATATGATGTTTAACTCTTTATTTTTACCTAAGAATATGGTTTGGTCAAACATGTAGCGATTGAAAAAATTACAAGGTTATGCGAAACCTTATAACTATTGTGCCTACCGTATATAAAAAAACTAATTAGAAAGGCAAGCAGACTGACTTCGTTGATATAGCTGAAAATTTTATAATGAGTTAACCACAGGTAAATGTGACTTGGCAAAAACATACGACATAAACCATATCATCAAAATGAACCTGTGGATGATCTTGTGTCTTTGGAAAATTACTGATAAGAAATTATCTTCTTCAGATCATAAGATATTCAATTTTCACCAGTGTGCGACTTTGTTAACAAACAGTCACCTTAATAATATCTTAGATGGAGAATTTGTTGACTGAAAGCTGGAAAGCAAAAGAAGAATTCTGAAATAATAGAGAGCCAAACTTTCAAGTTTTGTAATTTCCTTCAAAACATCAGTACTGACAAGAACAATAGAGCCCCATTAATTATCTGTGGCATTTAGGTCTTACAGAAATTTATATAGAATTTCCATTAAAAATTTATATAGATAAAATATAAATCGAGATTACCTTTCTCCTTGGTGACCTTCAGCTTCATCGAGTCCAACCAAATGTTTGTTCATCTCTATTGGAACATTTCTCATCGCCTTTAATACAGAATTCACTAATACTCTTAAAACAGTCTCCATGATCACTAAACATTTGCAATAAAATTAAAAACAAAATGAAAAACCACACAAAATAGAACGTATAGAGAATAAATGAGATGTACGCTATGATAAGTTGGTAAGGCAGACTATACTTGTCCGTATTGCCTCTGCTCCTGACGCCCTTGTTCATGTTCAGAAACCACAGCATGCACTGAGTTTGCAAAGAGAATATCTCTTAATTTTGATAGACATTGTCATAAGAAAATCTCTACTCCATATGCTTACCGACTGTGAAACCACCAAAAACTTGACACATCAAGACATTGAATCCCTTAATGAGTGTGCCCTCACCATTTTTTACACAGCATGCTTCCCAGTAATGGTTTTGTTGCATGCATGCAAGCTAAGACAAGGCGCATGGGTGGGCACGTGGAGTGCCGAACAAGGTGCCTCAAAGACATGACATCCCCAAACGCCGATCGGTATAACATGTTACTATCGGCAAACACTTTACAAGCCCTCCCAACGGTATAAGTCATGCCAATGATAGAATTCTTAAAATAAAAATAAAATTTTGATAGGCTTTGAATTGTTTTTCCTTCTAAATATATTTTTTTTCTTGCAATGGAGAGCTAGAGCCAAAATAGAAAATAGATTTCATGCTAGGGTTTGAATTATTTTTTGTTTTTATATTTTTTTCTTTTCTGTTGAATTGGAAGATAATAAAAAGGCTAAAATTGGGTGTAGGCAGGGTTTGAATTATTTTTTTTATGTTTATTTTCTCTTGTTGAATTGGAAGCGAAATGCTTTAATTATTTTCAAGGTGAAATTACTCATATCTTGAAATATCTGTCTAGCGTAAATTGATTTCATTTAAAGTTTAAATTCCATTAAATTGGTAAAATGGAAACCAAAAGAGGATAACTACCCTTTACCTAAACAAATCTTGTTTGGGTTTGATTATTATTTTCTTTTTATATATTTTGTCAAATTGGTAACTTGGACAGCAGAATGGAGGGTAAGTTTTATTATTGGTAATTTCTTTTTCAGCTGTGTCATAGGGCTTGCACCTTTTGCAATGCCATGATTGAGGGGTATCTATTACATAACATTTACCAGGGCTTGTACTTGTTTTTGTCTGTTGGACTGAATATTTGGATATGTAGATTAGTAATTTACCCAATTAAACACTTAACATTTGTACATATATGCATTTAACATGTCTCTTGAAGAATTAAGTATAGGTTTCCCCTACGAAAGCTTCGGTGATTTACAACTTGAGTGCATCCCATTTTACATGTTGTGAAATTGCCATTAGTTGAGAAGATCATTTTAGGGTTTGATTTCATTTTTCCTATACATTTTCTTTCCATTTAATTGTAAAATTTAAATTTCTTTTTAGGGTTTGAATTATTATTTTTTCTCAAACTGGTAATATGGGTAAAATTACTTAGTTAGAAAATTTGTTAGGGCCTTTTAATTGGGATTAGGTTTTAATGTTTTTGTTTTCAAGAAAAGATAAGAGTAGTTTCCATTTGAAGAAGATCATAATAAATATAATATAGATTGTTATGTAATATAAGAATTATTATGTAAGGGAGGCATAGTTATGATTTACTGGGTAGTAAATGATAGATTTAAATACATATATACAAAAATTCACTTTTATCAAGATTAGAAAGTAATAATCTTTTCTTGCTAATCATAAAATTGTATGATTATTTATTATATGCAAGAACATTGTCTTTGTTTGCTATGATTTGCCTATACATGTTATATCTGTTATCATACTTATACCCATTGAATCTTTTTGTCCTCAGATACATTCCTGATTTCCCAAAAAAATATTTTGTCCAAAGTTTTTTTGTCAAAGCATTGATAATCTTTTACACTATTTTTTCAGGAGATTGATTTTCTCATGCTATTTTGATTTTTGTTATACTTGTTTTATTGACATGGGGTTTCTTCCATTAGTTATTAACTGTTTACAAAGTTTAGACTAATTGTAATTTTAGTATCACCGATATAGCCTTATCGGCTTATTTTTCCTTCTTTCCCATCGGGATGACACTCTTTATCGGCGTGAGCCCATCGTTTTACTCTGATAGTTATCCGTTTCACCGATCGCCTTCATCAGCATGAGCTGGCTCCATCGGGGTGGGTGTAATGCTTTGTTCCGATCATTAAAGTTATACCGATTGGCCCTCACTCTTCTATTTTATTTGATTTGACCTAGAGATGAGCCTTTCAAGAAAATGAATCAATGCACCAAACATAATTTCTAAATAATGATTATTTTTTATATTTAGTTCAGATTTAACTTTATGAATCTTTATTTTTATCTTGAGTAAAAATTGATTCATGCCATGACACTCTTGCATTTAAATTAACTGTTTCCATTAATGAAGCTGTTCTACTAATGGCTTCTCTATCATTACAAATTTACAAGTAATATGACATTTGGCAATTGCCAGAAATGAACTGTTGTACTTGCTAAATAAGATTTATGTTCTTAATCCCTGTAGTTTAGTAACCTTCTATATCACCAAAAACAACAACAGATTAGAACATGAAAGAAGGGAAGTGTTTGATCATCAACAAATATACCTGATAATAATTTGCTCATATGTTGATTATCTTGCGTTGTGTACACCCAATTTTGCGAATGCTTTTGGAAGTAAAAAATTGGTTCTTTTGGTTCTTTTGACTTACTGGGACAAGGGTTGGTTGGATTTGTGAATCCCGGTGTTTTCCTTAATCCTAAGCTCTTAACTCTCCTCCATTTCCATTTTTCTGGCTGACCTTCCAAGGTAATCTTGCCTCCTAATTTGGAGGGATTGCTCAATCTTAATTCACAGGTCTCTTCCTTAGCTCTGATTAAACTTCTCGTCTTTATCTATTTTCTCCTAGATCTTGCCTGGCAATCTTTAGTCGAACAAGTGAAAATTTTCAAGCTCTCTATTGCATTTTGAGTGTAACCAATTGAAGCATCTAATACCTAGGTAGTAATATCCATCTCACAATAATGGAAAGTTCACCTATCTCAACAAAATGCTTGGTCAGTAGTTGGGGAAATGTACGTTGCTGTTTTTTCCTCAGGTGAGATGTTAGTAGTAGCTACATTATAAATTTATAGTAATTAGCATGCCCATGTAATAATGAGTAACCAATACAAATCAATAACAGTAGATATAGTTTAATATTTTATTTTTCAAAGATTATTTATAGTGACTTTTTAGCTCTACTCATATCATACCAAATGTGTACCACAAACCTAAAGTAAAAACTAAAGTTTGAAGATTGATTTTAACAGTTTATAATTTTTTTGGTTGTGTTTGTCAACATTGGGTTCCAAGTTGTTTAGAAACTCTACTTTCTTCATTTGTGTTTTTGTTTAAATGGATAGCTATATTGAAATGCCTTACTTTTTATTAAATTTTAATTAATACTGAGAGCCTTTTTTTAAGACTGTTTCCTGTACATAAAAACTAAAAATAGCCGTGTATAAATACAAGTAGTACTTGAACATAAATTTAGAAAAAATCAAATCAAATAAAAATAGAGCAAATTGAATTGCACCCTAAGGGCACCACTATACACCTATCTTTTTCTTCTTTTTTTGTTGCACAGTGAATTTATGAAGTGATGCCCAGTTGGTGCTATTTCATTCTTCAAATTTATAATATTTTGATACTCTACCCAAGGGTAACACCAATTGTTCTTGATAAAATATTTATAGAAGGTTAGATTAGGTATGGCATATTGTTTACTCTTATTGTATTTACAGGCCTCATTAAAAGTCACAAAGAAAATTAATGGTAGGGTAAATTACTTTACTTTACAAGTGAACAAAAATAACATAGCATATACATGATAAATATATAAACCCCTTTTACATATATAAAGATAACTCTTAAGTAGTTAAAATAAATTTATAAATAACATTTTAAGTAAATAAATAACTAAAGATTGATATTTCTCAATATTGTGAACATTATTAGGTAGATGTATTTAAGATATTATATATAAACTTGAAATTACTTTACAATAAAATAAAATTCACCATTGGTCCTATTTGGCACCATTTAATCTATGGTAAGAAAATATAGTAAAAAAATTACTCTAATCAAATAATAATAATAATAATAATAATAATAATAATAATAATAATAATAATAATAATAATAATTAGAATTAGGGTTACAAGTCAATTTTTAAACTATTACTATTTATTTGCATTATGAATGTGAGATTTTATCAAAAGGGTTTTACTATAGTGGCTAAAGTAAATCAATAATGTTGAAAATAAATGATAAAAGATATTAAAGTGGGTTCATAAAAATATAAAATATTATTATATAAAGTGTTATTGTTGTAGAGGGTAAAGGAAAATAGAATATTGAAATTAGTTATTGAACTTTGGCCTTTTTTAAGTTTATTTTTTATTTCTTATATATATAAGATGAATGATGCAAAGTGTACCTATTAAATTTAGGTTTAACTTATTAAATTTTATTAATTATTAAATAACTATATGTACTCTTTCCTCTTTACTATTTTGGGACAAAGCAAATGCAGAGTATGGATTTTGGTCATTTGTTCTGCCAAGGACTTTGAATGTTGAAAGCACAATACTTTTTCACATTTCAAAAAGAAGAGTTTGGAAGTCAAAGTCAAATTCCCTTGGATTATTTTCTAAATTTGGTGTTTGATTGCTCTCTTAAGTGCCATCACAAACCACACAGACCCTCAATTTCATGGTGGCTGTCAAATGTGAAGATCATATTTATCAAATGAGTCAAAATATTTTCTAAATTTAGTACATAATCTTGTATAGATTTCTTATTTGCATCATATTTATCGTGTTTGATATTGCCCATATCATTATTGGACTAGGTCAGTGTCACTTGTGTCTGTGGTGGTTATTTTTTTAATATTGGAACACAGTTTAAAAATATAGGTAAACGAGCAACAACCCGCACAAATATAACAAAGAATAAGCACCCTCGGAGCCAGATATAACCAATGAAAAACCTATCAAAATTAACTCCTAGTCTGGATTAGAGTATATTAGCACTACTAACAGTGTCAACAAGAGATATTACATCAAAATTCTGTTACAGGAGAGTAGCACCAACCAATTTCAATATAAAAAAATGCATCTTGTCAGCAGTCTAAACATTGTTCTCCTTGGATTTCTCCATTAGTTGGTATAGGCTCTATTTTTAGTCATATATATTTGGTGAATTCATGCACCCTCTTTTTGGAGCGATCGGCTCCATCCTTTATCCATCTCATCTCTAGCCCCCATTGGAACAACCGACGAGTTTAGAAAATTTTCCGGCGTTCTTTTTACAGCATGAGACAATTCCGAGCACTATGATGCTCACATATAAAACCTATATGCCAATTTCTATTTTTTGGCCAATATACTTCCTACTTTCCATCGCCGAAACACTGCCTATCTCCCGCCAATACCCTTCACTAAATTCCTATCGGCGTAACACCAGATATCGGCGAGGCAAAAATTTTTTTTCACCGATTGCTATTGTCTGGTCGATAACTGCCTATCATTGTGACTCTTACCGACAACCTCAACTTCATCCATCGCCTTATATCGGCATGATCCATCCCATCGGCGAAGGCTTTAAACCTTGCTCCGATCGCTATTCGTTTCGCCAATGAACGTTGTGTCGGTGTGAGTCTTCCTGACGCCGTTCCTCTTCCTTCCATCGGTGAAAGACCCCCCTTCGGCCAGACAATTCCAAAGCACACCGACGTTGAGAGTTATGCCGATCGCCTTTATTCTTTCGCTGAGAAACCTCCCTTCGGGGAGACAATTTGAAACTCCATCGACTTTGAATTTTATACCGATGAGCACAGCCCATCGGAGAGACAATACACATCGGGGAAACTCATCCAAACTCCACCGATGGCTAAAGCTACACCGATGGCAAAAGGCCATCGGTGAGAGACTCTACTTCGGGGAGACAATCCATAAGATTGCCGATGTTAATTGTTATGCCGATGGCTACACCATCTTGTACCCGCATAATGTACTTTGTTGTAATGCCATAAGGTATGCATGAAATATACAGCATGCCGAATATCAAATGAATTAACTTTGTATAATAGCTTAAAATTTTATAGTATTCATAATTATATATTTTTAGTTCTATAAAATATAACTAAATTATAAAAAAATATAAATATTTAATATTTAAGATATTTAATCTAAATATACAATTTAAAAATATTCAATTTGATATGGTATATAATATTAAGGCATTCCTTTTATAAGAGAAAGATCTGACTTTCGAAATCGATGGTCCTCGGTGTTGCAGAAGCGTGCAAGATGATTGCAGCTTCCATAACCGTTTGATCCACCAGATATTCATCATTTGCCATTTTAGCTCTTGGTATTCAAATATCCATACGTGTGCAGTTTGTCATCACTATTTTTCGTCCACAGTTTTTTTTGGCCTGTTTTTCAAAGTTTTTTGGGGTCTTCTCTTTTCCAGTTCACATATATTTCTTTCTGTTGTTTTTTTTCCGTCTGTTGAATTTGGAAAATTAACAGTGCATCCATAAAAGCTTTATCACATAGAAGCATTGAAGTGAGAAGATATATTTTATGGGGTAGTAGATTTGGGTAGAGCCGTCCAATCCCTTCGTTGAAAGGATTTACGCAGTCAAATTCCCCTTGCTTTTTTAGGGTACAGTTGCAGCATAATACAAATGTTTTATGGTACAGTTGCAGGATAACACAAATGTATTAGCAAACAAAATAAAACCTACGAATTAGCAAAACTAGCTACTAGCGAATCAGAAAGAAATAAATGTACTATCTTCTACTAGGGAAATGTTGATAAAAGTCTGAGAAATTTTTAATTTATGTTTTCTTTTTAATATTATTCTTTTTTTTTTTTACCTGTGTTCTTACCTTTTTTTAGGTTTTTAAATATTGTATTATTAATGTGTAAAAAATATTAAAAAATAAAAGGTGAAATTTAATCTTGACGTTTTAGGGGTGTATTATAAATGAATAGAAAATAATAGTTCTTTGGGAAATCATTAATAATGAATAATGAATGAAGAGGTTGGAGGGTATGGACTTCTCAAGTGAAAATTTTGAAAACCCTAATGCTTATATAGTTTATATTTTTTTTTTTCGGTCTTCATTTGCAGTTTTTACAAGCTTGTATCCACGAACATAAATAGGTTTAATATTTTTAGCTTTTGTTATGTTTTCCACACTGTATACATTTATTTATTCGTATTCATGTATAATTCGAATTTATTAAACACAAATTTAATATGCATTCACTACAAGTTGCTAAATTTGTAAACCTGAGCTCTTCAATATGGTTTTTAATGAACTAATTCAGTGTATTTCATTTTAACGAGGTAAAAATGAATACATAGTGCTGAAAATGTATTTAATTTTTTAAAATAGTTTAATAATTATTTAATATATTTTTAAAATTATATAAAATTATATATTTATATTAAATATTATATATTTAAATATTTTTGTTATTTTATTATATAATAATTTTATATATATAATTTATATTTATAATTAAATATGATATTCTAAATATTTATAAATAATTTATTTATTTTATAGAATAAAAAATATATAATTATTAGTATTATAAGATTTTGAAATTTTAAATATATTTATATATTTATAAGTAAAGTATAATACAATATTATAAAATTTTATAAAATTGTATATTTAGATTAAACATATTATATATTTAATATTTGTATTAATTTATAATTTGATTATATTTATTTTATCTAAAATATATAATATCTAATATAATTATATTATATACTCAATAGAATATTTTTTTTTTTTTTGGATTTAATAATTGAAAATTTATAAATAATTTATTTGTTTTATAGAACTAAAAATATATAATTATTAATATTATAAGATTTATTCTAATCATTTTTTTGGTATCTCAATATTGAAATATAAAAATTTAATTTATTAATAGACATCAAGTCCATAATATTGTAACTCGATCATGGTATTGTTAGAGAGAAAATGCCATCACATAGTTTAATCCAAAAACATGGAGTTACAATTTAATTTATTTTCAATATTAAAATATATTTTTATATTATTTACATATAATATATAAATTATTTAATAGAAATATTTATTTAATTTATTTTCAATATTAAAATATAGTTTTATATTATTTATGTGTTTTTATATAAAATTTGATATATAAACTATGTATTAATAGAAATATTTATTGTTTTGACATCATGTTATAATGATACAAGACAATAGAAATGATGGGTGTCACTACATCCATTCCTTGTGTTTATCTACCAAAACGAGGAGAGAGATAGGGGTGATACAATATATAATAAAATAAAACATATGATAGGATATTGATAATAATACATGTCTACTTTAATGTCTATCGCCAAAACCTTAGGTAGCCAAAGAAATATAGTTGTACACCCATCTGTGCCAATCCTCAGTAAACCTAAACCTTCTCATAACTTGAATCAGGAAATCCCATGAAACCCTATCATAGGTTTTATTCATGTCTAATTTCAAAATAATATATATAAATTAAATACAATTGAAATATAAATAAATATAAATATTAAATATATAATATGTTTACTTTAAATATACAATTTTATAATATTATTTGTGGATGACATGGATTTGTTGAGATTATTTTTTATTTATCCCTTTTATTTTTTTTAAAAACAAAGGGGTAAAAACTTTATTAGAAATCAGAAAAGAGCATTACAATAATAACCAAGGGACCCAGCCCCAGAAAACAAGGTGAAAACCCCACAGCAAAAACAACATCAACTATCCTCATGTATCCTCCTATCCTCCTCCAAGAACCGGTCTAAATCCAGACGCAGCTCAGGGTTAACCTGATCCCAATCCTCAACTTTCCAACCACTATCATGCTCAGAGGCCCATTTGGCCAAGCAGTCGGTAACTCGATTCCACTCCCTCGGGATGTGAACAAAGGATGCCTCCTCCAACCGAGAACTAACCTGAAGAATCCGCTGAACAACCGAAGCCAACTGCCAATTAATATCAGATATCTTTTGCTCATTCAAGAGATTAATCAAAATCTGTGAATCAGCTTCACATATAACTTTTCTCCAGCCCAAAGCAAGGGCCCTCTCAATAGCATGTAGAATTGCCAGACCCTCCATGAAATTAACAGTCTTCACCCCCTCATGTATAGAGAACAGGAAAATCACTGACCCAGCTGAGTCCCTACCAACTCCACCAATTCCAGCAGGCCCAGGATTGCCCCTAGAAGAACCATCAGTATTGATCTTTAAAAATCCATTGGGAGGAGGTAACCACCTTCCAACCCGTTGAACCCTCTTTTTCCCTTGCCTACAGTTCCTGGAACTGACAAAAGAAGAATGAATTTCGTGAAGACCCAGTCTGGCCACCAACTCATCATCACCTCTCTCCAAGGGAAAAACCAAATCACATTTAGCTGAAACTGACTCCTGCACCATTCCTAGCATACGCAGCCAGACTTGCCGACCCACCAACTTCTGATCACGAAAAATTTGGCGGTTCTGCTCTAGCCAAATTTGCCAAAGCAGAAAGGTAGGACCCACGAACCAAACTTCTTGCGAAAAGGAAGCCATAGAAGGAGGTCTTCCCATACTATCCCAGAATTCAACCAAAGAGCACGCATGAATACAAGGAAGCTTCCATACCTCCCACCACCAATGCTAAAGCTACACAACAAAGGGGCACCGGAAGAACAAATGCGAAGAATCCTCTCCTGCTCCCCCACACAAAACACAAATTGAAGGTCCTTGAAATCCCTGTTTACGAATGTTATCCCAAGTCAAACACCTATTCCAAGCTAAAGTCCAAACAAAGCAATTGCATTTAGGCCACGAGAGTTTATTCCACACCCTTTTCCACCAATGAACCTCTACCCCAGTTAGCTTCTGAGCCAATAACACCTGATAACCAGAAGCAACAGAGTAAACCCCCTTAGGATTATGGGTCCAAGCAAGAATATCCTCTTCCAGAAGAGAACTACAACTCCTACTATGAAGAATCTTGTGAAGCTCAGCACTATCTTCCGCAAGTCCCAAATCTGGCCACACTGCGGGATCCTTCCAATGAGCTACCTCCAACTGACCAAAAGAAGCCACAGACTTGAAGTCACTCACCCTAGCCCAGCTAGCTTCGAGAAATCTTTGGCACAAAGGAAGAAGGTTGGGGAACTGAGAAGTAAGTGGAGGGAATCCATCCCAAGAATCTGACCAGAAGAGAGCTTCAGTTCCCCGTCTACAAATCCAAAATAAACCTTCCTTAATAAGCTTTGCACCCTTTTGAAGAGTATTCCAAATCACTGAACCTTTCCCCTCAAGAGGGTAACGAGGGAGATCCTGCCGTGGAATCCCCAGGAAATACTTATGAGATAATATTCTGGCCCACGGCTGATCCGGTTCCACACACCATCTCCAAAAAAGCTTAGCAGCCACAGCGACTCCAGATAACGCAGACTGTCGAAGACCAAGACCACCAAATTGCTTTGGGCTACACACAACATCCCACCTGACCAGGCTCCACTTGGAGGATGACAAACTTCCTGCCCATAAGAACTGCCTCGCAAGAGAATCCAACTCCCTTAGAAAACCCATTGGAGCCACCTGAAGCATACATCGGCAGGTAGGAAGAGCCTGCACCACTGACTTGAGAAGCTGAACCTGCCCCGCAAAAGACAACCATCTGTGGGTCCAATGATTAACTTTTGCACGGAGCTTATCAATAATATTCTGCCAAGAACCCTTGGGAAGATGGCGAACAGAAATTGGGAAACCCAGATACGTCAAAGGGAGAACCCCTATCTGAAACCTCAAGATATTAGCAATTCTTCTCTGAATGGGGGTCGGCGTATTGAAGAAGAATATGGATGACTTCTCCTCATTAATCAATTGTCCTGAAGCAACAAGATATATGTCCAACACCTGCCTCAAGTTAGTAGCTTCCCTAACAGTAGCCATCCCCATCAAGGCAGTATCATCAACAAACTGTAAATGAGATTGCGGAGGCAAGTCTCCACCCCATTGCCAACCCTGAATGGTGCCAAGCTCCACCCTTCTTTTCAACAAATGTCTAAGGCCTTCCACAAGAAGCAGAAAAAGATACGGAGAAAGAGGATCCCCTTGGTACAAGCCCCTTGAGGCACCAAAAAGTTTAGAATGATCTCCATTTATCAAAACTGAGAAGGAAACAGACGTGACACAGCTCATGACCCATTGGATCCACTCCTCACCAAAACCAAAAGAAACATGGATCTTCTGCAAAAAAGACCATCTAACCCTGTCATAAGCCTTAGCCATATCTAGCTTAATGAACATAGCCTTCTCGTGGGAGTTGTCCATGGAGTGGATGGTCTCCGTAGTAATGACAACCCCATCAAGAATCTGTCGACCCGCCACAAATCGACTCTGTTCCTCTGAAATCAGCACTTTAAGCCACTTCTTCAATCTCTCAGCCAATAACTTAGAAATGATTTTGTAAGCCACATTGCAAAGAGAGATAGGCCAGAACTGAGATAACCTATCAGCCCCTTCACACTTGGGTATGAGAGCAAGGAAGGTGGAATTCAGAGCACGAAGCATTTGCTTATTCCTCTGGGACTCAAGGACAACCACCAGAAGATCCAACTTTATGATATCCCAGAATTCCTAAAAAAATTCAATCAGGAAACCATCGGGACCAGGAGCTTTACCCTTCTTCATCTGAAACACAATCCCCTCCAGCTCATCAAGAGAGATATCTTTCATCAGATACTCATTCGCCTCCCTGGAGACCAACTGAGGAATACAAGAGAGAACATGTGCTTCCTCAACAGAGCCCCCTTGAGAATCCTCCCTAAATAAAGTAGCAAAATACTGAGATGCCTCAGCAGAGATTTCTTGAAACGAGGCAAGACGTTCACCCCTATCATTCACCAAAAAAGGAATGGAATTACCATGCCTCCTGTCCTTCACATAATTGAAGAAGAAGGCGGTGTTTTTATCACCTTCCTGTAACCATTCAACCCGGGCCTTTTGCTTCCAATAGATTTCTTCCCGCAATTCAAATTCCTCAACCACTTTCAAAGTCTTAGCCTCCTCCCTTAGAAGATCCTCAGAGGCCCCATTCTCATGAATCAACCGCGTAATATTATTCAACTCCTCCTGGGCAGCAACCTTAGCATGAAAGATATTACCAAAACATCGCCGATTCCACCTTTTAAGCTGATATTTGACAAACTGAAGAAGCTTGGAGAATGTGTACATTGCCGTACCAAAAGTTGGTCTACCAATCCGCCACCACTCAGCCACAAGTTCATGAAGAGTAGGATCCCGTAACCACATAATTTGGAACTTGAATGAGGGAGAATGAGGCCCCCGAGCAGAGATAATGCTAAGCTTAATAGGCCAATGATCAGAGCCTCTCCAATCAAGAATTTCAGATCGAGTGGACCATAAGTCTCCAACCCAATAACAGGAAACCAAGAATCGATCAAACCTCTCAGCAACACAACTCTCACCAATTCTCCTATTATTCCAAGTGAAGCGACCATTACTTGGCAGAACATCAATAAGATTTAATTCAGAAATGCTATCTCTGAATAATAGAGCCGAAGGCTCCAACCTAGGAATACCACCTCTTTTCTCAGACAACTCCACAATAGCATTAAAATTGCCAGCCATAACCCACGGATGGTAAGGAGCTAAGCTACGAACAAAATGAAGATGGGACCATAGAAGTTGTTTACCTGGAAACTCAACAGGAGCATACACATTAGAGAGGAGAATACACTCACCAGTCTCATACCAAGAGGCGACTAGGGATATAGAGGATCTAGAGGACATCCACCAGAGAGGGAAAATCTTTCGAGGGTTCCAAAAACAAGCCACCCCTCCAGAAGCACCAAGAGCCCCCATACACTGGCATTCACCATATTTCCACAACTTAGGAGCCATGGCCAACATATTATCTACAGATAATTTAGTCTCCTGAAGAAAAAGAACATCTGGAGAATAATTCCTAACCAAATCACAAACAACTTTTTGTCGAGGGCCACTGTTCAAGCCCCTTACATTCCATGAGAGAACAATCATTTATGGGGGCATGAAAAATGTGAATCCAGAGTCTTGACTGACCCTGACTCCACCAAAGTTTCCCCAGTTAATTTAATCTTCTCCATATCCTTCTTCCTTCCCAACTTGGAAGTCCTGTCACTAATCCCTTTCTTCAGTTCAATTTGTTGAATACCCAAAAGAGGGGAGGCCAAAGAGCTCTTCCCCACAGTCTTGCCTCCTTTCAGGGGCAATGGGGAAACACCTCCACCACTCTTCGAAGCTCCAATAGAAGATTCTTGTTCAGTTTGGATACTCAATTGTTGATCCGTATCCATCTACCCAACCCCAATCTCTTGCACAACCTGCATGGCCTCCAATGGTGGCCCATCCTATCTTGTACCCAAAGTTCCCTGATCCAAGTTTAGCAACCCCGGATTCACTTCCCCCTGGCTGAGATCATCCAGCACCTCAAACCTATTAAAAGTTTCATCAACCTGCCTCTCCCTCAAGGTCCGCTTCTGGCCCCGATTCCTATTGCGAGCCTTGACAGGGACATAGCTATCATCTCCATTACCATCACCCGGAATAGGCTCCTTACCAATATCAGCCCTAGGTGGATTACAAGATGACTGGGAAGGTTGGGGCACCACAGGCTTAGCCCTAGGGCACCTACGCTGCAAGTGACCATATTCATGACAAAGACGACACTGAAAAGGTAGGGTTTCATAATCTAGCTATTGCACCCAAGTATATGATCCAGCACTCACTTCAATAGAATCTGGCAGTAGCTTGCTTAAATCAATTTCTACACAAATACGAGCAAAAGTCATTACCTTTTTATACTGCGTCTGTTGTGAAGACCCAATAGGTTTATCAAGCATTGAAGCCACCAAATGCAACACGTCATCCTGCCAACACTCAACTGGAAACCACGGCAACCGAACCCAAACTGGGATCCGACTTGGTAGTGCCTCAGTCGGGTTGAAGCCAGCATGCCATGGCTTGATAAATAAACCCACCTGGTTATAAAAATAGGGGCCACCCTCGAAGACCTTATTCCGATCTGCCATGCAATCAAAAGAGACCATAAAAAAGTTATTCGCAAGGAGCCTAATCTCCATCTCCCCCTCTGGCAGCCAAGTCCGCTGAGCCCAGGATTCCAAAAATTGCAGCGAAACTCTCAAACCCATGAACTTGCAATAAAAAGAGTGCCTTGAATAGTATTCAATATCATCTGCAAGCATTTCCATCGGGATAATCAACTTCGGTCACTCTTTGCATCTTTCCAAACACCCATTAATCTTCGTTATTCGGGAACCACTAACCGATCCTAGATCATTCATCTCCATCTCTGAAGAAAACAACGTATTATCAAAAACATTCACTCCATGCACCGAAGGCTTCGAACCAACTGCTGATCGGAAATCCAATTTGGGGCTAGCCCCAGATGTTTCCCCACCCTGCATAGCAAAAAATAAGAACTCCAACAGGCATGCAAACCCCCAGGACACGTTTGCAAGAAATGGAAAAAGACAAAACCCCAAGGGAAGGATCAAAACCCTTCCACCCATAAGCCACCCAAACGGCAGCAAGAAGGCCTCCAGAAAAGAAAAAAACCCACCACCACCACCCCGAAAGCTTCAAAAAACCCCCCCACAACGCAGAAGCGAGCAACACACAGAGAACGAGCTAGGGCACGGTCGCCCTAGCTCGGCTTGCAGAGCACGCGAACGCCATCCATTTATCCCTTTTATTTCAAATCCATTTTTTGGGATTATTTTTTTACTTCTTCCTTGTAATTTTAAATTAAATCTTTGCCTAATTCAAATACTGTTTAACTATCACATGTGTTTGCAGTATTTATGAAAGTACATGGTTTTTAGGTTGAAAATTTAAGATTTATATACATATTATATAAGTTTTGCTATTAATATATATATATATTAGAATTTGATTTGATGGTGATTTTCTTTGTTAAGTTTTTTAATTTGTTTTCAAATATTAATAACAAGATAATTTAATTGTAAAATAGGGAAGTAAAATAGTATAATTTAGGTCACTTCAACTTAAATCAGTGTAGATTATTTTTACAGGAAAATCTTATGGCATGAAAGAGCAAAATAAAATTACTAGTGTTTTGACTTGTACGCATGAAAAACAATAAAAAATTTTAAATTTCTCTAAAAGAATTATATTATAAAAAAAAATATTATTATTATTGTTAATTTTTTTTATTTAAAATAAATATTTTGTTTTAATTGACAAATGAAATAATGTTAGTGTTACAAATAAAATTATTTTCTTTACTACTTATATGTTCTTATTTATGCACTTTTCTCAGGAAATGGCTGAACCCATACATGCCAATGACACCATTGAGATATCTAGCACAAATAAAAGCAACAGCATAGTGAACCCCTTCAAACCACTTGATGCCCCAAACATGCAAGCAGAGTCATGTTCATCAGTGAACAAGCCAGAAGACTTTCGAAGTGACGTCCAACGTCTTGCTGCGCATGTAACATCAAGCTGCCAAGAAATTGTACGAAAATCAAAAAAAGTGTGTGAGACAACACCTTTTGTAGAAACATTGGATATTGAAACATTATATGACACCATGTCAACATTCCATGATACCTCAACTAAGCTAGAAGGCCTCTACACTTTCCTTAGGGAACTATATTATGATAAATACTATGGAGGAGATGACACCCCCCATATCATTCACTCATTTGAGATGTACTTGAAAGACATGTGACGAGTCTTATATCTTTTTGAAATATAGCTTTTTAATACGTATATATGTAAATCTATAATAAGAGCATTACTATGGAGACAATGCAACCCCTGATAACATTTGCTCATATTAGCTTGACTTGCCAAATGTTTGCACAAGTATTATACGATTTTTGCAATAATGCTTTTTGACAAGGATATATGTAAGTGATCTCTGAACTAGAAAAGAACTTCTTTTGAATCCTACGATCCAACATTTGTATACCTGTCAATGTAACTGCACCAAGAAATTAAAAAAAAAAAATTCAAGTTTGAAAGGACATATTATATCTTTGCCTACCAACATGCAGTTGAGTACATTTGAACTTTTCGTGCAATAAGAACATGATGCCTATTTTTTGTTAAAATTGGGCACATTCTTACACATTTTTTCAAACTAATTTAATATTGCTGAATCCGATACAAGACGGGTATGTTTCCAATGTTATCTTGCATTTAAATACCTTAGTTTTACATTTTTAAAAATATATACCATAAATATGTAGTAATAATTTTCAATTTGAATTTGTCTATCGACTTGCTTCTAAATCGATTGTCATAGATGTTATTGAAGTATAGAACTTTTATTAAATAACAAGATATTATTTATATTTCTATTAAGTATAGACCTTCTATTTGAAATGTACCTTTAATACATATATATGTACATCTAAATGAGTGTTACTATGGAAATAATGCAACCCCTGATAACATTTGCTCGCTTGAACTTTTCTTGCCAAATGCATGCACAAGTATTATACCTTTTTTTACAATGTTGCCCTCTTTACACGAATATATGTAAGTGGTCTCCAAAATAGGAAATAATGCATTTGAATCCTATGATTAGACATTCAAATACCTATCAATCTAAATGCACCATGAAATAAATAAAGAAGGTTCAAGTTTTAATTGGCATATTATATGTTTGCCTACCAACATGCAATTAGGTAAATTTGAACTCTTCACCTAATAATATGTGGATTAATCTTTGTCCCTAACTTTCCTACTCCATTTTACTCGCAGGCCAATTGCTTTCTGTCAATTTTAACTTCATGGCAACAATGTTAACTACAAATGCCATAGCCAACATACTTGCAGGCATGGATAGTCTAAACCCTTGTTTACAAGTTACATCTGTAGACTCCATCCATCAAGAATGCTCTGCAATTGTCAAATACCGCTTGCAACTCTCTGATGGAATGCGCACACACCATGCTATACTTCCAGAGCAGTTCAACTATCTTGTTATAGAAGAGGCCCTAGCCAAAGGCTCAATTATTTGTCTTTGAGATTACACTTGCAAGATGTTCCACAAATTCACGTACGCTCAAACATTCAAGATTCATTTATATTGCTCTATCTGTTTGACTTATAGCTTCTTATTAAATTATTGATTTTCCTTTTGTTGCAGGGCTATCATAATTACTAAGTTTGATATAATCTCAAATAGTGAAACAATAGTTGGAACTCCAGTACCTCTCCTCCAAGCTCAGGAGTACCTCCCACAAAATACCTTCAAACAAAAATTGGCCCCTTATGGATCTGAAGGTTGTTCACTCCAAGAAGGCAACAAATTTGAATCCCAACAAAACATTGGCCCTTTTCAAATAATGCCAATTCTAAAGTTGACTACATACCATAGGCAATGGTCCATCGAAGGTAGGGCCTTGGCAAAAACTCCAATCCATAAATTCCAAAATGCTGGTCGTGATGGTAAAGTTTTTGGCTTCGATTTCATAGACAAAGCAGGAACTGAAATACATATAACTTGCTTCAATGAACTTGTTGATGAGTTCTATGATGTTGTTCAAAGTGATGCCCTCTACCTCATATCAAATGATCGTGTAAAAGTGGCTAACACAAAATACAGTAGCTCCACAAACCCTTTCGAGATATTCCTACACAACTCATCAACAATAACTCCTTCCACATGCATTGACTCTAACATACCCACTCATAGTTACCATATAAAGAGCATAAATACACTAGAGTCAATGCCTATTAATTCCCTTGTTGATGTCATAGGTTTGCTTTTGTCTATCTCACCTACATCAACCATACGTAAAAGAGATGGGACCGAAACAATTAAATGTACTACTACAATCATAAACATGTCAAGTAGTAGCATAGATGTTACACTATGGGGTCACCATTGTCAAATTGAGGGGAAACAAATCTCAGGAATGTGCCTTAAACCAGACCCCCCCATTCTTCTTGTGAAATCTGGCTGTATTACCTCATGGCATGGAAAATCAATCGACACTATCTTCCCAACTGCAATTCTAATCAATCCAGACTTGTTAGAGGCCTCAACATTGAAGACATGGTATTCCACTTTAGAGCTTCTCCAGCCTCTAATTACCTTGTCGAATAACCCGCTCAACCCCCACAAATTTGCAAATCCTATTGATATTTCAGAGATTGTTACTACAAGGTTTGCTGAGAAAAAAAATGCTTGTGTAAAGGCCATTATCTCCAAGCTCCACTTGGACAACTTCTACTACCTTTCTTGCACCTTGTTGGTTGAGAATAAGAAATGTAAGAAAAAAGTAATTCAAGTTTCCACCAATCATTTTCATTGCCCAAAGTGTTCTACTAATCTCTTAGCATGTGATTTTAGCTACATGCTTAAAATGGACTTGCAGGACGACACTGGTGAACTTCTTAAAGTTACTGCATTTGAAGGACCAGCGAATGATTTGTTGGGTGTCGGTGCAGAAAATTTTCAGCTTCTCCTAGCAGAGCCTAACGGAGCCAAACAAATTTTAGATTGTGTTATTGGTTGCCAATTCCTGCTTGATCTTTCTATCAAGATGAATTCATTTTCTGGACAAGAAACACACAACATTGTTGTTACAGCTGTTCAACTCAATTAAAACATGCACTGCACTCTTTTTTTGTACAATAACATACCTATTTGAATGGCTCCTCTGATGTTATGTACCTCAAACAATGTAAAGCTCACTTCTAACTATTGTACGTTTCCCTTTTTTCCAAGATGGATAGCTTCATATAAACATATATAGGGATATGTTCCCCTATTTTTCCTATTTGCATTGTTAGCTTTTAACAATGTATTTGCTTCTTAAATTGTCTATAATGATTGTAAAATTCTCTTCGAACAAAAAACAATTTCCATTATGTTTATTACCTTGTTATTGGTTTCTTATATTTTGTACACATTAATGTCGATTGTCATGTTATAATATTGCTTTTGCATACTTTTATATCTTCAATTCCCATGCTTCAAAATGTGATATATATTTGAATCTGCATGATGTATAGATAGTTCAAAACCCTCAAATATTCAAGATTCCCTACAATGGAAGTAGAAGATGCAAGGATGCTAGCAAAGTGAACCCGTACAAATGAAATGCAGCGTATACAATATCGTGCAAGGTAAACTAATATTAACAAAAGAAGATGACAAAACGAACATATCCTCCAGAGTGAGGCCTTAGCACCAACACTAATTCCTTCCTCTGACGTCCCGCACCTTCAAACACTTGCCCCTCAGTCACAATATGGCGTACAACCCACCCCATCAACCCAGCTTTGTCCTCCTCTATGTTTCCCTGAAAATGATTACACTGCTAGCGACAAATTTAGGTCAAGATTGGATAGCCTCTCAAAAATGTCAACATGCTTAGTTTGCATGGAAAAATATCCAGGCATTAAAACTAGGAAATCAAATGGAGTCCCTACTTGTTATAGATGCATATCAGAAAAAAATGGCCATCGCTTCTCTAAGTGGAACAACATGGACCCTGGTGATCAACCTACTTGTTTACGAAAACTAAGTCAAATCGAGGAGATGTTGATAGCAAAGATTAGCCCGGTTCTTCAACTAACATATGCACGGGGGGGGGCAACTAAAGTATAGTGGTCACACTATCTACTTTCCACAAGATATTTCTAGCATAGCAACCTCATTGCCTAGGCGTATAGATGAACTAGACATCATTATAATAAACAAAAAAATGTTGAACAACAAAAGTATAGCTTCTATGTTAGTAGGTCACGTGTTCATGAGGCATTGACATATAAGCTCCAAAATGATCCATACTACAAAGATGTGCAGTTGAATGAGCATGCGTTGTCATCTTTGCCTCATGAATCCACCGATATTTCAGAACTTATATATGCAACAACTTCCAATCCTATTCCCACAAATCTAGAGTCCCTACAAACAAATTTTGATGAAGCTGAAACAATTGAAAGTACAACCTCATTTGTAGCAAACCTACCACCGTCACGTAGAGAAATGGAAGAAGTATGAGCCTACTTACAACTAGGAAATGGACGACAAGCTCCTGCTATAGAATGGCCTCCCATTTCTACCTCCCCAATAAATGAATACACCACTGAAGACTTGTTTACAATGGCATTCCCCGCTCTGTTTCCAACTGGCACAGCCACCTTCAAGCAACACCGCATGAAAGAAATTAAGCTACATGAATATGCTCTTCATCTACTAAGATATCATGATAATAGATTTGGCCAACACCCACGCTTCACATATTTCCTTCTCAACATAATCATGCACCATCGTAGCCAAGCCATAGCATCGGTGTTTTTTAACAAGCACGTAAACGATACACTTCCGACAACAATTGCTGACCTCCACCAAAGATTGAAGGACCTACCTAATGAAAGGCTCGCCGATCAACTCATGCGCTTTAGCTCAGCACTTCGTGGCACACGGCCGTTTTGGAATAAATGTAGAGGGGAGCTTTCTGACATGGTCATTCAAATTGGTTGCCCAACACTTTTCTTCACCTTAAGTGCAGCAGATACAAAATGGCCTGACTTACATTGCATTATGCCAAGTACCATTCCTACGGATCCTTCAAAGGCTTCCAGATGGAGGGTACAAAATATAATTTGCAATCCACACCTTGCTGCACTCTACATGCACCATAGATTTACAACATTCTGTGAAGAGGTCTTGGAGAAACTATTTGGTGCAAGTGACTACTGGTACAGGTATATGCCTTCCACTTACCAAAATCACTTATTTTTTTCTTTACTTCTTCCTAACAAACTCTCAAATCTAGGTACGAATGGCAACATAGAGGATCTGCACATATTCACGGTTTCCTCTGGCTCCAAGAAGCACCTGACATTGCAAAATTACAATGGAACAACCTTCAATCTGTACAAAGAACAATTGACTACATTGATAGATATGTCTCTGCCTGGAACCCACACAGTCTTCAACTCAGGAACCAAAATTTCCATCGAACTATCTTGGATGACCCTTGCTTGATGGACATAGGAATGATAAAAGCAATGAGCCCTTCCACTGATTACAATGAACTGGTCAATCGTGTGCAACGCCATACAAAATGTACCTAGCTAACATGCTTGCGGAGGAAGGGGACATCTCTTGCGTGTCGTTATAAAGCCCCTTGGAACTTACAAGAGAGATCAAGTCTTACAATTGCTGAGAATGGGCAACCTAAACACACCCCTGCCCGCAATGATGACCGCTTGAATCTTCACAGCCCATATATCCTTTCTATATGGAGAGCCAATGTGGATTGCCAACCTGTTCTTTCAACCAATGCAGTGCTCAAATATATTGCAAAATATGCAACAAAAGCTGAGCACCAATCTGAAACATACCACAATATGATGACTCGCATTTCAACCAATTCAAACTCTGATAAGCCAGCACCAATAGCTTTTTGCAAAATGCTATCTGAAAGCCTTGTAGATCGTGACATTGGTGCCCAAGAGACTTGCCACCTTCTGCAAAAACTACCCCTATCCATATCTAGCAGACCATCTGTATGTTTGAATGTTAGCCAAAAACATTACCGACGTGTTACAATCTCAAACACTTCCACTACCCCGTCCCCTACTTTCATTGACTCATACATGGTGCGACCTATGGAGCTGGATGCTCTGTCACTCATTGAAATGACACAAAAATGGACCTTCAAAGCATCACGCAAAAACTTACAATGGAGAGAGCGCTCCACATCAGCCATTGTCCATGTAATCCCACGGTTCACAACTGTCCCAGCAAAAGATGACAGGTGTTTTGAAGCGTTCTACTGGAGTGAACTACTGCTCTACCACCCATTTCGTAGCATTCATGATGATATTGGCATATCAACACCACAGATTATTGCAAATTGGGAAAGATTCTCATACAACTTCCATCAATGGCATGTGCATCGCACAACGACTGATCCACTATCAGATACCAATGATACCGATGATGGCAGTACTTCAACTAATGAATATGTGATGGAAGATAACAATCTTGATGAATGGCAAGTGTTATCAAGCTTGCATCCAGGCATATCATTACAGTTAGACATCCTTGACATGCTTGGTCGGTGTGGCATTGACCTGAACAATGACTGGACAACTCCAAGCTTTAATCCAATACTAAAAGCTACAGCTACTAATTTCATTGACTCTTATTGGCCAACCTTTCAAGTCCAACATGTCTTTGTTCAAGCCTCACAGAGCAGCCTCTCTATCCAACAACAGAAAGCATATGATATTATTGTTTCGCACTTCTCTGCCAATTGTTTCTAGCCACCACTAAAAATAATTGTTCAAGGAACTGCAGGTACTGGAAAGTCACATTTGATCTCAAGCATCAAATCCACACTCATGGGAGTAGCTCCACATGGCCAATCACCTTTGCTACTCCTCGCACCAACTGGTGTTGCAGCTTTCAATATTCAGGCGTCTACAATTCATTCTGCACTCCACATACCGATCAGAGAAATGAATCCCCTACAAGGACAAACACTTGCAACATTCCAAGAGAGCATGTACTTCATTCGTTACATTCTGATAGACGAGATGAGTTTTATTGGCCCAAAGTTGATACAAAGAATTGACATACGATTGCGTGAGGCATTCCCTAGCCACAATCATATCCCATTTGGGGGACGCTCAATCATTCTCTTTGGTGACCTTGGCCAACTCCCACCAGTCAAAGATATCCCCATGTATGCTTCAAACTCCTATGGAGGAACACTATGGCAAAGCTTCACCACAGTTATTACATTGACCAAGATATTTCAGCAAATCGGTGATGATACTATACAAATGGCCTTCCGTTCAATTCTCTCAAATATAAGAAATGCAGAGCCTACAGTTGAAGATTGGCATGTTCTCATGGCACGTTCAAATTCCTCACTGACCTTTGCAGAGCAAGCACCGTTCCTATCCTCCATACATTTATTTCCAACAAATGAATTGGTTTCACTACACAATAAACATATGTTGCAATCATTAGCAATGCCAATTGCCTTGTCTAATGCAGAACAACTAAAAGGGGCAACATGCCCAAATCCAAACGATGAACAACTTGAAGCTAAAATTCTCTTGAGTGTTGGCCAAGAAGTTATGCTATGTTCTAATTTGTGGGTGCAAGCAGGCCTTGTGAATGGTGCACTAGGCCAGGTGAAAGCCATTGTATACAAGGATGGCGATAAACCACCGCAACTTCCTTTGTTTGTTGTTGTTCAGTTCAAAAAATACATAGGCCCAGTTTGGGATCTCAATAATGTAAGAAATGTGCCCATTGCACCATTGAGTCGTGGTGGTCATCGCCAAATCCCATTGAAAATGGCATGGGCCTTAACAATACACAAATCACAAGGCCTTACACTTCCACGAGCAACAATCGACATTGGCAACATAGATCATCAGGGACTGACATTCACATTTATTTCTAGAGTCTGCAGCCTTGCATGTCTTCGAATATGCCCGACTTTCAAGTTCCAAAGATATGTACGTATGCAACACAACCCATATGTTGCTCTTTGCAAACAAGAGGAGGAATGCTTGTCAGTGCTGCCGCACGCACAATCTTGACTGCATGATCATGAAAAAAAAAGGTACAACAGGTTAGTTCACCCACTCCCATTACTTTCTTGCATTCACTTATAGAAACATTGATTTACAATTTATATATATCTTTCATTTTACGACAATGCTATGTAATACCGTCAAAACATTCATTTTTTTTAATTGTAATTCATAAAACTTCACTTGTATTGGACATAATATTCAGATTATTATCAAAGCTAGAGTAATATAAAACATTATGTGACCAAAACTGGTTTTGGTGGATTGGTAGCATTATCCTGTCATTGCCCACTTCTCTGAATATCTTCAACACAAACAAACTGATTACAAATGTAGCCAAGCAATTCTAAGACTTTACTGAACCTGTCAACAATTTCTGCAGATGAATGACCAATGAGACCATTCAGATCTAGGTGAATCTAAATTTTATTTTGTGCTATTAATTAATGGGGCTCTGTTGTTCTTGTTAGTACTGATGTTTATCTCAATATGGCATATAATTTACATTGCAATTTAGTATTTGGTAAATGTACATCTACTCTGCATTATGATGTTTAAAGTTTAAACATATCAGGTTGCATGAAAATTTGAACATCCATACCCATAAAGAGGGAACTTTACAGATTTTATTTTTTTTAGGTATTGTGATTTTACTGTTTTATTTTGTATTATTTTCAAGAATTTAAATGTTATTACTATACAGGGAGGCTGGTGGTTGAGGGCGATGATCGTATGTACCAAAAAGAGAATTTATGGATGGTCTCTTTCGTGATGAGCTCCTTTTTAAATCCGCTGTTAGTAAACAATGAATTTCACTTACAACTTGTGACCACCAAAATAGATGATGATCATAAACGTAGTTGAATGAATAGAAAATCATCTCACGCTGGTCTTTCTAACTTCAATAGTTCATCCATGCCAATTTGAAAGAGCTTGCTTCAGTAGTTCATCCATGTAGAGACTCTTATCTTTACGCCATCCCTATCATTGCAGTAGCTTTATAAACTTACCTTTACACTTAGCCAATTTGAACTGAATTCCAATGTACCTTCATAGTAATAAAAATATTACGTCCAAGCACTTACTATATTCCAAGCATTATTCTATATAAAGATATAATTTGTTGCTTTTTATGTCATAGCTCTGGAATTCAGAGCATGTACATGTGCGTGTAGGCAGGGATTGAATTACTTTTTCTTATGTTTATTTTCTCCTGTTTAAATGAAAGCGAAATGCTTTAATTATTTTTAAGATGAAATTACTCATATCTTGAAATATCTGTGTAGCGTGAATCGATTTCATTTAAAGTTTAAATTCCATTAAATTGGTAAAATGGAAACCAAAAGAGGATAACTACCCTTTACCTGTTTCCAATGCCATGATTGAGGGGTATCTATTACATAACATTTACCAGCGCTTGTACCTATTTTTGTCTGTTGGACTAAATACTTGGATATGTAAATTAGTAGTTTACCCAATTAAAAACTTAACATTTATACATATATGCATTTAACATGTCTCTTGAAGAATTAAGTATGGGTTTCCCCTACAAAAGCTTCGGTGATTTACAACTTGAGTGCATCCAATTTTCCATGTTGTGAAATTACCATTACTTGAAATTAGTAGTTTACCCAATTAAACACTTAACATTTGTACATATATGCATTTAACATGTCTCTTGAAGAATTAAGTATGGGTTTCCCCTACGAAATCTTCAGTGATTTACAACTTGTGTGCATCCCATTTTACATGTTGTGAAATTGTCATTTTATAAATGCATCTGTGCATTTTTATTTATTTTATATTTTCACTTTATATTTTGCATTCTGATATTAAAAATAAAAAATAACAAACTACAATCTACCTTTCAATTAATTTTTTGCATACACAAATTTTAGTTTCCTTATTGTTTCTTATATCCTCCTTAAAAATTAGGTATTGCTTATATATTCTTAGGATTCAGGAATGTGATGGAAATTATTGATTCAAATCTACCTTAAAATTACATACTACTTTTAAACCTTCCTTATCAATATATTGAAACTCACATTTCACTTTGCATCGTCCCCACCGGTCATAGTATAATTTATTTCAGCATGTTCGAATAGTTTAATGGTTCTAAACAAATTTAGGTCACTTCAACTTTCCACGGCGTACCCATTGCACACTACAGTGCAATTGCTAGTAAGTAATGAAGGGGAAGAGCAATGTGAATTGGGCTTGACCGAAGAAAGGAAACAAAGTGATGTTGCAGCGGGTTTAACTTGTTCGAGACGACAAAGAAAAAATAAAGAAAAATGTATGGATAATAAAGTAGGAGGACCACTACGAACTTAATGGATAGATTGTCGGTTATGAAGTCTAACTTTGTCCACCACTGGTAGATGACAGCGTAGCCCAATAATCACTAAAGTTCAAAGTTTTCCATTCAGGCCTCGAATCTTATCTTGTAGCTTTGCCGTAGGATTATTCCATCGGTAGACATCTTGGAAGGTAGCCACTAGCTCTCACAAAACTTACATCTTTTTCATACTAGATAATTTTTGGTACATTCCTAGCAATAAACAATCATATGGTAATTCTAAGCCAAGATATGATCTCAGAAAATATCAACAAGAAAACAACTTCAGCAAAGAGTGGTATAAACTTTTTATCTTCACTATATATTGAAATATAATGAAATATAATAATAAATGGTTTGAATATAACTTAGAAATCTTGAAGACAAATAGAAAGAATCTGCACAAACTTTAATTATTTGTTATATTTTCAAAACTTTGTTCCAATGGGCAATAAGTATGCAAACCTTGTTCCAATGTGACATAAGTATGCAAATCATTTGCTCCATGAGGCAAACATGAGTGCCAACACTTGTGCAATGCTCTAACTTGGTTGACGTAGTGTTGTTGAACATTCTCCAAGAGAGTGGATATGCAAATCAATGCCTAGCAGTTAAAATGTATATACAAGACCCTTCAAATTTCAAGAGTTATTTGCATATTAATGCATTCATTAGTTGTATTACGGGGTAGATATGTGTTCATTGTGGTGTATAGATGTTTGCTATGGCATTTTACAATTTTTCTTTTAGAACAAGTGGCAAGCATGTCAAAATCAAAGAAACAATCAAGTTTAATAGTTGCATACAAGCCAACCTTCTTCCTAGGATGCCTTGAATCATCCCAAGACTCCAACAACTTTGCATACAAGTCCTTAATGATTCAAAATCAACAGAAACCAACACTTTCTTATGAAGGAACTCCTAAACTATTCATTCCTCGACTAACTGGAAAAATAATCAACCATTTGATTCTAGAAATGTTTTAATTTTTGGAACATACCTTCCTAGTTAAGAGACTTATGGTCCTCAAAAGCTTAGGGACTCATTAGGTGTGGAAATTTCTTTGCAACTATAAAGGAAAAATAAATTTCCCTAAAATTAGTCTTGTTATATAGGGAAAAGAGGATGAATGATGGCAAGCGTAAAAACTAGATCAAAACCCTCTTCCACTATAAAATTCAAGGACAAGATTGAGCTAAATCACAACCAAGGAGAAGGTGGACTCAGCTATAGATCTTGTGCTCCTGTTTGCTATGGGAAAATGTGTTTTAACCATGATTTTTTTATCAAACCCTAGGTTAAGTATGAGTAAAACCCTAGTTATGAGATACTCAACTTGTAATAGATAAACAACAATAGAAACCTAGAATATAAATGTGCACAAATGATCGAGGAGATATCAAAACCTGTTTCACAAAAGCTAGAAAGTCAGAGGATGAATTCAACAATTGCCCCAATCTAGAAGTGATAATCTGCCAAAGCTTAGAACTAAGAAGATGTTGTAATTGATGGCCAAAAACTAGATCTAGAACTAGAAAACCCAGAAGACTAGGGCTCCAACTGCCCAAATCTCTTCGAAGGAATATTTTGGAACTTCTACTAGATCCCAAAACTTTGATTCCTATACTACCTTCTTCCAACTCCACTTTCCCCAAAACATGAACATGTAACCTACACACAAGACAACGAGAGAGGGGTTTGTGGGTTGTGGTGTTTAGGGATTTGCTTCAATCAAATCTTAGGTTAGCATTCAAGCTTTCCCAACATCGTTGTTAGAGAGAGCATGCCCTTGTAGGGTAGAGGCTAAATAGAATCCAAATGATGAAATGATTCAAATAGCAATGATGTCACCTCAAAGGTGAGGTTCTTAGGAGGATGAAGATCTTTCAACTCATAAGGAGATGGATGATGATTCCAAATCTGCAACAAACACACAATACAAACACAAATCTGCAACAATAAAAAAATAAATGCTTTGAATGCTCTTTGCTCCACTATCATAAGTTCACAATATCCATCTAGGTTAATAATGAATTTGAAAACACACTTATATATGCTTTCCTACTAACATTCGTGGAATTAAATCACAAAAACTGACAAAGAGGACCATTTTTAAAGGTCCTAGGCCAACATAAAATTAGTTTACCTTGACCAATCAGAGAGGACTTGGGTGGTTTGCACCCAAGTCTAGGGGCCCAATTTGAGTCTGGGATAAGGTTATTGAAGGGCCCAATATTCCAAATTCATATGGGTGTCGGGCTATTTTCTTCAGGATGATCAATTATAATGCATATTGAGATAAATAGGACTTAGGAGCTAAACTAGGAGGTAGAAATGCATGTGTCCACTTTGTACTCCATAAGGAGTCTATGCTAATCTAGTAAATATATAGATATTTAAGCATAAATCAACTAAGACAAATTAATTGAGAGTTGTGCATGTATTTTGATTATGGTAATAATTACATGTAGAATGTAAATAGAAACAATTTTACTTAGCTCTATGACTGAAGACTATAGAAAGACTAATGTAGCTTTTAATGTAAAATGCATTTGGATCTAGAATAGACTATATCAAACCCCCATTCATCTTGGGATCAGAATACTTTGTTTTGACTGTGTGGGATCAAGTTGAGGTCAAGTCTATAACTATACATTTATCCATCTACAAACTTGATTTGGCATTCTATAGAACTCTATTTTTGAATGCTAATCATATTTTCTTCCTCCTTTACTAATATCTAAAGGCTAGCAGGATTCAAAAAATGTTTCTTGGGCTATCAATATTTTACAAGGAGATGAGTTCCTCTAGTTCCGAACCCATGAAAAATGTTAGGAATTTACAGGTAGATCAAACCAATTCCACATAACCCAAAGGAGATAATGATGCATACAATGTTACAGATTTACCATAATGCAAATATCAATAGACAATAAAAAAGTCAATACAAGATATACCCTAGGAAAACCCTCATTGAAGGAAAAAACCTAGCCTCCAAAAGCATCCATACTCAATGTATTATTCAACAATAAGAAATTACAATACACTCACAGAGTCTCCATGAACACCTCTAAAACATCAAGCTCCTCTATTGCAACCTCCATGTATCCAAGCATGAATCCACACATCCTATGCCATGCTTTACAATATGCAGTCTCAAGAGAAAAACTCAATACAATGATAGCCTCTCACACAACCTATAAAATAAGAGCCAACCCTAACCACTAACCATGTGTTTGCTTTTATAGACTCAAGCTCACACAAATACAACTTGTGGTATTGTATAAAAATAATGTGACTCAAAACCATGAGCACAAAACCATTGACCCCAATATTTATTATTTTACACAAATAATAAATATTTGCCTTATGTCTCCCAATGTTAAATACAACTTTTACAAGTGATAACAAATAAATATTTATTGTGGATAAACACATCACTTAAGATGCACCACAAAATAATATTTATTTTACATAATTAAATTAATTAATGTTATGCAAGGTGAACAACACCTTTTTCCCAACATTCTCCCACTTCTTGTATACATTGCATAAGGGTCAATCAATGAAATACATCATCATAGGCAAACATGAAACCACATGAATCTCCAACATGCTCTCATGCTCTATCAAGATACCTGCAATAAAATCAAAGTAATCATCATTTTGAGCAAGAACTCCTCTCATCCTTTGATGTGCCACCTATGGAAGAAAATGAACATGCCAAGTTGAAGATGCACCAATCCAAAGAACATTAGCATCAAATCCAAGTGATAACAAAATCTCCAAGTAGCTATCAAATGTAGAAAAATGACATGAATGGAAATAGCACCACAACATATACTAATACATCCAACCATCCAGACCTCATAGGTATCAACAACATTAGTAAACTCGTGCCAACAACATATCGAACGCATATATTGCAATAACAAGCTCCATGTATAAATCCTATCAACGAAGAACACATACATCTAGGAGTTCCCACTGCATGGGTAATGTCAAATCTGAAAATAGATCCAAGGCATACCAAGTCTACCAATCAACACTCAAACTGATATGTGGCTAATCAACAAGCCAATGTAGTATCAAGAACACTCACAATGATCCACACATGCAAGATAACACACTGCATACTCTCTCACAACATGTCACTATAACTATCCCAAGTCCAACCATATCAACATGATCCTCCAAGAAGTAGCCATAAGACATAGAGAAAACCTGTAAATCGTAATGTCCTACCAACACCTGAAAGTGTAAAGCTATGTTAAGTATGATCTCCTCTACAACCCCAAATGAAAAGCCTCAACAACACCTAATCATTCAATCTCATAAATCAAATGAACATATGTATCATGTAACCAACATGGATGTAAGCCTCTCTAACCAAGGAAGATCAAACTCATAATCATTCCATAACCAAGAATAAGCCCAATCACATCTCCTAAACTCCTCCTAATAGAAATCATAAATCAAACCATGTGAATAAAGAGATAACCATGCTAACATCCCTCAAATGAACCCTCTAGAATCAATAACCATAGCTCAAGATCCATAACCATGAGAAGATAAAACATAAAGCAAAATACATCTAAAAGGATGGGCAATACCTTATAGATGATAAACCACTGAGTAGACCAAGGTGGGGAATGCGAATGCCCCTTCAAGATACACCAAGTCACATAGACTCTCTCCAAGAATAGTCTCCTCTAGGTCAAAATGAACTCACGTCCATATCTAGATGTAGGCTCCTCGGTCTATCTATTGAAACATCCAATGAGTAACCATCTCAACAAGTGTCTCTAATCCCATGAGAACTCCAACCTCACCTAGGTCTCCAAGTATCCAAGAGTACCTCCATGATCAATCCATGCTAAACTCCAAATGCAACATCGCACTATCATGAAGCTCCCAAGCACATGATCAATGTACTCATTACTAAGAGATCCAACAAGATCACTATCAATGCTCCTACTGCACATCTGCATAATCAAGAAGCCCATCATGATACCATGATCTAACCATCTTCTTCTAGGAGATCACATGCATCAATGAACACATTATGTCTCAAGATAACCTGTATCATGTCAAAACTCCAATGCGCAATCAAGAGTACATCAAGACACAATATCAATATCTCTAAACAAAGGATCAACATGTCAAACTGACAAGTCATAAACTGACACCTCAACCAAAGACTCCAAGAGTCAACCATGGTAAACAAGGATGTCAAAATGTCCAACAACATGAAGATAACCTTCTACTAACAATAGAACTTAGGATGTCAAAGCACTCTCATTGAAACATAAATCATAATCCAAGAGCCTCTCCAAGACACCCACAACCACTGAAGATCACCCATCACTAATGATGAATCCATATCACTACCAAAGCTCCCACTGAAACGTGGCACTGAGCTATACATGACAACAAGGTAACCATCTTCTAAATGAAGATCATCCATGACCCCCAACACAAACAAGGAATCCTTCTATAACATCAACAACTCCCAAAAGGTAAAGTAAAACCATGATCTCCAAACTAAGAAGATAAAACCATCACTGTCAAAAGCTCACATAAAACCATGTATCCAAGCTATCCATAACATCATGATAAACATGCTATAAGTCCCAATAACTAACTATCCAGGAAATCTAATCATCCATCCTCTTATTTCAATTTGCAACATACCAATGTATAAATGACCACTGACAAGGCCAACTAACAAACTCTGCATAAACACTAAATCAATTTTGTGGATTAAGACAATCCACATTCAATTCAACTCACTATAGCAAAGGGGTAGCGAATCCACAAAACTACATAACTCAAAGATCCAAAACACATGTAACATGCAAACTCATCATCAGATTAGTAAACTGCAAACTGAGATAACAAAGAAGACAACCTATAGACTCCAAGACTCAAACACCAAATCAATGCTAGATTAAATTTTCCAAACAAGTCCACAACACAAGTAGCCATAGTTAAGGAACTACCAAACATCCAGGAGATAAGAACAATCCTCTAAAACTACACCACAACACCACCTATAATCATGAATCAAACATCATAGCCCATACCTGTCAATTGCATACATGATCATGTCGTGTCAATGCAAAAGTGTACCTACATATACATGACACCATAATCATCATCAACGTTGTACCTCTACTCAACTCCCATTGAAATGAGACTCCAAGTCTCACATGTGTATCAATCATGTCCTCAAACTAGAAGAAAACCTGTGTACCTGTCTCCATCAAAGCTTAAACTTTGAAAACACCTGTAAACCTGTAACTGGATGTACCAAATCTAAAAACCCGCTATACCATGTTGATGGTCACATAGCAACACCCACTTCCACAAGTTTGTGCTAAAAAATCCATCCAAATGCACTCATAATCACACCTTAAATATCCAGCTCCCACAAGTGATCAAACAAGTATCAAACTCTCTTTGCACACCAAAATAAAAATCTACACAATCCAATTTGTAGTACACAACAATAGCTCTCCAATGCCATCCGAAATTGAAAATCCAATTCCGTATGCAAAAGTTATGAGTATAAAACTATCTCAGAGCAATGCCTGACTTCAAGGCACTAAATTCTGACACAAACAGAAAGTCTAATCACCAAACCTACATCACTATGTAGTGCTCGAAGAGACCTTTTCGATGCCTATAAGAAGTTGAAAATCTGACACTGTGGACAAAAGTTATGCCCCCTAGAAGAAAATACCATCTAAGGGCTAAAAAGGGGCCCTAGGTGACCCGTCTGTATGATGACGTCATCCTTGTACCCTGCTGATGTTAGCATGACTAAGCGCTAACACAAGCAATAATGTGGCGCTGACTGGGCGTACTACTGGCAATGACTAGGCAGATTTCTAAGGTTATAAAATTTGTTTCATTCCCATTGGCTCCAAAAGGCATTTCAAAAATTTCAAAGGAGGTTTTAATAAATTTTTAAGTCCGTTGTCATATCAAATTTTTCTGCCTGCTAATTTTATTTTTTTTAAAATTTTATAAGCCCCATGGGGGCAGGGGCACCCCTGCCGGTGGCGGCCAGGGGGCCCAAACTGACCCGACGGAGCTACCGAAGCCAGAAGCCTTAGGGCCTTCCGACCCTGCCAATGCCGGTCGGAGGCCGACTAGGGGCCGGCGGGGCCGACCGGCACTAATGCCGATGGTACCTCTGCCGGTACCCCTCTGTCATTGCAATACATGGATCTACAGACCCCCTTGCAACAATTCTTTTTTTAATTTTTAAACTTGCTTTTTTTTCACATGCAACTTTTATTTTTATTTTTTTTAACATTCAATTTTTATTTTTAATTTTCCAAACTATAGTAACTCATGCAAAATTAATTTTTAATTTTTGCAAACTATATAAAGCAATTTTATGTAGGAAAATAATTAAATTTTTTTCTTGTACCTGCAAATCCATACGATGATACAGTCAACTTGGGCAAGGGTAAAATTTTTTGCTTTTTTCTCCAGTGACCTAAATAGGTCAAATTTTATTTCAATCTTCGTCTCTCAGGCCACCTGAATCCAATGGTAAGGTCCATTTATACATAGTACATCATTTGTGAAAAATCCCTCCTCAAAATGCTCACAAAGCACATTCAAGAAACCCTTTTTCCAACTCAGATTTATAAACCTAGATCTGTAAAACAATCACCACAAATCTGCAACCCTAGTTTTGCACTAGATCTACACAAACAAGGGTTATAACAAAACATAAATCTGTGAAACCACACAAACTCAAACCATGGTTCTGATAATATGGCTACTAATCTCATAGATCTGCAAAATAATGTTAACACACAGAAGATCTACTGCAACCCACAATTCCTTCCAAAAAATCTCAAGATGGAGGAAAACACCCAGAACCATAATTGTATAGAAGCAGCATGAAAGTATATGCAAGCCATGAAAAACCTTAAAGCTCTAATAGGTCACTTGTTAGGAATATACAGGTAGATCAAACTAATTCCACATAACCCAAAGGAGATAATGATGCATACAATCTTACAGATTTACCATTATGCAAATATTAATAGACAATCAACAAGATAACACAAGATATACCCTGGGAAAACCCTCATTAAGGGAAAAAACCTAGCTTCCAAAAGAATCCATACTTAATGTATTATTCAACAATAAGAAATTATAATACACTCACAGAGTCTCCATGAACACCTTTGAAACATCAAGCTGCTCTAATGCAACCTCCATGTATCCAAGCATGAATTCACACCTCTGATGCTATGCTTTACAATATGTACTCTCAAGAGAAAAACTCAATACAATGATAGCCTCTCACACAGCCTGTAAAATAAGAGCCAACCCTAACCACTAAACATGTGCTTGCTTTTATAGACTTAAGCTCACACAAATACAACTTGTAGTATTGGATAAAAACAATGTGACTCAAAACCATGAGGACAAAGCCATTGACCCCAATATTTATTATTTTACACAAATAATAAATATTTGTCTTATGTCTCCCAATATTAAATACAACTTTTACAAGTGATACCAAATAAATATTTAATGTGGCTAAACACATCACTTAAGATGCACCACAAAAGAATATTTATTTTACATAATTAAATTAATTAATGTTATGCAAGGTGAACAACACCTTTTTCCCAACAAAAAATAATGAGGAACAATAGAAGACAACACTCTTTAGTCCTGCATATGGTCCTTTGCATGTTCACCCAATCGTTGTTAATGTCCCAGCCCCAGTTGCCGCTCATTTAAGTTATGAATTGAGCCTTTGTAGGTCATGTTTCACCAGCCCCTTTGTCCTGGGTTACCATTTGATAGCCTATGAACAATGAAAATATTAAATTTTTTAGCAATTAGGTGGAGTAGTCAAGTGTGCCATTGACACATGGTAGTTTATCGCGTGCCTGTGAGCTTCTAAAGTTTGTACCTTGTTGGGACCGTGCACTTCTGTAGAATGGTGTCACCTATATAGTAGGGCCACAATCTTGTTGATGTTAGAGATACTAGATGTTCAGCTATGTGAATTGTGATTGGTTGCATCCGAACTGTGATCAGATTGTGAGGTTTAGCTACATCATGCATTGAGAATATAACATGTATGTGAAGAGGATGCAGGTTGGGAGCGAGACGAGTCGATGACTTGCTAGAGGAAAGAAAGACTTGTAGATTTGAAGGATTGAACTAAGGGAGGCCACTAAGGGTCGTATTGTAAATTTGATCTTTGATTTGTTTTGTAGATTGAATCAAATTTATTTTGTTTTTGTTGCAATCTTAAGTTGGTTTGCAAATTAAGTTTATGAGCAAAGAGTTGGTTGCGTGTGCAAATAAATTGTATGTATTGTTGGGAAAGAGGGAGCTTCTTCCATCAAAAACATAAAAGAAAAACATGGGTTTGCAGTATAATAAATTCAATATCAAGAGATTTAAATAATAATTAGGGGCATTATTCAAGATTCTATGAACAAAGAGATTATAAGATAAGTTTGTTAAGTGAAACCCATGAGGTTGCAGTAGTGTTTGAAAACTAGACAATGAGTATACTTGGTCATAACCGCAAAAACATTCATAACACCTTAGTCCTAGGCTCCTAATCACTAATCAAATTCTAAGTTATAGTTTCTAGCTTTATGTGGTAGTTTCATAATCACTTAAAGAGAACTATCCACCATAAAAGAGACAAACTCCATAGTCCTTCATCATTATTTTAGATTCTCATTCTTATATATTCAAATAAATTTATTTATATTAATCAATTTTAACCTCTTTAAATTTAATCATTTAAATTAGTCAAAATTTTATCTTAAATCCTCTTTATAGACTATTCTTAAACATCATCTACTTTAATGGTCAAAGATGAATTTTGGTGAGTAAAAATAAGATAATTATTTATCACTTTTTGATGTGGATTAGCTATAAAAATAGTATTGATTGTTTGACTATTGTTTGACATAAGATAATGTTTAAGTAGAGTGTACTTTATATATGGTGTGATTGATTAGCACAAAATTATCAATGTAAATATATTTATATACGTATATTATTTTTCTACTCTTGGGATGAATATTCTTAAGAATACAAGTTAAAAATAACTAAAGAATGTTCTTATATAACACAACATATCGCACAAATCACACATATATTTGTCAAGTCACCTCATGATAATTAGTAGAAAAGGGTGTTAAATTGAAATTTGAATTTGAGTACTCAAAAATAACATGGATCAATCCCACAATAGTAAACCTAAACATTAATGATATATAAACTTATTATTACATAAAGAACACTATGGTTAAAGTGAGCCCAAATCAAGGGAATGGGCATGCAATTTTCACCGTTAAGAGTTTTTTAACATCTATAGTTGTAGTGCTCTAGCATTGATTAAGACATAATAATCAGAAAGCTTCCGATACCTTGCCACAATGGGTATATCACGTTCAATTCCACATAGGAATGATGTTGTAGGCGAGATGAGTACGAGTATTGATTTATAAGTAATGAAGGGGAAGCCCAATGTGAATTGGGCTTGACCGAAGGAAGGAAAGAAAGTGATGTTGCAGCTGGTTTAACTTCTTCTAGACGACGAAGAAAAAATCAAGAAAAATGTATGGATAATAAAGTAGGAGGCCCACTACGAACGGATAGACTGTCGGTTATGAAGTCCGACTCTGTCTACCACTACTAGATGACAGTGGAGCCCAATAATCGCTAAAGTTCAAAGTTTTCCATTCAGGCCTCGAATCTTATCTTGTAGCTTTGGCGTAGGATTATTCCGTCGGTAGGTATCTTGGAAGCTAGCCACTCTCAGCTCTCACAAAACTGACATCTTTTTCATACTAGATAATTTTTGGTACATTCCTAGCAATAAACAGTTAGACGGTAATTCTAAGACAAGATATGATCTAAGAAAATATCAAGAAAATAACTTCAGCAAGAGGGGTATAAATTTTTTATCTTCACTATGCAATGGTCAAGTATATCGAAATATAACGAAATATAATAATAAATCATTTGAATATAAGAAAGCTTGATGACAAATAATAAGAATTTGCACAAACTTCAAGTATTTTTTATATTCTCAAAACCTTGTTCTAATGTGATATAGGTATGTGAATAACTTGCTCCATGAGGTAAACATGAGTGCCAACACTTGTGCAATGTTCTAACTTGATTGATGTAGTGTTCTTGAACATTCTCCAAGAGAGTGGACAAGCAAATCAATGACTAGGAGTTGAAATGTACATGAAAGCCCCTTCAAATTTAAAGAGTTATTTGCATATTGATGCATTCATTAGTTGTACTACAGGGTAGACATGAGTTCTTTGTGGTGTACAGATGTTTGTCATGGCATTTGACATTTTTGCTTCTATAACAAGTGGCAAACATGTCAAAATGAAAGAAACAATCAAGTTTAACAGTTGCATACAAGCCCACCTTCTTCCTAGGATGCCTTGAATCATCCCAAGTCTCCAACAACTTTGCATAGAAGTCCTTAATGATTCAAAACCAACATAAACCAACACTTTCTTATGAAGGAACTCCTAAACTAGTCATTCCTCAACTAACTAGAAAAATAATCGACCATTTGATTCTAGAAATGTTTTAATTTTTGGATCATACCTTCCAAGTTAAGAGACTTATGGTCCCCCAAAACTTAGGGACTCATTAGGTGTGGAAATTTCTTTGCAACTATAAAGGAAAAATAGCTTTCCTGAAAATTAGTCTATGCTAATCTGGTAAAATATATACATATTTAAGCATAAATCAACCAAGACAAATTAATTGAGAGTTGAGCATGTATTTTGATTATGGTAATAATTCCATGTAGAATTTAAATAGAAACAATTTTACTTAGCTCTATGACTGAAGACTATAGAAAGACTAATGTAGCTCTTAACCTAAAATGCATTTGGATCTAGAATAGACTATCTCAAACCATCATTCACCTTGGAATCATAATACTTTGTTTTAACTATGTGGGATCAAGTCAAGGTCAAGTCTATAACTATAGATTTATCCTTCATCTACAAACTTGATTTGGCATTCTTTAGAACTCTATTTTTTGAACTCTAAGCATATTTTCTTCCTCCTTTGCTAGTATGTAAAGGCTACCGGGATTTAAAAAATACCTTTCTTGGGCTATCACTATTTTACAAGGAGATGAGTTCCTCTAGTTCAAGACATGAAAAGTAATGAGGAACAATCAGAAGACCACACTCTTTAGTCCTACATATGCTCCTTTAAATGTTCATCCAATCTAGACTCTTTACAATCCACCAATTGAAGTGTGAGATGCAAATGATAAGAAAATATAGATCTCGATATCCTTGGATATTAAAATTAATATATTAAATACCTTTAAATGCAAGGACATAGCAAGAAATAATGCAAATATGTGTTTAGTTATCCCTTAGAGGGTAAATGATTTCTCAGAATTGGCTAAAAAATTTAATTTTAGGGGTTCAAGTTTGTGGGTTTGAGGACAAACCCAAAATTCTAAACTAGACCTAAGATCAAAAAGTTGGTAGATCAAGGTGGAGAATGTTAGAGCCTGCTATTTTTCTAGGGTTTTAAATTATTTCTTCAAGGCATAAATCCTAAGTCTAAAAACCCTAAACCCTTCTCCTAATTCAGTTCGAGGCTTATGTTTTGTTGTTGACTCCCGACCTCGGTTGTCGGTTGTTTAAGTTATGAATTGAGCCTTTGCAGGGCATGTTTCACCAGCCTGTCCATCCTAGGTTACTATTTGACAGCTCGTGAACAATGAAAATATTAAAGTTTTTAGCATTTGGATGTGGCAGTCAAGTGTGGCATTGACACATGGAAGCTTATCGCATGCCTGCAAGCTTCTAAAGTTTGTACCTTGTTGGGGCCACACTACCGTGGAATGGTGCCACCTATTTAGTAAGGCCACAATCTCATTGAAGTTAGAGATACTAGAAGTACAACTATGTGATTTGTGATTGGTTGCATATGAATTGTGATTAGATTGTGAGGTTTAGCTGCATCATGCACTGAGAATATAACATGTATGTGAAGAGGTTTAAGGTTGGGAGTGAGAGAAGTGGATGACTGGGTAGAAGAAAGGAAGACCTGCAGATTTGAAGGATTGAACTTCGAGAGGCCATTGAGGGCCCTATTGTAAATTTGATCTTTGATTTATTTTATAGATTGAATAAAATTTATTTTGTTTTGCTGCAATCTTAAGTTGGTTTGCAAATTAAGTTTATGAGAAAAGAGTTTCTTGTGTGTACAAGTAAATTGTGTGTATTGTTGGGCAAGAGGGAGCTTCTTGCATCAAAAACATAAGAGAAAAAATGTGGGTTTGTAATATAATAAATTCAATATCAAGAGATTTAAATAATAATTAGGGGAATTATTCAAGATTCTATGAACAATGACATTACAAGATAAGTTTGTTAAGTGAAACCATGAAGTTGGAGTAGAGTGTTTGAAAAATAGACAATGAGTATAATTGGTCATAGTCATCAAAACATTCATAACACTTTAGTCCTAGGCTCCTAATCACTAATCAAATTCTAAGTTCTAGTTTCTAGCTTTATGTGGCAGTTTTGCAATCACTTAAAGAGAACTATCCACCATAAAAGAGACAAATTCCATAGTCCTTCACCATTATTTGAGATTCTCATTCTTATATATTCAAATAAATTTATTTTTATTTTTTATGTCGAAAAATGTCCCCTTGGGGGCTTTTCCCTCGTAAGGTTTATCTCTCGGGTCCTTAGAATGCATTTAGAGCATCTTGCATGATTATTTGGACTCCCGATGAGAAAACCCCGAAGTCTTGTGGCAAATAGGGCCTACGGGTTGCTATTTTGATTATCCTTGAGAAAAATGGTAGGGTGGACTTGGGTGCTAGCGCCCTATTCCTGCCTTATTTTGGGTCTGCCCTAAATTCAAATATCAGTTTAGTGATCGTTACTTAGGTCCTATGTTGACATCTCAAGTTTGAATTACAAAATTCTTAGCGGGAATCTTTGTAGTTGCATATATAAGCATGCTTAGTGTTTCATTTGCAAACTAGAAGATGATTGCAAACTTTATGCATACTTGTGATTGCAGATTTGACATCTTCTCCTCATGGAAAGCAAGAGCCTCTTCCTTGCATGAGAGCTTTATCATCAAGGTGACATCTATTGTGTTTGTTTATCATTTATCATTTGGATTTTACCTCTATCCCACTGGGATACACACTCTTATCTGACAACGATGTTAAAAAACTTAAATGTCTCTCTGGGGCTTGACCAAGGCAAGCCTCTAAACACCACAACCCCCTCCCACACTCCTTGTGATTGCAGGTTATAGGTGTTGCATCTGGACAGAGTGGAGTTCCATAGGAGGTTGGCAAACAAAAAGGATTTAGGATCCAAAAGAAAGATGGACATTGGAGCTTTTCTGGGACTAGGGCACTAGCACTAGTGTCCTCCAAAGTTGAATGAGTAGAAACTGAAATTATAGGGAAGATCAGTGTAGGAAGGAGATCCTAATTCCACAAAGAAAAATGTACCTTGGACTTGGATGCTAGCACCAGTGTCCCTAACTTTTTCACCTTCCAAACTTCAAAAAATAGTGAGTTAAGAATCTTTGTCCTTCACCTTGTCTTAAGAGGATTTGTCGCAATTCATCAATTTGCTTACTGTTTTGCTTAATTAGGGTTTTGAAAGCATTTGAGCATTAGATAGAGATATTGTTTGATAACATTTGAATTTTTGCAGTGTCCCAAGTGGCAGCCCAACCTATTAGGTGATTGCTCCCACTTAGTGGAGATTCAACTTGGTTGATATGCCCTTGGAATGTTTGGTGTGAAAGAAGGATTCCACATAAACCCTTGAAATTGAAAACCCCTCTTTTTACCACTAAACATTTTGGTGAACCCATGTTTTTGGAATTTTTGCACCTTGCTGAGTGTTGTGTGATAGATTTGCATTCATTCATCTTATTGCATTTGAAAAATTACAAAAAAATTGAAAATTTTGAAAAAATTGGCATCTTAGGCTTGCATTTTGGCATAATTTGAATTAATTGGCATTTAATTTCATCTAAATTCTAGTATTTTCATTTTATCTAATCTAAATTATAGAAATTCATCATTTAGTATTCATTTGCATTTCATTTTCATGCTTAAATTGTTAAAAATTGCTTGAAATTGTGCATTTTTCATAAAAACCTAGATTTGCATTAGCTAGGGTTTGTGGTTAAAATCTTGTTTCATATTTTACTACCCTTTTCAAATAATCATTAGGACTAATTTCTAACTATAGTGTTGCATCATAGTGGCTTTCTTGCAAAATTTCATGTCTAGGGTTTGAAAACTTACATTTTCACTAGATTTGGCCTTATCGTCTCTCTAGATTTACACTACAAGCATGTTGTGAGGGATATCACTGCATTAATTGACTGATATTAAGGTTATTATCTATTGCCCCTCCTCAAAATACTTACAACACCCTTTCTTCTAGGCTTTTGCATTGAGAATTGGTGAAAAATTGCATATTTTGGCATATTTTCACTAGGTTCTGACTTGTCATCACTCTAGGGTTGCATCTGTTGGTGCCTGAATTCACTGTCAGTTAATTTAGCAATTTTCATGCAGGTACCATCCCAAAATATCCAAAAGGTTCTAAGTTTTGGCACCCCTCAGTGTTTTTCAGCATCTGCATCTCATTTCTTGAGGAGGTGGTCTTCATGTTTTCTTCATCGGCATGTGTTCATTTTTGTGTCTTCGACATTTTGGTTTGAACTTGAACCCTTTTTCTCTAAGTTCAATGGTTCAGTGGTTCATGGTTCATTTTTCTTCTAGCGGGTCATACTAGTGCACCTATTCTGGTAGTTCTTGATCCTACCAGGGACTTTGTTGTGTGTATAGATGCTTCTTGGAGGGTTTGGGAGTAGTACTAATGTAGGATGGTCGCGTGATTGCCTATGCATCTCGCAAACTCAAGGATCACGAGTTGAACTATCCCACACATGATCTAGAGTTGGCCGCAGTTGTGCATGCCTTGGTGAGATGGATGCATTTTCTTTTGAGAAATCGGTTTGAGTTGCACGGTGATCATCGTAGTTTACAGTATATTTTTACGTAACCAAAACTGAATGCAAGGTAGAGACGATGCATGGAGTTCTTGTGCGAGTATGATTTCTAGGTGAATTATATTTAGGGTAAGGAGAATGTTGTCGTAGATGCTCTTAGTCGTTGGAGGCATGAGATCTCAGCAGTCACTCTCATAGTTGATTTGAGAGGTCAGATTCTTGCAGCACTTCCTACCGATAACTAGTATTAGGAGGTGAAGTCTGAGGTTGAGTTAGGTAGACCATTGGAGGGTAGATTTGCTAGGTACTCTCTGGATTCAGATGGTCTTTTGTGACATTTGGGTCATATTTATGTTCCTAGTTCTGAGGGCCTCCGTACCCTACTTATGTCAGAGGCACATCGGGCACCCTATTCTGCTCATTCGAGTGTCAAGAAGATGCATGCAGATCTTCGTCATCTATACTTTTGGAGTGGTATGAAGCGGGATATTGCTGATTTTGTGTCAAGATGTCTTGAGTGTTAGAGGGTGAAGGCGGAGCACCAGCACCCTGCAAGACTTTTACAGCCCTATCTTGTTCTAGAATGAAAATGGGACATCATTTCTTTAGTTTTCATAGTTGGATTGCCGGTATCCTCCTGTCGACATGATGCTATTATAGTCATTGTGGACAGGTTGACGAAGGTAGCTCACTTCTCTCCTATCCGTTCATCTTATAGTGTTTCTATGGTGGCCAGAGTATTCATGGAGGACATAGTCAGATTACATGGGATTCCTCATAGGATCATCTCTGATAGGGATCCAGTGTTCACTTCAGCCCTTTGGACTTCTCTACAGCATGCCTAGGGGACATAGCTGAACTTTAGTTTAGCATACCATCCAGAGACTGATGGTCAGACTGAGAGGGTTAATCAGGTCCTCAAGGATATGCTGAGGATGTATGTGATGGATCAACAGAGCCGTTGGGAGGACTATTTGTACCTGGTGGAGTTTGCATATAATAATGGATACCACAGCTCTATTGGCATGTCTCCATTCTAGGCTTTGTATGGTCATCCTTGCCAGACTCCACTGAGTTGGGATCATCTTGAGGATAGATTTCTTCTAGGACCAAATATGCTTAGAGAAATGGAGCAGCAGGTTGAGCAGATTAGAGAGCATTTGGTGGTAGTGCAGGATAGACAGAAGAAGTATGTAGATGCTCATAGGGTCAATCAACAATTTTCAGTTGGGGATCGAGTGTTCTTGCGTGTGCGAGCACAAAAGAGTCCGATCCATTACAGAAAAGGCTCTAAGCTCGCACCACGCTTTGTAGGGTTGTTTGAGGTGTTGAAGAGGATCAGTCTTGTTGCTTATCGTCTTGCTTTGCCACATAGTCTTTCACGCATTCATGATGTGTTTCATGTTTCTGTACTTAGACCCTATTATCCAAATATTGGTCATGTTCTTGATTGAATGCCCTACAGGTAGAGGATGGGCAGCTGGCTTTGGAGCCCGTAGGCATTCTGCAGCACAGGAGACTCACTCTCAGGGGCAGAGACATGGAGCAGGTCAAGGTCCAGTGGGATCCTAATGATGAGACTTCTCCTACCTGGGAGGATGCTCCCAGGATGTGGAGTTATATCCCTACTTATTTGTAGGCTTCTAGGAGTAAGCCTGATTCTAGGGGGGGAGGGTGTAGTACCCCTCATTTTGGCTTTTAGACAGTTGATAGTATTTCAGTTACACTTAGATACTTTTGAGACATGTAGATGATAGACTTCTTATTTATGCTTAGTTATGCTTATCATGGATTATGGATTACTGATGTAGTTGTTGATATTTTGTTATGATCACTATGATGACATTACTGATATTATAGTATATGATGTGTTTGACATGATTAGTTAATGGCTCGATGATTATGTAGAGTAGAGTTATCATGCTTTATGTGATTGGTTGATACCTAATTGTTAGTTAGAGATGTTCATGTTATATGTCATGCTTTTAGTGAAGGGACGGTGTAGTACTACTCATCATGAGTACCCTACTACGTTGTGAATCCCTATCACATGTGTTGTTATATATGTAATTGCTTGTATGCAACACTTTGTTTTGATGTAGGTTGCAGGTACCAGGCATCGACTCCACCTGAACTAGCAGGTCTGAGCGTGCCTTTACACCAATGGATAATGTGGATGGGAGATAACATGGGGCTTCCTTTGTCAGCAAGTGTCTTCAGTTTATCGTCATCCATGTGTTTCCAGTCACGAGTATAGTTGTTGATCAGTTTGTACTTGTTTCCGGATATAGGTCACCCTTCAGTATGTGGTTGTCTTTTATTGTTCAAATCATTATTGTTGTCTTATGGTTAATCTGATAGAGTCAGGAATCTTTTTGTAATAGTGTCATTATTTGATTTTATAGTTAATATGTATTTGTAGAATATTTTAATAAAATAATGACAAGTTAAATACAATAATAATAGTTAGTTATTTAACGAAAGAATTTAAGAAAATTCAAGTTAGTGGATTTTAATAATAATAATAATGATATTTTAAAATCAAACTTTAATATCTAGTAATATATTGGTTGATTTTATCTCTCATAAGAGATATTATTTTAATTGCCATTGTTGGATTGGGTTTCAGAGATTTGAAATTATTCCTGTTAGTGGTGTTATGAATGCAATTAATTTCTAGTCAGTGGATGTCAGTAAGGGAGATTGAGGGATTTAGTAATTGATGGTCTGGGTCTATTTTTGAGGTTTTCGAGAATAATATTTTGGGGGGAGAATTTTGAGAAAAGACACACAGAAATTTGAGGAAAAAAAGATTGACAGAGGAGGAAGGAAGGAGAGGCTAAGGTGATATCTCTAGAGAACCGAAATTGTATTCGAGGTATTTCTTATGGTTATCGCCTTTACACTAGTCGTTGAAACTGATGTGTATTCAATTAGAAACCCTATGCAAATAATCTAAATATGTTAGTAATGATTTTTAATCCATTGTTCTTTCAATCCTTCTATTCTTTACCTGTAGAACCCTCTTGCCCCTTAGTTTTCACTTATCACTCAGCCAGTCTTGTTCTGTGGCATGCTCTGTAAATTGCTCCTCATTAGACAGTTCTCAATCATGTTGATTCATTTTTTGGGGCATTTTTACTGAAGAGGTGAACTATCAATTTAACGCAAGTTTTGTCCATTGAATGTTTTTTTTCTGCAACCTATATAATACATTGAGGCATCTTACCAATGTAACTAGTTTGTTTAAACCATCGAGAGTTTTACTACTTCCTACCATGACATATATCATGATCCGCTTGGAAAAATCCGTGTCTTGCCTTTCAACCCATCCATTGTAGCCACATCCAGTCGATGTGGTTAAATATCTCTCTGAAATTAATCAAGTCTTTAGTCATCCACAAGTTTTCTCCTCATCTAGTAACATCTCTCTCTATATGTATGCCTCTATGGAGGCGACTTACCTTGCAGCAAATCCCTCTCGCTCTTTTGGCACTGAGTTAACAATCACCATTTCTCCCTTGTGGTTGGCTCGCTCTGCTATTTTTTGTGCCTCTAGATCTCCGTCGTACAGCCGTATGGGGCGAGAAAAGACCAAATTAAATTTCATGATGCAAAACCCATAGTTTGTGATTCAGGGCATTGTTATTTCCTTTAGCTTAGGTCAAATCTGATAACCTTTTTCAACTAACAAGTTTCCTTATGTAATGGCCGATTGTGTGAATTTGCCTGTTTTGTCTGAAGTTGACTGGAAGATATATAGGAGATCTTTTATATTTTCTAGTTTAGAAGGATTCTATAACATCAGTCCCAAGATAGTGTTTGTCAAGTCTATGAATTTTAGAAGGATTTAATCATTACTTGTTTTGGTTTGACATATATGTAATTGATTGAATTCTAGGTAGGGATTGGATATAGATATATTTGTGTAATTAATATTACATTACATTTACCAATTTTGTATCTGATCATGGCCGTAATTAATCGTTTAATGGAATATGTCATCTTAAGATCATGATTTTGTTGTATTGAGTATTAGTTAGGGAATCTAGTATTACCATTATTAGCCTTATTATATAACTATATTATTAAATGTATTTAATGGAATAGTTTTATTGATATCTAGCATTGAATTAGTGGTGTAATTAAAATAGCTAAATTTAATAATAGTTCCATGTCAAGAAGACTAGTAGTTATTAGGATATGACAATATTAAGTTTATAATCTCATAGCTTGGTATATGAGTAAGTGATAATATTATAGTATTATTGTAATTTTAACCTAGTTCAAGTAAGAGTTGTGTTCATGTCATCAATAGTTATGATCATTCTTAGTAGTCGCTGGTTCTTATAAAAGATGGGTTGTTGGCCTTGTAAATAAAATAACAAATTTCGAGTACTAGAGTAGTATTATCTATTGTCATTAGAAAAAGAAAATATTAGATTAATTTTAATGATTCTGTAGTGATATGTTCATGTTGTCATTTTATTGTTGTGGTGTCATATAGTCACTTAAATATGTATGTTCATAGTGTAAAACTAAATTAATACCTCAATGTGTAATTTTCTGTGGGTCATTTTTTTTTTAATTTCATTTTCTTTCTTCCACTCGAGAGGCTTAAAGCAATTGTTCATCTAATACTTTTAGGATAGTTAAATGAGCAAAATAGTTGAATAAGGATAGATTGCTTTATTTGGTTTAGTGTTGTTAAGGTATTGAAAGTCCACATTGAATGGTTTGTAACCTAATTTTATTTAAATTTGATTTAACTTTACTTGTATGTGTGAGAAGATTGGTTTTAGTGTTTGAATTAGGATAAGAGATATTTGGTCTTTTGTTTTTGGATTTTGTTGTCGTGTGTTTCCTATCTAGAGGCTTATTTTACGACCTTTGAGTTCTATGAATGTATTGTTTGAATTTGATATTTTAGAGAGAGAACTAGATTATTGAGGTTTGGACTCTTGGTATACCTCGTGTTAATGTTGGCTTGTTAGGAGAACTGGAGGTATTTCTTGTGTGCCCTTGTGTTGTCCTTGATTGGTTTGCATCAACTAGGTGCAGATAGGGGAGTGGATTCCAATGCGGGGCCTGTGCCCTTAAGTGGTTGTCTGGGTAACCCATTGGAAGTGTTAAACAAGTGAAAACCTAAAAATTGACCTAGGGGGAAAGGGTAGATTTCACATTAACCAAGATAAGTATTTTTCCTCCCCCACACCTGTAGTGCTAGTTTAGGCTAAGGGTGGGATGAGAGGGTTTTGGTTTCCGCATGTGTGACCTATGGGGTCAACGCCTAGAGAGAGGCTGTTAGGGTAACCATAGATGGGGGCCGACATCTTGAGAGAGACAGTCAGGGTAACCCATAATGAACCATGTGATGACACTCCTTCCTACTGCACTCTAGCTTGCCCTTTTCTCTTGCCTCTAGATGTTGATTGTTTAGTTCAGTTATGTTTGCATGTGAAACCTGAGGTATTCCTGCTTCCAGTCAGTACTTTTGTTCTTGCTTTTGTCAGGGGACCTCATTGTTATCTCCTAGCTCAGGGGGTGGACCTCAGGGTTCCATATGGTCGGGTGGAAGAGCTTAATCCATTGGTTTTCTTTGGCATCTTGGTTCATGACAAATGTGTTCCTTCTAGTTTTTGATCTACCACTGCATTAGTAGATTTGTTATATGCTTCCAGAATTGTATAACCATGACTTATATTGTAATTTGTTGTAATCAGTCAAGAAGCCTTGTAATTATGTAATCATGTATTTGATCTCATTTGTACTTATGCACAATTTGTAAACGAAAGGTTGTAATCTTTCTATGATGTAACAAGACTACTTATGGACATTTATGATGTAATATGTTGTCAATAATCTATGCGTTATTAATGCAATTATGTTCCCTAGAGATGTTAATGTATTGAATGGTTTAAATGATGTTACTTCCTCTAGTGATTAATGCATTTACTTGTTTTAAAAAAAAATTGCATTTTATTGCTTAGTTTTAACCTAACTCTATAGGGTTACATGACGAGGCATTACAGGGCCGCACTGCTGTGGAATGACACCACCTATTCAGTAGGGCCACAATCTTGTTGAAGTCAGAGATACCAGAAGTACAATTATGTGAACTATGATTGGTTGCACATGAACTGTGATCAGATTGTGAGGTTTAGCTACATCATGCACTGAGAATATGACATGTATGTGAAGAGGTTACAAGTTGGGAGTGAGAAGAGTGGATGACTATGTAGAAGAAAGGAAGACCTATAGATTTGAAAGATTGAACTGAAAGAGGCCTTTTAGGGACCTATTGTAAATTTGATCTTTGATTTATTTTGTAGATTGAATAAAAATCATTTTGTTTTGTTGCAATCTTAAGTTGGTTTGCAAATTAAGTTTATGAGCAAAGAGTTTCTTGTGTGTGCATGTAAATTATGTGTATTGTTGAGCAAGAGGGAGCTTCTTGCGTCAAAAACTTAAGAGAAAAAACATGGGTTTGCAATATAATAAATTCAATATCAAGAGATTTAAATAATAATTAGGGGCATTATTCAAGATTCTATGAACAAAGACATTACAAGATAAGTTTGTTAAGTGAAACCCATGAAGTTGAAGTAGAGTGTTTGAAAACTAGACAATGAGTATAATTGGTCATGGTGATCAAAACATTCATAACACCTTAGTCCTAGGCTCCTAATCACTAATCAAATTCTAAGTTCTAGTTTCTAGCTTTATGTGGCAATTTCACAATCACTTAAAGAGAGCTATCCACCAGAAAAGAGACAAACTCCATAGTCCTTCACCATTATTTTAGATTCTCATTCTTATATATTCAAATAAATTTATTTATATTAATCAATTTTAACACCTTTAAATTTAATCATTTATATTAGTCAAAAATTTATCTTAAATCCTCTTTATAGACTATTCTTAAACATAATCTACTTTAATGGTCAAAGGTAAATTTTGGTGAATAAAAATATGACAATTATTTATCACTTTTTGGTGTGGATTAGGTGTAAAAATAGTATTGATTGTTGGACTATTGAAACATGTAATGTTTAAGTAGAGTGTACTTTATATAGGGTGTGATTGATTACCACAAAATTATCAATGTAAATATGTTTATATATGTATATTAGTTTTCTACTCTTGGCACGAATATTCTTAAGAATACAATTTAAAAATAACTAAAGAATGTTCTTAAATAACACAACATATCGAACAAATCAACACATATATTTGTCAAGTCACCTCATATGACTAGTAGGAAAGTGTGCTAAATTGAAATTTGAATTTGATTACTAAAAAATAGCATGGATTAATCCCACACTAGTAAACCAAAACATTAATGACAAATAAAAAATTTAGAAATTAAAACCAATTTTTAAAAATGAATGCAATGAAAACAAACTAAAATTAAATTATAAATTAAATTTGATATATATATTTATCTAACTTATTATTACATAAAGAACACTATGATTAAAGTGAGCCCAAATCAAGGGCATGGGTATGCAATTTTCACTTACAAAAGCATAATGATGTAGAGTTTTTTAACATCTCTAGTAGTAGTGCTCTAGCATTGATTAAGACATAATAATCAGAAAGCTTCCCATACCTTCCCACAATGGGTATATCACGTTCAATTCCACATAGGAATGATGTTTGTCATTTTGTAGGTGAGATGAGTATGAGTATTTATTTAGCCCATAGGCTTTTATATGTGAACATTATAATGCTTGGAATTGTATCACACCATGAAAAAACTTCACACCGGAAAATTTTCTAACTCGTCGGTTGTTCCTATCAGCGTATTCCTTGAACCTACTATGGGTACACTATGGGTACAAGCGCTAGTTTATTACGCCGAAGGCGTTCCCTTTGTGAACAAGAGGGCTGACTTTTAGAATCTATGGTTGAAAATTGTCCACATTAGTGCCAAGATGATTGAAAAAGATCCGACCGTTCGTTTTCCGTTTTACCGTCAATTTTTCTTTGCCAGATTTTCGTTGCCGCTTTTTCTCTTTTCGTGGTGTTTTGTTCCGTTTCCGTTCACGCATCAACGGTGGGCATTTCTTATTTATCTCACGCATTTTTGAGAGGCCGGGGGCATTTATTCGTCATTAAACTCTGCTGCCAAAACAGTACTGCAGACCAAATCATCTATCTGATTGGTGATGGACAAGATTTTATTTAAACCAGTTCACTTTTTTCAAGGGACAAGTTACATCAGATTCCAAGGCAATCTAGAAATTACCTCCGGTCAATCTCCTCAAAAAACTGATTTAACGCTGTTCAACGGCAGATTTCAAAGCATTTAAAATTTTTAAAAGGGTTTTTAAGAGCCACACCCAAAAAGCATACTACTGGACACACTACGAGGAGTAAAAACGGTGTAAAACACACATACCGCAAACGAAATTAGTGGCAGAGGGCATTTAAACGACATGAGACTTATTCTGACAAGAATTTTTTCCGGCGTGAGAACAACCGACGAGTTTAGAGACTTCCCCGGCGTGATTTTTGTCAAGTGAAGGCAGCAGAAAATGAAGAGTGGGAAAAAATGGCCACAGAAAATAAGCGTTTCAGATTCACACCATTAATCTGCATTGGCCAGGGCGTTAACAGAAATCAAAAAACATTAAACCTATTCACCTTCCCCACATACGTGAATACAAACTCAATAAAATTACAGATTGATGCCGTAAAAATTCTTGAGCGACCAGAATATCGAAGACCGGACAGCCGAAAAAAATGCGCTGGCAGCAGTTCTTGAAAATCTCGGTGAGATTTCCCATCATGGAGTGGATTAACAATGCAGGTAAAAGAGCATATTTCGAGGACAAAAGGGGCTACCACAAACACAAAAGGAAATGAACGCTCTGAACGAAAATGGAAACAAGTGCTTGCGTTCATCGGTATAACATTGCCCATCAGCAATGTTAGGAATTGTCTCCCCGCAAGGTATGATCTCCCCGATGGCCATTGGCCATCGGTATAACTTGAATGATCGGCCGAGTTCAAAGTTTTCTCGCCGAAGGTTGTTCTTTCGCCGATGAAACATTTGGTTATCAGCATAACAAGGTCTATCAGAGTTTGATGGATTTGTCTCAGTGAAAGGTGTGGTCTTTCCGATCCCTGATTTTCGTGATTCCATTTTTTTTTTCCCACTATGCAAAGTCGTTCAGCAAATTTAGGTATTAGAATTTTTGTTTTTACCGAATCCCACAAACTATTTTATCAACAGTGAAAGGCTCTAGCAGGATGGCTGCATTTGGATGGTTATAATTTAGAAAGTGCGTTTACTCTTAACGAATGAAGACATTGAAAGAATTTAATTATTAGCTTGAGCTTTTGTTTTTAGCTTTTGTAATTAAAAACAAAGATTTAATGTATATGTTTTACAGTTTATTTTTAATATGTTTATTCATCTAAATTTGTAGAAAATATAATTTAGATTAAGTTTAGGTTGAATTCAATTTTTTTAAATATATATTGATTTTTAAATTTTATAAATGAATAGTTTAATTTAATCAATATATATAGTTATTAATATTTTAATTTTACATAACATGAAATTTTAGTTATACATTATTTATTATAAATTCCATAACAATATATTTATAATTTGATAATATCTACCAAAAAAGAAAATATCTTTATAATTTGATAATATCTACCAACAAAGAAAATATCTGTGATAAAGATATGCAATTAATTCTATGACCCAACGATCCATTCAAAATTTACTATCTTAGATATTTTATTCTATGCATTAAATGACTTTTTACCAACCTATTTAGCCACATATGTACCATCTATGGTATAATCAATGCTCTTTAGGCAGTGACAAAACTAGAAAAAAAGCTTATATATACGCTTAGTTTTATAGTTTTTATTAGATTTGCATTCATCACTACACTCTTTTACTGTAAAGCTTATAATAGAGGTATGTTTTATTTCTAAGTTTCAACTATTAGTAGTTTTGGATAGAAATATTTTCCCATATCTTATATTTTGAATTTATTGAATGAGGAAGGCCTCTCAAAACAAACTTTTCATTTTGAATATTTTTGTTCTATAGTTGTAACTTTTGATTTTTGTATCATGTCTTAAGGGCACTGTATGTTTGGTTTAGATTTTACAAATTAGATGAAGTTGGCTTTAGTTGTTTATAACAAAACATTATTGCTGTATACAACTTGCAATTGTTCATCTTTTCTTATTGATGTATACAGCTTGCAATTGTTCATCCAATATGTGAATTGTTTTAAGCTTTTCGGTAAACTTTGATGGATTCTATTTGACTCGCATTCCAGTCCTGAATAGACAATGAAATGGAGTGAGACCTAGAATTTTAAATTTATTGTGCTTATCAACTAAAAATTTATTGGCCCTTCTTACTTATGATTAATTATAATAATAAGTTTTTCCTATACAAATTTTTATAATATAATTTATATGATTTAAGCCTTAACAAACATGGTCTCAACCCTATATGGAATGGCCATTTGAATTGTATATAGGTTCTGGTATAGAATATATATATATATATATATATATATATATATATATATATATATATATATATATATATATATATATATATATATATATATATATATATATATATATATATATATATATTAAAAAAAACTATATTAAACTATCTAAATATTAGAAACTAAATTAGAAACTATACGTAATTAGGTTAAAAAACTTTCTGCGGCAATAATTAGTTTTCTGTATATTTAGAATTTCACACTGAACAAAGTACCAAACTATAGATGTTCAAAATTAAAATTAAAATTAAACCTAAGTTAATATTTAAAACTATGTTAAAAGATTTTAAACTAAAATTTAAAATATATATATTAAACTATCTAAATATTAGAAACTAAATTAGAAACTATACGTAATTAGATTAAAAAACTTTATGAGGCAATAATTAGTTTGGCATGTAGTTATTGGGATAATAATACTACTTTGTTCAGTGTGAAATTCTACTGCATTAGATATGAATGTTAGATCTGACGTATAAGCTACATTCAAATTAACAAAGCAAAAACTGGAAACCTAGAATCAAATGGCTGTAGCTAAAGAAATTCATGAACTACTAAACCACCTACGGTGCATCTTCAAATGTACTCTTAACAGCATGACAAACAAAGATGGTATAACGAAGAAAGCCTAGATGCTTACTAAAAATGTTAAATAAACTAAAGGAGCTTGTTTAATGGTTAGTGACAGGTTGAGAAACTGGTATAGAAAGATAAGTAAGAGGCGCTAGGATTCCCACCTCCAGAGTTTGATGCTTTGTGGGGGGTATAAGCAGTTTTTTCCTCATCATAGTTTTTGGCAAGCCTGAGGTAGAATCAGACAGCCATCATTCACGAAAGGTAGAGAGAGCCTCAATTTTTGCTCATCTTGATATGTGATCCAAAATGTTGATATAAAAATTGAACACAATTTTTCTTGAAGACTTTTTACTCAATCCCATGGACTGTTAAAAACCTTATGTTGGACTTGAACAACAAACCCTACTGAGCAAAACAGAAATATGATGTTTAACTCTTTATTTTTACCTAAGAATATGGTTTGGTCAAACATGTAGCAATTGAAAAAATTACAAGGTTATGCGAAACCTTATAACTATTGTGCCTACCGTATATAAAAAAATTAATTAGAAAGGCAAGCAGACTGACTTCGTTGATATAGCTGAAAATTTTATAATGAGTTAACCACAGGTAAATGTGACTTGGCAAAAACATACGACATAAACCATATCATCAAAATGAACCTGTGGATGATCTTGTGTCTTTGGAAAATTATTGATAAGAAATTATCTTCTTCAGATCATAAGATATTCAATTTTCACCAGTGTGTGACTTTGTTAACAAACAGTCACCTTAATAATATCTTAGATGGAGAATTTGTTGACTGAAAGCTGGAAAGCAAAAGAAGAATTCTGAAATAATAGAGAGCCAAACTTTCAAGTCTTGTAATTTCCTTCAAAACATCAGTACTGACAAGAACAATAGAGCCCCATTAATTATCTATGGCATTTAGGTCTTACAGAAATTTATATAGAATTTCCATTAAAAATTTATATAGATAAAATCTAAATAGAGATTACCTTTCTCCTTGGTGACCTTCAGCTTCATCGAGTCCAACCAAATGTTTGTTCATCTCTATTGGAACATTTCTCATCGCCTTTAATACAGAATTCACTAATACTCTTAAAACAGTCTCCATGATCACTAAACATTTGCAATAAAATTAAAAACAAAATGAAAAACTGCACAAAATAGAACGTATAGAGAATAAATGAGATGTACGCTATGATAAGTTGGTAAGGCAGACTATACTTGTCCGTATTACCTCTGCTCCTGATGCCCTTGTTCATGTTCAGAAACCACAGCATGCACTGAGTTTGCAAAGAGAATATCTCTTAATTTTGATAGACATTGTCATAAGAAAATCTCTACTCCATATGCTTACGGACTGTGAAACCAGCAAAAACTTGACACATCAAGACATTGAATCCCTTAATGAGTGTGCCCTCACCATTTTTTACACAGCATGCTTCCCAGTAATGGTTTCATTGCACGCATGCAAGCTAAGACAAGGTGCATGGGTGGGCACGTGGAGTGCCGAACAAGGTGCCTCAAAGACGTGGAGTGCTGAACAAGGTGCCTCAAAGACATGACATCCCCAAACGTTGATCGGTATAACATGTTACTATCGGCAAACACTTTACAAGCCCTCCCGACGGTATAAGTCATGCCGATGATAGAATTCGTAAAATAAAAATAAAATTTTGATAGGCTTTGAATTGTTTTTCCTTCTAAATATATTTTTTTTCTTGCAACGGAGAGCTAGAGCCAAAATAGAAAATAGATTTCATGCTAGGGTTTGAATTATTTTTTGTTTTTATATTTTTTTCTTTTCTGTTGAATTGGAAGATAATAAAAAGGCTAAAATTGGGTGTAGGCAAGGTTTGAATTATTTTTTTTATGTTTATTTTCTCTTGTTGAATTGGAAGCGAAATGCTTTAATTATTTTCAAGGTGAAATTACTCATATCTTGAAATATCTGTCTAGCGTAAATTGATTTCATTTAAAGTTTAAATTCCATTAAATTGGTAAAATAGAAACCAAAAGAGGATAACTACCCTTTACCTAAACAAATCTTGTTTGGGTTTGATTATTATTTTCTTTATATATATTTTGTCAAATTGGTAATTTGGACAGCAGAATGGAGGGTAAGTTTTATTATTGGTAATTTCTTTTTCAGCTGTGTCATAGGGCTTGCACCTTTTGCAATGCCATGATTGAGGGGTATCTATTATATAACATTTACCAGGGCTTGTACTTGTTTTTTTCTATTGGACTGAATATTTGGATATGTAGATTAGTAATTTACCCAATTAAACACTTAACATTTGTACATCTATGCATTTAACATGTCTCTTGAAGAATTAAGTATAGGTTTCCCCTACAAAAGCTTCGGTGATTTACAACTTGAGTGCATCCCATTTTACATGTTGTGAAATTGCCATTAGTTGAGAAGATCATTTTAGGGTTTGATTTCATTTTTCCTATACATTTTCTTTCCATTTAATTGTAAAATTTAAATTTCTTTTTAGGGTTTGAATTATTATTTTTTCTCAAACTGGTAATATGGGTAAAATTACTTAGTTAGAAAATTTGTTAGGGCCTTTTAATTGGGATTAGGTTTTAATGTTTTTGTTTTCAAGAAAAGATAAGAGTAGTTTCCATTTGAAGAAGATCATAATAAATATAATATAGATTGTTATGTAATATAAGAATTATTATGTAAGGGAGGCATAGTTATGATTTACTGGGTAGTAAATGATAGATTTAAATACATATATACAAAATTCACTTTTATCAAGATTAGAAAGTAATAATCTTTTCTTGCTAATCGTGAAATTGTATGATTATTTATTATATGCAAGAACATTGTCTTTGTTTGCTATGATTTGCCTATACATGTTATATCTGTTATCATACTTATACCCATTGAATCTTTTTGTCCTCAGATACATTCCTGATTTCCCAAAAAAATATTTTGTCCAAAGTTTTTTCGTCAAAGCATTCATAATCTTTTACACTATTTTTTCAGGAGATTGATTTTCTCATGCTATTTTGATTTTTGTTATACTTGTTTTATTGACATGGGGTTTCTTCCATTAGTTATTAACTGTTTACAAAGTTTAGACTAATTGTAATTTTAGTATCACCGATATAGCCTTATCAGCTCGTTTTTCCTTCCTTCCCATCGGGATGACACTCTTTATCGGCGTGAGCCCATCGTTTTACTCCGATAGTTATCCGTTTCACCGATCGCCTTCATCGGCATGAGCTGGCTCCATCGGGGTGGGTGTAATGCTTTGTTCCGATCGTTAAAGTTATACCGATCGGCCCTCACTCTTCTATGTTATTTGATTTGACCTAGAGATGAGCCTTTCAAGAAAATGAATCAATGCACCAAACATAATTTCTAAATAATGATTTTTTTTATATTTAGTTCAGATTTAACTTTATGAATCTTTATTTTTATCTTGAGTAAAAATTGATTCATGCCATGACACTCTTGCATTTAAATTAACTGTTTCCATTAATGAAGCTGTTCTACTAATGGCTTCTCTATCATTACAAATTTACAAGTAATATGACATTTGGCAATTGCCAGAAATGAACTGTTGTACTTGCTAAATAAGATTTATGTTCTTAATCCCTGTAGTTTAGTAACCTTCTATATCACCAAAAACAACAATAGATTAGAACATGAAAGAAGGGAAGTGTTTGATCATCAACAAATATACCTGATAATAATTTGCTCATATGTTGATTATCTTGCGCTGTGTACACCCAATTTTTCGAATGCTTTTGGAAGTAAAAAATTGGTTCTTTTGGTTCTTTTGACTTACTGGGACAAGGGTTGGTTGGATTTGTGAATCCCGGTGTTTTCCTTAATCCCAAGCTCTTAACTCTCCTCCATTTCCATTTTTCTGGCTGACCTTCCAAGGTAATCTTGCCTCCTAATTTGGAGGGATTGCTCAATCTTAATTCACAGGTCTCTTCCTTAGCTCTGATTAAACTTCTCGTCTTTGTCTGTTTTCTCCTAGATCTTGCCTGGCAATCTTTAGTCGAACAAGTGAAAATTTTCAAGCTCTCTATTGCATTTTGAGTGTAACCAATTGAAGCAACTAATACCTAGGTAGTAATATCCATCTCACAATAATGGAAAGTTCACCTATCTCAACAAAATGCTTGGTCAGTAGTTGGGGAAATGTATGTTGCTATTTTTTCCTCAGGTGAGATGTTAGTAGTAGCTACATTATAAATTTATAGTAATTAGCATGCCCATGTAATAATGAGTAACCAATACAAATCAATAACAGTAGATATAGTTTAATATTTTATTTTTTAAAGATTATTTATAGTGACTTTTTAGCTCTACTCATATCATACCAAATGTGTACCACAAACCTAAAGTAAAAACTAAAGTTTGAAGATTGATTTTAACAGTTTATAATTTTTTTTGTTGTGTTTGTCAACATTGGGTTCCAAGTTGTTTAGAAACTCTACTTTCTTCATTTGTGTTTTTGTTTAAATGGATAGCTATATTGAAATGCCTTACTTTTTATTAAATTTTAATTAATACTGAGAGCCGTTTTTTAAGACTGTTTCCTGTACATAAAAACTAAAAATAGCCGTGTATAAATACAAGTAGTACTTGAACATAAATTTAGAAAAAATCAAATCAAATAAAAATAGAGCAAATTGAATTGCGCCCTAAGGGCACCACTATACACCCATCTTTTTCTTCTTTTTTTGTTGCACGGTGAATTTATGAAGTGATGCCCAGTTGGTGCTATTTCATTCTTCAAATTTATAATATTTTGATACTCTACCCAAGGGTAACACCAATTGTTCTTGATAAAATATTTATAGAAGGTTAGATTAGGTATGGCATATTGTTTACTCTTATTGTATTTACAGGCCTCATTAAAAGTCACAAAGAAAATTAATGGTAGGGTAAATTACTTTACTTTACAAGTGAACAAAAATAACATAGCATATACATGATAAATATATAAACCCCTTTTACATATATAAAGATAACTCTTAAGTAGTTAAAATAAATTTATAAATAACATTTTAAGTAAATAAATAACTAAAGATTGATATTTCTCAATATTTTGAACATTATAGGTAGATGTATTTAAGATATTATATATAAACTTGAAATTACTTTACAATAAAATAAAATTCACCATTGGTCCTATTTGGCACCATTTAATCTATGGTAAGAAAATATAGTAAAAAAATTACTCTAATCAAATAATAATAATAATAATTATTATTATTATTAGAATTAGGGTTACAAGTCAATTTTTAAACTATTACTATTTATTTGCATTATGAATGTGAGATTTTATCAAAAGGGTTTTACTATAGTGGCTAAAGTAAATCAATAATGTTGAAAATAAATGATAAAAGATATTAAAGTGGGTTCATAAAAATATAAAATATTATTATATAAAGTGTTATTGTTGTAGAGGGTAAAGGAAAATAGAATATTGAAATTAGTTATTGAACTTTGGCCTTTTTTAAGTTTATTTTTTATTTCTTATATATATAAGATGAATGATGCAAAGTGTACCTATTAAATTTAGGTTTAACTTATTAGATTTTATTAATTATTAAATAACTATATGTACTCTTTCCTCTTTACTATTTTGGGACAAAGCAAATGCAGAGTATGGATTTTGGTCATTTGTTCTGCCAAGGACTTTGAATGTTGAAAGCACAATACTTTTTCACATTTCAAAAAGAAGAGTTTGGAAGTCAAAGTCAAATTCCCTTGGATTATTTTCTAAATTTGGTGTTTGATTGCTCTCTTAAGTGCCATCACAAACCACATAGACCCTCAATTTCATGGTGGCTGTCAAATGTGAAGATCATATTTATCAAATGAGTCAAAATATTTTCTAAATTTAGTACATAATCTTGTATAGATTTCTTATTTGCATCATATTTATGGTGTTTGATATTGCCCATATCATTATTGGACTAGGTCAGTGTCACTTGTGTCTGTGGTGGTTATTTTTTTAATATTGGAACACAGTTTAAAAATATAGGTCAACGAGGAGCAACCCGCACAAATATAACAAAAAATAAGCACCCTCAGAGCCAGATATAACCAATGAAAAACCTATCAAAATTAACTCCCAGTCTAGATCAGAGTATGTCAGCACTACTAACAGCGTCAACAAGAGATATTACATCAAAATTCTGTTACAGGAGAGTAGCACCAACCAATTTCAATATAAAAAAATGCATCTTCTCAGCAGTCTAAACATTGTTCTCCTTGGATTTCTCCATTAGTTGGTATAGGCTCTATTTTTAGTCATATATATTTGGTGAATTCATGCACCCTCTTTTTGGAGCGATCGGCTCCATCCTTTATCCATCTCATCTCTAGCCCCCATTAGAACAACCGACGAGTTTAGAAAATTTTCCGGCGTTCTTTTTACAGCGTGAGACAATTCCGAGCACTATGATGCTCACATATAAAACCTATATGCTGATTTCTATTTTCTGGCTGATATACTTCCTACTTTCCATCGCCGAAACACTGCCTATCTCCCGCCGATACCCTTCACTAAATTCCTATCGGCGTAACACCAGGTATCGGCGAGGCAAAAAATTTTCTTCACCGATTGCTATTGTCTGGTCAATGACTGCCTATCGTTGTGACTCTTACCGACAACCTCAACTTCATCCATCGCCTTATATCAGCGTGATCCATCCCATCGGCGAAGGCTTTAAACCTTGCTCCGATCGCTGTTTGTTTCGCCGATGAACGTTGTGTCGGCGTGAGTCTTCCCGATGCCGTTCCTCTTCCTTCCATCGGCGAAAGACCCCCCTTCGGCCAGACAATTCCAAAGCACACCGACGTTGAGAGTTATGCCGATCGCCTTTGTTCTTTCACCGAGAAACCTCCCTTCGGGGAGACAATTTGAAACTCCACCGACTTTGAATGTTATACCGATGAGCACAGCCCATCGGAGAGACAATACACATCGGGGAAAATCATCCAAACTCCACCGATGGCTAAAGCTACACCGATGGCAAAAGGCCATCGGTGAGAGACTCTACTTCGGGGAGACAATCCATAAGATTGCCTATGTTAATTGTTATGCCGATGGCTACACCATCTTGTACCCACATAATGTACTTTGTTGTAATGCCATAAGGTATGCATGAAATATACAGCATGCCAAATATCAAATGAATTAACTTTGTATAATAACTTAAAATTTTATAGTATTCATAATTATATATTTTTAGTTCTATAAAATATAACTAAATTATAAAAAAATATAAATATTTAATATTTAAGATATTTAATCTAAATATACAATTTAAAAATATTCAATTTGATGTGGTATATAATATTAAGGCGTTCCTTTTGTAAGAGAAAGATCTGACTTTCGAAATCGATGGTCCTCGGTGCTGCAGAAGCGTGCAAGATGATTGCAGCTTCCATAACCGTTTGATCCACCAGATATTCATCATTTGCCATTTTAGCTCTTGGTATTCAAATATCCATACGTGTGCAGTTTGTCATCACTATTTTCCGTCCATAGTTTTTTTTGGCCTGTTTTTCAAAGTTTTTTGGGGTCTTCTCTTTTCTAGTTCACGTGTATTTCTTTCTGTTGTTTTTTTTCTGTCTGTTGAATTCGGAAAATTAACAGTGCATCCATAAAAGCTTTATCACATAGAAGCATTGAAGTGAGAAGATATATTTTATGGGGTAGTAGATTTGGGTAGAGCCGTCCGATCCCTTCGTTGAAAGGATTTACGCAGTCAAATTCCCCTTGCTTTTTTAGGGTACAGTTGCAGCATAATACAAATGTTTTATGGTACAGTTGCAGGATAACACAAATGTATTAGCGAACAAAATAAAACCTACGAATTAGCAAAACTAGCTACTAGCAAATCAGAAAGAAATAAACGTACTATCTTCTACTAGGGAAATGTTGATAAAAGTCTGAGAATTTTTTAATTTATGTTTTCTTTTTAATATTATTCTTTTTTGTTTTTACCTGTGTTCTTACCTTTTTTTAGGTTTTTAAATATTGTATTATTAATGTGTAAAAAATATTAAAAAATAAAAGGTGAAATTTACTCTTGACGTTTTAGGGGTGTATTATAAATGGTAAATAGGTTTAATATTTTTAGCTTTTGTTATGTTTTCCACACTGTATACATTTATTTATTCTTATTCATGTATAATTCAAATTTAATAAACATAAATTTAATATGCATTCACTAAAAGTTGCTAAATTTGCAAACCTGAGCTCTTCAATATGGTTTTTAACGAACTAATTTAGTGTATTTCATTTTAACGAGGTAAAAATAAATACATAGTGCCGAAAATGTATTTAATTTTTTTAAATAGTTTAATAATTATTTAATATATTTTTAAAATTATATAAAATTATGTATTTATATTAAATATTATATATTTAAATATATTTGTTATTTTATTATATAATAATTTTATATATATAATTTATATTTATAATTAAATATGATATTCTAAATATTTATAAATAATTTATTTATTTTATAGAATAAAAAATATATAATTATTAGTATTATAAGATTTTGAAATTTTAAATATATTTATATATTTATAAGTAAAGTATAATACAATATTATAAAATTTTATAAAATTGTATATTTAGATTAAACATATTATATATTTAATATTTGTATTAATTTATAATTTGATTATATTTATTTTATCTAAAATATATAATATCTAATATAATTATATTATATACTTAATATAATTATATTATATACTCAATAGAATATTTAATTTTTTTTTGGATTTAATAATTGAAAATTTATAAATAATTTATTTGTTTTATAGAACTAAAAATATATAATTATTAATATTATAAGATTTATTCTAATCATTTTTTTGGTATCTCAATATTGAAATATAAAAATTTAATTTATTAATAGACATCAAGTCCATAATAGTGTAACTCGATCATGGTATTGTTAGAGAGAAAATGCCATCACATAGTTTAATCCAAAAACATGGAGTTACAATTTAATTTATTTTCAATATTAAAATATATTTTTATATTATTTACATATAATATATAAATTATTTAATAGAAATATTTATTTAATTTATTTTCAATATTAAAATATAGTTTTATATTATTTATGTGTTTTTATATAAAATTTGATATATAAACTATGTATTAATAGAAATATTTATTGTTTTGACATCATGTTATAATGATACAAGACAATAGAAATGTTGGGTGTCACTACATCCATTCCTTGTGTTTATCTACCAAAACGAGGAGAGAGATAGGGGTGATACAATATATAATAAAATAAAACATATGATAGGATATTGATAATAATACATGTCTACTTTAATGTCTATCGCCAAAACCTTAGGAAGCCAAAGAAATATAGTTGTACACCCATATGTGCCAATCCTCAGTAAACCTAAACCTTCTCATAACTTGAATCAGGAAATCCCATGAAACCCTATCATAGGTTTTATTCATGTCTAATTTCAAAATAATATATATAAATTAAATACAATTGAAATATAAATAAATATAAATATTAAATATATTATATGTTTACTTTAAATATACAATTTTATAATATTATTTGTGGATGACATGGATTTGTTGAGATTATTTTTTATTTATCCCTTTCATTTCAAATCCATTTTTTGGGATTATTTTTTTACTTCTTCCTTGTAATTTTAAATTAAATCTTTGCCTAATTCAAATACTGTTTAACTATCACATGTGTTTGCAATATTTATGAAAGTACATGGTTTTTAGGTTGAAAATTTAAGATTTATATACATATTATATAAGTTTTGCTATTAATATATATATATATATATATATATATATATATATATATATATATATATATATATATATATATATATATATTAGAATTTGATTTGATGGTGATTTTCTTTGTTAAGTTTTTTAATTTGTTTTCAAATATTAATAACAAGATAATTTAATTGTAAAATAGGGAAGTAAAAATAGAATTAACTCAGAACACCCAAATTTAATTGTAAAATAGGGAAGTAAAATAGTATAATTTAGGTCACTTCAACTTAAATAAGTGTATATTATTTTTACAGGAAAATCTTATGGCATGAAAGAGCAAAATAAAATTACTAGTGTTTTGACTTGTACGCATGAAAAACAATAAAAAATTTTGAATTTCTCTAAAAGAATTATATTATAAAAATAAATATTATTATTATTGTTAATTTTTTATTTAAAATAAATATTTTGTTTTAATTGACAAATGAAATAATGTTAGTGTTACAAATAAAATTATTTTCTTTACTACTTATATGTTCTTATTTATGCACTCTTCTCAGGAAATGGCTGAACCCATACATGCCAATGACACCATTGAGATATCTAGCACAGATAAAAGCAACAGCATAGTGAACCCCTTCAAACCACTTGATGCCCCAAACATGCAAGCAGAGTCATGTTCATCAGTGAACAAGCCAGAAGACTTTCGAAGTGACGTCCAACGTCTTGCTGCGCATGTAACATCAAGCTGCCAAGAAATTGTACGCAAATCAAAAAAAGTGTGTGAGACAACACCTTTTGTAGAAACATTAGATATTGAAACATTATATGACACCATGTCAACATTCCATGATACCTCGACTAAGCTAGAAGGCCTCTGCACTTTCCTTAGGGAACTATATTATGATAAATACTATGGAGGAGATGACACCCCCCATATCATTCGCTCATTTGAGATGTACTTGAAAGACATGTGATGAGTCTTATATCTTTTTGAACTGTAGCTTTTTAATACGTATATATGTAAATCTATAATAAGAGCATTACTATGGAGACAATGCAACCCCTGATAACATTTGCTCATATTAGCTTGACTTGCCAAATGTTTGCACAAGTATTATACAATTTTTGCAATGATGCTTTTTGACAAGGATATATGTAAGTGATCTCTAAACTAGAAAAGAACTTCTTTTGAATCCTACGATCCAACATTTGTATACCTGTCAATGTAACTGCACCATGAAATAAAAAAAAAAAATTCAAGTTTGAAAGGACATATTATATCTTTGCCTACCAACATGCAGTTGAGTACATTTGAACTTTTCGCGCAATAAGAACATGATGCCTATTTTTTATTAAAATTGGGCACATTCTTACACATTTTTTCAAACTAATTTAATATTACTGAATCTGATACAAGACGGGTATGTTTCCAATGTTATCTTGCATTTAAATACCTTAGTTTTACATTTTTAAAAATATATATCATAAATATGTAGTAATAATTTTCAATTTGAATTTGTCTATCGACTTGCTTCTAAATCGATTGTCATAGATGTTATTGAAGTATAGAACTTTTATTAAATAACAAGATATTATTTATATTTCTATTAAGTATAGACCTTCTATTTGAAATGTACCTTTAATACATATATATATGTACATCTAAATGAGTGTTACTATGGAAATAATGCAACCCCTGATAACATTTGCTCGCTTGAACTTTTCTTGCCAAATGCACGCACAAGTATTATACCTTTTTTTACAATGTTGCCCTCTTTACACGAATATATGTAAGTGGTCTCCAAAATAAGAAATAATGCATTTGAATCCTATGATTAGACATTCAAATACCTGTCAATCTAAATGCACCATGAAATAAATAAAGAAGGTTCAAGTTTTAATTGGCATATTATATGTTTGCCTACCAACATGCAATTAGGTAAATTTGAACTCTTCACCTAATAATATGTGGATTAATCTTTGTCCCTAACTTTCCTACTCCATTTTACTCGTAGGCCAATTGCTTTCTGTCAATTTTAACTTCATGGCAACAATGTTAACTACAAATGCCATAGCCAACATACTTGCAGGCATGGATAGTCTAAACCCTTGTTTACAAGTTACATCTGTAGACTCCATCCATCAAGAATGCTCTGCAATTGTCAAATACCGCTTGCAACTCTCTGATGGAATGCACACACACCATGCTATACTTCCAGAGCAGTTCAACTATCTTGTTATAGAAGAGGCCCTAGCCAAAGGCTCAATTATTTGTCTTCGAGATTACACTTGCAAGATGTTCCACAAATTCACGTACGCTCAAACATTCAAGATTCATTTATATTGCTCTATCTGTTTGACTTATAGCTTCTTATTAAATTATTGATTTTCCTTTTGTTGCAGGGCTATCATAATTACTAAGTTTGATATAATCTCAAATAGTGAAACAATAGTTGGAACTCCAGTACCTCTCCTCCAAGCTCAGGAGTACCTCCCACAAAATACCTTCACACAAAAATTGGCCCCTTATGGATCTGAAGGTTGTTCACTCCAAGAAGGCAACAAATTTGAATCCCAACAAAACATTGGCCCTTTTCAAATAATGCCAATTCTAAAGTTGACTACATACCATAGGCAATGGTCCATCGAAGGTAGGGCCTTGGCAAAAACTCCAATCCATGAATTCCAAAATGCTGTTCGTGACGGTAAAGTTTTTGGCTTCGATTTCATAGACAAAGCAGGAACTGAAATACATATAACTTGCTTCAATGAACTTGTTGATGAGTTCTATGATGTTGTTCAAAGTGATGCCCTCTACCTCATATCAAATGGTCGTGTAAAAGTGGCTAACACAAAATACAGTAGCTCCACAAACCCTTTCGAGATATTCCTACACAACTCATCAACAATAACTCCTTCCACATGCATTGACTCTAACATACCCACTCATAGTTACCATATAAAGAGCATAAATACACTGGAGTCAATGCCTATTAATTCCCTTGTTGATGTCATAGGTTTGCTTTTGTCTATCTCACCTACATCAACCATACGTAAAAGAGATGGGACCGAAACAATTAAATGTACTACTACAATCATAGACATGTCAAGTAGTAGCATAGATGTTACACTATGGGGTCGCCATTGTCAAATTGAGGGGAAACAAATCTTAGGAATGTGCCTTAAACCAGACCCCCCCATTCTTCTTGTGAAATCTGGCCGTATTACCTCATGGCATGGAAAATCAATCGACACTATCTTCCCAACTGCAATTCTAATCAATCCAGACTTGTTAGAGGCCTCAACATTGAAGACATGGTATTCCACTTTAGAGCTTCTCCAGCCTCTAATTACCTTGTCGAATAACCCACTCAACCCCCACAAATTTGCAAATCCTATTGATATTTCAGAGATTGTTACTACAAGGTTTGCCGAGAAAAAAAATGCTTGTGTAAAGGCCATTATCTCCAAGCTCCACTTGGACAACTTCTACTACCTTTCTTGCACCTTGTTGGTTGAGAATAAGAAATGTAAGAAAAAAGTAATTCAAGTTTCCACCAATCATTTTGATTGCCCAAAGTGTTCTACTAATCTCTTAGCATGTGATTTTAGCTACATTCTTAAAATGGACTTGCAGGACGACACTGGTGAACTTCTTAAAGTTACTGCATTTGAAGGACCAGCAAATGCTTTGTTGGGTGTCGGTGCAGAAAATTTTTAGCTTCTCCTAGCAGAGCCTGACGGAGCCAAACAAATTTTAGATTGTGTTATTGGTTGCCAATTCCTGCTTGATCTTTCTATCAAGATGAATTCATTTTCTGGACAAGAAACACACAGCATTGTTGTTACAGCCGTTCAACTCAATTAAAACATGCACTGCACTCTTTTTTTGTACAATAACATACCTATTTGAATGGCTCCTCTAATGTTATGTACCTCAAACAATGTAAAGCTCACTTCTAACTATTGTACGTTTCCCTTTTTTCAAAGATGGATAGCTTCATATAAACATATATAGGGATATGTTCCCCTATTTTTCCTATTTGCATTGTTAGCTTTTAACAATGTATTTGCTTCTTAAATTGTCTATAATGATTGTAAAATTCTCTTCGAACAAAAAACAATTTCTATTATGTTTATTACCTTGTTATTGGTTTCTTATATTTTGTACACATTAATGTCGATTGTCATGTTATAATATTGCTTTTGCATACTTTTATATCTTCAATTCCCATGCTTCAAAATGTGATATATATTTGAATCTACATGATGTATAGATAGCTCAAAACCCTCAAATATTCAAGATTCCTTACAATGGAAGTAGAAGATGCAAGGATCCTTGAGAAAAATGGTAGGGTGGACTTGGGTGCTAGCGCCCTATTCCTGCCTTATTTTGGGTCTGCCCTAAATTCAAATATCAGTTTAGTGATCATTACTTAGGTCCTATGTTGACATCTCAAGTTTGAATTACAAAATTCTTAGTGGGAATCTTTGTAGTTGCATATATAAGCATGCTTAGTGTTTCATTTGCAAACTAGAAGATGATTGCAAACTTTATGCATACTTGTGATTGCAGATTTGACATCTTCTCCTCATGGAAAGCAAGAGCCTCTTCCTTGCATGAGAGATTTATCATCAAGGTGACATCTATTGTGTTTGTTTATCATTTATCATTTGGATTTTACCTCTATCCCACTGGGATACACACTCTTATCTGACAACGGTGTTAAAAAACTTAAATGTCTCTCTGGGGCTTGACTGAGGCAAGCCTCTAAACACCACAACCCCCTCCCACACTCCTTGTGATTGCAGGTTATAGGTGTTGCATCTGGACGGAGTGGAGTTCCATAGGAGGTTGGCAAACAAAAAGGATTTAGGATCCAAAAGAAAGATGGACATTGGAGCTTTTCTGGGACTAGGGCGCTAGCACTAGTGTCCTCCAAAGTTGAATGAGTAGAAACTGAAATTATAGGGAAGATCAGTGTCGGAAGGAGATCCTAATTCCACAAAGAAAAATGTACCTTGGACTTGGATGCTAGCACCAGTGTCCCTAACTTTTTTGCCTTCCAAACTTCAAAAAATAGTGAGTTAAGAATCTTTGTCCTTCACCTTGTCTTAAGAGGATTTGTCGCAATTCATCAATTTGCTTACTATTTTGCTTAATTAGGGTTTTGAAAGCATTTGAGCATTAGATAGAGATATTGTTTGATAACATTTGAATTTTTGCAGCGTCCCAAGTGGCAGCCCAACCTATTAGGTGATTGCTCCCACTTAGTGGAGATTCAACTTGGTTGATATGCCCTTGGAATGTTTGGTGTGAAAGGAGGATTCCACATAAACCCTTGAAATTGAAAACCCCTCTTTTTACCACTAAACATTTTGGTGAACCCATGTTTTTGGAATTTTTGCACCTTGCTGAGTGTTGTGTGATAGATTTGCATTCATTCATCTTATTGTATTTGAAAAATTACAAAAAAATTGAAAATTTTGAAAAAATTGGCATCTTAGGCTTGCATTTTGGCATAATTTGAATTAATTGGCATTTAATTTCATCTAAATTCTAGTATTTTCATTTGATCTAATCTAAATTATAGAAATTCATCATTTAGTATTCATTTGCATTTCATTTTCATGCTTAAATTGTTAAAATTGCTTGAAATTGTGCATTTTTCATAAAAACCTAGATTTGCATTAGCTAGGGTTTGTGGTTAAAATCTTGTTTCATATTTTACTACCCTTTTCAAATAATCATTAGGACTGATTTCTAACTATAGTGTTGCATCATAGTGGCTTTCTTGCAAAATTTCATGTCTAGGGTTTGAAAACTTACATTTTCACTAGATTTGGCCTTATCGTCTCTCTAGATTTACACTACAAGCATGTTGTGAGGGATATCACTACATTAATTGACTGATATTAAGGTTATTATCTATTGCCCCTCCTCAAAATACTGACAACAGCCTTTCTTCTAGGCTTTTGCATTGAGAATTGGTGAAAAATTGCATATTTTGGCATATTTTCACTAGGTTCTGACTTGTCATCACTCTAGGGTTGCATCTGTTGGTGCCTGAATTCACTGTCAGTTAATTTAGCAATTTTCATGCAAGCACCATCCCAAAATATCTAAAAGGTTCTAAGTTTTGGCACCCCTCAGTGTTTTTCAGCATCTGCATCTCATTTCTTGAGGAGGTGGTCTTCATGTTTTCTCCATCGGCATGTGTTCGTTTCTGTGTCTTCAACATTTTGGTTTGAACTTGAACCCTTTTTCTCTAAGTTCAATGGTTCAGCGGTTCATGGTTCATTTTTCTTCTAGCGGGTCATATTATGCATTTGCCTTGCGCAAATATTACATCGTTGAACCTCCCGCTTGAACCTTTTTGTTTTGGTTCAAGGTTCAATGGTTCGAAGCTTTGTTGCCTATAGAGTATTAGTTTTGATTTTTGAACCATCACGTTGAACCCTCGTGTTGAACCCTTTTGGTTCGAGGTTTAACGGTTCAAGGCTTTATGTTTTTGGTACTTGGCTTTTTGGCAAAAGTTCATTTTGAAGCGCTCCGACTATGTCTTTGAACTTTCGGTTCGAACCTCGACATTGAACCTCTCAGTGGAACCATCTGTTTGAACCGATTCAAGGTTCAATGGTTCAAGGTTTTCTATTTTGGGTTTTATCGGAGTGATCGGCTTCATCGGCGAAAGACTTTTTGGCTGCTCCGATTGTTTTGGTCTGGCCGATGGATGTCCATCGGTGTGTGTTTGGCTATCAGCGAAGCAAATTTTTGGGCCACCGATGTAAGGTGTTTGGCTGATGGGGTGTCATCGGCGTGGGTCTGACCGATGGAGGAGCAGTGTGTGGCTGGTGAAGATGTCGTCGGCATGACCTTTGAGATCGACAGGAAGCTTTTTGGATGCTCCGATGGTGTGTGTTACACCGACGGAAGGGAAGAGCCAGGGTCTATCGGCATGAGTTGTATTGTCGGGTGAATGGTGAAATGGTTGGCCGATAGACTAATCTCTAGCCGATGAAGGGAAGTGTTGTGTATGGTGTTATCGGCGTGACTTTTGTTGTCGGCGAGCATTGCTTTTGGGTTGGCCGATGGTTTTTGTCTTGGCGACGGGTGTTTTTTGCTTGGCCATCGGTGAGACTTGTTTTATCGGCCTAGTCGATGGAAGTTGGCCCAATGGTCTATCTCTGGCCGATGATGGGAAATATGGAATTTTGGATGGCGTCAGTGAGACTATTGAGGTCGGTCAGAGGAGTTTCAGGTTGGCCAATGGGATTGGTCTAGCCAACAGGGGAATGCAAAGGTAGCGGTCAGCGAGACCGTTGAGATCGGAAGGAGTTTTTTTGGAGCGGGCCGATGGTATAGGTTTGGCCAATGGGTTTTGGTGAAGGGTTGTGTGTCGAGCGCGGCAAAACGCTCGACACCTTTTATGCTTGTGGCCATGTTTTTAAACTATTGAAGGCTATCTGCACCATACATGTGGGACAATTCTTCCTGCACATTTAAACCTGCAAAATGCATTTTGGCGGGAAAATTCTTTTTGAACGCTGCGATGTTTTCCTGGTGGTTGCAGGTTGTTGAGCCATCAATGGCGACTGTGCTGAGGCATAGGCGAGTTGTTGAACAGTCATGTACCCAATTTTTTGGCATGAAGACTCCCAGATGGAGGCGCAGGGCTCGAGGCCTCCCTTGTCTGCTGCAGCAATAACTTCTGAGTGCCATTCTTTCTGATGGATGTATTTGGCGGGATTTTTGGTCAATCATGTAATTAATTGCTGTGAGGTACACTTTCTGGCCAATATAGGCAGACTGTGTTACCATTTTGTGGTTGTTGAAAACTGGACATTTTGGCTCTGTAATGCAATACAGCTGATTTGGTTGCTCTGTGCAGCAAAACTTGTGAGTTTATGTATCTCCTGTTGTATGTTTTTGCATGAATCCACTGATTTCATGGTCAATCTTATATGAATAATGCTATGTTTGCATGTGTTGTGCTAATTCTGTCTCCAGTCTTGCATGTATCTTTCTTTTGAGTCTAGGTATTCAAGGAATGTCTGAGATTCTAGAACATAGAATTCCTGTGTTGAATATTTAATCTTTTAACTTCTGCTCAAGGGGTAGACTAAACTATTTTTAGATTGAATATTGGGAAGGATATACTGCAATAGGGACGCCATAAGTATAGATAGCTTAACACTTTGTATTGGGAGATATCTGTAAGGCAGATATCATATGTATCCCCCTGAAATCCAGTTTTAGTTGTTCATGCTGATCATTCATAGGTGTATGTCTACTGACTCCAAGCCCTAGATAGGCACCAATCTAGCTCTGTGTTGAGGTTATACACTAGGTCCAGGTTTGCATCCAAACATCAAATCAACTCATTTCATATCTTCCACCTGTTAGTTGTAGGAGTAGGATTAGGAACCCCCTGCATGCTCTCATACCCAACCAGACATCATGTCCAAGAATGTTGCCAACCTTGTGATTTGTTACACAAATCTTGGTCCTTACATGAGAGTATTCTACCTGTTGCTGTCAAGTTATATCTTTCTATCATTGAGCTAGTCAAGGTCATACTTTTATCAAATAGGGACACCCCCCTTGGTGCGGCAGAACCAGAAGTGAATGGGAGGAGCTCACGCAACCTCCTATATTCAGCTGGCTGAATCTGCCTGTGCATTAGAACTGGCAAACCCTAATGTTGATTCAGAAGCAAAACCAACAAAATGGCGACTCTGCTGGGGATGGATTGATAAAAATTAATAAATTTGTGGCCCATCCGAGTCACTAACAAAAATGGCGACTCCGCTGGGGAGTCTTTCATGTGAATGATGATGCTCTGCTGGTGGTATGAACTCAGAAAAATATGTGTTGAGCTTTCAGCTGCTGTAAATTTTGTCCTCTCTGGAGAGGTGGCGACTCTGCAAAAGATCTAAATGCACATGAAAGTTGATGTGTGTGTTGTGACAAAAATGTGCTGTTCATATTTCTGCATCTGTATGAGAAAAGGTACCTTGTTCCTTCCCCTTTATATTTGCTATTTTGCTGCATAGGTTAGATGCAGGGGGAAGCCTTAGGTCTTAGGCAAACAAAGGATGTCTAAGAGTAAGATTTTTATGAATCCAAGTATGAATTATCCCATACTCAGCGGTGAAATGTTGGATAAAAGAATAGAAGAGATAAGAAATAGGTTGATATTCTTAGAGGCTGAGTAGGCCCAGTTAAAAAGCAGTAACCCTGTTGTGTCTACTAGTCAGAAGGCTAAACCTCTTCTCAGCCCTTTTGATCCTTTGTATGACCAACTGGATTTGTCATGGGTGGATTATAAAGTAGAAACTATGCCTGCTAGGATATACTGTCAGATGCCTAGATTTAGTGGTCATAGTGTGTGTGATGGGAATGCACATATCCAAAATTTTCATGAGTTCATGGGAAAACATTCATTTAGAGATGAGGATATGTGGATGAGGTTTTTTGTTAGGTCTTTGATGCAAAAGCAAAAGACTGGTATTTGAGCTTTTCAAAAAGATCCTTTGCTTGTTGGGATGAGCTTACTGACTGTTTCAAAGAAGAATTTGCAAAAGAACTGGCTGATCTTGTTGCAGAATTGATGAAAATCAGAAAACAAGATGAAGAGCCATGTGTTGTTTTCAGTCATAGGTTTGCAGTAGCCCTTTCACAGATCCCAGAAGTCTTCAGACCTGATATTTCAGCCTGTGTTGGCATATTCTTTGAGGCTTTTGAGGAGGGCTCTAGTGCATTACTGAGGGATTTCAAGGTGACAAGTATGTAGATGGCATACAAGTTTGTAGAAAATATAGAAAAAATCAGAAATGAGCACCTGCTGAAATCCCTGTCCCCAGGCCTTGGTGTGAGAAACGATTATGAAGCTGGGAATGACCAAATGATTATGGCATCATGTGAAAATGAAAAAGTAGATGTTGAGGATGCTAGTGAAAGGACTAATGAGGACTCCCATTGCAATGTTGAGGCATCTGACCATGAAAACAACAACGAGGTTGTGGACAGCAATGAGCAACTGTTGGAATGGACTTGTGGGGATAATTGTGAGTATTGTACTCAAGACAGAGAAGATATAAGCAAACAGAGAAGCAGTCCCATGTGTGACCCATTGCCTTCCTTTCAAACACATGGAGATCATGAAGAGCAGTTAGACACTGAAACAAGTGCTAGTACAGAGCATGATTGTTTTTCATTTGATGGCTGTTTTGCTTATGACACACAGGCTGATACTCCTCCATAAAGGGAATCCATTGGTGATGAAGACGCATGTTCTACTGCCCATGAACCAATGGCATATTATGATCAAGCTTATGTACCTGGATCACCCATTTTTGACACATATGATGATGAGGATCTATTTGAGTATGGTGAAGGCTTGAGCACTGTTTTTGACTTGGATTTTGTTTCTCATCCTGACGAAAGAGGAAACAACATACATCAGGTAAGTGATTGTAAAGATGTGCCAGATTGTAAAAAGATGCCAGAGCCTGATCTTTTCTAGTTTGGTGCTGCTATTGGTTGTGTACATGATGTGCACAATTGTGAATTTGAAAGCTTTTCTTTTGAGAGGCCAGCATATGAAATGAGCTCTGATCTTCCTAGCTGCATGGTGGACTTTGAGTGTTTTCAGTTTTCAGTCCAGCTAGGAGATCATTTTGCAATACATAATTCTGATACAAATGATAACATGTGTTATATTCCATTTGAGTATGCATTGCTTAATACATTCTACATCCATTTGTTGCTTGATGCTGAGGGTTGTTTGCATAAGGTTGACAGTGACAAAATAAATCAGAAGGTTGAATGTGCAGATGACCAGGTTTGTTTGTGGTCAGATCATGGTAGTACTCTCAGGCTTGACCCAGTGTATGCAGATGAGAACAAGGTGTTTGACAAGGGGAAATATTGGTTTTCCTTTTCTTGGTGTCCTTAGGCCATCAAGTTTGATTGGTGATGCAGATCATGGTAACTTCATGACTCTGTGCCCAATGGATAAGGCACTGGTCTGCATCCCAGAGATCTGGGGTTCTCGCTGCAGTCTTGCACCTGCACGTCCCCAATTAGAGCCACTATTGGTGCCTAAATTCACTGTCAGTTAATTTAGCAATTTTCATGTAGGCACCATCCCAAAATATCCAAAAGGTTCTAAGTTTTGGCACCCCTCAGTGTTTTTCAGCATCTGCATCTCATTTCTTGAGGAGGTGGTCTTCATGTTTTCTCCATCGGCATGTGTTCATTTTTGTGTCTTCGACATTTTGGTTTGAACTTGAACCCTTTTTCTCTAAGTTCAATGGTTCAGTGGTTCATGGTTCATTTTTCTTCTAGCGGGTCATATTATGCATTTGCCTTGCGCAAATATTGCATCGTTGAACCTCCCACTTGAACCTTTTTGTTTTGGTTCAAGGTTCAATGGTTCGAAGCTTTGTTGCCTATGGAGTATTATTTTTGATGTTTGAACCATCGCGTTGAACCCTCGTGTTGAATCCTTTTGGTTCGGGGTTCAACGGTTCAAGGCTTTATGTTTTTGGTACTTGGCTTTTTGGCGAAAGTTCATTTTGAAGTGCTCCGACTGTGTCTTTGAACTTTCGGTTCGAACCTCGGCGTTGAACCTCTCGGTGGAACCATCTGTTTGAACCGGTTCAAGGTTCAATGGTTCAAGGTTTTTTGTTTTTGGTTTTATCAGAGTGATCGGCTTCATCAGCGAAAGACTTTTTGGCTGCTCTGATTGTTTTGGTCTGGCCGATGGATGTCCATCGGTGTGTGTTTGGCTATCGGTGAAGCAAATTTTTGGGCCACCAACGTAAGGTGTTTGGCCGATGGGGTGTCATCGGCGTGGGTCTGACCGATGGAGGAGCAGTGTGTGGCTGGTGAAGATGTCGTCGGCATGACCTTTGAGATCGGCAGGAAGCTTTTTGGATGCTCTGATGGTGTGTGTTACACCGACGGAAGGGAAGAGCCAGGGTCTATCAGCATGAGTTGTATTGTCAGGTGAACGGTGAAATGGTTGGCCGATAGACTAATCTCTGGCCGATGAAGGGAAGTGTTGTGTATGGTGTTATCGGCGTGACTTTTGTTGTCGGTGAGCGTTGCTTTTGGGTTGGCTGATGGTTTTTGTCTTGGCGACGGGTGTTTTTTGCTTGGCCATTGGTGAGACTTGTTTTATCGGCCTAGTCGATGGAAGTTGGCCCGATGGTCTATCTCTGGCTGATGATGGGAAATATGGAATTTTTTATGGCATCGGCAAGACTATTGAGGTCGGTCAGAGGAGTTTCAGGTTGGCCGATGGGATTGGTCTGGCTGACAGGGGAATGCGAAGGTAGCGGTTGGCAAGACGGTTGAGATCGGAAGGAGTTTTTTGGAGCGAGCCGATGGTATAGGTTTGGCCGATGGGTTTTGGCGAAGGGTTGTGTGTCGAGAGTGGCAAAACACTCGACACCTTTTATGCTTGTGGCCATGTTTTTAAACTATTGAAGGCTGTCCACACCATACATGTGGGACAATTCTTCCTACACATTTAAACCTGCAAAATGCATTTTGGCGGGAAAATTCTTTTTGAACGCTGCGATATTTTCTTGGTGGTTGCGGGTTGTTGAGCCATCAATGGCGACTGTGCTGAGGCATAGGCGAGTTGTTGAACAGTCATGTACCTAATTTTTTGGCATGAAGACTCCCAGATGGCGGTGCAGGGCTCGAGGCCTCCCTTGTCTGCTGCAGCAATAACTTCTGAGCACCATTCTTTCTGATGGATGTATTTGGCAGGATTTTTGGTCAATCATGTAATTAATTACTGTGAGGTACACTTTCTGGCCAATATAGGCAGACTATGTTACCATTTTGTGGTTGTTGAAAACTGGACATTTTGGCTCTGTAATGCAATACAGCTGATTTGGTTGCTCTGTGCAGCAAAACTTGTGAGTTTATGTATCTCCTGTTGTATGTTTTTGCATGAATCCACTGATTTCATGGTCAATCTTATATGAATATTGCTATGTTTGCATGTGTTGTGCTAATTCTGTCTCCAGTCTTGCATGTATCTTTCTTCTGAGTCTAGGTATTCAAGGAATGTCTGAGATTCTAGAACATAGAATTCTTGTGTTGAATATTTAATCTTTTAACTTCTGCTCAAGGGGTAGATTAAACTATTTTTAGATTGAATATTGGGAAGGATATACTGCAATAGGGACGCCATAAGTATAGATAGCTTAACACTTTGTATTGGGAGATATCTGTAAGGCAGATATCATATGTATCCCCCTGAAATCCAGTTTTAGTTGTTCATGCTGATCATTCATAGGTGTATGTCTACTGACTCCAAGCCCTGGATAGGCACCAATCTAGCTCTGTGTTGAGGTTATACACCAGGTCCAGGTTTGCATCCAAACATCAAATCAACTCATTTCATATCTTCCACCTGTTAGTTGTTGGAGTAGGATTAGGAACCCCCTGCATGCTCTCATACCCAACCAGACATCATGTCCAAGAATGTTTCCAACCTTGTGATTTGTTACACAAATCTTGGTCCTTACATGAGAGTATTCTGCCTGTTGCTGTCAAGTTATATCTTTCTGTCATTGAACTAGTCAAGGTCATACTTTTATCAAATAGGGACACCCCCTTGGTGCGGCAGAACCAGAAGTGAAGGGTAGGAGCTCACGCAACCTCCTGTATTCAGTTGGCTGAATCTACATGTGCATTAGAACTGGCAAACCCTAATGCTGATTCAGAAGCAAAACCAACAGCATCAAAGGTTTGTTGGGAAAGATATTTTTGCATCATTGAGCTATTATTAGGAATATAATTTTCTGTACCCCTTGAAATTCTTCACAACACCTCTTCTTTCATTCATTGGCATTGAGAAAAGAGTAGAAAATCAAGCATTTTGGATCCTAAACATATCTTGCTTCTTGGGTTTGTTCTATTAGTTTGTGCATTGTGTGTTGTGTGTTTTTGTATGAGTCTTATAAACCACTACCCTAATAGAAATATACCCTTGAGAAGAAGTAGAAGACTCATGGGATTTAGTGCTCCTGAAGAGAACGGTATTCCTACCTCTGAAAATCTATTGAACACTTTCTTTACAAAAGGAGAGACACAAATTTTGCAAGATATTATACCTCCTACAACCACAATGGAAGAGCAATTGTTTTTCATGATGTCGAGGAACCTATTGAGGTGGTAATACATGTATCCGATGAGCAAATAGATAAACTTGACAAATAGTTAGCTGATTTTCAAGTATTTGTGTAAAATGAAAGGATAGCAGAAGAAGCTATACCTATGATTCATAAGAGAATTGATAAGAGAAGGACAAGATGGTGTTAATGCAATCTGAGGCTTAGCACATATTGTACAAACTAATGTTGTGCCGGTGAATGAATGTGCAAAAGTTATTGTATACACCTAAAAATGACACGACTCTAACTAAATAAATATTTTAAATATTTATTTTATTTTAAATTCCTCTATCAATAAATAAATAAATCAATTTATTTATTTGATTCATATTTCTCCAAAAAATTAAATAAAATCATTTATTTAACTAAATCATCCAAATTCTTCTAAAATCATTCTAAATATATAATACCAAATTATTTAATTAATTCTTCTAAATTACAAAGTCTTCAAATCCATAAATATCAAATCATCCTCTATATTTAAATAAATCCAACTATTTATTTAAATTATCTATTTCCTCCAAAATTAAATTAAAACCAAAAATAATTCAATTAATTTATGTGCACATGTAACTAACTATTTTAATATTTAAATTGCTCATTTATCTTCACCCACATGTAATTAAATATTTCTAATATTTAATTACTCAAATTCCTCTCATGAAAATCATACAAATCAATTAACTCAATTAACTCCTCAAATCTATTCTGTTAACTAGTCAGTCATCTCAGTTAACTCTTCAATCTATTCTATTAACTCCCATATCTCAAAATAGAGCAGGACACTTGTCCTCTCCCTATTTGTGCACATCCTCTCAAATTTCCTCAACTGTTGATCTTCTTTCTCACAAATCTATAAATACAACCCCTATTCCTCCATTTGAAGTATCCAAACTTTTTATAAACTTACTCTACAGGAATCACAGTGCGCCTTTGGCACAAAATCACTCCATAGCTTGAGATCACCATTATCATTGTATTGTTAAGATCCTACTCATTGCAAAACCTATCAACATCCATTCTCCATTGTCATCTTGGAAAAAAACAAGGAAGTGCACCTTTTGAGGGCTCTATTCATACATGAGATCAATTTGAGATAGGCGACCAATGGAAATCACAAAATAGAAAGCTTTGCAAGGTATTTTGTTCTTCGTGTTTGATCTTATTTGTTTCAATTTCATTGAGTTATTGGATTATATTAATATACTAATATTGACCATGTATACACCTAAAATTGGCTCAGGTTGAATTAAGTAAATATTTTGATATTTATCTTAATTCTTATTTTCTTCTGTCAATTAAATAAATATTATAATAAGTTTATTTGATTGGTTCATTATCCTACAATTAAATAAAATTATTTTATTTAATTAAATTCCCTAAATTCTTCTAATGTCTCAAGTCCTAAATCCACCTCACAAAATCCACCTCACAAGATCCACCTCATCAATCCACCTCATCTCTTCCACCTCACCATGTTGCACATATAATTAAATATTCTTAATATTTAATTAGCTAATATCCTCCATTATCCAAAAATAAATCTTTAATTCAATTGTCCTCCACTATTGAATTAAAAATTTAATTGTCCTCCACTATTGAATTGAAAATTCAATTGTCCTCCACTATTTGAAATAGAAATTCAATTGTCCTCCACTATTGAATTAGAAATTCAATTGTCCTCCACTATTTGAATTAGAAATTCAATTGTCCTCCACTATTGAATTACAAATTCAATTGTCCCCCACTATTGAATTGAAAATTCAATTGTCTTCCACTATTGAATTGAAAATTTAATTGTCCTCCACTATTGAATTAGAAATTCAATTGTCCTCCACTATTGAATAAAAAATTTAATTTGTGCTCCACTAAGTTGAATTAAAAATTCAACTTGTCATAACCCACTCTTCCCAAAAATAAATTTTTAACTCATCCACTATCCTCCACTCTTCCCAAAAATGAATTTTTAACTCATCCACTATTCTCCACTCTAAATTTTTAATTCATCCACTATGAATAAAAGATTCACTTTTATTCCTAGCCATTGATCTCATCAGTTGATCCTCACCCTCCATTCTCTTTTTAGAAACTCTATAAATAAGACCCCTCTCTAAGTAATTAAGGACATTCATTCGGGCATCAAATCCCTGCCCAATTTCCTCTAGAAAGATCTCTTCTGGCACCCTCATCATGCTCAATTTCTCCTCCTCATTCTAGTCATCCCATATCTTCCATCATTAGTGTGTTGAAGTTCATCTTCAATCACATATTGTATCTCAGCCATTCCGTTCTTGTCACCATCAACAAGCAAGGAAGCAAGCTCCCTGAGGGCCAATCTTCTTCAGCATCAAGGTCGAGAACAGATAGGCGAACAATGGAAGCCGCAGGGTAACAGGTTTTGTAAGTTTGTACTTCATTCATCTATTCTTGTTATTTGCATATTTCATTGATGTTTGGGTTTATTTATCTTTATTGATCAATCTCATATTCCCATTTACATTTTGGTACCCACCGTGATCTAATCCACATTGTTTGTGAGTGTTTGTTTTAGTTTTTTTTCATTGCAGGATTCAGGGGTTTCAAAGCACATTTGGACATCAACTCTCACAAAACAGCCTCCTACGCACAAACTGAGCTCACCATTGAGTCCAGGAGGCCTCAGAGGTAAGAAATCACCTATAATTTCTCTAGTGTTGTTACTTGAAAATTTTTGATTTTTTTTTACTTTTCCACGTATTTTTTGCAAAAAAAAAAAATTTAAAAAAAATTAATTAAGTAAAAAAAATAAATTCATTATATTGGGTTTTATTTGTTTTTTATTTTTAACATTTTCATTTAAAAAAAAAATTAAACATTAACCAAAAATAAATAAATAATAGAAAAAAAACAAAAAACAATTACATTAGGTTTCATTTATTTTTTTTGTTTTGAACATTTTCATTTTATTAAAAAAATAAAGTAAAAAACAAAAAATAAAATTCAAAAAAATAAAAAATAAACAATAAAAAAATTTTAAAAAATTAACAATTTTTTTGCAGGGGCATAGGCTCCCGCAGCCTCCCCAACCTTCCCCCCTCCCTACCCCCCTGTTCTATTGTGTGGTTACACAACACGCCCCATTTTGACTTGACAAAACAGGGGCTTGGCTTGTTTTGTGTTTCTTGGTGGTTTGGTAAAAGTAAGTCATGCAGATCATCATGCATGGGGAGGCTAGGTAAGACATCATCATGAGGTTAGTTTGTCAAATTTCATATGTCACTCCAATAAACTCATATTTAGAAAGAGTATCAAATTTCATGTAGGTTTACCTTTTACATCACCCTGATATTCGTTAAGATGTGAAAGTTATGAATGATCAAAATCTTGGTCAAACCTGATATTCATAGGGGGAGGATCATATTTCTTAACATCAGTCATATTATAGAAAATCATCCTGATTTAATTTATCACCCGATAAATCATGCGGTGCAAATGTCTGGACATCAATTTTAGGTGATAGTGACCTTTACCCGTCAGCGGCCTTATGTTTCCTACGAGGATCATATTTCTCAATGTAACCCGATATTTCTCGATATCCTCCTGCCGTGAAATATTCCCCTAAGCCATTATCCTGATGACGTTATTTGAGTTTGATAAACAAAGAAACAAACATGACGATGATGTAATCATCATTTTACCTCTTGGCGGCATATTTCCTAAACATGATCCTGCTTACATAACATGACGATGATGTCATCATGCCATAGTGATATAGTCAATGAATATCTGGATGACGTCATCCTGATATCCCGAGAGAGAGAGAGATGTAAGGGTTATTCGATCATCATCATTTTTTGGTGACATCACCCGATATTTTGAAATATCCTCCTGACGATGAAGCGTGACCTAAGGGTGCATTCATCACCTGATCTAGTCAAAGATGGTTTTTCCTCTCGAGGAGGATGATCATATTGCACTCGGGGTGATATTTGAGAATATCACCCGATATCCAAAAACCATCATATTTTTGAATATATCCTATCATATGGATATCACCCCGCTCCCATTGCTGCCATTGACATTAAATGCGCGCAGAGGTGGTAGGTATTTCCCACCGACCACAAAACCTGATGAAACACCTGGTGAAATCCAGAGTTTCCGTGAAGAATCAACGATCAAAATCTAATCTGTCCGGGTTTGCCTTAATTTCGCCCTAATTGCAAGGTTAAAAAGTAAATTCATCGTCATTTTCACACTTACCTTTAAAATCATTTTTTACAAAGCACTAGCTTCCAAACCCTCATATAAGTGATACTTGTACAAATGGAGCTTACAGGTAGGAAGAAGCGTGGGATTATCATCAGAATTGCAAGCATTTTCAGAAAACCACTAGTATAAAAGGATCTACATAACCAAGTAAGTAATTGAAACCCTCATCCTGTTGCTTCTGCATAATTAGGTACGATGTTGCAAGTTCTAGTTTATGCATCCCATGATAGTAAATGTTGAATAAATTCAATATGCATGATGTTAATAAAGATAAAATGTCATCTACATGCATGTGTGTACCCCTTGTAAGACAAATTGTGTTAATTGCAGATATCCATGGCTGACAAGAGGTTAGCTAAGTGTGAGGCTGAATTCAGCAAGGCCATGTTCGCATCTCTTAAAGGAATCTTGTTCAAATATGGTGCCATAACTGATACACATCAGGGAAGTACTAACTTGGAGGCCTGGTCTGCGAAGGTTCATGATGAAAAGAATAGAAGCACCTTGCTGGATGCTGTGTTTGTGTCTAGAATGTGGAATGCGGCTGGTTTTCCGTACTCCATGGAGTCTCAAGAGCTGGTCATAGAATGTGCCCGGAATTACAATCCAGAAACAAGCAGGTGGTGAAGCATGGTAGAATATATGCAGACCTGTCCATTAAGGGTCTTTCTAAGACATTTAGACTACCATTGGGCAGAAAGGTTAACAGTGTGGATCTGAAGAAATCAAAAACTAAGTATGAAAATAAAAAGAAGATAGCCAGGAAGGACATGTATCAATGGAGGGCCAAGAATAGCGCATATCCTGCAATGGCCAAACTTCCTGTGCACTTGTATAAATATGATTTTGATGAAGAGTATCAGTACATGATTGCATTGCCTAGCAGAGTGACAGGCCAGCCTGATGCTCGTAGTTTTAGAGACTAGATGTATGGTGTAATCATGATGTGCATATATGTAGACATTAAGCCATTATGGGGCCAATTGATAAGTAATGCTCTACATGAGCAGCTGATGAACTTGGGAGGTTTAAATTGTTCTTTTTACATGACATCATACATTGTATACTCCTGTGCTTACAAAGGCACATTTGATGCACTGGTTATAGATGGAAAGCTTACAAGCACTCTCAATGCTGTGCACATATGGGATCATCATCCCCAGTTGCAGAGTTAATTACCTCCATGATTACAAATTGGTAAATGATGCATTCTCTATGCATCTGGTCAGGACCAAGGAGGAGGACAGGACAAAAAGATTGAGCATGGAACCTCAAGAAATAATCTACAGGCATGGAGCCTGGTACATTCAATTTGCCACATTTTCCTACATAAGGATTGAGGGTTTTGAACGACATCCCCTCATGCTGCCAAGATACCCCACTGATGTAGTAATATTAATGGAATTCATAAGGCAGAGCTCCACAATGCTGAAGACATATAAGGATGCTCAGAAAATACCACCAATTTTGTTGAGTACTAGTGACTCAGATTACAGGTTCAATAGCTCAAGGTTCCTTGGGTTCATCAGCAAAGTTTGAACTATTCATTGGGTTTGAATTGACTCATCGGGTTCACTGTTTCATCGAACTGACTCGTTGAACTATTTTGTTGAACTGTCTGTCGGGTTCATCGGGTTCAATGGTTCAACCGTTTTGCATTAGTTACTTCGTTGAAGGTCTGAACTTTGTTCATCGAGTTCAATGGTTCATTGAACTGCTCATCGGTTCAATGGTTCAACCGATAGTTCGATGGTTCCACAGGTTCAATGGTTCGTTGAACTGTTCATCAGTTCAATGGTTCCTCGGTTCAACGGTTCATTCATCGGTTCAGTGGTTCATCGTCTGAGCTGAAGATATCACTCTATTGAACCATTGAACCTCGCGTAGAGGTTCAATGGTTCAATAGGTTCAACGATATGCAAAGATGGCATCGGCGAGAGGAATGTGATCGATGAAGGGTGAAGGCTTGGTATCGGTTGGACATGGAACCATCAGAGTAAATGATGGTGTGGTGGCTGATAGTTTAGATTATTAATCGATGAGGTTAGACGGGCGCCGTCGGCGGCAAAAGTGTTGACAATTATCTTACATATGGTCATGCCTATAAACAGGAGTGTTCAACGCAACTGGATGCATGTGGGACTAAAGTATCTCACGAGAATGCGAACGGTTTGACAGTTATGCGAACGGTTAGAAGTGACTCTTTGGACAGTTGGATGACAGCGATGCTGGGCAGTTGGAACGAACTGTCAGTTACATGAGGTGTCGATTGGATTGCTAAAAGCAATAGGGGAATCGATAGAAATAAAGAAGAGAGAGTTGGACAGGGTGATTAATCAGGTGAGCTCTGTTGTTTTCTTCTTCGGTGAAGTCCTATGCTGTATGTTGTACGCAGCATGTTAACAGTATGTGAAGGGACTAAGGAGAGATGAGAAAGAATAGAATTCAGGTGAAGTGAATTCTGGCTGAGAAGGTATAATTCTATACTGTGTGTTATTTGTGCCACGATAACAGTATGAAGAACTAGCCTGAGTGCTGGAGAACTTTGAGTAGGGTTGTGCTGTCAGTTATTCTTCCAGAGGAGCAAGATGTAAATCTCCTATAAAGGCTATGAGCCTGTAAATGTATTTTAACTGTTTGGTTGCTGAATAATACAATGGCTCTGTGATTTGGAGTGTGGGGTTTTTTACCCGTAAGGGTTTTCCCCACGTAAATTTGTGTTCTTGTTCTGTCTTTCATGTTTAATGTCTCTACTGTTGAAACTGGTTAATGTTCGTTTGTGCTTTCCTCTAAGGGTCAATGTTGGAAATGTTCTATGTCAGTTTCCACTTTAATGGCATAGTTGTGCGTGTTTTTGAAGCAATTGAAAAGAATTTAACTCTGTCGAAGACACCACTGTTCTTAGAAATACGTTCTGAGATGCCCTCATTTCCTTACAAGTGGTATTAGAGCCTTCTTCTGGGATCTGCTTTGTTGCTCACATATGTACATTTGTGTGCTGCATATGTTTGCATGTAAGAGTTCCTAGTGTATAAGGTCTAGGTATTCCTTTTGTGATGATTTCTTAGTGTGACAGGCTTGAAGAAATCTGAAGGAAATGTCTGTTTGTTTGATCCTTGTTTGAGTGGAAGTCTTGCAGTTAATCTTGTCTTCATGTTATAGTAGGTGCTTGAAGGATAGTGAAGATGAAGAGACTGGAGCTGGTCATGATGTGGCCAGAGGCTCTTAGTTGATAGTATTTAATCCTGTTGTATGGGGTGGATTATGCTTTGTGGTTGTGTTGTTGCAGTAACTTTCATATTGGGTGTCTGTGTGAGAGGCTCTCTGATGATATGAAGAAGTTTGTGTTACTACTCAGCCATGGAGTATTATGCTTATGCTGGGTGTTTAGTTCCTGGTATTGGAAGGCATAATTTTCTATTACCCTGATTGCATATAGGCTTTGGAGTTGATCATTGGATGGTTTGAAAGCTTCTGTAATAGCCCGACTCTCTCGGATGCATGTGCATGTTGGTGGTTGAGGGATTGGTCTACTAGTGGGCCTGAAGCTCTTGAACTGCTATTTCCTTAATTAGATATTTTGTACTTGCATGACCTAGATTCATGTTTATTGGATTTGAGGGGTTTTATAGTTTTTCCTTAAAAATCTATGGTTATGCATATTCATGATGATCCATTATTCTAGTTTAACTGTTATGGAGTTTGTGTTGCAGACTTTGGGTTTTCCAGATGTGAAGTGGGTATGGATGTGCATGGGTGTTTTTCAAACACAGTGGTTTTGCAGGTTTTACACAATCAAAAGAAAAACTTGTGGTTTTGTGAAGCTGCAGTTAAGCTATTTCTAGACCCTAGCTTTTGGGAAGTTGCTGGATGATATAGTTGCAGTTTTGCATGCATGCTCTATGCATGGTGTGAGGAGGTGAAATGCTTTCTCTGCATGGGAGTGCTGGTATGTGATATGACACTCAGCATTTCTATGGAAATGCTTCTGGTTTCTTGACTATGGTGCTCTGGTTGTGGACATGTTTGGCTAATCAGATTTGTAAGTAATTTGGTGCTTGAGTCATGTTGTCTACACTGTTATCTATTCCTTGAGATCTCCATTTTGCAGTTTCTAGTGCAATAGTAAGTTTGCTTATTTCAATATAGTTGGATCTATGAGTTATGCAGTTTTTAGGTGTGTACAGCCTATTGATTGCAGTGGGATAACTTGGAAGTGGATGGTCTATATCCACAAGATTGATTATTTGATTGTGCAGACTTGTTAGCTAGCCTTGTTTGTGGTCACTTGTGCATTAGTGTGACTGTTTTGGGATGAGAGGATGGATGTTGTAGAGTATTTGAATAGTTGGTTATGGAGACTTGTAGTAAATGTATCATGATGTCATGTATAGCTTGAATACACAGGTTTGTGTAAGCTATTGACAGTGATAGTTTAATTCCTTGGTTTGGAGATCTTGGTGTCACTTGGTTTTATAGTCACATGGACATGTTAATTTGTGGACTTGGAAGATTTTCAGATTAGGAGATGTTTGGTCAGGATGCTTGGAAAGCTCTGTTGTTACAGTTCAGTGGGAGCTTTAGCATTGACTGTGTGTTTCATCACTTAGTGGTGAATGTTCTTCTTTAGTGTTGCAGATGTTACTAGGAGGAGCTCTTTGATCCTGTTGCTGCAGAAGGGCTCTTTCACATCTGCAGGGGCACTATTTGAGGATGAGTAACATCTTGGAGTCATGGAGGATTCATGAAATTCTTGGCTGAGGTGTTGGTGGTACTTGACAGGTGATGTTGGTTTAGAATTTTGGTTTGTTTCATATCATGATTTCTGCTTTTGAATTTTGGTATGATACATTGATCTAGAGACCATGGTTATGTTCACCTAGAGCATGGAATCTCCTAAAGGAGATAGTAAGATCATGATGTCATGATAAGTTCCTGATTCAGAAGATTGGATCTTTGACAGTGGTCTGGTTACTTCTCTATGTTTGGGTACATTTATCATTTGCTTGATTACTTCATAGTGTTGTAGTGATGTAGTTGGAGTTTAGCATGAGGTGATTGTTTGAAGGTACTCATGAATACATGGAGAATAAGGTGAGACTGTATATGCTATGCTTATTCAGATTTTGCAGCAGGAAGTCCGAGGAGTCTTTACCTTGTTTGGATGTGAGTTCAACAGAGACCAATGAGGAGATTGCTCTTGGAGAAGTCATACAGACTCGGTTTCCCTGGAGGAGCATTCTCATTCCCACTCTTGGTCTTCTCGGCAGTGTTATATCTTGAGAGGTATTGCCCATTGTTTCTTTCAAGTGTTTTATGTTTTCTTTCATAGATATGGATCTTAAACTGCTCATTGATGGTTCTGGTAGATTCATTGTGAGAGATGAATAGCATGATTATCTCCTTGTGCATTTGAGTTTAGAGATTTCATTCATTGATGAGGACTATTAGGAGATGGTTAATGGGCTGATTTCCTGAAATGGGAAATGAATTAGTTTGATCTTCTTTGGTTTGAGAGGCTTACATCCATGTTAGATACATGATATATATGCTAAATTTGATCTCTTGAGATTGAATGTTTGTTTGGGTGTTGTTATGATGTTCTCTTTGGGGTGTTTTGAAGGAGATCATACTTGACACAGTTAGCATTCAGAGGTGTATGTAGAAGGATTGTCTATAGGTATATGATGTGCAGTGTTTTGCTTGATCTCAGTTATTTTTCTGATGGTGTGTTTCACATTACATTGGTTTGAGGTTTTGTTCGGAGCTGAAGTGATCACTAGTTTGTGGTCATGTGTTTTCACTTATGTTCTTGGGTGATGACATGGAGGTTTAGTTATCTCTTTCATTGTTGGGTGTGAAGAACTTGAGAGATTTCTGGATTGATGGTGAGATGTACAGGTCATTGATTTATAGATTTTTGCATATCATGGTGGATGTTTCCTTGGTACTACATGATGTTTACACTTCCTGTGTTATGTTATTGGTAGACTTAGTATGTCTTGATCTTTTTCAGATCTGCAGTATCCATGCAGTGGGAGTTCTTGATGTGTTTGGTCTTCTTCGACTGTTTGACACATGGAGCTTGTATTTGTAGTTGATGGGTGTATATGCAGGTGGCATGAGTCTACTGACGTTCATACCTTTGAGGTATGAGTGATTGGATGTTTTAGCACTGGCTGTGTGTGCTATTCTCAGTCATGTGAGTTTTATGTTTAGTTGGATGGGTTCAGTCAGTTTACTAATTGTTATTCTAGCTGATGGTTTATCTTGTTTCTAGAGAATGTTTTTGCCTGTGTTCTGACAGCTGTGAAGTTGATGTTATGGAGCTTCTGTAAAAAGGTTGTGAGCAGAGTGGGGTGGTGGCAGTTTCAGCTTGGTTCTATGACTTGGAGCATTGATGGTTTGAGTACTAGTGACTCAGATTATAGGTTCAATAGCTCAAGGTTCCTTGGGTTCATCAGCAAAGTTTGAACTATTCATTGGGTTTGAATTAACTCATTGGGTTCACTATTTCGTCAAATTGACTCGTTGAACTGTTTTGTTGAACTATCTGTCGGGTTCATCGGGTTCAATGGTTCAACCGTTTTGCATTGGTTCCTTCGTTGAAGGTCTGAACTCTATTCATCGAGTTCAATGGTTCATTAAACTGCTCATCAGTTCAATGGTTCAACCAATGGTTCGATGGTTCCACAGGTTCAATGGTTCATTGAACTGTTTCGTTGAACTGTACATCGGTTTAATGGTTCCTCGGTTCAGTGGTTCATCATCTGAGCTGAAGATATCACTCTATTGAACGGTTGAACCTCACATAGAGGTTCAATGGTTCAATAGGTTCAATGATATGCAAAGATGGCATCGGCGAGAGGAATGTGGTCGATGAAGGGTGAAGGCTTGGTATCGGTTGGACATGGAACCATCGGAGTAAATGATGATGTGGTGGCTGATAGTTTAGATTATTAATCGATGAGGTTAGATGGGCACCGTTGGTGGCAAAAGTGCCAACAATTATCTTACGTATGGTCATGCCTATAAACCGGAGTGTTCAACGCAACTGGATGCATGTGGGACTAAAGTATCTCACGAGAATGTGAACGGTTTGACAGTTATGCGAATGGTTAGAAGTGACTGTTTGGATAGTTGGATGACAGCAATGCTGGGCAGTTGGAACGAACTGTTAGTTACATGAGGTGTCGATTGGATTGCTAAAAGCAATAGGGGAATCCATAGAAATAAAGAAGAGAGAGTTGGATGGGGCGATTAATCAGGTGAGCTCTGTTGTTTTCTTCTTCGGTGAAGTCCTATGCTGTATGTTGTATGCAGCATGTTAATAGTATGTGAAGGGACTAAGGAGAGATGAGAAAGAACAGAAGTCAGGTGAAGTGAATTCTGGTGAGAAGGTATAATTCTATACTGTGTGCTATTTGTGCCACGATAATAGTATGAAGAACTAGCCTGAGTGCTGGAGAACTTTGAGCAAGGTTGTGCTGTCAGTTATTCTTCCAGAGGAGTAAGATGTAAATCTCTGATAAAGGCTATGAGCCTGTAAATGTATTGTAACTGTTTGGTTGCTGAATAATACAATGGCTCTGTGATTTGGAGTGTGGGGTTTTTTACCCGTAAGGGTTTTCCCCACGTAAATTTGTGTTCTTGTTCTGTCTTTCATGTTTAATGTCTCTGCTGTTGAAACTGGTTAATGTTCGTTTGTGCTTTCCTCTAAGGGTCAATGTTGGAAATGTTCTATGTCAGTTTCTGCTTTAATGGCATAGTTGTGCGTGTTTTTGAAGCAATTGAAAAGAATTTAAATCTGTCGAAGACACCACTGTTCTTAGAAATACGTTCTGAGATGCCCTCATTTCCTTACAAATTTTGTTTCCAGTAACCATTGGCTGGTACATGTGCCCAGATTCAGATAGTATCAAGAAGGTGATGGTTAGTTTGAAGAAAATGCAGTTGTAGCCATTCCCACTGATAAGGCCATATGATCCTTATGGTAGGATACAGAAAATAATAGGGAGGCCTGTTCATCAGAGGCACCTAGAAGACTTCTGGACAGATTGTGAGGATGAAGTAGAAGCTAGAAGAAGAAGATACCAAAGGTTGACACTAAATCAAATCAAAACCTTTGATTGCATCCCCATTCCCTCACAGTTGAAAAAGGATGATGGCAGGATAATTGCAGATGAATATGAAGAAAAGAAAATATATAATGATACAATATATGCACCTGACTTGACTATACCAGAAGATATATCCTTGGATCCCTTCATTGCCAGGACCATACAATTGACCCAAGCTTGGGTTGATGAACAAAGTGAGGCATTGAAGAAGAAGGGTGTTGCCATCACTATGGATAATAAAAAGAAGGGACAGGATATTCCTGATGAGGAATGTGATGACTTTATAAATGAAAAAAGGAAATCAAAAGGAAAGAGGTTGCCTCCACAACAACAACAAAGTAAAAGATCCCGTTAGGGTAAGAAAATTGATAATGAACCCAAGGGGGTGATTGTTGAAAGGGCAGTGTTCCCAGCTGAGGATCCAACAGGATCAGGATTAGGATCAGGATCAGGATCAGCATCACCGCTAAGGGTAGATAAACAAAAGTTCAAAAGAGTTCAGATAGCAGAGGCAGTAGTTATTGAGACCCAAGAAGAGGCTTAGTCCTCACGACAATTAATGGAGGAGGATATCCTTATGGAGGAAGAGCCTGAAGAAGAAGAGGCCCCTTCGCTATTCAAAAGGAAGAGAAAAGCCCCACAGGTGGTGGTAGCTACCACACCTAAGAAACCAAGAACCTCCATGAGGGGTGAGATAAGGCAATCCCCTGTAATGTTGAAAGGGGCAGGTAGTGAAGTTTTTCACAAGGAATTTCAACATAATGTTCTGCTTCCTACCATTGTAAAGTTCAAAACTGAACAAGCAGAAGAGCAGATGAAAGAAACCTCGCCTCAAAGAGGTCATATCTCACTGGAAGAAATAGTTGATTTATCTGATGATGAGGTAGTGGAGCATGTAGCTTCACAGAAGATGGAAACCCTTGCTACAAGTACGCGCATGACTCCTCATGGGACTCTATCAGTTCAAACAATATTGGAGGAAATGAAGCAAATGGAATCTGAAAAAGAGAAGACTCCAGAGAGGATAGCCCAAGAAATGGGGCTAGATACTTTAGTTGCACAGGTGACAAGTCCTACAGTAGTGGATTTGACATATACACAGGATGTAAGTCCTGAACATCTAGCAGGTACACCTGATAAAGAACATATAGAAGAAGTGAAGATGGCGGAAGCAGAAGGCCATGCTTTAAAGATGAGCCAACAAAGCCCATAGGATACATTAGTTGAACCTACTATAGTAGAGGTTCAAGAAAAGAAGGCTGATGAGAAGGATGTAAATGAAGATCCTGCTCCTGAAGTTCAGGAAGTAAGTAGTGTAGGTGTAGAACAAATAATGGTGATTTCAGAACAAATGCCAGCACCTAAAGAGGATTCCATAATATCCACTGCTATGAGTGTGCATCAACAAGAAGAAAAGTCAAAGGTAGATGAGGTAATAACGGAGAAGGATCATGATCATCATGATCATCATATAGACCTCCACCTCAGGATGATGCCCCTCCAAAAAAAGAAACTCCTCAGTAGGAGGATGTACCACAGGATCAACCTCAGGGTGAGCATCATGAAGAAGAAATGAGAAAATCACCTTCGCCATCACATATGTTGACAGATGCATGAGATCAAGGTGAACATCATGATGATGCTAGGAAACATGATCAGGTGCCTCCATGGTTAGAAAAGGAAGTTAACGCAGAGGTAGACCTTGAGATATAGGAATTCTATGTATCTACCTTGTTTTCAGAAAATATAGTGAAACCAAAGAGGAAGACCAGAATGACTTCAGCCATTAAAAGAGATCCAACAACTGGAAGAAGGATTGCACAGATTGCAATCTCTACTGTAGATAAAGAGAAAGGCATAATTACTTTGGAAGAATTCCAGATTAATACAGTTGACCTGGGATTTGCAAATGAAGACCAGGAGCATCAAGAAGGTAAAGATATCATAGATTCTTTGATTCAGAAGGTTAAGAGAGAAAAAGAGAAAAATAAGCAACACAAAGAGCACATTGCTCTGTTGCATGCATATATAGGCATGTTAACCAATCCTGAAGATAGTTCCACTGATCATGCAGTCCCATTGACTGCTATTTCCCAAGAGGAGGTAAATAAATTGGATCTCATGAAACATGAGTCATCCATATTGAGAAAGTGGATGTATTCCACATTTGATACAACAGAGGAAATGGTAAAAGCCTCTCTGAAGAGGTGGAGTTCTCTTAATGACTCCAAGAAAAAGGTCGACAAATTGCAAATGGATACAGGTAAAAGGTCCTTTCAATTGGAGAAGATATTAGATATCCTGGGAGAAATAAGGAGGATAAATCCTCAACTGCTCATCAGCAAGCAGGTGTTGAATAATAACAATGAATTATTTATAGACATATGGTATAAGGACATTCAGTTTGAATGTGACGTCCTCAAAAGATGCAACAATAAGCTGAGAGAGATCAGCATAAAGTTACATGATATGATGTCTTTTGAGGCAGAAATTTTGGAAGTTTTGGAAGGAGATGTGGAAGGAAAGGTAGAGAATCAAGACGAAGAGTTTGCAATCCAAGCTCTACATAAGAACTTCCAATTTGTTGCTGATGATCCATTAGGCCAGATGACAGAAGAACTCATGGATAAGCTGGTGAGGACCAAGGTGAAAATGGAGAATTATAATGAAACCCTGCACAACAGGAAAAAGAAATTAGATAGCATCAGAAACAAATACCAGGCACACAAACATGCCATCATCAAAGTAAAGACCCAGGATGGCAGAGAAATAGATAGAATTGTGCAGTTGTATGAAAATGTAAGGGTCATCATCATCAGGATGATGAAGAGACAGAAAGTGATGCACCTGATGATGGAGCACATGAATCTGATGAAGTAGATAAAGATGCAGCATAAAGTAAATATAAGCATCTTATACTTAGTGAATATAAGTATTTCAGATAGTTTCCAGCTGGCAACTTGTGCCATTTTGATAGAGTGGACTTAGTCAAGGAGATACTAACCATAGATATTCATAGAGAAATCAAGATCGTAGATCTTTTGTAACGGATTCCTCATCTTGTTCTATAAAAGGTGTTGGAATGCCTCATTTTAAACATTCGAAACTGAATTGAAATCCGTCTACTAAAATATTCAGGGCTCATTTCAAAGCTTTTTGTATACATCTATATCTTTGCATACTTAATGAATCAGAAGACTTGTTTGATTACAATTCATAGTAAATCTTGAGTAATCGGTGCGTGAATTTTGGATATATGCTGTGATTTGCTGCATCCCTTGGAGTGCATTTCTACTTGCATATGTTGTTTTCATACAATTCCTTTGAAGTTCACATCAACTGTATCTAGCTGTGGAATGTCCTGGTGAACATATGGTTTGGTTTTTTTCTCTTCATGACTGTATCTGATGTACATGTGGTCCAATAGCTGAAGGTTCAACATTAATTTGAAGCATTTCTTTCAATTTCATTTAAATTTTAGAACATTTCACCATCATAATTGCAAATAATTAGTAATCTAAAGCAAACAATGCAAATATGTGGACATCTCATAGATAATTGAAAATATTTAGCATATTTGAAGCTAAAGCATTTATAATTGGTAAATATCATGCAAATATTTGAGTATAACTGCATCATTTGATCAAACAACTGTATAAAATGACCTCTCTATGAAGAATCTTTGCAGAAATAATGTCATGATGATGAACTTTACATAAGGCCCCAAAATAGAAACATCAATGCACATCAACCTCTGAGTAACGTTAGACGATTAAGACCTAATCACCAGAAACTTGGGATCGTGAATTCTCTGAATTCATCGTATCTTTCAAGATGAATAAAGGTTAATGTGTACTTTTATTCTATGCTTGTTTATGACTAACATCATGATCAACATAAATTGGCGCTAGAAGGAGGGCGGTAGCTAACGGGAAAGAACACCATTGCTTCAATCATCATCTTTATTTAGAGGTGTGATGATGTAGAGAATAAGGTAACTCTGAATATATCTGTGAATTCCAAAATATTGCTCAAATATTTACTGTAACAAGCTTGTATATTCTCATTATGTGTAAAGATTTCTAGATCAAACATAAATATTGCAAGCTTTACAGTAGATCATCATGAATTCACAAATATCAGCCAATGTTAAGTAAATCTATTCAAGCTTTGAAGAGTATTGCCTTAGAAACTTGATATCTCATGGTAAGAGTCATCATTCCTCAAAATTACCTCATATTTGCACCATCTTTGCAAATATTTCATAAATATCCAGTCAGATCAGTCATTTGACTGCAAATACCACCTGAGCTGGTGAAATTCAATCAATATTTACAATCATCCGACTAGTTTCCCTCCAAATTTGAGAAATCCTGGCTCACAGGATAAATACCAGGTCAAGATCCACCGGACCTTTTGAAGAACTACTTGTTAGAGGCTTTAGACCTAGGACTGTTGATATTCATTACACTCCTAGTTCCAATAAATCAGTAACACCACCAGGACGTCCTCCTGTGACTCTTATTGGTTTCAATATACCTACAGGATCTCCTCAGGGTGTACCTTTAGTCCAACCTCAGCCAACTGTACCACAGGCTCAACCTCCTCCGGTTACAATGTCTTTCTTCACAACAGAGTCACCTTTGACCTTCAAAGCATATCACGAGTTACCAAAGAATCCAAATAAACTTTGTCCAAATTATCATCCTTATTAGGATGTTGATGATCATATCAGGACCTTTAAAGAAGCCTATTGTAGGGCCAGAATAGAACATCAAGATGTTGTATGCAGATTATTTCCTTTTTCCCTAGGGGAAGAGGCTTATAATTGGTTTATTAGTCTTGGTCAGGGTTCTGTTAGTTCATGGGCTATCCTAGAGAAAGCTTTTACTGATAGGTTCAAGGTACCAATTGATCCTTCAATGAATTATCACCTATTTGCCACAAGCAAGAGGTTTGAAGGAGAACCTATTGCCAACTTCAATGCTAGGTTCCAGAAAATGCTATCCAAGTTAGTTGCTCCATATGCAGTAACAGATACTGCTGCTAGGAGTATCTATTATTCAGCTCTGGATCCATTGACTTCCATGTTCATCAGGAGAACACATCCTGAAATCACTACCTTGACAGGAGCTTTTCAAGAAGCTATCAAAGTGAATCAGTAGCTAGTCCCTGCTCCAACACCAAACATAGCATTCCCTACATTGCCTGGCATGTATCCAACTTATCCTCCACAGTATCTTGCATCATATCCGGCACAACAATATCCTAATGGAGCAATGGTACCTCCAGCAGTCATGCCTGCACCCTTGCAGGTGCCTCCATTAAGTATCATGCCACCTCCTAATGGGAATGGCTAGACGTCACAATATCTTGCACAAACTCAGACACCTCAGGGTGCTGACTTATCCAACAATAACCATGGATCCTCTTTCTTCAAGCCTCAAATTGAAAATGTAGTAGCCAAAGCTCAATAAGAGAAGGAGGAAATCAAAGAAATCTCAGCTCAGCTAAGAAAACTCACTACAGAAGTGACACATTTGAGAAATCAAAACTTCTATTCCCAGCCTAACCAAAACAGAGGTTATAACAATGACAGACCAAATTATCCTGACAGAGGGTACAATAATGGTAATTTCAATAATAGTGGTGAAAATAACAATAATCCTCAGAGACAACCTAGAGTATGGCACTCCAGGCCAAATAACGGCTCACTACCATCTCCCTTAGACAATCAGCCACCTGGTGAAGCCAAACAGACTACTAGAGTCAATCTTGCTAAGGCAGCCCTCACTAACTGGTGCAGGATCCACAATACAAATGCTCATGCAGAGCTAGATTGTCCACAATTCAGAATTGCTGCCAGCATTTTCCAGACAGAGGTATCTAATACTGCAAGAAATCCACCTCAGGTGGAAGGAAATGAAATCGTACCTTGTGGATATGACTCTGCATTTGTATTGGAGAGCTATACTGATCATCATCATCAGAAGACTGTGTCCTCCCACCAGCATTGTTCACAGGCATGTGAAGAATCCACCATGGCTTTTGAGTTAAATTTTGTCTTCCCCTTTGAGGATGAGAATGAACCTTCCACTGAACATGAGGAGGTGCATGCATACCAACAGTAATATCCTGGTAAACATAACTATAATTTGAGAAGTAGCTCCAATAGACCTACTGGTCCATTGAAATCATCTCTACCTCCAAACAATTTCAACACACCTCCTGATCCCAAGGCAAGTAACAACCTGGGATTTCCCAAGGTGAATGCTCAATATCTGTCACCTCAGAATACAACATCAAAGGCTGTTAGCTTACCTCATGAGTTTGATAAACTTGTTACATACTTGGCTGATGAGATGAAGAAGGTAAAAATCAGCCTGCCTTTATCAGAGTTATTGAAAACCCCGGTGATTAAGAAGGCATTCATGAAATCACTGGATGATCCTGCTCCTAGAGAGGATAGTCATTCCCCAGGTCAGCCTAGTAGTAAAGATCATACTGTTAAAGATAACACTGTCAAACATAAAGTGCCAGCTACTGTCCAAGCTATAGAAACCTCACATATGACCTTGTACAGAGATAAGAGTGAGTCACCACCTTTCCTCCTTACCATAAGGATGTTTAGTAAGAATTTACACAACTGTTTGGTAGATTCAGGTGCATCTACCAATGTGATGCCCTTGTCTATATGCAATGCTTTAGGACTGCATCCTGCTAAATCCCTAAAGAAGGTGACACAACTGGATAAAACAGAAGTGAGTGTAATAGGAGAATTGACTCATATACACATGCAGCTAGCATCTGATCCCAGGATCCAATATTACATTGATATCCAGGTAGTTGACATACTTGATACATATGGGATGCTACTTAGCAGGGATTGGTCAAAAACTTTGAATGGATATATGTCTACTAACTTTAGTCACATGTGGTTGCCTTGGAAAGGTATACCTAACCAGATAAGAATAGATGCCGAACCTAGAATGAAGCACATGATCACCGAATACAACAAAACAAACGAGATCATGTATGTAAATGTTGAACCTAGAGTTTATGCCATTAGACCACAGACTGTCAGGATAGAAGAGATCCTGATGCTAGATTTTCATCATCATCAGGAAGATATGTCAGTTATAGAACCCAATGATAATTTTGAGAATGAGAAAGAAATTGATCGCTTCAGAAACTTTGAGATACATTTGTCTAGGCAGGTAAAATGTTGTCAATCATTAGATATACCTATTCATGACATTCTGATTGATGGTTGGTGCAGATTACATGATGAGGTGCATTCAGAGAAAACTTGTGAAACATGCCTAGATATGATGGAGTTAGAGTAGACATGCAGTGAGGCATCATCATCATATTCTGAGGTAAGTTCTATATCTAGTGATGATGATATTGATTCTTGTTTGTCTTTTACAGGAACCACAGAGAAGGTGACGAATCATGATGAAGATCATATACAGAGAGGAGAAGAAATTCTAGTGTATCACTAGATAAATGTTAAGAAGAAAGAAGAAATCACTCCAGGAAGTGATTGTTTTATGGAGTCAGATTATGAACTATCTGATGAAGACAGAGGTAGTAACCTGACCAGATTCGAAGAGTTTTTATCAGGAGAAATTAAGAAGATGATGAGACATAGGAAGCATCCACAGGATGCACTAACTAAAGGATGGTGTAGGTAGGATGAGGCACCTCACTCAGAAACTACTTGTTCGCTATGTTTACACATTTTAAAAGGACATACAGAGCCTGATCCAAAGGATTATCCTCCTAATGATGAAAAATGAGAAGAAAAATCAGCTTCCCAAGGGAAAGAAAAGATGAAGTCTGAGAAGGCTGAAATTCCTAAACTAAAGTGGATATCAGGTGGAGCAGCTGCCAGAGCTGCAAAGAAAAAAGAAGGTTTAGCTAAGCCTCATGCTGAGGATAAACCCTGGATCCTTAGATTTGATGGATCCAAGTCCAAACAAGGAGCTGGAGTAGGGATTGATCTTATTGATCCATCGGGAAAATCCTACTTAGCTGTATATAGATTACAGTTCCCCTGCACTAATAATGTGACAGAGTATGAAGCTCTGATTCATGGGATACTGTTTGCTCTTAAGAAGAAAGTAAAAATTCTACATGTTTTTGGAGACTCAGAATTAGTTGTCAGACAGGTAAGAGGGATCTACTCTTGCAACTATAAGAGATTGTCAAATTATAGACATAGAGTGTGGGATTTGATTGAAGATTTTGATGCATTTAATATCACCCACGTTCCTAGAAAATAGAACCATAGGGCAGATGCACTTGCCCAGGCTGCTAGTACACTAGAGCCATTATCCATATCAGGCCTAAAGAGATTTTTAGTAGAACTAGTATCTGTACCATCGGTACCTGATAATGTTACTAACCTTCAGGTCTTTGATGATGATTAGCACATCCTTGATTTCATCTCTAACAGAGATATATTTGATACTCAGATCATAGATGAGAATAGTATGGAAGATCAAGTTTGGGAAGAAGATGAAATATTAGAGTTGCCTAGTAACAGGATTCCCAAAGGTATGATTGAATTAGAAAGAGCCTTTGACTTGGATAATATGCTGAAATAGAAAGATCTTCCCAAAGTTGATGGAGGTCAGTATTCACAAGTGGATATTGGACAAAATGAAGATAAAAGAAATGTCTTGATAAGTAAGGTTTGCACACCAAAAGAGTTAAAAGGAATAACTCAGGCCCTTAGGGATTACATCCATGTAATTGCATGGACTTGTGATGAGTTGAAGACATATGACACATCAGTCATAACTCACACTATACCTCTCAAGCCAGATGCTAAACCTTTCAGACAGAAGCAAAGGCTAGTCAATGCCTTGCTTGAACCAATAATTTTTAAAGAAGTCAAGAAGCTATTAAATGCCAGGATAATATTTCCTATAAGGCACTCCACTTGGGTGGCTAACCTAGTCCCAGTAAGAAAGAAGAATGGAGACATCAGGCTATGTGTAGATTTCAGGAATCTGAACAGAGCATCAGAGAAAGATAATTATCCCTTACCATCATTGGATGAAGTTCTGCAGATTGTAAATGGAGCCAAAATGGTGTCCTTCCTGGATGGTTTCTCAGGATACAACCAAGTGATGGTTGATAAGGTTGATAGATTGAAAACTGCCTTCACCACCAAGTGGGGGATATTTGCATATAGACGTATGCCATTTGGACTTATAAATGCTGGAGCAACATTCCAGCAAGCAATGGACATAGCCTTCAGAGGCTTAATAGGAAAGTGTATAGTCATCTACATGGACGACCTCATAGTGTTCTCCAAAGAAAGGGGAAACCATGTAGCAGATCTTAGAAATGTGCTTAAGAAATGTGAAGAGTATGGAATATCCTTGAACCCCAAGAAGTGCATATTTGGGGTGACCACAGGCAAATTATTAGGCCATTTAATAACTGAAAATGGAATCATTATTGATCCTGCTAGAGTGGAGTCTATTATGAAAATATAACTCCCTGGAAGTAAGAAGGAGCTTAAGTCTTACTTTGGTAAGATTAACTTTGTCAGAAAATTCATCACTGGTTTTGCAGAGATAGTCAGACCACTAAATGCTATGCTAAAGAAAGATGCCAAGATTGAGTGGACAACAGAGGTCAAAGCTGCTTTTGAGGACATAAAGAAAGCCACATCAGATGCTCCTGTCCTCATCAGTCCAGACTACACCAATGACTTTTACATTTGTTCATTTGCCTTAGAACATACCTCTGCAGCAGTATTGACTCAAAGGAACCAAGAGAAAGAAGAGAAACCAATTGCTTTCATGAGCTGTCCCTTCAAGGATGCCGAATTGAGATATGTGGATGTTGAAAGACAAGCACTTGCATTAGTCAGGGCAGTAAAGAAATTTAGGCATTATATACTAAGAAGCAAAGTAATTGCAGTAGTGCCTGATGCAGTAGTGAAGATGTTGCTAATGTAGAGTGAACCTGGTGAGAAAAGAGCCAAGTGGATTACTATTTTACAAGAGTATGACATGGAAATTACACCCATGAAATTGGTAAGAGGGCAGGCTCTAAGTCAAATGATATCAGAAATTGACCCAAACATCACAAGCCAGCAATATGTTATCAATGCAAAGGACAATAAAGAGTGGTATTCAGATATTAGGCACATCCTGATTACTGGGAGATGTCCTCCAAGAATGTAAGCTTCACAAAGGAGAGCTTTGAAAACAAGATCACAAAAGTATATGATGAAGGGAGGAACCCTGTTCAATAAGAATTATGAAGGAATATACCTGAGATGCTTAGAAAAGCCAGAAGCAAATAAGGTTTTATCAGAATTACATGACAAGTTCGGAACAACACATGGATCAGCCTTGCCACAACACATGCAATCCTCAGAGAAAGATATTATTGGCCTACAATTTTTAAAGACACAGCTGATCATGTTAAATGTTGTCATGTATGTCAGGTTGCTGCCAATAGAGAGAAATATGCTGCACAACCCTTGCAGCCAGTGATGGAAGAACGCCCATTTGTACAATGGGGCATGGACTTCATAGGACCAATCAATCCTCCATCATCTTCAAGCCATAGGTATGTCTTGACAATTACTGATTATTGTACCAGATGGATTGAGGCTATCAGCAACAAGACTTGTACTGCAGATGATGTTATTAAATTTTTGGAAAGCAACATTGTTACTAGGTATGGAACCCCTTATGCCTTAGTAAGTGATAATGGTTCTGCCTTCACTTCAACTAAATTGTCAAGTTGGGCTTTTGATCATGGGATCATACTCAAGTTCTCATCCAACTATTATCCCCAAGGGAATGGATTGGCAGAATCCACCAATAAAAATTTGTTGAATATCATAAGAAAATTAATAGAGAAGAACCCTAGGGAATGGAACTCATTTCTGAAATATGCCTTATGGGTAGACAAAACTAGAATGAAAACTGCATTAGAAAACTCACCCTTCCAATTAGTCTATGGGGTGGATCCTATCCTCCCTGTAAATTTGAAAATTCCTACCTTGCAATTTGCCCAAGAGTACTTAGGCATAGACAATAGACAAGAAGTTAGGTTGCTTCAGCTAATGCACCTGGAAGAGAAAAGAAGTCAAGCAATTGACCAATTTGCAAAACATCAGGCTATTGTCAAAGGCTAGTTTGACAAGAGAGCTAAAGTCAAAGCCTTCAAGATATCTGATTTAGTCCTGATGTGGGATAAAGCCCATGAGAGGAAAGGTGACCATGACAAATTTGACAGATTATGGATAGGTCCCTTTCAAATTTCTGAGATACTAGGAGACAACACTTATAGGCTTAAGAACCTGATAGGTGAGGATGTTCCATTTCTAGTCAATGGACAATTCCTCAAACATTATTTCCAAGCCTAAGTGACTTCATGACAGTCATGTGTATCATAATGTACATTTGTATAGTTGCTTCTACATTTGTGTCTTTGTTGTTTTGTTTGTTTTTGTTTGTCTTGTTTTGTTTTGTTGGTTTTTGTTTTGGTTAGTCAAGATGATGCACTTCATCACCACAAAAAATAACTAAATTGTTAGGATTCAAGTGATGAGATCAGATTTAAACATAGGTTATGATTCATTCTAAGAAGTATTCATGATTAGGTCTGTGATATCCTTTCATCAGGGTGCCTTTTCTTGATCAAAGTGAATCAATGACAATGAAACACCTAACAGCCTTGGGTTTGTTGAACACACAAGTATAGGTGTTAAGTGAAAAATCTAAAGGGACTCCCTTGCTACCAATACAATCTCCAACCTAAAGCTACAAGTGACTATACCTTGTATAAATGAGCTGACATGATGATATCAGATACAAATTTTAATAGAAAAACAGAAATATATAATAAAATTAGGCCATCTAAGTAACTCTACCAGGGCTATGGACGCCTGCTGGCAATGGGGCTCTACTTAGGGAGATTGTATAGATAACCTTGTCGGGGCTATAGACGCCTGCTGGCAGCAAGGCTCTATCCAAGTTAGCTATGAGGGATGATCTCCAACTATGTAGTTTAACACCAGTTACTTATGTTTTCAACTTGCTTTCAAGATGAGGATAATTAATCATTTGCAGACACATGATCCTTTGTTAGCATTGTTACCATGATGAAATTTTTATCATTCAGAAGATCATGATGCTTATGCTTAGGAGGAATTAGAATACTATGGATGAATGTGATCACATCACTTGAATCATTGGAATTTGTTTGTTTTCTTTGGTGGCAAGTTGTTGTGTGGTTACACAACACGCCCCATTTTGACTTGACAAAATAGGGACCCAACTCTTTGCTTGGCTTGTTTTGTGTTTCCTGGCGGTTTGGTAAAAGTAAGTCATGCAGATCATCATGCATGGGGAGGCTGGGTAAGTCATCATCATGAGGTCAGTTTGTCAAATTTCATATGTCACTACAATAACCTCATATTTAGAAAGAGTATCAAATTTCATGTAGATTTGCCTTTTACATCACCCTAATATTCGTTAGGATGTGAAAGTTATGAATGGTCAAAATCTTGGTCAAACCTGATATTCACAGGGGGAGGATCATATTTCTTAACATCAGTCATATTACAAAAGATCATCCCAATTTAATTTATCACCCGATAAATCATGCAGTCCAAATGTCCGAACGTTAATTTTAGGTGATAGTGACCTTTACCCGTCAGCGGCCTTATGTTTCCCGCAAGGATCATATTTCTCAATTTAACCTGATATTTCTCAATATCCTCCTGCCGCGAAATATCCCCCTAAGCCATTATCCTGATGACGTCATTTGAGTCCAATAAACAAAGAAACAAACATGACGATGATGTAATCATCATTTTACCTCTCGGGGGCATATTTCCTAAACATGATCCTACTTACATAACATGATGATGATGTCATCATGCCATAGCGATATAGTCAGTGAATATCTGGATGACATCATCTCGATATCCCAAGAGAGAGAGACATAAGGGTTATTCGATCATCATCATTTTTTGGTGACATCACCCGATATTTTGAAATATCCTCCTGTTGATGAAGCGCGACCTAAGGGTGCATTCATCACCTGATCTAGTCGAAGATGGTTTTTCCTCTCGAGGAGGATGATCATATTGTACTCGGGGTGATATTTGAGAATATCACCCAATATCCAAAAACCATCATATTTTCAAATATATCCTGTCATATGGATATCACCCCACTCCCGTTGCCGCCATTGACATTGAATGCGTGCAGAGGTGGTAGGTATTTCCCGCCGACCTCAAAACCTAATGAAACACCTAGCGAAATCTAGAGTTTCTGTGAAGAATCAATGATCAAAATCTAATATGTCTGGGTTTGCCCTAATTTTGCCCTAATTGCAAGGTTAAAAAGTAAATTCATCGACATTTTCACACTTACCTTGCGATAAAATCATTTTTTACAGAGCACTAGCTTCCAAACCCTCATATAACTGATGCTTTTACAAACGGAGCTTACAGGCAGGAAGAAGCGCGGGATTATCATTAGAATTGCGAGCATTTTTAGAAAACCACTGGTATAAAAGGATCTGCATAACCAAGTAAGTAATTGAAACCCTCATCCTATTGCTTCAGCATAATTAGGTATGATGTTGCAGGTTCTAGTTTATGCATCCTATGATAGTAAATGCTGAATAAATTTAATATGCATGATGTTAATAAAGATAAAATGTCATCTGCATGCATGTGAGTACCCCTTGTAAGACAAATTGTGTTAATTGCAGATATCCGTGGCTGACAAGAGGTTAGCCAAGTGTGAGGCTGAATTCAGCAAGCCCATGTTCACATCTCTTAAAGGAATCTTGTTCAAATATGGTGCCATAACTGATACACATCAAGGAAGTACTGACTTGGAGGCCTGGTCCGCCAAGGTACACGATGAAAAGAATAGAAGCACCTTGCTGGATGTTGCGTTTGTGTCTAGAATGTGGAATGCGGCTGGTTTTCCATACTCCATGGAGTCTCCAGAGCTGGTCATAGAATGTGCCCAGAATTACAATCTAGAAACAAGGCAGGTGGTGAAGCATGGCAGAATATATGTAGACCTGTCCATTAAGGGTCTTTCTAAGACATTTGGACTGCCATTGGGCAGAAAGGTTAACAGTGTGGATTTGAAGAAATCAAAAACTGAGTATGAAAATAATAAGAAGACAGCTAGGAAGAACATGTATCAATGGAGGGCCAAGAATAACACATATCCTGCAGCGGCCAAACTTCCTGTGCACTTGTATAAATATGATTTTATTGAAGAGTATCAGTACATGATTGCATTGCTTAGCAGAGTGATAGGCCAGCTTGATGCTGGTAGTTTTAAAGACTGGATGTATGGTGTAATCATGATCTGCATATATGCAGACATCAAGCCATTATGGGGCCAATTGATAAGTGATGCTCTACATGAGCAGCTGATGAACCTGGGAGGTTTAAATTGTTCTTTTTACATGACATCATACATTGTAAACTCATGTGCTTACAAAGGCACATTTGATGCACTGGTTATAGATGGAAAGCTTACAGGCACTCTCAATGCGGTGCACATATGGGATCATCATCCCTAGTTGTAGAGAGTTAATTACCTCCACGATTACAAATTGGTAAATGATGCATTCTCTATGCATCTGGTCAGGACCATGGAGGAGGATAGGACAAAAAGATTGAGCATGGAAGCTCAAGAAATAATCTACAGGCATGGAGCCTGGTACATTCAATTTGCCACATTTTCCTACATGAGGATTGAGGGTTTTGAAGGACATCCCCTCATGCTGCCAAGATACCCCACTGATGCAGTAATATTAATGGAATTCATAAGGCAGAGCTCCACAATGCTGAAGACATATAAGGATGCTTAGAAAATACCACCAATTTTGTTTCCAATAACCATTGGTTGGTACATGTGCCCAGATTCAGATAGTATCAAGAAGGTGATGGTTAGTTTGAAGAAAATGCAGTTGCAGCCATTCCCACTGATAAGGCCATATGATCCTTATGGTAGGATACAAAAAATAATAGGGAGGCCTGTTCATCAGAGGCACCTAGAGGACTTCTAGGCGGATTGTGAGGATGAAGCAAAAGCCAGAAGAAGAAGATACCAAAGGTTGACACTAAATCAAATCAAAACCTTTGATTGCATCCCCATTCCCTCACAGTTGAAAAAGGATGATGGCATGATAATTGCAGATGAATATGAAGAAAAGAAAATATATAATGATACAATATCTGCACCTGACCTAACTATAGAAGGTATATCCTTGGATCCCTTCATTGCTAGGACCATACAGCTAACCCAAGCTTGGGTTGATGAACAAATTGAGGTATTGAAGAAGAAGGGTGTTGCCATCACTGTGGATAATAAAAAGAAGGGACAAGATATTCCTGATGACGAATGTGATGACTTTATAAATGAAAAAAGTAAATCAAAAGGAGAGAGGTTGCCTCCACAACACCAACAAAGTAAAAGATCCCATAAGGGTAATAAAATTGATAATGAACCCAAGGGGGTGATTGTTGAAAGGGCAGTGTTCCCAGCTGAGGATCCAGCAGGATCAGGATCAGCATCACTGCCAAGGGCGGATAAACAAAAGTCCAAAAGAGTTCAGATAGCAGAGGCAACAGTTACTGAGACCCAAGAAGAGGGTCAGTCCTCACAACAATTAATGGAGGAGGATATCCTTATGGAGGAAGAGCTTGAAGAAGAAGAGGCCCCTTTGCTATTCAAAAGGAAGATAAAATCCCCACAGGTGGTGGTAGCTACCACACCTAAAAAACCAAGAACCTTCATGAGGGGTGAGATAAGGCAATCCCCTGTAATGTTGAAAGGGGTAGGTAGTGAAGCTTTTCACAAGGAATTTCAACATAATGTTTCGCTTCCTCCCATTGTAAAGTTCAAAACTAAACAAGCAGAAGAGCAGATGAAAGAAACCTTACCTCAAAGAGGTCTTATCTCACTGGAAGAAACAATCGATTTATCTGATGATGAGGTAGTGGAGCATGTAGCTTCATAGAAGATGGAAACCCTTGCTGTAGGTATGCGCATGACTCCTCATGGAACTCCATCAGTTCAAACAATATTGGAGGAAATGAAGCAAGTGGAGTCTGAAAAAGAGAAGACTCTAGAGAGGATAGCCCAAGAAATGGGGCTAGATACTTTAGTTGCATAGGTGACAAGTCCTGCAGTAGTGGATTTGACATATACACAGGATGTAAGTCCTGAATATCCAGCAGGTACACCTGATAAAGAAAATATAGAAGAAGTGAAGATGGCGGAAGCAGAAGGCCATGCTTCAGAGATGAGCCAACAAAGCCCACAGGATACATCAGTTGAACCTGCTATGGTAGAGTTTCAAGAAAAGAAGGTTGATGAGAAGGATGTAAATGAAGATCCTGCTCCTGAAGTTCAAGAAGTAAGTAGTGCAGGTGCAGAACAAATAATGGTGATTTCAGAACAAACGCCAGCACCTAAAGAGGATTTCGCAATATCCACTGCTGTGAGTGTGCATCAACAAGAAGAAAAGTCGAAGGTAGATGAGGTAATAATGAAGAAGGATCATGATCATCATGATCACTATATAGACGTAGGACAAGATCCTCCACCTCAGGATGATGCCCCTCTAGAAAAGGAAATTCTTCAGCAGGAGGATGTACCACAGGATCAACCTCAGGGTGAGCATCATGAAGAAGAAATGAGAAAATCACCTTCGCCATCACATATGCTGACAGATGCAGGAGATCAAGGTGAACATCATGATGATGCCAAGAAACATGATCAAGTGCCTCCATGGTTAGAAAAGGAAGTTAACACAGAGGTAGACCTTGAGATATATGAATTCGATGTATCTACCTTATTTTCAAAAAATATAGTGAAACCAAAGAGGAAGGCCAGAATGACTTCGGCCATTAAAAGAGATCCAACAACTGGAAGAAGGACTGCACAGATTGCAATCCCTACTGTAGATAAAGAGAAAGGCATAATTACTCTGGAAGAATTCTAGATTAATACAGTCGACCTAGGATTTGCAAATGAAGACCAGGAGGGTCAAGAAGGTAAAGATATCATAGATTCTTTGATTCAGAAGGTTAGGAGGGAAAAAGAGAAAAATAAGCAACACAAAGAGCACATTGCTCAGTTGCATGCATATATAGGCATGTTAACCAATCCTGAAGATAGTTCCACTGATCATGCAGTCCCATTGACTACTATTTCCCAAGAGGAGGTAAATAAATTGGATCTCATGAAACATGAGTCATCCATATTGAGAAAGTGGATGTATTCCACATTTGATACAACAGAGGAAATGGTAAAAGCCTCTCTGAAGAGGTGGAGTTCTCTCAGTGACTCCAAGAAAAAGGTCGACAAATTGCAAATGGATACAGGTAAAAGGTCCTTTCAATTGGAGAAGATATTAGATATCCTGGGAGAAATAAGGAGGATAAATCCTCAACTGCTCATCAGCAAGCAGGTGTTAAATAATAACAATGCATTATTGATAGACATATGGTATAAGGACATTCAGTTTGAATGTGACATCCTCAAAAGATTTAACAATAAGCTGATAGAGATCAACATAAAGTTACATGATATGATGTCTTTTGAGGCAGAAATTTTGGAAGTTTTGGAAGGAGATGTGGAAGGAAAGGTAGAGAATCAAGACGAAGAGTTTGCAATCCAAGCTCTACATAAGAACTTCCAATTTGTTGCTGATGATCCATTAGGCCAGATGACAGAAGAACTCATGGATAAGACGGTGAGGACCAAGGTGAAAATGGAGAATTATAATGAAACCCTGCACAACAGGAAAAATAAATTGGATAGCATCAGAAACAAATACCAGGCACACAAACATGCCATCATCAAAGCAAAGACACAGGATGGCGGAGAAATAGATAGAATTGTGCAGTTGTATGAAAATATAAGGGTCATCATGTAGCCTCATGTACAAGGTCGTCATCATCAGGATGATGAAGAGACAGAAAGTGATGCACCTGATGATGGAGCACATGAGTCTGATGAAGTAGATAAAGATACAGCATAAAGTAAATATAAGCATCTGATACTTGGTGAATATAAGTATTTCAGATAGTTGCCAGCTGGCAACTTGTGCCATTTTGATAGAGTGGACTTAGTCAAGGAGATACGAACCATAGATATTCATAGAGAAATCAAGATTGTAGATCTTTCGTAATGGATTCCTCATCTTGTTCTATAAAAGGTGCTGGAATGCCTCATTTTAAACATTCAAAACTTAATTAAAATCCATCTGCTTAAATATTTAGGGCTCATTTCAAAGCTTTTTGTATACATCTATATCTTTGCATACTTAATGAATGAGAAGACTTGTTTGATTACAATTCATAGTAAATCTTGAGTAATCGGTGTGTGAATTTTGGATATATGCTGTGATTTGCTGCGTTCCTTGGAGTGCATGTCTACTTGCATATGTTGTTTTCATACAATTCCTTTGAAGTTTGCATCAACTGTATCTAGCTGTGGAATGTCCTGGTGAACATATGGTTTGGTTTTCTTCTCTTCATGACTATATCTGATGTACATGTGGTCCAATAGCTGAAGGTTCAACATTAATTTGAAGCATTTCTTTCAATTTCATTTAAATTTTAGAACATTTCACCATCATAATTGCAAATAATTGATAATCTAAAGCAAACAATGCAAATATGTGGACATCTCGTAGATAATTGAAAATATTTAGCATATTTGAAGCTAAAGCATGTATAATTGGTAAATATCATGCAAATATTTGAGTATAACTGCATCATTTGATCAAACAACTGTATAAAATGACCTCTCTATGAAGAATCTTTGCAGAAATAATGTCATGATGATGAACTTTACGTAAGGCCCCAAAATGGAAACAGCAACGCACATCAACCTCTGAGTAATGTCAGATGATTAAGACCTAATCACCAGAGACTTGGAATCATGAATTCTCTGAATTCATCATATCTTTCAAGATGAATAAAGGTTAATGTGTACTTTTATTCTATGCTTGTTTATGACTAACATCATGATCAACATGTTCCCTCCCACAAACCCCAACTCCCCTTCCCCCCTCCCTACCCCCTTGCGTACCCCCTACCCCTTCTCCCGTGCCACTCCTTACTCCCTCCTCCACCTGATCCCCGTCCCTCCCTCCCCACATAGCTCCCCTCATCCCTCCCTTTCCTGAAGCCTCCCCCCTACATCCCAACCTTTTTCCCCCACACGCTGCCACCCCTGCCTGCGCCGCTCCCTGCCGCCCATCTCCCTACATCCCCGCCACCTGATCTCCTCTCCACCGCCCAGCACCCCCTCCTGCCACCTCTCCCGAACCCCCCACCCTGCCCAACTTTGCCTGCCACTGCCGCCTGCCTCCCCTCTACTGCCCGCCGCTCTACCTCCCCACTGCCCACACACAGCAAAACAAACAAAAACACAACAAATAGGGTTAGACTTTTTTTTCGAATGTTATAATTTACATTTTTTTTAATTTTATTTACCAAAAAACAAGAAAAACAAAAAAAAGTAAAAAAAAAGACATAATATAAAACAAAAATAAAAATAAAAATAAACAGAGTCAAAAAATAAAATCAAATACAAAAAAACTCATAAATAAATTAAAAAAACAAACCATCATTAGTTAATTTTTTTTGTTTTTTTAGCAAACCATCAGCCCCTGGTCACATGGGTGACCAGGGACCTTAGGACCCTTAACATTTAACTTAACCGCCAACATAACACTCTCAATATGTGCCCAAGATGAATTCAAACCGCTAACAGTCTATTTCAAACACTCAGTTAGCCTCTTGTGCCTCTTACATGCCGAAATAGGCATTTTTTTCTCTTGCTCATAACTTGGTCATACGGTGGCAGAATTTTACAAACAAACACTCATTGGAAAGAGGATTTAGAGAACTCCACAATTGTGAAGACATTTTTAGGTGACTGTACCATTTCACAACATATGTTCTGTCTACACATACATTCTTTCTTATGACACTTTTAACCACTGTTACGACGCATCTGTGTTACTACGCTTCTGTTGACTATTTCTACGCATTTAGTCACTGAAGTGGCGCTTCTGTAGCAGGCAGTGATCTTAAGGTTTTTAGAAGATTTTGCTAACATTGACATCTTTACAAGGGTACTCATGATCTATTTTGCAGGTTAGGCTACTGGTTTAGATTCATCTAGTTGCATTTACTAAGCTCACACTTCAATTTTTAAAAGACAGTAAAATGAATGCTCATACAAATTCTGCATAGCCTTTAACTAGGAAGAGAGTAATTGAACCATTGCTATATCTGCATATTGCTATCTTCTATAGTTAGATCATTGCTATCTTACAAAGGGGAATGAACATTGCTATCTTTTAACCACTTCAAAGTTAACTGTGTGAGTGCACGAGTAGATTAGCCCATATAGTTTTTCTCCTTTTAACTAGGTTGGATAAATCAGTGTCTTCCTTGCTTGATGAATGATACCAGGACTATGCTCTCCCCTATTTTGGGTGACCAAAATGCCAGATGTATCATTTTCTCATGTGTTTTTCCTTTAGAAGGGGCCTGCTCTTAGATACGGCTTATCCAAGTAGGAACGACCCTAAGTGGTAACAGACTAGACGCCAAGCCCTTCCAAGCCACTATAAATAAATTTTGTTTAGAGTGAAAGCTTCAAACAACAAGTGAAGTTATGTTACACCAACAGCCAACCTCCCCCAAAACCCTCCAAGGCACAACCCTTGCAGGCTGGGAGACTCCATAACGGAGAGTAGTGCTGCCACATGTGTAACCACTCAAATAGTTGCCCGCATTAAAAACCCCTTGTTCTAATGGCCAAAAACCCTTGTAATCCATTTCTAGCCTAGGATCTTTGTGCTTGCTTTTGTTCCTGTTAGTCCAAAATAGAGTCAGAAAAACCACAAAAACAATGAAAAAACTATAAAATATTCTTTGTGTTTGCTATGTTTTCTTGCTGTTAATTCATAAAATTAGATCAAGAAGACCTTTTTTTTAGCCAAAAATACCAAAAACAACGGAAAAATTCTAAAAATTTGCAAAAAAAAACAAAACGCCAGAGTTTCGCATTCAGAGATCAAATTCCACTTTGCAATCAGTTTTCATCCATTTCACCCAAATACCTCTCTTTTGTCAGTCATCCCATTCACCTTCTGTCAAAACCTCTCTCATCCCAAAGTTAGTTTATTCCATATCAGTTCGACATAGGTCCCTTTTTCGTACCCTTTGTGAATTCACATAAGCCTAGAAGGGTCACAGAACCTTGCTAGTAGTCTCGTTGCACGACTAGTCCCTACACAGTAAGATAGGTATCGAGTACCCTTACTGGTGGCTACCGTCTTGTGTCAACTGTCTTGCTTGAAGTCATTGAGTGAAAAAATCCTTTGTCCAAGTCCCTTCCTAGATATCCTATTCACCACAGTCTCAGTCGACACCTTGGCAAAATTTCTAGTCCCAGTCCACTTCATCTCACGTCACCTTGCATGGTTCTTACTAGATCTCAGTATAAAAAGCAACTTGAAATGGCTAGCTCATCCAACCACATCGTCACCCCTCATGATAGTGACGAAGAATTTTCTCACGAAGATTACCAAGAACACATCCAAAGTAGGAAATTCCAACGCACGTTAGAAAAGGTGCTCCATGAGGACCCTCATAAGTATTTCTATTACCTCGCTAATCTTGGAATTAAACTCCCTGCAGATTTTGATGTACGCACAATCCAAGAAAATGCAGAAAATGCTCCTGAAAAAGGAAAGAAAACCCTAGACTCAAACACAGAGGATAGAGACAAGAAAACCATGGAAGACATGAGGAAACAGCTTGAGTACCTCAAACAAGAAATGTCAAATCTCAAGATGGGTACGAACACAAAAACTTACTCCTTGGAGGATATCGCACCATACCCCTTTGAAAAAAGTCTAAACATGGCACCCTTTCCCTTCCAATTCGTAGTTCCTAAATTAAATAAGTACAAAGGGAAAGGGGACCCTAGAGATCATATTAGGGAATTCAACGCAGCATGCATAGAAGTAGCTCATGATTGGACTTACTTAATGAGACTTTTTCCTAGATCTTTGGGTAGTCAAGCTATGGAGTGGTTTTCACGCCTCCCACCGGGCATCAAATCTTTTGATGAGCTTGTCAACAAATTTGTCACACATTTCTCTTACAATATCGAGCACAAGGTATCTATGCTAGATTTATGCAACACCAAACAAAAGAGTGGTGAATCATTCGCCACTTTCCTACAACGATGGAGACAACTAGCAAGTAAGTGCTCCAATGATATGCCTGAGAAATAGCTAATGGAGATGTTTGTCCATAACCTCAATAATGATCTTAGCTATCAAATACTAATACAATGCCCTACATCATTCTCCAAAGTCATTGAAATGGGATTGTTCATTGAAAAAGCTATGATCACCAAGGGGCAAATCAAGTTATATAAGGACACACCTACCTCCAATTACTCAACAGATAAATCAAAGTTTTGGACCAAAAATATGAATGTGGTCAATGATGGGGTAGTAGATGCCAAGGTAGCAGCTCCCAAGCAACAACCTATATTCACTCTTAAAGAAGAAACAAACAATGGTACGCTTAATAAACCACCCTCTCAGGAGCCCAGACCTTGGTTCAGTTCAAATCCAAGGAGAAAATTCACACCGTTGGGTGAGTCACAAGAGTCCGCACTAAGGAAGTTGTTGGCTAACAATGAAATCTCTCTACCGCCAACAAGTGATTACGAGCCTATCGTCAAAGCTCCCTATTGGAAGGACACAGACTATTGTGAATATCATCAAGGCAGGGGACATACAACCAACAACTGCATCTGCCTCAAAAATGTCATACAAGATGTGCTAGATTAGAACCAGGGAGGAACCCAACAGCATACCTCCAATGAAACTCATGTTGCCTACAGGGATCCACTTCTGAATCACAACAGACCATACAACAACACCAACCACAATAGCAACAACTACAACGGCAATAACAATAATGACAACAATTGCAACAGACTAAATCAGAACAACGGGACTAGTAATGCTAACTATGCAAGTGTGCCATTTGATTATACCATAAACTACATTTCTGAGCACGTCCCCCAAGTCAATGTCATCTTGCCCAACCAACAATCAGGACTTAACAGAAATGGTTGTAGTATAATTACCCATAGTGGTAAAGTCACGCTCAATACCACCCCTCCCAGGTCATCCCCTTCTCCATCCAACTTCCGTCAGTACAATGTCATCGACCAATTACAAAAAACCCTGGCTCACATTTCTATCTTGGAGTTACTGCATCTATCTCCTTCTCATAAGGAGATCCTTGAGAAATCCTTAGTGGAAACTACTGTCCCCACTAACTTGGCCCAAGAGAAATTCCAGACCATGGTCAGTAATCTGACTTCCTCCAACACCATATCATTTACTGAGCACGATGACCTCTCTATATCTCAACCCCATAACACCCCTCTCCATATCGTCGCCTTCATCCATAAACACTGCATCAAGAGGGTTCTCATTGATGGAGGTGCTGGTCTAAATATTTGCACATTAAAGCTGGTCGTTGCATTGGGGTTCTCCGAACAGGCAGTTGATCCAAGGAGAAAAATCACCATCAAAGCATATGACAAGGAAGAAAGAACCACAAAGGGAACAGTAGTCCTACCCATTCAAGTGGGACCAGTGATAAAAGACGTTGTCTGCCAAGTCCTTGATCGGGAGCTCGCTTATAATATCTTACTAGAGAGACCATGGATTCATGCCATGAAGGCTGTCCCCTCAACCTATCATCAATGCATAAAGTTCCCACACAATGGCAAGCAAATCATAATTCAAGGCGACCCTGACCCCTATCAGCATTGCAACTCTTTCCTTGCAAAACTTGAATGCATCATCCTGAATAACAGAGCATATATATCCCCTATCCCGTAGCATGACCATACTGCTGAAGCTTCCTCCTCAAGACCCAAAGAGCAGAAAGTTACCATAAAAGAAACTAGAGTGGGAGAGTACTCAATTGAGCATAGTCTCAATCTTGCCAAATTGCCTTTATCTCCTAGATCTTTTGGCTGACCCAAGCATTTTCCAAAGCCATCTGCTCCTCCTATAGCTCCCACAACTCCCTTTGTAAAATGGGGGACCTTATCCGATGAAACAAAGGAGAGAGACATCCTGCAATGGCTCTATACTGAAGAAGAAAACACACCCCAAGATCTGCCTAGACTCCCAACAGAACTCTATGGGCGAGGTGAGACTATTCTGCATAGAATAGGGTATGAAGGACAAGGCCCCATCAGCCTTAGAAAAGAAGGAATCATTGAACCTATACAACCTTCTTCATCCTCATCGGCTAGAAACACAAGTGGCCTAGGATACAAAGGCAAGGATAAAGCCAAGGAAAATGCCTATCTTGTAGAAATGATCCAAACACTCCAAGAAGATAGTGATATAGATTCAAATGAGTATGAATGGGATGAGCTAACAGAACATTCCTATGACAACAAGGAGGTCAACACCATTCAAACTTTTAGCCCCTATCGTGAGGGACAATTGCTTTCAAACAGACCACTAGAGTCTGATTCGCCCATCCCTGAGATCATGGCTTTCGAGGAAAGTTTAAATTCCATTGCAATAAACAACTTGGAAGAAAGTACCATCTCGACCACAATCCCCACCAATGCTCCCAACATTTCCATTCATACCATCAATGAATCAGGTCTATCATCCAACTCCTTCCCCCTCATGCACCCTGAGCTTATTGACTGGGATATGTTAGGAACTCCTAAACTAGATATGTTCCAAAATGATGATGCTTACATTAACTACATGGAACTTAGGGACCACCTACCCAAGGGAGATCATAAAGCTAGTTTTGCTATTGAACTTAATACCGTGGCTTACTTCAGAGAGGGTGCCAAGCCTTCCAGTCGCAAAAATATCAAAATAAAAACTGGATCTAATAGTGAAAACCGCTCTGCGGTAGTGTCAAATCCCAAAACAATAAAAAGAAAAGATGCATCTGAAGGTGAAAACCTAATTGTGGCACCTGATGATGAAAGGCTTGACACTCTCCTCGATGACATGCATCAGGAGAAGTCTCAGATTGTTGTGGAACCTACAGAGCCAGTCAACATTGGTACAAAGGAACAACCTAAGATCATTCATTTTGCTAAATCTCTTACTCCACCAGAAAAGACCAGGTTTGTACCATTCTTCAAGGAAAAGAGGGGCAGCTTCACTTGGTCATATGCAGACATGCCAGGTCTAGACCCAAACTTGATTCTACACCATCTTCCATTAGACCCAGAAGTAAAACCAGTGAAACAAAAGCTTAGAAAGATGCATCCACACATAGCACTATTGGTCAAAGAAGAACTCAAGAAATTACTGGATGTAGGGTTCATCAGAGCTATAGACTACTCGGAGTGGATATCCAACATTGTGCCAGTGTCCAAACCAGATGGCCGAGTCCAACTATGCAATGATTTTAGAGACCTAAACAAAGCTTGCCGCAAGGATGATTTTCCATTACCAAATATAGATATCATAGTCGACTTGACAGCAGGGCATACCATGTTATCTCTCATGGACAGTTTCTCAGGGTATAATCAGATTAGGATAGCACTAGAAGACCAACACAAGACAGCTTTCACTTATCCATGGGGCACTTTTTGTTGGAACGTCATGCCATTTGGGCTAAAAAATGCAAGAGCCACATATCAATGTGCTATGACAACTATATTCCATGATATGATGCATGTAACAATGGAGGACTATGTCGATGACATCCTAGCAAAGTCACTCACAAGAGAATCACACCTGGATGTGTTAGAAAAAGTCTTTCAGAGATTAGACCAATTCAAAGTCAAGTTAAACCCAAAGAAATGTGTGTTCGGAGTCACTTCAGGCAAGCTACTAGGTTTTATCGTGTCAGCAAACAGAATAGAGGTAGACCCCACCAAGGTCAAGGCTATCATGGACATGCCACCACCCAAGACTCTAACTCAATTGAGATTGCTATAGGGAAAGTTGCAAGCAATCCGCAGATTCATATCACAGCTGGCAGACAAGTGCCAACCATTCAGTCATCTCCTGCACAAGAACATTCCATTCAGATGGGATGAGAAATGCGAAGAAGCATTCAATAAGCTAAAAGAATATCTTATGAATCCACCCATTCTCATACCCCCTATCCAAGGAAAACCACTAATACTCTACATATCAGCTACACCTACTACTCTGGGGGCACTTCTAGCACAACATGATTATGAGAACAAAGAAAGAGCCGTCTACTACATCAGCCAAACCTTGGTGGGCTATGAGTTACAATACTCACAAGTAGAAAGATCATGTCTCGCAGTAGTTTTTGCTTCACAAAAACTCTGACATTACATGCTTGCACATCCAGTTAAACTCATTGCCAAAATAGACCCACTGAAGTATCTCCTAAGCAAAGCAGCTCTCACAGGTCACCTAGCAAAATGGGTAATGCTTCTCAGTGAATACGACATTGAATATGTAGACAGAAAAGCCATCAAGGGACAAATCATAGCTGATCAACTAGCAGAGGCACCATTGCAAGACACCATGCCAATGCAGTTTGAGTTCCCAGATGAATCCCTATTCAATGTGTCAACATCTTCCTGGAAACTATACTTCGACGGATCTTACACACACCATGGATCGGGGGCAGGTATCCTATTCATAACTCCTCAAGGCGACACAATCCCGAAGTCTTACCAGTTGTTATTTCCATGCACAAACAACATAGCGAAAAATGAAGCCTTAGTAATTGGTCTCAAAATGGCAAATGAATGGAAAATCCAAGAACTACATGTCTACGGTGATTCTTAGCGTATAATCAATCAGGTCAACGATGAGTACCAAACCAAAGACAAAAATCTCATCCCGTACAAAAGGATGGTCGATGACTTCAAAGAACACTTTGGTACCATCTCCTTCGAGGAAATACCTAGGATTGAGAATAAAGTAGCAGATACAATGGCCACCATTGCCTCCCTTCTAGAAATACTTGAAAATGAGTCACGGTACGACTTCTTAGTGGAAACTATCTGACAACCAGCTTATGATCTTCCTGAGAACCATTCCATATGCCTTCTCATTGGATCTGATTCACCTTGGTATGGTAAGACCTATGCTTACCTCAAGGACAACATTCTCCCACCTGACCTCTCTTCTAACCAGAGATGAACTTTCATACGACAAACCTCTCGCTACACCATCATAGCCGATACCCTATACCGACGTGGTCTCGATGGTACTTTGCTCTGTTGCTTAGAACAAGAAGAATCCATAACTACCTTGCAGGACATACACAAGGGGATCTATGGAACACACACTAGTGGTCCTTCCTTATCCAAGAAACTCATGCGTTTGGGTTATTACTGGCTGAACACGGAAATGGATTCATATCAGTTTGTCAAAAAGTGCAGGCAGTGCCAAATACATGGGAACCTAATACATGCACCAGCTTAAGAATTGAGACCTTTAACGACACCTTGGCCCTTTTGCCAATGGGGACTTGACCTTGTGGGAAAGATCCATCTGCCCTCATCCAACGGCCATAAATTCATCATAACTGCCACGGAGTATTTTACAAAGTGGATTGAAGCCGTTCCCCTCACTACCATCACAGGTAAGCAAATCTCTTCATTCATCCTGAATTACCTCATCTGCAGATACAAAATTCCTTCATCCATTATTACAGATAATGGAAGACCATTCAAAAACCAGGATGTCCAAGAACTCTGTGAATGATTCAAGATCCAACACCGCTTCTCTACATCATACTACTCCCAAGGCAACGGTCAAGCTGAAGCATCCAACAAAACCATCTTGAAACTCCTCAAGAAGACTGTCAACGATGCTGGTCGTGATTGGCATATCCAACTCAATCCCGCTCTGTGGGCCTACAGAACTAGTATACGCACTCCCACAGGTGCTACACCATATGCCCTTGTCTATGGTTCAAAATCTATCCTCCCCATTGAGGTCGAACTACCATCTCTCAGGGTGTCGTTGAAAGGTCTCATATCAAATGAAGAATACAGAGTCTCCAGGTTGCAAGAACTAGAGCTGCTAGAAGAAAGGTGACAGAAAGCCTTTGACCATCTCAAAGCATATCAATAGATGATGTCAAGAAGCTATAACCATAGAGTTCGCCCAAGAATCTTTAAGATTGGGGATCTTGTCCTCAGAGAAAATCCTTGCAATCAACAAGACAGAGAAAAGAAAGGCAAGTTTGAACCTAACTGGCTTGGGTCCTATGTGATTGTAGCTGCTTACAGATCAGGGGTGTATCAGTTGGCAACATCCAAGGGTGAGCTGTTCAATGATCCAATCAACAGCATGCATCTTTGCCGGTTTTATACCTAGGAGAACCCTAATGTAAGGGAGGCACAAAATACAAAAAAAAAAATCAGAAAAAAGTACAAAAAAATATCAAAAAATCAGAAAAGAACAAAAAAATCATCCTGTGGTGAAAACCTGGCAAACAGGCGCCTTAGATATGTATCATGATGAAAACCTAGCAAGTAGGCGTCATGTATACTTTCTAGCTTCCGTGCCAATAAAAGCAAGTGGTGAAAACCTGGTAAACAGGCATTACTTGTGATAAACTGCCTTCTCCATCTTTGGGAAACCAATCACCTTGAGTCCACTCTTCCTTGTGTCCCATTCGACCCATATCTGTCCCATAATAAAATCCTGACAGTTATCTATCGTGGCTTGATACTCTATCTCTTTGTTGGCCTTGTCAACCAAAGTTTTGTCCCATACCGCATCTATGGTGCACGCCTAAGCATAGTATCTCTCATTGGTTTTCCATGGTCCAAGTCCATGAACTACGTTGCCTCTGCGTCATCACGTAGGCAAGGCCATATTCCTATGCACCCCCGAGGCTCGCATGGTCCCATCCATCCCATTTCTTGTCGTCTTTCTTGTTGTCTTTCTTCTAGTCCATCCATGGTCCATTAGGGTTTACCCTGAACTACGTTGCCTCTGCATCGTCACGTAGGCAAGGCCATTTAGTAATGAGCCCCCGAGGCACTAGGTCAGTCCCTTAGGGTCCGTCTCACGAATAAGGATTGTGCAATCTTCTCACCAGATAAACAAGAGTAGCAAAGCAAGCTACCAAAAAAAAAAATCTTGACGCAAAACATCAACCTATCCAAGACAAAGCAAGAGTACCATATCAAAACACTCAAGCTAATTCTATCTCAAATTATGGCAAGAAACAAACACATCTAAATGCAAGAATGTTTTGTGTTGGTCAAATTAACTTATAGTCTTGATTTATGTTATCATGCCTTTCTATGCTACTCGTGGATGCCAAAAGCTAGAGATGCTATGATGGGGGCATGATTATTTTCTTTGTTTGCTGCTTGTGGATCAAACTTTAGTAATTTGACGACTTTTGTCTAACGACATGATCGGCAAAAGATCATCGAGGACTCTGAGGTCTAAACATGAAAAGGGGCAATCCTTGTCTGCTGAAAAATGCAAGAAATACTTAGGTCATCTAGATTCAATTTTGACTAGATGCTTGTATTAACTTGCTATATCAAAATCCATGTAAGTAATACTCAGGTCATCTCGGTTTAATTATACCTAGATGCTTGTATTTTCTTACAACATGATAAAGCCTAATGATGAAAGCACTTCAAAATACTTGCTATATCAAGGTGACAAATATCCATATCCATATCCATACCGTATCCAACTACAGTTCATATCCATTTCCATATCTATACCATATCCAATTGCATCTCATATCCATATCCATATCCATACCGTATCCAATTGCAAGTCTATCCTTAATCCATGTCAATCAAGTCAAGTCAATCTTGTCAAATGATCCAATCACAATCAGTGGTCTTGATCCTTGTCCGGTCGTAAACCAACTCAATCAATCAATCAATCAATTGTCTTAGACAGGATGTTGCATTGTCAAAACCAGACCAACACACACGTCTTACACGACATGCTTCATTTCCTGAAACCAGACACTATCCTTCGTGTTTCTCTAGGGATATATCATTCCCTGCCATGACAACACTATCATATCAAATGTCTTAGATAGGATGTTGCATTGTCGAAACCAGACCCGGAGTCTTATACGACATATTTCATTCCTGAAACCAGACATCATCGATCCATATCCTAGGTTTATTGCTCAACAGGGGCAATACCTTGTTTGTGCTTGTGTCATTTGTGCATACTTGCTTACTTGCTTGTGTGTGTTATCATTTTTATCTTGCATTCCATATCATTCATCCCTTTCTTCGGCATTCAACCATTTCATCTCCTGTCAACATATCTTATCGTGAGATTGTCTGTCTCACGCCTGCCGCCTTCTCCCCGTCCAATCTCCTGAGGGGGCATCCTATCATCATAACCTGTACCAGGGGCAAACTGGGGCATTTATCTGATGGTGATAGTTTGTCATTGATGTCAAAAGGACTGCAGGACATTTGAGGATCACTTGTACTATTGACAAAGGTTGTTCATTATCATGCATTTCACAGTTGTTCACGATCATGCATTTCACAGTTGTTCACTTATGATAGGACTCAATTAGGATAAGTGTGTTGATCATGTCTTTCATAGTTAAACATCAATCAGGTGTTGTTCATACAAGAGTTGTTGTTACAAGTGATGATGATGCAAGATTGTTGTTATACATCAAAAGATCTTCTTTGTGGTATCTACACATTACAGATTGATAGGAGCAGTTTGGTTCTTCGGGATGTCATTGTTCTTATAGTAAGTTTGATAATTTGATTGGATGGTTGATGTTGGGCTTAATATACTTCAGTTGGTATGATGACTTACTTGGCACAAGGTTGGTTGGTGTCAACATTTGACACAGGCACAGTTGGTTGGTTTAGTTGATTGTTGATGGCATATGAATGTGCTTTAATATTAAAAAGAGCATGAAAATAGAATATTAAATATATTTGAAGGGAAGTATAAACATCATTTAAAAATCTTATGGAGAGAACGAAAGTTTTTTTTATGAAGGAGCTTTATTAAAAAAAGCATCGTATCATTTTATAACGGGCACGAAGCATACTCAAAGGGGAGTAAAATAATTCAAAGACCTTTATTTGAAATTAGCATCATAATTTTCAAGAGAAGGAGAAAGTGTTGGAGATTTTTTAATGAAGATTTATTCTTTGTAGTGTGAAGAATTTCAAAGAAGATGATCTTGCAGGGAAGAAGATAATCTTACAGGATAACCAGTGATGCAAGGGAATATACATTGCATACAAATTTTTTTTGAAAAAGATTTTTTTTGTGAGAAGATGCAGAGGAAGATGAAAAGGCAGGTTGATAGAAATTTTTAAAGATTGATTTGAAGTTTTTTATTGTAAAAGAATATCAAAGAACTTGAGGAGTTTTTGAAGACATTTTTTCTTACAGGAATATCAAGAGTTGAATTTTTGAAGGAACAAAATGTTATTTGTGAGCAGGGCATTGGATGAAGTTTTTAGTTTTGAAAATAATATTTACAGAGAAAAGAATATAAAAAAAATTCATTTCAAGACATTGAAGAAAATATCAGAGATTTTATTTTCTCCTACAAGGCAATTTTTTATTGAAGACAAAATGTTCAGATTGAAATGAATATGAAAGGTCAATGAATTTTTGAAAGGTCAATGAAATTTTGAAGAGGATATTTGCAGAGGAAAGGAATATGAAAAGATTTTCAGAATTTGTATATAATGTTTTCAAGTACATTGACGGTGTGTGTGTGTGTGTGTTGATGAAGTAAGGCAGAGATGAAACATACAGAGAAAAGTAGTGTTGTTGAGCATATCTGGATGAAGAATTGATTTTGAATAGAATGGCCATTTGACAGACACATGAGAGAGTATAAATGTTCTGTATTGAAATAGAGAAACCCTTTGAATTTGTGTTTTCAGTTTGTTCTGTAATAGGGGTTGGTGCTCCTTGAAGCTGGTGCTTCTAAACAGTATGCCAGTGAGGCTTGTAAGTCAGTGAGACCTCAATAGTTAGTGAGACATAATATTTAACCAGTGAGGCTTTGTAAGATGTTTTCAAAGTTAAGCCAGTGAGGCACTTCATGAGTGGTTTTTCTACCCAGAGAGGGTTTTCCACTCCAGTAATTCTTGTGTTAATGATATGCTTCTATGTGTGTTTATGCTTCTATGTTAAGATTTATCTCTATGTTGTCCTGCTCATAATTTTCACTATCAAACTTGTACATAGTTTATTGATGACTTTCTCTTTCTGAGTCTTGTAAATCAAAAGTTGCAAAAATCTACACAACACTGATTCACCCCCCCTCTCAGTGTTGTCCGAACTCCTACAGTATCATTATCAAACTATTTATTCTTTGAAACAACATGATAAAACACATTGCTTCAAAGAGGGGCAAAATGTATACACCTAAAATTGGCACAGGTTGAATTAAGTAAATATTTTGATATTTATCTTAATTCTTATTTTCTTATGTCAATTAAATAAATATTATAAGTTTATTTGATTGGTTCATTATCCTACAATTAAATAAAATTATTTTATTTAATTAAATTCCCTAAATTCTTCTAATGTCTCAAGTCCTAAATCCACCTCACAAAATCCACCTCACAAGATCCACCTTATCAATCCACCTCATCTCTTCCACCTCACCATGTTGCACATATAATTAAATATTCTTAATATTTAATTAGCTAATATCCTCCATTATCCAAAAATGAATCTTTAATTCAATTATCCTCCACTATTGAATTAAAAATTCAATTGTCCTCCACTATTGAATTGAAAATTCAATTGTCCTCCACTATTTGAATTAGAAATTCAATTGTCCTCCACTATTGAATTAAAAATTCAATTTTCCTCCACTATTAAATTGAAAATTCAATTGTCCTCCACTATTTGAATTAGAAATTCAATTGTCCTCAACTATTGAATTAGAAATTCAATTGTCCCCCACTATTGAATTGAAAATTCAATTGTCTTCCACTATTGAATTGAAAATTCAATTGTCCTCCACTATTGAATTAGAAATTCAATTGTCCTCCACTATTGAATTGAAAATTCAATTTGTCCTCCACTAAGTTGAATTAAAAATTCAACTTGTCATAACCCACTCTTCCCAAAAATAAATTTTTAACTCATCCACTATCCTCCACTCTTCCCAAAAATAAAATTTTAACTCATCCACTATCCTCCACTCTGAATTTTTAATTCATTCACTATGAATAAATAATTCACTTTTATTCCTAGCCATTGATCTCATCAGTTGATCCTCACCCTCCATTCTCTTTTTAGAAACTCTATAAATAAGACCCCTCTCTAAGCAATTAAGGACATTCATTCGGGCATCAAATCCCTGCCCAATTTCTTCTAGAAAGATCTCTTCTGGCACCCTCATCATGCTCAATTTCTCCTCCTCATTCTAGTCATCCCATATCTTCCATCATTAGTGTGTTGAAGTTCATCTTCAATCACATATTGTATCTCAGCCATTCCATTCTTGTCACCATCAACAAGCAAGGAAGCAAGCTCCCTGAGGGCCAATCTTCTTTAGCATCAAGGTCGAGAACAGATAGGCAAACAATGGAAGCCGCAGGGTAACAGGTTTTGTAAGTTTGTACTTCATTCATCTATTCTTGTTATTTGCATATTTCATTGATGTTTGGGTTTATTTATCTTTATTGATCAATCTCATATTCCCATTTACAGACCACATTTCCCATAACATTTTCTGGTGCTGACAGTGGGGCCTTTGTCCCAATTTAACTTCAAAATTGAGTTTTTGTGTGCAAGAATCCATACACAAGATATTTCTGCGCATCCATCACATCTTGCTGCACATCCACTCACTGTTACTTCGCATCTGTCAAATCTATGCATCTATCACATCCTGCTGCGCATCTACTCACTGTTATTGTGCATCTATCAAATTTGTGCATCCACTCATTGTTACAACACATACATTCTTTATTACTATGCATCTATTTCTATGCATTTATTCACTATATCTTCACATTTAATCTGCTACATTTTTTGAACTATTTCTTGGGAAATTTCTAACGCTAACATCATTTGTAGGAATATTCTTAGATCTACCTTGCAGGTTAAGAGCTGGTCAGGCATATAGTTGCATGGTTAACTCTCATCTAGATCTAAATAGTAAAGGAAGTAATTGAGCTTGTTCATACAAATTTCACTTAGATCTAAATAGAAGGGAAGTAATTTGTACTTGTTGCATCACAACTTGAACATAGTCCCAGCTAGGAGGATTAAAATTGAACAATTGCTTTCAAAAGATTTTTCAAAGTTAACAAATCTTGTGTGCCTGATAGAGTAACTCATTTAGTTTTTCTCTTTTGTACTAGGAGGAAAGAACTAGTGTTTTCTATGATTTTGGAATGACGATAGGACTATGCTTTCCCCTTAACTAGGTGACCAAAATGACAAAATCATCATTTCGCATGTGTGTTCTTTAGAGAGGCCTACCCTTGGAATTCCTTCCTTCCAAGTGGGATGACCTTATGTGGTAATGAGCTAACGCCAAGCTCTTCCAATCCACTATAAATAAACTGTGTTTGAGGCAAAAGTCTTAAACAACAAGTGCGGATTAGTTACACTGACAACCCCTCTCCCCATCAACCCTGCAAGGCATAACCCTTGCATGCTGGGAGGCTCCATAATGGACGTTAGTGCTTTCACATGTGTAACCACTCGAACCGATGCCCTTACTACATATCCATCATTTGTAGAAGCCAAAAACCCCTATCTACCGGTGCAAGAAGACATATTATTATCTTCCAAAGACGCCTCACATTCTTACGGTTCAATAGTAGAGATAATAGGGAAATCCTAAGGTTTACGAGCCTTGGGAACCTGGAACTTGGTGTGCCAATGAAGTTTGTGCACTTGTAAGGGGGAGCCCGTGCCCCAAGTTCCTAAAGTTATCCACTTTGAATAGCGTAGCTAGAGTAATCCAAGTGAGATTTCGGTATATATTGCCCTTGCCATCCTAGGATTTGTACTTACTTTTCATCAAAAACATAAAAAACAAAACAAAAATATCAAACAATCATGAAAATATTATTTGTGCATGATGTGTCTTTCTTGCCATAATCGAAGAAACAAATAAAAAAGAGCAACATTCAAACAAAGAACCCAAAAAATTGAAAAACATGCCTTTACCAAGTCAAAATTAGTTAAAATCAAACAAAACAACATAGATTTATGCATCTGCTTCATCTTGTTGCGCATTTGCTTCACCTTGCTGCGCATCTATTTTCTGTTGCGCTTTTACACAGTTCTACTATGCATATGCTTTTCCACCAGCCCTGCGCATACACTTCCTGAAGGGCGCATCCGCTATTCCACCAGATCTATGCTTTTGTTCCATGTTGCTGTGCATATATGCTCTGTTCCTACACATCTGTCATAGTGAGTACTTTTGTATAGTTTGCCAAAGAAACACCTACCTTTTGAGCACCCATTTCAGTCTTGTATCAGTTTTTGAGATTAACCATATAGTCACTTCTCCCATTCATTTCTTCAATGTACCCTCTTTTCAATCAATCACCTCATCAATATTTCACAAAACTTCCTGAGAACAAATCAAACTATCAAAACCAGGATACTACAAGGCAATTTTTGGATCATATCAAACTCAAGCATCACTAGTAAGTCTCCACTAACAGGATCTATCATCCTTCTATCTCAGAACTTCGCTAGTTTGTTTTGGTGCAAAACTAGCCTCTACCAAATAATCAGATTACAACTATCCTTATTTTTTACTACCATTTTTGTATCGACCGACTTGTTTGAAACCATTGATCAAAGAAAACCCTTGTTCAAATATTATCACCACCAATATCCCCTTTACTACAACCTCCAAGTACATCTTACCAAAGCATCCAATTTCACCCCCCTCCATTCCAAATCACATTGCATGGTGCAAACTAGATCACAGAAGAAAAAACAAATTGAAATGGTTGAAACATTCGACAAAATTGTCCCCTCCCCTCATGATAGTGACGAGGACTTACAAGAAGCTCTCCAAGACAAAAAAATTCAAAGACTAATGGACAAAGTACTCCACCAAGACCCTAAAAATTTCTTTCTCCACCTACCAACCCAAGGAGTTAAGCTCCCCACTAACTTTGATGTCACAACGTTGAAAGAAACCAAAGAGGAAAGAACTCATGAAGACAGCACACGTGAGGAAAGAACCCTCGACATAGAAAAAGGAAAGAAAACCACAAACTCAACCACACCTTTAGACATGTTCACAAAACAAGTTCAAACCCTACAACAACAACTAGTGGACCTCCAAATAGGGATGTCCACTAAACACTATTTGTTGGAGGATATCTTGTTGTATCCCTTCGATAAGAGCTTGAACATGATCCCCTTTCCCCTTAGATTTGAAGTTCTAAAATTTGACAAGTATAGAGGGAAAGGTGACCCTAGAGACCATATCAGAGAATTCAATGCCGCATGTCTAGAGGTTGCTCACAATGAAACTTTTCTCATGAGACTCTTCCCTAGATCTCTAGGAGGGCAAGCCATGGAGTGGTTCTCTCGACTCCCCTCAGGTATATGTACCTTTGATGAGTTAGTGAACAAATTTGTCATGCATTTCTTGTATAATATCGAACATGAGGTATCCATGCTTGACCTTTGCAACACAAAACAAAAGAGTGGTGAATCCTTCACTGCTTTCTTACAAAGGTGGATGCAACTTGCAAGCAAGTCCTCATATCATGCCCCTGAGAAATAGATGACATAAATGTTTGTCCATAATCTCAATCCCGATCTCAACTATCAAATTCAAATCCAATGCCGTACCTCATTCACAAAAGTCATTGAGATGGGGTTATTCATCGAAAAAGCTATGATCTCGAAAGCACAAATAAAATTATTCAAAGACACTCCTAACTCAAACTATACCACAGATAAGTCAAAATTCTAGACCAAAAACAAGAACATCATCAACGATAGAGTGGTTGATGCTAAAGTAGTAGCTCCTAAACAACAAATTTTAAATCTCAAAGGAGCATCAAACAATGCAACACCGAGCAAACCTTTATCAAATGAACTGAGACAACTATACAACTTTCCTCCTAGACAAAAATTTACACCGCTGGGAGAGTCATATGAGTCTACTTTGAGAAAGTTAGTGGCAAACAATTAGATCACCCTTCCCACCGCACAAGACTATGAACCTCAAGTCAAACCCTATTGGTGGAAGGATACTGATTTCTGTGAGTACCATAGAAATAAAGGCCATAAAACTAGTGACTATATCCACTTGAAAAACATCACATAAGACTTACTAGATCAAAATAGTGTGGGCACAAAAGATCATCCCTCTAACAAATCACATGTGGCATTCAAGGATCCGCTCCTTAACCATGACAGGCATAACACTCATAACAACAACAATAACAACTAGCCAAATCACAATAATAGGAATAATGATGCTAACTACACAAACGTGCTATTCGAGTACACTGTTAATCGTATATAAGAGCATATCCCACAAATCAGTGTGCTCACATTTAACAAACAATCAGATTCGAACACTAACTCTGATTGCAATATCACCACCCATAGTGGGAAAGTTGATGGTGACAGGTTGTCATTGATGCCAAAAGTGTGCTCTGTTGATGTTGCAAAGTTGCCAATAGTTGTTGTAGGACATTAGGAGAAGATAGTTGTTTATTGTTCAAGAAGACCTCAAAGAAGATCTCAGTTGATTAAGGATGTCAGACTTGTGGAGTTATGATAATTTAGGTGAGGTTGCACAAGATTCTTTCAGGATGTCTTCTAGATAAGAGCAACCAAGTGTTCATAGGTTACATTATACATCATATGTTCAAATCTCCAAGAATGTATCAGTAATAATCAATAACAAGAGGTAGTGTGTTCTCAATTTATTTGATGTCTTCAGGACTTGTTTGATCAGGTTTGGCCTTCAATGTGTCTTCATATGTCCTTTAGTAAGTGAAGTTTCAAGGTGATTTATTTGGGGTTGTCAAGTGTTGACAAATGTTCATCATCCATGGTTATATAGTGTGAATTGATGATCTTCATTAGTTCATGTTGCTTGGAGTTAATTTGAGGAGTTGAGATGTTACTTCATGGTGTTGAGTTACTCGGGAGTTGAGTTGAATCAGTTAGGAGGTTACTACATGACATGACAATATTCACATTTAGTGATGGTGTCCTCAGTTTTTCATGTCGGTGTAGTTATTCTTTATGTTTTACATAAGGTACATTGTGGCTTAAAAGTTGATCATGAGATGTGTTGACAAATATTGCAGAAAGAGAGGTCACCTTGGTCATCATCTTCAGATTGGTAGATGATCATATAATGATGTTGTCTTGAGGTTCATCATTCTATTTTTCTTCTTGGCAGGTGTTGGATTAGACAAGTTCTTGCATGTCAATTCATATGCTTCTTCAGGGTGTCCCATGCCCAGATCTTTTTTTTTTTGTGGAGCTTCCAAGTTGGATCTTGTTTTAAGAGAGTTGTACTACAAAATTAATCTATTTCTAGCAAGACATGACAATAGCATTGTAAGTTTCAAAGGCTTAAACTATCATAAGTTTGTTTTGACCTTTTGTTAGAAAACGAATGTGACCTGCTAATATAGGTTACCACTTAAGTGATGACCTATTGGAGGGGTTTGGGGTCATGTGTATGACTGGGCTTCTAAAGTCATTTACCGTTGATACAAGTTTGTTTTTTAAACTGTGGAGCACCAAAAGCAATCAATGGTCCTGTTCAAATATGTAACGGGCACGCAGAAAACATCAAACAGTGGATATTTTTTTGAGCCCGACTATAGAGTTTTAATTTGACGTTCCAAAGAATGTATTTGCCATCGGATGTTATGAATTAAGTTTTAGAAAGTTTCTTTCAAAGGAGCAATTTAAACCCGAATGCAAAGGAATTGTGTGGAGTAGTTATTAGATGTTTTCTAATTGGAGTTTAGTGTTTTTTGTTAGAAGTTTTTTTTGATACTCTCTTCGAAATATTTGGAGTTGTAAAAAGATTTTGTAGAATATTGTTAAGAAGAAGATTTATTCTTGCAGATGATATAAAGACAAAAGATGGAATCTAACATTGACATTTATTTGTGAATAGATTTATTCTTGGTCCTGATTCAAGAAGATGAAAAAGTTTTTGCAAGAGCATATTAAAATTTTTTATGGGATGATTTTCTTGAGAAGATAGAGTTTGATTGTAGGAATTTGCAGAGAAGGAGATTTATTTTCTTGATGGAAGATGAAAATGAAAAGACAAAATATTAAAAGGGAATTTGAAGAGAATTTAGGAGAATGTAATGAAGGAAGTTATTTGCAGATAGAGACAAAATGATTTCAAAAAGAATATCAAAGTGAAAGAGAATGCAGAGATGGAAGAGGATGTTGCTCAGAGAGTTTAGGGGTTGGTGCATTTTTTTTAAAGAATTTTTTTTAAGAATTTCTTCTTGCAGATGGATTGGTGTTTTGAATTCCTTAAAGTTTTTATTGCAAGGGTTTTGATTTACAGAGAGAAGGTGAAAAGACATTAAACTTGTTTTACAATGGTGCATTGATGCAATTATATAAACAGACATTGATGAAACATAAAAGAGTGAGAAGTGTTGTTGAGCATATCAGGATGTATGATTGATTTTAAATAGAATGGCCATTTGACAGGCATAGGTGAGAGTAGAAATGTTTTGTTTTGAATGGAAACAGATTATCCCTCTGATTTGTTTATTACTTCTATCGGTGATGGTTTGCCAATGAGGCACAATACGCCAGTGAGGCTTGTGGTTAGTGAAGACCTCTGTATTTGTCAGTGAGACAAAATATTCAGCCAGTGAGGCAGTTTCGAGTGGTTTTTCTACTCTGAGAGGGTTTTCCACTCCAGTAATTCTTGTGTTAATGATATTCTTCTTTGTGTGTATCTTCTTCTATGTTGAGATTTATCTATATGTGGTCCTGCTCATAATTTTATTATCAAACCTGTACATGTATGTGTAATAGTTTATTGATGACTTTCTCTTTCTGAGTCTTGTAAATTAAAAGTTACAATAAGTTGCAAAAATCTTCACAACACTGATTCACCCCCCCTCTTAGTGTTGTCCAGACTCCTACAATTGGTATCAGAGCCAGGTTCCCTCTTACAGCGTAATCAGCTTGGGTAGGTCCTGTGTGTGGAGTTCAATGGGTAAGTGCAGAAGAAATAAGAACATTAGAAATGTCAAGTTTCTTTCTGGTCAAAAGACACAGAAGACATCATCCATATCAAACTTAGGTGTTAATGTTCAATCAGTTGATAAAGATGCTTCACAAGTTGAATCAATGAAAGAGTTTTCTAGAGTTCCTCTGTTTAATGGTTCAGACTTTTCAGTTTGGTGTATGAGAATGCAAGTCTATTTATCCTCTTTGGGATATGATATATGGATGACTATTGAGAATGGATATTCTAACTCTGCAAATAACAAAGAAGCTCTTAAATGCAATCATATAGCGAAGAAGGTTATTTTATCTGGTTTATCTAATGATATTTCTTGTAAGGTTGTGTAGTGTGAAACAGCTCAGGATAATTGGAAGGAACTTATAAGAATCTATCAAGGTAATGATAAAGAAGAGAACAATTTGGTGTCTAATGAAAGTGATCATGAAAGAAGACAATCACAATCAGATTCAAAAAAAGTTAACATCTCAAGTGATGATGATCAAGAAGATGATGAACAAGACTGTGAGATTGATCTGGAAGGAGAGCTCATATATGCTCTAACTGAACTCAAGAATTATAAGAAGGAGAAAAAGAAATTAATGTTGCAATTGTAGCAAGAAAGAGATTTAAAAGACAAAGCACTATCTGACCTTGAAGATACTAGAAGTCTGATTATGGATTTGAGGAATCAAGTTAGTGAATCAGATAAATTAATTATTAGTCTGAAGATGGAGATTCAGGAAGCTAAGAGGATTGTTGATATAACAAAGGTTGAATTGGAAGCTAAATTAGTTGATTACCAAAAACTTGAAGGAGAAATAGTTTCTTTGAGAAAAAATCTTGAGGATGTTAAGAAGCAAATAGAAAAGAATCTAAAATTTGAAGAGAGCACAAGCAGGTTAAATAAGATGCTTGGTAAACAAAAACTATATGGAGACACTACTGGACTTGGTTTTGAAGAAGGAGAATGTTCCAAAGCTAGAGAGACTCCTAGAAGGAAAATTGATTTAAGTCATGTTGCCATAGAAGGAAAAATGAGAGATGAATTTGTGCACAATCAAAGAAGAAATTTGAGAAAACCTGCATCTATAAGACAAGCATACATGTACAGGTATAACTATTCATTTAATGGTTATTGTTATCCTTGTAATCAATTTGGACATAAAGCAGTTGATTGTAGAAGGAATACTAACCTTGTATGTTACAAGTGCAATAATATTGGTCACATACAAAGAAACTGCAATATGAATGGAAGGTATGATCCTGCATGGAAGCATAACATAATTACTCAAGGGATGTTAAAAAGGTACTATCATTCATTTGATTATGATTTTGACATAGTTTGTTATAATTGCAATACTCTTGGACACAAAGCACAGAGTTGCAGAATGTATGCTTCATCTGATTTGAAAAAGTTGAAATGGAAAGAGGAAGAAAAGGTTTGGAGGAAGAAAGCACCTATGAAAATTTGGAAGCAGAAAGAAGGTAAAGAGAAGTCAGAATCTAAGCTTGTGCATCTTGCACAAGTCATTTCATCTGTTGCATAATAGATAGCATAATGTGAGGGGGAGTTGTTCTTGTTCTATCTTTTATCCCCAAGAAGTTACAGGAGGAGATCAGTTGATCTTGTTTTGTTTGTCATGCTTGCCTGAAATGTTTGAAATGAAGTTTCTGATGTTTTTGAGTTTCAGTGTATGTCAGGTGTTCATGATCAGTGACATGTTTATTGGATCATATTTGATATTTACATGATTAAGTTGACATATGCTTCAGTTAAGATGTTCTCAAGGATGAGACAAGGAACTCTTATCTGCATTTAGTGTTACAGGAAGTACTTAATGGTTAAATTAATTCATGTTGATTGCAATATTTATCAGGATTGACATTGTTGCAAAGTGTTGTTACAGGAAAAGTTTGATGGTGAAAGTTGTGCAATCTTGATAAGCTGATTTGTATTATGGATCTTGAGTATTCTCAAGAAGTTCTCTTGAGATGTTAGCATGTGTTGGTTGAGGAAGTTGCAAATGAAAGAAGTCAATTGATTTGTTTTTGCAAAGGTATTGATAATGGTTGTCAGATTTGACAATGTGTTGTAAAAAGATGTGCAGGAATAGCAGGATGGTCTTCATTCTTTTCATGTCAAAAAGGATGTGCAAGAATAGATTGGTTGCAGAATAAATGTTCATGATCATTGGTATAATAATTTGACATGGTTTAGAAAGGATTGATGGTTTCAGGTATGAGCTTCAAGTTATGATAATCTAGAGTTTCTTATGAGATTGATGGTGAATTTTGTATCAGAGGCAAATAAAGGTCTTATCAAAAATGGTCATCTTGGGATCTTGTGTTGAGAACTGTGTGATAAGGACTCTTCATTTTTTTTGCAAATTTGTTCATCAAAGAGTATTGGTATGTTTATGATTTCTTTGAAAAAGTGTTCAGAAGGTTGGATATCAGTAATTGGATAGTATACTTCAGGTTGATATGTTGCTTCAGGACTAATTCAGGAAGTGGATCAGTGCTTGTCAGTGTTTACCAGAGATGTTTTCCAGAAATATTTATGAGCAGTGATTTGCTTGTGAAGTTTATCACAATGGAAGCAAATAGATTCATTGGAGATTTATCATGTTGGTTAAAAAAATTGTTGTTGATTGTTCTTCAGATGATAAATTTAGCAAAATTGCATTCAGTGCCTTCAATTCTCTGAAAGATAAGTGGTATCAAAGTTTTTGGTAAGTGGTTCTAAATTTTTTGAAGATAACAAGTTAACATGAGTTTATGTCTTCAAAGCCCTCATAATGTAATGTGTTTGTAAATGTTATGATCAAGCTTTAACATCTTTCAGTGGAGTTATTTTCACAGGGGGAGAAATTTTTTTTTGTCATCAGATGTCAAAAAGGGGGAGAAAGAAAAATTGCAATCAGATGGTTTTGCCATCAACGACAAAGGGGGAGATTAATGGTGACAGGTTGTCATTGATGCCAAAAGTGTGCTCTGTTGATGTTGCAAAGTTGCCAATAGTTGTTGCAGGACATTAGGAGAAGATAGTTGTTTATTGTTCAAGAAGACCTCAAAGAAGATCTCAGTTGATTAAGGATGTCAGACTTGTGGAGTTATGATAATTTAGGTGAGGTTGCACAAGATTCTTTCAGGATGTCTTCTAGATAAGAGCAACCAAGTGTTGATAGGTTACATTATGCATCATATGTTCAAATCTCCAAGAATGTATCAGTAATAATCAGTAACAAGAGGTAGTGTGTTTTCAATTTGTTTGATGTCTTCAGGCTTGTTTGATCAGGTTTGGCCTTCAATGTGTCTTCATATGTCCTTTGGTAAGTGAAGTTTCAAGGTGATTTATTTGGGGTTGTCAAGTGTTGACAAATGTTCATCATCCATGGTTATACAGTGTGAATTGATGATCTTCATTAGTTCATGTTGCTTGGAGTTAATTTGAGGAGTTGAGATGTTACTTCATGGTGTTGAGTTACTCAGGAGTTGAGTTGAATCAGTTAGGAGGTTACTACATGACATGACAATATTCACATTTAGTGATGGTGTCCTCAGTTTTTCATGTTGGTGTAGTTGTTCTTTATGTTTTACATAAGGTACATTGTGGCTTAAAAGTTGATCATGAGATGTGTTGACAAATCTTGTAGAAAGAGAGGTCACCTTGGTCATCATCTTCAGATTGGTAGATGATCATATAATGATGTTGTCTTGAGGTTCATCATTCTATTTTTCTTCTTGGCAGGTGTTGGATTAGACAAGTTCTTGAATGTCAATTCATATGCTTCTTCAGGGTGTCCCATGCTCAGATCTATTTTTTTTTTGTGGAGCTTCCAAGTTGGATCTTGTTTTAAGAGAGTTGTACTACAAAATTAATCTATTTCTAGCAAGACATGACAATAGCATTGTAAGTTTCAAAGGCTTAAACTGTCATAAGTTTGTTTTGACCTTTTGTTATAAAACGAATGTGACCTGCTAATATAGGTTACGACTTAAGTGATGACCTATTGGAGGGGTTCAGGGTCATGTGTATGACTAGGCTTCTAAAGTCATTTACCATCGATACAAGTTTGTTTTTTAAACTGTGGAGCGCCAAAAGCAATCAATGGTCCTATTCAAATATGTAACGGGCACGCAGAAAACATCAAACGGTGGATATTTTTTTGAGCCCGACTGTAGAATTTTAATTTGACGTTCCAGAGAACGTATTTGCCATCGGATGTTATGAATTAAGTTTTAGAAAGTTTCTTTCAAAGGAGCAGTTTAAACCCGAATGCAAAGGAATTGTGTGGAGTAGTTATTAGATGTTTTCTAATTGGAGTTTAGTGTTTTTTGTTAGAAGTTTTTTTTGATACTCTCTTCGAAATATTTGGAGTTGTAAAAAGATTTTGTAGAATATTGTTAAGAAGAAGATTTATTCTTGCAGATGATATAAAGACAAAAGATGGAATCTAACATTGACATTTATTTGTGAATAGATTTATTCTTGGTCCTGATTCAAGAAGATGAAAAAGTTTTTGCAAGAGCATATTAAAATTTTTTATGGGATGATTTTCTTGAGAAGATAGAGTTTGATTGCAGGAATTTGTAGAGAAGGAGATTTTGTTGAACAGTTTGTGCAGTGTCTCTTGCCGGAGACAGATGTTTCTTTTCTTCTGCAGTTTTAGAACTGTCAACCTCTTTGTCTTTCACCACTGCTTCCTTCTCCTGTAATTGCTCTTCTTCTTTGGATCCGGAGACTGTAGGGGAAACCGAAGGAGAGATGCTAGTTTGTTCATGAGCCACTTCTTCTGGAGCAGAGGGTCCCAAGTCCTCAGCTGTTTCTGTACCTAAATCCTCTACAACCGGAAGATTGAACCTTTTGAAGGCCTTCCGGAGGATCTCTTCTGTTTCTTGGGCCACTTTGTCAGTCTCGCCAAGCATGAGTTGATTCATCCTGGCTTTGCTTCTAAACTCATCTTTGCAGTCTTTGAAGATAATGTTCATGGTCTTGGGATCAATTTGAGGATATAGCTGAATAGCTATCTGCTCTCGGATCTCAAGATCTTTAGCATGAGCATTATTCTTTCTTACTTCCATTTCCTTTTCTAGGCTTTTGGGAATAAGAGATATTATTTCAATGAAAGCCTTATTATATATGTTAAGATATTTTACTGTGGCCTCCTGCAGAGTCTTTTGGTCGGCCTCACTGAAGTCATCATATGATTCAGTCATTGGTTGAAGGTTTCCATCCACCGTGACCGACTTGATTATGCTCTCTAGTGACAGAGTGGGCTTTTCAACAGTTACCTCTGCCATTTCATCCTTGTCTTGGCCTGTGGAGGGCTTACCGGATCCTTTCTTCTTCTGTTTCTTTACTTCTCTTACTCCCTCATCTGATTCTGTTTCCTCTTCATCCTTTTGGCTTCCATAAGCCCTTGTGGCTTTTGTCTTGGATCTCTTACCGGATGCCTGGACTTCCGGTTTTGAACTTTTGGTTGAGGGAGGTGCAGATCTCTTTGTTGATCTGGTCCGGGTGGGAGCTCCAACCGGAGCACTTTCTTTACTTTTCTCTTCTTCCTCGGCCTTCCTCCTCTTTTCCCGGCTGGCATCAAGTGCCTCCTTTGAGATGCCTAGGCCTTGAGCAATGTGCTCTACTTCTTTTCTCACCTTTCTTTTAATCTCAGGTTCCCTGAGTTCTACATGTATTTTTACACTCAGCTCCTCAAAGGTTCCAAACCTTTCTGCCTTAGGATCTTTGGGCTGACTTAGCATGTGTTGAACATGCAGCTCCACTATCTGTTCATCTACTTCATACCCCATGGGCATGATCCAGACAGTCCTTGGCTCCACTGCCTCCATTAGGCACTGATCAGTGTCAACCATAAAGCACACTGAGTCCTTGTATTTCTCAATGAGAGACTGAGGAATTCTCTCTCTTGCTTGCATCATGCTCTGAAAGTTTTTGAAGTATCCCCATAGAGCTGTATTTTTCGCTTTTGCATCCCCAAGTCCATGCAAATAGTCTCTTATCTGGACTGCAACAGGTTTGTCATTCTGCCATACCCATCCACTTGTTCCGGGTAGCTCATTCATGAAGTAGAAGAATAGACATACAATCAGAGTACCATACTTAAAGGAATTCTTCTTATCCTTCTTGATTTTCTGTATATTTTCCATTAATTGGCTTAGCAGTAGTTCGCAGAGATCATACTCTGCATTCTTTCTTAGCATCTCATAGGCAGTGTATACTGCAGTTCCGGATACAGAATTCTCCCTGCTGGAGTGGTAGATCTTGTATCCTATTATCATTGATGCATATTTGATATCCGGATCGGAGATGTCTTCAATGGTCATTGCCCTTTTGTCAAATTTTGATCCGGTGGCCTCAGTTACAATGTTGTTCTTGACAGATTTGAGGATAGGTACTCCTCCGGAAGAGTATAGGCCAGTTACTGCTCTAATTGCCTCTTTTGTGATCTTGCAGGGTCTATCTAGCCATAGAAAGTTGTCATGCATCCTGCTCAGTACATACCGGACCCATTCATCCTCTTCAAAACAGGGGAAATGAATAAATTGCTCAAATTGTTTCTTCTGAATATCCTTATACTCTGGTTTAAGCTCAAAAGCATTGTCAATCAGCTGCTTGTGATAGAGGTCTCTTAATTTGAATTCCCCAAATTCCTCAATGTTTGCATGTATGTAAACCCTAATGTCTTCGGTGTGTAAAACTCTGTGAGGAACACTAGAGAAGGCTCCTAGTGGGTCTACCTCCAATGATTTGTAGGGATGTTTCTTGAATGAGGGGCGAGGTCTATCAGAGATCTTAACTATGTTTGGAGTAGCCATTCTTCAAAGATTTGCAGTGAGGTAATGAAAAACGGAGAATACCTTATGCGCCTTCGGTTTGCACGGAATGGTTGGATTGATTTCTTTATGCAATAGCTTCGGCAGGAGATCCTTGGTGTGCTTTGATGACCCTTGTTGCAGAGCTCCACTTTTCGCTTCTTCTCGAGTGTAGAATGAGCAAATGTCCTTTGAGAAATCCCTTAAATTGCTCCGCGAACCCTAATATCTATCTGCAATAAATGCTTCACCTACATCATTCCGGTTTGCCTTGTCTGGATAGCTTGGAGTATCCCGGATTAGTCCTGATCTGTGGATATCATCCGGATCTTTCAATCATGAATAAATCGAGGTAACATACTACAAGAACATCCCAAACACTCTGTCCAATCTGCAGAACAAGATAGTGCATTTCCGGACCTTTTTGTAATTCTTTATCATACCGGAGCATCTCCCTGAACAGATCTTATTTGATCGATCACAGCTTCTTCATAACTCCATGCGGACCTCTGAAAACTTGACTGAAGTATCTCAAGACTCATATCTACAAACCCTTTGATCCGCATCTTGTGCCACATCCGGCACCACTTGTTTGGCTGGGGGAACAAGATTTTCTTTGAGTCTCCCCCTGAGCCTGAGCTCACTTTTTAATTTCTGGAAGAAATATCAGCACCAGAGTCTGGTGTGGATCCAACCTCTACATTCTCTGAACTTTTCTTCACCCAAATCTTGCTCATCTGATTCCTAACCTCATCCGCATTCATCTTTTGTTTACCCTTGTCTTGATTCTGATTATACACCGGACCTCTTTTGTCCTGATTCTTGTTTCTGCAAACTTTAGCATTATGACCGGACCTATTGCAGATTTGGCAAATAACATTTCTTTGCATATTTGACTGATATCCTCTTGATCTGCATTGATTAGCCATATGACCTACTCTATTGCATGTGAAGCATCTACCTTTGAATGATTTGTTTACTTGCATACTTCTGCATTCATGGGATTTGTGTCCATACCTTTTGCAGTTGAAGCATTGTCCGGAGAAGGATGAATTAATCTGATTCATTCTCATTCTGCACTGATTAGCTTTGTGACCAAAGTGGTTGCAGCTGTGGCAGTATCCATTGAAGGATGGATATCTTTGAGCATTTGGCTGTCTTACCGGAGGTCTTCTAGGCCTGCTCCTTGGATTTTCTGATCCAAGATTCTTCTGACCGGATCCGGAGCTTTCTCCTTTCTCATATCCCAAACCATACTTGTCATCTGTCCTCTTTTGACTTCCAAGAAGAACTTCAAGTTGAGCAGAACTTATCTTGAATTTCTCTTTATATTCATTTGCTGTTTGAAGGTCTCTTTTGAGAGAGACAATTTGATCCTCAAGTTTTCCTTCATTATCTTTGGCATCTTCAAGATCAGATTCAAGATGTCTGATAATCCTGTCCATCTGGAGGCATTCTTCTGATTTTTCTTTAAGAGATTGTCTTAGATTGTCTTCAGCCTTTCTTTTTTCTTCAATCTCTTGAGTAAACTTTATAGTTCCTGATTCCATTTCATGTCTTAACATAATGACTTCTTTTGATAACTTTTCACATAACCTGGTTTGCTCAGTCAATTCTTCATTTGTATTGCTTTCTTCACTTTGTCTTGCCAACTGTTGAAGCAGCTCCTTTCTCTTTTTCATGGAGAGACTTAATTTGTCTTTTAATTCTCTCATGAATTCATCAGCCTGTTTGAGTCTTTCCTTTAATTCACTAACTTCAGAATTCGACTGTTCAAGATCCTCAAGAGCAGTCTTGAGTTGCTCCCTTAAACCATATGCATCCATTTGAAATCCCAGATCTTCCTCAAGCTGTTAGGCTCTATTAGGAGGAACTTAGCTCTGATACCAATTGTTGATAACTGAGAGGGGGGGTGAATCAGTTATCCTAATTATTTCCCTTATTGAACTTTCCTTTTAATTGATGCAGCATAAAATCAAACATAAACATTAACCATAAAACAAGAAACACATGACACAGTATTTTTGACGTGGAAACCCTGTTAAGGGAGAAAACCACGGGGTGATTAACCCAAAATTATTCTCTGTTAGAAGAATAGGAAATTACAAAGATGGCACTTGCCAATTAGGGCTCACTGCCCGAGCACACTGCTCACAAGAGGCCCACTGCCTACAAGAAGACACACTGTCTACAAAGTGATGAGAATCATAGTCTTGAACTGATTGGAAGCATCTGCATATGCTGGAGTTCAGTTCCGGTTAGGCTCAGTACACTGATCTGCTGCACTTCATCTTTCCTCTGTTCTTTATTCTGCTATCTTCCACATACCGGATCCTTTTTGCTACCTCTGCTCTTTCTTTGGACTTCTTCGCATATCTCTCCACATCACAACACACTTCACAACTAAATCCATCCTCTATATATATATCCGCACAAGTAATTTCATCACCTTTCTAGTCGGCATCCGGAACAGTCTAGTTTCTTATAAACTCTCATTCTGTCAGCTGAATCCTTCCTCACCAAGCAATGCGGATCAAGCATATACTTGTAGATATCATTAATCATGTCGGCCAAACATGATTCATGCCTTCACAACCTCTGTCATCAACAGTAACCCATCCGGAAAGCAGTCTGATACTCTGCCAGTCAGTTCTTCCTCTGTTTTCACTGTCTCTCAGGAATCCGGTACTCAACCATTCATATCTTTTTCCTTGTCCATCACCGGAGGCTAAATCCTTGGAATATACCACTCAAGGTAGTCCTCTTGACTTCCCCAAATCCGCACTGCACCAAGACACTTCCTCTAAGAGATCCGGACCAATCTGTCGGACCTTGCCACATGCTCTGTTCTTCTTCACCGGACCACAACATTCTTTATTCTGACTTCCGGTAGAGACATATCATGTCTTGCGGATATGTGGGATGACCTTTGTTGCCATCAATGACAACAACCATGAATCCATATAGTGTCTCTTGCCAACAGATTTATTTTCTTGATGGAAGATGAAAATGAAAAGACAAAATATTAAAAGGGAATTTGAAGAGAATTTAGGAGAATTTAATGAAGGAAGTTATTTGCAGATAGAGACAAAATGATTTCAAAAAGAATATCAAAGTGAAAGAGAATGCAGAGATGGAAGAGGATGTTGCTCAGAGAGTTTAGGGGTTGGTGCATTTTTTTTAAAGAATTTTTTTAAGAATTTTTTCTTACAGATGGATTGGTGTTTTGGATTCCTTGAAGTTTTTATTGCAAGGGTTTTGATTTACAGAGAGAAGGTGAAAAGACATTAAACTTGTTTTACAATGGTGCATTGATGCAATTATATAAACAGACATTGATGAAACATAAAAGAGTGAGAAGTGTTGTTGAGCATATCAGGATGTATGATTGATTTTAAATAGAATGGTCATTTGACAGGCATAGGTGAGAGTAGAAATGTTTTGTTTTGAATGGAAACAGAGTATCCCTTTGATTTGTTTATTACTTCTATTGGTGATGGTTTGCCAGTGAGGCACAATACGCCAGTGAGGCTTGTGGTCAGTGAAGACCTCTGTATTTGTCAATGAGACAAAATATTCAGCTAGTGAGGCTTTGTAAGAAGTTTTTAAAGTTAAGCCAGTGAGGCAGTTTTGAGTGGTTTTTCTACCCCGAGAGGGTTTTCCACTCCAGTAATTCTTGTGTTAATGATATGCTTCTTTGTGTGTATATTCTTCTATGTTGAGATTTATCTATATGTGGTCCTGCTCATAATTTTATTATCAAACCTATACATGTATGTGTAATAGTTTATTGATGACTTTCTCTTTCTGAGTCTTGTAAATTAAAAGTTACAATAAGTTGCAAAAATCTTCACAACAATGATTCACCCCCCCTCTCAGTGTTGTCTGGACTCCTACAATTGGTATCAGAGCCAAGTTCCCTCTTGCATCTTAATCAGCTTGGGTAGGTCCTATGTGTGGAGTTCAATGGGTAAGTGCAGAAGAAATAAGAACATTAGAAATGTCAAGTTTCTTTCTGGTCAAAAGACACAGAAGACATCATCCATATCAAACTTAGGTGTTAATGTTGAATCAGTTGATAAAGATGCTTCACAAGTTGAATCAATGAAAGAGTTTTCTGGAGTTCCTCTGTTTAATGGTTCAGACTTTTCAGTTTGGTGTATGAGAATGCAAGTCTATTTATCCTCTTTAGGATATGATATATGGATGACTATTGAGAATGGATATTCTAACTCTGCAAATAACAAAGAAGCTCTTAAATGCAATCATATAGCGAAGAAGGTTATTTTATCTGGTTTATCTAATGATATTTCTTGTAAGGTTGTGCAGTGTGAAATAGCTCAGGATATCTGGAAATAACTTATAAGAATTTATCAAGGTAATGATAAAGAAGAGAACAATTTGGTGTCTAATGAAAGTGATCATGAAAGAAGACAATCACAATCAGATTTAGAAAAAGTTAACATCACAAGTGATGATGATCAAGAAGATGATGAACAAGACTGTGAGATTGATCTGGAAGGAGAGCTCATATATGCTCTAACTGAACTCAAGAATTATAAGAAGGAGAAAAAGAAATTAATGTTGCAATTGCAGCAAGAAAGAGATTTAAAAGACAAAGCACTATCTGACCTTGAAGATACTAGAAGTCTGATTATGGATTTGAGGAATCAAGTTAGTGAATCAGATAAATTAATTATTAGTCTGAAGATGGAGATTCAGGAAGCTAAGAGGATTGTTGATATAACAAAGGTTGAATTGGAAGCTAAATCAGTTGATTACCAAAAACTTGAAGGAGAAATAGTTTCTTTGAGAAAAAATCTTGAGGATGTTAAGAAGCAATTAGAAAAGAATCTGAAATTTGAAGAGAGCACAAGCAGGTTAAATAAGATGCTTGGTAAACAAAAACTATATGGAGACACTACTGGACTTGGTTTTGAAGAAGGAGAATGTTCCAAAGCTAGAGAGACTCCTAGAAGGAAAATTGATTTAAGTCATGTTGCCACAGAAGGAAAAATGAGAGATGAATTTGTGCACAATCAAAGAAGAAATTTGAGAAAACCTGCATCTATAAGACAAGCATACATGTACAGGTATAACTATTCATTTAATGGTTATTGTTATACTTGTAATCAATTTGGACATAAAGCAGTTGATTGTAGAAGGAATACTAACCTTGTATGTTACAAGTGCAATAATATTGGTCACATACAAAGAAACTGCAATATGAATGGAAGGTATGATCCTGCATGGAAGCATAACATAATTACTCAGGGGATGTTAAAAAGGTACTATCATTCATTTGATTATGATTTTGACATAGTTTGTTATAATTGCAATACTCTTGGACACAAAGCATAGAGTTGCAGAATGTATGCTTCATCTGATTTGAAAAAGTTGAAATGGAAAGGGGAAGAATAGGTTTGGACGAAGAAAGCACCTATGAAAATTTGGAAGCAAAAAGAAGGTAAAGAGAAGTCAGAATCTAAGCTTGTGTATCTTGCACAAGTCATTTCATCTGTTGCATAATAGATAGCATAATGTGAGGGGGAGTTGTTCTTGTTCTATCTTTTATCCCCAAGAAGTTACAGGAGGAGATCAGTTGATCTTGTTTTGTTTGTCATGCTTGCCTGAAATGTTTGAAATGAAGTTTCTGATGTTTTTGAGTTTTAGTGTATGTTAGGTGTTCATGATCAGTGACATGTTTACTGGATCATATTTGATATTTACATGATTAAGTTGACATATGCTTCAGTTAAGATGTTCTCAAGGATGAGACAAGGAACTCTTATCTGCATTTAGTGTTACAGGAAGTACTTAATGGTTAAATTAATTCATGTTGATTGCAATATTTATCAGGATTGACATTGTTGCAAAGTGTTGTTACAGGAAAAGTTTGATGGTGAAAGTTGTGCAATCTTGATAAGCTGATTTGTATTATGGATCTTGAGTATTCTCAAGAAGTTCTCTTGAGATGTTAGCATGTGTTGGTTGAGGAAGTTGCAAATGAAAGAAGTCAATTGATTTGTTTTTGCAAAGGTATTGATAATGGTTGTCAGATTTGACAATGTGTTGTAAAAAGATGTGCAGGAACAGCAGGATGGTCTTCATTCTTTTCATGTCAAAAAGGATGTGCAAGAATAGATTGGTTGCAGAAGAACTATCGGTTGCAGAAGAACAGAGACCAGATGTGAAGCTCTCCATGAAAGAGCAATTCGACCTATTAGAAGAACTATTAAATTATGATGGAGTCCTGTATTGGACCCCTTCTCATCAACAATCCTTTTGAGACTTACTCCATCTCATGATGCCAAGAGAAAGCACTGAGTTGGCAGTGATAGATTCATGTGACAAATCCTACAGAATAGGAGAATTGGTCTTGAGAAGAGGTAGCACAAACAATAAGAAAAGAAGATGAAAAAGAGTTTTTTCAAAAGACTGGAAAGGTCCTTACATGGTCAAAGAAGATGTCAGAAATGGTGCCTATCTCTTGTGCACAATGGAGGGAGAAGAATTTGGTGAGATAGTCTATGCCTTTCACCTCGAGAAATATTATGTCTAAAAAACCAAAAAAATCATAAAAACATGAAAAATACAAAAACATTGTAAAAATAAAAAATATCAAAAACAATTTGTTTCTTGCATTTCTGTATCATTCTGTTCATCTTGCATTATTGTCAGTGATTTTCTCTTGTACTATTTTCCTTGTAGTAAGGAGCCTTGGGTTGCCTGGATATAAATTATCCTTTTAGGACCTAGAGATTCCCTGTTCTCACAACAACCATTATCACCCTTCATTCCCAGTGATTCTAATCAAAGCCTAGCTCTTAGCTTTACACTAATCCCAATCTTAATGAGTCAAGATTTCAGGTCTAAACAAAGTTAGTATTCAAACCTACAGTGTTCAAAGGAAGCTTACAAGTAGACCTTCCCAATTCTTCCCTAGTAGTAGAGAAGTCCAAATGGGTTACGAATACTTTAGGTGGCGCTCAGCCCCTTATGTTTCCTGGCAAAAAATGTCAGGAAGATCAAAACTCTGAAGGAAGCAATCTAAAATCTGATTGAATAAAAAATGAGTATTCAAAAATAAGAGTGTCAAGAGGTGAGAATTGAGAGATCAAGCATACATATCCAAAATTCCAAAAAAGCATTTGTTATCATATTTTGCCTGGCCCCAAAATATCCTTGTTCCCCTCCTTCTATCAAAGAAATCCGATCAAAGAAAACCTGAATAGAAGGAGGGAAGCCTTATATCTCATATTTACCCATGGTCTGCCTTGCCACAAGTCCCAAAATCTTGCCTAGAGAATCCTTGGAAAAAACCCCAAAAAACCCAGAAATCTTTTGTCTTCAATTGTTTTCCATCGCAGAGATTTCTTACTTTTATACTTAGTCATTTTTCATGTATATAATGATGATGTCATCCTCTGTTTGGGGGTTTTTCTGTCATTTGGTCGAAATTGTATATCAGATACAATTTTATTTGTATCTAGGTCATGTACAATATTTATTGTACATCGGGTTCCTTGTATGCTTTTTTGTATGTATCTTTGTTTGTATATCACACATACAATTGCATATACAAGGTTATATACAAAGCAACATGCAAAAAGTTATGCAAACATTTAGGTCTGCTTTTGTATATTTGGCAATTGTATCTCATATACAATTGCATATACAAGGCTGGATGCAAAGGGGTGAATACAAAAGGTATGTCTATTTTTGTATGTATATGCGATTGTATTTCCCATATACAATCCTATATACAATGGCATATACAATGTGATATACAAAGTGCAAGATACAACCCAGACCTGAAAAGAAAATACAATTTTGTTTAGAGAGGCGAAGGCAGTTGTATGCATATTTGTATGTACTTTCACATTGTATATTTGCAGATACAAAGGGCAGATACAAATCGGGATACAAAGTCACATGCAAAAGTCAGATACAATGTTTGTATGCACATGCGATTGTATGCAGTTTTGTTTGTATATCGCATTGTATATGAGATATACAAAAGTTTATGCAAAAGTTAGATACAATAGGGAATACATACAATCTGGACGTGACTGGGCAATCAAATGTGGCAGATTTAATGTTGGGGTCCGCAGATGTATATTGCATGTACATGGTCAAAAGGGCAACATACAAAGAAGGTAAGATACAAAGCCAGACTTGATGTTAATTTCAATTTGCTTCAATAAAAGTTGGGGTCTGCCTTTGTATGTATATGCGATTGTATCATTACATATACAATCCTATATATAAAGTCAAATGCAATGAAATATACAAAATTGAAGATGCAATCACACATGCCGATACAGAATCAAAAGGTACAAAGTGCATTTGTACATACCAAGAGGTAGAAAAGTCAAACATCTTTTGTATGTATAATTGCATGTATATGCACTATGCAAAAAACAAAGATACAAGGCCGGACCTGTTTTCCACTCTGATTAATAATCCATTAAGTTCTGCAATTGTATATTTGGCGATTGTATCTCCTATGTACAATTGCATATACAAAAGTACATGCAGTGGTGGGCCCCGATTCCTTCATCGATCTATTTTGCAGTAGCAGGGCCACAACTCAGTGGCCAATGGAATGGTGACACATGGCAAGGCAAGATGCAAAAGGTGATGCCAAAAGGTTTCGTCTATTTTTGTATGTATGGCATTGTATTGTATATACAATTGCATGTGCAGAAAGGGAATATACAATGGATTTTCGGTGAGACTTTGCCTATTAGTGACTCAATTTGAGGTCTCTCCAATGGTCGATAAGGATGCAAATATTCAGCGGTGGGTCCCAGGTTCAACTCAGCAGGCAATCAGATGGTGACATGTGTCAAGGCTGATTCAGAGGCAGATTCAAAGGCCGATTCAAGTGACAATGCAATTTCATATACATATGAGATATACAAAAGGGAGATACAATTGTAGATGCAAGGCGATATGCAAGGCATAGGATATAGTTGACCATAACTTTGACCTCTCATATCTCCCTTGTCCTGAGGAATTTTTGCATGTTCCAAAAGGCAAAAGTGCTTATTTTTGCCTCCTCTTTCATATTGGTAGGCTTTTGAGGGAGATATCCTCACTTTCAGAAATTGATCTATATATGCAGGCTCGGCCAATGGGACATTTCAGTGATCGATTTGGCATGTGCAGAGGCTGATATTTTCATAGCAATTCTGGTTGGTGAACTCTATACTCACAATTCATGGAGGATGGCCTTATTCTTTAATGCAATGGACTTCTCTGGCTTGCTGATGGATGTCCCTGTGGTCTACGAAGACTTTTGAGCTCTTCTCTTCAATTCCCTATCCTATCTTGTGTTTGGGCAACCCTTTTCTAAGACTATGGATTTGCCAGAGGCATGGTCTTTGTCCTCTTCATCGTCCATTCCTTCCCCTGCATTGATGAATACATTTTGTACTCCTGGGATCCTGTACGTCTGCTTCAACATCCCCAACACAAGGAATTTGATATAAAAGACATGGTAGCTTCATTATGAAATGGATGGTTCATTTTTGGGTTGTTATGCTACTGATTTTTCTGTAGTTAGACCTCTTAGTGTAATTGCGGGGTATGTGAATGTGACTCACTGTGCCTGAATTTGGCCTCTATTGTCTCCCTGTTTATCCACCAAATGAATGTGATTAACTATATTGTGTCTACTTTTGCTAATGGATATTATGTAATGTAATAGTTTCTATCCTTCATGATCAATATATGCATGATTTCTTACCTCTCTTGTGTCCTGATTTATGTGTTTTACTTGGAATTATAGTCTGTTCTATGAGTAAAATGGCTCCTCTATAGGTTTGATCTTCATACCAAAGCCTCAATCAGCCTCATAATTCTATGTAAATCCCCTTTATCATTGAGATCATTGTTGTGTCTATACCAAGATCACCATCACTCATTGAATTTGGTGCATCACCCTATTTCCCTTTCAATTTATTTCTCTTCCTTTTCCCCTTGCAAGCATTAGCACTAGGTCTAGATATATTTCTCTAAGCATTAGGCTTAGAAAGAGGAACCAGCCTTCTCTGGAGGTCTGATCTTAATTCGCAAAGTCCCACACTTTTGAGATCATTCCCATTGTGTCATTAGAATGCTCAGAATCTCTTTGAACAGGGTGTAATTCTAGGTGACAATAGTTTCTAGCATGCCCGCTGGGACTACTCTGCTCTGAGTGAGAGCTAGACTGGAGATTTGGTGTCATCCAAGGTCTACATGCCCCTGTGAAAGTGAACAGACACCTAGCAACTCTTTGTTGATCCAGTACCTTCAATATATTTCAACATTCCATGCCTTTGCAGATGAGGTCTTCTTCCAGAGGTAAATTCCACTTCGTTGAACTTTCATTTGCTGCTAGAAGAAGAAGAAGGTTATCTAAATCCCTTGTGAGGGAAGATCATTCAAATCACACAAGGACACAATCCACCCCTCCTCCATTAGACTTTCAGGTAAAGTTTTAGCATTCAGTTAGAAATCTCTACATTCTCTTTGTTATCCACCTTAATGTACCTATTATGGCTAGACATTTACCATTTGTTACCTTTCAAGGGATACCCCTTTGGACCTGACCCAATATGATGATATCCCCACATTAGCCTTGAAGGCTATACCATTTTTCAATGGTGAGAACTCCACCACCCCTGCTGAGCACATTCAAGATGTTACGAGCATCTATTTAGTTCACCATGTCACTGTTGACAACGTGGCAATGAGGTTGTTGGCATTTTCCTTTAAAGGTAAGGCCTTACAATGGTATAGAGGTCTTCAGCCTAATTCAATACATAACTAGGATGACTTGGGCACTAAGCTATGCCGACACTTTGAATATAAAAGTGACCATCTGTCACTTATGGAGCAATTAGCCTCCATCAAGAGAGCTCCACATGAGTACATGGTAGATTTCAACTACCATTTTCAAAAGACATGGGACAAGATCCCCTGGCTAGTGAAGCCCTCTCTGAACACTGCATTCATATATTTTTTGAGATACCTTAACCCTGATATTGTAGTGATGATCCAATCTATGGGCGGAACTATCTTGCCTGATGCATATGATACAACTATTAGGGTAGAAAATTGCTTGATTCAAGAAGGGAAGATTTCTCCAAGGCCACATATGCCTCTATTTTTGGAAGCCCCTGTCATGCAGCCTGCTACCATTACTCCAATTCCTACTGTAGTCAATCCTATCCCTTCTCTAGCCTCACCTACACTTAAGAAACTAGAGGAGAGAGATACTTAGATCAAGAAGTTAACCAATGAGTTGACCTTGGTGAGGAGGCAAAATGCAAAACCTAGATGCCCATATCAGAAGCCTAATCGGCATTATCAACCATTCAATCAGGGTTATCAATAGAATAGGCTGCCATATTAGCATAATGTGCAAAGACAAGGGCAATCTAGCTACATTAGACCTCTAAATGCTATTAATCCTAATGCAACTACTACTTCAGGGCCTCTTGTGCCAATTCAGAACAACTTAGCTCAAGACAACGACTAGTGTAACTCTTGTAATCAGCCACACAACCAAAATTTGTCCCAAGGAGGACACTTCAGTCATGCCTTGACCATGCAAGATCAGCCATCAAGCTCGGATCAACAGGGTAACATCAACCAAGAAGTGGTAGACAGTTAGGAATAAATGCAACATGAGCAACTTTAATGAATTGGACCCATGATGATCACTATTGTGTAAATCAAGGTGCTGGTCAAGTTCCATTTAACACAAGAGCAAAAAGAAGGGCAGTTGAAGATACATCAGTGCCTATGGTCAGTCATGCACCTATGTCTAATATGACTCCAATCCAAGATGCAAGAGAAAAGGTGCATGCTACCCCATCAGAACAAGCACACCTAGTTGCTGGTAAGTCTAATTCAGTCCCAACAATCAAGCCAAGTGAAGAACAACAAAAGAGTGTTAGGGTTAGCTAGCAGAAGATATCAATTAAATGCAAATAAAGATTAAACAGAGAAATGGAAATACATAGAATTAATAACAGCAAGAGACGAGATTTAACGTGGTTCACCCAAACCTGGGCTACATCCACCAAATAGAGAGTCCAATATTATTATCCAGTAAATCAAACCGATTACAATCAGCAATCCCTGCAACTCAATACCGCTGCAAATGCTACAATACAATACCCAAACCCTAACCCTTGGCCGCTTTTTATCAAGCCTTTTTGTCGGTTACAAAAATTAGGATTTTTCTTATGTCGGTCATAAAAATAGGATTTTTTTAAGTCGGCTCTAGGATTTTTTAAGTTGGCCCTAAAAAAATTTTCTCGAGGGCTGCCGCCCCCAAACCCCCGCTTCTTGGGGGTTGCCGCCACCAAACCCCGGCGAGGATACATGGCTAGTGTACAGTACTTTCCTGATCAGTCGCCACCTACCAACAATCTCCCACTTGGAGACTGATCAAGCTCCACACCAAATACTCTCCCACTTGGAGACTGATCCTGGATGACACCGCTGCGCATGCAACTCCCACTAGAAATACGCACCCTGGACTCTACTGTTCTATTTTTGTTGTTGTTAGTCTAGAAGACCAACTGAAGCTGAAGAGGAGCTCAGCTTCTCCCTTGTCACTACCTTTGTAAACATATCCGCTAGATTTTCATCTGTATGTATCTTTTCCAACCTTAATTGTCCATTATCCAACACCGACCAAATGAAGTGATACCTCAACTGTATGTGTTTGGTCTTCGAATGCAAAGCAGAATTCTTTGCAAGATGTATGGCACTCTGACTATCTGTATACAAAGAACTATTAGCCTGTTGTTTACCCAATTCTTCCATGAAAGATTGTAGCCATATCATCTCCTTGCTTGCCTCTGTTGCAGCTACATATTCTGCCTCTGTGGTGGATAAAGAAACCACCTTTTGCAACCTGGAAATCCAACTCACCGATGTTCCTCCTACAGTAAAGACATAACCTGTAGTACTCCGCCGGGTATCAATATCCCCTGCCAAATCTGAGTCTACATAACCTACTAAATCAGTATTAGAGCCCCCAAAACATAAGTGTTTAGTAGATGTACCTCTCAAATATCTAAGAATCCATTTTACCGCATTCCAATGCTCAAATTCGGGATGACTCATATACCTGCTAATGACTCCTACAACATGTACAATATCCAGTCTCGTGCATACCATGGCATACATTAAACTTCCTACCGCTAAAGCATATGGTACCTTGGACATTTTTTCTTCCTCCTCTTGTGTCTTTGGACACATCTCCTTAGTCAATTTCAAATGACTAGGCAAAGGTGTGCTGACAGCTTTTGCATTCTCCATATGGAATCTCTGCAACACCTTTTCAACATAAGCAGCCTGAGATAGAGTCAATTTTCTGTTCTTCCTATCTCTGCAAATTTTCATACCAAGGATTTGTTTTGCTGCCCCCAAATCCTTCATATCAAATGATTGTGCTAACTGATGTTTTAACTCTCTAATGTGATCCATGTTAGACCCAGCTACAAGCATGTCATCAACATATAAACATAAAATAATGTAGCTGTCATTATCTAACCTCTTAAAATAAACACAATGGTCAGAATTACACCTGCTGTAGCCTTGCTCAGCCATAAAACTATCAAATTTCAAATACCATTGTCGAGGTGCTTGTTTCAGGCCATACAAACTCTTCTTCAATCTGCACACTTGTTTCTCCTTACCTTTGACCTCAAATCCCTGTGGTTGTGCCATGTATATCTCCTTCTCCAAATCACCATGGAGAAAGGCAGTTTTCACATCTAGCTATTCCAAATGCAAATCTTCAGTAGCCACAATACTTAAAATAGTATGAATAGAAGTCATCTTGACAACCGGAGAAAATATCTCATCAAAATCAATGCCCTGTTTCTGTACAAATCCTTTTACAACTAACCTGGCCTTAAATCTTTTCTGACCTCCATCTTCCTCTTTCAACCTGTAAACCCATTTGTTTGGTAAAGCCTTTTTACTTGCAGGTAACTTACATAATTCCCAAGTCTGATTTTTTAGCAAGGAGTCCATTTCTTCTTTCATGGCAAGCTCCCACTAAACTTGTGTATTCACCTGCATAGCTTCATCATACCCTTCTGGTTCACCAGCATCTGTTAACAAAATAGAATATAAAGAGAGAGAAAACCTTTTAGGAGGTCTACTTATCCTTGTTGACCATCTAACATTCACTGGAGTTTGTGGTATTGCTGGTTGCTGTTGCGGAGCATGAGGAGCCACTGGAACATCACTATTTGGAGTATCATCCAGCACCACATAATCCTTTTCTTTCTTCTCATGCTGCTGCAACTGATCTTTGTACAACACCTTCTCATTGAATATAACATCCCTGCTTCTCACAATTTTTTGATTTTCAAAATCCCAAAGCCTATAACCAAATTCATCAATGCCATATCCAATGAAGGTACATTTTTTTGATTTCGCATCTAGCTTGGTTCTATTTTCAGAATCTATATGTGCAAATGCTTCACAGCTGAAGGTTTTAAGAAAAGAATAACTCACCTTCTTGCCAGTCCATGCTTCCTCTGGAATACCACAGCCCAAAGGAACTAAAGGACCTCTGTTAATTAAATATACAACAGTGTTGATAGCCTCTGCCCACATGTTTAAAGGCAGTCCAGCATGCAATCTCATGGTTCTTGCACGCTCCATTATTGTCCTATTCATGCGTTCAGCCACTCCATTTTCTTGTGGAGTCCCTGGAACCATTTTCTGCCTACGAATTCCATTAAAGGCACAATAATCTTCAAATTCTTTGCTGCAATACTCACCGCCATTATCAGATCTGAGACATTTTAATCTTTTACCTGTCTCATTTTCAACCAAGCTTCTCCATTTCTTAAATGTTTCAAATACATCAGATTTCTGTCTAAGGAAATAAATCCAGACCTTCCTAGTTGCATCATCTATGAATGTAACATAATACCGAAAGCCACTGAAAGAAGATACCTGAGCTGGTCCCCATACATCTGTATGCACAAGCTCTAACTTTTTATTTTTCTTTTGCTTCCCATCTCTGAGAAAATTGACTCTCTTTTGTTTTCCATACACACAACTTTCATAGAAATCCATATTAATACATTTCAGACTTGGTAAAACTTTCTTAGAATGAAGTACCTTCATACCTTTTTCACTCATATGCCCAAGTCTGTTATGCCACAGTGTTGTTTCAGAACCTGCAGCAACTTTTCCAATCTCTTCCTGCAAACCTGCGGCAACTGTTCTTGAACCTGTTTGTTTTTCCTCTGTAACATCTAAAGTAGAAGGAACAGTATGACCTGTACAAAGATATAAGGTGCCTACTTTCACACCTTTTGCTACTACTAAGGCACCTTTTGAAACCTTCCAATTTTTATCAGTAAATGTAACAGTGCAACCTTGTTCAGTTAGCTGCCCTGCTGAAATTAAATTCCTACTGAGGCTTGGAACATGCCTCACCTCTTGTAGTAGCCAATGATTCCCATTCTGCAACTTAATCTTGATTCTTCCCTTTCCAACAATCTAACAGGGTTCGTTATCTCCCAAATAAACCAGTCCAAAATCCCCTTGGACATAATCAAGAAAATAACTTCTATGGGGCGTAGCATGAAATGAGGCCCCTGAATCTAAAACCCATGAATCATCAGCATTATCTAGGGAAAGAATCAAAGTGTCATCTTCAGATTTATTACTTACCACATTTGCTTCCTTATTGCCTTCTTGTTTGTCTCCTTCTTTATTTTTCTGAGACCAGCAATCTTTCTTCAGATGACCTAGTTTTCCATAGTACCAGCAATCCTTCTGTCCTCTGGTTTGGGATCTTTTGTCCTTTGATTTTCCTCATGACATCCCATGACCTCCAGAACCTTTTCCTCTCTCCTTTGATCTCCCCCTGCTTTCTGCATTCAAAACACTACCTGATTTGGATCCACCTGAGCTTTTCTTACGAATTTCCTCACTCAGAGTAACACCAACAACATCATCAAATTTTAGGGTATTTGAACCAGAAATAGAGTTACTAACCGCCATTACCAAACTATCCCAGCTTTCAGGCAATGAACATAATATCAAGAGAGCTCTAACTTCTTCATCAAATTTTACATTTACAGAAGTCAATTGACTGACAATCGTATTAAATTCATTTAAATGACCTGTCACAGATTCAACTTCAACCATTTTTAAATTAAACAACTACTCCATGAGAAATACCTTATTTGAGGCTGAGGGTTTTTCATACAATTTAGCCAAAGCTTTCATCAGATAATCTATTGTCTTCGCTTCCGTTATATTGAATGCCACCGACAGTGCCAGGCACAACCGAATGGTTCCCAGTGCCTTTCTGTCAAGAAGATTCCAATCCTCATCAGACATTGTTGCCAGTTTCTTGGCTACTCCTTCCAACGGCCTCCATAAATCCTTTTGATAGAGGTAATCCTCCATCTGCATCTTCCATAACTGATAGTTCTGCCCATTGAATTTATCAACCTTCATTTTACCCTCATCTGCCATTGCTCCCACTCAACCGTGAGACTTTCCTGCAGATGATAATCAAACACAACCCGCTCTGATACCACTTGTTAGGGTTAGCCAGCAGAAGATATCAATTAAATGCAAATAAAGATTAAACAGAGAAATGGAAATACATAGAATTAATAACAGTGAGAGACGAGATTTAACGTGGTTCACCCAAACCTGGGCTACATCCACCAAACAGAGAGTCCAATATTATTATCCAGTAAATCAAACCGATTACAATCAGCAATCCCTGCAACTCAATACCGTTGCAAATGCTACAATACAATACCCAAACCCTAACCCTTGGCTACTTTTTATCAAGCCTTTTTGTCAGTTACAAAAATTAGGGTTTTTCTTATGTTGGTCATAAAAATAGGATTTTTTTAAGTCGGCCCTAGGATTTTTTAAGTCGGCCCTAAAAAAACTTTTCTCGAGGGCTGCCGCCCCCAAACCCCCGCTTCTTGGGGGCTGCCACCCCCAAACCCCCGCTCAGAGCCCGGTCCAACCCTGAACCCCGGTGAGGATACATGGCTAGTGTACAGTACTTCCCTGATCAGTCACCACCTACCAACAAAGAGAAGTGACCCCACAGTCACTAAAACATGTCAAAAGCGCAGCGAAACGCCTTTCAATATAGTGGAGCAAATGAAGAAGACAAGTATTGGTGTCAATATGTGGGATGCACTTTTGATTCCATCTCAAAGGAACCTACTCTAAGAAGCTTTGACTGATATCAATCATGCTGGTGTAGAATTGTCAAGTGAAAGATCTGCTGCCCCAATCAATCTCTGTCAACCCAAGGAGGAGGTAAGTACAAGAAAAGTTAAGAAGCCCCCTCCATTCTATGTTTCCCTTGTCATAGGTGACAAATTGCTACATAATTGTATGATAGACTCAGGGGTGGGTACCTCCGTTATGCCAAAGGTCATTGCTAAGAAGTTAGGGATAAAATATGAACCTGTAAACAAGGGTGTAGTGTAGTTAGATGGTACTACTGTCAAGATAGTAGGTGTTATAAAAGGTCTAGAACTCACCTTACATGCATGTCCTAGCTACTCTGTTTCACAAGACATTTTTGTTAGTGACCTCCCTGCATACTTTGGTATTTGCTTATCTAGAGATTTCACTGCCAAGATAGGTGGATATTTGTCATTTGACTAGTTACACATGATTTTTAGAACCAAATATGGTACCAAGGTGACCATCAGGGCTGAGCCAATTGCAAATGACCATATAGAGCCCTATTCTCTGACCCCTGACAATATGAACTATACATGAGTTGGAGGATAAAGATAACATCAGACATTAGGCTGCCACTCTTGTGGATGAAGTACTAGATATCCTACTTGATGAGTGGGATGATTGCTTTCAGTTTGACACTCTTGATTGCATAAAGGATACAAGAATGGGTAATTATTGTATCCATGAGGAAGATGCCACTATCCCTAATCTAGAAAAGGAAAAATCAGATCCTAGGGGGATCTGGCAAATGTATTTTGATGGCTCTAGAAGTAGAAATGGAGCTGGTGCTGGGGTTGTATTGATCTCACCCCAAAAAGAAAGGTATTTCTCTTCATTTAGAATGCAGTTTGGCTGTACCAATAATGTTGCTGAGTATGACACCTTGATTCAGGGCATACAGCTGGCTCAAAAAATAGGAATAAAGGTGTTACAAGTATTTGGTGACTTATTAAAGTCATATAAACATAGAGTCTGGGATGTGATTGAGAACTTTGACACCTTCAACATTTAGGCAGTTGCCAGATAGAAAATATGGATGCTGATAGATTAGCCGCAGTTGGTGCATAGTTTGACATACCTTAGCATGTCAAAAAAAATTGGATCAACATGTGAAAGTTGTAGTTAGGCCTATTGTGCTTGACAATGTGATTGGCTGGCAAGTATTTGATAGTGACCAGTAGATAGTGAGTTTCTTGCAAGATGAGGCAGAGTTTGCTGCCAAAAATCAATCTATGCTAAAAGAGCAGTATGGTGATCAAATCATCTAGTTGAAAACCAACAAATTGCCTAGAGGGCTAATCAACTTAGAAAGCATGTTTGGACCTAATGATCAGCAAAAGAGAGAAAAGATGAATATGACAATAAAAAAAGCAAGACTACCAAGAGGTGGAGGTTGCACATGGCAAATTTCTTAAACATGGCAAGGTAAATAGTTAGGCTGAAAGGCAAGGTTTTATTGAGCTTTGTGATGAATTTAATGATCTAATTGCTTGGGATTATAGGGATTTGAAATGTTTTGATCCTATTATAATCCAGCACATTATTGACCTAGACCCCAATGCCAAGAATGTCTGCCAAAAGCAAAGGCCTGTCAACCCAAAAATTGAGCCCTTGATGAGTAAAGAGCTATCCAAACTCATTGAGGCTAATATCATTTATCCTAATAAACACTCCTCTTGGGTAGCCAACTTAGTTCTAGTCAGGAAGAAGAATGGAGAAATTAGATTATGCGTGGACTTTAGAGACTTGAACAAGGCCTCTCAAAGACCACTACCCTCTCCCTTCCATGGAGAAGATCCTACAAACAGTAGCTGGTGTTGAAAGGTTTTCACTTCTAGATGGCTACTCAGGTTACAATCAAGTCCTAGTAAAGGAATCAGACTAGTATAAGACGACCTTTACCACCAAGGGGGGTACTTTGACCTATCAAAAGATGCCTTTTGGACTGACAAATGCTGGAGCCACATTTCAGAGGGCGATGGACTTGGCCTTCAAGGGGCTTATCAATGAGATCATCTTGGTGTATCTTGATGATTTGATAGTTTATTTTAAGCATTCAACTGACCATCTGGGTCATTTAAGAAAAGGTTTTGAAAGATGCAGAGAGTTTGGGATATCACTGAATCCCAAGAAGTGCATATTCATTGTCCTTGAGGGTATACTAGGTTATGTGGTCTCCAAGGAAGGATTGGTCATTGATCAAGAGAGGACAAGTGCCATCCTTGATCTTCCTCTTCCCAGACATAAGAAAGGTCTGTCGAGCTTCCTGGGAAAGATAAATTTTGTGAGGAGGTTCATACCTAATTTTGCCTTAATAGCAAAACCCCTCATGGCTATGCTAAAAAAGAATGTCACCTTCATTTGGTCCAAGGAAGGTAAGGACAATTTTGAAGCTGTCAAGCAGGCTATTGCACAAGCCCCCACCCTGATAAACCCTAACTACGAGAAGGATTTCATTCTTTGTCTTTGGAGGTAAGGAGGGTATATCAGCTATCCTGACACAACAAAATGATGAGAAGATGGAACAACCAATTGCTTTCTTCAGCCAGCCTCTCAAAGATTATGAGATGAATTATGATTTCATAGAAAGACAAGTGTTTGCTGTGGTCAAGACCTTGAAGAAATTCAAACATATGATCTCTAACAGCAAGATTCAGCTGATGGTGAATCACCCTGGTGTCAAAGAGTTTCTCCTAAGTAGAGACATTAATGAGAAATGAGCTGGGTGGATCACCAAGGTGATGGAGTATGACATAGACATCAACATTACCGGGCTAGTCTGCGGCAAAGGCCTATGTGAGAAAATGGCAGTAGATGTCAAAGATAAAAGTAACATCATATATGTTCAGGATCATGCACATTCAGATGAGCCTTATACTCCAACTGACTGGCATCATGACATGATCACATTCCTATAGTTAGGTAGATGTCTGGATGGGTTGAATCAGGCTAAAAGAAGGTATTTCAGACTTCAATCTATCCCCTATGTTATTGTTGATGGTGTCCTATTTAGAAAAGACATCAATGGAGTTCTTCTCAGATGCATCAAGCAAGATTAGGTTTCTAAGGTCTTAGAAGAGTTCCATAATGGCTCTGCTAGTGGCCATTATTCACCTAGAACAACTACCATGAAAATCATAAGGGCTGGTTATTACTGGCCTAGCCTTTTCAGTGATGCACATAAATGGATTAGAAAATACAAAGAATGTGCATTATTTGCTAGGAAGCAGAGACTGGCAGCTTTCCCCCTCCACCCAATCCAAAAAGATCAGCCTTTTGTCCAATGGGGTTTAGACTTCATTGGGATGATCAATCCCCCCTCTAGTGTAGGCCATAAATGGATCCTTACAGCCACTGATTACTTCACTAGATAGATAGAGGAAGTTACTTTAAGGGATGCCACAGAAGCATCGATCATTGATTTCCTTGAGGACACAGCCACTAGGTTTGGTGTGCCATCCACCATCATCTTTGATAATGCTAAGGCCTTCATAGGCACAAAAGTTAGTGAGTGGGCCTCCAATTATGGAGTATACATAAAGACTTCATCTAATTACTATCCTCAGGGTAATGGTTTGGCTAAGTCCACTAATAAGTGTTGCAAGTATGGGCCTAACCAGTGTTGTCATTGATGTCAACATACTCTTGTTGCATTAATGATAAGGATTGGATGAGCTGTGTGCTGAGGATATTGAGAAAATTAGTCTCAATCTAGAATAGTGAAGAACAATGATGACAATAAGGTAAAAGTCGACGATAGGATGAGGATCAGAGGATGTGGATTAAAGGGTTTGTAGATATGTGTCTTAAGGTGATCCAGTAGAGATTTTGAAGGTTCACATGAAGATCTGAAGAAGTTGTGACCGCTCAAGTTAAACCGGTTTCGGTAGGTGTTCAGAGGTGACAGAGTGATACAAACAGGTCCGGTGAGATTCAGAAATGCATCATCTTGTTCTGCGGATTTGAGGGAGTGTTGAGGAAGTCTTTGTGAAGTTTCAACTTGATTGGTTCATGGTTTGAAGGTCCACAAGCATTTATTTCTTTGTAACAGTAATGATAGACTATGTTCTTGAGGTTCCAGTTGAAGGGGAGAAGGATTTCAATAAGTAGATGAAGTGTGAATGTTCTTGGTGATTTAGGTAAGCTTGTGGAGGTCTTTGGATCATGTCCAATTTGTGTTGGTCGTCTGCATTGGAGTTGGAGCTCGCAATTGAGGAATAACTTCCAGATGATGGTGTTCTTCCTGAGACTGGCCGACTGGATGAGTTACACATCATGTAGATGTTCTTGTTGATGTTTACCAACTTAGATGATCATTCCTAAGTTGATGTCTTGTATAAATAAGGGATTGCGAAGTCATTTCAAAGGTGTGGAAGTAGTGATGTGTGTGTGGTAGCAAGGAGGAAAGCAAAAGGTAGAGCAGAAGTATTGGGCTTAAATGGAACTGATTCAAACATGGTGAAGATGCTATTTTCCAGTTCAAGTAGGTGATATTTATTTGTAGACAGTGTGTCTCTTGTAGGTAGTGAGCCTCTTGTGAGCAGTGTACTCAAGCAGTGAGCCCTAATTGGCATGTGCCATTTTGTTCTTTCTATTCTTCTAACAGACAATACAATCTTGGGTTAATCACCCTGTAGTTTTTCCCTTAACTGGGTGTTTCATGTCAAAAGTTTGGTGTCTCTTGTGTTAATGTGTTCCTGCTCTTGATTTATTGCATTATGTTTCCATGATTGATTTACTGTTATACTGCTGAAAAACAATGTGGAGTTAAGTGTTTAAAATTAAAAGAATATTTTGTACAACTAATTCACCCCCCCTCTCAGTTGTCTGCCCTAAATCTAACAATTGGTATTAGAGCCAAGTTCCTCTAAAAGCAACTTAACCGCTTGAGGAGATCCAAGATGTTGTCTTACAAGAAGGATAGTCTGAAATTTGATGGAACAAATTTTAATCTTTGGAAAGGTCGCATGAAATGTCACTTGCAATGTATGGGAATGGCGTACTGGACCATGGCTACAACACAGTATACACCACCATAGGGTGGTCCAAAAACCCAAAATGAAATCATAGATGCTGAAAACAATCTGCAGACTATAGAGGTTGTTCTAAGTGCATGATCTGATTCAGAGCTCTCAAATGTTATTGATCTACCAACTGCTTTTGAGATTTGGTAAAAATTGGAACTTTTGCATGAAGGAGACAAGTATGTTAAATGTGCAAGGTTATAGAGTCTAAAATGGAAATTTGAAAATCTGAAGATGAGAGATGATGAAAATATTACTACTTTTATGCCAAGAGTAAATGAGATTGTTTGTGGAATTAGAAATGTTGGTGGAGTCTTGGATGAAAATGAGATTGTTAGAAAAATTCTCAGATCCCTACATGCTTCTTACAAAATCAAGGCTACTGCCATTGAAGAATTCAAAGCCCATACAACTATCATAAGAGATCAATTGGATGGCAAATTTGCTGCATTTGAAATGACCGAGTTTGGAGATGACCCCCGCAAGATTGAATCTGCATTTAAAGCCAGTGCCTCTGTAAAAGGTAAACAAAGGTTTGATCTGGGAGAGAACTCATCAAGGAAAATCTCATGGTATGAAAAAATAAGAAAAGACCTCAAAGAAGAGGAAGCAGAAACTACCCAACTTGAAGCCCTTATTGCAAAAAGACTACCAAGAGGATCTAGTAAGTATGAAGGAAAATTGTCATTTAAGTGTTTTAACTACAATAAGATTGGTCATTTTGCCTCACGGTGTCCGAAAAGATTTTCAAGACCAAAACCTAACAAATCAAGGTTCCAAAAGAATCATTGCTATGTTAATGAAGGAGATGATGAGGGAGTAACAGATGATGAATAAGAGACAGGAGACAAATTCGGAAGTGACTAGGTGTTCATTGCCATCAAGGAAGAAGATCCAATGCCCTCTGAATCTGTCAATCATAAAGTTGTAGAAAGAGCTCTAGCTGCCCAAGTTGAAGAAAAGGATGATTGGATCATTGACAGTGGATGCTTTCACCATATGACAGGTGATAAAAGTAAGTTCATAGATTTAGAAAGGTATGAAGGAGTGGTAAAGTTTGGTGATAATTCTGCTTGTAGAATCAAAGGAAGAGGAACTATTTCTTTTGATGGAAGGAACAAAATTGGTAATGTACTGTATGTTGAAGGACTGAAGCACAATATTCTCAGTGTTGGTCAGTTGGTGGACAAAGGCTATGATCTCTGATTCAAGAATGGAAAATGTAAGATCTTTGAAAGTTCTTGAACAGAGATTGCATCTGGTACTCAAACTAAAGGTAATATCTTCCACTTGGTTGGTATTGGTAAAAGTTGCTTATTTGTTCAAGTTGATCAGAGCTAGTTATGGCATAGGTGGATGTGTCATGTGAATTTTGATAATATCATTAAGATAAGCAATACTCAGGCTGTAAGAGATCTTCCTAAATTGGTGAAACCTACAAATAGCTTGTGCAAAGAATGTCAGGTGGGTAAGCTGAGCAGAGTAACTTTTAAAAGTAAGGAACTGTCTTCTACCAGATTATTGGACTTAGTTCATACTGATCTTTGTGGTTCGGTAAGAATCAGGACTGTGCAAGGTGATAGGTACTTCATGTTATTAATTGATGACTATTCCTGAATGATGTTGGTAACTTTTCTGAAAGAGAAGTCAGAAGCTCTTGAGAAATTCAAAATATTCAAGGCTATGGTAGAGAATGAAACTGGATTAAAATTGAAATGTCTAAGGTCTGACAGAGGTGGAGAATTCACATCTGGTGAGTTCATAGATTTCTGTGAGAAACATGGAATAAAGAGACAATTGTCTACTCCTAGGACTCCACAGCAGAATGGAGTAGTGGAAAGAAAGAACCGGACCATCCAGGAAGCATCTAGGACCATGATGATGGAAGCAAATGTTCCTTAGATCTATTGGAGAGAAGTTGTTAGCACTGCAGTCTATACTCTCAATCGAGTTCAAATCAAAAGCAATACCAGTAAGACTCCTTATCAGCTTTGGTTTGGCATCACTCCTACTATGAGGTATTTCAGAGTTTTTGGTAGCAAATGTTATATTAAAAGAGATGAAGATCTAGGAAAGTTTGATGCTAGAAATGATGAAGGAATTTTCTTGGGTTACTCTACTCAAAGCAAAGCATATCAGTGTTATAACAAGAGATTGAGAAAGATAATAGAAAACACAAATTTGAAGGTTGATGAGGGAAATGAGAAACCCTCAAGGTTTTATGAATATGATGAAGATGATCAGAATGGTGTTCTGACTTAGGAAGCCCAAGCCTCCTCTGTAAGTCAGATTCAAACTAATCTAGTAAACCAGGAAGAATAGATGAGTTTCAATGAGCCTGATCAAGAATCAAAAGTGCAAGAAATTCCCAAAGTTCCCAGGTATGTAAGACTGAACCACTCTAAATATTAGATCATAGGTGATAAAAGCAAAGGAGTACAAACAAGAAGAAGAATTGCTCAAGATTCAAAAGAGTATTGTCTAATTTCAAAGATTGAACCTAAGACAGTGAATGAAGCTTGCAATGATGAAAACTAGACTAAAGCAATGGAGGAAGAGCTGATGCAAATTGAGAAAAATCACACTTGGGATCTTGTTCCCAGACCTAGAAACAAGAATGTGGTTGGAACCAAATGGGTCTTCCAGAACAAACTGAATGAAGTTGGTGAAGTAATCAGAAATAAAGCTAGATTGGTCTGCAAGGGTTACTCTCAAATAGATGGAGTTGATTTTGGAGAAACTTCTGCTCCAGTGGCAAGAATTGAAGTAGTCAGATTATTTCTTGCATTTGTTGTCTTCAATGATTTCAAGGTGTATCAGATGGATGTCAAGTTTGCCTTCCTAAATGGTGACTTGGAAGAAGAAGTGTACATTGAGCAACCAGATGGATTTCAATTGTCTGATCATAGTGATATGGTCTGCAAGTTGAAGAAGGCACTGTATGGACTGGAGCAAGCCCCAAGAGCCTGGTATGAAAGACTAGACAAACATCTTTTGAAGATTGGTTTCAACAAAGGTATTGCTGACAGTAATCTGTATTTCGAAATTGATCATGAAAACATCTTGATTGTTGAAGTGTTTGTTGATGATATCATTTTTAGAGGAAGAGATAGTATGTGTAAAACTTTTGCAAATCAAATGAAAAGTGAGTTTGAGATGTCCATGCTTGGTGAAATGAATTTCTTCTTGGGTCTACAAATCACTCAAACAAAGAAAGGAATCTTCATTTCTTAGACCAAATATGTGAAAGAGTTGTTGAAGAAATTTTGGATGGAAGATTCAAAACCAATGAATACTCTCATGGCAACTGGATGTAAATTGAGCAAAGATGATGATTCTCCTAAGGCTGATCAGATAAAGTATAGGTCAATGATTGGAGGACTGTTGTATCTCACTCAAACTAGACTAGACATTATGCAAGCTATTGGTCTTGTTGCCAGATTCTAGGCTGATCCTAGAGAATCTCATGTCATGGAAATCAAGAGGATTTTTAGATATCTAAAAGGAACAGTTGAGTATGGTTTGTGGTATCCTAGAGATCATGATTTCTCTCTTCATGCATATATAGATGCGGATTGGGTAGGAGATGTGGATGACTGGAAGAGTACCAGTCGTGGAGCATTCTTTTTAGGGAAGAGATTGTTTTCTTGGCTAAGCAAGAAACAAGAGGCAATATGTCTATCTACAATTGAAGTAGAATAAATTGCAGCAGTAGGTAGTTGTACTCAAGTTTTGTGTATGAAACAGATGCTAAGAGATATCAAAGTGGAGTATAAGGAACCTATCACAATCTTCTGTGACAATTTAAGTGCAATAAACATATCTAAGAATCCAGTGTTGGATTCGAAGACTAAACATATATCCATCAAGTTTCACTTTTTGAGAGAGCAAGTGAACAAGAATGAAGTCAGATTGGAGTTTGTGCCTTCCAAGGATCAGATTGCAGACATCTTCACTAAACCTCTACCTAAAGACTCTTTTGAGTATCTCAAGGAGAAGTTAGGGGTTATTGCCCCTCCAGTGATGAACTAAGATGCACTGATGTGCATCAGTCTGGTGGATATCACAGTCACATCCTGTGGTCCAAATTGATGATGGGAAGCTGCTACTCAGGGGGAGCAGCAGGTATGATTCTGAAGTGGTGGAAGTGCAAGTCTGTGCCCTTTTCCATTGATGTCAAAGGGGAAGAGAAGACATGTGAAAAACAAGTGGTTGCCTGATCAAAAGGGGAGCAGCAGTAAAGGGAAAGAAGAAATGTGAATGGTTGTTGTTGATAGGGGGAGTTGTGACAGTGAAGAGAAGTTCTTGTCTTGATGGTTAAAATAGTTTTTCACATCATATGTTGCCGTCAATGACAAAGAGGGAGATTGTTGCAAGTATGGGCCTAACCAGTGTTGTCATTGATGTCAACATACTCCTGTTGCATTAATGATAAGGATTGGATGGGCTGTGTGTTGAGGATATTGAGAAAATTAGTCTCAATCTGGAACAAAGAAGAATAATGATGAGAATAAGGTAAAAGTCCATGATAGGATGAGGATCAGAGGATGTGGATTAAAGGGTTTGTAGATATGTGTCTTAAGGTGATCTAGTAGAGATTTCAAAGGTCCACATGAAGATCTAAAGAAGTTGTGGCTGCTCAAGTTAAACCAGTTCTGGTAGGTGTTTAGAGGTGATAAAGTGATACAGACAGGTCTGGTGAGATCCAGAAATGCATCATCTTGTTTTGATGATTTGAGGGAGTGTTGAGGAAGTCTTTGTGAAGTTTCAACTTGATTGGTTCATGGTTTGAAGGTCCGCAAGCATCTATTTCTTTGTAACAGTAATGATAGACTGTGTTCTTAAGGTTCCGGTTGAAGGGGAGAAGGATTTTAGTAAGTAGATGAAGTGTGGATGTTCTTGGTGATTCAGGTAAGCTTGTGGAGGTCTTTGGATCATGTCCATTTTGTGTTGGTGGTCTGCATTGGAGTTGGAACTCGCAATTGAGGAATAACTTCCGGATGATGGTGTTCTTCCTGAGACTGGCTGACCGGATGAGTTACACATCCTGTGGATGTTCTTGTTGATGTTTGCCGACTTAGATGATCATTCCTAAGTTGATGTCTTATATAAATAAGGGATTGCAAAGTCATTTCAAAGGTGTGGAAGTGGTGATGTGTGTGTGGTAGCAAGGAGGAAAGCAAAAGGCAGAGCAAAAGTATTGGGCTTAAATGAAACTGATTCAAGCATGGTGAAGATGTTATTTTCTAGTTCAAGTAGGTGATAATTATTTCTTTGTAGACAGTGTATCTCTTGTAGATAGTGAGCCTCTTATGAGCAATGTGCTCAGGCAGTGAGCCCTAATTGGCATGTTGCATTTTGTTCTTTCTATTCTTCTAACAGAGAATACAATCTTGGGTTAATCACCCTGTGGTTTTTCTCTTAACCAGGTTTTGCACGTCAAAATCTTGGTGTGTCTTGAGTTAATGTGTTCCTACTCTTGATTTATTGCATTATGTTTCCATGATTGATTTACTGTTATACTACTGAATAACAATGTGGAGTTAAGTGTTTAAAATTAAAAGAAAGTTTTGTACAACTGATTCACCCCCCCTCTCAGTTGTCTGTCGTAAATCTAACAATTGGTATCAGAGCCAAGTTCCTCTAAAAGGAGCTTAACCACTTGAGGAGTTCCAGGATGTCATCTTACAAGAAGGATAGTCTAAGGTTTGATGGAACAAATTTTAATCTTTGGAAAGGTCACATGAAATGTCACTTGCAATGTATGGGAATGGCGTACTGGACCATGGCTACAACATAGTATACACCTCCACAGGGTGGTCTGAAAATCCAAAATGAAATCACAGATGCTGAAAACAATCTATAGAGGCCCTTCTAAGTGCATTATCTGATTCAGAGCTCTCAAATGTTATTGATCTACCAACTGCTTGTGAGATTTGGCAAAAATTAGAACTTTTGCATGAAGGAGACAAGTATGTTAAATGTGCAAGGTTACAGAGTCTGAAAGGGAAATTTGAAAATCTGAAGATGAGAGATGATGAAAATATTACTACTTTTATGCCAAGAGTAAATGAGATTGTTTGTGGAATTAGAAATGTTGGTGGAGTCCTAGATGGAAATGAGATTGTTGGCAAAATTCTTAGATCCCTACCTGCTTCTTACAAAATCAAGGCTGCTGCCATTGAAGAATTCAGAGCCAATACAACTGTCACAAGAGATCAATTGGCTGGCAAATTTGCTACATTTGAAATGACCAAGTTTGGAGATGACCCCCCCAAGACTGAATCTGCATTCAAAGCTAGTGCCTCTGTAAAAGGTAAACAAAGGTTTGATCCGGGAGAGAACTCATCAAGGAAACTTTCATGGTATGAAAAAGCAAGAAAAGACCTAGAAGAAGAGGAAGCAGAAACTGCCCAACTTGAAGCCCTTATTACAAAAAGACTGTTAAGAGGATCCGATAAGTATGAAGGAAAATTGCCTTTTATGTGTTTTAACTACAATAAGATTGGTCATTTTGCCTCAAGGTGTCTGGAATGATTTTCAAGACCAAAACCTAAGAAATCAAGGTTCCAAAAGAATTGTTACTATGTTCATGAAGGAGATGATGAGGGAGTAACAGATGATGAATCAGAGATAGGAGACAAATGCATAAGTGACTGGGTGTTCATTGCCATCAAGAAAGAAGATCCAATGCCCTCTGAATCTATCAATCATAAAGTTGTAGAAAGAGCTCTGGCTGCCCAAGTTGAAGAAAAGGATGATTGGGTCATTGACAGTGGATGCTCTCACCATATGACAGGTGATAAAAGTAAGTTCATATATTTAGAAAGGTATGAAGGAGGAGTGGTAAAGTTTGGTGATAATTCTGCTTGTAGAATCAGAGGAAGAGGAACTATTTCTTTTGATGGAAGGAACAAAACTGGTAATGTACTGTATGTTGAAGGACTGAATCACAATCTTCTCAGTGTTGGTTAGTTGGTGGACAAAGGCTATGATTTCTAATTCAAGAATGGAAAATGCAAGATCTTTGAAAGTTCCAGAATCGAGATTGCAACCAGTACTCAAACTAAAGGTAATATCTTCCACTTGGTTGGTACTGGTAAAAGTTGCTTATTTGTTCAAGTTGATCAGAGCTGGTTATGGCATAGGAGGATGTGTCATGTGAATTTTGATAATATCATCAAGATAAGCAATACTCAGGCAGTAAGAGATCTTCCTAAATTGGTGAAACCTACAAATAGCTTGTGCAAAGAATGTCAGTTGGGTAAGTTGAGTAGAGTCACTTTCAAAAGTAAGGAACTGTCTTCTACCAGATTATTGGACTTAGTTCATACTGATCTTTATGGTCTAGAAAGAATCAGGAGTGTGCAAGGTGATAGATATTTCATGTTATAAATTGATGACTATTCCCGAATGATGTGGGTAACTTTTCTGAAAGAGAAGTCAGAAGCTCTTGAGAAATTCAAAATATTCAAGGCTATGGTAGAGAATGAAACTAGATTAAAATTGAAATGTCTAAGGTCTGATAGAGGTGGAGAAGTCACATCCAGTGAGTTCATAGATTTCTGTGAGAAACATGGAATAAAGAGACAATTGTCTGCTCCTAGCACTCCACAGCATAATGGAGTAGTGGAAAGAAAGAACCAGACCATCTAGGAAGCATCTAGGACCATGATGATTGAAGCAAATGTTCCTCAGATCTATTGGAGAGAAGCTGTCAGCACTCCAGTCTATACTCTCAATCGAGTTCAAATCAAAAGCAATACCAGTAAGACTCCTTATGAGCTTTTGTTTGGCATCACTCCTACTATGAGGTATTTCATAGTTTTTGGTAGCAAATGTTATATTAAAAGAGATGAAGATCTAGGAAAGTTTGATGCTAGAAATGATGAAGGAATTTTCTTGGGTTACTCTACTCAAAGGAAAGCATACCAGTGTTATAACAAGAGATTGAGAAAGATAATAGAAAACACAAATTTGAAGGTTGATGAGGGAAATGAGAAACCCTCAAGGTTTTATGAATATGATGAAGATGATCAGAATGGTGTTCTGACTTAGGAAGCCCAAGCCTCCTCTGTAAGTTAGATTCAAACTAATCCGGTAAACTAGGAAGAATAGATGAGTTTCAATGAGCCTGATCAAGAATCAGAAGTGCAAGAAATTCCCAAAGTTCCCAAGTATGTAAGACTGAACCACTCTAAAGATCAGATCATAGGTGATAAAAGCAAAGGAGTACAAACACGAAGAAGAATTACTCAAGATTCAGAAGAGTATTGTCTGATTTCAAAGATTGAACCTAAGATAGTGAATGAAGCTTGCAATGATGAAAACTAGACTAAAGCAATGGAGGAAGAGCTGATGCAAATTGAGAAAAATCACACTTGGGATCTTGTTCCCAGACCTAGAAACAAGAATGTGATTGGAACCAAATGGGTCTTCCAGAACAAACTGAATGAAGTTGGTGAAGTAATCAGAAATAAAGCCAGATTGGTCTGCAAGGGTTACTCTCAAATAGATGGAGTTGATTTTGAAGAAACTTTTGCTCCGGTGGCAAGAATTGAAGCAGTCAGATTATTTCTTGCATTTGCTGTCTTCAAGGATTTCAAGGTGTATCAGATGGATGTCAAGTTTGCCTTCCTAAATGGTGACTTGGAAGAAGAAGTGTACATTGAGCAACTAGATGGATTTCAATTGTCTGATCATAGTGATATGGTCTGCAAGTTGAAGAAGGCACTATATGGACTGGAGCAAGCTCCAAGAGCCTAGTATGAAAGACTGGACAAACATCTTTTGAAGATTGGTTTCAACAAAGGTACTGCTGACAGTAATTTGTAATTCAAAATTGATCATCTTGATTGTTGAAGTGTTTGTTGATGATATCATTTTTGGAGGAAGAGATAGTATGTGTAAAACTTTTGCAAATCAAATAAAAAGTGAGTTTGAGATGTCCATGCTTGGTGAAATGAATTTCTTCTTGGGTCTACAAATCACTCAAACAAAGAAAGGAATCTTCATTTCTCAGACCAAATATGTGAAAGAGTTATTGAAGAAATTTGGGATGGAAGATTCAAAACCAATGAATACTCACATGGCAGCTGGAAGTAAATTGAGCAAAGATGATGATTCTCCTAAGGCTGATCAGACAAAGTATAGGTCAATGATTGGAGGAATGTTGTATCTCACTCAAACTAGACTAGACATTATGCAGGCTGATCCTAGAGAATCTCATGTCATGGAAATCAAGAGTATTTTTAGATATCTAAAAGGAACAGTTGAGTATGGTTTGTGGTATCCTAGAGATCATGATTTCTCTCTTCATGCATATACAGATGTAGATTGGGCAGGAGATGTGGATGACCAGAAGAGTACTAGTGGTGGAGCATTCTTTTTGGGGAAGAGATTGGTTTATTGGCTAAGGAAGAAACAAGAGGCAATATCTCTGTCTACAACTAAAGCAGAATATATTGCAACAGTAGGTAGTTGCTCTCAAGTTTTGTGGATGAAACAGATGCTAAGAGATATCAAAGTGGAGTATGAGGCACCTATCACAATCTTCTATGATAATTCAAGTGCAATAAACATATCTAAGAATCTGGTGTTGCATTCAAAGACTAAACATATATCCATCAAGTTTCACTTTTTGAGAGAGAAAGTGAACAAGAATGAAGTCAGATTGGAGTTTCTGCCTTCCAAGAATTAGATTGCAGACAACTTTACTAAACCTCTACCTAAGGACTCTTTTGAGTATCTCAGGGAGAAGTTAGGGGTTATTGCCCCTCCGGTGATGAACTAAGGTGCACTGATGTGCATTAGTCCAATGGATATCACAGTCACATCTTGTGGTCCAGATTGATAATGGGATGCTGCTACTCAGGGGGAGCAACAAGTATGATTCTGAAGTGGTGGAATTGCAAGTATGTGCCCTTTGCCATTGATGTCAAAGGGGGAGAGAAGACATGTGAAAAACAAGTGGTTTCCTGATCAAAGGGGGAGGAGTAGTAAAGGGAGAGAAGACATGTGAATGGTTGTTGCTGATAGGGGAAGTTGTGATAGTGAAGAGAAGTTCTTGTCTTGATGGTTAAAAAAGTTTTTCACATCATATGTTGCTATCAATGACAAAGGGGGAGATTGTTGCAAGTATGGGCCTAACCAATGTTGTCATTGATGTCAACATACTCATGTTGTATTAATGATAAGGATTGGATGAGCTGTGTGCTGAGGACATTGAGAAAATTAGTCTCAATATGGAACAGTGAAGAACAATGATGACAATAAGGTAAAAGTCCATGATAGGATGATGATCAGAGGATGCGGATTAAAGGGTTTGTAGATATGTGTCTTAACGTGATCCAGTAGAGATTTCAGAGGTCCACATGAAGATCTGAAGAAGTTGTGGCTGCTCAAGTTAAACCAATTCCAGTAGCTATTCAGAGGTGATAGAGTGATATAGACAGGTTCGGTGAGATCCAGAAATGCATCATCTTGTTCCGTGGATTTGAGGGAGTGTTGAGGAAGTCTTTGTGAAGTTTTAACTCGATTGGTTTGTGGTTTGAAGGTCCACAAGCATCTATTTCTTTGTAACAGTAATGACAGACTATGTTCTTGAGGTTCTGATTGAAGGGGAGAAGGATTTTAGTAAGTAGATGAAGTGTGGAACTTCTTAGTTATTTAGGTAAGCTTGTGGAGATTTTTTGATCATGTCTAGCTTGTGTTGGTGGTCCATATTGGAGTTGGAGCTCGCAATTGAGGAATAACTTCTAGATGATGGTGTTCTTCCTGAGACTGGCTGACCGAATGAGTTACACATCTTACGGATGTTCTTCTTGATGTTTACCGACTTAGATGATCATTCCTAAGTTGATGTCTTGTATAAATAAGGGATTGCAAAGTCATTTCAAAGGTGTGGAAGTGGTGATGTGTGTGCGGTAGCAAGGAGGAAAGAAAAAGGTAGCACAGAAGTATTGGGCTTAAATGGAACTGATTCAAGCATGGTGAAGATGCTATTTTCGAGTTCAAGTAGGTGATACTTATTTCTCTGTAGACAGTGTGTCTCTTGTAGGCAGTGAGCCTCTAGTGAGCAATGTTCTCGAGCAGTGAGCCCTAATTAGCATGTGCCATTTTGTTCTTTCTATTCTTCTAACAGAGAATACAATCTTGGGTTAATCACCCCATGGTTTTTCCCTTAACTGGGTTTTCCACGTCAAAATCTTGGTGTCTTGTGTTAATGTGTTCCTGGTCTTGATTTATTGCATTATGTTTCCATGATTGATTTACTATTATGCTACTGAATAACAATGTGGAGTTAAGTGTTTAAAATTAAAAGAAAGTTTTGTACAACTAATTCACCCCCCCTCTCAGTTGTCTGTCCTAAATCTAACAATTGGTATTAGAGCTAAGTTCCTCTAAAAGGAGCTTAACCGCTTGAGGAGATCCAAGATGTTGTCTTACAAGAAGGAAAGTCCAAAGTTTGATGGACCAAATTTTAATCTTTGGAAAGGTTGCATGAAATGTCACTTGCAATGTATGGGAATGACGTACTGGACCATGGCTACGACATAGTATACACCTCCACAGGGTGGCCCGAAAACCCAAAATGAAATCACAGATGCTGAAAAAAATCTATGGACTATAGAGGCCCTTCTAAGCACATTATTTGAGTCAGATCTCTCAAATGTTATTGATCTACCAACTGCTTTTGAGATTTGGCAAAAATTGGGACTTTTGCATGAAGATGAGAGATGATAAAAATATTACTACTTTTATGCCAAGAGTAAATGAGATTGTTTATGGAATTAGAAATGCTGGTGGAGTCCTGGATGAAAATAAGATTGTTGGCAAAATTCTCAGATCCCTACCTGCTTCTTACAAAATCAAGGCTGCTGCCATTGAAGAATTCAGAGCCCATACAACTGTCACAAGAGATCAATTGGCTAGCAAATTGGCTACATTTGAAATGACTAAGTTTGGAGATGACCCCCCGAGGACTGAATTTGCATTCAAAGCCAGTGCCTCTGTAAAAGGTAAAAAAAGGTTTGATCCAAGAGAGAAGTCATCAAGGAAACTCTCATGGTATGAAAAAGCAAGAAATGGTCTAGAAGAAGAGGAAGTAGAAACTGCCCAATTTGAAGCCCTTATTGCAAAAAGATTGCCAAGAGGATCTGGTAAGTATGAAGGAAAATTGCCTTTTAAGTGTTTTAACTGCAATAAGATTGGTCATTTTGCCTCAAGGTGTCCAGAAAGATTTTCAAGACCAAAACCTAACAAATCAAGGTTCCAAAAGAATTGTTACTATGTTCATGAAGGAGATGATGAGGGAGTAACAGATTATGAATCAGAGATAGGAGCCAAATCCAGAAGTGACTTGGTGTTCATTGCCATGAAGAAAGAAGATCCAATGCCCTTTGAATCTGTCAATCATAAAGTTGTAGAAAGAGCTCTAGCTGCCCAAGTTGAAGAAAAGGATGATTGGGTCATTGACAGTGGATGCTCTCACTATATGATAGGTGATAAAAGTAAGTTCATAGATTTAGAAAGGTATGAAGGAGGAGTGGTAAAGTTTGGTGATAATTCTGCTAGTAGAATCAGAGGTAGAGGAACTATTTCTTTTGATGGAAGGAACAAAACTGGTAATGTACTGTATGTTGAAGGACTGAAGCACAATCTTCTAAATGTTGGTCAGTTAGTGGACAAAGGCTATGATCTCTGATTCAAGAATGGAAATGTAAGATCTTTGAAAGTTTCAGAACAGAGATTGCATCTGGTACTCAAACTAAAGGTAATATCTTCCACTTGGTTGGTACTGGTAAAAGTTGCTTATTTTTTCAAGTTGATCAGATCTGGTTATGCTATAGGAGGATGTGTCATGTGAATTTTGATAATATCATCAAGATAAGCAATACTCAGGCTGTAAGAGATCTTCCTAAATTGGTGAAACCTACAAATAGCTTGTGCAAAGAACATCAGTTGGGTAAGCTGAGCAGAGTCACTTTCAAAAGTTAGGAACTGTCTTCTACTAGATTATTGGACTTAGTTCATACCGATGTTTGTGGTCTGGCAAGAATCAGGAGTGTGCAAGGTGATAGATACTTCATGTTATTAATTGATGACTATTCCCTAATGATGTGGGCAACTTTTTTGAAAGAGAAGTCAGAAGCTCTTGAGAAATTCAAAATATTCAAGGCTATGGTAGAGAATGAAATCAGATTAAAATTAAAATGTCTAAGGTCTAACAGAGGTGGAGAATTCACATCTGGTGAGTTCATATATTTCTATGAGAAACATGGAATAAAGAGACAATTGTCTGCTCCTAGGACTCCACAGCAGAATGGAGTAGTGGAAAGAAAGAACCAGACCATCCAAGAAGCATCTAGGACCATTATGATGGAAGCAAATGTTCCTCAGATCTATTGGAGAGAAGCTATCAGCACTACAGTTTATACTCTCAATCAAGTTCAAATCAGAAGCAATACCAGTAAGACTCCTTATGAACTTTGGTTTGGCATCACTCCTACTGTGAGGTATTTTAGAGTTTTTGGTAGTAAATGTTACATTAAAAGAGATGAAGATTTAGGAAAGTTTGATGCTAGAAATGATGAAGGAATTTTCTTGGGTTACTCTACTCAAAGAAAAGCATACTGGTGTTATAACAAGAGACTGAGAAAGATAATAGAAAGCATAAATGTGAGGGTTGATGAGGGAATTGAGAAACCCTCAAGGTTTTATGAATATGATGAAGATGATCAAAATGGTGTTCTGACTTAGGAAGCCCAAGCCTCCTCTGTAACTCAAATTCAAACTAATCTGGTAAACCAGGAAGAAGAGATGAGTTTCAATGAGCCTGATCAAGAATCAGAAGTGCAACAAGAAATTCCCAAAGTTCCCAGGTATGTAAGGAAGAAATTCAGACATACAATCTCTAACAGCAAGATTCAGCTGATGGTGAATCACCCTGGTGTCAAAGAGTTTCTCCTAAGTAGAGACATTAATGAGAAATGAGCTGGGTGGATCACCAAGGTGATGGAGTACAACATAGACATCAACATTACCAGGTTAGTCTGTGGCAAAGGACTATGTGAGCAAATGGCGGCAGATGTCATAGATAAAAGTAACATCGTATATGTTCATGATTATGCACATTCAGATGAGCCTTATACTCCAACTGACTGGCATCATGACATGATCACATTCCTATAGTTAGGTAGATGTCCGGATGGGTTGAATCAGGATAAAAGAAGGTATTTCAAACTTTAATCTATCCCCTATGTTATTGTTGATGGTATCCTATTTAGAAAAGACATCAATGGAGTTCTTCTGAGATGCGTCAAGAAAGATTAGGTTTCTAAGGTCTTAGAAGAGTTCCATAATGGCTCTACTAGTGGCCATTATTCACCTAAAACAACTACCATGAAAATCATAAGGGCTGGTTATTACTGGCCTAGCCTTTTCAGTGATGCACATAAATGGATTAGAAAATGCAAAGAATGTGCATTATTTGCTGGGAAGCAGAGATTGGTAGCTCTTCCCCTCCACCCAATCCAAACAGTTCATCCTTTTGTCCAATGGGGTTTAAACTTCATTGGGGTGATCAATCCCCCTTGTAGTGTAGGCCATAAATGGATCATTATAGCCACTGATTACTTCAATAGATGGACAGAGGCAGTTACTTTAAGGGATGCCACAGAAGCATTGATCATTGATTTCCTTGAGGACACAGCCTCCAGGTTTGGTGTGCCATCCACCATCATCTCTAATAATGCTAAGGCCTTCATATGCACAAAAGTTAGTGAGTGGGCATCCAATTATGGAGTATACATGAAGACTTCATCTAATTACTATCCTCAGGGTAATGGTTTGGCTGAGTCCTCTTATAAGAACTTGATCAGAATCATCAAGAAGACCATTGAAGATAACCAAAGGACTTGGCATTCCAAGCTGAAGACTGCTCTTTGGGCTGACAGGATCACTCCCAAAATAGCCACAGGTAATTCCCCATTCATGCTGGTATATGGAAGGGAAGCAAAGGTTCCATTGTCATTGGAGCTTCTTTCACTTGAGTTAGCACAGTAGCTGGATTTAATAGAGCATGATGCCATGACCGTCAGGCTTGTAGAGCTGATGGAACTTGTAGAAAAGAGAGATGCTTCTATGAGGACTCTTGAAGCTCATTAGGATCAGGTTAAGCGAACCTTTGATAAGTCTAGTGCTGGTAGGACATTCAGTGAGGGAGATATAGTACTAAAATGGGACGTAGATAGAGCCAATGCTAGAAGACATTCAAAGTTTTATGCCTTGTGGAGCAGCCCTTACATCATCATCAGCTGCAAGCAGACTAATGCATTTTATCTTTCTAGGCTGAATGGTGAGATCTTACCTATCCCAGTTAATGGGATCCATCTCAAATCCTACTTTTAGCATGATTGTGAGGTATTGTAAATAGTTAGGTTTCCCTTCAATAAGTGCCCTTGCACTCTGTTGTATTCTTATTAGGAGATGCATGCTTGTTTGCTTTTGTGGCATCTGCCCATATTGTTCCATGCTCCTCTCTTCTTGTTGTAGTCCCTCTTCTTGACTCCATGCCCAATGGATGCTTAAGGCCACTGGTCAAATTGTTGAGCAGGCAAACATCCCCGAAAGTCGCCAAAATGTTGTCATATTTTTCCTGGCCCCAAAATATCCCTATTCCCCTCCTTCTATCAAAGAAATTTGATCAGAGAAAACCTGAATAGACGGAGGGAAGCCTTATATCCAGTATTTACACATTCTCTTCCTTGCCAAAAATCCCAAAATCTTGCTTGGAGAATCCTTGGAAAAGACCTAGAAAAACCCAAAAATCTTTTGTCTTCAATTGTTCTCCATCGCAGAGATTTCTCAGTTTTATACTTAGTCATTTTTCATGTATATGATGATGATGTCATCCTCTGTTTGGGGGTTTTTCTGTCATTTGATCGAAATTGTATATTAGATACAATTTTATTTATATCTGGGTCATGTACAATATTTACTGTACATCGGGTTCCTTGTATGCTTTTTTGTATGTATCTTTTTTTGTATATCGCACATACAATTACATATACAAGGTTATATACAAGGCAACATGCAAAACATTATGCAAAAATTTAGGTATGCTTTTGTATATTTAGCAATTGTATCTCATATACAATTCCATATACAAGGCGGGATGCAAAGGGGTGATACAAAAGGTATGTCCATTTTTGTATGTATGTGCAATTGTATTTCCCATATACAATCCTATATACAATGGCATATATAATGTGATATACAAAGTGCAAGATACAACTCGGACCCGAAAAGAAAATGCAATTTGATTTAGAGAGGCGAAGGCAGTTGTATGCATATTTGTATGTATTTTTGCATTGTATATTTGCAAATGCAAAGGGTAGATACAAAGAGGGATACAAAGTCACATGCAAAAGTTGAATACAATGTTTGTATGCACATGCGATTCTATGCACTTTTGTTTGTATATCGCATTGTATATGAGATATACAAAAGTTGATGCAAAAGTTAGATACAATAGGTAATACATACAATCCAGACGTGACTAGGGAATCAAATGTGGCAGATTTAAAATTGGGGTCCGTAGATGTATATTGCATGTACATGGTCGAAAGGGCAACATACAAAGAAGGTAAGATACAAAGCCAGACCCGATGTTAATTTCAATTTGCTTCAATAAAATTTGGGGCCCGCATTTGTATGTATATGTGATTGTATCATCCCATATACAATCCTATATATAAAGTCAGATGCAATGAGATATACAAAATTGAAGATGTAGTCACGCATGTCGATGCAGAATCAAAAGGTACAAAGTGTATTTGTACATACCAAGAGGTAGAAAAGTCAAACATATTTTGTATGTATAATTGCACATATATGCAATATACAAAAAGCAAAGATACAAGGCCGGACCTATTTTAAAGTTCCACTCTAATTAATAATCCATTGAGTTCCGCAATTATATATTTGGTGATTGTATCTCCTATGTACAATTACATATACAAAAGTACATACAGTGGTGGGCCCCAGTTCCTTCATCGATCTATTTTGTAGTAGCAGGACCACAGCTTAGTGGCCAATGGGATGGTGACATGTGGCAAGGCGAGATGCAAAAGGTGATGCCAAAAGGTTTCGTCCATTTTTGTATGTATGGCAATTATATTGTATATACAATTCTATGTGCAGAAAGGGAATATACAATGGATTTTCGGTGAGACTTTGCCTATCGGTCACTCAGTTTGAGGTCTCTCCAATGACCAATAAGCATGCAAATATTTAGTGATGGGTCCCAGGTTCAACTCAGTAGGCAATTAGATGCTGACACATGTCAAGGCTGATTCAGAGACAGATTCAAAGGCTGATTCAGGTGACGATGCAATTGCACATACAAATGTGATATACAAAAGGGAGATATAATTGTAGATGCAAGGCGATATGCAAGGCACAGGATATAGTTGACCGTAACTTTGACCACTCATATCCCCCTCATCCGAAGGAATTTCTGTATGCTCCAAAAGGCAAAAGTGCTTATTTTTGGCTCCTCTTTCATATTGGCAGGCTTTTGAGGGGGATATCCTCACTTTTAGAAATTGATCTGTATATGCAGGCTCAGCCGACGGGACGTTATGGTGACCAAATTGGCATGTGCAGAGGCTGATATTTTCCAAATAATTTTGATTGGTGAACTCTGTACTCAATTCATGGAGGATGGCCTTGTTCTTTAATGCAATGGACTTCTCTGGCTTGCTAATGGATGTCCCTGTGGTCTGTGAAGACTTTTGGGCTCTTCTCTTCAATGCCTTGTCCTATCTTGTGTTTGGGTAACTATTTTCTGAGACTGTGGATCTGCTAGAGGCATGGTCTTTGTCCTCTTCATCATCCATTCCTACCCCTGCATTGATGAATACATTTTGTACTCCTGGGATCCTGTGCACCTTCTTCAGCGTCCCCAGCACAAGGAATTTGATATAAAAGACATGGTAGCTTCATTATGAAATGGATGGTTCATTTTTGGGTTGTTATGCTACTAATTTTTCTGTAGTCAAACCTCTTAGTGTAATTGCAAGGTATAGGAATGTGACTCACTGTGCCTGAATCTGGCCTCTGTTGTCTTCCTATTTATCCACCAAATGAATGTGATTAACTATACTGTGTCTAATTTTGCTATTGGATATTATATAATTTAATAATTTTTGGCCTTCATGATCAATATATGCATGATTTATTACCTCTCTTGTGTCCTAATTTTTGTGTTTTACTTGGAGTTATAGTCTGTTCTGTGAGTAAAAAGGCTCCTCTGTGGGTTTGATCTTCATACCGAAGCCTCAATCAACCTCATAAGTCTATGTAAATCCCCTTTATCATTGAGATCATCACAATCGCTCATTGAATCTGGTGCATCACCCTATTTCCCTTTCAGTTTCTTTCTCTCCCTTTTCCCCTTACAAGCATTAGCACTAATTTTAGATATATTTCTCTAAGCATTAGGCTTAGAAAGAGGAATCAACCTTCTCTAGAGGTCTGATCACAATTCACAAAGTCCCACACTTTTGAGATCATTCCCATTGTGTCATTAGAATGCTTAGAATCTCTTTGAGCATGGTGCAATTCTAGGTGACAACAACATTCATTTTCATAAAAGTCAAAAATAAAAAAAGGGGAAAATTCAAGTGAGTAAAATACGAACAAAGCAAAAAAGTAAAGAAAAAAAAGAGAGATACAAAAAAAGAGTGAAAGAGAGAAGATTGTTAAATGTCTGTACTCTTGGGTGGAGATCAATCTAATCTCAGAGCCTCATGAGTGACAGTCTAACAGAGAAAGAAAGGTGCAAACCACACACACACACTAGTTGAGAAACACCTAGGGTCTAGTAGTCTCTAGGATCATCTTCTATCTAGGGACCCTTGTTCTTTCCCATCTATCCTTTACCCTGGGTCTATCTTGTTTGCCATCTATGATCTAAGTCTAGCAAATGTCAATAAAATTTTCTACTTGTCTAAGTTGAAAGCTTGTCAGATTGTCTTATCTAGACAAGGATCGGTGTTTAGCCTTTAGTAAAAGCCCAAATTTGAAAGAACTCCATCTTCACTCACACCCCCACTTGAGGTGCAAAATCCTATCTCACAACCTTGAATAGATCTCCTATATCAAGACACCCTGCAATCCCCTAAATCAAAAATCATATTTAAGAGTAGTCATGTTGTTTGTTCCACATTGCATTCATGCCAAAATAAAAAAAAATTCCAAAAATGTCAAAACATTCCTAAAATCCAAAAGCACAATCATCAACATCATATTGGAAGCAAGAGGCTACTCCTAAAGCAAATACATTTGTCTACACACCAATTGCCAACATCTGCTACATCAATTTCTTGTCTTGTATAGGATGTTCCATTGTTGAAACCAGACCAGGCGTCTTATGCAACATGTTTTCATTTCCTGCAACCAGATATTATCCTATCAATAGATCAACACCCTTTAACAAATATATCATTCCTACAATAAGTCTATTATCTATCCTATCCAATCTATCATGAGCAACCTTCTTGGAAAGAGAATATGTCATTTGTGTTTTTTTATCAATGAGTCAATTTCTTTTTGGTTCATCCATCTTTTCATTTGTCGTGACCCCATTGTTAGTATCAATATTGAACTACGTCGCCTCTATGTCTTCACGTAGGCAAGGCCATCTTGTATCAATGAGCTCCCAGGCTTACCTATCCACCTTCTTCATCCTATTACTGGTCTGTCACCATTTGTCTATTCTAGAGTCAACCTTCAAATCCTGAACTACGTTGCCTTTGCATCATTACATAGGCAAGGCCATCATTGATGGGCCCCGGAGGCTACCCATTTGCATCCACACCATTTCCCATCACCTAGGTCTTAGGTCTGCACGGTCCACACCCTGAACTACATTGTCTCTACGCTATCACATAGGCAAGGCAATCATTGATGAGCCCCCGAGGCACTAGAGTAGTCCCTTAGGGCCCATTTCTTTGTATCTATTGTCCATTCTTCCATAATAAATTGATCCTTTACTTGACTGGGGGCAAGTCCTCGACTTGGTTACGGAGTTGGATTCTGCAATGCCACATGTTCTAAGAGGGCACCAATAAGGATTGTGATATGTTTCACTTGACATGCACGCGCAACAAAAGCATGCTTCCAAGTAAAAATTTTGACGCAAGACATCAACCTATCCAAAGAAAAATAAACAAGGGCCTAAATGCTCCAAAATGATTTTATCTAAATTATGGCAAGAAAACACATCTAATGCAAGAAATTTTTGTTTTGATTGGTTGTGCCTTAAATTTTAACTTATGTTATCATGTTTCCTATGCTACTCAAGGCTACCTACAACCTAGAGATGCTATGATGGGGGCATGATTATTTTATTTGTTTTCTGCTTGTGGGTTTATCTTTAGTAAGGTGAAGCCTTGTCTAAAGACATGATCAACATAATGATCATCGAGGACATCAAAGGTCTAAACATGAAACAGGTGTAATACTTGTCTATTGATACGCAAGCAATACTTAGGTTATCTTGGTTTAATTATACTTAAATGCTTGTATTGACTTGCTAAATCAAAATCCATGTAAGCAATACTCAGGTCATCTTGGTTTAATTATACCTAGATGCTTGTATTTAATTACAACATGTCAAAAAAATAAAAAAATAACAAAAAAAATCCCCCAATGATGAATCAAGCACTTCAAAATACTTGTAATATCAAGGTGACAAATATCTGCATCCATACGTATTTAATTACATTTCATATACCATTCATAAATAAAGATTTTTTTCAAAGTGCTAATTTTTACAAGTAAAAGCTTGTCATTCCTTCATTCTCATTTATTCTATCTACTCTCAATCAAATTTCTATCAATCATTTTATCTTTCATCAAATCTCTTCTACATTGATTGAGTACACTAGAACTACATATCATCATCTCATCTCAAACTTAAGGTACCTTGATCCTGTGGATACAAATATGTAGGCAGTCTAGAATACAAAGGAAGTATCCAGTACTCAGGTACATAAGATATCATCATCCTCATCATCATCATCAACATCATTTATCTTATGCATTTTCTTTCCTTTTCACCCTCACTCTTGCATGACTGGGGCATCACCAATCATCAATCCAATCATAAATTCAATCCAATCAATCCAAGCCATGATCAAAATGCAAGTCATCCTTGATCCATACCAATCTAGCTAATTAAATCTTGCCAAATTATCCAATCACATCCTTTGGTCTTGATCCTAATCTTCTCATAAACCAAATCAATCAATCGTCATCATCAGTGGGATGTATCTTTCCTGCATCTTCATGTTGATCTAGGGATATATCTTTTTATACAATGAAAAACTAGCATTTGGGATATGTCTTTCCCACATCTTCGTGTTGATCTAGGGATATATTGTTCCCCGCAATGAAAAACACTATCATCACTCATTATCAATTACTCATTGGTTTATGGCTAGATAGGGGCAATACCTTGTTTGTTCTTGTATCAATTGTGCATACTTGCTTGCTTGCTTGTGTGTGTTATCATTTTACCTTGTGTAGCATGTCATTCAACTTTTTCATCCATCGCTTATCTCGCATCCACCAATTTCTTCACCCTAACCTCTCGTTCAACCTATTTCATCGTGAGATCATCCATCTTCATGTTATCACATTCTTCCCATCCAATCTCCCGAGGGGGCATCCTACTATCGTTAAACTTGTACCATGGGTAAACTGGGGCATACATCATTATCAGAAAATTTTCTTTATTCTTTGAAACAACGTGATAAAACACATTGCATCAAAGAGGGGCAAAATGTATACACCTAAAAATGACATGACTCTAACTAAATAAATATTTTAAATATTTATTTCATTTTAAATTCCTTTATCAATAAATAAATAAATCAATTTATTTATTTGATTCATATTTCTCCAAAAAATTAAATAAAATCGTTTATTTAATTAAATCATCCAAATTACTCTAAAATCATTCTAAATTAAATAATACCAAATTATTTAATTAATTCTTCTAAATTCCAAAGTCTTCAAATCCATAAATATCAAATCGTCCTCTATATTTAAATAAATCTAAATATTTATTTAAATTATCTATTTCCTTCAAAATTTAATTAAAACAAAAACTAATTCAATTAATCCATGTGCACATGTAACTAAATATTTTAATATTTAAATTGCTCATTTATCTTCACCCACATGTAATTAAATATTTCTTTTATTTAATTACTCAAATTCCTCTCATGCAAATCATGCAAATTAGTTAACTCAGTTAACTCCTCAAATCTAATCTTTTAACTAGTCAGTCATCTTAGTTAACTCCTCAATCTATTCTGTTAACTCCCATATCTCAAAATAGAGCAGGACACTTGTCCTCTCCCTATTCGCGCACATCCTCTCAAATTTCCTCAACCATTGATCTTCTTATTCATTCTACACCGTTGATCTTCTTTCTCACAAATCTATAAATACAACCTCTATTCCTCCATTTGAAGTATCCAAACTTTTTATAAACTTACTCTGCAGGAATCACAGTGTGCCTTTGGCACAAAATCACTCCATAGCTTGAGATCACCATTATCATTACATTGTGAAGATCCTCTTCATTGAAAAACCTATCAACAACCATTCTCCATTGTCATCTTGGAAAAAAGAAAGGAAGTGCACCTTCTGAGGGCTCTATTTATACATGAGATCAATTTGAGATAGGTGACCAATGAAAATCATGAAATAGAAAGGTTTTCAAGGTATTTTGTTCTTTGTGTTTGATCTTATTTGTTTCAATTTCATTGATTTATTTGATTATATTAATATACTGATATTGACCACATTTTCCCATAGTAGTTATGAACAACATGTCATCACCGACTCATACACAAGTATCCACACCTATACCGACTACAGGAATATCTACATTTACATCAACAATTTTAACAACTAATGCACATGCTTGTAATAATGCTACCACTGGTATTGGAGTATCTAATGGCACTAATTTACAAAATTACAAAGCTGTGAGATTCAACTATCAAAACCTAGCCCCTAGGGTGACTTCATATCACTCTCAACCACCCCTTCAATCTACTTATTCTCAACCACCACTCACTTATTCACAACCTCTGCTTGTCACTACCCATGCTCAATCACCTCCACATTTCGATTCCAATTCCTCACAGCAAACTGCATCTCCTAATGATGCCATCTTAAACCAACTCTTACAAGGCATGACTTATTTACAACAAAAGGTGACAAGCTTGAAAAATGCTTCACAACCTAATATACCAACTTACCATGCTCATAATCCTTTATCCTATGGAATCTTGAGAACTCCTATGCCTGAGAAGTTTGAAACTCCTCTCTTTGAAAAATATGGTAGAAAAGGTGATCCCAATACTTATGTGGCAGTATCCACAGCTATGTGTAGTGATTTTTATTTTGAAGAGGACTTGTTAGCAAAAATTTTCCTACGATCTCTTAAGGATACTGCTTTAGAATGGTTTTTCTCTTTACCTTTGAATTCAATACACTCTTTTTGGGTAAGTGCAAAAAGTTGGGGGGCTAAAAAATGGCCAACATTTTTAAAAAAAAAATTAAGACATAACACAAGCGCATTATAATGCACTCGCATTATAACATGCTCGCATTATAACACCAGCCTGTTATGTTTAATTATATATTAAAAAAGAGCATTTCTACTCATTCATTTCTTTTATTCTCTCTACCTCTCCATCCATCCTTATCCATCTAGGTCTCGCTTAACCCTAAACCCTAAAGCCTCAACCCTCAACCCTTAAACCTTAAATCCTAAACCCTATCCCTAAACCCTCAACACTTTACCTTAAACCCTATTCCCTCAACCATAAACCCTAATCCCTCAACCCCAAACCCTACACCCTATCACTAAACCCAGATCCCTTAACCCTTAGCCCTAAAGCCTCAACCATCAATCCTTAAACCTTCAACCCTAAACCCTATCCCTAATCCCTATACCCTCGACACTCTACTTTAACCCTAATCCCTCAACCCTCAACCCTATCCCTAAACCCTCAACCCTTGAACCTCAACCCTCAACCCTCAATGTCAAACCCTAATCCCTCAACCCTTAACCCTAATCCCTCAACCCTAAACCCTATCCCTAAACCTTACTCCCTCAACCCTCAACCCTAATCCCTCAACCCTGTAACATCAGAAAATGTCCCCTTGGGGGCTTTTCCCTCATAAGGTTTACCTCCTGGGTCTTTAGCATGCATTTAGGATATTTTAGTTCATATTTTAACACCTCGATGGAATGAAACCAAGGTTCTTTGGCAAATGGGACCTAGGAGGACCCCTTGAGCTGTACCCTAGCCAAAATAGGAGGGAGGACTTGGGTTCCCGCACCCTAGTCTACCCTATTTTGGGGCAGCCCCAATTTTTAGGTGTTGGTTACTGACTGTTATTAGGTCTTTTTACCGACACAGTAAGTTTGAATTTCAAATATATTGGTAGGAGTGTTTGTAGATGCATATATAAACATGCTTAGGCATTCATTTGTAAACTAGAAGATTTCAATTAGATGATTACTAGCAAGCTATTGTATTCTCAAGGTGATTCAAGGCTTTCTATTGTGTTACAAGACCAGACTTGTGTGTTTTATGTGTTGATATTTGCAGACTTGAGCATCAATCTTCTCATGGCATGAAGAGCATCTTCCTCCATGAGAGCTTCACTACAAGGTGACATATCATTGTGTTTTTATCATTGATTCCTTTGGTTTTTGCCTCTTCCTCACAACGGCACACCCTATTTATCTGACAACGGTGTTTGGAGACTTAAGTGTCCTCTGGGGTTTGACTAAGGCAAACCTCTAAACACCACAACCCCCAAACCAAGTCTTGTGATTGTAGGTTACAGGTGTCGTATCCAGAAAAAGTGGAGTTGCAGGAAGACTGGGCAGACATCCGGGATCTAGGATCTGAAGAAAAGTCAGACACAGGAGCACTTCCAGGACTTGGGCGCTTGCTCTAGTGTCCTTCATAGACAGATCCTAGGAAACAAAAGTTACAGGAATAATCAATGTCGGAAGGAGGTCCAGATTCCCTGAAAAAGGAGGTACCTTGGACTTGGATGCCCACTCCAGTGTCCCCGACTATTCCGCCTCAGAACGTCAAAAACAAGTATTTTGTAATTTGGTAATTTACTCCCGTCTGTAAGAGCTTTTTCCGTAATTCATTAATTTGTTGTCGTATTTACATAATTAGGGTTTTAATAGTCAATTGGGCATAAGAGAAGAAAAAATTGATAATTAATTCCCTAATCCAAGTTTCCCTACATCTAAAAGTGACATAGGGTATAATAGTACTTGCCACTCGACCCTAGATCCTTCAATGTTTAGTGGAGAGGCAGATTTTGACATCTAAACAATAAAAGATTAACAAAATCCAATTTTACCCTAAACATTTTGGTGAACCCAAGTTTTTTAACTTAATCTACAAGTTATTGAGTGTTTGTCTGCAAATTTGGATTGATTTGATTCATTCATTTAGTCATTCACTTTATTACATTGAGTAAAATTCAAAAAAAATGAAAAATTAGGAAAATTCAAAAAAATTGCATTGTTGGGAGACTGCCTTTGTTGTGACATTCTTCTATTTGTATCATCATTCTTCTAAATTGCCTCTCTCTAATTTCATTTTTTTGTGTTGTGTTTGATGGACATAGCGTTGTGGTTGGTGACATGGGGGCACCCTCCTACGTGATTGTCCCTAAGACACTTGTTTCTCCTCTCTTATTTATTGTTTCCCTTCCTCTAGTGTTTCCATCTAGCGGGCAGATGATGACAAACATTTATACTGACATGGACCTAGTGTCCCTTTTGAGAGAAATAAAAAATTGGACTTAGTTCCTAATATGATGATGGGGTTGTATATCTTATCTGACACTTGGCTAGTGGAAGCACTCGTGCTTTCCGCGTAGTGAATTTCATGATGTTTCTGTTGCATTTACAAACCTTAACAATACTGCTTTGTTTGCCTTTGAATCTAGCCTTGGTGGTACTCAATTCAGAGAGATTTGTGATATAGCCCTACGATTATCCTCGAACTCCAAATTCATTGTATAACCTTGGCTCTTTGTGTGGTTAATCATATGCATTGATGTTGATGTTTATCATGATGTTGTAGACACTAACATGTTTCTTGCAGTGATGTGTTTGTGGGAATATTTTGCAATCGTAAAGTACATGTCACCTCCGGGGGGCATGGGCTTTGTGAAAGTCAATGTTCCCTTGTGTGTTTTCTTCCTACCTTAACGTGCTTGATATTGATACCTGATATCAACCACCTTAAGGTGGGGCATATATAAGGTAAGTTGTTTGTTGTAGACGTTAGCAATGTGTTTGACCTCAAATGCAGAGACTTGTGCCCCAGAGTAGTGCATCGTGCATCTTGAGTTTGTTTTCAATCAATCATGTAAGCCTTCTGCGGAGGTGGGGTATCAAGCATATCCATTTTCTTAAGCCCTCTGCGCAGGCGGGGATGGTGTACTTCTCAGAGTAGATTACATCATCGTGTCATTTTCAAAAGTCCTCTACGGAGGCGGGGAGCGGTTCTGTGACTAATTCAACCCTTAAGCATGTCTTCAGTGATTGTTGTGGCAAAGTGCAATCATTGGTGTGTGCCTGTAATGTGCCTGAGATGGTGATAAGCCTAGAAATAGGGAACACACCATCTCTTGTCTGCTATGTTTTCTCTGTATCTTCAAGTGTGTGTGTTTTGGCGTGCTTATTTTGTATGGCATGTTTGTTGGCCCATATGTAGAGACCAGCAACCTCGAGTAGTGCTTCCTACATTTTGGGAGGTTTTGCATGTCTTGCGTGTGTGTTGCCCCATATATATAGAGACCTACACCCTATGGTGGTGCATCGTGTATTATGGGAGGTTTGTTTACTTTCCAGTAATTGCATTTGCATTTCATAAATATGAGAAAAAGAAAAGAATAGATATCATTCATGTCTTCCATGCATTAATGTGTCTTCTATGCATTGACTATCTACTATGTGTTCTATGTGACTATAATTGTCTTCTCCATGTTTTGTGTGCCTATTACTATCTTCTATGTGATTGGCGTGTCTTCTCCATGCTTGATGTGTTTGTTGTGTTTGTGACCTTACTTTAATGCATGTATTGGCCTTACATTTATACATACATTAAAGTGGGGGCTAAATGTAACATCAAAAAATGTCCCTTTGGGGGCTTTTCCCTTATAAGGTTTAGCTCCTAGGTCTTTAGCATGCATTTAGGACATTTTAGTTCATATTTTAACACCCCGATGGAATGATACCTAGGTTCCTTGGCAAATGGGACCTAGGAGGACCCCTTGAGCTATACCCTAGCCAAAATAGGGGGGAGGACTTGGGCACCTGTGCCCTAGTCCTGCCCTATTTTGGGGCAGCCCCAATTTTTAGGTGTCGATTAGTGACCATTATTAGGTCCCTTTGTTGACACGATAAGTTTGAATTTCAAATATCTTGGTAGCAGTGTTTGTAGATGCATATATAAACATGCTTAGGCATTCATTTGTAAACTAGAAGAATTCAATTAGATGATTACTAGAAAGCTATAGTGTTCTCAAGGTGATTCAAGGCTTTCTATTGTGTTGCAAGAGTAGACTTGTGTGTTTTATGTGTTGATATTTGTAGACTTGAACATCAATCTCCTCATGGTATGAAGAGCATCTTCCTCCATGAGAACTTCACTATAAGGTGACATATCATTGTGTTTTTATCATTGATTCCTTTGGTTTTTTGCCTCTACCTCACAAGGGCACACCCTCTTTATCTGACAATGGTGTTCAGAGACTTAAGTGTCCTCCGGGGTTTCATTGAGGCAAACCTCAAAACACCTCAACCCCCAAACCAAGTATTGTGATTACAGGTTACAGGTGTCGCATCTGGAAAAAGTGGAGTTGTAGGAAGACTGGACAGACATCAGGGATTCAGGATCTGAAGAAAAGTTAGAAAAAAGGAGCACTTCCAAGACTTGGGCACTCACTCTAGTGTCCTCCGCAGATAGATCCCAAGAAACATAAGTTATAGGGCTGATCAGTGCCGTAAGGAGGTCCAGATTCCCTAAAAAAGTAGGTACCTTGGACTTGGGCACCCGCTCCAGTGTCCCTGACTGTTCTGCCTCAAAACCTCAAAAACAAGTATTCTGTAATTTGGTATTTTACTCTTGTCTGCAAGAGCTTTTTTTGTAATTATTAATTTGTTGTCGTATTTACATAATTAGGGTTTTAATGGTCAATTGGGCATAGGAGAAGGAAAATTTGATAACTATTTCCCTAATCCAAGTTTCCCTACATCTAAAAGTGACCTAGGGTATGATAGTGCTCGCCACTCGACCCTAGATCCTTCAATGTTTAGTGGAGATGCATATTTTAACATCTAAACAACAAAAGATTAACAAAATCTAATTTTAACCTAGACAAATCCTAATCCCTTAAACCCTAAACCCTAATCACTCAATACTATACCTTAAACCCTAATCCCTTATTCCTAAATGCTGAAACCCTATCCCTAATCCCTATACCCTTGACACTATACTTTAACCCTAATCCTTCAACCCTCAACCCTATCCCTAAACCCTCAATCCTCGAACCTCAACCCTCAATGCTTGATGTCAATCCCTAATCCCTCAACCCTTAACCCTAATCCTTGAACACTAAACCCTATCCCTAAACCCTCAACACTATACTCTAAACCCTAATCCCTAAACCCTAAATCCTAAACCATAAACCCTATCCGTAAACCCTAATCCCTTAACTCTAATTCCTTAAACCCTAAACCCTAATCCCTCGATACTATACCTTAAACCCTAATCCCTTATCCCTAAACCCTCAAACCCTATCCCTAATCCCTATACCCTCGACACTCTACTTTAAACCTAATCCCTCGACCCTCAACCCTATCCCTAAACCCTTAATCCTTGAACCTCAAACCTTAACATCAAAACCTAATCTCTCAACCCTTAACCCTAATCCCTCAACCCTAAACCCTCAACACTATACCCTAAACCCTAATCCCTCAACCCTAAACCCTATCTCTAAACCCTATCCCTAAAGCCTCTCTCATTTTTATTATATCTTTCCCCTCACCTCTCTATCTCTCATGTTTTTTTCCCCTCATCTCTCTACCTATCCGTAAACCCTAAACCCTATCCGTAATGCCTCTACCCTAAACTCTATCCCTATTCCTAAACCCTCAACCCTCGACACTATACTTTAAACCCTAATCCCTTATCCCTAAATCCTAATCCCTTAACTCTCATCCCTACAAACTCAACCCTCAATCCTTAAACCTTCAACCCTAAACCATATCCCTTATCCCTCTACCCTCGACACTGTACTTTAACCCTAATCCCTTGACCCTCAACCCTATCCCTAAACCCTCAACCCTTAATCCTCAACATCAAAACCAAAATCCCTCAACACTAAACCCTATCCCTATACCTTCAACCCTCAACACTATACTTTAAACCTTAATCCCTATCCCTTAACCCTTAACCCTTAAAACTTAAACCCTAAAACCTATCCCTACACCCTCAACACTCGACACTATTTCTTAAGCCTTAAAACCTAAACCATCATCCCTAAAGCCTCAACCCTCAATCCTTAAACCTTCAACCCTAAACCCTATCCCTAATCCCTATACCCTAACCCTAATCCCTTGACCGTCAACCCTATCCCTAATCCCTCAACCCTCAACCCTCAATGTCAAACCCTAATCCCTCAACCCTTAACGCTAATCCCTCAACCCTAAACCCTATACCTAAACCCTAAACACTATAAGTTAAACCTTAATCCCTCAACCCTAAACCCTAAACCCTATCCCTAAACCCTAATCCCTCAACCTTCAACACTAATCCCTCAACCCTCAACCCTAATCCCTCATCCCTAAACCCTAAACACTATCCCTATTCCCAAACCCTCAACGGGCTCGATACTATGCCTTAAACCCTAATCTCTTATCCATATACCCTCGACACTCTACTTTAACCCTAATCCCTCAACCCTCAACCTTATCTCTCAACCCTCAACCCTCAACATCAAACCCTAATCCCTCAACCCTTAACCCTAATCCCTCAACCCTAAACCCTATCCCTAAATCCATGAACCCTAAACCCTTGACACTATATGTTAAACCATAATCCCTTAACCCTCAGCCCTAAAGCCTCAACCCTTAATCCTTAAACCTTCAACCCTAAACCCTATCCCTAATGCCTCTACCCTAAATTCTATCCCTATTCCTAAACCCTCAACCCTCGACACTATACCTTAAACCCTAATCCCTTATCCCTAAACCCTAAACCCCATCCCTCAACCCTTAACCCTTAAAACTTAAACCCTAAAACCTATCCCTAAACCCTTGACATTCAACACTATATCTTAAACCCCAATCCTTTAACCCTTAGCCCTAAAGCCTCAACCCTCAATCGTTAAACCTTCAACCCTAAACACTATCCCTAATCCTTCTACCCTTGACACTGTTCTATTAAAGCTTAGTATTCACACAAATGCAGATGTTCATATTATAGTAGATTGCATTATATTAGACTATCAGAGATCCCTCAAAAAAATGTAATAACAAAACTGCTTTGCCTTATGTTAGCTTACAATTAAATTCATTCTTTTTGACACTCTTCTCTTAATAAAGTAAGAGTAATAAGAATAGAAGGCCTAGAATTTGATCTTACTAGTATGCATGGTCGGTTTACATTCTGTGACTTCATTTTGATTGAATAAAAAGGTTTATCTGATTTGAAAGGTGGGGTAAAGTTCACTGTCAGGTACTTTTCTAGATGATAGGGTCCATAATGTCTAGGGTTCTTCAAAGAAAGGTCTATAACATAATTAAGTTTTTGTTATACCAATCCTCCTGGTAAAGCTACAATTCAAATCCTTGCTTTGAAAGTTGAAATAAATTAAATTAGACTTACAATTTTGATTTTATTCCATTGCTTCAACAACATCATTGTTTTCTTCAACATAAACCAATTCAATCAGCAACTTATTGCCCATTGGTTGACTTGGATTGCATCCTCTCTTAGAAGAAGGGCATTTTTTTATCTATATCAATGTTGGTATTCATAAGCTGAAGAGCATTGATATTTTCCACACACCCTATTCTTTGAAATATCTTAACCTTAAAATATGACTTGGATATGTACTTGAACACAACAAAATCTCCAATCTCCAGCCCATGATGATTCACAAAATTTTCCCAACCTTGCCTAAATTCTAGCTTATTTATGGTACCCCCTAATTGCACATCCAACTCCTTCCCACCTGGGCCTTGTAACACCATATGTTTGTCTGTGTTGTCTATAAACTGTGAAAAAAATGCAGGAGGAATGTGCTACCATAAACACATTACACAATTAGATTTAACAAGTTCTTAACAGTGTACACGAAATAAAAGAATGAAAATTAATGTATAGAGTTACCAGTTTTTGTGTAAAGTCTCCAAGCATAACTTTGAAGGAGGCACAACCACTAAACCAATTCATTCAACAACTTGCTTCCCATTGGTTAACTTGAACTGCATACTCTGTTAGAAGAAGGGCATCTTTTATTTGTATCAATGTTAGTATTCATAAGCTGAAGAGCATTGATGTTTTTCACACACCCTATTCTTTGAAATATCTTAACCTTAAAATATGACTTGGATATGTACTTCAACACAAAAAAATCTCCAATCTCCATCCCATGACGATTCACAAAATTTTCCCAACCCTACCTAAATTCTAGTTTATTTATGGCACCCCTTAATTGTACATCCGTAAACCCTAAACCCTAAACCCTAATCCCTAATCCCTAAGCCATAAACCCTAATCCCTAATTATAATTTATGGTACCCTAATCCCTAAACCCTAAACCCTAATCCCTTATCCCTAAACCATAAACCCTATCCCTAATTCCTCAACCCTCAACACTTAAACCTTAAATCCTAAACCCTATCCCTAATGCCTCCACCCTAAATTCTATCCCTATTCCTAAACCCTCAACCCTCGATACTATACCTTAAACCCTAATCCCTTATCCCTAAACCCTAATCCCTATCCCTCAACCCTTAACCCTTAAAACTTGAACCCTAAAACCTATCCCTACACCCTCGACACTTGACACTATATCTTAAACCCTAATCCCTTAACCCTCATCCCTAAAGCCTCAACCCTAAATCCTTAAACCTTCAACCCTAAACCCTATCCCTAATCCCTCTACCCTCAACACTCTACTTTAACCCTAATCCCTTGACCATCAACCCTATCCATACACCCTCAACCCTCAACCCTCAACTCTCAACATTAAACCCTAATCCCTCAACCTTAATCCCTAATCCATTAACCATAAACCCTATCCATAAACCCTCAACCCTCAAAACTATACATTAAACCCTAATCCCTATCCCTCAACCCTCAACCCTTAAAACTTAAACCTATCCCTACATCCTCAACACTCGACACTATATCTTAAGCCTTAAACCCTCATTCCTAAAGCCTCAACCCTCAATCCTTAAACCTTCAACCCTAAACCCTATCCCTAATCCCTCTACCCTCGACACTCTAACCCTAATCCCTTGACCATCAACCCTATCCCTAAACCCTCAACCCTCAACACTATACCTTAAACTCTAATCCATCAACCCTAAAACCTAATGCCTTAACCCTAAACCCTATCACTAAAACCTCAACCCTTGACACTATACCTTAAACCCTAATCCCTCAACCCTCAACCCTAATCCCTCATCCTTAAACCCTATTCCTAAACCCTAATCCATTATCCCTAAAACCTATCCCTCAACCCTTAACCCTTAACCCTTAAAACTTAAACCCTAAAACCTATCCTTAAACCCTCGATGCTCAACACTATATCTTAAACTCCAATCCATTAACCCTCATCCATAAAGCCTCAACTCTCAATCACTAAACCTTCAACCCTAAACCCTATCCCTAATCCCTCTATCCTTGAAACTCTACTTTAACCCTAATCCCTTAACCATCAACCCTATCCCTAAACCCTCAACCCTCAACTCTCAACATTAAACCCTAATTTGTCAACCCTAAACCCTATTCTGTCAACCCTAAACCCTAATCCATCAACCCTAAATCATATTCCTAAAACCTCAACCCTCAACACTATTCCTTAAACACTAATCCATCAACCCTAAACCATAACCCCTCAAACCTAAACCCTAAACCCTATCCCTAAACACTCAACCCTTAGCACTATACCTTAAACCTTAATCCCTCAACCCTAAACCCTCAACCCTAATCATATTGGCAAGAGACACTACTTTGCATTGATAGGTGTTGTCATTAATGGAAACTAAGATCATCCCAATCATTCACATAACATAATTTATTCATACTGGAAGTTAGAATCCGAATTTGTCTAAGTCTGGGCAGTTAGGAACAGAGAAAGTGATAGGGTCATGTATCTCGGTCCGGATCTCTCTGATGGAAAAGCATGGTTTTCTCTAGATCTAAGGTAGTTGAAAGCATTGTCAAGACACTCTAAATCCAGAGTTTTGTCCTTCGGTGATGAAGGACTCAAAAGATACTAGCTTCTGAGTATCGAGTTTTAGTTTGACAGAACAAATAGTAGAAGAACATGCTGACCTTGTGAATGATCTTAATTCTGGATGTATAGAAGTTGTTTATTGGGCAATTGGTGATGATCAATGATGGTAACTGACATGATTGATGATTTTTGAGTGAAATTTTTGGTCTGCATCTCATATTATGTATGGATTTAGCCGACAGAGCAGAGTACTCAACAAAGGTCTAAATGTTCTTGAAGTCGACTGGAAAAATGATTGTAGATCATGTTGTAGATATATATAGCCAATGGAATTGGATGAGTTGAAGGGTGTATGGTGTGTACGAATAAGGTGTATGTGAGAAGAGCAGAAATCCAATGTGTGAATGAAGGAGGATCAGTAAGAAGAGCAGAGCAAAGATGAAATGTGTAAGATCAATTTTTGCACTTAACCGGAACTAAAACTCTTGCATGGGTAGATGCTATTCATTAGTTCAAAATCTTTGTTATTCTCTTGTAATATTTCTATAGGTAGTGAGCCTCCATTTGAGTAGTGAGCTCTAGGCAGTGAGCCCAAATGCATGTGCATTGCCATTTGTAAAAATACTTTTAACATGGTATTAATTTTTGTGGGTTAAACCCCACCGTGGTTTTTCCCTTAACTAGGTTTCCACATCAAAAATCTTGGTGTAATGTTTTGATTATGTTTCTTCTTTTGTGTTAATGTCATATGCTTTAATGTTTGCATTATTAATCAAATTGACAATAGTGAAAGAAGTTTAAAAGAAAGATTTTGGAGACAACTGATTCACCCCCCCCTCTCAGTTGTTTGGGTTAATTCTAACAATTGGTATCAAAGTAAGGTTCCTTTTAGAAGCCTAATAGCTTGAGGAAAAGATCTTGGAAGAAGTTTTAAATGGGTGCACTCAAAGATCAACTTCAGTTGGCCCTAGAAGACCTTGTTCAGTCTAAAGCAGAACTTAGTAATCTAAGAAGTGAACTTAAAGATGCTGATGATACCATTGAAATGCTAAAAGATAAATTAATGAAATCTATGCAAATGAAAAAGGAGCTACTTCTGCAGCTATCCAATTTACCTGAAGAAAATGACATGAATGAAGCTTTGGAAGGAAAGACAAAAGAATGTGAGAAGTTGTCAAAAGAAATTGTTGTTCTGAAAATTGAAATGGAATTCAGGGTGATGAGGCAAACCAAAGAAAGTGAAGATACGAAGAAAATTAAAGAAGATCTGAATCAAAAACTAAAAGAAAGAATTGAAGAATGTTTCAAATTGGATAGAATAGCTAGCCATCTAGAGTCTAATCTACAAGAAAGTAGAGACAATGAGAGAGAACTTGAAAGACAAATTGTCATTCTTAGAGATGACCTAGAATTTGCAAATGAATATAAGGAGAAGTTCAAGATAAGCTTAGCTAAACTTGAAGCACTACTTGAAGGATAGAAAAAGGCTAATGACAAGCATGGTCTTGGAAATTATATGAAAAAGGTGAAAGCTCCAACTCCAGACAAAGAAATCTTCAACCAAGGAATGGGAGAAACAGAACTAGAAAACCTCTAGTAAGACAACCTAATGCTCAAAGATATCCATCATTCAATGGAAATTGTTTCAATTGCAATAAATTTGGTCATAATGCTACTCAGTGTAGAAGTAGAATAAATCAAAATGGTCCACCCTTCTTCAATCAATGCTTTAAGTGTAAGAGGTATGGTCATAAATCAAATGAATGCAGAAGTTTGAATAATGCTAACAATAGAGGAATTGGCAATTCCTTCAATGGTTACTATTTTGTTTGCAACAGGTTTGGACATATGGCTATTCAATGCAGATCAAGAAGAAATCAATTTTATAAGAAAGGAAATGTTGTGTGCTTTAATTGCAATAAATCTGGTCATATTGCAAGATTCTGCAAAAGTAGGAACAATGGAAGAAGAGGTCTGGTAAACAGAAAATTGGATGAGTAGAGACGGGACAAAGGCAAAGAAAAATTTGATGTGAATGAGACTCAAAATGAAATAAACAAGATATGGGTCAAGAAAACCATTATGAATGACAGTAATGGATCCACAGCAAAATCTGGTGCTAAAAATTCCTCTGGGAATTGATTTGGGAGCCTTGGCTCAGGAGGAGCAGCATTGTAAATCAAATTCCCCCAGCTAGTAAGTGAGTGCCTAGATGTGACACAATAAGAAAAACTACCTTGAATTGATTCAAAACATTTGGAAGGATTTCCAGAAGAAAGGAAGTGATTATGGCAAATTGCAGAGTGATTCATAAAAGACTATTCAAAAATAGAGCAACCAGATGTGCTAGGATAGAGAATTTATTACAAAGGCAAATTAGGTGTTGTGGAGCTTAAAAAGGTCATTCATTCCTCATTTGGAACACTTTGCATCAGGAGAAAACAAGAAGAAAGAAGTGGACAAGCTTAGAGCTAAAGATTTCTCAAGATTTGGAAGCGAGAAAAGGATTTCCAAGCAAAAACCCTAATCTGCATAACAAGATCAATGCTTGATGCAAGCTGTAGAACCAAGGACAGTTTGGATATTTCCAAGGATAGTTTGGATAACTTTTGTGGAAAGGTTTGGAACCTACAAGGAACTAAGTCTAAAATTGCATGTGGAACTTAGACAACTAGAGAACAAGAGGGAAGTATAGAGACAAGTTGAAAGGTATGTTGAGAGCATTGGCCTAACCAAGGAGACAGTAAAGTAGAACAAAGAAAGGATTGAAAAGATGAAGAAAATAATTGAGTAGACTACAAAAGAAAAGGTAGAAAGTGAGTTGGCAGTCGCTTTGGAAGTCCCACCAAGCTCCTCAAGGAAGACAAGGAGTTCTGCAACCCTTGCTGAGCCACTCAAGTCCACTTCCACTAAGAAGCTGGAAGCCACTCTATCTAGTGAAGGAGGGAAAAGAATGAAAACCAAGGACACAAGAACCCACAAGAGCACAAAAGATGATGAGGAAACAGAGATAGATGAAGAAGTGAAAGAAATAAGATCCAAAAAATTTAGAACTTCAAAGACTTCTGAAGACCAACCTTCTAGATGCAATAAGGCCAGTACAAAGAAAGTAACTGGTAAGGTCACTATGACTATTGATGAAATTGTAAAAACAATCACTATTTATGGAAATTTAAAGCCTATCAGATTTTACTATGATAATTTTGATCAAGCAAATAAGAAAATTTTGGAATATACCATTATCATATATTTGAATAAATTCAATAGAGCCTTGTTGGAAATCTTACAAGAACTTCATAAAATTTTAAGGAAAGTACTAGAAATGAGGAAAGAAGCAGCCAAGGATAAAGACATAGAAATCAGAGAGTATGTTCTCTCCACTTTGTGTCCTATGATGACCATAAAAGAAGCAGATAAAATCCTCAAAGAAGTTAAAGATAAATTTAGAAGCAAGGTTTGAATGAACAAACTAATGCTTGGTAAAACTGAGGAAATTGTAAAAGAAATAGAAAAAATCTTGAGAAAGGCTTTAGACAAAGATAAATATTATATTATTTCAAAGAAACAAGCAGAAGAAGTAAATTCTCTAGTTCCAGAACATGAAGTTCTAGAAGGACAAATTAACAAAAGAATTGATGACCAAGGTGCTAATTTAGATCCTCCAGAGTTAACCTATGAGGAGATTAATGTTGGATTTGATTCATCAGATTTGAATGTTGGAGAAGCTCAGGAAGAGGAATAAGTCAATTAGGAGGACATAGAAATGATAGACAAAATAGTTGATGCAGGAGTAACTCCTCCACCTGATCATTCTCGAAAAGGAGATATTGCTACTTTACAAAGCCCTCCAGATCAAGTAGCAAGTGGTGATAAAATAGGAATGAGTCCCTTTGCAGAGAACACAGAGAAAAGTAAAGTAGAGAAAGAGGAAGAAAAAGGAAAGGAAGATAACATAGAAGAAGAAGGTGCAAATGTTGAAACACCTAAAGCAGATACTGAGAAATCTGATGAACTAAAAGATGGTTTAGAAATTGTTGCAAGAGACATTGCAGATGCAGTGAAAAGTCTTCTTGGAAAAGTGGTGATTAAGCTTGATGAGCCTAAACTACTCCAAGGTCTTCCCAATCCAGATGCTCTCTCTCCAATTCAATTGATGAAAATAGCATCATTCACCCAAGTAAAGGCTAGAGAAAAGATGTTAAAGTTCTATATGGAAGACAATGAGCTACTGGGACTTGCAACCAAGATTTTGGAAAAGTTAATGCCTTCCTACTAGAAGAGTCCCTCTGATTCCCCCTCCAAACATCTGAAAAATCTTGTAAGTTCTGTAAATACTCATTTTGAATCTTTTGAGAAGTCTGCGGAGACAAAAGTTAGAAATGAGTATTTGGATAAGAGATTTAGTGAAATTAAGAGTCTAATAGGATATGATAGGACTATACTTACTATTAGTATAAAGAGTGTTCAAAATGCTCTAAGTGATGGAAGTGATATATATAAATTTTGTCTATCCTGGCCCAAAGTAAGTGAGGATATTGAAAAGAAGATAAAGGAACAGGAACTGAAATTGTCAAATCTATCTAATAATTTTGATCCTCTAACTATTTCACCCATAAGTTGGGAATGTCAAGTAATTAGCTTGACTGATGAGATAAAGAGACTTGTTAAAGAGAAAGGAAACATTATGAAGAGAATGTGTGAACTCTGGGAATTGATTGCCCCTAAGTTAGAGACAATGTATAATACCCTATCTGAAGCTCAAACTGTAATTCAGACTAGTGATCCATCAGATCTATCAAAGGCAGAAGCATATTCATTTTTGTTGAGTGGGTACATCTCAATTTTGGATGGAATGAAGAGTACTTGGGCCTCCGAACTTGTGCAAATAAAAACTAGCTTTGCAGACATTCTCAAGTGTATGTAAATAGAACTCAATGATTAATTGTACATATGTGGTAGTATATAGAGAATTTTTGGGGAGTTTTGGCTTGTAGACCCCACCCTTTTCCATTAATGTCAAAGCGGGAGTGAGGAGAAGTGAAAAATGAGGAATCCAACAAAGGGAGAGCTTCAAAACTAATAGAGAAGCACAAGTTTATAGAGTAACGGGAAGCTACATTAGACACTTAGTCATTTTTTACTAAGTGTTGCCATCAACGCCAAAGGGGGAGATTGTTGGCAAGAGACACTCCTTTGAATTGATAGGTGTTGTCATTGATGGCAACTAAGATCATCCCAATTGTTAGTGCCTACACAAACATTCAGGTTTCAGACCTTCATCTATAGGCACCTTTCATAAAAATCCAAAGATTCTAAGTCCCTTGGCCTCTTGAGTTTCATGCATTTACAGTTGTATATACATTGTTGTTTGTATGTACATTTGAAATGTGCAAGTTCAAATGTACAAATGCATATGTGCAAGGCTAGACCCGAAAGAAAATTTGGGGTCCATAGGTTGTATATAGCGCATTGTATGTGCTATATACAAAGGAAATATACAAAGTGTATACAATACCCGGATGCAAAGGACAATTAATTCTGACGAATTTCAGGTTGACGTCTGCGCCTTGTATGTATATTGCATTTCTACAATGTGATATACAAGGAGTTATACAAAGGAGGTAAGATACAAGTTAGACTCGATTCAAATTTCAATTTTCTCCATAATGATTTGAAGTCCGTAGGTTGTATATTGCGTTTGTATATGCAATATACAATGTGATATACAAAGAGAAACACATGCAAGCTGGACCTGTTCCCAAAATCCAATTTGGCTGATAGTCTTTTGAGTTCCACGTTGTATGTATGTTAGCCATTGTATGTTTGCATATAAATCATATATGCAAATGGGATTTCGGCGTGACTTGGCATATCGGTAACTTCGTCCATGCTTATTCCGACGGCCGATGGAAGGATGAAAAAGGCAAAAAAGTCAGCGATGGGGAGATAAAGGGCCTACATGGTAGGTTTCTACTGGCCATTGGATTTTAGCATGAATAGGAGCTGAAGATCTTGGTGATAGATGGGAAATCAACGGTTCTATTTCAAAGATTTCAGCGAAGGATTTTTTTTTCTGCAGCTATTTTTCAAGCGGGAAAAAATTGTAACATGGGAAGCCGCTGCATTCCAAGAAACCATAGGTAGCTGGACCATTAATGGTAGAAGTGCAGAGGTATGGGTCTGATTGACCAGCCAGCTACCACCTTCAAGTGAGAAAATCTTTAGACAGTGGCACACTCCCTGATTCCACCTACTTCTCTCCTCTTTGTCTCCTACTGCATTCAATGTTTTGAGCACCAATCTTGAAGTGTATTGTATCTGGTGAAATTTTGAAGTGCCATGTAATTAATTGTGGAGTGTGCATTCTTCCTATAAAGAGTAGACTGTGTTACTCATTTGTGGTGGTTCAAGACTTGGGCATATTTTTTGAGAGAATAATGAAGATCAAAGTCTTTCTTGGCTGTTTTATCTCTGTTGGAGTTTATGAGTTGCATTTTGAATGCAGGTTGCACATTTTTCAGTTTCATGTTGTGTTTATATGAAAAATGCATTGTTGCATGTGTTTAGCTATTTATCTCCATTTGTTGAATGCATAGCTTCTTTTGAGTCTGGTTGCTAAGGGTTTCTCAGACTCTAGAATACAGATTTATGTATTGTATGATTAATCTTTTCACTTCCATTCAAGGAATGGATTAAATTGTTTTAGGTTAAGTGTGGAGGAGAGTGTATGTCAGTTGGGATACATGTAAGTAGAGGAAGCTAAATACTCAATCTTGGGTGGTGTTTGTAAGGAAAATACCAGTTCTAACCCCTTGAAACTTGAATGTCATGTGCACACCATTCACTTGTATACGTCTAGTTGACTCCTTGCCCTGAGATACACATCAGTCTGCTCCCTGTGTAGTAGTTATGATCCAAAACTCCATGTCTTGCATCCAAAATATAAAAACAAATCATTTCATAATTCCCACCTCTTAGTTGTAGGAGTAGAAATAGGACCCCTGCATACTCTCATACCCAACTAGTTAGATATGTCCAAGAATGTTACCAACCTTGTGATTTATCATGCAAATCTTGGTCAATACAGAAGAGTATTCTGCCTATTATTGTAAAGCTAAATCTTTTTGGCATTGGACGAGTCAAAGATCAAAATCTTTAGCTATAGGGATAGCCCCCTTGTTGTGGCAGAACCAGAAGTGAAGGGGAGGCAGCTCACACAACCTCTTGTATTAGTTGGCTAAATCTGCCTGTGCATTGGAACTAGCAAACCCTCTGCTGATTTGGGAGAAACTCCAACAGATGGCGACTCTACTGGGGACTAGAGTCAAATAGTGTGAAATCATTGCTACATATCTGGATCTTTCATGTGAACAATGGTGCTCTGCTGGTGGAATGAACTAAGAAAAATATTTGTTCTATGATGAGCTTTCATCTGTTTGAAATTTTTATCCTCTTTGGAGAGGTGGCGACTCTGCAAATAAGTTCTCAGTGTACATGAAAGGTTGATGTATGTTGTTGTGATCTAAAATATTATGTTCGAGATTTTAGCATCTAGATGAGAAAAGGTACATGGTTTCTTCTCACTTGTGTTTGTTGTTTTATTACATAAGCTGAATGCCAAGGGACGCCCTAGGTCCTAGACAAACATAAGATGTCTAAGAGTGAAATTTATATGAATCCAAGTATGTATTCACCCATACTCAACCAAGAGGGGGATGAAATGTTGTGTAAAAAAATTGAAGAGATAAAGAATAGGTTGATATCCTTAGAGGCTAGATAGGCTCAGTTAAATAGTAACCCTATTGTGTCTGTAGCCAAAATGCTAAACCTCTTATCATCCCTTTTGATCCCTTATATGACCAATTAGATTTGTCATGGGTTGATTATGAAGTTGAAAGCATGTCTGCTTAGATTTACAATTAGATGCCTAGATTTAGTGGACACAGTATGTGTGATGGGGATGCACATATCCAAAACTTTCATAGCTTTATGGAGAAATTCTCATTTAGAGATGAGGATATGTGGATGAGGTTTTTTGTTAGATCCTGTTGTGCTAGAGCTAGAGATTGGTATTTGAGCTTTCCAAAGAAGTCCTTTGCCTGTTGGGATGAACTTGTTGATTGTTTTAGAAAGGAATTTGCAAGATAACCTACTGATCTTGTTGTAAGATTAATGGAAATTAGAAGACAAGATGAAGAGCCCAGTATTGATTTTAGTCATAGATTTGCAGTTGCCCTTTCACAAATCCCTGAAGACTTCAAACCTGATACTTCAGCCTGCATTGACATATACTTTGAAGCTTTTGAAAAGGGCTCTAGTGCAATGTTGAGGGAATTTAAGATAACAGATGTGTAGATGACATACAAGTTTTTAGAGAATATAAAAAAATGAGGAATGAGCACATGCAGAATTCCCTATCCACGGGCTTTGATGTGAATAGCAGTTGTGTGGCTACAAATGACTAAGTGATCATGGCATCATTTGAAGATAAATGTGAAAATGAAAGTATAGAAGTTGACAATGCTACCATGTTTGAACATAGTGATGCCAACAATGCTCAAATGGCGTGTTCACCAGTGAAGGATGCCAACAGGAGGATCAATGAGGACTCCCACTTCAAGGTTGAGGTATCTAGTTTTGAAAACAAGGATGAGGTTATGGACAACAATGAATACTTGTTTGAATGGGTTTGTGGAGATGATTTTGAGTATTGTGCTCAAGACAGAGAAGAAATAAGCAAACAAAGGAGCAATTCCATGTTTGGATCATTGCTTTTTATTCAGACACATGGAGATGATGAAGAGCAATCAGAGTTTGAAACAAGTGCTAGTGCTGAGTATGATTGTTCTTTATTTGATTATAGTTTTGTTTGTGACACACAGGCTGATACTCCTCCACACAAGGAATTCATTGGCAATGAAAATTCATGTTTGGTTGCCCATGAACCAGCATCATACTATAATGAAGCTGAAATACTTGGATCAACCTTTTTTGATACATATGCTAAGGAGGATCTGTTTAAGTATGGTGAAAATCAAGGCATTGTTTTTTATAAGGATTCTGAATTTCATCCTAATGAAAGAGAAACTAACATATATCATGAAGGTTATTACAGAGAGGTGCCTGAGTCTGATCCTTTCCAGTTTGGTGTAGCTGATGATTGTGTCCATGATGTGCACAAATATGAATGTGAAATCTTTTTATTTGATATGCCATCTTATGATAAAATGAGACCTAATGATCCTAGCTATATGGTGGACTTTGAGTGCTTTCAATTTTCAATCCAGCTAGGAGATCATTATACAATGCATGTTGCTGATATAGATAATGATAGGTGTTATATTTCATATGGGAATGCATTGTTTGATGAATATGACATTCACATGTTGCTTGATGCTGAAGGTTGTTTGCATAAGATTGACAGAGGTAATGATGACAGGAGCAAGCTCAATCAGATGTTTAAATATGCAAATGACAAGGTTTGTTTATGGCCAAACAATGGTAGTATATTTAGGCTTGATCCAGTGAATCCAGATGAAAACAGGGTATTTCACAAAGGAAAATACTGGTTTTTCCTTTTTGGTGGCCTGGGGCTACCAAGTAAATTTTAAAATAGTGTGTTTTGTGATGCAAGTTGGTGCAGTGTCTGACTCTATTACCCAATGGATAAGGGACTAGTCTGCATCCCAGAGATCTATGGTTCTCGCCATGCCTGCAAGAGGCATGCGTCCCCAGACAGAGCCAGTGTTGGTGCCTGCACAAACATTCAGGTTTTAGACCTTCATCTACAGACACCTTTCATAAAAATCCAAAGATTCTAAGTCCCTCCACCTCTTGAGTTTCATGCATGTACCCTTGTATATACATTGTTGTTTGTATGTACATTTGAAATGTGCAAGTTCAAATGTCAAATGCATATGTGCAAGGTTGGACCCGAAAGGAAATTTCAATCGACCTTTGAAAAAGTGAAAAAATCAGTTGCATGCATCTTTGTATGCATATCGAACTTGTATATGCATTTATGGGTATATAAAGGAAGTTGTATCTCGCATATTCTAGGAAAGATTCCTTGCAAAGGAAATGTGCAAGGGTCTTATGCATTCGCCATATGCAAGAAGATCATCAGCAAAACAATATGCATCGGCAGCCAAGCAAAGTGTTCCCCTGATGGCGAATGCACATACAAAGCAAAACATTCAAAGGTTCTATCAGCATGACAAATCTCATTGGCGGACAAGTTCATAGTTTCTCTGACATGCCGATACAACAGATACATGCAAATAGAATTTGGAGCCCACCAGTTGTATGTCCACGTTGTATGTTTGCACATACAAGCTAATATACAAAGCAAAAGCATACAATTCAGACCTGAAGGAGAAATCAAATGCAGCAAAAATAATTTGGGGTCCGTAGGTTGTATATAGTGCATTGTATGTGCTATATACAAAGGAAATATACAAGGTGTATACAATACCCGGACGTGAAGGACAATTAATTCTGGCAAATTTCAGGTTGATGTCCGTGCCTTGTATGTATATTACATTTGTACAATGTGATATACAAGGAGTTATACAAAGGAGGTAAGATACAAGCTGGACTCGATTCAAATTTCAATTTGCTCCATAATGATTTGAAGTCCGTAGGTTTTATATTGTGTTTGTATATGCAATATACAACGCAATATACAAAGAGAATACACATGCAAGCCGGACCTGTTCCCAAAATCTAATTTGGCTGATAGTCTTTTGAGTTCCATGTTGTATGTATGTTAGCCATTGTATGTTTGCATATACAATCATATATGCAAAGGGGATTTTAGCGTGACTTGGCATATCGATGACTTTGTCCATGCTCATTCTGATGGCAAATGGAAGGATGAAAAAGGTAAAATAAAGGCAGAAAAGTCAGTGATGGGGAGATAAAGGGCCTACGTGGTAGGTTTCTACTGGCCATTAGATTTTAGCATGAATAGGAGCTGAAGATCTTGGCGATAGATGGGAAATCAATAGTTCTGTTTCAAAGATTTCAGTGAAGGATTTCTTTGTTTCTGCAGCTATTTTTTGAGTGGGAAAAGATTTCAGCATGCGAGGTCGTTGTATTCCAAGAAACCACGGGTAGCTAGACCATTAATGGTAGAAGTGCAGAGGTATGGGTCTAATTGACTGGCCAGCTACCACCTTCAAGTGAGAAAATCTTCAGACGGCGGCACACTCCCTGATTCCACCTACTTCTCTCCTCTTTGTCTCCTACTGCATTCAATGTTTTGAGTGCCAATTCTAAAGTGCATTGTATCTGGCAAAATTTTGAAGTGCCATGTAATTAATTGTAGAGTACACATTCTTGCTATAAAGAGCAGACTGTGTTACTCATTTGTGGTGGTTGAAGACTTGGGCACATTTTTGGAGAGAATAACGAAGATCAAAGCCTTTCTTGGTTGTTTTATCTCTGTTGGAGTTTATGAGTTGCATTTTGAATGCAGGTTGCACATTTTTCAGTTTCATGTTGTGTTTATATGAAAAATGCATTGTTGCATGTGTTTAGCTATTTGTCTCCATTTGTTGTATGCATAGCTTCTTTTAAGTCTGGTTGTGAAGGGTTTCTTAGACTCTAGAATATAGATTTATGTATTGCATGCTTAATCTTTTGACTTCCATTCAGAGAATGGATTAAATTATTTTAGGTTAAGTGTGGAGGAGAGTGTATGTCAGCTAGGATATCTGTAAGTAGAGGCAGCTAAATACTCAATCTTGGTTGGTGTTTGTAAGGCAAATACCAGTTCTAACCCCGTGAAACTTGAATGTTGTGTGCAAACCATTCACTTGAATACGTCTAGTTGACTCCTTGCCCTAAGATAGGCATCAGTCTACTCCTTGTGTAGTAGTTATTATCCAAAACTCCATGTCTTGCATCCAAACTATCAAAACGAATCATTTCATAGTTCCTACCTATTAGTTGTAGGAGTAGAAATAGGACCCCTGCATACTCTCATACCCAACCAGTTAGATATGTCCAAGAATGTTGCCAACCTTGTGATTTATCATGCAAATCTTGGTCCATAAATGAGAGTATTCTAGCTATTATTTTAAAGTTAAATCTTTCTGTCATTGGGTGAGTCAAAGATCAAAATCTTTAGCTATAGGGATACCCCCCTTGGTGCGGCAGAACTAGAAGTGAAGGGGAGGTAGCTCACACAACCTCCTGTATTAGTTGGTTGAATCTACCTGTGCATTAGAACTAGTAAACCCTCTACTGATTCAGGAGAAACACCAACACCAATCATCCGCATAACACAATTTGTTCATACTAGAAGTCAGAATCAGAATTTGTCTAAGTCTAGGCAGTTAGGAACAGAGTAGGTGATAGGGTCCGGTATCTCAGTCTGGATCTCTCCAGTGGAAAAGCATGGTTTGTTATGGATCTAACGTAGTTGAAAGCATTGTCAAGACACTCCAAATCTAGAGTTTTTTCCTCCAGTGATGAAGGACTCAAAAGATACTAGCTTATGAGTATCAGGTTTTAGTTTGACAGAACAGACAGTAGAAGAATAGGCCGACCTTGTGAATGATCTTAATTCCAAATGTATAGAAGTTTTTTATTAGGAAATTGGTGATGATCAGTGATGGTAGCTGACATGATTGATGATTTGGGAGTGAAATTTTTGGTCTGCATCTCATATTATGTATGGATTTAGTTGATAGAGCAGAGTACTCAACAAAGTTCCAAATGTTCTTGAAGCCGACTAGAAAAATGAATGTAGATCATGTTGCGAATATATATAGCTGATGGAATTGGATTATTTGAAGGGTGTGTGGTTTGTGCAAATAAGGTGTATGTGAGGAGAGCAGAAATCCAAGGTACAAATGAAAGCAAAGCAGTAAGAAGAGCAGAGCAAAGATGAAATATGTAAGATCAGTTTTTGCACTTAACTGGAACTAAAACTCTTGCATGGTAGATGCTATTCATTAGTTCAAAATCTCTATTATTCTCTTGTAATATTTCTATAGATAGTGAGCCTCATTTGAGCAGTGAGCTCTAGGCAGTGAACCTGAATGCATGTGCATTCCCATTTGTAAAAATACTTTTAACAGGGTATTAATTTTTGTGGATTAACCCCCACAATGGTTTTTCCCTTAACTGGGTTTCCACATCACAAATCTTGCTGTCAAATGTGTTGATTATGTTTTTGCTTCTGTGTTAATGTCATATGCTTTAATTCTTGCATCATTAATCAAATTGACAATAGTGAAAAAAGTTTAAAAGAAAGCTTTTAGAGACAACTGATTCACCCCCCACTCTCGGTTGTTTGGTTTAATTCCAACAAATCCCTCATCCCTAAACCCTCAACCCAAGACACTATACCTTAAACCCTAATCCCTTACCCCTAAACCTTAAACCCTATCCCTCAACCCTTAACTCTTAAACCTTAAACCCTAAAACCTATCCCTAAACCCTCAACCCTATACCCTCAACCATATACTTAAGCCCTAATCCCTCAATCATCAACCCTATACCATAAACCCTAAAGCCTACACCCACAAATGCTCATCCCTAGACCATATTGTAGACAACCAAAATTGACTCATTATCATTAGTATCAAATATCACATTACCTAGCATTTGCATTTGTCTAACACACTTGAAGCAAAATCCCTTGGCCATCTAAACCCTTATTCCTTCTATTAATTAAATGAATTTATATATATTTAATTAATTCATTAGTTATTTCTTCTAAGCCATAATTAAACAATCTTTAATTATTTAATTATCTCTATTTCTATCTATTTTAGTTAAATAAATTTTATTTATTTAATTAAAAATCCTTTCACAAACCCACTTCCCAAATTAATTAAATATTTTTATTTAATTAATTTCTCTTATCATTTAACATAGCCAACATTTGAGCCTCTTTCATTTAAAAACATAAGTGGTACTACATCTTTTATTTAATATCTTTCACATGTAGTACTTTTTATGTACAAGGTCACACATAAGCCCTATCTTCTCTCCACTTTTCATCTTCACATTCACCTATGCCTATCCTTTAATTCTAGCCATTCACATAGCCACCAAATCTCCACTATTGATTGATTTTGGTTGAGGTCTATATAAACATCCATTTCATTCTATACCACATCAAAGCAAACATTTATAGCATCTACATTATCATCCTGAGCATATTGAGCACTTGAGTAGTTTAACATCCATTGAGCTTATTTTCATTTTCATTAGCATCCATCCATTATAGCAGCTTTGATCTTCATAAATGTTCATTGTTGAAAAAGCAATCCACATCTCCTACAAGGAATCATACAATCTAGGTGACATTGTTTTTAATTTGCAATGTGTTTGATTTCATTTAGATTGGATTCTTTGATGATAGTAGGATTAGGGTTTCATGGCTATGCTTGATCTTACTAACCTAATTTTTTATCTATCACATTTTGGTACACCCGGTGGGACCCACGTCCTTGATTAACTCTGTTATTTGAAGTTGTTTTTTGTGAAGATCAGATTTTCTTAGCACTTATGGCAAGTTTCAGTCACTTCTGAGTGAAAACCAGTCGTTGTCTGAGTATACGCGTCACTTTTAGGCCAAAATGAGCTGCTTCTAGCATTTTCTAGATTGCTTTTGACTGAATAGTGGTCGCTTATTGTCTGTTTTGCATCGCTTATATGCTAACAATGATTGCTTATGTTTTTATTGGCATCACTTTTAATCTGATAGTAATCACTTTTAGACATCCGGATCACTTTCTGCGAAACTAGGGTTTGCTGTTTTATCTTGTTCTTTTGCAGATCTGAGTCACTTATGGTCTATAATCAGTCACCTTTTGCCTCTTTGCATTGTTTTTGAGCTTTATTTGTTTGGATATGGGTTTACTAGCATTGCTTCTGATCTATGACATTTCTCCTGCCTCAGAATAGAGATCAATTTTAATCAATAGTTGATTGCCTCTAGTAACTGTATCACTTTTAGTCTTTATCATTTGCAGTCTAGTTTCTTGGCTACTAATTGGGTATTTGTGTAGCATCTTATCGATTGTCCAAGAAAAGGAGGATATCAATCTACTAACATATCTGTTGCATCTCCAATCGGTCCAAGACTTGTGATTTTTCACTAACTTAGGAACATTTGGGCTTGGTGCTTTAAAAAAATCATTGCTTGCTCTGTGTTTGATTTATCTTTCTTGATTGATTGAATATGCATGTTTGTAACCCAAATTTAATAGCAAAAGTATCCTCTCCCCTTGCCTATCAAATGGATATTGGGTGCATGAGAACTTGTTATTATCTTTAGAGGGCCTTCCTCCTCGATGTGAGAAGGGGTATGACCCAAGCAGTAACGAACTAAAGCCAAGTCCTTCCAAACTGCTATATAAGTAAAGTGTTTGTGTAGAAAGCCACAAACAATGGGTGTTGTTGTGTTATACTAACAGCCAACCTCCCCCAAAACCCTCCAAGGCGTAACCCTTGAAGGCTGGGAGACTCCATAACGGAGAGTAGCACTATTGCACATATAGTCACCTGAATGGATGCCCTTATCAACAACTTTGTGTAGTAGCCAAAAACCCTCTATTTGTTGATACAAAAGGTGGGACCTTTGAAGCCACCTTGATTCATGTGGTTCTTAGTATAGATAGTAGGGACAATCCTAAGGTTCAGTAGGGGGACGAGCCTTGGGAAACCCAGATCTTGGTATGCGTGAGAAGTGTGTGTTGTGGAGAGGAGCTGGTGCTACAAAGATCCTAAAGCTATTCGCTTTGAAGAGGCATGCCCAGGGGACTCAACAAATATAGTCCTTTTCTAGCCTAGGTTGTACAAGTTTGTGATTGTTGTGAGTGTGAGTGATTGAAATTACTATTTTCTTGTCAAAAACACCATTCCAACTACATCCTCTGACAGACATAGACTGCTTTTGAGCCTAAATTGACCGCTTACAGACAACTAGATCACTTTTGAACAATAGTTAGTCACCTTTTGTCCAAACTAGATTGCCTTTGAACAGAAGTTAATCACTTTTTTCCTGAACTGCATTGCCTTTGACCAACATACAATCACTTTTGATTCAACACTATGCACCCTTGCAAAACTAGCTCACCTCTGGTAAATGTTGTCACCTGTTATCTGAACTAAACTAGATCGCTTTTGAGCTATCATTAGTCACTTTGGATCCTTTTGGATTTGCATTTGAGCTATTATCCATCGCTTCTGGCTAAACAACAACAAAACTTAGGATCTTACCCAAATCTACTACATTTCCAGATTGCTTAGCTTCAGCACCAACTTTTAGACTTGTCTCTAATCATTTGTAGATACTTAAACTTTGTCTCCAACTTTGAGAATACCAACTGATTGGACTTTATGCACTCTTCATCCTCTTGAGACCCCAAAAAAGAAACATCAAACATCAACCAACTCATCCAACAACAGAAAAACATCACCTTTTGGCTTCACTTAGCCTCAACAACATCAACAAAATAACAACAACCATCCTTTCCATTGAGTGTGTGAGCTATCCTCTAGGGAAGTTTAACCAAGAAACCAAGTAACCAAACAACCAAGCAACCAAGCGACCAAGCAACCAAACAACCAAGAACCAAGCAACCAAGCAACCAAGCAACCAAACAACCAAACAACCAAGCAACCAAACAACCATGCAACCAAGCAACCAAACAACCAAGAAACCAAGCAACCCAACAATTGACCAACCATCATCTTTTGGGTCTCAACCTTGACAAGCCAAGTCCAACTTTTAACATAAACCATCATGCCTCAAACTAGGAGCCAATATAGAGCTAAAATGGAAGCAAAATTGAGAGCCGATATGGAAGCCAAAGTGCAACAATCCTGATCAACACCTCTTAAAGATGCGACTCAATTTACAACTAGTATTCCTTCTTACATGTTTGTACCTAAAGGATACACTATTGGACCATCATCTTCACAACAAGTGCAACCTCCAACATTTTCTGAAGCCTATGAAGAGCAATCCCAAGAGGATTTATCCAAATTTAGAGATACACACATATGGGATCATGTTGAGAAACTCATCCTATCTGATCCAGACCGTCATTTTTTGCAACTAGCCCGCATGGGAGCCAAACTACCAAGTGATTTTGATTTATCTTCCATCTGTAAACCAGATTCAAGCACTCCCATTATTGTTGCACAAAGACCCTACACCATCGCCGCACCATTTTAGGACATGTCTATCCAACCTCATCCATATTCCAACCCATCTCTCTCATTGTATATTGCGGCACCATCAAGCCCACCACAAAAGGAATACTCTGTTGAACCTTTGCTAACACCATTCGAAATGCTTCCTTTCCAATCACAAAATTTGAGTTTTCCACCTTTCCATGTTCCACAACACATTCCTACATCTACCATGACCATATCCATGCCCTAAATATCCCAAGTTGTCCATGTTTCGCAAGTGCCAACTCCATAAGTTTCACAACCTTTACCAACTTCACAAGTGCATCAAGCGTCACAAGCCATTCCAATAACCCAATTTTTGCAACCATTGCACATTTCTACTCCCATTGCATCACATGCGGAGACCATATCCCATACTCATACACCTAATATCCCCAACATGGTTACTACCATTTCCACGAATCCATCCCATCTCCCATATAACCCCACTATTAGCCTAATTGACATGAGTGAACTGCCACCTACATCACAAGCATATCCCAACACCACGGCTTCTTATGTTAATCAACTTACATCGCATTCTCCACCTTCGTATAATCCCTCACAGACCATTAATCCATCCTATGCAACCCAAGGCTTACCCATTGTCACTCAACACATGTCGCATACTAACCCTCATGATGTCCATAATACTTCATCTACCAGTCCTCATGTTGTCCATACCACAAACCCAACTATTCATCCTTCTTCTGCATGTACCAACCCATCTATGGTATACTATAATCCAAATCTGAATCCCCAACCATTGACCAACATCAATCCATCTTCTACATCCCATGTGATGCAAACTCCTAGAGATAATCCATCTCATTACACCCAACAACCACTTGTGTCTTAAGGACAACAATCTTTAAATACATATGTGTCCTATACCAACCCTTCGACATATAATGTGAGCACCCAACCCCAACAAACGGTCATGCCCACTTACATTCTGCAACAACAACCACAATATACATAATACTATACTCCACCTCCACACCATCAACCCCTTGTGCAACAACAATAGTTATCTCAAATGGATGTTGAATGAATGATTAACAAAGTAGTGGGACAAAACAAGAAAACATTTTCCTTGGGGGACATATTTGCTTACTCATTTGACAACTCACTCCATATGATACCTTTCCTACCACACTTTGAAATTCCACAATTTGACAAGTATAAAGGGAAAGGAAATCTAGATGACCATCTTAGAGCATTTTATGTTGCATGCCTTGATGTCACTCAAGATGATACATATCTCTTGCGATTATTTTCCTCGAAGATTAGCAGGACAAGCTCTTGAGTGGTTCTCTCACTTACCGCCTAGAATTAAGACTTTTGCGGAACTGGAAAACTATTTTTGGTCCCATTTTCCTTTAACATTGAACATGAAGTGACCATGAATGACCTTGTCAACAACAAACAACACAATGGTGAAGATTTTTCTTCATTTACACAATGATGGCGTAACGTGGCTAGCAAACTATCGTGGCAAATACCTGAGAAACAAAAGCTTGATATATTTGTTCAAAATCTTCATCCTGAGTTGTCCTTCCAATTACAACTGCAAAGTGCTAGCACCTTTGATGAGCTTATATCCAAGGGAGCCACTATTGAATGTATGTTAATTGGTAAGGGAACTATCAAGATTTTTAGAGACAATAAAGACAATTCCCAATCGTCAAATGATGGATCCCATTTTTAGAACAAGAACAAGAATGTTGTCAATGACGGAGTTGTAGATGCAAAGAACATCCAAACAGTGAAAGGTCCTATCAACCTACAAGCTACATCTCCAACTAATCCACAACCTTTCCAATGAAACCGACAATAAAGACAAACTTCAAATCCTTGATGACCATTTACTCCCTTAGGAGAACCTATGGAAGTTATCTTTCATAAGCTTTTTCAAGTAGGAGATATCATATTACCTGAAGCACCACCTAATGGTGAACCAGTCTTTAAAGCTCCTTGGTACAAATAAAATGAATATTATGAATATCATAGAGTCAAAGGACACAAAACCAATGGTTGCATGCACTTAAAACATGTTATTGAAGATTGCATTGATCAAGGCCTCATTAAAAACACATTGCCAGCCTCACAGCTAGCCCAACAATCAACATCAAACTATGATCTAGATTCTTTCAAGAATCCACTTCCGTCTCATGACAAGACAAGCAACGCCCATGCTAGTGATATCATCCACGATTGTCCATATTGACCATGCCCGCATTTCCAGCATCATAATCCAAGGCAAAGCACCTGATTACGCTATCACTACCTGAAGAGGCCGTGTTACAATTCAAGGAGTACCTATCCATCCTCCTTGACCATCTTCTGGCTATAACATCCTTGATCACCTTGGTAAGACACCCACACATATTTCCATCCTTGATTTGATTCGCATATCCCTTGCCCACAAATCTATCCTTGACAAAGCCTTACAAGAATCTTTAGTGCCCAATGATATCGATACCACACAATTCCAATCTCTTGTAGCTAGCATTGTAGCCCCTTGCCATCTCACTTTTTCTGACAAAGATCTTTGTCCATCCATGCACCCATCACATAATGAAGCCCTCCACATTGAAGTGTTTGTTAAACAATGCCATATCAAATGAATCTTAGTAGATGGTGGAGCTGGTCTTAACATATGTTCCTTAAAATTAATAAAACAATTGGGATATTTTGAGAAAGATGTTGACACCTCTAAGGTTATTACTATCAAAGCATATGATGATGCTGAGAGAAATACTGAAGAGATTATCCATTTACCTATTCAAGTTGGTCCTGTCACTACTGATGTTTGTTGTCAAGTCCTTGATATTGATCTTCCTTATAACATCATCCTTGGTCATCCATGGATCCATGCCCTTAAAGCAGTTCCTTCCACTTGCCATCAATGCCTTAAATTTCCACACAATGGTGTTGAAGTTGTTATCTATGTTGATTCTAATCCTTTTGAGTTTTGTCATGCTTTTCAAGATAAATATCATAGCCCCAACCATATTCCTATCAAAATTGAAGCCTATCGATCGTCATCCTATGTTGATCCATCCACTTTATTGGAGCCATCATCTAGAAAAGCCACTTCAAATTTCCATATCAAGTACACTGATCATGGTCTGGGTGAGTATACACTCCAAGCCTCTCCATCTGTATCCGTCTTTGATATAGAAGCTGGACCTTCTTTGGTAGGAGAGCCCGCTAGCTCCAACTTCATGATCTCTACCATCCCTTTGTCCCTATTTGATGATGAACTCAAGTCTAGCTCCCAAAACACTCCTAGTCCTGTTGTTGATCGCATGGTTCCCCAAGGTAAAGATGTTGGTCACTCCTCCATCCATTCTAAATCCACCGTTTCTCATCAAAAACTCCATTCTACAACCCAGAAGTATGTAACCGTACATCTTCCATCATCTGACTTACCTCCACTTCTCCCAACTCTTAAACTTACACCATCAACCTTATCTCCCTATCTTCCCCTTTCACCATCTTATAAGTTGCAAAAGCATGTGACCATTCACCTTCCACCATCTGATTTACCTCCACTACTTTCAACTCCAAGTATCCCTCCATTTTCCTTGCCTCCATTGTTACCAACACCTAATTATCCATTTATTCACAAGCACCCTTCTAATGCCAATCATGGCCAACACATGCACATGTTGCCTAAACATAAAGCTTCCACTCATTCCACCAACTCTGCCTCCATCAAACCCATGGGATTCAAAAATAAAAATTTGGATGCCTCAACCTCAAAAGATAAAAGTCCTCTTAAAAGTTCTAAAGATCCTCATGCATTAGGGCATCAATCCAAAGAATCAAATAAACATCTGCCTAAAAAGCTATTTGAGCCCATAACTCCACAAGAAGAGTTCAAGACCAAAATGGTCTAGGTTATTAAGCAAACAAGCAAGCAAGATGAATGAGGCATCCTCATTCTCCTTTTCTAAGAATCCCAACCATCACCTTCCATCTCCATGCCATTCCATTCAAACCTCCCAAAAGGAAAGCAAAAATCATAAAAATATTAAGTCTATGTGGGTTCCTAACCACTCCATCGTCCATCTCATAAGCAAACATCTCCTCCACTTCGTCCACTACCCTTTCCATCCAAAGCTTTACTATTTATCGGTGTGTACAAATGTTGGTCATGATTCCTTTCCATTCTGCAACATTCCCACATATCTCCATCACCTCATCCTTCATCCATTCTCCTACATATCTTCCCATCATCCTATCCCTATGGACCATGCTTTTGCATAAGCCTTCCATTTATCCTCCAACTTTCTATAATCCACATCATAATCCACTATCCCCATCCATCTATCCTTTCATGACCTTTTTATAATCCATATCATAATCCATTAGCCTATCCTTGCATGAACCCTTCATAATACACTATCTACTTAATCCATCTCCCTCTCATGCAATCCAATAGCCAACATATATGAGCATAATGACATTTGACAGGGTCTGAGCAATGACATCCATCTTCAATGGGACTACCAACATCCATTGAGCTAAACACTTGAGTCCCTCCTATCCATTACCATGGTGAAAACTTGGCAAACAAGCACCATGCGTAATTGTCGTGCATATCCCCCCAAAAAAATATCCAATAGTGAAAACCACCTTGTGGCACTTTGGATGATCAAAAATATTTATAGTATAAGATAAATAATTCATCCTCTGGTGAAAACTTGGCAAACAGGCACTATGTGTAGAGACCAACTTCCATCATCCGCTTCGCTTGTTTGATTACTATTTTTCCACTATCTTACCTACATAATCCACATCATAATCCACTTTTCATCCTATATAAACATCGCTAGCCCATTATCCTTTATTCATCCATAAATAAAAGTATTTTTTCTTTCCATCGCCTTAGCTTTGCTAGCTTTCACAGTTTGGACTCCATCGAGGTAAAGACATCATTGGGCATCTTAGTATATTATTTGCATGAACACCATCAGCCGTAGCACATTCCTAATAAACTTCATCCCACCCTGGGGGCACTTGTTGAACCTTGTTTGGAAGTGGATATCCGTAGCTTTAGCTCATGACCCAGCAAAAAAGCAACTTTTAACACAACACACAATCAACTTCGTAATGTAGAAAACATAATCCAACTTCAAACATTGTAAATGTCTGCAACCAAAACCAACAACGCGACAATCCCTCAAATATTCTCAACAATCCAAAAAAAATAATCAAAACATCACAACAAAGCAATCCAGCACAATAAAGTTGATCTTTGACATCAGTAAGAACTACATCATAGCTCTATCGTTAAAGCCTTGATCCCGTGGATATAGGGTATGTAGGCAATCTGAGATGTGAAGGAAGCACTCTGATTCAGGCAAAGATGATAGTCCTTCAATTCTTCCATCTTTTCCCTTTCTTCTAATCATCTCTCGATCATTCATCTCCCTTTCTTCTATCTTTCATCACTTACATCATCAATAAACCTAGAATTACATATTCATCATGTCTCACCACCATCGTAACGTGCTTTGATCCCGTGGACATAGGGTATGTAGGCAGTCTGGTATATATGAAGGAAGTATTTAGTATGCAAGCACTAATGATACATCCCATCTTCATCTTCTTTCATCTTCCATCTTTTTCTCTTTGACCCGCTCAAGCAGAAGCAAACTATGTATCAGAGAAAGCTCACGCACCTTACCCAATCAGTGATTAGCCAAAAGCTATTTGTCTGCATGCCTTAAGCCAACATTTGCTATAGCATTTTATCAACTTTCCTCTTAACAAGGCGCCAACTTAAACCCATCTCAGAGTACCTAAATTTAGCAAGAGAACATGATGACAGTATCTTTTGTTTTATCTTTTGTCCCTTTCCTATGCCTAATCAAGACTGCCTTGATCTATCATATCTTGGTATGTTTTGATAAAGTACGAAATGGGGCATGGTCATATTGATTTCATATGTCGTGTCTGTGGGATGATCTTATTCTCTTCCTATGTGTATTGGTATCTTGTATGTGTTGGGATTAGCATCTTACATACCAATATCTCTAGCATCTGAGAAGCTAAACAGTCTCTTATGCATTTGAGACTATTCTATGCCAAGACTAGCTCCCTACATATAACCAACAAGGTGTCACTATGTGTAGTGGAGATAAGCTCAAACCATTGCTTGTAGCATCAAAGTCCATCTCAGAACACTAGCTACTATTCATATCTTGTGTATGTTGGTTCAACATCTTAACCTCATGCACTTAGATAAGATTGTGGTATGTTGGTCTTGCATTGGATATCTCGACACCTTGGTCTTCTATACCCTGGTGCATAACATCCATATGCTATATCAAACATAAGGATTGCATTTCTTTTTCAAATTTTGAGAAATTACTTTCAAATTTGCCATATCATTTATCCATTCCATCTTACACTGATATGGTTCTCAACCAAGATCAATCTTTCCCTCCATCTTCTTTCTGCATTCCTTGCCCTACAAAACGAGTGTGTTAGACATGCATATATCCATATCCATCATTATCATTACCATTTACATACTTGCATCTACATAATAATCATACATTACCATTAGCATAAGTTATTTCCATTATTACCATTTGCATATCCATATCATTTACATAGCTCATACAAATACCAAAAAAAAAATGCATAGCATAATACCATTAGTGCATCCACACTCATCACACCATCATATAGAACCAAAGCCATCATATATATTTATATATCACATATGTCAATATACAAGTGTCTACAAGTACAACATGGGCTATCTATAAGCCATCAAAGAATGTATGTACAATCAGCTCATATGCCTCATCATGATACAATAATATACAACACAACGAGGTAGCCCTAGTGACTATTGGCAGCTCCCTTGCCCTGTCCTCCACCGCCAGGTCCTGCACATGGTCCCCTATCTCTAGGCGGTCCCATCAATGAAGCCACAGACTATGATCCACCTGTCCTCCATGAAGCTGATGCTCCTGACCTGCTCCTATAGCTAAGTTGTCTCTGCTCCATAGGCACTGTTCCATGATATAAGCCCCTATAATACTCTGTCTCACCCTGCACTCTCCTCAGCTCACCCTGTGCTTGAGTCAACTATGTAGATAAGTACATTGTGGCCCCATCTATACCCAATGTTACCACTACTCTATCCTACTCTACTCTCATAGCCTATAATTACTGCACAGCTGTGTCTCTCTCCATCCTCACCATCTGCACCTACTGCACAACTGCATCTCTCTCAGCTCTCATAATATGTACCTGCTATAAAGCTATATGTCTCTCTACTATCACTAGCTGCACCTGCTGCATAGATGCATCCCTCTCTCTAGTCATCCTCACAAGACTACCATCACCTCCCTATGCTCTCACCTGTAGCTGTTCTTGGTATGCATGTGCCTATGCTCTAGCATGTTGTAAACCTATCACCAGCTGATGAGGGTCTAGCTCCACTCTCCTCATCCTCATCTGAGCCCTCTGTCTCCATCTCCTCTCCTCCCTAATCCACTATCTCAACTACTGCATACTGACATCATCATCCCCTATCATCTGGGATGCTAACTGTGCCAATACCTGTGCCTGTCCCTGCACCTGTCCCTGAACCTGTATCCCTCAAGCTACTATCACAAGCACCTGTGTTGGTGGAACTCATTGCCATCTCCTCCTAACTGGCCTCTCCATCCCATTTTCTCTGATCTCTCCAACCCTTGTCAGCCAAGTCAGTCTAGCTGTCACCTAATAAGCATCATAATCTGGTAAAGTCCCTGGATCTGTAGGACCCTATCTCCATGGCCATATAATTGACCCTAGTCCATCCCTCTTTGCCAAAGCCATGTCCACTACAATCTTAGGCCCCCAATCAAAAACCTCCTGCCATGCCCTCCCAAAAATGGCATCACCTACTGGAACACCCTGTGGCAATCTGAACTGTCTCAACACCCTCTCGGGCAAATACTGCTCTATTATATATCTTTGATGACCAAAAATATACCTAGGTTGCCTCGCACAGACAAGCTCTGCATCCTCCTCATCCCATTTCTTGCATGCTACCCAGGGCCTCCACACAAACCTGTACACCTCATCGAATGTCCGCCGCTAGTATACAACCCCTCACTGCTGCCAATAAGTCAGAGTTCCCCTATACATCCTAGCATATGGCTCTCCTACTACTCTAGCCACCCATCCATCTGGCCTAGTCACTGGAATATGCTCATAAGCCCACACATGCAACACCATAACTCCAGCTGACATACTAGCCCTGAACATATAGGCACAATCATGAAGATAATGATATAACTACCCTAGTACACACTCAGCCCAGGTATACCTCATCCCATAGGTGAACATCCCCTCCATCACTATCTCCCATCCAACTGGAAAGCCTCTCGCTCACCTATCTCCAACTAGCCATCTGATAATAGCCGCCACTACCCGCTGCAGCCTATCATATCACTCCTCCATCCTCATCATAGGAATCTCTAACCCCTCAGCCCCAATGTTTGGAGTCTCGAACAATCATCTGAATGCAGCTAGACCCATATCAGGATCATAGTCTACCCGGTCCCCATCAATAGGAACTCACAAAATCTAGAACACATCCTCTAAGATGATGGTCACCTCTCCTGTTGGCAATAAGAATGAACTATGCTCGCTCTTCCATCTCTCAACCATTGACGTCATCAGTCCTCGATGTGCTTGCACTGGCTCTAATCTTGACACATGCTCTAATCTGAGGATCTCTAGCACTAGCTGCTCCTCTGCATCCAACAATCTCACCAACTGCAAATCCCTAGGGTGTGGCTCTCACGATAACAATGGTTGTAATACATCTTGCATCATTTCACTCACTCTATCAGTCCTTGTGCTCTCAAAATTGACTTTTGCCTATTATCCCTGCATATATCTCTTGCAAGCAACTCATTTTTCTATGTACGCCTACTTGTTGACCATAAGAGAACCAATTACCCATATGCACATACTTTTAGCCTATATGCGATATCTTTACCATATGCATGTGACTGCTAACTATTAGCAAGCTCTACACCTACATGTGCATACTTTTAGCCTATATGCGACCTATTTACCATATGTGTCAACCTATTCTTTGCATGCGAGGTTTATCTATATATATGTTCACTTTTCATCCATAAGCAACCTATTCTAGCCATATGCACATTTTTCCTAACTATTTGTTCTAGCCAATCGCAAGTGAGTTATTTCGCCCATATGCAACTAAGCTGCACCTATAAGCAACCTCAACTACCTTAAGCGACTTGTTTTCTGACACAAGGGACTTGCCTTGCCCATCCTATAACCTAGTCGCTTCTAGTGATATGTGTGCATTTATGACACCTCTAGCCTATCAAAATCATGCTTTTAGCAAAAGTTTAGCTACATACCGGTGCGCCTACTCCCTTTGGTCACCCATACATCCTCACTCGCTCGACACGATGATCTCTATGTGGAATCACCATCCTAATAGCTCTCCAACTCTCATCGTCTAAACACCCTAAGGAGCTCTAGATCTCTCTAGCTTTCTGAACACAAATGAGCACAAATGAGCCTATTTTCCCTTGAAGGTCCTATATATAGCCCATTCCTGACCCCTAATTCTTCCATTCCATCCCACTTTCTCCCTTCCAACCCCCATTTTCTTCGTGTCCACCTTGTTTCTAGCTTTCCATGTTATCGTGAGCCAACCCAACTTTTCCTAGTTAGCTTGGTTTACCTCTCGAGGGGGCATCACCCCACTAGTTACACTGGGGCATAACCTTGTTTATCAAACAATTATTGTATCTTCTTTGACACAACACTCTAACAAAGATTATATCAAAGAGGGGAAAATGTAGACACCCAAAATTGACTCATTATCATTAGTATCAAATATCACATTACCTGGCATTTGCATTTGTCTAACACACTTGAAGTGAAATCCCTTAGCCATCTAAACCCTTATTCCTTCTATTAATTAAATAAATTTATATTTATTTAATTAATTCATTAGCTATTTCTTCTAAGCCATAATTAAATAATCTTTAATTATTTAATTATCTCTATTTCTATCTATTTTAATTAAATAAATTTTATTTATTTAATTAAAATTCCTTTCACAAACACACTTCCCAAATTAATTAAATATGTTTATTTAATTAATTTCTCTTATCATTTAACATAGCCAACATTTGAGCCTCTTTCATTTAAAAACATAAGTGGTACTACATCTTTTATTTAATATCTTTTACATGTAGTACTTTTTATGTACATGGTCACACATAAGCCATATCTTCCCTCCACTTGTCATCTTCATATTCACCTATGCCTATCCTTTAATTCTAGCCATTCACATAGCCACCAAATTGTTGATAACTGAGAGGGGGGGATGAATTAGTTATCCTAATCTTGCTTTAAATTCAAACACTCAAATCCACTTTGTTATTCAATAGCATAGTAATTAATCATTCATGAAAGCATAAAGAATAAACACTAGAGTAGATAAACATCAACACATGAGACACCAAGATTTTGACGTGGAAAACCCGGTTAAGGGAAAAACCACGGGGTGATTAACCCAAGGATTATTCTCTATTAGAAGAATAAGAAAAAGATGCCACATGCCAATTAGGGCTCACTGCCCGAGCACACTACTCACAAGGAGGCACACTGCCTACAAGAGACACACTGTCTACAAAGTGATAAGAATCACAAACTTGAACTGGAGATAGACATCTTCACCATGCCTAGATCAGTTCCATTTAAGCCTAAAAACTCCTGCTCTACCTTTCACACTTCTCTTTGCTATATCACTCACATCACCACAAGACACACTTCAAAATAAATTCACAAACCCTTACTTATACAAGGCATCGACTTAGGAACAATAATCTAAGTCGGCAAACATCTACAAGATCATTCGCAAGACATGTAATACATCTGGTCGGCCTGTCTCAGGAAGAACACCAATATTCACGGTTATTCTTCAAATGAAAACTCTAACTTCAATGCGGACCGCCAATAAAAATAGAACACGATCCAAAGATCACCAAAATCTTTCCTGATCCATCAAGAACATCCGCACTTTATCAGCTTACTGGAATTCTTTTGTTCTTCATCTGGAACTTCAAGAACACAGTCTGTCATCACTGTCATAATGAAAAAGGTTCTTCCGGACCTCCAAATCATTCACAAATCTAGTTGTCACTTCACATTAACTTTTTCAACACTCCTTCAAATCTGCAAAATGAGATAATGTAATTCCAGATCTCACCGGACAAATCTGTGACACTCTATCTCCACTGAACACCTGCCAGAACCGGTTCTACACAAATAGTCATAACTTCTTCATATCTTTATGTGGGCCTCTAAAATCTTAACTGGAGCATCTCAAGACTCATATCTACAAACCCTTTAATCCACATCCTCTGATCCTCAACCTATTGAGTACTTTTGCCTTCTTCTCATCACTGTTCTTCACTATTCCTGATGGAGACTAGTTTCCTCAATAACCTCAGCACACAGCTCATCCAATCCTTCTTATCAATGCAATATGAGTATGTTGACATCAATGGCAACACTGGTTAACCTCATACTTGCAACAATCTCCCCCTTTGTCATTGATGGCAACATATGATGTGAAAAACCATCAAGACAAGAACTTCTCCTTTCTGTCATAGCTCCCCCTATCAGTAACAAATCTTCACATGTCTTCTCTTCCTTTACTGCTCCCCCTTTGATCATCAACCACTTGTTTTTCACATGTCTTCTCTCCCCCTTTGAGATCAATGGCAAAGGGCTCATACTTGCAACTCTAACACATCAAAATCATACCAGCTGCTCCCCCTTAGTAGCAGCTCCCCATCATCAATCCAGATCACAAGATATGACTGTGATATCCACCAAACTGATCCACATCAGTGCATCCTAGTTCATCACCAGAGGGGCCATGACCCCTAACTTCTCCCTGAGATACTCAAAAGAGTCCTTGGGAAGAGGTTTAGTAAAAATATCTGCAAGCTGATCCTTGGAGGGCACATACTCCAATCTGACTTCACCCTTGTTCACTTGTTCTCTCAAAAAGTGAAATTTGACAGATATATGCTTGGTCTTAGAATGCAATACCGAATTCTTAGAAATGTTTATTGCACTTGAATTATCATAGAAAATTGTGATAGGCTCTTCATATTCAACTTGAATATCTCTTAGCATTTGCTTCATCCACAAAAGTTGAGTGCAACTACCTGCTGCTGCAATGTATTCTGCTTCTGTTGTAGACAGTGATATTGCTTCTTGTTTCTTGCTTAGCCAAGAAACCAACTTTTTTCCCAAAAAGAATGCTCCTCCACTTGTACTCTTCCTATCATCCACATCTCCTGCCCAATTTGCATATGTATATGCATGAAGAGAAAAGCCATGATCTTTGGGATACCATAGGCCATACTCAAATGTTCCTTTCAAGTACCTAAAAATTCTTTTGATTACCATGACATGAGATTCTCTGGGATCAACCTGGAATCTCGCCACAAGACCAATAGCCTGCATTATATCTAGTCTAGTCTGAGTGAGATACAGTAATCCTCCAATCATTGATCTATACTTAGTTTGATCTATCTTAGGAGAGTCATCATCTTTGTTCAACTTACATCTGGTAGCCATAGGAGTGTTCATAGGCTTTGAATCTTCCATTCCAAATTTCTTCAAAAGTTCTTTCACATATTTAGTCTGAGAGATAAAGATTCCTTTCTCTATCTGAGTAATTTGCAGACCTAAGAAGAAATTCATTTCACCGAGCATTGACATTTCAAACTCACTTTTCATTTGATTTGCAAAGGTTTTACACATACTGTCTCTTCCTCCAAAAATGATATCATCAACAAATACTTCAACAATCAAGATGTTTTCATGATCAATTTTGAAATATAGGTTACTATCAGCAGTACCTTTGTTGAAACCAATCTTCAAAAGATGTTTGTCCGGCCTTTCATACCATGCTCTTGGAGCTTGCTTTAGACCATACAGTGCCTTGTTTAATTTACAGACCATATCACCATGCTCTGATAACTGAAATCCATCTAGTTGTTCAATGTACACCTTTTCTTCTAGGTCACCATTCAGGAAAGTAGATTTGACATCCATCTGATACACTTTGAAATCTTTGAAGGCAGCAAATGCAAGAAATAGTCTGACTGCTTCAATTCTTGCCACCAGAGCAAAGGTTTCCTCAAAATCAATCCCTTCTATTTGAGAGTAGCCTTTGCAGACTAATCTGGCTTTATTTTTGATTACTTCACCATCTTCATTTAGTTTGTTCCAGAAGACCCATTTGGTTCCAATCACATTCTTGTTACTAGGTCTAGAAACAAGATCCCAAGTGTGATTTTTCTCAATTTGCATCAACTCTTCTTCCATTGCTTTGGTCCAATTTTCATCATTGCAGGCTTCATTTATTGTCTTAGGTTCAATCTTTGAGATCAGACAACATTCATCTAGATTTTGAGCAACATTCCTTCTAGTTTGCACACCTTTGCTTTTGTCACCTATGATCTGATCTTCATAGTGGTTCAGTCTTACATACCTTAGAACTTTGGGAGTTTCTTGCACTCCTGCTTCTTGATTAGGCTCATCCAGACCTATCTCTTCTTCCTAATTTACCGGATCAGTCTGAATCTGACCTTCAGGAGAGGATTGAGTTCCTTGAATCAGAACACCATTCTGATCATCTTCATCATACTCAAAAAATCTTGAGGGCTTTTCAATACCTTCATCAACCTTCACATTAGTACTTTCTATCATCTTTCTTAGTCTCTTATTGTAGCACCGGTATGCTTTGCTTTGAGTGGAGTAACCCAAGAAAATTCCTTCATCACTTCTAGCATCAAACTTTCCTAGATCTTCATCTCTTTTAATGTAACATTTGCTACCAAATACTCTGAAATATCTCATAGTAGGAGTGATGCCAAACCAAAGTTCATAAGGAGTCTTACCGATATTGCTTCTGATTTGAACTCGATTGAGAGTGTAGACTGTAATGCTGACAGCTTCTCTCCAAAACATCTGAGGAACATTTGCTTCCATCATCATTGTCCTGGATGCTTCCTAGATGGTCCGGTTCTTTCTCTCAACTACTCCATTCTACTGTGGAGTCTTAGGAGCAGACAACTGTCTCTTTATACCATGCTTCTCACAAAAGTCTATGAATTCATTGGATGTGAATTCACCACCTCTATCAGAGCTCAGACATTTCAGTTTTAATCTAGTTTGATTCTCTACCATAGCCTTGAAGATTTTGAACTTCTCAAAAGCTTTTGATTTCTCTTTCAGAAAGGTAACCCACATCATCCAAGAATGATCATCAATTAGTATCATGAATTATCTATCACCTTGCATACTCTTGACTCTTGTCAGACCACATAGATCAGTATGAACTAATTCCAATTATCTGGTAGAGGACTAATCTTTGCTTTTGAATGAGACTCTACTTTGTTTACCAGCTAACATTCTTTGCACAAACTATTTGTAGGTTTTACCAACTTTGGGTGATCTCTTACAGCTCGAGTATTGCTTATCTTGATGATGTTATCAAAATTTACATGACACATCCTTCTATGCCATAACCAACTCTGATCAACTTGAACAAGCAGACAACTTTTATCAGTACCAACCAAGTGGAAGATATTACCTTTAGTTTGAGTACCGGATGCAATCTCTGTTCCGGATCTTTCAAAGATTTTGCATTTTCCATCCTTGAATCGGAGATCATAGCCTTTGACCACCAACTGTCCAACACTGAGAAGATTGTGCTTCAAACATTCAACATACAGCACATTACTAGTTTTGTTTCTTCCATTAAAAGAGATAGTTCCTCTTCCTCTGATTCTACCAGCTGAATTATGACCAAACTTTACCACTCCTCCTTCATACCTTTCCAAATCTAAGAACTTGTTCTTGTCACCTGTCATATGGTGAGAGCATCCACTGTCAATAACCCAATCATCCTTTTCTTCAACTTGGGCAGCCAAAGCTCTTTCTACAACCTTATGATTGATAGATATTGGATCTTCTTCCTTGATGGCAATAAAAACCCATTCATTTCTGGATTTGTCTCCTATCTCTGATTCATCATCTGTTACTCCTTCATTATTAGCTTCTTCATGAACATAATAACAATTCTTTTGGAACCTTTGTCTATTAGAATTTGACCTTGTAGATCTTTTCGGACATCTTGAGGCAAAGTGACCAATCTTATTGCAGTTGAAGCATTTAAAAGGTAACTTTCCTTCATACTTACCGGATCCTCTTGGCAGCCTTTTTGCAATGAGGGCTTCAAGTTGAGTTGTTTCTGCTTCTTTCTCTTCCATATCTTTCCTTGCTTGATCATACCATGACAGCTTCCTTGAAGAGTTTTCTCCCGGATCAAATCTTTGTTTGCCTTTCACATACGTATTGGCTTTGAATGCAAATTCAGTCTTGGGGGGATCATCTCCAAAATCGGTCATTTCAAATGCAGCTAGTTTTCTAGCCAATTGGTCTCTTGTGACAGTTGTATGGGCTCTGAATTCATCAATGGCAGCAACCTTGATTTTGTAGGCAGCAGGAAGGGATCTGAGAATTTTGCAAACAATCTCATTTTCATCCAAAACTCCACCAGCATTCCTAATTCCACATACCAGCTCATTTACTCTTGGCATAAAGGTAGTAATATTTTCATCATCTCTCATTTTCAGTCTTTCAAATTTCCCTTTGAGACTCTACAACCTTGCACTCTTAACATACTCATCTCCTTCATGCAGAAGTTCTAGTTTGACCCAGATCTCATAGGTAGTTGGTAGGTCAATAACATTTGAGAGTTTTGAGTTAGTTAAAGCACTTAGAAGAGCCTCTTTGGTCCGTAGATTGTTTTTAGCATTTGTCATTTCATTTAGAGTTGTCAGACCACCCTATGGAGGTACATATGCTTTTGACTTTTCTCATACACTCCAAGTGACATTTCATGCGGCCTTTCTAGAGAGAGAAGTTGGTTCCATCAAACTTCGGACTATCCTTCTTGTATGACAACATCCTGGATCTCCTCAAGTGGTTAAGCTCCTTTTAGAGGAACCTGGCTCTGATACCAATTGTTGATAACTGAGAGGGGGGTGAATCAGTTATCCTAATCTTGCTTTAAATTCAAACACTCAAATCCACTTTGTTATTCAATAGCATAGTAATTAATCATTCATGAAAGCATAAAGAATAAACACTAGAGCAGATAAACATCAACACATGAGACACCAAGATTTTGACGTGGAAAACCCGGTTAAGGGAAAAACCACGGGGTGATTAACCCAAGGATTATTCTCTGTTAGAAGAATAAGAAAATGATGGCACATGCCAATTAGGACTCACTGCCTGAGCACACTGCTCACAAGGAGGGACACTGCCTACAAGAGACACACTATCTAGAAAGTGATAAGAATCACAAACTTGAACTGGAGATTGACATCTTCACCATGCCTGGATCAATTCCATTTAAGCCCAAAAACTCCTACTCTGCCTTTCGCACTTCTCTTCACTATATCACTCACATCACCATAAGAAACACTTCAAAATGAATTCACAAACCCTTATTTATACAAGGCATCGACTTAGGAACAATCATCTAAGTCGGCAAACATCTACAAGATCATTCGCAAGACGTGTAATACATCCAGTTGGCCTGTCTTAGGAAGAACACCAATATCCATGGTTATTCTTCAAATGCAAACTGTAACTTCAATGCGGACTGCCAATAAGAATAGAACACGATCCAAAGATCACCAAAACCTTTCCTGAGCCATCAAGAACATCCGCACTTTATCAGCTTACTGGAATTCTTCTATTCTTCATCTGGAACTTCAAGAACAAAGTCTATCATCACTGTCATAATGAAAAAGGTTCTTCTAGGCCTCCAAATCTTTCACAAATCTAGTTGTCACTTCACATTGACTTTTTCAACACTCCTTCAAATCCGCAGAATGAGATAATGTAATTTGGATCTCACTGGACCAATCTATGACACTCTGTCTCCACTGAACACCTGCTAGAACCAGTTCTACACAAATAGCCATAAATTCTTCATATCTTTATGCAAACCTCTGAAATCTTAACTGGAACATCTCAAGACTCATATCTACAAACCCTTTAATCCGTATCCTCTGATCCTCAACCTATTGAGTACTTTTGCCTTCTTCTCATGATTGTTCTTCACTGTTCCTGATGGAGACTAGTTTCCTCAATAACCTCAGCACACAGCTCATCCAATCCTTCTTATCAATGCAATATGAGTATGTTGACATCAATGACAACACTGGTTAACCTCATACTTGCAACACAAATCTCCACTGTTGATTGATTTTGGTTGAAGTCTATATAAACATCCCTTTCATTCTATACCACATCAAAGAAAGCAATTATAGCATCTACATTATCATCCTGAGCATATCGAGCACTTGAGCATTTTAGCATCCATTGAGCTTATTTTCATTTTCATTATTATCCATCCATTATGGCAGCTTTGATCTTCACAATTGTTCATTGTTGAAGAAACAATCCACATCTCCTACAAGGAATCATACAATTTAGGTGACATTGTTTTTGATTTACAATGCTTTTGATTTCATTTAGATTTGATGCTTTGATGATGGTAGGATCAGGGTTTCATGGCTATGCTTGATCTTACCGACCTAATTTTTTACCTATCACACATATAACCTCACTCTTATATCCTAAACCTTGAATATTGTGCCTCAACCCTATACTTAAATCAAACCTAAATGATACATGCTCTCAACCCAAGTCACCCTATGCCTTATATACCATTAATCCATATCGTAAACCCTAAACCCAATATCCTAAACCCTAATCCCCGTGCCTTACACACTTAATCTTATACACTCAACAATCTGAATATTAACCCTCAACTATAACCTCAACCCTCTAATCTCTACCATCTACCCTCTACCTATTACTCAAGCCCTAATCCCTCAACCCTTAACCCTCAAAACTATACAGGACTAGGTCCTTATATTCCCTAAACACAAAACACTTACATACATACATACATGCATGCATACATACAAACATACATACATACATACAAGCATGCATACATGTACATACATACATACCTATAAGCATACATATATACATCCATGAAACATACTTATGAAACTTGAACATACCTCATTGAAAGGAAGACATAACATGAGCTCGTTATAATGCGCTTGCGTTATGTCGAACTGGGAAAAAACTAGCAAACATGCAAAAAAGAGAAAAAAACACAATATAATGTGAGCGCGTTATAACGCGCTCGCATTAAATTGTGCTTTGGGAATCCCAAGCCTTAGGCTTGGGATTTTCTTTGGATTTCCAACCTAAAGGCTTGGAGTGCCTTTTCAACATCCACAGACGTGTTTTTGTAAATTCTACAAGATTTCACATAATTTTGTTCGTGCTAACCCTTAGATTTGCACGTGTTTCAAGGTCCAACAAATCAAACACCTGGGTAATGTTAGGCTTTCTCTTAGCTGTTTAACGATGTAATTTTTTTCACATTTTGACAATGTTAAGCCTTTCATCTTTAATTTCTTTTGTTTGTGTCCGTTTTTGCGCAAAAACCACTGTTTAGTCTTTTTTTCATTGTAAATTAACCATCCATTGAAATATCAGAAAAATAACATATTTAGAAGCTAGACTCCATTCTACACATATTAAAAAAATATATTTTCAATTAGTTTTCAAAATTCATAGGGGTAGCACAACCAAAATTTTGTTTTTTAGGATGTGTCCACTTTGAAAATTAGTAAAAAATTAAATATTCATCAAAAAATTATCAGAAAATTCAGGCATAAACTACATGTTGTTAGATAATTTCTCGCCAAAGCAATTTACAAAATACCAAAAAAAAGTTAACCTTTTGAGGGAGCCACAAAACATGCTATGGTATGTTTTTTTGACAGAAAAAACACCAATTTTTGTGGTTCCCTCTTTTGAACCCCTTGATCTATACCATTTTTTAAAAAATTTAGTAGTTTAGAAAGTAGACTTAGAGAACTACGAACATTGTTTTAGTTGCATCTCCAAATTTTGAGTGTAACTATGCTCAATTTCTCATCTAAGGAAAGCATTTCCTGATTTTTTTTAAAAAAAGTGGCCACTTAAGACCCCTTTTTGGCTCCTAATCTTCTTGCACTTACCCTTTTTGCAATTAATTGATCAATTTCTACAACATTTTCAAGCAAACATCAAACCCCAAGTCTGTTTGATTGATTTGGTTCATTCCAAACAAGGTCTAAAAGAGAAATTGACTAAGTTTATTAGTAGGTATCAAGGCCTTTATGCACAAATTCAATATCAAATGAAAGATGATGATGTTTAGAAGATATTTATTACAAATTTGTAACCTAACATTCATGATAAGATCATCTTGATGAAGTATAACTCTTTTCAACACCTATGCACTACCCTTTGAGATTACCAACTTTCCTCTAGTCAGTATGAAAACCAAAATTCATCGACTCAAGTTGGTCAATCCATAGGTGGATCTTCAAAAAACAACTTTAAGAGGAATAACAAGAGTTCCATCAAGGTTAATTAGCTGAATTCAAACAACTTTTCACAAGTATCTACTATCACTAATCTGAAAAAGACATTATCAGCAAAGAAAATTCACTTCAATATCTGAATCTTATCATTCTATCATGAATCAAGCTCTGAGTAATAATCTCTTGAAGATTCCTCTGATTAAACCATTGGATCCTAGTAGAATGCAAGGACCTTACTTTGATGCTAATTATTTTTGTCATTTCCATTGACAATAAGAACATGACAGTGAATGATGTATGCATCTTAAACATGAAATACAAGACCTCTTCGACTTGAATGTTATAGAGGTATCTGGTGTGAATGATAATGGGAATAAGTCAGTTGCTCTGCCAAATCAAAATTTATAGATCTTCACTTTAAATCCTTTCCCTAAGCATACCGATAATAACATGATGGAACAAAATACATTAGAGGCAGAAGATAACTATCTAGACTACGATGATATAATTGCTACCATAGAGATGGATAAGAAAAATATTGAAGTATCACCTCATCCACGAGGCAAGGGTATTTATTCTATGGTCCCTCCTCCATTATCCCTTTAAGGATTAGGAGATAATCATAATGCATTAGAAAGACAAATGGAACAATCAAAGCAAGAGATTTTGACAAAAGAAAAGATTGAAATAGTACAAGATAGTCCTTGTCACTACGATAGACAAAACCAACAAAATAAGAGAAATAAAACTTGAAAATGTGCAAGACGGTTATCATTAGTTGGAAATAATAGTGGTTGTCCTCCTCATAAGCAACAAAAGATTTCACATAAACAAGGAAATGATGAGAAAGTATCGCATGGACTCTCTGACAACAAACAACCTATAAGGAACCACTCAAGCTTCTCACACAACTTGATGGAGCATCTCTCCAAGCTACTTGCAAGTTCCAAAATTTAGTATGATTATACTAGCAGGTAAGTATTTCTAACCCTTTACCTCCGTGTTGTGTTTCCCCCGTGATGTGTTATTTGTTGTTTAGGCCTCCTAGGATGATCCTTGATTCTCTTGTAAGGTCAAGGATACTAGGAGATTGCCTCTGTTGTGACCTTCTTCTATTTGTATCATCATTCTTCTATATTGTCTCTCCTCTATTTTCATTGTTGTGTGTTATGTCTTATGGACATAGCAATGCAGTTGGTGATTTGGGGGCACCTTCCTACGTGACTGTCCCTAAGGCACTTGTTTTTCTCTCTTGATTTATTTTTTACCTTCTAGTGGTTCTATCTAGCTGGTGGATGATGAAAAATATATAATACTGATACGGACCTAGTGTCCCTTCAGCAAGAAATCAAAAAATGGACCTAGTCCATACATGATGATGGGGTTGATATATATTATCTGACGCTTGGCTAGTAGAATCACTCCATGTGGTATCTTGATGTTGATGTTGTCTAGTATGTCACTTACAAACCATAACAATACTACTGCTCTGCACACTTTGATTATCTTGGATAGCGCCTTGCTTGGTTCTTTGTGTGAATGATCATATGTGTTGTTGTATATCATGATTATATGGATACTAACACCTTTTCTTGCAGGAAATTATGTGTTTGTGGGAACATTTAGCGATTGTAAAGTACATGTCAGCTTTAGGGGGCATGGGCTTTATGAGAGCTCATGTTCCCTTGTTTGTTTTCTTCCTACCTTAATGTGCTTGATATCGGTACATGATATCAACCACCTTAAGGTGGGGGCATATATTGTTGGAATTAGGATAGACAACTGAGAGGGAGGGTGAATAAGTTGTTACCAAAACTTCCATCCTTGTCTATTAAAACTTCTTTTATAATCAACAACACATTAATGATTTAACCATGAAAGAAGAATGCAACAATTCGAGAGTAGAAACAAATTTAACAGATAGAACACCAAGATTTAACATGGAAATCTGGTTAAGGGAAAAACCACGGGGTGACTAACCCAAGATGTATTCTCTATTAAAAGAATAAGGAAGAACAAGGATGGCACTTGCCAATTAGGGCTTACAACCTAAGCACACTGCTAACAAGAGGCTCACTGCCTACAAGAGACACATTGTCTATAGATGAACAAGAATTTCACATACTTGAACTAAAAATTAACATCTTCTCTATGCTTGAGTCAGTTCCATTGAAGTTTAACACCTCTGCTCTGCTTTTCGCTCTTCTTCTCTACCACCACATCTTCACGACCATAGGGATACTTTTGAATGACTTCATAACTCTCATTTATACATGACATCGACTTTGGAATAATCATCAAAGTTGACACAATATACATTTATTTTATTACAAAGCAATTACAAAAATACAACTTGACTTATTACAAAAAATTCATGCGCATCACTAAAATGTCGGCCACACATGGCTGGGACTTCAATCATCTTTGAAGAACACGCCACCCTTCACAAAACATCTTGAAGATCATCTGCACCATGCGCAAATCATCTAGTCGGCCAAAATTGGGAAGAACACCAATGTCCAAAAGTAAATCTTCATTTGTGAGCTTAATCTTCAATGCAGACCGCCAACACAAATTGGACACAATCTAGAGACCATCACAAGCTTGCTTGAATTACCAAGAACATCTGCACCACTTTTGCTTAATGTAATCAATCACATCTTCACTTAGAACCTCAAGAACATAGTTAACCATCACTATCATATTAGAAGGATTGTTTGTAGACCTCCAAACCATGAACCAATTGAATTGTTGTTGTACATTAGCTTCCCAAACATGCCACTAAATCCGCAGAACATGATATTGCATTTTTGGATCTCATCAGACCTATTTGTGTCACTCTATCACCTTTGAATAGCTGTTAGAACCAATTTTTCTCATATGGCCATAACTTCTCCACATCTTCATGTGGACCTCTCAGATCTTTACTAGAGGATCTTCAAACACATATCTACAAACCCTTTGATGCGCATATTCTTATCTTCATCTAGCTGGGATCTTCACTTCATAGAACTTCACTGTCTTCAGTGTTCTTCTCTATTTCTGATAGGGCTAATTTTCTCAATATCCTCAGCACACAACTCATCCAATCCTTGACATTAATGCAACATGAGTATTTTGACATCAATGACAACACCAGTTAGGCCCATACTTGCAACAATCTCCCCCTTTGTCATTGATGGCAACATATAATGTGAAAAACTGTTACAACCATCAAGACAAGAATTTGTCTTCACTTATTGACATAGCTCTCCCTATCAACAACAACCATTCACATGTCTTCTCATCCTTTACTAACCCCCCTCTTATCAACAACTACTTTCTTGTTTTTCACATGTCTCTCCCCCTTTGACATCAATGGAAAAGGGCACATACTTGCAACCACTTCTCATACTTCAAAATCATACTAATTGCTCCCCCTGAGTAGCTGCCTCCTTACATCAATCCGGATCACAAGATATGACTATGAGATCCATCAGATTGATGCACATTAGTGCATCTTAATTCAGATCCGAAGGGATAATAACCCCTAACTTCTCCCTAAGATACTCAAAAATGTCCTTAGGTAGAGGTTTAGTAAAAATATCTGCAATCTTATCCTTTCAGGGCACAAACTCCAATCTAACTTCATTCTTATTCACCTCTTCTCTCAGAAAGTGGAACTTGATGGATATATATTTTATCTTTGAATGCAACACTAGATTCTTTGAAATGTGTATTGCACTTGAATCATCATAGAAAATTATGATAGGCTCTTCATACTCCACTCTGATATCTCTTAGCATTTTCTTCATCCACAAGACTTGAGTACAACTACCTGTTGCTACAATATACTATGCTTTTGTAGTGGACAGAGATATTGCCTCTTATTTCTTGTTTAGCCAAGAAACCAATCTTTTTCCCAAAAAGAATTCACCACCACTAGTACTCTTCTGGTCATCCACATCTCCTACCCAATCAGCATCTGTATATTCATGAAAAGAGAAATTATTGTCCTTAGGATACAATAATCCATACTTGACTATTCCCTTCAGATATCTAAGAATTCTCTTGATTTTCATGACATGAGACTCTCTAGGATCAGTTTGAAATCTGGTAACAAGACCAACAACATTCATAATGTCAGGCCTAGTTTGAGTAAGATAGAGCAGTCCTCCAATCATTGACCTATAATTTTTCTGATCAGCCTTAGGTGATTTATCATCTTTACTCAGCTTACATCCAATTGCCATGGGAGTATTCATTGCCTTTGAATCTTCCATCCCAAATTTCTTCAACAATTACTTTACATACTTGGTCTGTGATATGAAGATTCCTTTCTTCGTTTGAGTGATTTGCAGAACCAAAAAGAAATTCATTTCCCCAAACATAGACATCTCAAATTCACTTTGCATTTGATTAGCAAAAGTCTTACACATACCATCTTTCCCTCCAAAAATGATATCATCAACAAACACTTTAACAATCAAGATATTTTCATGATCAACCTTAAAAGAGAGATTACTATCAGTAGTACCTTTGTGAAAACCCAATTTCAAGAGGTGTTTTTCCAGTGTCTCATACCAGGCTTTTGGGGCTTGTTTGAGTCCATACAATGCCTTCTTCAATTTGCATACCATATCTCCTTGATCAGACAGTTGAAATCCAACTGATTGCTCAATGTATACTTCTTCTAAATCACCATTTAGAAAAGTAGACTTGACATCCATCTAATATACCTTGAAATCTTTGTAGGTAGAAAAAGCAAGAAATAATCTGACTGCTTCAATTCTTGCCACTGGAGCAGAAGTTTCTTCAAAATCAACTCCTTCTACTTGAGAGTAGCCCTTACAGACCAATATAGCTTTATTTCTTACTACTTCACCATCCTCATTCAGCTTGTTCTAGAAGACCCACTTAGTCCCAATCACATTTTTGTCCTTAGGTCTAGGAACAATATCCCAAGTGTGATTCTTTTCAATCTGCATCAATTCTTCCTCCATTGCTTTAACCCAATTTTCATCATTGCATGCTTTACTTACTATCTTTGGTTCAATCTTTGAAATCAAATAGTAATTCACTAAATCTTGAGCAATTCTTCTTCTAGTTTGAACACTTTTGCTTCTCCTATGATCTAATCTTCAGAATGATTCAGTTTTACATACCTGAGAGTTTTGGTATTCTCTTGCACTTCAGATTCTTGGACTAGTTCTTCCACATTTGTCTCTTCTTCTTGTATCTCTGGATTCTCTGGATCAGTCTGAATCTGAGCTGGAGTTAGGACTTGCTCTCCTTGATCTGAGATAACATTATGATCATCTACTTCACACTCATAATACCTTGCTAGGCTTTCCATGCTTTCATCCACCTTCACATTTGTACTTTCAACAATCTTCCTTAATCTCTTGTTATAACACCGGTATGCTTTGATTTGAGTAGAATATCCCAAGAATATTCCTTCATGAATTCTAGCATCAAACTTGCCTAGGTCTTCATCTCTTTTGATATAGCATTTACTACCAAAGACTCTAAAATACTTCACAGTAGGAGGAATGCCAAACCAAAGTTCATAAGGAGTCTTATCGGTATTGCCTCTGATTTTTACCCGGTTAAGAGTATAGATAGCAATGCTTACAACCTCTCTCTAATAGATCTGAGGAACATTTGTCTCCATCATCATGGTTCTAGATGATTCTTAGATGGTCCAATTTTTTCTTTCCACTACTCCATTTTGCTGTGGAGTCCTTGGAGAAGATAATTGTCTCTTTATCCCATGCATCTCACAAAATGTTATGAACTCTCTGGATGTGAATTCTCCACCTCTATTAGACTTGAGGCATTTAACGTTTATGCCAGTCTCATTCTCCACCATAGCCTTGAATATTTTGAACTTCTCTAATGCTTCTGACTTCTTTTTCAAGAAAGTCACTCACATCATCCGGGAGTGGTCATCAATCAACAACATGAAGTATCTGTCTCCTTGTAGGCTCTTGGTTTTTGCCAGACCACATAGATTAGTGTGCACCAAATCTAACACTCCAGTTGAGGATTTCTCCTTATTTTTGAATGTGACTCTGTTTTGCTTACCCAACTGACATTCTTTGCACAAACTGTTAGCAGGTTTTACCAATCTTGGGAGATATCTTATAGCCTGAGTCTTACTTATCTTTATGATATTATCAAAATTCACATGACACATTCTCCTATGCCATAGCCAACTTCGATCAACTTGAGCAAATAAATAACTTTTACCAGTACCAACCAAGTAAAAGATGTTACCTTTTTTCTGTGTACCGGATGCAATATTAGTTCTAGAACTTTCAAAGATCTTGCATTTTCCATTTTTAAATCAGAGATCATAGCCTTTGTCCACCAACTGTCCAACACAAAGAAGATTATGCTTTAGAACTTCAACATATAGAACATCATTGGTTTTGTTCTTTCCATCAAAAGAAATGGTTCCTCTACCTCTTATTCTGCCAATAGAATTATCTCCAAACTTTACAATTCCACCTTCATATCCTTCCAAACTCATGAACTTACTTTTGTCACTAGTCATATGGTGAGAGCATCCACTGTCAATAACCCATTCATCCTTTTCCTCAACCTAAGCAGCCAAAGCACTCTCAATCATGTTATGATTGGCAGATTTAATAGACATTGGATCTTCTTCTTTGATGGCAATGAACACCCAGTCACTTCCAGATCTGTTTCCTATTTCAGATTCCTCATCTATTGGTCCTTCATTATCATCATCTTCTTGAACATAATAACACTTCTTTTGAAACCTTGATCTATTAGGATTTGGCTTTGAAAACCTTTCTAGACATCTTGAGGTAAAATGACCAATCTTATTGCAAGAAAAACATTTGAAAGGTAATTTTCCTTCATACTTACCAGATCCTCTTGGTAGTCTTTTGGCAATAAGGGCTTCAAGTTGTTCAACTTCTGACTCATCTTCTTCCAGATCTTTTCTTGACTTTTCATACCATATTGGTTTCTTTAAGGAACTTTCTCCTAGATCATATCTCTATTTGCCTTTTGTAGAGGCACTAGCTTTAAATGCAGATTCAGTCTTGGGAAGTGCATCATCAAATTTAGTCAATTCAAATGCAGATATCTTACCAACCAATTGATCCCTTGAAATAGGTGTTATAGATCTGAATTCCTCAATAGCAGTAACTTTGTGTTTGTAAGCATGACGTAAAGATCTGAGAACTTTGCCAATAATTTCCTCTTCATCTAGTATACCACCAGCACATCTAATACCACATACAAGATCATTCACTTTTGGCATAAATGAGGTGATATTCTTATCTTCATTCATCTTAGAGTTTTCATACTTTCCTTTCAAACTTTGCATCTTGGCACACTTGACATATTTGTCTCCTTCATATAGAACTTCTAGCTTTGTCCAAATTGCATAAGCAGTCTTTAATCCCATAATATTTGTTAGCTCTGAATTAGTCAAGGCACTTAGTAGGGCTTCTTTGGCTCAAAGATTGCTCTCTGCATCTTTGATCTCATCTAGAGTTGATGGACCCTTCTGTGGGGGGATATATTTATTTGCAGTTATGCTCCAATACTGCTCTCCCATGCATTGTAAGTGACATTCCATGCGCCTCTTCCAAAGAGTGTAGTTTGTTCCATCAAACCTTGGGTTGTCCTTCTTGTAGGATGACATCCTGGATCTCCTCAAGTTGTTAAGCTTCTTTTAGAGGAACTTAGCTTTGATACCAATTGTTGGAATTAGGACAGACAACTAAGAGGGGGGTGAATTAGTTGTTACCAAAACTTTGATCCTTGTCTATTAAAACTTTTTTTATAAGCAACATCACATTAATGATTTAACCATGAAAGCAGAATGCAACAATTCGAGAGTAGAAACAAATTCAACACATAGAACACCAAGAATTTAATGTGGAAACTTGGTTAAGGGAAAAACCATGGGGTGGCTAACCCAAGATGTATTCTCTGTTAAAAGAATAAGGAAGAACAAGGATGGCACTTGCCAATTAGGACTTACAGCCCAAGCACACTACTCACAAGAGGCCCACTACCTACAAGAGACACACTGTCTACAGATGAACAAGAATTTCACATACTTGAACTGGAAATTAGCATCTTCTCTATGCTTGAGTCAGTTCCATTGAAGTTCAACACCTCTACTCTGCTTTTCACTCTTCTTTGTGTTGCAAGTATGAGGATAACCAGTGTTGTCATTGATGTCAACATACTCATACTACATTAATGAGAAGGATTGGATGAGCTATGTGCTGAGGATATTGAGGAAATTAGTCTCAATCAGGAATAGTGAAGAACAGTGATGACAGTAAGGTAAAAGTCCAAGATAAGATGAAGATCAGAGGATGTGATTTAAAGGGTTTGCAGATATGAGTCTTGAGATGATCCGGTCAAGTTTTTAGAGGTCCACATAACAATCTAAAGAAGTTATGATTTCTCTAGTAGAAGCAGTTTTGGTAGATGTTCAGTGGTGACAGAGTGTCATAGTTTGGTCCGGTGAGCTCCGAAATTGCATTATCTCATTCTGCGGATTGGAGGTAGTGTTGAAGAAGTCCATGTGAAGTGACAACTAGATTTGTTCATGGTTTGGAGGTTTGAAAGCACCTTTTTCATTATGATAGAGATGACAGACTATGTTCTTGATGTTCTGGATGAAGAAGAGAAGAATTCCAGTAAGCTGATAAAGTGCGGATGTTCTTGGTGACTCAGGAAAGGTTTTGGTGATCATTGGATCATGTACAATTCTTATTGGTGGTCCACATTGAAGTTAGAGTTTGGATTTGATGTAAAGACCACCGGTTGTTGGTGTTCTTCCTGAGACAGGCCGACCAGATGTACTACACATCTTTCGGATGATCTAAAAGTGTTTACTGACTTAGATGAGTATTCCTAAGTTGATGCCTTGTATAAATAAAGGATTGCGAAGTCATTCCATAGTGTAAAGTGTGCGGATGAGTGTGGCATAGTGAAGATGAAGAATGAAAGGCAGAGCAGGAGTTTTTGGGCTTAAATGGAACTGATCCAGGCATGGTAAAGATGTCAATCTCCAGTTCAAGTTTATGATACTTGTTACTTTGTAGACAGTGTGTCTCTTGTAGGCAGTGTGCCTCTTGTGAGCAGTGTGCTCGGGCAGTGAGCCCTAATTGGCATGTGCCATCTATTTTTCTTATTCTTCTAACAAAGAATAATCTTTGGGTTAATCACCCTGTGGTTTTTCCCTTGACCGGGTTTTCCACGTCAAAATCGTGGTGTCTCATGTGTTGATGTGTATCTACTCTAGTGTTTATGCTTTATGATTTCATGAATGATTAATTGCTATGCTATTGAATAACGAAGTGGATTTAAGTGTTTGAATTGTAAGCAAGATTAGGATAACTGATTCACCCTCCCTCTCAGTTATCAGCAATTGGTATCAGAGCCAAGTTCCTCTATGAAGAGCTTAACTGCTTGAGGAGATCTAGGATGTCGTCATACAAGAAGGATAGTCCAAAGTTTGATGGAACCAACTTCTCTCTTTGGAAAGGTTGCATGAAATGTCACTTGGAGTGTATGGGAAAGGCATACTTGTCCATGGTCACAAAAGCATATGTACCTCCACAGGGTGGTCTGACAACTCTAAATGAAATCACAGATGCTGAAAACAATTTGTGGACCAAAGAGGCTCTTCTAAGCGCTTTAACTGACTCAGAGCTCTCAAATGTTATTGACCTGCCAACTACCTATGAAATCTAGATTAAACTGGAACTTCTACATGAAGGAGATGAGTATGTTAAGTGTGCAAGGTTGCAGAGTCTAAAAGAGAAATTTTAAAGACTGAAGATGAGAGATGATGAAAATATTACTACATTTATGCCTAGAGTAAATCAGCTGGTATGTGGAATTAGGAATGCTGGTGGAGTCTTGGATGAAAATGAGATTGTTGGCAAAGTTCTCAGATCCCTTCCTGCTGCCTATAAAATCAAGGTTGCTGCCATTGATGAATTTAGAGCCCATACAACTATCACAAGAGACCAATTGGCTAGCAAACTAGTTGCATTTGAAATGACCAAGATTGGAGATGATCCCCCCAAGACTGAATCTACATTCAAAGCTAGTGCCTCTGTGAAAGGTAAACAAAGATTTGATCCAAGAGAAAACTCTTCAAGGAAGCTGTCATGGTATGATCAAGCAAGAAGAGACATGGAAGTGGAAGAAGTAGAAATAGCTCAACTTGAAGCCCTCATTGCAAAGAGCCTACCAAGAGGATCTGGTAAGTATGAAGGAAAATTACCCTTTAATTGCTTCAACTGCAATAAGATTGGTCATTTTGCCTCAAGATGTCCGGATAGATTTACAAGGTCAAACTCTAACAGACAAAAGTTCCAAAAGAATTGTTATTATGTTCATGAAGAAGATGATAATGAAGGAGTAACAGATGATGAATCAAAGATAGGAAACAAATCCGAAAATGAATGGGTGTTTATTGCCATCAAGGAAGAAGATCCAATGTCCTCTGAATCTGTCAATCATAAGGTTGTAGAAAGAGATTTGGCTGCCCAAGTTGAAGAAAAGGATGATTGGGTTATTGACAGTGGATGCTCTCACCATATGATAGGTGACAAGAACAAGTTCTTAGATTTGGAAAGGTATGAAGGAGGAATGGTAAAGTTTGGTGATAATTCTGCTTGCAGAATCAAAGGTAGGGGAACTATTTCTTTTGATGGAAAGAACAAAACCGGTAATGTACTATATGTTGAAGGATTGAAGCACAATCTTCTCAGTGTTGGACAGTTGGTGGACAAAGGTTATGATCTCCAGTTCAAGAATGGAAAATGCAGGATCTTTGAAAGCTCCAGAACTGAGATTGCATCTGGTACTCAAACAAAAGGTAATATCTTTCATCTAGTTGATACTAATAAAAGTTGTCTGTTTGTTCAAGTTGATCAGAGTTGGTTATGGCATAGAAGGATGTGTCATGTAAATTTTGATAACATCATCAAGATAAGCAATACTCAGGTTGTAAGAGAGCTTCCAAAATTAGTAAAACCTATAAATAGTTTGTGCAAAGAATGTCAGCTAGGTAAATAGAGCAGAGTCTCATTAAAAAGCAAGAATTAGTCCTCTACCAGATTATTGGAATTAGTTCATACTGATCTATGTGGTCGGACAAGAATCAAGAGTATGCAAGGTGATAGATACTTCATGTTACTGATTGATGACCATTCCCAGATGATGTGGGATACCTTTCTGAAAGAGAAATCAGAAGCTTTTGAGAAGTTCATTATCTTCAAGGCTATGGTAGAGAATCAAACTGGATTAAAACTAAAATATCTGAGGTCTGATAGAGGTGATGAATTCACATCTGTTGAATTCATAGATTTTTGTGAGAAGCATGATATAAAGAGACAGTTGTTTGCTCCTAGGACTCCACAGCAGAATGGAGTAGTAGAGAGAAAGAACCGGACTGTAATGTTTCATTTTCTAGCTTGATCTTTTACAGTTGACCGTTGGCCTATTCCGGAGACCCGTAGGTTACTCGGAGGTTGAAATTAGGGTTTCATGTTTTGGTGGTTACTTTTGTTCGTGGAACGTGGTTTGGTTGGCGGTTTCTTTCTGGGTTTTTAGAGAGCTTCGCAGGGATGTGTTTTTCTCAAAATTTAGAAATTTACTATTTTTAGTAAGTTCAGGATTGGCACCGGAATAGGATTTTGAGAGTGGGGTTGGATTCATCTTGTCAAGACCTTTCCAACGAGCTATAGATCATTAGTTTCCGACATCATCTTGGCCTCCGTTTTAAAGTCCGTAAATTAAACTTTATTATTTAATATTGGACCTTGGTGCCTAGGCTCAACGACTTAATGTTGAGGTTGAAAAAGAATTGAAGAGGATTATATTATTTTCCCTCTCATGTTTTATCCCATATGCAAGAGGATTTTAGAGACTCCCAGTTGGAAAAGTATAAAAGGAGGAAGAGTGCTCTCATTTCGGCATCCGAAATCTTGATAATGTTATGCTGCCGTAATGGTTCTAGGACTGCTTCGAGGAATGAATGCCTCCTAGCCTGGGCTCACTTCGTGCTTGAGAGATAGCACCTAGGGAGAGGTTTGCTGATAGTAGTGATTTTTGTAGTGAGGTTTGCATTGTAGCTTGAGTTTTGTTTGTAGTTCAGTTATTTACATTTTATGTCATTTTTAGAGTTGCTGATAATAGGGCTGAATCTGTAATTTCATTCATAAATCTGAAAATAAAAATACATTTGTTCTGGGTATTTCATATTTCCCTTTGTCTATGCTGGGCACCCCATTGTGCCAATTTGCAGATTTTATTATGAAGAATCTAATTTTTCTAGAAGGAAATCACTCTTCTTGCCAGGCTGCCCTCTTTGGAGTGCATTAGAAAGCGTGCTAAATAAATACTTGGGTTTAAGAGTGGTCTCTGGTGTGTATCTTGGTTGCCATTGTCATAGGAGTGCATTGCATCAGATTTGAGGTCATTTGGTTGAGAAATGAGTAAGGTGTGAGCATTTTTGTAGGGTTTTATGTTGCTGGTTTGGTCTTTTCAAGTTGTTGATCTGTCATTTCAGTTTGCTAACTTCTATCATTTGAGTTGGGTTGGAAGTCTCTAATTATTGTAAGCTGAACAGTAGTACTGTCAGCACTTCATACTTCTTCTCATATTTGCTTTATAATACCTTGCATCTCCGTCATATGGTAGCTCCAATTCCACTTTGGGTTGGAAAGCACATTCTTGACGTCGAGTTATTTCAGCATAATAGTGGTAGGGATCCTCTAACCACATGCTCATCGACATCCAGTGCATTCTTGGTTAGAGTTCTTTGTATCAGCATTGCATCAAGACCCTCTGACCATATGCTCGTCATCATCAGGCGCATTCTTGGTTAGAGTTCCTTTATCAGCATTACATAGAGACCCTCTGACCATATGCTCATCACCATCAGGCGCATTCTTGGTTAGAGTTCTTTTTCAGCATTGCATAGAGATCCTCTAACCATACGATCATGCCATCCTGGTGTACATTCTTGGTTAGAATTGAATTCCGCATCGTTTTGGTTTAAGTGCTAACTTCAACAATTGTGTATTGCTCTGCTTATTCTAATTGGAAAAGTGGAAAAAATTGGCTTGGTATATTTCAATGGTATCAGAGCCACGCATCCTGCCATCCTGTGAAAACAAACCTTCTATGAGTGACAGAGAACAGAGGTACTTAGCAAGAGAATACAAGAAGGCTACCAGTCAGTTTCATTGGCATCAGGCCCCAGAAGGTCAGACAGCTTCAAAGGTATTAAGAGCCAATTGTGAGTCTTCTCCTGAAGGAGAAATGGGGGATAATGAGAGGACGTTGGGAGGTAACAGAGATGATAGTGGGAAAGGAAGAGAAAGATCATTAAGTTCGGCAAAGAGGTTCGAGAGGAAGATGGATACCTTAATGGATATGATATCTCTCATGATGGGGAGAATGGGTCAGAACCAACCTCCACTAAACAATTCAGGACATAGTGGAGAACACAGTGCCACCAACTAGTATAATGGACATGCTGCTCAGCCTGCTTCAAATAGCACATACATTTCTTCTAGGCCATTCAAACCCACTTTCTTGGCACCAGTAAAACCTCATCTTGATCCAGAAGAAAATGTGTCCTTTGTTGAACAGTTGAGACTCGGCTACGCTGAGTATGATTCTCTACCTGATGAAATTAAGGCAGATATGTCTTATAATGATTTTATGGATCATAAAAGGAAGGATAGAGGACAAGGAAGACATTAGGAACAAAGGAGGACAATAGTTCATGGGGATTTGCAACAAGCTATCAACAAGGTTATGCTTCCACATTTTGATGCGAGTGACAATAGTTCAGCTAGAGCCTGGATACAGAAGTTAGACAACTATCTAGCTCTCAGACCCATGGAGGAGGAGGAGGCAATTAAGTTCGCTCTGCTACACCTGGATGGGGTGGCGCACGAGTGGTGGTACCATGGTCTAGTCACCTTGGGTCATCAGTCTATCACTACCTATGATGAGTTTACCAATAAGCTCATAGAGAGATTTGAGAAAAAAGATCCAGAAGTGCATTTCAGACAATTGGCACAACTTAAGCAATATGGTATAGTTGATGCCTACATAGCTGAGTTTCAAAGGCTTTTAGTCATGGTCACAGGAGTCACTGAGAGGCGCTTGGTGATCCTATTCAGTGAAGGATTGATAGAGCCACTCAAGGGTTGGATTAAAGCTTTTGATCCACCCTCTCTACAAGAGACAATGAAGAAGGAAAGAAACATGGAGTGGGCTGCTCCTAAAGCAAAGTTTCAACCCAAGCCATCATTTCACAAAAGAGATAAAGGAAAAAGACCTCAGCATAAGGAGTTCAAACAGCATCAACCTCATGTCACAAGGTTGGATCCTGAGACACTTAATGAACTCAGAAGAAAAGGGTTATGTTTTCGGTGTAGAGAAAAATGGTCCGAAGATCATGTTTGCCCAAAAGGAGGCAAATTTCATCAAATTGAATACTATTCAGCTGAAGAAAGTAATTCTGATTTGTCAGACCAGCAGTTTGATTCTAAAAATAGTGAAGTGGAAAAAGTCCCAGAGGAATCCGAAGATGAAAAGGGAAGTGGAGGCACTTTGGCCCAACTTTCGAGCTTTCAAAGGAATGAATCCTTCAAAGTTTGAGGGATGATTAAGGGGCAATGCATAGTTGCTTTGATTGACACTGGAGCAATGCATAACTTCATTGACGAAGTTGTGGTGGCAAAGAAGGGGCTGTAAACAGAAGAGTTTGAAGGCTTCAAGGTTATGGGTGCTGATGGTTTTCACATCACCTGCACCAAGAAGATCTCAAACATGACCATGCAAGTGGGAAACTATGAGGTCAAGGACAACTTCTATGTAGTCAAAATTGAAGATACGGATGCCGTCCTAGGCATTCAATGGCTGCGTTCACTCGGGGAGATCACTCTAAATCTACAAACCATGGAGCTCAAGTTTCAATCCAAAGGGAAGAATGTAGTGATAAGAGGAATGTCTAATGGTGGTCCTCGGATTGTGTCATTCAAGAGGATGGTGAGGCTGATTCGTCATGATCAAGTTGAGTGGGCTGCAAAGTGTATGATTCTTCCTTCTAGTCTGGTTGAAACAAAGAGAGACTACCCTCCTGATATTCAGTCTTTACTCACAAAGAAGAGCAAGATGTTTGCTGATTTACCTCTTGGACCACCTCCTGATCAAGGTTTAGAGCATGTCATAGAGCTCAAGGAAGGAGCTAAACCAGTTATTACAACTCCTTATCGGTATCCTAAGAAGCAAAAGGACAAGATTGAGAAAAACATTCAGGAACTCTTGGAGATGGGCTTCATTCGTCCAAGCAAGAGCCCCTTTGCTTCGGCAGTTGTCCTGGTGAAGAAGAAGGATGGTACCACTCGCATGTGTGTGGACTATCGTGCTTTGAATCAAAGCACCATAAAAAATTGATATCCCATCCTGAGGATAGATGAGCTCATTGATGAGCTACATGGAGCCAAGTTCTTTTCAAAGATCAATTTGAGATCGGGTTATTACCAGATTCAGATGAGAGGATCTGATGTTGAGAAGACAACATTTAGATGTCACTATGGCCACTTCAAGTTTCTAGTCATGCCATTTGGGTTGACTAATGCTCCTGCTACCTTCCAGTCATGTATGAACAAAATCTTTCAGAAGCAGTTGAGGAAGTTTGTATTGATATTTTTTGATGACATCCTGATCTATAGCAAGACATGGGAAGAACATCTCAAGCACTTGGAGGAAGTGCTTAGCATCTTGGAATAAGAGAGTTTGTTTGCCAAAGAATCCAAATGTGAATTTGGAATGAAGGAGTTACTTTACCTTGGCCATATAATCAGTGCTGAAGGAGTGAAGGTTGATCTTGAAAAGATCAAGGCAATTGTTGATTGGCCACCTCTTGAGAATTTGACTCATCTGAAAGGATTTTTAGGTCCTTGTGGATTCTACAAAAGATTTGTGAAGTGCTGCTCTCAGAATGCTGCTCCTCTTACTAACCTCACGAAAAAGGGTGCCTTTTGTTGGTCAGAAAAGGCTCAAACTACTTTTGATAAATTTAAGGGGATCATGAGCTCTTGTCCGGTGTTAGCTATCCCAGACTTCTCCAAGCCATTCGAGCTATAGTGTGATGCATCCGGTGAAGGAGTTGGGGCTGTTTTGATGCAAGACAAACATCCCATTGTGTTTGAAAGCAGAAAATTAAGAGGTGTTGAAAGGACCTACTCCATCTATGGCAAGGAGATGCTTGCCATTATGCATACATTAGCTAAGTTCAGACAGTACTTGGTGGGAAGCAAGTTTGTGGTCAAGACTGATCACAATAGCCTCAAGCACTTCATGCATCAAAGAGATTTGAACGAGAGGCAACAAAAGTGGGTGAGTAAGCTTCAAGCTTATGATTTTGACATCGAATATGTCAAAGGGAAAAACAATATTGTGGCTGATGCTCTATCTAGGAGACCTCATTTAAGCTCATTTGTGTGAGCTTACAACTAATTGGAGGGACATGTTGCTTGCGGATTATGCCAAAAATTAGTTTGCAACCAGCATCATTGAGGGTACTTTTCTTGATGAAAGGTACAAAGTGGTCGAAGGGCTGATACACTACAAGGGTAGAATCTTTGTGGTGGCTGATTCTAAGCTCAAAAAGAAGATTCTGTTGACCTTTCATGACATTCCACTTGCTGGTCATCAAGGGTTCTTCAAGACATATAGGCAAATCAGGGAAAGATTTTCTTGGAAAGGGCTGAAAGGGGAGGTTCAACGATACATTTAGGAGTGTCCCACTTGTCAGATGAACAAAAATGAGCATACTTTACCAGCTGGTCTTCTGCAACCTCTTCCCATTCCCAATCAAAAATTGGAAAGCATATCAATGGACTTCATCACAGGGTTGCCCAAGGTTCAAGGAAAAGACTGTATCTATGTTGTTGTGGACAGATTAACAAAATTTGCTCACTTCTTCGCCATTGCCAGCTCTTTTTCAGCAGCCCAAGTTGTAGATCTATTTTTTCATGAGGTGTTTAGATTACATGGGTTGCCAAAAAACATTGTGAGTGATAGGGACAGCAAGTTCCTAAGCACTTTTTGGCAAGAGGTTTTCCGAATGAGTGGTACAGTGCTTACTCCAAGCACTAGTTATCACCCTCAAACCGATGGACAGACAGAGATAGTGAACAAGTGGTTGGAAGGTTACCTGAGAAACTATGTTTCAGAGCAGCAAAGAGCTTGGGTGAAGTGGCTTCACATGGGTGAGTATTGTTATAATTCTACTTTTCACATGTCAATAAGGATGTCACCTTTCATGGCTCTTTATGGTTATGAGGCTCTTAGCTTTGCTGATTTGGTGTTTGGTGATAGCAAAGCCCCTCAGGCCAAAGATTTGTTGCAGCAAAGTCAAGATATCTTGAACTCATTGAAGAACAATCTTCAGATTGCACAGAATCAGCAGAAGATGTACGCTGATCAGCGGCGTGTTGAGTGCTCTTTTGAAGTTGGAGATATGGTTTATCTTCGACTACAGCCTTACAGACAGTCTACTCTCAAGAAAAGTGGAGCTGAGAAGCTCAAACCACGTTTCTATGGGCCGTTCAAGGTCACTAGGAGGGTGGGGGCAGTAGCTTATGAGTTGGAGCTACCTTCGGATAGCAAAGTGCACAATGTATTCCACGTGTCTCGCCTCAAGAAGGCACTTGGACACAATGTTGTTGCTTCATCATAGTTGCCACCTTTGGATGAAGAAGGACAGTTAGTTTTGATTCCAGAAGAGATTCTTGATTCTAGGGAGCGTTCTTTGAGGAAAAGAACTATCAGAGAGTATTTGGTGAAGTGGAAGAACTTGCCTATAGAGGATGCGACTTGGGAGAATGATGAGATTCTGCAGCATCCAGGCTTACAATTGCTTGAGGACAAGCCATCTTGGGAAGGGCGGACTGTAATGTTCCGTTTTCTAGCTTGATCTTTTACAGTTGACCGTTGGCCTATTCTGGAGACCCGTAGGTTACTCGGAGGTTGAAATTGGGGTTTCATGTTTTGGTGGTTACTTTTGTTCGTGGAACGTGGTTTGGTTGGCGGTTTCTTTCTGGGTTTTCAAAGAGCTTCACAGGGATGTGTTTTTCTTGACATTCAGGAATTTAATATTTTTAGTGAGTTCAGGATTGGCACCAGAATGATATTTTGAGAGTGGGGTTGGATTCGTCTTGTCAAGACCTTTCCAATGAGCTATAGATCATTGGTTTCCGACATCATCTTGGCCTCCGTTTTAAAGTCCGTAAATTAAACTTTATTATTTAATATTGGACCTTGGTGCCTAGGCTCAACGACTTAATGTTGAGGTTGAAAAAGAATTGAAGAGGATTATATTATTTTCCCTCTCATGTTTTATCCCGTATGCAAGAGGATTTTAGAGACTCCCAGTTGGAAAAGTATAAAAGAAGGAAGAGTGCTCTCATTTCGGCATCCGAAATCTTGATAATGTTATGCTGCCATAATGGTTCTAGGACTGCTTCGAGGAATGAATGCCTCCTAGCCTGGGCTCACTTCGTGCTTGAGAGATAGCACCTAGGGAGAGGTTTGCTGATAGTAGTGATTTTTGTAGTGAGGTTTGCATTGTAGCTTGAGTTTTGTTTGTAGTTCAGTTATTTGCATTTTATGTCATTTTTGGAGTTGCTGATAACAGGGCTGAATCTGTTATTTCATTCATAAATCTGAAAATAAAAATACATTTGTTCTGGGTATTTCATATTTCCCTTTGTCTATGTTGGGCGCCCCATTGTGCAAATTTGCAGATTTTATTATGAAGAATCTAATTTTTCTAGAAGGAAATCACCCTTCTTTCCAGGCCGCCCTCTTTGGAGTGCATTAGAAAGCGTGCTAAATAAATACTTGGGTTTAAGAGTAGTCTCTGGTGTGTATCTTGGTCGCCATTGTCATAGGAGTGCATTGCATCAGATTTGAGGTCATTTGGTTGAGAAATGAGTGAGGTGTGAGCATTTTTGTAGGGTTTTATGTTGCTGGTTTAGTCTTTTCAAGTTGTTGATCTGTCATTTCAGTTTGCTAACTTCTATCATTTGAGTTGGGTTGGAAGTCTCTAATTATTGTAAGCTGAATAGTAGTACTGTCAGCACTTCATACTTCTTCTCATATTTGCTTTATAATACCTTGCATCTCCGTCATATGGTAGCTCCAATTCCACTTCGGGTTGGAAAGCACATTCTTGACGTTGAGTTATTTTAGCATAATAGTGGTAGGGATCCTCTGACCACATGCTCGTCGACATCCGACGCATTCTTGGTTAGATTTCTTTGTATCAGCATTGCATCAAGACCCTCTCACCATATGCTCATCATCATCAGGCGCATTCTTGGTTAGAGTTCCTTTATCAGCATTGCATAGAGACCCTCTGACCATATGCTTGTCACCATCAGGTGCATTCTTGGTTAGAGTTCCTTTTCAGCATTGCATAGAGATCCTCTGACCATACGATCATGCCATCTTGGTGTACATTCTTGGTTAGAGTTGAATTCCGCATTGTTTTGGTTTAAGTGCTAACTTCAATGATTGTGTATTGCTCTACTTATTGTAATTGGAAAAGTGAAAAAAATTGGCTTGGTATATTTCACGGACCATCCAGGAAGCATCTAGGACAATGATGATGGAAGCAAATGTTCCACAAATGTTTTGGAGAGAAGCTGTCAGCACCATAGTCTATACTCTCAATCGAGTTCAAATCAGAAGCAATACTGGTAAGACTCCTTATGAACTTTGGTTTGGCATCACTCCTACTATGAGATATTTTAGAGTATTTGGTAGCAAATGTTACATTAAAAGAGATGAAGATCTAGGAAAGTTTGATGCTAGAAGTGATGAAGGAATTTTCTTGGGTTACTCCACTCAAAGCAAAGCATTCCGGTGTTACAATAAGAGACTGAGAAAGATGATAGAAAGTACAAATGTGAAGGTTGATGAAGGAATTGAGAAGCCCTCAAGGTTTTATGAATATGATGAAGATGATCTGAATGGTACTCTGGTTCAAGGAGCTCAATCCTCTTCTAAAAGTTAGATTCAGACTGATCTAGTAAATCAGGAAGAAGAGATAGGTCTGAATGAGCCTGATCAAGAAACAAAAGTGCAAGAAACTCCTAAAGTTCCAAGGTATGTAAGACTAAACCACTTTGAAAATCAGATCATAGGTGAGAAAAGCAAAGGTGTGCAAAGTAGAAGGACAATTGCTCAAAATTTAGATGAATATTGTCTGATTTCAAAGATTGAACCTAAGACAATAAATGAAGCTTGCAATGATGAAAACTGGACCAAAGCAATGGAGGAAGAGTTGATGCAAATTGAGAAAAATCACACTTGGGATCTTGTTCCTAGACCTAGAGACAAGAATGTGATTGGAACCAAATGGGTCTTCTGGAACAAACTAAATGAAGTTGGTGAAGTAATCAGAAACAAAGCCAGATTGGTCTGCAAAGGCTACTCTCAAATAGAAGGAATTGAAGTAGTTAGATTATTTCTTACATTTGCTACCTTCAACGACTTCAAGTTATATTAGATGGATGTCAAGTCTGCCTTCCTAAATGGTGATTTGGAAGAAGAAGTATACATTGAGCAACCAGATGGATTTCAATTGTTTAATCATGGTGATATGGTCTGCAAGTTGAAGAAAGCACTGTATGGATTGAAACAAGCCCCAAGAGCTTGGTATGAAAGATTGGATAAGCCTCTTGTGTAGATTAGTTTCAACAAAGGTGCTGCTGACAGTAACTTATATTTTAAAATTGATCATAAAAACATCTTGATTGTTGAAGTATTTGTTGATGATATCATCTTTGGAGGAAAAGATAGCATGTGTAAAAGTTTTGCAAATCAAATGAAAAGTGAGTTTGAGATGTCTATGCTCGGTGAAATGAATTTCTTCTTGGGTTTGCAAATTACTCAAACAAAGAAAGGGATATTTATTTCTCAGACCAAATATGTGAAAGAATTGTTGAGGAAATTTGGGATGGAAGATTCAAAGCCAATGAATACTCCCATGGAAACCGGATGCAAGTTGAGCAAAGATGATGACTCTCCTAAGGCAGATTAGACAAAGTACAGAACAATGATTGGTGGATTGTTGTATCTCACTCAAACTAGACCAGATATTATGCAAGTTGTTGGTCTTGTTGCTAGATTCCAGGCTGATCCCACAGAATCTCATGTCATGGAAATTAAGACAATTTTTAGATATCTAAAAGGGACAGTGGAGTATGGTTTGTGGTATCCTAGAGATCATGATTTCTCTCTTCATGCATACACAAATGCAGATTGGGCAGGAGATGTGGATGACCGGAAGAGTACCAATGGTGGAGCAGCATTCTTTTTGGGAAAAAGATTAGTTTATTGGTTAAGCAAGAAACAAGATGCAATATCTCTATCTAAAACTGAAGCAGAATACATTGCAGCAGTAGGTAGTTGCACTCAAGTTTTATGGATGAAGCAGATGCTAAGAGATAGTAAAGTAGAGTATGAGGAGCCTATCACAATTTTCTATGATAATTCAAGTGCAATAAATATTTCTAAGAATCCGGTGTTGCACTCTAAGACTAAGCATATATCTATCAAGTTTCACTTTCTAAGAGAGCAAGTGAACAAGGATGAAGTTAGACTGAAGTTTGTGCCTTCTAAGGATCAGATTGCATATATCTTTAATAAACCTCTTCCCAAGGACTCTTTTGAGTTTCTCAGGGAGAAGTTAGGGGTTATTGCCCCTCCGGTGATGAACTAGGATGCACTGATGTGCATCAGTCCGGTGGATATCACAGTCATATCTTGTGATTTGGATTGGTTATGGGGAGCTGCTACTCAGGGGGAGCAGCTAGTATGATTCTAATATGTTAAAGTTGCAAGTATGAGCCCTTTGCCATTGATGTCAAAGGGGGAGAGAAGACATGTGAAAAAAAAGTGGTTGATGATCAAAGGGGGAGTAGTAAAGAAAGAGAAGACATGTGAAGAGTTGTTGCTGATAGGGGGAGCTGTGACAGAAAGGAGAAGTTCTTGTCTTGATGGTTTTTCACATCATATGTTGCCATCAATGACAAAGGGGGAGATTGTTGCAAGTATAAGGATAACTAGTGTTGTCATTGATGTCAACATACTTATACTACATTAATGAGAAGGATTGGATGAGCTATGTGCTGAGGATATTGAGGAAATTAGTCTCAATCAGGAACAGTGATGACAGTAAAGTAAAAGTCCAAGATAAGATGAAGATCAGAGGATGTGGTTTAAAGGGTTTGCAGATATGAGTCTTGAGATGATCCAGTCAACTTTTTAGAGGTCTGCATAACAATCTAAAGAAGTTATGATTGCTCTAGTAGAACTGGTTCCAACAGATGTTCAGTGGTGATAGAGTGTCACAGTTTGGTCCAGTGAGCTTTAGAATTGGATTATCTCATTCTGCGGATTGGAGGTAGTGTTGAAGAAGTCCATGTGGAGTGATAACTAGATTTGTTCATGGTTTGGAGGTCTGGAAGCACCTTTTTCATTATGACAGAGATGACAGACTATGTTCTTGATGTTTTGGATGAAGAAGAGAAGAATTCCAATAGCTGATAAAGTACAGATGTTCTTGGTGACTCAGGAAAGGTTTTGGTGATCATTGGATCGTGTATAATTCTTATTGGTGGTCCTCATTGAAGTTAGAGTTTGGATTTGATGTAAAGACCACCAGTTGTTGGTGTTCTTCCTGAGACAGGCCGACCGGATGTACTACACATCTTCTAGATGATCTAAAAGTGTTTGCCGACTTAGATGAGTGTTCCTAAGTTGATGCCTTGTATAAATAAAGGATTGCGAAGTCATTCCATAGTGTAAAGTGTGCGGATGAGTGTGGCATAGTGAAGAAGAAAAGCGAAAGGCAGAGCAAGAGTTTTTGGGCTTAAATGGAACTGATCCAGGCATGGTAAAGATGTCAATCTCCAGTTCAAGTTTATGATACTTGTTACTTTGTAGACAGTGTGTCTCTTGTAGGCAGTGTGCCTCTTGTGAGCAGTGTGCTCAGGCAGTGAGCCCTAATTGGCATGTGCCATCTATTTTTCTTATTCTTCTGATAGAGAATAATCTTTGGGTTAATCACCCCATGGTTTTTCCCTTGACCAGGTTTTCCACGTCAAAATCTTTGTGTCTCATGTGTTGATGTGTATCTACTCTAGTATTTATGCTTTATGCTTTCATGAATGATTAATTGCTATGCTATTGAATAATAAAGTGGATTTAAGTGTTTGAATTGTAAGCAAGATTAGGATAACTGATTCACCCCCCCTCTCAGTTATCAACACTTTGCTACCACCACATCTTCACGACAACAAGGATACTTTTGAATGACTTTGCAACTCTTATTTATACATGACATCAACTTTGGAATGATCATCAAAGTTGGCACAATATACATTTATTTTATTACAGAGCAATTACAAAAATACAACTTGACTTATTACAAAAACTTCATGCGCATCACTACAATGTCGGCCACACATGGATGGGACTTCAATCATCTTTGAGGAACACACTACACTTCGCAAAACATCTTCAAGATCATCCGCACCATGTGCAAATTATCCGGTTGGACAAAACTGGGAAGAACACCAACATCTGAAAGTAAATCTTCATTTGTGAGATCAATCTTCAATGTGGACTGCCAACATGAATTGGACACAATCTAGAGACCACCACAAGCTTGCTTGAATCACCAAGAACATCCGCACCACTTCTACTTACTGTAATCAATCACATCTTCACTTGTAACCTCAAGAACACAGTTAACCATCACTGTCATATTAAAAGGATTGCTTGCGGGCATCCAAACTATGAACCAATTGAATTGTCAATGCACATTAGCTTCCCAAACATGCCACCAAATCTGCAGAACATGATATTGCATTTTCAGATCTCACTGGACCTATTTGTGTCACTTTGTCACCTCTGAACAGCTGCCAAAACCAGTTTTACTCATATGGCCATAAATTCTCCACATCTTCATGTGGACCTCTCAAATCTTGACTAGAGGATCTTTAGACACATATCTCCAAACCCTTTGATGTGCATATTCTTATCTTCATCTAGCTGGGATCTTCACTTCATAGAACTTCACCGTCTTCATTGTTCTTCTCTGTTTCTAACAGGGATAATTTTCTGAATATCCGTAGCACACAACTTATCCAATCCTAGACATTAATGCAACATGAGTATGTTGACATCAATGAAAACATTGGTTAGGCCCATACTTGCAACATGTATAAGGTAAGCTGTTTGATTTAGATGCTAGGAAAGTGTGTTTGAAAAACTTGAATACTATTGCAATCATTAAGCCCTCCATGGAGGCAAGATATCATGTATATCCTTTTATTTTAATCCCTTCTATGGAAGGCAGGTATTGTGTATTTCTTGAGGAGATTGCACATCATGTCATTTTGAAAAAGTCCTCCGAGTAGGCGGGGAGTGGATCTGAGACTATCCAAACCCTTAAGCGTGTCTTTGGCGATTGTTGTGGTGAAGCACAATCATCGGTGTGTGCCTATAATGTGTTTGAGATGGCTACGAACTTAGCAATAGGTTTCTTCCATCACTTGTTTGCCATGTTTTCTCCATGTCTTTCACGTGTGTGTGTATGGTGTGTTTGTTCCCAAGCATAGTTTCAAGACTGGTGGCGATGAGCTCCTCTTATGCTTTGGGATTTGTATGGCGTGTTTGTTCTCAAGTGTAGTTTCAAAACTAGTGGCGATGAGCTCCTCCTACACTCTGAGATTTGTTAGGCATGTTTGTTGCCCCTTATGCAGTTTCAAGACTGGTGGCGATGAGCTCCTCTTGCATTTGGGTTGTGTATTTACTTCCCTTGTACTTGCATTTGCATTCATATGGAAAAATGAAAAAAAAATAATCACTGCATTCGTTGTATTCTCTGTGTTTTGTGTGTCTTCAATGTTGTCTTCTCTGTGTTTTGCATGCCTATTATTGTCTTCAATGTGTTTGGCGTGCCTTCACCGTGCTTGGCATGTTTGTTGTGTTTGTTGACCTTACTTTAATGTATGTATTGGCCTTGTGTTTATACATACATTAAGGTGGGGGCTAAATGATATGTCAAAAAATGTCCCCTTGGGGGCTTTTCCCTCCTAAGGTTTAGCTCCTAGGTCCTTAGAAAGTATTTAGAGCATCTTGCATGAGTATTTGGACTCCTGATGAGAAACCCTGAAGTCTTGTGGCAAATAGGGCCTACGAGGTGTTATTTTGATGATCCTTGAGCAAAAATGGTAGGGTAGACTTGGGTTCTAGCACCCTAGTCCTGCCCTATTTTGGGTTTGCCCTAAATTCAAATGTCAGTTTAGTGACCGTTACTTAGGTCCTATGCTGACATCTCAAGTTTGAATTATGAAATTCTTAATGGGAATATTTGTAGTTACATATATAAGCATGTTTAGTGTTTCATTTGCAAACTAGAAGATGATTACGAACTTTATGCATACTTATGATTTTCATGATATTCATTGTGTTGCAGAGTAGAGCATTGTTGTTGTGTTTGTGATTACAGATTTGACATCTTCTCCTCATGGCAAGAAAGAACCTCTTCCTTCCATGAGAGCTTTATCATCAAGGTGACATCTATTGTGTTTGTTTATCATTTATCATTTAGATTTTTCCTCTATCTTGCAAGGATACACACTCTTATCTGACAACGGTGTTCAAAAGACTTGAATGTCTCTCTGGGGCTTGAATGAGGCAAGCCTCTAAACACCACAACCCCCTCCCACACTCCTTGTGATTTTAGGTTACAGGTGTTGCATCTTGATGAAGTGGAGTTGTAGTGGAGGTTGGCAGACAACAAGGATTTGGGATCTGAAAGAAAGCTGGACATTGGAGCTCTTCTAGGACTAGGGTGCTAGCACCAGTGTCCTATGAAGTTGAATGAGTAGAAACTGAAGTTATAGGGAAGATCAGTGTCAAAAGGAGATCTAGATTCCGCAAAGAAAAAAGTACCTTGGACTTGGGCACTAGCACCAGTGTCTCTAAGTTTTTTGCCTTCTGAACTTCAAAAAATAATGAGTTAAGAATCTCTATCCTTCACTTTGTCTTCAGAGGATTTGTCGTAATTCATCAATTTGCTTACTGTTTTGCTTAATCAAGGGTTTGAAAGCATTTGAGAATTAGATAGAGACATTGTTTGATAACATCTGAGTTTTCGTAGCGTCTCAAGTGGTAGCCCAACCTGTTAGGTGATTGCTCCTGCTTAGTGGAGATTCAACTTGGTTGATATGCCCTTTGAATGTTTGGTGTGAAAGGACGATTCCACATAAAACCTTGAGATTGAAAACCCTTCTTTTTACCACTAAACAATATTAATCAATTTTAACCCCTTTAAATTTAATCATTTATATTAGTCAAACTTTTATCTTAAGTCCTCTTTATAGACTATTCTTAAACATAATTTACTTTAATGGTCAAAGGTAAATTTTGTCGAGTAAAAATAACACAATTATTTATCACTTTTTTGTGTGGATTAGGTGTAAAAATAGTATTGATTGTTTGACTATTGAAACATGTAATGTTTAAGTAGAGTGTACTTTATATAGGGTATGATTGATTACCACCGAATTATCAATGTAAATATATTTATATATGTATATTATTTTTTTACTCTTGGCATGAATATTCTTAAGAATACAATTTAAAATAACTAAAGAATGTTCTTAAATAACACATCGCACAAATCAACACATATATTTGTCAAGTCACCTCATGGTGACTAGTAGGAAAGGGTGCTAAATTGAAATTTTAATTTGAGTACTCAAAAATAGCATGGATCAATCCTACACTAATAATTCATTTTTTAAAAAATGAATGCAATGAAAACAAACTAAATTTAAATTATATATATATATATATATATATATAACTTGTAAACTTATTATTACATAAAGAACACTATGATTAAAGTGAACCAAAATCAAGGGCATGGGTATGCAATTTTCACCGTTACAAAAGCATAATGATGTAGAGTTTGTTTAAACATCTCTGGTTGTAAGATTATAGCATTCATTTGTTAATTTTTATGTAGCTCAGATAGGTGTTCTAGTCTCGGGTGGTGATTACAAGGCTAGAAACACAACTGGAATAATTAAATCTCCATACCTAGAAAATTGATTTCTCGAGAGATTTCTAGACATTAGGGTTTGTTAGAGTCTAATTAATCTTAGCCATTGATTGAAATTAAATCATGGCCATTGGTTTTCAATGAGTGGATTATAAAAGAGGATCAATGGGCATTTGGAGAATACAGATCTAAAAAACATTTGCAGTGATAGCAAATTGATTTGCAGTGAGAGCAAGGGCGCAGTGATAGCGTTGGAGAGTAGCAGTGGAATTGCCAGAGAAGAAAATTATTTCCAGAGAAGGGAAATATTTTTAGATAATAAAATATTGCCGGAGCAATTTCAGCAGGAGCAATTGAGGGAAGGAAAATTTCTGGAAAGAAAATTGCCGGAGCTTTGCTAGTAAGAGGCAAGCAATTTTGTATCTCTTAATTTTCTACAGCTGAATAAAATTCTTATGTGCTGACTGGTTTTCCCTTCGGGGTTTTTCCAGGGACAATTTGTCCAAAAATACTGTGTTTATTATTTTGCATCTCTGTAGTTATTTGTGAAGTTGCAGCTGTATTATTTTTTAATATTTGTTGTTAATTAATTTTTCAGCAATAAGATAGGAAATTAATAATCAATAGCTACAATAGAATTTTCACATCATTAAGACATAATAATCAGAAAGCTTCTGATACCTTCCCACAATGGGTATATCACATTCAATTCCACATAGGAATGATGTTTGTCATTTTGTAGGCAAGATGAGTACGAGTATTGATTTATAAGTAATGAAGGAGAAGAGCAATGTGAATTGGGCTTGACCGAAGAAAGGAAAGAAAGTGACGTTGCACGGGGTTTAACTTGTTCGAGATGATGAAGAAAAAATCAAGAAAAATGTATGTATAATAAAGTAGGAGGACCACTATGAACTTAACGGATAGACTGTCGGTTATGAACTCTAACTCTGTCTACCACTACTAGATGATAGAGTAGACCAATAATCACTAAAGTTCAAAGTTTTCCATTCAGGTCTGGAATCTTATCTTGTAGCTTTGGAGTAGGACTATTATGTCAGTAGAGGACTACCAATGATGTTGGACATCTTGGAAGGTAGCCACTCTTAGCTCTCACAAAACTTACATCTTTTTCATACTAGATAATTTTTGGTACATCCTAGCAATAAACAATCATACGGTAATTCTAAGACAAGATATGATCTCAGAAAATATCAACAAGAAAATAACTTCAGAAAAGAGGGGTATACACTTTTTATCTTCACTATATATTGAAATATAACAATAAATGGTTTAAATATAACTTAGAAATGTTGATGACAAATAGCAAGGATTTGCACAAATTTTAATTATTTGTTATATTCTCAAAACCTTGTTCCAATGTGACATAGGTATGTAAATCACTTTCTTGATGAGGTAAATATGAGTGCCAACACTTGTGCAATGCTCTAACTTGATTGATGTAGTTTTGTTCAACATTCTCCAAGAGAGTGGATATGCAAATCAATGCTTAGGAGTTGAAATGTATATACAAGACCCTTCAAATTTCAAGAGTTATTTGCATATTAATGCATTCATTAGTTGTATTAGGGGGTAGACATGTGTTCATTGTGGTGTACAAATGTTTTCTATGGCATTTTACATTTTTTCTTGGCAAACATGTCAAAATAGAAGAAACAATCAAGTTTAATAGTTGCATACAAGCCCACCTTCTTCCTAGGATGCCTCGAATCATCCCAAGTCTCCAACAACTTTACATACAAGTCCTTACTGATTCAAAACTAACATAAACCAACACTTTATTATGAAAAAACTCCTAAACTAGTCATTCCTCGACTAACTAGAAAAATAATCGACCATTTGAATCTAGAAATGTTTTAATTTTTGGATCATACCTTCCTAGTTAAGAGACTTATGGTCCCCAAAAACTTAGGGACTCATTAGGTGTGTAAATTTCTTTGCACCTATAAAGGAAGAATAACTTTCCCTAAAATTAGTCTTATTATATAGGGAAAAGAGGATGAATGATGGCAAGTGTAAAAACTAGATCAAAACCCTCTTCCACTATAACATTCACAAACAAGATTGAGATGAATCACAACCAAGGAGAAGGTGGACTCAGCTATAGATCTTGTGCTTCTATTTGCTATGGAAAAATGTGTTTTAACCAATCTTTTTTATCAAACCCTAGGTTAAGTATGAGTAAAACCCTAGTTATGAGATAATCATCTTGTAATAGATAAACAACAGAAACCCAAAATCTGAATGTGCACAAATGATCGAGGAGATATCAAAACCTATTTCATAGAAGCTAGAAAGTTAGAGGGCAATTTGGCAACTACCCAAGTCCAAAAGTGATAATCTGCCAGAGATCAGAACTAAGAAGATGTTGTAATTGATGCCTAGAAGCCAGATCTAGAACTAGAAAGCCTAGAAGACTAGGGCTCCAACCACCCAAGACTCTTCAAAGGAATATTTTGGAACTTCTATCGGATCCCAAAACCTTGATTCCTATACTTCCTTCTTCCAACTCCATGTTCCCCAAAACTTGAACCTATAACTTGCACACAAGACGATAAGAGATGGGTTTGGGGGTTATGGTGTTTATGGATTTGCCTCAGTCAAATCCTAGGTTAGCATTCAAGATTTCCCAACACTGTTGTTAGAGAGAGTGTGTTGGAATACAATGGATCACTAAGAGGGTGGGGTGAATCAATGATCTAATAAAACTAGTTTATTCATCAACCCAATAGTTGTAAAAGCAATTAATATCAACATGCCAAAGACATATAAGACAATAGAATCACACAAATGAAACCATGACACAAGATTTAAAGTGGAAAACCCTAAACCAGGAAAAACCACTATCCAACCTCACTAAATTCTTCATTAGGTCTCACTGACCAAAATCTCACTGATTACACTTATGCCTCACTGGCAAGGATCTCATTGATCACATCTTGATAGAAACACCATTTCCTAGCACTTCAGAACACCAACTCTATTTATCAAGAGCACCCACTCCAATCACAAAACAGGTAAACATACAGAGTACTACTCTGTTTACATTGACACCATAAAGGTTATAGATAAGTTCTATAACTCTTTTACTGAATCACTTTTTCACTCCTAGATTGACATGCATACATCAATAACACCTATCTTTTACAAAGTATTCAAAGAATGATTCTTCAAGGATTTAACATTCATCTAATACAAATGTATTGTTCTATTTGCAACAACATTATAGCCTATACAAGAACACTTGAACCCAAGACTTATCTACATCTTCTTGAATCCAAATTACATCCACATCAAATCCTTATAGAATGGGCGTACCAACTTCAATGACAAAGAAGACAATTAATCAGAGTACTACTCTACCTATGAAGACATCAAGGATCCAAATACAATTTTTGCAATCATCATTACATACTTACCTTAGTCTTAAGTATACACCAATTAAACTCTCCTTCAACCATACAAAGTACATTTCTTCATAAATCAATCACCATCTACATAAAAACAATTCAATCATTGATTTATCTATTACCTCTCATCATAAAATTAGTACATGAAATCTCTTCATTCTACTCCTGCATAGAAGTATATTTCAGCAGTGAATGTACCTTAAAATTGTTGGAATTAACCCAGATAACTAAGAGGGGGGGTGAATTAGTTGTTTCTGAAATTAGTCTTTTCCTTTCTTTCAAACTTCTTTCACTATTGTCAATTTGATAAATGATGCAAACATTAAAGCATATACATTAACACGGAAGTAGAAATATAATCAACACATTTGAGACCAAGTTTTTTGACGTGGAAACCCGGTTAAGGGAAAAACCACAGTGGGGGTTAACCCACAAAAATTAATACCCTATTAAAAGTATTTTTATAAATGGGAATGCACATGCATTCGGGCTCACTGCCTAGAGCTCACTGCTCAAATGAAGGCTCACTACCTATATAAATATTACAAGAGAATAACAGAGATTTTGAACTGATAAATAGCATCTACCCATGCAAGAGTTTCAGTTTCGGTTAAGTGCAAAAATAGATCTTAAACATTTCATCTTTGTTCTGCTCTTCTTACTGCTTTGCCTTCATTTGCACCTTAGATTTCTGATCTTCTCACATATACCTTATTCACACAAACCACACGCACTAAATCATTCAATTCCATCAGCTATATATATCTGCAACATGATCTACAATCATTTTACTGGTCGGCTTCAAAAACATTTAGAACTTTGTTGAGTACTCTACTTTATCGGTTGGATCCATCCATAATATGAGATGTAGACCAAAACTTGCACTCACAGATCATCAATTAGGTCAGCCACTATCACTGGTCATCACCATTTACCTAATAAATAACTTCTATACATTCAAAATTAAGATTCATAAAGTTAGCCTGTTCTTCTTCTATCTGTTCTGTCAAACTGAAACCCGATTCTCAGAAGCTAATATCTTTTGAGTCCATCATTAGAGGACAAAACTCTAGATTTAGAGTGTCTTGACAATGCTTTCAACTACCTTAGATCCACAGAAAACCATGCCTTTCCACCGGAGAGATCTGGACCAAGATACTGGACCTTGTTACTGCTCTGTTCCTAACTGCCTAGACTTAGACAAATTTTGATTCTGACTTTCGGTATGAACAAATTATGTTATGTGGATGATTGGGATGATCTCAGTTACCATCAATGACAACACCTATCAATCTAAAGTAGTGTCTCTTGCCAACAATGTCCCCCTTTGGCATTGATGGCAACACTTAGTGAAAAATGACTAAGTGTCTAACATAGCTCCCCCTTACTCTGTACACTTGTGCTTCTCTATTAGTTCTGAAGCTCCCCCTTTTCTGGATTCCTCATTTTTCACTACTCTTCACTCCCCCTTTGACATCAATGGTAGAGGATGGGGTCCACAAGCCAAAACTCTCCAAAAATTTTGTATATACTATCGCATATATACAATTAATCATTAAGTTCTATTTACATAAACTTGAGAATGTATGCAAAGCTAGTTTTTATTTGCACAAGTTCGAAGACCCAAGTACTCTTCATTCCATCCAAAATTGAGATGTGCCTACTTAACAAAAATGAATATGCTTCTACCTTTGATAGATTTGATGGATCACTGGTCTGAGCTGCACTCTGAGCTTCAGATAGGGCATTATACATTGTTTCTAACTTAGGGGCAATCAATCCCTGGAGCTCACACATTCTCTTCATAATGTTACCCTTTTCTTTAAAAAGCCTCTTTATCTCATCTGTCAGGCTGATTGCTTGACATTCTTGACTTATAGGCAAAACTGTTAGAGGATCAAAATTTTGAGAGAGATTTGACAATTTCTATTCTTGATCCTTTATTTTTTTCTCAATATCCTCATTAACTTTGGGCCATGATAGACATAATTTGTACATATCATTTCCATCATTTAGAGCATTTTGAATACTCTTTATGCTAATACCAAATATTCTTCTATCATTTCCTATCAGGTTCTTTATTTCAAAAAATTTCTTATCCAAGAATTTTTTCTAAACTTTTGCCTCCACAAACTTCTCAAAGGACTCAAAATGAGTATTTACAGAACTTACAAGGTTTTTTAGATGTTTAGAGGGGGAATCAGATGGACTCTTCTGGTAGGTAGGCATTAGCTTTTCCAAAATCTCAGATGCAAGCCCCAATAGCTCATTGTCTTGCATGTGGAACTTTACCATCTTTTCTCTAGACTTTACTTGGGTGAATGATGTTATTTTCATCAGTTGAATTGGAGAGAGAGCATCTAGATTGGCTAGACCTTGGAGTAGTTTAGGTTCATCAAGCTCAATCATCTCTTTTTCAAGAAGACTTTTCACTGCATCTGTAGTGTCTCTTGTAACATTTTTTGAACCATCCTTTTGTTCATCAGATTTCTCAGTATATGCTTTATGTGCTTCAACATTTGCACCATCTTCTTCTGCTTTATCTTTCTTTTCTCTTTCTTCCTCTTTCTCTACTTTATTTTTCTCTGTGTTCTCTGTAGAGGGACTCTTTCCTATTTGTTCACCACTTACTACCTGATCCAGAGGGCTCTATGAAGTAGTAATATTATCTTCTTTTCTTGACGTATTAGGTGGATTAGGAGTATCTCCTACATCAACTACTTTATCCATCAATTCTGCATCCTCCTAATTTGATTGTTCTACTTCCTCACTGAGTAGCTCTACGACCAAATTTATTGCAATTCAAACAATTTCCATTAAATAATGGATATCTTTGATCATGAGGCTATCTTACCGGATGTTTTCTAGTTCTGTTCCTTTTAATCCTTGGTTGAAAATTTCTTTGTCCAGATCTAGAGCTTTCACCTTTCTCATATCTAAGATTATGCTTGTCATCATCCTTTTTCTATTCTTCAATTAGTGCTTCAATTTTAGCTGAGCTTGTTTTAAACTTCTCCTTATACTAACTTGTAATTTCTAGGTCATGTCTAAGAGTGATAATCTATCTCTCAAGTTCTCTCTTATTGTTTCTACTTTCTTGTAGATTGGATTCTAGGAGACTAGCTATTCCATCCAATTTGTAGCATTCTTTAGTTCTCTCTTTCAGATTTTACTTCATTTCTTCTTCAATTTTCTTCCTATCTTCAATTTCCTTAGTTAGTCTCATCAGCCCAGTTTCCATCTCATGTTTTAGGACAATAACTTCTTTAGTTAACTTTTCACATTCTTTTGTATTCTCTTTTAGGGCCTTGTCTTCTAGTTCAAGAGGTTGCTCCTTTCCTTTTGCATTAGATTTACTCAATTTTTCTTTTAAAATCTCAATGAAGTCTTCAGCCTTTTTGAGGTTATCTTGTAGCTCTTGGACTTCTGCCTTGGATTGCTCAAGATTATATAGTGCTAGATTAAGTTGCCATTGAAGGTTATATTCATCCATTTTTACTACCTTCCCAGATCTTCCTTAAGCTATTAAAATTTTAAAAGGAACCTTGCTCTGATACCAATTTTTGGAATTAACCCAGACAACTGAGGGGGGGGGTGAATCAGTTGTCTCTGAAATTAATCTTTTTCTTTCTTTAAAACTTCTTTCACTATTATCAATTTGATAAATGATGCAAACACTAAAGCATATGCATTAACACAGAAGCAGAAACATAATCAACACATTTGACACCAAGATTTTTGACGTGGAAGCCCGGTTAAGGGAAAAACCATAGTGGGGGTTAACCCAAAAAAATTAATACCCTATTAAAAGTATTTTTACAAATGGGAATGCATGTGCATTTGGGTTCACTGCCCAGAGCTCACTACTCAAATGGAGGCTCACTGCCTATAGAAATATTACAAGAGAATAACAAAGATTTTGAGCTGATGAATAGCATCTACCCATGCAAGAGTTTAATCTTACATATTTCATCTTTGCTCTGCTCTTCTTACTACTCTACCTTCATTCACACCTTAGATTTCTGCTCTTCTCAAATATACCTTATTTGCACACACCACACACACTAAATCATTAAATTCCATCAGCTATATATGTCTGCAACATGATCTACAATCATTTTACTAGTGGGCTTCACAAACATTTAGAACTTTGTTGAGTACTCTGCTCTATCGGTTGGATCCATCCATAATATGAGATGTGGACCAAAACTTGCACTCATAGATCATCAATTAGGTCGCCCACTATCACTAGTCATCACCATTTTCCCAATAAATAGCTTCTATACATCTAGAATTAAGATCATTCATAAAGTCAACTTGTTCTTCTTCTATATATTTTGTCAAATTGAAACCTGGTACTCAGAAGCTAATATATTTTGAGTCCTTCATCATCAGAGGACAAAAATCTAGATTTAGAGTGTCTTGACAATGCTTTTGACTACCTTAGATCTGTAGTAAACCATGCCTTTCCACTGGAGAGATCCAAGCCAAGATACTAGACTCTATTAATGCTCTGTTCCTAACTGCCCAAACTTAGACAAATTCTGATTTTGACTTCTGGTATGAACAAATTGTGTTATGCAGATGATTGGAATGATCTTAGTTGCCATCAATGACAAAACCTATCAATGCAAAGCAGTGTCTCTTGCCAACAAAAACTTCCTTCATAAGCACTTGTCACAAGATGGTCCTACAATAATCATGACTTCTGCACTATGCAAAAACCATTGTACATTTGTTATCATCACCTTACTAGACATACAACAAAAATTTGTCTTAAAACATCCTTCTCTGATGACACAAAAAATAGTTATAAAAACTGATCAAATGAATTGGATAGTTAGATGCCCATCAATCTTCGATCACTGGGGAGGAACCATTGTAATTTGAATGTCATTTAAATGTACATTGTGGATTGCATCATTTGTGCCATCAAACAAACAAGAAACCACCATTGATATTGCTTTTGGTGCCCGATAGTAGAGCCTACTAGGTGGAATCGGTCTTCTTAGGTAGGGAGGGCTAGTCAAGACATGTTTTCAACCCCCTTAAGTCATCACTTAAGTGATGTGCTACCAGTAGTCATAATTCACTTTTGAAATATAAAAAAGTGCAAACCCGTCACTAAAAGCTTTTGTTTTCTATTTCTAGGCTTTAGGTTTGATTAGGGTTTTAGGTTTGTAGGATTTAGGTCTTTTAAAAGTCTATCAGAACCCTAATTCTTCATCATACACACTTTAAACTTGCAAGACACAATATTGACATGAGACACTCTGTTGCAGAGAGACAAGGAGCAAATAAATATTTTTTTAGTTTGAAGAAGAACTTTGCCTTAGAGAACCATGGTTTTAGGACTTATTGATTAGGTCTTCAAGAAAATGTGACAAAACCCAAATATGCAACCAAAGGAATATAGGCTAGAATAATGATCACTGAATGAACTCCTTGACACCTGAGATCTTTTATGACTATTGATGAAGACTGATACCACATGGAGCAAGAACATGTACAAGTATGTGCCACTTACCACTTGATCATTTCCAATACCCTAAAGAATCAATGATGAACAAAATATGCTACAAGCTACCAATTCCAAACAACAAATGCTACAAGATACCAATGCCATTTTCACACATGCTAAATGCCTATGGCTAAACTTAATGACATCAATACCATATTGCATCAAACATCCTCTGTTGAGAAATCAAACATCCTCTGCTGAGAACACTCCATCTCTCATCATCACTTCATTACTAACATACCAATCCAACTGAGATCACTGGAGATCACTCCATTTCCATCACTAACATCCCATCACTGACATCCAACTAAGAACATTCCATTTCCATCACTAACATATCCAATATAAGCTTATGACTGAGACCCTAAGAACAACAATGCCTTACAACAAATCTCCTGATGACAATAATGCTCTTTTGACATCAATGACAAAACCTAATCAAATAATCTCCCCCTTTGTCATTGATGGCAACAAATGATCTCTCCACTCTCTTGAATATCTCCACCTTTGACATCAAGGACAAAGGAGTGTGATTATACCTTTTGCAAGAGATAACATGCTATCCAATGAAGAGAACATCCCCTTGGGTATTGATGTCAACACATGCAATAAGTGCACTTATTTTGCAACAAATGAACTTTGCACAACTCCCCCTATGATGTAGCACTTTCTACCAACGCTGAGCACAGACATAAAATGATCATGATGATAAAGCTAGGTTATAAGTTTGCATAATGTCACAGGCTCTTAGATCATGTACTCTAGGATCACAATTGTAGAGATACAGTGGTACACACACCCACAAACCCACAAACAGGGCTAGCACTTGTCAATGGCTTGTCACAGGCTTGATAATAGTAAATCAACAAAGATGAACAAATCAAAAAAGATCTTTGATACGAAATTCATCACTGAAGTTACTTCTTATATTGATCCTAATGTGATTCAAAGTCAAACCACTATTTGATACAAAGTAAATAAAAAATCACCATCTGATGTCTTGCTTGATACACACTATCTAATGCAGATAGTGATGTCTGATACTTTCTGATACATTGATGTCTGATACACTATTGATCTGACATAGATACTCTGATACATTGTTTGTCTTAATACAGATATGTCTGATATGGATCACTGTGACAAAGCTGTGAAGGAGGCACAAATCACTGTCACACTACTGTCAAGGTACAAATCACTATGACAACTTTCACTTACAAATTACTATTCTCAAACCACTTACAAATCACTATTATCTATAATGTTGGAAAATGTCCCCTTGGGGGCTTTTCCCTCATAAGGTTTAGCTCCCGGGTCTTTAGCATGCATTTAGGACATTTTAGTTCATATTTTGACATCCCGATGGAATGAGACCTAGGTTCCATGGCAAATTGGACCTAGGTGGACCCCTTGAGCTGTACCCTACCCAAAATAGGGGGGGAGGACTTGGGTGTCCACTCCCTAGTCCTTCCCTATTTTGGGGCAGCCCCAATTTTTGGGTGTCGGTTAGTGACTGTTATTAGGTCCCTTTATTGACATGGTAAGTTTGAATTTCAAAAACCCTGGCAAAAGTGTTTGTAGATGCATATATAAACATGCTTAGGCATTCATTTGTAAACTAGATTTCAATTAGATGATCATTGTGAACTTTAGGCATTCTCAAGGTGATTCAAGGCTTTCTATTGTGTTACAAGAGCAGGCTTGTATGTTTAGTGTGTTGATATTTATAGATTTGAGCATCAATCTCCTCGTGGCATGAAGAACATCTTCTTCCATGAGATTTTCACTACAAGGTGACATAATATTGTGTTTTCATCATTGATTCCTTTAGTTTTTGTCTCTACCTCACAAGGGCACACACTCTTTGTCTGACAATGGTGTTCAGATACTTAAGTGTCCTCTGGGGCTTGACTGAGGCAAGCCTCTAAACACCACAACCCCCAAACCAAGTCTTGTGATTGCAGGTTATAGGTGTTACATTTGGGAAAAGTGGATTTGTAGGAAGGATTGGCAGACATCAAGGTTTCAGGATCTGGAGAAAAGGACACATGAGCACTTCCAAGACTTGGGCGCTTGCTCTAATGTCCTTCGTAGATAGTTTTTAGGAAATAGAAGTTACAGGGTTGTTCAGTGTCAGAAGGAGGTCCAGATTTTGTGAAGAAACCTGTACCTTGGACTTGGGTGCCCTCTCTAGTGTCCCCGACTATTCTACTTTAGATCCTCAAAAATAGGTATTCTGTGATTTGATATTTTACTCCCGTCAACAAGAGCTTTTTCCATCTTTCATCAATTTGTTGCCGTATTTGCATAATTAGGGTTTTAATGGTTAATTGGACATAAGAGAAGAAAAATTAATAATTAAATTCCCTAATCTAAATTTCCCTACATATGAAAGTGACCTAGGGTATGATAGTGCTCGCCACTCAACCCTAGATACTTCAATGTTTAGAGGAGAGGCAGATTTAAACACATAAAGATTAAATTATTAACAAATCCAATTTTCCCCTAAACAGTTTGGTGAACCCATGTTTTGGACTTAAATTGCAACTTTTTGAGTGTTTGTCTTCAGATTTGGATTGATTTCATTCATTCATTTATTCATTCAATTTATTGCATTGAGCAAAATTTAAAAAAATGAAAAATTGGGAAAATTCAAAAAAATTGCATTGATGGGCTTACTAAATTGCATCAGTTCTTCCTAAATTTTCCTAATTCATGATTTTTGCATCAGATCTGATATAAACAACATAAAAATAAAAAAATTCAAAATTTTGGGTTGCATTTTCATCATTTAATTGCTAGGGTTTTGTGGAAATTTTAACAATTTTATATTACCTAGTAATTCCAAAATCTAGGGTTAGTAGGAAAAATATTTTATCAGATTTTTCTACTGATTTTAGAGGCTCATTAAAATTGACATTTGGATGTAGTCTTTCATCTTAGTGTGAATTTGCATTTAGATTTAAAATATTTGCATTTTGCATAGAAAATTTCAACAAAAACTAGCAATTTTGATGCATTTTCATTAAATTTGCATGGGCATTTTGCATGTTTAAGCTTGAAAATCATTTTAATATCTGAGAGTATGTAATTTACATAAAAAATTAGACTTCAAAACATTCTCATAGCATTTTGTTCCAAGATCTCAAACCTAGGGCTTTGAAAACAATGATTTTCACTAAATTTGGCCTTATCGACTTTATAAACTTGCACCATATGTGTGTTGTGAAATATATTTTGGCATTATTTTTATGTTATTAGGGTAATCATTTTATGCCCCTATAAAAAGATTCACAACACCCTTTTAACAGGCTCTTGTAATGAAAATGTGGCAAAAAATTACACAATTTGACTATTTTTGCCCTAGGGTTTGACGTAGTTTACACTCCAAGTGTGTTGTAATCAATTTTATGGATTGAGGTGATTTATATTATTAATATTATTTTTTTTACCTCCTTTAATTCCTTACAACACCCCTTTTTCGAGGTCTTGGAGTTGAAAAATCGTGAAAAATAGCCTATTTTTGCTATATTTTCACTAGGATTTGACCTTAAGTGGTACTAAAAGCATGTTGTGTTGGGTATTTTGGCACCAAGTGGATTTTATTACTAATATTAATTTCTTTCCATCATCATTTTCTTTACAACACTCTTTTTTATGCTCTCTTGTATTGAGTTTTGGTGAAAAAAGTGCCTATTTCGACATATTTTTACTATATTTTGATTTGGCATCAACTTAAAATCGCATCAAGAGTGTGTTGAGAAGGAGAATATTGCTGTTTTGGACTGATATCAGATGTATAACTTGCTTCCCTTGACTGAAATCCTTACAGTACCCTTTGTTTCATTCGATAGCATTGTAAACATATCGAAAAATCAAGCATTTACAACATATCCTAAGCCTAAAAATTGGATACATTGCTACATGAGTCTAATAACTTGCTGCCCTAAGAAAAATATCCCTTTAAGAAGAAGCATTAGACACATAGGATCTAGTGCCCTTGAAGAAGTTGGTACCTTGAATAATTTCTTTATAAAAGGAGAAACCCAAATGTTACAAGACATTACACCTATTACAAGTATAATGGAAGAACAAACTTTTCATGATGTTGATGATACTATTGAGGCAACATGATATGTATCAGATGAACAAATAGAAAAATTGGATAAAGAGTTAGCCCAATTTCAATCAATTATAGAAAATGAGAGAATAGCTGAAGCAACAGTCCCTACAATTCATAACATAAGAGAATTGATAAAAGAGGGACACGATGGCGTTAATGCAATTCGTGGTCTAGCACATATTATACAAACCAACATTATGCCAGTGACCAAATGTGTACAAGTGATAAACAACACTCTATCACCATCTCATACACAAGTTTCGGCACCTATACTGACTACGGGAATATCCACTTTTACATCAACAATCTTAACAACTAATGCGAACGCTTGTAGTAATGCTATCACTGGTATTGGAGTATCTAAAGGCACTAATTACAAAGTTGTGGGATTTAATTATTAGAATTTGGTTCCTAAAGGGACATCTTCTATGAATAATGGTTCTCATCCTCCTATCTATTCCGCTCATTTCCAACTACCTATTACATACTCGCAACCATCTTCTACCTATCATCACAGCCAACCACCGTTAACATATTCCTAGCTTCTGCCTATTGTATCTCAAGCTCATTCACCTCCTCACTTCGGTTTCAATTCCTCACAACAAACTACATCTCCAAATGATGCCATTTTAAACCAACTTTTATAGGGCATGACTGCTTTGCAACAAAAGGTAACAAATTTGACAAACTCTTCGCAGCCTAGTCTACCAACATATCATGCCTATAATATGTTACCCTATGCAATCTTGAGAACCCCTATGCTTGAGAGGTTTGAGACTCCTTGCTTTGGAAAATATGGTGGAAAAAGAGATCCTAATATCCATGTGGCAGCATTCACAACTATGTGTAGTGATTTCTATTTTGAAGAGGATTTGTTGGCAAAAATTTTCCCACAATCTCTCAAAGATACTGATTTAGAATGGTTTTGCTCTTTGCCTCTGAATTCAATTCACTCCTTTTCATAGTTGATTGATCAATTTTTACAACATTTTCAAGCAAATATTGGACCCCAAATCACTCTTATTGACTTGGTTCAATGCAAACAAGGTTTGAAAGAAAAGTTGACTGAATCCATTAGTCGGTATCAAGGCCTTTATGCGCAGATTCAATATTAGATGAAAGATGAGGATGCTCAAAAGATATTTAATACAAATCTACAACCTAATATTCATGATAAGATCCTCTTGATTAAGTACAACTCCTTTCAACATATATACACCACCCTTCGTGATTATCAACTTTCGTCTAGTCAGTATGAAAACCAAAACTCATCGGCTCAAGTTGGTCAATCCATGGGTGGATCATCACAAAACAATTTAAGAGGAACAATAATAGGAGTTTCATCAAGATCAATGGACCAAATACGAATGTGTCTGCTATAAATAATCCAAAGAAACCATCGTATCAACCAAGAAAGTTTACTCCTATATATGAGTCCTATCATTCTATAATGAATCAAGTTGTGAGTAATAATATTCTGAAGCTTCCCCCAATCAAACCTATTGATCCTAGTAAACAAGGACCTTACTACGATGCTAATGCCTTTTTCCATTGTCATCAGATGCAAGGACATGACACTGAATGATGTATACATCTTAAACATGAAATACAAGACCTTATTGATTCAAATGTCATCCAAGTACCAGGTGTGAATGATAATAGAAATAAGTCGGTTGTTCCGTCGAATCAAAATTTACAAATCTTCACTAATCCTTTTCCTAAGCATACTGAAAATAATATGGTGGAACAAGGTTTGATGGAAGTAGATGAGGATGATTACTTGGACTATGATAGTATCATGGGTATGATTGAAGTCAATAATGAACAAGTGGATAATCCACCTCGTCCATGAAGAAACATAATTTATGCTGAGGTACCTCCTCCATTATCCTTATGTGGATTAGGAGATAATCAAAATACATCAGAAAAGAGAGAACAACAATTGATACAGATGAGTACGATGGTACATGATGACTCCCGTTACTATTCTAGAAAGATTCAACAATGAAAACTCACTAAAATTAGAAAAGAGCAAAACGACAATCAACAGTCAGAAATAATAGTGGTTCTCCCCCTCATAAACAACAAAAAGTCTCCTTTAAACAAGGATTTAAAGAACAAGCATCATATGATAACAAACAAGACTTTCATAAGAACCACTCAAATTTTGCATCAAACATGATTGAATACCTCTCCAAGAGGTTCACAAGTTCCAACATATAATATAAAGACCTACAGGTAAGTATCTCTAACCCTTTATCTCTCTCATGATGTCCTTCCCCTGTGATCTGTTATGTGTTGTTTAGGCCTCCTGAGATGACCTTAGATTCTCCTATAAGGTTTGGGATACCAGGAGACCACCTCTGTTGTGACCTTCTATTTATATCATCATTCTTCTAAATTGCCTCTCTCTGATTTCATTGTTGTGTGTTGTGTCTTACAGACATAGCATCGTGGTTGGTGACTTGGGGGCACCCTCCTACGTGACTATCCCTAAGACACTTGTTTCTCCTCTCTTATTTATTGTTTCCCTTACTCTAGTGTTTCCACCTAGCAGGCAGATGATGACAAACATTTATACTGATGCAGACCTAGTGTCCCTTTCAAGAGCAATCAAAAAATGGACTTAGTTCCTAATATGACGATGGGGTTGTATGTCTTATCTGATGCTTGACTAGTGGAAGCACTCGTGCTTTCTGCGTAGTGAATTTTATGATGTCTCTATTGTATTTATAAACCTTAACAATACTACTGCTCTATGCACCTTTATTTGCCTTTAAATCTAGCCTTCGCAATACTCGATTCAGAGAGCTTCGTGATATAGCCCTATGGTTATCCTCAAACTCTAAATTCATTGTATAACCTTGGATCTTTGTGTGGTTAATCATATGCATTGATGTTGTTGTTTATCATGATGTTGTAGACACTAACATGTTTCTTACAGGGATGTGTTTGTGGGAACATTTGGCGATCATAAAGTACATGTCACCTCCGGGGGGCATTGGCTTTGTGAAAGTTGGTGTTCCCTTGTGTGTTTTCTTCCTACCTTAACGTGCTTGATATTGATAACTGATATCAACCACCTTAAGGTGGGGGCATATATAAGGTAAGTTGTCTATTGTAGATGTTAGCAATGTGCATGTCCTTAGGTGTAGGCTAGTATGATGAGTACTTCCTGCATCCTGAGTTTTTTTGCAATCAATCAATCTATCTATTGCGTATACCTCCTTTTCACCATAAGGCATCTCCGTGATGCGGGTGGGGTTGTATACGTTTGAGCTCATACCTCCTTTTCACTATAAGGCATCTCCGAGACATGGGTAGGGTAGTATGCCATGCTTCCTTTTCACTGTAAGGTGTCTCCGTGACGCGGGTGGGGTTGCATTTTTCAAAAGTCCTCTGCAGAGGGGAGCAGTTCTGTGACTAACTCAACCCTTAAGCATGTTTTTGGTGACTATTGTGGTGAAGCCCAATCATCAGTGTGTGCATGTAATGTGCCTGAGATGGTGTTGGACCTAGAAATAGGTACACTCCATCACTTGTCTATCATGTTTTCTCCATGTCTTCAAGTGTGTGTTTTGGCATGCTTGTTTTGTATGGCAGGTTTGTTGCCCCATATGCAGAGATCAACACCTTCGAGTAGTGCTTCCTGCATTTTGGGAGGTTTTGTGTGTCTTGCATGTGTGTTTCCCCATTTATATAGAGACCTATTCCTTAAGGTAGTGCATCCTGTATTATGGGAGGTTTGTTTACTTTCCAATACTTGCATTTGCATATGACAAAGAAAAAGAAAAGATATCATTTCTGTCTTCCATGTATTAATGTGTCTTCTATGCATTGGCTGCCTACTCCGTGTTCTACGTGATTGTAACCATCTTCTCTATTTTTTGTGTGCCTATTACTATCTTCCATGTGATTGGTGTGTCTTCTCTGTGTTTGATGTGTTTGTGACCTTACTTTAATGCATGTATTTGCCTCGCGTTTATACATACATTAAAGTTGGGGCTAAATGTAACATTGGAAAATGTCCCCTTGGGGTCTTTTCCCTCATAAGGTTTAGCTCCCAAGTCTTTAGCATGCATTTAGGACATTTTAGTTCATATTTTGACATCTTGATTGAATGAGACCTAGGTTCCATGGTAAATTGAACCTAGGTGGACCCCTTGAGTTGTACCCTGCCTAAAATAGGGGGGAGGACTTGAGCGCCTGCGCCCTAGTCCGACCCTATTTTGGGGCAGCCCCAATTTGTGGGTGTTAGTTAGTGACCATTATTAGGTCCCTTTGCTGACATGGTAAGTTTGAATTTCAAAAACCTTGGTGGGAGTGTTTGTAGATGCATATATAAACATGCTTAGGCATTCATTTGTAAACTAGATTTCAATTAGATGATCATTGTGAACTTTATGCATTCTCAAGGTGATTCAAGGCTTTCTATTGTGTTGTAAGAGCAAGCATGTATGTTTTGTGTGTTGATATTTATAGATTTGAGCATCAATCTCCTCATGGCATGAAGATCATCTTCCTCCATGAGAGCTTCACTACAAGGTGACATAATATTGTATTTTCATCATTGATTCCTTTGGTTTTTGCCTCTGCCTCACAAGGGCACGCAATCTCTGTCTGACAACAGTGTTCAAAGACTTAAGTGTCCTCTAGGGCTTGACTAAGGCAAGCCTCTAAACACCACAACCTGCAAACCAAGTCTTGTGATTGTAGGTTACAGGTGTCGCATTTGGGAAAAGTGGAGTTGCAGGAAGGATTGGCAAATATCAAGGATTCAGGATCTAGAGAGGACACATGAGCACTTCCAGGATTTGGGCGCTTGCTCTAGTGTCCTCTGTGGATAGTTTTCAAAAAATAGAAGTTACAGGGATGTTCAATGTTGGAAGGAGGTCTAGATTTTGCAAAGAAACCTGTACCTTGGACTTGGGCGTCCACTCCAGTGTCCTCGACTATTCCACTTTGGATCCTTGAAAATAGGTATTATGTGATTTGATATTTTACTCCCGTCTGCAAGAGCTTTTTCTGTCTTTCGTCAATTTGTTGTCGTATTTACATAATTAGGGTTTTAATGGTTAATTGGACATAAGAGAAGAAAAATTAATAATTAAATTCCCTAATCCAAATTTCCCTACATATGAAAGTGACCTAGGGTATGATAGTGCTCGCCACTCAACCCTAGATCCTTCAATGTTTAGAGGAGAGGCGGATTTAAACACATAAAGATTAAATCATTAACCAATCCAATTTCCCCCTAAACATTATCGAACCACTATCTTGTTGACATCAAAGTAACTATCTTGATAACCAACAACAAAGCATCTCAATAACAAACAACAAGGCAAAGATGTTGATCAAAAATATTGTCAATGGATTGATGTATGTCCACACCCATTTCCAAAGTTCCAATAGGGAACATGCTAGTAAAGGTTAAGGAGATTGCATTTACACCCTTCAGTTGCATTTTCTTAAAAGCTTTTATGGCCTTTTTATTAAACCCATGTTGAACATATCCTGAAAATAAGATATTCCATTAGACCATATGTCTTTGACAAATAGTTCATGTGCCTTATCTATTCTTCTACATTTTGCATACATGTCTATGAGGGCACTTGCAACTAAAACATTTGATAACAATTCCTCTTTCTTTATACTTTGATGAATGCCATACCCTATTCAAAAGTTTCTTATTTTGACACAGGCTACAAGAATACTGGCAAGATTGCAGATTCTGGTTTTACACCTACCAACTGCACTGTCTTGAATACTCCTAAAGTCTTTTCAACAAATCTATTTTGTATGTATCCTAAAATCATTACATGGACTTGACAATGATTTGAGATACCACTACAATGCATCACTTCAACTTCTGATCAACTCTATCCAAAATCTTTAAGTTCTATACCACATACATACCCTACAAGAACATTGACAATACTCCTATACACTGAACTGTCTATGACTGTAATGCTATTGTCATGCCCACTTTTTACGAGTGGCCATGACATGAATAAAAACCCATGTCATGCCACATCACCCATGTGGTCATGACATGAATCACCAAAAAATTTCCCCTTATCCCCAAATCCTCATTGCACAAGGTGGGCAAGGAAGACAAGGTGTGGATGAAACATCTAGGACGCCTTGTTAGATAAATCAAACCAAGTGGATAACAATGTTAAGTGTCCATATCAACAACCATGCAAGAAGAAATGATCCAAACATCCATTTAGCTATCAATAGGATACTACATTCATAAGTGGTTGCAAGAAGAATTAGTTTATTTTACCATACCAAAGCAGGAGAGGTTACAAGACAAGATGTTACATCCATTACTAAATTATGACATGGTAACAAAATGAAAGTATGAGGATTCTAAAACCAGTAAAACAATTCAAATGCCATTAAAGAAATAAACAATAATTGATTTCATTTACAATAAGAGTGATCCTTACATCAATGATAATTCAATCGACTAGTGTTGAAAGCTTACATCTATACACAAGTAGTAAAGTTAAAGGCACCATCGTTAAACTGAGACTAAAACAATCGATTTAAAAGAAGGAGATAGATACACAAATTCATTCATACGTGAAGGAATAATTGGAAGAATACTTGGCACGAAGATTTATAACCATCTTGAAGACATAGCGTAAACCTAAATGAGAGTACGAGAGCATGGACCTACAAGAAAAATATAGAATAAAAGAAGTTATTTTCCTTGAGACAATATCTGACAATTTAAAATATCAACCTCTAAGGTGAGGGAAAACCCAACCCACTACACAACTAGGTCGCATAACGAGAGAAGGAGGAATTCAACAGCTGGCATAACAAGTCCAACAAAAAGGGGGACAAATGAATGATAAGTGTTCGACTTGACATCAACGGAGATACATAAATATTAATACCCTCCTATGCATTGATAGAATATAAAATGACAATAATTATTGCCTTTACAACATTAGTGTTATCTACGCATTAATTATTTTTCTATGCATCATTAGAATAAAATAACAATAACTATTTTTCCTACATACATCCAAGGAGATCATTATACATTAATTACTTTTCCTATACATCAATAAATTAAATTAAATAATCATACTTTTGGAATACACCAAAAGAGATAAAAGTACATTATTTATTTTCCCGAAATATCATTAGAAATAAATGCAGTAATCATTTTTCTGAATACCTCAAAGAGATAAATATTCATTATTTAATTTTCCTATATATATCAATAGCATAAATAAACATTAAAAATAATAATTTTTTTTTAATACATCAAAAGGATGAAGACCAAGATCCCGCCAAGCCTCCAATAGAGTTTGCCAAAACAAAGACCAAAGGGGGATGTTGCCCTCCACCCAACCATATTGCCATCATCGAGCGCAATGGTTGTCCATTGCACCCTAGGCAACCCCTGAGCTACGGAGAGAGGAGATCAAGGACCACAGAGAAAGTCATCTCACACAACAAGGGCCCCAACATGATAATAGGTTGAACCACATAACTATAAAACCAAAGACTCACATACACCAAAAAGACTACCAAGGGGAAACATGGGCCTAGAAGTACACAATAAACAACAACCCAAGAACATGTATATAATGCAACCTCGAGGCATATGTATATTGTCAAAAGGTCCATCACACCTCAAGCAAGATAGAGTAGGAAATGTAGTTATCATAAGAGGTATCGATAAAAACTACTCCAAACATAACCCCTCTTTTTTTTTGACTCAAAGACACTAATCGTTTTGTTCACAGAAACCCTGACAATAATGGATTTATCGATTATACATTAGTGTCATCTACTAACATTATAGACAAATATATATAAGTGTATATTAGTGAAAACTAACACAACTTAAATAATCTATATGTAATCTAAAATTGAAATAGTGTTTTCCCCAAGTAAAATTACAAGTTACTGATAAAATAGCCATAATAAAGATAAAATACTTCTAAAATCAGAATAAAGATAAAATAAAAGAAAAACTTCTAAATAATTTCAAAAGCTCTCTCTTTTTTTTTTGAAGTAATTAAGATATATTAGAAGCAATGGTTATATATAAAACTATTTAAAAAAATTAATATAATTATATTGTAGTTAAGTGCATAGATTTTACATATAAAACTTGTAACAATATTAAACCTCCGAACTATATATATATATATATATATATATATATATATATATATATTTATTTATTTATTTATTTATTTAGTCAGAAAAAATAATATAAACATGTATGTGTGATTTCGGGTCCAGAATGATGTGTTTCCTAGCAAGGATAGTTCATTTTTGTGTCAACAGAAATAAGAAAGGTACTTAGGTAATGACATCAAAATTAGAAGATTAACCCCAAGTGAAGATAATTAATATTGAAGATTTAACAACCAAGGACACGTAATATTCTTTCCTCCAGAACCTGTGTATCGATTACCATAATCACAACTTTATAGCTATAATTATATAGGACCCTTTTTATAAGTTTGGGCTGTCTTTAGCTCCACTAACGAATGACCACCAGCAATGAACAAGTCTCGCTAAATTTGAAGACTAATCTAATCTAAAGGAAACAATTCTAATGGGGACTAAACAAAGATAAATTTGCATAAGAATCACACCCCTCTTTATTATATCCCCTTTTTGTTGAGTTCAGCTGGTGCTTGATGGCACAAACATCTGTCAACAATGTTTTCATGATTTTCTCTAACTATAGCTCTAGAAGCCCCCCCTTTTTTTTATTTGACCAAACCCTAGTGCCTTCCTTGCGTACTGCGTTTTCCCAAAGCCCATTTCCTAAGAAAGAAAACTCATTGGCAATGCTACTTGTTCCACAGATATACGCTAAAGAAGTAACACCATTTTCAACCATAGACAATGACAAAAACAATAGAGAGAAAGGGAAATACCTCCCCATTTTCACTTGCAACTGACAGGGAGTAACTTCTCTAGTCTATCATTCGTAGGGTCAGTTAACTTTAGCTAAAAGGTGATTTAAAACTCCAGCACTCATCTCCTTGAATAGAAAATTTCATTCCAGGTAGCAGCCTCACTATCGGTGCTGGGTTTAAAGGAGGAGGTGTCATATACAAAAGAACAAATGGACTGTAGGTAGTAAGGGGCGTAGCCCTACAACCCAGTGTCGCCTTCGACCAGGCATGTCTCCCATTTGAAATCTCGTGTTAGCATGGGTCTGTGGAAAGGGCGGCGGGCCTTCCTAAGATATGAGGAGTGGTGCATCGCATGGGGACTACCGAAGGCAACGTCTAGAGGGATGAGGTCATTGCCCAACTCACCTAATACCAAAAAGCCTCTTCCCATTTTCGCCACTGCCCTACCCTGCATGGCTCTCTCCACACCCCTTCATATTTTCGCTCCTTGACCTAAAACTCTTCTCCCCCCCCCAAAAAAACTCCGATACCCTCACTTTTAAAAAAAAATCAAAATAAAAGTCATAATAATCCTCTTCCTCAAAAAACAAAACTCTACAAAAATTGCATAAAGGTGAATCCATGCCCAATGTATGGTGGGAATTTCCTCCATTGGCTTGAAACCCAAATTTTAACATTAAATATATATATCCCTACTAACATGCGTAATCTCTAGCCCATATTCATTTCTCGGAGCACGGATAAATATATATATATATATATATATATATATATATATATATATATGATTCAAAAAGAATGCAATGGAAGAGAGGGTAATTTTTTTAGAACCAAATGCCCAGAACTTGTATATTATGATTATATAAATATGGACTGTGGAATCCACAAGTGGAATTTAGAAGCACATGCACTGATTCTACTGTGTATAATAAGTGGAATCTAGAAGCACATGTAAACATATTATCATGGACTGGGAAAAAAAAGACTCATGCATGATGTTTAAATATGGTTTTCATACAATTTAAATATACATAAACTCTATTTCACAATTATAGAAAATTCATAATATAAGTATCCTAAATCCACAAGGGCCACAATAAAGAAAGGGAGTATTTTAGAAGAATTGTCAAAAAAATTTATATAGGATAGTGATTATCATAATATGGTTTTGGTTTATAGAATTTGCTCATAATAAGATATGTCAGAGTATTATAAAAGAACCATTGAAAGGATAATTGTCAGAAATAAATTATTAGTCGAGAAAGGTTACCTATCAAATGTAGCTCGATATACTACCCTCAGAGCATTAACGAAATTCCTTTCGAAGTACAATCTTCTAAAGTGAACACTACAAGAGGGTTTTACCAAACGAATATAACTTAAACAACCTTGTTCCTAAACCAGTTTATTTAAAATCTAACTCGAAGAAGGGCTACTATACGCAAGGTAATTTTATTGGAAAGGGCTTGCCAGGAATACATATCTATTCTCTAATATAAACAATTGACTAATATTGTCATACAAGACCTAATACCCAGATTAAACAATTCCAACCATTTTCTTACTTTCCTCCTATCAAGTAATCCAAACGACAATACAAATATCCTTTCATTAAGAAACAAGATGCATTCCTATGAAAGTAGTTGAACTAACTTGACTTCACAACTCAATCACGAAGAATAAATGCAACACATAGAAGCACTCATAGAGGAAGCCAAAGGGGCCAAGAAGACTTTATGCTAACTGACTCATGCCAAGACACAACACTTCACAGGTTTACGCACAACCTAGGGTCTCCAAATTTGAAAATGATTTTGGTTAGAAGCCAATGGAAAAGCACAAGAATTATTATTCTATTCGCAAATCGAATAGGTTGGGCTAAGCGATTGGCATACCATATGGCCATAGGGTAAACATTTAGACCACAGGGATAGGTGAGATGAGGTGCACTAGTAGTTAAGTGATTCCATGTCTCCTCCTCCACATCCACCCATTGGTCAAACACCTGCATACACACATCCTGCATACTCAATTCAAAACATCAATCCAACAATGTAGATCATAGCCGAAGCAACATATAATGACCAATGAGGATGCATAATCTAGTTAGGTTCATATCCATCATACAATTGCATCACAATTTAATCAACTCATTATATCATTTTCTCTAGAACTTTAAAATGAATCAGCATGTACCAATGAGATAAGGGTAGGCCTTACATACTACCCCCTAGGACATGACTTACTCCGGGAAGTCATCAAGAGGAGAATAGAAGCATCCCCCTAAATTTCTTTGCACCAGATGAGGTAAGTATAGCAGATAACACATGTAAAAAAGGTCTCACAAGAATTTAAAACATGGTACTAAAAACCATAAAAGTGTAATCCTTTTTCCCAAAGCACATTCGATAGATTGAAACATAACACAAAGAATTTCATGTCCTTGAATCTTTACACACATCATAAGGCATGTTTATATAGAACATCAACTCATATGCAAATACATCAAAAGTAGAGCTTACACCTAACACACATATTCATTCATTCACATTACAGGAATTAACTTCACAAGGCTCACATAAAAATTTTAGGGGAATGTCATAGTATCATCATAGAATCACATAACCAAATATCAATGCCAAGTGTCCAAAGATCCAAGAACCCAAGGAATAATGGTCTCGAGACCACGCGCCTGGGGGCCTCTCCATACATTTCCACAATGACCTACCTCCTGTTTGTATAAGGGGATTAGCCTCCAAGAGGTAGTCATCATAAGAACAAAGATCACTAGGAAGGTAAGTGGATAATGACCAGCCCATACTAGTCCACACGTACCCCCATCCTCATAAGTTTCCCACGTCTTCTTCCTTATATACACTCTACCAGAGGTTGCTCCATCGACATGGCGAGAAGAACATCACAACACATGACCAACATTTGCAAACAAAAAAATAATAATCTAGCTCAGCCACCACAGCTAACAAAAATATCGAAAGAAAGGAGTTTCAAAATCCAACAATAAAATAATAAATGTGCGCAATTCCAACAATAAATCAAACATAACCACAAGGGTTACGTGAAAATGGAGAAATCAAAGATTTGTGGCTAAGCTATTGTCAGACAAGATTAAATAACATGGTTGGTCCACACAGGCAAGATACAAAAAGGTCATCAAACAACCAAAAGAATGATTGCAATCCATGAAAGTGCACATTACATCACTATGTGACTAACATCAAGTCACCAATAAGGAAGGAGGGAAATACGGTCACTACATGTGTTATGCAAACACAACCAATGCAATAACATCATGTAGGTAAGTATTATCAATGCACCTTCACGTACTCTTACATCAAATCATGCCCTTCTCAAAGGTAACATGTCATCAATATAGTACATCGTGCCCTTCTCAAAGGTGCATGCCATCATCATAATGTAAATGTCTCTAGGATGCTATGCATCCACTCAAATAAGATACCAAGGGTCAGAATAAACTTGCACCAAGTAGCATGGCCTCGAGCAAATCACATGCCCATACCAAACCATAACCAAGATCCCTAGTCAAGTGTCAATAGCACCGTCAAGGAAATAGAGCATAATAGGATAGCACTATGGGCCTCTCAAAGGTCCATTCACTAAGGAGAAGTAGGGGGGTACTCTGGCATAGGAAGGTATGGTTGGTTGGGTAACCCCAGACCAATGCCACAACATGTTGCCATATCTTCCTAAGTTCTTCCTCTCCACTACTTAACTCCACACATGGAAGGTCTCCAACTCCAAGATTGGACCTTACAGGGTATACAAACAAGCATCCATACAAGCATGACTCCACCATACTTGTAGTTATACACTCAACCCATGAATGGATACCTAGTATCACAAGCTCATGAGTACACAATGCATGTACGGGGTGATCACAACACATAGCAAGCACGTTCATACATGTATTCACATACACAAGGTAACACAACACAATTCTCCTTTGTTGCTCATTACTTAGTGAAGAAGGACAACTTTCATACCCCAAAGTCACATAATAATTACCAGAAAGGTTCTCTAAGAAATTTACTCAAACAACAACTCAAATTAATCCATCTAAGATGTATTGGAATCCAGCCATGACTTCTCATTGAGTGACAATGCAATACACCTCCAGTGAGTATACCAACATACTAGCATTTGTATACAAGGTCGTAATTAACTCAAAATAACATTATTTGAACTCACAAGATGTCAACACATCACACATCATGGAGTTCTCTATAGCCTTTAACATATTACATATGAATTACGAATAATACATATACCTATCTAACAACAAAGCTCATAAAATAGAGGCATATCATAAGAGGAATCTAATTAAAATCTTACGTCCCTAATTTAACATCTTACCCAAGGATGCCATCTATTTTCTCCACACAAGGCATTGATAACATGGTATCCAATTCACACAAGAACAAGGCTATAAAACACAATTTCACACTATGGAAGTACTTTTCAAATTACCAGCAAGCACACCATTTTCCCTTGTATCATCTTGAGAACATAATTTATTTCATAACAAATTTAAGCATCAGTCTTATTTTACCTTCTTTCGTTCTTAATATTTTAACAAGGTTATCTAATGCAATCACACACATCACAAATTGCACTCACAAAATTTTATGCAAGATATACTTCATGCAATCTTTTCTAGTTATCAATCCAAAGGAGACAATGCCAATTTCCAATGATAAACAGGGTTAGGGATTCCAGAAATTATGCCATTCAACATCATGATAAACACACATCAAATTCACAAGGCAAGAATAAATCAAATGACATTAAGATGTCACTACTCTCCAAAAAAATACACAAGGGCAGGGAAGAGTCCAACACAACCCTTACCACCTAGACCAACTGACTCGAGAGGACAATAGACCAGGAGGAACACAACCACCACAAAACACAAGCGGAAGACTTCAATATTTGTGTGACGAGGCCATCATGATGACAAAACAAGAGGACGAGTATGCCTCCAAGGTGGAGTTTAGTCGACAAACCACAACCTCATCCTTTCATGGCTACATGGAGTAGGACGAGGATCAAACCACCCCCAATCCACTCCATGTCGGCCTAACAAACACGCAAACCCCAGAGCTCCCAATGTCGAAACATGGGCTCTGATACCAAATGTCATGCCCACTTTTTACGAGTGGCCACGACATGAAGAAAAACCCATGTCATGCCACATCACCCATGTGTTCATGACATGAATCACCAAAAATTTTCCCCTTATCCCCAAATCCCCATCGCACAAGGCGGGGAAGGAAGACAAGGCATGGATGAAACATCCAGGACGCCTTGTTAGATAAATCAAACCAAGTGGATAACAATGTTAAGTGTCTAGATCAACAACCATGCAAGAATAAATGATCCAAACATCCATTTAGCTATCAATAGGATACTGCATTCATAAGTGGTTACAAGAAGAATTAGTTTATTTTACCATACCAGAGCAGGAGAGGTTACAAGACAAGATGTTACATCCATTACTAAATTATGACATGGCAACAAAATGAAAGTATGAGGATTCTAAAACCAGTAAAACAATTCAAATGCCATTAAAGAAATAAACAATAATTGATTTCATTTACAATAAGAGTGATCCTTACATCAATGATAATTCAATCGACTGGTGTTGAAAGCTTACATCTATACATAAGTAGTAAAGTTAAAGGCACCATCGTTAAACTGAGACTAAAATAATCCATTTAAAAGAAGGAGATAGATACGCAAATTCATTCATACGTGAAGGAATAATTGGAAGAATACTTGACAGGAAGATTTATAACCATCTTGAAGACATAGCGTAAACTTAAATGAGAGTATGAGAGAATGGACCTACAAGAACAATATAGAATAAAAGAAGTTATTTTCCTTGAGACAATATCTAACAATTTAAAATATCAACCTCTAAGGCGAGGGAAAACCCAACCCACTACACAACTAGGCCGCATAACGAGAGGAGGAATTCAACAGCTGGCATAACAAGTCCAACGAAAAGGGGGACAAATGAACGATAAGTGTTCGACTTGACATCAATAGAGATACATAAATATTAATACCCTCCTATGCATCGATAGAATATAAAATGACAATAATTATTGCCTTTACAACATTAGTGTTATCTACGCATTAATTATTTTTCTATGCATCATTAGAATAAAATAACAATATCTATTTTTCCTACATACATCTAAGGAGATCATTATACATTAATTACTTTTCCTATACATCAATAAATTAAATTAAATAATCATACTTTTGGAATGCACCAAAAGAGATAAAAGTACATTATTTATTTTCCCAAAATATCATTAGAAATAAATGCAATAATCATTTTTCTAAATACCTCAAAGAGATAAATATTCATTATTTAATTTTCCTATATATATCAATAGCATAAATAAACATTAAAAATATATATATTTTTTTAATACATCAAAAGGATGAAGACCAAGATCCCGCCAAACCTCCAATAGAGTTCGCCAAAACAAAGACCAAAGGGGGATGTTGCCCTCCACCCAACCATATTGCCATCGTCGAGTGCAATGGTTGTCCATTGCACCCTAGGCAACCCCCGAGCTATGGAGAGAGGAGATCAAGGACCACGGAGAAAGTCATCTCACACCACAAGGGCCCCAACATGATAACAGGTCGAACCACATAACTATAGAACCAAAGACTCACATACACCAAAAAGACTACCAAGGGGAAACACGGGCCTAGAAGTACACAATAAACAACCACCCAAGAACATGTATATAATGCAACCTCAAGGCATATGTATATTGTCAGAAGGTCCGTCACACCTCAAGCAAGCTAGAGTAGGAAATGTAGTTATCATAAGAGGCATCGATAAAAACTACTCCAAACATAACCCCTCTTTTTTTTTTACTCAAAGACACTAATTGTTTTGTTCACAAGAAACCCGGACAATAATGGATTTATCAATTATACATTAGTGTCATCTACTAACATTATAGACAAATATATATAAGTGTATATTAGTGAACACTAACACACCTTAAATAATCTATACATAATCTAAAATTGAAATAGTGTTTTCCCCAAGTAAAATTACAAGTTACTGATAAAATAGCCATAATAAAGATAAAATACTTCTAAAATCAGAATAAAGATAAAATAAAAGAAAAACTTCTAAATAATTTCAAAAGCTCTCTTTTTTTTTTGAAGTAATTAAGATATATTAGAAGCAATGGTTATATATAAAACTATTTAAAAAAATTAATATAATTATATTGTAGTTAAGTGCATAGATTTTACATATAAAACTTGTAACAATATTAAACCTCCGAACTATATATATATATATTTATTTATTTATTTAGTCAGAAGAAATAATATAAACATGTATGTGTGATTTCGGGTCCAGAATGATGTGTTTCCTAGCAAGGATAGTTCATTTTTGTGTCAACAGAAATAAGAAAGGTACTTAGGTAATGACATCAAAATCAGAAGATTAACCCCAAGTGAAAATAATTAATATTGAAGATTTAACAACCAAGGACACATAAGATTGTTTCCTCCAGAACCTGTATATCGATTACCATAATCACAACTTTATAGCTATAATTATATAGGACCCTTTTTATAAGTTTGGGTTGTCTTTAGCTCCACTAACGAATGGCCACCAGCAATGAACAAGTCTCGCTAAATTTGAAGACTAATCTAATCCAAAGGAAACAATTCTAATGGGGATTAAACAAAGATAAATCTGCATAAGAATCATACCCCTCTTTATTATATCCCCTTTTTGTTGAGTTCAGCTGGTGCTTGATGGCACAAACATCTGTCAACAATGTTTTCATGATTTTCTCTAACTGTAGCTCTAGAAGCCCCCTTTTTTTTTATTTGACCAAACCCTAGTGCCTTCCTTGCGTACTGCTTTTTCCCAAAGCCCATTTCCTAAGAAAGAAAACTCATTGGCAATGCTACTTGTCCCACAGAGATATGCTAAAGAAGTAACACCATTTCAATCATAGACAATGACAAAAACAATAGAGAGAAAGGGAAATACCTCCCCATTTTCACTTGCAACTGACAGGGAGTAACTTCTCCAGTCTATCATTCATAGGGTCAGTTAGCTTTAGCTAAAAGGTGAGTTAAAACTCAAGCACTTATCTCCTTAAACAGAAAATTTCATACCAGGTAGCGGCCTCACTATCGGTGCTGGGTTTAAGGGAGGAGGTGTCATATACAAAAGAACAAATGGATTGTAGGTAGTAAGGGGCGTAGCCCTACAACCCAGTGTCGCCTTAGACCAGGCATGTCTCCCGTTTGAAATCTCGTGTTAGCATGGGTCTGTGGAAAGGGCAGCGGGCCTTCCTGAGATATGAGGAGTGGTGCATCGCATGGGGACTACCGAAGGCAACGTCCAGAGGGACGATGTTGTTGCCCAACTCACCTAATACCAAAAAGCCTCTTCCCATTTTCACCACCGCCCTACCCTGCATGGCTCTCTCCGCACCCCTTCATATTTTGGCTCCTTGACCTAAAACTCTTCTCCCCCCCAGAACACGGATACCCTCACTTTTAAGAAAAAAATCAAAATAAAAGTCATAATAATCCTCTTCCTCAAAAAAACAAAACTCTACAAAAATTGCATAAAGGTGAATCCATGCCTAATGTATGGTGGGAATTTCCTCCATTGGCTTGAAGCCCAAATTTTAACATTAAATATATATATCCCTACTAACATGCCTAATCTCTAGCCCATATTCATTTCTCGAAGCATGGATAAATATATATATATATATATATGATTCAAAAAGAACGCAATGGAAGAGAGGGTAATTTTTTTAGAACCAAATGCCCAAAACTTGTATATGATTATGATTATATAAATATGGACCATGGAATCCACAAGTGGAATTTAGAAGCACATGCACTGATTCTACTGTGTATGATAAGTGGAATCCAGAAGCACATGTAAACGTATTATCATGGATTGGGAAAAAAAACTCATGCATGATGTTTAAATATGGTTTTCATACAATTTAAATATACATAAACTCTATTTCACAGTTATAGAAAATTCATAATATAAGTATCCTAAATCCACAAGGGCCACAATAAAGAAAGGGAGTATTTTAGAAGAATTGTCAAAAAAATTTATATAGGATAGTGATTATCATAATATGGTTTTGGTTTATAGAATTTGCTCATAATAAGATATGTCAGAGTATTATAAAAGAACCATCGAAAGGATAATTATCAGAAATAAATTATTAGTCAAGCAAGGTTACCTATCAAATGTAGCTTGATATACTACCCTCAGAGCATTAACGAATTCCTTTTGAGGTACAATCTTCTAAAGTGAACACTACAAGAGGGTTTTACCAAATAAATATAACTTAAACAACCTTGTTCCTAAACCAGTTTATTTAAAATCTAACTAGAAGAAGGGCTACTATACGCAAGGTAATTTTATTGGAAAGGGCTTGCTAGGAATACATATCTATTCTCTAATATAAACAATTGACTAATATTGTCATACAAGACCTAATACCTGGATTAAACAATTCCAACCATTTTCTTACTTTCCTCCTATCAAGTAATCCAAATGACAATACAGATATCCTTTCATTAAGCAACAAGATGCATTCCTATGAAAGTAGTTGAACTAACTCGACTTCAGAACTCAATCATGAAGAATAAATGCAACACATGGAAGCACTCATAGAGGAAGCCAAAGGGGCCAAGAAGACTTTATGCTAACTGACTCATGCCAAGACACAACACTTCATGGGTTTACGCACAACCTAGGGTCTCCAAATTTGAAAATGATTTCGGTTAGAAGCCAACGAAAAAGCACAGGAATTATTATTCTATTCGCAAATCAAATAGGTTGGGTTAAGCGATTGGCATACCACATGGCCATAGGGTAAACATTTAGACCACAGGGATAGGTGAGATGTTGTGCACCAATAGTTAAGTGATTCCATGTCTCCTCCTCCACATCCACCCATTGGTCAAACACCTGGATACACACATCCTACACACTCAATTCAAAACGTCAATCCAACAATGCAGATCATAGCTGAAGCAACATATAACGACCAATGAGGACTCATAATCTAGTTAGGTTCATATCCATCATACAATTGCATCACAATTTAATCAACTCATTATATCATTTTCTCTAGAACTTTAAAATGAATCAGCACGTACCAATGAGATAAGGGTAGGCCTTACAGTTGTGACAAAAGTATCTCCTCAAAACCTCATCAAGTTCACTTATAGAAACATACTTTGATGCACTCCAAGACATACTCAGATACAACACCTGATGCATGTATTTTGGTATAAAGTCAAAAGGATGAAACCTTTATATGACAAACATTAATGATGTATACTTTTACTACCTTCACTGTCAAACTGATAAACAACCAGACTGAACATTAGATTGAGACCTTGATACTAACAATTGAGATCAACTAAGATCAGACACATATCACTAAACATATACTACATATTCTTATGTTCAGGACAAGGTCCAATACAAGCAACAAATGATGAGCCATTTGTTATGTAACAAATTTCTCTGATACAAACAAGGTCTGCTACAATCACCTGATATATTACTAAACTTAAAGATCTTGTAACTCCTACTGACACATCCTCTTAATCTTCTCCATGGGGCTTGAATGATAAGACAATTAACATCTCCCCCTAACCTTATGTTGTTCTTTAAGCAATTAGTGATATCTATTGTGCAGTATGCACAAGCTTAGGTTTTTGTTTCTCTAGGTCTTGTTTTCTTCTCCAAACTTGCATAATGCCTTTCTTTTGCTTGGTCAGAGTAACTATTTGTTTGTTATGTCTAGATGGTTCCATCAACCTACTTGTATAGGACCTTGTTGTATGACCAAGATTATTACACTTATAATAATGATCTTGTAACCAACCAAAGGAACAAAAGAATTATATCTTCTTAAAAATCCAAAACCATCATTTCTTACTTGTGTACTACAAAACCTTGTAGTGTGACTTAGATGCTTGCATTTAAAATATAGGACATTACTTCTTCTATTTGACAACTCATAAGAACTTTTGTTTTTTCCAACTTTCCTTGCATGCATCCAACACTCTATTGCTCTATGACCAAATTCATAACATTAATGCAATAACCATGAAAGAGTTTTCAAACCTAGTGTTTTGATACTATCCTTGATGGAAAAACCTTCTAAATTTGTTCTTGTAGACTTGTGGAGGAGTTCTTTCTTTTGTCTTCTTATTTTCTTTAGTCTTTAGAGTAGTAGAATGCTAGTTTAGATCTATTTTCTTCCTAGGAGTTTCCCTAACTTTAGAACTCTACCCTTTTTCATAGCCTAAGCTAGTAGTATCCTTGTGATATTTTTTCTTGCTCAACATCTCATTCAAACATTTAGTGCTCTTTTCAAATTGAAGGTTCTTGTGCAACTTGGAGGATGCCTTTTCTAGTTCCTTTCTCAAGGAAACTATCTCAAACTCATACTTTTCACAATCAACCTCTTTTTCCTTGAACTAATTTATTACTTCTTTTTTTTCTCACCTTCTTCTACTTGCACTTTTAAATCTATGATCAGTTTTTTTGCTTCTTTAAGGGCTGAAAGAACTTTGTCTTTTGATTCTTTTTCTTCTTGAAGCTGCACCTTTAGTCTTGAGTTTCCCTCTTTCAAAATTTCAACCACATTGTAAGCATAAAAGCATTCTTCTTCAAGATCTACTTCTTCATCATCTTGTAGATTAGATTTGACTTCTTCTTCTTCATGTGAATGTCTACTTTCTTTGTCATTATCCTCAATCACCAGGCTATCCTCTCTTTCAAATACATCATCTTGATAGATGCTAATCAGTTTCTTGCAAACATCCTGTGCAGTTTCACAATGCATAGCTTTACAAGAAACATCATTTGATAAGCTAGAAAGAATGGCTTGCTTTGCCTTTCCATTACATTTATAAGCTTCTTTATCATCAACAGTAGTAGGTGGTTGAGAAGATATAAAATACCCATTCTTTATTGACATGCACACATCAAATCCTAAAGAAGATATATATGCTTGCATCCTAATAACCCAAATAGAGAAATTTGTGCCATCAAAGAAAGGTATTCTAGAAAATTCTTCTTCTAACTTTGTACTTGTTTCAACTTGTGAGTCATTTCTTTCAACTGATTCTACATCACCATTTGTATTTAGTTTTGATGGTTCTCGTTGATCAACATTTTACTTAGCATTTCATCTTCCCTTATTTCTTTTACTTTTTGCAATAGTATTCCACCATCAAGATCAACCCAAGTCTATTAGACTTCTGCAAGGAACTTGCTACTCTGATACCAATTGTTGGAATACAATGGATCACTAAAAGGGGGGGTGATTCAGTGATCTAATAAAACTAGTTTATTCATCAACCCAATAGTTGTAAAAGTGATTAATATCAACATGCCAAAGACATAGAAGACAATAGAATCACACAAATGAAACCATGACACAAGATTTAACATGGAAAACCCTAAACAGGGAAAAACCACTATCTAACCTCACAAAATTTGTCATTAGGTCTCACTAACCAAAATCTCACTAATTATACTTACACCTCACTGGCAAGGATCTCACTGATCACATCTTGATAGGAACACCAATTCCTAGCACATCAAGAACACCAGCTCTATTTATCAGGAGCACCCACTCCAATCATAAAACATGTAAACATACAAAGTACTACTCTATTTACATTAATACCATAGGTTATAGATACATTCTATAACACTTTACTATATCACCTTTTCTCTCCTAGATTGGCATGCATACATCAATAACACCTTTCTTTTACAAAGTATTCAAAGAATGATTCTTTAAGAATTCAACATTCACCTAGTACAAATGTACTATTTTGTTTGCAACAACATTATAGCCTATACAAGAATACTTGAACCCAAGACTTATCTACATCTTCTTGAACCCAAAATACATCCACATCAAATCTTTACAGAATGAGAGCACCAACTTCAATGACAAAGAAGACAATTAATCAAAGTACTTATCTGCCTATGAAGACATCAAGGATCCAAATACAATTTCTATAATCATCATTACACACTTACCTTAGTCTTAAGTATACACCAATAAAACTCTCTCCTTCAACCATACAAAGTGCATTTCTTCATAAATCAATCACCATCTGCAAAAAACAATTCAATCACTATTTTCTATATTACCTAACATCAAAAAATTAGTACATGAAATCTCTTCATTCTGCTTCTTCATAGAAGTATATTTCTTGTTGGTATGCGCCAAACAACTGAGAGGGGGGGAGTTAATCAATTGTCTCAAAAAATTAAACACTTTCTGTAATTAAACATTAATCACTTATCCACAATTATTATGATTTAACAATGAATGCATGAAACCAAAAACTTAACCATAGAAACAATATTAAACACAAGAGACACCAAATTTTACATGGAAAATCCCAAAGTGGGGGAAAATCGTGGAGAGGATTAACTGTCAATATATATTACAATCTTCAAATAATGATGTTCAGGCTTGGTCACTCCATGGGCCTAACATACTGGCTCACTGCCATGAAGAACAACTAGGTCCAGCAGGCTCACTGCCTCAACCCTAAACCTAGCAAGATTACAGTAAGGGTTGTTAAACCCTACTGGTGGCTCACTACCACGATCAAAACCTTTTTATATCTGTGATTGAAGTACAACAATTCCTATGCTCTACTCTACCTCTACTCTGCTCTTCCTCTTCTCTGCTTTGCCTCTTCTCTACTCTACCTCTTCTCTACTCTGTCATTTTTGACCTTTCTTATGATCTTTTCATTTTCACTCAAGGACATCTTTTCCATGACTCAACTACAAGTATTTATACACTACATCAACCTTGGAATGATCATCAAGGTCAACATTACAATAATCAACCATTGGATTAAGCTCCAAGGTCGGCATTACAAATATTTACAAAATAGGTCTTGACCTATTACAACCTTATGCTAAGGAGATGAAGTAAAAGTGTCTGTGGATCACACCATACCTTAGCTAGGACTCAAAAATGATCTTCCATGCTACAAAATGCTTCCATAATCTTCAAGGGATCTCTACAATTACTAGGATTAACCAAGTCGGCTAAAACTGGTTACACACTACGTTATCTAGGAACAATCTTCAAACACAGTCTCAATTCCTTAATGTGGACCAATGTCAAGATAGGAACATGATTAGGAGACATCTACAAGCACATTATAATCATCAGGAGAAACCATACAACCTTTAACCACTTTACCCATAAGAATCTTCACACCAGAACACATGAACTTCACTGTCTTCAACTGTCAGGAAAGAAAGAGAGCTTGTGGACCACCAAACCATGAACCATTGCAATTGTAGGCACTCATCATCATCCCAAACTTATCTCTAGAACTGTAGAGTAAAATACTTTATTACAGAGGAATGCAGAGTAGAATTATTTCTCCATGTCCCATCTGAACTTATAGAAAAAGTAGGTTTCACCCTGCTGAACACAACTCACTCAGATCTTAATGCAGAGGACTCAAACCTGGAATGTAGCATCCTCAGACATACTTCTAACCTACTTCCAATACATAGACCATAATCTTCAAGAAATAATAAATGTGGAGCAGTTTACCAGACTATTCTTCAGCATACATCTCATTGTCTATTCTGCACTTCACTGTAACTCACTTGTTTCTTGCAGAGAGGCTAATTTTCTCAATATCCTCAACATCCAAAGCTTCTAAACAAGTAGTAGAATAAGATACAATTGACACCAATGACAACAAAGATATGTTGACATCAATGACAACAGTGATTAGGCACATACTTGCAATAATCTCCCCCTTTGTCATTGATGGCAACATATGATTTGAAAAACTGCAACAACCATCAAGACACAATTCTCCCCTTTCTCTTTACACATCTGCACTCTTTATCTTTCTCACTCCAACAAAAATCAATACACAATTCTCCCCCTTTCTCTTTGATGTAGAGCAAGGGGTTCATTTCACTCATAAGGAGGCATATTTCACAACAATGGCCTCATGACTGGCTCCATAACTTAATGGCAACATGACAAACACCCATGAAATGAAGAACCAACAACTTTTTGCTTTGTTTATCACTTGGAAGACCTTTTCCAAGTTAATATAGACTAATACAATGTACCAACACCTCTCATGCAACTTAAATGCTTCTACAATAGGTATTTCTTTCTTTGACTACCCTAATGCTAGTAGCCCTCTAAAAAGGACTGTCAGAGCATATCTTTTGTTACAGACCTCAATTTAAGACTATGAAGGGATTTTTGGATACCCTTTATTGAATTTTAGAACATATAAAAAATGCATTATAGGTTACTTTGAAACAGAAGGCTCAAAAAGTGACTGTCTCAGTTTGTCAATAGACCTAATTAGGTCACTTTTACAAAGCAACCCCATGCCAATCTTCTCCCAAACTTCCAAACTTTGTTACAATACTCTCCATAGGTTTCAATACCACAGAATCAATAATTTTCACAAGGAGAAATAGTAACAAAGTTGCCCAAACCCTTGGTTAAGTTGTTCTAGACTAGGTTTCATGGGGTTTTATAGGAACTCAATACTTCTGACCTCTATCCGGTTAAATAATCAATCCAACACTTCTAAAATACCTTGCTCATGCTCACTCTATGCTCATATGATCATTTCCAAGGGCCTTCTTGCAAACCCTAACACTTACACTATTATTTGCAATGAAATTACATGAATTTTCCCTCTAGAGCTTCACCATACATGGACAAACCCTTGCTCTTGGCTCCTGAAACTCATACCATGCCAAAACCTATTCCAATTACCTTCATTCTACCAAGTTTAAAAAGATTTCATTGGGAGAAATGAGACTAATACCATTTTTGTTGCTCTCGGGCTCCTTACACAGAGTTTCTGGACAATTTGCACACAAATTGCGATATTTGCCATTATACTCAATGAAATTCAACAAGATTCAATGAAAAATGATGTAGACTCATACATTTAGCAATTCTAATGATCGCCCCTCAAGAATTTGACTATACGGGGCCGTACAAAAGCCTGCAACAATAGTTTTCCAATAAAAACACAAAAAACACAAACTTTATTTTGAAAATAGGGCTTTTATTTGATCTTCTTCATATATATAGTCCTCCTCCGACCATACAAGGTCTCATTATTCCTTTTTATAACCATTTTCCTAACTATCCTTTGAGATTCCATGACCAAAAACCTTTCTCTGCCTAATGACTCTTCATATTCCAATTTCGACATTATATGACAACATTACAAAATATGACACTTTTTGCAATAATGAACCTACATAACTCAAATTACATTAGGAATGGTCCATTATGACCTTATTAGACTCACAAGACTCAAAACACCTCAAAAACCTAGCATAAGACCATATTTCCAAAAGTTGACATAGTGCCCCTGCACCACTCTTTGCACATCTACACTCTTTATCATTCTCAGTTTTTCACATGACTTCTCTCCCCCTTTAATATCAATGGAAAAGGGCACATACTAGCAATATTCTTCTTTTAAAACAAACCTTCCTTAGAGCTCTTTCCACCTGACTATTCCCCTTGAGAAGTAGCCCTAAAAGCATCAATCCGGATCTCTAAGCACCACTAGAGTGATGCACTTTTGTGCATCTTAGTTTTGAGTAGGAGGGGTGATGACCCCTAACTTTTCTCTGAGCTACTCAAAGGTATCCTTGGGTAGAGGCTTGGTGAAAATGTCTGTAATCTAATCCTTTATGGAAACATACTCTAACTTGACTTCATTCTTTGTCACCTTTTCTCTCAGAAAGTGATACCTGATGGATATGTGCTTTGTCCTTGAGTGCATTACTAGATTCTTTAATATGTTTATGGAACTTGTGTTGTCACATAGGATTGGAACTAGATCTTCATACACAATTCTAATGTCCTTCAATGTTTGTTTCATCCACAACACTTGAGTGCAATTGCATGCTACTGCAATATATTTTGCTTCTGCAGTAGACAGGGATATTGAATCCTGTTTATTAATCAACCAGGATACCAACCTTTTTCCCAAGAAGAATGCACTTCCACTTGTGCCTTTTCTATCATCCACATCACCAGCCCAATTTGCATCAGTGTATGCACTGAGAGTGAAATCATTGTCCTTAAGGTACCATAAATCATATTCCATTGTGCATTTTAGATACCCCAGAATTGTTTTGACTGCCATCACATGTGATTCATTGGGTCCTGCTTGAAACCTTGCTACAAGACAAACTGCATGCAGTATGTCAGGTCTGGTTTGAGTCAAATAAAGTAATCCTCCAATCGTGGATCTATATCTTTTCTGATCTACCATAGGTGATTCATCATCTTTACTCAACTTACAACCAATTATCATAGGTGTGCACACTAGTTTAGAGTCTTCCATCTCAAACTTCTTTAACAACTCTTTCACATACTTAGACTGAGAAATTAAGATATCTTTATCTGATTGATTGATTTGTAGACCTAAAAAGAAGCTCATCTCACTAAACATGGACATTTCAAATTCACTTTGCATTTCTCTTGCAAAACCTATGCACATACCTTCATTTCCACCAAAAATAATGTCATCCACAAAGACTGCACCAATCAGAATATGTTCACCATTGATTTTCATATAGAGGTTGTTGCAAGTATGGGCCTAAAACAATGTTGTCATTGATGTCAACATACTCCTGTTGCATTAATGATAAGGATTGGATGACTTATGTGCTGAGGATATTGAGAAAATTAGTCTCAATCAGGAACAGTGAAGATCAATGATATCATAAGGTAAAAGTCCAAGATAGAATGAGAATCAGAGGATGCAGATTAAAGGGTTTATAGATATGAGTCTTAAGATGTTCTGGTAGAGATTTTAGAGGTCCGCATGAAGATATAAAGAAGTTGTGATCACTCAAGTAGAACCATTTCTGGTAGATGTTTAGAGGTGACAAAGTGTTATAGAAAGGTCCGGTGAGATCCAGAAATGCATTGTCCTTTTTGCAGATTTGAAGGAGTGTTGGGGAAGTCCTTATGATGTGTCATCTCAATTTGTTCATGGTTTGAAGGTCTGCAAGCATCTATTTCTTTGTGAGAGTAATGACAGACTGTGTTCTTGAGGTTCCGGATGAAGGAGAGAGGGATTTCAGTAAGTAGAGTAAGTATGAATGTTCTTGGGGATTGAGGCAAGCTTGTGGAGGTCCTTGGATCATGTTCAGTTCATGTTGATGGTCCACATTAAAGTTGGAGACCGGAATTGAAGAAATACTTCTGGATGAAGGTGTTCTTCCTTAGGCTGGCCAACCGGATGAGTTACTCATCTTGCAAATGTTCTTGTGGATGTTTGCCGACTTAGATGTTTGTTCCTAAGTTGATGTCGTGTATAAATAAAGGATTGTGAAGTCATTTCAATGTGTGACTTGTGGAGATGAGGATGTGGTAGTGAGGAAGAGAGCAAAAAATAGAACAGAAGTTTTGGGCTTAATGGAACTGACTCAAGCATGGTGAAGATGCTATTTACTAGTTCAAGTATGTGATACTTATTCCTTTGTAGACATTGTGTTTCTTGTAGGCACTGAGTCTCTTGTGAGCAGTGTGCTCAGGCAGTGAGCCCTAATTGGCATGTGTCATTTTGTTCTTTCTATTCTTCTAATAGAGAATACAATCTTGGGTTAGTCACCCCATGGTTTTTCCCTTAACTGGGTTTTACACGTTAAAATCTTGGTGTCTCATGTGTTGATTTGTTTCTGCTCTTGATTAAATGCATTATGTTTCATGTTTGATTTATTGTTATACTGCTAAGTGAATGCAAGTGTCTAAAAGGAAGAAAGTTTTGGACAACTAATTCACCCCCCCTCTCAGTTTTCTGCCCTAAATCTAATAGAGGTTGCTGTCTTAGTACCCTTTCTAAACCCTAACTATATCATATACCTATCTCCTTGCAAAAATTTTACTCTGGTAGGTCTACACAAATCTATATGTACTAGCTCAAGTAGTCATCCAACTAATTGGTCCTTTCTTTTGAAACTTGTTCTTGTCTCTTTCCCAAATTGACACTCCTTACAAATAGGATTAGCAGGTTTCACAAGCTTAGGCAGATCTCTAACAACTTGTGGAGTACTTATCTTCATAATATTATCAAAATTTATGTGACACAGTCTTCTATTCCATAACCAACTCTCATCAATCAAAGTCAACAAGCAATAGTTATCAGTTCCTTTCAAGTGATAGATATTACCTCTTGTCTTCATACAAGTTGTAATGACTATTCCAAAGCTTTCCCTAATCTTTCATCCATTGTCCTTGAATCTTAAATCATAGCCCTTATCACACATCTGACCCACACTCAAAAGGTTGTTGGTGCAGGAGCACCCCTTCAATAAGACAAATATACATCTAAGGGAGAAGACTAAGGTTTTAATATGTTGTTATGTTTTATGTAGTACTTGTGTTGTGATTTCATGTTTGTAATCAAGACCCCACCATGTGAACCAGTGTCACAAATTTGGACATCTTGGATAATTGGGGTATGTGGATGATTATATCAAATGTGTCATGTTGTTAGGTGTTTTGCTATCTTGTGCTAGACATGTGTCATGTGATTAGTTAGTGTTTTGGCTTATAATCTTGGTTAAGCAAAATCTGAATAGATAGAGCTGGTAACAAAACAGACAGAGGTGGTTGAGACACGGTTCGCCTTCCACCTTCTGTAACTGTCAATGTATGAATCTTTATAATCAGTCTGTGTTCATGGGGAGACACAGCCAGATGGAGGAAAAACTAATGTATGTACAATTTTGAGAAGTAACAAGTTCTGGGTTCTGTGTAAGATCTCTGCGTATCAAATTGTTCTATATATATTCTCTGTATCAAATTGTTCTATACATAATCTAGTTTTCTATTGTCAAGATGCAAGATTGAGACCATTCCAGTGGTGGATTTCTTTGAAACCAATGGAATGGACTTTATACATAGTTTTCTATTTTGTTTTCTTTTTGTTTGTGGTCATGGCAGAATGGAATTAAGGATCTGACCTGAGGAGGAGCTGCCACAGTAGGGAGCCTAGCATCTCTATGTGCTAGGGTTTAATGGAATAGAGGTTATGAGATAGATTGTAGAGGAGTCCATCGGTGAGACTTCTACTAGCGGAGAAGTAGAGAACAATCAGGCCGACGAGCATCATTTGGCCGATAGAAGGAGTTTGGATGTTTAGTATCAGTGTAACCATTGAATGAGTCTCGTTGAGAAAGGATTTTGGAGACATCAGAGTGACAAGGACTATCAGGTAGACAAAGTCCTATTGAGCTGACAATACTAATCTCACTGACCGAGCTACATCGGGGTGACAACTAAAAGTGTCACCGATAGATAGTTCATCGGTGTATCAGCGAGAGATTTGGAGATAGTGCCGACAGAGGCAGTCTTGCCAAAGGCAAAGTTGAGTGTTAAGCATATCGGCATGAGATGTGTTATCGGGAGATGAGAAGGAGGTCCTACCGATGGTCTAAGTGACAACAAAGGATTTACGAAGGAGTCAAAAGCAAAGTGATCAGCATATCGATGCAAGGTTTGATATCGGGCGACGAGGAGAGGATTACGCCGATTGTCCAAGTCTTGCTGACAGAGATAGTTGAAGGTTCAATGGTTCATGAGGCTCAATTGGTTCATGTGGTTCCACAGTTCATGTGGTTCAACTGTTCAGTAACCATAGGTTTAACAAGTTCATTTGGTTCAAGTGGTTCAAAGGTTCAACCACAACAATAGTTCTATATTTTTGATCTATTTTCACCGCTTCATTGCGTGCTCTGCATCAAGTGGTATCAGAGCTAAAGAAGTGTTCTTTGGGTAGAAGAAGAAGACAAGATGTCAGAAGGAGAGGGGTTAGAAGAGTACCCAACAAAGATGACCAATGTTGAGTTGGTTGTCTTAGTGAAGAAGCAAATGGCAGAGAGCAGAGCAGCTCGGCCTCAGAATCAGGCCTTGAAAGAAGAGTTAGAGAAGTTGAGGGATAGAGTAGAAAAGGGAGAAGAAGATTCTGGTGAGCAAGAAGACAAGGATGAAGAGGAGATCCCTAGGCAGGAAGAGATAGAGGTTCCTATAGACCAGAGACCCTTACTCAATGTCCTCAAATCCATGGAGAGAAGGACCATGGATATGAAAATAGAGCTGCTCGTGTTTGCAAGAAAAATGGAACCTGATTCCGTGATGGAGTGGATAGACTCCTTGAATAACTTCTTTGAGACCGAGGATATACCAAACCACCAAAGGGTGAAGATGGCCAAATCCAAAATGAAAGGGGCTGCACTAACTTGGTGGAATTTCATCCAAGATGACAGGGTGAAAGAGGGAAAGAGTAGAGTTGCTACTTAGAAGAAGATGATGGCTTTAGCGAAGGAAGCCTATGTTCCATTGGATTACAACATCTAATTACATAAGAGGAAACAAAACTTGAAGCAGAAGGAGTTAGATGTCAGTTCATACACAGAAGAGTTCATGAAACTATTTGTCAAGACAAAGGTCAAGGAGGGTGAGGAAGAGAAAGTGGCAAGGTATCTCAATGGATTAAGGTTTAACATCCAAGAAGATTTAAATCTGCATAACCCAGATATAGTCTAAAAGTGCTACCAATTGGCACTCAAAGTGGAAGAGAAACTAAAGAGAAGACAAGAGCAGAACAGTAGAGGAAGAGGGAGACAACAAAGAGGGGGAAGAAGTCCTTTCAGAGGCAGAGGAAATGGATTTGGATAGCAAGGTGAATACAATCAAGAGAATAGTAAAGGAGACAACAGTCAAAATCAAGGGGGAAGTTACAATCAAAGAGGAAACTTTAGGGGTAGAAGACCACCATTTAGAGGGAGATCTCAGGGCAGAGGACCTCTCAGATGTTACAATTGCAATCAAGAAGGCCACATAGCCAGTAGATGTCTAGAAAAGGCAACAAGTTCAATGGGAGAAAGGAGGATAAATCTGATCCAAGAATCTGATTGTCAAAGTGTAACAAGCTCAAACACTTTTCAAAGTGTGAATGCTCCTGACAATTATGGATATCCTGAGAAGGGAGAATCTTTGATGATTAGGAGAGCAATGACCACCATGAAGGTGCCTGACAAAGAACCCCCACAAAGGAAGTCTCTCTTTAGAACTACTTGCAAGGCAGGAGGAAAGGTATGTAAAGTCTTGATTGACTCTAGATCCACCAAAAATTTTGTGTCCATTGAAATGGTAGAAAAGCTTAAGATTAGAAGACTGCCACATCCTTGCCCATATAAGCTCTCATGGCTCACCCAAGGTCAGCAAACAGTTGTGGAAGTGCAGGCTTGGGTGGATATTCAAATTGGACCATACAAGGACAGATTATTATTTGACATTGCACAGATGGATGCTTGCCATCTCCTATTTGGAAGACCATGGCAATATGAATTGAAAGCACACCATGATGGAGTTAGAAACACCTATTCAATCACCAAAGATGGTAAGGTGATAGAGTTGCTACCATTGATGGAGAATGAGGTGGAATCAAAGGGAAAAGAAGTTAAGGTGATGATGGTAGAAGGAAAACAATTCATGAAAGAGATAGTAGAAGAAGGTGCAGTTGCATATGCTCTAATTCCATGCCTAAAGGTGAACAAGGAGCAGCAGTAGGAAGTCAAGGGAGAGAAGAGGGAAAGGTTCATAGATCTGGCTGTCCGAGGACTATTGGACAAGTACAAAGGCATCATCTCTGATGGAATGCCAAGGTCCCTACCACCTATAAGAGACATCAGCCATTGCATAGATCTAATCCTAGGATCTACACTTCCAAACAAAGCAACATACAAGCTTAACCCAGAGCAAAATGCAGAGGTAGCAAGGCAAATTGAGGAGTTGTTGGAGACATGCCTAATTGGTAAGAGTTTAAGCCCATGTGTAGTACCAGTTGTCCTAGCACCAAAGAAGGAAGGCACTTGGAGACTTTGTACTTATTCAAGGGCTATCAACAAGATAACAATCAGGTATAGGTTCCCAATCCCTAGGATAGAAGATTTGCTTGATTGCTTGGAGGGTGCTAAATATTTCACAAAAATAGATCTAAAGATTGGCTATCATCATATTAGGATTAGGCCAGGAGATGAATGGAAAACTGCATTTAAAACCAATGAGGGGTTATATAAGTGGAAGGTCATGCCTTTTGGTTTGTCCAATGCCCCTAGTACCTTTATGAGGTTGATGAATGAGGTCTTGAGGGAATTCATAGGCAAATTTGTCATAGTATATCTAAATGACATCCCGATTTTCAGTAATACAAGGGAAGAGCACCTCAAACATATAGACTTGGTCCTCAAAAGGTTACATGAAGAGCAGCTAATGATCAACTTAGAGAAGTGTTTGTTCATGCAGGAGGAGATCATCTACTTGGGTTTTGTCATCTCACATGGCAAACTAAAAATGGATCAAGAGAAGGTAAGTGCCATATTGTCTTGGCCAACTCCTAAAACCTTGAATGATGTTAGAAGTTTCCATGGGTTAGAAACCTTCTATAGGAAGTTTATAAAAGGGTTTAGTCATGTTTGTGCACCCATGCTTGACACCATAAAAGGAGGACAGAAGTGTAGGTTCACTTGGAAAAAGGAGGCAGATGATTCATTTGAAACATTGAAGAAAAAGGTGGCAAAGCAGCCAGTCCTTGCACTTCCTGACTTCAAAAAGATTTTTCAAGTAGAATGTGATGCAAACCACATGGCAATTGGGGTAGTGCTCAGTCAAGAAGGTAGGCCTATTGCATTTTTCAGTGAGAAACTAAATGATGCAAAGAAGAGATACTCATCTTATGACTTGGAGATGTATGCTCTAGTACAGTCACTCAAAAAGTGGAGACATTACTTGATGCCAAAAGAATTCATAGTGTTCATAGATAATCAGGCCCTTAGTTTCATAAACAGTCAAGAGAAGCTAAACCATAGGCATATGAAGTGGGTGGAGACTTTGCAATATTTCACCTTCACACTCAAGCACAAGAAAGGGGTCAAGAACAAGGTAGTAGATGCTTTGAGCAGGAGGGCTTTGACCATCAATCAGATCCAGTTGGAGAGTGTTGGCATTGACTCTTTGAAAGCCATGTATGATGCTGATGAAGACTTTGGAGAAGTCTATAAGGTATGTACTTCCTTTAGTGACAAATATCATGTTGAGTTCTCTGAATTTCTGATCCAATATGGATTACTTTTCAAGGGTGGACAGTTGTGCATTCCACGGCGTTCTATGAGACTAAATATTATTAGGGAGAAACATTGTGGGGCCATGGCAGGACATTTTGGTCTGGATAAGACTCTTGATATTGTGAAGAGGCATTACTATTGGCCTAAGTTGCAGTCAGATGTGAGGAAATTTGTGGAGGCATGTGTGATATGTCAAAAGGCAAAAGGGAGATCCACTAATGCAAGTTTGTATCAGCCACTACCCATTCCTTCTAGGCCATGGGAGAGCATATGCATGGACTTTGTGTTGGGTTTGCCTAGAACAAGGAAAGGATAGGATAGTGTTTTCATTTTAGTAGACAGATTTAGTAAAATGGCACATTTCTTGCCATGCAAAACTACTTGTGATGCTTCATATGTTGCTGATCTATTTTTCAAAGAGATAGTAAGGATACATGGTTTGCCATTGAGCATAGTGTCAAATAGAGATGTGAAATTTATTGGCCACTTTTGGAGGACTCTTTGGAAGAAGCTTGGAACCAACTTATCCTTCTCATTAGCCTACCATCCTCAAATAGATGGGCAGACGGAGGTGGTTAACCGTTCATTGGGAAATATGTTAAGGTGTTTGACAAGGTAGCATGGAGAGAAGTGGGATAACATTCTATCACAAGCAGAATTCTCCTACAATGACACCATCAATAGGAGTACCGGGAAGTCACCTTTCCAAGTGGTATATGGTATTCATCCAAGGGGTATTTTGGAGTTGAGAGATCTACCTACAAGAGAGTCTATTAGTGCAAATGGAGAAGCCTTTGCATCAGCTATCAAGGAGGTGCATGATCAAGTCAAGACACAACTCCAATAGACTACATTGAAGTACAAAACATATGCTGATAAAAAGAAGAGGGATATACAATTTGATGTTGGAGATTTCGTATGGGTTCATCTGAAGAAGGAGAGGCTCCCAAAAGGTAAACATACCAAGCTAATGCAGAGGAAGATTGCACCATGTCAGATTTTGAAGAAGTGTGGGCAGAATGCTTATGAGATCCAACATTCTCCTGATATTGGATTGTCACCCATATTCAGTGTATGTGATTTAACTCCATACAAGCATAATACAAATGTAAAACAGGAACCATTGCAGAGTACAACAGATGATGATATCCCTAAGCATGATCCACCAAAATTGAAAAAGATTATAGACTCAAGAGTGGCAAAGAAAATAAGGAACAAAGAGTACATGGAGTACTTGGTGGCTTGGCACAGGAAACTTGATTTAGAGGTAGTTTGGATGACTAAAGATCAGATCACAAACCATGGTGTAGACCTCCAAACTCTCATCTCAAGTGGGCTTGAGATCTCTTCTCCTGGGGAGTATGGTGCAGGAGCACCCCTTCAACAAGCCAAATATACATCTAACAAAGAAGACTAAGGTTTTAATATGATGTTATGTTTTATACAGTACTTGTGTTGTGATTTCATGTTTGTAATCAAGACCCCACCATGTGAATCAGTGTCACAACTTTGGACATCTTGGTCAATTGGGGTATGTGGATGATTATATCAAATGTGTCATGTTGTTAGGTGTTTTGCTGTCTTGTGCTAGACATGTGTCATGTGATTAGTTAGTGTTTTGGCTTATAATCTTGGTTAAGCAAAATTCAAACAGAGAGAGTTGGTAACAAAACAGGTAGAGGTGGTTGAGACATGGTTTGCCTTCCACCTTCTATAACTGTCAATGTATGAATCTTTATAATCAGTCTGTGTTCGTGGGGAGACACAACGAGACAGAGAAAAAACTGATGTATGTATAATTTTGAGAAGAAGTAACAAGTTCTAGGGTCTGTGTAAATTCTCTGTGTATCGAATTGTTCAATATATATTCTCTGTATCAAATTGTTCTATACATAATCTAGTTTTCTGTTGTCGAGATGCAAGATTGAGACCATTCCACTAGTGGATTTCTTTGAAACCAGTGAAATGGACTTTGTACATAGTTTTCTGTTTTGTTTTCTTTTTGTTTGTGATCATGGCAGAACAGAATTGAGGATCTGACCTAAGGAGGAGCTATCGCAGTAGGGAGCCTAGCATCTCTATGTGCTAGGGTTCAACAGAATAGAGGTTGAGAGATAGATTGCAGAGGATTCCATTGGTGAGACTTCTACTAGCGGAGAAGTAGAGAACAATCAAGCCAATGAGCATCGTTTGGCTGATAGGAGTTTGGATGTTTAGTATCGGTGTAACCATTAAATGAGTCTCACTGAGCAAGGCTTTTGGGGACATCAGAGTGACAAGGACTATTGGGTAGACAAAGTCCTATTGAGCCGACAATACTAATCTCACCGACCGAGCTGCATCAGGGTGACAACTAAAAGTGTCACCGATAGATAGTTCATCGGTGTATCGGCGGGAGATCTAAAGACAGTGCCGACAGAGGCAGTCTTGCCAAAGGTGAATTTGAGTGTTAATCATATCGGCATGGGATGTGTTATTGGAAGACGTTGAGGAGGTTCTACCGATGGTCTAAGTCACAGTGAAGGATTTATGAAGGAGTCAAAAGCGAAGTGATCAGCATATCAGTGTGAGGTTTGATATCGCTTGACGAGGAGAGGATTACGTCGATTGTCCAAGTCTTTCTGATAGAGATAGTTGAAGGTTCAATGGTTCATGAGGCTCAATTGGTTCATGTAGTTCAACGGTTCAGTAACCGTAGGTTCAATGAGTTCATTTGGTTCAATTGGTTCAAAGGTTCAACCACAACAATAGTTAAGTATTTTTGATCTGTTTTCACCACTTCGTTGCGTGCTCTGCATCAGTTGTGCTTTAATCCCTTCACATACAAGACATCTTCAGTATTATGCTTTCCATCAAAAGAAATAGATCCTTTCCCACAAATCTTACTGGTTGTATAATCTCCAAACCTAACCAGTCCATAATCATATTTTTCCAAACTCACAAACTTGCTTTTGTCACCAGTCATGTGGTGAGAGCAGCCACTATCAATAACCCATTCATCCTTGTCCTTAATGACCTGAGAAGCCAAAGCACTTTTCACTGGTTTTCTTCCTTCATACAACTAGTAGAATTAGTAGACATGGGATCTTCTTTAATAGTAATAAATAAGAATTCATTTCTAGAGGTACTAGCATTATCTAGTTCACCATGATCTAATACTCCTTCATCATCATCAGAATCGTCAACATAATAACACTTCTTTTGGGTCTTAGGCCTATTCTCATATCTTCTCCTATTTCTTTCAATTCTTTCAGGACATTTGGAAGCAAAATGACCTACTTTACCACAGGAGAAACATTTGAAAGGTAGTTTTCTTTTATACTTACCGAATCCTCTTTGCAGCCTATCCATGAAGTTGGCTTCAATTTCATCAAACTCATCAGTAGATTCTACCTTGTACTTTTCTAATTTGGAAGTTCTTCCAAGAGTACTGTCTTGAAGGCCATCTCAACTTTTGTCATAGCATCACCAAACTCTCTCATTTCAAATGCAATAAGCTTACCGAGCAACTGGTCCCTGTCAACCATCTTTACTTGCATGAATTATTCAATTGTAGCTACCTTGTGATAGTAGGACTTAGACAGAGATCTGAGAATTTTCCTCACAACTTCCTTTTCGTCGAGAGTTCCCCCCATGGCTTTTATCCCTGTGACAAGTTCATCAACTCTTTGCATAAAGGTTGATATGTTTTCATCATCATTCATCTTCAAACTTTCATATTTCACTTTCAGAATTTGTAACTTGGTTTCCTTCACATAATCATCTCCTTCATACAGATTTTTCAACTTTTCCCATACCTTATTTGTAGTTTCAAGATCCACAACTTTCACCAATATTGGGTCAGTTAATGAGCTTAGCAGAGCATCCTTTACCTTGACATCTATCTCATATTATTTGATTTCATCTTCAGTTGTCAAATCTTTTTGAGGCATGGTGTATTCTATTTCTATAGCTTTCTCTTTTCATCTGAGCCTTCTAGAGAGTATAATTCATTCCATCGAAATGTGGTGCTTCCTTCTTGTAAGACATTTTGGACATTCCTCATGCTGTTAAATTTTCTTCAGAGGAACTTGGCTTTGATACCAATTGTTGATATGTGTCGGACAACTGAGAGGGGGGGTGAATCAGTTGTCTCAAAAACTTAAACACTTTCTGCAATTAAACATTAATCACTTATCCAAAATTATTATGATTTAACAATGAATGCATGAAACTAGAAACTTAACCACATAAACAATATCAAACACAAGAGACACTAGATTTTACGTGGAAAACCCCAAGGTGGGGAAAAACCATGGAGAGGATTAACTATCAATATATATTGCAATATTGAAATAATGATGTTCAATCTTGGCCACTCCATAGGCCTAACATACTAGCTCACTGCCATGAAGAACAACTAGGTCTAGCAGGCTCACTGCCTCAACCCTAAACCTAGCAAGATTACAATAAGGGCTATTAAAACATAAGGGTTGTTAAACCCTACTGGCAGCTCACTACCATGATCAACACCTTTTTATATCTGTGATTGAAGTACAACAATTCCTCTACTCTACTCTACCTCTACTCTACTCTTCCTCTTCTCTATTCTGCCTCTTCTCTGCTCTGCCTCTTCTCTGCTCTACCTTGTTGGACCTTTCTTATGATCTTTTCAATGACTCAACTACAAGTATTTATACACTACATCAACCTTGGAATGATCATCAAGGTAAGCATTAGAATCATCAACCATTGGAACAAACTCCAAGGTCAGCATTACAAATATTTACAAAATAGGTCTTGACCTATTACAACCTTATGCGAAGGAGATGAACTAAAAGTCTATGCGGATTACACCATGCCTTAGCTAGGATTCAAACATGATCTTCCATGCTACAACTTGCTTCCACAATCTTCAAGGGATCTCCAGAATTACTAGGATTAACCAAGTCGGCTAAGACTATTTACACACTACATTATCTGGGAATAATATTCAAACACAGTCTGAATTCCTTAATGTGGACCAATGTCAAGCTAGGAACATGATTACGAGACATCCACAAGCATGTTATAATCATCAGGAGAAACCGTACAACCTTTAACCACTTTACCCATAAGAATCTTCACACCAAAACACATGAACTTCACTATCTTCAACTGTCAGGAAAGAAAGATAGCTTGCGGAGCACCAAACCACAAACAATTGCAACTGTAGCCACTCATTATCATCCTAGACTTCCCTCTAGAATCACAGAGCAAAATACTTTATTTCAGAGGAATGTGGAGCATAATTCTTTCTCCTTGTCCCATCTGAACTTACAAAAAAAGTAGGTTTCACTCTGGTGAACACAACTCACTCAAATCTTCATACGAAGGACTCAAACCTGGAATGTAGCATCCTCAGACATACTTCTAACTTACTTCCAATCTAGAGACCATAATTTTCAAGTAATAATAAATGCGGAGCAATTTACCAGACTATTTTTTAGCATACATCTCACTGTTTGTTCTACACTTCACTATAACTCACTTGTTTCTTCCAGAGGCTAATTTTCTCAATATCCTCAACATTAAAAAATTCTAAACAAGTAATAGAATAATATACAGTTGAAACCAATGACAAAAAAGATATGTTAACATCAATGACAACACTGATTATGCACATACTTGCAACATTTCTCTAGTGAATGCACCTTAAAACTTCCTTCATAACCACATTTCACAAAATGGTTCTACAATAATCATGACTACCACACTATGCAAAAACCATTACACATTTGTTATAATCACCTTAAAATATCAAAACAACCTAGACATAGAGCAAAAATTTGTCTTAAAACATCCTCCTTCGATGACACAAAAAATAGTTATAAAAACTAATTAAAAACTGCTTGCAAAAGAACTAGACAGCTAGATGCCTATAAATCTTCAAACACCAGGGAAGAGCCAATATAATTTGAATGTGATTTAAATGTACACTATGGATTACATTATTCATGCCATCAAACAAATAAGAAATCATATTTTATATTGCTTTTGACACCTGATAATGGAGCCTACCAAGTGGAACCGGTCTTCTTAGGTCAAGAGGGCTAGTTAAGACATGTCCTCAACCCCCTTATGTCATCACTTAAGTGATGTATTACCAGAAGTCATAAGTCACTTTAGAAATATAAAAAAGTGTAAACCCATCACTAAAAGCTTTTCTTCTTTATTTCTAGGCTTTAGGGTTTATTAGGGTTTTAGGTTTGTAGGATTTAGGTCTTTTAAAAGTCTATCAAAACCCTAATTCTTCATCATACACACTTTAAACTTGCAACACATAATTTTGACATGAGACACTCTGTTGCAGAGAAACAAGGAATAGATAAAGATTTATTGAGTTTGAAGAGGAACTTTACCTTAGAGAACCTAGGGTTTTAGGACTTAGTGATTAGGTCTTCAAGAAAATGTGACAAAACCCTAATATGCATCCAAAGGAATATAGACTAGAATAATGATCACTAAATGAACTCCTTGACACTTGAGATCTCTTATGACTACTGATGAAGACTGATACCACAAGGAGTAGGGACATGTAAAAGTATGTGTCACTTGCCACTTGATCATTTCTAATACCCTGAAGAATCAATGATGAACAATAAATAGTACAAGCTACCAATGCCAAACAACAAATGCTACAAGCTACCAATGTCATTTTCACACATGCTACATGCATGTGACTAAACTTAATGACATCAATACCATATTGCATCAAACATGCTCTATTGAGAACACTCCATCTCTCATTATCACTTCATTACTAACATACCAATCCAACTGAGATCACTAGAGACAACTGAGATCACTCCATCTCCACCACTGACATCCCATCACTGACATGCAACTAAGAACATGTGACAAATCCATCAATGATAGCATCCCATCGTAGGCATATCTAACATAAGATGATGACTGAGACCCTGAGAACAACAATGCCTTAAAATAAATCTCTTGATGACAACAATGTTCTTTTGACATCAATGACATAACCTAATCCAACAGAGTGTGCCCTTGCACGACAGAGGCTAAATATAATCCAAAAGATGAAATGATTCAAATAGCAATGATGTCACCTTGAAGGTGGATTTCTTCTGAGGATGAAGATCTTTCAACTCATAAGGAGATGGATGATGATTCCAAATCTGCAACAAACACATGCAATACAAACACAAATTTGTAACAATATAGCAATAAATGATTTGAATGTTCTTTTCTCCAATATCATAAGTTCGTAATATCCATCTAGATTCATAATGAATTCAAAAAAATACTTATATATATTTTCCCACTAACATTCATGGAATTAAATCACAAAAGTTGACAAAGAGGAGTTGAGAAGTGTGTCATTGATGTCAAGAAAAGAGAAGAGTTTGTTAGTAATGTTGAGTTGTTGAGTTGGATGCATGCATTGGAATTGGTTGGGCATTGATATGGTATTGATATACAAGAGTATTCATGTTGATCTTCAGGATGGTCTTATGACTTCATGATCATATGTCTTCCAATGTCTTCTTGTTAGGATTCCTCATGACAACATGTATTAGTTTGGTATGGGGTTGGAAGAGTTGTCATATCATTATAAGGTGGATCAACATATGTTAGATGTTTGCATATATGTTTGGTTGATTTTTAAAGGACTACATTGCAATGCAAATAGGAGTATTGATAATATACAAGGGCACTCTACACCATGTTGAATTAGAGTTTTTATGGTATTGATAGTGGTATCTTATTGCTTCAATACTCAAACATTCACAGGTCATCATAGGATCAAAGGAAAAAGATGGTAGAGTGTGGCAGAGGTTCATGATTCACATAACATCAGGAATTGTTTCATTCAAGAATAGTTCACTTGCATGATGCATTCATGCTCCAAAGATCTTCGAAAAGTCGCATGATAAAGAGATACTTCGTTCTTATGTTGGATAACTAGTCAGATTGAATCATGATGATGTTGGATCAGATCACTTTGATGTCTTTAATGTAGTGACAAAAGGATTAGTATGACTATGCTCATCAAGATATTATGTTGGCTTTAGACTTGAGGAATGTCATATGTCCTGCCTGAGATATCAGGAGCCTTCTTAAGGCTAGTGGTTTTTCCTTCCTAAGAAGTTGAAAGATCAGAGTATGATATGCCTTCATGTGGTGTGGTGCCCTCAGAGATGTTGTCAGAGGTTGGTGATCAGATACTTCATAGGAGATATTGTATGCCCTCAGAGATGTCATATTATCTTGTCATGTCATATATGTCTCATTTGTGTCCTTGTTCCTAACCATCACTAAAGGAGGGAACTTTATGTTCTTTTTTAAAGTTGACCAGGCCAACTGGTGAAAAGGACTTAAGTTATAAACTTGAGCCATCATCCCTCGTAAGGTGACCAGCCCTATCACCTAGGGGCACCGATGGTTGCAAGTTTATTTTTAAATGGATTCAAAAAAAATTGGGATTGTCGATTTGGTGAGTAGGATATAAGAATCGACAAATGAAATTCAAAAAAAATTCAAAATACAACGGTTTAGCTTCTTGCTAGAAATTGATGGGTAGAGTTAGTCAGAAGGTTTTCAACTATTCATATTCCATTTCTAACTAATATGTATGGCCAAAGAATTTTCTGAAAAGGGTTGTGTGATTTTTCAAAAGGCAAGTATTCATTTTTTAGATTGAGATGAAGGATACCTACATGTAGATATGAATTTGATAAAATATTGAGCAGGTATGAAGACATATTAAGGAGTTTGAAGTTGATGAAATCTAGTGTCCTTTGGGAGACAATGAACTTAAAAGGTGGCAGAGAAAAGAGTTGATCACAAGTTCATACTATTTTTTTTGTGTGATATGAGATGCAGGGTTTGTTTGTGTATCATAGAGGCATAATGCAAGTAGTATGTTTTTGATGGATAGAGAAGTAGATAATAATGCAGAGACAATCTAAGGTACAAAACAAGAAACAAAGTGTGTGAGGGTTTAGCATGAAAAGATGGTTCTTGAAGATCATTAGATGATGAAGACATAATAGTAATGTAGAGATAAAATGTTATTTCTAGAGAATGAAAAATGGTTGCAAAGATATTCTTGAAATAGAAACATTAGTTTTCAAAGGTATGAGTTTTATGTTTTATGTTGCAGAGAGTAATCATATGCATAGAATGCTCATATGAATCATTGATTTTTAAGAAGCTTCAAATAACATGCAATTTTTTTTTGAACTGGTGCAAGGGTTGTTGTGAGTGAGTGACTCACTGTATGTTCAAGTGTTGTATATGTGTGTTATGTGTCATTAGAATCCTGAGTTGATATGTTGAAGTGTTCATTTAGAAGTTGAATTAAATATTTGCAAAACTAGGTGTATGTTCAAAGATCTTATGAAACTTTTGACACAAGTAACTAAGATTGTGAGTGTAGATGCAGATAGGATATTTTCTTTTGCAGGTTGAGACATATGATCATAATATAGGTACATGTGAATGAGATTTATTTGTAGAACTGCATCATGACATCATTGTGGTCAGGAGTTCATCTTTTCTATACTATTCTTTTGTAATCTTGATGAGGGAGACATAAGATATGTGATAGAGTTTATTTGTAGAGAGATTTGTATACAAGGAGAGATAAGGATTGGTATGAGCATTGGGGAGAGTATGAATGATGTTGCATTGTAGAGAATCAGGGTAACCCCTTGAATCAGTTTTTCTTTCTCATTTACTTATTTTTGCCAGTGAGGCACACTCATCCAGTGAGGCACTTGTATTAGCTAGTGAGGCACATTTTACCATTGAGGTATTTGTACTTTCTAGTGAGGCATTTTGTGTAGCTAGTGAGGCATTTTAGAGTGGTTTTTCTTGCCCTTGAGGGTTTTCCACTCATCAGATCGGGTGTTATATTTCTTGTTTATCTTCATATGTTCATGTGCCTTAATGATTTGTTCATAAGTTCCTGATTCAGACTTTTCATTATCATACTTGTGAATATGTTTTTAATAGATCATTAAAGTCTTCCTCTCTCTTTGTCTTGTAAGTTAAAAGGTACAAAAAGTTTTAAAAGTTTATATAACAATGATTCACCCCTCCTTTTAGTGTTGTCTTGTACTCCAACAAGTGGTATCAGAGCATAGGTTGTTGCAAGTATGAGGTGAACCAGTGTTGTCATTGATGTCAACATACTCATATTGCATTGACAAGAAGGATTGGATGAGCTGTGTGCTGAGGATATTGAGAAAATTAGCCTTAGTCAGAAACAGTGAAGAACAGTGATGAGAAGAAGGCAAATACAGTGTATAGGTTGAGAACCAGAGGATGCGGATTAAAGGGTTTGTAGATATGAGTCTTGAGATGCTTCAGTAAAAATTTTAGAGGTCCGCATGAAGATCTGAAGGAGTTATGGCTGTCGGTATGGAACTAGTTCCGGCAAGCGTTCAGAGGTGACAGAGGATCACAGAAAGGTCCGGTGAGGTCCGGAATTGTATTATCCTACTACGGATTGGAAGGAGTATTTGGGATGTTCTTTTTATGTGTCATCTCAAGTTTTGTATGATTTTAAGGTCTGAAAGTACCTTTTGCATTATGACAGTGGCGACAGATTGTGTCCTTGAAGTACCAGTCGATGAAGAGAAGAATTCTGATAAAGCTGATGAAGTGCGGATGTTTTTGATGATTCAGGGAAGGTTATGATAATCATTGGATCATATCTAGTTCATGTTGGCAGTCCGCACTGAAGTTAGAGTTGGATTTGATGTTATGGCTACCAGTTGTTGGTGTTCTTCCTGTAACAGGCCGACCGGATGTTCTACATGCCTTACGAATGTTTTTGTGATGTTTGCCGACTTAGATGATTGTTCCTAAGTTGATGTCTTATATAAATAAGTGTTTGAGAATTCATTTTTGTGTGTGGATGGAGTGGATGAGTGTGGCATAGCAAAGAAAGGTGCGAAAGGCAGAACAGAAGTTTCTGGGTTTAAATGGAACTGATCCGGACATGGTAGAGATGTCATTCTCCAGTTCAAGATTGTGATTCTTATCACTTTGTAGACAGTGTGTCTCCTTGTAGGCAGTGGGCCTCTTGTGAGCAGTGTGCTCGGGCAGTGAGCCCTAATTGGCAAGTGCCATTCTTTTTCTTATTCTTCTAACAGAGAATAATCCTTGGGTTAATCACCCTGTGGTTTTTCCCTTAACCGGGTTTTCCACGTCAAAATCTTGGTGTTCAATGTGTTGATGTTTACCTGCTCTTGTGTTTGTGCATTAAGCTTTCATGGATGTTTAATTAATATGCTATTAACTAACAAGAAGAATTAAGTGTTTAAAGTAGAAAGCAAGTTTTCATACAACTGATTCACCCCCCCTCTCAGTTGTATGCCCTAGATTCAACAATTGGTATCAGAGCCAAGTTCCTCTGAAAGGAGCTTAACTGCTTGAGGAGATCCAGGATGTCGTCATACAAGAAGGATAGTTCGAAGTTCGATGGAACCAACTTCACTCTCTGGAAAGGTCGCATGAAATGTCACTTGGAATGTATGGGAAAAGCATACTTGGCCATGGTCTCAAAACCATATGTACCTCCACAAGGTGGTCCGACAACTCTGAATGAAATCACAGATGCTGAAAACAATCTACAGACCAAATAAGCTCTTCTAAGCGCACTGAATGACTCAGATATCTCAAATGTTATTGACCTACCAACTACATATGAGATCCTGACTAAACTGGAACTTCTGTATGAAGGAGATGAGTTTGTCAAGAGTGCAAGGTTGCAAAGTCCTAAAGGGAAATTTGAAAGATTGAAGATGAGAGATGATGAAAACATCACTACTTTTATGCCACGAGTGAATGAGCTAGTGTGTGGAATTAGAAATGATGGTGGAACTCTGGATGAAAATGAGATTGTTTGCAAAATCCTCAGATCCCTTCCTGCTGCCTACAAAATCAAAGTTGCTGCCATTGATGAATTCAGAGCTCACACAACTGTTACAAGAGAACAATTGGCTAGCAAACTAGCTGCATTTGAAATGATAGAGTTTGGAGATGACCCTCCCAAGACTGAATCTGCTTTCAAAGCCAGTGCCTATGTGAAAGGCAAACAGAGATTTGATTCGGGAGAAAACTCTTCAAGGAAGATGTCATGGTATGATCAAGCAAGAAAAGACATGGAAGAAGAAGAAGCAGAAATAGCTCAACTTGAAGCCCTCATTGCAAAGAGACTGCCAAGAGGATCCGGTAAGTATGAAGAAAAACTACCCTTTAAATGTTTCAACTGCAATAAGATTGGTCATTTTGCTTCAAGATGTCTGGAAAGATCTGCAAGATTTAATACTAACAGACAAAGGTTTCAAAAGAACTGCTATTATGTTCATGAAGAAGATGACAATGAAGGAGTAACAGATGATGAATCAGAACTAGGAAGCAAATCCGAAAATGAATGGGTGTTTATTGCCATCAAGGAAGAAGATTCAACTTCCTCTGAATCTGTCAATCACAAGGTTGTGGAAAGAGCTTTGGCTGCTCAAGTAGAAGAAAAGGATGATTGGGTTATTGACAGTGGATGTTCTCACCATATGACTGGTGACAAGAATAAGTTCTTAGATTTGGAAAGGTATGAAGGAGGAATGGTAAAATTTGGTGACAATTCTGCTGGCAGAATCAGAGGTAGGGGAACTATTTCCTTTGATGGAAAGAGCAAAACTGGTAATGTACTATATGTTGAAGGATTGAAGCACAATCTTCTTAGTGTTGGTCAGTTAGTGGATAAAGGCTATGATCTTCGGTTCAAGAATGGAAAATGCAGAATCTTTACAAGCTCCGGAACTGAAATAGCATCCGGTGCTCAAACAAAAGGTAATATCTTTCATCTGGTTGGTTCAAATAAAAACTGTCTGTTTGTTCAAGTTGATCAGAGTTGGTTATGGCATAGAAGAATGTGTCATGTGAATTTTGATAACATCATCAAGATAAGCAATATTCAGGCTGTAAGAGACCTTCCAAAATTAGTGAAACCTAGAAATAGTTTGTGCAAAGAATGTCAGCTAGGTAAACAGAGCAGAGTCTCTTTCAAAAGCAAAAATCGGTCCTCTACCGGATTGTTGGAATTAGTACATACTGATCTCTGTGGTCCGACAAGAATCAAGAGTCTGCAAGGTGATAGATATTTCATGCTGCTAATTGATGACCATTCCCGGATGATGTGGGTTACCTTCCTAAAAGAGAAATCAGAAGCCCTTGAAAAATTCAAAATCTTCAAAGCTATGGTAGAGAATCAAACTAGATTGAAACTGAAATGTCTAAGGTCTGATAGAGGTGGTGAATTTACATCTGGTGAGTTCATTGATTTCTGTGAGAAGCAGGGTATAAGAAGATAGTTGTCTACTCCCAGGAATCCACAGCAGAATGGAGTAGTTGAGAGAAAGAACCGGACCATCCAGGAAGCTGCCAGGACAATGATGTTGGAAGCAAATGTTCCTCAAATGTTTTGGAAAGAAGCTATCAGCACTGCAGTCTACACTCTCAATCGAGTTCAAATCAGAAACAACACCGGTAAGACCCCCTATGAACTCTGGTTTGGCATCACTCCTACTGTGAAATATTTCAGAGTATTTGGTAGCAAGTGTTATATTAAAAGAGATGAAGATCTAGGAAAGTTTGATGCTAGAAGTGATGAAGGAATTTTCTTGGGTTACTCCACTCAAAGCAAAGCATACCGATGTTACAATAAGAGATTGAGGAAGATGATAGAAAGCACCAATGTGAAAGTTGATGAAGGAATTGAGAAGCCTTCAAGATTTTATGAGTTTGATGAAGATGATCAAGATGGTGTTCAGGTTCAAGGGACTCAATCCTCTCCGGTAATTCAGAATCAACTTGATCCAGTAAATTAGGAAGAAGAAATAGGTCAGAATGAACCTGATCAAGAAGCAGCAGTGCAGGATACTCCCAAAATTCCAAGGTATGTAAGACAGAACCACTCTGAAGATCAGATCATAGGTGACAGAAACAAAGGTGTGCAAACTAGAAGGAATGTTGCTCAAAATCAGGATGAATGTTGTCTGATTTCAAAGATTGAACCTAAAACAATAAATGAGGCTTGCAATGATGAAAACTGGACCAAAGCAATGGAAGATGAATTGATGCAAATTGAGAAAAATCATACTTGGGATCTTGTTCCTAGACCTAGAGATAGGAATGTGATTGGTACCAAATGGGTCTTCCGAAACAAACTAAATGAAGCTGGTGAAGTAATCAAAAACAAAGCTAGCTTAGTCTGCAAAGGCTACTCTCAAATAGAAGGAATTGACCTTGAAGAGACCTTTGCTCCAGTGGCAAGAATTGAAGCAGTCAGATTACTTCTTGCATTTGCTGCCTTCAAAGACTTCAAGGTATATCAAATGGATGTCAAGTCTGCCTTCCTAAATGGTGATCTGGAAGAAGAAGTTTACATTGAACAACCAGATGGATTTCAATTGTTTGATAATGATGATTTGGTCTGCAAGTTGAAGAAAGCCTTGTATGGATTGAAGCAAGCCCCAAGAGCATGGTATGAAAGGTTGGATAAGCATCTTGTGTAGATTGGATTCAAAAAAGGTACTACTGACAGTAACTTGTATTTCAAAATTGATCATGAAAATATTTTGATTGTTGAAGTATTTGTGGATGATATCATTTTTGGAGGAAGAGATAGTATGTGCAAAACTTTTGCAAATCAGATGAAGAGTGAGTTTGAAATGTCTATGCTTGGTGAAATGAATTTCTTCTTGGGTCTGCAAATTACTCAAACAAAAGAAGGGATCTTCATTTCTCAGACCAAATATGTAAAAGAATTGTTAAGAAAATTTGGTAACTCCTATGGCAACCGGATGTAAGTTGAGCAAAGATGATGATTCTCCAAAGGTAGATCAGACAAAGTATAGATCAATGATTGGTGGATTGTTGTATCTCACTCAGACTAGACGATATATAATGCAGGTTGTTGGTCTTGTGGCAAGATTCCAGGCTGATCCTAGAGAATCTCATGTTATGGCAATCAAAAGAATTTTTAGGTACTTGAAAGGAACAGTTGAGCATGGTCTATGGTACCCTAGAGATCCGGATTTCTCTCTTCATGCTTACACAGATGCAGATTGGGCAGGAGATGTGGATGATCGGAAGAGCACCAGTGGTGGAGCATTCTTTTTGGGGAAAAGATTGGTTTCTTGGCTAAGCAAGAAACAAGGCGCAATATCTTTGTCTACAACAGAAGCAGAATACATTGCAGCAGCAAGTAGTTGCACTCAAATCTTATGGATGAAGCAGATGTTAAGAGACATTAAAGTTGAATATAAGGAGCCTATCACAATTTTTTGTGATAATTCAAGTGCAATTAATATTTCTAAGAATCCAGTATTGCACTCTAAGACTAAGCATATATCTATCAAGTTTCACTTTTTGAGAGAACAAGTGAACAAGGAAGAAGTCAGATTGGAGTATGTTCCTTCCAAGGATCAGATTGCAGATATCTTTACTAAACCTCTTCCCAAGGACTCTTTTGAATATCTCCAGGAGAAGTTAGGGGTCATGGCCCCTCTGGTGATGAACTAGGATGCACTAATGTGCATCAGTCTGGTGGATATCACAGTCATATCTTGTGATCCGGATTGATGATGGGGAGCTGCTACTAAGGGGGAGCAGTTGGTATGATTCTGATGGGTTAGAATTGCATGTATGAGCCCTTTGCCATTGATTTCAAAGGGGGAGAGAAGACATGTGAAAAACAAGCAGCTGATGATCAAAGGGGGAGCAGTAAATAAGGAGAAGACATGTTGCTGATAGAGGGAGCTGTGACAGAAAGGAGAAGTTCTTGTCTTGATGGTTTTTCACATCATATGTTGCCATCAATGACAAAGGGGGAGATTGTTGCAAGTATGAGGTGAACCAGTGTTGTCATTGATGTCAACATACTCATATTGCATTGACAAGAAGGATTGGATGAGCTGTGTGCTGAGGATATTGAGAAAATTAGCCTTAGTCAGAAACAATGAAGAATAGTGATGAGAAGAAGGCAACTATAGTGTATAGGTTGAGAACCGGAGGATGCGGATTAAAGGGTTTGTAGATATGAGTCTTGAGATGCTTCAGTAAAAATTTTAGAGGTCCACATGAAGATCTGAAGGAGTTGTGGCTGTCGGTATGGAACTGGTTCCGGCAAGCGTTCAGAGGTGACAGAGGATCACAGAAAGGTCCGGTGAGGTCCGGAATTGTATTATCCTAATCTGCGGATTGGAAGGAGTATTTGGGATGTTCTTTTTATGTGTCATCTCGAGTTTTGTATGATTTTAAGGTCTGGAAGTACCTTTTACATTATGACAGTGGCGATAGACTGTGTCCTTGAAGTACCGGTCGATGAAGAGAAGAATTCTGGTAAAGCTGATGAAGTGCGGATGTTTTTGATGATTCAGGGAAGGTTATGATAATCATTGGATCATATCTAGTTTGTGTTGGCAGTCCGCACTGAAGTTAGAGTTGGATTTGATGTTATGGCTACCAGTTGTTGGTGTTCTTCCTGTAACAGGCCGACCGGATGTTCTACACGCCTTGCAAATGTTTTTGTGATGTTTGCCGACTTAGATGATTGTTCCTAAGTCAATGTCTTATATAAATAAGTGTTTGAGAATTCATTTTTGTGTGTGGATGGAGTGGATGAGTGTGGCATAGCGAAGAAAGGTGCGAAAGGTAGAACAGAAGTTTCTAGGCTAAAATGGAATTGATCCGGACATGGTAGAGATGTCATTCTCCAGTTCAAGATTGTGATTCTTATCACTTTGTAGACAGTGTGTCTCCTTGTAGGCAGTGGGCCTCTTGTGAGCAGTGTGCTTGGGCAGTGAGCCCTAATTGGCAAGTGCCATTCTTTTTCTTATTCTTCTAACAGAGAATAATCCTTGGGTTAATCACCCCATGGTTTTTCCCTTAACCGGGTTTTCCACATCAAAATCTTGGTGTTCAATGTGTTGATGTTTACCTGCTCTTGTGTTTGTGCATTAAGCTTTCATGGATGTTTAATTAATATGCTATTAACTAACAAGAAGAATTAAGTGTTTAAAGTAGAAAGCAAGTTTTCATACAACTGATTCACCCCCCCCCTCTCAGTTGTATGCCCTAGATCCAACATAGGTTCCCTATAGAAGTCTAACCGGCTTGGGTAGGTCCTGATAGTGGAGTACCATGGGAAAGTGTAAAAGAAATAGAGAAAAGAAAGAAGCCAAGCAAAAGGTTGAACAACAAACCTCAGTCAAGTCATGTGATGAGTTGTTGCATGAGTCATCCTTAAAAATTGATACAAGGTGTGATAAAGAAAATGACTTTGCTATTGAGATTGATGACAAAGAACGAGATCTCTTTCTGGATGAAGATGGGCATGAGTTTGATGAAAATGATTGTGAAGTTGATTTAGAAGGTGAACTCTTGTGTGCCTTAGATCAGATCAAGCAACTTAGAAAGGAGAATCAGAGATTAGGAGACCAGCTTCAACAAGAAAAAGACTCTAAAGACAAGGTATGTTTAGATTTTGCAAAAATTTCTTTAGAGTTTAAAGAGGCAAGAAATCAGATTGTAGTCTAAAGAATCATGTTGAAGAATCTAACAAATTGATAATCGGTCTAAAAACTAAAATAGAAGAAGCTAAAAGAGTTGTTTTTACTAAATCTGATCTTGAGGTGGAAAAAATTGAATGTCTGAAATTAGAAGCAGAAATTGTCTATTTGAGAAAAGATTATGAAGGTCTCAAGGTTCTGTCCAAGAAATATGAGGAGTTTGAAGAAAGCACAAACAAGTTGAATGACATGTTGAGAAAACAAAAGCATTACAAGGACACTACTGGTCTAGGTTATGAAGAAGGAGAGTGTTCAAAAGCTAGAAATGTACCTAGGAAGAAGATAGACTTAAGTTATCATGCTGTTGCTCCTAAAGATGAAGGAAGGAAGACAATTAGGTTCACAAAATCTCTACCCCCCAAGCAAATAATGAGGTACAATTACTCTTAATTCCATGGTTATTGCTATGCATGTCATTTTTATGGTCAGAAGGCTAGAGATTGTAAAAGAAATGGTTTTGGATGGAATAAAGAGAAAAGTTTTTATAGCTGGTCAAATCAGGACTACAATACTTTATGCTATAAGTGTAATATGTTTGGGAACAAAGCACAGTGCTGCAAAAGAAGGTTGCTGAAATCATCTAGAGATTATATGTTCAAGCAGAAGAAGAAATCTTTTCAGGTATGGAGAAGAAAGCAAGAGATAGGAGAACAAAACTCTAATCTTGTGCATATTGCACAATAGACATCTCTATATGCATAAGGGATAGCATGACCTCGGGGGGAGTGACTTATTGTCTCTTCATTTTATCCCCTTGAAAATGACAAAGACTAGAGATGTCTTTGAAAGTTTTTTTTTTAAGTGAATGTATAGTGAAGTTTTGTATCAGTCTTGGATAGAGTTAGCAAGTGTTTGGTTTCTTTGTTTGTTAATGAAGATTTTCATGATGATCTTGAAGGTGTTTCTAGGTGGATAACAATTGTTCCTTACTACAAGTATCATGACAAATATATAGTGTGAAAATAATGACAAGTGTGATCAAACAAAAAAAATTTCTCTCTGAATTGGAAGATTTGAGACAGGTCCTAGGTTGTGGTGGTGTTTGCTTTCACAATAGTCTAATGACAATAATACTATGACTCAGTGATACTATGACTCAGTGTGAAATGATAGATAGATATCAATGCTTTATTGATGGTATTCAATATTCTCTGTCATTGATATATAGCAGCAGCATGATGTTTGTTAGATCTGTATTAGTGCATTCCATGTATTGGCAAAAGTCTTATATGCATGATCAAACTTTGTGCTAACATTTAGTTTTATTGTAGTGGTTGAATGTGAGAAAATAGTGTGATGTTGGCATCTCTAGTGGCAAAAGGTGCAATTTGTGTATACTCATGTTGTTCATGGATATTGATGGGCAGAAACATGTGATAACATGTTGAAGAGATATCCAATAGGTGATGGTGCTTTAAATAAGTGATAGAGTTCATGTGATAACTTGATCATGTTGAATCACCTTATTTTGTTGATCATGGATTCAATATCAATGATCATATTAGGGCTTGGTGATCATCTTCATGTTTCTAGATCTACTTCATGTTGCTCTTTTCTTCAGAGTTCATATAGTGATAAGAGTCTACTACAAAGGTGATGAGGTTGGTATACAAAGGTGATGTTGTTGGTATTATGGATCATCATGTTGGTGCTCATAACTAGATCAATCTAATTGTGTCTCTATAAGGTCTTCATGATAAGGATGCTCATCATTGAAGTCAGAGATTTCATGCAGATGACAGGAAAAAACAACGTTAAATTGTTTGCATCAAAGTTTGATTGACATTCATCATGCATCCATTGGTTGGATTAGAATGATATAGTGCTGATAGAATAGTCATGAAAGCTTGAATAGAGGAATATGGCAATCACGAGGTTTTTTTTGTAAACTTGTATTCTCACTTTGATAGGTTTGTGTATATATATATATATATATATATTAAGAGGTTTTCTCATCATGTACACCATAGTCAACCTTGAAAGATATCTCTGAATTTTAGGAGAATTTGTCAGAAGCTTCAAGTCCTGCACACCTCAGATAATTTGCATATCTTTCATCCCAGTCAATCTAGTTAAAAATTGAAAAGTCTTTGTCAATAACATGAACAGGGTTTGGAGGTCATTCAAGGTTTGTTAACAAGTTTGAAGATTTAAGGCTGAGAATCCTAAAAAAATTGGAATCATCACAAAAGGTATTCACTGTATTGTCAAGGATCTACATCGCATGCAAAGACAGTTGAGGAAAGTCATAGTGATCAAGATTAAAAGAGAATAGAACTATAAAAGGACAACAAAGTTTAGAGGTCTTTGTCTATATTTTTGGACAGTGTATGAGGATCCTGCCAAAGGAATATAGATAAGTGTAAGGGAAAGACTCAAAACTAGAAGGTTTCCACAAGTCTGCAATAGCCTGCATATACAATATAAGGTCTAAGATAGTCTTTTTAGGGTAACCATCCTTGTCAAAGCTTTAACATGGATCTACCTCTTCAAGGAATTTCATTGGTAGGTAGCGAATGATTGATAAAAATCCTAGGGTTTGCAGGCTCAGTTATCAGATGCAAAATTTCACTTTGACATATTCCATCTTTCATGCTGCTATGATAGAACAATGAGCTCTCACATTTTCCTTATCTTCATAATAATGATGACTAGTTGCCTATTTTGATAGGGGGAGCAAGTTCTTTTTCATTGAATGACAAAAAGGGGGACTGAGAGAGGTAGTGCTGTTAGTTTTGCCATCAATGACAAAGGGGGAGATTGTGGAGAAGTTTGTCATTGATGTCAAGAAAAGAGAAGAGTTTGTTAGTAATGTTGAGTTGTTGAGTTTGATGCATGCATTGGAATCAGTTGGGCATTAATATGGTATTGATATACAAGGGCATTCATGTTGATCTCCAGGATGGTCATATGCTTTCATGATCATATGTCTTCCAATGTCTTCTTGTTAGGATTCTTCATGACAACATGTATCAGTTTGGTACGGGGTTGGAAGAGTTCTCATATCATTATAAGGTAGATCAACATATGTTAGATGTTTGCATATATGTTTGGTTGATTTTTAAAGGACTACATTGCAATGCAAACAGGAGTATTGGTAATATACAAGAGCACTCTACACCATGTTGAATTAAGGTTTTTATGGTATTGATAGTGGTGTCTTGTTGCTTCAATACTCAAATGTTCACAGGTCATCACAAGATCAAAGGAAAAAGATGGCAAAGTGTGGTAGAGGTTCATGATTCACATAACATCAAGAATTGTTTCATTAAAGAATAGTTCACATGCATGATGCATTCATGCTCCAAAGATCTTCAAAAAGTCACATGATAAAGAGATGCTTTGTTCTTATGTTGGATGACTAGATGGATGGAATATGTGATGATGTTGGATCAAATCACTTTGATGTCTTTAATATAGTGGAAAAATGATTAGTATGCCTATGCTCATTAGGATATTATGTTGGCTTTAGACTTGAGAAATGTCATATGCCATGCCTAAGATGTCAGGAGCCTTCTTAAGGCTAGGGGTTTTGCCTGTTGGCAGTGAGCCAACATCTCTCACGAGATTCATGACATGGCTTAACTACATCCTATGGATTCATTAACTTTGGCAGTTGTATCAGGCATTAACAGGTCAACCTTTTGGTGCAATGGCAACCATGTTTCCAACAATTGGTATCAGAGCCAAAGGTTTCAGGTTCAAATCTCCCCCGCGAGTGATGCTGGGGGGGATTGTTGGCAATGAGCCAGCATCTCTCGCGGGATTCGTGACATGGATTAATCACCTCCCATGGATTCATTAAATTTGGCAGTTGTATTGCGCATTAATAGGTCAACATTTTGGTGCAATGGCAACCATGTTTCTAACATTGTCTTCCTAAGAAGTTGAAAGATTAGAGTATGATATGCCTTCATGTGATGTGGTGCCTTTAGAGATCTTGTCAAAGGTTGGTCATCAGATACTTCACAGGAGATATTATATGCCCTTAGAGATGTTGTCATATTATCTTGTCATGTCATATATGTCTCATTTGTGTCCTTGTTCCTAACCGTCACCAAACGTGGGAACTTTATGTTCTTTTTTAAAGTTGGCCAGGCCAGCCAGTGAAAAGTGTTGGAAACAATGTAGATAACTGAGAGGGGGGGTGAATCAGTTATCTTAAAACTTTTCTTCCTTTTTATTTTCTTCTCTTATCTTAGCAATTAGTGAAATATCAAAACATGAGAGCATAACCAAACATAAGAACAAAAATGATATTGACACACATAACACAAGGATTTTAACATGGAAACCCTATTAAGGGAAAAATCATGGGGTGACTAACCCAAGATTGTATTCTCTGTTAAAAGAATAAATGAGTACAAATGACACTTTCCAGTTAGGGCTCACTACCTGAGCACACTGCTCACAAGAGGCACACTGCCTACAAGAGACACACTGTCTACAAAACTTACAGAAGATATCCAAGTATTTGAATTGATGAGAAGCATCTAAAAATGCAAGAGTTTAGTTCTGGTTAGGCACAATATACTGATCTAGCACATTTCATTCTTCCTCTGCTCTGTGCTGCTATTCTGTCACATTCCAGGCTTGAAGTGTTGTCCACACACTTATCTATGCTTTTCTTCATACCTTTCTACTTGAACCATATCATCCACACACTTGAATCTGTTGGATATATATATCTGCATTAAGAATTTTCTTTAACTTCTTAGTTGGCAACAAGAACACTTGAGATATTTGCAAGTTATTGATCTGTCAGCTGAATCCATGCTTGATTAATGATGTGCATCAAAACTTAGGCATAGAAGTCATTAATCATGTCAGCCAATAATGTATAATGCCACAAATTGCTTGATCAACATCTTTTGCACATCTAGATTGAAGTCTAATACTCTACCGGTCAGTTCTTCCTCTATTTGCTCTGCCTGACTGGAACCCAACACTCAGATGTTCATATCTTTTTCATGCTTTATCACTAGAGGCTAAATCTCTAGAATACAATAGTCATGATACCCCTCTTGACTTATCCAAGTCCACAGCTTACTAAGTTACACCATCTAAGAGATCCGGACCTGATTTTTGGACCATGTAACATACTCTATTCTTGTTCACCGAACCAAAACAATCTCCAATCTGACTTCCAGTATAAACATATTATGTACTGTAGATGTGTGGGATAGACTTTGTTGCCATCAATGACAACACTTTTGAGGCCACATAGTGTCTCTTGCCAACAATCTCCCCCTTTGGCATTGATGGCAACACTTGGTGAAAAATGACTAAGTGTCAGAGTAACTCCCCCTTTGCTTGTGCTCTGTTTCTTTACACTGCTTTATTGGAGCTTCCTTTTTGCTGGATTCCTCATTTTCCACTACTCTTCACTCCCCCTTTGACATCAATTGCAAAGGGTGGAATCCACATACCAAAATTGTGTAAAAATTATTATATACATGGCCGCATATGTATATACAAATCATACATTATACTTACATATATTTAAATATAAAGGTTGTCTTCAACTATAGAATTTATGTAGCCCAACTCCTCTTCATTCTATCCAAAATGGAGATGTGTCCACTTAATAAAAGTGCATATGCTTCTGCCCAATTTAAATCTATTAGATTACTGGTTCGAGCTGTACTTTGAGCATTTGTTAAAGCATCATACAATACCTCTAACTTAGGGAGGATTATTCCCCTAAGTTCACCCATTCTATCCATCAAATTCCTCTTCTCCTTAACTAGCTTCTTTATCTCATTTATGATAACAGCTTCTTGACATTCTTGGTTTATCAGAGAGATGGTAATAGGATCAAAATTCTAGGACAGGCTTAACAACTTTTCTTCTTGTTCTTTCATCTTCTTTTCAATGTCCACTAAAACTATAGGCTAGGATAAACAAAATTTATATATATCTCCCCTATCCTTAAGGGCATTTTCAATGCTCTTTATTCCAATGTCTAAGGTTCTTCTGTCATTGTTAATTAGTCCTTGTACCTCACTAAACCTTTTTTCAGAGAACTCTTTCCAGACCTTAGTTTATGCCGATTTTTCAAGAGATTCAAAGTGAGAATTGACAGAGTTAACCAAGTTTTTCAAGTTACCTGATGGAGAGGTAGATGCATCCTTTTGATATGTAGGCATGATCTTCTCTAGTACACTAGATGCAATATTCAACAGTTCACTGTCCTCGATGTGTGATTTTAGAAGTTTCTCTTTTTCTTTGGCCTGAGCAAAAGATGCTACTTTCATTATCTGGACCGGAGAGAGAGTCAAAATCTAGTGGCCCTTGAATCAACTCAGGTTCATCCAGTTCCATCATTTCTTTGTCTAGGAAATTTTGTACTATCTATGTAGTGTCTCTTGCTGGTGATTCAGACTTCTTTCCTTTAGAGATATTAGGACTGACTGGTTTCAATAAGTCATCACCAACCTTTTCTACCTATTCTTTTTATTTTGCATTCTCCTTCTCTTCTCTCCTTCCTTCCTCTTCTTCTTCAGTGCCTGAAAAATTTGTCTTGACAGCTGTGGGATCCAGAGGGGTGATATTACTAGAGTTTACTATTTTGTGAACATCCTCTTCCAGAACAGAGGAGTCTAAGTCTTCAAATTTTTCTTCATCTAATTTCTTTCATCCTTTGACATATTCTTCATTGATTACTTTTAATCCTTCAACATCCATGGTAGAAGGCTCTTCGTTTGTTTCCTCAACAATAGGAAGATTAAATCTCTTTAAGGCTTTCCAGAGAATTTCTTTTGTTTCATCATCTATTTGATCAGTTTCTCCAAGCATGAGTTTGTTCATTCTGGACTTGCTCTAGAAATCATCTTTACTACCCTTGAGAACCATGTTCATTTTCTTGGGAGTGATAGAAGGACATAGTTGTATCATTATCTACTCCTAGATCTCCAAGTTTTTTTCTTTTGCATTCTCTTTTCTCAGCTCCAATACTTTTTCTAGGATTTTAGGAATTAATGAAATTATTTCAATGAAGGCTTTGTTATAGATGTTCAAATACCTAACAGTTGCCTCCTCAAGTATTCTCTTGTCTGTATCATTGTATTCATCATAAAATTCTATCACGGGCTACAGGTTTCCATCCATAGTGATTGCTTTGATGATATTTTCAATTGAGAGAGTGGGTTTTTCAACAAATTCCTCTATTTTCTATTCCTCACTTCAGCTACTAGAGGACTTCCCAGAAGTTCTTTCCTTCTTCATTTTCTTGATTTCTTCATTTGATTCTGTCTCTTCATCATCTTTTTGGCTCAAATATATTCTTTTTGCCTTAGTCTTCATTCTCTTTTCTCCTTTCCTAGATGGCTTGACTTCTGGTTTGGTAGTCTTTGAACTTTTGGAAGATCTAGTCTGGGAGGAGGCCAAAATGCTTTCTTTCCTTGCTTCTTGTCTTTCTTTTTCTAACTTCTCTATTTTCTCTCTGTTTGCATCAACTACCTCTTTTGATATGCCAAATCTTTTGACAACTTCTTCAACTTCCCTTCTTACTTTTCTCTTCATCTCAGGCTGCCTTAACTCAACATGTATTTTTATGCTTAGCTCTTCAAAGGTGCCAAACCTTTCTACTTTGGTGTCTTTACATTGGCTCAGTAAGTGTTGAACATGTACATCCAAAATGTTTTCATCGACCTCATATCCCATGGGCATTATCCACATAGTTCTTGGCTCAACTGCCTCCATTAGGCATTGATCAATGTTAACCATGAAGCAGACTATGTCTTTGTATTTCTCAACTATTAACTATGGTATTATTTCTCTGGCTTGCATCATGCTCTGGAAGTTCTTGAAGTAACCCCAGAGAGTCAAGTTTTGGGCTTGTGCATCACCAAGTCCATACATGTAATCTCTAATTTGAATTGCAACTGGTTTATCATTTTGCCAGACCCAACCCTTTGATCCAGGAAGCTCATTCATATAGTAGAAAAATAGACACAATATTAGACTGCCATATTTGAAGGAGTTTTTCTTATCTTTCTTGATCTTCTCCAAGTTTTTCATCAGTTGACTCAATAGAAGCTCAAATAGATCATAATCTGCATTTTTCTTCAGCATCTGATATGCAACATAGATTGCAGTACCAGACACATAATTTTCCCTACTTGAGTGGTAGATTTTGTACCCAATTATCATTGAAGAAAACTTGACATCCGGATCCACAATGTCATCTATAGTCATTTCTCTCCTGTCAAATTTTGACCCGGTGGCTTCATTTACCGTTTGGTTCTTTATAGATTTGAGTGCGAGTAACCCACCATTTGAGTGCAGTCTGGTCATGGCCCTGATGGCATCTTTGGTTATCTTGAATGGCTTAATTAGCCACATAAAATTATCATGCATCCTACTTAGAACATACCAGACCCATTCGTCTTCTGCAAAAGATGAAAAATGTATGCAATGTTTGTCCCTTAGGATCTTGAATTCAGGTCTGAGTTTAAAATTCTCATCAATTAACTATTTTTAATATATGTCAATCAATTTTGAGTCTCCAAAATCTTTGATGTTTGCATGGATATAAACCCTAATATCTTCTACATGCAAGACACCGTGCAGAATACTGGAAAACGCACCCAAGGGATCAACTTCTAGTGACTTGTTAGGGTGTTTCTTGAATTTTGGTCTCGGCCTTTCAGAGATAATAACAAGCATTTGAGTAGCCATTCTAGCAAAGAAATCTGGAGAGAGTTTGCAGAAGGGAAGTACCTTTTCATGCCTTAGGGTTTGAAGCAAATGTCAGAGTGATTTTCTATTTGAATTTGATCTTCAGCTTGAACTTGAGTAAACTGTAGGATCTCTTCTCAAAGCTTTTCTCTCTTCTTTGTTTTGAATGCAAAGTGTGATAAATGGTAAATGAAGACCCTTTTATCCTTTTGCGAAACCTAATTTGTCATTGTAATAAATGCACAACCTTTCAAGTCAACCGATTACCTTGTTTCTTAAGCGAGCCTTTCATGAATCGTCTTACAGATTTTTCAACCTTGTATCTTAGTGATTTGATAACACATATCATCTTTATAGACTTGCTTCTAGATCTCTAAGTTAGAATATTGTAAGTTCAGATCATATTGGATCAATTTGTATTTACTCTATTAACACTGGATGGATGCCAGAACCGGATCTACTCAAGTGGTCATAAACCTTGTGAAAATTTCATGCGGACCTCTCACATTCTGACTAAAAGTTCTTTGGAGGATTTTTTAGTAACCCTTTAATCCTCAGCCTCAGATGTTTACTTAATGTACTAAATCTGGGCACTTACCGACTAGCTGGCGAAAAATAATTCTCTCTGTAGCTCCCCTTGAGCCAGAGTTCACTTTTTAATTTCTAGAAGGATTAACAGCACCAGATTAAAATAGCTGCCAAGTCTTGCTCATCTCCTTCTGAATCTCATCCGCATTCACTTTTCCTTTTCCTTTGTCTTGTTTCTAATCATGCTTCACCAGACCTTTTCCATCATGATTTTTGCTTCTATAGAATCTAGCTATATGACCAGATTTATTGCAATTGTAACACACAACATTTCCTTGCTTATTTGATTGATATCCTCTAGATCTACACTAATTATCCATATGCCCCATTCTATTGCATGTAAAGCATCTACCATTCAAAGAATTGTTCATTTACATATTTCTGTATTTCATGAGATCTGTGGCCATACCTTTTGCAATTAAAACATTTACCGGAGAAGGACAGATTGTTATAATTCATTCTGTTCCTACATTGAGTTTCTTTGTGATCAAAATTGTTGCAATTGAAGAAGTATCCATTGAAAGATGGATAACTTTGGGCATTTGGTTGCCTTACTGGAGGTCTTCTAGCCCTATTTCTTTGACTTCCTGATCTAAAGTTCTTTTGACCAGATCCATAGATTTCACCTTTCTCATATCCCAAGCCACGCTTATCATCTACCCTCTTTTGACTTTCAAGAAGAACTTCAAGTTGGGATGAGCTTATCTTGAATTTTTCTTTGTATTCATTTGCAGATTGAAGATCTTGTTTAAGAGTGTTAATCTGGCTCTCAAGTTGTTCTTCATTAGATCTGGCTTCTTCAAGATCAGACTCAAGATGTCTAATTATTCTGTCCATTTTGTAGCAATCTTCTGATTTCTCCTTGAGGGATTGATTTAAGTTTTCTTCAGTCTTTCTTTTTTCTTCAATTTCTTGGGTAAATTTCATAACTCCTGATTCCATTTCATGTCTAAGCATAACAACTTATTTTGATATCTTTTCACATAGTTTTGTTTTCTCATTTATGTCCTCATCAGCATTATTGGCTTCGTTTTGATATGCTAACTTTTGGAGTAGTTCCTTTCTCTTTTTCATGGAAATATTGAGTTTTTATTTCATCTCATTGATGAAGTCATCAACCTCCTTAAGTCGCTCTCTCAAATTATTGACTTTAGACTGGGATTGTTTAAGATCATCCAAGGTAGACTGTAGTTGTTCTTTCATACCATATTCTTCCATTGATACTCCCAGATCTTCCTCAAGTTGTTAGACTTTTTCTAAGGTACTTGGCTCTGATACCAATTGTTGGAAACAATGTAGATAATTGAGAGGGGGGGTGAATCAATTATCTTAAAACTTTTCTTCCTTTTTATTTTCTTCTCTTATCTTAGCAATTAGTGAAATATCAAAATATGAGAGCATAACCAAACATAAGAACATAAATGATATTGACACACATAACATAACCACGGGGTGACTAACCCAAGATTGTATTCTTTGTTAAAAGAATAAAGGAGTACAAATGGCACTTGCCAGTTTGGGCTCACTGCTCAAGCACACTGCTCATAAGAGGCACACTGCCTACAAGAAACACACTGTCTACAGAACTTACAGAAGACATCCAAGTATTTGAACTAATGAGAAGCATCTAAATATGAAAGAGTTTAGTTTCGATTAGGCACAATATACTAATCTGGCACATTTCATTCTTCCTCTGCTCAGTGCTGCTATTCTATCACATTTTAGGCTTGAAGTGTTGTCCACACACTTATCTCTGATTTTCTTTGTACCTTTGTACTTGAACCATATCATCCACACAATCGCAAGCTTGAATCTATCAGATATATATATCTGCATTAAGAATTTACTTCAACTTCTTAGTCGGCAACAAGAACACTTGAGATATTTGCAAGTTATTGATCTGTCAACTGAATCCATGCTTGATTAATGATACACATCAAAAACTTAGGCATAGAAGTCATTAATCATGTTGGCCAATAATGTATAATGCCACAAATTTCTTGATCAACACCTTTTGCACATCCGAATTGAAGTTTGATACTCTTTTGGTCAGTTCTTCATTTGTCTGCTCTACCTGATTAGAACCCAACACTCAGATGTCATATATTTTTCATGCTTTATCACCGAAGGCTAAATCTCTGGAATACAATAGTCATGATACCCCTCTTGACTTATCCAAGTTTACAGCTTACTAAGTTACACCATCTGAGAGATCTGGACCTAATTGTCAGACCATGTAAAATAATCCGTTATTGTTCACTAGACCAAAACAATCTCCAATCTGACTTCCAATATAGACATATTATGTACTGTGGATGTGTGGGATAGACTTTGTTGCCATCAATGACAACACTTATGATGCCACACAATGTCTCTTGCCAACAAAAAGGACTTAAGTTGTAAACTTGAGCATCATCCCTCGTAAGGTGACTGACCCTATCACCTAGGGGCACCGATGGTTGCAAGTTCATTTTTAAATGGATTCAAAACAAAATAAGGACTATCCATTTGGTGAGTGGGATATAAGAATCGATGAATGAAATTCAAACTAAATTCAAAATACAATGGTTTAACTTCTTGCTAGAATTTGACGGGTAGAGTCAGTTAGAAGGTTTCCAACTATTCATATTATGTTCCTAACCGATATGTATAGCTAGAGAATTATATGAAAAGGGTTGTACAATGTTTCAAAAGGCAAGTGTTAAGGGAAAATTCAATCATATTAATAAACAATAATATCAATATCAAGTTACCCAAAACTCAATGAAATGGTGAACAAAGAAGATTCAAATAAACAATGAACAACAACAAAACAAACCTCCTTCAATTTGAATCTTCCATTGATTGCCTATCACAATCGATCTTGCATGTATGAATAAGGCCCTCAGAGAGTGCACTTCCTTGCTATGCTTCAAGAATGTCAATTGGGAATGGCAGTGATGGTTTATTGCAATGAAGAGGAGCTTCACAACAATGGTAGTAGTGCATAGTAATGAATGTGATCACAAGAAATGAAGGAATTGGTGCCAAAGGCGCACTGTAATTCCTGCAGAGTAACAATACTTAAAGCTTGGATGAATGAAATGGAAGAAGAGGGTTGAATTTATAGACTTGAGAGAATGAAGATCAATGGTATAGAAAGAATGAGAAGATCAACGGTATAGATTGTTGAGGAATGTGCAACGAATAAGAAGAAGACAAGTGTCACACAAAAGCTATTTTATTTGAGTTAACTACTTTCTTTTCTAAAGATAAGACATGCTTTTCATAAATTAGAAATCCTTTTTCTAATTTAAGAGATATTGATAAAAACAAGGTTGATAGATTCAGTTAACTCAACTTGAGATTTGCTTTTGCATGATTTGAGAGAAATTAAATAATAAATTATTTAATTTTGTGTGCATGGAGAAGAAGACTTATTTTTAAAAGATTTGGAAGATATTTAGAAGATAAGAAAGCAAGTTAAATAAATAAATTTATTTAATTGTTGTGCATGATTTGGAAGAATAAATAAAATATTTGATTGTATTTTATTTTTGGAGATTGAGAGGATTTAAATAAATTTGATATGATTTATTGAAATTTGGAGGAATGATTTTGACTTAAATAAATAATTAAGAATTATTTAATTGTTTGGAAGAATTTAATTAAATAAAAGATTTTATTTAATTTTGACTTTAGAAGAGGTAATTAAATATTTTGATATTTAATTAACTTAGAGGAATATGAATCAACTAAAGAAATTTGTTTATTTATTTATTGATAGAAGAATTATAAGGGAATAAATATTAAGAATATTTATTTAGACTGAATCATGTCATTTTCAGGCATATACATTTTGCCCCTCTTTGATGCAATGCAGTTTATGACGTTGCTTCAAAGAATAAGTTGTCTAATAATGATACATGCCCCAGTTTGCCCCTGGTATAGGTTATGACGATAGGATGCCCCCTCAGGAGATTAGACAGGAAGAAGGCAGAAGGACATGAGACGGACAATCTCACGAAGAAGAAGTTGAAAAATAGGTTAGGTTTGAAGAAAGAGCTGAATGATACGTGATGCAAGATTAGAATGATAACACACACAAGCAAGTAAGCAAGTAAGCACAAATGATACAAGAACAAACAAGGTATTGCTTGCCCCTGTCGAGTGGTAAACCAATGATATACTGATAATGATATACGACAATGTTGTCATGGCAAGGAACGATATATCCCTAGACCAACATGACAGGTGTGTTGTCATGGCAGGGAACGATAGATCCCTAGAGCAACACGATAGGATAGTGTCTGGTTTCAGGAAATGAAACATGTCGTGTAAGATGCATGTGTTGGTCTGATTTCAACAATGTTACATCCTATATAAGATAATTTGATTGATTAACTGATTTGGTTGGTTTACAACCAGACAAGGATCAAGACCATTGAGGGTGCTTGGATAATTTGACAAGATTGACTTCACTTGATTGGTATGGATTAAGGATGGACCTTGCATCTAGATCACTGCTTAGACTAACTGAATAAGGATGAAAGATATGATCATAGATAGAAATTTGACTAAGAGAAGAATGATTCGACAGAAGGACTCACAAGCTTTTGTTTGTATTGATACTCTGCATTGTTTGGATCTTTATATGCATGGGATATGGTATGGATGTATAATGGATGTATGATGGATGTATTATGGATGCTTTGCTTTTGACATCTGGATGGTGCAAGTATTTTGAAGTGCTTATTTCATCATTAGGTGATTTTTTTTGGTACTTTTTTTTAATGTTGTAAGTTAATACAAGCATCTAGGTATAATTGAACCAAGATGACCTGAGCATCGCTTACATGGATTTTGCTTTAGCAAGATAATACAAGCATCGAGGTATAATTGAACCGAGATGACCTAAGTATTTCTTGTGTATCAACAAACAAGGATTGCCCCCTTTCATGTTAGACCTTGGATGTCCTCAATGATCTTTTACCAATCATGTCTTTAGACAAGGCGTCACATTACTAAAGTTTAATCCACAAGCAGCAAAACAAAGAAATTAATCATGCTCCCATCATAGCATCTCTAGATTTTGGCAACCTCGAGTAGCATAGAAAGGCATGATAGAAAAAAATTAAGACTCTGTATTTTAACCATGTTTCCAATCCACAAAACATTTTTGCATTTTTTAGATGTGTTTGTTTCTTGCCATAATTTGGGTAAAATCATTTAGAATGTTTTAGGTGTTTGTTTGCTTTACTTTGGATAGGTTAATGTTCTACCTTAGAATTTCTACTTGAAAAGAGTGGGTTTTGTTTGTGCTTGCTTGCTTGGTGAGAGGATTCCACAATCTTTATTAGTGAGACGAACCCTAAGGGACTGACCTAGTGCCTCAAGGGCTCATTGCTAAATGGCCTTGCCTATGTGACAACGTAGAGGCAATGTAGTTTGGGGTAAACACTAACAGACCTAAGATATGGATCGGATGAGACACGATATGGAACAAATATGGAGTAGATATGGAACAGATATGGATCAGATAAGACACGATATGGAACAGCTATGGATTAGATATGGAATAGATATGGATCAGATATGGAACGGATATGGATCAGACATGGATCAGATATGGATCAGATAAGACACGATATGGAACATATATGGATTAGATAAGACACAATATGGAACAAATATGGATTAGATAAGACACGATATGGAACAGATAACATTGATGATAGAGGCTATGCTAGGCTGACACTGTGGACAGGATATTGGATAAAACCTTAGTTAATAAGGTGACAACAAAGATAGAGTACCAAGCCATGATAGGTTATTACTAGGTTTTAGATATGGATCGGATGACACACGATATGGAACAGATATGGATCAAACATGGAATAGATATGGATCAGATAAGACATGATATGGAACAGATATGGATCAGATATGGAACAGATATGGATAAGATACAGATCAGATGAGACACGATATGGAATAGATATGGATCAGACAAGATGCGATATGGAACATATATGGATCAAACAAGAGATGATATGGATCAGACGTGGAATAGATGATACTGATGACAAGGAAACACCACAGATAGGTAGATGTTTGGGCGATAGTAGATACAGATGGTTAGGTAGAACGAAAAAAGGATGTGATCTCAAAGCACTATGTCGCATAAGAATAACATGCCCCATTGTAGGTAGAATACTTAGGATTTTTCATGGCAATGCTTACGACGACAGGAGGATGAGAGGGTAATGAAGGATTTGCATGGTTTGGAAGGATAAGGTATGTCAAGAGACATCTAAAACATTTGTCAACATTGTGCCCCCAATCTTTATCAAGACCAAAGAAATAGAGGAAAGGAAGATTAGGATGGATATACTAGATGGTATAGGTAGGATAGGATAGGAAATGGTACGAAAGGAAACTGATAGGAGAAGAGTGATAGGCTAATGAGATAAGATGTCCCCAAGTGTAGGTGACATAGAATATCAACTCACACATGACACCTATTTGCCAGGTTTTCATCATGGTACTTATCCAAGGCGTCTGTTTGCCAAATTTTCACCATTGGACGAAGGGATTTTTCTTTACTTTTTTCATTTTTTTTTTTTTTAACATTTGGATAGGATAGGTAGAATGGACGAGAGGACCTCAATGGCTAGGTTCCACGAAAGGTGATAGTCCCGTTAAATGGATACTGTCACATGGACTATGTCAAGTATTCTCATAGATGTTGGTAGGGGATTGCATGAAATGGATACAGAGTAGGTAGATATTGGATTATGAAGGGTGTGATAGTGGATGATGATGCAAAATTTGGATGGAAAGTTTATGCAAAAGCATGGACCATGGGAGTAGGATGGAGAAGATATGTAGGATAATAGTGGAAGGAAGGGGAGATGGAGGTGCATGAAAATGTTGTGGAATGAAAGAGAATCATGACCAACGGTTGCACATACCATGATAAACATGGAAGCTGGTGATGGGAAAGTAGTGTAGGAAGCAACAGAGACTTTTTCTTGTGGATGAATTACTTAAGCATGTAGGGATCCACATAGACTGAGTATTTTTCTATGCTTTTCTTGTCATGTGGGATGGAAGAATTGGAGACTTTTGGATGGAATGGGAGAAAGTGGATGGTTGAGATTCTTGAGAGGTAGATGCCTCATGCAACTTGAGGGCTTTTTTCTTAGGTACCCAAACCATTTTGTTTTTAGATAGTACCTGTAGAGGTATGAGTTTGGGTGTATGCAGCTTTTGTGAAGCTTTTGGAGTAATCATTTGTTGGATGCGGACCCACACCTTTTTCAGCTTGGTGTATAGGTGTGTGGGTGTATGCTGCTCTTGAGAAGGATGTTTCTTTGATTCTTGGATTTTGTATCCTAGGTCATGAGGACTCTTAGGATTTTTGACTTGATAGGTAGAGGCATTTAGATTTTTATGGTTGAATTCTCTTGAGATGGTGGAAGTGGAGTTTGAGGAAGTTCTTTATTTAGACAACACGTGCATTGGTTGGTCATGATTGGGATTGTTAGAGGATTCATAGATGGATGGATAAGGTGTTGGAAAAAGTGGTGGTAAAATATATGGAGGGATATTAGGAGTTAGAAGTAGCGGAGGTAGATTGGATGGTGGAAGGTGTATGGTCACATGCTTTTGACAATTGTAGGATGATGGAGGTGGAATGGTGACATATGTTTTGGGGATACAATAGGGTTTGTGATGAAAAGTGGGGGATTTAGAGGGTATGGAGGAAGTACCAACATCTTGAGATTGTTCACCTTGGGGTGTGTATCCAAGGCCATATGAAGGAGGAGGAACATTGACATGGACAGGCTCCAAAATACCTTGTTCGTGAAGGCCTAAGCCTTTATCTTGATAGTTCATATGTTGGAGTATATGATGGACAACAGGATTATGTGTAGGTGGAACACTAGACACAAGTTCCTTATTGGATGAAGAAGGTGGGATAGAGGATAATGGTTGTTGGTGTTCTAAGGAGGAACACACATGAATGAAGGTGGTAAGACCAAGGATATATGGTGGGGGATTTGCAACATGGTCGATAATGAATGATGGAGGAGTATTAGTGGTTTGATCTTCTATGCTTGCTTGGGAGTCAAGTGTCTCATCAAGGGAAGTGGAAGTTGTTGGATCTTGGATGGGACAAGATGGAGTGATAAACTCCGGACCATGGAACGCATAAAGTGGACTAAGAGGATCATCATGGTCTGCTTGATCATAGATAGGCTCTTCATCATAGATGGGATCTTGATCATAGATAGGATTTAGCGTGATGGGATTAATGTTCTCTTGTATAGGTTCTTTATCAACGATAATATCTTGATCATATAAAAGACATAGGTTATGGAGGGGCCAAATTTGGATCTCTAGCTCATGCATAGGATCAAGTTGCTCATGGATAGCTTCTTCATCAAAGGTAGTATCTTGATCATGGAAAAGATATCGGTTATGTATGGTTGGAAATTTGATCTCTTGCTCATGTATAGGTATAGGATCATCGAAAAGATAGAGGTTATGTAGGGGTCGAATGGGAGTGCTTTGATCTTGATTTAGACAAGGGGTTGATGTTTCCACATGCTCTAAAGTGTGCTCTTGACATAACCCTTGATGTGCTTGAATTGAAGTTGAAGTAGAAGACTCTTGGATAGGCTCTTGGTCAACAACATGAAGGTGCAATGGACCTTGACTTTGGTGCATGGTAGGAGGTTCTTCAATATACTCAAGGGGTTGCAGGTTACATGAAGGGGTTGTAGGATTTGACATGTTTGGAGACTCTTTGATCAGGTCAAGGACCAGAATTTAGGGACATGGTTGACTCTCTGCTAGTAGTCCTTGGATCACATCCTTTGTAGGCATTTGGGTAGATGAATGAGGTAATGGATGAGTGGATTTAGAGTTTTTCATAGCTTTTCTTTTTCTTTTAGGCTTGTAGAATAGTCTTTGGAGCCAATCATCATGGGATTCTTTGGGCGGTTTCAAGCTAGGAGTAGGCTTAGTATGCTCTAGGCTATGTGCTCTGGGAGATGGTGAAGGAGGACTAGTAGATAGAGTGGTATATGATTTCTAACTTGAGGTAGTGATTGCCTTGTCATGAGAATCATTAAGATGGGAAAAGGATGTATGACTTTGGGGTGAGGTGTAGCTAGTACTGACATGTTCAACTTGTAAAATTGTCATTTCTTGTTGTATGACTTGGAGTTTTTGAGCAATTGCTATACGATCTTGGGGTGAGATATCGAAGTCTAATTGCTCTCGTAGGTATTGGAGTTCTTGAGAAATTACTTCTAATTGGTTTGTCATTTCAATAGAAATTGACACAAGACTAAAATGGGTACCTAGAAAACCTAAAAATTTTATCTAAAAAGATGTGGAAGTACTCACTGTTACGCATGCACTGAAACAGATGCGCTGTAGAAACAGGTAAATGAGCAGGAAGTCAAGACAGATGTGCCACACTGGTAAAAGGTAGATGCACTGCAATAGATAGTAAAAGCACTGCAAGTCAAAACATATGTGTCGTAGGTCTGCACAAATGTGCAAGAACAGGGGACAGATGCGCCACTCTAGTTTTTTCAGTATTTTTGCAACTTTTGGAATTTTTATGATGTTTTCAGTACTTTGGTTGTAGGAAGGTCTTTTTAATCTAATTTTTTGAAATTATGGCAAGAAGACATAGCAAACACAAAGAATGTTTTTTTATGGTTTTTTTTATTTGTTTGTGATTTTTTTGACTCTTTTTGGACTAAAAAAGAAAAGCAAGTACAATCCTAGGCTTCAAATGGATTATAGGGGTTTTTGGCCACTAGAACAAAGTATGAGTAATAAAGGCAACCATTCGAGTGGTTATACATGTGGCAGCACTACTCTCCATTATGTAGTCTCCCAGCCTATAAGGGTTGTGCCTTGGAGGGTTTTAGGGGAGGTTGTTTGTCGATATAACACAACTGCACTCATTCTTTGAAGCTTTCACTCCAAACACAATTTATTTATAGTGGCTTGGAAGGGCTTGGCGTCTAGCTTGTTACCACTTAGGGTCGTTCCTACTTGGATGAACGGTATCGAAGAGCAGGCCCCTCTCAAGGAAAAACATGTACAAAAATGATATGTCTAGCATTTTGGTCACCCAAGATAGGGGAGAGCATAGGCTTGGTATCATTTCGAAAACACAAAATACAATTGTTCTTTTCCCCTAGTTAAAATGAGAAAAACTAGATGAGCTATTTACTTGGGCAAGCACAAAAAATTGTTAACTTTGAAGTGATAACAAGATAGCAATGGTCCAGTTTTACCAAGATAGTAATGATGAGTTCAATTTTATCCCAATAGCATGAATTTGTTAACTTTGAAGTGATGATCGAGATAGCAATGGTTCAGTTTTACCCAGATAGCAATGATGAGTTCAATTTTCTTCCAATAGCACAAATTTGTTAACATTTGAAGTGATAATTGAGATAGCAATGGTTCAATTTTACCTAGATAGCAATGATGAGTTTAATTTTATCCAGATAGCAATAAGTTGTTAACTTTGAAAGATAGCAATATAGCAATGATTCAATGATATGTAAGATAGCAATGATTTAGTTACCACCTTCCTAGTTAAGACTATGTGAGATTTGCATGAGCATCAATTTACTTTCCCGTTAGAAATTGAAGTGTTTGGCATTCATGTCCATTGTCCCTTAAGAAAGCAATATGTCCCTAAGACTTAGATTGCAAAAAGATGTTTTGTCTCTTAAGAAAGCAATATGTTCCAAAGACTTAGATTGCAAATATGATTTGTTCAATTGTCCCTTAAGAAAGTAATTTGTTCCTAAGACTTAGTGTGATAGGTTTTTAATTCTTCAATGCTCGTCTTGCATGAACATGTTAGGAAAACCTATTTTCTCTATTTGAGTAATAAGAGGCTATAAAAAGTTGATTAGTTCCACCAAAAACTTAATAGTTAGCATAAAATTAATTGAACCAAAAGCACTTAACTTGTTAGGTGAAAAATGAACAATCTAGAAAAAATTTGATAATAATGATTAAGTACACCAGATTAGATATTATGATCATATTTTACATGAAATTCTATGTAATTTTAAAAAATAGATTGTGAAAATTGAATAAATTTTGCACAAGTTATGACCGTTTGAAGTTTTACAAAGAAAGGTTGACTTTGACTAAGTGTACCTGACAAATCTGATAAAATTACCTCAAAATTCTTTCACCATAGAAACGTTGGGAGAACCATCTTTCCAACACCACTAGTTTTGTGAAAATTTGACTCCTTATGCAAAAGATATGCCCAATTTCATGAAATTGTTAAAAATAGGCCAAAACAACAAGCATGGGCTAAAAATAGGGACATGAATTGTGATCTTTTTTTCTCAAAATCTGTGCACTTCCTACAAAAACTAAGAGATACCCAAACATGATTTTGATTTTTTGAACAAACCCAGAAATCTTTTAATCTCAAGTTACATAGTTATGCCTGATTTTTTGAAATTACTAAAAATAGGCCAAAAAAAAGCATAGGCTAAAAATAGAGACATGGATTTGTGATCTATTTTTCTTGAAATTTGTGCACTTTCTACAAAAAGAAAGAGATACCTAAATAGGATTTCAATATTTTCGACAAAACCCAGAAATCTTTTGAGCTAAAATTACACAAATATGCCTGAATCCTCCTATGTATAGAACCTTAGCACCAAAAAAACTCAGTTTTTGGATTAAATCGGGACAAGGCCCCATGGTGGGCACCAAAATCGTAAGGGAAAATAGAATCAAATTAATAAACAATAATATCAACATCAAGTTACCCAAAACTCAATGAAATCATGAACAAAGAAGATTCAAATAAACAATGAACAACAACAAAGCAAACCTCCTTCAATTTAAAGCTTCCATTGATTGCCTATCACAATTGATCTTGCATGTATGAATAAGGCCCTCAGAGAGTGCACTTCCTTGCTATGCTTCAAGAATATCAATTGGGAATGGCAGTGATAATTTATTGCAATGAAGAGGAGCTTCACAACAATGGTAGTAGTGCGTAGTAATGAATGTGATCACAAGCAATGAAGGAATTGGTGCCAAAGGCGCGCTGTAATTCTTGCAAAGTAACAATACTTAAAGCTTTGATGAATGAAATGGAAGAAGAGGGTTGAATTTATAGACTTGAGAGAATGAAGATCAACGGTATAGAAAGAATGAGAAGATCAACAGTATAGAATGTTGAGGAACGTGCAACGAATAAGAAGTAGACAAGTGTCACACAAAAGCTATTTTATTTGAGTTAACTACTTTCTTTTCTAAAGATAAGACATGCTTTTCATAAATTAGAAAGTTTTTTTCTAATTTAAGAGATATTGATAAAAACAAGGTTGATAGAGTCAGTTAACTCAACTTGAGATTTTCTTTTGCATGATTTGAGAGAAATTAAATAATAAATTATTTAATTTTGTGTGCATGGAGAAGAAGACTTCTTTTTAAAAGATTTGGAAGATATTTAGAAGATAAGAAAGCAAGTTAAATAAATAAATGTATTTAATTGTTGTGCATGATTTGGAAGAATAAATAAAATATTTGATTGTATTTTATTTTTGGAGATTGAGAGGATTTAAATAAATTTGATTTGATTTATTCAAATTTGGAGGAATGATTTTGACTTAATTAAATAATTAAGAATTATTTAATTGTTTAGAAGAATTTAATTAAATAAAGGATTTTATTGGATAGAGCATGTGCGTGGGAGCTCTGTGCAGTCCCGCGACCTGTAGCAGGTCATGGTTTGTATGTGTTTGTTCTTTGTTGCATGCATTTTTTCTCTGCAGATCGGGCTTTGTGGGGCTGTTTTCAGCAAGGGGTGGGGGTTTTTTTAGCTTTCGGGGGTTTTTTTTTCTTGAGTGTGTGCGTTGTTTGGTGCAGGTGTGGGGTGCGAGGGCTTGAGGGGTTTTTCAAATGGTAGGGTCTATGCCTTTGGGTGAGACGTCAGGGGATGCTTCTATGGCAGGGGTTGGTGATGGGTTTCCTCATCCATCCCCGCCTGATGTTAGGGTTTTCAGCACTGGTGCTTTGAAATTACACAAGATAAACGGATGCTTGGAAAGAGCTCAAGTTCGTCTAAAGCTGGTGATTCAAACAAAGGCAGTAGCCGAGGACCTGGAGTATTATAGCAAACATGTTTTAATCTGTAAATTTATGGGATTGAGGGTTTCGATGCCTTTTCTAGAACCTTGGATTCGCAAGTCATGGAATCCGGAAGGTGATTTTGAAATCTTGCTAGCTACGAGTAACTTCTTTCTAGTGGTCTTGTCATGTATCTCTAATTGTAACAAGGTTTTTGAGGGAGGGCCCTACTTTTATAATCAAGTTGGCCTTTTCATGAAGCCTTGGCATGCAGGCTTTAATTCAGCAGTGGAGCTACCCTCGAAGGTGCCAGTGTGGGTTCGTTTTCCTCAGTTGCCATTGGAATGTTGGAGATAGGATATTTAGCAATCAATTGCATTGCTGCTGGGGAAGCCTATTGGCCCGTCTCAGCAAACTCTGGAGAAACAATTTTTTTCCTATGCCCGGGTCTATGTGGAGATTGATCTGAGCCAACCTCTGCCAGATTCTATTTATCTGACTATTGGGTCTAGCTCCTAGACTCAACAGTTAGACTATGAGACTTTACCTTTCAGGTGCCAGTTGTGCCATGAGTATGGCCATCTTCAAAGGAGGTGCCCTCATGTCTCGAGTGCTAGTGGTTCAGATAATGTGAAGGCTCCATCTAATCCAAGGGCAAAAAAGGGTAAAGCACCCATGTAGGGGGTGGTACTAGATAAAGATAGCTTTGTGCCAGCTAAGGTATGAAAAAAGAATTGGGGTTAGAAGAGGACTCTTTAGGATCGTCAAGAGGAGGAGACTTTTAACAAGTTTGAGGCTTTGGATGAATTAGTCCATGAGGAGGGGGTTTCTTCTGACATGCATGTTGAAGCTTCTCCTTTAGTTGATCATAATTCTGAGTCTTTGTCTCTCACTACTTCGGTCCTAGTTCCTATGGTGGCTTCCGTGGTGGTGATGGATTCAGTTGCTTCTCCCCCCGATGTTAGGTTTGGGGACTCTTGTGGTTTGGTGGAAACCCCCATGGCCTCTTTAGATGAAAAGGTGAGTTTAACTAGTGGACTGGGTTTGGAAGACTCTGGTAAAGAAAAGGTCCTCTCTTCTTCTCCTATTCTGGGTTTATAGCAAAAATCCCTGAAAAAATGTGCTCCTGATAAGCCCCAGAAGATGGGGAGGAAGAAGGATCAGGAAAAAGTTAAGATGGCTAGAGAGACACTGGTAGAATCTGGGTCAGTGAAGACATTGGATACTCACTTCTCTCACCCTTCGCGATGATTGTGTTATCATGGAATGTAAGGGGTATGAATAGCATCCCTAGACAAAAGGTTATTCAGGACTTGGTTAGTGCTCATTCCCCAGATGTAGTTTTTCTCCAAGAGACGAAGTTATCTATGGATGGTATGATGCTGTGTGTTTCTAAGATTTGGAATAGAGGGTTTTGCCAGTGTGTGGGTGCGTAAGGTAGCTCAGGGTGTCTTGCTTGCCTCTGGCATCCTCGACAAATTTCTCCTGTTTGGTGGATCTCTAGTAGATTTTCCATCTGTTTGGTTGCAATTAGTTTGGAGATAGGGGAAAGAATTCTTCTTTCTAACATTTATGCTCTAATGGATGTCCCTGGTAAGACTCTCATGTGATCTCATATCAATCTTCTGAGATCGTTGGATCCTTTCCTCCCCTGGATTATGACAAGTGACTTTAATGCAATTGCCTCTCTCGAGGAGAAAAGGGGGGGTGTTTCTCGCTTGGACCCCTCTTCTAATCTTCTAAGGGATAATTTGGCTCAGCTCTGGCTTGTGGATATCAAACCTTCGAATGGCATGTTTACTTGGAATAATAGGAGGCTTAGGGATGATGCCATTTCTGAACGGTTAGACAGGTTTCTTATTTCCTATTTTTGGGTGGGTGACAAGTTGATGTCAAGTCCTAAAATCTTAGATTGGAGAGGATCAGACCATTGGTCGATCAAATTTTCTACCCGTGTGGCTATTGGTCCTAAGAAACAAACTTTTAGATTTCATCTTATGTGGCTCACGGAGGAGAATCTTTTTGACTTGGTTTCTAGATGGTGGACTGAAGGATGACCTGCTTTTGGTACAACTATGTACTCTTTTGTGAAGAGGCTTCAATATGTGAAGTATAAATTGAAACATTGGAATAAGTATCAGTTTGGCAATGTGTTTCAGTGGAAAAGGGTTGCCCAGGAGTGCTTGGATTCTATTACCAGGTAGATTTAGGACCAGGGTCTGGATGTGAATTTAAGTAGGCTTGAGGTTAGTGCAGTTAAAGACCTTGAGGAATGGGAGCTTCGTGAGGATTTTTTTTGGAAATAGAAGGCCCGTGTTGATTGGCTTCAGGAAGGGGATAGGAATACCTCCTTCTTTCATAAATCAGTGAAGGATCGAAGACAAGGTAACTTTATCTCTTCTCTCTGCTCTCCTGAGGGTTTTGTTCTTTCTTCCTCTTCGGGGATTTCTAGTGAGGTGGTTCATTTTTTCTCTACTCTCTTTTCTGAAGATACCCCACCTGCTAGTGAGGAGGGAGCTTCTATCCTATCATGTATTCCCTCTCTAGTGACTACAGATATGAATGTTTCTCTTCTTAAACCTATTTCTTTGAAGGAATTGGAGGATGTGGTGTTTCAGTTGAAAAAAGGGAATGCTCCTGGTCCTGATGGGTTCCCGGTTGAGTTCTTTTAGGAATTTTGGGAAGTTATCAACCTTGATCTATTAGAGGTGGTACAGGAGTCTTTTAGGAATAAGCAAATGTTGCTAGCCATGAATGCCACGTTTCTTGCTCTTATCCCAAAATGCGAGGGTGCTGATTCTCTAGATCTTTTTCGACCAATTGCTTTGTGCAATGTGGTGTATAAAATCATTACAAAGCTAATTGTTGAACGTTTGAAGCCATGTCTCGATAAGTTGATCTCAGAGGAACAAGGGGGCTTTGTTGTAGGTAGATAGATTTTGGACGGAGTAGTTATTGCAACTAAGACTATTCACTCTATGCCTCTTCTAAGGAAAAGGCTCTATTTATAAAGTTGGACATGGCTAAAGCTTATGGCAGAGTTAACTGGGGCTTTTTGATCAAAATTCTTAGAGCCTTCGGTTTCAGTTGTGAGTGGATTAATTGGGTCATGAGCTGTGTGAGGACCTCCTCATTTTCTGTTCTCATAAATGGGGAGTCTTCAGATCTGTTTGGTGCTTCTAGAGGTCTTCGACAGGGGGACCCCTTATCCCCATATTTGTTCATCTTGATGGTTGAAGGCTTGGGGAGATTCATTAAGTCTCATGTTATGAATGGGCTCTTTTAGGGATGGAAATGGAGCAATTCTCTTCCTCCTCAAACTCATCTTCAGTTTGTGGATGATACGGCTTTGATGGGTGTTGCTAAGGTGGTTGAAGTGGTTGCTTTGCATCAGATTTTGGATTGTTACATGGCTGCCTCAGCTCAAAGCATTAATGAAAGTAAGTCTTGCATTTATTTCTTTAATACCCCCAAGCTTATTCAGTAGTGTATTGCCAAGATCTTAAGGTTTCAGGTGGGGAAACTTCCTTTTATTTACCTTGGCATCCCTTTGGATGTGCGCCCACTTCCCAGGTGTTTTTGGCAAGATGTGATGGATAAATTTTGTGGGCTGGTTTGTCACTGGACCTATAGATGGTTATCTATGGTTGGTAGAGTTACTTTGTTGAAATTCGTGGTTTAGGCCCTTCCTATATATAGGTGCTTTGTGTTGACTGCTCTCACAAGTTTCATCAAAGATTTTGAGGGCCTCTGTCGTGATGTAGGAGCATCCAGTGGTGTAAGGGCAATCTTGCATCACCCAAAAAGAAGTTAATTCAAAATCATTGTATTTGTTTTCATTTCTTTCCATAATTAGTGTTTCTGGTTCCATAATAATAATGTAGGACTTTTAGTTTTTCCAAAACTGCTAAAAATAGCAACCTGCCTAATTAGGAAAGTGTACCTGCTATTTTTAGAAAGTTTGCATTTGGGCACGTAATGAAGCAAAAACTTCCAAAAAGTTACATAATGGAAATATAAGACCTTTGGCAAAGGAATCAGGCAAAGATCATTTGTGAGCTGAAAGATATTAAAGTTTTTGTTTTCTGAAAAGCCCCTGAAAATTTTTGGAACAAGATATGAGGCACTAAAACTTTCCATAATGTCTCAAAAAGTTGATGGAAATCAGTTTATGGATTTTTGGCGTGATAGTTCACATCACGAGCTTTCCGGCGCTTAAAATGGTTCGTCAATCAGACACCCGGATCAAAAGTTATGCTTCCCGGAAGTTGACCTAGTTTTGGAGGGAGTTGCAAAATTTGAAATTTAGCTGGAAGCCACCAAAAAGTGCTATTTATGACTATTTTGGGAACCCTGGGCAGTGGTAGAGTTAAGGGGGGTCAGTGTAGAGTCAAGAATAGGTGGGAAAATAGAAACCCTAGCTGATTTGGGGTTACAGAAGGCTAAAGATTCTAGAGTCTTGAGGTTGGGAAAGCTGTAATGTGTTGCAGCCAGTAGAGGATTCATCCTCTAATTGTAATTGAGCTTCTGTAATGTAATGAGTTGCCCAGTTCAATAAAAGAAAGTTCTATTTTCTGTGTTCAATATCTATTATTGAGTGTCTTGTGATTTACCCCCTTCATCATGTCGGTAGTTTGTTTGGTCAGGTAATCTCCTTTCGAAGAAGTGGAGCTTAATTAAGTGGGAAGTTGTTTGCTGGTCAAAGCAGGATGGTGGTCTGGGTTTGCGTAGGATAGATTGGAATGGACAGGCTTTGGCTGCTAAGCTTTACTGGAGATGGTGTTCATGTCAGTGTTAGTATTGGGCCAGGATCCTTACCTTCAAGTACCTTGGGGAGGTGGAGGGCACTGAGGTGCCTTGTTTTAGTCTTTCAGGGAGAGGTTCTATGATATGGGATACTCTCAAGAGGGGGGCTGCGCTAGTTAAATAAGGCCTATTTTAGATCTACAATAGAGGCTCTGATGCTCTTTTTTGGCATGATTCCTAGGATGGCTTCCCGCCTATCCTCTCCTCACACCCTCACTTCAGGGACTTACGTAGGATTTTTTTCAGGCTGGTTGGAGTAGAGTGATGGATTTCAAAGCCCTTCAGGCTTTGGGGCAGACTATTGTTTACCAGTGGAAGGATATGCAGGAATGGCCCATGGGTGGATCTTTGGAGGATAGGAGGGAGTTGTCCTCTATTTTGGCTGATAGAGTCTGTTGTTCTCTCCCAGAGTGGGATGTGTTGGCTTGGGGTCTGGATCCAAAAGGAAAGTTCACTGTTGCTTCAGGGTATCATGTTTTGGACAGACAGGCCTGGGGTAGTGTTGAGGTTCCTTGGTGGAAAAATATTTGGAATAAATTCTCTTGGCTGGTGGTATATGGTAGGTGTTTGACTTGGGATAACCTCTATAAGCGTGGCTTCCAAGGTCCTTCTGTATTCTTCTTATGTCTAAAAGATGTTGAGACTATTTCACATCTTTTCTTCTAGTGCCATTTGCAACGACTATTTGGCATTTTTGGTGGGGGGCCCATTCTGGTGAGGACTTCATTTTTGCACATAGCTTGGCCAATTGGCCCTAGTCTGATTATATGGCACATCTAGTTGGAGCGCAACCGTAGGGTCTTTCTAGATAAGAAGTTGCTGGTGGGTCAAGTTTGGTCTCGCATTCTTGGGGCTTTACAGGAGACCTTGTATGCTAAATGTGATCTGTCAACCCTGGTGGATCCTGGTGATACTAGAGTGATTCATAATTTGGGGATTCTTTTTGAGGGTCCTAGAAGGCCCAAGATTGGGCAGAGCAGGTGTCCTAGAAGGAAGGTTTCTAGGGAAGGGCATTGGCTGCCCCCTCCCGCTAGAGTCTTGAAAATCAATACTGATGGGTCTACAAGGGGCAACCTTGGGCATGCTGGCATTGGTGGGGTGGGCAAAGACAGCTCTGGGGTGGTTGTGTTTTTCTTCTCAGAGTATAGGGGGCTGCACTCTAATAATCTTATGGAGGCCTTGGCATTTCTTTTGGTTTTGAAGAAGGCATATGCCCTTGGCTGGAATAAGATTATTTGTGAGTCAGATTCTCACGTGGTAATAGACTTCATAAATAGAAGGCAGTTTGATGATCTTAGTTGGTAGCTTGCGGTGGTGGCTAAGCAAATCACCAGTCTTGGAGATTTATTTGATTCTATCACCTTCTCTCAAATCCCTTGGGAATGGAATAAGTGGTTGATGGGTTGGCCAAATAGGCTTTTAAGAAGAATGGGACCTGGCTGGTGGATGCTTGGGACAGTTTACCTGGGGATCTTGCTCAGGATTTGGTGGATTTGGTCACGGAGGATGTGAGATGTTGGATGACCACTTCTTGACTTCTTGTTTGTTGTCTCTGGGCCCGTTTGGGCCTCTTGCTGCTTTTATACTTTGTACTGCTATCTTTGATTAATAAAGTTTTTACCCTCTTTTTAAAAATAAAAATAAAATAAAGGATTTTATTTAATTTTGAATTTAGAAGAGGTAATTAAATATTTTGATATTTAATTAACTTAGAGGAATATGAATCAAATAAATAAATTTGTTTATTTATTTATTGATAGAAGAATTAGAAGGGAATAAATATTAAGAATATGTATTTAGACTGAACCGTGTCATTTTTAGGCGTATACAACAAGTATTGGTTGTTTAGACTAAGATGAAGGATACCTACATGTAGATATGAATTTGATAAAATATTGAGTAGGTATGAAGACATATTGAGGAGTTTGAAGTTGATGAAAACCAGTGTCCTTTGGGAGACAATGAGCTTAAATGGTGGTAGAGAAAAGAGTTGATCACAAGTTCATACTATTTTTTTTTGTGATATGAGATGTAGGGTTTGTTTGTGTATTACAAAGGTAGAATGCAAGTAGTATGTTTTTGATGGATAGAGAAGCGGATAATAATGCAGAGACAATCTGAGGTACAAAACAAGAAACAAAGCATGTGAGCGTTTAGCATGAAAAGATAGTCCTCGAAGATCATTGGATGATGAAGACAAAATAGTAATGCAGAGATAAAATGTTAATTATAGAGAATGAAAAATGGTTGCAAAGATATTCTTCAAATAGAAACATCAATTTTCAAAGGTATGGGTTATATGTTTTATGTTGCAGAGAGTAATCATATGCATAGAATGCTCATATGAATCATTGATTTTTAAGAAGCTTCAAAAAATCAAGACTTGTGCATATGTGTTTAACAGATCATTGAAGTCTTCCTCTCTCTTTGTCTTGTAAGTTAAAAGGTGCAAAAAGTTTTAAAAGTTTATACAACACTAATTCACCCCCCCCCCCTCTCAGTGTTGTATTGTACTCCAATAAGAGGACCATTTTTAAAGGTCCTAGGCTTACATAACATTAATTTACCCCAACCAATTAGGGAGGACTTGGGTGGTTTGCACCCAAGTCCAAGGGCCAAATTTGAGTATGGGATAAGGTTAATGAAGGGCCCAAGCTCCCAAATTCATATGGGTGTCAAGCTATTTTCTTCCAGGGATGATCAATTATAATGTATAATGAGATAAATAGGACTTAGGAGCTAAACTAGGAGGTAAAAAGGCATGTGTCCACTTTTTACTCCATAACAAGTCTATGCTAATCTAGTAAAATATATACATATTTAAGCATGAATCAACCAAGACAAATTAATTGAGAGTTGAGCATGTATTTTAATTATGCTAGTAATTACGTGTAGAATTTAAATAGATAATTTTACTTAGCTCTATGACTGAAGACTATAGAAAGATTAATGTATCTCTTAACCTAAAATGCATTTGGATCTAGAATAGGCTATCTCAAACCTCATTCACCTTAGAATTAGAATACTTTGTTTTGACTATGTGGGATCAAGTTGAGGTCAAGTCAATAACTATACATTTATCCTTCATCTACAAACTTGATTTAGCATTCTATAGAATTCTATTTTTTGAATGCTAATCATATTTTCTTCCTCCTTTTCTAATATCTAAAGGCTAGTGGGATTTAAAAAACCTTTCTTGGTCTATCAATATTTCACAAGGAGATGAGTTCCTCTAGTTCAACACATGAAAAATAATGAGGAACAACAGAAGGCAACACTCCTTTGTCCTGCATATGATCCTTTGAATGTTCACCCAATCTAGACTCTTATTATTCCACCAATTGAAGTGTGAGATGCAAATGATAAGAAAATATAGATCTTGATATCCTTTGACATTAAAATTAGTATATTAAATAACTTTAAATGCAAGGACATAGCAAGAAATAATGCAAATTTGTGTTTAGTTATCCCTTAGAGGGTAAATGATTTGTCATAGTTAACTAAAAAAATTAATTTTAGGGGGTCAAGTTTGTGGGTTTGAGGACAAACCCAAAATTCTAAACTAGACCTAAGATCAAAAAGTTGGTAGACCAAGGTGGAGAATGTTAGAGCCTACTATTTTTCTAGGGCTTTAAATTATTTCTTCAGGGCATAAATCCTAAGTCCAAAAACCCTAAACCCTTCTCTTGATTTGCTTTGAGGCTTATATTTTGTTGTTGACCTCCCAGCCCTGGTTGTCGGTCATTTAAGTTATGAATTAAGCCTTCATAGGTCATGTTTCACCAGCCCTTCCGTCCTAGGTTACTATTTGACAGCCCATGAACAATGAAAATATTAAAGTTTTTAGCATTTGGGTGCAGCAATATGTTTCAAGTATGGGCCTAACTGGTGTTGTCATTGATGTCAACATACTCCTATTACATTAATGACAAGGTTTGGATGAGTTGTGTGTTGAGGATATTGATAAAATTAGTCTCAATTAGGAATAGTGAAGTACAATGATGACATAAGGTAAAAGTCCAATATAGGATAAAGATCAGAGGATGTGGATTAAAGGGTTTGTGGATATGTGTCTTAATATGTTATAGTAGAGATTTCAAAGGTTCGCATGAAGATTTGAAGAAGTTATGGCAGCTCAAGTGAAACCAGTTCCGGTAGATGTTCAGTAATGACAGAGTGATACAGATAGGTCCGGTGAGTTCTGGAAATGTATTCTCTAGTTCTGCGGATTTGAGGAAGTATTGAGGAAGTCTGTGTGGTATGTTAACTTGATTGGTTCATGATTTGAAGGTCCGCAAGTATCTATTTCTTTGTGATAGTAATGGTAGACTGTGCTCTTGAGGTTCCAGATGAAGAAGAGAAGGATTTCAGTAAGTAGAGGAAGTGTGGATGTTCTTGGAGATTCAAGAAAGATTATGGAGGTCCTTGGATCATTCTCAGTTCATGTTTATGGTCCACATTAAAATTGGGGTCCTGGAAATGAAGAATAACTTTTGGATGATGGTGTACTTTCTGTGACTGGCCGATCGGATGAATTTTACATCTTGCAGATGTTCTTATGGATGTTTGCCGACTTAGATGTTTGTTCCTAAGTTGATGTCATGTATAAATAAGGGATTGCGAAGTCATTTTAGATGTGGACTTGTGGAGATGGGTGTGTGGTAGTGAGGAGAAGAGAGAAAGGAAGAACATAAGGTTTGGGCTTAAATGGAACTAACTCAAGCATGGTGAAGATGCTATTTACCAGTTCAAGTATGTAATACTTATTCTTTTGTAGATAGTGTGTCTCTTGTAGGCATTGAGCCTCTTGTGAGCTGTGTGCTCGAGCAGTGAGCCCTAATTGGCATGTGCCATTTTGTTCTTTCTATTCTTCTAACAGAAAAATACATTCTTGGGTTAATCACCCCGTGGTTTTTCCCTTAACCAGGTTTTCCACATCAAAAATCTTGGTGTCTCAAGTGTTGATGTGTATCTGCTCTTAACTTGTTGCATTATGCTTTCATGATTGATTTACTATTATGCTTGTGTGGAGTTAAGTATTTGGTGAAGAAGAAAGTTTTGGACAACTGATTCACCCCCCCTCTCAGTTGTCTACCCTAAATCTGACAATTGGTATCAGAGCTAAGTCCCTTTGAAAGGAGCTTAACCGCTTGAGGAGATCCAAGATGTCATCCTACAAAAAGGATAGTCTGAAGTTTGATGGAACTAATTTTGCTCTCTGGAAAGGTTACATGTCACTTGTAGTGTATGACATTTGCATACTGGTCCATGGTTACAAAACCTTATGTACCTCCACAAGGTGGTCCAACAACCCTAAATGAAATCACAGATGCTGAAAACAATCTGCGGACCAAAGAAGCTCTTCTAAGTGCATTATCTGTCTTAGATCTCTCAAATGTTATTAATCTACCAACTACTTTTGAGATTTGGAATAAATTGGAACTTTTGCATGAAGGAGACCAGTATGTTAAATGTGCAAGGTTATAGAGTCTAAAAGGGAAATTTGAAAAACTGAAGATGAGAGATGATGAAAATATTACCTCTTTTATGCCAAGAGTGAATGTGCTGGTTTGTGGGACTAGAAATGCAGGTGGAACCCTGAGTGAAGATGAGATCGTTGGCAAAGTTCTTAGATCTCGTCCTGCTTCTTATAAAATCAAGGCTTTTGCAATCAAAGAATTCAGAGCTCACACAACGGTCACAAGAGATCAATTGGTTGGTAAGTTGGCTGCTTTTGAAATGGCCGAGTTTGGAGATGATCCTCCAAAGATTGAATCTGCATTCAAAGCCAGTGCCTCTATAAAAGGGAAACAAAGGTATGATTCAGGAGAAAACTCTTCAAGGAACCTATCGTGGTATGAAAAAGCAAGAAAAGACTTGGAAGAAGAAGAAGCTGAAACTGCTCATCTTGAAGCTCTTATTGCAAAAAGACTACCAAGAGGATTCGGTAAGTATGAAGGGAAATTACCTTTTAAGTGTTTTAACTGCAATAAAATTGGTCATTTTGCCTCAAGATGTCCGAAAAGATTTTCAAGACCAAATCTTAACAGACCAAGGTTTCAAAAGAATTGTTACTATGTTCATTAAGAAGATGATAATGAAGGAGTAACAGATGATGAATCAGAGATAGGAAACAAATCCGGAAATGAATTGGTGTTTATTGCCATCAAAGAAGAGGAACTAATATCCTCTGTATCTGTCAATCATAAAGTTGAAGAAAGAGCTCTGTCTACCCAAGTTGAAGCAAAGGATGATTGGGTCATTGACAGTGGATGCTCTCACCATATGACAGGTGACAAGAATAAGTTCTTGAATTTGGAAAAGTATGAAGGAGGAATTATAAAATTTGGAGATAATTCTATTGGCAGAATCAGAGGTAGAGGAACTATTTCTCTTGATGGAAAGAACAAAACTGGTAATGTACTGTATGTTGAAGGATTAAAACACAATCTTCTCAGTGTTGGACAGCTGGTGGACAAAGGCTATGATCTCAGATTCAGGAATAGAAAATGCAAGATCTTTGAAAGTTCCATAACAGAGATTGCATCCGGTACTCAAACTAAAGGTAATATCTTCCACTTGGTTGGTATTGGTAAAAATTGCTTATTTTCTCAAATTGATCAGAGTTGGTTATGGCATAGGAGGATGTGTCATGTGAATTTTGATAATATCATCAAGATAAGCAATACTCAGGCTATAAGAGATCTTCCAAAATTAGTGAAACCTACTAATAGCTTGTGCAAAGAATGTCAGTTGGGTAAACTAAGCAGAGTCACATTCAAAAGTAAGGAATTGTCTTCTACCGGACTATTGGACTTAGTTCATACTGATTTTTGTGGTCCGGTAAGAGTTAGGAGTATCCAAGGTGATAGATACTTCATGTTGCTAATTGATGACTATTCCTAAATGATGTGGGTAATCTTTCTAAAAGAAAACTCAGAAGCACTTGAGAAATTCAAAATATTCAAGGCCATGGTGGAGAATGAAACTGGATTAAGATTGAAATGTTTGAGGTCTGATAGAGGTGGAGAATTCACATCTGGTGAATTCATAGACTTCTGTGAGAAACATGGAATAAAGAGACAGTTGTCTGCCCCTAGAACTCCACAGTAGAATGGAGTTGTTGAGAGAAAGAACCAGACCATCCAGGAAGCATCTAGGACCATGATGATGGAAGTAAATGTTCCTCAGATCTATTGGAGAGAAGTTGTCAGCACTGCAGTTTACACTCTAAATCAAGTTCAAATTAGAAACAATACCAGTAAGACTCCTTATGAACTTTGGTTTGGCATTACTCCCACTGTGAGATATTTCAGAGTTTTTGGTAGCAGATGTTACATTAAAAGGGATGGAGATCTAAGAAAGTTTGATGCTAGAAGTGATGAAGGAATATTCTTAGGTTATTCTACTCAAAGAAAAGCATACCGGTGTTACAACAAGAGACTAAGAAAGATTGTAGAAAGTGTAAATGTGAAAGTTGATGAAGAAATTGAAAAACCCTCAAGAATTCATGAGTATGATGAAGATGATCAGAATGGTGTTCAGATTTAAAGTATCCAATCCTCTTTTGAGAAACAAAGTCAAGTTGACCCGGTAAGTCAGGAAGAAGAGATAAGTCTCAATGAGACTGATCTAGAATTAGAGGTGCAAGAAACTCCCAAAGTTCCAAGGTATGTAACTCTAAACCACTCTGAAGATCAGATCATAGGTGACAAAAGCAAAGGGGTACAAACAAGGAGAAGAATTGCTCAAAATTCAGATGATTATTGTCTAATTTCAAATATTTAACCTAAGACAGTGAATGAAGCTTGCAATGATAAAAATTGGTCAAAAGTAATGGAGGAAGAACTAATCCAGATTGAGAAAAATCACACTTGGGATCTTGTTCCTAGACCTAGAAACAAGAATGTGATTGGAACCAAATGGGTCTTCCGGAACAAACTAAATGAAGCTGGTGAAGTAATCAGAAATAAAGCTAGATTGGTCTGCAAGGGTTACTCTCAAATTGAAGGAGTTGATTTTGAAGAAACTTTTGCTCCGGTGGAAAGAATTGAAGCAGTCAGATTATTTCTTGCATTTGCTACCTTTAAGGATTTCAAGGTGTATCATATGGATGTCAAATCAGCCTTCTTAAATGGTAATTTGGAAGAAGTGTACATTGAGCAACCGGATGGATTTCAATTGTCTAATCATGGTGACATGGTCTGCAAATTGAAAAAGGCACTATATGGACTGAAGCAAGCCCCAAAAGCCTGGTATGAAAGATTGGATAAGCATCTCCTAAAGATTGGCTTCACCAAAGGTACTGCTGATAGTAATTTGTATTTCAAAATTGATCGTGACAATATCTTAATTGTTGAAGTATTTGTTGATGATATCATTTTTAGAGGAAGAGATGGTACGTGTAAAACTTTTGCGAGTCAAATGAAAAGTGAGTTTGGGATGTCCATGCTTGGAGAAATAAATTTCTTTTTGGGTCTACAAATTACTCAAACAAAGGAAGGAATCTTCATTTCTCAGTCAAAATATGTGAAATAATTGTTGAGGAAATTTGGCATGGAGGACTCTAAGCCAATGAACACTCCAATGGCAACTGGATGCAAGTTAAGCAAAGATGATGACTCTCCCAAGGTTGATCAGACAAAATATAGGTCAATGATTGGAGGACTATTGTATCTCACTCAAACTAGACCAGGCATTATGTAGGCTGTTGGTCTTGTTGCTAGATTCCAAGCTAATCCTAGAGAATCTCATGTTATGGCAATCAAGAGGATTTTTAGATATCTAAAGGGGACAGTTGAGTATGGGTTGTGGTATCCTAGAGATCATGATTTCTCTCTTCATGCATATACAAATGCTGATTGGGTAGGAGATGTGGATGACCGGAAGAGTACCAGTGGTGGAGCATTCTTTTTCAGGAAAAGATTGGTTTCTTGGTTAAGCAAGAAACAAGAAGCAGTATCTTTGTCCACTACAGAAGTAGAATATATTGCTGCAGCAGGTAGTTGTACTCAAGTTTTGCGGATGAAACAAATGTTAAGAGACATCAGAGTGGAGTATGAGGAGCCTATCACAATCTTCTATGATAATTCAAGTGCAATAAACATTTCTAAGAATCCGGTGTTGCATTCAAAGACTAAACATATATCCATAAAGTTTCACTTCGTGAGAGAACATGTGAACAAGAATGAAGTCAGATTGGAGTTTGTGCCTTCCAAGGATCAGATTGCAGACATCTTTACAAAACCTCTGCCTAAGGACTCTTTTGAGTGTCTAAGGGAGAAGTTAGGGGTTACTACCCCTCTGGTGATAAACTAAGATGCACTAAGGTGCATCAGTCCAGTGCATATCATAGTCACATCTCATGGTCCGGACTGATGATGGGGAGCTGCTACTCAGGGGGAGCAGCAGATATGATTCTGAGGTGGTAGAGTTGCAAGTATGAGCCCTTTGCCATTGATGTCAAAGGGGGAGAGAAGACATGTAAAAAACAAGTGGTTGTTGATCAAAGGGGGAGCAGTAATGGGAGAGAAGAAATGTGAATGGTGGTTGTTGATAGGGGAAGTTGTGACAGTAAAGAAAAGTTCTTGTCTTGATGGTCAAAATAGTTTTTCACATCATATGTTGCCATCAATGATAAAGGGGGAGATTGTTGCAAGTATGGGCCTAACTGGTGTTTTCATTGATGTCAACATACTCCTATTACATTAATGACAAGGTTTGGATGAGTTGTGTGTTGAGGATATTGAGAAAATTAATCTCAATTAGGAATAGTGAAGAACAGTGATGACATAAGGTAAAAGTCCAATATAGGATGAGGATCAGAGGATGTGGATTAAAGGGTTTGTGGATATGTGTCTTAAGATGTTGTAGTAGAGATTTTAGAGGTCCGCATGAAGATTTGAAGAAGTTATGGTAGCTCAAGTGAAACCAGTTCCGACAGATGTTCAGTAATGACAGAGTGATACAGATAGGTCCAGTGAGATCTAGAAATGCATTCTCTGGTTCTGCGGATTTGAGAAAGTATTGAGGAAGTCTGTGTGGTATGTTAACTTGATTGGTTCATTATTTGAAGGTCCGCAAGTATCTATTCCTTTGTGACAATAATGGTAGACTATGTTCTTGAGGTTCCGGATGAAGAAGAGAAGGATTTTGGTAAGTAGAGGAAGTGCGGATGTTCTTGGAGATTCAAGAAAGATTGTGGAGGTCCTTGGATCATTCTCAGTTCATGTTTATGGTCCGCATTAAAATTGGGGTCCTGGAAATGAAGAATAACTTCTGGATGATGGTGTACTTTCTGTGACTGGCCGACCGGATGAATTTTACATCTTGTGAATGTTCTTATGGATGTTTGCCGACTTAGATGTTTGTTCCTAAGTTGATGTCATGTATAAATAAGGGATTGCGAAGTCATTTCAGATGTGGACTTGTGGAGATGAGTGTGTGGTAGCGAGGAGAAGAGTGAAAGGAAGAGCAGAAGGTTTGGGCTTAAATGGAACTAACTCAAGCATGGTGAAGATGCTATTTACCAGTTCAAGTATGTAATACTTATTCTTTTGTAGATAGTGTGTCTCTTGTAGGTAGTGAGCCCTAATTGGCATGTGCCATTTTGTTCTTTCTATTCTTCTAGCAGAGAATACATTCTTGGGTTAATCACCCCGTGGTTTTTCCCTTAACTGGGTTTTCCACGTCAAAAATCTTGGTGTCTCATGTGTTGATGTGTATCTGCTCTTAACTTGTTGCATTATGCTTTCATGATTGATTTACTATTATGCTTGTGTGGAGTTAAGTATTTGGTGAAGAAGAAAGTTTTGGACAACTGATTCACCCCCCCTCTCAGTTGTCTACCCTAAATCTGACACAATCAAGTGTGGCATTGACACATGGTAGCTTATTGTGTGCCTATGACCTTCTAAAGTTTGTACCTTGTCTAGACCGCACTGCCATAGAATGGTGCCATCTGTATAGTAGGGCCATGATCTTATTGAAGTCAGAGATACCAAATGTACAATCATGCGAATTGTGATTGGTTGTGCACAAACTATGATTAGTTTGTGAGGTTTACCTGTATCATGCACTGAGAATATAAGATGTATGTGAAGAGGTTGCAGGTTGGGAGCGAGAGGAGTAGATGACTGGGTAGAGGAAAGGAAGACTTGTAAATTTGAAGGATTGAACTGAGAGAGGCCATTGAGGGCCCTATTGTAATTTTGATCTTTGATTTGTTTTGTAGATTGAATAATTTTTTTTTTGTTTTTTTGCAATCTTAAGTTGGTTTGCAAATTAAGTTTGTGGGCAAATAGTTTCTTGCATGTACAAATAAGTTGTGTGTATTGTAGGGCAAGAGGGAGCTTCTTGCATCAAAAACATAAGAAAAAAAATATGGGTTTGCAATATAATAAATTCTATATCAAGAGATCTAGTTTCTAGCTTTATGCGGTAGTTTCACAATCACTTAAAGAGAACTATCCACCATAAAAGAGACAAACCCCATAGTCCTTCACCATTATTTTAGATTCTCATTCTTATTAATTCAAATAAATTTATTTACATTAATCAATTTTAGCCCCTTTAAATTTAATAATTTAAATTAGTCAAAATTTGATCTTAAATCCTCTTCATAGACTATTCTTAAACATCATCTACTTTAATGGTTAAAGATAAAATCTGGTGAGTAAAAATAAGACAATTATTTATCACTTTTTTGTGTGGATTAGGTGTAAAAATAGTATTGATTGTTTGACTATTGAAACATGTAATGTTTAAGTAGAGTGTACTTTATATAGGGTGTGATTGATTATGACATAATTATCAATATAAATTTATTTATTTACATATATTATTTTTCTACTCTTGACATGAATATTCTTAAGAATATGATTTAAAAATAACTAAGGAATGTTCTTAAATAGTAGCACATATAGTACAAATCAACACATATATTTGTTAAGTCACCTCATGGTGAATATTACAAAAGGGTGCCAAATTAAAATTTGAATTTGAATACTCAAAAATAACACGGATCAATACCACACTAATAAACCTAAACATTGATTGACAAATAAAAATTTTAAGAATTGAAACCAATTTTTAAAAATGAAAGAAATGAAAACAAACTAAGGTAAAAATTAAAATTAAGTTGTAACTTATTATTACATAAAGAATACTATGATTAAAGTGAGGCCAAAACATAAGCGAAAAGAGCATGGGTATGCAATTTTCACCGTTACAAAAGAATAATGATGTAGAGTTTGTTTAGCATCTCTGGTTAACCGATAGGCTATTTGTGCAGGAATGCTATCTACCAGAATTAAGACCGCTGGATTATTAAGATAATCCGGCATTCAGATCACTGGAATTAAGATCACAATTTTTGCCAAAAATAAGATGTGGGAAAGCAAATACTAACGCGTAAAATGGGAACCATCTAGCAAAAAAATGTTTACCCGCCTCTGTGTACATAGTCGTTTAATTGTCTTGACTTCTAGGTGGGAATATACAGCTGTATTTTGTTAACCCATCACTGCCCGTGTGAGAAAAAGAAGAAATGACGACTCTCTTTCATTGACGTCGTCCACACACCCTGACTCTTTCTTTAACTAAAAAAGATTTTAATAATAATCTAACACCAACACATTTTATTTAAATCATCCATCCTCTCATTCTTTTCAAATCATTCATCCTCCAGATTGTGAGGTCATTGAAAGGCATTGAGATTTATCTGTGTCTTAGTGGAATAAGAAAAGAGGAGAAGTTCACATGGCTAGATATATCTCTATGCTCGATTTGAAGGCTTTCTCTCGACTTTGTGGTGATCATTTTGGGTTTGGAAATATAGCTAGGTAAGCTTCGAATTTCCTTCATCTCCTGCCATCTTGAAATTTTTTTGGTGCAAAATGAATGGTTGTTAATTTAGATCTGTTATTTCATTGCAGAAGAAGATACATCGTCATAGCAAGAAAACTGGAGTTACGAGGAGGGCAAGTGGAGGCAAAAGAAGCAGAGGAGAAGAGCAGACAGAGAAGTTGGATGCCTCACCCCATTATTGGCTACTATTTACCAGAAGACCATTTTGGGGATAAGGATATATCTCAATTGAGGGAAAAATTATTCAGATCTAATACCCTCCCTTCTCGCCCATAAAATTAATTTCTCAAAATTAAGATTTCCCTAGTCCTCATCTGCAGTAGATGCTTTTAATTGCAAGCTCTAATGTAACTTGGGTATCTACAATTTACAATGACGTCAATATCAACACAATATCCCAATGAATAACTATATGGAAGACAAGATGCTCAAAATTATTGACTCTCACAAATGTTGTAAGCACATTATTTGAGAACATGCATAAATGATACAATCTATTATCCACAAGTTTAGGATTGTAATTTTTCCCATCCATGTACTTATAGTGTTTATGATTTTTGGACCATTCTTCAATGAATCATGGAGTTTGGTTTAATAACTGTCAAATACATTTGCTCAAAGGTTTCTAAACCTATTCAACAAATCCAGTTTGTACATATTTTAAAATAATTACAAGCCATTATACTTTTGTATCCATGTGGATTAGGGTTAGTAACAAGTACATTTGAGTTCTCATAATTATCATCAAAAGGCATAGGTGATTCAAGTTTGTGAGAACAATTACGATGTTAATATCACATATATGCATATGCATCAACATGATTCACTCTTTTGTGAAAAAAGTTGTATCATGACTTTACTTAACTTTATGACACGTGTCAATTCTATTTGTTTTTTGTGTAATTGAAAACCTTATTTTCCTTTATTGAGTCTGAAGTTGATAGGGAATACACATTAACTTGCACTATACAACTATGAGAAGTAATGGTTTGTCTCACTAAACCATAAATTCTTTTGATATAGGAGTTTGAAAAGAGCCCCCTACTATTGGCAAGAGACACTACTTAGAGTTGATAGGTGTTGTCATTGATGGCAACTAAGATCATCCCAAACATCCGCATAACACAAGTTGTTCATACTAGAAGTCAGAATTAGAATTTGTATAAGTCTAGGTAGTTAAGAATAGAGCAGTAACAGAGTCCAGTATCTTCATCTGGATCTCTCTAGTGGAAAGGCATGGTTTACTGTGGAACTAAGGTAGTTTACAGGCTTCAAAGACACTCTAAATTTAGAGTTTTGTCCGCCAGTGATGAAGAAATCAAAAGATGTTAGCATCTGAGTACCAGGTTCCAGTTTGTCAGAACAAACAGAAGTAGAACAAACAAAACTTATAGAAGATCTTGATTTCAGATGTATAGAAGTCACTTGTTGGATAAATGGTGATGATTAGTGATTGTGGCCGACATGAGTAATGATTTACAAGAGAAAGTTTTGGTCTACACCTTAAGTTATACATAGATCTAGCCAACAGAGCAGAGTATTCATAAAACGTTAAGTGTTGTTAAAGCTGACTGATAGAATGATTGTAGATCATGTTGCGGATATATATAGTCGATGTAATTGGATGATATAGTGTGTGTGGTGTATGCGATAAGGTGTATGTGCAAAAGGAATAGAAGTCCAAAGTGCAAATGAAGGTGGATCAGTAAGAAGAACAAAGCAAAGATGAAATGTGTAAGATCAGTTTTTGCACTTAACTGGAATTGAAATTCATGCATGGGTAGATGCTATTAATCAGTTCAAATCTCTATTGTTCTCTTGTAATGTTTCAGAGGCAGTGAGCCTCCATTTAAGCAGTGAGCTCTGGGCAGTGAGCCCGAATGCATGTGCATTCCCATTTGTAAAATACTTTTAACAGAGTATTAATTCTTGTAGGTTAACCCCCACCATGGTTTTTCCCTTAACTGGGTTTCCAGGTCAAAATCTTGGTGTCAAATATGTTATTTATGTTTCTGCTAATGTGATGCTGAAATGTTTATTTCATTAATTTGATTATAAGTTGTAAATGAAGATTGAAAGGTAGAAAAAGTTGTAAATGTGTGACAACCAATTCACCCCCCTTCCTCTCAGTTGTCTAGACCTAATCCAACAATTGGTATTAGAGCAAGGTTCCTTTGAAAAGCCTAATAGCTTGAGGAAAAGATATTGGAAGAAGTTTCAAATGGGTTCATTCAAGGATCAAATTCAGGTGGCCTTGGAAGAGCTTGTTCAGTCAAAAGTAGAAATTAGTAATCTGAAAGTTGAACTCAAAGATGCTGATGACACCATTGAAATTCTAAAAGATAAATTAAAGAAATCTCTACAAAGGAAAAAGGAGCTACTTCTACAACTATCCAGTTTACCTGAGGAAAATAGCATGAATGAAGCTTTGGAAGAAAAGACAAAGGAATGTGAGAAGCTATCAAAAGAAGTTGTTGTTCTAAAAATTGAAATGGAATTTGGGGTGATAAGGCAAACCAAAGAAAGTGAAGATAGAAAGAAAATTAAAGAAGAGCTAAATTAAAAACTAAAAGAAAGAACTGAAGAATACTGCAAATTAGACAGAATATATGGACATCTAGAGTCTGATCTACAAGAAAGTAGAGAGAATGAGAGAGAACATGAAAGGCAAATTGTCATACTTAGACATGACCTAGAAGTTGCAAATGAATATAAGAAGAAGTTCAAGATAAGCTCAGTAAAACTAGAAGCACTACTCGAAGGACAGAAAAGTGCTGATGACAAGTATGGTCTTGGATATGAGAAAGGTGAAAGCTCCAGATTTGGACAAAAAAAATTTCAACTAAGGAATAAGAAAGACAGAACTAGAAAACATCTAGTAAGACAGCCTAATGCTCAAAGATATCCATCGTTCAATGGAAATTGTTTCAATTGCAATAAATTTGGTCATAAAGTTACTCAGTGTAGAAATAGAGAAAAACAAAATGGTCCATCCTTCTCTGGTCAATGCTTCAAATGCAAGAGGTATCATCATAAATCCAATGAATGTAGAAGTATGATAATGAATAACTCAAATGACAATTCCCTCCATGGCTATTGATTTGCTTGCAATGGATTTGGACACATGGCTAATCAGTGTAGATCAAGAGGAAATCAAGGTTATAAGAAAGAAAATGTTGTGTGTTTTAATTGCAATAAATCTAGTCATATTGCAAGATTCTGCAAAAATAAGAACAATGGAAGAAGAGGTTTGGTAAACAAAAAACCAGATGAACAGAGACAAGACAAAGGCAAAAGAAAAATTGATACAAATGAGACTCAGAATGAAATAAACAAGATATGGGTCAATAAAACAAATATGAATGACAGTAATGGATCTGCATCAGAATCCGATGCCAAAAATTCCTCTAAGAATTGATTTGAGAACCATGGCTCAGGGGGAGTAGCATTGTAAATCAAATTCCCCTAGCTAGTAAGTGAGTGCCTAGATCTGGCACAATAAGAAAAGGTACCTTGAATTGAATTAGAATAGTTGGAAATATTTTTGGAAGAAAAAAGTGGAGATGGCAAATTGTGGAGTAATTCATGTGAAACTGTACAAGCAGAGTAACCAAATGTATTAGGGCAACACAATTATTACAATAATAAATTAGGTCTTGCAAAGGCATAAAAGGTTTTTTCATTCATCATTTGAAACACCTTGCATTCCAGAACAAAGAAGAAGAGCAGACTAAGAGAAAGAACTTGCAGAGAACCAAAAGGTGAAGATCAAATTCAAAGAATCCCATCTGACTACTCAAATTGAAACCCTGAACCAAAAAAGAGGTATTTTTTGCAAAGCTTTCTGAATTCCATTATTGAAGATGGCTACTACACTGGTTGTAAACGTTACTGAGAGGCCATGTCCAAAATTCAAGAAACATCCATACAAGTCTATAGAAGTTGATCAGCTAGGAGCCTTTTTTGACATTCCGTATGGAGTTCTACATGTGGAAGATATTAGGGTTTACATACACGCAAACATTGAGGAATTTGGCAACTCAAAATTGTTGGATATTTTTTATAACCATCTAAGGGATGAGAATTATGACATCAAACCTGAGTTCCAAACATTGGAAAATAAAAATCTTGCACACATTATCTATTTTCCAACCTTTGAAGAGGATGAATGGGTTCGGTATATACTGAGTAGAATACATGATAACTTTATATGGTTGATGAAACCCTTCAAGATCACTAAGGATGCCATTAGGGCTGTGACTAGATTTCACTCAACTAGTGGACTGCCTCTATTAAAGGCAGTGAAGAATCAAACTGTGTCTAAAGTCACCGGATCGAAGTTTGACAAGAGAGTTATAACTATGAATGACATAACTGATCTGGATGTCAAGTTTGCCTCAATGGTAATTAGTTATAAGATCTACCACTCTAGCAAGGAGAATTTAGTCTCTGGAACAACCATTTATGCTGCATATCAGATGATAAAGGAAAATACACAATATGATTTGTGTGAGCTGTTGTTGAACCAACTGATGGAGAATCTGCAAAAGGTTAAGAAAGATAAGAAGAACTCCTTCAAATATGGTACACTAGTCATATTCTTATTCTTCTATTTTATGAATGAATTACCAAATTCAAGAGGCTTAGTCTGGACAAATGATAAACCTATAGCAATACAAATTAGAGATTATTTGTATAACCTTGGTGATGGAAAAGCCCAAAGAACTGCACTCTAGGGCTACTTTAAGAACTTTTAGAACATGATGCACTCTAGGGAATGGATCCCCAAAACAATAGTTGAGAAATATAAGGATGTAATCTATTTCATGGTAGACATAGATCAGTGTTTGATGGAGGTAGTGGAACCAAGGACTGTGTGGGTCATGCCCATGGGATATGAGGTTGAGGAAGATATTGTTGCAAGTATGGGCCTAACCAGTATTTTCATTGATGTCAACATACTTCTATTGCATTAATGATAAGGATTGGATGAGTTATATGTTGAGGATACTGAGAAAATTAGTCTCAATTAGGAACAGTGAAGAACAACGATGACAGCAAGGTAAAAGCTCAAGACAGGTTAAGGATCAGAGGATGCGAATTAAAGGGTTTGTAGATATGATTCTTAATGTGCTCTAGTAGAGATTTTAGGGGTCCGCACGAAGATATGAAGAAGTTGTGATCGCTCAAGTAGAACCGGTTCTGGTAGATGTTTAGAGGTGACAAAGTGTTACAAAAAGGTCCGGTGAGATCCAGAAATGCATTATCTTGTTTTGTGGATTTGAAGGAGTGTTGGGGAAGTCCTTATGATGTCTAATCTCTATTTGTTCATGGTTTGAAGATCTGGAAGCACCTATTCCTTGGTGACAGTAATGGCAGACTGTGTTCTTGAGGTTCCGAATGAAGGAGAGAAGGATTTCAGTAAGTAGAGGAAGTGTGGATGTTCTTGGAGACTCAGGCAAGCTTGTGGAGATCCTTGGATCATGTTCAGTTCATGTTGATGGTCCACATTAAAGTTGGAGACTGGAATTGAAGAAATACTTCTGGATGAAGGTGTTCTTCCTTAGGCTGGCCGACTGGGTGAGTTACTCATCTTGCGGATGTTCTTATGGATGTTTTTCGACTTAGATGTTTGTTCCTAAGTTGATGTCATATATAAATAAGAGATTGCGAAGTCATTTCAAGGTGTGACTTGTGGAGATGAGGGTGTGGTAGCGAGGAGAAGAGAGAAAGGCAGAGCAGAAGGTTTGGGCTTAAATGGAATTGACTCAAGCATGGTGAAGATGCTATTTACCAGTTCAAGTATGTGATACTTAATCTTTGTAGACAGTGTGTCTCTTGTAGGTAGTGAGCGTCTTGTGAGTAGTGTGCTCAGGCAGTGAGCCCTAATTGGCATGTGCCATTTTGTTCTTACTATTCTTCTAACAGAGAATACAATCTTGGGTTAGTCACCTCGTGGTTTTTCCCTTAACCGGGTTTTCCACGTTAAAATCTTGGTGTCTCATGTGTTGATGTGTTTCTTCTCTTGACTAAATGCATTATGTTTCATGTTTGATTTATTGTTATACTACTAAAGTGAATACAAGTGTTTAAAAGGAAGAAAGTTTTAGACAACTGATTCACCCCCCCTCTCAGTTGTCTGCCCTAAATCCAATAGTATTGGAGTTGTATGCTCAACATTTGTTGAAACAACCTAAGGATACTAAAGTAGAAAGGTTTAGCACTTTTGAAGAACTAAATATTAAGATCCATATTGAACCCAGGGAACTAGAAATAAAAAGAAAAGTGAACAAGCAAGTTGAAGCATATGCATAGAGCATAGGTATAACAAAAGAAGTAGTAAAGGCAAATAGGGAAAGGTTAGAGAAAATAGAGAAAGAAAAGAAAGAAACCAATCTAGGAGGTGCTCTGATAGAGACTTCTACCAAAACAAGAACAAATAGAAGCTCTGTTGCAACCCTTGTTCCTCCTAAGACTAAGGCAGAATCATCCAGTGAAGGAGGGAAAAGAAAGAAAACCAACGCAACAAGAACCCACAAGAGCACACAAGATGATGAGGAAATAGAGACAAATGAAGAAGTGAAAGAAATAAGATCCAAGAAGGTCAAAACTTGAAAGACCTCTGAATATCAGCCTTTTAGAAGTAGTAAGGCCAGTAAAAAGCAAGTAACTGGTAAGGTCGCCATGACTATTGATGAAATTGTAAAAATAATCACTGTTCATAGAAATTTAAAACCTATCAGAGTTTACTATGATAATCTTGATCAAGCAAATAAGAAAATTTTAGATGTTGTTATCATATATCTAAATAAATTCAATAGAGCCCTATTGGAAATCTTACAAGAACTTCCTACAAGTTTAAGGAAGGTAATGGAAATGAGGAAAGAAGCAGCCAAGGATAAAGACATAGAACTTAGAGAGTATGTTCTTATTGGCAAGAGACACTACTAGGTCATTTAAGTGTTGTCATTGATGGCAACAAAGTGTATCCTAGACATCTGCAGTCGGTAATTCATTCATATCGAAAGTCAGATTGAAGTCAAGATGGTCCTGTAGACAAGAACAGAGCATGCTACATGATCTGACAATCAGGTCTGGATCTCTCAAATGGTGTAACTCAGTAATCTATGGACTTGGATAATTCAAGATGGGTCATATGACTAGTGTATTCTAGAGATTTAGCCTCTGATGGTAAAGCATGTAGAAGATATGAGCACCAAAATGTTGGGTTCTAGTCTGGCAGAGTAGACAGAGGAAGAACTGAGTGACAGAGTATCAGACTTCAATTTGGATGTGATCAAGTAATTTATGGAATTATACATTATTGGATGACATGATTAATGACTTCTGTGATTAAGCCTTTGATGTGGATCACAAATCAAGCATGGATTCAGCTGACAGATCAATAACTTGCAAATATCTTGAGTGTTCTTGTTGCCGACTAGAAAGTTGATGCAATCCTTGATGTGGATATATATACCAGATGGATTCCAGTATGCAACTATCTATTGTGAAGGTGTGAATAAAAGCAGGGTTAAGTGTGAGAACAATAATTCAAGTCTGGTATGTGACTGAACAACCACATTGAATAGAGGAAGAATGAAGTGCATTAGATCAGTCTATTGTACCTAACCAGAACTGAACTCTTGCATTTGTAGATGCTTCTCATTAATTCAAACACTTGATCATCTTTTGTAAGTTCTATAGATAGTGAGTCTCTTGTAGGCAGTGTGCCTCTTGTGATCAGTGTGCTCAGGTAGTAAGCCCTAATTGGCAAGTGCCATTTTGTACTCCTTTATTCTTTTAATAGAGAATACAATCTTGGGTTAGTCACCCCATGGTTTTTCCCTTAACAGAGTTTCCACGTAAAAATCCTTGTGTTATGTGTGTTAACTTTATTTCTGCTCTTATGATTACATATGCTTTCATGTTTTGATATAACTTTAAATATTAAGATAACTAAAGGAAAGAAAATAAAAGAAAGTTTGAGATAACTGATTCACCCCCCTCTTAGTTATCTGCCTTGTTTTCAACAATTGGCATCAAAGCCAAGTTCCTCCAAAAAGTCTAACAGCTTGAGGAAGATCCAGGAATCTCAATGGATGAATATAGTATGAAAGAACAACTACAGTCTGCCCTAGATGATCTTGAGCAATCTCACTCTAAGGTCAATAATTTGAGAGAGCAACTCGGGGAAGTTGATGAGTTCATCAATGAGCTGAAAGAGAAACTTAATATTTTTGGGAAAAAGAGAAAGGAATTACTTCAGAAATTAGCAAATCAGAATGAAGCCAATAATACTGATGAGGATCTAAATGAAAAAACTAAGCTATGTGAAAAACTTTCAAAAGAAGTCATTATGATGAGACATGAAATGGAATCAGGAGTTATGAAATTCACCCAAGAGATTGAAGATAATCTAAAACAATCCCTCAAGGAGAAAATAGAGGACTACCATAAAATGGATAGAATAATCAAGCATTTTGAATCTGATCTTGAAGAAGCTAGAGACAATGAAGAACAACTTGAGAATCAGATAGACACTCTTAAGCAAGATCTTCAAACTGCAAATGAATTCAAAGAAAAATTCAAGATAAGCTCAACCCAACTTGAAGTTCTTCTTGAAAGCAAAAAGGGGGTAGATGATCAACATGGCTTGGGATATGAGAAAGGTGAAAGCTATAGATCTGGTCAGAAGAACCTTGGATTAGGAAATCAAAGAAATAGGCCTAGTAGATCTCCGGTAAGGCAACCAAATGGCCAAAGATATCCATCCTTCAATGGATACTGCTTCTATTGCAACAATTTTAGTCATAAAGAAACTCACTATAGGAGGAGAATAAATTAGAATAATCCATCCTTCTCCGGACAATGTTTTAATTGCAATAGGTATGGTCACAAATCCAATGAATGCAGAAATATGCAAATAAACAATTCACTCAATGGTCGATGCTTTGTATGCAATAGAATGGGACATATGGCTAATCAATGTAGATCAAAAGGATATCAATTAAATAAGAAAAGAAATGTTATATGTTACAATTGCAATAGATCTAGTCATATTTCCAAATTCTACAAAAGCAAAAATTAGGATAGAAAAGGTCTAGTGAAACATGATCAGAAACAAGATAAGGGCAAAGGTAAAGTGAATGAGGATGAAGTTCAAAAGGAGATGAGTAAGATTTGGGTAAAGAAGTGTACAAAATGTATTAGGGATGGATTTGCACCAGAATCCAGTGTTGATATTCCTTCTGAAAACTAAAAAGGTGAGCTCTAGCTCAGGGGGAGTCACAAAGAAAAACAATTTCCCCCAGCCAATCAATCAGTGCCTAAATTTGACACTTTGAGTAAACATCTGATGCTGTAGATTAAAGGGTTCTCAGGAAAACTTCCCAATAACCTTCAGTCAAAATGTGAAAGATCCACATGAAGTTTCACAAGATTCATAACTACTCAAGTTAATCTAGTTCTGATAGCTATCCGGTAAAGTAGAATTTCACAGTAAGATCCGGTATGATTCAAAATTGAAATACTTTGATCTATGGATCCATGCCATGGTTGAAGAAAAGAAGATATGTTGTCAATCCTCACTGACAATGATTCTAAGTTTGACACAGTGATTCAAGAAGATCCCTCTCAAAACAGGGCAACTAGATAACTTAAGTTGTGCATTTATTACAAAACAAAATTAGGGTTTACGCAAGGATAAAAGGGTTCTTTCACTCATAATTTACACACTTGCACTCACTAAGAAGAAAAGAAGAACTCTGCAAAGAAGATTCTGCAATTCACTCAGGATCAACTGAAAATTGAATTCAACTAGCGATTCATTCCAGCTCCTGCTTCAAACCCTAAAGCGTGAAAAAGGTACTTCCATTTTGAAAATCCCTCTCCAAATCTCTAGCATAATGGCTACTGCAATGGTTGTTAAATTTTTTGAAAGACTGGGGCCAAAATTTAAGAAACACCCTTACAAGTCTCTAGAAGTTGATCCCTTAGGCGCATTCTTTAGCATTCCTCATGGTGTCCTGCATGTAGAAGATGTTAGGGTTTATATCCATACAAATATCAAAGATTTTGGAGACTTGAAATTGATTGACATCTATTAAAATCAGTTAATGGATGAAAATTTTGAACTCAGACCTGAATTCAAGACCCTAAGAGACAAACACTTCAAACATTGCATACATTTTCTGTCTTTTGTAGAGGACGAATGGGTCTGGTATCTTCTAAGTAGGATGCATGACCATTTCATGTGGCTAGTGAGGCCATTCAAGATAACCAAAGATGCCATCAGAGCTGTGACTAGACTACATTCATCCGGTGGGTTACCTGCACTCAAATCTGTGAAGAACCAAACAGTAACCAAAGCCACCAGATCTAAATTTGACAAAAGAGCAATGACCATAGATGACATCACAGATCTGGATGTCAAGTTTTCCTCAATGATAATCAGCTACAAAATCTATCATTCGAGTAGGGAGAATTCTGTGTCTAGCACAACAATCTATGCAACATATCAAATGTTGAGGGAAGATGCAGATTATGATCTATGTGAGCTTCTTCTAAATTAGCTATTGGAAAACTTGCAGAAGATCAAAAAGGATAAGAAAAATTCCTTTAAATATAGTAGTCTAATACTATGTTTGTTCTTCTATTATATGAATGAACTACCTAGATCAATTGGTTGGGTCTGGCAAAATGATAAACCAGTTGCAATTCAAATCAGAGATTACATGTATGGACTTGGTGATGCTCAAGCCCAAAACACAGCCCTCTGGGGGTACTTTAAGAACTTCCAAAGCATGATGCAATCCAGAGAGAGAATACCACAGTCCATAGTTGAAAAATACAAGGACACAGTTTGCTTCATGGTGGACACTGATCAATATCTAATGGAGGCATTTGAGCCAAGAACTATGTGGATAATGCCCATGGGATATGAGGTCGATGAAAACATTTTGGAGTTACATGTCCAACACTTGTTGAGCCAACCTAAAGATACAGAAGTATAAAGGTTTGTCACCTTTGAAGAGCTAAGAATAAAAATACATATTGAGTTAAGGCAGCCTGAGATGAAGAGAAAAGTAAGAAAGGAAGTTGAAGAGGTTGCCAAAAGATATGGCTTGTCAAAAGAGGCAGTAGATGCAAATAGAGAGAAAATGGAGAAGGCTGAGAAAGAGAAACAAGAAGCAAAGAAGGGAAACGTTTCGGTGCAAGCCTCCTCCTGGACTAGATCTTCCAAGAGCTCTGCACCTATCACTCCTAAAAGCTCAAAGGCTACCAAACCAAAAGTCAAGCCATCCAACAAAGGTGAAAAGAGAATGAAGACCAAGGCCTCAAGAATGTATACAAGCCATAAGGATGATGAAGAAATAGAATCAGATGAAGAGATCAAGAAAATGAAGAAGAGAACATCCAAAAAGTTCTCTAGCAGAGATGAGGAAGAGAAAAGTAGAGATGAGGAAGAGAAGGCAGAGGAATTTGTTGAAAAGTCCACTCTTTCCCTTGTTGATATCATCAAGGCAGTCACTGTGGATGAGAACCTGTAGCCAATGACAGAGTTCTATGATGAATACAATGATGCTGACAAAAGAATTATGGAGGAAGCTACTATAAGGTATTTAAATATCTATAACAAAGCATTCATTGAAATAATTTCATTAATTCCAAAAGGCCTAGAAGAAGTATTGGAACAAAGAAAGGTGAATGCAAAGGCTAAAGACTTAGAAATCTGAGAACAAATAATGATACAACTTTACCCATCCATTACTCCAAAACAAATGGACATGATCTTCAAGGATTGTAAGGATGAGTTCCGGAGTAAGGAGAGAATGAATAAACTCATGCTTGGAAAAACTAACCAAGTAGCAAGGGAAACAAAAGATATCCTCCAGAATGCTTTGAAGAGATTCAATCTTCCTATTGTAGAGGAAATAGATGAAGAACCTTCTACCATGGATGTTGAAGGATTAAATGTAATCAATGAAGAATCTTCTGAAGGATCAAAGAAAATAGATGAAGAGAAGTCTAAGGACTTAGATCCCTCTGTTCCGGAAGAGGAAGTTCATGAAGCAATAAACACATGTGACATCTCTCCCCCAGATCCTACTATGACAAACATTCCAGACTCTGAGGCTGAAGGAGAAGTTAGAAGTAAGGAGAAGAAGATTCAAGAAGAAGAGGTTAAGAGAAAAGAAGAAGAACAAGCAGATAAGACTAATGATGACACTTTTGATATTTCAAAGAAATATCAACCTCTAGCAAGAGACACTGTAGAGATAGTGAAGAACTTCTTAGAAAAAGAAATGTTGGAGCTGGATGAACCTGACCTATTTCAAGAACCACTAAATTTTGACTCTCTTTCCCCGGTTCAGACAATGAAAATAACATCTTTTACTCAAGCCAAACCAAAAGAAAAACTCTTGAAATCTCACATGGAGGACTATGAACTGTTGGAGATAGCATCCAAGATGCTAGAGAAGTTCATGCCATCCTATCAAAAGGATCCCTCAGCCTCACCATCCAATAACTTGAAAAACTTAGTAAATTTTGTTAACACTCATTTTGAATCTCTAGAGAAATCAGCAGAAGCAAAGGTCCGGAAGGAGTTTTTGGGGAAAAGATTCACTGAGGTGCAAGGACTTATTGCAAATGATAGGAGGATTCTAGATATTAGAATAAAGAGCCTCAAAAATGCCCTCAAAGATAGTGGGGACCTATTCAAATTTTGTCTGACTTGGCCTAAAGTGACAGAAGATATTGAGGAGAAAGTAAAAGAACAAGAAGAAAAACTGTCAATCCTAGTTCAGAATTTTGATCCTCTTTCCTCCTCTTTAATGAATCAAGAATGCTAGGCTATTGTAATAATAAATGAAATAAAGAGACTAGGAAAAGAAAAGAAGAACATAATGAACAGAATGGGTGAACTTAGGGGGATAATTATCCCTAAGCTAGAGGCAATGCATGAGGTATTTACAGATGCCCAGACCACAACTCGGACCAGTGATCCAGTAGATTTAAGAAGGGAAGAAGCATATGTATTTTTGTTAAGTGGTCACATCTCCATTTTGGAAAGGATGAAATAGAGCTGGGCCACAGAGTTTGTACAGCTGAAGACTACTTTTGTGGATATACTTAAGTATATGTAAGTATAATGTATACTTATGCGACCATGTATAGAATAATTTTTGCAAAATTTTGGTATGTGGATTCCACCCTTTGCCATTGATGTCAAAGGGGGAGTGAAGAGTAGTGAAAAATGTGGAATCCAGCTAAGGGAGAGTTCCGGTATAACAGTGCAAAAGACAGAGCATCAACCAAGGGGGAGTTATTGCGACACTTAGTCATTTTTCACTAAGTGTTGCCATCAATGCCAAAGGGGGAGATTGTTGGCAAGAGACACTGCTAGGTCATTAAGTGTTGTCATTGATGGCAACAAAGTGTATCCCAGACATCCGCAGTTGGTAATTCATTCATACCAGAAGTCAGATTGAAGTCAAGATGGTCTGATAGACAAGAATAGAGCATGCTACATGATCTGACAATCAGGTCCGGATCTCTTAGATGGTGTAACTCAGTAAGCTGCAGACTTGGATAATTCAAGAGGGGTCATATGACTAGTGTATTCTAGAGATTTAGCCTCTAGTGGTAAAGCATATAAAAGATATGAGCATCTAAATGTTGGGTTCCAGTCCAGCAGAGCAAACAGAGGAAGAACTGAGTGACAGAGTATCAGACTTCAATCTGGATGTGATCAAGTAATTTGTGGAATTATACATTGTTGGCTGACATGATTAATGACTTCCATGATTAAGCCTTTGATGCGCATCACAAATCAAGCATGGATTCAGCTGACAGATCAATAACTTGCAAATATCTTGAGTGTTCTTGTTGCTGACTAGAAAGTTGATGAAATACTTGATGCAGATATATATACCACATGGATTCCAGTATGCAAGTATATATTGTGAAGGTGTGAAGTAAGAAGGTATGAAGAAAAGCAAGGTTAAGTGTGAGAAGAACAATTCAAGTCTGGTATGTGACTGAACAACCACATTGAACAGAGGAAGAATGAAGTGCATTAGATCAATCTATTGTGCCTAACCGAAATTGAACTCTTGCATTTGTAGATGCTTTTCATGAGTTCAAACACTTGATCATTTTCTGTAAGTTCTGTAGACAGTGAGTCTCTTGTAGGCAGTGTGCCTCTTGTGAATAGTGTGCTAAGGCAGTGAGCCCTAATTAGCAAGTGCCATTTTGTACTCCTTTATTCTTTTAAGAGAGAATACAATCTTGGGTTAGTCACCCCGTGGTTTTTCCCTTAACAGGGTTTCCACATAAAAATCCTTGTGTTATGTATGTTAACTTTATTTATGCTCTTATGATTACATATGCTTTCATGTTTTGATATAACTCTGAATATTGAGATAACTAAAGGAAAGAAAATAAAAGAAAGTTTGAGATAACTGATTCACCCCCCTCTTAGTTATCTGCCTTGTTTTCAACAGTTCTCTCCTCTTTATGCCATGTATTGACCAGGAAAAAAGTAGATAGAATCCTCAGAGAAGTTAAAGATAAATTTAGAAGAAAGGTCTAGATGAACAAGCTAATGCTTGGTGAGATTGAGGAAATTGCAAAGGAAACAGAGGAAATTCTGAGAAAGGCTCTAGACAAAAATAAATACTATATTGCTTCAGAAAAACAAGTGGAAGAAGACAATCCTCCTGCTCTGGAACAAGAAGCTCCTGATGAAGAAACCAACAAGAGAACTGATGCCCAAAACATTACTCTAGATCCTCCAGCACTAATCCATGAGGAGACCAATGATGGACTTGATTCATCAAATCTAAATATTGGAGAAGTTCAGGAAGAGCAACAAGTCAATCAGGAGGACATAGATATGGTAGACAGAATAATTGATGCAGGGGTTACTCCACCACCTGATCACTCTGGAAAAGAAGAGGATATTGCCACCACATAGAGCCCTCCAGATCAGGTAGCAAGTGATGAACAAAAAGGAAAGAGTCCCTCTGGTGAGAACACAGAGAAGAGTAAAACAGAGGAAGAGGAAGAAAAGGAAAGGAAGATAAGGCAGAAGAAGACAGTGCAAATGTTGAAGCACCTAAAGCAGATGTTGAGAAATCAGATGAACAAAAGGATGATTATGAAATGGCTGAAAGAGACACTACATATGCAGTAAAAGGTCTTCTTGAAAAATAAATGATTGAACTTGATGAGCCTGAGCTACTCCAAGGTCTAGCCAATCTAGATGCTCTCTCTCCAGTTCAATTGATGAAAATAGCATCATTCACCCAAGTAAAGGCTAGAGAAAATATGTTAAAGTCCCACATGCAGGACAATGAGCTACTTGGGCTTCCAACTAGAATTCTGGAGAAATTAATGCCAACCTATCAGAAGAATCAAAATGATTCCCCCTCCGACCATCTAAAAAATCTTGTAAGTTCAGTAAACTCACATTTTGAGTCTTTTGAAAAGTCTGTGGAGGCAAAAGTTTAGAAAGATTTTTTGAATAAGAAACTTAGTCAAGTTAAGAATCTGATAAGGAGTGATAGGTTGATACTAAGCATTAGCATAAAGAGCATTCAGAATGCTCTAAGTGATGGAGGAGATATATATAAGTTTTCCCTATCATGGACTAAAGTCAATGAGGATGTTGAGAAGAAGATAAAGGAACAAGAATAGAAAATATCAATTCTATCTCAAGATTTTGATCCTATAACCCAAGAATGTCAGATCATTAGCTTGACAGATGGAATAAAAGGACTTGAAAAGTAGAAAATCAATACTATAAAGAGGATGTGTGAACTTCAAGGATTGATTTCCCCAAGTTGGAAGCCATGCATAATGCCTTATCTGAAGCCCAGAATGCACTTCAGACAAGTGATCCTCTGGATCTAGCAAAGGCAGAAGCATATGCATTTTTTTTGAGTGGGCACATCCCACTTTTGGATGGAATGAAGAATACTTGGGCCTCTAAACTTGTGCAATTAAAAACTAGTTTTGTAGACATTCTCAAGTTCATGTAAATAGGATTTGATGATTTGTTGTACATATGCGGCAGTATAAACAAATTTTATTTATTTTTGATAATTTTGGCTTGCGGATCCCACCCTTTGCCATTGATGTCAAAGGGGGAGTGAAGAACAGTGAAAAATGAGGTATTCAGCATAGGGGGAGCACCAGATTAAGTGAAGGGCACGAATGTACAGACAAAGGGGGAGTCACTCTAAGCCACTTAATCATTTTTCACTAAGTGTTGCCATCAATGCCAAAGGGGGAGATTGTTGGCAAGAGACACTGCTTAGAGTTTATAGGTGTTGTCATTGATGGTAACTAAGATCATCTCAAACATCCGCGTAACACAAGTTGTTCATACCAGAAATCAGAATCAGAATTTGTCTAAGTCCGGGTAGTTAAGAACATAGCAGTAATAGAGTTTGATATCTTGATCCAAATCTCTTTGGTGGAAAGGCATGGTTTACTGTAGATCTAATGTAGTTTACAACCATGCAAAGACACTCTAAATCTAGATTTTTATCCTCTGATGATGAAGAAATCAAAAGATATTAGCATCTGAGTACCGGGTTCTAGTTTGTCAGAACATATAGAAGTAGAATAGACATAACTTGCAGAAGATCTTGATTCCAGATGTATGGAATTCACTTGTTGGATAAATGGTGATGATCACTGATTGTGGTTGACATGAGTAATGATTTTTAAGAGCAAGTTTTGGTCCACACCTTAAGTTATGCATAGATATAGCTGACAGAGCAAAGTATTCATAAAAAGTTCTAAGTGTTGTTGAAGCTGACTGAGAGAATGATTGTAGATCATGTTGCGAATATATATAGTCGATGTAATTGGATGATTTAGTGTGTGTGGTGTATGTGAATAAGGTGTATGTATGAAAGGAGCAGAAGTTCAAAGTGCAAATGAAGGCAAATCAGTAAGAAGAGCAGAGCAAAGATGAAATGTGTAAGATCAATTTTTGTACTTAATTGGAACTAATAGTCATGCATGGGCATATGCTATTAATCAGTTCAAATCTCTATTATTCTCTTGTAATGTTTCATAGGTAGTGAGCCTCCATTTGAGCAATGAGCTTTTCCCTTAACCAAGTTTCCACGTCAAAATCTTGGTGTCAAATATGTTATTTATGTTTCTACTAATGTGATGCTAAAATGTTTAATTCATTAATTTGATTATAAGTTGTAAAGGAAGATTAAAAGGTAGAAAAAGTTGTAAATGTGTGACAACTGATTCACCCCCCCCATAGTTGTCTGGACCTAATCCAACTGATGCATGTAGTGCCCCTCATTTTGTTTTCTGTTAGTTGTTCTATTTAGACATTATGACATCTTGGATGTACTATTTGATGATGATCTACTGCTACAATGATACTATATGCTTATATTATGATTGTTTATTGTTTAGGGGAAAATTGGATTTGTTAATGTTTTATTTTTTTAGATGTTTAAATCCACCTTTTTGCCTAACATTCAAGGATCTAGGGTCTAGTGGCGAGCACTATCATATCCTAGGTCACTTACAAATGAAGGGAAACTTGGATTAGGGAATTTAATTATTAATTTTCCTTCTCTTATGTCCAATTAACCATCAAAACCCTAATTATGCAAATACGACAACAAATTGATGAATGATAGAACAAGCTCTTGCAGACAAGAGTAAAATATTGAATCATAGAATACCTATTTTTGAGGTTCTGAAGTGAAATAGTTGGGGACACTAGAGTGGGTGGCCAAGTCCAAGGTGCCAGTTTCTTCATAGAATCTGGACCTCCTTCCAACACTGATCAACCCTGTATCTTCTATTTCCTAAAACTTAGATGCGGAGGACACTAGATTGAGCGCCCAAGTCTTGGAAGTGCTCCTGTGTCCTTTTCTTCAGATCTCAAATCCCTGATGTCTACCAATCCTTCCTGTAACTCCACTTTTCCCAAATGCGACACCTGTAACCTGCAATCACAAGACTTGGTTTGGGGGTTGTGGTGTTTAGAGGCTTGCCTTAGTCAAGCCCTAGAAGACACTTAATTCTCTAAACACCATTATCAGACAAAGAGTGCATGCCCTTGTGAGGCAGAGACAAAAACTAAAGGAATCAATGATGAAAACACAATCTTATTTCACCTTGTAGTGAAGCTCTCATGGGAGGAAGATGCTCTTCATGCCATAAGGAAATTGATGCTCAAATCTGCAAATATCAACACACAAAACATACAAGTCTACTCTTGCAACACAATAGAAAGCCTTGAATCACCTTGAGAACACTTAAACATCACAATTACTATCTAGTTTATAAATGAATGCCTAAGCATGCTTATATATGCAACTACAAACACTCTCGCCAAGATTTTCAAAATTCAAACTTACTGTGTCAGCAAAGGGACCTAATAACAGTCACAAATTGACACCCAAAAATTAGGGCTGCCCCAAAATAGGGCAGGACTAGGGAGCGGGTGCCCAAGTCCTCCCTCCCCCTATTTTGGGCATGGTACAACTCAAGGGGTCCTCCTATGTCCAATTTTCCATGGAACCTAGGTCTCATTCCATCAGGATGCCAAAATATGAACTAAGATGTCCTAAATGTATGCTAAAGACCCCAGAACTAAACCTTATGAGGGAAAAGCCCCCAAGGGGACATTTTTCAATGTTACATTTAGCCCTCACTTTAATGTATGTATAAACGCGAGGCCAATGCATGCATTAAAGTAAGGTCACAAACACAACAAACACATCAAGCATGGAGAAGACATGCCAATCACATAGAAGGCAGTGACAGGCACACAAAACACAAAGAAGATAGTTATAGTCACATAGAACACAGAGTAGACAGTCAATGTATAGAAGACACATTAGTGCATGGAAGACATAAATGATATCTTTTGTCTTCTTTTTCTCATATATATGAAATACAGATGCAAGTACTGGAAAGTAAACAAACCTCCCATAGTGTAGGAAGCACTCATCGCACTAGTCTTTAGACTGCATATGGGGCAACACACATGCAAGACACGTAAAACCTACCAAAATGCAAGATTCACTCATCGAGCAAGTCTTTAGAATACATATGGGGAAACAAACATGCCATACAAAACAAACACGCCAAAACACACATTTGAAGACACTGAGAAAACATGACAGACAAGCGATGGTGTGTTCCCTATTTCTAGGCTCATCACCATCTCAAGCACATTACAGGCACACACCGATGATTGGGCTTCACCACAACAATCATCGAAAACATGCTTAAGGGTTGAGTTAGTCATAGAACTGCTCCCCACCTCCACAGAGGACTTTTGAAAATGACAGGATGATGTAATATGCTCCAAGAAATACACCATCCCCTCCTCCACAGAGGGCTTAAGATAAAAAGGATATACATGATATCTCACCTCTGCAAAGGGCTTACATGATTGACTGATTGCAAACAAACTCAGGATGTAGGATGCACTCATCGAGCAAGTCTTTAGACTGCACTTGAGGACAAGCACATAGCTAACATCTATAATAGATAGCTTACCTTATATATGCCCCCACCTTAAGGTGGTTGATATCAGTTATCGATATCAAACAAGTTAAGGTAGGAAAAAAACACACAAGGGAACACCAACTTTCGCAAAGCCCATGCCCCCTGGAGGTGACATGTACTTTACGATCGCCACATGTTCCCACAAACACATCCCTACAAGAAACATGTTAGTATCTATAACATCATCATAAACAACAACATCAATGAATATAATTAACCACACAAAGAGCCAAGGTTATACAACAAATTCAGAGTTCAAGGATAACTGTAGGGCTATATCATGAAGCTCTCTGAATCAAGTACCACCAAGGCTAGATTCAAGGACAAATAAAGGTGCATAGAGAAGTAGTATTGTTAAGGTTTGTAAATGGGATAGAAACATCATGAAATTCACTATACGGAAACCATGAGTGCTTCCGCTAGCCAAGCGTCGAATAAGATATACAACCCCATCATCATATTAGGAACTAAGTCCATTTTTTGATTGCTCTTGAAAGGGACACTAGGTCTACATCAGTATAAATATTTGTTGTCATCCACCCGCTAGGTGGAAACACTAAAGGAAGGGAAACAATAAATAAGAGAGGAGAGACAAGTGTCTTAGGGATGGTCACGTAGGAGGGTGCCCCCAAGTCGCCAACTGCAACGCTATGTCTATAAGATGCAACACACAACAATGAAATCAGAGAGGCAATTTAGAAGAATGATGATACAAACAAAAGAAGGTCACAATAGAGGTGGTCTCCTGGTATCCTGAACCTTACGAGAGAATCCGAGGTCATCACACGAGGCCTAAACAACACATAACACATCACGGGGGAAGCACATCATGAGAGAGATAAAGGGTTAGAGATACTTACCTATAGGGCCTTTGCTGGGCTAGAGGTTGTCTTTAAGTAAATCATCGTCGTTATCTTCCCACACCCTAATGTTGGAGGATAGTGGGACATACGGTACCATAGCCAAATTCATATCTTGTTCATCATTTTGTTCATTGTTAGGATCATCTTTGTTTGATTGAAAGTTGGGATCAATGTTTTCTTGTTGAGAGGCAAGGTCTATAGCATATTCTTGTCTTCTTTTTCTTCTTTTTCTTCTTTCTCTTACTTTTCTATTTCTCTTTCTTCGACTCCTTATCTCTTGTAAGACAGGGCCTTGCTCTTTCATAGGTTTTTGCAAATTAGAAGATGAAGTACTAGGATCAAACCTCATTTGTCACGGTGGAATATTTTGTTGTTGACAATGATCGCTAGATCCTTGTAAGGATTTCGGGAGAGGAACCTCAGCATAGGGACCTTGTCCTTTCGATCTAAAGTTCTCTTCACATGCAGGTTGTTTCTCTTTTGTTTTTTCTTGTGTACGAGGACTAAGTATTTCAGTTTTATCCCAAAACTAATTCAACTTGTAATGTGTTTTCTGAACCAAAGGTTTATACTTGTTATGAGGGACGGTGATTATAAGGCCATCTAGAGGGAATTTTAGACAATGGTGTATTATTGAAGGAATAGCTTTCATTTATTTTAGCCAAGGATGTCCTAATTTAATGTGAAAGAGGTCAGAAACAAGGACAACATCAAACCATTGTTCGACATGTTTTTCGGATAGTGTTACTAATAATGACATCTTACACAAAGGCTTGATAAAGGTTCCCTTATGTGTCTTAATCATCATGCTCGAGAGGTCATAAGAACCTTGCATTAATTGATGTGAAAAGACAAAATCCTCAGTGGAAACATTAATCATGCAATTAGGATCGATAAGAGTTCCATCCACAGGGTTTCCCATTATTTTCACAGTGATGTAAAGAGGTCCTTCCTTGTCTCCAGTTGTTCTATCATGCGGTGTAAAGATAATTTCAGTTTCAGGTGCTTTTCTTTTCATGTAAGGTCTAGGGGGGAACCTATTATTTTTAGTGTGATTAGAGGCCATGTTTATATACTCGAATCAATACCAAATCCGATTTTGAAAACTTTTCAAAATTGGTGCAAAAGACAAGAGCAAAAATAGCCTAAGCCGCTTGATTTTTTGATATGTTTTCAATGCCAATGAATGAAACAAAGGGTGCTGCAAGGATTTCAGTCAAGGGAAGTAAGTTATATGTCTGATATCAGTCCCAAAAAATAAAAATATCACTCTCAACACACTCTTGATGTGATTTCCAGTTGAGGCCAAGTCAAAATATAGTGAAAATATGTCAAAATAGGCACTTTTTTCACCAAAACTCAATGTAAGAAAGCATAACCACGGGTGTTGTGAGGAAAATGATGATGGAAAGAAAATAAGATCAGTAATATCAATCACTTAGTTCCAAAATACCCAACACAACATGCTTTTTGTACCACTTAAGGTTAAATCCTAGTGAAAATATAGCAAAAATAGGCTATTTTTCACGGTTTTTCAACTCCAAGACCTAGTAAAAGGGGTGTTGTAATGATTTTTAGGAGGTAAATAAAATAATATCAATAATATCAGTCACCTCAATCCATAAAATTGATCACAACACACTTGGAGTGCAAACTAGGTCAAACCCTAGGGCAAAAATAACCAAAATGTGTGGTTTTTCACCAAATTTTCACTACAAGAGCCCGCTAAAAGGGTGTTGTGAAGCTTTTTATGAGGGGAATAAAATAATTACCCTGATAAAAACAAATTAATTCAAAAATACTCTTCACAACACACCTATGGTGCAAGTTTATAAAGTTGATAAGGTGAAATTTAGTGAAAATAGTTGTTTTCGAAGCCCTAGGTTTGAGATTTTGGGATAAAATGCTATGTGAATGTTTTGAAGTTTGATTTATGATGAAAATGGATTACTCTCAGATCTTAAAATGATTTTCAATATTTAATATGCAAAATGTCCATGCAAATTTAATGAAAATGCATCAAAATTGCTAGTTTTTTGTTGAAATTTTCTATGCATAATTACAAATATTTTAAATCTAAATGCAAATTCACACAAAAATCAAAGACTACAGCCAAATGAAAATTTAAATGAGCCTCTAAAATCAGTAGAAAAATATGAGAAAAGATTTTTCCTACTAACCCTAGATTTTGGAATTACTAGGTTATAAAAAATTATTAAAATTTCGACAAAACCCTAGCAATTAAATGATAAAAATGCAATGCAAAATTTTAAATTTTTGGATTTTTATGTAGTTTATATCAGATCTAATGTAAAAGTCATGAATTAGGAAAATTTATAAAGAATTGATATAATTTAGTATGCCCAACAATGTAATTTTTTTGAATTTTTCTTAATGCAATAAAATGAATGACTATATGAATGAATGAAATCAATCCAAATTTGAAGACACACACTCAGCAAGTTGCAATTTAAGTCCAAAAACATAGGTTCACCAAAATGTTTAGGGGAAAATTAGATTTATTAATGAACATTTAGTTTTTTTAAATGTTTAATTCCACCTTTTCACCTAACATTCAAGGATCTAGGGTCGAGTGGCGAGCACTATCATACCCTAGGTCACTTACAAATGTAGGGAAACTTGGATTAGGGAATTTAATTATTAATTTTCCTTCTCTTATGCCCAATTAACCATCAAAATCCTAATTATGCAAATACAACAACAAATTGACGAATGACAAAAAAAGTTATTATAGACAGGAGTAAAATATTGAATCACAGAATACCTGTTTTCAAGATTCTGAAGTGGAATAGTCGGGGACACTGGAGCGGCCACCCAAGTCCAAGCTGCCAGTTTCTTCACAAAATCTAGACCTCCTTCTGACACTGATCAACCCTATATCTTCTGTTTCCTAAAACTTGGATGCAGAGGACACTAGAGCAAGCACCCAAGTCCTGGAAGTGCTCCTGTGTCCTGCTTTTCTTCAGATCCTAAATCCCTGATGTCTGCCAATCCTTCTTGCAACTCCACTTTTCCCAAATGTGACACCTATAACCTACAATCACAAGACTTGGTTTGGGGGTTGTGGTGTTTAGAGGCTTGCCTCAATCAAGCCCTGAAGGACACTTAAGTCTTCGAACACCATTGTCAGACAAAGAGTGCATGCCCTTGTGAGGCAGAGGCAAAAACCAAAGGAATCAATGATGAAAACACAATCTTATGTCACCTTGTAGTGAAGCTCTCATGGGAGGAAGATGCTCTTCATGCCATAGGGAAATTGATGCTCAAATCTGCAAATATCAACACACAAAATATACAAGTCTGCTCCTACAACACAATATAAAGCCTTGAATCACCTTGAGAACACTTGAACATCACAATTTCTATCTAGTTTACAAATGAATGCTTAAGCATGCTTATATATGCAACTACAAACACTCCCACCAAGATTTTTGGAATTCAAACTTACCGTGTTAGCAAAGGGACCTAATAACGGTTACAAATTGACACCCAAAAATTAGGGTTGCCCCCAAATAGGGCAGGACTAGGGCGCGGGCGCCCAAGTCCTCCCCCCTATTTTGGGTAGGGTACAGCTCAAGGGGTCCTCCTAGGTCCAATTTGCCATGGAACCTAGGTCTCATTCCATTGGGATGTCAAACTATGAACTGCGATGTCCTAAATGCATGCTAAAGACCCAGGAGCTAAACCTTATGAGGGAAAAGCCCCTAAGGGGACATTTTCTGACGTTACAATTATGAACTCAACTAATTATGTAGATCAATATTATCATGTGTTTTATGCGTATATGCTGATGCTTTAACCTAGCTATTTAGTTACTAATGAGCATGCATGATGTGGTTACTTGTTGATGTGATTGGTGGAAGGGACAGTGTCGCATTACTCATGCATGAGTACCCTGCTACGCTGGGATTCTCTTCCATGGTGTGTCTGATTGGATGATTATATGTATATACATATGATCAACCATTTTGTTTGTTCTAGGTTGCAGGTACCAGGCATCAACTCCACCTGAATCGATAGGTTTGAGCATGCCTTAAACTCAATGGAGAATAGATAATCGGAGATGACATAAGGTCCCTCAGCTTATGATCATCCTCAAAGAGGATGAGTTTTCATGTCTTGGGATCTGTCAGTCTGGTCAGTTGGGCATGACAGTTAGTCACCTATGTTGAGGTATTGTTCGGTCATGTTTGGGTCGTCTATTGTTCGTTAGTGTGTGGTCGTCTGATACTATTCGGTATGTGGGTTTTTAGGTTGTAATTGTGTGATTATTGTTTTGGTTATATTGCATCATTAAAATAGAATTATAAGTCCACCTTGGTAAATAAATAATAACATTATGGGGCAAATAAGTGTTCTAAAATGAGAATATAATTAATAATTTATATATATATGCAAAAATAATAGTATTTAAGAAAATATTATATTATGTGGAAGTGTTTATAAAAATAAAAGTAATTGTGGGTATGGATATAAAATATTCTATTTCCAATTTAAGGGTAATAAATAAGTAAATATGGGTGTCAAGAAATATGGTATGATATATTTCAAATAAATTAATTTGGAGTAGTGGCTTGGGGTAATGAGGATTAATGGTAGTAGTAGTGGATGTCCTGTAATGGGAAGAAATTTATTATTTTTTCTATTATATTCTTTTGGGAGGAAGGCATATATTTTCAAAAGTTTTCTGGGGTTTGGGGGAGGGTTTTCTAGATTTTTGACAAGATTGGTGAATTGGGTTTTGGGGAAGAAGCAACAATCGTGTGGAATCTTCGATTTGCTGAGCACTGAATTCAAGTTCTTTTATTCTAAATCTTATTTTTGTTATTCTTTCCATTATGTTTGTGTGTTCTGGCTGCATTCAATTCTATGTAAAAGGGCTTTGTTTTATCAATGTAAATCAACCAGAATAAATTCATTTTCTGCCAGAAATCTTCTTAATTTCTCTATCCTCAATAGGCTTCAAACCCTAGCTCCTCTTTTCCTATTTGCATTTGCATAGAGAGCTAAGGAATGGATCTTATCTCTACTACATATGCAATAATTAATTATACCAGTAATGCTATCAATCCTCATGTGTCCATATTCATATGTGACCTCCAGACTCCAAGAAAATAGAATCACCTTTTATTTAAATTAGCTTCTATGCTTATTGCCTTCCATACATATCGATCAGCCTTTTAGGTATGACAATCTGCCTCTATGTATATTGATAGGGGTTCTGAGAAGAAATCTCAACATATCTGAAACGAACCTCTATGAAGATCAAACGACCTTCCATATAATTCGATTGGTCTTCTATATATTTCAATTGGATTTCTTCATATTTCTAAATGGCCTTTAGAAATTTTCTTAGATGAAACTTTGGATCTTTTATATCAGTTCACTCCTTATAGGAACCACATAATTTCTCTCAATGGACTAACTTCTCTCTATGTTTTCCGTCCATAGCAACTACCTGGTAATCACATCATCCTCGCTGATTGCGCACACCCTACATTGTGTAATCTACAACCATTGCATCTTTTCTTATTTCTTTCTCATTATCATGTCAAACTCTTATACTATTTACTACTGCATGTAAATGATTAGAGGAAAAATTGTATACATTCAAACTATGAGTAATGCTCTCCAAGAAATCACAAGTAGTCATAATGCATTAAGGGTTCTCTGCGAACAAAGTTTATACTACATTGCTACATGCACCATGATACCAGGAAAAGTTTTCAATGTTAGTTTAAATCAAACCTTTCAATTTTTTCTTATGTATTCTACTGTAGAAGTTGCGCCATCACTAGATTTCCTCTTATACATGTTAATTGTTTGAGCTTTTGAGCCGTGCTTCTTGCCTGAGGTCCATTTAATTGCCTCTTTTGAGTGTTTCCATTATTAAGCTTCTAGTTTTAGCGTAGACTATACTGAATTGATTTTATCTGCCTTGATTTTTCTAGAAAGTTTTTAAATCCTTTTCAACTAATCCTTGTTGCATCTTCCTGCAATCATGCGGTTCTAAGCCCACATTTACTAAGGCATTTTGTCAAACTATGTTCACATCTTGTATATAAATTTTGCATGCTTGTCTAGTAGGGCACTTCCAATCTGTTATACTCGCTAGATTTATTTCTTTTATGCTGGCTAAGGTCACGGTTTTGAATTCTTTAGCATGAAAGTTTCTTAAGTCCATTATGCGCTCTTACAGACAGATGCATGCCAGATATGGATTTTAGTGTTTAGAAGTTTCTATGGGCTTTCAAATTTGTTTAGTTCGTTGTCTATTCATTTATTGTTTGTTTAGGAAGTTTCTAAACCCTGTCTAATATCACCACGTAGGTGTTGAAGCAAGTCAGTGTATAAACCATTTACCCTTCTTTCTTTTTATATAAACCATGCGTATATCATAATGTGAATTGCACTATGTTTATGCATTTCATTTCAGGTTAGGTTAAAGTTCGTACTTGCCTTAACATATTTCATTCCATGTACTTGGTAGACGTCTAAATCTAGAGTTTTGTCACTTTAAATTAAATGCCTATGTATTATGAGCACGTTAAGCCTTCCCATGTCTTGAGTGTATTCCCATTCTCTAGTCATCATCTCTAAAATTTCATCATTCCTGATGCATTGAATCCATTATACCATGCTTACAGTAGGAAATACGTGTAAAGTATATCTCTTGGGTTATCTTTCTCTCCCAATCGACTTGTCTCATATAAAACATTTGAAATTAGAATGGTCAGATAGTTAAATTATCTACGCTACTGCAGAAGTTATAACATTTGATGCAAAATGCCAAAATAGTACATTCTTGTTTATAAACAAGTGACACATATTCATTAGTTAGTAAATGAGAAATAAGTGTTATCCAATGATCCATCGTTTTCATTATTGTTGTTATTATTATAGATATTATTATTGTTATTATTATTGTTGTTGTTGTTATTATTATTATTAGTAGTAGTAGTATTAGTATTATTATTATTATTATTATTATTATTATTATTATTATTATTATTATTATTATTACTTAAAAGTTGAAATGGTTCTAATTAATATTATTATTGAAATTTAATTGACTAGAATATAGGAAAAATGGAATTATATTTCATAGAAGAAAAATAGAAATTAGTAATATGGATTATTTTTAGTTAATTTGAATAAAAGAAAATCATTATGATTGTATTTTATCATTGATAAATGTTATTAATTATGTATCGATTCTATTATGACTTCTTTAATTTTGATTTGTGGAATGTGATTTAATATTTCATTATGTAAATGAATTTGTGTTCCATAGATCATTGGCCATAAGAGGGTTATGATTGTCAAAGTTAATATTCTAGAGGCATAGACTTTGTTTTTATGTTTATGTTTATGTTATGTTGAAATGCATCATGATGTGCTTGTAAAGTCCTTCATGCATGTTGTGAATCATTTATTTGTATTGAGCTTGTAATAGGTTATTATGTTGGATTTTGATGTTGGGGAGACAATGGTAATTGTAAAGAAGAGTATGTGGGTTAGGGATTGCTTCACTTGGAAGCTATGGGCAATGAATTGTGATTTTTGTCCTTGTGATTAAGTTGTATGCAAGAAGGTAAATGCATTGCATTGTTTACGTATATTTGTCATTATGATGGTAATTGTCTTAAATAATGTTTTGGGCTTTGAGTAATTGTTGATGGAATCTTATGCATGTTCTCAGGATGGGTTGATGATGTACTTGAGATGTGTACATAAGGGTTTTATCTTTGTACCACTTACTTGTACTTTGGTTGTGATTTGTGGGCAAGATGGTTCATGCCTTGCTCAGGATTTATGTTACTTCTGATTTTTGTTTAGGGTACAAGAAGGTTGAACCTTGTTTGATGTTTTGGGTCTTCTAGAATCAGATAGGGGAGTGGCTTTCAATGTGGGGCTAGTACCCAAAGTGGCTGTCAGGGTAACCCATTGAAAGTTGGTAATCAGGTGATAACTTAATAATAAATGAGTTAAGGGGTTGGGTAGTTTTCACACTAAACAAGATAATTGTATGCCTCATCCATGCCTGTAGTGCTAGTTCAGACTAAGGATGGGATGAGAAGGCCTAGTTGGCAAGAGCAACTTCCTTGTCATCATGAAAGGAATGTTGGTTCCACATGTGTCACCCTATGGGGCCAACGTCTAGTGAGAGACTATCAGGGTAACCCATGTCAGGGCCATGCGATGACACTCTCCCTACTACAACCTAGCATTCCCTAGTTATGCTCTTCCCTTTTGTTGTGTGATTGCTTCTGGAAGTATTGTTGAGTCACTTGTGATATTGATCCATGTTGTATTGGGGTCTTGTGTAGTTTTTAGGCATTGTCTACCTGACTGTTCATGTCGTGGGACCTTATTGTTATCTCCTAGCATGGGGGGTGGACCTCAGGGTTCCACATGGTTGGGTGGTTGTGAATTTTCTCCATTGACCTCTTTGCTATTGTTCAAGTACATGAGGATTTATCACCTGTATCGGATCACTACTCTTGTTGAGTTTGATGAGACATATACTTATTTTTTGTATATCAGATGATTCATGTGCCATTATATTGATGTATACACTTTTATGTATTTATGAAGTAGCATAGTTGACACTGTAATGATGTAATCATTTGTAAAGATGAATTTAAACATATTTGTATTCTTATATGCAAGATCTTGATGTTCTTATCTGACGTTATTTTATGATAGGAATATATGTGATGTTTCCTTCGATGCATCAAGGTTTTTGGATGAACTTTGGTTGCTAATTAGATTATGTTCGTAATTTCATAATGTAGTCATGTTATCACTAGAGATTGATGCTTAACTTAGATATAATGTGATTATATGATTACATTTCGTTATTACTTCTTCTGTTTAAAAAAATAGATTTTTGCCCTTCTGTATTGCATAGTTAATGTTATCTCTAGGGTTTTGTGGCAGGGCCTTACATTTGGTATTAGAGGCAAGTTTAAACACTAGGTACTCTGGGTTTATATGAGCCTATTATGTTGTCCTAGTTGTTTAGATTATGTAGATCATGTTTTCCCTTTTGTGTCTTCATCACCTAACAACCTAAGGTTGTCCCTAGGTGGTGTTTGTGTGAGAAGATGCCTAGAGGTCGATGTTGTGTCGGGATTTAAGATCTCTACCCTTATCTTGTTGTAGGCTTCTAGGTGTAAGCCTGATCCTAGGGGGGAGGATGTAGTGTCCCTAATTTCATTTTCTATTAGTTGTTCTATTTAGACATTATGACATCTTGGATGTACTGTTTGATGATGATGCTTATTGATGATGATCTATTGCTATTATGATATTGTATGTTTATATTATGATTGCTTATGAACTCAACTAATTATGTGGATCAATCTTATCGTGTGCTTTATGTGTATATGATGATGCTTTTACCTAGCTATTTAGTTACTAATGAGCATGCATGATGTGGTTACTTGTTGATGTGATTGGTGGAAGGGTCAGTGTCGCATTACTCATGCGTGAGTACCCTGCTATGCTACGATTCTCTTCCATGGTGTGTCTGATTGGATGATTATATGTATATATATATGCTCAAACATTTCATTTGTTGTAACTTGTAGGTACTTGGCATTGACTCCACCTAAATCGATAGGGTTGAGCATACCTTAAACTCAATGTAGAATAGATAATCAGAGATGACATAAGGTCCCTTAGTTTATCATAATCCTTGAAGAGGATGAGTTTTCATGTCTTAGGATATGTCAGTCTGGTCAATTGTGCATGACAGTTAGTCTCCTGTGTTGAGGTATTGTTTGGTCGTGTTTGGGTCATCTGTTGTTCATTAGTGTGTAATCGTTTGATACTATTTGGTATGTGGGTTTTCAGGTTGTAGTTGTGTGATTATTGTTTTGGTTATATTGCATCATTAAAATAGAATTATAAGTCCACCTTGGTAAATAAATAATAACATTATGAGGCAAATAAGTGTTCTAAATAGAGAATATAATTGATAATTTATATATATACAAAAATAATAGTATTTAAGAAAATATTATATTATGTGGAAGTGTTTATAAATTAAAAGTAATTGTGGGTATGGATATAAAATATTCTATTTCCAATTTAAGGGTAATAAATAAGTAAATATGGGTGTCAGGAAATCTGGTATGATATATTTCAAATAAATTAATTTGGAGTAGTGGCTTGGGGAAATGAGAATTAATGGTAGTAGTAGTGGATGGCCTGTAATGGGAAGAAATTTATTATTTTTCCTATTTTATTTTTTTGGGAGGAAGGCATATATTTTCAGGACTTTTCTGGGGTTTGGGGGGAGGGTTTTCTAGATTTTTGAAAAGATTGGTGAATTGGGTTTTGGGGAAGAAGCAACAATCATGTGGAATCTTTGATTTATTGAGCACTGAATTGAGGTTCTTTTATTTTGAAACTTGTTTCTATTATTCTTTCCATTATATTGATAAAGAGTCATTATGTGTGTGTTCTAGCTGCATTCGATTCTCTATAAAATGGCTTTGTTTTATCCATGTAAATCAAATAGAATAAATTCATTTTCTACCAGAAATCTTCTTAGTTTCTCTATCCTGAACAAGCTTCAAACCTTACCTCATATTCTCCTGTTCGCATCTACATAGAGAGCTAAGGAACGAGTCTTATCTGTGCTACATATGCAATAATTAATTATACCAGTAATGTTGTCAATCCTCCTATGTCCATATTCATATGTGACCTCCAGACTCCAAGAAAATAGAACCGCCTTTTATGTAAATCACCTTCTATGCTTATTGCCTTCCATGCATATCGATCAGCCTTTTAGGTATGATAATCGGCCTCTGTGTATATTGATAGGGGTTCTGAGAAGAAATCTCAGCATATCTGAAACAAGCCTCTATGAAGATCAAATGGCCTTCCATATAATTCAATCAGTCTTCTATATATTTCAATCGACTTTCTTCATATTTCCTAACGGAGTTTAGAAATTTTCTTAGATGAAACTTCAGATCTTTTATATTGGTTCACTCCTTATGGGAACCACAGAATTTCTCTCAATGGACTAACTTCTCTCTATGTGTTTCATCCATAGCAACAACCTGGTAATCACATCATCCTCGCTGATTACACACACCCTGCATTGTGTAATCTGCAATTGTTGCATCTTTTGTTATTTCTTTCTCATTCAAACTATGAGTAATTCTCTCCAAGCAATCACGAGTAGTCATAATGCATTAAGGGTCCTCTGTGAATGAAGTTTATACTGCATTGCTGCACGCACCATGATACCAAGAAAAGTTTTCAATGTTAGTTTAAATCGAACCTTTCAACTTTTTCTAAGGTATTCTTCCATAGACATAGCGCCATCACTAGATTTCCTCTTATACATGCTAATTATTTCAGCTTTTGAGCCATGCTTCTTGCCTGAGTTCCATTTAACTGTCTCTTTTGAGTGTTTCTATTATTAAGCTTTTGGTTTTAGCGTAGACTGTACTGAGTTGATTTTATCTGCCTTGCTTTTGCTAGAAAGTTTTTAAAGCCTTTTAAACAAATCCTCGTTGCATCTTCCTGCAATCATGTGGATCTAAGACCACATTTACAAAGGTATTTTTTCAAACTATGCTCACACCTTGTCTATAAAGTTGTCTAGTAGGGCGTTTACAATTTGTTATGCTCACTAGAGTTATTTCTTTTATGTTGGATAAGGTCACAGTTTTGATTACTTTAGCATGAAAGTTTCTCAAGTCCATTATGCGCTCTTATGGACAGATGCATGCCAGATATACATTTTAGTTTTTAGAAGTTTCTAAGGCCTTTCAAATTCATTTAGTTCATTGTCTCTTCATTTGTAGTTTGTTTAGGAAGTTTCTAAACCCTGTCTAATATCACCGCGTAGGTGTTGAAGCATGTTACTGTCTAAACTCGTCCATTTACCCTTCTTTCTTTTTATATAAACCATGTGTATATCATAATGAGGATTGCACTATGTTTATGCATTTCATTTCAGTTTAGGTTAAAGTTTGTGGTTGCCTTAAGATATTTCATTCCCTGTACTTGGTACACATCTAAATCTAGAGTTTTGTCATTTTAAATTAAATGATTATGTATTATGAGCACATTAAGCCTTCCCATGTCTTGAGTGTATTCCCATTCTCTAGTCATCATCTCTAAAATTTCATCATTCCTAATGCATTGAATCCATTATACTATGCTTATAGTAGGAAATATGTGTAAAGTATATCTCTTGGGTTATTTTGTTCTCCCAATTGACTTTCCTTATATAAAATGTTCAAAATTAGAATGGTCAGATAGTTAAATTATCTACGCTACTGTAGAAGTTATTACATTTGATGCGAAATGCCAAAATCTAGTACATTCTTGTTTATAAACAAGCAACACATATTCGTTAGTTAGTAAATGAGAAATAAGTGTTACCCAATGATCCATCATTTTCATTATTGTTGTCCTTATTACTATTATTATTATTATTATTATTACTTCAAAGTTGAAATGGTTCTAATTAATATTATTATTGAAATAGTTGTCTTATTTTTTAATAGAGTAATAGAATCATTATAGAATTAATTATTGAAATTTAATTGACTAGAATATAGGAAAAATGGAATTATATTTCATAGAAGCAAAATAGAAATTAGTAATACGGATGATTATTAGTTAATTTGAATAAATGAAAATCATTATGATTGTATTTTATCGTTGATAAATGTTATTAATTATGTATCGATTATATTATGACTTCTTTAGTATTGATTTATGGGATGCGATTTAATATTTCATTATGTAAATGAATTTGTGTGCCATAGATCATTGGCCGTAAGAGGGTTATGATTATTGAAGTTAATATTCTATAGGCATAGACTTTGTTTTCATGTTTATTTTTATGTTATGTTGAAATGCATCATCATGTGGTTGTAAAGTCCTTCATGCATGTTGTGAATCATTTATTTGTATTGAGCTTGTAATAAGTTATTGGGTTGGATTTTGATGTTGGGGAGACAATGGTAATTGTAAAGAAGAGTATGTGGGTTATGGATTGCATCACTTGGAAGCTATGGGAAATGAATTGTGATTTTTGTCCTTATGATTATGTTGTATGCAAGAAGGTAAATGCATTGCATTGTTCACATATACTTGTTGTTATGATGGTAATTGTCTTAAATGATATTTTGAGCTTTGAGTAATTGTTGAGGGAATCTTATGCATGTTGTCGGGATGGGTTGATGATGTACTTGAGATGTGTACATAAGGGTTTTAGCCTTGCACCACTTACTTGTACTTTGGTTGTGATTTGTGGGTAAGATGGTTCATGCCTTGCTCAGGATTTACGTTGCTTCTAATATTTGTTTAGGGTGTAAGAAGGTTGAACATTATTTGATATTTTGGGTCTTCTTGATGCAGATAGGGGAGTGGCTTTCAATGTGGGGCTAGCACCCAAAGTGGTTGTCAGGGTAACCCATTGAAAGTTGGTAATCAAGTGATAACTTAATAATAAATGAGTTAAGGGGTTGGGTAGTTTTTACACTAAACAAGATAAATGGATGTCTCATCCATGCATGTAGTGCTAGTTTAGATTATGGATGGGATGAGATGGCCTGGTTGGCAAGAGAAACTTCCTTGTCCTCACAAAAGGAATGTTGGTTCTACATTTGTCACCCTATGGGGCCAACATATAGTGAGAGACTGTCAGGGTAACCATAGATGGGGGCCAACGTCTAGTGAGAGGCTATCAGGGTAACCCATGTCAAGACCATGCGATGACAATCTCCCTACTGTAGCCTAGCATTCCCTAGTTATGCTCTTCCATTTTGTTGTGTGATTGCTTCTAGAAGTATTGTTGACTCACTTGTGATATTAATCCATGTTGTATTGGGGTCTTGTGTAGTTCTTAGTCATTGTCTACCTAATTATTCATGTCATGGGACCTTATTGTTATCTCCTAGCATGGGGGGTGGACTTGAGGGTTCCACATGGTCAGGTGGTTGTGCATTTTCTGCATTGACCTCTTTGTTGTTGTTCGAGTGCATGAGGATTTATCACGTGTAGCGGATGACTACTTTTGTTGAGCTTGATGAGACAAATACTTATGTTTTGTATATCAGATGATTCATGTGCCATTATATTGATGTATACACTTTTATGTATTCATGAAGCAGCATAGTCGACACTATAATGATGTAATCATTTGTAAAGAAGATTTTAAACATATTTGTATTCTTATATGCAAGATCTTGATGTTCTTATCTGATGTCATTTTATGATAGGAATATATGTGATGTTTCCTTTGATGCATCTAGGTTTTGGATGAACTTTGGTTGCTAATTAGATTATGTTCGTAATTTCGTAATGCAGTCATGTTACCCCTAGAGATTGATGCTTAACTTAGATATAATGTGATTATATGATTACATTTCGTTATTACTTCTTCTATTTAAAAAAAAATTGCCTTTTTGTACTACATAGTTAAGGTTATCTCTAGGGTTTCGTGGTGGGGCGTTACAATGCAGGTGTCTTTTCAGGCAGGATGTTCCTTGTCTTTTGGTTCATTTGCACTGCTACTACTATTCATAGTTGTCTGAGTGATTGTGCTAATTTTAGGACAATCTTTGGGTTATTTTATTGTTACAAGCCTGATTCTAAAAGTTTTTCTTTTGTTTCCCATTTTCCTGGCATGAGATAAATCAGTGTAGAGAGAAGATGACTTATTTGGTTTACTTTGGTATGTATATGCAGTGCTAAGGGGATTCAACTTATGATTTGTTCTGATATTTCTATACTAAATGGGATTTGGCATGAGTGTGCAAATTTCATAATTATAAAATGCAAAAGGATTTGTTGTAATAGAGGCTATATCTCTAGTAATGTTGGGTTGGGTTAACTTTGAAACATTAAGCATTTTCAAGCATCAAGGGTTTTTGATCTTAAAGAAAGATGAAGCTATACATTTAGGAAGAATTTGTCAAGCATAATGTTTTCTTGAAGTAAGCAGCTATAGTTTGTGTGAATAGAATTTGCATACTTATTCAATTTTCATGGAATTTAAAAAAAATGCTTGGTTAATTTGTATTTTCTCTGAATGTAATTGCATTTTTTCTTCAAAATATTTCAACTATCAGCAAATTCATTACGCAAATTTCATGCAACTGCTAGTTGTAATCCTCTAGCATTGATTAAGACATAATAATCAGAAAGGTTCCTTTACCTTCCCACAATGGGCATATCACGTTCAATTCCATATAGGAATGATGTTTGTCATCAATGTGAATTGGACTTGACCAGAGAAAGGAAAGAAAGTGATGTTGCAGCGGGCTAAACTTGTTTGAGACGACGAAGAAAAAATCAAGAAAAATGTATGGATAGACTGTCAATTATGAAGTCTGATTCTGAAGGACTACTACGAACTACTACGAACTTAACAGATAGACTGTCGGTTATGAACTCTGATTCTGTCTACCACTAATAGATGATAGCGTAGCCCAATAATCACTAAAGTTCAAAGTTTTCCATTCAGGCCTGGAATCTTATCTTGTAGCTTTGCTGTACGATTATTCCATGGGTAGAGGACCACCCATGATGCTGGACATCTTCGAAGGTAGCCACTCTCAACTCTCACAAAACTTACATTTTTTCATACTAGATAATTTTTGGTATATTCCTAGCAATAAACAATCAGACGGTAATTCTAAGACAAGATATGATCTCGGAAAAAATCAACAAGAAAATAACTTCAGCAAGAGGGGTATAAACTTTTTATCTTCACTATATATCAAAATATAATGCAATATAATAATAAATCGTTTGAATATAACTTAGAAAGTTGGATGACAAACAACAAGAATTTGCACAAACTTCAATTATTTGTTATATTCTCAAAACCTTGCTCCAATGTGACATAGGTATGGAAATCATTTGCTCCATGAGGTAAACATGAGCGCTAACACTTGTGCAATGCTCTAACTTGATTGATGTTGTATATGATGAAATTGGAATGCACAAAAGAGATCAAAAAATTAAAGACTCAAATCCAAACTCAATTATAACCTCAAGGAATGATCAAAAAGTATAACCATAATCAAATAAATGCATAAACAATCACAAGAAGTTACCAATTGACTTTTGAGATGGATTTGGCTCTGATTTTATAGATTGATGGCCTATGGCATGGTTTTCTTGAGGCTTTTGTGGATTTTTTGCTTTATATGTAGTCAATGTGTGCATTTGTTGCCCATGATTAGGAATTAGAGGGGATTGAAGGGAATGGGATGTGTGGATGGAGGGATGAGTGTGCTCATGGATAAAGGGAATAGGAGATTTAAGGATGGGAATATTATTAGTTGGAAGGATTGGAGGAAGATTGGATGGAGGGAGATGTATGATCACATGCTTTTGTGAATGGTATGATGATGGAGGAGGGATGGTGACATATGACTTGGAGGTGCGATGAGGTGCACCAAGTTTTGGATTGGAAAAAGTAACTCTAGAAGGTGTGTCCAGGTGGTACCAACATCTATGGATTATTTTTCTTTGGATGTAAAACCAAGACCATGCACTTGTGGATGGATGGTGACATGGATGGGCTACAAGATGCCTTGTTCATAAAGGCCTAAACCTTTGCCTTGATATTTCATGTTTTGGAACATACTATATGCGATGGGATGTTTGTTGTTTTGGAAACAAGATGAGAGTCCATTATTAGATGGAGAAGGTGTGGTGGTGGAGGAAGTTTGTTCCTCTCTGACAAGAGAACCACCACAAATGAAGGTTTTGGGTCCATGGGGATAGGATAATGGATTTGGAATGGGGTCAATAGGAGATGGTGGAGGATCAATAGGGGATGATGGGGGATCAATATGACAGAACGTAGGATTGGGCAAAGGATGACTTGGGATGCTTGTATCTTGACTAACATTATGTTCATTAAGATGGGGGATCCAAGTAATTTATTTGATTGTCAATGTTTTTTGGGGGACCAAGTGTCTTATCCTAGGAAGGGGATGCTGTGGATGAATAGATACGAGTAATTTGGATATCTTGCTCATGGATGGGTGAAGTGATAATCTCTAGCTCATGTAATGCATAAAATTTATTAAGAGGATATGTTGAAAGGCACAACACAACTGAGAGGGGGGGGATGAATTAGTTGTAACAAAAACTTTAACTTCTTTAACCAAAAATCACATTCACATTCATTTGCTTTAACTCATTAAATTTTTATACAGATTAAACATGAATTGCAGAATCAAAACATGGACACATCAACACCATTCACACATGAACACCAAATTTTTACGTGGAAAACCCTAAACAGGGAAAAACCATGGTGAGTGTTAGCTCACAATATAATATGTAGGAATAATACCAAAAATCAGAGAGGCTCACTGCAAGGGGTGGCTCACTGCCAAGGGGTGGCTCACTCCCATGAACTGAGATAGTAGCATCTACAACATGCCCGAGTTCAATTCCATTGAAGTGCAATATTTCTTCTCCTTCGCCGCCTTCTTCACACACACACACATACACACACACACTTATCTTCACATCTTTTCACAATCACACATCACTCATGACTTCATTACATATATTTATACAAGTCATTAACCTTGGAATATACATCAAGGTCAGCATTACAATCTACAACCATTGGAACAATCTCCAAGTTTGGCATACATATATAAATCAAATTAGGACTAGACCTAAACAAACTTGCGGACTAAATGAATGAAAGAGGAACACTTCATGCCTTAGCTCAAACTCAAATGCCTCTTCACATTCTACAACATGCTTCTACAATTCAAGAAACACATCTGCAAAGAATGTTATCATCCAAGTCAACCAAACTGGTGCAATCATCAAGAACAATTTGAACACACGCTTCCAAGAGCTTCACTACAACTTGTGGATCAAGGACACACCTTTAATGCATTCATGGGACATCCACAAACATCATAGAATCATTTGTAAACTAGCAAATCCAACAACAACAAATCTCAACACATATCAGTTAAAGATAGATCATAGACTGGTCTCAATCAGACACTGTCAAACTCTGCTAATCAAAAACTTGTAACCTTTCTTAAAGATAAATCATAAGCCTTTGATAGATTTAATATGTTTAGGTCTATGGTTGAGAAGGAGAGTGGTCTGGCAATTAAATGTTTAAGATCAAATAGAGGTGGATAATTTACGTCCAATGAGTTTGCAGAATACTGTGAAAGTCACGGCATAAAAAGATAGTATTTCACCCCTAGAACACCACATCAGAATGGCATTGTGGAAAGGAAAAATAGAACAGTAAAAGAAATGGCAAGAACAATGTTGAATGAGGAAAATTTACTTGATGTTTATTGGAGAGAGGCAATACACATAGTAGTGTACATATTTTGAATAGAGTACAGCTAAGGGTAAATGCTGACTAGATGTCGTACAAATTATGGCATGGCAAATCTGTGACAATCAAATATTTTAGGGTGTTTGGTAGCAAATGCTACAACAAAAGAGATGAAGATGGCCTTAGAAGCTTAGATTCTAGATGTGATGAAGGCAATTTTCTGGGATATTCTAGCAGATCCAAAGCATATGAGTGCTATAATAAGAGACTGCATAAAACTGTAGAAAGTGCTAATGTCAGGGTAGATGAGAATGAGCGACATCTAACACAAAACAAAGACAACTGCTCAGATGGATTAGCTATATTAGAAGTAGAATAAGATGCTACTGTTAAAGAAGAATCTGAAGAGACAACTAGTAAAGTACCTACTCATTTTTTGCAAAAAGAACATCCTGAACAATAGATAATAGGAGATAAGACTGAAGGAGTTCAAACTAGAAGAAATATGGAAAAGTCAAATGAAGAGATAAATTTCTCATTACTATCTAAGATTGAACCTAGAACATTTATTAATGCTAGTGAGGATAAAGGATGGATCAATGCCATGGAAGATGAGCTCAATCATATTGAGAAAAATCAGACTTGGGAAATGGTTCCAAGACCTGTAGATAAGAACGTGATAGGCACAAAATGTGTGTTTAAAAACAAGCTGAATGAGGATGGAGAAGTCATGAGGAACAAAGCACAATTAGTTTGTAAAGGATACACATAGGTTGAAGGCATAGATTTTGAAGAAACATTTTCACCTGTAGCAAGATTTGAAGCCATTAGGATGTTTTTGGTATTTTCTATATATAAGAACTTCAAATTTTATCAAATGGATGTTAAATCTGCATTCTTGAATGGGAACCTTAATGAAGAAGTCTATATTGAGAAACCTAAAGGATTTTAGCTATTAGAGAAAGAAGATTATGTTTGTAGACTGAAAATGGCTTTGTATGGTCTAAAACAGGCCCTAGGGCTTGGTATTCTAAGCTAGATAATTACCTCCAACAGCAAGGATTCAGAAAAGGATGTGTAGATAGCAACTTATACTTCAAATCAAAATGTGAGCACATGTTGATTGTTGTTGTGTATGTTAATGAAATTATTTTTGGTCGTAGTGATGACAAGATGAGCAAGGAATTTGTTGATCAGATGCAGAAAGAGTTTGAAATGTCCATGCTTGTAGAACTTTCTTTCTTTCTTTCTTGGTTTACAAATATCACAATTAGACCTAGGCATATTTATATCCCAAACCAAGTATGTAAAGGAAATGATCAAGAAGTTCAAGATGGAAGACTGTAAGCTTGTGAGTACCCCCATGACGACAGGATGCAAGTTGAGCAAGAATGATGAAACACCAGATTCAGATCAGACTATGTATAGATCAATGATATGTAGCTTGTTGTACCTAACTTCATCCAGACCACATATCATGCAAGTAGTATGTATGTTGGATAGATTTTAAGATGCTCCTAAGGAATCACATGTTCAAGCTATGAGGAGATTTTTCAGGTATCTGAAAGGTATTGTGGATTATGGATTATGGTATCCTCAAGATAATGATTTTACTTTGACAACATATATAGATGTCGATTGGGAAGAAAGTATAGATGACAGGATAAGCACCAGTGGTGGATCTTTCTTCCTTGGTGATAGGATGGTATCATGGTCCAACAAGAAGTAAGATTCAATTAAATTGTCCATTACTGAAGGAAAATATGTTGTTGTTGTTTCATGTTGTATACAAGTTTTATGGATGAAGTAGACAATCAAGGATATAAAGGTGGAGTTAGATGATCCTATTTCCATTCTTTATGATAATACAAGTGTAATCAATATCTCAAAGAATCATGTGATGCACTCAAGAACAAAGCACATCTCCATTAAATATCATTTCTTGAGGGAAAATGTTGTAGATTAGGAAGTAAAGTTGGAATATGTCCCCACAAAAGATCAAATTACAGACATCTTCATGAAGCCACTTGCTAAGGATACTTTTGAATATCTCAGGTGGAAGCTAGGAGTTATTGCTCCTTCTTCTCACAAGTAGAAGTGCAACTATGACAACTGTGTAGGGAGAGCAACTCAAGGCATATCTCTCATTCCTATTCTGGATAGTGACTACCTCTCACAGGGAGTAGGTAGTTGAATGGTAGTTTTGCTATCAGTAAGGAGGTTGTTTACCTCCCTTTTCCATTGATGACTGTTTAGAGGTGAAAATGGGGAATTAAGGTAAAAGACTTCAAGTTGGACCACACTTTCACACACTAAAACATTAGGGAAGAAAGGAATAAGTTTAGGGATAAACTACCGATTTCCTAGGTTCCATTTTTTTGCTAAATTATGTTTGTACAAATGTTTCGAACAAGTTTTTACAAGCTAGTATCATTCACTAAACATGAAACCCTAAATTATCAATCAGACTGTAATAACTAAATTTTTGATACAGATACAGATGAAATAATGTAGAAATACATAGAACACAGTAGAGAGAAAATGTACCTAGAAATAGAGGATCTGATGGACTAGGGCCCTAGGGGTAATGTCCTAGAAATTCTTGCCTATCAGAATCTTCTGTACCAGTGATCTAACAATCTTTAGAGGCTTCCAGATCTTAGAGAAATCACCTAGTTGGACTAGGGCGTTAGGGGCAATGTCCTAGAAATTCTTGACTGTACAAATCTTCTGTACCAATGATCTAACAATCTTCAGAGGCTTCTAGATCTCAGATAAATCACCTAGTTGGACTAGGGTGCTAGGGGCAATGTCCCAAAAGTCTCGCAATCTTAGAATTTGAAACTCTGTGACAAATGTGTCTACAATACCCATCTTCCTATTACTCCTTTCTACCAGATCTCGACAAGTTCAACCTGCACATACAAAAGGAGGAGAAAGATGGTTGTGGCTATATAGGAGCTTGCATTAGTCAAGCCCCATTTTTGGTATTCCTACCTCAACAATAGCCAATGATAAAGATCTATAGATGTGTGTGCTCATCTAACAAATGTGTATACAGAAATATAAAACCCTAGATGACTCAAGTATCAAGGAAAGATCAATAATTTGCTTCGCTCAATGAACAAACACAACTTCACCTCAAGGAGATGAAAGCAATGAAGACTTGCATGAACTAGAAGGTGAGGCATCCATATCCATGGAGGATTTCCAAGCTCATGTTGCAAATGTGTGCCTGATGTGTTGTCATTGATGTCAACATATCCTTCTATTAGAGATAGTGAAGACAGTGCAGGAGATTGATTAGTATTCCCAACAGGATGAAGATAAGTGTATGTAGAGGATCATCTAAGGTTGCTCCAGTCAATATTTGAGAGGTCTGCAAGAAGATTTGGTGAACTATGGCCTTCTAAGTAGAATAGGTTTTTGCAGTTGTTCAGTGGTGACAGAGTGACAAGAAGTTGGTCTGGATTGCTCCGGTATGAGCATATTATGATTTAAGGATCTAGAAGCATGTCTAGGATGTTGGTGTGTTCCCCCAACTCGAGTGGTTCATGGTTTGGAGGTCTACAAGCAATCTTTCTAGTGTGATAGTCATGGCAGTGTGTGTTCTTGAGGTTTAGTGTGAAGATGCAAGTGATTCTGATGATATAAAGTAGTGCGGTTGTTCCTTATTGATTTCATTCTACTTGTGGTGATCTCTGGATGGTGTGCTTGTTGTGTTGGTGGTCCACATTGACAAGTAAGCTTGTGGTTGAAGATTTCCTCCTAGGTGTTGATGTTCTTTCCAGTCTTGGCTGACTGGATGCCTAATGTGTGTTGTGGATGATCTAAGCAAAGTTGTATGAAGTGTGGCATGTTGATCGAAGATGATTTGGGTCCTAGTTGTGTTTGAACGACAACCTAGTGATTCACATTTAGTATTTTGTATTGTAATTGAAATTATTTGTAATGTTTGTAAGGCCGACTTTGATCTTCATTCTAAAGTCGATGTCATGTATAAATAAGTGAATCGAAGTCATGGAAAAGTCAGAATTGGAGAGAATATGTGGATGTAGGGAAGAAGTGTTTAGGGGCAAAGCAGAGATGTGTTTGGAGCTTAAAAGGAACCGATCTTTGGCATCGTGAAGATGTTTTTTCTCAATTCAATCTTTCTGTGATAACTCTTGTGAATTTTCTATAGTCAGTGAGACTCTTGGAGTAGTGAGCTCTAGGGCAATACACCCTGAAGGCATGTGCCTTCCCCATTCTTATTCTTTTAATATAGAATAATCTCTGTGGGTTAACCCCCACCATGGTTTTCCCTTAACCGAGTTTCCACATAAAAATCACGGTGTTATCTATGTTGTTTATGTTTTTGCTCTTGTGTTATTGTTTCATGCTTTCATGATACTATCATTAATCAGTTTATAAGTGATAAAGAAGATTAATTGTAGAAAAGTTAAAGAGTTTGTGACAACCAATTCACCCCCCCTCTTAGTTTTCTACCCTAATTCCAACAATTGGTATCAAAACTGGTTCCTCTGAAAGAAGCTTGACTACTTGAGGTGATCCAGGATGTCAACATACAAGAAGGACAGTTCGAGATTTGATGGAACAAATTATTCTCTTTGGAAGAGTTGCATGGAGTGTCATCTGCAATGCATGGGTGATCCTTATTAGTTGATAACTAAGGATGAGTATAAACCTCCACCAAATGGTCCTACAACTCTAGATCAGATCAAAGATGCTGAAAATAACATTCAGGCTAAGGAAGCATTGTTGAGTGCCCTGACTGATACTAAAATGACAAATGTCTTGGAACTGAAGACTACTCATGAAATCTAGAAGAAATTGGAGACTCTATATGAAGGTGGCAAATATGTCAAATGTGCTAAGTTGCAGAGCCTAAAGGGAAAATATGAAAGTCTGAGGATGAGCGAAGATGAAAACATCTCTTCCTACATGCTAACGGTGAATGAGCTTGTGAGTAGTATTAGAAGTGTTGGTGGAAAATTGGAAGAGTCAGAGATTGCTGGTAAAGTGCTCATATCCTTACCTAATGCATACAAGATAAAGTTACTGCTATTGAGGAAATCATGACTGTGGTGGATGTCACAAGGGATTAGTTGGTTAGTAATATTTCAACCTTTGAAATGAGTGAGTTTGGTGACTCTCTTCCTAAATCATAATTTGCATTCAAGGCCACTATTTCTAGAAAAGTAAAGATATGATCCAGGTGAAAGCTCTTTAAGAGGACTAAATAGATTTGAGAAGGCAAGGAAAGATCTTGAAAATGAAGAATCTGAGCTTAAAGAACTTGAAGCTCTATTTTCCAAAAGGTTACCAAGAGGATCTGGTAAGTATGAAGGAAAGTTTCCTTTCAAATGTTTTGCTTGCAATAAGATAGGTCATTTTGCTTCAAGGTGTCCAGAGAGGGTTTCAAAGCCAAACCATAATAGACCTAGGTTTGAGAAAAAGTGTTACTAAGTCCAAGAAGCTACTGAAGAAGGAGTCAGAGATGATGAATCCGATAAGGAAAATACCTCTGATAATGAATGGGTGTTCATTGCTATTAAAGAAGAAGATTCGGTGCCTACTAAATCTATTGGTTGTGTGAATGTGGAAAGTGCCTTAGCTGCTCAAGTTGAAGAGAAGGATGAATGGGTGACTGACAGTGGGTGTTCTCATCATATGACTAGTGATAAAAGTAAGTTTGTGAGTTTGGAAGGATATGAAGGTGGAATTGTGAAGTTTAGAGACAACTCATATGGCAAAATCTGTGGTAGATGATCTATTTCTTTTGATGGTAAGAATAACACTAATGATGTTCTATATGTGGAAGGATTGAAACATAATCTTCTTAGTGTTGGACAGTTGGTTGGGAAAGGATATGATCTTCAGTTCAAGGATGGAAAATGCAGAATCTTGGGAAGCTCCAAAACTGAGATTGCATCTGGTACACAAACTAGAGGTAACATCTTTCATTTGAGTGGTTCTGGTAAAAGTTGTTTGATTTCTTAGATTGATCAAAGTTGGTTATGGCATAGGATATTTTGTCATGTGAACTTCGATAACATTGTTAAGATAAGTACTACTCTGGCTGTGAGATATCTTCCAAAACTTGTGAAACCTATTGATAGCATGTGTAAGGAATGTCTGATGGGGAAATAGGTTAGAGTTACATTCAAAAGTAAAGAACAATCTTCAAATGGTTTGTTGGAACTTGTGCACACTAATTTGTGTGGTCCTGCTAAAGTTAGGAGTCTACAAGGAGACAGATACTTCATGTTGCTGATTGATGATTACTCCCGGATGGTGTGGATCACTTTCTTGAAAGAGAAGTCAGAGGATTTTGACAAATTTAAGGTGTTCAAGGCTAAATTGGAGAATGAGATTGGCACGAAGATAAAGTGTCTAAGATCTGACAGAGGTGGAGAGTTTACTTTCAGTAAGTTCAATGCATTTTGTGGAAAGCATGGAATAAGAAGATAGTTATCTTCTCCTAGGACTCCTCAGCAAAATGGAGTTGTGGAAAGGAAGAATTGGACCATTGAAGAGGCTGCTAGAACCATGATGATGGAGGCAAAAGTTCCATAATCCTATTGGAGAGAGGCTATGAGTACTGTTGTCTACACTCTTAATCGAGTGCAGATCAAAAGAGATACTAGTAAGACACCTTATGAATTGTGGTTTGGTAATGTTCCTACTGTGAAATATTTTAGAGTTTTTGGTAGTAAATGCTATATCAAGAGAGATGAGGATCTAAGAAAGTTTGATGCAAGATGTGATGAAGGAATATTTTTGGGTTACTCTAACCATAGCAAGGCTTACCGGTGCTTCAACAAGAGGTTGAAAAAGATTGTTGAAAGTGCTACTGTCAAGGTTGATGAAAGCAATGAAAGACCTTCCAGGTCTTGTGGATATGAATTAGACAAGAAGAATGGAAGTTTAATTAAAGAAAAGCAAGTTCAAACTCAGACTCAGACTATTCTAGAGAATTCAATGGTTCAAGAAGCTAGTGCAGATATTGAAGAATAAGTTCAAGAAATTCCCAAAACTCCTAGGTATGTAAGGTTGAATCATTCTAAAGATTAGATTATAGGAGATAAAAACAAAGGTGTTCTAACTAGAAGAAAAGATTCTCACAAACAAATGGAGTATTTTTTGATTTCAAAGATTGAACCAAAGTCAATGAATGAGGCTTGTAATGATGAGAGTTGGGTAAAAGCAATGGAAGAAGAATTGTTACAAATTGAAAACAATAATACTTGGGATCTTGTTCCTAGACCTGAAGACAAAAATGTAATTGGAACTAAATGGGTCTTTCAAAATAAGTTGAATGAAGATGGTGAAGTTGTGAGAAACAAAGCAAGATTGGTGTGCAAAGGGTATTCTCAAGTAGAAGGAATTGACTTTGAAGAAACTTTTCCTCCTGTGGAAATGATTGAAGTTGTCAGACTATTTATTGCATTTGTTGCTTTCAAGGATTTCAAGGTTTACCAGATGGATGTCAAGTTAGCATTCCTGAATGGAGAGTTGGAAGAGGAAGTCTACATTGAACAACCAGAAGGATTCCAGTTGTCTAATCAAAGAGATATGGTCCACAGGTTGAAAAAAGCATTGTATGGACTCAAACAAGCCCCAGGAGCATGGTATGCAAGATTAGATAAGTATCTACTAAAGTTAGGCTTTAGCAAAGGCACCCTTGACAATAATCTTTATTTCAAGATTAATCATGAATAAATCTTGATTGTTGAAGTGTTGGTTGATGATATCATCTTTGGTGGAAATGAGAGCATGTGTAAGAATTTTGTTGATTAGATGGAAGGTGAATTTGAGATGTCTATGCTTGGTGAAATGAACTTCTTCTTAGGTCTATAAATCATTCAAATAGATAAGGGCATCTTCATATCTCAATCAAAGTATGTGAAGGAGTTGTTGAAAAAGTTTGGAATGGAGGACTCAAAGCCAGTGAGCACTCCTATGGTAACTGGATGCAAGTTGAGTAAGGATGATGATTCTCGTAAGGAAATTCAAAAAAGGTATAGATCAATGATTGGAGGACTACTTTATTTGACTTAGACCAGACCTAATATCATGAATGCAATTAGCCTTGATGCTAGATTTCAAGCCGATCCTAAAGAATCTCATATTGTGGCAGTCAAAAGAACATTCAGATATTTGAAGGGAATAGTTGATTTGGGTCTATGGTATCCTAAGGATGATGATTTTAGTATTCATGCATATACAGATACTGATTGGGCAGGAGATGTGGATGATAGGAAGAGCACTAGTGGTGGTGCATTTTTCTTGGGAAAGAGATTGCTTTCTTGGTTGAGCAAAAAGCAAGAAGCAATATTTATGTCTACTGTAGAGGCAAAGTACATAGCAGTAGCAAGTAATTGCACTCAAGTTTTGTGGGAGAAGTAGATGTTGAAGGATATCCAAATTGTGTTTGAGGAGCCTATTACAATCTTCTGTGATAATTCAAGTGCAATAAATATTTCAAAGAATTTGGTGTTGCAATCAAAGACCAAACACATATCAATCAAGTTTCACTTTTTGAGAGAGAAAGTGAATGAGAATGAAGTTAGATTGGAGTTTGTTCCTTCAGAGGATCAGATTGTGGATATATTCACTAAGCCTCTGCCTAAGGATACTTTTAATTATCTCAGAGGGAAGTTAGGGGTCATTACCCCTCTTGTTCAGAACTAAGGTGCATAAATCCAGTGGAACTCACAGTCATATCTTGTGTTCTGGATTGATGTTAGGAGGCTACTACTTAGGGGCAGTAGTTAGTATGTGATTTTTGGAGTTTAGTCTGAGAAGATGAAGAGTTGATTGCAAATATGTGCACCTTTGCCATTGATGTCAAAGGGGGAGAGAAGTCATGTAAAAAACTTGGGAGTTAGTAGTTGCTAGTGAAAGGGGGAGCAGTGAAGAAAGTGGTTGTAGGTGTGATAAGAAAAAGGGGGAGAAGTTTGTGTCTTAATGGTTGAATAAGTTTTTCACATCATATGTTGCCATCAATAACAAAGGGGGAGATTGTTGCAAATATATGCCTGATGTGTTGTCATTGATGTCAACATATCCTTCTGTCAGAGACAATGAAGACAGTATAGGAGATTGATCAGTATTCCGAGCAGGATGAAGATAAGAGTATATAGATTAAAGGGTTTGTAGAGGATCATCTAAGGTTACTCTAGTCAAGATTTGAGAGGTCCACATGAAGATTTGGCAAAGTTATAGCCTTATGAGTAGAACAAGTTTCTACAATTGTTCAGTGGTGATAGAGTGACAAGAAGTTGGTCCAAATTGGTCTAGTATGAGCATATTATGATCTGCAGATCTAGAGGCATGTCTGGGATGTTGGTGTGTTCCCTCAACTTGAGTGGTTCATGGTTTGGAGGTCCACAAGCAATCTTTCTAGTGTGATAGTCATGGTAGTGTGTGTTCTTGAGGTTTAGTGTGAAGATGCAAGTGATTTTGATGATGCAAAGTAGTGCAGTTATTCCTGATTGATTTCATTGTGCTTGTGGTGGTCTCTAGATTGTGTGCCTATTGTGTTGGTGGTCCGCATTGACAAGTAAGCTCGTGGTTGAAGATTTCCTCTTGGGTGTTGATGTTCTTTCCATTCTTGGCCAACCAGATGCCTAATGCATGTTGTGGATGATCTAAGTGAATTTGTATGAAGCATGGCATGTTGATCGAAGATGATTTGGGTCCTAATTGTGTTTGGCCAACAGCCTAGTGATTCACATTTAGTATTTTGTATTGTAATTGAAATTATTTGTAATGTTTGTAAGGCCAACTTTGATGTTCATTCCAAAGTTGATGTCATGTATAAATAAGTGAATCAAAGTCATGGAAAAGTGGGAATTGGAGTGAATATGTGGATGTAGCGAAGAAGTGTTTAGGGGAAGAGCATAGATGTGTTTGGAGCTTAAAAGGAACTGATCTTTGGCATGGTGAAGATGTTGTTTCTCAGTTCAATCTTTCTGTGATAACTCTTGTGAATTTTCTGTAGTTAGTGAGACTCTTAGAGCAATGAACTCTGGGGTAGTATGCCCTGAAGGCATGTGCCTTCCCCATTCTTATTCTTTTAATAGAGAATAATATTTGTGGTTTAACCCCCACTGTGGTTTTCCCTTAACTAGGTTTCTACGTAAAAATCATGGTGTTATCTGTGTTGTTTATGTTTCTGCTCTTGTGTTATTGTTTCATGCTTTCATTATAATATCATTAATCAATTTATAAGTGATAAAGAAGATTAATTGCAGAAAGGTTAAAGAGTTTGTGACAACTGATTCACCCCCCCTCTCAGTTGTCATCTGGGCTAATTCCAATAGCTAGATGTTTGAGGCTTCAAACCTTGTCCTGGTCATAGGAAAGGTGTACAAACCTTAGGAAGAGAAAGATAGTATCAAGATCTTGATTCCACTGCTAATGATTCAAAACAACCCCCTTTCTCATGCCTTGCAGGATATGTTTGGAAATTCCTAGCTTTAAAAAAACTGATGTACATTTTCTCTTGACAATATTTATTTTCTGACACAACTCATTCAAGTTTCACTTTTTTATGTATTTCAATTTTATGACTTAAGTGTAAATATAGAAGCACCACTAACTAGAGTTTTGCAACTAAAGGGAAGACACTTTGAAGTGTTAACATTCCATTGCAAAATATATGTATTTGAGTTTCCAAAGACAAGACAGTGAAGAATAGTTACAAGGAAATAACCATACGATCTATTTATTTATTACAAGGATATGTGACAAAATATATAAATTCTATGACTACCCACTCACCTCAAGAGCCTAACTTAGCAAAAGAAACACATGCATCAATACTCTATGGTTTGCTAGAAGAAGCCTTTGAGTGACACCACAGGACATTGCAATGCAGAATGCCATGGATCTTAAGAATATCTAAGCAAGCAAATAAAATTATATTTACATTTTTATGAATCATGCAAAGCTTATCCTCTACATTAACTAGAGAAGCCTTGGACATCCCATTTCACAGATGTTTTCCCGTGCCTTGCAAGGGAAGCCATCTATTGTGATAAAAATCATAGCCACTGATCTTGCCGTCAAAATAAGTGAAAAGAACCCCTTTCACTACTGCAGTTTTCTAGTTTAGTTTATTCCATGTTGAAAATAGTGTATGATTGTAAAAACCACCTTGACATATCTAGATACCAAAAAAAGTAAAGGAAAACAGGTTTACAAGCATGTGAATAGGTTTACAAGTACATATCTTGTCAGTTCATTCTTGCGAGACATCAAATTTGTGTAGCAGATCAAATCTATTGCAAACAAGATTGAACATTTGATGCTTGGGATCAACCTTTGTCATTTTTGGGTATGTTTAGACTGTGAGACACTTATTAGACAAAGGCAACAAATTCCTTGATGGAGGTAATCATTTATTGTGCAACATCAACAACATTCATTCTCCATTGGTTTTATAGTTAAATTCCCAAGTATCATTTGCATTTACTTTTTATTCTTAAAAATTTATCTATCTTAGCTTTAATTAATCTAGGTTAATTTGTGTGTACTATTTGTACCTATTTAATTACTTCAAATTGTTTATGTAAAAGCAATTTTATTCTTTTACATATCCCACACCCACTAGGGTTTTGCCTTTGGGTTTTACAATATAAATTGGAGATTCTTAGATTGGATTTTTTTTGAGTGCTATATCTTATTTTTAAATTTTCTCATGGTTTGATTTTCCTCTTTTATTGGTGCACTATTGTCTCCTCTTATTTTGTGATTCATTGTGTGCCCTTTCTTTTCTTCATCCTATCCACCCTTGGAATCACCTTAAGGGTTCCATTTTCATATTTGATTTCTTCACAATTTTTTTATTCTAAAAAGTTGATAGTGCTTCATGTTGATAATTTTTTCTCTCAACCATAGCATTTTGTTTATGCTTGTTTATGTTGGTGTGTAAAAAGGGTTTACCTATGTAGTTTATATTTACCTAGTAATCCTTTTCACATCACATTTGAGCTCACTTAGAGGCCTTTTAAATTTTTGTCTCACCTCATAGGGACTTTATGCATGTCCTTGCACTTATTCCAAGAGTTCCCATATGTGTCATCCATTTTGGAGGGTTAGTCAATTGTCTACTCCTACCTTCCTTTTTCCTTCTTGTCCTACATATACTAGGAGCTCATTGTAATATTTCATTCACTTTGTATGATAGTGTTTGGCATTATTGTGTGCATATTCATTTGTAGAAGTTCTTGGTTTTTGCATTCATCTTATTGTTGCTCTAACATGGTATTAGAGCCATGAATTGTAAATTCCTTCCTATTTTTATTGGATCCTGCACTAAGCCCTGTCAAAAGTGTGTCATGGAGCACTTGCCATTGCAATGTTTCTAACAAGTTGTTTGTATTTGATGTGCATTAGACATTTACTCTAACATAGAAAATATAGTTAAAGCTAATCCCATGGGGGAGACATGTACTAAGAGGACTTGAAAATACCATTCCTCATTGGTTATTCCAGATTGCGGCACATTGAATGAAGACACTCTAAACTTATTTGTTATGTTTGGGTTGCATTTAACTTATTACATGTGCTCACACCATCCAAAATGGCACTATGTTTTACAATTTTAGAGACTTCATACATGCCAAGAACATATTGTTAAGGAGGGAATGAAGCAACAACTGCTAGATAGTGTTCCAAGATACTACAAGCACTATGCTCTCCCTTTTTTTACCTTCACTCAATTCATAGTCCCTAATGATAAATTACAAGAACATTGGTAACTTAGAGGTAGGAACCTGACGCAATGTGTCTCTTGTTTAAAATGTCTATGTTCCTCCACACGCCCACTCTCCAGGGCTTATGCATTTTAAAAGGGTTATGCATTGTTCTAGGTGCTAGTCGTCATTTTCTTGTGGCTCCAAAGTTCAAATTCATTAAGTTTTAAACTTAGCCCATGTGGCATGTACTATTTGTAGTGAAGGAGTCTTTCTTTACCTTGTTGAATGGGTTGTCCTTTGTTTGACCTCATCTTACCTCCTTTTCCAAGTTGAATCACCATCCATTAAAATTGCTGCTAAAATAGGCACATACATACTATTTACTATTTGCAGCGAGCCCATGTAACATTCATTCTATTGGGAACCATCCTTCCTAGTTGTACGTGTAACTTTTAGTGGCACTTATGGCTTTGTATTAATAATATTTAATTTTACGAATGACAGCTTTGTTTTAATAATATTTAGTTTTGGAAATGTTTTTATCTTGATTTAACTGAAAACTCAAATATGTTTTGTATCTTCCCTACAAGGAAAATGTTTTATTATGAGTTAAACTGTTAGAAAGAAATGTTATTATTTTGTATGTAAAATTTATATAAAATTGACTTAAAGTATCGGTAATTTTTTCCAATAACTAAAATTAAATTTTAGTTGAAAACTTATTTGATCATATCATTTTTTTTAGAACTAATTAATAATTATTTTATTTCATTTGCATTCTTTATTTTTTTTTATTGAAAAAAAAATGCATTTACAAGGAGAAATAAGTAGTCATGCAAGAAAAACATTCTTTACTTTTTATTACATTTATTACTTAGTTTTTGTTTGAAGAGTAATTTTTATTTACTTATGAGTTATTTTATAATTTTAGTTTCTATTTTTACATCGAAAGGTGAACCGGTTTGGCGTGTTAAATCAATGATTGAGACTCTTCGAGAAGGAATGCAAGACAGTCAAAACAATCTTGGCCATTCATTTTCTTTCATCGTCATTTGTTTTCTTTCATCATTTTCCATTTTCTTTTGTTGTCTATGTTTTGGTTCGCCATTTAATTTATGATAGAATGCCTAGGACGAGACATGCATTTAACAGGACAAAAGTGGTGGGACACACATCCATCACTAAATGTGGTGGGACACACGTCTGTCATTGAATGCCATCGCTTTTATTTTGTTCACCAGTTTAATTTGGACACTATGCGATTTGAGCTCAGAATATGATGATACTTTAACTTTCTCTTCTTTGATCTCTAATCAGTCTCAGATCCCACATTCCATCTTAGCCTACTTACTACAAATGGCATAATCCTAGAAAAAAGTACTTCTCACAATATCAAATTGTTCTATGAACTATTGATTGATTGATTGAAGTTTGATTGATTAGATTGATTAATGATTGGATTAAATTGAAGTTGATTGATTGGATTGATTGAATTAAATTAAAGTTGATTAATGATTGGATTGATTAAGGTTGATTGATTGGATTGAATTGAAGTTGGATTGAAGATTCGATTGATGGAAGTTGATTGATGATTGGATTTATTGAAGTTGATTAATTGGATTGATTAAAGGATGATTGATGATTGGATTAAACTGAAGTTAATTGATGATGGCATTAATTGAAGGATTGGATTGATTGATTAAGGTTGTTTTTTGGTATTTCAATGCTTGGAGGGATTTTTGGATTCAAGATGTCAATCTTAATTTTGGATGATTAGGTAGAGGGATGCCCCCTTGAGAGAATAGGCAAGTTTGAAGAACACAGGTGTGCTCTCAAAATAGATGAAATAACTAGTGAGTAAAGATGTGGGGGATGAATGAAAAAGATGGAAGTTAAGAGGGTTAGTTATGGATGATGGATGGAATTAGTGAGGATTAAAAGAGGTAGTTAGTTATGCAGGGGGAATGAATGGATGAATGATAGTGATAAAGAGAGAATAAGAGGGAATGAGAAGGAAAGATTAATTATGCCCCAAGTATTAGGATGTGGATACGAGGATGGAGTGATGGTTAATGATTGAAGGGATTTTGGTGTGCTAATGTATGATGGGGAGGAATGTTGGTGATTACAGGTATATGCATGAAATCACTGAGATTCCAAATGTGTTGAACAACTACTTTGTTGTAGCATAAAACAAGATGCGCTAGGATATAAAGATCAAGGCAACATGGTTTTTTATGCATAAAAGGATTGACTCAAAACAAGTAAAACCAATGAAAGGTAAATGAAAAAAAATGATGCAAACAAGCCAAGGAAAGCAAGAAAGTGATCCCAATCAACATGTTCGTGAGACACAACATGGTATGATGGACCATGGTGGCCTTAGTGGAGTATGTAGATGGGATAAGATACATAAAGACATAAATTCATAGAGACATAAAAACATACAAGCATGAGAACACTAAGACATACAAATAAAACAAGAAGCTCAAGAAAGAAAACACACCAAAAATGTGAATCATCCAATGGTGTCATGTTGAAGCCAAAGGGGTTTGAGGGAAGGTAGGATGGAGGTGAGGATTGAATGTGGAGGGATGATAGGGATTGGGGAAAAGGCATGTGATGGTTCCCAAACAAGGAGTGAATGTAGCACATTTTTCCCTAGTGAATAGGGAAGCCATGGCCATGATGTCGAAAGGATGTAGGGGAAGGGAAGGTTGGGGAACGTTGGATTTACATTGGATGAATAGGTGGAAAGTATGTGAGTGGGGAAGGGGTGGGATGGTCAACTATATAAGGGTAGAGGAAGGGTCATGTAATGAGAGGGGTATATGTCCAAGCACACTTCCGAAGCACAAGTTAACAAGGGGATACCCCTAGTCTAGAGAAAAATTAAGGCACATGTGTAAGTGGGGATAGAGAATGGGGTGAAATGAAATGGCATGAAAGGATGTGGGGTAGTGGATGGGGTGAAATGAAAAGACATGAGAGGATGTGAGGGAGTGGCTGGGGGAAGTATGAAATGACATGAGAGGATGTGGGGGAGTGGAAAGATGGGAAACATTGGTTGAGCAATCCCAATGAAGGGGGGAATGAAGAATGGTGCCCATGAAAGTGGTGATAATGAAATGGGATGGAGGGAATATGATAAAAGGATATGACCAAGCCTGAGCAAACAACTTGAGGAAAAGGGAAATTGGGAGATTAGGATGGGGGGATGAATGGTTATGGGAAGGGAGAACTATGTGTTGCATGGAAGGGGAAAGAACACTTGTAGATAAAGGAGGACTAATAGTACACATGACACCTATTTGCCAAGTTTTCATCATGGTACTTGCCCAAGGTACCATAAAAATGGTTTTCACCATTGGATGAAATTATATCTCTTTACTCTTTTTCTTTTTTTCTTTTTTTAAATTTTTTATTTTTTTATTTTTTTGGTATGAAAACATGATGTATCTACTTAGTATATCTTGTTTTTAGCAAGTGATGTTTTGGTATCTTGCAACCAATGGACAACCCACAAATTTATTTTTGTGATCTTCATGTGCCATTGAATCAATTGTATCCAAGTGTACACATCTTAACAAAGTCCCATCATAACCCCTACGACATGGAGAATTGCTGCCAAGACATGTCAAAGTGAGGATTGTGGGTGTATGGATGTAGATTACGGTGGGGAAGGATGGTGTAGGATTGTGTATTAAGGGTCATGGGATTTGGATTTATGAGAGGAATATTGGGGTGGGATAAGGTAGTTTTGGAGCTAATAGCAGGGATGAAGTGGGGAATTAGGGATTGGGGATTAGGACCAATAGCTTTATTGGATTGTGAATATTATGAAGATGACCAACACCTATTATATGCAATGAGAACCTTCAAATTTTGCATCATATTGTTCTTAATTGCTTCTTGTTGGTGTGGAATCCATATTGCTTTTGTTCTTGTCTTGTGATTTTTAGATTCATGTCTTCTTTTGGATTCACTTTGACCCTTTGTTTGATTTTGTTTGAGAAATTAATTTTTATTTAGTGATTGACTAGGATTCCTTGCTTCCATTTGATGTTTTTCTTTATTGTGATCCTTTGCATTGTGTGATGTATGATCTAGTTGGTCCCAATCAAGGGGTTTAGGATGAGGGGGTTCAAGGTTAATAGTGAGGATGGAGGTATCATTGAATAATTTTGTGGCAACAAGATCATCATAAAGGTGATAGATGGACTTTGTTTTGATGTCCTCATCAAATGAAGCTTCCTTAGGAACCACATAAGTTTCACCGACCATATTTGCATGTAGTGTGGTTGCATTAGGTTATATGGTCAAAAGAGCATATCCTATCCCATGAGTGCAACTATTTAGTTTTACTTTTAGAGGATCAAGAGTTCCTTGCTCATGGAGACCAAGGCCTTTGCCTTTGTATTTCATGTTGTGGCACATACATAGTGGTATGGGATACTTGTTCTCCTTAAAATTGGATGCATATCCTTCATCATGGTAGAGCCATGTATCATTAGTGTAACATCATAAAATGTGTACACTAGCATTTTACACTTAGTTTAGCACCCGATTGGACCTATCTTATTGCCTTTGTTAATTAGGACCTAATAACACCTTTTTGAGCTTAAAATGATAAAATCTTGATCCCAATGAAGAAACTTGACTGATTAAACATAGGATTGGACTAATCCCACTTTATTTGGCAATTCTTGGAGTTTGTGGGCTAAAGGTCCAGGGTGCCCAAGCGCCCTGGTTCCACTTGGGAACTTTACCCCACTTCGTGGTGTCATCTTAGGACACTTGTTTGGTTTGTATTTGTTAGCCTAATTAAGTTTTATTTGTTGTAAGTGAGCGGGAATGTATATTTAAATAAGTGTTATAGTTCATTTTACACCTAGTGCATGCTAAGAGGATTAATGTGAAGTTTTCTATCATATTATGTTCTATGTTGAAGTGTTCATGTTTGGAGTGTTATCTACTTGTGGATGCTATTGAAGTTTGTTTGCAGGCTTTGAAGGAAGTTTGAAGCCCTCTTCATCACTCTCCTTTGTTGGTGTAGGATCTTGAGTCATCTTCATCAACTAAGGTCATATCTCTTGTGGTTATCATCATTATTATCATTCATTATCTATCATATTATTATAGATCTATGTTCTGCCCTCCTAGGGCATGCACTCTTCGATCTAATCATCACTGTAGTGGAGGTGGTAGCACCAACACGGGGTTTGACTAAGGCAAAACCTTATATATAGCACAACATTTCCCTCTTTCCTTCTGTGCAGGTCATATAAATAGGTTTTGAGAGCTAATTTTTGGGAAGAAGGCAAAACAGACAAGTACAGGTTTGGTGAAATTTGAGATTCTGCCTAAACCCTAGAAAAGGCATAGCGCACCTAAGCACCCTAGTCCTGGGAATTTGTGCTACAAGATCTAGGTTCTGAATCTTCCTCAAATCCCTGTTGTACTATCTATTTGTTGTGATCTACTTCTAATAGTTAGTTACAGTTTAATTTTCATATTCTAGGGTTTGATCATTAATCTTAGCTAGCTTTCTTGACTTTGGTTGAACTTGATTGATCCATTTATATACAACAAAAGGGGAGAACCCCTATAGTTTGGCTCTCCTTCTTGGGTGGAAGCCAAGCTTGGTTTGTGCCCCAACGTATTGTAGAAGAGGGTTCTGACCTAGTTTAAATCCTTAGGCTAGATCACACTTTTTTACAATACAATTAGAGCCTTCAATAGTTTCTTCTTCTAATGCACCATTTTGAATGAAAATAGTAGGCCCCTATTGTAACATTTTGGAGGGATTACTTGATGTAGGGTAGGACAGACCATAGGACCATGGAGAAAGGGGAAGTATGGCAATGTTAAAGGCTTCATGGATTTCGTATTCACCACACCCATTATCAGTGATCTTAAAGGAAAACTTGTTGGAAGCTTGTTTAGAGGTTGAGTTGAGGGATGTGGTTAAGAGATCATTAGGGTCAATGTAAGATGCATATTTGGTGGAAGTGAAAGTAGGGATAGCCTCAGAGATTGGGTAATGGTGGAATTTTTAAATTCGCCCTCTAGTAGTTTACAATATTTAAAGGGGTGAGGGTCAACAGGAATGGTTACTTCAATGCCATTGTATGGGAACTTGAGGCAGTGGTGATAAGTGGAAGGGACAATGATGGGGAGTGCACAGCAGAAACTGCAAACTGGGTCCCTTATTCCTTACAGTTGACAAACTAACAAATGAGCCACCGATCCATCACCATCGGCCAAACAACCACCGTTGGAAAGACTTTCCTATGTCTCTCTGTGACCAAACTCACCCTAATAGCTCAACTTTGATGAGACTTATTTCTATCAACCAAGTCTTTCATCCTTCTACCGATGCCTGATGATGGTTAAGTTCCTCCTCGTCTCAACCATGACAGTTTCCACACCAGTTGGGTGCGACCTTATCAATGAGGCCCTTCTCGTCGGTGAAACTCTTAACTTGTCTCCTGATGTGCCGATGGCATTTACCCTTGGTGAGACTTGTTCTATCGATCAGACTTACTCCGGAGCTGCCGATACGCCGATTTCTTCGGTGTCACCTTTGACCTATTCTCATCGGCATGACAGTTACTATCAGCCACACTAGGGATTACTTCACCAATACACTGATGCACAGTTTACCTTCTCCTGAACCCTAGCACATGGAGATGCTAGGTCAACCTACTATGCAACACACATTGTCTAGATCCTCTGTGCCGTCAAACAAGAAAACAAAACAAAAAACAAAAACACATATCTGTACAATGAAGCCATTCCACTGATTTTGACAGAAATCTTATTAGTGGAATGCTTCACATCAACATATTGCAACAACGCAAAGCACAAGAAAAATGGAAATCTACAGCTATACAATTTACAGTTACAAGAAATAGAAATCAAATTGACGAAACAGAATAGTTTGATTTCTCCTTAACACAATGCACAATTACATTCAACCACCTCTACAATCTAATTGCCAATAATGCTTATTTGGTTCATTCCTCTAGGTTTATAAACTCACCTTGAGGAAAAGCAACCAATTCCAAACGGCTGGCAGAAAAACCAACCGGTTCCAAGTGATTGGGAGACCAACCATCTTGAGATTAACAATTTGACAAATGTAACCTAAGTCACTTGGGACTTACAAACATAAATGAAAATGCATTGGTCAAATAGACCTTATTACAACACAAAACATGATTTTCTAGGTGCTCCTGCACCATACTCTCTAGGTGAAAGTTGTCTCAAGTCCTCTTAGAGACTAACTGTTGTAAATCACCACCCTGCTTTTTGATGTCTTCTTCCAGCATCCATGTGGCCTCAGAATCTGGAAGTCCTTTCCATTTGACTAGGTGCTTAAAATAGGTCTGATTTCTTGTCTTCTTGGTTGTCCTACTATCCAAGATGCACTCCATCTTCGGTGGTTCTTTAGGTGGTAAATGTTGCACCCACTCTACATTATCGTGGATAGAATCTGTTGTACCGTCGCCTGTATCAGGACTCCTATATAATGTTAGATCAGCAACATTGAATATAGGTGAAATAGAAATATCATCAAGGAGTTCAATTTTATAAGCATTAGGACCATATTTCTCTAGAATCTGACAAGGTCTAATTTTTCTCATCCTCAACTTGTTGTGTTTCCATGTTGGCAGTCTGTTTTTGTTAAGATGAACCATGACCATTTCTCCTATTTTGTACTGCACATCCCTTCTTCTTTTATCCAATCTAGTGTTGATCTTCTGACTGTTTTGGTGTAGAGTATCTCTAACTTGTTGATGGATCTCTTGCATGGCCTCTACAAATGTATCATCATGTCCACTTATTTTGTCCAACCCTTGAACATCTATCAATTCAAAAATTCCTCTAGGATGACTACCATAGACAACTTCAAAAGGACATAGACCTATACTTCTATTTGCAGAATCATTATAGGCATACTCTGCTTGTGGAATACCACATCCCAACTACTGCCATGTTCACTCGTCAAACATCTTAGTAGATTGCCTAATGACCTATTCACAACCTCAGTTTGGCCATCAGTCTAAGGATGATAGGCTGAACTAAAAGACAAGTTTGTACCCAAGCATTTCCACAAGGTTCTCTAGAAATGTCCCACAAATTTGTTGTCTCTATCAGATACAATACTCAAAGGTAACCCATGAATCCTAACAATTTCTTTAAAGAACAAACTGGCAATGTAACTAGCATCATTGGTGGTTTTACAAGGAATAAAGTGAGCCATCTTGCTGAACCTATCTACCACAACAAACACATTGTCATAACCTATCCTTGTCTTGGGCAATCCCATCACAAAATCCATACTCAAACTTTCCCAAGGTCTGTTTGGTATGGGCAAAGGTTGGTACATTCCTGCATTGGTTGAGACCCCCTTTGCTCTCTGGCAAATCATACAACTCTCAACAAACCTTCTGCTATCAGATTGCATCCTTGGCCAAAAGTAAAACCTTCTTACAAGATCTAAGGTCTTATTGAGCCCAAATTGTCCTTCTAAACCACCACTATGTTTCTCCTTCACTATATTATCCCTCATTGAACACTTAGGAATACATAGTTGACTCCCTTTAAACAAAAGTCCATCCTACAATGTATAATCTAAAAATTTACTGTGGAAAGAATTGGCAAACTCACTGTATACCTTGTAAATCTCCTTTAAATCTTGGTCCTCTTCATACAATCCTTTGAGTGCCTCAACACCCATGCTTTGTAGCTACACTTCTTGCACTGTCAACACCCTTATGCTCAAAGCATTAGCAACATTATTGGCTATCCCTTTCTTATATTTGATGATGAAGGCATATTCTTGAAGAATTTCCACCCACTTCATGTGTCTATGACTGAGCTTTTCCTGTCCGTTCAAAAAATTGAGAGCATGATTGTGTTGGCAAGAGACACTATATGGATTCATGGTTGTTGTCATTGATGGCAACAAAGGTCATCCCACATATCCGCAAGTCATAATGTGTCTCTACCGGAAGTCAGAATAAAGAATGTTGTGGTCCGGTGAAGAAGAACAGAGCATGTGGCAAGGTCCGACAGATTGGTCCGGATCTCTCAGAGGAAGTGTCTTGGTGCAGTGCGGATTTGGGAAAGTCAAGAGGACTACCCTGAGTGGTATATTCCAAGGATTTAGCCTCCGGTGATGAACAAAGAAAAAGATATGAATGGTTGAGTACCGGATTCCTGAGAGACAGTGAAAACAGAGGAAGAACTGACTGGCAGAGCATCAGACTGCTTTCCGGATGGGTTACTGCTGATGACAGAAGTTGTGAAGGCATGAATCATGTTTGGCCGACATGATTAATGATATCTACAAGTATATGCTTGATCCGCATTGCTTGGTGAGGAAGGATTCAGCCGACAGAATGAAAGTTTATAAGAAACTAGACTGTTCTGGATGCCGACTAGAAAGGTGATGAAATTACTTGTGCGGATATATATAGAGGATGGATTTAGTTGTGAAAGGGTTGTTGGTGTGGAGAGATATGCGAATAAGTCTAGATAAAGAGCAGAGGTAGCAAAAAGGATCCGGTATGTGAAAGATAGCAGAATAAAGAACGGAGGAAAGATGAAGTGCAGCAGATCAGTGTACTGAGCCTAACCGGAACTGAACTCCAGCATATGCAGATGCTTCCAATCAGTTCAAGACTGTGATTCTCATCACTTTGTAGACAGTGTGTCTTCTTGTAGGCAGTGGGCCTCTTGTGAGCAGTGTGCTCGGGCAGTGAGCCCTAATTGGCAAGTGCCATCTTTGTAATTTCCTATTCTTCTAACAGAGAATAATTTTGGGTTAATCACCCCGTGGTTTTTTCCCTTAACAGGGTTTCCACGTCAAAAATACTGTGTCATGTGTTTCTTGTTTTATGGTTAATGTTTTATGTTTGATTTTATGCTGCATCAACTAAGGGAAAGTTCAATAAAGGAAATAATTAGGATAACTGATTCACCCCCCTCTCAGTTATCAACAATTGGTATCAGAGCTAAGTTCCTCCTAATAGAGCCTAACAGCTTGAGGAAGATCTGGGATTTCAAATGGATGCATATGGTTTAAGGGAGCAACTCAAGACTGCTCTTGAGGATCTTGAACAGTCGAATTCTGAAGTCAGTGAATTAAAGGAAAGACTCAAACAGGCTGATGAATTCATGAGAGAATTAAAAGACAAATTAAGTCTCTCTATGAAAAAGAGAAAGGAGCTGCTTCAACAGTTGGCAAGACAAAGTGAAGAAAGCAATACAAATGAAGAATTGACTGAGCAAACCAAGTTATGTGAAAAGTTATCAAAAGAAGTCATTATGTTAAGACATGAAATGGAATCAGGAACTATAAAGTTTACTCAAGAGATTGAAGAAAAAAGAAAGGCTGAAGACAATCTAAGACAATCTCTTAAAGAAAAATCAGAAGAATGCCACCAGATGGACAGGATTATCAGACATCTTGAATCTGATCTTGAAGATGCCAAAGATAATGAAGGAAAACTTGAGGATCAAATTGCCTCTCTCAAAAGAGACCTTCAAACAGCAAATGAATATAAAGAGAAATTCAAGATAAGTTCTGCTCAACTTGAAGTTCTCCTTGGAAGTCAAAAGAGGACAGATGACAAGTATGGTTTGGGATATGAGAAAGGAGAAAGCTCCGGATCCGGTCAGAAGAATCTTGGATCAGAAAATCCAAGAAGCAGGCCTAGAAGACCTCCGGTAAGACAGCCAAATGCTCAAAGATATCCATCCTTCAATGGATACTGCCACAGCTGCAACCACTTTGGTCACAAAGCTAATCAGTGCAGAATGAGAATGAATCAGATTAATTCATCCTTCTCCGGACAGTGCTTCAACTGCAAAAGGTATGGACACAAATCCCATGAATGCAGAAGAATGCAAGTAAACAAATCATTCAAAGGTAGATGCTTCACATGCAATAGAGTAGGTCATATGGCTAATCAATGCAGATCAAAAGGATATCAGTCAAATATGCAAAGAAATGTTATTTGCCAAATCTGCAATAGGTCCGGTCATAATGCTAAAGTTTGCAGAAACAAGAATCAGGACAAAAGAGGTCCGGTATATAATCAGAATCAAGACAAGGGTAAACAAAAGATGAATGCGGATGAGGTTAGGAATCAGATGAGCAAGATTTGGGTGAAGAAAAGTTCAGAGAATGTAGAGGTTGGATCCGCACCAGACTCTGGTGCTGATATTTCTTCCAGAAATTAAAAAGTGAGCTCAGGCTCAGGGGGAGACTCAAAGAAAATCTTGTTCCCCCAGCCAAACAAGTGGTGCCGGATGTGGCACAAGATGCGGATCAAAGGGTTTGTAGATATGAGTCTTGAGATACTTCAGTCAAGTTTTCAGAGGTCTGCATGGAGTTATGAAGAAGCTGTGATCGATCAAATAAGACCTGTTCAGCGAGATGCTCCGGTATGATAGAGGATTACAAAAAGGTCCGGAAAGATCCAGAAATGCACTATCTTGTTCTGCGGATTGGACAGAGTGTTTGGGATGCTCTTGTAATATGTTACCTCGATTTTATTCATGATTGAAAGATCCGGATGATATCCTCAGATCAGAACCAATCTGGGATACTCCAAACTATCCAGACAAGGCAAACCAGAATGATGTAGGTGAAGCATTTATTGCAGACAGATATTAGGGTTCGCGGAGCAATTTAAGGGATTTCTCAAAGGTCATTTGCTCATTCTGCACTCGAGAAGAAGCGAAAAGTGGAGCTCTGCAACAAGGTTCATCAAGCACCAAGGATCTCCTGCCGAAGCTATTGCATAAAGAAATCAATCCAACCACTCCGTGCAAACCGAAGGCGCATAAGGTATTCTCCGTTTTTCATTACCTCACTGCAAATCTTTGAAGAATGGCTACTCCAAACATAGTTAAGATCTCTGATAGACCTCGCCCCTCATTCAAGAAACATCCCTACAAATCATTGGAGGTAGACCCACTAGGAGCCTTCTCTAGTGTTCCCCACGGAGTTTTACACACCGAAGACATTAGGGTTTACATACATGCAAACATTGAGGAATTTGGGGAATTCAAATTAAGAGACCTCTATCACAAGCAGCTGATTGACAATGCTTTTGAGCTTAAACCAGAGTATAAGGATATTCAGAAGAAACAATTTGAGCAATTTATTCATTTCCCCTGTTTTGAAGAGGATGAATGGGTCCGGTATGTACTGAGCAGGATGCATGACAACTTTCTATGGCTAGATAGACCCTGCAAGATCACAAAAGAGGCAATTAGAGCAGTAACTGGCCTATACTCTTCCGGAGGAGTACCTATCCTCAAATCTGTCAAGAACAACATTGTAACTGAGGCCACCGGATCAAAATTTGACAAAAGGGCAATGACCATTGAAGACATCTCCGATCCGGATATCAAATATGCATCAATGATAATAGGATACAAGATCTACCACTCCAGCAGGGAGAATTCTGTATCCGGAACTGCAGTATACACTGCCTATGAGATGCTAAGAAAGAATGCAGAGTATGATCTCTGCGAACTACTGCTAAGCCAATTAATGGAAAATATACAGAAAATCAAGAAGGATAAGAAGAATTCCTTTAAGTATGGTACTCTGATTGTATGTCTATTCTTCTACTTCATGAATGAGCTACCCGGAACAAGTGGATGGGTATGGCAGAATGACAAACCTGTTGCAGTCCAGATAAGAGACTATTTGCATGGACTTGGGGATGCAAAAGCGAGAAATACAGCTCTATGGGGATACTTCAAAAACTTTCAGAGCATGATGCAAGCAAGAGAGAGAATTCCCCAGTCTCTCATTGAGAAATACAAGGACTCAGTGTGCTTTATGGTTGACACTGATCAGTGCCTAATGGAGGCAGTGGAGCCAAGGATTGTCTGGATCATGCCCATGGGGTATGAAGTTGATGAACAGATAGTGGAGCTGCATGTTCAACACATGCTAAGTCAGCCCAAAGATCCTAAGGCAGAAAGGTTTGGAACCTTTGAGGAGCTGAGTGTAAAAATACATGTAGAACTCAGGGTACCTGAGATTAAAAGAAAGGTAAGAAAAGAAGTAGAGCACATTGCTCAAGGCCTAGGTATCTCAAAGGAGGCACTTGATGCCAGCCGGGAAAAGAGGAGGAAGGCCGAGGAAGAAGAGAAAAGCAAAGAAAGTGCTCCGGTTGAAACTCCCACCCGGACCAGATCATCAAAGAGACCTGCACCTTCCACAACCAAAAGTTCAAAACCGGAAGTTCAGGCATCCGGTAAGAGATCAAAGGCAAAAGCCACAAGGGCTTATGGAAGCCAAAAGGATGAAGAGGAAACAGAATCAGATGAGGGAGTAAGAGAAGTAAAGAAACAGAAAAAGAAAGGATCCGGTAAGCCCTCCACAGGCCAAGACAAGGAGGAAATGGCAGAGGTAACTGTTGAAAAGCCCACTCTGTCACTAGAGAGCATAATCAAGTCGGTCACGGTGGATGGAAACCTTCAACCAATAACTGAATCATATGATGACTTCAGTGAGGCCGACCAAAAGACTCTGCAGGAGGCCACAGTAAAATATCTTAACATATATAATAAGGCTTTCATTGAAATAATATCTCTTATTCCTAAAAGCCTAGAAAAGGAAATGGAAGTGAGAAAGAATAATGCTCATGCTAAAGATCTTGAGATCCGGGAGCAGATAGCTATTCAGCTATATCCTCAAATTGATCCCAAGACCATGAACATTATCTTCAAAGACTGCAAAGATGAGTTCAGAAGCAAAGCCAGGATGAATCAACTCATGCTTGGCGAGACTGACAAAGTGGCCCAAGAAACAGAAGAGATCCTCCGGAAGGCCTTCAAAAGGTTCAATCTTCCGGTTGTAGAGGATTTAGGTACAGAAACAGCTGAGGACTTGGGACCCTCTGCTCCAGAAGAAGTGGCTCATGAACAAACTAGCATCTCTCCTCCGGTTTCCCCTACAGTCTCCGGATCCAAAGAAGAAGAGCAACTACAGGAGATGGAAGCAGTGGTGAAAGACAAAGAGGTTGACAGTTCTAAGACTGCAGAAGAAAAGAAACATCTGTCTCCGGCAAGAGACACTGCACAAACTGTTCAACAATTTTTGAGTAAAGAAACTCTAGAGATTGATGAACCGGAGCTTCTAAAAGGTCCATTTGATTTTGACTCTCTCTCTCCGGTACAAACAATGAAGATAGCTTCATTTGCAAATGCCAAGGCAAATGAAAAGCTCCTGAAGTCCCATATGGAAGACTGTGAGCTGATAGAGGCTGCTTCCGGAATACTTGTAAAGATCATGCCATCAATCCAGATAGATCCGACAGCCTCCACTTCCGGTAATCTAAAAACCTTAGTCAGCAGTGTTGATACACATTTTGATTCTTTAGAAAAATCAGCTGAAGAAAAGGTCCGGAAGGAATTTTTGGATAAGAGATTTTCAGAAATATTAGAATTAATCTCTAAGGATAGGAAGATTGTAAGCATTGGAATAAGGAGCTTAGAGAATGCTCTTAAGGATGGCGGTGACATCTACAAATTTTGTATATCCTGGTCAAAGGCAACAGCAGCATTTGACAAGAAAATAAAAGAGGAACAGGATAAGCTACAAATCTTATCTCAAAGTTTTGATCCTCTCTCTTCCTCTATAATAAATCAAGAATGTCAGACCATTGCAGTCTTGAATGAAATAAAAAATCTTGAGAAGGAAAGGAAGAACATCACCAACCGGATGGGAGAACTTAGAAGGATTATAATCCCTAAGTTGGAAACCATGCATGAGGCCATCAGTGATGCTCAGACCACCGCCCAAACAAAAGATCCGACAGATCTCAAGCGGGCAGAAGCGTTTGCATTTTTGCTAAGTGGTCACATTTCAATTTTGGATAGAATGAAGCAAAGTTGGGCTACAGAAATGATCCAATTGCAGACATCCTTTGCAGACATTCTTCAATACATGTGAGTATGTAAATATGCGGCTATATAGAGAAAATTTTTGAAAATTTTGGTGTGCGGACCCTACCCTTTGCCATTGATGTCAAAGGGGGAGTGAGGAGCAGTGAAAAATGAGGAATCCAACTAAGGGGGAGTTCCGGAAATTGTATATAAAGACAGAGCATCAGCAAAGGGGGAGCATAGTGAAAACACTTAGTCATTTTTCACTAAGTGTTGCCATCAATGCCAAAGGGGGAGATTGTTGGCAAGAGACACTATATGGATTCATGGTTGTTGTCATTGATGGCAACAAAGGTCATCCCACATATCCGCAAGTCATAATGTGTCTCTACCGGAAGTCAGAATAAAGAATGTTGTGGTCCGGTGAAGAAGAACAGAGCATGTGGCAAGGTCCGATAGATTGGTCCGGATCTCTCAGAGGAAGTGTCTTGGTGCAGTGCGGATTTGGGAAAGTCAAGAGGACTACCCTGAGTGGTATATTCCAAGGATTTAGCCTCCGGTGATGAACAAAGAAAAAGATATGAATGGTTGAGTACCGGATTCCTGAGAGACAGTGAAAACAGAGGAAGAACTGACTGGCAGAGTATCAGACTGCTTTCCGGATGGGTTACTGCTGATGACAGAAGTTGTGAAGGCATGAATCATGTTTGGCCGACATGATTAATGATATCTACAAGTATATGCTTGATCCGCATTGCTTGGTGAGGAAGGATTCAGCCGACAGAATGAAAGTTTATAAGAAACTAGACTGTTCCGGATGCCGACTAGAAAGGTGATGAAATTACTTGTGCGGATATATATAGAGGATGGATTTAGTTGTGAAAGGGTTGTTGGTGTGGAGAGATATGCGAATAAGTCTAGATAAAGAGCAGAGGTAGCAAAAAGGATCCGGTATGTGAAAGATAGCAGAATAAAGAACAGAGGAAAGATGAAGTGCAGCAGATCAGTGTACTGAGCCTAACTGGAACTGAACTCCAGCATATGCAGATGCTTCCAATCAGTTCAAGACTGTGATTCTCATCACTTTGTAGACAGTGTGTCTTCTTGTAGGCAGTGGGCCTCTTGTGAGCAGTGTGCTCGGGCAGTGAGCCCTAATTGGCAAGTGCCATCTTTGTAATTTCCTATTCTTCTAACAGAGAATAATTTTGGGTTAATCACCCCGTGGTTTTTTCCCTTAACAGGGTTTCCACGTCAAAAATACTGTGTCATGTGTTTCTTGTTTTATGGTTAATGTTTTATGTTTGATTTTATGCTGCATCAACTAAGGGAAAGTTCAATAAAGGAAATAATTAGGATAACTGATTCACCCCCCCCTCTCAGTTATCAACAGATTGTCAGTGTATACAATAAATTCTTTTGGAAGCAAGTAGTGCCTCCATTTTTTCAGAGCTTGTACCATGGCATACAACTCTAAATCATAAGAGGAGTACTTCCTCTTAACTTCATTCAATTTTTTCACTGAAAAAGGCTACTGGTCTGCCTTCTTGGCTCAACACTGCCCCTATGGCCAGTCCACTTGTATCACATTCAATGGTGAAGACTTTATTGAAATTAGGAAGTACTAAGATAGGATACTTGGCAACTTTCTATTTTAGACATTCAAAACTCTGATTTGCCTCTTTTGTCCACACAAACTTCACCTTACCACCACCCTTGATGGTCTCCAACATAGGTGCACAAATATCACTATAGTTCTTAATAAATTTTTTGTAAATGTGGCCAAGCCATGAAAACTTCTTACCTCTCCTGCTGTCCTAGGTGTAGGCCAATTCAAAATAGCCTCTACCTTGGAAGAATCCATTTTCAAATCACCTTTAGAGATGACAAAACCTAGGTAAACCAATTCTTGTTTCATGAAGTCACACTTTTCCAAGTTTATCAGTAACTTCTGATCTTGCAACCTCTTCAAGACTATCTCCAAATGTTTCAAGTGTTCTTCCTTGCTCTTACTAAACACCAAGATAACATCAAGGTAGACAACCACAAATTTCCCTATGAATTCCTATAACACCTCATTCATTAGTCTCATAAAGGTACTAGGGGAATTTGAAAGACCAAAAGGCATCACAAGCCACTCATACAACCCTTCATTGGTTTTAAATGTTGTCTTCCACTCATCCCTCTCTCTTATCCTGATCTGGTGATACGCACTCTTCAAGTCTCTCTTGGAGAAATAGGTAGCCCCTCCGAAATAATCCATTAGATCTTCTATTCTAGGAATAGGAAAATTATACCTGATGGTTATCCTATTTATTGCCCTAGAATCAGTACATAGTCTCCATTTCCCATCCTTCTTTGGGGCTAAAACAGTTGGTACTACACATGAGCTAAGGCCCTTCCTTATTAGCCCTTTGTTTAGGAGTTCTTGAATCTGATTTGCTATCTCTTCATTTTGTTGAGGGGTCATTTTATATGTTGCCTTATTAGGAAGTACTGCTCTTGGTATGAGATCTATCTGATGGCTAATATCTCTGATAGGTGGTAGGGAATCAGGTATATCTTCTACAATCACTCCTTTGTAACTCTCAAGCAAATCTCTGACCTCCTTAGGTCCTACTTCTCTCACATTTTCCTTCATTTCCTCCTTCGGCTTCACAATCAAAGCAAAACCTACTCCACCACCTTCCTTTAATGTGTCCATGAATTCCTTTTCTCCTACCATCATTACACTAGACCCTACATGCTGTGGATCCTCTTCTACCAATGACTATATCCTATAAGTCACACCATCCTTTTGGAATGAGTAAGCATTCTTTTCTCCATCATGATGAGCCTTTCTATCAAACTACCATGGTCTGCCTAACAAAAGATGGCAAGCATCCATTGGAAGGATGTCACACAAGATCTTATCTCTATAGCTCCCAATACTGAATTCTACCCATGCTTGTTCATTGATGAGTATGTGCTGCCCTTATTCAATCAACTGACTTTATATGGACTGCTATGGGGTATCTTTTCTAGCCTCAACTTACTGCTTCCAAATATATAATATTATCATTAGAACCAGAGTCAACAATAACTTTACAAACCTTACCTTGGATCTTGCAGTTGATTCTAAACAAAGCCCTTCTTTGCGAAGGTTCAGTCTGCACTGGTTCATTGAGCATTGTCCTCTTGATCATCAAATTTTCTCTCATTTCTGATGCTAGATTCACTTCAGAAGATGTCACACTCCTTGCATCTTCTTGAATCAAAGTGGTTCTCTTCTCGTCGCCATGAGAAGTTGAGGCCTTCTCTGGACAATTGTATGTCAGGTGCCCTATCTGATTGCAATTATAACATCTCATATTGGAGAACTTGGATCCTCTACCTGATCCATTTGTCCCACCCCTCCCATTAGGCCTTCTTCCTTTGTAGCCTCCTCTGCTACTTGAGTCTCCAACTTGCTCTTCTTGGCTAGACTCACCACTAGGCCTCTGGTTAGGACTTCTTTCTCCAAAACTGCCTCTGCCTCTGAAACTTCTTCCTCCTCTACCTCTATTATTCTGCTCACTCTTTCTCTTTATCTTCTCTTTAGCCCTTAAATCCATTTGGAAACACTTGTTCATTGTTTCTGGTGCTAAGATACTGATCTCATCTTGGATGTTCATCCTTAGGCCATTCAAATACCTAGCCACCTTCTCTGACTCTTCTTCTTGTCTCTTTGATCTAAGACTAAGTTTATGAAACTCTTGTGTGTATGCATTCACATTAAGGTCTCTCTATCTGAGGTTCTGCAATTTCTTATACATCTACATGTTATAGTCCAGGGATAATAATTATGCCTTGATTTTGGTCTTCATCCTTTCCTAGGAGGTTATCATATTCTTCCCCTCCTTGACTCTCTCTCCTTGCTCATAATTCCACCATGCAAGAGCAAATCCCTTCAATCTTGCCTTTGCCAACTTAACCCTCTTATCATCAGGGACTTCTTTGTATTCGAAATGATTGTTTAATGCCTCAATCTAGTCAATCACCTCTTCAGTTTCCATACTTCCACTATATATAGGTAACCCATCTATGGTGTCCCTATTGACTAACTTCAATGTATTTACAAATGCCCTCTGGTCTGCTAGTATCTCCTCTGTCCTCTTATTGGTTTCATCAATTTCTGTATCTCCTTCATCGTTGTTGCTTTCATCTTCCCTATCTTTGCTTTTGGACTACTTGAACTCTCCCAACTTGGATTCAAGCATCTCCTTGATCAGCTTCTTAATGGCGTCCTACAACATACTTTTGGGAGGCATCCTCTCTGCCTCTGTTTCACTTTCTCTGTCTGACATACACTAAGACCACACCACCCAAGTGATCTTCAAAACTAGCTCTGATACCAATATGATGGGGAGCACACAGTAGAAACCGCAAACTAGGTCCCTACTTCCTTACAGTCGGTAGACTAACAAATGAGCCGCCGATCCATCACCATCGGCTAGACAACCACCATCGGAAAGACTTTCCTAAGTCTCCCCATGACCAAACTCACCCCGATAGCTCAACTTCGACGAGACTTATTTCTATTGGCCAAGTCTTTCATCCTTCTACCAATGCCTGATGACAGTTAAATTCCTCCTTGTCTCAACTGAGATAGTTTCCACACTGGTTGGATGTGACCTTATCGACGAGACCCTTCCCGTCGGTGAAACTCTTAACTTGTCTCCCGATGCACTGATGGCATTTTCCTTCAGTGAGACTTGTTCTGTTGGTTGGACTTACTCCAGAGCTATCGATACGCCAATTTCTCTGATGTCACCTTTGACCTATTCTCGTCGGCATGACAGTTACTATTGGCCACACTAGGGATTACTTTGCCGATACGCCGATGCACAGTTTACCTTCTCCCGAACCCTAGCACATGGAGATGCTAGGTCAACCTACTATGCAACACGTACTGTCTAGATCCTCTGCGCCATCTAACAGGAAAACAAAACAAAAAACAAAAACACATATCTATACAATGAATCCATTCCACTGATTTTGATAGAAATCTTATCAGTGGAATGCTTCACATCGACATATTGCAACAATGGAAAGCATAGGAAAAATGGAAATCTATAGCTATACAATTTACAGTTACAGGAAACATAAATCAAATTACAATGCACAATTACATTCAACCACCTCTACGATCTGATTGCCAATAATGCTTTTTTGGTTCATTCCTCTGGGTTTATAAACTCGCCCTGAGGAAAACCAACTGATTCCAAATGGCTGGGAGAAAAACCAACCAATTCCAAGCAGCTGGGAGACCAACCATCTTGAGATTAACAATTTGACAAATGTAACCTAAGTTGCTTGGGACTTACATAAATGAAAATGCATTGGTCAAATAGACCTTATTACAACACAAAACATGATTTTCTAGGTGCTCCTGCACCAGACAACTCGCATAGCATGGATCCATGGGCATCCAAGGAGGATGTTGTATTGGAGATCCAGGTCAACGACATGACACAAGGTTTGTTGAAATATGGATCCTACCGCTATAGGGAGTTAAATAGTGCCAATTGATTCTCTTTCCACATTGTCATAGGCCTTAATAGTGATAGTTTGTGGATGTAAAGCCTCTTTTGAGTATCCAAGTTGTCACACCAATCTGGATGTGCAAAGATTCAATCTTGACCCATTATCTATGAGCACTCATTTAAATTTATGTTTGGATATAATGGTTTCAATGTGAAGAGCATGGGTATGTGAGGGATCAATTGGAGGCATGTTGCTAGTACTAAAGGTTAAGCTATTGCTTATGAAGAGATGACCAATAAGGCTTGGAAATGAGATGGATCAATATTATTGGGGACATGCAAATCCTAGAGTACATAGTTCAAGATATCTCAATGAGTGGGTGATGATCGAAGGAGATCAAGGATGGATATTTGGGTAGGTGTTCACAAAACATGGTCAAGTAGATCATATTATTTTTGAGGATTAAATCGTGGAGGGCCTTGGATGGTGATTTTGTTGCATCGAGTGATATTGACACAATCAGGGGGATTTTATATTCATGATGTGGACATGGTTATGGGATTGCTCAATGTTTCCAATGATAGAATTATAATTATGTGACTTTATGACAGTTGATGTGATGGGTGTGAGTGTTTTATAGGAAAAGAGGGAAGATGGGATTGATTGTCTAAATCCTCCTTTCACTACAAACATTCAAGGATATTTCAACTGAGTTGAATCACACCTTTTGCAAGAGGATTCACCTACAAGTTGGGATGTCACTTATAACATTGTGGAAACTCAAAAATTATCAATTAATGTATTAATTTGATGCTCGCATATGCTTAAACCCTAATTATGCACTATAGGAAGCTAATTAATAAATTACAACAAATACTTGCAGACCAAGGCAGTAGATAGAGATTAATTACTTACTATTTTTTGAAGTTCATGATGTGGGATACTCAAGGACACTGACACTCATGCCCTAGTCCAATGTAATCTTTTCTTCAAGGATTTTCAAACTCCTTATGACACTGATGATCACTGCTCTTTTTGTTTCTGTCGTGGAAGATGTAGAGGACACTGGCACTAGCGCCTTAGTCCAAGGTAGGATGTTCTTCAAATGCTGGTTGTCACTGTCAAAGAGATTCTTGTGTCTGTAACCTCAAAAGACATTGGCACTATCGCCCTTGTCCCAAAACTGCTCCAAGTAACTTCTTTCTGTCAGATCTAGAATCCTTATATTCTGCAACTTCCCTCTGCAACTCCACTCCACGAAATCTGATACCTGTAACTTGCAATCACAAGGAGTGTGGTTGGGGGTTGTGGTGTTTAGGAGCTTGCCTTAGTCAAGCCCCAGAAGGACATTCATGTCTTCCAAACACTAAATTTTTGTATCATAAACAAATAGATTTTATATAAGATCAACATAAATTCCTAGTTATTGGTGAAGCTAATTCTCTTACTTATTACATTTAATTCCTAGAACCAAATAATAAATTTATCTAAGTTAATTTATGCTTGTTGTTTGTATTTATTTAATTAACTTAATTAATCCTTATAATAATTAAAAAAGGTAACCTTACTTTTAGAAAAAAAATGATTTTATTGATATTAATTTTATGTAATGGAATAACACACTTTAAGAAAGTTTAAAACATCTAAATAAAATGAAATTAGAGAGAAATATCTTTATGCCGAGAGGTATTCTACACTCATAGCAAGGGCTGAAAGATTCAGATTCCTGTAAACAATTAAGATTCAGATTCCATGTAAACAAAATTCATAAACTGTGTAAATAAATAAATTCAAAGCCAAATGGATAGAAAAATAGAAAAACTTGGGTAGTTATGGAGTGAAATCTTTATCACATTAAACAAAAAATAAATAAATTTGTGGAAGCCAAATGGCTAGAAAAATAGAAAAATTTGGGCAGTTATGGAATGAAATCTTTATTACGTTTGAAGAATATGAAAAGTCTTGCAGCATAGTCTATTTAACCAATTTAACTATATTATAACTAAAATAATATATTATAACTAAAATAAAAATAAAAATATTAAGAAACGTGTATTTAAATTCCTATTAATATTAATATTGATAATATTATTAGACAATAAAAATATTATAGTTATATAAGATTCCTATTACTAATCAATATTAATACTAATAGGAATTTAAATACAAATATAATTTATAATTTTATCCCAAATTTATATATATGTCTTTAATAATTAATAATAATAATAATAATAATAATAATATATCATTTACATAGATAATATCCTTAATCTATGATAATAATATACTAATACATCAAAATTTTAAAATATATATTAATGCATAGATAGGAAAAATTGACGAGTGATCAATTCCATAAGTCCTCCCTTCACATGAAATTTAATTAATTTTAATTAATTAATTAAATTTCCCTTAATCCCTAATCTACCTTTAATCATAAGATTTAATCTTCTAAACTCGTTTGTTATTCCAAACAACGTATTCCATGATCCTCTTATTGGTGCAAGTGCTAGTTATATGGTAGAACTAATTTTAGGGTTTCACTTGTCCCTCACAATAAGCTATAACTTCAAATCTTTAAAATAATGATGTTAAGTGATTTTTATAGCACTAACAACTCTTTGTATTCATGATGTTAAGTGATTTTTATAGCACTAACAACCCTTTGTATTGCAGCTTAAGTGAAAACTATTGAAGGCTAGTGCATTTATCGCCTTCTATATTTGCCTCTTGTCAGACCATCAAGAACTAAGTTTTAATTGCCAGGGTGCCCATTTCTAGCCTTAGGAGGTTGTATCAATCAAATAATCCATTTTGTCAAGTTCACCATAAATCTTGAAGTATAATCATAAATCTTCAGGTATAATAAAAAATCACTTACTTTGCAACTTCCATTTTATGCAATCTAATTATTAAGTGTAGAATCTCAAAGTTCTTCAATTTTCAACATTCATTGTAAATATTACAAAACTGTCAACTCTAACTTAAACCAAAAAATTCACAAATTTCAAGATTATTATAAAGTTATTATATTATCAACATTGTTGCTAAAACTAAACAAACACAACAAATTAAAACAAAACAAGACTATTCATGAACATTTTGGTAGAAACTTGGCTGCTTTGCAGCTCTTGTTTTAAATATAAATATACTAGTTGTAAAGGAGGTAAAGCAAAAATGATTAACAAATAAAGTGAAAATATTAGTAAATAGGTGTAAATAATTATTGTAATTAGTTAATATTTTGGGTGATGATTTCTTACTTCAACTTTCACATGTTTTAACACTCTTCCCTAGGGTTTCCTCCACAATAATTACCTAGGTCAAATGTATATTTATTATTTAATCTAAATAACTTATTTAAAAATTGCCCTTCATAATTTATATTATTTAAATAAAAAAATTGTATTTTTTCTTTATAATTTTTTTTTTTAAATTAGATTAATCAATGTGAGTGTTCTACCCTACGTTAATGCAGCAAGATTACACTGTATTTGTATCTTGACAAGAAAGAAATCGTTAGAAGTAATTTATGGGGCATTTTAAGGAGACAAGCGTAAAGACGAATGTGGATGAGATGAAGTTAAAATCTTTAACAGTTATATTAAGTGACTACAATTGAGGGGTGTCCACATCATCATTGACTCTTGTGCTTGCAACTTGCATGACACTCCTCTGAGATACTTCTGCGTTTCTTCCATGCAGTTTCACATGCAAACACAGGCTGTCTGCCACACAATCCACTCATCTCATCACTTGTTATCTTTACCTCCCTCTCCTCTTAAAGATACTTCGCATTGCATCTCCTCAACAAGAAACCCTCTTTCATTCCAGTTTATCTTTTATTGTTCATCTCTGTAAGAGTTTAAATCCAATTCCATGGCATCTACTTCTACTTTTAGTTGTAACACTGGGCGTCAACTAGAGAATGAGCATACAAATGCTTTTGAAGAAATTATTCCATCTACATCTACTTTTGGTAGATCTATAAAGAGAAAGCTGCCCTACGATATATTTATTAATCATCGTGGCCCCGATGTTAAACACACACTCGCAGCCACTCTATATAAAACCCTTACTGGCATGGGATTGAGGGTTTTTCTTGATGAAGAAGAGCTTGAATTGGGGGATATCTTTCCTGCAGAAATAAAAGAGGCAATGCGTAGTGCTTTGCTTCACATAGCTATATTTTCCCAAACTTATGCACAATCCCCATGATGTTTGGGAGAGCTTTCATTTATGCTCAAAACTGGCAAACGGATTGTTCCTGTTTTCTACCATGTTTAGCCTGGTGATATTCGACATGAAAAAGGAGCGTATGCTGATGCATTCAATAATAAACTTAAGGGCAGATATAGCTCAGACAAACTTGAGGAGTGGAAGAATGCAGTCAACAATGTTTCCTACAATATCGGCGAGATCGTTAGTAACAAGGAGTGAGTACTAAATAATCTATCTTAAGCTCTTATCGTTTTCTTATCAATCATCTTCTGCATTCGGTGCTTTTTTTGTTTCCTAATTTTGGCACACATGTCTTGTTAAATGATATTTGTCCTGTTTTGTTTTGCTAGTGGTATAATGTTTAGTGATGAGGGGAGGCTGCTCAAGAATATTGTTAATCGTGTTATGAAAGAAATTAAAAATGTGCCATTTGTGGTTGCCAAACATCCAGTTGGTTTAGATGAAGTTGTCATAGACTTTGAAAGGACAACACTTGACTATGTAGAAAGCCATCGCACTGTCCAAATTATGGGAATTTGGGGTATGGGTGGCTCTAGCAAGACGACCCTTGCCAAACAATTATATAACAATAAATACACAACTATGGAAAAGCCCAGTTTTCTCTCAGATGTTAGAGATGCTACTTCCAGAAGTGTATTGCACAAAAAATAGAAAACAAACTCCTAGAGGATCTTGGTCTCCAAGGTGTATCAGTTGACAATATAGAAGAATGGACGGGTATTCTTGCTAGTCGTTTGAGACATGTTTGGGTGCTCATAGTTCTCGATGATGTAGATCATGTAGACCAATTGGATGCTTTAGTGCCTAAAAAGATAGTCTTGGATGGGTAGTTTGATTGTAGTCACTACAAGAAAACTAGAAGTCCTTGAATGTTGGCGCATCTCGACCATTTATAAAATGAAATCATTGGAACCATCTCATGCCAAGCAACTTTTTTGTTGGCATGCTTTTTTGAATAAGTGTCCAACTGAAATCATTGGAACCATCTCATGCCAAGCAACTTTTTTTGTTGGCATGCTTTTTTGAATAAGTGTCCACTTGAGGGATTTGAGAAGCTTGTTGAAAAATTTATTGAAGTTTGCCATGGCTTACCATTGTCTCTCAATGTATTAGGAGGACAACTTTATAGCAAGTCCCAAGAGTATTGGGAGAGTGAATTACAAAAGATCACTAGAATACTGCCCAGTGAAATTAGAAATAGGCTAAAAATTAGCTATGATGCCCTGGATTATGAAGAAAAATAGGCGTTCCTAGATGTAGCTTGTTTCTTCATTGGAGAGAAGAGAACTTCAGTTTTTGCAGTTTGGGAAGGATCAGGCTGGAGTGGTCTGTGCAGTTGGGAAAGTCTTTTAAATAAGTGTCTTGTTGATCTTGATAAGGATGACTATATAAGAATGCATGACCACTTACGGGATTTGGGGAGAGAAATTGCAAATGATCAGTCACCCTACCCTACCGTCTATGGTCTCCCGAGTAGATTATTGATGTTGGTAATGAAGTACAGGTAAGATTAATACTTTTCTATGTTACTTGTATTTGTTTGATTCTTGTTTCCACTTTTCTCTATTTACTTGTATTTGTTTGATTCTTGTTTCCACTTTTCTATGTTTACTTGTATTTGTTTGATTCTTCTTTCCACATAGTTAATGTTTCCATAATTTTTTGATTTCATTTTGTTTGTAAAATAAAAGGAAATTATAGACATGATATTTCCACAGTCCATGATATTTAGATTTGATGCTTCTGGTTTGACTGGGTGTGCTTTTTTGAATCAATGTTTCAGATCACACTCTGTGATCCATCATCAGGAAGAAAAGAGAGAACCCAAATGCCATTCAAGGAATAATGGCCACAACAGCTGGATACACAAGCGAGATTGAGGAGTTTCCTCAATGTTCCCAGGATGGAAAGCTCATAGTTAACACACGCAGAGGAGGATGTAGTAGCCTGAAATCCTCTTTGCATGGATTACAAATTTTTTATTGTAGAGGAAATTATTATAATCAAGTAATTCGTCATCTATCAAGAGATCTGGTATGGCTTCACTGGTTGGATGTTGGGCGGAGAAATCTTGAGTCATTGGGTTCATTGGAAAATTTGAGGGTCTCAGAACTCTATGGGGAAAGGGGTGGGAAACATCAGTTAAAAGAACTGTTATGGAAGACTGACATGAATGTAAGTATCTTCCTTTAATAATTTGTTTTAAATATTTACTTGAATATTTTTATTATTTTTCATTTTCAGTCAATCTCATTGAGAATATCTTCTTACCCATTTACCCTCCTCCTACTCATTCCCCCAAATGCCCTTCGATGCCTGCTGCTGCATTCTACTATGTTTCATTGTGAATTGTGAATCTCCAAAAAAAAAATTGAACTTGAATTACACTACAATGAAGTTGGAGGAGGGTAAATGGGTATTGACAGCTCTCCTCACACAACATTCCGAGTTAGACATAAGTGGATTTGATCAAAACTTCAAGAGCAGGAGTGGAGAGAGGAGTGGTTGTGATGGGAGAAGAGGAGAGAGGAGTGGAGGCTTTCACACGCTTATGGAAGCTTCTATAGAATTAATATTGTTTACCAGTATTTCTATAGAATTAATATTGTTAACAGTATTGACAATGCATATGAATTAAAATAGATTCTTGGTAATTAAAAAACATGTTTGGTTCATTGGGTTTGGCATTGTAATTTGAGTTTTCTTTTAAAATTGTATTTTTTATATTAATTATATTTAATAAATTTCATTAATTCTTAATATAATATTTTATAATAAATATTATATTATTTAAATACATTTTATAGAGTTATAAAAAATAGTTTTGTTTAATTATTAAAAATTTATAAAATTAGTAATAAATATTTTTATAAATAAAAAATAATAAAATTATTATAATTTTTTTTCACTTTTAAGAAAAATAATTATTTTAACAATGATTTTATGTTGTGAAATAAGGATAAATATGAATGAATATTTTGTATGATGATTAAGTTATTGGTACGTTTTGCTAAATAATATTTGAGAAAGAATATTATTTTACTTGGTGGTTGTTAGGTCCCTTTTTGATATCACTTTCTAAAGGAGGTCTCACCCAAAGTGCATGCAAGATTAAAAAGATGCAATATTGAATTCAACTATGAGGACATACATGTAAATCAACAAATTGAAGATTGTGTGAAACCACAATAACAATAAAATAGAACATATATTGAAAACTTTATACAACAACAAATTGTGTGACATGTGCAGAATTGCATAGACAACATCATGCGAAAGTGTAAAGTGTGTTCCACTCTTTAAGAAGTCATTTTAATTGGATAAAAAAATAAAAATAAATAACCAACTTTAAAAACAATAAAAAAATACCCATCCAATGTAATATTATAATCCTATAAAAAATTGTAAGTAATGAGGTTTTAGTAACTGAAATCTCAAAACACTAAAAATAGAGAATAATAGAAGGTAGTGCAACTTCAAATAAGTAGTAAAGAAAGAAATCAACTTAGATCTTTGAAACATTCAACTAAATCTATGTTGAATGCAGCAAACAAAAATTGGCCCTGAGGATGATCAGCAGCTTTTGTTGAATGCATCTAGATAGTAGTTGTCTGTGTACCATTCTGTTTTTAATGGAAATGAAAGAATCCCAAGTAAAACACAAATAAAAAGTGTTATGTACATTGTGACCACTTATGTACATTATTCTAAAGTGTTATTCTAGAGTACCATAATTATAATTGCATAATAACTGCTTGTGATGGTTCTTAGCTCATGATTGTTGAAACTTGTGCGATGTGATGAGATGGTTAGTTTATAAATATTGCATACATATGTACAACTCATTCATCATCCCTTGGTACTTCTATTGAATAGAGAGAAAGTGTTATGTGGATACTGAAAAAATAGGAGACTTCAATTTGTATACACCTAAAAATGACATGACTTTGTCTAAATAAATAATTTTAATATTTATTTAAGTCTACTTTCCTCTATCAATAAATAAATAATTAAATTTATTTATTCGATTCATATTCCTCTAAGTTAATTAAATATCAAAATATTTAATTATCTCTTCTAAAGTCAAAATTAAATAAAATCCTTTATTTAATTAAATTCTTCCAAACAATTAAATAATTCTAAAATATTTAATTAAGTCAAGTCTATTCCTACAAATTTAAATAAATCATTTAAATTTATTTAAATTCTCTCACTCTCCAAAAATAAAATATAATAAAATATTTTATTTATTCTTCCAAATCATGTGCAAGCAATTAAATAAATTCATTTATTTAATTTTGCTTTCTTATCTTCCAAAATCTTCTAAAAATAAATCTTCCTTGTCATACAAAAGCAAAAGCTGAGTTAACTGATTTAAAGCAACTTTATTTTTATCAACAAACTCTTAAATTAGAAAAATATATTCTAATTTATGAAATCAAAGCTCATCCTCATCAAGAAAGTAGTTAACTCAACAAAGCATCTTTTTTAATGACACATGTCCTTCTTCTATTCACGCACATTCCCTCAAACATCCTCTACCATTGATCTTCTTATTTCTTCTACACCATTGATCTTCTCTCATAAAGTCTATAAATACAACCCTCTTCTTCCATTCTCATATCAAGAAACTTTCAAGTAAGATTACTCTGTCGAATCCATAGCACGCCATTGGTACCCCCACTCACACCCCATTACTATCCATTTGCTTGAGATCACCTCATTGCTTTGAAGCTCATCTTCATAGCACATCCATATCACAACCATTCTATTCTTGTCATCTTCAACAAGCAAGGGAGTATACACTTCTGAGGGCTTCATTACAAATCAAGATCAAGAACAGATAGGCAAACAATGGAAGCAAAGAGGTAAATCAGATTGCAAACGTATTATCTTTTGCTTATTTGTATTTGTCTCATTTTCATTGTGTTATTGGATTTTAGTTCATCATTGCTATTGTTCAAATTTCCATTAAACATTATGGCGCCCACTATGGGGCCTTTGCCCCAAATATAACTAAAAAACTGAGTTCTTGAGTGATAGGTTCCATACAAGTTTTTTCTGCGCATCTGATCAATCCTGCTACGCATATAATCCTTGTTCCAGTGCATATAATCATTCGACGCATCCATCACAAGACGTTGTGCATGCATCACCTGTTCCGATGCATATAATCTTACTATGCATCTGTCCTTAGATCCTATGCATATAACACATGATCCTGCACTTTTAACTTTTCTGTGCATGCATTCATTCTTTCTGCACTTGTAATCCATTCTACTATGCATTTACAGTTTCTGTGCTTTTGAGTACTATTTCTACGCATTCAGTCTCTTAAGCTGTGCATATGATTCCAGGAGTCATCTAGGGATTTCTTGCAAGTTTTTTAACGCCAACATTTGTCTTGGAGGTTTGATTCTCTGATTTTCATGCAGGATTAGGAGTTGGATAGTTTCATTTTCCTTAACACACATCATAGCATAACTAGGAAAAAAAAGTAAAAAAATGTTTGCATGCAAATCTCACATAGTTCTTAACTAGGAAGGTAGTAATGAACATCATTGGTATCTATGCATCATTGCTATCTCTTTTAGTTTAGAACATTGCTATCTTACAAAGGGAAAAGAACCATTGCTATCTTTAATCACTTCAAAGTTAACAACTGTGTGAGTGCCCAAGTAGATAACACATATAGTTTTTTTCATTTTAAATAGGATTGGATAAACCACTGTCTACCATGTCTGTTGAATGACAAGAGGCTTATGCTCTCCCCTTTACTGGGTGACCAAAATGCCAAACTTTTCATTCTTTGTGTATAACTTTTAGAGGGGCTTGCCCTTGGATGCCCACCTGTCCAAGTGGGAACGACCCTAAGTGGAAATAGGCTAAATCCAAGCCCTACCAATCCACTATAAATAAATTGTGCTTGAGACGAAAGATTTCTGCAACGAGTGCTATTGTGTTACACCAACAGCCAACCTCCCCCAAAACCCTCCAAGGCCTAACCCTTGGAGGCTAGGAGACTCCATAATAGAGAGCAGTGCTGCTGCACATATAACCACTCAAACGGTTGCCCTAACTACTTAACCATTGTCTGGTATACCAAGAACCTTCTATTTGTTGATGTAAAAGGTGGGACCTTTGAAGTCGCCTTGATTCATGTGATTCATAGTAGAGGTAGCAGGGATAATCCTAAGGTTTGGTGGGGGGACGAGCCTAAGGAAACCTAGATCTAGTATGAGAAGTGAGTGTTGTGGAGAGGAGCTGGTGCTACCAGATCTTGGAGCTACACGCTTTGAATATGCACAGCTAGGGGATTTAATAGACACTGTCTCTTCCAGCCTAGGTTGTAATTGCTTTTGTGTCAAAAAGTCCACAAAAATACAAAAAAAATAATAAAAGGTAAAAATCATGAAAACTTCTTTGTGTTTGTTGTGTCTTTAATTGCCATAATTGAAATTCAAAAGCAAAATGCTAAGTTTCAATCAAAAAAACCAAAAAAATTTGGAAAGCGTGCCAGAAAACTCTGTAAAAACAAACAAAAAACTAGAACTGCACTTTTACTGTGACTTACTATGCATCCATTGCAACTTGCTGCGCATACAAGCTTTACTAGAACTGCACATCCGCTGAGACTTACTGTGCATCCATTGTGACTTGTTGCGCATAGAAAATTTACCAGATCTGTGCATGTGCTGCAACCTACTACACTTTTGCCTTCTATTCCTGCGCATTTACTGCTGCGCTTTCATTCCAGAGAACTGTTACATACCTTTTCTGAGAAAAACATTTGACTTTTCAAATAACCAGTTCAAACTTGCTTCAATTTTCTAGACCTGATTAAAACTGTGCAAAATAATCCTTTTCCACAACATAGCTGCCTTTTCCTCATCGCATCATCCAAAACTTCACAAAACTTTTCCAAAATCAAACCAGATATCCAAAAAAAATAGGTTAGTACTAGGCTATTCTTGATCCCATCAACCTCAAACAAAACTAGTGAGTCTCCACTATCAAGGATTAATCATCCTTTTCTCTAGGAACTCCACTAGTGGTTTGTGCAGAACTAGTCTACATCAAGTAACCAGATTTACATCATCCTTGCTTTTGACTACCATTTTGTTCCAACCAAATTGTTTGACACCAATAGATCTAAGGAAAAACTTTGTGCAAACCTTGACATGTTCTATCACCTCTTGTTCAAAACTTTCAAACTCACTCCATCTCATCCTAAGTCGCCTTGCATGGTCTTAACAAGATCTCAAAAACAAAAGCAAATTGAAATGGCATACAAAACTATTCCATCCCCTCATGAAAGTGATGAGGAAATTTCTCAGGAAGAGATTCTACAAACTCAGCAAGACCGAAGGTTTCAATGCATAATGGACAAGGTACTTGCCCAAGACCCTACTAGATTCTTTCTTCACTTAGCACACCAAGGAGTCAAGCTTCCTAAATATTTTGATGTGGAAACACTAAAAGAATTTAAAGAAGAAAGAAACCCCAAAGGAAGCACATGAGAGGAAATGACCCTAGACAAAGCAACCATTGACTCTACAAATGCCCTAAGCTTAATAACCCAATAGATCCAAGCCTTACAACAACAATTCACAGACATGCAAACAGGAGTATCAACTAAGCATTATTCCCTAGAGGATATTTCACCATATCCTTTTGATAGGACCTTTATCATGATACCTTTCCCCTTAAAATTTGAGGTGCCAAAATTTGACAAATAACATGGAAAAGGTGATCCAAGAGACCACATCAGGGAATTTAACGTTGCATGCCTTGAAGTCGCCCACAATGATACTTATCTTATGTGACTGTTTCTAAGAAGCTTAGGAGGAAAAGCCATGGAATGGTTTTCTAGACTACCTCCTGACATTAGAACATTTAACAAACTTGTGGACAAACATAAGACTCAAAGATAAGGGACTATGTGAATACACAATCGCCCAATCCTTGTGCTTAACACAACTCCCTATATCTCCCAGATCGCATGGAAGGCCTTCCATGAACAAATCCAAGATAGTTGAAACTACCAAAGGTCCATTTATCAAATGGGGAAGCCTAGAAGATGAGAGTGATGAAAAGGACCTCCTTCAATGTTTGTACAAGGATGAAGTTGGTCTATGAAATCAACAAGACCATCACTCCATGATACAAACTGAGCAATATGGTCAAGGGTTCCAAATGCTACAAAGAATGGGGTATCAAGGACATGGTCCCCTCGGTTTGAGAAAGGAAGGTATCACTGAACCCATCCAACCTCATACCTTAACAGCCTGAGACACTACAGGGCTAGGTTACATCGGTACAACAAGAACCAATAGAGCAAACAAGCATAAAGGCAAACAACCAGAAGCATCTACCACTAATCTGGTTGATCAGATTCACCAACTGTGAATAGGGAGTGAGACTGACTCCAACGAATATTAGTGGGATAGCCTCTCTGAGCTATCTTGCGATGAAAAAGAGATTAATGTGGTCCATGAGTATGACCCAACCCATGCAACTGAAGGACAAAGTTCAAGGGCTACACCGCTAGATTCTGACCCACATACTAACAATAGTGAAAGCCGTGAGGAAAGAATGATACCCCCCTTGACAGATCAACTAATGGAGAGTACCAGCGTAGGCATTGTCCATACCTATAATGACCACTATAACACTTCTATCTTGACCATAAATGCCATCAAACCAGACCAGCCCAATGACCCTTTGCCACTATTACACCCAGAACTCATAGATTGGGACTTGCAAGACACTCCCCCTGAGCTCGATACCTTCCAAAATGATGAAGCCATCATCGATTATCTTGAGCTTAGGGATCACATACCCGTAGGGGACCACAGAGCTGGCTATACCATAGAACTCAACGACAAGGCCTATTTTGGAGAGAATGCCAAGCCTTTCAGTCTCAAAAATGTGAAAATGAAAGAAAGATCTAATGGTGAAAACTACTCCGCGGCAGTGTTAGATTGTGAAAAAAGTAAAAATATAGGCGTATCCAATGGTGAAAACCTCTCTGAGGCACCGAAGGATGGAAGGCTTGACCCTCTACCCAAATTCACATATCGGGAGCGATCTTCAATCTTGATAGAACTAGCAGAGCCAATTGATGTCAGTACAGGGGACAATCCCAGAATGATTCACATGGCATAGTCTTTAACCGCACAAGAAAAGCCAGCATTCACTGAATTCTTCAAGAGAAAACAAATCAACTTTAATTAGACATATGTGGATATGCCAGGGCTAGATCTGAATCTAATAATGCATCACTTATCCTTAGCTCTAGGAGCTAAGCCAGTAAAGCAAAAACTTAGAAAGATGCACCCGCATGTAGCCCTCATGGTGAAAGAAGAGCTAAAGAAATTGTTAGATGTCAGCTTCATCAGACCCATAGACTATCCTGAGTTGATTTCAAACATCATACCAGTGGCCAAACTAGATGGAAGAGTCTGAATATGTAATGACTTCAGAGATCTAAATAAATCTTACCCAAAAGATGATTTCCCCTTGCCAAACATTAACATTATTGTGGATCTTACGGCAGAGCATACCATGCTGTCACTAATGGATGGTTTCTCTAGATACAACCAGATAAAAATTACACTTGAAGACCAACACAAAACTGCGTTCACATGTCCATGGGGCACCTATTGTTGGTGTATCATGCCATTCAGTTTGAAAAATGCCATTGCAACATATCAGAGAGCTATGACCACAATCTTTCATGACATGATGCACACTATAATGGAAGACTATGTTGATGACATATTGGAAAAATCACTCACAAGAGAAGGACACTTGGCAGTATTGGATAAAATCTTCACAAGACTGGAACAATTTAATGTGTGCCTCAACCTGAAGAAGTGCATGTTTGGAGTAACTTCAGGCAAGCTACTGGGATACATAGTGTCTGCTAACGGAATTGAAGTCGACCGAGCTAAAATATTTGCCTATCTTAAAGAAAATACCCTCCCACCAGATCTCTCCAACAACCAAAAATGAACCTTTATTCGTCAAGCATCCTAGTATGCCATTGTTGCCAACACCCTATATTGCAGAGGTCTCGATGGTACTCTCCTAAGGTGTCTCGATAGTGAGGAATATCAAACTACCCTGAGTGAAGTACACGATGTTATATGTGGGACCCACTCTAGTGGTCCTACCCTAGCTAAGAAGCTCATACGCATGGGATACTATGGGCCAACCATGGAACAAGATTCCTATCATTTTGTAAAGAAGTGCAAGAAGTGCCAAATCCATGGTACCCTGATACATGCACCCACACAAGAGTTGCAGCCATTAATGACTCCTTGGCCTTTCTGTCAGTTGGGACTCGACTTAGTGGGCAAGATCCACCCTCCTTTATCCAACGGCCACAAATTCATAATCACTGTCACTGAGTACTTTACGAAGTGGATTGAAGCTGTGACCCTAGCCAATATCACACGCAAGTAGATTGCCTCCTTTAGCTTGAACTATATCATTTGTCGCTATGGTATCCCTTCATCCATTATCACAGATAATAGACAAACATTCAAAAATTAGGATGTCAGGGAACTATGTGATAAATTCCATATCCAGCATCGCTTTTCTACTCGCTATTACCCCCAAGGCAATGGCCAAGCAGAGGCATCAAATAAAACTATATTGAAAATCCTGAAAAAGACTGTCAATGATGCTGGCCGTGATTGGCATGTTCAATTAAATCTAGCGATGTGGGCCTATCGTACAAGAATCAACACACCAACAGGTGCAACCCCATACTCCCTGGTCTACGAATTTGAAGCCATCTTGCCCATTGAAGTTGAGATCCCATCCTTGCGAGTTTTGTTAAATATCTCATATCTAATGAAGAGTACAGAGTGTACAGACATCAAGAGTTAGAGCTGCTCGAAGAGAGAAGGCAACAGGCCTTTAACCATCTCAAGGCTTATCAACAACGAATGTCTAGAGTTACAATCACAGGGTAAAGCCCTGAGTAGTCCAAATTGGCGATTTGGTCCTCAGAGAAAATCCCAGAAATTAGCAAGATTGAGAAAAAAAGGCAAGTTTAAACCTAATTGGCTAGGTCTCTATGTCATCATTGCGGCCTATGGGTCAAGAGCTTATCAATTGGCTACATCTGAAGGTGAACTATTCAATGACCCCATCAACAGCATGCATGTTCGTAAGTTCTACACCTAAACCCCAATGCAAGGGAGTCAAAAATAGAAAAAAAATCAAATAAGTCAAAAATAGCAAAATAAATAAATTAAAAAAAATGGAAATGTAACAAAAAAATAATCCTCTGGTGAAAAGCTAGCAAACAGGTGCCTGGGATAGGTACCATGATGAAACCCTGGCAAACAGGCATCATGCGTATTCTTGGTTGTTTGTGCAAATAAGAGCAAGTGGTGAAAACCTAGTAAACAGGCGCTATCTGAGAAAAACCACTTCCTCCATCTGTTGTAACCTCATTTTCTCTTATATCCATGTTACCATTCATCTTGAACTAATCTATTAAACCGTTGTTGAACTATGTCGCCTCTGAGTTATCACATAGGCAAGGCCATTCTCAATGCGCCCCCGAGGCTCTGCTCTGCTTATTGCATCTCCAATTCTTTTAGTGTCATATGTCCTGTTGTCCATACCGATTTCTACATCTTTTGCTATCACCTAGGTCCTAGGTCCATCAAGGTCACCCCGAACTACATTGCCTCTAAGTTGTCACGTAGGCAAGGCCATTTAGCAATGAGCCCCTGAGGCACTAGTTCAGTCCCTTAGGGTCTATCTCTTCGTATCTGTTTGTTTTATCGTCTGTAATAAGTCGATCCTTTTTCTAAACTGGGGGCAACTCCTTGCCCTGGTTGCAGCTTTGGATTCTTAAATGTTACATGTTCTAAGGGGATACCAATAAAGGGTTGTGATACCTTTCACTAGACAAGTGCACGCAGCAAAGCAAGCTTCCCAAAAATAACAAAAATCTTGGCACAGAACATCAACCTATCCAACACAAAGCTGAGCATATACCAAAACACTCAAACTGATTCTATATCAATTATGGCAAGAAAACATATCTAATGCAAGAATGCTTTGTGTTTTGTATCAGTTAACTTACAAGGTCTTGAATTTTTGTCATTATGTCTTCCTATGCTACTCAAGGATGCCAAAAGCTAGAGATGCTATGATGGGGGCATAATCATTTTCTTTGTCTTCTATTTGTGGATCAAACTTTAGTAATGTGATGACTTGTGTCTAAAGACATGATCAACAAAAGATCATTGAGGACTTTAAAGGTCTAAACATGAAAAAGGGCAATCCTTGTCTGTTGAAACACAAGAGGTACTCAGGTCATCTAGATTCAAGTTTGACGAGATGATTGTCTCAACTTGCTATATCAAAATCCATGTAAGTAATACTCAAGTCATCTTGGTTTAATTATACCTAGATGCTTGTATTTTCTTACAACATAATAAACGCACGATGATCAAATAAGTACTTCAAAATACTTGCAATATCAGGATGACAAATATCCATACCCATAATGTATCCAATGACATCTCATATCCGTATCCATATCCATATACATATCCCATGCAGTAAAAATTCTATGCAGAATATCAATGTTTACAAATGAAAACCTGTCAGTTCTTCTATCGACTCATTCTTTCATCAGTCAGTCTTTTATCTATCATAGTGTCATTTCTATGTCGATTGAGTACATTTGGACATAAATAAAAACATAGCATAGTTTGCATATCATATCATGGTCATCTTACATAATTAAATCATTTGCATACATCATAGGTACATTAGGTCATCCATATACATTTTGCATAATATCCACAGAAAAATAAAAAAAATATAGGCATATAGATCATCGCATAATTTGCATCATCATATAAATCGCATAACACATTTCGCATATTAGAACATCACTTAGCATCATATAGACATAATAAAAATACACATATCAAAGTGTCTATCTATCTCTCTGAGTCAGTGTCAAATAAAAGTATACATCACAAGGTAAAATGATACATGTCTCGGTGCCAAGTAAAATAAAATGTGTACATGTCAGGCTATCTATGAGCCATCAAAAATCAATACATAACTGGTACAAAAATCAGCTAGCCCTGGTGTTGTGGACCTTTGCTCCCTGTACTGCCCTCTCCTTTGTCACCCCCTGACTGCTGGGGGTCTCCCACTGATGCCTGAGATCAGGATCCACCTTCCCTTTGAGAAGCCACAGACTGACTCCTCGGGTGACCGATCGAATCATCGAACTCGCTCAAAGTGGTACTCCTCGCGCAGAATATCCATATCTCTGCCGACTACTCTAGCTCCTCTGCTCTTCTAAGCTCTCAAAGACAAATCAACTAAAGGCAAGTGTACAAATGAATAGGACTTGTGGACCCAACTCCTATATATAGCAAGTGAACCATAGTTGATTGTGTGGCAATTGTGACTACTTCCCATGCCTATTTCTCCCTGTTTCTCCAAACTGTTACATGTTTTCTTCAATCTAACTTATTTTTCACCTTCTTCTTCATGATATTGTGTGTCTCATGCCTCCTGCCTTTTTTTCCGTCCAATCTCCCAAGGGGGCATCCTGTCGTTAAACTTGTACCAGGGGCAAACTGGGGCATGTATCATTGTCGAAAATTCTTATTCTTTGAAACAACGTGATAAAACACATTGCTTCAAAGAGGGAAAAAATGTATACACCTAAAAATGACATGATTCTGTCTAAATAAATATTTTTAATATTTATTTAAGTCTACCTTCCTCTATCAATAAATAAATAATTAAATTTATTTATTTGATTCATATTCCTCTAAGTTAATTAAATATCAAAATATTTAATTATCTCTTCTAAAGTCAAAATTAAATAAAATCCTTTATTTAATTAAATTCTTCCAAGCAATTAAATAATTCTAAATTATTTAATTAAGTCAAGTCTATTCCTCCAAATTTAAATAAATCATTTAAGTTTATTTAAATCCTCTCACTCTCCAAAAATAAAATATAATTAAATATTTTATTTATTCTTCCAAATCATGTGCAAGCAATTAAATAAATTCATTTATTTAATTTTTCTTTGTTATCTTCCAAAATCTTCTAAAAATAAATCTTCCTTGTCATACAAAAGCAAAAGCTGAGTTAACTAATTCAAAGCAACTTTGTTTTTATCAACAAACTCTTAAATTAGAAAAATATATGATAATTTATGAAATCAAAGCTCATCCTCATCAAGAAAGCAGTTAACTCAACAAAGTATCTTTTTTAATGACACATGTCCTTCTTCTATTCGCACACATTCCCTCAAACATCCTCTACCATTGATCTTCTTATTTCTTCTACACCATTGATCTTCTCTCACAAAGTCTATAAATACAACCCTCTTCTTCCATTCTCATATCAAGAAACTTTCAAGTAAGATTACTCTATCAAATCCATAGTGCGCCATTGGCACCCCCACTCTCACCCCATTACTATCCATTTGCTTGAGATCACCTCATTTCTTTGAAGCTCATCTTCATAGCACATCCATATCACAGCCATTCTATTCTTGTCATCTTCAACAAGCAAGGGAGTATACACTTCTGAGGGCTTCATTACAAATCAAGATCAAGAACAGATAGGCGAACAATGGAAGCAAAGAGGTAAATCAGGTTGCAAACGTATTATCTTTTGCTTATTTGTATTTGTCTCATTTTCATTGTGTTATTGGATTTTAGTTCATCATTGCTATTGTTCAAATTTCCATTAAACACAATTAATATATTCATACAGATCTCTTGCATATATACCTTGAAAATAAAGAAACCTTCTATGTAAATTCTATAAAAACGGCATAAAAATACATTGATATTGTATTTTAATGAAACCTAGTTAGGAATAATTAGAAGTACAAAGAAAAATAATATTAGGCATACAACTTTATTTTTTTAGTATAAAAAACATATATTGTTCTTTAAAAAAACTATCAATCTAAAATAGTAGTAAGAAGAGAACAATTTAAGAAGGATTAAAATATTTTGTATGAATGAGAACTTTGTTGATTATTTGAAATGGAACAGAAGGGTGCTCTACATTAGTAATTTTTGCTAATAAGATTTAACATTTCCCTAAATTTCCAATTTCATTGACACATATGCAAGAGTAATTCTCTTTAGTCATTAAGGCCTTCAAGTGTGTGTGTGTGTGTGTGCGCGTGCGTGCCTACACACACGCATGCAGTAAAAAACCTAGTTTAGGATCCATGAATGATGAAAAATTGGGGAAACCCCAAATCACTAGGCAACTTTCCTACAATATCATAGAGAGGTGACGAGCTATTGAAATTATAGAAACCATAACTATATTTCTATACCATATTAAAATCCCATAAAAAAGCCAAAGCCATAGACATCAACCATCCTACTACCAACATATTGCAAACTATACTATAAGAGTCTGAGTATCAAAGGAGTCAAGGAAAATTGCAGAGGCCTCACGATACCCTTATGCATAAACTTACAATTAGCACATTGGGCATCCAAACTAGTTGCCTTCTTCTCCACGCCTTCCTCTACCTTATTGTCATCACAATAGTTAGAAAAGATTAGGGTAGCATCCACTAGCGACGTCACCTTCAACTATAGAACAATCTCCTCCACCATCCACTAGACAGACATCTAGTGTCACTTAATACCATGGAGATGTTCTAGGAAGTAGTCAAAATGGACCTCAACATGATGCACTATGTCACCTATATCATCGTGGAGCAGATAAGAACTGGTACTTGTTGAAAAAATAGAAACACATGAGAGGGATTTCACAACATCAAATGTATTCCACCTTCCTCATGTGTAGCCCAGATCTAACAAAATCTTAGCCATTGTTGAATGAATGCAGACACGAAGAGACCCATCCATATTTTTCGCCAATTCCCAAATTCTAACCATCCACAAGTGGAGAGTTGGGTCTGAGATTTCTTTATCTGCATATGCCATAAAATCCACCATAGCCTCCTCACCTATGACATGGTGTTTACATTTCTTGGGAGCCTTAACCTCTAATTTTTCCTTCCCTTGAGCGCCACCTTGCACCCTCCCACCCAAATGTCTCTCACCTACTATAGACACCATAATAGAGAACCAAAAAACTTGATAACCAACACACAAAATGAATGAATTTTCCCTCCTTGATCTGTTGTGTGGTTGCACAACACGCCCCATTTTGCCTCAGTAAAATAGGGACCCAACCTTTTTACTTCTGCTTGTTCTTTGCTTTCTTTGCTTTGGGCAGTTTGGTAAAAGTCAGATGAAATAATACTATATCACCCCTATGCATGCATATGCCTCATAAGGGAAGGTTAAATGTCAAAGTTAGATTCAGCCATTATAAACCTCATAATATAGAAGAGTGTGAAATTCTAAGCAGGTTTCCCTTTTGGATCACCCTAAAATTCCTTAGGGATAGAAAGTTAGGCTCGATCAAGTTTGGTCAAACCTGATATTCCCATAGGGTCACATTCACCAATATCCTAGACATTCACTAATATCCCTAATCTATCTTTTAATGAAGAGAACCTGATATCCACATATCCTTTAATATGCAGACATCAAATTTAAATGTGAGAGAACATTTACTCGTCAAGTGCCCACGCATATTCCCAGAGGGTCATCTTTCAAGTATCCATCATATTTCTTAATATCCCTAACTTTCGGTAACATGATAGTGACATCATCTTGTTCCGCTTTATAAAAGAACCCAATATGATGATGATGTCATCATGACCCAGATCGAAGAGGGTCATATTTCTTAACATCCCTGATCTTCGTTAATATGATGATGATGTCACCTCCTCGACCAATTTGAAATCCTATAAAAGATGTTGGCGTCATCCTCACATTCTAGAATGGGAGGATATTTTGTAGTGTTGAGTATCTAGATATTTCTTAATATCCCTCATATTAACCCTTGAGACATATGATATGGGGATCTCTAGTAACTAATAGAATGATGCCACGTGGCGCGTTGACTTGATCATATCGACACATTATGTTGTCACAATTGTTAAATAAAGGTATAATGACCTAACTTTGGTCGTCGGTCAACAATTGACCATCCTTGTGATGACATCATCCTCATCTTCCGGATATTAGTCATATTTCCTAATATCCTTGATCTCTGCGAATATGCATCCCTGCATTAAATGTCATTTCAACGGTAGGTCAAACCTTCAAAATTTTGAATAGATGCCCGCCACTTGTTAACATCTCCAAGCCTCAGGTGTCAATCAATAGATACTAATAAGAGGACATTAATCACACCCTAATTCACCATGGTTCTTGATTAAAAGTAAGGATTTGAGCTTATTTTGAATTTACTAAATGTTTAAGCGAAGAATTACAGAGCTCCTGCGAGATTAAAGTGACATTACTGCAACTTGTGATCTCAATGAAATGGGATACACATTCAAATGGTGAACGAAGAACAGTAATTGCAAGGTGAACGTGCTCATCCGAACATCACTTACACAGTAGAAGGGTAACGAATAACATGTACATAATGATAAAACCCTCTTTTGTCATTTATGGTAAATGAACAGGTAAAAATAGTTTTACTAGAGTAAATTGATATGATGATGAATGAAATATACTAGAATGAAATAATTAACACCATAAATTCATGTGATAATTGAATCCACCACTGCACATGACACGTTAGGGTAAGATATATGCATGTTTCATTGTAGGATTCAATGGTAGTTCGGAAGAATAGGTCAAACACGAAATTTTTGAAACCTATGCACATACAGCCTGAGGGGATATCCTTCAAATATGGACAAATAAATGATACACATCCAGGAAATACAAATCTTGATGCATGGACAACAAAATTAGAGAAAGGAGGCAGGAATCCCCTGCTCATTAGCATCTATAGTTCAGGAATGTGGCATGCAGGGGGATTTCCTTATGCAATGGAGGCCACTGAATTGGTAGTAGAGTGTGCCAGAATTATAATGTGAATACCAGAAGGGTAGAGAAACATGGTATGGTTTATGCAAACTTTTCAATTGAAGGTATCACTGCCACCTTCAATCTGCCTAAAGGGCCTCATGTAGTTTGACTAAACTTGGGTAAATTGGAAAAGGAGTATAATAGTAAAGAGAAAGAAGCTAGAAGGGTCATGTACCAATGGAGAGCCAGGGACAACACATATAAAGCTTCTGCCAAGTTGCCTGTGTATCTCTACAAGTTTGATTTTGCTCCAGAGTATCAATATATGATGGTTATGCTAAGCAGGATGATAGGGCCATACGCATCATATGACAAAGAAATGATAAAGTACCACTAGATGGTTGCCAGATGGCAACCTGTGCCACATTTAACATTTGTTGACCGAGTCAAAGATGATGTAGACCATTGATTTTGATAGCGAAATCCTGATCATTGGATCATTTGTAACCACCTCCTCTCTTTGTCCTATAAAAGGAGATGGAGTGTACCTTGTACCATATTCAAAACTTAATTGAGATTAGATTGCTAAAGCCTCAAGACTAATTCTCAAAGTTGATTGTAAATATACATGTTTGTTGCTATGTAATTAATGAAGAAGAAGATCTAGATTACACACAATCATATACTTTGAGTAATCTGTGGATGAATTCTTGGCTTGTACTTTGATTTTCTATGTACCTTGGAGTGCAATTCATGTTGTGCATGTTGTCTTCATTCCTTTCCATCGAAGTTTGCATCAACCATACTTAGCTGTGGAACATCCTAGTGAACCTATGGTTTGATTTCCTTCTTTTCACGACTGTACTTGGAATGTATATGGATCAATAGTTGAAGATTCACTCATTTTAGTAAAGATTAGAAAGCATTCACTACAATTTGTTTAATTTCATTAAAATCATCATCACAATTGCAAATACTCAGATAATCTCAAGCAAATATATAGAAATATGCTAATATCTGGAAGAAAACTGAATATTCATAGCATATTTGAGATAATTAGCATGTATAATTGAAAATACCATGCAAATGCATATAAATCTCAACAAGTAATCATGCAAATATCTGCTTGTAGGCACATTATTTAGACAAATTCATAGTGCAAAAGTGAAAACTAATCAATAATAGTCGATGATCAGAAGAATTGATCAAAATTATAAAATATCCTCATCATTTGTTGAATATAGTAGGATTAACCTTGTTTTTTAAAAGATTTACAAAAAGTAGGTGGAAAACTAGATGCTCAGACATCAGTTCTCAGAAACAGAAATGTAAGACCCCTTGAATGGAAAACAACATGGCACGTCAAACCACTGAGTAGCATCAGTAGATTATGAACTAATCCATGGAGACTTGGGATCATGAATTATCCAAATTCATTGTATCTTTCAATATGATAAAGGTTGGATTTGTAATTCTTTATCTATGTGTGTTTATGACTAACATCATAACCAACAGATCTCTCCTTCAATAAATACAAATGCAATGCCATCTCTCTGCATAATTGCTTGCCACATGCCACCCTCATAATTGCTTTAGTACTTACCACCATCAATCCTACCTATTATCGGGTAATGCTCCCCTGAGATCCTGTTGTATTAACATCAAGGCCTCAGAAGGAAAATTATTCCACAAACAAACAACAGAAGAACCACTGTTGATTTTCATATCAACCCCTTTGTTGGCTGCCCAATCTGCGACCTTCTTATCCTTCCTTCTAATGTGAGATACCATTCCAATTTTAGCTTCAGACATGATAGCCTTTAATTTGTAGTTTTGAATATTACCCCCTTTCATTTCTCCTATAACCAACTTATAATCTACTTCTATCCATAATTTTCTCCAACCTTTCTCCCTAGCAGTCATCATCCCTCATAAAAGGGCTTTGGCTTCAACCATATTATTAGTTTCCCTTCCAAAATTGTATGTAAAAATCCCTAAAGGTTGTCCATCCTAATCTTTGAAGACCCCACCACCTCCTACTCTCCCCGGATTTCCCTTCGCAACCCCATCAAATTTGAACTTGACCCAACCATCCTCCAAACATTGCCAAGTGCAAGGAGGTCTTTGTTGTATAGCTTGCTTCCAACTATCTCCAAACCATATAAATCTAGGCCACTCATTTGCCCAACCAACTTCCTTCCTCAACAAGACCTAGTGTGCTTCTTTTTCAATTTATTCAAGCTCTATAATAGTAAATTCAATGTGATCCCATATTTTCTTTGCAGATCTCTCTGTATCTTGAGGAATTGTTTTATTTTGTTCCAACCAAATATTCCACACAAGAAAATATGGAAAACAATCCCAAATAAACTTCAAGCCTTAGCTCTTGACTTTCATTTCCTAACCTACCAAAATGCTCAGAATGTCAGGGGGAGTTACCCAAACAAGTCCCCATCCTCCCAAAAACCTATGCCACAGTTGTAAAGAGAAATCACAATGTAGAAATAGATGATCATTGTCCTCATTCATGACCCTACACATAACACATTGGGAAAGGCCAATCTTGCCATACTGCTATAACATGTCCCATGTGAGGGCCCTCATTTTGGAAGCGATTCATAAGAAAGCATTGGCCCTAGGTAACCCTTTAGGAAACCAAAATTTTTGTTCTAGACTATATTTTGAGGTGCAAAAGAAGTGATGAAAGGCTGGTCAAACTAAATGACAATCGCTTCCATGACACCCCACACCATAAAATCTTCACCTGTAGGACCTCATAGGCTTCCTTCAATTCTAAAGTAGGAGTAAGGACCTTCCATTTGGTTGAGTCATTCCTTTTTTACAGGTAATCCCTAACCTTGACCCCCACACTATCTTCAAAGTGCAAAAATAGAGGCTAAAACCGCTGTATGTCTTTTAAGGCATTATCTTCCAACCAACCACCTTGCCAAAACTTGATCTTGTCTCCCCTCCAAAGCTTCCATTTTATGTCTAGGGAGATCAATTTACAACAAATTCTAATGAAATTCCATATGTTAGACCCCAGGGGGAGACTATGTGCTTCCTTTTAAAGAGAGTATCCACTCCATTGGGAAGGTACTTATATTGTATTACCTTACTCCAGAATATATCTTTCTCCTCATAGATGGGTGAAAGCACAAAGATGAGTATATATTTCATGGAAGTCTCCGCAGATGAAAAATGCCGCTCGGAATGGGTACCCGTTTTGAAAAAAAATAGTTACCCATTTAGGATCGGGCTCCCAAAGCAAAACGGGTACCCGTTTTCAAAAAAATAAAAAAAATAGCCATATGCATATAAAAACAATTTTTTTTTGAAAATGTGTACCCATTTTGAAATGGGTACATATTTTCAAATTTATTTTTTTTCTTACCATGCCTATTGCTAATTTTTTTATTTTTTAGAAATGGGTACCCGTTTAGAATGGGTACCCGTTTCTAAAATTTTGAAATTTTAAACCTGCCAATTTGCATTGGTTTTAGGCTTGGAAACCCAAGCCTTAGCTTTGGACCTGCAACTAGGAGACCATGGAAATAGCAAGAGAAAAAACTAGTTTCACCACTATGGCTGACGACTTTTTTTCAGAATATTTTAACGAAATTAAAACCCATTATAGATCTCAAAGAGTTTTCAAATATGTAATTTTTTTTTACTATTGAACATAATTTTCTATTTATTATTTATTTTCCGAACAAACTAACTCATAAACTTGAAATAACATAGGTTACTATTTTTTTAATAACTTTTGATTTTGAAAATTTCTTGAAAAAAAAATTATGTCTAACCAAACTAGACATCATTCTCTACATGATGAAAAAAAAATTAGTGAATTGATTAGTTTAGATCAAATTATGTTGGTCATACATGAGGGGTTTTAAAAAACACTAATTAGGGCCATTAAAAAATTAATAAAAAAAAATATTTATAAAAAAATTACAAAAATATATCCTAACCAAAATTCAACATCTTGAAAATCTTTCCACAAAAGGAATTAGAAAAATACATTAATTTGGGTCAAATTATGTTGGCTGTACATAGGCATGCTTTTGCAAAAAACAAGGGATTTTTAAAAAGCCACTTTTTGTACATCCAATAAAAAACCAACTTGCATCATCCGAGTATTAGAAAAAATTACATATCTGAAAACTAGAAACAAAATCTTACATTTCTTATTTTTACATCATCTTAATATTTTATGTGCAAGTGCTTCAAATTGTCACTCCAAGTATGAAAAAAATTGAAAAACAGGAAAAACACTTCCACTTTTTGGCCAAAAAGTGAACTCATCTTCTTGCACTTACCTAGATTCTCCAACACAACTTCGAACCTAAGGCTTTGTTTATCTCTTTGCTTTTCCTAAATCCTAACCCACCCAATTTCGTCATCTTACACACTTTCTCCCATTTGACCAAACTATACTTATGGGTACTCTCACTACCACACCAAAGAAAGTTACATTGCATGTCTTCCAATTATTTGGCTACTTTACTCAAGATCTAAAGAACTAATAGTGCATAGACTGAGATAAAGGATATGGAGGCCTTAATCAAAGTGATTCTTCTAGCTAATGATAGTAATATTCCTTTCTAGCAGGGCAATCTTCTTCAAACTCTGTCTATTACACTCTTCCACTCTACCTCTAAGGTTCTTTTATCCACCAAGGGCATCCCTAGATAATTTCTAGGGAGCTTATCAAAATCAAACCAAGGATCCTTTGTAACTCCAATCCTTCCAAACATTGTTCCTTCAAGAAAAATTTCTCGACTTGGAGGAATTTACCTTCTAACCCACAGTCTTTTCATATTGCATCCGAACTTTCTTTATTGTGTTGGCTTCTCTAGCAGTGGCTTTTCCAAATATAAGAGTACCATTAAAAAAACTATAAATGAGTGACATTTTTTAATCCCCCATGAGACCTATAGTCCTTTAAGATTCTAATGAAGGAGCATCCCGAAGCATTCAAATAATTGGAACAGTTAATAGTGAATTGCAAAGTATCAAGAGGGCGACCATGGAGAATACCGCATTTTACCACATTTGACTATTAGAGGCTATGGAGCTAGACTTAGCATCGAGACATAGTCATCTACATCATATCCAAAATTTAGATCATTTGGGTTTGATTTCATAGAGATATCACTATTAGAAGATTACATGTTTTCACATAGCAGAGCCGACAGTGTTCAGTGAAGTCTAATTGGCTTGCAGAGCAATTCTGTGACTTGTGGAGCTAAAAGGAACATTATTCAATGAAGTTTAGGACCTGGCTGACCTTCATGAATATCGGCACAATGTTTTATGCACTAGCAGAGCAATACCTTATGTTTAGATCCAACTTATTAATGTACACACGTTTCATACTGGCCGTTGCAATTAGGCTGACTTGTTAATATTTAGAAAGCTTGTAGAGGATATAAATAAGAGAAAAGGATTACTTTTAGGAAGTGATCAATGGCACGAAGAAAGGAAGCAAGATCTTAAGTTGTGTTGATCTGATGGAGTAACAAAACAGAGTAGAAAGAAAAGCAGGAAGCATAATGAGTTGCAAAGCAGAGAATTGAGATGTAGAAGAAAGAAATCATGAAAGAATATTGTCTAAGAATATTTTGTAATCCCTGGGCTGTGACCTAGCATCTGTAAAGCCCTTGAGGCATGTGTAATTTGATTTGAAGTTATAATATATGAAGAATGAGCTTTGAAGGCTGGGTTTTTCCCTGTTAGGGCTTTCCCATGATATATCTTGTGTTATGTGTTCATGAATATCTTTTATCTTTCTGTTGATTAGCTATTAGCTTCCGTTGCATATCAATTATGATCAGGGTGTTAGCTAATTAGGCTGTAAGGTTGGACGGTCCCTCACCAGACCCTCCTACCTTGACTACATCAAGTGGTATCAGAGCTAGTTTCAAATCTACTGGGAAGGTGGTGAATCTGAAGGTGTTGAAGGAAGTGTGAAACCCTGGAAGTGACAAATGTCATCGCTAAAGAAGATCAAGGCAAGGAAGATTCGGTAAACTTTTCAAATTAAGTTGTTTATCTGATTTGTTTCAATGGGGAAGATTGGAAAAAGGATGAAGAAAGAGATTAAAACCCTAATATGTGAAAAGGATACTCTGGAAGAAGAATTGTGCGAAATAAAGAAATGTAATTCTGAATTATTGGAGAAGATGAAAGAACTAGGAAAGGACAAGTATGATGCTCTTGAAGAAGAACTGGGAAATGTAAAATAGAGGAATGAAGACTTAGAAGTAGAGCTGAAATTGTTTGAGAATATCAAAAAGAGATTTGAAGAATTGGAAGAAGGATTTGATTTGTCTGATCAGATTGAAAAGAGGAATAGAGATCTAGAGAAAGGTTTAGAGGAATTGAAAAAGAAAGACAGTTTACAAAAGAATGAAATATTAGATTTGAAAGAATAGGTTAATCAGTTGGAGAAATCACTTGTAGCATGCAGAAAAGAGAATACAAATCTGATATCTAAACCTGAACTTTGTGATGTTTCTTGTGATACTAATGATTTATGTGATAATGTAGAAGTTTCTTTAGACAGTGAGGTTGAAGATTATAGTGTGACTAAGCCTACAGTTGTTGGTGATGGAATTAGTTTCAAAATCATGCAAAGAATGGGATATGAAGGACAAGGATTGGGAAAGCATCAACAAGGAATTATAGAACCAATTGAACCAGTGATAAGATCAAGAAGTGAAGGCCTTGGATATAATAGAAGTAAGGATGTTATGACAAATTCAAACAAATAAAATTAGGGAAGAAGAGGTATGTATTGTTCACATTGCAATAGAACCAAACATGAAAAGGAATTGTGTTGGGATCTACATCATTATAAGTTATGTGGATTAAGGAATCATTCTAAAAAGATGTGTTGGAATAAATTGAGAAGAAGAAAGCCTCTAACAGATTGTATGCAGATGGATTATGGATGGATTGATGGAGCAAAATGGAAGCAAGTTACTTATATGTTTAGAAGGTTGTATAGATGGAAGAATTCATATGTTGGAGAGAAAATAAGATATAACTTAGGATACAGACCTTATGCAGAGCAAAATAAGAACAACAATTCAAACTACAAAGGGAGAAATGATAGGAGGCATAATTCTTATTATAGTGAAGGATGTAGAAGAGAAGGAAGAGGACCTGATAGGAGAACATTTAGAGGAACCTATTTTCAAGTTTGGAGGAGAAAAGAATCAAGAAATGTCAACAAGAACCTATTACCAGAGAAGCAAATAAAGGAGAATCAGTAAATAATTTAGAGGTAGTTTGTGCAGAGGAAGAGGAGTTTGTTGATATAGAGATAGTTTATGCAGAGGAAGAATGAGAAGAGCTTGAGATACTGTATGTAGAGGAACAAGAACCTTTTGAGACATCAGATTTGATAGAGAAACTAGAAGGAGAAGCATTGATCTTAAGGAGATTTGTGTTACAGAACTAAGAAAGCAGTGCAAGAGAAAGTTTGTGTATCGGAGTGAAATAAATATGGATAAGGAAATAGAGAATAGTATAGGAATAGTGTGTACAGAGAGGAAACTATGAGATCTTGATGAGTGTAGAGGAAATTGTATCTAAAACAAGAGAATTCAAGAATGTAGTGACTGATATTGATTGATGGAAGGAAGAAACTGATTGTTCCAGATGATGCAAGTATGTATTTATTGACTCTTAATTGACTAAAGTAGACATTGATCCTAAGGTAGCCTACAAGTGTTTGACAACAAACTGTTGAACTCTGAGGCAGTTGCAACATTGTAGCCAAACTGCCGAACCTATACCATTGCCAATTGAAGAACTTGAGGCAACTTGCGGAGAAGACTTTCTAAGACTGGCAATCATTGAGGCAGTGCAAGGCTTGCAAGTAGGCCACTAAACTTAGACCTTGACAAGATGAAGAACTTGAGGCAGATTGTGGAGAAGACTTGCTCAAACCGCTAATCATTGAGGCAGTGCAAGGCTTACAGGTAGACCACTGAACTTAGACCTTGACAAGATGAAGAACTTGAGGTAGCTTGTGGAGAAGACTTGCTTAGACCGCTGACCATTGAGGCAGTGTGAGGCTTGCAAGTAGAACGTTGAACCCAAATTACTGAGGTAGTTTTGTAGGGTGGACTTGAACAGACTGCCGACCTTGAGGCAGTTGCAAGTACCTAAAAAAAGACCACCGAATCTATTCAAAGAGACAGAGTTGAATTTGACATAATACAGAACAAAGTGAAGAGGGTCACTTTTTAATTAACCTAAGAGTTTGATGCAAGAGCATTCAAAAGCATTCAAACAATTGGGATAGTTAACAATGAATTGTAGAGTATCAAGAGGGAAACCTTGGAGAATACCGTGTTTTACCGAATTTGATTATTAGAAGCTGTGGAGCTAGACTTAGCATCTAGACATAGTCATCTACATCATATCCAAAATTCAGATCATTTGGGTTCAATTCTGGAGAGATATCACTATCAGAAGATTACTTATTTTCACATAATAGATTCGACAGTGTTCAGTGAAGTCTAATTGGCTTGCGGAGCAATTCCATGACTTACAGAGCTAAAAGGAACATTATTCAATGAATTTTAGGACCTAGTTGACCTTCATGGAGATCTACATGAAGTTTTATGCACCAGCAGAGCAATACTTTATGTTTAGGTCCAACCTATCTGTGTACACACGTTTCATACTAGCCGTTGCAATTAGGCCAACTTGTTAATGTTTATAAAGCTTGTAGAGGATATAAATAAGAGAAAAGGATTGTTTTTAGGCAGTGATCAATGGAACAAAGAAAGGAAGAAAGATCTTAAGTTGTGTTGATCCAATAGAGTAATAGAACAAAGTAGAAAGCATAGCAGGAAGTAGAATGAGTTGCAAAGTAGAGAATTGAGATGAAGAAGAAATCATTCATGAAAGAATATTGTGTAAGAATCTTTTGTAATCCCTGGGTTGCGGCCTAGAATCTATAATGCCCTTAAGGCATGTGTAATTCAATTTGAAGTTATAATATATGAAGAATGAACTTTGAAGGCTGGGTTTTTCCCTATTAGGGTTTTCCCAGGATATATCTTGTGTTATGTGTTCATGAATATCTTTTATCTTTCTATTGATTAGCTTTTAGCAACCAGTGCATATCAATTATGATCATGGTGTTAGCTGATTAGGTTGCAAGGTTGGAGAGTCCCTCACCAGATCCTCCTACCTTGACTGCATCAGATTCCCTCTATCCATTTCATTATTTAAAGTTCTACCTGATACCTCTACAATAATCAGGAATAAAAAGGAGGGTGTCCCATTATATTAGACCTCACTTAGCTTGAAAAAAATAGATGGGGAATCATCAATGAGAAATGCATATGAAACGAATGAGATACAACTATAAATCTAGTTACACCAATCTTCACAGAAGCCAAACTTTCACATCATTTTGATCAGGAATTCCCAGGAGATCCTATCATACGCTTTATTCACGTCTAGCTTAATAATCTACCTTGTTTTCTCTTCAATTTTATTGAATGTATGGTCTCATGTGTTGTGATAATTGTAGACATTTGAAATTGACTATGTCATCCTGACATCACCTTGTGACACCTTGTTGACATCACTTTCGACACCTAAATCCACTTTCGACACATTGTCAACATCACCTTGTGACACGTTGTTGACATCACTTTTGACACCAAAATCCACTTTCAACTCCTTGTCAACATCACCTTGTGACACATTTATCCTAGGTCTCCCTTTATCCCAAATTAATTAAATAAATCATATATATTTAGTTAATTAATCTACTTTATCTTATTACCCAATTTAATTATATAAATCATATTTATTTAAATAAATTTATCTATTATCCCTCTGAGCCAAAATTGATTAAATAAATTTTATTTATTTAATTAATTTATTCTCATATGTCACATGTCTCTCATAATTGATTAATCCTTGCCCTAATCCTATACTTCTTAATCCTAACCATCCATTAAACCTCTTAATCCTAGCCATCCATCCTATCAACCGAGAATTTATAAATCAAACATCTATCAATCCATTATCAAGCCTTTATTATGCAAAGTTATGATGCTAAAATACTGAGCAGTCAACATTCTTATCAATAGTATCATTGAGCATAGCTAGGTAGTACTAGGGTGCATACTACTTCCGCTCTATTGAGGAGAGCTGAATATTCAAGGTGAAGGTATTGTGATTTCATTGCATTATCTTCTATTTATTTTCTTTCAATCTTTTGCCATCTTTATTTTGGCACACCCAGTGAGACCCATGTCCCTTGATCTATTGCAAGTATGTGCCTAATTGGTGTTTTCATTGATGTCAACATATCTTTGTTGTCATTGGTGTCAACTATATCCTATGCTACTACTTGTTGGAAACTTGATATGTTGAGAAAATTGAGAAAATTGGCCTCTCCAGAAGAATCAAGTGAGTTATAGTATAGTGCAGTATAGACAGTGAGTTGTATACTAAAGAACAATCCAATAGATTGCTCTACATTTCCTTCTACTTATAGATCTAGGTTCGCGGATTGGAAGTTGTTTGAAGGGATGTCTAAAGATGCTAAATCCTGAGTTCACGCCTCCGGTGTGAAGTTTTGAGAAAGTTGCATTCACCAGAGTAAAACCTGCTCCTTCTGATTATTCTTTGGTGACAGGGAGAAAGTGTTTTGCTCCACATTCCTCTGCAATAAAGTATTTTTCTCTGCAGGTTCTAAAGGGAAGTCTGGGATGATAATAAGTGCCTACAATTGTAATGGTTCATGTTTTGGTGGTCTGCAAGCTATCTTTCTTTTATGACAGTCGAAGACAGTGAAGTTCATGTGTTTCGGTGAGAAGATTCCTATGGCTAAAGTGGTTAAGGTTCGTGTAGTTGCTCTGGATGATTATAATGTGCTTGTGGATGTCTCCTGATCATGTTCCTATCTTGACATTGGTCTGCATTAAGGAATTAAGATTGTGTTTGAAGATTGTTCCTAGATAATGTAGTGTGTAACCAGTCTTAGTCAACTTGGTTAATTCCAGTAATTGTAGAGATCCCTTGAAGATCATGGAAGCGTGTTGAAGCATGGAGGATCGTGTTTGAGTCCCAGCTAAGGCATGGTATGATCCACATACATCTTTACTTTATTTCCTTTGCATAATGTTGTAATAGGTTAGGACCTATTTTGTAAATGTTTGTAATGCCGACCTTGGAGATTGTTCCAATGGTTGATAATTGTAATACCGACCTTGACGATCATTCCAAGGTTGATGAAGTGTATAAATACTTGTAGTTGAGTTGTGAAAAAGCAGCCCTTGTGTGAAGATGGGAAGATAAGGAAAGAGGAGAAAAAGGCATAGCAGAGCAGAGGTAGAACAAAGAAGAGGCCGAGCAGAGCAGAGGAACTATTGTACTTCAATGTATTAATCTTAGACATGAAGAAGATGTTGATCGTGGCAGTGAGCCACCTTCCCTCAGGGTTTAACAACCCTTATTGTAATCTTTCTAGGTTTAGGGTTGAGGTAATGAGCCTACTAGACCTAGCTATACTTCATGGCAGTGAGCCAGTATGTTCTGGGCCTGTGGAGTGACCAAGCCTGAGCATCATTTTTCAAAGATTACAATATATTTTGAGAGCTAATTCTCTCCGTGGTTTTTCCCCACCTTGGGGTTTTCCATGTAAAATTTGGTGTCTCTTATGTTTAATGTTATATCTGTGGTTAAGTTTCTAATTTCATGCATTCATTGATAAATCATAATAATTGTGGATGAGTGATTAATGTTTAAGTGATTGAGTTTTTGAGACAACTGATTCACCCCCCCCCCCTCTCAGTTGTCTGGCACATATCAACATGATCAAGTTGTTTTGCAGGTTTTTATAAGTCTTTTGTTGTAGTTTGGAGCTCACTTTGGACAAATCTTGGGGGTGACCTATCACAGAAAGCCTCCTATGTTGAAATGGACCTCATAGTTGCATTCAAGAGACCCAAAAACCCTAGTAAGCATATATTATTGTCATACTTTGATATCTAAAAAATTTTGAAATTTTTTTTAGCTCCCTTTGGTTTGCAAATCTGTACTGTATGGATCCATACCATGGGAGGCCTCTGCACCACTATTGCTATCATTTAGGGTTTTAATCTTTTAATTGTTTAATATTTATCCATCAACCTATCAAATTATCTTTAATCTTTTATATTTAAAACCTATTTTCTATTTTCTGTCAACCCTGATTGTCTGATTTTGGAAGATTTCAAATCATAGTTACGACTCAGTGCCTATGCTTCACATTGTCGTGCCTATGCTTCAAATCACCATGTTTTTTCTTTCGAGATCCACACCCGTGTTTCTGCAGTGTCATGCCTGTGTCAGTTTCCAGCATGCCTTTGCCTTGTGTCGATGCACCTTTGCCAAACATTTAAATCAAGTATAACATTACATTTTTTTTATTTCTATTTATCTTTGTTTTCATTCCCTTAGCTGTATTTCCAAACATTTGCCTAATTATCATTTTACAACTAACATTTTGGGTTGTGGATGACACTAACATATATGTACAGCTTGTTCACGCTTGTCAAAGATCAAATCTAAAACTACTAATCTATTTCTTGCAACTTTGTTTGGTAAACGACTTTATTTTTCCACTAAAGTAGGCACTAAAGTAGATTAGTGGGTTGATGAATAATTGTTCTCCATGTCTTTGAAGTTGTGTGAAGGTGTATTCTCTCTCCTTGCACTTTGTGTGACCTTGGAGATCAAAAACCTCACATTTCTTCTCTTTGTTATCCCAAAATGTTGTAGTCATGAAATTGAGAGATTGTTAGGAGTAAGTGGAAGTGGCAGGTGGTTGAGAATAGTTATTCATGGTTATGGATACATGAGGTGTTAAGATTTGATAATTAAATGCTACGGCCTTGTAATTCTATGAATTGTTCCCATTAAATGTTCCTGATAAAAGCAAGTTGAAACATTGAGAGTGGGATGAATCAATGTTTCTTTTTCAATTTAAACACTATAATATATAATATATAGGCAAGCACAAAAATCAGATCCAACCATACAAAAAACAAAGAAAACCAAATATACATGGAAAACCCTAACAGGAAAAAACCACGGTGAGAATGTTGCCCAAGTCTACTACTTAGATCCAACCTCACAATCAAGAACAAGTTTTTACAAAGGTATTTTGTAAGCTTCAACTTACAGGTCCACTTATACCTTCTTGAGCACCCACTCAAACTACAAGGGCATCAACCCTAGAGGCACCAACCTCACATTATAGAAATCAATCCTAGAGGCACCAACCTCACATTATAGAAGCACCAACCTCACATTATAGAAGCACCAACTTCTACAATTTACAATAATTTATTTGTGTACATAAATGATTCTACACAATCTAAGATACACTTACATTTATTTGCACTTGTTCTCCTCTCCAATTTCTCTCTTACCACATCTCTACACATCTAGCAATTCATCCTATGTCTGTGTATAATGATCGTGACTCATACCAAGGAACTCAACATTGTTTCCATATATCATATAATACCAATGCCAACATTCAATTCTCAGCAACTACCTAAAGAAGAATGGAGAAATAGTTATAAAACAACCCTAACTGCTTCACATTCGGTTCACACAGTTGTTTTTGACACTTTTCTGAGCTACGTAAAAGTTGCAGGCGTTGAGATTCTGCCTTGACATCTTCCTCCAAGTGTCGTTGGAGATGCAGGAGTCAGCCTTCTGGCCTAACCTATTCCTCTAGTGGGAGTTAGCCTACCGACCTGATCTCTTCCTTTGGTGGGAGTCAAAGGTGTGGGAGTCAGCCTACTAGCCTGACACCTTCCTTTGCAATGAAGCAGGAGTCAGAGTTACAGGAGTCAATCTTCATGCCTATCATTGGAATGTGGTAGACAAAAACTCTGATAGCCGAGTCTGAACTGCTAAGAGGAAATCAAAGTTTAGACTTGCTAGCTCCCTCCTTCACTACTTTAGAAGCCGATAGACATAAACTCTACTGCAGTGTATATTAGAGGGTAGGAGCAATCAAACCTTCCAATCTAATCCTTCCAAACGCTATTGAACTAGAGAAGGGATAAGCCTACTACCCTGAACTCCACCAACTAAAGAAGGGGTAACCCATGACCTCCACCAAACTTTAGATTTTTTTCAATTAAGCCTCTTTCCTTTGGCAACATGAACCTTAACACAATATCTTGGAAATCTCAATGATATTATAATCTTAAATCTTCCAAGCTTACATTAGATACACTAAGTATAGGATTTCACAAGAATACCATGAGCATCTTCAACACAATCTTGTGAGAGAGAAACTGTGAAATCAAATGGAAGTGTTTGACATCAAGATGATGTATTTGAACCTTTGAAGCATTGGCATCAATGACAATATCACCAACAATCTCCCCCTTTGTCATTGATGGAAACACCTAAAACTTCATGAACAAATCAACAACAAAACTGAAGTCTCAACAACTAAAGTTTCCTACAACCTGCAACAAAATATCTCTACAACTGTATACAACAACTGTCTCTCAACTTTGAACTCCTAAATGTGTTCTCCCCCTTTGACATCAATGACAGAGGAATATGTATAGACAAAAAAATGACAAATAACATTGACTCCCACTGAAAAAATGACTCTATCAAAACAACTAAGTGACAAGTGACATGCTCCCCCTGGACAAGTGCTCCTTGTAATCAATGATTAGTAGGAAAGGAAAAAACTCCCAAGTGTTATCTAAGTTGTTCAAATGCATCCTTTGGAAGTGGTTTGGTGAAAGTATCAACCAATTGATCTTTTGTGGAAACAAACTCCAGTTTGACCTCTTGATCAGTAACTTTTTCTTTGAGGAAATGATACTTGATAGAGATATGTTTTGTTCTTAAATGCATTACAGGATTTTTGGATATGTTAATAGCACTTGTGTTGTTACAAAAGATAGTGATAGGCTTACCAATCTCAACCTTGATGTCTTGTAGTGTATGCTTCATCCCTAGAACTTGAGTACAACATGAAGCAATAGCAATATATTCTGCTTCAGTGGTGGATAAGGATATAAATTCCTACTTCTTACTCAACCATGCAACTAACCTATCTCCAACAAAAAATGCACCCCCACTGTTATTTTTCATATCATCTACACACCCAGCCCAATCAACATCCGTATATGTTGTCAATGTGAAATCTTTACCAATAGGATACCATAAACCATAGTATGTTGTACTCTTCAAGTACTTGACTATTTGTTTTACTGCCTTGACATGTGTCTCTTTAGGAGAGGATTGAAACCTTGAGACCATACATACAGCTTACATTATATCTGGCCTAGTGGCAGTAAGATATAATAGACTTCCAATCATTGATCTATACATTGTTTGATCTATGAGAACTGACTCATCATCTCTACTAAGTTTACATCTAGTAACCATAGGTGTGCAAACTAGTTTATAGTCTTCCATTCTAAATTTCTTGAAATTTGTTTTAATATACTTGGACTGAGAAATGAAAATTCCTTTCTCTAATTTATTCACTTGTAAACCTAAAAAGAATGATAACTCTCCTAGTATTGACATTTCAAATTTACTTTGCATAGCATCATCAAATTCTTTGCACATCTTATCACTATCTCCACCAAAGATAATATCATCAATGTATACAATAACAACCAAGATATAACTACCTTTAGTTTTAAAGTATAGATTACTAGAGGCTTTACCTTTTTGATATCCTTGTTGTAGGTGTTTATCAATCCTGGAGTACCAAGCCCTAGGTGCTTGTTTCAGACCATATAAAGCCTTTTTTAATTTGCACACATAATCTTTGTCTCCAATCTTATTGAAACCTTCAAGTTTCTCAATGTACACTTCCTCTTCCAAATATCCATTTAGAAATGTTGACTTCACATCCATCTGATACACCTTAAACCTTCGATGAACAACATATGCAAGAAATATCCTTATAGCTTTGAGTCTAGCTTCATGGGTAAATGTCTCATCAAAATCAATGCCCACTACCTGAGCATAACCTTTACATACTAACCTTGCCTAATTTTGTGTGATTTTCCCATCTTCATTGAGTTTGTTTCAAAATACCCATTTTGTGCCTATAATAGTTTTATTTTTAGGCATGGAACTAGCTCCCAAGTTTCATTTTTCTCAATCTGTGTTAATTCTTCCTTCATAGCTTCAATCCAATTGGCATCCTGAATTGCTTTTGCATATGTTTTTGGTTCTATTGTAGACAAAAGTGATAATTTATATGTTCCTAATGTTCTTATTTTATTTTCTTCTTGTCATAACACCATCTAATTTATTTCCAATGATTGTATCCTCTAAATGGTTTTTCGTAACATACTTTAATGGAGCCTTAGGAGTAACATAGGGTTGCTCTTCTTCATCAGTATCAGACTTTTCCTATTGTGCTAATGTTGTAGGGCATTTTCTTTCTACTTGTGATGACCTAGCAGGCAAGCTTCTTGATCCGCTAGTATTGTTTGTTATGTGTGATTCTTCCTTGACAGTTTCTGCTTCACCATCATCATAATCTGAACCATTTGTTGATATGTCAACCGTCTGTGATAACCCAAAACTTTCTTCATCCACCTTTACATGAACACTTTCAACTATTTTCTATAGCCTCTTATTGTAACATTTATAGGCTTTACTTGTGGTGGAATAACCTAGAAAGATGCCTTCATATGCCTTTGTGTCAAACTTATTCAATGAATCTTTCTAAAGTATTTTACAGAAGTAGGTTAGCCTTTCCAAAGTTCATAAGGTGTTTTATCACTCTTGACTTTGAGTTGTGCTCTGTTTATACGGCAATATGAATTATTTCCTTCCAGTGTTTGTTAGTAACTTATCTTCATTCAACATGGTTCTGGCCATATCCTAAACTATTCTATTTTTCCTCTCAACAACTCTATTTTGTTGGTGTGTCCTTGCTGCAGAAAATTATATTTTTATACCATGTTTCTCACAATATTCATTGAACTCATTTGAATTGAATTCTCCACCTCTATAAGATCTTAAACACTTGATCCTAAACCTAGATTCATTCTCAACCATTTCTTTAGACACTTTAAAATGTTCAAAATCTTGAGACTTATCTTTGAGAAAGGTTACCCATGTAAATCTTTGAGTAATCATCAATAAGGATCATAAAATACCTTTCACCATTGATACTCTTAGTTCTAGTTGGTCCACATAGGTCTGTATGAATTAGTTCCAACACTTTTGAGGTTGCATACTGCTTTTCTTTGAAGCTAATCTTTGTTTGTTTCCCTTCTATGCATTCTTTACAAAAGGTATTCACTGGTTTGCCTATGTTAGGTATGTCTCGCTCTGCATCATTCTTGTTGATCTTTACTAAATCATCAAAATTAATATGACCCAACCATTTATGCAACAACCAACTCTCATCAACATGTCCTAACAAGCACCTTCCACTTTGTACCTTCAGCCACAAGTCCACCAATGTTTAATTGTCTTATTTCACATCCACTAGAGTGAAATAATAGATTATATCCTTTATCACACATTTGACTAACACTAAGCAGATTATGTTGTAACCCTTATGCATACAATACATCTTGAGCACTTGTTTTTCCATTAAGACATAGCATACCTTTTCCAACTATTTTGGCAGTATTATTATCACCAAACTTCACAGAGCCACTGTTGCAAACCTCCAAACTTGTGAATTTACTTGTTTCTTTAGTCATGTGGCTAGAACAACAACTATCAATTACCCAAGGATTTCCCTGTCCTTTGACATGAAAGGCTGCTTGATCAATTATGGAGTTTTCATTTTTCTTCTCAATCAACTTTTCTCTCCAACATTTTTTTCAAATTTAGTCTTTGTTCCTCATAAAGTTTCACTGGATCCTTTGTACTTCTCTCTACATGAGCAGATGTGTGTGTATTTTAGTTTTTCTTTGAGGCAGTGAAATGTACAGGTCTGTCCCACTTGTGAACACTGAAATTTTTGTATCCCTATCTAGATAACTACATGAAAGTACTTCTACAAAACTTGGTTGTATGCCCAAAGTTATTACAGTTATAGCAAATGACATTCATATCCATTAAGGGAGAAAAACAGTTATTGCTAAAAAAATCACGTATAAACATTATTTTAGACCTACTTCTATAATCAATTGCTTTGTGCTCATATTGATTACAAGAAAAACAATAACCATTAAAAGCATAGAAAAACCTTGCTTGTCTTACTGATTGGTTCTTGAATCTTTTGTTTGAACTATTGATGAAGGGGATAAATCACAAAACACACAACAATATAAATTGCAAATAGAAAATAGAATGTTCTTTTAGTGATTTGGACAACTCATTACATTACAGAAGCTCAAATACAATCAAAGGATGAAACCTCCATAGGTTGCAACACATTATAGCTTCCTATTTCAAGACTCTGGAATCTTTAGCCTTCTATAACCCCAAATCAGATAGGGTTTCTATTTTCCCACCTTTTCTAGACTCTACACTTTTCCCCTTATCTCTACTACTGCCAAGGTTTCCCAAAAATGGTCATAAATAGCCCTTTTTGGTGGCCAACAACCAAATTTCAATATTTGCCTCTCCCTCCAAAAATAGGTCAACTTCTAGGAGCCATAACTTTTTATCCAAGTGTCTGATAGACAAACCGTTTGAAGTGCCAAAAATATCATGGAGTGCTCTACGTGTTATGAACTCGCTTTGTTGGTTCCACCCATTTTCGGGCTCGTACGGCGCTATTTAGTGCCTCAAATCTGAAATTGAATAATTTTTCAAGCATTTTTCAGGAAACAAAAACATTAATATCTTTCAGCTCACAAATGATCTTTGTATGATTCCTTCACCAAAGGTCTTATTTTTCATTTACAAAGCTTCCTGTAAATTTTCACTTCAATCCATGCCTAAATGCAAACTTTCCAAAAACAACAATTTGGAAAAAATAAAGGTTCTACATCATTATTCAAGCGATTATGGAACCAGAAATACTAGTTTTGAAAAGAAATGAAAACAACATTGATAGTTTTGAATGAACATCTTTTTTTGGGTGATGCAAGATTGCCCTTACACCTCTAGATGCTTCTGCATCAAACACCTAGGGTAATTTTGAGAAGTGACCCTGTCACATCTCAGGTGTTTGAGGAAAACCCCAAACAGTCAACTTCTACCTTAGATAACTAGGAAGAATCTTCAACTAACCTTCCTTTCCACTTCACCAGGTATTCTTCATATTATATATTCTGAGTACTTCTTCCCACATGGCTATCCAAGCTTTCTTCTATCTCCTCCTTCTCTAAAGTAGGTGTCGATATATTCCACTATTCTTTTGTTGGTCCATCCTATGTGCCACCTTCATGATATTCTGTTAAATCAACAATGTTGAACACATGGGAAATATTGATCCCACTTAGCAGCTCTACCTCATATGCATTTCCTGAATCATGCTTCTTCAAAATCATGCCTGGTCCAAATTTCTTCATTTTCAACTTATTATATGTTCCAACTGGAAACCTCTCTTTTCTCAAGTGAACCATGACTTCATCTCCTACCTGAAACTCCTTACATCTCCTCTTCTGATCTGCCTTAACCTTGTACTGAATATTCATCTTATTAATGTGTTGTCTCACTTCTTTATGTAAATTATTTAGGTGTTCTGCAAAGTCTTTAGCTTCGGTAATTGTCTTTTCTCCCTTGTCTAGCTTCTTTAACTCTAAAGCATTTCTTGGACTACTTCCATATATAATCTGGAATGGTGATTTACCAGTACTCCTATTGACAAAATTGTTATAAACAAATTCTGCCTGTGGTAAAATCAAATCCCATCCCTTGGGATTATCTCCTACTAAGCATCGTAGCAGGTTACCCAAACTCCTATTCACCACTTCTGTCTATCCATCAATTTGTGGATTTCCATACCCTGTTTTAGAGCTCTGAGACCTGCACATGCTGGAAGAATGCTAGCAAATGTTTTCTCATCCGTCTTTACCCCTATCAATTACATTTGTTTGAATAGCTCGATGGTGTCCTCTGCCAATCCATTGTGGCTATATCATTGTAATCCATTTCTTACTACTTCACTATGAATTGCCATGCCCTCTTATATTGAGGACAATATGGAACATGCAGGTAGAACAGCTGCAAAGGTAAATTGATTGGGTTTCAAGTCTACCTGCAGCATCTGCCTAAAAAATACTAGTGCTTTTTCAGAAAGCCCAATCCTCGCATATGCTGCAATCATTACAATCCATGTCCACACATCCTATTGGGGAATTTTTTTTTTTTCAAATAGTTGCAATGCCTTGTTAATTTTCATTTGTAAACCTGAACCTGCTCTAATACCATGTTGATTTTTTAGATTAGATATGCTATTCTATAATTGTTTCTTCCTTCATTTTAACTCCCTTTCCATCTCCTTTTTATATCTCCTTAAATGCCTCTTCACCCAAGAGAGGTGACTATTCACAAAGGGAGGTCAGCCTTTTATTAATTGATGGATGACTTGACTTTAGGCTTACCTCCCAAAGCTACCAAAACATCAACAAGACTTTCCAAAGCTAGAGCTTAACTTTGAGCAAAATGGAGCAAGCATTACCTTACATGGATTATCTGTTAGATCCCCAAGAGTGATCTCCTCCAAGAGAATGGAGAGAACCTTCAGACATAACCAAGTGGAATGGGTGGCTCAATGCATGATATTAGACAAGTCAACTCCATTAGGAAAAGCCATACACATTGACATCAAACCCATCCTTACAAAACACAAAAAAGTATTTGAGGAAATTCCTCCCGGCTTACCACCAAAAAGAGGTTTTGAGCATATTGTAGAACTAGAAAAGGGTTCTAAACTAGTCATCACAACACTTTATAGGCATCCCTAAGAATTCAAGGAGGAAATAGAGAAAACCATAAATGAACTCTTAGAGATGGGACACATTCAACCTAGTTCCAGCCTATTTTCATCATCAGTGGTACTAGTGAAGAAAAAAGATGGAACTATGAGAATGTGCATTGATTACCGAGCCCTAAATAAACAAACCATAAAAAACCACTATCCCATCCCAAGAGTCGATGAACTCATCAATGAACTACATGGAGCCCAGTAGTTCTCCAAAATTGATTTATGATTTGGCTATCACCAAATCCGGATGAGAGAGGAAGATATACCTAAAACAACCTTTAGATGTCACTATGGCCATTACAAATTCTTAGTCCTACCTTTTAGACTAACCAATGCCCTGGTGACATTCCAATCGTGCATGAATCACACCTTCCAGAAGTAGTTGATAAAGTTTCTACTAATATTCTTTGATGACATCTTAATATATAGAAAAACCTAGGAAGAGAACTTAAAGCATATCGATGAAGTCTTATCCATCCTAGAGAAGGAATCGCTCTATGCGAAGGTCTCCAAATGTGAATTCAGGATGGAAGAGATCTATACTTGAGACATAAAATCAGTGTTGAAGGAGTGAAAGTAGATGAGCAGAAGATCAAGGCCATAAGAGAGTGGCCTAGGCCAAGAACCCTAACCCACCTAAGAGGATTCTTGGAGCTATGCAACTATTATAGGAGGTTTGTTAAGAACTTCTCAAAGATTGCAGCTCCTCTCACCAACCTAACCAAGAAAGGACTATTCCATTGGGATGAAGTAGCACAAAGAGCCTTTGAGGAATTGAAAGAGGTAATGAGTACTTGCCCGGTACTAGCTATTCTTGACTTCTCATTGCCATTTGAGTTAGAATGTGATGCATCCGGAGAGGGCATTGGAGCAGTCCTCATGAAAAAAAAGCATCCCATAGCCTTTGAGAGCCACAAGCTATCAGTCGTCAAGAGACTCTACTCAACATATGATAAAGAGATGCTAGCCATTATGCATACCCTAGCAAAATTTAGACAATACCTTGTGTGTGGAAAGTTCGTGGTCAAGACACACCATAATACTTTACAATTCTTCCTCAAACAAAGAGACTTAAATGACAGGCAGAAAAAGTGGGTAAGTAGGCTTCAAGCATATAACTTTGATATAGCCTATGTGAAAGGAAAGAATAATATAGTGGCTGATGCATTATCCTGAAGGCCACATCTCTGCAGTATATCAACTATATCACCAGATTGGAAAAGTAACATCATAGCTGAATATGCCAAGGATCCCTATATTAATAGTGTCTTGAAAGGAAACATAAGAGATGAAGAATACATCATGAAAGAGGACCTCATCTTCTACAAGAATAGAGTATACTTGGCAGTCGGTTCCAAAATAAAAGAAAAAATAATCAAGGAGTTTCATAACAACCTCGTTGCAGGGCACCAAGGGTACTTCAAAACATACAAGAAAATAAGGGAAAGGTTTGCATGGAAAGGGCTTAAGATAGATATACTTAAGCATGTTCAAGAAAGCATCATATGTCAAAAGAACAAGATAGAACATTCACATCCGGCAAAACTACTACAACCATTGCATATACCCGAACAAAAGTGAAGTAGCATTTCAATGGATTTTATCACCGGCCTTCCTAAGGTTCTAGGAAGGGATTGCATGTATGTTGTGATTGATAGGATCACTAAGTATGCTCATTTCATGGCCATGTCTTCTGATTATAAAGCCCCATAACTGGTAGAAGTATTCTTCAAGGAAGTTTTCAGATTGTATGGATTGCCAAAAAAACATAGTCAATGACCAAGATAGCCGATTCTTGAGTCTATTTTGGAAAGAACTATTCCTCTTGGTTGGCACAGAGCTTACACCCAGCACTAGTTATCACTCTCAAACTCATGGGAAAACTGAGATTGTGAATAAATGGATTGAGTGTTATCTAAGGAATTATGTGACAAGACATCAAAAGGCATGGATAAAATGGTTGCATCTTGGAGAGTACTGTTACAACACAACTCACCATATGTCAATCCAAATGAGTCTATTCAAAGAACTATATGGTTATGAGGTTATTTCCTTTGGGAGTTTGATCCTCCAAGAAAGTTGAGTACCCAAGGCCAAGGATTTCATCCAACAAAATGAGGATATCATGAAAGATAAGACAATCTGCACCATGCCTAGAACTAGCAAAAGATATATGTTGATTGGAAGCGTGTGGAGAGGACATTTGAAGTTGGAGACATGGTGTTCCTAAGATTGCAGCCTTACGAACAATCTTCCATCAAAGCTAGTGGTGTCGAGAAGCTCAAACTCCGGTTCTATGGATCCTATAAGGTACTAAGGAAAGTTGGGGAAGTAGCATATGAACTAGACTTGCCCATGAATAGCAAGATCCACAATGTATTCCATGTCTCCCTTATTATGAAAGTGCTTGGTCAAACAATCACTCCATGTGAAGAACTACCTCGTCTCGATGATGAAGGATAATTGATCCTAGAACCGGAAAAAGTATTAAGCAAGAGAGAAAGAAAGTTACAAATAGAACTATCGTGGAATATCTCATCAAGTGGAAGGGATTGAGGATAGATGTTGCTACATGGGAAGGAGCGGAAGTTATGAATCATCCAAACATGCAAATTGCTTGAGGACAAGCAATCTCAAGAGGGGAGGCCTGTCATGTCCCATACAAATCAATTGTTACTCATTTAAATTAAAGATTTAAATGAGGAATCTAATATCAAGGATCAATCACCTACATGATAAAAATGATGTGAGGATCAACAAAAGTGATATAAGGATGGATCGAGCAAAGGAGGAAGCATAAGCTATCAAGTATTAGAAGTATCGATTGCCAAGGATCCGTTGATGTGGGAGTTAGATTAAGCTAAAGTCATCGCTAAGGTGGCAAATAAGACAAAAGGCATACCTTAAAAGCATAAAGTTGTGTCACACTTTTATAAAGGAAACAACCAATATTGATCCAACTTTTAAACTTGAATCACTAAAAAGTGACATATATGTTTTGAATTTTGAAATGATGTAAATTAATAAAATATTTATTTTTTAGTATATTTTATGTTTGTATTCTTTTTAAAAAATTAAAAAATTATTTGAATATAATTTTTAATAAATTGACACTATAATTTAGTTGCTGATAAAATTCTGAAAAATGAAGTTACATGAGATGTCAATCTTTATATGGTAAATTTTATTTATTTTTTTTCAATTTTTTTGTATGTATTTATAACTTGAAACTTTAGTGCATGGATATATTTTTTTCCAATTTTGATAAATATATATTTTTAAATAAATAATAAAATGTGTGTGTATTAAAACGTAGTTGTTTCCATTCGACATCAACTTTCATATTAACTATTTATCTAAAACAGAAAAAAATTATACCATCTTGATATAGATTCTTTTATCTAGTGCATCATATTTTTTTCAATTTTTTTTAATAAGTTATACTATTTTTCCTTGACATGGTAATCGACCTAATATTTTGTACTGATAACCTACTTTTAGTAAAAATATAAATAATAATTAAACTATATATATTTGAAAACTAAACTTATAGATCTACAAAAGGGTATTTTTATATTTTTTAACAAATGTTATTTACACGAGTAGAAGTTGTTGAAATATCAATTTTTTCAAATAAATTTTTTTTTTGGTAAATTGGCCTCATAGTGGTGCTACATATGCATTTAGCCAACAATTTCAGTTGGAAAAGTTGTGGACATATCTAATTTAGCTAGAATGAATCTTACAAGATCATATGTTTGACCAAAATTGATTTTTAATTAGAAATACTCAAATACTCAAAATTGAATAAAATCCTTTATTTAATTAAATTCTTCCAAACAATTAAATAATTCTTAATTATTTAATTAAATCAAATTCATTCTTCCAAATTTGAATAAATCAAATCAAATTTATTTAAATTCTCTCAATCTCTAAAAATAAAATACAATCAAATAATTTATTTATTCTTCCAAATCATGCACAACAATTAAATAAATTTATTTATTTAATTTTCTTTCTTATCTTCTAATTCTTCAAATATTCTTCCAAATCTTCTAAAAATAAGTCTTCCTCTCCATGCACACAAAATTAGATAAGTTATTATTTAATTTCTTTCAAATCATGCAAAAGCAAATCTCAAGTTGAGTTATCTATTCAATCAACCTTGTTTTTATCAATATCTCTTAAATTAGAAAAAAAACTTTCTAATTTATGAAAAACATGTCTTATCTCTAAAAAAAAAAGTAGTTAACTCAAATAAAAAAACTTTTGTGTGACACTTGTCTTCTTCTTATTTGCGCACGTTCCTCAACCATTGATCTTCTCATTCTTTCTATACCGTTGATCTTCTTTTTCACAAGTCTATAAATTCAACCTTATTCCTCCATTTCATTCATCCAAGCTTTAAGTATCGTTACTCTGTAGGAATTACAGCGCGCCTTTGGCACCAATTCCTTCATTGCTTGTGATCACACTTGTTACTACATACTACTATCATTGTTGTGAAGCTCATCTTCATGGTGAAACTATCATAGCCGTTCTCCATTGACAATCTTCGAATCACAGCAAGGAAGTGCACTCTCTGAGGGCCTTATTCATACATACAAGATCGATTGAGATAGGCAACCAATGGAAGCTATGAAGATTTGAGGTTTGCAAAGGTTTTTGAAGTTCTTTTGTTTGGTTAATCTCTTTGTTTATGTATTTCGTTGAGTTTTGGGTATCTTGATATTTGCTATTATTGATTTTTCATTTGAATCCAATTTTCCATTAACATTTTTTTGCACCCACCATGGGGCTTAGCCCCAAATTTAACCCAAAAAATAAGTTTTTGTGTTTTAGAAAGTCGTACACAGGAGGAAACAGCACATCTGACACATTCTAACATGCATATACTATCTGTTACGGTGCATACATTCTTTCAACGCATACAGTCTCTGATCTGATGCATATATTGTCTTTTCCAGTGCATACAGACTCTGTTACAGCGCATTTACCCTCTGATATCGCGCATCTATTATTTTGGCACATACAGTCTTTGTTTCAGCGCATTTGACCTTTGATACGACGCATTTACTGATTCTGCGTATTTGTTCCATCTTGCAGTGCATCTGTTCCATCCTGCAATGCATCTATTTCATCCTGTAGCGCATCTATTTTGTAGTGATTTTTTAGAACATTGTTTCAACGCATTTGATCATTCTTTCTACGCATATGTCCTCTGATTCAACACATCTGTAAAGCTGTGCATATGACCTCTGTTTCTATGCATATGACCTCTATTTCTACGCATATGTGCTATGAATCAACGCATCTGTCAATCTGTGCATATGACTTTTGTTTCTGCGCATATGATCTCTAATTTTGCACATCTATTAAACTACGCATATAACCTCTATTTCTTTGTATATGAGCTCTGTACCTACGCATCTGATTCTGACATTGAGTTTTTGCATTTTCTTGTGGTTTTGCTAACACTAACACTTTTTCGCAGGAATATTCTTGGATCCACTTGCATGCTAGGTACTGGTTTAGAATCATATAGTTTTACTTGTTAGCTCACACTTCAATTTCTAATGGGGAAGTAAATGGATGCTCATGCAAATCTCACATAGTCTTAACTAGGAATGCGGTAATTGAATCATTGTTATCTTGCATATCATTGAATCATTGCTATATTGCTATCCTTCAAAGTTAACAAACTCATTACTATCTTGGTAAAACTGGACCATTGCTATCTTGTTATCACTTCAAAGTTAACAAATCTCTACTATCTAGGTAAAATTGAACACATCATTGCTATCTTGGTAAAACTGGACCATTGTTATCTTGTTATCACTTCAAAGTTAACAAATTTCTGTGCTTGCCCAAGTAGATAGCTCATCTAGTTTTTCTCATTTTAATTAGGGGAAAAGGACCACTATATTCTATGTTTTGGGAATGATACCAGGCCTATGCTCTCCCCTATCTTGGGTGACCAAAATGCTAGACATATCATTTTCGCATGTGTCTTTTCCTTTAGAGGGGCCTGCTCTTGGATACCATTCATCCAAGTAGGAATGACCCTAAGTGGTAACATGCTAGATTCCAAGCCCTTCCAAGCCACTATAAATAAATTATGTTTAGAGTGAAAGCTTCAAACAACAAGTGCAGTTGTGTTATACCAACAGCCAACCTCCCCCAAAACCCTCCAAGGCGCAACCCTTGTAGGCTAGGAGACTCCATAACAGAGAGTAGTGCTTACGCATGTATAACCACTCGAACAGTTGCCTTTATTACTCATCCTTTGTTCTAGTGGCCAAAAATCCCTGTAATCTATTTGAAGCCTAAGATTGTACTTTCTTTTCTTTTTTTTAGTCCAAAAAGAGTAAAAAAATCACAAAAAAATAAAAAACCATAAATTTTTTTGTGTTTGCTGTGTCTTCTTGCCATAATTTTAGAAAATCAGATCAAAGAGACCATCTTGCAACAAAAGAAACCAAAAACATTAGAAAAATTGCCAAAAATTTGCAAAAACACTAAAAAAAAACCAGAGCTACGCTTTTATCACTTTCTGTTGCACATTTGTTCTGACTGGCTGCGCATTTGTACCAACTTGCTACACTTATATCACCTGTTACTATGCATCTACTTTTTACCAGTACTATGCATTTGTGTCAACTTTCTGCACTTATATCCTCTGCTGCTGTGCATATGGTTCTGCACATGCGTAACAGTGAGTACTTCCACATCTTTTCAAAGAAAAATTTTAGGTTTTCTAGGTACCCATTTCAGTCTTGTGTCAATTTTTGTTGAAATGACAAACCAATTAGAAGTAATTGCTCAAGAACTCCAATTCCTATGAGAGCAATTAGACTTCGACGCCTCGCCCCAAGATCGTATAGCAATTGTTCAAGAACTCCAATTCATACAACAAGAAACGACAATTTTACAAGCTAAACGTGTCAGTACTAGCTATGCCTCATCCCAAATTCATACATCTGTTTCCTATCTTAATGATGCTCATGACAGGGAAAGCACCACCTCAAGTTGGAAATCATATACCACTCTATCTACTAGTCCTCCTTCACCATCTTTTAAGACACATATCCCAAAGCATACCAATCCTACACCAACACCGTCATCGAGTTCCCCGAGCTCTAAATGGACAACCAAAAAAGCCTTAGATGATTTTTGGGAAAGATGTTTTCTAGATTTACACAACAAAAGAAAAGCCAGGGAGAACTCCAAATCCACTCATCTATTACCTCATTCATCTACCCAAATGCCTACAAAGGATGTGATCCAAGGACTACCAGTAGAGAGTCAACCATGTTCCCAAATTCCAATCCTTGACCTTATCAAAGAGTATCCAAACATGTCAAATCCTACAACCCCTTCATGTAACCTGCAACCCCTTGAGCATATTGAAGAACCTCCTACCATGCACCAAAGTCAAGGTCCGTCGCACCTTCATATTGTTGACCAAGAGCCTATCCAAGAGTCTTCTACCTCAACTTCAATTCAAACAACCCAAGAGTTATGTCAAGAGCACACTTTAGAACATGTGGAAACATCAACCCCTTGTCTAAATCAAGATCAAAGCACTCCCATCTGACCCTTGCATAACCTTTATCATTTCGATGATCCTATACCTATACATGAGCAAGAAGTCCAATTTCAAACCATTCATAACCTATATCTTTTCCATGATCAAGATGCTACCATTAATGAAGAAGCTATCCATGAGCAACTTGATCCTATACATGAGCTAGAGATCCAATTTTGGCCCCTCCATAACCTCTATCCTTTATATGATTAGGATATTATCATTGATGACGAACCTATACAAGAGAACCTTAACTCCATCATGCTAAATCCTATCTATGATCAAGTAGACCATGATGATCCTCTTAGCCCACTTTATGCGTTCCATGGTCCTGAGCTTATAACCCCATCTAGTCCTATCCAAGATCCAACAACTTCCACTTCCCTTGATGAGACACTTGCCTCCCAAGCAAGTGTAGAAGATCGAACCAATAATACTCCACTTCCATCCATTATCAACCATACTGCAAATCCCCCACCATATATCCTTGGTCTTACTACCTTCATTCATGAGTGTTCCTCCTTAGAACACCAGCAACCATAATCCTCTATCCCACCTTCTTCATCCAATAAGGAACTTGTGTCTAGTGTTCCACCTACACATAATCCCGCTATCCAACGCATACTCCAACATATGAACTTTCAAGGTAAAGGCTTAGGCCTTCACAAACAAGGTATTTTAGAGCCCATCCATGTTAATGTTCCTCCTCCTTCATATGGCCCTGGATACACACCCCAAGGTGAACAATCTCAAGATGTTGGTACTTCCTCCATACCTCCTAAATCCACCACTTTCCATCGCAAACCCTATCATATCCCCAAAACATATGTCACCATTCCACCTCCATTATCCTACAATTGTCAAAAGCATGTGACCATACACCTTCCACTATCCAATCTACCTCCACTACTTCCAACTCCTAACATCCCTCCATGATTTTTACCATGACTTCTTCCAACTCCTAACATCCCTCCATGCTTTTTACCACCACTTCTTCCAACACCTTATCCATCCATCTATGAATCCTCTAACAATCCCAAGCATGACCAACCAATGCACGTGTTGTCTACAAAGGGCTTCCACAAACCTCACTTCCACTATCCCAAGAGAATTTCACAGCAAAAATCTCGATGCCTCTACCTATAAAGTCAAAAATCCTAAGAGTCCTCATGACCTAGGATACAAAATCCAAGAATCAAAGAAACATCCTTCTCAAGAGCTATATACACCCACACACCTATATGCCAAACTAAAAAAGGTGTGGGTCTGCATCAAACAAATGATTACCTCTGAAGCTACACCAAAGATGCATACACCCCAGCCCATACCTTCACAGGTACTATCTAAAAGAAAAATGGTTTCGGTGCCTAAACAAAAAGCCCTCAAGTTACATGAGGCATCTACCTCTCAAGAATCTCAACCATCCACTTTCTCCCATTCCATCCAAAAGTCTCAAATTCTTCCATCCCATATGGCAAGCAAAAATTAGAAAAATACTCAGTCTATGTGGATCCCTACATGCCTAAGTCATTCATCCACAAGAAAAAGTCTTCGTTGGTTCCTACACTACTTTCCCATCACTAGCTTCAATGTTTATCATGGTATGTGCAACCATTGGTCATGAGTCCCTTCCATCCCACAACATTTCCATATACCTCCATCTCCCCTTCCTTCCACTATTATCCTACATATCTTCCTCATCCTATTCTTATGGTCCATGCTTTTTCATAGACTTTTCATCCATCCTTACATAAGTCCTCTGTATTCTACATCATCGTCCACTATCACACCCTTCATAATCCAATATCTACCTTCTCCATCTCACTTTCATGCAATCCCCTACCAACATCTATGAGAACACTTGACATAGTCCATGTGACAACATTCATCTAGTGGGACTATCACCTTTGAGGGAACTAGATACTTGAGTCTCTCCCTTCTATATCTGCCTTCTCCTATTCAAAAAAAAAAAGAAAAAAAAATCAAGTAAAGAAAAATCCCTTCATCCAATGGTGAAAATCTGGCAAACAGGTGCCTTGGATAAGTACCATGATGAAAACCTGGTAAACAGGCATCATGTGTAAGTTGATCTTCTACATCACCTACACTTGGGGGCACCTTGTCTCATCAGCATATCACTCTTCTCCTATCAATTTCCTTCCATGCCATTTCCTATCCTATCCTTCTATCTGTTACGTACCTATACTATCTAGTCTATCTATCCTAATCTTCCTTTCCTCTATCTTTCTTTGGTCTTGATAAAGATTAGGGGCACAATGTTGACAAATGTTTTAGATGGCTCTTGACATATCTTATCCCTCCAAGCCATGCAAATCCTTCATTATCCTCTTATCCTCTTGTCATCATAAGCATTGCCATGAAAAATCCTAAGTATTCTACTTACAATGGGGCACGCTATTCCTATGCGACATAGTCCTTAGAGATCACATCCTTGATTCCTTCTACCTAAACCATCTGTATCCACTGTCACCCATACATCTACCTATCCATGGTGTTTCCTTTTCAATTAGTATCATCTATTCCATATCATGTCTTATCTGATCCATATCTATTCCATATCATATCTTATCTGATCCATATTTGTTCCATATCATTTCTTATCTGATCCATATCTGTTCCATATCATGTCTTATCTGATCCATATCCTTTCCATATCATGTTGTATCTGATCCATATCTGTTCCATATCATGTCTTATCTGATCCATATCTGTTCCATGTCATGCTTATCTGTTACATATCTGATCCATATTTATTCCATATCATGTCTCATCCAATCCATATCTTAGGTCCATTAGGGTTTACCCTGAACTACATTGCCTCTGTGTTGTCACGTAGGCAAGGCCATTTAACAATGAGCCCCTGAGGCACTAGGTCAATCCCTTAGGGTCCGTCTCACCAATAAAGATTGTGGTATATTTCAGCAGGTGCACGCGCATCAAAACCCGCTTTCAAGTAGAAATTTTTGATGCAAGACATTAACCTATCCAAAGCAAAGCAAAGCAAACACCTAAGGCATTCTAAATGATTTTACCCAAATTATGGAAAGAAACAAACACATCTAAATGCAAATATGTTTTGTGGATTAGAAACATGGTTGAAATACATCTTGATTTTTGTTATCATGTCTTTCTATGCTACTCAAGGATGCCAAAAGCTAGAGATGCTATGATGGGGGCATGATTATTTTCTTTGTTTGTTGTTTGCTGATTAAACTTTAGTAATGTGAAGCCTTGTCTAACGACATGATCAGCAAAAGATCATCGAGGACTTCAAAGGTCTAACATGAACGGGGGCAATCCTTGACTGTTGATATGCAAGAAATACTCAAGTCATCTTGGTTCAATTATACCTAGATGCTTGTATTAACTTGCTAAATCAAAATCCATGTAAGTGATGCTTAGGTCGTCTCGGTTCAATTAGACCTAGAGGCTTGTATTAACTTACAACATTCAGAAAAAGTACCAAAAACAAAAAATATCCCATTGATGAAATAAGCACTTCAAAATACTTGCACCATCAAGATGTCAAAAGCAAACACCATTCACATCCATTATACATCCATAAAAGCATCCATACCATACCCCATGCAATAAAGATCCAACAATGTAGAGTAACAATACAAATAAAAGCATGTGATTCCTTCTATCGAGTCTTTCTTCTATCAATCAGTATTCTATCTATCATTGTCATCCATTCTTCTCAATTTGGTCAACCCGAGAAATGATCCAAATGCAAGTCCATCCTTAATCCATACCAATCAAGTCAAGTCAATCTTGTCAAATGATCCAATCACAATCAGTGGTCTTGATCCTTGTCTGGTCATAAACCAACTCGATCAGTTAATCAATCAATTATCTTATACAAGATGTAACATTGTTGAAATCAGACCAACACACGCGTCTTACATGACATGCTTCATTTCCTGAAACCAGACACTATCCTTCGTGTTTGCTCTAGGGATCTATCGTTCCCCACCATGACAACACTGTCGTATATCGTTATCAGTATATCGTTGGTTTACTACTCGATAAGGGCAATACCTTGTTTGTTCTTGTATCATTTGTGCATACTTGCTTACTTTCTTGTGTGAGTTATCATTCTATTCTTGCACCGCGTATCATTCAGCTCTTTCTTCAACAAATTTCTTCAACCCTAACCAAGTTTTCCCTTCGTCTTCATGAGATTGTCCGTCTCTTGTCCTTTTGCCTTTTGTTTTTCATCCAATCTCCCAAGGGGGCATCCTATCGTCATAACCTATACCAGGGGCAAACTGGGGCATGTATCATTATTCAACAATCTTATTCTTTGAAGCAACGCCGTAAACTGCATTGCATCAAAGAGGGGCAAAATGTATACGCCTAAATCACACGATTCGGTCTAAATAAATATTCTTAATATTTATCCCATTCTAATTCTTCTATCAATAAATAAATAAACAAATTTATTTATTTGATTCATATTCCTCTAAGTTAATTAAATATCAAAATATTTAATTACCTCTTCCAAAAATCAAAATTGAATAAAATCTTTTATTTAATTAAATTCTTCCAAACAATTAAATAATTCTTAATTATTTAATTAAATCAAATGCATTCTTCCAAATTTGAATAAATCAAATCAAATTTATTTAAATTCTCTCAATCTCTAAAAATAAAATACAATCAAATATTTTATTTATTCTTTCAAATCATGCACAACAATTAAATAAATTTATTTATTTAATTTGCTTTCTTATCTTCTAATTCTTCAAATATTCTTCCAAATCTTCTAGAAATAAGTCTTCCTCTCCATGCACACAAAATTAAATAATTTATTATTTAATTTCTCTCAAATCATGCAAAAGCAAATCTCAAGTTGAGTTATCTATTCAATCGACCTTGTTTTTATCAATATCTCTTAAATTACAAAAAAAGCTTTCTAATTTATGAAAAGCATGTCTTATCTTTAGAAAAGAAAGTAGTTAACTCAAATAAAACAACTTTTGTGTGACACTTGTCTTCTTCTTATTCGCGCACGTTCCTCAACCATTGATCTTCTCATTCTTTCTATACCGTTGATCTTCTTTTTCACAAGTCTATAAATTCAACCTTATTCCTCCATTTCATTCATCTAAGCTTTAAGTATCGTTACTCTGCAAGAATTACAGTGCGCCTTTGGCACCAATTCCTTCATTGCTTGTGATCACACTCATTACTGCATACTACTATCATTTTTGTGAAGGTCATCTTCATGGCGAAACTATCATAGCTATTCTCCATTGACAATCTTCAAATCACAGCAAGGAAGTGCACTCTCTGAGGGCCTTATTCATACATGCAAGATCGATTGAGATAGGCAACCAATGGAAGCTATAAAGCTTTGAGGTTTGCAAAGGTTTTTGAAGTTCTTTTGTTTGGTTAATCTCTTTATTTATGTATTTCATTGAGTTTTGGGTATCTTGATATTTGATATTATTGATTTTTCATTTGAATCCAATTTTCCCTTAATAGTAATCACTAACCAATAAGCGGCACCATCATAAACTAGAAATCAACAGATTAAATATGCATATTATAATTATTCATGGTGACATCTCTTTACAAGGGATGAGTTTATAGGAAGATTGTGACTTTTGACAGCAATCAAAATGTATAAGAGCAAATCGATGGAGGGGTTCAAAGGCATCGAACTCATCATAAAACAAGACATCCAATTCTGCATACAATCTCATTGATCTCAACATTAAAACAATATATTCATTTAGCAAATTACCAACCATCTACCCAACGATTGATTATACGTTGTCACACCACCATCTATCAATCTAACATACAGTTATCTCTTCAAGTCTAAATTTGATCTAGCATCCATTATATCATTCAAATCATCCATTGAATAAATACAGTCCATTACAATCAGATCCAAGTCGATTATAATACAATGATCATTTATACATTGAGGACAGTGGAGACAACTTGTATCTATTGGGCATTGATTGTCATTGATGTCAAAGGGTTTCTCAAGTTGACATGATGTTGGTGTTTGATATGTTCATATGATGTTTCCATGTATTCATTCATGTTGTTTGAATGATGTCCATGATGTTCATCATGAGGTGTTAGTTGTTGATGGTCATATGAGTTTGTTTTTTTATCATTACTTGATACTTGATGTGATGTAACAAGAAGGAGCTCATGTTTGTAATTAGTGATAGGTTGATGTTGTGGTTTGGAGCCTTGATCATTCTTCAGTTGATCATGCCTCAGGAGTGTGGAGTTTGCTCATGTCTTTAGTGTTTGTTCATGTCTTCAGTGTCTTCATTCAATGCTTCATTTTCTATACTAGTTTGAAGTTGGTGTTGATTTATACAATCAAGGTGCTTCAAGACTTAAGTGTTCATGGTGATCATTGATGATTCATGTCAAGGTGCATGGCTTTGATCATAGCACAAGTGGATGTCAAGGCACATATGAAAGGAGGTTCATGCAATACAAATAAGTTAGTGTTTTCAGATGATGTCTTCATATGGGATTCATGTCTTGACAATGCTTAAGTAATGTTGAGGTTATGTACTCAGTGTACTCATACAGGTACTGATGACCAGGATCATGGAACAGGATCTTAGGATATGTCTTGGTGTTCATGTTTGTCAAGATGTCTTCATAGCTACATACTTAGAGTTATGCTTAAAGAGTTTTTTCATACTGACGATACTTAAAGTGTTATGAGTTTTCTCATACTTATGGCTTCATGTTGATGATAGTGATTTGATTTGTCAAGGTTCTCATGTCACAGTGATGTTTTCTTATTGTATTGAATGACGTAGATTTAGGTTTATTCATTGACAGATTTAGGGTTTTATAATGAAAGACTTCAAATCCTAAACTATTTCAAAAACCTTAAAAGTATTTTAAGGTTTAAAGATTTTTAAACAATATGCACTTTATGTTATGTTTACAAGTTGATAGGCTCAGCAGGTTGCATCATAACTTAAGTGATGACTAAGGGTTAATTGAAGATCAGGTGACTGGTCCTGACCTCCTAGGGGCAATGAAGACAAAGGGTTAACAAAGTTTATGAGCGCTAAAATTATATCAAATGGTCTAAGATGAAAAAGAAGGCAGCACAAAAATGTGATCCAATGAATGCCATTAATCTACTTTTTGAAGCCCAACGGACACATCCTATTTCTAAATTTGACGTGTAGTGCTTTATAAAAGGTTTAAAAATTGATTTTTGGAGTTGAATGAGAAAGCAGAGTGCCAAGGAATTGGATATAGAGATTTGTTTGAGGATATTAAAGATTGTATTTGTTGTTTTGAGATTGTAAGATGATTGTTTCCATGCTTTTATGAAGAAGTTGATGAGTTTGTGCAGGATAATGAGTGTATGAAGAATATTATGCAGAGCTCTATTTTTTAAAGCCTTCTATTGAACCTTAGTGTGCCAGAGAATTATATTATGAGATCAATTCAATGCATTTGAAGTTTTTGATTATTGTTTTGAGATTATAAAAGAAATATCTGCAAGGTAGTATGAGAATTTTTCAACAATCTAATGGATTTTAGTGTATTTGAAGAATGAAGATGAATCAGGATATGAAGATGATTTATAGTGCAAAAGAGAGATATGTAGGTGTGGATACTTGAGAAGAGGTATAAATATCTTGATTATTGTAGAGATGGTTGTGTGTACTAGAGCATAGCTTGATCATGTTTTGACAAGTAAAAAGAAAGGAGATATAAGGTTTTGGTATTGAAGTGAATCAGGGTAATCCCCTGAGTTATATTGTTTTGATTCAAGGTGATTGTCCAAGTCAATGAGACATTCATCAGCCAGTGAGACATTTTGTAAAGCCAGTGAGGCTTGCTTGGTCAGTGAGACTTATTTGTAACCAGTGAGGTTTTTAATTAAGCCAGTGAGGTAGTTTTGAGTGGTTTTTTATCCCTATGAGGGTTTTCCACTTGTGAAATCTATTGTGTCATGGTCTCAATTTTTGTGTGATTCATTTGTCCTACATGCTTGTATTTGTCTCCTTCATTTGATAAAGTATATTGTCAAGTTTGAATCCTTCACTTTCTCTTTTCATGTTTAATAAGAAGTAAATAACTTGTTTTTGATACAACACTGATTCACCCCCCTCTAAGTGTTGATTGTACTCTTACAAGTGGTATCAGAGCATAAGTTCCCTATTGAAGTCTAACTAGATTGGGTAGACTATGATAGTGGAGTACCATGGGAAAGTGTAAAGGAAATAGAGAAAAAAGAAATGTCAAGTCACATACTAGTAAAAAGGCACCATCTATATCAAACTCAAATGTTGATCTACATGTCTCACAAGTTGAATTAGCTATTAAATTAAAGGAAGTGTTTTCTAGAGTTCCTTTCTTTGATGGTTCAGATTTCCCTATTTGGTGTATTAGAATGCAAGTCTATCTATTTTCTTTAGGGTATGGTGTGTGGATGTTAGTTGAGAATAGGTATTTTATTTCTTCTCAATCACCTAATACTACAAGTAACAAAGAGGCTTATGAATGCAATCATATAGCAAAGAAGGCCATTTTGTCTGGATTATGTAATGAAGTCTCTTGTAAAGTTATGCATTGTGAAACAACTTAGGATGTGTGGAAGAAATTAATTAGAATCTATCAAGGTAATGTGCTTGAAGAAGAGGATATCTTGATGTTTGAGGAAAGTGATAATGAAAGGAGACATTCATATGAAGGAGATGAGGTCAAATCTGATTCAGAAGATCACATTATGAGTGATGATGAACAAGAGTTTGAGGTTGATGTTGAAGGAGAACTCATGTGTTCTCTAGGTGAGATCAAGAAGTTCAAAAAGGAGAACCATAGGTTAGAGTTGGAGCTTCAACATGAAAAGGACTCTAAGGACAAAGTTGTTTCAGATCTTGAAGAGGCAAAAAATTTGATTATTGATTTAAGGAGTCAAGTTGATGAATCAAACAAAATGATTATCAATCTAAAAATAGAGGCTGAGGAAGCTAAGAGGATAGTTGTGATGGAGATTAATTGTCATTGATGTCAAAAAGGTTGTCATTGATGTGAAAAGGATTAGGGTGCTAAGTTTGTTTGGTTGCTTCATCATGTCAGGATACTAATGTTACTAAGATTGGATTATTTCATTGTTCTAACTTATGGTGATGGTTTATTATGCTTCAAGACAGTGATAGAGTTGGAGCTTGTTTCAACATGTTGTCAATCAGGAGTTGAAGATGACAAAGGAGTTGGACTTTAATATCTTTTATTGCATTATCTTCATGTTTTAGGGTTTGATTGTACCCTTAAGATTTTTTTCATTATACAGCTAAACCCTAATTCCTAAGTGGTTAGATCTTAAAACCCTAGGTGCTTTTTTGGCTTAGTGAAAAACCTTAAAAAAATCCTTAAGATTACCTAAGCTAGTCCTTGTGTGCCCATCATTTATAAGAAGTTACTTTTGTTATGTTTTATTGATGACCTTTTATAGATGGTGAAGTCACTAAAGGTGACTTATAAGAGGGTGTTTGTTTTGTAGTTTGACCAATCACCTTTCCCATTCTAACCGGTCCTTGCAGGTCAAAAGATACAATGTGAGGGCCAAAAGGATAATCAATGGCTCTCTTTGAATACTTGGTGGGTGCGAATTTGATTATCAACAGTTGTCTTTTAAACTTGTCTCCTACTTCCTCAGGTTCAACTTTTGACGTTCTTTCAGCTGTCATTTCTAGTCGACTGTAGTGTTTAGATATTTTTAAAGACTATTTTTAGTATGTTGAAAAGGCAGATTTTGTGGATGTTTTAAAGGCAATTTTTTAAGATTTCTTTCTATATTTTAATATCTTCCTCGTGGCAATTGAATTCTAAAGGAGGAAGTTTAAGAGTTTTTTTTAAATGCCTTCTTTTTTATTCCCATAAACATGGAAAGAAAGTCTGATTATGTAAGATATTTTTTGAGGGCAGTATTGAAGATTAATTTTTGCAAAATAAGAGAACAAATTGGAGAAGATTGTTTTTGTTTGCAGACAAAGGATATTATTATTATTAAAGTCTTTTTGTAGGTTATGAAGGGTCATTTTTTTAATAATATTGCAAAGAAAATGGAAAGAAGATTTTTTTTTTGTTAGAGAGAAGGTGTACAAATGGATTTTTGAGCAGTGGGTATTGAAGATGGAAAGATGAAAGATGGATGGAAATTGATATGCAGAGAAAAGAAATGTCAAGGGTCATTATTTTTAATAATATTGCAGATGCATTATGAAAGATTTAATTGAGAACAAAAATGGAATGTTAAAAATATTATTTGTGAGGTCTTGGAAAAAGAAATTGTAAGTGATTTGTGAGGTAATTGAAGAGAAGTAAAATATGAAAAGTCATCTCATATATAACTATATTGTAGGTGCATTGATGGGTGTGTTGTTGTATGGAACAATATTCAGTGTTGAAGACATTTTTGTGAAGATTGTTTGGAAGAGAAAATACAGATGAATCATGAAATTTTGTATGTGATTTGAGAGATGTATTAGATCAAGTTTTTTTGCAAGAATGAATCACATAGGATGAAGAAATTATGCAACAAAATTTTAGATTGAATCATGTCAAGTTCAAGACAATATGCAATTGACTGTGCATCACGTAAATTGATTACACAGAGATAATGAGGCTGATATGCAGATTGAATTGAGTATGATTGCAAAGGGATATGCAAATTTAAGGGTTTGTATTGAAATAGAGAAACCCTTTGTATTCTTTGTATTGTTCTAAAATTGTTTGTTTCCAATGAGTCTTGTATGGTCAATGAGACCTCTTTGTAGCCAGTGAGGCTTGTATGGTCAGTGAGATCTCTTTGTAGCTAGTGAGGCTTGTATGGTCAGTGAGACCTGTCTGTAACCAATGAGGTTCTTGATTAAGCTAGTGAAGCATTTTAGAGTGGTTTTTCTTCCCCTAGAGGGTTTTCCACTCATCAAATCAGGTGTCATGGTTCTTTTTTGTCTTCATGTGTTCATGTGCTCTAAATATTTGTTCTTAAGGTCTTGATTCATAGCTTTATCATACTTTTGCATATGTGTTTAATAGATCATTGATATCTTCCTTTCTCTTTGTCTTGTAAGTTAAAAGGTGCAAAAAGATTTTAAAAAGTTTATACAACACTGATTCACCCCCTTCTCAGTGTTGTCCTAGACTCCAAAAAGATGATGTAACAAAGTTTGATTTAGAAGATAAAACAATTGAATGCCAAAAGATTTAAGAAGAAATAGTATCTTTAAGAAAAGATCTTGAGGATATTAGGAAGAAGTTGGAAAAAAATTTGAAATTTGAAGAGAGCACAAACAAGTTGAATGATATGTTGAGCAAACAAAAGCATTACAAGGACATGACTGGTCTAGGTTATGAAGAAGGAGAGTGTTCCAAAGAAAGAAATGTACCTAGGAAGAAGATAGACTTAAGTTATCATGCTACTGCTCCAGAAGATCAAGGAGGAAGGACAATCAGGTCTACAAGATCTCTATCTATCGGGCACTCAATGAGGTACAATTATTCTCAATTTCATGGTTATTGTTATTGTTGTCATGTTTATGGCCATAGAGCAAGAGATTATACAAGAAATTATAAAATGTATGAGAGACATAATCTTGTTAAGAATGTAAATAGGAGTTCTTATAATATGCCTAGAAGAAATTATCCTTTCTTTGGTCTAGACAACAACATCATATGTTATAAGTGCAACACTCCTAGGCATAAAACATATTCTTGTAGAAACGGATTTATGGAGGGTAAGTGCAAAAAGATGGGGGGCCAAAAAGTGGCCAAATGGTTTTTAAAAAAAATAATACATAACGCGAGCGCATTATAATGCGCTCGTGTTATGGGTTGGTAATGATGAGCCTAAGGCTCGTCATTACCAAACCATAATGCGCTCGCGTTATAACGCGAGCGCGTTATGATTTACTATAAATTAAAAAAAGGGTTGTCATTTCATTTCATTTCTATTTTTCTCCCCTATCCCTGCAGCTTGCAAACCCTAGGAAGCGCGCTCACGTTTTGGAAAAGCCAATTCAACACCAAAACTTGCTGATTCATCGCCAAAATGCCACCACAACATCGAGTATGCCAAAGGAGTGAGTTTTTTTTTTTGGTTTGAATTTGCTTCTAAATAGGTAGGTTTGAGTTGTTTTTTGATGTATATTTCGTTAATTGTCAGGAAATGTTAATGCACCTCCTCCTCCTCCTCCTCCTCCTCCTCCTCAAAATCCACAAAATCCTGAGGAGGAAATACCTGCAGAACAATAACCTCCTCCATCCATTCCTCGACATTCCCCTAGAACACAAGAAAATATAATGGGGCAAATTGAAAACAAAAAAGAAATTGAAGATATAATTGCAAGGTTGAATGATCCTTCCACTTCAACCTTGCATAGGTCCATGCTTGCTGAATCTCTTGAATCTATGTTATCAAATGTAGATTCAATTAGAAAGTAAATAACTAGTTCGACGGATAAGAGGAGAGAGTTTAGAGACTATTATGCAAACAAGCTATCATACCAAGATGTGAAAAAATTACAAATTACAAAATTAGACTTGTGTTCAATTTTTACAAACCCACAAACAAATCAACCTCCACCCATTACATGCAAGAGGTTCCCTATCCATTGGTGCAACAACCAAGCAATAAGGGACAATTTTGGGCAGAGGTGGTGGATGGTTTTTGACCATCCTCCATGCAATAATAATGAGGTCTCGCAATACTTTTTGAGGAAACTCTACTGCGAGTTTGTCCTCAATAAAGTGCCAAACTATTTTGATATGCAGGACTTCCAGGGTAGAGGTGGGGGGTCAGCACAAGATAGCCCATGGGCACACGTCGACCCATAGCGGACAGTGAGATGAGTAATCAGTAGACCAGCCCATGAGCATGTTTCTATCCCTTCCATTATGAAGGGGAGTGTTAAGGTTGATACGCTTTAGTCCATTAGTGCCTTGACCCAGAGCATCATAGTGCATGCCAGTCTTGCAGCACATAGTGGATTGGGAGATAGTGCAAGGAGTAGGGTCCCACCCCATACTTGTCAGACTTGTGGGTCAGCCTATGGTTATGACCCCATGGATAGTCAGGATGCAGGTGCACAGGCTACATCTATAGCTGAGCAGATGGTGATGACAGATACCCTCTTAAGTGAGACTTTTGGCCTTGATACTCAGCTAAATATTAGCAAGTTTATTGAATTTAATTTATTAAATTTTATTTTTGAAATGCAAGATTAACTAATTTAAATTGATCATTTTAATGAAATTTTAGGGTCATAGCATCGATGCAGTTTTTAGTGGTTCGCCACCTGCATTTTACACTAGATCATCTACTGGCAAGGTATGTAACTAGTAAACAATTATAAATATTACATGTGAATAGCATCATTATATGAATGGTATTCTAATACTTGATTTTGGATGTTGAATAGGTTAATATTGTAGATTTCACGGCAACACCTGCCAGTAGTGGTGGACTTCAAAGTTTTACGGAGGTAATAAAATAAATAGTTTAATGAATGAATTGTACTTACTAGATTTTTGTATGTGACTTGTGTGCTTTATTGTGTGTACTTCCATATTTAGATGAACGTGTGTGTATGTTAGGAGCCATGATTTGCATCACTATTATAGTTTTCATAATTGAATAATGTTGCTTTATTTGTAGATGATCCAGGGTGCGAAGACACCTCCCCATGTTCAGAGGGCAATGGAGCATGGTGTGGCCTCTGCAATTCATAGCTCTATGGCATTGACAGGGGTATGAGGCAGATTAGTAAATTTCAATTTACATTCATTGTTATAGTTGTCTATTTTTGAAAAATCAAAAGATTATTGATTTAAAGTTTAATTTCTATCTAGATGGTTTCTATAGGACTTGACATCACCAAGGCCTATTCCTTCTACTGAGGCAAGCGAGGAGACAGATTATATGTTAGCGGTAAGTGATTATTTTGTTAAATGTTTCATTTTTTATAACATGTAATTTTTATATATTAATATCTATACTTTTTATTGTAACAACTAAAGATGCAAGAAGAACTAAATAGGAGGAGTAGCTCTCAGGTTCGTAGTAGACCACCCACATGCATGTCTCCATCCCCTAGAAGATCAAAGGCTGCCCGTGATTTATTCTCTTCACCACCTAGAGGGGAATGACTTTTTATTGTGTTCCTTTGTTGTATGCCTATATGGTATTTGTGGACATATATTTTGTATTGTACATAGTTGACATTGTATGCCTATATGGCATTCTTGTAAGCCTATATGGCTATTTTTTATATATGTTATACTTATATCAACAGATATTGATGTATGCCTATATGGATATATGGTTAATACAAATCTTTTTTATTGATGGTATCCATACTTGCATTATAAATCCACGTTTGAATGGATATTTGTAGATGGCTACTTCAAATATTTAAAGTCCAATTGTATTACATAGGATATTTGTTGATCCAATAAGCTAGCTATTGTTATTCAAGTATCACCTAAACCTCATCTTGGAACTAAAAGATAAAAGTTGTATTTAAAAAAAAAAATGAATCATCATGTTGAATAGAAAATATTAATATTCTTTATGAGTAGCATAGAATGTCAGCTATATGCAATACAAAAAAATGAATCATCATGTTATTCTTTATGTTTGAGATCCTAAAAATGACTAAGTCTGGTAGCCTGATATCCTGAAACACTAGGATGAATATCCAAGTCATTAGGATGATTGTGCCTTGAGAAAAAGTCATTAAGATGAGCGCCTAAAGGAGACTTTCTTAAACATTAAAACATTGAGCAACAAGCATGAAGGGTTAAGGCGTAATTTGCAACTCATAAAGCCTCAAAAGGGCACCCAACTTAGAGAAAGCATTCATTTAAGACAAGGTACCCATTGACACATGTTCCACCATAAAAGTGCACCTAAGGTGGAAGGAGAACAAGCCTCTAGTAAGTGAAGCGCACCTATTGTCTAAACCACTTCATTATGGCACCCTAGCATGAGGAGGAGTATATAAGTCAATAGGAAATGGGGCCTAGAATGCAAATGAAGGACTAAGTGGCATTTTCAATAAGCATCAATTCACCTTGAGCTTTCAATAAATACATCAAATTGAGCCCCATAAGCCTAGGTGCCCTTTGCCTTCAAAAGAACCTTGTATCGACGTCAAGAGTTGGATTGTTGATGACTTCCCAAGCTAGAGATAATAGTGAAAACAATCCTTCCACTATTAGGATATTGAAAAATAATCATAATGTAATGATATATGGGATAACTGACATACCCCTTGTGAAAAGTGATGATCATAACAAGAATGGTCACCTCAACTTAATGCCCAATAATTTTAATACTATCAAGCATCCACATAATAGTAGATAATCTTATCAAAAGTCACAGAGAAATTTCTAAGGACCATAGTGTTATCCCTATGACTTGACACATACTTCTTGTTTCATAAAGCAAAGGGACATGATATAAATATTGTTGTTATATGGAGCCTAATCAGACTCGAAGGTTAAATTTACCCAACTTTTATCAGCGTGGTTTCCCCCCAAATATTTTCCTACTAGTTTTGGTGCCTTGAAGTCTAAGTGCATGAAAATCATGAGGATGAGCGCTTAGGGATGAGATAGTCTTCATAAGAGTTTAAATAAGAACATCATCAAAATGCGCCTTGGTAGAGAGACTTGAGACCATCATCAAATAAGCCAAAATATCTATCTCCAATGACTTGACACGGATCCCAAAACCACCTATTGGACCAAAAGGATCCTAGGTGCTCACTTCATGCATTATGATTTCTAGCTACCAATTTGATGCTCCATCACAAGGAAAGTGCGCCCACACTTGTAAGAGTTTTTCTTCAGGATCTATGTGCCAGTTGAAGGTTTTAGTTGCCAAGAAGAGCGCCTAGCAAGAGGAAGTCTTTTGGAGTCTCCAAAACACATCAAACACTTGATTAACAACAAGATAACTTTTTCCCAAGTTAGGCGCTTCAAGAAGGGAGTTAAAACATGAATAAGCGCGAACTTGTCTAGGCGTAAACTCAAGCTTGTTGAGGATACACATGGTGCCCAACATTCCTTGGTGATTTCACAAACTTCAATTGCTCAGAACTATTCAAGGAATGCCCAATGCCCCTTCTTGATGATAGGCCACCAAAGTGAGGGTGGAATTGTGCCTTGATGGCATTAGGTGCTATCTAGAGTATGCTACTCCATGGAAATGCGCCTTCTTGCTTAGAGTCTTAATGAAAATTCCCAGAGGTTAAGATGCACCTTGTCTTAATTAGGTGCAACTCTTGGGTAAGAAAGCTTGTAAAGTGCGCCTAACTTAGTGAAGAGGTTGATAACTTCTAAACCCTTCCTGGAACTTAGATTGCTTCAACTGAAGATCATCTTGCACCAATACATCACCAAACTTTCAATCACAAGATCAATTCAAACTTAGGTGCTCATTAAGAGTCTTTCCAATGTTGGTGCATCTGAGAGGTTGAACTGGAAAGAGATGGCGCCTAGCTTCCTAGACCTTGTTTCAATATGTTTGAGTTTGAAAGTTGACTCAATGGTATCAATATGGCGCCATAGAGTCTTTGGACTAGTTCCTTAGAGTTTCAAAAACATTCTAGCTCCTTGAAAATTCCTCCTACATGCTTGGGTGCCATTTCAAGGTCCTAGAACCATGATGTAGCGCCTTATTGCTCTAGGCACCCATTCATGATTGTGCAACTTGAGATTGGTGCCTAGAGTGAATAGGCTTTCATCTTGACTTAATTCACTAAGGCAACCTCATCTTGAAGGCCAAACAAATTTTCCTACTAGATCACCTTGATTGAAGACTCCACATCCTTAGGCACTCATTTGGACAATTTAATGTGAAATTGGTGCCTAGACTCCAAGAGTCAACTTTCTACTTTCTAGACTTAGCCAAATTTTGAGTTTCTAACTTTGTTCCTGCAAAACAATGAGATTGAGTTAGTCATCATTCCCTCATCATTTTGAATTAGCCTCCGGGAATGAGCAATAGGCTAATCCATTCTTCACTTGGTGATCAAGCTAGGAATGGGGACATGACAGGGTAAGTTGTATCTAATGACATCACCTAATTGATCGCCTAGGAGGTATAAAGCTTAACGTTGACATGAGGACAAGCGCTTAGTAAAGGAGAGTTTCTCAAACATTTAAACATGTGAATGAAGTCATAGAAATGCACTATGTCATCTAGGCACCATTTTTCCCTTGTGTACCCTTACATTTGCGCCTAAGAAGACGTTGTAACTTTACACTACCTCCTTCTGACAGATTTTGGGGCAGCAGAAAACCTTTCACCAAGAGAAAATGTCTCAGAGATATAAAAAACTGAGAGAGATTATTGTAGAGGCACTCTACGTGATCGCATTGCCTCAGATAGAATGTTTCTAAGTGACACGATTTTTGAGTAACATCTCGTCAAAGATTGCTGCCTTTTTGCACTTTGGACTCTTCAAGAATATCGTCGGTACAATGTAGCTCAGACTGTTTCGACATGTTTGGCTGAAAAATAGGATGATGCCTAATGTAAATGTACCCATCCAGACGCGTTGGAATAGTCAGTCTGGTCACATCATGAGCAGGACAAAAGTTACACCCCTTTGTAACTTTACACTGCCTCCTTCTGACGATTTTTGGGGCAGCAGAAAACCTTTCACCACGGGCAAATGCCTCAGAGATATAAAAACTGAGAGAGGTTATTGTAGAGGCACTCTACGTGATCATGTTACCTCATATGAAATATTTCTAAGTGACACAGTTTTTGAGTAACATCTCGTCAAAGATTGCTGCCTTTTTGCACTTTGGACTCTTTAGGGATATCGTCAGTACAATGTAGCTCAAACTGTTTCAACATGTTTGGATGAAAAATAGGACCATGCCTAGTGTAAATGTACCCATATGGATGCATTGGAATAGTCAGTTTAGTCACATCAGGAGCAGGATGAAAGTTACACCCCTTTGCAACTTTACACTGTCTCCTTTTGACGATTTTGGGGTAGCAAAAAACCTTTCCCCACGGGCAAATGCCTTAGAGATATAAAAAATTGAGAGAGGTTATTGTAGAGGCACTCTACACGATCGCGTTGCCTCAAATGGAATATTTCTAAGTGACACAGTTTTCGAGTAACATCTTGTCAAAGATTGCTGCCTTTTTGCACTTTGGACTCTTCAGGGATATCGTTGGTACAATGTACCTCGAACTGTTTCGACATGTTTGGGTGAAAAATAGGACCATGCCTAGCGTAAATGTACCCATCCAGATGTGTTGGAATAGTCAGTTTGGTCACATCACAAGCAAGACGAAAGTTACACCCCTTTGCAAATTTACACTGCCTCCTTCTGACGATTTTTGGGGCAACAGAAAACCTTTCCCCATGGGTAAATGCCTTAGAGATATAAAAACCTGAGAGAGGTTATTGTAGAGGCACTCTACATGATCGCGTTGCCTCAGATGGAATGTTTCTAAGTGACATGGTTTTTGAGTAACATCTTGTCAAAGATTGCTGCCTTTTTGCACTTTGGACTCTTCAGGGATATCGTCGGTACAATGTAGCTCAGACTATTTCGACATGTTTGGGTGAAAAACAAGACATGCCTAGCGTAAATGTACCCATCCAGACGTGTTGGAATAGTCAATTTGGTCACATCAAGAGCAGGATGAAAGTTACGCCCCTTTGCAACTTTACACTGCCTCCTTCTGATGATTTTTGGGGCAGCAGAAAACCTTTCACCACGGGCAAATGCCTCAGAGATATAAAAAATTGAGAGAGGTTATTGTAGAGGCACTCTACATGATCATGTTTCCTTAGATGGAATGTTTCTAAGTGACATAGTTTTTGAGTAACATCTCATCAAAGATTGTTGCCTTTTTGCACTTTGGACTCTTCAGGGATATCATCGATACAATGTAGCTCGGACTGTTTCGACATGTTTGGGTGAAAAATAGGAGCATGCCTAGTGTAAATGTACCCATCCAGACATGTTGGAATAGTTAGTTTGGTCACATCATGAGAAGAACAAAAGTTATACCCCTTTGCAGCTTTACACTACCTCCTGATGATTTTTGGGGCAACAGAAAACCTTTCACCACGGGCAAATACCTTAGAGATATAAAAAATTGAGAGAGGTTATTGTAAAGGCACTCTACATGATCGCGTTGCCTTAGATGAAATATTTTTAAGTGACACGGTTTCTGAGTAACATCTCGTCAAATATTTCTACCTTTTTGCACTTTAGACTCTTTCAGGATATCATCGGTACAATGTAGCTCAGACTATTTTGACATGTTTAAGTGAAAAATAGAACCATGCCTAGCGTAAATGTACCCATACGGATGCGTTGGGACAATTAGTTTGGTCGCATCAGGAGTAGGACGAAAGTTACACCCCTTTGCAACTTTACACTGCCTCCTTCTGATGATTTTTGGGGTAGCAGAAAACCTTTCACCATGGGCAAATGCCTCAGAGATATAAAAAACCAAGAGAGGTTATTGTAGAGACACTCTACGTGATCATGTTTCCTCAGATAAAATGTTTCTAAGTGACATGGTTTTCAAGTAACATCTTGTCAAAGATTGCTACCTTTTTGCACTTTGGACTCTTCAGGGATATCGTCGGTACAATGTAGCTCGGACTGTTTTGACATGTTTAGATGAAAAAAAGGACCATGCCTAGCATAAATGTACCCATCCAGATGCATTGGGACAATTAGTTTGGTCGCATCAGGAGCAAGACTCTAATCCCTCAACCCTAAACCCTATCCCTAAACCCTCAACACTATACCTTAAACCCTAATCCCTCAACCCTCAACCCTAAACCTTATCCCTAAAACCTAATCCCTCAAACCTCAACCCTAATCCATCATCCCTCAACTCTAATCCCTCATCCCTAAACCCTAAATGCTATCCCTATTCCTAAACCCTCAACCGACTCGATACTATACCTTATACCCTAATCCCTTATCCCTAAACCCTCCAACCCTATCCCTAATCCTTATACCCTCCACACTCTACTTTAACCCTAATCCACTGACCCTCAACCCTATCCCTAAACCCTTGACCCTCTAACCTCAACCCTCAACCCTCAACGTCAAACCCTAATCCATCAACCCTTAACTCTTATCCCTCGACCCTCAACCCTCAACCCTCAACTTCAAATCCTAATCCCTCAACCCTTCACTCTAATTCCTCAACCCTAAACCATATCCCTAAATCCTCAACACTATACCTTAAACCCTAATCCCTCAACCCTCAACCCTAATCCATCATCCTCAACTCTAATCCCTTATCCCTAAACCCTAAATGCTATCCCTATTCCTAAACCCTAAATTGACTCGATACTATACCTTAACCCTAATCCCTTATCCCTAAACCCTCCAACCCTATCCCTTAACCCTAATCCCTCGACCCTCAACCCTATCCCGAAACCCTTAACCCTCGAACCTCAATGTACTCAACCCTCAATGTCAAACCCTAATCCCTCAACCCTTAACACTGATCCCTTGACCCTTAACCCTTAAAACTTGAACCCTAAAACCTATCCCTACATGCTTGACACTCGACATTATATCTTAAACCCTAATCCCTTAACCCTCATCCCTAAAGCCTCAACCCTAAATCATTAAACCTTCAACCCTATCCCCTATCCCTAATCCCTCTACCCTCGACACTCTTATTTAACCCTAATCCCTTGACCATTAACCCTATCCCTCAACCTCAACCCTCAACCCTCAACTCTCTACGTTAAACCCTAATTCATCAACCCTAAACCCTAATCCCTCAAACCTAAACCCTATCCCTAAATCATCAACCCTCAATACTATACCTTAAACCCTAATCCCTATCCCTCAACCCTTAACCCTTAAAACTTAAACCCTATCCCTACACCCTCAACACTTGACACTATATCTTAAGCCTTAAACCCTCATCCCTAAAGCCTCAACCCTCAATCCTTAAACCTTCAACCCTAAACCCTATACCTAATCCCTCTACCCTCAACACTCTAACCCTAACCTCGACAATAAATGCTAATCCGTCAACCCTAAACCCTATCCCTAAACCCTCAATGCTCAACACTATACCTTAAACCCTAATCCATCAACCCTAAAACCTATTCCCTCAACCCTCAACCCTCAACCCTCAACCCTAAACACTATGAATAAACCCTCAACCCTCGACACTATACCTTAAACCCTATGAGAAAAGCTTTGCGTATGGTACATACATAGTGAGTAAGTAACAGTTGAATGATGAAGGATGATCATTATGAAAAAATATTTTCATTGGGGTACATCTATGTTTCTTGCTATCCACCCCGTACTTAGGGAAGGTATATTGTTATGAAACAAGCAAATAATCTCCCATTGTTTACTATCTCTATCCACAAGAACTACTAAACTATACCTTAAACCCTAATCCATCAACCCTAAACTTTCAACCCTAAACCCTATCCCTAATCCCTCTACCCTCAACACTCTACCTTAAACCTAATACCTAGACCCTTAACCCTAAACGCTATCCCTAAAGCCTCAACCCTAAACCCTAATCCCTTAAGGTCCTAGACTCTAATCGCTTATCCCTAAACTCTAAATCCTATCCCTAAACGCTCAACCCTCAACCTTAAACCTTAATCACTCAATCCTTATCCACCTCTCTCCTCCCCTATCTGGCTCACTCCCATCTCTACCCTCCTCTGCCCTCAACACTATACATACATAAATATAGGCATACATAGATACATACATACTGTAGACACCCAAAATTGTCCCAACTTTGTTCATGTCTTGCAACACCTTGTCAAAAACATCACTTAGACATCATGTAGCATTTTGTCCTAAATCCCACTCTTAACCCCACTTATTCCATTAGCCAATTAATTAAATAAATTTTATTTATTTAATTAAAATCTCATTCAATCCCATCCTTATCCTACTTAGCCAATTAATTAAATAAATTTTATTTATTTAATTAATTTCCACATCATATCTTATCTTATCCTATTCATTTATCCAATTAATTAAATAAATTTTATTTATTTAATTAATATCCAACTCATATCCCAACTAATTCAAATATTTTATTTGAATTAAATTCTCATCATAAGCCGACTTTCCAATTAATTAAATAAATTTTATTTATTTAATTAATTTATCTTATCATTTAGCCGACATGTGTGCCTCTTTCATTTAAAAAAGATAAGTGGTACTACAGCCTTTTATTAATATCTTTCATATGTAGTACTTTTTATGTACACAAGCACACATGAGCCCTATTCTCCTTGACACTTGTCAAATGACTACAACTCCCTTGAAGAGTGGGATAACCGAATCAATCCTAGCCGTCCACATCAATCAATTAGTTTTTTAATCTCAACCATCCATTGAAACCAAGCCTTTCCTATAAATCAAACCCTTCACAAGCCATTAGCATGCATTGAGCTTCAAGTAACATTATTCTGCCAAATTATCATTAGCATGCATTGAGCTTCAAGTACCATTATTATGTCAAAATATCATTAGAGCCTTTGCATCCTTCAGCTATCATCCTCATATCATCTTCATCTTAATGTTATGCTACAGAAATGAGCACCCAACATTCTTCCAACAATAATCCTTCAAAATCTTGCATGCTCATGCGAGGTGGAGAAGAGCAATGGAGATAAATCAAGCATAGCGTGGAGATCGGTTTGCATTTACATTTCTTATTTTGATTTTCATGTTGTCTTGTGCTTCATTGTGCATTGCTAGGGTTTTATCATTGCTGGTTATTCATTTGCCCTAATTTGCAATTTTACCCTAACTACACATACATATAGGCATACATACATACATACATACATACATATAGGCATACATAGATACATACATACATACATACATATAGGCATACATACATACATACATACATGATTAATATACTTCAAGAGAAAAAACTTTAAGGGGAACATAACGCGAGCGCGTTATAACGTGCTCGCGTTATGTCAAACATGACAAACAACAGACTTGCAGAAAGAGAAAAATGCAAAGTAGAACATAACGCGAGCGCGTTATAACACGCTCGCGTTATATCTTGCTTTGGAAATCCCAAGCATTGGGCTTGGGATTTGCTTTGGATTTCCAACCCAAAGGCTTGGAGTGCCTTTTGAATAGTCACAGACGTGTTTTTCCATATTCTTCAAGATTTCACATAATTTTGTTTGTGCTAACCCTTAGATTTGCACGTGTTTCAAGGTCAAACAAATCGAACACCTGGGTAATGTTAGGATTTCTCTTAGCTATTTGACGATGTGATTTTTTTCACATTTTAACAACGTTAAGCCTTTCATCTTTAATTTCTTTTGTTTGTGTGTCTGTTTTTGAGCAAAAACCATTGTTTGGTCTTTTTTTCATTGTAAATTAACTATTCATTGAAATTTCAAAAAAATTACATATTTAGAAACTAGACTCCATTCTACAAATATTAAAAAAAAAGAAAAAAATGATTCTCAATTAGTTTTCAAAATTTATAGGGGTAGCACAGCCAAAATTCTGCTTTTTAGGATGTGTCCACTTTGAAAATTAGTAAAAAATCAAATATTCATCAAAAAATTATTAGAAAAATTAGGCATAAACTACATGCTATTAGTTAATTTCTCACTGAAGCGATTTTAAAAATACCAAAAAAAGGTTGACCTTTTGAGGGAGCCACAAAACATGCTATGTTATGTTTTTTTGACAAAAACAACACCAATTTCTGTGGCTCCCTCTTTTGAACCCCTTAATCTATGCCATTTTTTAAAAAAATAGTTTAGAAAGTAGACTCGGAGCACTACAAACATTATTTTGGTTGCATCTCCAAATTTTGAGTGTAACTATGCTCAATTTCTCATCCAAGGCCAGTATTTCCTTATTTCAGAAAAAAAGTGGCCACTTAAGACCCCTTTTTGGCCCCCCATCTTCTTGCAATTACCCAGGTGGCGACTCTAGAAACTGTTATAACAAAAATTTGATACCAAATGGATGGTAGGAGATCTAAAATGGAAGGCAAGAAATTGCAATCATCTCCACCAATTAGAAATAGCTCCAAGAAAAATGGAACATCAAACTATTCTCATCAGAATAATAAGCATGAGGCTCAAGAAGATAATATTGAGCAAACTATTACAATTCACAATAAATTTACACCTCTGGATGAATCAAATGAAAACCTCAACGGAGTAACTGATGATATATTGGCAAAATACAGACCAGATTCTCAAGAACAACTTGAGTATGAAGCACAGGCCATGAGGGAAATTGATCAAAGGCAAGCTGAATATGATTTTAAAATGTCACTACATTAGGGAGAAGGGATAAAACATGGACTCTCAATTCAAGAAATAAATGAAAGTCCAAAGAATCCAAGAGGTGTGAATCAAGCACAACAGGATTTGCTTAGGCTCCAGGAAGAACTTGAAATTATTAAAATAGAGGAAACTAAGAGGTTGTTGCAACAAGAGATTCAAAAGATAAAGAGTAAAGCTAAAATAGCCCCTCCAAAATATGTACCTCCACATAGGGGAAACACTTCAAGGAATCCACAGCAAAATCTATATCAAAATATAGGTGGTGCTTCAAATTCACAAGCATCCAGAAGTCATTAGAATACTATTCCTAAAGTTCCTAGAGCACCTCCCATGCACAATACCTCTCAACATATGGTTAATCCTTACCCACCCCCTAGCCAACAATATTATAGACCACCAAATCCTTACATAAATCCCCACATAAACCCACAGCAACAATATGCCTATCATCAGCCTCCAGGTGGATATAATTACTATCCTAATCCACCACCCATGAATTTTCCACCTCAAAACCTCGCAAACATTTGTAGCCAATTTGATTTGACTGGGTATCAGTTGTATCCATATCCTATGGATAGTAATTGAAGAAATATAGTTCCCAAGTTTACTGGGAACAGTGTAATATCAGCTGAAGATCACTGGTGCAGGAGCACCCCTTCAACACGATAAATATACCTCTGACGGAGAGGAATAAGGTTTAATATGTTTTATGCATTTCATACTTGTCATGTAGCATTTTATGTTGACATTTCATGTTTGTAATTAAGATCCCACCATGTGAATCGAGGTCACAAATTTGGCATCCCAATAAGCCAATTTGGACATCATTAGACATTTTGGGTATGTGGAAGATTAAATCAATGTGTCACATGATTAGGTGTTTTGTTGTCTTGTACAAAACATGTGTCGTGTGATTAGTTAGGGTTTTTTATTATAATCTTGGTTTAAGCAAAATCAAAACAAGGGAGTTGAATATAAAAATAGGCAGAGGTGGTTGAAAAACGGGTTGTTGATGTTGGTTTTTTTACCTTCTAGAATTGTCAAGTGTGTAAATCTTTGTAATCAGTCGGTGTTCCTTGAGACACAGAGAGAAGAAATTGGAATGAAGAAATAGAAATTTTGTCAGTTGTGATTTTACAAATTCTAAAGTTCTGTGTAAATACTCTGTGTATCAAATTGTTCTATATATTATCTGTATAGAATTGTTTTGTATCTAATTTAGTTTTCTGTTGTCAAGATGCATGATTAAAACCATTCCACTGGAATGGACTTGTAAAATAGTTTTCTATTTGGTTTTCTTTTTGTTCATGGTCATGGCAGAATAGAAACTGCAAGATTTGTTACAGAGGAGGTTATTGGCGTAAGGTTTGAATTTACACTTAATGTATATACATCAGTTGCCTGCCAGGAATAGTTTGTGAGTATTACCTTGTGTATATTCTGTGAAGAAATGTATGTGTAATAGTCCATTCGGGTTGTGTTCGTATTGTCTACTGAATATAAAAATAATGTATATATCGCTAATGTAACTGAGTACATTTTATGTGTATATTGCATTTGCATGTGAATATACATTTCATGTGTATCCTGCATCCATGTATCATGTTGAAGTATATCAGGAAAACTGATAGTAGATGGCTGCAGGTGATTGAACCAATTCAAAGGTTCAACGGTTCAATGGATATAGCAGGTTCATGTGGTTCGCCGGTTCATGGTAGTAAGGGTTGCCGATAGTTGAACCGACGGTTGAACCGGTTCAATGGTTCAACGGTCCAATGGTTCAGTGGTTCAATCGATAGACACCAATAGTGTTAAGATTGTGTGATGGAAATACATTGAACCGATAGGTTAAGGTTCAATGGTTCACCCAACTCAAAAGGTTCAAGGGGTTCATTTTTGTTTGATAGGTTCATGGGTTCAATGAACTTGGAAGTCTCAAGAGGTTCAAAGGTTCAACCATAGAGATAGTTCAACAATTCTGATCTTCAAAATTGAATGTATCTAGTTGACTCAGATTTGGCAGAGTCAATAGTGTAATGTGTTGCCGATAGTGTACATCAGAAAGACACAAGAAGTTTCCTACCGATGGTGACGTCGGAGAAATCAACAATACGGAGTGACCTATTTTGAAGGTGCCGATAAGTCATGTCTGGGCGATGGAGTATGTCAGAAGAAGAATAGTTTTTTCTTGTCGATAGAAGGAAGTATTACGAATGTGGAATTCTAGGAATTTGTTTAAACCTCTCAGAGCTCTGCGTCATAGTGGTATTAGAGAAAAGGAGTATCCTTTGGGTAGAAGAAGAAGACAAGATGTCAGAAGGAGAGGGGTCAGAAGAGTACCCAGCAAAGATGACCAACGTTGAGTTGGCAGATTTAGTGAGAAAGAAAATGGTAGAGAGTAGAGTAGCTCGGGCTCAGAATCAGGCTTTGAAAGAAGAGGTAGAGAAGTTGAGGGACAAAGTGGTGAAGGGAGAAGAAGATTCTGGTGAGCAAGAAGATAGGGATGAAGAGGAGATCCCTAAGCAGGAAGCGATAGAGATTCCTATAGACCAAAGGCCTTTACTTAACGCCCTCAAATCCATGGAGAGAAGGACCATGGATATGAAAATAGACCTACCAGTGTTTGTAGGAAAATTGGAACTTGATTTAGTGATGGAGTGGATAGACTCCTTGAATAATTTCTTTGAGACCGAGGAAATACCAGACCACCAAAGAGTGAAGCTGGATCAATCTAAAATGAAAGGAGCTGCACTAACTTGGTGGAATTTCATCCAAGATGATAGGGTGAAAGAAGGAAAGAACAAAGTTACTACTTGGAAGAAGATGATGGCTTTAGTGAAGGAAGCCTATGTTCCATTGGATTACAACATCCAATTACATAAGAGGAAACACAATTTGAAGCAGAAGGAGTTAGATGTCAGTTCATACATGGAATAATTCATGAAACTATGTGTCAAGACAAAGGTAAAGGAGGGTGAGGAAGATAAGTTAGCAAGGTACCTCAATGGATTAAGGTTTGCTATCCAAGAAGACATAAATCTACATAACCCAGAGACAGTCCAGAAGTGCTACCAATTTGCACTCAAAGTGGAAGAGAAATTCAAGAGAAGGCAAGAACAAAATAGTAGAGGAAAAGGGAGACAACAAAGAGGAGGAAGAAGCCCTTTCAGAGGCAGAGGAAATGGATTTGGATACCAGAGTGAATCAAATCAAGAGAACAACAAAGGAGACAGTAGTCAAAATCAAGGGGGAAGTTACAATCAAAGAGGAAACTTTAGGGCTAGAAGACCACCATTTAGAGGGAGATCTCAGGACAGAGGACCTATCAAATGTTACAATTGCAATCAAGAAGGCCACATAGCCAGCAAATGTCTAGGAAAGGCAACAAGTTCAATAGGAGAAAGGAGGATCAATCTGATCCAAGAATCTGATTGTCAAAGTGTGACAAGATCAAGCACTTCTCAAAGTGTGAATGCTCCTGACAGTTATGGATATTCTGAGAAAGGAGAATCTTTGATGATTAGGAGAGCAATGACCACCATGAAGGTGCCTGACAAAGAACCCCCACAAAGGAAGTCTCTCTTAAGAACTACTTGCAAGGCAGGAGGAAAGGTATGTAAAGTTTTGATTGACTCTGGATCCACTAAAAATTTTGTGTCATTTGAAATGGTAGAAAAGCTTAAGCTTAGGAGACTGCCACACCCTTGCCCATATAAGATTTCATGGCTCACACAAGGTCAACAAACAGTTGTGGAAGAACAGGCTTGAGTGGAATTTTAAATTGGACCATACAAGGATAGATTATTGTTTGACATTGCCAAGATGGATGCTTGCCATCTCCTATTTGGAAGACCATGGCAGTATGACTTGAAAGCATACCATGATGGAGTTAGAAACACCTATTCAATCACCAAGGATGGTAAGGTGATAGAGTTGCTACCATTGATGGAGAATGAGGTGGAATCAAAAGGGAAAGAAGTCAAGGTGATGATAGTAGAAGGCAAACAATTCATGAAAGAGATAGTAGAAGAAGGAGTAGTTGCATATGCTCTAATTACATTCCTAAGGGTGAACAAGGAGCAGAAGCAAGAAGTTAAGGGAGAGAAGAGGCAAAGGTTCATAGATCTGGTTGTCCAAGAGCTATTGGACAAGTACAAAGGCATCATCTCTGATGGAATACCAAGATCCCTACCACCTATAAGAGACATCAGTCATTGCATAGATCTAATTCCAGGATCTACACTTCCAAATAAAGCAACATACAAGCTTACCCCATGATAGAATACAGAGGTAGCAAGGCAGATTGAGGAATTGTTGGAGATAGGCCTAATTGGCAAGAGTTTAAGCCCATGTATAGTACCAACTATACTAGCACCAAAGAAGGAAGGCACTTGGAGACTTTGTACTAATTCAAGGGCTATCAACAAGATAACAATCAGGTATAGGTTACCAATCCCTAGGATAGAAGATTTGCTTGATTGCTTATGTGGTGCTAAATATTTCACAAAAATAGATATAAAGAGTGGCTATCACCAGATTAGGATTAGGCCAGGAGATGAATGTAAAACTGCACTTAAGACCAATGAGGCGTTGTATGAGTGGAAGGTCATGCCTTTTGGTTTGTCCAATACCCCTAGTACCTTTATGAGGTTGATGAATGAGGTCTTGAGGGAATTCATAGGTAAATTTGTCATAGTATATCTAGATGACATCTTGATTTTCAATAATACAAGGGAAGAGCACCTCAACTAGATAGACTTGGTCCTCGAAAGGTTACATGAAGAGCAGCTAATGATTAATTTAGCAAAGTGTTTGTTCATACAGGAAGAGATCATCTACTTGGGATTTGTCATCTCACATAACAAACTAAAAATGGATCAAGAGAAGGTAAGTGCCATATTGTCTTGGCCAACTCCTAAAACCTTGAATGATGTTAGAAGTTTCCATGGGTTAGCAACCTTTTATAAGAATTTTATAAAAGGGTTTAGTCATGTTTGTGCACCCATGCTTGACACCATAAAAGGAGGATAGAAGTGTAGATTCACTTGGACAAAGGAGGCAAATGATTCATTTGAAACATTGAAGAAGAAGGTGGCAGAGCGGCTAGTTCTTGCACTTCTTGACTTCAACAAGATTTTTTAAGTAGAATGTGATGCCATCCACATGGCAATTGGAGCAGTACTCAGTCAAGAAGGTAGGCCTATTGCATTTTTCAGTGAGAAACTAAATGATGCAAAGAAGAGATACTCATCATATGATTTGGAGATGTATGCTCTAGTACAGTCACTCAAAAAGTGGAGGCATTACTTGATGCCAAAAGAATTCATAGTGTTCACAGATAATCAGGCTCTTAGTTTCATAAACAGTCAAGAGAAGTTGAACCATAGGCATATGAAGTGGGTGGAAACTTTGCAAGCTTTCACCTTCACACTCAAGCACAAAAAAGGGGTCAAGAACAAAGTAGCAGATGCTTTGAGCAGGGGGGTTCTAATCATAAATCAGATCCAGTTGGAGAGTGTTGGCATTGACTCTTTGAAGGACATGTATGATGCTGATGAAGACTTTGGAGAGATCTACAAGGTATGTATTTCCTTTGGAGACAAATATTATGTTGAGTTCTTTAAATTTCTGATCCAAGATGGATTACTTTTTAAGGGTGGACAATTATGTATTCCAAGGTGTTCTATGAGACTAAATATCATTAGGGAGAAACATTGTGGGGCCATGGAAGGACATTTTGGTCTAGATAAGACTGTTGATCTTGTAAAGAGGCATTACTATTGGCCCAAGTTATAGTCAGATGTGAGGAAATTTATGGAGGCATGTGTGATATGTCAGAAAGAAAAAGGGAGATCCACTAATGCAGGTTTGTATCAACCACTGCCCATTCCTTCTAGGCCGTGGGAAAGCATAAGCATGGACATTGTGTTGGGTTTACCTAGAACAAGGAAGGGATATGATAGTGTTTTTGTTGTAGTAGATAGATTCAGTAAAATGGCACACTTCTTGCCATGCAAAACCACTTGTGATGCTTCATATGTTGCAGATCTATTTTTCAAAGAGATAGTGAGGATACATGGATTGCCATTGAGCATAGTCTTAGATAGAGATGTGAAATTTATTGGCCATTTTTGGAGGACTCTTTGGAAGAAGCTTGGCACCAATTTGTCCTTCTCATCAGCCTACCATCCTCAAATAGATGGGTAGACTGAAGTGGTTAACCTTTCATTGGGAAATCTACTAAGGTCTTTGACAAGGCAGCATGGAGAGAAGTGGGATAACATCCTACCACAAGCAGAATTTTCCTATGACACTATCAATAGGAGTATAGGGAAGTCACCTTTTCAGGTGGTAAATGGTATTCATCCAAGGGGTATTTTGGAGTTGATAGGTTTACCTATAAGAGAGCCTATTAGTGCCGATGGAGAAGTTTTTGCATCAGCCATCAAAGAAGTGCATGATAGAGTCAAGAACCAACTCCAACAGACTACATTGAAATACAAAGCATATGCTGACAAGAAGAAGAGGGATGTACAATTTGATGTTAGAGATTTGGTGTGGGTTAATCTGAAGAAGGAGAGGCTCCCAAAAGGTAAATATACCAAGTTAATGCAAAGGAAGATTAGACCATGTCAGATTTTGAAGAAGTGTGGGCAGAATGCCTATGAGATCCAACTTTCTCCTGATCTTGGATTTTCACCCATTTTCAATGTATGTGATTTAACTCCATACAAGCAAAATACAGATGTAGAATAGGAACCATTGCAGCCTGCAGCAAACGATGGTATTCCTAAGCATGATCCACCAAAATTGAAGAAGATATTAGACTCAAGAGTGACAAAGAAGACAAGGAATAGAGTACATGGAGTACTTGGTGGCTTGGCACGGGAAACCTGATTCAGAAGCAGTTTGGATGACTAAAGATCAGATCATAAACCATGGTGCAGACCTTCAAACTCTGATCTCAAGTGGGCTTGAGATCTCTTCTCCCGGGGAGTATGGTGCATGAGCACCCCTTCAACAAGATCAATAGACCTCTGAGGGAGAAGAATAAGGTTTAATATGTTTTATGCATTTCATACTTGTCATGTAGCATTTTATGTTGACATTTCATGTTTTTAATTAAGACCCCACCATGTGAATCAAGGTCACAAATTTGGCATCCCAATAAGCCAATTTGGACATCATTAGACATTTTGGGTATGTTGAGGATTAAATCAATGTGCCACATGATTAGGTGTTTTGCTATCTTGTACAAAACATGTGTCATGTGATTAGTTAGGGTTTTTGATTATAATCTTGGTTTAAGAAAAATTAGAACAGGGGAGTTGAATATAAAAATAGGCAGAGGTGGTTGAAGAATGGGTTATTGATGTTGGTTTTTTTACCTTATGGTATTGTCAAGTGTGTAAATCTTTGTAATCAGTCTGTGTTCCTCGAGACACAGAGGGAAGAAATTGGAATGAAGAAATAGAAATTTTGTCATTTGTGATTTTACAAATTCTAAGGTTCTGTGTAAATACTTTGTGTATCAAATTGTTTTGTATATTATCTGTATAGAATTGTTTTGTATCTAATTTAGTTTTATGTTGTCAAGATGCACGATTAAAACCATTCCACTGGTGGATTTCTATGAAATCAATGGAATGGACTTGTAAAATAGTTTTATGTTTTGTTTTCTTTTTATTCATGGTCATGGCAAAATAGAAACTGTGAGATTTGTTACAGAGGAGGTTATTGGTGTAAGGTTTGAATTTACACTTAATGTATATACGTCAGTTGCCTGCCATGAATAGTTTGTGAGTATTACCTTGTGTATATTCTATGAAGAAATGTATGTGTAATAGTCCATTCGGGTTGTGTTCGTGTTGTCCGCTGAATATACAAACAGTGTATATATTGCTAATGTAACTAAGTACATTTTATGTGTATATCGCATTTGCATGCAAATATACATTTTGTGTGTATCCTACATCCATGTATCGGGTTGAAGTATATCGAGAAAACTAATAGTAGATGGCTGCAAGTGATTGAACCAATTCAAAGGTTCAACGGTTCAATGGTTCAATGGATACAACAGGTTCATGTGGTTCGTCAATTCATGGTAGTAAGGGTTGCCAATAGTTGAACCGACGGTTGAACTGGTTCAATGGTTCAACAGTCCAATGGTTCAGTGGTTCAATCGATAGATGCCAACAGTGTTAAGATTGTGTGATGGAAATACATTGAACCGATAAGTTAAGGTTCGACGGTTCACCCGACTCAAAAGGTTCAAGGGGTTCATTTTTGTTCAATAGGTTCATGGGTTCAATGAACTTGGAAGTCTCAAGAGGTTCAAAGGTTCAACCACAGAGATAGTTCAGCAATTCTGATCTTCAAAACTGAATGTATCAGGTTGACTCAGATTTGGCGGAGTTGATAGTGTAATGTGTTGCCGATAGTGTACATTGGAAAGACACGAGAAGTTTCCTACTGATGGTGACGTCGGAGAAATCAACAATACAGAGTGACCTAGTTTGAAGGTGCCGATAAGTCATGTCTGGGTGATGGAGTATGTTGGAAGAAGAATAGTTTTCTCTTGCCGATAGAAGGAAGTATTACGACTGTGGAGTTCTGGGAATTTGTTTAAACCTCTCAAAGCTTTGCGTCAATCATATCAGAAGCTTCAATGCTCTTGTACAAGATATTGGTATGGACTGGGAAGATATTAGAATGAGGTTATTCATGATGTCCCTGACTAAAGATGCAAGAGACTAGTTCAATAGCTTACCTGATGCCTCAATCAGTTCAATAACTGATTTCCATAATCAATTTAAGGAGCAGTATGGTAATCAGTATGCCCCTAAGTTTGCATTACATGAATTGGTAAGTATCCAGAAATACCAAAATGAATCAGTATATGACTTCAATATGAAATTTTCCAAATTACACAACAAAATACCACATGGATCCAAGCTGTCTGATCTAGCAGCATTGAGCATTTATATGAAAGCATTTGAACCAAAGACAGGGTACGAACTTATAAAATGGTGCCCTACAACCCTGGCTGAAGCACAGAAAGTGGCCTTAACTATTGAAAATAATAGGAAAGCTGCAGGTATGGTTAGCAAGAGGGATAACCCCAGAAATCCTCAGAACCCAAACGTTTAGTAGACTAAACAAGAAGGTCAGCATAGGCATGAAAGGCCCAGGTTGCATGATATGCCGTATAATACAAATTGGAAAGATGGGAGACCCATTGAACAACATTATGGCAAGGATACCCCTGACCCTCTAAAAAGAAATATGGCACATATGGTAGAAGATAAACCTTGGTGTCTAGTATGCAATTTACCACATTCACCTAAGTATTGTGAGGTGGCTAAAATAGTACAACAAGAAGAAATGTTATACTATTATAACAGAGACAATCACACCATAAACATGATGCAAGATACACCATATTTGCTGACTAGAGACTATTCTTCTACAAAGGAAGAGGGATATGAATATGATGTGGGAAACCAGAGACATCATATCAATATGGGAGAACAAGAAGTGTTCTCAGATCAAGAAGATGGTTATGAGGAACCTACTTATTATAACAATCAGCCATATGATCAATGGAGAAAGCCCATTGAAAATGAAAGAGAATCTCTTACAATAGCTGCAATAGCTCAAGCTAAAAATACTTATGACTTAAGGAATAGGACAATGAATATTGAACAAGGAACACTTGGGAGTGTATTCATAAAAGATCATAATTACAAAAAGAATAATGCAAATTCATCATTCAAAGAACCAGAAAAGGGTGGTAAGAGTAAACCAAAAGAAAAATCACAAAATCAAGAAAAAGAAAATATAAAGATAGAAAAGAATGATCAGACTATGGCCCATTCTTTTGACATTGCTCATGCAATATCTCAAGTAAAAATATTAGTTCCACTTTTAGAAATGATGAAGATGGACAAATACAGGAATACAGTAGTTAAATTGATTTCAGATATACCAAGTCAAAAACATAAAGGATCTGAAAATAGAACAAACAATGTTCATCAAGAAACATTTCAAATGCATGAGGTATACCTAGGTGATACATTGACAAAGAATCCCTCACAGGTGGACCCTTTCTACACTACATTATTGATCAAAAATAGGATAGTGAGGAACTGCATGATTGATTCGGGTGCTGCCATGAACAGCATGCCAATATTAGTTATGAAAGAACTGGGAATGTGGGTTGATACTACATTTGGTAGGTGTTATGCAATGGATAATAGATCCATCCCAATCGTTGGTATTATGAGGGATGTGGAGATAAAACTTGCCTCATACTCTAAAGCAACTATAACATTGATATTATTGTAGTTGACATCCCACCATATTATGGAATGCTTTTATCAAGACAATGGGCTGCAATGGCAGGAAGGGAATGTCCAATTGGACTTATCACAAACCACAATACCAGTCGGAGGTAAAGAAATCAAGCTATGCAGGGAGCCAAGGTGTGAAAATATTATAGAACGCTTGGATCAACATCAAATAAATTTCTTTTGTGATATAGATTTGGGAGCCTTCAAGGTTGAGAAAAGTCAACCAAGATTGCAGAATACTAATCCAATAAATATTGAATCTAATAAAGAAGAAAATGATGTATGGAAAATGTATTTTGATGGTGCATGCAACAAAATGGGAAATGGGGCCGGAGTAGTATTTATTTCACCAGGAGGTAAAACTTTTAAATACTCTTCTCTATTAACATTTGAATGCACAAACAATGTAGTAGAGTATGAAGATTTGCTCATCGGTTTGAACATAGCCACCAAGCATAAGATAAAAAAATTAGCTGTATATGGTGATTTTGAATTGGTTACTTCCCAAGTAAGAGACAAATACATATCAAAAAACAAGAGATTGAGATAGTACAGAAATGCAGTATGGGATGATATTGAGTTATTTGATGTCTTTTCAATCAACTGGATTGATAGGTCAAAAAACATTATGGCAGATTTTCTAGCGAATATCACATTGAAAAGAGATGATGTCACATTGTGAGGTATTACAGAAGTTGAGTTCAAAACCAAACCCACTATCCTAGGTAATGTACATAATTGGCAAGTATTTGACAATGATGCTGATATAATCAACTTCCTACATTGTGCTGACTATTATGAAAATCAAGAGATTGATTTCAATGCGTTTGTAGAAGAACATGATGGGAAGGAAACCCTTCTTGGTCAAGAGATAGTTCAGTTGAAAACAAATAAAATACCTAAGGGACTCATAGCATTATAAAAGGCATCTGATGGGCATGATAGATTTAAAATGAAAGACACACTAGTGGTGCAAAATGACCTTGAAGAGATTAATTTGGGGACATAGGTAGCCCCAAAGAATGTATATATTGGAAAGAGTTTTAACCCCAAAATCAGGAATAGAACCATCAACTTACTTAGGAAGTATAGGCATGTATTTGCCTGGTCATATGATGATTTAAAATAATATAGAGAGGATCTATTTCAGCATGAAATACCACTAAAACCATATGCTAAACCATTCAGGCAAAAACAGAGGCCTATCAATCCTACATTAGCTCCTAAGATGCTAGAGGAACTTACAAAATTAAGGGATGGAGCTATCATTAAACCCATCAGACATTCCTCTTGGGTTTCTAATTTGGTGCCTGTCAGGAAAAAGAACGGTGATATTAGATTATGTGTGGACTTCAGGAATTTAAACAAGTCTTCTCTTAAGGATAACTATCCCCTCCCTAATATGGAAGCAATATTACAAAAAGTTACTGGATGTGAACTGTTGTCAATGATGGATGGCTTCTCAGGTTACAATCAGGTGAAAGTCAAAGAATCAGAGCAATTTAAGACTGCATTCACCACTCCATGGGGAACATATGTATATTTAAGGATGCCATTCAAAATTACTAATGCTGGAGCAACATTCCAAAGAGCAATGGATGTGGCCTTTTCTGAATTGATTAATAAAATCATGATAGTATATCAAGATGACTTGACAGTGTATTCCAAAAGGGCTGAGGATCATTGTGCACATTTAGAGAAGATATTTATTAAAGCCCTAGAATATGGGATTTCATTGAATCCTAAGAAATGTCATTTCTCAGTGACAGAGGGGAAGTTGCTTGGTCACATAGTCTCAAAAGATGGAGTGAGAATAGATTCTGAGAGAGTAAAAGCAATTGACCAAGTCTCTATCCCTAAAAATATGAAATCTATACAATCATTTTTTGACCAAATTAACTTTGTTAGGAGGTTTATATCAAATTTTGTAGAAATTGTTAGTCCCATATCAAGGATGTTGAAGAAGAACTCAGAAGTGAAATAGACAACAGAAACAATAGAAGCATTTGCAACTATTAAAAGGGCAATCAAAGAAGCCCATGTCCTAATATCCCCTGATTTCAGTAAACCATTCCAACTATTTTCATTTGCCTCGTATCATACAGTTGCAGCAGTATTATTGCAGAAAAATAATGAAGGACATGAACAACCCATTTCATTTTTCAGCAAATCCCTTCAAAATGCAGAATTAAAATATGACATTGTTGAAAAACAAGGATATGCATTAGTGAAGGCAGTTAAAGCTTTTAGGCCGTACTTGGTGGAAGCTGAAATCATAGCATAGTGCCTAATGTTGCAGTAAAAGATGTATTGGTCCAAACTGAAGTCACAGGTAGAAGATGTAGATGGATCAATAGAATTCAAGAGTTCAATATTGAAATCTAGATCACTAAACTAGTGAGAGGACAAGGTCTTGCTAGGTTGATGGCTGAAAGTAATCTTGAAGCGTCCCAGATATGTAGTACTAACGATGTTGATAATACAAGTTCTAGCATTGAGCATACTCCGTGGTATACAGCTATCATATATTATCTAAAGCACATGAATTGTCCTAAGGGGTTTGATGATAATAAAAGGACACTTAAATTGCAAGCCTCAAAATATGTATTTATTGATGGAGATGTTTATTGGAAGAATAGGGATGGTATCCTATTATTATGCCTAGATGAGCATCAATCAAAACATATCATGAAAGAGTTACATGAGGGTATGTGTGGAGGTCATTTTTCAGCAAAGACTACAGCCCACAAGATCCTAAGGGCTGGATATTATTGGCCTAAAGTTTTTAATGATTCATATTATTACACTAGGAAATGTGAGGCATGTCAAAAGTTCTCAGGAAAGTTAAAATATCAGGGAGCATTGCCCTTGAAACCCATGCAAGTGGAGGCTCCATTCTATCAATGGGGTATTGACTTCATAGGAGAAATTATGGAGAAGTCAAGTGGTGGACACAAATGGATTTTAGTGGCGACAGATTACTTCACAAAATGGGTGGAAGCAATCCCAACCAAGCAAGCGACAAGTAGGGTGGTGATTAATTTTCTGATGGAAAATATTATATTCAGATTTGGCGCCCCAATTAAGTTAATCATAGACAATGGAATGTGTTTCAGGTCTGATGAATTCAAAAATTTCTATAGTACACATGGCATCACTATGTCCTATGCTGTCCCATATCATCCACAAGCAAATGGATAGGCAGAATCCAGCAACAAAAGCCTTCTGAAAATCATAAAAAGAATGTTGGAAGGAAACAAGAAAGCATGGGATTCAAGGTTAAGAATGGTTGTATGGGCTAATAGGATTATTGTAAAAAGAGTAATTCGGAGATCTCCTTTTGAACTAGTATATGGAACCCAAGCGAGAATACCATTAGAAAATCTCCTACCAGTTTAAAAATTTATTCTTCAGGAAGATTTAAACATTCCCAAACAAATGGAGGAAAGATTAGAACATCTTGCAGAGCTTGATGAAACAAGGAGACTAGCCCAAAGGCAGAATATTAAGTTACAATCACAAGTGAAATATCTCTTTGACAAAAAGGCCAAAGATAGGAAGTTTGAAATAAATGACTTAGTGCTGATGTGGAATGCTAGGTGCCAGGACGAAGGAAAGCATGGAAAGTTTGAAGCTTTATGGTTAGGTCCTTTTGTTATAACTGGCAGAGGAGGTGATGATTCTTACTATTTGCAAAACATGTCTGGAGAAGAGCAGGAATTGCCTGTGCATGGGCAATATCTAAAGCCTTTCTTTTCATAATCATGCACAGAGAGGATTGAGTGTTGCCAGTGCATGGATGACTCTTGAATAATTCTCATAATACTTTTATGCCATGTACAGTAGTCTAGGGAAATCAAAAGAGATCAGGACTTGCCAGTACATGGACAGTCCTATGAATGTTTAAAAAAAAATTCTTTTCCATGTATAGTAGTTTAGGATCATCCCAATCCCCCATCATTATCACCTCCATCCCAAAATAAATAAAAACATATGGTCTACTCCCCAGAAGATCTGAATTCTTGTTATACTCACAAGGAGTATACATCCCAGACAAAGCCACTGTTGGGATAGGAAAATTTAAAATTTTCTTGTATTCTTACTCATCCATATCCAACCAAATCATAAAATATTAGACCCAAAATCATAACAATAAGAAGGTTCAAATTTCCTAATATCGGCAAGACCTCATTATTGTCATACCGATCCATGAGAAACTAGCCAAAATAGCTATCGGCATGAGAATAAGGATCGGCGAGAAGATTTCAAGAATCACCGATGGAGAAAATCATGTCGATGGCCTTTAGTCGGAGAGAAAGTTATTAGTCACGCCGATCGGTATAAGATATTACTATCAGCAAATACTCTACAAGACGATACGGACCTGAGAACCTTTTGATGATGTGTTTTATAATGGTTGAAATCCATGTTTGTATATGTATATCGCAACACATGTATATCATATACAAATCTAATATACATTGGTGGATGTCAAAAGGAATTCAAAACTGGTGTATAATTCTGCGAATCTACCACTTGTATACATTGCATACTCATGAGCGGACCTGAAAAGAAGATTCAATTGAATATAGAAGGTGAAAAGTGAATAGTTATATTTGTATCTTGTATACATGAATGAATGTATTTAATATACATATGCAAGTTTGGACCAGATTGGAAAGTTAAATTTGAAGAACTTTACTTGATGTCCGTGGTTGTATATTGAATGTATGTATATAAGATATGGAAGAAAGAAGACACAAATGCATAAAGCATTCGAAATACAAAACAGGCAAATGCATGTATGGGCCCCACCACAAACAGATATATTAAACACATGAATACCAATTCGGAACTAATGATTTTCATAGGTATACTTCATGATGTTTCAAACCTGTAATTGTATATCACAATGCATGTATTCAATATACAAATCCTAAATATACAAGAGCAGACCTGAAACAATAATTCAATGGAGCTTAGAAGACGGAAGCAAAAAACTATATGTATATGTATCAGTGTACACATAATTGCATGTATCTAATATACAAAACCAGACGTGATTAGAAAGTTAAGGCTTTATGAACTTCAGGTGAGGTCGAGTTTATACATTTGTATGTATGTATCCAATATACAAAAAGGAAAATCCAGCTGAGGGACATATGTATACAATATGCAAAGAGTAAAACAAACATAAATGCATACAAAGGTGGATCCGAAGATAATTTCAATTTGTTTCATAACCCCAATAAAATCCGTGGTGGTATAAGAAAGTGTATGGATACAATATACAAAAGGTGATACAAACGAATACATACAAGTCCAGACCTGATTAGAAAGTTTAAATTCTAAGAATTTTATGTGAGATCTAGGGCTGTATATTAAGAGGCATGAATTTGATATACAAGGCAAGAGTATACATGACCGGATATGTAATTAATTCTAGTTTGTTTTATAGACCCGATGGAGTCCACATTTGTATGTATGTCCCGAATGTCTATGCAAAAGTTGGTACAAAGGAATTTCTGATACATATATATTTATCGTATCTCTGAGATGAATTTTATCTTTGCCAGAGCAATATGAAGAGGGTCGGGGAAAGCAAGAATGAAATTTTCTTGATATTTTGCAATATATAGATCGATGTATTGCTTTCAGCAATGAGAATAGACAAAGCACATTTTATTAGTTATTGCAATATTGGAGGAAAGATCTTGCCAGGCTAGCAATCATGAGTCCCTCTACGAAGATTAATAGAGCCCAAAACATGAGCATTGCATTTGCCTTTGTATATCACTTGTTTCTTAAATATTATGCATTAGTTACCTGAAAGGGTGTAATTATGAATGGACACATTGTTTAAGGCCTGAAGTTTGTCTCCTTCACACATATATAAGGGAACCAAGGCAGAAAAGAAAAAGGGGATACACAGAATCATCAGCAGTGAAATATAATACATAGAGTTTACAATGTTTCTCAAAGACCATGTTGCAAGTATCTTATTGAAGAAGTAAATTAAAGTTCTCTGATTCTGTGGTTTTATTCTAGCATCAATTGTTTGTTGAAGTTACTCAATTGTATGGTTGTCTCCATTTCAATATTTCCTTGTTATTCAAATTACTATATCAAGTATATAATTAATTTGTCAATACACATTTGTTGTATATGTGTGATTGGGTTAATTGGTTTCCATAGAGGAATTAAAATCCTTCTGATCAGTCACAGTAACTTGGAAGTGTTAGTTTGGATTACTAAGAAGAATCATATAATTAGGATTATCATTTTGCCTCCAAATTGATATTGTCTGTTATCTTGCATATTTCATTCAATTGGTTCCTTCAAGAAAGGATTAAATTACCTTCTGGTGAGTAACAAGAAAACTGATTGTATTAGTTGGATTATTAAGAAGAGTTTGTCAGTCATCTCCCTGCATGTTTATACAAGTTATAAATTAAAATATTGTGCCAAACAATTAGAATTACTGCCCACTATAAGCCACTAGTCTTAGTCCTTCATTTGACTTTGTTTACCCAACAAGGCACTGGTCTTATTTTAATTCATCATTTAAATCCTTTTATTTACACAATCATAAAATTCACCTTGATATTTCTTATACAATTCATCAGATATTAGAATTAGTTAGCAAGCTTTTATCTATTCTACACCATTTGCCACTGTAGATAGATCTATTTACTTAGTCAAAATACTTATCCTCAACCTACTTTAATTTTCAAGGTTCACCCACCTAGGTTTAGTAGGACCTAAAGCGTAGGGAGTCATCAACCCCTAAAGGTTGATTCCGTCGCGTTAGTTCAAAAACGTTGCAAATCTAAGCATAAAGCCTGACATCCTCTTAGGATTAGCAACCTGCATTTTTGAGACCTAACACATAGGTTTGTCTTTTTTATTTGCTGCTGCATTTTTACACATTTTTACATCATGGGAGATGTCTATCACTACACAACTATCATTAAGGAGGATTCAATACTAAAGGAAAAATGGGACAAATCTCCCATGCCAATGAAAATGTCTTGTTGTATTCTATTTTCTTTCTTATGCTCTTATTTCTATGTTATAAGTCTATTGAACAAAAAATATCACATGTTTAGCCATTGTTATTGGTAGAAATAATGTTTGAAGGTTATTGCAAGGCTTACTCAAGTGATATTCATAGTTGATGAAAAATACATGAGGGATATCCTCTCTATTTATGGATCAATCATAGAGTAGCATGTGACTTCATTTTATTGGCAATAAACTTAACCTTCCTAGGATCATTATCATCCAAGTTTTTGGTGTTAAAGTACATTTTAAGATCCTTAACCAAACCATGTAATGTATAAAATCTAGTTAATGTATAAAATATAGGTGTCTCTAGGTGTCTTGGTTTCTAACTAGATAATAGGTGTCTCTACTTGTGTCTTAGGTATATACAATATGTCAACAAGGTAAATAAAGACTAGAAAAAAGATATTTAATCTAATCTAGGTGTCTTAGGTAGATACTATATATCAACGACCTATCTAGAGACTAGAATAAGGTATAATCTAGAATGATCTACATGTCTTCTAGGTAGATACTATATATCAACTACCTCTCTAGACACTAGAATAAGCTATAATTTAATCTAGGTGTCTTAGTTAGGTACTATATGTCAACTAGGTCTACCATAATAGGTGTCAGGCATTTAGGCGACTTAGGTCTAGACTACGATAATATATAAAGATTGGGTGTCTTAGGTCTAGACTATGATAAGGTATAAAGACTAGGTGTCTTAGTTCTACTATGTCTATAAAATCTAGATACATACTATATAATAGGTGTCTTAGGTTTCCTACGTCTACTAGAATACATGTGTCTTAGGTCTTAGGTGAGGCCACATGAGCTTCCACCTTCACGTGGTTGGCCTTGTCAGTATAGAATATTTATATTTCTTGAAGCTAAGGGAAGCTCTTTTTCTTAATAGGAAAACTTTATCGATTTTAGTGTCCTCATGGTGTAGGGGCACACAGGTTGTCATGCCTCCAAGAGGGGTCAAAAAGTGAAATTTTTTTTTGATTCAGTCAATTGTATGTAATAAGGTCTTCTAAGACCATTTCATATGTTTTTGAGTTGATTTGAGTCATTTGGGGTCAGTTTGAGTCTTTGAGTCCTGCTCCTGATGCGACTAAACAGAGAGTTCCAACACATCCAGATGGGTATGTTTAGGCTAGGCATGGCCCTGTTTCACACCCAAACATGTCGAAACAGTCTGAGCTACATTGTACTGGCGATATCCTTGAGGAGTCCAAAGATCAAAAAGGCAGCAATCTTTGACGAGGTGTTATTCAGAAACTGTCACTTAAAAACATTTTGTTTGAGGTAACAAGAGCATGTAGGGTCCCTCTACAATAACCTCTCTTAATTTTTTATATCTCTGAGGCATTTGCCCATGATGAAAGGTTTTCTGCTGCCCCAAAAATCGTTAGAAGGAGGTAGTGTAAAGTTGCAAAGGGGTCTAACTTTCATCCTGCTCCTGATGCGACCAAACTGACAATTCCAATGTGTCTAGATGGGTATGTTTAGGCTATGCATGGTCATTTTTTGCACCTAAACATGCCAAAATAGTCTAAGCTACATTGTACCGGCGATATCCCTGAAGAGTCCAAAGTGTAAAAAGGCATAAATCTTTGACGAGTTTTTACTCAGAAACTGTCACTTAGAGACATTCTGTCTAAGGCAACACGATCACGTAGGGTTCCTCTACAATAACATCTCTCAATTTTTTATATCTCTAAGGTGTTTTCCTGTGGTGAAAGGTTTTCTACTGCCCCAAAAATTGTCAGAAGGAGGTAGTGTAAAGTTGCAAAGGGGCGTAACTTTCATCCAGCTCCTGATGCGGTCAAACTGATAGTTCCAATGCATTTGGATGGGTGTGTTTAGGCTAGGTATGATCCTATTTCACACCCAAACATGTCAAAACAATTTGAGCTACATTGTATCGACGATATCCCTGAAGAGTCCAAAGTACAAAAAGGCAACAATCTTATATGAGTTGTTACTCAAAAATCATGTCACTTAGAGACATTTTATCTGAGGTAATGTGATCATGTAGGGTCACTCTACAATAACCTCTCTCAATTTTTTATATCTCTAAGGCATTTGCCCATGGTGAAAGGTTTTCTACTGCCCCAAAAATCATCAGAAAGAGATAGTGTAAAATTGCAAAGGGGTGTAACTTTCACCCTGCTCCCGATGTGGCCAAACTAACTATTCCAACGCATCTGGATGGGTAATTTTAGGCTAGGCATAGTCTTTTTTACACCCAAACATGTCAAAACAGTCTGAGCTACATTGTACTGGCGATATCCCTGAAGAGTCCAAAGTGCAAAAAGGCAGCAATCTTTGATGATCTATTACTCAAAAATTGTGTCACTTAGAGACATTATGTCTAAGGAAACACAATCATGTAGGGTCCCTCTACAATAATCTCTCTCAATTTTTATATCTCTAAGGCGTTTGCCCATGGTGAAAAGTTTCTACTACCCCAAAAATCATCAGAAGGAGATAGTGTAAAGTTGCAAAGGGGTGTAACTTTCGGTCTACTCCTGATGCGGCCAAACTGATTATTCCAAAACTTTCAGATGGGTACATTTAGGCTAGGCATGGTCCTATTTCGCACCCAAACATGCCGAAATACTCTGAGCTACATTGTACTAGTGATATCCCTGAAGAGTCCAAAGTGCAAAAAGACAACAATCTTGGATGAGATGTTACTCAGAAACTGTGACACTTAGAGACATTCCATCTAATTCAACACAATCACATAGGGTCCCTCTACAATAATTTCTCTCCATTTTTTATACCTTTAAGGCATTTGTCTGTGGTGAAAGGATTTCTGCTACCCCAAAAATCATCAAAAGGAGGTAGTGTAAAGTTGTAAAGGGGTGTAATTTTTTTTTCTCCTCGTACGGCCAAACCAACAGTTCCAACACGTCTGGATGGGTATTTTTAGTCTAGGCATGGTCTTGTTTCACACCCAAACATGCCAAAACAGTCTGAGCTACAAACACTAACTAGTCTTCAATCTTCAAACACTACAGATACCATGATATCCTGCATAAAACTGATCAATCCTCATGTATACATGTATGACCAAAATCTCCAAACATGTCACATAGATCTCATTCTAAAATTTATTGGCCCTCTACATCATATTACAAGCCCTAAATGATAAAATTCCTTCACAATTTCTCTGCAATTTCCTTGAAAGACACCATTCAATCATCAAATTTTCTTCACTATTCTTTTCATGTTGCACATCATCACCTAGGTATGTCTCTGTATGTCATCATAAACCAAGTCTCACATCATAAACTATCACATCGAGAGAGAAAACAATTTCTCTGGCCATTGCAGTGCTGAGTAGAATTAAAAAGCTATCTTTTAGCCTTTTATAAAGGCATACCCTTCAAATTGAACCGCATAGAGATGACTATTTGTATTCCAAATGCCTTTTAAATACTGACCTTCTGATTCCTTTTTCTCACCCTCATATCAATTAAATATGACCTTCGATTATGATTTGGCGCTTGAGCTTATGAGAGTTTACCAAAGAGGTCAGTTGAGTTAGGTTGAAGGGCCAGTGAACTAATGAATTAAAGACCCTTTAGTAGGTTGACTTAAGTGATAGTAACCTATGATTATAAGTCAATATTAAATTAAAACAAAAGTGCACTTTACACAGGACATGTAATTGAGGGTTTTTAAGTCTTAAGAAAAGTAGATTCTTTTTAGGGTTTAATGCTCAATATGAAAACCCTAACTATCAATAAGAAAGACTTAAACATTCTAACTTTCATCAAGAGATATCTAAGACATTTCAGAGACCTTAGGGACATCAGAAGATAGACATTAGAGTATGACACTTATCATAGGCTTAGGGTTCTAAGACATGAACAACTTCACATTTGACTCAAACTCATGACTCTGCTTGATAAATATAACTCTCCTTGATGATGACATTAAAGTATGATTATGAAAGCTTGTGTCTTCTCTGACTTCTTATTGCATGAACAAACCATATCCACCATGAACATGAACCTTGCATCATATCAACCTTCCAAGATAGACCTTATCATGAAAACCATATTCACAACAAAACTTTGCATGAACAAAACCACATCCACCATGAACATGAACCTTGCATCATATGAACCATATTTGTCTTGTGCAACATCAACATGAACTGAGAGACCTTATCATGAAAACCATATTCACAACATTATGCACCTCATGACCATCACCTACCTTGAATCACTGTATCACCTTATCAACATTATCGCATCAACCTTGACATCAATGACAAACAACCTTGACCCATTGACATCAATGACAAACAATCTACAAATTGCTTTATGGAATTAGAGTCAAATTGGTAAATGTGATGACATGATACATATTAACATGGTGAGATGCAAAGCATACATTTATAATATTAACCACATTCTCAAAGGAATTGTTGATGACTTATGGAATCCTATAGCCCCAATGTTATGTTGCATACTCAAATTAGGTAAGACTCAATGTACTCTCATAACCTCACCTTATATGGAAGAGGAATTACATTTAATAACCACAATGGTCATTAGGTACTCATAAGCATATGATTTTGACTATCTTATTCAAGACAACAAACATACTCTTTGCATCCCAATATGGTATAATAACAAGAGATTACGAAATATTTTCAATTGAGCAACTCATAAAGAATATGGATCAACATACTCATTTAAATATTTTCAATTGAGCAACTCATAAAGAATATGAATATTTTCTATTCAACATGATTCATTTTTATCTTAAATACAACTTTTATCTTTTAGTTCCAAAATGAGGTTTAGGTGATACTTGAATAACAATAGCTGGCTTATTAGATCAACAAACATCCTATGGAATACAATTGGACTTTAAATATTTGAAGTAACCATCTACAAATATCCATTGAAATGTGGATTTATAATGCAAATATGGATGCCATCAATAAAAAAGATTTGTATTAACCAAATATCCATATATGCATACATCAATATTTGTCGATAAAAGTATAACATATATACAAAATAGCCATATAGGCTTACAAGAATACCATATAGGCATACAATATCTCTTATATGCAATACAAAATATATGTCCACAAATGCCATATAGGCATACAACAAAGGACCCCAATAAGCAGTCATTCCCCTCTATTCGGTGAAGGGAATAGATCACGAGTAGCCTTTGATCTTCGGGATGATGGAGAAGTGTATGAGGGTGGTCTATTACGAACCTGAGGGTTACTCCTCCTATTTAGTTCTTCGTGGATTTGTAGTTGTTACAATAAAAAGTATAGACATTAATATATAGAAATTACATGTGTTATAAAAAATGAAACATTTAACAAAATAATCACTTACTACTACCATATAATCTGTCTCCTCATTTGCCTTAGTAGTAGGATTAGGCTGTGGTGATGTCATGTCCTATAGAAACCATCCAGATAAAAATTAAATTTCAAGTCAATAATCATTTGATTTTTAAAAAATAAACAACTATAACAACAAATGTAATTTGAAATTTACTAATCTGCCTCATACCCTTGTCAAATGCATGGAGCTATGAATCGCAGTGGACACACCATGCTTCATTGCCCTATGAACTTCGGGAGGTGTCTTTGCAGCTTGTATCATCTAAAAATAAAACAACATTATTTAATTACGAAACTAGAATAGTGATGCAAGTCATGGCTCCTAACATACACACACATTCACCTAAACATGGAAGTACACACAATAAAGCACACTATGATATTCATTGTCACCAATGCATCACATGATACAACTAGAAACATAATACACATAATCACAGTGAAGATTTTTCTCTCTTGGTGATATACTATAGCTCTTTCTTATGCTTCCTCAAGTCTCCATTATTGTTGTGCTCTTTTGGTACATGTTTATGTGAGTTCTTGGAGGATTTTGTGCTCTCTTTCATCTCAAAGAATATAGTAGTATTAAATAAAGGGTACTCATTAGACTTAGGTGGGTTATATGTAGGATCAGATGTAGGGATGGAAGAAATTGAGCCAATAGGATTGACATAAGTTTGTAGGGGAAAGGGTTAGTGTAGATTTGAAGATTTTGGTTAGGGATGACTTGTCACCCACATAATTAATACCTAAAACCTAGATGATGTTCGATTCAATCATATGCTATATAAGATGTCATAGGCTGATGCCCCTCTTTGGTGTCATGTCCTAGGGTCTAATTGGTGGTAATTGGATGAGATTATTAGAGACAATTTGTCGAAGAATAGTGTGGAGGGGATAACAAGCTTTGGTAGACATGTATCGAAAATCTGGTAGGATAGACAAGGCAGTGACTTGTTTAAAAAGATGCCTCAAAGAAAAGTGGTCTCATGGTGATGTCCTTGTCTATGCATCTGCTTCTCATGGCATTCCATGAGAGTACATTTCTTTGAGGCATTTTTTCAAATTTAACTATATTGTAATTGAAATTTTGTCATCTATCAACATCTAGCTATTAGTTATGCAATGTCTAATAATGCTTTGAGTTTGAAAGATGTACAATGCAATGTAATCAATGATATGAATATAAAATACAAAAAGCTAGTAAGTACAACTCATTAGTTAAACTGTTTATTTTATTACCTCAGTGAAGCTTTGAACTACACCACCATTGGCAGGGGTTGCCATGAATTCTCCAAGATTAACCTGTTCAACATCTAAAATCAGATATTAGAATACCATTCATATAACAATGCTATTCACATGTAATATTTATAATTATTTACTAGTTACATACCACGACAGTAGATGTCATAGTGTAAATGTAGGTGGAGTACTGCTAAGAACTGCATTAATGCTATGACCTTAAAATTTCATCAAAATCATCAAACTAAATTAGTTAATCTTGCATTTCAAAAATAAAATTTAATAAATTAAATTCAATGAACTTGCTAACATTTACCTAAGTATCAAGGCTGAAAGTCTCACTCAGGAGGGTATATGTCATCACCATCTACTTAGATACAGATGTAGCATGTGCACTTGCATCCTGACTATTCATGGGGTCATAACCATAGGCCAACCTATAAGTCTGACAAGTATGGGGTGGAACCCTACTCCTCATACTCTCCCCTAACCCACGTTGTGCTACAGGATTGGCATGCTCTATAATGCTCTAGGTCAAGGCACTAATGGACTGAAGTGTCTCGACCTCAACACTCTCCTTCACAATGGAAGGGATAGACACATGCTCATGGGCTGGTCTGATGACTACTTGTCTCGCTGGCCACTATGGGTCAATACGTGCCCCTGGTCTATCTTGTGCTGACCCCCCACCTCTACCCTGAAACTCCTGCATATCAAAATAGTTTGGCACTTTATTTTTGACAAACTCACAGTAGAGTTTCCTCAAAAAGTATTGCATGACCTCATTATTGTTGCATGGAGGATGATCAAAAACCATCCACCACCTCTGCCCAAAATTGTCCCTTATCGCTTGGTTGTTGCACTAATGGATAGGTAACCTCTTGCATGTAATAGGTGGAGGTTGATTTGTTCATGGGTTTGTGATAATGGAACACAAGTCTAATTTTGTAATTTGTAACTTTTTTACTTCTTCATATGATAGCTTGTCTGCATAACTCTCTAAATTCTCTCCTCTTTTTTGACCAACTAGATATTTTCTTGCTAATTGAATCTACATTTGATAACATAGATTCAAGAGATTGAGCAAGCATGGATCTATGCAAGGTTGAAGTTGAAGGATCTTTCAACCTTGCAATTATGTCTTCAATTTCTTTTTATTGTTTTCAATTTGCCCCATTAGATTTTCTTGTGTTCCAGGGGCATGTCGAGGAATGGATGGAGGATTTTGTTGTGCAAGTTGTTCTTCGGCAGGTATTTCCTATTCAGGTGATTTAGGATTTTGTGGATTTTCAGGAGGAGGAGGTGGTGCATTAACATTTCCTATCAATTAAGGAAATTTACATAAAAAATCAACTTAAATCTACCTATTTAGAAACAAATTCACACAAATAAATAAATAAAACTCACTCCTTTAGCCTCCTTGACGTCGTGGCAGCATTTTGGTGATCAATTGGCAAGATTTTGGTGTCAAATTTAGTCTTCAAAAATGTGAGTGTGCTCCTTAGGGTTTGTAGGCTACAGGTGCAGAGAAAACAAAATGAATCAGAATGAGAAGAAATACTCCTTTTTTATATAGTTAAACATAATGCGCTCACGTTATAACAGGCTCACGTGTGTGCGTCATGGCTTGGTTTTGCTGAGATTTAGGCTCGTCATCACCAAACCATAATGTGAGCGTGTTATGGATTAAATTTTTTTGAAAAAAAGTTTGCCACTTTTTTGCCCCCCAACTTTTTGCACCTACCCAAAATTCTCCTCTAAAATGTGATTCACACAAGAAGTGTGAACGTCAACCAATGGATCTAAATAATCATCAGGAGAGAAACCATAAAAGGTGTATAGCCGAGATACATGATCAACCACCCTAGTAGCAATAATATTTGTGCTCTCCAAGTCTCTGATAATAACCAACTCAGGTGTGAACTCCACTGTCTTCCCTGTACCACTATGAGTAATTTGATATATGGAAAGAAGATTATTGGTCAAAGAAGGCATACAAAGTACATCATTGAAAGTACCTTCACCAATATCAATAGTCCTTCCCAATTGCATTCATATACATGTTATTACCCATCAAGATAGGTGGCATATCACACTGCTTAAATGAAGAAAACATATCCTTAGAAGAAGCCATATGATGAGAAGCACCTAAATCAAGAAGCCATTTACCTGATGCAAAACTTATACGTACACAAAGTGCTTTACCTTTATATTTGTATTCCTTTGATTTTCTTTGCATGACATGATTCAGAAAGTTCTAGTTGTGTAGATGCTGAAGGAGTAGAAGAAGAATCACGCGATGGAAAATTATTCTTTTGAAAAAGTTGCATCAACATGTCAATTTTTTTCTTAAAACAATTGTGTTCAGCATGCCTTGGTTTCTCACAATAAGCACATGTAGGATTCTGCTTCTTAGGTGAATTTTGTGCTTGATCTATGTGTGAATTTTTCTTAGATTTCTTTTGTTTCTTGTTAAGAGGACCTGACAATTTCTATTCCTTAGGTTGTCCAACCACCAAAGCATGAGTCTGTGATGGTTTAATGATACCCATAGAGAGAAGCTTCTATTGCTCATGCATTAACATCTTAGAAAAGGATGCAAATGAAGGCATAGCAAAAGCAAATCCCACAATTTACCTATGAGTGTGAAAGCTAGAAACAAAAGCTGCATATTGAGGACCAAGTTTGTTCAACACATTGTAGATCAACTAAATGTCTTTTTTCTCATTACCACATGCTTTACATTGTGCTCTTAGATCATTAGCCTTAGCTATTTAATCCTAGATGTTGCTAAAGTTCTTAGGATTAAGGCTCATCAATTCATTATCAATTTGATAGCCTTTAACTTCATCTGTTGTACCATGCAATATTTTCAACTTTTCCCAACCATCATGTGAATTTATACATGCCTCAATCTGAAACAAGAGATCTAGGGAAATGAAACTACGAAAACATCCAAGAGTTTTTGTATGCTTAATCATCCATTTTATCTTTTCCTTATCATCTGTGGGTTTAGGTATGGATTGTTTTGAACACATATAAAATGTCTAAGATCCATTAGGACATTCCATCCATGTTGACTCCAAGTTACATAGTTATAAGGTGTTAATAATGGAACCCTTGATTTATCCATTATATAGAGGGAAAGAAGAGTACAAGCAGATATATCAAAGCACAAACTCAATCAACACTGTAATTGAAGCCCCCAAACAAAAACAACCACCAATTTCAACTCTTTTTCCAATAAATGAGTGATATGTACCCAGAGAGCTTTAAACTAAAAAACTAATGTCTAAAGAAAAATCTAGAAAAAATGGCATGGGAAGAATTGTAGAGTATAGAAATGCATTTCCAACGCTTGTAAAAAGTTGAAATTCTGATAAAGTGGGTGCAAGTTGTGAGCTCAGGAGTGAAAAATGCAAGACCTGGATTCAAATAGCTATATCTAGAACCTATAGAAAAATCTTAGAAAATGACCTACACCACTACAACATTCTCAGAACTAGCTTTCCGTCGATATCTCGTTTTCTAATTTTTGATATCGTGGTAAAAAGTTATGGCTCCTAGAAAAGAAACACCCACTTACGGATAAAAAGGGGCCAAAGGGGGCCCTGATGCTGATGTCACCACTGATGCAGTGATGATGTTAGCAGTCCTATTACTAGAATATGATCAGAACCACTAGAATATTCCTGTGGATTCCAAAACTACTCATAGAAAATGTAGCCCTTCAAGGGATTGCATTCTGTACTAAGGTCTGCGTATTGTAAGGCATGGGGGCTGAGCCTTTAAGGCTCCCCATGGCCTTAAAGGCTAATGTAGCCTATAAAGGCCTACACAGTGGGTACAAGGTACCTGCACTTATACCTTTTTACAAATTTCTTTTTCTTTTTTTATTATTTAAACAACTTTACAAATAGTCTGCAAAATATTTAATGAAACAAACAAATAAAATAAATACCTGATGGATAAAAGAATTGATCTGAGAACCAAAGATTATGTGAAATATTCTTCCTGATGCAGAGAATATTCTCTATGACGATGTCGTACAGTGGAATCAGACAAATTTTTTTGGCCTTTTCCTGCAACTTTGTCTCATTTTGATGAATTAACAGTCAATCTTTAGGTTTTTGGGAATTCTAGATGTAATGGTAGGGTCTGATTTTGCCCAAACTACTCCAAAAATTGTAACTACCTGCCAGATCATGTAACCACTCCCTAGATTAAAAACCTCATAGATTAGGCCTCTGATGTTCAATCTAGACAAAACAAAAGGCGATCTTGACTATCTCAGACCTCCTAAACACAATGTTGTGCTTAGATTTGCAACAGTACACTCCAAAATAAACTTGTAGTATAAGACACAAAGAGGAAATCCTCACAAATCTAGTTTTTCCATCAAGTCTTTCAGATTCTCTAGGTCATCATTCGATTCAAGAGAAGAGCATACTCAACAATCAAGATCCACCATAAATTTGCATTCAAATGTCTTAAAGATTTGGATAATAAGAAGAGATTCCACCTAGAGAGCTTTGATACCATGAAAGAACTTTGGCTATGATAGAAGCCACTAAAGATATAGGACTTCATGAAAGCACAAGAGAGACAATGAGAGAATAATTCTTTTATATCAATGAATGCAAAATTGTTCATCTTACAATGTACATGAAGAGCCCGAATCCTTTTAATATTTTTCTGAATCCTTTTGGGAAAAGATCTGTAACACACTCAAGATTGTTGACGATATTTTTTTGGTAATTTTTTTTAATATATTTTTTTAATTAATTTTTTATTAGCCATAATTGTTGTTTTAAAAATCCCTCGTGTACATCACGTATAAGATGACCTAAACTTATCATTTTTTAATTTTTTTTTCAAATTGAAAAGAATCGTCTGAAGATTGTTGATGTATAATTTGTTTTTCAAAAAATTATTCTTATAGAAAGTTATTAAAATATTAAGAAAACCTGATATTTTAAGTTTATAGACCAATTTCATCAAAAATTATTTGAAAAATAGAAAAAATAATCAAATTGTAAAAAAAATTACATATTTGGAATCTACATAATCTCATCTATAATGGGTTTTAATTTCGTCAAAAAATTCTTAAAAAAAATTCGTCAGCCATATTGCCAAAGTCCATTTCTTTGAAAAATTTAAAGCTTTTTGCTTAAAAAATAAATAATAAATTAAAAAATATGTTCAACAATAAAAAAAAAATTATATATTTTAAAACTAGACATTGTCATCTGAAATAGATTTTAATTTCATGATCTAAAAATTCTAAAAAAAGAATTGTCAACCATATTAGCAAAATCCATCACTTCTGAAAATATTTTGCCCCAAGGCTTCCACTAAAAGTGGACCCAACTTATTGCACTTACCCCATCCCTAATATGCACTAATTTGATGTAATTTGGTTCATAGGTCTCAATTAAGCCTAATTATGTACATAATTGAACTGATGACTTGATTGGTTCAATTAGATGATTAGTTTGGGCTAACCAAGCCTTAACACGTGTATTGATCTAATATATACATACATAATTGAACTAAGTTTAGACTCAATTGCTTCAATTAGATGATTAGTTTGGCCTAATCAAGCCTTAATGCAAGCACTAATCTAATGTATAAGTTTTTTTGTTGAAATAATTAACTTCAACATATTAGTATATATTTTGAGAGAGAGGGAGAGGGACTTGGAGAGAAAGAGAGAGGGAGGGGTAAGGTTAGTCTAAATGGATCTTTGTGAGACTAGTGTTTTTAAGTCCATTTCAATGTAAACTAATTCACATGTTGAAGGACAAAATTGTAAATATAAAATTTAAACATGGGACATTTCCTTGTCAAGCGTGTCACCAATAAATTCTTGGTAGGGTTTCAGTTTTTGAGGTAGATATGTGGTGTGGTTATTGATCATTGATTTCAAAGTTGAAAATTTTAACTCTACATTCACTAATCTATATTGTTATCATACATGCGGTTATTTAAATATAATACTTTTCAAGTTACATTAAACCCTAATTTTACATGTTGAACCCTCAATCTATATCAAACCCAAAATACTATCAATAAACCATCAAACTACATAAAAAACTAGGTAAATTTATATCAAAAATTTAGTGAAAATAGTTTCATTTATACTAAAACTAGAAACCAATACATAAAAAAATACGAAAAACCTACTTAGAGAACTTAAGGAACTGAGTGTTTGGTAGGAGGAGGTGGTAGGTAGAAAATGGCAGTGGAAGGTGGTCAAAAGTCAGGATCACATTCTGCTTTGTCATTGGTTTGTCGCCTCCTTTATTACTGTTGAAAAAAATGACCTCACAAGTCATTTAAAAAATAAATAAATGCTTTTAAGAAATGGGGTCCTGTTTCTAATTGGGATCCCATTTCTAAACAAGATCTTGTTTAGATCAAGATCCTTAATTGTAATGGGTCCCCATTCCTAAATGGGGTCCCGTTTAGGATCAAGACTCTGAGCCTAAACATGATCTCATGTTTTTGAAATGGGATCCTATTGCAATATTGAAACTCTAAAGCATGTTGCAATCCAACATAGATCATTGTTCCAGATCCGTAGAAAAGTTTCCCTATCAGACTTGGGCACCCGCTCTGTTATCCCCAAAGTTTTTGCCTCTAAAAATCCAAATCCTGGTATGTTTCTAATCTGTATTTAGTGCCTTCTTGTGCGATCATCTTTCATATTTTGTTCGTCTGTATACGATTTCATATAATTAGGGTTTGAGGCTTAATTAAACTAAGGTTTAACAAATTCATCAATCTATTCTATATTTCCTTATCATTCCATTGTGACATCAAACCTGTAGCTGAGTCCTCTTGCATGAGTAGTGACTTAGCTCAGTTTATGTCCTTGAATGTTACTGTGAAGGGAGGGTTTGATGGAATATTTCTTAACTACATTTCAACCTATCTCCCTTTTACATATAACACCACCCTTTATCAAATCTCATATGCATACTAGGGTATTCTTCTCCATGGAATAGGGATTAATACTTATAGATGTACTTTATTATTGTTGTTCTTAGTCATAGATGCACTTAGGCTAAGCACACACACTCTCCCATATCTATTTTCTATTTGACTTCCCATGGAAGATGAAAGGCTAAAATAGGGCTTGGCTATTCTTGGCAAGCTCCCAAGTAGTCCCAACCATTTTTATTGTCCCATCTACATGCACTTTGTGGCTCTACATTCACATGGATGTTTGTTTGTATCTTTCCCTTTTCTTGTTCTTTTTGAAATATTTTCTAGTTTAGATTATTTAGATCACTTAAATTCAAACATTTCTATATTGTCTAGTATTCCCCTCTTTTGCTACTATGGCTATCTCTATTTTCTATTGTACAAATGAGTTTGAAATTTAGATAAATACTTTAATTTTACAAATTTTATAGACAATAGTGCATGATGGGACAACAACATGTAAGTAGGATGATAATGTGTTATGTGGATGCTTGCACAGTGCAATAGTGTTTGAGATAGGAAGGTTCTTAGGGTGACTATCAAGTATGTCTTGAATTTTTCTTCTTTGCTATGAATTTAATTTTTCAGTTCTATTTACCATAGAATAAATTGTAATTTTACAACCCAACTCACACTAATGTAGAGAGAAAGTTAACAAAAATTTAATTTCTTCTTCATAATAATCTGGACACCATTTAAAAAATAATAGTTTAAAAACAAGACTTTAAGAAACTATTTTCTTGTTCTTATCTCATCTTTATATTTTGGGCATAGGCATCTCAAATTACTTGTCAAAGTTTATTTTTTGTTAATTTTAGGTTCAAAATCTTTTGACCCCATAAAGTGTCCTCTCATTTCCATGCACTTACCCATAGTGTTGGTAGTGTGAGTATGGGAAACAATAGGAGTATAAAGGGGATGAGAAATACAAGGCAAGGATTTTACAGTAAAGGGATGGAAAGAAACAACATGAATCAAAGAGGAAGATGTGAGATTAGTAAGGTTAGATGAAGGGATGGCACTAGTGGTATAACATGTAGGTATACAATGAGACGTGAGTGAAAAACTATAGAGAGAAAAGGTAGAAATGACACTAGGTGAAGGAACAAAAGGGATGAGGATCACACTAGAAGTGAAAACATATGAGTTAGACACTACATGAGGAGGTCTACCTTAAAGTGAGAAGATAAAGTGTCAATGTAAGAAGAGTGGGTAGGTAATGGGGAAGATGCACAATTCAAAGAAATAGAAGATGCCACTGTAATATTGAGTCCATGAAGATTATTTGTACCAAAGGGCATACCATACAACACAATGTTAACAAACATGACCAACTATGTTGGTGAAGTAAATTTAACAAGCTCTTGGAAACTACCTATGTAGTAGTAGAAAGCACTTGGAAACTACCATAAACTCAGGTCATGGTGACTTGATTTGATTGCTAAAACCTTGCCCCAAATTATCATTTTTTTGTTGAAAATTAGGGGAACAAAAATTGATGGTTCAACTAAGAGCCTTCAAATTAATGACCTTTGGCTAAAAGCCCTTTAGTTAAGGGCACTTTCATATAGGTATTTTGGGTGTGCAACATTACAAATAGAAAAATGGCCTTCATTCGAACTGACCACGCTACCCCCCTTCATTCAAACCTTGTTTACATGTGACAAGCAGTGTACCTTCAAATGAAGGACCTTCATTTAAAGAAAAAACTTTTATTGAAAAGTGTTCAATAATTGTTTTCTTCCAAGATTCGTTTTTGTGCCTTGTCTCATAAGTGAGACACACCTTTATGCTTCCACATATTTATTTTCACAAATTACACAAGTCAATCCCATTACTATAAAAAATCTATTAAATTACTTAAATTGATATGGAAGAATTAAGATTATAAATAAAATATTTATTTTTCAAATAGAAACTTTTAGTTATCAATTTTAGAATTGTAAAAATTTATTACACAATATTACAATACCATATGAATATTTCACATCCATATATAATTTAAGTTGACATAAGAAAGTTAAGAATTTAAATAAAATATTTATTGTGTAAATAGAAAATTTAAATTATCAATTTTAAAGTTGTGAAATTTTATGACATATATTAAGAATATTTATAATTTTATTATTCTTTTATTTATATAAAATTTATTAATATTTTTTATAAAAAATAAATGGAAAGTGAAAAAAGAAACTTAATTTTTAACTATAAAAACAATATTTATGTAAAATAATATTAATTAGCCGATAGGCTTTTATATGTGAGCAATATGCGAGCATTATGGTGCTCGGAATTGTCTCACGCCGTAAAAATGAAAATTCACGGTAGAAAAATTTCTAACTCCTTAGTTGTTCTCATGCCCTGAGCATTATAGTGCTCGGAATTGTCTCACGCGGTCAAACAAATTTACGTCGGCAAATTTTATAAAATTGTCGGTTGTTCTCATTCCGGGAAAAAATAGAAACCGTTTATTTTTCTCGCTGTGCACTAAATGAATAAAATCTGGGTCGATCTAATTCAGTTGCTAGTTGTCTTTGCAGTAAATGTATTTAAAAATAAAATCCAAATTCATATGCTGGCGGCCATTTACCATACTGCTTTTGATCACAGCCAACCAATAGAATGACAAAATAAAAGCATTCGTTATGTTTGGTTCTGCAGTAATTACAGCACACGGTTTGAATGAAACAGCGTAAAATTCGATGAATCCAGAGAGTCGGCTGAGCAGGTCACTTGACATCTCGCATATAAGAAGATAACACTACAGCCATAGATTAGCTTCCACCGCCTCATTTTGATGATCCAATTCTCTCACAGGCATCAAAGCTCACCTATAAATATCTCCAATCCTATAAATATCTCCAATCCTAAATCTTAAGCCATAATTTTGCAGCCAAGTCATTTCTGCGTGCATATATCGGTCTTATTTACAGTCTGGTGGTTCTATCTATGGCTATTTCTGCAATTTTTCAGCGGGGCTTGCTGGCTTCTGTTGCACATATGATTAATGGTTTATTTTTGGTTGTATGGTGGAAAATAAATTTGTTGAATTTTTTAGTTTTATTTATTTAGTTTTTGTGACAGATTCTATTACGATTTAGGGTTTTATATCTTTATAAGATAATGATTTTCTTGTTTTTCTTATTTTTAATTTTTTAATTTTACTGTTCAAGAAAAATATGTTTTAACCCTAATCTTTTCTCTCGCCGTAACAACAATGTTCTTGTTGTTCCTCATTGTTTTTGTTTTTTTTCTTGTTTTTGTTACTCTTCTCATCCAGACTCCATCCCAATATGAATCTTTCATAGAACCCAAAATTTTTGAAGCCAGAAAAAAATAACCTAGGTTTTATTAAAATAAAACCTAGATTTTGGAAAGATAAAAAAATCAGGGGAATTACAATTTAAATAGACAGGGTTATGTAGTACCCTGTTACTATACACATAAAGAACTAGGGTTTTGAGTTTAAAACACTGGGCGTTTGTATTTTAAGCGAAAAACGAACGTTTTAGAAACTGAAGAAGAATTACAGTCCACATACAAACATATTCAAGGATGATTTTCCGATGAAAGTGCTTTGTCCACTTTGTTATTTTGCCTGCTATTTTGCTCCGAGGGTTTCACAATGAATTGTTTATTTTTTCTCAAATAAAGTGAACAGGCCAACGGCTGAGAATCGTCAGTAGGAGTGCAAGATGATGTAATTGATCTCGGACGTTCGTTTCCTTTCGCCTGTTTGATTCACGATCGCCGTGTTTTTTTCATTTTTGTTTTCGTCTCCGCGGTTTTTCCACGCCGGAGTCTCGTCGGTTGTTCTCACGCCAGCAAAAAAATCATGTCAGAAAAAGTCTTATGTCGTTTAAAATGTCCCAGGGGGATCCTTTGGGATTTCTATTTTTTATTTTATTTAGATTCGGAATTATCTCACGCCGTTAAAAAAATACGCCGGAAAATTTTCTAAACTTGTCGGTTGTTCCTATCGGCGTATTCCTTGAACCTCCTATAGGTGCAAGTGCTAGTTACAATATTGTAGAGAAAAAACTGAAAATTATCTAAATATTGTTTATGAAAAACACACTTTTCATGAATTTTGTTTGATTCAAATGGAACACGAATACGAACAAAATTATTTTTTGAACTGCCGCTAATTTATTTTTGATTCATGTGTAATACCAATAAAACAAGATTAATTTGATACAAGTTGGTATAAGCATTTGAAAGCCTCCAGAAGTCTGTCCACTTGTCCCCTCACAACATATGCTCTTTCCACTTCATAGGCGGGCTCTTCCCATGTGTCCATTGTGAACTCCTCTGTGCTTGTTGGGTTTATTATGTCTAGCGGGATTATCCCTTCTGAGCCTCCTCGGGCTATTGCTGCATTTCTTATTATGATTGATCCTCCACGACTTAAACTGTATCGTGAAGGGAAGTACTTCACTCCATAATCCGTTGTTGTGGTTGGTGCGTCACTAAGTGAAAAGAATGATCCAGGCAAGTCCTTTATTCGATACTCCTTTGTTTTGTACCGGCTGGAACCTTCCTCGAACAGAGCTATCCATACCCATTTACCCTGCTCCACCTCCGTTGAAGATATTACCAAATTATCAGCGGACAACGCCAAATTCGTTTTAGGAGATTCACATTCCACAACAAAACATACCAGAATTCCCTGGGCATTGGAGTTGATATTCTGGCAATCATTTGAGTCAACGACAGAGAGATAGGCAAAGACAAAGTTTACAAATGAGCCTGCGTCAGGGACTGCCCGCGTACATATTACAATTTCGTCTGGCCATTTCTGCAAATTACAAGCACAACGTTCAGTCAATGCACAATCAATTGAAAATCATTACAACTATAAATGCCAATAAACATTTGTTACCTGCATGCTTTGAATGCAACCTTCAACAGCTGATCTGCTGATTGCTGTGAGATGCACAATCCTCAATCTTTCCATGCGCTCCAAACTTTCTATACCCGCCTCCTCCCACCTCGTTTCTGCTCTCAGCTCCTCCAACGCTCTGCAATGTTCCAAACCTTGTATTTTCTTCACTCTGTAGCAACCTTTAAGTTCAAAGACTTTGAGAGAAGCTAATTGCGCAAAACTGGGAAGCACATACAACTTGGGGCACTCAGTTATCCTCAGGCATTGAATGTTTATCAGACCATCAATACCCCTTATGCTCCTCACTATTTTACACCCTAACAATCTTATGTCCTTCACTGTACTTGGTAGAACTTCTATCTCCGCTAGATGTTTATTCCAGTCAAGGTGGAGAGTCTCAAGGCCGGGACAACAGTCCTGCGGGATGGAAATCTTGGACACTTCTGTTCTTATCAAATTTATGAGCTTAAGGTTGAAGAGCGAAGAAATAAACAAGCCCGCCCGGAGACCCAATTGGCTGATTGGGCACCCATCAATATCCAGTCTTTGAAGATTATTCAGTTGCCTAACTGATTTTGGTAAAGATTTCACTCCTGAATCCGCTATGCTCAAAAACTCCAAGAGATTAAGACGCCCCAGAGAGTCTGGTATAGATTTCAGTTTGGGACATTCCTCAATCATAAGATGAGTCAAGGAGGACAAATCTCCAAGAGATGTCGGCAAACTTGTGAGCAACTCACTACCGATCTTCATCACTCGCAACTTGCTTAGCTGACTGATGTTCATTGGTATCTCCCTTAACTTGCGGGTACCACCTAAACGGAGTTCTCTCAAGGTTGCCTGATTTGTGATATGACGAGGCAACTCTTTCAATTGCTCGCATTTGGAAAGGTTCAAATACTCAAGCTTCATCATGTTTTCTAGAATGTCAGACTCTAAGGTGAGTTTAGAACATCCCTCTAAGTTGAGGTGTTGCAGGAGTGTGAGCTCCTTAAAAGAGATTGGCAACCACCTCAATTCCTTGCATTTGGACAAATCAAGATGCCTCAGGTTTCGCAAATGACCAAAACTGCTGGGTAGTGATGATAGCTCTTCACACCCGGATAACTCCAGGTGCTCCAACGACTGGAGAAGGCAAAATTCTGTGGGCAGGCTCCTCATCTTGTTCCCATAACTGTTACTCAGCACTAGTTTTTTCAAATCCCTGAGACATCCTATTGACTTTGGAAATCTTTGGAAATTATAGCATTTAGAAATAACCAACTCTCTTAACTGTACAGGAGCCTGCAGCAAATTGTACATGAGATGGAGAGAAAACATACATACATACATACTATCTATCTATAAAGATATATAAAGCTTTAAGCAGTTTAAAATAAGATACTTACAGCAGTGTCAGTCTCCCACAGTTCTTCTAAGAAATGTTCCGAAAACACTTTTTTGTAGAGTTCTAAAACCCTCATTTTTTTTAATGAACCAAGTGAACTGAGTTTGTTCTGCCCAATGTCAAACCAGCGAAGCCACACCAGCTCTCTTGATATATCACCAATTACTTGATTATAATAATTTCCTCTAACCTGAAAAATTTTTAATCCAAGTAAGGAGGGTGCCAGGCTACAATATCTTCCGCTTGTGTTAACTATGAGCTCCCTGCCCTGGGAACATGGATGGAACTCCTCAACTTCTCTTGTGCATCCATCTGTTATAGACATCATTCCTCGAATGCTAATTCTCTTTTAAGCAGAAAAAAACAGCGAAATCAATAAATTATTGAAGCATTAAACTTCCTGGAAACAAGAATCACACAAATAAAAGTGGATAGAGAAGGTTGTCAGGTCATTGTTTAGTGAGAAAATCAAAGAAAGTATTACTCTCACCTGTGCTTCATTATGAACTTTAATAATCTGTTGGGGAAACCAAAGACGGTAGGGTAAATGCTGATTTGCAATTTCTCTGCCCAGATCTCTTAAGTGGTCATGCATTCTTATGCAGTCACTATCATCAATTTCAATTAGACATTTACTCAAAAGCCGTTCCAAACTGTAGAGACCACTCCACCCTGATCCGTCGCAGACTTCAATTGCCAAAGTTTTCTTCTCTCCAATGAAGAAACAAGCAGTATCTAAGAATATCTCCTTCTCTTCATCATCTAAGGCATCATAACTTATTTTGAGTTTATCTTTAATATCTTTGTGCAGTATTCTAGAGAACTTATGCAATAGAGTCTTCCAATAATCTTTGTTGGATTTACCATATAGTTGTGCTCCAAAAATCTTTAGAGACAATGGTAATCCATTGTAAACATTCAAAAAGCTTTCAACCAAATCCTCAAATTCTTGGAGTGGAGAGGGCTTCAAGAAAGCATGCCAACAAAAGAGTTGCTTGGCATAAGGTGGATCTAGTAATTTCATTTTATAAATGGACGAGATGCCCCAATGTTGAAGGACTTCAAGTTCTCTTGTAGTAACTATAATCAAACTACCCCATTCAAGACTGTCCTTGCTAGGCACCAGAGCATCTAATTGGTCTTCACTTTCCACATCATCAAGAACGATGAGGACCTGAACAAATCTCAAACGGTTGGCAAGAATCCTCTTCCCTTCTTCTATATTGTCAACTGGTAGACCTTGAAGGCCAAGGTCCTCTAAGAGTTTCTTCTGTTTTTTATGCAATTTATTTTTGGAAGAGGCATCTCTCACATCTAATAAAAAAACTAGACTTTTCCATAGTTTGTATTTATTATTATATAACTGTTTTGCCAGAGTGGTCTTGCCAGAACCACCCATACCCCATATTCCCACAATTTGCACGGTGCTATGGCTTTCTGCATCTTGAAATGTTGTCCTTTCAAAGTCTATGACAGCTTCAGCTAGACCAATTGGATGGTTGGCAACCACAAATGGCTCTCTTTTTATTATGTTCAAAACACAATTGATAATTTTCTTGAGCAGGCTCCCCTCATCACTAAACATATACAACAGCAAAAACGAAATGGAACAAACATCGCTTGTGTACCGAAAATTAAGAAATTAAAAGAAAATTGAAGAAATTAAAAAAAAATGCGACAAGATGATTGATAAGAAAAGGGTTAAGTGCTAGAGACAGTATTTGGTACTCACTTTTCATTATGAATGATGCCACCAACATTATATGAAACATTGTAGAGTGCAGTCTTCCACTCCTGAAGCTTTTCTAAGGTGTATCTGCCCTTCTTTTCGTGCTCTGAAAATGCAAGACCATATACTTCTTTTGCATATCGGACGTCGTCAGGCTGGACATTGTAGAAAATAGGAACAATTGTAGTCCCTGTTTTGAGCATAAATGAAAGCTCTGACAAGCACCATGGGGATTGTGCATACTTAGGGGAAAATATAGCTACATGAAGCAAAGCACTCCGCATTACTTCTTCTATTTCTCTAGGCAAGAAATCCCCCAATTCAAGTTCTTGGGAATCAAGAAAAACCCTCAATCCCATGCCATCGAGGGTATTATAGAGATCGGTCGCGAGTGTTTTCTTTGCATCAGGGCCGCGATGATTAATAAATACATCATAAGGCAGCTTTCTCTCTGGCATTGTGGATCTACCAGAAGCAGATATAGATGGTGCAACTTGTTCGAAAGCATGTGTAGCAGATGGAGATGGTGCGATCCCTTGAAAATCATTTCTAACCCGAGTACTAGAGGTAGATGTAAATGGCACAGAATGGGATTGAGTTGAACACGGAGAAAGAAAGAAAGAACACCAGTCAAAACAGGATGAAAACAGGGTTCCCACTGATGGTCTAGCAGATGTAGATGGAAATGGGGCAATTTCTTCAGATCCATTTGTATGCTCAATCTCTGGTTGACACCCAGTGTCACAGCTAGAAGTATCAGTAGAAGTAGATGCCATGGAACTGGATTTGAACTATGACAGGAAGAAACAATAAAAAATAAACTGTGAATGAAAGAAGGCGCGTTATCGAGGAGGTGAAGTGCTAAGTATTTGTAATAAGAGAGCGAGTACTGATAAAGATAAAGATAAGAAGTGACCAAACTGGTAGATTGAGTGGCTAACAAGACCTGTTTCCACACGGAAACCGCCTAGAGGAAACGCAGATAGATCCCAGAGGAGAGCTGTACAACCGCAAAAGCCAATTACAGCACAGTATGCAATGCTTAAAATCAGTACACGTGGTTTGCCTGGGAAACCGCGTGGAAGGAATCCTGTGCAATCATGGGGGACACCATCACAAAAGTCTTGGTAACTTGCAATAATTAAAAACAACACAGAATCTAACTGTTCGGATTTTAGCTTTATCCCGTCCACACAGGTATTTCTGTCGGCACGTTGGAGGGAAGTGCAGGCCCACTTTCCACTAGAAATCATGGGGTTGCGTAAGGAATCCTGTACTAGTACGACCATCAGGATCACTTAGAATACTTAAAAGACACAACAAAATCTAACTATTCAGATTTTAACTTTACTTTCTCCTCTCTCATCTTTACGCTTATTTACATGGGTATTTCTTGTAAACATCTCAAAATCCCTGTACACGGGTATTTTTCTATATAGATGCCATGATGAATCACTTCAAGGTAGATTTTTCCATTTTTCCTCGTGCCTTTGATAAGAATACTTATGTTTCATCATTTAAAAAAAAAAAAAAAAACTTGTGGAGAATGAAAATATTTTGTAGACACTATGGTTTTGTTCTCGCCTCGATTTTTGGTTTAGAGAAAAATGATATTTATTTGATTTTTGATTGGATGTTTATTATTTTTTTGGTTGTGGAAAATAGAGAAAATAAGCTAGCGAATGGAAGAGAGTGATAATTTTTTTTGACAAAGACTCTAAAGTTTTTTGTTTTTTGGATGCAGGGCATGCAACCATACAACTAACTGTAAGTTAAGGTTCCCACCATTGCAAGGCAACATAATAGTTTGCATGGAGGGCTCAAAACAAGGTATGGACATGTGTCCAAATTTTGTCAAGGGAAAAAAATAGAGTATTTAAAAAAGTTTTCTTGGAATGTCATGGACATTCTTTTCGTGAGCGTTATTTTATTTTGGGCATGTATCACAGTCTTCAATAGGTAATGTGTTAAAATGCAAAGTAGGTTTTCAATTTTACCCTCCCCATTTCTCGTTCTTCTTCTTGTACAATTTGTTGTAATTTATCATCGTTGGTTCTTAGCATTTGATCTCTTGTAGCTTCATTTTGATGCACTTCTTCGAATTTGTTTTCGAGGGCATTGCAAAATCCATTTCTAACAATGTCTTCTTATAGAATTACCGCTCTACCTTTCTTTTCTTCTCCAATAGTATGCAAAGCTTGATGGTGTGCACTGACAAACTCTAAAAAATCTACACCACTCTGTAGGAGATCTTCATACCTTCCAACTTGAGCTATCTCTCCATCATGCATCACCTGTTGAATGACTCGTCTAGATTAGGAAATCATAAAGGAATGGAAACTTCAATAACACTTCTCTAACACCATATTATGATTCCTAGCTAACAATTTTCTGTTAGGAAAAATCACTTTTATTTCATTCATAGAGGCTACAAATTTGCAAGTAGATAGAGGCAAGAGCAAGGTTACTAGTATAAGGTTTGATGCTAGTAAGAATTCCACTTGGTGTGTAACATACACAATAGTTTTTGACTTCAAAATTCCATGTAGACACTCCTATAAAATAAATTGTCAATTAATAAGACACATTTTGTCATATGTTAAAGAAAAAACTTATTTGATGCAGAGTGAAACGCAACGGGAGCTAACTAACAGGAAGGAGGAGCCAAATATACAAACAGCATGATAAAAATCCCTATCGGCTCAGCATCATCATCATATTTCCTGTAAACACTAACAGCATCATCATATTTCGGACGATCACAATTATCCTCCTGCCGACTACTGTTCACCTCCTCCGCCTGTCGCCTATCATCATCATCATGATATTCAACGGGCGCAAACATCCTCCTGTTGCACTATTCATCGGGCGCCAAACACTAGCGGCATCATCATGATATGCAACACCACCTTCGTCAGCAGGATATCAAATATCCGGTTGCTCCAAATATCCTGATGACGACCACTTCAACACCTTCCCTTCGATGCTCCGATAGCAGACGACACAAGCAACAGCATCATGATATGATTTATCCGGTTCTCTCGAAACCTCCTGGTGATGTTAATACAGCTTCCTGCCTACGCCGATACCTAACCACTTAGCGACAACAGGATAAACTCGCATAGAGGGATATCTTAATATCCTGATGACGATGACGTCATATCCTGATGACGATGACGTCACACAATATCCTGATGACCTCTTCAACACTTAGCCAAAAAAATGGAACTTTCACTCCCGCATCTGTTAGCGATACGCGGATGATGGGCACCCCCGAGAGATGATCCTGACGGCGATATATACACTGAGTATATACCCGACTTAAAACATCCTGATGCTCTTGCAATATGCAAACTCCGTTAGTTTCATAACCCGATCTTCCCTTATGCCGATGCACTCTTCTTCGGTAACTCCTGATGATGATCACCCCGACGAACATTCACTTCATGCACTCAGCTGCATCATGCTCATCTTCACTTATCCGGATGACGATGTCCAAAGCGACTGCAGGATATTCACCAAAATATCCTGATGATGCCGTTTTGTCGAACTTTCAACCTTAGCGGATTTTCACTGTTCTGATCCGCCGAACCTCCTGGGTTGACTCGATCCACTTCCAGGGTGATCTTCCAAACTCTATCAGCTCGACCTAGCACATGAAGATGCTAGGCTTCTCAACACCTCTCGACCGCGATCCTGCACACCTGCATGCGAACAAACAGAAAACACAAACTACCTCCTAACCTACTGTACACAGCCATTCCACCGATTCGACGAATCAACCGGTGGAATGGATCAGCATGTCCATGAAACCACCAGATCTGCAAATCGATTAAACAATGGAATCCAACCAGAGAAAGAACACAAACAGGATCTCTTTATTGATTTCAAAGATGCAATTACAATGCTCAGTCTCTCTCTGCAATCTGACTTCTCAATGCGATACAATACTATGATCGATGATCTGTCTGATATCAACCGATCCTCATGCTTAAATAGATTTTCCTACGAGTACTACTGACCCGACTCCAAGCGGCTGGGAACTCTCCAAGCGGCTGGGAGATCCAACCGAACACACATCATGACAACTGTCCTAACAAACTGGCTAAAAATAGTAAAGCCTGGTCAGCATGATCTTATCATGATTAGCGTGACCTTATTACTGTTGGCAAGAGACACTATATGGATTCATGGTTGTTGTCATTGATGGCAACAAAGGTCATCCCACATATCCGCAAGTCATGATATGTCTCTACCGGAAGTCAGATTGAAGATTGTTGTGGTCCGGTGAACAAGAACAGAGCATGTGGCAAGGTCCGACAGATTGGTCCGGATCTCTCAGAGGAAGTGTCTTGGTGCAGTGCGGATCTGGGGAAGTCAAGAGGACTATCTTGAGTGGTATATTCCAAGGATTTAGCCTCTGGAGTTGGACAAGGAAAAAGATATGAATAGTTGAGTACCGGATTCCTGAGAGACAGTGAAAACAGAGGAAGAACTGACTGACAGAGTATCAGACTACTTTCCGGATGTGTTACAGATGATGATAAAGGTTGCGGAGGCATGAATCATGTTTGGCCGACATAATTGATGATATCTACAAGTATATGCTTGATCCGCATTGCTTGGTGAGCAAGGATTCAGCCGACAGAACTAAGTTTGTAAGAAACTAGACTGTTCCGGATGCCGACTAGAAAGGTGATGAAATTACTTGTGCGGATATATATAGAGGATGGATTTAGTTGTAAAGTGTGTGAAATGAGTGAAGGGATATGCGAAGAAGTCCAGAGCAGAGCAGAAGTAGCAAGAAAGATCCGGTATGTGAAAGGATAGCAGACTAAAGAACAGAGGAAAGATGAAGTGCAGCAGATCAGTATACTGAACCTAACCGGAACTGAACTCCAGCATATGCAGATGCTTCCAATCAGTTCAAGACTGTGATTCTTATCACTTTGTAAGACAGTGTGTCTTCTTGTAGGCAGTGAGCCTCTTGTGAGCAGTGTGCTCGGGCAGTGAGCCCTAATTGGCAAGTGCCATTTTTGTAATTTCCTATTCTTCTAACAGAGAATAATTCTTGGGTTAATCACCCCGTGGTTTTCTCCCTTAACAGGGTTTCCACGTCAAAAATACTGTGTCATGTGTTTCTTATTTCATGGTTAATGTTTTGTGTTTGATTTTATGCTGCTTCAATTAAAAGGAAAGTTCAATAAGGGAAATAATTAGGATAACTGATTCACCCCCCCCCCTCTCAGTTATCAACAATTGGTATCAGAGCTAAGTTCCTCCTAATAGAGCCTAACAGCTTGAGGAAGATCTGGGATTTCAAATGGATGCATATGGTTTAAGGGAGCAACTCAAGACTGCCCTTGAGGATCTTGAACAGTCAAATTCTGAAGTCAGTGAATTAAAGGAAAGACTCAAACAGGCTGATGAATTCATGAGAGAATTAAAAGACAAATTAAGTCTCTCTATGAAAAAGAGAAAGGAGCTGCTTCAACAGTTGGCAAGACAAAGTGAAGAAAGCAATACAAATGAAGAAATGACTGAGCAAACCAAGTTATGTGAAAAGTTATCAAAAGAAGTCATTATGTTAAGACATGAAATGGAATCAGGAACTATAAAGTTTACTCAAGAGATTGAAGAAAAAAGAAAGGCTGAAGACAATCTAAGACAATCTCTTAAAGAAAAATCAGAAGAATGCCACCAGATGGACAGGATTATCAGACACCTTGAATCTGATCTTGAAGATGCCAAAGATAATGAAGGAAAACTTGAGGATCAAATTGCCTCTCTCAAAAGAGACCTTCAAACAGCAAATGAATACAAAGAGAAATTCAAGATAAGTTCTGCTCAACTTGAAGTTCTTCTTGGAAGTCAAAAGAGGACAGATGACAAGTATGGCTTGGGATATGAGAAAGGAGAAAGCTCCGGATCTGGTTAGAAGAATCTTGGATCAGAAAATCCAAGGAGCAGGCCTAGAAGACCTCCGGTAAGACAACCAAATGCTCAAAGATATCCATCCTTCAATGGATACTGCCACAACTGCAACCACTTTGGTCACAAAGCTAATCAGTGCAGAATGAGAATGAATCAGAATAATTCATCCTTCTCCGGACAGTGCTTCAACTGCAAAAGGTATGGACACAAATCCCATGAATGCAGAATTATGCAAGTAAACAAATCATTCAAAGGTAGATGCTTCACATGCAATAGAATAGGTCATATGGCAAATCAATGCAGATCAAGAGGATATCAGTCAAATATGCAAAGAAATGTTATTTGCCAAATCTGCAATAGGTCCGGTCATAATGCTAAAGTCTGCAGAAACAAGAATCAGGACAAAAGAGGTCCGGTGTATAATCAGAATCAAGACAAGGGTAAACAAAAGATGAATGCGGATGAGGTTAGGAATCAGATGAGCAAGATTTGGGTGAAGAAAAGTTCAGAGAATGTAGAGGTCGGATCCGCACCAGACTCTGGTGCTGATATTTCTTCCAGAAATTAAAAGTGAGCTCAGGCTCAGGGGGAGACTCAAAGAAAATCTTGTTCCCCCAGCCAAACAAGTGGTGCCGGATGTGGCACAAGATGCGGATCAAAGGGTTTGTAGATATGAATCTTGAGATACTTCAGTCAAGTTTTCAGAGGTCCGCATGAAGTTATGAAGAAGCTGTGATCGATCAAATAAGACCTGTTCAGGGAGATGCTCCGGTATGATAAAGGACTACAAAAAGGTCCGGAAAGATCCGGAAATGCACTATCTTATTCTGCGGATTGGACAGAGTGTTTGAGATGATCTTGTAATATGCTGCCTCGATTTATTCATGATTGAAAGATCCGGATGATATCCACAGATCAGGACTAATCCGGGATACTCCAAGCTATCCAGACAAGGCAAACCGGAATGATGTAGGTGAAGCATTTATTGCAGACAGGTATTAGGGTTCGCAGAGCAATTTAAGGGATTTCTCAAAGGTCATTTGTTCATTCTGCACTCGAGAAGAAGCGAAAAGTGGAGCTCTGCAACAAGGTTCTTCAAGCACACCAAGGATCTCCTGCCGAAGCTATTGGATAAAGAAATCAATCCAACCACTCCGTGCAAACCAAAGGCGCATAAGGTATTCTTCATTTTTCACTATCTCACTGTAAATCCTTGAAGAATGGCTACTCCAAATATAGTTAAGATCTCTGATAGACCTCGCCCCACATTCAAGAAACATCCTTACAAATCATTGGAGGTAGATCCACTAGGAGCCTTCTCTAGTGTTCCCCACGGAGTTTTACATACTGAAGATATTAGGGTTTACGTACATGCTAACATTGAGGAATTTGGGGAATTCAAATTAAGAGACCTCTATCACAAGCAACTGATAGACAATGCTTTTGAGCTCAAACCAGAGTATAAGGGTATCCAGAAGAAACAATTTGAGCAATTTATTCATTTCCCCAGCTTTGAAGAAGATGAATGGATCCGGTATGTACTGAGCAGGATGCATGACAACTTCCTTTGGCTAGATAGACCCTGTAAGATCACAAAAGAAGCAATTAGAGCAGTAACTGGTCTATACTCTTCCGGAGGGGTACCTATCCTCAAATCTGTCAAGAACTACATTGTAACTGAGGCCACCGGATCAAAATATGATAAGAGGGCAATGACCATTGAAGATATTTCGGATCCGGATATCAAATATGCATCAATGTTAATAGGATACAAGATCTATCACTCCAGCAGGGAGAATTCTGTATCCGGAACTGCAATATACACAGCCTATGAAATGCTAAGAAAGAATGCAGAATATGATCTTTGTGAACTACTGCTAAGCCAATTAATGGAAAATGTACAGAAAATCAAGAAAGACAAGAAGAACTCCTTTAAGTATGGTACTCTCATTGTATGTCTATTCTTCTACTTCATGAATGAGCTACCCGGAACAAGTGGATGGGTATGGCAGAATGACAAACCTGTTGCAGTCCAGATAAGAGACTATTTGCATGGACTTGGGGATGCAAAAGCGAGAAATACAGCTCTATGGGGATACTTCAAAAACTTTCAGAGCATGATGCAAGCAAGAGAGAGAATTCCCCAGTCTCTTGTTGAAAAATACAAAGACTCAGTGTGTTTCATGGTTGACACTGATCAGTGCCTAATGGAGGCAGTGGAGCCAAGGACTGTCTGGATCATGCCCATGGGGTATGAAGTTGATGAACAGATAGTGGAGCTGCATGTTCAACACATGCTAAGTCAGCCCAAAGATCCTAAGGCAGAAAGGTTTGGAACCTTTGAGGAGCTGAGTATGAAAATACATGTAGAACTCAGGGAACCTGAGATTAAGAGAAAAGTGAGAAAAGAGGTAGAGCACATTGCTCAAGGCCTAGGCATCTCAAAGGAGGCACTTGATGCCAGCCGGGAAAAGAGGAGAAAGGCTGAGGAAGAAGAGAAAAGCAAAGAAAGTGCTCCGGTTGAAGCTCCCACCCGGACCAGATCATCAAAGAGATCTGCACCTTCCACAACCAAAAGCTCAAAACCGGAAGTCCAGGCATCCGGTAAAAGATCCAAGACAAAAGCATCAAGGGCTTATGAAAGCCAAAAGGATGAAGAGGAAACAGAGTCAGATGAGGGTGTAAAAGAAATAAAGAAGCAGAAGAAGAAAGGATCCGGTAAACCCTTCACAGGCCAAGACAAGGATGAAATGGCAGAGGTATCTGTTGAAAAGCCCACTCTGTCTCTAGATAATGTAATCAAGTCAGTCACGGTGGATGGAAACCTTCAACCAATGACTGAATCTTATGATGACTTCAGTGAGGCTGACCAAAAGACTCTGCAGGAAGCCACCATCAAATATCTGAACATATATAATAAGGCTTTCATTGAGATCATATCTCTTATTCCCAAAAGCCTAGAAAAGGAATTGGAAATAAGAAAGAACAATGCTCATGCCAAAGATCTTGAGATCCGGGAGCAGATAGCTATTCAGCTATATCCTCAAATTGATCCCAAGACAATGAACATGATCTTCAAGGACTGCAAAGATGAGTTCAGAAGTAAAGCCAGGATGAATCAGCTCATGCTTGGTGAGACTGACAAAGTGGCACAAGAGACAGAAGAGATCCTCCGGAAGGCCTTCAAAAGGTTCAATCTTCCTGTTGTAGAGGACTTAGGTGCAGAAACAGCTGCTGATTTGGAATCTTCTGTTCCGGAAGAAGTGAGCCCTGAACAGACAAGTGAGGATTTGGGACCCTCTGCTCCAGAAGAAGTGGGCCCCGAACAGACAAACATCTCTCCTCCGGTTTCCCCTACAGTCTCCGGATCCAAAGACGAAGAGCAATTGCAGGAGAAGGAAGCAGTGGTGAAAGACAAAGAGGTTGACAGCTCTAAGACTGCAGAAGAAAAGAAACATCTGTCTCCGGCAAGAGACACTGCACAAACTGTTCAACAATTTTTGAGCAAAGAAACTCTAGAGATTGATGAACCGGAGCTTCTAAAAGGCCCATTTGATTTTGACTCTCTCTCTCCGGTACAAACAATGAAGATAGCTTCATTTGCAAATGCCAAGGCAAATGAAAAGCTCCTGAAGTCTCATATGGAAGACTGTGAGTTGATAGAGGCTGCTTCCGGAGTACTTGTAAAGATCATGCCATCAATCCAGATAGATCCGACAGCCTCCACTTCCGGTAATCTAAAAACCTTAGTCAGCAGTATTGATACACATTTTAATTCTCTAGAAAAATCAGCTGAAGAAAAGGTCCGGAAGGAATTTTTGGATAAGAGATTTTCTGAAATATTAGAATTAATCTCTAAGGATAGGAAGATTGTAAGCATTGGAATAAAGAGCTTAGAGAATGCTCTTAAGGATGGCGGTGACATCTACAAATTTTGTATATCTTGGTCAAAGGCAACAGCAGCAATTGACAAGAAAATAAAAGAGGAACAGGACAAGCTTCAAAGCTTATCTCAAAGTTTTGATCCTCTCTCTTCCTCTATAATAAATCAAGAATGTCAGACTATTGCAGTCTTGAATGAAATAAAGAATCTTGAGAAGGAGAGGAAGAACATCACCAACCGGATGGGAGAACTTAGAAGGATTATAGTCCCTAAGTTGGAAACTATGCATGAGGCCATCAGTGATGCCCAGACCACCGCCCAAACAAAAGATCCGACAGATCTCAGGCGGGCAGAAGCCTTTGCATTTTTGTTGAGTGGTCACATTTCAATTTTGGACAGAATGAAGCTAAGTTGGGCTACTGAAATGATTCAACTGCAGACATCCTTTGCAGACATTCTGCAGTATATGTGAGTATGTAAATATGCAGCTATATATAGAAAATTTTTGAAAATTTTGGTGTGCGGATCCTACCCTTTGCCATTGATGTCAAAGGGGGAGTGAGGAGCAGTGAAAAATGAGGAATCCAACTCAGGGGGAGTTCCAGAAATTGTATATAAAGACAGAGCATCAGCAAAGGGGGAGCATAGTGTAAACACTTAGTCATTTTTCACTAAGTGTTGCCATCAATGTCAAAGGGGGAGATTGTTGGCAAGAGACACTATATGGATTCATGGTTGTTGTCATTGATGGCAACAAAGGTCATCCCACATATCCGCAAGTCATGATATGTCTCTACCGGAAGTCAGATTGAAGATTGTTGTGGTCCGGTGAACAAGAACAGAGCATGTGGCAAGGTCCGACAGATTGGTCCGGATCTCTCAGAGGAAGTGTCTTGGTGCAGTGCGGATCTGGAGAAGTCAAGAGGACTATCTTGAGTATGTAAATATGCAGCTATATATAGAAAATTTTTGAAAATTTTGGTGTGCGGATCCTACCCTTTGCCATTGATGTCAAAGGGGGAGTGAGGAGCAGTGAAAAATGAGGAATCCAACTCAGGGGGAGTTCCAGAAATTGTATATAAAGACAGAGCATCAGCAAAGGGGGAGCATAGTGTAAACACTTAGTCATTTTTCACTAAGTGTTGCCATCAATGTCAAAGGGGGAGATTGTTGGCAAGAGACACTATATGGATTCATGGTTGTTGTCATTGATGGCAACAAAGGTCATCCCACATATCCGCAAGTCATGATATGTCTCTACCGGAAGTCAGATTGAAGATTGTTGTGGTCCGATGAACAAGAACAGAGCATGTGGCAAGGTCCGACAGATTGGTCCGGATCTCTCAGAGGAAGTGTCTTGGTGCAGTGCGGATCTGGAGAAGTCAAGAGGACTATCTTGAGTGGTATATTCCAAGGATTTAGCCTCCGGAGTTGGACAAGGAAAAAGATATGAATAGTTGAGTACCGGATTCCTGAGAGACAGTGAAAACAGAGGAAGAACTGACTGACAGAGTATCAGACTACTTTCCGGATGTGTTACAGATGATGATAAAGGTTGCGGAGGCATGAATCATGTTTGGCCGACATAATTGATGATATCTACAAGTATATGCTTGATCCGCATTGCTTGGTGAGCAAGGATTCAGCCGACAGAACTAAGTTTGTAAGAAACTAGACTGTTCCGGATGCCGACTAGAAAGGTGATGAAATTACTTGTGCGGATATATATAGAGGATGGATTTAGTTGTAAAGTGTGTGAAATGAGTGAAGGGATATGCGAAGAAGTCCAGAGCAGAGCAGAAGTAGCAAGAAAGATCCGGTATGTGAAAGGATAGCAGACTAAAGAACAGAGGAAAGATGAAGTGCAGCAGATCAGTATACTGAACCTAACCGGAACTGAACTCCAGCATATGCAGATGCTTCCAATCAGTTCAAGACTGTGATTCTTATCACTTTGTAAGACAGTGTGTCTTCTTGTAGGCAGTGAGCCTCTTGTGAGCAGTGTGCTCGGGCAGTGAGCCCTAATTGGCAAGTGCCATTTTTGTAATTTCCTATTCTTCTAACAGAGAATAATTCTTGGGTTAATCACCCCGTGGTTTTCTCCCTTAACAGGGTTTCCACGTCAAAAATACTGTGTCATGTGTTTCTTATTTCATGGTTAATGTTTTGTGTTTGATTTTATGCTGCTTCAATTAAAAGGAAAGTTCAATAAGGGAAATAATTAGGATAACTGATTCACCCCCCCCCCCCCTCTCAGTTATCAACAATTACATGCATTTGGTCTTAACATACCTTCTTGAAAACATAAACAAGACCTTATAACAAACTAACTGCCTCATGGAGGCCAGCTGTTAGGTAGGTGCCTCTGCACCATACTCCCCAACAGAAAAGAACTCATGTCCCATGAGTTTGGTTGTGGAAGTCCTCCACCTTTACACTTTGCCTGTGCAATGTTCTGCCCTGTTCCAGCTTTGTCTGCTGCTGTCTCTTGGCTGCTCCAAGACTTCTGAACTGTAACTTGCTTTCTGGCAAGTAAATCCGCATGCCTGTCAATGTAGGCTTTTCTCTCACATACCCTGTGTTTGTCAGGTTGCCTGACCAGAACCTCTGTCTGAACTGCCTCTTGAACTTCTGCAATGTGCAACTCTGTCTTCCTGTCAACCTTTATAGGACAAACAATAGTCCCAACTATGACAACATCCTTGTCATTCCTCTCAACTGGTTGCTGTTTACACACCTGTTTCTGAACCTGCTGCTGACCTCTGTCAGTCACAACTGAAACTTTCTTCAGCTTGTTGTCTTGAACAACTCCTTTCCCTGCAGTGTCTTCAACTGCCTTTATGCCTGCTCCTATAGGCATCTGCACAAATTCCTTCTTTCCCATTAAAATGACTTTGGCTGCCTTCTGTGCTGCAGCTGCTTCCTGTAATGGCATCAACTTAATAGTCTTTCCATCTTTCTGGATGGTGTAGGTATTAGCATACCCATCATACAGTACCCTCCTATCAAATTGCAATGGTCTACCCAACAGTAGGTGACAACATTCCATGGGCAAAATATCACACAAAATTCTATCCTGATATGCTCCAATCTGAAAATCAACATATGCCTGTTCAGAGACAAAAAGTGAATGACTATCACTTACCCAAGATGCCTTGTAAGGGTGTGGATGTGGAATCCTTTCCAAATGCAGTTTATCCACCATCTCCTGAGATACCATGTTGTCTATTGAACCAGTATCAATGACAACCTTACATACCTTACCTTTGCTCTTACATGTGGTTTTGAAAAGAGCTCTTCTGTGTGGGGATTCTTTGTCAGGTACCATCACTATTCTTCTCATCAGTAGAGACTCTCCACTTTCTAGGTATCCACAATCATCAGCCTCCTTATCCTTTTGATAAGTATTTGGACTCTGCACACTTTTCTCTTCTTTCTCTTCTTGCACAAGTTGTACTCTCTTGTCACTCGTTCTATCATTTCTGGATGATGAACCTTTGTTTTCTGGACATTTGAAAGATGGATGACCAAACTCACCACAGGTGTAACATTTCCCTAAAAATGTAGTAGAACCTCTACCACCTCCAAATCTGCCTTTATTACCTTTCCATCCACCTCTGAAATCAGACTGTCCCTGTCCTTTACCAGTGTCTTCTTGACTCTCATTGGTTTGCCTTGTTCTATGGGCTGATCCTCTTCCTCTGTTGTTTTGTTCTTGTTTTCTCTTTAACTTCTCTTCCACTTTCAATGCCAACTGGAAACATTTCTGGACTGTATCTGGACTATGCAGACTTAAATCATCCTGAATATTGAACTTCAATCCATTAAGGTATCTGGCTACCTTCTCTTCTTCACTCTCCTTTACCTTTGTCTTCATACAGAGTTTCATGAATTCTTCTATATATGAGCTGACATCTAGCTCCTTCTGCTTCAGGTTTTGCTTCCTCTTGTGTAACTGGATACTATAATCCAATGGAATATAAGCTTCCTTTACCAATGCCATCATCTTCTTCCATGTGGCAACTCTACGTTTTCCTTCCTGTACTCTATCATCTTGAACAAAATTCCACCATGTCAAGGCAGCTTCTTTCATCTTTGACTGTGCTATCTTCACTCTCTGTTGTTCTGGTATCTCCTCTGTTACAAAGAAATTGTTCAAACAGTCTATCCACTCCATCACTGAATCAGGGTCCATCTTACCTGTAAACACTGGCAAATCTAGTTTCACATCCATGGTTCTCCTCTCCATGGCCTTGAGGGCGTTCAACAGTGGCCTCTGGTCTGCAGGAACGACCTCCTCGCTCCAATTAGGGATCTCTTCTTCTTCCCTATCATCTTCTCTACCAGAACCTACTCTGCTCCTCAACTTTGCTAACTCATCTTTCAACTCCTGATTCTGAGCCTTCACGGCCTTGCTTTCTGCAATCTGTTTCTTCACCAGAACTGCCAACTCAGCGTTGGTCATCCTTGCTGGAACCTCAGATGTTCCTTCGTCGTCTGACATCCTGCCAGAAGATCCTAACCTTTGCTCTGATACCACTATGATGTAGAGTGAAACGCAACGGGAGCTAACTAACAGGAAGGAGGAGCCAAATATACAAACAGCATGATAAAAATCCCTATCGGCTCAGCATCATCATCATATTTCCTGTAAACACTAACAGCATCATCATATTTCGGACGATCACAATTATCCTCCTGCCGACTACTATTCACCTCCTCCGCCTGTCGCCTATCATCATCATCATGATATTCAACGGGCGCAAACATCCTCCTGTTGCACTGTTCATCGGGCGCCAAACACTAGCGGCATCATCATGATATGCAACACCACCTTCGTCAGCAGGATATCAAATATCCGGTTGCTCCAAATATCCTGATGACGACCACTTCAACACCTTCCCTTCGATGCTCCGATAGCAGACGACACAAGCAACAACATCATGATATGATTTATCCGGTTCTCTCGAAACCTCCTGGTGATGTTAATACAGCTTCCTGCCTACGCCGATACCTAACCACTTAGCGACAACAGGATAAACTCGCATAGAGGGATATCTTAATATCCTGATGACGATGACGTCATATCCTGATGACGATGACGTCACACAATACCTGATGACCTCTTCAACACTTAGCCAAAAAAACCGAACTTTCACTCCCGCATCTGTTAGCGATACGCGGATGATGGGCACCCCCGAGAGATGATCCTGACAGCGATATATACACTGAGTATATACCCGACTTAAAACATCCTGATGCTCTTGCAATATGCAAACTCCGTTAGTTTCATAACCCGATCTTCCCTTATGCCGATGCACTCTTCTTCGGTAACTCCTGATGATGATCACCCCGACGAACATTCACTTCATGCACTCAGCTGCATCATGCTCATCTTCACTTATCCGGATGACGATGTCCAAAGCGACTGCAGGATATTCACCAAAATATCCTGATGATGCCGTTTTGTCGAACTTTCAACCTTAGCGGATTTTCACTGTTCTGATCCGCCGAACCTCCTGGGTTGACTCGATCCACTTCCAGGGTGACCTTCCAAACTCTATCAGCTCGACCTAGCACATGAAGATGCTAGGCTTCTCAACACCTCTCGACCGCGATCCTGCACACCTGCATGCGAACAAACAGAAAACACAAACTACATCCTAACCTACTGTACACAGCCATTCCACCGATTCGACGAATCAACCGGTGGAATGGATCAGCATGTCCATGAAACCACCAGATCTGCAAATCGATTAAACAATGGAATCCAACCAGAGAAAGAACACAAACAGGATCTCTTTATTGATTTCAAAGATGCAATTACAATGCTCAGTCTCTCTCTGCAATCTGACTTCTCAATGCGATACAATACTATGATCGATGATCTGTCTGATATCAACCGATCCTCATGCTTAAATAGATTTTCCTACGAGTACTACTGACCCGACTCCAAGTGGCTGGGAACTCTCCAAGCGGCTGGGAGATCCAACCGAACACACATCATGACAACTGTCCTAACAAACTGGCTAAAAATAGTAAAGCCTGGTCAGCATGATCTTATCATGATCAGCGTGACCTTATTACATGCATTTGGTCTTAACAGACCTTCTTGAAAACATAAACAAGACCTTATAACAAACTAACTGCCTCATGGAGGCCAGCTGTTAGGTAGGTGCCTCTGCACCATTATTTCCACAATCTATTGTGTAAAACATTTAATTCTTCTACTGGGAGCCAGTGTAAAACTTACATTGAAGAGTTGTATCCTTGTATGTGCATCAAAGGATCGTCAAGAAGATATATATCTACATCTTGGTAGATTGAACGAGCAAGTTGTATTCTTTACTTTTGTCCACCACTCAAATTGATTACCCTTTCTGTAATCTGTCTGATCCCCATAAGAAAAAAATTCCAAATCCCTCTTCAAAGCATAGGCTTTGAGGACATTTTCATACTTGGTTCTATCGATCTTGTTTCCAAAAAGGATATACCTTCAATTTTTCTAGTTTGAATCCATGGAGATTATGGAACATAATCTTTGGTACCACTGACCTTTCCAATCCTTGCTAGCTTGGGTACTTCGCCCAAAATACTAGACAAAAGGCTTGATTTTCCTAAACTAGTCCTGACCCGCAGATTGCAACTTTCATTCCTTGTGTTAAATGTAAGTTAATCACTCTTAATGTTGATTTGTTTGAAGAGTGATTCCATGAAAAAGATGTTAGGAAAATAAGTGGTGCATAATTGAAATAAGCAGTGAAATAGCAATAATTCACACAAAACAGACAACACAAATTTATGTGGAAAACCTGGTAATGTACTAGGGAAAAACCATGGGCAAAGATCTCTCAATTTTATTCTCAGAAGAAAATTCACTATTACAAAAACTATTTCTCATGCCTTCGCATTCAAGCTCGACTAACATAAATAACCACGAAAAAATACATGCAAAAAATAAATCCTTTCCAAAGAAGAATTTCCATGCATAAAAGTGCGAGTGGCACTTCCGCATGCAATTTTGGATGGTGAACATGTGTCATATGGCCACAAAAAATTTCTATGCATTTTTTATCTCGATAGCTATGTCAATTGAAAAAAAATTGGGTATCTTTTCCAATGCACTGGATTGAATCTCTTCCTTAGGTATAAAAATGTGGCAAAGATGTCTAGTGACACCTTGGTTTGAGCAAGCATAGAAACTAACTCAGTGACATTATAGATAGGCGCCTGAAGTATCCTGAAAGTTGCCAAAGTAGAAAGAACTCTACCTATTGTTAGAGGGATCCCCATCATCACACAAGGACCAAAGGTGGAAATAGACACAAAGGTTGGTGCTTCCCAATAGAGAAAAGTCATTAGAGCAAATGTATATAGATACTTCTGTAGCCAACCTCATTCAACCCCTCTCAAATCTTGGATTCTATGTAGATATTTAGTCTTCCAAGATTACAATTTAGTGTCCTCATATTCTTTAAGGTCTCAGAGGTAGTCCTCATGCATTTATCCATTTATCATTTGCTTCCATTAGCTTATCTTGATACTTTTCTTGTAATTTAGCAAAAGGGGTATTCCCAACCATTATTGCAACTATGGCGACCAGCCTTACAATGCAGGATAAGCCCAAGTTGTTGTACATAATTACAAATGCAAGGAAAACATGCACAGGGAAAAGCCAAATATCATGCATGTACCAAGCAAAGTTTCCAATCCTTTCCACGTCCACACTCATATAATAGATAATTTCACCACTTGTGTGGTTCTATCTAGACCTATTGGAAAGAAACAAACCCTTCCTATATATTAGAGTTGCCAGGCCTGACCTGACTCTTAATCCAAGTTGTTGAGCTCCAAAGTACCATTGCCTCTATGTTAGAGACTCTACCATCTTTATGCCCAAAAATACATAAGCCATCACATAACCTTCATGGAAAAAATGCTTTGCCCCTCCTAGATACTCTACAAGCACGTCTATCAAGTATGGACCAATATACATTGTACAAGTGTATCCAACTACATACATCACATTGATAACCATTCCTTTCCACATAGAAAGCAAAATGGTTCTTTCCATTTATGGGGATCCAATATCTTTTTCTCCCACATTTTTGTGAGTGCACCAGTTCATCTGAAGAACCATGTATGACTCTTGGGCACTATCCATACCTATAACTTTTGGGACATCATAAATCTCTAGAGGCTTCTTGTATCCCATAGAAAATAAGGGGTTGAGCCAATAGAATGTCATTAGGCTCCAAATACTGACTATAGGAAGAGAACTCAATTGATTGAATTTAATTTCAATCTTATGTAGGAGTGGTTGCTCAAATTCTTTTGTTGAATGATGAGAAACAATAGTGCTACTTATTCTACCTCTAAGTGCAATATATAACAGAATTTTGTAGAGGGGAACATGCACAACATTCACATAGACCCTGTAAGGAAATTTTTTGTTTTTTCTCCTACAAAAATTATGTCCATGAATAGAATAGTACCATGGAGTAAGAATGAAAAAGTCCACCAAAGCTTGAATAGGATTGATACCTTGTTTTCTATTGTTTCTTCTAGAGAAGCCATGACACACAGACCCACAAGGACTCATTTAATTGCTTGGGTAATGTTAATATCTCCTCCCATGAAAAATAAGCTACCTTTTGTATCCAAATCGTGCACCAAGCACCATAATCTAGCCAAAGCATAAGCCATGAAAAGGGCCAAGCAACAACCCAAAGTTAATTTGTACAAGTACCCACATTATATTTTCTAGTAGAAAATTCTTCTCCTTCTGGGTGTCCATTCATCAATACCAAGTTGCATGATTTAGTGTAATAGTTAAGTCTAAAGAGATCTAAAATTCAGTTGAGAATGAATAAGCCAAAAAAAATCAAATAAAAATGAGGGTGATGCCACAAAGATCAGAGTAGAAGGGCTTCATAGCTCTTGGTTATGATGAAAATAGTAGTTTCATCTGCTTCAAGACTAATAACCTGAAAATCATATATATCCAGCTTGTTGGCACCCAAAAAAACTAGTTCCCAAACATGCATCTTTTGCCCCAAATCCATCAAGAAATCTTGGCTTGTGCCTTTGTTCCTTGAAACCCATCATTTACACCCAATTTGAGATATTTTCTATGGGTTTCTTTTAGAAAAAATCTAAGTATAGTCCCCCCAAGTCTCATTATTTTTTCTCCTTTGAAATCCTTCTAAGTGTTGGCCTTTGTCAGTGAATTAGTTGGTTCACGAACTGTCAATTTCGCTGGCAACAGTTCACCAATTCATGTTTTTGCTGATAGTCTGGATTGGCCCAAGAAAATGGAAGATTTTTCTAAGGCAAGAGAGAAAAGAGGCAATCCTTTGTTAGCAAATCAGTTGGTTCGCGAACAATAAGGTTGTCAACAAGTTGGTTCACCGGCAGCGTGGATCACCGATAAGGGCAAAGGAAGTTGAGTTGAAGAAGTAGAAAAACAAAGAGCAGGTAAAGTCTTTAGTCGACAGAGGCTTTGGTTCACAAACTCTATAGTTCATCGATAGAAAAGGGCTCCACCAAGAAAAAATAAGGAAAAGATGGAGAAAAAGGTTAAGTAAGGCTTCATCGAAGAAAGGTTGAGTTCGTGAACCGTTGGGTTTGTTAATGACCAAGTTCACTGCGAGGATGATTTGATTATAACGAAAAGGGGCAACAAGGAAAGATAAAGTGCAAAGGATGGATAAGTAAAGAGAGAAACAAGGGGATGATTCCATGGTTAGTGAAAAGGACAATTTGCCGACAAAGGGAGAAATAGAGATAAAAGAAAGAAGGCAAAAGGGATAAACCAAAGATAGTTCATTGCGGGGAAGATTTGCCAATAAAGGAGAAGAAGGCCGATAAAAAAGAAGAAAGAGGGGATGAAGTGGATGGTTTGCCAACTTCATTTTTTTCCAATAAGTCAAATAGGGTCAATGGATGAAGAAAAGTGCCCAATGCAAAAATGGAGATAAATCTAAATTCATATGGCTTGATAAGTCAAAAAATGAAAGATGGAGATCCAGAGGCAGAATTCCAAAATTCTTTAGGGTTAACAAAGTATAGCAAGATTCAAAGGGTGCCTGTAAGGGAAAATCAAGGACAACATTTTTAAAGTGTCGTAAAATCTTCTAAAGGATGCATTTTCTTGGATACCTAAAATTGCACCATGATTGCAGGATAAAATAGGTAGATTGGTACCCATCAATTAATATTATAGGCCAAGGTCATACATGTGGTTGAAATAGTGAAGGTCTTCAATGCACCAGTACACAAGGAAGACAGAGTGGATAAAATAGATATTGCAGGTACTAAGATATGGATTCAACCTTCCCTCATTAATGCTCCAGGTACCTAAGGTGTGTGGGCAATCTTCCTTGTAGGTTTTCAGGCATATCAAGGTATGGACATTATTCCAATCATGCAAATTTTCTGACGAAGCCATGGGCTAGATTTAATGCAACATGGGCACACGAAGTTGCATGGTAACATAATGCTATTTATGCATATTTCATAGATGTTTAAGTGGTTGGTCAAATGCTTAAGATCTGATAGAGGAGGAGAATTTACTTCAAATGAATTTGAAAAGTTTTGTGAAGATCATGGTATTAGAAGACATCTGTCTGCTCCTAGAACCCCTCAACAGAATGGGGTCGTGGAGAGGAAGAATAGGACTGTGCAAGAGATGGCTAGGGCAATGTTGAAAGATGTAGATCTACCTGACATGTATTGGAAGGAAGTAGTTCACACTATTGTCTACCTGCTTAATAGAGTACAGTTGAAGGCCAATGACACTAAGACCCCTTATGAGATTTGGTATGGAAGACCTCCCACTGTCAGATATTTCAAGATCTTTGGTAGCAAATGTTACATTAGGAGAGATGAAGAAGACCTTGGAAAGTTTGATTCAAGGTGTGATGAAGAGATTTTTCTTGGTTACTCAACTAAAAGCAAGGCCTATAGATGCTACAACAAGAGACTGTGAAAGATCATTGAAAGTACCAATGTTAAGATAGATGAAGATTTATATTAGATCTCACAAGGACCAGAGGATTGTGGATCTGATATACCTCCCTACATTAAAGAAGAAGAAGAAGAGGATAAAGAAGAGAAGGAACAAGAATCAAAGCAGATCCCTAAGACTCCAACAAAGTATGTTTAGAGAAATCACTCAATAGATCAAATCATTAGGGATAAGAATGAAGGTGTGCAAACTAGGAGAAGGTTTGCAAAAGCAAGTGAGTAAGTGAATTTGTGCTTATTGTCAAAGGTAGAGCCTAAAACCTTTGCTGATGCTAGCAAATATGATGGATGGTTGGAGGGAATGGAAGAAGAATTGAATCAAATAGAAATGAATTAGACATGGGGATCGGTTCCCAGACCAGCTAATAAGAATGTTATAGGAACAAATTGGGTGTTCCAAAACAAGCTGAATGAAGATGGTGAAGTTGTGAGGAACAAAGCAAGGTTGGTGTGTAAGGGTTATTCACAAGTTGAAGGTATTGATTTTTAGGAGACTTTTGCTTTGGTAGCTAGGATGGAGGCAATCAATATGTTTCTTGCCTTTGCTGCCCACAAGAACTTCAAGGTCTTTCAGATGGATGTCAAGTCAACTTTCTTGAATGGTGATTTAGAGGAAGAGGTCTACATTGAGCAACCAGATCATTTCCAGCTATCAAAAGATCCAGATATGGTGTGCAGACTTAGAAAGCTTTGTATGGATTCAAGCAAGCTCCTAGAGCTTGGTATGCTCAGTTGGATAAGTACTTACTTCAGCAAGGTTTCAAGAAAGGTACTACAAATCTAGTAATCTTTACATTAAGGAAGAGGGAGACAAGATTTTGATAGTTGTTGTAAATGTCGATGACATTATCTTTGGTGGAGATGATGATATGTGTAAGAGGTTTGCAGAAGAGATGCAGAAAGAGTTTGAAATGTCTATGATTGGTGATATGTCTTTCTTCCTTGGGCTTCATATTGTTAAGCTAGATGATGGTATCATTGTCTCATAGGATAAGTATGTTAGGGAGATGTTGAAGAAATTTGGTATGGAAGATTCCAAACTAGTAATTTCTCCTATGGTTACTAGTTGTCAATTGAGCAAGACTGATGAGTCACCTAAGCTTGATCAGACTCTTTATAGATATATGATTGAAGGATTATTGTACTTGACTACTTTTGATATCATGCATGTACTATGTTTGGTTTCCAGATATCAAGTTGATCCTAAGCAAACTCATGAGAAGGCAGTGAAAAGAATATTCAGATATTTGAAAGGAACTCCAGATTATGGCTTATGGTATCCAAAAGGTAATGAATTTAATCTAAGTGCTTACATTGATGTTGACTGGGCTACTTGTGTTGATGATAGAAGAAGTATAAGTGGTGGTGCTTTCTTTTTAGGAAGCAGAATGGTTTCATGGCATAGTAAGAAACAAGATTCAATATCTTTATCAACTACAGAGGCAAAGTATATTGCTGCAACATCTTGTTGTACTCAAGTGTTGTGGATGAAGCAAACATTGAAGGATATCAAGATACAATATGATGAGCCTATTCCTATTTTGTGTGATAATACAAGTGCTGTCAATATTTACAAGAATCCAGGGATGCATTCCAGAACCAAGCATATATCAATCAGGTATTACCTTTTGAGAGAGAAGGTTGTAGATAAAGAAGTGAAGTTAGAATATGTTCCAACAAAAGATCATATTGCAGATATTTTCATGAAGGCTCTTGTAAAGGACACTTTTAAGTATCTCCAGTAGAATTTAGGGGTAATTGCCCCTCCTTCTAACTAGGTACATGGTTTGTGTATCTGTCTAGGGGGAGTAATTCATGCTATATCCTTTTCCTAGACTAATGGTGGCTACCTCTCAGGGGGAGAGGGTAGTGCTTGTTGCTGACAAGGGGAGAAGGTTGAAAAATAGATGTTGTTGCCTTTTGTCCTTGATGTCAAAGTGGGAGAATGAGTAGTTGTGTGTTGCCATCAATGCTAAAGGGGGAGATTGTTGCACATATGTCACCTAAGGTTGTGATGTGGTTGTCATTGATGTCAACACTTAGTTTGGGTTGTCATTGATGCTTGTTGATGGTATACTATGATAATGTGGTAACAGTGATGTTGTTGATGTTCATGGTTGGATGTCATGCCTTGTTTAATGTAGTATTGAATATGCTGATATATTAAGATGGGAATTAGAAGCACTTGTCAGTAGAGATGATATCAAGATGATATATTAAGATAGAAATTAGAAGCACTTGTCAGCAAAGATGATATCAAGATGATATATTAATATGGGAATTAGAAGCACTTGTCAGCAAAGATGACATCAAGATGATATATTAAGATAGGAATTAGAAGCATCAAAATGAGGATTAGAAGTAATGTTGATTTTGGAGAGTTGTTGTTAATGGTTTGTAGCATGTTGTATGCTCTTTCTTGTTGTTCCTAAAGAAGTATGTGTTGCTACAAGGAGGGTCTGGTCTCCGGATGTTGATGAAGGTTTCTGCTAGAAGGTTCTACATTCAAAGTTTCATAACACTTGTTCCTCCGTAGAGAAATTTGTAAGTGACAGAGTGTAGGATTGCACTGTCCAGTGGCTAGTTTCTGTGTTTGTTGGCTTACGGATGTTTCAGTTGTGAATTGGCTGGTGGAGAATGTTCATGAGGGTCATGTGATGTTTCTTGTTTCTCTGCAAGATGTTTTTTGGTTTCTTTGAAATAGGCTATAGTCCAGAATAAAGGTGTTGTTGGTTTATGCTTTTCCCTAGTAAAGTGATGTTGAAGGCTTGTTGGAATGCTCTACATTCCTCTGAAAGTAAAGATTTATCCATGCGGTTTTGGGGACATGTTCAAGGATGTTCAATGCATGCTACTTTGCAGTATCAAGTGATTTGGTGGTCTGGAAGTTCAAGTTTTCATATGATAGTGTGCTACAGGTAGTTCTGGATCTCTAATTGTTCTCAAAACATATGTTGGAGGTGTGTACTATAAAATTCTTCTTGTGCGGAGTTCAAGGAGTGTATGGAGATGTTGTGTGGGTCATGTCGACTCATCTGGGAGAAGAACAAGTAATGATCAATCATCCATGAGTACCGCCAAGGTGTAATGGCTGATGTACTACAAGCTCCATCTTTTATTACTTAAGGACAACCTAATTCAATTGTGTGAAGCATGTGGATTTATTATTTGAAGGGTGATGATGTGAAGGATGTTTAGGACCAGGTTAAGCATGTGTTGGAATCCACAAGACGTGTTCCTCTTCCTAGTGTTGCATGTAGTTCATTTTAGGGCTTGCCCTCTACATGTTTCATGTTGTTTGATCTCTAGCTGACTTGTAAATGTAATATTCTTGTTGTCTTTGGCCAACTTGTAATGTAGTCAATGTAATATCATGTATATATTGTAAACCTAGTTGATCTAGGTGAGGTATGATTGCGAATGTGAATGTGAGGAGTAGAATATGAGTGTGTAATGCATTATGATGTGTGACTCAAAGAGAAAGAGAAGAAGTAATAGGTCTTGTCCTGATTCATCTTGAAGACTTTTATAAGACAAGAGGGAAGTGAAGAGTGTGCCTAAATGATTCAATTATCAAAATAAAAGTAAAAAGGGAGAATTGCAATCATCAAAAGGAGTGAGCTTCATTTTCAGTTTCAGACAGTAGAAGGACTGTCATGCTATAATCTTTCTTGAGTTTATTCTAAGTTTAGGGAGTAGTTGCTTCCTTGGGTTGTAGCCCTAAAATAAAGTCTGCAGGGAGTTGTAGCTTTCTTGGGAGTGACCCTAAACTAGTCTGCAGGGAGTTGTAGCTTCCTTAGGATTGACCCTAAAACCATTCTTTAGGGAGTAGTTGCTTCCTTGGGTTGTAGCCCTAAAACAAAGTCTGCAGGGAGTTGTAGCTTCCTTGGGAGTGACCCTAAAACTAGTCTGCAAGGAGTTGTAGCTTCCTTAGGAGTGCCCTAAAACCATTCTTCAGGGAGTAGTTGCTTCCTTGGGTTGTAGCCCTAAACAAAGTTATAATTTTGAGCTTCATATATTGTGAGTTAATCCTCATTGCATAGTTTTTCCGCTTTTGGGGTTTTCCATGTACATTTGGTGTTATGTGATGTGCATTGTGTTGATATCTTATGTGTTTGCTAATGTTGTAATGTTTAAGTTTTAATCTGTTCCAGAGGGTTTGAGATTTGTTTGAATACTGATTCACCCTCCTCTCAATATTAGGTGTGTTCAACAACATTGCCTCCCATGTGGTGGCTTGGAAGGAAATGCCTGAGAGGCATATTGTAATAGGGGATCCATTTCATGTTGCAAAACCACTACTAGGCGGTGCCAGATCATCTTTGGTCGAGGGTTTCAAAAGGTTGATTCAATAATTTGAAGCTATGATCTAGTTTCAAGGTATTCTATGGTTGCAGATTTGTCCAATAGACATTCATCACCCTTTCCAATGCTAGCAACAGACCATCGGTCAAAATTAGGGTGAAATCATAACATTGGAGATTCTGTGGCGCCTTAGTCCCCATCCAACTCCTCTACAACAAGTGGACTTGTATAGAGAAGTTGTGAAGGGCAAGAAAAGACCGATCCAAACTTGATCCTGCATACAAGGCACTTGGAAGGTTATTCTCCCCTACCTTAAACATATGTGCAAGTCATGTTTTACGCTGCCCTGCAACCTTGGTCGCTCCTGTCTGGCATTTCTCTTCCATTTTGGCCACCCCAGCATATTTTTAGGGATTTCTACCCTAATCTGCCCCTGCTCTATTTCTCCCTAATTTTGGGCTTGACAAATATTTTTGCCTAATTTGTTTTGTTTTGAAAAGGGCATTTAAAATTATGTCTTTTTAGAATTAAAAAAACAACCAAATTTTATTTTGTCTAAAAATACTAAGGAAACAAATGCAATTTTTTTTTGGGGGGGGGGGGGCGTTTAAATTAGGGGAAAAATTGATTTAAGAGATTTTGGTTTTTTAAACCCCTTGTATCTTCACTTGTCGAAGACGGAGGGTGAGGCCCGGGTTGCCAGGAGGCCGATACCTCCTCACAATCAAAACCTTTGTAATCTTCATTCCTTGCTGACTCTAATGAGTAGTTGGAAGGCTAGGTTCACTCAAGGCATAGGTATTTTTTCCAATTTCCAATGCACATGTATTAAAATAGGCCTCATTTACAGGAAATTGATTATGTAATAACTTTTGATCAATAGCTCAAAATTGAGTACCATTTTTTGAAAAAGTTTATGTTTTTTCATTTCCCACGTATTGGACCTATTTGCATTGTAAAATGCACTAAGTTCTAAAGTGCCAAAATTGGGGGGGGTCTAAAAGATTGAATTAGTGGGGTGTATAGAATTGTGCCAAGTAGACTTCTGAGTCATGTCAAGAGCACTTCCTTGAGTCCAACTTCTTTTCATATTTTCAGTTAAGGGGGGTAATCAAGCAATTTGGGGGTCACACGCTTATTCTATAAATTAATTGCTTAATCATGTATCCAAACTACTAGAAAAGAACATGTGATTGCTACAGAAAGAAAAGGCACACTATTAAAAACTGCATGTTTAAAAAAAATGATGATTTGACAATGCTCTATGAGCTTCATCAGTCACAAAAACTTTGCATTGCCAATGGCATTAGTCTACCAAATTCTTGTAAACCAACAATTGTAGAAACATCTCCATCCACTGTTGCTTCATCATATTTCAGAGTCGCTTCTTCAAGAGCTTCTAGTACTTCCTTGTATTAGGATAAATATATCAGTCTTCCTAGCATTGCTGATTGGGACATATTTCTGGACATTTGACATTATTTGTCTATTTGTAGAGTCCCGCATTGCTGATTTGGAAGCACACATTAAGGACATCAATCTTCTCTTTGATGACAGTTTTGATGAAGCTGCATCACCATTATCTTCTTTAGATATTCATGCTCTACATTTGTCTATGCATGGTTCTAGACTCTTATCATCTTCATCTATTAGACATGCACCTGATATGATTATTGCATCCTTCGATATCAACATGGGGACACCTGAGCATTCTTCAAAATCAAAATGGGCATCATCATCCTTGGATCAGCTTTAGCATGATTCAGGAACATACATACATCTTCCTGCACATTCTTATTTCAAGTGGGGAGATATCTTGCATCTATAGTTGGTGTCATTTCTTCCCAAGGGGAGGAACATTGTTCGACGTTCTTGATCTACATCTACATCCTTTGTCGAGCATCTAGCCTCACTGCAGTAGGACACATATTATGGGGGGTCTCATAGACCTTCTATCATTTTCTCTCCTATGGAGGGAAACATTTATTGTACTTAGTGAAAGAAGTAGTACTTTTCACTTGTATAATTTTCATGCATCTTTTTTCTCTTTTGGAGGGTAGTTTTTTGCACAAGTTTTTATACCTTTTTGTTAGAAATTAATGTTAGTGCTCACATATATTAGAATAATAATGTGTGAGGTAAGGTGAGTTGTAGTAACAACTCACGTATGGGTGTTACATCATTAGATTTGTTAGTGTGTTAGTTAAAATAATATGTGTGAAGAATTAAATTAGTGTGTTTGCATTATGAGTTGTTAGAACAACTCGTCTATGTATAGGAGTAGTTTGAGGAGATATAACAACTCTCTTATAATATAGGTTATGAAAAAATCCTATATATATGTTTGTAATTTGTATCATTTCTTGAGTGAAGAAAATGATATAATATTACTTGTGTGCTAAAATTTCTCCACTTCATGAGAGATTACTTTGTACATAGGTACCTCACCAAGTCTAGTAGTCGGGACCTATCTCTTCTTGTACCCACCTTAGCTATGCTTAAGGGGGGAGTTAGTGCAAAACTTTAATATTACTTACTTAGCCAATGCAATATATTTGCACATGGCTTTAATCCACCTTAGGTGGTTATGTGTCGACTTGGAGAGTCCATTAAACTTATTTAAGATACATGTTGACACTCCACCACTTGGTGGAGAAGGATTGCCACCACTAGTGGAGTGTTGGAGTCGACTCCTAATTTGACCCAACCTTCTCACATATATTTATATGCTTATCTCATAATCTAATCACTCCAATTTGATGCTAGCAAGTTGATTCTGTGAATTCTAATAAATATTGTGCCATTTGGGTATCGATATAAACTTAATTCATTCAACACATTGCCATATTAGTTATAATTTTTTTTTCAGTTTTCTTTACTTTTTTCTCTGAAAATATGAAACAAATTCACTGAGCATCCTACTAAAATCCTGAAGGTTATCTCGTGAGCTATGTCCCATGTTTGCGAGGTTCCCCATGTGTGTGCAAGTTAGCATGTGGATACAACATTTAAATGTAAACTTCAACATCGATAGAAAGGATGACTCAAATCAATTAAATTAAGTATTTATTTATAAATAAAAATTTGAAAGTAACAATTTCATAATTGTAAAAATTTATCACATATATCAAAAATATATAAATTTTTCTTATTCTTTTATTTATAAAAAAATCATTGAAATTTTTATAAAAGATTAAATAAAAGTAACTATAAAAACAATATTTATATAAAAACAAGGGCTGCAAGGTAACTATAGTCCCTGTCAAATGCTAGAAAGGTATGGGCAGTTCAAAGGTGGCAAAGTTGTAGTGTGGCAAAGAAAACAATGTATCTATAAAGAACCAAAACATTACATTTCCTCCTTAAAAATAATAACAAGGTAGATAAGACATTCTATTTACAATATCCATAGAACATATTTAATGGATAGCTGTGGCATCAAACATCATAAAATTTAATGGATAGTTGTGGCATTAAACATTATAAAGCAAAGTTATACTTGATAAAGTTACTGACTAAAGTCAACAAAATTGAGCCAGTCCTATGTCAAAACAGGGCAAGATGCATAGCATCAAAAAGCCAGATTTTGTCAGGTATGGTATAATATAGTTGCAAGGAGGGTGCATCGGTTAAACACCAGTAGTGGTTTGGTCAAGAGAAAATCATGTGGTTAGAGAGATCATGTAGACAGAAGCATCAAGGAAACTAAATGAGTAAACATAGTTTGTGGATCAACTCGTCAAAGTCAAGAGAATTCAACTCAAGGGTGACAACATTCTAAGTACATATGTAGTCAGATATGGTTAGATAGGTACATCAGATTTTAGTAATTTGGCTCGTTTTTGCTCCCAATGTTCAATGCAAACATTCTAACTTGCCCTAGGGACTTGACAGAATATGCAAAGTTGTAATTAGATGGAACTGAATGATAGAATATGCCATTTGAAAACTCGTGTAGAAAGAAAACCCTTTTTGAAAATGAAAAGAAGGTCGATTTGAAGTCAAATTACATTTTTTATTTGTAAGTTTTGTCGTACTCTTGCTCGAGGAGTTGTGGCTTTGCATGCTACTAAATTAAATCTCTTTCATATAGGACCAAATTATATTTTGATCCTCTAAGTTTGTTGAAACTGCTAAATTGTAATGTGTAACCTAGAAACTACTTTGTGCTAGGGCTCTTTCCAACTTATGGTACCTAATTTTTCACACAGGAATTTCTCAAAGCTATTTTGCAACCTCAAATGACATTAAAAAAATTATATTTATCTGCAAAGATCTTGCAAACAACCTTAATCTAGACATAAACAAAGATATCATGTAACTCCATGAAAATCAAAATCAATACTTTAGTCAACAACCAGACCTAACCAAGCATTAGACAAAGCCTATCACTTCCATAGCAATTGGCAACAAAAACATGAATTTTCAAGTACCAAACCAACTTCAAAAGGATAGTCTTCCTATGGTATGATCAACACTCTTCTTTAGAGAATATTGGATCAAAGCAAAGACTCAAAGCATTGGAAGCAAAAACTACAACACAGTTGATCCGGATACATTTCTCAAAATGAAACATTGTTTACCAATAGCTATCTACTTGCTAATTACCTATTCAAAACCTTATTAGTCACTGGTTAATATACTAGAACAAGTATTCATAGATATCTGAGAAGCCTAATGCAATATTCCTTAAGTATATAGTGAGGTACTTTAAGAAAGAAACCCAATTTGCCAAAACTAATAGATTCCTTATATAAAGCAAGCATATCCTTCAGAATGAAGGAAAGATGTTAGCTCAATTGTATTGTCAGAAGAACTCAACAGAGTCCTGAATGTCACTAGGCCATAAATAATTGGATCCAATTTGAAATGCTTCCAAATTCTCTAATATGCATAATAGACATATATTGGCCATGATGCTGACAACATAATACATTTAAACTGCATTAGGCTAGTGAAGGGTAATTTCAAAATGAGATATTTAAATAGAATAAAATTTAAAAACTATCTTAAAATAGACCAAAAATATGATTAAACTCACATGCATAAACCATCTTAAGATAGGGATCCTCACACTCATCTGCCAGATCTAGAAAATAAGAGTACTCCATTAACTACAACACAAAGTGTCAAAACAAATTAAGATAATCACCACACTTAAAAAATTTACAACTTTACAGCCAAACTTCAGACGTGTTATACATCAACCATCTTCTGAAGCATTGTCATGGGCTCAAAAATTATGACTGGGAGGGTAATGCATATTTAATAGTGGTTGGTTTTGGTCATGAAATTCTTGCAAATGTACAAAACCATACTTCAACTGCAAAAACAAAGCCCATGCATCTAAGGAACGATAAAATTTCATGCCTGATAATCGGCATTGTATTCTCCCCAGGCCAGAAGAAAGGGAACTACTTAGACATAGATCAACTTAATATGCAAACTACAAATAGTGTTGTTAGTAGTTATCCATGAGCTCCTCTACACAGATAATGCATCTATTTGGCAAGGCATATAAAGGTTTCTGAATACTAGCTTCTAATGCATTGACTGGAAAAAGGGTCTTAGCATCTTTGAGCACACATGACAGGATTCACATTAATCATATAACATGAAAGTACAACACATGTGCAGACCTACCTCTTAATGCCAGGCCTCACAAAATGCTTATAGTTATGGACAACTTAATCAAAATTATTAATATCTTAATTCCCATTTTCAAATCTAGGCAATCTAATTCTTTATCTTAAAAAGAAATGAATCTGAATAGTATGTGTGAAAGTGATTAAAATGTGACTGATCCTAGAGAAATTTAGATGTGAAAGTACATCACACTATCAGTTATACATGCCTTAATAAAAAATATTAACATCATACTTTCCTTCTCAAAACTAGACAATCTATTTTTCTTCTTCTTGAAATCCCAATATGTGCATAATATGTTTATGTTTATGTTATGAGCAGGGTCTATTGATCCTCTTTTCCTACTTCAGAAGTGTATCCTATTTTTCTTTGTGGATGGACCCCCATGGTGGAATGGTTAAAGCTGAAAAAGATCACATTATCCAATCCAAACCTGAATATATGAAAGATCTAGAAGATAAGCGGGGTAGAAGAGTGGTGGCTTGTATGACGATCAACCTCCTTTAAGTAGGCTGACTGAAGTTGAGGATAAAGGGACTCTTTTACTGAATCCAAGACCAAGGGCATACAAGCCACCACTTTTACTGTATGACGATCAACCTCCTTGTATAAAGGGTCTATTGATCCTCTTTTCCTGCTTCAGAAGTGTATCCTTTTTTTCTTTGTGGATGGACCCCCGTGGTGGAATGGTTAAAGCTAAAAAAGATCCCATTATCCAATCCAAAGATAAATATATGAAAGATCTGGAAGATAAGTAGGGCAGAAGAGTGGTGGCTTGTATGACGATCAACCTCCTTTAGGAAAAATATAACATCTCCTGTGAATGAACTTCAAGAAGACATACCTCCCAACAAAAAAAAACTAATTTTTTTTAGGATTTTGGTGGTAAATCTTCATCAGTTAATGACAATAGGACACATTGTTTCCATGCAAGGGTTTGATGCTACCAAGAAGCATTTCAGGGTAACTTTGAAGCCCATGATTACGGATCCAATGATTCTCAAGTAGCTAGCAACTACTACTAGTTGTTTGCATATGGAGATAGATGGTGGTGGTTGTTGGAAATAATTCTTCTTTTAAGATGAATTGGTAGGCAGCTTGTTTAGGTCATTGCCATGTGGGACACCAATTTGGTCTATGAGACCTCCCATGTGGAAACCCAAGAGGTAATCATTTTCCATTTAATATATATCTATATATATATATATTGATCAAACTTTGTACTTGTGGGACTTGACCTCATGACAAAACTCATTTCTAAACTCAAACTTGCCAATCCAATTACACCCATAGTACCTCATTTAAATGACAATAACTTTGAAATTTCACATGAAAAGATTTCAGTGCCATGATTTTTATCCATGATTAAATACAAAAAGACCAAATCGTTGTGGACAAAATCATTCGATTGCCAATAGCTCATTCAAGCTTGCATATGTTTCAAGTGTGACTAAGGCTTGAGCTCTGATACTGTTATGCAATATGATGAAGATTAGGGGCAACAGTTTGGACTTTGGATACCATGTCTTCAGATGTTATCTATAAACTTTACCATGTATGTTTGTGGTTTCAGTTGATTGCTTAATGGTGAGGAATACTGTCATTTTTTAGATCTTGTTTCCAAAGTTCCTCTGCTTAGTAGTTATGGTATCACTCTATTAGATATTCATATTCTAAGCCTTTGAATAGTGGGTTAGGTTTTGGGTTTTGAAATTTAGATGGTGGCTTGTATCTCTGATTTTTCAATTTTGATGTCTGCACATAAAATGAAATGTTTTTACTCCTCCATAGTTTGAATTTTTATTTATTTATTTGGAATTGTTGAGGATTAGGACTCAAAAGAACACCAAACATCCAAGTTACTACCCTGACCACTAGAGATAATGAGCTACCTTCCCTATCCATAGATATCTAGTAGGTAGATTCATACTGGTCACTCAGATGACCTAGGAACACTCCACATTACAGGAGGAATCACCCTAGCCCTGCAAAGAGTAGGCCTAGGTTCCTAATAGTCCCCCCTCTGTCTAACTAGAAGAAGAATTTGTCCATAAAGCTAAGCCCTATAGACTACAAAAATAAATAATAATGTCTATGTTGTTATCTTTATAGAAACTGAATTGGATGCAACGAGGAAACTTTGTTTGTACCCCAAAACATAAATGTCTGCTAGAGCGAATGATGGGTGCAACCATTCATTCAATTCTAGGCCTTTGAAGGGTGCTTTACCCCCTACATACCATGTTCCCCCAAATACCCTGCAACCAAGAAAGCTTGAAGTTACCTTCTTGTTGTCATGTAGCAAGAAACATAATTTGAAACAATAATCAGTCTCAAATTGTAGTTTTTGTTAGAATTTTTATGCTTGGGGTGACCACATAGCTTATCATCAATTCAATACAGTGGCTAATATACCTTATATTTTGAACATCTGTGGCCTGGGATATATATGGCTCTGGCCTTGCCCCTATGTCATATTTAGTTTTGTTCAACAATTTCTCTATACATTTGACAAAAATAGTGAGAATTACAATTTAGTATGTAATGCGTGCAACATCAGCTAATTGCAAGCTGAAAAAATTAATTTCAAATTTTCAAAGGTATGTTGAATGATATTTCAAATAACATCCCAATTCATCGTTTATTATACATGGTTATAACTTACCCATATTCACATAGGGAACAATATATCTATAAGACATAGAATTCACTAATCTTTTACCTACTACACAATATACAATGATATTAAATGAGTATGTATGAAATCTGATAGAGTGGTATTTCTGACCTTAGACAAGATCAGGTTCTATAAAATTAAAATAAGTGCTCACGAAAATAAAACAGACATCCATAAAACACTAATCCATAGATCTCAAGAGATCAGAATACACTATCCCTCATTCAATAACAAACAGGCACAAAGTAGTGAAGTATATTATGAACAAAAAACCAAACTCAAAATAAAAAATATGCACTTCATTTTTTATTTTTGGAGAAAAAAATTCCAAAATTGAAATAAAAAAATTAGCAATGGTGAGACCTAAAAAATTTAATGTCTCTGCCACATGCATTGTACTTTAGAAATAAAATCATAAAGAATGAAGCTATTAGAAAATACCTTTGCAATGAGACATTCACTTGAAGTGCAAAATTTCCCCGATGTCACTGGTAAAAGGAATGGAGGATTGACAACCCAAATATGCATATCGCTGAATAGGTGTTCTCCCTTTTAAGATAGGAAGCTCATCAAATCCCAATGAAATATACTTGTAATTTCAATTTGCCCACTGGTATGTGCAAGCCAGACCATTATCATGATCTATTTCTTCAACCACCCATTTGGGCAAAAGAATACTAACCAATTCAACCATAACAAAAAATATAGATCAAAATCTTGAATTGTTTTCAGAAAAATAAAAATTCCACAATAAAATAAAGGTTTCCACATTGAAAAAGTGAAAGAAATTTTGGTACTAGTACTTATGTGATACAATCTCCAACATTTCTTCCACTTCGATGGAATGACATAATAGCCTACACCCTTAATCCATGTTTTTTTGCCATTTCAAGAAGCTCTCTGTAACCAGACCAATTGTATTGCCCGGGGGCCTCTTGTTCAACAAGTCCCCACCAAATGTCCATCATAATTCCCTCACCAACACTCTTTAAAGCCTGAAAATTGGCATTCATCACCTTTCATCTATTGGCAAAACATTTACATTAATCCATTCTGCAAATAAACATTTTTTCACCCCTTTTTGAAAAGCTCCCAACCCAGGAGGTTGAGACACCTATTTTCGATGAGCCCTAAGCATAGACAACTGCACCCATAGGTGCCCTGCACAAAAACCTCTAGTCCCAACGAGACACATTGTCTCTAGAAAGGAAAACACGTGCCCTCTACCATAAACACTTGTAGTTAGTTAAACCCTTGAGCCCACAATGACATGTCTATTTTGAAGTCATGCATAACATTAAAAATAACATGGAATTTTTTTGAAGATGGCTTTTCATTGGACAAGAAAACCCTAGCTGCCTCCTGGAAATAAAAAATGTAGGATAAAATATGCTTCCAATCAGGAAGTGTGAAAATGTCACCAAAAGCTCCAAAAAATTTCCAAACCTTTGCAACCTGTTTAATATTTCTGCTAAAAGATTCTGGAACAGAACAAATTCTATATCTTCAGGCCGTTAAGCACTAAAAAACTTACAAACAAATACGAGTTACACCCACTACCATATCATGACCTAATGAGTTCATGGTTGTCTCAAGGCTTTGAGAACAAAGATGTAGCACCACTTAGAGCTTTGTAGAATGTGGAGAGGATGATGTGGCTAGTCTTGACAAGAGGATTTCAGTAATCACATATTATCAATGACCTTAGGGGAGGGCAAAAGAACTATAGACTATTGACCGAAGAGAGCAAAGATTGATTCAATTGATGTTTAGCATGAAACTAAGATTTATCAAAAGGAAAATAAAAAGCTCTAATAAAATAGTAGGTAATAAGATGACATGTGTAGTCTGCTGAGAGGCAGAAAACAAGTGTGCACATTTAGAGTAAACAAAAAAGATGAATCATATCAGTATTGTGCAATATTATCACTAATTCTAAATGAGCGGAAAGCACCACAGACTATTGCTCGAGGAGAAAGATGGTTCATTTAGATGATGGTTTCCTTGAGATAAACTCTATCAAAGGAGAGAGAAAATTCTAATAAAATAGTGAGTAATAAGATGACGAGCACTAGTTTACTAAGAGAGAGAGAAAACAACTATCCATATTTGGTGGAAATGGGGAGAACCCATACAAGCATTACAGAAAATGGTCAATTAGAGGGAAAATATTGGATCCAAATATTACCGACTACTTTATGAGTTGTCGAACAAATTACCTGTACTCAACCACTGTAGGACTTGGAAGGATCTTAGAGAAGCACTTAAGAATAAATTCAGATATATATGTGTTTTGATACTTAGATTATATATAAGATTTACAAATTTCAACAACAACGAGGACAAATAATCTGTTTATACAACACAAGTTCAAAGTCACTTATATGGAAGTTGAAGGTTTGGCTTGGAGATGCTCTAAAAAAGAGATGATTTTTGAAAGGCATCTTGCCAATGGCCTAACTCACTACTTATAAAGAAGCAGTCAACAAAGTTGTTGTGAACATAACATAGCATAGCATCAAGAAATGAGCCCACTTATTTTTGATGATGATGAGATAACGAACTACATTTATTGTATTCTTATGTGAAGATATGATGATGATAAACGTGTTCAAGGAGGATGTCAAGAATACACAAAAGGATGTGCAATACATGAAAGCAACAGGGAATGACATTTATAGAAAAACTGGTAAAAGAATAACTCGTAACTCCTAAGCAAATTGTAAGCTATGTGAATCTTTCATTGAGATGTGCCCATTTAATATGAGATGCCTTATAAAGAAGCATCATAGAACTATTGCATGCAGGATTCAGGAAAGTACATTACAATTAGCAGTGGAGTTAAAAACTCAATATAGTGTAATGGACATTTCCCAATTCAACAAAGATGAAGTGTGTGAGCATGTTAAAATGATGTTGACATTTATATTTTTAGGATGAAATAACCATACCAATTTTAATGCATATAATGAGAAAGGCCTATTTTAATCTTGCATTTAACAATTATAGAGGAAGTTGTGGCAAATACCCAACTGTCATCAACTATCCCCATCTTTCCTCCTATATATTACTGATAAACTACATGTCTGGGGATCGTTCCATAATATGTATCTTGGGGTCCATGGTATACTTGGCTCCATCACGTACACCTCATTTCAGAACCAAAAACAAAAAGATGCATTTCATTTACAGTTCCATTGTGCAGATACGCAAATATTTTTGTCCAGTATGTGTGAATGAAGTGCGCTCATAAATATTGATTTTACTCCCTAATTTCTTTACTCTTATAAATTACAAATTATGAACAACAAAAACCATTCAGCAAGGTAGCCCTGCCTAATGACATGTATGGAAAACATATTTACAAGTGTGACTGATCTTATTAAGAACAATCCAAATATGAGACCTGGGGACTAATTCACCTTTGAGTTCAATATCGACACTTCAAATCTGTGGAATGAAGCTAAAAATGTGGTAAGAGGATCATAAATTACCTAGAGGCCATGAGAAGATTATTGTGATAACTATACACAAAGATTGACACTGCTGGATTGTGACCAAAATTACAAGATGTATAGGTTGACACTATGATTATTATGGTTCTGTTTAATGAAAAATGAAGGCAATAATCAAGCAAAACTTGATGCATCAAGAAAATAATGTCCCTTAAACAAGTCCTTGAATAGCTATACCACCCTTAGAGTGTTACATAAACACTACCTTCTGAACAACCATGAATGTATCTTTGGGTTGGACAAACAAATGAGATTTTTTAATAAGCTAGAATAGACATGTATAAACCCATTCTGATTTGCAATAGTTACATGTGCCACACCCACCATGGATAACCCACTTTGCTAGAATATTGTGATGTTACCCCAACTTATTGCTAGACCACAACCTAATACACAACAAATTTATCACCAAAAAAGATTCCAAGATATAGATCCACTCCAATTAAATGATAGTTCATAAGTTATTCTACTAATTCTTTGCCATAATGTTGTCTTTACATTGTGGGTGTGGTTATGTGCCCCACACCCACCCTAAAGATGATATTATGAAAAATGTTAGAAGATACAAAGTTACAAACCCCTTCCATTCAATGACAGTTAAAATGTTATGCCCATAATCCTAATGCTATCAACATCAGTAATTGAGGGTTAAATACCATAGAGCTTGAAGATACATGTGTGAATAAGCGTTATGGGCATAACATAATCAAATTTTCATATTTTCACTTGAGTGGTAAATATTTCTTTTCTATAAATCTGCTCTACTTTTCAAACAAACTGCACTTCTGCATAACTGCTCTACATCCAACTGATCATTAAGTTCGATAAATTAATTTTGATTTCCACCAAATCTCAATCTCAATCAAACCATTACATCATAAAAGAAAACAAAACTTAAATTATGATACTTGATCCAATTAGTTTTAGAAAACATACAAAACATAACACCATCCATGCTTTATCCATTTCTAGCAAATCCAACCACAAAAAAATTTCAAATTGCAACAGGACCTACTCATCCATTACACCATAAAGACATTTCAAAATGAAATCAAAGTGGGGGGAAAATTATAAAAAAAATGCATACTAAGTACCGAAGCATGCAGCACAAGCTTTGACCTTGTGACTACCAATGTGCACCACAACACCACTGTACGAATCAGTTACCAACTCCAAAATAAAATTTCCATAAAACTTTGGCTTTGTAAAGCGTAGAAATGACCTACCAGTTGCAGAAAGAAAAACTATTTCTAGCTGGTCATTCTCTCTTTTACACAGCTCACATTTCTTTCCACATTCTTTGCTCAATCTTCATCTAAAGAGGGAAAAATGTATCATCGCAGGCAGAGCTGAAGACATGAAAAAGATGTGAATCCAACCTAAAGGAAATCCTATTATTTCTAGGCAGCCTCCATATATGTCCACTAGTAAAACTCGAAATAGGCTGGCTGCCCATCATGAAAACACATCCACAGCTTCAAAAACATTGGAAATGGATCAATTTTTTTCTCTCCTCATTTTTGATTCATCAGAAGATTTTTCCTTATCTTTGCAAATTGAAAAAACCCTAAAATCCCTGCATAAAAATGGCAGGCGAATGAGAAAAATAGAAAAAATCAAAGAAAACTCCATTTTTTAAATCCATGTGCTACAGACCTTAACAAAACAAACTTTTCCTGTGTGAAACGACTGTAGATAATTTTGATAGAGTGGCAATGATGGATGCCATGCTTTTGCTCCTCTATTTTTGAACAGTTCACTCTAGCTTTTGAAGCAACACACCCCAAAACCGTCAAAAATAGAGTATATTCTTGGTTTTGTAGCATTGAGAAATGGGTACCTGAGTGAGGATGCCTTTGATGTTGTCTGAGAAGCGGAGGGGTTACCACCCAACGTAGCCAACAATACAGCTGCCACAATTTTCATACATAACTTTCTGCAAACACCACCACAATTCTTTCAACTGCCCTGTTAGGCATCTGTGCAAAATGTAGAGACATCGACACTTGGCATGTGAAATGTTTTATAGAATGCCAATGCAATTGCCCTAGTAGAGCCATGCAGTATAAATCTTTGCCATGTGTCTAACCTCTGCAAAAACCCCTCTAGCTAACAATAATGAATTTTTCATTCTCTTGCAAATAAAAAACCCCAGGTTTATATGGGGGCCAATCATCATGCAAGAAAGTGGTGCAACATTCATGAGATTAAAAATAAAAAACCTCAGGTTTATTTGGTGGCCAATCATAATGCAGGAAAGTGGTGGTGCTGGGAGGAAAAACAAAACGAGACTATAATTCACAGTTTAATTTTTTTGGCCTGCATGATTCCCGAGGAGAAGAAATACAGATTTAGAGAGATGAAAACTACAGTCTCCTGCTTATGACAGGGACTAATAATATTACAATAAAATACTTCAATCAAATTACTATTAAAGATAGGATAGTTCCACCATCCATGTAGTGAATTATAAAAGAACTTTTAGGAGGAAATTGTGTGTGACTATTTTACATCGAAGAAAACACAATTTTCAGGTAACTTTATTTACTTCAAAGGGAAACATGATCACGAACAAAATGATATTTTTAAGTGCTGCTAGTCTATCTTAATTCATAGGTAATACCAATAAAACAATATTAATTTAGTACAGGCTGCCATAAACATTTGAAAGTCTCCACAAGTCTCTCCACATCTCCGCTCACAATATATGCTCTTTCTACTTCAAATGAAGGGATTGTGAAATCCTCCATTGATGTGAACTCCCAAAGCGAAGAGAATGATATTACATCTACTCGATACACCTTTGTTCTGTGCCACCACGAACCTTGTGAGAACAGAGCTGTCTATATCCATTTACCCTCCTCCACCTCTATCCTAGATATTCAGCATTATCACCCAGTAACGAAAATTCCATTTTTGGAGATTCACAATTTATAACAAAACATACCAAAATTCCATGGGCATTGGCATTGATATTCTAGTTATCATTTGAGTCAATGACAGAGAGATAGGTAAACACAAAGTTTACAAATTGATGTAGGCAAACCTCAGACCTGCAATTTTTTCATCACATTCTTGAGCTGTAGAGAAACTAAAAAAAACCAAGAATTAGGAAAATCAAAGAAAACAAAACACTGGTTAATCTTTTCATTAATTCTCTGGCTGAAGATTTTACATTCTTTTCCAGAAAAAAAAAAATTGACTCCAACAACAGCAACCGATCCCCTTTATTCCAAATTTCCCCCCTAAACTTCCTCCTATGGGGAAGGCAACCACTAGTTAACTAAAACAATTAAGCCTAATTTTACTCCTACATAACTCACCCAGCTAACACTAAGACTAAACAGAACATGACTTAGTAAAGCTAAAAGTGACTAGACCAAACATCTGGAAGAGCTGGCACTAAATCTCTAGTCAAACTTTGAATGACTGAAACAATCATTCCTAACTAAACGCAGCTGCACTAGGACAACTGTTACACAGAATGCTCTACATCATCCTCCCCTTGTCTAGAGAGGCTTGAACATTTCAGTCCTTTCACGTCTGGTTCAAGAATGGGGTTAGCTTGGTTGTACTTAAACAAGTATGCTTCTGAAACCCAAGAGTTATAAGAATTAGGAAGACCTTGCCACTTAAAAAAATATAGTTTGTAAGAGCTAGATCGAGTAACCACCAATTTGGTATCCAACACTCGTTCAATCTGCTCTCTTTTCTTCCTTGGGAGGAGTTTGGTCCCATTGTCATTCTCTTGCTCCATCTGCTCATTGTCTATTTGTCCATCACAATTTCCATCGGAATAAGAATATAAGTCAACAACATTAAAGATAGGACTAATGTCCAAGTCTTTAGGCAATTCAATTTGATATTCATTATCATTTATTCTCTTGATGATTTTGCAGGGACCTATTTTCTTGGGCTTCAACTTGTTGTAGGCACCTTGGGGGTATCTTTCTTTGCATAGGTGTACCATGACCAACTCTCCTTCTTGAAAGACTTTTCCTCTGCAATGCAAATCTGCCGACTCCTTATATTGTTCATTCATGGACTGCAATTTGAGCCTAACCTGCTGATGTATTTCTTGAATATTTTCCAGAAAATCTGCAGCTTCTTGGTTATGGTGTGGACTTATTGGCAAGTCAACTAAGTCCACAATTCCTTTAGGGTTGGTATCGTATACAATTTGAAAAGGAGACTTACCTGTTGATCTATTGATGCTAGAATTATAAGCAAACTCAAATTGAGGTATCACCATGTCCCATTGTCGAGAATGATCTCCAACTAAACACCTTAGGAGGTTGCCTAGACTTCTATTAACCACCTCTGTTTGTCCGTCGGTTTGGGGATGGTACGCTGAACTGAATTGCAATTTGCTGTTCAACTTCTTCCACAATACCCGCCAAAAGTGACTTAAGAACTTGGTGTCCCTATCACTTGTTATAGTTTTTGGAACACCATGCAGCCTAACCACTTCTTTGAAAAACAAATGTGCCACGTGACTCGTATCATAAGTCTTCTTGAATGGTATAAAATGGGCCATTTTTGAAAAACAGTCCACCACTACAAACACTGAATCATTGCCTCTTTGGGTTCTTGGAAGCACCAAAATAAAATCCATAGAGATATCAACCCATGGCTCCTTTGGCACTGGTAAGGGCATGTATAACCCAGTATTTTGACTTCCTCCTTTTGCTGTTTGACACACCCTACAAGCAACAACAAACTTGTTCACATCTCTCCTCATATTAGGCCAAAAGAACTTCTCATTTACTAGTCCCAAGGTCTTATCTCTGCCAAAATGTCCACCCAAACCATTTGAGTGCATTTCCCATATTAGTTTTTCTCTACATGATCCAAGGGGAATGTAAAGTTGAGACCCCTTAAACAAGAACCCATCTAACAATATGTAGTCTTCCAATGAATGCATATTGGTATAGTTTGGATGGTTTAGAGCTGCCCAAATGCTGCCAAAATAAGGGTCATTGGAATATTCACCTTTCATCTCTTCAAAGCCAACCAATCCATGACTCATTACAGCTAATAAATGACATCTTCTACTCAAAGCATCAGCCACTACATTGCTCTTACCACTCCTATGCTGCACAACAAAAGTATAAGCTTGCAAAAAGGAAGCCCATTTAGCATGCTTATGGGACAACTTACTTTGTGAATTGATGTACTTCAAAGCCTAATTGTCATTCATCAAAACAAACTCCTTATGTAAGAGATAGTGCCTCCAATATTTTAAAGCTTGTACGACAACATAGAATTCTTTATCATAAGTGATGTACCTCTTTTTAGCTTCATTCAGTTTCTCACTGAAGAAGGCAACCAGTTTCCCCTCTTGACTTAACACTCCCCCAATAGCTACCCGTGAAGCATCACATTCAACTGTAAAAAGTTTCTCAAAATTAGGTATGGCAAGAATAGGTGCTTCTGTTACCTTCTTTTTGAGCTGTTCAAAACTAATATTTGTTGCCTTTGTCCAAGTAAAAACCTTCCCTTTTGTGCAATCTGTCAATGCTGTACTTATGCCACTAAAATTCCTGATGAATCTCTTATAAATATTTACTAAACCATAGAAGCTTCTCACCTCAGTAATACTTTAAGGAGTAGGCCACTCAAGAATAGCCTTGACCTTTTCTGGGTCCATGCTCAAGCCATCTGATGAAATAACATTGCCCAAAAATACCAACTTGTCTTTGCAAAATTCACTCTTTTCATTATTGATAAATAACCTTTCTGCTCTAAGTATATCAAGTACTATCTTCAAATGCTCTACATGCTCCTTCAAGGATTTACTAAAGATTAAGATATCATCAAAGTAGACTATAATAAATTTCTCAATATGCAATCTAAATACCTGATTCATTGTTCGCATGAAGGTAGCTGGTGCATTGGACAGTCCAAATGGCATCACCACCCACTCAAACAACCCATCTTGAGTTTTGAAAGCAGTCTTCTGTTGGCAAGAGACACTATATGGATCCATGAATGTTGTCATTGATGGCAACAAAGGTTATCCCACACATCCGCAGGACATGATGAGTCTTTACCGGAAGTCAGATTGAAGAAGTGTTGAGGTCTGGTAAGCAAGAACAAAGTAGTCAGTAAGGTCCGACAGACAGGTCCAGATCTCTCAGAAGAAGTATCTCAGTGAAGTACGGATTTGGGGAAGTCAAGAGGAGTACCTTGACTAATAGATTCCAAGGATTTAGCCTCCGGTGTTGGAAGGATGAAGAGATATGAATAGTTGAGTGTCGGGTTCCTGATTGGCAGTGTGAACAGAGGAAGAACTGACTGACAGAACATCAGACATTACTCTAGATGTGTTACTGATGATTGTAAAGGTTCTTAAGGCATAAGTTATGATTGGCTGACATGATTGATGACTTCTACAAGTATATCCTTGATCTGCATTACTTGGTATGCAAGGATTTAGCCGACAGATCAGAGTTTGAGGAAAATATTGACTATTTTGGATGCCGACTAGAAAGGTGATAAAATCACTTGTGCGGATATATATACAAGATGGATTTAGATGTGAAGTGATGTATGGTGTGTTGTGTGGAGTGAAGAAAAGAAGAAGAGTAGAGAGCAGATAGTAAGAGAGGTCCGGAATGTGACAGTACAACAACATCAAAAGAGAGAAAGAATGAAGTGCAGCAGATTAGTTTATTGAGCTTAACCGGAACTGAACCTCAGCGTGTGTGGATGCTTCTCATCAGTTCAAACATTGAGTTACCTTCCTTTTCTATAGACAATGAGTCTCTTGTAGGCAGTGAGCCTCTTGTGAGCAGTGTGCTCGAGCAGTGAGCCCTAATTGGCAAGTGCCATTTTGTATCTTCTATTCTTCTAACAGAGAATAATATCTTGGGTTAATCACCCTGTGGTTTTTCCCTTAACTGGGTTTTCCACGTCAAAATCATTGTGTCATGTGTATTGGTGTTATTTCCATTTCATGGTTATGTTTGTTTATTTAATTTAATATTGCATTAGCTGTTAAGGAAGTTCAATAAACTGAAGTAATTAAGATAACTAATTCACCCCCCCTCTCAGTTATCAACAATTGGTATCAGAGCCAAGTTCCTCCAAACAGAGCCTAACAACTTGAGGAAGATCTGGGAATTCAAATGGATATGTATGGAATGAGGCAACAACTTCAGTCTGCCCTAGATGATCTTGATCAATCTAATTCTGAAGTCAATGAACTGAAGGAGAGACTTAGACAGGTCGATGACTTCATCAAGGAACTAAGAGAAAAACTGAGTATCTCTATGAAAAAGAGAAAGGAACTACTTCAAGAATTAGCAGATCAAAGTGAAGCCAATAACACTAATGATGATCTGAATGAGAAGAACAAGTTATGCAAAAAGTTATCAAAAGAGGTCATTATGGTAAGACATGAAATGGAGTCAGGAGTCATAAAGTTCACCCAAGAAATTGAAGAGAAAAGAAAAATTGAAGATAACCTAAGGCAATCTCTCAAGGAGAAATCTGAAGACTACCACAATATGGATAGAATAATTAGGCATCTAGAATCTAATCTTGAAGAAGCTAAAGAAAAGGAAGAACAACTTGAAAATCAAATTGACACTCTCAAAAGGGATCTTCAAACAACAAATGAATATAAAGAGAAATTCAAGGTAAGCTCTGCTCAACTTGAAGTTCTTCTTGAAAGCCAAAAGAGGATAGATGACAAGCGTGGCTTGGGGTATGAAAAAGGTGAAAGCTTCGGATCTGGTCAGAAGAACTCCAGATCAAAAACTCCAAGAAACAGGCCTAGAAGACCTCTGGTAAGGCAACCAAATGCTCAAAGATATCCATCCTTCAATGGATACTGCCACAACTACAATAACTTTGGTCATAAAGCAAATCAGTGCAGGAAAAGAATGAATCAAACTATTACATCCTTCTCTGGACAGTGTTTCAATTGCAAAAGGTATGGTCACAAATCCCATGAATGTAGATATAGGCAAATGAACAATTCATTCAATGGTAGATTTTGCATGCAATAGAATGGGACATATGGCTAATTAGTGTAGATCAAGAGAATATCAATCAAATATGCAAAGAAATGTTGTTTGCTACAATTGCAATAGATCCAGTCATATTGCCAAATTCTATAGAAGCAAGAATCAGGACAAAAGAGGTCCGGTGTATCATAATCAGAATCAAGATAAAGGAAAAAGAAAAATAAATGTAGATGAAGTTCAAAATGAGATGAACAAGATTTGGATGAAGAAAAATATAGAGAATACAACGGATGGATCCGCACCAGAATCTGGTGCTGATATTCCTTCCAGAAATTAAATAGATGGGCTCTAGCTCAGGGGGAGTAACAAAAGAAAAACCAATTCCCCCAGCCAGTCAAGTGGTGCCTAAAATCAGCACATGAAAGGCTGCGGATCAAAAGGTTTTCAGAGAAACACCTAGATAAGCCATAGTAAAGATTTGAAAGATCCGCATGAAGATTTAAAGAGTCTAATCCCTTCAGATAGATCCGGTTTGACAGTCTTTCGGTAAAAGCAGGTTTCTTACAAGTTTGGTCCGGTGTGATTATAAAATTGAGACATCTTGATCTGCGGATAAATCAAATGGTTGAGGAAAGTAAGAAAGCTCATTGTTAATCTCTAAGGATAAATCTAAGCATATTACAGTGATCTGGAAAGAGATCTATTTTAGAGTAAGGAACACAGAGCAACTGGAATAACTTAAGTTGGGCATTTCTTGCAGTATGGATTTAGGGTTTTTCTTGCAAATAAAAGGGTTCATGTGCTCATCATTTGCACATTCGCATTCAAAAAGAAAGAAAGAAGAGCTCTACAACAAATTTCTTCAAACTTCTCAAGGCCAACCATTGGAGTTGATTCAATCAGCAAATCATTCAAGTTCACTCTGCGAACCGTACAAGCGCAAAAGGTATTTTCTATTATCAAATATCTCTCTGTAAATCCTTGAATGATGGCTACTCTAAATATTGTGAAGATCTCTGATAGGCCTCGCCCCAAATTCAAGAAACATCCATACAAATCCTTGGAAGTAGATCCCCTAGGAGCATTTTCTAGTGTTTCGCATGGTGTGTTGCATACAGAAGATATTAGGGTTTACATACACGTGAATATTGAAGAGTTTGGGGAATTCAAACTAAGAGACATCTATCACAAACAATTGATAGATGATGCTTTTAAACTTAAACCACAATATAAGGGCATCCAGGAGAAACATTTTGATCAGTACATTCATTTCCCCTGCTTTGAAGAAGATGAATGGGTCCGGTATGTATTGAGTAGGGTGCATGATAACTTCTTATGGCTAGACAGACCTTGCAAGATCACTAAGGAAGCAATTAGGGTAGTAACCAGTTTACACTCCTCCGAAGGGATACCTGTCCTCAAATCTATCAAAAACCAAATTGTAACTGAGGCCACCGGATCAAAATTTGATAAGAGAGCAATGACCATTGAAGATATCACTGATCTGGATATCAAGTTTGCATCTATGATAATCGGTTATAAGATATATCACTCCAACAGGGAGAACTCAGTACCCGGAACTGGAGTATATACTGCTTATGAGATGCTAAGAAAGAATGCAGAGTATGATCTCTGTGAACTCCTTCTAAGCCAATTGATGGAAAACATACAAAAGATCAAAAAGGATAAGAAGAATTCCTTTAAATATGGAGGACTGATATTGTGTCTATTTTTCTACTTCATGAATGAGATGCCCAGATCCAGTGGATGGGTATGACAAAGTAACAGACCTATAGCAATTCAAATGAGGGATTACTTGCATGAACTTGGGGATGCTAAGGCAAGGAATACAGCTCTGTGGGGTTACTTTAAGAACTTTCAAAATATAATACAAACCAAAGAAAGAATCCCTAAATCATTAGTTGAGAAATACAAAGACACAGTGTGTTTCATGGTAGACACTGATCAATGCCTAATGGAGGTAGTGGAGCCAAGGATAGTCTGGATCATGCCTATGGGGTATGAAGTTGATGAGAAAATTATGGAGTTGCATGTTCAACACATGTTAAGTCAGCCAAAGGATCCAAAGGTAGAAAAGTTTGGAACCTTTGAAGAGTTGAGTGTAAAAGTTCATGCAGAACTCAGACAATCGGAAATAAAGAGAAAAGAAAGAAAAGAGGTTGAGAACATTGCCAAAAGCTTTGGCATATCAAAAGAGGCACTTGATGCCAATAGGGAAAAGATGGAAAGAGTTGAGGAAGAGAAGAAAGAGATAGAAAAGAAAAGTGAGGAAAGCGCTCCAGTAGAAGCTTCCACCCGGACCAGATCATTAAAGAGATCTACACCTACCACTGCTAAAAGCTCAAGGGCATCAAAACCGGAAGCAAAATCATCTGGCAAAGGAGAAAAAAGAACGAAGACAAAAGCCACAAGATCTTATGCTAGTCAAAAGGATGAAGAAGAGACTGAATCTGATGAAGAGGTCAAGAAAATGAAGAAAAAGAAGAAAAGATCCAGTGAACCCTCTACCGGTCAAGACAAGGAAGAAATGGCAGAGAAATTTGTTGAAAATCCCACCTTGTCTTTAGATGATGTCATCAAATCAGTTACTGTGGATGGAAACCTTCAACCAATGGCTGAATTCTATGATGATTATAATGAAGCTGACCAAAAGATCTTGCAGGAAGCAGCGGTTAAGTATCTGAATATATATAATAAGGCTTTTATTGAAATTATATCTCTTATTCCCAAAAGCCTAGAAAAAGAGTTAGAAATAAGAAAGAATAATGCCATGGCAAAAGATCTTGAGATCTGAGAACAATTAGCCATTCAGCTATATCCTTCAATCGATTCAAAGCAAATGAATATGATCTTCAAAGATTGCAAGGATGAGTTCAGGAGCAAAGCTAGAATGAATCAACTTATGCTCAGAGAGACCGACAAAGTTGCAAAAGAGACAGAAGAGATTCTCCAGAATGTATACAAAAGATTCAACATTCTGATTATAGAGGACTTGGGTATTGATCCCTCGGCCACAAGTGTTGCAGAAGAGTCTACTGAGAAAATGGCAGAAGAAGTAATGGACACTGGTGCAGAAAAAGATAAGGACTTGGAATCCTCTACTCTGGAAGAGGAGATCCTTGAACAAGCAAACATCTCTCCTCCGGTTTCCCCTGCAGTCTCCGGATCTAAAGGAGAAGAAAGAGTAGAAGAGAAAATTAGCCAAGAAGTAGAAGTGAAGGAAAAAGAAGATGACAGTACTAAGGTTGTGGAAGGAGAGAAAGCTCCAAGAGACAGTTCTGTGACTGCAGAAGAGAAGAAGAATCTGTCTCCGACAAGAGACACTCCAAAAACTGTCAAGGACTTCTTAACAAAAGAGACTATGGAGATTGATGAACTGGAACTGCTACAAGGGCCATTTGATTTTGACTCTCTTTCTCCGGTACAAACAATGAAGATAGCCTCGTTTGCTCAAGCAAAGGCTAAAGAAAAACTCCTAAAATCTCACATGGAAGACTGTGAGCTTATAGCAGCTGCATCCGGAGTGTTAGAAAAGATTATGCCATCTTTTCAGAAGGATCCCTCAGCCTCCTCATCCGGTAATCTTAAATCTCTAGTCAATAGTGTTAGCACACATTTTGATACCCTAGAGAAGTCAGCAGAAGATAAGGTCTGAAAGGAATTTTTGACAAAAAGATTATTAGAGGTACAAGGGTTAATAACTAATGATAGGAGGAATATGAATATAGGGATAAAGAGCTTAGAAAATGCTCTTAAAGATGACGAAGAAATATACAAATTTTGTTTATCATGGTCCAAAGTAACATTGGACATTGAGAAGAAAGTAAGTGAACAGGAGGACAAACTGACAAATCTATCAAAGAATTTTGATCCTCTCTCATCTTCCATAATAAATCAAGAATGTCAGACTATTGCAGTCTTGAATGAAATCAAGAAGCTGGAGAAGGAAAAGAAAAATAGAATAAGCAGGTTGGGTGAACTCAGAGGGATAATTGTCCCTAAGTTAGAGGCCATGCATGAGGCCATAAACAAAGCTCAGATCACAGCCCAGACCAGTGATCCAACAGATCTAAAAAGGGCAGATGCATTTGCATTCCTATTGAGCGGTCATATATCAATTTTGGACAGAATGAAGCAAAGTTGGGCAACAGAATTCGTCCAATTGAAGACAACTTTTGCAGACATTCTTCAGTATATGTAAGTATGCCATATGTCTATACTTATGTGATTAAGTATAGTTGAAATTTTAAAAATTTTGGTGTGCGGACCCTACCCTTTTCCATTGATGTCAAAGGGGGAGTGAGGAGTAGTGAAAAATGAGGAATCCAGCTACGGGAAGCTCCAGAAAATGTACATAGAGACAAAGCATCAGCCAAGGGGGAGTATAGTGTAACACTTAGTCATTTTTCACTAAGTGTTGCCATCAATGCCAAAGGGGGAGATTGTTGGCAAGAGACACTATATGGATCCATGAATGTTGTCATTGATGGCAACAAAAGTTATCCCACACATCCGCAGAACATGATGAGTCTTTACCGGAAGTCAGATTGAAGAAGTGTTGAGGTCCGGTAAGCAAGAACAGAGTAGTTAGTAAGGTCTGACAGACAGGTTCGGATCTCTCAGAAGAAGTATCTCAATGAAGTATGGATTTGAGGAAGTCAAGAGGAGTACCTTGACTAATAGATTCCAAGGATTTAGCCTCCGGTGTTGGAAGGATGAAGAGATATGAATACTTGAGTGTCGGGTTCGTGATTGGTAGTGTGAACAGAGGAAGAATTGACTGGCAGAACATCAGACATTACTCCAGATGTGTTACTGATGATGGTAAAGGTTCTTAAGGCATAAGTTATGATTGGCTGACATGATTGATGACTTCTACAAGTATATCCTTGATCCGCATTACTTGGTATGCAAGGATTCGGCTAACAGATCAAAGTTTGAGGAAAATATTGACTATTCCAGATGCCGACTAGAAAGGTGATAAAATCACTTGTGCGAATATATATATACAAGATGGATTTAGATGTGAAGTGATGTATGGTGTGTTGTGTGGAGCGAAGAAAAGTAGAAGAGCAGAGAGTAGACAGTAAGAGAGGTCTAGAATGTGACAGTACAACAGCATCAAAAGAGAGCAAGAATGAAGTGCAGCAAATCAGTTTATTGAGCTTAACCAGAACTGAACCTCAGCATGTGTGGGTGCTTCTCATCAGTTCAAACATTGAGTTACCTTCCTTTTCTGTAGATAGTGAGTCTCTTGTAGGCAGTGAGCCTCTTGTGAGCAGTGTGCTCGGGCAGTGAGCCCTAATTGGCAAGTGCCATTTTGTATCTTCTATTCTTCTAACAGAAAATAATATCTTGGGTTAATCACCCTGTGGTTTTTCCCTTAACTGGGTTTTCCACGTCAAAATCATTGTGTCATGTGTATTGGTGTTATTTCCATTTCATGGTTATGTTTGTTTATTTGATTTAATATTGCATTAGCTGTTAAGGAAGTTCAATAAGCTAAAGTAATTAAGATAACTGATTCACCCCCCCTCTTAGTTATCAACATCTTCCACTCATCAACTTCTTGAATCCGAATTTGATGATAGCCACTTTTGAGGTCAATTTTGGAGAAGATCTTAGCATCGAACAAACAATCTAATAAGTCATCCATCCCGGGGAATGGATATCGATACTTCACTATGATCTTGTCAATGGCTCTGGAATCCATACAAAGTCTCCACTTCCCTCCCTTCTTAGGGGAGAGTAGAGCAGGTGTGGCACACAGACTCATACTTTCTCTCACGAATCCTTTCTCCAATAATTCTGTGACTTGTCTCCTCATCTCCTCATTCTCTAGAGGAGTCATTCTATAAGCTGGTTGATTTGGAAGTTTAGCACCAGGAATTAGATCAATTTGGTGAGTAATGCCTCTAGAGGGGGGCGAACCAGCTGGTAAATCACTTGGTGTCAAGTTTGGATATTGTTGCAGCAATTCCTACACCTCTGAAGGTATCATTTGCTGATCTGATTTCTCCTTTGCACGTGGGTATAGCAGATAACATACCTCTCCCTTAGATTCTCTTAAAAACTCTTTCCATCTTACTGTAGATAGTGACAAAGCTGTTATTTCTACCGATCCTTCTCCCTTAAAAGGCTTCAAAATATGGAGTTTTCCTCTGTGTTGTATCTCATAAGTATTTTCCCTACCATGATGGCTTACATCTCTATCAAATAGCCAAGGTCTACCCAATAACAAGTGGCAGGCATCCATTGGTGCTACATCACACAACACCTTGTCCTCATATGGACCAATTTTGAATTGAACTAAGTAAGACTGGTTCACAAGCATGCTATGATCCTTTTTTAACCAAGAAATCTTTTAAGGATTTAGTTTTGACATGCAAGCAAGGTTTAATTTTTGTACCATTTCCACACTTACCAAGTTATCTGTGGACCCTCCATCCATAATCACCTTGCACACTTTGTCCTTGCACTTGCATTGTGTTTGAAAAACACTATTTCTCCTCCAGTCAGCTTTGGTGGCTTCTTTGTCCCCAGCTACTGGCCCCTCTTGAACCAGTCCATCGTCGGTTCGGGTGTGGCTTATTTCCAACACCAACACTCCCTGTTAAGCCACACCTCTTGTGTGCTTGGGGCTCCTAGCCTGAACCTGGCTCTGATACCAAACTGATGTAGGCAAACCTCAGACTTGCAGTTTTTTCGTCACATTCTTGAGCTGTAGAGAAACTAAAAAAACCAAGAATTAGGAAAATCAAAGAAAACAAAACACTGGTTAATCTTTTCATTAATTCTCTGGCTGAAGATTTTACATTCTTTTCCAGAACAAAAAAACTGACTCCAACAACAGCAACCAATCCCCTTTATTCCAAATTTTCCCCCTAAACTTCCTCCTACGGGGAAGGCAACCACTAGTTAACTGAAACAATTAAGCCTAATTTTACTCCTACGTAACTCACCCAGCTAACACTAAGACTAAACAGAACATGACTCAACAAAACTAAAAGTGACTAGACCAAACATCTGGAAGAGCTGGCACTAAATCTCCACTAAATCTCCAGTCAGACTCTGAATGATTGAAACAGTCATTCCTAACTAAATGCAGCTGCACTGGGATAGCTGTTACACAGAATGCTCCGCATCACAAATGAACCCGCGTCAGGGACTGCCCGCTTACAAATTACAATTTCATCTGGCCATTTCTATAAATTCCATGCACAACATTCAGTCAATGCACAATCAATTGAAAATAATTAGAATTTTAAATGCTTATAAACAGTTATTACCTACATGTTCTGAATGCAACCTTCAATAGCTGATCTGCTGATTGCTGTGAGATTCACAATCCTCAATCTTTCCATGCGCTCCAAACTTTCTATTCCCGCCTCCTCCCACCTTGTTTCTACTGTTAGCCCCTCCAACACTCTGCAATGTTCCAAACCTTGTATTTTCTTAACTCTGTAGCTAATTGCAAAGACTCGGAGAGAAGCTAATTGCTCAAAACTGGGAAGCACATCCAACTCGGGGCACCAGATTATTCGCAGACATTGAATGTTTACCAGATCATCAATACCCCTTATGCTCCTCACCATTTTACACACTTGCAATCTTATTTCCTTCACGGTACTTGGTAGGACTTCTACCTCCGTTAGGTGTTTATTGAAGTCAAGGAAGAGAGTTTCAAGGCCGGGACAATAGTCCTGAGGGATGGCAATCTTGGACACTTCTGTTTTATCAAATTTATCTGCTTAAGGTTACAGAGCGAAGAAGTAAACGACTCCGCCTGGAGATCCAAATGTCTGATTGGGCACCCATAAATATCTAGTCTTTGAAGAGTATTCATCTTGCTAACTGATATTGGTAAAGATTTCACTCCTGAATCTGATATCTCTAAATACTCCAAGAGATAAAGACACCCCAGAGAATTTGGTATACATTCCAGCTTGGGACATTTCCTAATCATAAGAGCAGTCAAAGATGACAAATCTCCAAGAAATGTCGGCAAACTTGTGAGCAATGCACTCCCGATATTCATCACTCGCAACTTGATCAATTGACTAATGTTCATTGGTAGCTCCCTTAACCTGTTGATACCATCTAAATGGAGCTCTCTCAAGGACGCCTGATTTGTGATGTGACAAGGCAACTCTTGCAATTGATCGCACTTGGAAAGGTTCAAATACTCAAGCTTTGTCATGTTTTCTAGAATGTCTGACTCTAAAGTGAGTTTAGAACATCGCTGTAAGTTGAGGTATTGCAGGAGTGTGATCTCCTTAAATGAGACTGGCAACCTCCTAAATTTCTCGCAATCGGACAAATTGAGATGCCTGAGGTTTCTCAAATGGCCAAAATTGATGGGTAGTGATGATAGCTCTCAACACCCAGATAACTCCAGATGCAAAATTCTTCTGGCAGACTCCTCAGCTTGTTCCACAAGCTGTTATTGAAGACTATTCTTTTCAAATCCTTGAGATATTCTATTGACTTTGGAAATCTTTGGAACTTGTAGCATTCAGAAATAACCAATTCTCTTAACCGTACAGGAGCCTGCAGCAAATTGTTCATGAGATGGGAAGAAAGTCGGTAGGGTTTTCGATGTGTGTTAGATTATGTGACATTTTATCAGGATTCAACCGCCTAGTTTTAAGTCTACTGCCTAGTTTTTAGTCAATGAAATATATGTTGGATAACTGAAGCTTTTTCCAGATTCGATCTATTTTTTTTCTTTTTTGCCTCTTCACTGCTATGTGTAGTTTCTATTTTCTTAGTTAATTTCTCAACTAACTGAAACTAAGTAAGAAAATAGAAACTGGCAGTGAGGAGGCAAAAGGCAAAAAAAAAAAAAATAGATCCAATCTGGGAAAAGCTTCAGTTATCCAAGAATATAAATAATGAAATTCACTTTAAAAAACAATGGAGTTGATTCCTAATAAAACATCACATTAAAAAACAATATATTTATATCAATATTGAAATAAAACTTTTAAATAGTTTAGAAAGAAGATACTTACATCATTGTCTCTCTCCCACAGTTTTTCTAAGTGATGTTCTGAAAACTATTTTTCATACAATTCTAAAACCCTCAAGTTTTTCAATGAACCCAGTGACCCAAGATTGTTCTGCTCAATGTCAAACCAGCGAAGCCATACCAGCTCTTTAGATATATCACCAATTACTTGATTATAATAATCTCCTCTAGCCTGAAAAAAATTTAATCCAAGTGAAGAGGGTGCGAGGCTATTTGTGTTAACTATGAACTTCCTGCCCTGGGAACATAGAGAAAACTCCTCAACCATGCGTGTGCATCTAGTTGTTGTGGCCATTATTCCTCGAATGCCAATTCTCTTTTAAATAGAGAAAACAATGAAACCAATAAATTATTGAAACATTAAACTTACTAGATACAAGAATCAAGCAAATAGAACTAGATAAAGAAGGTTGCCATGCCATTGTTTAGTTAAACAATCAAACAAAGTATTAGACTTACCTGTGTTTCATTATGAACTTTAATAAGTTATCCGGGAAACCAAAAACGGTGGGGTGACCGTTGATTTGCAATTTCTCTTCCCAAATCTCTTAAGTGGTCATGCATTCTTATGCAGTCACTATCATCAAATTCAACTAGACATTTATTTAGAAGTCGTTCCCAACTGTGCAGACCACTCCACCCTGATCCGTCCCAGACTGCAATTGCCAAAGTTTTCTTCTCTCCAATGAAGAAACAAGCAGTATCTAAGAATATCTCCTTCTCTTCATCATCTAGGGCATCGTAACTTATTTTCAGCCTTTGGTCGATATCTTCGGGGAGTATTCTAGAGATCTTGTCTAATTGAGTTTTCTAGCAATCTTTGTCAGAGTTCCCATAAAGCTGCCCTCCAAGGACTTTGAGAGACAGCGGTAACCCATTACAATCTTTTAAGAAATTTTCAACAAGTTCATCAAATCCATGTGTTGGACAGGGTTGTAAGAAAGCATGCTGACAAAAAAAGTTGTTTGGCATGAAATGGATGCAATGGTCTCATTTTGTATATGGAAGAGATGCTTCAAGATCTAAGGACTTCAAATTCGCGGGTAGTGACCACAATTAAAGTCCCTGATCCTACCAAACCTCCCAATCCTAGGTTGTCCTTATCAGGCAATAGTGCATTCAGTTGGTCAACATGGTCCACATCATCCAGAACAACGAATGCCCAAATAGATCTCAACTTGCTTGCAAGAATTGCTTTCTCATCTTCTATACTGTCAATTGCTACATCTTTAAAACCAAGGTCCTATAGGAGTTTTTTCTATTTGTAATGCATCAAATTTTTTCTAGCAGCATCTCTAACATCTAATATAAGACTAGATTTTTCCATGGATAGGTATATATTGTTGTATAATTTTTTTGCTAGAGTAGTTTTTCCAGAACCACCCATGCCCCATATACCCACAATTTGGACATTCTGCTGGCTTTTGGCACATTCAAGAGTAGTCAATTCAAAATCTTTTACAATTTCATCTAAACCAACAAGATGTTTTGCGACTGCATATGGTACCTTTTTAATTTCTTTCAATACACAATAAACAATGTTCTTCAGCAGCCTATCCTCCTCACTAGGCATATATACAACAACGAAAGAAATGGAATAAACATCAATACCGATAAGAAAAAGACTATTGAACTAAAAGTTGAGAAATTAAGAAACTGTACAATGCAAGAGAAGATCAGTAAGAAAAGGATAAATGCTTGAGGTAGAGTATTTGGTACTTACTCCTTGTTATTAACAATGTGACCAATATTATGTGAAACATTGTAGAGCGCATTCTTCCACTCCTGGAGCTTTTTTGATGTGTATCTACCTTTCTTTCAATCCTATGAAAATGCATCCCCATAGACTCCTTTTGCATATCGGACATCATTAGGCTGAACATGGTAGAAAACAGGAACAATTTTAGTGCCTGTTTTGACCATAAATGACAGTTCTGCTAAACACCACGGGGATTGTACGTAATTCTGAGAAAATATAGCTATATGAAGCGAAGCCCTACGCATTGCTTCTTCTATTTCTCTTGGCAAGGAATCCCCCAATTCAAGCTCTTCAGAATCCAGAAAAATTCTCAGTCCCATCCCATTCAACATTCTATAAAGAGTGGTGGCTAGGGTGTGTTTTACATTAGGACCGCGATGATTAATGAATACATCATACGGCAACCTCCTCATTTGTGAAGATGATGCAGTACAAGTAGATGGAGATGGCGCAAGTCCTTGAAAAGCATTTGTAACCTCATTCAGTGGTTGACTACTAGTGGTAGATGTAGATGCCCTAGTATTGGATCGATTTGAACCTGTAGAGAAAGAAAGAAAGAGCACCAACTGAAACAAGATGAAAACAAGGTTCCCATTGAAGATGTAGCAGAAGTAGATGGAGATAGATTCTCTGAGAAGTATTTGTATTCCCAATCTCTGGTTGACCACTCTACTTAAATATCATTCACTTCAATGGTCAAACAGCCAATAGTAATTTTACATCTTATTCATAACAAAAAGTGGAAAATATTTGTCCTATTTTTATTGGCTAAAATTAACCTTTGACTGTTGAAGTGGATGATATTTAAGAATAGCCCTGATTGACACCTTGTATTACAACTAGAATTAGAAGTAGGTGCCATGGAACTGGATTTCAACTTTGACAGGAAGAAACAATAAAAGATAAACTGGTATGAAAGAAAGCTTCTTGTTGAGGAGGTGAAGTGCTAAGTATTTGTAAGAGGAGAGGAAGTACTAAGAAAGATAAGTGACCAAACTAAAGTTGAATGGCTGACAGACTTTTCTTCCATAGGGAGTTGTGTGGGCCCACTTCAAACAAGAAATCATCAAGTGGTGTAAGGAATCTTGTGCAAAACATCATGAAAAAGGTGTACACCACAACAAAGGGCTTGCTCCCTTACAATAATTAAAGAGACAACAGAATCTTAACTGTTACGATTCTAATTTTATTTCGTCGATGAAAACATGTCAAAAATGAAATTTCTCTGTAGATATGCCACGATAAATCACTTTTAAAGATTTTTTCCTTTTAGTACGGTATGGCCTAGGGGAAAAGATCCAATAGGTGAGATAGTTCCAATGGTTGAGATGGTAGCTGTGACCTTAAGGCCCAATATTTTTTGAAGTTTAGTACTAGTAGTTGTGACTTTAAGGTTGTTAGTGTTACTATAAGTACTAATAATTGAATGAAATGTGCCCTTTAGATTTAAAAAGCAACCAATCATGTGATGCCAAATCAGCGCACCATCAAAGGGGGTCTTAATTCACACCTATTGGTCTAACTTTTTTTTTTGGGAACTATTTGACACCTCAACAAAAAGCATGCTGATGTGGCATCATATTTGATGATGTGGCCCTTAAACCTTAGTTATAAGCAGGGGCATTGCCAAGTAAGCTACTGTAAAATTTTTGGAGTGATTCAAAATTATCACGTATAATTTTGAGAGGCGTGAAGTTAGGGTGCACAACTACTGGGTCCTCTCCCCTATTGCTCCATGATTGTAATGTGAAATTTGTATTATATTTATTTTGATGAAATATTTTTAAATTAATTAATATTAATAAGATTTTTGATAAAAATATGTGTGAATATTTAACCATTCATATTCACACATATTTTTATATATTTACTTCATACTCTGAAATTAGCATTTTTGTTTTAAGGTTTAATTCTATGTAGCATAAGATTAACTTAGTTCAATCCTCATAGATGTTGAAATAAATTTCAAACTTCAAATTTGAATTTCAACTTTCCCTCTCATTTGGACTAATCATTATGAGCTAACTTGATACATATTCATGTGACTTATTGGTAGGTTTTTGTATTTAGAAATATTCAATGTGCCATTAGACCACATGTTAGAAAAAGGGATAAAAAGAATCTAGAGCACACTTTAATTTTCTAAGGAGAAGGAACTCATTGCATCAAAATCATATAGGTCATCTACACACTTGTGAATCTTAGTCTTTGAATATTCACTCAAAGTTATAAGGTCATCCCACCTAGGGGTTTGACCTAGGAGAATTTGACCCTAGCAATCTAGTAGATTCCCAAACATTATTCATAAACACCATAGTCCTCACAAGGGTATTAAAATATTAGATACCAAGATGCAATTTGTTCTACATGTTAGAGCTCAATTCCATAGTAGTTCTGGTCGAACCTAAAGGGGTTTGAGATTAAAGCATAGGGAATTTTGGAACTTTTAAAACATCAAGACAATAATCAAATTGAAGACATAAAATTCAAAACATTGGCAAATGAATCTTGTACATCATTAGCTTCAATATTTCAACATTAGTTTTAGAGCTAAGTACCCCTATTCATTGCTTTTTTTTTGTATGTTTATCACAAGTTTATTGACTTAGCTCTATAATCTAGGTTATTATGCTTAATTGTTTGTATTTAACTTAATTAGCCTAAATTATTTATGTAATGCAAGTAGAAAGTATTTGTTTTTATCATATTTTGGTGAACTTGACAATACTACACCTTGTAGGTTTTGATCTTAGGGTTTATCCTTATTTCCAATTAGAATTTTAGATATGATATTATTAAGATTGTTCTTTATTTTTATCTAATTAGGGTTTAATTTCCCTTTCATGTTTGTGTTTCATAGATATATCCTTATTCTAGGGCTTTTTGTCTATAGTGTGGCTTTGCTTTCACCCACCCTATTACTGCCTCTAGGGTCTTTTTAAAATGAATATTACCTTTATTAATTTTTAAAACACTAAAAAATATAATAGTATAGTACATTCACACAAAAAATACATGTGGTAGAGAGGCACACCCACAATGTCTATACTAGACATAGTCCAAAAATAAAGATGACAAATATCAAAATGCCTAGCCCACAAATAAAAACCCTAAGAAACTAAAGTAGCACCAATAGGAGGAGGCCTTTATCATTTATTTTTCCCCAAACATCACCAGGGACTGAACTGCATCAATAGACTTCTAGCCAGTGAAAGCACCCTCTTCCTCAAGAGAGCCATGTATAGGTTACTGAACATGAATAAGAGATTTCCATCTCTAGGTGAGGAAACTTTCCATAATTTAGCTACCAGGAGCACCATGTCCATGAGAAAAGGAAGATGGTGGCCAAGAAGGATGAGACTAACCTTGGGCTACATTATCATTGTTTCCTAGAGGTTGAGAGCCCTAAGATTGACATCTATTATCTCATCTAGAAGTGTAACATCAAAAATTACACACCCTGCAATTTCACATTATGTCTTGCACCCACATGATGACCCATTCATGTAGCCTTAGCATAGGCTATCTTCCAAACATTGTGACATCTCAAAATCTAAATTGATGCTTTTCTTTTGAGCCCATTCTAAACTTCCATGCCAAATTTGGGGGCATTTTCCCTATATGAGAGTGTGACATGTACAAATGTCTACTCAATGTGCTAGCATTTTTACCATACATTGCCACAATCGATATGTTATGGATGCATAGTGCAATATCATAATGTCCACTAGCCATGCTGTAATGCCTCTCATAGATGTGCTACGATATATTGGGCATGTTTCCTCCAGAATAGTCTAGAAAATGAGTAAGTGCCTTTGATTATGTAGACACCTAAAAATGCCTTTTACCATCAAACCGACTCCCGACATCCCTAAACATATCCATTTCCCTTCTATTCAATTAATTAAATTTTTATTTAATTAATTATCCCTTCATCACCTAATTTTCCATCATTCTATCCCCAACAATTGAATTAATTTCATTAATTCAATAGTCCAAACCTTAGCCAATTGATTTAATAAATATGTAATATTTATTTGGTCAATTTCCCCCTCCTCACTAAACTTAATTAATTAGCTAAATCATGTTTAACTAATTAATTTAGCCTATTAATTGACATGTCCCTACCCTAGGCAATTAAATATCTATTATTTAATTGCCTACCCTAGCCTATCTCATCCTAGCCTTAGGATTAATTAAATACAACCTTGTTTATTTTTCTTGAACCTATCATTAAGATGGTCAAATCCAGCTTAACACCCTTCCCCACATCCTCCAAATAAAAAATTGGAATATATCCACATAAATCATTTTTTTATTTAAATATATGCCACATCACAATTAATTCCTCTTACAACCCCTTACCACCCCCATACCTCATTTATCTCCACTTATCCCCAAATAAATTTTTAATAATTCATTTTACATTCCCCATATGAATCTTTAATTCATAAATATTCCATCTCACCCATACTCGTTTAATTCACTCTTTTCCCAAAATGAATAAAAGATTCACATTTATTCATAACCCTCCATTCCTCCAAGATCAAATCTAGGTCCTCCACATCACTTTTATCCTCCACCATTGATCTTCTAAACCAATCTCCACCCTTGGATCAAAATCCCTCCAAAATCTCTATAAACACATCATCCTCCAACCCATTTTGGGATCCAATCTTCAAGTAATGTTACCATGTCCAAATGTCCATTAAGCTAGAATTGTGAGTTGCAAATTGAGATAGAGCATTTCACATTTCATTCATCCATTAGGGTATATCTCATCTGGGAGCTCTTGGGTGCAAAGCTTCATTCTCTTCTTGATGAGATTGGGTTTTTATGTCTAGGTATAACTATTTGTTTTGTTATGCATTTGGTTTGTGCTTTTAGCTTTGACTTGGTTTTCCTAATCACATTGGCATGCCCGGTGGAACCCAAAAGGTCCATATCTAATCTTTTCTTATGAGTTTTTGTGTTTAAGACACGATTTTGCAGGTCTGGCGCTATCTACTTAGTGCAGTGGCACTATCTTTAGCACATTTTGGTGCTATTTACTATTTTAGCACTATCTGACGGAGCAATTCTTCTCTTAAATCTCACTCACATGTCTGTTTTACCTATGATCTCCCTGCTATTTTTTTTTCTGTCTAGTTGCTCTTTGTTTTTGCAGGAATCTTGAATGAACAAGGGGAGGTTATGCCAAAATTTTCTTAAAAGAACAAAGCATACATTTTTGGCATTTGTCTTGTCTTGTTTTCCATTCATAGGACTAACAGGACTAACAAGCTCTTTATCTTTGGAGTTTAACCCGTTATTCTGGTTAGAAACACCTCTATTTTGTAGGACGGACACATTCAAACTCGCATTGGTGCTATTGGCACCCAGAGCGGTGCTATTTTTACTACACACCGGATTAGTTGACCACACGTGCAGCGGTGCTATCTTTAGCACACTCTAGCACTATTTCCTATTTTAGCCCTTTTTGTATATCATTGTAGCGCTATTCTCTATTTTGGCGCCTTCCATGTATGGTGTTAGTGCTATCTTGTATTCTGGCGCCTTCTGTATTATGTTCTAGTGCTATTTGTTGAAGCAATGCTATCTGTATTGTAAATCAGTGCCATTTGTCTAGAGTGCCAGGTTTTTCTGTTAGTTTTTGTCAGTAGTGCCATTTGTTGTCCGCAGTGGTGCCATTAGGTTTCTGTTTTAGCACTATTTTTAGAGACTGACTTTGTGTTCTATGCAGGGACTAACAAGTTGTTTGCAAGTCATCACCATCATTTTGTGGACACTAACAAGTTTTTGTAGGGTGTTTATATTTAGATTAGCAAACACTTCATTTGGAAATTAAAAAGAACCCTTGCATGTTAGCTTAAACAACATTTTGATTTGGTGCAATAAAAATTGATCAAACAACCAACAAACAAATCTTTGTGTGTGTGTGCCTTAGTTTAGAACAAACATTTGAATTTGATGTTCTAAAATTCACAAGTGTGTGCCAACAACTCTATCAAAACATTTTGATTTTAGGCTTTAAAAAGAACCACAAAGTGCATCAATGAACTCATTGGATTAAAAAGAACAACAATCTACATTCTTCACTCATATAAACAAGAAAATAAATCAAAATTTTGTGTGAAGTGTTTTCATGATTTTTTTTTTGTAGTGTGAAAAGTGTATGCTCTTCCCTCGCACCATTGGTGACCTTGGGAATCAAAAGCTTCTCACAGCACTTGCATAAATCACCCCCAACATAATCCAAAGAACTAAAATGAACCATGTTTAGTGTGATGCAAGCACAAAGAATACGTATGCTCTCCCCTTGCATCTTTGTATGAACTTGGGGATCAAAAGTATTTTTGTGGTTGTGTTGCTTTTGTTAATCCTTAGAGGGCCTACCACCCCACTTCGAAAGGTGGGAATGACCCAAGTGGTAACAAGCTAAAGCCAAGCTCTTTCAAGCTGCTATATAAAATAAGGTGTTTGTGACGAAAGTCATAAACAACAGGTGTTGATGTGTTATACCGACTACCAACCTCCCCCAAAACCCTCCAAGGCATAACCCTTGGAGGCTGGGAGACTCCATAACGGAGAGTAGTGTTGCCGCATGTATAACCACCTAAACGAAAGCACTTACTACGAACCTTAGTTTTAGCAATCCAAAAACCTTCTATTTGTTGATGTAGAAGGGAAACCTTTGAAGCGGCCTTGATTCATGCGGTTCTTAGCCGAGGTAGCAGGGACAATCCTAAGGTTTGGTGAGGGACAAGCCTTTATGGAAACCCAGATCTTGGTATGCATGAGAAGTGTGTGCAATTGTAAGGAGCCGGTGCTACCAAGATCCTGGAGCTACCCGTTTTGAATAGGTACAGCTAGGGGATTCAACAAATATTGTCATATCTTTGCCTTAGGTTGTGCAAAGTGCTTGTTTAACAAAATCACACATCTTTTCACAAGCAAAAATCTTGGTTATTGTGTGTTATTGTGCTTAAATTGGTTTCAAAAACTTGCCAAGAGACAATAAGAATCATTTGATCAAACATCATATCAAAACAGATCTGAACTTACCATCAAAATCTATCTTTTTTAGAGCCTCGACCAACACTGCCCTGTTTCAGCACCATCTCTGTCTGCTTTTGGTACCATTTCACCTATGGATTGGCCCTATTTATAGATTGACTTGCCTGAAACTAAGACCCATTCAGTTGTGATCTTTAGGACCTGCTATGCCATAATCCATATTCACCTTCCAAAAATCCGTCAGTACCCCATCCATTTTCCCCTCAAAATTTTCAAATCATACCTTCATTTTAACCTTAGAGAATCAATCACTATCATTGTAGGACCCTTTGCTATATCAAATCCACTCAAATTCATATCCACTCATTCTCATTGATCTTTGCATACCTTTTGGACCAAAACACAAAAAATCCTTGTCACAAGAAATCATTCCAAAATCCAAAACATATCCAAAATCTTCCCAATCAAAACACCCATCAAAAAATCATCAATCAAAAAGTCGTCATCCCTTTGAGCTAAAGCTAGCTCTAGATTTCATCATTCACATCATATTTTGCTTGGAGAGTCATTAGTCAACCTTTCAAGTGAAATAATCATCCTTCTTTGTGTAAGGTCATTAGTCTACCCCAAATAAAGAGAAACATCCATTTGTGTGACACAAATCTAGGTCTTACCTATGCTCAATTTGTTGACCATCAAATCCTTTTGAAAAATATCATCCTAATCTCTCATATCAAACATCAAAATCTCTTCCATCAAACCATTCTCAAGCAAACATCGTCCATCATCTACCTGTTGATCCAAATTTGTGCAAAAAAATCACACTACTATCCATTCTTATCACCCTTAGATTAACATCTGTTTGAAGACTTATCGATCCTTCATCACACTACTACATCTCACTACCACATCCATCTTTGGGTCCAACAATTTAATCCAAATTCTCTAAGGTCTCCATCCCCATTTCACTCCATATCCAAAATCAAATCCATACACGTGCATGCCCATAACTAGATCACAACATAAAAAGAATCAAGATATGGCAGAATCCATACAATATTAGTGCATAGGAATGCCTAACACCAACAATAACAACATACCTATCAACCAAACACACAATCTACCTACGATCTTCCAAATCCCGACATACAATCCCAATGAGAACCCCTTCCATTTCTTGCAACCACCACCACCACCACCCACCATGTCCCAAGATGATCTCGATGTCTTGAGCTTTACACAAGACACCGATAGCATGGACCTACTTGATAAAATCCTAATGTCAGATCCAAACAGATATCTTGATTATCTCGTCCAAATTGGTTCTCAACCACCCACGACCTCATCCCAACCATCCACCTCTAACATCAATCCTACCACATCCTCCCAACCATCTACATCAAACACCCAGCCATCCACATCAAGCACCCAACCTATCATCTCTCAAACATCAACACCCACCGTATCTACCTCTACCACATCTACAATTCCCACGAGTGTCTCCAATCCTACCACATCCCAACCCGTCACTACATCCACTATCACAACTAACGTAACCTCTTCCATTCCACAAATCACCTTAGGAATCCAAGGGAACCTCACACGTACAAGCGCCTCCACAAGTGTACCTCCACTCAACCCTCAAACCATAGCTTACATAAGACAAGTCTATTCACAACCACCTTACAACATGACCAACCCATCCAATGTCAACCCATCTAATGTCAATCCATCCAATCTCATGTACCTACAAAACCCCATAGCCTCATCAACACAACATAACCCCAACCCTCAAATACCCCCACATATTCTCCAACAACTCTACGCTCATCAACAACATCTTGCACAACTCAATCAAAGCACCATTCCACAATATCAAAACATGAGCTCCCAAAACCTTCAACATCAAACCCCACCTAACCTCCAACACCTCATCCATCAACAAACCTACACACCCCAACCACAACCAACACAGGATCTCACAACCATTGCACATGCCTTGATCCAAAAGGTAGATGACATGCAAACTAGGGGCAAGAACAAGCACTATTCCTTTGAGGATATTTGCCCTTATCCATTTGATCGAACATTGTACATGCCCCCTTTCCCCAAGAATTTTGAAACACCCAAATTTGACAAATACAAGGGAAAGGTAGACCCTAGGGATCATCTTAGGGAGTTCTACATCGCTTGCTTAGAAGTCTCAAACAATGATACATATCTAATGAGACTATTCCCAAGAAGCCTTAGCGATCAACCCGCTGAATGATTCGCACATCTTCCCCTAGGCATTAGGTCTTTCCCTGAGCTTGCGAAAAAATTTGTAAACCATTTCTCCTATAACTTCGAGCACAAAATATCTATGATAGACCTTTGCAACACCAAACAAAAGAATGGAGAAGCCTTCGCTTCCTTCTTGTAGAGGTGAAGCTTAGCAAGCAAACTCCCTTGGCCAATTCCTGAAAAACAACTCATCACTATGTTTGTGACCAACCTCAATCAGGAAATAGGGTTCCATTTACAAATCCTTTGTGTGTCTACCTTTGAAGAAGTCATCAACAAAGGTACTACCATTGAACAAGCCCTCATTGCGAAGGGCTCCATCAAATTGTATGACTACAAATCCAACAACAACAACAACAACAAACTCTATATCAACACCCCCAATATAAACAACAACACCAACACGCAATCAAATGACAAGCCATGCTATTGGGGGAAGAACAAGAACACTTTGAACGATGGCACCACAGATGTGGAAGCCATCTAACATGTACAAAATTAAACACCTGCACATACATCTACTGCCAATGTAAATAACCCAAGGAGGCAAACTAAGGAAAACAAACCTCGAAGGCAATTTACGCCCTTAGGGGAACCTATCGAGGATATCCTCGACATGTGTCTCAAGAAAGGTTTGATAACACTCCCACCTGTTAGACCCCGTCAAGAGAATGAGCTCAAAGCCACGTGGTACAATGAAAATGATTATTGTGACTACCACCACGTTGTGGGCCACAAAACCGCTGACTGCATGAAACTAAAGCATTATGTCCAAGATCTCATAGATCAAAATCAAGTCAGCTTTGATCAAAGCACCCAACCACCGCCAAACACCAATCTCGGAGCTTACAAGGATCCACTTCCTGACCATAATAAAGCCTTCTCATTCAATCAAGCATACAATGTCACTCCACCTCCCGCATCCTATGATTCTATCGTAGGGCGGATAGAGCCATCATCTCACCATATCAACACAATTACCATTCAAGCACAAGCACCTGATTGCACCATCACAACTCATCGTGGCCATGTATCCATCCGTACAGCCCCTACCACTGAACAAACACCTACATCCACATCAAATTCCCTACCCCCTCGTCCAACCACACATCCATCACCCACCAATCAGTACAACCTCCTAGAGCATCTAGGAAAGACCCCTACACAAATATCCATACTTGAGCTACTTCGCACATCACCCCTCCACAAAGACGTCCTCAACAAAGCACTTTTGGAAACCCAAGTTCCTGCCAACTTGAATGTGACTCAATTCCAAGCCATGGTAGGACATATCACCGCATCGCACCATCTCACATTTTCAGGAAAGGATCTTCCTGCTTCTGAACAATTACACAATGACACCTTACACATCGAAGTCCATATCCACAAGCACATCATCAAAAGAGTCTTAATAGATGGTGGCTCTGGCCTAAACATATGCACTCTTAAACTATTAAAACACTTGGGATACTCAGATGTGGTTGTAGACACCAGTGAGTTGATCACAATCAAAGGGTATGATGACACCGAATGACTATCTGAAGGCACTATCAAGCTCCCTATTCAAGTGGGACAGAAAATAATGGAAATAAAATGTCAAGTCCTTGATCTTGACCTCCCCTACAACATTCTTCTCGGCCGATCATGGATCCATGCCATGCAAGCGGTCCCATCTACATTCCATCAATGCCTCAAGTTCCCTCACAATGGCTTGGAGGTAACCATCTACGCCAACCCCCACCCCTTCCAATACTTTAGCTTCTTGGAAGGCCATGACCACACCTTCTACCCATACAACAAAGCCACCACCAAAGCCAATCCTACAGCTTCCACCTCATACATCGACCCCACCAACATTGCCACCACTTCATCCCAAACACCTCCACCGCTTGAGGTCAAGATCAAGCTCACTAACATGGGATGTGGGGAATACGACCTGCACGGTACCTTTTGTGTAGGCACATTACCCAATCCTAAAACGTTTGGCATCCCAAAGATAGAAGAAACCAACACAGTAGTCATCAAGTGTAAACCATCACCCATCTTTGAAAAGAAACATCTCCTGGATTAGGATGTCCTGAAAGATATCTCATCTTGGCTCGATAAGGACAAAGAATATGAGCAAGAAGCTCCCACCATACCAACAAAAATCTATGGTAAAGGGTTTGAAATTGTCAAAAACATGGGTTACAAAGGACAAGGCGGTATCGGCCTTCATGAACAGGGGATCATGGAACCAGTCCAAGTGACAAGAAATTCCTATACTCAAGGGTTAGGATATGGTCAACGATAACATATCCTCACTATTGGTGAATGTATCTTAGCTGAGGTGGCTATGGTCTTCCTTGAAGTCGACAATGTCAATGAAACGGGCCCTCAAGACTCCTTTAGTGACTTTGCTAATTTCTTTGACTCATCCATATGCACCATCTACACAGTCACCACCCTAGCCTCGTCATCCAATGACTTACCACTTGTCTACCTGGACCTCATAGACTGGGACCAACGGGGACCTCCTATCTTCGACGTAGCACCAAACGATGAGGCCATTGTTGAAATGATGGGGGTTAGAGATCACTTCCCCCTAGGAGATCACAGAGCAGGATATATCATGGAACTTGATATGCATGCCTATTTCGGCGAGACAACCCCTGCTTCCACTCATAAAAATATAAAAATCAAACATGGATCTGATGGTGAAAACCATTCTGCAGTAGTATTAGATCCCAAAAAAGTAAAAACAAAAGACATATCTCCTAGTGAAAACCTCCACGAGGCGCTAGGAGATGGAAGCTTGGGTCTTCCCAAGATAGACAAGGTTTATCCAGACAGTCACCCATCGTAGTAGAGCCAGCCCAAGAGATGAATCTAAGGACGGATGAGGAGCCGAAAATCACTTTCAGGGCAGAATCTCTCAGCACAGTAGAGCAAGAAAACTTCTTAGCATTCTTCAACGCAGAAATCATAATTTTGTGTGGACCTATGCAGACATGCCAGGGCTTGATCCCGCTTTGGTCATTCATCATCTTACAGTATGCCCTGATGCAAAACCAATAAAGCAGAAGCTCAGAAAAATGAACCCTCAGGTGGCCCTCCTAGTCAAAGCAGAGCTAAAGAAACTACTGGATGTTGGGTTCATTCGCCCAATTGATTATCCTAAATGGGTTTCCAACTTAGTCCCAGTAGCCAAACCTGATGGCCGAATCCACTACTACACTAACTTCCAAGATCTCAACAAAACTTGCCCAAAGGATGACTTCCCGTTGCCTAACATTGACATGATAGTGGATCTCATGGTAGGACACGAGATGCTATCCCTAATGGATGGCTTTTGGGTACAACCAAATCTAGATCGCAGAAGAGGACCAACATAAGACATCCTTTATATGTCATTCGGTCTAAAGAATGCTGGAGCCACGTACCAAAGAGCCATGACTGTCATCTTCCATGATCTTTTCCACCACATCATGGAAGACTATGTGGATGACTTGCTAGGGAAATCGAAGACACGGGAAGAACACCTGGATGTATTGGCAAAAATCTTTGACCGATTAGAACAATACAATGTCTGCCTCAATCCAAAGAAATGTGTCTTTGGGGTAACCTCTAGAAAATTTTTGGGATACATAGTCTCCAGAAGGGCAATTGAGGTAGATCCCCCAAAAGTCAAGGTCATCACTGAAATGCCTCCTCCAAAAACACTCAAACAATTGAGAAGTCTACAAGGAAAACTCTAGTCTATTCGTCGGTTCATTGCTCAACTGGCTGATAAATGTCAACCATTCCAGCATCTACTCAGAATAGATATAGCTTTTGTCTGGAACACTCAGTGTCAAGCTACCTTCGATCAGTTAAAAGAATACCTGGCTAATCCCCCTATTCTAACTCCACCATGGCAAGAAGAACCCTTCATACTATACATCTCAACAACACAGACAACCATTGGAGCCCTATTAGCACAACACGATGAGCAAGGAAAGGAAAGAGCCATCTATTACATTAGCCGCACTCTGATATCCTATGAGCTTAACTATACGCCAATTGAATGAGCATGTCTAGCCCTCATCTTTACTTCACAAAAACTAAGACACTACATGCTAAATCATAAAACCAAACTCATCTCTAAGATCGATCCACTGAAATATCTGCTAAACAGAGCTGCTCTTACTGGGAGAATGGCAAAGTGGGTCATGATTCTCACTGAATTTGACATTGAATACATTGAGAGAAAAGCCATCAAAGGACAAGTTATCGCTGATCAGCTGGCTGAAGCACCCATCCCTGCAGTACATATTACACTGGTAGAATTCCTTGACGAAGCCATCTTGAACATAACACCGGTAATAGAAACATGGAAAATGTACTTCGATGGATCATACACATACAGAGGCTCGGGGGTAGGCGTCCTGTTTGTTACCCCTCAAGGTGACACCATCCCCAAGTTATTCAAAATCACATTCCCACGTACCAACAATGTGGCAGAGTATGAGGCCCTTATCATAGGTCTCCGAATGGCAATCAAATGGAAAATTGAGAAGCTAACAGTGTATGGAGATTCTCAACTGGTCATCCGACAAGTAAATAATGAGTACAAGACCAAAGATGATAAGTTACCGCCTTATAAAAAGATGGTCGACGACTTTAAAGACTACTTTGATGACATCCACTTTGAGCAGATCCCAAGGCTAAACAACAAAGCAGCGGATGCCATGGCCACCATCAGATCCCTGGTCGACATGAAGAAAGACAACAAGAGGTGCGAATTCCTGATAGAAAACTCCCTATCCTAGCATATGATGTTCCTCAATCAGAACTAGTGTGCGAAGTCATTGGTCCTCTATCCTCGTAGTATCAAGAAACCTACCTATATCTCCATGATAACATTATCCCTCCCAACCTATCTACCTCACAATGAAAATCTTTTATCTACCGAGCCTCCTGCTTCACCCTTGTAGGAGATACCCTATACAAAAGGAGTCTTGAGGGCACACTTTTATGATGTTTAGACTCTAGGGAAGCCGAAGTGGCCTTGCAAGAGGTACACATAGGTATCTGTGGGGCACATTCAAGTGGACTCGTGCTTGCTAAAAAGATCCTAAGGACCGAATACTATTGGCCAACCATGGAACGAGACTCCTACCGGTTTATCAAAAAATGCCTTCCATGTCAACAGCATGGAGATCTCATTCACGCACCAGCATAGGAATTGCAACCAATCATGATGCCGTGGCCTTTCTCTCAGTGGGGACTCAACCTCATAGGCAAAATACATCCACCTTCATCCAATGGCCATAAGTTCATCATCACAACTACTGAATACTTCACCAAGTGGGTGGAAGCAATACCACTCACATACACCACTAGCACCCATATATCCAAGTTCATCCTCCATTATATCATATGTCATTATGGTATCCCTCATTCCATCATCACTGACAATGGAAAACTATTCAAGAACCAAGAAGTCCACACTTTGTGCAAAAAATTCGAAATCAAATACCACTTCTCCACCCTATATTACCCTCAAGGAAATGGTCAAGTAGAGGCTTCAAATAAAACCATCCTTCGCATTCTAAAGAAGATAGTCAATGAAGTTGGTCGTGACTGGCACCTCCAGCTCAACCCTGCCCTATGGGCCTATCACACAAGCATTCGTACCCCCATAGGAGCCACTCCATTTTCCCTAGTCTTTGGATCTGAAGCCATTTTACCTATTGAGGTCAAGCTCCCATCCTTAAGAGTATCCCTGCACAACATAATCACTGATGAGGAATACCGAGTCACAAGGTTGCATCAACTAGAATTACTAGATGAGAAATGTCTAAATGGTTTGAATCACTTGCAGGCCTATCAAAATCACCTCAAGAGAAGCTATAACAAGGGAATCAAAAACTAAAAATTTAAAGTAGGTGACCTTGTCCTTATGGAGAACCAGAAAAACTTACAGGAATGCCCTAAGAAAGGAAAGTTTGAACCCAATTGGCTAGGACAGTATGTCATCACAGCTAGCTATGGATCAGGAGCATATCATCTTGCAACACTTGAGGGGCAGCCTATGGATGAGCCTATGAACGTTCTACATATGAAGAAATTCTATGCATTACTTACATAGCATAAATCATTTAGTTATATAAAATAAGAATAAACTCAACACATCCATAGCATATAATCCATAAAAGCATACTGCATCCATAAAACATAAGCATCATCATAATCATAATAGAGCATCATCATAATCATATAACAACCATCATAAATAAACATATAGGCCATCAAAAAGCATCATATCATAGATCATCCTCGCAAAAATGTACATCACTCAAATATTCATAAAAAAAAATATAATGTCCTGATACAATGCCTCTAAGGGCTAAAATGATACAACTGTCACATGGAGGAACCTCTCTCTGATGGAGTGGGGGATCCTGACCCTGGTGGTGGCTGTGGTCCTGCCTATGGCTGTGGCTGCAGCTGCAGCTGTACCTATACCTATCGAACCTGCCGGGGCACATGTGATGGAGGACCCATCGTCTGCTGAACAGACTGGACTGATCTAGATTTGTGTGACCTAGATACCCTTGATCCACTAACCTGACTATAACTCGGTGCACGCTGCTCTATCGGTACTGCCGCATAATAAAGGCCCTGATAATAATCCATCCGTCCTTTGGCCTTTGCCAACTCCCCTATACTTGAGACAACTACCCTTGTACCTGAGTCAAATGTCCCTGTAATTGATGACTGTGTCTGCATCAATGTCAAAAATGGGATTATACCAGCATCTGAAGTTTGCAAACTACCCACTGTAGCCTCTGCCTACTATGCTGTCACAAGTGTCGCATCCCGCTCTAGATCATCCTCGCAAAAATGTACATCACTCAAATATTCATAAAAAAAAATATAATGTCCTGATACAATGCCTCTAAGGGCTAAAATGAGACAACTGTCACATGGAGGAACCTCTCTCTGATGGAGTGGGGGATCCTGACCCTGGTGGTGGCTGTGGTCCTGCCTATGGCTGTGGCTGCAGCTGCAGCTGTACCTGTACCTATCGAACCTGCCGGGGCACATGTGATGGAGGACCCATCGTCTGCTGAACAGACTGGACTGATCTAGATTTGTGTGACCTAGATACCCTTGATCCACTAACCTGACTATAACTTGGTGCACGCTGCTCTATCGGTACTGCCGCATAATAAAGGCCCTGATAATAATCCATCCGTCCTTTGGCCTTTGCCAACTCCCCTATACTTGAGACAACTACCCTTGTACCTGAGTCAAATGTCCCTGTAATTGATGATTGTGTCTGCATCAATGTCAAAAATGGGATTATACCAGCATCTGAAGTTTGCAAACTACCCACTGTAGCCTCTGCCTACTATGCTGTCACAAGTGTCGCATCCCGCTCTTTGGTCAAAATCACTATGTCACCCTAAGCCTTGGCTAACTGTGCCTGCAATGCAAGCACCTGTCCATCTGAGCCATCCAATAAGGCCACTGTCCCTCGCAACTGAACCAACTCTACCTCACGTCTCTCTAAAGCCTCCTGCAGGCTAGCTACCTATGCTTGCAGGGTCTCAATCTCCTCCACCTCACCTCGAGGCCACCGACGAGGTGTGAGCCCTCAAACCTTAGCCTCTCCACTTTCCCCTGAAGGGCCTACCTCTGCCTACTACCCTGCTGCCTCTGCCTACAGCGCTTCTGTGATAGCCTGATGCTACACTACTTGTGGTGGGGGTAGACCCTCCCTATCCACCCTCGGTTGTCCCCCACGCTGTCAAAGCCCTCTATGCCGCTGCACTACCCCAATCTGAACTTGCTCAACAGGCACCTGTTGTACAGGTACCTACTGTCTCACTTGCTGCTGGGACACTTGTCTAGTTGCTGTCACTGCTAGTACATCCATCAGCTGACCATCCCTCCCAATCTCCTCCTCCTCTCCATCCCCTCCAACCTCCATGAGGTAATCTACAATGATCTCCTCACCCTCCTCTAGGAAATCATCTCCCTCAGAATCATCATCCCCATCATCCCTAGAATCCTCATCCCCTGAACCCGCTACCTCCTCCGCAGGGACTACCTTCTCTGTCGGATCAGTGAACCGCGGCTGCCACATCTGCCACCATGTATCATATGCAGGACTAGTGCCTGCATCCCTGACCGTGCTCTGCCAATCCCACTGCAACGGTTGTAAAGCCGCAAAATCATTTAGAGCAACCTGGGGCTGCATGGCTGCAGGCCAAAAGCACACATCTTGACGGGTCCGTGCAAAGATATCCATTTGCTACGGAGTATCCTGCTACAACCCAAACTGTCACATCACTTGCGATGGTAGATACATGTCTATCATGTGGTCTCCTCGACCCATCAAATACCACTGCTAGAAAGTAAATGGCATGTGTACATCATTATCTGGCCACGACTCTACTCCAATGTATGGTCACCAGGTCACCCGAATGACATCATCTAGTATCTGCTGCCAATACCGAACCTATCCAGTATAGGTGTACTCGGTATCCCAATATAGGAACACAAAGGCCTCAAATGGCCGATGATAGTACCCACATCTCGGTCGCGTAACTGCCATATGCTCCCAGATCCACACATGCAGCAAAGTAACCCTGGCTGATAAGGCTGAATCATAGTGATAAACGACTGTGTGCATCTCGTGATATAGCTATGCCAGCATCGCCGGTCCCTAGGCATACACGGTCTCATGCCTGACCATCCCCTTGATCATCTCCCCCCAACCAACTGGAAATCCCCTACCCCTCTTATTAGGCATCACTACCCCACCAATCAATGTGCACAGGAATAAGGAAAAGGGATCTGTACCCACTGCTAGTGTCCCCTCATAACTCATTTCCCTCCCATCTGCTGATAAAAGAATATGATCCTGGCCAAATGCTCTGATTAGGGCCCTCTATCCCCTCCTCATATCATATCTCACCCGTTGGCTACGAATAGGTAGCTTGAGGATGCGATAGACATCCTCAAGCGTGATAGTGATCTCCCCAGTCGGAAGCAAAAATGTGCAAGTCTCTAGACGGTACCACTGCACTACTGCTGTCATCAGAGATCTATGAGCTCGTAGAACTGGCATTGACACCACTGTCAAGAGCCCCAACCTAGCCAGTTGGGCCCGAGTGGCATCATCAAACTGATCGAATAATGCCATCACCGATGGCACCCGTCACTCCCGCGAGTACACTATAAATGAACTCGTACCCTGCATCCACAACTTTTAGGTCAGAAATCTACCTATTTTTTTCTCAATCAACCTCTTTCTTCTAAAGTTGGAAGCCAAAAACACTTTGGCGCCAACACAAATCATATCTTGCACCATTTTTAGAAATAGTGCTACTACTTCTTCTCATGGCGCTATTACAGATAATGGCACCACTCCACAAGACACATTGTCCCACTTCCATAAATAGCGCTACTATGCAATATACTTGGTGCCATTTTAAAAAATGGCACCACCCTACCACTTGGTGCTAATCTAATGAAAAGTGCCAATTCTCCCAAAAGTGCATATATCATATATTGTGTGATCTCCTACATAGCACTAAAAAATAATATAGGGCTACTATTCAAGATAGCGCTACTCAAGAACATAGCGCTACCCTATCGCGCATTTAGCGCCAAAATAATAAAACCCTATTCTTCCACACAATGCACTACTTCAGAAGATAGTGCCAAAATGCTAAATAAATGGTGACAATTTGCCTCTATGCTACCCTAGCGGATAGTGCCAATCCAGAGGATTACGCTAATCCGCATACTTTTAGCGTTGCGCAACCTTCTGATAGTGCCACCAATTCCCAAACCCATTTCCCAAACCAAAAAATGTGAAAAAATTAAAAAATCACAAAGCCAAGGTTAGGCCCTACTTGGGATCCAGCCTCCGGTGCCCGGCCAAATGATCGGAACCACTTAGAAATGTGTCAAAGCCGCGAGAATCGAGGGTTGTGCTTTGCCATCTCTCCTTCGCTCCTTCTTCTCAAGGGTTCAATGTGTGCAAATGTGGCATCCTTAGGGCCCACTGGTCCTAATATAGTAAGCCATGTCATCCTTCTGCCCACTCTTTTTCCCCTCCAGGGTGTAGATCACAACCTTTTTCCTCCATTTTTCTTCCTATCATCTTCTTTTTTTGTCTATCCAACTTTCACTCTCGTCGTGTCTTTTCAAGAGGTCACCCTAAAAATTTTATTTTTTCCACCGACCTCTCGAGGGGGCATCCCTCACCCATCTTATTCCTTCTCGGCAGCTAGGGCATATTTTTCTTTGACCTAACACCACTTCCCTGCTAGGTCCCGATGCCACGTCAAAGAAGGGCAAATGTAAACACCTAAAATATCTTTTACCATCAAACTGACTCCCGACATCCCTAAACATATCCATTTCCCTTCTATTCAATTAATTAAATTTTTATTTAATTAATTATCCCTTCATCGCCTAATTTTCCATCATTCTATCCCCAACAATTGAATTAATTTCATTAATTCAATAGTCCAAACCTTCGCCAATTGATTTAATAAATATGTAATATTTATTTGGTCAATTTCCCCCTCCTCACTAAACCTAATTAATTAGCTAAATCATATTTAACTAATTAATTTAGCCTATTAATTGACCTATCCCTACCCTAGGCAATTAAATAGCTATTATTTAATTGTCTACCCTAGCCTATCTCATCCTAGCCTTATGATTAATTAAATACAACCTTGTTTAATTAATCTTGAACCTATCATTAAGATGGTCAAATCCAGCTTAACACCCTTCCCCACATTCTCCAAATAAAAAATTGGAATATATCCACATAAGTCAATTTTTTATTTAAATATATGCCACATCACAATTAATTCCTCTTACAACCCCTTACCACCCCCATACCTCATTTATCTCCACTTATCCCCAAATGATTTTTTAATTCATTTTACTTTCCCCATATGAATCTTTAATTCATAAATATTCCATCTCACCCATACTCATTTAATTCACTCTTTTCCCAAAATGAATAAAAGATTCACATTTATTCCTAACCCTCCATTCCTGCAAGATCAAATCTAGGCCCTCCACATCACTTTTATCCTCCACCATTGATCTTCCAAACCAATCTCCACCCTTGGATCAAAATCCCTCCAAAATCTCTATAAATACATCATCCTCCAACCCATTTTGGGATCCAATCTTCAAGTAATGTTACCATGTCCAAATGTCCATTGAGCTAGCATTGTGAGTTGCAAATTGAGATAGAGCATTTCACATTTCATTCATCCATTAGGGTATATCTCATCTAGGAGCTCTTGGGTGCAAAGCTTCATTCCCTTCTTGATGAGATTGGGTTTTCATGTCTAGGTATAACTATTTATTTTGTTATGCATTTGGTTTGTGCTTTTACCTTTGACTTGATTTTCCTAATCACAGATTACTAAGAGAACAAGGAGAAAATTTCACATTATGTCTTGAAGAAGGATGAGATAACCTTGGGCTACATTAACATTGTCTCCTCGAGGTCGAGAGCCATAAGATTGAGATCTATATCTCATCTAGAAGTGTAACATCAAAAATTACACACCTTGCAATTTCACATTATGTCTTGCACCCGATGAGCCCCTCATGTAGCCTTAGCCTAGGCCATCTTCCAAACATTGTTACGTCTCAAAAATCTAAATTTATGCATTTCTTTTGAGCTCATTTTGAACTTCCATGCCAAATTTGGGGTCATTTTCCCTATATAAGAGTGTGACATGCAAATGTCTACTCAACTACAATGCCACAATCCATATGTTATGGATGCATAGTACAATATCATAATGTCCACTAGCCATGTCATAATGCCTCTCATAGATGCGCTAGGATATATTAGGCATGTTTCCTCCAAAATAGTCTAGAAAATGAGTAAGTGCCTTTGATTACTAAGAGAACAAGAAGGAGGAAATTTCTTATGGTAAAAATAGGAGGAAAGCATTCTTTTCCTAAAGACTAGAAATGAAAGACTTTTGAGTAATTTCTATTATAGTTGCAAACTACCTTCAAGCTCTGTATTATCTGCTAATTTAGATTTGAGATTTTAGGCACATAGTCACGATCATAAATCCTTGCTCCTAAATCCTATTTTGTGAAGCTCAAATCTAATGAAAGGAGATCTCATGAAAGAGACTTAAAAGGGATAGAGCTTCTCTTAGGATTCGTCTAAGTTGTTCAGTGCCCTTGTTCTCCAATGAATTCATCCTCATTATGTATTTCATTAAGTAGCATAGAATGTTGTGCACTCTCTAAAATCCTTTGCTTACTTGCTAATGAATCAAGCTCTCTAAAAAAATTATATTTTGTGAATAAGTTTCTCTATAGAGCACTAGAAGGGAATCCATGTGGAAGATTCCATCTCTCCATTGATCATTCCCTTGTTTTCAATGACCTTGCAATACCCTTGTCCATTTTCCTAAACCCATCTGCGATCCTTGTCACTTTTGCACCCTAGGCCTAGTGTCCTCTCCATATACCAGAGAGGTGCTCCTAGAATCATAATTTGTCACTACATCCTAGAAACACTTAGGTGAAACACACATTCCAAAATATATTTACCATTTGATTGCTTGTGGAGGTAGAAATACCAAAACAAGGGTTTGACCATTCTTGGGAAACTCCTTTTAGTCTCACTCTTTTTCTTAGTTCATCAAAATTATAAAATTTATGAGTATATAGAGGTATGGATATATATGTATACAAATATACATATATGTATGTATATATATTATTATTTAACTATAAATTAAATATATGAATATCAATATGAATAGTGTTAGAATAATTCAAAAATGTTTTTAATGATTTTTACATTTAGATACAAGGTCAACATGCTTAAGAAAAGAAGAGTTCTTAACTTCATAAGCCTTGTCCAATGGCTTTTACCCTAGGTGTTAAATCACTATCATTGAGATGTACACAAGATGATACCACAAACAAATCAATTTGCCAACTAAAATAACTTCTAATCTTAGTTATTTGTGAAGATTTTAAATATTTGAAGCTAATGAGATAAAATAGCCTTCCTTTTATGCCAAAATTATATTCCCATAATAAAATCTCAAAATGGAGGACATAATAACGACTTGAGCTTATTTATTCATGCCATCAACCCTAGATATTGTCACACCAATGCACTAATGGATAATGCCTATGATTCTTTTTCCTACAAATGCCATATATATTTCTTCTTATCTTATTTCTCTTTTTATTTATTTCATTGTACTAGTTGATGCCCCAAAACAAGGGTTTTCCCTTCAAAAAATGTGCATCCAACATGCACAATTTACTTCCCTTCTCACCAGTATTGATAATGCATTCAATAAACATCCCCACTATTCCACAATTCATTGTGGAGGAGTGGTTTTTCACCTAAAATCATGTAGAGGGTCATCCATTAGACCAATTATCATTAAAATATGACTATCTGACGCCCAAGAAAACCTTATTTTAACACTTCCATAACTCCCATGAGTTAATGAGGAGTAAGGCATGACATGCAACATCGTCAAATGCATAAAACATGTTAAACAATTTTGACAACTCATGACTACTGCAATGACACCAAAATGGACATTGAGCCATGATTCAATCAAGAATCGACAAAACATCACTAGTTAACATATTTTCAAGTAGTGGATTGTGTGAGTGGTTCTTGGGTTATGGTAGAATTTTTTCATTTCATCTTGATTGGCAAACCTTTTCTCCATGATGCTCTCCCTTCTCAAATGGGAGGGGGATGTACTTGTCCTACATCCACCTTATTACTAGTAAAAGAGTAGTTAGTTCGAGATTGTTTAGTAAAATGATAATCTTCATATAAGAAATAATAGCACTATTAAATTAATTTTAGAATTTCAATATTTCATCATAATCTTGCCATAATATTGAATCAACCACTTCTTCATTGACATTTAAAAAATAAGGATTAGTATTCACATCAAGTACATTGATGAGTGCCAAGTAGCACCCATGAAATACATCTTTTTACCTCTCTTTTTCTCCTTCTTGATCCCATCTTTCTTAATGTCTGCACCTGAATAGGCTAGCAAGATTGTTCTAGATAATGATTAATTGAAGATAAATTACTTAAGATCATAATTTCTGATTAAAGGACTAATGTGCATGGAATTGATGGAAAAATGTAGAAAAACTTCTCTCTTTTTGAATCAACAGGTGTAGATGCTCGGAATGACAATTTTGTGCATCTCCGAAGGTAGTCTTCAATGATCTCCGGAGATAATACCAAAATACCACGACACCAAAAGTTTTGAAGTAAAGAGAAAAGCCTCTTTGGAGTTGGATGGGAGTCTGGAGCTGGAGCTAAACAAGAAGGCCACAATAGTATCTCCGGAGCTACAGACATATCTCCAGAGCTGCAAATAGGGACATATATCTTTGGCACCTCCTGAGAGTAGGGCATATTTCTAGCATAAGCTACCAATCAGGCACTTTCAGCAGTGATCGTGACACCCCTCATTTCACTCAAATCATCACCTGAGTGGTGAAGGGTCATCTTTAGTTAATTGCTGGAGTTTTTTATCTTTTTAAAATTTTTGCATAAGTTATTGATAAAACTGATTCAATATCCATATTTTTAGGGCCTCGTTGCCCAAATGTATTAAGACTCAAACTTAGAATTCAGAGTGGACTTCTGTTCCACTCAATCTACTTTTATTGCATGGTTATTTTTCCATAGTTAGACAGCTAGTATAATAAAGAGATGAATGTCATCTCATAGAAGAACTGGTAGATAAGATAAGTGATATGTCATCACTAATTTTATATATACTTATAGTAACAACAGAAAAGATATACAATGATTGGATTATTTTGATTCTCGGTAATCTCAGTTCTTTGATATCAATATTTTTCATGAATGCAAAGTGAATGGAATTGGATTGAATTTAGTTGTGATCTTATTCTTTTGTGTTGACTCCCTACTGTAGCCCTCAACCCCAAGGGTGTGGAGCAAGGGCCCACTCTCACCACCAAGGCAGAAGGCTAGTACCACTATTTTGTTATTTCAGATTTTACTGTGAAACGTATTTACTAATTTTGATAGATAGATGCATGTTGCTGTTTTTAAGATTGCTTTAAGTAATTTCCTATTTAATTCTATTTTTAGCAATCCTTAAATTCATTTAGTTAGTAGATAGATCAATCTCTTCAAATTAGTAGAAGTCATTAAGATTAACTAGGAAAACTGGTAACTATAGAATCCCTAATTGCAGATAGCTAAGGACACAACCCTTGGATTTTGACATCTAAAAAATGATTAAATGATGAGGTACAAAGACACCTTGTCATTTTTGGCACCGTTGCCGGGGATGTATTGTGTTAATTAGGGAAACTTAGCTAAAACATTTTTTAGGATAGATCTGTATGGTTAGAGCTAGAGATTCAAAATGAAGATATATAAAATAGACACCCCATCAACAAGCCATAGGGGAAAGCAGTATGGTGGCACAAGATCCTTTGATAGAACCTAATTTCCTAGAACCTCTGGGAGAAGAACCAGTACTAAACATGGACAATGATAATCATGAAGAAGAGGAAAATCGAGCTCCAAGAACCTTCTCATATCCTATTGTTTTGGCTGCTGGAGACAATGCTCCTATGAAGAATATCTCACCAGCACACTTGCCAAATTTTAGAGGACTTTCTTCTGAGGATCCAGATTAGTTTTTGTTTGAATTCAAACTAGTCTACCAAACTTATGATTATGGATCAGATAACCAAAAACTCAAATTGTTCCCTTCAACCCTGAAAGATTCTGCTTTGAGATGGTTTATGGGTTTACCCCAGAATTCTATCCATTCTTGGGATCAGAAGGAAACATAATTTTTGGGAAAATACCAAGATTACTGTAGATCCAATAATAAAAATGAAGAATTCTTTAAAATTAGATAAGGAGAGGAAGAAACCTTAGAGGACTATGTTGACAGGTTTAATTTTGCCTTGAGAAGGTATGACGACCCAGTAGATCACTCCTTGGCTAGAACCTGATTTGTAAAAGGATTAGATACAGAATCAAAATAGGCACTGGATCTAATGGGAAAAGGAAATATCAACAAAATGGATATACCTGCTATAGAAGAACTCTGCAAGAACTATTCTAGAACCCAAGATGGAGTGAGATCATCCAAAACTTTTAAAGGGAAAAATGAAATAGGATAATTAATGTTAGAGATTGAAAATCTAAAAATAGATATTCTAGTCCAATTAAACATCACATTGGATGGAATTCAAGCAAAAACTAGAACAACTGATCAAAACAAAACAACTGAACCACTCTCCATCTATTGTCCTAGGTGTAGAAACAAACATTTGTTGAGAGAATGCCCTTTGGACAAATCAGAGGTTTGTCAGATCTGTGATAGGGAACATCCTACCAGTCAATGTAGTCAACTTCTAGCCTTGAAAAGATTGAGTAAGAAGAATGCTGTAATGGAAGAAGAATTGAACTATGTAGTACAAAAACAAGCTAGGAATTTCCCTTATAATCAATATCTAAACCAGCCTTCTTACAGGGGTCCTTCTAATTGGGGAAATAATCAATGGAATCCAACTTGGCATGGGCCTTAGAATAATCCTCCTTAGGGACAGCAGGATTGGCCAAGTCAACATTGGCAAAACCAAAATTAGCAAAATCAGCACTGGGGAAATCAACAGTGGCCACCACAGTTTGGATCACAAAACATGCAACCTCAATGGGGTTCTTAACAGGGATATAATCAACAATACCAGGGACAACCTAGACATTTCTAACCTCAACAATAAGCTTTACTAACTGGACCCTCCAACACACAAGGTCAATCACAAAATGACCCAGTTAGCCAACCACCTTTACCAGCTTAGCCTATACCAAACCCACAAAATAAACAGGGAGCAGCTGTTTACATGACAAAACAAGAAAACATGGCTGGTATTAACACTATATATTCAAATAATCTCCAGCTGTGTTCTAGGAAAGCATTCCCAAGACCATCTCCTCCAACTATAGTTGAAGTAACCAGTGATGAGGAGCCTAAAAATTCATCCACTCAACTCTTGGAGGAGATTACTAACGAAAAAGTGCTAAAAAAATCATCCTTGGATAACTTCGGAGTTGATCCTAAAAGACCGACTTCGGAGAACATTCCTAAACATAATTCTAACAAGAGCTCCGGAGATGCTCTGGAGATGGAAAAACTAGCACCATATCCAAAATGGCTTAAACAGTATGTTCTCTAGAAAAAGATTGTACAAAAACAAGTCCAAACCAACCTAGAATCAGAACTTTTACAAAAAATCAAGCAACTAAACATTGAAATTCCTCTTCTCCAAGCAATCAGAGATGTACCAGAACTAAATTAGTTCATTAAATAGTATTGTATCAAAACACAGGGTAGGAAGAAAAACTTTCCTTCCACAATACAGGTGGAAGGAAAAGTAGTAGATCTGTTGATGGGAGAAATGCTCCTCCCAAAATATGGAGACCCTGGAAATCCTGTCATAACTATTTTCATCTCAAGGGTAGAAATTTCAAATGTTCTAGTTAATATGGGAGCAGCAATTAATGTGATGACAATTCACACAATGGACAAATTAGCTCTATCAGGTATCCAATCCACAACTACAATCCTTCAACTTGCTGACCAGTCAGTAGCTATCCCAAAAGAAGTAATAATTGATGTACCAGTTGTAATATAATCATAGGAATTTCTAGTAGACTTCCTGATATTAGAACCAAGAAACCAGAGAAATGCTTACCCACTGATTTTAGGAAGACCATGGTTGGCTACAGTAGCAGCATCTATTGATTGTCGAACTGGGGATATGGTCATTTCTAATGGGATAGATTTGAAGAAAATATCTCTGTATCCTCTAGCTAAACCATCAATACAATATACAAGAAGAGTATGGGTGGATGAACCAAAGAACAATGACAACAGTACCTCAGTAGCTATGGTAACCATCAGCGAACATCTGGGAGAGTTAGAAGAAGAAATCTACTATGATACAACATAAGACATCACTCACATCCTAATCAATAAGGATGTGATGGAGCTTGCCCAAGATTCTAGGAGAGAACTTCTTACTTCTCCTCATTGTACCCTCGCCAACATCATTCCTTGTGGGGAAACCTTTTATAGAGACTTAGCCACTTTCCACATGTTGCTTCCACATTCTTTTCCTCTCAATACCATGACTCCAATGTATGGATTAACTACATCTATGGATCAAATCACAAAATAGGTCATGATTTTACTAGGGAAAATACTTAATATCAATACTCAATTAACAACAAATTAGGAAGGAAAACTTATCCAACTTCTGATTTCCCATTCAACAGCTTTTGCTTGGGAATACCAAGATATGAAGGGAATACCTTCTGAGATCTGTACCCATCATATATACACTGAAGATATTAAACCTATCAAACAACCCCAGAGAAGATTGAATCCTGCTTTAAAAGATATTGTTAAAACTGAAATAGAAAAATTACTGCAAGTAGGGTTTATATATCCAATCTCAGACAGTCAATGGGTCTCACCCCTTGTTATAGTTCCTAAAAAGAATGGGAAATGGAGGGTGTGTATTGACTATAGGGAGCTCAACAAAGCTACAAGAAAGGACTACTTTCCCTTACCATTCATTAACCAAGTGTTGGACAACCTCACTGGGAGGAAGCATTTTTATTTTCTAGATGGATTCAATGGGTATAACCAAATTCAAGTGGCACCTGAAGACCAGGACAAAACCACCTTCACCTTCTCTTGGGGAACTTTTTCTTACAAAGTTCTTCCCTTTGGACTATGCAATGCCCCAACTACATTTCAAAGACTTGTTTTAGCTATTTTTGATGAACTAGCTAATGAATGCATGGAGATCTATATGGATGACTTTACTGTGTATGGGGATAATTTTAAAGAAGCTCTCACAAACCTTGAGAAAGTACTGAAATGTTGTGAGAAAAATTAATTATCCCTTAGCCATGAAAAGTGCTTCATGATGGTGGAGGAAGGAATTGTTTTGGGACACCACATTTCAGAAAAGGGGATTAAAGTGGATCAAAACAAGATAGAAGTGATCACACAGTTGCCTTCAGCCAAAAATCAGATAGATGTTAGAAGTTTTCTGGGTCATGTAGGCTACTATAAGAGATTCATAGAAAATTTCAGTAGAATAATTGCCCCCTGTTTACCCTGCTTAACAAAGACACATAATTTCTATGGACAGAAGACTGTCAATCAGTATTTGAAACCTTGAAAGAGAAGCTTACTGTCACACCAATTTTGAGAGGACCTAATTGGACTTTACCATTTCACATACAGATTGATGCTTCAAATGAGTCCATTGGGGCAGTTTTAGGACAAAAGGAGGAAGGAGAGAGTATGCATGCCATTTATTACATCAACAAAAACCTTACCTCTATAGAAAGAAATTACACCACAACTGAAAAAGAGTTCTCGGTAGTCATCTATGCTATAAATAAATTCAGGCATTACATCATTGGATATAAAATATTTGTACACACTAATCATGTAGCCATCAAGTACCTAATGAATAAGCCAGTAGTGGGTGCAAGGATCATCAAGTGGTTATTGCTATTGCAGGAATTTGATATTACCATAGTTGATAACCTAGGAAAGTTTAATTTGGTTGCTGATTTTTTGTCAAGATTGCATACAAGAGGAGAAAACCAACCAGTGGAGGACAAGTTCCCAGATGAACATCTTTTTACTATCTCCTCTACTATACCTTGGTTTGTTGACATAGCTAATCTTTTAGCTACAGGTTTATATCCATCCCATTTTACCTCAAAACAAAAAAAATATTTAGTTAAAGAAAGTTTATCTTACAAATGGTTGAATGGTTTACTATTTAAATGTGGTCATGATTTCATTCTACGCAGGTGTTTAAAAGCTGATAAGATTTTTGATGTGTTGAGAGCATGTCATGATGAACCATCTGGTAGCTATTACTCCTCCCACCAAATAGTCCACAAGATCCTCGGAGCTGATTACTACTGGCCCTCTCTTCATAAAGATACAAAGAAGTATGTGCAACACTGTGACCAGTGCCAAAGGATGGGACAACCAACCTTTACCCAAGAGATGTTATTGTATCCTCAAGTCATGATGGAACCATTTGAGTAGTGGGGTTTAGAATTTATGGGACCAATTTATCCACCATCATCAGACAAGGAGTACATTCTAGTATACACAGACTATGTTACTAAATGGGCTGAGGTTCAAGCATTACAATTTGCACGAGAAGAAAAAATTGCTGAATACCTTTATAATAAGATTTTCTTAAGGTTTGGAGCCCCAAGATCAATAGTTTTAGACAGAGGACCTCAGTTTACTTCACAGGTAATCAAAGCATTCACAGATTTATATCAAGTCAAGCACATAAAATCTTCACCTTACCATCCTCAAACCAATGGGTAGGTAGAAGTAACTAATAGGGAACTTAAAAATATTCTGACAAGGATAGTAGCAATGAATAGAAAAGATTGGGCTAACAGATTACTTGAAGCAGTTTGGGCTTACAATACCACTTGGAAGTCCACAACAAAGTTCTCACTATATGAATTGGTTTATGGGAAAAAGCCTATTGTGTTTATAGAATTTGAACTCTAGACACTTAAAAATGTATTGGATATTGGTCTACCATTGTCTATAACTCAACATAACAGAATTCTTTAGCTCAATAAGTTGGATGAAATTTAGACAAAGGCATTCAACAAACAAAACTAGTTCAGTATCAAAGGAAGTAATGGCATGACCAACACATCAAAAGGAGGACATTTCAGCAAGGTGATTGGGTTCTTCTTTATGATTCTAAATTCAAAGAGTTCAATGGGAAATTACAAACTCATTGGATGGTCCTTATCAAATAAAGGAAGTTTTTGAAAATGGAACAGTATTATTGGAACCTACTGATGGAAGCACAGACACATTCTTAGTAAATGGTCACCGAATTAGAATCTATAAAAGACCATCTACTAAAGAAGAGTTTCTTAATGATTTGTGTTTTGATACTGGGGATACCTCCTCTGTCACCATGTTAAACTAAAAATTTTTTAAAAAAATTAAAAAATTAAAAAAAGGTGAAAAAGGAAGGTTGAAAACCAGCAAATGGCGGTCTTCTAAAAAAAATAGAGAAAGATGGAAAACTAGTAAATGGCTATCTTTCTCGACCAAGGGAGTTGAAAACCAGCAAATGGTGGTTCCCTTCTTCAGGACAGTTGAAAACAATCGAGCTACGGAGGTGCTCAGGTGTCAGGAGTTAGTCAAACGCACCTTTGGCGCTTCACAAGCTAGCACCTCTAGTGCTCCATCAATAAAGAGTCATTTACAGTAATGGGGGAGCAAATCCATCTCTCCAGGCAATAAGGTGGAAACATCAAATGATGAGGTCATCATGACTCATCCGCTGCTTTATGACAGGAATAAAATAAAATCAGCACGTATTTTATTTGCAGGGGTATTTACAAGGACGACACTGACATCACCCAAGGAACGTGGATTCTTGAACCACTCGGCATAATGATTGCAGGTTGTGTACCAAAGAAGTAGTTGGCGTCATCTCAAGCCACCAAAAGCTGCTCATGTGTCATGTCACATGCAGTCTCATTAAATGCCACAGCATCTTTGTCGTGTACATCGCTCCTCATTATTAAAAATGGTTCAGGTAATTCTATCTTAAATTAAGCATTAAATAGCAATTGTCTTGTCTTTCTATTTTTGGGTGCCGTCATTATGACACGACCTCCTACCATCATTTTCTTTTCCAAATTCAGGCATGTTGCCATCTGTGTTGTACTGTCACCTTGCCTTGGAGTGTCCTATCACTCTATTGCATTTATGACCACCTAGGTACTCTAACTAATTTACAAATCTTCCATAAGCCTAAGCTAAGAGACATAATAATCCTCATTCAAACTTCTGAAATACCCTGAAGAACAGAGTAAATTGAACAGTCCTCCGGAGCCTATAGAGTTAAGAAGAAGGGACAAACTACAGATAGAAGAGTGAGGAATTTAGCACAGAAGGTGGAACCAATTTAGCAATGGGGGTAAAGAAGAAGTCTGAACCAGAGACTGCTGCGGGTCTTTTGCAAGATGAAGTTGTAGCAAACATTCTGAGAACTGTAGGATGGTTGGACTTTCTAGAAAATTTTGAAGGGTTTCGAGAAGATATCATGGATGAATTCCTAAGAAATCCAAGGGACAATCAGACAACTATCAAAGGAGTCTGAATCAATCTCTCCTCAACCACTATCAATCATATTTTTGGGCTCCCTGAACAAGGTGAGAGGTTTTATCATTTGAAAACCTTATATACTGATTTGATTAAGAATTTATCTATTCAGGGTGAACTTGCAATACATTTGCATTCAAATAAAAATGAAGTAAAAGGAATTCTTAGGTCCACACTTCTAAACCCTTAGCAATCTGTAGCTACCTAGCTGATGAAATATTTAACTTGTGATGGTCAATTCTCTTTAGTTTTAGGACCAATAATGAAAATGCTAATTTTTCTAAGGCATGGGAATGGACACCCTAAATTTAGCATAAACATTCCCAATTTCCTGTATTCTGCCATCAGGGCAACTGCAGAAAAATATCAACAAAACAAGGGTCCCATGAAACATCATGGCCTCATTTTTCTAGTAGTTAAACACCATTTCCTATCTCAAGCCAATGGGGAAGAATTATGGAAAAATTTTCTTGAACAAAATCCCTAGGACAGAGAACTAGAGAGGGCACAGATAGAAGGTGAGGGTTCCTCTACCCACCAAAAAGAATAAACAGAGCCTTCAACCTCCTCCATAGTTGTTCAAAGAGGAAAGAAGTCCTCATAGGAGATAACTTCATCTGCAGCCCCTATTCCTGATAAAAAGAAGAAAGGTAAAGAAATTAGAGAGTCTGCTCCTCAACAAACCCCATACATGACTCGATCAGTTAGGAGAAAGATGACTCTAACTAAGGAATTAACAGGGGAAAGGTCAGGATAGAAAACGGAGAAAACCTGGGCTGAAGAAACATCTCATGATTCATATGAGATCCCTCTAGTCAGGAAGAGGAGACAAAGAGATGTTTCCCCAGTGCCATCTGTCCATCTAGGGTCAACACCAATTTCAGAACCATCACATGCTCCGGAGATAGAACACAGACAAACTCTTACTATTTCCTCTGATTTTGAGGCTAAGAAACCTGCTCTAGAGGCTCTTGCCCCACCTATGCTATGGAGAAGCAAAAGGAAAAGATAGCTCTTGCAGGCTGAGGAAGATACTGCTCTCTTAGCTGAGGTACTCCTAGGTTTTAGAACATATGAGGATAAGGCTGGGCTTTCATCAATGTCAGCAGAATTAGAGGAACCCCAAGAGGACCCTCAAGACAGGGAGTCTACAGGAAAAGATGAAACAGGGCAAATGGCCATAGAAAACCCTGATGTTCAACAAACAGCATCAGAAGCAGAAACTTTCCATCACCCCTTTGATCAAGAGGATGTTGAGATTTCAAAAGAATAGCAAATGTTAGAAGAAATTGACAACCTAAAGAGACTACTCTGGGGAAAGAATCATATTATTACTAACCTCAAGAAGGTTAGAATGGAGGTAGAAATGGAGCAAAAACAAGTCATTGAAAATCTACAAATAGAGCTCCAGAGCAAAAACAAGATCATCCAGGAGAAAGAAGTAGAATTGAAGGCCTAGAAAACTGAGGCAACTAAACTGTTGGAAGAAAAGGAGAAAGAGGCAGCACAAAGTGTTTCTGAACTCACCATGGCTAGAGACAATGTCCTCATAATAATTGCAGCATTAATTGAGAAAATGCATAGCCAAGATCGACAGTTGACTTGGGCCAACAACAAACTAGATGATCAGGAGGAATATATTCAAGAGTTGGCTGCCCAAGAGCAACCAATGAGTAGGAGATACAAACATATCCATATGTGGGTCCAATCCCCATTGACATTCCTAAGGCCCTATTCCATTGGGAGAAGAAATGTAGAGAATATGAGGCTTCTAAGCCTATGCTGCAATTACAAAGGACAGTCACTACCAAGACAAAAAGAATAGAAACTCTGGAAGGACAAATCATTGAGACGACCTCCCTTTCTTCTGAAATTCTATCTTGCAGGCCTCCAAGTGCCAGCTATTCTATGTTCTTACAGGAAAGAGTCCTCCAGAGGAAATTCTCTTTAGTCCTGTCTGACCTAGTTGAGAATACAGAGATAGTAGAAGGATTCATGACAGCATATACAAGGAGTAATGATGAGGACAAGAATTTCCTATGTGAATTATATCTGCATGGTTTCTATGTTAACGACATAACTTTCATTCTTAATTATTTTGTGGGGGAATGCCAGCTTAAAGCATTTATGTCCCTAATGAGGAATCATCAGATCTAGAATAAACGAATGGAAGATCATCTCAAGAAAGATACAGAAACAAATCTCTTCATCAGGAAGGAATGTTACAATCCCAATGCTTTTAAGACCCAATTTAGGTCCTATATCTATCACCCTCAGAGTCAGAACAAAATTTTGCCAGTATACCTAAAAAGTTTGCAAGAGTGCTCCATCAATTTTGGTCTTTTCATGAATAGTTCAACAAATCCAGTACTTGCCATAGCAAAGAAAAGATGGAATGTTTTGACCTCAGAGTAGAAAATGAGAGAGGTGGTCATCCCTGCAAACTTAAGATTATTTATGAGAAAAGCAAAGTTAGAAGCCAAAATGATGGATAAGCATAAGCAGGAATAGATAGGTGGATGGTTCAGGCCCCCTCTCATAATTGAACCACTCCCTATCTGGGCTGAGTAGATGGAAGATGAGAAATTGCAGGACTGGTTGAAGCAAGTTGATCAATACAAAGGCAATGGTAATACCAACCACACCACTTGGTCTACCTATGCACAAGATTATAGCTTGACTTACAAGCTACTCCACCAGAATAAATCTAGATTGTGAGAAGTAGGAGGACCTGCCAAACCTTAGGTATGGGGGGATGATAAGTGCCAAGTAGCACCCATGAAATACATCTTTTTACCTCTCTTTTTCTCCTTCCTGATCCCATCTTTCTTAATGTTTGCACCCGAATAGGCTAGCAAGATTATTCTAGATAATGATTAATTGAAGATAAATTACTTAAGATCATAATTTCTTATTAAAGGACTAATGTGCATGGAATTGATGGAAAAATGTAGAAAAACTTCTCTCTTTTTTAATCAGCAGGTGTAGATGCTTAGAACGACAATTTTGTGCATCTCTAAAGGTAGTCTTCAATGATCTCCAGAGACAATACCAGAATACCATGACACCAAAAGTTTTGAAATAAAGAGAAAATCATCTCCAGCATTGGACGGGAGTCTAGAGCATCTCCAGAGATGAACAAGAAGGCCACAATGGTATCTCTGGAGCTACAAACATATCTCTGGATCTACAGACATATCTCTGGAACTACAGATAGGGACAGATATCTCTGGCACCTCCTGAGAGCAGGGCATATTTCCAACATAAGTTGTCGATTAGGCACTTTTAGCAGTGATTGTGATACCCCTCATTTCATTCAAATCATCACCTGAGTGGTGAAGGGTCATCTTTAGTTAATTGCTGGAGTTTTTTTATCTTTTTAAAGTTTTTGCATGAGTTACTGATAAAACTGATTCAATATCCATATTTTTAGGGCCTCGCTGCCCAAATGTATTAAGACTCAAACTTAGAATTTAGAGTGGACTTCTGTTCCACTCAATCTACTTTTATTGCATGGTTATTTTTCCATAGTTAGACAACTAGTATAATAAAGAGATGGATGTCATCTCATAGAAGAACTGGTAGATAAAATAAGTGATATGTCATCACTCATTTTATATATACTAATAGAAATAACAGAAAAGATATACAATGATTGGATTATTCTGATTCTCGGTAATCTTATTTCTTTGATATCAATATTTTCCATGAATTCAAAGTGAATGGAATTGGACTGAATTTATTTGTGATCTTATTCTTTTGTGTTGATTCCCTACTATAGCCTTCAGCCCTAAGGGTGTAGAGCAAGGGCCCACTCTCACCACCAAGGCAGAAGGCTAGTACCTCTATTTTGTTATTTCAAATTTTGCTGTGAAAGGTATTTATTGATTTTGATAGATAGATGTATGTTGTTGTTTTTAAGATTGCTTTAAGTAATATCCTATTTAATTCTATTTTCAACATTCCTTAAATTTATTCAGTTAGTAGACAAATCAATCTCTTCAAATTAGTAGAGGTCGTTAAGATTAGCTAGGAAAACTGGTAACTGTAGAATCCCTAATTACAGATAGCCGAGGACACAACCCTTAGATTTTGACATCTGAAAAATAATTAAATGATGAGGTACAATGACACCTTGTCATACATGTTTAAAGAAAATAAATGCATTTAACACTAGTAGAAAAATAGAAATAAATGACTATAAAACTACCAAAAATTGGTCATGTGACCATTAGTTTGGTCACGTGACCATTAGTTTATTGCCAGTCATTTATCTCCCGACCAAATTTATAACTAAACAAAATTTAGTCATTAATTTGGTAATATTGTTAACTAATTTCACTACTAGCTCAATCAAGTAGAGCTTTTAAAATTTTAGTTGAGAGTAAGGTGCATTTTTATTCTGCTTTATTACATACATGTACATAAATAGAGCAAATTAAGATTACAGTGCGAATTTGAATTTTTAGATGCATATCATATTTGAAAGATTGTACAAATCTTTTAGAAGAAAAGTAATCTTTATTGACAAAATAAAGGTATAAGGTCTCACACAAGCCGTGAGACTAACTGATTTGTTGCAAAAGAAAGAAAAGATTATACATTTATAGAAAATTAAAGAAATAAATGCACATATGGTATATGGTGACTCGTCATTGCTTGAATGATGAGTCTTGGTCCTATTTGATTTGCCTTGAGTAATCTCTTGTTGTCCGCATATCTTGCAGCCAACTTTTGTCTCCTTGCTCCCCCTAGTTATCTGCATTAAGGAGAGAAAAATGTGTTGGCAAGAGACACTGCAATGCATGTCATGTGTTGTAATTGATGGCAACTAAGTCCATTTCATACATCCATAGTGTAGTATCAGATCATACCAGAAGTTAGTTCCAAGATTTGTCAAGTTCAGATAGACAGGAATAAGGTATATGGTAGAGTTCGATATTTTAGTCAGGGGATCTCTCCAGTTAATCATTGTGTGTTGCAAATCTGAGGGAGTGTAGAGGAATGTCAGGACAATCTAAATCCAAGATTTTAGCCTCTGGTGATAAAGGGATTAAAATCTATGAGCATCTGAGTATCGGATACTAATATGACAGAATAGTTCTACGAAGAATAGGCCAACTTGTGTTAGATCCTTGTGTGGATCTAGTAGATGTATTTTGGTGAGTTGTGTATGGGATATAATGTTAGTGGCCAACATGTATGGTGACCTGCAAGTGTTATTTCTGGTACACATCAATATTGGTGTGTGGATTCAACCGACAGAACAGAGTACTTGTATTGTTTGTTAAGTTCTTCATAAGGCTGACAGAAATGTGATTGAATTTCTTTAGGCGGATATATATAGCTGATGGATTTGAGTGTATTGAGTGATAATGTAGGTGAATATGGAGTATGTGTGAAAAGGGCAAATAGAAGTGCAAAAGAGAAGAGATCTAAGGTCTAGATCATGGCAGAGTAGTAAACAGGGCAGAGTGAAGATGAAGTGTGTAAGAGCAGTATCCTGTGCCTAACCAGAACTAAATTCTTGCATTGGTAGATGCTACACATTAGTTCAAACAATTTGTAATCCTTTTGTAATCACTCTTGTAGGCAATGAACTTATTTTGAGCAGTGAGCTCTAGGTAGTGAGCCCGAAGGCATGTGCCTTTCCCTTTTGTAATACTTTTAATAGAGTATAATTTTTTTGGGTTAACCCCCACCATTGGTTTTCCCTTAACCGGGTTTCCATGTTAAAATTCATGGTGTCAAGTGTGTTATTTGTGTTTCTACTCATGTGTTATTGATTCTTTCTTATATCATTAATCTATTAAGAAGTGGTAAAGAAGAATTAACTGCAGCAAGTATTAAAGTTTTAAGACAATTGATTCACCCCCTCTTAGTTGTCAGCCCTAATTCCAACAATTGGTATCAGAGCCAAGTTCCTTGAAAGAAGCCTAACAACGTAAGGAAGATCTGGGAAGGAGTTTTCAATGGGTTTACTTAGAGAACAATTTCAACTGGCTTTAGAAGATCTTGACCAGTCCAAAGCAGAAGTAGATGATCTAAAAGTGAACCTTAAGGATGTTGATGATTGCATTAACTTGCTAAAAGATAAATTAAAGAAATCAATGGAAAAAAGGAAGGAACTACTTCATCAACTAGCTAATCTTACTGAAGAAAATCTAGCATGAATGAGGCTTTGGAAGAAAAGACAAAGAAATGTGAGAAGATGACAAAAGAAGTTTATGTTCTAAAACATGAGATGGAATATGGGGTAATGAGGCTAACCAAAGAAATTGAACAAAGGAAGAAGAATGAAGAAGACTTTATCAAACTCTAAAAGAAAGAGCTGAAGAATGCTGCAGATTGGACATAATAGTTGGCTATCTAGAGTCTAATCTACAAGAAAGCAAAGATAATGAGAGAGAACTTGAAAGGCAAATTGTCATTCTTAGACATGCCCTAGAAGTTGCAAATGAATACAAGGAGAAGTTCAAGATAAGCTCAACTAAAATTGAAGCAATACTTGAGTGTCAAAAGAAGGTTGATGATAAGCATGGTCTTGGGTATGAGAAAGGTGAAAACTCTGGATCCAAACAAAGAAATTCTCAATCAAGGAATAAGAGAAATGGACCTAGAAGACCTCCGATAAGACAACCTAATTCTCAAAGGTATCCATCTTTAAATGGAAATTATTTCAATTGTAGTAAATTTGGTCATAAAGCCACTTTGTGAAGAAGCAGACTAAATAAAAATGGTCCATCCTTCTCTGGTCAATGTTTCAAATATAAGAGGTATGGTCATAAATCCAATGAATGTAGAAGTATGATCTAATGAATAACTCTAACAATAGAGGAAATGGCAATTCTTTCAATGGCTAATGTTTTTCTTGCAATGGATTTGGACACATGGTTAATCAATGTAGATCAAGAGGAAATCAAGTAAATAAGCAAAGAAATGTTGTGTTCTTTAATTGTAATAGATCTGGTCATATTGCAAGATTCTACAGAAGTAGGAATAATGAAAGAAGAGGTTCGGTAAACAGAAAACTAGATGAGCAGAGACAAGACAAAGGCAAAGGCAAAGTTGATATGAATAAGATCTAGAATGGAATGAACATGACATGGGTCAAAAAGGGTGAAATGAATAATGGCAATGGGTCTACGCTGGAATTTGGTGCTAGTAATCCCTCCAGAAATTGAATTAGGAGCTCTGGCTCAGGGGGAGATGCATAGAAAAATAAATTCCCCCAGCTAGTAAGTGGGTGGCTAAATTTGGCATGACGATTAAAGTTATAAAAGCCTATTGCAGACCATTTGGAAGGATTTCCAGAAGAAAAAAAGTGGATATGGTAATTTGTGGAGTGATTCATGAGAAACTGTATCAAGAAATAGAGTAACTAGATGAAGTTAGGGCAACGCATTTATTACACTGACATATTAGGTTTTATGGAGGATAAAAAGTCACTCTCTCAAGAATTTGAATCACTTTGCATTCAAAGAGAACAAGAAGAAGAGGATCTGAACTGAAAATCCAGAGATTGGAGCACGAAGAATGAATTCAACTGGCAATTGATCAAACCTAAATCTGCGGAAGAAAAAGGTACTTTTCTGTGAGGCTTTAAATATGTAATCTGTTGAGATGGCTACTCCTCTTATTGTTGATATTATTGAAAGACCCCATCCAAAATTTAAGAAGCATTCCTACAAGTTAGTCGAAGTCGAACCGTTAGGTGCTTTTTCTGGTGTCCCATACAGAGTATTGCATGTAGAAGATATTGGGTCATACATCCATTGTAACATGGATGAATTTGGAAATCTGAGATTGTTGGAATTGCTTGAGAACCATCTAAAGGATGATAACTATGATTTGAAACCAGAATTCAAAACCCTAGAGAGCAAACATTTTCTACAAGTCATTGAATTTCTGACATTTGATGAGAGTGAGTGGATTCGTTACATCTTGAGCCGAATGCATGATGAGTTCATATGGCTATTGAAACCTTTCAAGATTACAAAGGATGTTATCAGAATTGTGACTGGGTTAAATTCAACTAGTGGATTACCCATGTTGAAATCTATGAAAAATCAGACTGTTACTGATGCAATCGGTGTCAAGTTTGACAAAAGGGCAATGACCATCAATGACATTATTGAACTAGATGTTAAGTTTGCCTCTATGGTGATTGGTTACAAGATTTATCACTCCAACAAGGAGAACTCTATCTCCAAAACTGCTATATATGCAGCATATCAAATGTTGAAAGAAAATGCAGATTATGACCTATGTGAGCTCTTACAAAACCAACTAATTGAGAACTTGAGCAAAATTAAGGACAAGAAAAATACCTTCAAATATGGTTCTTGGGTTATATATTTATTCTTTTACTTCATCAACGAAGTGCCTGGAGTAAAAGGTTTGCAATGGACTAGTGATAGACCAATTACAATGCAAATAAGAGATCATCTACACAACATTCGAGATTCTAAGGCACAAAAAATTGCAGTTTGGGGGTACTTTAAATTTTTTTTTAGTATGATGCACTCTAGGGAAATAATCCCTAAATTAGTATCAGTGCCTAATGGAAGCTCTAGGACCCATAACTATTTGTATTATGCCTATGGGTTATGAGGTTGATGAGAAGATTTTGGAAATGTATGCTCAACATCTTTTGAGCAAACCCAAGGATGACTCTGTTGAGAGGTTTGGGACTTATAAAGAGCTTGATGAAAAGCTACATGTTGAACTCTGGAAGCCAGAGATTAAGAGAAAATCTTAGAAGCAAGTAGAAATATATGTTGAAAGCATTGGGATAACAAAGGAAGCTCTAAGGTAGAACAGAGAAAGAATAGAAAAAGTTGAAAAGGACAAGCATGATAAGAAACAAGGAAGTACTCCAGTAGAATCCTCCTCCACTCTAAGGACTACTAGGAGCTCTGTTGCTACCACTATTCCCCCAAAATCTACCAATCCTAAGAAACCAAAAGACATATCATCCGGTAAAGAAAAAAGAGAACTAAAGTAAAGGCTAAGAGATCACATGATAGTTTTGAAAAGGAGGATGAAGAAAAGATAGACTTAGATGATGGGCTTAAGGAGCTAAAGGATACAAGTACTAAAGCTATTAAAGTATTTGTTTAGAGAAGCCTTCCAGAAGCAAGAAGACAAATAAGATGTAGAGATCAGAGGCTGATAATAAGAAGAAAATTTCCTCTGTGAAAAACATTATCAAGACAATCACTATTGATGGGATTTTAAAACCATTGACTAAATTCTATAATCTTTACAATGACGTTGACAAAAGACTTTTGGAAGAAGCCACTATCAAGTTGTTGAATGTATTCAATCGAGCACTGGTAGAAATTTTGTTAGCAGTTCTGAAAGGCTTAAGAGACATCTTGGAGATAAGAAAAGAAGCAGCCAAGTCAAAAGATATGGAGTTGAGGGAACATGTGTTGACCACTCTACATCCGGTGATCTCTAGCAGAGAAGCAAACAAAATTTTTAAAGAGGTAAAAAATAAATTCAGGAGTATGAACAAACTGATGATTGGAGAGATAGATGAAATAGTCCAAGAAATTGAATAAATTTAAGAAAAGCATTGGACAAGAACAAGTTATTTGTTGTGTCAGATGAGCCTACTGATGACACACCAGTCCTGGATGAAGAAGAGTAGTAGAAGGATGAGCAACAATTTGGAATGGATGATTCCTCTGTCTCGAAAGAGGAAGCAATAAGCAAGGAAGAAGTAAAAATAACAGATGAGACTACTGATGCAGGAGGTACTCTAACTCCTCCGGATCATTCTGACAGAGAAGATACAGAGATGAATACAGAAGCAGATGATCAATTTAAAGATGACTCATTGAAGGTTGAAGAACATGAAATAGAAAAGGCTAAGGACCATGCAGCAGAAGAAGTCAAGGGTAAGGAAGATAAAGTAGAAGAAGATGGTGCAAATTTTGATGCACCCAAACAACATAGTCCTAATACTGACACTGAGAAAACTCAAGGAAAGGAAGCTGGTCCAAAAATTGTGGCAAGAGACACTATAGATGCAGTGAAGAGTTTCTTGTGTAAAGAAATGCTAGAGTTTGATGAACTAGAACTGATTCAAGGACCAATCAACTTGGATACTCTCTCTCTGGTCCAAATGATGAAGATAACATCTTTCACACAAGCCAAGGCAAGAGAAAAGATATTGAAATCTCACATAGAGGATAGTGAGCTGTTAGGCCTTGCATCTGGTATATTGGAGAAGATAATGCCAACTTTCCAAAAGAATCAATCTGATTCTTCCTCTAAAAATTTGAAGAGCCTTGTAAATTTTGTAAGTACACACTTTGAGTCCTTTGAGAAGTTTGCAGAGATTAAAGTCTAAAATGAATTTTTGGATAAGAGATTTAGTGAGCTAAAGGGGCTAATAGGGAATGATAGAAAGGTACTTGATATCAATATAAAGAGTATTCAAAATGCTCTTAATGACAGAGGTGATGTATACAAATTTTATCTATCTTGGCCCAAAGTTATTGAGGATATTGAGAAGAAGATAAAGGAATGGGAACAAAAATTGTTGAATCTATCTCAAAATTTTGATCCTCTAATAGTTTCTCCGGTAAGTCAAGAGTGTCAAGCAATCAGCTTGACTAATGAAATAAAGAAAATTGTTAAAGAAAAGAGTAATATTATGGAGAGAATGTGTGAGCTCCGGGGATTGATTGCCCCCAAGTTAGAAATAATGTTTACTGCTTTATCAGAAGCTCAAGTTGCAGTCCAGACAGGTGATCCTTCAGATCTGAAGAAAGTAGAAACACAAGCATTCCTACTAAGTGGATACATCTCAATTTTGGATGGCATGAAAAGAAGTTGGGCCTCTAAACTTGTGCAGTTGAAAAATAGTTTTGCAGATATTCTCAAGCTCATGTAAATATAATACATGGATTATTTGTACATATGCGACCTTGTATATAGATTTCTTGTGTAAATTTTGATTTACAGATCCCACCCTTTGCCATTGATGTCAAAGGGGGAGTAAGAGACAGTGAAAAATGAAAGAAAATGAAGAATCCATCAAAGGGGGAGCAGTGGAAGAATATATAAGTGTACACAGTAGGGGGAGCTAGTCATGACACTTAGTCATTTTTCACTAAGTGTTGCCATTAATGCCAAAGGGGGAGATTGTTGGTAACAGACACTGCAAGGCATGTCATGAGTTGTTATTGATGGAAACTAAGTCCATTTCACACATTTGTAGTGCAGTATCAAATCATACCGGAAGTTAGTTCAAAGATTTGTCAAGTCTGAATAGACAGGAATAGCGTATATGACAGAGTTCAGTATTTTGGTCAGTGGATCTCTCCAGTTAATCATTGTGTGTTGGGAATCTGAAGGAGTGTAGAGGAATGTCAGGACAATCTAAATCCAATATTTTAACCTCCGGTGACAAAGGGAGTAAAAGTTATGAGCATTTGAGTACAGGGTCCTAATATGACAGAACAATTCTGTGAAGAATAGGCTGACTTGTGTTAGATCCTTGTGCGGATCTAGTAGAAGTATTTTGGTGAGTTCTATATGGGATATAATGTTAGTGGCTGACATGTATGGTGACCTACAAGTGTTATTTCTGGTACACATCAATATTGGTGTATGGATTCAACTAACAAAACAGAGTACTTGTATTGTTTGTTAAGTTCTTCATAAGGCTGACAGTAAGGTGATTGAATTTCTTGAGGTAAATATATATAGCCTGATGAGATTTTATGTCTCAATTTTATCATTTGAAGCCTCTATTTGGCATCTTTTTCATGATTGAATTTCTTTGATGAACTGGAGTGGATTGTTCTTTGTATCGGCCTAACAAAAGCATATCACTGGAACCGAGTTACTTATCCCAATGATGGACCAATATGTGTATCAGGCTAACATGAACTTTTTGGTGGAACTGAGTTACTTGTCCCAATGATGGACTGACCAAGGACTTGAATTAGTGAGACCTAGTTCATCTCTCTGGAGTCTCTGGTCACTCCGATGTCGGCAGGACATGGAACTTTGGCAAGAGTCTCTCCGATAGTCTTGGTCACCCCGATGAAGCTTTACTGTTGGAAGGACATGGGACTTCACTATGTTTCTCTTCAGTGGACCTGGTTACTCCGATGGAGGATGTTCAGTGAGAGTCTCCATGATAGGGTAGACCATTGGTTATGTCGGCAACAAAATTCTGCGACATTTGTATATCCTATGGCTTTGTATATAAACTGAAAGGATGATCAACGACTAATACATGTGGGATATTTAGTATCTCATGAATGCAAATGGTCATGAATAAAAATGGTTAAATCGAATAGTTGTTTGCAGGAATTGAATCGAATGTGTATAATGTTAAATACTCCTATCTACATTTTCCCCTTAGAATTTAACATTAGGAAGGCTATTTCTGCACCTGTGCTTTCCTTACAAGTGGTATCAGAGCCTGGCTAGTTGTGTTATCCTTATGGGTAGGTTGGGTTTTTTGTGTTGATTTTGCAAGTTGGAGTTATGTAGAAGTCTATTGTGTCTTATCTACAAATTAAGATGACAAGCACATGAAGAAGAATAGACATTGAAAAGTTCAATGGGACAAACTTTGAGTTGTAAAAACTTAAAGTTGAAGATATGCTAGTTGATAGAGATCTTTGGGTTGTTGTGTCTGGGAATAAACCCTCAAGAATGAAGAAATAAGATTGGGACTTAATAGATAGGAAAGCTAGAGGACTAATAAGATTAAGTCTTGCAGATTCTGTTCTGTTGAACGTCCATGAGGAGAAGACTACAAATTCTTTGTGTAATAAATTAGGAGACATATATCAAGGCAAGACCTTGGTGAATAAACTTTTCTTGAGAAAGAAGTTATACTCCTTGAAAATCATCTGAATGCATTTAATATGGGTATTGCATAGTTGACATCTATTGGTGTAACTATAAGTGAAGAAGAATGTTGTATGCTTTTGTCGTGTTCCTTGCCTAACACATGGGATCATTTGGTGATGGATATTGGAAGTACTACAACCAAGTTCAAAATGCACAAGGTGGTTGCTTTACTTCTATCAGAAGAAATGTGAAGGAAATCTTCTGAGTGCTAAAGAGGCCCTTGCCATTTGAGGCAGATCAAAGCAAAAAGGTAATCAGAAAGACAATAATCAAAAAGACAACAATCAGAAAGACAAGAAGACAAAGTCCAAATCTAAGTCGAAGGAGAGATCAAAGTCTGCTGGAAATAAGTCCAAGGTGAAGTGTGGGAACTATGGTCAGACTGGACACATCCAAAAAGAATACAAAGAGGAGAATAAGAAGAAGAAGAAGGATACTTATGACAATGATTCTTCTTAGAGTGATGCAAATGCTTTTGTAGCAGCCTTGGCAATGCCTGCATCTGAAGATGTATGGTTAGTGGATTCAGGGACATCATTCCACATGACATCTCATAGAGAGTGGTTCACAAAGTATGAACTGTATGCTAGTGGGAAGGTGTTCCTAGCAAGTGATTCGACACTAGAAATTGTTGGCCAAGGAAGAGTCAGAATCTAGTTCCCGGATGGCAGAATAAAGGGAATCGATGGAGTGTTACACATACCAGGTCTATCTCGTAATTTACTCTTTGTTAGTAAGCTTAATGATGCTGGTGTTCAAGTAACTTTTGTGAATGGTGGCTATAAGATGACTAGAGGTTCTATGGTATTGGCAAAGGGTGAATGCATTGGAACACTATATAGGTTATATGCTAAACCTATGTGCTGTAATATAGTCTCTAAAAAGTCTGAAAAAGCTACTGTTGTAACACATGATGCAAACTCAATGGAAGTTAAACTTCCAGCAAAGAAAACAATGCTCTGGCATCATGGCCTTGGGCATATAGTTGAAAAAGTTTTAAAAACCCTAAAGAATAAAAACCTGGTAGATGGGCTAATTGATTGTAATCTTGAGTTTGATTTCTGTGAACATTGCATATTTGGAAAATAGAACCATGTTTCATTTTACTCAATTTCTCATAAATCTTTTGGTGTTTTGGACTATGTACACTCTAATGTTTTTGGTCTAGTTGATGCTCCTAACCTATCTAAATCAAGATATTATGTATCGTTTATTGATGATTATGTTGATAACTGAGAGGAGGGGGTGAATCAGTTATCCTAATTATTTCTTCTTTTGAACTTTCTCATTAATTAATGCAGCATTAATTCAAACAAAACATAACCATGAAATGAAAAACACATGACACAGTATTTTTGACGTGGAAACCCTGTTAAGGGAGAAAACCACGAGGTGATTAACCCAAAGATTATTCTCTGTTAGAAGAATAAGGAATTACAAAATGGCACTTGCCACTTAGGGCTCACTACCTGAGCACACTGCTCACAAAGGAGGCACACTGCCTACAAAGAGACACACTGTCTACAAAAGAATGTTATACAATGCTTGAACTAATTGGAAGCATCCACATATGTTGGAGTTCAGTTCCGGTTAGGCTTAGTACACTGATCTGCTACACTTCATCTTTCCTCTTCTCTTTATTCTGCTTTCCTTTTACATACCGGATCTTTCATACTGCTTCTGCTCTGCTCTATACTTATTCGCATATCCCATCAACCAACAACACCACTCACAACTAAATCCATCGTGCATATATATCCGTACAAGTAATTTCATCACCTTTCTGTCGGCACCCGGAATAGTCAATCTTTTCACTAATTCTAATCTGTCGGCTGAATCGTACCACATCAAGTAATGTGGATCAAGCATATACTTGTAGAAATCATTTATCATGTCAACCAAGTATGTTTCATGCCTTCATAGCCTTTAACATTATCAGTAACCTATCCGGAAGGTAGTCTGATGTTCTGTCAGTCGGTTCTTCCTTTGTTCACACTGTCACTCAGGAATCTGGTACTCAACTATTCATATCTTTTTCCTCATCTATCACCGGAGGCTAAATCCTTGGAATATACCACTCAAGGTAGTCCTCTTGACTTCCCCAAATTCGCACTGCACCAAGATACTTCCTCTGAGAGATCTGGACCAGTCTGTCAGACCTTGCTACATCCTTTGTTCTTGTTCACCGGACCACAATAATCTTCATTCTGCTTCCGGTAGAGACACACCATGACTTGCGGATATGTGGGATGACCTTTGTTGCCATCAATGACAACAACCATGAATCCATATAGTGTCTCTTGCCAACAATCTCCCCCTTTGGCATTGATGGCAACACTTAGTGAAAAATGACTAAGTGTTTACACTATGCTCCCCCTTGGCTGATGCTCTATCTTTATATACATTTTCTGGAGCTCCCCCTTAGTTGGATTCCTCATTTTTCATTGCTCCTCACTCCCCCTTTGACATCAATGGCAAAGGGTAGGGTCCGCACACCAAAATTTTCAAAATTTGTACTATACTTAGCCGCATATTACATACTTACATAAACTGTAGAATGTCTGCAAAGGATGTCTTCAATTGGACCAGTTCTGTACCCCAACTTTGTTTCATTCTATCCAAAATTGAAATGTGAAAACTCAACAAAAATGCAAAAGCTTCTTCCCTCTTGAGATCTGTCAGATCATTCGTTTGGGCGGTATTCTGAGCATCACTTATGGCCTCATGCATGGTTTCTAACTTAGGGATAATAATCCTTCTAAGTTCTCCCATCCGGTCAATTATATTCTTCCCTTCCTTCTCAAGGTTCTTTATTGCATTTGTGATTGCAATAGTTTGACATTCTTGATTTACTATAGAGGAAGAGAGAGGATCAAAACATTGAGACAAACTTAGTAGTTTGTCATGTTCCTCTTTTATTTTCTTCTCAATTTCTACTGTTGCTTTTGACCAGGAGATACAAAATTTGTAAATGTCACCGCCATCCTTAAGAGCATTTTCTAGGCTCTTTATCCCAATACTCATATTTCTCCTATCATGAGAGATTAATCCTAGTACCTCTGAGAATCTCTTATCCAAAAACTCCTTCCGGACCTTTTCTTCAGCTAATTTTTCTAGGGATTCAAAATGTGTACCAACACTATTGACTAAGGTTTTGAGATTACCAGAAGAGGAGGCTGTGGGATCTTTCTGGACCGATGGCATAATCTTCTCAAGCACTCCGGAAGCAGCTTCTATCAACTCACAGTCTTCCATATGAGACTTTAGGAGTTTTTCATTTGCCTTAGCATTTGCAAATGAAGCTATCTTCATTGTCTGTACTGGAGAGAGAGAATCAAAGTTGAATGGACCTTTTAGAAGCTCTGGTTCATCAATCTCTATTGTTTCTTTGCTCAGAAATTTTTGAATAGTTTGTGCAGTGTCTCTTGCCAGAGACAGATGTTTCTTCTCTTCTGCAGTCTTGGAACTGTCCTTTGGAATTTTCTCTCCTTCCACATTCTTACCACTATCAGTTGTGGTTTTCTCTGTTGGAGTCTTCTCTTTCTCTGCATCCTTGGTACTGTCAACTTCCTTTTCTTTTACCACTGCTTCTTTCTCCTGTAATTTCTCTTCTTCTTTGGATCCGGAGACTGTAGGGGAAACCAGAGGAGAAATGTTGGTTTATTCAGGGCCCATCTCTTCTGTTGCTTTCTCAGAAGTTTCTTCTACAACACTTGTGGATGAGGGATTAGTACCCAAGTCCTCTACAACAGGAAGATTAAACCTTTTGAAGGCCTTCCGGAGGATCTCTTCTGTATCCATGGCCACCTTGTCAGTCTCACCAAGCATGAGTTGATTCATCCTTGCTTTACTCCTGAACTCATCTTTGCAGTCTTTGAATATTGTGTTCATTGTCTTGGGATCAATTTGAGGATATAGCTGAATAGCTATCTGCTCCCGGATCTCAAGATCTTTTGCCTGGGCATTGTTCTTTCTTATTTCTAACTTCTTTTCTAGGCTTTTAGGAATTTGAGATATAATCTCAATGAAAGCCTTATTGTATATGTTCAGGTACCTGATTGTGGCTTCCTATAGGATCTTTTGGTCAGCCTCATTGTAGTCATCATAAAATTTGGCCATTGGTTGAAGGTTTCCATCCACAGTGACTGATTTGATTACACTCTCTAGAGATAGGGTGGGCTTTTCAATAAATTCTTCTGTCATTTCTTCCTTGTCTTGGCCTGTGGAGGGTTTACTGGATCCTTTCTTCTTCTGCTTCTTTATTTCTTTTACCCCCTCATCTGATTCCGTTTCCTCTTCATCTTTTTGACTTGTATAAGCCCTTGTGGTTTTTATTTTAGACCTTTTCTCTCCTTTACCGGATGTCTAACCTTCCGGTTTTGATATTTTTGAGCTTTTGGTTGTACAGGTGTAGATCCCTTTGATGATCTGGTCCGGGATGAGGTTTCCACCGGAGTACTTTTCTTGCTTTTCTTTTCTACCTCTTTCTTCTCTTCCTCAGCCTTTTGCCTCTTTTCCTGGTTGGCATCAAGTGCCTCCTTTGGGATGCCTAGGCCTTGAGCAATATGCTCTACTTCTTTTCTCACCTTCCTCTTTATCTTAGGTTCTCTGAGTTCCACATGGATCTTCACACTCAGCTCCTCAAAGGTTCCAAATCTTTCTGCCTTTGGATCTTTGGGCTAACTAATCATGTGTTGAACATGCAATTCCACAATCTGTTCATCAACCTCATACCCCATGGGCATGATACAGACTGTCCTTAGCTCTACTGCCTCCATTAGGCACTGATCAGTATCAACCATAAAGCAGACTGAGTCTTTGTATTTTTCAAAAATAGACTAGGGAATTCTTTCTCTTGCTTGCATCATGCTCTAGAAGTTTTTGAAGTATCCCCACAGGGCTGTATTTCTTGCTTTGGCATCCCCAAGCCCATGTAAATAATCTCTGATTTGGGCTGCTACAGGTTTGTCATTCTGCGATACCCATCCACTTGATCTGGGCAGCTCATTCATGAAGTAGAAAAATAGACATAATATAAGAGTACCATACTTGAAAGAATTCTTTTTGTCCTTTTTGATCTTCTGTATATTTTCCATTAATTGGCTTAAAAGAAGTTCACAGAGATCATAATCTGCATTCTTCCTCAGGATCTCATAGGCAGTATATACTACTGTTCTGGATACAGAATTCTCCCTACTGGAGTGATAAATCTTGTATCCTATTATCATAGATGCATACTTGATATCCAGATCAGAAATATCTTCAATGGTCATTGCCCTCTTATCAAATTTTGATCCGGTGGCCTCAGTCACAATGTTATTTTTGACAGATTTTAGGATAGGTATCCCTCCAGAAGAGTATAGACCAGTTACTGCCCTAATTGCCTCTTTTGTGATCTTGCAGGGTCTATTCAGCCATAGGAAGTTGTCATGTATTCTACTCAATACGTACCGGACCCATTCATTTTCTTCAAAGCAGGGGAAATGAATGAATTGATCAAAATGTTTCTTCTGGATACCCTTATACTCTGGTTTAAGCTCAAAAGCATTGTCTATCAGTTGTTTGTGATAGAAATCTCTTAATTTGAATTCCCCAAATTCCTCAATACTTGCATGTATGTAAACCCTAATGTCTTCTATGTGTAAAACGCCATGAGGAACACTAGAGAATGCTCCTAAGGGATCTACCTCCAATGACTTGTATGGGTGTTTCTTAAATTCAAGTTGGAGCCTATCTGAGATCTTTACTATATTCGCAGTAGCCATTTTTCAAAAGAGTTGTAGTGAGATATCGAAAACGGAAAATACCTTATGCGCCTTGGGTTACACGGAGTGGTTGGATTGATTTCTGTATGTAATGACTTTTGCAAGAGATCTTCAGTGAACTTGATGAAGTTTGTTGCAGGGCTCCACTTTTCACTTCTTCTTGAGTGTGGAATGAACAAGTGATTTATGAGAAATCCCTTATATTGCTCCGCAAACCCTAATATCTGATTGCAATAAATGCTTGACCTACATTATTCTGGTTTGCCTTATTCGAATGACTTGAAAAACTGGATCAGTCCTGATTTATGAACATCATGCGGATCTTCCAACCATGAACAAATCAAGATGACACATCACAAGGACATCCCAAATACTCTGTCCAATCCACAAAATAAGACAATGCACTTCTAGATCTCTTCAGATCTTTCTGTAATCCTCTGTCATTCTGGAGCATCTCCCAGAACAGGTTCTACATGGTCGATCACAACTTCTTCACATCTTCATGCGGACCTCTGAAATCTTAGCTGGATCATCTCAAGACTCATATCTACAAACCCTTTTCTCCGCATCTTGTGCCTAATCCGGTACCACTTGATTGGCTGGGGGAACAGGGTTTTCTTTGTGTCTCCCCCTGAGCCAGAGCTCATTTCTTAATTTCTGGAAGGAATATCAGCACCAGAGTCTGGTACGGATCCAACCTCTACCTTCTCTAAACTTTTCTTCACCCAAATCTTGTTCATCTCATTCCTAACTTCATCCGCATTCATCTTTTGTTTACCTTTGTCTTGATTCTGACTATATACCAGACCTCTTTTGTCCTGATTCTTGCTTCTGTAGACTTTTGCATTATGACCGGACCTATTACAGATTTGGCAAACAACATTTCTTTGCATATTTGACTGATAACCTCTTGATTTGCATTGATTAGCCATATGACCTACTCTATTGCATGTAAAACATCTACCATTGAATGATTTGTTCATTTGCATATTTCTGCATTCATGAGACTTATGTCCATACCTTTTGCAGTTAAAGCATTGTCCGGAGAAGGATGAATTAGTCTGATTCATTCTCTTTCTGCACTGATTAGCTTTGTGACCAAAGTGATTGCAGTTGTGGCAGTATCCATTGAAGGATGGATATCTTTGAGCATTGGGCTGTCTTACCGGAGATCTTCTAGGCCTGTTCCTTGGATTTTCTAATCCAAAATTCTTCTGACCGGATCTAGAGCTTTCTCCTTTCTCATATCCTAAACCACACTTGACATCTGTCCTCTTTTGATTTCCAAGAAGGACTTCAAGTTGAGTAGAACTTATCTTGAATTTCTCTTTATATTCATTTGCTGTTTGAAGATCCCTTTTGAGAGAGACAATTTGATCCTCAAGTTTTTCTTCATTATCTTTAGCATCTTCAAGATCATATTCAAGATGTCTGATAATCCTATCCATCTGGTGGCAATCTTTTGATTTCTCTTTGAGAGATTGTCTTAGATTGTCTTCAGTTTTTCTTTTCTCTTCAATCTCTTGAGTAAACTTTATAACTCCTGATTCAATTTCATGTCTTACCATAATGACTTCTTTTGATAACTTTTCACATAACTTAGTTTTCTCAGTTAACTCTTCATTTGCATTACTTTCTTCACTTTGTCTTGCCAATTGTTGGAGTAGCTCCTTTCTCTTTTCATAGAGAGACTTAATTTGTCTTTTAGTTCTCTCATGAATTCATCAGCCTGTTTGAGTCTTTCCTTTAATTCATTGACTTCAGAGTTTGATTGTTCAAGATCCTCAAGGGCAGTCTTGAGTTGCTCCCTTAAACCATATGCATCCATTTTAGCTCCTAGATCTTCCTCAAGCTGTTAGGCTCTTATTAGAAGGAACTTGGCTCTGATACCAATTGTTGATAACTGAGAGGGGGGGTGAATCAGTTATCCTAATTATTTCTTCTTTTGAACTTTCTTATTAATCAATGCAGCATTAATTCAAACAAAACATAACCATGAAATGAAAAACACATGACACAGTATTTTTGACGTGGAAACCCTGTTAAGGGAGAAAACCACGGGGTGATTAACCCAAAGATTATTCTCTGTTAGAAGAATAAGGAATTACAAAATGGCACTTGCCAATTAGGGCTCACTGCCCGAGCACACTGCTCACAAAGGAGGCACACTGCCTACAAAGAGACACACTGTCTACAAAAGAATGTTATACAATGCTTGAATTGATTGGAAGCATTCACATATGCTGGAGTTTAGTTCTGGTTAGGCTCAGTACACTGATCTGCTGCACTTCATCTTTCCTCTTCTCTTTATTCTGCTTTCCTTTTACATACCAGATCTTTCATACTGCTTCTGCTCTGCTCTATACTTATTCGCATATCCCATCAACCAACAACACCACTCACAACTAAATCCATCGTGCATATATATCCGCATAAGTAATTTCATCACCTTTCTAGTCGGCACCCGAAATAGTCAATCTTTTCACTAATTCTGATCTGTCGGCTGAATCCTACCACATCAAGTAATGCGGATCAAGCATATACTTGTAGAAATCATTTATCATGTTGGCCAAGTATGTTTCATGCCTTCATAGCCTTTAACATTATCAATAACCCATCTGGAAGGTAGTCTGATGTTCTGTCAGTCGGTTCTTCCTTTATTCACACTGTCACGAGCAGGAATCCGGTACTCAACTATTCATATCTTTTTCCTCATCTATCACCGGAGGCTAAATCCTTGGAATATACCACTCAAGGTAGTCCTCTTGACTTCCCCAAATCCGCACTGCACCAAGATACTTCCTCTGAGAGATCCGGACCAGTCTGTCGGACCTTGCTACATCCTCTGTTCTTGTTCACCGGACCACAATAATCTTCATTCTGCTTCCGGTAGAGACACACCATGACTTGTGGATATGTGGGATGACCTTTGTTGCCATCAATGACAACAACCATGAATCCATATAGTGTCTCTTGCCAACAGATTATTCAAGAAGGGCATTTGTTTATTTTTTGAAAAGAAAATTAAAAGTGTTCAGTCAGTTTAAAGAATTTAAAAATCTTGTTGAAAATTAGATTGGTAGTAAAATTAAATGTTTGAGAACAGACAACGGTAAAGAGATCTAAATTGGATAACAAGGTTGTCAAATGTATCTTTATTGGCTATGGAGTTGGTGTTAAAGGATACAAGCTTTGGAATCCAGAAATAGAAAAGGTGTTTTATAACAGGAATGTAATTTTTAGAGAGCTAAAACCTTTGTGAAAAGAATCTTGGTGTGTGGAAATCACTTCCTACACTAATCTAATGAGGAGAGGGCTACGTAAATTTAATTGAATTCTTACAGCTACAACAACATAGAACATCTAATAGAGATATTACAACAATACACATGAACCAGAAAGAAGACATAAGAAGAGAGACAAATATATAATGTGGGGAAAACCCTTATCAGGTGAAAAACCCCACTCAGAAACCTGCATAATGTATTATCAAAACTAAATGTTGTTTACAATACACTTGCAATGCAAGCTTCAATGGTCTTCAACACTCATATCTAGAGTCAATCCGATAGAGTAATAGTTCCTGTAAAACCTGTAATACTTCTCCACCTCCAAGCACCTATCTATATAGAATATACAAGGCAATATTGGTCCTATCTTGGGATGGGCATCCAACTTGGCCTCATGGCCCTAAACCCATGCCTAATGACACTTGGTCAACATTGTAGAATGTTCCTAACACTTGTCCATAGCTCCCATCCCAAAGAGGTAGCCCATTTCCAAAATGGGCTATGATAGATGCTCTTACAACACTTACGACCGTCATAGAATTTGTCATAGCGGTTACAACTTACAGCTGTAAGAGAATCTGTCATACACAGGCTATAAATAGCATATTCTGTTACATGTCATAGTCCACCTTGTTGTGCCCAAATATTCCTTTTTCAAAGATGCTTCATGACACATGTCTTCACCTGTCTTACAAGCTTCTATTTCTAACTCTTACATGTCATAACTTCGTCATAGGAATCTGTCATAACCATTTCAGTCAAACATTCCCTTACACAACATGAAAGATGCTGACACATGGCAAAATGCTCCTACCACAAATTGGGATGCCTATCTCCTCATGTGAGGACAAAATTACAAGTTGTCATCTTCCATGTAGGATGACACATCACCATGCCACATCCCACAAAATGACAATATGGAATTTACAATTAATTTACAACATAGGCAATGAATTAATAAATACGAACATAAATAATGCAAGGAATTACCAAGGTTGAGACACCTAAATTCCTGACATTCTCCCACTTGCCAAACACCTTGTAAGAGCTAATAGAATAACAAGATTTAACTGCTATAGGCCAAGAGGCCCATAGACTCCGAACACCATCTGAACTTCTCTATGCCCACTGGTTTTGTCTATACATCTGCAACATTCTTCAAAGTTAGCTTTCCATCCTCAACCATGTCTCATACGAAGTGAAACTAAACATCAATGTGCTTTGTTCTAGCATGAAAAGTTGGATTCTTCGCAAGGCAAATTGCACTCTGACTGTCACAATTGATCATGATCTGACCTACATCAACACCAATATCTGAACACAATCTCTTAAGCCAAATGACTTCCTTACAAGCATGAGTTGCTTCCATACACTCAACTCCTATCATGGACAAAGAAACCATAGGTTGTCACTGACTCATCAAACTAATAGCACCACCAAACAATGTAAACACATAAGCACTAGTGGATCTCCTGTTGTCAATGTCACCTACCCAATCTAAATCCACAAATCCATGAATATCAACAGAATACGGGGGTTCTGTAACATTACCATGATGGCAAATGTAATACTCAGAAGTACCCCTCAAATATTTGAAGACTCTCTTAACTGCATCCCAATGAACCCGTCCAGGATTAGCCATAAATCGACTAAGGACTCCCACTACTTGGGCAATGTCTAGTCTTGTGCAGACCATAGCATACATCAAATTGCCAACAACACTAGCATAAGGTACTCTGCTCATGTCCTCCATCTCACTAGGAGATTTTGGACAATCCTCAATAGACAACTTTGTCCCCATAGAAATACGAACACACAATGGTCTATAATCTACCATGCTGAACCTATCCAACACGGTCTTCACATACTTACTCTGGCTTAACCAAAGTTTTATGTTGGTTCTGTCTCTTCTGATTTCCATTCCTAGAATGTACCTGGCTGCCCCTAAATCTTTCATTTCAAACTGTGCTGACAACTGAGATTTGAAATCAGAAATCATATTCTTAGCCTTCCCAATGACCAACATATCAACAACATACAGTGCAACAATGAGAATATGATCACCATCAAACTTATAATACACATAGTGATCCAATTTCAATCTCACAAATCTAATAGACAACACAAAGGCATCGAACTTCAAGTACCATCTCCTAGGGGACTGCTTCAAACCACACAAAGACTTCTTAAGATTGCAAACCAAATTTGCTTTACCTTTCACCATGTAATGCTCTGGCTATGACATGTAGATTTCTTCCTCTAAATCACCATGAAGGAAAGCCGTCTTCACATCCATTTGCTCTACCTCTAAGTCATAAGCTGCTGCAAGAGACAACATGAATTGAATGGATGTCAACTTTGCAATGGGAGAGAAGATCTCACCATAATCTATACCCTCCACTTGTGAATACTCCTTCGCAACCAATCTGGCCTTATACTTCTCAACACTGCCATCTGCACCAAATTTCTTCTTGAACACCCATTTGCATCCAACGGGTTTCTGTCCAAGAGGCAAAGGCACCAAGTCCCAAGTTTGATTCTTTTCCAAAGAAGCCATTTCATCCTCCATGGCCTCCTTCCAGGAACCTACATCTTTCATGTCCATTGCCTCTGATACAGTTCTAGGTTCATCACTGTTAGTAAGCAAAGCAAAAGCACAACTAGAATCAAGCAATGTAAAACCAAACCTTTCAGGTTGCTTTCTTATCCATGCAGACCTCCTTAAGAGCTAAGGTTGAGGTTCAACTTCTTCATTTGAGGTTTCAAAGCTACTAGAGCTCTCCTCATCATTAGGTCCAACATTGTCTTTCTATTCAGTCTTCTCAGGGGTAGGAGGAAACTGAACAACATCCTCTTTCTTTTCTTTTTCTTCTAGTTGTCAAACAGTGGAAGAAGGTGTAAGCTCTCTGAAGATGACACTTCTGCTATATAACACTTTTTCAGCCACAGGGTCCCAAAGCTTGTATCCTTTCACACCGACACCATAGCCAATGAAGATACACTTAACAACCTTGTTCTCCAACTTTGACCACTTCTCCCTAGGCACATGTGCATATGCCTCACAACCAAAAACACAAAGATGCCTTATTGAAGGCTTTCTACCAGACCACACCTCCATGGGTGTCTTTCCAACAAGAGCTGATGTAGGAGATCTATTAACAAGATAGCAAGAAGTGGCAATAGCTTTAGCCCAAAACTTTTGTTCTAGGCTAGCTCCACTAAGCATACTCCTAGCCTTCTCCATCAGTTTTTTGTTCATCCTTTTTGCAACTCCATTTTGTTGCAGAGTGTATGGAGTTGTCTTATGTCTTTCAATCCCAAGTTCCTTGCAATACTTATCAAATTTTGTAGAACAGAACTCACCACCATTGTAAATTCTCAAACACTTAATCTTTTTACAAGTCTAATTTTTAGCAAAGGCCTTAAACTCCTTAAACTTACTATAGACTTCAGATTTGCTTCTGAGAAAATAAATCCATTTCCTTATACTATAGTCATCTATGAAAGATACAAAATTTATAGATTTTGATAATGAAGGAACATTAACAAGACCAAATATATCAGAATGAACAAGGTCCAACACACCAAAAGACTTGTGAGAACTCGAATAAAATTGAACATGGTTTTTCTTTCCATAAATGCAATGTTCACAAAAGTCAAACTCAAGATTACAATCATCTAACCCCTCAACGAGGTTTTTATTTTTTAGGGTATGCAGACCCTTCTCACCAATGTGGCCAAATCTCTTATGCCATAACATTGTCTTTTCAGCAGAAAGTTTAACTTCCAAGGCATGATTACAAACATTAGAACTAGAAACAACAGATCTTTTAACTGCTTGTTTAGATGGTGGGGATGAAGTGACTGTTGCCCTCTTCTTTGAATCAAAAGAACTATTGCATTGTGAAATGCATGCCTCCAGCTGAAATAGAGTACCTCTCCTAGTACCCGTAGCAAGCACCATAGCTCCTCTAGTCATCTTGCATTAGGTTCTTTTGAAAAGACAAACTACACACTTGCATCATTCAAACTGCTTACAGAAAGTAGGTTCCATGCTAGGCCTGGGATATGCATAACCCCAGAGATCCCCTTCACTTGATCATTAGGGAATCGGATAGAGACTCTTCCACAGCCAACAATCTTTAGATGAGAGTCATCACCCAAGTACACCTTTCCACCATTGAACTCCTCATACTTTGTAAACCAATCACAATACGAGGTCATGTGGAATGATGCACCAGAGTTGATCAGCCACACATCATCAGATGCATGGGTTGCCAAGGCTATGATGAAAGCATCACCATCATCTTTTGATTTTTCAAAATCTGAATCAGGAGCTTTCTTCTTTTTCTTCTTCTCCTCTTTGCATTCCTTTCGAAAATGCCTAGATCTACCATAGTTCCAATAGATAGCCTTGGACTTTCCAGGAGATTTGGATCTCCCATGGGATTTGGATCTACCCTTCTTAGCTTTCTTGTCCTTTCTTTTGCCTTTCTCCTTGGGTCTTCCACGAACCACAAGAGCCTCTTTGGCTACATCAGAAGACTTTCTCCACATCTCTTTAGATAAAAACATAGATACCACATCTTCCATCTTGAATGTGGATGTGGTGCTTCCAATAGCCATGACAAGGTGATCCCATGAGTCCAACAAAGAACAAAGCAGGGTCATACATCGATCCTCCTCCTCCATCTTTACACCAATTGATGTCAACTATATAACCAACATGTTAAAAGCATTCATATGTTTGGCAACAGATCCTCCATCCTCCATTCAAAGAGAATATAGCTTCTTTCTCAGAAAAAGTTAATTAACCAAGGATTTGGCTTGGTACACATCTCCCAACTTCTTCCAAAGCAAAGTTGCAGTCTTCTCCTCATGGAAATTTAACAACACAAAATCAACAAGACTAAGTATTATGTGACCCTTAGCCTTTCGATCCTTAAGATCCCAATCAACTTGTGACATTGCAACTAGTTTAGTTCCATTTACACTTTCCCAAAGGTCTCGGTCAACAAGCATGTCTTCCATCTTGAGCTTCCACAGCTTGAAATTAGTGCCATTGAATTTCTCCACTTAAAACCTTCTTGATGTGCTTGCCATCTCCTTGTTGTAATAGAAATTAGAATACTTTGCATAGATTCCCACTAAAACTTAAGATTAGCTCAAAAAACCCCTGCCCAACAGCTAAGACCAAAATTGGCTAGGCTCTGATACCAACTTAAAGGAAGCTAGGTGTGCAGAAACCGCTTCCTACACTAATCTAATGAGGAGAGGGCTATGCAAATTCAAATTATTCCTTACAACTACAGCAACATAGAACATGTAAACAAGATATTACAGTAATACACATGAACTAGTAATCTCATGAGAACCTTAGCGTTCTAATCCTTGAGATCCCAATCAGCTTGTGACATTGCAGCTAGTTTAGTTCCATTGATAGTTTCCCAGAGCTCTCGACCAACAAGCATCTCTTCCATCTTGAGCTTCCACAACTCAAAATTAGTGCCATTGAATTTCTCCATCTCAATCTTTCCGAATGTGCTTACCATCTCCTTGCTGCAATAGAATTTAGAATACTCTGCACAAACTCCCACTCAACTTAAGATCAGCTCAAAAAACCCCTACCCAACAGCTAAGACCAAAACTGGCCAGGCTCTGATACTAACTGAAAGGAAGCTTGGTGTGCGGAAATCACTTCCTACACTAATCTAATGAGGAGAGGGCTAATAAAATTCAATTTAATTCTTACAACTACAAAAACATAGAACATTTAACAGAGATATTGCAGCAATATACATGAACCAGAAAGAAGACAGAAGAAGAGAGACAAAGATATAACGTGGGGAAAACCCTTATCAGGTGAAAAACCCCACACTCAAAAACCTGCACAATGTATTATCAAAACTGAATGTTGTTTACAATACACTTGCAATGTAAGCTTCAATGGTCTTCAACACTCATATCTAGAGTCAATCTAGCAGAGTAATAGTACCTATAAAACCTATAATACTTCTCCACCTCCAAGCACCTGTTTATACAGAATATACAAGGCAATATTGGTCCTATCTTGGGATGGGCGTTCAACTTGGCCTCATGGCCCAAAACCCATGCCTAAGGACACTAGGTCAACATTGTAGAATGTGCCTGACACTTGTCCATAGCTCCCATCCCAAAGAGGTCACCTATTTCCAAAAATGGGCTATGATAGATGCTCTTACAACACTTACAACTGTCATAGAATCTATCATAGCAGTTACAACTTACAACCATAAGAGAATCTGTCATACACAAGCTATAAATAGCATATTCTCTTACAACATGTCATAGTCCACCTTGGGGTGCCCAAATATGCCTTTTTCAAAGATGCTTCATGACACATGTCTTCACCTGTCTTTCAAGCTTCTATTTCTGACTCTTACATGTCATAACTTCGTCATAGGAATCCATCATAACCGTTTCGGTCAAACATTCCCTTACACAACATGAAAGATGCGGACACATGGCAAAATGATCCTACCACAAAGTGGGATGCCTATCTCCTCATGTGAGGACAAAATTACAAGTTGTCATATTCCATGTAGGATGACACATCACCGTGCCACATCCCAGAAAATGACAATATGGAATTTACAATTAATTTACAACATAGACAATGAATTAATAAATACAAACATAAATAATGCAAGGAATTACCAAGGTTGAGACACCTTAATTACCAACACTTTGGTCATTGATACTCAGCCAGAAAAGACAAAAGAGAAGAAAGAAAAGAGTGAAGTTAGTATTCCTCTGACCCCTGAAAAAGAGGAACAATGATCACCAAGTGTAGATGATTCAAAGGAGAGTTTGAGCAGCTCTGAAGGTTCTCATCAAGAGCAATAACCTAAACCTTCGTCTCAGCCATTGAGGAGATCTACACGTGAAAGAAGACAACCAGATAGGTATGGTTTTTCTATACTTGATACAAGTTGTGTCTATGCTTTGCTTACTGATGCTGATGAGCCTAGGACTATGAAAGAGGCTATTAATATGCCTAATTCAGATTCTTGGATGGAAGCCATGAATGATGAAATGTCGTCATTGGAGAAAAATGGAACCTAGAATTTGGTACCCTTGCCTAAAGGTAGAAAGCCAGTGGGCTGTAAGTGGGTGTTTAAAAAGAAATATGGTCCAGATGCTAGTATTGAAAAGTATAAAGTAAGACTAGTTGTAAAGGGGTATTCTCAAAAGGAAGGAATTGATTATGGAGAATTTTTTTCTCATGTAGCTAAGCTAACGTCCATTAGATTTATGTTGTCACTTGCAGCAGTGTATGACTTTGAAATTGAACAGATGGATGTGAAGATAACATTTCCTCATAGGGATCTTGAAGAAGAGATTTATATGTCCCAGCCAGAGCACTTTGTGATAAAAGGTAGAGAACGTCTGGTATGTAAACTCAAGAAGTCTCTTTATGGTTTGAAGCAATCTCCCAGAATGTGGTATCAAAAATTTGATATGTATGTTTTATCTTTGGGATTTGTGAGGTCTAAATCTGATCCTTGTGTTTACTATAAAACTTAAGGTGATCAGATTCTCAGTTGTCCTTGAAGTATGAAATGAAAAATTTGGGGGAAGCAAAGTACATTCTGGGAATGGAGATCAAAAGTGATAGATCCAATAGAAAGCTTTGGCTCAGCTAGAGCAAGTATATTACCAATGTTCTTGATAAATTTAATATGTTTGACTGTAAACAACTAGTTGTTCCAGTTTTGTAGGGAACGAAACTATCTATTGAAGATTGTCTAGAATCTTTAGATGAAATTGATAATATGAAGAAAGTACCTTATGCAAGTGTTGTTGGTAGTCTAATGTATGCAATGGTATGTACTAGACCAAATATTGCCCAAACAATGGGAGTTTTGAGCTAGTTTATCACAAATCCAGGTAGATCACATTGGGATGTTGTGAAAAGAGTTATGAGGTATTTGAAGGGAACCTCTGATTAAGCTATATGCTATCATGGAAACTCAATTGGATCTCATAGATCTATCAGCATTTAGGGATATGTTGATTCTGATTGGGCAGGGGACATTAATAGTAGAAGATCCACCAGTGGATATGTGTTCACGTTAAATGGTGGTGCTATCAGTTGGATGAGCAATCAGCAGGCTGTAGTTGCTTTGTCCACAATAGAGGCAGAGTACATGGCAGCTACTCATGCATGCCAGGGAGCCATTTGGTTGAAAAGGTTGTGTTCTGATGTGGGTTTCTATATAGGGTAAATTTAGATTCATTGTGACAGTCAGAGTGCTATTTGTTTGGTGAAAAAACCTACATTTCATGCTAAGACAAAACAATTGATGTCCAATATCACTTTGTTCATGATATGGTGGAAGACAAAATGGTGAAGCTAGAAAAGGTAGATACTTTGGAAAATGTTGCAGATGCCTTGACTAAACCTGTGAGCATGGCCAAGTTCAAATGGTGTTCAAAAGAAATGGGTCTCAGTGAATTTAGATTGATATGGAGGAAACAATAAAATCTTCATCAAGTGGGAGATTGATGAAATTTTATGTCTCAATTTTTGCGTTTGAAACCTCTATTCGGCATCTTTGTTCATGTTTGAATTGCTTCGATGAACTGGAGTGGATTGTTCTTTGTATCGGCCTAACAGAAGCATATCGCTGGAACCGAGTTACTTGTCCCAACAATGGACCGACCAAGGACCTGTATTGGTGAGATCTAGTGCTTCAATATGAGTCTCTTCGGAGTCTCTAGTCACTCTGATATCAACAGGACATGGCACTTCGGCAGGAGTCTCTCTAGCGGTCTTGGTAACCCTGATGAAGCTTTACTATTAGCAGGACGTGGGACTTTGCTATGTGTCTCTCCAGTGGACCTGGTTACTTCGATGGAGGATGTTCAGAGAGAGTCTCCACAACAGGGTAGACCATTGGTTATGTCAGCAACAAAATTGCATGACATTTGTATATCCTATGGCTTTGTATATAAACTGAAAGGATGATCAACGACTAATGCATGTGGGATATTTAGTATCTCATGAATGTGAATGGTCATGAATAAAAATGGTTAAATCAAACAATTGTTTGCAGGAACCGAATCGACCGTGTATAATGTTAAATACTGATCTTATGCACATTTCGAGAGTAGTTCAATCTATCAAGTTCAGCTAGCAATTGAAGAACAAAGAGTGTTCATTATGTATATGTGTAGTAGAAGTGAATAATGGTATGATCTGGGAATTGATGCCTGATCAAGAAAGGTTGAATGCTTTGTTGTAATCTCTTTGGGTTTTTTGTTAATAAAGTTGTCTTCTTGTGGTGGTGGGTTTTTTACCCAAAAGGGTTTTCCCACGTACATCTGGTGTCCTCTGTGATTATAATTTTGTGCTTATTCTAAAATTCCCTTTTGTGCATCTTAATGAATTGTATTTAAAATTAAAAACTTCCAGTCTACATTTTCCCCTTATAATTTAACATTAGGAAGGTTGTTTCTGCACCTGTGCTTTCCTTATATAGCCGATGGATTCGAGTGTATTAAGTGATAATGTACGTGAATATGGAGTAAGTGCAAAAACTACAGATAGAAGTGTGAAAGAGAAGAGATCTAAGGTACGGATCATGGTAGAGTAGTAAATAGAGCAGAGTGAAGATGAAGTGTGTAAGATTAGTATTCTATGTCTAACTGGAACTGAATTCTTGCATTGGCAGATGCTACTCATCAGTACAAACAATCTTTAATCCTTTTGTAATCACTCTTGTAGGTAGTGAGCCTCTTTTGAGCAGTGAGCTCTGGGCAGTGAACCTGAAGGCATGTGCCTTCCCTTTTTGTACTACTTTTAATAGAGTATAATCTTTGTGGGTTAACCCCCACCGTTGTTTTCCCCTTAACCGGGTTTCCACATTAAAATTCTTGGTGTCAAGTGTGTTATTTGTGTTTCTTCTCATGTGTTATTGATTCTTTCTTATATCATTAATCTATTATGAAGTGGTAAAGAAGAATTAACTGCAATCACATGCACATATTTTCCTAACATGTTTGTTTCCTGTGCAGGTATAGAGAAAGTTATATTACTAACTTGTTTATATGATTTCAACATGTGGGTTAAAATGTGGCTCCCACGAGGGTTGAGCCCAGCATGATGGCCTCATGTTATAGTGAGAGATGGTAGTGAAATAAAACATCATGTTTATCAATTCTAACAAGTATCTATCACTTACAATAGTGAGTTGAAGAATATCACTATTGTAAATCACAAATATTGTTATGACTGATGATAACTTCATTGAGTTATGTTTTAACAAGCATTTGTGATTTACAATAGTGAGTTGAAGAATATGTTGTTGCATCTTATGACTGATGATAACTTCATTGAGTTATGTTTTAACAAGCATTTGTGATTTACAATAGTGAGTTGAAGAATATCACTATTGTAAATCACAAATGCTTGTTAAAACATAACTCAATGAAGTTATCATCAGTCATAAGATGCAACAACATATAAAGTGATAGTCTAAGATGTAGAACTGTCACAATCAAGGCTCTACTGTCATAAGTCCATCAGGAGAAATCATGTTGATTGCATAGAAGACACCTAAGAAGGTAAGTTTTGCCAAAGGATGTATAAGACTGTAAAAGGTATATAAGACTTTCCAAGGTTTTGCATATGCTGTCAAGGTGCAAAGAATAGTGAGTTTCACAAAAAAATAATATACTGGATAGTGTTGCCTCTTCAATGACATAAGCATGGTGACATTATTCAGAGAGGGAAAGACAGTGAATATTATGGTTCCAAAAGTCACAGTGTAAGTCTATCAAGACAAAAACAAGAGATTTACAAGGGTAATGACAAGAAGAGTGAGATCCTAAAGATACCCACTACCCACTGTTTGAGCTTTTATAGGAAGAACTGGTCTATACATAATGATAATGATGACAGTGGTGCCTAGTTTCATTCTCAGAGTATTATGAGACTATGTTTTTAGAAATTGTGTTTGGTTGTAGACATGAAAGGTCATAAGGTCATACATCAGTCATGAAGCATAGACATGGATAGCTTGATGAAGCCATGGTTTAAAGAACAAGAGGGTTTGCAAATTAGGTTTCAGTCAGAGAGCTTCATTGTTATTGTAAATAAGATTGTCATACCTAAAAATACCTTTTCAAAATCAACATTTACTCATGCATGTAAGAGGTAGATCCCCAATAGGATAGCAGTCATGTGCCATATGTGCCAATTAAACACAGTAAGAAGTAAAAGATCATTGTTTTCCTCTTGTGCACAAGCAAGAGCTTGAAGACATTAGCAAATCATAGAAATAGTCACAAAAAAAGCATTCATCTCGTATTAAACATCAGAGGGCAGCATTACAAAGAAACAACAATAGCAGTCAAGGTAAAAGTCAGAGGTATGTTTCAGTTTTGGAAGTCATGCAGTCATGAGGGATAGCAAGAAGCATGAAAAGCCATTGTGTGAACAAAAATTTGCATTTGCTAATGAACAGTATGCAGAAATGGAACAACCACAACAGAATAATGAAAGAAGACAAAAAAGATGTAAAATGCTTCTCCAAAAGGAGTCATAACACCATACAAGGGTGACAGTGGATATGGTTTGTGATAACCTTACCATGAAGAGGATAATAGAGGTTATAAACCATTAGAACATGGCCATGTGCAGCCTCATGGATCTTGATGTACCTAGTAGAGGAAGAGATAGTCATGAGAGAGGTCTTTTGACATCTTAGATAAGGTGATTACAAGTTTGTCAGAGAGTTGGAGGTTCTCAAATATCAAGTCAAGTTCCATAGTTTCAAAGGAGTATGAAAACTCAATGAAGAAGCCAAGAGAGTCTATCCCAAATTAGGATGTTGGTATTAAGGTAAGTTCCTATATGATCATGTTAGAATCTTCTCAATCAGTTGCAGTAGTCCTATTGAGTTTTTTTCCCTTTCATAATAGTTATGAGATCCATTTGGGTATGACTGAGTTTTCAACCTTAGAGATAAGGTAATTTTGAAGGTCAATAAGGAAGAAAGTTAAGACCATCAATATTCATCACTATATTATATACAAGGTGTTAGAAGGTTTGTCACAGTCATACAAAGGCATATAATAGTCAATGAAGGTACTGTTGGATAGAGAGGACAGTGACTAGAACAAGCTTAAGGTCTGCCAATATCTATGAAAATCATGAGGTCTCATATAACCTGTAGGACCATATCAAAACCTAATACAAGTTTGCTTGAAGTTATACTTATATAAGGTGCTCTCCATACCCTAGAAGCAATATAGAAGGTCTCAACACTAGGACACTCTACAATAGGTCTAAGAACAGTCATCCAAGCATGACTATAATAATAGTCACGAAAGAATAGTGCCAACTTTTTCTATTTGATCATTAGTAGCATGATTGTAATAATAGTCATGGAGGAGACAGTCAGCACACAGTCCAAAATCACTATGCATCATTCATAATGAAAGGAATAACCAATGGACAAAAGGAAATGAAGGTGATAGTTATTTCTTCCATCAAGACCAGACTTGAAGAAAATGAGCTATAGAAAGCAAATATATCTATGACTTTGGAGAGCATCTAAGGATAGTTTAGAGTGCTTTCATGCTAGGTAAAATCATGTTTTGACTTTTTCTTCATTCAGGTCTCTTTTAGAGTGGGATTCAGTTGCTATATTTTAGGCTTTTTATAGACATCCAAACCCAGATAGTTGGGAGATCCTCTTTTGATGGATTTTTGGAAGGAGTTGATGGATATAGTCAATCTTTTGACTCATTTGTAGTTAGTTCTAGATATGCATTCTTTGATACTTGTGACTTTTTGAAGTCTTTTAGCAGATTGGAGTATATTTTGTAACTCAGTTTTGGACATGAATATCATTGACAACCTTGGATATCAGTGATTGGAGTATTTTGTCTTCTTACATATTTATTTCATTGTGTGCGCATCAATTGATTGATCGAATTACTTATGGAATTTTGTTCATTTCCTTGTAATTTTGTCTCATGTTAAGCACCTTTTATAGAGGAGTGTGTTGTCGCAGGTTATAATTTGTGTCAAAAATGCAAGTTGCTTTTAGCTGTGAAGTTTTCTTCCTCCTAGGAGTTAGCATTTCACCCTTTTTATAAAATACTTATGCAAGGACATATAGAAGTGAGTTGTGCAATTCTTGACTCCTGTTATTGAAGGCAAGTGTTGTAATCTAGGTATTATGTCCTAGTTAGTTTGGTGTATCACCTTATTAGTTGAATTATTAGCTTTCAGTTTATGTTCTCTCTATCCTTTTTCCTTGATAGAATAGTAGAATAGGTTAGATTTAGGTGATAATCATTAGGAAGTTGGCCTTCTCCGGAGGTTGATCTCTACTTTTTCAAAGCCCACATTTTGAGAGGTCTTCCCATGTTACACTGAGTGGTTGAATAGAGTTCAACAAAGGGTGCACATTCAAGTGATAACATGTATATTTAGTCATTAATTTGGTAGTATATTTAGTCATCAATTTGGTAGTATATTTAGTCATTGATTGTTGTTAACTAGTCATTTATTTTGTCATTGTAATCATTAATTGCCGTCAATTGGTAGTATATTTAGTCACTAATTTCTATCCATTGGTAGTATATTTGGTCATTTTAATCATTGTTTTTCCATCAACTGGTCATATATTTAGTAATTAATTTAGTCATTGATTGTTATTAACTAGTCATTCATTTACTCATGGTAGTCATTTTTATTTACTGGTTTCCATTAATTTGTAGTAAATTTAGTCATGATATGAATAATTTATTAAATACCATAAATTTTATAATGTAGAAAAAACATATTATTAAATTTGAATTAAAACATAAAATCAAATAAAAAAATTACATATACGAACAAGCTACAACATGCTAGAATTAAAAGATTGATTCAACATCATGATAAAGAAAGGTAATCTGCAATAAAAATTATGATGCATATATATATATATATATATATATTTCAATATCAAGTTATAAGATATCAAAACTGTCTAAGAGTATGTATATAAATATAATAAAAAATGTCAAAGTTGTCTAAGAGTTTCCAACTCTTTCAAATACACCATGAAAATTGAGATTCCTAAACAACACATTCAAAATACTACATAAAGCAGTGGACCAAGATGTCTAACAACTAGTACATGATAAACATCAACTTGTTTAGGGTAAAATTAGATTTGTTGATCTTTTGTGGTTTAAATGTTAAAATCCTTCTTTCACCCTAACATTGAAGGATATAAGGTCAAGTGGCGAGCACTATCATACCCTAGGTCACTTGCAAATGAGGGGAAGCTTGGATTAGGGAATTAATTATCAATTTTTCCTTCTACTATGCTCAATTAACCATTAAAACCCTAATTATGCAAATACGACAACAAATTGATGAATTACGGAAAAAGCTCTTGTAGACAGGAGTAAAATACTAAATTGTAGAATACTTATTTTTGGGGTTCTGAAGTAGAATAGTGAGGGACACTAGAGCGGGTGCCCAGTCCAAGGTACCTACTTTTTTAGGGAATCTGGACCTCCTTCAGACATTGATCAGCGTTGTAACTTCTATTTTCTGGAATCAGTTTGTAGAGGACACAGGAGCGAGCACCCTAGTCCCATAAGTGCTCCTTTGTCCATCTTTTCTTTAGATCTTGAATCCCTAATGTCTTCCTAGCCTTCCTACAACTCCACTTTTCTCGGATGTGACACATGTAACCTGTAACCACAAGACTTGGTTTGGGGGTTGTGGTGTTTAGAGGTTTTCCTCAATCAAACCCCGGAGGACACTTAAGTCTCTGAACACCGTTGTCAGATAAAGAGGGCATGCCCTTGTGAAGAAGAGGCCAAAAACCAAAGGAATCAATGATAAAAACACAATGATATGTCACCTTGTAATGAAGATTTCGTGGAGGAAGATGCTCTTCATGCCATGAAGGAATTGATGCTCAAATCTACAAATATCAATGCAAAACACACACAATTCTGCTCTTGCAACACAATAGAAAGCCTTGAATCGCCTTGAGAATGCCTGGAGTTCACAAAAACAATCTAATTGAGATCTAGTTTACAAATGAATGCCTACATATGTTTATATATGCATCTACAAGCACTCCTGCCAAGATATTTGAAATTCAAACTTACCGTGTTGGCAAAGGGACCTAATAATGGTCACTAATCGACACCCAGAAATTAAGGCTGCCCTAAAATAGGGCAGGACTAGGGGGCGAGCACCCAAGTCCTCCCCCCTATTTTAGGCAAGGTACAGCTAAAAGGGTCCTCCTAGGTCCTATTTGTCATGGGACTTAGGTCTCATTCCATCAGGATGCTAAAATATGAACTACAATGTCCTAAATGCACTCTAAATACCCGGGAGCTAAACCTTATGAGAGAAAAGCCCCCAAGGGGACATTTTTCGACGTTAAATTTAGCCCCCACTTTAAAGTATGTATGAACGCAAGGCCCAAACATGCATTAAAGTAAGGTCACAAACATAGAAAACACACCAATCATGGAGAAGACAGTAACAGTCACGCAGAACACGGAGTAGATAGTTAATGCATAGAAGACACATTAATGCGTGGAAGAAAGAAATGATATCTTTTCTTTTCTTTTTCTTACATATATGAAATGCAAATGCAAGTACTGGAAAGTAAACAAACCTCCCATAATACATGAAGCACTACTCAGGGCGCTAGTCTTTGTATATGGGGCAACACACACACAATACATGAAAAACCTCCCAAAATGCATGAAGCACTACTCAAAGGCACTGGTATTTGCATATGGGGCAACAAACATGCCAAAACACACACACTTGAAGACACGGAGAAAAATAGTAGACAAGCGATGGAGTGTGCCTATTTATAGGTCCAACACCATCTTAGGCACATTACAGGCACACACCGACGACTGGGTTTTGCCACAACAATCACCGAAGACATGCTTAAGGGTTGAGTTAGTCACAGAACCGCTCCCTAACTCCGCAAAGGACTTTTGAGAATGCAACCCCACCTGCATCACGGAGATGCCTTATAGTGAAAAGGAAGCATGGCATACCACCCCACCCGTGTCACAGAGATGCCTTATAGTGAAAAGGAGGTATAAGCTCAAAAGTATACAACCCCACCCGCATCACGGAGACGCCTTATGGTGAAAAGAAGGTATACACAATAGATAGATTGATTGATTGCAAACAAACTCAGGATGTAGGAAGTACTCATCGTACTAGACTACACCTGAGGACAAGCACATTGCTAACATCTACAATAGACAACTTAACTTATATGCCTCCACCTTAAGGTGATTGATATCAGTTATCGATATCAAGCATGTTAAGGTAGGAAGAAAACACACAAGGGAACATCAAATTTCACAAAGCCCATGCCCCCAGAGGTGACATGTACTTTACGATCGCCAAATCTTCCCACAAACACATCCCTACAAGCAACATGTTAGTGTCTACAACATCATGATAAACAACAACATCAATGCATATGATTAACCACACAAAGAGCCAAGGTTATACAATGAATTCGGAGTTCAAGGATAACCAAGGGCTATATCATGAATCTCTCTGAATCAAGTACTGCCAAGGCTAGATTGAAAGGCAAACAAAGGTGCATGGAGCAACAATATTGTTAATGTTTGTAAATGCGACGAAAACATCATCAAATTCACTACGTGGAAAGTACAAGAGCTTCCACTAGCCAAGCGTCCGATAAAATATACAACCCCATCGTCATATTAGGAACTATAGTCCATTTTTTAATTGATCTTGAAAGGGGCACTAGGTCCGCATCAGTATAAATGTTTGTTGTCATTCGCCTGCTAGATGGAAACACTAGAGGAAGGGAAACAATAAATAAGAGAGGAGGAAAAAAGTGTCTTAGGGAAACATAGGAGGGTGCCCCCAAGTCACCAACCATGACACTATGTCTGTAGGACACAACAAACAACAATGAAATCAAAGAGAGCAATTTAGAAGAATGATGATACAAATAGAAGAAGGTCACAACAAAGGCAGTCTCCTGGTATCCCGAACCTTATGGGAGAATCCAGGGTCATTCCAGGAGGCCTAAACAACATATAACACATCATGGGGGAAACACATCACGAGAGAGATAAAGGGTTAGAGATACTTACCTGTAGGGTCTTCATGCTAAGTATTATCATTAAGTAAATCATCGTCATCCTCCCACTCCCTAATGTTAGAGGAAGGTTAGATATAAGGTATCATAGCCCAATTCTTGTCTTGCTCATCATGTTGTTTATTGTTATGATCATGTTTATTTGGTGGAATGTTGGGATCATTTTTTTCTTGTTGAGATGCCAGGTAGGCTTGTTGCCTTCTCTTTCTCCCTTTTGCAAGTTTACATTGGTATATTTTACGACTTAGTTTTTGTAACATAGGGCTTTGATTTGTTATGGATTTTTGTGTTGTAGAGGAAGAAGCACCAAGATCAAAGGTCCTTTGTCTAGGTGGAATGTTTTCTTGTTGAAGCTTACTATCGTACTTATTCTCTATCCTCTCATCGATGTCCAAATGACTTGAATATTCAAACAAACGAGAGACATTAAAGGTCTTCTCTTCCTTAGTAAAATCCAAGGTGTGTGAACAATCTACTAAAGGAAGAAGATTGGTGGGAGGATCCACAGAGGTAGGAATTTGATTATTGTTAAATGAATGTTTTTTTTCTACCCATGGAATATGCTTTGTTAAAGGAAGCTCTTCATTCACTATTGCTTCTTGGCCAAGGAGAGCAGTGGAATTACTAAAGCTATCCCTAGTCTTCTCATTTGAGTATTCATTTATAGGGGAAGTAGGATAACTTATGGGATCATCCTCATCTTTTTTCGTGCTACTTATGGAGAAGAACTCAGTTAAGCTTTCTAATATTGTAGGATGTTCACTCATGAGGGTTAAAAATTGGTCAAAATCAATGTTTTTGACAAATGCATGCAAAGATACCATTGAAAAATGACATGAAGGTACCATTTCAATGTAAGATCAGATTTTGAAAAGCCTTTTCAACTTTATGCAAAAGTTAAGTGCAAAACTATATGCAAAAATGATCTTAAAATGCTTGATTTTTTTATACTTTTCCAAAACCAATGAATGAAACAAAGGATGCTGTAAGGATTTAAGTCAAGGAAAGAAAGTTATATGTCTAATATCAGTCCAAAACAGAAATATAATCACTCTCAACACACTCTTGATGCAAATCCAAAATGCCAAGTCGAAATATAGTGAAAATATGTCAAAATAGGCACTTTTTTCACCAAAATTCAATGCAAAAGAGCATAACAAAGGGTGTTGTGAGGAAAATGATGATGGAAAGAAAATAATATAAGTAATAACAGCCACTTGGTGCCAAAATACCCAACACAACATGATTTTAGTGCAATTTAAGGTCAAACCCTAGTGAAAATATAGCAAAAATAGGCCATTTTTCACGGTTTTTCAACTCCAAGACTTAGCAAAAGAGGTGTTGTAAGGAATTTTAGGAGGTAAAGAGAATAATATCAGTAATATCAGTCACCTCAATCCATAAAATTGCTCACAACACATTTGGAGTGCAAACTAGGTCAAACCCTAGGGCCAAAATAGCCAAAATGTGTAGTTTTTCACCAATTTTTCACTACAAGAGCCTATTAAAAGGGTGTTGTGAAGATTTTTATGAGGGGAAGAAAATTATTACCCTAAAAACAGTAAATAAATGCAAAAATATCTTTCACAGCACACCTATGGTGCAAATTTATGAAGTCGATAAGGCCAAAATTAGTGAAAATTATTGTTTTCGAAGCCCTAGGTTTGAGATTTTGGAACAAAATGCAATGAGAATGATTTAATGTATGATTTATGATTAAATTGAATTATTCTAAGATCTAAAAATGATTTTCAAGCTTAATCATGCAAAATTCCCATGTAAATTTAATGAAATTGCACCAAAATTGCTATTTTTTGTTGAAATTTTCAATGCAAAAATGCAAATAATTTAAATTTAAATGCAAATTCACACTAAAATAGAAGACTCCAGCCAAATGAAATTTTGAATGAACCTCTAAAATTAGTATAAAAATATGATAAAATAGTTTGCCTACGAACCCTAGATTTTGGAATTACTAGGTTATCTAAAGATTGACAAAATTTCCACAAAACCCTAGCAATGAAATGATGCAAATACAAAGAAAGATTTTGAATTTTGTATTTTTCTATAGTTTATATCAGATCTGATGCAAAAATCATGAATTAGGAAAAATTAGAAAGAACTGACACAATTTAGTAAGCCCAATAATGTAATTTTTTTCTATTTTTCCAATTTTTCTATTTTTGTGAAATTTTCTCAATGTAATAAATTAACTAACCAAATGAATGAATGAAATCACACTAAATTTGTATAAAAACACTCAGCAAGTTGCAATTTAAGTTCAAAGACACGGGTTCACCAAAATATTTAGGGTAAAATTGGATTTGTTGATCTTTTGGTTTAGATGTTAAAATCCTCCTTTCACCCTAACATTGAAGGATCTAGGGTTGAGTGGCGAGCACTATCATACCCTAGGTCACTTACAAATGAGGGGAATCTTGTATTAGGGAATTAATTATCAATTTTTCCTTCTACTATGCTCAAACAACCAATAAAACCCTAATTATGCAAATACGACAGTAAATTGATGAATAACAGAAAAAGCTCTTGCAGACGGGAGTAAAATACCTATTTTTGAGGTTCTGAAGCGGAATAGTCAGGGACACTGGAGTGGGTGCCCAAGTCTAAGGTACCTACTTTTTTGAGGAATCTAGACCTCCTTCGAACACTGATCAGCCTTGTAACTTCTATTTTCTAGAATCAGTCTACGGAGGACACAAGAGTGAGCACCCTAGTTCCAAAAGTGCTCCTTTGTCCATCTTTTCTTCAGATCTTGAATCCTTGATATCTTTCCAGCCTTCCTGTAACTCCACTTTTCCTAGATATGACACCTGTAACCTGCAATCACAAGACTTGGTTTGGGGGTTGTGGTGTTTAGAGGTTTTCCTCAGTCAAACCCCAGAGGACACTTAAGTCTTCAAACACCGTTGTCAGATAAAGAGGGCATGCCCTTGTGAGGCAGAGGCCGAAAACCAAAGGAATCAATGATAAAAACACAATGATATGTCACCTTGTAGTGAAGATTTCATGGAGGAAGATGCTCTTCATGCCATGAAGGAATTGATGCTGAAATCTACAAATATCAATGCACAAAAAGACACAAGTCTGCTCTTGCAACACAATAGAAATCCTTAAATCACCTTGAGAATGCCTACAGTTCACAATAACAATCTAATTGAGATCTAGTTTACAAATGAATGCCTACATATGTTTATATATGCATCTACAAGCACTCTCGCCAAGATATTTGAAATTCAAACTTACTGTGTCGGCAAAGGGACCTAATAACAGTCACTAATCGACACCCATAAATTGAGGCTACCCTAAAATAGGGTAGGACTAGGGTATGGACGCCCAAGTCCTCCCCCCTATTTTAGGCAGGGTACAACTCAAGGGGTCCTCCTAGGTCCTATTTGTCATGGGACTTAGGTCTCATTCCATCGGGATGCTAAAATATGAACTAAAATGTCCTAAATGCACTCTAAATACCCAGGAGCTAAACCTTATGAGGGAAAAGCCCCTAAGGGGACATTTTCTGATGTTATACAACTATGCCATTTTTTGCAATAATTCTAGTGGGCACCGTGTGAAGGTTCCTTATTTCTGTTTCAGATGGACAACTCCATCTATTTTGTCTTCATAAGCTAGGGGTATGTTACTTGTGACCTTTAAAATATTTACATTTGCATCTCCTATTCCTTTCAAGTTGACTTCATGTACAATATGTTGGATTCAAGATAGACAACTGAGAGGGGGGTGAATCAGTTTTCCAAAACTTTCTTATAATTAATCACTTAAATCCTCTTTGTAATTCAACAGCATAATAATAAATCAATCATAAAAATATAATGCAACAATTTAAGAGCAAAAACACATCAACACATGTGACACCAAGATTTTAATGTGGAAAACTCGGTTAAGGGAAAAACCACGAGGTGACTAACCCAAGATTGTATTCTTTGTTAAAAGAATAAGAAGAATAAAATGGCACATGCCAATTAGGGCTAACTGCCTGAGCACACTGCTCATAAGAGGCCCAATGCCTAGAGGAGACACACTATCTACAGAATAATAAATATTACATACTTGAACTGAAGAATAGCATCTTCACCATGCTTGAGTCAGTTCCTTTTAAGCCCAATACTTTAGCTCTACCTTTTGCTTCTCTACTCTCTACCACACTCTCATCTCCACAAGATACCTTTGAAATGACTTCACAACTCCTTATTTATACAAGACATTGACTTAGGGATAATCATCCAAGTTGGCATACGTTATAGAGCAAATACATAAATACAACATGACTAATTACAAAAAGACTTCATGCGAATCAACACACTATCAGCCACATAGATCTGAGACTTCAATCTTCCTTTAGGAACATGCCATTCTTCACAAAACATCTTCAAGATCATCCACAGTATGTGTAACTCATCTGGTCGGCCAAACTTAGGAAGAACATCATCATCTGGAAGTAATTCTTCAATTACAAGCTCAATCTTCAACGCAGACCACCAACACAAACTGGACACAATCCAGAGAGCTCCACAAGCTTTCCTGAATCACCAAGAACATCCAAACTACTTCTGCTTTCTGAAATCATCCTCTCTTTCATCTGAAACCTCAAGAACATAGTCTGTCATCACTGTCATATTGGAATAGATGCTTGCGGACCCCCAGACCATGAACCAATTGAGTTGTCAATTCATATTGACTTCCTAAACACTCCACCAAATCCACAGAACAAGATCTTGCTTTTTCGGATCTCACTGGACCTATCTATGTCACTCTGTCACCTCTAAACATCTGCCAGAAACAGTTTTACTTAAGTGGCCATAACTTCTTTAGATCTTCATGTGGACCTCTGAAATCTTTACTGGATCATCTTAAGACACATATCTATAAACCCTTTGATGTACATCCTCTAATCTTCATCTTAGCTGGGATCTTTACCTCACTGTCTTCATTGTTCTTCTTTGTTCCTGATAGGACTAATTTTCTCAATATCCTCAACATACAGCTCATCCATGTTGAGATCAATGACAACACCGGTTAGGCCCATACTTGCAACACAATAGATAGTGAGTGAATCTGCCTAATGCCCACAGTAACACCATCAAACGGATCCAACACCCTAACTTTATCCCATTCTTGGATTTTATCAACACATTTCTACAAAAACAAAAAAATACACATTATATTGAAATACATAATAATTATTACATAGGTAATGATTTCCCTTATTTACATAATAAAACAACCATTACTTATGTTGGAACAAAATTTTAAAACCCTAAAATTTTGTTAATTCCTGCAATTATTCCAAATAAACTATTCTCACAATGTTATTTTAATTTTTCATTCGAAATAATAAATCTAATCGGCTTATATCCTAGCCTTAATAATCCCACGACATCCCACCGATACCCAAAAGGAATAAAATCATTAAAGTTAACCCCAAAAATCCCTTAAATAAAAAGGCCATACAAAGGGATATCATTGGGAGAATGCTATGTCAAGAGGACTCAATGTAGTGTCTCTTTGATAGCCCGAAGTAGTAAATATAACTCATCTTGCATGTAAGGCTAACATCAGAAAAATTAAAGAGAATAAAACATTTTGAGGAGACTAAAGGGTATCAGGATGACTCGATCGCATATCTCTTCGATATCCTAATAATACCAAACATATTGATGGGACCAATGCATATTAGTGTGACACCTAAATGTGTCACATCGATACAACGATATCTATCAATAAAAGCATATCGGGGGGACTCAAGGATATCAAAGTGACATAATTTTAGGTCCCGCTGATACATCGATAATTCTTATTAAAGGGCATTTTGAAGGAATTTAATAAATAAAAGGGATCATATAACACATAAAAGATATCGATGGGACATAATGATATCGGTGTAACACTATCCGAAGTCATCCCAATAGCCTGAAAAATGATGAAATAATGTCGAAGAAAGAAAAAAGTGACCATCCTGATAAATCAGTGACATGACTATTTGACATGAATTAGATGGCTCATGGTTGAAAGAATTAATTATTTCTGCATAAGATATTTAATTTGCTAGCCATGGATATGGCATCAATGAGCCAGAGCTGAAAGAAGTGATTTCTAAAAGATTTTTGAAACTGTTGAGCAGATGGAGAAAATTGAGGAGCTTAGAGATAGGAAACGACAAAGTTGCAGATCAAGGGAAGCTTGTTCAAGTAAGTAGTCCAAGCCTAAATTTGAATTGACAGAGAATTGTGGAATTCATAAACACATAAAACTATGGAAATTAAGAATGAAAACCCTAAGAAAAGGTAGAAAACCAAGGATAGACATTTAAACCAAGACTTGATAGAATAATGCCCGGGGTCTGGACAAAGGTCTAGAAGAAATGCTCAACTAAATCCACATGCTGAGAAATTGGAAGATGCTAATAGACATGTAGGGGATTCGTGCACCCCTATAAGGGGATATGACCTGTTCATGTACCATTATAGGAAAATGCACAAACACAAACCAATCTCAAATCCTTGGAAGTTAAATTTGGGAAAATTAGTACTACCCAATGTGTTTTTGAATATAGAACTGCTTAAAATGTTGGCAGATCATTATAATCCACAAACTTGTATGATTGAGCTTAAAGATGGGTCTAGGTTTATTCCTATTACCCAGGATTAAATATCAATGGTCTTTCAATTAGATTCAAAATTTGATATGGTATTCAGGATTAAGGACTTATTGAATGAGAATCAAAATCTAAGTAACACTTATAAAAGGTGGAGGCTACTGTTTCACAGACCTAGGGATGAAAACAATTACCTCATAGTGTTCTCAGGGTGTAGGATCCCCCTTATTCGGTTGATCTGTTTGAACCATATTTCAAATATACTTATTACTCAGTCTGTCAGGTATTAGGTGTGGATGCCCCTGAATTTATGAATATACAACCAATGGTTCTATCTGTAGATATACAAAGCCCTAATGCCAGAACATCTTATTATGCCGAATATCTCTCAAAAGATCTTCACAATTATTTAAAGGCTATAAAGATAACAAGAAAGGCTTTAGATTTATGCATTATTCCTTATTTATGCATCTAGTTTTATATGAAGGGCAAAACATGGGCCTATGGGATGAATCTCTCAAGGTTAGAGATCTAGATAAAAATGGAGACATTAAGCCAGTACAAATGTGGACTGCCATTGGGATAGCAAGTGTGATAGGTCACATTATTTGTATTTCAAAGAGTATTTTATAAATCTTTTATATGCTAAATTTGTTTATCCATGCAATTACAATTTGTCACCCAATATACAAAGATTTCTCAAGCCAAAGGACATGGGTAAGAATAAAAAGATCAATTACAATTGGGGTGATTAGTACGTATACAGGGACTGCACAAAGATAAGAGTTTTTGGGTATGAAGGAGTACCATTTATACTCCCGAAGACTTTCCTTGATAGAATTGCATATCTAGAAATTGTTAGGCAATTAGCTTCATCTGATTTCATGCATTTGAAGAGACACAATAAGCAATCCTTTATGCCAGGCACCCTGTGTTTTGGAGATTTTACTACTTTTTCTGAGAAAGGATATGAATAAATTGAAAAGAGATTAGATTACTTTGGGATGCCTAAAGGAAATGCTAGGGAAAATTTTGACCCTGATCATTTCATCAATCATGTCAGTACAATTCAAAAGTTGAAAAGGTATGAACATGTACTATTCGTGGATGAGGATTTAATTAGAAATGTTGATGAAGCTTCTACCATTGAGAGGAGAGAATGGTATCATAAATTAATGTTATCTGAGGCTTGGAGGGTAGCCCAAAACCCCAACTATAAGGGAGCTTTTCCAGAAATTATTGATCCCATAGATAGATTGAACATGTTAGTTTCAAAGGCACCAGAATTGATTATGGATGTCCCACTTGATATTTTTGAAAAAAGAGGTAGAAATATCAGGGAAACACAAGCTAGATATGAGGCTCCTTTGAGTCATCTTTCTCCTCAACCTACACATAATATTTGTTTTTCTATGGATACTAACATTATAGATGATGAGGAACTGGATGGTGAGGATGAAAATGTACATGTTTTTGAACTTGTGATTGATAGCTATGAGCCACCTATGGATAGAGAAGCATTTGATATAGAATCCCCTGATGAACTATCAGAAGATATGAGACACCTAACTAGAAATTTTTTTGTCTCAGATAAAGACTTTATAAAAACCCTTGAGTTTAAAGTGTTTCTTTATGAATTCAAAGGCAGATAGGCTAGGAATAAGATGAAAGATATTTCCCCTGAGATACAAGTTGAGGTATCACATGAACTTCAAAATGAAATTGATAAATTAATTAATGACATGACCATAGAAAAGGGAAGAAATCTACTAGAAGAAGCAGGGGTGATGATAGTCCCAAGTTGGGATATGAGCTCAGCCATTGTTTTTGATACCTTCAAAAGAAATCAGGATAAGAAGATGTAGTTAATCATTGAAGCTTTGGATAAAATCCAGAAAGGTTCTACGTATGACCCTAATAAGGCAACTCTGTTAATATGGGCACTTTACCCCCCACATCAGAGGCCTCAAATTGTTGATGATCCAAACAAAGCATTTAGTCATCTCGTAATATAGAGAGTTGAAGATGCTGGCCTATTGGATATTGCTAACCTGAATATCAAAGTTGCCAAATTTACAAAAGCCCAAATAGAGAAATAGGTCAGGAATAACAATGAATATATAGCAGAAAACAGAAAATTACAACAAGAGATTGCCATGTATAAGGATATAATATCATCATCCAGTAATCAACTATCTTATTAAGAACCAGATAAAGAGGTGATGGAAGCCATAGCAAATGCAAATTATTGGAAAGTTAAAGTAGAGAAATTTCAAAAGGAAAGTGTTAAATTGGAAAGTGACATAAAAGTTGTTAAGTATCGGATGGCTTCCAAATTAATAAAAAGAAGATTTGAGGAGATGATTAAACGCAGTGATCAAGTATGGGACTTACATAAAAGAACCCATAATACTTATAGAACCCATAATGCTTATCAGGAACATAAAAGATTGCATCTCAGATTGCTTGAGAAGAAAGAAAAACTAAAATCCAAAGAGAAAGCACTCAAGGAATGAAGTGGACTGATCATTGAACATGAAAGGTTTAATACAATATTGTTAGATGACATTGGTGATTTTGATCTACATGGGGATCTGGAATTTCCCAATTTCTTCAATAATAAGGGTAATATACAGGATAAAGATCTATGGAAAGATGAGTTGGTGCAATTATTACCCATAGCTTTGGAGAAAGCCAACGATGAAGACAAAGTGATAGAGAATGTTCATAAATAGATGGACAAATTCTTCAAGCTAGAATCTGTCATGGAAGACATAATTTCCACTGATACTTGTATATCTCAAGAATACATCGATCACATTGCCAAGGTAAACCTGTTTATTGCCAGAATAGTGTGAAAAGAAGCATGGAAGATTGAATGAAGTTTTGATAGTTTTGGTAATATATAAATCGATGTATTGCTTTAGCAATAAGGACAGGAAAAGTACATCTGATAGATATTGCAACATGGAGAGGAACACTTTTCCAGGCCTATGGTCATGGGTGTTCTACGTTGATTAATGGAGCCAAATCTTAGTCAAATTGCTAAGCCTATGCTTTATGATTCTTAATTATGTTTTAATTACAAAAGGTTGTAATTTATGAATAGTCATGTCTATTGAGGCCTGAAGCTTGTTCGCTTCCCACATATATAAGGGAGACCAAGGCCTTAGGAGAAGCAAGCAGTTCTCTGCAAGACAATTTTATATATACTTAATATTATCATCTCCAGTCATATTTCAAATTTCAAGGCATTACTATTATATTTTAATATTGTGTTGGGCAAGGATGATTTAAATTGTAGAAATATCTATGGTGTTCTGATTTCTATTGAAGTTCAAGTTTATAAGTTGCCTAACTATCTCCATTTTGGCTATTTCTTGTTATTTAAATCTCCAGATTTTTCAAGGCACATTTGTTGTCATTGTGTGGGTATTTTGATTGGTTTCTACTAGAAGTTGATTTAATTCCTTCTAGTTTCTGTCAAGGCCCAGTGACCTTGCAGTCTATAGGTGGGAGAAGACATACTTCACAGATTGATGTGCAGCTATAGGTTCAGGTGCAGAAGGAGCAACGAACAGTTTTGCTAGCGTCAACATGGAGAACATGGACAAAATTTTGACACTTTTTTACAATAATAGATAGGGGCACAACACACTTAACAGATACTACAACATGGAGATGAGTACCTTGCCAGACCCGAGGTCATGGGTGCTCTCTGATGACTAACAGATTCATATATTAGTTAACTTGCTTATGCCTTTAATTTCTCTTTATTAAACATGTTTAGTTACAAGAGGATGTGATTTATTCAGTTGTTTTGGTTCATGCCTGAAGCTTGTTGCTTCCTATATTTATAAGGGAAACCAAGGCCTCGCCAATCATCATCTTTCAGCAAGACAATTTATATATTCCAATGTTATCTATCCAATCATATTTCAGATTCAAAACATTACACTTCAATGATAATTTAATATTATAATGGGTAAGGATGGTTAAATTTGTGGATATGTATGGTGTTTTGATTTTCTATTAATATTTAAGTTCATAAGTTGTTTGATTATCTTCATAAGTTGTTTGATTGTCTCCATTCTGACCTAACAACTTACTTGAATAGTACTTACTTGCATGTGTGTGTTAAAACAACAATGACTACCATGAAAGACATAAAAACAATAAATAGCACTCACCTCAATTCTAGCACCAGTACTACTACTCTAAATATCATGCAGATTCTTGTCAAGACATTCAACATAATGGTGCAGAAGCATCTAATGGACTTTATGCCTCCATGAGGCCATTTTGTAAATATTTGTTTTATGTTGTGTTTGAGTCATTTAATAAGGTCTTAAATACCATTTCTAAGGTGTGTAATGTGTTTTGAGTCATTATTAAGTTTATAGGTGGTGGTTTGTCAAAATTTGTAAATTCTTGCAGAAGTTGTCATGTTGACAAAGTGCAAAAATGCAAGAATGGAAGTTGAAGAGTCAAAAGGTCTTAGAAGTTGGTTGGTGGTTTTTAACTGATAAAAACAAGATTTAAAAGGTTTAAAAAGACTTTGTATGGTCGACCACAAGGTAGGTGGCCATTTGGATGCAAATTGGAACCAATAAACTCATTGTTTTCTTGCAAAATATAACTATAATATGTGTTGTATGGCCATATACGGAATGATATGGACCTGTAATGAAGATGGTTAGAAATATAATTTAATTTCAGATATTTTTTGTTTTTACCAGTCCAAAAGATAAGTTCATTTGATTTGTCTAACAAGGTAATCTTTCTAGCAGCCCTGTTCAGAAATTAAGGTTCCAGTTTTGAAGAAAAATTCATATCTTGAGATTCCACCATTGAAAACCCTTCAAAATTTGTGAGAAGGTGTTTTTTTGGGTGTTTGATGATTTCCCAAGGCTGCATGAATTTTGGAGATGGTTTGTATAAGGTAAGGTGATGCCCTAGGCTGTCTCTTCATGCATTTCGGCTATTGAGAGGCACCTAGAACTTGTAAAAAGAGAAAAGACCGTTGGAAATGTATGGGAAAGGTTTTCAAAGCATGAGCAGGCTATTTGAAGCATGTGTGAAGTTTTTGTGAAGGAGATAGAAGTCTGAACTTGGTAAGGAACCATTAACCCCTCATGTGCACAAGACAAATTAGGCCTTGGAAGAGGTGAGACTGTCAAGATTTGGGTCAATTGTTCCAAAGGAACTTATGATTCTTTTGGGATATGTTTTGTAAATTTGAAAAGGGTATTTGAAAATATTTTTATATTTTTTATATCTATTCTCCTTCAAACGTTAGAGGGGATTGTTTCTCTAAGAAGACCTACTAGGAATGGGCAGTCTATATGAGAGAATTATATGACTGGAGTTCCAAGATTCTTTGAGGGGCTTGGTTGTGTTGAACATGTTGTATGTACCCTATGGGAGGTGCCTTAAGTGTTGGTTTGAACCTTTGAGTCAAATTATTCATTTTGGTGTATAGTGAACCTTGAGTGGATGAAGGGTAGCTTAGGACAATCAAAGGGAATCTTATGTTTTGCAAAGTCTGAGGTTGTGAAGGCCATTGTTGGTGTATGATTATCATTTCCATGCTACCTAAGTTGTATCTTGTTCTTTATTGAATAATTACCACCTATTTGGTGAGTTGCCATGATGTTAAGCCTTGTCAAGAAAAAAAAAGGAAAGTCTAGTATGTTGAGTTGAGTTTAAGTGAACCCCCATGCTCTACATCACATAATCACTATCATCATTGTCCTCAAGTTGTTCATCTTTGTGGAGAGCTCTATTGACAGGGCCTTTTTCTTTTCATTCTGCTTTCATATAATTTCTCTACATGCGGTTTAATCATCATGCAAATATTAATATAAGTCAAGTAAATAATGCAAAAACTATAAATTTTTGTTCAAAATAACATTTTTCTTCCACTCTTAAATGACTAAGTCAAGGTATGTTGTGAGATTCTTCCTTTATTGTAAGCAATAGATTCTAGTTTATAGGAGGATTATTATAGTCATGAACATAAGATTTTCAACAAGAAGGGACAGTCCCAGTCCTTCATATGATAAGGAAGATAGTAAAAGTTGTAAGATGGCAATCCATATCTCTGTCTTAGGATAGTCCATAGAAAGGAAGGTATAGGAGAAGATAAAGATGATGCAGGAGCATCCTTGGTTCAAGAGCAATCTTGCATCAACCAAAAACATTTGCATTTCAATTTGTTTGCAGTTCAGTTTGTTTCTTTTCATTTTTCATCTTAGTTCAAATAGTTCAGTCAAAAGTAATTTCTATATTTTGGCCTGCATTCTATTGCAGTTGCATTTCAGACCTTACAGAGTTAGACTTAGCATCTAGATTCATTCATCTACATCATATCCAAAATTTAGAGCATTTGGATTAAATACCGAAAATATATCGCTATCAGAAGATCGACTATTTTCTTAGAACAAAGCATCCTGATAGTCTCAGACAATCAACTAAAGGAGAAGACCTGTGGAGCACTTCTTTGACTTGTGGAGCTTAATGAAACATCATTCAATGATATTTGGTTTGTGGCTAACCTTCCTTAAGATCCGCACTTTATTCCATTCATTTGCGGAGGAATTCTTCATGATTAGGTCCAACCTATCTGTGTATACACGTTACAGCTCTTCATTGGAGATTATGATCTTCCTTGGCTGATGTGGAGGAATCTTTTGTATTGGAGATGATATATAAGGATGTAATAGATCCCTAAGAAAGTAGATCTCAACAACTAGAATTGGATTCACAGTGGATAGTCTAGATTTTGTGCGAAGGTTCTTCAAAGCTATATCTTGTGTATATTTTGTAATTAGGCCTGTGAGCCCTATTGTAAGCCCGCATGGTGCTGACCAATCTATATTTGAATTCTTTGATATATTGAATGACTAAATCTACATTTACTTCATATCTTTGAGTTGATTCCATTGTGTTTACTCTTGCTGCATGGCATGGATAGTTCATTCTATGAACCCTCCTACCGTGACTGCACCAAGTGGTATCAGAGTGAAAGTTTGAATCTTTGGGAGCAAAGTGAGTGAAGTTGGCAAGGGAATTCCATAAGATCTTATTGTGAACAGATCGCCAAATTGAGGCAGGTTACTCGTGTCGCAGCTGATCACCGATTGTGAGGTAGTTGTCACCCTGTAGCCCGATCGCTGAACCTAAGGCAATTTACACCTGATCCTAGGAAGATGCCACCGACGAGAGTTGCTGCTGTTGGAAGAATGGCTCGTAGGATGGATGAGATTATGGAAATCATGAAAATAATGAGAATTTATTTGGATGTTGTTGAGGAAGATAGGCGAAGAGGATTGACACCTAGACCTAATGTTGAAAGTGATGATGAAGAGGAATTTCAATCTGTTGAACAAATTCATGAAACCCTGGGAGGCGATGAAGAAGAAGAATTAGATCAAGTAAACATGTTGCGAGCTATTTCAAAGATCAGGAAAAGACCTAGAGTGGATGCACCTAATTACATTGGCAATTTGAATCTTGAAGAGTTGATTGACTGGATAAATGACATGGAAGAATACTTTGATTATGAGGAAATTGAAGATCCGGAAAAGGTGAAATTTACAAAAACAAAGCTGAAAGGACATGGTACTATATGGTGGAAAGAAGTTAAATTGGATAGGAATAGAAGAGGAAAAGAAAAGATTACAAAATGGGATAGGATGGTGACAAAATTTAAGAATCAATTCATACCTGCTTACTATGAGTTGAAACTATTGAAGAGATTGCAAAACTGAGACAAAAGGAGAAATCTGTGAAGGAGTATATTGAGGAATTTTATAAGATGATCATAAGGATAGGACATAGTGAAGCAAGCAAGGATAAAGTGGCTAGATACATCAATGGACTGAGATTGAACATTCAAGAAGAACTAAGCTTGGTAAGGATGACATCTTTGGAGGAAGCATATCAGTTTGCCCTGAAAGTTGAAGAGAAGCTTAATAAGAGGCATGATTAGAGACAAAGAGGTAGAGGAGGTAAATTTCAGAGAGGTAGAACATTTTCTAGAGGAGATAGACCACATCTAGAGTAGAACAAGCTTGATAGCCCATTCAAGATGGAGGACAGAGATGGCAATGTCTACCAGAGCAATGACAGAAATTTTCATCACAGAGGCAATTATAATTCATACCGGAATGAAGGATAAAAAAGAGAAGGAAGAGGATTTGATAGGAGAACATTTAGAGGCACTTGTTTCAAGTGTGGTGGTGAAGGACATAGAGCATTTGAATGTAATCAGGGTAGTACAAGCAAGAAGACAGAGAACACTGGAAGAGCAGCCTATGTTGAAGAAGAACCTGTTGGATCACCTAGTTCAATTGGTAAACCTGAGAAAGGAGAATCACTTGTGATGAGGAGAGCACTTTTTCAAGTAGAGACAGATGAGGAACCACCATAGAGGAAGAGTTTGTTGAACCACTGTAGAGGAAGAGTTTGTTTAGAACTAGATGTAAATCAGGAGGTAAGTGTTGTAAAGTTGTAATTGATAGTGGTAGTTCTGATAATCTAGTTTTAAAGGAGGTGGTGACTAAACTAAAGTTGTAAAGAATGAAACACCCTAAGCCCTATTAGATAGCATGGATTTAGGATGATCATAAGGTACTAGTGAGTGAATAATGTTTGGTGAAATTTCATATTGGATCTTATCATGATGAAGTATTTGTGTGATATTATGCATATGGATGTTTGTCATATCTTGTTGGGTAGACCTTGGCAGTATGATACAAAAGCTATACATGATGGGAGAAAGAATACTTACATTATAACATCAAATGGAAAGAGAATTACTTTGATTCCTTTGGAGGATAATCCTAAGAATGAAATATGTGGGAATGCTAGAATCTTCTTGGTAGATGGAAGAAAACTTCTGGATGGTTTGAGACATGAGAATATGTGTTATGCTTTGATTCCTAAGAAGCCTTAAACATTAAAGAAGGAAACTGAAGAATCACAATCGGATGAGATAAAGGAGTTGCTGACAGGATATGAAGACATCATATCAGACAATGTACCTAAAGGATTACCACTAATCATGAGTATCAGTCATCACATGGATCTTATACTAGGAGCAAGTTTGCCTAACAAAGCAGCACACAGAATGACATCGACAGAGATTGAAGAACTGAATAGGCAGATACAAGAATTGTTAAGGAAAGGTTTGATTAGAGAAAGATTGAGTCCTTGTGTGGTACCTGTAGTGTTAGCACCAAAGAAAGATGGAGAATGGAGAATGTGTATTGACTCTAGAGTAATCAACAAGATCACAATTAACTATAGATTTCCTTTTCCTAGGATGGATGATATCATGGATTGTTTGAGTGGAGCCAGATATTTCACAAAGATAGATTTGAAAAGTGGATACCATTAGATCAAAATCAAAGAAGTAGATGAATGGAAAAATTCTTTTAAGACAAATGAAGGATTGTATGAGTGGTTAGTGATGCCTTTTGGACTGACAAATGCACCGAGTGCTTTCATGAGATTGATGAATGCAGTTTTGAAGAGACTCTTGGGTAAGTTTGGTATTGTATATTTGGATGACATTTTGATTTTCAATAAGACAAAAGAAGAACATTTGCAACACCTGAGACACATTTTGTAGAGATTGAGAGAGGAGAAATTGTTGATAAACATCAAGAAATGTAGTTTCATGAATGAAGGATTGGTATACTTGGGATTTGTGATTTTTGTGGAAGGATTGAAGATGGACCCTAAGCAAGTAAGAGCAATTGTTGAATGGCCTACACTGGGGAGCATTGGAGAAGTGAGACCATTTCATGGATTAGCCAGTTTCTACTAGAAGTTCATCAGAAATTTTAGTTCAGTTTGTAACCCTATGACAGAGACAATGAGAGGTGACAGAAAAGATTTCAAGTGGACATCAGGAGCAGATAAAAGTTTTGAGTTGTTGAAGCAAAAAGTGATAGAGCAACCTGTTTTAGCATTATCGGATTTCAAAAAGGTATTTCAAGTTGATTGTGATGCAAGTGGAAATGCAATTGAACATTGGAGAAGTGAGACTATTTCATGGATTAGCCAATTTCTACTGGAAGTTCATCAAAAATTTTAGTTCACTTTGTAACCCTATGACAGAGACAATGAGAGGTGATAGAAAAGATTTCAAGTGGACATCAGGAGTAGATAAAAGTTTTGAGTTGTTGAAGCATAAAGTGACAGAGCAACTTGTTTTGGCATTACCGGATTTCAATAAGGTATTTCAAGTTGATTGTGATGCAAGTGGAAATACAATTAGAGTAGTATTAAGTCAAGAAGGTAGGCCTGTAGCATATTTTAGTGAGAAATTGAATGATGCAAGGAGAAGATATTTAGTTTATGATCAAGAGTTCTATACCATAATCCAAGCCTTGAAGAAGTGGAGACATTACTTGTTGGCTAAGGTGTTTGTGTTGTATACAGATCATTAAGCTTTGCAATATTTAAACAGTTAAGGTAAGTTGAATCAGAGACATGAGGTGGATAGATTTCATGCAGAGTTATACTTTTGTGTTGAAGCATAGGAGTGGAAAATCAAACAAAGTTGCTAATGCATTGAGTAGGAGAAGAAACTTGTTGACAAAGATGAGAGTTGAAGTGATGGGATTTGATGAAATGAAGAACATGTATGAGAGAGACACTGATTTTGGAGAACCTTGGAAAGCATGTAAGGAGCATGTTGTGATAGATAGGAGTAAATGGTTGGATTATTTCATTTAGGAAAATATGTTCAATGGAAGTCAGTTATGCATACCTAGAAGTTCAATGAGAGATAATTTGGTCAAGGAGAAACATAGTGGAGGATTAGCAGGATATTTTGGCATTGATAAGACAGTGGCTTTGGTGAGTGAAAACTACTTTTGGCCTCAGATACATAAGGATGTTAGGAAATTTGTGCAGAGTTGTAGAATTTGTCAAGTTGCAAAAGGAAGTAGTCAGAACACTGGATTGTATAAGCCTTTGATAGTATCGGAGAGACCTTCGGAAGACATAAGTATGGATTTTGTAATGGGTTTGCGAAAGACACGGAGAGGGCATGGTTCAATATTTGTAGTGGTGGACAGATTTTCAAAAATGGCACATTTCATACCTTGTAAGAAGACAATTGATGTAGTACACATAGCAAATCTATTTTTCAGATAGATTGTGAGCTTGCATGGATTACCTATGAGCATAATTTCAGATAGAGACACCAAATTCCTTGGATACTTTTGGAAGAAACTCTGGAAGAAGATGAAGACAAATTTGAAATTTAGTTAAGCATTTCATCCATAGACTGACAAACAGACAGAGGTAGTGAATAGGAGTTTGGAAAACTTGTGATGTTTGGTTGGAGAGAAGACAGGAAGTTGGGATTCAATTATTTCACAAGCAGAGTTTGCATACAATAATTTAGTAAATAGGAGTACCGGAAGAACACCTTTTGGGATTGTTACTGGAGTAAACCCTAAGGGAATTGCAGAACTGAGAGAGATTAGTTTGGAAGAAAAGAGAATTGTAGAAGTTGAAGAATTTGCAGATCACATGAAGGAAGTGCATGATCAGGTAAAGAATCATTTGGAGGATATGAATAGTAAATATAAGGAACAACATATGAGAAGAGAAGACATAAGGAATTTGCAGTTGGAGATGAAGTGATGGTATACTTGAGAAATGAAAGATTTCCAGTTGGGACATATAACAAGTTGAGAATGAAGAAATTTGGACCTTGCAAGATACTCAGAAGATTTGATTCATGAAATGTATACGAAGTGGAATTACCAGAGACATTAGGTATATCACCTATTTTCAACATTGCAGACCTATATCAGTATCATGAACCAGATTTTAGTGACAGCATTGAAGAAGACCTCAAGAAGTGGTTATCACAATAAGCACCAGAGCAGATTGAAGACATCTTGGACAATAGAGTTGGGCCCAGCACCAAAGGAAGACAATACAAAGAATACCTTGTGAAGTGGAAAGGTAGACCGGAAGAAGATTCATCATGGATATCTCAGGCTGAGGTGGACCATCTTGGTTCTCTCCTAGCCCCAGCATAGTGAGGGACTCACTTTTTCAATAACCCCAAATGTCTGATGTAGGAGCATCCTTGGTTCAAGAGAAATCTTGCATCAACCAAAAACATTTGTATTTTAGTTTGTTTGCAGTTTAGTTTGTTTCTTTTCATTTTCTAGTTCAGTTCAGACAGTTCAGTCAGAAGCAATTTTTGTATTTTGGTTAGCAGTCTACCATAGTTGCATTTTAGATCTTGCGGAGCTGGACTTAGTATCTAGATTCATTCATCTACATCATATCTATAATTTAGAGTATTTGGATTAAGTACCAGAAAGATATCACTATCAGAAGATTGACTATTTTCTTAGAATAGAGCATCCTGACAGTCTTAGACAATCAGTTAAAGGAGAAGACCTACAGAGCACTTCTTTGATTTGTGAAGCTTAATGCCACATCATTAAATGATCTTTGGTTCATGTTTGACCTTCCCCAAGATCCGTACTTCATTCCATTTATTTGCGGAGGAATTCTTCATGATTAGGTCTGACCTATCCGTGTACACACGTTACAGCTCTTCATTGGAGATTGTGATCTTCCTTGGCCGATGTGGAGGAATATTTTGTACCGGAGATGACATATAAGGATGTAACACATCCCTAGAAAAGTAGATATCAACAACTAGAATTAGATTCATAGTGGATAGTCTAGATTTTGTGCGAAGGTGCTTCAAAGATATATCATATGTATATTCTGTAATCAGGCCTGTGAGCCCTATTGTAAGCCTACATGTTGCTAGCCGATCTATATTCAAATTCTTTGATATACTAAATGACTGAATCTACATTTACTTCATATATTTGAGTTATTTCCATTATGTTTACTCTTGCTGCACGATTTTGACAGTTCATTCTGTGAACCTTCCTACCGTGACTGCACCAAAAGAGATGCAACAGCTAGTAGGGCTTCACCAAACAAAGAGAAGAGAGAAAGGCACTATCAAAACCATTAGACTATTGGTGCTTGCACCTAGTTTTAAGGATTCAAACTTTCATCTGCAAGCCTTTTCACTCGAACCCTAAAATTTCTATGTCCATCTGGTGCAGGGCACCTAGGAGCACCTTGGTTCCTAAAGGCATTTTGATGCATTTTGAGAAGTTATGTTTTTTGTTCAATGTGTTTTGTAATAAGGCTTTTAGCCATTGTTGTTTGGTCCATTTTGTATGGTCAAGAGGTTTGGGGTGACTATATAAACCTCAAATCCTTCTTAGTCCATTTGGACCCTTGTTGTGCCAATTAGGCCTAAAAGGTCTAAGGATTGGTTTTCGAGTTTTTTTGGTTGTTTTAGTGTTTTAGTATGTTGGAAGGAGTGTGTTGATCATTTGGACTCCATTGGACAAGCCAAACAAATCAACCTCCTTGTGTTAATGCAAAACACCATAGTTGTCAAAGGTGTTATGTGTTGGGTCGGTTCAAAAACCACTTTGGGCAGTTGAATGTTGTTGTAGAAGTTGGAAACTGACTTGGATGGGTTAATATGGTGGATATCTGACTCCAGTATAGAGGAGGAGATTTTGTAAGGTGTTTTCAGACCTGCATGAAGGTGTAGACATAGCCTTGAGAGTTGGACAAGCACCTAAGTAACAAATCCTTCATTTACCCTTGAATGTGCCTTTGATTGTGTTGGATTGAAGAAGTGAAGTGGGTGAGTGGGCTAAGGAGAACAAACTTTCTTTGTGTTGTGCTTCCCTTGTGCCACTCTGCATCACCATCAGCGGGAGTTGGCTCTTGTCTCAGCGACCACATTGTTCAAATTGGTTTGCTCCTTGCAACACCATGACATGCTTCATCAGCAACTCAGTTTTGGGTCCCTCCGATGGCCGATGACATAGAAAGGGGCATATACAAGTGGGGATGTATATCGGCAGATATACAAAGGGTTAGATCGGCATGATAGCATTCATTGGCAACCCGTTATGAGGTCTCCCTGACGGCCGATGCACACACAAGGTGAACAGTAAAGGGGATCATTGCTGAAACTAATGCTTATTGGTGGAGTGTTGTGTGGTCTCGGTGATGGTTGGTGTCTTCCTGATCGCATGGTGTTCGGTGTAACTTGGGTTATCGGTTAGGCTTTGGGATGTCTTGATGATTGTGGTGGTCTGTCCGATGGCAGTTTGTTATTGGCATGAGGGACTCTGTCAGCTAAGAGGGAGGTTGTCTCACCGTGGGTCTAGGTCAGACCAATGAGGGAGATGTTATCGATGTGACAAGGTGCATCAGGCAGATAGCGAGATGTTGAGCCGACAGGGGTGTTCTGGCCGATGGGGTTATATCGGCGTATCGGAGGATGAACAAGGAGGTTCACCAATGGCATGGGTCTTGCCAACAAGTGTGGAGATTGGTGTGTCAGCAGAAGGATTTTTGGTCACTCTGACGGTTTGGGTCAAGCCGATAAGGTTTGGTATCGGTGGGAGATGGAATGATAAACTGCTAGTGGGTGGTTTGCTAGTCGCAGCGAGGAAAATTACGCAACAGTATGTATGCCCATGGTCTGGTATATAAAGTGATCAAAAGATCACTGCAAGGTGAATGTGGGATATTTGATCCCACGAATGCAAAAAAGTCAAAGGAATAGGAAACACCTGTGTGGCATGATCTCATTGGCTAGCAGCTCGCCCATTCAAATTGAGGCTGCAGATCTTGGTGGGTAGAAATGAATCAACGGTTCTATTCAAACAGAGGGTTTTCTTTGTATTTGTAGCTGCATCTCAGGCGGGAAAATTCCCAAGGCACACGGTTGCTATGTTCCTAGAGGAAACGGGTTGGTAAAACATTAATGGCAGAGTTGCAAGGGCATGGTCAAAGACATGGACAGACCAACTACTTGATTGAAGAAGAAAATCCCCAGGTGGCAACGCGGGTCTCAAATTCAACCACTCCCAACCTTTCCTACTGCCTATTGCATTGATTGTTTTTGGGCGCCATTCCATGGTGCATTGTATTTGGCAGAATTTTGAATGGCCATGTAATTAATTGTTGAGTACACAGCCTTGTTGTATATAGCAAACTGTGTTACTCATTTTAGGTGGAAGACTTGGGCAAATTTTTGTGAGTAATAATGAAATACAGAGCCTTTTCCTGGTTTCTCTATCTCTTTTGTGAGTTTATGAGTTGCATTTCGAATGTATGTTGTACATCTGTTCAGTTTCATGTTGTTTTATATGAAAAATGCTTTATTGCAGTGTTCTAGCTATCTATCTCCATTTGTTGCATGCTTTTCTTCTTTTGAATCTGGCTGCTAAGGGTTCCTCAGATTCTAGAATATAGATTTTTGTATTGCATGCTTAATCTCTAACTTCCATTCAAGGAGTGGATTAAACTATTTTAGGTTAATGTATGAAGAAGATTGTATGTCTGCCAGGATATTTGTAAGCAGAGGTAGCTAAATACTCATCCTTGGGTGGTGTTTGTAAGGCAAGCACCAATCTGACCCCTTGAAGTTTGAATGTTAGTGCAAACCATTCACTTGTATACGTCTAGTTGACTCCTTGCCCTAAGATAGGCACCAATCTGCTCCCTGTGTAGTAGTTATGATCCAAAAACCCATGTCTTACATCCAAAAAATCAAATAAAATTCATTTCGAAGTTCCCACCTATTAGTGTGTAGGAGTAGGAATAGGAACCCTACATACTCTCATCCTCAACCAGTTAGATATGTCCAAGAATGTTGCCAACCTTGTGATCTACATATCTTGGTCCACACATGAGAGTATTCTACCTATTGTTGTAAAGCTAAATCTTTCTGTCAGTGGGCGAGTCAAGGTCAAATCTTTAGCTATAGGGATACCCCCCTTGGTGCAGCAGAACCAAAAGTGAAGGGGAGGTAGCTCACGCAACCTCCTATATTAGTCGGCCGAATCTGCTTGTGCATTTGAACTGGCAAACCCTCTGCTGATTCGGGAGAAAACCCAACAGAAAGTGTTATCTTTTTGTCCCTAGTGATAATTTTTGCCCATCCAAGTCACCAACAAGATGGCGACTCTGCTGGGGAGTCAATGATAATAATTGTTTTGCTACATGTCTGGATCTTTCATGTGAATAGTGGTGCTTTGTTGGTGGAATGAACTCAGAAAAATATTTGTCCTTTGATGAGCTTTCAATTGTTTGAAGGTTTTATCCTCTTTGGAGAGGTGGCGACTCTGCAAAAAAGTTTTCAGTGCACATGAAAGGTTGATGTATGTTGTTGTGATAAAAATATTATGTTCAAGACTTCAACATCTAGATGAGAAAAGGTAAACGGTTTCTTCCCACTTGTATTTGTTGTTTTATTTGCATAAGCTAGATACCAAGGGGAAGCCTTAGGTCTTAGGCAGATATAAGATGTCTAAAAGTGAATTTTATATGAATCCCAATATGTATTCACCTATACTCAGTCAAGAGGGGGATGAAATGTTATGTAAAAAATTTGAAGAGATAAAGAATAGGTTGATATCCTTAGAGGTTAGGCAGGCTTAGTTAAATAGTAATAATGTTGTGTCTGCCAGTCAGAAGGCTAAACTTCTTGTTAGCCCTTTTGACCCTTTATATGACCAATTAGATTTGTCATGGGTTGACTATAAAGTTGAAAGTATGCCTGCTCAGATTTATAATCAGATGCCTAGATTTAGTGGACACGGTGTGTGTGATGGGGGTGCACATATCCAAAACTTTCATGGCTTCATGGAGAAACACTCATTTAGAGATGAGGATATGTGGATGAGGTTTTTTGTTAGATCCTTTGGTGCTAGAGCTAGAGATTGGTATTTGAGCTTTCCAAAGAGATCCTTTGCCTGTTGGGATGAACTTGTTGACTATTTTAGGAAGGAATTTGCAAGAGAACCTGTTGATCTTGTTGCAAGATTAATGGAAATTAGAAGACAAGATGAAGAGCCCAATATTGATTTTAGTCATAGATTTGCGGTTGCCCTTTCACAAATCCCTAAAGTCTTCAGACCTGATACACCAGCCTGCATTGGCATATACTTTGAAGCTTTTGAGAGGGGCTCTAGTGCATTGTTAAGGGAATTCAAGATAACTAGTGTGCAGATGGCATACAAGTTTTGAGAGAATACAAAAAAATGAGGAATGTACACATGCATAATTCCCTGTCCACAGGCTTTGGTGTGACCAGTAGTTGTGTGGCTGCAAATGATCAAGTGATCATGGCATCATTTGAAGACAAATGTGTAAATGAAAATATGGAAGTTGACAATGCTACTATGTGTGAATGTAATGCTGATAACAATGCTCAATAGGATTGTTCACCAGTTGAGGGTGCCAATGTGAAGATCAATGACGACTCCCATTTCAAGGTTGAGGTATCTGGTTCTGAAAACAATGATGAGGTTATGGACAACAATGAGTTCTTGTTTGATTGGGTTTGTGGAGATGATTGTGAGTATTGTGCACAAGATAGAGAAGAAATCTGCAAACAAAGGAGCATTTCCATGTTTACACCATCGCCTTTTATTCAGACACATGGAGATGATGAAGAGAAATCAGAGATTGGAACAAGTAGTAGTGTTGAGCATGATTGTTATTTATTTGATTATAGTTTTGTTTGTGAGGTTCAGGCTAATACTCCTCCACACAAGGAATTCATTAGTAATGAAAATGCATGTTTGGCTGCCCATGAACTAGTGGCATACTATAATGAAATTGTAACACTTGGTTCAACCCTTTTTGATACATATGCTAAGGAGGATCTATTTGAGTATGGTGAAAATCTAAGCATTGATATTGATAAGGATTTTGTTTTTCATCCTGATGAAAGAGAGACCAACATATATCATGAGGATTGCTGCAAAGATGTGCTTGAGTTTGATCCTTTCTAATTTGGTGTAGCTGATAATTGTTTGCATGATGTGCATAAATGTGAATGTGAAAGCTTCTTCTTCTTTGATATGCCAGTTTATGATGAAATGAGGCCTAATGATCCTAGTTATATGGTGGACTTTGAGTACTTTCAGTTTTTAGTCCAGCTGGGAGATCATTCTACAATGCATATTGCTGATACAAATGATAATATGTGTTACATTTCATGTGAGAATGCATTGATTGATGAATGTGGTATTCACATGTTGCTTGATGCTGAAAGTTGTTTGCATAAGGTTGACAGAGGCAGTGCTGACAGGAGCAAGCTTAATCAGATGTTTGAATATGCAAATGACAAGGTTTGTTTGTGGCCAGACAATGGTAGTACCTTCAGGCTTGATCCGGTGAGTGCAGATGAAAATAGGGTATTTGACAAAGGGAAATACTGGTTCTTCCTTTTTGGTGGCCCTGGGCCACCAGGTATATTTCAAAAGTATGATTGGTGATGCAGGTTGGTGCAATGTTTAACTCTATAGCCTAATGGATAAGACATCTGGTCTACATCCCAGAGTTTTGGAGTTCTTGCCATGCCTGCAAGAGGCATGCATCCCCAGACAGAGCCAATGTTGGTGCTTCCACCTGGTTTTAAGGATTCAAACTTTCATCTGCAAGCCTTTTCACTCGAACCCTAAAATTTCTATGTCTATCGACAGGAGTTGGCTCTTGTCTCTTGTCTCAGCGACCACATTGTTCAAATTGGTTTGTTCCTTGCATCACCATGACATGCTTCATTGGTAGCTCAGTTTTGGGTCCCTCCGATGGTCGATGACAAAAAAAGGGGCATATACAAGTGGGGATGTATATCAGTGGATATACAAAGGGTTACATAAGAGTGATAGAATTCATCGGCAACCCGTTATGAGGTCTCCCCGATGGCCGATGCACACACAAGGTGAATAGTGAAGGGGATCATCGCTAAAACTAATGCTTATTGGCAGAGTGTTGTGTGGTCTCAGTGATGGTTGGTGTCTTCCTGATCACATGATGTTCGGTATAACTTGGGTTATTAGTTGGGCTTTGGGATGTCTTGCCGACTGTGGTGGTCTATCTGACGGCAGTTTGTTATTGGCATAAGGGACTCTGTCGAATAAGAGGGAGGTTGTCTATCTACAAGTCTGGGTCGCACCGATGAGGGAGATGTTATCAACGTGACAAGGTGCATAGGGCAGATAGCAGGGCGTTGAGCTGACAGGGGTGTTCTAGCCGATGGGGTTATATTGGCGTATCAGAGGATGAACAAGGAGGTTCACCGATGGCATGGGTCTTGCCGACAAGTGTGGAGATCGGTGTGTCGGTGGAAGGATTTTCGGTCACTCCGACGGTTTGGGTCATGCCGATAAGGTTTGGTATCGACGGGAGATGGAATGATAAACCACTAGCGGGTGGTTCGCTAGTCGCGGTGAGGAAAATTGCGCGACAGTATGTATGCCCACGGACTAGTATAGAAAGTGATCAAAAGATCACTGCAGGGTAAATGTGGGATATTTGATCCCATGAATGCAAAAAAGTCAAAGGAATAGGAAACACCCACGTGGCATGATCTCATTGGCCAATAGCTTGCTCGTTCAAATTAAGGCCGCAAATCTTGGTGGGTAGAAATGAATCAACAATTATGTTCAAATGGAGGGTTTTCTTTGTATTTGTAGGTGCATCTCAAGTGGGAAAATTTCCAAGGCACACAGTTGCTGCATTGCCAGAGGAAACTGGTTGGTAAAACATTAATGGTAGAGTTGTAAGGGCATGGTCAAAGACATGGACAGACCAACTACTTTCAATTGAAGAAGAAATTCCCAGGTGGCCGCACAGGTCTCGAGTTCAACCACTCCCAGCCTTTCCTTCTGCCTGTTGCATTGATTATTTTTGGGCACCATTCCATGGTGCACTGTATCTGACATAATTTTGAATGGCCATGTAATTAATTGCTGAGTACACAGCCTTGCTGTATATAGCAGACTGTGTTACTCATTTTAGGTGGAAGACTTGGGCAAATTTTTGTGAGTAATAACAAAATACAAAGCCTTTTCCTGGTTTCTCTATCTCTTTTGTGAGTTTATGAGTTGCATTTTGAATGTATGTTGTACATCTGTTCAGTTTCATTTTGTTTTATATGAAAAATGCTTTATTGCATGTGTTCTAGCTGTCTGTCTCTATTTTTTGCATGCTTTTCTTCTTTTGAATATGGTTGCTAAGGGTTCCTTAGGTTCTAGAATACAGATTTTTGTATTGCATGCTTAATCTCTAACTTCCATTCAAGGAGTGGATTAAACTATTTTAGGTTAATGTATGAAAAAGATTGTATGTCGGTTAGGATATTTGTAAGCAGAGGCAGCTAAATACTCATCCTTGGGTGGTGTTTGTAAGGCAAGCACCAATCTAACCCCTTGAAGTTTGAATGTCAGTGCAAACCATTCACTTGTATATGTCTAGTTAACTCCTTGCCCTGAGATAGGCACCAGTCTGCTCCCTATGTAGTAGTTATGATCCAAAAACCCATGTCTTACATCCAAAAAATCAAACAAAATTCATTTCATAATTCCCACCTGTTAGTGTGTAGTAGGAATAGGAACCCTGCATACTCTCATCCTCAACCAGTTAGATATGTCCAAGAATGTTTCTAGCCTTGTGATCTATCACGCATATCTTGGTCCACACATGAGAGTATTATGCCTATTGTTGTAAAGATAAATCTTTCTGTCATTGGGCAAGTCAAGGTTAAATCTTTAGCTATAGGGATACCCCCCTTGGTGCGGCAAAACCAAAAGTGAAGGGGAGGCCGCTCACACAACCTCCTGTATTAGTTGGCTGAATCTGCCTATGCATTGGAACTGGCAAACCCTCTACTGATTCAGGAGAAAACCCAACATAGACAGTGACCAAGAACCCTTGGAATGATAGCAACAAAGCAGATATGACAGCCTTGACTTTAGGATCAGTGATTAAGAGCTTTACTAAGACATACTCAAAGTGATTGTCTAGAATGATAGAGTTAAATATCATAATGCAACATAGGAGCATGTCATAAACATGACAAGGACAACAATAATGAAGTGAATACTCAAGAAAAGTGGTAAGTATAAGCTAGGGGCAGCAATATTGTTTAATGACAACCATTTTCAATAGACAGTCCCATAGAATTCATCATAAGAACATTTTAAGCATGAAGCATTACAAAACATTGGAACAGATAACTAACACAATCGAGTTGATTAAGCACGATCACTTTTGTTCCCTCTTTCTTCTCTTTTCTTCTCTTGTGTACGTACTTGCATATAATATTTTCAAACATTGTATATATTGTATTTTCAATAGAAAATTGGCAAATGAATAGTCATAATATTTTGTTGGGGATAATTCAAAAGTTTTGAATGTGAACGATCTGAAGCTTGTTGCTTCCTTCATTTTCTATAAGAAGGAAACCAAGATTGTGGGTAAGGGATAATGCTAGGTTGAATAGTGATATTTTGATATGTGAACTCCAGGAGAAAGAATCATTTTGTGAAGCTTTTTCTGAACCAATCAATGAAAATAAAGCTTTGAGTTTGGTGCTCAATTTTCTGATATTCCAATTATTGTGATTAATGTGAATGGCTATAATTTGCTCTAGTTGTCTCCAACTTGGAATATCTTTATTATTCAAATTGGTTTTATGTTTCTAATTTGTCAGAGTAATTTCCTTACTTTGTGTGCTTGATTAATTGGGTCTTCTTGGGAAGATTAAAATTTCCCTCTTAAAAGATCACAGTAATAAAAAGGTTTTTTTTGGATGTTTGAAGTAGAACCTAGTAAATTGCAGTATTGCACATTTTTTTTGGTTCTATAAGTAGAACAGTGAGATAATTTGTGATAACGCATTTATGTAAAGCGTCAATGCTAAGGTTATAATGGCTAGAATTGTAGTATTTCACATTGAGAGTAGGTTCATTCTTTGTTTACAGTATCCAAGAGCTATGATAACTATTGAAGTATCCAAAAAATGCAATCACAAGGAAGTATAACAAAAACATGATACAAGTTTACCCAATAACAAGCACACGAAATGAAAGGATAGTGTAATAGAGCCTCTTACCTCATCTGTATCTATAATATTATGGTCATTCCATGTAGAAACTATAGGCTTAACGGAGGAAGCCAACTGTGACATTTTCTTAGTGAGACCATGTAAGCAACTCATCAAATGTTGGTACCCTTCATTTGAGTTGACATGATCTGTAGAGGCTCTTACTGGGTGTCTAATAGATGGCTATAAAATCTCTATTGATGAACTAGATTTTTCCTTCATACTACTATTAGATTTACGAGGATCTAGTGCTGCCATATAATCAACAATTTCTTCCACACCTGCTTCTCTATTACTGTTTTCCACCTAAAATACAATGTCAATATCAACATATAGTCAGTTCAATAAAAAATTGAAATAAATAACCAACATAAATTGAACCAAAAAGCCATACACTTACTCCAAGTTTGTCTAGTTTGGCTTGCAACTCACCTCGACCAAATGTATATCCAACTGTCACATTATCTCTTGCCCTCTTTCCTTTATAACTCTTTTTCAAATATTCTTCAGAACACATATTTTCTTTCAATGCTTCCCACTATTTGGGAGGTAGAGTGGATTCTAACCTCTCTTTCCCTCCAAGATTATTTTTCTACAATTGTATCTAAAATTGTTCATCAAAAGTATCATCTTTTGCTTGTAATATCTTCTAGAGATTTGTTCACCAATAGTCTCAAAAGTATTTTCCACTTTTTGTATAACATTTTCCACACTTCATGGATCTTGATCTACAAAATTTGATTTGCAAATATCTAAATGGGCCTTACATCTTACACCCAACTCAGAGGCCCACCTTGCAGCATTTTTCCCAATGGGCTCACCATCTCTCGATACCTCAACCAAGAATGGCTTCTTGCCTTCTAATTTTCTTTCTTTTGCATTCCTCTATGTAGATTTGTATAAATTTTGACTCAATCTTTTCTTTTGACAAAAGTAGGCACATCTTCTATTAAACCACTACCAATATTTTTGGCTGAGCCACTAGTTCCATCAAAAGTTGTAGCAGGCACATTAGATGCAAGTGGTCTCTCTTCATGACTTTCATTAACCAAAACTTCATTGTCCTTGGCTACATTAGGTGTGTTATGAGTAGTTAGATCAGTACTGATCTCTATAGATTTCACTTCAAACACATCCTTTAATCTTGAATAAATCATCTACAGACTTACTGTTCCTTTGCTCTCATTGTTTTCAGTAATCTCTCTTAGACTCTATGCCAAGAGATCATCACGATGTTGCACATCGCCATGTGCTATATTAGGCTACACATCACCATGTGCTATTTTAGGCTGCACATCACTATGTGTTATACTAGGCTGCACATCATCACAACTATTCTTTTCACCAACTGCATTTGTACTTGAATCTGAAATGCATTGGCTTCTATGAGTTGGCGCACTGTATCTTTACTTTCCTTTTGTTTTCTCTCTACATTTTCTTTGCACTTTTTTTCTTTCCTGTAAAACAAAAAAATGTCACATTATGTCTTATATACATAAACCTCTTGCCTATAAAATTTTATATACACAATTAAACAAATAATATACTACTTAGTGGATTTACAACTTGCCTGTTTTTCAAACCAAGATGTGATAAATATTCACTATTCTTTGCCACACGTTCTCTATGAAAGTGCTTATAATCTATCAGTGGAACTTCAGTAATATGATCTCACTATCATCTAAATTGTGCCTCAAAGTCTTTTTCCTCATTTCCTGAAGTCCAAATAAATAATAATATATAAATCAGCAACTTGAATCAATAGAACAAGAGTGGAATATAAATAAAGCCATTATTTTTAGTCAACTAGAGCATATAAACAAATGCAGTCATAGTATATAAGGATTTCATTTCTATTTGAATGATACAGTATATAAGGATAGTCACCATATGAAATACATTCACAAAGCATATAAGATGCATTATATGGAGGAGAAAAAGTTCAGTAAGTAAATGTGGCACACAGATGTAAACCCAGAGGAAACTCTATTTGTTTATCCTTCTATTTGAGAAGAAACTAATTGCCTTTCTGATAGTGTGAATCATCATTATTTCTACTTATATAATCCTCATTATTTCTACTTATAAAATCCTCATTATTTCTACTTATACAATTATGTAGAAATTCTAAACACACAAATGTAAGTAAACAAAAATAGTCAATATGTGCTTTAAAAATGAGTGATTTATTTTTGGAACAAATAGAGCTAGTTATATGCATGACTTGTAACAAGACAAGAACTAGAAAAACAACAAAAAGTAGAGCTCAACACAAGAGATTACCCTAAAAAACCCAAAGTGGAAGAAATTCCTATATACTAATGCCCTTTCTTATCTTGTTGCTTCTCTACTACATTTTACAAGCTCCCTATTTTCTTGATGCCTTCAATGACATGAAACAATGTAACAGCAGTACCATAACATTTGCAGTGTTGTGTAATTGTTAAAAAGTAGTTCTTTTGCCAATTAAATCTATGTGACGTATATTTTTCTATAAAAGTTGCCTATATTTCACATATGACCCTAACATATTCATAATTACATCAAATCCAACAATTATCATCATTTATATATAAAAACATATTCATATTGCATTCATATAGCATTCATGGTATTATTAAAAAGGGTCTCAAGACATAGTAGGTTTGTTAACCATTATAGATTTGAAACAGGTGTTAGTAACAAGGTCCATGTCCTTAAAACATAAAACAGAGTCTTAAAATAGCATAAAAGTCTTAAATAAAAGTTCATAAAATGGGGCTCATCAATAATCATCTGCATTCCCAGCAAGATCAGAACCATGATCACTCATGTTTGCATCTATTTGATTTTCTTCCTCATCCTCATCTATTTCATGCAATACATTCTCTCTCCCAATCTCTTCATTGGTAATCAAAATATCTTCTCCAAACACTCCATCATCATCTTCATCCACTTCTTTGAATGTGTCTTGTAAATTAACATATTGCCCATTAGGCATTATATCAACAACTTCCATGATTTTTTGTTTCGAACGAGACTCTGTTTGAATGACATACGACCATCCTGGGCTTTTTACATCATCAATTAGAAATGATTGGTTAATTTGAAAAGGGAAAACATAGGGCTCATCCTCTCTGATAAAAATTGTCTTGTATTTGCACGTACAAATCCATACTCATCAAAATGTACTACGGATGGTCGGATCCACTTACATTTTAATAATATAGGACTATTTTCACCAAAATCCACTTGAATAATATCTTGGATGAATCTAGCATAGAATTTCTTTTCAATTTTGTGAAGAAATTCAATACTTACAACACAATCACAATTTGTCTTTGTCTTTTTCCTCCACTCTTAAATGGCTACCATAGGCTCACATTCCACTAAAATGCATGGCCCATAAATGTGGAGGTTGTAAAAGCTCACTTTCATCCATTGTTATATCTTGACCTTCTTCTTTTGCATCACTAACTGCATTAGCAATCCATTCTTCAAATTTTGGAAAAGGATCACCTCCAACCAAATCATGACGTCTGCACTTTTGAGGTTGATGTTGCATCCAACTTTGATTCTCTTCTTCATATTTTCTACATAAAATATTAATGTGCAAAGAGTAAGATTAATAATATATATGTGTAAATGTAATTGAGTAAGATTAATAATATAAATGTGTAAATAAATAATTGTGTAAATTTTTTTAACCTATGCTACTTATTGAACGAAGATGTGTTTTGAAGAATAAAGGCATGTATCTCACTTCTTTCTTGATGTGATAGCTTGAAGCAACATCCATTGCCTTCTAATACTTCACCTGCAACTCTCTCAGCTTCATCATCATCCCATACACGTCGATTGAAATTTTTAAAATCCTTCATATATTATGTGCAAAATCCAATAGCCTATTGCATTGAATATCCCTCAGACATGCTGCCTTTTGGTTTTGCCCTAGTATAAACAATTTTTTTCAAAACCTTCATATATCATTCTATAGGATACATCCATCTCGTTCTTACTGGACCACAATGCTCTAGTTCATATTCTAGATGTATCAAAAGATGCATAGAAATGTTAAAATATTGTTGTTGGAAATTCCTGTTCCAATAGACAAAGGACTTCAACAACCTCCTCCCCCAAACTATCAAAGTTTGAAGGATCTAATACATGTGAAATTATTATCTTTAATATTAGGCCCAACCTTATAATTGCCAATCTTGGCCCCTTTGCCAAACGTGATATATTTACCACAATAGGTAAAATATTCTTGATTATAACATGATAGTCATGGGTCTTTAGGCCTCTTAAGCTATCAATGCTAATTTGGCTTCTAATAGTACTACTTACATATTTAGTGGGAAAGAAAGTCTGAGACATCAACTGTAAGAATTGTGCACATTGTTCCTTTGTCCAGACAGAAGGAGCACTGGGTTTTCTATATTTTGCATCATCATATTTTTCAACCCAAAGATTTCAACGAATCTTTAGTTCTCAAAAGTCTTCACGTGATGAAATAGTATCAAAATCGCTAAAAAGAGTTTCTATAATAACATAGGCTATATTTATCTCAGTATGCATAAAGTCAACAGTATGCCTAATGGCTATATCCTTAAAGTATGGCAACTTATAGAATATGCACAACCATTTTACACCACTTTCATTACATGGATCATATCTACTACCAGCAATCCCACCATTTTCAATAAATGACATTCTTTTTTGTCCACTCTCAATAATGTAATCACCCGTTATTAGCAAAGGTGCTTCACGATTCTCTTCTTGACCATTGAAACATGTTTTTTTGATGATGATATGGATGACCCACTTTAAGGTAAGCATGATGTCCACAATAAATACACTTACGCAAACTTCTTGAGTGCCTCACAAAATCCTTAAAATTGCAAGTAGGACAGCCATGGTATCCATGAACAATGAGACCAGACAATGTACCATATGCAGGAAGATCATGAATCATAACTAATAAGGAAATTCTTAAAGTGAATTTGATTGATGATCATCACTTAAAGACTGAATTGCTTCAATTCCTTTCTACAATTCCATTATCTCATCATATAATGGCTCTAGATACGCATCTATTGTACATGATGTCACACTTTTCTTTCCTGGTATAATCAATGATAGCATTAAGAAAAATGGTTTAGTTGCTAACCATGGAGGCAAGTTATAATTTATTAAAAACACTGGCCAAGTTGACCATTTAGTACTTTGATCTGAGAATGGGTTCACCCCATCTAGAGCTAAACCCAACCTTATATTATGAGGATCTTGAGAAAAATCAAGCCATCTATTATCAAATTCTATCCACGTCTTAGAATCAGGCACATGTCATTGTTTTCCATCAATGCTCTTATTTTGGGCATACCACTGCATAAGTTTAGTAATGTCTCTACGTCTATACATTCGGAGTAATCGTGGGATTATCATAAAATTGCGAAGAACCTTTCTAGGAACCATAGTTGATGTCAACCCTTGTCTATACCTTGCTTCATGACATTTTAGACATTCACTCTACTTGCAAGATTTTTGTGAAATAATACACAATCATTAACACATGTGTGGATGTTTTCATACCCCAAGTCGAGCTTACTGATCTACTTTTTACATTGACTTCATTTTCTTGGCAATGTGGAGTTAGCTGGTAACAATGAACTTGATAATGCCAATAACTGATCTACACTCTCATTTGTCGAACCATGCACCACTTGCAAGTTAAGAATTTGAAGGATTGTTGTCAAATGACTTAACTTGCAATTAGCATACATGTAGGCTTTCAAGCATCCTCCATTGACTTGGCCCAATCATTGTTTAGACCCTCATTCAACATTCTTTCAACTTCAAACCCTTCATCTAACATTTTTGCCTCTTCATCTATGTTTGGTGCCACTTCATCTATGTTTGTTGCCTCTTCATCTCTCACAGTCTGCAATTCTATCATATCTTCATAATAATTGTAAGCCCAAGGGCTTATACCACTATGCCCATATCTTATCATATGTTGATAAATCACATTTCTTTTTTTCACCTTTCCACCAAGATAGTCATTATATGGACATGGATATTTTTCCATGCCCCTCTTATTGGCTACTCTCTCATCATATGCATGATATTAATCTGTAGTGATCAACCTTCGACGCTGATCCATCTATAATATTGTGCATTCTAGTATTAATTTAGTATAATAATCTATCCTACACCTAGAAGGCCTTTAAATATAAAATCTTAAAAGGTAACCTTCAATCATGCATATGGTCAAGATAGGATAACCTTTCCTTCAGTTTGGGCTATTCATCATGCAGGGAGATCATGCATAGTAGAGGTGTGGTTTTACTTGAGTTCAAGGATCAATTAAGGATCAACTTCACAAATACTAAAAATAACATTTTCTTTTGTGTTTTCAAGCTTCAATCATGAAAATATCTCCTGGGGGCACCCACAAGCAGCTTCCCCAAATATCATGAAAATATCAATTCACTTTTGGCAATAAGGGTTTTGAATTACCTTTGAATTTGCTACAGAGTGCGTCCCCAAATTTAACTTTGCTGTAGAGGGCCTTGTTGATTTCAAATTCGTTACAGCAAACTCTGAGTTCCTTGCCCGCCTTTTCAAAAGTATCCAAGTCCTCTCCAAACAAGCTTTAACACCCATGCAAGTAGCTGCTACACTTATATGCACCTAAAATATTTTTTCAGGTACACACATTAGATAGAGTAAGTACTTCAATACGTGTCCATGAGAATAAGAAACATAAAAAACAATTCAATTTCATTCCCATGCCAACAATTATACATTTTACAAGTTGTCTGACTTAGAAATATAGACAAGCTATGTAAACCAATAGATAAATAGCATTTAGAAGAAATACTATTTAAACAAATTATCAAGATTACACTTTAAAACCCCAATTAAATAACTATTTTGCTGAAGTATTCATAGCAGCAAATCACAAGCCAAAATCACAGGCAAAGTCACCAAATAAAGGACTCAAGATGTTAACCATTTCAAATGACAATCATGACAATAGGAAAAATAGCATAGAGAATACAATCATGCCTTTGATTGCAAAGGAGGGGGCAGATATTACAATCTGTAGCAGCATTGAAAAGATGAAAATACAAAATCCATGAAGCCAAAAACTTTTTTCAAAATACAACCCTTACCTAATTAGTTAACTGATCCTTGAAGATTTTATCAGGCAAAGATAATCATTATATAGATGCTAAAATAGTGACACAAGTGCCTTTCAAAGTGATGATAGTCGTGTCATCAAATTGACATTGAAATCAGTCATCAAAAAGAGTAATGCATAACACCACAAAAGAAAAGAGGAGATCACTATCCATTCAAAGAGATGCCCTAATCACAGTCACCAAAGTGGGCTACAACAATAGAGACAAGACAATGGAATATTAACAGTCCTTTTGCATCCAAATGTGAATTATGTGAAAACTGTCATATATCAATATCAAAAGTCTATGAATAGAATCAAGTTTATCAAAATCAAGCTAATAAGCTATATGATAGTCATAGCAGTAGATGGACAAAGGGAATGTGACTGTGACTGATTTTTGCATACAAAGGACAATCATCATCAATGATATCTTTGTATTAAGGAATTTGTAGGCAAGTTCGTGATAGGACAACAAAGATCAGTTCATGTATGAAGCAATGAACAAGGTTTTCATGACAAAGGTTACTGTCAAGATAGTAGTAAGAGATAGTAAAGATGGTGAAGAGCAGATTTAAGGAATGAAACAAATCATGGAATAGTCTTGCATTCTCAACAACAAGCTTTCATTCTTTGTTTTGTGACAGTCATTTTGAAAATACAATCATCTTTCAAAGGTTGAATCACACACACATGAGTAGTGTCTGAGTCACAGGTTGAAGACCATCAAATTTCTTCATGCCAAGGTATTCTAAGTATAAATTATGAATGGAAAAGGTAGAACTTTATCAATAAAGAACCATGAGACTTCTTCATATAGTTATTGAAAGAGATAGAACAGTCACTAATGATAGACCACCAAGCTTTCAAAGATACAAAACTTTAGAACAGGCTAAGAGAAGAATAGAGGTATGTGGAAAACCCTACCTCTACTTCATAAAACCATTTGTTATCTCATTATTATTTCTGCTCCTTTGATATCTGCCGTCTATAGTTGGAAATACCAAAATTCCCTCCTTTCTTCATTCACACAATGATCTCAAAACTATTTCCAAACTCAAAGAACTGTGGCCATGAACAATCTTCTCTTGTTCAACTACTCATACCCTATTCTTGGAGGCCATGAACAATCTTCTCCTGTTAAACCCGTGATTTGCTTCTTCACAGGTTTCACCTTTTTGTTCAAAATACATAAACTCACATTCCCTCCATTAATTCCCTACAAAACTAAAGTGAGCTAAACTCATGCATGACAAGGCAAAAACTTATATTATAATTTTAATTATTAAATTATGAAATTATATTACAATATAATTATTCATTATTTTAATATTTAAATAATATGAAATATTATTAAATTATATTTAACCTAAATTATATAATTACTTTGTTATATAAGTTATAAATTATACAACTTAAGTTATTAAATTATATAATTTAAATTAATTTAACTTAAATTATACTTGTGAATACTGGACTTGCAAAATTAAATACTTTATCAATACTATAGTATATTTAAAAGTTTTATAATTAATAATTTTGTCTTTATTTTATTTGTATCTGACCAGTTTGTCTATTTTCTTGTCTTATTTTTAAATTTGTTTGTATATTTCCTATTATATGATTTGTCTTTTTTCTTCTTAACCCTTTGTTCAATCCTTTCTCTCCCTTTATTCCTTTGGTCTAAGAGGACATTTATTGCCTTGCCTTGTATTGTCTTTGAATTCATGGATTATGATCAAATTGGAAAGAAAAAAGAATAAAGTAATAGTCATTTTTATTTGTCTAACCAATTATTTAGTTGTGTTTTTTGCCTGATGACCAAATTAGTCATTTATTTAGTCATTTATTTGGTCATTTATTTAGTTATTTCAACCAATGACCAAATTAGTCATTTATAGCTATGTTGCAAAAAATTAGTAGAATTTTGGTCACGTGACTTAAATTTTTAGTCACTTGGTCATTTATTTGCCATATTTCTACTAGTGTAATGATCACATGATTGTTTTCAAAATAATTCAAACATATTATTGTCTAATCAAATTATTTCCATCTGTAACATAAGAAGAATAAGTATCTTAAAATGCATAGCATACTTAACCAATATTAAAATAATTAAACCTTGTCTAAAATACATATTGTCCAAAAATGGGGTGTGACATCCCCCCCCTTAAAAATAGTCATTATCCTAATGGCTTAGTTCATAATAACAATAAAGTTACAACAAAACTGATAAAACCTTAAGAAAATAAATAAGAAAAAGATCTATGAAATTCTTTGTAGTCCTCCCAAGTGGCATTATCCTCAAAGTATTGGTCCCACTAGACCTCGCATTGAGCTACATATTTATTACATAAGCGTCTATCTTGTGAACCTCAAGCACTTTGAGAGGCTCAATTATTACCACCCCTAGGTCTAGAACCTATATAGCATTCCAATCGAACACATAAGAAAAATCAGACACATACTTTTCAAATATGACACATGAAAAAAATTATGTACATCCGAGCAAGAGCAAGTGATAAAGCAAGTCTATAAGAAACTATATTAACTACTTCCAAATCCTTGAATGGACCCACATATTTGGGAGAAAGATTTGTTGATTTCCTCAACCTAATAAAACTTTTATGCAGATTTACTCTAAGTAGAATTTTATCCCAAAAAAAAATTGTCATGGAGTTTGCTTTAAATCGACATAATCTTTTTTCCTATCATTGGCCTCATCCAACCTCTATCTAATTAGCTTAACCTTCTCTTCCATCTCTGACAACATCTCTATCCCTCTGCACACTTTATCCTCTATTTTATCCCAATTGATAGGTGTTCTAAATTTCAAGGCTCCATATAGTGCATCAAAAGGAGCCATTTTGATAGTAGAGTTATAAGTTTTGTTGTAATCAAATTCCACAAGAAGCAAATATTCTTCACAATTATATTTTTGGTCCATGCAATACATTCACAAGTCTTCCAACACCTAGTACACTCTCTCAGTTTGACCATTGGTCTTATGGTGATAACCTAAACTAATGTTCAGTTGAGTTTCTAATGACGAGAACAAGGTTTGCCAAAAACTTGAATTCATTTATGCATCCCTATTAGAGATAATCTTCTTAAAAAATCCATGCAATTGAAGTATTTCTTGACCAAATCTTCTCACAAGAACTAAAGCTCCATCAATTAAATTTCCTGGAATGTTTAGTGAGTTTATCCACCACCTCTAGACTCATATCATGATGGTTTCTCAATTTTGGAATCCCTTGAACAAAATCCATGCTTATGGTCCCAACTTCTTCCACTTAGGAACATCATGAGGATATAGTAATCCCGCAAGAGGATTGTGCTTAGCCTTGACCTGGTGACACTCCAAACATCTAACCAAAAAATTGGTGGCATTATTTTTCACACCCTTCCAAAAGTAGAGTGTGTTGCAAGTATGGGCCTAACTGGTGTTGTCATTGATGTCAACATACTCCTGTTGCATTAATGATAAGGATTGGATGAACTGTATGCTAAGGATATTGAGAAAATTAGTCCTATCAGGAACAGAGAAGAAAAAGAAGACAATAAAGTAAACATCCAAACTAAGATCAAGATCAGAGGATACACATCAAAGGGTTTGCAGATATGTGTCTTAAGATGATCCAATAAAGATTTCAGAGGTCTGCATGAAGATTTGAAGAAGTTATGGCCCTTAAGTAAAACTGGTTCTGGCAGATGTTTAGAGGTGACAGAGTGACATAGATAGGTCTGGTGAGCTCCGGAATTGAAATATCTTATTTTGTGGATTTGGTGGAGTGCTTATGAATTCAATGTGAATTGACAACTCAATTGGTTCATTGTCTAGAGGTTCGCAAGTATCTATTCCAATAAGACAGTGATGAAAGACTATGTTCTTGAGGTTCTGGATGAAGGAGAGAATGATTTTAGTAAGAAAAAGTAGTGTGGATGTTCTTGGTGGTTTAGGTAAGCTTGTGGAGGTCTTTGGATTGTGTCCAGTTCGTGTTGGTGGTCCGTATTGAAGATTGAGCTCATAATTGAAGAATTACTTCTGGATGATGATGTTCTTCCCAAGTCAGGCTAACCAGATGAGTTACACATCCTATGGATGATCTTGAAGATGTTCTATGAAGTTTGGCATGTTCCTAAAAGAAGATTGAAGTCTCAGATCTATTTGACCGATAGTGTGTTGATCTGCGTGAAGTCTTTTTGTAATTAGTCATGTTGTATTTATGTATTTGCTCTGTAATGTATGCCGACTTGGATGATTATCCTTAAGTCAATGTCTTGTATAAATAAGGAATTGTAAAGTCATTTCAATGATATCTTGTGGAGATGAGAGTCTGGTAGAGAGGAGTAGAGCAAAAGGTAGAGCAATAGTATTAGTCTTAAATGGAACTGACTCAAGCATGCTGAAGATGCTATTCTTCAGTTTAAGTATGTAATACTTATTATTTTGTAGACAGTGTGCCTCCTGTAGGGAGTGGGCCTCTTATGAGCAGTGTGCTCAGGCAGTGAGCCCTAATTGGCATGTGCCATTTTTTTCTTTCTATTCTTTTAACAGAGAATACAATCCTAGGTTAGTCACCCCATGGTCTTTCCTTTAACCGGGTTTTCCATGTCAAAAATCTTGGTGTCTTATGTGTTAATATGTTTCTGCTCTTGGTATAATGGATTGTGTTTCCATTATTGATTTATTATGCTGCTGAATTAAAAAGTGAATTTAAGTGGTTAATTAGAAGAAAGTTTTGGACAACTAATTCACCCCCCCTCTCAGTTGTCTATCCTGAATCTAAAAATTGGTATCAGAGCTAAGTTCCTCTAAAAGAGCTTAACTGCTTGAGGAGATCCAGGATGTCATCCTACAAGAAGGATAGTTTGAGGTTTGATGGAACCAATTTCACTCTTTAGAAAAGTCGCATGGAATGTCACTTGCAATGTATGGGAATGCAGTATTGGATCATGGCTTCAAAGAAGTATGATCCTCCATAGAATGGTCTACGTATTGCAGATGAAATCAGAGATGCTGAAAATAATCTATGGACTAAAGAATCTCTTCTAGGTGCCTTATCTGATTCAGAGCTGACAAATGTTATTGCTTGAAAACTGCTCATGAGATTTGGGAAAAATTGGAACTTCTGCATGAAGGAGATAAGTATGTTAAATGTGCCAAGCTATAGAGTCTGAAAAGAAAATTCAAAAACCTGAAGATGAGAGAAGATGAAAATATCACTACATTTATGCCAAGAGTAAATGAGCTTGTTTGTGGCATTAGATGTGCTAGTGGAATCTTGGATGAAGATGAGATTGTTGGCAAAGTTCTCATATCCCTTCTTGATTCTTACAAATACAAGGTTGCTGCTATTGAAGAATTCAGATCCTTTTCTAGTATCACAAGAGATGAATTGGTTGGTAAATTGGCCACATTTGAATTGACCAAGTTTGGAGATGCACCCCCCAAGACTGAATCTGTATTCAAAGCTAGTGCCTCTATAAAAGGAAAACAAAAGTTTGATCTGGGAGAGAACTCTTCAAAGAAACTTTCATGGTATGAAAAAACAAGCAAAGACCTGGAAGAAGATGAAGCAGAAGCTGCTCAACTTGAAGCCCTTATTGCAAAAAGACTACCAAGAGGATCCGATAAGTATGAGGGGAAATTTCTTTTTAAATGTTTTAACTACAATAAGATTGGTCATTTTGCCTCAAGGTGTCCGGAAAGATTTTCAAGGCCAAACCCTAACAGATCAAGGTTCCAAAAGAAATGTTACTATGTTCATGAAGATGATGATGATGAAAGGAGTAATAGATGATGAATCAGAGATAGGAAACAAATCCAGAAATGACTGGGTGTTCATTGCCATCAAGGAAGAAGATCTAATGCCCTCTGAATCTGTCAGTCATAAAATTGTAGAAAGAGCTCTAGCTGCCAAAGTTGAAGAAAAGGATGATTGGATCATTGCCAATGGATGCTCCCACCATATGACAGGTGACAAAAATAAGTTCATAGATTTGGAAAGGTATGAAGGAGGAGTGGTAAAATTTGGTGATAATTCTACTGGTAGAATCAGAGGTAGAGGAATTATTTCTTTTGATGGAAAGAACAAAACTGGTAATGTACTATATGTTAAAGGATTGAATCACAATCTTCTCAGTGTTGGACAGTTGGTGGACAAAGGCTACGATCTCTGATTCAAAAATAGAAAATGCAAGATCTTTGAAAGTTCTAGAACAGAGATTGCATCCGGTACTCAAATAAAGGTAATATCTTTCACTTGGTTGGTATTGGTAAAAGTTGCTTATTTGTTCAAATTAATTAGAGTTGGTTGTGGCATAGGAGAATGTGTCATGTGAATTTTGATAATATCATCAAGATAAGCAACACCCAGGCTGTGAGAGATCTTCCAAGACTGGTAAAACCTACAAATAGTTTGTGCAAAGAATGTCAGTTGGGTAACCAGAGAAGAGTCACATTCAAAAGTAAGGAACAGTCTTCTATCGGATTATTGGACTTAGTTCACACTGATCTATGTGGTCCGGTGAGAATCAAGAGTGTGCAAGGTGATAGATACTTCATGCTATTAATTGATAACTACTCCCGGATGATGTGGGTGAGTTTTCTGAAGGAGAAATCAAAGGCTCTTGAGAAATTCAAAATATTCAAGGCTATGGTAGAGAATGAAACTGGATTGAACATAAAATGTCTGAGGTCTGATAGAGGTGGAGAATTCACATCCAGTGAGTTCATAGAATTCTGTGAGAAGCATGGAATAAGAAGACAATTGTCTGCTCCAAGGACTCCACAGTAGAATGGAGTTGTGGAGAGAAAGAACTAGACCATCCAGGAAGCATCTAGAACTATGATGATGGAAGCAAATGTTCCTTAGATCTACTGGAGAGAAGCTATAAGCACTACAGTCTACACTCTTAATCAAGTTCAAATCAGAAGCAATACTAGTAAGACTTCTTATGAACTCTAGTTTGGCATCACTCCCACTGTGAAATATTTTAGATTTTTTGGTAGCAAATGTTACATCAAAAGAGATGAAGATCTAGGCAAATTTGATGCTAGAAGTGATGAAGGAATATTCTTGGGTTATTCTACTCAAAGAAAGCATACCAGTGTTATAACAAGAGATTGAGAAAGATTATAGAAAGTACAAATGTGAAGGTTGATGAAGGTATTGAAAAACCCTCAAGGTTTTATGAATGTGATGAAGATGATCATAATGATGTTTTGATCCAAGGAGTCCAAGCCCCTTTTGAGATTCATATTCAAACTGATCCAGTGAACCAAGAAGAGGTGATAAGTTTGAATGAACTTGTTCAAGAGATAGAAGTGCAAGAAAGTCCCAAAATTCCCAGGTATGTAAAACTGAATCACTCTGAAGACCAGATCATAGGTGATAAAAGCAAAGGTGTTCAAACAAGAAAAAGGATTGCTCAATATTTAGAAGAGTATTGTCTAATTTCAAAGATTGAACCAAAGTCAGTAAATGAAGCTTGCAATGATGAAAGCGGGACTAAAGCAATGGAGGAAGAGCTGATGCAAATTGAGAAAAATTACACTTGGGATCTTGTTACCAAACCTAGAAACAAGAATGTGATTGGAACCAAATGGGTAGTCTGGAACAAACTGAATGAAATTGGTGAAGTAGTCAGAAACAAAGCCAGATTGGTCTACAAGGGTTACTCTCAAGTAGAAGGAGTTGATTTTGAAGAAAAATTTGCTCCGATGGCAAGAATTGAAGCTGTCAGGTTATTTCTTGCCTTTGTTGCCTTCAAGGACTTCAAAGTATATCAGATGGATGTCAAATCTGCCTTCTTGAATGGTGACTTGGAAGAATAAGTATACATTGAGCAACCGGATGGATTTCAATTGTATGGTCATGGTGATATGGTCTGCAAGTTGAAGAAAGAACTGTATGGACTCAAGCAAGCCCCAAGATCCTGATATGAAAGATTGGATAAGCATCTTTTGAAGATTGGTTTCAACAAAGGTACTACTGACAGTAATTTATACTTCAAAATTGATCATGAAAATATCTTGATTGTTGAAGTGTTTGTTGATGATATCATTTTCGAAGGAAGAGATAGCATGTGCAAAACTTTTGTAAATCAAATGAAAATTAAATTTGAGATGTCCATGTTTGGGGAAATGAATTTCTTCTTGGGTCTGCAAACCACTCAAACAAAGAAAGGAATCTTCATTTCTTAGACCAAATATGTGAAAGAATTGTTGAAGAAATTTGGGATGGAAGACTCAAAACCAATGAGTACCCCCATGGCAACCAGATGTAAATTGAGCAAAGATGATGACTCTCCTAAGGCTAATCAGAAAAAGTACAGGACAATGATTGGAGGAATCTTATATCTCACTCAAACTAGACCTGACATTATGAATGTTGTTGGTCTTGTTGTTAGATTCCAAGCTGATCCTAGAGAATCTCATGTCATGGCAATCAAGAGGATTTTTAGATATCTAAAAGGGATAGTTGAGTATGGTTTGTGGTATCCTAGAGATCATGATTTCTCTCTTCATGCATATACAAATGCGGATTGGGCATGAGATGTGGATGACCAGAAGAGTACCAGTGGTGGAGAATTCTTTTTGGGGAAGAGATTGGTTTCTTGGTTGAGCAAGAAACAAGAGGCAATAGCTCTGTCCACTGCAGAAGCATAATATATTGCAGCAGCAGGTAGTTGCACTCAAGTATTATAGATGAAGCAAATGCCAAGAGACATCAGAATGGAGTATGAGGAACCTATCACAATCTTCTGTGATAATTCAAGTGCAATAAATATATCAAGGAATCCGGTGTTGTATTCAAAGACTAAACATATATCCATCAAGTTTCACTTTTTGAGAGAGCAAGTGAACAAGAATGAAGTCAAATTGGAGTTTGTACCTTCTAAGGATCAGATTGTAGATATTTTTACTAAACCTCTACCTAAGGACTCTTTTGAGTATCTCAAGGAGAAGTTAGGGGTTATTACCCCTCCAGTTCTGAATTAAGGTGAACTAATGTGTATCAGTCTGGTGGATCTCATAGTCATATCTTGTGATCCGGATTGATGATGGGAAGTTGCCATTCAGGGGGAATAGCTGGTATGATTATGAAGTGATGCAAGTATGTGCCCTTTGCCATTGATGTCAAAAGGGGAGAGAAGACATGTGAAAAACAAGTGGTTACTGATCAAAGGGGGAGTAGTAAAGGAAGAGAAGACATGTGAATGGTTGTTGTTGATAGGGGGAGTTATGTCAGTGAGGAGAAGTTCTTGTCTTGATGGTTAAAATAATTTTTCACATCATATGTTGCCATCAATGACAAAGGGGGAGATTGTTGCAAGTATGGGCCTAAATGGTGTTGTCATTGATGTCAACATACTCCTATTGCATTAATGATAAGGATTGGATGAACTGTATGCTAAGGATATTGAGAAAATTGCTAAGGATATTGAAAAAATTAGTCCTATCAGGAATAGAGAAGAACAAGAAGACAGTAAAGTAAAGATCCCAGTTAAGATGAAGATCAGAGGATGCGCATCAAAGGGTTTGTAGATATGTGTCTTAAGATGATCCAGTAAATATTTCAGAGGTCCGCATGAAGATTTGAAGAAGTTATGGCCCTTAAGTAAAACTAGTTCTGGCAGATGTTCAGAGGTGACAGAGTGACATAGATAGGTCCGGTGAGCTCCAGAATTAAAATATCTTGTTCTGTGGATTTGGTGGAGTGCTTATGAAGTCAATGTGAATTGACAACTCAATTGGTTCATTGTCTGGAGGTCTACAAGCATCTATTCCAATAAGACAGTGATGATAGACTATGTTCTTGATGTTGGATCTAGGGCATACAACTGAGAGGGGGGGGTGAATCAGTTGTATAAAAACTTGCTCTTACTTCAAACACTTGATTCTTCTTTGTTAGTTAACAACATATCAATTAACCATCCATGAAAGCATAATGCATAAACACAAGAGCAGATAAACATCAACACATTGAACACCAAGATTTTGACGTGGAAAACCCGGTTAAGGGAAAAAACCACGGTATGATTAACCCAAGGATTATTCTCTGTTAGAAGAATAAGAAAAATGAATGGCACATGCCAATTAGGGCTCACTGCCTAAGCACACTGCTCACAAGGAGGCACACTGCCTACAAGGAGACACACTGTCTACAAAGTGATAAGAATCACAATCTTGAACTAGAGAATGACATCTCTACCATGTCTGGATCAGTTCCATTTAAGCCCAAAACCCTTGCTCTACCTTTCGCACTTCTCTTCGCTATGCCACACTCATCCACACAATCCACACATCAAAATGAATTCACAAACACTTATTTATACAAGACATCGACTTAGGAACAATCATCTAAGTCGGCAAACATCACAATAACATTCGCAAGGCGTGTAGAACATCTAGTCGGCCTGTTACAGGAAGAATACCAACAACTGGTAGCCATAACATCAAATCCAACTCTAACTTCAATGCGGATCACCAACACGAACTACATATGATCCAATGATCATCATAACCTTCCCTGAATCATCAAAAACATCCGCACTTCATCAGCTTACCAAAATTCTTCTCTTCATCATCCGGTACTTCAAGAACACAGTCTATCGCCACTGTCACAATGCAAAAGGTACTTCCAGTCCTCAAAATCATACACAACTCGAGATGACACATCACAAGGACATCCCAAACACTCCTTCCAATCCACAGATTAGGATAATACAATTCCAGACCTCATCGGACCTTTCTGTGATCCTCTGTCACCTCTGAACACTTGCCAGAACCGGTTCCACACAGACAGCCACAATTTCTTCAGATCTTCATACGGACCTCTGAAATCTTAGCTGAAGCATCTCAAGACTCATATCTACAAACCCTTTAATCCGCATCCTCTGGTTCTTAACCTATACAGTACATTTGCCTTCTTCTCATCACTGTTCTTCACTATTCCGGATGAGGACTGATTTCCTTAATAACAACAACACTCAACTCATCCAAACCTTCTTACCAATACAATATGAGTATGTTGACACCAATGACAACACTGGTTCACCTCATACGTGCAACAATTCTCCCCTTTGTAATTGATGGCAACATATGATGTGAAAAACCATCAAGACAAGAACTTCTCCTTTCTGTCACAGCTCCCCCTATCAGCAACATGTCTTCTCCTCCTTTACTGCTCCCCCTTTGATCATCAGCTACTTGTTTTTCATGTGTCTTCTCTCCCCCTTTGACATCAATGGCAAAGGGCTCATACTTACAATTTTAACACATCAGAATCATACCAACTGCTCCCCCTTAGAAACAGCTCCACTACATCAATCCGGATCACAAGATATGTCTGTGATATCCACTGGACTGATGCACAACAGTGCATCTTAATGCATCACCGGAGGGGCCATGACCCCTAACTTCTCCCTGAGAAACTCAAAAGAATCCTTGGGAAGAGGTTTAGTAAGGATATCTGCAATCTGATCCTTGGAGGGTACATACTCCAATCTGACTTCTTCCTTGTTCACTTGTTCTCTTAAAAAGTGAAACTTGATAAATATGTGCTTAGTCTTAGAATGCAATACCAGATTCTTAGAAATATTAATTGCACTTGAATTATCACAGAAAATTGTGATAGGCTCCTCATATTCAATTTTAATGTCTCTTAGCATCTGCTTCATCCATAAGATTTGAGTGCAACTACCTACTGCTGCAATGTATTCTGCTTCAGTTGTAGACAGAGATATTGCATCTTGTTTCTTGCTTAGCCAAGAAACCAATCTCTTCCCCAAAAAGAATGCTCCACCACTGGTGCTCTTCCGGTCATCCACATCTCCTACCCAATCTGCATCTGTGTAAGCATGAAGAGAGAAATCCGGATCTCTAGGGTACCATAGACCATACTCAACTGTTCCTTTCAAGTACCTAAAAATTCTTTTGATTGCTATAACATGAGATTCTCTAGGATCAACCTGGAATCTTGCCACAAGACCAACAGCCTGCATTATATCTGGTCTAGTCTGAGTGAGATACAACAATCCACCAATCATTGATCTATACTTTGTCTGATCTGCCTTTGGAGAGTCATCATCTTTGCTCAACTTACATCCGGTTGCCATAGGAGTGTTCATTGGCTTTGAATCTTCCATACCGAATTTCCTCAACAATTCTTTCACATATTTGGTCTGAGAAATGAAGATCCCTTTCTTTGTTTGAGTAATTTGCAGACCCAAGAAGAAATTCATTTCACCAAGCATAGACATTTCAAACTCACTTTTCATCTGATTTGCAAAAGTTTTGCACATACTATCTCTTCCTCCAAAAATGATATCATCCACAAACACTTCAACAATCAAAATGTTTTCATGATCAATTTTGAAATATAAGTTACTATCAGTAGTACCTTTGTTGAATCCAATCTACACAAGATGCTTATCCAACCTTTCATACCATGCTCTTGGGGCTTGCTTCAATCCATACAATGCTTTCTTCAACTTGCAGACCATATCATCATTATTAGACAATTGAAATCCATCCGGTTGTTCAATGTAAACTTCTTCTTCCAATAACCATTTAGGAAGGCAGACTTGACATCCATCTGATATACCTTGAAGTCTTTGAAGGCAGCAAATGCAAGAAATAATCTGATTGCTTCAATTCTTGCCACAGGAGCAAAGGTCTCTTCAAAATCAATTCCTTCTATTTGAGAGTAGCCTTTGCAGACCAATCTAGCTTTGTTTCTGATTACTTCAACAGCTTCATTCAGTTTGTTCCGGAAGACCCATTTGGTTCCAATCACATTCCTGTCTCTAGGTCTGGGAACAAGATCCCAAGTACGATTTTTCTCAATTTGCATCAATTCTTCCTCCATTGCTTTGGTCTAGTTTTCATCATTGCAAGCTTCATTTACTGTCTTAGGTTCAATCTTTGAAATCAGACAGTATTCATTTGAATCTTGAGCAATTCTTCTTCTTGTTTGTACCCCTTTACTTTTGTCACCTATGATCTGATCTTCAGAGTGATTTAGAGTTACATACCTTGGAACTTTGGGAGTTTCTTGCACTACTAATTCTTGGTCAGGCTCATTCAGACAAACTTCTTCTTCCTGATTTACTGGATCTGTCTGGATCTGAATTTTAGAGGAGGAAGGAGCTCCTTGCACCAGAGGATCATTCTGATCATCTTCATCACATTCATAGAACCTTGAGGGCTTCTCAATTCCTTTATCAACTTTCACATTAGTACTTTCTATCATCTTCCTCAGTCTCTTATTGTAACACCGGTATGCTTTGCTTTGAGTGGAGTAACCCAAGAAAATTCCTTCATCACTTCTAGCATCAAACTTTCCTAGATCTTCATCTCTTTTAATATAACACTTGCTACCAAATACTCTGAAATGTCTCACAGTAGGAGTGATGCCAAACCAAAGTTCATAGGGGGTCTTACCGGTATTGTTTCTGATTTGAACTCGATTGAGAGTGTAGACTGCAGTGCTGATAGCTTCTTTCCAAAACATCTGAGGAACATTTGCTTCCAACATCATTGTCCTGGCAGCTTCCTGGATGGTCTGGTTCTTTCTCTCAACTACTCCATTCTGCTATGGAGTCCTAGGAGCAAACAACTGTCTCCTTATACCCTATTTCTTACAAAAGTCAATGAACTCACTAGATGTAAATTCACCACCTCTATTAGACCTTAGACACTTCAGTTTTAATCCGGTTTGATTCTCTACCATAGCTTTGAAGATTTTGAACTTCTCAAGGGCTTCTGATTTCTCTTTTAGGAAGGTAACCCACATCATCCGAGAATGGTCATCAATTAGCAACATGAAATATCTATCACCTTGCAGACTCTTGATTCTTGTCAGACCACAGAGATCAGTATGTACTAATTCCAACAATCCGGTAGAGGACTGATCTTTGCTTTTGAAAGAGACTCTGCTCTGTTTACCTAGCTGACATTCTTTGCACAAACTATTTGTAGGTTTCACCAATTTTGGAAGATATCTTACAGCCTGAATATTGCTTATCTTGATGATGTTATCAAAATTTACATGACACATTCTTCTATGCCATAACCAACTCTGATCAACTTGAACAAATAGACAACTTTTATTTGAACCAACCAGATGAAAGATATTACCTTTTGTTTGAGCACCGGATGCAATTTCAGTTCTGGAGCTTGTAAAGATTCTACATTTTCCATTCTTGAACCGGAGATCATAGCCTTTGTCCACTAACTGACCAACACTGAGAAGATTGTGCTTCAATCCTTCAACATATAGTACATTACCTATTTTGCTCTTTCCATCAAAGGAAATAGTTCCCCTACCTCTGATTCTGCCAGCAGAATTGTCACCAAACTTTACCATTCCTCCTTCATACCTTTCCAAATCTAAGAACTTATTCTTGTCACCAGTCATATGGTGAGAGCATCCACTATCAATAACCCAATCATCCTTTTCTTCCACTTGAGCAGCCAAAGCTCTTTCCACAACCTTGTGATTGACAGATTCAGAGGATATTGAATCTTCTTCCTTAATGGCAATAAACACCCATTCATTTCCAGATTTGCTTCCTAGTTCTGATTCATCATCTGTTACTCCTTCATTGTCATCTTCTTCATGAACATAATAGCAGTTCTTTTGAAACCTTTGTCTGTCAGTATTAGACCTTGTAGATCTTTCCAGACATCTTGAAGCAAAATGACCAATCTTATTGCAGTTGAAACACTTAAAGGATAGTTTTCCTTCATACTTACCAGATCCTCTTGGCAGTCTCTTTGTAATGAGGGCTTCAAGTTGAGTTGTTTCTGCTTCCTCTTCTTCCATGTCTCTTCTTGCTTGATCATACCATGACATCTTCCTTGAAGAGTTTTCTCCCAGATCAAATCTTTGTTTGCCTTTCACATAGGCACTGGCTTTGAAAGCAGATTCAGTCTTGGGTGGATCATCTCCAAACTCGGTCATTTCAAATGTAGCTAGTTTGCCAGCCAATTGTTCTCTTGTGACAGTTGTGTGGGCTCTGAATTCATCAATGGCAGCAACCTTGATTTTGTAGGCAGCAGGAAGGGATCTGAGAAATTTACAAACAATCTCATTTTCATCCAGAGTTCCACCAGCGTTTCTAATTCCACATACCAGCTCATTCACTCTTGGCATAAAGGTAGTGATGTTTTCATCTTCTCTCATCTTCAATCTTTCAAATTTCCCTTTCAGGCTTTGCAACCTTGCACTTTTGACAAACTCATCTCCTTCATACAGAAGTTCCAGTTTAGTCAAGATCTCATATGCAGTTGGTAGGTCGATAACATTTGAGAGTTCTGAGTCATTCAATGCGCTTAGAAGAGCTTCCTTGGTCTGCAGATTATTTTCAGCATCTGTGATTTCATTCAGAGTTGTCGGACCACCCTGTGGAGGTACATATGGTTTTGAGACCATGGCCAAGTATTCTTTTCCCATACACTCCAAGTGACATTTCATGCGACCTTTCCAGAGAGTGAAGTTGGTTCCATCGAACTTCAGACTATCCTTCTTGTATGACGACATCCTGGATCTCCTCAAGCGGTTAAGCTCCTTTCAGAGGAACTTGGCTCTGATACCAATTGTTGGATCTAGGGCATACAACTGAGAGGGGGGGTGAATCAGTTGTATAAAAACTTGCTCTTACTTCAAACACTTGATTCTTCTTTGTTAGTTAACAGCATATCAATTAACCATCCATGAAAGCATAATGCATAAACACAAGAGCAGATAAACATCAACACATTGAACACCAAGATTTTGATGTGGAAAACCCGGTTAAGGGAAAAAACCACGGGGTGATTAACCCAAGGATTATTCTCTGTTAGAAGAATAAGAAAAATGAATGGCACATGCCAATTAGGGCTCACTACCCGAGCACACTACTCACAAAGAGGCACACTGCCTACAAGGAGACACACTGTCTACAAAGTGATAAGAATCACAATCTTGAACTCGAGAATGACATCTCTACCATGTCCGGATCAGTTCCATTTAAGCCCAAAACCCTTGCTCTGCCTTTCGCACTTCTTTTCGCTATGCCACACTCATCCACACAATCCACACATCAAAATGAATTCACAAACACTTATTTATACAAGACATCGACTTAGGAACAATCATCTAAGTCGGCAAACATCACAATAACATTCACAAGGCGTGTAGAACATCCGGTCGGCCTGTTACAGGAAGAACACCAACAACTAGTAGCCATAACATCAAATCCAACTCTAACTTCAATGCGGATCGCCAACACGAACTAGATATGATCCAATGATCATCATAACCTTCCCTGAATCATCAAAAACATCCGCACTTCATCAGCTTACCGGAATTCTTCTCTTCATCATCCGGTACTTCAAGAACACAGTCTGTCGCCACTGTCACAATGCAAAAGGTACTTCTGGACCTCAAAATCATACACAACTTGAGATGACACATAACAAGGACATCCCAAACACTCCTTCCAATCCACAGATTAGGATAATACAATTCCAGACCTCACCGGACCTTTCTGTGATCCTCTGTCACCTCTAAACACTTGCCGGAACTGGTTCCACACAGACAGCCACAATTTCTTCAGATCTTCATGCGGACCTCTGAAATCTTAGCTGAAGCATCTCACCTTTAATCCGCATCCTCTGTTTCTTAACCTATACAATACATTTGCCTTCTTCTCATCACTGTTCTTCACTGTTCCAGATGAGGACTGATTTCCTTAATAACAACAGCACTCAACTCATCCAAACCTTCTTACCAATGCAATATGAGTATGTTGACATCAATGACAACACTAGTTCACCTCATACTTGCAACACCTGAGGTTCCAGATGAAGGAGATAATGATTTCAGTAAGAAAAAGTAGTGTGGATGTTCTTGGTGATTTAGGTAAGCTTGTGGAGGTCTTTGGATTGTGTCCAATTTGTGTTGGTGGTTCGCATTGAAGATTGAGCTCGTAATTGAAGAATTACTTCTGGATGATGATGTTCTTCCCAAGTTAGGCTGATCAGATGAGTTACACATCCTGTAGATGATCTTGAAGATGTTCTGTGAATTTTGGCATGTTCTTAAAAGAAGATTGAAGTCTCAGATCTATGTGGCCGATAGTGTGTTGATCTGTGTGAAGTCTTTTTGTAATTAGTCATGTTGTATTTATGTATTTGCTCTATAATGTATGCTGACTTGAATGATTATCCCTAAGTCGATGTCTTGTATAAATAAGGAATTGTAAAGTCATTTCAAAGATATCTTGTGGAGATGAGAGTGTGGTAGCGAGGAGCAGAGCAAAAGGAAGAGCAGAAGTATTGTGCTTAAATGGAATTGACTCAAGCATGGTGAAGATGCTATTCTTTAGTTTAAGTATGTAATACTTATTATTTTGTAGACAATGTGTCTCCTATAGGTAGTGGGCCTCTTTTGAGCAGTGTGCTCAGGCAGTGAGCCCTAATTGGCATGTGCCATTATGTTCTTTCTATTATGTGAGAATACAATCTTGGGTTAGTCACCCCGTGGTTTTTCCCTTAACTAGGTTTTCCACATCAAAAATCTTGGTGTCTTATATGTTAATATGTTTCTACTCTTGATATAATGGATTGTGTTTCCATGATTGATTTATTATGCTGTTGAATTAAAAAGTGAATTTAAGTGGTTAATTAGAAGAAGGTTTTGGATAACTGATTCAACCCCCCTCTCAATTGTCTATCCTGAATCTAACAGAGTGGCTATAGGACAACCATTAACCTAGTCACTCCATGGTGTCTTGAATAAGGAGCACAATGAATTTACTTCAAGACAAAAGTCCTTAAGTAACTAGGTAATCTGTCACATATATTTTTCCTTCATATATCAACAATCCACTATGATCAAGATGGTGTCAATCATACTTGAAATATTGAGGGTTTTGTATAAGATCTCTCTTGAATTGCTTATAGAATTTGTCACCTAATGAGTTTCTCAAGATGTGTTCTTGAAAAGTTGTTTTAATAGTGACTATTTCTACAATATGTTGTCTTTGACTAAGAGTATCAGCTACTCTATTTTCCTTTCCTTTAATATAGTTGATGTCAAAGTCATAGTCTGAAGGAAACTCTAACCATCAGCTTTAACACTCATTCAGGTTAGGTTGTGTAAAAATATACTTAAGCCCTTGATTATCATACTTAAATTCAAAAGGTTTTGCCAACAAATAATGCCTCTATACCTATAAGGCGTGCACTATTTCTACAAGTTATAGGTCATATAGGGCATAGTTCAACTTGTAATAATGGAGTTTTATATATTCATATGCCACAACCTACCCATACTACATAATTACACCCCCTAAACCTTCTCCAAAAGTGTTCGTGACAACCACAAAATGACCCTCTAAATCGTGAACCTTAAGGATAGGTGTTAAAGTTAATTTTTCTTTCAAAACTCAGAATGCTTCTTCACACTTATTGGTCCATTCAAACCATCTACCCTTCCTTTGAAGTGAACTGGTGGAGTTTGGAATCTTTGAATAGTTTGATACAAACTTCCTATAATAACCTACTAACTCCATAAATTTGTACACTTCATGAACATTCTTAGGTGTTGGCGTCTCCATTATTGCTCAAATCTTTACTGGGTGAATTGAAATTCCTTTAGAATAGATCACATGGCCTAAGTATTGTACTTCCTTTTAGAAAAAGAACACTTTGACAGCTTGCCAAAGAGCTTGTGTTCCCTTAAATATTGCAAAACTAGTCTTAGATGATACAAATGTTCCTCCTCATTTTTGGAGATACCAGTATATCATCTAAAAATATGAGGATGAACTTATCCAAATAATCTCTAAAGACACTATTCATTAGATTCATAAATGTTGCTAGAGCATTGGTCAACCCAAAGGGTAGCACAGTAAATTCATAGTGCCCATACCTTATCCTAAAATATATTTTATGGGTGCCCTCATCCTTAATTCTCAAGTGATGGTAACCTTCTCTCAAGATGATCTTTGAAAAGTTTGTTGCACTAGGCATTTGATTGAATAAACCATCAATGTGAGGTAAGGGGTACTAATTTTTACTATGTTGTATTCAACATCTGCTAGTCAATATATAGTCTCAAAGTCCCATCTTTCCTTTTGATAAAAGTAATTAGTTCTCCCCTAGGAGAAACGTTAAGTTGAATCAGCAATTTTGAGAGTAATTCATGTAGCTAATCTTTTAATTCAACCAACTTGGTGGTTTTCATTTGATAAGGAGCCTTTGAAATAGGTTCTTATCCTAGGACTATGTCTATGGAGAAGTCAAATTCTCTTTTAGGAGGTAAACCTAGTAATTCTTCTAGAAAGATGTCCTGAAACTTGTAGAGGAAAGGGTAATCTTGAATAGAACATTCCTTAGTTTCCTCTACCTAATCAACTTTTATAGCATACAATTGGCACCCCTTTATTTTTTCTTTTTTGAGTTGCATGGATGAAACTTTCCTAAGTTTGACTTCTCATTTAATACCATAAATCTGCACCCAATTTCCTTGGTCATCAAAACATTCGACTATTTTAGCATAATTGTCTACTTTTGCCCTGTGATATCAAATATAATTCATTCCTAATATTTCATCATAAGTTCCCAATGGTGCTACATACATGTTGAATTTGGTCAAAAAAGAGGGTAATTTTGTCTCATCTTATAAAAGGAATTGGTCCACCTTGGCTCTTGCTTGGTTAGCATATTGTCTAGTCCATCAGTTGGCCATATAACCAAATATTATAGAAATCTTATTAAGTACACTAGGTGCTGCAAAACATTCAATAGTTCTAGTATCAATAAATATAGAAACCAGATAGACAAAAAGGGTACATGAAGTTTCAATAGTCTAGCAATTTGATTCTCTGCTTGATGGAATCTCTAGTGTTGCATGAATGCTTTGCTAAAAAGCTACCTACTGGGATGGAAAAGGAGGATATTGGAATTATTTCCTTGGTTTCTAGTTGGATATTGATTAGCATAGTGGTCACCTCCACACATGAAGGAAGTGCTAGGTGGTCCCCTCTTTTTTTGTCATTTTATCTCCACTATTTTTTTTTCTTCTCTTGTATTCATTATCTCATTTTTCCATTCCATGAGCCATTATTACTTCTAGACATGTCCTTTAACATTGTGTTTTTTCTTGGAATTTGGATTCCAATTCTTCTTTTCAAAAGAAGGCATTGACTTTGTACCTCAGACTTCTTCCAAAATATGTCTCTAGATGTTGTAATATATTTTATCTTTTGTTATTGCTTAATGGCCTTTTCAAAAACTTGATCCATTGTTGATGGTCTATGAACATCTACTTCGCCTCCAATTTGGGGATTTAACCCCATAATAAACTTCTAGATTTGGAATCGCTCATCTCATTACTATTGGGGCAAATATTTAAGAAGTCTTGTGAACTTCTCCCAATACTTAGTTACTAAAATGTCTGTGTGTCTCAGATTTTAAAAATTAGTTAACTTTTGGTCAAAGTATAATTGAGGTAACAACCTTTGTCTAAAAAAGGTCACAAATTGATTCCAAGTCAAATTTGTTGGGTATAGCCCCATCTCCATCTTTTTATTTGCCCATCAAGTGGAGGCTTCACTAAAAATATGATAAGCACCCCATACTGCCTTTGTCACTTTGAAATAGTTCCAAATTTTGAAGCACTTCTCCATTTCACTAAGCCAAGATTTGACCCCATCACCCAAAATTGTACCATAAAATTTGGGTGGGTTGATTTTCTTCATTCCATGTGCAAGTTCATTGGCCAATTGAATTTTTGCATTAGTTTGTCTTAATTCCTCATCATGATTTGGTTAATCTTCCAAAGATTCACCGAGACCTTCATTCACACTATGCCCTTGATCATGCTCATTGTCTCATCCTTGGTCATGAGGTCCTCAAACCTCCTGCTCTAATACACACACGCTTTCCTTTGTTTCATTCAAAGCTACCAAGATTTGATCCAACTTATCTATGGGATCATTCACAACTTGCCTTGATTCCCCCTAACTACCTCCCAAGTTTGTTCTAGTCCAAACCATGATAAATTTGATAAGTCAAATCAAAATGCATTAGCCTACGAGGTCATCCCACAATAATGAGTTACACTTTTTGGCCAAATTTGACATTGAAATCAACATTTTGAACTAAATCTTCACTTTCTGACACCTATAGCCACTAAGGAATTTGAAGATGATGTGAACTAGTGATTTGTGAGATTTTGTTTGTAGATTCTAAATATATTTTTTTTTAAAAAATTGGAGTTAAATTGTCAAATGTTTGCGTCTCCTTTGATAACTAGTTTTTAATAGTAAAGAACATTTTTTTAAAGTGATGTGTATTCCGTAGCACATAACTTTCTTTCTACAAAGGATAAAATTATGATTATTTTGAATTTAGATTGGTAACAATGATATATAGGGCATGCATTTAGTTTCATAATGTTGTGTTGAATATTTTTTTCTTAATTAAGTTTTGAAGTCAAACCAATTATAATTTAGATATAGGTGTATTCCGTAAAACATAACTTTTTTTGTATGTATCAAAATTCATTTTTTCTTTTTTTGTTGAAACAAGGACATCAATTCCTAGGGCATAGATATTTTTTAGTTTTTTCACTAATTTACTAATTTTCCATGTGTGTATAGCAGAGAACTTGATGTTCAGTGAAAAACCCACATTCACAGGAAATAAAAAATAAATATTATAATCAGATTAAATATATTTAAAATTACACTTTTTGGGAAGATTATAATAAGGACTACATAATTAAAAAACATAAATTTTAAATTAATTCATTTGATCGCCCAAAAGGTAAATCAAATGTGGTTTTTTATCAACATTTTGATAGGTGTAGAGGAGACTCCATTATAGATATGGTTTAAAACTAGCGGGGATCTATCCAAGGGGGTTTGATCAAACCCTCTTCAAATGGAAACTTTGAAGGCTTAAATCATTATATTTTTTAAAAATATGTGATTTCAACAAAAATCAGGATGTCCCAAAAAGTGTAACCCATTATTGTGGCAGCACCCTATGACATCATGAGGACTTTATTAAGTCTTGCACAAGTAACACAATTTTACATAAAAATGATCTTAATGAAACAACACATAAGAGATCCTTAAGTTGGAAGTTTAATATATATTAAATCATCACATAATTTGGATGAACATAAAAGGAAGAGAATTTTTTTATTAATATAAAAGATGGATGTTGCACATCCTTATTTATAATAAGGTTTTAGGATACATCTTATATCATACTATTAGTTTGACTATTCAATCTCCTCAGGTTCTTCTTCATCTGATTCTATTTTCACACTACTAGAGGAAGCTGGATGTATTCATAGGTACTCCTATACTACCTTCCTACTCATAGGTAATGCATTGCGACTGTAGCCAAAAGGCATGCCATGAATGTCAGAGGGTTTCTTTTGTTTAAGCTTGTTAGGGGCTATAGGTTTTTTTTCCTTCTCTAGTCTAATATGAACCATAGCTATCACCAAGGTCTCAGTGTCGGAAATCCATCTCTTTTTTGGGAGGTGGTGGTTGAGTGGGTTTTCCTTTCATTTTCATTTGGTTGGACTTCTTTTTCGTAGATTGCTTGCTTGACTTGTGTCTCCCCATTTTTGTATACTCAAAGAATTAAATCATTAAAGTTAGTGTAAAACATATAATTATCTGCTAAGGTTTAATCATTCATACGAAGTAGGCTAATAGGTACTAGTGTATGAACTTGGCTTTGATACCACATGAAACGATCTAAGCATCTATAACAATCTTACAACCAAAATTCTATACATATATTTTTAAAGAACAATCATATACTATCAATCATAAATAAAGAACAATCATAGAATATCATATTCAAAAGCTCTTATTGAAAATAAGGATAAACCCTAAGGTCAAACCCTATGGGGTGTAATAATATTGGATTCATCAAAATTCAATGAAAATAAATGCTTTCTACTTTCATTACATAAATAATTTTGGCTAATTAAGTCAAATGCACACAATTAAGCATGATTAACCTAGATAATAGAGTTGGGTTGATAAGCTTGTGATAAATATTCAAAAAATTATATGCAATGAATAAGGGTACTTAGCTTTCAAACTAATGTTGAGAATTTGAAGATAATGATGTACAAGATTGATTCACCAATCTTTTGAGTTTTATGCTCTCAGTTTGATGACTATATTGACATAAAAACAAACCAAAATTCCTTGCAATTGAATCTTGAGCTCCTCAAGTTTGACCCCAAGCACCATAGAATTGACCTCTAACGCGTGAACTTGATTTAATAAAATGTAAGCTTCAAATTATAGTGCACCCTAATCTCTAGTATTTGAGTACTCTTGTAAGGATTGTGGTGTTTATGAATGTTGTATGAGAATCTACTAAATTGATAGGGTCATGTTTTTTTTAAGTCAAGCCCCTACATGGGTCAAATGTATGGCTTTGAATGAATATTCCTTGACAACATTCACAAGCGTATAGGTGGCCTAATGATATTGATGTTATGGGTTCTTTACAAAAACATAGCAATAAGTTGCATAAACATGTAGCAAGTCAGTTCATAATGGCTAGTACAAATGGGAGTGAAAGTTGAAATTCAAAATTTAACTTTTAAATTTTAGGTTTATTATAGCATGTCTCTAGATTAAACAAGCTCAATCTTACACCACACAAAATTAAACCTTAGGGCTAGAATGATAATTTCAAAGCATGGAATGAATGTATAGAAATTTGTGTGAATAGGGATGGACAAATGATTAATAAATTTTGCTTGTAGGAGTATGTATAAATATGAATTGGATAAGGTTGAATAATGTGGAAATAGATGTAAATGAGAAATAGAATAAATATGAGAAAAGATTAGACCATGAACCAAACAAAAGTATACCATTTGTTAATATGTAATTGCATTAAAAATATTTCACCAAAATAAATATAAAATAAATAAAAAATGACATGTACATACAATTTTCTCCATTATAATAATGTAGAAATAGGTAATAGGTTGTACCATACTAATAGGAAAATATCTTGAAAAATGATTTATTAGGGCATCTTTACACTACAGTTAAACACGAACACTTTAATAGGAAAATATCGTGAAAAGTGATTTATTAGGGCATCTTAACACTACAATTAAACATGAACACTTTAATGGTTAAATACTAAACAATAATTTTTTTTTTATTGAAACAAACTAGAAAAAATGCAAAGGGCGTAGCATAGAACTACAAGAACAATACATATCCAAGTAAATACAAGCCATCATATCTCAGCACAAGATACCAAAAATAAGGAACCACCAATACCAATAAAAGTTTCAAAGCTCCAAAAAACTACACTAAGAGCAAGGAACAGTCCTAAAATTATCATAATTGTCAATAAAGTCTCCAAAACAATGATTTTACATCTCATTCCTGCCAAAAATAAATAAAAAATAAAAAATAGCGAATAGTTATCCTACTTTTACTAGTTTCCCATAAATTATTGCACTGAATAATGTTTAAAAAAACATTTAAGAAAAGTGATCATTTTCAAATGTTTATTGAAAAATATCTATCTAAACGCAGTCTACTTAAACAGGCGTAATGATGAGTATGGAGAAATAAAATTGAGATTTTCAGAGTTACATTCTGTTGTGCAAGCCCATGATTTCTTGTATAAAGTGGGCCTACACTCCTCTCCGATGTGTCTAGAGACATACCTGTGTCAACAAGCGTAATGTCGGGTGTGGACAAGATAAAAGTTAAAATCTGAACAGTTAGATTCTGTGTTGTTTTTCATTATTGTAAATAACCAAAGACTTGTGTGAAGGTGTCCTTCCACGTCTACTGATTTTAAGCATTGCATACCGTGCTGTAATTGACTTCTGTGGTTGCACATCTCTCCTCTGAGATCATTCTGCTTCCACGCGGCTTCCGTATGGAAACACAGCATGTCAGGCACTCAATTTACCAGTTTGATCACTTCTTATCTTCATCAGTACTCCCACTCCTATTACAAATACTTAGCTTCACCTCCTCAACAAGATACTTTTTTCATTCCAGTGTATCTTTTATTAGTACTTCGCCTCCTCAACAAGAAGCCTTTTTTCGTTACAGTTTTTTAATTTCTTACGGTCACAGTTCAAATCCAATTCCATGGCATCTACTTCTAGTTGCAACACTGGGTGTCAACCAGAGATTGAGCATACAAATGCTTCTGAAGGAATTGCCCCATCTACATCTACTTCTGCTACACCCTCAGTGAGAAACCTGTTTTCATCCTGTTTCAATTGGTGTTCTTTATTTCTTTCTCTGTGTTCAATCCAATCCAATTCTATGCCATCTACATCTACCACAAGCAGTCAACCAGAGAATGAGGTTACAAATGCTTTTCAAGCACTGACGCCCTCTCTGTCTACTTATCATGCATCCTCTTCACAAATGAGAGGGTTGCCGTATGATGTGTTTATTAGTCATCATGTTCCCGATGTCAAACATACCATTGCCACCACTCTCTATGAATTGCTGAATAGCATGGGACTTAGGGTTTTTCTTGATTCCGAAGAGCTCGAATTAGGAGATTTCTTGCCCAGAGAACTAGAAGCAGCAATGAGCACTGCTTCACTTCACATAGCAATTTTTTCAGAGAACTATGCACAGTCTCCGTGGTGCTTGGCAGAGCTGTCATTTATGCTTAAAACAGGCACTACGATTGTTCCTGTTTTCTACCATGTTCAGCCAGAGGATGTCCGATTTGGAAAAGGAGTATATGGCCATACATTTTCAGAGCACGAAGAGAAGGGTAGACACACTCCAGAAAAGTTTCAGGAGTGGAAGAATGCGCTCAACAATGTTTCAAACAAGGTCGGTCACATTGTTCATAACAAAGAGTAAGTATCATTTACTCTACCTCAAGCACTTATGTTTTTCTTACCAATCTTCCCCTGCATTCTCTGCGTTTTTTTTTCTTAATTTTTAGGCCCCTAGTCTTTTTAATCGGTTTAATATGCTCTATCAAAGTGTGATGTTTATTCAGTTTCCTTGGTTGTTATTGTATATGCCTACTGAGTAGGACAGGCTGCTGAAGAACATTGTTTATTGTGTGTTAAAAGTAATTAATGAGGCCCCATTAGTGGTCTGAGAACATCCCAGTGGTTTAGATGAAGTTATAAAAAGCCTTTGAATTCACTACACCTGCTAAAAGCCATTAGTATGTACACATTGTGCGAATATGGAGACTTGGGTCTTGATTAAAAAATAAAAAATAAGAATAGATATGTATTTATAGAAAAATCTAGTGTGCTGCTACCAAAAGCTTCCCTAAAAAACATTCTGTGCTTTTTTTAAAAATTTCTCTGACTTTAATTGTATGGTCTTTTTCTTATTTGGATGATATTTATTTCGTTTCATTTGTTGTTGTATATGCCTAGTGAGGAGGACAGGCTGCTGAAGAACATTCTCCATTGTGTACTGAAAGAAATTAAAAGGGTACCATTCGTGGTCACAGAACATCCTGTTGGTTTAGATGAAGTTGTGAAAGACTTTGAATTAATTACACTTGAATCTGCCAAAAGCCATCAAAATGCTCAAATTGTCGGAATATGGGGCATAGGTGGTTCTGGAAAAACTACTTTGGCGAAAAAATTATATAATAATATATATCCATCTATAAATAAGTCTAGTTTTATATTAGATGTTAGAGAGGCTGCTAGCAAAAGTTTGTTGCATAAGAAACAGAAAAAGCTCCTACAGGACCTTGGTTTCAAAGGTGTACCAGTTGACACCATAGAAGATGGGAAGGCAATACTTGCAAGCCAGTTGAGATCTATTAGGGCATTCATTGTTCTGGATGATGTTGACCATATTGACCAGCTGAATGCTCTATTGCCTCATAAGGACAGCCTAGGATCAGGAAGTTTGATTGGATCTGGTACTTTGATTGTGGTCACTACCCGAGAGTTTGAAGTCCTTAGATCTTGGGGTATCTGCTCCATATACAAAATGAGAGCACTGAATCCCTTCTATGCCAAACAACTTTTTTGTTGGCATGCTTTCTTACAACCCTTTCCAAGGGATGGATTTGAGGAGTTGGTTAAAAAATTCTTAGAAGCTTGTAATGGGTTACCGCTGTCTCTCAAAGTCCTTGGTGGGCAGCTTTATGGAAACTCCAACAAAGATCACTGGGAAACTCAATTAGATAAGATCTCTAGGATACTTCCCAAAGATATTAAGCAAAGGTTAAAAGTAAGTTATGATGACTTAGATGATGAAGACAAGGAGATATTTTTAGATACTGCTTGTTTTTTCATTGGAGAGAAAAAATCTTTAGCCATTGCAATTTGGGATGGATCAGGGTGGAGTGGTCTACACAGTTGGGAGCGACTTCAAAGTAAGTGTCTTCTTGAACTTGATGATAGTGACTGCATAAGAATGCATGATCACTTGAGAGATTTGGGAAGAGAAATTGCAGATCAACAGTCGCCCCACCGTCTTTGGTTTCCTGGGCAGCTTATTAAAGTTCATGATGAAGCACAGGTAAGTTTAATACTTTCTTTGATTGTTTTACTAAACAATGGCTTGGCAAACTTCTTTAACTACTTATATTTGCTTGATTCTTGTCTCCAGTAAGTTTAATGTTTCAATAATTTATTGACTTCATTGTTTTTTTCTATCTAAAAGAGAATTGGCATTCGAGGACTAATGGTCACAAGAACTGGATGCACAAGTGAGGTTGAGTTTCCTCCATGTTCCCAAGGGAGGGAGCTCATTGTTAACACAAACAGAGGATCTTTTTGTCTCCCGCCGTCGTTGCTTGGATTAAAGATTTTTCACCTCAGAGGAAATTATTATAATGAAGTAATTGGTGATATATCTAAAGAACTAGTATGGCTTCGCTGGTTTGATATTGAGCAGAACAATCTCGGTTCACTGGGTTCATTCAAAAATTTGAGGGTTTTAGAATTCTACGAAAAAGAGCTTTCAGAACATCACCTAGAAGAACTGTGGGAGAATGACAGTGATGTAAGTATCTACCATTATAAACTGTTTACAAGCTTTATTTCAATATTTATATAATTATATGTTTTCTTCCCATCTCATGGACAATTTGCTACAGGCTCCTCTGCAGTTAAGAGAATTGGTAATATCTGAGTGCTATAATTTCCACAAATTTCCAGAGTCAATAGGATGCCTCAGGGATTTGAAAAGCATAGTCCTGAGTAACAGGTTTTGGAACAAGATGAGAAGTCTGCCCGAGGAGTTTTGCCTTCTCCAATCGTTGGAGCACCTGGAGTTATCTGGGTGTCGAGAGCTGTCATCGCTACCCAGCAGTTTTGGCCATTTGAGAAACCTCAGGCATCTTGTTTTGTCCAATTGCGAGGGATTGAGCAGCTTGCCAGTCTCTTTTAAGGAGCTCACAGTCCTGCAACACCTGCAGTTACCTGGGTGTCGAGAGCTATCATCACTACCCAGTAGTTTTGGCCATTTGAGAAACCTGAGGCATCTTGATTTGTCCAATTGTGAGGAATTGAGGAGTTTGCCAGCCTCTTTTGTGGAGCTCACACTCCTGCAGCACCTCAACTTACAGGGATGTTCTAAACTCACCTTAGAGTCGGACATTCTAGAAAACATGACAAAGCTTGAATATTTGAAGCTTTCAAACTGCGAGCAATTGGAGGAGTTGCCTCTTCACATCACAAATCAGGCGTCCTTGAGAGAACTCTATTTAGGTGGTATCAGCGGATTAAGGGAGTTACCAATGTGCATCAGTCAACTGACCAAGTTGCAAGTGATGGAGATTGGGAGTGAGTTGCTCACAAGTTTGCCGACATCTCTTGGAGATTTGTCCTCCTTGACTGCTCTTACAATTGAAGAATGTCCCAAGCTGGAATGTATACCAGACTCCCTGGGGTGTCTTAATCTCTTGGAGCATTTAGATATATCAAATTCAGGATTGAAATCTTTACCAAAATCAGTTAGGCAACTGAATAATCTTCAAACATTGTCTATATTAGGGTGCCCAATCAGCCAATTGGATCTCCAGGCAGGGCCGTTTGCTTCTTCGCTCTGTAACCTTAAGCTGATAAATTTGTTAAGAACAGAAGTGTCCAAGATTTCCATCCCTCAGGACTGTTGTCCCGTCCTTGAGACTCTCCATCTTTACTGGAATAAACATCTAACGGAGATAGAAGTCCTACCAAGTACAGTGAAGACCATAATTTTGTATAGCTGTAAAATGCTGAGGAGCATAATGGGTATTGATGGTCTGGTAAACATTCAAACCCTGAAGATAACTGGGTGCCCCGAATTGGATGCGCTTCCCAGTTTTGCGAAATTAGCTTCTCTCCAAGAATTTGAACTGCAAGGTTGCTACAGAGTAAAGAAAATTCAAGGTTTGGAACATTGCAGAGCGTTGGCAGAGCTGACAGCAGAAACGAGGTGGGAGGAGGCGGGCATAGAAAGTCTGGAGCGCATGGAAAGATTGAGGATTGTGCATTTCACAGCAATCAGCAGATCAGCTGTTGAAGGTTGTATTCAGAGCATGCAGGTAATAAAAGTTTATAGCCATTTAGAAATCTAATTATTGTCAATTAATTGTGGATTGACTGAACGTTGTGGTTGGAATTTGCAGAAATGGCCACATGAAATTATAATATGTACGCGGGCAGTCCCTGACGCAGGCTCACTTGTAAACTTCGTCTTTTCCAATCTCTCTGGCGTTTTCATCGACTCCGATGATAACAGAAAAATCAAGTACAATGCCCATGGAGTTCTGGTATGTTTTGTTGTAAATTGTGAATCTCCAAAAACTGAATTGTCGTTACTGGGTGATAATGTAGTAATATCTAGGACGGAGGTGGAGAAGGGTAAATGGGTATGGATAGCTCTGTTCGGGCAAGGTTCGAGGTGGCACGCAGCAAAGGAGTATCGAATAGATCCATTACCCTTATCATTCTCTTCACTTTCTGAGACAGCAACAACAGAGGAGTTCACAATAAGTAGAGTCCCTCCATATAAAGTGGAAAGAGCATTTGTTGCGAGGGGAGAATTGGAAAGCCCTGTGGAGGTTTTCAACTGCTTGTGGGAGCTTTTACCAAATTAATATTGTTTCATTGGTATAACACAGGAATTTTAAGTAGATTGGCGGCAGTTAAATAAATCTTTTTGTTCGTGTTCATCTTCCCTTGGAAGTAAAGAAAGTAATATGAAAATTGTTTTTTCTTTGCATAAACAGCATTCATATAATTTTACTGAAGTTTTTTTATTGCAATATTATGGTCAATATTATTTAATATAAATTTTGTTTTTATAGTTAAAATTTTTTTAATACTTGAACTTGCACTTTTCATAGGAGTTGCAAGGGTGAGCCCATAGAATTTGAAGGGAATGTGAAATTTTATTGTTTTGGAATCTTGGTGGCTGCCACAATAACCTTGTGACTTGACCATCGCACCATGTCCTTATGTGCATAAATTATGAATTTTATGATTAATTTTACTTGATATTATTTAATTAGTGATATAACAATTTATTTGTTTGTATTTTGATTATAAGTGGATTGTACAAGTAATCATTGTACATTAAAATGCATGCCTATTTTCAGGGGTACTACCTACTCCATAATGTTCATCATAAGATTTTTCACACCTATTTTCTTGAGCATATTTATTTGGACCTCAAACTCTTGTATAATGTGTAGATTTATGCTCATTATTTTTACTAGTTGAACAATCTCACTACAACTAGTTGAAAAATCTCACTACAACTAGTTGAAATACTACTCATAAAACATTGAATTTCAATTCCAACAATCCAATTCTAATTCACATGTGTTGCTAGTAATAGGTCTTGCACTGTTAGCAATAGGCTTGTTATAGTCACTTCAAAATCACGAATTGAAATATTAGTAATCTATATAGGTTGTATAGAATTTGTCATAACAACAAAATGTTAAATTAGGGATAAAATCTATCAAAAAAACATGTTTTGATTTGTTTAAACAATTAAGAATTACAATGTATAAAATTTAAAAGAACATATAGTATTAAATTATAATATTTTGTCAACAAGTGGAGGATGATAAATAGTGGAGTTGAATACATATATATAATGTACAGAGAGATCATCACATTATATGAATCAATTAAAGTGCAAGTTTATGTTTATGTTTTTTATGTATTAGTTACATAAATATACATGTGAACAAACATGTATAGTTATAAACATAAATATACATGTATATGTAAATCTATATGCACTCCATATATGTTTTTTTTATTATATTGCTATGATAATTTGTTCACAAAATCAATATTTACATTTAACATTCTATTAATGTTGCTTGGAATTAAAGAAGTAAATATGTATACATCTCTTATCTTTTGCTAAGATCACAACCATTACTTAAACCTAAAAAACATTAGAACTATCAATCAAAGTCATCAAGTATGTAATTCAACTTCAAGATCGAAATTTGCCAAAGAATTCCTATGGATGGTAAAGATGAAAATATTACAAATTTATTTTTAATGTAGTCATGACAAAAAAAGTAGACATGGACACACCATATATATCTCTTATGTTTTGCTAAGGCCCACAACAATTACGTAAGTGCATTGCATGCATGTATATTCAGAACATAAATGCACTTATTAGAAATCTCAACAATAATCTATACTATCCATAAATAATTGTGTAATTGAAGATCTAATGAAGAATGATATTGAGTTATTGAGTTTTAAAGATGCAAGGGTGATGTTAACATAAGGATAGAAGTAAGACTTGTAAATATAACTCTATGATGTATTTGGAGGATATTATACGAATTTGGAATGATGTAACCAAATCCACCAAAATAAGTTATGGTGGAGTTTTATATTGTCCACAAATGTCATTTAAAAATTCATCTATGAAGGGAAATATGAGAAAACTAGTGATCTATTGATCACAAAACAAACAATTACAAAAGCCCCAAATTGCCTTAGTAAAAGAAGAGGCAAGGCATCTATATATATAGAGTTTCTAACATACAAGTGACATTATGGCACATAACCATATTCACCAATAACCCAGCTATAATAGTAAATGCAAACAACAAAGTCAAGAAATGCAACTACAATGTATAATGAGCCCAATGGGCATTACAAAAATGTCAAAAAAGACTACTACACATGTTTGAAGATTATTGTTGACTACATTGCACGTTGATAATTATTGTCATTCTCCCCCATAATGACCATTGGGAAGAACTTGAAGTAGATCTCTAAGCATCTCGAACCTTTCACAAGCTAGAGGCTTCATGAAGATATCTGCTATATAATCCTTTGTACTGTAGTAGACAATCTCTATCAATCCCTGTTGAACCAACTCTCTGATAAAGTGATCTATTGAGTCTCAATATATTTGATCCTTCTATGAAGCACTAGATTCTTAGTCATTTGTATAACATTTTTGTTGTCACAGTACAACAAAAGTAGGTCCATTTTGTATTTGGTGCAAATCCTCCAATAGTCATCTCAACCACACTATTTGGCATGATGCAAATGTTGCAGCTTTATACTCTACCTTTGCTGTAGAAAGTGATACAATCGGCTATTTCTTGGACTTCCAAGAGAATATTGTAGAACCAAGACTAAAAGTATAACTAGAAGTAGACTTTTGATCATCTCTGGAACCTAACCAATCTGAATCTATATAGCCAATCAACTTACTATCCTCTGAATGTTGAAATCTAAGACCATAACTCAATGTCCCTCTGATATATCTGAGAATCCTCTTAGTTGCACTCCAATGTGTTTTCTTAGGTTCTAGCATGAACCTAGATACCAAGCTCAGTGCATATGTGATATTTGGTTAAGTAGTAGTTAAGTATATCAAACTACCAATCAACTTTCTGTATAGATTGGGGTCCACTAAATCTGACACATCAGAAGTTAGACAACTTAAGTCCAACTTCAATGGGTGTTGCAACTGGTTTGCAACTATTCATATGAAATTTATGTAGGATGTGTAAAGCATATTTTTTTGAGACATGAATATTCCATCTTTGTTTTGTCATACTTTTATACCAAGAAAATAGTGCATCTGCCCCAAATCTATCATCTCAAATTCAACAACCATAGCTACTCTAAACTCTACAAATAAATTTGAATTGTTCCCAGTGTAGATAAGATCATCAACATAGAGAACTAAGAGAAAAATATCCATAGCCGAGATCCTAATATAAAGATTTGAATCTGATTGACTTCTTAAGAAACCTTTTTGTTGTAGGTATGAGTCTATCCTTGAATACCATACTCTTGGTGCCTACTTAAGACCATACAAGGCCTTCTTTAATTTGTAAACATAATGTTCTTTAGAAGGTATTTCAAAACCTCTAGGTTGAGAAACATACACTTCCTCATCAATATATCCATTTAAAAAATCACTCTTTACATCCGTTTGATAAACTATCTAACTCTCCTGAGTTGCCAAAGCCAAAACTAATCTAATAGTATTCATTCATGCTACAGGTGTAAATGTTTCAGTGTAATCAATACCTTCTTGTTGAGCGTATCCCTTGGCTACCAATCTAGCCTTATACTTATCAATGCTTCCATCAGATTTATACTTAGTTTTATACACCCACCTTGTACCAACAATTTCCTTACTAGGAGGTAGCTGAACCAAATCCCATGTGTCATTGCTTTCAATTGTTTCTATCTCACTATTCATTGCTTCAAACCACTCTTCTTTTTCTTGAGCTTGTTCAAACGTTTGTGGCTCATTTCTTTCTATTATTTGAGTCATCAAAGCATAATTCACTTTTGCTTTTGATATTGTTGTCATTTTCTCAAAGTTTGAATCCAACATAAGAGTTGATGGATGGTTCTTTTCTATCCTCTGATATTTTTGATACTTTCTTGTTCTTGTACTAGAAGACTTAGGCTTATTTTCTTCTCCTTCTTCTACTTCTTCAACTTCATCAATCATTATCTATTTTCCCTTTGTTTCATTTTCCTTGGTATATTATATTGCTTCATTGAATACCACATCTCTACTTATAACAAGCTTCTTCCCTATTGGGTCATACAATCTATATGATTTATTTTTTGATCCATACCCAATAAAAATACATTTTAGGCTTTTATCATCTAGTTTAGAATTTTTTTCCTTTGGTATGTGTGCATAAGCAACACACCCAAATACTCTCAAATGATCAACACTTGACTTTATTCCAGACCATGCTTGTTCAGGAGTTATTCCCTTAAGTGCTTTTGTAGGACTCATATTGAGAAGATATACTATTGTGCATACTACTTCTACCCAAAAAATCTAATTTAAATTCTTCTCTTTCATCATACTTCTTGCCATTTCAACAATGGTTCTATTCTTTCCTTCAGCAACTCCATTTTTTTGTGGAGTGTAGGAAGTAGTGAACTCTCTCTTGATTCCATGATTTCTGCAGAAATCTAGAAACTAATTTGATTTGTACTCACCTCCATTACCTGATCCTATCACTTTGATGTTGTAACATCCAAATCCGAAATGACAAGAATTAACTAAGTTTTCACATCGGTAATTTTTTTTTTTTTACAGATAATCAAATACAAAAGTAACTCATCTATAATCCAATACAACATTTTTCATTTTATCATAAACATGATCTTATTTTCATAAAGCTAAAAGAAATGATATACATTAAACATTTTGTTTTCTAACCAATGAAATTTTCTTGAAACATCAAGTATTGGAAACATACCATTATCATGCATCTCGATTGTCGACCCATCACATTCAAGACTCGGCATTCCTCAGTATTTGGAAGAGAAAGTATCTTCAAGGAGCTTAACCTCCAACCACAGACAGTCGGTCTCCCGCACTCCTTCCTAACCGGAAGTGGCCCTACCCTACTCAAGAGGATAGACTTAGGATAACCATCGGTGTTTGCCATCTGAGCTCTGGTGTTGTAACCTACGTGTCTTGTTATCGTACAGATCCCTAGATACCCTCTAGTCATGCACGACACTCCACAAGAAATGCCATCCAGTTACGGTGAACGTTCGATGCACTTGAGGATAGTACACCACCTTGGCCAAAGGGTTTGTATTTTATTAGCGTTCTAAAAACGCATGAACTTGGTTCACCCACCCTACTCGACTTGAACTGGTCGAAATCCTACAGTTTCCCAATTTGTTTAATTTGAACTAATTGACGACCTTGATAACCTCAAGGATTTAGGATTTCCTCCTGTAGTAGCGCATGGCGCAACATTTACTCTAATCCCGAGTTCATAGTTTCAAAACCCATTTTCATGTAAAAACATTGTTTATAAGCGCCCACTCCTAAGTGGTTTCATAATCGTTTACTCGGTTCCCATGTTTACACAACACACTCAAGTATCTTAAACATATTTCTGTTATCCCAGAATTTAGGGGTTCTAGACTCTTAAGGGCTACAAAATGAAACTAGAGTCGTCGCATGCAACGTAATCTAGATTCCACATGCGGGTTTTCCACTCTACATGCTCGTTACAAAACCATGACGGTTTTTCGACACAAGTACGTTAACTCCTATTTCCCTTTTCGAGTCTATTTATATCGCAAGAGTTAATGAGTTAAAAATTGTAAAATAAAATAATAAAAAGATTTGGGAGTCTTTATTACGACTTTAGAGATGACCAATGCACGGTCGACCTCTATCAAAAGATAAAAGACGAATATGACCCAAACTAGTTGTAACTACAACTTCGGCTATTGAGCACATGAACGTTTACGTCAATCATGTTTTAAATCTGTGGTTTATCTCTCCTTCACAACACGCTCGTGGAGCAAATATTTTCTCTCTACGGAGCTTATTGATTCAAGTGCCCAAGGGCAGTTTTAAGTTGATATCTCTGTCCTTGAAGGAATTCTTTAATATTTTACGTCTTTTGAAGTTTGTAGTTCACATTAGCAATCATGCATTGATCAATCTTAGAGGTAAGCACATGGTGACCTATGTTCTTTCGTCTTACGGCATCTACCAAGAAAAGTAATAATTTATTATCCAAGTTCGTGCTTACTAATCAACAGCAGCATTATTGTCACTGAGGTTTCTTCTATCATAATACAGTAATAATACATTTACAATGAAGAACTTGTCACAGCATCGCAGTAAAATACATTATTATGATATCATAATTGTTGTAAGAATATTACCTTACTCAGCAATGAAGAGCACAGCAGTGCCGAAGCCTCCCTTCGATCCTTCACGGTTATTTCCTCTTTTCAAACACACACCACCTTCCACAATGAAGGTTACAAATGCCTTTTTTTTTTTAACTCACTACCGTTTCACACTGTCTAAAGCTCAATCTCCCTCAGAAACTAATCACTACTTAGAAGTTGCTCCAAACCCCGATGTTTCCACAGATGTCTCTCTCTCTGTCGCTCCTACTCAGAAGCCCCTCTCTCCAAATAACTGATCACTGCTCCAAGAGAACGAACACTCTCCTTCAACACAGCGACCCACCTCTCACTCTGCTGTCGATAATATCTCCTCACATGTTTCTCTCCCTACCAACCTCGACAGCCCCTCCAAACTAAAACACTCTTACTACTAAACTCTGTAGCACCCACTCTCACTGCCGTTTTTCTCTTCTTAACGATGCCGAACTCAAAATCCTCCCCTCTCAATGCAGTTTCTTCTCTTTTGTTTTCTTCTCCTCCAGACCACTCTCTCTCCCGTCGCTTATCTTCCTTACTAATGTTTTCTCCCTCTCCGCAGCAATCTCGACAGCCTTTTTCTCTCTAACTTCTCTACACGTCCCTGAAACCTAGCAACTATCACCTTCTTTACTGTCTGCTCCCTCTTGTCCTTCACTCTGTGAACTATTCCATCATTCCCACTCCTTACTCTCCTTTCGCCACCTCTCCAACCGTCCCCTCTCTCCATGACGCGGGGTTAGAGATGGTCCCTTTTTTTTTCTGCCGATATGCACTTCCTTTCCCCCAAAGTTGCGACAGTCACTAACACCACTCTCTAAACTCCGACCACAACCTAGAAGATTCCCTCCGTCGGTAGAGAATAACTGACATTAAACCTTGCTAACCGATTCTATTCCCACCTTACGACAATTCCTGATCTCCCTCTCTTGGATGAGGGAGCATCAGCATTAATTGCCATCTAACTAATTAACCACGGCATGATTCGCCACAACACAGTGAAGGAAAAGACTACTTCTAATTGGGGTTTCGTAATCTAACCAACAGATGGCTATCCACAAGGTCGATATTTAAATGCAACTATCCGACTCCACACTTGCAGCGGTCCCAACCTAAAAGGAGGTTCTAAATGACAACGCCACATAGCAATTTCGTCATTCTTCCGCAAGAAGACCTCTAACCTTGGAGAGCAACTGAAAGATGAATGGAGAATTTAAACACAACAAGAAACAGGTAATAAATGCCTAAAGCATCTCTATGGTCGAACAAGTAAAGGAGATAAAGATCACTTTAGAAAAGCGACTCGAGGTTAGACCAAAATAACTCGCGATCAGAGTCAAAAGAAAGGACTCAAGCTAAACGACGATCATAACCAATTATTCCACATTAAGGCTTCAAATCGACATTCGTCGATCTATAAGAAAGGAAAATAAATTCACGACACAATTCGACGCGTTTTACGACCATTACGACGGATTGGTCGTAACACAAACAAGTTTCTTACACCGTTAGATGCACAAAGCCGACTTCTCGCATCTTTCGACTACGAGACAAGATTTACTATTTCGCCACAAGATGGTTCATCAAATACTTATGAACGAAATATTAAACATCTAAATAAGTCAACTTACTATTATGGCCTTAAGACGCCTTCGACGACTCCAAGATTCTACAAGACGACTTTCGACTAGGATGTTATACTTTTCCTTTGACGTCGACATCAAATTTACTACCCAAACCGACAAACAAGACTTACTTGTTGGTTCCCAGGTTTATCTATCTGTTTGGCGATCTCAGTGACAAACACCTTTGGTTAGTTTCCAGAGTCTATACTCTCTTTCGAAGATACTTTCTCTTCCGTCGAACACGGTCCACCTGTTCCTGCATCGACAGACTCACATACAATTTTGTGGTCAAAGCACCTATGATCCAAATATAATATATCCAAACATCATTGCATTTATTATAAAGACATTTAGTCTACAATATCATCTTGATCGTAATCATTAGATTCCACAATTCCATATAACAACTTGTAAGATAAATCGTCAATTTTCATGTCGTTCACAACATAATAAATTACTGAAATTTGCAAGAAAATAAATAACATAATTGTTTTCAAAAAGAGGGATGTAACATATCCTTCCCCTTTAAAAATCATCATCCTCGATGATTAAGTTTATCAAGCAAAATCTTAAACTTAAAACAAACTTTCTATAATGCAACTTTAATGTCTTTAAAAAGTTTTGGAAATCTTTGCGAAATATCTTTGTAGTCTTCCCAAGTGGCGCTATCCTCGCCATATTGGTCCCACTGTATTTTGCATTGCAAAACTTCTCGATTACGTAAACGAAGTTTACGCATTTCGAGCACCTTGAGTGGCTCGATCACAACCACCCCGGGTTCTTGCATCTATAAGGAATTCCAGTTAAGGATGTGGTTATTACCTACAAAATATTTCTTTAAATATGAAACATGAAAAACATTATGCATCTTAGACAAGGCTGGAGGTAGAGCAACTTTGTAGGCAACCGGATTGATAATCTCAAGAACTTCGAAAGGTCCGACATAACGAGGAGCTAGCTTCGAAGATTTACCAAACTTTATAGAACTCTTTTGGGGTTTCACCCGCAAAAGCACCTTCTCACCAACAGAGAAGTGTCTAGGCACTCACTTGCGATCTGCATAACTCTTTTGCCTGTCATTGGCTTCTGCCAATCTCTTCCTAATCACTTTAACTTTTTCTTCCATATCAGCAAGCATTTCAGGTCCAATGCTTATCCTATCTTCCAGCTTATCCCAGCTTATAGGAGTTCAGCATTTCCTTCCATATAATGCTTCAAATGGCGCCATCTTAATGGCAGAATGATAGGAATTGTTATAGGCAAATTCGACAAGAGGTAAATATTCCTCCCATCTGTATTGCTGATCCATGCAATACATTCTCAAAAGGTCTTCTAATACCTGGTTCACTCTTTCTGTCTGACCATCAGTTTCAGGATGATAAGCAGTACTTACATTCAGTTTAGTCCCTAATGCAGAAAATAAGGTTTGCCAAAACCATGAAGTTATCCGAGCATCTCTATCAGATATTATCTTTTCAGGTACCCCATGCAATCTAAAAATTTCTTGCACAAATTTTCGAGCCAAAAGATGTGCTCCATCTGTCAAATTTCCCGATATGAAGTGTGCAACCTTGGTTAATTTATCCACAACAACCAATATTGCATCATGCCTATTCTTAGACATTGGCAACCCCTGGACAAAATCCATACTAATAACTTGCCATTTCCATTCCAGAATATCGTGTGGGTACAACAACCCAGCAGGATGTTGGTGTTCTGCCTTCACTCTCTGACACTCCAAACAACTAGCTACAAACTTTGCAGGATCACTTTTCATTCCCTTCCAGAAATATAACTGCTTGACATCAGCTAACAGTTTTGTTACACCAGGATGTCCAGAGTAAGGAGCACAGTGAACTTCCTTCCACACAAGGTTTCTAAGTTCCTCTGAATTAGGGACATAAATTCTTCCCTTGAATCTCAGCAATCCATTGGATTCAAAACTGAATCCGTCATATCTTGGGTCCTTAGGGTTTAGGTGCAGACCCTGTTTCACTTGATCAAAATACTCATCCCCAGATAAGTTTTGCAGTACTAAATCTTTAAAGTTAGCATGTATGGAGATTATAGAGGCTATATGCCTTCTTCTGCTTAAGGCATCCGCTACTCAGTTTTCCTTGCCCTTGATATAAGAAATTTCAAAGTCATAATCTGATATTAGTTCCAACCATCTCCTTTGCCTTGCATTGAGATTAGGTTGTGTGAATATGTAGCGAAGGCTTTGGTGATCAGATTTTAAAATAAAAGTCCTTCCCAACTAGTAATGTCGCCACATCTGAAGGGCGTGAACCACTGCTGCCATCTCTAGGTCATGAGGAGCGTAGTTCTGCTCATAATTTTTTAGCTTCCTTGACTCATAGGCTACTACCCTGCCATCTTGCATAAGCACACCTCCCAATCCTTCCCCCGAGGCATCAGTGATAACCTCAAACTCTCCCTCTGGATCAGGAACTTTTAGAATTGGAGCGGTTGTTAATTTTTCTTTCAACAAATCAAAAGCCTTTTGACATTCATCCGTCCACACAAACCTTTTTCCTTTTCTCTGCAAAGAGGTAATAGGGCTAGCAATGCTTGAGAAATTCAACACAAATTTCCTGTAATACCCTGCCAATCCCATGAAACTTCATACCTCTGACACATTGGTAGGTTCAGGCCAATCCATAATAGCTTTTATTTTGGCCGGATCAACTGATATCCTATCGGCTGATATTATGTGCCCTAAATACTGTACCTCTTTCTAAAAGAAAGTGCACTTGGAGAGTTTCGCATACAGCTTATGTTCTCTTAATCGTTGCAACACTATTTGAAGATGTCGTGCATGCTCCTCTTCATTCTTGGAGTAGATCATAATATCATCAATGAAGACTAGTACAAACTTATCAAGACAATCTCTGAATACACTATTCATGAGATTCATGAAAGCAGCAGGTGCGTTGGTCAATCCAAACGGTAACACCGTGAACTCGTAATGACCATACCTCGTTCTAAAAGCTATTTTGGGAATGTCTTCATCTTTTAACCTTAACTGATGGTATCCAGATCTCAGATCTATCTTGGAAAAGACCGATGCGCCACGCATTTGGTCAAATAGATCATCAATTCGTGGCAAAGGATACTTGTTCTTTATAGTTGCCTTGTTAAGCATCCTATAGTCTATACACAGCCTGAGAGTTCCATCTTTCTTTTTGACAAAGATAACCGGAGCTCCCCACGGTGATACACTTGGCCTAATCAAATTCTTAGACAAAAGCTCCTACAACTGAGCTTTTAATTCCATAAGTTCAGTGGTAGTCATACGATACGGAGCTTTAGAGATTGGCTCCGATCCTGGTTTAATATCTATACCAAAGTCAAATGTTCTCTTTGGAGGCAAACCAGGTAACTCTTCAGGAAATACGTCTCTGAAGTTGCACAGAAATGGATATCTTTCCTCAAAAGATTGCTTCTCCGAGGTTTCCTCTACTAGGTCCATCTTAACTGCAAAAAGTTGACACCCCTTTCGCCTAGCCCGCTTCAGTTGTTTTGAAGAAATGGATCTAACCTTTATTTCCCTCTGAATTCCTTGGAGATTTACAGTTTTGCCCATCTCATCCAGACACTCGATGGTTTTATGAAAATAATCTACTTTGGCTCGATGTTTCCACAACCAGCTCATTCCTAGGATGACATCGTAGGACCCTAAAGGCGCTACGTACAAGTTTGCCTCAGTGGTGAAGTTAGAAACATCAATCCTAGCTTCGAACAAACATTGCTCTACCTGAGCCTTTGAATTATTTGCATACTCTACTGTCCAAGGTTTTGACATAAAGCCAGCTTTTCTAGAAAATTTACTTAGAACTCTAGGTGACACAAAATTTTCTGTTGCACCAGTATCAAATAGAATAGAAACAGGAACTCCAAATAAGGTACCTGTCATCTCAATAGGAGTGATCTGATACTCTGCTTGCTGATTGTTAAGAGCGGGATGAATCCTTTGCTGAAAGGCTTCCTGTTGGGAAGGAAGCTCCGTGTTCCTAGGCCTCCCATTCGGCTTCTTGTTGGGGCAACGGTTGGCATAATGATCACCTCCACACGAGAAACATCCTCCTATAGGTCCTCGCTTCTCAGATGGCCTACTTGCAGAATCACCATTCTTCTTAAAATTTGCATTTCTCTTAAAATCTTCGCCTCTGCGCTCGTTACCAAGACCTCCTTGATTCTTTCGGTTTCCCCTATCAAACCTCCTGTTTCCAAATCCTTTATCATTTTTCCTTTTAAAAGACTGATCATTGTAGTTCTTATCAAACTTCTTGCGTTTCTTGTCATGATAAGCGGAGATAGACTTAATCTTTTGCTCTTGTTTTATTGCCTTTTCATAAACTTGATCCATTGTGCTTGGACCATGCACCTCCACTTCACCACCGATCTGAGGGTTGAGTCCCATGATGAACTTTCTGATTCGGAACCTTTCATCCTTTTGGTATTGGGGAACATACTTCAGTAGCCTAGTGAATTTTTCTGCGTACTCGACCACAGATAGTACACCTTGCCTGAGGTTTTGAAAATTTGTTAACTTCTGATCAAAATACAACTGAGGTAACCACCGTTTTCGGAATAGTTCCACGAACTCATCCCATGTCACCTTCAAGGGACTTAATTCCAACTCCATTTTCTTATTCATCCACCAAGTGGATGCTTCCCCAGACAGCTGATAGGCTCCCCACATGGCTTTAGTAATCTCAGAGTAGTTCCTGATCTCAAAATATTTCTCCATTTCAGTCAACCATGCTTCAGCTGCATCTCCAGTTTTCGTTCCATCGAACTTTGGAGGGTTAACCTTCTTCATATCCTTAGATAACTCTAAGGCAAGTTTATCCTTGGTTCTTCTTTGGGCTTCACTGTCATCAGGATGTTCACTTGACGTGCCATTTTCCCAATGCTTACTCTTGCTTGTGTAGTGTGAGTTCTCGTTTCCACCCTCTGTGTTACCAGTTTCGTCTATTTTCTTCTCTAGTTTGTTCAACCTTTCCTTGGTTTCATTGAGCATGTTGAGGATCCTATCCAACTTGTCAGTGGAGTTTTCCCGAGAGTTATGACCTTCCCGATCCTCCCCCTCGTTAAACCCTGATTGGTCCATGCTAGTATAATCTCACACCTGTTTAAACATATACTAATCAGTTTCGCGCTTATTAAATTAAACACCAACAAAAGAACACAACATTTGATCATAATCATCATTGTTCTCAAACCAAAATTTTGTCTTTATTTATTTTGCAAAATTGTTTCAACATCTTTAGAGATAGACAAATCTCATACTTTTACTCAGTACAAACTAGTGGAGTGTAACCTTCGGATTCATTGTCCGACACATAATCATGAGGTGTATACCCCTCGGACTCACTATCAGAAGATAACTCAATAATCTCAGCTCTAGGCAGTACACATGGATCTCTAGTGATCATGGGTATAGTACTAGGTACAATCTCAGGTACACTAACAGGTACACTATCAGTTTCAATCCAGGAGCAACGGTTGATCATGGTTCGAACCGCCATCTCTGCTCCCTCTAGGAGTTCTCTCCTAACTCGCTTAAGTCGTGACATTGCATTGGCTAAGGTTTCCACATCATCAAGCCAAATGTCATTCTCGTCATGGGTTTTCTCTATGGTCTTGACCATCGCAAGTCGTTTCTGCTTAGCTTGCAGATAACGCTTCTTACCCACGAAGGATTTTCTTGCGGTTCTCTTGGTGTATGCCATCCTGGCACAGTAAACCAAATCATTAGCTACCCGCATAATGATGATTTCCTAATCAGGTTAGTGGACTCATCAGCCCTAGTGTTGAACCTGGTTAGCTCTGATACCATATGTAACATCCAAATCCGAAATGACAAGAATTAACTAAGTTTTCACATCGGTAATTTTTTTTTTTTACAGATAATCAAATACAAAAGTAACTCATCTATAATCCAATACAACATTTTTCATTTTATCATAAACATGATCTTATTTTCATAAAGCTAAAAGAAATGATATACATTAAACATTTTGTTTTCTAACCAATGAAATTTTCTTGAAACATCAAGTATTGGAAACATACCATTATCATGCATCTCGATTGTCGACCCATCACATTCAAGACTCGGCGTTCCTCAGTATTTGGAAGAGAAAGTATCTTCAAGGAGCTTAACCTCCAACCACAGACCGTCGGTCTCCCGCACTCCTTCCTAACCGGAAGTGGTCCTACCCTACTCAAGAGGATAGACTTAGGATAACCATCGGTGTTTGCCATCTGAGCTCTGGTGTTGTAACCTACGTGTCTTGTTATCGTACAGATCCCTAGATACCCTCTAGTCATGCATGACACTCCACAAGAAACGCCATCCAGTTACGGTGAACGTTCGATGCACTTGAGGATAGTACACCACCTTGGCCAAAGGGTTTGTATTTTATTAGCGTTCTAAAAACGCATGAACTTGGTTCACCCACCCTACTCAACTTGAACTGGTCGAAATCCTACAGTTTCCCAATTTGTTTAATTTGAACTAATTGACGACCTTGATAACCTCAAGGATTTAGGATTTCCTCTTGTAGTAGCGCATGGCGCAACATTTACTCTAATCCCGAGTTCATAGTTTCAAAACCCATTTTCATGTAAAAACATTGTTTATAAGTGCCCACTCCTAAGTGGTTTCATAATCGTTTACTCGGTTCCCATGTTTACACAACACACTCAAGTATCTTAAACATATTTCTGTTATCCCAGAATTTAGGGGTTCTAGACTCTTAAGGGCTACAAAACAAAACTAGAGTCGTCGCATGCAACGTAATCTAGATTCCACATGCGGGTTTTCCACTCTACATGCTCGTTACAAAACCATGACGGTTTTTCGACACAAGTACGTTAACTCCTATTTCCCTTTTCGAGTCTATTTATATCGCAAGAGTTAATGAGTTAAAAATTGTAAAATAAAATAATAAAAAGATTTGGGAGTCTTTATTACGACTTTAGAGATGACCAATGCACGGTCGACCTCTATCAAAAGATAAAAGACGAATATGACCCAAACTAGTTGTAACTACAACTTCGGCTATTGAGCACATGAACGTTTACATCAATCATGTTTTAAATCTGTGGTTTATCTCTCCTTCACAACACGCTCGTGGAGCAAAATATTTTCTCTCTACGGAGCTTATTGATTCAAGTGCCCAAGGGCAGTTTTAAGTTGATATCTCTGTCCTTGAAGGAATTCTTTAATATTTTACGTCTTTTGAAGTTTGTAGTTCACATTAGCAATCATGCATTGATCAATCTTAGAGGTAAGCACATGGTGACCTATGTTCTTTCGTCTTACAGCATCTACCAAGAAAAGTAATAATCTATTATCCAAGTTTGTGCTTACTAATCAACAGCAGCATTATTGTCACTGAGGTTTCTTCTATCATAATACAGTAATAATACATTTACAATGAAGAACTTGTCACAGCATCGCAGTAAAATACATTATTATGATATCATAATTGTTGTAAGAATATTACCTTACTCAACAATGAAGAGCACAGCAGTGCTGAAGCCTCCCTTCGATCCTTCACGTTTATTTCCTCTTTTCAAACACACACCACCTTCCACAATGAAGGTTACAAATGCCTTTTTTTTTTTAACTCACTGCCGTTTCACACTGTCTAAAGCTCAATCTCCCTCAGAAACTAATCACTACTTAGAAGTTGCTCCAACCCCCGATGTTTCCACAGATGTCTCTCTCTCTGTCGCTCCTACTCAGAAGCCCCTCTCTCCAGATAACTGATCACTGCTCCAAGAGAACGAACACTCTCCTTCAACACAACGATCCACCTCTCACTTTGCTGTCGATAATATCTCCTCACATGTTTCTCTCCCTACCAACCTCGACAGCCCCTCCAAACTAAAACTCTCTTACTACTAAACTCTGTAGCACCCACTCTCACTGCCGTTTTTCTCTTCTTAACGATGCTGAACTCAAAATCCTCCCCTCTCTCAATGCAGTTTCTTCTCTTTTGTTTTCTTCTCCTCTAGACCACTCTCTCTCCCGTCGCTTATCTTACTTACTGATGTTTTCTCCCTCTCCGCAGCAATCTCGACAGCCTTTTTCTCTCTAACTTCTCTACACGTCCCTGAAACCTAGCAACTATCACCTTCTTTACTGTCTGCTCCCTCTTGTCCTTCACTCCGTGAACTATTCCATCATTCCCACTCCTTACTCTCCTTTCGCCACCTCTCCAACCGTCCCTCTCTCCATGACGCGGGGTTAGAGATGGTCCCTTTTTTTTTCTGCCGATACGCACTTCCTTTCCCCCAAAGCTGCGATAGTCACTAACACCACTCTCTAAACTCCGACCACAACCTAGAAGATTCCCTCCATCGGTAGAGAATAACTGACATTAAACCTTGCTAACCGATTATATTCCCACCTTACGACGATTCCTGATCTCCCTCTCTCGGATGAGGGAGCATCAGCATTAATTGCCATCTAACTAATTAACCACGGCATGATTCGCCACAACACAGCGAAGGAAAAGACTACTTCTAACTGGGGTTTCGTAATCTAACCAACAGATGGCTATCCACAAGGTCGATATTTAAATGCAACTATCCGACTCCACACTTGCAGCGGTCCCAACCTAAAAGGAGGTTCTAAATGACAACGCCACATAGCAATTTCGTCATTCTTCCGCAAGAAGACCTCTTACCTTGGAGAGCAACTGAAAGATGAATGGAGAATTTAAACACAACAAGAAACGGGTAATAAATGCCTAAAGCATCTCTATGGTCGAACAAGTAAAGGAGATAAAGATCACTTTAGAAAAGCGACTCGAGGTTAGACCAAAATAACTCGCGGTCAGAGTCAAAAGAAAGGACTCAAGCTAAACGATGATCATAACCAATTATTCCACATTAAGGCTTCAAATCGACATTCGTCGATCTACAAGAAAGGAAAATAAATTCACGACACAATTCAACGCGTTTTACGACCATTACGACGGATTGGTCATAACACAAGCAAGTTTCTTACACCGTTAGACGCACAAAGCCGACTTCTCGCATCTTTTGACTACGAGACAAGATTTACTATTTTGCCACAAGATGGTTCATCAAATACTTATGAATGAAATATTAAACGTCTAAATAAGTCAACTTATTATTATGGCCTTAAGATGCCTTCGACGACTCCAAGATTCTACAAGACGACTTTCGACTAGGATGTTATACTTTTCCTTTGACGTCGACATCAAATTTACTACCCAAACTGACAAACAAGACTTACTTGTTGGTTCCCAGGTTTATCTATCTGTTTGGCGATCTCAGTGACAAACACCTTTGGTTAGTTTCCAGAGTCTATACTCTCTCTCGAAGATACTTTCTCTTCCGTCGAACACGGTCCACCTGTTCCTGCATCGACAGACTCACATACAATTTTGTGGTCAAAGCACCTATGATCCAAATATAATATATCCAAACATCATTGCATTTATTATAAAGACATTTAGTCTACAACATCATCTTGATCGTAATCATTAGATTCCACAATTCCATATAACAACTTGTAAGATAAATTGTCAATTTTCATGTCGTTCACAACATAATAAATTACTGAAATTTGCAAGAAAATAAATAACATAATTGTTTTCAAAAAGAGGGATGTAACATATCCTTCCCCTTTAAAAATCATCGTCCCCGATGATTAAGTTTATCAAGCAAAATCTTAAACTTAAAACAAACTTTCTATAATGCAACTTTAATGTCTTTAAAAAGTTTTGGAAATCTTTGCGAAATATCTTTGTAGTCTTCCCAAGTGGCGCTATCCTCGCCATATTGGTCCCACTGTATTTTGCATTGCAAAACTTCTCGATTACGTAAACGAAGTTTACGCATTTCGAGCACCTTGAGTGGCTCGATCACAACCACCCCAGGTTCTTGCATCTGTAAGGAATTCCAGTTAAGGATGTGGTTATTACCTACAAAATATTTCTTTAAATATGAAACATGAAAAACATTATGCATCTTAGACAAGGCTGGAGGTAGAGCAACTTTGTAGGCAACCGGATTGATAATCTCAAGAACTTCGAAAGATCCGACATAACGAGGAGCCAGCTTCGAAGATTTACCAAACTTTATAGAACTCTTTTGGGGTTTCACCCGCAAAAGCACCTTCTCACCAACAGAGAAGTGTCTAGGCACTCGCTTGCGATCTGCATAACTCTTTTGCCTGTCATTGGCTTCTGCCAATCTCTTCCTAATCACTTTAACTTTTTCTTCCATATCAGCAAGCATTTCAGGTCCAATGCTTATCCTATCTTCCAGCTTATCCCAGCTTATAGGAGTTCGGCATTTCCTTCCATATAATGCTTCAAATGGCGCCATCTTAATGGCAGAATGATAGGAATTGTTATAGGCAAATTCGACAAGAGGTAAATATTCCTCCCATCTGTATTGCTGATCCATGCAATACATTCTCAAAAGGTCTTCTAATACCTGGTTCACTCTTTCTGTCTGACCATCAGTTTCAGGATGATAAGCAGTACTTACATTCAGTTTAGTCCCTAATGCAGAAAATAAGGTTTGCCAAAACCGTGAAGTTATCCGAGCATCTCTATCAGATATTATCTTTTCAGGTACCCCATGCAATCTGAAAATTTCTTGCACAAATTTTCGAGCCAAAAGATGTGCTCCATCTGTCAAATTTCCCGGTATGAAGTGTGCAACCTTGGTTAGTTTATCCACAACAACCAATATTGCATCATGCCTATTCTTAGACATTGGCAACCCCTGGACAAAATCCATACTAATATCTTGCCATTTCCATTCCGGAATATCGTGTGGGTACAACAACCCAGCAGGATGTTGGTGTTCTGCCTTCACTCTCTGACACTCCAAACAACTAGCTACAAACTTTGCAGCATCACTTTTCATTCCCTTCCAGAAATATAACTGCTTGACATCAGCTAACAGTTTTGTTACACCAGGGTGTCCAGAGTAAGGAGCACAGTGAACTTCCTTCCACACAAGGTTTCTAAGTTCCTCTGAATCAGGGACATAAATTCTTCCCTTGAATCTCAGCAATCCATCGGATTCAAAACTGAATCCGTCATATCTTGGGTCCTTAGGGTTTAGGTGCAGAGCCTGTTTCACTTGATCAAAATACTCATCCCCAGATAAGTTTTGCAGTACTAAATCTTTAAAGTTAGCATGTACCAAAATAAACCAAACAGTAATCAGGAATACCTTCTAGATATTTAAACACCATCTTTGGATAATTCTAATGTTGTCTACTAGGGTTACACATAAATATTCTCAGAACTCCCACTACTTGGGTAATATTTAGTCTAGTGCAAACCATTGCATACATCAAATTCCCTACAACACTAGCATATGGCACATTAGACATATCCTCTAAAATCATCCTCATTCTTTGGACATGTATCTAATGAAAGCTTAGTACCAATGGGTAAAGGAACTCTAACTGGGTTACAATCTTGCATACTAAATCTCTACAAAATGATGTTCACATAGTTACTTTGAGATAACCAAAAAATTTTGTTATCTCTATCCCTTTTGATCTCCATCCCCAAAATATACCTAGCAACTCCAAGATCCTTCATTTCAAATGCATCTGAAAGTTGGACTTTCAACTCACTGATCATACCTCTAGTATTGTTAAAAAATAACATGTCATCAACATACAATGCAATGATCAAAATAGAATCATTAATACAATGAATGTACACATAGTGATCCTCCTCACTTCTAAAAAAAACCAATTTCAACACAAATGAATCAAATTTTTGGTACCACATTCTAGAGGACTGTTTCAGACCATAAAAAGACATCTTCAATCTGTAAACCCAATGTTCTTTCCCTTTTACCTCAAAACCTATAGGTTGTTGCATGTAAATTTCTTCCTCAAGATCTCCATGCAATGTAGTCTTAACATCCATTTGCTCTATTTCCCAATCGAAAGCTACAACAATGGCTAAGAGAAATATGATAGAAGTTAATTTAGCAACAAGACAGAATATTTCACCAAAATCAACTCCCTCTCTCTGGGAGTTGCCCTTGGCTAATAGCCTAGCCTTATACTTCTCCAATGAAAGTTTGTCTGCTCCAAACTTCTTCTTGAAGACCCACTTGCATCCTATGACCTTTCTTTGGGAAAACAAACAAGATCTCAGGTGTTGCAAGAGTCTAAAACCATCTTCTCCTCCTTCATGGGGTAAGTGCAAGAAGATAGGGGGCCAAAAAGTGGCCAAATTAATTTAAAAAAAATTAGGTCAAAACGCGAGCGCATTATAACACGCTCGCGTTATGGCTTGGTAATGACGAGCCTTAGGCTCATCAAAACCAAGCCATAATGTGAGCGTGTTATAACGAGAGTGCGTTATAACGCTCTCGCGTTATTCTTTTCTTTGCATTTTTCCTTTTCCACAAAAGTTTGATGTTTTTCATGTTTTAAATAACACGAGCGCGTTATGTTCAACTTAAATTTTTTTATGTTTAAGGCTATTAATCATATATGTATGTATGCCTATATGTATGTACGCCTATATGTATGTATGTATGTATGCCTATATGTATGTATGTATCTATGTATGCCTATATGTATGTATGTATCTATGTATGCCTATATGTATGTATGTATAGTGTCAAGGGTAGAGGAGGGTAGAGATGGGAGTGAGCCAGATAGGGGAGGAGAGGGGTGGATAAGGATTGAGTGATTAAGGTTTAAGGATAAGGCTTGAGCATTTAGGGATAGGATTTAGAGTTTAGTGATAAGGGATTAGAGTTTAGGACCTTGAGGGATTAGGGTTTAGGGTTGAGGCTTTAGGGATAGCATTTAGGGTTAAGGGTTGAGGGATTAGGGTTAAGGTAGAGTGTTGAGGGTAGAGGGATTAGGGATAGGGTTTAGGGTTGAAAGTTTAGGGTTGAGGGATTAGGGTTTAAGGTATAGTTTAGTAGTTCTTGTGGATAGAGCCAGTAAACAATGGGAGATTATTTGCCTATTTCATAACAATATACCTCCCCCTTAAACCCTAAACCCTAATCCCTCAACCCTCAACCCTAATCCATCATCCCTCAACTCTAATCCCTCATCCCTAAACCCTCAATGCTATCCCTATTCCTAAACCCTCAATAGACTCGATACTATACCTTAAACCCTAATCCCTTATCCCGAAACCCTCTAACCCTATCCCTAATCCTTACACCCTCCACACTCTACTTTAACCCTAATCCCTTGAACCTCAACCCTATCCCTAAACCCTTGACCTTCGAACCTCAACCCTTAACCCTCAACATCAAACCCTAATCCCTCAACCCTTAACTCTGATCCCTCAACTCTCAACCCTAACCCTAAACCCTAAACACTAAACCCTCAACCCTCAATGTCAAATCCTAATCCCTCAACCCTTCACTCTAATCCCTCAACCCTAAACCCTATCCCTAAACCCTCAACACTATACCTTAAACCCTAATCCCTCAACCCTCAACCCTGATCCATCATCCGTCATCCCTCAACTCTAATTCCTCATCCCTAAATCCTAAATGCTATCCCTATTCCTAGACCCTCAACAGGCTCGATACTATACCTTAAACCCTAATCCCTCTACCCTTGACACTCTTATTTAACCCTAATCCCTTGACCATTAACCCTATCCCTCAACCTCAACCCTCAACCCTCAACCCTCAACCCTCAACTCTCAACATTAAACCCTAATTCATCAACCCTAAACCCCAATCCCTCAAACCTAAACCCTATCCCTAAACCATCAACCCTCAACACTATACCTTAAACCCTAATCCCTATCCCTCAACCCTTAACCCTTAAAACTTAAACCCTATCCCTACACCCTCAACACTTGACACTATATCTTAAGCCTTAAACCCTCATCCCTAAAGCCTCAACCCTTAATCCTTAAACCTTCAACCCTAAACCCTATCCCTAATCCCTCTACCCTCGACACTCTAACCCTAACCTTGACATTAAATGCTAATTCGTCAACCCTAAACCCTAATCCTAAACCCTCAACCCTCAACACTATACCTTAAACCCTAATCCCTCAACCCTCAACCCTAAACCTTATCCCTAAACCCTAATCCCTCAACCCTCAACCCTAATCCATCATCCCTCAACTCTAATCCCTCATCCCTAAACCCTAAATGCTATCCCTATTCCTAAACCCTCAACAGACTCGATACTATACCTTAAACCCTAATCCCTTATCCCTAAACCCTCCAACCCTATCCCTAATCCTTACACCCTCCACACTCTACTTTAACCCTAATCCCTTGAACCTCAACCCTATCCCTAAACCCTTGACCCTCGAACCTTAACCCTCAACCCTCGATGTCAAACCCTAATCCCTCAACCCTTAACTCTGATCCCTCAACTCTTAACCCTAACCCTAAACCCTAAACCCTAAACCCTCAACATCAAATCCTAATTTCTCAACACTTCACTCTAATCCCTCAACCCTAGACCCTATCCCTAAACCCTCAACACTATACCTTAAACCCTAATCCCTCAACCTGAACCCTAAACCTTGTCCCTAAACCCTAATCCCTCAACCCTCAACCCTAATCTGTCATCCGTCATCCCTCAACTCTAATCCCTCATCCCTAAACCCTAAACGCTATCCCTATTCCTAGACCCTCAACAGGCTCGATACTATACCTTAAACCCTAATCTCTCTACCCTTGACACTCTTATTTAACCCTAATCCCTTGACCATTAACCCTATCCCTAAACCTCAACCCTCAACTGTCAACCCTCAACCCTCAACACTCAACTCTAAACATTAAACCCTAATTCATCAACCGTAAACCCTAATCCCTCAAACCTAAACCCTATCCCTAAACCATCAACCCTCAACACTATACCTTAAACCCTAATCCCTATCCCTTAACCCTTAAAACTTAAACCCTATCCCTATACCCTCAACACTTGACACTATATCTTTTGCCTTAAACCCTCATCCCTAAAGCCTCAACCCTCAATTCTTAAACCTTCAACCCTAAACCCTATCCCTAATCCCTCTACCCTCGACACTCTAACCCTAACCTTGACATTAAACACTAATCCGTCAACCCTAAACCCTAATCTATCAACCCTAAACCCTCAACCCTAAACACTATACCTTAAACCCTAATCCATCAACCCTAAAACCTAATCCATCAACCCTCAACCCTAAACACTATTAATAAACCCTCAACCCTTGACACTATACCTTAAACCCTAATCCCTCAACCCTCAACCCTAATACCTCAACCCTCAACCCTAATCCCTCATCCCTAAACCCTAAACTCTATCCCTATTCCTAAACCCTCAACCCTCGACACTATACCTTAAACCCTAATCCCTTATCCCTAAACCCTAAACACTATCCCTCAACCCTTAACCCTTAAAAATTAAACCCTAAAACCTATCCATAAACCCTCAATGCTCAACACTATATTTTAAACCCCAATCCCTTAACCCTCAGCCGTAAAGCCTCAACCCTCAATCGTTAAACCTTCAACCCTAAACCCTATCCCTAATCCCTCTACCCTCAACACTCTACTTTAACCCTAATCCCTTGACCATCAACCCTATCCCTAAACCCTCAACCCTCAACCCTCAACTCTCAACATTAAACCCTAATCTGTCAACCCTAAACCCTAATCCGTCAACCCTAAACCCTAATCCCTCAACCCTAAACCCTATCCCTAAACCCTCAACACTATACCTTAAACCATAATCCCTCAACCCTAAACCCTAAACCCTAAACCCTATCCCTAAACCCTCAACACTATACCTTAAACCCTAATCCCTCAACCCTAACCCTAAACCTTGTCCCTAAACCCTAATCCCTCAACCCTCAACCCTAATCCATCATCCGTCATCCCTCAACTCTAATCCCTCATCCCTAAACCCTAAATGCTATCCCTATTCCTAGACCCTCAACAGGCTCGATACTATACCTTAAACCCTAATCCCTCTACCCTCGACACTCTTATTTAACCCTAATCCCTTGACCATTAACCCTATCCCTCAACCTCAACCCTCAACCCTCAACTCTAAACATTAAACCCTAATTCATCAACCCTAAACCCTAATCCCTCAAACCTAAACCCTATCCCTAAACCATCAACCCTCAACACTATACCTTAAACCCTAATCCCTATCCCTTAACGCTTAAAACTTAAACCCTATCCCTATACCCTCAACACTTGACACTATATCTTAAGCCTTAAACCCTCATCCCTAAAGCCTCAACCCTCAATTCTTAAACCTTCAACCCTAAACCCTATCCCTAATCCCTCTACCCTCGACACTCTAACCATGACCTTGACATTAAACACTAATCCGTCAACCCTAAACCCTAATCTGTCAACCCTAAACCCTCAACCCTCAACACTATACTTTAAACCCTAATCCATCAACCCTAAAACCTAATCCATCAACCCTCAACCCTAAACACTATTAATAAACCCTTAACCCTTGACACTATACCTTAAACCCTAATCCCTCAACCCTCAACCCTAATACCTCAACCCTAATACCTCAACCCTCAACCCTAATCCCTCATCCCTAAACCCTAAACTCTATCCCTATTCCTAAACCCTCAACCCTCGACACTATACCTTAAACCCTAATCCCTTATCCCTAAACCCTAAACACTATCCCTCAACCCTTAACCCTTAAAAATTAAACCCTAAAACCTATCCATAAACCCTCAACGCTCAACACTATATTTTAAACCCCAATCCCTTAACCCTCAGCCCTAAAGCCTCAACCCTCAATCGTTAAACCTTCAACCCTAATCCCTCTACCCTCAACACTCTACTTTAACCCTAATCCCTTGACCATCAACCCTATCTCTAAACCCTCAACCCTCAACCCTCAACTCTCAACATTAAACCCTAATCCGTCAATCCTAAACCCTAATCCCTCATCCCTAAACCCTCAACCCTCAACACTATACCTTAAACCATAATCCCTCAACCCTAAACCCTAATCCCTCAACCCTAAACCCTAAACCCTCTCCCTAAACCCAACAAAACTACTTTGCCTTATGTTAGGTTGTTAAACCCATCATTTTTGACACTCTTCTCTTAAAGATATTTGAGTTGCAAGAATATGTCAGAAAAATGGCTATGAACTTTTTTAATGTTAGTAATGTTATATGGCATGTTTTTCTGGCCCATTTGGGGTTCATTATGCCAATAGGTGTACACACTATGAGAAAAGCTTTGCATATGGTACATCCATAGTGAGTAATTAACAGTTGAAATCAGAAGGATGATCATTATGAGAAAAGCTTTGCATTGGGGTACATCTATGTTTCTTGCTGTCCACCCCACACTTAGGGGAGGTATATTGTTATGAAATAGGCAAATAATCTCCCATTGTTTACTGGCTCTATCCACAAGAACTAATAAACTATACCTTAAACCCTAATCCCTCTACCCTCAACACTCTACCTTAACCCTAATCCCTCGACCCGTAACCCTAAACGTTATCCCTAAAGCCTCAACCCTAAACCCTAATCCCTCAAGGTCCTAAACTCTAATCCCTTATCCCTAAACTCTAAATCCTATCCCTAAATGCTCAACCCTTAACCTTAAACCTTAATCACTCAATCCTTATCCACCCCTCTCCTCCCCTATCTGGCTCACTCCCATCTCTACCCTCCTCTACCCTCGACACTATACATACATACATATAGGCATACATAGATACATACATACATATAGGCATACATAGATACATACATACATATAGGCATACATACATACATGATTAATAGCCTTAAACATAAAAAAATTTAAGTTGAACATAACGCGCTCGCGTTATTTAAAACATGAAAAACAGCACAAACTTTTGTGGAAAAGGAAAAATGCAAAGAAAAGAATAACGTGAGCGCGTTATAACGTGCTCGCATTATGTCTTGCTTTGGGAATCCCAAGCCTTGGGCTTGGGATTTGCTTTGGATTTCCAACCCAAAGGCTTGGAGTGCTTTTTGAACAGTAACAGATGTGTTTTTCCATATTCTTCAAGATTTTAGATAATTTCGTTCGTGCTAACTCTCAGATTTGCACGTGTTTTAAGGTCAAACAAATCAAACACCTGGGTAATGTTAGGCTTTCTCTCAGCTATCTGACGATGTAATTTTTTTCACATTTTAACAATGTTAAGCCTTTCATCTTTAATTTCTTTTGTTTGTGTGTCTGTTTTTGGGCAAAAACCACTGTTTGGTCTTTTTTTCATTGTAAATTAACTATTCATTGAAATTTCAAAAAAATTACATATTTAGAAACTAGACTCCATTCTACAAATATTAAAAAAAGAAAAAAATGATATTCGATTAGTTTTCAAAATTTATAGGGGTAGCACGGCCAAAATTCTATTTTTTAGGATGTGTCCACTTTGAAAATTAGTAAAAAATCAAATATTCATCAAACAATTATCAGAAAAATCAGGCATAAACTACATACTATTAGCTAATTTCTCACTGAAGCGATTTTAAAAATACCAAAAAAAATTTGACCTTTTGAGGGAGCCACAAAACATGCTATGTTATGTTTTTTTGACAGAAACAACACCAATTTCTGTGGCTCCCTCTTTTGAACCCCTTAATCTATGTCATTTTCAAAAAAAAATAGTAGTTTAGAAAGTAGACTCGGAGCACTACGAACATTGTTTTGGTTGCATCTCCAAATTTTGAGTGTAACTATGCTCAATTTCTCATCCAAGGCTAGTATTTCCTGATTTCAGAAAAAAAGTGGCCACTTAAGACCCCTTTTTGGCCCCCCATCTTCCTGCACTTACCCCATGGCTAATTTCCAAGACTCACTATAATCTACATGAATGGATTCCTTGTAGGATCTAGGTTCATCGTCAATACTCAATAAAGAAAATACACAACAAAAATCTAATGGGCTATACCTATCAACTAGGTTCTATTGTCTTGTGGTTCTTCTCAGAGGTGGAGTAAGAGACTCTTCAGGTTCTTCTACATGCTCATCTATACCAACTTCTTTTGTCACGATAGATTCTTCCTCATCAGAACTTTCACTCGAGTCTTCTTCTGCTTCTTCAACCCCTAATCCATCATTTTGTTCATGCTAAGGTGCATCTTCATGCTCTAATTCAAAATGCACTCTCTTCACCTTTTCTTCTTTTTCTTTTGGTTGTTTAGGTTATGAAATAACACTAAGCTCCCTGAAAATAACATCTCTAGAATAGATAATCTTTTGGAATAGTGGATTCCAAAGCTTATAACCTTTTACATTATCACCATATCCAATGAAAGTACACTTTTTAGCTTTTGGATCCAACTTAGTACATTTTTCTTTAGGCACATGAATATAAGCCTCACAACCAAATACCCTTAAATGTGAAACAGAAGGTTTATTACTTGTCCAAATTTCATAAGGAGTTGAAACAAAAGCCTTACATGGAGATCTATTAATCAAGTAGTTTACAGTATACATAGCTCCTGCCCAAAACCATTTATTCAATTGTAATTCACTCAACATACTTCTAGCTCTTTCCATTATTGTCTTATTCATCCTTTCTGCCACTCCATTTTATTGTGAAGTATACAGAGTAGTTTTTTGTCTAACAATACTTGCATGCTTACAGAATTCATCAAATTCCTTAGAGCAGTATTCCCCTCCATTGTCAAATCTAAAAACCTTTATCTTATAATCTAATTGCTTTTCAACTAAGGCTTTAAATTCCTTAAACTTAGTGAAGACTTCAGATTTGTGACGCATAAAATAAATCCATGTAAACCTTGAGACATCATCAATGAAGGAAACAAAAAATCTAGATTTTTCAATTGATTCAACATCCACTAGACCAAAAACATCCGAATGAATAATTTCCAATTTATCATTAGATTTATTACTACCTGAAGGAAATGGAGATCTATTATGTTTTCCAAATACACAATGTTCACAAAATTTGAAACTCTCATTAGAATAGGATAAACCATATAACAATTTTTTATTTAAAAAAAATTGACTTATGTGGCCCAATCTATGGTGCTACAACATACATTTATTTTCAATATTAGCCCTATATGCATACGAGACATTACAAATAGTAGTGGCTTCTAGCTTAAATAAAGTTCCCAATATTTTCCCCTTTGCTACCACCAAGTTTCCTCTCACCAATCTATAACCATGCTTATAAAATGTTACATGCATTCCCATATCATTCAACTTTGAAATTATAAAAATCAAATTTCTAGCCAATTCAGGAACAATCAAAACATCAGGGAGGGTTTTAATTCTCCCATCACTGAAACACAACATTACCTTCCTTCATCCAACAATAGGATATGTAGAGTTGTCCTTGAGGTACACATTTCCTCCATCATACCCTTCATATGTGCAAAACCATTCTTTATGTGGGGCCATGTGGTATGAGCACATTGAGCCAACCAACCAATGATCATCAAAAACAACATTACATGTAGAAAGTAAAACCTCATCACTTGCATTTGAAGACTTATGAGTCACGAAATCCCATTGTTTCTTTGGATTTCTACATTCCTTTTTCACATATCCTCTCTTTCCGTAGTTCCAACACTTGACTTTGTTCTTCTTTCTAGGAATCATAGAACGACCCTTAGACTTATCTTTAGACCACTTCTAATCTCCTTTTGGTCCTCTTTCCATAGACCTTCCCTTGACACTAAGAGCATCCCCTGAACTATCAGAACTTTTCTTCCTCAATGGATGTGACAACAAAACTAAAACAAGAGCATCCAACTTCATATCTGTGAGGTTAGCAGTGATAGCCAAAATAAAATTCTTCCATAACCCAGGAAAAGAACAGAGAAGCAATATAAATTTATCTTCCTCATTCACCTCAACATATAAAGATGCTTGTTGACTCAATAACAAATTAAATGAATTCAAAATCTCTACAACTAATTCACCCTCTTTCATTTTCATGGAAAATAACTTATGCTTTAAATAAAGCTTATTTACCATACTCTTGGCTTGGTAGATCTCACCCAGGTGCTTCCACAAGCTATGTGCAGACTTCTCACTTGCAACATTCAGTAGAATAGAGTATGCAAGACACAGTCGGATTGTACCTTGTGCCTTTTTATCCAATCTTTCCCACTCATCAGGAGCAACATCATCGGGTTTCTTCTCTTTCATAACAAGCAACCACTAGTTTATTTCTTCTAGCAAATCCTCTATTTTTAGCTTCCATAATTCGTACCCCTTGCCATTGAACTTTTCAATGTCCAACTGAGAGATATAAGCAACAGTGGATGAAGACATGATATCTACACAATATTTGCAAACAAACAACAACAAATTTCCCACTGCAGCTAAAAAACCTTCACATTACCACCCAATAATCAAAACTAGCTAGGCTCTAATACAAAATGTTAGAACTGAAGGTGCAAACCACACAACAAAAATCTGATTCAGACATTATTTATGTCCTCTAAACAATGTAGAATCAATGGAGATTGCAATAGAAATAAAACCCACTACACAGAAATAACATGCATTAAGAACTAAACACATAACACAGTATGTAACATGGAGAAAACCCTTTTGGATAAAAAACTTCACAAAGGAAAGAGGCTCCAAGTTGTATTACCTTCAAATTTAAGATTACAATACATGCACTTCCTTTCCTCCAGTCTTTAATCTAGCAGCGCATGTTACTCTCAACTTTGCTAAAAATGTAGTACAAATATCCTTATAAAAGGGGTTGCCTTCTAGGGCAAGAAAACTGACATAATATCAACCATTAGATATGTGACCTAATGACAAACGATCCTGATTTACAATGATAAAATATAAATAAAATGAGGTTTCAGGGGCGCTGCCCCCAAACCCCTGCTGGGGCACATGGTCCCCAGACCTCCCATTGGGGGGGATGATCACCTCGGACCCCTCGTAAGGGGGAAACCCCCTGTAACCCCTATCGCAGACGAATTAATGTCGGGGACTAGATATAAACATGCGGCTGAAACAAGATTGATGCTGGTGAAACCTTTCATCTATTATGGGTGATTTACAAACAATATTAGGAGTAATTAATTACATAGGATTTACAAGGTTGATGGCACCTTAATCCTAACATTCTTGTTCTTTTGAAGTTGCTACTTCTTCCTCTAAAATTATTACCTCTTCCTCTAGAATTTCTAGATTTGCCATTCTATTCATTTTTATTTATATTCCTAAAAATATGTTTATTTTTCCTCTTATGCTTGCTTTAGAGGAAAATGATTGTTCCAAGTTTTCTTCATTACTTTTCATCCTTTCTTCAACAATTAACAATATTCTACTTAATTTATCCATATGCATAGTTGTGAGATCTTTAGAAATCTCAATTGTAGAAACCACACCATCAAATTAAGGAATTAAACTCCTTAAATATTTCTCAATGACATGCTTGTCATCCATAGCTTCCCCTAAAACTTTCACTTGACTAACTAGGCCTTCTACCTTTGTTAGAAAATCATTCACACTTTCACTATTGACCATTTTTACATTTTTAATTTTTTTCCTGATTGTCTATAATTTTGTAGTTTGTGCACCTTGATAGGCATTATTGATAATTTTCCATGCTTGCTTAAAATTACTAGCACCACTTATCTTAGGAAAAATTGCCTGATTAATTGCACCTTGGATCAGAAATAAGGATTCATTATCCTTCTTTACATTTGCTTTGTATTCTCTAAACTATTGATCATTTAATGCATTAAATGCAATTGTATCTAGTTCTACATACTCTATTTGTACAATTTCCCATAAATCTTTGGATTTGAGTAGGGTTTGCATCCTAGTACACCAACATGTAAATTTGTCCCCTTCAAACACAAGAATTAGCATGTTGGACATACCATTTCTTGCCATATTTTCCATAAGAGAAATGTGCACAATAACCCAAAGGCTCAACACAAAAACTAGAGAGATCTCTGCAAATCAATACTCTCCCCGTCCCTTCAAATAGGACCTACAATTTACTTCAAGCCTTTTACTCTTTTTTTTAAAAGAAGTAATAAGACTTTTATTACATGATTTATATTTTATGAAGGGTAGGCTTTCACCTGGCTTCTAAAAACTTAAAGAAAAGTAATTTTAAAAAAAATCCTCTTTTTTTAAAGCTGACTTCTTTATTTCCTATACGTGACAAATAAAAAGAAATCCTTTGAATGAAGAATTTTCACATGGTGCCTATGAATGAAGAATTTTCACACGGTGAAGGAATCTACTTTTATAGATTGAAGCGTCACCTCCTTTGAAGTCAACTTCTCCCTTTTCACGCTTGCTAATGGGACAGGTTAATACCTCCCTACTTGCATAGCCCAACATAGTTCACAGGTGAGAGCAGCCTTGATTTATTTTATGGAGTTTGTAGTAGTAGTAGCCTCCTTGCCTCTTGGATGCCTCTACTAGACTCTAACTCCTCTGCTGCAAATAATAAAACTCTAACTCCTCTACTACAAATAATAGAATGCTCTCAATTAGAATATTTATCACTCTACGCTCACTCACAACCAACATAAACCTTAGAAGATTCAAAATCTCTCATTCTAACAACTGGCTTTGATACCAGATGATGGAAAATAAGAGAAAACTAGTGATCTGCTAATCACAAAACAAACAATTACAAAAGACCCAAATTGCCTTAGTATAAGAAGAGGTAGGCCATCTATATATATAGAGCTTCCTGTTGCAAATATGTGCCTGATGTGTTGTCATTGATGTCAACATATCCTTCTATCAGAGACAGTGAAGACAGTGCAGGAGATTGTTCAGTATTCCCAGAAGGATGAAGATAAGAGTATGTGGATTAAAGGGTTTGTAAAGGATTGCATAAGGTTGCTCTAGTCAAGATTTGAGAGGTCTGCATGAAGATTTGGCAAAGTTATGGTCTTCTGAGTAGAACAGGTTTTTGCAGTTGTTCAGTGTGATAGAGTGGCAAGAAGTTAGTCCAGATTGGTCTGATATGAGAAGATGATGATCTACAGATCTAGAGGCATGTCTGGGATGTTGATGTGCTCCCTCAACTCGAGTGGTTCATGGTTTGGAGGTCCGCAAGCAATCTTTGTAATATGACAGTTATGGCAGTGTGTGTTCTTCAGGTTTAGTGTACAGATGCAAGTGATTCTGATGATGCAAAGTTATGAGGTTGTTCTTGGTGATTTATTTGTGCTTGTGGTAGTCTCTGGATTGTGTGCCTATTGTGTTGGTGGTCTGTATTAACAAAGGAGCTCGTGATTGAAGATTTTTTCTTGGATGTTGGTGTTCTTCCTAGTCTTGGCTGACCAAATGCCTAATGCATGTTGTGGATGATCCAAGTGAAGCTCCTTGAAGTGTGGCATGTTGTTTGAAGAAGACTTGAGTCCCAGCTATGTTTGGCTAACAAAGGAATGATCCGCATATAGTATCTTGTATCAAATCAAGTCTTGCAATTGTAATAGTTTGTTAGGCTGACCTTGAAGAACAATTGTAATAAGATATTGGTAAAGCCAACTTTGATGTTCATTCCAAAGTCGATGTCATGTATAAATGTTTGTAGTTGAGTCGTGGAATTAAGTACTCGTGCATAAATGAAAAATCCTAAGAAGTGGAGTAGAGCAGACGAAGAAGAAGAAGAGAAGAATAGATGTGAAGGTGAAACAAAAATGTTTCAGCATAAATGGAACTGATCCTTGGCATGATGAAGATAATGTTTCTCATTTCACTCCTTTTGTGATAAAACATAAAATCTCTATAGGCAGTGAGCCTCTGTGAGTAGTGAGCTCAGGTAGTGAGCCCTAAGGCATGTGCCTTTCCATTTTTAAGTACTTTTAACAAGGTACAAATCTTGTGGATTAACCTCCACCGTGGTTTTCCCTTAACCAAGTTTCCATGTAAAAATTTTGGTGTTATGTGTGTTCATTTTGTTTCTACTCATGTGTTATTGATTCATGCTTAGTGTTTACATCATTAATCAGTCTATAAGTGATAAAGAAGATTAATTGTAGAAAAAAGATAGAGTTTGTGACAACTGATTCACCCCCCCTCTCAGTTGTTTGCCCTAATTCCAACAATTGGTATCAGAGCCAGTTCCTCAGATAGAAGCTTGACCTCTTGAGGAGATCCAAGATGTTGACATACAAGAAGGATAGTCTGAGATTTGATGGAACGAATTACTTGCTTTGGAAGAATTGCATGGAGTGTCATTTGCAATGCATGGGTGATCCTTATTGGCTGATAACTAAGGATGAGTATAAACCTCCAGAAAAAGGTCCTTCAACTCTAGATGAAGTCAAAAATGCTGAAAATAACATTAGGGCTAAAGAAGTATTGTTGAGTGCCCTGACTGATACATAAATGACAAATGTCTTAGAATTGAAAACTACTCATGAAATCTGGAATAAGTTGGAGACTCTATATAAAGGTGATGAATATGTCAAATGTGCTAAGTTGCAAAGCCTGAGAGGTAAATATGAAAGTATGAGGATGAGAGAAGATGAAAACATCACTTCCTACATGCTGAAAGTGAATGAACTTGTTAGCAGTATCAGATGTGCTAGTGGAAAACTAGAGGAATCAAAGATTGTTACCAAAGTTCTCAAATCTTTACCTACTACTTACAAACATAAAGTTGTTGCCATTGAGGAGATCAGGATTATGACAAAAGTTACAAGAGATTAGTTGGTTGGAAAGCTGTCAGCATTTGAAATGAGTGAGTTTGGTGATTCTCTTCCCAAATCAGAATCTGCATTCAAGGCCAATGTTTTTGGAAAGCAAAGATATGATCTAGGAGAAAGCTCTTCAAAAAGACTAACCAAATTTGAGAAGGCAAGAAAGGATCTTGATGATGATGAAGCTGAGCTTGGACAACTTGAAGCTCTTTTTGCCAAAAGATTACCAAGAGGATCTAGTAAGTATGAAGGAAAGTTGCCTTTCAAATGTTTTGCTTGCAATAAAATTGGTCATTTTGCCTCAAGATGTCTGGAAAGGGTTTCAAGGCCAAACACTAATAGACCTAGGTTTGAGAAGAAATGCTACTATGTCCAAGAAGCTACTGAAGAAGGAGTCATAGATGATGAATCTGACAAGGGGAGTACTTCTGAAAATGATGGGGTGTTCATTGCTATCAAAGAAAATTTGGTGCCTACTGAATCTGCTAGCTGTGTGAATGTGGAAAGTGCCTTGGCTGCTTAAGTTGAAAAAAGGGATGAATGGGTGATTGACAGTGGATGTTGTCATCATATGTCTGGTGATAAAAGTAAGTTTGTGAGTTTGGAAGGATATGAAGGTGGAATTGTGAAGTTTGGAGACAACTCATCTGGCAGAATCCATGGCAAAGGATCTATTTCTTTTGATGGTATGAATAACACTAATGATGTTCTGTATCTAGAAGGACTAAAGCATAATCTTCTTAGTGTTGGACAATTGGTTAACAAAGGATATGATCTCCGGTTCAAGAATGGAAAATGCAAAATCTTGGAAAGCTTCAGAGTTGAGATTGCATCTGGTACACAGACTAGAGGTAATATCTTTCATTTAAGTGGTGCTGATAAAAGTTATTTGATTGCTTAGATTGATCAGAGTTGGTTATGGCATAGGAGAATGTGTCATGTAAATTTTGACAACATTATCAAGATCAGTACCACTCAGGTAGTTAGAGATCTTCCAAAACTTGTGAAACCTGCTAATATCATGTGTAAGGAATGTCAGTTGGGCAAACAGTACAGATCTACATTCAAAAGTAAAGAACAATTTTCCAATGGATTGTTGGAACTTGTACACACTGATTTATGTGGTCCTACTAGAGTTAGGAGTTTACAAGGAGATAGATATTTTATGCTACTGATTGATGATTACTCCCAGATGATGTGGGTCACTTTCTTGAGAGAGAAATTAGAGGATCTTGACAAATTCAAGGCATTCAAAGCTAGGATGGAGAATGAGACTGGTGTGAAGATAAAGTGTCTGAGATCTAATAGAGGTGGAGAGTTTACCTCCGGTGAGTTTAATGTATTTTGTGAAAAGCATGGAATAAGAAGACAATTATCTGCTCCTAGGACTCCTCAGCAAAATGGAGTTATGGAAAGAAAGAACGAGACCATTCAAGAGGCTGCTAGAACCATCATGTTGGAGGCAAAAGTTCCATATACCTATTGGAGAGAGGCTGTGAGTATTGTTGTCTACACTCTTAACCAGGTGCACATCAAAAGTAATACTAGTAAGACACCTTATGAACTATAGTTTGGTAAAGCTCCTACTGTGAAATACTTTAGAGTTTTTGGTAGTAAATGCTATATCAAAAGAGATGAAGATCTAGGTAAGTTTGATGCAAGATGTGATGACAGAATATTTTTGGGTTATTCTAATCAAAGCAAGACATACCGGTGCTATAACAAGAGATTGAAAAAGATTGTTGAAAGCGCTAATGTTAAGGTTGATGAAAGCAAGGAGGGAACTTCCAAGTCTTGTGGATATGAATCAGATGATCAAAATACTCAGACTGATCCGAAGAATCTAGTGACTCAAGAAGTTAATATAGATGTTGAAGAACAAGTACAATAACTAGAGATTCAAGAAAATCCCAAAACCCCCAGGTATGTAAGGTTGAATCATTCTGAGGATCAGATCATAGGAGATAAAAATAAAGGTGTTTGAACTAGAAGAAAAATAGTTGAAGATCAAATGGAGTATTGTTTGATTTCAAAGATTGAACCAAAATCAGTGAATGAGCCTTGTAATGATGATAGTTGGGTAAAAGCAATGGAAGAAGAATTGTTGCAAATTAAAAAGAATTAGACTTGGGATCTTATTCCTAGACCTAAAAACAAAAATGTAATTGAAACGAACAAATTGAATGAAGATGATGAAGTTGTGAGAAACAAAGCAAGATTGGTGTGCAAAGGATAATCTCAAGTAGAGGGAATTGATTTTGAAGAAACTTTTGCTTCGATGGCAAGGATTGAAGCTGCCAGACTATTTCTTGCATTTGTTGCTTTCAAGGTTTACCAGATGGATGTCAAGTCAACATTCCTAAATGGACAATTGGAAGAGGAAGTCTACATTGAACAACCGAAAGGTCTCCAGTTGTCTGATCAAGGAGATATGGTCTGTAGGTTGAAGAAAGCATTGTATGGACTCAAACAAGCCCCAAGAGCATGGCATGCAAGATTAGATAGGTATCTGCTAAAGTTAGGTTTTAGCAAAGGCATAACTAACAGTAATCTTTACTTCAAGATTGATCATGAATACATCTTGATTGTTGAAGTGTTTGTTGATGATATCATATTTGGTGGAAATGAGAACATGTGTAAGAATTTTATTGATCAGATGCAAAGTGAATTTGAGATGTCTATGCTTGGTGAAATGAATTTCTTCTTGGGTCTGCAAATCATTCAGACAGATAAGGGCATCTTCATATCTCAGTCGAAGTATGTGAAGGAAATGTTGAAAAAGTTTAGAATGGAGAATTCAAAGCCAGTAAGCACTCCTATGGTAAAGGGATGCAAGCTGAGAAAAGATGATGACTCCCCTAAGGCATATCAAAAAATGTATAGATCAATGATTGGAGGACTACTTTATCTGACACAAACCAGACCTGATATCATGAATGCAATCGGTCTTGTTGCTAGATTTCAAGTTGATCCTAGAGAATTTCATGTTATGGCAGTCAAAAGAATTTTTAGATATTTGCATGGAACATTTGATTTGGGCCTATGGTATACTAAGGATGATGATTTTAGTATTCATGCATATACAAATGCTGATTGGGCAGGAGATGTGGATGACAGGAAGAGTACCAGTGGTGGTGCATTTTTCTTGGGAAAGAGATTGGTTTCTTGGTTGAGCAAAAAGAAGGAAACAATATCTCTATCTACTGCAGAGGCAGAGTACATAGCAGCAACAAGCAATTGCACTCAAGTTTTGTGGATGAAGCAGATGTTGAAAGATATCAGAATTGTGTTTGAAGAGCCTATCACAATCTTCTGTGACAATTCAAGTGCAATAAACATTTCTAAGAATCTGGTGATGGATTCAAAGACCAAGCACATATCAATCAAGTTTCACTTTTTGAGAGAGAAGGTAAATGAGAATGAAGTCAGATTAGAGTTTGTTCCTTCAAAGGATCAGATTGTAGATATTTTCACTAAGCCTCTACCTAAGGATACTTTTGAGTATCTCAGAGGGAAGCTAGGGGTTACTACTCCTCCTGCTCAAAACTAAAGTGCACTGAGGTGCATCAGTTCGGTGGAACTCACAGTCATATCTTGTGTTCCGGATAGATGATTAGGAGGATACTACTCAGGGTGAGTAGTCAGTAGGTAAAGTCTGGAGTTCAGGTTGTGAAGATGAAGAGATTACTACAAATATATGCACCTTTTCCATTGATGGCAAAGGGGGAGAGAAGTCATGTGAAAAACTTGGGAGTAAGTAGTTGTTGCTGAAAGGGGGAGCAGTGAAGAAAGTAGTTGGGGGAGAAGTTTTGTCTTGATGGTTAAATAAGTTTTTCACATCATATGTTGCCATCAATGACAAAGGGGGAGATTGTTGCAAATATGTGCCTGATGAATTGTCATTGATGTCAACATATCCTTTTGTCAGAGACAATGAAGACAATGCAAGAGATTGTTCAATATTCCCAGTAGATTGAAGATAAGAGTATGCGGATTAAAGGGTTTGTAGAGGATTGTCTAAGGTTGCTCCAGTCAAGATTTGAGAGGTCCGCATCAAGATTTGGAGAAGTTATGGTCTTCTGAGTAGAATAGGTTTCTACAGTTGTTCAGTGTGACAGAGTGGCAAGAAGTTGGTCCGGATTGGTCCGGTATGAGAAGATGATGATATGTGGATCTAGAGGAATGTCTGGGATATTGGTGTGTTCCCTCAACTTGAGTGGTTCATGGTTTAGAGGTCCGCAAGCAATCTTTCTAATATGACAGTCATGGCAGTGTGTGTTCTTGAGGTTTAGTGTACAAATGCAAGTGATTTTGATGATGCAAAGTGATGAGGTTGTTCCTGGTGATTTATTTGTGCTTGTGGTAGTCTCTGGATTGTGTGCCTATTGTGTTGGTGGTCTACATTAACAAAGGAGATCATGATTGAAGATTTCTTCTTGGATGTTGGTGTTCTTCCAAGTCTTGGCTAACCGAATGCCTAATGCATGTTGTGGATGATCCAAGCGAAGTTCCTTGAAGCGTGGTGTGTTATTTGAAGAAGACTTGAGTCCCAGCTATGTTTGGCTGACAAAGGAATGATCCGCATATAGTAATTGTAATAGTTTGTTAGGCCGACCTTGAAGAACAATTGTAATAAGATATTGGTAAAGCTGACTTTGATGTTCATACCAAAGTCGATGTCATGTATAAATGTTTGTAGTTGAGTCATGGAATTAGGTACTTGTGCATAAATGAAAAATCCTAAGAAGTGGAGTAGAGCAGAAGAAGAAGAAGAGCATAATAGATGTGAAGGTGAAGCAGAAGTGTTTGAGCATAAATGGAACTGATCCTTGGCATGATGAAGATGTCATTTCTCAATTCACTCCTTTTGTGATAAAACATAAAATCTCTGTAGGAAGTGAGCCTCTGTGAGCAGTGAGCTTGGGCAGTGAGCCCTAAGGCATGTGCCTTTCTAGTTTTTAAGTACTTTTAATAGGGTACGAATCTTGTGGATTAACCTCCACCATGGTTTTCCCTTAACCAGGTTTCCATGTAAAAATTCTAGTGTTATGTGTGTTCATTTTGTTTCTTCTCATGTGTTATTGATTCATGCTTAATGTTTACATCATTAATCAGTCTATAAGTGATAAAGAAGATTAATTGCATAAAAAGATAAAGAGTTTGTGACAACTGATTCACCCCCCCTCTTAGTTGTCTGCCCTAATTCCAACATTTCCAACATACATGTGACATTATGGCACACAACCATATTCACCAATAACCCACCTACAATAATAAATGCAAATAAGAAAGTCAAGAAATGCAAGTACAATGTTTAATGAGCCCAATGGGCATTACACAAATGTCAAAAAATTTTGTTGCACATGTTTGAAGATTACTGTTGACTTCAATACACGTTGATAATTGATGTCAATCTATGTATATTATCCAAGTAATATTATGCCAAAAAAAGGGGATACACATGTCAACTTCCCTTGGGATTAGCTAGGGGACTAATGATAATAATTTAGAAGACTTTGACTGTTACTAGAGAAACAATTGATAAAAGTCATTGTTACCTAGATTTCACTACTAGCTAAATCAAGCAGAGCTTTCCAATTTTTTTTAGAGGAAAAGAAGGTACATTTTATTGCTGCTGTGTTAAACCCAAGCGCATTTGATACAAATTGATATGAAATTGTATTGTTGCATTCAGATATATTTCAAAACTTAAGAGATTGTACAAATCTTTTAAAAAACCAACAATATATATTGAAGAAATAAGTGTATAGGTTCTCACACAAGCCGTGAGACTAACTGATTCAATTGCAAAATGAAAAGGACAAACTATACATTTATGAAAGACCAAAAAGCAAATAGCATGTGAGGTAGGGTGACTCATCATTGCCTGAATGACGAGCCTTCAGACTGTTGTCGCGTCTTGTGTTGTCCTAGATCATCGGCTTGCCCTTGCATCCAGCCGCTATCTCCTTGCTACCCCATCATCTGCGTAAAATTTTGAAAAAATGATGTTAGAGCAATGGCGGGGCATCATACATCACATGATATGCACACATAAATGTACAATTTGCATTTTCAAATGCACTGAACGAGTTAGCGTCACAAAAGCTTTTGAGAAAATCAAGAATATCGACTGCAAGCATGCATTTATTTCCTAACAAGTTTGTTTCATGTGCAGAGACAGATGTCATTATGTTTCTATTTAACTCATTCAGTTATGTTATGAGTGGAAGAAATGTGGCTCCCACAAGGGTCGAGCCCAGATCAGTAACAACTCAGAAAAATAGATACAACTGTCAAGAGCTAATAGTCAAAGCAGGACAGCAAACCACAGAGGACAGCCAACAGTCAAAAGTCAAAAATAGGACAGCAAAGTATGAGAACGTTCAGAACAATGATCATCGGAACAGCTGAAGATCATAAAGAACAACCAACAGGCACGACAGGACAGCAATCATGTAACAGGTTTGGACAGCTTATAATGGCGAAGAGAGAGCAGCATAAGGTACAGCCAATGTAAATAAAGGAGCAACCATTCTCAGCACAAAAAAGACACAAGTTCCATGCTAGTGACATGGTTTGGATTTATTTGGGCAAAGGCCTTCATGGAAACTTAAGCTTCTGCACTAGGGTCTATCATAAAAGTCTTCTCTGTGATAAATATTGACAGATTACGCTTGTTCAAGCTCTCCATGTTAGATCAGGAAACAGGAAGATGGTGCTATCTCAGTAGATGGAGGTATGTTTCAGATCAAAGAGGCATCATTGAGTGTGAAAACAGGGAGGAGGTTGCTGTGAGGTTTCCAACAACTTCATCAAAACAAATAACCGCAGTCAAGCAACATTGTCCTTCTATTGAGAAGAACTCAAACAAACTTCAGATCCTTTAGAAAAATTTGAGCAAAAAATGAAAGAATTTAAGAAATTTGAGGCAAACATCTTGAGGAATTCTTATTAAGCACTTACACATAAAGTGCTTTTGTCACGATTCCAAATCTATTTGGGATAATGATGTGTGGTAGAGCAAAATGCAAGCTGTGATCATGAAGGTAGTGTTACTGTCTGGGATGCATATACATGCCAGGCCAACCTGGAGTATGAAGAGCATAAAAAATGAGTATGGAGTGTAGATGTTTCAAGCACAGAACCTACAAAGCTTGTCCCCGACGGTAAATACAGCAGAAGGAAACTCTGAAAATGAATGAAATACTTAGAAAATGGCCAATCGTGCTTTCTGCTAGCAATTAGACACAGAAAATGCAATTTTTAGAGAAGATACAAATGTTTCAAATACTTGCCAACAACAGAAGCAGGAATTCTATTCAAAGAAATACAGTTTTTCAGAGTAGCAAGGCATACTTGCCATTTTTCCAAGTTTTCTGAAGCGTATTCACAGCCAAAAAGCAGCAGAAATGAAGGAAAAGTAAGTGTTTTAAACACATTTCAAACTACATCCTTAGTTTTGTGATGAAATCATGCCTCAGCACTGTCAAAAATAGCAAGAGTTTTTTTGCAGTTTTTCAAACATGTGCTCAGAAATGTTCAAAAGTATGCCTTTATAACAGCAAATAGCCAGAAAATGCAAAGGATAAGGTCTAGATTATATAAAATGAGGAAGACAAGGCAGTTTCAAGTTTTATAACAGCCTTATCTGTCTTCTATCTTCATAGAAATGTAAAACCCTTGATCATGGCAAGTTGAAACTTGTTCACAGCCAGAAGAGATCAAATGCCACAGAATTTATGAACAACAAAAAATGGAATTTCAAGATCAGCTACAGCACAATGGAAAATACAAATTCAGAATAGCACCAAGGCATATATATCCTTTTTCCAGGTTTTGTGTTAAGGCTGAAGCTTGTTCATAGCCAAAGGGATGCAAAATCGACTCTATAGAGTTGGAATCTCAGAGAAAATGTAAGAAGTTTTAACTTTTTTCAAAAAAACAATGATCAGCAATGTCCAAAGTCGTGCTTTCTGACAGTAAGCAGCCAACAAAAATGCAAAATTTGTCAAGTTCTAGTATTCATAGAACCCTTTGAAAGAAGATCACTAGAAGGCAGTTTTCTTTTCCAAGTTTGCTACAGCCGAAAAGAGAAAAATGCAGAATAGGAAGAAAATGCAAGAGTTTTTTTTGCAGTTCTACAGACTCATTCCTCAGAAAATGACCAACATTGTGTCTTCTGACAGCGAACAGCAAGAGGAGGATGCATTTTTCTTTAAGTTTAATGCTACAAATGCCTAATTTTCATGAAAACGTGCCTCAACACTAACAGGAAATACAGTTTTTCAACAGCAGCAAGACAAAAGCTTTTCAAGTTTTCTGTTGAAACAACACAGAATATACAGATATGTCGAAGTTGCAACAGTTCATAAGGTCTGTTTCCATTATCTAAGCCCATGAAAAGTGACAGCAGGATAAAAATGCAGTTTTCTTTCCAAGTTTGAACAACAAACAAGAAAACACAGGAGTTTTAACTCATTGATGCATATATACAGAAATATGAAGGGTTTTTTTTATATATACTCAGCCAAACATATATATAGAAAATACCAAGCTCATGCCTTATAAGCAGCGATTTGCAAAGGAAAATATGATTTTCTTTTCAGAGTTTAACTTCATGCAACAGCAGGGAAAAATGAAGGTTTTTTCAACTCTTTGCAAACTACATCCTTAATTTTGTGATGAAATCGTGCCTCAGCACTGTCAAAACTACAAGTTTTCAGCTCATGGCAACAAAAAATCTTAGGAGATTGATGGTATCACATAGCCAGCAAACAACAGAGGGTCGGCCACTCAAAAAATGTCAGAAAGTCCATCATTTCGCATACAACTCGCGGCCAGAAATGCCCCAAAATCAATCAAAAATGTAGATAAAACCTCATAAAATACAACTTACCTGAGAATCGACCAAGAACAGCTCTGCAATCGTCAAAAAGGGTGCATTTTCGGCCTCCAAACCCTCATCACGGTGGCTAACGAAGCTAAAGCGGCAGAGGCAAATGACGAAATGAGATATTTTTCTTAGGCTTTCTGCCTTTTAGGTCGAATGACCTATTTCTTGCATTTTTTTGAGTTTTAACTTTGATATGCAAATAATCTTTTTTCATCTTTTTGTGCCCGTGGTCATGACTTGGTAATAAGTCATCAAACCTAGGAAAGTGGTCGTGGCATATTTTTTGCCTTTTTGTTTTCCTTTTCAAAGGCAAGTAAACTGTATTATGAGTCTGACAAGGTCGAATAGCATGTAATGTGCTAATTGCATGTTGGCTAGGAGATATAAGGTGAATAATGATGTATGTAAAACTTGATGTTGCCAGGAATAACAAGGTGGTTTGAAAGTAAATTAATGGCATGGTGATGCATATGGAGGTATAAGGGTCATTGAAAATATATTGTTTCAAACCGTATATAGGCATGATGCGAGATGATGTGATGTGTCGTGTTATTTTTCCTAGGAGGTATGGACATCCTTGTTATGTCATAATGCCATTTTATGCATAGGTCTTATGATTATAAATTGTAAAACATTTACTAAGGTGGTGGAATTTTAAACCTCTTAGTTAAATGTTTATTAGATGCAAAAAATGTGTAATTATGTCTTTTATTGGGATATTTGTCTGTTATTTATGATACTGCAGGAGTTATGACACAGATCTGACATATGTCAGAAAGCCACAGAGAGCATTTAAAGGCATGTTATGACATTTTCAGGTGCCTTTATGATTGCAGATGGCATCCCTTGACTTTTTCTACATTGTGAGCACACTTTGGAGGACTTTAGAGAGATATTTTGTGGGCATTTATGAGATGCACGGGAATGGAGGTGGTGGATGTCTATCTATTTATAGCTGTTTAGGAAGTATATATCCTTCTTCCTTATTCATTTTTCAGAGGTTCTTGCTATTCACTACCCTGTATATTGTAATTTTTAGAGTTCTTTTGCAGAGGTGAATAGTTTTGTAACACATTTTTCAGAGATATATAGTGTTGTAACACTCTTTTGGCAGTAATAAGCAGTTCATACCTTCCTATTTCTTCTGATATTTTGTGTCCTCAGTGTTAGTACAGATTTTGGTGATGTTTCTCTGTCCTTGAAGCTGTCTTTCATGTTGGTGTCTTTATGCAGGGGTTTCTTTTATAATTTTTGCAGGTTGTGAGATGTGCAAGGGATAACAATCAGTTTGTGGGTAGTGAGAAAACCTCTTTCTCCTTAACAAGACTGTTGTTATTTACCCTTCTTACAAAACATTGATGCAAGGGTTATGAATTTTGCTAGGTTGTGTGAGCGTTCTTATTATTACTGGTTCTGAAGTGTGTCATTTCATGTGTATTTCCTGATGATCTTTTGGTGCATCACCTTAGACAGTAGGTTTCATTTTTATGTAATCTTTCTTACTCTTTTCTCTGCAAAGACCTTAGTATAAGTAGTTTAGGTGGAGTATCAGTAGGAAGCTAGCCTTCTCCGAAGGTTCTTTCCATCATAGGTGACCCACAGACCTGGAAAGATCCCATGTTTCTCCAGATTGCCAAGTTCTACAACTCAGCAAGGGTGCAAATCTGAGAGACAATAGTTTTTGGCACGCCCGGTGGGACTGTGGAATTAGAAACAGTTCAAATACTTCAGTTTATTGCTAGTTTTGATGTGCAGCCAATGATTTTTAGACTTGTAAGAGGTTAAAAAACTTGCATATCTAGCGACTCTAAGCTTTGGTTCAGCAAATCAATATATTTCTGCTTATGAGAAGGATACAATCCAGAAGCAGTTCTTCATCTTTTGAATATTTACAATTATCCCACCTAGGAGAAGAGGGATAACCGCTGAGAAATCCAAGACAACTCGTGTCTATTCAAGGAGAGCCAAGTCTACTCCTCCTGCTGTTGGAATTCATACTATCACAACAATCCCAGCTACAATGATTCTTGCAATCAGAAATCAGCCTTTTGTTGCATTCAACCAGGGGAGCCCCCTGAATTTAACTCAGCATGATGCTATTCCTATTGCTGCCTTGAAAAGTTTACCATATTTTAATGGTGAAGATCAGACTACTCCAGCTGAACACGTAAAAGACGTTGCAAACCTATGTGCTGTCCATCATGTGACAGAAGAGAATGTCGCAATCAGGTTATTGGCAGCTTCTCTCAAAGGCAAGGCTTTGCAGTGGTTCAGAAGCTTGCCGGTGAACTCCATAGATTCATGGGATTGTCTGGGAGAGGAGTTGTGCAGTTTCTTTGAGGACAAGTCAGATCATTTGTCATTGGTGGAGCAGATGTCCACAATAAAAAGAGCTCCTCACGAAGTTATGTCAGACTTCAATCACCGTTTTCAGAAAACGTGGGATAGAATCCCACCAACGGTAAGGCCTACAACTGACCATGCCTTCTTATATTATTTAAGAGCCTTAAACAGTGATATTTCTGTTATGATTCAATCTATGGGAGGAAATTCCTTACCTCAGGCTTATGCCATAGCCATAAGAGCTGAAAACAGCCTAATACACGCTGGTAAAATCGCCCCTAGACTTCCTTTGCCGATTTTTCTAGCTATTCAGCTGCCAATACCAATACATGTGCCTCCTATAGCTGTTATACCTGCTATGCTAGCTTTACCAGCACCTAATGCACAGCCAAATAAGTCAAAAAATGCTATCTAAAATCAGTCTTTTGAATTATAGGAAATCAAAGGACTGCTGCAGTCTTTTGGTAATGAGATTGTGAACCTTAAGAGGCAGCAAGGTCAAAATTTCAGACCTTATCAGCCCCCTTTCTAGTCCACTTACCAGCAAAATAAGCCACCTTATCAGCCTGTTAATCAAGGTCCAAGGCCAACCTTTAACTCTAGACCTTATCAGGCCTACAATCCAAATGCTATCAGTTCTTCGAAGGAGGTTGTGCCCACACAAAACAATTTTGCCCAAGAATACGACTGGTGCTTTCCTTGTAACCAGCCCCACAATCAGAATACGTGTGCCAATGGGGTGATTAACCAAGCTCTAATGGTTCAGAACAGTCCAACAGTGCAATCTAATGTGCCTATAGAACCTACTGTTCAGCAGCAAGGAGAATAGGCACATGAAACAACACTCTTAAACTGGCAGGGGGAACAATTCTGCGGTATGAACCAGGTTGGTGCTTCAATTGCAGACAATACATGCAGCAAGAAAAGGGCTATTGATGAGGGGCAGCAAGCTGGTAAAGTCCAAACTCATGGGCATCAAGTATCGAATGTCAATCAAGGTGTTTCTAACCCATCAAAGGCTGAAAGAACTCAAGTCCTATCAAAGGATCAGCCTTTGATAGGCAAGGAACAGCTTAATCCGTCAGTTCAGCCAACTTGCGCTCAAGATGACGTGGCTGCCCCCAAAAGCCAAGCTAAAACAGGTACATCTGTTTTCAATATACTTGAGCATATGAAGAAAATAAATGTATCTATGACTATGTGGAATTCCCTGAGTATCCCTGGCCAAAAAGACCTGTTGTAATCAGCCTTGTCAAATTTAAAGTTATCTCAAGAGTCTGATGCAGGTAAATCCAAAGCTATTTTGATGAATAACCTTGAGAAAAATATAGAACAGCAAGCTTCAGAAGTCAAACCCCCGCCCTTTTACGTATCTTTGATCATAGGAGATCATCTAGTTCATAACTGCATGATAGACTCAAGTGCTAGCAGTTCCGTCATGCCCAAACAGATTGTTGACAGGCTGGGCATTGAATATGAGCCATTAGAAAAGGGAGTTGTTCAGCTGGATGGAACCACTATTAACACAGTCGGTGTCATCAAAGGACTAAGTTTAACTCTGCATGCCTGCCCAAATTTTTCTATCCCGCAGGACATATATGTTATTGACTTACCGCCTTATTTTGCCAGTTGCTTATCAAGGGATTTTACAGCAAAGATAGGAGGTTACCTATCCTCAAATTGGTCTCATATACTGTTCAGAACCAGGTATGGCACTAAGGTGACTATCAAGTCGGAGCCCATTGCCAAAGACCATATTGAGCCCCACACTACATGCCCCGTCAATGCCAACTTGGTTGTAAGTGAATCAGAAACGGAATAGCCTGTTGTTCAAGAAGGCAATACGCTGATTGAAGGCATACTAGAGGTCCTTCTTGATGAATGGGCAGACCAAACTCAAGTGGTTGAACCATGTGAACACCTGGATGAGGTTGGTTTGGGGGTGTATATGATGCACAAGGCTGATTTATTTCTGCCCAACATTGAAAAAAGTGCAGAACAACAGAATGGGCAACAAGAAAATGAAGTCTGGGAGCTATTTTTTGACGGCTCAAGGAATAGAAATGGTGCCAGAGGTGGATGCATGCTTGTTTCCCCTAAGGCTGAAAAGTACTATTCAGCGTTCAGATTCTGTTTCAGCTGCACTAACAACGTGGCTGAATATGAGGCTCTGATTCAAGGCCTAGAATGGGCAAGACAAAGAGGTATTGGCTATCTGAAAGTTTATGGGGATAGCGAACTGGTTGTAAATCAGGTCAGAAAGCTCAATGTTATGAAAAATGACCTGCTCAAGTCTTACAAGCATAGAGTATGGGACCTTTTGGAAGGTTTTGATGCATTCAATTTGATCTCCATACCCAGAAATCAGAATAAACACACTGATAGGTTGGCTGCTGTAGGGGTAGAATTTGACATTCCCAAGGAAATCAGTAGTGGTAAGAAAAAATAGCATATCAAAATTGTTGTTAGGCCTGCTATACTAGATAATAACATGCATTGGCAAGTGTTTTATAGTGATCAGCAAATTGTAAACTTCTTGAGAGAGGAGGCTGAATTTTCTCATGCAAATCAGGGGAAGCTACATCACCAGTATGGTGACCAGATCATTCAGCTACAAAATAACAAGATGCCAAAAGGTTTGGTCACCTTAGAATCCATCTTTAACACTGATGATGAAGCTGTAAAGCCTAGGTCCAGCCTACAGGTCCAGCAAGACCATTATGAAGAATTTGAGATTTTTAAGGGCAAACTCCTTAACATAGGCAAGGTATGTACAGCAAAGGAAAGACGTGCATTTATTCAGCTATTCCAAGAATTTAGTGACATTTTTGCATGGGAATATGGCGATTTAAAGGGGTTTGACCGCCATCTTGCTCAACACACTATTGAGTTGGAACCTGATGCTAAGCCGGTAAGGTAGAAACAGAGGCCTTTGAATCCTAAATTAGAGCCTCTCATGAAGATGGAACTGAATAAGCTGATTGAGAGTTGCATAATTTTTCCTATAAAGCACACCTCATGGGTTTCCAACCTTGTGCCGGTTAGGAAGAAAAACGGGGAGATAAGGCTGTGTGTGGACTTCCGTGACTTAAATAGAGCTTCTTTGAAGGACCGTCATCCTTTACCTTCCATGGAGCAGATACGCCAGGTAGTTTCAGGATTAGAAAGGTTTTCCTTGCTGGACGGCTATTCTGGTTACAATCAGATTTTAGTCAAGGAGGAGGACCAATACAAAATAGCCTTCACCACAAAGTGGGGGACTATGGCTTACAAAAAGATGCCTTTCAGTTTGTCCAATGCTGGAGCAACCTTTCAAAAGGCAATGGATATGGCCTTTCAGGGGCTGATGTACAAGATCGTCCTAGTCTACCTGGACGACATTACTGTTTTCTCTAAGGAGGCCAAAGCTCATCTCAATCACCTAAGACAGATTTTTGAGAGGTGTAGGGAGTTTGGGATATCACTTAATCCCAAAAAATGTGTGTTTGCTGTCCATGAGGGCAGATTGCTTGGTTATGTGGTGTCAAAGCAAGGTATCACCATTGACCCTGAGAGAATAAGTGCAATTTTGGCTCTACCTTTACCAGCACACAAGAAGGGCCTGCAAAGTTTCATTGGTAGGATCAACTTCGTCAGGAGATTCATCCCTGATATTGCTGATTTATTAAACCCGTTGACTGCTATGTTGAGAAAGAACATGTCTTTCAGCTAGACTAAAGATGGAAAATGAAGTTTTGAACTTATCAAGGAGTCTTTGGCTACTGCACCTACACTGCTGAATCCTGATTTTTCTAAGGATTTTACCTTGTATGCATATGGTAACATTGATTCTGTTTCAGCCATGTTGGTACAAAAAAATGAGCAAGAAATGGAATAACCTTTAGTTTTTTTTAGTCAGGCGTTGAAGGACTATGAGCTGAGGTACACTTTTGTTGAGAAGCATGTACTTGCTGTTATAAGAAGTTTAAAAAAATTTAAACACATGTTATCAAATAACAAGATTAACTTAATGGTTGCTCATCCGAGCATGAAGGAATTTCTGTTAAGTAAAGATCTCAGTGATAAGAGGGCTGGTTGGGTGACTAAGGTCATGGAGTATGACGTGGACATTAAGGTTACCAAGCTGGTCAGAGGAAAAGGGCTGTGCGAACAGCTTGCTGATGGTGTAATCAGCAAAAGGAACATGATTTAGAGGCTGTTCTATCAATGCAAGATCAAGAACAAACAGTTGTTTCAGCTCCTGTTGCTAATTGGGTGCAAGAAATGGTTCATTTCCTGCAAACCGGTGAGTGTCCTCAAGGTTTGGATAGAGCCAAATGAAGGTATTTCAGATTACAGTCCATACCTTATGTGCTCATTAACGACTTGTTGTTTAGGAAGGATTTTAATGGAGTATTGCTGAGATGCATTGGATCTAACCAAGTGGAGAAGGTGTTGCATGAGTTTCATGGAGGGTCAGCTGGAGGCCATTTCTCACCTAGAGCAACAGCTCTTAAGGTAATGAAAGGTGGCTATTATTGGCCCAGTTTGTTCAAAGATGCACACTCATGGGTCAGAAAATGCAAGGAATGTGCTCTGTTCACCGGAAAAGAAAAGCTGGCAGCCTTGCCTTTGCAGCCAATTCAGGTGGAACAACCCTTTATGAGGTGGGGTTTAGACTTTATTGGGGTTATAAACCCTTCATCCAGTGCTGGCCATAAGTGGGTTCTTACAGCCACTGATTATTTCACTAAGTGGACTAAAGTAGTCGCACTTAAAGAAGCTAATGAGTTTGCTGTTTTGAATTTTTATGAGGAGCTGGTCATCAGATTTGGGGTGCCTGAGTCCATCATTTCAGATAATGCCCTTGCTTTCATTGGTTCCAGAATTTTTGATTGGGCTGTGAGGAGTGGCATTTATCTCAATACGTCCTCAAATTACTATCCACAAGGCAATGGCCAAGCGGAATCTACAAACAAGAACCTGATCAAGATCATCAAGAAGACCATGGAGGGGAACCAGAGATCCTGGCACACACAGTTAAAGTTAGCACTATGGGCTAATAGAATCACTACCAAACGGTTAACAGGACATTTGCCTTTCATGTTAGTGTACGGCAAGGAAGCAAGGCTTCCTATTACACTTGAGTTACCAGCACTTGATTTGGTAGACCAGCTGGACATGCTAGAGGAAGGCCCTATGATGGTAAGGCTAGCTCAACTGGTTGAGCTTGAAGAAACTAGAAATGATGCTATGAGAAACATAAAGCATCATCAAGCCCAAATGAAAAGGTCTTTCGACAAAAGGGCTTCTCCAAGAACATTCCAGGAGGGTGACATAGTGCTGAAGTGGGATGTGCTGAAAAGCAAACCTGGGAAGCACTCCAAGTTCGACGCTTTTTGGAGTGGGCCATACATTGTTTCAGAATGCAAACAGCATAACGCTTTCCAGCTATCTAAGCTGGATGGTGACGTCGACCCAATCCCAGTCAATGGGATTCACCTCAAACATTGTTTCTGAGGTAGGATCTAGACTTGTTTGTACATATTTCATGAAGTTTCAGTTGTTGAATAAGTGCTGCTGCACAATAGATTAGTTGCAGATTTCTTTTCCCTAAGTGCGTTTCCGCACAGTTGTTAGTTTTCTTCAGTCTGGTTGGGAAGGGTTTGAAACTATTGTAATGTACTACAGCTGTATGAAAAGACAGCCATCATATGAAACAGTAAATGCATGTATTCACTGTCACACATCATCCCTGTCCTCATAGAGCTGTAATAAATCACAGCAGTTTGTAAAGGACATGTTCCTATTGGTTAGTCCCTCTAACTCATCAAGTAAATGCATATCCTCAGTAATAGTGATGTTATTCACCATCACTGACCATACCCATGCACTTGATGATTTAGAGGAGTTGATAGTTGAGGTTATTTGCAGAAAGAAAGGAAGTGTTTTCCAGTTTTTGTCAAGCATGTGTGACTCTATGCCCAATGGATAAGCTTCAGCCAACTGGTCTGATGTTTAGTAGGCAAACTAATAGCAGATGTCGCCAAATATGTAACATAGATTTCACTACTAGCTAAATCAAGCAGAGCTTTCCAGTTTTTTTAGAGGAAAAGAAGGTACATATTGCTGTTGTGTTAAACCCAAGTGCATTTGATACAAATTGATATGAAATTGTATTGTTGCATTCAGATATATTTCAGAACTTAAGAGATTGTACAAATCTTTTAAAAAACCAACAATATATATTGAATAAATAAGTGTATAGGTTCTCACACAAGCCGTGAGACTAACTGATTCAATTGCAAAATGAAAAGGACAAACTATACATTTATGAAAGACTAAAAAGCAAATAGCATGTGAGGTAGGGTGACTCGTCATTGCCTGAATGACGAGCCTTTAGACTGTTGCCGTGTCTTGTGTTGTCCTAGATCGTCGGCTTGCCCTCGCATCTAACCGCTGTCTCCTTGCTACCCCGTCATCTGCGTAAAATTTTGAAAAAACGATGTTAGAGCAATGGCGGGGCATCATACATCACATGATATGCACACATAAACATACAATTTGCATTTTCAAATGCACTGAACCAGTTAGCGTCACAAAAGCTTTTGAGAAAATCAAGAATATCGACTGCAAGCATGCATTTATTTTCTAACAAGTTTGTTTCATGTGCAGAGACAGATGTCATTATGTTTCTGTTTGACTCATTCAGTTACGTTATGAGTGGAAGAAATGTGGATCCCACAAGGGTCGAGCCCAGCTCAGTAACAACTCAGAAAAATAGATACAACTGTCAAGAGCTAACAGTCAAAGCAGGACAGCAAACCACAGAGGACAGCCAACAGTCAAAAGTCAAAAATAGGACAGCAGAGTATGAGAATGTTCAGAACAATGATCATCGGAACAACTGAAGATCATAAAGAATAGCCAATAGGCACGACAGGACAGCAATCATGTAATAGGTTTGGACAGCCTATAATGGTGAAGAGAGCAGCATAAGGTACAGCTAATGTAAATAAAGGAGCAACCATTCTCAGCACAAAACAGACCACAAGTTCCATGCTAGTGACATGGTTTGGATTTATTTGGGCAAAGGCCTTCATGGAAACTTAAGCTTCTACACTAGGGTCTATCATAAAAGTCTTCTCTGTGATAAATATTGACAGGTTACGCTTGTTCAAGCTCTCCATGTTAGATCAGGAAACAGGAAGATGGTGCTATCTCAGTAGATGGAGGTATGTTTCAGATCAAAGAGGCATCATTGAGTGTGAAAACAGGGAGGAGGTTGCTGTGAGGTTTCCAACAACTTCATCAAAACAAATAACCGCAGTCAAGCAACATTGTCCTTCTATTGAGAAGAAATCAAACAAACTTTAGATGCTTTAGAAAAATTTGAGTAGAAAATGAAAGAATTTAAGAAATTTGAGGCAAACATCTTGAGGAATTCTTATTAAGCACTTGCACATAAAGTGCTTTTGTCACGATTCCAAATCTATTTGGGATAATGATGTGTGGTAGAGCAAAATGCAAGCTGTGATCATGAAGGCAGTGTTACTGTCTAGGATGCATATACATGCCAGGCCAACCTGGAGTATGAAGAGCATAAAAAATGAGTATGGAGTGTAGATGTTTCAAGCACAGAACCTACAAAGCTTGTCCCCGACGGTAAATACAGTAGAAGGAAACTCTGAAAATGAATGAAATACTCAGAAAATGGCCAATTGTGCTTTCTGCCAGCAATTAGACATAGAAAATGCAATTTTCAGAGAAGATGCAAATGTTTCAAATACTTGCCAACAACAGAAGTAGGAATTCCATTCAAAGAAATACAGTTTTTGAGAGCAGCAAGGCATACTTGCCATTTTTCCAAGTTTTCTCAAAGCGTATTCACAGCCAAAAAGTAGCAGAAATGAAGGAAAAGAAAGTGTTTTAAACGCATTTCAAACTACATCCTTAGTTTTGTGATGAAATCGTGCCTCAGCACTGTCAAAAATAGCAAGAGTTTTTTTGCAATTTTTCAAACATGTGCTCAGAAATGTTCAAAAGTATGCCTTTATAACAGCAAATAGCCAGAAAATGCAAAGGATAAGGTCCAAATTATATAAAATGAGGAAGACAAGGTAGTTTCAAGTTTTATAACAGCCTTATCTGTCTTCTATCTTCATAGAAATGTAAAACCCTTGATCATGGCAAGTTGAAACTTGTTCACAGCCAGAAGAGATCAAATGCCACAGAATTTATGAACAACAAAAAATGGAATTTCAAGATCAGCTACAGCACAATGGAAAATACAAATCCAGAATAGCACCAAGGCATATATATCCTTTTTCCAAGTTTTGTGTTAAGGCTGTAGCTTGTTCATAGCCAAAGGGATGCAAAATCGACTCTATAGTGTTCGAATCTCAGAGAAAATGTAAGAAGTTTTAACTTTTTTCAAAAAAACAATGATCAGCAATGTCCAAAGTCGTGCTTTCTGACAGCAAGCAGCCAACAAAAATGCAAAATTTGTCAAGTTCTAGTATTCATAGAACCCTTTGAAAGAAGATCACCAGAAGGCAGTTTTCTTTTCCAAGTTTGCTACAGCCGGAAAGAGAAAAATGCAGAATAGGAAGAAAATGCAAGAGTTTTTTTTGCAGTTCTACAAACTCATTCCTCAGAAAATGACCAACATTGTGTCTTCTGACAGCGAACAGCAAGAGGAGGATGCATTTTTCTTTAAGTTTAATGCTACAAATGCCTAATTTTCATGAAAACGTGCCTCAACACTGACAGGAAATACAGTTTTTCAATAGCAGCAAGACAGAAGTTTTTTAGGTTTTCTGTTGAAACAACACACAGAATATACAGATATGTCGAAGTTGCAAAAGTTCATAAGGTTTGTTTCCATTATCTAAGCCCATGAAAAGCGACAACAGGATAAAAATGCAGTTTTCTTTCCAAGTTTGAACAGCAAACAAGAAAACACAGGAGTTTTAACTCATTGATGCATATATACAGAAATATGAAGGGTTTTTTTTTTATATATACTCAGCCAAACATATATACAAAAAATACCAAGCTCATGCCTTATAAGCAGCGATTTGCAAAGGAAAATACGATTTTCTTTTTAGAGTTTAACTTGATGCAATAGCAAGGAAAAATGAAGGTTTTTTCAACTCTTTGCAAACTACATCCTCAATTTTGTGATGAAATCGTGCCTCAGCACTGTCAAAACTACAAGTTTTCAGCTCATGGCAACAAAAAATCTTAGGAGATTGACGGCATCACACAGCCAGCTAACAACAGAGGGTCGGCCACTCAAAAAATGTCAGAAAGTCCATCATTTCACATACAACTCACGGCCAAAAATGCCCCAAAATCAACCAAAAATGCAGATAAAACCTCATAAAATAAAACTTACCTGAGAATCGACCAAGAACAGCTCTGCAATCGTCAAAAATGGTGCATTTTTGGCCTGCAAACCCTCATCACGGCGGCCAGCGAAGCTAAAGCGATAGAGGCAAATGATGAAATGAGATATTTTTCTTAGGCTTTCTGCCTTTTAGGTTGAATGACCTATTTCTTGCGTTTTTCTGAGTTTTAACTTTGATATGCAAATAATCTTTTTTCATCTTTTTGTGCCCGTGGTCATGACTTGGTAATAAGTCATCAAACCTAGGACAGTGGTCGTGGCATATTTTTTGCCTTTTTGTTTTCCTTTTCAAAGGCAAGTAAACTGTATTATGAGTCTGACAAGGTCGAATAGCATGTAATGTGCTAATTGCATGTCGGCTAGGAGATATAAGGTGAATAATGATGTATGTAAAACTTGATGTTACCGGGAATAACAAGGTGGTTTGAAAGTAAATTAATGGCATGGTGATGCATATGGAGGTATAAGGGTCATTGAAAATATATTGCTTCAAACCGTGTATAGGCATGATGCGAGATGATGTGATGTGTCGTGTTATTTTTCCTAGGAGGTATGGACATCCTTGTTATGTCATAATGCCATTTTCTGCATAGGTCTTATGATTATAAATTGTAAAACATTTACTAAGGTGGTGGAGTTATAAACCTCTTAGTTAAATGTTTATTAGATGCAGAAAATGTGTAATTATGTCTTTTATTGGGATATTTGTCTGTTATTTATGATACTGCAGGAGTTATGACACAGATCTGACGTATGTCAGAAAGCCACAGAGAGCATTTAAAGGCATGTTATGACATTTTCAGGTGCCTTTATGATTGCAGATGGCATCGTTTGACTTTTTCTGCATTGTGAGCACACTTTGGAGGACTTTAGAGAGATATTTTGTGGGCATTTATGAGATGCACGGAAATGGAGGTGGTGGATGTCTATCTATTTACAGCTGTTTAGGAAGTATATATCCTTCTTCCTTATTCATTTTTCAGAGGTTCTTGCTATTCACTACCCTGTATATTGTAATTTTCAGAGTTCTTTTGCAGAGGTGAACAGTTTTGTAACACATTTTTCAGAGATATATAGTGTTGTAACACTCTTTTGGCAGTAATAAGCAGTTCATACCTTCCTATTTCTTCTGATATTGTGTGTCCTCAGTGTTAGTACATATTCTTGTGATGTTTCTCTATCCTTGAAGCTGCCTTTCATGTTGGTGTCTTTATGCAGGGGTTTCTTTTATAATTTTTGCAGGTTGTGAGATGTGCAAGGGATAACAATCAGTTTGTGGGTAGTGAGAAAACCTCTTTCTCCTTAACAAGACTGCTGTTATTTACCCTTCTTACAAAACATTGATGCAAGGGTTATGAATTTTGCTAGGTTGTGTGAGGGTTCTTATTATTACTGGTTCTGAAGTGTGTCATTTCATGTGTATTTCCTGATGATCTTTTGGTGCATCACCTTAGATAGTAGGTTTCATTTTTATGTAATCTTTCTTACTCTTTTCTCTGCAAAGACCTTAGTATAAGTAGTTTAGGTGGAGTATCAGTAGGAAGCCGGCCTTCTCTGGAGGTTCTTTCCATCACAGGTGACCCACAGACTTGGAAAGATCCCATGTTTCTCCAGATTGCCAAGTTCTACAACTCAGCAAGGGTGCAAATCTGAGAGACAACAGTCATGTAAAAAGAAAAATTTCAAGATTGATAGCTATCTCTCATGTTCATCTGATCAATATACAAATTAACATTAAAAAATTAATTATTAATAAGAAAGTTGAATAGTTGCCTAATTCTTTATATTCTTTAGAGATGAAAAAAAACTAAATATCTAACTCTAAAATTTTCACATAAATATTTAGTTTATTTATAAAATAATGTTACATAATAAATAATATTAAATAAATATGAATGTTGTGATCATTAATATTATTAGGTCACATATTTTAGATATATTTATTTGAAAAATACCAAGAAATATCCATTTATCAATATATTTATCATACTAATTGGTATGTGTTGCATACACACCCCACCTTTGTTTTCCAGTTGGGGACCCCCCTTCAACTTTTCCTTCTCTCTTTGTTTTGTTGTTATCTTTTGTTTTCTCTTTTTTATTAAGTCCTAAGTTTCCACTTAGGCATTTTTTTCCCTTTTCAAAACAAGTGTTTTGAGTGTTTTTGTGAAAGTTATGGGAGTTCTCTAACTCTCAGGATCTCGGGCCTCAGTTCCAATTCTGGATTCGTGCTTTTTTTTTGGAATGTCCGATCAAGACTTTGGGCATCGATTGGATTTTCAAACTTTTCGACTTTGGTCCAAGAGTCTAGTTTCCTCTCGCATCTCTGCCCCCGACCTACAGCATTTATTGTGGTATGAGAAATTAAATACAAAGGTATTTAATCCAGGGGCTCGCTATTTCTTCCTCATTTTGAGCTTGTGTCTTCACGATTCTTGACTCTTTGAGCTCCCTAAAGCCAATTGCATCCAAATTGCAAGTATTAAAATATATTGGGTCGATTGAGCTGGAGATTTGGAAATTGAAGGTTGTTGTTCATGTTTTCTCATGTGAATTCCTCATCCCTAGCCACCATCGATTCCACATATAGGGGTTTTACCTAATCCTTGTCGTTGATTTTGGTTTTTGATTTCTTTTTCTCATTGTTGCTTTGTTTCGTTTTAGTTTAGGTTTTAATTCATTTTTTTAGGTTTTAATTTCATTTCTATTATTTTTTAAGCTTAGGGATTTCTTGTTTTTGCTTTCTACCTAGGTTTTTTTTCTGCCACAGGTTTCAATAAATGGACTCCCAAGTTGAAATCAAATCATGGCCTTGAATTTTCAAAAACTATCCATACCTTTAAAACTCCCCAAATAGATCCTTTTGGGACCTTGGATCTCACAAAGATAAATAGACTAGCAGAAAAGGGACCAAAAACTATTTGATATCTTGCTCCCCGCGACCACCTTAGGAAACATAGAAAAAATTGTTGGAGCAAAAAGTCCTTCTGGGACTTTGGGTCCCGAAAGGATCTTAAGACCCTGAAACTTTAGAACCCAAAGTCCTAAATTCCCCTGAGGCCTCATCTCCCGAAGAGATAATTGTTGGAAGACATAAATGACCCAAAAATCATCATTCTTCCACCAACCCGAGGCACAAGAAGAAAGTGATAGAGTCCTAGCAGGACCTCAAGCCCCAAGAGCACATTTGAACTTGGTCCAAAAGAATGAAATGGACCCAAAAACCTAAAAATTTCCAAAACACTTAAAATGATCAGAATTTTATGCAGTTTAGATTATATTTGGTTTTTACTCCCTCCTATGCCTCTTTTAGGTAAAATTAAATGTCAAAACTTGAAGTAGCTACCCAAGCAAGTGAGGAAACCATTTCAAACTCTGATAAGTCTATAGAAGACGTGGCCCAAGAGATTGTTTCTGTTGAGACTGTAGAGGAAGAAGAAGAAGCAAAATACTAAGAGAGAACCACCTGCAACCATGAAGTACAAATGTCAAGGCATCCCCAAAGTGTCTAAGTTCAAGAGTGAATTAGCAAACATCACAGACAAACATTGGACACATTAATTTGGTGCAATTTAATGCAAATGCCTTCTCACCAGATGCCACACCTCATTTTAAGAGGATAGATGCATTTGACCTAGCTCAAGTGGCAGGATTTCCCCAAGCTGTTCAATGTCCAAAGCTAATTCTTACACTTGCTCATCACTATGACCCAGACACCAAGAGATGTTTACATGTAAATGGAAACATGGTATTGGATATTACACCCCTTATGATTTGAGAAGATTTTGATCTTCCTTTGTATGGGCAAGTTAACCCTTTAACCATTACAAAATCTACAAAAGAATATGACACAGATGTGAATGGTTATAAGAAACATCTCAATAAGCATTTGTTGGCTACATAGAAGAAATATATAACAAAGATCCCAAGAAAGCTTACCAGAGAAAATTTTAAAGTGGAGGTTGGTGATCTGATAACCTTCCTCAATAGGGCATTTGGCAAGGAAGAGTCCAGGAATTACGAGACTTGGATGTTCTAATTGTTGATAACTGAGAGGGGGGGTGAATCAGTTATCCTAATTAATTCTTCTTCTGAACTTTCTTTTTAATCAATGCAACATTAATTCAAATAAGCAAACATTACCATGAAATGAAAAACACATGACACAGTATTTTTGACGTGGAAACCCGGTTAAGGGAGAAAACCACGGGGTGATTAACCCAAAGATTATTCTCTGTTAGAAGAATAAGGAATTACAAAATGGCACTTGCCAATTAGGGCTCACTACCCAAGCATACTGCTCACAAAGGAGGCACACTGCCTACAAGGAGACACACTGTCTACAAAAGAATGTTATACAATACTTGAACTGATTGGAAGCATCCACATATGCTGGAGTTCAGTTCCGGTTAGGCTCAGTACACTGATCTGCTGCACTTCATCTTTCCTCTTCTCTTTATTCTTCTTTCCTTTCACATACCGGATCCTTTTTGCTGCTTCTGCTTTGCTCTGCACTTATTCACTTATCACAACACATAACAACACATCTCTCAACTAAATTCATCCTATATATATCCGCACTAGTGATTTCATTATCTTTCTAGTCGGCACCCAGAATAGTCTATCTTCTCACAAACTCTATTCTATCGGCTGAATCCTTGCACATCAAGTAATGCGGATCAAGCATATACTTGTAGAAATCATTAATCATGTCGGCCAAACATAATCCATGTCTTCATAACCTTTACCACTGTCAAAAACACATCTGGAAAGCAATCTGATGTTCTGTCAGTCAGTTCTTCCTTTGTTCACACTGTTACTCAGGAATCCGGTACTCAACTGTTCATATCTTTTTCCTTGTCCATCACCGAAGGCTAAATCCTTGGAATCTATTACTCAAGGTAGTCCTCTTGACTTTCCCAAATCCGCACTTCATCAAGATACTTCCTCTGAGAGATCCGGACCTGTCTGTCGGACCTTGCCATATGCTCTGTTCTTGTTTACCGGACCTCAACAATCTTCATTCTGACTTCCAGTAGAGACACACCATGACTTGCGGATATGTGGGATGACCCTTGTTGCCATCAATGACAACAACCATGAATCCATATAGTGTCTCTTGCCAACAATCTCCCCCTTTGGCATTGATGGCAACACTTAGTGAAAAATGTCACTAAATGACTAAGTGTTTACACTATGCTCCCTCTTGACTGATGCTCTGTCTTTATATACATTTTCTGGAGCTCCCCCTTAGTTGGATTCCTCATTTTTCACTGCTCCTCACTCCCCCTTTGACATCAATGGCAAAGGGTAGGGTCCGCACACCAAAATTTTCAAAAATTTTACTATACTTAGCCGCATATTACATACTCACATAAACTGAAGAATGTCTGCAAAGGATGTCTTCAATTGGATCAGTTCTCTAGCCCAACTTTTCTTCATTCTATCCAAAATTGAAATGTGACCACTCAACAAAAATACAAAAGCTTCTGCCCTCTTGAGATCTGTCGGATCATTGGTTTGGGCGGTAGTCTGAGCATCACTTATGGCCTCATGCATGGTCTCTAACTTAGGGATAATAATCCTTCTAAGTTCTCCCATCCGGTTAGTTATATTCTTCCTTTCCTTCTCAAGGTTCTTTATTGCATTTGTGATTGCAATAGTTTGACATTCTTGATTTACTATGGAGGAAGAGAGAGGATCAAAACTTTGAGACAAACTTAGTAGTTTGTCCTGTTCCTCTTTTATTTTCTTCTCAATTTCTACTGTTGCTTTTGACCAGAAGATACAAAATTTGTAAATGTCACTACCATCCTTAAGAGCATTTTCTAGGCTCTTTATCCCAATACTCATATTTCTCCTATCCTGAGAGATTAATCCTAGTACCTCTGAGAATCTCTTATCCAAAAATTCCTTCCGGACCTTTTCTTCAGCTGATTTTTCTAGAGAATCAAAATGTGTACCAACACCGCTGACTAAGGTTTTGAGATTATCAGAAGAGGAGGCTGTGGGATCTTTCTGGACCGATGGCATAATCTTTTCAAGCACTCCGGAAGCAGCTTCTATCAACTCACAGTCTTCCATATGATACTTTAGTAGTTTTTCATTTGCCTTAGCATTTGCAAATGAAGCTATCTTCATTGTCTATACTGGAGAGAGGGAATCAAAATTGAATGGACCTTGTAGAAGCTCCGGTTCATCAATCTCTATTGTTTCTTTGCTCAAAAATTTTTGGACAGTTTGTGCAGTGTCTCTTGCTGGAGACAGATGTTTCTTCTCTTCTACAGTCTTGGAGCTATCCTTTGGAGTTTTCTCTCCTTCTACATTCTTACCACTATCAGTTGTGGTTTTCTTTGGTGAAGTCTTCTGACCTTCTGCAATCTTTGCACTATCACCTTCTTTTTCCTTCGCCGCTGCTTCTTTCTCTTGTAATTTCTCTTCTTCTTTGGATCTTGAGACTGTAGGGGAAACCGGAGGAGAGATGTTAGTCTGTTCAAGGGCCACTTCTTCCGGAGTAGAGGATTCCAAGTCCATGGCTGTTTCTACACTCAAGTCCTCTAAAATAGGAATATTGAACCTTTTGAATGTATTCCAGAGGATCTCTTCAGTGTCCTTGGCTACCTTGTCGGTCTCACCAAGCATAAGCTAATTCATCCTTGCTTTGCTCCTGAATTCATCCTTGCAGTCTTTGAACACCATGTTCATTGTCTTGTGATCAATTGAAGGATATAGCTGAATAGCTATCTGTTCCCTGATCTCAAGGTCTTTTGCCATGGCATTGGTCTTTCTCATTTCCAACTCCTTCTCTAGACTCTTAGGACTTAGAGAGATGATTTCAATAAAAGATTTATTGTAAATGTTCAGATACCTGATTGTAGTTTTCTGTAGGATCTTTTGGTCAGCCTCATTGTAGTCATCATAGAATTCAGCCATTGGTTGAAGGTTTCCATCCACAGTGATTGATTTGATGACACTCTCTAGAGACAGGGTGGGCTTTTCAACAAATTCCTCTGCCATTTCTTCCTGGTCTTGGCCTGTGGAGGGTTTACCGGATCCTTTCTTCTTCCACTTCTTTATTTCCTTTACTCCCTCATCTGATTCGGTTTCCTCTTCATCTCTTTGACTTGCATAAGCCCTTATGGCTTTTGTATTGGATCTTTTACCGGATGCCTGGACTTCCAGTTTTGAGCTTTTGGCTGTGGCAGGTGCAGATCTTTTTGATGATCTGGTCTGGGTGGAGGTTTCTATCGGAACACTTTCCTCACTTTTCTTTTCTGCCCTCTTCTTCTCTTTCTCAGCTTCTTCCTTCTTCTTCCTGTGAGCATCAAGTGCCTCCATTGAGATCCCAAGGCCTTGTGCTATATGTTCTACTTCTTTTCTAACCTTCCTCTTGATCTCTGGTTCTCTGAGTTCAACATGGATTTTTATACTCAGCTCCTCAAAGGTTCTGAACCTTTCTGCCTTTGGATCTTTAGGCTGACTTAGCATGTGTTGAACATGCAGCTCCACAATCTGTTCATCCACTTCATACCCCATGGGCATGATCCACACAGTTCTTGGTTCTACTACCTCGATTAGGCACTGATTTGTTTCTACCATAAAGCATACTGTGTCTTTGTACTTCTCAACAAGAGACTAGGGAATTCTTTCTCTTGCTTGCATCATGCTTTGAAAGTTTTTGAAATATCCCCATAGGGCTGTAGTTCTTGCTTTAGTATCTCCAAGTCCATGCAAATAATCTCTGATTTGGATGGCAACTGGTTTGTCATTCTGCCATATCCATCCACTGGATCCGGGAAGCTCATTCATGTAATAAAAGAATAGACAAAGGATCAAACTACCATACTTGAAGGAGTTCTTCTTGTCCTTCTTAATCTTCTGCAGATTTTCCAAAAGTTGGTTTAGAAGAAGCTCACATAAATCATAGTCTGCATTCTCTTTTAGCATTTGATAAGCTGTGTAAATTACAGTTTCTAGTACTAAATTTTCCCTACTGGAGTGATAAATCTTGTAACCAATTATCATAGATGCAAATTTGACATCCGGTTCAGTGATGTCTTCAATTGTCATAGCTCTCTTGTCAAATTTTGATCCGGTTGCATCACTAACTGTCTGATTTTTGACAGACTTGAGGATAGGTAATCCACCGGATGAGTGCAGACCGGTTACAACCCTAATTGCATCTTTGGTGATCTTGAAAGGCTTGTTCAACCATAGGAAATTGTCATGTACTCTACTCAGTACATACCGGACCCATTCATCTTCTTCAAAACAGGGGAAATGAATACACTGTGCAAAGTGCTTATCCCGGATGGCTTTATACTGAGGTTTAATCTCAAAGGAATTGTCTATCAACTATTTGTGATAGATATCCATCAACTTTGATTCTCCAAAGTCTTCAATATTCGCATGTATGTAAACCCTAATGTCCTCCGTATGCAATACACCATGCGGAACACTAGAGAAGGCTCTTAGGGGATCTACCTCCAAAGATTTGTATGGATGTTTCTTGAATGTGGAGCGAGGTCTATCAGAGATCTTAACTATATTTGGAGTAGCCATTTTTTAAAAGATTTGCAGTGAGATATTGAAAACAGAAAATACCTTATGCACCTTTGGTTATACGGAATGGTTGGATTGATTTCTGTATGTAATGACTTCTACAAGTGATCTTCGGTGAACTTGATGAATTTTGTTGCAGAGCTCCACTTTTTGCTTCTTCTTGAGTGCAGAATGAACAAGTGATTTATGAGAAATCCCTTTTATTGCTCCGCAAACCCTAATATCTGATTGTAATAAATGCTCGACCTACATTATTCCGATTTGCCTTATTCAGATGACTTGAAGAACCGGATCAGTCTTGATCTATGAACATCATGCGGATCTTCCAACCATGAACAAATCAAGATGACACATCACAAGGACATCCCAAACACTCTGTCCAATCCGCATGATAAGAAAATGCACTTCCGGATCTCTCCGGACCTTTTTGTAATCCTCTGTCATTCCAAAGCATCTCCTGGAACAGGTCTTACTTGATCGATCACAACTTCTTCATATCTTCATGCGGACCTCTAAAATCTTATCTGGATCATCTCAAGACTCATATCTACAAACCCTTTACTCCGCATCTTGTGCCACATCTGGCACCACTTGATTGGCTGGGGGAACCAGATTTTCTTTGTGTCTCCCCCTAAGCCAGAGCTCACCTTTTAATTTCTAGAAGGAATATCAGCACCAGAGTCTGGTGCGGATCCAACCTCTACATTCTCTAAACTTTTCTTCACCCAAATCTTGTTCATCTCATTCCTAACTTCATCCACATTCATCTTTTGTTTACCCTTGTCTTGATTCTGATTATACACCGGACCTCTTTTGTCTTGATTCTTGCTTCTGCAGACTTTTGCATTATGACCGAACCTATTACAGATTTGGCAAATAACATTTCTTTGCATATTTGACTGATAACCTCTTGATCTGCATTGATTAGCCATATGACCTACTCTATTGCATGCAAAGCATCTACCATTGAATGATTTGTTCATTTGCATATTTCTGCATTCATGAGACTTGTGTCCATACCTTTTGCAGTTAAAGCACTATCCAGAGAAGGATGAATTAGTTTGATTCATTCTCTTTCTACACTAATTAGCTTTGTGACCAAAAGGATTGCAACTGTGGCAGTATCCATTGAAGGATGGATATCTTTGAGCATTGGGCTGTCTTACCGGAGGTCTTCTAGGCCTGTTCCTTGGATTTTCTGATGCAAAATTCTTTTGACTGGATCCGGAGCTTTCTCCTTTCTCATATCCCAAACCATACTTATCATCTGCCCTCTTTTGACTTCCAAGAAGAACTTCAAGTTGAGCAGAACTTATCTTGAATTTCTCTTTATATTCATTTGCTCTTTGAAGATCTCTTTTGAGAGAGACAATTTGATCCTCAAGTTTTTCTTCATTATCTTTGGCATCTTCAAGATCAGATTCAAGATGTCTGATGATCCTATCCATCTGGTGGCAATCTTCTGATTTCTCTTTAAGAGATTGTCTTAGATTGTCTTCAGTTTTTCTTTTCTCTTCAATCTCTTGAGTAAACTTTATAACTCCTAATTCCATTTCATGTCTTACCATAATGACTTCTTTTGATAACTTTTCACATAACTTGGTTTTCTCAGTCAATTCTTCATTTGCATTACTTTCTTCACTTTGTCTTGCCAATTGTTGGAGCAGCTCCTTTCTCTTTTTCATAGAGAGACTTAATTTGTCCTTTAGTTCTCTCATGAATTCATCAGCCTGTTTGAGTCTTTCCTTTAATTCATTGACTTCAGAGTTTGACTGATCAAGATCCTCAAGGGCAGTCTTGAGTTGCTCCCTTAAACCATATGCATCCATTTGAACTCCCAGATCTTCCTCAAGCTGTTAGGCTCTATTAGGAGGAACTTAGCTCTGATACCAATTGTTGATAACTGAGAGGGGGGGTGAATCAGTTATCCTAATTAATTCTTCTTCTGAACTTTCTTTTTAATCAATGCAACATTAATTCAAACAAGCAAACATTACCATGAAATGAAAAACACATGACACAGTATTTTTGATGTGGAAACCCGGTTAAGGGAGAAAACCATGGGGTGATTAACCCAAAGATTATTCTCTGTTAGAAGAATAAGGAATTACAAAATGGCACTTGCCAATTAGGGCTCACTGCCCGAGTATACTGCTCACAAAGGAGGCACATTGCCTACAAGGAGACACACTGTCTACAAAAGAATGTTATACAATACTTGAACTGATTGGAAGCATCCACATATGCTGGAGTTCAGTTCTGGTTAGGCTCAGTACACTGATCTGTTGCACTTCATCTTTCCTCTTCTCTTTATTCTGCTTTCCTTTCACATACCGGATCCTTTTTGCTACTTCTACTTTGCTCTGCACTTATTCACTTATCACAACACATAACAACACATCTCTCAACTAAATTCATCCTATATATATATCCGCACTAGTGATTTCATTATCTTTCTAGTCGGCACCCGGAATAGTCTATCTTCTCACAAACTCTGTTTTGTCGGCTGAATCCTTGTACATCAAGTAATGCGGATCAAGCATATACTTGTAGAAATCATTAATCATGTCGGCCAAACATAATCCATGTCTTCATAACCTTTACCACTGTCAAAAACACATCCGGAAAGCAATCTGATGTTCTGTCAGTCAGTTCTTCCTCTGTTCACACTGTTACTCAGGAATCAGGTACTCAACTGTTCATATCTTTTTCCGTGTCCATCACCGGAGGCTAAATCCTTGGAATCTATTACTCAAGGTAGTCCTCTTGACTTTCTCAAATCTACACTTCACCAAGATACTTCCTCTGAGAGATCTGGACCTGTCTGTCGGACCTTGGCATATGCTCTGTTCTTGTTTACCGGACCTCAACAATCTTCATTCTGACTTCCGGTAGAGACACACCATGACTTGCGGATATGTGGGATGACCTTTGTTGCCATCAATGACAACAACCATGAATCCATATAGTGTCTCTTGCCAACACTAATTTAGTTACATTATTATTAAAGGGGAGATACAACTAGATTGGGGTGCAATGGTCTTAGATTGCATCCACCAGTAGATCATGTCAGCCACAAACACCAAGAAGTTTTACATGACATCCTACGTTGTGTACCTGGTAGCCAAAGTTGGTGATTTCTTGGTTTGACCATAGTGGGAGTAAGAGGAGAAGGACTGAGATAGAATAAAGTTTGGGATTTCTTCTATCAGTTGGAAATAAAAGACGCTGAGAAACATTTTAAAAGGGTTAATGATGCATTCTTATATGCAATAATCCTCCAACTCATAGGAGATATAGGATAGAGAATTTCAAATAAGGCTATAGAACTGGTGAGGGGATGGGGAGAATGGTTCATTCAATTCCCCAAATCTATATACATCAGGGTTACAGGTTTCAAGAGGGCGCCCTTTTTTTTTTCCTAGGCATTATAGTGAATGGCTATTTTTTATTGAATTCTCCCAACAAATAAGTGAGTACCTTAAATTATTTGGGAAACATAAAGTCGGAGTCAATTATCCATTCAACTTGGGTTTCTATGAGTGCCCATCTATACAAGTCGCCAAGACAATGTTAGAGGAGCTTGATGCCATGAATCTAAAATTGTATGAGGCAAGGAAGAACTTTGACTCTACTAGCAGACTTAATCAATTGTTTCCCACAATGGGGTTTGTGCACAAACACTCTCTTGAAGACTTATGGGCCAATTTCAAAGATGTTTTTGAAGGAAGGAAAATGAAGTATACAGGGCTAACTGCTTTCCATGATATACCTATAGAATTCTCAGATGATGGACACATTTTGGATCCAGTGTATCATTTAGACACTATGGACACTAAGGGCTTGGATCCAATTAATTGGTCTCAGAAGGAGGACATCTCCTTAAGGGAGATCAATGCAATGTTGCTACAATGCATCAATGAATGGTTGAATCTTAGACTGCAGAACTTCAAACCACCTCTGACAGAAGGTAAATGCAAGAGAAGGAAGGAGTCCCTTCATCAAAGCCAAAAATGTATAAAAGATAGAAGACTTCAGACGTAGGTTTGCCTTTAGTTTCTAAGCCCATAACATACCAAAAGAGTCCAAAATCCGCACCAAAGAAAATGAGGGACTCGATTGATATTGCTTCTCTTGAGCAGTTGACATCCATGTTAGGAGATGCTTTCAAAAAGACATCAATCACAAAGAAAATTGTAGATGTAGGATTTGTTGCTGGCTTGGGTGCTATTCCACAAGCACAAGTCATTCCACCAAGGATAGCTTTAGGACAAACTCCAAGAAAGGGAGATGAGACCTTGGACGAACAGGAGCAAACAGAACCACATAACCCTATGAAACAAGGAGAAGTACAATCAAATGAGCCTCCTATAATGAATGTTCATATTGATATCTTTGAGGGTGAAGAAGAAGACAAAGGCCAAGAAGATGAAGTTCAGGAGGAAGTTATTGAAGAGGATGCTCAATAAGAAGATGCAGAGCATCAATAGGAAGAGACTGTTGCAGATGAAGAAGATATAGAGCATCAAGAGTAGCAACAAGATATAGAGAGTGATTAGTTGGATATGCCTTCAACTTAGGAAGAGGCTACCCTTGAGGCTGTTATGGTGTAAAAAGTTCCCCTATGCATTTTTTACCTCTTAGTTTAGCTCCTAGGTCCCCTTGTTAATACTTTACATGTTAAATCCTCATCCCAAAGCAATTTCCCATGAAACCCATGTCAAATGGGGCTGAGGGGCCCATTTTAAACTTTAAGCATGAGAAAATTAGGTCCTTGGGACTTGGGCACCCATGCCCAAGTCTACCCTAATTTGCTAGGGTGGAAATTAAAGCATGTCATCTTGGGCCCTCTCCAAAAGTTTCCCTTTGTCGACCTTCTTGATTTAATTTATGAATGTTAGTAGGAAAGCATATTTAAATAGGTTTATGTACTCATTTATGCAATAGATGGATAACGCAGACTTGTGATATTGAGCCTAAGAGCATTCAAGACCTTCATTGTGTTTTAGAGTAGAATTGTGTTGTTATTGTGTTAGTTTGTTGCAAATTTGGCTTCATCAATCCATGTCCTCATGATTTAAAGGATCTTCATCTCCATGATGGCTTCACCTCTAAGGTGACATCTATTTGTGTTTCAACCATTTCATTTCATCAATGGATTTGGCCTCTATCCTCCTTGGGCATGCACTCTATCTAACAATGGTGTTGGAAGACTTGAATGTCTTTCTGAGGCTTGACTGAGGCAAGCTCCTAAACACAACAACCCCCAAACCCCTCTCTTTGTGTTTGTAGGTTACAGGTGCGAGAGTTGGAAAAGTATAGGTGTAGAGAAGCAATTTGAAGGATTAAGTTTTAGGATATGAAAGAATCTTACGAATATTATTCCCTCCTAGACTATTGTGCCCACCCCGTGGTTCTCCCAACAGGTTTGGCTCTGAACTTAGGATCAAGGTACAGTCTGTTAGATCTCTCTACTCAGAATCTATAGAATTTCTACCCTATTAGACTTGGGTGCCCGCCCTGTAGTCTGCTAGGGTTTCATTTTCAGAAACTCAACTTCTGGTATGTTTCTGATCCTTCCTAAGTGCTTTCATGTCTAGTTTTCTGCAGCATTTTGTCCATCTATATCTGATTACTTTATAATTAGGGTGTGATGCCTATTTGACCTAGGGTTTAATAAATCTCTCAATCTAATCTATTCTTTCCAGATCATTCCTGAGCACAAAATTTGTAGTTGAGTCCTCATCCATCTTTTAGTGACTTGGCTCAATTTTGTTCTTGAATATTATTGTGAAAGGATTGATACACTTTAACATCCTTCATCCCCTTATCTCCTTTTCATTAAATAAAGTGCACAAAAGAAAAACTAGCAGAAGTGTTGAATAAAGACGACCATCCTAGGAAAACCTGAACTCATACTTTTTCTGATGATGTGGACAAGGCACAACATCAAATGGAGGAGCATGTCTTGATTGTTGAAGAACAACATGAACTCATTAGAACTATTGAACAATAAGAGAAACATTTTGAAATAACGAAGTCCACTGAGGAGGAAGAGAAGATTGAAGAGGAAAAGAAGATTGAAGAGGAATAGAGGATTAAAGAGGAAGAAAAGACTGAAGAAAAGAAGGGCAATGATGAAGAGCAACAACAAGATGGAGAAATACTACAGAATCAACCTCCACCTCTTGTAATCCCCTCATGGTTAAATTTGAACCTGTAAAAGAGGAAAAAAATATTTGTTAAACCTTTAATCCTGTAGGATATGATGGTAGAACTAGACAAAAAGAATTCAAAGAAGAAGCCTAGGACCTTATCTTCTATCAAAGTTAATGAGCACATGGAAAGGATTGCAGAAATTGCAACTCCTATAGCTAAAAAAGATGACAGGGAACTCTTGGCTGGAGATAATTAGATTACAAGAGTAAGTATGGGTAAGCAGACCCAAGATGAATAAATAAACTCTTTGGATTCAGCAGTGGATGTAGTGAAGGAATGCAAAAAGATAAACAGGCTAATGATGAGCTGAAAATGCAACTGAGTCAAATGAGAACATTTGTCAAAGACTTGCTCACTCCAATCACTTACCATCAAGAAATCATAGACATGCCAGTTTTGATGTCTAAACAAGAGGTGGATGCCTTACAGGCCATGAAACAAAAATCAACTATGGTAGATAGGTGGGTGGCCAAATTTTGAATGAGGCTCTTGGTATTCTTGATGAGCATTACCCTTTCTATAGGAGAGCATGAGAAATAGAAGATAATTTAAGTTCTTTTATGGCAAAGGCTAATGAGAAAAAAGAGAAATTAGAGAAAAGCATGAAGTTGGTAAAAGAAATAAGGAGAATGAATAGAGAAGAATTGTTGAATTCCAACATTTTGGAGGATGAAGATCCAAATTTTTTGGAACATATAAGGATCTCCAAGTATAAGATTGATCAGTCTATCAAATATGCTCTTGGTTTACTATCCCTACAAAGGGAAATTTTTGAGTTCATGGAAATTTTTTAAGTCTTCATTAATGTAGTAGTTGACCCAGAGGTGTTTTTGCCTAACAAACATAGAATGTATACAAAGGAGAAAGTAAAGGAAGCATTCATGACTAAAATGTAGAACTTGTTGACTACCTTCAGGGTTAAATGAAGACATTTTGGATGAATTTGTAAAGGAAAATGCTCATTTCAAACTTGCAATTGTAGACCTCAGGAAGTTAGAAAAGAAATGTGAATAGGTCTCCAAGAAGTTTAATGTATTCAAGTTCAGAATGGAGTGGCTGGATGGGCCTGATGAGGAGCGACTTGAACTGCTTCTATCAAATTTTGTAGAGCATAAGCAAGGGAAATCTTCTAGGAGGGCATATACTTCCAATTAGTCTTATTTCTAGTTATAAGGAATGTTCTTTGTAAAGATTCTTTATTCAAATTCTTTGTAAAAAGGAATTCACTGTTTTATAAAGTGGACCCTACAAAACTTTAAGAGATTTCCTCTTTTCTAGGGCATCAAGATTTTTTTGCATGATATGTGGGTTGAAAAAGTCAAAATTAGATATGCATGCAGATATGCAATTCTTTAATTGGTGTTTCTTTCTTAATTGCATGTTTTGGTGGAGATAAAAACAAGGACAAAGCGCTACACGTGTTTTAAAAAGTGGTCTTCTTTTTGTTTTGAAAGTAGTTTGGTTTTTGGGGCACCTATATAAGTGAAGGACCTATTTTGTCAAAAGGGTCCACTAGTTGAAGAATTAGACTATCAATCCATACTTAGAATTTTCAAATTTTAGCAAGTTAGTTAGTTTTTACAACATTCTAGATTAGAGGAGATAGTTCTTTTGGAAACAGATCATGTAATTCTAGTGTCTTCTTGCTATATTTATAAATTGTACTCAATTTTAAAGAAGTTAATACAAGATGGTTGTCAATTCCTTTGGGTTTGACTTCATGCATCTAGTGTACTAGTGCTTTAAACTTCAATCTTTACTTCCATATTTGTTTGGGAAATTTTGAATCCGAGCTTAGATTATTAATTTTATTTCTGATATGGGTGTGAAATACAATAATAAAAATATAACTCATGTTATCTTATTGAAATCCTTTGAATCTTGCACTAGTGGTATGAATAATTGAGTTTATAACTAGTTTTAATACTACAATTAGTGAATTTCTTAGATAGATTTGTTAATATAAAGGCAGAAACATAAGTATTGCATCAATTTTTTATTGCATTCCTTATAATCTTTTTATCTTTGTTTAAAAACAACAGTAGAATATAAATTAAATCTGATCTTATTTGAACAATAAGAAAAACCAAGGCCTCTTGTTAAACTATCTACATTTACCCTGTGCTTACGCAACATAGTTGTGACCCAACTCCCTAGACCTTGGGATAGATGATCCTTTGGATCGGTTGTCCTTTCAGGAGAGGCAGGTTGAATCTCATCTTTCCTATGTTGCATGTGTGTTAAAGGGACCATCAATAGAACTAGCGCTAGAAAGAGGGCCCTTGAATTCACTTCATTAGAACTTCAAACTAGAGCACATAAATTCCTTTTGTCCTAAAAGATTTAGGAGAATTATGAGATCTTCACCTGGCAAAGTGGATTTCTTTGAGCTAGGGTTTCCTAATAAAGCTATAAGTGTAATATAGAGACATAACAATCAATCATTTGCCTCTTCATCAAACTAGCAACCCATAGCTAACCTGGTTATATCACCTGTCTTAAACCAATGGATTTTTTTTTCTATAGAAAATTCACCTTTAGGGAATGTGCCTAGAGGAATTCATGAGTTTTCCAGGAGCCTAAAAATGTTTTGTACAAAATACATTTAAGGGGAAAGTAAGACAATAGAAGAACACGTACAAGCTTTTAAAGATGCTACAATCTGATCATAGATAGCCCATCAAGACATAGTGTGTAGGTTGTTTCCCTATTCACTAGGAGACTTTTCATATAGTTTGTATCTAAGCCAACCCTCAAATTCAATATCTTCAAGGGATGACTTGGAAATTGTTAGATTTAGTGCTAACAACTGAGGAGGGGGGGTGAATTAGTTGTCCAAAACTTTCTTCCTTTTCAACACTTGCATTCACTTAGCATTATAACAATAAATCAAACATGAAACTTAATGCAATTAACCAAGAGCAGAAACACATCAACACATGAGACACCAAGATTTTGACATGGAAAACCCAGTTAAGGGAAAAACCACGGGGTGGCTAACCCAAGATATTATTCTCTGTTAGAAGAATAAAAAGAATAAGATGGCACATGCCAATTAGGGCTCACTGCCTGAGCACACTACTCACAAGAGGCTCACTACCTACAGGAGACACACTGTCTATAATAAATCAGTATTACATACTTGAACTGGTAAATAGCATCTTCACCATGCTTGAATCAGTTCCATTGAAGCCCAAATCCTTCTGCTCTTTCTTTTGCTCTTCTCCTTGCTACACCACACTCATCTCCACAAGTCACACTTTGAAATGACTTCGCAATCTCTTATTTATACATGACATCAACTTACGAACAACCATCTAAGTTAGAAAACATCCACAAGAACATCCGCAAGATGAATATCACATCTAGTCGGCCAGCCTGAGGAAGAACACCTTCATTCAGAAGTATATCTCCAATTTTGGGCTCCAACACTAATGCGGAATGACAACACAACCTCAACACAATCCAAGAACCTTCACAAGCTTGCCTGAATGACCAGGTACATCCATACTTCCTCTACTTACTAGAATCTCTTCTCTCCTGCATCCGGTGCCTCAAGAACACAGTCTGTCATGACTGTCACAAAGGAGTAGATTCTTTCGGACCTTCAAACCATGCATAAATTGAGATGACACATCAGAAGGACTTCCCCAACACTCCTTCCAATCCGCAGAACAGGACACTGTACTTCTGGACCTCACCGGACCTTTCTGTAACACTTTGTCACTCCTGAGCATCTCCCGGAACCGGTTCTACTTGATCGATCACAACTTCTTCATATCTTCATGTGGACCTCTCAAATCTTAACTGGAACCTCCTAAGACTCATGTCCACAAACCCTTTAATCTGCATCTTCTGATCCTCAACCTATCTTGAGCTATTTCCTTACTGTCATAACTATTCTTCACTGTTCCTGACTGAGATTAACTTTCTCAGTATCCTCAACAAATAACTCATCCAATCCTTATCACTGATGCAACAGAAGTATGTTGACATTAATGACAACACCAGTTAGGCCCATACTTGCAACAGAAACAACTTTCATTAACCAATTCAAAACGTATGTAGATCCAAGTATCTTATACCATCAGCTTACCACATGTAAAAAGGAACCAAATGAGCCCTTGATAATGTTTAACATGCTAGATCTCAGAGGTTGTACAAGAGATTATGTGCACCATATATAGTTAAAGAGGATGCAACCATTCAAGTCTATTTAAAAGAAATTGACCCTTTGACTAGCTTGTTCTTGAGAAGAACTCAAACCCTAGCAGATATAGGCACCTTGGTAAAACATACAAGTTACAACACCAGATTAATTCTTCCTAGGAGGGATTAAGGGATCTACGCCTTCTTTGGGATATCTAGGAGGACCAAATCAGCTACCTGCAATAAACAATGTTTTGGCTAGTAACATGCCATTGCTGAATTAAAAAATACTAAAAACATTGAACTTTCACACAACAAATGGGATGGAGAGTGACAAGTGCAAACATCAAAAATCTGCAGGTGTAGTTAGGAGACCATTACGGTCTCAAGAAGTACGTTTACGGATTTCATTAGGGTAAAAACATAGCATTCTCAATATAGAAAGAACAAAAGTTTAGATCTGAGAAGACAAGGGTTTCATGAACATGCAAGAAATGATGGTTTTAGAGATCACCGATGCCCTAGTTTGTTCTTTGATAATAGAAGGTTCGGTATTGGATCAAAGGCTTCAAGATCTACATCCTCTAATTCTTTTCATTCACAAAGGAATTGGTGTCAAGAGTGGGAGGGGTTTAATGCAAGATCTTATAGATTTGGAAAACTGAAGCATACTGGTCTTGCTGCTTGGCCTAAAACAACATTTCATAAAATTTGGATTAAAAAAAGAGGTGCTTACAGAAGGAGGATCTCAAGATCTTGAGGTAGAGATTAAAATTCCTAATGATTTAATTTTCCCACATGTGAAGGATTTAATTCAGAAAGCGATTATAGGTAAGATCTGGAACTTTTCTCCTAAGAAAGAAGATTTGAAATCATGGGTGAAATAAAACTAGGTCTCTATTACTGATCTCAGTGTTTTAGAGAAACTTTTGGGCTATTATGTTGTTATTTTCTCAAATAAAGAAGCTAGAGATAGTATCATGATGGATAAATCATGGTTCTTTCATGATATAGGGATTTCTTTGCAAGGATGGGAACCTTATTTTAATCCTTTGTCAGCTAATGCAAACTTTGTTCCATTCTAGGTTAGTCTTCATAATTTGCCATTGGAGTATAGGGATACCAAAATCATTCATTTATTGGTTGAGAAGATAGGTTTCTTTACCAAGCATGACTTGGTTAGTTTTGACAATCCTAAAATCCCAGTTTGGTTTTGCATGAACACATCTTTTACCCTTCCTAAATCTCTTCTTTTAAGATCTTCTAAAAGCTCCTGAATTCAGAAGTTGGTCTTTGAGGATCCTCAAACCATAGTTGAGTTTGAGCATGTCACTAGTAATCCTCCTAGCTTGGTTTGTGAGGATCCAAAAATTGAAAACAATACCATCCTCATTTATTTAAATAAGGCTAATGTGAACAATCAGGAGGAGCCTTCTTTGTGCATACTAAGTGATGTAAATACTGGATCTAAAGGCAGCCAGCCACATAATACTTTAGGTCCAAATTCTTCCCAACTAGATCTGGGGAAGTCTAGGTTTGAGAAGTGGGAACCCTCATTTAATTATTTGCTAATTCATGAACCTTCTGGGTCCATTGTTGTTCAACCCCTCAATATAAATGTTTTAGCCCATAATCAGGTAGTTTTGGGGAACATTCATGTAGAAGAAGGAGAATTTTTTGAGTTTAATAATCCATTACTCTTAGACTATTTAAACTTGACCTCTGATGTGAGGGATTTAGCTAATTTTGAGGAAGGTTCAACTGGTGAAGAGGGTTTATTAGGTAAAAATGAACTTTTCAATAATTTGTTGGCTTAACTGAATAAGTATTTGGAATTAAGAAATATTGTGGTGGATTCTGCTAGCATTCATACATATCAAGCATTAGAACTTTTGGAAGACAATTACTAGGAGGAAGAGGCTCAAGTGGAAGACATTGTAAGGGGGGAAATTAATTTAATAGAAAAAGTGGATCAATTTCCTTTGGAAGATGCAGAGAAATTGATTTTAGATGATCTACATAAAGTAGGAGCAGATCTTATTGAAAAAATAGCAGATGAGGTGCTTATTGAAGATCCATCCCTTGATTCTAATCTACCAAGTGCTATATCTCAAACTCCTTTGGAGGAAGATGCTAATCTTTCTACTCCAGTATCCAAAAGGGGAAGAAAAAGCAAATCGAAAAAAAATGAAGAGGAAATTCAGGCTAGAATCCAAACAACTCTAGATAGAGTGCTTCAAATAAAGAGAGGATGTTGTTCTCCTCAAAGGCAATGAGGATAATTTCTTGGAATGTTAGGGGCATTAATGTCCCTAAGAAAAGGCGCTTGATTAAGCATCAGTTAGATAACTCAGGAGCAAACAATATATTGTTACAAGAAATGAAATTCTCTACCCAACAAGCTGAGGATGTTTTTACTAAGTGGAAAAATTGGAATTTTCTCCATTCTGCTGTTGCAGGTGCTTCTGGTGGTTTAGTTATCCTTTGGGGAAAATCTAGGGTGGATGTATCTTAATGTTTTATTTCTACTAAATGGATGCTAGTCAGAGTATCTTTCTTTTTGGCTTTTTAATGTTTATGGGCCCTCTTCGACAGTAGGAAAGAAGGTTCTTTGGGACTCTTTAACAAGTGTTTTGTCAAATTTAAAGGAGGATAATTTAATCTTAGGGGGTGATTTCAATGTTATTTTAAATGTGGAGGACAAGTCTGGTGGTATAATCCCTCCTAGATGAAATTTATGTCTAATTTTTCAAGCTTCATTAATGTGAATTGCTTTTTATATCTTCTTCCTATAAATTATGGCAAATTTACTTGGACTAATAGGAGGACGAATTTTCTACTCATAGTAGAAAGGCTTGATAGATTTCTTCTTTTAGTGGATTAGCTTGATTCCAATGTTCAATTTCATTCCTTTATTCTACCTTTTTCAGGTTCAAATCATTATCCTTTTGCTTTAGAAGTGAATTCATTGATTTCTAGGAACTCTTTTAAGAAATCCTTCAAATTTGAAGCCATGTGGTTCATAGATGATAGTTTCTTCCCTTGCTTAATCAATGATGGTCCTCAGCACATTTTGTAGATGGGTACAAAATGTATCAACTTTGTAAAAAGTTGAATTGGTTGAAAAGATAAAATTATGGAATGGAGTAATACACATTTCAAGAATATCTTTGTTTAGAAATCCCATTTGGTGAATCTCCTTGTATCAATTAATATCCAGATTATTTAGTTTGGTGTGATTTAGGATCTTTTTGAACAACAGAAATCCCTTGAGCTAGAATTGGAAGAAATACTTGCTAGGGAAGAGATTTTTTAGAGGTAGAAATCCAAAAAAATTTGGTTGCGTGAGGGAGATAGGAATTTAAAATTTTTTCATGCTTCACTTAAAATAAGAAGGCAATAGAATTTGATACAGACAATAAAGTCGACAAAAGGTGAAATTTTGACTGAGCATTCTCTTATACAATCAGAGGCAATTAAGTTCTTTTCTAATCTTCCTTCAAATCATAATGGAGATCCTAATACTTCTTCTGTTAACACTATTCTTGATAGTATCCCTGAGCTGGTCTCAAAGGAAGATGATGAAATGTTGCTTCAAAAGTTCACTTTAGAAGAGTTTCTGGGAGTAGTTTTTTCCTTGGATCCAGACAAAACACCTGATCCAAATGGTTTTACACCTCTCTTTTTTAAAAAATGTTGGGACTTCTTGGGTAAAGACATATTCTTAGCTATTGAAGAATCTTGAAGAAATAAAACTATACTGAAAGAGTTGAACATTATTTTATTGCTTTGATCCCAAAGAATAATCCCCCTACTCATTTTCTGACTTTAGGCCAATTTATTTATGCAATACTCTTTATAAAAAAATTTCCAAACCAATTACTTTGAGGCTTGCTACTTTTATTCTAAAAATATTTTCTGAGGAGGAAGGGGGATTTGTACCTAGTAAAGAGACAACAGATGGGGCTATAGTCGCACATGAAGTCCTTCATTCTATACATTCTAATAATCTGTAGGCTATGATTTTGAAGTTAGATATGATGAAGGCTTATGACATATTTTCATGGAGTTTTCTCATGAAGGTTCTTTCTAAATTTAGATTTTCTAAAAAATGGTGTAAATGGGTCTATTCTTGCATTTCAAGGATCAGCTTTTCAGTTTTAATTAATGGTTCCCCTATTGGTTTCTTTCATTCTAGTCAAGAAGTCAGGCAAGGTGACCTGATTTCACCCTACCTCTTTATTCTTATGGCATAAGCATTAAGTAGATTTATTTCAGTTCAAAATAGCAATCATCTTTGGAGAGGTATTCAAATTCCTAGGCTCCCTTTTGTCATTACTCACACTCTTTTTGTTGATGACACTTTGTTGTTTGGTTTCCTTCGGTCTTAGAAGCCAGGTGTATTCGAAGGACAATTTCATTATGTCGTAGTGTTTCTGGTCAAGCTTTAAATCCAGCTAAATAAAAATCTTCTTCTTCAATACTAGTCCTTCAACCCAAACTCGTATTACTACTTTATTAGGTTTCAACATTCAGTATTTACCTTCACAATATCTTGGAGTTTCTCTTTTTAGTGGTGTGCATAAGAAGGATTTATAGTTAAAGGTTGTACATGCAATTCAAACCAGAGTAGCATCTTAGAAGGGCAAATGGCTTACTTTTGTAGGTAGAATAGCTCTAATCAAATCTGTGCTAATTTCTATTCCCATTTAGATGATGGTAGTTCTGTTATGTCAGAAAATGTCCCCTTGGGGGCTTTTCCCTCTTAAGGTTTAGCTCTTGGGTCCTTAGAATGTATTTAGAGCATCTTGCATGATAATTTTGAATCCTGATGAGAAAACCCTGAAGTCTTATGGCAAATAGGACCTAGGGGATGACATTTTGATGATCCCTAAACAAAAATGGGAGGGTGTACTTGGGCACTAGCACCCTAGTCCTGCTCTATTTTGGGTCTGTCCTAAATTTTAATGTCATTTTATGACCATTATTTAGGTCCTATGATGATATCTCAAGTTTGAATTACAAAATTCTTAGCGGGAATCTTTGTAGTTGCATATAAGCATGTTTAGATTTTCATTTAGAAACTAGAAGATGATTGCAAACTTTATGCATTTTTTGATTTCAAGATATTCATTGTTGCAAGAGCAGAGCATTGTTATTGTGTTTGTGATTGCAAATTTGGCTTCTTCTTCTCATGTGATTGGAGAGCCTTCATTTATGTGAGATCTACACTTCAAGGTGATATCTATTGTGTTTCCAATAATTTATCATTTGGATTTTGCCTCTATCCCACCAGGATATGCACTCTCATCTAACAATGGTGTTTGAAAAACTTGAATGTCTCTCCAGGGCTTGACCGAGGCAAGCCTCTAAACACCACAACCCCCTCCCACACTCGTTTGAGATTGCAGGTTACAGGTACCGAGTTTCAAGGAGTGGAGTTGCAAAAGGAGGTTGCAGACAACAAGAATTCAGGATATGAAAGAAAGAAGACAGAGTTTGACATTTTGGGACATGGGTGCTCCCATCATTGTCCTCCAAAATCATTGACATGGAAATGAAAGATATAGTACAGATCAATATCAAAAGGAGATCTTGATTCCGTGCAGAAAACACTACCTTGGACTAGGGCACTAGTCCTAGTGTCCCTGACTATTCCACATTCTGAACTTCAATAAATAGTGAGTTAATAATCTCTATCCTTCACCTTAGTGTGAAAGGATTTGTCGCAATTCATCAATTCACTTACTGCTTTGCTTATTTAGGGTTTTAAGAGTAATTGAGCATTAAATTCATATATTGTTTGATACATCTAAGCTTCTGAATCATTCTAGGAGGTAGCCAACCTAATAAGTAAATTCTCTCACTTAGTGGAGATTCAATTCGGTTGATATGCCCTTGAATGTTTGGTGAGAAGGGAGGATTTGCCTTTGAAACCCAAACAAAACCAATTCCCCATTTTTCCCCCTAAACATTTTGGTGAACCCGTGTTTTTGAATTGTTGCACCTTGCTGAATGTTGTTTGATAGATTTGCATTCATTCATCTTACTGCATTTGAAAAATTACAAAAAAAATTGAAAAAATTGCAAAATTTGAAAAAATTGACATCTTAAGCTTGCATTTTAACATAATTTGAATTAATTGGCATTTAATTTCATTAAATTTCTATTATTTTCATTAGATCTGATTTAAATTACAGAAATTCATTATTTAGTATTCATTTGCATTGCATTTTCATGCTTAAATTGTAAAAAAATTGTGCATATTGCATAAAAACCTAGTTTTGCATAAACTAAGGTTTGTAGTCAAAATCTTGTTTCAGATTTACTACCCTTTTCAAACACTCATTAGGACTTATTTCTAATTGTAGTGTTACATCATAGTGGCTTTCTTGCAAAATTTCATGTCTAGGGTTTGAAAACCTTGCATTTGCACTATATTTGGCCTTATCATCTCTCTAGAATTGCATTACAAGCGTGTTGTGAGGGATTTTCTGCATTACTTGACAAAATTAGGGTTATAATCTATTGCCCCTCCTAAAATTCCTTACAACACCCTTTCTATTAGCCATTTACATTGAAAATTGGTAAAAATTTGCACATTTTAGGTGTATTTTCTAGGTTTTGACTTGTCATCACTCTAGACTTGCATCAAAGGCAGGTTGTGAAGGATATTGTTGCATCATTGGGATGTTCTTAGGCATATTATTTTCTTTCCCTCTTTAAATTCTTCACAACACCTCTTCTTTCATTCATTTGCATTGAAAAAATTTAAAAAATCTAGCATTTTAGGTCACATTCATACATAGTTTTGCATTCATATACCATGGATTCTCTTTGTCATTCATCTTTTGAAGATTTATTTGAGTACATTATGAACTTTGATAACTTTTATAAATTCACTGATAAACATTCTCAAGTCTTGCACCAAATAGCATACATCTATGGTATTGACATGTCCCTAAGCACTACATGTGATATCCTTCTAACAATAGCCTACTTTGAAAGCTTTCTCACTATCGTGGGTGTTTTCCCTTCAATCATGGAAAATCTCACTAATTTCATTTCTAAAAACAACCATGGGGAAAGTAGTAGTGAAAATATCATTCCCTCTCTCCATTCATTTCATGATGACATAATGGACATTCTTTCTGAGACCTATGAGAATGATATAGCACTAGGTGATTCATCTAATAAAGAGACTTGTCCCAACATAACCCCACTTGGTGAGGATACTTTGGAAAACGAAGAAGACATCATGGACATATTCCTTAACACTACTCTGCCATCCCTTCTTGCTCTCCCTGGCCAGGATGATGCATTGGATGATGTAGATTCCCTTTGCAAACATTTGCTTCAACCTACTGAAACTAAAAATTTACCAACTGATGTTCAAGAACTTCTCCACTACATTTTAAACAAAGAAATAGATCATGCACCTTTACTTGAACCCTCACATACCTTGGAAAACAATGAAAACTCACACAACATTGAAGAACAAATTACTCCTCACAACCAAGGTATTCCAACACCCTATGTACGGACTGACATGGGCACTTTTCGAGTTCCTTCACAACCTCACTCAATGGAAATGGGTATTATAAAAGCTCCTACATTACCCTATTTAATGGAAATTGAAAACCATGATTTCCCCTCTCTACCATCATTAATAAACACCTTTCCTACAAGGATAACCTCACAAACTCATGAAAATGTGGAAGAGAGAAGAAGAGATAAAGCTTTAATAATTAAAGTAAAGATCAAGATCCATAGCAACCGCTAGCTTGGTTTTCCCTATAGGTAAGTATTCCTAACCATTTACCTCCATGTTGTGTTCCCCTCGTGATGTGTTATGTGTTGTTTAGGCCTCCTAGAATGACCCTTGATACTTTTGTAAGGTCAAGGATATTGGGAGACCGCCTCTATTGTGACCCTTCTTCTATTTGTATCATCATTCTTCTATATTGCCTCTCCTCTATTTTCATTGTTGTGTATTGAGTCTTATGGACATAGTGTTGCGGTTGGTGACTTGGGGGCACCCTCATACGTGACTATCCCTAAGACACTTGTTTCTCCTCTCTTGATTTATTGTTTACCTTCCTCTAGTGGTTCTATCTAGCTGGTAGATGACAAAAAACTTATTATACATATACAGACCTAGTGTCCCTTCAGTGAGAAATAAAAAATGGACCTAGTCCATACATGACAATGGGGTTGATATATATTATCCGACGCTTGGCTAGTAGAATCGTGCTCCATGTGCTATCTTGATGTTGTCTTATCGCACTTACAAAACATAACAATATTGCTACTACGTGCACTTTGTCTATGGGTATGTGCAGGATCATGATGGGCCAAACTATACCTCTAAGTGGCAATGAAAATACAGAAAATTAGAATTTATCAAGTTCATGTGAAAATTTGAATGGATTATCTACACAATTTGAAAAAGATGTAAGAACGAAATTTGTAGAGAATTGAATCTAGTTTATAGGCTACTATTTTTTTTAAAAAAAACTAAATTTACTTAGTGAAAATTGAATATTTCAAAGAACAACTATTAAATTTTTTAGAAAAAAATAAAAAGTGGGTGTCTGTCCAGCCAACCTAACTATGAGTAAAAATATATATATTTTTTTGAAAGTTTCAAAATAAGTAGAGGACTCAAGTCAGGATGTGACGCATATTTATTTGAAATTTTTTTCCAATAAAATAATTAGTTATGATTTTTTTACTGTAACTTTTTTTAAAAAATAAAAAAGTAATTTTCCAACCAACCTAGCTCGATTAAAAAAAATTGAAATTCAAATTTTTTTTCTAACCTATAGCCAAAAAAGCATAGAGTGTGACGCAGGTTTCGGATCTCAAAAAGGTGAAATGGTTTGAAAGTTATGGATGTTTTTCAATCAGTGTGTCCATCAGGATTTCAGACACACGGTATATAGAAAATTATTAATAATTATTTAATAAAATGATAACCAAACAAATCTTATATTTTTAGAAAGCTAACAATTTTTTCTATAAACCCTTTTTGTTTTATCAATTTTGCATAAAAAAAGTCGTCAGCACGAAGGGTGAAGTTCGAAGAAGAGACTGAAACATGAAAACACATTAGAATCCATAAAAAGTCAACAACCAAAACAGATATCCGTCTTGCTTTGTACCAAAGCAAGACGGATATCCATTTTGCTTCGGTAAAAGCAACTCAAAATGGATATCTGTTTCCAAAATGGATATCCGTTCTGAAAACGGGTATCCGTTTCCTTGATCTATGAAAAATTTTGTACCATTGGTTTTGGATGAAGAGAAGCAACATATTTGAAACATCGAGGCAATAATACAAGAAGTTAAAGTTAGTTGGTCATTTATAGGTGTATCTATTGTTTCATATCACATTACACATAGAATTCTAATTAACAATCTAGTTTCCTCATTTGGGGGAACATTTTTTTATCCGTTTCTAATGGAATATTTAGTTAAAAATTGGTGGCTCCTTGTGAAAAGTATGGGCTCTTATCAAGTACGCATAACCAAGAAGGTTGATATCCATTTTTCTTACATGTTTGTTGATCACATCTTATGAAACGGATGTTGCTTGGTGATAGTTCTAGGTTTAGTGAACAATATTCTCAAGCTTATTGCAATTTTTACACTTGTGAGCAAATTTGGTACCAAATCCTTTCACCTTTTCAATTAATCCTGATAATGTCATCTCACTCCATACAAATCAAACCAACATTAGGACCATGTGAATGAGATTAAGGATAGCCTTGAAATATGAATCTTTGTACTGTTGACTATCGTTTTAGCATGACAATCCTTTAGGATCATTGTACCCAGGTGCAACAATCCTTCAATCTTCTTTTATTTATATTTCTTTCCTCTTCATACACAAGATTCTCATGCCTTGTAGTCATGACAATCCACAAATCACCTAACTGTCCTTAGTGAGACTATATCTTATTTTGACAGTGATAGTCATCGTCCATTCACAACTCTCCTCTTTAACATAGATACCCTTTGCACATGTTTTGACTTCATGATTTTCCTTTTGTATGTTGTATTATGGTATGAAAATACTATGGCCCCTTCTTCATCCTCTTGTATAATGAAATTGAAGGTCGACACTTACGGTTACTCTTCTTTATTACTTGGTGATAATGAATCCCTAAGCTCATTTTTTATTGTCTTGAAGCCAAATTTACCACTGTTGAGACAGTCAGAGTTGATTCTTGATCATGAATATTGCGAATTACTTCAAATATCCATGGACAATTTCAATTGTGTTTCTTAAGACACCCATGCCTTGACTATCCCTTGATGTTGGTCATGATTGTGCTTGGATGGCACAATAGTTCATAGTTAGATTTTTGCCACTAAAGTTTTCCTTTGACAAAGTCATATTTGTAGTCCACCTTTTGATGATGTTCAAACAATATAAATACTTATTCTTAACATAAGCAATACATTTCTCACAAATACCAATGCATTCTACTCATAAGGTTCATGGCACCATGCCTATAGGTATGATAGTCAGCAGTGTACTATTATGGCAGCCTATGGTTGGTTTGACAATTTATAATAGTGATCATGCCTAACAGTCCTTATCGTTATTGTCATAATATATTTTATATTTGAGGCCTTGTCTACAACATACAAAGTTTACCTTTCTCACCCATACCTTCAGTATATAAAGGACATTGATTGGGAATTTTTAATTTCCACTCAGTCAGTGCAATCTAGGAGAGGATAGATTGTCTAAAGTTGTAATCTATTTCCATTTACACTTGCCATAACTATAAATGCTTAGTGTTTATTCTCAACCCCGGTATATGAATAAAATGTGACCTATTGTTCTAATAGGCCTATAGGGACAAAGAGGTGATAAAGCCTTTAAGTTTAAACATGACATGGTTTTGATAACTTCCCATAGTAGTAAGGTCCTGGATGACAATCCTTTGATGCACCTAATTGTAATAGGTGTTATGATAGTCCTTGGTATCTTTTCATTTCTTTCTTGAATGGCCTACAAATAAGACATAAGACCTTTTAGATCCTTCATAAATAAGAATTCTCATACATAACATTTAAACTTAAACTCCCTAAACATCCATCAATCCATCCATTAATATCAAAATGCCATGAATATCCTATGATCAACCATTCTAATTCCTAGGATAGTCATATATTGCAATTTTGCTTCTCTATACTAAAATAGCCCAAGGAATATCTACCCTTGAATTTGTATTTTAACAATCTAATGTCTTTATGAATAACATTGAGCCTTCTTTTGGGACAACATTTTTGCCTTTAGAAGCTCCTCATTTGATGATAGCCTAAAATAGAATAAGTGGATAGTCATAACATTTTAGCATAATGGGAAAACCCTAAAGTGTGATAAAGTCTATACATTATCTATTCCCATCCATGTCACGAAGCAACTATTCAAATGCTAGGCCAACATGATTTAAACAATCATAAGGGCCAACAATCCACTCCAAATGCATGGGAAAAGGACAACTCTTGGATCCCATATTAATCATGTTCACATGGCTACTAGCATCTTCAAGTGAGTCAATACAAAAATTGAAAGCCTCAAACTCATACAATTCAGAAAAATATACCTAATTATAAATTTGATATGCATGAATAAGGAAGTCCTCATGCAATACAAACTAAAATGTGTCATATTTAGACATGTCATCAAGTTGAACTACATCATGTTGAGACTCGTGTTTACTTAAGCATTACAAGTCACTTACCTGTTTGCATGCTTCAAAGTTCCAAAAAAAGGACTCAACTTTAGGTGTAGCAGAGTCCTCATCAATGACTGATTTACATGGCCTTCAACAAACTAAAATTATATATCATCTTTATGCTTATATGGAGGCTATATCATCTTTACAATTGTATGTCCAGGCTCTTTAGGAGTCTTCACAAATGTGTCCAAAGTAAGATTACTCAAATCAAATAATGGCTTATATCCAGAGCTTTATTAAGTTGATACCTAGGTGGATTAGTGTGTAAACATTCAAATTAGATGGTAATTCACAAGTTTATAGAATAATAAAATGAATCCCTAGTCTAGAATCCAAATGTACATAATAAAATAGATATCTGTTTTGTAGTAGCGATATGGACATTGCAGTGTCCGTTGGCAAAGAATTGGGATTTACTTAAATTTGCTTGTTCATGCTTCTCACAGGACGTCACCTCCCCTACCCATCCAGCTCTATAGAAGAAAAGAGACAACAAATGATCAAGAGGGATCACCAATTAGTGGTAAGTGATTGATTACTTATGTCATGTTATATATTTTGAATATTAAATTCTATATTAATGTGCACGTTGTTTGATTGTATTAATAGGTGGAAATTCAAAAATCTCTATCGAGGAGGTCTAGTCGATGAGCGATAGAGGATGAGTCATTGACTGGTTCACTATCTTCATGGCCTAGCAAGAGCCATAGATTATTTGATAGCAATCCATAGGAGATTTGATTTTGGGATATTTTGTTACATATGCCTATTTGGCTTTGTAAACATACTTTTGTATGTTATTGATGTATATCATTGTATATACCCATATGGTTTTATTTGTACATGCCTATATGGCTTGATATATACACTATACAAATTATTTTCATGACATTATGCATATATGTATATATAAGATCCTAATTTGGCACAAGTAGGGAGAATGCTTGCAAAGGTTATATAATTTGGTTTTAAACGTTCCAATTGTATTTGCTTCAAAGTTTCTAAAGCCTTTTCAAAAAATCCATTTTGTGCATATCTTGCAATCATTGCATTCCATGAGATAGCATCTCTTTGAGGTGTCATGCCAAACTGTTCACATGCCTTGTCTATGCTTCCACACTTTGGATTTACACCCGCCAATTGCATTTTCTTAACATTTCCTTTCAATCCTTATCAAAAATTCCGTTTTGTGCACATATTGCAATCATTGCATTCCTTCATTTACAACACATGATTAAATAAGAAGATGCATATTTACAACACTTAAGAATATTTAGTAGTGTTGCTCATGTCACCAATACTATGTTTACATCTTCACATACATGGCTTACAACATGTGACAATATGAAGTGATGAAGAAACTTGTTATTTTGATGTATTTCAACTCCAAACTTGCGCCTAGAAGTAAAGGCGCTAATCCTTGATCAAACTAACCTAAAAGTGCGCCTTGGTACTTAGGGCGCTAGATTATGATTTATCAACCTAAAATGTGCGCCTAAGGCTAGATATTGAATTGGAAGGATAAAATGCATCATCAAAGGAGTTTATAGTTATTGAAGGCATCAAATGATGACTTGGGCGCACATCTACCTCTCTACACCATCAAATGTGCACCTAGATTAGTGAGGCACCACTTCATATCTCTATGACTTTGGATATGCGCCTTGATAATGAATTGATCTTGCAAGTTGAGGTTGTCTCCACAAGTTGAAAGAATGTCCAAAGAATACAAGGTGCCAATTATTGAACAAACAACCTAGAATGAGTGCCTTACTATTTGAGTTGCTAGTTCATGCTTCTAGAACACCAAAAGTGTGCCTAGATGTTGAGGTGCTAGCTCTTGCTCAAGCAACCTTGAAAGTGCGCTTTGACAAGGAGGTTAAAATGTATTATCAAAGGATTAAGTTGAATCAAGGAATCATCATTGAAGACAAGTAAAACATGATTGTGAATGAGGTGCACTTTTCATTATCTCCAACCTCACAATTGTGCCTTCCCTTGGAAGCTCATATTGTGCCTAAAGGAATGGTACTAAGATAACATCCATGTCAATGATTGAGAATGTGTCAACTAGAACAATATTTTTTGTTTTTCTCATCGTGGCGTCGAACGGACTACGCCAACGCGTCGGGGTGGGTGGGTAAATGCTAGTAGAGGTCTCGTTTTGTGCGCCAAGCGTCCCAATCATTCTGGGCAAGAGGCTACCCGCAAAGTCCCTTAAGATCCCTGAGACCAAAAATGCGCCAAACTTTGACGAAGCAATTCTTAGAATTCATGATAGCTGGGAATGTTGTGTTTGGACCTACAGGTGTACGTGGGGTCCGTCGACAATAACCTCTCTCATTTTTGGTCAACTCCATTCCGTTTGACCGTGCCGAAATCAAACGCATTGTTGCAAAATGCTTCAATTTGATGCAGTGGAAAGGTGCTCGGTGTGACATTTTTCATTCCATAGCTCGTGGGGTCGAACGGATTGCGCCAATGCGTCGGGGTGGGCGGGTAAATGCCAGTGGAGGTCTCATTTCATCCGCCAAGCATCCCAGTCATTCCGGGCAAGAGGCTACTGGCAAAGTCCCTTAAGATCCCTGAGACCAAAAATGCGCCAAACTTTGATGGAGGAGTTCTCAAAATTTGTGACAGCTGGGAATGTCGAGTTTGGACCTACAGGTGCACATGGGGTCCATCGACAATAACCTCTCTCGTTTTTGGTCAACTCCATTCCGTTTGACCGTGCCGAAATCAAACGCATTGTTGCAAAATGCTTCAATTTGATGCAGTGGAAAGGTGCTAGGTGTGACATTGTTCATTCCATAGCTCATGGGGTCGAATGGACTGCGCCAACGCGTCGGGGTGGGTGGGTAAATGCCAGTGGAGGTCTCGTTTCGTGCGCCAAGCGTCCCAGTCGTTCCGAGCAAGAGGCTACCAGCAAAGTCCCTTAAGATCCCTGAGACCAAAAATGCGCCAAACTTTGACAGAGCAGTTCTCAGAATTCGTGACAGCTGGGAATGTTGTGTTTGGACCTACAGGTGTACGTGGGGTCCGTCGATAATAACCTCTCTCATTTTTGGTCAACTCCATTCTGTTTGACCGTGCCGAAATCAAACGCATTGTTGCAAAATGCTTCAATTTGATGCAGTGGAAAGGTGCTAGGTGTGACATTTTTCATTCCATAGCTCGTGGAGTCGAACGGACTATGCCAACGCGTCGGGGTGGGCGGGTAAATGCCAGTGGAGGTCTCGTTTCGTGCACCAAGCATCCCAGTCCTTCCGGGCAAGAGGCTACCGGCAAAGTCCCTTAAGATCCCTGAGACCAAGAATGCGCCAAACTTTGACGGAGCAGTTCTCAAAATTGGTGACAGCTGGGAATGTTGTGTTTGGACCTATAGGTGCACGTGAGGTCCGTCGACAATAACCTCTCTCATTTTTTGTCAACTCCATTCCGTTTGACCGTGCCGAAATCAAACGCATTGTTGCAAAATGCTTCAATTTGATGCAGTGGAAAGGTGCTAGGTGTGACATTTTTCATTCCATAGCTCGTGGGGTCGAACGGACTGTGCCAACGAGTTGGGGTGGGCAAGTAAATGCCAGTGGAGGTCTCATTTTGTGCACCAAGCGTCCCAGTCGTTTTGAGCTGTAAGCTATCGACAAAGTCAAAAGTTGCTAGGATCAAAATTTTGCATTCTATAGGTCCTGGGGCTAAACAGATTGTGCCAACACGTCAGGGTGGGCGAGTAAATGCTAGGGGAGGTCTCATTTTATGTGCCAAGGCTACCAATCCTTCTAAGTTGTAAGCTACCAACAAAGTGACTTTATCAGTAGCTTATAGCTTGGAATGACTGCGATGCTTTGCACACAAAACGAGACCTCCCCTAGCATTTACCCGCCCACCCCGACGTTTTGGCGTAATCCGTTCGACCCCAGGACCTGTGGAATGCAAAATTTCAATCCTAGCAACTTTTGACTTTGTCGGTAGCCTCTTGCTCGAAATGACTGGCAAGCTTGGCGCACAAAACGAGACCTCCACTAGCATTTACCCGCTCAACCCGACGCGTTGGCGCAGTCCGTTCGACCCCATGAGCTATGGAATGAAAAATGTCACACCTAGCACCTATCCACTGCATCAAATTGAAGCATTTTGCAACAATGCGTTTGATTTCGGCACGGTCAAACAGAATGGAGTTGACCAAAAATGAGAGAGGTTATTGTCAACGGACCCCACATGCACCTGTAGGTCCAAACACAACATTCCCAGCTATCATGAATTCTAAGAACTGCTCCGTCAAAGTTTGGCGCATTTTTGGTCTCAGGGATCTTAAGGGACTTTGCCGGTAGCCTCTTGCCCGGAAGGACTGGGATGTTTGGTGCATGAAACAAGACCTCCACTGGCATTTACCTGCCCACCCCGACGCGTCGGCACAATCCGTTCGATCTCCGAGCTATGGAATGAAAAATGTCACACCTAGCACCTTTCCACTGCATCAAATTGAAGCATTTTGCAACAATGCGTTTGATTTCGGCACGGTCAAACGGAATGGAGTTGACCAAAAATGAGAGAGGTTATTATTGACGGACCCCACATGCACCTATAGGTCCAAACACAACATTCCCAGCTATCACGAATTTTGAGGACTGTTCCGTCAAAGTTTGGCGCATTTTTGGTCTCAGGGATCTTAAGGGACTTTGCCGGTAGCCTCTTGCCCGGAAGGATTGGGACGCTTGGCACATGGAATGAGACCTCCAATAGCATTTACTCGCCCACCCCGACACGTTGGTGTAGTCCGTTTAACCCCATGAGCTATGGAATGAAAAATGTCACATCTAGCACCTTTCCACTGCATCAAATTGAAGCATTTTGCAACAATGCATTTGATTTCGGCACGGTCAAACGGAATGGAGTTGACCAAAAATGAGAGAGGTTATTCTCGACAGACCCCACGTGCACCTGTAGGTCCAAACACAACATTCCCAGCTATCACGAATTCCAAGAACTGCTCCGTCAAAGTTTGGTGCATTTTTGGTCTTAGGGATCTTAAGGGACTTTGCTGGTAGCCTCTTGCCTGGAACGACTAAGATGGTTGGCACACAAAACGAGACCTCCATTGGCATTTACCCGCCCACCCCGATGCGTTGGCGTAGTCTGTTCAACCCCATGAGCTATGGAATGAAAAATGTCACACCTAGCACCTTTCCACTGCATCAAATTGAAGCATTTTGCAACAATGCATTTGATTTCGGCATGGTCAAATGGAATGGAGTTGACCAAAAACGAGAGAGGTTATTGTCGACGGACCCCACGTGCACTTGTAGGTCCAAACACAACATTCCTAGTTGTTATGAATTCTGAGAACTGCTCCGTCAAAGTTTGGCGCATTTTTGGTCTCATGGATCTTAAGGGACTTTGTCGGTAGCCCCTTGCCCGGTATGACTGGGACTCTTGGCGCACAAAATGAGACCTCCATTGGCATTTACTCGCCCACCCCGACGCGTTGGTGCAGTCCGTTCGACCCCACAAGCTATGGAATGAAAAATGTCACACCTAGCACCTTTCCACTGCATCAAATTGAAGCATTTTGCAACAATGCGTTTGATTTCGGCACGGTCAAACGGAATGGAGTTGACCAAAAACGAGAGAGGTTATTGTCGACGGACCCCACATACACCTGTAGGTCTAAACACAACATTCCCAGCTGTCACGAATTCTGAGAACTGCTCCGTCAAAGTTTGGCACATTTTTGGTCTCAGGGATCTTAAGGGACTTTGCGGGTAGCCTCTTGCCCGGAATGACTAGGAAGCTTGGCGCACAAAACGAGACCTCTACTAGCATTTACCCGCCCACCCCGACACGTTGGCGCAGTCCGTTCGACCCCACGATGAGAAAAACAAAAAATATTGTTCTAGTTGACACATTCTCAATCATTGACATGGATGTTATCTTAGTACCATTCCTTTAGGCACAATATGAGCTTCCAAGGGAAGGCGCAATTGTGAGGTTGGAGATAATGAAAAGTGCACCTCATTCACAATCATGTTTTACTTGTCTTCAATGATGATTCATTATCTCCCATGTCCCTCACTCTTTATCTCCCTATCTCTCCCCTCGGACTCCTCTATATCTCCCTATTGGTCTGATGCAGAGCACACAGTGGAAGCTCTCAAAACACGGTGAAATACCCATCAAAACCCATAGTTCAAATAGATTAAAGCTTAATCAACTTTAAGAAACCTTCTCAAAGTCCAAAATAACATCAAATCATATACATTCTTCCTATCGGCAAGATAAACACTATCGACCAACTCAAAAATTCTTATACCGATGCTCCGATCACTCCACTTTTGACGAGCCTTTGAACCTTTCGCTGTGACATATATCCATCGGCCCAACTTTAAACTAGTCTTCCGATCTCCCATACCACCCATTTCTCACTCCACAACCTGTATTAACACATGATTAAACCTAACCCCTAAACCCTAACCCCTAACCCCTAACCCCTATTTCCTAACCCCTAAACCCTAAACTTGAGAAACCATAAACCCCTAAATCCTAAACACTAAACCCAAGAAACCCTAAACCTCTATCTCTCTATCTCCCTATCTCACTATCTCCCCATCACTATCATTCCTCTACCTCTCAATCTCTCTCCCTATGCTTTGGCCATGTCCCTCACTCTATATCTCCCTAATTGTCCTCTCTCTCTAAACACTAAACCCTAAACCTCTAAACGTTAACCCCTAAACCATAAACCCTAAACCCTAAATAATGCCCCTAAACCTTAACCCCGAGCCCCTAAACCCTAAACCCTAAACGCGAGCAACCCTAAACCCTATCTCCTACCTCTCCCTTATCTCCCTATCTCTATCATCGAGCTCTACCTCTCAATCCTTCTCCCTATTTCTCTGGACATCTCGCTCACTCTCTATCTCCTTATCTCTCCCCTTTGTCACCTCCATCTCTCCCTATTTGTCTCCTCTCTCTTTCTATCTAGCTATCTACAAAACTAAGAAACCCTAAACCGAGGTACACCCTAAATCCAATCAACTCTAAACCTATATCTTCCTATCTCTCCCCTATCTCCCTATCTCTATCATCCCTCTACCTCTCTTGATCTCTCTCCCTATGTCCCTGGCCATGTGCCTCACTCTTTATCTCCTTATCTCTCTCCTTGATCTCCTCTCTCTATCTCCCTATCATTCCTCTCTCTCTATAAACCCTAAATCCAAAGCCCTAAACTTCTAACCTAACCCCTAACCCCTAAACAATTTAAACCCTAAACCCTAAATAATGCCCCTAAACCCTAACCCCTAACCCCTAAACCTGAGAAACCCTAAACCCCTAAACCTTAAACCCAAGTAACCCTAAACCACTATCTCCCTATCTCTCCCCTATTTCCCTACCACCTTTGTCCCTCTACCTCTCAATCTCTCTCCCTATGTCTCTGGCCATGTCCCTCACTCTTTTTCTCCCTATCTCTCCCCTCAGACTCCTCTATATCTCCCTATCATTCCTCTCTATCTATAAACCCTAAATCCAAAACCCTAAACCTCTAAACCTAACCCCTAACCCCTAAATAATAAATCCTAAACCCTAAATTATAATGCCCCTAACCCCTAACCCCTAAACCTGAGAAACCCTAAACCCCAAACCCCTAAACCCTAAACCCAAGTAACCATAAACCACTATCTCCCTATCTCTCCCCTATCTCCCTATCACCTTTGTCCCTCTACCTCTCAATCTCTCTCGCTATGTCTCTTGCCATGTCCCTCACTCTTTATCTCCCTATCTCTCCCCTCGGACTCCTCTATATCTCCCTATTGGTCCTTTATCTCTCTCTAAACCCTAAACCCTAGACCTCTAAACCTTAACCCCTAACCCCAAGACCCTAAACCCTAAACCCTCAATAATGCCCCTAAACCCAAGCAACCCTAAACCTCTATCTCCCTATCTCTATCATCCCTCTACCTCTCAATCTCTCTCTCTCTCTATGTCTTTGGACATGTCTCTCACTCTCTATCTCCCTATCTCTCCCCTCTATCTCCTCTATCTCTCCCAAACTCTTTCAGTCCCCTCTCTCTATCTCTCTTTAAATTGTAAACCCTAAACCCCTAAACCCGAGCAACCCTAAACCTCTAAACCCTAAATAATTCCCCTAACCAACCTCTAAACCACTTCTCTATATAGGTGCAACTAATACCACTTTTTCATTGTTTTCCACATTTAATTATATTCTTTTCCATTTTCCAAGTCCTACATGTGTCCAAGTTGTATTGTTTGTCAAGTTTTTAGTCTAATTGTTAGTCCCAGCTCTCATGGTTATTAAAATGTTAGTATAGTTAGATTTATCCTTCAGTAACATTAATTTACACATTGTTGCACAAACAACCACACTGAAACATAACCTTACCTAATTAAGGTTAACCTTTAAGGTTCTTTCATAAATGGCGAGCTTAACAGATCCAACTAGTTCAATGTTCTTATAGTCCATGCTTACCCTTCCAAGAGAGTTCATGCCATGTTAACTTTGCATTATGTCCTAACATATCACATGAAGGACATCATCATCACAAGGAATAACAATGTCATGAAGGATTAACGAAGGTGTAGCTTCACCACATAAAGTATCATTCTTAATTTTATCACTAGATGGTGAGGGTATATCATGTGTATCCTTCTCAAACCATGTATCATGAATCAAATCATATGAAGGATTGGGTAAAGCAATTTAGGGCATGAAATCCAAAACGCCCCGAAACACATCCCCTGCTGCCCCACCATTCCTATCCCCGAAATATTGGAACATAGTCTAAAAGTGATTATTTCACATGATGAACAAAACTGAATATTTTATTATTGATTATTTGAGTAATTCATTAGTGATGATTCTTAGTGTTTAACAAATCCTTATGGATTAATGTGTAAAGAAGCTACCAATGTTAATTTGCCCTCCTCCTTCACTAGAAACGGTCTTTAAGGAGGTTCATATATTGATGGGAGATCCAAGATTTAAGAGGTATATTTTCAAAAAGACTAAAAAGCCTTTTTCCCAAATTTTTCTAGAAAACGGATATCCGTTTTGGTTTGGTATCCAAACCAAAACAGATATCCGTTTCAAAGTCAAACTTTGCCAAGTCGCGAATTTGGCTAAGTAAAAACGCGATTTTTTTCCTATTGCCACTGTTTGGCCCACGATGATCCTGCACATACCCTCATATGTCTTTAAACATTATGAATTGAATCCCCTATTATAAAATTTTGACATGAAACAAATACAAACATTCACAAATCTTAATGTAGTTGTGATTAAGGATTGTAAACAAACCATAGATGTGAGATATGAAATTTAGTTTTCACTAGCATTTGCTAGCTATGCAACTAATGCAAAATTATTCAATTCCTAACTTACCAAATGGAAAGTAATCTTTACTTCTATTTGTTAGGTTTGTCACATGTAGATAAACTGGTCTACTTGACCATATTATAAATATAATTTTAATATTCTTTGTAATCCTATGGATGTCTCCCATTGTGTTTCTTTAACATTCTTATAGCCCCGATCCTTTTGAGTTTTAGTTGTTTTAAACCTATTGTCACTCCAAAAACTTATGAAACAACCTTTTTATCTCTACCCCAACCATTTTCAAACCCTCGTCTCATTCATATCAATTTATAAATCTCATCATGCACAATTTTGTAATACCATTAGTTTGCAATTACAATGCAATATAAATTGTGATTTTATTTTTATCTATAAGAATATTATTCTCTTCTTTCTAACATCAATTTACAATCCTCATTCTATGTTTTTCAAGTGCCATGCATATTTGCTAATTACAACATAAATATAATTGTAACTTTTTTACTTCTTCACATATAAATTATAATAGTTCATTTCTAAGTAAAACCAAATAGAGTGAAATCCAATTACATTAAAAAGTATTTGTGAATTTACAAATATAAATTATAATAGTTCATTTCTAAGTAAAACCAAATAGAGTGAAATCCAATTACATTAAAAAGTATTTGTGAATTTACAAATCTATTAACCATCTCACTAAGCAAAGGCATGTGAAGCAATATTAGAAATATCTAACCATAAATGAGACAAAATCTACATCCACTTACATAAAACTATATACCTAATATGGCATGTGTAATTTAATCGCAAACGATCAAGCTAACATAGGCAAAAGATAGTACAATTAATCCAAACAAAAGAACTATACAACATGGCAAGGGTAGATTGTGAGACCTCCTCTCCCATTTCCTATTGATCATGAAACATTTACTTGAAGTGCTCCTCACCTTTTATTTTTTCCCCATTCTCCACCTCGTACAACTTTTCATTTCATACATTTACAAGTTCCCTGAAAACAATTCAATGAAACATCCTTGTTATCATAAAATAGGTCTTTGACAAATATCCCAACAATGTGTATAAGCAATGAACTCCATTGCACTCTATGCATCTAATTTTACAAAGCCAACAGCATGGTCTAGATTGCCAAATACTCGCAAAATTAAAAAATAAATAAAACATTGTCCCTTCATGCACATTATTATATTGCATGCCTATTTTTCAGATTGCTTCATTTAGCATCACCAATCATCTCCTCAAGAACATTGTCCCTATTTAAAATGATGGAAACAGTTTGCATCTATCACAACAATTTCTCTTGCAACAAACTTGGAGATAAATTTTGTAGTGTGGCAGTCAGCACATAATTGAAAGTTCTTACAACTCTAGTAGTTGTTGTAGGGGCTGTGTTTAACAAGCCAAATGCAACTGCCAACATTTCACTATGGTGGCAGAGAAATAATTATTTTTCATCCTCTTCCACATCATTTAGTAAATGTCCTGAATCTAGAAAATGCCCTGCTGCCTTAATCTCCCAAGCCAATTTCTCCAACTTTGCATAGATCCCGTGTCTGTGGATGCGATTTGTCTCCCACACAAAAAGAATTTACCATTTTATGGCCTTCAGTCCAACTACATCCAGGAATCTTTTTAACTCCTCTATCTTTCATCAATCTTCTTAACATTTGAACCTCACCCCACCTGCCCACTTCTGCATAGATGTTTGAGAGAAGAACATAAGTCGCAGCATTTTTAGGATCCAAATCAAAAAGCAGCGTGGCTGTAAATACTCCTAACCCTACATTCATATGTGATCTACAGGCACCAAGAAAACACATCCACACAACAAGGACAGGTTTAACTGACATCTTAATGATATAGTTTAGAGTGTCCTCAAGATAGCCAGCACGAGCAAGAAGGTCAACCATGCACACATAATGATCAATTGTAGGTGTAATGCAATAAGGGTTACTCATCTGATTGAAGTATGTACAGCCCTCATCCACTAAACCTGCATGGCTGCATGCACATAGAACACAAGCAAAGCTTACAATGTTAGGATATGTTCCGGAGTGCTTCATTAATTCAAATATTTTGAGAGCATCCTTGCAAAATCCATTTTGTGCATATCCTGCAATCATTGTATTCCAAGAGATGACATCTCTTCGAGCCATTCCATCAAACAGTTCACGTGCCTTGTCTATACTTCCACATTTTGCATAGATGTCTACCAGAGCATTTCCAACTATAATATCTGACAAAAATCCCCCTTCCATTATGCTATGATGGATGTCCATACCCTGTTTGAAAGCTCCCATTTTGGCACAGGCAGGGAGGATGCTGGCAAAGGTTGTTGAATTTGGCTTTACACCTGCTAATTGCAATTGCTTGAAAGTTTCTAAAGCCTTTTCAACAAATCCATTTTGTGCATATCCCGCAATCATTGCATTCCATGAGATGACATCTCTTTGAGGCATTCTGCCAAACAGTTCACATGCCTTGTCAATGCTTCCACATTTTGCATACATGTCTACCAGGGCAGTTGAAACTGCAACATCTGACAAAATTCCTTCATCCATTATTTTTTGATGGATGTACATACCCTGTTCCAATGCACCCATTTTGGCGCAGGCAGGAAGGATGCTGGCAAAGGTTGTGGAATTTGGCTTTACACCTGCCAATTGCATTTGCTTGAAAGTTTGTAAAGCCTTTTCAACAAATCCATTTTGTGCATATCCAGCAATATTTGCAGTCCAAGAGATGACATCTCTTTGAGGCATTCTGTCAAACAATTCACGTGCCTTGTCTATGCTTCCACATTTTGCATACATGTCTACTAGAGCATTTCCAACTGTAATATCTGACAAAAATCCCCCTTCCATTATGCTTTGATGGATGCCCATTCCCTGTTCCAAAGCGTCCATTTTGGAACAGGCAGGGAGGATGCTGGCAAAGGTTGTGCAGTCTGGCTTTACACCTGCCAATTGCATTTGCTTGAAAGTTTCTAGAGCTTTTTCAAAAAATCCAATTTGTGCGTATCCTGCAATCATTGAAGTCCATGAGACAACATTTTTTTGAGGCATTCTATCAAACAGTTCATGTGCCTTGTCCATGGTTCCACATTTTGCATACATGTCTACCAGGGCAGTTGCAAGTACAACATCTGACAAAATTCCTCTATCCTTCATGCTTTGATGGATGTCCATACCCTGTTCCAAAGCTCCCATTTTGGCACAGGCAGGGAGGATGGTGGCAAAGATTGTGGAGTCTGGCTTTAAACCTGCCAATTGCATTTGCTTGAAAGTTTCTAAAGTCTTCTCAAAATGTCCAATTTGTGCATATCCTGCAGTCATTGCAGTCCATGAGACCACATTTCTTTGAGGCATTTTGTCAAACAGTTCACGTGCTTTGTCTATGCTTCCACATTTTGCGTACATGTCTACCAGGGCAGTTGCCACTACAACATCTGACAAAATTTCTCTATCCTTTATTCTTTGATGGATCTCCATACCCTGTTCCAAAGCTCCCATTTTGGCACAGGCTGGGAGGATGCTGGCAAAGGTTGTAGAATTTGGCTTTAGGCCTGCCAATTGCATTTGCTTGAAAGTTTTGAAAGCCCTTTCAACAAATCCATTTTGTGAATATCCTGCAATCATTGTATTCCATGAGATTACATCTTTTTGTGGCATTCTATCAAACAGTTCACGGGCTTTGTCTATGTTTCCACATTTTGCATACATGTCTACCAGAGCATTTCCAACTACAGTATCGGACAAAAATCCCCGTTTCATTATGCTTTGATGGAGATCCATACCGTGTTCCAATGTTCCCATTTTGGCACAGGCAGGGAGGATGCTGGAGAAGGTTGTGGAGTCTGGCTTTACACCTGCCATTTGCATTTGCTTGAAAATTTCTACAGCTTTTTCAACAAATCCATTTTGTGCATATCCTGCAGCCATTGCATTCCATGAGACCACAGTTCTTTGAGGCATTTTGTCAAACAGTTCACTTGCCTTCTCTATGCTTCCACATTTTGCATACATGTCTACCAGGGCTGTTGCAACTACAACATCTGTCAAAATTCCTCTCTCCTTTATGCTTTGATGGATGTCCAAACCCTCTTCCAAAACTCCCATTTTGGCACAGGCTGGGAGTACGCTGGCAAATGTGAACTGATCGAGTTGGAGACCTGTTTGTTGCATTTGGTGAAACAGTGTGACTGCCTCGTGAGGATACCCACATCTTCTGTAGGCTGCAATAATCGTATTCCATGAGACGCTGTCTCGTTCTTTCATGTGGTCAAACACTTTTCGAGAATCCACCAAATTTCCGCACTTGACATACATGTAAATAAGTTTATTATGAAAAGTTGTGCTTGTAGCATATGCAAATCGCCTGTGAGGGATGAAAGAGTGGACTCTTTTCCCTTGTGAAAGTGCGTTCTTGGGAATGCAGGTCTGCAATAATTGAAGATATTCAGAGGAGTTTACAAGGGGTTGTGTCTAGTAAGCATAATGTGCAGCATCTCCTTCTACTGGATGGCAATGACATTTTATGATTGTGGAAAATGTGCAGTATACGTCTTCCACAATGACATTGCCAATTATTAGCCTGGGAAGTATTTTCACTTGAAGTTACAATACCCAATCAAGTTACAGACAAATTACTTCTCATGTCGTGCCGGGTCAAGACTCAAAGGATCATTAGATCTAATGTGACAAAGTTCTAACATCCCTCTGCTTGGTTGAACATTGTAAACAAGCAAAATGTCGCCTATTGCAAAATGTTGGGCAACTTCCAAATTTTTATAACATTACTACTTGCCAGAATCTGTTGTTATATGATAAGCTAAAATGTATATGGATCGATTAGTAAGGTTTTGCAGAATACCCAGCCACCCAAACTAGTAGTATGCTCAATCTCATTAACTTTCTTAACATAACCAAATGAAGAATAACTACAGAAGCTACACTGCTCAAGAAGTAGGGAGTAGTATACCACAGATCAGGTATCAAATCACACATGCATTAACCTGGGAAAAAGTTCAAGTTTGTAATCGGGCCTTCAAAGCATCCTATATTTCAGGGATGCTTCTTCCAGATAAAATAAAATCCAGACTTTTCCTTCTATTTGTGATCCCAGTCAACAAACTGCAGTTCCTGTAAATAAAAACAAACCTTTCAACATTTACAAAGATAGCTTTAAAACAACCAAACACTTGTTCTGCACAATCCAATTTTGATATCATCAAGAACATCTTCCTCAGTTGAATCATTCTCATGTAGATCACATTCTACAAAACCAATTCCATTCCCATCAAATTCTTGGCTAAGACCTTCAAGTGACACATCACATGGTTGCGGACTGTGGGCTGACATTGCAATTTTTTGTGTTCTTTTGTCCAAACTTTGAGGGCTAGTCAAAGAGTATTCCAAAGGCCCGGCTTTAACTAATGTTCGAGGAAAAGTGTTTTCCGCCTTAACACTAGATCACGGTCTTCTTGAACCTATGCATAAAGAAGTTCTTACAGGGCCAATTTGAGGTCCTAGTTTTGATTAAGGACAATCCAATGACAAGTAACAGTGTATTTGAAAAATATATTATTTAAAGAAATTAGCAATCTAAGAGAACTGAAAAAAATCACCAAATCAAAGAAGCCATATGTGAAGACTTTACTATTAGGTTCACTAGCTCTAAGAAATTATAAAAGAAACCCCTTTGCCACAACTTGGCGAGGTAATGTAGACAACAATCTAGATACTACAAATAACAAATTTCAGTATAGAATGACAACAACATGATGCCTATATAACGATTTTTGAACAACTTACGTCCAAAATTTGGTACCTACAATGATTATATAAAAATAACACTAGAAAGGAATTGAGCCTTGATCATCCAATATTGTTGTGAAGCTTAAACTTGTAACTTTAATTTGTCATAGGTTTTGAGTAGGAAACAAAGATGGCTTCAAAATTTAAGGAGGATTACTAACATAAGACAATTAAAAATGTGGGAAACCTTTCACAAGTGACAAAACCATGCCAATGGTTTGATTTCATACAATCTTGGCATTAGAAATATATGTATGCTTGATAAAAATCAAAATATTGAAGATTATTATAATGGGTGCTTCAAACCAAAAACACAACTCATTGAACTCAACAAAGATCACCACAACATGAACAATTGAAAATAAAAAAAGATATAATAGGTAGCAAAGACACATTGATCATTTATCCTTGTGGTGGATTCATGTATAAATGGAGAGACAAAAGGGGAGGTAAGGAGAAGATCAAATATTGGGATCAATTGTTGCAAAGTTAAAGGATAAATTCCTACTAGCAAACTATCAGATAAGTTTGCTCAAGAATTTGTGAAACTTAAAGAAAAGGGAGATGAATATCAAAGACTATGTGGAGGAATTCTACAAACTCAACATTCTAGCTAACCATGTAGGGGATGGCAAGGAAAATATTTCTAGGTATATTAATAGACATTGCATATCTATTCAAGATGAGTTTAGTATGATTAGAGTGAGGCTAGTAGAAGAATTCTATCAATATGCTTTAAAGGTGGAAGAGAAGTTGTCAAGGAACTAGCTAAATAATTCAAGAGGAAGAGGACAATTAAATGGTTGGAGAGGATAGCATACAAATGAAGGAGAGTCCAACACTACTCAAAATAACAATTATAGAAAAAACCCAAGAGGAAGAGGCTATTATAGAAGAGGAAGAGCTAGAGGATTTATCAAAACTTGCTATAGGTGTGGAGAACTTGGTCATAAGGCATTGACCTTCCACAAGTATAGAAAAACAATGATAGAGTAAATGAGCCAATAAAATATTCCATTGGCACCATTACAAAATTTAATAGGCAGGCGTCATAAATGCATAGGTATTATAACCTATTTTTAAAAGAATTTTAGAATTAAAAAAAATTATATACATGTTTTTTCTATTTTTACATAGTAAAAAATAATTCCATTGGCACCATAAGTCTCATACCCAACAAAATAAGCCATTGGCACCATTCCAAAATTTAATAGGTAGCCGTCATGAATGCGTAGGTATTATAATCTATTTTTAAAAAGTTTTTAGAGTTAAAAAAAATTATATACATGTTTTTTTCTATTTTTACATAGTAAAAAATAATTCAAAGAATAAAAAATTGTTTGTTTGGGGACACCATACAAGATGCAAGCCTTGCATTGCCTATATGGCAGCCTTTTGTACCATTTCCAGTAGCCACAACAAGGTTGCAACCTATTGTAAGGGTCACTACCTGAAGGTCTATGTGGTCCAAAACCTCCATAGACCCCCTTCTTCAAATCTATATTTCCCTTTTTGGTGATGCCTTCATGGTGTTTAAATACTCCACAAACCCATCTAATACACTACAACCTCCTCACAATTGCATAAGCTTCTTTTGGTGATAAATTTGGCATTCCTCTAGAAACTTTCGTAGAAAATCTATCATTTTGATGGTGGCTACTAGTTTGGCAGCTCCCACCAACTTTGGTAGATTTCCCCTTAATAATTTCCTAAAGTTGGTAGTTCTCCTCAAAATTTAACATTATTTATGGCAAGTTTCTAAATTTGGTGAACTTTGCTAAATTTGGTGATTTTGTTCTAAATTTGGCTATGCTACTAAATTTGGTGATAGTGTTTTATTGCCTTTGTAGTCACTTTGGACAGAAAATGGGCTCACTTGACACTATTGTTCCTACATGTCGAGTCAAACCACCAACTCATTGTGGCTAATTCAACTCCTCTAAAAAAAATGCCATCTTGACTTGTTCTTCTCAAAGTCTGGATGTTATCATTCATCTCATTTGTAATCAATTCATCTATCTATCTATCTTTTCATCTTGAATATTGAAATAGTTGATATTTGTATTCTACATTATTTGTATGTTTGTGTGTAGCTTTTGTAATTTGTCTCCTCTTACCTAGATCTTGGCTCAATGTTTGGATTCTCATTGAGTCTTACATGGTATCAGAGCCACAAGGTGATTTGGAATTTGTTTGTGTCCTCTAAAGATCAAAAGTTTCAAAATTAAAGGTCTTCAAGAGAGATTAACTTTTGATTCTTTCTATCTTGAAATAGATCACACCATTGTGTTTGAAAAGCATCACAAAACCTATGAATTGACTGTAAAATCATCAATTTTGGAGTAGGGTAACAAAAGGAAAAAAATTTCTCATCCCCAACAAAATATTCTATTGGTACCATTACAAAATCTAATAGGCATGCATCATAAATACGTAGGTATTTGTTGGGAATTAATGTGTCTCAACCTTTGCAAGTTCCTAATGTTGTATTTATTTATCGCCTACTACTGCAATTTTCTATGTAAATCTTATTTTGTCACTTTCTTGGAGTTGGTACAGTGATGTGTCATCCTACATGGAAGGTGACTAGATGTATTTTTTGTCCTCATATGAGGAGGTAGGCATACCATTTTGTGGTAGAGGTAATTTGTCATGTGTCAGCATCTTTTGGGTGTTGTATGAGGTTTATGACATGTAAGAACTATGACAAATTCTATGACATTGTAAGAGCCGGAAACAAAAGGGATGAGACAAGTGTCATTTGCATATATGACACTATAAGAGGCATCTTTGACTTAGCCCATTTTGGGGCACCCAAGTTTGGGATATGATAGGTTGTAAGAGAATTGTTTATTAATAGTCAGTTATGACAGATTCTCTTACAATTGTAAGTGTTGTCACATATGACAGATTTTATGATGATGTAAGAGCATCTATCATACCTATTTTGGGCAAATTTGGGGTGCCCAAGTATGGAGGGTTGTAAGAGGTGTAAAGGAATATTGTACAAGTGTCACAAGAGTCAAACATGTGTTTGAAAAGTGTGCCACATGGATTTGGATGCCCATCTCTTGTTGCTTGCTCTAGAAGCTTCCTTCATGCTTGTATCTTGCTATAAATAAGGTGCTTGTGGTAGTAGTTTGTATGGTTCATTTGTAGGTACTGTTATGCTGCCGAAATTACTCATGTGTTCAACATTTGTGTACTCTTGGAAGAACTTGCGTTGCAAGTATGTTGTAATCATCTTAAATGATTTAATAATACATTGTGCAGGTTTTGGAGTGTCAGGGTTTTCACCCGAAAGGATTTTCCCCACATATATCTTATGTTGTGATCTTTGTATTTGCATTTGGATGTTGTTATTACCTTTCTTTTAATGTGCATCTTAATCTGTAACTGTAAGAGATAAAATTTTGCAGAAATATTTCCTCAATAGATTAGTGTAGGAAGTTGTTTCCACATACCTTGCTTCATTTCAGTTGGTATTAGAGGTTGATCACCTTTGGTTTTGTTTAGTGTAAAAAGAGGGGTTTCCAAGTTCAATGAGTGTTTGGGTTAAATCCTTCTTTCACACCTTACATTCAAGGACATGATGAAGCTATGAAAGCTTACCACTAGTTGAGAAAATGGAGTTAGCATGATTTGATGAGATGGTAAAAATAGATCAAAAGAGTTAATTATGCATGATTGGGAGTGATGGATGGGCCAATTGATGAGGCCATGTTTTGTCTTGTTTCTCTTACTTTAAGTACATATTTCCTAAGACATTCTAACTTTTATATATATTAATTATGTTTATAATCATCCTTAAGACATTGAAAGCAAGAAGTTGGGTATATAATATGTTGTTAATTAATTATGTGTGAATGGTTGATTGCCCATGAAATATGATGGTAATTTATGTTAATTTTACTAATTGTGATGTATAGATATCATGTGATGTACTAACCCCTCATGCAACAAGAATGTGGCTACATTTTATGAAGACCACCAGGCAACCCACAACAAAGGAGGTGTTGATATCTACAGTAGATAGTACAGGTACTTGCAGCCAAGGAAGAAGACCCTGAATTGATTAGGATGAGTCATCCATAACTCTCCACTCTTTGACGGTTATCCTTCGATAGATGATGCAGTCATGAATAATGAAGGAATCTTAGATTGTACTCCATGTTCTATTTCTAGTCTTGACTGTTCTTCATAAAAACTAGAGAGATTTATAGTAGGATTGTGGCATCTATACTACCTTCATGGCAATTTAGTTTCCTATTCCTAGTTTGCCTTGTAATAAAGTCATTTTCCAATGTTACTTGATAATGGAAAATTATGGTATTTATTGTTTAGTAGTTTTGTTCAAATAGACAAGGCTGATCTTTTCTATAGATAGATTAGATTTTCTAAATACGATAGAGGTTAGACAGAGACTGTATTATTAGATTTCTTTATTGTACTTTTCTCTTCAACATTCAATAAAGGAACTCATGTTTTGAGTTCAGTTAATGGTTTTGAAGATACAATAAAGATTTAGTTAGATTTCATGGAATCATAGTCACTCAAACAAAGGCTACTTGAGGTACTGTGTGTCTCCAATCTATTCATATGTTTAGTTTATGTTGTATGTTTTTTATATATATGATTAATGCATGTTGTAATGAGTTGTGTTATATGAATTAGTTAGACTTTGATAATCTGTGTTGTTGAGAACTAAATGTTAGTTGTTCTTTTATCTGGAGTTACATAAGACCATTTGATTACAACCATTTGAAGAGGCATTAGTTATTTCCTACCAATCTTGCTTACTAAGAGTATTGCCAATTCTTGCAATTAGATTTGTTTATCTTTCAACTAGTTTATTCCTATGCACAACCTCTAGATTAAAACTCAAGAATCCTTAACTCTACACATAGTACAAGCATCATCCAAGAAGAATATGATTCCCTGGTTTGACAATTTAAATGTAACACATTATATAGCCAGTAGGTTTCTTGATATAGGATCCATCGGTCTGTTGAGTTGCATGCATATCCTTTCTGCATCAATGTATCAGTTAATAATGGAGTTCAACAATTTTGGTGTTGTTGCTAGGGATGGTTCTAAGGTTTAGAGTTTCTAAGTTCTTTTTGAGTTATGATTGTACTTGCTTTACTAGGATATAATATTTTTTAGCATTTAGGATTACTTAGATAGTCAATCTATCTATAAAGGCTAAAATTTCGATGATTGGTTTTTGGTAGTTTTATGTGTATATCCTCCTTTCACCCTTTCATTCAAGGACCTCGGGTCGAGTGGCAATGCACTATCATAACCTTGGTCACTATGAGATGTAGGGAACTTGGATTTGTATGATTTGATTATCAATTCTGCTCAATTATACCTCAAAACCCTAATTATGCAAAGACAGAAGCAAACAGACAAATATCAGAAAATGATGCTACAAAAAGATATAAACTAACAGATAACTATGCACTTGTTTTTGAGGTTTAGAAGCAGAACAATCAGGGACTAATGAGTGGGCACCCAAGTCCAATACCTAGGTTTTTGTCGAGATCTGGAAGCTTGATCTGTAACCTGTTCTTGCTGCATCAGAGATTTTCTTGTCACAGAATCCGAAGGACTAAAGAGTGAGCACCCAAGTCCAGGGTGTTGTTTTCAACTCTAATTTGCAAATCTAACACTTTGTAATGCCCTCCTACAACTCCACTTTTCCTGTATCTTCAATCTGTAACCTACAATCACAGAAACTTTGGGAGGGGTTGTGATGTTTAGAGGCTTGCCTTAGTCAAGCCCTGGAGAGACATTCAAGTCTTTCAAACACTGTTGTCAGATAGAGAGTGCGTGCCCTTGAGGGGCAGAGACAAAAACCAAATGATAAATACTTAAAAACACAAATGATGTCACCTTGTAGTGAAGATCTCATGGGAAGAAGAAGCTCTTCATGCCATGAAGAGATGATTGCTAAAATCTGCAACTACAAACACATAGACAACACAAATCTACTCTTGTTACACAATGAATGCCTTGAATCACCTTCACATAAAATTGAGAATCCCAATTGCTAGCTAGTAATCATCTAGTTTACAAATGAATGCCTAAACATGCTTATATATGCAACTATAAACACTCCCACCAAGAATTTCATAATTCAAACTTACTGTGTCAGCATAGGACCTAAATAAAAGTCACAAGCCGACACTCAAAATTTGGGACTAACCCAAAATAGGGCAAGACTAGGGCATGGGTGCCCAAGTCCTCCCCCCTATTTTGGTCAGGGTTAGGTTCAAGGGATCCCCCTAGGTCCCATTTATCATGAAACTTAAGGCTCATTTCATCGGGATGCCAAAATATGATGCAAGATGTCCTAAATGTAGCTAAAAGACCTGGGAAATAAACCTTATGAGGGAAAAGCCCCCAAGGGCACATTTTTTGATGTTACATTTAGCCCCCACTTTAATGTATGTATAAACGTGAGGCCAATAAATGCATTAAAGTATGATCAACAAACACAGAAAACACACCAAGCACGGAGATGACACGTCAAACACATTGAAGACAATGACAGGCATGCAAAATAGGGAGAATATAGTAAATGCATAGAAGACAGTTAATGCATAGAAGACAAGAATGGTTTCTTTTCTTTTTCTTTTTCTCATATATATAAAATGCAGATGCAAGTACAAGGAAACTAAACACACCTCCCATAATGCAGGAAGCACTCATCGCGCTGGTCTTTAAACTGCATATATGGGGCAATACACACGCAAGACACACCAAACCTCCCAAAATACAGGAAGCACTCATCGTACTAGCCTTTAGACTGCATATGGGGAAACAAACATGCAAAACAAGGAAAGCATGACAAACACACACACTTTGAAGACACGGTAGACAAGCGATGGAGTGTTCCTATTTCTAGGCTCATCACCATCTTAGGCACATTATAGGCACACACCGATGATTAGGCTTCGCCACAACAATCGTCGAAGACACGCTTAAGGGTTGAGTTAGTCACAGAACCGCTCCCAACCTTCGTAGAGGACTTTTTGAAAATGACAGGATGGGCACTCTCTGCAAGAGATACACCACCCCTGCCTCCACAGAGGTCTTAAGATGATTGATTGATTGATTGCAAAAAAACTCAGAGTGCAGGAGGGACTCATTGCCACCAGTCTTTAAACTGCACCTGAGGAAAAGCACATTGCTAACATCTACAATAGACATCTTACCTTATATATGCCCCCACCTTAAGGTGGTTGATATTAAGTATCGATATTAAGCACGCTAAGGTAGGAAGAAAACACACAAGGGAACATGGACTCTCGCAAAGCCCATGCCCCCTAGAGGTGACATGTACTTTACGATCACCAAATGTTCCCACAAACACATCCCTGCAAGAAACATGTTAGTGTCTATATAATCATGATAAACAACAACATCAATCCATATGATCAATCAGACGAAGACCCAAGGTTATACTATGAATTTAGAGATCAAGGACAACCGTGGGGCTATATCACAAAAATCTCATAACCGAGTGTCACCAAGGAGAGATTCAAAGACAAACAAAGTGCACGGAGTAGCAATATTGTTATATTTTGTAATTGAGATAAAGATCATCAAAATCACTATGTAGAAAGCATGAGTGCTTCGACTAGCCAAGCATCAGATAAGATATACAACCCCATCGTCATATTAGGAATTAAGTCTAATTTTTGATTTCTCGCTAATGGGACGCTAGGTCCGCATTAGTATAAATGTTTTTCGTCATCCACCCACTAGATAGAAACAATAGAGGAAGGGAAACATTAAATAAGAGATGAGAAACAAGTGTCTTAGGGACAGTTATGTAGGAGGGTGCCCCCCAAGTCACCAACAGCAATGCTATGTCCATAAGACACAACACATAACAATGAAATCAGAGTATAAAAGAATGATGATACAAATAGAAGAAGGTCACAACAGAGGCAGTCTCCTGGTATCCCAGACCTTACAAGAGAATCAAGGGTCTTTCTAGGAGGCCTAAACAACACATAACACATCACGAGAGAGATAAAGGGTTATAAATATTTACCTAGTAGGATCTTCGTGCTAGAGGCCATCATCCTCCCAAATCCGAATTCTAGAAAGAGGTACAGGTTGTTCCATTGTCTGTCTGATGTATTTTGATCACTTCTTAATCCCTAAATGGATAACAAAGGATGGACCTCAACATAAATGTCATCTCTTAGTGGACTAGGTGGTTTATGAAACTGTTCCTTATCCACGTCAATCACACCAAATAGGTCAAGATAGTCAAAACAATGGTGCGTTGTTAGGATGTCATCCATTAATGCTACACTTTGGCTAGGAGGATTATTCAAATTACTAGAGCTAACCCTAGTCTTCTCATCTGAGTTATTTGAATGTTCAGTTGTAGGAGAAGTAGGGTAGCTTGTGAATTCATTATCACTCTCATAATCATTGTCAATATCATCTCCACATGTTTTAGCTATTAATTCCAAACTATTATGAGAAGTGTCATGCTCTTCATTCAAAATGTGTTTTATCAGTTCTTCTACTACCCAGGAATATGTATTGATGAGAGATATGAAGTTGTTAAGATCAGATACATAGTCAAGGATTTCGAAGGAAGATGACACAAATATATCCTTGTGATACATAGCTTGTATATATAGGTAATGACATGAGGTGCATACTAAGGAATTTGTAAAGATTTTCAAATTGTGTGATATATGCATGTAAAGATTCCAAAGAGCACTAAGAGCATGAGGCAATGAGTGCCAAATCAGATTTTAAAAGTTTTTCAAAAGATATGCAAAAAACAAGTGCAAAACTATATGCAAAAATGACCTAAAATGCTTGATTTTTTTTTTGTACTTTTTCAATGCAAATATATGAAAGAAAAGGTGTTGTAAGGATTTTGATTAGGGGCAGAAAATAATATGTCTGATATCAGTCCAATACAGAAGTAATATCCATCACAACACACTCTTGATGCTAATATAAGATGGAGACAAGTCAAAACCTAGTGAAAAGACACTAAAATATGCAATTTTTTTACCAAATCTCAATGCCAAAGAGCATGACAAAGGGTGTTGTGAGGAAAATGATGATGGAAATAAAATTATATCAGTAATGACAGCCACCTAATGCCTAAAAATCTGTCACAACACGCTTCTAGTGCCACTCAAGATCAAACCCAAGTGAAACTATAGCAAAAATATGCAATTTTTCACAATTTTTCAACTCCAAGACCTAGCAAAAGGGGAGTTGTAAAGAATTTTAGGATGTGCAAAAAATAATAGCAATTATATCAGTCACCTCAAGCTATAAACTTTGTCACAACCTGCTTGGAGTGTAATCTAGGTCAAACCCTAGGGCAAATATAGCAAAAATGTGTAATTTTTGGCCAATTTTCAATACAAGAGCTCAATAACAAGGTGTTGTGAATATTTTTAGGAGGCGAAGTAGATAATAACCCTGATAACAGCTAATTAGTGCAAAAATATTCTTCACAACACACCTATGGTGCAAATTTTGAGAGTTGATAAGGCCAAATCTAGTGAAAATCAAGGTTTTTCAAGCCCTAGGTTTGAGATATTGATGCGAAATGATATATGAATGTATTGTAAGATGATTTATAATGAAAACTAAATTAACTCATATCTAAGAATGATTTCCAAGTCCTAAGATGAAAAATGCAGGTGCAAATCTTGTGAAAAATCAATGAAAATGCTAGTTTTTGTTGAAATTTTCTATGTAAAAATGCAAATTTTTGACATCTAAATGCAAATTTACACTAAAAAGAAACACTAAAGCCAAATAAAAATTTGATTGAGTGTCTAAGATCAATAGAAAAATTTGAAACAAGATTTTACCTACAAACCCTAGTTTTTGGAATTACTAGGTTATATGCAAAATTCAAAATTTCCAACAAAACCTTAGCAATTTTATGATGAAAATGCAATGAAAGCTATTGAATTTTTGTAATTTTCTATAATTTAGCTCAAATCTAATGCAAAAATCATAAATTTAATAAAATTCAAATTAATTGTTACAAAATAGAAACCCTAGAATGTAGGTTTTTTCAATTTTTTTGTAAGTTTTCCAATGCAATAAGATGAATGATACTATGAATGAATGAAATCAAAGAAAATATGAAGAAAAACACTCAGTAAGGTCAAAACAAGTCCAACAACATGGGTTCACCAAAATGTAAAGGGTAAAATTTGAATGATTGGTTTTTGGTAGTTTTGTGTGTATATCCTCCTTTCAGCCTTTTATTCAAGGACCTTGGGTTGAGTGGCAATGCACTATCATACCCTTGGTCACTGTGAGATGTAGGGAAACTTGGATTTGTATGATTTAATTATCAATTATGCTTAATTATACCTCAAAACCCTAATTATGCAAATACGGAAGTAAACAGATGAATATCAGAAAATGTTGCTACAGAAAGATGTAAAATGACAGATAACTGTGCACCTATTTTCGGGGTTCGAAAGTGGAACAGTCAGGGACTAATGAGTAGGCACCCAAGTCCAATGCCTAGGTTTTTTTAGGATCTGTAAGCTTGATCTATAACCTATTCCTTCTACATCAAAGATTTTCCCATCATGAAATCCAGAGGACTAAAGAGTGGGCGCCCAAGTCCAGGGTGCTATTTTCAACTCTGATCTACAAATCTGACACTCTGTAATGCCCTCCTACAACTCCACTTTTCTTGTATCTTTAACTTGTAACCTGCAATCACAGAAACTTTTGGAGGAGGTTGTGGTGTTTAGAGGCTTGCCTTAGTCAAGCCCCAGAGAGACCTTCAAGTCTTCCGAACATTGTTGTCAGATAGAGAGTGCATACCCTTGAGGGGTAGAGGCAAAAACCAAATGATAAATGCTTAAAAACACAAATGATGTCACCTTGTAGTGAAGATCTCATGGGAGGAAGAAGCTCTTCATGCCATGAGGAGATGATTCCTCAAATCTGCAAATACAAACACATAGACAACACAAATCTGCTCTTGCTACACAATGAATGCCTTGAATCACTTTCACATAAACTTGAGAATCCGAATTGCTAGCCAGTAATCATCTAGTTTACAATGAATCCCTAAACATGCTTATATATGAAACTACAAACACTTCTGCCAAGAATTTCGTAATTCAAACTTACCCTGTCGGCATAGGACCTAAATAACGGTCACAAGCCGACACTCAAAATTTAGGACTGACCCAAAATAGGGCAGGACTAGGGCGCGGACGCCCAAGTCTTCCCCCTATTTTGGTTAGGGTTAGGTTCAAGGGATCCCCCTAGGTCCCATTTGTCATGAAACTTAAGGCTCATTTCATCAGGATGCCAAAATATGATGCAAGATGTCCTAAATGCAACTAAAAGACCTGGGAGCTAAACCTTATGAGGGAAAAGGGCCCAAGGGGACATTTTTTGACATTACACTATCTCTATACTATACACCAACACATGGTGTAGGAACAAAGCCATTAGCTTTACATCATTGTATGTGGCAGCCTAGAGACCATAGAGAGAGGTTTCTTCAAACCAGTTCAATAGAAGAAGTAGAAGAAAGCTTTGAATTATCCCTTGGTCTGGAGAACACTCAAGATTTGTTGATATTGCAAGTTGGAATCAAGACACAATGGTAGAAGAAGCAATAGAAAAACCAGATGAGCCAGTTACCTTTGCTTTTCCTATTACAAACTAGGAGAGAGATAACACCTTGAAAAACATTCCTCCTTCAGCCCTACCAAAATTTCATGGGCTAATCACTGATGACCTAGATACCTTTCTCTTTGAGTTTGATGTACTATATAGGAGCTATGATTACACTACAGATGCATATAGACTCAAGCTCTTCCTAGCCACCCTTAAGGATGCTGCATTATGATGGTTTATGGGATTAGGTGATATCAAGATTATTGTCATGGCAGAGATATGAAAGGGGATGACATCTTTAGGATGTCACAAAAGGAAGATGAACCCTTAGAAGATTATGTTGAGAGATTTTAGTTTTGCCTCAAAAAGTCAAGACAAAATAAGCTCCCTCCAGAGTCACTCAAGTTGGTCTTCCTAAGTGATGTGAGGGAAGAATGCATGGATGCACTACATTTAATTGGAGCAGGGCATATTTCTCAACTTAGTTTTGATGAAATTTGTCAAATCTGTAGAAACTATTCACGCTCTACCTTGAAGAAAAATAGAGGTTTGAGAACCCTAACTTTGAATAAATGATCTACTGGAGTCTCCAAAGTAGAGCTCAACAATCTACTATCAAACATGAAAGAGGATATCATAAGCCATCTAACAACACAACTAGACACTCTGCACATAAAGTGTTAGATCTAGGGCACACAACTGAGAGGGGGGGTGAATCAGTTGTACAAAAACTTGCTTCTACTTCAAACACTTGATTCTTCTTTGTTATTTAATAGCATATCAATTAACCATTCATGAAAGCATAAAGCATAAAACACCGGAGCAGATAAACATCAACACATTGAATACCAAGATTTTGACGTGGAAAACCCGATCAAGGGAAAAACCACGAGGTGATTAACCCAAGGATTATTCTCTGTTAGAAGAATAAGAAAAATAGATGTCACATGCTAATTAGGGCTCACTGCTCGAGCACACTGCTCACAAGAGGCTCACTGCCTACAAGAGACACACTGTCTACAAAGTAACAAGTATCACAAACTTGAACTGGAGATTGACATCTTTACCATGTCTGGATCAGTTCCATTTAAGTCCAAAACTTCTGCTCTACCTTTCGCGCTCCTCTTCGCTACCACACGCTCATCACACCAAGACACTCTTTAAAATGAATTCACAATCCCTTATTTATACAAGGCATTGACTTAGGAACAATCATCTAAGTCGGCAAACACCTACAAGATCATCCGTAAGACATGTAATACATCCGGTTAGCCAGACTCAGGAAGAACACCAACAACCGGTGGTCTTTACATCAAATCCAAACTCTAACTTCAATGCGGATTGCCAATAAGACTTGTGCATGATCCAAGGATCACCAAAACCTTTCCTGAGTAATCAAGAACATCCGCACTTTATTAGCTTACTAGAATTCTTCTCTTCTTCATCTAGAACTTCAAGAACACAGTCTGTCACCACTGTCACAAAGAAAAAGGTGCTTCTGGACCTCCAAACCATGAACAAATCTACTTGTCACTTCACACTGACTTCTTCAACACTCCCTCCAATTTGCAGAATGGGATAATGCAATTCCAGAGCTCACCAGACCAATCTGTGACACTTTGTCACCACTGAACATCTACCGGAACCTGTTCTACTGGAGCAACCATAACTTCTTCAGATCTTCATGCGGACCTCTGAAATCTTGACTGGAGCATCCCAAGACTCGTATCTGAAAACCCTTTAAACCGCATCCTCTGATCTTCATCTTATCTTGGACTTTTACCTTAATGTCATCACTGTTCTTCACTGTTCCTGATTGAGGCTAATTTTCTCAATATCCTCAGCACACAGCTCATCCAATCCTTCTCAATAATGCAATATGAGTATGTTGACATCAATGACAACACTGGTTATCCTCAGACTTGCAACAATCTCCCCCTTTGTCATTGATGGCAACATATGATGTGAAAAACCATCAAGACAAGAACTTCTCCTTTCTGTCACAGCTCCCCCTATTAGCAACAACTCTTCTCATGTCTTCTCTTTCTTTACTTCTCCCCCTTTGATCAACAACCACTTGTTTTTCACATGTCTTCTCTCCTCCTTTGACATTGTTACCTTTTGAGTCACCCTTATTTATTTATTTATTGGTAATATTTCTTGAGCAAGAGCCGGTTTACCGTGTTATATTTTTGGTCATACCTTTGTTTCGTAAATCGACTCTTGGTCCTTCAATTTTTATCCGTTTGTCATCTTTGTAGACAAGGTTACTTAAGGTTTGAACCTTTAAACCTGAACCATTCTCAAAGTTCAAAGTTCAAACGGTTCAATATGTCTAAAGTGTCTCATAAAGCAAGCTGTCGTTTTGTATGTCTTAAAAGTCTTTGAACTTTCGCGTTGAACCATATCTTTACAAGTTCAACGGTTCATGAGTTCAAGTTCCTATTTCCGTAAGTGAATCCTTTGCTTATCTATGTGGCCCAATTGGCATGGTTGAACCACCACATTGAACCACCGCATTGAACCACGCTCTAAAAGGTTCAATGGTTCAATAGTTCAAAGATTTGATGATTTTGGTCCCGTTTATTCCCACGACTTTCTAAGTCAAATTTAGTGGGAAACTTGGAGGAAAATATGTCAGAAACTCATCATGAAACCGAGAGCTCTAATTTAGCGGAGGCTACGGATAATCATTATACTTCATGATGGCACGTGAATAATACTTGCTATTAATGAAGAAATCAGAGTTCATGTCTTTTCAAATATTTTTGGCACATATTGTTCCGAGCAATAATTATTCAATCTGGTTAGTGCCATTATTAACCAAGAACAAGCCAAGTTTAGCAAGTAAACATACTGTGCAACACAAAGGAGAATAGCGCCGGAAGTGTAAGGCTCTTGTTATTCAAGCTTTCGCAGTGAATTCAGATATCTCGAAGGTGAGTTCTGTTTCTCATGTGCTATTCCTAGTTCTTATGCTGGAAAGAAGAATCTCTGGAGTTTCTGTTGTTTTCAAAATTTGAAGTGTTTTATTGTAATCCTCCAAGTATGTCTTTGAAATCTACGTGTTTGGGGAATGAACATGGCCCTGGTCTTAATTATTCTCACTCAGAATTTGGAGATACTGCACTAGTTCAATATGATTTAGAGGAATTTAAAGAAAGAACTAGAAACCCTGTTCAAACCCCTACGATGAAGAAAATCGTAGACAGCGGTTTAGTTGAGGTTGCAGCTTTTCCTCAAGCTATACTATGCCCAGAATTAGTTCAAGAGTGTATGAATAGGTACGACCGCCAGGACAGATGTATCAGAAATGCAAGCGGTGATGTGTTATTTCATGTCAACTGACAAACCCTCATGTCTGTGATGAAGATACCGCCTAAAGAGGCGTATTCCAGCCTTGATATTACTTCCTCCTATGGGTATTTCTCAGAGAAGAAATTGACTTATAAAAGTGTAATAGCGAGAAACTGGCTGCTGAAATTTCAGAAGGGTGGTTCAAGGTTACCCAGGCCACTTACCAGAGATCATTTGATAAAAGAAGTAAGGGATATTGTGGTATTGTTACACAGACTGAAAGGCAGTCAGCATGCCTTTTATTGGGAGGATTGGATGTACTTTTTCATACAAGTCATCCTTCAAGGGGAACAATTTTTGGATTGGGCCGAAATAGTGGCTGATTGTCTACATCAGGGTTTAAGTAATTGTCTGGGTGACATAGATTTCTATATGTCTTCATACCTGTTCTATTGCCTGGCATCTACAAGAGAGTGGTTTGACCTACGTCATGCACCCTTAGCTGAGAATAGTAAAGTCTATGAATATTATTCACAGTTACAGAGAGGGAATTGCTATGAAAATTATAAAAGGGTTAATGATGTCTTCACTAGGAAAATGACCTATGAACTGGCAGGCAATCTGGGTAAGAGAATGTCCAGTGAAGCAATGCAACTGATCAGTATCTATGGTAGCTTCTTCATTCAATTTTCTGAGTTCACTTACATCAGAGTTGGAGGATTTGATGGTGAACCTATAAAGTTACCTAGATATGTGTTTCACCGTTTTGTGTTGATGGAGGTATGTAGACAATTAGCACATGTAGATAAGAAATTTCCATCAAAAAAGGGTTTTGGTATTTCTTTTCCCATTGAACTTGGGCATTATTCATGCCAATCAAAAATTGATGCTTTGAATTTAGAGTTGAACCTTAAAAGGTTCAATTTTCAGTCCTTCACTGCCAGGTCTCAATTCAATAGTAAAGGGTTTGTCAGAGATAACCTAGATCCTGGAACAGGGCATGCACACCTTCCTAAGCTGGAGGATTACTAGGAAGACTGTCCAGATGAATTTGAGGTCAAAAGAAGGCTGTGGTGTAGGTTTTCTTTGGGGCAAATAATTACACTCAATTTAAACATGGATATTTCTAGAATTTCTGATGATGAGGAGTTGGTTGACTCACAGTTTGAAAGAATAGAACAGTTACCTATTCTAGAAGTCGACTGGAGTAAAAAGGAGGAGGATAGAATTGAAATTAAAACCCTTCTAGTGATAAGGAGAACCGAGAAATGGTTGAGAGATAAGAGACAGGAAGGGGTTCAAGATAAAAATGCCCAACAATTTTCCTCGATGGTTGAATCATCACTTCCCATAGACTCTTCTAATCAACCTATTGCTATCTGTGGTGCAAGTGCTTCCAAGCCATCAACTAAAAGAAGCCCTACCACTAAGAGATCCAGGAGAGTCCTCACAGATATTCTACCATCTCGTGTTACCAGGTTGAGGACTAAAGGGAAAAGAAAGAAACAGGGTTCTGAAACAATAGTTGTTGATTTGAATTCAGAGGAAGATCCAGAAGAACCTATGGGTGACAAGGAGCTAAGTCCACAAAGAACAGAGGAAGTTGACACCGGGCCACAGCCAGGGGCCATTCTGGAGACCCCTGAAATATTAATGATTTCAAATGAATCCTCTGATGGAGTGAACCCCGACAAGGCAACCTCAGCCCCTGCACCAAAGTGGCTAGAGAGTTCCATCTCCGACAAGAAAAAAGTGATTCCTTTTGTTGTCCCTTTAGAGGACATGGTAAGCAAATGTTTGGGGAAAACCCCCAAGTCCAAGAAACTCAAGACGACATCCAGAATAAACATTGATCCAAACACTGGTAACTGGAGTGCTGAAATTGCTAAGCCAGTGACTGAGGAAGAAGTGCAGGATCCAACAGTGCACGATTTCACTGTGGAGAGAGTGGATCTCGGTGTTGCTTCTAGAGCTGCAAATGTCCACCACCTTGAAGCTTCTACTAAGAGGATGGTTAGTCGAACATGGAAAGATGAAAAGGACAAGAGGGAGTTGAAAAAAACTCTGCGTTCAATGGCAGAGTACATTGAGGCTATTAACAACCCTAACCCGCAGTCGATCTCACAGCTCCCCCTGTCTTTTGACCTGAAATCACCTGTCAACCAAAAGATGTTAGATTAGGTTCATAGAAGGAAAATGGTGACAAAAACATTTGACAGTTGGTTGGATAACATTGAGCAGAAAGGAACCGAATACATCCGTGAACTCAAGGGCATATATGATCTGACTGCTGCCACCATTGAAGATCTTAAAGTACAGGTTGCTGTTTGGGCCAAAGATGAGGGCAAGTGGATGAATGTAATAAACCAAATAGATGAAGTTCAGAAATATGGACTAGAGAAGTTTTTGACAGAAAAGAACCTGACTGGTGTGGACGAGGATTTGTTATATGTGAACAAGAAAAATATTGAATGGAGGAATTCCATATCCTGGCAAGGACGCTTCGAACTTACAAAGCTGATTAAGGAAATAACAGAATTCACTCAATCGCTGCAACGTGACTTGCAATGTATTGATGTTCAATACATAAAAGATGATGGAAAACCAGTGGAAGATGTCGACGCAGTGATACAATCATTCAAAGATAAAATCAGCTTTGTCAGAGAAAATGACAATATTTTAGTTGAGGATTTCTCCCAGATTTCTAAAGTCAAGTCATTACTTTATCTCTGTATAGACGGACTTCCAGAACACAGAAAAAATTAGGAAAATGTGAAGGGAAAAGGAAGTTTGGAGGTCAAGAATGAAGCATATAGGTATTCCCAACTTCCTGAAGATTCAGGAGTTCGTTGCTGCTTTTCAAGAATGGAAGACCCAACGTGCTTCCCAGGCCACCGATAACAAATCCGGAGATACAAACCCGTCGTCCCAGTCATGACCTCTTTGGCTCGTTTTCTTTATTTCAGTTCCTCTATCATGTTATTTTCAGCAATCTTGATCTTTAAAATCAATTGTTAAAAACTAAATCCCGTATGGGTTAGAGTTATGTTAACTCTGGGTTTGATTTACTCAAAGACATGATTAAGGCATTCATATATATAGGTTTTTAAAATCTTTGAAAGAGAGATATAGAAGTTTAGGAAAAGAAAAGAAGAAGGGAATTTTAGCTGAATTGTTCATAATTTTACATTATGTGATGATTGTCTGAGTAATTTTCATCTGTGAATGAGAAGAAGAAACAATTACTGCTTATTTGGATCTGTGCGTCTGAGTGTGTGGAATTAGATTTTCTGTGTGAAATCTCCTTTCATCTGGTAATTGCTCTTTATTTGGACAACTCGTCATATGTGTTCTATTCTTTATTGGTTCAGCAAGTTCGTATGAATGTATTCATGTATTTGAATGTACCAAAGTAGAATCTGTGCATTCTATCCTGTTACTGTATAAATTTATCACGTTCATGACATGGTTATGTATGAATGTTAGTCTACCTTAAGCATTTTCTGGTTAAAAGTGCATTTGGATAGTTAAATAGATTAAATTCATTAAAAATATTAAAGGGAGCTATACCTAAATTCAGAAGGGAACTAATTTAAAAGGTTCACCCATTTGTTGTTTAACTCATTTGTTCTTCAAAAGAGGGGTATAGAGTTAGAATAAAATATTTTCAGAATAAGGACAAATCTGTTAGCCAACAGTTTTTGGCGACTCTGCTGGGGATAAAATCATTAATTAAAGATTGGTCGCCTGAATATGAAGCAACAATGGTGCTTCCACACGAAAACATAATTCCTGTTCTGCAACCCAATCTTGGATTTCAAGACGAGCAGGAAGACATTATTGGCCAATTGAATACCCTTGCTTGGCGTACTCGTCAGAATAGTAACCCAAGAAAATTCCTTCATCACTTCTAGCATCAAACTTTCCTAGATCTTCATCTCTTTTAATGTAACATTTGCTACCAAATACTCTAAAATATCTCACAGTAGGAGTGATGCCAAACCAAAGTTCATAGGGAGTCTTACCGGTATTTCTTCTGATTTGCACTCGATTGAGAGTGTAGACTGTAGTGCTAACAACTTCTCTCCAAAACATCTGAGGAACATTTGCGTCCATCATCATTGTCTTGGATGCTTCCTGGATGGTCCGGTTCTTTCTCTCAACTACTCCATTTTGCTGTGGAGTCCTAGGAGCAGACAACTGTCTCTTTATACCATGCTTCTCACAAAAGTCTATGAATTCACCAGATGTGAATTCACCACCTCTATCAGACCTCAGACATTTCAGTTTTAATCCGGTTTGATTCTCTACCATAGCCTTGAAGATTTTGAACTTCTCAAAAGCTTTTGATTTCTCTTTCAAAAAGGTAACCCACATCATCCAGGAATGGTCATCAATCAGTAACATAAAATATCTATCACCTTGCATACTCTTGATTCTTGTCAGACCACATAGATCAGTATGAACTAATTCCAATAATCCGGTAGAGGACTGATCCTTGCTTTTGAATGAGACTCTGCTCTATTTACCTAGCTGACATTCTTTGCACAAACTATTTGTAGGTTTTACCAACTTTGGAAGATCTCTTACAGCCTGAGTATTGCTTATATTGATGATGTTATCAAAATTTACATGACACATCCTTCTATGCCATAACCAACTCTGATCAACTTGAACAAATAGACAACTTTTGTTAGTACCAACTAGATGGAAGATATTACCTTTTGTTTGAGTACCGGATGCAATCTCAGTTCCGGAGCTTTCAAAGATCCTGCATCTTCCATTCTTGAATCAGAGATCATAGCCTTTGTCCACCAACTGACCAACACTGAGAAGATTGTGCTTCAATCCTTCAACATACAATACATTATCGGTTTTGTTCTTTCCATCAAAAGAGATAGTTCCCCTACCTCTAATTCTACCAGCAGAATTGTCACCAAATTTTACCATTCCTCCTTCATACCTTTCCAAATCTAAGAACTTGTTCTTGTCACCTGTCATATGGTGAGAGCATCCACTATCAATAACCCAATCATCCTTTTCTTCAACTTGGGCAGCCAAAGCTCTTTCTACAACCTTATGATTGATAGATATTGGATCTTCTTCCTTGATGGCAATAAACACCCATTCATTTCCGGATTTGTCTCCTATCTCTGATTCATCATCTATTACTCCTTCATTATCAGCTTTTTCATGAACATAATAACAATTCTTTTGGAACCTTTGTCTGTTAGAATTTGACCTTGTAGATCTTTCTGGACATCTTGAGGCAAAGTGACCAATCTTATTGTAGTTGAAGCATTTAAAAGGTAATTTTCCTTCATACTTACCAGATCCTCTTGGCAATTTTTTTACAATGAGGGCTTCAAGTTGAGCTATTTCTACTTCTTCCTCTTCCATGTCTTTCCTTGCTTGATCATACCATGACAGTTTCCTTGAAGAGTTTTCTCCCGGATCAAATCTTTGTTTGCCTTTCACATAGGCACTAGCTTTGAATGCAGATTTAGTCTTGGGGGGATCATCTCCAAACTTGGTCATTTCAAATGCAGCCAGTTTGCCAGCCAATTGTTCTCTTGTGACAGTTGTATGGGCTCTGAATTCATCAATGGCAGCAAGCTTGATTTGGTAGGCAGCAGGAAGGGATCTGAGAACTTTGCCAACAATCTCATTTTCATCCAAGACTCCACCAGCATTCCTAATTCCACACACTAGCTCATTTACTCTAGGCATAAAGGTAGAAATATTTTCATCATCTCTCATCTTCAATCTTTCAAATTTCCCTTTGAGACTCTACAACCTTGCACTCTTTACATACTCATCTCCTTCATGCAGAAGTTCCAGTTTAGTCTAGATCTCATAGGTAGTTGGTAGGTCAATAACATTTGAGAGCTTAGAGTCAGTTAATTCCCTTAGAAGAGCTTCTTTGGTCTGTAGATTGTTTTCAGCATCTATGATTTTATTTAGAGTTGTCGGACCACCCTGTGGAGGTACATATGCTCTTGTGACCATGGACAAGTATGCTTTTCCCATACACTCCAAGTGACATTTCATGCGTCCTTTCCAAAGAGAGAAGTTGGTTCCATCAAACTTCAGACTATCCTTCTTGTATGATGACATCCTGGATCTCCTCAAGCGGTTAAGCTCCTTTTAGAGGAACTTGGCTTTGATATCTAGGGCACACAACTGAGAGGGGGGGGTGAATCAGTTGTACAAAAACTTGCTTCTACTTCAAACACTTGATTCTTCTTTGTTATTTAATAGCATATCAATTAACCATTCATGAAAGCATAAAGCATAAAACACCGGAGTAGATAAACATCAACACATTGAACACCAAGATTTTGACGTGGAAAACCCGGTCAAGGGAAAAACCACGGGGTGATTAACCCAAGGATTATTCTCTGTTAGAAGAATAAGAAAAATAGATGGCACATGCCAATTAGGGCTCACTACCCGAGCACACTGCTCACAAGAGGCTCACTGCCTACAAGAGACACACTGTCTACAAAGTAACAAGTATCACAAACTTGAACTGGAGATTGACATCTTTACCATGTCTGGATCAGTTCCATTTAAGCCCAAAACTTCTGCTCTGCCTTTCGCGCTCCTCTTCGCTACCACATGCTCATCACACCAAGACACTCTTCAAAATGAATTCACAATCCCTTATTTATACAAGGCATCGACTTAGGAACAATCATCTAAGTCAGAAAACACCTACAAGATCATCCGCAAGACGTGTAATACATCCGGTCGGTCAGACTTAGGAAGAACACCAACAACTGGTGGTCTTTACATCAAATCCAAACTCTAACTTCAATGCAGACCACCAATAAGACTTGTGCATGATCCAAGGATCACCAAAACCTTTCCTGAGTAATCAAGAACATCTGCACTTTATCAGCTTACTGAAATTCTTCTCTTCTTCATCTGGAACTTCAAGAACACAGTCTGTCACCACTGTCACAAAGAAAAAGGTGCTTCTGGACCTCCAAACCATGAACAATTCTACTTGTCACTTCACACTGACTTCTTCAACACTCCCTCCAATCCGTAGAATGGGATAATGCAATTCTAGAGCTCACCGGACCAATCTGTGACACTTTTTCACCACTAAACATCTGCCGGAACCGGTTCTACTGGAGCGACCATAACTTCTTCAGATCTTCATGCGGACCTCTGAAATCTTGACTAGAGCATCTCAAGACTCATATCTGAAAACCCTTTAAACCGTATCCTCTGATCTTCATCTTATCTTGGACTTTTACCTTAATGTCATCACTGTTCTTCACTATTCCTGATTGAGGCTAATTTTCTCAATATCCTCAGCACGCAGCTCATCCAATCCTTCTCAATAATGCAATATGAGTATGTTGACATCAATGACAACACTGGTTATCCTCATACTTGCAACATAAAGAAGAAATAAGAGGCATCAGAGGCAACTTTGAGCGAATACTGTCCACACTGTCAACAGAAGAAGGCTAATTGCCAATGTAAGGTTATTGCTAGTATTTCAGAGGGAAATGATGAGAAAGCAGGTTTTTGAGCTATAGAAGATGAAGAAGGTCAAGTGTTTTACATTACACAATGAAGGCCATGGCAACAAAGCAATGCCTTAGGACCCCTTGACCAATCCCATGTCATTTGCATCATCTACTTCAAATATCCATAATTGGAACAATGCACCTTGGTATAACCTACCACATCAACAATGGGCAACCATTTCGACCCAGCTAGACCCAACAATAGGGGGTATGGCCACCAACTATTCCAACCCTTAAATTATAATCCATAGTGGCAAGCTAATCAAAACCCCTGGCCACAACAATGGCGTGGGAACCAACCTTGGAAAAATCCAAATATGAGCTACCCACTGCCACAACAAGCCTTGCCTAAACAACCTACCCTTATGCCAAATATAGCCTCACCTACTCCTATCCCACCTAGAGCCACTCAATTGCCAACCCAACCTACACCTAACCCTAACAACAAGCCTATTCAACATGCCTATACTAATGAGGCCATCCAATACCCAACCTATACTGTTGAAGTTAGTGATGTGCAACTGCGCTCAGGAAAAATGCTTGTTAGACCTTCATCTCCACTCATCACAGAACTTCCTAATGAGGAGAAACCCTCCATCACTGATAACCATCTGAATAACCAGTAGAGGCCTTCCAAGCAAATCTATCCATAGGAAGAAACCATCACCAGGAGCCCTCCATTTCTAGAGAGATTAAAAATGCACCTTCTACCAATTCCATCTAAACCTGATTTTGATTTTATGGGGTAGTTGAAAAATGTCTGTGTTAAAATTCCCCTCATCCAAGCCATCAAGGATGTACCCATATATACCAAGGTTATAAGGGAATTATGCCTTAAGAAACCAGGAAGAAAAGAAACGATCCTTAGATAGTACATGTTATAGGATAACTTGTTGATATCATGTTAGGTAATTTGGCTGTTCCAAAATATGCAGATCCTGGAAGCCCTATGGTTGATGTAAACATCAATGGTACCATTATCAAAAACACCTTGATTGACCTAAGTGCAACCATCAATGTAATAACAAAGGAAACAATGAATAACCTTTAGCTAGATAACCTTAGACCAACTCCCACAGTACTCCAATTGGCAGATAGGTCCACTATCAAACCAGAGGGTTACATTGGATTCATGGGAATACCCTACAAACTTTATGGTCTTACAGCCCAAGGCTAGCCTAGGAGGATATCCACTCATCCTAGGGAAACCCTGGTTGGCAACAGAAGATGCCTTCATAGGATGCTGGTTAGGGAATATGATAATTTCCAATGGGAATATAGCAAAAGCATTGGTTCTTTATCCACCTGCACAACCTTTTGTTGATATGGAGCAAACTATCTGGCCGGACCTAGAGGATACTAACCAATATTCTCTTCGGACATTAATGACAGTTGATAGAGGCCCACTATTGGCTATCAGGATGAAGATGAAGTTCTTTCCAATGTCATAAAAAAATAATTATCAAATGGACATGTAGCAAGACCCATGTCTAGTATGTTTGACCTGCCCACTACACAATATTCTGCCTACAATCAACACTCTAGCCTATGCTTCCACTAGCAATATGTTTCATCATTTGTTGCCTCATAGTTGTAGCCTCAACTTATTAGGATTGGATATTGCCTCTGTAATGGCCATTGCAACACCAGTTGACATTACACCAGGTAGGACACTTAATGTCAATAGTGAATTGACATTTGTTTAGAAGACTGAACTAATAAAAATGTTGCAAACTCACAAGATAGAATTTATATGGGACTATCATGATATGAAGGGCATTGACCCTAATCTCTGCATGCATAGGATATACATTAATGAGGGGTGTAGGCTAGTTAGGCAACCTCAAAGAAGGATGAACCTTGTAGTAAGAGACATAGTGAAGAATGAATTGCAAAACTTGCTGGATGCAGGATTCATATATATCCAATATCAGATAGCCAATGGGCATCTCCACTAGTCATAGTACCAAAGAAAGGAGGTAAGTGGCAATTTTCTGTAGACTACAGAGAGTTAAATACAACCACTGGGAAAGATCATTTCCCTCTTCCTTTCATTGACCAGGTCCTAGAATCCTTGTCTAGGAAAAAGTATTTCTCTTTCCTTAATGGATTGAGTGGGTATAACCAGATCAAAATAGTCCTTGAGGACCAAGATAAGACCACATTCACATGATCATGGGGGACATATGCCTATTCCATCCTTCCATTTAGACTCTGTAAGACACCTGCCATATTTCATAGGGTTGTTTTAAGCATCTTTGTTGACCTTGCCCATGACTCTATGGAAGTATATATGGATGATTTCATCACTTATGGAGAGTCTTATGAGGAGGCCCTGAAAAACCTTGAAAAAGTACTCCAAAGATGTCAAGATCATAACCTATCCCTTATTCATGAAATTTTTTCATGATGATGCAAGGAGTAGTACTTGGTCACTTTGTGTCCAAGGCAGGCATTCAAGTGGATCTGCACAAAATTGGAATCATTTCAACATTGCATGTTCCTCAAAAATAGAAAGATGTCAGAAGCTTTCTAGGTCATGCAAGGTATTATAGAAGATTTATAAAGGACTTCAGTAAGATAGCTGCCCTTTTTTTTTTACACTCTCTAAAGATGCAGAATTTAATTGGACAATTGACCGCCAGACATCCTTTGACAATCTCAAAGAGTCATTGACAAATACACTTGTACTCAGATGAGCTAATTGGGTAGTATCTTTCCATATACATAAATATGCTTCTAACTTTGCTATGGGGACTGTGTTAAGATAGAAGGAAGGAAATATGGAATATGCAATTTACTACATTGGCAAGAATCTACAAGGTGTTGAACTTAACTATACTATCACTAAGAAATAAATGTTAGTTGTTATTTATACAATCAATAAGTTTAGGCATTATATCACTAGGTATGATGTTTCTATTCACACTGACCATGCAACAATAAGATACCTAATGAATAAACTAGTGGTAAGTAGTAGATTGGTTAGATGGTTACTCCTATTCCAAGAAGTTTGATATCACCATTGTGGACAAGATCGGGAAGGCCAATGTTGTTGTTGACTTCCTCTCCAGGCTCCCTACTTGTAATGAGGACCCAGTTATTGATGATTCTTTTCTAGATGAGCACTTATTTGCATTGACTATACAAACTCCTTGGTATGCAAATATAGCAAATTATCTAGTCACAGGAAAAACACCTCCACACCTCTCACCAAGGGAGAGGCGCCACCTAGTGGAGCACATCTTTCCCTATTCTTGGGTAGCCAGCTACCTCTCCTATATAGGACCTGATCATATCATGAGAAGGTGTATTAGAGAGGATGAAGTATATGACATTCTCAAGGCATGTCATGATGAACCCTGTGGTAGACACTTTGCAACTAAGAGGACAATAGTCAAGATCTTGAATACTGGATACTATTAGCCAACCTTGCACAAAGATACAACTACCTACACAAGAAGATGTGACCACTGTTAGAGGATGGGTAGACTTACAAGAAGTGATGAAATGCCTCTACAACCACAATTGGTGGTCACACCATTTGAAAAATGGGGCATTGATTTTATTGGACCCATTGATCCACCATATAATAACAAAGAATATATACTTGCTTGCACTGATTATCTCACAAAATGGGTAGAGGTGAAAGCTTTGACAGTAGCCAGAGATAGTAAGGTTGCTAGGTTTATATGTGAGGAAATATTTACAAGGTATGGTTTTCAAGGGAAATAGTCACAGATCAGGAACCACAGTTTACATCAATACTAATTGCTAGCCTTATTTAGGAATATGAAATCAAACATAAAAGGTCCACTCCCTATCATCCATAGTCAAAAGGCCAAGTTGAGGTCACCAATAGGGAGCTTGAGGCAAAATTGACAAAGACAGATGCATTACACAAGAAAGGTTGGGCAGCAAGACTCTCTGAAGCAGTTTGGGCATTTATAACTACATGGAAGACAACAACAGGGTACACACCTTATGAGCTAGTTTATGGAAAGAAAGTTGTCCTTCCTATTGAGTTTGAATATAAAACATTGAGAACTACTGTCCAACTTGGGATGGACCTATCAACAACTCAAAAGGAGAGGTTGCACTAGCTTAATACCTTAGGGTAATTAAGAATGGAAGTAGTTCATCACAATGAATTAATACAAAATTAGAGAATCAAATGGCATGATCAATATATCAAAACCAAGGATTTTTAGGCAGATGATTGGGCACTCCTCTATAACTCAAGGTGTAAAGATCATAAGGGAAAATTGAAAACCAGGTGGTTAGGCCCTTATGAGATGAAGGAAGTTTTCCCAAATGGTGTAGTCCAACTAACCACAATTGACCCAGTTAAATTCTCACTAATGGTTAATGGACATAGATTAAAATTGTATAAGAAGCATTTGAGTAAAGCTGCATTCCTACAAAAATTAAGGGTAGATATGGATAACGAAGTTCCACAACATCCTACCTTAGATGAGGCCTACAACCACATTGCAGATGATCATAACATTCCAACAACAAATCAAGCTACCAGCTTGACTGAGGTTACACAACAAGTTTGATTTATACGCACTTTGTACATAAATAAATCATAATACATAAAAATAAAAATAAAAAAGAGAAGCCAACACAAAATAAAACAAGGAGATCCTCCACACCAAATAATTCAATCAGAGTTTGAGCTCCATCAATTCAACTCCCATTATCCAATTGAGCTTTCCTTTGGCCGCCAGCCACTTCACTGAAGGGACCTATAGCCAAAGGCTCTCTATTGTTTCATGGGACTTGTACATTTCCAAATGTAGCAACTACACTAGTCGTCATTCCAATGGGACCTGTATCTACTGCATCCACAACCACCACACATGGGACCTATTATATTCATGTTCTGATTGCATGCATGAAGCCACTACTACCTGTAGCACCTTTTCCCATGGCATCTGCATGCTGCCATCTTCCACTAGCCTTTACCTTCTTGCTACATGTCACATAGCCACTGCACACTCCATTTGCACACCTCTTCAACATCACATCATTATGATTCACTCTGGCTCGTTAGTCAAGAACATCAACTCTAGCCGACATGTCATCATTTTTCCATGAAACATTTCTAATTTTGACATCACCTCAAAGGTATTTATCTAGCTATTGCTTTAATTAACATTTATTGTTTCTTATTTTATGACTTTCACAATTTGCACATCATTATTGTTATATATTATATCCCTTGGACTTTCTTTCAACCCATTCTTCTGTATGCCTAGCTTGTCTTCTCATTTGAGGACAAATGAACCCATAGTTGGGGGGGATACTGCATACGTATGAATTATTTTACGTACAATCAAATTTATTAAATCCCTTCCTTCATAACTTCATAATTATGACTATCTGCCACATAATATACAAGCCGATAGACTAGCAACTAGTAGAAGAACTGGTAAGAAGGGTCTGGCGAGTAAAATTGGACAAAGAACAAGGGATTAAGCTGCGAAAATTGAGTTGGTAGAGTAGAATTGGAGAGTTTCATGAGATATCATGATGAGTGGTGATTCGATCAGGAGAGAGCCTACTGTCCACTTGACATTAATATCTGATAGGGATTGCATGCCTATGTTTCAGCAGGTGGGGTGGTTGGAATATTTTCTTAAGATAACATAGTATAATGAAGACATTACCTAGCCATTTGCAGGAACATTCTAGAATGAGGAAGCTATAGTGAAAGTGTTACGGGTTGATGCGACTATAGCTACCATAGCTAAGGTTATGGGGCTACAGGCTGTTTGAGAAGAATTCCCTGTAAGAGCTGATGCCCTTTCAACAAGGGCCGAGTTCATACAACCATGTGAAAGGATGGAATCTACATCTCAAGGTACCAAATAAATCTCTTTACCCTGGTTATGGGCCTCTATTCTGCGATGGGAGGTAATCTTTTCTTTATACTATACATTTCAAACTTTTGAGCCATCTCCATCACAGAAGGGTAGTGAATGTTCCAAAATTTTGTTCGGTTTGTTAAAAAGGATGTCTATTGAATATAGAAGTAACAATTTCCAGTCTTCATTGTCTCATCATGGTTGGTTGTGCTATTAGTAAAAAGGAGTTTATCTATTCAGTACCCTGATATTTCTTGGGAATGCTTTCTTGAAATTAATCATGTCAATGAGGGACCTTTGAGGGTTGAACTGGAGAGAGAAGAAGAGGCACATGTAGAAATTTACAAATAGGGGAAGAAGAGGAAGCACCTGCGACCTCTTCTCACCTAGAAGCTTCACTTACTCACTGTCATGCAATTACTAAGGAACATCTAGCTCCATCCCTAATAATCATATAGGTGAACTTGCTAGTTCTCCCCCACCTACAATTTCACTAGTTTTGACCTCCTTGCCAAAGCATGCACTATCACAGACTTCTAGCCGTAGAAAGAAAAAGTCAAAATGAAAACTACAGTATGTAGCTTCTAGCTCACCCCCTGTAGCACCTGAAACTGCCCATGAAACTCCTTCTGTCTCAAAGCCCACCAAAAAAAAAAATCATCCTCTTCTTTTTCTAGAGCCAGGAAGAAACAAAAGGTCCGTACTCAATCATATAGGCGCTCAGACCACCTAAAGGAGAAAGAACTTTCAGGGGGAAAACCACACATGAAAAGAAGAATGTGGTTGATTAACACATTGATATAGACTCCAAAAGGGAGCATTTGTTTGTTGATAGGAACAAAAGAATGTGACCACACACTCATTTTGGAGCCTGATACAGAGTCCGAGGAGGAAGATTTATTAACAACTAGGAAAAGCACCAACCTCCCCCTGAGATTGAAAATCAAGATTTCTCAACCTCTCTAGATGAAACACAAGAAGAAGAATTGTTGTTGGATTCTAAAGACACAATAGAGGGAGAGAAGGATGAATTATAGCTGGCCCTACAAAAAATTGCAGAATTGGAGAAGCAATTGAGGGATTTTCAACAAAAAGAGATAGGGTTAAATGAATGGGTTAAGAAGTTGGAGGATCAACTACATGTTTTCCAGAAATAAGGCTCAAGAACATTTGGCCCTATTGGCCATTATAGAAATCAATAGAAGAAATATAGAGCCTATGCAATCAAAAGAATAGTTAGAAGAACCTGCTCCATCCACCTTATTTACAATTACCTTGCAACTATGGAGTAAGATAGATGAATTAGTAAAAGAATAGGGTGAACTGGAAGAGAAGCATAGCAAGGAGCTAGAGGTGAAAAACACAGAAATAAAAATATTGAAATTCAAAATAGACAGAATGGAAGACATGATTGTCCAATTGATGAGGTGTTGACCACCTGCAAGGGTTTATTCCCTCTATCTATAGGAGCAGTATCTGAGCTTTCAGTTTAGCCAACTTTACAGAGATGCTCATGTTTCACTTTTTACCCCTTCCTTATTTCTAACGGCCTACCAAAGAGCTGCCCCTGAAATGCAAAACCAATTGTGTGGATTCTACTTGCATGAACTTGTCATTCCATATGACACTCACTGAATCCCTTATTTGTTATTAAGGATATTTAATTAAAGGCTCTAACCTCATTCATTCAAAATGAGCATAGGAGAGGAGTGTTATAGCAGTAGTATAATGAGAGAGAGAAGTCACTCCCTCTCAAACTTAGGGTAGAATCCCCAACTCCTCAAAAGATAGTGGAGGAATGGGTAGACCTAATTGAACATCAAGAGGTAGAAACTAAATTCCTGGAATGTAGAGCCATGGATTACAAGAAATTCAGGGAATTGGTTGAAGGAATTGGTAAGGAAGCTTTGGGTTTCTCACAGGTAGGTGGAAAGAGTTGACACCAGTATTGTAGAGGAAAGAGCCTCATTCAATATTCAACCTCTTAGCAGCAATCAATAGGGTACATAGATACATAAGATCAACCAATAAACATGGGATATCATGGCTACCATTAGTATTCTATCCTCCCATGCTTCTTTATCCCATTCCACATTGGATGGGGCAGAGGACGAATTAGGAAGCAGAACAAGCTAGGTTGAATAGGTTGGCAGAGTAGAAGGGCTTCTATCTCAAACAAGATAGAGGGGTAGAAGAACCTACAAATTATAGGAAGATAGCTCTTCAATACAATCAGAGGCCTTGGTTGTTGGAGGACCATCAACATGTTTAGTTGGGGGTGTGATGAGGCCATGTTTTGTCTTGTTTCTCTTGCTTTAAGTACATATTTCCTAAGAAATTCCTAGACTTTTATATATATTAATTATGTCTATAATCATCCTTAAGACACTGAAAGCATGAAGATGGGTATATAATATGTTGTTAATTAACTATGTGTGAATGGTTGATTGCGCATGAAATATGATGGTACTTTATGTTAATTTTAGTAATTCTGATGTATAGATATCATGTGATATACTAACCCCTCATGCAACAAGAATGTGGCTACATTTCATGAAGACCACTAGGCAACCCGCAACAAAGGAGGTGTTGATATCCATAATAGATAGTACAGGCACCTATAGCCAAAGGAAGAAGACCTTGAATTGATTGGGATGAGTCATCCATAACTCTCCACTCTTTAAAGATTATCCTTTGACAGACGATGTAGTCATGAATAAGGAAGGAAACTTAGATCGTCCTCCATGTTCTATTTCTAGTCTTGACTATTCTTCATAAAGACTAGAGAGAGTTATAGTAGGACTGTGCCATCTATACTACCTTCATGACAGTTTAGTTTTCTATTCCTAGTTTTCTTTGTAATAAAGTCCTCTTCCTACGTTATTGGATAATGGACAGTTATGGTATTTATTGTTTAGTAGTTTTGTTCAAATAGACAAGGTTGATCTTGTCTATATAGATAGATTAGATGTTCTATATATGACATAGGTTAGATAGAGACTGTATTATCACATTTCTTTATTGTACTTTTCTCTTTAGCATTCCATAAAGGAACACATGTTTTGAGTTCAATTAATGGTTTTGAAGATACAATAAAGATTTAGTTGGTGTTCATGGAATCACAATCACTCAAGCAAGGGCCACTTGAGGTACTGTGTCTCTCCAATATGCTCATATGTTTAATTTATGTTGTATGTTTATATATATGATTAATTCATGTTGTAATGAGTAGTGTTATATGAATTAGTTAGACTTTAATAATCTGTGTTGTTGAGTCAAGGTGATCACCGAACTAATTGTTAGCTGCTCTTTTATCTAGAGTTACATAAGACCATTTGATTATAGTTGTTTGAAGAAGCATTAGTTATTTCCTACTAGTCTTACTTACTTAGAGTGTTGCTAATTCTTGCAATTAGAATTGTTTATCTTTCAACTAGTTTATTCCTATGCACAACCTCTAGATTAAAACTTAGGAATCCTTAATTGTACACATAGTACATGCATCATCTAAGAAGAATACGATTCCTTGGTTTGAGAATTTAAATGTAACACATTATATAGCCAGTAGGTTTCTTAATATAGGTTTTGTTGGTCCGTTGGGTTGTGTGCATGCCCTTTCTGCATCAATGTATTGGTTAATAATGGAGTTCAACACCAACAAATAGCTCCATCTATGTTAGCGTCAAAATTACATGCAAACTAGAGCAAAAACAAAGCTTTTTGGGGCCTGAACTAGAGAGTAACTCATGCATGAAACCATGACAAGGTCACCCATGGGTCACTACTTTTTCCAGTAGGGTCACCAAGGGGTTGCCTGGGGGAGATCTTGGGTTTCCTGGGGGAGACCCATGGGTGACCCAAAAAGGAGCATTTCTAGGTAAAAAATAAGGGTTGGAGCATGGTCCTAGAAGGTCAAAGATGCAATCTAGCTTTTGAAATAGTTCAAATGGATGAAAAAAGGAGGATCCCCCCTTTTAACAATAGGGTTTCTTAGCGGAGATCTAGAAATAATAGGGGGATCTGGAAAAGACAAAATCTTTGTCAATTATGAAAGTTGGGATTGGTCTGGGAGGTCATTTAGAGGTCTCTAGATGGCGGAAATGCATGAAAAAGGTGAAATTCATAAGTTATGATGAAATTTATCTATATAGGCAAGGTCAAGAGTGAAAAAGAAGAAATGTCAACAAAGGTAAAAGTGAGTAAAAATTAGAATCATGATGCATTGATGAAGCAAAAGATTGTCATCTATGTGTTGCTAAGGTGAGCACTACTAAGAGGGCATTTTATTACACACTTCCATGTAAGTGTTTAGGATTACATCTCATTATTGGGTCCTCATGAAAAATCATGCACATTTTTAGTGCTTATAGAGTCAAGGTCCACTTATAGTGTTTCATTGATGGTAGAGGTGGAGGTGGAGTAGTGGCTCTTTGATTGATCTATAGGCACTGATGTGAAAGCTCTAAACAACTATACCATTGATCTTATTGGTGGGACTTGGTATGGGATGGCAATGAAGGTAGAACATTGGCCATGTAGTGCAATTGATATTCCCTAATGATCAACCAAGGTCTGAAGATGTTGGATTTCACATGCAACCATGCTAGCTTGAAATTTAATCTACATGAGTACATTAGAGATTATCAATTATTTGTAATGAATAAAAAAATTAGCATCGATGGTAAAATTAGCAAAAATAGTAGAATTTCTATATTTCTAGATGTAGAAAATAATCTCTAATATGAAAGTATGCCACAATTGAGAAAACTCAACAAGAAATTTTACCCTATATCCAAATAAGACGTTGTGCCATATGAACAATTCAATCCTTAGAGGCCAAAAAAATCATGCACCCATTGCCATGCCTTTAGATCTTGAGGACATTACTAGAAGAAATGAATAATTATTTCAAGTTACTCATAAAAAGGACACTATGGACTAGAAATGCCAAGGTGAGTCAATCTAGTAACAATAGGAAGACCCCCATAAAGCAAAACCCTAGGCAAATTGAGTAATTTGGGGCTTTGTTGACCTACATATAGAAATGCAAAGTTTGTGCTTTCTAGTTTGAATCCAACCTATAGTTTGAAGTTGGGAAATAGGGAAGAAATATTAAATTTGGTTTTGGTTCACTTTCAACAAATAGTAGTGTTTATTCATGTTATATGATTGTTGTTGCAAGTAAACTTGTAGCAAAGGTAGTTGTGCTTTCATTTTTTTATGTGTGAGTCTAGATTTGTATACTTCATGCTCAAATTAATGGCAATCTATTACATGTTGATTGAACCTTGAACTCATGCAAAACTAAATTTGTATTTCATGAAATTAAATCAAGCTTCATGTTTTCTAGACTTAGGCTCATGTATCAAATATGGTCTTAATGTCAAGTGTCAATCTAATGTGGCATGGTGACGAACATATGGTTTTGAACACTAGTGCAATGTTATAGGATAGTGTTTGCAAGTATACTAGCTAGGGCCCATGCTGAAGAGTGAAAATGACCATGCCATTTGAATTGAGGTGTTTACATGAAATATGATTTCCAAAAATGTACATAAAACTAAGTTCAAGATAGAAGTTTGAGAAGAGCACAATAGATTGAATTATGGTATCCATATAAATGTCCAACATGGTAGTCCACAAGGGAAACATGTAGAGGGGCACATGTCAAAATACTTCCTAATCTGATGAATGATTTTGAGATAGAATATCAAGATATGTGGATGAATTTTTTTTCAAATATTTATATGAGTGTATAAAAGAGTGATTGAGGGATTTTTCTAACCATTATTTTTCTTCTTGGGATGATATTATTGTAACTTTTAAGGGCTGATGCAAGAAGTTGGGTCCATAATAAGCTCAAAAAGTGGAAGTATTTTTGCTGTTTTTTAGAATTTGTCACACTTGGACTTAAAATTTGAAGCACTTACACAACGAATCTTGAAAAAAGTCAGTAATATAAAATTTAGTATTTTGAATCTAGTTTCCAAATATATAATTTATTCAAAAACCCAAATGACAGAAATTTAATTTTGATAGGTATGTATAAAAACCACTTTTTAAAAGTCATTTTTTTTACCATACCATGCACGTGTACGAACACCACTTTTTGACCTAAATGAAAGTATTTTTCTAATTCCTTTTGGGAAAAGATACCTAACAACATGAAGATTGATGAGGATATTTTCTTGTATTTTTTTTCTGAATATTTTTTTTTAAATTGAATTTTTATTGGCCCTATTTGCTATTTTTAAAAATCAACGTGTACGGGCAACATAATTGGACCTAAACTAAACATTTTTTGATTTTTTTTCATTTTATAGAGAATTGTCTAAAGATTGATGTCATATAATTTTTTAACAAAAAAGTCAACCAAAAAAAAGTTAAAAAACAAAAATAACTTGATATTTCAAGTTTATGTACCAGTTTGCTTAGAAATTAATTAAAAAATATCAAACATAAACCAATCTTAACAAAACTTATATATTTGGAAACTAGACATCGTGTTCTATAATGGGTTTTAATTTCGTAGATTAATTCATAAAAAAGGTCCATCAACTATATTGTCAAAGTTCAACATTTCTCTTGAACATGCCTTAGTTTTTTAGTTGCGGGTCAAAGGCTAAGGGTCGGGTTGCCAAGCCTTTCCTAAGCCTCAAAATTTGAAAAATGCTTACGCATTATAAAACGCATACACATTCTTAAAACTAAACTCGTACGCATTATGTATTTCCCATTTGAATACCTTTAAGAAACACATATGTGTTTCTAAAACGCATACGCGTTATAACACGTACACGTTTTATAATGCATATGCGTTTTATAAAGTGTATGCATTTTAGGCTTGGGTACCCATAGCTAAGTGCGTACACGTTTTTTCAATAACGCATACACGTTTCTTGCAAGATTTTTTTTTAGCCGAAACTTCCCCTCTTCGTGGACCCAACTTCTTGCTTTTACCCTTAATAGGTAATTTATATGTGAGACAAACTCTAGTTTTCTTGTTCAAGAACTTTACAATATCAAAAGACAAGAAGGGATTATTTCTCAATTTTTATTAACAAATTTGTAATTATTATTTCAAATTTCCTCAAGGATAGGAGGCCTAAGTTATATATGTGTGTGGACTTGTTTTGTGAGGCACTTGAGCCTAATTTGAGCTTGCTTCAAAAGGGAATGAAGCCTACAAGTCTTTTGCAAGCCCATGAGTGAGTTGGCCTTGTTGAATAAATTATGAAAGCATCAAATTTTTAAAATGTGAAGCTTTCATATGTTAGTATTGATTATTCTAATTATTTGGATGATTATCTTTAGTGTATTAAGATGTTAATTCCCATGATGACTATGTTACAAATACATGCTCCAAGGAGGTAGAGGTAGATGATTTCACATCCCTAAATGGTCATGCTAATGATATTGTGGATTTAAGTATATAGTTGGAGGAGTTTGCTTTTGAAGATGGTTGTGTTGATCACCATGTTGATACATGTGATAGTCCTTTTCTTTGGTCAAAGGTTTTCCATTTTTCCCCACGTAAAATATGATGCAACCAATGAATCTGAAGATAATAATGATACAGGTATTACTCTTGTTCCTTACACCATACTTGCTATAGTTCCTCTTGCATCTTTTCCACCTTACCAAATTGGTGATGAGCAAGATTGGGAGGATGACAATTTGCTTTAGGCCAAATCATGAGTGTGGCCCCTATTTATATTATATCTTGAGTGCATGTGATTGTTTTCCCTCGTAATGTGTTTCTTGATGCTTTATTTATGTTGTCTTTAAAATCTCTTTAGATTAACCTTGATACCCTTGTTGGTAAAAGGATACAAAGGGACAAGAATTCGTTGTGACATTCTCTCTATTTGTATCATCATTCTTCTATATGTCATAAGTTACATTGTTGTTTCCTTTGGGGACAACACAACATGTAGGATGGTTTGGCATTCTTCCTTGTTGACCCAAGGCTTTTATTTGATTTCATGTTATATTTCTTCCTTTGTCTCCATAGTTCTACCAATTAGCGGATGATGACAGTTCCAAATATTTATAATCCTATTATACAACCATTCATATACTGACACCAGTTAGGTAGATCCCTTTGTGTTGTTACTTTATAGTATTCAATTTAACTTGTTATTTATTGTGTGATTTGATTTATGTGGCACCTTATTGCTATGCTCGGCATCATACCATGACTACACAAGCCATTGTGTATCATGCTTGCAGCATTGCCTTGGTTTGCCTATTCTGGGGGCAACCCCTTATTGCGATGTAGCTTTTGAGAACACATATATTATGGGCATGTGCTTCCAAAAAGCTCTCGTGCCTATCTTGTAGTTATTTCTACCTTAAAGCAATTGCTCTCTGATAGGAGTTAGCAATCACTTTAAGGTGGGGGCATACATTGAGCTATGCTCTTTTTACACACTTTCTTATTATAGTTGACATGGAACTCACCTAGTGATTTAGCAGTCCTCACTAGCCCATGATGTTTTCATTCTGTTCTTAGTCCATGATCCACCTGATGTAGAGCATGCAGGGAAGCACTTAAAACAAGGTGAAATACCCATCATACCCACAGTACAGAGGGTTTAATGTTTGATCAACTTAAAAAAAAAACCATCTCAAAGTCCAAATAGCACCGAAGCATATGCATTTTTCAACCATCGGCAACACTTACTACTATCGGCCAACCCATAATTCCTTCGACCAATGCACCACTTACTCTAATGAACCTTCGCACTATCTCCGTCGGTGAGACTTCTTTTATTGGTGGATGTCTATCCATTTATGCTGATGCTCTGATGTTACAACACACGATTCACTTTCTATCGCTATGACCCCGACAATCGATATAACTCTCAAAGACTCTCCCGATGGGCTCTCCTCACACCGATGACTTTTATCTCACACATACATTACTTTGCAGGATACACACAAATTTCTACTCACAACATACATTTGCAGTATACACATGATTTGCACGACTCTATAGCCGAAACCTCCCTTGCAACATTTGTAACCAAAACAACACACAGAAACAACTAAACCTATAAAATAGAAAACAAACTAACACTGCGGAGGTCATTCCACTGATTTCAAAGAAATCTTAACCAGTGGAATGACTCCAATCTACATTCTGATAATTAAACCAAAACAGAAAATTTATTTATTTCTTCTACTTCAAAAATTATACATACAATCTATTCTTCTTCTCTTTTCTCTCTATTCTATCAAATACAGACTCAACTATTTAAAAGACTTACATCTTGGTAGTTACACACAGTGGAAGGTGAACCACCACTGCCGACCAGTTACAACTACTTGTTCGATTACAATTCTTTAATGACAATTCAATGACACGTATATAGTCTCCCAATATGGCTCGAAGGCCTTACAATATAACATTTGGACAAAATATAAAATGTAGGGAATCTTTCAGATTCTCGAGGTGCTCCTGCACCATACAACCAACCAACAAAATTTTCAAGTCCCTTGGAAATGTACCTACAAAACAAAAACCTTTTTCTTCATTTGTCTGGCTTCATTTTCTTCTGCTTCAAGCTTCCAATCTTCAGATTACTGGAATAGTGACCAACCAACCAACAAAATTCAAACTACCATCAACTTTAGAGCTTCTTCAGGCTCCTTCTACTCCCATCAGTGGAGTACTCTTTAGGCTGCAACCTCAAGTGCTTCTTCAGTCAGGTATCCATCTTTCTCACTGCCTCACAACTCACCAACTCAACAAACCATCCATCTCACCCAACAGCAAATCCTGGTGATGCACCTTACCACTTTCTCCTCAGTGGCCTCCTCTGCACCCTTATCCAGCTTAATCTCTATTGGAGAATGGTCATGACAGACCTCATCCTCGTCTACCCACACACACAATCTTAGAAACCTCCTTCTCGCAGCTAGATGGATCAAGCACCTGCAACCAAACAACTTAACAACACAAAATAATGGTCACCAACACAATTCTTCAGCTTTTCACCTTCCTTCTCAGTGACAGGGAACAAATACACACCACCCAAATCTTTCGCCAGATCTTTCGCTAGCTCTGATACCAATTTGATGCAGAGCGTTCAGGGAAGCACTTAAAACAAGGTGAAATACCCATCATACCCATAGTACAGAGGGTTTAATGTTTGATCAACTTTAAAAAAAACCATCTCAAAGTCCAAATAGCACCGAAGCATATGCATTTTTCAACCATCGGCAACACTTACTACTATCGGCCAACCCATAATTCCTTCGGCTGATGCACCACTTACTCCGATGAACCTTTTCGCACTATCTCTGTCAGTGAGACTTCTTTTATTGGTGGATGTCTATCCATTTATATTTTTTCTTTTTCTTTTTAAATTTTTAATAGGAACTTTTATTATTTAAGAAAAAATTCTCAAATTTTTAGATTTGTTTTTTTATGAATATATATATATATATATATATATATATATATATATATATATATATATATCCTTCTATTTTTAAATTTTTTAATAGGGAAAAAAAATTCAAACTTTTTAGATTTGTTTTTTTATAGAATATATTCATTCTAAATTTCTAATTTTTTTGCTTTTATTTTTAAAATTTTTAATAGGAATTTCTATTATTTAAGAAAAAAAATTCCAAATTTTAGATTTGTTTTTTTATAGAATATATTGATTCTAAATTTCTAAACTTTTTGAGCACAACATATATATATATATATATATATATATATATATATATATATATATATATATATATATATATATATATTCTATTTTTAGATTTTGTAATTCAAATTTTTTTAGATTTTTTTTATAGAATATATTCATTTTAAATTTCTAGTTTGTTTCCTTTTATTTTTAAATGTTTTAATAGGAACTTGTATTATTTAAGAAAAAAATTTCCAAATTTTTAGATTTGTTTTTTAATGAATATAATTATATATTATATATTCATTTTAAATTATATAATATACATATATTTTTTGCTTTTATTTTTAAATTTTTTAATAGAAATTTCTATTATTTAAGAAAAAAAATTCCATTCTAAATTTCTAAGCTTTTTCAACACAACTCTTTAATATATATATATATATATATATATATATATATATATATATATATATATATATTCCTTTTATTTTTATATTTTTTAATAGGAACTTCTATTATTTAAAAAAAAATTCCTTAGATTTGGTTTTTATAAAATATTTTATTTATTCTAGTCTTTTTCAACACAGCTTTCCAGGCATTTGCTTTAACTTTTATTATTTAAGAATTTTTTTTAAAAAAATTTAGATTTGTTTTTTTATGAATATAATTATATATTCATTCTAAATTATATAATATATATATATATTTTCCTTCTATTTTTAAATTTTTTAAAGAGAAAAAAATTCAAAATTTTTAGATTTGTTTTTTATAGAATATATTCATTCTAAATTTCTACTTTTTTTCCTTTTATTTTTAAATGCTTTAATAGAAGCTTCTATTATTTAAGAAAAAAATTTCCATATTCATTTTTTAATGAATATAATTATATATTATATATTCATTTTAAATTATATAATATATATATTTTTTGCTTTTATTTTTAAATTTTTTAATAGGAATTTATTATTTAGGAAAAAAAATTCCAAATTTTAGATTTGTTTTTTTATAGAATATATTCATTCTAAATTTAACAACATATATATATATATATATATATATATATTCTATTTTTAGATTTTTTAACAGGAGAAAAAAATTTCAAAATTTTTTAGATTTTTTTTTTATAGAATATATTATTTTAAATTTCTAGTTTCTTTCTTTTTATTTTTAAATGTTTTAATAGGAACTTCTATTATTTAAGAAAAAAATTCCCAAATTTTTAGATTTATTTTTTAATGAATATATTAAATATTATATATTCATTTTAAATTATATATATATATATATATATATATATATATATATATATATATATATATATATATATATATATATATATATATATATATATATTGCTTTTATTTTTAAATTTTTTAATAGGAATTGGAAAAAAATTCTAATTTTAGATTTGTTTTTTTTATAGAATATATTTATTCTAAATTTCTAAGCTTTTTCAACACAACTCTTATATATATATATTCCTTTTATTTTTATATTTTTTAATAGGAACTTCTATTATTTAAAAAAAAATCCCTTAGATTTATTTTTTAATAAAATATTTTATTTATTCTAAACTTTTTCAACACAACTTTCTAGGCTTTTGCTTTACATCATTAAATTATATATATATATATATATGTAAATTTTTTAACAGGAATATATTATATATTCATTCTAAATTTCTAATTTTTTTCCTTTTATTTTTAAATATTTTAATAGGAATTTCTATTATTTAAGAAAAAAATTTCCAAATTTTTAGATTTGTTTTTTAATGAATATAATTATATATTATATATTCATTTTAAATTATATAATATACATATTATTTGCTTTTATTTTTAAATTTTTTAATAGGAATTTCTATTATTTAGGGAAAAAAATTCTAAATTTTAGATTTGTTTTTTATAGAATATATATATATCTTTTATTTTTATATTTTTTAATAGGAACTTCTATTATTAAAAAAAAAAATCTTTAGATTTATTTATTTTATTTATTCTAGGCTTTTTCAACACAACTTTTTAGGCTTTTGCTTTACATAAAAAATAGTGAAATAGAAAAAATTAGAAATAGTGATATTAAATTATTAATATGTCCAATGTCCATAATATATTAATACATATGCCAGTACCTTTTTAAAATGTCTTATATATTGTGATTCTGCCCTTTATTTGGAATTTGGAACCATGCTTTCAGAATAAGTTGAAGTTTTAGACCCAATCAATTCCAATTTCCAACACAGCTCAAAGAGAACAAAATCTTACCAGATTTCAACTAAATATTATACATGTAATTGAACAAGTATTATAAGTCATTTGGAATGCTTTAGTTTTGCAATGGAGGACAATCACAAATTGAAAAGAAAATAAGGAATTGACTAAGACCGCAGCCCTGGGGTGTGCTTAGAGGTAAGACTGTGCCATGCATGTTTTCTTATTCTTTTATTGCTTCCGCATTTTATATACATGACTATTGCCTATGTATTTTACATGCATATCTATTGCTGAATGTGTAAAGTCTTATGCATCTATCTTTTTAACGTAATTTATTTCATTAAAAAATTATGATTTATGATTTAGACGAATCTATTAATTTTTGTAAACCTTAAATTGTTAGGAGAATGTGTAAATTTAAATATTAAACATTTTATTTATGGTTCATTTTTTATAAACTTAGATGAATTTGAACAAAATATCTAAATCCTTCCCACTTCTATATTGCTGCTCTTCATGTTCATGTTTATGGATTTGATCAGAATATATAGTAGTAGCACAACACTACATTAAAGCACAAAAAAATGTCAAGACATGGTTTTTCTGAATATTAATAGAGCAACAAACAAAATGGTTGGCAATAATCTAGTCCCATTTAACGTTTCAACCAATAATTTCGGTTTCTAGATCTTGAAGCAATTTTAATTAGAGTACTAAGAGATGGACGGATGTGCATTTTGTTGGCTGCATTCAATCTAATTTCATTTGATATCAATTGAAAACCTTGCTTTGTCTTTCTTATCCTCCTCTTCTAAGCCCACAGGTCTATCCCACTTGTAGAATGCAAAAGCAACTATAGGATAATAGAATTCAAATTCTACTATAGACAACAAGATAATGTTGTTGGGTCATAGATGTCGATGGGAACCCAAAATTCCTCACAATTTCTACACCAACTAAACAGATTGAATGCCAACTTTACAAGAAATAAATTAAAATTGAAAAAAAACTCTCTCAGCTAACTTTGGTGTTGCCTAATGCCCACTGGCATGGTGGACAAGAAACATAAAACCTACAGATTTTTTGTTTGATAGATAGGAGACCATTCATCAATTTTTATCACACATCTTAGCTACTTTCTTTGACTTGCATTCGCCAATTTAGGTTTTGAATATGGATGCACAGCTAGACCATTTCTTGAGGAAGCTCCAGCTTGATATATAAAATTTGACTTGCATTTAAAAAAATTAATTGTCATGTGACAGGCAATAATGAAGACTAAACTATGGGAAAAAATTCCTTGATAGGCAAGGTAGATTGTCAAATTTAAGCCTTGGGGGGAATAATTACCTGTCTAGGGAGTTTTTGGCTTTTATTAGTTTTAGTGGGGAAATAATTACCCCAAAAAGTGGGAGAGAAGAAATTTATTTTAGAAACTATAGACTCTCATGTATTTTTGAAGAATAAGGAAGTGGTCCCATGGAGGGGGGCTTCCTAAATTATCTCACTGGTGTTGCTAAAAATTTTTAGGAGCACTTTAAAACAAGTGGTCCCATAAATTTTGTAGTTGTAGGTAGGCATAAAATATTATTTGCAATATTAAATATCCCAACTAATTGCTACCCCAGCAAAGGTAAAAACATAACCAGTAGTTGATCTCTGTTTATCCAAATCACTGGCCACAATGAAATCAACAAAACCTTGTAGTTGTGCATCTTTCCCTCCAAAGCACAAAACATGATCCGAAGTGTCTTTCAAATACCGTAAATTCTATTTAATAGCTCTTGCCAATGAGCTTTACCTGGATTGCTCATAAATCTGCTCACTACTCCCACTACATGGGCAATGTCAAGACGAGTGCATACCATGGCGTACATGAGGCTCCCAATAGCAAATGTCTATGGAATTCCTTTCATATGTTCTTGGTCTTCTTGTATCTTGGGTCACATTTTGGAGGATAAATAAAAATTATCAGCAAGTGAGGTGCTTACAACCTTTGCACCACTCATATTAAACCTGTCTGTGAAAACCTTATTGATGTATTTTTCTTGTGACAACCTGATCTCTCTTTTCTATCTATTCCAAATTATAGTCATACCAAGAATCCTCTTCGCTGCTCCTAAATGCTTCATTGCAAACTTGTGAGCTAATTATTGCTTCAAATCACAAACAACACTCATGCTAGTGATGGTCACTAGCATATCATCAACATACAACAGCAATAAAACAAACTCACCATTATCCAACACCTTGTAGTAGACACACGGATCAGATTCACATCTGGTGAAGTGTTGCTCAGCCATGATTGAATCAAACTTGAGGTACCACTACCTTGGGGCTTGTTTAAGCCCATACAAAATTCTCCTCAATTTGTAATACAAATTCTCTTGTCCTTCTTTCACAAAACCTTTAGGTTGCTGCATATATAATTCCTCATCTATATCGCCATGGAGAAATGTAGTTTTAAGATCAAGTTGTTCTAACTCGAGGTCATACACCACTGCCAAACCCAAAATTGCTCGAATGGTGGTCATCTTCACATTTGGGGAGAAAATTTCATTAAAGTCTATCCCCTTTTGCTAATCATACCCCTTCACCACCAATCTAGCTCGATATCATTTCTTGCCTCCCTCTTCTTCTTTCAAATTGTATACCCATCAATTTTTTAGTGCTCTTCGATTGGGTGGAAGACTCACCAAATCCCATGTGTGATTGGCTAGTAATAAATTCATTTCTTCCTTTATTGCATCCATTCATTTCTCACTGTTTATGTCTTTGCAGGCATCTTTGAAGGTAGCCGGCTCTACTAGATCAAAATTTAATAGATGATAGAGAATCACCAAACTCACTCATTTCAAATGCAGAAAGCTTGCCAACTAACTGATCCCTTGTGACTGTTGTTACTGTCTAGATTTCTTCAATGGCTGCAACCTTGTGTTTGTAAGCTACAGGTAAGGATCTCAGCACCTTGGCAACAATTTCTAATTCATTCAATACTCTGCCTACATTTCTGATACTGGTCACAAGTTCATTTACTTTTTACATGTAGGAAGTAATGTTTTCATCTTCACTCATTACCAATCTTTCATATTTACCCTTCAGGCTTTGTAGCTTGGCACATTTAACATATTTGTCACCTTCATACAGATTTTCCAATTTACTCTAGATTTCATGAGTAGTTTGAATCTAGGACATTTGCCAATTTGGTATCAGACATGGCACTCAACAATGCTTCTTTGGCTCGAGTGTTGCGTTCAGCATCTCTGAGTTCATCTATATAATTGAAGGTCATTTCTTCAGAATCTTATACACATTCTTGATTATTGTCCAAAAGCCATCACCCATACATTCTAGATGACACTGCATGCGTACCTTCCAGAGGGAGTAATTTGTTCCATCAGATCACAGACTTTCCTTCTTGTAGATCGACATCTTGGACCTCCTCAAGTGTCAAGCTTCTTTTAAAGGAACTTGGCTCTAATACCAATTGTTGGAAATAGTCCAGACAACTGAGAGGGGGAGGTGAATCAGTTGTCCCTAAAATTTAACCTTTTCTAAACCTTTTAACTCTTTTTTATAATTAGATTAATGATGAAAATATTTAAGCATAAATCAACATATGAGCAAAAACAACATGAACACACAACACCAAAATTTTGAGGTGGAAACTAGGTTAAGGGAAAAACCACGATGGGGGTTAACCCACAAGAATGCGTACCCTATTAAAAGTACTTAAGAAAATAGAAGGCACATGCCTTCAGGCGCACTGTCCAGAGCTCACTGCTCAAGAAGAGGCTCACTGCCTATAAGAAATTATGATTTATACAGAAATAATGAACTGAGAAATAGCGTCTACATTCATACCTAAATCAGTCCCTTTGAAGGCTCAAAACTTCTGCTCTTGTCTTCAAAGTCTTTTTCACTCTATACTTCCTTCACTCCTCTTCTTCTTTGCTCTACTTTTTGATCCTTTCTTTGAATTTAACTCTTTTTTCAAGGATACTTTTCAACAACTCTTCAACAAGTATTTATATGCTTCATCCACCTTGGAATGATCAACAAGGTCGGCTAAACTTGACGTGGATCATTACATTATCGGTCAAACACAACTGAGACTTGAATCTTCCTCTACAACCATGCCATGCTTCATAAAATGTTCTTAGATCATCCGCAATATGCTAGGAACATCCGGTCAGCCAAGACTGGGAAGAACATCAACCTTAAAGAAGAAATCTTCAATCAACAATCTCAAACTTTAGTACAGACCTCCAACATAGTAGCCACACGATCCAGAGACCTCCACAAGTACATTGAAATCACCAATAACATTAACTCTAAATCAAATTACTAGAATCATTTGTATCTTCCTCTGGAACCTCAAGAACGCTATCTGCCATGATTGTCAAACTAGAAATATAGCTTGCGGACCTCCAAACCATGAACCACTGGAGTTGATGATACATATTGATTTCGCAAACATACCTTCAGATCCACAGACCATAATATTTCACTGCGGAGCAATCCAGACCAACTTTCTATCACACTATCTCTTTTGTATACTACAAAATCTAGGTTTGCTTAGATGGCCATAAATTCTTCAAATCTTCATTCAGACTTCTCAAATCTTAACTGGAGCAACCTCTAACAATCCTCTACATAGCTATATGGTCTGCATGCATTGATTGTCATTAATTTTCTCAATATCCTCAACAGTTTGGTCTTCTATACAGACATCAGAATAGGATACAGTTGACACCAATGGCAACAAGGATATGTTGACATCAATGACAACACCACTTTGGCACATATTTGCAACATAGGAGTCATCATGATTAATTGATCAAGAGGATAGAGAAAAAAATCTTCAAACTTATAATGTTTGTGTTGAGTCCCCATTATAATCTTTTGACTTCATCTTGTATTTTGTGGACCATATACTCAAGGGAAGTCTCAAGAGGTGTGAAAGATGGCAAATGTAGTGTGACAATGTGATGACTAGGATGTGATGTCATAAAATTGGATATGATATGTTGATATGTGTTTTGGGGTGCAATGAATAAAGGTATAGTAGATTGGCATGACGTCATGGGAGGTGTGGACAAAGAATTGACTTGGGTAATGAGTGGAGAGATAGTGGGTTGAGGTGAAACTTGTTTAAAGACAATTTGTGGATGATTTGGTTTGGTGGGATTGATAGATTGGTGATGATGTCATGACCTCATGATGGGATGTGGCTTGTGATGAAGTGGAAGATGTAGGAATATGTTGTGGATTGATGATTTTTGTGGCAAATGATGTGGATTGACCCAATTGATAAGCATGAGTTGAATTAGGATCATGGGAAGGTGGAGGTAAAAGTTAGGATCACTATTAATGATATCTTTGATTTGTACCTTGTCAAGGACATCTAATTTCTCAAGGAGGCAGTTTATGAAAAAAGCCTTATTTGGTATGTTGTCAATGGAGTCTAGGTATTGAGGTGAATACTCCTCTTGTACTTTAGTCTCACTTATGTTATTATTAGGTGAAATTTTTTGAATTTCCTCATGAGAATACATGGTCTTCTTGGCTTGGGATCTAGTTATGGGGGGCATGAGATGATGATATGTCTAAGATGATGTGGATAAAGTTGGGTTTGGACTTTGAAAACTTGAATGTTCAACTTTTGGACCATGATAAGGATGAGGATGTGGATCCATTATGAATGACAAGGGGATGATTATGGATCAAAACCAAAATTTGGATCATGTAAAGATAGATCTTTTGTGATATCAACGGGATGATAAGGATGATGATTAGGATTCTACTAACCTAGGGGTAGAGAAATTCCTAAGCTAATGTATCCAATATTGACAATGGCTACCTCGATACCCTACTTGAGATAGACAATTTCTCAAGAAAATAACGAAGCTAGAGATAAAGGATGAAAGATCTAGATTTGACTCAAGGCAAACTTGATTTTTGGGATTGATATGGATTGGAGGGTGAATGGATATTTTTTATTTTGGTTGAGAATGATGGTAGGATAAAAGATGGATGGAAGAAGGATATGAAAAATATAAGGTCTAGGTCCAAGATAAGTGATTAAATTCAAGTCCAAAATGAAGGAAGGTGACTATGGTTATGACAAAGATTTTGTAATATAGAAAAATAGATACTTCTACTTTCTACACTACATTCATTAAATGTTGGAATGGAAAATCCAAATTTACAAGAAATTGAAAACTAATTTATGAAAATAAGTTACATAGATGAAAAGAAGGTGAAGAGAGGGACTTGACATCGAAAGGAGAAGCTCACTGTCTAGGATGCCAATGCATTGCATGGATGTTCATGTGTAGCGCTGCCATCTATACCACAGAAAAATGTAAACAACTTCCTAGAAAACATGAATTTCCACCCAGTAGTTCTCCTATTCTACAAAACTAGAAGGGAGAATGCAACAACAAAAGGTATTAGATGATCTAAAAATGAAAATAATAGAAATCTACTATCTAAATCCAATGAAATAATGAAATGGACAAAAGAGGGGAAGAGATAAACACAAAAGATCCACGCAGTCAAATATTTTCCAAGTATCCATAGCTATGAACAAAAAAAATTGTTGGGGTTGTTCGAGGGTTTACCTCAGTCAAACCCCTTCTTTGTTCTTTCAACCTCCACAACAACCAATAGATAAACAAAATAAAAAAGGTGTGTGAGTGCTCCTATCCAAAATGTGAGTGGGAATGGTAAGAGCTATGATTGTGCACATGGTAAAAACTATAATGAGAGAAATAGAAATGATGTGAGAATCCCAAGGTGCTATGTTAGATTCTATGAGAAATGAGAATCAAAGCCAAGATCTATTGTTGGTTGTAGATCATATGCACTCCAATCGATAGATGATCAAAGATAAAAATAGAAGAATGGAGAGATTATCCTGAAACAGAGAACTCAAGAGACAAATTGCAAGAGAATTTTGAGAATATTCACATTAGTCTAATTGACTATCCTAGAGGGGAGAGGAGAGTTGTATATATAGAAAATAATGAGCAAATACATCCAAGAGGTGTAATAACTCAAACTACCCAAAAAAGGCAGGAGTTTTACCTACTTGGTAAAAGCCAAAATACATGGTTATACCTACTTAGATAAAAACAAACAAATGGTTATGAGAAGTGGCATAAAAATCCAAAAGAGGGTGTGAAACTCAACTACCCAAGTGTGGGTGAGAGTGACACATGTAGGTAATGGATTATGCCATGTGGCCTCATAATAACCAAGTCTAATAAAACCTAAGAAAGCTTAATAATGTGTAGGAAAAAGAAATATCTCCATAGGAAAATAAAAAACCTACACTAACACCCTCCTTAAGAATAGCTTAGGTGGGGAAAAAGATATGGGTCCCAGTAGATGAAGCCTAATGAGGTACCCATGTACAAAGAATTTCCCCCAAAAGCGAAGAAGCCCTCCAACAAAGGAATAACCCCTGCCAAAATAGAGAGAGAAAACACCCCTCAGAGTAGAGAGAGTGAAAGCGAATGACTAAGAAGCCTCTCCTAAAGTAGACACTCGTTGTGTCTTGAAAAAAGCTCGTAAATGAAGGAACATTCTTTCAGTGAAGGGTTGGGTGAAAATTTATGTGATCTACTCTGATGTGTAAATGTACTTGAGATCAATGATGCTTCCATGAATCAGCTTTTGAATGTAGTGCATATGTATCTCAATGTATTTTATCCACTGGTGATGGACTTGATTCTCTGAGATCTATATTGCACTCTAATTATCGCAAAAGATGACTATGGGCTTTCTAAATGAAATGCCAAACTTGGTGAGAATATTTTGAAGGTAGATGACCTCAGAGGTGGCATTAACTACCCCTTGATACTCAGCCTCTGTAGATGAATGAGCAATTGTAGATTGCTTTTTGCTCAACCAACAAATTGGACCAAAACCAAGTGAGAAGCATTACCCTAAAGTAGACTTGCGATCCTAAGAATCACTTACCCAATCTAAATTTGTGTATCCCACCAAGTCAATATCCATGCCCACTGCATAGTGAGTGCCCTACCTGTGGGTGCCCTAAACATAGTGGAGAATCCACTTAGCTTCTTTCCAATGCAACTCATGGAGCTCCTACATGAACCGAGAGACCATGCCCATGGCATATGAAATTTTAGGCCTCATGTAAGTTAGATAGATGAGACTCCCAATAAATTGTTGATATAAAGTGCAATCAACCAAGGGTGAAGAACACTTAACCTCAAGTTTGACCCCTAACACAAATGGATTTGGTACAAGCTTATAGTCATCCATGTGAAATCTGGAGAGCTTATCGAGTGCATACTTGGGTTGTGCAATGAAGATACCTAAAGATGACTAAGTATTCTCAATCCCTAAGAAGTAGTGCAGAAGGCCCAAGTTTGACATCAGAAATCAATCACATATAATTTTCACTTCCTTGTAGTGGATGAATGACTCCCTATGATCAACAAATCATCAACATAAAGAACTAGAAATGAGAGAATATCATCCTACTACAGAATTTATACATTCAGATTATAATGGCATTGAGTGAGCCAAACTGACATGTGGAAAGAGTCCATCTTGGCATACCAGGCCCTAGGAGCCTGTTTGAGGCCATAGAGAGACTTCTGAAGTCAAAAAACTAGTGAGGGATCCTGAATGAACCTCTGTGGCTCCTCCATGTAGATTTCCTCATGAAGGTCACCATGAAGAAAATCACTCTTTCCATCCATCTGATGAACTTCCCAACGATGGGTTGTAGGTATAGCAAGAACAAGTTGGATGGAATTCATTTCCTCTACTAGCACAAAAGTCTCAAAGTAGTCAATCCCAGGCACATGGGAGAATCCTTTGGTGACCAAGCAAGCCTTATGCTTGTCGACCGACCCATTTGCTACAAATTTTGTTTGATAGATCCACTTTCATCAAACACGTTTCCTTCCCTTAGGAAGAGGGACTAATTCCCATGTATGATTCCTTTCCAAAGAACTGAACTCTTCTTGCATAGCAGCATCCCACTCAGGGATACCAGAAGCCTCCCGAAAGGTCTGTGGATTAGAGGCTGAGGCAACAAAAAGATGTGGAGCTTGCTGAAATTGTGATCTTGTTCTTCTAGTATTTGTAGGACCACCAATCCTATCACCTGTTGACGCAATGTCTAATGAGGCCAAAGAGACAATGTGGTAGGAGAATCTGGAGGAGAATCATCAAAGTCTATGAATTATGACTAGGAGGAGAGGGTGGATCATCATCATCACTATCACCATCTGAAGTGGAGGAAGAAGACTCCTCATCATGATTAGGAGGATTAAGATCCTCTAAAGAACTATCATCATGCTACAGTGTCTCCAATATGATTATTGATAGAGAAGTGGTCAGAGAAGAACTGGAAGCATCCTCCTCAAAACAAACACTCCTCTCGATGAACAACTCATGAGTTATAGGGTGAAGAAGTCTGTAGCCCTTGACACCGTCTAGGTACCCAACAAATATGTAAGGCTTGCTCTACGAATCCATAGCCTTTCATTTCTTTGCTAGAATGTGGGCCCATGTGCAGAAGAACCAAACACCCAAAAGTGCTTAATTGTGGGTTTTCGACCAGTCCAAGCTTGGAAAGGAGTTACCCCTTTCACATCTTTGTGAGGAATGTGATTCTGGATGTAACACACACAATTGATGGCCTCTGCCCAGCACTAAGGTGCCATAGACGTGACATTTTGACAAATAGTTTGTTGTTCTTGTTATCACAAAAAATAAGCATTCAAATAATGTAATCTACTATTACAAACCTAACATAGACACCAAGATATTTCACTAATAGAGATGCAATGTTTCTAAATCAGACATCAAATAGATATTAAAATATTTAGCAAAAACACCTATTATTTAATCGTCAAATTAAATATTTTTATCTTCTTATTTATTTTTCTAAAATAATATAATACACTTATCAAAGAATAAATATCCCACAATTATTTGTTAACCTAAATTTATTTGTATTTATTTATATATATTTGATTAGAAATTAAACTTCAAGTTTCCTTTTACAACTATATTATATCTTTCTAACATCGTTTAGATAGATGTATTTTGTATGGATTGATAAAAGTCAAGCAATAACGAATCCTCCTCATCCTTTCCCACAATTTAAATAAAGTTTTCCAATGTTTATATCGACAACCCTTCTACATACGCAAGTCACTATTATTAATGTATGAGAAGTTTCCGTGCCGTTTCGATGCGATAACTTAGAAACAGAGATTAAACATCTTTTACCAGTTATTTTATAATGTTCATCACAAATTTGATAAATTCAACCCACTCCATCCGTCTTGTGTATCCATTTGCAGGGTATTTGGCATTTCCATTTCTGGATCTTTCCATTCATGGGGGGTTCTTCATCCTCTTATCAAAAAAATGTGGAATATAGTGGTTCTAGGGGATATGAAAGTATACACAGACGCATAGAACCCTCTGCATCTCCTAGACAGTTTGATGTATTACTGAGGCCCCGATGTGAAAGACACTCTGGCTCTTCAGCTTTACATTTCTCTTGAGAAAATGGGATGTCGGGCATTTCTAGATTCTCGGGAAATCAAAATGGGAGATTCAATCCCTCCAACACTAGAGGATACGATTGACTCAGCTTCAGTGCAAATTGCCATCTTTTCACCGAGATATGCCCAATCCAGATGGTGTTTAGACGAGCTGCTTCTTATGTTACAACAAACTAAGTCCCTGTTTATTCCTGTGTTTTATGAGGTGCAGCCATGGGAACTCTGCTTCATAGAAAATAGGGTGTATGCAAATGCATTTGCTGAATATACATTGATACGCTTCAGGACTGGAAAAAAGCCCTCAACATTGCTTCAAATTTCAAAGGCTACAAATTTAACAAACAAAAGGGGTAAGACTTGTTCTCGTCAATTTTTTTTTAAGATCTGTTGTCTCCAAAAGAACTGATTGATTGTCTAGAACAAACTCTTTTCTATGAAATCTTATTTCCCTCTGCAACTTTTCAGAGATCAAGACAAGCTATGTAAAGTTTTAGTGTTCGAAGTCCTGAAAGCTATAGAAAAGACAAAACCTTTACCAGTTGCTAAAAGTCCAGTAGGACTCAACGCATTGGTCGAAGATTTTGAAACACAATGCTTGCAGGAGGAGGAGAAAGACAAAATCATTGGTATCTTTGGTATGGGAGGGTCAGGGAAAACTACTCTGGCAAAAGAATTATTCAACAGGAAGCGATCACAATACAGTGGATCCTGTTTTCTGTTCGACGTGAGAGAGGTATATGCTAAGAACGATTTGTCTTCTTTGCAAATTAAACTTCTCAAAGATCTTTTCCAAGAAAGTCATCTTGGATTTCAGAACACAGATGAAGGATATAGTATTCTTGCTTCTCATCTTAGCTATTGCCCGAAAAGAGGAGGTTTCCTAAACTTCCTTGTTGGTGTAGACGATATCAATGAAACCTTGCAGCTGTGCATCTTTCCCTCCAAAGCACAAGACATGATCTAAAGTGTCTTCCAAATACCATAAATTCCATTTAATAGCTTGCTAATGAGTTTTACCTAGATTGCTCATAAATCTGCTCACTACTCCCACTACATGAGCAATGTCAAGACGAGTGCATACCATGTCGTACATGAGGCTCCCAATAGCAGATGGGTATGGAATTCCTTTCATATATTCTTGGTCTTCTTGTGTTTTGGGACACATTTTGGAGGATAAATAAAAATGATCAGCAAGTAGGGTGCTTACAGCCTTTGCACCACTCATATTAAACCTATCCAAAACCTTATTGATGTATTTTTCTTGTGACAACCTGATCTCTTTTTTCTATCTATCCCAAATCATAGTCATACCAAGAATCCTCTTCACTGCTTCTAAATCCTTCATGACAAACTTGTGAGCTAATTATTGCTTCAAATCACAAACAATACTCATGCTAGTGCCAGTCACTAGCATATCATCAACATACAATAGCAATAAAACAAACTCACCATTGTCCAACACCTTGTAGTAGACACATAGATCATATTCAAAACTAGTGAAGTGTTGCTCAGCCATGATTGAATCAAACTTGAGGTACCACTGCCTTGGGGCTTGTTTAAGCCCATACAAAATTCTCCTCAATCTACAATACAAATTGTCTTGTCCTTCTTTCACAAAACCTTTAGGTTGTTGCATATATAATTCCTCATCTATGTCGCCATGGAGAAATGTAGTTTTAACATCAAGTTGTTCTAACTCGAGGTCATACACCACTGCCAAACCCAAAATTGCTAGAATGGTGGTCATCTTCACATTTGGTGAGAAAAATTCATTAAAGTCCATCCTCTTTTGTTGATCATACCCCTTCACCAACAATCTAGCCTAATATCATTTCTTGCCTCCCTCTTCTTCTTTCAATTTGTACACCCATCAATTTTTCAGTGCTCTTCGATTGGGTGGAAGAATCCCATGTGTGATTGGCTAGTAATGAATCCATTTCTTCCTTTATTGCATCCATCCATTTCTCACTGTTTATGTCTTTGCAGGCATCTTTGAAGGTAGCTGGCTATACTAGATCAGAAATTAATAGATGATGGGTGAAATCATCAAATTTTGTAGGAGGTTTTCTCTCCTTGGAAGACCTCCTCAACTAAGGAGCTTGTTCCTATAAATTACCTTGTTCCTGTGAAATACTTTGTTCATGACTTCGGTGTTGATCACTATTTCCTTGTCCTCTATAATGAGTGGGAGTCTTAGAATGAGGTGACTTATATAGGGACTGTAGTAGGGATATAAAATTTGGTTGTATTGATTTTGAAAATATTTGTGTGCCCATTTGTAATAGGTTGCATAGGATGTAAAGGGGAAGATTGAGTTGAATAGTAGAGGGGTTGTGTTGAATTAGTCACACGTTGTGTGGGGATCAATGAAGGCTGCGTTGAACTCTTTACAAGCTACGTGGGATTATTCAAAGCCTCCGTGGAGTCTCTCAATGGCTACATTGAATTCTAGTTATACTGTTTTGCATTAAAAGGAGGTTGCATATTAAATTTTGAAGGCAACATTGAAGTTGTAGTGGGCTATGGGATAGACTATGTAGGAATTGAGGAGGGCATTGTAGGCATATTAACAAAATTAGGTGGCCAATAATGACCATCAAGTTGCATTGAAATTGGAGAGGGAAGCACTGAAGTTGTAATAGGCTGCATAGAGCATGAAGTAGGTGGAGAGGAGAATGAATTTTGAGGAAGAGAAAACATATCACTACCACTTCTAATGTCATCAACTGGTACATATTATTTTGCTTTTGTCCCCTATGTTTGTAGGCCTAAAATTTTTTTTCATTAAATATCACATCTCAACTATGGACTGTCTATTTGGCAGTCAGATCCCACACCCGATAGCCATACCACTCTTCTCCATAGCCAATGAAAATACATTTTTTTGATTTGGCATCCAATTTTGTTCTCTTCTCCTTGGGAATGTGAGCATAAGCCTTACAGCCAAAGTCCTGTAAATGATTGTAAGAAATTCTTCTTCCCAACCATTTCTCCTCTAGAATGTCAAAATCCAATCAAGATAAAGGGACTTGATTGATCAAATACACCATTGTATTTACTACCTCTGCCCAAAATTTCTTGCCCAAACCTGCATTAGAGAGCATACTCTAAGCTCTCTCCAAGATTGTTCGATTCAACCTCTCAGCTACACCATTTTCTTAAGGGTTGAATGGAACAACCTTAATATGATGGATGCCATTATTTGCACAAAAATTGTCAAACTGCAAAGAGAAAAACTCTCCACCATTATCTTTTTTCAAGCATTTTATTTTCTTCTTGGTTTCGTTTACAACAATAGCTTTGAAAACTTTAAATTTGCTAAATACTTCTGATTTTCTATTTAGCATATAAACCCAAACTTTGCGAACTATGCAATCATCAAGAAAAGTAACAAAGTAATTTCCCCCTCCAATAGAGGTTACCTCCATTGGACCAAACATGTTTGAGTGCATGAGGTCCAAAGGCCTTATATTCTTGTCATGTTCGGTTTTAGAAAAGTTGGTCTATCATTGTTTGCAATAGATACAATGCTCACACAACCCTAAATTAGTAGATTGCAAACCTAGAAGTTGATCCCTTTTGAGAAAAATTTCAAGTCCTTGCTTTCTCATATGCCCTAGCCTCTTGTGCCAAAGTTCTATCTCGTTGTCCACAATTGCCATCATAGCTCCCACTTCATTGTGGTACTCGAAGATATACAAAGTACCCAAATTGCTACCTCTTGCAATTACTAGGGCTCCTTTGGCCACCTTCCAAGTATTTGAAGAAAAGGTGATTCTACATCCTTGGGCATCAAGCTGCCCCACAGAAATCAGATTCCTCTTAAGCTTAGGAACATGTCTCACATTCTGCAATAGCTACTTCTTTCCATTCTTTAATCTCAACATCACATCACCTTTGCTAATGATATCATATGGTTCATTGTCAACAAGATAGACTCTCCCAAGTTTACTTTCTTGATAGATTTGAAAGACTTCCCACGATGAGGTTGCATGAAAAGAAGCATCGAAGTCCAATACCCATGAATCAACTATAGTTTCACTTGTTGACAACACTAAAGCCTCTCCATCCTCTTCATATGTAGTGTTAACGTCATTGTCTTTTAGTTGATTATGTGCCTTCTTATATGACCAACAGTTCTTCTTAATGTGTCCTTTTCCACAAAACTAGCAACCTTCATTTCTTCCTCTAGACTTAGATCTCTTTGCAGATTTTGATCTCCTCATATTATTATTTATGCCTCTTTCTTTAGTTATCCATTTATTACCAAATACCAAAGCATCTCCCGAGGAGTTTCCTTGATTCTTCCTCCTCATGTCTTTGCTAAGAAGAGTGGCAAGCAAATCATCAAATTTCAATATGCTTTTGTCAGACACCGAATTGTTGATTGCCATCACTACTCCTTCTCAATTGTCTGGTAGAGAGCACAACAATAATATGGCTTTGATTTCATCATCCAACTTGATGTTCATAGATATCAATTGGTTGATTAATGTATTGAATTCATTTAGGTGATTTGTCATGTTGCCTCTTTCCTTCATCTTTAAATTATACAATTTTTTCATGAGGAAAACCTTGTTAAGGTCTCCCTTTATTACTAAATACCAAAACATCTCCTGAGGAGATTCCTTGATTCTTCCTCCTCATGTCTTCACTAAGAAGAGTGGCAAGCAAATCATCAAATTTCAATATGCTTTTGTCGGACACTGAATTGTTGATTGCCATCAATACTCCTTCTCAACTATCTGATAGAGAGTTCAACAATAAGATGGCTTTGATTTCATCATCCAACTTGATGTTCACAGAAATCAATTGGTTGATTAATGTATTGAATTCATTTAGGTGTTTTATCATGTTGCCTCTTTCCTTCATCTTTAAATTATACAATTTCTTCATGAGGAAAACCTTGTTTGAAGCTAAAATCAACTCATACATATCGGACAACTTGTCCCACAATATTTTCATAGTCTTTTCCTCTACAACATTAAATAATACATTACTAGATAGACTTCTTATCTATTCTCTCGCACTCCTCATCAGCTATCATAGTTGGCTTCTTGGATTTGTCTTCCAATGTGATTGATAGATCTCTTTTAATTAGCAATGATTCCATCTACATACTCCACAATGCAAAATTTTGTCCTGATTCCCAATCAACTCTTTCACCAAGCTCTAATACCAATTATTGGTTTTAAAGTGCAGATAAACAATTAACAGTTGTAGAATTAAAGATTCAAGAGAAAAAAAATTAAGAACATAGAACACCAAGTTTACATGGTTCACCAATTTGGCTACATCAATGGGAAGCAAAGAGAATCCCTTTTATTATCTTTGTTATTCTACAGTACATCTCAATAGCAACATATACATCATATTCATTATATTATCCATTGATGTAGCCAAATTGATGAATTTTATTGTTGTTAGGGTTTATTATCTATGCATTTTACATCATTTTTTTTTTTTTTTAACTTCTTCGAGCTCTGTGATGATTTCATGCAACAATGGGAAGGGTTTTTTCCGACGCATCTTCTGTGGTAAAAAATTCTGCATGCCTTTTCAATGCTTCCACATTTTGCATACATGTCTACTAGGGCAATTGCAACTACATATGACAAAATTCCTCTATCCTTTATGCTTTGATGGATGTCTACAATGTAGTCTTGGACACCTCTTTGATCGAAGACTGTTATCTTTAAAATACTACTAAATCATTGATTCCATAAAATATTTGCCCTTGAATATTAGAAATGTTGTAGAGTTTGTTGGCCCACGATTGTCGTTAAACCAAAAGGTCGACTGTTAATTTCTGATGCAAGCGCCAGAGTTAATGAATCCACGGGAGGCGATTAGTCCATGTCATGAATCCCACAGGGAGTGTTGACCATTTGCCAACAAACTCCCCCCCCAGCGTTACCCAGGGGATTCGAACCCGTGACCTTCCGCTCTGATACCAATTGTTGGCCCACGATTGCCGTTAAACCAAAAGGTTGACCTGTCAATTTCTAATGCAAGCGCCAGAGTTAATGAATCCACAAGAGGCGATTAGTCCATGTCATGAATCCCACGGGGAGCACTGACGATTTGCCAACATAATTACCAATGCTTAATAGATGCTTTAGTCCTCCACAAGCCACATCTGCCTTATGATGAAGAATCTTAATGCCTAAGAATCAATGGCCTTGTCATCAACAATGGGTTGCAAATGATGATGTCCTTCTTGATCTTGAGGATTTTGATAGGTTAATAGAGGCCAACCTTGATAGTGATCTGGTTGAACAACTTAGGAGAGGCTCTAACCCAGAAGCTTCATCATCAGGACATGCAACTTTCTAATTTAGCTCTCTTCGTAGTAGGAAGAGTCATTGGCTATGTTTGTTTTTTTGGAACTTTGTACTTAGTTTGTAGGTTGACTTTGTACAAAGTAGATTGTAATTGAAAATTTGAAAACTATTAGCATCTAGTTATTACTTATGCACTATGCAGTATGCAATGTAATCAGCGATATGAACATAAATGACAAAAACCTATATTTCACAATTGATGGGCTAAACTCGCAATTTTATTTGCTCTCTATATCTCTATACTATTGAAATGCCTTTAAATTTCAAAAATAATAGGTTTCTCTCCCTTTTTCTGTGTTTTTTTATGCTTTTTTTTTAAAATCTGATTATTTGAAAAAATCTTAATACTTTTTTGGGTTGCCCATTTTTCCCCCAAAAGATTTTTTCTGCTATGATATTAAATACACTCACCACTACTATTGTCAATGGTGGATCGGGTGTGAATGTGCTTTTGGAGGAAACTTGGAGGAATCTCAGGAAACCCATGATTTAGACACCAACCTTCCAATTGGTGGAAGCCGATCAATATGGCATAAAGATGCTTGAAGTACTCATGGCCCAAAAGGTAATCATTGGCACCCAACCATTCATTTTGAATTTTGTAGTCATCTCTTTGAAGAAAAAGGTCTATGATACATTATTTGATGTAGGAGTATCCGGGCCCACATACAATCCTGTAGACCCAAAAAATATTGTCTAGTCAATTTTTGGCTTTTCTTTAACCTTTGCGTGTTTTAGTTTCTTTTGTCTTTTGCTGGGTGTGGGTACCACCAACATCTTTAGAAAATCCTTTTATTCTCCTTGTCTGTTGGGACCCACGCAGTTGTCTTTTTGCTTGGCTGGATTCTTTGCTGGAGATTTTCTTAGCTAGTGTTGGACACAATTGATGAAAATATGGCTGGAGTGGATTTTTGGGGCCCATGTGGGCAGGATTTCAAACACCCTCCTTGCTTTTAGGATGTCTCTTGGTGGTGGGGCCACCTCACATTCTCTTCTAAGTTAAAAACTTTATGATGGTGGCAGTTATCTTTTGGTTTCTAAGCACCTTCTTGGTGGGACCCATCAAAGACCTTTTCTTGGCATTGTAACTTTTATTATTTCTTCTTCTGACAGGTGATGCTAATTTTTCTATGGTAGTTGTAGGCCCACATGACATGTTGGGCATTGCTTGTTTGGTTCACGAGTTTTCCTTTTGCTGGCAGTTTCATTTCTCTGCTGTCTGATAGTTACACTGCGACCCTTGTACCCTCTAATGCTGCGCAAGGAATATTAAATTCTAGGTGTTTATTTTAAGTGGAGTCGTGGTCTTTTATGATGGACGTGGGGGCAAAACAATTAACTGATTAAATCTGCTAGGACCGCCAGAAATTCCAGCATCATCCTTGCTGGGAAATGTGGTGATAAGGTGGTGCTCCTCTCACTTAATTTTTTCTAAAAGCCTTCCTTTAATGGGACCTGCCAGGAACCTTTTCTTAGGTGCTGACTTCCATATTCTCTTATTGTTGAACATGGATATTCTCTACCAACGGTTATGGCATTTGTGGGAATTAATAGCTGCGATCTCCATTTTATGAATGGCGGCTGGGAGTTATTCCTCCTTTTTGGATATATATATTTCTTTGAATGGTAAGGAGGGATTATTTAGGCTAGCCCCACACCAGCGGAGGTCACAAGGAGGACCTCCTCCCCATCCACATATTCAAGATCACTTATTTAACATAGAAGCCACAATGGAAGTTCAAGAGCCACAACTTGGAGTTCCAACTATAGATGTCACTTGGGGGATTCGAACTTGGATCTCCATTTTGAGAACCTTATGGCCTTGCCATTTAAGCACAACCTCTTTGACCCTTTTTGGATATATATATTCATGAAGAGGTCATGAAAATTGGAGAGGGAGAGCTCGAGTTTTATTTTGCTGTAGACTGCTAGATTGTCAGTTGCTGTAGTAATTTCTTTTTCGAGTTAGTTTTACATCATTTTTGTGGGTAGGCTGCAGGCCTAAGGAATCCGTACATTCTGAAAATGTCTGTAATTTCTCAATTTATGAACTATTGTCATACACAACTATGTATCAGGACTGTTCTAGCTCAAGTTGACAATTGAATGAGTGAATGTTTAGCTTTGAATGACTAATTTTCTATATTGTAGTCTCTCGATACAGTATTTTCAATCTGCTGCTATAATGTGTTGGCTTATATATGAAATTAGGCTGCTTGAGCTGGTAATTCTTGTTTGCATCATTATTTGGCCGAGGTTGGCTGATAGCAGCCAAGGCCAATCGTAATTGGAAGAAGAATCTATTATCCATTGAAAATAAAGGCCAGAAATATATCATCAATTTGAAGAACCAGCCAATCAGTGAAGAAGTAGCGTCATCTGACAGATCATCAGATTCAGACTGTGATGAAGAATGCTCGAAAGGCAAAGACTAAGGTACCATAGAGCTGAATGGTGAACGGGTTCTAGAGTTGCATTCTTGTTTGGAAGATGAAACTAGCTCCCTTAGATGTCTCTTCCATTGGCAAATGGAAGATTATGAAGTCTTTCAGCCTAATTATAATTTCATAGAAATTGAAGAAGGAAAAGAAGAAGAATGAGATGACTGTGAAGGATCTGTTCATCGAACTTATTCTCAAGAGCTTACGGAATATAAAGTGGGTAACATTGATTTAGATGACAAACCAACACATCAATTTGGAAGTAAGAAGGACATGAAGTATAAAGCGTTTCTATTGGTAAATGACAAATTGGGATTAGAAGGTGATAACAAAATGATTTTGGTTGGAAAATCCATAAATATGATTGATTTTGCAGACTTCACCAAAGTGTTGGAACAGGACTTTACTAATGCTGAAGAAGGTACGATTAAAGATAGAGAAGTTATTAACTTTTTTAATCTAAAGTCCGTCATCTTGTCTTGTGCTAATGAATGCTACAAAGGACCTTATCTACATTGTATACATCAACATGAAATCAGAGTCAGAAGATGATCGTAGCTAACTTCAGAGTAAAATTAAGAAAATGGGAAAGCACCTTGCAGTGGGTTGGAAAGAGAAATACAAAGAAAATTAATGACCATTTATCAATCAATTCACTATACGGACTCCAAATGAATTTTTGGAATGTTCACACCCTAACTCTACTGTACACTCCAATATTAATCATGCGCACCCTCATGCTACCATATGGTTTGTTGCTCACCTTTTTCTGCCATCTGCCCCCTAGCACTATTAATCACCATATGACTTGTCACTCTTCTGCTGTACGTCAATCTTCTGCCACTGTACAGTTCAAACAAACTACAAAGTATAGTTCAAAGGTCAAACAAACTACAAACACCTCAGGACAGCCTTCATTAACCATTGTACGACCATCCATTCTTCAGCCAGCCACTTTATAGTTCTCTAGTTTTTTGTCGGCACCTACTGTACACCCACACCACACTTTTGCCAGTGCTGTACATAGTTAGTGTGCTGTACACCCACCAAAGACAAGGTTTCAACTTTAGGTCGTACAAATTTCTGCTGCTACAAGTTGATTATCTGAGTTTCAGCCTTACGGCCCTCTACTAATCACTCTTCCACCATATGGTCCTCTCTTATACCCTTCTCTACCATATGACCTTTACAAGCAGGTGAAAGGTCGTCAATTTACACCATCCATGACAGTGAACGCCCTTCTCTACTGTGTGCCATCACTTCAGAGGATTGCAATCCAAATTCTGCTGACCGTTTGTAGAGTCCATAGGAATTAATAGTGTTACTGTAGTGGTGATTACATTCGCCATATATGTGTTGCATCATTCAAAAATCAGAAATCCTCCAAGTTTGCATTTCTATTTCCATAGGAGGAGAAATGGGCTAAGCATTTGCTTCGGGGGTTTGGAGAAACATCCATGATACAAGGACTACAAGGAGTAATCCATGCAAAGGAGGTTTTAGCAAGTATTTTGTAGTGAAAAATTTAGGATTTGTTGTTGTATTCATGGCAACTAAAGGAAAGAATCTGCACGTTGGAGCTTCCTTTTCTGTAGAAAAGCCATGAATTTGGAAAACTGCATTTCAGCAGTATAGCACAAGTCGGTAGGGCTGAGTGCTTCCAGCTTCAAAGCCTATTCCTATGAACCAATGGAAATGGAAAATTGCAACAAACAACTCCATCCAGCAAAACATCAACACCTTCAAGGCTGTCCCTTGTCCCAATGTTTAGTGATTTAATTATTTTTGTTCTTTGTTGGCTAGGAATCTGGCTTTTCTTTGTGGGGGGGGGATGACATAGTCTGTAATAATTAACTTGTTATGTTATGTTGTATCCGACTACGTATTAATTATTTGTTGACTTGTAGGTAGTTGTTAGGAGTTCGTTGTAAGTGGTTGTCAATTGTTGTGTTCTAATTAGCAACCATCATACACTTTTAAGTAGAATTCTCATATTCTAGGGAGTTTGATCCTTGGCTGATCTTCCTTGGTCTACCTATATGTAAAGAATTCCATATGAATAAAGCATCGATTGTTATACATCTGTTACTCAATTTGGCATGCTTTGTATGTTCATTTATGCAATTGTTAGTCATATCAGATAATTGAGTAAACAATGACTAAGGTCTCTTTTTACTTGAGACCATCTTTTACCTTTATCATTTTACATAAATTATCAACTTATCACAATAGTTAACATCTTTTCTATATGTTGGGGTGGTGTGGGTAGAACGAGTCCATCATGGTAGGCCCTATCCATCTGATCTGTTGGCCAAAGTTTGGAAATGATCATATTGATGTCCAATGCGAGCATAATGATAAACTCTTTCAATACATTGAACACAATACAACAAACATACTAAAGATAGCTTAATCCACATGATTAACATGCAACACTAAACCTTGTAATTTTATGGCAGCCTCTTGCCACTATACTTTTCTCATGTATAGTCATAAAATCCATGAATACATTGCAACCCAACATAGTGCTAAACCAAAACAATTGACACTCCAAAAGTACAAGGTTATTGTGTCATGTTTGACCAATACAGTACACAAAATCAACAAGTAACCAAAACTATATTTTACCATCCAACTTTCCTTGCCATGATGAAATCAATATCCATTAGAGGCCAATAACTAAGTAATTTAGAGTTGTCTATGCAGTCTTACACAACTATAATAGGAGGAGAATCATAGTAATAATGAGATTTCATACAAGTAAACTCAACTTCTATAGCATAACTTCGTGCTACAACATACCAACAACAAGTACATAGAATGCCAAGAGCAATTGACCCTAATCATTGTGCACATGCCAACTAAAACCCAAGAATGAATTTATACATTACTTCTTAGAAGGTACAATAACTCTCATTAATCATATGGTGTAGCTTACAAAAGCAAACTAACAAGTTGAGTTCCAATAGCTCTTTCTTTCAATCTGTTTATAAATTTTGTAGAAATGGTGCACATAAACAAAATTATCTTCCAAATCACACACATGTCCTACTGAGCTGGGTCATCTCCTTAACAATAACAATCTACATTTTCTTTTTCACTTGGAATCAAGCTCATGTTGTTCTCCTAGTATGCCCAAATGTTGATAATTCATAGAGGTATGATATAAAATAGTTGAGTCTCTAGGATATGATCAAGGTTATCTTTAACAATAATTTGTCCATCTACCTAGTGGCAACTGTCTCACAACTCGGAAAATTAATAGAGATCATACTTAAATTTATTCAATTAATCTTAATGGAAAATTAAAAATAAATTCTTAAGTTCTTACAAATGATGATGACTGGGCTAAAGCAAAGAAGATTTTTCTTAGTTACTCTAAAACACAAAATATTTTTTTTGGATTTCTTTTATGAGTAGTTTATTAGTTTGAGACTCGAGTTTTCCCATAAATTTTAAGTCATTCCTATGTAGGTGTTCATAATTTTTTTCAAGATAACAATAACTAGTTTGTGTGACCACTTGAAATTTATGGAAGACACATGACAAGAGCATTGTGATACCTAAAATTAGTGAACTTCTTCAGTTAAGTACCACTTGTAAGCAAACAGACGGTTTTCTTTTGTGGGAAATTAGTTTATAATAATTTTAAATTCCTCACTTGTTTGTCGATAGTTCAGGGTATTTGCTGATTTTGTATACACATGGGTGGATATAGAGTATATCCAATAAAAATATTGGTTTTTGTTTCACTGTTCGCTCACCAAAAATGACTGGTTTTATTTCAATTTTCTTTTCCTACAAAAAGACTGGTTTCATTTCACTCTTTTGGCAATTCTTGCAAAATCTCCTTTTCACATAATGGGTTAAGGAAATAGATTTGGTTCACTTTTTCTCCTATCGTAAAATTATGATTTTACCTTAGATTACTCCATAGATGAATTTAGAAATAAATCCTTGTAACTACAAGGGTTATGGATTTTTATCAGTTCTGTTTTACACTCTTTCCTTTTCCTTAAGCTGGGATTTAATATAGAATGTGGTCATGCAACTGTGTAAATGTATATTTTATCTCTGAATTTCCCTAAATCTAGCATTCTCTTAAAACTAAGAGAGAAAATAAAACAGCTCTCACAATGGAGGGGGTCACACACCTGGATAAGAAGAAAAATGAGAATATACAATGAGATCCAAAAGGGTATTTCTGATCAAGCTCCAGACACAGAATATTCCAGAGACCCTTCCTCATGGCACCCAAAAGGAGTGGATTTTTCAGCAGGTCTTAGTCCCATTTAACTTTTAAGAAAAAACGTTTGTAGATTTTGGCACCCCGAAAACATGATTAAATCTGAAATCTTAGCACCCAAAAAGAAGAGTATTTATTACAAGTACTTTTAGCCCCCAAATATAAGAAATAACCACAAAAATATGGCAGCCATTGGGAGCTGTAGAGCAGCAGCAACGCCACCTTTTGGTGGTTTTCTCTCAACATTTTGGCGCCACAACAAGTGTAGCAAAACAACAATAATGGCATCCCAAAAAGTGCAGGAAAACAACAATGGTGTTTCTTTGGGAAGTTGAAAACTTTAGATTTTGAAGTGCATAACTTGCCAAAGAAATCTACTCATAAATCTCCTATATCTACCTCCAAATCTTCTGATTTTTCTATATCTCTTTCCCTATGAAATCACCAAACATTGGCATAGCCTCCATGGTGGTGGCCAACATTTCTCAAAACCCCTTTCCTCTCTCCAAAATCAAAGCCTGGTTGCCCTAACTAGGCATCACCCTTAGTCAACTGTTGGTTAAAGTGTAGTTGGGTTTTCTTTTCCTTTCTTTGTTTGCACATTTATATTTTAAAATATTGCTATCTTGGTGCCCAAGGCTTCCCCAAGAAGCCAAATGTTTTAAAACCCAATTAAATTTCCCACTCAACAACTTCAGAAATGACATTGTTTAAACTAGGTCTATGCTTAAATAAACCAAACAAGTGCCAGAACCATTACCATGCTTTCATCTAGACAAAGCAACACACAAAATCAATAACAATCGACCAAATGATCTTGACAAGGTCAACAATCCAATATTTACACTCAACAATGCAATGGACTTAAAATAACTATCACAACATGGCATCGGTCATATAGGATACACTAAGCTCATCTCAATCATCAAACACAAGGACGTGGTAGAAGAAATGTGTTTGTTACTACCGTCACTTGGGAGCTGGACTGGATGATGTCAAAATCTAGTCTACAGCCTACACTATCCACCTGCTCTACCCATGTCTTTGGCTACGTCCACCCGCACCTGCATCCACAGAATACATTAGCAGCACCTGTACACTTCTTAACTAAAATCATAACATAAATGTTAAATAAGATAAGAATTGCATTCTTTATCAATACTCACCACCACATAAAAATAATGATAAGCTAAATGTCGTAGTTCAAAAATCATCAAGCGCTAAGAAGGATATTACATCCTTCTGCATAATCAAAGCAAATAAAAAGGCAACACCAATCAGGGTGGCGCATCTTCCAGATATGCTTTTCAGTTAAAGGACCCATATGAATCATGAAAATACCTTGTATATTTTATATCTCAGCTTCTCAACCAGAATCTCTTTTGCATCAGTGGAAACAAATAGAGACATCTCATCTGGATTTCATGAGACCCTTGAGATGACATTTTTTTCCCATGTATTCCCTATGGCAATGCCATGTTTATCACAATACAGCTTCTAAGAATAAATACTAGATATCGAACGAGTAGCTGCAGCAATATTACAAAATAATCATTTTCTTCATGCATTAACCTACTAGTTTGCAGCCACCCAAAGAGCAGTTGTTGCTTACTCAATTTTTTAAAATCAACAGCATGGTTAGTTTGCTATTGTAAGATTTGATGGTTTTTAACTCATTTAGTCACTGAATAGCAATAGAGCAAAGATGCAGAAATATTCATTCAAAATTGGAGAATCTCTGTGTGAGTAGAAATACAATACTTTCATCATTCTCATTTTCTTAAGTGGAAGGGCAGTGGCATGCCCTCAGACGTGATGGTGGTTCTTATTGCAAATGTAGCTTCTTATTCCCCATTGTTTTTAAGAATACAGTGATAATTGCCATTTTTGGCTTTCAAATTAGATGAATATTATTTTCATTAAATTGAAGAGAATTGACTATTACTTCCGGTCAGTTGTAGTACAAGTTAATTTAAACATCATTAATAAAAATAATCCCCAATGAAGGTATCACTGTTTCCTAATGTTTTGTTTCCAATCATGCTTTTAGTAGAATTTCCTCAGATTCTCACTGCCCAATGTGCAGCAGTTAGGTCCATGAGTTAGGGGTGGAGATAAGTCATTTTCTCTCATTTTTTATTGCAGACAATTGCTGCTATGGGCAGTATTGCATACCTGATGGACACAGACGGGGAGTTCAGAAATTCTTTCAGTGATGGATGGGATCGACTGTTGTCCAAGCATCCTATACCATTCTACTATTGTTTTGGTTTGTTCCTTAATTTTTTGTTCAAACTCTCATAACTGGTTGTTTACTTATCTGTTATTGATTGTTGTGTGAATGTCTTGCAGCTAATAAACTCGTATTAAAGATTTTTGAAAATTGAACTTTGCATGCACACAATTTGAATAACCCAACTCAATTGTGAATGCAGGAGTTTTTGTTTTCTTTGTAATCCTGGGGATTGGAGGTCTGATAGTGCATTGTTCATCAGTCAACAACAATGATCCATGTATGGCAGGATGCCGCAATTGTTGTTATGGATGGGGCATTTTGGACTGTTTTCCAGCATCTATGGAAGCATGTGGTGCCCTCCTGGTTGTTTTTGTGATTATTTTTGCAATCCTTGGCATTGCCTATGGGCTGCTAGCAGCAACAATGGCAATTCAAAGGATATGGCAAAGGCACTATCACATACTGACAAAGAGGGAACTCACAAAGGTTGTTTTTTAAACTCATTTTGGACAAAAGATATACAATGCAAACAATTACCTTCATACATCTTTGTTATTTTGAGTTTCTCTTGTTCATCTTTTATTCCTTACTTTTGCATTGTGTTCTGTTTTGATATTTAGGAATATGTTGTTGAAGACCTGCATGGACACTACACGCCTCCTAAGCTAGAACCAGAACACGAAGAACGTCTGAAAGGGTTGAAGCTCCTATAGGTGCATTTAAAAATCAATATGACGTGTGTACCACTGTGATATTTTATTTTCTTCCTTGGCATTTCTGGTAATTGGCACAAATATCTTCAGATTTTTTAAATGTCTGTGCATATCAAGCATGCATAAGTCTGCACCTATAATAGGCCTGAGAATGGACTGCTCTATGGCTGTAAGTGAATTTCAATTAATCAGTTTTCTCCTACAGATTGATGCTTTCTCATTCACCTTCGTTGGGACTGTAGATCAAGGCAATACGCTGGTATTGATTTTGATATCAAAGCGTCACCATTGCATTGTTAACATTGGCAACCAAGGCATGGTGCTTCCAATCTATTTGCTTCTGTAGTTACTTTGGATCTTTTTAAAGTTCAACAATCCATCAGTATCATAGGTGTGTATCAAAATTGATTGAAAGCATATCTATTATATTGGACACTTTCCTCTAAACTCATTAAATTTTGGCGAATCTTCTTTTGTACAAAGAATACTCCCGTTTGAAACTCAGAACGATAATTTTGTATTCAGATTGAATATAGTGTCAAATAAATAATGGAGGCTACTGACTTGGATGCTTTAGTAGCATTCTTGATGGGCTAAGTATGTTTTCTGTATAACAATATACTTTGTTAATAAATGGAAGTTTAAATATAATTTCTTTTGTTCCTCTTCTTTACTGATTTGAATTTCAGACCGTATTGTGTTTTTGATCATGATTCAGTATTGATATTCTGACTATCTTTAGTTTTTAGATATTCTGTCCATCTTTACTCTTTTACGAAAGGATAATAGCAAGGACTTATGTTTTATTCTTAAGACAAACAAACTCTGAAGATGTATGCCTACATATCAAAGGCCCCAGTTGCATGCAAAGCCACATTTATACTGTAGTGCAAAAGTTGAGATGTTCAAATTGTTGCTGTCCCTGTATGTCATGATGTATGTAATTTTTGTGATTTTAAAATGCACTAGAGATGACATTTTTATAAACCTAATCATTGAATTGCTTCCCTGGCGAGTTTCCACATGGAAACCTTCTTGTATATCACCTTAATCACTTGTTTATTTTTTTTTAAAATTCATTTAGTTGACATTTCTGTTGATGGGTCTTTTAGTACAACAACTTTGTGAGTATAATAACTCTCTTGAAAAGGGTATAAAACCCTTCAAGGCTTGAGATACCTGTGTACAAGTTACTGAATTAATGGAAAGTTATGGGCCAATACTCACAAGGCTGCTGGTGTTTATTCTCAGGTTTACTGAGTGGTAGAATAAAGGGAAATTGACTTACACTTAATAATTGATCATATGTGACTTTTGATATATGGAATGCATAAAACCTTAATTATATTGATATAAATGTGCATTGTTTACTGATTTAATCCAATCCAAAAAATATTCAATGTATTCCTAACTACCTATGCCTGTTATATACACTGAACTATTCTAACGAGTTTAACTTCAAAATAAATATCAAAAGGAGAGAAAAGGGAAGGGAGAGAGAAGAAAGCAGAGTGCATCCAGTTTACTAGTGAATGTGCAGTGGTAATTAAAATGAATCTTCTAAACCGTGTATTGAACAGTCTCAGCACAACCTTTAAACATGACAGTACAAGCTTATGAGGGAAAATACTTGAAAGGTTCGTGTTTCTTACTTAGCCACGAGTGTGCTCACAAATAATTGCAGGATTTTATTTAAAACCATTCTGGATTATGAATAAATCTTTGAAGAACATAGATAAACATGAAAATTCACAGATTCAACTCATTCTAATTGGTCAATTACAGAGAGCATTGATATACAAAATGCAAGTTTTGGAGGAACAGGACCAGGAGTGTGCATGTAAGTTCTCCATTACAATCATTGGACAAATTTCTCTATCCAACCTCTATGTTTTAAGATTATAAACAACCCTAGATTTGTAGAAGCAAGGCTTCCCTGTCTGCTACTACCAAATACAAATGTAAATTTTTGGTATGCTGAATGATAACTACCTTATCTCTGTTCAATTCCACCAACCAGGTTAAATGTTTCGTTTCTCAGGATGATCAAGCTTCCATTTTTCCATGTCATCACACACATGACCTCAGAAGATGTGCCAGTCTTTCATTTGCCGGTCAAAGGTTCAACTTCAAGTCACACAATTGGGGTATGTCCAGTTAGTTATCTCTAGGTTATAGATACTCTGGTATATCAAATGCTTCCTGGTTACACAGGTATAAAGTGTATAAAACTGGCCACAGGAAATAAAATAACTAAGTAAATAAAATCCTTTTATTTTCTGATATTTGGTTCTGATAAAATAACCAAGCATAGGAGAAACCAAATCAATGGTTTGTTTGATTATTTAAACTTCCTAGTGGGCCCTCTTATTCCATCTGCAGATATTGAGAACCGAATAAGAGTGTGCCACATGTCTAAATCACCTTGAATCCCGAAAAAACATCTGCAAAAGAAATCAATGCATATTAGTGCTTCCCAATTTAAAAAAATTCGGTCAGTTTTCATTCCAAAGTAATATAGATGAGAGTTCATTTTAAATCAAAATCTGGAAGTAAATATAACTGTGCCAGATCACATGTATATGTTGGGAGGTACATCAATGGTTAATTTTACCTCCATAGTTTGCCAGTTTAAATTCAGATTTGCAAATGGGGTTTAGGCAACTTTTCAAATCCATTTTACTAACCTTGGTCATTCTGGTGTTTGGACAACTAAAAGCTCATGATTCCTTGAATTGTTTTCTAAAACACATACAGACCTGAGTTAACATTTAAAACAATAAAGATTTCCTTTGGAGTCCAGGACTACTGAATAGCATAGGGTTTTAAAAATATATTAGATTCTATGATATTTTTGGGTCCAGTAAACGAGTCGGCAAGGAAATCAATATTTTGTGAAGCAAAATTTACTAAGAAACCGGACACACCGACAAATTCATAAAGCAATTTAAAGTGCGTCAGATGCGACCATTGGCTCAGAGGCGAAAGTGGCACAACATCAGGGACTCTTTTGCCGATAACAAATTGGAAGTGAAAGTTTATTCAAACTCGGTTTGATGCTCAATAACATCTTGAATAGTGAAACAACAAAACAAAGAGCAGGAACTAGATTTTAAATTCAGTTAAACTTTCTGGAGAAACAGAGCAAATTGAGAACTAGGGAAATGACGAACACACAGAATTCCTACAGCGGACCAACATGACAAATAACTTAAACCTAGGATATTGATAAGTGTAAAAATCTAGATCCAAAAAGTTTTGACAATATCCAATACTTTGTAACTAAAGTTAAGGAACTAAGGGCACAACTCAAAGAATGTGGTATGGAGAAGAAGGATGCACAGTTGATCTTCAATGTGTTTGACAAGCTTCCTTTTGAATATGCAGCATTTGTTTCTAGTTTTCACTCATTGGTTGACTATGGTAAAGGCCTACACTATGCCATCATTGGAGTCATTTTTAGAAATGTTGATGCTTGAATAGGCAAAGCTAATCACAATGGGTATTTTCAAGCCATCCAAGTCACAAGCTTCGGTGGCTGGTCATCCACATAATAAGAAAGGGAACAATAAGAAACAAAAGCACTCAAAGCATAAGCCACCGAAAGATAAAGCACGATCATTGTCTGCTTCACAAGCAAACTCTAAATCCTCTTCCAAAAAAGGGGATTCATAGGAGGAGAGATCGACTTGTTCATATTGCAAGAAACTTGGTCATGAGGAGCATAGTTGCCATACCAAGCAAATTGATGAATTGACAAATATTCTTAAGAAGAATCACATCAATTTGCCATCGTCCTACACACAGGAAGCATCTCCTTCCACTTCTTGTTGCAGCAGCAGAATCTTCACAGTAGTGGATACTTAACTTAGGTGCTACACATCATATGAATTTTGATCGAGAATATTTTTCTTCATTGGAGCCTTGTTCGGTGCCACATATTCTTATAGGTGACGATACTCAAGTGGATGTTGTTGGAAAAGGTTCGACTAACATGGATGAAGGATCATTTGAGAATGTTCTCTGTGTTCTTGACTTGTGTGCCAACCTTCTTTCAGTCTACCAAATTACTCATCTTGGGAATGGCAAGAAAGTTGAGTTTTCTCTTGATTCAATAGTAAATGGAGATCTTGAGGATAATGCTTTGGTTGCAGTGGGGAAGGCCAACCATGAGTCTTGACCATATGCATTCTCCCATTTTGTGGCCACTCTCCTACAATGTTACTCATTCATACTTGGTGAGTAAGCTATGGCATGAGCTGTTTGGCCACTTTAACTATTGCTATCTTCAAATCAATTTTTTAGATGGTGTGTATTCAAGATGTGCTATGGACAAGCATCTAGAGGAGAAGTTTGATAAAGAGAAGTCTTTGTGGGCTTCATAAGTCCTTGAGTTGGTTCATAGTGATCTAGTGGGTGCCTTTCCAACCTTGTCTTTTAGCAAGGCTCTCTATTTACTCACCTTCATTGATGACTATTCCAAATATACTTGTGTCTATTTCCTTCACTAGAAGGATGAAGTCTTTGATAGATTTCAAGACTTTAAGGCTCATGCTGAGAAGCAATCTGGGAAGTATGTCAAGATTCTCTGCACTAACAATGGTTGAGAATATGTGAACCACCACTTTGAACGATTCTGCACTCTTGAAGGGATTGACCTTTAGCATTTAGTTGCATACACACCACAACAGAGTGGTGTTACCGAATGAAAGAACATGACCTTGAAGGAGATGGCTAGTTGTATGATTCATGCTCATTCTCTTGCTCCAAATTATTGGGCTAAAGCCATTAATTGTGTTGCTCACAATCAAAACCGAGTTCCCCACAAGGCCTTGAAAGGTATGACTCCTTTTGAAGCTTGGTGTGGAAGGAAATAGGTTGTGTGACATTTTTGAGTTTTTGACTCCCTTGCTTGGGCACACATTCCTCAAAGAAATGCAAGGCTTTGGAACCTCACAATCATCCTTGCATCTTTGTTGGATATCTTGATGGTGTCAAGGGGTATCGACTCTTGGATCCTAAGATGCATGAACTCTTCATTGAGAGGAGTGTTCACTTTGAGGAAAGCTCTCCTAGATTGGCCTCTCATCCTCCCCATCCTTCCTCCACAGTGGATTCAGATAATAGTGACTCAAATGACTCTACGTCACCTCAAACTTGTAGGTTTCCATCTTCAAAGGGTTCACATTTTGAGGATGAGGATCCTCATCCTCTATCCCCATCTTCTACATTGCCTCGATGGGCTCGTCAGACTCTATAGTCAGCAGACACATTTGTTGGGGATCCGTCATACACTTGAAGGACTCAGTTAGAACATCACCATCTTCCACATGTATACATCACCTCTGCTTCAAATCCACAAACTTTTAAGGAAGCATCAAGAATTGTTGTGTGGGATTCAACAATGGAGGAAGAGTATAACTCTTTGATTAGGAGCAACACATGGGAGCTTGTTCCACTTCCTAAGGGAAGGAAACTAGTTAGTGCAAGTAGATTTATCAAACCAAATTTGTAGCAAATGGAATTGTTGACAAGTTCAAAGCATGACTTATGGCCAAAAGTTTCTCATAGGTTGTTGGTGTTGACTACATTGAGACCTTTGCCCTTGTCACCAAGATGAACTCCATTTGCTTAGCTCTTGCTATTGTTGCAACTCATGCTTGGGTTGTACATCAGATGGATGTGAAGAGTGCATTTCTTCATGGGGATCTACATGAGGAGATTTACATGGAACAACCATAGGGGTTTATTAAGAATTCTTCATTGGTTTGTAGACTAAAGAAGTCTCTCTATGGCCTCAAATAGGCCCCATGGGATTGGTATGCCAAGATGGACTTCTTTCTTCTCTTAGTTGGGTTCTCCAGATGCCACTCAAATGTAAATGTCTACATATTGAGATAGGAGGATGTTCTTCTTTTCTTGGTTCTCTATGTTGATGATTTAATTGACATAGGGAGCACTTCAACCATCATCACCACAATCAAGACTACTTTGCATGACATATTTGCCATGACCGACTTAGGTCTCTTGCACTACTTTCCTAGGATTAAGATCATTTAGATCTCTTCTAGGATCTCTCTTGCACAACTCAAGTATGCTCTTGATCTTCTTGCTCAGTTTCATATGACCGATTATAAGCCTGCATTGACTCCATTTCTATCTGGAATCAAGTTTGAGGTGAAGTGTTCCACACCACTTATTGATGGCACCTTGTATCGTCAACTTGTTGGTAGCCTCATCTGCTTGACTCATACTCACCTCGACATTTCCTTTGCAATTGGCATGGTTTCACACTTCATGACGTAGCCACATGAGCTTCATTAGAAGGTAGCCAAATGCATTCTAGACTATATTCAAGGTACTCATAGTTATGGGATTCACTATGCAATAGGCACATGTTTGAGGTAAAGTGTTCCACACCACTTATTGATGGCACCTTGTATCGTCAACTTGTTGGTAGCCTCATCTGCTTGACTTATACTCACCCTGACATTTCCTTTGCAATTGGCATGGTTTCATGCTTCATGACGTAGCCACAGGAGCTTCATTAGAAGGTAGCCAAATGCATTCTACACTATATTTAGGGTACTCACAATTATGAGATTCACTATGCAATAGACACATGTTTAGATTTGATTGGACACATAGACTCTAATTGGGATGGTGATCTTGATGATCACAAGTCCACATCTGGCTATAATTTTCACCTTGGTTCTAGTCACAGAGCAAGAAGCAACATGCCATTTCTCTTTCTTTGATTGAGGTCGAGTATTGAGGGGCTATCAATGCCACCACTAAGGCTATTTGGCTTCAAAATATACTCATTAAACTTGACATCACTTTTTAGAAGCCATCAATCATCTACTGTGATAACCAGAGTGCCATCTAGTCCATCATCTGCGGACCAAACACATTGAGATCCACATGTATTTTCTTAGGGATCTAATTCAAGAGCAAGTCATTGATTTGTGATATTGTCTGACAATAGAGTAGATTGCAAATATCTTCACTAAACCTTCATTGAGAGTAAGTACCATCATTTGCAAGCTCTCTTGGGGTGCATGACATTTCTTCAAGGGGTCACCTAACCTTCTTTCTTCATTCTCTCTTATGGGGGGACTTTTTCCTCATTGAGGTTTTATCCGTCTCATACATTTGAGAGCAACTTTCATGTTTGTTTTCTCCATTTTGGAGAGGAGTTTTTTCCTACGAGTTTTCTCCTTTTCTCTGGTTGTGAGAGATTCTTTTGTGCATGAGTACCTCATCAAGCCTTGTAGTCAAGACCCATGTTTACATGTTTTTTTTCCCCTCTAAGTTACATTAAGGGGGGCGTTGGTGTGAACAGGGTTATTTCCCTAACTAGTTTCTCTCTTGGGTACTTTTCACACCTTGTCACTTAAGTTTACTTAGGGATTTATTAGGGAATTTTCTCTTTATGTCTTATGTTATAAGATTAAGACACTTGCCACAATCTTATGTTTTCCTATGTCTCACCTTGGCCTGTATAACCAAGGGTTTCTCATTGTATCATATACATTCTATTTTGCATTCTTTGATAGGAATACAATTTAGTCTTGTCATCTTAATCTTCTAATTTCTTTGGGCTTTCCATTAGGATTCTAGATCTTGGGTGGCTATCTCCATAGCCAAATCTTACAACCATGATGAAAACCTATTCACATGCATCATGTGTAAATCAATTGGCTATCTCCATAGTCTACACTCGGGGGAAAGATTTTTCCATCCACTCATCCCATCTATCCTTCGTAGTCACTATCCATTCCATCATACCTATTCATTCTATCATATCTATCCATCTCATCATGCCCATCCATCCTTCCTTCCTACTTTTGACCCTACTAAGGATAGGGGCAAAGCATTGGAGCATGCTTTGGATATGTCAAATCTTCAATGAGCTCTCCAAGATTCTATCACAATTTACATTTTAGTATATTATCAAAGGTTATGATACAAGTAGTTTAGCAACATCTTGATGTGAGCAAACATTTCAGCATAGTATCATGAATGACACATATAGAATGGGGCATGTTATTTTTATGTGCCATAGTTCTTGGAGACCAACATTCTGAATCCCTCTATCAATCCATCTCTCATCCATTCCATCCACTATCTACCATCCCTCAACCACTCCATCCAATCCACCCTTCATCTTTGCCATTAGACTTAGTTTTTCCCTATCATTGGTTACAAGCAACTCAATGCAACAATCTCATCCAACAAAATGCAACAGTCACAAGTAACCCATCCAAATCTTAACACAATCCATCCCAACTTTCATAGTAGTGCAACCCAAACAAATCCAAACAAAAAGCATCCCTAGGTTTGTCCTTAGTCTTGCTGAAATCTAATCCTTGTTCAATTTCATACACAGTAATCAAGATATATTGTTTGCAATCCAACAACTTTGTTGAGATGTATCCTTCCCAATCTGACCCCTAGCATATATCATAGCTTAAGGGTATATCAAAGTTGTCATCACTATCATCATCCAAATCTATTTTTTAGCTTGATTAGGGTCAAAATCTTGTTTGTCTCCTCTTTTCATTGTTTGTGCATACATGCTTGTGTCTTTCTTATTTTGCTTGCATCTATGTCAATCCTTGGGGAATTTCATGGAAATATCATCATGTTTTTTTCCATATCATGGTGCATCCTATCATACGACTGCTTGGGTTTTAATCCTATGACACATGGCAATATTGTCATCATGGTTTTCCATACCATGGTGCATTTTGTCACATGTTATAACAAACACCAAGTTGCTCAAAACAATTGAAACATCATGCAAGATTCATAGCATGTACTTCAAAAACAAAAGCCATTCACCCTTCATCATCTCCATTCCACCTAGCCTTTCATCACATTTATCCCTTCATCATTTGCATTCCTAAAAAATAAAAATAAAATAACCATTTCATTGTGCATCATGCATCATTATCCATGCATCTATTACCTCTATTCACACATCATTAACATCCATCATTCATCTTTAATTTGCATATTTCTCCCCTCCATTCCTCCACTAATATTTCTATCCTTAACATTCATCCTTTAACTAATTCTATCTTTTACCACCAATCCCTTCATCTATTGTTAACATCCAAATTTGTTCACATCTATCTTTTCCATTCATCCCTAAACATCTTTTCTAATATATGTTTCATCCATTCCAAGAGCATACCCATGTTCTTCAAACCCACCTATTCTCTCAAAGGGGCATCCCTAAACCAAATCATCCAAAATTAGGACTGATATTTAAAATCCAAAATCCACCCAAGCATTGAGTTATCAAAACCAATCTCAATCATCTTTTAGTCAATCCAATCAATTGACCTAAATTAAACCAAATTATCAATCAATTCTAAAATCAAAATCTTAACGCTTGGAGCACATTATCACCAATGTCATTCCACAGAGTACCTATTTATACTTTCTTTGAAATATCACTTCTTCTTTTATCATAACGCCATTTCAAAGAGGGGCAAAATGTGGACACTTAAATTTCACCACATCCTAACCTCATCTTTAAACACCATTTCTAACACCATGTCATCATCACATTACTAATTAATTAAATAATTTTTATTATTTATTTAATTAGGTTAATTTTTCATATTTATCCAAAATAAATAAATAAATTCATTTAATCTATTTATTCCAAAATAAATAAAATAAATTTGATTTCCTATCCATTTTCCATCGCCCATAAATAAATAAATAAATAAATAAAAAAGTCAAACTAATCTTACATCTCCACTATCCATCTTCATACTACATCTTTAAATCTCAACCATTCACATACATAAAGTAACCCTAACAACCAACATTTAATAAATTAATCTAAATCAATCTCATCCATCTATTTACACTTAATATTAAACCATTCATCCTTTAGCTTTCTTTAGAAGCTAACTTGCTCTAGAAGCCAATGCATCTCAACCATCCATCTTCATACTACATCTTCAAATTTAGATCATTCACATCCTCAATTAGAATCTATATATCCAACCCAATCCTTCACCAAATTATGATCATCTTTATGAGCTTGACAATTACATGATGTAGAAATCTTGCACAATCTTATGAGCAACCACATCATGAGAAAACCCATACAACAAAGGATATATCTTGCTTGGTAAGTGAAAGGAGAGAATTAGTTGATTTGATCTTCTTTATGCTTTATCTAAGGTTATGCTTGATTTAGAATAAAGGATTTAATATTGCTTTAATATATTTTCATTTTGTTCTAATTTTGCTTCCATGTTGCTTAGCCTCCAACCTCTTCAATCTCAAGTGGGCATTCATCATCTTCTCAAAGATTTTCTCCTTAGATTCAACAACTTGTACAATTTCATTTTCTTTCATGCCACTAATATGACATTCATCACCATTTCTGATCATGTCTACATAAACTCTTCCACATTGCTTAGATTCCAACTTTTTCAATCTCAAATAGATGTCTACAATATTTTCAAAGAATTCTTCCTCTTGGTACCACTCCATAAATTTTTTCTCAGTTAGCCTCTTCAAGACCATCCTTGTCCTCTTTTTCAAAGACATCTTCACATACAACTGTATGTAGTTACATGACTTACACCTGCAACAAACTCACTCACATTCAACAACACAACCCTTTCTGGTACATTGGTGCCTCCTCTTGACCCAAGTTGTAGCCACAAGCCTCCGCATGCCTACAACAAATCCACTAGAGCATATTGCCCTTTACAATTACAAATATCTAGAACAATCTATTAGAGCACCAAGCTCTTTGCAATTATATGATTCTACACTTGCAACAAATCATAGATACATTGATCCCATATAGATCTAGGAGCACTTGGGTGGCGTCTACAAGGTCAAAACTAGAAAATATCAAAAATTCAATTTTTTGATTTTTCTATGTTTCCGTAATCTGCATTTTCGGAGGCCTTTGGAGCGAAATTTGGCCTCAAGACTTTCATTGGTTGCTTAGGAAGGGACAATCATACACTGCCTTCCTAGCAACTAAAACTAGATTTCTTGGAGATCTTTCCAACACATCAAAGAAGTCCAATATTTTCCCAACGGGCTAGGAGTTATGACCTCGCCAAGTTGGGGTACTAAAATCAACTAGTTTTTTGATTTTTTTGTAATTCAAATGGATGAGGTGACCTTTCAACTTTTGTGAAAATGTATATATTGGCTCATTTTGAAGCCAATGGACATTTTTTGGAGGCATACAACTCCCAGCGAGTTTACCAAAGTTGCAGAAACTCATATTAATAAAATTTAATTATTTTACACATTGTGTTGTGTATTTTTTTACAATACTACAGGCCCAATGCTAGGTATTGTCCTTTGAATTCACAAAAAAATCAAATCATACTTGCAACAAAAGTCCACTAGAGCCTTCGAGACACCTACCATTCAAAATGGTCTTACTCAAATTACTTCATGCAACTAATGCATTCTCCTCAATGTATATCTTGGCGAGCATACCCGCTCTAAAAATTTAATGTAACCTCCTCACCATACATCCTATTGAGATTTCCTTGCTCTAATACCACTTGATGTAGACTTGAATTCCTGTTACTCCTGCATGTCCTAAGAAATAAGTCACGGGGTAGTGTAAATACCTACTGTCCAGGGTCTTTGTACATAGTCTTGCTTGTTTTTAATTAGGGTTTAGTAGTTTCTTATTGTTCTAGTTTAGTTTCTGTTTTCTACTTTTGCTTTTCCTTGGCTATAGGTAGTTAGTTGTTAGTTATTGCTTTCTACATGTTTTGCTTTGGTTAGAGTAGTTTGCTTTTCTTTTCTCTTCTGGGCTTGCTTTGCTTGGGTTCTCTATTTATTGAATGTGGTGGTGGTTGTGCAGACCTGCAAGTGCTTCTTTGTTGGGTAAGTAATTTAGAATAATTCTTTGAGAAGCCAAGGTTTCCACTTAGGTCTTCCTGTGGGTTCCACTGTTATACCAAGGAGTATGATGTCTATTCATTGGAAAGGAGTCGTTAGTTGGTGCACCTAAAGTATTTTCTAACCATATATCTCACACTTTAAATGATCCTAAAGTAGCTAGGTGAGTCTGAGTGATCTTGTGTCAAGTAAAAGGGGTTGACTTCTTCTACCACATGTACTATCAATCAAGAAAGAAAGCAGGTGACACTAAGTGTTTCTAGCCTATATTGGGTGAAAATAAAAGGTGTTTTTCAACACCAGACCCATTACAGTGCAAATAAAAGAGACTACCAATTGAAAATTCTCACAAAAGGTACTGTCCCATCAAATGCCATCATGCCAGAAAACATTATCTATCATTTGTTCTTCTCAAAGATCATCACATTCCAAAATTTGAGCATTTCTTGGTGGTAGAATGATCTCATCTTCCTAACTTGTCACAAGAGATCTTGGATGAACTTAGTTACCGAAAGATGGGAATGAATACAATTGCACACACTCAGGTTTTCAGGATATGGATGGTTGCACTAGTTAGTGGTCTTTGATTCTTTGATAAGATATCATGTTTTCTTGTCTAACATGTGGGAAACACAAAGATTCTAGGTTCGAACTGAAAGTTTATCTTTGAAATGCTCCGGAGCATTTCCCTACAGAGTCGTCATTTGTTGTGCCTTGCACACACGCACCATTTTCCAAATGGAGACCCCCTCTTTTGCTTTGGCTTGGAGTCTCGACCTCTCTTGCTTATGATGATGAGAAGGTGAATTTGTGCTTAGAATGCATGATTTGTTACAGATTTGGGTATTTCATGTGTGGAGTCAATTGATGTCTTTCACGATTGATTTGGAAGTGTCTTGAGTGGTCTTGTGCTTAAAAGATTGCCATTTGTTGCCTTTTGCGCTGAAATTGGGTGTTACTATATTTTGCTCCAAAATCCCATGTCACTGGATATTGCCCTTGAAAGTGCTTCTGCAAGATGTTTCATGTTGAAATTCCTAGTTTCCAGGTCTTAGAGTTGCAAAATCATGTCAAATTCCACTAGATTTCACTAAGGGGTCCATATGCTTTCACCCTGATGCATGGTCCTGGAGCCCTGATTTGGCTAAGTCTGAAACCCTAAAAATCCTAAAAAATGACTAACTCTAAAATCTGGTGGAACCTCAAAATTCTAGAATCTGCATATGAAATCCTATGGATCTGGAACCTATCTCAAACATCCTGAAAGTATATTTAAAAATATTTAAAGTATAAGAATATCTAAGCTTATACTTAAATATATTTTAAATATACTTTCACCCTGGCCAATTCAAAATCTAGCGCTAAAAATGACCCCAACAAAAAGCACTAAAAACAGCCTCTATCGACCTTTGCGCTAAAAATAGCCTCTACTGACCTTTGCGTTAAAAACAGCCTCTACCGACCTTTGTACTAAAAACCCACTTCGCAGACTTGCACTAAAACAACCTATCGATGTGAGCTAAAATGAGCTTCTACTGCCTTTGGTCGGTCGATGCTAAAACTCGCGCAGGTCGGTCACTTTGAAAAACCTCGCCATACAAACTTTACGCTAAAAATAGACCCAACGGACCTGCGCTAAAAATGGAACCGACTGACCTCATGAATCATCATTTTAGTTGGATGGACCCAAAATTCGCGCTAAGGTCGGATGGACCCAAAATCTGCGCTAAGTCAATGACCCCCCAAAATCAGCATTTTTTGGTATTTTGGGCCAAAAATTGAGTTTTTCAAGGAGCAAATTAGATTTTCTTGATGGATTTGAATTGTATATCTATTTATCATATCATGATGAACATTTTGCCAAGTTTGTATGGATTTTTGGCATGCTTTACGATAATTAATGCCATTGCACATGAAAAGTCCGTGACCCCCAAAAATACCACTTTTTGTAGAAAAGGCTAGAAAAACATGAAATAAAAGTCCCCAAATGGATTCAAATGACCACAAAAACTTTCCTAATCATTATATTGGCCAAATGGGTGCTTGAAAATGGTAAAAAATGCAGAAAATCATGCAAAAATTACTAGATTTGAGAGGTTGGTTATAAGAAAGTGACATTGACAATGAGCTGTTTTGACTGATCCATGACTACAAATGGACATGTTTTGATTTAAAATGATGTAAAATAACTTGTTAAGATGAAATTGATGCTTTGCATTGTGAATTATAGGTCTTGGAGGGCATAGGAGCTTGTTGGAGCCGTCTTGAAAGGATGCACACACAGATATGCAGTGCTGACCCAGAAATGCAGAATTGACATTTTATCAACCAAATTACTGATGCACCTGCAAGAGGATGTTAGTATGATGTCCAAGATGATGGAAATAAGTCCTTGGAGGTTGAAGAAATTGAAGATCATGCCTACATCACTATTATTCCTACAGATTTGGTCTAATGTCCTAGTGATCCAGTCCGGGGGTCATAACTCCTAGCTTTTTTATCAGAATTTAAACTTCTTGGACTCGTTGGAAAGATAAACTGATTATCTAGTTTTGGCTATTTGGTTGCTAAGGCTTAACGCCAAGAAAATGATAAAGTTTTGAGCCCCCATTCCGCTCCGAAGGCCTTCAAAAATGTAATTTACTACGATGTAGAAAATACCAAAAATTATATTTTTGATATTTTCCTAAAAATACCACTCAAATGACCCTGGATTGGATCACCAAGACATGCATACAGCTGTCCCATCCGTCCAGTCATCAAGAATCAGTCTAGCAAGCATCTAGTTGCATATACCTTCACCAAAATACTCCTTTTGATCCAGTTAGCACTCAGAATCTCGTGAATCCACATCAGCTCAAGTTTTCAAGTGTCATGTGACTCTATTTTAGCTTTATTAGGCCTTGAAAGTTGACTTTTCATTATGTACAACCAAATGGGTATCTATTTTGTCTAGATTCAATGTATTTGCACACTGTATTTTATCTTTTTCCTAAAAGACAAATGCAAATCTAAAAATGTAACTAACTAATGTATCTCATTAAATGCCATGTAATCTGGACCATTGGTGTCGAGTTAATCTCCATCGTCCATTGAAAAACTTGGTATGGTGCCTTGTCTATAAAAGAGCCATCATTCTCTCATTGTAACGAGAGAAATTTTGATGCCGAATTGTTGACTCTATGCCATTTGAAGTAATACAAAGCAAGTTTCTGTAGTAATTCTGAGAATTTATATCTTGTGTTGATTCATTGTGGTCTTCATGGTTCGTTTCTTGCTCTCCCATAGTTAGTTAGTTGTGCTTTCATAATGTTCATGGTTTGCTATAGTATCTGATAAATACTCCAAGTCCATACTTTTAGTTATTTGCTGATGGTAAATAGCTGTGTAAAGTTAGTCTGGGCTGATCATTTGTGTTGAAATTCAATTGCATTTCATAAGTTAAGTTGCACCGTTTATTGGGTATTTAGAAAATGAATGTGATCTGAAAATCTTTTGCCCTCCATTGAAGATAGCACCATTTTTTGCAGCACTGTAACACCTATTTCAGTTTGGTAACTCAGGAAGCTAGTTTAAAGTTCTAGAGTATTTGTCTACTAAAGATAACCTATACATTATGAATGTCACTTAGGATTCTTCTAAAACCCTAAACCTTTTGCATTTTCTTTAAAAACATCGTTAGTTGTTAGAATAGGAATTTCAACAATATTTCAAACCATGTTATCAGTTGAAAACTATAAAAGGGTTTATGTGTGTTTGCTGCCCCAAACTTGAAGATTTGTAGATTGCATGTAAGACCCCTTGTAGGCACAAGTAGAACATACCAATTGAGAGATTCTAAGCAAGCTAAGACCTAGTTGTATTATCCTTGGAGTAGTCTTACCTAGGGTAGGATACTTTTCAAAAGAGGTGTGAAACCAACAATCACACTTGCGTTGCTGTGTACTAAAACCACCATCAACATTACCTAGTTTAGTAGGACTTCGGTTGATCAAATAAACCACCGTGTTAACTGCCTTAGCCCAGAATTCTTCACTCAAACCAACATTAGAGAGCATGCTTTGTGCCCTCTCTAGAATCGTGCGATTCATCCTTTCAGCTGCACCATTTTCTTGAGGTGTAAATGGTACAACCTTGATGTGTTGAATACCATTATCTGCACAATAAGTATCAAAATCTAAAGAGAAAAAGTCCCCCCCATTGTCAGTTTTTAGACATTTAATTTTGTTCCCAATTTAATTTTCAGCAACAACCTTAAAAATTTTGAATTTTGCAAACACTTCTGATTTTCTGTTGAGCATATAGACCCAAAGTTTATGGGTGCAATCATCTAAAAAAGTTACAAAATCGTTTGCTCCTCTAATGGAGGTCACCTCCATGGGACCAAAGACATTTGAATGCATGAGTTCCAAGGGTCTTGACTTCTTGTTGTGTCTGATTTTGGAGAAGCTAGCCTGCCTTTGTTTCCCGTAAATACAATGCTCACATAGCTCTAAATTTGCTGATTGTAAACCAGAAAGTTGGCCTCTTTTGAGCAAAACTTCCATTCCCTTCTTGCTCATATGGCCGAGTCTCTTATGCCAAAGTTCTGTCCCGCTGTCAATTACAGCCATCACAGCTCCCACTTCAGTGGTACATTCTAGCACATAAAAAGATCCTGATTTGCTACCTTTCGCAAAAACTAAAGCTCCTTTGGTTACTTTCCAAATGTTGGAAGAGAAAGTGATGCTACAACCTTGAGCATCAAGTTGTCTAGCTGAAATCAAGTTCTTCTTAAGTTTAGGAACACGTCTTACATCATTTAGTAGCCACTTGCTTCCATTATGTAGTTGTAGCAATATGTCACCTTTGCCGACTATCTCACATGACTCATTGTCACCGAGATAAACTTTGCCAAATTTTCCTTCTTGATATGTTTTGAAGGCATCCCAATTTGATGTTGCATGAAAGGAGACACCAGAGTCTAATATCCATGAGTCAACTTCAACTTCACTTGTTGCCAAGACAAGAGCTCCTCCGTCATCTTCAAGAGTCGTGTTAACCTCTTTTTTTCAGCTATTTTTGGGCTTTCTTGTAACACCAACAATCCTTCTTGACATGTCCATCTTTTCTGCAAAACTAGAAACCTTCTTTCCATCCTCTTGACTTTGATCTCTTGGCTGATTTAGATCTTCTCCTATTATGTTTTCCTCGATCTTGGGTTCTTCTCCTATTGCCTTAAACTAAGGCTTCACTGGATATTTTATTTTGTCCTCTCCTCACGTCTTCATTGAGAAGGGTGGCAGCGACATCGTCAAATCTTAACATTGTTTTCTTTTCCTTGTCTTCGGATCCTCTTCTCCCAGGTGCTGAATTGTTGATCGTCATCACAACATTATCCCAACTGTCGGGAAGAGAGCACAAGAGTAGCATAGCCCTCATTTCATCATCAAAATTGATTTCTACAGAAACTAGTTCGCTGATTGCAATGTTAAATTTGTTCAAGTGATTTGAAAATCTTTTTCCCTCTTTTATTTTCAAATTGAATAACTTCTTTAATAAGAAGACCCTATTGGTTGTGGATGCCATCTCATACATGTCGCAAAGCTTGTCCCAAATCTGTTTTGCCAAAGTTTCTGTCGCAACAGTAAATTAGACATTGCTGGACAGCGAGAGGATAATTGTAGCAGCTACTTTTTGATCCATCACATCCCATTCGTCATCTGTCATCTTCTCTGGTTTTGCTATTTTCCCTTTTAGTGTGATAGCTAGGTCTTTTTGAATTAGTAGGGCACGAATTTGCAGCTTCCAAAGTCCAAAATTTTGCTCCAAAAATTCCCTATTCTCCACTTGTCCGCTTCTTCTATTTCTTCAAAATTTGTCACGAATTTCTCAACCAACTCCTTGACCGAGCTTTGATACCAATTGTTAAATTAAATGGAACATCGAAAGCAAAGTGAAATAGAACACACAACAAAGATCACACACACGAGACAACAAATTTAACTTGGTTCACCATAAACTGGCTACATCCACAGGAGCATGGGAACAATTTTATTATCTCTGTATGAAGTGTGAATACAATGCATGATAGCATCAATACATCTCTCTAATAAAGCAATATCCAGAATGGATAAGGAAGACCAAGAGCCAAGAGATTTGGCAGGAGAAATAATGTGTCTTTTGGACTTCACAATCCAACAATTTCAACATGAAATTTTTTCTTAATTAAAGGAGATTCACATTTCAATGCTCAAGAAATTTGTGTTTTCAAGAAATTTGAATTTTTATTAATTATTTCAATGTTTTTTGTTTTAATGTATGTAAAAATTTGCAAAATCATATATTTTTCTTAAAACTAAACATAAGATATTATATAACAAAATCAAAAGGTTATTAGTACCGGCCGGTACTATTGCAATGAGTTCGCACTTATCTAGTTATTAATCTATTCATTGTAAACCAATCAAAAGGTAGGATTATTTTTTTGTTAGGTAAATTTGATTTAAATTTGTACTTTTCCTATGTCAACATGATAAATTTTTAACAAAAAAATATTGAAAAATAATTTATCTGTATTGTCATTGGGTGAAAAAAATGACCTCTTCTCTGGGGATTGTCTGAGAGTGCAACAAAAAACTATAAATGCGGAGAGAATTTTGATTTGAGGGGAGGATGTGGCAAGTAAACAAATTATGAACACAGACTTTGTCTCCCACTAGTTAAGTCATGCCTAAATGGATGGCGATAATTATGAGAGGGAAGAATCATAAGTTTTTATGAATTTAATTTTTTGCTTCATTAGCTAAAAATAAAAATTAATTTTTGTAAAGGGACAAAGTTATAATATTAATAATACTATTAAAAATATAGGGTTCTACACATTTTATTTTATGAAATTAGATTATTTTTGGGATTTCAATTTTATTTACTGAAGAGTTAAAAATCTAGTATTTCAATTTTATTTATAAAAAGTTAAAAATCTACATTATCATGAAAAATATTTTGTGATGTTATTACATTTTCTATTTTATTCTTCAAACATACAATATTTTAATGCATTTTAAATTATCATAGTATTAATATTATTAGATTTTAATATCTTAAGCAGACATTTCATAGTATTAATATTATTAGATTTTAATATCTTAAGCAGACATTTCATAGTATTAATATTATTACATTTTAATAGCTTAAGCAAACATTTCAAATCTCTATACACTCAACAAGGGCCAAGGCTCTCCTTATAAATTTAGTTCTAGAAATATAATAGTTACAAAATTGAAATGATAAATAATTCTTTATCTTTAGAAAAAATTATTACTAAATCGCAATATTAGATTAATTAAAATAATTAAAAACATGCTCTCTAAAATAAAAAATTAAGTGAATAAGATAAAATACTGATCTAAATATGAATATGTTAAAATCTACAGTATCACGAAAAATATTTCGCCATGTTATTACCTTTTTTATTTTATTCTTCAAACTTACAATATTTTAATGCATTTTAAATTATAAAAGTATTAGTATTATTACATTTTAAGGAAATATTTGTGTTATTTAATAGGCTTTGTAAAGTTTAGTTTTATAGTTAAGGAAATATTTTAGCCTATTTTATTTTTACCAAATTAGATTATTTTTGAGATTTTAATTTTTATTTACCCAAGACATTTCAACACTCTTCAAAAATTAAATTTTCAATTATTGGAATGCAATTTGTCTATACAACCAATACCTAATCAAAAAAATATTACAACTAAATAAATACTATATACAACCAATAGCTAATCAACAAAAAAAATTACTACTAAACAAATACTATAATAATAATACTAGCCACTACGTGGCACTTGTTTTTATGGTATTATTATAATATGAATAATACTATGATATTACATATTAATATAATATTACTAATACATAATATATATAATAGTAATATATTAAAAAACCATAATATATGATATAGTTAGTTAAGGTAATTTTTTTTAACGTGATAGATATTATAAAAGTTTATATATCAAATACGTACTAATAAAAATTTTCAGTAGATGTGTAGAACATAAATCTGTTGTACCCTCAAGAATTATTTTTCAAATAATTATATGATTAAATATGCATTTGGTTCTATGGGGGATTATATAAAAATTAATAGGAGATTCAATTAATTTACTACATATATACAATATAGACAAGTTACTTAGAAGGTGAATTATAATTTTTAAAATTATATTTTTTAAATGATCTATAGGATAAGTGATCTCCCATAGCGAGTGAATGTAAAGTAATGATAAATTAAAAAATATAAATATTTACTTGGTAAGGAATTGACATGATAATAATTTTACCCAGCGATGTTTGTTCATCTCAATATGTATTGTAAAAAGAAATTTACTAAAATTAGTGAAAGAAGACAATAGTTAATGTGATGAAATTTCAATAAGAATTGATAAAATAATTTAATGGATTAAATAACTTATAAATTAATAAATAATAAAAAATATTTAACAAATTCTATAATTTCTACAGGGAAATTCTATAATTTCTTTAGATAGTTTTCAGCCTGCCCATTGAACCTATGGGTCCAATTGCTAGTATTTAATAATGCTGAGAATTTCAAAGCAAGCATCGTTTGTATTATTATGGCTAACTCAGTGTAGTATATTGCTGAAAATTTCCAGACGCCACATTGTTGGTCCTGGTCTCTTGTAATGAACGATGTAACTTATTTTTATTCCTTAAAAAACAATTCCTTAAAAAACAATACTTCATTCTTAAATTAAAAACATTCTAGCTAATATTTGCTTTTCCAAAATATCTGAGCTGTCCAGCCAATGGTGTAAGAGTGGGTATTTGATTAAAACTTAACTATCAGTACGAACTTTTGAAAGCTTGATTTACACAAGTTTTGAGTGGTCAAAAGTAAACCCACTCAAAAGTAAATACAAGTATATTGAATTTATATACATCATTTTTTTGTATGTTAGTAAAATTAAATGATTCATAAAGAGTTTGTGGAAATCAAATTTATTGTCGACAACTTTACTTTGTACTGGGAATACTAACAAATTATAAAAATGATAGAAATTTATTATAGGTAGAACATCTCAGAAAAAACACCAACATATCCCAATTCATCCAAAGAAAAGGGCTGTCACATTAGTCTGAATAAGTTTTGTGTGTGCAGAGTGGGTACACCCTCAAGGACAGTATGTACACATTATACCAACTGTCCAGATTGTTGATACTTGAAATGGGCTTACCTGCACAGGGTAGGTGATGAAGGAAAGGGAATCACATGATTCACATCCAAGAAACTACGAGTAAGTTGCCTGGAGGACAGAATTAGTACTTTGTGCACGAAGATATCTTTCTAATTCCAGTTGGTTTAATTTCACATGGTGGGGTATATTCAAAAGGTTGGAGATATGCATGAGATGCACATCAAGAAAGTGACTGGATGATAGCTTTACACTTCCATTGGACAACTGGACAAGATTCAAGGAGAAGATGAGAAGGAGAATTTTTGTTCTAATAGGTTTTGAGAGTGACATCATTTATATGTTTGGTAGGGAGAAGGTGCTCAGAATTTTCTTGGAAACTTCTTTCATATGGCTGTTAATGATTGGTTGTTTTGTTCGTTGGATCAGTGTAAAGTACTTTTTGTGTATGGTTCTAAAACTTAACAATAAATCAAGAGTTAATTGTTATACAATCACTACAAATGACCTTTTTAGCTTTATTTCATCTTCCTTCAAAAGTTTTCTCTGCATTTTCATAAATTTTTGTCTCCACATTTTAAGTCTGAGACCCCACAGAAAACAATATTAATTAATGGTTGATGTTCAAATGAAGGATATACATGGTTGAATAAGGGAACAAATAGACTGGTTGGCTGTGACACACTTTTGACGATAGGCATATTCTTGTTAATGGATGGTGAAGGATTGCATGGTTCTTTTCTCAATAAAGTAGATTTTTCTTTTGAAGTACTTCCAAGCTTTTATGAAAGGATTCTAACAAAAATATCACCATGTTGAGAGTGTGATCAAGTTATTCCATGTTATGATATAAGCATGACAATTAAAGAATTATATTTGTGAATTTTTATTTTTGTGTGAGGATTTATAAAAAAGTTATGTACCATCTTTTTCTATTTTTATATATAGTTTTGATTTTATTAAATTTGGTTGTGGTAAACATTAAAATATATAAGATTTAAGTTGTGGTAGATATTTGAAAAACAAGAAAAATTCTCACCATTCTTACTACAAATAAATAAATAAAATATCTAAATATATTATTAAATAAATGTTATTGTATATTTTTTAATGAAAGAAGTTTAAGATGTTATAAATTTGACTAATTTTTAAATCTTAAATCAAATTCTTTCTATAATAAAATTTTAGTTTGAAACGATAAAGTTTAAATGAGAAAGCTCATAAAGTGCTTGTTGAAATAAACCTCTAAATACAACATAAAATAATGATCCAATTCCTTACTAACATTGACGTTGATTTGGTATACAATATTGAGGTTGATTTGGTATACAATATTAAGGTAAATAGTGAGCTTCAATACTCTTTTGTACAAATTTAATAATATAGTCCTTACCATAAATTTTGTATAGCCTTAAATTCAATAGATATGGTAACCATAAGTTGAGTTTGAAATGTCTATGGTTGTTAAGGGTTTCTAAAAGTAGTTTTAAACTTTCGAACCAAGTTGATTCATAGAAAATCACTTACTAGAAGGGCTTTAATTTCTAAAAAAATTTAGGTGTTGGATATTTTTGTGTTAATAGATTTTGGTTTTATTTGCGCCTCTTCTTAATGTAAGAGCATATTTGGAAATAATTAAATATTACTAGAAGGTAGATTTAGAAACCGTTAGAGTTGGCTATGATTGGAGCCACCTAGGATCTAGGACTTCATGAAAGCACAAGAGAGATCAAATGAGAGAATAATTCTATTCTATCAACGAATGCAAAAGATTGTTCAAATATTGTTACAATGTACATGATATGCCTTGATTATAAAGACAAGGATGAACTATAGGATGTTGTAGTCATGTGACAAGTGTCTTAACCCTATGACATGTGACAACTATAGGATAAGATGATAACTATCAACAACTAGACACAACTAGAAACATTTAGTAGACTCACTAAGTCAACTTAACATGTGAATTATGCGTGATGTGTGAATTCTATTTAACTAATAAATAGTTAAATAATATGAATTATTTACATAAAGGTAAACCAGATAGCTAATATCCCTGTTCACACCAACACCCCCTTAAGTGCAACTTAGGGAGTAGCCGACTAAAGAAAGATGAAATGATGGATGGGTCTCGGCTACTAGGCCATGTTAGGTACCGATGTACAACAAATCTCAAGTGGAGAAAAGGAGAAAACCTCATGGGACAAAACTCTCCAAAAATGAGAATGCATAAAAGAATGAAAGTGAAAGAAGAAGTGATAGTAGGAGGACTCAAGAATGACCCCCACAATGAAATAGCTCCTGTGCCGATGGTGAATGCCTGAAGAAGAATGTTGGAAAGTGTCATGTACCTACAAACAACATTTCTCCCCTTAGGAAGAAACCAATCCAAAGGCAGATGTAGAAAAAACTCCATCTCCAAGAAGAGATATGAGGGAAGAAGTCTCAAGATGGGTGTCTCTGAAAACTATTGAAATGTCCACATGTCAGAATCAAAGAATGGCACTATGTAATGAGGTGTGACCAATCCAAAATCCTGGATAGACTCATGAAGAACAATCTCCAAAGATGAAGTAGATGGGATAACAGTTGTGTTGTAAATCTCTTCAAAGAGGAGTGATATCCCCTCAAGTGTGTCCTCCAAATCTGCAATATGAGACTCACAAAACAAGTCTAATATACCTGTTAAGAAAGTATCCTGCTCAATTGAAGTAGAAGAAACCATGTCGATGTTGATCTCTGAAGAAGGAGGTTGAGGAGATGGAAGCTCAACACTAGTCTCATGAACCAAAGTAGATGAAAGAACACCAAGGTTCAAGTGACCAAACTTCTCCTCAAAAACATGATTCACACTTGATGCATGAGTGTGAATATTAATCAATGGATCTACATCATCAGAAGAAGCAAAATGAGAGAATGTATACAAGCGATGATTAGCCATCCCAACAACAATGATATCTCTACTCTCCAAGTCTCGTATGATCATTGAATCAAGAGTAAACTCAACTATCTTCCCTACACCACAATGAGAAATCTGGTAGATGGAAAGGAGATTGGTTGACAAGGAAGGTACACACAACACATTATTGAAAGTACCCTCACCAATATCAGTGGTTCCTTTACTAGTTGCATGCATGTATGTATTGTTACCCATCAAAATAGGTGGCAAAGTACATGACTCAAATGAAGAGAACATCCCTTATGAAGATGTCATATAATGAGAAGCTCTAGAATCAAGAAGCCATCTCTATGATTGAAGACTTGTAGAAGCAAAAGATTGCTTGTCCTTTTCCCTTGTTTGTCCCATTAACAATGCCTGATGTCCCTGTCTATGTAGATGATGATGGTGTCGAAGAAGAGGATGGACTAGGTGACATTTTGATGTTGTGCTTTTGAATAATGTTAGTCAACTCATCAATTTTCTTCTCATAACACTTATGCTCTTCATGTCCTAGTTTCTTGCAATATGCACACTTTGGTCTCTCATTCTTAAATGATTCCTCCTTGGGAGAGGATGAGGACTTAGGTGAATTATTTGACTCCTTTGCTTGCTCATTGTTCTTGAAATCCTTATTTTTCTATTGCTTGCCTTTGCTAGTTGAAGCCTTTTGATCTTTTGTACCTTGATTAGAAAGAAGAGCTTAAGGTCTAGGAGACTTCAATGTGCCCATGTGTACTAACTTAGCTTGCTCCCTTATGAGTGATGTAGCAAACTCATGAAGTGAAGGCATTTTGAAAGCTTTTCCAAGTGCATCCATAGTAGCATAAAAGGTAGAACCAAAAATTGAATAGTCAAGACCAAGCTTGGCAAGGATTGAAAGAATCAATTGAGTGTCCTCTTTCTCAATTCCACATTGTTTGAGTTGCAATCTAAGTGACTTTATCTTTGTGAAGAAGTATTAGATGCTTGCAAAGTCATTTGGATTCAAACCAATTAGTTCATTCTCCAATTTGAAACCTCTCATAGTATCTTGCTTACCAAAGAGATTCTCTAAGGTAGTCCACACTTCATTGGGTGTTTTACAAGATTCAATATGAAATAGAAGATCAAGAGAAATAGACAAGCATAGTGTTCCATAGGCTTGATCACATCTATTGTACCACTTTCTTTTTTCTGTAGTTGTTGCTGGTTCAATTTTTGTACCCATTGTTACTCTATGAATTTTTAAACATCTTAAATGAATTTCCATTTTAGTTTTCCACTTGAATGATAGTTATATGGTGTGAGTAGAGGAAGTTTGTTTGGATCCATGATACAAGAGTGCAAAAAAGAACACAAGTACAACCCCCCTTTTACTCAATCAATGAGATCATCCCCCAAAAAATAATGATTGTGGTACTTTATACTTAGTGCGATTTACAATTGTCCTCAAGGGACCAAAATTAGGAAAATAATCAAAATATTTTAAAACAGAGATTCAAGGGAGATTAAAATTACTCACACTAATTTATCATAGTAAACAAATCCTCCCAAAACAAGTTTCACTTCTTCAACTCTCAAAATCCCCAAGTTATCACTCAAAAGCTAAAAAAATGACAAATTGAATAAAATGAATCTGGTGCTAAATTTGAGAAAATTGCATGGATGGATTTGAAGAGCTCCTGAATGCCTTTCTAATGCTGTAAGAATCGCAAAAATCAAAGATCGTGGCTGAAAGTTGTGATCTTGGAAGCCAAAAAAGGAGATCTATCTTCAAATTGCAATAAATGCTGTCAAATAGAAAAATCTAATAAAACTACTAAGACCATTGTCAAGTGTACGAAACTAGCTTTCTATCGCTATCTTGTTTGCCTGATTTCAATATCGTGGTGAAAAGTTATGGCTCTCGAAAAAAATCACCCTATTAGGGCTAAAGGGGGCCAAAGGGGGCCCCTGATGTTGATGTCACTACTGACGCAATGATGACATCAGCAGTTTGATAGAATATTCTCTGTAGAAAACTAGAAACTACTTGTTCACATCAAAACCGCATGTGTGATGTCTTAAAACTGCCTTTGAGACTCAAAACCACTTGTGATTTGTCAAAAACCACCTTGCCAAAAATGCAAAATTGCTTACAGGAATTTGAAACCACTATCTCAAGTGAAAACCACCTTTGAGGTTAAAAAACTGTTGTTTCTACCTCAAAACTGCCAATGATATTGGATCATGGTATAGAAGAGAATATACCCCAGATTCCTTGCTGCACGGATTGTTTCACCGCTGGCCAGGTTATTGTTTTGAATCTGTAGAATTTTTTAATTTTTTTTGAAAAGGTTGTGTGACCTATTACACTTGGGCCGAGCCCCTAAAAAGAGGTCTGCAGACCCAAGGGACCCACAGGTGGGGAGATCCCTACCATGTGGGCCTTTGAGGCCACGGAGGGGCCCTGTAGGGGCTGCGGGCTTGGTACCCACAATACCCTCAGGGTACAGGGCCCGATAGGTCCTGTGTAGGGTACCTATCGGGTACCCTCCCCCAAATTTATTTATTTTTTATTTAAAAAAAACCTCTATAGACAAAAAGAACCTATGAATTATAATTTTACTTAGATATTTTGAGATTGTTGCGATTTGACCAATGATGACATAGGCTGAAGGAATATTCCACTGATGCAGAGAATAATCTCTGCGACGATTCCGTATAGCGGGATCAGGTAATTTTTTTACCTTTTCCTGCAACTTTGTTCGATTTTGATGATTTTATAGTTGATCTATAGGATTTGACTGATGGAGTCAGGTTGTCATTGATGTCAAAAAGGTGTCCTCAGTTTGTTTGATGTCATCAGGACTTGGTTGATCAGGTTTGGCCTTCAATGTGTTTTCATATGTTATTTGGTAAGTGAAGTCACAAGGTGATTTGTTTGGGGTTGTCAAGTGTTGACAAATGTTCATCATCCATAGTTATGCAGTGTGAAATGATGATCTTCATAAGTTCATGTTGTTGAATTTATTGTCTTACCCACAGGAGGTTGATCTCAAGAAATTTAGAGTATGTTTGGACAGAATAAGAGTTTGTCAGAGTTCATTATCTTGATAACATGTGTGTTCATGAGTTGTTGATCATGACAAGAGATGGTTGATCAGGTATTTATCATATGGTTAAGGTAAATCAAATTGTTTATAGTTGGTGTTACAAGGTATGTTTCATTGGTTCTATGGTTAACATTACAAATGGACTTATATTAGTATCAAGAAGATGGAAGTTTGTCTTGCTTATAATTTGATGTGTGTAGTTGATGCCTTCTTTGTTGGATGATCAGTTAGATGAAATCATGTTGTTGATTGATTGATCCTTCTTATGTTGTCAAGGTGTAGGGATATCATATGCTACATGGATATCATATGTGTTGCAACCACCAGTTTATGATATGTTGGATTGGAGAATTGTATTTGAAGATTGCTTGGGTTTGAGTTAACATCTTCATTGTTTAGTTCTTTCTAGTGTGTTGTTCTTAGTGTATATGGCAGAGTTGGGGTTGATGTCATGGTGTTGGAGTCATGGAAGATTCAAGGGTATTTTGTTGAGGTTGATGTCATGAAAGATTCAAGGGTATTTTGTTGTTTAAGTGCCTTCAAAACTCACATACTCGTCACCTTTTGTAATGCACTTTTTGTTATTTTTAAACACTGACCTGTTATTGCAAGTCATAGTCACTTAGGTGACTTGATGGAGGGTTTTAAAACGTTTGGGGGCCGGCCCCTTTCACACTGTTCACCGCCTCTCCCGGTCTCATCTTTGAGCGCGATGGACGCCAAAAAGAAATCAAGGGCTTTCTTTAAATTTGGTTTGAGCACGCTTTCAAATATCAATGGTAGTCATTCAAACTGCCCCCGACTTCCTTGGTTTATGTTTGATGGGCTATTGGCTGTCAATGGAGTGATAAGGTTTATAAAATTATCTTTAGAATGTTTGTTTAAAAGCAGTTTATTGAGTTTTTTAAGGAATTTTTTTTGGGAAGATTTGTTTCTTAACCCGTGGCATCTAAAGGATGGTGAGATTTAAATATTTTCCTTTTTTGGTAGTTGAAGACAAAAGAGGAAGTATTCTTCTTTTTGGAGAGAGTATAAAAGATTTTTTATGTGAGAAGATTGATTTTTGAAAAATCATTTTGCATAGAAGATGAACAATTTTTGTTTTCTTGAGAAAATAAAGAGGTTGTTTGCAGGAATATGCAGAGAAGCATTTGAGAAGATTTTCTTTTGCAAAGCAAATATTTATGGAGAAATTGGAGTTGAAGGAAGAAGTTGAAGAAGTTTTTTATGGTAGATTAATTGAAGATTTTTTATTGATGAAGTTTTGAAGAAATTATTTTTGCAGATTGAAGAGATTGAAGAGTCATCTTTGAAGGAATGTAAAGAGTTTTTTGTTTATACAGAGAATATATTTTTATGCAGGATTCAATGGTTTCAATGAAGGAGTTTGTCTTCTTGCACATGGAGATCAGATTTGAAAGAGATTTTATTTTCTCTTTCAAGAGCAAATTGAAATATTTTATTTTAATTGAATGATGTGAGAAAATCAAGGATTTTATTTTATTTTTTTTGTGAAAAATTGCAAAGAGAATATGAATTATTTTCTTTGTTTATACACAGATGTTTGCAGATTGCTAAGTCCTGAGGAATATGAAGATGAAGAAGATATTTTTGTGTGAGATCTTAAAAATGGCAAATGATCAGGAAATTGAAAAGAATTGAAATGAAAGAGAAAAAGATGAAAATTGATTTTGCAGAGAAGAGGAACATCAAGAGTCTTTTCATTTATAGGTGCACTGATGCAACTTTATAAATAGACAGAAAGGAAACATGCAGTGTTGTTGAGTGTATCCGGATGTAGGATTGATTTTGAACAGAATGGACATTTGACACACACATGAGAGAAGAAATGTTTTGTATTGAAACAGAGAAACCCTCTAAATTCTTGTTTTTAGTTTGTTCTATATTAGGGGTTGGTGCTCCTTGAAGCTGGTGCTTCTAAACAGTATGCCAGTGAGGCTTACAGGTCAGTGAGACCTTAACATTTGTCAGTGAGACAAGTATTGTAGCCAGTGAGGCATGTTTTATCAGTTAAGCCAGTGAGGCAGTTCTGGAGTAGTTTTTCTACCCCTGGAGGGTTTTCCACTCGTGTAATTCTTGTGTCTTGATTCATATTGATCATCTCTCTATGATTGTATGTTTTACTCATGAGTTTTGTTTATGTGTTTGACAAAGTTATGTGCATATGTGTTTGACAATTCAATGATAACTTTCTCACCTTTATGCTCTACAAGTTAAAGTTTGAAAAAGATTTGAAAATTCACACAACACTGATTCACCCCCCCCTCTCAGTGTTGTCCTTGACTCCTACAATTGGTATCAAAGCCAGTTTCCCTTCCGTAGCTTAATCAGCTTGGGTAGGTCCTGTGTGTGGAGTTCAATGGGTAAGTGTAGAAGAAATAAGAACATGAGAAATGTTAAGATTCTTTCTAGTCAAAAGATACAAAAGAAATCATCCATATCAAATCCAGATTTTGATAAAAAGTCAGTTGATAAAGTTGTTCTCCAAGTTGAATCTGATATTGTCTTACAAGAAAATTTTTCAGATGTTCCTCAGTTTGATGGTTTAAATTTTTTAGTTTGGTATGTTAGAATGCAAGTGTATTTATCCTCCTTAGGATATGATGTTTTAATGTCAGTTGAGAATTGTAATTCTGCAAATAACAAAGAAGCTCTTGAATGTAATGATATTGCAAAGAAGGCTATATTATCTGCTCTGTCTAATGATGTTATTTGTAAAGTTATGGATTGTGTTACAGCTCAGGATATGTGGAGGAGATTGAAAAGAATTTACCAAGGTAATGATAAAGAAGAGGACACTCTGGTGTGTCAAGAAAGTGGCAATGAAAGGCAATCACATGAAGAAGTTGAGACCCAATCAAATTTAGAAGATGATGATGATCAGGATTATGATGAACAAGACTGTGAGATTGATCTGGAAGGAGAGCTCATATATGCTCTAACTGAACTCAAGAATTATAAGAAGGAGAACAAGAAATTAATGTTGCAATCGCAGCAAGAAAGAGTTTTAAAAGACAAAGCTCTTACAGATCTTGAAGATGCTAGAAACCTGATTGTAGACTTGAAGAATTAAGCAAGTGAATCAAACAAATTGATTGTCAGTTTGAAATCAAAAATTGAAGAAGCTAAGAGGATAGCTAATGTCTCAATATCTAACCTTGAAGTTGCAAGGATTAAGAATCTAAAACTAGAGAGTGATATTATCAATCTGAGAAAAGAGTATGATGGTCTCAAAGCTTTATCTAAGAAGTATAAGGAGTTTGAAGAAAGCACAAGCAAGCTACATAAGATGCTTGGTAAACAAAAACTATATGGAGACACTACTGGACTTGGTTTTGAAGAAGGAGAATGTTCAAAAGCTAGAGAGACTCCCAGAAAGAAGATTGATTTGAATGTTACCACTAAAAACAAAATACATAATCAAAGCAGAAGAAATTTCAGAAAAAGTGCTCCTGTTAGACAAGCATACATGTACAAGTATAACTATTCATTTAATGGTTTTTGTTATGCTTGTAATCAATTTGGGCACAAATCAGTTAATTGCAGAAGGAATACTGACATTGTTTGTTACAAGTGCAATAATATTGGACACATTCAAAGAAATTGTAAAGTACATAGAAGGTATGATCCTTCATGGAAGCTTAATATGAGTGATCAAAGGTATTATCAATCAATTGATTTTGATTACAACATAATTTGTTATAATTGCAACTCTCTTGGTCATAAAGCACACAGTTGCAGGAGAGCTCCACCTAATTTGAAAGGTTGGGAAAAGAAAAAGACAGAAAAGGTTTGGAGGAAGAAAGAGCCTGTTAAGATTTGGAAGCAGAAACATAGTCAAGAGAAGTCAAATACTAAGCTTGTGCATCTTGCACAAGTCATTTCATTTGTTGCATAACATAGCATGAAGTAAGGGGGAGGTATCAAATGTTCTATTAGTTAACCCCAAGAAGTTTCAGGAAGGAGACCATTTGATATGATGATCTTGTCTGTCTATCATTCTTGCCATGCTATGAAATTGTTGATGATGATGTTGCTAATAATTTTGATGTTTAGTGTATGACAGTGATACAGGTGTTCATTGGCTTATTATGCTCTCGAGATATTGAAAAGATGCACAAATTGTTCCTGATCATGTTGATGATTTCAAAGGTTGAATTAACATGTTCCAAAGTGTTTTTTAAAATGTTGTTGCAAGAAGATATTGGTTGGCTGATTTGTATTTGAGAGTCAAGAGGCTTTAATTCTTGTTGATTGCAGTATGTTTCAGATGTGGTTATGTATATATCAGTTTTAATAGTGTGTTGTACAAGGATGAGCAGGAACAACATGATAGTCTTCATTCTTTTCAGATGATCTTTATTCTTTTTCATGTCAAAAGGGGTGTGCAAGAATAGATTGGTAGCAGATGATAATGTTCAGCAAGGTTGGTCTTATGTTGGTTTCAGGATTGTTATCACTATAAATCATTACTTGTTCAAAGGTTAACAAGAATTTAGATTGTTATAATCATGCTATAACATTTTTTCTGTTGGAGTTGGAGTTGTTCTCAGGGGGAGTTAATCAGAGGATTGAGTTGTCACTATCATGGGAGATTTGAAAAGGTCTTATCAAAAGTGGTCATCATGTCATCTTGAGTTGAGAACTATGTGATGAGGAGTCTTCATGATTTTTGCCTGCAAATCTGTTTATCAAAGAGTATTGGTATGTTTATGATTTCTTTGCAAAAGTGTTCAGAAGGTTGATTGTCAGTAAATGGATGGTATACTTCAGGTTGATATGTTGCTTCAGGACTATTTTAGGAAGTGTATCAGTGCTGAGTTGAATTGAGTTATGTTGGTTATTCTTGTTAGTATATACAATGGTATTTCTGAGCAGTGATTGTTTGTGAACTTTATCACATGGGAAATCTTGAAGATTTGTTATTTTAGGTCAAAAAGTGTTGTTTCAGGAGTTTGTTAAAGGAAGTAATCAGAGGATCTTATTGATGTCAGTGTTTCATCTTCATCTACAAATTTGTGTTGTGATTAGAAGTGGTATAGTGCAGTCTATGGGCAGCTTATAATAGTGGTTTGGTGCTTGGTTTAATATGCCTTACATGATTGTTTGATGTCTTGTTGCTCTCAGGTTTTTATGGTTGTTCAATATGCAGATGAACATGGAAAGAGATCAGAGCTCTCAGGAAAAGTTTTGGACGGCAAATTGCAAAAATAATCAGTGCCTTAAGTGGTATTTCAATTCTTGGTTGGTATGAAGGATGATAAGGGGGAGATAATTGTCTTTGTCATCAGATGTCAAAAAGGGGGAGAAAGATAAATTGCATCAGGTGGTTTTGCCATCAATGACAAAGGGGGAGATTGATGGAGTCAGGTTGTCATTGATGTCAAAAAGGTGTCCTCAGTTTGTTTGATGTCATCAGGACTTGGTTGATCAGGTTTGGCCTTCAATGTGTTTTCATATGTTATTTGGTAAGTGAAGTCACAAGGTGATTTGTTTGGGGTTGTCAAGTGTTGACAAATGTTCATCATCCATAGTTATGCAGTGTGAAATGATGATCTTCATAAGTTCATGTTGTTGAATTTATTGTCTTACCCATAGGAGGTTGATCTCAAGAAATTTAGAGTATGTTTGGACAGAATAAGAGTTTGTCAGAGTTCATTATCTTGATAACATGTGTGTTCATGAGTTGTTGATCATGACAGGAGATGGTTGATTAGGTATTTATCATATGGTTAAGGTAAATCAGATTGTTTATAGTTGGTGTTACAAGGTATGTTTCATTGGTTCTATGGTTAACATTACAAATGGACTTATATTAGTATCAAGAAGATGGAAGTTTGTCTTTCTTATAATCTGATGTGTGCAGTTGATGCCTTCTTTGTTGGATGATCAGTTAGATGAAATCATGTTGTTGATTGATTGATCCTTCTTATGTTGTCAAGGTGCAGGGATATCATATGCTACATGGATATCATATGTGTTGCAACCACCAGTTTATGATATGTTGGATTGGAGAATTGTATTTGAAGATTGCTTGGGTTTGAGTTAACATCTTCATTGTTTAGTTCTTTCTAGTGTGTTGTTCTCAGTGTATATGGCAGAGTTGAGGTTGATGTCATGGTGTTGGAGTCATGGAAGATTCAAGGGTATTTTGTTGAGGTTGATGTCATGAAAGATTCAAGGGTATTTTGTTGTTTAAGTGCCTTCAAAACTCACATACCCGTCACCTTTTGTAATGCACTTTTTGTTATTTTTAAACACTGACCTGTTATTGCAAGTCATAGTCACTTAGGTGACTTGATGGAGGGTTTTAAAACTTTTGGGGACCGGCCCCTTTCACACTGTTCACTGCCTCTCCCGGTCTCATCTTTGAGCGCGATGGGCGCCAAAAAGAAATCAAGGGCTTTCTTTAAATTTGGTTTGAGCGCGCTTTCAAATATCAATGGTAGTCATTCAAACTGCTCCCGACTTCCTTGGTTTATGTTTGACAGGCTATTGGCTAGAAAAGGTGTATCTTGCATGCACCTCCCAATTTCAAACCCTCATAGATTTGGCCTCCGATGTTCGATCTGGATGAAACAAAAGGTGATCTTGACTATCTCAAACCTTATGAACGCAATGGTGTGCTCAGATTTGTAGCAGTACTCTCCAAAATGAACTTACAATACAAGGCCACAAAGAGGTAACCCTCACAATCTGATATTTCCATCAAGTCCTTCTGATTCTCTAGGTCATCATTCGATGCAAGAGAAGAGCATACTCAACTGTCAAGATCCACCATGAATTGCACTCAAGATCTCTCAAAAAATGACTAACACAAAGTGATTCTTCCTAGAGCTCTGATACCATGTTAGAGTTGGCTATGATTGGAGTCACTTAGGATCTAGGACTTCATGAAAGGACAAGAGAGATCAAATGACAGAATATTTCTATTTTATCAATGAATGCAAAAGATTGTTTAAAGATTGTTACAATGTACATGATATGTCTTGCTTATAAAGACAAGGATGGAATGTAGGATGTTGTAGTCATGTGACAAGTGTCTTAATCCTATGACATGTGACAACTATAGGATAAGATGACAACTATCAACAACTAGACACAGCTAGACACAACTAGAAACATATAGTAGACTCACTAAGTCAACTTAACATGTGAATTATGTGTGATGTGTAAATATTTTCTAACTAATAAATAGTTAAATAATATGAATTATTCACACAAGGGTAAACAAGATAGGTAATAACCCTGTTCACACCAACAGAAACTTCCTAGGCATGTTTGTCTCACATAATAAAATGTAAACACATAATAAATATGTAGAATAATGATTTTATTGACTCATAATTTGAAACCCATGAATAATCTTTGTCACAAGGGCTTATAATCATAATAAGACTTTAGTCTTGAATTCTAATAAATACAAGCATAAACAATGTGTTATTCCTCAAAACACTATCTTCTAAGATAATATCCAATATGATGCTCTCTGATCTTTTGAACTCTTGATCTGCTACCAAACCTCTATCATAGATTTCCCCCCTTGATATCCTTTGCAATGTGGAATGGATAATATTTTATAGAAAGCAAGGGTGAAATGTCTTGGTCTTCACTAGAAATGTGGTAAATTACCCTATGCACAAGTAATAAGGCTCAAGGGTCTAATATTAGATGACTACTGTGAGGGGGAGAAATGTGTGGTTAAATCAAACTAATGAAAACATACAAAACCCAAACACCAATGGAAGTTGAAAGCAAAGAAGATTGAAACCAAAACAAGTAAGAATACTTACAAACCCCTTCACCTATCGTTTTCCATTGTTTGCCTATCTTTCTTTGATCTTGATTGTGAAGCCCTCAGAAGCTTTCCTTGCTTGCTTGCTTGTTGAAGATGACAAAGGAAGAATGGCTTTTGATATGAGTTTGTGTTGAATGTGAGCTTCAACACATGATAATGGAGGACACTTGAAATAGAATGAATAAGAGAAGAAGAGAAATTTGTGTATAGTTATCTTGCCAAATGAAGTGCCTCCCTAATGGCTTAGAAGAGGGTTTATTTATAGATTTTCAAAAAAGGTAATGGAGGGTGAGGATCAAAAGATGAGATCAATGGCTCTCACTATTTGTGAATCTTAAATTCATAGTGGATAAATTAAAAATTCTTTATTTGAAAATAGTGGATTATGACAATTGAATTAAATATTCAATTGTTGAAGGCTAGTGGGGAACATTGAATTAAATATTCAATGGGTGAAGGCTAGTGGGGAACATTGAATAAAATATTCAATTGGTAAAGGCTAGTAGGGAATATTGAATAAAATATTCAATGGGTGAAGGCTAGTGGGGAACATTGAATAAAATATTTGATTGGTGAAGGCTAGTGGGGAACATTGAATTAAATATTCAATTTGTGAAGGATAATTGATTTAAAGATTTATTTTGGAAAATGGAGGATATTAGCTAATTAAATATTAAGAATATTTAATTATATGTGCAACATGGTGAGGTGGAAGAGATGAGGTGGATTTAGGACTTGAGACATTAGAAGAATTTAGGGAATTTAATTAAATAAAATTATTTTATTTAATTATGGGATAATGAGCCAATTAAATAAATTTATAATATTTATTTAATTGACAGAAGAAAATAGGAATTAAGATAAATATTAAAATATTTACTTAATTCGACCTGAGCCAATTTTAGGTGTATACATTTTGCCCCTCTTTGAAGCAATGTGTTTTATCACATTGTTTCAAAGAATAAGAATAGTCTGATGCTAATACATGCCCAAGTTTTCCCCTGGTACAAGTTATGGTGATAGGATGCCCCCTTGGGAGATTTGGACGGGGAGAAGGCGGAAGGCGTGAGATAGACAATCTCACGAAGAGAAAGGTGAAGACAGGTTAGGCTGGAGAAAAATGGACGATGGTTTGAAGAAACAGACATGGGAAGCCGTCATAGGTCATATAGTCAGATATGTGCCATTTACTATATATAGGAGCTGGGTCCACAAGTATGATTCATTTGTACACTTGTCCATAGTTGATTTGTCCTCTAGAGAGCTTAGGAGAGCATGGCAGCCAGAGAGGTGGATATTTCGCGCGAGCAGCATCGGTTTGAGCAGATTCGACGGTTCAATCGGCCAGCAGAGGCAGGACCCCCGGTATGTAGTTCTTCAAAACTTTTCGAAAGTCAATTTTTATGTGTGTTAATGGATAGGAAAACCATCTAGGGCAAATGCGCAACAATCCTAGTTTTGCGCATATGTGCGCCGAAATGGTGCATATGTTGCGAAATTGCGCATCTACGCCGCCAAATGGCGCATTTGATTATTTTGCGCATTTGTTTCCTAAATGTGTGCATTCGTTCTTTTTGTGCATTCGAGCACTGAAGTGGCGCATTCATCTTGAAGTTGTGCATATGTGCTGTGAATGGGCACATATGTTTGTGTTGCGCATGTGATCTATGGAATGGCGTATATGTTGGGAAGTTATGCATTTGCTATAATAGGTTGCGCATGTGCCAGAATGGTGCATACACGTCAAAAAGTGGCGCATTCATGGTGAAGTTGCACTTTTGGTATGAAATGATGCATTTGCCACCTAGATTGGTGCATTTGCACTTTAGGTAAATCAGTTGACTTAACAAAATTAACCCAATTGGCATCCTGATCGATGCGTCAATTGATTAGCAATCTCTGAGATTGCTAAGAATCTAGTCGAGAGATGATATACTATTTTGATTAATTTGATATGTTGAGCCAATGATAGGGAAATGGCGCATTTGCCACTGGGATTGGCGTATTTGCACTTTTAGGCAAATCAGTTGACTTAACAAAATTAACCCGATTGGCATCTTGATCGATGCGTCAATTGATTAGCAATCTCTGAGATTGCTGAGAATCTAGTCGAGAGATGATATGTTGTTTTGATTAATTTGATATGTTGAGCCAATGATAGGATAGCTTGATTGCTTGGAGTAGGTTTTCGATATGGATTTGGATTTCACTGACGGTATGCGTTTCTTGGTTGTAGAAGGATATTCGGGACATTCTGACATCGTGAGAGTTGTTCTCGTTGCCGTTGTTGCAGTGGTATATGCTAACCGAGATGGAGTGGGAGGCTCTAGGTGCTATGGGTTTGTATCATGTGCTCTTCATGCCCGAGGTTCGCATGAACCGGGCGATGGTGACTGCAGCCGTGGAGCGATTCCATAGTGAGGATGGGACCTTCCATTTTTCGACGGGAGAGATGGCCATTACTCTGGAGGATGTTTATCAGATTCTGCACCTCCCTATTCAGGGGGAGTTGGTTGAGTACGAGTCACAGCGTGACGCTGGGTTGGAGGAGTGTAGGCGTGTTTTTGATGATCCCGAGCTGGCAGGGGAGGAGATCTCGTGGCAAGACATGCATGACTGTTATGACTACTTCCCAGGCATAGTGGCTGGACTAATCGGTGGCGTAGTATGCCCCGATAGGAGAGGGCACGGCTTCCCCATTGGCTAGGGACAAGTGCTGGAGAGTATGATCACCGACGGGACCCGGTATGCGTGGGGTGTGTGCGTGCTTGCACACCTATATAGAGACATGCATCAGGCAGTGTACCACCGAGGCTCTGGTTTAGCCACAGGCGGGTCTCTCTTACAGTTTTGGTTGTGGGAGCACATTGCTATCGCACGGCCGATCTACGTATTTTAGAGGCAGAGGGGTGAGCCCTACAGTTATGGCTATGCAGGTGTGATTTCCTAGCACAGGCTGGGGAGGCTTGAGTACTGGAGGCATGCCTTTGATGGAGTGGATGCAGTTGTCTGGTGGCCGTATCTTGACTACGAGGTATGGGAGGATGAGGCAGATGAGCTCCCTTATTGTTTCTAGACTAGGTGGCTGATTGGCCAGACTCGATACATTTTGGAGCGACAGATAGTCAGCCGAGTGCAGAGACAGTTTGGTTGTGTACATAGTAGACCACAGGGCGAGGCACGCTTTGCCAGGACATACACCAAGCGGTATAGGTGGGGTCCTGTGGCATCATATGAGGAGGCATTGGCTGATTTTTAGCAGATTCCCTATGCAGCCTGGCCGATGCAAAGAGATATAGTAGATGCTGGCATGACGCTAGACTATGAGGAGTGGTTTGCAGCACACCTGTTTCCTCGCTACTCAGGTCCTAGAGAGGTAGCTCCTCATATAGATGAGGGTGACTCAGACAGAGGGGGTGGAGCTAACAGGGGGAGGGGTGGACGGCGAAGGAGGAGGTGAGATCAGGGAGATGATGGGAGACAGAGACAGAGGTAGAGAGTCCAAGAGGGCCTTGTGGGGCAGCAGGCAGTGGGATAGGCACAGGTCCAGGTGCCAGTGCAGCCAGAGATAGCACAGAGACAGATGTCGTTGCCTCAGCAGGTGGCACAGCCGACACAGGGACAGGTGCCAGCGCAATAGGTGGCACAGGCCGAGCAGGGTCCACAGCTTGATGTACAGCAGCAGGTTCTAGTTTCTTTACAGACCTAGACTAGGCAACTGAGGGCTCATCTGAGAGTAGCGGAGTCACGCAGAGAGTCGGATGCAACTTAGATATTAGAGTTGAGCTGGGAAAGAGATGCAGCCTTAGCGAGTATGCGGGCTATGAGGGCAGAGCGGGATGCAGCCGTGATGGCCATGGGTACCGATGGGACCTCCAGTTTCTTGGTGGCACAGCTACAGCAGTCCCAGGCCCAGGTAGCGTAGTTACAGAGTGATCTCACTAGAGCTCAAGCACAGACTTAGTATTACCGGGGCTTATATCATGGTGCTGTGCCAGCGAGTCAGAGAGCCTCGAGCTTCCGGAGCTAGTCAGAGGCAGTGCAGAGAGCAGGTGGGTCTCGGTCTGTGGGCTCAGTGAGGGGCCCACCACCGTCAGGGGTGGATAGAGGAGAGGCTAGTGCCGGGAGCAGTGTTCCTCGATGACAGAGTTAGTCAGAGTCAGGCACCTGTATTTGACGTGTATTGTGGCACCTTTTTGATGATGGCTGAGATAGCCGATATATGTATTTTTATTCTGAGACTTGTATCACCATTTTTTTGTATACACTTATGACATGACTCTGGGATTGGACAGAGTTTGTGATATTTTGTACATTTGGACATGTGTTGGATGTTTATATGATGATCTACCTATTTGATGGTCTACATGTATGTGTTCTTACATTATATATGCTATGGATGCAATTTGAATTTATGATGTGTTTGTATGTGTTTGTATATGTTATGCATACTAGATGGATGTTTAGAATGCTTTTGAGTTATGCAAATGCTAATGTGTATGGATATGGTTATGCAATTCGATATGTATGTGACCTATGTTTTTGATTTTCTTTTGATATGATGTATGGATGCGCAATGTATATGGATGATCTAAAATGTATGGAAATTGATCTCATGGATTTATTATGTATGCAAGTGATGTAATCATGCGAATGACTATCTCATGTGATGTGATATGCAATCTTATATGCTATGTGTTTGATATGTCTAGATGTACTCAATCGACACATATATGATATAGACGAGTGGAATAGAAGAAGACATGGAGAAATACTGACTTTCGTTTGGATATACTGTAGGGTTTGCATTATTGTGTGTATGATATGGAGTTGTTGGATATGAGACGGATGTGGATACGGATTTGTCATCTTTGCAAGTCTTTTTTTCTTTCATCATCGAGCACTTTTTGGTATTTTTCATTTTTTGAAATGTGGTAAGAGAATACAAGCATCTAGGTATAGTTAGACCTAGATGTCCTGAGTATCCCTTACCTAGATTTTGATATAGCAAGTTGATACAAGCATCTAGCCAAACTTGAATCTAGATGACCTGAGCACTTCTTGCATTTTAACAGACAAGGATTGCCCCTTTTCCTATTTAGACCTCAGAGTCCTCGATGATCTTTTGCCGATCACGTCTTTAGACATAAGTCGTCACATTACTAAAGTTTAATCCACAAGTAGCAGACAAAGAAAAATTATGTCCCCATCATAGCATCTCTAGCTGTTGGCATCCTTGAGTAGCATAGGAAGACATAATTGACGAAAATTCAAGACATTGTAAGTTAACCTGTTGACAAAACATTCTTGTATTAGATGTGTCTTTTTGCCATATTGAGATAGAATTGTTTTGAGTGTTTCGATATGGTGCTTTGCTTTGTTTTTGTTTTGAACAGGTTGATGTTATGTGTCGAGAACTTTGTTCTAGTTGTCTAGTGAAGGTATCGCAATCCTTTATTGGTATCTCCTTTCAGAACGATGGCATTCAAGAACCCCAATCCGTAACTAGGTCAAGGAGTTGCCCCCAGTTTAGACCAGGATCAACTTATTATGGGTGAGATGACCACAGATGTGGAGAGATGGACCCTAAGGGACTGACCTAGTGCCTCGGGGGCTCATTGCTAAATGGCCTTGCCTACGTGACAACGCAGAGGCAATGTAGTTCAGGGTGAACCCTGATGGACCTAAGACCTAGGTGATGGTGGATCTGCAAAAGTGGTATGGACTTGGATAGAAAGACCAGATATGGGACTGACGGGATAGCGGAGCCTCGGGGGCGCATTGATAATGGCCTTGCCTACATGATAGCTTAGAGGTGACGTAGTTCGGGGCTTGGACCATGGATGGACTAGAGGATAGATGACAAGATATGAGATGGACAGGGAAGCGGAGCCTCGGGGGTGCATGGATAATGGCCTTGCCTACGTGATAGCTCAAAGGTGACGTAGTTCAGGATTTGGACCATGGATGGACTAGAGGATAGATGACCAGATATGAGATGGATAGGGAAGCGGAGCCTCGGGGGCGCATGGATAATGGCCTTGCCTACGTGATAGCTCAGAGGCGATGTAGTTCAGGATTTGGACCATGGATGGACTAGAGGATAGATGACCAGATATGAGATGGACAGGGAAGCGGAGCCTCGGGGGTGCATGGATAATGGCCTTGCCTACGTGATAGCTCAGAGGCGACGTAGTTTAGGATTTGGACCATGGATGGACTAGAGGATAGATGACCAGATATGAGATGGACAGGGAAGTGGAGCCTCAGGGGCACATGGATAATGGCCTTGCCTACGTGATAGCTCAGAGGCGACGTAGTTCGGGACTTGGACCATGGATGGACTAGAGGATAGATGACTAGATATGAGATGGATAGGGAAGCGGAGCCTCGGGGGTGCATGGATAATGGCCTTGCCTACGTCATAGCTCAGAGGTGACGTAGTTCGGGAAGATTCAAAGGACTAGTTCGATGTGATGGAGACAAGAGTCAATGAAGTCGGCATAGATGGAGGGAGTGGTTTGTCGCAAATAGTGCCTGTTTACCAGGTTTTCACCACTTACTTTTATTTGCACACACAGCCAACAGTACACATGATGCCTGTTTGCCAGGTTTTCATCATGTTACCTATCCTTTTGTCATTTTTCTATTTTTTTTTAATTTTTTGTTCTATTTTTTATCACTTTTTCAATTTTTTTGATTTTTTCAGGACTCCCTTACATCGGGGTTTTCAGGTATAGAACTTGCGAAGATGCATGCTGTTGACAGGATCATCGAATAGTTCACCTTTAGATGTGGCCAATTGATATGCCCCTGATCCATAAGCCATGATGACGACATAAAGACCTAACCAGTTGGGTTCAAACTTTCCTTTCTTTTCTCTATCTGGCTGATTTTTGGGGTTCTCTCTGAGGATGAGATCACCAACTTGGAAGACTCGGGGCTTTACCTTATGATTGTAGCTTCTGGACATTCTTTGCTGATATGCTTTCAGGTGATTAAAGGCTTGTTGCCTTCTTTCTTCTAGCAGTTCTAACTCTTGCAGTCTAGTTACTCTATATTCTTCATCAGAGATGAGGCCTCTTAGCGAAACTCGCAAGGATGGGATCTCAACTTCAATGGGCAAGATGGCTTCAGCTCCATAGACCAGGGAGTATGGTGTTGCACCTGTGGGTGTGCGGATGCTTGTGCGGTAGGCCCACAACACGGGATTTAGTTGAACATGCCAATCACGGCCGACATCATTGACAGTCTTTTTTAGGATTTTTAATATGGTTTTATTTGATGACTCCACCTGACCATTGCCTTGGGGGTAATACGGGGTGGAAAAGCAGTGTTGGATGTGGAATTTGTCACATAGTTCCCTGACATCCTAATTTTTGAAGGGTCGTCCATTATCCGTGATAATGGACGAAGGGATACTATAGCGACAAATGATATAGTTTAAGATGAATGAGGCAATTTGTTTGCCGGTGATGTTGGCTAAGGGCACAGCTTCAATCCACTTTGTGAAGTACTCAGTGGCAATGATTATGAACTTGTGTCCGCTGGAGGAAGGGGGTGAATCTTGCCCACTAAGTTGATTCCCCACTGACAGAAAGGCCAAGGAGTGGTCAATGGTTGTAGCTCCTGTACTGGTGCATGTATCAGGTTCCCATGGATTTGGCACTTTTTGCATTTCTTTACAAACTGATAGGAGTCTTGTTCCATTGTTGGCCAGTAGTACCCCATGCGCATGAGTTTCTTGACTAGGGTAGAGCCACTAGAGTGAGCCTCGCATATTCCATCGTGTATTTCGCTTAGAGCATTTTGATATTCCTCTCTATCTACACCTAAGGAGAGTACCATCGAGACCTCGGTGATATAGGGTGTTAGCGACAATGGCATACCGAGATGCCTACCAGATGAAGGTTCTTTTCTAGTTATGGGAGAGGTCGGGTGGAAATGTATTCTCTTTTAGATAGGCAAATATTTTACCATAGATAGGGGAATCGGTTCCTACGATGTGGCATATGATATGGGAATCTGGAGTGTCATAATCAGGATAGGAGACTGGCTCTACTAAGTACTCATATCATGTTTGATTGCCTGGAATGCCGAGAAGAGATGCGATTGTAGCCATTGCATCTGTAGCTTTATTCTCGATCCTTGGTATCTGTTCAAATGATATCTTGATGAAATACTCCTTGAAGTCATCTACCATGCGTTTATAAGGAATCAGTTTCTCATCCTTCATTTGGTAGTCATCATTTACTTGGTTGATGACCAGTTGTGAGTCACCATAGACTTGAAGTTCCTTGATGTTCCACTCAACTACTAGCTTGATACCGATGACCAGAGCCTCGTATTCTACTACATTGTTAGTGCAAGGGAACATTAATCTGTATGACTTTGGAATAGTGTCGCCATTAGGTGTGATCAACAAGATACCTACCCCCGATCCATGCTGAGTGTAGGAGCCATCAAAGTACATTTTCCAGTTTGCTATGTTGATGTGGAAGATAGACTCATCTGGAAATTCAAAGCTCAGGGGGTTGTCATCCGTTAAAGGTGCCTCTGCTAGTTGATCTGCAAGCACTTGTCCTTTTATCACTTTTCTATCCACATATTCTATGTCAAACTCACTGAGAAGCATGACCCATTTTGATAATCTACCTGTTAAGGCCAACTTGTTGAGTAAGTATTTTAGTGGGTCAATCTTTGCCACCAGTTTGACAAAGTGTGACAGCATGTAATGTCTCCATTTTTGTGAGGCAAATACAATAGCTAGACATGCTCTTTCTATTGGTGTGTATTGCAACTTGTATCCGACGAGTGTTCGACTAATGTAGTAGATAGCCTGTTCCTTTCCATCATAGTTCTGTTGAGCAAGGAGAGCTCCCAGAGCCGTTGGTGTAGCTAAGATATATAGTAATAGAGGCCTGCCCTGAATTGGCGGCATTAATACTGGTGGCTTCATTAGGTATTCCTTTAGTTGTTGAAAAGCCTGCTCGCATGACTCGTTCCATTTGAAGGATACATTTTTGTGTAGCAGATGAGAGAATGGGTGGCACTTATCTGCCAGTTGGGAAATGGACCGTCTAATAGACTGTAGTTTGCCCTGTAGGGATCTCAATTGAGTCAAATTTTTAGGAGGTGGCATCTCCATTATGGCCTTCACCTTAGCAGGATCAACTTCGATACCATTTGCAAATACTATGTAGCCCAGTAGTTTTCTTGATGTAACCCCGAACACACACTTTTTTGGATTAAGTCGCACATTAAACTGTTCTAGTCTGTTAAAGATCTTGTCTAGTACTGCTAGATGCCCTTCTCTTGTGAGAGACTTTGCTAGAATGTCATCGACGTAGTCTTCCATTATAGTATGCATCATATCATGGAAGATCGTTGTCATGGCCCTCTGATATGTTGCCCCAGCATTTTTCAGACTGAATGGCATGACGCACCAATAGTAGGTGCCCCAAGGACATGTAAATGTAGTTTTGTGCTGGTCTTCTGGTGCAATCTTTATCTGGTTATATCCCGAGAAACCATCCATAAGTGACAGCATGGTATGACTTGCCGTGAGATCTACAATCATGTCGATGTTGGGCAAGGGGAAGTCATCCTTCGGACAAGCTTTGTTTAGGTCCCTGAAGTCACTACATATTCTGACCCTACCATCCTCTTTAACCATCGGTACGATATTTGAAATCCATTCAGGATAATCTATGGGCTTGATAAACCTGACATCTAGTAGTTTCTTCAGTTCTTCCTTCACCATGAGAGCCAATGCGGATGCATCTTTCTGAGCTTTTGTTTAACAGGCTTATCTCCTGGAGCTAAAGATAAGTGATGCATGATGAGATTTGGATCAAGCCCTGGCATGTTGGCGTATGTCCATGCAAAATTGATCTATTTTCTTTTGAAGAAATCTGTAAATGCTAGTTTTTCATGTTCTGTTAGAGCCTTTGTCATGTGGACCATTCTGGGATTATCACCTGTGTTGACATTGATTGCTTCTGCCAGTTCTATCAAGATCGATGATCTTTCCTGATGTGTAATATTGGGGAGAGGGTCAAGCCTTCCATCCTTTGGCGCCTCAGAGAGGTTTTCACCATTGGATACGTCTTTACTTTTACTATTTTGAGGATCTAACACTACCACGGAGTGGCTTTCACCGTTAGATCATTCTTTTATTTTGTTGTTTTTATGACTGAAAGGCTTGGCGCTCTCCCCAAAATAGGACTACATGTTGAGTTCTATAGCATAGCCAGCTCTGTGGTCTCCTACAGGTATGTGATTTCTAAGCTCAAGGTAATCGATGATTGCGTCATCATTTTCGAAGGTGTCTAGTTTAGGGGTGGTACCTTCGAGGTCCAAGTCGATAAGTTCAGGGTGCACTAATGGTAAGAGACCATTAGGTTGGTCTGGTTCAATGGTGTTGATGGTTAGGATAGAGTTATTGAAGGAGCGGACAAAGTCTGCGATGGTACTCTCTATTAGTGGGTCCGTTAAGGGGGGAAACATTCCTTCCTCACGATTTTCACTATTGTTGCTATGCGGGTCAGACTCTAATGGCCTAGCCCTTGGACCTTGTCTCTCGTTGGCATGGGTCAGGTCGTACTCGTGGACAATGTCAATATCCTTTTCTTCAAAAGACATCTCAGAGAGGCTATCCCATTCATACTCGTTAGAATCAGTTTCACTCCCCAGTTGCATTCGTTGAATTTGTTCAACCAAATTACTAGTAGAGGTTCCCGGTTGTTTGCCTTTGTTCCTGTTGGTTCTATTGTTTCTTGGTGCTCCAGTGTAGCCTAGCCCTGTAGTGTCTCAGGCTGTTAAGGTATGAGGTTGGATGGGTTCAGTGATGCCATCCTTTCTTGATCCAAGTGGACCGTGTCCTTCATATCCCATTCTTTGTAGTATTTGGTAGCCTTGCCCATACTGTTCTGTTGGAATAGTGGGATGGTCATGTTGCGTTGAGGAGCTAGCTTCATCTTTGTATAGCCACTGTAGGACATCTTTTTCATCACTTTCATCTTCTAGGCTTCCTCATTTCACAAATGGTCCTTTGGTTGGCTTCTCTGCTATGGGTGTTTTTAAGATAGGTCTCCCATAGGATCGAGGAGATAGGGGCAGTTGTGCCAAGCAGAGGGACTGAGATATCGTGTACTCACCCAAGCCTTTATCTTTGAGTTGGAGTTTAGGTTGGGGTGCCCCTGAAGAAGAAGCAAGTGTAGCTGGGTCAACACGAGATGACAAGGATACAAAAGCACGGTTGTTAGGGATTATGACTTCTGGTTTGGGCTGAATGGAGTTGCAGTATTGATAGGGGTTAGGGTCACCTTGGATGGTGATCTCTTGACCTTCATGTGAGAATTTGATACATTGATGGTATGTGGAAGGCACTGCTTTCAAAACATGTATCCATGGCCGTCCTAGAAGAATGTTGTATGCTAATTCCATGTCAAGGACTTGACAAGCCACATCTTTCACTACGGGGCCCACTCTGATTGGTAGGGTAACAATTCCTTTAGACGTTCTTTCTTCCTCATCATAGGCTTTTACGGTGATTTTTCTTTTTGGATCTATAGCCTTCTCTGAAAACCCCAATGTAAGGATTAGCTTCAATGTGCAGATATTCAAACCAGCCACTCCATCGATTAGGACTCTTTTGATCTTGTGCTTGTGTATGAAAGCTTCAATGTGAAGGGAGGCATTATGGGGTTGGTTGATAGACATATCATCCTTCTCAGTGAATGATAGGGAGTGCAGTGAGGTGATGTGACAGACCATAGTTTGGAATTGTTCTTCAGCTAGGTTTGTGGGAATGGAGGCTTCTACTAAGGCTTTGTCAAGTATGGACCTATGAGAAGGAGATAGACGCAGAAGTTCTAACATGGAGATGTGTGCAGGTGTTTTGTGGAGTTGATCCACGATACTGTATTGACTAGACAGACGAGTGGAAGCTCCTCTAAGGGTGACTCTATTACTACGGGTAGTAACATTGCAGTTTGGATCCTTGTTGATAGTGATCACATTAATGTGTGAGTCACTTTCATAGATATGGTTAACAACATAGTCGTATCTGATATTCCTATAATTTGCGTTGTTAGAGCCACGGTTATTTTTGTTTGAAGGACCTCCTTGCTCATAGTTAGGAAGAGGATCTTTGAATGCCTGATGATCATTGTTTGAGGTATGTCCTTTAACAGATATCTTGTTTTGATCTATTAAGTCTTGGTTGTATGCTTGAGTGCAATACAATCATTTGTCTTGTGCCCCCTGTTTCGATGGTATTCGTAGAAATCATTATCATTCCACCAGTGGGGTTTGACCTTTGGCTCGTACTCCCGCGCTGAGGGAAGTGTTATGAGATTGTTGGTGATCACCTTTTGTAGAGCCGTTTCTAGTGATTCATCCAAAGGCGTGAACGTTCTTTTGGGCTGAAAGTTGGTGAACCTAGATTGAGTATTTATTGGTTTGTTTTGTGTGGGGTTGTTTTGGGGTGTTGATAGATTGAAAATTGGTTACTTAGGTGCCGCATTTTTGGCATCGACTACCCCGTCGTTCACAACATTCTTGTTTTTCGTCTAGAATCTAGGTTTGTCATTGTTGATGTTGGTATTGGGAGAGTCTTTATAGAGCTTGATTTGACCCTTTGCGATTAGGGCTTTTTCTATGATGAGGCCCATCTCAATGACCTTGATAAAAGATGTAGGACATTGGATTTGGATTTGGTCACTTAGGTCCATTTGCAGATTGTGTAGAAACATTTCTAGCATCTGTTTCTCTGATATTTAGTGTGGGCACTTGGTTTCCAGTTGTCTCCATCTCTGTAAGAAGGCAGCCAAAGATTCTCCTCCTTTTTGTTTGGTGTTACAGAGATCCAATATTGAGATGTCGTGCTCAATATTGTATGAGAAGTAGGTGACAAATTGGTTGACAAGTTCATTGAATGTTTTAATACCAGGTGGTAGTCTAGAGAACCAATCCATGGCTTGTCCTCCCAAGCTCTATGGAAATAGTTGCATAAGGTAAGTGTCGTTATGTGCGACCTCTAGACAAGTAGCATTGAACTCTCTAATATGATCTCTTGGATCGCCCTTCCCTCGATACTTATCGAATTTAGGCACCTCAAATCTTGAGGGGAAGGGAATCATGATTAAGGACCTATCAAAAGGATATGGTGAAATATCTTCTAGGGTGTAGTTTTTAGTTGATGTTCCCATTTTCATGTCTAAAACTTGTTGTTGGAGAGCTTCAACTTTTTGGTTCACTAGGCTTAGGGCATCCAAGGAGTCAATTGTTGTTTTGCTCTTATCTGCGGGTATTTCACCTTGTCTACTTCCTTCAGGGATTCTCTCTTCACCAGTTTCTTTGAGAGCTTCGACGTCGTAATCCTTAGGGAGTTTAGCTCCTAGACTTGCTAGATGTAAAAAGAATTTTGATGGGTCTTGGGCAAGCACCCCTTCAAGTAGGCGTAGAAATTTTGGGTCATGCTACGTGTGGAGGATCTCGTCCATGGAAGGTTCTTCATCATTTTCATGACCGTCAAAAATACTTTTCTCTGCCATTTCTAATTGTTTTTGTTTTTGTAATCTTGTCAAGACCATGCAATGTAGTAAATAGATGGGATGAGGTGAGATTGGAAGATTTTAAGCAAGGTGCTAGGATGAAACAAGGTTTTAGCAAGTTTCTTCTTAGATCTAGATGGTGTCAAACAAGGTGGGTATAAAAAAGTGATAGTCAAAAGCTAGGATGTTAGGAATCCGTTTACTTGACGTTGACTAGCCTTTGCACAATCCACTAGTGAAGTTCTGATAGAGAAGGATAAGTAATCCTTGATACTTGGAGGCTCACTAGGTCTTGTTTGAGATTTGATTTTGATCAAGAAGAATTTGACTATAACCTTGTTGGAAACTTGGAAAAAGATTTGGCGAGATTTTGGAAGAACAAGCAGCTATGGTGCGGATAAGAAGGAGAAATGGTTGATTTTGCAAGGTCTTTAACCAGATTTTTAAAACTAGAATAGGTTTGAACTAGTTTTTGAAAAATATTGACAAATTTTGCTCTTTTGGGAGGTATAGTTTTTTGCTTTCAGGTTTAAATGCGCAACGACAGGAGGTAAATGCGCAACAGGTCGATGCACATGTGCAATACTGGTGAAGTTTCAAATGCACCAAACTAGGGTTCAGATGCACAATATTTAGCAGATGTGCAATAGGTCGATTCAAATGCACAAAAAGTCAGTACAGATGTGCAATTCTAGCTATTTTGCTTGTTTTCTCTAAAAATTTTTTGGATCATTTTCTGGATTTTTTGCCATTTTTGGTTTGAAAGATTTGGTGTTTCTGTTGAGGTTGATCTTCAATTATGGCAAAAACATAGCAACCACATAGAAGTTTTTCATGATTTTTATCTTTTGTTATTTTTTTGTATTTTTGGACTATTTTGACTCAAAAAACAAGTACACCCTAGGCTGGATAGGACAGTATTCGTTGAATCCTCTAGCTGTGCCACTCAAAGTGTGTAGCTCTAGGATCTGGTAGCACCGGCTCCTCTCCATGACACTCACTTCTCACGCATACCAAATCCAGGTTTCCTTAGGCTCGTACCCACACCGAACCTTAGGATTGTCCCTGCTACCTCTACTAAGAGTCACTTGAATCGAGGCCGCTTCAAGGGCTCCACCCTTTGCATCAACAAATAGGGGTTTTTGGCTTGCTAAACAATTGGTTCTTAGTTAGGGCAACCGTTCAAGTGGTTACACATGCGGCAGCACTACTCTCCGTTATGGAGTCTCCCAACCTCACAAGGTTGCACCTATGAGGGTTTATGTGGAGGTTGGCCGTCGGTGTAACACAGCAGCACTCGTTGCTTGAGGTTTTTACCCCAAGCACAATTTATTTTAAGTGGCTTGGTAGGGCTTGGCTTTAGCCTGTTACCACTCAGGGTCGTTCCCACTTGGACAAGCGTACATCCAAGGGCAGGCCCCCTAAAGGTTTGACAAATAGAATAACAAGTCTGGCACTTTGATCACCCAGTTAAGGGGAGAGCATAAGCCTATTGTCATTCGCAATCACAGAAAACACTTGTTAATCCAACCTAGTTAAAAGTAGAAAAACTATATGAGTTGAGCTACTTGTGCACTCACATGATTGTTAACTTGGAAGTGTTTAGATCATAACATTGTTCATTCCCCATTTGTTAACTTTGAAAGTGATTAAGACATAGCATTGTTCATTTTTCGTTTGTAAAGATAGCAGTGGCCTACTTTCAGGAAAATAGATTCGACAATGCATAGATAACCATTGGGTTCGATTACTTCCTTCCTAGTTTAGAAAACTATGTGAAGTATTGTATGAGATGCACTTGTTACTTTCACCCCTAGTTAGTCTAAATGAACTAGACAAATCATCTAAATGACCTAATCCAGCTACTACCCCTGCAAAATAGATGTTAGCTCAATATGCAAAATCCACAAAAAAAATCGTACAACAAAAGCAGAATACAGATGCACAACACTGCAGCCTGAATGCGTAGAAATAGGGAGTGTATGTGACGTTTAAACAAATGTGCAAAGACAGACAGCAAATGCACAATAATCAGGGGTACAGGCGCAATAACAACATATGCACAGTTTGACAGAACATATGCGCAACGATATAGGGTAAATGTGCAACTCCGACGGATGCGCAATTGAGCAGAGTATATGCACAAACTGAGCTCAGGTGCCACAGTGAAGATTGGATGTGCAACTTAGGAGTTTGAATGTGCAACTGCGGAGGTCAAATGTGCAAAAAGGTCATATGCGCAACTATGGAGGTCAAATGCACAACTGTGGAGGTCAAATGCGCAATATTGTCATACGCGCAACTATGGAGGTCAAATGCGCAACTGTGGAGGTCGTATGCATAAAATGGCTGTCAGAGACCTATTCTTCAACTGTTCTTCACCTGTACGGACCTGTAACTAGAAACACTCATTTTTTTTATTAGTAAAGGGGCAAGCGCCCCACGGTGGGCGCCAAAATATGAGGGGGAGAAATGTGTGGTTAGATCAAAGTAATGAAAACATACAAAACCCAAACACCAATGGAAGTTGAAAGCAAAGAAGATTGAAACCAAAACAAGTAAGAATACTTAGAAACCCCTTCACCTATCATTTTCCATTGTTTGCCTATCTTTCTTTGATCTTGATTGTGAAGCCCTCAGAAGCTTTCCTTGCTTGCTTGCTTGTTGAAGATGACAAAGGAAGAATGGCTTTTGATATGAGTTTGTGTTGAATGTGAGCATCAACACATGATAATGGAGGACACTTGAAATAGAATGAATAAGAGAAGAAGAGAAATTTGGTTATAGTTATCTTGCCAAATGAAGTGCCTCCCTAATGGCTTAGAAGAGGGTTTATTCATAGATTTTCAAAAAAGGTAATGGAGGGTGAGGATCAAAAGATGAGATCAATGGCTCTCATTATTTGTGAATCTTAAATTCATACTGGATGAATTAAAAATTCTTTATTTGAAAATAGTAGATTATGACAATTGAATTAAATATTCAATTGTTGAAGGCTAGTGGGGAACATTGAATTAAATATTCAATGGGTGAAGGCTAGTGGGGAATATTGAATAAAATATTCAATGGGTGAAGGCTAATGGGGAACAGTGAATAAAATATTCAATTGGTGAAGGCTAGTGGGGAACATTGAATAAAATATTCAATGGGTGAAGGCTAGTGGGGAACATTGAATAAAATATTCAATTGGTGAAGGCTAATTGATTTAAAGATTTACTTTGGAAAATGGAGGATATTAGCTAATTAAATATTAAGATTATTTAATTATATGTGCAACATGGTGAGGTGGAAAAGATGAGGTGGATTGATGAGGTGGATTTAGGACTTGAGACATTAGAAGAATTTAGGGAATTTAATTAAATAAAATCATTTTATTTAATTATGGGATAATGAGCTAATTAAATAAATTTATAATATTTATTTAATTGACAGAAGAAAATAGGAATTAAGATAAATATTAAAATATTTACTTAATTCAACCCGAGCCAATTTTAGGTGTATACAACTGCATTATTGATCTGCTTAAGGAAACATGTAGAATGACCCTCTTATGATGAGTGCACCAAGATGTATGCACTAGAACTCAATGCATTAAAGAAAGAGAAGATTAGAAATGTTTCCTACACTAATCCATAAGAGAAGATGTATAGAAAATATGATCAAAATATTTTACAGGAAAAATAAGATGCACAAAATAAACATAACACAATGATCATATACCCTAGGAGGAAACTCTTTCAAGAAAAAACCCAACCTCCAAAGCACAAACCAATTGTATTACTAGTAACAATATCAGTTCAGGCCCTTACAAGAGAAATCGCCAACATAAAAATATAGAGTAATTCTGACAGCATAACTGTGCCTGCAAACTCACCATGAAAGCTCCATCTCTAGCATCCAGTAAATAGAGAAATCAATCCATGAAATCATGAGTGCTAAACCATAAATCATGGGCCAATACCATTATAACATTAAAAATTTCATACCCTTGCAATTTCATGCTATTTTTTGCCTTGCTTTAGTGTCCATTCCCTTAGTTTGTTTGTAAGTTCATTTTAGCCCTTGCATTAGCCTTTTTACCTCCCATGGTGCTTAGGCCTTGTTCCCTATGTTGCCTTTTTGTCAAGTTTTGTTGTCACTTTTGTGTTATCCCTGTGATGTTCTAGTGTCTCGTTATTTTTGAGCCTAAACTATTTGGACACTAGCACTTAACATGGACGTCTACACGATGTGCTAGAATCCCATGATAATCTCTTATTTGGTGGTTATTTCTAGGTGTTTCACCACTTGTCACTTTCGTGGGTTAGTGGTAACACCTCGAAATGACTCCAAATGGCTCATTATCTCCTTCCTCTTCCCTCCTCTCTTTTGAACCTATCTTTTCAATATTGTGTTTTTCTTGGCTTTCTCTTGGCTCTCTCTTGGCTCTCATACATCCTTCTCAATATCTATAGCTCCCTACAACTTTCAACAACATTCTCCTTCAACTCTCTTTCTCTCTTTGGCTTCTTCAAGCCCTTTCAAGGTGATATTATTCTTGTTCTTTGTTATTGTAGCATTTTTATTTTGTTGTGCCCTTGAGCACCTTGGGATTTTCACATCATTTTAATCTTTCATTTTAGTCACTATTCTTATTTCTAGACACACTTAGATTAAGAACACATTATTTTTCTTTTTATATATCTATCAACTACTATGGAGGTAGAAATACCAAATCAAAGGTTTGACTTGAAGGCAAACCCCAAAAAAACCCCATCAATTTTTCTTGTCTTCAACTATAGGTATTTGGAAAGCATTCAACTGCATGGAGGTTTGCTGGTTTCTTGCTTCCTCTTGTTATTTCAATATTTTATTTGATTAGATAGTTTTTATTTAATCTTTCCTTTCTATTTTTAGTACCTAGTTGTTGCATTCCCTTGTTCTGGTTTTGCAGCCTAGGTGAACTACTGATTGGAACTTCACATTTTCTAGAAACTATTTAATTTTCTAGGTTGTATGGATGACAACACTTAGTGAAGACGTCCACACAATGCATTGGCATTGTGGATAGTGGCTTCCTCCATTTGGTTCCAGGTTCTTCTCTCCATCCTCTTGTCATCTCTGTAATTCATTTTTTGTAGATCATTTTCTAGTTTCTTGTGTGTTAGCATTTTCCATTCCAACACATATTTAATGTAATATAGAAACTAGCAAGTAGCTTATTTTTTACATTACATTTTGGTGAACTTGACACTTTAACATAAAACACCTTTTTCATTCCATTTTCTTCCAAAATCAAAATTAATTTTTTTTGTTTCTTAAAAATAAAAAATTTCGAGGCACTATCCCGAACCCTGTTCCATAGTCCTAAAGGAGACAAACGACAACCTCCGGCCAAATCCATCAATACATTTCTTAACTTTCTCCTTCTATTCTTCATAATAAACATGTTCTCTTCTTTTCTTACATCACTTTCCATATTTTCTCAAAACGTTCATGATAGTGATGTTCTATTCCATTCATGTGATGGTGACTTAGCTCTCCCTATGTTACTCTATTCTTTTGATCCCTCTCCCAAAATTCCTCCTACTTATGAGGATATTTTGGCACAAGAGGATGAAATCATTAATACTTTTCTTAACATTAATTTACCTTCTCTTCATTTTGATGCTCTCCCTTCTAGAGATAAAGCATTAGTAGATGAATATTCTCATCTCACATTAGATCCTCCAAAGATAGATGTTGAGCATACTTCTTTAGTCTCTTCCCCTACATCATGTGTTTCTCGAGAAGATAATAATGTTAATACAATCATTGTTAACCGAATTATGCCACTTGCTAAGGGATGTTGGATAAGTCTATCAATGTTCAAAATCTTTCTTCTATTCCTAAAATCATTGTGCATTGGTTCCTTGATTTGCCCCCACTCTCTCATCCTATGATCACTATTCGAGGTATTCCTAAAAATCCTCAGCCTTCGAATTACTTTTCTCAACTTGCAAAGTCTATAACTCTAAATGTGTCTGGGGATCCTCACTACCATGCAATAGCCCACATATATAATACTTTATGAAACAAATAGGTTACTCCTACCCCTTTTTCCCTTCCTCCACCACATCTTATTCTTCTTGTAGGTCCCCATCTTCCATAAAAGATCGTCGGAGAGTATAATCTTGTTGAGAAGCTCCATGCTAATCCTGCCAAGATCTCTTTTTGGGAGCTAGTTCAAATGTCACCAACATATCATGGCATGTGATGAGGTATAAATAACCTCATTGCTATCATAAGCCATATAACCCCTTTCGGTGTTACCAAATCACCCAAACCATGCCAATTGATTAGTTTTATAAGCAATATTTGTTTATTTTCGAAAGAATGATATACAACTTTGTTTTTGAATTGATTGGAGTTTTTCACTAATATTGACGCGTGTGTAAAGATCGATTATGCAAGTTTTTGAGCATAGCTTAGTGGAAGGAATAGACTTGAAAGCAACTAGAGTCAGCAATGCCGGAATACTGGGGCACCGGAAATCTAGGAGATGCATGATCGTGGACTTCAGCCTTTGTTATCTCCAACTACCTAGTAGTTTCTTTTACTTTTTGTTGAAATCACTTAATACATTTCATGGCTCCACTCAAAGCCTTTAATATGTTGAATTTAACAGACAACTAGTTTAGTTAAAGTCAGGTTTTCTTGTTGAAGACTTATTTAGTGGCATTAATATGCCACCTGAAATCTAGGATTTTGGTAGTATAGATTATGGGATGATTCCTAAAAAATGATATATGTTATGTTAAGATATACTATGCGATGCTAATGTTCAATTGATTATGTTAAGTTCTGTTATGCTATGAAAAAGACAATCAAGTTCTATTCTAAGTATTCTTATATTGAGTAATGAGTATGCAAATGGAATTTTGGAGCTATTAAATGATGAATGTGATTTGAATCAGTAGAAGACCTCTAGAGAGCTAGCCACTTGAAGGATATAGGAATAGATAAGTATTTCAATTTTGTAAAGTTGTGTTGTTCAAATTTTGTTATGTGAATGTTTCATTTCAGATTAGTATAACCTTCTGTTGAACGAAGTTATGGTAGGATAGTATTATTGTGAACCTGCAGGATATTGTGTTTTGGTTATTTCTCTTAAAGTTGAAGTATGTGAAGTTCTGTGTGTTATGCTATAAGTTCCAGAGCTTATGCTCAAATACAAAAGTTTGTTTCCAATTGATAGTGCAAGTTTATATTTCAAAATTTTCTATTTTCTTAGATTAACCTATTTCTTTTAGATTCTTAGGTAGAACATTGATGTGTTGATTCCTACTTTAGAGTTTATATGCTTTCTAGGTTAAAATTCAAATGTTTTATAGATTAAGTTGTATGCTTTCTAGTTTAGATTTATTTTGTTAAAAGCTTTTTCAAAAATTTAGAAAACCATTGTTAAGTTGAGATGTCTGAATCCATTCCCTATTGCAGATAGCCTTGGACACTATCCGGTCGACATAACTGACATATTTTTAACTAAAGTGTTAGGACTTAATGACAACCTATCAACATGCTCCAAGAATCCTTACAAAAGATCCCAATAACATCTTTTGCTAGGCTGAATGATGTAGCTTCCTTGCTTGATTGCATCTATGCAAATTCTCTAGATATTGTGTCCCAACAATATGAATTACCTTCCTTAGAAGTCTAGAAACAAAATGATCCTATTCTTATCATTGTGGGGATTAACTCTTTTGGTATCAAACATACCCTTATTGATAATGGTTTGAGTCTCAATGTTTGTGGTGTAGACCTGTTAAACTGTATTAATATTGATACGTCTTGTATATCTCCCACTAATCTCTCCATTAGTGGCTTTGATAACATTAGTAGACAAACTTTAGGCACAATCACATTACCAATTGAATTGGAGCCTATTCCTTTGGCTACTTTTGTTCATGTCATGCCCAATGCTTTATATTATAATCTCCCTCTTGGTAGACTGTGGATTCATGCCATGGGTACAGTTCCATCTACCTTGCATGGATCTATTAAATTTGTCTATGAAAACAAAATTTACATGATAAAATATGGTCCAAATCCCTTGCAATATTGTCAACAAGTGGATCCTGTGACTAATCCTGACAATTATCCAAATCTTCAAAATATTATTCCTTCTTCTTCAACAAAAGATGATTCCCCATCTTTAACCCCTACTAAAGAGGTTGATCATGGCGTGGATCTATTTTCAAATGCATATCCAGGTGATGATTGGGGTTCATTGGATTTTACACCATCCTTTATAGGAGAGTATAAGATCAACCCCTCTCATTTTGATATTCTAAAAGTTTATTCTAACTATTTACTTACAAATACTTCTTCTACATCAACAAAAATATCTCCTCCACGTTCTCCTAAAGATTCATGTGATTATATTTTTTGCATTGATTAAGCCACTAATGATGATCTTGTTGGCAAGAGACACATTGGAACTTCATGATTGTTGTCATTGATGGCAACAAAGTTCATCCCACACATCCGCAGGACATAGTGTGCCTATACCGGAAGTCAGATTGAAGAGTGTTGTGGTCCGGTAAGCAAGAACAGAGTGTTGTGGCAAGGTCCGACAGTCAGGTCCGGATCTCTAAGAGGAAGTATCTTTGGAAAGTGCATACTTGGGGAAGTCAAGAGGAATACCTTGACTGGTAGATTCCAAGATTTGAGCCTCCGGTGATGAAAGAGTGAAGAGATATAAGCATTCAAGTATTGGGGTCCTGTTTGGCAGAGCAGACAGAGGAAGAACTTACCAGCAGAGCTTCAGACATTATTCCGGATGAGATGTTGATGGTGATCAAGATTCTTAAGGTATCATTCATGATTGGACAACTTGTTAGATGACTTTTATAAGTATCTATTTGATTCGCATCACTTGGTAAGCAAGGATTCAGCCGACAGACTAGAGTTTGGGAAAGACTGACTATTCCGGATGCCGACTAGAAAGAGGATGAAATCCTTTGTGCGGATATATATATATCAAATGGATTTTGATGAGAAGGTGTGTGTTGTAGTTGTGAAGTACGAAGAAAAGTAGAAGATCAGTGTGGAAGCAGTAAGGCAAGTCTCATATGTGAAAGGACAACAACTCTAAAGAAGAGAAAGGATGAAGTGCAGTAGATCAGTATATTGAGCCTAACCGGAACTGAACTCTAGCATATGTGGATGCTTCTCATCAATTCAAGTATCTTGTTACTCTCTTTATAACTTGTAGGTAGTGAGCCTCTTGTGAGCAGTGTGCTCAGGCAGTGAGCCCTAATTGGCAAGTGCCATTTTGTACTTCTATTCTTCTAACAGAGAATACATTCTTGGGTTAGTCACCCCATGGTTTTTCTCTTAATAGGGTTTTCCACGTTAAAATCATTGTGTTATGTGTATTGACTTTGTTTTTGCTTACATGTGTGTTTTCTTTGATGCTGTACTAATTAATAAAGAAGAACAGAAAGTTGAATAAATTAAGATAACTGATTCACCCCCCCTCTCAGTTATCAACAATTGGTATTAGAGCCAAGTTCCTCCAAACAGAGCCTAACAACTTGAGGAAGATCTGGGAATTAAAATGGATGTGTATGGTATGAGGGAGCAACTTCAATTTGCCCTAGATGATCTTGAGCAATCTAATTCTGAAGTCAATGAATTGAAGGAAAGACTCAAACAGGCTGATGATTTCATAAATGAACTGAAAGGGAAACTAAGTCTCTCTATGAAAAAGAGAAAGGATCTACTTCAGCAATTGGCAATTCAAAATGAAGCAAATGATACAAATGAAGATCTGAAGGAGAAAACCAAGTTATGTGAAAAGTTATCAAAAGAGATCATTATGGTAAGACATGAAATGGAACCAGGAGTTATGAAGTTTACCCAAGAAGTTGAAGAGAAAAGAAAAACTGAAGATGATCTAAGACAATCTCTCAAGGAGAAATCAGAAGACTGCCACAAGATGGATAGAATAATCAGACATCTTGAATTTGATCTTGAAGATGCTAAAGATAATGAAGAAAAACTCGAGGATCAAATTGTCTCTCTTAAAAGGGATCTTCAAACAGCAAATGAATACAAAGAGAAATTCAAGATAAGTTCTGCTCAACTTCAAGTTCTTCTTGAAAGCCAAAAGAGGGTAGATGACAAGTGTGGCTTGGGATATGAGAAAGGTGAAAGCTCTAGATCTGGTCAGAAGAATTTTGGATCAGAAAATCTAAGGAACAGGCCTAGAAGACCTCCGGTAAGGTAGCCTAATGCTCAAAGATATCCATCCTTCAATGGATACTGCCACAACTATAATAACTTTGGTCACAAAGCTAATCAGTGCAGAAAAAGAATGAATTAGACTAATACATCCTTCTCTGGACAGTGTTTTGACTGTAAAAGGTATGGTCACAAATCTCATGAATGCAGAAATATGCAAATGAACAACTCATTCAATGGTAGATGCTTTGCATGCAATAGAATGAGTCATATGGCTAACTAATGTAGATCAAGAGGACATCAATCAAATATGCAAATAAATATTGTTTGCCATAATTGCAATAGATCCGGTCATATTGCCAAATTCTGTAGAAGCAAGAATCAGGACAAAAGGGGTCCGGTACATCATAACCAGAATCAAGACAAAGGAAAAAGAAAAGTGAATGCGGATGAAGTTCAAAGTGAAATGAACAAGATTTGGGTGAAGAGAAGTACAAAAAATGTAGGGGATGGATCCGCACTAGAATCTGGTGCTGATATTCCTTCTGAAAATTAAAAAGTGAGCTCTGGCTCAGGGGGAGACACAGGGAAAAATATTTTTCCCCCAGCCAGTTAATTGGTGCTGAAATTGGCACAAGGAGAGTTGCGGATTAAAGGGTTCTTAGAGAAAACATCTAAGTAATCTGTGGTTAAGATATGGAAGATCCACAAGAAGTTTAGAACAAGTTAATTTACCAAGATTGATCAGGTTCATCAAGTCATCCGAATAAGGAAAACAAGGCAAACCGGAATGACTTAAGTTAAGCATTTATTGCAACTTGGTATTAGGGTTTGCGGAATAATATAAGGGTTTTCTTATCAAACACTTGTTCATTCTGCATTCAAGAAGAAGCAAAAAAAGAGCTCTGCAATGAATCTCCTCAAGCCCATCAAAGATCATCTGTAGAAATTGATTCATCCAGCAATCGATCCGGCTCACTCCGTAAAACCCTAGAAGTGTAAAAGGTATTTCCGTTGCTTAATATCTCTCTATAAATCTTTTGAAGATGGCTACTCCAAATGTTGTAAAGATTTCTGATAGGCCTCGACCCAAATTTAAGAAACATCCTTATAAATATCTAGAAGTGGATCCCCTAGGGGCATTTTCTAGCATTCCACATGGGGTTTTACATGTTGAAGATGCTAGGGCATATATTCATACGAACATTGAAGAGTTCAGAGAATCCAAGCTATCAGATATCTATCATAATCAATTAATAGATGACTCTTTTGATCTCAAACCTCAGTATAAGGCTATCCGAGACAAACATTTTGCACAATGCATTCATTTCCCCTGTTTTCTTGAAGATGAATGGGTCTGATATATTCTGAGCCGAATGCATGACAACTTAATGAGGTTGAACAGGCCATTTAAGATCACTAAGGATGCCATTAGGGCTATAACTAGATTCCACTCAACCGGTGAGATGCCTATTCTCATATCTGTCAAAAACCAAATTGTAAGTGAGGCTACCGGATCGAAATTTGATAAAAGAGCAATGACAATTGAGGATATCACAGATTTGGATATCAAGTTTGCATCAATGATAATTGGATATAAGATATATCACTCCAGCAAGGAGAATTCGGTATCCGGAACTGCTGTATATACTACTTATGAGATGCTAAGGAAGAATGTAGACTATGATCTTTGTGAGCTCCTTCTAAACCAACTTTTGGAAAATCTGCAGAAGATAAAGAAGAACAAAAAGAACTCTTTCAAATGCGGTGGTCTTATACTCTGCCTATTCTTTTATTACCTGAATGAGCTTCCCAAATCCAGTGGCTGGGTATGGTAGAATGATAGACCAATAGCCATTCAAATCAGAGATTATATACATGGGCTTGGTGATGTCAAGGCACATAATATAGCTCTCTGGGGCTATTTCAAGAATTTTTAGAGCATGATGCAAGCAAGAGAGAGAATCCCCCAATCTTTGGTTGAAAAATATAAAGATACAATATGCTTTATGGTAGAAACTGATCAGTCCCTAATGGAGGTAGTGGAACCAAGAACGGTGTGGATCATGCCTATGGGGTATGAAGTGGATGAGAAAATTGTGGAGCTGCATGTTCAGCACATGCTAAGTCAGCCCAAGGATCCCAAGGCAGAAAGTTTTGGAACCTTTGAAGAATTAAGTGTGAAAATCCATGTGGAGTTAAGACAACTGGAAATAAAAAGAAAAGTAAGGAGGGAAGTAGAAGAGTTTGCCAAGAGGCATGGAATTTCAAAAGAAGCACTTGATGCAAATAGAGAGAAGACAGAAAGGGCAGAGAAAGAAAAAGAAAAAGCAGAAAAAGAAGGTACTCTAGTGGAAGTCCCCTCCCAGACCAGATCCTCTAAGACCTCTGCACCCACCACTGCAAAGAGCTCAAAGACATCAAAACCGGAAGCAAAATCATCCGGTAAAGCAGAGAAAAGAACTAAGACAAAGGCCACAAGGTCTTATATCAGTCAGAAGGATGAAGAAGAGATAGAATCAGATGAGGAGGTAAGGAAAATGAGGAAAAAGAAGAAAGTATCTAGTGAACCCTCTACCAGTGAAGACAAGGAAGAGATGGTAGAAGAGTTTGTTGAAAGGCCCACTCTATCCATTGATAATGTAGTCAAATCAGGCACTGTGGATGGGAACTTGAAACCAATGACTAAATTTTATGACGACTACAGTGAGGCTGATCAGAAGAACCTGCAAGAAGCCACAGTCAGGTACCTTAACATTTATAATAAAGCATTCATTGAGATTATATGTTTAATTCCAAAGAGCCTAGAGAAAGAACTAGAAATCAGAAAGAATAATGCCAAGGCCAAGGACCTTGAGATCAGGGAACAAATAGCTATTCAGCTCTATCCCTCAATCATGCAGAAACAAATGAATATGATTTTCAAAGATTGCAAGGATGAGTTCCGGAGCAAAGCTAGAATGAATCAGCTTATGCTTGGAGAAACTGACAAAATAGCTAAAGAAACTGAAGAAATCCTCTAGAATGCCAACAAAAGGTTCAACATTCCTATCATAGAGGACATAAGTGATGAGCCCTCTTCCATGGACGACAAGGAAGAATCTACTGAGACAGTAGTAGAAGAGGTAAAGGAGACAGGTGAAGAAAAAGGTAAGGACTTAGATTTCTCTGCTTCGGAAGAGGAAGTCCAAGGAGAAGTAAATCCAGACTCTCCAACAGTCTTCAGATCTAAAGGAGAAGAAAGTATAAAAGAAAAATCCAGCCAAGAAGAACAAGGAAAGGGAAGAGAAGAAGATTCAAGGACAGAAAAAGCTACATATGATAGTGGTAAGGTTGTAGAAGGGGAGAAAATTCTGTCTCCGGCAAGAGACACAACAGAAGCAGTCAAGGATTTCTTGACCAAAGAGATGATAGAATTTGATGAACTAGAGTTGCTTCAAGGTCCATTCAATTTTGATTCCCTCTCTCTGGTGCAAACCATGAAGCTAGCATCCTTCACTCAAGCAAAGGCAAAAGAAAAAATGCTGAAGTCTCACATGGAAGACTGTGAACTCATAGAAATTGCATCCGGTGTATTGGAAAAGATCATGCCATCCTTCCAAAAGGATCCTACAGCATCCACATCTGGTAATCTAAAGTCTCTTGTAAATTCTATTAGTACACATTTTGATTCTTTAGAGAAAGCAGCAGAAGAGAAAGTCTGGAAAGAGTTTTTGGATAAGAGATTCTCAGAGTTACAAGGGCTTATAACCAATGATAAGAGAAATATGGACATTGGGATGAAGAGCTTAGAAAATGCTCTTAAGGATGGAGGAGAAGTATATAAATTTGGTATATCCTGGACTAAAGCATCAAAGGATATTGAGAAGAAAGTAAAAGAATAAGAGGATAAACTGTCAAACCTCTCTTAGAATTTTGATCCTCTCACTGTATCCATAATAAGCTAGGAATGTCAAACTATTGTAATCATGAATGAAATTAAGAAGCTTGAGAAGGAGAGGAAGAACATATTAAGTAGAATGGGTGAACTTAGAGGGATGATTATCCCTAAGTTAGAGGCCATGCATGAAGCCCTAACTGATGTTCAGACCATAGCCCGGACTAGTGATCTGACAGATCTCAAGAGGGCAGAAGCTTTTGCATTCCTGTTGAGTGGTTACATCTCAATTTTGGATAGGATGAAGCTGAGTTGGGCAACAGAATTTGCCCAGTTGAAGACATCTTTTGTAGATATACTTCATTATATGTAAGTATAAGCATGTATATATACTTATGCAGCTAAGTATAGATTATTTTTGGAAATTTTGGTATGCGGACCCTACCCTTTGCCATTGATGTCAAAGGGGGAGTGAGGAACAGTGAAAAATGTGGAATCCAGCTAAGGGGGAGCTCTGGAAAAGTGTACATTAGAAGAGAGCATCAACCAAGGGGGAGTATAGTATAACACTTAGTCATTTTTCACTAAGTGTTGCCATCAATGCCAAAGGGGGAGATTGTTGGCAAGAGACACATTGGAGCTTCATGATTGTTGTCATTAATGGCAACAAAGTTCATCCCACACATCCGCAGGACATAGTGTGCCTATACCGGAAGTCAGATTGAAGAGTGTTGTGGTCCGGTAAGCAAGAACAGAGTGTTGTGGCAAGGTCCGACAGTCAAGTCTGGATCTCTAAGAGGAAGTATCTTTGGAAAGTGCAAACTTGGGGAAGTCAGGAGGAATACCTTGACTAGTAGATTCCAGGATTTGAGCCTCTGGTGATGAAAGAGTGAAGAGATATAAGCATTCAAGTATTGGGGTCCTGTTTGGCAGAGCAGACAGAGGAAGAACTTATCGGCAGAGCTTCAGACATTATTCCGGATGAGATGTTGATGGTGATCAAGATTCTTAAGGTATCATTCGTGATTGGCCAACTTGTTAGATGACTTTTATAAGTATCTATTTGATCAGCATCACTTGGTAAGCAAGGATTCAGCTGACAGACTAGAGTTTGGGAAAGACTGACTATTCCAGATGCCGACTAGAAAGAGGATGAAATCCTTTGTGAGGATATATATATATCAAATGGATTTTGATGAGAAGGTGTGTGTTGTAGTTGTGAAGTACGAAGAAAAGAAGAAGATTAGTGTGGAAGTAGTAAGGCAGGTCCCATATGTGAAAGGACAACAGCTCTAAAGAAGAGAAAGGATGAAGTGCAGTAGATCAGTATACTAAGCCTAACCGGAACTGAACTCTAGCATATGTGGATGCTTCTCATCAGTTCAAGTATCTTGTTACTCTCTTTATAACTTGTAGGTAGTGAGCCTCTTGTGAGCAGTGTGTTCAGGCAGTGAGCCCTAATTGGCAAGTGCCATTTTGTACTTCTATTCTTCTAACAAAGAATACATTCTTGGGTTAGTCACCCCATGGTTTTTCCCTTAATAGGGTTTTCCATGTCAAAATCATTGTGTTATATGTATAGACTTTGTTTCTGCTTACATGCTTGTTTGCTTTGATGTTGTACTAATTAATAAAGAAGAACAGAAAGTTGAATAAATTAAGATAACTGATTCACCCCCCCTCTCAATTATCAACAGATCCTTTGTCCTTTAAGGAGATGCAATGTTGTTATGTTCATGGTTTTCATATTCTCTTTAGTATCGGTTATAAAGCTAATGGATGTGGATGAAAAGACCAGGGTATCAAGATCCCTTTTGAGTCTAATTCACATTACTCTTCTGTGGGTGTTGGATACCATCCTACTCGACCCTCTAAAGCCTTTTATCATGACTATATACATGTTAATATGATTTCTGTGTCTCTAACTTCTCCTCCTCTTTCTGATTTGGAGACATGTTATGGGCTTGGGTTCAAAATTCTTTCTAAACATGGATACAATGGAAATGGTCTAGGGCACATGGAATAAGGAGTTAAGGTCCCTATGGAACCTAAACTACACTTTTCTATAGTGGGTTTAGGTTACTAGCCTTCTCCTCTGTCTACATCCCCTCCTCCATTGTCTAAGATCTCGATGGTTTCTTCTTTTTAGAAATGAAACCTTTCTCCATAATATAAAGGGTTGCTTCCTACTCCACCTTCTTCTCTTCTATCTAAACAAGAGTGTATTTTTTTAGGCTTCTAAAATCCCACTTGATCACTCTTCCTCCTCCTACATGCAAAATGTTTCCTAAACATATTCAACCAACACTTCCTTTCTATGCATATAACCGAGTGCTTGACATTCCACCAATGAACACCAAGCCTTGAAGGACAAAATACATCTTCTTGACACAAGTACTATCACTCTTCCTCATGCTGAAACACCTATCTCTTCTTTGCATGACAAGTGATATTGAGGTTCACTTCTATCTGATTCATGGTTCTTCCTCTATTTTCTCATGAGACTATTATGTTATTACCCACTATGTGGCATCTATAGCTTTCTTTATTCACTCATTCCCATTCATGGTGGTAGAATCTCATGTGAAACCATACTTTATTTTTGGTAACAACACATTATTTTTCATGGTTGTCCTCACCCATATTCTAGGGGTAGAGACAACTTGTTCTAGGGGCATGCATTCTTTTGAGGATCTCCCCTCTTCTTTCTTCCCATTATCTTTACCTTAAAATATTCACATATTACACATGCAAATATTTTAAGGGGGGCATATACTTTGCTCACATGTGCATCCTTACATGCACATTGCTTTATTTGCACCCCTTGAAGTGTTGTGTATTAATTTGCCCCTTGTGGCATTATTTATTTAACGATCCTTGAAGTGTTCACCCCTTGCAGTGTTGGTTTTTGGTACGTTCCTTGAGGCGTTGGAAGTCTATGAGCCACCTAGCATAATACAACTTGATGGGTTGTGTGCTTCATATGACCTACCTTTTTATACTCATAGTCATCACCTAGCATAATACAACTTGCTAGTCTATGATCCATGAGGGGTGTTAGTAGTTTATGAGTCACCTAACATAATATAGCTTGCTAGTCTATGTGATTCATATGACTTACCCTTTTACTTCCATGGTCACCTAGCATAACACAGCTTTCTAGTCTATGATCCATGAGAATATTGTGATTTACATGACCCCTAGTGACACAACAAGCTAGTGTCTGAGTCATGTACTTTCCTTTGCTTGTATTGATTGCTATACTATCTATTTGTATGCATTCTCTCCTTGAAGCAATTGATTGAATTATGATGCAGGAGCATTTTGGTCCATGAGCAATCCCACATCAACCAAAAATATTTTCAAGTTTTTGTTTCCAGTTTTGTTTAATTTTGCTTGCCTTTGTTAGTTTTTGTAGCTTACTTTAGGGGAAATTTTAGCTTCATTTTGGTCAATTTATGGACATCATCTCATAGCAAGGCTAATTGGTTATTCATAGCTTCAATCTAGTGAAGTTTGGTGGAATTTGATGAGTTTTATAGAGTTTCAATGAAGTTTGTAGTTCACGAACCTAGCTTTTCATCGAAACTACGAGTTCATGAACTTCAATTTGTTCCAACAGAGTTATCAAGTTTACCTTTCAAAAACTTATCAAGTTATCAAACCTTTCTTTGCATAAAAAATGTTAAAGAATTCTTTTAGAAGAGTTTTCAATGAAATTCCAAGTTTCACGAATCAAGAGATCCATCGAAAGAGTTCTAAGGTTCACATCTCAAATTTTCTCAAGATTTGAAGGTTCAAGAAAGTACTGAATTGGTAAAAGGCATCATTAAGGCCAAGTTCTAAAGTTTGCCAAATTGTCGATTCATCGAAAAGATTTTGTAAAGGAAAGGTTCAACCGTTTTCAATTTCACTAATTTTTTGAATCGCTAAAACATGTTATTTTTGGCAATCTTACAAGTTCAAGAACTTGGAAAAAAGCCGATGCCAGTTCAAAATCTCTATTAAGTGTTGATATGTTTCATAAGACATAGTTCATAAGTTCTTTAGAAGGCCAATTTTCTAAAACATGATTTCAATGATAATTTTAATGGTTCCAAGGGGGTAAATGCTGATGAAGTCTTTAGCATAGCTTAATAGCTTCGCTAAAGGCATGTGAGTTAAAGTCACTCTTTTGCTAAAGTTCCAATAAAAAGTTCTCTTACGCACTGGCGCAATCTCACTTAGGAAACATAGATTCAAAGCTGTGCTCTTGCGCTAACAGTTGATAGAGAAGAGTTCCTAGATTCCTCTTGGTGCTGATCTATCACCATGTAAGTTTGAAGATAATAGAATGTTGATAGACATCATAATAAACTATGTAAGTTTTAAATGGGGTTCTGAATGGTTAAACCACCGATGAGGCACTTTGTGAGGAGGTTGAAATATATCATTTTGGTAGATGGTACTTGTTGGGATTTTATTTTGAAACCATCGACTCCTCAACTTAGTCAAGCCTATGTATAAAAGGAAATTGAGGCTTTCAGTTTGGAGGTGCTCCGCCGAAGTCTTGGCCAGATTTACAAAAGTTGCAAGTAAGATGGAGATGGTAGCGTCGATGGAGAAAGATACAAAGCTGGTAGAGGAGACTTTGTCATTGAAGGAATGATTGATTGAGAACATGCAAAATATGCACTCCTAAAGTTATTATAATGAATGTAAATTTTGTTACTTTGAATAAAATACAGATTGTTTGTCATTGCTTTATGAATTTATGCTTTTGTTGTGTCATGTTGGTTGCATGACTAGGCAATTTGATAAGATCCCTATTCATGAATACATCAAATGGTATCAGAATAAGGTTTCTCACTAGGACAAGTGTGTTGAGGTAAGAGATGTGTTGAGAGGATAAAAAAGTGTTGAGGTGTGAAAGAAATTTCTATAAGTTCAAAGAGTCAAGAGAGTTAAATTTGTGTGATACATGTTGGATGTCCTCCAGTAGAGATGAAAGATGGGTAGAAGGTGTACAAACTTCCTCCATAGTGTGAAATTGGGTAGAGGGGGTTTTGAGAGGTGCATCTTCTAGGATTTCTATTGGGTATAAGATAGTTGTGTGTGTGTGAGTTTTGTTGCAAGTATGAAAGAGGACTTGTAGCTACAAAGAGCAGAGGCTCTGAAATTGTTGTGAGTTGATGTAAGTATGTGTGCAAGTTACAAAAATTGCAGATTGTGAGTGATTGAAGATGTCAATAAAGAGGAAGAGTATGAGTTTGGCCTTGGGAAAGGCATTACAAATTTCTTTTATAGAAAGGAGAGAAATAATTTTAGAGGAAGAAAGTTGGGCCAGACTTTAGACTAAATGTGCAGAGATATCCAGGTGATTAGATGTCTTGGAGGAGAATAGAAAGAAAGAAAAGAGGAAGGGAAAGAAAATGGTTAAAGTTGAGTCTCATTATTCTTCTGATAATGATTTATTTAAAGGAGACATTGTATGTATAGGAAAGGAGGACAAAGAAGAAAAAGATGAGATTGTGGTAGTAGAAACATGTCTTTTGGAAGGCATGGAAGGTGTGGAGAAAGAGGTTACAACAGAAGCTAAGGATAAGAATAAGAGTGCAGAAGCTATTGTGTGTCCTTTGGAGCAAGAGAGGGCATAAGAAGAAAATATCGAGATTACAATAGATAATAATGAAAAAGGAAAAGTTGCAGCAAATGGTGATGAAGATGTTGCAGCAATAGAAGAGAAAGAGGTAATGTTTAAATTTTAAAAAGATGAAAGTGATTCTGATTTGCATATTGTAGAGATGGATAAGAAGAAGTTAGTGAAGATAGAGAAGTGTTAGGAGGAAGTGCAGATGAAAATTTTTAATTTTTCCATATTATCGTCAGTCCAAATTTGTATACAGGTGTTCAAGGAGATGGTGCAAATGCATACTGGTGGAGGAGGCTAGACTATGACGGGTTGGATCCCATGAGAGAAAGAGAAAGGGGAAAGCACAATTGGAGGAGGTCAGTTCATGGTGGAGCAAATTCCATGAGGGAAAGGAGGAGTGATGTGAAAAATTGGAGGATAGTACTTGTCCCATCTAGATGCTAGAAGAGGCGAAGGAAAAAGTTTTCTGATGAACTTGCTACAATGATGGAGTTTATTGTAGATTATTCACAATATAAAAGGATGGTTCTACCATAACTCTATTTTGTGAGTCCATGCTCACAAATTTATTACCTAGTGTGTTTGATGTAGGAGCATCCAGGTCCATGAGCAATCATGAATCAATCAAAAATATCTTCAAGTTTTTGTTTCTAGTTTTGTTCAATTTTGCTAGCCTTTGTTGGTTTCTGGTAGCTTGCTTTAGGGGAAATTTTAGCTTTATTTTGGTCAATTTATGGACATCATATCATAGTAGGGCTAATTGGGTATTCATAGCTTCATTTTGGTGAAGTTTGGTGGAATTTGATGAGGTTTAGAGAGTTTCAACAAAGTTTGTAGTTTGCAAATCTAGATTTTTTCCAAAACTACGAGTTCACAAACTTCACTTTGTGCCAACAAAGTTATCACGTTTTCCTTTCAGAAACTTATCAAGTTCTAAAACCTTTCTTTGTGCTAAAAAAGTTAAAGAATTCTTTTAGAAGAATTTTTGGTGAACTTCCAAGTTAGTGAATTGGGAGATCTATGGAAAGAGCTCTAAGGTTTGAATATTTGTTGATTCGCCAAAACACGTAATGAAGTGCTCGAGGTTTTGAAGGTTTGAGAAAGTGATAAATTGATGAAAGGCATCATTAAGGCCAAGTTTGAAAGTTCTAGAGTTCTTTGAATTGCCAATTTGTTAAAAAGGCTTTGTAAAGGAAAGGTTCAAGATAACTTCTCAAGTTCACCAATTTGCCGAATGGCTGAAACATGTTATTTTTGACAATCTTACAATTTCAAGAACTTGGAGAAATGATGATGCCAGTTCAAAAAGCTCCATTAAGTGCTAATAGTTTTATAAGACATAGTTCACAAGTTATTTAGAAGGCTGATTTACTGAAACGTGATTTTAATAAGAATTTTAATGGTTCCAATGGGGGTAAATGTTGATGAAGAAGTCTTTAACATAGCTTCATAGCTTCACTAAAGGTACATGAGTTAAAGTCATGCTCTTGCACTAAAATGCTAATAAGGAATTATCTTGCACACTGGCATAGCCTCGCGGGCACACAGATTCAAAGTTGCACTCTTGCACTAACTGTTGGTAGAGAAGAGTTCCTTGATTCCTCTTGGTTCCAATCTATCAACATGTAAGTTTGAAGATAATAGTATGTCAATAAACAATATAATAAACTATTTAAGTTTTAAATGGGGATCTGAATGGTTAAACCGTTGATGAAGCACTTTGTGAGGAGGTTGAAATATATCATTTTGGTAGATGGCGCATGTTAGGGTTCAGTTTTGAAACTGTCAACTCCTTAACTTATTCAAGCCTATGTATAAAAGGTAATTGAGGCTTTTAGTTTGGGGATGCTTGATTGGAGTCTTTGTTAGATCTAGGGCACACAACTGAGAGGGGGGGTGAATCAGTTGTGCAAAAACTTGCTTCTACTTTGAACACTTGATTCTTCTTCGTTAGTTAATAGCATATCAATTAACCATCCATGAAATCATAATGCATAAACACAAGAGAAGATAAATATCAACACATTGAACACCAAGATTTTGACGTGGAAAACCTGGTTAAGGGAAAAACCACGGGGTGATTAACCCAAGGATTATTCTCTGTTAGAAGAATAAGAAAAATGAATGACACATGCCAATTAGGGCTCACTGCCCAAGCACACTGCTCACAAAGAGGCACACTGCCTACAAGAGACACACTGTCTACGAAGTGATAAGAATCACAAACTTGAACTGGAGATTGACATCTTCACCATGTCTGGATCAGTTCCATTTAAGCCTGAGATACTTCTGCTCTGCTTTTTATTATACCACTGTCATCCGCTCCTCCACACACTTTGAAATGAACTCACAAACCTTTATTTATACAAGACATCGACTTAGGAACAATCATCTAAGTCGGCAATCAACCATAAGGACATCCGCAAGATGATTAACACATCCGGTCGGCCATCACAAGAACATTCGCAAGATGAACAACTCATCCGGTCAGCTAGTCAGAGCAAGAACTTCATCCGGAAGAATATCTTCAATTTCGGACTCTATCATCAATGCGAACTGAAAACATAACCTCAACATGATCCAAGAGCCTTCACAGGCTTTCCTGATTAACCAGGTACATCCGCACTTCATCTACTCACTGGAATCTCTTCTCCTCTTCATCCAAAACTTCAAGAACACAGTCTGTCGCCACTGTCATACTGAAGAAGGTGCTTCCGAACCTCCAAACTTTGTACAAACCAAGATGACACATCACAAGAACATCCCAAACACTCCTTCCAATCCACAGAGTCTGACAATGCTCCTCTAGATCTCACCGGACCTTTTTGTAACACTCTATCACTCTGGAGCAGCTCCCGAAACCGGTTCTACTAGGCCGATCACAACTTTTTCATATCTTCATGTGGATCTTTGAAATCTTGACTGGATCATCTCAAGACTTATACCTACAAACCCTTTAATCCACATCCTCTGATTCGTAACCTATTGAGTTCATTTGCCTTCTTATCACTGTTCTTCACTGTTCCTGATTGAGACTACTTTTCTTAATATCCTCAACACACAGCTCATCCAAATCTTCTTATTAATGCAATATGAGTATGTTGACATCAATGACAACATTGGTTAACCTCATATTTGCAACAATCTCCCCCTTTGTCATTGATGGCAACATATAATGTGAAAAACCATCAAGACAAGAACTTCTCCTTACTGTCACAGCTCCCCCTATCAACAACAACTCTTTCACATGTCTTCTCTTCCTTTACTGCTCCCCCTTTGATCATCAGCCACTTGTTTTTCACATGTCTTCTCTCCCCCTTTGACATCAATGGCAAAGGTCTCATACTTGCAATTTCTAACACATCAGAATCATACCAGCTTCTCCCCCTTAGTAGCAGCTCCCCATCATCAATCTGGATCGCAAGATATAACTGTGATATCCACCAGACTGATGCACATCAGTGCATCCTAGTTCATCACGGGAGGGGCCATGACCCCTAACTTTTCTCGGAGATACTCAAAAGTGTCCTTGGGAAGAGGTTTAGTAAAGATATCTACAATCTGATCCTTGGTGGGTACAGACTCCAATCTGACTTCTTCCTTGTTCACTTGTTCTCTCAAGAAGTGAAACTTGATAGATATGTGCTTAGTTTTAGAATGTAATACCAGATTCTTAGAAATATTAATTGCACTTGAATTATCACAGAAGATTGTGATAGGCTCTTTATATTCAACTTTTATGTCTCTTAGCATCTGCTTCATCCATAAGATTTGAGTGCAACTACCTGCTACTGCAATGTATTCTACTTCAGTTGTAGACAGAGATATTGCATCTTATTTCTTACTTAGCCAAGAAACCAATCTCTTTCCCAAAAAGAATGCTCCACCACTGGTACTCTTCCGGTCATCCATATCTCCTACCCAATCTGCATCTGTATATGCATGAAGAGAGAAATTCGGATCTCTAGGATACCATAGACCATACTCAACTGTTCCTTTCAAATACCTAAAAATTCTTTTGATTGCCATAACATGAGATTCTCTAGGATTAGCTTGAAATCTTTCCACAAGACCAACAACCTGCATTATATCTAGTCTAGTCTGAGTGAGATACAACAATCCACCAATCATTGATCTAAACTTTGTCTGATCTATCTTCAGAGAGTCATCATCTTTTCTCAACTTACATCCGGTTGCCATAGGAGTGTTCATTGGCTTTGAATCTTCCATACCGAATTTCCTCAATAATTCCATCACATATTTGGTCTGAGAAATGAAGATCCCTTTCTTTGTTTGAGAAATTTGCAGATTCAAGAAGAAATTCATTTCACCAAGCATAGACATTTCAAACTCACTTTTCATCTGATTTGCAAAAGTTTTGCACATACTATCTCTTCCTCCAAAAATGATATCATCCACAAACACTTCAACAATCAAAATGTTTTCATGATCAATTTTGAAATATAAGTTACTATCAGCAGTACCTTTGTTGAATCCAATCTGCACAAGATGCTTATCCAACCTTTCATACCATGCTCTTGGGGCTTGCTTCAATCCATACAAAGCTTTCTTCAACTTGCAGACCATAGACAATTGAAATCCATCCAGTTGTTCAATGTAAACTTCTTCTTCCAGATCACCATTTAGGAAGGCAGACTTGACATCCATCTGATATACTTTGAAGTCTTTGAAGGTGGCAAATGCAAGAAATAATCTGACTGCTTCAATTCTTGCCACCGGAGCAAAGGTTTCTTCAAAATCAATTCCTTCTATTTGAGAGTAGCCTTTGCAGACCAATCTAGCTTTGTTTCTGATTACTTCACCAACTTCATTCAGTTTGTTCCGGAAGACCCATTTGGTTCCAATCACATTCTTGTCTCTAGGTCTGGGAACAAGATCCCAAGTATGAGTTTTCTCAATTTGCATCAATTCTTCCTTCATTGCTTTGGTCCAGTTTTCATCATTGCAAGATTCATTAACTGTCTTAGGTTCAATCTTGGAAATCAGACAGTATTCATTTGAGTCTTGAGCAATTCTTCTTCTTGTTTGTACCCCTTTATTCTTGTCACCTATGATCTGATCTTCAGAGTGATTTAGAGTTACATACCTTGGAACTTTTGGAGTTTCTTGCACTACTAAATCTTGATCAGACTCATTTAGACAAGCTTCTTCTTCCTGATTTACTGAATCAGTCTGGATCTGAATTTCAGAGGAGGATGGAGCTCCTTGCACCAGAGGATTATTCTGATCATCTTCATCACATTCATAGAATCTTGAGGGCTTCTCCATTCCTTCATCAACCTTCACATTTGTGCTTTCTATCATCTTTCTCAATCTCTTATTGTAACACCGGTATGCTTTGCTTTGAGTGGAGTAACCCAAGAAAATTCCTTCATCACTTCTAGCATCAAACTTTCCTAAATCTTCATCTCTTTTGATATAACATTTGCTACCAAATACTCTGAAGTATCTCACAGTAGGAGTTACACCAAACCAAAGTTCATAAGGAGTTTTACCGGTGTTGCTTCTGATTTGAACTCAGTTAAGAGTGTAGACTGCAGTGCTGACAGCTTCTCTCCAAAACATCTGAGGAACATTTGCTTCCATCATCATTGTCCTGGAAGCTTCCTAGATGGTCCAGTTCTTTCTCTCAACTACTCCATTCTGCTGTGGAGTCCTAGGAGCAGACAGCTATCTCTTTATGCCATGCTTCTCAAAAAGTCTATGAATTCACCAGATGTGAATTCACCACCTCTATCAGACCTTAGACACTTCAGTTTCAATCTGGTTTGATTCTCTACCATAGCTTTAAAGATTTTGAACTTCTCTAGAGCTTCTGATTTCTCTTTTAGGAAGGTAACCCACATCATCCGGGAATAGTCATCAATTAGCAACATGAAATATCTATCACCTTGCATACTCTTGATTCTTGTCAGACCACAGAGATCAGTGTGTACTAATTCCAACAATCCGATAGTGGACTGGTCCTTGCTTTTGAAAGAGACTCTGCTCTGTTTTCCTAGCTGACATTCTTTGCATAAACTATTTGTAGGTTTCACCAATTTAGGAAGATCTCTTACAGCCTGATATTGCTTATCTTGATGATGTTATCAAAATTCACATGGCACATTCTTCTATGCCATAGCCAACTCTGATCAACTTGGACAAACAGACAACTTTTATTTGAACCAATCAAATGGAATATATTACCTTTAGTTTGAGTACCGGATGCAATCTTAGTTCCAGAGTTTGTGAAGATTCTGCATCTTCCATCTTTGAACCGGAGATCATAGCCTCTGTCCACTAACTGACCAACACTGAGAAGATTGTGCTTCAATCCTTCAACATATAGTACATTACCGGTTTTGCTCTTTCCATCAAAAGAAATAGTTCCCCTACCTCTGATTCTGCCAACAAAATTGTCACCAAACCTTACCGTTCCTCCTTCATACCTTTCCAAATCTAAGAACTTGTTCTTGTCACCAGTCATATGGTGAGAGCATCCACTGTCAATAACCCAATCATCCTTTTCTTCAACTTGGGCAGCCAAAGCTCTTTCTACAACCTTATGATTGATAGATTCAGAGGATATTGAACCTTCTTCCTTGATGCCAATAAACACCCATTCATTTCCGGATTTGCTTCCTATTTCTGATTCATCATCTATTACTCCTTCATTATCATCTTCTTCATGAACATAATAGTAGTTCTTTTGAAACCTTTGTCTGTTGGCATTTGACCTTGTAGATCTTTCCGGACACCTTGAAGCAAAATGACCAATCTTATTGCAATTGAAGCACTTAAAAGGTAATTTTCCTTCATACTTACCAGATCCTCTTGGCAGTCCTTTTGCAATGAGGGCTTCAAGTTGAACTGTTTCTACTTCTTCCTCTTCCATGTCTCTTCTTGCTTGATCATACCATGACATCTTCCTTGAAGAGTTTTCTCCCAGATCAAATCTCTGTTTGCCTTTCACATAGGCACTGGCTTTGAATGCAGATTTAGTCTTGGGGGGATCATCTCCAAACTCGGTCAAATGCAGCTAGTTTGCCAGCTAATTGTTCTCTTGTGATAGTTGTGTGGGCTCTGAATTCATCAATGGCAGCAACCTTGATTTTGTAGGCAGCAGGAAGAGATCTGAGAATTTTGCAAACAATTTCATTTTCATCCAGAGTCCCACCAGCATTTCTAATTCCACATACCAGCTCATTCACTCTTGGTAGAAAGGTAGTGATATTTTCATCATCTCTCATCTTCAATCTTTCAAATTTCCCTTTCAGACTTTGCAACCTTGCACTCTTGACAAACTCATCTCCTTCATACAGAAGTTCCAGTTTAGTCCAGATCTCATGTGCAGTTGGTAGGTCAATAACATTTGAGAGGTCTAAGTCATTCAATGCGCTTAGAAGAGCTTCCTTGGTCCGCAAATTATTTTCAGCATCTGTGATTTCATTCAGAGTTGTCGGACCACCCTATGGAGGTACATATGGTTTTGAGACCATGGCCAAGTATGCTTTTCCCATACACTCCAAGTGACATTTCATGCGACCTTTCCAGAGAGTGAAGTTGGTTCCATCGAACTTCGGACTGTCCTTCTTGTATGATGACATCCTGGATCTCCTCAAGTGGTTAAGCTCCTTTTCAGAGGAACTTGGCTCTGATACCAATTGTTAGATCTAGGGCACACAACTGAGAGGGGGGGTGAATCAGTTGTGCAAAAACTTGCTTCTACTTCGAACACTTGATTCTTCTTCGTTAGTTAATAGCATATCAATTAACCATCCATGAAAGCATAATGCATAAACACGAGCAGATAAATATCAACACATTGAACACCAAGATTTTGACGTGGAAAACCCGGTTAAGGGAAAAACCACGGGGTGATTAACCCAAGGATTATTCTCTGTTAGAAGAATAAGAAAAATGAATGGCACATGCCAATTAGGGCTCACTGCCCGAGCACACTGCTCACAAAGAGGCACACTGCCTACAAGAGACACACTATCTATGAAGTGATAAGAATCACAAACTTGAACTAGAGATTGACATCTTCACCTTGTCTGGATCAGTTCCATTTAAGCCCGAGATACTTCTGCTCTACTTTTTATTATACCACTATCATCCACTCCTCCACACACTTTGAAATGAACTCACAAACCTTTATTTATACAAGACATCAACTTAGGAACAATCATCTAAGTCGGCAATCAACCATAAGGACATCCGCAAGATGATTAATACATCCAGTCGGCCATCACAAGAACATTCGCAAGATGAACAACTCATCTGGTCAGCTAGTCAGAGAAAGAACTTTATCCAGAAGAATATCTTCAATTTCAAGCTCTATCATCAATGCAGACCGACAACATAACCTCAACATGATCCAAGAGCCTTCACAAGCTTTCCTGATTAACTGGGTACATCTGCACTTCATCTACTCACTGGAATCTCTTCTCCTCTTCATCCAAAACTTCAAGAACACAGTCGGTCGCCACTGTCATACTAAAGAAGGTGCTTCCGGACCTCCAAACTTTGTACAAACTGAGATGACACATCACAAGGACATCCCAAACACTCCTTCCAATCCGCAGAGTCTGACAATGCTCCTCCGAATCTCACCAGACCTTTTTGTAACACTCTGTCACTCTGGAGTAGCTCTCGGAACCGGTTCTACTAGGCCGATCACAACTTTTTCATATCTTCATGCGGACCTCTAAAATCTTGACTGGATCATCTCAAGACTTATATCTACAAACCCTTTAATCCGCATCCTCTGATTCACAACCTATTGAGTTCATTTGCCTTCTTCTTATCACTGTTCTTCACTGTTCTTGATTGAGACTACTTTTCTTAATATCCTCAACACACAGCTCATCCAAATCTTCTTATTAATGCAATATGAGTATGTTGACATCAATGAAAATACTGGTTGACCTCATATTTGCAACAGTCTTGGCTAGATTTGTAGAAGTTGCAGGGAAGAAGAAGATGATAGTGCTGATGAGAGATGTTAGGAAAAAATGTGTTATACACCTTGCATAATATTGATATATTTTATTTATGTAAAATAAATATTTATTTGTGGTGCATCTTAATTGTTGTGTTTAGCCACATTAGATATTTATTTGGGTGCCACTTTTAAGGGTCGTATGTAACATTGGGTTAGTTATTTTATGCGTGGGACACATAGAATAATAATTTATTTCGGAAATAATTTAATATTGGGCATAAAGGAAAAACTTAGTTGGAAATATTAAATGAGGGGTCAATGGTTTTGTATATCCATGGTTTTGGAACACATGGTTTTCCCTATACTAAATCTTGTATTTGTGTGAGCTTGACTTTATAAAAGCAAGCACATGGTTAGTAGTTGGGGTTAGTTGGTTGATTGGTTTAGCTGTAGGCTGTCATTGTACTGGGTTTCTCTTGTAAGTGCATATGTGAAGCATGGCATGGGATGTGTGGTTACATGCTTGGACACATGGAGGATGCACTAGAGGAGCTTCATGTTTCAAGAGTGTTCATGAGACTTTGTAAGTTTATTTTAATGTTTTATTTTTGAATAATACATTGAGTATGAAAGCTTTTGGAGGCTAGGTTTTTCCTAAGATATATCTTATGTTATCTTGTGGCTTGTCTATTTGATCTTTGTATTATGGAATTGTTGTAATCTTGTATGCATTATATTCTCTCATAGGGTTATGTAGGAATTGGTTTGATCAACATGTGAATTCCTAACAAGTGGTATCAGAGCTATATTCATGGTTGTGGGGAGGTGTGAGCTCCCTAGTTTTGTATAACCCTTGTTTGAGTGGTTTTGGTGCAAAGTTGATTCCGTGGTATTGTAGGAAAGATTTGGGACATTACAAGAGTTTGTGCAAGTGTTGTTTTGCAGATTTGGGGTTTTGGGTGTTGCAGTTTTGTTGTGTTTATTGCAGAAATGAAGTTGGAGAATTTTTGGCAAAGAGGGTTTCATGGATGTGGGGGGAATTTTCACAAATAACCTACTGACACAAACAAACCTCACCATTGGATCCAGGAGGCCCGAGAGGTGAAGGAAAACATATAATTTGACGTATTTTGGCCACCAGGACCTGGAGAAAAAAATGACCCCCTAGATACAGTCGTACAACCATACGTCTACAAACTAAATTTCTTTTTAGAAAAATAAAGTAAAAACTCCTACGCTAATTTTCTATAGTTTGAAAAATAAAAATCATTGAAAACATTTTTTATTTTGAAATTATTTAAAACTAGATAGAAATTGAAAATTTTAAAAAGATTGAAATTATATATATATATATATATATATATTGGGGGGTCTGCAGATGCTTGTACCCTGTCTTGACAGTACAGACCACCTGACCTGGTAATGTTTTGTTGGTCCTAGTCGGCCAGAGGCACTGTGGGCTAAAAGATGCCTAGCCAATGGGCTTAAAGTCCTAGTCCGGTAGCCTGACCAACTGGCTTGCCAGTTCTGGGCAGTAGCTAGCCCCATGGGCTTATGGAAAAATTCAATTAGACTTAAAAAAACCCTAAACAAAATAAAAAAAACCTCTTTGGGTCCGAGTGTGTGGAGTTTGAAAAATTAAATAGTTTGAAAACTCTTTGGATTCTACCATACTCGCCTACACCAACCCATCATCACACTTGCACCACCTTAGCCCACATCAGTGCCATGTCATCCGCTAACACAGTGATGATGTCAGTGACCGTATGATTGTAGGTACATGGTCTCCTAAGGCCCTTTTTTAGCCCCTGGAGTGTCTTTTCTTTCAGGGGTATAACTTTCTCCCATGATATCAAGTTTTTGAGTTCTTATAGGCGTCAGAAAGGTCTCTTCAAGCACTACACAATGGTATAGGTTTTTCTATCATATTTTTCTTCTTATGTCAAAATCTAGTGCCTAAACCCATGTATTGCTCTGGGATAGTTTTATGCTCATAACTTTTGAATATAGAATCAGATTTTTGATTTTGGATAGGCATTAGTGAGCTCTTGCCATGTAATATAGTTTGGATCATGTAGATTTTTAGTTTAGTGTGTAGAGAGATATTTGTAGTTGTTTCATCACTTGTGGAAACCTGAGATTTAGGGTCTGATTGTGTGAGCATTCAGATGGATTTTTGGGTACAAACTTGTGGTAGTGCATGTTGTTATGAGACCATCATCATGGTGTATCAAGTTTTCAATTTTGGTGCCTCTAGTTATAGGTTTACAAGTATTTTTAGAGTTTGAACTTTGATGGAGATAGGTACACATGTTGCCTTTTGGTTTGAGGACATGGTTGATACATGTGTGAGATTAGGAGTCTCGTTTCATTTGGAGTTGAGTACTAGTACAACAATGACAATGACTGTGGTGTCATGGATATGCAGGTACATTTTTAGTATTGGCACAACATGATCATGTATGCAATTGACAAGTATAGGTTATGATGTTTGATTCATGATTATAGGTGGTGGTATGATTTAGTTTTAGGAGGTTTTTCTCATCTCCTAGATGCTTGATTAGTTCCTTGACTATGGTTACTCGATTGTGGACTTGTTTGGTAAATCAAATCTGGTGTTGATTTGGTGTTTAAGTCTTGAGTCTACAAGTTATCTTCTTTGATATCTTATCTTGTAGGTTACTAATGTGATGATGAGTTTGCATGTTTCATTGGTTTGTGATCTTTGAGTTATGTACTTTTAGGGGTGGGCCACCTATTTGGTTGCAGTGGGATGACTTGGATGTGAATTGTCTATATCCATGAGATTGATTCAGTGGTGATACTGATTTTGTTAGTTCGCCTTGTCTGTGGTCATTTGTACATTGGTATGTTGCATTGGGATGAGAGGATGGATGGTTAGAGTGCATGAATAGTCAATTATTGGGACTTATAGCATTTTTACAATGATGTCATGGATAGCTTGGTTACATGGTTTTGTGTTAGATTTTGATAGTGATGATGTTTTATCTTCTTGGCTTGGAGATCTTGGTTCTACTCTGGATTTCATTGGTATTATAGGTGTATGTATGGACCATGGATGATCTTCATTTAGGAGAAGGTTATCACAATGCCATGTGTATCTCATATCACAGTTTAGTGGGAGCTTTGGTAGTGATGTGGATTCATCACCTAGTGATGGATGATCTTCTACAGTGGTTAGGTGTCATGGACAAACTCTTGGTTTATGATTCTTATGCAGTATGAGTGCTTTGACATCTTGGGTACTATTGTTAGAGATGTATCTTCATGTGATTGGAAATTTTTATCCTTGGTTTAGAGGTGTTGATATTGTGTCTTGATAGACTCTTGATACCAATTTAGAGTGTTGACATGAAAAATGTTCTCTTGAGACTAGGATGTGTGCATTGGTGCATGTGATCTCCTAGGAGGAGATGTTAGATGTTAGATCATGATGTCATGATGGGTTATTGATTCTACAGTTGGAGATGTTACAATGATATTGGTGATCTCTTGGTCTTGACTACATTGGTCATCTTCTTGAGAGCTTCATAATAGTGTGGTGTTGCATTTGGAGTTTAGCATGGATTAATCATGGAGGTGCTCATGGATACTTAGAGACTTGGGTGAGGCTAGAGTTCTCTTGGGATTAGAGACATTTTTTGAGATGGTTACTCATTAGAGGTTTTAGCAAGAAGACCAAGGATCCTACACCTAGGTATGGATGTGAGCTCATGGGCCTTAGAGGAGATTGTTCTTGGAGAGAGTCATTTTGACTTGGTGTATCTTAGAGGAGCACTCTCATTACCACTCTTGGTCTACTATGCGGATTATCATCTATGAGGTATTTCCCATCCTTTAGATGCATTTATTTTATGCTTTATCTTCTCATGCCTATGGATCTTGAGCTATGGTTACTAGTTGTTATGTCGAAAAATGTCCCCTTAGGGGATTTTCCCTCTTAAGGTTTAGCTCCCAATTCTTTAGAATGTATTATAAGCATCTTGCATGTTAACTTTGAATTCCGATGAGAAAACCCCAAAGTCTTGTGGCAAATAGGACCTAGGGGGTTCTATTTTGATAGTCCTTGACTTCAAATGAGGGGTGGACTTGGGCGCTAGAGCCCTAGGCCTGCCCCATTTTAGGTCAGACCTAAATTTTAATGTTGGTTTGGTGATAGTTACTTAGGTCCCATGCCGACATCTCAAGTTTGAATTATGAAATTCTTAGCGATAATGTGTGTAGTTGCATATATAAGCATGTTTAGTGTTTCATTGGCAAACTAAAAGATGATTGCAAACTTTAGGCATATTTGTGATTTCAAGATATTCATTGTTGCAGAGCAGAACATTGTTATTGTGTTTGTGATTGTAGATTTGACTTCATCTTCTCATGTGATTGAAGAGCCTTCATTTATGTGAGATCTACACTTCAAGGTGACATCTATTATGTTTTTGATCATTTATCATTTGGATTTTGCTTCTATCCTGCAAGGATACATACTCTCATCTAACAATGGTGTTTGGAAGACTTGAATGTCTCTTTGGGGCTTGCCCGAGGAAAGCCTCTAAACACCACACCTGCCAACCATAATCTTTTGTGATTGCAAGTTACAGGTACCAAGTTTCGCAGAGTGGAGTTGCAGAAGGAGGTTGTGGACAACAATGATTCACGATCTAAAAGAAAGAAGACAGAGTTGAACATTTCAGGACATGGGCGCTAGTGGCAGTGTCCTCTAGAGTTGTAAACACAAAAATAAATTAGACAGTGATAATCAACATCTGAAGAGCTTTCGACATCCTAGGGAACATTTGGCACTAGACCAGGGTGCTAGTGGAGGTGTCCTCTGCATCTTCTGGGGCAAAAACAAAAGATACAATGAAGATTAGTGTCGAGAAGAGATCCAGATTCTGTACAGAAAATAGTACCTTGGATAGGGGTGCTAGTGGAGGTGTCCCCGACTATTTCGTATTCCAAACTTTGAAAAACGGTCAGTTATTACTCTCTACCTACTATCTTAATCTGAAAGGATTTGTCATAATTCATCAATTTGCTTACTATTTTACATATTTAGGGTTTTAATAAGAGTATTTGAGCATTAAATTGAGATATTGATTGATAACATCTAAGCTTCCGTATCATTCCAAGTGATAGCCCAACCTGTTAGGTGAATGCTTTCACTTAGTAGAGATTCAACTCGGTTGATATGTCCTTGAATGTTTGGTGAGGAGGGAGGATCTAAACCAAATCAACCCCATTCACAACAATCCCCCTTTTTCCTACTAAACATTTTTGTGAACCTGTGTTTTTGAATTTTTGCACCTTGCTGAGTGTTGTGTGATATATTTGAATTCATTCATTTTATTGCATTCAAAAAATTACAAAAAAATTGAAAAATTTGAAAAATTTGAAAAAATTGGCATCTTACGCTTGCATTTTAGCATAATTTGAATTAATCGACATTTAATTTCATTAAATTTATGTTATTTTCATTAGATCTGATTTTAAATTACAGATATTCATCATTTAGTATTCACTTGCATTGCATTTTCATGCTTAATTTATCAAAATTGCTTGAAATTGCACATTTTTCATAAAATAGTAGTTTTGCATTAGCTAGGGTTTTTAGTCAAAATCTTGTTTCAAATTTTACTACTCTTTTAAACACTCATTTAGGACTGATGTCTAATTGTAGTGTTGCATCATAGTGTCATTCTTGCAAAATTTCATGTATAGGGTTTGAAAACCTTACATTTTCACTAGATTTTGACCTTATTGTCTCTCTAGAATTGCACTATAAACATGTTGTGAGGGATTTTGTTGCATTATATGACTAATATTAGGGTTATAATATTCTACCCTTCCTTAAATTACTTACAACACCCTTTCTATTAGGCTTTTACATTGAAAATTGGTGAAAACTTGCATGTTTTAGGTGAATTTTCACTAGGTTTTGACTTGTCATCACTCTAGAATTACATCAAAGGCATGTTGTGAAAGATATTTCTGCATCATTGGACTGTTATTAGGCATATTATTTTATGTCCCTCTTGAAATTATTCACAACACCTCTTCTTTCATTAATTTACATTGAAAAAAGTCAAAAAATTAGGCATTTTTAGGTCATATTCATACATACTTTTGCACTTATTTCTTGCATAAGTGTTGAAAGTCTTTAAAATATGATTTGGAATTCAATTGAAAACATACACATGGATTCTCAATACAACATTAATGCTAGGCTTCCTCCTAGACCTTATTTGAAAAGAAGATCCCCTGAACTCGAAATAACATTTACACCTTATGACAAAGAAATGGTAGATACTGAAGGGCCTCTTTACATTACAATAAACATCATGGAAAGACCTATGCATGGAACACTTATAGACCCTAATTGCATGACTAATGTGGTTATGGAAGAGTTTCTTCTTAAACATGATTTGACACAAGATTATTATGAACCGTTGGATTTGCAAATTAAAACACATAATGGAGCTTTGATGAATACATTTGGAAAGATAACTTTATTGGTCTCGATATATGATAAAGTCATGGATCATTTATTTGGTGTTATCCCCTTATCTGACCTCTTCTATGTAAAACTAGGACATCCATGGCTTAAAGCTATGAATGGCGTCCCCTCAACTATCCACAAATGCCTAAAATTCCCTTTGCATGGAGAGATACATACTATCTGCCATAATTCATATTGACCTCTAGCTAAGGACAAGAATTTTACTCTTGATTACTTTTGGCTGCAACGTGATAGAGACCCTGAGCCATGAAGAGACCAAACTTCCCTAGAATATAGATGATACAAAGCAAAACAACTAGCTAGATTGGTCATGCCTCCTTTACAAACAATAAGAGAAGAACAACATGAATTTGAAGATCCCCTTAGAGCAAAAGGAAAATGACAAAATGACATAAGAATAACACAACTATTATGACTATGATGAAATAATTGGCATGGTAGAAGTGGATAAGGAAAAGTTTCATAACTCACCTCATCCATGGAAAGAGGGTATCTATGTTGAGGTTCCTCCCCCACCATCCTTACAGGGATCGGGAGGTATTCATTGACAACAAAACATTTCATTGAGACCAATGAAATTTGAACATGGTTTTTCCTCCTCTAATGTGCAAACTCCTATGGAAAAACATAACAATGCCTTTTAATAGTTAAACAGTAAGACAAGAAGGAATAGACAAGCAAGAGAAAGGAGGAAGAGAAGACAAGATTTTGACCAACAAAATGCAAATCAATAAGAAAACATTCAACCTAACATTGAATCAAACTTAGATGAACTTAAGACTAAACAATTTGAAGACAAGAACAAAAGTTGGGCTATGGTACCTTACACACCTCTTTCCTCTAGCATTCAAGACTGGGAAGATGATGATTTGCTCGTCAACAACCCTTAGTGTTTGTCCCTACAGGTAAGTATTTCTAACCCTTTACCTTCATGTTGTGTTTCCCTGTGATGTGTTATGTGTTGTTTAGGCCTCCTAGGATGACCCTTGATTCCCTTGTAAGGTTAAGGATACCGAGAGACCACCTCTGTTGTGACCCTTCTTCTATTTGTATCATCATTCTTCTATATTGCCTCTCCTCTATTTTCATTATTGTATGTTGTGTCTTACAGACATAGCATTATGGTTGGTGACTTGGGGGCACCCTCCGATGTGACTGTCCCTAAGGCACTTGTTTCTCCTCTCTTGATTTATTGTTTACCTTCCTCTAGTGGTTCTATCTAGCTGGCGGATCACGAAAAACATATAATACTGATATGAACCTAGTGTCCCTTCAGTGAGAAATAAAAAAATGGATCTAGTCCATACATGACAAGGGGGTTGATACATATTATCTGATGCTTGGCTAGTAGAATTACTCCATGTGATATCTCGATGTTGTCTTATTGCACTTACAAAACATAACAATACTGCGTCTCTGCACACTTTGTTTAGCTTGGATCTAGCCTTACATTGTTGTTTATCATGATTATATGGATGCTAACACCTTTTCTTGTAGGAAATTATGTGTTTGTGGGAACATTTGACGATCGTAAAGTACATGTCACCTCTGGGGGGCATGGGCTTTGTGAGAGCTTGTGTTCCCTTGAGTGTTTTCTTCCTACCTTAACGTGCTTGATATCGGTACATGATATCAACCACCTTAAGGTGGGGGCATATATAAGGTAAGCCATTTGATGATTTTGATACTAACGAAGTGTGTTTGAAGCCCTTTGCAAAGGTAGGATGTTGTATCTCCAAGCGAGTGTACATATTTCTTTTCATATTGCAATCATTAAGCCCTCTGCAGAGGCAGAATATCGTGCATATCCTTTTTATTTTAAGCCCTCTATGGAGGTGGGGATGGTGTATTTCTTGAGGAGATTGCACATCTTATCATTTTCTAAAAGTCCTCTGAGCAGGTGGGGTAGATTTAAGACTATCCTAACCCTTAAGCGTGTCTTCAGAGATTGTTTTGGTGAAGCACAATCGTCAATGTGTGCCTATAATGTGCCTGAGATGGCTGCAAAGCTAGCAATAGGTTTCTTCCATCACTTGTTTGTTGTGTTTTCTCTGTGTCTTCCATGTGTGTGTATGGCACGTTTGTTCCTAAGCATAGTTTCAAGACCAAAGGCGATGAGATCCTCCTATGCTTTGGGATTTGTATGGCGTGTTTGTTCTCAAGTGTAGTTTAAAGACTGGTGGCGATGAGTCCCTCCTACACTTTGAGATTTGTATTGCGTGTCTGTTCTGTCATATGCAGTCTAAAGATTGGTGGTGATGAGTCCCTTTTGCATTTTGGGTTGTGTGTTTACTTTCCATGTAATTGCATTTGCATTTCACATATATGAAAATGAAAAAAAGAAATAATCACTGCATTCTTTGTATTCATTGTGTTTTGCGTGTTGTCAACGTTGTCTTCTCCATGTTTGCGTGACTGTAACTATCTTCTCTGTGTTTTGCATGCCTGTTACTGTCTTTAGTGTGTTTGGCATGTCTGTACCGTGCTTGGTGTGTTTGTTGTGTTTTGGCCATACTTTAATGCATGTATTGGCCTTGCATTTATACATACATTAAAGTGGGGGCTAAATGTTATATTAGAAAATGTCCCCTTGGGAGATTTTCCCTCTTAAGGTTTAGCTCCTAGGTCTTTAGAATGCATTATAAGCATCTTGCATGTTAATTTTAAATCATGATGAGAAAACCTGAAGTCTTGTGGCAAATAGGACCTAGGGGGTGCTATTTTGATAGTCCCTGACTCCAAATGGGGGGGTGGACTTGGGCGCTAGCGGCCTAGTCCTGCCCCATTTTAGGTCAGCCCCAAATTTTAATGCCAGTTTCGTGGCTGTTACTTAGGTCCCATGCTGATATCTCGAGTTTGAATTACACAATTCCTAGTGGGAATGTGTGTAGTTGCATATATAAGCATGTTTAGTGTTTCATTTGTAAACTAGAAGATGATTGCAAACTTTAGGCATATTTGTAATTTAAGATATTCATTGTTGCAGAGCAAAACATTGTTATTGTGTTTTTGATTGCAGATTTGACTTCATCTTCTCATGTGATTGAAGAGCCTTCATTTATGTGAGATCTCCACTTCAAGGTGACATCTATAATGTTTTTGATCATTTATCATTTGGATTTTGCCTCTATCCCATAGGGATACACACTCTCATCTAACAACAGTGTTTAGAAGACTTGAATGTCTCCGGGGCTTGATCGAGGCAAGCCTCTAAACACCACAACCCCCAACCACACTCCTTGGTGATTGCAGGTTACATGTACCAAGTTTCCTAGAGTGGAGTTGCAGACGAGAAGGATTTAGGATCTAAAAGAAAGAAGACAGAGTTGAACATTTTGGGACACGAGTGCTAGTGGTAGTGTCCTCTAGAGTTACAAACACAAAAACAAATTGGATAGTGATAATCAACATTTGAAGAGCTTCTGACATCCTAAGGAACATTTGGCACTAGACTAGGGCTCTAGTGGAGGTGTCCTCTGCATCTTCCGGGGTAGAAATAGAAGATACATTGAAGATCGGTGTCAAGAGAAGATCCATATTTTGTGTAGAAAATAGTACCTTGGACATGGGTGCTAGTGGAGGTGTCCCTGACTGTTCCACATTTGAAACTTCAAAAAATGGTCAGTTATTAATCTCTGCCTACTATCTTAATCTAAAAGGATTTGTCATAATTCATCAATTTGCTTATTGTTTTACATATTTAGGGTTTTAAGAGTATTTGGACATTAAATTGAGATATTGATTGATAACATCTAAGCTTCCACATAATTCCAAGTGACAACCCAACTTGTTAGGTGAATGCTCTCACTTAGTAGAGATTCAACTTGGTTGATATGTCCTTGAATATTTGGTGAGAAGAGAGGATCTAAACCAAATCAACCCTATTCACAACAATCCACCCTTTTCCTACTAAACACTAGTTCTGGACGGTTCATTTGAGGGGTGTTGGTATGGTTATCTCTTGGTTGATTTGAGTTTGATTTATGATATCATTTATGAGGATTTGGGAGATATGATAGGGCTTATTCCTAGTTTATGAGAATGGATATTTGAGTTTGATCTTCCTTGATTTGAGAGGCTTACATCCATCTTGTTACTACGTGATACATATGTTTCATTTGATCTATGAGATTGAGTGGTTGGATGTTGTTTATGATTCTCATTTAGAGTGGTAAAGGAAATCATACTTGACACAACTTAGCACTTTGAGTTGTTAGTGCTCAATCTGACTGGATATTTCCCAGTTATCCCTACAAGGTAGCCATCATTGATCAACAGGATTTTCGGGCTAGGGGCCAACAGTATAGGAGATAGACTCTATAGATATCTCCTCTTCTTCTTTAGGCTCTGCAAAACCTAGGGGGGTATTCCCTATTCAACATCCATAAGATATGCCTGTGGACTGGTGGGATGTTGACACAAAGCAGAGAAATCCTCCTTTATGTAGACCAAAATTGTGAAATAAGTGCAAAGGAGCTATCTTTGGGCCTATGTTTAGTTGTGAGACAGAGGATTCCGATCCTAAAACTACATCTAAGGTCCTAATGGTTTGGATTTGAAGTTTAGAGTTTGATTTTGTATTTGGATGCAAAACTAGGACCTAGGGTGTAACCTCAATACAAGACTAGATTGGTGCCCATCTAGGGGTTGGAGTCAGTAGACATACACATGTGAATGTACACATAAATATATACCAATGACTAGATTTCAAGGGGGTTTGTTTAGCACCTGCCTTACAGATACTTCCCAAAAACTAGGTGCTTAGTCATTCATACTTAATGGTATCCCTACTGCAACATACTTTCTCAATGATTAACCTGAAACATTTAATTTGTTCCTTGAACACAAGTAGGAGGTTAAACATTCAATACAGAAAAACTATATTCCTGAATCTTAAACAACCCTTAGCTATCTTGATTCAAAAGAAAACATGCCCACAGCTTGGAGACAAATGATTAAACACATGCAACAGAGCATTTCTCATATAAAACAGAATGAAACCAGTGAATTTATGCATAGAACTTACAACATGAGTTTCATAAACTCACAAAGTACCAAAACAGAGTCACCAATGAAGTAGTATTTTATCACAACACCCAAAATTTGTCTAGTTTTCAACAACCTTGAAAATGAGTCACACAGCCTGCTATATATAGCAAGGAAGGTGCACTCAACATTAAAAGTACATGGTTGACTCAAAATTTGCCAGATATAGTGCATCATGAGAAATGGCGCTCCAACATTGAATGCAACAGGTGGGAGAAGAGGCAGGGAGTGGTTGGACTCGAACCCTGCGCCACCACCTGGGGATTCACATCTTCAATCAGGTACATGAGCCGTCCATGCCTTCACCCATACCCGGTAACATCTGCCATTAATGACATACCAACCCGTGTCTTTGGGAATGCAGTGGACATTGCACCTTAGAAATTTTCCCGCCAAGAAATATGACCTTGATTTTTCAAATCATGTGGGAACTAATTATCCCACATTCACCCCGCAGCGACCTCCTCAACACTTTATAAACTAGGCCATGAGCATATATGATGTTTTTGATTTTGCTCCCGACGACGCCAGTTTAGACCTCATCATGATATCTCCTCATTCGCACCAATATTGCCTCCTGCATGATAATCCTCCTGCATGATACCCCGATATGAAAATCACCCCCATCGACGCAACCTACTGATGCATTGGAGGAAGATCCTCCTCTACATATTCATGTTCATGATCACATTCATTTCCTCATCTATCAGGGGGATCTTTGTAAGATGACCCATATTAAAAAAATGACCCCCCCCCCCCGTGGAATATCAGGGTGATGGAACATGACGATATCACCCCCCACAAGAAAATCAAGTCAAACTATAGCTTTGTTGTAACATCGGGGTGATCCTTGAATATGACTGATATTTGGAACATCACCTCCCCAAGAAAATCAGGGTGGTATCTAGAAATATGATGACCCAAAATTTTTTGGATTTTTTGGGAAGATGCCTGCATATTTAAATGCTTGAAACCTAATTGCTTATGCAGGCACTAACAATGGCTCCGACTGGGGACGTACAGGCGTAAGGTTGTAGTGAGAACCAAACCACTCCGGGACAGACCAGGCAAAACACAAAATGCAAAACCCGACCGACTATACAAGGCACGCATAGACTATTCACACCAAATTTACAATGTGCACATAGGATAGACATTTATGAAAAATAGAGCTTTAGGAATTGACCATGCACAACCAGTTCCAACAATTCACCATTTAGGGCCTAGAGAAAGTAGGAATCTCCTCCATGAATACTACTGATTTGATATGGGCCCGTCCATAATGGCTCAAATTTACTATGCTTACCCTTATCTTGGCTCTTTGCATTCCAAACAAGAATGAAGTCACTTATCTAAAACCTTCTTTCTACAGTCCTTTAATCAAACAAATATTTTACCTTCTGTTGTATCCTGATATTTGTCTTCTATGCTTCTCTTCTGGTTTCATCCAATACGATTAGCTGATTTATCCTTTCATTCATTGAGTCTTCAATTTCTTCATCATTTTCTTGTATGAATCTATAGATTGGCAAGAGATTATTCACAGGTAACCTTGTTGCTGCACCATACACTAGCTCAAAAGGTGACCTTCCAATTGCTACCTTCATTGTTATCCGGTCAGCCCATAATGCCATCTTCAACTTTGAATCCCATGCCTTTCTGTTCTTGTCCACCATCCTTTTGATGACTTTCATGAGGCTTTTGTTACTTGACTCTGCTTGACCATTTCCCTGTGGATGATATGGTGATACATATGACAAATTAATCCCATATTTGTTGTAAAAATCAACAAATTCTCCAAATCTGAAGCACATGGCATTGTCTGTGACCATTGTGGCTGGCACTCCAAATCTGATAATAATGTGTTCCAAAATAAAATCCATCACCACCCTGCTTGTAGCTTGCTTAGTTGGAACGACTTCAACCCATTTGGTAAAATAATCAATAGCAACTAGAATCCAACTATGTCCTCCACTTGATTTTTCTAAAATTTCCCCTATAAAATTGATTCCCCATTGCTGAAATGGAACCTCCACAGTTACAGTTCTGAGGGGTAATACACCTTCATACTTTAGTTTTCTTGAGAACCTCTGATAGGGATCACATTTCCTTACCATCTTTTGTGCATCTGAGAAAAGGGTAGGCCACCAATAGCCTGCTATAAGAATTTTGTGGGCTATTGTCTTGGCAGTATAATGTCCACCACACACTCCTTTGTGCACGTCATTCAAAACATCAGCAGCCTAGTTTTCATCCACACACCTAAGGAGGACACCATCAAGATTCTTTCAATACAATTCTTCTTGAACAATTACGTATTTGATAGCACGTAATTTTAAAGTCCTCTTCTGACTATCATTGAGATGGGAAGGACAATTCAAATTCTGCAAATAATATATAATGTCCATGTACCATTCAGATTCTGACATATTAACAGTTTCATTCTGAACTACATTCACCTAGCATGCTTCTAGATTTGATTGGGTCATCATCTTAGCTAAACCCTGTCCCCTTACCAATTTGGTGATTTGTATTTCAATTTTAAACTCTTGCAACTTGTTTATCCACCTACACCTTCTTCTAGTTACCTCCTGCTGAGTGAAAATATCTTTAACTGCTGCATGGGGCACATATGCAACTATCTGAGAGCCTACTAAATATGGCCTGAAGCTCTTGACTGCTCTAACCAATGCATATGCTTGCTTTTCCATGATGTCATACTTCAATTCAGCTGCTTACAATGACATGCTAAAGAAGGCAATAGGCTGCTCAAAACCGTCCTCATTTTTCTACAATAAACATGCAGCAATAGTATGAAAAGAGGCAAATGAAAACAACTGAAATGGCTTAGAAAAATCAAGAGATTTCAATACAGGAGCCATCTTTATAGCTTCTTTGATATTCTAAAATGATTTAGTTGCCTCATCTCGCCATTTGACAGTTGCACCCTTCTTCAACATTTTAGAGATATCCTTTGTAATTTCTGCAAAGTTAGGAGAGAATCTCCTAACAAAATTAATTTGTCCAAAGAAGGACTGAATACCTTTCACCATTTTAGGCATCTGAATTCTGTCAATTGCAGCAACCCTCTCAGGATCAATCTTGACTCCATCCTTGGAAACAATGTGCCCCAATAATTTTCCTTCTGTTACCCCAAAAGCACATTTCTTTGGGTTAAGTGAAATGCCATATTCCAATTCTCTAATACAAATTTGTTCAAGGTGCACGCAATGCTGCTCCTCCTTTTTTGAATAGACAATTAGATCATCTTGATACACAGCCAGAATTGAGTCAATCAATCCTGCAAAAGCAACATCCATAGCTCTCTAAAATGTGGCACCTGCATTTGATAGTCCAAATGACATCCTAACATATACATAAGTTCCCCATGGAGTGGTGAAGGCAGTCTTGTATTGTTCAGATTCTTTTACCTTCACTTGATTGTATCCTGAAAATCCATCAATCATGGACAAAAGCTCACAGCCAGTTACTTTCTGCAGCATAGCCTCCATGTTGGGTAGTGGATAATTATCCTTTAAAGAAGACATATTCAAATTTCTGAAGTCAACACAAAGTCTTATGTCACCATTTTTCTTTCTAACTGGGACAAGATTAGACACCCAAGTTGAATGTCTGATAGGTACAATTATTCCATCTTCCCTAAGCTTCACAAGTTCTTGCTACATTTTTGGAGCTAAGGTTGGGTTAATAGGTCTTTGTTTTTGTCTAAATGGCTTAGCTCTAGGCTTCAATGGGATCTCATGCTAGAATAAATCCTCTCTATAAGCTTTTACGTCTTCATATGACCATGCAAAAACATGTTTATGCTTTTTCAATAATGCTATCAGCATACTCCTAATGTGTGGCTTGAGCTGTTTTCCAATGTATACCATTTTGGGGGCATGAGATGTCCCCAAGTTTATCTCCTCCAAACCATTCTTATTTGTAGGAGATGCCTTTGAAATAAACTGATCTCTATTGTCAAATGCTCTCTCTAAAGCAACCAGTCCTCTGGGGATTTTATTTGTTTTGAGCTGAATAACTTCTTTCCCCAAAAGAGTTTCTTTTCCATCCACAACTTCCACAAAATTCTAAAAATCAATCTCTTGGTTTTCATACTCATCTATGCAATGTAGAAATCTCAGCAAATCTTTATCATCATCAAACACCTGCCAGCTGCACACGTTATCTGGTACTGCAGATCTAATTTTGACTTCAACCTTCATGACATCTGATAGAGTGATATCATCTAGCCTTATGGCTACATAGGCTAGAAAATTTGCCATGACATTCTTTGACCTTTCTATCCAATTTATTGAAAATGCATCAAACAATTCAATTGTATCCCACACAACATGCTTATACTATTTTAACCTTTTATTTTTTGAAGCTTACATGTCTCTCACTTGGGAAACAATTAACTCTGAATCTCCAAACACTCTTAACATCTTAATTCCATGTTTCAGAGCAACATTCAATCCTAGTAACAGAGCTTCATATTCTGCAATATTGTTTGTGCAAGCAAACCTTAACAAGAAAGAGATCTTTATAAGCTTACCAGCTGGAGATAAAAATACAACCCCAGCACCAAAGCCTTCCTTTGAGCAAGCTCCATCAAAGTACATGGTCCAGAGGCCTTGTTGGTCCAACTCTTGAATGCAAAAATATTTCTCCTGATTTTCTTGATGATCTGAGACAACTTTGAAATTATCACAGTCAGTGTCCACAAAACAGATATGCTCTTCAGAATCCTATTCTTCAATTGTTTCAGGTGACCTGTCCTCTCTGACCAATTTGACATCTTTGCCATTCATTGGGATCATGGCATATGACAGGTCTAGCTGCATACTTCCTCCAATCAATGCTACCCACCTTCTTGACAACAGCATACCATACTGTGGCTTTATATCAACCACTGTTATGCTCATTTTGTATGTCTTTTCTGGATATGCTGCCAGTGTGAAGTCCACATCCTTCATGATTCCAATAACCGGCACTTCCCTAGCATCCATTGCATAGCACTTCCCACATGCCTTGTCTATTTTCAATCTAACTTGTTGCATGATAGCTAAATGCATGATATTTGTTGATGCTCCTTAATCAAGTATACAATTCCTGATGACCTTTCCATTTATAACTAGGGAGACATAGAATGGCTCTACTTGTGAAGGGCATTTTGTCATTGTCACCCCTAGATAAACCTCAGGAATCTCATCTTCATCAATACGCAGGGCTTGTTTCTTGCCCTGAGTGTCAACATTCTGTTCGGTCTGACAAGCTATTCCTGAAATTAAGGAGACTGTTTTATTTCTGAATTCTTCAACCTTCATCAACTCCATCAATGGAATGGAGATCTTCACCTAGGATAAAACTTGAGTTATGTCAAAGGGAGCACAATTTTGAATAACAGTCGTAGCTTGAGCCGTGATTTTGCCCTTATCCTGAGCTGATCCAGCTTTAATCTTAGCAGCCCTCTGACTATCGCCCTGGACCTGAAAATCCTTATTTTGATCCTCACTTTGGGGGATTTTTTTTTGGTCCTTGAGAATCATGACCTATTGTTTGCTTAAAGTTCTTCTTGTTATTGTTCCATTGCGTCTTTTGTGGTTCAGCCTTCTTATGATTATGCGTTGGCTGACTTACAAAAGTGCTTTCTGGTTGATGTGGATGGTCTTCCTGAGCTTTACCTCTAAGATTATAATTGCTTTTGACTTGGGCCACTGCTGTAGCTGTGAAAGCCCTAATTTCTTCATCAGAAGGCCTTCTCAAGTTATTCAGAAAAATACGTGAGTCCTGAGCATATGCATAGTTATCTTCATTATCTTCGTCGCAGGAAACCTACTGGCAGACCTGAAACCTATTATTTGTGCTCTCATTAGCTTCATAAGAAGAATGCTCCTTATTTGTGGACAGCATATTAACATTATCATCCTCCATACAATGTGGCTCATTACACTCATCATAGGCAACAAAATTATTATATAAAGACTGAGCAATCATACATTGCAACTGTGAGTGAGGCATTTGACATATTATGCACCATGGGGTGTCATCAACAACATTGACTGCTTTCTTCAAAGGATCAGGAGTCTCCTTAACATTTTGAACCCTTTGACTGGTATTGCTATGTGGGAGGATGGGTTTACCATTATGCCAATTAGTGTTATACGGCATATCATGCAATGATGGTCTCTTTTCTTGTCTCTCGTAAACCTGCCTGTCAGGACCTATTCCTTTTTCATTTTTTGCAAGTCTATAACTCATATCCTTAACAAAAGTTGTTAATTTATCTAATTTATCCTCAGATGTAGATGCATTACCTTGAGTATTTTGAGGCTTATTTGGATTCTGCAGAATCTTCACATCATCCCTTCTGTTTGTCTTACCTGATGCTTTCCTATTATTTTCAATATTTTTTGCAATCCTGAAAGCATCCCTGAGGCTATTTGGACCCTTATCTCTTAATCCATAGGTAGTTTTGGCATCAAAAGAATTTATGTACAACACTATGCACATTGGTTCATTAGGTCTCATATCATCTCTAATCTTCACGGCTTGCAAATATTCTAATTCAGCTCTTAAGCTTTTGATTTCTTCTGCTAATTGTTCATCTTTGGGCATAGAAGAGGACGGTCCCTTTCCATATTGGTCATCATCATCATCCCTTGGGGACTCAGTCTCTTCAAACCTGTCAAAGGGATCTAAGAAAGGGCGTTCCTAAAACACCTCTGATCTCACTCTCAAATTAACACCTTGTTGTCTTTCATATACATTCTGGATTTTAGCCTCAGTGTTTGAAAAATAAGGTATTGTCTGCTCTAAAGATCCTGGATTGTCTTGAATATTATCATTACTTCTGGGAGAACCCTCTTGACTGGCTTGAACAGTTCCTTTTTTCCTATACATCATTTTTCTGGGTAATTCTTCAGACAGAGGATTACGCAGGGATCTTCTCCCTTGCATACAAATTTTTACTTTACCGGTTGGGAGATTGTTCAAAGTCGCCACCTACTATTAGGAATTATTTTTCACCAAGGTTTTTACACAAAGTAGTCCCCAATAGAGTCACCAAATCTGTTAGTGCTCAATCTAACTAGATATTTCCCAGTTATCCCTACAAGGTAGCCATCATTGATCAATAGGATTTCCGGGCCAGGGGCCAACAGTATAGGAGATAGACTCTATAGATATCTCCTCTTCTTCTTTAGGCTCTGTAAAACCTAGGGGGTATTCCCTATTCAACATCCATAAGATATGCCTGTGGACGGGGGGGATGTTGATACAAAGCAGATAAATCCTCCTTTATGTAGACCAAAACTGTGAAATAAGTGCAAAGGGGCTAGCTTTGGGCCTATGTTCAGTTGTGAGACAAAGGATTCTGATCCTAAAACTACTTCTAAGGTCCTAATGATTTGGATTTGAAGTTTAGAGTTCGATTTTGTATTTGGATGCAAAACTAGGACTTGGGGTGTAACCTCAATACAAGACTAGATTGGTGCCCATCTAGGGGTTGGAGTCAGTAGACATACACATGTGAATGTACACATAAATATATACCAATGACTAGATTTCAAGGGGGTTTGTTTAGCACCTACCTTACAGATACTTCCCAAAAACTAGGTGCTTAGTCATTCATACTTAATGGTATCCCTGCTACAACATACTTTCTCAATGATTAACCTGAAACATTTAATTTGTTCCTTGAACAAAGGTAGGAGGTTAAACATTCAATACAGAAAAACTATATTCCTGAATCTTAAACAACCCTTAGCTATCTTGATTCAAAAGAAAACATGCCCACAGCTTGGATACAAATGATTAAACACATGCAACAGAGCATTTCTCATATAAAACAACATGAAACCAATGAATTTATGCATAGAACATACAACATGAGATTCATAAACTCACAAAGTACCAAAACAGAGTCACCAATGAAGTAGTATTTTATCATAGCACCCAAAATTTGTCCAGTTTTTCAACAACCTTGAAAATGAGTCACACAGCTTGCCATATACAGTAAGGAAGGTGCACTCAACATTAAAAGTACATGGTTGACTCAAAATTCACCAGATACAGTGCATCATGAGAAATGGCACTCCAACATTGAATGCAGCAGGTGGGAGAAGAGGCAGGGAGTGGTTGGACTCGAGCCCTGTGCCGCCGCCTCAGGATTCACATCTTTAATCGGATACATGAGCCATCCATGCCTTCACCCATACCCTGTAACATTTGCCATTAAGGACATACCAACCTGCAGCTTTGGGAATGCAGTGGACATTGCACCTTAGAAATTTTCCTACCAAGAAATATGACCTTGATTTTTCAAATCATGTGGGAACTAATTATCCCACATTCACCCCGCAATGACCTCCTCAACACTTTATAAACTAGGCCGTGAGCATATATGATGTTGGTGATTTTGCTCCCAACGACGCTAGTTTAGACCTCATCATGATATCTCCTCATCCACACTGATATTGCCTCCTACATGATAATCCTCCTGCATGATACCCCGATATGAAATATCACCCCCATTGGCGTAACCTGCTAATGCATCGGAGGAAGATCCTCCTCAACATATTCATGTTCATGATCACATTCATATCCTCATCTATCAGGGGGATCTTTGTAAGATGATCCATATTAAAAATATGACCCCCTCCTCTAGAATATCAGGCTAGATTGAAAATTTCAACTATGACCCCATCGGACTTAGATGACGTCATTGTCATGTTGCATTGGGGTGATATTCGGCAGCAAGGGTGATATTCGTAAGATCACCGGATATTTAAAAAAATGACCCCCCTACAGAATATCAGGGTGATGGAACATGACGATATCACCCCTCACAAGAAAATCAGGTTGAACTGTAGCTTTGTTATAACATTGGGGTGATCCTTGAATATGACTGATATTTGGAACATCACCCCCCCCCCCCCCCCCGAGAAAATCAGGCTGATATCTGGAAATATGATGACCCAGAATTTTTTGGATTTTTTGGGAAGGTGCTTGCATATTTAAATGCTTGAAACCTAATTGCTTATGCAGGCACTAACAAAGGTGATGGTAGAAGAATATGTTATGATATGGTTTATAGGTTTTATCTCTTTGTCTTATGGATTCTTCCTCAAGGTTCACATTCATATGATTTGGGAGATTTATGGTGACATGTTGTGAGAGAGTATGTAGCCGTTTGTGTTGCATGTGTGGATCATTGTGATTGTTCTTAGTACTACATAGTTTTGTTAATTTTTACGCCTTGGTTTTAGTGTTGATTTTTAGACTTGATATGCCTTGATCTATTTTCAGATTTGACATTACCCATGCAGTGGCAGTTCCTAGATATGTATGTGCTTCATTGATAGTTTTTATATAGGGAGATTTTGATTGTTGCATATGGGTTGGATATGTTGTCGGCATGCGTTTACTAATGTTGATTATACCTAGGAGGTATGGATGTATTAGCATATGTCGTGGATGCTATTTTTTATCATGTGGGTTTTTTATCTTTGAGAATAGCTTGGAGTCTTTGTTATCACATTGGATTTGATGCTTGTGTTCTTTGGATTGGTGTATCTTCACCTTGGCATGTTCCTTTTCTTCCATAGGTGGCAAGCTGAAAGATGATAGGAGTTTTTTCCTAAGATGGTGGTCACATTGGTTTTATTGTAGGTATCTTGATGGAGCACGATAGCATGTTGGAGGTTCATATGGTTTCATGTATGGCCTTATGATGATGTATTTCATTGGTTGACCCTTATGCAATGTATACAACAAGTGGGAGAATGTTAGGAAAAGGTGTGTTGTATACCTTGCATAATATTGATATATTTTATTTATGTAAAATAAATATTTATTTGTGGTGTATCTTAATTGATGTGTTTAACCACATTAGATATTAATTGGGTGCCACTTGTAAGAGTTGTATGTAACATTGGGTTAGTTATTTTATGTTTATGTTGTATGTAACACATGGACTGCCAACCCACCAACTGCCCATCCTTGATTATATCTTTGAAGTCTCTAATCCATTTAAGATACTAGCTCTTGGCAGAGGAACATTGAATGAGGACCAACGGTTTACCATCCCAAGACAAATTCCACCATAGAGATCTGAAACCCAATATTTTGTTGTCATTTTGGTTCCAAATAGGGCAATCAATTAGGAGTTCTCTAGAAATTTCCCATGCCTTCCAAAGGATTTTGAAAACATTATAACCACCAGGGGAGACAATAAGTATGCCATATAAAATATCATGTTTGTGGAGATAACCCCAATGTTTGGCTTTCTTGGGAACAACTTGACTGATGATGTTTTTGATCAAGACCTTCCAAGGCTCCTCCCTAACTAAGGATTTCACAATCCATTTGATAGCAAGGGTAATACCTTGAGTTCTCAAGTCCTTCAATCCCAACCCACCAATTTCTTTATCTTTACAGCACCAATCCCATTTTACCGCCACTCTTTTCCTATTATTTTTCTCATCAGACCAAAGGATTTTCCTAATATACTTCTGGATCTCATTAAAATGACACTTGTTGAAGATCTAGGTAGAAGAGTAATATATACTATAGGAAGATAATATCTTTTGACAAATTTGCATCCTTCCTGCTAAAGAAAGGAATTGCTTATTTCATTTCAACAACTTTTTTTCAATTTTGTCATGAATCCAAACCCACATATGTTTTAGGGAGGGAGAAATAGAAAAAGGTATGCCCAAATACCTAACCTGCAAATTAGGTCCTCCCCACTAAATGTTATATTTATTGAACCAAGGAGGAGAATTAGACTAGCTAAACATATGTGATTTGTTCACAAAAATATTGGCTCCTAAAGCCATGGAAAAATGTATAACTTTCTCAATAATTGATCAAAATTTTCTTTTTCCAGCTCAACAAAAATTGTTGTGTCATCAGTAAATTGTATGTTCATCAATTTTGCCCCATTTGGGAGCACCAAACCTTTGAGATTTCCACCACCAAAGGAAGACCTAAGGAGGTAAGAAAGAGCATCATTAGCAATCACAAAATGTGTAGGGGATAGGGAACACCCCTGCCTAATGGATCTTTTCAAATAAATGGGACCAGAAAGAGATTCATTCACATCTATCTAAGTAACCACATCATTGAATAAGACCTTGATCATATCACACTATTTCTTTGTAAATCCAAATGCCTTAATAAGCATGAATATAAAGGACCATTCCACTCTGTCATAGGCTTTCTCAAAGTTTAAAAGAAACATACCTACATTTTGTTTAGAGACATTAGTCCACTATAAGGCCTCCCAACTTGTAATGAGATTCTGTAGAATATACCTTCTTTTTATAAATCTTGTCTGAGTAGAACTAATGAATTTAGGAAGGATGTTTATGTTGGCAAGAGACACTGCTAGGCATGTTAGGTGTTGTCATTGATGGTAACTAAATATATCTTACACATCCACATTACATCAGTGGATCATACCGGAAGTCAAATTGCAGATTTGTCTAAGTCTGGATAGACAGGAACATAGCATATGATAGGGTTCAGCATCTTGGTCCGCAATTCTCCACAAGTAATCATATTGTGTTGTGGATCTAAGGGAGTGTTAAGGGATGTTAGGGCTGCCTAAATCCAATATCTTAGCCTCTAGTGATGAAAGGATTGTAAGTTACAAGTATCTGAGTATCAAGTTTTGGTTAGATAGTTCAATCCGGTGAAGAACAGGTCGACTTGGTGTTTGATCATTGTGCGGATTAAGAAAGTTGTTGGTTGAGTAATTTGTGAGATCTAGTGGTACTGGATGACATGTAAGGTAACTTGGATACATAGGTTTTGGTCTGCATTGATATTTGTTCATGGATTCAGCTGACAAAATAGTGATCTTGAAAAAGCTTGTAAGTTTTCTTGAGGCCGACTGCAGTTGATGAAATCTCATGTTGCGGATATATATAGTCAATGGATTCAAGCATTTTAGTGTGTGAGGGAGTGAATATGATGTGAGAGGTGCAAAGTGTAGTAGTAACAAGTGTGAAGCAAGAGATTAAGGCATCAAATCATGGCAGAACAGTGAGACAGGGAAGAAAGAGATGAAGTGTGTGAAGTTAGTGTATTGAGCCTAACCGGAACTGTAATCCTGCATTGCTAGATGCTATTCTTTAGTTCAACAATTCAGTGAACTCTTTGTAATCAATTTTGTAGGTAGTGTGCCTGAAGGCATGTGCCTTCCCATTTGTAATACTTTTAATAGAGTATAATATTTTATGGGTTAACCCCCACCGTGGTTTTTCCCTTAACTGGGTTTCCACGTAAAAATCCTGGTGTTCATGTGTGATGATCTTGTTTTTACTGCTCTTATATTCTTATTTCTTTCTCTTAAATGTATGTGGTAAATTAATAAAGGAACAAAGTAATAAGTTTTGCAGAACACTGATTCACCCCCCCTTCTCAGTGTTCCTTAATTTTAATAATTGGTATCAGAGCCTGGTTCCTGGTGCAGGAGCACCTACCTAACAGCTGGCCTTCATGAGGCAGTTAGTAGTTTAGGTCTTGTTTGTGTTTCCAAGAAGGTCTGTTAGACCAATTGCATGTAATAAGGTCATGCTGATCATGATAAGATCATGCTGACCGGGCTTTTGCTATTTTTAGCTAGTTAGTTATAACAGCTGTCATGATGTATGTTCGGTGGGATCTCCCAGCCGCCTGGTGAGTTCCCAGCCGCTTGGAGTCGGGTCAGTAGTACTCGTAGGGAAAGTCTTTATAAGCATGAGATCGGTTGATGTTGGACAGACGAACAGATATCATCGATCGAGCTTGAGTGAGACTGAGAGAGAGATTGATCATATTGTATTGCATCTTTGAAATCAATAAAGTGATCCTGTTTTGTGTTCTTGCTCTGGTTGGATTCCTTTCTGTAATTGATCTGCTGGTTTGAGTGGTTTCATGGATTTGCTGATCCATTCCACCGGTTGATCCCTCTGATCGGTGGAATGGTAATGTACAGTAGGTTAGATTGTAGTTTGTGTTTTGTCTGCATGCAGGTGTGCAGGATCGCGACTGAAAGATGTTGAGAAGCCTAGCATCCTCATGTGCTAGGTCAAACTGATAAGACAGAGTGTCGAAGATCGCCCTGAGGTTGGATCGGGTTATCCCTGGAGGATCGGCAAAGTGAGATTTCGCTGAGTGAAGAAGTTCGTGAAGACGGCATCATCAGGATATTTTGGTGAATATCCTGCAGATAGTTCGGACATCGTCATCCGGATAAGTGGAGGAAATCAGCATGATGTTGTCGATTGCATGAAGTGCAAGTGCGTCGGGGTGATCATCATCATCTGGAGAAGCCGAGGAGGAGTGCATCGGCATCAGGAAGAAGATCGGGTCATGAAACTGTTGGAGTTTTCATGTTACGAGTGCATCAGGATGTTTAGGGCGGACATATACTAAGTGTATGTATCGGCATCAGGATCATCATATCGGGAGTGCCAACATCCGCGTATCGCGAGTAGATGCGGGAGAGAAAGTTTGGATTTTTGACTAAGTGTTAAAGAGGTCATCAGGATATTGGGTGACGTCATCGTCATCAGGATATGACGTCATCGTCATCAGGATATTGAGATATCCCCCTTATGCGAGTTTATCCTGCCGTCGTCAAGTGCTAAGGTATCGGCGGAAGTCCGTAGCAGAAAGTGTGAAGCATCATCAGGAGGTTTCGAGGGAACCGGATAAAGTAGATCATGATGATGACGATAGTGTTTGGAGCCCGATGAACAGTGCAACAGGAGGATGTTTGCGCCCGCTGAATATCATGATGATGATAGGCGACTCAACATCTTTCAGTCGCGATCCTGCACACCTGCATGCAGACAAAACACAAACTACAATCTAACCTACTGTACATTACCATTCCACCGATCAGAGGGATCAACCGGTGGAATGGATCAGCAAATCCATGAAACCACTCAAACCAGCAGATCGATTACACAAAGGAATCCAACCAGAGCAAGAACACAAAACAGGATCACTTTATTGATTTCAAAGATGCAATACAATATGATCAATCTCTCTCTCAGTCTCACTCAAGCTCGATCGATGATATCTGTTCGTCTGTCCAACATCAACCGATCTCATGCTTATAAAGACTTTCCCTACGAGTACTACTGACCCGACTCCAAGCGGCTGGGAACTCACCAGGCGGCTGGGAGATCCCACCGAACATACATCATGACAGCTGTTATAACTAACTAGCTAAAAATAGCAAAAGCCCGGTCAGCATGATCTTATCATGATCAGCATGACCTTATTACATGCAATTGGTCTAACAGACCTTCTTGGAAACACAAACAAGACCTAAACTACTAACTGCCTCATGAAGGCCAGCTGTTAGGTAGGTGCTCCTGCACCAGTTCCTTGGAAGAAGTTTAATAGCTTGAGGAAGATCTGGGAAAGTATTTCAATGGGTTCATTCAGGTATTTTGATGGCATCAATGAACAACTACAAGTTGCTTTAGAAGATCTTCATCAGTCCAGATCAGAAATCAAGGAACTGAAAGAGAACCTTAAAGATGCTGAGGATTTCATTCAAACCTTAAAAGGGCAACTGAGCAAATCTATGGAAAAGAGAAAGGAGCTGATTTAGAGGTTAGCAAACCAGAATGAAGATAATGACATGGATGAGGCTCTAAAGGAGAAGACAAGAGAATGTTAGAAACTAGAAAAAGAAGTTGTCCTAAGACATGAGATGGAATCCAGAGTGATGAGGCAAACCAAGGAAATTGAGGAAAGGAAGAAGACTGAAGAAAACTTGAATCAATCTCTGAAAAAAAGAATAGAAGAATGCTATAGATAGGACAGAATAATTGCCCATCTAGAGTTTGATCTATAAGAAAATAGAGATAATAAGGAACAGCTTGAAAGGCAAATTGTCATTCTCAAACATGACCTAGAAGTTGCAAATGAATACAAGGAGAAGTTCAAGATAAGCTCAGCGAAACTTGAGGTGCTCCTTGATAGTTAGAAGAGGGCAGATGATAAGCATGGTCTGGGATATGAGAAAGGTAAAAGCTCTGGATCCAGGAATCAGAGAAACAGACCTAGAAGACCTCCCGTCAGACAACCTAATGCTCAAAAGTATCCATCTTTCAATGGAAATTGTTTCAAGTGCAACAGATTTGGTCATAGAGCTACTCAGTACAAAAGTAGAGTGAATCAAGGTGGTCCATCCTTCTCCAGTCATTGCTTTTATTGTAAAAGATATGGTCATAGATCCAATGAATGCAAAAGTATGATAATGAATAACTCTAACAACAGCTTAGAAATGTCAATTCTTTCAATGGCAAATGTTTTGCATGTAATAGATTTGGACACATGGCTAACTAATGCAGATCAAGAGGGTATCAAGAAAATTGGCAAAGAAATGTTGTGTGCTTTAACTGCAACAGATCCGGTCATATTGCAAGATTCTGCAGAAGAAGGAATAATGATAGAAAAGGTCTGATAAACAGAAACCAGAATATGAAGAGATAGGACAAAGGCAAGGGCAAAGTAGATGTGAATGAAGTCCAGAATGAAATGAATAAGACATGGGTAAAGAAAGGTGAAATAAATAATGGTAATGGATCCACACCAGAATCCGGTGCTAATAATTCCTCTGAGAATTGAAACAGGAGCTCTAGCTCAGGGGGAACTGCATTGAAAATATAATTCCCCATGCCAGTTAGTGGGTGCCTAAATTTGGCATGATGAATGAAGGTATAGAAGCCTATTGCAGATCTGTTGAAGCAAATTTCGGAAAGAAAATGGGTGATGTGGCAAATTGTAGAGCAATCTATGAGAAACTGTGTCAAGAAACAAGGTATCCAGAAAAGTTAGGGTAAAGAATTTATTACAATGGAAAATTAGGTTTTACAGAGCCTAAAAGGTCTTTTACATAGCATTTGAATCACTTTGCATTTGAGGAGAATAGGGAGAAGAGCGCCTGAGCTGAGATTTCAAGATTTGAAGTGCAAAAAGCAAATTTGATATCCAACCCTAATTCTATGGAGAAAAAGGTATTTTCTTACAAAGCTCTAAACTTGTGATCTTTCAAAATGGATACACCTCTAGTTGTGAATATCACTGAGTGACTTAGACCAAAGTTTAAGAAGCATCCTTTCAAGTCCACTGTAGTTGATTCGATGGGAGCATTCTCTGACGTTCCATATGGAGTTCTTCACACAGAGGATGTTAGGGCTTATATTCACGCGCCTCTAGAAGAGCATAACAACTTAAGATTTGCTGAATTATTTCTTAATCACTTAACAGATGATAATTTGGAACTCAAACCGAAGTATAAAATACTAGAAGATAAGAAATTTTTGCAATTTGCTGAGTTTTCGATATTCTTAGAAGACGAATGGGTTTGGTATATCTTGAACCGTATCCATGATGAATTTATACGGCTAAGCCATCCATTTTAGATCACAAAAGATGTAGTAAGGGTAGTTACAAGGTTGAATTCAACTGGCACTCTGCCTCAGTTGAAGGCTGTGAAGAATCAAGTAGTCACAGAGGCAACCAAATCAAAATTTGATAAGAGAGCTATGACTATAAATGATATAGAGGATGATGGGATCAGATTCACATCCATGGTGATTGGATATAAGATATATCACTCAAGCAGAGAAAACTCAGTATCTAGAACAACCATCTATACTGCATATCAGATGGTAAAAGAAGATGTAGACTATGATCTCTGTGAACTATTGCAGAACTTGCTTATGGAGAATTTAAGCAAAATAAAGAAGGACAAGAAGTACTCATTCAAATTTGGTACATTAATCATATGTCTCTCTTTTTATTTCTTGAGTGAGCTCCCTGGAAAGAAGAATGTGTATTGGTCTAATGACAAACCGGTAGCAATTTAAATTAGAAATTATTTGAGTAGTTTGGGCGACCTTGAGACACATAATTCTACACTTTGGGGATTCTTCAAGAATTTCTAGAATATGATGTAGGCTAGGGAAAGAATACCTAGTGCTATGGTTGAAAAATACAAGGACACCATTTGTTTTATGGTTATTGTTGATCAATGCTAGATGGAAGCAGTAGAGCCTAGAGTTGTGTGGATCATGCCCATGGGGTATGAAGTGGATGGACGTGTATTAGAATTGTATGCACAACATTTGTTGAGATATCCTAGGGATCCGACTAAAGAGAGATTTGGAACATATAAAGAGATCTCACAAAAATTGCATGCTAAATTCAAGGCTCCTACAATCAAGAGAATTGTGAGAAAAGAAGTTGAGCAATTCGCTGAGAAATTTGGCCTTACCAAGGAAGCTGTGAGACTACATAGGGAAAGGAGAGAGAAAGATGAGAAGGAGAAACATGACAGGGATCAGGAAAGTGTTCTGGTAGAATCCTCTTCCAAATCAAGGACTACTAGGAGTTCTGATACAACCTCCGATGTATCACCTTCTCATGCTACAGAGAAATTCAAAGAAAAACCTACCAGAAAAGAAGGAAAAGGAACAAAAGCAATGGGCAAGAGGACATATGTTAGTGTGAAGGAGGATGAAGAAGAAACTGATTCAGATGATGAGGTCAAAGAGTTGAAGGTCTCAGGCACTAAAGCTACCAAAGTGTCTAAGGAAAAGCCCTCAGGAAGCAAAAAGTCAAGCAAAAGGCATAAGTTAGAGGCTTATGTTGAGAAGCCTACCCTTTCTGTGGAAGACATCATTAAGTCAATCACTGTAGATGGAAACTTAAATCTAATGACTGAATTTTATGATTATTACAGTGATGTTGATAAGAGAGTCTTGGAGGAAGCAACTGTCAAATACTTGAATATCTACAATAAGACTTTACTTGAAATAATTTCTGAAATTCTAGAAAGTCTTGTAAAAATTCTAGAAATTAGAAAAGAAAATGCAAAAGCTAAAGATATTGAGCTTCAGGAGCATTTGCTAATAAAATTGTGTCCTCAAATTACTCTGGAGCAAATAGACCTGATATTCAAAGAAGTGAAAAAACACTTCAGGAGTAAGTTTAGAATGAATAAGCTCATGCTGGGTGAGACTGATAAAGTAGTTGAAGATACTCAGGAGATTCTTCTAAAAGCATTGAAAAAGTATAATTTTCCCACTGTTGAAGAAGAGTTGAAGGAAAATGAGCAGCAAATTGAGGAAGATAACTTCTCCATTTCGAAAGAAGAAATATTGAGTAAACAAGATAAAGAAATGATGAAGGAAGAAAATATTGATCATGCTCAAATTCCCCTAGACAAATCTACTAAAGAAAATATAGAGATGAATACAAAAGTAGATACTCCTGCTGAAGATGATTTTGTGAAGAATAAAAAGCAAGAAGCAAAAGAGGTTAAGGACAAGGATGAACAAGAAGGAGAAACAACAAAGAACATTGAAGAGAAAAAGCAAGATGACAGTACCGGCAAGGATCTGAAAGATGGAGCTGCATCTTTGGCAAGAGACACTGCAGATGCAGTGAAGAAATTACTTGAGAAAGACAAGCTTGAGTTTGATGAACTGGAGCTGATTCAAGGACCTATCAATTTTGACTCTTTCCCCTCTACACAAGATGGAGTTCACATATGTGGCACAAGCAAAAACAAGAGAGAAGATTCTGAAGACTCACATTGAGGATAGTGAGTTGCTTGGTCTTGCCTCTGGAATTCTGGAAAAGATTATGCCAACCTTTCAAAAGGATTCATCCGATTCTCCTTCCAGTCAGTTGAAGAATTTGATAAACTCTGTAAGTACTCATTTTGAAACTTTTGAGAAGTCAACAGAAGTTAAAGTCTGAAATGAATTCAATGAAAAGAGATTTGTTGAAATAAAGAAAATAATTAGTTATGATAGATCAATGCTTGATACTAGTATAAAGAGTATTCAAAATGTCCTCTCTGAAGGTGCAAAGATTTAAGTTTTGCCTAAATCAGACTAAAGTTGTTGAAGATATTGAGAAGAAGATTAAGGACTTAGAGCTTAAATTGTTTAACATCTCTCAGTCCTATAGTCCTTTAATTGAGTCTGTAACAACTAAAGAATGTCAAGTAGTGAGTTTGCAAAATGAATTGAGCAATTTGGAGATAGAAAAGGTTAAAGTTTTGGGCAGATTGGATGAGCTTTTGGGACTGATTTCCCCTAATTTAAAGACTATGTATGATATATTGGTAGAATCCCAAACTGCTACTGCTACTTGTGATCCTACTGATCTTCAAAAGGTGGAATCACAGGCATTTTTGTTCAGTGGGCATATATCTATTTTGGACAACATAAATAAGAACTAGGATAGTGAGTTGACATGATTGAAAACCATTTTTGGTGATATCTTTTTACTGATGAACAAGGCTTAAGGATTGTGTGTTCATATGTGGGAGTATGTACATAGAGTTTTGGCATAAATTTTGGTATGCGGGTCTCAGCCTTTGCCATTGATGTCAAAGGGGGAGAGGAAAAGCAGTGAAAAATGAAGAATTCACCTAAGGGGGAGCATTGGAAATCACAAGTGTATATAGTAAGGGGGAGTTGTTCTAACACTTAGTCATTTTTCACTAAGTGTTGCCATCAATGCCAAAGGGGGAGATTGTTGGCAAGAGACACTGCTAGGAAAGTCAGGTGTTATCATTGATGTCAACTAAATCTATCTTACACATCTGCATTACATCAGCGGATCATACCGGAAGTCAGATTGTAGATTTGTCTAAGTTTGGATAGATAGGAATAGAGCATATGACATGGTTCATCATCTTGGTCCACAATTCTCCATAGGTAATCATATTTTGTTGTGGATCTAAGGGAGTGTTAAGGGATGTCAGGGCTACCTAAATCCAAGATCTCAGCCTCTGGTGATGAAAGGATTGTAAGTTACAAGCATCTGAGTATCAAGTTTTGGTTAGACAGTTCAGTCCAGTGAAGAACATGCTGACTTGGTGTTTGTCCATTGTGCGGATTAAGAAAAGTTGTTGGTTGAGTAATTTGTGAGATCTAGTGGTATTGGCCGGCATGTTGTAAGGAAAGCACAGGTGTAGAATACAGCTTCCCTAATGTCAATTCAAAGGGGATAATGTAGACAGGTACTGTTTAATTCAAATACACAGATGAACACACTAGAAAATATAGAATAAACATGCAAGGTAACAGAGAACAACACCAAATGTACGTGGAAAAACCCTTTTGGGTAAAAAACCCACCACCACAAGAGAGACAATCTTTATTTACAGTAAGCTTATAAAGATTACAATAAAGATACCAGCCTTCTCGCTCAGGTATCAATTCTTAAATCATACATATAGTTCACTTCCTCTGTACAATTACAAAATGAACAATTTGATCATATCTCATCATCAACAGCTGACGACCTCACCAAATCTGTATATACCACAGTCTTCAAGAGCAAAACTATTTGAACTTCTGCCCTAACTGTTCATTCCAACTGACTCAGCATTGCTGTCTTCCAACCTTCGCAATAACTGTTCGTATTCATGTGAGACCTTTAGTCCCACATTCACCAAGTCGAGTTTGATATCCAGGTTTATATATATCCGAACACTCTGTAAGACTATCGTCGGTAATTTTGTTGCTGACGATGCCAGTGTAAGCCTCATCGGAATAGCTCAAACCATCGGAGACCACTCCATCATTCACACTGATGGTTCCTTGTCCCACCGATGCCCAAGCCTTCATCCTTCATCGGAGTAATAGAAGACTGTGAGAGTAACTTCCACCGGCTTAGCCGATAGCCAACCTTATGCCGATAGACATATCACATCGGTATGACACATATCGATCAAGGAAGCTAGAGCATGTCAACCTGATAGAGCATGTCAGTCTGATAGCTAGCCCTTCATCAGTTTAACCTTGCAGATCAGCCAAAGACTCCTCACTCCTGCCGACACAGAAAGTCTACCCGATAGCTCACTATCGTCGGTGAGACCAAAGCGATCGGTGTAGCATTAACAAAGTCTGTCGATGCTCCAATGTGGCCGATGGCCAAGCAACTATCAGAGAGACACTAACCATCGGTAGGACAAAATAAGAGTTCACCGATAGTTCAAGTCTTGCCGATGAACAACAAATGTTGAACATGTACTTGCTATTGAGGTTACAAGTAGTAACTTGAGACATTAGGTCTCTTCAATCTCCCACTTGTCGAAGAGATTACTGCTACCTCTTAACCCTCATTCAATTACTGAGAATTATGGGCTCGAAGACCCATTTCATCTGAACACCATTTGAACTTGGTCATACTCACTGGTTTAGTCAAGGTATCTGCAACATTTTCCAAAGTATCAACCTTTTCCAGCTTTACCTTTTTGTCTTCCACCATATCATGAACAAAGTGATATTGGACATGAATATGTTTTGTGCTAGCATGAAAAGTAGGATTTTCTGCCAAACAAATAGCACTTTGACTGTCACAATGAATTTGTATCTGCCCTGCATCAAAACTAACATCAAAACACAACCTCTTCAACCAAATAGATTCTTGGCATGCACGAGTAGCTACCATGTACTCTGCCTCTATTGTGGACAAAGTGACTACAACCTGTCACTTGCTCATCCAACTGATAGCACCACCATTTAACGTGAATACATATCCACTGGTGGATCTTCTACTATCAATGTCCCTTGCCCAATCAGAATCAACATATCCATAAATGCTTATAGATTTCTAAGATCCAACTGAGTTTCCATGATAGCAAATAGCATAATCAGAAGTTCCCTTCAAATACCTCATGACTCTCTTCACAACATCCCAATGTGATTTGCTTGGATTTGCCATAAATCAGCTCAAAACTCCCACTGCCTGGGTAATGTCTGGTCTGGTACAGACCATTGTGTACATTAAACTACCAACAACACTTGCATAAGGCACTTTTTTCATGTCGTCAATTTCATTCGAAGATTCTGGACAATCTTCAACAGATAGTTTCGTTCCCTACAAAACTGGAACAACTAACTGTTTGCAATCAGACATATTAAATTTATTAAGAACATTGGTAATATACTTGCTTTGGCTGAGCCAAATCTTTCTATTAGATCTATCCCTTTTGATTTCCATTCCCAGAATGTACTTCGCTGCCCCCAGATTCGTCATTTCAAATTTCAAGGACAACTGAGATTTTAAATCTGAGATCATCCCCTTACCATTGCCAATGAATAACATGTCATCCACATATAGTGCAATTATAAGAATCTGATCACCATCAGTTTTATAGTAGATAACAATGATCAGATTTAGATCTCATATATCCCAAAGATAAAACATATGTATCAAATTTCTGATACCACATTCTGGGAGATTGCTTCAAGCCATAAAGAGACTTTTTAAGTTTACATACCAGATGTTCTTTACCTTTTACTACAAAATGCTTTGGCTGGGACATATAAATTTCTTCTTCAAGGTCCCCATGAAGAAATGTTGTCGTTACATCCATCTGCTCAATTTCAAAGTCATACGTTGTTGCAAGTGACAACAGAAATCTAATGGATGTCAGCTTAGCTATAGGAGAAAAGATTTCTCCATAATCTATACCTTCCTTTTGAGAATACCCCTTAGCAACCAGTCTTGCCTTGTACTTTTCAATACTACCATCTAGACCATATTTCTTTTTAAATACCCACTTATAGCCCACAGGTTTTCTACCTTCAAGCAAAGGCACTAGATCCCAGGTTCCATTTTTCTCCAATGATGACATTTCGTTATCCATGGCTTCCAACCAAGAATCTGAATCAGGTAAACTAATAGCTTCTTTCACAGTCCTAGGTTCATCAGTATCAGTAAGCAAAGCATAGGCACAACTTGAATCAAGTACTGAAAATTCATACCTATCTAGTTATCTTCTTTCACGTGTAGACTGCCTCAATGGCTGAGATGTAGGTTCAGATTCTTGCTCTGGATCTGAATCTTTGGAGTTACTCGAACTCACTTCTGAATCATCTACACTTGGTGCTTGTTGTTCCTCTTTTACAGGGGTCAGAGGAATAATAACAACACTCTTTTCTTTCTTTTCTTCTATCTTCTCCAGCTAAGGATCAATAACCAAAGGTTTCAGCTCTCTAAAAATTACATTCCTGCTGTAAATTACTTTTTCAGTTTCAGGATTCCAAAGTTTGTACCCTTTAACACAGACTCCATAGCCAATAAAGATACAATTGACTGCCTTGTAATCTAGCTTAGATCTTTTTACCTCAGGAATATGAGCATATGCCTCACAACCAAAGACACAAAGATGTCTTAGAGAGGGCTTCTTTCCTGACCATGCTTCCATAGGCATCTTATCAACCAATGTCGAAGTAGGAGAACGATTTAGCAAGTAACAAGCTGTAGCAACCGCCTCAACCCAGAACCTTTGTTCAAGGCCATCATAACTCAACATACTTCTTGCTTTCTCCATCAATGATCGATTCAACCTTTCAGCAACTCCATTTTGTTGTGGAGTATAAGGTGTAGTCTTATGCCTTTTTATTCCATGATCAAGACAAAATTTATCAAAATCTACATTGCAGTATTCACCACCGTTATCCGTTCTCAAAGATTTTATTTTTCTACCAGTCTGATTTTCCACAAGATTTTTAAAATCTTTAAACCGACTGAACACTCCTGATTTATTTTTCAAAAAATATATAAATTCCCTACTTGAATAATCATCAATAAATGATACGTAGTATCTTGATTTAGACAGAGAAGGAACATCAACTGGACCAAAAACATTAGAATGTACATAGTCCAGAACACCAGAAGATTTATGAGAACTAGAGTAAAAAGAAACACGGTTCTGTTTTCCATATATGCAATGTTCGCAAAAATCAAACTCCAGATTACAATCAATCAGCTCATCTACCAGGTTTTTGTTTTTCAAAGTTTTTAAACCTTTTTCACCTATGTGACCAAGTCTATGATGCCAGAGCATTATTTTCTCTGCAAGAAGTTTAACTTCCATAGAGTTTGCATCATGTGTTACAATAGTAGTTTTTTTAGATTTTACAGAGACATTATTACAGCACACTGGTTTAGCATCTAACCTATACAAAGTTCCAATGCATTCACCCTTTGCTAGTACAATAGAACCTCTAGTCATCTTACAGCCACCATTCACAAAAGTAACTTGCACTCCAACATCATTAATCTTACTAACAAAAAGTAAATTTCGAGCCAGACCTGGTATGTGTAATACTCCATTCATTCCCTTTATTCTTCTATCCTGGAACTGGATTCTAACTCTTCCTCAGCCAACAATTTCTAGTGTCGAATCACTTGCTAGGAACACCTTCCCGCCAGCATACGGTTCATACTTAGTGAACCATTCTCTGTGATATGTCATATGAAAAGATGCTTCTGAATCCACCAGCTATACATCTTTAGATGCAGGGGTTGCCAAGGCAGCAATGAAGGCACCAGCATCACTCTGAGAAGAATCAATGTCAGATAAGTTCTTCTTCTTTTTCTTCTCTTTGCAGTCTTTTCTGATGTGTCCTTTCTGCCTACAATTCCAGCACTTCACCTTTGATCAGACTTAGACTTCTTGTCCTTCTTCTTGTCTCTGTCCTTTGAACTACCTTGAACGGACAGGGCCTCTTTGGCCATCTCAGAAATTTCCTCCGCATCTCTTCAGATAACAGCAAGGCAACAACTTTTTCAGTTTTAAACGTGGTTGTTGTACTTCCAATAGCCATCACAAGATGATCCCATGAGTTGGGTAAGGAACACAACAGAAGCATACAGTGGTCCTCCTCTTCTATATTTACTCCTACAGAAGTCAACTGTGCAACAATCATATTAAATGAGTTCAGATGGTCTGCTACAGATGCTCCTTCATCCATCTTCAGAGAATACAACTTCTTTCTGAGGAAAAGTTTATTCACCAAGGACTTGCCCTGATAAATATCTCCCAACTTCTTCCACAAAGCATTTGCAGTCTTCTCCTCATGGACATTCAATAGAACAGAATCTGCTAAACTTAATCTTATTAGTCCTCTGGCTTTCCTATCTGCCAGGTCCTAGTCTTCTTGCTTCATGCTTGAAGGTTTAGTCCCAAACACAGCAACCTAAAGATCTCTGTCAACCAACACATCTTCAACCTTAAGCTTCCACAACTCAAAGTTTGTGCCATTAAACTTTTCAATGTCTATTTTTCCCGATGTACTTGCCATCTTATTTAACAAAATAGACCTCTACAAAACTCCCACTCATAGAACTAACACAAAAAACCCAACCTACCAACAAGGATAACACAACTGGCCAGGCTCTGATACCACTTGTAAGGAAAGCATAGGTGCGGAATACAGCTTCCCTAATGTCAATTCAAAGGGGATAATGTAGATAAGTAACATTTAATTCAAATGAACAGATGAACACACTAGAAAATATAGAATAAACATGCAAGATAACAAAGAACAACACCAGATGTACGTGGGAAAACCCTTTCGGGTAAAAAACCCACCACCACAAGAGAGACAATCTTTATTTACAGTAAGCTTAGAAAGATTACAATAAAGATACCAGCCTTCTCGCTCAGGTATCGATTCTTAAATCATACATACAGTTCACTTCCTCTGTACAATTATAGAATGAACAATTTGATCGTATCTCATCATCAACAACTGACGACCTCACCAAATCTGTATATACCACAATCTTCAATAGTAAAACCGTTTGAACTTCTACCCCAACTATTCGTTCCAACTAACTCAGCATCGCTATCTTCCAACCATCGCAATAACTATTCATATTCATGTGAGACCTTTAGTCCCACATTCACCAGGTCAAGTTTGATATCCAGGTTTATATATATCCGAACACTCTATAAGACTATCATCGACAATTTTATTGTCGACGATGCCAGTCTAAGCCTCATCGGAATAGTTTAAACCATCGAAGACCACTCCACCATTCACACCGATGGTTCCTTGTCCCACCGATGCCCAAGCCTTCATCCTTCATCGGAGTAACAGAAGACCGTCGAAGTAACTTCCATCGGCTCAGCCGATAGCCAACCTTATGCCGATAGACATATCACATCAGTATGACACATATCGATTGGGGAAGCTAGAGCATGTGAACCTGATAGAGCATGTCAGCCCGATAGAGCATGTTAGCCTGATAGCTAGCCCTTCATCGGTGTAACCTTGCAGATCGGCCAAAGACTCCTCACTCCCGCCAACACAGAAAGTCTACCCGATAGCTCACTACCATCGGTGAGACCAAAGCAATCAGTGTAGCATTAACAAAGTCTACCGATGCTCTAGTGTGGTTGATGGCCAAGCAACTATCAGAGAGACACTATCCATTGGTAGGACAAAACAAGAGTTCACCGACAGTTCAAGTCTTGCCGATGAATGACAAATGTTGAACATGTACTTGCTATTGAGGTTCCAAGTAGTAACTTGAGACATTAGGTCTCTTCACATGTAAGGTGACTTGGATACATAGGTTTTGGTCTGTATTGATATTTGTGTATGGATTCAGCTGATAGAATAATAATCTTGAAAAAGCTTGTCAGTTTTCTTGAGGCCGACTGCAGTTGATGAAATCTTATGTTGTGGATATATATAGTCGATGGATTCGAGCATGTTAGTGTGTGAGGGAATGAATATGATGTGAGAAGTGTGAAGTGTACCAGTAACAAGTGTGAATCAAGAGATTAAGGCATCGGATCATGGCAGAACAGTGAGATAGGGCAGAAAGAGATGAAGTGTGTGAAGTCAGTGTATAACCGGAACTGTAATCCTGCACTGTTAGATGCTATTCTTCAGTTCAACAATTTAGTGAACTCTTTATAATCAATTTTGTAGGTAGTGAGCCTCCTTTGAGAAGTGACCTTTGGGCAGTGTGCCCGAAGGCGTGTGCCCTCACATTTGTAATACTTTTAACAGAGTATAATATTTTGTGGGTTAACCCCCACCGTGGTTTTTTCCTTAACCGAGTTTCCATGTAAAAATCTTGGTGTTCATGTGTGATGATCTTGTTGTCACTGCTCTTATATTCTTATTTCTTTCTTTTAAATGTATGTGGTAAATTAATAAAGGAACAAAGTAATAAGTTTTGCAGAACACTGATTCACCCCCCTTCTTAGTGTTCCTTAATTTCAATAGTTTATTAATCTCAATGCTAACATCTTGGCTAGGATCTTGTAGGACATATTGAGGAGAGAAATTGGTTTCCAGCTCTTTATTAGACTTATGTCACCATCTTTTGGAATTAGTTTAATGATACCTCTATTTATTTCATTGCCTAATGAGCCCTACTCAAATTCCTCATTATAAACATGCCACAAATCTTCAGCTATCCAATCACAGTTATGCTTATAAAACTCAATAGACAGTTCGTCATGTCTACGGGACTTATCAATCCTAAATCATTTTATGGCATTCTTAATCTCCTCTATGCTAATGTCCATACCCAAAATGGAGGTATCCTACACAAACAACTTCTCTGGTATTAATCCTTTACAAATCTCTAGAGCCTCCTCACAAAATCTATTACTGTCTTCAGTAGAGAACAAAGACATAATTTTTTTAATTCCTCCTTAAAGTTCTAAGTATTAATAATATGGTCATTGTCAATCAAAATGGATCTAATCTCTTTATTTATGTTTTTTGTCTTAATATAATTAAAGAAAAATTTAGTGCCCTTATCCCTATTTTTCAACCAATTCATTTTGCCCTGATTTTCAACCCTTGATCTTTGAAAGTTTGAAGACATTTTAGTTTATGTTTAGTTTTAGCCAAGGAATCAAATAAAGAAGAATTAGCAGGATCCTCTTGAAGAATCCTCTCAACCTCACAAAACTTATTCTATAACTCATTCTTCATCTTTCTTCTGTTAAGAGCCAATTTCTTCCCAATAGTTTGGAAAAAAACTTTCCAACTCTTCACATTAATATTCCATCTATCTATATTACAAAGCTTCTTCAAGAGAACCTTGTTAATCTCCCTTAAAGTAAAAATACCATCATTACAGTCATTGTACTTAAGAAGCTTAGTGTTCGGTTTATACAAACCGTCCTTTATGAATTTATTAGTATTTTCATGTTTCTGAAAGATAATATTAGCTTCTATTGGATAGTGATTAGAGATTGTAAAAGGGTGAACTCTCACCAAATTATTTTTACCATTCTTATCACAACTGAAGAAATCTTTATTCACATATATTCTATCTAGTCTATAATAGATCCTCTTGCCAACCTTCTGAGAATTACACCATGTAAACCATTTATCATTATTTTCTCTTTTTTTTTCCATAAGGTCAAACAAATTCAACTTAATTTCATTATGTTCCAGAAAAAGAATTCATTACCTTTCCAACTCATGTTGTTTCCTCTAGTTTTGTCTTCCATCTGCTCAATCATGTTGAAGTCACCACTAATAATCCAAGGAACCCTAGGATGAGTTTCTAGCCATTTCCAGAGTTCAATTGTTTCTTTATAATCATTGGAAGCATAGATAACACATATACTAAATAAAAAACCATCTTTCTCTAATGTCACCCACACACCCCTTTTGCAATTAGAAAAATAACTCTCTTTGACAAACATAGACCATTTACTTCTCATCATTAAGGAAATACCCCCTGCCCTTATCATGCTTACTAACAAAAAGACTTGCCTCCTTCCATAATTTGTTTCAATAAAGAAACCCACTACCTTTACTTCTTGAAGAAAAATAAAATCATTTGATAGTTTGCTAAAGAATCTTCTAATAGCACACTTTTTGTCAGGGGACTCTAGTCCCCTGGAATTCCAACTTACATTTAAGACTCATTTATATTAGGGGCTTTGGCAGGACCCCTATTATTGTCATAGAGTCTATCAAAACATTTGGGCATTTTATCTTCCTTTCCTTTCTTTTTAATTTTCTGACCACCTTCCTCTTTGCTTAATTGTTTTCTCTTTCTTTTGTCTTCAACTTTGTTAAGAAGTTTGTCAATATCCATCATTATTTCTCCATCACTTAGAAGTGGAGAGGAATCCCCAATCTCTCTCTCATCTTGTTTCTCACAACATATATCACATGTAAAACTATTGTCTCCCCCATTTGATACTAACATTTCAGGGTCCTCAGCACAAGTTTTCATTGTATTCCTTTCCATGATATTTTCTCTAATCTTTTTCATAACAATTTCTTGTAAATTTTATTTATGTTGGACATGAATATCAATATCCTTTCCCTGATTACAATTAATCAGGTCAGATTTATCAATGTTTTCTTTTACATTGTTAATGTTTCTTAGTTCAACTAACTTTTTTTTCATGTTTTCAAGGTTTGCTTCTTTTTCATGTTAGGATCATAGCCAGGAGAGCCAAGGGAATCGGTTGCATCTACAATATTTTCCATAGGGTAAACTAGAGGAACATGATCCTCAACATTTATAGACTCTAGATTAGGGCATCTAGGAGGACAAATATTTTTTCTTTAAACTCTGGGTTAAAGTTGTTAAATCTTTTTCTAATTTTGGGATAATTTCATTTTTGATGTCCCTCTTGCTTGCAAAGAAAGTAAGCATTGAGTCCCTCAAGTAAACTGATATCATAGTATATAGTATCATTACCCATTTCAATTCTCAAGCTCCCCGAAATATCACTTCCAGGAGAAATTGAAACAAGTACTCTGGCATAAAGATGAGGAAGAGAGGACTTGGTTTTGTCCACCTGAAGTAATCTCCCTATAGGTTGAAGCAATTGTGGAATAAAATCCCACAATTGAGGTGGCAATTTTTTAACAATAACCCATTTAGGGGCAGAAGTCATCAAAATTTCATCATTTATCAGTTTTGGTGCCAAACAACAAGCTTAAACATTGTTTTGTCAACATTCCAATATTGTCTAGCTAGGGCACATTTTTGCATTCCATGATTTTTGAAAAAATAATAAACATACCCTTTTGAACCATTCTATTGAATGTCATATACAATCCCAATTTACTTCTCATAAAAAAATTTCCTCGAAGGCATGGCATCACTATCAATAGCAGCAAAGAAGATAGCAATACTTTTAAGTCTATTCTCTTCCCTCTCAATAGCAAGGCATATATCTTTATTTGTCTCAACAATGAGAACATCCAGGGTAGAAGGGGAACCCTTACTTTGTTGTCCACTTTGGGTTGGCAGACCTCTAATGTCTCCACCTTGCTCACCTCCGAGTCCCCCATATGTAGCTCCTTTCACCTCAAATATTGTTTGTTCTAAAACTTCCACTCTTTCTTCTCCGATCAATATTTCTCTGTAAGATTTTTTTATTTTGTTCAACTGTAATTTAGATATTACTTCTATCTTCATTCATAGATACAACTTCCCCATCATCCTTGGCTTCACATGGCTCTGTCAATACTCCTGGGCTACCAACCACCAGTACTTGCTTGGCAGACAAGGTGGGAATATAAAAACCTAATTCAAAAGTAACAATTGAAAATTTAAATTATTAACACCAAAAAATTATATTTCTACAATATCCTAACACCATAGAAAATAAAAAGCCATTAAAAACACCAACAAAACCTAGCAAAACAACACACAAAACTGACAAAAGAGAAATAAGGACAACTCAGATGTGGTGAAGAACACTACTCAGAGTCAATTTAAGAAGGCTTAGTTCCAGGATCTAAAATGGTGGGGAATTGTTCATCTTCCCCATCAACCATCGAACCCCTTCTCCCCCCAACTATCTCTAGAGATCAAATGTAGTAATTTTCTTGAAACTTTTTTTTTGCTCTAAAGTTCTTGAAAATCACATCTCTAGAATAAATAACTTTTTGGGTTGGAAGATTCCATGGCTTATAAACTTTTACATTCTCACCATATCCCACAAAGATGAATTTATGATCTTTTGGATCTAGTTTAGATCACTTTTCTTGAGGCACACGAACATAAGCCTCACAACCAAAGACCCTTAAATGTGAAATAGAAGGCTTCTTAACTATCCACACTTCATAAGTTGTTTGTTAATAAGAGATGAACAAGGAGATATATTAATCAAATAGAAAGCAATACTTATATTATATATCTATGCAAAAGCACCAATCCAATTACATACCACTCACTTTTCTTGAGGCACATGAACATAAGACTCACAACCAAAGACCATTAAATGTGAAATAGAAGGCTTCTTACTTATCCACACTTCATAAGTTATTTGTTAATAAGAGATTAACAAGGAGATCTATCAATCAAATAGAAAGCAGTACTTATAGCCTCTATCCAAAAGCTGAAATCCAATTACATAGCACTCAACATATTTCTAGCTCTTTCCATTAGAGTTCAATTCATTCTCTCTACAACCCCATTTTTTTGAGGTGTATATAGTGTAGTCTTCTGCTTAACAATACCTGCATGCTTATAGAACTCATCAAATTCCCTAGAGAAATATTCACCATCATTTTTAGATCTCAATACTTATTTTATATTCTATTTTCTTTTCAACTAAGGCCTTAAATTCCTTAAACTTAGTGAAAATTTAGATGTATCATGCATAAAATAAATTTGGGTGTATCTAGAAGTATCACCAATGAATGTAACATAAAACTAAACTTTTCTCATAGAACCCACATTCACTAGACCAAATACATATGAATGAATGATTTCCAATTATTTATTTGCTCTAAAGCTATTAATAGGAAATGAAGATCTATTCTTTTTACCAAATACACAGTGCTTATATAAATCTTTTTTACCAATAGAGTAATTAAAAAAATGTCAACCATGTTTTTTATTAATAATGGTCCTAAGGCCTTTTTCACTTATGTGACCCAAATGTTCATGCCACAATATACATGTATTTTTAGATCTTCCAGTTACATTGGCAGAGTTAGAAAATATGGAGGCATTTGGCCTAAACAAAGTCCCAACACAAGATCCTTTAGCTACCACCAAACTTCCTCTCACCAACCTGCAACTAAATTTGTCAAATGTCACATGCTTTCTAGAATCATTTGGATACAAAAAGTAAGTTTTTGTCAAGTCTTGAAATGTGTAAAACATTATCAAGAGATTTAATCCTCCCATCACTAAAACACAACTATACCTTTACCAACAATCCAATGGGTAGTGTTGTCACCAAGGAAAACCTCTCCTCCATCATAAGCCTTGTAAGAAAATAGCCACTCCTTTTGAGGAGTCATATGGTAGGAGCAACCTAAATCAATGAGAGCAGAAATAAATAAAGCATTAGTATCACCATCATCAAAAGATTTCTCTATGGAGGAATCAAAGGTTTTATTTTTGTTTCTACATTCCTCCTTCACATGCCCTCTCTTCCCATAGTTACAACACTTAACTCTACTCTTCCTTGGGGTTTTTGACCACCCCTTTGATTTGGATCTATCTTTATTTTTATCCCCTATGACCCACCTTTATCCTTGGGCCTTCCCTGAACATGGAGGGCATCCTTCAAGCTATCATTCATGGATTTTCTTCTCATCTCCTCCGAAAGCAAAGTAGCAATAAGACTATCCATTTTGATCTTTGCACCACCACTAATGACAGCAATTAAATTTTCCCAAGATTCAATAAAGAAAAAATTAATAAGATGCATTTATCTTCTTCTTCCAACTTAACATCTACAAAAACAAGCTAACTCAAAATTAAATTAAAAGCATTCAAATGATCTACAATTGAATCACCATCTTTCATTTTCAAAGAATATAATCATCTTTTAAGATACAATTTATTGATTAGAATTTTATTTTGATAATATCACCTATCCTTTTCAATAACTTGTATACAGTGGTATCCTCAGAGACATTCAAGAGGGTGAAATCTACAAGGCACAACTGAATGGTTCCTCATGCCTTCATATCCAAATTTTTCTAATCTTCATCAAACATTATATATGGCTTCTTGTCATTTGCAATTGGCACCCACTAATCTCTTTCCTCCAAAAGATCTTCCATCTTTAGCTTCCACATGTTGTACCCTATGCCATTGAGTTTCTCAATATTTGAATGAGAGGTAGAGACCATGGTTTTCAATCCTTCACTATAAAGTACCGAAATAAAAGTAAAAGTAAAAGTAAAATTAAAAGTAACTGCAATTACACTATCAGGGAAAAAGAGATTTACTAATAAATTGTCAAACACAAGATTTCATTCATTGAGATGGTATACAATAATGTTACAATTCATCATACTGAAGTACAGTTACAGAGCTCCATGAAATGATATGTACAAGTTTTAATAATGGCTTATTCACCTTACAAATCATTTTGGTTCAATGAAGTAATACATATGTCAACATATACAAGTAGAATCCAATACATAGATCAATCCTCGATCACCATCGACCATCTGGTCATCTGCTACGTCAAAGGACAAGAACATGGTTCAGGCACTTTTCTGCCCAACCACGAAGCTTACACTTCCTTGGTATTCTTCAGACTTGAAGAATACCAACCCTACACAAAGGGCCTAGCAACCTGTAAACAATTGGTAGGATGGAATTTGGTGCGTTCCTATTAACCTACATGCATCCTTAACTTGAATGCAATATCACATTAACAGGATATGGCAGAGAATAAAATAAAATAACTAGGCATAACAATCCATCTGTTTCAACGGTTCATTCATCTATTTCAATGTCAAATTTAACTTTGGCCAAAGTATGAAATCGTTTAATGGTGTGTATACCTTGAAAAAGAAGACCTACTTCTGTATTTTACCCATATTCAACACCCATCTTGGAAGGTAACTTTCCAAAAAAGTACAAAAGCATAGAAAAACAAAATAACCATTCTCTTTCCAAAACACATTTTATGACAAAATAATAACTCATTTCTTTCATGCAATAATGCATGAATAAATAATTTGTTTTCTGTTATGAATTCAACAGCTATTTGTTTTCACATGTACTTAGTTTTCTTAGCATATTACATAGTATAATTCATACGAGTATAATTGTTTTAGTTCATGATTTTGATTTGTTTTTTCGCTATTTTGCAAGGTAATATATAGAAATTTTCAGTCAAAGTAAAATGGATACTTTCAACATGTATGCTTTTAAGTATTGAGTATCTATATATATATATATATTTTGCAAGGTAATATATAGAAATTTTCAGTCAAAGTAAAATGGATACTTTCAACATGTATGCTTTTAAGTATTGAGTATATATATATATACTTGTATTAGCAGGATTCAACTCTATAAGAGAAGTAAAAGAAAAGATTCGTTGTTCCTTATCAGTTTCAAAATGTTAACTTGTTGTTCGCTATCAGTTTTAATGAAAATTTAGTCTAGTAGAAGTTCTCAAACACCCTTATAGCAAAGGGCTCATAAAAAGAGTTGTAACACTAAACTAAAATTAGTTCCCAAAGAGTTTAGACAATAGTATCTAGCTGCAACAGATGGACAACAATATAATTTTGCTAAAAAGAGTGTTTTATCAGCATGTCATTCTATTTCTGGGTAATTTACAGCAGTAGCAGTCATTTCACAAGAATATACAAAGTGTTTTCCTAAGAGGACTATAGGGTATTCATCATATGTATACATACATAGGTGTGTATGCATATATAAATATATATATATGCATGCATACCTGTGTATATCATAGGTACAATATACATAAGGTGTTGGAAACCAAATAAAATCAAGATCTGGTCCTTTTTATCATGCCCACACAGCAGTAAATTACCAGTATGCAATGAAAGACATGGATCTCTTTCAAGTTTTTTTGAATGAAGGTTTAAGATTCGGAGAGAGAGATCATGGGTCGTAGCCCCTGCTGGCTGTGACAGGCATGGGAAGGCCTAAATGGCCTCCCACAACCCCTATAGAAGGAGATGTGGCTTGCCTTTTAGGCAACACCATAGTCTCTGCAAATAATTTATAGACTTTTTAAAAACAAAAATGACTTTCCTCTGCCCTAAATATCATTCAAGCAACAGATTTGCATGTTTATAAGTTTTTCAATCACCAAGAACAAACACAAATCTCTCAGCATCTTTCGTATATTGCCAATTTATAATGAAAGCTAACGCAATTTAAAGGAACCTATTTTAAGCTTGAAAATCCCTTCAAGCCTGGCTAACCTCAAAACTCTAGCACCCTTCTTTCTTTGTATCTTGCATGTTGTTGGCAAGAGACACTATATGGATTCATGATTGTTGTCATTGATGGCAACAAAGTTCATCCCACACATCCGCAAGACATGGTGTGTCTCTACCGGAAGTCAAAATGAAGATTGTTGAGGTCCAATAAACAAGAATAGAGCTTGTGGCAAGGTCCGACAGATAGGTCCGGATCTCTCAGAGGAAGTATCTTGGTGTAGTGCAGATTTGGGGAAGTCAAGAGGACTACCTTGAGTGGTATATTCCAAGGATTTAGCCTCCGGTGATAGATGAGGAAAAAGATATGAATAGTTGAGTATCGGATTCCTGAGTGACAGTGTGAACAGAGGAAGAACTGACTGACAGAACATTAGACTACTTTCGGGATGTGTTACTGATGGTGTTAAAGGTTATGAAAGCATGAATCATGTTTGGCCAACATGATTAATGATTTCTACAAGTATATGATTGATCCACATTACTTGATGTGTAAGGATTCAGCCGACAAAACAGAGTTTGTGAGAAGATTGACTGTTCCGGGTGCCGACTAGAAAGATAATGAAATCACTTGTACGGATATATATATAGGATGGATTTAGTTATGAGAAGAGTAGTGGTGATATGTGATATGCGAATAAAAGTAGAGCAGAGTAGAAGTAGTAAGGAAGGTCCGGTATGTGAAAGGAAAGCAGCATAAGAGAAGAGGAAAGATGAAGTGCAGCAGATTAGTGTACTGAGCCTAATTAGAACTGAACTCTAGCATATGTGGATGCTTCCAATCAGTTCAAGTATTGTATAACATTCTTTTGTAGACAGTGTGTCTCCTTGTAGGCAGTGTGCCTCCTTTGTGAGCAGTGTGCTCGGGCAGTGAGCCCTAATTAGCAAGTGCCATTTTGTATTTTCGTATTCTTCTAACAGAGAATAATCTTTGGGTTAATCACCTCGTGGTTTTCTCCCTTAACAAGGTTTCCACGTCAAAAATACTGTGTCATGTGTTTTTCCATTTCATGGTAATGTTTGCTTATTTGAATTAATGTTGCATTGATTAATAAGAAAGTTCAGAAAGAAGAAATAATTAGGATAACTAATTCAGCCCCCCCTTCTCAGTTATCAACAATTGGTATCAAAGCTAAGTTCCTCCTAACAGAGTCTAACAACTCGAGGAAGATCTGGGAGTCCAAATGGATGCATATGGTTTAAGGGAGCAACTCAAGACTGCTCTTGAGGATCTTGAACAGTCAAACTCTGAAGTCAATGAACTAAAGGAAAGACTCAAACAGGTTGATGATTTCATGAGAGAACTAAAAAACAAATTAAGTCTCTCTATGAAAAAGAGAAAAGAGCTGCTTCAGCAATTAGCAAGACAAGGTGAAGAAAATAATGCAAATAAAGAACTGACTGAGAAAACCAAGTTATGTGAAAAGTTATCAAAAGAAATCATTATGGTAAGACATGAAATGGAATCAGGAGTTATAAAGTTTACCCAAGAAGTTGAAGAGAAAATAAAAATTGAAGATAATCTAAGACAATCTCTCAAGGAGAAATCAGAAGATTGCCACCAGATGGATAGAATTATCAGACATCTTGAATCTGATCTTGAAGATGCTAAAGATAATGAAGAAAAACTTGAGGATCAAATTGTCTCTCTAAAAAGGGATCTTCAAACAACAAATGAGTATAAAGAGAAATTCAAGATAAGTTCTGCTCAACTTGAAGTTCTTCTTGGAAGTCAAAAGAAGGTAGATGACAAATGTGGTTTGGGATATGAGAAAGGAGAAAGCTCTGGATCCGGTCAGAAGAATTTTGGATCAGAAAATCCAAGGAACAGGCCTAGAAGACCTCCGGTAAGACAGCCCAATGCTCAAAGATATCCATCCTTGAATGGATACTGCCATAGCTGCAATCACTTTGGTCACAAAGCTAATCAGTGTAGAAAGAGAATGAATCAGACTAATTTATCCTTCTCCGGACAGTGTTTTAACTGCAAAAGGTATGGTCACAAGTCTCATGAATGCAGAAATATGCAAATGAACAAATCATTCAATGGTAGATGCTTTGCATGCAATAGAGTAGGTCATATGGCTAATCAATACAGATCAAGAGGATATCAGTCAAATATGCAAAGAAATGTTATTTGCCAAATCTATAATAGGTCCGGTCATAATGCAAAATTCTGTAGAAACAAGAATCAGGAGAAAAGAGGTCCGGTATATCATAATCAGAATCAAGATAAGGGTAAACAAAAGGTGAATGCAGATGAAGTTAGGAATGAGATGAACAAGATTTGGGTGAAGAAAAGTTTAGAGAATGTAGAGGTTGGATCTGCACCAGACTCTGGTGCTGATATTCCTTCCGAAAACTAAAAGGTGAGCTCTGGCTCAGGGGGAGACACAAAGAAAACCTTGTTCCCTCAGCCAGTTAAGTGGTGCCTGAAATTGGCACATGAGAAGCTACGGATCAAAGGGTTTCTAGAGAAACATGTAAAGAAGGTCAGGTAAAGATCTGAGAGATCCACAAGAAAATTTAAAAGGTTCAATTCCTTCAGAATTGGTCTGGTTAAGCAAGTCTTCCGATAAAAATAGTTTCTCATAAGATTGGCTCGGTATGAATCCAAATTGATATAGCTTGATCTGCGGATACATAAGATGATCAGAAGGACAAGTGGATATGATGATTCATTACTAACATCAATCACAAGGGAACCATAATGATCCAGATGAGTTTCTTCCTCCTTGAACAAGGAAAACCAGGCAAACCGGAATGAATTAGGTTCCACATTTATTGCAAGGTGAAAATTAGAGCTTCTTGGAATAAAAGAGTTCATTTGTCTGTCATTTACACACTTGTACACTCATATGCAAAGAAGGAAGAAAAGAAACTCTGTAAACAACTTCTCCCAAAAGATCAAGGAAACTCTTCATACAGCTCTATTCGGATTTCTTCGTGTGCCCTAACCTGCGTAAAAGGTATTTATCGTTCTTGATATCCTTCAGTAAGATTGTTTGATGATGGCTACTCTGAATATAGTAAAGATCTCTGATAGACCTCAGCCCTCATTTAAGAAACATCCATACAAATCCTTGGAGGTAGATACCCTAGGAGCATTCTCTAGTGTTCTGCATGGCGTTTTACACACAAAAGACATTAGGGTTTACATACATGCCAATATTGAAGAGTTTGGGGAATTCAAACTAAGAGACATCTATCACAAACAATTGATAGATGATGCTTTTGAGCTTAAACCAGAATATAAGGGCATCCAGGAAAAGCATTTTGATCAGTTCATTCATTTCCCCTGCTTTGAAGAAGATGAATGGTATGTTTTAAGTAGGGTGCATGATAACTTCCTTTGGCTAAATAGACCTTGCAAGATCACCAAGGAAGCAATTAGGGCAATAACTGGTTTACATTCCTCCAGAGGAATTCTTGTCCTCAAGTCTGTCAAAAACAACATTGTCACAGAGGCCACCAGATCAAAATTTGATAAGAGGGCAATGACCATTGAAGATATTACTGACCCGGATATCAAGTATGCATCTATGATAATAGGATACAAGATATATCATTCCAGTAGGGAGAATTTAGTATCTGGAACTGTAGTATACACGGCCTATGAGATGTTGAGAAAGAATGCAGATTATGATCTCTGTGAACTCCTCTTGAGCTAATTAATGGAAAACATACAGAAGATCAAGAAGGACAAAAAGAACTCCTTTAAATATGGAGGAATGATACTATGTTTGTTCTTCTACTTCATGAATGAGCTTCCCGGATCAAATGGATGGGTATGGGAAAATGACAAACCGGTAGCTATCCAGATCAGAGATTACTTACATGAACTTGGAGATGCAAAGGCAAGAAAAATAGCTCTGTGGGGATACTTTAAGAACTTTCAGAACATGATGCAAAGAAGAGAAAGGATTCCCCAGTCCCTTGTTGAGAAATACAAAGACACAGTTTGCTTTATGGTAGAGACTGATCAGTGCCTAATGGAGGCAATAGAACCAAGGACAGTCTAGATCATGCCCATGGGGTATGAAGTGGATGAATAGATTGTGGAGCTACATGTTCAACACATGCTGAGTTAGCCTAAAGATCCAAAGGCAGAAAGGTTTGGAACCTTTGAGGAGCTCAGTGTAAAGATCCATGTGGAACTCAGAGAACCAGAGATGAAAAGGAAGGTGAGAAAAGAAGTAGAACATATTGCACAAGGCCTTGGGATCTCAAAGGAGGCACTTGATGCCAACTGGGAAAAGAGACAAAAAGCTGATGAAGAGAAGAAAGAGGTAGAAAAAGGAAGCAAGAAAAGTGCTCTGGTACAAACTTCCACCTAGACCAGATCTTCAAAGAGACCAGCACCTGTCCCTGCTAAAAGCTCAAAACTGGAAGTCCAAGCATCCGGCAAAGGAGAGAAAAGGTCAAAGACAAAAGCCACAAGGGCTTATGCAAGTCAAAGAGATGAAGAAGAAACTGAATCAGATGAGGGGTAAATGAAATAAAGAAGCAGAAGAAGAAAGGATCCGGTAAGCCCTCCATAGGCCAAGACAAGGAAGAAATGGCAGAGGAATTTGTTGAAAAGCCCACCCTGTCCCTAGAAAGTGTAATCAAATCAATCACTGTGGATGGAAACCTTCAACCAATGGCTGAATTCTATGATGATTACAATGAGGCCGACCAAAAGATCCTGCAGGAAGCTATAATCAGGTATCTGAACATTTACAATAAAGCTTTTATTGAAATTATCTCTCTAATTCCTAAGAGTCTAGAGAAGGAGTTGGAAATGAGAAAGACCAATGCCATGGCAAAAGACCTTGAGATCCAGAAACAAATAGCTATTCAGCTATATCCTTCAATTGATCCCAAGCCAATGAACATGGTATTCAAAGACTGCAAGGATGAATTCAAGAGCAAAGCAAGGATGAATTAGCTTATGCTTGGTGAGACCGACAAGGTAGCCAAGGACACTGAAGAGATTCTCTGAAAAACCTTCAAAAGATTTAATCTTCCTATTATAGAGGACTTGGGTACTGATCCCTCCACTACAAATGTTGCAGAAGAAACTCCTGAGAAAATGTCAGAAGAGGTGGGCCCCAAACAGACTAACATTTCTCTTCTGGTTTCCCCTACAGTCTCCAGATCTAAAGGAGAAGAAAAATCACAGGAGAAAGAAGCAGAGGTAAAAGAAAAAGAAGATGACAGTGCTAAGCTTGCAGAAGGAGAGAAAACTCAAAGGGATAGCTCCAAGATTGCAAAAGAGAAGAAACATCTGTCTCCGGCAAGAGACACTGCACAAATAGTTCAAGAATTCTTGACAAAAGCCACTATAGAAATTGATGAACCGGACCTACTAAAAGGACCATTAGATTTTGACTCTTTGTCACCGTGCAAATAATGAAAATAGCCTCATTTGCAAATGAGAAAGTCAAAGAGAAACTACTGAAATCTCACATGGAAGACTGTGAGCTTACGGAGGTAGCATCCGAAGTGCTGGAAAAGATCATGCCATCTTTTCAGAAGGATCCCACAGCCTCCTCTTCCGGTAATCTCAAAACCTTAGTCAGCAGTGTTAGTACACATTTTGATTCTCTAGAAAAATCAGCTGAAGAAAAGGTCCGGAAGGAGTTTTTGGATAAAAGGTTCTCCAAGGTATAGGGTTTGATCATTAATGATAGGAGAAACATGAACATTGGGATAAAGAGCTTAGAAAATGCTCTTAAGGATGCAGGTGAAATATACAAATTTTGTATCTCCTGGTCCAAGGTAACAGTGAAGATTGAGAAGAAAATAAAAGAGCAAGAGGACAAACTACTAAGCTTGTCTCAAAGTTTTGATCCTCTTTCATCCTCCATAATAAATCAAGAATGTCAGACTATTGCAATCACAAATGCAATAAAGAATTTTGAGAAGGAAAGAAAGAACATAATTAACCAGATGAGTGAACTTAGAAGGATTATTATCCCTAAGTTAGAGGCCATGCATGAGGCCATAAGTGAAGCTCAAATCACAGCCCAGACAAATGATCTGACAGATCTAAAAAGGGCAGATGCATTTACATTCCTGTTGAGTGGGCATATCTCAATTTTGGACAGGATGAAGCAGAGTTGGGCAACAGAAGTTGTACAGTTGAAGAACACTTTTGCAGACATACTTAAGTATATTTAAGTACAACTTGTATATATATACTTATGTGGCTAAATATAGTTAAATTTTTGAAAATTTTGGTATGCAGACCCTACCCTTTACCATTGATGTCAAAGGGGGAGTGAGGAGCAGTGAAAAATGAGGAATCCAACTAAGGGGGAGCTCTGGAAAATGTATATAAAGACAAAGCATCAGCCAAGGGGGAGCATAGTGTAAACACTTAGTCATTTTTCACTAAGTGTTGCCATCAATGCCAAAGGAGGAGATTGTTGGCAAGAGACACTATATGGATTCATGATTGTTGTCATTGATGGCAACAAAGTTCATCCCACACATCCGCAGGACATGGTGTGTCTCTACCAGAAGTCAGAATGAAGATTGTTGAGGTCCGGTAAACAAGAACAGAGCTTGTGGCAAGGTCCGACAGACAGGTCTGGATCTCTTAGAGGAAGTATCTTGGTGCAGTGCAGATTTGGGGAAGTCAAGAGGATTACCTTGAGTGGTATATTCCAAGGATTTAGCCTCCGGTGATAGATGAGGAAAAAGATATGAATAGTTGAGTACCAGATTCCTGAGTGACAGTGTGAACAGAGGAAGAACTGACTGACAGAACATCAGACTACTTTCTGGATGTGTTACTGATGGTGTTAAAGGTTATGAAGGCATGAATCATGTTTGTCCGACATGATTAATGATTTCTACAAGTATATGATTGATCTGCATTACTTGATGTGTAAGGATTCAGCTAACAGAACAAAGTTTGTGAGAAGATTGACTGTTCCGGGTGCCGACTAGAAAGATAATGAAATCACTTGTGCGGATATATATAGGATGGATTTAGTTGTGAGAAGAGTAGTGGTGATATGTGATATGTGAATAAAAGCAGAGCAGAGTAGAAGTAGTAAGGAAGGTCTGGTATGTGAAAGGAAAGCAGCATAAGAGAAGAGGAAAGATGAAGTGTAGCAGATTAGTGTACTGAGCCTAACCGGAACTAAACTCCAACATATGTGGATGCTTCCAATCAGTTCAAGTATTGTATAACATTCTTTTGTAGACAGTGTGTCTCCTTGTAGGCAGTGTGCCTCCTTTGTGAGCAGTGTTCTCGTGCAGTGAGCCCTAATTGGCAAGTGCCATTTTGTATTTCCTTATTCTTCTAATAGAGAATAATCTTTGGGTTAATCACCTCATGGTTTTCTCCCTTAACAGGGTTTCCATGTCAAAAATACTGTGTCATGTGTTTTTCCATTTCATGGTAATGTTTGCTTATTTGAATTAATGTTGCATTGATTAATAAGAAAGTTCAGAAAGAAGAAATAAATAGGATAACTGATTCACCCCCCCCCCCTCTCAGTTATCAACACATGTTTTGTATTTTGCCTTTCCCTTCTTTTATTCTTTTTTAAATTCTATTTATGCCCCTCTTCTTTTTAGGGCATAATGTTTGTACCTTTCTTTACTTTTGTTTAACTTCAATTATACTCCCCTTTTCCCTTGGTTGCATCCATTCTCATGCAAAATTCTTTTTATTAACTTCAAACATTAATATGCAACACATGTCCATTTGAATATATATTTATCAATTATGAAACTCGTCCTTTATTTTTACATATACATGTGTGTGTGTGTGTACATAAATAATTTTAAAAAACTATTATATTCATACAAAAAGGATAAAGAGCTTTTCATAGTGAAATCAAGATGACATAAAATACAAGGTATACATGATTTAATTACCTTTAAATTTGAAAATAAATACTCATATAATCAATTTGGGTTCATTCATCCAACAAACCATACATATGAAGCATTTGCAAGGAAAGATAATAGTCAAATTCATTTATTCTTATACCAAGAATGTCAACCAGATAGTCAAACAATGGAAAAACAATTATGCAATATGATTTCTATGTGAGTGTGTGTGATAGGCACTAGACATAACCCATCTAATTGTTGACAAACAGCTAGGTCCCCTCTACCTGAAACATGTTCTTGCCTTCGACAATACCTGCAACCAATCCCACTCATTTTCTACAGTCAATAGGTTAGTTCCATAAAAACATAGGCAAAGTGACATAAAATAACTGAATCATAAGCCCGATAGTGTATCATCATCATATTTATTTAAAATCAGGCATCAAGTATAACTCAATAGTTTTCTATGCATTAAATGTAAATGAAATCAATCCCAAAAGTTTGAGACGTGACATCCTTCCCCACTTGGAAGAGACATTTTCTCAATATCTTATTACATCCTACAAAATCAATAAAGTATTTTACTAATACTACTAATGCATCAAATGTATCATCATCAAAGTATCATAGTATCTCTAATATGCATGGAGTAAAAGCAACTATACTAATTCCTCAAATGCAAAAATGATCTATCAATCTCTGTAGCATCCTCCCAAGTGGCATTGTCCACTGAATATTGGTCTCGTTGGACCTTATACTGCACTATGTCTCTATTACACAACTTAACATTGCGCTTCTCCAAGACTCGAATGGGCTCCACTAGGACCACTCTTGGATCTTGTACCTATAGGGCACGCCAATCAAGAATATGCAATGCATCGGGATGATAAGGTTTGAGTAAAGACACATGAAAAATATTATGGATTTTGGTGAGAACCAGCGGCAGAGCAAGTCTATATGCAACTGGATTGATCACTTCGACTATGTCAAAAGGTCCTACGAATCTAGGAGCGAGTTTGGATTCCTTGCCAAACATAATTGAACTCTTGTGAGGCTTGATTTTTAGAAAAACCTTGTCACCTACTTAGAATTGTCTGAAAGTTTTGTTTCTGTCTGCATAACTTTTCTGGTGATCCAAGGCTTGCTTTAATTTCTCTTTAATTAACCTCATTTGATCTTCCATTTCTTTTAACATATCGGGTCCAATCACTATTCTATCCTCAACCTTGTCCCAACTGATGGGTGTCTGACATTTACGCCCATAAAGAGCCTCGAATGGTGCCATTCCTAATGCAGGACCACTCCTATGAATTGCAAAAATGACCCAAGACAAGGAACATTGAATCCTGAGGTAGGGATCGGGTGCATGGCAAAGTGCATTGACAATAAGACAAATGTTTGGAAATATGTCAAAGAAGGGGCTAGGATATGGTTGAATGTATAGAAGTGCATGAAGTTGAAAGAAAATAAGAATGAATAAGAATTGATAAAAGAGCCAAATTTAACACAAGAGTGTGCCACATATCACTATGTAATATTGTTAAGACATTCATCAAAATGGACCCGAAACCAAGATAGTGGTCTCATGGAGGGCCTTCCTATAATATTTTAGTAAGGGGTGTTGATAATTTTTAGGAGCTTTCACAAGCAGATGGTCTTGTGGATTTTGTAGTAGCAAGCTTAAAACTTTAAGCTCCAAAATTTCAAAAAGTTGGTGCTCTCATAATTTTTTAGCAACAACAACCAATGTTACAAAAAAGTTGGTATGGATTATTGTATGCAAACTCTACCAATGGTAGATATTCTTCCCATTTATATCATTGATCTATATAGTACATCCTTAGAAGATCTTCCACTACTTGGTTGACTCTCTCTGTCTGACCATCTGATCAAGAATCATATGCCGTGCTAAAATTCAACTTAGTCCCCAAGGCTGCATTAAGCATGGTCCAAAACCTAGAAGTCATGCGAGTGTTGTGATATGAAATGATTGTCTCTGGCACTCCATGTAATTAAAATATCTCTTGAACAAACTTTTTAGTTAAGGGCAATGATCTGTCAAAGAGATTTTCAAGAATGAAATGGGCTACTTTCGTCAATTTGTCCACCACCACCAAAATGACATCATGTCGGTTCTTAGACATGGGCAATCCCTGAATAAAATCCATGCTAATTACCTACCACTTATACTTTGGAACACTGTGTGGATAAAGAAGCCTTGCAGGATGAACATGTTCGACCTTGACGTGCTGATACTCTATGTTAGCAAGACGATTGCCATTGCACCAAAAGATCGACTTGTTAATGCCCGATATAATGGCCAAAGTTAATGAATCCACAGGAGGTGGTTAAGCCTTGTCATGAAACCAAGTACTGCGCTACATAGCACAAGGAGACCAAGGGCACACACCTTGCAACAATCCCCCAGAGCAAGCAAGGGGTTCGAACCCATGACCCAGGCTCTGATACCAATTTTTAGCAAGATGGTTGTCGTTGCACCAAAAGATCAACCTATTAATGCCCAATACAACCACTAGATTTAATGAATCCACAGAAGGTGATTAAGCCTTGTCACAAACCCAAGTGCTACACTGCACAACACAAGGAGACCAAGGGCACACACCTTGTAACACTCTAAACATTGAGCAACAAACTTAGTTACGTCCTTCTTAAGCTTAGGCCAAAAGTAGAATGGTCTCAACCCTTCCATCATCTTGGTCACTCCTAGGTGTATTGAATATGGCGCATTGTGGACCTCCTCAAGAACTAGCTTCCTCAACTCTCCTGAATTTGGGATATACATCCTTTCCTAGTATCACTATAAAAGCCCATCTAATTCAATCACATATCCATCAAGTCAATGATCTGAGGGGTCTTCTTCTAATGCTTTCTTAACTCAATCATAATGTTTATCTCCTTACAAGTTCTGGATCACTTGTTATCTTAGATTGGATCTGGTAGTCACCATGGCAGCCAGATGTCTTCTCCTACTAAGAGCATCCATGACCCTATTCTCTTTTACCTTTATGTACTCAATTCCAATGTCATACTCACTAAGGAATTCCAACCACCTTCTCTATCATGCATTGAGATTAGGTTGGGTGAAGATGTACTTGAGCCCTAAATGATCTATCTTTAACTCAAAGGGCTTACCCAAGAGGTAGTGCCTCCACATCTGGAGTGCGTGAAAAATGTCAGCTAACTCAAGATCATGTGGTGCATAGTTTAACTCATGTTGTTTTAGCTTCCTAGATTCGTATGCCACCACTTGCCCGTTCTGCATCAACAATCCTCCCACACCTTCACCAGAAGCATCTATTATAACTGTGAAATGACCATTTGGATTAGGTATGGTTAGAATAGGTGTTGTCATGAGCTTTTCCTTGAGGAGCTGGAAAGCTTACTCACATCTATCTATCCAATCAAACTTCTTACCTTTCTTTTGTAATGAGGTTATTAGTGCTGCAATTGTCAAAAATCCTTCCAGAAATTTCTTGTAATATCTAGCCAGCCCCATAAAACTTCTAACCTCAGTTACAGTTTGTGGTGCAGGCCAATCCATTATCACTTTGATCTTTTCTGGATCTACAACTATCTCATCTGCTAAAATCACATGGCCAAGGTAGTGCACCTTACTCTGGTAGAACGTACACTTAGATAGTTTTCCAAAAAGTTTACACTCTCTCAAGCACTGCAAGACTATTCTCAAGTGTCTGTCATGCTCCTCTTCTGACTTAGAATAAATTAGAATGTCATCCAAGAAGACTAACACAAATTCATCCAAACAATCCCCGAACACATTGTTCATCAAGTTCATAAATGTTGCAGGTACGATAGTTAACCCGAATGGTACTACTATGAACTCGTAGTGACCATAGCGAGTTCTGAACACTGTATTAGACATATCCTTATCCTTAATCCGCAACTGATGGTAGCTAGATCTAAGATCTATTTTGGAGAATACCTTGACACCCTTCATCTAATCAAATAACTCATCTGTCCTTGGAAGTGGATACTTATTCTTTATAGTCGCCTTGTTGAGAATATTCTATAATCAATGCATAACCATAATCTTCCATCCTTCTTCTTTATGAAAATGACTGGTGCACCCCAAGGTAAAAGACTAGGTCTGATAAACCCTTGCTTCAACAATTCTTCCAATTGTGCCTTAAGCTCATAAAGTTCTATTGTTTTCATTCTGTAGGGTGACTTAGATTGCAGCTCCATTCTAGGCACAAGATCTATTGAGAAATTAAATTACCTTTTTGGTGGTAGCTTTGTCAATTCATTAGGGAATACATCTTGGAACTCTCTAAGGATAGGATAATTGTCAAAGGATGGTTTTTGGTTATCAAGATCTTTATTCTGACTACATAGATTGAACAACCCTTTCTTTTAGCTTTCTTTAATTGCATGGATGAAATATGTCTTAGCTTAAGGGGTGTCCTAGAACCAAGAATCTCTACCTAATTCCCAAAGTCATCAAGGCATTTCACTACCTTTTCTTCACAATTTACTAAGGACTTGTGCTCAGATAGCCAATTGATTCCAAGATTCACGTCATAAGATCCTAGAGGTACAACATAAAGGTTGACTTGCATTTGGAAAGTTGGGAGATCTAATTCATTGCATACTAGACAAGAGTCTACTCTCTTCTCTACACTATTACCATACTGCACCATCCAAGAGTTTCTATGTGTCCCAGTTTTACAGATAACTTTGCTACAATTTTAGGGTCTACAAATAATTCTGTAGCTCTAGCATCAATCAAAGTAGAAACTAGAAGGCCAAATAGCTTACTAGATAACTGAATGGGTGTCTCTTGAAAATCTGCTTAACGATGGTCTACAGCCACATGAATTTGGTGTTGTGGAACTCTTGGTCAATTCCCATCTCTTCAGTTTGTTGATCGCTAAGGAAACGCGCTAGCGTAGTGCTCTCCTCCACATGTATAGCATCTATCGTGGGGTCCCTTGGGTCTAGCTAGCATTGTTGATAACTGAGAGGGGGGGGTGAATCAGTTATCTTAAATACTTCAATTTTCTGATCTTTTCTTAACAATTAATGCAACATCAAATCATATAAGTAAATATAACCATGAAATAGAAATAACATCAATACACATGACACAATGATTTTGATGTGGAAAACCCTGTTAAGGGAAAAACCACAGGGTGATTAACCCAAGATGAATTCTCTATTAAAAGAATAAGATAGTACAAGATGGCACTTGCCAATTAGGGCTCACTACCCGAGCACACTGCTCACATGAGGCTCACTGCCTACAATAGTTTATATAAAGAAACTAGATACTTGAACTGATGAGAAGCATCCACATATGCTGAGGTTCAGTTCTAGTTAGGCTCAGTATACTGATCTGCTACACTTCATTCTTCCTCTTCTTTGGTACTGTTGTCTTGTCACATACCGGACCTGCCTTACTACTTCCACACTACTCTTCTACTTTTATTCATACACTTTATACACACACCTTCACATCCAAATCCATCTGGTATATATATCCGCACCAATGATTTCAACACCTTTCTAGTCGGCATCCGGAATAGTCAATATTTTCCCAGACTCTGATTTATCAGCTGAATCCTTACTTATCAAGTGATACGTATCAAAGAGATGCTTATAGAAGTCATCAATCATGTCGGCCAATCATGAATGATACCTTAAGAAACTTGATCACCATCAATAACTCATCTGGATTAAAGTCTGATGCTCTACCGGTCAGTTCTTCCTCTATCTACTTTGCCAAACAGAGACCCAATGCTTAGGTGCTCATACCTCTTCACTTTTTCTTCATCGGAGGTTCAATCCTTGGAATCGATCAGTCAAGGTACTCCTCTTGACTTCCCAAAATCTGCACTTTACTAAGATACTTCCTCTGAGAGATCCGGACCTGACTGTCAGACCTTGCTGCATGCTCTATTCTTGCTTACCAGACCACAACATTTCTTCAATCTGACTTCCGATAAAGACACACCATGTCCTGCGGATGTGTGGGATGGACTTTGTTGCCATCAATGACAACACTCATGAAGCTACACTGTGTCTCTTGCCAACAATCTCCCCCTTTGGCATTGATGGCAACACTTAGTGAAAAATGACTGTCACACTACACTCCCCCTTGGCTGATGGTCTGTTCTAATGTACATATTACCGGAGCTCCCCCTTAGCTAGATTCCTCATTTTTCACTGCTCCTCACTCCCCCTTTGACATCAATGGCAAAGGGTAGAATCCGTACACCAAAATTTCCAAAAATTAGTCTATATCTGCATAAGTATATATACAAGTTGTACTTACATATACTTAAGTATATCTGCAAAGGTATTTTTCAACTGTACAACTTCTGTCGGCCAACTTTACTTCATCCTGTCCAAAATTGAGATGTGACCACTCAACAAGAATGCAAAAGCTTCTGTCTTCTTGAGATCTGTCAGATCACTGGTCCAGTCTGTGGCCTGAGCATCAGTTAGAGCTTCATGCATAGCCTCTAACTTAGGGATAATGATCCCTCTAATTTCACCCATCCAGCTTATTATGTTCTTCCTTTCCTTCTCAAGTTTCTTTATTTCATTTGTGACTGCAATGGTCTGACACTCTTGATTTACAATGGAAGAGGAGAGAGGATCAAAACTTTGAGATAAACTTAATAGTTTATCCTCTTCCTCTTGCTCTTTTTCTTTCTTCTCAATATCCTTGGTCACTTTAGGCCAGGATAAACAAAATTTATATATATCTCCGCCATCTTTAAGAGCATTTTCTAATCTCTTTATTCCAATATCCATAACTCTCCTATCATTTTTTATTAGACCTTGTAGTTCAGAGAGTCTCTTTTCCAAAAACTCCTTTCGAACCTTTTCTTCTGCTGACTTTTCTAAGGAATCAAAATGTGAATGAACAGAATTCACAAGAGACTTTAGATTACCGGATGTGGAGGCCGAAGGATCCTTTTGGAAGGATGGCATGATTTTCTCCAATACACCGGATGCAGTTTCTATGAGATTGCATTCTTCCATGTGAGACTTCAAAAGTTTTTCTTTTTGCCTTTGTTGAAGTAAAGGATGCTAGCTTCATGGTTTGAACTAGAGAGAGAGAGTCAAAATTGAACGGTCCTTGAAGAAGTTCTGGTTCATCAAATTCCATCATCTCTTTGGTTAAGGAATCTTTGACTGCTTCTGCTGTGTCTCTTGCCAGTGACAGGGTTTTCTCCCCTTCTGTAGCTTTAGCACTATCATCTGTGGTCTTTTCTGTTTGACCTTCTTCGCTTCCCTTCACTTCTTCTTCTTTTTCCTCTAATCTTTCTTCTCCTTTAGATCCAGAGACTGCTGGGGAATCCAGATGAGAGATATTTTCTTCTTCTTGGACTTCTTCTTCTGGAATAGAGGAATCCTGGTCCTTGGACTTCTCCTCACCTATCTCCTTTGTTTCTTCTGCAATCTTTTTAGTAGGATCTTTCTTTGATGCACTTTGCCTTTCAACATTAGAAGGTTCATCACTTACGTCCTCTATAATGGGAATGTTGAATCTTTTGTATGCATTCCGGAGGATCTCTTCTGTCTCTTTTGTTGCTTTGTCAGTTTCTCCGAGCATAAGTTGATTCATTCTAGCTTTGCTCTGGAACTCATCCTTGCAATCTTTGAAGATCATATTCATTTGCTTTAGAGTGATTGAAGGATATAGCTGAATAGCTATCTATTCTCAGATCTCAAGATCCTTTTCCTTAGCATTATTCTTCCTTATTTCTAATTCCTTCTCTAGGCTTTTGGGAATGAGAGATATGATTTCAATAAAAGCCTTATTGTAGATATTCAGATACCTGACTGTAGCTTCTTGCAAGATCTTCTGGTTAGCTTCATTATACTCATCATAGAACTCAGTCATTGGTTTTAGGTTCCCATCCACAGTAACTGATTTGATGATATCATTAATGTGAAGAGTGGGCTTTTCAACAAATTCCTCTGCCTTCTCTTCCTTGTCTTGACCGGTAGATCCTTGCAAGATCTTCTGGTCAGCTTCATTATACTCATCATAGAACTCAGTCATTGGTTTTAGGTTCCCATCCATAGTAACTGATTTGATGATATCATTAATGCAAAGAGTGGGCTTTTCAACAAATTCCTCTGCCTTCTCTTCTTCTTCTTCATTTTCTTGACCTCTTCATCAGATTCAATCTCTTCATCATCCTTTTGACTGGCATAAGATCTTGTGACCTTTGTCTTAGTTCTCTTCTCTCCTTTCTGGATGATTTTGCTTATGGTTTTGATGCCTTTGAGCTCTTAGCAGTGGTAGGTGCAGAGGTCTTAGAGGATCTGGTCCGGGAGGGGACTTCCACCGGAGCACCTTCTTTCTCTGCTTTTTCTTTCTTCCCTCCTTTGAAATTCCATGCCTCTTGGCAAAATCTTCTACTTCCCTCCTTACCTTTCTCTTGATCTCAGGCTGTCTCAGTTCAACATGAATTTTTACACTTAGTTCTTGGTAAGTTCCAAACCTTTCTGCCTTAGGATCTTTGGGCTGGCTTAGCAGATCTTGGATATGCAGTTCTAGGATCTTCTCATCAACCTCATACCCCATTTGCATGATCCATACTATTCTTGGTTTTACTCCCTCCATTAGACATTGATCAGTGTCTACCATAAAGCACACTATATCCTTGTATTTTTCAACTAGGGATTGGGGAATTCTTTCTCTAGCCTGCATCATGCTTTGGAAGTTTTTGAAATAACCCCACAGTGCAGTGTTTTGAGCCTTGGCATCACCAAGCCCATGCAAGTAATCTCTGATTTGAATTGCAATAAGTCTGTCATTCTGCCATACCCAACCACTGGATCTGGGTAGCTCATTCATAAAGTAGAAGAATAAGCACAGTATCAACCCACCATACTTGAAGGAGTTCTTCTTGTCCTTCTTGATCTTTTTTAGGTTTTCCATCAGTTGGCTCAGAAGGAGTTCACAAAGATCATAATCTGCATTCTTTCTCAACATTTCATAAGCAGTGTAGATTGTTGTTCCAGATATAGAGTTTTCTCTGCTGGAGTGATATATCTTGTAGCCAATAATCATGGAGGCAAACATGATGTCTGGATCTGTGATATCCTCAACTGTCATTGCTCTTTTATCAAATTTAGATCTGGTAGCCTCACTCACAGTTTGGTTTTTGACTGATTTTAGAGTAGGTAGCCCACCAGATGAGTGCAATCCAGTTATTGCCCTAATTGCTTCCTTGGTTATCTTGAATGGCCTCATCAACCACATAAAGTTGTCATGCATTCTGCTCAAAACATACCGGACCCAATCATCTTCAGCAAAACAGGGGAAATGAATGCATTGTCCAAAATGTTTATCCCAAATGGCCTTATACTGAGGTTTTAGTTCAAGTGATTCATCTATTAGATCCTTGTGGAAGATATCCATCAGCTTGGATTCACCAAATTCTTCAATGTTTGCGTGAATGTAAACCCTAACGTCTTCTACATGCAGAATTCCATGTGGAATGCTAGAAAATGCACCTAGGGGATCAACTTCTAGGGATTTATAGGGATGTTTTCTAAATTTAGGGCGCGGCCTATCAGTGATCTTCACCACTTTCAGAGTAGCCATCTTTCAAATATTCACAGAGAGATTTCCAAGAGCGAAAAATACCTTTTACGCTTCTAGGGTTCACGATATGAACCGGATCAGATTGTTGGATGAATCAACTCCTGTAGTTGATCTTTGATGGGCTTGAGGCAATTTGTTGTAGAGCTCCTTTTCTCTTCTTCTCGAATGTAAAATGAGCAAATGTTCAATAAGAGAACCCTTATATTTCTCTGCAAACCCTAATTTCATTTTGTAATAAATACGTAACTTAAGTCATTCTGGTTTGCCTTGTTCTGAGAAAAAAAATTTCTGGATTACTGAGAAGCATTTAGAATAGTTCTTGGTGATGATTGACAATCTATCTTCCTTTCTCCAAACATTTCATCTATCCATAGATCAAGATTCCTTAGTTTGAATCATATCGAATCTAACTGTGAAAGACCTACTTCTTACCGGATGACAGTTGAACCAAATTAGTCTTGGAAGATTAACTTGTTCAAAACTTCTTGCGGATCTTCCATCTCTTTACCAAAGCTTATTTAGATGTTCCTCTGTGAACCCTTTAATCCGTAAATTTTCATGTGCCACTTTCAGGCACCTATTGACTGGTTGGGGAAAATACTTTTCTTTTGTTACTCCCCCTGAGCCAGAGCTCATCTATTTAGTTTCTGGAAGGAATATCAACACCAGATTCTAGTGCGGATCCATCCCCATCATTTTCTATACTTCTCTTTACCCATATCTTGTTCATCTCTCTTTGAATTTCATACGCATTCACTTTTTCTTTTCCTTTGTCTTGGTTTTGATAATGATGCACCAGACCCTTTTTGTCCTGATTCTTACTTCTGCAGAATTTGGCAATATGACTAGATCTATTGCAATTGTAACAAACAACATTTCTTTGCATATTTGATTAATATCCTCTTGATCTACACTAATTAGCCATATTTCCCATTCTATTGCATGCAAAACATCTACCATTGAATGAATTGTTCATTTGCATATTTCTGCATTCATGAGTTTTGTGACCATACCTTTTGCAATTAAAGCACTGTCCGGAGAAGGATGAATTAGTCTAATTCATTCTTCTTCTGCACTGATTTGCTTTATGACCAAAGTTATTGCAATTGTGGCAGTATCCATTGAAGGAAGGATATCTTTGAGCATTTGGTTGCCTTACTGGAGGTCTTCTAGGCCTATTTCTTGGATTTTCTGATCTGGAGTTCTTATGACTGGATCCAGAGCTTTCACCTTTTTCATATCCCAAGCCATGCTTGTCATCTACCCTCTTTTGGCTTTGAAGAAGAACTTCAAGTTGAGCAGAGCTTATCTTGAATTTCTCTTTGTATTCATTTGTTGTTTGAAGATCCCTTTTAAGAGTGTCAATCTGATTCTCAAGTTGTTCTTCATTATCTCTAGCTTCTTCAAGATCAGATTCTAGATGCTTGATTATTCTATCCATTTTGTGGCAGTCTTCTGATTTCTCCTTGAGAGATTGTCTTAGATCATCTTCAGTTTTTCTTTTCTCTTCAATTTCTTGGGTGAATTTCATAACTGCTGATTCCATTTCATGTCTTACCATAATGACCTCTTTTGATAACTTTTCAGATAACTTGGTTTTCTCCTTTAGATCTTCATTTGTATCATTGGCTTCGCCTTGACTTGCCAATTGCTGAAGTAGAACCTTTCTCTTTTTCATAGAGATACTTAGTTTCCCTTTTAGTTCATTTATGAAATCATCAGCCTGTTTGAGTCTTTCCTTCAATTCATTAACTTCAAAGTTAGATTGCTCAAGATCATCTAGGGCAGACTGAAGTTGTTCCCTCGTATGATACACATCCATTTGAATTCCCAGATCTTCCTCAAGCTGTTAGGCTCTATTTGGAGGAACTTAGCTTTGATACCAATTGTTGATAACTAAGAGGGGGGGTGAATCAGTTATCTTAAATACTTCAACTTTCTGATCTTTTCTTAACAATTAATGCAGCATCAAATCATATGAGTAAATATAACCATGAAATAGAAATAACATCAATACACATGAGACAATGATTTTCACGTGGAAAACCCTATTAAGGGAAAAACCATGGGGTAATTAACCCAAGATGAATTCTTTGTTAAAATAATAAGATAGTACAAGATGGCACTTGCCAATTAGGGCTCACTACCCGAGCACACTGCTCACAAGAGGCTCACTGCCTACAATAGTTTATATAAAGAAACTAGATACTTGAACTGATGAGAAGCATCCACATATGCTGAGGTTCAGTTCTGGTTAGGCTTAGTATACTGATCTGCTGCACTTCATTCTTCCTCTTCTTTGGTACTGCTATCCTGTCACATACCAGACCTGCCTTACTACTTCCACACTACTCTTCTGCTTTTATTTATACACTTTATACACACACCACACACACCTTCACATCCAAATCCATCTGGTATATATATCCGCACCAATGATTTCAACACCTTTCTAGTCGGCATCCGAAATAGTCAATATTTTCCCAAACTCTGATTTGTCAGCTGAATCCTTACTTAGCAAGTGATGTGTATCAAAGAGATGCTTATAGAAGTCATCAATCATGTCGGCCAATCATGAATGATACCTTAAGAAACTTGATCACCATCAATAACTCATTCAGATTAAAGTCTGATGCTCTGCCGGTCAGTTCTTCCTTTGTCTACTTTGCCAAACAGGGACCCAATGCTTAGGTGCTCATATCTCTTCACTTTTTCTTCACCAAAGGTTCAATCCTTAGAATCAATCAGTCAAGGTACTCCTCTTGACTTCCCCAAATCTGCACTTTACTGAGATACGTCCTCTGAGAGATCCAGACCTGACTGTCAGACCTTGTTGCATGCTCTGTTCTTGCTTACCAAACCACAATATTTCTTCAATTTGACTTCCGATAAAGACACACCATGTCCTGTGGATGTGTGGGATGGACTTTTTTGCCATCAATGACAACACTCATGAAGCTACACTGTGTCTCTTGCCAACATGCATCTCTCTTCTATTATTGTTATTGGTGTTACCAAAGTTGCCTCTCTTATTATTTCCACTTTGATTTCCACTGTTCCTTTCCTAAAAATTGTTGCCTCTTTTTAGATTCTGAATCTGATGCTTGTTGTTTCCTTGATTGTTGTTGCTACTCTGATTATGATTGGCATTTTGGAACCTCTTATTTTCATATTTTGTATCTCGACTCTTACAATAATTGGTAATCTATTGTAATTTCTGCTCTTGCTTAGTCGCTTTCTCAAACACTTTGTCCATGGTCAAGGGGTTATGGATATCTATCTCTACCTCAATTTGTGGTCTTAAATCCAAGATAAACTTTTAGATCTTGAACCTCTCGTCTAGCTGGTATTGTGGAACATACTTGAGTAGGTGCAAAAATCTCTCCCAATAATGAATCATTGTCATACCTCCCTGAGTTAGGTTTTGAAATTCTGTCACCTTTTGATCAAAATAAAGTTGTGGTAACCACCTCTTCCTAAAGAGTTGGAGGAAGCAGTCCCATGTTACGTCTCCAGGTAAAAGTTTCTTTTTTTCTTTTTCATTATCCCACCAGGTCGCTGCTTCACCAATAAGCTAGTAAGATCCCTGTAATTCTTTAGTTTCCTCAGAAAAGTTCTGGAGATCATAGTATTTTTCCATCTCTATTATCCATGCCTCAGCTCCATCTCCAATGGTCTTACCATCAAATGTAGGAGGGGCAACCTTTTTAAGGTCTTTTCCCAACTCCTCTATAATTCTATCTTGATTGTTCATGTTCACTTCTCCTTCTGGGCCTCATGCTTCTTCGCTCTGCTCTGCATCTCCCTCATTCTCATTCTGATTTCCTCTCATTCCTCAGAATTCCTACTCAAGATTGTTCATTTGGGTCCCTTGTTGAGTTAAAAGAGCAAGGATTTGATCCAACTGATTATTCTGTCCATCATTGTCATGTCCATTATTGTTCTGTACATTATTGTTGTTTGCTTCATTTTGGTTCTCCTCATTATTTTCGGCATTGTTCCCTACATCTTCTCCTTCATTGTTTCCTTCATTTTGGTTCCATGCATTTTGCTCACTGCCAGATCCTAAAGTTGCTCCCCTACTTCCAAAGTTTCTAGTATTCATGTTGATTGATCTGCAATAAATTTACAACTTAGCATAATAGTCCAAAAAGGCCTAGTGTAGAACCTAGCGCTCTGATACCAAATGTAAAGTACCGAATTCCATCACATACATAACTGAAATAAAAGTAAAAGTAAAAGTAACCGTAATTACACTATCAGGGAAAAAGAGATTTACTAATAAATTGTCAAACACAAGATTTCATTCATTGAGATGGTATACAATAATGTTACAATTCATCATACTGAAGTACAATTACAGAGCTCCATGAAATAATATGTACAAGTTTCAATAATGGCTTATTCACCTTACAAATCATTTTGGTTCAATGAAGTAATACATATGTCAGCATATACAAGCAGAATCAAATACATAGATTAATCCTCGACTGCCATCGACTATTTGGTCATCTGCTATGTCAAAGGACAAGAACATGGTTTAGGCACTTTTCCACCCAACCACAAAGCTTACGCTTCCTTGGTATTCTTTAGACTTGAAGAATGCTCGACCTTGCATGAAGGGCCTAGCAACTTGTAAACAATTGGTAGGGTGGAGTTTGGTGCATGCCTATTAACCTACATGCATCCGTAGCTTGAATGCAGCATCACATTAACAAGATATGGCAGAGAATAAAATAAAACAACTAGGCATAACAATCCATCTATTTCAATGGTTCATTCATCTATTTCAATGTCAAATTTAACTTTGGCCAAAGCATGAAACTGTTTAATGGTGTGTAGAGTTTGAAAAAGAAGACCTACTTCTCTATTTTATGCATATCAACACTCGTCCTAGAAGGTAACTTTCCAAAAAGTACAAAAGCATAGAAAACAAAATAACCATTCTCTTTCCAAAACACATTTTACGGAAAAATAATAACTCATTTCTTTCATGCAATAATACAGGAATAAATAATTTGTTTTTTGTTATGAATTTAGCAGCTATTTGTTTTCACTTGTATCAGTTTTCTTGGCATATTGCACAATATAATTCATACAAGTATAATTGTTTTAGTTCATGATTTTGATTTGTTTCTTCACTATTTTGCAAGATAATATACAAAAATTTTCAATCATAAAATAAAATGGATACTTTCAACATGTATGCTTTTAAGTAGTGGGTATATATATATATACTCGTATTAGCAACATTCAACTCTATAAGAGAAGTAAAAGAAAAGATTCACTATTCCTTATAATTTTCAAGATGTTAACTTGTTCGCTATCAATTTTAATGAAAATTCAGTCCAATAGAAGTTCTCAAACACCCTTACAACAGAGGGCTCATAAAAAGAGTTGTAACAGTACACTAAAATTAGTTCCCAAAGAGTTTAGACAACAATATCTAGCTACAACAGATGGACAACAATATAATTTTGCTATAAAGAGTGTTTTATCAGCATGTCATTTAGTTTCTGGGTGATTTACAGCAGTAGCAGTGATTTCACAAGAATATACATAGTGATTTCCTAAGAGGACTGTAGGGTATTCATCATATGTATGCATACATACCAGAGTATAGCATAGGTACAGTATACTTAAGGTGTTGGAAACCAAATAAAATCAAGATTTGGTCCTTTTAATCATGCCCACACAGCAGTAAATTACCGGTATGCAATGAAAGACAGGGATCTCTTTCAAGTTTTTTTGAATGAAAGTTTAAGATTCAGAGAGAGAGGGAGAGATCATGGGGTGTAGCCCTTGCTAGTTGTGACAGGCGTGGGAAGGCCTAAATGGCCTCCCACACCCCCTATAGAAGGAGTTGTTGTATACCTTTTAGGTAATGCCACAGTCTTTGAAAATAATTCAAAATTTTTAAAAACAAAATGACTTTCCTCTGCCCTAAATATCATTCAAGTGGCAGATTTGCATGTTTATAAGTTTTTCAATCACCAAGATCAAACACAGATCTCTCAGCATCTTTCATATATTGCCAATTTATAATGAAAGATAAAGCAATTTAAAGGAACCTATTTTAAGCTTGCAAATCCCTTCAAGCCTAGTTGCCCTCCAAACTCCAACGCCCTTCTTTCTCTGTATTCTACGTGTTTTGTATTTTGCCTCTCCCTTCTTTTATTCTTTTCCAAACTCTATTTTTGCCCCTCTCCTTTTTAGGGCATAATATTCATGCCTTTCTTTTATTTTGTTTAACTTCAGTTATACTCGCCTTTTCCCTTGGCCATGTCCATTCTCATGCAAAAATCTTTTTATTAACTTCAAATATTAATATGCAACGCATGTCCATTTGCATATATATATATATATATGCATAATAATTTTAACAAACTATTATATTCATACAAAAAGTATAAAGAGCTTTTCATAGTGAAATCAAGATGACATAAAATAGAAGGTATACATAACTTAATTACCATTAAATTTGAAAACAAGTACCCATATAATCAATTCGGGTTCAGTCATCAAACAAACCATACATATAAAGCATTTGCAAGGAAAGATGAGTCACATTCATTTATTCTTATACCAAGAATGTCAAGCAGATAGTCAAACAATGGAAAAACAATTATGCAATATGATTTCTAGGTGAGTGTTTGTGATAGGCACCGACATAACCCATCCAATTGTTGACAAATGGCTAGGTCCCCTCTAACTGAAACATGTTCTTGCCTTCGACAATACTTGCAACCAATCCCATTCATTTTCTACGGTCAATAGGTTAGTTCTGTAAAAACATAGCTGAAGTGTCATAAAATAACTGAATCATAAGCTCAATAGTGTATCATCATCATATTTATTTAAAATCAAGCATCAAGTAGAATTCAATAGTTTTCAATGCATTAAATGTAAATGGAATGAATCCCAAAAGTTCAAGACGTGACATTCACAGATCTACAAAAACTACTTAAAATAAAGCTCCCACTACAATAAAAAACCTTCAACACTTCGAGAAAGATATTCCCCTCTATAAAAAAGAAAGCTCTGATACCAAATGTTGTTAAACCAACGAAGAAAGATTACAATGAATTTTTTAAATAAGTATGCAAATCTGATTTTTATTTATACAACAATGGATTACCCATAAAAGATTATGCGAGTGTTTAAAATCAACAAGCCATAAAGTTGTAGCACATAACACTGGAGATATATGTGGAGAAACTCTTTTGAAGAAAAGCTCCACCACCAAAGAGAGATTCAAGACTGTATTAATCTTTAAGAATAGAATATATATGCAACACTCTAACTCCCTTCAATTTGACAACATTCCAGTAGCACCTATATACCTATGAAATAACATAATGAAACTACTATCTCATGCCTCTAATTTATAGAGAAATGAGAGAGGAATACCATAAATGGTTTCCCAAAATGATGTACCATCAAACCATGTTAAAACACAAAAACTTCCATGTCCAAAATGAGGAGCCTCTTTTGAGAATAGTAAATATAACTCTCAATGAGCCATGAATAGGAAAAATAACCTTTGTACTAATAATACATAATATATTTGACTTGTAAATCCTCCATAATGGCTCATATCCCAAAGTAGGCATCTAAAATCATCACCCAACTCATATGGGATCCACCAACAACATGCAAGATGCTCTACTACTCAATTCTCATGCCCAAGTTGATATATATGCTAAAAATAACATTGTATCCACCACTACCAACTCCACCTCCTTCATGAATGTTGTTACAACTAATATTCCAATTAAACAAGGAGAACAATGAAAAAAATATCTCTCAACAACATGGGTGTCCAAGTACCAATTCCAAGATTGTTGGAGATACATAAAATAATAACATTAGTATTGCAATTAAATATCACACTATCCTAAAAATAAGGGGGGCACGAAATGTTTAGGCTAAGAGAAGACAATGGAAGGTGCAAGAGTAGGCAAGGGAAAATGGGACAAGACAAAGAAATGGGGTAAGTGGGAATGACCTAAAGTGAGGTTGGAAATGGGAAGAGAAGGTATGGTAGAGGCCTAGAGCAAATGCACTAGCAAAACTAAAAAAATAAATAAACTAGGTGTAGGGAAATAGGTGGGGGGTTATTGGGATAAAAAAAAGTGGGTTTTGAGAAAACCTAAGGTGAAAGGGAGACTATACAGAGATCTAAACTAAGTCAAGGGATAAAATAAGAAAAGAAAATCTTGTAGAGAGTATTGTCGGTAAGAGGTTGAAGAACTTGCAAAAGAAGAGAACTTGTTTTCAAATGGCTAAGAGAATATTTTTATACAAAATTTGAATAGGCCATTGAAAAACTCAGAAAAGCCATGAAAGTTGGATTTTATCTATTGGAGTATGTGGATATAGGATTTTGGCACTTGTATGATGGTTTTAAATGTTAGGCACACTATCAGAAACACAAAGATGTGATCGCAATTGTGAGGCCATCTTAGTAGGGATAAGACTAGGAAATCATGGTAAATTGATTAGAAATAAGATAAGGTAGATCTTGGAAATTAATGAAGGAAACAGGCCCAAGAAACAAGCTAAATGAGTCCTAGAACATGCTACAAGAATGGACACTAAATGAGTGAAATTATACATAGAGTAGAAATTGTAAAGGAGGCAATTTCTAACTCTATAATTGGCACTTAGTTTTCTTTTCTTACATGTTCTTCCACTTTGGCCTTTTTGTGTATGCATTGTGTGTTTGTATCTTCTATACCCATTTTAGCTTCTATATTATGCTTTATGTTTGTTTCCTGTCATGTCCCTTTTTCCAAAAATAACACTTACTAAAATAGTAAGTCAAAGGTAAAAGGACAACTTTGGAAAATATTATTATTTAATATTTATATTGTTCCAATGCAATATTCATACCTTGGACAAATAAATATTAAATTAATAAATATTTTAGTGGTGCCAACACAAGTGAGGTGTGTTTGTCGAAAATAGTAGGTCAAGGTCACAAGGTTACATTGGGAAATATTATTTATTTAATATTATATTGTTAGGTGCAACTTCCAAATCCTAGCAAATAAATGATAATAAATAAATACATGCATAAAGCAAGGCATTGAGATTTATGGAGGAAAAAATAGATTTTTTGTGTTATGGGAAATCTCTCCATTTATGGCTTTTTTGGTTGAACCGACAACTTAGAGTGGTGGAGTTTTTTAGAAAAGATTATTTTGGGAATTAATAATGCTTTTCCAGCAAGCATGGCATTGGGATTTGGGCACCCAAATTGGAAATAACATATAAAAAACAAAGGCTTTCATTATGAAAGATTATTGTTGTTTGATCATTTTTCTTCACAGAGCTGTTTAGCTTGTGTATTTTCAGTGGGCAATGTATCCATTGAAGATGGAGACTCTTGGGTGTTTGTTTGAGGGTTTCAGATTGTCTAAGGTTGCTTATCTTTGGATCTTAGAGGGTAATATCACCCAGAGGTTACATTTGCATTAAAGATTCAGGGAAATTCAATAGTTTTCAATGTTTTGGTTTGCAGGTGTTTGTAGATGTTGTTTCCATTTTTTCTGGAGCAGTGAATGGTGCTTTTGTTGTGTATCACATGGATATCTATGTTATTGCTACTATACATCCATCCCAACCATTAGATATCAAGTCTATCAGTTTGAGTTGGGTTTATGGTGTTTCGGTGGTGTCAGCAGTGTTTATTTTCATAGTTGTAGTTGCCTTTTTATGTATTTGTGGTTACATGTCATTGCATGTTATTGTAGGGGTTGTATTTAATCCATTTCAGAGGTCTATATTATATTGGAGAAGTTGGGTATTGATGGTTTGATCTCAGGAAGTGTTGCATGTGCAGTATCTAGGTGTTGGAATACACATTGTGTAATCCAGTTTGTGTGCAATTTGCAGTTGGTGTTGTGGGTAATATTGCAGAAGTTTACTATGAGTTCTGTAGGTGATCATTGGTGTTATTCCTATTGTATCAGATCATATTTTTTATATTTCCTATGGGAAAATCAAACTATGCCAATTTATGACATCTGTAGTGGTATTCGGGGTAAACAGGATACATAGTTTGGTGGGTTTTGCATAGTTTTTGTTTGTATAAGTTCATAGTGTTTTCTATTGTTGTTAATCAATGTCTTAGACATGATTCCAAGTTATTTTCATCAAAAAACTCAAACAATAACTTTATGTAGTGTTTTAGTTGAGACTAGCTGACTAGTTTCGGTGAAATTGGTATTTTTATGGGATATTTTGCAAATTTATGTTTCAGATCTGCAATATATTATAAAAATCAGTTAAGGGACATTTCATTTCCCCAATTGGGGACACCTTTCCTATATTACTTTTATGCTTTCTTATGGGCCATGTTTAGCTCCTATCCTTACCTATGTTTCTTTCTTAGCTTTCCATGCTTGCCTACATGTCTTGTTTGACTCTCACACTTTCTCATGTTTTATGTTTATTATTTATGTTTCCATATGTTCTTTATTATGTTTGTATGTCATAGTCTTTATGGTGTTTCTATGTTCCTCATGTGATGCTTATGATGTCATCTATATGCCATGATCATTAATATGCTTACCTTTATCATGATCGGAGTACTTCCTATTTTTACATCTCATCCTTTCATGTTTATGATCCTTATCATGCTTATATTTTATGATCCCATAGTATGACCATTATTGTGCTTAGATCCTATTATTATGTGTTATGATCCTTTTAATGCCTACATATCTTACATCCTATTTGTGCTTACGTGATCCTTATCTAGCACTTATAGTTATCCTTGCCCTATCATTTGCCTATATTAGGGAAGAACATTGGGAACATTATGTCTTTCCTGAATATTGCATGTACATTCATGATTATCTTCTACATATCATATGATCATATCTTTGACTATATTGCATGCCTTATCATGTTTACATATTTTCTTCTCTCCCCCAATTTCTTGCATCTTATTTATGCAACCAATTGGAGGGGGTATCTATGTTATTAACATTCCTTCTTGTAAGTTATATATTGCAAAGACAAGATCATATTTATTCTCATATCCATGGGAGCATTTATCAATCTATTTGCGCATTTAAAATATTCCATGTAGTCAAAGATTTTTATCACTTTCCATAATAAGAGGAATCTCTTACCCTTCTCTTGTCTACTTTTACTTTTTTTAGGATAGTTCCTATTTTAAAATTTATGAAAGATGCTACTCATTGCTTGTTTTTTTTGGTTTTGTGGGTTTTAATGGAGCATTCATTCCAAGAAGAATTGAAGAATGATCTATTATTTTACATAGATCGATATCCTTTGAATTTTAAAAAATATTTAATTTACATGTTGACTACTTGTTTTACTTTGACACGAATTTTCCTATTAGTTTACATGTACATCAAAGTGGGGCTAAAATTTAATGGTGAAAATTCCATAGCCATGTCCTTTTCCCTTATGTTTTTACCCCACTTCTATTAGATTGTCGTAAATGTAATAACTAACTTACAAGTGGAAAATACAATCCCCTTTATCACTAATGCCCAAAGATTTATTCCTAATTCCTAAATTTACCATTGACTACCCTCGGTTAGATTTATGGGTGTTGACTTGACCTAGGTTATTTCTATTGTCATGTATCTAAACCTTCACCTTTCAAAATTGAAAATTCGAATTTAAACATTGTTAACTACTCCACTAGTCATTGTGGGCCGACCTAGCACACATTTTGTTGATTTGTGTGCGTGGTTGTTGTATTTTAAAACATTCATTTGCTCATTTAAAAATAATTAAGGACTATCATTTAGGAGTTATCAATGAGCATGCTAGGGTTTTATTGATAGAGCATCCTACCAACAATTTATTAGAGCACATCATTCTAGGTCCATTGCATGCATTTGAAGTTATCAAGAAGCATGCTAGGGTTTTATTGGTAGAGTGTTTATGAGAGCATCCTAGTAACTTTATTAGAGCACATCATCCTAGGTCTATTGCATGCTTGCTATAAATATCTTCAATCTTTCACGTAGAGCCATAAAGTTGGTCCATCTAGTGGTTTGAATGGGGATAACTTGACCCTGACAATTCAATAGATTCCCCAAAGGTGTTCCTAAACACTAATAGTCTATGCACATATCGATTCATCAAAATAAAGGAAAGTGGTTTTCAATAGTCCACCTTCTACCAAATCAACGAGTTTTAATTTAGGCTTGTTCTCATGGAGACCATGCCACACTTAGATGATCTAAAACAAAAAACAATTAGTTTGTAGAATTTGAGATCTTCATCTTAATCAACTCTCAATTCATAGATATTAGTAAATCAACTTCTAACATTTGTTACAACACTTCATCATTCAGACCCAATTCATTTTATCTACATTTATTAATTGATTGTGCTTATTTAATTCAAGTAAAGGTGATTTATCCCTTTACAAATATGTTATACATAATTCTCTATCTGTGTATATTCACATATCTGCTTATTATATTTTACATGTAAGCATAAGAAACATGCATGCGAATCTCATAATTATTTAAAAAAAGAATGTACTACCGTTATATTTTACATGCAATCATTGGAAACATATATGTGAAGATTCTTAGAATTATATTAAATGACATGGTTTATTTTATTTTAGAATTATATTATCTATTTGTTATTATTATTTTACATGCTGAAGATTCGATTCATTAAATGAATCATGCACTTCCTATGCAATGCGAATATTTATAATATACAAATAATCATTTCAATCTATTTGATATATTTTATATTCGATAGGAAAAGCAAAGGATTCGTATCATGAATGCCTAAAGAATGTAAAAAACTTTTATAAGTTATCCCATGAAAGATTGTCATTTGGTCTTTCTCTTTAGATTTTTTTTAACATGAATTGCCTCGAAGTTATTTTTTCTCCTTAATTAGTAAAGAGGCGTGTTTGTTTGTTAGTTAGTTATTATTATTTTTTAAAAGCATAATTAGGATAAATATAAACTAGTATAGATATATTTTTTCTTTTAATTGGAAAAATGCATCTATTAATAATAACAAAAGAATATACAAAAAAAAAAGAGGTACTTTCAAGCTTAGCAGTCTGAAAGTAACAGTTCCTGGACTGCTTACATAAAGAATCTGAGTATTACAAAGAGTGTAAAATGACCAAGCAACTTATAAAAGCTGAAAGAAACAATTCTAACGCAGCTTGCATAATACAATAAGAGATAAGATCAATTTTCTCCAAGAGTAGATAGCACACACTCTTAATAATATTGGTAGTTGTAAATATATTAATTTTGAATTATTTTATTTTACTTAAAAATTACATTATTTTACTTACATTGTTTTCTTTGTTTTTAATTGAAAAGCTATTTTTTGGTAATACATTTTGAATGTAACTTTTAATTTTGCTTTTGGAAAAGCCATCATTCATTACTTCGGTAATTTTTTTGTTTTGTTTTTATATGCCTAAAGTGTAGTATCTATTGATGCAATGCAAACTGCTCTAATATGATATGTTGTTCTTTCAAATATGTTCTCAAAAAGATTTGATGATCTAAGATTCCGATATGCTATATGGTGTTTTAGTGTACCAATACTTGTCTTTGTTTAGCTTTTGGTTTGTTAAAAACATACCTAAAATTTTATACAAATAAATGGTATCTACCTTCCCTCTAGCCACTTCTAGTGTGAGGATTTGAACTTGGGTCTCCACAATGAAAACCCAATTTTTTAACCAATTAATCTCAACCCCTTGGACATTGATGACCTACTTTTAGTAAAAATTAAAAAGAAAATATAAAGACTAATTAAAATATTAAAAAGTTATATTTTTACAAACTAAACTTGTAGATCTACAAAATGGTATTTTTAGATTTTTTTTAAAGATTATTTACATGAGTAGGAGTTGTTAGAACATCAAGTTTTTTAAATAATTTTTTTTTTTTGGTAAATTGAACTCAAAGTGATGTTACATATGTATTTAGTGGACACTTCCAATAGGAAAAGTTGTGGTCCAAATCTAATTTTGTTATAAAGAATCTAGCTTGAACATGTATTTGACCAAAATTAACTTTCAATTAGTAATGCTTAAATTCATTTGTTCTGATAAGTTGACCTAAAGTGTGACATAACTTTAAAATTTCACCTAGTTCTTTCATAAATCTTTTCCATTGCCAAAAAATATAGTATGAAGACTCATTCTATGTATTGAGTAAAGTAAACAATACAACCATACTTGGAGAAAGCTAGAGAATTGAGTCTAAAATTGCATGTTGTCTGTTGATGATAAAGTTTGCTCCTGAATGCTATACCCACATGCAAACCTGCACCAAGATGGGAAACCTCGCAAACGTGGGATGTGGATTGTGAGATGACCCCCGGGGTTTTAGAAGATAGCTCTTCGTAAGGTTTTCAATAAACTTGTTTCCAATTTTTTTAGAGAAAATAGAAAAGAAAACTTGAAAACAAATTCTAGCTAACATGGCGATACACCAATTACAAAACTTTCCAACTTGCATAGGATTTGAAATTAGAAGACAAAATAAATACAAATACAATGATGAGAAGTGAGAATCACATAATTATTTAGCTGCATAAGGTTTGATAATCTCATATTTACAAATGAAGGCCACAGATCTGAGATAAGAAAACAAGAAACATTTTAACATAATATATGGCACAGAATGACCATTTTCCCTTCATTGGTGAATTAAAATGAAGACACGAAAGGCTCCGAAGCACAATGCATCAAGATTTGTTTAATTCTGAGAAAATTTGACACCAAACCTGTAAGAAAATCTTCCTATTGTTGATGAATTCTCCTCTCTATCTTTGTCCTTTGTGATTATTATTTTTCTATTTTCTAAACTCAAATGATAAGGGCAAAAGAATCCCCCAAATCTCTCCTTTTTTGTTGCATGTTGACTTGTTGTGAGATGACTCTGTGTTTTCTACCTTCAATTCCTCTTTTCTTATCATGCAAAAACCTCTCTTATTGTTGCATGCCTTTTATCACTGAAAGTGTGTTGTAGCTTTCTTTTTAACAGCATGAAAATAAAGGCATTCACTTTATTTCTCTTGTCATGTAGCTGCATGCTTTAATATAGTTTCTTTTAAATGAAGCTTTACTTTATTTTCCACTCCCATGAGTCTACAATTGCATGAAGATCATTAATAAATAAAGATTTAACTTTATTTCCTAAGGGCCCCACCTCCATCTTAAATGATTCGCTTTATAATCTTGACTAACTTTATAATCTTCTAAAGATTTTAATAGAAGATTTAAATGAGAAACATTTTAAGCTTCTCATGAGTTTTTAACCATGGGATTTCCTTTGCTACATGGCACATTGGCGCTCATTTTTAAACAAATTATTCTGACAATCCATCTGGAGTGCGCCATCCGTCAGATGAAAATCCAATCAATGGCTATGATGGTGTTGCATCTGAAGGTTCTGTGCAATGTGTTTGTATGCTTTGATCAGCTACTCCATTCCATTAAACCCTTTTGCCATACTTTTAGTTGCTTGCAATGTGATTCCTTAAAGTCACCTTTGATAGGCACATAATCTTACGTAGCTTCCACCATCCTTGGAATGGATCGCTCTTCCCTTCATTATTTTCTGATACATAATGTAAAAGAGCATTCCAAATATGATACAAAGGAGGGACAAAATAATCTCTACTGCTATTGTGGTAAGACGGGTGTATGGCCAAAACGTAGTGCAAAATAATATTAGAGAGATTACCCACAAGGCCATTGTGAATGCGTTGTACTTCCACTTCTCTTTGACAAGCGGTTGCATCTGCATCTCCACTTGTTTATCCTTTGGCTTCCCAATCTCAAAATCATCACGTTGGAAACTGGGTGTTGATGTCTCCATCAAAAGAACAGAATAAGGTCGGGCCTCATGCCTTGTTTCTTCGTTAGATGGCATATGTAGGAAGAAGGAAAATGGTTTGAAAATAAACCAAGGACACAAAATATAAGAGTTCAACTCCATTATATTGTGATAAGGTGGGATTATTGGAAGAGGACTTAAACAATCAAACTCATCTAACGCACAACTGCAATTGATTAAAAGCACTGAGATTTTCTACAGCTATACAAAATGTAGAAAAATACAACTAAATTTTGTCTAGAGGGAGATAACGTATGGCTTAGATGAAAGCAATCCTTGTTCATGAAGATGTATTTATAGGTGTTTCTCTAACTAAAGTTTTTTACATGGAGCAAAGGGGAAAGTTCAAGTAATGTCATAGAGAAATGGGAGGAAATGTGTGTGAAAGTTAAAATGGTACCATTCCTACTTTGACAAACTAGGAAATTGCTACAGAGTTTCCTCACTACCTTCCACTAGGAAATTATTGCAAACTTTCCTCACTGCCTTCCATGGCATTCCTCGCCAACATGAGGTTATTTTCCACAGTTGGCACATGCGAAGAAGCCTCCCAATGACAATATTTTCTCCATTTCTGACACCTGTCTATTGAAAGTATCCCTTATCATCATCATCGAAATATTCTTGATCTTCTCTATGAGAGTTGTAGCTCTACTTCTTTTATCGACACCTATCTATGAGAGCTATGACTACTTCTTTTACCCTGGCTTAATGACAATCTCCTCAAATACCAAAATAGTCCAGAAGTTTCAAAATGGCATGAAAAATGCACAACATTCTTAGCGGCTCTCAGGGGAAGTGTGTCAACACACGCCAAATCCAAAAGAAATGCCTTGATTCTATTGGGTATCAGAGTCAAAAAGATACTTAAACTACAAACAAACTGAGCACATTATGAATATTGCCATTGAAACTACAACATATGCAATCACAACCTATGCACAACCAAACTGATACAAACTGCCAATCATCATATCCCCTGAAGTTGAAACTGAAATACTGCACAACCATTGACCCATTCTATAACTTATCCACAAACTGATGATTGTTGACCACATTTTCAAACCTCTATTACCACTGTGCTTTATTGAAAACAAAATAAAAATTGAAATCTAATGTTGCAGCTGCAACTTATTCCTTAAAAATAGAAACTAAAACTATAGACAAGTGAAGAATATAGGAATGTGCCCATTCACAGGAACAACAAAATAATTTCCTTATCTGATGATTCTGCTCCATGTGATCCATTTTGAACTAATAAGAGACCAAAACAAATGCATGAAGAAATATAGGAAAAACTTATACCTCTTTGCTTTCCTGAATTTCAGAGACTTCTCTTTTGCTTTGAAATACCATTCATGCTGATTTGCATATTGCTCTTCATTCAATGGAGGGTGGGAAGTGAATACTAAACATTGGAGCTCACATTCTTGCTTGCATTCAGAGGCATTTGTTAACATGACCTCATTGCTGACTTTTGTTGCATGTTCCTCTACATGATCATGATCCAAGATAGCACCAAAATCTGGTTTGATGGTGACTAAGATGATAATAAATGTTCTAAATCTGATCAAAATTTCTTCTTGAATGAAAAATGGAGTATGATTATATTTCATATGTAACCCTTCACTACTACAAATGTCCCTTGATGTATCATGATAAAGGGGCTTCAAGTGAATCTAAAGATCTTCCTCGTGAAAGAGAGAATACCCATCCTTAATAATAGAAAATAGATCAAACTCTTCTTCAAAACTTGCACATAAGGTTACTTATGTTTTCTTCATGTTATCACCTCGAATTGCACCATGCTTGAAGCTCGTTCAAGTATTCCAATGACACAATTGGACTGACCTCAAGGTGTGGGACCTTGCAGATGAGATCAGACCTCCAGAAAAGGTTGGTTCCTCTTTCTAAACTTAAGTTTTAGAGCAATTAATTAAACCTATGCTACTGATCACCAGGGAAAAGGGAAAGAAGGAGAAACTAAAATTAAAAGAGGTGATGCACCAGATTTAGAGTGTTAGCTAGGACTGATCACATAACACAACAATGACCTCAAATACTGATAGAGAAGTTCACATAGACTTACATCTTTAATAGAGGCTCGAATTAGAGAATTGTAACTACAAGAGAGACCATTTTATCCATAGAATAAGCTACAGATTTCAAGTAAACACAGAGCAAAAGCATAATAGAGGCAAAATATCAGTGATTGTATTGATTGTGAAGGATAAATAGCCATTACAAAAGAGAGACAATTTGTTACAGAGAGATAGACACAAAATAACCATCTACATTCATTGGTGAACCATTATCAGAGACATCAAAGGCTCAACTTTGAGCACAATGCATCAGATTTGACTGGTTCTTGTAAATGCATTACAAGGTCTATGACAACAAACTATCCAACCTGTATAATAACCTAGAAGAATAGCTAACCAACAAAAATACATCTGAAACACATGCATATATAGCTTTTACAAATCATTATAGTAGCCATGGACGTGAGAAAGAGTGATCAACAAGGAAAATTGTCGCCCATGCTATAATAATTTCACTTCTGTGTCCTTGGAACACACCCAAATGGCTCTACCCTTGAAATCCACTGAAGAAGATCTCCCATCCATGCCTTGGGTATAAGAAATTCAATGCAAAGGAGATACAGTAGCTAGGGGGCAAGAAATCCATTTCCAACAAGTAATCAGGATCTGAAGAAGCATTAATGGCGGTCAAGAGGGTTGTTGAGCAGTCCCATCGCATTTTGAATAGTAGAAAGGGCCTAAAGGTGAAATAGGTAGGGCCTAGACCAATCGAGCTTCCTCTAATCAGTCTTCCACCGAGCAGGCCTTCGAAAAGTGAAGGAGGAAACCCCAATCTCCCAAGTCTGAAAGGGACAATAGGGAAATTGTCGAGCTTCTAAGATCAAGCCTTCATCATGTATCATATTTTTTGAAAAATGAATCACCTGATCCCTGACTCCACAATACTTGGAAGGAATTATGAAGATTGGCGGGAATCGAACCTCAGGCCTTCTAGCTTCCACCTACCAACAAAAAAGAGGAAGGAGACCCCTCTTGTTGAAATATGAAACACTTAGATAGATTTATGAGCCCAACGGACTTTGACCGGCGGGCCTTCTGCCCATCGCCTACCAAATGGAAGGAAAAAGACCGCAACCCCAGCCTCTGAGCTTCATAGCACTTAAGCGTTCAAAGGCCTCGTTCAAATTCAGCCATGTGTCAATAGTTCGCATCAGCGCACCCCTCATCGGGTCCCACTTAATTGATGTTGTGATCTTGCACTCTACGTCCACGTGGAACATACTAATACCACTCTTCAAAGTCCTTCGACTGACCTTGTACACGTGGTAGCATATCACAACAGTGCAGAGCTGACTCAACTTTGACAACGATCCTTATCATGGATGCAAAGTTTTTAGAGCTTCAGAGATTGGGCCTTCCTGTTGACACATGCTCAGCAGAAGATGAAAGGCCACAAGCCCGACCTCCAACGCCTGATACACTTATGCATTTTTGCTAGAAGCCAAGGTGGACTTCGAAGCTGAAAGACATGGAATAGTGAAGGGAACCCCAAACTCTAAAACCCTGAAAAGGTAGGAATCACAAGGAAAACACTTAGGATTTTGGACTTATCCATTTTGGGGGGTTTTCCTTGCAATTCAAAAGGGAAAACACTTAGAATTCTCATGGATCTTGAGGCTATTTGGCCTGAAGGAAAAATAGGACAACATTTTGGCTACTATGCAAGGGTGTTTGCCTGCTAAACATTGGAATCCACATGCCTTATCAATCCATTGGGCACAGAGTCAAAAGGGCAGCAAGAACAAGGACAAGGTTGGCCAGACCAACACAAAATTGAACACCGCCTCTAAGAACAAGACAAAGAAAAAAGAACAAGGCAAACCTCCTAATGAGAGTGCAATAGAGTGCAACATCACTTATTGAAAGGAACCACACCTAACATATTTACAAAATCTCACAACCATACTAAAAGTAAGGTTTGAGATTGATCCCATTGACTGGGATTGGTAGAACCTCTCCATTTAGCTTGGAAAGTTGGAATGCATTGGCATGTTTGCAGCTAGTAATAATATAAGGGTCACTCCACATGGCATCAAACTTTGAATGTTTCCCATTTTTAGCTCTGTCTTCATCCCATTTCAACACCAAATCTCCCTTACTAAATGTTTTGCCAGATGATTTTTTGTCAAATGTTCTTTTGACTTGATCTTGGTTGGCTTCAAGAGTCTTCATGACAGCATCTCTCTTCTCCTCTAGCTCCATCAGTTCAGCAAACCTCACAGTCACGGCATCATTTTCTTGCAATTCTAGCTACTGTGTCAACTCAAGGGAAGGCAACTCCAGTGACAGTGGAAGTCTTGCTTCCTTTCCATAAACCAACATGAAGGGTGAACTACCTATGACCCTCTTGGGGCTGATCCTGTTAGCCTAGAGAGTTGTTTTCAACTTGGAATGTGAAGTTCTCTAATTATCATCCACTATCCTTTTGATGATCTTGATCAGGTTTTTGTTTGTGGACTCGGCCAGGCCATTGCCCTTAGGGTACTAATAATTGGAGGATGTCTTCAAATAGATACTATGCTTGCCTGCCCACTCACTAATTTTTGTGCCTACAAAGACCTTAGCATTATTAGAAATAATGGTGAATGGAACACTAATCCTAGTAACTATTCCCTCAAGGAAATCTAAAACAGAGGTCTCTGTGGTATCCTTCAAGGCAACCACCTCTGTCCACTTTGTGAAATAATCAATGGCTACTAAAATCCACTTATGACCAGCACTAGAAGGTGGATTAATCATCCCAATGAAGTCCAAGCCCCATTGGGCAAATGGATGATCAGCCTGAATTGGGTGTAGGGGAAGAGCAGCCAACTTTTTCTTACCTACAAATAATGCACATTATTTGCAGCTCCTTACCCATCTATGGGCATCTCTTAACAAATTGGGCTAGTAATAACTAGTCCTAATGATTTTGATAGTAGTTGTTCTTGGTGAATAATGGTCACCAACATGGCCATTATGGAACTCTTATAACACCCTTGAGGTCTAATTTTATGCAATGCATCTAAGAAGAACTCCATTGGTGTTTTTTATAAACAAGACATCATCAACAAGAACATAAGGAATGGACTGGAGTCTAAAATACATTCTTTTTTATTGATCTTGTCCATGTAGGCACCTACCTGACTGTAGAAAGGTGGCCATGTCATGTTACCCGTCGTTTGATGCATGGGACCCAACTGGTTGCGCCTATTCAAGGACACATACAACATCATTTCTGGCTTCAAAATCTATGGCCATCTATTCACATAGTCCTTTGTCTCTTACCAGCTTGGTGATGCCAATGTTGACATCATACACCATGACCTTTGTGATCCACCCAACCCTCTTCTCACTGACATCTCTGCTCAAAAGGATTTATTTTATGCCAGGGTGGTTCACCATCAACTGTATCTTTCTATTTGAAAGCACGTGTCTAAATTTTTTGAGTGCTTTTACTATAGCAAACACTTGTTTCTCAAAAAAATCATACTTTAGCTCATTCTCTTTAAGGGGCTGGCTGAAGAAAGCAATTGGCTGCTCCAACTTCTCTTCATTTTGTTGTGTCAAGATTGTTGATATGCCCTCCTTGTCTCCAAAGGCATAAAGGATAAAATCATTCTCATAGTTCATTTTTATCAACGTAGGAGCTTGTGCAATGGCTTGTTTGACAACTTCAAAATTGTCACTGCCTTCTTTTGACCATGTGAAGGTAGTATTTTTCCTAAGCATGGTGGTGAGGGGTTTTGTTATTGTAGAAAAATTTGGTATAAACCTCCTCACGAAGTTAATCTTACCTAGGAAGCTTTGTAGGCCCTTCTTGTGACTCGAAGGGGAAGAGATAGAATAACACTGTTGCTTTCTAGGTCGATGGCCAGTCCTTCTTTTGAGACGACATGTCCCAACAATTTGCCTTCTAGGTTAGCAAACACACATTTCTTTGGATTCAATGACACACCATATTCCCTGTATCTTTCAAAAATGTTTCTCAAATGACCTAAGTGGTCAGCTACATGCTTAAAATAGATAGTCAAATCATCAAGATACAATAGAATAATATCATTGATATCCATTGCTCTTTGGAAGGTTTCTCCAGTATTGGTCAACCCAAATGGCATTTTCTAATAAGTTAAGGTACCCCATTTGGTGGTAAAGGTTGTCTTATATTAGTCTGATTCTTTTACAAGAATCTAATTATATCCTGAGTAGCCATCTAGGAGTGAAAACCTTTCAGCTCCTGCCACTGTTTGTAATATTTGCTCCATTAAAGGGAGTGGATAGTGGTCTTTAAGGGAGGCCCTGTTTAGGTTTCTAAAGTCCACACACAGTCTGATTTCCCCATTCTTCTTCCTAACTGGAACAAGGTTAGCAACCCAAGAGGAATGTTTAATTGGATAAGTGATTTTAGCCTCTATGAGTTTGGATAGCTCTTTCCTCATTAATGGCTCAATTTTGGGATTGACTAGCCTTTATTTTTGGCAGACAAGTTTGCATTAGGATCTAAATCAATGGTATGCTAGATTAAACCATGGTCAAAACATTTCAGATCCCTATAATCCCAAGCAATTAAATCATTAAATTTATTACAAAGTTTAATAAAACCTTGTCTTTCAGCTTGATCACATACCTTGCCATGTTTTAGAAATCTGCCCTGTGTAATTTCTACCTCTTCATAGTCCTCTTTTTTTATTGTCATGTTCATCTTCTCCCTTTTATGTTGATCATCAACACCAAATATAATCTCTAAAGTGACCAATCCCCTAGGTAGTTTATTGGTCTTTAGCTGGATCACCTGGTCACCATACTGCTCTTGCAACTTAGACTGATTACCAGCAGCAAATTTTGCCTCATATTGCAAGAAATTTACTATCTACTAGTCATTCTCAAATACCTTCCAGTTGGACACATTATCAAGCACAACAAGCCGCACAACAACTTTCACATGCTGATCTGAGCTTTGTTTGACATTCTTGGGAATATCAAACTGGGCACCAACTGTAGCCAGCCTATCAACATCTTTGTTTCTTCTTCTAGGCATTGCCTAGATATTGAAGGCATTAATGTCTTCAATCAGGTCCCATACTATGTGCTTATATGACTTCAACAAGTTATTCCTTGAAGCACTTTGTGATTTGATTTAGTGGACAACAAGCTCATTGTCACCAAATGCTTGTAAAATTTTTATTCCCCTCTTTTGTGTTAGCTGTATGCCTTGAATTAAGGCCTCATACTCGACCACATTATTGGTACAACTCAACTGTAATCTAAAGGAAGAGAAATAATTTTCTTTTTGGGGTGAAATTAGTACAACCCCAACACCTACTGCATTTTTAGTCCTGGAGCCATCAAAATATAATTGTCATATTCCACTTGGATCTACTATTGAATTTTCTAGATTAGGGATGATACCATCCTCCTCCTAGATACAATAAGTATCCAAACCTATTTGTTCTGCATGATCTAGGGCATCAAACTAAAAACAATTTGCTCGCTCATCAAGTAATATGTCTGGAACTTCTTCTATAGGTGTTGCAACTTCATGAATAGGGATACCCTCCTCTTCCAAATCATGGATTGTGCAATTCATGTTCAAAGGGGTAGGAGTATAAGGCTCTATGTGGTCATTGGATATTGGTTCAGCCTTAATGGTCACTTTAGTGCCATATCTAGTTCTGAATAACATATGGGACCAGTCAGAAGATAAGTGCCCACCTGTTTTAGCAGTGAAATCTCTAGATAGGCATATGTGGAAGTATGCAGGGAGGTCAATAATTGAGATATCTTGTAAAATAGAGTAGCTAGGGAATGCATGCAGGGTGAGCTTCAAATCCTTAACTACACCTACTGTATTAACAATAGTGTCATCTAATTTCACTATACCCCTTGTTACAGGTTCATACTTAATGCCCAACCTGTCAAATATTTCTTTAGGCATAACAGAAGTACTAGCCCTAGAATATATCATGAAATTATGTAATAATTTATCACCAATAATGAGAGAAACATAGAAAGGAGGGGACTTATTGGTTTTACTTATGCTTGTCTCCTCTTTTGGTTGGCATAGGTTTGTTGGGGTGGTCACCTTTTCTTTTGTTGTCTCCACAGCAGGCTAATTGAAACTTGTTAGGGCTTCCTGAAGTAAATCCCTCTATGATGGGATTAACAAGGCATCCCACATAATGACATTCGGGTTAGTCCTTTTCATCTGATCAACTATGCTGAAAGGGATTTGACTAAACCTCTAGGATACCTTTGTAACCACAGTGTCAACCTTTGTTTGTTGGTAGGCATGGGGTTGTTGCTCTAGCACTGGATTTACCTTACCAACAACTTGATATGCTTGTTTTGAAGGAGTCTTGGTTGTCACACCTTCATTTGTAGCCATTTGGGATGCATGAGAGGTAGATGCTTGACCAACTGTAGGGATTGATGCATCCTTAGTGGCTCTTCTTTTGGCCCTTGTGTTGTGTTTTATTGGGATTGCACCTTGATTAATACCACAAAAGTCATCCTATGTCTAATTCATTAAGGTATAATTGTTTTATATTTATTTCTTCCCTCCCACCATCTCTTGGCTGGAACTAGGTTGTTGCTCTGGGAGGATTGGTTGGATTTGTACTGTCAAATCCTGACTAAACTATCTGCTTGAGCAAAAATCCTGATCATGAGGTTGATTACATGGATAGCACCAATCACTGTCCTGAGCCATGTTGTTTTGTATGGGCACCAGAGGTCCAGATGTGCTTGCAGCATTGGGATGGACAACATTTAGTGGCCTGATGTAACTAGGTTGATTTTCCCTCTGCACATTACCTTGATATGACGGTTTGTTTTGCTGATAAGTCTGATTGAATGGTTGATATGGCCTACTAGGTTGTGCATGTTGTCTTCTTTCCAGCACCAATTCATTGGTCAGGCTTCTAATTAGAGCATCTTTATCATCTACCTTTTCCACTACATGTGTAATCAGAGGAGTAACATGGGTGACTATTGTAGGTATTGGCACTGCAACAAGTTGGATGATAGGTGCCTCTGGAAATAAGGGCATTCACAATTTTGGGGCAATTTTCCCAGCCTGAATTAGATAATTCGTTGCCCTTATTGCTATGTCATATGCACCTGGTAGCATTGTCTCGCCCATGAATTGGATCATAACAGCAATATTAGGGTTTAAGGACTTCAAATAATATATGAAGGCATTGTTTGGAGAGGGCTTCACCAACAATTGAATTATATCCCATGTCTTCTAAAATTTGTAATTAAAGTCCACCATGAACTCATGGGGAGCCCTTTTGATTGTGGCTAACTGCTCCATCAAAGACAAATGATCTCTTATCCTCAAAGTGTTGGCAAAGTCTCATTCCCAAGTCATCCCAATTGTGAATGGAATTAGCCGGTAGACCTCTATACCACTGGAGTGTTTTTCCTTTGAAGGAAGAAGCGAGAAGTCTCACAGCGACATTATCTGTAGTGACATTGTGGACAGAGCACACACTAGCAATGTCTTGGACATGCTCAACAGGGGTGGTAGATTTTTCACCATTAAAGAATGGGATAGCTTTTAGGGCAGAGGTAGGGATGCCATCATATTGCACTAGGTCAAGAGGGTTTCCTCCATTGAAAGTAACAAAAGGGAGGTTCCTTGCCATGTTGGGGATATTCAGATTAATTCTAGGTATATGTAAGGTCCTTCTTGAATACTGAAATCTAATAGGAGCCGACTAGGCTCTTGAAGGAGATGGAACAACACTCCTATTCTCTCTCACAGGGGACCTAGATAATCTACTTATTCTTCTTAAAGAAATGAAAGATAACTCTACAAATTAGAAATTACCTCTTGAAGAAGATCTGGTCTGCACTCCAAACATGAAATGTTGGATTGATTTGAATACTGGACCAGCAGAGTCTCTCGGTGCTTGTTGAATTTTTCCACAATAGCGAATGACCCAAGAACAACACCAAAATTTCTCAGTTAAGCTCTTACTCAGAGTAGAGGGGTCCCACTGGGCATGCCAGAAATTGTTATCACGTGGGATTGCACCCTACTTAAAGCTTGTTCAAGCATTCCAATGACACGATGGGACTAATCTCAAGGTGTGGGACCTTGTAGATAAGATCAAACCTCCAAATAAGGTTGGCTCCTCTTTCTGAACTTAAGGTTCAGAGCAATTAATTAAACCTATGCTATTGATCACCAGGGAAAAGGGAAAGAAGGAGACACTAAAAATAAAAGCTTGGTGATGCACCAGATTTAGAGTGTTAGCTGGGACTGACATAACACAACAATGACCTCAAATACTGACATAGACTCACACAAACTTACAGATTTAATAGAGGCTTGAATTAGAAAATTGTAACTACAGGAGGGACCATTTTATCCATATAATAAGCTATAGATTCCAAGTAAACATAGAGAAAAAGCATAAGAGAGGTAAAATATTAGTAATTATATTGATTGTGAAGGCTAAATAGTTATTACAAAAGAGAGATAATTTATTACAGAGAGGTAGACACAAAATAACCATCTACATTAATTGGTGAACCATTATCAGAGACATCAAAGGCTCATCTTCAAGCACAATGCATCAAATCTGACTGGTTCTTATAAATGTGTTACAAGGTCTATGATGAAAAACTATCCAACCTATATAATAACCTAGAAGAACAACTAACCAACAGAAATACATCTGAAACACATGCATATATAGCTTTTACAAATCACTATAGTAGCCATGGACGTGAGAAAGAGTGATCAACAAGGGAAACCGTTGCCCATGCTGTAATAACTTCACTTCTATGTCCTTGGAATGCGCCCAGATGGCTCTGCCCTTGAAATCTGCTGAAGATCGCTTGCCCATGCCTTGGGTATAAGAAATTCAATGCAAAGGAGCTATAGTAAAATAGGGGCTGAGAAATCCATTTCCAACAAGTAATTAGGCTTTGAAGAAGCATTAATGGTAGTCAAGAGGGTCATTGAGTAGTGCCATTGCGTTCTAAATAGTAGAAAAGGCCTTGAAGATGAAACAGGTCAGGCCTCGACCAATCGGGCTTCCTCTGATTGGTCTTCCACTGATCGGGCCTTTGAAAAGTGAAGGAGGAAACCCTGATCTCCCGAGTTTGAAAGGGATAATAGGGAAACCATCAGGCTTCAGAGATTAGGCCTTCACTGTGCATCGTGTTTTTGAAAAGAAGAACCACCTGATCCCTGACTGCACAATACTTAGAACTAATTATGAAGATCGGTGGGAATCAGGCCTCGGGCCTTCCGCCTTCCGCCTGCCAACAGAAAAGAGGAAGAAGAAGACCTTGCTTGCTGAAGTCTAAAACACTTAGATAGATTTATGAGCCCAGTTGACTTCAACCAATAGGCCTTCCACCAGGATTGCCTACCAAATGGAAGGAAAAATACCATAACCCTAGCCTTCAAGCTCTGTAGCACTTAGGCATTAAAAGGCCCCTTTCAAATTTGAGCATGTGTCAACAGTTCACATCAACACACCCCTCATCGGGTCCCACTTAATTGACATTGCAATCCTATGCTCTACATCCATGTGGAATGTACTAAAACCACTCTTTGAAGTCCTTAGGCTAACCTTGTACACGTGATAGCCTATTGCAACATCGTAGAGCTAACTTGGCTCTGACAACTATCCTTTTTGTAGATGCAAAGTTGTCAGAGATTTGGAGATCGGGCCTTCCTATTCATGCATGCTCCGCAAAAGATGAAAGGCTGCAAGCCCGCCCTTTGATGTCTGATACACTTAGGCTTTTTTGCTAGAAACCAAGGTGGTCTTCAGAGCTAACAGACATGGCATAGTGAAGAAGGGAACCTTGATCTCCAAAACCTCGAAAAGGCATGAAACATAAGGAAAACACTTAGGATTTTGGGCTTAAGTGTCGAAGCCTTGGCATTGATTTTATAGGAGACATTGAGGAACGTGATAGGCCTCCAATTGTAGATCTCCTTAGGATCACTGAACTTAGGTATGATTTTGATATTGCCTTTGTTGATTAAGTTGTCTAATGAGCCATTTTGCATTGCTTCAAGATAAACTTTATGCAAATCATAGCCCACTGTATCCCAAAAAGTTTTGTAGAACTCACAAGGGGAAGCCATCCAAGCTAGAGGATTTTTCATTGGCCATAGAAAATATAGTCTCCTTGAAATCTTCTTGAGTTAGAAGCTAATCACATAGAGTGCATTGAGCACTAGAGACTTGACAAGGGACTAAAACAAGACATCGTTGCAATGCAGAATCCTTGGTTAGAGTGTAAGCCTAGGCTGAGAAGACTTGTTCATAGTGATGAACAAAGTCTTGAAGGATGTATGGTAACTCTTGGAAGAGTTGTTGCCCCTCTCGTATTTTCTAGATGGATTGAGAAGCATGTCGAGCTCACATATCCTAGAAAAAATCTTTACAAACAATGTCCCTAATCTTAAACCAATGGAGTCAAGCCTTGATTTGAGCCCCATGGGTTGAATGGACATCGACGATCTACTTCTGTTGCCAGAGTTGTGCCACCCAGAGTTGGGTGGCCAAATCAAACAGATGAGCCTCGAAAGCAGCGGTGGCAAGGTAGAGCTCTTGGGTGGTGGCTTCATAAGAGTGACAGTGGAAATGGGAAAGTTTCTACCCTTAAATGTAGAGGAATCATGAAGTCCAAGTGATGGCATCATTCCACCAAGTTATCCAACCAGTCCCATGTATGGGACATGGTTCTAAGTTCCAAACATGTTGAATATGAGTTGAGATGGCCTTGTGATGGAGAAGTGATGTGTTAAGAAAAATTGAGTCTTCAAAACTTTGGGTTTAGAAGTTCTCCATTCAATATGAAACCATATTGGGAAATGATCAAATAAGACAAGATCAACCAGTGGTTTGATAGGCAAGGAATAACAACTGGCAAATGAAAAGAATGACTGGGCAGGAATCATGGTATGATCAAGTCATTTAAAGACCCTGTCAAGGCCCACTCTTAAATTACTCCATGTGTACCAAAGTGAATGATCTTGGTGACATCCAACATTGGTATTGAAAAGACCTAATTTATTACACATAATAAAGCAAGCCTCTCTTTTGCCAATTTTCCACCACATAGGCAAGGTTCTGTATTTATCATATGCACACTCAATCACATTAATATCCCCACATAAAACCCAAGTGGCGGCCAATAGTGAATGAGCGATCCATCTCTAAAGAGAAGATCTCTCCACAACATCATTGTGAGCATAAACATTAATAACACCAAAGGAATGATTATTGACATTGAAAAGAGTCCATAATGCATGGTTGGTGGGGTCACATCCATGATCAACCAATAGTTGATGCCACGTAGAAGAGAGAAAGGCGACAACTCCGCCTCGGCCAGCCTCATGGTCATTGCAAAAAAATGGTTGGAGGGCGAAATAACTCAGCACACTACTGAAAGGAAAAAGCCAGACACTTTGACCTCCTGAAGGAAAATAACATCTAAATCTAAAAACTGACGATGAGCATCGTGAACGAAGTATTTTCGTGGAGGTCTGTAAGACCTCAAACATTCCACAAAATATAATTCATGAACAAGGATCGAGAGTCATCTCCTCATTATCCAGCTCGTCAAGAGCAAAATAACTATTCCAAAACAAAGCATCATTTGTTGCAAATCTTCCAATTTAGAAGTTGAGTTAGATAAGCTATCGTTTGGATGACACAGATTATCCTTCTTCAAGGTGCCTAGGTGGGTTGTAGGATCTCCTCTGCTTAGTAGGAGGCGGGGAAGGGTGGCGCGTCATGATGGCCGGCAGTTGTGAGCCAATAGAGCCCGCTGGTGGGGATTTGAAAGCCTTCTTCTCTTGAGATGAGGGGGAAATGGAAGATTTCCCAACATCGGAGGGTTTTGAAATAGTCTTCACTGCTGAAGCCTCGAACTAGAGGCTTTGGGGGCCAAATTGGAGGCAATCAAGTTCTTGTTTCACTGATTGACCATTGTGGACCATCCTTCCTCTTCTTGTGCAGGAGGAGACAGTCTCGAAGAGGGTTGTGCCAAAGGTTTAGGGCACAAAGATGGTAAAGGGTACTATTTCGAATCTTTTGCTCAGAGGACTACAATGATAGTAGGTGTCAGACAAATTACTATATTAGACCCACTGGGAATAGTGGGTTTAGACAACTTGTATATCCACAAAGTCTTTGAGGTCATTAGAGAGGTTGACCTCGACACAGACGCACTGGTGGGGACGAGTCGAATAGAACAGTTCAAGTTCTATGCATACCACAGTGTCGAGTGAGGACCCTATTTGGTACAAGAAATTCCAGTAAGGAAAGAGAAGACTAGGGAACTCAACCCAAATAGGAACTTGAAAGGATTTGTCATCTGAGATGATAAAGTCACAAGTTCAAGGTTTGAAAATGGGAAGGGAAGAACGAATAAGCCATGGGCCCCTGCTGAGACAACCTCAACATGGTTGGCCTTAGCAAAACGAAAAAGAAAAAAACCTTTGGTAAGGGTTTGCATGGCATCAAGATGAATCCCATGCGAGGACCAAGCTTTGCCGACCCATTCTTTGAGCATGTTTTCAGGGGGGCCCTTCCTACAAAATACCCAATTAAAGTGAAAATATCTGGCCATTTGCAAGCATTATCAAAATAAGTAATGGGAAGAACAATAGTTGGAGGTGTTTCAAGGGATGTACCTCATGGAACACCTTGGGTACAAACTTCTGAGGGCATTTTAATGGGAGAGCCATTGGATGTCACCATTAAGCCTTGAACTCCAGTGGTAGCAACTACGGAGGAATGGAAGGCCGAGGCCATAAATAGTGGGTAGAAAATGTCTAAAAGCTAAGCGGCGTTACCTGCACTACAATAAATGCAAACAAGCACAATTTCCTACAAAATGTAATGTGACGCATAGCAAAGCGAAAACCTAGGAGAATTTCCTCTCATAAAAAATAAAATAAAAATTAAAAAATTCAGTATCGCTTCTTTCTTGTAAACAACACTTAAGAGTGCTATCAAATAGTTGATATACAAAAATATTTAAGGCCCTTTCGACTAAGCAATTCATATGATGACTCTAAAAAAATTATAAATATCTATAGGTATGATGTTTTGAAATCTATATTAATGAATCTGAATGCTTTTAGATCAAACTATGTTTTTTAAGTACTAATTAATTCAGAAACATTTAGATTGATTTATGAATGTCTATACCTAACCAAAAGGAAACTATAAATATAAATAGTGTTATTAATATCTAACATATAACTTACTAGGTGTGGACCAAACCATTACAACTCTTTTTTTATATTGAAAGAATACAATAGCACAAGATAAGAATACCACTCAGCAAAACAGTTAGAGAAGACACACAACAGAACTATAACTTCAAAACAGCAAAACCACAGTTATAAGTAAAATCTAGTGGACTGTATAAACAACTACCAACCCACCAAACTGTAACAGCAACACAATATAGATGTCCATTGAACCAGAACACTGAGATGGCTGGCTGTGATTAGCAAGAGAAACTATTATGGATAAATACATTACAAAATACATTACAACTCCGTAAAATACAAATTGCACTTAGCCATACTTAAAAGCATAGCGTCGTGCAAAGATATCTTCTTCAATCATAATTACAGTAGACGACAATTTTAGGAATAAATCCACTTTTCATGAGTCGACTTTTTGTCATTTCATGAACTTACTAATTGTCGTACTTGTTTGAAATTGATATGTTCATGCTTTTCACGCTGAAATATTTGCACGGAATGTTTATTTATTTAAAAGTTAAAGGTAATTTTTAAACAAAACAAAATTTATATTACAAATTTATTTATTTCTAAGATAGCTTTAATGTGTTTTTTTTTAATTTTTTACAAAAATTTTAATATTATAATAGATTTATTTGGAAGGTTGAAATTTAATTGATTAAAAAAATTTCACTCTTTATATATAGAGAGGGGTATCTTCAAGAGTAATATTGTTTGCTCAAGTTGGTTAGAACTTGATTCCAAACTAATCTCTTATATACTATACTTTCGAGGGATTTAAACTTTGTGGATGGCATAATCAAGGAACATACCATCATCCTCACCAATTGTACTCAATCAATTGAACTAAACCCTTTATTACAATTCAATTTTTGATGATTGATAGTAAATTTAATTGTAAAAAGCACTCCTGATTTATTATTAAGGTGAAAAAATTATTTACCATACTATTATTAGTTAGGACTTGAATTATAAAAACAAACCTATTCTAATGGAATAAGATTGAATGTTGAGACAAGATTGAACCAAAAAAAAATCTAAAGAATAATTATTAGTAATGATATCATTAACTAAGATAATAATAACATATTTTTAATTTAATCCCATTATTACTATTATAATAAAAATACAAATATAATAATAATAATATGATTTTTCTAAGAGTGCATATAATTGGTGATTTATTAATATTTTTCATATTTCATTGGATTTGATTTGCAACTTTTTTTAATATTTTATAAAATTTTTAGCTTTTTTTTAGTCATTGCATTAGTTGAGATTCACTTTAAAAATATCCGAAACATTGATATCACATTGATGCTAAAAGCTTATATGCACTTAAGTACAAAACACTATAAATCAAACTCTTAAAATTAATTTAGGTACCTGTTTTTATTATTCATGTTTTTATATATTCTTTAAAATTTAATTGTATTCTATTTATTAAGATTTTTTAAATAATATATAAAACACTTATTTAAGCAAAAAAATCTTTAAAATGTAAAGGATATAAATTCTTCCCAAATAATATATATATCCTATATTATAATAAAAATAATAATACTCTTATTTAGATATATGATTCTATTAACAAATTAATTTTGGATTCTTGAAATAACATGATCTTAGTTTATTATATATTTTTTTAGTAGAAAATTCCCTTGCATCCTCACATTTTTGTAAGTTTAAATTATTTCATGATCAAATTAAAAATATTTTAAAGAAGTATCAAAGCTTGAAACATGCTTTGGTCTATTTTAAGATATTAATTTTTAATGTGAAGTTTAAATTATTTCATGATCAAATTAAAAATGTTTTAAAGAAGCATCAAAGTTTGAAACATGCTTTAGTCCATTTTAAGATAATAGTTTTTAATGTGAAGTTTAAATTATTTCGTGATCAAATTAAAAATATTTTAAAGAAGTATCAAAGCTTGAAAGATGCTTTGGTCCATTTTAAGATAATAATTTTTAATGTGAAGTTTAAATTATTTCATGATCAAATTAAAAATGTTTTAAAGAAGCATCAAAGCTTGAAACATGCTTTAGTCCATTTTAAGATAATAGTTTTTAATGTGAAGTTTAAATTATTTTATGATCAAATTAAAAATGTTTTAAAGAAGCATCAAAGCTTGAAAGATGCTTTGATCCATTTTAAGATAATAATTTTTAATGTGAAAACAAAAAGACATGTTTATTGAAGGTTGCACTTTCCATCATCATAGGTACAAATTAACTAGCTTTTTGTTTTATATAATTATATGAAATTAATAAATATATAAATATTTTTAAAATGATTTTGGAAATTCACTTTGAGATGTTTCTTATTTTTGAAAAACAATTAAATTATATTATATTATGTGAGTTAATTAAATAAACTAATTTATATAACAATAAATTTAAATATATGAATTAAGTTTAGATATATAATAAATGATAAAAACATATAACAAAATTATTTTAAAATTTTATATACAAATTTTATTTATTTAATAAAATTAGTTACATTGAGTTAACTTTTAAAATTATAATTGTTTTGATTGGCAGTTTTATATTAAACTTAGATGGATACACCAATCTAAACTAGACCTCTTCAACATTATTTAATTAAAATAAACTTCTAACAAACTTCCAACTAAAAATAATGTGTAAGCATGAAAATTGGCGAGATATTATTAAAAGAGAAGACTTTTGGTCCATATTATTCATGTGGACGCTAAGAATCCAGTGCAAACAAATATGGGGGACAAGGAGCCTCACAAGGATCATCTTGGACTTTGACAATCAAATACGCATTTACTTTTATATTTACTTTAATTTTAATAAGTGTTTTAATTTTTTTCTTAAATGAAAGTCATTCTCACACCTTAACTCTCTATAAGTTAAATTGTAGTCCATTAGAGGACAAAGTAACTTCACATGAATTGCATGTTTAGTCAAGATGAAGGGGTCATGTACTGCAATCCAAGACAAATAATATTTTTATAATATTCAATCTTGGTCATGCCTCAATGGGCATGATTATAACCTAAGACTTATGGGAAGATGGGATTTATAATTAAAGCTTGGAGCTTTGCACTTATGAAAGTCCACATAGGAAAATGTTCACGTGGGATATTATTATTTTTGGGGGGGTATTTTTTTAATTTTATAATATTTTGGGGAATAAAATCTATGTTGCATACTCTTGTTAATGGGTTAATAGTGAAACATGAAAGATGGTATGGAAAGTTCTATCGATTAATTTTTGGAAATAAAAGTTTGACAAGTTTTTTTTATGATGGTAACTTAGGTTTGACAATGGTGAGTTTTGTCTTACAATTCATGTTGTGGCTTTATCAAAGGGGACAATGTTTTGTTAGGTCTTAAGACCAACCATGAGGTTGAATGTGAAGTGGTCATTATTGGTATTTCGTTGGCTAGCTTTTAAGGGTTGTAAGAAGCTTGTGGTGGAGGGAGATTCCATGAATGTTGTCAATGGCTCAAAGAAAGAGTATTGTTTGAATTGGAAGTTTAATTGTCTTTTGGAGAAGTCGATTAGATGTTATTAGTGATTTGAAGCTATATCCTTTTCTCATTGTTACCATGAGCAAAACAAGGTGGCAAACATGTTAACTAACAAAGGTATTGACTTGACTCCCTTTTAATGTTAGAAAGCTCAAATGTAGTGGATTGAAATGGGTTGGAGGACTTAAAGTGAGATGAGAATCATTGTTATTAGTAAATATTACAACATTTTCTCATTATAATGAAAGCTCTTGTGTAGGTTGATGCAATGTGTTGGGGACTATGTTATATTGATTGTTTCAATTATCTTGACACTTGTGAAGAGTTTTTTATGGGTAGTGTCCTTTCATTTTTGTATGCCATCATTGAGGTTGCTTGGTGGTTGTGTTGGTGGTGTTTTGTGCTTACACCTCTGTGGTTGCCGATAATGTTTTGGTGTCTAGATTTTAGGTGGTTGATAGTTTGTTTGTAATGGCTTAGAAGAGGTCAAGGAATCTGTAATGTCCCCTTTATCAGTAAATATTAGAAAATGTTAGCCTTAATTATTTTAATTTTCTGAATGCTAACTGGGCTCAATAATGTTGCTCTTAAAATATTATTATAAGTTATCCTTATGTCTTATTTTACAACTCAATTATTTGATAACTTATAGTCTTTTAAAAATAATTAAATTACACTCCTCCTTGTGAGCGTTAGCTTCTGGTGGGCCCTCCCTTATGTATGCCTATTTTAGGAATGCTTTGTGGAGTGGAGCGCATAGTGGTGGATATTAATTATTATTCTTTATTTGCATGAGTGTGGGGTGTTGGGAAAATAAAATATATAGACTCATTCGCTCATTTGGACAGGCAGGCTATTTGGATATATGAAATTCATCTGGTGCTATTTAGCAGAGACATTTTGGAGGTTGTTTAGCCTTAGACTTCATCTAGTTTCGGTTGTGCAATATCAACCCTAGCTCGGTAATTTGTGATTTTCACTCAGAAAATCAAAAGAGCATAAATGGAGTTGTTTAGCAGGGTATGAATTTGACCATTTTTTAGGAGTTTTGATGAATATCAAAAGATTTTGGATTGGGTATTGATTTTAGTGTGGATAGGAGTAGATAGCAGCAATGCAAGAGGTAATTTGAAGAACTTTATCATTTGCTTTAATTTCCTATGAGTGTCGTACAATGGAACCATATGGAGGAAGGCCATACCATGAAAATGTTGCAAGTATGTGCTAACCGGTGTTGTCATTGATGTCAACATGATTGTGTTGTCATTGGTGTCAACTATGTCTTCTGATATTGAGTGATTGTTGCTTCATTGAGTTGTCATGTTAAGGTGATTTGAATGACTTGAAGAAGTGCTAATGATGCTAGCATATTGTTCATGTTGCTGAGTTTCCAAGTGCTTTTGAGAAAATTTGCTCTCCAAGTGGAAAGAATGTGTTGAAGATTATTCTAGCTTGCAGGATACTGACTGAGTTTTTGCTTCTCATTTCTTCTATGTTGAAGACCAGAGTATGAGATTTGGATATGTTTTATAGAAGTGTTTGAAGGTACTAAATCTAGAATTTGGTGGTTTGGATCACTGTGCAGTAGAAGTTGTGTTCACCAGTTTGAAGACTATATTTGACAGAGTTTTTGAGTTGTGCAGAGGTGTCTGAGAGAAAGTATTTTGCTTCGCATTTCTCCACATAGTGGTTTCAGGTGATGCAGTTCTGGACATATGTTTATAATGTCCCTAGCTATCTTTATTCCAAAGGATTTGTGATTTGGTGCTCCGAAAAGAAAGTTATTGAATAGCAGAACTTAGCAGTGTTGTTTGTAAGTTATCTTCAAGTGAGATTTGTTGTCTTCAAGTGAAACTTGTTGTAGCTGGATTTGTTGGCTCCCAAGTGATTTTATGTTGTTTGTGGATGTCTCAGATCATGTTAAAGGCTTGAGTTTGATCCGCAAGCTAAGATTAAGTTCTTGGAAGTGTGTGTCTAAGTATTCTTAGTGTTTGCACAAGTTTGGCCGACTTGGGTGCTAACACTCTTTGCGGTTGTGTTTCATGGATTGTAGAAGTGTGTTGAAGCATGTGAAGATGTATTTGGGTTCGAGCTAAGCCGTGAAGTGTTCTTTCATTCATTTGCTCTACAAGTTTATTTAGGTCCAGACCTAATTTGAATTATGTATGTTTGCTGACCTTGGAGACTATTCCAAAGGTTGTAGATTGTATTGCCGACCTTGATGTATGTTCCAAGGTTGATGATTGGTATAAATAAATGTAATAAATCCATGTGTAGTGAGTGTGGGTGCGAAGATGTGAAGACGAAAGTGTTTTTGTTGTAAGGCAACGAAGGTGATATGTATTGTGCTTCAATGGAATTGAACTTAGGCATGGTGTAGATGCTACCATATCAGTTCATGGCAATGAGCCACCCCTCTTGGCAGTGAGCCACCTCTTGGTAGTGAACCACCTCTTGGTAGTAAGCGTTTTGTAGTGAGCATTCTTTTGTGTAGTGAGCCTCTTTTGTTATTCGGTATTGTTACTACATTATATTGTGAGCCAACACTCACCGTGGTTTTTCCCTTTTATGGGTTTCCACGTAAAAATCTGGTGTTCATGTGTGTATGGTGTTGATGTGTTTAAGTTTTGATTCTGTACTTCATGTTTAATCTACATAATAGATTAAGGGGTTAAAATAAGTGAATTTGTGAATGTAATTTTGTTCAAGAGAATTTAAGGTTGTTGATACAAGTGATTCACCCCTCCTCTCAGTTGTCTTGTGCCTTCAACAGAAAAAATATGAAAACACTGTATTGCTATTTGAAAGAATGGGAGAGGGTTCTTTGTCTTATTAGATGTAGAATAAGACAAAATATTGGCTAAGTAAGCAGGTTTGACTGAGGTTTTAGCTGATCGTACTCCTTTCCAAGCTACTATAAAACACAAAAAGTACGTGGGAGTCAAGGAAATTATTTGCTACCTTTTGTGCATGGTTTATAACATCCTTTGGAGTCACCTAGGGTAGGAGCACCTATTGCAAAAGGTCCTGAGTGAGAATATGAAGTATTTATTGAATTACGGTTGATTTGGTTCCCAGGCATCCGTACCAGCACTGATTCTTGTAGAGTTGCATCAAAAAATACTTCAGGATAGACTTGTTTAGTCATTATGGTGCAGTCACGGTAGGAGGGTTCACAGAGTGAATTGTCCAGATCGTACAGCAAGAGTAAACACAACAGAAACAACTCAAAGATATGAAACAAATGCAAATTCAATCATTCAATATATCAAAGAGTTCAAATACAGATCGACCAGCAATATGCGGGCTTACAATTAGGGCTCAAAGGCCTAATTTCAGAATATCAAAATATGCACAAGATATAGCTTTGAAGTTCCCTCGCACAAAATCTAAACTATCAACTATCACTATTATCCTGAACTACTTTCCTAAGGATCTATTACATCAATATATATCATCTCTGGTATAAAAGATTCCTCCGCATCGGCCAAGGAAGATCACAAACTCCAATGAAGAGCTGTAACGTGTGTACATGGATAGGTCAGACCTAATCATGTAGAACACCTCCACAAATGTATGGAATGATGTGCGGATCTTGGGGAAGGTCAGCCATGAACCAAAGATCATTGAATGATGTGTTATTAGACTCCACAAGTTGAGGAATGTTCTACAGGTCTTCTCCTTTAGTTGACTATCAGAGATTGTCAAGATGCTCTGTTCTAAGAAAACAATCGATCTTCTGATAGCGATAACTTTCCGGTAACTGATCCAAATGCTCTAAATTTTGGATATGATGTAGATAAATGAATCTAGATGCTAAGTCTAGCTCTGCAAGATCTGAAATGCAACTGGGGTAGAATGAGAACCAAAATACAAAAACTGCTACTAACTGAACTGCCTGAACTGAACTAGAAAATGAAAAGAAACAAACTAAATTACAAACAAACTAAAATGTAAATGTTTTTGGTTGATACAAGATTGCTCTTGAACCAGGGATGCTCCTGCATCAGACATTCGGGGTTATTGAAAAAGTGAGTCCTTCACTTTGTTGGGGCTAGGGGAGAACCAAGACGGTCCACCTCAGCCTAAGAAATCCATGATGAATCTTCTTCTGGTCTACCTTTCCACTTCACAAGGTATTCTTTGTATTGTATTCCTCTGGTTCTGCATCCAATTCTGTTGTCCAAAATGTCTTCAATCTACTCCGGTTCTTGTTGTGATAACTATTTCTTTAAATCCTCTGTCATGTTGTCACTGAACTCTGCTTCATGATACTAATATAGGTCAGCAATGTTGAAAATAGGTGATATGCCCAATGTCTTCGGTAGCTCCACTTCATATGCATTTCTTGAATCAAATTTCTTGAGTATCCTACAACGTCCAAACTTCTTCATCTTCAACTTGTTATATGCCCCAACTGAAAATCTCTCTTTTCTCAAGTACACCATCACTTCATCTCCAACTTTAAATTCCTTATGTCTTCTCTTCTCATCCGCCTTTTCCTTATACTTAATGTTCATATCCTTCAAACACTTCTTCACTTGATCATGCACAGCCTTCATATGTTCTGCAAATTCTTCTGCCTCTGCACTTCTCTTTTCTTCCAAACTGGTATCTCTCAATTTTGCAGCTCCTCTAGGGTTCACTCCGGTAACAATCTCAAAAGGTGTTCTTCTGGTACTCCTATTTACTGAATTATTGTATGTAAACTCTACTTGTGAAAGAATTAAATCCCAACTACCTGTCTTTTCTCCAACCAGACATCTCAACAAGTTTCCCAAACTCCTATTCACTACCTCTATCTATCCATCAGTCTGTGGGTGAAATGTTGAACTGAACTTTAAATCTATCTTCATCTTCTTCCAAAGTGTTCCAAAAGTATCCAACAAACTTTGTATCTCTGTCTGAAACTATACTCTTAGGTAATCCATGCAATCTCACACTCTCTTCAAAAAATAGGTCTACTACATGCACTGCATCAGTTGTCTTCTTACAAGGTATGAAATTAGCCATCTTTGAAAATCTGTCCACCACTACAAATATTAAATCATGTCCTCTCTGTGTCTTTGGCAATCCCATTACAAAATCCATGCTTATGTCTTCCCAAGGTCTCTTCGGTACTATCAAAGGTTTGTACAATCCAGTATTCTGACTACTCCCTTTTGCAACTTGACAAACTCTACAATTCTACACAAATTTCCTAACATCCTTATGTATCTGAGGCCAAAAGTAATTTTCACTTACCAAAGCCATTGTCTTGTCAATGCCAAAATGTCCTGCCAATACTCCATTATGTTTCTCCTTGATCAAATTATCTCTCATTGAACTCTTAGGTATGCATAATTGATGTCCTCTTAACAACATATCTTCCTGAATAAAATAATCCAACCACTTACTCATATTTGTCACAATAGGTTCCTTACATGCTTTCCAAGGTTCTGCAAAATCAATGTCTCCCTCATACATGTTCTTCAATTCATCAAAACCCAATACTTTAATTCTCATTTATGTCAACAAGTTCCTTCTCCTACTAAATGCATCTACAACTTTGTTAGATTTTCCACTCCTATGCTTCAACACAAAAGTGTAACTCTGCATGAACTCTACCCATCTCATGTGTCTCTAATTCAACTTACCTTGATTGTTCAAATATTGCAAAGCTTGATGATCTGTATACAACACAAACTCTTTAGGCAACAAGTAATGTCTCCACTTCTTCAAGGCTTGAATTATGGCATAGAACTCTTGGTCATAAACTAAATATCTTCTCCTTGCATCATTCAACTTATCACTAAAACATGCTACAGGTCTACCTTCTTGACTTAATACTTCTCCAATTGCACTCCCACTTGCATCACAATCCACTTGAAATATCTTATTGAAATCCGGTAATGCTAAAACAGGTTGTTCTATCACCTTCTGCTTCAACAACTCAAAAATTTTGTTTGCTCCTAATGTCCACTTAAAATATTTTCTATCACCTCTCATTGTCTTTGTCATAGGGTTACAAATTGAATTAAAATTTTTTATGAACTTCCAGTAGAAACTAGCCAATCCATGAAATGATCTAACCTCTCCAATGCTCTTCGGTGTAGGCCATTCAACAATTGCTCTCACTTTCTCAGGGTCCATCTCCAATCCTTCCGCAGAAATCACAAATCCTAAATACACTAGTTCTTCCTTCATGAAACTACACTTCTTGATGTTTATCAGCAATTTCTCTTCTCTCAACCTCTGCAAAACTTGTCTAATATGCCACAAATGTTCTTCTTTTGTCTTACTAAAAATCAGAATATCATCCAAGTACACAATCACAAACTTACCCAAGAATTTCTTCAAGACTTCATTCATCAATCTCTTGAAAGTACTCGATGCATTTGTCAATCCAAAAGGCATCACTAACCACTCATACAATCCTTCATTTGTCTTAGAAGCAATCTTCCACTCATCTCCTTCTCTAATTTTGATATGATGGTATTCACTCTTCAAATCTATCTTTGTGAAATATCTTTCTCCACTCAAACAATCCATGATATCATCAATTCTAGGTAAAGGGAACCTGTACTTAACTTAGATCTTATTTATTGCTCTAGAGTCAATACACATTGTCCATTCTCCATCTTTCTTCGGTGCTAACACTGCAGGTACTGCACAAGGACTCAAACTTTCTCTGATCAAACCTTTCCTCAACAACTCATGTATCTATCTATTCAATTCTTCATTCTCTGCCGGTGTCATTCCATGTGCTGCTTTATTAGGCAAACTAGCTCCCGGTATAAGATCCATGTGATGACTGATACTCCTTATAGGTGGCAATCCTTCGGGCACATTATCTGATATGATGCCTTCATACTCTATCAGCAACTCTTTTATCTCTTTCAATTGTGATTCTTTAGTCTCCTTCTTCAATGTTTCAGGCTTCTTAGGAATCAAAACATAACACATATTCTCATGTCTCAAACCATCCAGAAATTTTCTTCCATCTACCAAACAGATTCTAGCATTCTTACATACTTCACTCTTAGGATCATCCTCCAAAGGAATCAAGGTAATTCTCTTCTTATTTGATGTTATAGTGTATGTATTCTTTCTCCCATCATGTATAACTTTCCTATCATACTGCCAAGGTTTACCCAACAAAATATGACATACATCCATAGGCATAATATCACACAAGACTTCATCATGATATTTTCCAATATGAAATTTCACCAAGCCTTGTTCACTCACCAGTACCTTATGATCATCTTGAATCCATGCTATCTGATAGGGCTTAGGGTGTTTCAATCTTTCCAACTTCAGCTTAGTCACTATCTCCTCTGAAACTAGGTTATCTAAACTGCCACTATCTATTACAACTTTACAACATTTACCTCTAGATTTGCATCTGGTTCTAAACAAACTCTTCCTCTTTGGTGGTTCTTAATTTATCTCTACTTGAAATAGTGCTCTCCTCATCACAAGTGATTCTCCTTTCTCCAGTTTACCAACTGAACTAGGTGATCCAACAGGTTCTTCTTCAACATAGGATGCTCTTCCAGTGTTCTATGTCTTGTTACTTGTACTACCCTGATTACATTCAAATGCTCTATGTCCTTCACCTCCACACTTGAAACAAGTGACTCTGAATGTTCTCTTGTCAAATCCCCTTCCTTCTCTTTTGTATCCTTCATTCTGGTATGCACTATTATCTCTCTCATCCTTCTTAAATGTATTGTCAAACTTGTTCTACTCCGGATGTGATCTGTCTCCTCTAGAAAATGTTCTTCCTCTCTAAAATTTACCTCCTCTACCTCTCTGTCTCTGATCATGTCTCTTATTCAATTTATCTTCAACTTTCAGGGCGAACTGATATGCTTCCTCCAAAGATGTCATCATTACCAAGCTCAGTTCTTCTTAAATGTTTAATCTTAGTCCGTTGATGTAGCCACTTTCTCCTTTCTTGCTTCACTATGCCAGGTCCTTGTGATCATCTTATGAAATTCTTCAGTATACTCTTTCACATATTTCTCCTTTTGTCTCAGGTTTTGCAATCTTTTCAACAGCTCCAACTCATAGTCATCAGGTATGAATTGATTCTTCAGTTTTGTCACCATCCTATCCCACTTTGTAATCTTTTCTTTTCCTCTTCTGTTTATATCCAACTAAATTTCTTTCCACCATATAGCAGCATGTCCTTTCAACTTTGTCTTTGCAAATTTCACCTTCTCTAGATCTTCAACCTCTTCATATTCGAAGTATTCTTCCATGTCATTTATCCTATCAATCAACTCTTCAGGTTTCAAATTGCAAGTGTAGTTTTGTACATCAACTCTAGGTCTTTTCCCAATCTTTGAAATAGCTCGCAATATCTTGACTTGATCTGATTCTTCTTCTTCATCACCTCCTGGGGTTTCACCAATTTGTTCAATAGATTGAGATTCCTCTTCATCATCACTTTCAACATGAGGTCTCAGTGTCAATCCTCTTTGTCTATTTTCCTCAACAACATGTAAATGAATTCGCATTGTTTTCATCATTTCCATCATCTCATCCATTCTTGCAGCCATTGTTCCTATAGCAACAACTCTCCTCGATGACATTCTTCCTAAGATCAAGTGCAAATTGCCTCAAGTTTAGCGATCGAGCTACAAGGTGACAACTGCCTCACAATCGGTGATCAGTTGTGACACAAGTAACCTGCCTCAAGTTAGTGATCTGTCCATAGAAAGATCTTACAAAATTTCTTCGCCAACTTCACTCAATTTGTTGCCAAAGATTCAAACTTTCGCTCTGATACCACTTGATGCAATCATGGTAGGAGGGTTTACATAGTGAACTGTCCAAACCGTGTAGTAAGAGTAAACACAATGGAAACAAATCAAAGATATGAAACAAATACAAATTTAGTCATTCAGTATATCAAAGAATTCAAATACAAATTGGCTAGCAATATGTGGGCTTACAATTAGGCCTCAGATGCCTGATTTCAGAATATCAGAATATGCACAAGATATAGCTTTGAAGTTCCCTCGCACAAAATCTAAACTATCAATTATCACTATTATCCTGAACTGCTTTCCTAAGGATCTATTACATCAATATATATCATCTCTGGTACAAAAGATTCCTCCACGTCAGCCAAGGAAGTGTTGGAATTGGTTCAGACAACTGAGAGGGGGGGTGAATTAGTTGTCACACAATTTAAACTTTTCTACCTTTAATCTTCTTTTACAACTTCTAATCAAATTAATGATATAAACATTAAAGCATGAATCAATGACACATGAGAAAAAACATAAACAACACATTTGACACCAAGATTTTGACGTGGAAACCCAGTTAAGGGAAAAACCACGGTGGGGGTTAACCCACAAAGATTATACTCTGTTAAAAGTATGACAAAGGGCAATGCACATGCATTCAGGCTCACTGCCCAGAGCTCACTTCTCAAAAGAAGGCTCACTACCTACAAAAAGAAGATTACAATGAATTTGAACTGATAATTAGCATCTATCAATGCAAGGATTCAGTTTCGGTTAAGCACAAAATACTGACTTGATACACTTCATCTTTACTCTGCCCTATTTACTTTTCTACTAACATATGAACCTTAGATCTCTACCCTTTTGTACTTATTCCATAGTCGCATCACACACACTTCAATCACTTAAATCCATTGGCTATATATACTCGCATCATGATATTCAATGACTTTTCAGGTTGCTTCAAGAACACTTAGAACTTTGTTGAAGACTCTGCTCTGTTGGCTAAATCCATGCATAACTTGTAACCCAGACCAAAACTTGCATTCACAAATCCTCAATCATGTTAGCCACTATCACTGATCGTCACAAATCATCCTACTGACAACTTCCATTTATCTGAAACTAAGATCAATTACAAGGTCGGCTTGTTCTTCTACTATCTGCACTGTCAAACTGTAACCCTATACTCAAATGCAAATAACTTTTGAATCCTTCATCACCAGAGGTTAAGATTCTGGATTTACATTACCCTAACAATCCTTATGACTCCTTCAGATCCGTAGCCTACTCTAATTTACCACCGGAGAGATCCGGACCAAGATACCGAACCCTGTCTCATGCTCTATCTTTGTCTACTCGGACTTAGATAAGTTCTGATTCTGACTTCTAGTATGAACAAATTGTGTTATGCGGATGAGTGGAATAGTCTTAGTTGCCATCAATGACAACACCTGTCATGCGAAGTAGTGTCTCTTGCCAACAATCTCCCCCTTTGGCATTGATGGCAACACTTAGTGAAAAATGACTGTGTTACTCATTTACTCCCCCTTACTCTATATTCTTATGCTTCTCCACTAATCTCGGAGCTCCCGCTTTGCTGGATTCCTCATTTTTCACTGTTATTCACTCCCCCTTTGACATCAATGGCAAAGGATGGGGTCCGCAAGACAAAAACTCTCAGAAATTCTGTATACGGTGCCGCATATATACATCCAATCCTTAAGTTATATTCACATGAACTTGAGAATATCTGCAAAACTAATTTTCAATTGCTCAAGTTTAGAGGCCCAACTTCTTTTCATATCATCCAAAATTGAGATGTGTCCACTTAGTAGAAATGTGTATGCTTCTACCTTTGTCAGATTTGAAGGATCACTTGTCTAAACTATAGTTTTAGCTTTTGATAGTTCATTACACATTATTTCTAGCTTGGGAGCAATCAATTCCCGGAGCTCACACATTCTCTTCATAATATTGCCTTTTTCTTTAAAAAGTTTCTTTATTTCATCGATCAAGCTGATTACTTGACATTCCTGACTTATAGGAGAAGTTGTTAGAGGATCAAAATTTTGAGATAGATTTGACAGTTTTTGTTCTTGCTCCTTTATCTTTTTCTCAATATCCTCACTGACTTTGGGCCAGGATAGACAAAATTTGTATATATCACCTCCATCACTTAATGCATTTTGAATACTCTTTATACTGATACCAAGTATCCTCCTATCACACCCTATTAGGCTTTTTATTTAACTAAATTTCTTATCTAAAAATTCATTTTTGACTTTAGTCTCTGCAGACTTCTCAAAAGACTCAAAATGTGTACTTACAGAACTTGCAAGATTCTTTAGATTTCTAGAAGGAGAGTCAGAAGGATTCTTCCGGAAGGTTGTCAACATCTTCTCCAATACTCCAGTTGCAAGGCCTAGAAGCTCACTGTCCTCAATATGAGATTTCATCATCTTTTCTCTTGCCTTTGCTTGTGTGAAGGATGTTATCTTCATTACTTGAATTGGAGAGAGAGCATCTAGATTGATCAGTCCTTGAAACAGCTCCGGTTCATCAAACTCAAGCATTGCTTTACTCAGGAAATTTTTCACTACATCTGTAGTGTCTCTTGCCACCATTTTTGGACCACTTTCCTTTTCTTGAGTTTTCACAGTATCAAGATTATCAACATTTGCACCATCTTCTTCTGCATTATTTTCCTTACTTTTGAGTTCTTCTTCTTCACCTTTCTCTGTGTTATCTGTAGCTGGATTCTTTCCTTTGACTTCACTATTTGCAATCTATTCCTGAGGATCTTGTGTGGCAGCAGTATTCTCAACATTATCTTCTTTTCTGGATTGATTAGGAGAAGTTAGAGTATCTCCTGCATCATCAGTTTGATCCACCATCTCTGTATCTTCTATGTTTATTTGTTCCTCTTTCAAAACATAGGAGTCATCAACTTTGGTCTACTTCTCATCAATTTTCATCTTTTCAATATCCGGGATTGATGAATCAATATGATCATCAGTCTCCTCAACAAATGGAAGATTGTGTCTCTTCAATGCACTTAGAAGTATTTCCTAAGTTTCTTTAACTATTTGGTCCAATTCTCCAAGCATCAGTTTGTTCATTCTCTTCTTTCTCCTAAATTCATCCTTCACTTCTTTGAATATCATATTCATTTGAACTTGAGTGATTTGAGGGCATAGTTTTATCAATACAGGCTCTTTAAGTTCCATATCCTTGCTTTTGCATTTTCTTTCCTCAACTCCCAAATGTTTGCAAGACTTGGAGGGATCTCAGAAGTTATTTCAATCAGGGCCTTATTATAGATATTCATATATCTAACAGTTGCTTCCTCTAACACGCTCTTATTTGTCACTGTATTCATCATAAAATTTAGTCATGGGTTTCAGATTTCCATCCATGGTGACTAATTTTGTTTAGGTTTTCAATCAGTTGATTCTACAATAATTCACACAAATCATAATCTGTATTTTCCTTTAGCATCTTCTATGCAACATATATGGTTGTTCCAGAAACAGAATTTTCCCTACTGGAGTGATAAATCTTGTAGCCAATCACCATGGAAGCAAACTTAACATTTGGTTCTATAATGTCATTGATGGTCATTTCTCTCTTATCAAACTTCGTAATGGTTACATCAGTAACAGTTTGCTTTTTCACATATTTCAACATGGGTAATCCACCGGTTGAATTTAATCCAGTCACAATTCTGATAACATCCTTGGTAATCTTGAATGGTTTTAGTAGCCATATGATATCATCATGCATTCGGCTCAAAACATACTGGACCCACTCATCTTCATCAAATGTTGGAAACTTCATAATCTGAATAAAGTGTTTATCCTATAGTGCCTTATACTCGGGTTTAAGGTCATGGTTTTCATCCCTAAGATGATTCTCAAACAAGTCTACATATCTTGAGTCTCCAAATTCATCTATGTTTGCATGAACATAAACCCTAATATCTTCAACATGCAACACACCATATGGAACACTTGAAAAAGCACCTAACCAATTGACTTCAATTGATTTGTGAGGATGCTTCTTAAATTTGGGTCAAGGCCTTTCAGTAATGTCAACAACATGAGGAGTAGCCATCTCAACATATTTTAGATTCAAAACTTTACAAAGAAGTACCTTTTTCTTTCGCGGGATTAGGGTTGATCAAATACCGGTTGAATTCAGTCTTCGTGCTTCAATCTCTAGATTTGTAGCTCATATGCTCTTCTTCTTGTTTCCTTCGAATGCAAAGTGGTTCAAATGTATGACCAAGTGACCTTTTATCCTTTGCAAAACCTAATTTGGCATTGTAATAAATGTGTTGCCCTAACTTCATCTGGTTACTCTGTTTCTTGAACAATTCTTCATGAATCACTCCACAAATTTCCATATCAACATCTTTTGTTCCAGAAATCCTTCCAAAAGTTTTGAAACAATTCTAAATATCTTCACTCATTGTGCCAGATCTAGGCACCCACTTACTGGCTGGGGGGATCTGATTTTCAATGTAATTCCCCCTAAGTCAAAGCTCTAAATTCAATTCTTGGAGGAATTATCAGCACCAAATTCTGGTGTGGATTTATTACTATTGTTCTCAATTAATTTCTTGACCCATATCTTGCTCATTTCATTCTGGATCTCATTCACATCAATTTTTCTTTTGCCTTTGTCTTGTCTCTGCTAATCTAGTTTTCTGTTTACCAGACCTCCTCTTTCATTAATCCTACTTCTGTACAATCTTGCAATATGACCAGATTTATTGCAATTAAAGCACACAACATTTCTTTTCTTATACACTTGATTTTCTCTTGATCTACATTAATTAGCCATATGTTCAAATCCATTGCAAACAAAATAGTAGCCATTGAAAGAGTTGCCATTTCCTCTATTGTTAGAGTTATTTATTATCATACTTCTGCATTCATTTGATCTATGACCATATCTTTTACACTTGAAGCATTGTCTGGAGAGGGATGGACCATTTTGATTTGCTCTGCTTCTGCACTGAGTAGCTTTATGACCAAATTTATTGCAATTGAAACAACTGCCATTGAAAGATGGATATCTTTGAGCATTAGGTTGTCTTATTGGAGGTCTTCTAGGTCTATTTCTTCCATTCCTTGGTTGGAAATTTCTTTGTTCAAATCTAGAGATTTCACCTTTCTCATATCCAAGACCATCCTTGTCATCGGCCCTTTTTTGACCTTCAAGCAATGCTTCAAGTTTAGCTGAGCTTATCTTGAACTTCTCCTTGTATTCATTTGCAACTTCTAGGTCATGTCTGAGAGTGACAATTTGCCTCTTTAGTTCTCTCTCATTGTTTCTGCTTTCTTGTAAATTAGACTCTAGAAGACCAGCTATTCTGTCCAACCTATAGCATTCTTCAGTTCTTTCTTTTAGATTTTGATTCGGGTCTTCTTCAGTTTTCTTCCTATCTTTAATTTCCTTGGTTAGCCTCATCACCCCAGATTCCATCTCATGTTTTAATACAATAACTTCTTTATTTAACTTCTCACATTCCTTTGTCTTCTCTTTCAGGGCCTTATCCTTGTTATTGTCTTCATAATGATTTCCCAGTTGAAGAGGTTGCTCCTTCCTCTTTTCATTGGATTTGCTCAATTTTTCTTTTAAGATCTCAATGAAGTCTTCAGCATTTTTAAGGTTTTCTTGCAGCTCACTGACTTCTGCTCTGGACTACTCAAGATCTTCTAAAGTGAGATTAAGTTGTCCTTGAAGGTTGTATTCATCCATTTTATTGCCTTCCTAGATCTTCCTCAAGCTGTTAAACTTTTTCAAAGGAACTTGGCTCTGATACCAATTGTTGGAATTGGTCCAGACAACTGAGAGGGCGGGCGAATCAGTTGTCACACAATTTAAAATTTTCTACCCTTAATCTTATTTTACAACTTCTAATCAAATTAATGATATAAACATTAAAGCATGAATCAATGACACATGAGAAGAAACATAAACAACACACTTGACACCAAGATTTTGACATGGAAACCCGGTTAAGGGAAAAACCACGGTGGGGGTTAACCCACAAAGATTATACTCTGTTAAAAGTATTACAAAGGGGAATGCACATGCATTTAGGCTCACTACCTACAGAAGGCTCACTACCTACAGAAAAAAGATTACAATGAATTTGAACTAATAATTAGCATCTATCAATGCAAGGATTCAATTTTGGTTATGCACAAAATACTGACTCGATACACTTCATCTTTACTCTACCTGTTTACTGTTCTGTTAACATCTAAACCTTAGATCTCTACCCTTTTGCACTTATTCCATAGTCGCATCACACACACTTCAATCACTTAAATCCATCGGCTATATATATCCACGTCATGATATTCAATCACTTTTCAGTCGACTTCAAGAACACTTAGAACTTTGTTGAAGACTCTGCTTTGTCATCTAAATCCATGCATAACTTGTAACGTAGACCAAAAATTGCATTCACAAATCATCAATCATGTTGGCCACTATCACTGATCATCACAAATCATCCAACTGACAACTTCCATTTATCTAGAACTAAGATCAATTACAAGGTCAACCTATTCTTCTACTGTCTGCACTATCAAACTGTAACCCTATACTTAGATGCAAATAACTTTTGAATCCTTCATCACCGGAGGTTAAGATTCTAGATTTAGATTACCCTGACAAGCCTTATGACTCCTTCAGATCCGTAACCTACTATGATTTACCACTGGAGAGATCTGGACCAAGATACTAGACCATGTCTCATGCTCTGTCTTTGTCTGCCCGGACTTAGATAATTCTAATTCTAACTTCTGGTATGAACAAATTGTGTTATGCGAATGAGTGGAATAGTCTTAGTTGTCATCAATGACAACACCTGTCATGCGAAGCAGTGTGTCTTGCCAACAGGAAGATCACAAACTCCAATGAAGAGTTGTAATGTGTGACATGGATAGGTCAGACCTAATCATGTAGAACACCTCCGCAAATGTATGGAATGATGTGTGGATCTCAGGGAAGGTTGGCCATGAACCAAAGATCATTTAATGATGTGTAATTAGACTCCACAAGTTGAGGAATGCTTTGTAGGTCTTCTCCTTTAGCTGACTATCAAAGATTGTTAGGATGCTCTGTTATGAGAAAACAGTTGATCTTCTGATAGCGATAACTTTTCAGTAATTGATCCAAATGCTCTGAATTCTGGATATGATGTAGATGAATGAATCTAGATGTTAGTCCATCTTTGCAAGATCTAAAATGCAACTGTTGTAGAATGCAGACCAAAATATAGAAACTTCTACTGACTGAACTGCCTAAACTAAACTAGAAAACAAAAAGAAACAAACTAAATTGCAAACAAATTGAAATGCAAATATTTTTGGTTGATGCAAGATTGCTCTTGAACTAGGGATGCTCTTGCATCACATTGCAATATGAGCACCTAGATTAGTAGAATCCATTTCAAGCCCTTGTGATAGGCAATCTGCATTCTGGGAGCAATCTGAGCGATTTGTATGAATTTTTGGGCATGTACAATAGTCTAAAATTGATACCAAACTTTAGTAGCAGCAGTCTCAACATTCTTTCCAATCACTTATATCAGTAATCTTTCATTGATTGTCATTATATGAACATCTCTATATGAAGATAACGGGTATGTTGATATTGATGCAATCAGTTTTATGATGCATTTCAAATCTTTAATTTGAATGGATATTCCATATTCAATATCTACAGAATTGTTGTTGCCAACTATATATATCATAGTATGGTTATTTGATCAATGTCAAAGTGTGTTTAATTGTCCATTGAGGGAAATGCAAGAAGCAAATAAAATCAATATCAAAACAAGCATTTAGACAAGAGAACCTCATCTATTCAGTCATAACCAGCTTGCATGACAACTATTTGATGAAATTTCAAACCATCAGAAATCAACAAATTCAGGGCAAAACTAGGGTGGTCATTGTCAGAATTAGCCAAGATCAGCAAATGAAAACAAGATGAACTTCCACAAAGCATAAGCACATAAAAGCCAAAATGTATAATCAAGAGATTACATCAAGAAATACACTAAGAGTTGATAAAAATGTACAACGAGCCTTGCTTATATAGGCAAGGGGAAGGGGGTGAGAAGGAGACAACCAACTATGACTACCCCTCTATGAGATGAACACGTGTGTGCACAAGTGGAGGGTGATGGACAAATGTCTCCAACCTCCCATAAGGTGAGGAGAGAATATCTCCAACCTCTAATGAGGTAAAGTGTCAAAATGACTAACCTCATGTGAGCACATGTGGTGAGACAAAAAAGTGACTAACCTCAAAAGTGAACTTAACCTTTAATGTCGAGGTTAAGTTAGACTTAGCCACTAAGTGTAACTTAAGCCTAGTTGTGGGTTAGGATAAACCCTACACTCTAACAAATAGATTCCCCTACTACAAAAAACACCCTTCCAAACTCCAAATGCACAATAGGGCCAAAAAAATGGCTAGGATTACAATAGGGGCGATTTGCAGCTTCTCAGGCTGATTTTAGGTCTCTCAATGCCATAGATCGAAGCAGTGTGAAGTAGCCGGTGGAGAAGAGAGTCAAGAATGGCACAAAGTGACCTAAAAAATTAGAACAAAGTCAAGTTTGCAAGCTTTTAAACCAGTGACAAACTACAATGTTGAATAGCCCAAAAAATGGTGACCTTCAATCTGAAGTGAAGACCGTTCTGCCACAAAAGATGATCTCCAGTGACAATGGAGATCGTTGACACCTTCAATGTTGACAAAACAACCTGCAAAATTAGATTTTTACCCAAAATGGGTAGATGGCCAGAGGGTTGAAAGGCCCTCTGCTAAGATTTTTTTTTATTTTTTACAACTTTTCTATACATAATAGTACAAGCCCCTAATTGCAAAGAAAATACCAAATATTGAACCTTGAAATGGCTGAGTGCTTGATTTTGCTCAAAATGAAAAGCATTTCACTTGCATGGCTCTGATACCATGTCATAATTAGCCAAGATTAGCAAATGAAAACAAGACAAACTTTTACAAAGCATAAGCACATAAAAGCTAAAATGTATAATCAAGAGATTACATCAAGACATACACCAAGAGTTGATGAAAATGTACAAAGAGCCTTGCTTATATAGGCAAGGGGAAGGAGGTGAGAAGGAGACACCAACTATGACTACCCTCTATGAGATGACCACGTGTGTGCACAAGTGGAGGGTGATGGACAAATGTATCCAACCTCCCATAAGGTGAGGAGACAATATCTCCAACCTCTAATGAGGTGAAGTGTCAAAATGACTAGCCTCATGTGAGCACATGTGGTGAGACAAAAAAGTGACTAACCTCAAAAGTGAACTTAACCTTTAATGTCAAGGTTAAGTTAGACTTAGCCACTAAGTGTGACTTAAGCCTAGGTGTGGGTTAGGATAAACCCTACACTCTAACAGTCATTTCAAAATCCTAGGGATCATCTGCATTGGGGCTATGCAACAAAATGTTGTTTAAAGATCTTTAGGTGGCCAACTTTCATCCTCTTGAACCTAGGGAAAAATATTCTTAGAGAAGATGGATTAGTTGATTATGGCTCCATACGATCCCATGCCATGACTTTAGCAAAAATTTTAGAGAAGTTGGCTAAGGTTGTGTTGTTGGAAGAAATTTGTGGGTGGACTAAATTGCTCCCTCCTCATTCATGAGTATACAAAGATAATGGATGATGATCCAATGATGGTGGTAGATGATTCATACCAAGGTGAGTATGAGTCAAAGGAGATAGGGTAGGAGTGTGTGGAATTGGTGGCGATGAAGTATAAACTAAAGGATGTCAACTTGGACCTGTTAACTCTCACCATATTTTTCCATGATATTCAAACCATTGTTGAACATCTTTTGGTTTCTCATTATAACTTAGGAACACTAGAGGTGTCAAGTGCTTACACCCTTCTAAGGCTTAAGGGATAGAAGCTAGTGGGAGCTACCAATAGGACCAAGTTAATACACAGGTGCATGTTTGATAGATTGAAGGGCCTTGCTAATAGTAGATTAGTGACCTGATATAGTCAGTTGTGGTGGCTCCAATGATAGGTGGATAGGTCATTCTTTCAACCATGGTATTGTTGAATTGGTGGACTTTGGTGTTCCTTATTGGGGGGTTTGACCCTCTCTTGATCTTGTGTTTTCATTAGGTTTTTGCTAGATTTTGTTTATGGATTTTCAAGTTTCTCTTCTATTTTTTGCTTTATAAACCCCTACATGGGTTGTTCATGTAAGCCTTTTGTGGTAATATGTCTTGTTATGTTGCTTAGTCAGCATTTCAGTTTGGGGCCCCATAATAGAACCCCATATTATTATCTAAAAAAATTGCTTTTACATAATTCTATGCTAATTAAATAAATGCAAATAATAGGCTTACAATTAACTTAGATTTAATTAAGAGATGGCTCAATAAACAATTGTGAAGGAAAATAAACTTTCCCTATGTTAATCTAGGCTAATTAAATAGATGCATACAATTTTGCATAAATCAACCTAAGTTAAAATAACAATCAGTTGTGGAGATAGATAATTCAATAATGAATATAAATTCAATGATAGCTCAATAGATAATTCAGTAATAAATTAAATGCAATTGATTTGGGTACTTAGCTTTGAGAATGAAGGAGAAGAATAATTATGTTGTAGTGCTAAAATCTATTGTTCCAAGATAGAAAATAGATAATTTTGGTATGCCATTTGTCTTAATCCAACACAAGTGTTTCAAGATGCCATCTCTCCATTGTTTATAGTTCCCCTTTTTCAAGATGATTAGAGAAGGATGAAATTAAAAACCTATAATGACTAAGACAAATCTCTCGAAATTACAAAGACACGAACCTTCAGCTAAAATTATGAACTCTCGAATATATCAATACTAAAATTGAAGCCCCCTAGAAAAATATGATCATGGCACTTTATACTTAGTGCAATTACAATTTCCACAAGCCAAAATAGCAAAGTGGTCTTTGATCTTGGTACATGCAAATACCAAAATTGGGCTATAACTGAAAGTACAATTTTTGAGAAAAATTGGATCAAATTGATGACAAATTTGAGACGTAGTCGAAGCATTATGCACTTTCAAAAAATCACCAAAAAATGTTACTGTATGAGCCCAAATGGAGCCCCAAAAGTTCCCAAAATGAGAACTGCTCAGCAACAGTGATGAACTATGATTTTTGGAAAAACCAGACACTAAAACCAAAATTTGATTGCACCACTATAAAGCATGCAAAATTCTAGCCCAAATAAAAAAAAAATTCTCACAAAAAGGAGCTCGGATGATTGAGATAAAGGCTTGCAAAGTTAGAGTGTAAAATCAAAACTGCCAATGGAGAGGGGGCCTGTAAAATCTTTACGATTAAATTTCCACAAAATTTGTTTGTTGTATGCAAAAACTAAAAGATACCTATAAATTTTTCTGATGTAGTGAACAAAACCTAGAAAGTGTTTTTATTTCCAACATGCAGAAGATGTGGATCTAATGCAAAAAAATGCCTTCAACAACAAAAAATTACATGTAGAAGTTGAATCAGCCACCTAAGTCAAGAAAAGGTATGCTGCAACTTGCAATATTGCACCAGGATGCACCAAAAAATATTTCTTTGTAGAAACTCTCGAAAAAGAGGGAAGGAGATCATAGATCTACAACACTGATACCATGTAAGAGTCGTCAATGGACTCAAGACAACCCAAGATCACCTGTAACCAAAACAACCTTCCACAACAAGAGAGAAAAGAAATAACAACGCTTTATATTGTCAAGAATAATGATGCATAAAATATACAAGATGCAAAGCTTGACTTGATACACACTACATTGCATATCATTGCATTGCCTGAAATGTACAATGAGCTACCTTCCTTATATAGGCAAGGTTGAGAGGTAGGACAAAATAGGATGTTGACAAGTATCTTAATCCTATGACATGAGACAACTAGTGCACAAATATTAAATGCACCTAGATGTACATTATTGAATGCACTTAGACACAAATATTAAATTCATGGCAATATTAAATGTCCTAACTACCTCTAGAATATTCCTAAGTCAACTTAACTAGTGAACATGTGTGAATAGGTTCTAACTAATGACTAGTTAGATAGTGTGTTTGTTCACACTACAAAGGGGGAAACTGGATAGGAAAGACCATCATTCACACCAACATCTCCAAGACCTTCAATCTAATATTTTTTGGCTTAAAACTTTCTAAATCAAAAGTTATGGTCTTTGCAAATTTTGGGTCTCACATCATTCTCTTCTGGTTGAAAAATTTCAACTCCTATGAATTGTTCTAATTAAGCTCCTATTATTTGATCCTATAAAGGTTCTTCAATTCCCATTCTAAGATCCAAGTGTTATCCTTTTGTTCTAATCCTTCCCACTAGACCAAATACCTATTATAGCTACATGGTCTTTGGTTCACTGTCTTCTTGTCTATAACATGTGCTATCTTTTCTCTCTTCTTCCTAAGTACTTGTTGTTCACAATTCACTTCTTTTTCTTCTTCATTATCTTCCCCATCAATTTTATATAAATAAAAAACATTAAATACTAGAGAGATATCAAAATTTTATGGTAAGTCTACCAAATAAGCATTGCCATTTATTTTCTTTAGGATTTTACATGGACCATTCTTCTTATACTTCAGCTTGTTGTATCTCCCTTAGGGAAATATCTCTCATCTAAAATATACCATCACTAAATCTCCCTCTACAAACAACTTTTACCTTATTGTTCATTAGTTGTTGTCTTATACTTCTCATTATTGTCTTGTAGCTTTCTCCTCACTTCATTCTGCAACTATTATATGTGCTCTGTAAAAGACTTTGCATCATGACTAACTCATTCTACAATTGGAAACTCTACTAGGTCTAGAACACCCATAGGACTCATGCCATAAACAATTTGGAATGGTGATTTTCCCATGGATATATTGAACCAAAGGTTCATGATGGATCTAATGAGGAAATTGATTCAAAATGTTTAGAGGAAGAAGAAGAATAACCTCAAACCCCATTCTTGAGGAGGTCCCCTCAACATAGAATACAACCTGGTAGGTATATCTCACTTGATTTTAGAGACATTTTTGTTTTGTCCACTAATGATGATAAACCTAGAACTGTGAAGGAGGCAATGAAGTATAGAAACAAGAAATCTTGGAAGAAGTCCATGAACAAAGATATGGCATAACTAGAGAAGTGTTATGTCGTAAAATGTGCCCCTAGGACTTTTAGGTCTCCTAAGTTTAGCTCCTAGGTCCCTTGTTTGAATCATTTATCAATTTGTTTTTGCCTCTATCCCATAGGGATACACACTCTTTATTTGACAATGGTGTTTGAAAGATTTGAATGTTCTTCCGAGGCTTGACTAAGGCAAGCTCCTAAACACCACAACCCCCAACCACACTCCTTGTGATTGTAGGTTACAGGTATTAGATTTCACAGAGTGGAGTTACAAAGGAAGGTTGTAGAAGATAAGGATTTCAAATCTGATAGAAAGAAACAGTTTAGAGCACTTTTGGGATAAGGGCTCCTTGGGCAATGTCCTCTAAGGTTGCAGACACATGAATCTTTGTGACAGTGACAATCAACATTTGAAGAAGCTCTGACATCTTGAAAAATAGCCTGCCTTGGACTAGGGCGCATAGGGCAGTGTCCTCTGCATCTCCCATGACAGAAATAGACAGAACAGTGATTATCAGTGTCGAAAGCAGTCCTAAATTCCCTAAAGAAAACTATACCTTGGACTTGGGCACCTAGGGCAATGTCCCTGACTATTTCGCATCATGAACTTCAAAAAATGGTTAGTAACTAATCTTTGTATACTATTTTAATCTGCAAGCATTTATCATTATTTGTCCGTTTACTTATTGGTTTACATAATTAGGGTTTTTAGCGTACTTGAGCATTAAATTAATACATTAATTGACAATTTCTAAATTTCCACATTGTTCCAAGTGACACCCAACCTATAGGTGAATTCTCTTGCATAAGTTGTGATTCAACTCGATTAAATGTCCTTGAATGTTTGTAGTGAAAGGAGGATCTAGCCATTCAACCCCATCAACCCCCCTTTTCCTACAACACATTTTGGTGAACCCGTGTTTTATTGAATTTTGTACCTTGCCAAGTGGTGTGCTTTAGATTTACATTCATTCATTTAATTGCATTTGAAAATTTACAAAAAAATTGGCATTTTAGTCTTGTATTTTGAAATAATTTAAACTAATTCTCATTTGATTTAAGTTAATTTCTGATATTTTCATTAGATCTGATATAAATTGTAGAAATTCATCATTTTCCAATCATTTGCATTTGCATTTTCATGCTTAAATTGTTAAAAATTGCTTGAAATTGTGCATCTTTCATAAAAACCTAGTCTTTGCATTAGCTAGGGTTTGTAGTTAAAATCTTGTTTCATATTTTAGTACTCTTTTAAACACTCATTTAGGACTAATTTCTAATTGTAGTGTCTCATCATAGTGTCTTTTTTTTACAAAAATTCATGTCTAGGGTTTCAAAACCTTGCATTTTCACTAGATTTTGCCTTGTCATCTCTCTAGATTTGCATTATAGGTGTGTAGTGAAGGATATTGCTGCATTATTGGACTGATATTAGGATTATTATTTGTTGCCCCTTATCAATTTCCTTACAACACCTTTTCTTTTAGTCATTTGCATTGAAAAAAGTGAAAAAATCAAGCATCTTAGGTCATAATCATACATACTTTTGCACTTGTTTTCTTGCATAAAGTGTTGAAAATCTTTTAAAATCTGATTTTTCATTCACTTGATAACATATATAAATGGCTTCTCAACATAACAATAATGCTAGGTTTCTCCCTAGGCCTTATTTGAAAAGGACTCCCGAACTTGAAATAACATTTACACCTCATGATAAGACAATGGTAGACATTGAAGGGCCCCTTTACATTATAGTAAACATAATCAAGATCCATATGCATGGAATACTTATAGATCCTAATTGCATGATTAATGTGGTTAGGGAAGAGTTCCTTCTTAAACATGATTTGGTACAAGATTCTTATGAACCATCAAATTTTAGGATTAAAACACATAATGGAGCTTTTATGCCTACATTTGGGAAGATAACCTTATCGGTTTTGGTATATGATAAAGTTGTGGATCAATCATTTGACATCATCCCTACATCTGAGCTCTTCTATATAAAATTAGGTCATCCATGCCTTCAGGCTATGAATGTTGTCCCCTCAACTATTCACAAATGCATAAAATTCCCTTTACATGGACAAATGTGTACTATTCGACGTAATTCATATCAACTTGTGGCTACAGAAAAGAACGTCGCTCTTGATTACTTTTGGCCACAAACTGATATAGACCCTGAGCCACAAAGAGACTACTCTTTCTTACAATATAGACGATACAAAGCAAAACAACTATATAGAGTGGTTGGGCCTCCTTTACAAACAACAAGTGAAGAACAACCCGCATTAGAAGAACTTCCTAGACCAAAAGGTAAAGGACCCTATGTTGAGGTTCCTCCTTCATCATACTTACAAGGATCAGAAGGTATTCATCAAGAGCAAGGCACTTCATCAAGACAAATGAGATTTGAACATGGTGCTTCCTCCTCTAACATGCAAAAACCTATGGAAAAACATGACAATAATTTTGAAGATATAAGTAACAAGACAAAAAGAAGTAGACAAGCAAGAGAAAGGAGGAAGAGAAGACAAGCTTTTTCCCAATGAAATGCATCTCAACAAGAAAACATTCAACCTAACATTGAAACAAATAACAAAGAGCTTAAAAATGAATTTAAAGATAATGGCAAGAGTTGGGCACTTGTACCTTATGTCCCACTTTCTTCTAACATTTAGGAGTGGGAAGATGATGATTTGCTTGTTGATAACCACTAGTTTGGTTGCGCCTTCAAGTAAGTATTTCTAACCCTTTACCTCTTGTGTTGTGCTCCCCCCATGATGTGTTATGTGTTGTTTAGGCGTCCTTGGACAACCCTTGATACTCTTGTAAGGTCAAGGATATTGGGAGACTGCCTCTGTTGTGACCAATCTTCTATTTGTATCATCATTCTTCTATATTGCTCCTCTCCTCTATTTCTATTGTTGTATGCCATGCCTTAGGGGCATAGCATTGCGGTTGGTGATCTGGGGGCACATTCCTACATGACGACCCTAAGGCACTTGTTCTCCTCTCTTGATTTATTGTTTACCTTCTTCTAGTGGTTCTATCTAGTTGGTGGATGACAAAAAACAAATAATACTGATACAGACCATGTGTCTCTTCAGCGAGTAAGTAAAAATGGACCTAGTCCATACATGATGATGGGGTTGATATATATTTGAAACTTGGCTAGTAGAATCACTTCGTGTGATATTTTGATGATGTCTTATATTTGTTAACAAACCATAACAATATAGCTGCTCCGTGCACTTTGTTTATCTTGGGTCTTGCCTTGGTTACACTTGGTTCTGAGATCTCTGTAGTATAGCCCCACAGTTATACTCAGTTTTTGAATCCGTAGTATAACCCTGGCTCTTGATGTGATTATGTTTCATGTATTGTTGTTGATCATGTGATGTGGTTATTATCTTATAGAAAGATTTCTAACCTCTCTTCTCGCAGGAAATTATTAAAATTGTGGGAACATTCAGTGATCGTAAAGTACATGTCACCTTTGGGGGCATGGGCTTTGCTCAAGCTCTTGTTCCATTGTGTGTTTTCTTCCTACCTTAATTTTCTTAATATTGGTACATGATATCAAACACCTTAAGGTGGGGTCATATAAAGGTAAGTTGTCTGATGATTTTGATACTAACGAAGTGTGTTTGAATACATTGATCTATTGTGTATACCTCCTTTTCACTGTAAGGAGCCTCCGTGATGTGGGTGGGGTTGTATACTTTGAGAACATGCTTCCTTTTCACTAAGGGCAGGGATGGTGTATCTCTTGAGCTAGTGCACATCCTTTTATTTCAAAAGTCCTCTGAGTAGACGCGGTTGGTGTATCATCCCTTAAGCATGTGTTTGGTGGTTGTTGTGGCATAAGCCCAATTGTCAAGTGTGCCTGAGATGGTGGTGAACATAGCAATAGGCTCCTTCCATCGCTTGTTTGTCATGTTTAAGACGTATAGTATGTCTTTGGCATACTATACGGCACTTGTGTCTTCCGTGTGTTTTCCCTAGTGTTGTAGTTTCAAGACGTGTGGTGAAATGCCACTCCTACACTCGAGTTTTTGTATGGCATGTTTGTTCCCAAGCATAGTCTAAAGATGTGTGGTGATGAGTCCCTCTTATGCTTTGGGATTTGTATGGCATGTTTGTTCTCAGGTGTATTCTTCAAGAGTGTGGCAAAATGCCCCTCCTACACTCTGAGATTTGTATTGCGTGTCTGTTGCCCAATATGTAGTTTCAAGATGTGTGGCGAAATTCCCCTCCTACATTTTGGGTTGTGTATTTACTTTCCATGTACTTGCATTTGCATTCATATATATGAAAATGAAAAATCATTGCATTTACTGTGTTCATCATGTTTTGCATGTCTTCAATGTTGTCTTCTCCATATCTTGCGTGACTGTTACTATCTTCTCCATGTTTTGCATGCTGGTTACTATTTTTAATATATTTAGCATGTCTACGGTGTGTTTTCTCTAATGTCTACATGAGACTGGGGGCTAGAAATAGTTCCTCAATCTTTGTGTATGCATTAGCTTCATGTGCCTAGCATGTTTGTTGTTTTTTGACCATACCTTAATGCATGTATGGGCCTTGTGTTCATGCATACATTAAAGTGGGGGCTAAATGTTATGTTGTAAAATGTCCCCCTAGGGCTTTTACCTCCTAAGTTTAGCTCCTGAGTCCCTTGTTTTGCATCTTGTATGTTCATTTAACTCCTAGAAGAAAATGGCCTAAAACCCATGTCAAATGGGGCTTGAGGGACATTGTGTGCTTTAAACCTAACCTAAAAAGGGGACCTGGGACATGGGCACTTGTGCCCTTGTCCTGTCCTATTTTAGGCAGGTCCCAAATTTGAATGTCGGTTATGTGACTGTTAGTTAGGTCCCATGCCAACATCTTAAGTTTGAATTACGAAATTTGTAGAGGGAATGTGTTGTTGCACATATAAGCATGTTTAGGGTTTCATTTGTAAACTATAAGATGATTATGAACTTTTGGTGTACTTATGATTTGAGAGCATTCAAGATATTCATTGTTGCAGAGCAGAGCATTGTTATTGTGGTTGCGGTTGTAGATTTAGATTCATCTTCTCATGTGTTGAAGGATCTTCATCTATGTGAGAGCTACACCTCCGAGTGATATCTATTTGTGTTTGAATCATTTATCAATTTGTTTTTGCTTCTATCCCGTAAGGATACACACTCTTTATCTGACAACAGTGTTTGGAAGACTTGAATGTCCTTCCGGGGCTTGACTAAGGCAAGCTCCTAAACACCACAACCCCCAACCACACTCCTTGTGATTGTAGGTTATAGGTATTGGATTTCATGAAGTGGAGTTGCAGAGGAAGGTTGCAGAAGATAAGGATTCCAGATCTGGCAGAAAGAAGTAGTTTGGAGCACTTTCGGGATAAGGGTACCTTGGGCAATGTCCTCCGAGGTTGTAGACACATGAATCTTTGTGACAGTGACAATCAACATCTGAAGAAGCCCTGACATCTTGAAAAATAGGTTGCCTTGGAATAGGGCGCCTAGGGTAGTGTCCTCCACATCTTCCGTGACAGAAACAAATGGAACATTGATTATCAGTGCCATAAGGAGTCCTGAATTCCCTGAAGAAAACTATACCTTGGACTTGGGCGCCTAGGCCAATGCCCTTGACTATTCCGCATCACGAACTTCAAAAAATGGTCAGTAACTAATCGTTGTCTACTATCTTAGTCTGCAAGCATTTATCATAATTTGTCAGTTTACTTATTGTTTTGCATAATTAAGGTTTTTAACATACTTGAGCATTAAATTAATACATTAATTGATAATTTCTAAATTTCCACATTGTTCCAAGTGACACCCAACATGTAGGTGAATCCTCTTGCATAAGTTGTGATTCAACTCGGTTAAATGTCCTTGAATGTTTGTAGTGAAAGGAGGATCTAGCCATTCAACCCCATTAACCCCCCTTTTCCTACAAAACAAGAAGAACAACATGTTGAGACCTAATATAAGATGACTTTAAGATGGATTTATATATTTCCTTATTAACCTTCATGGCCTGTGTCCATGCTATTTGTTCTTCACCTTTTGATCTAAGTCTTTATTTGTTTCCTTGGTCAAAGTAATTTTTCCAAGAATGTTCAATAAGATCTACTGTGTTTGTGAGAAGATAATCTAACAACAAAACCATCTTGCTTATGTGGAATTCCATCATTTGTTTTTTTGAATGAGCTTTTATTTTTCCTTCAAGGTGAATTGTATCCTTAATCCTTTGAGAAATCCCAATATTTTTTTCTTTGTCTTCATCTTTATGTTTTATACACATGTTGAATGGTTACTAGTAGTCACTTTTCACTTAAGTGGTTTATTCGTATTTTTTTAATGATAGACACTAGTTAGATGCATCTTGTTAGATTGACTTGGTAAGTAGGAGTTGCAATATATATCAACATAGTAGTAAAAATTGATCTATTTTTAATCTAATAATGTACTCTCCTCCAATAAATTACATCTTCTAACAAAATTCCAAAGTAATGCCAACTATAGATCAAGATGTGATCGACAAAGTGTGTGTGTGTCTAGGAAAAAGTAGAGTAGGTTTCCTTTAAGTTGCATCAACATGTTCTCACATCACAGGATTTGACAAATGAATATCAACCTATGGCTCACATGCATCCCAAAAGGATTTTGGAATATTTCTAAGGATATTCATGGCCTTAGTCATTGAAGTACAAAAGGGCCCATCACAGATTAACTTGGGTCATGTAATTCTCAAGGACAAATGCACTAGAGCCATCCATTCATGTTCAAAGTGTAACAATGTGAACTAGAGGAGCCAAGGTCATATATGAAGAGCATGTACCCTATTAAATCAATTCTTATTGGTCAAAAGACCAATATGAAAAAGTTTAGTGGTTTCCTCTCAATGGCAATGAATGAAATCAAGAAATGTGAAGTTTAGTAGAAAAATGTGGTGGGCCTAGAATCCATTCAATGTTGCCCCCATATCAAATCTATTTAATAATTCAAAGTGCAAAGGACCATTGATAGTTCCATGTGTTTCTAGCATGTGACTTTCATACTTTGTAGAATTGTTTGATCTTTGGGGGGCCCGTGAACCATAGATTGAGGCCACATGTCTTTATCTTGACAACTATAGTAGAATGTAAAGCAAGGAACTTACATTTTGATATCTTTTGATTTTACTGCAACCATCAATTTTAGGATGATCAATCTTGACCATTATATGTGCTTGACACTTAATGTCTTAAAATAGTCAAATGACTATAGTTGAAATCAATGAATTATTTCTGAAGGAGATGACTATTTCTTCACTAGTGTTAGAATGAACATGGGTTGTTGATCTTGATAACAAATTTGTTAGGGTTGTTAGATTGGTCAATGCTTTGTGGACTAAAGGATTGTCTTGGTAGAGAAACCTTAGGAGGAAATGAAGATGGATTCATTTTCCCATTATCTTGATTTTTAGTTTGTTCTTGTTTTCTTCATTGTATATGCACATGATATAATTTATGAACATGATCTTTGTGCTCATAGGGAGATTCGTTAGGAATCTCCATTTGATGCTTCTTATCCTTGCATTAATAGATAATGTCTATGAGGGTTCTGACATAATTCTCAAGTGTGAAATGGATTGACTAAAAAATAGGTATATGTGTGCACCTCTCTTCACTTTCACAATTCTATTTGCATGAACATATTTTAAACATTGATGAACCAAAGAAGAAACTAACCAAGGCCTTTTGGGTGACATAGAAAATATATGATGAAGGAATAACATGATGCTTCCACTTCCTTAAGCCCTACTTGGAGAGGCAAGATGATGCTTCTCAAAGTGTCAACAAGGATTTCATTGGTCATTTTCAATGTGAGACTTGAGTGAACATAACTATCTTGTTATAAATGTAAATAATATAAAAATTCTTCAATGCATATATTATATTGATTGGATAGATCAGTGAGGATACCATTTTCACACGAACATCCATGGATGAAACCTTAAACATAAATTGGACCATAATAGTTGTGGGGGATATCATCATAAAATGAAGTGAGTGGAGGTACAAGAGGAGGAAATTTCTAATATGAGTCATTCCTACAAAACTATCACTAGGCTCATGAGAAGAGGAACCATAATGTTGTGTATCCATTAGATCTCTATCCATATGCTTAAGATCCATCAAATGATCGAGATACTTAGGTATCTATTGGAAACCTATATTGTTAGATTGGGAATATGATGGAAAATGATTAGTATAAATTTATAAAATTTGATTAAGGGGATCAACCAAGTGATTCCCCTCATCATCAAAACCATCAACATGTATACAATTATTTTCAATCAAATCATATACATTATGCTTTAAGGCCATGCAAATATGTGTATGGTGCTCACTAACTCTATGGTAATTATAAAAATCATGTTCATTGTAACCCTTAGGTAGCCCTATAGATGGGTCTAATGGATGAACAAGGAGAACAATGATCAAATTAGCATTTAATAAACTTTGTGACGCATTATCTAGAGTTTCACTTAACTTTGTAAAATTTCTAGGAGTTTGAGCCTTAAAATAAATATTGTTAGAAGCAGTAGCCACATGAGCATTAGTAGGTTTAGGGTCCTTCTTATCATTACCCCTTTGAAAAGTATTTGAATTTTGGAACTTTAAAGGATAAATGGATGGAGAATGTGACAACCCTACTTCAAGCCATTACAAGCAAGTAATTTAAATTCAACATCCTTAACATGAGTGTAAAGGTCCTTGAAAGAAGTGAAGCTATTCAAGTGAAGACTATTTCAGAGGGGAGGTACTAGGCTTTTAACAAATGTGCTTTGTAGCTCATCATTAGAGACTTGACTCTTCATCTTAGGGTAAGGTCAAAATTCACAATTCCTCTCTTATTTCTTGTTTTGAAGAGAGCAATCCTTTTTTATTAGAGCTCTAAGAGCTATAGATCTTTGTATCACTATTTTGGCAACTTTCAAAAGCTTTGTAGTAATATTTTGGAGGCTAGTGGATATTGTTGCAAGAATTTTGTTGAGTTTAGGTCTCCATTTTCCTTTATAGCATTATTTTACCCATTTTTATTTCTAATTATTATTATATTTAAACACTCTTTCCCTAATTCCTACTATTCTCTTCAAATCTCTCCATCCTAATCCATTTTGCAACCCCTTTCTTGTCATTTTATCCTCTTTTCCTTCTCCTTGGGTCTCATGTTACCTCTTAATTCCCCTTGTCCCTCTTGTATTTGATTAGGGATTTTATTTATATGCTTTCAAATACATGTTAATATAGCATATATCTAATTAATATTGTTTCTATTATTATTCTCAAGGGTGTTGGATGAGCCAAATTCTCCTTTAACATTACCATTTTGTATTGTTTTAACATAAAGTATACTTGTAAGTAACTTATGGGGATTTCATGAAGATTTAGTAGTGTAGCCAAAGACAAAAGCACACTTAGAATTGAGAGCAAATAAAATGGACAAGGTTAGAAACACAAACAAAATGTACAAAAACACTAAGTTATACCTTGCTATTTCTTCCTCCTTCGATAAGGTTGAGGTGAGTGCACCCAAGAGCTCTCCTAGCTTTACCCAAGTTGATGTAGTGTGAATGTGGATTGCTCCTTGTTCTTCAACACAATAGGATGAAGATTTGATGATAGATTCGATAGAGATTTGGCTATGGTAAAGATAAGATGGGATTTAGCTATGGATTGAAGAATGATTTTGGCATGGTAAGGGTATGATGAGAGGATTTGATAGAAAATTTGGGCATAGTTATGATAGGATGAAGAAGTTATGAAAATGGCTTGGGTGAGGGCTCTATTTATAGGCAAATTTGGAGGGATTTGAATCCAATGGCTAGGATTTAAAGTAGATATCAATGGTTGAGATGAGAAGATGAAATCAAGTGGTAAGATCTCATCAACAATATTAGATGCATGGGATTAAATGTGAATTGTAAATTCACATGGGGAAGGGTGATGAGGATTAAAATGAATTAAAAATTCATTCTTGGGAAGAGTTGGATAAAATTTGAATTTTTAATTCACATGGGGAAGAGTTCCATTAAATGGAAACTAGGACAAGTTAGGTGTTGTAAGAGCTCATTAATGGAGTTTAGGACAAGTTAGAATAAAAAAATTACCTTATATGGAATAAAAGCTAATTTTTTATTTGTGAGGTGTGGGAATGAGTGTTAAGTGGGGTTTGACCAAGCTAATCAAGAGGATTAGCTTAATTAATATGGCTGGAGAAAATTAGTAAATGGGTTAATGAAGGGTTAAAATTAATTAAACAAGGATTCATTTAATTAATTTAGGTCTAGGGATCATGTAGGCTAGGGTAGCTAATTATATAATTGTTATTTAATCAACTAGGCTAGGTTTAGGTTGATTAGTAGGGTAGATTAATCAAATAAGTATGATTTATCTAATTAATCAGGATTAGGAGATGGAGAAATTAACTAAATAAATATTTAAAATATTTATTTAATCAATGAGGATAGTGTTGTAAGGTTTAGTGATAAATTAGATGAATTAATTGATCACAAGGGATAAATTACGGATAAATGGCTAAGGGTGAATGATTAGGGAATAAATTAATAAAATAAAATAAATTTATTTAATTAATTGGAAGGAATAATTAGTGATGTGAAGATGTCAAAGGGTGGTTGAAGGGTTAAGACATTTTTAGGTGTCTACATTTGTCCCTCTTTGAAATGGTATTGCGGTTAAGTAACATTATTTCAAAGAAGTTTAAAATATAGAGTTGAATTGGATAGAAAAAGATTTTGGCTTAGATGAATAGAGTAAGGTTTAGGGATGATTGGTAAGGGTGATGCTCCCTCAAGAGGATAGGTGGGTTGCAAGAACATGGGTGTGCTTTGGAAAATGGATAAGGGGTGAGATGAAAGATTGATGATTTTGGGTAGATTAGTTGATGGATGATTATTGTGCTAAAAATGATTTAGAACAATCCTAGGTTTGTTATAGAAAAGTGGATATTTTCACCAAGGTATAGAAGACCAGGGTGATGATGTTTATCCAACATTTGCATGGACTAGACATGCAAATAAGAGGGTGATCCCATGCATGCCCAAGATTGTACAACCTTGTCTAGATGAAGGAAGGGGACTCATAGCATAAGTCCTTAATACACAAAAGGTATGAAAAACCTTAGATGCAAAAGGATATCAATATGCTAGAACCGACCCTACATTCCACAAGATATGAATACTAGCTTGGAGTAATCAGACCAAACCACAAGCACAACATATGAAAGAAAGACTATGCCCCATTCTAGATGTTTTCACCACATACCATGATATAGTGAGATCAAGGTAGTTTTTATGTGATCTTCGAATAGGACAAAAGATAAAAATAAATAACCAAAAGACCAACTGTCACAACAAACAACCATTGTATCTCTTGCCAAGATAGGTGATGATGGATTCTACCTATTGTAGGAATGATATATCCGTTAAGATAGGAATCAATGGATGATTGGATCATGCCCATTGTAGGAATGATATATCCTAGGGCATGGTTTTGACAATTGATATTGGAATATTAGCCCAAGATATATTGGTTACAAGTTGCATCTAATGTTGATTTGATAGTTGATGATTTTTGTTAAGGGATGATTGCTTTGATAGGTGATGTGATGCTTCAGATATTGCGTTTGGATCTAGTGTAAGCTTAGGGGATAGGGACCATCCACACTGGTTGGATGGGTGCACCTTTGGTACCTAAGTACTGGAAACTTCCTTCGTATTCCAGACTACCTACATACCCTATATCCACGGGATCAAGGCACATTAAGATGCAGATGGTGATGATATCTAGTTCTGATTTGTGATGATGATGTGGGATGGTTGATTTTTAGATTGGTGATGGGATGTTGATGGAATGATGTTGATCTTGGGATGGATATTTTTGGGATTTTGTGGATATTTTATTTTTTTGGATTTTTGTGATTTTGGATAGGTAATGGTTTTATTATGATGGTTGCATTAGATTGCATTTGGATAGCCTTTGCGCTAGATACCAATGACAACGGAACACCAAGTCCAGAGGTGGGGTTGGATAGGGGGATTAGTGATGAAAGATGATGGATAGGTGATTCATGACAGATGAAAAGACAAATGATAGGGGTGCATGTTAGATAGATGGAAGATGGGGATAAGGATTTTCTCCAAGGGGTAAGTTGTAAGGAATCATATGCCCCATGCATGATGGACTTATGTTTGGATGGATGGACTTTGTAGTAGATAGATGGAGGATATGCTTGGAAAGGGACGTATGCCGAGAGGTGTCCAAAGCATGTTTTGATATTTTTGCCCCTTGTCTTTATCAAGATCTAAGGAGGAAGATATAGTAGATAGGATGGATGGGAGACGATAGGATAGATATGAGGATGGCGGATAGGAATGTGATGGGATAAGGATGTTATGGATGTGGGTGAAGGCTATAATTTTGCCCCCAAGTGTAGGGTACAAATGGATGGGGAAGGGATTACGCATGAAGCCCACAAGGGGTTTTCATCATGGTACTTGCCCAAGGTGCCACAAGGAGTGGTTTTCACCATTAGACGGATTTTTTTCTCTTTACTTTTTTCTTGATTTTTTATTTTTTTTCTTTTTATTTTGATTTTTTGGTGGAAGGGGACTCTAGTGTCTGTTTCCATAGTAAGTAAAAGATGGTCCCATGTTGGATAGTTGTGAAGTAGATGGAGATAGAACAATGTAAATGGATGTTGGTATATAGTAGAAGATGGAATGGATAGTGGATTATGACATGGATTATGTGGATTGTGATGTGGATTATGTGGATTGTATGTGGATTACGTAATGTTTATGCAAAGGCATAGACCATAGGGATGTGATGAGGAAGATATGTAGGATAGTGGATGAAATATGGAGGGATGGGGGTATGCCATGTGGTGGAGGGGAACCAAGACCAACGGTTGCACACACTATTTTGGATTTTGAAACTTGTATTTTGGATGGGGGATGAGTAGTAATGGGGATTAGGATAGGGGATTTTTGGATGGTCGATTTGGGGTTTTTGGGACCCAAATAGACTTAGGAATTATTACATCTTTAGATGGGGAGAGGGATGTTTAGAATTTTGGGATAGATTGGGATGTGAATGCCTCATTAGAGTTTGGTGATTTTTGCTTAGGGACCCACACTGTTTTTATTTTTGCTTTTTCTTTTGATGGTGTGGGCTTTGGTAGCCTTTTGGATTTTTAATTTTGCTTGGGAGAGATAGCATCTTTAGGCTTTTGTGCTTTGTGAGTTGAGGCATTCAAATTATTACTTTTGAATCCCATGGGTGTGTTGGTAGCTTCTATTTTGGATGGTGTGTTCTTTTGTTGGTCTTGATTGGGGATTTTAGGGGATTTATGGATAAATGGATGAGGGAATTTTAGGATAGGGATATTAGGAGTTGGGAGGATGGGAGGATAAGGGGATTTAATTTTAGGAGTTGGAAGAATGGGAGGTAAAGTGGATTTAATAGGGATATTTGGAGTTGGAAGTAGTGGAGGTAAATTTGATAGATGGAGATGTATGGTCACATGCTTTTGCAAATGATATGACGATGGAGGGGGATGGCGACATATGATTTCGAGGTGTGATGAGATATACCCGATTTGGAATTGGATGAAGGGATTTTGGAGGATGCGTGAATGTTACCAACATGTTTAGATTATTTACCTTGGGATGTATAGCTAAGGCCATGGGAGGATGGATGTAATGTGGTGTAGATGGGATCCGAGATACCTTGTTCATGAAGGCCTAAGCATTTTTCTTGATAGTTCATATGTTGGAGTATGTGACATGCAATGGGATGTTTGGTGCTTTGGAAACAAGACACGAGTCCATTATTTGTTGGGGGAAAGATAAGTGATGGATGGAAGTTGTTCACCTCCTATGAGGGAGCCACCATGGATGAAAGTGCCTTTTCCAAGTGGATAAGAGGATGGATTTGGGATGGGATTGGTAGGTGGAGGTAAAGGATTAATGGGGGATGATAAAGGGGTGGTAGAAGATGGTGTGGGATCAATAGGTTGATCATTAGATGGGAGAGGATTGGGGATGGGATTAGATGGGGTGGTTAGATCTTGATTAGGATGAGGGGTTGATGGTTCAACATGCTTTGGATTTGACTCTTGACATAGCTCATGTGTTTGGATAGAAGTGGGAGTGACTTGGATAGATGTGTTGGGTGCTTGGATGGATGTGGTAGGTGCTTGACTTATGGGTTCTTGAACATGACTACGTGATGGTTCTTGACTTATGATAGGATATTGTTCAAGAGTTTTGGTGGGTGTTGGATTGCATGAGGGTGTTTGATTCCTTGCTAATAACCAATGGATGACATCCTTCATGAGTGTATGGGTTGAAGAACAATATAATGGATGGATAATAAGGGTGGATGGTGTAGGATTAGGATTGGGATTGGATAGTTGGGTGATGGGATTAGGTAGTGATGGTTCTTGGATGGGTTCAAGGATAGGCATTGGATTAGAAGGTGGTGTTGGAGAGGTGGGAGATATGGAGGACTCCTTAGCTTCTCTTTTTCTTCAGAGAAAATCCCTCAAGGATTCGTTGGGTGTTCTTGGCTTAATATTTGGAAGGTTTGATGGTGGATGGGTAATAGGGATTGATGAATTGGGAGATACATAGGATGATGGACTAAGGTTGATAAGGTTGGAGGGATATTGTGATGGAGGGATTGGAGGATGGGGATTAGAGGATGGGGGATTCACATGGGTGAATGGTTGTTGATGTAAGATTTGAATTTCGGCCATGAGGTGTGCTAGATTGGTGTTCCCTTGATCAAAGTTAGCATGAAAAAGGTTGGGGGATGGATAAGTTGGAGGTATTAATTGGTTGGATAGGTATGATGGTATGGATGTATAAGAGGATGAAGATTGATATGAAGGTAAAGGTTGATATGAGGTTGAAGGTTGATATAAGGTTGATGGGTTGGATATATAGGATGAAGGTTGGTATGATGAAGGTTGATATGATGAAGATGGGGTAGGGCTTGGGATTCTTTAATGATGAGTTGTGCTAATGGGATATCCCTAATGATGTTTTTGCATTTTTCCTTAGTGGTAGGATCAAAATCATGTTGCATTGCCACATAAGGATCCATGTTATTGGGGATATATGGGATGATGGAGGATAATGGATGATTACAATATTAGGGATCAAATTTCAAGACCTTAGGATGATTTGATTTGCTTCAAAGGATGGATGATTCTCTATACTTAAGATAGACTAATGATCTTAAGCAAGAAGGTTGATTGGGTTGATTGTTGATTTTGATGACTTAAGATAGACTAATGATCTCAAGCAAGTTTGGATAAAGGTTGATAATGATCAATTAAGGTCTTGATTTTTGATTGAGTTGATTTGGATTTGGATTTGGATAATGATGTTAGGGGATTTTTATAATGATTGGGATTTTGGATGAAAGGTTGATGGAGGATGAAGGAGATTAAGTCCTTAACCAAAGTTTGATTTGCAAAGGATGATTATTGATTAAGGATTAGGGATTGTGATGTTTGATTTTGGAGTTAGATTTTGGATGTTGATTTGGAAGATTTGGATTTGATTTGGATGAAATTGATCAAATGGATGAAGGAATGGGATTAAGATGATGATAATGAATTAGATTAAGGATGATTAGGGTGGTTGAGATGAAAGAGGTATGATGGGATGAGTGATTAGGAGGATAATATGAGATTAAGCTCAAAGATGGGGATCAATTAAGATCAAATGATGGGATTTGATAAATGGAGGGGTGGTTCCGTGGTGTTGGGAGAAAAATCCTAGCCCAATGTGAGGGGGGGTGCGGGGGCCTGGATGCAACCCCCCCCCACCCCCCATTGATAAGGGTTCGGGGGCATAGCCCCCGACTAGAAATTTTTTTTTAAATGGGCTTATAAAATTGATGTTTTTGATGAAAATTTTGATTTTTGGACACGGAGGAAAATGATGCTAAAACAGATGTAGAAGGCATTGAAATAGAGGGAAATGGTGCTGAAATAGAGGAAAATGGTGTTGAAATATGGACAGATGGCGCTAAAGGATGAGTAGATGGTGCTAAATAGAGGAATGAAGGCACTGAAAGACTGTGAAGTTTTGGAAATTGTTGGATTGATGGATGAATTTGATTTTTCTTGGCTCAAAGATTCTTGGAAAGAGATAATGCAAGCAAGAAGACACTTGAAAACAATGCTTAGTCTACCTAAGGTCAAGGTGAATGGTGATTTATCAAGCCCACAACTTGGAATCTCTTACTCAAATGCAAGACATGCTAACTAATAGGTGTGTCCCATTATATTGTCTTCTCAAGAGAGGATGAATAGGGGCCTCCTGCACTAGAAGGATGATGCAATCACCCTTTCCATGGAAAGCTACATATAGATTATGCTAAGCTAAGGATTCCCATCTCATCTCAAGGGAGCCTATGGTGAGAATCTTGAGAGGATTCTATGTCATCTTGCCTTGAACAAATTGCCACAAGGTCAAAAAAAAGGTAGGCTTCTAACCTAAGGTGTTTAGTGGGGGATATTTAGGGGACTGGCACATTACAAGCATTCAGCAAGCCACTTAAGGCTTTAACTAGTCCTACTAGGAGTGTCATATACACAAGGTATGCCTCCGTTCAAACTAGCATTGTATGGTAAGCGCTAATACCGATTAGACTTGGCTTTCGCCTTATCCTTTTTATATAGCAGACCGAACAAAAGTACCACTTGAGGTCATTCCCTTGGGGTGAGTACCTCTTTTCCCACCAAAGTAGGCCTCCCTAAGATAATGAAAAAGAAGAGAATAGAACTATTTCTCTTCACCCAAGATCCTTATGAAGGTGAGGAGAGAGGATACTTTGATTCTATCTCTTGGGATCTAATTGACAATAATGTGCAAGTGCACCAAACATGCCAAACAAATCTATGTTCTTTTTAAGCAGCAAGATTAAATGTTCCTAGGTTTAAGCATGCAAAGACACACAAAAGTGGAAATCCTGCAATGAGATGTTAGTAGTTTGATTTTGTTATCTTTGAAAACCAGTGTTCATTCACCTGCACATATGTGTTAATGTCCTACACAAACCTCAAAAAATTGTTACATAAAAATGTGCCAAAACAGAGATAAATGATGCTAAAATAGAAGATAATGCCAAAAATTTGCAAAATGGCAATAAAGCAAAGGATGGTGCCACAGTTTCGAAAAAAGGTGCCAAAATAGAGGATGGTGCCATAGTTTTGAAAAAAGGTACCAAAATAGAGGATGGCACCATAGTTTTGGAAAAAGGTGCCAAAATAGAGGATGGCACCACAGTTTTGGAAAAAGGTGTCAAAACTACAATTTTTTCCTGTGTTACCTTTAGTCTCCTGGTTCAGATAGTGCCAAACTATGTGTATATAGCACCAAAATGACACAGTCTCTTTAAAAACCTCCCTAGACAAATTTTGACATTATAAGGTTCCTTGTTTCTATGTTATCCTAATAAAAATAGAGAGAAGAAGACCCTAGAATCCATGAAAAACCCCTAAAAAGGCATAAGAAAAGATTCTAAGCCTAAAAGAGTTAGAAAGATGTCGTTGCAAGATGGTGCCAAAACAGAAGGAAATGACACACAAATCAGGGAAATGACGCCAATCTGGGAGCAGATAGTGCCAAACCAAGAGGTTTTAGTGCCAAGACCCTGCAAAACATGTCTTTTTTCACAAAAACTCAAACAAAAGAAGTTAGATAGAGACCATGGGGTCCCATCAGGCATGCCAAATGAGAACAAATAAAATGGACAAGGTTAGAAACACAAACAAAATGCACAAAAAACATTAAGTTATACCTTGCTATATCTTCCTCCTTCGATAAGGTTGAGGAGAGTGCACCCAAGAGCTCTCCTAGCTTTACCCAAGTTGATGTAGTGTGAATGTGGATTGCTCCTTGTTCGTCAACATAATAGGATGAGGATTTGATGATAGATTGGATAGAGATTTGGCTATGGTAAAGATAAGATGGGATTTAGCTATGGATTGAAGAATGATTTTGGCATGGTAAGGGTGTGATGATAGGATTTGATAGAAATTTGGGCATAGTTATGATAGGATGAAGAAGTTATGAAAATGGCTAGGATGAGGGCTCTATTTATAGGCAAATTTGGAGGGATTTGAATCCAATGGCTAAGATTCAAAGTAGAGATCAATGGTTAAGATGAGAAGATGAAATCAAGGGTTAAGATCTCATCAACAATATTGGATGGATGGGATTAAGTGTAAATTTTAAATTCACATGAGGAAGGGTTATGAGAATTAAAATGAATTAAAAATTCATTCTTGGGAAGAGTTGGATAAAATGTGAATTTTCAATTCACATGGGGAAGAGCTCCATTAAATGGAGACTAGGACAAGTTAGGTGTTGAAAGAGCTCATTAATGGAGTTTAGGACAAGTGAGTGACGCAGTCGAGATTGAAGAGCCTTATCAGGTTGTCAATCAAGCAGAAAAATCACACTACAAATCAAAAACTCCCAACAAAAAATAATCCTCCATTTATTGCAATGAAAAGAGTACAGATTACATTCAAAGATCAATTATAGAGCATTTCTCAAAGACCCCAATTCAAAGCTTACTTTTCCATCAACAACCCTTCTTCCCCAATTCTTCCTTTAGAATAATCCAATCTGATCACAAATCCCTATTTTGGACATTACTTCCCCCTATCATCCTCACTCTGTTCTCCATTCCCCCTATTTTTACTTTCCCCTATTCTCTAGGAAAACAGTTCATTTCAACTTCCCTGTCGAACGGTCTCCCCCAATGGTTAACTGTCGAAGACCCAATAAACTGTTGAACCATAAGGTATTCATCTTCATTCCATCGGGATGTCAAAGAGACGACAAAGAGATTCCCTTCGACAAAGATGGTCCCACCGATGGAGCATGTAGTACCATACACCACACCGACAAATAAAACTCCCTATCAGGTCATCGAAGAGACCAAGATCATGGTCCTGCCAACATCCAATTTCCCATCGATAAGATTCAAGGTTTGTATCGAAAAGTCGAAGGGACAGCTAAGCGAGTCCCACCAAAATAGCATCTCCTACCGATATAAATCTTCCCACCTTTGCACTACGCATATGTCTACCTATTGTGATGTTCACAACACGCCCCATTTTACTCCTTAGCAAAATGAGGACCCCTGCTATGGCTTTGCTTTTACTTTTGTGTGTGGGTCTGTTTGGTGGTAAAAGGGAAAAAGAGAGTGAAAGTTGCAAGCCTTGTTGAAAAAAAAAGAAAAAATTACATTAAGTACCAGAGCAGAATATGGGTGGATTCCTTGTCAAAAATGAATAGGGGTTGCTTTTTGAACCTTTTTAAAATCCCCTGTATTTTGCAAGTTATGAGTGTTTTTGTAAAATGTACAATCGGGTTTGTATCTTGTATATGCAAGGTCCTTTGTATATCGGGTTGCATATACAAGGTTAAAACATACAAGGTCGCCCATTTACAAAGTCCTTTGTATATCGAGTCCTTGTGTTAGTCGCAAAATGGGTTGTCGAGTTTTCTAAGTCATCGGGTTGCATATACAAATCGGGTTGCATATACAAGGTTGTTTGTATACTTTTATACTTGTATGAATTTGGCTAACATTTTACTTTGGTACATGCAAGGTGGACCTGACACAGCTCAGAGTTGAAATGCATAGTTGTTTAAATCCGTTGAATGCATTTTAGGCTTGTATGTTTGGAAAAGTGGAAACATACAAAGTAAAATATACAAGGCTACATACAAGTCGCGGACCTGACGGAGTTGAGAATTAAAATGTATGTTCAGTTAAGTACGGCGGATGCATCTTATGTTTGTATGTATCTAACATACAAAGGAGATATACAATGATATATGCAAGTCGCGGACTCGACAAAATTCAGAAGAGAAATGAATAGTTGTTTAAATCCGTTGAATGCACTTTATGTTTGTATGTTCAAACATGCAAAGTGGATATGCATTGGCTATTTATAAGTGGCGGAGCCGAAGGATTATTAAAAGTGGTTTTATTGTTGTATGTTCACACTTTGTACATGTACATGTTTCGGGACATACATTGCACTTTGTACATGCAAGGCGGAATTAAGAAGAAATTAAAATCTGGTATATACAATGTATCACACCTTAAAACATATTAGAAGATACATTGCATTATAGACATGTCACGGACCCGAAAAGTGATAAGACTCTAGTTTATAAAAGGTTGAAGTCTGAAAAAGGGACATACAAAGGTGTTTGTATGTATTGGGCCTTGTATGCAAGGAAATATACAAGCGATAGATACAAGAGAAGATACCACCCGATGTACAAGCTGATATACAAAGAAATGATATGCATTCGCGAAATACAAGGAAAAAGGTGGGAAAGCAAAGTGAGAGGATTTTGAATCCATTTTAGGGCCCGATAGCATGTTTTTGGTCAACGGTTGTTGACCCGACCATTTTTGACATTGTATATGCATTTGGATACGCGAATTCTCATGGTTTCATAACCCGATATCTGTGTTTGCACATTCAGCCTGATTTAATATAATTTTTACTTTTCTGCTAGTTTATTAAATAATAATGCTTAATTCTTGTCTGTTTGCAGGCGTCTAGGTAGATATAAAGATGGAGCTCTAATGGCAATGACATCACAGGAGGCAGATCAGATCACAAAAGATCGCAAATGAAGCAGGAGGAGTAAAGGCTTTCAATGCAGAGGAAAATGAAGGTGAAAAGAAATATTATTAAAAGGAGCAACAGTTATTTTGGTGACTATTAGGGTTTCCAAAGGGCATCCTCACGCTCAGTATGGGTATGCTGCTCGGAGTTTTTTTGGCGGGATTTGTTTTCCACTGTTTGATGTTGCACTTGAAAGGTGGACCGTTGATTAACTAGGGTTTTGGAACTGTATTGGGGATAATTAGAGATATATATTGAGCCCCTTTACTTTGTAAGGGGAGGCTCAACCATTTTAAATCTGACTAAGACAATTTCATATAGGAGATCGGATTACTGAGACTAATGAGGACTGAATTGTTGAAATATCAAGGTTCTTTCTTCAGATCATTGTAAATGTACTTGTTCTAGAGCATACTGAATGGAGATGAAGCTTCAGATTACATCCTGATTATAAACTGTACGTAATCTTCAAGTTGATTTCTGGATATGTAATGGTGAATGTTGTGTTCAATAGAAGTGCTTTCATTTTATTGCATGTTGTTATCAACTTTTCCTTTGAAGATTTGCACTGGATCATGCGGATTTGTGGAATGTCTTAGTGAAGTATGATTCTAGTTTTCTTCTCTTCATTACTGTATCAGAACATGTATGTAGATCAATGATCTCAGTCAAGTAATTTTGGGAATCACACTCTTTGAACCCTATCTTTGTCATTTCTTTTTCTTCATTTCATTAAATCACTTCCATAATTGCAAATCATGATAAATAATAAGCAGAATAGATAAATATGCTGACATCTCGTAGATAATTGAATATCATTAGCATATTTGAACTAAATGCATGTAGTGTTGAAAATACTATGCAAAGAATTACAAATAATGGTAGAAATCATGCAAATATCAACCTTTAGACACATTATTTGAAGAAATATACTATGTAGAGTAACCTTTCTGTGTAGCATATTTGCAAGAAACAAAATCTACTGATCAATGTAAGGCCCCTTGAAATGGAAAACAGCAACACACATCAACCACTGAGTAACGTCAGTAGATTATGAACTAATCAACAGAGACTTGGGATCATGAATTCTTTGAATTCATCATATCTTTCAAGATAAATAAAGGTTGTTGTGTAACTTTTATTTCATGTTTGTATGTTAGTAACATCACTACCAACATAGAATTGGCACTAGAAGGAGGGCCTCTCATCATCAGTAAGTTTTGTCTGATTTGATGATGCAGACAGAAAGGTAACGCTCAAGCATCTCTATATTTCAAGTTATATGCTCTCATATTTGCATCATTTCTACAAATATTGCTTAAATATCCCGTCAGTTTCAAATTCTGATCATAAATACAGCCTTGGCTAGGGAGTTTCAACTGATCTTTACAGTAAACCAGCCAATTTTCCTTAAAAATTTAAGAAATCCTGGCTTTCAAGCCAAATACCAGGTCCAGATCTAGTGGACTCCTTGAAGAATTACCTATCAGTGGATTTAGACCTAGAACTGTGGACATTCATCACTCTCCTAGTTCTAATGCATCAGGAGCTTCACCAGAACGTGCTCCTATAACTCCTCTAGGGTTACAAACACCTACAGGACCACCTATCACACCTTAGGTCCAACCTCAACCAGTCACACCTCAGATCCAACCTCAACCGGTCACACCTTAGGTCCAACCTCCACTGGTTGCAATGTCATTTTTTACAATAGAGTCACCTCTGACTTTCGCAGCATATCATGCTTTGCCTAAGAATCCTAATAAAATTTGTCCTACGTATCATCCATATCAGGATGCTAATGATCACATCAAAACTTTTGAGGAAGCTTGTTATAGGGCTAGATATGAGCATGAAGATGTGATATGCAAGTTATTTCTATTTTCCTTAGGAGAAGAGGCATATAACTAGTATATCAATCTTGGTCAAGGTTTAATCAGTTCATGGGATGCCTTGAAAAAAGCTTTCAAGGATAGGTTCAAGGTACCTATAGATCCTTCAATGAGTTATCATTTGTTTGCCACAATCAAGAGATTTGAAGAACCCATTGCCAATTTCAATGCAAGGTTCCAAAAGATACTATCTAAGCTAGTTGCTCCCTATGTTGTAACAGATGAAGCTGCTAGGAGCGTTTATTACTTAGCCTTAGATCCCTTGACTTCCATGTTTATCAGGAGAGCACATCCTGGTGTAACAACTTTGGCATGAGCTTTTGAAGAAGCTATCAAAGTCAGTCAGCAATTGGCTCCTGCTCTCACACCAAATATTGCCTTCCCTACACTTCCTGGTTATCCTACATATCCTGTTCACCAACAGACCAATGGAGTCATGATACCTCCATCTGGGATGCTAGCCCCTTTGCAGATACCTCCACTCAATATCATGCCACCACCAAATGGTAATAGCCAGATGTTACAATATCCAGGACAAACGCAAGTACCTCAGGTTGTGGAACAATCCAACAATAACAATGGATCTTCCTTTTTCAAGCCTCAGATAGAGAATGTAGTGGCTAAGGTTCAGGAAGAGAAAGAAGAAATCAAAGAAATATCAACACAGTTAAGGAAACTTACCACGGAGATCACTCATCTGAGGAGTCAGAACTTCTATTCTCAACCAAATCAGAATAGAGGTTATGCTAATGACAGACCTAATTATCCTGATAGGAGGTACAACAATAATTACAATAATAATGGCAACAATAATCCTCCTAGATAGCCTAGAGTGTGGAACACTAAGCCAAATAATGGTTCTCTGTCATCACCTCTAGATAACTAGCCTCCTAGTGAACCTAAACAGACCACTAGAGTAAACCTTGCAGAGGTAGCACTTACAAATTGGTGCAGGATACATAACACCAATGCTCATACAGTGCTAGATTGTCCTTAGTTCAGGATTGCTGCTAGTATATTCCAAACTGAAGTGTCCAATACTTTAGGTAATCCACCTCATGTAGAAGGAAATGAAATTCTCCCCTATGAATATGATTCTGCCTTAGTGCTAGAAAGCTTCATGCATCATCCTTATCAGCAGACAATTTCATCTCATCAGGATTACACCTCAACATGTGAGGAATTAGCCATGGCTTTTGAATCTAAATATGTTTTTCCATTTGAGGATGAGAATGAGCCATCAATTGAACATGAGGAGGTAAATGCTTATCAACATCAACCTCAGGGTAGGCATAATTACAACTTGAGGAATAACTCAAACAGATCTGCTGATCCTTTGACCACCTCCTTGCCTCCAAACAATCTCAACACTCCACCTGATCCCAAGGCAAGTAATAACCCTAGATTTCCCAAAGTGAATGCTCAGTACTTAGCACCACAGAATACAACACCAAAAGCTGGTAATCTACCTCCTGAATCTGACAAATTGGTTACATATCTGGCATATGAAATGAAAAAGGTTAAAATCAGCCTGTCATTGTTAGGGCTTCTTAAAACCCCTGCTATCAAGAAAGCTTTCATGAAATCATTAGATGATCCTGCTCAAAAAGAGGATAGTCATACCTCGGGTCAGTTTGGAAATAAAGATCATGCTGCTAGGGATGTTAGTGTTAAACATAAAATGCCAGCTACTGTTCAAGCTGTAGAGACTTCCCACATGACCCTATACAAAGACAAGAGTGATTCACCTCCTTTCCTCCTTACCATAAGGATGTTTGGTAAAAAATTGTACAACTGCTTGGTACACTCAGGAGCATCTACCAATGTAATGCCCCTATCCATATGCAATGCTTTAGGGTTACATCCTGCTAAATCATTAAAGAAAGTAACACAATTAGACAAGACAGAGGTAAGTGTGGTAGGAGAACTGACTCACATTCACATGCAGTTAACATCAGATCCCAGAAATCAGTACTATATTGACATTCAGGTAGTTGATATACCTGATACATATGGGATGTTACTTAGTAGAGACTGGTCAAAAACCCTTAGTGGATACATGTCAACTGATTTTAGTCATATGTGGTTGCCCTGGAGAGGGATACCAAATCAAATAAGGATAGATGTTGAACCTCGCATGAAACACATGATCACTAAATACAACAAAACTAATGAAATCATGTATGTGGATGTAGAACCCAGAGTTTACTCCATCAGACCCCAGACTATCAGCATAGAGGAGATCCTGATGTTTGACGTTCATAATCATGATGATGACCCTCAAGATGATCAAATAACTTTAGAATCTGATTGTAACCCTGAAAATGAAGTAGAGGTAGATCATTTCAAGAATTTTGAGATGCATTTGTTTAAAGAGGTGCAACGATGTCAGTTGTTAAATGTGCCTGTTCATGATATTCTAATTGATGGATGGTGCAGGTTGCATAATGAGGCACATTCTAAAAAAACTTGTGATGCCTATTTAGACATGTTGGAGCTGGAACATGCATACAGTGAAGCATCTTCACCATCATCTGTGGTGAGTTCTACAGATTGTGATAGCAAAACTAATTTTTGTTTGTCTTCTGCAGGAATAGGAGAATGCACATATCAAGATGAAAGTTCTATTCAGATGACATAAGAGATACTGGTATGCAACAAGAGTAATGCTAAAAGCAAAAGGAAAATCACCCCAGGGAGTGATTGTTAAGTAGAATCAGATTATGAGTTATCTGATGAAGATAGGGGCAGTAATCTATCCAAGTTCGAAGAGTTTTTATCAAAAGAGATTCAAAAGATGACACAACAGCAAAGATCCCCACAGGATGATTTGATTGAGGGATGGTGCAGGTTACATGAAGCACCACATTCATAAACTGCTTGTTCATTATGTCTGCATATTCTGAAAAGGTAGATGTTGCCTAATCCAGAAGATTTTCCTTCTAGTAAAAAGAAAGAAGAAATATCGGCTTCACATAAGGCTGATAAGGTGAAGTCTGAGAAAGCTGAGATACCAAAATTAAAGTGGATATCAAATGGTGCAGCTGCCATAGCCAAAAAGAAAAAAGAAGGCCTAGACAAGCTTTTATCCGAAGATAAGCCATGGATCCTCAGGTTTGATGGATCCAAGTCAAAACAAGGAGCTAGAGTAGGAGTAGATCTTATTGATCCATCTGGAAAATCCTACTTAGCAGCATACATATTGCAGTTCCCATGTACAAACAATGTGACGGAGTATGAATCTCTAATTCATGGGATATTGTTTGTACTTAAACAGAAAGTGAAAATTCTACATGTCTATGGAGACTTAGAATTGGTTGTGAGACAGGGAAGAGGTATATACTCTTGCAATTACAAAAGGCTGTCCAATTATAGACATAGGGTATGGGACTTGATAAAATATTTTGATACATTCAACATCACACATGTACCCAGAGAACAAAATCACAGGGCAGATGCTTTGGCCCAGGCTGCCAGTACTCTGGAACCTCTGTCCGTATCTAGTTTAAAATGATTCTCGGTTGAATTAGTATCAGTGCCTTCTGTGCTAGATAATGTAACTAATCTTCAAGTATTTGATGATGATCAGCATATTTGGACTTTATTTCCAATAGGGATATTTTTGAGGCACAGATCATAGATGAAAAGAATGTAGAAGATCATGTCTGGGAAGAAGAAGAAATCCTAGAGTTGCCTAGTAATAGGATTCCTAAGGGAATGATAGAGCTAGAAAGAGCATTTGATCTAGACAACATGCTAAAATAGAAGGATCTCCCAAAGGCTGATGGAGGACAATACTCACAGGTTAACATTGGACAGGATGATAAAAAAAGAAATGTTTTGATTGGGAAGGTCTGTACAGAGGAAGAGTTGGAAGGAATAACCCAAGCTCTCAAAGATTATATCCATGTCATTGCCTGGACTTATGATGAGTTAAAAACTTATGACACATTAATCATCACTCATACTATACCTTTGAAGCCAGATGTCAAGCCTTTTAGGCAAAAACAAAGACTTGTCAATGCTTTACTGGAGCCCATCATTTTTGAAGAGGTTAAAAGGCTACTTAATGCCAGGATCATGTTTTCTGTGAGACATTCCACATGGGTGGCAAACCTGGTCCCAGTAAGAAAAAAATGGTGACATCAGGTTGTGTGTAGACTTTAGAAACTTAAATAGAGCTTCTGAAAAGGATAATTATCCGTTGCCTTCTTTGGATAAAGTCCTGCAAATTATGAATGGTGCCAAGATGATGTCATTCTTGGATGGTTTCTCTAGTTATAACCAGGTGATGGTGGACAAAATTGACCGATTGAAAACCGCATTCACCACAAAGTGGGGAATCTTCACCTATAGGTGCATGCTGTTTGGGTTAATAAACGCTGGGGCAACATTTTGGTGAGCAATGGACATAGCCTTCAGAGGCTTGATTGGTAAATGCATAGTCATATACATGGATGACTTAACAGTTTTCTCTAAAGATAGAGGAAACCATGTAGAGGACCTAAGAAAGGTGCTGAAGAAGTGTGAACAACACAGGATATCCCTAAACCCTAAGAAGTGCATATTTGGAGTAACCACAGGGAAGCTATTAGGCCACCTGATGACAGAAAATGGGATCATCATTGATCCTGACAGGGTGGAATCAATCATGAAGATACAACTTCCTGGAAGCAAGAAGGAGCTCAAATCTTACTTTGGTAAGATTAATTTTGTTAGGAAATTTATTACTAGCTTTGCAGAGATTGTCAGACCCTTGAATGCCATGCTCAAGAAGGACACTAAAATTGTCTGGACACCTGAAGCTAGAGCAACTTTTGAAGATATTAAGAAAGCCATATCTAATGCTGCAGTTATGATCAGTCTAGATTATACCAAAGATTTTTACATTTACTTATTTGCTTCAGAGCATACATCTGTAGCAGTATTAACACAGAGAAATGAGGCCAAATAAGAAAATCATATAGCCTTCACGAGCTGCCCTTTCAGAGATGCAGAGCTTAGATACATGGATGTTGAAAGACAGGCACTCACTTTGGTTCGAGCGGTCAAGAAATTCAGGCATTACATTCTGAGAAGTAAGGTGATTGCTATAGTACTTGATGCCACAGTGAAGATGCTTCTAATGTAAAGTGAACCAGGTGAGAAAAGAGCTAAATGGATCACTATCCTCCAAGAGTATGATATGGACATAATGCCCATGAAGTTAGTAAGAGGACAGGCATTGAGCCAGATGATATCCGAAATGGATCCTAATATCATGAGCCAATAGTATGTTATAAATGGAAAGGATGATGAAGAATGGTACTCAAACATCAAACACATCCTGATCACTAGAAGATGTCCCTCAAGATTGCAGGCCTCACAAAGGAGAGCCTTAAAGATAAGGTCACATAAATACATGATAAAAGGAGGAGTCCTTTTCAAAAAAAATTACAAGGGGATATACCTTAGATGCCTGGAAAGACAAGAAGCAGACAAGGTGTTAGCAGAGTTACATGATAAGTTTGTGACTGCAAATGGATCATCTTTAGCTACCACTCATGCTATCCTCAGGGCAGGGTATTACTGGCCCACTATTTTTAAAGATACTGTTGAACACATAAAATGTTGTCATATGTGTCAGGTTGCTACAAATAGAGAAAGATATGCTGCTCAACCTTTGCAGCCAATGATGGAGATGTGCCCATTTTCTCAATGGGGAATGGACTTCATAGGACCTATCAATCCTCCATCATCTTCAGGCCACAGGTATGCTTTAACTATTACTTATTACTGTACCAGGTGGACTAAAGCTATCAGCAGTAAGACATGTAATGCTGAGGATGTCATCAGGGTTTTGGAAAGAAATATAGTAACCAGGTATGGAGTTCCCTACGCTTTGGTATGTGATAATGGATCTTCCTTTTCTTCAATTAAACTATCAAGTTGGGCTTTTGACTATTGGATCATCTTGAAATTCTCCTCAAATTACTATCCCCAAGGGAATGGATTAGCAGAATCCACAAACAAGAACCTATTGAACATCATAAAGAAATTGATAGAAAAGAACCCAAGGGAGTGGAACACTTTATTGAAATATGCCTTGTGGGTAGATAGAACCAGGAATAAGGTTGCATTAGGAAATTCTCCTTTTCATCTAGTGTATGGGGTGGATCCTATCCTCCCTGTTAACCTAAGGATCCCTACATTACAGTTCGCACAAGAATACCTGGGCATAGATAATAAACAAGAAGTTAGGTTGCTACAGTTGATGCACCTAGAAGAAAAAAGAAGTAAAGCAATAGATCAATTTGCTAAACATCAGGCTGTTGTCAAGCACTGGTTTGACAAAAGAGCCAGAATTAAGGCTTTTAGAATCTCAGATTTAGTCCTGATGTGGGACAAAGCACATGGAAAGAAAGGAGATCATGGTAAGTTTGATAAATTCTGGATAGGTCCCTTTCAAATTTCTAAAATTTTAGGAGATAACACCTACAGACTTAAGACCTTAACCGGTGAGGATGTTCCATTACCAGTTAATGGACAGTTTCTCAAACACTACTTTCAAGCCTGAAGTAGTGCCACGACAAGTCATGTGTATCATAGTGTACACTTTTGTATAGTTGTTTGTACAATCTGTTTGTTTTGTTTGCTTTGTGTGTTTCCTTAGCAGGGATGTTTATTTTGATTTAGAGTATGCAGGAGCAAACTAACAACCACTGAAAACAATAAAAAATTTAGATCATTCAGGTTAATTATTTGAAATTTATGCATAACTTGTTGTGACTGTCATGAATGTAGAAATTTGTTTGACTTGTGAAATAATGTATTCAATAACTATGGGTTGAGTATTCAAGGAAAGTTTCTCACAATGACACACCTAAAATCCTTGCATTTGTTGAACATACCAGTGTAGATAATAGGTGAAAAATCAGAGGTCACCCTTGCTATCATTACAATTCTCAGCTTAATTTCAACAAGTGACCATTCCTTGCATCATGAAGTTACAACTGCAATATCTTATAAAGTTTCTATCAAATACAAAATATAAAATAAATAAAATAATAAAATGGATTTTACTGAAAATATAGATTAAGCCATCTAAGTAACTCTACCGAGGCTATAGACGCTTGTTGACAGTGGGGCTCTACTTAGGAGAATTGTAACGATAACCTTGTCGGGGCTATGGATGCCTACTGGCAGCAAGGCTCTATCTGGTTGGCTATGAGGGAATGACATCAACTATGTAGTCTAATGTCAGTCACTAGTTTGTTCAACTAATTTTTAAGATGAGGATTATTAATCACATGCACCCACTTAAACTGAATTGGAAAATTCATGCACCTTATTGAATACATTAAGTCTCAAGTTAGATAATGATTTACAGAAGAGATAGTTGGAAGTTATGAATTTATTTCTTTCAGTTTTCTTTAATGGTTTTAAATTTTGATTGTTTTGTTTGGTTGCTAGTTGTTGTGATGCTCACAACATGCCCCATTTTACTCCTTAGCAAAATAAGGACCCCTGTTGTGGCATTGCTTTTGCTTTTGTGTGTGGGTCTGTTTGGTGGTAAAAGGGAAAAGAGAGTGAAAGTTGCAAACCTTGTTGAAAACAAAGAAAAAATTGGATTAAGTACCAGAGCAGAATATGGGTGGATTCCTTGTCAAAAATGAATAGGGTTGCTTTTTGAACCATTTCAAAATCCCCTGTATTTTGCAAGTTATGAGTGTTTTGGTAAAATGTACAATCGGGTTTGTATCTTGTATATGCAAGGTCCTTTGTATATCGGGTTGCATATACAAGGTTAAAACATAAAAGGTCACTCATAGACAAAGTCCTTTGTATATCAGGTCCTTGTGTTAGTCACAAAATGGGTTGTCAAGTTTTCTAAGTCATCGGGTTGCATATACAAATCGGGTTGTATATACAAGGTTGTTTGTATACTTTTATACTTGTATGCATTTGGCTAACGTTTTACTTTGGTACATGCAAGGTGGACCTGACACAGCTCAGAGTTGAAATGCATAGTTGTTTAAATCCGTTGAATGCATTTTAGGCTTGTATGTTTGGCAAAGCGGAAACATACAAAGCAAAATATACAAGGCTACATACAAGTCGCGGACCTGACGGAGTTGAGAATTAAAATGTATGTTTAGTTAAGTCCGGCGGATGCATCTTATGTTTGTATGTATCTAACATACAAAGAAGATATACAATGATATATGCAAGTTGCAGACCCGACGGAATTCAGAAGAGAAATGAATAGTTGTTTAAATCCGTTGAATGCACTTTATGTTTGTATGTTCAAACATGCAAAGTGGATATGCATTGGCTATAATACAAGTGGCGGAACCGAAGGATTATTAAAAGTGGTTTTATTATTGTATGTTCACGCTTTGTACATGTACATGTTTCGGGACATACATTGCACTTTGTACATGTAAGGCGGAATTCAGAAGAAATTAAAATCTGGTATATACAATGTATCACACCTTAAAGCATATTAGAAGATTCATTGCATTATATACATGTCACGGAGCCGAAAAGTGAATAGACTCTAGTTTATAAAAGGTTGAAGTCTGAAAAGGGGACATACAAAGGCATTTGTATGTATTGGGCCTTGTATGCAAGGAAATAAACAAGCGATAGATACAAGAGAAGATACCACCCGATGTACAAGCTGATATACAAAGAAACAATATGCATTCGTGAAATACAAGGACAAAGGCAGGAAAGCAAAGCGAGATGATTTTGAATCCATTTTAGGGGCTGATAGCATGTTTTTGGTCAACGGTGGTTGACCTGACCATTTTTGACGTTGTATATGCATTTGGATACGTGAATTCTCATGGTTTCATAACCCGATATCTGTGTTTGCACATTCAGCCTGATTTAATATAATTTTTATTTTTCTGCTTGTTTATTAAATAATAATGCTTAATTCTTGTCTATTTCCAGGCGTGTAGGTAGATATAAAGATGGAGCTTTAATGGCGATGACATCACAGGAGGCGGATTGGATCACTAAAGATCACAAACGAAGCATGAGGAGTAAAGGCTTTCAATGTGGAGGAAAATGCAGGTGAAAAGAAACATTATTAAAAGGAGCAACAATTATTCTGGTGACTGTTAGGGTTTCCAAAGGGCATCCTTACGCTCAGTATGCGTATGCTGCTCAGGGTTTTTTTGGCAGGATTTGTTTTCCACCGTTTGATGCTACACTTGAAAGGTGGACCGTTGATTAACTAGGGTTTTGGAACTATATTGGGGATAATCAGAGATATATATTGAGCCCCTTTACTCTGTGAGCGGGGGGTTTAACCATTTTAAATCTAACTGAAACAATTTCATATAGGAGATCAGATTACTGAGACTAATGAGGACTGAATTGTTGAAATATCAAGGTTCTTTCTTCAGATCATTGTAAATGTACTTGTTCTAAAGCATACTAAATGGAGATGAAGCTTCAGATTACATCCTGATTGTAAACTTTATGTAATCTTCAAGTTGATTTCTAGATATTTAATGGTGAATGTTGTGTTCAATAGAAGCGCTTTCATTTAATTGCATGTTGTTGTCAACTTTTCCTTTAAAGATTTGCACTAGATCATGCAAATTTGTGGAATGTCTTGGTGACGTATGATTTTAGTTTTCTTCTCTTCATTCTTGTATCAGAACATATATGTGGATCAGTGATCTCAGTCAAGTAATTTTAGGAATCTCACTCTTTGAACCCTATCTTTGTCATTTCTTTTTCTTAATTTCATTAAATCACTTCCATAATTGCAAATCATGATAAATAATAAGTAGAACAGAGAAATATGCTGACATCTCGTAGATAACTAAATATCATTAGCATATTTGAACTAAATGCATGTAGTGTTGAAAATACCATGCAAAGAATTACAAATAATGGTAGAAATCATGCAAATATCAACCTGTAGACACATTATTTGAAGAAATATTCTGTGTAGAGTAACCTTTCTGTGTAGCATATTTGCAAGAAATAGAATCTACTGATCAACGTAAGGCCCCTTGAAATGGAAAACAACAACACACATCAACCACTGAGTAACGTCAGTAGATTATGAACTAATCAACAAAGACTTGGGATCATGAATTCTTTGAATTCATCATATCTTTCAAGATAAATAAAGGTTGTTGTGTAACTTTTATTTCATGTTTGTATGTTAGTAACGTCACCACCAACACTACCATCAGGTATCAAGGGGACAAGATTTAGAGTCCCTCCGACGTCACTTGGTCACACCAATGATACATAACTTGGCATTGGGTTGTCGAGGGGACACCACCAAGAGTCCCACTAAACACATAAAGTCACACCAATGAAGATTCCATTAGTAAATTGAAGAGAGTGATAACTCCATCTCATTGAAATATGACTGTCAGGCTGAGGATGGAAAAACACCAACAAACAGGGATAGGGTTTCAGAAATGAACTTCAATGTATCTGCAAAACACACCAAAATTGAGATCAAAATTTGCTTATGTACAAAGTGATGCGGATAGCTTGAGAGCCTAAGATGCTCCTGTATCAAACACCCCAAGAAGAAGAAATGTTCCACGAGTGGAGACTCAGGAACATTTGGGCCAGTCTAGAATTGAAATTCCAAACTAAGCCAACTCATGTTCCTTCAACCAAGATTCTTCCTCCATTGATTTACCCTTCCAACGAACTAGGTACTCCATGTACTCTTACCACTTGTTTTCTTTACAACCCTAGAATCAATGATCTCATCTACTTCTTCAATTTGCTTCTCAGGTAGCTGATTACCCAATCTGTATTATCCATGATATTTTCAGGCAAATGTGGTTGAGTACTTGTCTCCCCTTCAAAATGTTTGTACACATCACTAACATTGAAGATAGGAGATATATCTACATGCTCTGGAAATTCAACTTCATAAGCATTGGCTAGAAACTTGCGTAGGATCCAACAAGGACCTATTTTCTTCCATTTTAACTTGTTATAGGTCCCCTGTGGAAACCTTTCCTTCCTCAAATGAACCCAGACTAATTCCCCAATCTAAAATTCCTGCACTCTCCTATGAGGATCATCAGATTCCTTATACTTGGTTGTACTCTTCTCCAACTTTTCTTTCACCTCTTGATGCAAATCTCTAATATACTCTATAAAATCCTCTACCACAACACTTGTTCTCACCAGGTCTGCACTATCTCTAAGTTCATCTACACCTCTAAGGATGAAACCAGACCACATTGAATGGACTTTTCCCAATACTCCTGTTAACTAAATTGTTATAGGCAAACTCTACCTATGGCAACAACAAGTCCACTGTTTTGGTTTGTCCCCAATCAAACATCGAAGGAGATTACCCAAACTCCTATTCACAACTTCAGTCTGATCATCTGTTTGTGGATGGTAGGATGACCTAAAACCCAAATGTGTGCCTAATTTCTTCCACAATGTGCGCCAGAAATGACCAACAAACTTTGTATCCCAATTAGATATGATACTCTTTGGCAAGCCATGTAACTGAACTATTTCTTTGAAAAACAAATTTGCTATATGGGAAGCATCACTAGTTTTTTGAAATGGAATAAAATGAGCCATTTTTGAAAATCCATCAACAACCACAAAAATTGAATCATTACCTCTTTGAGTTCGAGGTAGTCCCAAAACAAAATCCATGCTAATGTGTTCCCATGGTCTCTCTGGAATCGGCAATGGCTGATACAATTCAATATTTTGCTTCATACCCTTTGCATGCTGACAAATTTTACATCCTTGTACCATTTTCTTAACATCAATGCTCATTCCTGACCAATAATAACTCTCATTCAACAGAGCTATTATTTTATCTACTCCAAAATGTCCACCCAATTTGCCACTATGATTTTCTCTGATTAGATTCTCCCTTATGGATCCTCTAGGAATACATAATTTCTTTCCTTTGAACACCAGGTTTTCTTGAATAAAATACTCCAGCCATGGAGTTCAATCCAATTCTATTGGATTCTTGCATGACTTCCATGCCTCTTTGAAATATGGATCTTGTTCATACAACTCACCCAAAGCATCAAAACCAACAACATTCACTTGCATCTCATTCAACAATAAAGTCCTCATACTCGGTGCATCATCAACTCGATTGGATTTACCACTCCTATGTTTTAACACAAAAGAATAACTTTGTAAAAACTCAATCCACTTCATATGCCTCTGGTTCAAGTTACCTTGGCTATTTATGAACTGTAGGGCATGATTGTTTGTATACAACACACATTCTTTTGGTAGCAAATAATTTTTCCACTTTTTGAGTGCTTGCACAATTGCATAAAACTCCCAATCATGCATAGAATACTTCCTCTTAGCTTCATTCAATTTCTCACTAAAATATGCTATTGGTCTTCCCTCTTGGTTGAGAACTCCTATTGTTGTTCCACTTGCATCACAATCCACCTGGAAAACTTTTCCAAAGTTTGGCAGCGCCAATATTGGCTACTCTGTCACCTTATTCTTTTGCAATTGAAAAATTTTCTTTGCTGCAACCATCCACTTGAACTATCTTCTAGTTCCCTTCATCATCTCTGTAATGGGAGCACATATCCCACTAAAATTTCTTATGAACTTCCTATAGAAGCTCACCAACCCATAAAAACTATGGGCCTCAAAAGTACTCCTTGGTGATGGCCACTCAACAATAGCCTTTACTTTTTTAGGATCTATTTTTAATCCTTCTTTTGAAACTACCAATCCCAAGTACACTAAATCCTTCTTCATAAAAGTACACTTTTTCAGATTCACCATTAGTTTTTCTTCCTTTAATCTTTGCAAAACAACCCTAATATGTTCTAGATGTTATTTTGTTTTACTAAAAATTAAAATATCATTAAGGTGAACTATGACAAACTTAGGATGATAGGGCTTAAAGACTTGATTCATCAATCTCATGAATGTATTAGGTGCATTTTTCAATCCAAACAGCATGACCATCCGCTCATACAATCCATCCTTCGTCTTGAATGTTGTCTTCCACTCATCCCCTTCACAGATTCTGATTTGATGATACCCACTCTTTAAATCAATCTTCGTGAAGTACCTTGCTCCACTCAAATAGTCAATTAAATCATCCATTCTAGGTGGTGGGAATCTATACTTGATGGTGATCTTATTGATTGCATGGGAGTCTGTACACATCCTCCATTCACCTCCCTTCTTAGGTGCTAATACTGGAGGTACAACATATGGACTGAGACTTTCCCTAATCAACCCCTTGTCCAACAGCTCCTGGACTTGTCTATTTATTTCCTCATTCTCTTAAGGTGTCATCCTATATGGTGCCTTGTTTGGTAAACTTGCACCTGGGATCAAATCCATATAGTGACTAATTTCTCTGACTATTGGTAGTCCATTCGGTAATTCCTTCATCATTATATCAGCATACTCATCAACCAATTCTTGAATTTCTACTGGCAACCTCTCCTCTTTTTCTGCTTTCATGTTTTGAAATGGTTGGGCAACAAACGCATAACAAACACCATCCTTCTTCAGATCCTTCAAGAACTTCTTTCTTGAGACAAGACACACCCTAGAAGTATCTTCTGTATCTTCATCTTTATCCTTCATAGGATTCAGAATAAATTCATGTCCATCCTTCTTAATGGTATATGTATTACTCTTACCATCATGAACAACTTCTCTATCAAATTGCCATGGTCTTCCCAACAAGATATGGCAGGCATTCATTGGCATTACATCACAAAATATTTCATCCTTGTAATTACCAATCTAAAATTTAACCAAGCATTGTTCTCTTGTGACTAATTGGTGTTCCTTCTATAACCATGAGACCTTGTATGGGCTAGGATGCTTCATTCTTTTCAGCTTCAACTTCCTCACCATTTCTTCAGACACAATATTGTTTATGCTACCACTGTCTACAGTTACTTTACAACATTTGCCACCTGACTTGCATTTGGTTCTAAACAAATTTCTTCTTTGTATTGGTTATGTTTCTGCCTTCTCATGGATTAACAAAATCTGTCTTATCATCAAAGACTCTCCATCCTCTGGGTCTTCTCCATGTTTCAAAGTTTCTACTACTTCATCTTCTGCTTGGGCCACATGAACTTTGGCCTCTTTTCCTTTACCTCCACCTTGAACTTGCAGACATTCAAAAGACCTATGCCTGATCTCACCACATTGGTAGCATGTACCAGTGAAACCTCTGCCTCTTCCTCTTCCAAAATTACCTCTTCCTTGAAAAGAGTCTCCTCTTCCTCATAAGTTTCCCTTACCTCCCGTTTCCTGAGTCTGAGAGGTATCATCTTCATCTTGTTTGGTAGAATATCCTCTTTCACCACTGCTCTGGCCTTTGGCATGAGCATTTCTGCCTCTACCCCTGTTATTGTTTTGTTGTTTCCTATTCAACTTCTCTTCGGCCACCAACGCACATTGGTAGGCCTCTTCCACACTTTGCAATCTGAGCAATCTAATCTCATCTTGTATGGACACCCACAAGCCATTTAGATACCTTGCAACTTGTTCAATCTCATTCTTTGTGTGGTCTGCTCGAATGCTCAATTGGTAAAATTCTTCTATGTATTCCTTGACACTGGATTCTCTTTGCTTCAAGTTCTACAATTTGCTAAATAGATTTATCTGATAGTTTGTAGGTATGAATTTTGTCTTCAATTTGTTTACCATTTGGTCCCATGATTTTATCTTCTCCTTGCCTCTTCTTTGTCTATCAGTTTGTAAATGATCCCACCATAGGGATGCATGTCCTTTTAACTTTGTACATGCATATTTCACCTTCTTGTCTTCTTTTGTACCTTCAAAGTTAAAGTACTTTTTCATCTTTGTGATCCAATCCAACAATTCATCTGAATTCAAGTTACCATTATAGTCTGGAGGGTTAAAACAGGGTCTAGTATTTATTCTGGTTAGGGCTCAGATGAACCTATTTTCTCCTTGATCAAGTTCAAGTTGGTTTTCTTCTCCTTCTACTTCAACCTGCTCTTCTTCATCGTCACTCACGTCTTCGACATGATGACCTCTTCGTTGTGTAGTTTCAACGGCTTCCAGTCTAGCCATAATACCCCTCAACATCTCCATCAAGACAGGGTCTGCATCTCTTCGTGCCCCTCTTCCTCTGCCATGTCCTCTATGTGCCATTTTATGCAAGTCCTCTGCAGTTGCAGGTCTTCTTCCTTTGCTCACTTACCCACAACAAATTTGCTTCAAGACTTCGTAATTCCTTTGACACTTTCTCCAGGAGCAAACCTGCTCTGATACCACTTGATGCAGTTGAGATTGAAGAGCCTTATCAGGCTGTCAATCAAGCAGCAAAATCACACTACAAATAAAAAACTCTCAACATAAAACAATCCTCCATTTATTGCAATCAAAAGAGTACATATTACATTCAAAGATCAATTACAGAGCATTTCTCAAAGACCCCAATTCAAAGATTACTTTTCCATCAACAACCCTTCTTCCCTAATTCTTCCTTCAGAATAATCCAATCGGATCACAAATCCCCGTTCTGAACATTACTTCCCCCTATCGTCCTTACTATGTTCTCCATTCCCCCTATTTTTACCTTCCCCTGTTCTCTAGGAAAACAATTCGTTTCAACTTCCCCGTCGAATGGTCTCCCCCAACGGTTAACTGTCGAAGACCCAAAACTGAACTGTCAAACCACAAGGTACAAAGATGGTCCCATCGATGGAGCATGTAGTACCATACACCACACTGACAAATAGAACTTTCTATCAGGTCATCGAAAAGACCAAGATCATGGTCCTGTCGACATCCAATTCCCCACTGATGAGAGTCAAGGTTTGTATTAGAAAGTCAAAGGGATAGCTAAGCAAGTCTCATCGAAATAGAAACTCCCACCGATATAGATCTTCCTGCCTTTGCAATGCACACGTCTACCATCGGGTATCAAGGGGATAGGATTTAAAGTCTCTCCGATGTCACTTGGTCACACCGACGATACACAACTTGGCATAGGGTTGTTGAGGGGACACCACCAAGAGTCCCACCGAACACATAAAGTCACACCAATGAAGAGTTCATCGGTAAATCGAAGAGAGTGATAACTCCATCCCATCGAAATATGACCCTTAGGCTGAGGATGGAAAAACACCAACAAACGGGGATAGGGTTCCAAAAATGAACTTCAATGTATCTGCAAAACACAACAAAATTGAGAACATAATTTTCTTATGTACAAAGTGATGCAGATAGCTTGAAGAGCCGGAGATGCTCTTGCATCAGTTATAATAAAAAATTACATTATATGGAATAAAAGCTAATTTTTTATTTGTGAGGTGTGGGAATGAGTGTTAAGTGGGGTTTGGCCAAGCTAATCAAGAGGATTAACTTAATTAATATGGCTGGAGAAAATTAGTAAATGGGTTAATGGAGGATTAAAATTAATTAAATAAGGATTCATTTAATAAATTTAGGTCTAGGGATCATGTAGGCTAGGGTAGCTAATTAAATAATTGTTATTTAATCAACTAGGCTAGGTTTAGGTTGATTAGTAGGGTAGATTAATCAAATAAGTATGATTTATCTAATTAATTAGGATTAGGAAATGGAGAAATTAACTAAATAATATTGAGAATAGTTATTTAATCAATGAGGATAGTGTTGTAATGTTTAGTGATAAATTAGATGAATTAATTCATCACAAGGGATAAATTAGGGATAAATGGCTAAGGGTGAATGATTAGGGAATAAATAAATTAAATAAAATAAATTTATTTAATTAATTGGAAGGGATAGTTAGTGATGTGAAAATGTCAAAGGGTGGTTGAAGGGTTAAGACATTTTTAGGTGTCTACAAGAATCATGTAACAAAGGTCCTTCAAAAGTTTTAGACAATTTTGAGCCAAGGACATTGTCGCCCTTGGACACTTGTGTACCCATTAGGTGCCCTACATTTTGTTAGACAACTTATTCCACTCATCAAAGAGTTCTAAAATTTTAATTGGAGATCATTGACATAATTCTAAGCATTTTTCATAATGTTCATCTTTGTCTATAGGTGTATCTAATCCTCCTTTCTACCATATTTGTCATTTTTCTTTCATATAAGCTTATAGCAATATTTTTTCCCCAAGGCATCCCATAAGGGGTGTTAATGTCCTTTCATAAAAATAGTCTAATTTTTTTATAAAAGGTTCCTCTCTATATTTCAAGCCTATTTCATAATTGTCAAATTTGATTTCAGGTGCATCTTGACCCTCTATTTTATAGTTATATGTTTCCTAGTCCTAGTTTGAAATTGCTTGTTCTTGTTTCTAAATTTGTGTTTTCAATCTTGTTGATAGTCCCAACTCATGTGTGATTTGATTAGGTCAAATTAGGATGATTTTATTCACTTAATATAATACTTTGGTTTGATCTAATTCAATCACACACCATTAAGAAAGAAAAACTTGTTTTTATGTTCTTTCAATTGCATCAACTAAAAGTATATGCTTGTAGTTCCCTACATGTAGGTTTATCTTGTGCATGCCTTTGTGTTGTGGTCATTTGTTTATGCATAGTAAATTGCATGCCTATGATGTTTTATGTATTGGACGACTATGGAGTCCCATGCATTATATGCCCATTGGTGCAACTTCCTTTCTTCTATGCATATCTACTTGTGTAAAACCCTACACATTATGAGTGTTGCCCCATGTAGCCTATTTATAGCACTCATATCTGAAAGGAAGAAAGATACATGGAAATGTTTCCTATACTAAACTTCTAAGGAGAGTGTTGTGCAAATTTAATCTTTTAACAAATATTATAGAATTTAGAAACACATATAAACATAAATAAACAATATCCCATAATACAAGTGTACATGGGGAAAACCCTTTTAGGGAATAACCATACACTCCAAAGAAACTCAGTACAACATAGTTACAATACACTTGCACATAGAGTAAGTTTTCACAGGAGTATCACCAATTAGAGATCTAGATGAATTCCAACAACATAACAATGCGTACAAAACTTCTATCAAACCTCCATCTCAAGTATCCAATAAATAAAATATCTAATACATGAAAAAATCAAATGGTAATTAGGAAACCATCAGCTAAAACCACCTAGAGTAGTGGTCCAAATCCTTATTTAGAAATCCAACACCCGAATTTCAAGATGGGTCCATGTAGGCTAAAAAATAACATATTTCTTCCACTTGCCATAACCTCAGTATAATCCACTCACCAAATTGGGCATTCCATTCTGGCTCTATTATCCCCAACCAAGAATACCTTATGATGTGTCATAACACACATCATAAATTGGTCAACAAGTGTAACTCCCCTTTACAACTCTTTTATGTGTCCTAGATATTTTTACATTTCCAATATAGGAGTCCCAACTTTTGGAGGCTATAACTTTTGATCTGGGAGGCCGATTGAGCCCATTTTTTTAAAATTGTAGAAATTGAAGAGGCCTATGTGAAAAGCAATAGAGGATTAGTTTTGAATACCCAAAATTTTTATTTTGGCAAAAAAATATCTGTATAGTCTAGAAATTGAGTTTTTCTATTTTGAACCTAAAAATTGCACTATTTGTAATCTTAAAATTAGGTGCAAGGTTGAGGCACCTTTTCTAACAAATCAACTAATGAAAATTATTTTAGGGCTGGTCATTTCATTATAATTCTTTTTTCAAATGGTAACAATTGGATTTTCTAATGGATTGTCAGTTCTAGAAGGTTAGAAGAATGTCAAGTTCAAGTTTATTTGTAGATGACAACTATGTTGATCAAATTTTCTCTTGAGTATAAATTTATGGTAGTGGCCTATTTCTCACTTCCATGCCAAAATAGGTGAGATTTGATGTTATTGCTATATCTTGAGATGCCTTGGCCATTCAAGGGGTTAGATCCTTGGGCTAGAAGATTGATTTTTTGGGTAGATCATAGACTAAGTGCAGAGTCACTGAACATGTTTCTCAAAAGGGTTGAGTAGGTATTGTTAGGTTTCACAAGTTAGTGGCCCATTTGTGTTTCTTTTAATATCTGTTAATGTAAAGCTATTTTTCTTGTTCAATCTCCATTAATCTTCTTGGTTTAGCTTTGTTTGTGTGCTATGCATTCTTGTTCCCTAGTTGTTCATCCAACTTGCATTTGATTACTACACTAGTACTGTTGGTGTGAATAGGGTATATTACCTAACCAATTTCCCTATTAGGTCTTATTCACACTAGTTTACTTAAGCTCACTTAGGGCACACTTAGGATAGTCATCTCTTTGTGTCTCAATTCATATGATTATGCCACTTGTCATCATCCTATGTTGTCCTATCTCATTACCTTACCTATATAAGCAAGGTCCCTCATGTACTTTTTGTATCATAGTATCATAATTTCATTTTGCACCATAATCAAGCAATTCATCCTCTTGCCATTCTCTAGTGGAAGGTTATTTCTAGTTTTACAGGTGATCTTGGGAGCTTGAGCCCATTTGTGACTCTTAAAAGTATGGTATCAAAGTGTGTGTTTTGAGTCATAAAGGCGACCTCATGTGATTTTCACTATCTCAAGCATTTATGTGAACTGTTGTTGCATTAAAAGTGTACTAGAGATGATGTCTCACAAAGTAGGAAGAGGAGGTGCAAGAAACTATCAAGCTACCCTAATCAAATATCTGTATAATATGTTTAGGTCCATTCAAGATCAACTTGAGGTCATAAAAATTACATAAAGAAGAGGTTTGGTGGTGATGAAATACATCAACAATAATGAGAGAAAATTGTGATGTGTGAGATAGTGTTGTGGACCTACATGATGTTGAGGACATCATAACAAAGGGAAGATTTGTAATCACCTTGATTAAGGTAGGAAGAAAGCAAAGGTTTAATCTCCCAAGCTAATTGAGAAGCTTAAATCTAGAAGAATTGGTTGACTAGATCACTAAGTTGGAGAAATACTTTGAGTTCAAAGTAATTAAGGACTCAAAAAGAGACAAGTATGCCACCACAAAGTTGAAAGGGCATGCTACCTTTTGGTGGGACTCAATATAGAAGAGTCATGCATAGAAGGAGAAATAAAATATCTCACAATGAGATTGCATGGTGACTAAAGGGGAATTTTATGTTGAACAACTATGTGTTAGATTTGTACAAGAAGATCCAAAACCTATGCTAAAGGGATAGATCCATAAAGGACGTGGGGAAGTTATACAAATTATGCATTCACTTTGCTCACATGGAGGTTGATAATAAGAAAGTATCTAGGTATGTGAATGGATTGCTCATCTCAATCTAAGATGAGATGTGCTTACTCACCATTCATTCCATTAAGGAAGTCTACTAACTAGTGCTCAAGTCTCTAAATAAATTATCTCATAAATAATAGTGTGTGCATAACAATGGAAAGGGTAAGGATGAGAAGGAAAAGAAAGGTGGTTGAAGATATAGCTTTGCATGCAAATAAAGCATAGAAAATAGTGGCCCCATATGTAGTGTGAGAACAAGCTTGCATTGAGAAGTATATGCATGTTGCTTAGGTTGAACAAGCAAGCTCATTAGGTAGAAAAAACAAAAGCATAAACCTAGAGGCTAGGGAGAACTTAATGATGCATAAAGTTCTCTTGAAACCCACACATGAGAATTTCAGGAACCATGGTTGAGGAAGAACCTCTTCCAAATTGAGTGTAAGTTAGGAGAAAAGTAATGTAAGGTGATCATCAATGGGCATCAATAACTTAGTATCCATAGGAGAAACCCACACATGAGAATTTGAGGAACCATGGTTGAGGAAGAACCTCTTCCAAATTGAGTGTAAGTTAGGAGAAAAGTAATGTAAGGTGATCATTAATGGGCATCAATAACTTAGTATCCATAGGAGATGGTGAAAAAGTTGGGATTGAAGATAGTTGCACACCCCATGCCATAAAGAGTCTCTTGGTTGTAGAAGGGACAATAAATCACAGTGATAGAGAAATATCAAGTTGCATTCTACATTGGAAGATATGTGGATGCGGTATAGTGTGATGTGATCCCAATGGATGCCTTCCATGTGTTACTAGGAAGTTCATGGTAGTATCATAGATGCCCAATACATGATAGGTGCAAGAACACCTTCACCATCATGAAGGATGGAAAGAAGTTTGAGTTACTTCCTATGAAGGATGAGGAAGAGTTTGTACAAAAGGGTAATGTGTTTCTGATGTCAGCAAAATAGTTTCTCAAGGAGGTGGGATACTCATAGGACTACTATGTTCTAGTAGTGAAGCCTATCCAAAAGGAGCCACACAACTCTAAGGAGCCAAAAGTAATTGTGTTGACTAAGGAGCATGTAGGTGTGGTTGGAGTAGAAATGCTAGATATATTAATTCTAGTGCACAACATCTCACACTACATGGATTTAATTCTAGGTTCTAGTTCATTGAGAAAGGAACCACATAGAATGAGCCTTGACATGGATTTGAATTTGAACAAGTAGGTTGAAGAGCTATAGGAATGAGGGTTGTTAGGGGAAGTTTAAGTCCCTATGCAATGTGTGTAGTACTTGCACCGAAGAAGGATGGAGAATGGTGAATGTAGACTCTTGTGTAACTAATAAGATCACCATCATGTATAGGTTTCCATTACCACACATGGATGAATTGATGAATTACCTAAGTGGATCATAATACTTTTCCAAGAAAGATCTCAAGAGTGAATACTGTCATATTAGGATCAGAGAAGGAGATGAATGGAAGACCACATTAAGAATCAAGAAGGCTTATATGTGAATGAATGATGATGCTATTTGGGATGATGAATATCCCAAGAACATTCATCCATCTCCTTTATTGGATTATGGTGTCTACAAACTTATATTAGATTGAGTTATTGCCAACTAGAATGGTTGGATATCTCATTTATATTTGATGTATCTAATTTTTACTCATATGGTGCACCTACAAGTCCTAAGGACATGTATCTAGTGGAAGTAACTAATTGGAGATGGAGATACCAAAAAAGGAGTGAGAGGAAATTGTGTAGATCTTGGGCATGTGCATAGGAAAAAAAGACCTAATAGATCAAGTACAAGGAATATTTTACTCATTGGAAGGGTAAAGTGATTAAAGAAGACTTGTGGATTTCTAAAGCTTAAGAGAATTTGGGTGGTTGAACCAACTATTCATGCAGTCCCAATTATGAGCACCTAGATCATAATATTTTTACCAAGGGTGTTTAATGTAGTAACATCCTCAGGTTCATGAAATCTTGCATCAACAAAAAATATGTGTTTTAGTTCCCTACATGTAGGTTTAATATGTGCTCATCTTTGTGTTGTGGTAGTTTTTTATGTGTAGTCTTAACTTGCATGCCCATGATGTTTTGCATGTTGAGAGATTGTGGTGTCCCATGTATTCTATGCTTGTTGGTACAACTTCCTTTATTCTATGTATCTCTACTCATGTAAAATCCTAAACATTATGGTTGTCACTAGTTGTATAGCCTATTTCTAGCACGTGTCCTAGAGAGATTAGCCAATATCAATTAGTCATTTTGTTAGAATGCTTCTATCAAATGATAATGGTTAGATTTTATAATGGCTTGTCAGTTCTAGAAGGTCAAAAACATTCAAGTTTAAATTTAGTAAGAAATGGCCACTTGTTCTATTTGCATATGGAAACCATGTTGATCATATTTCCTCTTGAGAACACATTTATAGAAATGACCTAATTCACACTTCCATGTTAGTATAGATCATATCTAATGGTGGCAATATATCTTGAGCTATCTTGGTTATTTAAGGTTTAGATCCCTAGGCTAGAAGCTTGGGTTTTGGGTAAATCTTATACTAATTTGATTGTAAGTGCAAAGAGTCTCTACACATTTTTCTCCAAGATCATTGAGTAGCATAGTATTGTTAGGTTTCACATGTCAGTGGCCCATTTGTGTTTCTTTCATTATTTGTTAGTATAAAGTTGTTTTTCTTATTGGATCTCCATTAATCTTTCTAATTCAACTTTTGTTGTGTGCATGGTATGCTCATTTATTGGTTTTTCATTCAACTTACATTTGATTGTTGCACCAATTCCTCTACTCCACCACCATTAAGCTCTTTATCTCCATAGCTAGATTTTCCTAATCCTTTTACCTTTATTGTTTCCCTTTCTATTTTAATATTGTCTCCTCAATTTGCCTTCTAATAACCTCCTAAAATACCTAATCTATTGCATTCCCTTCCTCCATTATTTCTTGAACAAAATATCTAATCACAAAACCCCTATTTCTTGTCCCTAATTTAGTCCAATTATATCCATCATCTATTTCATTCCATCACTTGCACATAACACCATAGCTAGTTTTCCTTTCTAGGGCTTGTTATTCTTAGATGCAAGTATATGCACGTGCACCACTCTCACAATAACTAGAGTTTTCACACACTCAAAAATTTCCAAGGCTCTAGTTGAAGGTTGAAAAATAACACCCAAGGGACTAATTGAGGTAGTCTACTAAATATCCAAACCCCATTTTTTGTCCCATACAACTTTGGAAAGCTATAACATAAGATCAAGGATATTTTTGGTTAGGATATAAGTGGAACAAGGATTAAGATACATAGGTAAGAAAGTTCTAAAAGTTTCAAAACCGCAACAAACAGAGATACTAGAACCTAAACCTCACTAGTGACCTACAAGAGTGCCCATATCTCACCACTAACCTATGGGAACACCCATACCTCACTAATGACTTGTAAGAGTGCCTAAACATCACTATTGACTTGCAGTAGTACCAAAATCTAACATTGGTGTCCTATAGAAGCATTCAAGTCAATTAATGGTGTCCCTATTGGTGCCAAAAAGCTAAAAGTTTCTAGGTGCTAATTTCTAATCTTCCTCTTGCCAATCCTTTAATCAAATCTAGTCTTCAAGAAATTCAAAGGATGCACATTCTTAACTTTCCTTACTAGTTCTTATCTCAAGCTATATACACTAGTTTTGTTTAATTGATATATATGAATATATTTATGCCTTGTCTTGTAATGTTAGAACATATTTTATATTTAAGATAAATTAGATGAATGTGTTGAGAGAAAGAACTTGGGTTAGTATTTTTTTGCATTTTCAATCAACTATTAAACATAGGGTTTACAAATTGTTCTTTCATTTAATACAAAGTGATTAGAATCGTATAACATATCCATTGATATGTTCATTAGATCATGTTCAACTCAAATAAATTAGAAATAATGGTTTTAAGGTTAATGTTTGTATGAAAATGGCTTACAAAACTCATGGCTAGTTGGTCAAAATAGTGGATAGAGCTAAGAGGCAATGAGTAGAACCATCACATAGTATAATCATGAAAAGTGCAATGGAGCAACCTAGCCAAAATCTTATCATCATATGTATAGTCTAGAGATGTGACATTAAAGGCTTGCAAGTGAGTGTTTGGGTCACCTAGTGGTCCATAATATAACTCAAATCAAGGTGCCACAAAACCCACAAGTAATGGATAAGTCACAAAGTCTTAAATGTAAGAGGTGTTCAATGTGTCTTGAAGTATTTGTAATACCACCTTGAGTACTAGGCATACAATCAACTTTTTCTTTTCAACTCCATATAGTATTAGCAATAGTGCATCAAGGGTGTAGGTGGGGATATCGATGGTATTAGTAGCATGAGTAATAGTAGAAGGGGTATAAAGTGGATGTGAAACAAGGGTATAGATATGGTTTTATGATGATGAAAGGTAACACAACTAGAAGACAAAAGGGTAAGTATGACACTATTAAGGTGAGATGAATGGATGGCACTAGTGGGACTAGAGGTAAATAGAATTCTAATGGAAGGAGTAGTAGTAAGGACACTAGAAGAAGGAACATGAGAAGTAATGCTCGCACTAGTAGTGGTAACATGATAGGTAGCTATAGTAAGGGGATCTAAGTACGTAAGATTAGAGGATGAAGGATTCATGGAAGAAGACGAGTGACTAGATAAAGGAGAAGATGCGCAATGCAAAGAGCTAGATGAAGACATTAAAATACTAATACCATGAAGAATATTAGTACTAAACAGTGGTCCATTCAACCTACTGTGAAGAGATGTAGTTAATTGTGAAGGAGAAGTAATTACAAATAGGTGAATCTAAAGAATCATACTAGTCCCTACAAGTAAGTACAAATGGAAATAACTAAAACTTCAATACATGAAAGAAATAGATTAATCTAAAGATTAAGATTAATCTTGAAAAGTAAATACAAATACAAATATCTAGAACTTCAAAAAATTATACCATTTTTTTTTATGAATATCCTATTTAACTTATATTAAAGAAATAAATAGTACATACTCACAAAAAAAAAAGGGTGGTAAGAAGTCACATGCACACAGTCACAGCCTCAAAAGGCAATCAAAACATAATGTCTAAAGCCTTAACAGGAAAACATGAAAATACATAAACAAAGGGCCTAGCCCGAAGAACATTATGTAGCAAGAGCAGCACCGACAAAGGGTGGAGGATCTCTGTCATCAAATTTCCCCCAAAAGTCCTTGGGGTGGCATCCCCAAGAGGCTCTCAACCGTCGAGAGTAGCAACAACATCTTCATTCTCCTCATGAGGTTGAGTGCGAATCGGGGAAATAGCAAGCTGTAGGCGAGGAAACTTTCTAGCCAGTATCCCGCTGTGGAGATGTTGGTCTAGAAGCCAAAGACCATCCCCCATGGGCAGCAGAATCCCTGGATAGCTAAGGGCCACAAGAATGAGAGTCACAATCATGATCACCATGGTCCCTCTGATTACGTCGAGATGATTGACTGCGACCACGCTAATGCCCTAGAGAGAAGGAAGAGTCATTTATATTTTTATCACTCCATAAAAAAAAAACTAACCAAATAAATCCAACAAACAATTTTCACCTTATCTTTTAACTATTAAATATAATGAAACTTCAAAGAGATTGATGTTTTAGTCCCTGTAAATTGTATTTTGATTCACAAGATTTTCGCCCTCTCAAGGAACCCAATATTTCAAAATTATATTTTAATTCCTTTTTATTAAAAAAAATGTAGCCGTATCCAAATTTAGATACTCATTTCATCTTATTGGAAGGACTCGAATTAATTAAGCAACTATCCCAAGAATATTCTAAACTCCAAATTCCTTATGGTACTCCAACTTTGTTCGAAAGTCAAGGCGAGAAATACATCAGCTTTGACACATGGTCTCCAAATTTTTTTGACATAATTACAAGGAAATCTATGTTATTAATTATAATTTTGTTGCACTAGCAATATCCTATCATTTTCTTGTCATAGTATTTAGACATCCAATTGTCATAGTATTTAGACCCACACAAACTAACTAACTAGACAAAAACTGATTTTACTTTAAAAAAAATTAAAAATGAAATACAATCCATGTTTTTCCAAATGCAAATCAAACACCATGCTATCCCATCTGTTTTTTCTAATCAAAATTAAACCCCCTATTCTATGTTTTTAAAATCAGATTAATCCCAAATCGAAGTTTAGTCGCACTTAATCTTTTATTTTGATACTATTGCCGATTAAATCTATGCCGGCCACCAATGAGATCAATATAGAGAGGCCTATATTAGGAGGTGTGCAAGAAGAAGAATATGTAATTTCTTCAACTGGCATTGAGGATTCTTCTTCACTGAAACATTCTTCAATCAAGGTCTGTATTTTGAATTGTGCTCTCTGGATTTCTGTAGTTTTTTCAACTGGCACAGTGCAGTGATTAAGACAACATGCTTAAAAGAAACCACTGCATGGTTCTGGGTATTATGGTTTGGGTTTTAATTGTTTTTGGATCTGTTCAAGGAGGCTCATGCATGCTTTTGTGAATTGCTTTTTTTCTCCCTTTTTGGTAAGGATGGGTTTCATTGGCTTATAGCATGTTATTGTAGATATGTGTATTGGCTCGTATTCCCATCCGTTTTTTTACTTGGATTCGGAGGTGGGTTTAAGGTTTAACTAAATTTCTCCAGTTCATTCTCATATTACTCATACACCCAAATGCTTTTTACTTGAATTCAGAGGCGGGTTTAAGTAATTTTTGGAAGCTCAGTGACTGCTTAGCTAAATCCACTCTTAGTAGTGAGTTTCGTTGAATTAAGCTGCTTGGTAGGGGTTTTCTTTTAAACTAAAGCTGATTTCGGCTGTACTTGCCTGTTTTTAGCAGTTCTCATCTGCTCCTGTTTTTTGGGCCATGAATCGATTTTTTTTGACTGTAGGGATGGGTTTCTGAGTTTTTTTATTTCTTTCTTTGTATAATTGAAATTTGAGTACTGTAAAGTAAACAATGGTCACTGGGTCATGAGCAAAAATGTTGTTAAAAATAATAAAAAAAATATTCTTGGTTTTAGAGGTAAATTTCTCTGAATTGTAGCAGTTTTAAGTAACCTATGACAACTGGGCCATAAGCAAAATTGATTATAGTCCTGGTTTCAGAGGCGAGTTTCTGTAAATTCTGGTAAATGCTTTACTCGTGCGGTTTTAGGATTAGGTTTCTCTGACATTGGCATATTTAAGTTATACTCGTCATGTTTGGTATCACTTCTCTTGTCATTGATACAGCCGAGTAACAATTGATACTCTACAGCCACTGGGGTGTTTTTCAGCTCGAGTCGTTGTGGGTTAGTTACTTTATAGTGGGTTTCCCCTCTGGCTCTATGTATTTGTAGACCCTGAAGCCATACTGTTAGGGTATACCTACCTTGGGTTTTCTCCTAGTGTCTGTTTAGGGTGGAGTTTGAGTTTGAAAGAGAGGTCACAAGTTCAAATCCTGCAGGGGGTAGGGTATGTATGCCTCATATTTGAAGCACAGTTAGGTGCCTCCTGCATACTGGGAGTATGAGGTAGTCTCATATGTTATAAGCCACCTATAGACCCAAACACAGGCCGCCCGACATTGTAGACTATAAAAGGATCCATTTCCATCCATTTGTCTCGAATACTTGAGTGCTCTGTACCCTATTGATCAATTTTGGTCACTGTGGTACTGTATTATACCTTATTTATTTATCTCTGAGCTACTTCTGCATCATTTCCTCCTCTTTTAGCTATATAGATATGTTCCTGTCATATTCTCATTCGATCTGTCTTTAGGACTATTTTAAGCCCGCTTTAATGGAGTGATGTCTTACTCTAGCTCCCCAATCTGTTATTGCAGAGTTCTGTATCTGTTTTGTATCGTTGACCATCATCATGGGCAGCACTGGAGCTGATGGAGTGGCCTATGGGGCATACACCTACGAAGGTCTGGAGAGAGAACTGTACTGGCCTAGTGAAAAGTTGAGGATTTCTATCACCGGAGCAGGAGGGTTCATTGCTTCCCATATTGCCAGGAGGCTGAAGACTGAGGGGCACTACATTATAGCCTCTGACTGGAAGAGGAATGAGCACATGAGCGAGGATATGTTCTGCAATGAATTCCATCTGGTGGATCTTAGAGTTATGGATAATTGTTTGGCTGTTACGAAGGGTGTTGATCATGTTTTCAACCTAGCTGCTGATATGGGCGGCATGGGATTTATTCAGTCCAATCACTCTGTTATCATGTACAACAACACTATGATCAGCTTTAACATGATTGAAGCTTCCCGAATCAATGGTGTGAAGAGGTAAGGCCTTGGTTTTCTTTGGAAATCTTTATATTTCAATTTGGAATGTTCTGTCTGTCTGAAATTTGATAGGATGCTGTTTTTGAAACAATCTCCTTAGGGGCTACAAGAATAACCTTACTTTCTAATGGCTAAATTTGCCTAATTCTTACACCCAGCTTCACCCCTTTTACACATCAGGACCTAGCATTACAGTGGGGTGAAACCCTAGTAGGTTTTATAACAGCCAAACCAACGGACCAGTGGATCAAGAGTCAATTGACATTGTTTGTTCTTTGTTTCTTTCTATTGTTGTTAGTTTACATTTTCTGGTTTTTTGTTTCTTTGCTATTGTTGTAACTCTATCATGAAGTAAATGAAATGTAACCAATGTACAATAAATTAGTAAATAACTTTAGACTGGGTAAAAGCAAAAGTAGTAGGATGTAAGTGAGTGACTAATATAACATTTGAATGATTCTGTGTGAAGTTGTGGGTACAATTATCTTGGATTAATGCTGATCTCTGATCTGTGTGAAGTTGTGGGTACAATTATCTTTGATTAATGCTGATCTCTGAAGTTGAAATCTTCCGAAATTATCTTAACTGTCTCTTTAATAAGATAAGACTGCTTGGCAGGTTTTTCTATGCTTCTAGTGCATGCATCTACCCGGAGTTTAAGCAATTGGAGACAAATGTGAGTTTGAAGGAGTCTGATGCTTGGCCAGCTGAGGTATGGAGTCTGTTACAATTTATTGCATAGGAGTAGTATTGATTTAAGTTGTGCCATGCAAAATTTTGGACCTTCTAGAACTGGAATCTGTATAGAGATTGCAGTGCAAGGTTTTAGAACTGGAATTTATGTAGAAAAGAAGCTAGATGTGATGACAAGCATAGATGGTGAGTGGTATATGACTGAGTCCTTACTCCTTACCCATTTGTTAATCGAAATGGTGATACTAGTAAACCACTGCAGCAGGGCAGGCCCTGATTTTAATTTGTTGTTCCCTATTTCTCTAACAAGACATCGAGGTCTCTGTAGTTTGTTTATTATTGGAGATGGTGCCTCCCTCCCTAACTATAGAAATCCTTATCCTCGAAGCTAACCAACTCTTCACACCTCCATCAGACTGCCCAATCTAGGAAGGTCAACAACTTCATTTTCAACAAATGATGAATAGTAGTGAGCCATCCCAGCAGGGCAGGGCAGGGCCCCAATTTAATTTGTTATCCCTACTTCAGACAGTACATCAAGATCTCTGTAGTTTGTTTATTATTAGGTGAAATTATTGGGGAGTGCTCCTCCTTCTCTTGTAACAGTAATCCTTATCCTAGAAGATAGCTAACTCATTACACCTCCATTGGACAGCCGACTCAAGGAAGGTCAACAACTCCATTTCCAGAAGGTCACATTATATGGAGTTTTGAACTGACAGACAACAAGGCTTTTGAACTGATTATTTAATTAGTGGTTTGCAAATAACATCCTGTAGTCACTAGATGTATCATGCTTTTTCAAGAGAAACCCGATGATGTACTAGTTAAAATAGAATTTGAAATTTACAGCTGAATTTGTATGAAACTAGTTACTAACTGCTGGATCTGTTGGTTTCTAGCCTCAAGATGCCTATGGCTTGGAAAAGCTTGCCACTGAAGAATTATGCAAACACTACACCAAGGACTTTGGTATTGAATGTAGAATTGGGCGTTTCCACAACATTTATGGTCCCTTTGGCACATGGAAGGGTGAGTTATGGAAGTGACTTAACATTGATGGTTCTGGCAACTATGATGGATTGTGGAATAATGCTCATTATTGTGGCTACCTTGCCAACAGGTGGACGGGAGAAGGCACCTGCTGCATTTTGCAGGAAGGCACTAACATCCATTCATATGTTTGAGATGTGGGGTGATGGCAAGCAAACACGCTCATTTACATTCATTGATGAATGTGTTGAGGGTGTACTGAGGTACACAAGTCATACTTCTTTCTGTTAGTTTTAAGATCAGAAATGCAATAAGCAGAAATACAACAACACACAAACAATAGAACACAGCATATATCCTGGGAAAACCCTCCTGCTTGAGGGAGAAAAACCCAGCAAGATACTCTTATATATTAGAATAATAAGTGCAGGCACTCACAATCAAGCCCTAGAAGGGCAGAATCTTACACAATAAATCTGCACCTGAAAATAGTGTAATTCCCTTGTATAAACAATAAGAATGATGCTTCTCCTTTAGATCTGCTGCTCCAGAAAAAAGGGTGAACCTGCTTCTGCTCTGAATTAATTGCGTTGGAATTGTCTTGAATATGTGCAAATAAGGAGATACTATCTCCTATATATACCAAATTGGTGAACCTGTTGCTAGGGCTGACTGGTGCTTGCATTACTTTTATTTTATAAAATGACTCTCGTAGCTACAATCACTAACACTCCCTCTTAGCTAGGGAGGTATTTTTCCAGATATTCATGTCATGGAGTCTCTCAACATGACATCATCAATGACTACACCCATTTGAGAAAAAAATATTCATCACGGAATCATTCAACGTGATATCGTCATGGAGTCACTCAACATGACGTCCACCATGGCTACTCCCATGTGTGGAAAGAATCACATCTCCGTCTTAGAGATGGACAAGGGCTTACACCTCATGTTTCTCCGTCTCAGAGAAACATACACTACAAGGGCTTTCACCTCATATTTCTCCGTCTCAGAGAAATATACACTACAAGGGCTTTCACCTCATATTTCTCCGTCTCAGAGAAATATACACTACAAGGAACCTTCATGATGATGTGACTCCCTCTGAAGTTCCAAGAACTAACATCAACCTCCTGACCTCCTCGTCCAAGGTTGCCTCTGATAGTTTGTCAGACTCCCTCTGAATGTTAATTCCTCCTCTTCAAAGAAACTGATCGACTTTAGAAAAAGAAAACTTCTGAATCGACTTTAGAGCTTCGCTCCTTCTGAGATGTCCCCATGGCAATTTCCGCAGTAGAAACAAGTTGAGTAGACCTTAATTTGTAATCTCGAGCGAAGTGAGCATACTTGTCACACCTGAAACACTGAATGTGAGAGAGATCCTTCTTCTTCGGTTCTGGGGCAAAATCTGATTCTCTATCTCTATTCCTCTTTCTTCCTTTTCCTCTTTCTTTAGAAGTATGTGTAGCAAGAACTTGATTTTCTACATCATGATAGTTTTGCTCAATTCCTCTTGCTACCAACCTAGACTCTTCTTGAATACAATCAACTCGAAGATGATCAAACTTGGGCAACTTAGATCTCCCACTGATGCTTTGGATAAAGGGCTCCCAAGATTGGGGGAGACCATTTAGTACCAACATAACAAGATCTCTGTCTGCAATTATGTCCCCAATAGTGCTCAACCGATCTCTTAAATCAGCGATCTTCATAAAGAAAGAGATAATTGAATCTTTTTTATCCATTTTTACATGGTGAAGCTGATGTCTCAAAGCAAGGACTCTGCTGGTATTGTTGATCTCATACAATCCTTTTAGAGTATCAAACATTTCTTTAGCTGACTTCAACTTGGAGATGATCGGTACTAGGTGATTCATCACAGAGTCTATCATGATCTTTCTAGCCTTCATGCCCTTTTTCTTCCACTGGATTTTCTCAGTATCATCGGAAGGCTCAAGCATATTACTTTTCACGAAATCAAGAAGATCATTTTCCTCTAATGCAATGAGTACCCTGGGTTTCCAAGAGTTGAAGTTTGAGGCTCCATCAAGCCTATCTTCTACCTTGACACTGTTCACCATCTTCTTTTTATGCACAAATTCTCCTACAAAGATTCTGCCCTTAGGTCTAAAATAATTTGCAACCTTAGATCTGCAATACTTTGCCTTCAAGATCTGCCCTAGATGAAAAGTTGACTTGACTACTTAAACAAATCTGATCAGATCTTTTCTTAGACCCGCTCTGATACCATGTTAGTTTTAAGATCAGAAATGCAATAAGCAGAAATACAACAACACACAAACAATAGAACACAGCATATATCCTGGGAAAACCCTCCTGCTTGAGGGAGAAAAACCCAGCAAGATATTCTCTTATATATCAGAATAATAAGTGCAGGCACTCACAATCAAGCCCTAGAAGGGCAGAATCTTACACAATAAATCTGCACCTGAAAATAGTGTAATTCCCTTGTATAAACAATAAGAATGATGCTTCTCCTTTAGATCTGCTGCTCCAGAAAAAAGGGTGAACCTGCTTCTGCTCTGAATTAATTGCGTTGGAATTGTCTTGAATATGTGCAAATAAGGAGATACTATCTCCTATATATACCAAATTGGTGAACCTGTTGCTAGGGCCGATTGGTGCTTGCATTACTTTTATTTTATAAAATGACTCCCGCAGCTACAATCACTAACACTTTCAACTTGAATATTGGACCCATTCTTTCTGCCTAATTTTGCAATATCAGATATTTGTTTTGTTCTAAATGGTTGTGGAATCTTTCATGGTGGCATATTTTCCAGGTTGACAAAATCAGACTTTAGAGAGCCAGTGAATATCGGTAGTGATGAAATGGTTAGCATGAATGAGATGGCTGATATGGTTCTTAGTTTTGAGAACAAAGCGTTACCAATTCATCACATTCCAGGGCCAGAGGGAGTGCGTGGTCGGAATTCTGACAATACATTGATAAAGGAAAAGTTGGGCTGGGCTCCAACTATGAGATTGAAGGTAAAATTTTAGATCAGTTACGCAAATGAATATTGAGATTGTTTTAATATGCAACAAAGCAACTTGCAGGTGTAAACTATTAGGAAATGCATTTATGTTTGCTATTTGGATTGACAGGATGGCCTTAGGATTACATACTTCTGGATCAAGGGACAAATTGAAAAGGAAAAGGCCCAGGGTATTGATCTTTCCATCTATGGATCCTCTAAGGTGGTTGGCACTCAAGCCCCTGTTCAACTCGGTTCCCTTCGTGCTGCCGATGGGAAGGAGTGACAGAACCTTGATATTGAGAAAAATAAGTAACTTACCATTAGATAGGCTCTGATGGAAGGTTGTGGACTATGGAGGAAGAAACATCAGTTTGAGTTGGTATTCACCTAACTATAGAGAGGTTGTCAGGGATACAAGCAACTGTACTAGTTTTCTTTCTAGTCCAATTAAGCAATTACACTTTTGTGTGATGGTGATGGCCACATAGTTCCTCTAATGTTCAAGATGAAAATAAGTGTTGATTGCATGACATGTGATATGCAATCAATCATACTATAGGACTACATCGTTCTGCCTTTACTAAAAGGAATCTCTTGAGATTCCAAATAATATTGTGAGATTATATGCATTGTAGAGCGGGAGCCCTTGCTTCCGTTCAAGTTTTCATTTCTAATATAAGGCTATTTTACATTTTAGCAGTTTTGTTGCTGTACTTTTGATGTTTGCTTGGTTGCCCACTTATCTATTATATCTGTAGCTGAGCTGGAAGTGTTGTTATCTGCTTTGATGAGTATATTTCAAAGTATGCGCGCATGGAATCAATAGTTTATTGATCTCATAAAGAGTGGTTGAGGGAAGTAATTTAATTGTAGTTTTCATTACATGGTCCAAAACAACTTTTGCCCCACTAAATTTCTAAAAGATTAAAACAAAGTTCTATTTGTATGCTTTGATAGTTTGTTCCAAGGAAGCAAAAATCGTTTAGAGATAAAATCAGCAAACCAAAAGTATAAAACTTTTTCAAAAAATCGTGAAAAAATTGGGAAAAGATCGGGAAAAAATCGTAGGGGTAAAAATCGGCAAACCAAAAGTATAAGATTTTTTCAAAAAAATCGTGATTTAAATGGGAATAAATCGGAAAAAAATCGGATTTCAAAAAAACCATTAAAAATGTAGAAGGGACAAAAACTTCTTGAATTTTAAATTTAAAGGCATTTCCATAACATAAAGATATAGAGAGCAAATAAAATCGAGAGTTTTGCCCATGACTTGTAAAATATAGATTGTAGTTGTTTATATTCATATCGCTGAATCACTGATTAAATTGCATTGCACAAAGCATACTTCATAGTGCATAACTAATAACTAGATGTTGAAAGTTGACAAAATTTCAATTACAATCCAGTTTATACAATGTCAATATAGAAACTGAGTACAAAATTCCAAAAAACTAGACGTAGCCAATAAGTCTTTCTACTACAAAGAGAGCTACACTAGAGAGTTGTAGGTCTTGATGATGAAGCTCCTGGGTCAGAGCCTGTCCTAACTCGTTCAAGCAATTCACTACTCATGTTGCTCTCCATTAGGATATCAAGATCGTCAGGGTCAAGAAAATCATCATCATCATCATCATCATTAGTTGCAATCCACTCAGACTCTGGATCAATTTCATCAAGGTCAATTGGCGCATCATCCTCAGCAGTACCTGATTTTGTCCATATATATAAATTAGTCGTGGCAATAGAAAGTGAAAAACATAATGAATACAATTATAACTATGATTGCAAGTATATTAGAAGTCTAACCTTGAGCTTTCTTTAGCTTCAAGCGGAGGTTGTGGTGAACGAACACCAAATTATTCATCCGTTCTTGTGTTAGACGGTTGCGTTTCTTGGAATCTATGTGTTCATAAACACTCCAAGTACGCTCACAAGCGGATGAACTACATGGTTGGCTCAATATGCGCCTTGCCATCCATCTAAGATTTTTGGTATTTTGACCAAAAACATCCCACCATTGTGCTGAAAAACACAAATTATTACCATGATGATTTCATGTAAGATATATTAAAATCTTAACATCTTTAATCTACATGTCCACAATAAAGAGAAATTGTCCAAAGCTAATAGAGTGTACCTGGTTGGTAGGTCTTCCTGCCTTGCACCGCAGTCATACTTGAGAAAACACCCCTCGCTTCCTTGTACATTGGCAACTCTGCCATTACTGTGTGCAACTTTTCTAGGGTAGGGAACATTTTCTCCATGCATATGAATAGGCCACGTGTGACTTCAGAATCATCATCTTTGAATGAGGAGCTATAGAACAAGGATGGATTGAGATAATGCCCAGCAGCATGGAGAGGGGAGTGCATCTGTTCATCCCATCTCCTATCAATTAATGGCATGTACCTATCCCTGTCATTTTCCATCCTACCCCTCATCACCTCCTTAGCCCTATCCATGGCCTCATACAAATAGCCCATGGGGGATTTATCCCCATCCACTAGCCTCAAAACTTTGACTAGAGGCTCAGAAAATTGTACAACTTGTTCAATTGCATCCCAAAAACTTGCAGAATAAATGTACTGTACCACCTTTTTGCCATCTGCTAGCCTTGTGAAGCCAGATTCTATCCACTCAGGAGAAAGGAACATTCGCTTCAAATTTAATTGTTGTTGCCAAAGAGTCTGCAATGCAAGGAAGTGCGTAGCAAATCGTGTCACCCTTGGCCGAATTAGCTCCTTGCCCTTTGTGAAGGAGCGCATTAGACACAACAGCCTCGTGTGATTGTAGATGAACTTGGTAACTGTGCGAGCCTGTTGCAATACCTCCATCACCCATTCAAGTTTTCCAAAATCCTCTAGGGTTAGATCAAGGCAGTGTGCCGCGCACGGAGTAAAAAACATAGAGGGATACTTGTCCATCAGGAGTTTCCCAGTAGCAACACAAGCAGCAGCATTGTCTGTAATAAATTGTACCACATATTCTGGCCCTACATCCTTGACCACATCATCAAACAACTCAAACATTTCAGCTGCAGATTTGATCCTATCTGATGCATCCACAGATTTCAAAAAAATGGTGCCAATATCACAAGAGACAAGGAAGTTGATGAGGGTTCGGTTCCTTCTATCTGTCCATCCATCTGACATTATGGTGCAACCAGTCTTTGTCCACGCTAGTCGATGTTCAGAAACAACATCATTAACATCCTCTACTGCATCATTGAGCATACCAACTCTCAATGTCTCATAAGATGGGGCTTTGAACCCAGGACTTGCACCTGCAATCGCATCCACCATACCTTGCCAATATGGAGATCTGGCAACATGGAATGGCAAGCTAGAGTAGTACCAGAAATTTGCAATTGCCTTCTTTGCATGTGCATGGACGTTCTTTCTCCATCCTGTACTCTCCAAAGTGGTCTGTGATCCTGGTGTAGTACGAGATGCAAAGAAAGAATTAATGTTTCCTCCACCTGTGTTTGGGCCATGTGTTGTAGAAAAAGGCGTTGACACAGACTCCTTGAAAGACATTTGTTCACTGCTTGCCTCATTCGAAGGATTGCTCTTAGCATATGTAGAATTTAATGTCATTTCTGTCCCAGTTCTTGCCCTTTTTGCCTTATTATCAGAAATCACCCCAAGAGCTAGTTTTGCCTGATATGTGACATCTGCAGGGCAACCTTTGCAAATAATGGTCTCATGTCCTACCTCCTTTGCCAAATGCCATTTGAAGCGATAAATGCCACCAGGTACTTCAGCTTGACACCAATTGCATTTGACCCTGCTTGTACTTGAGACTGATGTGCAATGAGTCCACGCAAAGTCTCTTGGACATGGCATTATGATCAAAGCTGTAAAAGCAATTGAATTCAGTCTTTCATGATAAATAATTTTCTACACGAAAATGATGTGCTAACTCTAGGTTTCTCATGATAAATAATTTGAATTAAGTAATTAGTCAATAATATATTAAAACTAAACCAAAAATTGAACTGGCAGCTTGTGAAAATATAATATGACAGTCAAGTGAAAATATAATATGACTTTACAATCATCTAAATTAACATTGTGTGGAGTTTTTGAGTTTTTAATTACACTCCACCTCTTACAACTCCTCTTACAACTGTAAATTACACTTTGTTAATATAATAATAGACATGGTCATGCCATTACACTTTACCTTTTTACAACTGTAAATTACAGCTCTCAACATAATAATTATAAAATTTACAAATTTCAATACCTATTTTAAAATTGAACAAACCTATTAAGTAAAGGAAAAAAAGTTAAAAAGAGTGGACAAATTGACTCAGTAAAGAAAAAAAGAGTTAAAAAGAGTGGACAAACCGACTAAGTGAAGAGAAAAGAGTTAAAAAGAGTGGACAAAGCAATTTGTGAGATTGACATGCCTTGAGATAAAACGTAACGTGTTGTGACGTCCTTTTCAATATAATCATGCAGAAGAAGTTGTAGGTTTGTCACATGATAAAGATACGATCTACTATATGAATTAATTTGCACAACAGGAGCATTAATCCTCAAAGAATCCATACTCATTTTTACTTGCTTGGATGTAGCTATATGGATGTCCACTGCTTGCCTCTTTTCTATCAACAACCACATTTCTTATTCCTCCTCGGTGCTTGTGTGCAAATCAATGATGTGGGAACATTATTTAAATGCTTCATCTTCAATTTGGATGCCAACTATTCAATAACTGCATGTTTAGAAACTATATCATCTACTTGAAGTGAACATGCTTATTTTGACATGATCTGAAGTAGATATGGGCATTTTGGGCATTGAAGTCATGGAATTTTTCAATGATAATAACACTATTTGTAAGGAAGAAGAGGTTGTTATGGACTGTTTGATCACTGAAATGAATGCTATTTAAATTGAAATGGATGATATTTAAGTAGAGTGGGAAGAAAGCATTAATCCTACATGACACAAAAAATAATACGGATTAGAGTAGTTGGATTTGGTAGAACAATATCAATATTTAAAAATGAAGGCCTAACTATTCTTGATGAGTATTTTCCATGACCTTTTCATCAGAACCCACCACAGCTTCACATACATCTAAATTAATTTTCTTGTTTCTGAATTCTATTACAACTTCATGTGTTTGTATTTAACCTTATGACTAATCATCATAAAAATACGATCTACTATAGCAGTTTCTTAATAAAGATAAGATCTAGAATTAATGACACTTCCAACACACAATTCCATCATACCTTCAGTGCTAACGAGACAATTCCAACACATGCACATCTCATATTATTCTACTATAGGAAGAGGATATTCATATTATAAATATAGACTACAGATTGAGTGAATTCGGTGATATTGAGAATGAACTCTTTTAAAGACAACTTGGTACCACCACTTATGGGTCCATTTTTAAGAGACATCACAGTAAATTTGTCATATATACAGAGAGAGGTGGGGGCGGCGAGGTGTGTCATTTTAAGAAATGGGATAGCAGGCTAGAGCAGAGGACCAGCAGGCCTTAAGGGAATACACATGGCTGGAGCTCACATTTGAATGTTGTATGAATTTTCCTTTCTGTCTCCCGAATCATGGGAATTTCAATCAAGCTGTGCTTATCTATTTGAACTTTTACACTCTTAGCTTGATGACCCTTACATGTGCCAATCTATGCCTTGAACTGAGCATAATACAACGATAAGCAAGGTAGGATCCCACCTTCAGATGACACAATGCTGAGGTGTGAAGATCATTTCAAAAAAGATATCCTCCAGAAGAAGACAATATCCCTAGAACACAATTTCCTTTCTTTGATTTGTTCAGGAAGAGATTGGAGAAAAATTGATGAGGAAATGCAGAGCAAGGCTGCCTCAAACGGATCCAATCGGTTGGTGTATGATAGATGGAGTTTGATCTGTACTTGTGGAGGTTCAAAACTTGGCTATTTGATTGTACTTCCAGAATGCCAACTGTTCTACATGTGAGAGGAAGTAAAATAGATATCCTCTATTCACTCAACAAAGAGGAATAAGCTACTTGTAGGGATGGTCAAGACTCAAAATATCTGTATATATAGATTTGCACTACAACTTCGAGGGATGACCAGCTTATTTTCAAATATCTACAATTCAGAGATGCAGACAAAATGAGATAGATAATAATTCATGCTATCATGGTCAGTATGGATGGTTTGTCATTTCTGAAACTTGAAACATCTAAGAATTACTAGGAAAGATTCTCAGTTATGACCTGATCCATGATTCCTATTTTTGTCAAATTTGTATTTCTTTTTGTTTCAAACTAAGACATTGGGTATTTTTGCAAAACTTCCAATTACCAAGCATTTTCAGTCTATGGGGTTTATTTGCAAGCCTCAAAAGTAAATCTTATCTCATATATTTACTATATCCAGATATCGCTCAGGTGAAAATAAAGTTGCGATTAGAATTCAAACTCATCAATAAAAACACTTTTGACTGGATCATTACTATCATTACTAACATGATAAACAGGTCCGTTACATACCTCCAAAATACCACGATGCAGCGTCCAGATGCAACGGATGAAATCACGAGCAGCAGATGAAGGGTGATTCAGGCTCCAAAAAGGAATCGCGTGTGAATCATTGCAGAGGAATCGCGGGTAAAATAGGTGAAATCGCGCGGGTAAAATCTGCACACGGGCCGAGGGTTTAAAACGCGTTTTTTCGCGATTTAAACCTGTTAAAACCGTTGAAAATCGCGGGCTGGAAAGTCAACGATTTTCAATTTTTTCAGGATAAAAATCGCCAACAGAGCCGATTCGCGATTTTTACTAAAAATCGCGATTTTTAATCGATTTCTGCTTCTATGGTTTGTTCTATTAGATTTTTATAATTATAACCCTTAGTACATAGGTAATATGCAAACTTTATTTTTCTGCTACTCATCCTTGTAAAACAATTTATATTTTTCAGCTGTGTCAAATTACATGCAGTCAACTAGAATGGAGATATAGTGCTATGTTATCTTTGTGATTGATCATTGAGGACAGAGGCAGTCAGCTAGAATGGAGATTTAGTGTTAGTTTTTGAGATTGATTATGGATGGCAATGACAGTCTGTAGGAAGTGGAGATTTAAGTGTATGTGGCTATTTAGTGCCACGTTATCTTTGTGACTGATCATGGAAGGCAGTGGCAGTCAACTAGAATGAAGATTTTTTCATGTTATTTTTGGGATCGATCATGAATGGCAATGGCAGTCGACAAGAATGGAGATTTAGTGTTTGTTATTTTTGGGATTGATCATGGATGGCAATGACAAGTCAATCTCTAGTTTTCCTGGTTAAAGCTGAGAATAAAATAAACATTTAAATACTGATCACCGTTTTTGATGTGATTTTTTTAGCCATCTCAACTACACCTTTTCCATGAAATGTGTCAGCCAACAAGATCTCTAAAATTGACTCAAATAATGCTATATTCCAACAATAATTTATGTCTACCTTATTTGAGTACCTGATCTGATCTTAAGTGGAGATTATAGGATTGTAGCAAAGTAGTATGCTACATGCTGGGGCTTTCTTGTACTGGAAAGTTTTCTTGTTTATCTTATTTCAGTGACTTAATCCGATCATAAGTGGAGGTTATAAGATTGTAGCAAAGTAGTCTGCTATATTTTTGTGGTTCACCATTTATTTCGTTTCACATGAAGTAATCTATTGGTTGCTTTCACGTTGAATGGTGTTTTAATCCAACCATCTAAAATATGTGGATTGAGTTTTATTTCCATCTGCAATGTGGAGGGGGGTGCATAAAGGCTTCACCATATTCTACCATAGAAAATAGTCAAGGTAGGTATCCTACTGGCCCCCATGAAACTAATCCACAATATTAAACCAAATTAAGAGGAAGTGAAAGATGCTTCAGATTACTGCCCCCACGAAACTATTACACAATAATAAACCAAATTAAAAGGAAATAAAAGATGTCTCAGACCCCATATGTCTGACTCCCGTGGTAGGATTTGTGCCACTAGGAGGTCTATGATACAAATAGTCTACTGGTTAACATCAACAATAATTTTGGACACAGACATGGTCAAATTTGCATCACTTAGATATAGTCTACTAGTTAACATCAACAACAATTTTGGACACAGACACGGTCAGATTTGCATCACTCAGATATAATTCTGGACAGATCCAAGGGAACATGCCAATCTGATTGTAAAAAGATGTTTTAGATGATGTTTTCTGAAGAGAAAGGCTACCAGAATTTTGTGCGAATTTCCTATTGAAAGTTAAGAGTGGTTGGATAAAACTTGATGTTTAGATAAGTCAGTTCCAGAAGCTTATCTGGCTTTTAGGGCAATTACCGAAATGTTTTCAAGGGTGATTACATTTACTGATATTTTGTGGGCTTGCTGTGACGCGTCATCTTAGAGGTAGTAATCTTTGAGTTGAAACTGTTAGTTCAAAGTGTTAGTGTAGGTTTTTTATTCCTTATTATAAGGTTTTTCCTACACATTTATTTAAGCTTGCTTAGGTTAATAAAACATGTCTTATTATGTGAGTGGTTGCAAGGTGTCACCTTCCTACATGTGAGCATCCATTAGTTATCTTGGGAAGATACTTTGCTATCTTTAGTCCGATAGATGGTTGCTCCTCATTGGTCGGTGTTGCCACCTCCTCCCTCTCTCTTGTCTATATAAGCATGCTACCTAGCTTGTATTTTAATTCGATATTGGAGATAGTTATCTGATGCTATTTTGCCATTCGAGCATTTCACATCAATCTCATGGTATCGTTGTTATTGTTTTTTTCCATTTACAGTTTATGTTTCTAACTCTTTCAATTAATTCTGGGTTATAATCTGTTTTACGGATTTTAACATGGTATCAGAGCAAGTTTTGTAAGGTTAGATTCTTTGTAGAGATCTTGCAAAATCCCGTATGCTCTTCTCTTGCGTTTTTCGAACGATTTGGAGAATCAGAAAGGATTTATGAAGATCTAGTAAATCTTGATTTGCTCAAATCTGTCAATCAGCTTGCATATTTGGTGTTTTAATCAGTATTGCAGGGTGCAGCATGCCTTTGCTTGACTTAGGTAGCTGATTCTACCTTTGCATGCCGTTTTTTGGTTGATGGGGTCGTTTTTTGCGGCTAAAGGCGTCTGTTTTACACTAGATCTATATCTTCTGTACATCAGCAAGAAAAACGCCTTCTGGGTTTTGTTCGCAGCGCAGAAAAACCATCTGGGTATCTTTTAGTTTTTGCATGCAGACTGCATATTTTGCAAAAACAAACTCGAAAAGCTACAGAAAACCCCCTCTTCGTTGGTAGTTGCAGATTTGAATGCAGTTTTCAAATGCTCCGTTCTTGCTCATACGGACTCCATTTCTCACGAAATTTTTTTTGATCTTGGCTTTTTTTTTGTGCTCTATGCACTAGTACAATCGTTTTTTGATTTTAGTGCATAGATTTTTCAGAAATTGCAAATTCTCAGTCGGGACACTACGCAGTCCTCGTTTTGGAAACTCCGAAGAGGCATAACTTTTGCATAAAACCTCGGATTGAGGTGATTCTTTTTTGAAAGTGGATGTTTTTTCATGTAGTTTGTAGTGGTGTTGTTTATTTTACTAGGCATTGGCCCTAAGTATTAGTTTCAGCATATGCTCTTTTTGAGGATCTGTAATAGCATTGAGATCAAGTCCACTCAGTATTTCTTGCTGGTGGAAATTGTAAATGCACTAAATATAAAGTGCCAAATCAAATTTTCTTGGGGGAGTTCTTTCATTGAGTGGAAAAGGGGGGGTGTCTTGTGTATTCTTGCATCTTTCTTTCCTCACAACAAACAACAACAACAATCTAATTCTACATTAAGATGGATCAATTAACAGTGCCTGTTCTAACACCCTACAACTACTATGAGTGGAAGTCCAAGATGACTATCCAACTTAAGAAGTTAGGACTATATAGAGTAACAATGGGTCTAGAAACTAAACAAACCTTAATTGCAGAAAGGCCTAAATTTCATAACAGGCTAGATGAAGCTTTTGGAACTCTATGCATGTCTGTATCTCCTGATCTTCTTTTTCATGTTGAATCTACTACAACACCAAATGATGTATGGACTACTTTAGAAAATCTCTTTGGTAAACAAGATGAATTAAGGGGACATCAATTGGAGAATGAGCTAATAGGGTTAAATCCATGTAATTTTGATACAATACAAGACTTCTTCACAAAGCTAAAGGCCATTAGATTACAGTTGAAGCAATGTGGGATTGAAAAGAAAGACCCACAATCGATCTTAAGTATTTTTTCTAAGCTTGGTCCTAACTACTCAGTGTTTGTTTCTACATTTTATGCCACCAAATGTGCTCTTGGGACTACCTACAAAATGCCTTCTTTAGATGAATTTGCTGCTGAACTCACTAAAGAACAGGATAAATTAGTTCACATGGGCACTATTAAGCCTTCTAAGTCTCATGCCTTGGCTGTAAATCAGGGCACTAAAGATCAGAAAGGCAATGGAAAGCAAAATAAGAAACAAAAGGATCAAGGAGAGAAGAAACAAGGTCCAAAACAAGCTGCAAACAATGCAGCTCCTGAGTCTTCCTCTAAAGACAACATGTCTAAAACGGAGAAGACAAAGTGTGCCTTTTGTAAGAAACCTGGTCACGATGAGCATAAGTGTTTGAAAAAGCAAATAGCTCATCTCACTTATCTTCTTGAGAAGAATAATATCAAAGTGCCAGATTCAGCTAAGGAAGATTCTTCACAATCTTCAAAGGACACGAAAAATAGTAAGGGGAAGGGCAAGGCCCTTGTTGTAGTTGCTACACTACCAGATAGTTGGGTAATTGACTCAGGTGCTTCTCACCACATGGCCAATACAAAAGAAAGTTTCTCATCCTTGGAGTCATGTTCTATGCCTGATATTCTTATGGGTAATGATACACCAGAGGAAGTTCTTGGGAGAGGGTCTGTTGACATTGGTGATGGGACATTCCATGATGTTCTTTGTCTGCCTTCTTTGTCAACTAATCTCCTATCTGTCTACCAGATCACCCATATAGGTTCTGGCAAGAGAGTTGAATTTACACCTGACTCAGTGGTTATCAGTGATCTGCACAGTGGGTCTACAGTTGCTGTAGGAAAAGTTGATAACCATTCTCGGCTCTATCACTTTTCTCATTTTGTTCCTGATTCTCCTTCACTTGCATTGCTCACTCACTCAGATGAGGTGAGCCATTTGTGGCATCAGCGGTTTGGCCACTTGAACTATCGCTACTTGCAACAGCTCAGTCAGCATGACATGGTTACAGGGTTGCCTTCTATTCAATTCTATGATGGAGTTTGTCAAGGTTGCATTCTTGGCAAGCATCCTGAAGAAAAATTTGACAAAGGCAAAGCACGGAGAGCCACACAGCTCTTGGAGTTAGTACACAATGATTTGGCTGGTCCATTTCAACATCCTTCATTCAGCAGAGCTAGATATGTATTGACCTTCATTGATGATCTTTCCCGATACACCTTTGTATACTTTCTCAAACAAAAGTCTGAAGTCTTTGAGTCTTTTCAGGACTTTAAAGCTTTTGTAGAAAAATAATCTGGAAAGGTTGTCAAGATTCTGCGCATCGATAATGGCGGGGAATATGTCAACCAAAGGTTTGAGCAGTTTTGTGCCTTAGAGGGCATTGATCTTCAGCACACAGTTCCCTATAGTCCACAACAAAACAGAGTTGCAGAACAAAAGAATCGGTCATTGAAGGAAATGGCCAATTGCATGATTCACTCCAAATCATTGGCACCTCAGTATTGGGCAGAGGCCATCAACTGTGCGTGTTATATCCAGAACCGGGTTCCTCACCGAGCTGTGAAGGGGGTAACTCCTTTTCAAGCTTGGACCGGTCGGAAACCCACAGTCAAGCACTTCCAAGTATTTGGGTCTCCTGCATGGGCCCACATTCCAACAGAGAAACGCAAGGCTATGGATCTGCAGAGTAGGCCTTGCATATTTGTTGGCTATCCAGATGGTGTCAAAGGCTATAGGCTACTCCACCCTACCACACATGAGCTCTTTATTGAGGAGTGTTTGGTTTGAGGAGGATACTTCTTCTACCACTTCTCCATCTTTCATTCCCATGGAGACACTGCGACTTCATGATGATAGTTCTTCTGAGGACCTTAATCCTCCTGAGGAGTCTTCTTCCTCCACTTCAGATGGCGATGATGAGGGTTCATCTTCCTCCTATCTTAGTCATCATTCAGAGGATGCTAATTCTCCTCCAGATTCTCCTGCCATTGGGCCTCTTTGGGCTCGTCAGACTTTGGAGTCAGCAGGTGATTGGGTTGGTGATCCTTCAGATGCGAGAAGAACAAGGTCACAGTTCGAGCAGGCTCCTCATCTCTTCTTTGCTTCAGCTTCTGATCCACAGTCCTTCAAGGAAGCTTTTGGTGTCCCCGAATGGGATGCTGCTATGCAGGAAGAGTTCAGTTCCTTGGAAAGGAACCATACATGGGATTTAGTCCCACTTCCTAAGGGAAGAAAACTTGTTCGATGCAAGTGGGACTATCAAACAAAATTTGCTGCAGATGGGTCGGTCGATAAACATAAGGCTCGCTTGGTCGCAAAAGGATTCTGCCAAGTTCCTGGGATTGACTACTCTGAGACTTTTGCACCGGTTGCCAAAATGAATTCAATCCGACTTGTCCTTGCCATTGCTGCAACCCATCGTTGGGAAGTTCATTAGATGGATATGAAGAGTGCTTTTCTTCACAGTGACCTTCAGGAGGAGATATATATGGAGCAACCACAGGGGTTCGTCCAGGATCCTTCACTTGTCTGCCAACTTCGGAAGTCTCTCTATGGCCTTAAACAGGCCTCTCGAGCCTGGTATGCCAAGATGGACTCCTTTCTTCTATCAGTTGGGTTCACTTGGTGCCATTCTGATCCGAACGTCTACATTTTGCAGTAGGATGATACTCTCACTTTCCTTGTTCTCTATGTTGATGACTTGCTGATTACAAGGAGTTCCTCATCCACCATCAAGGTAGTGAAAACTGCCCTTCATGATCATTTTCTGATGTCTGACTTGGGTCTTCTTCACTATTTCTTGGGCATTGAGATTACACAGTCTTCGGCTGGTATCTTTCTTTCTCAGCCCAAGTATGCTCTTGATATACTCTCCAGATTTCGTATGGCTGACTGTAAGCCTGCGCCGACTCCCTTTCTGTCAGGAGTCAAACTTGAGGCTTCTTGTTCTTCACCTTTGGTAGATGCTACCTTGTATCGCCAATTGGTTGGGAGTCTCATATACTTGACTCACACGAGGCCTGATATTTCATATGCCGTGGGCCTAGTCTCCAGGTTCATGCAAGAGCCCCATGAGCTGCATTAGAAAATAACTAAGAGGATTCTTCACTATGTACAGGGCACTCACAATTATGGGATTCATTATACAACAGGCGTGGATATTGACTTGGTGGGATACACAGATTCAGATTGGGCAGGCGATTCTCAGGATCGCAAGTCTACTTCAGGGTATTGCTTCTCTCTTGGTTCTGGTCCGATTTCTTGGTCGAGCAAGAAGTAGTCTACTATTGCTCTTTCATCTACAGAGGCTGAGTATCGAGGAGCAGTTAATGCTGCTACTGAAGCCATTTGGCTTCAACACATTCTCACTGAGTTTGGTATTTCCTTCAGGAAGCCTACGGTCATCTTTTGTGACAACAAGAGTGCTATTTAGATCTCTGGCAATCCGGTCCATCATCAGCGGACCAAACACATTGAGATTCACATGCACTACATTCGGGCGCTGATTCATGAGCAGGTTCTTGATCTTCAGTATTGTCCGACATCAGATCAGACATCTGACATCTTCACCAAACCCTTCACTGAGGGCAAGTTCATTCATTTGCGAGCTTTGCTTGGGGTGCGGCAGGTGTCCTCCTTTTAGGGGGCTTCTTAGCTCCTTCTTTCTCTCTTTATTCAGGGGGGTGTACTCTCTTTTGTGGGGGAGGGGTACTTCTCTTTTGGGGGGAAATTCATTGTACATGGGTACCTCATCAGGCTTGATTTGCCGGGACCCATCTCTTTACCCACCTAAGCTATGCTTGGGGGGGGGTGTTAGTGTAGGTTTTTTATTCCTTATTATAAGGTTTTTCCTACACATTTATTTAAGCTTGCTTAGGTTAATAAAGCATGTCTTATTATGTGAGTGGTTGCGAGGTGTCACCTTCCTACATGTGAGCATCCATTAGCTATCTTGGGAAGATACTTTGCTATCTTTAGTCCGATAGATGGTTGCTCCTCATTGGTCGGTGTTGCCACCTCCTCCCTCTCTCTTGTCTATATAAGCATGCTACCTAGCTTGTATTTTAATTCGATATTGGAGATAGTTATCTGATGCTATTTTGCCATTCGAGCATTTCACATCAATCTCATGGTATCGCTGTTATTGTTTTTTTGTATTTACAGTTTATGTTTCTAACTCTTTCAATTGATTCTGGGTTATAATCTGTTTTACGGATTTTAACACAAAGAAGTTATAAGCCCCTCTCCTATGATGACTGTTAGGAAACAACTTTCGGAGATTGTAGATGATACAAACAAGTTTGAAGCAGTAGAATTCTTACTTGATGTTTCCAACAAAAGTCCAAAGAATGCCCACCATTGACTAAAATGTTGGTGATGTAGAGTTGTCCTGAAAGGCCCCTCTAGCTTGATTGTGGGTTTTCACCCTTTCAAGTCTGAAGACACATAATAAAACACTGGGTGGGTTTATGACAACATTTAATCTTTGTTGGTACATTTTAGGCTTTTCTGTTATGTTATCTTTGTTGTAGCGGTTGATGTTTGGATAGTTATTTTGCAGCTCTTTTTGCTACATCATCCTTATCTATTGTATTATATAGCTTTGTTCAATAAAAAAAATGTTTAATCTTTGTCATCAGTACATTTTCCTAACTCAAATTTTGTGGTGTGTGCCTAAGGGGGGACAAGTACAATTCCTTTCACAAATTTGTAGTCCAATCTCTTTGGTACATTTTCTTCATTCAAATTGTGTGGTGTGTATTGAAGAAGAGCGGTAAAATATTATGGCAAAGGTACAATTCCTTTTCATAAATTTGTAGCCCAAACAATTGTAAAAAATACTAAATACTTAATTTATCAAAATAGGTTTTTGTTTAAAGGGCACTAAAAAAAATATACAACTTTCACCTGTTCACCTGTTTTTTATACATGTAAAATATTTAAATAAATAAATTGGTGTAAATAAGATTCATGTGGAAGTTTGGAACTCAAATGAATTATTATTTAATTGCATTTATAATTTTGGGCAGTTATGGAAGGTAATGCATGGCCCATAAGGAAACGCTCCATCCAAAACTCCATTACTGGTGCATTTATTGATTCATGGTGGGCAAGGTTCGAATTTAATATATCTTCTTCACGCCATCATGCAAGAAAACAAAATAAAAATAAAAATATTGATGTTGATAACCAAATTTGGCACCAAAAAAATTAAAAACAAAAATCACTAATTGGCAACCAATATGCTTCCGAATAAGGCGTTGGATATAGTCAATAACTTCGTTCGTCCTTTGCTCAGATTTTACAGTCGCACAAAATAATCTCAGAAGCCCTTTCTTCTAATACGGCCCACAGTTTTCCGTCAATTGACGAAGGATTAGGGTTAGCTGACGATGAACTTTCCTTTTCTTCTGTCACGTTGCCGTTTGGCTGAGGCCAAGCTTGGAGATCGCCCATGCAAACCACTGCTATTTTATCGGCTTAAAAAAGAGAATGTTTATCTATGTAATTAAACGCTTCAATCACCTCTGCATAATAATCTAATGTCCATCAAATTTAGCAGCATTAAGGGTTGACTGTATAGTGGAGCCGATCTCTGCCAAATTCAGAGAGAAAAGTAGAAATAAATAAACTATTGTACAACAGGTTCCAAAGCCACCAAGATTTCACAGTAAAAATTGATAGCGACCAAATAATGACAGGAAAATTCTACGGGGAATGACGGAAAAAAAATCAGAGTAGTATTTACGCCAAATGCCTTGTATTCTCCGGTAACAGTATATGCTCACAGGGCTTAAATTTGACGGTCCGCCCTGCCTGTCAAGCAATTTTTTTTTTATGGCAGTCATCTATTCAAAGATATCCTTAAAATACTAAAATTATATATAAACCAAATATATATATCATTACAATTCTATATAAAATTTCACAATCTATCCAAAATCTATCCTTTTTAAAAAAAAATGATTGTATTTTACGGTGAAAATGTCTAAATACGGTCATACGGCCATCAAATTTAGGCCCTATGCGCAGACGTTATTTTCCCATACAACGGAAAGTAAATTTCTCCGTGAAAAATCTTTACTATTTCATCTTTCTGTTTGGACACTCTGAATGCTTTGGACTCCACAGGGCTTAAATTTGACAGTCAACTTTGACTGTCAAGCAATTTTTTTATGACAGTTATCTATTCAATGGTACCTTTAAAATACTATGACATACTTTAATATAAGTAAATTATATAAAAACCAAGTCTTTAAGTTCAGTTGGGCCCACCTTTGCCTGTAATTTTAATGGTTTTCTCCTCTTAAGATGGGAATATCCCTGTCGTACATATAAATACCTATATAGATCATCTTAACTTAAAATGACACATTTGAATCAGACACAAATCCTCTAGAATGACTTTTAATTGGTTAATTAATGTTTTTTTTTAAAGTTTATATCTCATCATCATCTCTAAATTAAGCAATAGCTAATTTTTATAGCAACTTATTCATGTGTATTTTGATTAAGAAATTGGTGATTTAGGTCATTGTTCCATGCGGCTATTTAGTTATTTTTTTAGCAACCTATTGAGGAATATTTTGTGGAGCTATTCCTTCCATAATGTCTTTATTTTTCTTACTTATTTTGTAATTTTATTTACTATATAGACTTGAAATTTTTTGAATTATTAGTAAACAACTATTTATTAAAAAAAGAAAGTTTTAAAGATTAATTTTGGAGGGAAATGAGAAAAGAGGGAAGGAAATATATGTCAAGTGACATTTATTATAATGTATAATTTCAGCCCCAACTTTTTTCATAACATAATTTCAATTTCTAAAATGTACTAACTCCACCCTAACATGAAATTCTTAAAATGTACCCACTCCACCATAATAGGAGAATATTCTAAATTATCCTTTTCCTTTACTTTAAAATTTGCATGAGACCACAATTAATATTTAAATTGCTTGATAGGATATGTCATAATATTTTAAGGGCACCATTGAATAGATAACTGTCATAAAAAAATTGCTTGTCAGACAAGGTCCACCCTGACTTCACTACTAAGGAAGCCTTGATTATTTTAATAGATTAGATTTGAAAGTGGTAGGACACTTACATAGTCCATATGTATTTATTGGATTGCACTTACTTACTAGACAAACTTATAAAAACTAGTATACCTATATTTAAAAAATATATTTAAAGTATGCCAAGAGATATCCTTCTCGAGGCCTATTTTTGTAATCAATTTACTACACATAGGTGGAAATAGGCACCTCGAGAATGATATCTCTCGGCGTACTTTAGATACATTAAAGTTAAGAAACAATTATTCGTTTGAATTAAAGTTTACTTCGACAAGGAATCTCATTCTTAAAGGAGATGGTTATTTGAAAAGGAATCTCAAATTCTAGTCGACATCTCCTTGAAATTCTTTTGTAATTTTTCTGCACTCTTGGTTAGAGAAACTTTTGGAATTTTTGTGTAATGTTGGTTTGCTAAATTAGCTCTTTATACCACATCATCTAATAAGACATTCTTTGAAAGAAAGCTTATATTCATGTCTTTTAATAGTATTTCTTATTACTAGGGTTTTGCAAATTGATTATAAGCATGGCTTTAACTATAGTTTGATATGTATTACACAAATGTGTAGTGGAATCTTCATTATATTTGGATTTTAATCAATTTCTTGTTTTATTAAATATTTGGAAGTAGATGGCATGATAGGTGTATTATTTTGTGATGACTTAATAATTTAATTTGATATTTCCTTTCCATATAAGGAGTGTGGGACATGTAATCTGTTAGTGTGAATAGGGATATTTCCTATCTAGTTTCCCTTGTGGTGAGATTAATTCATATTATTTAACTATTAATTAGTTAAATAATATTCTCCCACATAATTCACACATGTTAAGTTGACTTAGTGAGTCTTCTAGATGTTTCTAGTTGTTTTCTAGGAGTCTAGTTGTGTGTTGAGTTGGTGATAGTTGGAGTGAGGTGTCTTATCCTCCACATGTGTAATTAGTTGGTATCCTCTAATTGTCACATGTTGTACGACACTCCCCACCTTTCACTCCATCTTTCTAGCTCTCATCCTTGTCTTTATAAGCAAGGCTCTCTTGTACATTGTAACATACACGATTTGCATTCATTGATAGAATAGATTATTATTCTCTCATCTTGTCTCTCTTGTGCTTTCATGAAGTCCTAGATCTTAGGTGGTTCCTATCTAGCCAACTCTTACATGGTATCAGGGCTCTCTAGGTGGAATCTCTTTTTGATAGCCAAATTGTTGAGAGATTGAATGTAAATTCATGGTGTATCTTGATGGTTAAGTATGCTCTTCTCTTGCATCGAATGATGACTTGGAGAATCAGAAAGACTTGATGGAAAAGCCAGATTTGTGAGGGTTTTCTCTTTGTAGCCTTGTATAGAAGATTCATTTCAGAGCATGCTTCTACAAAACTGAGCACACTATTGTGTTCAGGAGGTTCGAGATAGTCGAGATCAGCTTTTGTTTCATCTAAATCGGACATTGTATGCCAAATCAATGAGGTTTTCAATTCAGGGAGTGGATACCTGATCCGAGAGGCATCTGTAATTTCGGAGCAGTTTGGGTAAAAATCGTCCATGCCATTGTGTCTAGAATGTCCAAAAAACTACAGATTGACTATAAAATTGTTGAAATCGGAGTAGTTGCACCAAAAGACAACTTTTTGCCTCTGCCATCAGCCATACGAAATCCGCAAAGAATATTCTCACTATGCAGAATCTTGCTTGTGCAAGCACATCTTTGATTGTGTCATTAGTATCCTCAGGTCGTTGTCCAGCAGATAATAGTATTGCTATCTGGTTAATTCATTTTTTTGGTATAGGAAAGTTTTTCTACAAAATTTTAATTCTTACAGGGTCCCTATTGTACCCAGCTACGCAGACCTGTGCTCATAGTACCCGCAGGTACCAGAAAGTTGTGTGGGGTGTCACATGGCATGGGCCCCCCACACCCTATTCTATGTCGGCAAACTCCATACTACATAAACCGCAGAAGCTTCATCCCACCCGACCTCCCTTCACTGTCACTGGCAGATCCCATTCCAACAGCATATTCAAACAACCTGCATCATCTGAGATATCGACATCCAGCATCATTGGTGGCCCTTTTTCATTGACTCTTGCCGTAAAAAATTTCTTGTCAAAATTTTTTCTAAACTCGTCGGTCTTCAAAAATCCTTCGGCGGCTATATATATAATCGACAGGCATTTGAAGCCCTATCGGTCTCTACACGATCATTTAAATCCTCAGCGGCCAGCACTATTAATCCTTCATCGGCGAACAAACCATTCATGCCTACCACTGCAAAATTTCTTGTAGTTTATTCATTGCCGGTAGCAGTCAGACCCTTTGGCAGCCACATCAAATATCAACAACGGTTTCTTCGCTCATACAGGCGGTTCTAAAAACTCTTTGGCCATAAAATAATTTGCAGGCTTGTTTTTCCACCGGCAGTCAATAACCGAGGGTCAACTATCGGCAAACCACCACCGCGCTCTTACATAGTGGTTTCCACCAATTGTTTGGTGGTTTTAACACTTGTGACAACGGTTTTACTCTAAAACCCTGACGGCGTTTTTACCTCCTTGCTAGGTGGTTTCTCAGCTATAAAGCCGTTTTGGCCATCAATAGGCAGTTTTGCCCCAACTCCAGCAGTTTAGCCTTACACATGGCGGTTTTTGATCCAACCCAGTGGTTTCGGCCAAACATATAGGCTGTTTTTTGGCAATGTTTTTTCTTTTTCGGGGGTGGGGGGGGGGCTTTTTTTCCATTGAACTGGGAGAATATTCTAGGGATATTTCGACTGCTTACATTAGCAGGGGTCCTCTTTGGCCCCCTTCTAGCCCTAGGAGGGCGATTTTTTTTCCAGGAGCCATAACTTTTCGCCACAGTATCAAAAATTGGCAAACAAGATATCGTTGAAAAGCTAGTTCCGAGTACTTCGTAGTGGTGTAGGTATTTTTCTGATATTTTGTTGCAGGTGCCTGATTTTGCTCTTTGAAGCCAAAACTTGCATTTTTCACTCCCGAGCTTGCAACTTTTGCCCACTTCATCAAAATTTTAACTTCTTATAGACGTTGGAAAGGTAATTCTGTGCTCTATAGTTTTGTCCATGCCATTTTTCTAGATTTTGCTTTAGACATCAGATTTTTAGTTTGAAGCACTTTGGGTACATATCACTCATTGATTGGGAAAATGTTAAAATTGTTCGTTGTTTTGGTTTGGGGGGGCTTCAATTACAATGTTGATTCATTTTGTGCTTTAATATAGCTTCTTGTGCTCTTCTTTTCCTATAAATCATGGATAAATTAAGGGTTCCATTGTTAACACCATATAACTATGCAACTTGGAGTCAACGTGCATGGAATGCTCTCATGGATCTTGGACATTATTTATATGTTGAAAAAAAGATACTTGAACCCACAGATGATAAGGAAAAGATAAAATGGATGATAAAGCACACCAAAGCTCTTGGATGTCTTCATAGTTTCATTTCCCTAGATCTCTTGTTTCAGATTGAGGCATGTACAAATTCACATGATGCTTGGGATAAATTGAAAACATTGTATGGTACAAAAGATGAAGTTAAAGGCTATCAAATTGATAATGAATTGATGAGCCTTGATCCTAAGAACTTCAGCAACATCCAGGATTACATAACTAAGGTTAATGATTTAAGAGCACAATGTAAAGCATGTGGTAATGAGAAAAAGGACATCCAGTTGATCTACAATGTGTTGAATAAACTCAGTCCTGAATATGCAACTTTTGTTTCTAGCTTTCACACTCATAGGTTGACTATGGGATCTGTTTTCACTATGCCTTCATTTGCATCCTTTTCTGAGATATTGGTGCATGACCAACATAAGCTTATTTCTATGGGTATCATTAAGCCATCACGGAATCATGCTTTGGTGGTTGCACAGCCTAAGGATAAGAAAGTGTCAGGTTCTTCTGACAAGAAACAAAAGAAAGCTAAGAACAATCCACAAATAGATCAAGCACAAAAATCACCTAAGAAGAAGAAGCCTACATGTGGTTATTGTAAGAAATCGGGGCATGATGAACATACTTGTTATAAGAAACAGATTGACATGTTAAATCAATTTGTTCAAAAGAATAATCTTTCATCCCCTCATTCTTCTTCTACTCCATCATCTACACAGCCAGTACTTGCTGAATCTCATGCAAGGAAAGGTAAGGAACCTAAACAGAAAGGTAAAGCACTTTGTGCAAGTACAAGTTCTACATCAGGTAAATGGCTTCTTGATTCAGGTGCTTCTCATCATATGGCTTCTTCTAAGGATATGTTTTCTTCATTTGAGCTGTGTGATATGCCACCTATTTTGATGGGTAATTTTACATACATGAATGTAATTGGGAAGGGAACCATTGATATTGGTGAAGCTACTTTCAATGATGTACTTTGTGTGCCTTCTTTGACCAATAATCTTTCCCATATATCAGATTACTCACAGTAGTACAGGGAAGACAGTGGAGTTCACACCTGACTTGGTTATTATCAGAGACTTGGAAAGCATAGAGATAATTGCTACTGGGGTGGTTGATCATGCATTTCAGCTATATACCTTTTATGGTTTCACTCCTGATGATGATTCAGATCCTTTGGTTGACATTCACACTCCTAGTGTGAATCATATTTTAGAGGAGAAGTTTGGTCACTTGAACCTTGGTATTCTTGCCTCTTCATCGGTTCTTGAGACATGTGTTACACTTCCATCTTCTCCACCTCTTGCTTCTTCAGAGTTCAATGCTTCATTTCAGTAGGATACTTCTTATCTTTCAGACACAGCTTTGTGGGATGAGTACTTGACAGGTATTTCAGACTTGTTTGTAGAGTCTCACATTGATGATTTAGAGGACACATTTGAGGGGTTCTCTCTCCTCTTTGATGACAGTCATAGCACAACTGTTGTCAACCCATCATTGTCTTTGGAGGTTGATGATTGTCAGTTTTCACTAGATCCTGGATTGTCACTTTCATCAGTGAGGTCCAAGACTCCTGGTTTGATTGTGGTATCATTCGGCATTCACATGGAGACACATGAGCAGCTTTCAGAGACATCATATTTCATGAGACTTCCTTCCTCATCTCTTGGTTTGGAGTTGGAGTTTCTTCATGCACCAGTGGATTGGTTTCTTCTCAAGGGAAGACATGTTGTTTACAAGTTTTGGATCCTCTTTGGTCTTCTTTTTCTAGCATTCACCATTGGCGCAGGAGCTTCTTCATTATGGGGGGACATCTCGTCTCATGCTTTCCCTCTTATGGGGGGACTATTCATTGTATGTATGTGATGGATGTTGTATTTGGTGGGTCTTGCTTTTTCCATCATTCCATCACTTGTACATGTTTGTATGCATTCTCACTTTTGGAGAAGAGTTTTTTCCCATGAGATTTTCTCCTTTACTCCACTTGAGACTTGTTTGTACATGGGTACCTAACATGGCCTAGTAGCTGGGACCCATCCATCTTTGCATTAGTCAGCTTCTCCCTAAGTTGCACTTAAGGGGGGGTGTTAGTGTGAATAGGGATATTTCCTATCTAGTTTCCCTTGTGGTGAGATTAATTCATATTATTTAACTATTTATTATTTAAATAATATTCTCCCACATAATTCACACATGTTAAGTTGACTTAGTGAGTCTTCTAGATGTTTCTAGTTTTTTTCTAGGAGTCTAGTTGTGTGTTGAGTTGTTGATAGCTGGAGTGAGGTGTCTTATCCCCCACATGTGTAATTAGTTGGTATCCTCTAATTGTCACATGCTGTAGGTGTAACGTTGGAAAATGTCCCCTTGGGGGCTTTTCCCTCATAAGGTTTAGCTCTCGGGTCTTTAGCATGCATTTAGGACATTTTAGTTCATATTTTAACACCCCGATGGAATGAGACCTAGGTTCCTTGGCAAACTGGGCCTAGGTGGACCCCTTGAGCTGTACCCTGCCCAAAATAGGGGGGAGGACTTGGGCGCCCACGCCCTAGTCCTTCCCTATTCTGGGGCAACCCTAATTTTCGGGTGTCGGTTAGTGACTGTTATTAGGTCCCTTTGCTAACACGATAAGTTTGAATTTTGAAAACCTTGGCAGGAGTGTTTGTAGATGCATATATAAACATGCTTATGCATTCATTTGTAGAATAGATTTCAATTAGATAGCAATTGTGAAGTTCAAGCATTCTCAAGGTGATTCAAGGCTTCTATTGTGTTGCAAGAGTAGACTTGTATGTTTTGTGTGTTGATGTTTGTAGGTTTGAGCATCAATTTCCTCATGGCATGAAGAGCCTCTTCCTCCATGAGATCTTCACTACAAGGTGACATAATATTGTGTTTTCATCATTGATTCCTTTGGTTTTTGCCTCTACCTCACAAGGGCACGCACTCTTTGTCTGACAATGGTGTTCAGAGACTTAAGTGTTCTCCGAGGCTTAACTGAGGAAAGCCTCTAAACACCACAACCCCCAAACCAAGTCTTGTGATTACAGGTTACAGGTGTCGCATTCAGGAAAAGTGGAGTTGCAGGAAGGATTGGCAGACATCAGGGATTCAAGATCTGGAGAAAAGGACACAGGAGCACTTCCAGGACTTGGGCGCTCGCTCTAGTGTCCCCCGTAGACAGATTTCAGGAAACAGAAGTTACAAGGCTGTTCAGTGTCGGAAGGAGGTACGGATTCTATGAAGAAACTGTACCTTAGACTTGGGCGCCCGCTCTAGTGTCCTCGAATGTTCTACTTCAGATCCCCGAAAATAGGTATTCTGTGATTTGATATTTTACTCCCGTCTACAAGAGCTTTTTCTGTCTTTCGTCAATTTGTTGTCATATTTGCATAATTAGGGTTTTAATGGTTAATTGGGCATATGAGAAGGAAAATTAATAATTATATTCCCTAATCCAAATTTACCTACATCTGAAAGTGACCTAGGGTATGATAGTGCTCACCACTCGACCCTAGATCCTTCAATATTTAGAGGAGAGACAGATTTAAACACATAAAGACTAAAACATTAACAAATCCAATTTTCCCCTAAACATTTTGGTGAACCCATGTTTTGGACTTAAATTGCAACTTGTTGAGTGTTTTTCTTTAGATTTGGATTGATTTCATTCATTCATATAGTCATTCAATTTATTGCATTAAGCAAAACTCAAAAAAATTGAAAATTTTGGAAAATACAAAAAAATTGCATTGTTGGGTTTACTAAATTGTATCAATTCTTCCTAAGTTTTCCTATTCATGATTTTTGCATTAGATCTGATATAAACTACAGAAAAATACAAAAATTCAAAATCTTGCTTTACATTTTCATCATTTAATTGCTAGGGTTTTGTGAAAATTTTGACAATTTTATATAACCTAGTAATTCCAAAATCTAGGGTTGGTAGGCAAAATCTTTTATTAGATTTTTCTACTGATTTTAGAGGCTAATCAAATTGACATTTGGCCGTAGTTTTGCATTTTAGTGTGAATTTGCATTTAGATTTAAAATATTTGCATTTTTGCATTGAAAATTTCAAACAAAAACTAGCAATTTTGATGCATTTTCATTAAATTTGCATGGGCATTTTGCATGTTTAATCTTGAAAATCATTTTCAGATATGAGAATATGTAAGTTCCGTAAAAAATTAGACTTCAAACCATTCGCATAGTATTTTGTCCCAAGATCTCAAACCTAGGGCTTTGAAAACAACAATTTTCACTCAATTTGGCCTTATTGACTTCATAAACTTACACCATAGGTGTGTTGTGAAAGATATTTTAGCATTATTTTGCTGTTATCAGGGTAATAATTTGCTGCCCCTCATAAAAATCTTCACAACACCCTTTTAACGGGCTCTTGTAGTAAAAATTTGGTGAAAAAACTACACTTTTTGACTATTTTTGCCCTAGGGTTTGACCTAGCTTGCACTCCAAGTGTGTTGTGATCAGTTTTATGGATTGAGGTGACTGATATCACTGATATTATTTTTTGTCCCTCCTAAAATTCCTTACAACACCCTTTTTGCTAGGTTTTGGAGTTGAAAAACCGTGAAAAATAGCCTATTTTTGCTATATTTTCACTAGGGTTTTACCTTAAGTGGCACTAAAAGCATGTTGTGTTGGATATTTTAGCAACTAAGTGGCTAATATTGCTGATATTAATTTCTGTCCATCATCATTTTCCTCACAACACCCTTTGTTATGCTCTCTTGCATTAAGTTTTGGTGAAAAAAGTGCCTATTTTGATATATTTTCACTATATTGACTTGGCATCAACTTAAAATTGCATCAAGAGTGTGTTGGGAGTGATCTTATTGCTGTTTTGGACTGATATCAGACATATAAATTGCTTCCTTTGACTGAAATCCTTATAACACCCTTTGGTTCATTCATTGGTAGTGGAAACATATCAAAAAGTCAAGCATTTTTGCATATATTTTGCATTAATGGATTCTCCTAAGGGTGCATCTTTAGAAGACTTATATGAGTACATTGTGAACTATGATAATTTTTGCAAGTTCACTAATAAATATCCTCAAGTCTTGCATCCAATCTCATACATCTATGGCACTGACATAACCAACAGTGCTACATGTGATATTCTTCGATCAATAGCCTACTTCGATAACTTTCGTGATACTGTGGATGGTTTTCCTTCAATCATGGAGAATCTCAAAAATTTTATAGCTGAAAACAACCATGGGAAAAGTAGTGATGATAACTTTACTCCCACTCTCCCTTTGTTTCACGATGATATAATGAAAATTCTTGTTGAGACCTATGAAAATGACATAGCAATGGGTGATTTATCAAACAAAGAGACTTGTCCCAAGATAACCCCACTTGGTGAGGATATATTGGCACAAGAAAAAGATATCATTGATACATTTATACGCACTACTCTACCATCCCTTCCCGCTCTCCCTAATTAGGATGAAGCTTTGGATGATGCAGATTCCCTTTGTGACCATTTTCTTGAATCTAATGATAATTTGCCACCTGATGTTCAAGAACTTCTTAATTACATGTTAAACCAGCAATCAGATCATGAACCATCACATACTTTGGAAAGCAATGAAATCCTACATGCTGTGGAAGAACAAGCTATCCCTTTGGCTCAAGCCATTCCAACACCCTATATAGGGACTGAAATGGGTATCTTTCAGATACCTCCACAAGCTCATTTAAATGGCATTTCAAATGCTCCTGTAGCTGACACAAACAATGGCAACATCCCCTCTCAACCATCATTAAGAGAAACCTTTCCTACACGATTACCCTCGCAAACTCATGAACATATGGAGGAGAGAAGACATGATAACGCCTTAAACATTAAGATAAAGATCCAAATTCGTGATACCCACTAGCCTGACAGGGGACCTACAGGTAAGTATCTCTAAACCTTTATCTCTTTTGTGATGTGCTTCCCCCGTGATGTGTTATGTGTTGTTTAGGTCTCCTAGGATGACCTCGGATTCTCCTGTAAGGTTCGGGATACCAGGAGACAACCTCTATTGTGACCTTCTTCTATTTGTATCATCATTCTTCTAAATTGCCTCTCTGATTTCATTGTTGTGTGTTGTGTCTTGTGGACATAGCGTCACAGTTGGTGACTTGGGGGCACCCTCCTACGTGACTGTCCCTAAGACACTTGTTTCTCCTCTCTTATTTATTGTTTCCCTCCCTCTAGTGTTTCCATCTAGCGGGCGGATGACGACAAACATTTATACTGATGTAGACCTAGTGTCCCTTTCGAGAGCAATCAAAAAAATGGACTTAGTTCCTAATATGACGATGGAGTTGTATATCTTATCCGACGCTTGGCTAGTGGAAGCACTCGTGCTTTCTGCGTAGTGAATTTGATGATGTTTCTGTCACATTTACAAACCTTAACAATACTTCTGCTCTATGCACCTTTGTTTGTCTTTGAATATAGCCTTGGCGGTACTCGATTCGGAGAGCTTCGTGATATAGCCCCACGGTTATCCTCGAACTCTGAATTTGTTGTATAAGCTTGGCTCTTTGTGTGGTTAATCATATGCATTGATACTGTTGTTTATCATGATGTTGTAGACACTAACATGTTTCTTGCAGGGATGTGTTTGTGGGAACAATTGGCGATCGTAAAGTACATGTCACCTCCGGGGGGCATGGGCCTTGCGAAAGTCGGTGTTCCATTGTGTGTTTTCTCCCTATCTTAATGTGCTTGATATCGATAACTGATATCAACCACCTTAAGGTGGGGGCATATAAGGTAAACTATCTATTATAGATGATAGCAATGTGTTTGACCTCAGATGCAGAGACTTGCGCCCTAGAGTAGTGCAACATGCATCTTGAGTTTATTTGCAATCAATCAATCAATCATGTAAGCCCTCCGCAGAGGCGAGATATAGAGCATATCCTTTTTTTTACGCCCTCTGCGGAGGCGGGATATCAAGCATATCCTTTTTCTTAAGCCCTCTGCGGAGGTGGGGATGGTGTATTTCGTGGAGTAGATTACATCATCCTATCATTTTCAAAAGTCCTTTGCGGAGGCGGGGAGCGGTTCTGTGACTAACTCAACCCTTAAGCATGTTTTTGGCGATTGTTGTGGCGAAGCATAATTGTCGCTGTGTGCCTGTAATGTGCTTGAGATGGTGTTGGACCTAGAAATAGGTACACTCCATTGCTTGTTTGCTGTGTTTTCTCTGTGTCTTCAAGTGTGTGTGTTTTGGCGTGCTTGTTTTGTGTGGCATGTTTGTTGCCCCATATGTAGAGACCAGTGCCCTTAGGTAGTGCTTCCTGCATTTTGGGAGGTTTTACGTGTCTTGCGTGTGTGTTGCCCCATTTATACAGAGACCTGCGCCCTAGGGTAGTGCATCTTGTATTATGGGAGGTTTGTTTAATTTCCAGTACTTGCATTTGCATTTCATATATATGAAAAAAAAAGAAAAGAAAAGAAATCATGCCTGTCTTTCGTACATTAATGTGTCTTCTATGCATTGACTATCTTCTCCGTGTTCTACGTGACTGTGACTGTCTTCTCCATGTTTTGCATGCCTGTTATTGTTTTCCATGTGATTGGCATGTCTTCTTCGTGTTTGATGTGTTTGTTGTGTTTGTGACCTTACTTTAATGCATGTATTGGCCTTGTGTTTACGTACATTAAAGTGGGGGCTAAATGTAACGTCAGAAAATGTCCCCTTGGAGGATTTTCCTTCATAAGGTTTAGCTCCCAGGTCTTTAGCATGCATTTAGGACATTTTAGTTCATATTTTAACACCCCGATGGAATGAGACCTAGGTTCCTTGGCAAATTGGGCCTAGGTGGACCCCTTGCGCTGTTCCTTGCCCAAAATAGGGGGGAGGACTTAGGCGCCCACGCCCTAGTCCTACCCTATTTTGGGGCAGCCCCAATTTCTGGGTGTCGGTTAGTGACCGTTATTAGGTCCCTTTGCCAACACGGTAAGTTTGAATTTTGAAAACCTTGGCAGGAGTGTTTGTAGATGCATATATAAACATGCTTAGGCATTCATTTGTAGACTAGATTTCAATTAGATGGCAATTGTGAAGTTCAAGCATTCTCAAGGTGATTCAAGGCTTCTATTGTGTTGCAAGAGCAGACTTGTATGTTTTGTGTGTTGATATTTGCAGATTTGAACATCAATTTCCTCATGGCATGAAGAGCCTCTTCCTCCATGAGAGCTTCACTACAAGGTGACATAGTATTGTGTTTTCATCATTGATTCCTTTGGTTTTTGCCTTTGCCTCACAAGGGTACACACTCTTTGTCTGACAACGGTGTTTGGAGACTTAAGTGTCCTCCGGGGCTTAACTGAGGCAAGCCTCTAAACACCACAACCCCCAAACCAAGTCTTGTGATTGCAGGTTACAGGTGTCGCATTTGGGAAAAGTGGAGTTGCAGGAAGGATTGGCAGACATTAGGGATTCAGGATCTGGAGAAAAGGACACAAGAGCACTCCTACGACTTGGGCACTCGCTCTAGTGTCCTCTGCAGATAGATTTTGGGAAACAGAAGTTACAAGGTTGTTCAGTGTCGGAAGGAGGTCCGGATTCTGCGAAGAAACCTATACCTTGGACTTGGGCGCTCGCTCTAGTGTCCTCGACTGTTCCGCTTCGGATCCCTAAAAATAGGTATTCTGGGATTTGATATTTTACTCCTGTCTACAAGAGCTTTTTCCATCTTTCGTCAATTTATTATCGTATTTGAATAATTAGGGTTTTAATGGTTAATTGGGCATAGGAGAAGAAAAATTAATAATTAAATTCCCTAATCCAAATTTCCCTACATTTGAAAGTGACCTAGGGTATGATAGTGCTCGCCACTCGACCCTAGATCCTTCAATGTTTAGAGGAAGGGCAGATTTAAACACATGAAGACTAAAACATTAACAAATCCAATTTTCCCCTAAATAGTAGGACACTCTCTACCTTTAACTCCACCTTTCTAGCTCTCATCCTTGTCTTTATAAGCAAGGCTCTCTTGTACATTGTAACATACACAATTTGCATTCATTGATAGAATAGATTATTATTCTCTCATCTTGTCTCTCTTGTGCTTTCATGAAGTCCTAGATCTTAGGTGGCTCCTATCTAGCCAACTCTTACATAATCTAATAAAATCTATTTTAGGTTAGCATGCTATCTATCTTATTTGTCAGAATGCCTTATTAGATCAACAATTAAGATTGTTTTTCCCATTTTGACAATCTATAATTATAGGGTTTTCCTTCTCTATAGAGGATATGTAGGCTTACTAATCAATATATTTCCTTTTCTTATGTTATTTAAAAAATCACCTCAGAGTGTCCTTTGTCTTGTTTTGTTTGTGATGGATGCTTGCTCATGGTCTTCAAGCAAAAATGGGTTGAACTAGCTTTAGTTGCAATCATTACAAATAGGGTAAATAGATGATTGAATGTTCTAGAGGAGATCCAATTAATTTGTTATTTTGGCATATCACCTCCTTTTATTTTGTTTCTGTGTACCCTTGCCTCCTTTCCCTTTTCCTTACATTTCCTATATTAGCTAGAAACCAACCTTCTCTAGAGGTTGTTTGCATGTTTGAGTTGTGCATGTGGGAATCCAACATTGTCACCTCAGAATTGACATATTTGACCCATAGTTGGGTTTGTCATTTTGGAGCAACAACAAATTTTTGGCATGCATAGTGGGACTTCACTTTAGGGCTCTCATGGATTTTTGTTTGTTGAGACTTCATTTTTTAAGGAATGTGTAGACATCTAAAATTGTCCACTCTTCGTCTCATCCCCAATTCATCCCTAAACATTCCTAAACTATCACTAACCATCTTTAGACACCCCTAAATCACATTTATTCTCTAATTACCTATATAAATACATGTTTAGACAATTAATTAACCAATATCCTTTCAAACCATGATTTTACAGTACTTTATTGTCAAAATCACTATTCATGTCCTTTTCACTATTCATTTGTAGTTGCATTGGTACCTGCATCGGTACTTATCCCTAGCTTAAATGATCTATTGATCATTTAGCCCCTTCCTCTATAGACCAATCTTTAGATAAAGTTAATTTATCTAATGTTCCCTTTTCCCCATCCCATGAACTAAATAAATATTTACATTTACTTAAATCTCTATTTTCTACACTTTTGATTAGGTGACCAAAACCTAATTAATTATCTGATCCACTACTTGCACATTCCATTATCCCAAACTAACACTAATCAAACCTCACAACCCCAGGCCATGTGTACAAAGGTATGGCCTTAGTATAAGCCCACATGGCCCTCTTCGAAAGTGATGGGAAAGTCCTTTGTACAAAAGGTCCTTCTTGTCCTCACTTGATCTTGACCCCCTTTTTTAAACTCACTTTTCAACCATTGATTTGTCCTCAATCCAAGTGTACCATCGAAAATTGTATACCTTGTTACAATTTCACTACATTTGGCACCCATTTTGGCTTACATGTTAATCCTTGTTTACATTATGCAAGTTCCATTACTTCTATGAGAATCAAGGTGGAATCCTCTGGTATCTAGCTTTTGGGTGGTCCAAAAGGCCAGGACTAGGGCGCCTAGCACCTTGGTTCTACCATTTTGGCCCCGACAACTCACATCTTGATGTCGGCATCATGACTTATGTGATAAACCTTGTCAATCTCAGTTCAATTGGGCCCTCGGAAAGTAATTGAGAATCATATGTAAACAAGTCTTGAACACTCATTTTCTCCTAACAATTCTAATGCAAAAATCTCTCCTAATGATTCTTTATGTTGATGATCTCTAGCAACCTCTTCTATTTCTACAGATTACTGTTGCAAGCATTAACCCTTGTTGCAAATGTCTAAGGAAGCTCCTTCCTTCATCAAATGCCTTGTGGATGATCCATGTTGTGACATACATCCATCTAGGGTTTTTATTGTCATGGTAACTCTTGTTATTTCATTTGATTACAACATTATTTATTACATATTTTGCCTCTACCTACCTAGGGCACACACTTTGTAATGCCTACCCATGAAAATATCAGTAAATAACAATAAATAATTAAAGTTAGTAAGAAATAATGAAAATATAATACGATGATAGAAGATTATTCACTTGATCTAACTTAATAAAAATTCAAATTTCGATTAAACATAAGTTTAATATCATTCATTGTAAATGAAAAATTTAACATACAATCACTTCTTTTACAATTACAATCAACTATAATAGATGTCATTTCATCATCCACTTGCAAAGTAAGAAAAATTACTTCATTTGCTTCAGTATCCTACATGAATAACATACCCGAATCTACACACTCATTGTAAACATTAGTTCTGCAAGGTCGATAAATATACAAAGCTAATATCAATGTACAAGATAAAGAGTCTAAGGCCCTAAGGGGCTGACCTAATGTCTTGGGGGCTCATGATGGCCTTGTCTACATACGCGTAGCACAAAGATTTCTTAGTTCAGGGACTAAACTTGCAACCACAAAATGGTTTCATATAATAAAGATAATAGACAACCAAATAAATAGATATCCTTGTCAAACCAAGTGTGAAGGGTCGACAAATATTCTTAATTCACAACTAGACATCTTAAATAGAAACCTTTAATTTTATAATCTACTAAAAAATAAAAGTAAAGTCTTCAACCTCAATCTATATAAGATAAGTCAGAAACATATTAATTATACCTTCTGCAACCATAATCAACAATTTGACACTATCTCAATTAAGGCTTGCAACACTATGTATCCTTAAAACAAGATAAAACTATCAATGATAATTACAGGGTATAAGATAACTACAAACTTAAGTTTATTAACTTGGTTGATCAAAATGTTTACTCCAACACTTTATCATATTACTATAAATTAAAGCATAGGGAAGTACAAAACATGAATGGTCTAAACTGTAAATCAAAATGCATCATAAATAATAAAACAAGAAATATAATCCATAAACTCAATTGGAACATCTCCAAAGTATATACAGTATTCAAAAATAGACAATTTCATTCCTAAAAGATTGAATAATAAGATTTCCTAGCATAGCTATTACTTCCTCAAATATCGACTAAAACTAAATCATGCGAATATAAAGTTAACATTAGATAATGAAAGTATTTACATATTCAATACGAATACATGAAATTTCCAATTATGATAGCAATGATAAACATTCAAGTAAAATACACCAATTCGGAGGACAAGTTCTAATCTTTGAAAAGTCATAACAAAGGCAGAGTGACATGCATCATGATGAAACAGATTAAGGCCTGACAGTCATGCTCTCTATGTTCACATGACAATGTTAATGTGGGCTACGACATACAAGGTTGATTGCAATTTCCAAGTGAACTAAGGGAAGTCTTCACAGTCATCTAAGCTAGATGATACATTCCCAAGGTATATGTTGAGATTTACTGAGCACAAGTATATAAAGATGCTGTCCAAGGGGCTGAGCTCAAATGGTTAAAACATTAGGTTCTAATGCAACTGTTAATGAAGGTACTAAAATATATAAACAATTTGCATAGGTACATAAAGTAATCTATTTAATAAAACCCCAAGATAACCATGAAAGCATAGTGATCCAAGCAACATAGCCACAATTAGGGCCAAACAAAACATAAGTTACAGAATGATGTCCATATACCCAAGGATATGTCCATTCGATACACAAAATTCAACTGAACCAAGCAATATACTTATGAATGCAAATCAATGACATTTAATATCTATAACGTAAAATGCCCATTTATCTCATTATGATATCTTAACATTCTACAAGATGGATAAAACAATATTCAATAAATAAATATCATACTAACATTAGTTCAGGCAACAACATTTATTGAATAGTATTCCAAGAAGGTTACCCCACATTCAACATGTTCCCTAACCCACTCACAGGTAAGTGATTTAAGAATCAATGGTTTTTACTTCGTAAATTCTTACGTCTAGAATTTTTACTTGGAATCCAATAAAAGTAATTCATAATCCAATACTCTTAAATGATAATATCAATCATTTAATTTACAAACTTGTATCATCTATTTCAATTCATGACTGTTACTCTGCTGATTGCAGCAAAAAGGGCAGCGTCTTACAAAAATCATAACTTTCAATTCCCTTGGCCAAAATTAAAAGTTCAATATGTTCTAGAAAGGTGGAATAACAAGGAACAAAACCCACAAAGCATTTAGCATGATTCCATAGCACATGCGAGGAGTTTTTTTTCTGCAAAATAGCTCTCTATTTCACTCAGAACATCAATTGACACAAGACTATCTTTATATTTGTAAATACCTTCAAGGATGTTCTAGTTATGACAAATATTTTCAATAAATTTTATCTTTTCCCATCCTGTAGTAGCAGCAAATACAGACACATACTATTTGTGCAATAAGTGTTTAACTTCTCTAAAAAAATACTTGAAAACAATACAACTCTGGCAGAGTTTATTAGCTAGATAAGTCCTGCAATTTTCAGATATTATTACCCACCTTAGGAATCTTACAGTTTGTAAGAATGCATCTCTCATCAAGTCATTTTCATTTGTCTTGTGGCATCAGATATACACTGAATAACCACATATACTTTCATAAATTCATATAAAAAAGCCACAATCCAAAGCAATATTTTGTAAAGACATTCATTAAAAAAAACCACAAAACATAAATTATTAATTATCTAATAAGAACTTGGGTGGGAATTCATTGCAAGTCCTCTTATTTGACAGAAGTATTGGAAAGGCATAGATCGCTTGCCGACACCATGATTTTGTAACAACTATAAAATCTTTTCAGAGTTGCGCGCAAATTTATCCGTCTGAGATCTACCAAATATAAAATCTGCAAAACCCTACCTCAAATCAAAAAATGAAAATATACCACATAAAGATATGATGATTTGAACTGATTTTCTACAAGAATTGACAGGGTTTATAACTTACATACCATTCATTCTAATACAATGTCATTCATTATTTCAATGCATAAGCAAGATGGTACTTAGAAGAAGTTACTTGATTATCCTGACAACATTGATTCGATTCGTAAAGATATACTCCTGATCTCATGATTTTGAGACCCAATCCTTTTATGCAGTAAATCTTTTCCATGAGAAAATGCAAATTTTTCTCTCACAAGATCTTTCCATCCAAATTGACACGATTTTTTTACCACAAGTTCCATATTTTCCTTTCTTTCCTTCTTCATCCAACATCCTTTTCCATAAAAAATTCCCCCTAGAATTAACACCATTTAAATCCTTCTAGAGTTGTTACCGGTTCCCCAATCCATTCATTTCCTCCTCTTTCTTGTAACATCTCAATTGGGGAAAAATGACTCTTCAACTTCAAATGTTGTCACCCACTTACTCAAGAATTAAAAATCTTTAAAAACAATATTGAAGAAATATAACTACTTAATTATTTTTTAACAATATCAATAATTCCATCATTATTTTTTTTAATAAGCAGACATTAGGTGTCCTTACATACTCCCCCCCTAAAAATGGACTTCCTCCTGGAAGTCATCACGAGGAACAAATATTTCCTAACTTCACACTTCCAACAAAAGTTAGATTTTATCAAAAGATTTACTAGTCAACTAGATATTCTTTTTGCCATTTTAACTTAAAATAAAGAAAATTTGTGGAAATAATTACTTGCACAATAGCATTGCTCTGTTCCAATCTTCTACAGATTCATTTACTGAAGGAATCCTTTCACTCTTCAATACTAATCTTCATATCACAAGAAATAGATTTAGTCTATAAATTTGCATACACAAAATTATATCAACCTAGATTAGCTCACATGATCTGCAACCACAAAATTAGTAACAACCCAGATTTGCTCACCACCCAACCATAGGATTCAACCGATTGAATCATCCCCGAGTATTTAAAAATAAACACATTTTCTTGATGTTCATCAAATTAAACAGAAAACAATTCCATTTTCAAGAATCTAATTCATAAATTTTTCTCACTTTCTTTCTCAATAAAAAAAATTAACTCCCTTAAGTATCCATCTCCCATATCCAACCTCCCATTAAACATTAACTCCCTTTATCAACAACTCCTGAAATCTTCCTTTAGCAACAACTCCCAGAAACAATAATCTCCCAAACTCCCATAAAATAATATTTTACCAAAACTTCTTTAATAATAATCTTCCAATACACTAGAAAACAATAATCTCCCAAAAACTCCCAAGAACAATCAACTCCCAAGAACAATCAACTCCCAAAAGGGTATGTGCAGGATCATGATGGGCCAAACTATACCTCTAAGTGGCAATGAAAATACAAAAAATCAGACTTTATCAAGTTCATGTGAAATTTTGAATGGATTATCTATACAATTTGAAAAAGATGTAAGAATGAAATTTGTAGAGAATTGAATCTAGTTTATAGGCTACTAATTTTTTTTTAAAAAAACTAAATTTACTTAGTGAAAATTGAATATTTCGATGAACAACTATTAAATTTTTTAGAAAAAATAAAAAGTGGGTGTCTGTCCAGCCAACCTAACTATGAGTAAAAATATATAATTTTTTTGAAACTTTCAAAATAAGTAGAGGACTCATGTCTGGATGTGATGCATATTTATTTGAAATTTTTTTCTAATAAAACAATTAGTTATGATTTTTTTACTGTGACTTTTTTTAAAAAATAAAAAGTAATTTTCCAGCCAACCTAACTCGATAAAAAAAATCAAAATTCAATTTTTTTTTTAACCTATAGCCAGAAAAGCATAGAGTGTGACGTAGGTTTCGGATCTCAAAAAGGTGAAATGGTTTGAAAGTTATGGATGTTTTTCAATCAGTGTGTCCATCAGGATTTTAGAGACACGGTATATAGAAAATTATTAATAATTATTTAATAAAATGATAACCAAATAAATCTTATATTTTTAGAAAGCTAACAATTTTTTCTACAAAACCCTTTTCGTTTTATCAATTTTGCATTAAAAAAAGTCGTCAGCATGAAGGGTGAAGTTTGAAGAAGAGACTGAAACATTAAAACACGTTAGAATCCATAAAAAGTCAACAATCAAAACGAATATCCGTCTTGCTTTGTACCAGATGGATATCCGTTTTGCTTCGGTAAAAGCAACTCAAAACGGATATCCGTTTTGAAAATGGATATCCGTTTCCTTGATCTATGAAAAATTTTGTACCATTGGTTTTAGATGAAGAGAAGCAACATATTTGAAACATCGAGGCAATAATACGAGAAGTTAAAGTTAGTTGGTCATTTATAGGTGTATCTATTGTTTCATATCACATTACACATAGAATTCTAATTAACAATCTAGTTTCCTCATTTGGGCGAACATTTTTTTATCCGTTTCTAATGGAAATATTTAGTTAAAAATTGGTGGCTCCTTGTGAAAAGTATGGGCTCTTATCAAGCACGCATAACCAATAAGGTTGATATCCATTTTTCTTACATGGTTGTTGATCACATCTTATGAAACAGATGTTGCTTGGTGATAGTTCTAGGTTTAGTGAACAAAATTCTCAAGCTTATTGCAATTTTTACACTTGTGACCAAATTTGGTACCAAACCCTTTCACCTTTTCAGTTAATCCTGATAGTATCATCTCACTCCATGCAAATCAAACCAACATTAGGACCATGTGAATGAGATTAAGGATAGCCTTGAAATATGAATCTTTGTATTGTTGACTATCCTTTTAGCACGACAATCCTTTAGGATCATTGTACCCAGGTGCAACAATCCTTCAATCTTCTTTTATTTATATTTCTTTCCTCTTCATACACAAGATTCTCGTGCCTTGTAGTCATGACAATCCACAAATCACCTAACTGTCCTTAGTGAGACTATATGTTATTTTGACAGTGATAGTCATCGTCCATTCACAACTCTCCTCTTTAACATAGATACCCTTTGCACATGTTTTGACTTCATGATTTTCCTTTTGTATGTTGTATTATGGTCTGAAAATACTATGGCCCCTTCTTCATCCTCTTGTATAATGAAATTGAAGGTCGACACTTACGGTTACTCTTCTTTATTACTTGGTGATAATGAATCCCTAAGCTCATTTTTTATTGTCTTGAAGCCAAATTTACCACTGTTGAGACAGTCAGAGTTGATTCTTGATCACGAATATTGCGAATTACTTCAAATATCCATGGACAATTTCAATTGTGCTTCTTAAGACACCCATGCCTTGACTATACCTTGATGTTGGTCATGATTGTGCTTGGATGGCACAATAGTTCATAGTTAGATTTTTGCCACTAAAGTTTTCCTTTGACAAAGTCATATTTGTAGTCCACCTTTTGATGATGTTCAAACAATATAAATACTTATTCTTAACATAAGAAATACATTTCTCACAAATACCAATGCATTCTACTCATAAGGTTCATGGCACCATGCCTAAAGGTATGATAGTCAGCAGTGTACTATTATGGCAGCCTATGGTTGGTTTGACAATCTATAATAGTGATAGCATTCATGCCTAACAGTCCTTATCGTTATTGTCATAATATATTCTACATTTGAGGCCTTGTCTACAACATACAAAGTTTACCTTTCTCACCCATACCTTCAGTATATAAAGGACATTAATAGGGAATTTTTAATTTCCACTCAGTCAGTGCAATCTAGGAGAGGATAGATTGTCTAAAGTTGTGATCTATTTCCATTTACACTTGCCATAACTACAAATGCTTAGTGTTTATTCTCAACCCCGGTATATGAATAAAATGTGACCTATTGTTCTAATAGGCCTATAGGGACAAAGAGGTGATAAAGCCTTTAATTTTAAACATGACATGGTTTTGATAACTTCCCATATTGGTAAGGTCCTGGATGACAATCCTTTGATGCACCTAATTATAATAGGTGTTATGATAGTCCTTGGTATCTTTTCATTTCTTTCTTGAATGGCCTGCAAATAAGACATAAGACATATTAGATCCTTCATAAATAAGAATTCTCATACATTACATTTAAACTTAAACTCCCTAAACATCCATCAATCCATCCATTAATATCAAAATGCCATGAATATCCTATGATCAACCATTCTAATTCCTAGGATAGTCATATATTGCAATTTTGCTTCTCTATACTAAAATAGCCCAAGGAATATCTAACCTTGAATTTGTATTTTAACAATCTAATGTCTTTACGAATAACATTGAGCATTTGATGATAGCCTAAAATCAAATAATGGCTTATATCCAGAGCTTTATTAAGTTGATACCTAGGTGGATTAGTGTGTAAACATTGAAATTAGATGGTAATTCACAAGTTTATGGAATAATAAATGAATTCCTAGTCTAGAATCTAAATGTACATAATAAAATGGATATCTGTTTTGTAGTAGCGATATGGACGTTGCAGAGTGTCCGTTGCAAAGAATTGGGCTTTTACAAAATGGATAGCCGTTTTATAAAAGTAGAAAAAAGACAAAAAGAATATTGTTGGGCCCGACTTCTGCAACCAAAGACCCTCTGTTGTCGAAATACTCGTGATTTCTGGCTATGACAGTGAAAGGAATATATTTATGCTCTTTTGGAGACACAATTTTCTTGTTACAATCATAAGGGTGATATTTTTGTTCCCCTAATGGGGAGCAACAGTTGTTGTAAAGCAAAAAGGAGGAGGAAAGTTATATTAGAGGAAATTGAAGCAATTAGGGAAAAAGATAGGGAAAGGAAGAGGATTGGAAGGGTGGGTTTGGCGGATGCTCATCAAGGTGAATCTTCTTCTTTACCATCTAATGACATGCAAATTGAAGATGTTAATTTTGATTATAATGAAATGTTAGATAAGAATGAAATTCACCATGATATTGCAAATGAAAATATTAAAAAATGTTATGAAACACCTATTCATAATAGCAATACCATGGACAAAGAAGAAGAAAAATGAAGACGTGCACTTGAAGAAAGTGGATATGAACATCATGATGTTGAAATTGCACTCCATAATCCATTTGTTGATAAAATTGATGAGGTTGATAACATGGATGAAACAAGAACAATCAATGTATCTCCAAATTTCATAAGAAGAGATGACATTTGTCAAGAAGAGAATAACCGTGATGAAATTGGAGAACTCCCAAAGACCCCAAAATGGTTACTTGAAATTGATGAGAACATAATGGAAAAACTTGAAGGCAAGAGGTCATCACGAAGGGTTCGGTTGTGGGCTACAAAACTCTTCAATGAATACTTTGAGAAGAAAACATTAACCAAACAATGCCAACTTTTTGTGCAATTATTAAAGATGTACAAAATGAGACCTTTACTAAAGAAATTAAAGATTCGGTTAAACAAAGTGTCCGATCGGACTAAAATTATTGTAAGAAGCCTTTTCAATGCACTCAATTCTATTGGAAAGACTAGCAAGGAGAAAGATAAAAGAGCTGCCCATAGAGTAATAACAACGTCAATAGTAAGCAAACAATTAAGAAATGCTCGATTAATGAGGCAAACTTGTGTTGACTTAAGATTGAATCGTAAAACATTGTCAAAAGCACTAGCATTAAGATCAAGGCTAGATAGTCCTGTTGCCAATGATACTTGGGCTTTCAGTGGTAGGCTTCTACGAGTTGACAAGAAGCTAATTGATAGCACAAAGGAAGAAATTGAACGATTTTGGCACACTAACTCTAGGGTATCACCGAATGCAAAAGATGTTGTAAAGTTAAGAATTGGTGATAAAGACCGCACACCACATCCTAAACATTACTTGGAATGTAGCCAAACAACATCGTACAAACAATATTGTGAAACTCACCCAGGTATGACAATCTCACAAAGAGCATTTGAATCTCTTAAGCCATTTTATTGTGTTCCTCTTAAAGTTCGTAATACATGTTGTTGCAAATACCATGTAGAATTTTTTATGTACTATGAATTATTATGCAATATTCGTTCTACTTTGCACACTAACGAAATGTTACAGGAGTGTGGTGCAATTCAACTACCAAAGTCATGTAGGGACTTATTAGATTTATTTCTATGTATTAGAGATGATGGTTACATGTTCTACAAGAATGATTGTTTAAATGAAAAGTGTTTACAATGTGGTGGGTTATCAAAGTTTGTATCATGTTTTCATGAGGGCAACGAGCATGATTTTGGAAAGAGAATGGTTGAGAAAAAGAGATATGAGACAGTGAAATACAATTTGAAAAGTGGAGGTGAAAGTTCTAGATGTGAGTTGATTGTAAGAGAGGTAAGTATTGCTGATTTTATTGATGATTTTAAGAAAAATCTTTTCTACAAGTATTTCAGACATAGCCACAGGTCTCGATGGTTAGATCAACAGTTCAGGATGTGTAAAGACTCTTTCCCAATTGGAACTATTGTCTCTGTAGTTGATTTTGCAGAAAACTATACATTGCAACTCCAAAATGAAGTTCAATCCCAATACTACAATTCTATTGAGATTGCTATTTTTGTTCACATCACATACAGACATGCCCCCGAGAGTACAGAAGAGAACAGGAAGATTGTCAGAGAATACCATTTTTATGAGTGATGATCGATCTCATTCAGCAGAGTTTGTGCAATATTGTTTTCAACAATTTTATGGGTTCTTGCAAGAAAAAGATATTAGAATAGATCAACATCTCATTTGGTCAGATAATTGCATTGGTCAATTCAAGAATGCTCGTAATTTCTATTGGTTGAGCAAAATGCATGTAGAGAAGGGTATACCTCATATTTAGAATTTTTTTGAAGCCGGACACGGAAAAGGTGAACATGATGGAGCAGGTGCATGTGTGAAGAGAGATCTTTTTAAAGAACTAAAGATTAGAGGTGGTGCTACATTCAGTGATGCAGATTCCATTGTTAAGTGGTGTAACTATGCATTGTCACGAGGAGTGGCTCTTGATTCTGAAGTGCGCAGGTTCTTTTGGTTGGTTGATGATGGGATAGCGATAGAGAAATTGGAATGTCAGAGAATCAGTGAATCATCAAAGATGCATTCATTTCAAAGCTCAGATGCACGTACATGGACTATTTGGACACGAGAATTAGCTTATTTTTGTCAGAGTTGTATTAAATGTGATTGGAACAATTGTGAGTCAAGTGAGTGGGTAGATGCATGGATTCCATAATATTTAATCCCTTTATATGAAGGTCAATCACCTTCTGTCAATGACATGGAGAGCTCATTTGACTATGAATATCTTTCAGACCTTGTACAGCCAGGTCATGTTTATGCAGTTGTTGCACCGCATGGAAATGAAGAGAGGTCAGACTATTGGTTGACACGATGTGTACAGGGAAAACAAAAGCTAACACAACCTATGACAGATGATGATGGGTTCACATATCCTACAGGATCAGTTGTTATTGCTGGGACTTGGTTACGAACATATATGATTAAAAAGAATGGCATCCCGGCCTTTGAAGACTTTGAGAAGCATAAAACCATATTGATGTATTCTCACCTAGTTGTAGCAACAAATGTCAAGTTACTAAAGCATCGTGGAAAAACAAAATCAAAAGAACTATGGACAATTAGTAATGCTGATCATAAAGCAATATTGGATACTTTGAAGGTAAGAGATGACCCCTCAGGTACGCTTGACTAGCATTTAAACTTCCAGATGGACAGGTACGACATTTTTATCTTAACTTGTTCTTGTTTTTTCTATTTTTTAGAATTGTTTTATTAAAAATCTTGTTACTTTAACTATAATGCATGCTTTTGACTATACAGGACTGCGAATAAAGTTATTTTACAGAGAAAACGTAGATTATTTTGCATGGCATCGTAAATTATTTTGTATGGCATCGTAGGTTATTTTGACTATACTCGAGGTATGATTTTTAGTTCTCATTTGTATTTCTTAATATTGCACATTTGTACCTTTTTCTACAGAAGTCATTCCATGAGATGATATGTATTTGATGTCTTTTGCTGAATAGTTCATGTGCCTTGTCTATGCTTTCACATATTACATACATGTGTCACATGGCAATTGCAACTACAACATCTGACAAAATTCTCATTTCTTTGAGGTATTCCACCAAACAGTTCATGTGCCTTGCCTATGCTTCCTTACTTTGCATTCTTATAAAAGTCCTATAACAGTCATAATTAATCTTCATACTAATCTTGATAGTAATCTTGCCATCATTATATTCCATGAGATGACAGTCCTATAACAGTCCTATACATGTCTACTAGGATAGTTTTAACTACAACAGTCCTACAACAGTCCTAAAATAGTACTAGAATAGTCCTATAATAAGCGCATCATTTAATGTACATATTTATGATATTCATGTTTACTTTTAAATCTGCTTGTTCATGCTTCTCACAGGACGTCACCTCCCCTACCCATCCAGCTCTATAGAAGAAGAGAGACAACAAATGATCAAAAGGGATCACCAATTGGTGGTAAGTGATTGATTACTTATGTCATGTTATATATTTTGAATATTAAATTCTATATTAATGTGCACGTTGTTTGATTGTATTAATAGGTGTAAATTCAAAAATCTTTATCGAGGAGGTCTAGTCGATGAGCAATAGAAGATGAGTCATTGACTGGTTCACCATCTTCATGGCCTAGCAAGAGCCATAGATTATTTGATAGCAATCCATAGGAGATTTGATTTTGGGACATTTTGTTACATATGTGTATTTGGCTTTGTAAACATACTTTTGTATGTTATCGATGTATATCATTGTATATACCCATATGGTTTTATTTGTACATGCCTATATGGCTTGATATATACATTATACATTATTTTCATGACATTATGTGCATATATGTATATATAAGATCCTAATTTGACACAAGTAGGGAGAATGCTTGCACAGGTTATGGAATTTGGTTTTAAACGTTCCAATTGTATTTGCTTCAAAGTTTCTAAAGCCTTTTCAAAAAATCCATTTTGTGCATATCTTGCAATCATTGCATTCCATGAGATAGCATCTCTTTGAGGTGTCATGCCAAACTGTTCACATACCTTGTCTATGCTTCCACACTTTGGATTTACACCCGCCAATTGCATTTTCTTAACATTTCCTTTCAATCCTTATCAAAAATTCCGTTTTGTGCACATATTGCAATCATTGCATTCCTTCATTTACAACACATGATTAAATAAGAAGATGCATATTTACAACACTTAAGACCTTCATGAAATGATACATTGGTTTCTTGATATTCAATCATGCATTGGAGATCTTCAAAGTGTTAAATATGTTTGAAGTGATGAAGAAACTTGTTATTTTGATGTATTTCAACTCCAAACTTCCGCCTAGAAATGAAGGCGCTAATCCTTGATCAAACTAACCTAAAAGTGCGCCTTGGTACATAGGGTACTAGATTATGATTGATCAACCTAAAATGTTCGCCTAAGGCTAGATAGTGAATTGGAAGGATAAAATGCATCATCAAAGGAGTTTATAGTTATTGAAGGCATCAAATGATGACTTGGGCGCACATCTACTTCTCTACACCATATGTGACTAGTGCCAATTATTGAATAAACAATCTAGAATGATTGCCTTACTATTTGAGGTGCTAGTTCATGCTTCTAGAACACCAAAAGTGTGCCTCGATGTTGAGGCGCTAGCTCTTACTCAAGCAACCTTGAAAGTGCGCTTTCACAAGGAGGTTAAAATATATTATCAAAGGATTAAGTTGAATCAAGGAATCATCATTGAAGACAAGTAAAACATGACTGTGAATGAGGCACACTTTTCATCATCTCTAACCTCACAATTGCGCCTTCCATTGGAAGCTCATATTGTGCCTAAAGGAATGGTACTGAGATATCATCCATGTCAATGATTGAGAATGTGTCAACTGGAACAATATTTTTTGTTCTGCTCATTGTGGGGCTGAACAGATTGCACCAACACGTCGAGGTGGGCAGGTAAATGCGAGGGGAGGTCTCGTTTTGTGCGCCAAGCGTCCCAGTCATTGTAGGCAAAGTCCCTTAAGATCCCTGAGACCAAAAAACTGACTAACTTTGACGGAGCAGTTCTCAGAATTCGTGACAGTTGGGATTGTTCTGTTTGGACCTACAGGTGCATGTGGCATCCATCCACAATAATCTCTCGTTTTTGGTCAACTCAATTCCGTTTGACCGTGCTAAAATTAAACGCATTGTTGCAAAATGCTTCAATTTGATGTAGTGGAAAGGTGTTAGGTGCGACATTTTTCATTCCATAGCTCGTGGGGTCGAACGGATTGCGCCAACGTGTCGGGGTGGGCGGGTAAATGCTAGTGGAGGTCTCGTTTTGTGCACCAAGTGTCCTAGTCATTCCGGGCAAGAGGCTACTGACAAAGTCCCTTAAGATCCCTGAGACCAAAAAACTACCAAACTTTGACGGGGTAGTTCTCGGAATTCGTGATAGTTGGGAATGTTCTGTTTGGACCTATAGGTGTACGTGGCATCCATCCACAATAACCTATCTCATTTTTGGTCAACTCCATTTCGTTTGACCGTGTCGAAATTAAATGCATTGTTGCAAAATGCTTCAATTTGATGCAGTGGAAAGGTGCTAGGTGCGACATTTTTCATTCCATAGCTCATGGAGTCAAACGGACTGCACCAACGCGTCGAGGTGGGTGGGTAAATGCTAGTGGAGGTCTCGTTTTGTGCGCCAAGCATCCTAGTCATTCCGGGCAAGAGGCTATCAGCAAAGTCCCTTAAGATCTCTGAGACCAAAAAACTGCCAAACTTTGACAGAGCAGTTCTCGGAATTTGTGACAACTGGGAATGTTCTGTTTGGACCTACAGGTGCACGTGGCATCCGTCCACAATAACCTCTCTCTTTTTTGGTCAACTCCATTCCGTTTGACCGTGCCGAAATCAACCGCATTATTGCAAATGCTTCAATTTGATGCAGTGAAAAGGTGCTAGGTGTGGCATTTTTTATTCCATAGCTCGTGGGGTCGAACGGACTGCGCCAACGCGTCAAGGTGGATGGGTAAATTCCATTGGAGGTTTTGTTTCGTGCGCCAAGCGTCCCAGTCGTTCTGAGCTGTAAGCTACCGACAAAGTCAAAAGTTGCTAGGATTGAAATTTTGCATTCCACAAGTCCTGGGGCCGAACGGTTTGCTTCAACACGTCTGGGTGGGCGAGTAAATGCTAGGGGAGGTCTCGTTTTGTGTGCAAAGCATCCCAGTCCTTCCGAGCTGTAAGCTACCGACAAAGTCAAAAGTTGTTAGGATTGAAATTTTGCATTCCACAGGTCCTGGGGCCGAACGGTTTGCGCCAACACATCGGGGTGGGCGAGTAAATGCTAGGGGAGGTCTCGTTTTGTGTGCAAAGCATCCCAGTCCTTCCGAGCTGTAAGCTACCGGCAAAGTGGTTGTTGTGGACGGATGCCACGTGCACCTGTAGGTCCAAACAGAACATTCCCAGCTATCACAAATTTTGAGAACTGCTTCGTCAAAGTTTGGCAGTTTTTTGGTCTCAAGGATCTTAAGGGACTTTGCTGGTAGCTTCTTGCCCGGAATGACTGGGACGCTTGGCGCACAAAATGAGACCTCCACTAGCATTTACCCGCCCACCCCGACGCGTTGGCACAGTCCGTTCGACCGCACGAGCTATGGAATGAAAAATGTCACACCTAGCACCTTTCCACTGCATCAAATTGAAGCATTTTGCAACAATGCGTTTGATTTCGGCACGGTCAAATGGAATGGAGTTGACCAAAAATGAAAGAGGTTATTGTGGAAGGATGCCACATGCACCTATAGGTCCAAACATAACATTCCCAACTATCACAAATTCTGAGAACTGCCCTGTCAAAGTTTGGCAATTTTTTGGTCTCAGGGATCTTAAGGGACTTTGCCGGTAGCCTCTTGGCCGAAATGACTGGCACGCTTGGTGCACAAAACGAGACCTCCACTAGCATTTACCCACCCACCCCAACGCGTTGGCGCAGTCCGTTCGACCCCACGAGCTATGGAATGAAAAATGTCACACCTAGCACCTTTCCACTGCATCAAATTGAAGCATTTTGCAACAATGCGTTTAATTTCAGCACGGTCAAATGGAATGGAGTTGACCAAAAATGAGAGAGGTTATTGTGGATGGATGCCACGTGCACTTGTAGGTCTAAACAAAACATTCCCAACTGTCACGAATTCTGAGAACTGCCCCGTCAAAGTTTGGCAGTTTTTTGGTCTCAGGGATCTTAAGGGACTTTGCCGGTAGCCTCTTGCCCGAAATAAATGGGACGCTTGGCGCACAAAACAAGACCTCCACTAGCATTTACCCGCCCAACCCGACGCATTGGCACAGTCCGTTCAACCCCACGAGCTATGGAATGAAAAATATTGCACCTAGCACCTTTCCATTGCATCAAATTGAAGCATTTTGCAACAATACATTTAATTTCGGCACGGTCAAACGGAATGGAGTTGACCAAAAATGAGAGGTTATTGTGGATGGATGCCACGTGCACCTGTAGGTCCAAACAGAACATTCCCAACTGTCACGAATTCTGAGAACTGCCCCGTCAAAATTTGGCATTTTTTGGTCTCAGGGATCTTAAGGGACTTTACCGGTAGTCTCTTGCCTAGAATTGACTGGGACGCTTGGCGCACAAAACGAGACCTCCACTAGCATTTACCTGCCCACCCTGACGTGTTGGTGTAGTCCGTTCGACCCCACGATCTATGGAATGAAAAATGTCGCACCTAGCACCTTTCCACTGCATCAAATTGAAACATTTTGCAACAATGCATTTAATTTCGGCACGGTCAAACGGAATGGAGTTGACCAAAAATGAGAGGTTACTGTGGACGGATGCCACGTGCACCTGTAGGTCCAAACAGAACAATCCCAACTGTCATGAATTCTAAGAACAGCTCTGTCAAAGTATTATTGGCATCTCCCCCCAAGATGTAAGTTTTTTATGTTTATAATGTGCCCCCAGTGTCCTTGACATAGAGTTTCTTAACATTAATTTCATTCAAACATGTCTTCAATTCATCTTCAAAATGTTTTCAATACATCTCCAATGCCTTTTCCATGAAAGTTTATGCATATTTATACATGATTTGAGGGAAACCAATAGTCTCCAACTGACTCTTGAGTACTTGACTATTCATCTTCCATACTTTTGCATTTTTTTTACATTTTTCATATGACAACTTTGACATATTTACAAAATTTGAAATGATGAAGACTAAATACATGATGAAATAGTTTATCATGACCTTATTTGATTAGGGCATATATAAGGAATTTTTTCATATTGATTCTATTGATTTTATTGATCTAAAACCATTCTCAATGCTAAACATATCATCAATGGACTAAAGAACTATCATCATAATGTATGGCATCATGGGAAGTATCATGACTTGCACATAAGGAATTTAAATTATATTGTATATCAAGGTGTATATACATTAAAATCTAGTCCATAATGGTAGACATACAAAAATTTGGCAAATATGCCAACTCAAAATATTTTTTACAAAATGTGGCATATGCCATGTCTCAAAATCTATATACAATCTACATGCCAAATAGCTACATCAAATACTACAAGTCCACTTGACCCTCAATCTGTGATGGATCCTGAAAAAGTGTCCTCTTTGTACCAAAATGTCTAGTAATTGATGGAGGTGAAGTTTCCTGCATTAACAAGTCAAAACACAAATTTGATTAATCTCTTCAATGGTAAATAAAAATAAGTTAAAGTTAGTAAAAAGATTCTTATCTACTACAATTAAGAACTTTCATTTATTAACATACATCTAAATCACTACAATCAACTATAAGACCGCTAGATAAACTATCAATTATTTAGAAAAATTCAATTCAATTACCTCGACTCTATGTTGTTGTTTGGACAATCGTTCTGCAAATGATTTTCTCTTAAGACGATCAGGTGTCCTAGTGAAGCATGATGGCAAAGGTGGCACATCACTCACATTCTCAAGAGACTACATAAAAACAAAGTAACATTGAAATAAATTAATATATAATTATTAAACAAAATAGGAAATGCACTACATAAAAATTTATCTACTAGAAAACAAGCACATACCACCATTGAGGCCTCCTGCATCAATTAAGAAGGACAAGAATGTAAGACTCTAAATGACTATAATCAAATATTTAAGTTTTCTAAATTATCAATTAAAGTACAGTTCAATCAAATTACCTCCACCCTTTGTTGCCGTTGAGAAAGCCGTTCTGCAAATGATAGTCCCTTGGGTCGATCAGGAGTTCGAGAAAAGACTATTGGCAAAGATGCCACATCATTCACATTTTCGATTGACTATAAAATAAAATTACATCAAGATATAAATTAATATATAATTACTCACAGAAATAAATGCATAAAAAAAAGTTGATGTGTACAACAAATTGTTGGCAAGAGACACTATATGGATTCATGATTGTTGTCATTGATGGTAACAAAGTTCATCCCACACATCCGCAGGACATGGTGTGTCTCTACCGAAAGTCAGAGTGAAGAATGTTGTGGTCCGTAAACAAGAACAGAGCATGTGGCAAGGTCCGACAGATAGGTCTGGATCTCTCAGAGGAAGTATCTTGGTGCAGTGCGGATTTGGAGAAGTCAGGAGGACTACCTTGAGTGGTATATTCCAAGGATTTAGCCTCCGGTGATAGATGAGGAAAAAGATATGAATAGTTGAGTACTGGATTCCTGAGTGACAGTGTGAACAGAGGAAGAACTGATTGACAGAACATCAGACTACTTTCCAGATGTGTTACTGATGGTGTTAAAGGTTATGAAGGCATGAATCATGTTTGGCCGACATGATTAATGATTTCTACAAGTATATGCTTGATCCGCATTACTTGATGTGTAAGGATTCAGCTGACAGAACAGAGTTTGTGAGAAGATTGACTGTTCCGGGTGCCGACTAAAAAGATAATGAAATCACTTGTGCGGATATATATATAGGATGGATTTAGTTGTGAGATGTGTTGTGGTGATATGTGATATGCGAATAAAAGCAGAGCAGAGCAGAAGCAGTAAGAAAGGTCCGGTATGTGAAAGGAAAGCAGCATAAGAGAAGAGGAAAGATGAAGTGCAGCAGCTCAGTGTACTGAGCCTAACAGGAACTGAACTCCAGCATATGTGGATGCCTCCAATCAGTTCAAGTATTATATAACACTCTTTTGTAGACAGTGTGTCTCTTGTAGGCAGTGTGCCTCCTTGTGAGTAGTGTGCTCGGGCAGTGAGCCCTAATTGGCAAGTGCCATTTTTGTATTTCCTTATTCTTCTAACAGAGAATAATCTTTGGGTTAATCACCCCACGATTTTCTCCCTTAATAGGGTTTCCACGTCAAAAATACTGTGTCATGTGTTTTTCCATTTCATGGTAATGTTTTCTTATTTGAATTAATGTTGCATTGATTAATAAGAAAGTTCAGAAAGAAGAAATAATTAGGATAACTGATTCACCCCCCCTCTCAGTTATCAACAATTGGTATCAGAGCTAAGTTCCTCCTAACAGAGTCTAACAGCTCGAGGAAGATCTGGGAGTCCAAATGGATGCATATGGTTTAAGGGAGCAACTCAAGACTGCCCTTGAGGATCTTGAACAGTCAAACTCTGAAGTCAATGAATTAAAGGAAAGACTCAAACAGGCTGATGATTTCATGAGAGAACTAAAAGACAAATTAAGTCTCTCTATGAAAAAGAGAAAGGAGCTGCTTCAGCAATTGGCAAGACAAGGTGAAGAAAATAATGCAAATGAAGAACTAACTGAGAAAACCAAGTTATGTGAAAAGTTATCAAAAAAAATCATTATGGTAAGACATGAAATGGAATCAGGAGTTATAAAGTTTACCCAAGAAGTTGAAGAGAAAAGAAAAACTGAAGACAATCTAAGACAATCTCTCAAGGAGAAATCAGAAGATTGCCACCAGATGGATAGAATTATCAGACATCTTGAATCTGATCTTGAAGATGCTAAAGATAATGAAGAAAAACTTGAGGATCAAACTGTTTCTCTAAAAAGGGATCTTCAAACAGCAAATGAGTATAAAGAGAAATTCAAGATAAGTTCTGCTCAACTTGAAGTTCTTCTTGGAAGTCAAAAGAAGGTAGATGACAAATGTGGTTTGGGATATGAGAAAGGTGAAAGCTCTAGATTTGGTCAGAAGAATTTTGGATCAGAAAATCCAAGGAACAGGCCTAGAAGGCATCTGGTAAGATAGCCCAATGCTCAAAGATATCCATCCTTCAATGGATACTGCCACAACTGCAATCACTTTGGTCACAAAGCTAATCAGTGCAGAAAGAGAATGAATCAGACTAATTCATCCTTCTCCGAACAGTGTTTTAACTGCAAAAGGTATGGTCACAAGTCTCATGAATGTAGAAATATGCAAATGAACAAATCATTCAATGGTAGATGCTTTGCATGTAATAGAGTAGGTCATATGGCTAATCAATGCAGATCAAAAGGATATTAGTCAAATATGCAAATAAATGTTGTTTGCCAAATCTGTAATAGGTCCGGTCATAATGCAAAATTCTGTAGAAGCAAGAATCAAGAGAAAAGAGGTCTGGTATATCATAATCAGAATCAAGATAAGGGTAAACAAAAGGTGAATGCAGATGAAGTTAGGAATGAGATGAACAAGATTTGGGTGAAGAAAAGTTTAGAGAATGTAGAGGTTGGATCCGCACTAGACTCTGGTGCTGATATTCCTTCCGGAAACTAAAAGGTGAGCTCTGGCTTAGGGGGAGACACAAAGAAAGCCTTGTTCCCCCAGCCAGTTAAGCGGTGCCCGAAATTGGCACATGAGAAGCTGCGGATCAAAGGGTTTCTAGAGAAACATGTAAAGAAGGTCAGGTAAAGATCTGAGAGATCCGCAAGAAAATTTAAAAGGTTCAATTCCTTCAGAATTGGTCTGGTTAAGCAAGTCTTCCGGTAAAATAGGTTTCTCTCAAGATTGGCCCAGTATGAATCCAAATTGATACAACTTGATCTGCAGATACATAAGATGATCAGAAGGACAAGTGGATATGATGATTCATCACTAACATCGATCACAAGGGAATCATAATGATCCGGATGAGTTTCTTCCTCCTTGAACAAGGAAAACTAGGCAAACCAGAATGAATTAGGTTGCGCATTTATTGCAGGGTGAAAATTAGGGCTTCTTGGAATAAAAGAGTTCATTTGTCTGTCATTTACACACTTGTACACTCACATGCAAAGAAGAAAGAAAAGGAGCTCTACAAACAACTTCTCCCAAAAGATCAAGGCAACTCTTCATACAGCTCTATTCAGGTTTCTTCGTGTGCCCTAACCTGCATAAAAGGTATTTATCGTTTTTGATATCCTTCAGTAAGATTGTTTGATGATGGCTACTTTGAATATAGTAAAGATCTCTGATAGACCTCGGCCCTCATTTAAGAAACATCCATATAAATCCTTGGAGGTAGATCCCCTAGGTGCATTTTCCAGTGTTCCGCATGGTGTATTGCACACCGAAGATATTAGGGTTTATATACATGCAAATGTTGAAGAGTTTGGGGAATTCAAACTAAGAGATATCTATCACAAACAACTGTTAGATGATTCATTTGAGCTCAAACCCCAATACATAGGCCTCCGAAATAAGCACTTTGCACAATACATACATTTCCCCTGTTTTACGGAGGATGAATGGGTTAGGTACATTCTGAGTAGAATACATGACAACTTCATGTGGTTGAATGGACCATTCAAGATCACTAAGGATGCCATCAGGGCAGTTACCGGATTACACTCATCCAGTGGGATTCCTGTTCTTAAATCTGTAAAGAACCAAATTATGAGTGATGCTACTAGATCTAAGTTTGACAAAAGAGCAATGACAGTAGATGACATCACTGATCCGGATGTCAAGTTTGCTTCTATGATCATTGGATATAAGATATATCATTCTAGCAGAGAAAATTCTGTACCTGGAACTGCCATCTATACCGCTTATGAAATGTTAAGAAAGGATGCAGACTATGATCTTTGTCAGCTTCTCTTGAACCAACTCTTGGAAAATCTGTAGAAAATCAAGAAAGACAAAAAGAATTCATTCAAGTATGGAGGATTGATATTGTGCTTATTCTTCTACTTTATGAATGAGCTTCTCGGATCTAATGGCTAGGTATGGGAGAATGATAGACCGGTAGCTATCCAAATCAGAGATTATTTACATGGACTTGGTGACAATAAAGCACAAAATACAGCTGTGTGGGGGTATTTCAAGAACTTTCAAAGCATGATGCAAGCAAGAGAAAGGATTCCCCAGTCTCTTGTTGAGAAATACAAAGACACAATCTGCTTTATGGTAGAGACTGATCAGTGCCTAATGGAGGCAGTAGAACCAAGGACAGTCTGGATCATGCCCATGGGGTATGAAGTTGATGAACAGATTGTGGAGCTGCATGTTCAACACATGCTAAGCCAGCCTAAAGATCCAAAAGCAGAAAGGTTTGGAACCTTTGAGGAGCTGAGTATAAAAATCCATGTTGAACTCAGAGAACCAGAGATCAAGAGGAAGGTGAGAAAACAAGTAGAAAATATTGTCCAAGGCCTTGGCATCTCAAAGGAGGCACTTGATGCCCACAAGAAAAGGATGGAAAGGGCTGAGGAAGAGAAGAAAGAGGCATAAAAGAAAAGCAAGGAAAGTGCTCTGGTAGAAACCTCAACCCGGACTAGATCATCAAAAAGATCTGCACCTGTCACAGCCAAAAGCTCAAAATTAGAAGTCCAGGCATCTGGTAAAAGAGAGAAAAGATCAAAGACAAAAGCCACAAAGGCTTATGCAAGTCAAAAGGATGAAGAGGAAACTGAATCAGATGAGGAGATCAGGAAACTAAATAAGAAGAAGAAATCATCCGGTCAAGGAGAAGAAGAGAAGGAAGAGGAATTTGTTGAAAAACCTACTCTCTCCTTAGATGATGTAGTAAAAGCAGTCACTGTGGATGGCAACCTACAACCCTTAACAGAATTCTATGATTATTATAATGAAGCAGATAAAAAGATTCTGGAGGAAGCCACAGTTAAGTTTTTGAACATTTACAATAAAGATTTTATTGAAATTATCTCTCTAATTCCTAAGAGTCTAGAGAAGGAGTTGGAAATGAGAAAGACCAATGCCATGGCAAAAGACCTTGAGATCCCGGAACAGATAGCTATTCAGCTATATCCTTCAATTGATCCCAAGACAATGAACATGGTATTCAAAGACTGCAAGGATGAATTAAGGAGCAAAGCAAGGATGAATCAGCTTATGCTTGGTGAGACCGACAAGGTAGCCAAGGACACTGAAGAGATTCTCTGGAAAACCTTCAAAAGATTTAATCTTCCTATCATAGAGGACTTGGGTACTGATCCCTCCACTACAAATGTTGCAGAAGAAACTCCTGAGAAAATGTCAGAAGAGTTGGGCCCCGAACAGACTAACATTTCCCCTCCGGTTTCCCCTACAGTCTCTGGATCTAAAGGAGAAGAAAAATCACAGGAGAAAGAAGCAGAGGTGAAGGAAAAAGAAGATGACAGTGCTAAGGTTGTAGAAGGAGAGAAGACTTCAACAGAGAAAACCACAACTGCTAGTGGTGAAGGAGAGAAAACTCCTAAGGACAGCTCCAAGACTGTAGAAGAGAAGAAACATCTGTCTCCGGCAAGAGACACTGCACAAACTGTCCAAGAATTCCTCAACAAAGAAACAATGGAGATTGATGAACCGGAGCTTCTACAAGGTCCATTCAATTTTGATTCTCTTTCTCCGGTACAGACAATGAAGATAGCTTCATTTGCAAATGCTAAGGCTAATGAAAAACTCCTAAAGTCTCATATGGAAGACTGTAAGTTGATAGAAGCTGCTTCCGGAGTGCTTGAAAAGATTATGCCATCGGTTCAGAAAGATCCCACAACCTCCTCTTTCGGTATTCTCAAAACCTTAGTCAGCAGTGTTAATACACATTTTGATTCTCTAGAAAAATCAGCTGAAGAAAAGGTCCGGAAGGAGTTTTTGGATAAAAGGTTCTCCGAGGTACAGGGTTTGATCATTAATGATAGGAGAAACATGAACATTGGGATAAAGAGCTTAGAAAATGCTCTTAAGGATGGCGGTGAAATATACAAATTTTGTATCTCCTGGTCCAAGGTAACAGTGGAGATTGAGAAGAACATAAAAGAGCAAGAGGACAAACTACTAAGCTTGTCTCAAAGTTTTGATCCTCTTTCATCGTCTATAACAAATCAAGAATGTTAGACTATCGCAGTCTTGAGTGAAATCAAGAAATTAGAGAAGAAAAGGAAAAATAGAATAAGCAGGTTAAGTGAGCTCAGGGGGTTAATTGTCCCTAAGTTAGAGGTTATGCATGAGGCCATAAGTGACGCTCAAATCACAGCCCAGACAAATGATCCGACAGATCTAAAAAGGGCAGATGCATTTGCATTCCTGTTGAGTGGGCATATCTCAATTTTGGACAGGATGAAGCAGAGTCGGGCAACAGAAGTTGTACAATTGAAGAACACTTTTGCAGACATACTTAAGTATATGTAAGTACAACTTGTATATATATACTTATGCGGCTAAGTATAGTAAAATTTTTGAAAATTTTGGTGTGCGGACCCTACCCTTTGCCATTGATGTCAAAGAGGGAGTGAAGAGTAGTGAAAAATGAGGAATCCAACTAAGGGGGAGCTCCGGAAAATGTATATAAAGATAGAGCATTAGCCAAGGGGGAGCATAGTGTAAACACTTAGTCATTTTTCACTAAGTGTTGCTATCAATGCGAAAGGGGGAGATTGTTGGCAAGAGACACTATATGGATTCATGATTGTTGTCATTGATGGCAACAAAGTTCATCCCACACATCCGCAGGACATGGTGTGTCTCTACTGGAAGTCAGAGTGAAGAATGTTGTGGTCCAGTAAACAAGAACAGAGCATGTGGCAAGGTCCGACAGATAGGTCCGGATCTCTCAGAGGAAGTATCTTGGTGCAATGCGGATTTGGAGAAGTCAAGAGGACTACCTTGAGTGGTATATTCCAAGGATTTAGCCTCCGGTGATAGATGAGGAAAAAGATATGAATAGTTGAGTACCGGATTCCTGAGTGATAGTGTGAATAGAGGAAGAACTGACTGACAGAACATCAGACTACTTTCCGGATGTGTTACTGATGGTGTTAAAGGTTATGAAGGCATGAATCATGTTTGGCCGACATGATTAATGATTTCTACAAGTATATGCTTGATCCGCATTACTTGATGTGTAAGGATTCAGCCGACCGAATAGAGTTTGTGAGAAGATTGACTGTTCTGGGTGCCGACTAGAAAGATAATGAAATCACTTGTGTGGATATATATAGGATGGATTTAGTTGTGAGATGTGTTTTGGTGATATGTGATATGCGAATAAAAGCAGAGTAGAGCAGAAGCAGTAAGGAAGGTCCGATAGGTGAAAGGAAAGTAGCATAAGAGAAGAGGAAAGATGAAGTGCAGCAAATCAGTGTACTGAGCCTAACCAGAACTGAACTCTAGTATATGTGGATGCCTCCAATCAGTTCAAGTATTATATAACACTCTTTTGTAGACAGTGTGTCTCTAGTAGGCAGTGTGCCTCCTTGTGAGCAGTGTGCTCGGGCAGTGAGCCCTAATTGGCAAGTGCCATTTTTGTATTTCCTTATTCTTCTAACAGAGAATAATCTTTAGGTTAATCACCCTATGGTTTTCTCCTTTAATAGGGTTTCCACGTCAAAAATACTGTGTCATGTGTTTTTCCATTTCATGGTAATGTTTGCTTATTTGAATTAATGTTACATTGATTAATAAGAAAGTTCAGAAAGAAGAAATAATTAGGATAACTGATTCACCCCCCCTCTCAGTTATCAACACAAATTATAACGGCAAGTCCAAGCCAAATTGGATGGCAGACAAAGTTCCATGATGAACTTCTATCAACTCCCCCTCTGTCATCAACTGTTATCCCACTTAGATACACTAGTACTAATAAAGTTGTTTATATATTCAAATGGAATAGACCATAAAATTTAACTTTAAATTTTACCTGCATAAAAGATTGCTCATGCATTTCTCCTTCTCTATTGTTTACTGATCCGGTAGCTTCTACTCTTGTCCCTGACCCCTCATCTTGAGTTCTGGACCCCATTGCCTCATCTCGTGAATGGAGATCATACTCTGATGTGTTCAACGGTGGCTCACTACTCTCCATAATAGGACCTAAGCATAAATGATTGTAAGAAATGCAATGATGGGGCACACATACATGTCTGGACGACAATGGTCTAGTAGTACCAGGTGATCCAATATCATCACCTTCATCATGTGCTTGTGCAAACTGAGATGTTTGTATAATCAAATGCTTGGTCAAAGAGTGTATGGCACTAAGGCCCTGTTGTGTTGCATTTGCAACAACGTCTGGGTGTTGCATTGGGGGTGGAGAAGGGATAGCAGGAGGGGGAATATAGGGACCTTGTACTTGTCTAATTGCCCCAGGTCTATCTTGAGGCATTCCCTTGCCCACTCCTTGAAACTCTCTAAAATCAAAATAATTAACATGTTGACCCATGACGAACTCTGCATAGAGTTTACGGAGGAAATACAAAGGCACATCTAAATTGTTGTTGGGTGGTTTATCAAATACCATCCACCAACAATCACAAAAGTTTTGACTAATGCCCTCATGAATACATCATTTGATTGAAAACTTGGGCTTACGGACATCAACATGCAATCCGGTTTTAGGATTGACAAAGTGTTGGGCTAACATAGTTTTTGTAATCTCTAAATCTTTGATTTCATCATACGACAAACCGTTAGCATATTCGGCCTTCTTGGCTTCTCGCCATTGCCTAAATGATTCGTGTTGGGTTGACAAGGTTTGAATATAATTAATGATTCCCTCTAAATTTGATGTCATTATAGACAATCGAGGGTGGCGGCGATACATTTCTATGATCCTACTTATATGATCAATATTTATTTGAATATTGTCTTCTATTGTTGGAGGGGGAGGGTTTGGTGGTGGAGGGTTTGGGTTTTCATTTTGTGCATCCATTTTACCTAATTAAATTATAAAACATACCCACTTAGCATAAAAACCAAAAAAATTGCTTGAATATATAAAACAAACCAAAAAAAATGCACGAAATCTTACCTCTTTGGATCGGATATCTGTTCCTCAGCTTTGATATCCGTTCTTCGAAGATGAGACTACATTTTGATAGCCGTGGGTTTGCAAAAACGTAGTCTTTTTTTGCTTTTTATGTTCTCCAAAACGGATATCCGTTATCAAAACAGATATCCATTTGGAAAACGGATATCCGTTATCAAAACAGATATTCGTTTTCTTTTTCTCTATTGTTTTCATTGTTTTTTATTTTATTATTTTAGCATTTTTAGTATTTTAGTATTTAGGCATTTTAGCTATAAAATACAATCCAAAATTTAGAAAGACTATATCATATGAAAGGAGAGATTTTGGACAAACTATCAAAATTTATATAGGATTATGATGATATATATATTTGATTTTTATATGATTTACTTATACTAAGGTATCTCATAGTATTTTAAAGGCACTTGTGAATAGATAATTGTCATAAAAAAATTGTAAAAGCAAGTAGTTTTGACCTGTAAATTCTAACAAATCATTGGATTGATGTCATTTATATTTCTAAAGGTGACAAATCAACTTAGCACATCCTCAACATCATAGGATTGATGTCGATAGAGAGAGCAAGATAGAGAGAGGGAGATATCTATAGAGAGGTAGATACAGGAGAGGTAGATGCAGGTTAGGGGTTAGGGATTAGGGCCATTATTTAGGGTTTACGGATTTAGAGAGAGAGAGAGACTACTTTTGACATGCAATCGTAAACCCTAAATAATGCCCCTAAACCCAAGTAACCCTAAATAATTCTTCCAAATCCTAACCCCTAACCCCTAAACCATAAACCCTAAATAATCCCCCTAAGCCCTAAACCCTAAACCTGAGAAAGGGAGTCCTAGTTTTCTTGTTTCCATTTGCTTCGTCGATAAGGGAGAGGGAAAGATAGAGGGGAGAGATAGGATATATAGGAATGATAGGGGAATGATTGGGATGCATGATTAAACCTAACCCCTAACCCCTAACCCCTATTTCCTAACCCCTAAACCCTAAACTTGAGAAACCATAAACCCCTAAATCCTAAACACTAAACCCAAGAAACCCTAAACCTCTATCTCTCTATCTCCCTATCTCACTATCTCCCCATCACTATCATTCCTCTACCTCTCAATCTCTCTCCCTATGCTTTAGCCATGTCCCTCACTCTATATCTCCCTATTGGTCCTCTCTCTCTAAACACTAAACCCTAAACCTCTAAACCTTAACCCCTAAACCCTAAATGCGAGCAACCCTAAACCGTATCTCCTATCTCTCCCTTATCTCCCTATCTCTATCGTCCTTCTACCTCTCAATCCTTCTCCCTATTTCTCTAGACATATCGCTCACTCTCTATCACCCTATCTCTCCCCTTTGTCACCTCTATCTCTCCCTATCTGTCTCCTCTCTCTTTCTATCTAGCTATCTCCAAAACTGAGAAACCCTAAATCTAGGTACACCCTAAATCCAATCAACTCTAAACCTATATCTCCCTATCTCTCCCCTATCTCCCTATCTCTATCATCCCTCTACCTCTCTTGATCTCTCTCCCTATGTCCCTGGCCATGTGCCTCACTCTCTATCTCCTTATCTCTCTCTGTCTCCTCTCTCTATCTCCCTATAATTCCTCTCTCTATAAACCCTAAATCCAAAACCCTAAACCTCTAAACCTAACCCCTAACCCCTAAACAATTTAAATCCTAAACCCTAAATAATGCCCCTAAACCCTAACCCCTGACCCCTAAACCTAAGAAACCCTAAACCCCTAAACCTTAAACCCCAAACCCCTAAACCCTAAACCCAAGTAACCCTAAACCACTATCTCCCTATCTCTCCCCTATCTCCCTACCACCTTTGTCCCTCTACCTCTCCATCTCTCTCCCTATGTCTCTAGCCATGTCCCTCACTCTCTATCTCCCTATCTCTCCCCTCAGACTCCTCTATATCTCCCTATCATTTCTCTCTCTCTCTATAAACCCTAAATCCAAAACCCTAAACCTCTAAACCTAACCCCTAACCCCTAAACAATAAATCCTAAACCCTAAATTATAATGCCCCTAAACCCTAACCCCTAACCCCTAAACCCTAAACCTGAGAAACCCTAAACCCCAAACCCCTAAACCCTAAACCAAAGTAACCATAAACCACTATCTCCCTATCTCTCCCCTATCTCCCTATCACCTTTGTCCCTCTACCTCTCAATCTCTCTCCCTATGTCTCTTGCCATGTCCCTCACTCTTTATATCCCTATCTCTCCCCTCAGACTCCTCTATATCTCCCTATTGGTCCTTTATCTCTCTCTAAACCTTAACCCCTAACCCCTAAACCATAAACCCTAAACCCTAAATAATGCCCCTAAACCCAAGCAACCCTAAACCTCTATCTCTCTATCTCTATCATCCCTCTATCTCTCAATCTCTCTCTCTCTCTCTCTATGTCTTTGCACATGTCTCTCACTCTCTATCTCCTATCTCTCCCCTTTATCTCCGCTATCTCTCCCAAACTCTATCAGTCCCCTCTCTCTATCTCTCTTTAAACTGTAAACCATAAACCCCTAAACCCGAGCAACCCTAAACCTCTAAACCCTAAATAATTCCCCTAACCAACATCTAAACCACTTCTCTGTATAGGTGCAACTAATACCACTTTTTCATTGTTTTCCACATCTAATTATATTCTTTTCCATTTTCCAAGTCCTACATGTGTCCAAGTTGTATTGTTTGTCAAGTTTTTAGTCTAATTGTTAGTCCCAGCTCTCATGGTTATTAAAATGTTAGTATATTATAATTAGATTTATCCTTCAGTAACATTAATTTACACATTGTTGCACAAACAACCACACTGAAACATAACCTTACATAATTAAGGTTAACCTTTTAAAAGGTTCTTTCATAAATGGCGAGCTTAACAGATCCAACTAGTTCAATGTTCTTATAGTCCATGCTTACCCTTCCAAGAGAGTTCATGCCATGTTAACTTTGCATTATGTCCTAACATATCACATGAAGGACATCATCATCACAAGGAATAACAATGTCATGAAGGATTAACGAAGGTGTAGCTTCACCACATAAAGTATCATTCATAATTTTATCACTAGAGGGTAAGGGTATATCATGTGTATCCTTCTCAAACCATGTATCATGAATCAAATCATATGAAGGATTGCATAAAGCAATTTAGGGCATGAAATCCAAAATGCCCCAAAACACAACCCCTGCTGCCCCACCATTCCTATCCCCGAAATATTGGAACATAGTCTAGAAAAGTGATTATTTCACCTGATGAACAAAATTGAATATTTTATTATTGATTATTTGAGTAATTCATTAGTGATGATTCTTAGTGTTTAACAAATCCTTATGGATCAATGTGTAAAGAAGCTACCAATATTAATTTGCCCTCCTCCTTCACTAGAAACAGTCTTTAAGGAGGTTCATATATTGATGGGAGATCCAAGATTTAAGAGGTGTATTTTCCAAAATCTCTCCTTTCATATGATACAGTCTTTCTAAAATTTGGATTGTATTTTATAGCTAAAATGCCTAAATACTAAAATGCTAAAAATGCTAAAATAATAAAATAAAAAACAATGAAAACAATAGAGAAAAAGAAAACGGATATCCGTTTTGGTTTGGTATCCAAACCAAAACAGATATCCGTTTCAAAGTCAAACTTTGCCAAGTCGCGAATTTAGCTAAGTAAAAACGCAATTTTTTTCATATTGCCACTGTTTGGCCCATGATGATCCTACACATACCCAAAACGTATATTATCATATTACATTTCATCAACTCCCAACAACAACCTCCATCACAACACCAATACTAAACAACATAATAATACTCAAATAAAAATTCATCAATCTTGTCAAATTAAATATACAAACAATAATAGAACATATTTCTTTTAAAATTCAGTTGCATACACCCATTTAAATCATAAAATCTATATAAAACAAAAATACAATTGATTATTCTTACCTTGGCTATCCAAGTTAGGCTCATCCCATAAAACTATCCCAAACTTCTCTTTTTCTTCCTCCAACAACTCACAACAACAAGAAAATACCATTCTTTCCATTGGAATCTGTAATATCATCATTACTTATCCTAAAAGCATATTTATATCATCTAAATATTACTGAAAATTAAATTTATTACAACATATTCTTTTATAACAACTTTTAACATTTAAACATCACAGATATCAATTCCATACATCATGTATACTTTCAATAGGATTGGGATGATTAGTGCCAAATAGAATCATAATACCATAGAATAGATCTTGCACAATATACATTCCCCAAGCCATCTACTCCCCTCTACAACCTGCTAGGGACCTCTCTTGGGAATGAAAATCTACACAATTCACATTACTTCACACAAGCTAGCAACAATAAATACTGATAAAGCCTCAAAATAAAAAAAGTTTATTATTATGGCTGAGGGTTTTGGCAGATTTCTTAAGTCATGGGTTTCTTAGGGTAGGATTCAAGATTGGTTTTGGGGCAATGGGCTTCCTTGGCTCTCTCATCTTCAATTTGTGGATGACACTTCTCTTATGGGGAGGGCTCGTCTTCAGGAGGCTATTTCTTTTAGGCAATCTTTGGATATTTATCTTGTTGCTTCGGGTCAGAAAGTCAATGAGCACAAGTCTTCTATTTTCTTCTTTAATACTCCTCAAGCTATTCAACAACAGATTGCTAATATTTTGAGGTTTCAGATTGGGTCTCTCCCCTTTGTCTATATGGAAATTCCTCTTGCTGTTGGTAGGCAGCCTAGGTCTTCTTGAAAAAATTTGCTTGATAGGTTGCATAGTAAAGTCAATCATTGGACTCATCGTTGGCTTTCTACTGCTGCTAGAGTGACTCTTCTGAAGTCTGTTAGCCAGGCTCTCCCTATTTACAAGAGTTTTGTTCAGGTGGCTCCTTGGTATTTTCTAAGGGAATTTGATGCTCTCTCACGACAATTTCTTTGGAGTGGTAACTTGCAGTCGGCTAAGTGGAGTCTTGTTAAGTGGGATATGGTGTGTAGGCCATAGAAACAGGGGGCCTTGGATTGTGTTCTGCTGTTTTGAATGGGCAAGCTCTTGCAGCTAAGTTATTTTAGTGGTGGTGTACTAGTCAGCATCAACTTTGGGCCCATATTCTTACCCACAAGTATCTTAACGATGTTAACTCTTATGATGTTCCCCGTTTCCCTTTGGAAGGAAGGAGATCTATGATTTGGAATACCCTCAAATCGGGATCTTAGTTGGTTAAGAAGGGGCTTTTTTGGATATGTCATACAGGCTCTTAGGCTCTTTTTTGGTCAGATTCTTGGGATGGTCATCCTCCTATTCTTTCTATTTACCCTCACCTCTAGTCTCTTTGTGATCATTTTACAGCTGCTGGTTGGAATAAGGTTAAGCATTATAAGTCTGGTTGGAATATTGGTCTGGCTGCTACTCTTAGATGGAAGCACTCCTTGGATTGGCTGCCAGGAGGATTAGAGGAGGATAGGCGGGAGTTGGCCCAAATTCTTGATTCACATGAATGCAATTCCATGGTAGGGTAGAATGTTTTAGCTTGGAGTAATAGGGATTTATCTAGTAAGTACTCTGTTTCAGCAGGTTATGGGGAGTTGGTTCCACAGGTGGTTGGGGACATTGAGGTTCCTTGGTGGAAGCATGTGTGGAACAAATTTTCTTGGCCCAAGTGCAATTTTTTTATGTGGTTGGTGGTCCAAAACTGATGTCTTACTTGGGATAACTTGTGCAAGAGAGGGTTCCAGGGACACTCATTGTGTGTTTTATGCTGTAATTGTGAAAAGAGTGTTTCTCATCTCTTCTTCCAATGTTCCTTTTCTAGGAGGCTTTGGTACCTTTGGTGGGCTGTGTGGAACCAAGCTTGCTGGCATGCCTATGTTTAGGGGAAAATTGGATTTGTTAATGTTTTAGTTTTTAGATGTTCAAAATCTGCCTCTCTGCTAAACATTGAAGGATCTAGGGTCGAGTAGCGAGCACTATCATACCCTAGGTCACTTTCAGATGTAGGGAAATTTGGATTAGGGAATTTAATTATTAATTTTCCTTCTCTTATGCCCAATTAACCATCAAAACCCTAATAATGCAAATACAACAACAAATTGATGAAAGATGGAAAAAGCTCTTAAAGATGGGAGTAAAATATCAAATCATAGAATACCTATTTTTGGGGATCTGAGGCGGAATAGTCAGGGACACTGGAGCGAGCGCCCAAGTCCAAGGTACAGGTTTCTTCGCAGAATCTGGATCTCCTTCCGACACTGATCAGCCCTGTAACTTCTGTTTCCTGAAATCTATCTTCGGAGGACACTAGAGCGAGTGTCCAAGTCTTGGAAGTACTCCTGTATCCTTCTTTTCTCTAGATCCTGAATCCTTGATGTCTTCCAATCCTTCCTTCAACTCCACTTTTCCCAAATATGACACCTATAACCTGCAATCACAAGACTTGGTTTGGGGGTTGTGGTGTTTAAAGGCTTGCCTCAATCAAGCCCTGGAGGATACTTAAGTCTCCGAACAATGTTGTCAGATAAAGAGTGCGTGCCCTTGTGAAGCAGAGGCAAAAACCAAAAGAAATCAATAATGAAAACACAATATTATGTTACCTTGTAGTGAAGCTCTCATGGAGGAAGAGACTCTTCATGCCATGAGAAAATTGATGCTCAAATCTGCAAATATCAACACACAAAACATACAAGTCTGCTCTTGCAACACAATAGAAGCCTTGAATCACCTTGAGAGTGCTTGAACCTCACAATTGCTGTCTAGTTTACAAATGAATGCCTAAGCATGTTTATATATGCATCTACAAACACTCCCGCCAAGGTTTTTGAAATTCAAACTTACCGTGTCGGCAAAGGGACTTAATAATGGTCACTAACCGACACCCAGAAATTAGGGCTGCCCCAAAATAGGGCAGGATAGGGCGCAGGTGCCCAAGTCCTTCCCCCTATTTTAGGCAGGGTACAACTCAAGGGGTCCACCTAGGTCCAATTTACCATGGAACCTAGGTCTCATTCCATCGGGGTGTCAAAATATGAACTAAAATGTCCTAAATGCACGCTAAAGACCCGGGAGCTAAACCTTATGAGGGAAAAGCCCCCAAGGGGACATTTTTTGATGTTACATTTAGCCCCCATTTTAATTTATGTATAAATGCGAGGCCAATACATGCATTAAAGTAAGGTCACAAACACAACAAACACATCAAACACAGAGAAGACACACCAATTGCATGGAAAACAATAACAAGCACGCAAAACATGGAGAAGACAGTTACAGTCACGCATAACACGGAGAATACAGTCAATGCATAGAAGATACATTAATGCATGGAAGATAAAAATGATATCTTTTCTTTTCTTTTTCTCATATATATGAAATGCAAATGTAAGTATTGGAAAGTAAACAAACCTCCCATAATATAGGATGCACTACCCTAGGGCGTTGGTCTATGTATATATGGGGCAACACACATGCAAGACACACAAAACCTCCCACAATGCAGGAAGCACTACTCAAGGGCGCTGGTCTCTGCATATGGGGCAACAAACATGCCACACAAAACAAGCATGCCAAAACACACACACTTTGAAGACATGGAGAAAACACGGTAGAAAAGCGATGGAGTGTACCTATTTCTAGGTCCAACACCATCTCAGGCACATTACAGACACACACCGATGATTGGTCTTCGCCACAACAATCACCAAAAACATGTTTAAGGGTTGAGTTAGTCACAGAACCGCTCCCTGCCTCTGTAGAGGACTTTTAAAAATGACAGGATGATGCAATCTGCTCTGAGAAATACACCATCCCCGCCTCTGCAGAGGGATTAAGAAAAAGGATATGCTCAATATACCGCCTTCGCAGAGGGCTTACATGATTGATTGATTGATTACAAACAAACTCAAGATGAACGATGCACTAATCTGGGGCGCAAGTCTCTGCATCTGAGGTCAAACACATTGCTAAAATCTATAACAGAAAACTTACCTTATATGCCCCCACCTTAAGGTGGTTGATATCAATTATCGATATCAAGCATGTTAAGGTAGGAAGAAAACACACAAGGGAACACTGACTTTTGCAAAGCCCATGCCCCTGGGAGGTGACATGTACTTTACGATCACCAAATGTTCCCACAAACACATCCCTGCAAGAAACATGTTAGTGTCTACAACATCATGATAAACAACAACATCAATGCATATGATTGACCACACAAAGAGCCAATGTTATACAACGAATTCAGAGTTCGAGGATAACTATAGGGCTATGTCATGAAGCTCTCTGAATCGAGTACCGCCAAGGCATTCAAAGACTAACAAAGGTGCATAGAGCAACAATATTGTTAAGGTTTGTAAATGTGACAAAACATCATCAAATTCACTACATGGAAAGCACGAGTGCTTCCACTAGCCAAGCGTTGGATAAGATATACAACCCCATTGTCATATTAAGAACTAAGTCCATTTTTTGATTGCTCTCGAAAGGGACACTAGGTCCGCATCGGTGTAAATGTTTGTTGTCATCCGCCTGCTAGGTGGAAACACTAGAGGAAGGGAAACAATAAATAAAAGAGGAGAAACAAGTGTCTTAGGGATAGTCACGTAGGAGGGTGCCCCCAAGTCACCAACCACGACACTATGTCCGCAAGACACAACACACAACAATGAAATCAAAGAGAGGCAATTTAGAAGAATGATGATACAAATAGAAGAAGGTCACAATAGAGGTGGTCTCCTGGTATCCCGAACCTTACGGGAGAATCCGAGGTCATCCCAAGAGGCCGAAACAACATATAACACATCACGGGGGAAGCACAACACAAGAGAGATAAGGGGGTAGAGATACTTACCTGTAGGACCCCTGTCGGGCTAGAGGTTGTCTATAGGCAAATCATCGTCATCATCTTCCCACTTCCTAATGATGGAGGATAGTGGGACATATGGTACCATAGCGAAATTCATATCTTGTTCATCATGTTGGTCATTGTTAGGATCGTTGTTGTTTGTTTGAATGTTGGGATCAATGTTTTCTTGTTGAGAGGCAAGGTTTATAGCATATTCTTGTCTTCTTTTTCTTCTTTCTCTTGCTTTTCTGTTTCTCTTTCTTCGACCACTTATCTCTTGTAAGACAAGGCCTTGCTCTTTCATGGGTTGTTGCAAATTAGAAGATGAAGCACCAGGATCAAACCTCATTTGTCACGGTGGAATATTTTGTTGTTGACAATGATCTCCTGATCCTTGTAAGGATTTCAGAGGAGGAACCTCAACATAGGGACCTTGTTCTTTCGGTCTAAAGTTTTCTTCACATGCGGGTTGTTTCTCTTTTGTCATTTCTTGTATAGGAGGACTAGGTGCTGGATGTAATATTTTTGCTTTGTAATTTCAATAGCTCAAAAATGTGAAGTCTGTTTGTAGCTCTAATATGTCATTGTTTTTGTTGCAAAAGTAATCCAATGTGAATTGTTGTGTAGTTGAAGGTTTGTATGTATTTCAATGAATGACATGCACTTGTCCATTCAAAGGAAATTTAACACATTTATAAATAGTTGAAGGGACTGCTTTCATAACCTTTAACCAAGGGATTCCAAGTTTTATGTCGAATGTATCAGAATCGGGGGTAATATCAAACCATTGTTCAACATGTTTCTCAAATATAGTTACTAACAATGAAATCTTACCCAATGGTTTCTTTAAGGTTCCCGTATGTGTCTTAATCATCAAGTTCAAAGGGTTATAAGGACCTTGTATAAATTGATTCGAAAAGAGGAATTTTTCAGTGGCAACATTAGTCATGCAATTAGGATCAATAAGAGTTCCCTCCACGTTGTTTCCATTATTTTCACAGTGATGTAAAGAGGTCCTTCAGAATCACCGATTGTTCTATCATGAGGTGTAAAGACAATTTCAGGCTCAGGTGCTTTTCTTTTCATGTAAAGTCTAGGAGGGAACCTATTATTGTTATTGTGATTAGAGGCCATGTTTATATGATCAAATTAATGCCAAATCATATTTTGAAATCTTTGCAAAATTGGTGCAAAAGACGAGCAAAAATAGCCCAGAATGCTTGATTTTTTGATACTTTTTCAATGCAAATGAATGAACTGAAGGGTGTTATAAGGATTTCAGTTAAGGGAAGCAAGTTATATGCCTGATATTTGTCTAAAATAGTAATAAGATCACTCTCAACACACTCTTGATGTGAGTTCAAGTTGATGCCAAGTCAAAATATAGTGAAAATATGTCAAAATAGGCACTTTTGTCACCAAAACTCAATGCAAGAGAGCATAAAAAAGGGTGTTGTGAGGAAAATGATGATTAAAAGCAAATAATATCAGTAATAACAGCCACTTGGTGCCAAAATACCCAACACAACATGCTTTTAGTGCCACTTAAGGTCAAACCCCATTGAAAATATAGCAAAAATAGTCTATTTTTCATGGTTTTTCAACTCCAAGACCTAGCAAAAAGGTGTTGTGAGGAATTTTAGGAGGTGCAGAAAATAATAGCAATTATATCAGTCACCTCAATCCATAAAATGGATCACAACACACTTGGAGTGCAAACTAGGTCAAACCCTAGGGCAAAAATAATCAAAAAATATCAGTAATAACAGCCACTTGGTGCCAAAATACCCAACACAACATGCTTTTAGTGCCACTTAAGGTCAAACCCTATTGAAAATATAGCAAAAATAGTCTATTTTTCACGGTTTTTCAACTCCAAGACCTAGCAAAAAGGTGTTGTGAGGAATTTTAGGAGGTGCAGAAAATAATAGCAATTATATCAGTCACCTCAATCCATAAAATGGATCACAACACACTTGGAGTGCAAACTAGGTCAAACCCTAGGGCAAAAATAATCAAAAAATGTAGTTTTTCACCAAATTTTCACTACAAGAGCCCGTTAAAAGGGCGTTGTGAATATTTTTATGAGGGGAATCAAATTATTACCCTGATAACAGAAAAATAATGCCAAAATATCTTTCACAACACACCTATGGTGCAAGTTTATGAAGTCGATAAGGCCAAATTTAGTGAAACTTGTTGTTTTTGAAGCCCTAGGTTTGAGATCTTGGGACAAAATACTATGCGAATGTTTTGAAGTCTAATTTTTGATGGAACTTACATACTTTTAGATCTGAAAATGATTTTCAAGCTTAAACATGCAAAATACCCATGCAAATTTAATGAAAATGCATCAAAATTGCTAGCTTTTGTTGAACTTTTCTATGCAAAAATGTGAATATTTTAAATCTAAATACAAATTCACACTAGAATGCAAGACTACAGTCAAATGTCAATTTGAATGAGCCTCTAAAATTAGTAGAAAAATCTGATAAAAGATTTTGCCTACTAACCCTAGTTTTTGGAATTACTAAGTTATATAAAATTGTCAAAATTTCTACAAAACCCTAGCAATTAAATGATGAAAATGCAAAGCAAGATTTTGAATTTTTGAATTTTTTTGTTGTTTATATCAGATCTGATGCAAAAATCATGAATTAGGAAAATTTAGGAAGAATCGATGCAATTTAGTAAGCCCAACAATGCAATTTTTTTGTATTTTCTAAAATTTTTATTTTTTTTGAATTTTGCTCAAGGCATAAAGTGAATGACTAAATGAATGAATGAAATCAATCCAAATCTGAAGACAAATGCTCAACAAGTTGCAATTTAAGTCCAAAAACACGGGTTCACCAAAATGTTTAGGTGAAAATTGGATTTGTTAATGTTTTAGTTTTTAGATGTTCAAAATCTGCCTCTCCGCTAAACATTGAAGGATCTAGGGTCGAGTGGCGACCACTATCATACCCTAGGTAACTTTCAGATGTAGGGAAATTTGGATTAGGGAATTTAATTATTAATTTTCCTTCTTTTATGCCCAATTAACCATTAAAACCCTAATTATGCAAATACAAAAATAAATTGACGAAAGATAGAAAAAGCTCTTACAGACGGGAGTAAAATATCAAATCACATAATACCTATTTTCACGGATCTGAGGTGGAATAGTCAGGGACACTAGAGTGGGTGCCCAAGTCTAAGGTACAGGTTTCTTCACAGGATCCGGATCTCCTTCCGACACTGATCAACCTCGTAACTTCTATTTCTTGAAATCTATCTACGAAGGACACTAGAGTGAGCGCCCAAGTCCTAGAAGTGCTCCTATGACCTTCTTTTCTCTATATCCTGAATCCTTGATGTTTACCAATCCTTCCTACAACTCCACTTTTCCCAAATGCAACACCTATAACCTGCAATCACAAGACTTGGTTTGGGGGTTGTGGTGTTTAGAGGCTTGCGTCAGTCAAGCCCTGGAGGATACTTAAGTCTCTGAACACTGTTGTCAGACAAAGAGTGCATGCCCTTGTGAGGTAGAGGCAAAAACCATAAGGAATAAATGATGAAAACACAATATTATGTCACCTTGTAGTGAAGCTCTTATGGAGGAAGAGACTCTTCATGCCATGAGGAAATTGATGCTCAAATCTACAAATATCAACACACAAAACATACAAGTCTGCTCTTGCAACACAATAGAAGCCTTGAATCACCTTATGAGTGAATGAAACTCACAATTGCTATCTAGTTTACAAATGAATGCCTAAGCATGTTTATATATGCATCTACAAACACTCCTGCCAAGGTTTTCAAAATTCAAACTTACCATGTCGGCAAAGGGACCTAATAACGGTCACTAACCGACACCCAGAAATTAGGGCTGCCCCAAAATAGGGTAGGACTAGGGAGTAGGCGCCCAAGTCCTCCCCCCCTATTTTGGGTAGAGTACAACTCAAGGGGTTTACCTAGGTCCAATTTACCGTGGAACCTGGGTCTCATTCCATTGGGGTGTCAAAATATGAACTAAAATATCCTAAATGCACACTAAAGACCCGAGAGCTAAACCTTATGAGGGAAAAGCCCCCAAGGGGACATTTTATGACATTACAGTCTCTTCTTTGGCAAAGTTCTTTGCCTGGTGGGAGAAGGCCCCTATTAAGACCTCTTTTCTTCAAGTTTCTTGGGCTCTTGGTCTGACTTTTATTATATGGTATATTTGACTGGAGAGGAATCACATGATTTTTCAAGATGTGAAGTTGATTGTCCAACATTTGTGGTGGAAGATTCTTCATTCGTTGGGAGAAACTATTTCAGCTAAGTGTGACATGGTTGAGGGTGTGGATCTTGAAGAGGTTGCCTATTGCACTCATCTTAATCTTCCTCTTCAGAGGGGTGCTCCTCAGAGTGCTGGACAGATGATGTGAAATAGATGTCAACATCCTCTTCGGAAGATAAATAGGGAGGGGCGTTGGTGTGTTCCTCCTCAGGGTGTGTTGAAAATCAATACGGATGGTTCTTCTCATGGAAATCCTGGCCATGCTAGTATTGGAGGTGTTGGGCGGACTAGTTCTAGTACTGTGGAGTTTATTTTTTCTATTTATAAGGGTTGGTATACTAACAATGTGATGGAGGCTCTTTCCATTTTATATGATGTGGAGCGTGGTTGTGCTCTTGGGTGGAGACAGATCATTTGTGAGTCAGATTCTCAGGTGGTGGTGACTTTGCTGAAGAGATAATAGTTAGAGGATGTCAGTTGGCATTTGGCTGTTATTATAAAACAAATTCTTAATCTATGTGCTTCCTTGGATTCTATTTCTTTTTGTCACATTCCCCGTGAATGGAATGGGGTTGCAGATTGTTTGGCTAAATGGGCTTCTGATCATTTGCAGGATTGGAATATTGGGGAAAGGGGCCAATTACCCCCAGATTTGGCTCAAAAGTTAGATCAATTAGTGGAGATAGACAGGAATGTGTAATGCTCTTGCTTTGTATTGCTCCATTTTGGATTGAATAAAATTTTACCCCTTTTTTAGTTAAAAAAACAATTAGATAAGGGAAAAACAAGAGTTCAATTCAAAACACAAAAACCTTAATAAAATAGTCCTTGAGGTAAAAGGAAAATCAAACAAATATATTAAAAAAAATTAAAAATTGCTAGCTCAATTAAGAAAAGAAAATAACCAATTAAAAATTTCAAAAATTGTCACAAAACTTAACATCACAATCACCACGTGACTTCAAATGAGCCACCTAAGGGGAGGAGGGGAATGTGGTGGTCTCAAACCACATGGAGCTCCAACATATTCCACAAAAGGAATTCATCATGAAATTTTATACAATTATAAGCATTCAACAGTTATGAATAATCAAAGTTTAGAAAACTCCTTTTTTTCACAAATGTTTCTCCCTTAACACAACAGTAGCTCCCATCACAAACACAATAACTCCCATAAAATAATAACTCCCAACATCATTATCTACAACACCAATACTAACACCATGAATATCCCCAAAGGGGTATAACACAACAATAGCTCCCATAGAGCACATGTAATACACAACTCCCAATAATTAAATTTATAGAAACTTACAATTCCAAGAATACTTCCATGAACATATTTGTATATACTAGACATCCATTCCATAACGTTAATTAATCAAAATTTACCTCTACTTACCATGATGAGACCCAAATTGAGTTTACACTACCAATACTTTTACCCCAAAGCTCCGAAGTGTTGCAAACTGGTGCTCTGATATCTATGTAATGCCTACCCATAAAAATATCAGTAAATAGCAATAAATAATTAAAGTTAGTAAGAAATAATGAAAATATAATACGATGATAGAAGATTATTCACTTGATCTAACTTAATAAAAATTCAATTTTTGATTAAACATAAGTTTAATATCATTCATTGTAAATGAAAATTTAAGATACAATCACTTCTTTTACAATTACAATCAATTATAATAGATGTCATTTCATCATCCACTCGCAAAGTAGGAAAAATTACTTCCTTTGCTTTAGCATCTAGCATGAATATCATACCCGAATCTGCACACTCAATGTAAACATTATTTTTGCAAGGTTGATACATATACAAAGCTAATATCAATGTACAAGATAAAGAGTCTAAGGCCCTAAGGGGCCAACCTAATGTCTTGGGGGCTCATGATGGCCTTACCTACATACGCGTAGCACAGAGACTTCGTAGTTTGGGGACTAAACTTGTAACCATAAAATGGTTTCATATAATAAAGATAATAGACAACCAAATAAATAGATACCCTTGTCAAACCAAGTGTGAAGGGTTGACAAACATTCTTAATCCACAACTAGACATCTTCTTAAATAAAAATCTTTAATTTTATAATCTACTAAAAAATAAAAGTAATGTCTTCAACCTCAATCTATAAAAGATAAGTTAGAAACATATTACTTATACCTTCTGCAACCATAATCGACAATTTGACACTATCTCAATTAAGGCTTGCAACACTATGCATCCTTAAAACAAGATAAAACTATCAATGATAATTACAGGGTATAAGATAACTACAAACTTAAGTTTATTAACTTCGTTGATCAAAATATTTACTCCAACACTTTATCATATTGCTATAAATTAAAGCATAGGGAAGTACAAAACACGAATGGTCTAAACCGTTAATCAAAATCTATCATAAAAAAAGAAAACAAGAAATATAATCCATAAACTCAATTGGAACATCTCCAAAACATATACAGTATAAAAAAAAGACAATTTCATTCCTAAAAGATTGAATAATAAGATTTCCTAGCATAGCTATTGCTTCCTCAAATGTCGACTAAAACTAAATCATGCAAATATAAAGTTAACATTAGATAATGAAAGTATTTAGCTATTCAATATGAATACATGCAATTTCCAATTATGACAACAATGATAAACATTCAAGTAAAATACACCAATTCGGAGGACAAGTTCTAATCTTTGAAAATCCGTAACAAAGGCAGAGTGACAGGCATCATGATGAAACAGATTAAGTCCTGATAGTCATGCTCTCTATGTTCACACAACAATGTTAATGTGGCTACGACCTAAAATGTTGATTGCAATTTCTAGGTGAACTAAGGGAAGTCTTCACAGTCATCTAAGCTAGATGATACGTTCCAAGGTATATGTTAAGATTTACTAAGCACAAGTATATAAAAGATGTTGTCCAAGGGGCTAAGATCAAATGGTTAAAACATTAGGTTCTAATGCAAATGTCAATGAAGATACTAAAATATATAGATAATTTGATAAGGTACATAAAGTAATCTATTTAATAAAACCCCAAGATAACCATGAAAGCATAGAGGGCAAAAGAGATCCAAGCAACATAGCCACAATTAGGGCCAAACAAAACATAAGTTACACAAAAGATGTCCATATACCCAAGCATATGCCTATTCGATACACAAAATACAACTCAACCAAGCAATATACTTATGAATGCAAATCAATGACATTTAATATCTATAATGTAAAATGCCTGTTTATCTCATTATGATAGCTTAACATTCTACAAGATGGATAAAACAATATTCAATAAATAAATATCATACTAACATTAGTTCAGGCAACAACATTTATTAAATAGTATTCCAAGAAGGTTACTCCATATTCAACATGTTCCCTAACCCACTCACAGGTAAGTGATTTAAGAATCAATGGTTATTACTTCATAAATTCTCACATCTAGAACTTTTACTTGGGATCCAATAAAATTAATTCATTATCCAATACTCTTAAATGATGATATCAATCATTTAATTTACAAACTTGCATCATATATTTCAATTCATGACTGTTACTTTGCTGATTGTAGCAGAAAGGGTAGCGTCTTAAAAAAAATCATAAATTTCAATTCCCTTGGCCAAAATTAAAAGTTCAATATGTTCTAGAAAGGTGGAATAACAAGGAATAAAACCCACAAAGCATTTAGCATGATTCCATAGCACATGTGAGCAATTTTTTCTGCAAAATAACTCTCCATTTCACTTAGAACAATACTTGACACAAGACTATCTTTATATTTGTAAATACCTTCAAGGATATTCTAGTTATGACAAATATTTTAAATGAATTTTATCTTTTCCCAACTTGTAGTAGCAGCAAATATAGACACATACTATTTGTGCAATAAGTGTTAACTTCTCTAAAAAATGCTTGAAAACAATACAACTCTGGCAGAGTTTATCAGCTAGATACAATCCTCCAATTTTCATATATTATTACCCACCTTAGGAATTGATCTGACAGAGATTCAGAAGCATTAGGGTGAAATTTGTTCAGGCAACTATATTCTAGTTTTTCAGTATTTTTTTCTAGTTTTGTCTACATCCTAGTAATTGGCATTTTTGGAGGCCTTTGGAGTGGAATTTGGGGTCAAGACTTTCTCCGGTTGCTTTTGAGCGGTAGCTGTAGGCAGGGCTCAACACAACTCAATCTAGCTCTTCAGGAGATCTTTCCAACGAGTTTGAAATGTCTAGATTTTGACTAGTTGGCTAGAAGTTATGACCCTGCCTAGTGGGGTCCAAAATTTACTAGTTTTTTTGAAATTTTGAAAATTTTGAAAATTTGAATTTTAGTAGTTTTGGCACCTTCCAACTATCCATTTCAAATTCTATGGATAAGGTGACCTTTCACATTATTGCTCATTGTATATATTCAACTTTTGATGCAATAAGAAATCTTCTTTGGTTGCCTGCAACTTCTTACAAGTTTTGCACATTGAGCATTTTGTTTATTTTAACAATACCACAGGCCTAGCGCTAGGTATTGTTATCTGAATTCTCCATTAAAATTTAGATCAGTGGTATCAGAGTGGTTCGCTCCTATATGTCACATCGTACATGGTCTGGTTATGCAAGGTTGGGATTGCAGACAAAAGACCCTTCAGATTACCTATCCTTGAGACACACACAACCGAAGATGGGAGAACAAAGAGATGGATCTGACCCTTTCAAGGAGATGGTACAAGAAGCTTTGGCAAAGCAATGTGAGGATATGGTGATTGAATTCTCTTGAATTCTCCAACAAAATCATCAACCAGAAGGTGCAGCTAGAGTGCCATTTCATGGTCACACCCCATTCAAGGTATAAGTAAATTTTGACATTCCAAATTTTGAAGGAAAAATTAATTTAGATGCTGTTGATGATTGGCTATCAAATTAGAGAAATATTTTTCTGTAAACCACTTTACACATGTTGAAAAAATAACTTTTGCACTCCTCAAAGCTGAGGAACATGTGAAATAATCTTAGGAAAATAGACTACTAGCCAGGGATGATGGCCTTGACAGCGAAGGATTTGAAACGTTGGAGGATGACAATCCCACATGGGAAGAATTTGCGGAATACATCAAGGAGGAATACTACCTTGAAAATTCATATGAGGAGTACATACAGTGGCAATTACTTCGACAAAAGAAGGACCAATCTGTTCAAGATTATACAAATACATTTCATGCACTTTCTATAAAATTGGGAATCCGTGACACAGAAAAGCATTGGGTATTGAAGTATCGCAGTGGGCTTCATCGGTATATCTAGACAGAAATGGATTTCTTAGATATTGAGACCTTGGGTACCACCTTCAAATATGTAATAAAAAAAGAGGAGAAATTCAAACAAAAGGGGAAGAAAGATTATCCCTCAAACAATAAATTCAAGGGTGAAGGTGGTAACAAATTTGGTGGGCAACAGAAAACCAAGGACTTTTCCTCATAGACCTCATCAACAACAAATAAGGGTAAGCAGAAGATGTGGTGTGAATTCCATAAGAGCCCTGCTCATAACACTAAAGACTGCCGTGCCACAAAGACTTTGTTGGCAGAAATCTGTTAAGGAGAGACGGAACAGGAGTCGCTGCCTTCAAATCCTTGTGAACAAAATGAGGGTGAACAAATCATTGAGGCTGATCCACATGCCATAGTTGCCACTGCCAAAGTCATGCCCCGTGAAGATGATGAATGCTTGTTCCACTCATAGATGTGGGTAAACGTAAAGGTTCTTCATTTCATTGTGGATAGTGGAAGCCAAAAGAATTTGATCTCTGCTAAAACTGTGAAAAGATTGAATCTACAGACAACATGACATCCATAGCCATATCATATGGGATGGGTAAGTTAGGGATAAGACATTTTGGTGAATAAACAATGTTGCTTACCTTATTCTATCAAGCCATTCAAAGATGAAGTAATATGTGATGTGGCACCTTTGGATGTATGCGATGTATTGTTGGGGCACCCATACATGTACAAGCACCATGGAGTCTATGAGTTAAGGCCATGCAGCGTTACCATCAAGTTGGGAGAAAAAAGGTATTGAATACCTGAGGTAAGTCCTGCAGAACCAGTATCTTTGATTACTGTAAAACAATGTAAGCGTTTGATTGCTCACACTGGAAAATTTGTCCTACTAATGGTTCGACTTGAGGAGGCAAGGTTCGTTGTTTCCAGCAGTCATACCAAAGTGTCCACTACCACAACTAAACAAAAATAGATGGAGAAAATATTGTCAACATATTAGGATGTATTTAATTCACCAATAGGGGTACCACTACACTGCCAAGTCAAGCATCGAATTGATTTAATTCCAGGGACACCGTTACCAAATGGACCACTGTATAGAAGGTCAGTTTTGGAGAATAAAGAAATCAAGCAATAGATTCACGAGTTGATCAAGAAAGGACACTTTCACCCAAGTGTTTCACCATGTGGAACTCCAATTGTTTTGGCCAAAAAGAAGGATGGAACGTGGAGACTTTGTATTGATTATCGGATTCTCAACATGATCACTGTGAAGAACCGATATCCACTCCCTCACATTGATGATTTACTAGACCAACTCAAGGGGCAAAATTTTTCACCAAAATTGACTTGAAATCTGGATATCACCAAGTCCTAGTTGAGCCATCAGATGTGTGGAAGACTGCTTTCAAATCCAAGGAAGAGTTGTTTGAGTGGCTAGTCATGCTTTTTGGCTTGACTAATGCCCCTGCCACATTCATGAGATTGATGGATGATGTCCTCAGACCATTCATTGGTTCTTTTGCTGTCATCTATTTGGATGACATACTCATCTTTAGCAAAACATGGGGTAACCATTTGCAACATGTTCAACAAGTGCTTTCAACCTTGCAACAACACAAGCTATATGCTAATAAAGATAAGTGTTCTTTTGGCATGGAGAGTATTCACTATTTGGGATACATTGTGGATAGAATGGACGTTCGTGTGGACCCTGAAAAGATACATGTTCTCAAAGATTGGCCATCTCCCAAAAGTCTCACAGAACTTCGTAGCTTCTTGGGTGTAGCCAATTTCTATCGGAGATTTGTACTTGTTTTTTCACATTTGGCATGGCCTATGAATCAGGCACCGAGAGGAGGACCAAGGACAAAATTTTTCTAGATAGAGGTACAACGGAAAGCATTCATCGAGTTGAAGAGGAGGCTATGTTCTGAATCAGTACTAGCACTCCCAGATCTGCAACAATCTTTTCAAATTGAAATAGATGCTTCAGACTATGCACTAGGAGCAGTTCTCATGCAACACAGGCATCTAGTTGCCTACCATAGTGAGACTTTCTCTAACATAGTGCATAAGTACCCCACGTATGATAAGGAGTTTTATGCTATTGTGTAAGCCTGCAAACAATGGAAACACTACATTCTGAGAAAGGAGACTATCATTCACATGGATCATAAATCTCTGCAATTTCTACAAACACAAGGAAAGCTACAAAATGATAGGCATCAAAGATGGTCAGCCTACTTGCAACAATTTTATCTCAATATCTACCACAAGAAGGGAGCTACTAACAAAGTTGTAGACTGTTTGAGTAGACCTCTGATCACAACCCTGACAGCAGTATTAGATTCTTGTGGCCACCACACAATAGATTGGCCTTAGTTGTATGGCATAGATCCTAATTTTTCTGAGATCTACAACAATCTAGCAGAGGGAAAACAAGCCACTAATTTCTACTTGAAGGATGGGATTCTCTATCATATGCGACACATATGTGTTCCAACTAAGGAGCGACAAAAGATGATATGGGAGGCACACTACAACCGTGTTATAGGACACTTCGGTGTGGAGAAGACTATTGCTGTACTTCAGAGGTATTTTTATTGGCCCAAATTGGGACATGATGTCATTTTATACATCTGATCTTGTACTTCTTGTGCCATTGCAAAGCTTACCAATCGTAAACAAGGATTGTATACACCTCTTCCAGTCCCTGACCAACCTTGGCATTCAGTTTCAATGGATTTCATGTCTGGACTACCTTCTACCAGATGTGGGCATGATTGTGTATATGTGGTGGTAGATAGGTTTTCAAAAATGGTTGTCATAGTGGCTTGCAAGAAAGGAGTCTTTGCAGAAGAAACTGCCAAGCTTTTCTTTGAGAATGTTTGGGTACACTTTGGATTGCCACAAACAATCATATTTGACAGGGATAGTAGATTTCCTAGCAATTTTTGGTCAGCACTTTGGGCCTTGATGGACACAAAGTTGACAAAATCCACTGCCTTCCATCCCCAAACAGATGGGCAGACTGAGGTGGTGAATCGGATGATCATTCACATTTTGCAGATGTACCATTCCAAACATCCTCGAACTTGGGATGAAATCTTTCCATATGTACAACATAGTTACAATTGAGCACTACATGGTTCCATAGGGCATAATCCATTTGAGGTATGTCTTGGCTACCAACCATGGGCTCCAATTGATGTAGCATTGCCAGCTATATTGACCCATCAACACATTCAAAAAAAGAGGCAGACAGGGCAACTAAGTTTGTGGAGAAGATATGCCATATTCAGTAGCAAGTCCATGAGATACTACAATATAGTAATCAGAAATACAAGGACAGACATGATCAGCATCGTACACCTCATCAGTTTAAGGTTGGGGACAAGGTTTGGCTTCATATTCAGAAAGAAAGACTTTAAGGGCCTCACAAGAAACTCCATCCTATTTGATATGGTCCATACACCATCATCAAACAAGTTGGTGAAAATGCGTTTGAACTCATTCTTCCATCTTTTCTTGGACTACATCCTGTTTTCAATGTTGAATTGTTTCGGCCATATTTTCCACCATTGTTGGACACTTTAGATGTTACAAAGCATATAGTTTGCTTAGAGTTGAATCCAGACACTATTGCCCCTCTCAAGTGTGATCAGATTACTGATGTTGTGGTGAAAACATTGAAGAAACAATTAATTCCTCTCTATCAGGTCGTACAGGTAGGACAACTTCCACATCAAGAAAAATGGTTCATTAAGGACTAGATTGAGAAGAAATTTCCTCATTTGCTGCAATACACAGGTGCAATGGGGCCCATTTCCTCTCAAGGGGGAAGCAATGATCCTGTAGAGATTCAGAAGTATTAGGGTGAAATTTGTTCAGGCAACTATATTCGAGTTTTTTAGTATTTTTTTTCTAGTTTTGTCTACATCCTAGTAATTGGCATTTTTGAAGGCCTTCAAAGTGGAATTTGGGGTCAAGACTTTCTCCGGTTGCTTTTGAGCAGTAGCCATAGGCAAGGCTCAACGCAACTCAATCTAGCTCTTTAGGAGATCTTTCCAACGAGTCTGAAATGTCTAGATTTCGACTAGCTGGCTAGAAGTTATGACCCTGCCTAGTGGGGTCCAAAATTTATTAGTTTTTTGAAATTTTGAAAATTTTGAAAATTTGAATTTTAGTAGTTTTGTCACCTTCCAACTATCGATTTCAAATTCTATGGATAAGGTGACCTTTCAAATTCTTACTCATTGTATATATTCAACTTTTGATGCAATAAGAAATCCTCTTTGGTTGCCTGCAACTTCTTACAAGTTCTGCACATTGAGCATTTTGTTTATTTTTACAATACCACAGGCCTAGCGCTAGGTATTGTTATCTAAATTCTCCATTAAAATTCAGATCAGGAATCTTACAGTTTGTAAGAATGCATCTCTCATCAAGTCATTTTCATTTGTCTTGTGGTATTAGATATACACCGAATCACCACATATACTTTCATAAATTCATATAAAAAAGCCACAATCTAAAGCCATATTTTGTAAAGGCATTCATTAAAAATTATTAATTATCCAATAAGACCTTGGGTGTGAATTCATTGCAAGTCCTCTTATTTGACAGAAGTATTGGAAAGGCACAGATCGCTTGCCGACACCATGATTTTGTAACAACTATAAAATCTTTTCAGAGTTGCACAAAAATTTATCCTTCTGAGATCTACCAAATATAAAATCCACAAAACGCTACCTCAAATAAAAAAATGAAAATATACCCACATAAAGATATGATTATTTGAACTAATTTTCTACAAGAATTGACAGGATTTATAACTTACATACCATTCATTCTAATGCAGTGTCATTCATTATTTCAATGCATAAGTAGGATGGTACTTAGAAGAAGTTACTTGATTATCCTGACAACACTGATTCGATTCATAAAGATATACTCATGATCTCATGATTTTGAGACCCAATCCTTTCATGCAGTGAATCTTTTCCATGAGAAAATGCAGATTTTTCTCTCCCAAGATTTTTCCATCCAAATCGATAGGATTTTTTTAGCACAAGTTCCATCTTTTCTTTTCTTTCAATTCTTCATCCGGCGTCCTTTTCCTTCAAAAATTCCCCTTAGAATTAACACCATTTAAATTCTACTAGAGTTGTTACTGGTTCCCCTGATTCGTTCATTTCCTCCTCTTTCTTGTAATGTCCCAATTGGGGAAAAATGACTCTTCAACTTCAAATAATGTCACCCACTTACTGAAGAATTAATTATCTTTTAAAACAATATTGAAGAAATATAACTAATTAATTATTTTTTTAACAATATCAATAATTCCATCATTATTTTTTAAATAAGCAGACATTAGGTGTTCTTACACACTCTCTATCACACTTATCATTCCTGTTGTGGAATTGGGAACACTTAAACGAGGTTTGACTAAGGCAAGCCTCTATACAACACAACCATTTTTCCCACTATTTTGTGTGCAAATCACATATGGTATTTCTAACACGAAATAGTGATAGGAAGATGAAATGTTACAAAATAGAAATTGTCACCCTGAAGTTTAGCCCAAAACCTTGGGACTCGGGCGTCAAGTGCCCTGGTCCTCCAGATCAGGCTCTCGCTTTTGATAGTGTCCTTTGACAACTCTACACAACTCGCTTTAGGTCATATTTTCGGGTTTTCCATCTCTGTCAGATCTGTAAGTTCTATTTTGTCATGTTTCTTTATAGAAACAGTAGATCTAACCTAATTGCCGTAATCTTTTCAATTACAACAAAGGGGTAGAACCCCTGTAGCTTGACTCTCCTTCAAGGCAGTAGCTAAGTTTGGTTTGTGCTCCAATGTTTAATGGAAAGGGTTGACCTAGCTATTAGAGTGGTAATTCTAGGCTCCTCTTTTCCCATTAAACATCTCTTCACCAAGATGTTGGAGTCATAGAATGTAACCAAGTTGAGAGTTGCACTAGCTCCCAAGATTAGGATTCTACAAGCCCACATCACTTAGATAAAGAGGTTATAGACACACAAAATACACATAGGGCATTCACAAAGCATGCATATGAAGTAGACATAGAAGACACAAAGGGATACATAGAAAGCATGAAGCATACATGAAGAACATTGAGAAAACACATGGAATACATGAATCATACACGCAATACATGAAGCAAGCACATAAAACATGAAGTAGACATAAAGAATACACGTGAAGCACACATGGAATACACATACAACATATATAAAGCATACATGAAGAGACATTACATGGAGGACAAAGCATACACAATGGAGTTAGTACATAAGCATACAAAGAGATATCAAGTCAGCAAGGTAAAAGAGACCTCAATCTAAAAGATTATCTCAATTACCATGCGTCACCCCCAAGATGTAATTGAAATAGAGGAATTCTAAAACAAAGATAGAAGAATATAAAGAGTCAATTGATTTATACAAGGAAAGAATTCAAATAAATAGATAGGGGGCATTCGAACGAAGAGGAGTACATGACTCAGGTGCTAGCTTGCTCTGTCACTAGTGGTCATGTATATCAAGATTACCTCATGGATCATGGGCTAGCTATTAGATCTAGGGCACACAACTAAGAGGGGGGGTGAATCAGTTGTACAAAAACTTGCTTCTACTTCAAACACTTGATTCTTCTTTGTTAGTTAATAGCATATCAATTAACCATCCATGAAAGCATAATGCATAAACACAAGAGTAGATAAACATCAACACATTGGACACCAAGATTTTGACGTGGAAAACTCAGTTAAGGAAAAAACCACGGGGTGATTAACCCAAGGATTATTCTCTGTTAGAAGAATAAGAAAAATGAATGGCACATGCCAATTAGGGCTCACTGCCCGAGCACACTGCTCACAAAGAGACACACTACCTACAAGAGACACACTGTCTACAAAGTGATAAGAATCACAAACTTGAACTGGAGATTGACATCTTTACCATGTCTGGATCAGTTCCATTTAAGCCCGAGGTACTTCTGCTCTTCCCTTCGCTCTTTCGCTATACCACACTCATCCGCTGCTCCACACACTTTGAAATGAACTCACAAACCTTTATTTATACAAGACATCGACTTAGGAACAATCATCTAAGTCGGCAATCAACCATAAGGACATTCGCAAGATGATTAATACATCTAGTCGGCCACCACAAGAACATTCGCAAGATGAACAACTTATTCGGTCGGCTAGTCTGAACAAGAACTTCGTCCGGAAGAATATCTTCAATTCCGGGCTCTACCACCAATGCGGACTGACAACATAACCTCAACATGATCCAAGAACCTTCACAAGCTTGCCTGATTAACCAGGTACATCCGCACTTCCTCTACTCACTGGAATCTCTTCTCCTTTTCATCCGGAACTTCAAGAACACAGTCTGCCGCCACTGTCATACTGAAAAAGGTGCTTCCGGATCTCCAAACTTTGTACAAACCAAGATGACACATCACAAGGACATCCCAAACACTCCTTCCAATCCGCAGAGTCTGACAATGCTCCTCCGGATCTCACTGGACCTTTTTGTGACACTCTGTTCCTCCGGATCATCTCCCGGAACCGGTTGTACTTGACCGATCATAACTTTTTCATATCTTCATATGGACCTCTAAAATCTTAACTGGATCATCTCAAGACTCATATCTACAAACTCTTTAATCCACATCCTTTGATTCACAACCTATTGAGTACATTTGCCTTCTTCTTATCACTGTTCTTCACTGTTCCTAATTGAGACTACTTTTCTCAATATCCTCAACACACAGCTCATCCAAACCTTCTTACCAATGCAATATGAGTATGTTGACATCAATGACAACACTGGTTAACCTCATACCTGCAACAATCTCCCCCTTTGTCATTGATGGCAACATATGATGTGAAAAACCATCAAGACAAGAACTTCTCTTTTCTGTCACAGCTCCCCCTATCAGCAACAACTCTTCACATGTCTTCTCTTCCTTTACTGCTCCCCCTTTGATCATCAACCACTTGTTTTTCACATGTCTTCTCTCCCCCTTTGACATCAATGGCAAAGGGCTCATACTTGCACTTGTAACACATCAGAATCATACCAGCTGCTCCCCCTTAGTAGCAGCTCCCCATCATCAATCCGGATCACAAGATATGACTGTGATATCCACCGGATTGATGCACATCAGTGCATCCTAGTTCATCACCGGAGGGGCCATGACCCCTAACTTCTCCCGGAGATACTCAAAAGAGTCCTTGGGAAGAGGTTTAGTAAAAATATCTACAATCTGATCCTTGGAGGGTACATACTCCAATCTGACTTCATCCTTGTTCACTTGTTCTCTCAGAAAGTGAAACTTGATAGATATGTGCTTAGTCTTAGAATGCAACACCGGATTCTTAGAAATGTTTATTGCACTTGAATTATCACAGAAAATTGTGATAGGCTCCTCATATTCTACTTTCATGTCTCTTAACATCTGCTTCATCCATAAAATTTGAGTGCAACTACTTGCTGCTGCAATATATTCTGCTTCAGTTGTAGACAGAGATATTGCCTCTTGTTTCTTGCTTAGCCAAGAAACCAATCTCTTTCCCAGAAAGAATGCTCCACCACTGGTGCTCTTCCGGTCATCCACATCTCCTGCCCAATCTGCATCTGTATATGCATGAAGAGAGAAATCCAGATCTCTAGGATACCATAGACCATACTCAACTTTTCCTTTCAAGTACCTAAAAATTCTTTTGATTGCCATAACATGAGATTCTCTAGGATCACCCTGGAATCTTGCCACAAGACCAACAGCCTGCATTATATCTGGTCTAGTCTGAGTGAGATACAACAATCCACCAATCATTGATCTATACTTTGTCTGATCTGCCTTTGGAGAGTCATCATCTTTGCTCAACTTACATCTGGTTGCCATAGGAGTGTTCATTGGCTTTGAATCTTCCATACCGAATTTCCTCAACAATTTTTTCACATATTTGGTCTGAGAAATGAAGATCCCTTTCTTTGTTTGAGTAATTTGCAGACCCAAGAAAAAATTCATTTCACCAAGCATAGACATTTCAAACTCACTTTTCATCTGATTTGCAAAAGTTTTGCACATACTATCTCTTCCTCCAAAAATGATATCATCCACAAATACTTCAACAATCAAAATATTTTCATGATAAATTTTGAAATATAAGTTACTGTCAGTAGTACATTTGTTGAATCCAATTTGCACAAGATGCTTATCCAACCTTTCATACCATGCTCTTGGGGCTTGCTTCAATCCATACAATGCTTTCTTCAACTTGCAGACCATATCATCATTATCAGACAATTGAAATCCATCCGGTTGTTCAATGTATACTTCTTCCAAATCACCATTTAGGAAGACAGACTTGACATCCATCTGATATACCTTGAAGTCTTTGAAGGCAGCATATGCAAGAAATAATCTAACTGCTTCAATTCTTGCTACCGGAGCAAAGGTTTCTTCAAAATCAATTCCTTCTATTTGAGAGTAGCCTTTGCAGACCAATCTGGCTTTGTTTTTGATAACTTCACCAACCTCATTTAGTTTGTTTCGGAAGACCCATTTGGTTCCAATCACATTCTTGTCTCTAGGTCTGGGAACAAGATCCCAAGTATGATTTTTCTCAATTTGCATCAATTCTTCCTCCATTTCTTTGGTCTAGTTTTCATCATTGCAAGCTTCATTAATTGTCTTAGGTTCAATCTTTGAAATCAGACAGTATTCATTTAAATCTTGAGCAATTCTTCTCCTTGTTTGTACCCCTTTACTTTTGTCACCTATGATCTGATCTTCAGAGTGATTTAGAGTTACATACCTTGGAACTTTGGGAGTTTCTTGCACTACTAATTCTTGATCAGGCTCATTCAGACAAACTTCTTCTTCCTGATTTATCGGATCAGTTTGGATCTGAATTTCAGAGGAGGATGGAGCTCCTTGCACCAGAGGATCATTCTGATCATCTTCATCACATTCATAAAACCTTGAGGGCTTCTCAATTCCTTCATCAACCTTCACATTTGTACTTTCTATCATCTTTTTCAGTCTCTTATTGTAACACTGGTATGCTTTGCTTTGAGTGGAGTAACCCAAGAAAATTCCTTCATCACTTCTAGCATCAAACTTTCCTAGATCTTCATCTCTTTTGATGTAACACTTGCTACCAAATACTCTGAAATATCTCATAGTAGGAGTTATACCAAACCAAAATTCATAAGGAGTCTTACCGATATTGTTTCTGATTTGAACTCGGTTAAGAGTGTAAACTGCAGTGTTGACAGCTTCTCTCCAAAACATCTGAGGAACATTTGCTTCCATCATCATTATCTTGGAAGCTTCCTGGATGGTCTGGTTCTTTCTCTCAACTACTCCATTCTGCTGTGGAGTCCTAGGAGTAGACAACTGTCTCTTTATGCCATGCTTCTCACAAAAGTCTATGAATTCACCGGATGTGAATTCACCACCTCTATCAGACCTTAGACACTTCAGTTTCAATCCGGTTTGATTCTCTACCATAGCCTTGAAGATTTTGAATTTCTCAAAGGCTTCTGATTTCTCTTTCAGAAAGGTAACCCACATCATCCGGGAATGATCATCAATCAGTAACATGAAATATCTATCACCTTGCATACTCTTGATTCTTGTCGGACCACATAGATCAGTATGAACTAATTCCAATAATCTGGTAGAGGACTGATCTTTGCTTTTGAAAGAGACTCTGTTCTGTTTACCTAGCTGACATTCTTTGCACAAACTATTTGTAGGTTTCAGCAATTTTGGAATATCTCTTACAACCTGAATATTTCTTATCTTGATGATGTTATCAAAATTTACATGACACATCCTTCTATGCCATAGCCAACTCTGATCGACTTGAACAAACAGACAAATTTCATTTGAACCAACCAGATGGAAGATATTACCTTTTGTTTGAGTACCGGATGCAATCTTAGTTCCGGAGCTTTCAAAGATCCTGCATCTTCCATTTTTGAATCGGAGATCATAACCTTTGTCTACTAACTGTCCAACACTGAGAAGATTGTGCTTCAATCCTTCAACATACAGTACATTACCAGTTTTGCTCTTTCCATCAAAAGAGATAGTTCCCCTACCTTTGATTCTACCTGCAGAATTGTCACCAAACTTTACCATTCCTCCTTCATACCTTTCCAAATCTAAGAACTTGTTCTTGTCACCAGTCATATGGTGAGAGCATCCACTGTCAATATCCCAATCATCCTTTTCTTCAACTTGGGCAGCCAAAGCTCTTTCTACAACCTTATGATTGATAGATTCAGAGGGTATTGACTCTTCTTCCTTGATGGCAATAAACACCCATTCATTTCTGGATTTGCTTCCTATTTCTGATTCATCATTTGTTACTCCTTCATTGTCATCTTCTTCATGAACATAATAGCAGTTCTTTTGAAACCTTTGTCTATTAATATTAGACCTTGTAGATCTTTCCGGACATCTTGAAGCAAAATGACCAATCTTATTGCAGTTGAAGCACTTAAAGGGTAACTTTCCTTCATACTTACCGGATCCTCTTGGCAATCTCTTTGCAATGAGGGCTTCAAGATGAGCTGTTTCTGCTTCTTCCTCTTCCATGTCTTTCCTTGCTTGATCATACCATGATAGCTTCCTTGAAGAGTTCTCTCCCAGATCAAATCTTTGTTTGCCTTTCACATAGGCACTGGCTTTGAATGCAGATTCAGTCTTGGGGGGATCATCTCCAAACTTAGTCATTTCAAATGCAGCTAGTTTGCCAGTCAGTTGCTCTCTTGTGATAGTTGTATGGGCTCTGAATTCATCAATGGCAGCAACCTTGATTTTGTAGGCAGCAGGAAGGGATCTGAGAATTTTGCAAACAATTTCATTTTCATCCAGAACTCCACCAACATTCCTGATTCCACACACTAGCTCATTCACTCTTGGCATAAAGGTAGTGATATTTTCATCATCTCTCATCTTCAATCTTTCAAATTTCCCTTTCAGACTTTGCAACCTTGCACTCTTGACAAACTCATCTCCTTCATACAGAAGGTCCAGTTTAGTCTAGATCTCATATGTAGTTGGTAGGTCAATAACATTTGAGAGATCTGAGTCATTCAATGTGCTTAGAAGAGCTTCCTTGGTCTGCAGATTGTTTTCAGCATCTGTGATTTCATTCAGAGTTGTCGGACCACCCTGTGTAGGAACATATGGTTTTGAGACCATGGTCAAATATGCTTTTTCCATACACTCCAAATGACATTTCATGCGACCTTTCCAGAGAGTGAAGTTGGTTCCATTGAACTTCGGACTATCCTTCTTGTATGACGACATCCTGGATCTCCTCAAGTGGTTAAGCTCCTTTCAGAGGAACTTGGCTCTGATACCAATTGTTAGATCTAGGGCACACAACTGAGAGGGGGGTGAATCAATTGTACAAAAACTTGCTTCTACTTCAAACATTTGATTCTTCTTTGTTAGTTAATAGCATATCAATTAACCATCCATGAAAGCATAATGCATAAACACAAGAGTAGATAAATATCAACACATTGGACACCAAGATTTTGACGTGGAAAACCTGGTTAAGGGAAAAACCACGGGGTGATTAACCCAAGGATTATTCTCTGTTAGAAGAATAAGAAAAATGAATGGCACATGCTAATTAGGGCTCACTGCCCAAGCACACTGCTCACAAAGAGGCACACTACCTACAAGAGACACACTGTCTACAAAGTGATAAGAATCACAAATTTGAACTGGAGATTGACATCTTTACTATGTCTGGATCAGTTCCATTTAAGCCCGAGGTACTTCTGCTTTGCCCTTCGCTCTTTCACTATACCACACTCATCCGCTGCTCCACACACTTTGAAATGAACTCACAAACCTTTATTTATACAAGACATCGACTTAGGAACAATCATCTAAGTTGGCAATCAACCATAAGGACATTCACAAGATGATTAATACATCCGGTCGGCCACCACAAGAACATTCGCAAGATGAACAACTCATCCGGTTGGCTAGTCTGAACAAGAACTTCATTCGGAGGAATATCTTCAATTCCTGGCTCTACCACCAATGCGGACCGACAACATAACCTCAACATGATCCAAGAACCTTCACAAGCTTGCCTGATTAACTAGGTACATCAGCACTTCCTCTACTCACTGGAATCTCTTCTCCTCTTCATCCAGAACTTCAAGAACACAATTTGCCACCACTGTCATATTGAAAAAGGTTCTTTCGGACCTCCAAACTTTGTACAAACTAAGATGACACATCACAAGGACATCCCAAACACTCCTTCCAATCTGCAGAGTCTAACAATGCTCCTCCGGATCTCACTGGACCTTTTTGTGACACTCTGTTCCTCCAGAGCATCTCCCGGAACGGGTTCTACTTGATCGATCACAACTTTTTCATATCTTCATACGAACCTCTGAAATCTTAACTGGATCATCTCAAGACTCATATCTACATACCCTTTAATCCGCATCCTCTGATTTGCAACCTATTGAGTACATTTGCCTTCTTCTTATCACTGTTCTTCACTGTTCCTGATTGAGACTACTTTTCTCAATATCCTCAACACACATCTCATCCAAACCTTCTTACCAATGCAATATGAGTATGTTGACATCAATGACAACACTGGTTAACCTCATACTTGCAACACTAGCAAGTTGTGTTAGGCTAGGTGATCATGAGTTAAGGTCATATGAAGCACACAGTCTAGCAAGTTGTGTTATGCTAGGTGGCTCATAGACAAAATGGATCACAGGCTAGCAAGTTACGTTATGCTAGGTGACCATAACTATAACAAGGTCATATGAAGCACACATGCTAGGAAGTTATGTTATGCTAGGTGGCTCATAGACCAAACATATCACAAGATAGCAAGTTGTGTTATACTAGGTGACCGTATATTACCAATTCTTCAAGGAGCATGCATAAACAATGCCTCAGGGAGTGTATCAATAACCACAACTCAAGGGGCACTTATGAAAAACACCATCATGAGGGCACATCAATAAGCTAAATCTCAAGAGGAATGAATAAGGGTGCATGTATGGATGCACAAGTTAATAGGGAATAAATACCCCCCTTAGAATGTTTGTATGTGTAATATGAAAATATTCTAAGGTAAAGATGAGGGGAATGTATAAGAGGTGAGATCCTTTATAAAGAATGCCTGCCCCTCTAACAGGTTGTCTTTCTATCCCTCAGAGTATGGGTGAGGACAACCATGAAAGAGAAAAGTTGTGTTGTTAGAAAGAAAGAAGGAAATGAGATAGCATCACCATGCATAGCAATGAGCTAGTAAGGAAAAGCTACAATTGCCATGTCAATAGTGAAGTGATTAAGGGAATCTACATCACAAGGAGAGGAAGAGAGATCTCCAAGGATAGAGTATGAAGCATGGGTGAAAGTAATAATTGTATCACAATAAATGGATGAAAGCAACTTATTACCACTGAAAGGGGGGGAAGTGTAGCATCACAAATGATGTGACTAATGTGAAGTGGAGAAGAAGTATGAAGATCTAAGGCAAAGATGCGTCTTGATGTTTCTTCAAGTATACCTAGCCAAAAGCTTTTGTAAAGATGACGATTTGCTTTTAACGAATGTTTTAGATAGAGGAGGAACATCAACTAGGGACCGAAACATCAAGACCTTAGAAGAGGTACCTCTTGAATTATTTCTAGAAGAATTGTTGTAAGTAGGAGGAGGAGGAGAAGTGAGAGTTGGTGTGTGTTTGTTTTGACTATTGTTGTTATACGTGTGAGAAATTGCATGACGATAAGGTTGCTACGACACATTTTGATCAATCATGTTGTTTTGAGTTAGTTGTTTTGCAATAATTAAGAATGTAGCTAGGAGGTCAAGGAGGATTAACAATTTGAGGTTTCACAGGTTCTTGTTGGGAACTAGAAACATAAATTGTGTTGATTTGACTGTTGAGTTTATGTATTCATGTAGAATCTGATGTGAGCTTTGATTCTTCATTCATGGAAGTCTCATTGCTACGATGAGAAACATTGGACTGAAGATTATGTAAGGTGATGTTGAGAAAAGTGTGCATGATCAAATTATGAATGATATCTGAGGGAAAACATGTGACCAAAGAGGAAAGAAAAGATTTTTTCACATCCTTCATGTTACCCAAGGAACTTAAACATACAACCGAAAGAAGAGGAGGAGAGGGTCTCACATTTTTCATGATACCCAAGGAGCTTGAGCATGTGACCAAAGGGGGAGGGTAAGAGGATCTAACTTCCTTTGTGATACACAAGGGGCTTGGATATTCCACCTGTTATCTCCTGAATGTGCACCCTTTGTTGAACCCTATTCAACCACTCAGTGAAACATTGGAAGACCTCTAAAGATGTGGATAACTTGTAAACAAAGGTCAACCTCCGGAGAAGGCCGACTTCCTATGGTGTCACTTAAAAATTACTTTCTATTCTACTATTTTGACAGGGAAAACGGATAGAGAAAACATAAACTGAAAACTGATAATGCAACTAATAAGGTGATACACCAAACTAACTAGGACATAATACCCACATTACAACACTTGCCTTCAATAACAAGAATCAAGAATTGCACAACTTACTTCTATATGTCCTTGCATAAGTATTTTATAAAAAAGGCTCAAATGCTAACTCCTAGGAGGAAGGAAACTTCACAGCTAAAAGAAACTTGCATTTTTGACACAAATTATAATCTGCAACAACACACTCCTCTGCAAAAGGTGCTTAACATGAGACAAAATTACAAGGAAATGAATAAAATTCCACAAGTAATTCGATCAATCAATTGATGCGCACACAATGAAACAAATGAGTAAGAAGACAAAATACTCCAATCACTGATATCCAAGGTTGTCAATGATATTCATGTCCAAAACTGAGTTACAAAATATACTCCAATCTGCCAAAGGACTTCAAAAGTCACAAGTATCAGAGAATGCATATCCAGAACTAGTTACAAAAAAGTCAACAAAGTGACTATATCCATCAACTCCCTCCCAAAATCCACCAAAAGAGGAACTGAAAACTGATTGGGGTTGGATGCCTCCAAAAAGGCCAAATTATAGCAACTAAAACTCTTCCAAAAAGACCCCAAAGTGTTGAAAAGGTCAACTTTGACCATGTCCACCATGAAGGCACAAGAAAATGATGACTAAATCTCCTCCATCTCCTCAAAAGCAAGTAAAAACTCCCTATATTCCCTCCATATGTCGGTCAACTTCTCCAACTAACCCTATATGCTTGGCATTGTCATAAAAAATCAACTACCTCTCGTTACATGACACAAACACTCCTCATTTTGTATGTAAATAACACTATCTTTAGTGGTTTATAGTTACACCACTTCAACAGTAATGTTTTTCAATTTAGTACAAAAATGCAAAAGGTCATGAGTCGACCCATCTTGAAGGTAATACAACAAAGGCATAAGGGGAAAACCTTATTTCTAGGTAAGGTAGGCTATGGGTATTAGTTGTGCAAAGAAAAATAAAAATAAAGGCAAAAATGCCTTATTCTCATCGACCAAATTAAGGGTTGATAACCCTAAGACAAAACAAGGTGAAAACCCTCATTTAATTATGCATTTTGCATTTACACTTGTTGTGCCTTAGAGTGCCGCCAACACTGCTTCCATGGAGGTTTGATGGTTTTCTGGAACTCAGCATCTCGAGCTCAGGTAAGCCTTCAGTGAGCATGGAAGTAGATTTACCTTCAATATCAGTAGAAGGCAATGTTGTTTCAAGATTCTATTGTATCAAAATAATGAAAATGCTCCCTCTTTTCTATACATTTGTTCTATTTCTATAGGTAATGATTCATTTGCTTGGACTATGCTATGAAATTGATTTTATATCATTCCTTTTGTGGACTATTCCCTCTGTACCCGTTGTTGTTTTTTGACTGTTACATGATGATTGTTGCAGACTCTTCATCTCAAGCACCTTATACTTTGTATCTGTTGTCCTAAAATACTTGGGTATTCATGATATCTATCTTTTGAGATTCTTAACAATGGCTATGATCATGCCTTGAGTAATAAAGTTGTCTTTTTGTAGCAAAATGCAGATCTTGTGTTCCTACTCCATATTGAGCAAGTTTTATTACTTTGTTTCTACTACTTTCAGTCATTTGATAGCTGCTCTGTTTAACTTTCAACAGGAAATATGATAGATCATTTTTCATTTCTCTATCTCACTGGAAATTGCCTTCTAGAAAGGAAAAAATATAATGGTTTGTATGATTGAAAATATGAGATTAAGGAAATACCATTTTCTGCATATGCTACAGGAACACAACTCATCATGAAAACTCTGTGTTTTGGTACCATGAAGGACAAGGGGCTTTTTACTGTATTCCATTTTGGTATTGAAAAAAAATCATCCACTATTTACACAATTCTCTTCCATGTTGATAACTATCCTTAAAATGATAGAGACCTTTATGTTGTCTCTGCTGTCTACTTCATGGCTATTTTGTAGACTTTTTGGAATTGTTCTAAGGCTATCCATTGCATTGTTCTTTGAGACAACACAAAAGTGGTAGACTTTTGTCTTTAGTGACTTTCTTTGACACATTTCATGATAGACTATTTCTCTAGCATGACTGTCCACAAGGGAAGATAGTGATTATGACTGCTCATTGTCTTTTTGAACTGCAAGGGTCTTTGCTTGATTGGGGACTAATAGTGGTGATCTTTCTTTTGTGACAGTCTTGCTAGTGGACTCCTTTCATTCATTCTAAAACCTTGCATTAAACCTTCTTTGTATGCCCTTTATACTTCATTTGCAGCCTGCTGCTACTTTTGACAATCACTTTTATTGAGGATAATCATTGGAATTTTCTTGTCATAACTGTTTTCCTTATTAGATCTCAGACCTCCTTAAGTGCATGATGATTGTATTAGAATATTATGCATTGCCTCTAACTGGTAGATCTGTAACTATTCCATGATTGCTTTCTATCTCAGATAGTCATCTTGTTCCAGACTGGACTGTGACTGATAGTCCTCTTGTTGTTACTCTACTTATTCTTCCTTTCCATTTGAATGTTGATGGACTACTCACTATGTTGAATGCAATGTCATATTGACTATTACAACTCTTCATGGATGTTATGACATTCACCTTGAGCTAACTGTCATAGTCAAATCCATGGTCACTGTCCTCATAGGCTATCAACTTCCTAAACCTCCTTCATCCGGTCAAACCCATGGTGACTGATTTATCTTCATTTATTGACTGCCCTCAACATCTATAAGATTGTTCTTCAATGAAGAAGATCATTATCCTCTCTTTTAACTATCTTTTGGTCTCTTTTAGACCTCATCTCAGATCTGCAGACCTTGTTACCATTGTGTAGGCCTTTTGGAACCTTTAACTCATATCCCTTAGGATTTGGCAAACTCTCATTTGGTTCTAGGATTTGTCAAATTCTTTTGATTAACCTTGATGTATGATGGTTCTTTCTACATTTTATACTATCATGATTCTTGTATTACTATGTCTGGACCTTTTGACTACCCACTCTGCAATATCTTGCCATTATAAGCAAGGTTTCATCCTTTATGTCCATTGTTCCTATTCTTGATTTGTATTCTCAAGGTGTGGCTTCATCATATCTTCACTGAGAGCTACTGTCTTCATTGTCTTTCTAGACTTTCCTTGTCAATAGCCCTTCAAAATGCTCCAACTGTCCTATATTGGTTAGACTGTTATATTTGCTTCCATTTGATTGTCCCTCGACTAGACTAGTTGCTTTCTTGCATGTTGTTGTTGTTCCCAAGAACCTGATAAACTTGTAAACTTCTTACTTTCATTTTGTATGCAGTCATTTAACTGTTCTTCCACAATACTCAATCATTGTTTGTCATCCTCATGCTGCTCCTTTTAAACTTCATGGTTGTTGATATTCTTATGCCCTTTTGTTATCTTCATGAGGCTTCTGCTAGCATATCTCTGACTTTTCTTATTCCTTTCATGTTGCAGAGTATATCAATTGATGCCTATTACTTGATGTATCATACTTTATCATGCATTTAATTCATTTAACTCCTAGGCATATCTTTTACCTTGCTTGAATCTCCCTTCATTTGAATACACTGACACTATGATGCATTGTTTAATTAAAATGAACTCACGATGATACAATTTCTACATTCAAATGAAGTATTCTGCTTCTGGTTCACTGCTGTTTGATCACTGTTTCCTTAGTAGGATAACTATCATTTCAAAACAATACTAAACCTTATGCAAGTTCAAGAATAGCTATTCAGTGTTGCAATACGACAAACCTAAACATGCTTTTCTTGAACTGCCATGTTGAAACTGATAGATATGTTTCCCTTATTAATTGTAAAAAATGACAGTAAAGCATTAGATGATCTTGTCACTATTTTTACATTATATTTATGACTCTTTATCTCCTATCCCTCTCAAAGACTGAGAAAGCAACATGCTGGGCTCAACCCTTGTGGGAGCCACATTTAACCCACATGCTAAAATCAGATAAACAAGTCAGTAACATAACTTTCTCTATACCTGCACAGGAAACAAACATGTTAGGAAAATATGTGCATGTGATTGATATTTTTTGATAATCCTATTGGTTTTTTTGAAGGTCTATGTGATGCTGACTGCTTTATTGCACCTGAAAGTCAAATTATATGTTTATAGATGCATGGGCATATGTTGTATGATGACTCGTCATTTCTCTAACATCATTTTTCTATCCTCAATGTAGAAACTAGGGGTAGCAAGGAGACAAAAGCTGGGTGCAGGATATGCGAACAACAAGAGATGACACAAGGCAAAACAAATAGGACCAAGACTCGTCATTCAGGCAATGATGAGTCAACCTATACCATATGTGCATTTATTTCTTTAATTTCCTATAAATGTATAATCTCTTCTTTCTTTTGCAACAAATCAGTTAGTCTCACGGCTTGTGTGAGACCTTATACATTTATTTTGTCAATGAAGATTACTTTTCTTCTAAAAGATTTGTACAATCTTTCAAATATGATATGCATCTAAAAAAGCAAATTGGCACTGTAATTTTAATTTTCTCTATTTATGCACATGCATGTAATAAAGTAGAATAAAAATGCACCTTACTCTCAACTGAAATTTCAAAAGCTCTACCTGATTGAGCTAGTAGTGAAATTAGGTATCACAACCAAAGGAGTAAGAGGAAGATATTACCTCCTTTGTGATATCTAAGGAGCTTGGATATGCCACCAAAGGAGAAAGATAAGATCTTACCTCCTTTGTGATATCTAAGGAGCTTGGATATGCCACCAAAGGAGAATGATTATCATGAATTAAGGAAGGTGTGGTAAGAGTAGAATTGATATGTTCAATGTCTACTAATGCCTCATCTTTAGGAGAGAGATCGCTGAAATCAAAATAAGGTAAAGTAATGTCTTCATTCAATATGAGGTAGTACCCTTCATCCACTAATGCTTCATATTTTGAAAGGAGAGCATTGGAATGAGGGGAAGTAAGATATGTATTAATGATTTCATCCTCTTGCACCAAGATTTCCTTATTGTTAGAAGGAATCTTAGGATAGGGATTAAAAGAATACAAAGGCCATAGGAAAGTCTTTGTTTTTACCATATTTAAGGAATGGAACATCAAGTTCACAAAATTTTCAAGTAAAATTGGAAAGTGATGTAAAAAAGAAGACATGTTTGTATTTAGAGACTTTTGTTTATGTTTTTACTTTGAAAGAAAAGATAAATGTATGAATGTTCTTGCTTTCTAAATTAAACACAAATGAAGTGTGATATGCTATAGCAACTTATAATCTAATTGTAATAGGTAAAAATCATGTTAATAAGATCAAGCATGCAAATTGAAAAACCTAATCCTACCACCATCAAAGAATCAAATCCAAGTGAAACCAAAAACAAGCAATTCAAGCACAAGATCACTTAAATTGTATGATTCCTTGTTTGTGATGTGGATTATTCTTCAATAATGAACAATTATGAAGATCAAAGCTGCCATGATGGATGGATAATGATAATATGCTAGATGAATGTTAAAGTTCTCAATATACTCAGGATGATAATATGGACGCTATATGAAATGATGGATGTTAGATGCATTGTATGGGATGAGAGGGTGTTTATATAGATCTCAACCAAAATCAATCAATGGTGGAGATTTGGTGGCTATGTGAATGGTTAGGATGAATTGATAATCATAGATGAATGTGTAGATGACAAGTGGAGGGAGGATAAGGCTCATGTGTGATTGTGTACATAAAAAGTACTACATGTGAAAGATATTAAATGAAAGATGTAGTACAACACATAATTCAATTGAGAGGTAGACAAGTGTCGGCATGTGATGAAAGGTGAAGACCTAATTCAAATATTTTATTTGAATTAGTTGGGATATGAGTTGGAAATTAATTAAATAAATAAAATTTATTTAATTTATTGGGAAGTGGGATTATGAAAGAATTTTAATTAAATAAATAAGATTTATTTAATTAAAATAGATAGAATAGAGATAATTAAATAATTAAAGATTATCTAATTATCAATTAGAGAAAATAAAAGAAAATAGATAATGAATTAATTAAATAAACATGAATTTATTTAATTAATAGAAGAAAATAGGTGATTTAGAGAAAATGGAAATTGCTCAAGTGTGTTAGATAAATGCAGATGCAATATTTTGACATTAATGATAAAATGAGTCAATTTTAGATGTCTACATTTTACCCCTCTTTGATATAATGTTCGTTTAGAATGTTGTGTCAAAGAAGATACAATAATCTGCTGGATAAACAAGGTTATGCCCTAGTGTGACTGGCGGGTAATGCCCCCTCGAGAGGTAAGCCAGGCTAACTCAGAAGGGCTAGGTTGGCTTGCGATAAGATGAAAGGCTAGAAACAAGGTTGACACGAAGAAAATAGGGGTTGGGTGGGAGAAAGTGGGATGGTATAGAAGGAAATAGGCTTTGGTATAGAAGAAGTAGGGTTATGAAAGGGGGTATAAATAGGTCCCTCAAGGGCAAATAGGCTCATTTATGCTTGGTGCTTGTAAAAGTATTAGAGCTCTAGAGTGTTATTGTGCTTAGAGTGTCAGAGAGCTATTAGGATGGTGATTCCACACAGTGATCATCAGGCTGAGTGAGTGAGGACACATGGGTGACTAGCAAGAGCAGGTGTACCGGTATGTTTCAAAAACTTTTGCTAAATGTATAATTTTTAAGTTAAAAGCGTAATAAATGTACACACGTCCCTAGAAGTGAGTAGGTTTTAGGATAGAAAATTTAGGTCGCATAGAGATAAAAATTGGTTGCTTATGGTAATGTAGGTCGCTTATAGGCTTGAAGTGACTACTTATAGCAAAAGTAGGTCACTTCTAGTCGGCTAGGTCAAGTAGGGAAGCGAAATGCGCATAGGGTAAATTTAGATTGCTTATAAACATAGAGTGATCGCTTATAGCAATTGAGGTCACTTTTGACTAACAGTAGCTTGCGTATGGTAGAGAAGTATCTTATGAATAGGAACCATGTGCTTATAGAAAAATGACTCGCTTATGATCAAAAGGCTAGCGCATGTAGGAAATTGGGTCGCTTTTAGTAAAGATAGGCAGTTGTGAGCAGTCAAGAGTCAATTTTTAGCATAAGAGACTGACACGGTGAATGGAATGATGCAGGAAGTACTACCACCATTATTGTCACAGGAGCCACATCCTAGGGATTTGTGATTGGTCAAGGTGTTAGATGCAGAGGAGTGGCTGTTCTTAGATATCAATGGTTTAGAGCATGTGTCGAGATTAGAGCCAATGCACGCACATCGAGGACTTATCACATCTATGGTGGACCAGTGGAGGAGCGAGCACAGTTCATTCTTGTTGCCGACAGGAGAGGCGATGATTACGCTAGAGGATGTTTTCTGGATTCTGCGTGTCCCAATTAATGGAGATAGAGTAGATTATGATCCTGATATAGGTCCAGCTACATTTAGATGATTATTCGGGACTCTTGACATTGGGGCTGAGGGCTCAGAGATTCCTATGGTGAGGATGGAGGAGCTTTGTGATAGACTACAACGGGTAGTAGTAGCTATTATCATATGGCTAGTCAGAGATAGACGGGTGAGAGGGTTTCTAGTTGGATGAGGGACAGTGATGGAGGGGATGTTCTCTTATGGTCCACCAGATATGCATGGGTTGAGTGTGTACTGGGGCAGCTATATCATTATCTACATGATTATGCATACATGTTTGGAGCTAGTATGTCTACAAGAGTCATAGTTCTACACGTATGGGCATATGAGCACATTCTAGTGATGAGGCTAGATGGATGGGTGGCGAGAGTAGCAAGAGAGCCATATGTGAGGATGTACAGAGGAGCTCTTACCTATCGATAGTGCATGGGTATAATGTCCTGAAGACAGACACTGGATGAGGTAGATAGGTTTATATGGAGGCCATGGTTGAGTTGTGAGAGATGGGAGGAGGAGGATACAGAGCTGGTCTATGCTAGGTAGGCTCGATACATATTTGGTCGTGACATATATATTATAGAGTGATATTTGCTTGAGAGGGTGTTGAGACAGTTTGGGATACCACAAGCAGTACTAGTAGGTGATGCCATTTTTGGGAGGACTCGACAGAAGGTCTTTGATTGGGGACCAGAGATTGTGGTTGATACAACTTTGGTGGAGAGAGAGGGATTACAACCAGTTGTATAGTAGTGGAGACAGGGTCTTGCAGATCCTAGGACACTTCTAGATTATGATGCATATTGGGTTACTGCTAGACTAACTCAGTTGACGAGGCCTGGGGAGATAGGGGAGATTGGGATGGAGAGGCGAGTTAGGAGGTGACTACGAGCTCCAACAGTACAGGTAGTAGTACCAGTAGCTCTGGGGATTTAGGGACAGGGACAGGCACCGCCACAGGCACAAGTGCTAGTAGGTGATGATGTGGGGTTATAGCAGCTTAGGCAAAGAATTAGAGAGGAGAGGAGATGGAGGCAGTGAGCTCAGTTCAGATTGAGGAGGGTGGAGATAGATAGACACTAGGTGGTGATAGCCATGTGACAGGCTAGAGCACAGGCACGGGCATATCATGCATAGTCATAGGCTAGAGTGCAGTGGGAAGATGGACAGGATGATGGTACACTTGTGAGGGTGACTGGAGAGAGAGATACAGCTATACAACAGGTACAGATAGTGACTACAGAGAGATACAGTCGTGCAACAGGTGCAGGCTATTAGAGTTGAGAGGGATGTAGCTATGTAGTAGGTGCAGGCTATGATAGTTGAGAGGGATGCTCTGAGGATGGAGAGGGATAGGGCAGTGGCTGCATTGGGTATAGATGGAGCTATGATGTATCTATCCACTCAGTTGACACAGACACAAGGAGAGCTGAGGAGAGCACAGGGTGAGGCTAAGTATTATAGAGGCTTGTATTATGGAGCAGTGCCCACGGAGTAGGGGCAACCAAGTTATAGGAGCAGGTCAAGGGCTTCAAGTTCACAGAGGATAGGAGGATCAAGGTCTATAGATTCGGTGGTGGGGCCTCCTAGAGATGGTGGACCAGGTGCAGGACCCAGTGGTGGAGGACAAGGAGAGGGAGCTGCCAGTAGTCACTAGGGCTTCCTTGTTTGTTGTAGATTATTGTATCATGATGAGGCCAATGAGTCGATTGTACATACAATTTTGATGGCTCGTGGATAGCCCATGTTGTATATGTAGACACTTGTATATTGACACATTTTTATGCTATATATATATGATGGATTTGGTACTATGATTTTGTAATGATTATGGATGAATGCACTTATGTTATGATGTGATTTTCTTTGTATGGTTTCATGATTTATATGGAGGCTTATGATAATGCAAATGATAATAATGTATTATGCTAATGATAATGGTAGTGCAAATGGTAAATGATAATAGTAATACATAGTGTAAATGGATGCATAATGATAAGCTATACCTGCGTATGCCTAACACACTTGTTTTGCAGGATGAAAATGAAGGAAACAAAGATGATGGAATGAAGGGGACTGAAAGGAAAATAGGTAGATCTTGGTTGAGGACTATATGGGATGATGATGGAACGGATAAATGATATGATAGCTTTGAGATAATTTCTCATAAAGTAAAGAAATTTAATCCTTATGTTTGATATAATATATGGATGTTATGCACTAGGGTATAAAGGACCAAGGTGTCAAGATATCCAATGCAAAACTAGCATACTACAATCTTGTCTAGACGTATGAGGGCAAAATGTTGAACCAACATACACAAGATATGAATAGAAGCTAGTGTTCCAAGATGGACTTTGATGCTACAAGCAAAGGTTTGAGCTTATTTCCACTACGCATAATGACATCTTGCTGGTTATATGTATGGAAATAGTCTTAGCATAGAATAGTCTCAATGCATAAAAGACTGTTTAGCTTCTTAGATGCAAAAGATATTGATATGCAAGATGCTACTCCCAACATGTACAAGATTCCAATATGCATAGGAAGAGAATAAGATCATCCCACAGACACAACCTATGAAATCCATATGACCATGCCCCATTCCATACTTCATCGCAATGTACCAAGATATGATAGTTCAAGGCAGTCTTGATTTAGGCATAGGAAGGGAGACAAAAGATAAAATAAAAGATACTGTCATCATGTTCTCTTGCCAATTTTAAGTGCTCTTGGGTGGATTAAGCTAGTGCCTTGTTGAGAGGAAATTTGCATCCTGTTGAAGGCTAAAAGTTGATAAAATGCTATAGCAAATGTTAGCTTAAGGCATGCAAACAAATAGCTTTTTGACTTATCCTTGATTTTGTTAAAGTGCTTGAGCTTTCTCTGATACACATAGTCAGCTTTTTGCTTGAGCTGGTCAAAGAAAAGATGAAATGGGGTGGATTGTCTATGCTTGCATACTGGATACTTCCTTCGTATTCTAGACTACCTACATACCCTGTATCCACAGGATCAAAGCACATTACGATGGTGATGAGACATGATGAATATGTAGTTCTGGGTTTATTGATGATGTAAGTGATGAAAGATAGAAGAAAGTGAGATGAGAGATCGAATGCGATTAGAAGAAAGATGGAAAGATGATGGGAGTCTATCACCCATGCCTGAATCTGAGTGCTTCCTTCGTAGCTCAAATTGCCTACATACCCTATATCCACGGGACCAAGGTAGTTACAATAGAGATGAGATGTAGTTCTTGTTTATTGTGTTGGTGGTTGATGGGAAACAATCAACTTTATTGCTTGGATTTGTTGTGTTGTTTTGATGTTTTGTGTCGGGTTTTGCTATGTTTTGATAGATATGAGCTAGAGCTGTAAATATCCACTTCCACATAGGATTCGACAAGTACCCCCAGTGTAGGATGAAGCTTATTAAAAGGATGCTGAGATAGGTCTGTTTATATGGATAATATACTAAGGTGCCAAATGATATCTTAACCCCAACAAAATCCAAACTACGACAACTATCATAGCAGAAGTAAGGATAAAAAGGTTTTTTTATTATGGGTAGATAAGGGTGAAAGGCTGGCGATGTTTATATAAGGGCGATAGTGGATTATGGAGGCTAGATAGAAGATGATGTTATGGAAATCTACGATCAAACAAACTAAGTAAATGATGGAAGCTGGTCTCTACACATAGCACCTGTTTGCCAGGTTTTCACTATGGTACTTATCCAAGGCACCTGTTTACTAGGTTTTCACCAAAGGATGAATTATTTATCTTGTACTATTATTTTTTTGTCACCCAAAGTGCCACAAGGTGGTTTTCACTATTGGATGGGTTTTTTTTTGGGATATGCTGAGACTCATGGATAGAATTTCTTTAGATGAACGCTGTTAACTGGTTCATCTAATGGAATACCTTCAGGTGTTGAGAGAGTATATACGCCTGATCCATAGACTAATGTGATGACAAAAGGACCAAGCCAATTAGGTTCAAACTTGCCCTGTTTCTCATGATGTTACTGATTCCTTTGATTTTCTTTAAGGACAAGATCTCCAACTTGAAACCTTCGTTCTCTAATCTTTTTATAGTAGCTACGATGTAGATGATTTTGATAAACTTGGAGATGGTTGAGTGCTATAAGACGTTGTTCATCTAATAGTTCAAGATCATGGAGTCTGGATACTCTGTATTCTTCGTCTGAGATAATATGCTGTAGAGATTCTTACAGTGAGGGGATCTCAACCTCAATAGGTAAAATAGCTTCAGTGCCATACACAAGGGCATAAGGAGTAGCACTAGTGGGAGTTCGAACACTTGTTCTATAGGCCCATAGTGCAGGATGGAGTTGTAAATGCCAATCATGACTAGCTTCATTGATTGTCTTTTTAAGGATTTTGATAATTGTTTTGTTGGAAGCCTCAACTTGGCTGTTACTTTGAGGATAGTAAGGCGTAGAGAATCTATGTTGGATATGGAACTTATTGCAAAGATCTCTAACCTCTTAGTTTTTGAAGGGATGACCATTATCAATGACAATGGCTTGAGGGACTCCATAACAGAAAATGATATAATGTAAAATGAACTTGGATATTTGCTTGCCTATGATGTATGTCATTGGTATTGCTTCTACCCACTTTGTGAAATACTCAGTGGCGGTGATAATGAACTTATGACCATTTGATGAGGTAGGATGGATTTTCCCTATGAGGTCAAGTCCCCACTGCGAGAATGGCCAAGGAGTAGTGATAGGTTGAAGTTCATGTGCTGGTACATGTATTAGATCCCCATGTTTCTGACATTGTAGACATCTCTTTGCAAATTGTTATGCATCTTTCTCCATAGTTGGCCAATAGTATCCAGCTCATAGAAGTTTCTTAACAAGACTAGGGCCAGTGGAATGTGATCCACAAACACCTTCATGTACCTCACGTAAGGCAACCTTTGCTTCCTCAGAATCAAGACATTTAAGAAGGATTCAATCAAGACTCCAACGATATAAAGTGTCTCCTAGGATAGTGTAGTGAGAGGCTCGATGGATAAAGGTTTTTCGTTGGGTGTTTGATAGTTGAAATGGTAATGTTTGATTGTGGAGATACTCGCATATATCCTCATACCAAGGCAAATTGGGACCAACAATCTCACATATAAGCTCAGACTGTGGTACTTCAAATGTTGGGATCAGAAGCTGTTCAACCAAAAACTCACACTTATGTGCATTGGAAGGCATGTTGAGAAGAGATCCTATCATAGCCACAGCATCTGCTGCTTTATTTTGTATCCTTGGGATCTGCTCAAAAGTAATGCTGTCAAATTATTTCTTGAAATCCTCAACCATTACTTTGTATGGAAGGAGCTTGTCATATTTTGTTTGATACTCGTCTAAGACTTGTTTGATAACTAGTTGGGAATCACCAAAGACCTATAGTTGTTTAATAGCCCATTGCACTGCCATGCGTAATGATGTGATTAAAGCTTCATATTCTGCTATGTTGTCGGTACACAAAAATACAATCCTGTATGACTTTGGGATACAATCTCCTTGAGGTGTGACAAATAGTATCCCTGCTCCTGATCCATGTTGTGTGTAAGATCCATCAAAATATAGTTGCCACAATGTTGGAGAGGTTAGATTAAACAATCCTTCATCATGGAACTCTAGACGTATTGGATGAATATCTGTGATAGGTGTTGTGGCTAACTGATCAGCGATAACTTGTCCTTTTATGGCCTTTCAATCCACATATTGTATGTCGAATTCACTTAAAATCATGACCCATTTTGCTGGTCTTCCCATAAGGATTGCTTTGGAGAGAAGATACTTAAGTGGATCAAAGTTAGATATGAGCTTTGTTGTTTGGTTCAACATATAATGTCACAACTTTTGAGAAGCAAAAACCAATGCTAAACATGCTTTTTCCATAGGTGAATAGTTAAGTTCATATCCTACAAGAGTCCCGCTGATGTAATAAATGGCTTGTTCCTTTCCTCTATCATCATGCTAAGCTAGGAGGGCACCAATGCTACTGTCGTTGAAGATATGTAGAGTAATAATGGCTAATCAAGAACAGGAGGTACCAACACAGGAGGTGTTGCGAGGTATTCCTTTATTTTGTTGAAGGCTTGTTGACATTTTTCATCCCACTTAAAAGGTTCACCCTTACGAAGGAGATGTTGAAAAGAATGACACTTGTTTGCTAATTGTGAGATAAACCTGTAGATGGATTATAACCTTCCTTGTAGACTATGAAGCTGCTTCAGATTTGATGGCGGAGGCATTTCCATGATGGTTTTTACTTTGTCAGGATCAACTTTAATTCCTCGTTGAGACACAATGTACACCAACAATTTTCTAGATGTTACACCAAGTACGCATTTCTTTGGGTTTAGTTTGACTTGATACTCCTCTAGTCGGTCAAATATTTGTGCTAATACTTGTAGATGTCCTTCTCTTGTTTTGGATTTTCCTAGGATATCGTCAACATAGTCTTCCATGGTAGTGTGGAAAAGGTCATGGAAAATAACTGTCATAGCTCGTTGATAGGTGGCTCCAGTGTTCCTGAGACCAAAAGGCATTACAACCCAGCAGTATGTACCCCATGGACAAATAAATGATGTTTTATCTTGGTCTTCCTGTGCTATTCTGATTTGGTTATATCTTGAGAATCTGTTCATCAAGGATAGAATTTCATGTCCTGCTGTAAGATCTATAATGTTGTCTATTCTTGGTAATGGGAAGTCATCTTTAGGGCATGCATTGTTGATATCTCTAAAATATGTGCAACAATGAACTTGTCCATCAGGTTTTGCCATAGGTACCAAGTTTGAAACCCATTCGAGATAATCAATAGGCTTTATGAACTTTGCTTCTAATAGCTTCTGAATCTTTGCCTTAACCAAAAGAGCTATTTGTGGGTACATTTTGCGTAGTTTTTATTTAACTAGTTTTGTATTAGGAGATACTACTAGGTGATGTACTACAAGTGATGGATCTAGTCCTGGCATGTCAGCATAAGTCCATGCAAAATTAATGGCTCTTTTTATGAAGAATGCTATGAAATATCTTCTTTCTTGCTCTGATAATGATGCTACCAAAAATGTAATCTTCAGATTATGTTCTGTGCCTAGGTTCATTTCTTGAGATTTTTCAACTAGCACTGTTGGTTTTTCCTAATAATCAATGGTCACAGGAAGATCAAATCCCCCATCCTTGGGTGCCTCAAATAGGTTTTCACCCTCAGATACGTCCTTTATTTTTACTTTTTCTCGATCAAGAGGCACCTTTCAGTTTTCACCTAGTGACCTATCTTTTTTGATTCTATTTATTTCACTTTTGTGATTGAAGGATTTGATACTTCTGCCAAAATATGCTAGTTTAGGAAAATCCATCATGAAACCTGCTTTGTGATCCCCCAATGGAATGCCTTGTTGTAAACCCATGAATTTAGCAATAGCTTCATCATTTTCAAATGTGTCCAATATCGGTGCCCCTTGTTGGTCCCAATCAGTGAGGTTAGGAAATATGAGAGAAAGGGTAACGGTCAGAGGGTTTCAACTAGATGAGGTGGTAGAAATCATGAAGATAGAGGTTTCTTGGAAGAGGTCGGTGATATGAAGGGATGAGTCATTGATGGTATCCGAATTAGAAGTCTCTCCTACTGAAGAAGGTCCAACTTCTGTATCAGAAATACACTTAATGTCTATGGAAGGCGGTACCTTTGGCTGATAGCCAAGGCCTTTCTTATTAAACTTCTTAGACACAACAATGGTTTCAATAGGTCCTTGTTCTTGTGATCCCAATCCGGCATCTCCTTTGTAACCCATATTCTTAATGATACGAAACCCATTGTTATATCTCTCCACTTCAAGTTGTACTTGGTCATTCTCATCATTGAATATCCAAGAGTTAATGTCATCAATGTCTTCATCATCAAGGAATCCTCCTTTGATGAATACTGTGGGTGGAGCTTTTATGATGACTGTAGATGAAGATGCCTTGGATGTAAAAGGTTTACCATGAGATTTGGGAGATAAGGGAAGAGTTCCAACACAATAAGATTCTTGCAATGTGTACTCACCTGGACCTTGTTCAGTGTACTTGATGCAGAGATTTGAAGTGGCTTTGCTAGATGATGGCTTGAGTAAGGTGGATGGATCAATGTAGGACAAAGATAGATAGGCTTAGGTGTTGATAGGAATACAGTTAGGACTTTGATATTTGGCTTGAAAGGCATGAAAAAATTCAAATGGATTAGGGTCGGTGTGGATAGTGACTTCAACACCGTTATATGGAAAGGTCCAGCTTCTATATCAGAAATATACTTAATGTCTATGGAAGGCAGTAGCTCTGGCTGATAGCCAAGGTCTTGCTTATTAAACATTTTAGACACAACAATGGGTTCAATAGGTGCTTGTTCTTGTGATCCCAATCCACCATGTCCTTTGTAACCCATGTTCTTAATGATACGGAACCCATTATTATATCTCTCCACTTCAAGTTGTACTTGATCATTCTCATCATAGAATATCCAAGAGCTAATGTCATCAATGTCTTCATCATCAAGGAATCCTCCTTTGATGAATACTGTGGGTGGAGATTTTATGACAATTGTAGATGAAGATGCCTTGGATGTAAAAGGTTTACCATGAGATTTGGGAGATAAGGGAAGAGTTCCAACACAATAAGATTCTTGTAATGTGTACTCACCCGGACCATGTTCAGTGTACTTGATGTGGAGATTTGAAGTGGCTTTGCTAGATGATGGCTTGAGTAAGGTGGATGGATCAATGTAGGATGAAGATGGATAGGCTTTGGTGTTGATAGGAATACAGTTAGGACTTTGATATTTGGCTTGAAAGGTGCGAAAAAATTCAAATGGATTGGGGTCGGCGTGGATAGTGACTTCAACACTGTTATATGGAAACTTGAGACATTGATGGTATGTGGAAGGAATGACTTTAAGGGCATGGATCCATGGACGGCCAAGGATAATGTTATAGGGAAGCTCAATATCAAGGACTTGACAATGGGTGTTAGTAGTGATAGGACCAACTTGGATAGGCAAATGGATGACTCCTTCAGTATCTCTCTCAACATCGTCATATGCTTTGATAGTAATGACCTTGGAAGTGCCAATGTTCTTAGAATATCCCAATTGTTTTATTAGTTTTAAAGAGCATATATTGAGACCAACTCCACCATCCACTAGTATTCATTTGATGAGACATTGGTTTACAAATGCTTCTATGTGGAGGGATTCATTATGTGATGGGTTAATGGATGGTCGAAGATCTTTGTTGGAGAAGGTAAGATGGTAAGGGGCTGCAGTGCTGGCTATCATAGATTGAAATTGTGTGGTATCGATATCATTAGGCACTAAAGACTCTTGCAATACCTTTTCAAGGATAGCTTTATGAGCGGGGGATATGCGTAGGAGCTCTAGGATGGAAATGTGTGCAGGAGTCTTGCCAAGGTGATCAAGGATATTATAGCTAGAAGATGGTTGGGGAGGATTGATAGGTGCTCCTTGAATGGTAACACTACCTCGTCTAGTAGTTACAACACAATTGGGTGCTTTGCCTTGGATAGTGATGGTAGAAATATGAGCATGGTCAATGCGGCCAATCATGGATGACTCATAGCTATAATGGATAGCATTCCCAGTATGACGGTTACTTGTCTTGTCATGAAGTGGAAGTGGATTCTTGAAAGCATCTAGATCATAGTTTGAAGTTTGTTGATGTGTCGATTGTGATGTTGGTGGTGTGATTTTAGCTAAACCTTGATCAATGCAATCTTGAATAACATGTTTTAAGTGCATGCAACCATTTGTTTTATGTCCTTTGCCTCTATGGTATTCACAATATTTGTTTTCTTTGTAACAAGGAGCTTTGAAAATAGGTACTCTGTTGGGTGGTGCTTATGGTAATGTGATGTCTCCCGCTTGGAGAAGTTTACGAAAGATTACCTCCATGGGTTCCCTAAAGGAGTAAATTGTTGTCGAGGTGTTGGATTTTCTCTTGATCAATTTTGTTGAAATGGTGGATTAGTTGTAGATGCGGCTTGAATGTTAATGGGAGATTTGACTATTTGTATGTTCTTTGCATCCACAATGCCATCATTAATGACATTTTTATTCTTATTCCAAAAATGGGATTTGTCACTTGAAGCTTGAGGATTGTCCTTGTTGTCTTTGAAAATTTTGATGGTGCCCTTATCAATTAGAGATCACTCAATGGTGGTTCCTTTAGAGATAAGTTTGTCAAAGGTGCTAGCACTTTGCAATTGCAATTGGAATGAGAGCTCAAGATGAAGATTTTGAACAAAAATGTCAAGTTGCTGTTTGTCAGGTATTTGCCATGATAGTTTGCTAGCCATGTTATGCCATTGTTAGGTAAATGAGGATAAAGTTTCACCATTGCATTGTTTTTTATTGACAAGATCATTCATATTCACCTCATATTCAATGTTGAAAGAGAAATGGGATCAAAATTTGTTCACCAATTCCTCAAAAGTCTTGATTCCCAGAGGTAAGTGAGAGAACCATTCAAGAGCTTGTCCTGCTAAACTTCGGGGGAATAGTCTCAAAAGATATGTGTCATCTTGAGCAACATCGAGGCATGCAACATAGAAGCCTCTAAGATGATCATCTAGATTACCTTTCCCTTTGTATTTGTAAAATTGTGGGATTTCAAAATGTGGTGGAAAAGGCGGCATGTGGAGTGATCTATCAAATGGATAAGGGCATATGTCTCCCAAAGAAAACATCTTCTTGTTTTGTCCTACTACCTTGTTAACCATTTGTTTAACATCTGCTTGTGATACTTGCTGTTGTTGCAAAGGGGGTTGTTGGTTTGGAGGTGGAATGTAATATGACGTATATTGTGGTGGTTGTGACATGTATGAGGGTATGACCATTTGTTGAAGTTGCATGGTCACATTATCCATTGAAGGATTGGTATGCAACACATATGTGTTTGATGATTGTTGTCTGTGAGACACAAGTGGTGGTTGAGTGTAGTGTGATGGATTGACTCTGAAATTTTGCATCACATGGGAGCTAGAGGATGGATTGTTGTTGATCAATGGTTGTGAATTAGGAGTTGGATTTGTATTATGGTAACCAATGGAAGGGTTGGTGAATGAAGAAGAATGGACATTTGGGTGTGTATTTTGGACGACATGAGTACTGTGAGATGGATTGGTATATGTCATATATCAGGTGATAATAGGTAGTCCTTGAGTTGCATAAGATAGATTGACATTTTGTGAAGGATTGTATGGAGGTGGAGTGAGTGATGTAAGTTGATCAACATAAGAGACAGCGGGGGTACGATTGTCTTGGGATACAATAGGTTGGTCACTCATGTCAATGAGACTAACATTAGGGTTATATGGTGTGTTGGATGGATTTGTGGAATTAATGGAGACCATATTAGAAGTGGTAGGAACACTAGTTTGGGGTATGGCTTCCACATGTGATGCAATAGGAGTAGAAACTTGTAATGGCTGTGAGACTTGTGTGGCTTGTGATGTTTGAATAGCTTGTGAAACTTGCGGAGTTTGTGTTACTGGGATAACTTGTGATACTTGAGGAGTTTGCACTTGTGAAACATGGACAAATTGTGATACTTGAGGCATGGATATGGTCATGGTAGGAGTGTTGCAAATATGTGCCTAAGTGGTGTTGTCATTGATGTCAACATATCCTTGTTGCCATTGATGTCAACTGTATCCTATATTGCTATCTGTATAGAAGACTAGATTGTTGAGGATATTGAGAAAACTAATGACAATCAATGCATGTGGACCATATGGCTATGTAGAGGATTGTCAGAGGTTGCTCCAGTTAAGAATTGAGAAGTCCACATGAAGATTTGAAGAAGTTATGGCCATTTGAGTAGAATTGGATTTTGTAGTATTTAGAAGAGACAATGTGACAGTAAGTTGGTCTGGATTGCTTTGCAGTGAAATATTATGGTCTGCAGATCTGAAGCTATGTTTAGGAAGTCAGTGTGTATCATCAAATCCAGTGGTTCATGGTTTGGAGGTCTGTAAGCTATCTTTCTAGTTTGACAGTCATGGCAGATAGTGTTCTTGAGGTTCCAGAGGAAGATACAAATGATTATGGTAATTTGGTTTAGAGTGAATGTTATTGGTGAATTCAATGTGCTTGTGGACGTCTCTGGATCATGTGGCTACTATATTGGAGGTCCGCATTAAAGTTTGAGCTTGTTGATTGAAGATTTCTTCTTTGAGGTTGATGTTCTTCCCAGTCTTGGCCGACCGGATGTTCCTGGCATGTTGCGGATGATCTAAAGAGAATTTTATGAAGCATGGTATGTTAATGAAGTTTCAAGTCTCAGCTATGTTTGGCCGATAGTGTAAAGATCTATGTTAAGTTTAGCCGACCTTGTTGATCATTCCAAGGTTGATGAAATGTATAAATACTTGTTGAAGAGTTGTGGAAAATTATCCTTGTATGAAATGAATTAAATCCGAAGAAAGTATCAAACTTAGCAGAGTAGAGAAGAAGAGGAGCGAAGGGAGTATAGAGTGAAGAGTCAGTGAAGAAGAATTTGAAGATAGAAGCAGAAGTTTTTGTGAGCCTTCAAAGGGACTAATTTAGGCATGAATGTAGATGCTATTTCTCAGTTCATTATCTCTGTGTAAATCATAATTTCGTATAGGCAGTGAGCCTCTTCTTGAGCAGTGAACTCTGGGAAGTGCACCTGAAGGCATGTGCCTTCTATTTTCTTAAGTACTTTTAACAGGGTACGCATTTTGTGGGTTAACCCCCACCATGGTTTTTCCCTGAACCGGGTTTTCCACGTCAAAATTCTGGTGTTGTGTGTTCATGTTGTTTCTACTCATGTGTTGATCTATGCTTAATTGTTTACTGTTATCTCTCAGATTTGCACCCATGCTGTAGTTGTGAAACTTTAGCAATCTGGAGTAACATGGGAATGATCTTGAAGTGTGGGACCTTATGAAATGAGATTAGACCTCTGGAGAAGGCCAGCTTCCTTGATTGGATATCACCTAAAACTACTAAATCTTTAGAGGAAAAGGGAGAAAGAATGCTTTTTTGAATGAAAGATAAAACAGGAAAACTGAAAGTAAGGGTGATGCACCAGACTAATTAAAAGAAACTTTCATAGAACTAAAAAAAGCACAACATAACTAGATACAACAAGTAAGCATACACAAATTCAAATGATCCTAGCAGAGGTGAGAAACATAATGATTGAGAGGAATGAAATATTCACAGACAATCACATGAAGATTCATGCTAAAACTAAAAAATTAGTAAAAGAGGTAAAAATGGCTTGCATATATTTAATAGAAAGCTTTGTTTGGAAACAGAAAGCCTGAAAGCCAAAAACTTTCCAACCTTATTTACATCTCTTGAATGCATATATATAGCATTCCAAACTAACCTAAGTCAGTTACAAAATTCACTCCATGAGCTGAAACAGAAAATATCTGCCTTTGAATGGCTACCCACCTACATAAGTTATGGTGTGGAAATATCAGGAACAAGGGCAAGTGGGAGATATTCCGTGTCTATCTTCAACCATGAATATCTGGAGTATCTGAAACAAGGTGGTGGAGAGATATTTTTGGTCATTGAATGTGAGCAGATTCCCCTACCTGCATTCTGCTCAAAATGGTCATCGAAATGTCCAGCCGCCAAAGCATACAAGGCTAGATCCAAAACTGAAAGTGAGAAATTGTCCCGGAAATCCCTGCTAAATGAAAGAGGAGGCAAAAATAAGCACTTTTGCCTCTTGCAACATGTCAAAATTCACCGGAATGGAGGAGATATGGGTAGTCAAAGTTTTGGTCAACTACCTGTATATATCACTTTGCATCTATGTATATATCGCTATCTGAATCGGCCTCTGAAATGTCTTTGTATGTGTAAAGCGCTTTGTATACACCAACATGCAAGCGCAAGCTTTGTCTTTTGAAAAGGCCTTTGTATATATGCTTGTATCTTCAAATGTATGTCACCTTGTATATACAATACAATGGCCACATACAAGGGTGGGCCCCTTTACTTCTCTATCACCTTTTGCATGTATGTCCCTTGCCATGAGTCATCACCTGATTCATCACTGAACTGGTCTGAGAAGCAATGCTGAAAAATTGCATCTTCTTCCTTGCATTTGATCTTTGCATATCGCATTGTATATACAACATACAATCGCAAATATGCAAACCATCTGGAACTCAAAAGATTATGAAGCAAGCTTGAAATTACCGTTGGGTCCGGTTTGCATGTACCCTCTTTGTATGTTGGCATATACAATGCCCATAGCATGCAAGCCAAACACAAGCCACTTTATCAATTGGATTGGGAGAAAATTGAAATCTGGGCCTTGTATATTCATTCTTTGTATATCGGCATATACAAATGCCATATACATGCAAGCCGCGGATTTCACCCTTGAATTTGCCAAAACTGACCCCTGGGTCGGGTCCGACTTGTATATTTCCCTATGTATATTTCCTTTATATATCACAACATGCAATGCAAAATATACAAAGGAAAACATACATACAAACCCTGCATTTGAACTTGTACCTGGTTCGTTGTATGTGCGCTTGGTGGGCCCCAGGCTTTGTATCTTTCTCTTTGCATGTTGACCTTGCATGTTGGCCTTGTATCTTTGACTTGTATGTGTGAACATGCAATCACATATATACAAGCCACTGTTCTAATATACATTAGCCTTTGAATGATCTGCCTTTGTATATGGCGAATGTATATCTCACTTGCATCTCGCACATACAAACCCCCTTCACTGTAGTGAATGCATGTCGGCCTCTTTGTATATGCGCCTTGTACATTCCCAATGTATGTCTGCGGGCCCCACCAAATGTATGTCGGCCCTATACATTTTCACTTTGCATGTTTCGATTGTATGTTGGGAACATACAAACCCAACATACAATGCGCGGACTCCACTTGCCTCACAAATGCAATTAACTATCTTCATCGCGTCCACCTTGTACTTGTTCACTTGCATATTTCCCTTGTATATGTTGCTTGTATGTTTAACCCCTTGTATATCAGATTTGTATATGCAAACATACAAATCAAAATATACAAGCCACTGTTACAACTACCTTACTATATCACACATGCATATCTCCTTGTATCTTTGGCGAAAGTCCTTTGCATGTTCTGTCGATGTACATTGCAAAATGTACATTCATCCTTGTATGTTTGACTTGCCTTCCAAATTCTTTGCATATAGGCAATGTACATTCGCTCTTGCATGTTATCCATTTGTATATCACAAATACAATGCGCATATATAAACAACTATAGTCGATGCATATTATCTTTGTATATCGGCCTTGCATGTTGGACTTGTATGTTGGCGATATACACTCCACCGTACATTCTCACTTGTATGTCAACCTTGTATGTTTTCCGATTGCATCTAGGCCTTTGCATATTACGAATGTATGTTCCAAACATATAATGGCGAATGTATATGTGAATGTACATACAAAAATGCATATTGAAATACAAGCATGAAACTGAGAAATCCCAGTGGTAGAAAATACTTGAAGCTAAAAGATTTCTAGGTTTTTCTGGGTTTTTTGCAAAGAGACTCCAGGCAAGATTTTTGGAAAATTTGGCAATGCAGAGCATGAGTAATTGAAGAATTTACACCTTGTATGGACATTTTCCAAAGGATTTTCAAGGAAAATACAAGGTGAACTATTTGTCTCTGGACAGAGGAAAATAGGTCAACATTTACATCATTAATCTAGTTAAGAAAGAAGATTTAAAAGTTTAGAAAAGGTTAAAGTTTAGGGATAACTGATTCAGCCCCCCCTCTCAGTTGTCCAGACTAATTCCAACAATTGGTATCAGAGCCAAGTTCCTCTAAAAAGAGCTTAATTGCTCGAAGAGATCCAGGATGTCGACTGACAAGAAGGATAGTCCAAGATTCGATGAAACAAATTACTCTATTTGGAAGAGTCGCATGGAATGCCATTTACAATGCATGGGTGATGCTTATTGGTTAATAACCAAATATAAGTATGAACCTCTGGAGAAAGGTCCTTCAACTCCAGATGAACTCAAAGATGCTGAAAATAACCTTCAAGCTAAAAAAGCCTTGTTGAGTGCCCTGACTGATTCAAAAATGACAAATGTTTTTGGATTGAAAACTATTTATTAAATTTGGGAAAAGCTGGAGAATTTGTATGAAGGAGATAAATATGTCAAATGTGCCAAACTATAAAGTTTGAGAGGAAAATTTAAAAATATGAGGATGAGTGAAGATGAAAGCATCACAATCTACATGCAAAAGATAAAGGAACTTGTGTGTGGGATTAGGTGTGTTGGTAGAATTTTGGAAGAATCAGAGATTGTGGTAAAAGTGCTTAGATCTTTGCCTAATTCATACAAACATAAGATTGTTTCTATAGAGGAGATTAGGACTGTCTTAGATGTTACAAGAGATCACCTGGTTGGCAAAATTTCAGCTTTTGAATTGAGTGAATTTGGTGATTCTCTTCCTAAGTCTGAATCTGCATTCAAAGCCAGTGTATATGGAAAACAAAGATATGATCTGGGTGAAAGCTCTTCTGCAAGATCAAATAGATTTGTGAAGACAAGAAAGGATCTTGAAGATGTTGAAATAGAAACTGTAGATCTTGAAGCTCTTATTGCCAGAAGAATGCCAAGAGGATCCGGTAAGTATGAAGGAAAATTACCACTCAAAATTTTTTTCTTGTAATAAGATTGGTCATTTTGCCTCAAGATGTCTGGAGAGGTTTTCAAAGCCAAACCCTAACAAGTACAAGGGTCAGAAGAAGTGTTACTATGTCCAAGAAGATGGAGAAGAAGGGGTCACAGATGATGAATCTGATCATGGAGGTTCCTCTGAAAATGATTGGGTGTTCATTGCTATCAAAGAAGAAGATTTAGTGTCTACTAAATCTGCTAGCTGTACAAATGTGGAAAGTGCCTTGGCTGCTCAGGTTATTGCAAAAGATGAATGGGTGATTGATAGTGGATGTTCTCATTGTATGACTGGTGACAAGAGTAAGTTTGTGAGTTTTGAAAATTATGAAGGAGGACTTGTGAAATTTGGAGACAACTTAGCTAGTAGAATCCGTGGCAGAGGATCCATCTCTTTTGATGGTAAGAACAACACCAATGATGTTCTATATGTGGAAGGACTGAAACATAATCTTCTCAGTGTTAGACAGTTGGTTGACAAGGGTTATGGTCTTCGATTCAAGGATGGAAAATGCAAAATCTTGGAAAGTTCCAGAATTGAAATTGCATCCGGTACTCAAACTAGAGGTAACATCTTTCATTAAGTAGTTCAAGTAAAAGTTGTTTGATTGCTCAAACAGATCAAAGTTGGTTATGGCATAGGAGGATGAGTTATGTGAATTTTGATAACATTATCAAAATAAGTTCCACTCAAGCTATAAGAGATCTTCCAAGACTTTTGAAACCTAATAGCATATGTAGAGAATGTCAATTGGGTAAACAGAACAAAATTTCATTCAAAAGTAAGGAACAAGGTTCAAATGGGAGATTGGAACTGGTACATACTGATCTTTGTGGTCCTGCTAGAATTAGGAGTGTGCAACGAGATAGGTATTTCATGTTGTTGATTGATGATTACTCCCGAATGATGTGGGTAACTTTCCTAAAAGAAAAATTAGAAGCTCTTGATAAGTTTAAGGTGTTCAAGATGATGGTTGAAAATGAGATTGTTGGGAAATTGAAGTGTCTGAGATTTGACAGAGGTGGAGAATTCACTTTTGGTGAGTTTGATGCTTTCTGTGAAAATGATGGAATAAAAAGATAGTTATCTGCTCCTAGGACTCCTTAGCAAAATGGAGTTGTGGAAAGAAAGAACTGGACCATTCAAGAAGCCGCCAGGACCATGATGATGGAAACAAATGTTCCTCAAGTTTATTGGAGGGAAGCTATGAGTACTGTTGTCTACACTCTTAACCAGGTGCAGATCAAAGGAAATTCTGGTAAGACTCCTTATGAACTATGGTTTGGTCATCCTCCTACTATGAGATATTTTAGATTTTTTGGTAGTAAATGCTATATCAAAATAGATGAGGATTTAGGCAAGTTTGAGGCAAAAAGTGATGAAGAAATATTTTTGGGATACTCAACTCAAAGTACGGCTTACTGGTGCTTCAACAAAAGGTTGAAAAAGATTGTTGAAAGCACTAATGTTAAAGTTGATGAAAGCAAAGAAGGACATTCCAGGTACTATGGATATGATTCAAATGATCAAGATGAAAGTCAAAGTTAAGGAAGGCAAGTTCAAATCTAGACTCAGATCCAGATTAATCCGGTAACTCCGGTAACTCAAGAGGTTAGTACAAATGATGAGGAACAAGTTCAAGAAACGGAAGTTCAAACAATTCTAAAAACCCCCAGATATGTAATAATGAATCATCCTGAAGATCAAGTCATAGGAGATAGAAATAAAGGTGTTCAAAATAGGAGAAGAGTTGCTAAAGATCAAGAAGAGATTTGTTTGATTTCAAAGATTGAACCTAAATCAGTGAGTGAAGCCTTCAAAGATGAAAAATGGGTTAAGGCAATGGAAGAAGAATTGATGCAAATAGAAAAGAATCACACTTGGGATCTTGTTCCTAGACCTAAGGACAAAAATGTGATTGGAACCAAATGGGTCTTTCAGAATAAACTAAATGAAGATGGTGAGGTTGTAAGAAATAAGACAAGGTTGGTATGTAAAGGCTACTCTCAAGTGGAAGGAATTGATTTTGAAGAAACTTTCACTCCAGTGGCAAGGATAGAGGAAGTTAGATTGTTTTTTGCATTTGCTGCCTTCAGAGATTTTAAAATAAATCAGATGGATGTCAAATCAACATTTCTGAATGGAGATTTGGAGGAAGAAGTCTACATTGAGCAACTGGAAGGATTTCAGTTGTCTAATCAGGGAGATATGGTTTGTAGACTGAGAAAAGCCTTGTATGGACTCAAGCAAGCTCCAAGAGCCTAGTATGCCAAATTGGATAAGCATTTGCTTAAGCTAGGATTTAGCAAAGGTACTGCTGATAGTAATCTGTACTTCAAGATTAATCATGAGGACATTCTAATTGTTGAGGTCTTTGTTGATGATATCATTTTTGGTGGAAATGAATGTATGTTCAAAGCATTTGTTGATTAGATGAAAAGTGAGTTTGAGATGTCAATGTTTGGCGAGATGAATTTCTTCCTAGGTCTGCAAATTGCTCAGTCAGATAAAGGTATCTTCATATCTCAGTCCAAGAGAATTGTTGAAGAAGTTTGGAATGGAAGATTCAAAGCTAGTAGGTACACCCATGGTAATCGGATGCAAGCTAAGCAAAAATGATGACTCCCCCAAGGCAAATCAGAAAAGGTATAGATCAATGATTGGAGGATTGCTCTATCTAACTCAGACCTAACCTGATATCATGAATAAAGTTGGACTTGTTTCTAGATTTCAAGCCGATCCAAAAGAATCCCATGTTATGGCAGTCAAAAGAATTTTCAGATATCTCAAGGGGATAATTGATTATGGACTATGGTATCTAAAGGACAATAACTTCACTCTTCATGCATATACAAATGCTGATTGGACATGAGATCTGGATGATAGAAAAAGTACTAGTGGTGGTGCATTCTTCTTGGGGAGAAGATTGGTCTCTTGGATAAGCAAAAAGCAAGAGGCAATATCTCTGTCTACTGCAAAGGCAAAGTATATAGCAGTAGGAAATAATTGTACTCAGGTTCTGTGGATGAAGCAAATGTTGAAGGACATCAGAATTATGTTTGAGGAGCTAGTCACAATTTTTTTGTGATAATTCTAGTGCAATAAGCATCTCAAAGAATCCGGTATTGCATTCAAAGACAAAACATATATGTATCAAGTTTCATTTCTTGAGAGAGAAGGTAAATGAGAATGAAGTCAATTTGGAGTTTGTGCCTTCCAAAGATCAGATCACAAATATCTTCACTAAGCCTCTTCCCAAGGATACTTTTGAGTATCTTAGAAAGAAGTTAGGGGTTATTACCCCTCCCGATTAGAACTAAGATGCACTTATGTGCATCAGTTCGGTGGAATTATCAGACATATCTTGAGATCCAGATTGATGTTGAGAAGATACTACTCTAAGGAGTAGTCAATATGCAAATGTTGGAGATCAGTCTAAAATAAAAAGGGGGAGAAAAGATAGAAAATATGTGCCCTTTGCCATTGATGTCAAAGGGGGAAAGAAGTCATGTGAAAAACTTGGAAGTGAATAGCTGCTGGCGAAAGGGGGAGCAGTGAAGAAAATGGTTGCAGGTGTGATAAGAGAAAGGGGGAGAAGTTCTTGTCTTGATGGTTGAATTCAATTTTTCACATCATATGTTTCCATCAATGACAAAGGGGGAGATTGTTGCAATTATGTGCCTAAGTGGTGTTGTCATTGATGTCAACATATCCTTGTTGCCATTGGTGTCAACTGTATCCTATATTGCTGTCTGTATAGAAGACTAGATTGTTGAGGATATTGAGAAAACTAATGATAATCAATGGATGCAGACCATATGGCTATGTAGAGGATTGTTAGAGGTTGCTCCAGTTAAGAATTAAGAAGTCCAAATGAAGATTTGAAGAAGTTATGGCCATCTAAGTAGAACCAGATTTTGTAGTATTCAGAAGAGACAGTGTGACAGTAAGTTGGTCTGGATTGCTCCGTAGTGAAATATTATGGTCTGCGGATCTGAAGGCATGTTTGGGAAGTTAGTGTGTATCATCAACTCTAGTGGTTCATGGGTTGGAGGTCCACAAGCTATCTTTCTAGTTTAATAGTCATGGCAGATAGTGTTCTTGATGTTCTGGAGGAAGATATGAATGATTCTGGTAATTTAGTTTACAGTGAATGTTATTGGTGAATTCAATGTGCTTGTGGAGGTCTCTAGATCATGTGGCTACTGTGTTGGAGGTCCACATTGAAGTTTGAGCTTGTTGATTGAATATTTCTTCTTTGAGGTTGATGTTCTTCCCTGTCTTGCTGACCGGATGTTCTTGGCATGCTGTGGATGATCTAAAGAGAATTTTATGAAGCATGGTATGTTAATGGAGGAAGTTTCAAGTCTCAGCTATGTTTGGCCGATAGTGTAAATATCTGCATTAAGTTTAGCCAACCTTGTTGATCATTCTAAGGTTGATGAAATGTATAAATACTTGTTGAAGAGTTGTGGAAAATTATCCTTGTATGAAATGAATTAAATCCGAAGAAAGGATCAAAAGTAGAGCAGAGAAGAAGACGAGTGAAGGGAGTATAGAGTGAAGAGTCAGTGAAGAAGAATTTGAAGATAAGAGCAGAATTTTTTGTGAGCCTTCAAAGGGACTGATTCAGGCATGAATGTAGATGCTATTTCTCAGTTCATTATCTCTGTGTAAATCATAATTTCTTATAGGCAGTGAGCCTCTTCTTGAGCAGTGAGTTTTGGGTAGTGCGCCCGAAGGCATGTGATTTCTATTTTCTTAAGTACTTTTAAAAGGGTATGCATTTTGTGGATTAACCCCTACCGTAGTTTTTCCTTTAACCGGGTTTTCCACGTCAAAATTATGGTGTTGTGTGTTCATGTTGTTTCTGCTCATGCGTTGATCTATGCTTAATTGTTTACATCATTAATCTGGTTAAGAAAGAAGATTTAAAAGTTCAGAAAAGGTTAAAGTTTAGGGACAACTGATTCACCCCCCCTCTCAGTTGTCTGGACTAATTCCAACAAGGAGTGGGGGTGTGTTGTGAAACATGGCAGGGTGGAAAGCTCAAATTTTGTGAAAGGTAAGGAAGTACCTCGGTTGACATTATCAAATGTTCTAGAGTGTACTCTGAACGTGGTGGGTTTGATGGTGTAACAATATGCAATGAGGAAGATGGGTTGGAAGGTGGATGAGATTGCATGGATATGTGATGAAATGATGTGACTATAGTAGATGGTCCCTTTGCAACAATAATGGGAGTATTTGGATCTTGTTTATGAATGGTAGATATGTCAAAGTTGCTTGGTAACTTGGCTCCCATATGGGCTAGTTGCAAGAAATAGCGATCGAGATCAAATAAAATAAGCTTCTCAACTTGGTCCCATATGTGCATTTCTTTAAATTCGGATGAATCACCTTGAGATTGTTCTTCATAGGTCTCTATAGATGGTTGAGGTTGCACTTGTTGTGAAGATGATGCTCTAATGGTGTATCCTTCGGGGACAAACATGTAAGAAGGCATACCAGTCGTGAATTGAGTTGCATTTATAAGGGAAGTTGATCAGGATTGTTGCATTTTGGCTTCCATCTCATCTCACAATTTTGCTTCCATTTTAGCTCTATATTGGCTCCTAGTTTGAGGCATGATATTGGTGATAAAGATTGAGCTAGTTTGTCTAGGTTGAGACCCAAAAGTTGCTGGCTTATTGGTTGGTTGTTGATGGTTTGTTTTGCTAATTTGCTAGTTGCTTTGTTGGTTGGATTTGTTGGTTGGTTGTTTTGTTATTGTTTGTTGTTGTTGGGTTGCTTTGTTGGTGGTTTGATTGGATAAACTTCCCTAGAGGATAACTCACAAACTCAAGGGAAAAAGCTGGCTAATGATGTTGTTTGCTGGTGTTGCTAGGGCTAAGTAAAGCCAAAGGGATAATATCTGCTATTGGTAGTTTGATTGCATTGATGATTGGTTGTTGGTTGGGGGTCTCAAAAGGATGGAAAGCTCAAAAGTTGAATAGTTTGGTATGCTTAAGACAAGAGGCAATGCTTAGATAGCTGTAGGTGATCAGGGAAATGCCTAGAAGCTAGTGACAGTTCCAAAGGATAACATATTAAGCTTGACTGATGCAGGTTAATGAGATTTGACCAAAAGCGACAAGTAATAGCTCATATGCGACTTAGAAAAGGCCAAAAGCAACTGGTAATAGCTCAAAAGTGATCTGGATGATAGCAAGTAATAGGATACAATGTCAACTAGAAGTGACTCAATTTACTAAAGGTGACTGGTTTCAGTGTAAATACAATCTACTATTGTCTGAAAGTGACCCAATTTGACAGAAGGCGACTGACTGCTGTTTAAAAGCGATGCAGATTTTCTAAAGGTGAGTTGTTATAGTTTAAAAGAGGTCTATGTCTGTTAGAGGGTGTATTTTGATAGGTTTTTGACAAGAAAATAGTAATTTCAGTCACTCACACTCACAACAATCACAAACTTGTACAACTTAGGCTAGGAAAGGACTATATTTGTTGAATCTCCTTGCCGTGCCTATTCAAAGAGGATAGCTTTAGGATCTTGGTAGCACCGACTCCTCCCTTGGCACTCATGCATACCAAGTTTTGGGTTTCCCAAAGCTCGCAAACCTTAGGATTGTCCCTGCTATCTCTACTAAGAACCATGAGAATCGGGGTAGCTTCAAAGGTTTGACCTTCTGCGTCAACAAATAGAGGGATTTTAGCTACTACACAAGGTTGCTAGTAAGGGTATCCATTTGGGTGGCTACACGTGTGGTGATTCACTCTGTTAATAGAGGCTTCCTAGCCCAAAGAGGTTGTGCTCAATGGGGTTTTGGGGGAAACATTCGTTGGTGTAACACAACAGCACCCGTTGTTTGTGGCTTTTGACACAAACACTTTTCTTATATAGCAGCTTGGAAGAGCATGGATTTAGCCCGTTACTGCTTGGGTTGTACCCCTTCTCACATTGGGAAGGTAGGCCCTCTAAAGATAATAACAAGTTCTCATGCACCCAAGATCTATTTGATAGGCGAGGAGAGAAAATACTTTTTCTATTAAATTTGGGTTACACACATGCACACCAAGCAATCAAGAAAGATAAAACAAGCACAGAGCAAACAATGATTCTTTTTAAACGCCAAGCCCAAATGTTCCTAATTTAGTGATAAAAATATAATGTCTTGGACCGATCGAAGCTGTAACAGATATGTTAGTAGTTTTATGTAACCTCCTTTTCTTGGACAAATGATAACATGCTGCACAAATAGATGATTAGTAACCACTAAAACCAAACTGTGAATGACAAAATTGAAAGTGACACATAATTACCAGAGGTGATCAACTATTGCTCAAAAGCAATCTGAATTCTACCGAAAGTGAACTGCTACAGTCTAGAAGCGATGTAGAAAATCTAGATGCGAATTGTTATGGGTCACAAGCGACCTGAACCTGCCAGATGCATAAAAATTCCCTATTTATGCAAAACTAGGGTTAGGGTTATGAAAAAAATGTTTACCAAAGGTTGAAAACCCTAGAATGACAAATCCAGTGAATGAAATATAATTAGACAGACACCCTGCAACCATAGATCTATCAATTGGAAACCCTAGAATGATAATTTGATGAGATCTTGTAAAACCAAAGGTGTTAGGCCAATTAAAATGAAAACCCTAATCAAATTGACTAGCAAATGATGAAATGATGACCAGGATCCTGTAAAACAAAGATAAAACCCTTAATTGGTCAATGAAAATTCAGCAAAAACACCTTGCAAAAACCAAATGTTTGCAGAAAACCCCAATTTGCATAAAGCGACCAAAATATCCAAAAGTGACCGATTTTGGTTTAAAAGCGATTCGAATTTAGCTAGAAGTGATCAGTTTATGATTAAAAGCAATGCAGATTCAACCGTAAGCGACCGTTGTTGGTTCAAAAGCGATCCAGAAAATGCTGAAAGCGGCGGCTTGTAGCTTAAAAGTGATGCATAAATTCTAAAGGTGACTGGTTTTCTCTTAAAAATGACTGCAAATTGTTGTAAGCGCTCTAAAAATCTAAACTTCACAAAAACAACTACAAACAACAAAGTTAATCAAGGAGGTGAGTCCCACCGGGCATGCCAAAATGTGATAGGTAAAAATTAGGTTAATAAGATCAAGCATGCAAATTGAAAAACCTAATCCTACCACCATCAAAGAATCAAATCCAAGTGAAACCAAAAGCAAACAATTCAAGCACAAGATCACCTAGATTGTATGATTCCTTGTTTGTGATGTGGATTGCTCTTCAACAATGAATAATTATGAAGATCAAAGTTGCCATGATGGATGGATAATGATAATATGCTAGATGAATGCTAAAGTGCTCAATATACTCAAGATGATAATATGGATGCTATATGAAATGATGGATTCTAGATGCATTGTATGGAATGAGAGGGTGTTTATATAGATCTCAACCAAAATCAATCAATGGTGGAGATTTGGTGGCTATGTGAACGGTTAGGATGAATTGATAATCATAGATGAATGTGTAGATGACAAGTGGAGGGAAGATAAGGCTCATGTGTGATTGTGTACATAAAAAGTACTACATGTGAAAGATATTAAATGAAAGATGTAGTACCACACATAATTCAATTGAGGTAGACAAGTGTCGGCATGTGATGAAAGGTGAAGACCTAATTCAAATATTTTATTTGAATTAGTTGGGATATGAGTTGGAAATTAATTAAATAAATAAAATTTATTTAATTAATTGGGAAGTGGGATTATGAAGGAATTTTAATTAAATAAATAAGATTTATTTAATTAAAATAGATAGAATAGAGATAATTAAATAATTAAAGATTATCTAATTATCAATTAGAGAAAATAAAAGAAAATAGATAATGAATTAATTAAATAAACGAATTTATTTAATTAATAGAAGAAAATAGGTGATTTAGAGAAAATAGAAATTGCTCAAGTGTGTTAGATAAATTCAGATGCAATATTTTGACACTAATGATAAAATGAGTAAATTTTAGGTGTCTACACTAATCTAGCAATTAATCAATATAGCAGAAGCCTAAGATAAGATTGCAAATTATGAGAACTAAGTGCAAGACTAGTTACCAAAAAGGTAAAACTTTTGATAACCACCATAATGAAGAAGTATGAATGCAAGATATGAGATAAAAGAAGCTATGTAACCTAGATTCTTAGTCAGATCTATCACCTATTTAACCACTAGTATAGATCTGAGTAATCATATCATAAAATTGCAAGCGTAGGATATGTCGGGTTCACCAAAATGTTTAATGGGAAAAGAGGAGCCTAGAATTACCACTCAATCAGCTAGGTCAACCCTTTCCATTAAACATTAGGGCACAAACTGAGCTTAGCTACTGCCTTGAAGGAGAGCCAAACTACAGGGGTTCTGCCCTTTTGTTGTAATTGACAAGATTGAGTCAATTACATTAGATCTAGGGTTTATTTAAAGAAATATGACAAAACAAAACTTACAGATTTGACAGAGATGGAAAACTAGAAAATAGGACCTAAAGTGAGCTATATAGAGTTGTCAGAGGACACTATCAAAAGTAGGAGCAAGATCTAGAGGACCAGGGCGCTGGGCACTTGAGTCCTAGGGTTTCGGGTTGAACTTTAGGGTGACAATCTGTATTCTGCAACCTTTCATCTCCTTGTTATTTCATGTCAAAAATCTTGATGTGATCTGCGCATAGAAAAGAGGGAAAAATGGTTATGTTGTATAGAGGCTTGCCTTAGTCAAACCTTATGTAAGTGTTCCCACTTCCACAACAACAATGATAAGTGTGATAGAGAGTGTGCACCCTAGGTAGGCAGAGGCAAAATATGTAATAAATAATGTTCTATCAAATGAAATAACAAGAGTTACCATGAGCATAAAACCCCTAGATGGATGTATGCCGTGACATGGATCATCCACAAGGAGTTTGATGAAGGAAGGAGCTTCCTTAGAAATTTACAATAAGGGTTAATGCTTGCAACAATAATTTGTAGAAATAGAAGAGCTTTCTTGAGATCATCAACATAAAGAATCATTAGGGGAGTTTTTTGCATTAGAAGCATTAGGAGGAAATGAGTGTTCAAGACTTGTTTATATATGATTCTCAATTACTTTTCGAGAGCCCAATTGAATTGAGGCTGACAAGGTTTATCACATAAGTCATGAGGCTGACATCAAGATGTGAGTTGTCAGGGCCAAAATGACAAGACCGGGGCACCCTAGTCTTGGCCTTTTGGACCACCCAAAAGCTGAATGATAGAGGATTCCACTTGGATTCTCATAGAAGTAATGGAGCTTGCATAATGTTAAAAAGGATGAACATGTAATCCAAAACGGGTGCCAAATGTAATGAAATTGTAATAGGATATACAATTTTTGACAGTACACCAAGGACATCTTGCATCCACAAACCAATGCATGCCACTTGGTGAATTCTCATGAATCTAAGCCTCTCAACCAATCTCCACCATTGATTCTTCAAATCAATCTCATCCCTTCATCCAACATCCAAAAATCTTATAAATAGAGTCCTATTCGAAGCATTTTTAAGACTCCATGAAACATAAAGTTATGCTGCTATTTTGAGGAGCCACCTACATCATAACAACAACAAAGAGGACATACACACAACAAGGGTTAGCATGTGAGGTGAATTAGATAGTTTTTATTTTATGTTTGTATGCTTTCCTTTATTCCTCTATCAAAGGTAGCTTAGAATTTGAGTGAAATAGGTTATTAATTTTTTAAGTTGTTTCCTAGGCTCATTTTCTAGTGTATACATTTTGGCACACCTGGTGGAACCCCCTAGGGTCCTTATCTAATCAATTTTGTGTGTTTTAAGCTTGTTTGGAAGTTGCAAGTCCCATTTTCATCATTCTCTAGCTCAGTTAAGTGGACTTGAATATGTTTTGGTAGATTTGTCACCTAAATTGTAAAGCTTCTGGTTAAAACTGTGTAGCTTTTTTTACATTGACATTTCAGATCACACTCAGTGATCCATAATTAGGAAGAGAAAGAGATTTGTCACCTATTTTGGTGGATCTGTCTTAATCCTGGTTCCTGCTCACTACACCTATCTCTATTTCAGTGGATATGTTCCTGAATCAGTGGATGCGTTCTTGATTTTAGTGGATTTATTTCCTAGGTAGACAATCCACTTCAAATCTTCCCTAAACTTCCCTAATCTTTTTCTAATCATTTCATCATTCTATTTTCTAATAGGGAGCCCATTTTATAGGCGTTATAATGTCAAAATTTCCTCTCATCATCTAATTTCTTCCAAAATATGACCTTTTTTCTTGCAAAATCCATCTTTTTAGGTCTTGAACATAGATTGGTGGATCTATTCCTAAATTAGTGGATGTGTCACCTTTTTTGGTGGATCTGTATCAAGCCTAGTGAGTGTTTTCATAGCCTATCTTTGTTTTGGTGGATCTGATTGTCTTTTGGTAGATTTGTCCTGTGTTTTGATAGATCCGTTTTGTCATCATTTTCTGCAATTTTCTTCACATTCGATTAATCTAACCCCTAAATCCTACAACCTTATACATGTTCCCTAGTTTCTAACACCATTTTGTGTAGATATCATTGGTCCAAGACCCATTTTTCAACTACTAATCTTATGGTTTTGTAGCCCACTTGTCAAAGGACTTATCTTACTTTGCACTAAATCTAGGAACATCCATTTTGGGGTTAAAAATAGCATTGTTTGCTTTGTTTGGGGTCAATTAAGGTGTATGCTCTCCTCTTGCACTTTGTGTGATCTTGGGGATCAAAATCCTTGATTTGATCTAATATTGTATCTTGTTCATCCCAAGAACTTTGGTGTGTATGCTCTCTCCTTGTGCTTTGTGCGACCTTGGAGATCAAAAACACCTTGGAGTCTTTCCTCTAGGGGGCCTACCTCTAATTTCATCATCAAGAGGATGACCTCAACACTTGTGTTTCGACAAGGTATACAAATTTGGAAGAGAATCAAAATACTCCTTCATTGGGGAACACTTGTCATTTGGGTGAATCTTGCAAGAACTTTATACCTTGCAAAGTGAAGGAGGAGAGTGGATTACTCTCTCACACTACACCATTATGCTTACCCCTCATTTGATGGACATAGGCCTCACATACCTTGTGTTTATCGAGGATATCCCCTAGATGTTCATTCATCCTAGATAAGACCTTTTGGCTAATCTTTTAGTGTGGTGCAAGATTTAGAAACAAGCCTAAAGATACTCACCATGTACTTCATTGAGTAGACATAAACATTCTCTTTGGGTAAGGCATCAAATATTCCGAGGGAAGGGAAAGAACCTTTGTGCCACTTGATTCCTAGTTATTTGCTTGAAAATATATTCCTAGTTAGGTAGGAATATTAAGAAGTATTGAGTGTGGGACGACACTAAAAGTCACTCCCATTTGAATAATCTAGGGTGTTGTACTTAGTGTGTATCCATCATTGAAACCTATACACTCCCCTTAATAAAAAATCCAAAGCCTTTGCAAGAATTTTTCATGAATGTGTGTGAATGTTATTTTCAAAGTTTCCTAAGGTCAAACATCCATCAAGCCATTTCTAATAAACTCTTAATCATGAAATTTTATCTTCCTCCAAATCACCCAAGCTCCACCTAGTTTAACATATCCATCTCTGTTTCGACATATTCATCACCTATTTTGGCGGATACATTTGGCCCAACCAAAACTCACAATCTATCTAACTCCAATTCAGTGAATTTATCTAGCTTTTAGTAGATCTGCTCTATGTTTCAGTAGATCCTCTCTCACATCAACCTCCTTCCAAAATTTGTCTTACTCCATTTCAATGATTCCACCCTCATTTCAGTGGACATGTCCTAAGTTTTAGCGGATATGTCCTTCTTATCCAATTTCATCCAAAACCATATAAGATCGCATGGATTCAAGATGGACACAAGATACTTGTAAGTGAATAATGCTTGGTGAGATTTCACATAGATCATACAATGATGAATTGTTGTGTGATATTATGCCAATGGATGTATGTCATATATTGTTGGGAAGACAATGGAAGTATGATAGGAAGGCAATTCCTAATGGAAGAAATAACACCTACACCATGAACTCAAATGGAAAAAAAACATATCCTGATACCTTTGGAAGAAGAGAACTGAAGTGAAGTATGTGGTAATGCCAGAATCTATTTGGTGGATGGAAGGAAATTTTTGGATGGATTGAGACATGAGAACATGTGCTTTGCATTGATTCCAAGGAAGTGTGACACCCAAAGTGTAATAAATGCAACCTAGAAGAAGAAGGACCACCGCAAAGGGAAGTATCTAAACTGTTGATAGAATATCAAGACATTGTGTCAAAGAATGTACCAGAAGGATTACCACTAGTTCAAAGCATCAGTCATCATATGGATCTAATACTAGAAGCCAAATTTTCAAACAAATTGTTGGAATACTCACTATCACTAAGAGGGGGGGTGAATCAGTGATATACAAAAGCCTTATTCAGTGTTACTCAAACAAATGCTTGATCAATTACTTTTAAGAACACGAGAATAAATGAAAGAATAGTAAGCCAATCAAGTACACATGACACCAGATATACATGGAAACCCAATGAGGGAAAAAACCACTGAGAGTTTCTTGAGTCTATTGCTCAAATCCAACCTCAAAAGAAAGAAAGATTACAATTGTTTTTGTAGCTCCAACTATAAGGTACAAAGGACACCTATGCACTATTTACAAAGTCTCAATCTCTCAAGTACAATGCACACTGGGTCAACTCAATCTCACCAAACTCAAGAGGCTCCAACCCTCGATCACCTAATCAACTCAACCTGACCATACTCAAGAGGCTCCAACCTCAAACACTTGAAACTTATACAACACAAAACCCTTAGAAGAAATAAAAGAATGTGCAAGAAATGATTCTATATGTAATCTGATTTGCACCAATAAAGACAACTTTTTCTGCATATACACCTCTGATCAACAAATCATCTTCACAAGAATGTATCTCATGTTCATCACTGAATGAAGGTAAAAAAAACCCCTCTCAACCTGCTTCTCTGAATTCTTTTCTCCTGTTCTACCTAAATCACATATCCTTCACATACAAATTAGACCCTTCTTACATTCATGGATAAAGATCTCTTAGTATGACTTCCTTTCAATAACCATAATAAACCAACAAAGTATAATGATCCCTTTTTGTTTGACATACAAAATCATAGATGAAATTGGACATAAAGTCTAATAGAGTATATTTAAGAAACCTAAAAAGTCTGTCATACATTCTCAAAGAAACATGCTGCCCTTTCTTCTTATATTCTCACTGCTCTAACAAAAGACACCATACCTTCTTAAAAAATAAGAGAAATCAAACTGACCCTTACCTCAAAAACATGAAACTTTTGCTCATGAAGATAAAGCACATTGTATTTGTAGCACAATGACTATCTTCTAACTCTACAAACTATCCATAATGATATTTTCTTGTTCAAATTCCTTGGACATCTTTCACAAAATTATGCAACCTTTTCACTGACAACCATCTATTCTTCATTCATAAAAAACCCTCTATACTCTTCTGCATATATACAGAGTATGTTTATCTAACACATATCATTCACTCCAAAACCATCATATACAGATCATCATTTTTTTTCTCTATTCACTAAATTGTATATGTAAAAGCTTTAGGTTTTTCTTTTACAACCCAATCAACACCTCAAACTACACATCCTCATTAGAGTTTTGTGTTTTGCATCAACGAGGAACCAAAAAATAGTTACTATATCCTGTTTAAACTACCAGACACAAGTAAAGCACTGCCCACCCATCAAATTTAATAGTAATGAATGGCCGTTAGGGTTCTAAACAGGTTTAAACACTAACCACATATCTTGCTCTTCACGGGCATAAAGAATTGAATTAGGGCCTTTAGACTTGGATTAGCGCCCATCGTATTAAAAATAACTTGAAGCATCGTTTACCCTAGACGTTGGGGCAAGTTAGAAAATGACCTGAGACCCTCAAACACATGACTTAAGTTGTAGGTGACTATTTATAACAGGTCAATAAAAATTAGAACATAAAGTGCTTTTTATTGTGATGGTCTCCATGGTATGCAAACGTAAATTTCTATGGTTTAAAACAAGGTTAGCAATTAGGTTTTTGAACACTAAGACACAACTAACCTTAGGAAATAGTGTGATTCTACCAACTTGTAACAAAAGGAAGACTTGAACCCTTTCAGAGAAAAGCTAGCAATACACAAGAAGAACATGCATATCTAGGGTTTTTAAACACAGGTAAAGGATACAAAGATTTCAACAATTTAAACCCTAGAATGAAGTATGTGAACTTGAGAAGAAGCAAGTGTGATTCTCTGATTGAACCAAGGTCTGAAGATCCTCTAAGAACATCTGACATGTGTGAAACTATTCAACCCTCTTGATTGAACCAAGATTTGAAGATCCTTATGATAAACACCAACAACTTGAAGTAACCAATCACTCACAATATGAGGATCCTCATGATAAACACCAACAACTTGAAGTAACTAATCACTCACAACTCATCACAACTCAAACTATCACTTCAACCTAAGCTCTGCAATCATCCTAAGACAAGATAACATGACAACACAAACACCAAGGTGATCAACTCCTCACTTTTGACATCAATGACAACCATATTATCAATCTCTCCCTTTGGCATTGATGTCAACCAATCAAACCTCTACACCTAGTTTCTCTTCTCCCCCTTTGACATCCAATGACAAAGGGCTAGCTCCCCCAGACAAGATACAATCAAGCACTAAAAGAGATCCTGATAAAAGAATTGTGGCAAAGAACAGTGGACTAGAATGATACAATATCATAAGAATAATAACAAAGTCAAAGCATGAAATCAATCTATATCTGTCTGATGCTACCCTGTATAATTACAACAAATGAATACCAATGTCTGAAGAAAATAGAGTAGATAGACTCCTTCAAGACAACATCTCAACAAGATTAATATTGCAATTCTGCCAAAAAGACCAAATCTTTGAACATCATGCCACCTTTAGAGTTAACAACAAACATCTCATGACATCTAGTGATAAACTCCATATATCAACAAACTCTTTGCATGAAGAACATGTTGGATTAGGTCCGGACAACTAAGAGGGTGGGGAGTGAATCAGTTGTTACTTATTTACAGTTTTTCTTCCTTTAATCTGTCTTCACCACTTATAATCAAATTAATGAAATAAACATTTTAGCATCACATAAGCAGAAATATAAATAACACACTTGACACCAAGATTTTTGATGTGGAAACCTGGTTAAGGGAAAAACCACGGTGGGGGTTAACCCATAAGAATTAATACCCTATTAAAAGTATTTTACAAATGGGAATGCACATGCATTTGGGCTCACTACCCTGAGTTTACTATTCAAGAGGAGGCTCACTGCCTACAGAAAGGATTACAATAGATTTACAAAGATTTTGAACTGGTAAGATGCATCTGCCAATGCTAGAGATCAGTTCTGGTTAAGTGTAAATACTGACTTTGAACACTTCATCTTTATTTTGCTCTTCTCTCTATTCTACCTTCATTTAGATATCAAATTTTTGTTCCTTTTTCACATACACCCTTTCTTTGCAAAAAACACACACCCAAAATATCTGCAATCATTGGGTATATATATCCTTATCTTGAATTGCAATCACTTGCCAGTCAGCAACACCAACACTTTGAACTTTTTAAGGAAGGTCTATTCTGTTGGCTAGATCCATACACCACTATTGATGAGTACCAAAAATAACACATGTAGATCATCATACATGTCAGCTAGTAACATTCTATCTCATACATAGTTCATCAAAACACTTCTATTAGGTCTGCACAAGGATTAACATAAGTCTACCTGTTCTTCACTGAACTGTTATGTCATACTAGGATCCAGTATTCTGATGCTCATAACTTTTAATCCCTTTATCACCGAAGGCTAAAAACTTGGATTTAGGTTGTCCTGGTGTCCCTTTACACTTCTTCAGATCTGCAACACATAAAGATTAACTGGAGAGATCCGCTGACCAAAATACTAGACTCTACTATATACTCTGTTTTAGGCTCCCAGACTTAGATTATCATTCTGACTTCCGGTATGACCAAATATTGTACTGCAGATGTGTTGAACAATCTTAGTTGCCATCAATGATAACATCTATCAATGCTATGTAGTGTCTCTTGCCAAGAATCTCCCCCTTTGGCATTGATGGCAACACTTAGTGCAAAATGACTAAGTGTCTTAGAGCTACTCCACCTTTGTTTGTACCTATGTGTCCTTCACTTGATTTGGTGCTCCCCCAAAATTCTCAAAAAGGTTCTGTTTATACTTTCGCATATGTACAACAAATAAAATTCTACTTACATGAACTTGAGAATGTCTGCAATACTAGTTTTTAATTGCACAAGTTTAGAGGCCCAAGTATTCTTCATTTCATCCAAGAGTGAGATGTGCCCACTCAGTAGAAATGCATATGCTTCTGCCTTTGCCAGATCTGGAGGATCACTTGTCTGAAGTGCATTATGTGCTTTGGATAAAGCATTATGCATTGATTACAACTTGGGGGCAATAAATCCCCAAAGTTCACACATCCTCTTCATAGTATTGATTTTCTCTTTTTCAAGTCCCTTTATTTCATCTGTCAAGCTAATGACCTGACATTCCTGGCTTAGAGGAGAGGCATTAGAGGATCAAAATTTTGAGATAGAATTGATATTTTCTGTTCTTGTTCCTTTATCTTCTTCTCAGCATCCTTATTGACCTTAGTCCATGATAGGCAAAACTTATATATATCTCCTCCATCACTTAGAGCATTATGAATGCTCTTTATGGTAATGTCCAGTATCACTCTATCACTCCTTATCAGATTCTTAACTTGACTGAATTTCTTATTCAAAAACTCTTTCTGAACCTTTGCCTCTGCAGATATTTCAAAAGACTCAAAATGTGAGTTTATTGAACTTGCAAGATTTTTCAAATGGCCGGAGGGGGAATCATTTTGATTCTTCTAATAAGTTGGCATTAATTTCTCTAAAACTCCAGTTGCTAGCCCCAGCAGCTCATTGTCCTCTAAGTGGGATTTTATCATCTTTTCTCTGGCTTTTACCTAGGTGAAGGATGCTATTTTCATCAATTGCAATGGGGAGAGCGCATCCAGATTGGTTAGTCCTTGGAGTAGTTCAGGCTCATCAAGCTCAATCACTTCCTTTTCAAGAGGGCCTTTTACTACATCTACAGTGTCTCTTGCTAGATTTTTAGAACCATCTTTTTGATCATTAGGTTTTTCTACATTTGCTTTAGGTGCTTCAACATTTGCACCATCTTCTTCTGCTTTGTCTTTCTTCCCTTTTTCCTCCTCTCTCTTTGTTATTCTTTTCTGTGTTCTCTTATGAGGGGCTCATTTCTACTTGCTCACCACTTGCTACTCAATCCAGAGGACTTTGTGTAGTAGCAATATCCTTTTCCTTCCTAGAGTGATCAGGTGGAGGAGTTATCTTTGCATCAATTATCATGTCTATCATTTCTATGTCCTCCTGATTGACTTGTTTCTCTTCCTAAACTTCTCCAACATTTAGATTTGATGAATCAAGTTCCAAAGGATCTAGAGTAATACTTTGGTCATTAATTCTTTTGTCAATTTCTTCTTCTGGTGCTTTTTGTTATGGAGCAGAAGGATTATCTTCTTCAACTTGTTTTTCAAAAACAATGTAGTATTTGTTTTTGTCTAAAGCTTTTCTCAAAATTTCCTTTGTTTCCTTTGTAATTTCTTTAGTCTCACCAAGCATTAGTTTGTTCATCCGGACTTTGCTTCTAAATTTATCTTTAACTTCTCTGAGGATTTCATCTGCTTCTTTTCTCATCATTACAGGGCATAAGGAGGAGAGAACATACTCTTTGAGTTCTATATCTTTTTCTTTGGCTGCTTCTTTCCTTATTTCCATTACTTTCCTCAAATTTTTAGGAAGTTCTTGCAAGATATCCAACAAGGCTCTATTGAACTTATTCAGATATATGATAATGGCATCTTCTAAAATTTTCTTGTTTGCTTGATCAAGGTTATCATAGTAAACTCTGATATGTTTTAAATTTCCATGAATAGTGATTATTTTTAAAATTTCATCAATAGTCATGGCAACCTTATTGGATACTTGCTTTTTACTAGCCCTCATGCTTCTAGATGGTTGATCTTTAGAGGTCTTTGAAGTTTTGACCCTTTTGGATCTTATTTCTTTCACTTCATCTGTTTCTGTCTCCCCATCATCTTGTGTGCTCTTGTGGGTTCTTGTTGCCTTGGTTTTCTTCCTTTTCCCTCCTTCACCGGATGGAGTGGATTCTGACTTCTTAGTGGAAGTGGACTTGAGTGGCTCATTAGGAGTTGTAGAACTCCTTATCTTCCTTGGGGCTTCCGAGGGAATTACATGCTCACTTTTTTCCTGCTCAGTGTTTTTCCTTATCTTTTCAATCCTTTGTCTATTTTCTTTCACTACTTCTTTTGTGATCCCAATTCTTTTTGCATACATTTCCACTTGCTTGTGTACCTTTCTTTTTGTTTCTAGTTGTTTAAGTTCCACATGCAACTTTAAACTTAGTTCTTTATATGTTACAAAATTTTCAACAGAGGTGTCTTTAGGTTTGCTCAGGAGATGTTGAGGATACATGTCAAGAATTTCCTCATCCACTTCATAGCCCATTAGCATTATCCAAACTGTCCTTGGTTCTACAGCTTCCATCAAACATTGATCTATGTCTACCATAAAATATATTTCATTTTCATACTTTTCAACAATTGAATTAGGAATTCTTTCCCTTGCATGCATCAAGTTATGGAAGTTTTTGAAGTAACCCCAGATAACAATCTTTTGTGTCTGGGTATCACCAAGATGATCCCTAATTTTCCATGCCACTAGCCTATCAGATGTCCATTGTATACCCAGAACTCTCAGAACTTCATTCATGAAGTATAAGAAAATACATATTACCAAGGAACCATACTTGAAGCAATTTTTCTTGTCCTTTTTGATTTTGTTTAGGTTTTCTAGTAGTTGGCTTTGTAGAAGCTCACACAAGTCATAATCCATATTTTCCTTTATCATCTGATATGCGTCATAAATAGCTATTCTAGAAACTAAGTTCTCCCTGCTGGAGTGGTAAATCTTATACCCAACTACCATGGAAGCAAACTTGACATTCAGATCAATGATGTCATTGATAGCCATATCTCTTCTGTCAAATTTTACTCTAGTTACATCAGTTGCTATTTTATTTTTGATAGCCTTAAGCATAGGTTGCCCACTGGTTGCATTTAGTCTAGTCACAATTCAGATTACATCTTTTGTAATCTTGAACGGCTTCAACAACCACATAAACTCATCATGTATCTGACTCAATACATACCTAACCCATTCGCTTTCATCAAAAGATGGAAATTCAATAACTTGTATGAAGTCTTTGTTCTCTAGGGTTTTATATTCTAGCTTCAATTGGTGATTGTCATTCTTCAAGTGGTTTTCAAATAAATCCAGTAGTTTTAGATTTCCAAATTCCTCTATATTGTAGTAAATGTAAGCCCTAATTTCTTCAACATGTAAAACCCCGTACGGAACTCCAGAAAATGCACCTAGTGGCTCAACCGCTATAGATTTGAATGGATGCTTCTTGAACTTGGAATGAGGCCTTTTAGTAACATCTACCACTAGAGGTGCAGCCATTTGTAAAAATTGAGAACTCAAAAGATTTCGCAGAAAACAGAAAATACCTTGCTACGTAGATTAGGGTTTTTGCTTGGAAATCCTTTTCTCTCTTCCAACTCTTGAAAATTCTCAGCTCTAAGCTTGTCCACTTCTTTCTTCTTGATTTCTATTGATGCAAAGTGTTTGAAATGAGGAGTGAATGACCATTTTAAGCTTTGCATCACCTAATTTGCCTTTGTAATAAATGCCCTACCCTAGCGCATTTGGTTGCTTTATTTTTAAGTAGTTTTTCATGTATTGTTCTACATATTGTCATATCCATCTCTTTTCTTTCAGAAATCCTTCCACATGGTCTGAAAAAATCCAAGATCTCTTTTCTTACTGTGCCAGATCTAGGTACTTACTGGCTGGGGGAAATTAATTTATAATGTTGCTCCCCCTAATCCAAGACTTCCAACGTAATTCCCAGAGGAATTATTAGCACCGGATTGTGGTGCGGATCCATTAATATTGTTCATAATGGTTTTCCTAACCCATATCTTGTTTGATTCATACTGAGTCTCATTTGTATCAATTTTTTCTTTGCCTTTGTCTTGTCTCTGTTCATCCAGTTTTCTATTTACAAGACCTCTTCTTTCATTGTCTTTACTTCTGCAGAATCTTGCAATATGACCAGATTTATTGCAGTTAAAGCATACAACATTTCTTTATTGATTTTCTCTTAATCTGCACTGATTAGCCATATGTCCAAACCCATTGCAAACAAAGTAGTAACCATTGAAAGAATTGCTAATTCTTCTGTTATTGGGATTATCCATTGTCATTCTTCTTCTTTCATTGGATCTATGACCATACCTATTACATTTGAAGCATTGACTAGAGAAGGATGGACCATTTGGATTTACTCTGTTTCTGCACCGAGTAGCTCTATGACTAAATTTGTTGTAGTTGAAACAATTTCCATTGAATGATGGATATCTTTGAGCATTTGGCTGTCTTACTGGAGGTTTTCTAGGTCTGTTTCTCCCATTCTTAGGTTGAAGATTTCTTTGTTTGGATCCAGAGCTTTCACCTTTCTCATATCCAAGACCATGCTTGTCATCGACCCTTTTCTATCCTTCAAGTAGTGCTTCAACTTTAGCTAAACTTATCTTGAACTTCTCCTTGTATTCATTTGTAATATCTAGGTCATGTCTGAGAATGACTATTTGCCTTTCAAGTTCTCTCTCATTGTCTCTGCTTTCTTACAGATTAGACTCTAGATGGCTGCTATTCCATCCAATCTGCAACATTCTTCAGATCTTTCTTTTAGTTCATGTTTCAGGTCTTCTTCAATCTTCTTTCTATCTTCACTTTCTTTGGTTTACCTCATCACCCCAGATTCCATTTCAATTTTTAGAATGACTTCTTTTGAGAGCTTTTCACATTCTTTTGTTTTTTCTTTCAAAGCTTCATTCAAATCATTTTCTTTAGGTAAAATGGATAGCTCCAGGAGTAGCTCCTTTTTTCTTTACATAGATTTCTTTAATTTATCTTTTAACATTTCAATGGTGTCATCAGTATCTTTAAGTTCACCTCTCAGATTAATAATTTTTGTTCTAGATTGAGCAAGTTCTTCTAGGGCTGATTGAAGATCTCTTAATGAACCCATTTGAAAACTTCTTCCAAGATCTTTTCCTTAAGCTATTAGGCTCTTTTAAGGATCCCAGCTTTGATACCAATTGTTGGATTAGGACCCGAAAACTAAGAGGGGTGGGGGGGGTGAATCAGTTGTTACTTATTTACAGTTTTTCTTCCTTTAATTTGTCTTCACCACTTAAAATCAAATTAATGAAATAAACATTTCAGAATCACATAACCAGAAATATAAATAACACAATTGACACCAAGATTTTTGACATGGAAACCCAGCTAAGGGAAAAAACACGGTGGGGGTTAACCCACAAGAATTAATTGTTGATAAATGAGAGGGGGGGTGAATCAGTTATCTTAATTAATTTACCTTTTTGTTCTTCTTTAACAACTAGTGCATCATCAAAGCAAATAAGCATTCATAATCATGAAAGCAGAAACAAAGTCAAGATATATAACACAATGATTTTGACATGGAAAACCCTGTTAAGGGAAAAACCATGGGGTGACTAACCCAAGAATGTATTCTCTGTTAGAAGAATAGAAATACAAAATGGCACTTGCCAATTAGGGCTCACTGCCCAAGCACACTGCTCACAAGAGGCTCACTACCTACAATAGTTTATAGAAGAAAACTAGATACTTGAACTGATGAGAAGCATCCACACGTGCTTAGGTTCAGTTCCGGTTAAGCTCAATATACTGATCTGCTGCACTTCATTCTTCCTCTGTCTTAGACTGTTGTTCTGTCACATACCGGACCTTTCCTTCTGCTACTACACTGCTCTGCTATTCTTCACACAACACACCACACAACCACACACCTTCTCATCAAAATCCATTTGGTATATATATCCGCACCAAGGATTTCATCATCTTTCTAGTCGGCATCTAGAATAGTCAATATTTTCCCAAACTCTAGTCTATCGGTTGAATCCTTGCTTATCAAGTGATGCGTATCAAAGAGATAGTTATAGAGGTCATCAATCAAGTTGGCCAATCATGAATGATACCTTAAGAACCTTGATCACCATCAATATCTCATTTGAAATAAGGTCTGATGCTCTGCCGATCAGTTCTTCCTCTATCTACTCTGTCAAATAGGACCCCAATACTTAGGTGCTCATATTTCTTCATCCTTTCATCACCGGAGGCTCAATCTCTGGAATCTATCAGTCAAGGTACTCCTCTTGACTTTCCTAAGTTCGCACTGTACAAAGATACTTCCTCTAAGAGATCCGGACCTAAATGTTAGACCTTGCTGCATGCTCTGTTCTTGGTCACCGGACCAAAATACTCTTCAATCTGACTTCCGGTATTGACACACCATGTCCTGCGGATGTGTGGGATGGTCTTTGTTGCCATCAATGACAACACCAATGAAGCTACACAGTGTCTCTTGCCAACAATCTCCCCCTTTGGCATTGATGGCAACACTTAGTGAAAAATGACTAAGTGTCACACTACACTCCCCCTTGGCTAATGCTCTGTTCTAATGTACACTTTTCTGGAGCTCCCCCTTAGGTAGATTCCACATTTTTCATTGCTACTCACTCCCCCTTTGACATCAATGGCAAAGAGTAGGGTCCGCACACCAAAACTCCCAAAAATATAACTATACTTAGCCGCATAAGTATATATACATGTTATACTTACATATACTGTATTATATCTACAAAATTTGTCTTTAACTGGACAAGTTCTGTTGTCCAACTCTGCTTCATCCTATCCAAATTGAGATGTGACCACTCAATAGGAATGCAAAAGCTTCTGTCCTCTTTAGATCTCTCAGATCACTAGTCTGGGCTGTGGTCTAAGCATCAGTTAGGGCCTCATGCATGGCCTCTTAGGGATAATAATCCCTCTTAGTTCACTTAGTCTGCTTATCTTGTTCTTCTTCTCCTTCTCAAGCTTCTTTATTTCATTTATAGCTACAAGAATTTGGCACTCTTGATTCATTATGGAAGAGGAGAGAGGATCAAAACTTTGGGATAAACTTGACAGTTTATCCTCTTGCTCTTTTGCTTTCTTCTCAATATCCTTGGTCACTTTAGGCCAAGATAAGTAAAATTTATATATATCTCTGCCATCTTTGAGAGTAGTTTCTAAGCTCTTTATCCCAATATCCATAACTCTCCTATCATTTGATATTAGACCCTGTACTTCAGAGAATCTCTTATCCAAAAACTCTTTCCGGACCTTCTCCTCAGCTGATATCTCCAAAGACTCAAAATGAGTGTTGACAGAACTAACAAGAGACTTGAGATTACTGGATGAAGAGGCTGAGGAATCCTTTTGAAAGGATGGCATGATCTTTTCCAACACACCAGATGCTATCTCTATAAGATCACAGTCTTCCATGTGAGACTTTAGAAGTTTCTCCTTTGCCTTTGTTTGGGCAAAGGAAGCTATCTTCATTGTTTGAACTGGGGAGAGAGAATCAAAGTCAAATTGTCCTTGAAGTAGCTTCGGTTCATCAATCTCCATCATTTCTTTAGTCAATAAATCTTTGATAGTTTTTGTAGTGTCTCTTGCCAGAGACAGAGTCTTCTTTCCTACAGCAAATTCAGCACTGTCACTTGTGGTCTTCTCTGTTTGACCTTTTTGTCTTCCGTTCACCTCTTTTTCTTGACTGATTTTGTCTTTTGTTCTTTCTTCTCCTCTAGATTTTGATTCTGCTGGGGAAACCAGAGGAGAGATGTGTGCTTCTTCATGGACTTCCTCTTCTAGAATAGAGGAATCCTGGTCCTTGGACTTCTCCTCACCTATCTCCTTTGTATCTTCTACAATCTTTTCTGTAGGATCTTCCTTTGATGCACTTTGTCCATCAACATCAGAAGGTTTATCACTCATGTCCTCTATAATGGGAATGTTGAATCTTTTGTATGCATTTTGAAGGATCTCTTCTGTCTCTTTTGCTACTTTGTTAGTTTCTCCAAGCATAAGCTGATTCATTCTAGCTTTGCTCCAGAACTCATCCTTGCAATCTTTGAAGATCATATTCATTTGCTTTAGAGTGATTGAAGGATAGAGTTGAATAGCTATTTGTTCCCAGATCTCAATATCCTTTGCCTTAGAATTATTCTTTCTTATTTCTAATTCCTTCTCTAGGCTTTTGGGAATGAGAGATATGATTTCAATAAAAGCCTTATTATAGATATTCAGATGCCTGACTGTAGCTTCTTGCAAGATCTTTTGGTCAGCTTGATTATACTCATCATAGAACTCAGTCATTGGTTTTAGGTTCCCATCTACAGTAACTGATTTGATGATATCATCAATGCACAAAGTAGGCCTTTCAACGAATTCTTCTGCCTTTTCTTCCTTGCCTTCACCGGTAGAGGGTTCACCGGATGTTTTCTTGTTCTTCATTTTCTTGATTTTTTCATTAGATTATGTCTCTTCATCATCCTTCTGGCTTACATAGGATCTTTTTGCCTTTGTTTTAGTTCTCTTCTCTGCTTTACCAGATGATTTTGCTTCCAGTTTTGATGCCTTTGAGCTCTTAGCAGTGGTAGGTGTAGAGGTCTTAGAGGATCTGGTCCGGGAGGGGACTTCCACCGGAGCACCTTCTTTCTCTATTTTTTCTTTTTCTTTCTCGTCCCTTTCTATCTTCTCTCTATTTGCATCAAGTGCCTCCTTTGAAATTCCATGCCTCTTGGCAAAATCTTCTACTTCCCTCCTTACCTTTCTTTTGATCTTAGGTTGTCTCAGTTCAACATGAACTTTTACACTTAGTTCTTGGTAAGTTCCAAACCTTTTTGCCTTAGGATCTTTGGGCTGGCTCAGCAAATGTTGGATATGCAGTTCTAGGATTTTCTCATCAGCCTCATACCCCATTGGCATGATCCATACTATTCTTGGTTCTACTACCTCCATCAGACATTGATCAGTGTCTACTATAAAGCACACTGTATCCTCGTATTTTTTAACTAGGGATTGGGGAATTCTTTCTCTAGCCTGCATCATGCTTTGAAAGTTTTTAAAGTAACCCCACAGTATTGTGTTTTGTGCCTTGGCATCACCAAGCCCATGCAAGTAATCTCTGATTTGAATTGCAACAGGTTTGTCATTCTTCCATACCCAACCACTGGATCCAGGCAGCTCATTCATAAAGTAGAAGAACAAAGACAGTATCAGCCCACCATATTTGAAAGAGTTTTTTTTGTCCTTCTTGATCTTTTGTAGGTTTTCCATCAGTTAGCTCAGAAGGAGTTCACAAAGATCATAATCTGCATTCTTTCTCAACATTTCATAAGCAGTGTAGATTGCTATTCCAGATATAGAATTTTCGTTGTTGGAGTGATATATCTTGTAGCCAATAATCATGGAGGCAAACTTAATGTCCAGATCTATGATATCCTCAACTGTCATTGCTCTTTTATCAAATTTAGATCTGGTAGCCTCACTCACAGTTTGGTTTTTGACTAATTTTAGAGTAGGTAACCCACCGGATGAGTGCAATCCGGTTACTGCCCTAATTGCTTCCTTGTTTATCTTGAATGGCCTCATCAACCACATAAAGTTGTCATGCATTATGCTCAAGACATACCAAACCCAATCATCTTTAGTAAAATAGGGGAAATGAATGTACTGTCCAAAATGTTTATTCTGGATGGCCTTATACTGAGGTTTTAGCTCAAATGATTCATCTATCAGTTCCTTGTGGTAGATATCCATCAGCTTGGATTCACCAAATTCTTCAATGTTTGCGTGAATGTAAACCCTAACGTCTTCTACATATAGAATTCCATGTGGAATGCTAGAAAATGCACCTAGGGAATCAACTTCTAGGGATTTATAGGGATGTTTTCTGAATTTAGGCTGCGGCCTATCAGTGATTTTCACCACATTTGGAGTAGCCATCTTTCAAAGATTCACAGAGAGATTTTCAAGAGTGGAGAATACCTTTTACGCTTTTAGGGTTCACGATGTGAATGGGATCGAATTGCTGGATGAATTGACTTCTGCAGTTGATCTTTGATGGGCTTGAGGCAATTTGTTGCAGAGCTCCTTTTCTCTTCTTATCGAATGTAGAATGAGAAAATGTTCAATAAGAGAACCCTTATATTTCTCTGCAAACCCTAATTCCATATTGCAATAAATGTGTAACTTAAGTCATTCCAGTTTGCCTTGTTCTCCTTGTTCTGAGAAAAATCTTTTCTGGATCACTAAGAAGCATTTAGAGTTGTTCTTAGTGATGATCGATAATCTATCTTCCTTTCCCCAAACATTTCATCTATCCACAGATCAGGATTCCTCAGTTTGAATCATATCAGATCTAACTGTGAAAAACCTACTTCTTACCAGATGACTGTTGAACCAGATTAGTCTTGGAAGATTAACCTATTCAAACCTTCTTGTGGATCTTCCATCTCTTTACCAAATCTTATTTAGATGTTCCTCTGTGAACCCTTTAATCTGCAACATTCCTTGTGCCAATTTCAGGCACCAATTAACTAGTTGGGGGAAAATGTTTTTCCTTGTGTCTCCCCCTGAGCCAGAGCTCACCTTTTAATTTCTGGAAGGAATATTAGCACCAGATTCTGGTGCGGATCCATCCCCAATATTTTCTGTACTCCTTTTTACCCAAATCTTGTTCATCTCCCTTTGATCTTCATCCACATTCACTTTTCCTTTTCCTTTGTCTTGATTCTGATTATGATGTACCGGACCCCTTTTATCCTGATTCTTGCTTCTACAGAATTTGGCAATATGACCAGATCTATTGCAATTGTGGCAAACAACATTTCTTTGAATTTTTGACTAATATCCTCTTGATCTACATTGATTAGCCATATGTCCCATTCTATTGCATGCAAAGCATCTACCATCGAATGAATTGCTCATTTGCATATTTCTACATTCATGAGATTTGTGACCATACCTTTTGTAGTTGAAACACTGTCCGGAGAAGAATGAATTAGCCTGATTCATTCTCTTTTTGTACTGATTTGCTTTATGACCAAAGTTATTGTAGTTGTGGCAGTATCCATTGAAGGATGGATATCTTTGAGCATTAGGTTACCTTACCAGAGGTCTTCTAGGCCTGTTTCTTGGATTTTCTGATCTGGAGTTCTTCTGACCAGATCCGGAGCTTTCACCTTTTTCATACCCCAAGCCTTGCTTGTCATCTATCCTCTTTTGGCTTTGAAGAAGAACTTCAAGTTGAGCAGAGCTTATTTTAAATTTCTCTTTGTATTCATTTGTTGTTTGAAGATCCCTTTTAAGAGTGTCAATCTGATTCTCAAGTTGTTCTTCATTATCTCTAGCTTTTTCAAGATCAGACTCTAGATGCTTGATTATTCTATCCATTCTGTGACAATCGTCTGATTTATCCTTGAGAGATTATCTTAGATCATCTTCGATTTTTCTTTTCTCTTCAATTTCTTGGGTGAATTTTATAACTCCTGATTCTATTTCATGTCTTACCATAATGACCTCTTTTGATAACTTTTCACATAACTTGGTTTTCTGCTTCAGATCTTCATTTGTATCATTGGCTTCACCTTGACTTGCCAATTGCTGAAGTAGATCCTTTCTCTTTTACATAGAGATACTCAGTTTCCCTTTTAGTTCATTTATAAAATCATCAGCTTGTTTGAGTCTTTCCTTCAATTCATTGACTTCAGAGTTAGATTATTCAAGATCATCTAGGGCAGACTGAAGTTGTTCCCTCATACCATATACATCCATTTGAATTCCCAGATCTTCCTCAAGTTGTTAGGCTCTATTTGGAGGAACTTAGCTCTGATACCAATTCTTGATAACTGAGAGGGGGGGTGAATTAGTTATCTTAATTAATTTACCTTTTTGTTCTTCTTTAACAACTAGTGCATCATCAAAGAAAATAAGTATTCATAATCATGAAAGCAGAAACAAAGTCAAGATACATAACACAATGATTTTTACATGGAAAACCCTGTTAAGGGAAAAACCACGGGGTGACTAACCCAAGAATGTATTCTCTGTTAGAAGAACAGAAATACAAAATGGCATTTGCCAATTAGGGCTCACTTCCCAAGCACACTGCTCACAAGAGGCTCACTGCCTACAATAGTTTATAGAAGAAAACTAGATACTTGAATTGATGAGAAGCATCCACATGTGCTTAGGTTCAGTTTCAGTTAAGCTCAATATACTGATCTGCTGCACTTCATTCTTCCTCTATCTTAGACAGCTATTCTATCACATACCGACCTTTCCTTTTGCTACTACACTGCTCTCTGCTATTCTTCGCACAACACACCACACAACCACACACCTTCTCATCAAAATCCATTCGGTATATATATCTGCACCAAGGATTTCATCATCTTTCTAGTCGGCATCTGGAATAGTCAATATTTTCCCAAACTCTAGTTTGTCAGCTGAATCCTTAATTATCAAGTGATGCGTATCAAAGAGATAGTTATAGAGGTCATCAATCAAGTTGGCCAATCATAAATGATACCTTAAGAACCTTGATCACCATCAATATCTCATCCAGAATAAGGTCTGATGCTCTGTCGGTCAGTTCTTCCTCTGTCTACTCTGTCAAACAGGACCCTAATACTTAGGTGCTCATATCTCTTCACCCTTTCATCACTGGAGGCTCAATCTCTGGAATCTATCAGTCAAGGTACTCCTCTAGACTTTCCCAAGTCCACACTTTACAAAGATACTTCCTCTAAGAGATCCGGACCTAAATGTCAGACCTTGCTGCATGCTGTGTTCTTAGTCATCGGACCAAAATACTCTTCAATCTGACTTTCGGTATTGACACACCATGTCCTGCGGATGTGTGGGATGGTCTTTGTTGCCATCAATGACAACACCAATGAAGCTACACAGTGTCTCTTGCCAACATTAATACCCTGTTAAAAGTATTTTACAAATGGGAATACACATGCATTCAGGCTTACTACCCTGAGCTTACTACTCAAGAGGAGGCTCACTGCCTACAGAAAGGATTACAAGAGATTTACAGAGATTTTGAATTGGTAAGATGCATATGCCAATGTTAAAGATCTATTCCAGTTAAGTACAAATACAGACTTTGAACATTTCATCTTTATTTTGCTCTTCTCTCTATTCTACCTTCATTCAAATATCAGATTTATGCTCCTTTTTTACATACACCCTTTCTTCGCAAGAAACACACACCCAAAATATCCACAATCATTAGCTATATATATCCTTATCTTGAATTGTAATCACTTGCCAGTCAGTAACACCAACACTTTGAACTTTGTAAGGAAGATCTGTTCTGTCAGCTAGATGAATACACCAATATTGATGCGTACCAAAAATAACACATGTAGATCATCATATATGTCGGCTACTAACATTCTATCTCATACACAGTTCATCAAAATACTTCTATTGGGTCCGCACAAGGATTAACATAAGTCTGCTTGTTCTTCACTGAACTATTTTGTCATAATAGGATCTGGTATTCTGATGCTCATAAATTTTGATTTAGAGGCTAAAAACTTGGATTTAGATTGTCCTGGTGTCCCTTTACACTTCTTTAGATCTGCAACACATAAAGATTAACTGGAGAGATCCACTGACCAAAACATTGGACTCTGCTATATACTCTATTTCAGGCTCCCAGACTTAGATAAATTATCATTCTAACTTTTGATATGATCAGATACTGTACTGCGGATGTGTGGAACAATCTTAGTTGCCATCATTGACAACACCTATCAATGCTATGCAGTGTCTCTTGCCAATAGAATATGTATCAAAGAAACATCTTTTGTCATGAAACAATTGCCTTTTGATTTGTCATGTAGCAGCTCTTTGACATGAAGCAAGAATGAACCACATAACACTGTCATAGACATGATTGATCAGCAATACCATCATGATTGTAAAATCTTCAAAATTATCTTGACCAAGATACCATGTGTTTAGGGTAAAATTGGATTTTGTTAATCTTTTTTTGTTTAGATGTTAAAATCTACCTCTCCACTAAACATTGAAGGATCTAGGGTCGAGTGGTGAGCACTATCATACCCTAGGTCACTTTTAGATGTAGGGAAATTTAGATTAGGGAATTAATTATCAATTCTTCCTTCTCCTATGTCCAATTGACCATTAAAACCCTAATTATGTAAGTATGACAACAAATTAATGAATTACGAAAAATGCTCTTGCAGATAGGAGTAAAATACTAAATTACAGAGTACTTGTTTTCAGGGTTCCAAAGTGGTATAGTTGGGGACACTGGAGTGGGCGCCCAAGTCCAAGGTACCTACTTTTTCAGGGAATCTAGACCTCCTTCCGATAGTGATTAGCCCTGTAACTTCTATTTTTTGGGATCTATTTGCAGAGGACACTAGAGCAAGCGCCCAAGTCCTGGAAGTGCTCCTTTGTCCAAATTTTCTTCAGATCCTGAATCCCTGATGCTTGCCAAGCCTTCCTGCAACTCCACTTTTTTCGGATGCGACACTTATAACCTGCAATCACAAGACTTGGTTTGGGGGTTGTGGTGTTTAGAGGCTTGCCTTAGTCAAACCCCAGAGGACACTTAAGTCTCTAAACACCGTTGTCAGATAAAGAAGGTGTGCCATTGTGAGGTAGAGGCTAAAAACCAAAGGAATCAACAATGAAAACACAATATTATGTCACCTTGTAGTGAAGCTCTCATGGAGGAAGATGCTCTTCATGCCATGAGGAGATTGATGCTCAAATCTGCAAATATCAACACATAAAACATACAAGTCTGCTCTTGCCACACAATAGAAAGCCTTCAATCACCTTGAGAATGCCTAGAGTTCACAATGATCATCTAATTGAAATCTAGTTTACAAATGAATGCCTACACATGCTTATATATGCATCTACAAGCACTCCTGCTAAGATATTCTAAATTAAAACTTACCGTGTCGGTAAAGGGACCTAATAATGGTCACTAACTGACACCCAAAAATTGGGGCTGCCCCAAAATAGGGTAGGACTAGGGCGCGGGTGCCCAAGTCCCACCCCCTATTTTGGGTAGGGTACAACTCAAGGGGTCCTCCTAGGTCCCATTTGTCATGTTACCCAGGTCTCAGTCCATTGGGATGCCAAAATATGAACTAAGATGTCCTAAATGCACACAAAAGACCCAGGAGCTAAACCTTATGAGGGAAAAGCCCCAAAGGGGACATTTTCTGACATTACATTTAGCCCCCACATTAATGTATGTATAAACACGAGGCCAATACATGCATTAAAGTAAGGTCATAAACACAACAAACACATCAAACATAGAGAAGACATGCCAATCACATAGAAGATAGTAACAGGCATGCAAAACATGGAGAAGACAGTTATAGTCATGTAGAACATCGAGTAGACAGTTAATGCATGGAAGACACATTAATGCATGGAAGATAGAAATGATATCTTTTCTTTTTCTCATATATATGAAATGCAAATGCAAGTACTAGAAAGTAAACAAACCTCCCATAATACATGATGCACTATCATAGAGCGCAGGTCTTTGTATATATGGGGCAACACACACACAAGACACACAAAACCTCCCAAAATGCACAAAGCACTACCCAAGAGTGTTGGTCTTTGCATACGGGGCAACAAACACGCCACACAAAACAAGCACGTAAAAACACACACACTTGAAGACACAGAGAAAACACGGTAGACAAGTGATGGTGTGTTCCCTATTTCTAGGCTCATCACCATCTCAGGCACATTACAGGCACACACCGACAATTGGGATTCGCCACAACAATCACTAAAGACATGCTTAAGGGTTGAGTTAGTCATAGAACCGCTCCTCGCCTCCACAAAGGACTTTTGAAAATGATAGGATGATGTAATCTGCTCTGAGAAATACACCATCGTCGCCTCTGCAGAGGGCTTAAGATAAAAAGGATATACACAATATCCCACCTCCGCAAAGGGCTTACATGATTGATTGATTGATTGCAAACAAACTTAGGATGCACGATACACTACTCAAGAGCACAGGTCTCTACATTTGAGGTTAAACACATTGCTAACATCTATAATAGACAGCTTACCTTATATGCCCCCACCCTAAGGTGGTTGATATCAGTTATCAATATCAAGCACGTTAAGGTAGGAAGAAAACACACAAGGGGAACACCGACTTTAGCAAAGCCCATGCCCCCCGGAGGTGACGTACTTTACAATCACCAAATGTTCCCACAAACACATCCTTGCAAGAAACATGTTAGTGTCTACAACATCATGATAAACAACAACATCAATGCATATGATTAACCACACAAAGAGCAAAGGTTATACAATGAATTTGGAATTCGAGGATAACCGTGGGGCCATATCACGAAGCTCTCTGAATCAAGTACCACCAAGGCTAGATTCAAAGGAAAACAAAGGTACATAGAGCAATAGTATTGTTAAGGTTTGTAAATGCGACAGAAACATCATCAAATTCACTACGTGGAAAGCACAAGTACTTCCACTAGCCAAGCGTCAAATAAGATATACAACCCCATCGTCATATTAGAAACTAAGTCCATTTTTTGATTGCTCTCGAAAGGGACACTAGGTCCGCATCAGTATAAATGTTTGTCGTCATCCACCCGCTAGATGAAAACACTAGAGGAAGGGAAACAATAAATAAGAGGGGAGAAACAAGTGTCTTAGGGATAGTCATGTAGGAGGGTACCCCCAAGTCACCAACCATGACGCTATGTCCACAAGACACAACACACAACAATGAAATCAAAGAGAGAGACAATTTAGAAGAATGATGATACAAATAGGTCACAATAGAGGCGGTCTCCTGGTATTCCAAACCTTACAGGAGAATCCGAGGTCATTCCAGGAGGCCTAAACAACACATAACACATCATGGGGGAAGCACATCACGAGAGAGATAAAGGGTTAGAGATACTTACCTGTAGGGCCCTGGTAGGCTAGAGGGTATCACGAATCTTGATCTTTATCTTAATGGTTAAGGTGTTATCACTTCTTCTCTCTTCCATGTGTTCATAAGTTTGCGAGGGTAATCGTGTAGGAAAGGTTTATCTTAATGATGGTTGAGAGGGGATGTTGCCATTGTTTGTGTCAACTATAGGAGTAGTTGAAATGCCATTTAAATGAGCTTGTGGAGGCATCCGAAAGATACCCATTTCAGTCCCTATATATGGTGTTGGAATGGCTTGAGTCAAGAGGATAGCTTGTTCTTCCACATCATGTAGGATTTCATTGCTTTCCAAAGTATGTGATGGTTCATAATTTGTGTGCTCGTTTAGCATGCAATTAAGAGGTTCTTGAACATCATGTGGCAAATTATCATTAGATTCAAGCAAATGGTCACAAAGAGAATTTGCATCATCTGAAGCTTCATCCTGATTAGGGAGAGCGGGAAGGGATGGCAAAGTAGTGTTTATAAATGTATTAATGATATCTTTTTCTTGTGCCAATATATCCTCACCAAGTGGGGTTATGTTGGGACAAGTCTCTTTGTTTGATAAATCACCCATTGCTATTTCATTTTCATAGGTCTCAGAAAGGATTTGTATTATATCATCATGAAACAAAGGGAGAGTAAAACAAAGGGAGAGGAGGAGTAAAGTTATCGCTACTACTTTACCCATGATTGTTTTTAGATATAAAATTTTTGAGATTCTCCATGATTGAAGGGAAAACATCCATAGTCTCACGAAAGTTATCGAAGTAAGCTATTGATTGAAGAATATCACATGTAGCACTATTGGTTATGTCAATGCCATAGATGTATGCAATTTGATGCAAGACTTGAGGATATTTGTTAGTGAACTTGCAAAAATTATCATAGTTCACAATGTACTCATATAAGTCTTCTAAAGATGTACCCTTAGGAGAATCCATTAATGCAAAATATATGAAAAAATGCTTAATTTTTTGATATGTTTTCAATGCCGGTGAATGAAACAAAGAATGTTGTAAGGATTTAAGTCAAAGGAAGCAAGATATATGTCTGATATCAGTCCAAAATAAAAATAAGTTCACTCTCAACACACTTTTGATGCAAATCTAAGATAATGCCAAGTTGATTATAGTGAAAATACGTCATAGAGAGCATTACAAAGGGTTTTTTGAGGAAAATGATTATGGAAATCAAACAATATCAGAAATAACAGCCACTTGGTACTAAAATATCCAACACAACATGCTTTCAGTGCCACTTAAGGTAAAACCCTAGTGAAAATATGGCAAAAATAGGCTATTTTTCATGATTTTTCAACTCCAAGACCTAGAAAACAAGGTGTTGTAAGGAATTTTAGGAGAGAAAGAAAATAATATCAATAATATCAATCACATAAATCCATAAAACTGATCACAACATGCTTGGAGTGCAAACTAGGTCAAACCCTAGGGCAAAAATTGTCAAAAAGTGTAGTTTTTCACCAAATTTTCACTACAAGAGCCCGTTAAAAGAGTTTCATGAAGATTTTTAGAAGGGAAAGAAAATTATTACACTGATAAAATCAAATTAATGTGAAAATATCCTTCACAACACGCCTATGGTGTAAGTTTAGAGAGTCGATAAGGCCAAATTTAGTGAAAAACATTGTTTTCGAAGCCCTAGGTTTGAGATTTTGGGACAAAATACTATGCAAATGTTTTGAAGTATGATTTTTTAAGGAAATTAAATAATTTCAGATCTAAAAATAATTTTCAACCTTAAAAATGCAAAATGCCCATGCAAATTTAATGAAAATGCATCAAAATTGCTAGTTTTTGTTGAAATTTTCAATGCAAAATTGTAAATAATTTAAATTTAAATGCAAATTCACACTAAAATTCAAGACTAAAGACAAATGCAAATTTGAATGAGCCTCTAAAATTAGTAGAAAAATTTGATAAAAGATTTTGCCTACAAACCCTAGATTTTGGAATTACTAGGTTATAAAAAATTGTCAAAATTTTCACAAAACCCTAGCAATTAAATGATGAAAATGCAAAGCAATATTTTGATTTTTTATATTTTTCTATAGTTTATATCAAATCTGATGCAAAAATCATGAATTAGGAAAATTTAGGAAGAACTGATGCAATTTAGTAAGCCCAACAATGCAATTTTTTTGTATTTTCCAAAATTTTCAATTTTTTTGAATTTTGCTTAATGCAATAAATTGAATGACTAAATGAATGAATGAAATCAATCCAAATCTACAGAAAAACACTCAAAAAGTTGCAACTTAAGTCCAAAAACACAGGTTCACCGAAATGTTTAGGGTAAAATTGGATTTTGTTAATCTTTTGTTGTTTAGATGTTAAAATCTGCCTCTCCACTAAACATTGAAGGATCTAGGGTCGAGTGGTGAGCACTATCATACCCTAGGTCACTTTCAGCTATAGAGAAATTTGGATTAGGGAATTAATTATCAATTTTTCCTTCTCCTATGTCCAATTGACCATTAAAACCCTAATTATGCAAATACGACAACAAATTAATGAATTACAAAAAAAGCTCTTGCAGACAGGAGTAAAATACTGAATTATAGAGTACCTATTTTTAGGGTTCCAAAGTGGAATAGTCGGGGACATTGGAGCGGGTGCCCAAGTCCAAGGTACGTGCTTTTTTGGGGAATCTAGACTTCCTTCTGACATTGATCAGCCCTGTAACTTCTATTTTCTAGGATCTGTTTGCGGAGGACATTGGAGCGAGTGCCCAAGTCCTAGAAATGCTCATTTTCTCAACTTTTCTTTAGATTCTGAATCCCTTATGCCTGCCAAGCCTTCCTGTAACTCCACTTTTTTCGGATGCAACACCTGTAACCTGCAATCACAAGACTTGGTTTGGGGGTTGTGGTGTTTAGAGGCTTGCCTCAGTCAAAGCCTGAAGGACACTTACATCTCTGAACACTATTGTCAAATAAAGAGGGCGTGCTCTTGTGAGGTAGAGGCCAAAAACCAAAGGAATCAACAATGAAAACACAATATTATGTCACCTTGTAGTGAAGCTCTCATGGAGGAAGATGCTCAAATCTGTAAATATCAACACACAAAGCATACAAGTCTGCTCTTGCTACAAAATAGAAAGCTTTCAATCACCTTGAGAATGCCTAGAGTTCACAATGATCATCTAATTGAAATCTAGTTTACAAATGAATGCCTACACATGCTTATATATGCATCTACAAGCACTCCCACCAAGATATTTTAAATTCAAACTTACCGTGTCAGTAAAGGAACCTAATAACACTCACTAACTGACACTTGAAAATTGGGGCTGCCCCAAAATAGGGCAGGACTAGGGTGCGGGCACCCAAGTCCTCCCCCCCTATTTTGGGCAGGGTATAGCTCAAGGGGTCCTCCTAGGTCCCATCTGTCATGTTACCCAGGTCTCATTCCATCGGGATGCCAAAATATGAACTAAGATGTCCTAAATGCATGCAAAAGACCCGTGAGCTAAACCTTATGAGGGAAAAGCCCCCAAGGGGATATTTTCTGATGCTACACCATTCTTATATCATGGACAATTGTAATAGTTTGCTCAGTTTTTCTCTATCTATCACAACTCTTTACATAGATATATGAATAAGGTAAGATCACTATCATCAAGAAAAAACATTGTCATAAAAGAGAAACACTGTTCTTTCACTGCACTGTTATCATACATTTTCACTATTCACTTGAAATGAAAGAATCACAATCGCTGTCCAAATAAACACTGTCACATGAAACTCATTGTCTTATTTGTCTCTTATTCATTTGCAAACATGTTTACTAGGGGTACTTATAACTACAACAAATAACAACATTATGCTTTGATAGATTTCATACCCTATTCCAAGGCATCATGAATAAAAGTTGTGAAGTAGACAATACAACAACTCCTTGACACCTCTGTCTACTATCAGATTTTTCATAGACTCATCTGTATTATGTAAACATCTTCAAAGACATTCCAAAACATAAACAACATTGTCACCCTTGACTAAGATACCTCTATCACATAACATTTCAAATCTGCTGCTAATAATAGCAACTTATCATTATACATTAATCTACACTCTTCATGTCTTCCTTAAGTTTATGACATGAAACTCCATAGTAGTTCAAAGTGAAGAACTTTGTGTTTGATATTACTAGCAATGGTTGTTCAAACATGAATCATTTACTGACTACATGATTATCTTCAAGAAAATTGTGCGAGTATACTGCACTCTAAATTACTATATTTGTGATGATAGTCATCCTATTTATGCATGACTCATTAAAAATTTGAATGAACATAGCATCAACATGTACTTGACCAAATGATCAATATCATAGCTCTTAGGGTTCAGGAAGATCAAAGAAATAAACACTAACAATTATATGCAGATTAAATAACCCAAATATAACAATGAGGAATAACACAAAAATATCAACACAAAAATTTAACGTGGTTCACCCAATATGGGCTACATCCATAGAAACTCAGCCATCGAACAATTTTATTATTCAGTGCAAAACATAATACAATCTCGCGAATACATTGCCATAACATACATCCCAACCGCTTATAACAAGCTTTTTGGAAGCTTCTACAATTAGGGTTTTGCAATGTCATTTTTCTTTTGCCAGTTAACAAAAAATTAACAACTGAACCCCGACGAGGATACATGACTAGTGTATAGTACTTTACTTTCTTGATCAGTCACCACATACCAACAACAACAAGACTGTATTGTTGTCATCATGTGACATTCCTCTGAGAAAAAATATGATTCAAATTGCTACACTTGTCATACTGCACTATTGCCATAAACATACTGACAAAGCACTGTCATAAAACAAGTCATTCACCATAACATTGAACTACTAAGAACATTGCAAGTAAAGAAGCTCAAAACTAATTGATCTCAGATGATTAGACACTCTTGTACTATCAAACCAATATGGAGAGAGAAACTTTGCATCATCAAAACAATACAATATCAAACTATAGAAACAAAATCTCCTGAGCAGGAACATTAGACCAAGCATATTATTGACATGGAGCATGATGAAGAATCAGGGCATGAACATCATGACATCACAATGATCAAACTAGTGTCATTCCTTTTGCTAAGTTCAGACATAACTGTATTATCCTCAAGATGCCTTCAAAGAAATGAGAAACCATTGCTACATAGCACAAAAATGTCAACATATGCAATAGCTTAGATCACTGTAGAGACACAACTTCATTGTTGTTGCAAATGGGGTTTGAAAGATCAAGCAATAAGAAACTCCCCCTCAACTCATGCTACAATTTAAGCAACTAGAGATGTCTTTTGTGCAGTATGTACAAGATTAGGGTTTGCTTTTCCTGGATCTAGTTTTCTTCTCCAAACCCTAATAGGATCTTTCTTTTTCTTGCTCAAAACATCTCTTCTTATGACTCTAGATGATTTGTTCAACTTGCTTCTACAATGCTATACCTTATGTCCAAATTTATGACACTTAAAACAAGTGACATTATTACCAAGTTGAGAAGCAAAGAACTTATGTCTTCTTGAAAAACCAGAAACACCATTTCTTTCCTGAACATAGCAAAATATTGCAATATGACCTAGTTGATTACATTTGAAGCATGGAACTTTGCTTGACAAACTGTAAGAGTCCCTATTCCATCCATGTTTCCTTACATGCATCCAACAATCAATTACTTTATGACCAAAGTTATAACAAAAGTGACAATAACCAGGAAAGTGTGAATAGTTGTACCTTCTAGATTGACATTGTTTGGTAGGTGGAGATCTTGAGGACCTATTTGTCCTACTTCTTTCATCAACACATTTATCTACTATCTTCTTATTTTCAGGAGCAGCGACATGATAACTTACAGCAATTTTCTTTCTAGGTACATTTCTGACTTTAGAAGTTTGCCCCACTTCATATCCTAAACTTGCAGTATCATTATGCCACTTTTGTTTACCCAACATCTCATATAATTTGTTGGTTCTGTTCTCAAACATCTGATTTTCCTCTAATTACTTTCTCAAAGACACAATTTTTGCCTCTAATATCAGACACTCCATTGTTTTCACTTCAAGGTCTGATTTTGTCACATTTATTATTCTTTTTGCCTCTTCAATCTCTATCTTTAGAATGATGGTTAGTTTGTTTGACTCTTCTCCTTGTGCCCTTAAATCTACAACCAGATTTTTCACCTTGTCAAGATCTGAAAACACTTTGTCCTTGGAGTCTTTTTCATGTTGAAGTTGTACCTTTAACCTAGAATTTTCCTCTTTCAGGTTTTCAATCACATTGTAGGCAAATAATAGTTCTTTTTCAAGATCTACTCCTTCATCTACTTCTATATCAGATTGTACTTCACCTTCTTCAAACAACAAGGTGTCCTCTAACTTAGTACCTGATTCAACTTGAGAGCAACTTCTATCAACTGATTCTATATCATCAATTTCATTTGGTAAAGATAGTACCTTTTGATCAGTATGTGGCTTGGCATTTCTTCTTTCCTTGTTCATTCTACCTTTTGCCATGTATTCCACCTCTAGAATCTACCTTGGTTAGTTAGACACCTACAAGGAACCCTACTCTAATACTAATTGTTGGAATACTCACTATCATTAAGAGGCGGGGGGGGGGGGTGTGAATCAGTGATATACAAAAACTTTATTCAGTGTTAGTCAAACAAATGCTTGATAAATTACTTTTAAGAACAAATGAGAATAAATGAAAGAAAGAACAATAAGCCAATCAAGTACACATGACACCAGATATACGTGGAAACCCAATGAGGAAAAAACCACTGAGAGTTGCTTGAGTCTACTTCTCAAATCCAACCTAACCTCAAAAGAAAGATTACAATTATTTTTGCAGCTCCAACTACAAGGTACAAAGGAAACCTATGCACTATTTACAAATTCTCAATCTCTTAGGTATAATGCACACCTGGTCAACTCAAACTCACCAAACTCAAGAGGCTCCAACCCCTGATCACCTAATCAACTCAACCTCACCATACTCAAGAGGATCCAACCTTAAACACTTGAAACCTATACAACACAAAACCCTTAGAAGAAACAAAAGAATGTGCAAGAAATGATTCTATAAGTAATTTGATTTGCACCAATGAAGACAACTTTTTCTGCATATACACCTCTGATCAACAAATCATCTTCACAAGAATGTATCTCATGTTCATCACTGAATGAAGGTAAAAAAAACCCCTCTCAACCCGCTTCTTTGTATTCTTTTCTCCTGTTCTACCTAAATCACATATCCTTCACATACAAATTAGACCCTTCTTACATTCATGGATAAAGATATCTTAGTATGACTTCCTTTCAATAACCACAATAAACCAACAAAGTATAATGATCCCTTTTTTTTGACATACAAAATCATAGATGAAATTGGACATAAAGTCTAATAGAGTGTATTTAAGAAATCTAAAAACTTTGTCGTACATTCTCAAAGAAACATGTTACCCTTTCTTATATTCTCACTGCTCTAAAACAAGACATCATACCTTCTTAAAAAACAAGAAAAATCAAACTGACCCTTACCTCAAAAACATTAAACTTCTACTCATGAAGATAAAGTACATTGCATTTGTATCACAATGACTGTCTTCTAACTCTGCAAACTGTCCATAATGATATTTTCTTGTTCAAATTCCTTGGACATCTTTCACAAAATTTTGTAACCTTTTCACTGACAACCATCTATTCTTCATTCATCAAAAACCCTCTATACTCTTCTGCATATATACAGAGTATGTTTATCTAACACATATCATTCACTCTAAAACCATCATAGATAGATCATCATCTTTTTTCTCTGTTCACTAAACTGTATATGTAAAAGCCTTAGTTTTTTTTACAACCTAATCAACAGCCCAAACTACACATTCTCATTAGGGTTTTATGTTTTGCATCAACGAGAAACCAAAAAATAGTTACTATATCCTATTTAAACTGTCAGACACAAGTAAAGAACTCTACACCCATCAAATTTAATAGTAATGAATGCCTGTTAGGATTTCAAACATGTTTAAACACTAACCACAGATCTTGCTCTTCACGGACATAAAGAATTGAATTAGGGCCTTTAAATTTGGATTAGTGCCCACCGTATAAAAAATAACCTGAAGCACCAGGTGCCCTAGACCATGGGGCCGGTTAGAAAACAACCTGAGACCCTCAACCATATGACTTAAGTTGTAGGTGACCATTTATAATAGGTTAATAAAAATTAGAACATAAAGTGCTTTTTATTTTGACGGTCTCCATGGTATTCAAACCTAAGTTTCTAGGGTTTAAAAAAAGGTTAGAAATTAGTTTTTTTTAACACTAAGACACAACTAACCTTAAGTAATAGTGTGATTCTACCAACTTGTAACAAAAGCAAGACTTGAACCCTTTTAGAGAAAAAGCAAGCAATACACAAGAAGAACATGCATATCTAGGGTTTTAAAACACAAGTAAAGGATACAAAGATTTCAACAACTTAAACCCTAGAATGAAGTATGTGAACTTGAGAAGAAGCAAGTGTGATTCTCTAATTGAACCAAGGTATGAAGATCCTCTAAGAACATTTGACATGTGTGAACCTGTTCAACCCTCTTGATTGAACCAAGATATGAAGATCCTTATGATAAACACCAACAACTTGAAGTAACCAATCACTCACAACTCTAAAAATCCTTATGATAAACACCAACAACTTGAAGTAACCAATCACTCACAACTTTGAAGATCATTATGATAAACACCAACAACTTGAAGTAACCAATCACTCACAACTCATCACAACTCAAACTATCACTGCAACCTAAGCTCTGCATTCATCATGAGACACAATAACATGACAACACCAACACCAAGGTGATCAACTCCTCACTTTTGATATCAATGACAACCATATCATCACAAAGTGGCACAAAGGATGACACCAACAGAGAATGAGGAGATAAATCAACAAATATAGGAGTTGTTGAGAAAATTGTTAATCAAGGAAAGTTTAATCCCATATGCAGTACCATTAGCATTATCAATGAAGAAAGATGGAGAATAAAGGATGTGAATAGATTCAAGAGCTATTAATAAGATCACCATCAAGTACATGTTTCCATTGCCAATGATAGATGACATCATGGACTATTTGAGTGATGCAAATTATTTAACAAAGATTGACCTAAAAAGTGGATAGCATCAAATCAAGATTAGAGAAGGAGATGAATAGAAGACTACATTAAAGACAAATGAGGGCCTGTATGAGTGCTTAGTCATTCTTTGGGCTTACTAATGCACCAAGTACATTCATGAGATTGATGAATGAGATATCAAAGAGCTTTTTGGGTAAGTTTGTTATTGTCTACTTGGATGATATTTTAATTTTTAGTAGAACCAAAGAAGAACATTTACAACACATTAGACAAGTATTTTAGAGATTGAGAGAAGAGAAGCTGCTAATAAACATAAAAAAGTGTAGTTTCATGAAAACTGAGCTACTATATTTGGGGTTTGTCATTTCTGCAGAGGGATTGAAGATGGATCCAAAGAAAGTAAGGGTAATTTTGAGTTGCCAACACCATCAAATATCAGAGAGGCAAGATATTTTCATGGATTGGCAAGTTTTTATAGGAAGTTCCTCAAGAATTTCAGGGCCATTTGCACATAGTTGATAGAAACTATGAGAGGATACTAGAAGGAATTTAAGTGGACATCAATATCACAAAGTGTAAGAGTCATAAATGGACTCAAGATAGCCCAGGATTACCTGCAATCAAAACAACCTTCCACAACAAGAGAGAAAAGCAATAACAATGCTTTATATTGCCAAGAATAATGTTGCATAGAATATATAAGATGCAAAGCTTGACTTGATACACACTACATTGCATTACTCCACTACATACCATTGCATGAAATGTACAATGAGATACCTTTCTTATATAGGCAAGGTTGAGAGGTAGGACAAAGGCCAACTAGTAGAAAAAATAAACTAGATGACACAAATAATAAATACATCTAGACACCACTAATAAATGCATGTAAGACAAACTAGGAAGATGACAAGTGTCTTAATGCTATGACATGAGACAACTAGTGCAAAAATATTAAATGCCCTAACTACCTAAGTAAACTTAACATGCAAACATGTGTGACTAGGTCCTAACTAATGAATAGTTAGATAATGTGCCTTGTTCACACTACATAGGGGGAACCCAGATAGGAAACACCCCCATTCACACCAACACCCCCGTAAGTGAAACTTAGGGATAAGTAGACAAATGGAAAGATGTAAAGATGGGTCTCAGCTACTTGGCCATGTTAGATACCCATGCATAAACAATCTCTCACAAATAGAGTAAAGGGGAAAAACCCCTCTCCAAAAGAGAGAAAACAAGAAGAAAGTGACAGAAGATGTGATGGAAGGACTCAAGAATTCCTAGGAATACATCTAACACAAATATATAATCAATTATCCCCCAATAAGAGAGAATAAATGAGATGATAGATCGCCCCGACAATGAAGTAGCTCTTGTGCCAATGAATGTTTGAAGACAAAATACAATCCGATACCTACAAATAACATTTCTCCCATTGAGAAGAAACAAATCCACTAGTATATGTAGAAGAAACTCCAACTCCAAAAGAAGAGATGAGGGAAGAAGTCTCATGAAGTATGATGTCTTTAAAAACTACTCAAGTGTCCACATGTCACAATCAAAAGATGCCACAAAATCAGGTGCTCCATGCCTAATCAAAGAATGTGATATTCCAAGACAATAGGAAAACTCAAGATCATCAAGATCCAAAGACAAAAATGGTGTGACAATAGATGTGCCATAACTATCATCAAAGAGGAAAGATAAACCCTCAAATGTATCCTCCAAATTTGAAATATGATACTCCACAAACAAAGATGCAAAGTCTGATAACTAGGAATCCCAATCAAGAAGATTAAAATGATCCTACTACAAAGAATCACTAGAATCTTGCAAATAAGCATCATTGGACTCAATAAGAGCAATAGGTGATGGTAAGGTAACGATCTCAATAAGAGGAGAAGAGGGAGAAATAGAGATCTATGAGTATGAAGAATCAGGATGTGTCATATACTCAAGCTCCTCTAAAGTAACATTTGTTACACATATAGTTCCTAGGGTTGTCATTGATGTCAACACTATTACTAGCTTGTCATTGATGTCAACAATGTCATGGTTGTGTGATGGTGTTCATGGTTGGATCTCATGTCCCATCCAACAAGAGAAGGTAGAAGATATAGTTCATATTAATATGGGAATTAGAAGCACGAAGATGATAAGATGCATTATTGATGCTACTGATGGCCTGAAGTATGTATGTTCCAAGTTCCATGATGATTGCATTACCGGAAGAGTGGTTTGTTGTTGACTGATTGAAGACAGTGTTGTCTCTATGAAGATTTTATTGTGTAGGATAGTGGAATGCTCCACATTCCTTTGCATTTGTAGATATGGCCATGCGGTTTTGGAATTGTGTTCAAGATGCTATGAAGGTGATAAATCCAAGTTTTCAGACCATTTGTCCTTATACTGTGAAATTTATGCATGATAGAGTACCAACATGTGTTCTAGCAGAGTATGCTAGTTTTGAAGGCCTATTGGAATGCTCATCATTCCTCCAGAAATGAATGATTGCACTTGTAGTTTTGAGGACATGTTTATGGATGTGCATCACATGCTCCCTTGTAGTTTCAAGGTTCTTGGTGGCCTGCAACTCAGTTTTTCAAATGACATCATGTTGCAGTGTGTTCCAGATGATAGATTATTCTCAGAGTTAATGATTGAAATTGTGTGGCACAATTATCTAATGTGCAGTGGCAAAGGAGTGTTTGGGGATGTAGTATGAGTCATGTGGATTCATCTGGAAAAGTTTCACGAAGATCTTTCTTGTTTCTTGTACCGCACAAGGTTTTCAAGTTGATGTGGCCATTATACTTCAAGTCTTCATGTGTTTTTATTAAAGTTGTCCTATTTCCAAATGAATAGAGTGTGTAGATGTAAATCCTTGGTGTTTGAATCTATGAAGGATGTTTTGGACTTGGTTAAGCAAGTGTTGGGGTCCGCAAGGCATGGATCTTCTATTGGTGTAATGTGTGGTTTCACTTAGGACCTATCTTCTACATGTTTCATATTGTGTGTTGTCTGGCCAACTTGTAAATATTTTTTTATGTTGTATCTGTTAGATCTAGGGCACACAACTGAGAGGGGGGGTGAATCAGTTGTGCAAAAACTTGCTTCTACTTTAAACACTTGTTTCTTCTTCATTAGTTAATAGCATATCAATTAACCATCCATGAAAGCATTATGCATAAACACAAGAGCAGATAAACATCAACACATTGAACACCAAGATTTTGATGTGGAAAACCCAATTAAGGGAAAAACCACGGGGTGATTAACCCAAGGATTATTTTCTGTTACAAGAATAAGAAAAATGAATGACACATGCCAATTAGGGCTCACTGCCCGAGCACACTGCTCACAAAGAGGCAACTGCCTACAAGAGACACACTATCTACAAAGTGATAAGAATCACAAACTTGAACTAGAGATTGACATGTTTACCATGTTTGGATCAGTTCCATTTAAGCCCGAGATACTTCTGCTCTGCCCTTTGCTTTTTACTATACCACTATCATCCGCTCCTCCACACACTTTGAAATGAACTCACAAACCTTTATTTATACAAGACATCGACTTAGAAACAATCATCTAAGTCAGCAATCAACCATAAGGACATCCGCAAGATGATTAACACATCCGGTCGGCCATCACAAGAACATTCACAAGATGAACAACTCATCCAGTCGGCTAGTCAGAGCAAGAACTTCATCCGAAAGAATATCTTCAATTCCGGGCTCTATCATCAATACAGACCAACAACATAACCTCAACATGATCCAAGAGTCTTCACAAGATTTCTTGATTAACCAGGTACATCTGCACTTCATTTACTCACTAGAATCTCTTCTCCTCTTCATCTGAAACTTCAAGAACATAGTCTGTCGCCACTGTCACACTGAAGAAGGTGCTTCTGGACCTCCAAACTTTGTACAAACTGAGATGACACATCACAAGGACATCCCAAACACTCCTTCCAATCTGCAGAGTCTGACACTGCTCCTCCGGATCTCACCGGACCTTTTTGTAACACTCTGTCACTCCGGAGCAGCTCCTAGAACCGGTTCTACTAGGCCGATCACAACTTTTTCATATCTTCATGCGGACCTCTAAAATCTTGACTGGATCATCTCAAGATTCATATCTACAAACCCTTTAATCTGCATCATCTGATTCTCAACCTATTGAGTACATTTGCCTTCTTCTTATCACTATTCTTCACTGTTCCTAATTGAGACTACTTTTCTTAATATCCTCAACACACTGCTCATCCAAATCTTCTTATTAATGCAATATGAGTATGTTGACATCAATGACAACACTGGTTAACCTCATACTTGTAACAATCTCCCCCTTTGTCATTGATGGCAACATATAATGTGAAAAACCATCAAGACAAGAACTTCTCCTTACTGTCACAGCTCCCCCTATTAACAACAACTCTTTCACATGTCTTCTCTTCCTTTACTGCTCCCCCTTTGATCATCAGCCACTTGTTTTTCACATGTCTTCTCTCCCCTTTTGACATCAATGGCAAAGGGCTCATACTTGCAATTTCTAACACATCAGAATCATACTAGCTGCTCCCCCTTAGTAGCAGCTCCCCATCATCAATCCGGATCGCAAGATATAATTGTGATATCGACCGGACTGATGCACATCAGTGCATCCTAGTTCATCACGGGAGGGGCCATGACCCCTAACTTTTCTTGGAGATACTCAAAAGAGTCCTTGGGAAGAGGTTTAGTAAAGATATCTGCAATCTGATCCTTGGTGGGTACATACTCCAATCTGACTTCTTCCTTGTTCACTTGTTCTCTCAAAAAGTGAAACTTGATAGATATGTGTTTAGTTTTAGAATGCAATACCGGATTCTTAGAAATATTAATTGCACTTGAATTATCACAGAAGATTGTGATAGGCTCTTTATATTCAACTTTTATGTCTCTTAGCATCTGCTTCATCCATAAGATTTGAGTGCAACTACCTACTGCTGCAATGTATTCTACTTCAGTCGTAGACAGAGATATTACATCTTGTTTCTTGTTTAGCCAAGAAACCAATCTCTTTCCCAAAAAGAATGCTCCACCACTGGTACTCTTCTGGTCATCCATATCTCCTGCCCAATCTACATCTGTATATGCATGAAGAGAGAAATCTGGATCTCTAGGATACCATAGACCATACTCAACTGTTCCTTTCAAATACCTAAAAATTCTTTTGATTGCCATAACATGAGATTCTCTAGGATCAGCTTGAAATCTTGCCACAAGACCAACAACCTGCATTATATCTGGTCTAGTCTGAGTGAGATATAACAATCCACCAATTATTGATCTAAACTTTGTCTGATCTGTCTTCGGAGAGTCATCATCTTTTCTCAACTTACATCTGGTTGCCATAGGAGTGTTCATTGGCTTTGAATCTTCCATACGAAATTTCCTCAATAATTCCATCGCATATTTGGTCTGAGAAATGAAGATCCCTTTCTTTGTTTGAGAAATTTGTAGACCCAAGAAGAAATTCATTTCACCAAGCATAGACATTTCAAACTCACTTTTCATCTGATTTGCAAAAGTTTTGCACATACTATCTCTTCCTCCAAAAATGATATCATCCACAAACACTTCAACAATCAAAATGTTTTCATGATCAATTTTGAAATATAAGTTACTATCAGCAATACCTTTGTTGAGTCCAATATGCACAAGATGCTTATCCAACCTTTCATACCATCCTCTTGGGGCTTGCTTCAATCCATACAAAGCTTTCTTCAACCTGCAGACCATAGACAATTGAAATCCATCTGGTTGTTCAATGTAAACTTCTTCTTCTAGATCACCATTTAGGAAGGTAGACTTGACATCCATCTGATATACTTTGAAGTCTTTGAAGGTAGCAAATGCAAGAAATAATCTGACTGCTTCAATTCTTGCCACCGGAGCAAAGGTTTCTTCAAAATCAATTCCTTCTATTTGAGAGTAGCCTTTACAGACCAATCTAGCTTTGTTTCTGATTACTTCACCAGCTTCATTCAGTTTGTTCCGGAAGACCCATTTGTTTCCAATCACATTCTTGTCTCTAGGTCTGGGAACAAGATCCCAAGTATGATTTTTCTCAATTTGCATCAATTCTTCCTTCATTGCTTTGGTCCAGTTTTCATCATTGCAAGATTCATTAACTGTCTTAGGTTCAATCTTGGAAACCAGACAGTATTCATTTGAGTCTTGAGCAATTCTTCTTCTTGTTTGTACCCCTTTATTCTTGTCACCTATGATCTGATCTTCAGAGTGATTTAGAGTTACATACCTTGGAACTTTTGGAGTTTCTTGCACTACTAAATCTTGATCAGACTCATTTAGACAAGCTTCTTCCTGATTTACCAGATCAGTCTGAATCTAAATTTCAGAGGAGGATGGAGCTCCTTGCACCAGAGGATTATTCTGATCATCTTCATCACATTCATAGAATCTTGAGGGCTTCTCCATTCCTTCATCAACCTTCACATTTGTGCTTTCTATCATCTTTCTCAATCTCTTATTGTAACACCGGTAAGCTTTTCTTTGAGTGGAGTAACCCAAGAAAATTCCTTCATCACTTCTAGCATCAAACTTTCCTAAATCTTCATCTCTTTTGATATAACATTTGCTACCAAATACTCTGAAGTATCTCATAGTAGGAGTTACACCAAACCAAAGTTCATAAGGAGTCTTACCGGTGTTGCTTCTGATTTGAACTCGGTTAAGAGTGTAGACTGCAGTGCTGACAGCTTCTCTCCAAAACATCTAAGGAATATTTGCTTCCATCATCATTGTCCTGGAAGCTTCCTAGATGGTCCGGTTTTTTCTCTCAACTACTCCATTCTACTGTGGAGTCCTAGAAGTAGACAGCTGTCTCTTTATGCCATGCTTCTCACAAAAGTCTATGAATTCACTGGATGTGAATTCACCACCTCTATCAGACCTTAGACACTTTAGTTTCAATCTGGTTTGATTCTCTACCATAGCTTTAAAGATTTTGAACTTCTCTAGAGCTTCTGATTTCTCTTTTAGGAAGGTAACCCACATCATCCGGGAATAGTCATCAATTAGCAACATGAAATATCTGTCACCTTGCATACTCTTGATTCTTGTCGGACCACAGAGATCAGTGTGTACTAATTCCAACAATCCGGTAGTGGACTGATCCTTGCTTTTGAAAGAGACTCTGCTCTGTTTGCCTAGCTGACATTCTTTGTATAAACTATTTGTAGGTTTCACCAATTTAGGAAGATCTCTTACAGCCTGAGTATTGCTTATATTGATGATGTTATCAAAATTCACATGGCACATTCTTCTATGCCATAGCCAACTCTGATCAACTTGGACAAACAGACAACTTTTATCTGAATCAACCAAATGGAAGATATTACCTTTAGTTTGAGTACCGGATGCAATCTCAGTTCTGGAGTTTGTGAAGATTCTGCATCTTCCATCTTTGAACTGGAGATCATAGCCTTTGTCCACTAACTGACCAACACTAAGAAGATTGTGCTTCAATCCTTCAACATATAGTACATTACCAGTTTTGCTCTTTCCATCAAAAGAAATAGTTCCCCTACCTCTGATTCTGCTAGCAGAATTGTCACCAAACCTTACCATTCCTCCTTCATACCTTTCCAAATCTAAGAACTTGTTCTTGTCACCAGTCATATGGTGAGAGCATCCACTGTCAATAACCCAATCATCCTTTTCTTCAACTTGGGCAGCCAAAGCTCTTTCTACAACCTTATGATTGACAGATTCAGAGGATATTGAACCTTTTTCCTTCATGGCAATAAACACCCATTCATTTCTGGATTTGCTTCCTATTTCTGATTCATCATCTGTTACTTCTTTATTATCATCTTCTTCATGAACATAATAGCAGTTCTTTTGAAACCTTTGTCTATTGGCATTTGACCTTGTAGATCTTTCTGGACACCTTGAAGCAAAATGACCAATCTTATTGCAATTGAAGCACTTAAAAGGTAATTTTCCTTTATACTTACGGGATCCTCTTGGCAGTCTTTTTGCAATGAGGGCTTCAAGTTGAGCTATTTCTGCTTCTTCCTCTTCCATGTCTCTTCTTGCTTGATCATACCATGACATCTTCCTTGAGGAGTTTTCTCCCGGATCAAATCTCTATTTGCCTTTCACATAGGCACTAGCTTTGAATGCAGATTCAGTCTTGGGGGGATCATCTCCAAACTCAGTCATTTTAAATGCAGCTAGTTTGCCAGCCAATTGTTCTCTTGTGACAGTTGTGTGGGCTATGAATTCATCAATGGCAGTAACCTTGATTTTGTAGGCAGCAGGAATAGATCTGAGAATTTTGTAAACAATTACATTTTCATCCAGAGTCCCACCAGCATTTCTAATTCCACATACCAGCTCATTCACTCTTGGCATAAAGGTAGTAATATTTTCATCATCTCTCATCTGCAATCTCTCAAATTTTCCTTTTAGACTTTGCAACCTTGTACTCTTGACAAACTCATCTCCTTCATACAGAAGTTCTAGTTTAGTCCAGATCTCATGTGCAGTTGGTAGGTCAATAACATTTGAGAGGTCTTAGTCATTCAATGCACTTAGAAGAGCTTCCTTGGTCTGCAAATTGTTTTCAGTATCTGTGATTTCATTCAGAGTTGTCAGACCACCCTGTGGAGGTACATATGGTTTTGAAACCATGACCAGGTATGCTTTTCCCATACACTCCAAGTGACATTTCATGCGACCTTTCCAAAGAGTGAAGTTGGTTCCATCGAACTTCAGACTATCCTTCTTGTATGATGACATCCTGGATCTCCTCAAGCGGTTAAGCTCCTTTTCAGAGGAACTTGTCTCTGATACCAATTGTTAGATCTAGGGCACACAACTGAGAGGGGGGGTGAATCAGTTGTGCAAAAACTTACTTATACTTCAAACACTTGTTTCTTCTTCGTTAGTTAATAGCATATCAATTAACCATCCATGAAAGCATTATGCATAAACACAAGAGCAGATAAACATCAACACATTGAACACCAAGATTTTGATGTGGAAAACTCGGTTAAGGGAAAAACCACGGGGTGATTAACCCAAGGATTATTCTCTGTTAGAAGAATAAGAAAAATGAATGGCACATGCTAATTAGGGCTCACTGCCCGAGCACACTGCTCACAAAAAAGCACACTGCCTACAAGAGACACACTATCTACAAAGTGATAAGAATCACAAATTTGAACTGGAGATTGACATCTTTACCATGTCTGGATCAGTTCCATTTAAGCCTGAGATACTTCTGCTCTACCCTTTGCTTTTTACTATACCACTGTCATCCGCTCCTCCACACACTTTGAAATGAACTCACAAACCTTTATTTATACAAGACATCAACTTAGGAACAATCATCTAAGTCAACAATCAACCATAAGGACATTTGCAAGATGATTAACACATCCGGTCGGCCATCACAAGAACATTCGCAAGATGAACAACTCATCCGGTCGGCTAGTCAGAGCAAGAACTTCATCCGAAAGAATATCTTCAATTCCAGGCTTTATCATCAATGTGGACCGGCAACATAACCTCAACATGATCCAAGAGCCTTCACAAGCTTCCCTGATTAACCAGGTACATCTGCACTTCATTTACTCACTGGAATCTCTTCTCCTCTTCATCCGGAACTTCAAGAACACAGTCTGTCGCCACTGTCATACTGAAGAAGGTGCTTCTGGACCTCCAAACTTTGTACAAACTGAGATGATACATCACAAGGACATCGCAAACACTCCTTCCAATCCGCAGAGTCTGACAATGCTCCTCCGGATCTCACCGGACCTTTTTGTAACACTCTGTCACTTCAGAGCAGCTCCCAGAACCGGTTCTACTAGGCCGATCACAACTTTTTCATATCTTCATGCGGACCTCTGAAATCTTGACTGGATTATCTCAAGATTCATATCTACAAACCCTTTAATCTGTATGCTTTGATTCTCAACCTATTGAGTACATTTGCCTTCTTCTTATCATTGTTCTTCACTGTTCCTGATTGAGACTACTTTTCTTAATATCCTCAACACACAGCTCATCCAAATCTTCTTATTAATGCAATATGAGTATGTTGACATCAATGACAACACTAGTTAACCTCATACTTGCAACAGTATCTAGTTGACAAGCAATGTGTTACATTAGAAAATGTCCTCTTGGGGGCTTTTCCCTGTTAAGTTTTAGCTCCTAGGTCCCTTAGAATGCATTTTAGTCATCTTAAATGTTAATGGTGACTCCCAATGAGAAAACCCTGAAGTTTAATGGAAAATGGGACCTAGGGGGTGTGTTTATCATAAATCCTACCTAAAATAGGGGAAGGACATGGCACCCATGCCCTAGTCCTGCCCTATTTTAGGTTAGGACCTATTTTTGGGTGTCAGTTTTATGACTGTTATTAGGTCCTATGCCAACATCTCAAGTTTGAATTATGAAATTCTTAGTGGGAATATTTGTAGTTACATAAATAAGCATGATTAGTGATTCATTTGTAAACTAGAAGATGATTGTGAAGTTTTGGCATACTTGTGATTTCAAGATATTCATTGTTGAAAGAGCAGAGCATTGTTATTGTGTTTGTGTTTGTAGAGTTGGCTTCATCTTCTCATGTGATTGAAGAGTATTCATTTATGTGAGATCGACACTGCAAGGTGATATCAATTGTGTTTTCTATTATTTATCATTTGGATTTTTCCTCTATCCCGCAGGGATACACACTCTTTATTTGACAAAGGTGTTTGGAAGACTTGAATGTCTCTCTGGGGCTTGACTGAGGCAAGCCGCTAAACACCACAACTCCCAACCCATTTTTTTGTGATTGCAGGTTACAGTTTTTAGAAGCAAAAGAAGTGAAGTTGTAGGAGAGTAGTGGAGATTGTCAAAAGTGTAGATCTAAGAAGAAAACTAGGGCGTGGACTTGGGTGCCCACTCATTAGTCCTTCAGATTCTGAAGCGGTGAAATCTTTGTGACAACAGGAATAGGTTGTAGACGTTCTTTAGAGATCCTGATAAAAGTAGGTACACTAGGCTAGGGCACCTGCTCATTAGTCCCTAAATTTTCTGTACACTAAACTTCAAAATCTAGTATGTATTTGGTTGTCATTTGATATCTCTGTGTGTGATCATTTTTTGTAACTTGTTCGTTTATTTACGATTTCATGAAATTAGGGTTTTGAGCATAATTATACTTAATTGAACAACAAATTTACACAATTCCAATCTTCCTCTATGTTCCAAGTGACAGGGGATCTATAGTAGAGTTCTCTACTTGGTTGAATGTCCTTGAATGTTTAGTGGTGAAAGGAGGATCAACAAAAACCCTTTAAAACCCCATTATCTTGTTGTCCCTCTTTTCATATTAAACATTTTTGTGAACCTATGTTTTTGGAGTTTTTACACCTTGATGAGTGTTGTACTTCAGATTTACATTCATTTCATTGTTCATCATATTGCATTTGAAAAATTACAAAAAAAATTGAAAAATTTGAATTTTTTTTTTAAAATTGGCATTTTTAGCTTGCATTTTCAAATAATTTGAATTAGTTGGCATTTAATTTAAATAAATTTCTGTCATTATCATTAGATCTAATTTAAAATATAAAAATTCTTCATTCTTCATTCATTTACATTGCATTTTCATGCTTAAATTGATAAAAATTGCTTGAAATTGTGCATTTTTCCATATAACCTAGTTTTGCATTAGCTAGGGTTTGTAGTCAAAAAATTGTTTTAGATTTAACTACCCTTTTAAAGAATTCATCAGGACTAGTTTCTAATTTTAGTGTTTCATCATAGTGGTTTTCTTGCAAAATTTCATGTCTAGGGTTTGAAAACCTTGCATTTTCACTAGATTTGGCCTTATCGTCTCTCTAGATTTGCATCATAGGCGTGTTGTGAAAGATTTTTCTACATTAATTGGTAGATATAAAGGTTATAATCCACTAATCCTCCTCAAATTCCTCACAACACCCTTTCTATTGGGCATTTGCATTGAAAATTGGTGAAAATTACATATTTTAGTGTATTTTCACTAGGTTTTGACTTATCATCATTATAGGATTGCATCAAATGTGTGTTGTGAAGGATATTATTATTTTATTAGACTTATATTGGTCATATTATTTGCTTCTCCTGATCAATTTCCTTACAACACATCTTCTTTCACTCATTTGCATTGAAAAAAAAAGCTAAAAAATCAAGCATTTTAGGTCATTTTTTATCTTAAACATATCTTGCTACTTGGGTTTGTTCTATTAGCTTGTGTATTGAGTGTTGAATGTTATTGTATGAGTCTTATAACTCTCTTTTCTAATATAAATATCCCTTTAAGAAGAAGTAGGAGACTCATGGGATCTAGTGCTCCTGAAGAATATGATATTCCTACCTTTGAAAATCTGTTGAACACTTTCTTTACAAAAGGAGAGACACAAAGTTTGCAAGATACTATACATCATAAAACCACTATGGAAGATCAAGTATTTCATGATGTTGAGGACACTATTGAGTTAGTAAGAAATGTACCTAATGAGAAAATAAACAAACTTGATAAAGAGTTAGCCGATTTTCAAGCATTTGTGCAAACTGAAAGGATAGTGGAAGAAGCTATACATGTGATTCACAACATAAGAGAGTTGATAAAATAAGGACAAGATGGTATTGATGTTATTAAAGGTTTAACACATATTGTACAAACTAATGTTATACCAGTGACTGAGTGTGCAAAATTTATTAACAACATGTCGTCACTGCCTCATACGCAAGTATCGTCACCTATACCGACTATGAGAATATCTACATTTACATCAATAATTTTAACCACTAATGCAAATGCTTGTAGTAATACTGCCGCTGGTATTGGAGTATCTAATGGTACAAATTCACAAAATTACAATGCTATGGGATTTAACTATCAGAACCTAGTTTCTAAGGGGTCCTCTTCTATGAAGAATTACTCTCAACCACCTCTCCATCCCACTTATTCTCAGCCACATCTTACATACAACTATTCGCAACCACCTTCCATCGATCACTATGTTCAACCACCACTGAACTATTCACAACCTCCACTTATCATTACTCAGGCTTAATCACCTCCTCACTTTGGTTTCAATTCCTCACAACAAACCACATCTCCCAATGATGTCATCCTAAACCAACTTTTGCAAGGCATGACTTCTTTACAACAAAAAGTGACAAACTTCTTGAATTCATTACAACCTAATATACTAACTTATCATGCCCATAATCCCCTATCTTATGCAATCTTGAAAACTCTTATGCCTGAGAGGTTTGAGACCCCTCGCTTTGAAAATTATTGGTGGAAAAGGTGATCCTAATACTCATGTGGCAGCATTCACGACTATGTGAAGTGATTTCTACTTTGACGAAGACTTGTTAGCAAAAATTTTCCTGTGATCTCTCAAAGATATGACTTTAGAATGGTTTTGCTCTTTACCTCTGAATTCAATACACTCTTTTTCACAATTAGTCGATTAATTTTTACAACATTTTCAACCAAACATTGGACCTCAAGTTTCTTTGATTGATTTAGTTCATTGCAAGCAAGGTTTGAAAGAGAAGTTGGTTGACTTTATTATCAGTATCAAGCTCTCTATGCACAAATTCAATATCAAATGAAGGATGATGATGTTCAGAAGGTGTTTATTACAAATCTACAACCTAACATCCATGATAAAATTCTCTCGATGAAGTATAACTCCTTTCAACATTTATGTACTGCCCTTCATGATTATCAACTTTCGTCTAGTCAGTATGAAAACCAAAACTCATTGGCTCAAGTTGGTCAATCCATGGGTGGACCATCACAAATGATGTAGGAGCATCCAGTGGTGTAAAGGAAATCTTGCATAACCTAAAAATTTGATGTTTCAAAATTGTTGAATTTGTTTCCATTTCTTTTCAAAATTAGTATTTCTGGTTCCATAATCACTTGAATAATAATGTAGAACTTTCAGTTTTTCCAAACTATTAAAAATAGCAACCTGCCATTTTAGGAAAGTTTGCATTTGGGCATGGATTGAAGTGAAAATTTACAGGAAGCTTCGTAAATGAAAAATAAGACCTTTGGCGAAGGAATCACACAAAGATCATTTGTGAGCTGAAAGATATTAAAGTTTCAGTTTTCTGAAAAACGTTTGAAAATTATTCAAACTCAAGTTTGAGGCACTAAATGGTACCATACGAGCATGAAAATGGCTAGAACTGATAGAGCACATTCTTATCACATAGAGCACTCCATGAGCTTTCCAATGCTTCAAACAATGTGTCAATTGAACACTCGGATCAAAAGTTATGGCTCCCGGAAGTTGACCTATTTTTGGAGGGAGATGCAAATTTTGAAATTTGGTTGTTGGCCGCCAAAAAGGGTTATTAGTAACCATTTTTGGGAACCCTTGGTAGTAGTAGAGTTAAGGGGGAATGTGTAGATCCAAGAAGAGGTAGGAAAACATAAACCCTAGCTAATTTGGGGTTACAGAAGGCAGAAGATTCCAGAGCCTAGTGATGTGTAGTTGTAATGTGTTGCAGCCTGTGGAGGATTGATTCCTTTGATTGTATTTGAGCTTCTGTAATGTAATGAGTTGCCCAAATCAATAAAATAACATTCTAATTTCTGTGTGCAATTTCTGTTGTTGTGTGTTTTGTGATTTACCCCCTTCATCAACAAAACAACTTTAAGATGAATAATAAGAGTTTCATCAATGTTAATGGACTGAATTTGAATAACTTTTCCCAAGTGTCTGCTATCACTAATCCAAAGAAGACACTGTACAGCAAAGAAAGTTTACTCTAATATCTAAATCCTATCATTCTTTCACGAATCAAGTTGTGAGTATTAATCTCATGAAGCTTCCTTCGATTAAACCTTTGGATCCTAGTAGAATGTAAAGACCTTATTTTGATGCTAATGCTTTTTGTCATTACCATTGATAACAAGGACATGATACTGAATGATGCATGCATCTTAAATATGAAATACAAGACCTCATCAATTTGAATGTTATATAGGTATCCAGTGTGAATGATAATGGAAACAAGTCGGTTGCTCCTCTAAATCAAAATTTACAAATCTTTACTAATCCTTTCCCAAAGCATACCAATAACAACATGTTGGAACAAAATATAATGGAAGTAGAAGATGGCTATTTGGATTATGATGAAATTGTGGGTATGATAGAAGTGGATAAGGAAAAGTCGGATAACCCACCTTGTCCATGGGGAAAGGACATTTACACTGAGGTTCCTCTTCTGTTATCTTTACAAGGATCGGGAGATAACCAAAATGTATCAGAAAGACAAATAGAACAACTGAAACAAGGGACTATAACAAATGAAAAGATTGAGATAGTACAATATATTCCTTGTCACTATGATAAATGAACTCAACAAAGAAAGCTAGCTAAAAATTAGAAAAGAGTAAGACAATTATCATCAGTTGGAAATAATAGTGGTTCTCCTCACAAGAAACACAAGATTTCACATACACAAGGATTTGAGAAACAAGAATTGCATGGACTTCCCGACAACAAATAAGACTCTCATAAGAACCACTCAAGCTTCGCACAAAACTTGATAGAGCATCTTTCTAAGATGCTCACAAGTTCCAAATTCTAGATTGGCTTTTCCCTACAGGTAAGTATTTCTAACCTTGGTGGTCACCTATGTGGTAGCATAATTGGCTCGTGTATGTGACCTCCCCTTCATGTTGTGTTTCACCTGTGATGTGTTATGTGTTGTTTAGGCCTCCTGGGATGACCCTTGATACTCTTGTAAGGTTAAGGATACTGGGAGACTGCCTCTGTTGTGACCTTCTTCTATTTGTATCATCATTCTTCTATATTGCTTCTCCTCTATTTTCATTGTTGTGTGTTGTGTCTTATGGACATAGCATTGCAGTTGGTGACTTGGGGGCATCCTCCTACGTGACTATCCCTAAGGCACTTATTTCTCCTCTCTTGATTTATTTTTTACCTTCCTCTAGTGCTTCTATCTAGTGGGCAAATGATGAAAAAATATATTATACTGATAAGGACAATGTGTTCCTTCAGCGAGAAATCAAAAAATGGACCTAGTCCATACATGACAATGGGGTTGATATATATTATCTGACGCTTGGCTAGTAGAATCACTCTGTGTGATCTTGATGTTGTCTTATCGTACTTACAAAACATAACAATACATCTACTCCGTACACTTTGTTTATGTTTGAATCTCACCTTGGTTACACTTAGTTTTGAGATTTCTATGGTATAGCCCCATGGTTATACTCAGCCTCCGAATCCATAGTATAACTTCAGCTCTCTATGTGAATGATTACATGCATTATTGTTTATCATGATTATATGGATGCTAACAACTTTTCTTGCAGGAAATTGTGTGTTTGTGGGAACATTTGGTGATCTTAAAGTACATGTCACCTCTAGGGGGCATGTGATTTGTGAGAGCTTGTGTTCCCTTGTGTATTTCCTTCCTACCTTAATGTGCTTGATATCGTTACATGATATCAACCACCTTAAGGTGGGGGCATATATAAGGTAAGTTGTTTGATTTAGATGCTAGCAAAGTGTGTTTGTAAAAGTTAAATCTACTGCAATCACTTAAGCCCTCTATAGAAGCAAGCTATCGTGCATATCCTTTTTATTTTAAGCCCTCCGTGTGAGGTGGGGATGGTGTATTTCTTGAGGAGATTGCACAATCCTATCATTTTTAAAAGTCCTCTGAGCAAGTGGGGAGTGGATTTGAGACTATCCTAACCCTTAAGCATGTCTTTGGTGATTATTGTGGAGAAGCCAATCGTCGGTGTGTTCCTATAATGTGCCTGAGATGGATGTAAACCTACAAATAGGTTTCTTCCATCACTTGTATGCCATGTTTTCTCCATGTCTTCCATGTGTGTGTGTGTATGGCATGTTTGTTCCCAAGCACAGTCTTAATGACTGGTGGTGATGAGTCCCTCCTATGATTTGGAATTTATATGGTGTGCTTGATTTGTATGGCGTGTTTGTTCTCAAGTGTAGTCTTAAAGACTGGTGGTGATGAGTCCCTCCTGCACTTCGAGATTTGTTTTGCATGTCTATTGACCCATATGTAGTTTAAGACCAGTGGTGATGAGTCCCTCCTGCATTTTGGGTTCTGTGTTTACTTTCCTTGTACTTGCATTTGCACTTCATATATATGAGAAAAAGAAAAGAAAATGAAATAATCACTGCATTCACTATGTTTTGCATGTCTTCAATGCTATATTCTTCGTGTTTTATGTGATTGTAACTGTCTTCTCTGTGTTTTGCATACCTATTAAAGTCTTCATTATGATTGGCATGTCTTCTCCATGCTTGGCGTGCCTACTGTGTTTGTTGTGTCAGGTCTCAAAAATGCAGGTTTTTACACCTTAAGAGGTTGCCAAGCTCTCTTCACGTTCTTGGCTAACAAGTACAAGGATAATACCTTCTTCACTTTAGGTTCTGCTAGACCTAGGTGGGTATACCTTTCATAACTAATGCAGATTTTAATATCCTTCACGGTGGCAAACAGGTGTGAAGTAGCCGAAAGATAATTGTTCCTATTCCTACTGTTAAGGTTTTAGATATGAATGCTTGAATAAGACTATGTAGAGTTTCTAGGATGAGTTTGGAATGACTAGTGCCTAATCTCACTTGAGGCAGATGGGTTACTTCGTCATCGACAGCGCATCTATGTACCCCCTGCAGGTGACCTACGTACTATAGTGTTATTAGAGGCTCATAAAGCACCATATGTAGCACATCTAGGGCTAAAGAAGATCCATGCTGGCCTATGACAACTGTACCATTGGGAGGGTATGAGACAAGATATTATAGAGTTTGTAGCTCAATGCCTTGAGTGCCAGAGGGTCAAGGCCAAGCATCAGCATCCAGCGAGTCTTTTATACCCTCACAAGATACCTGAGTGGAAATGGGACACCATTTCTATGGATTTCATTGTTGGTCTTCCTATGTCTTCGGGTCGCCATGATGCCATCATGGTGACAATGGACAAGTTGACCAAGGTGTTTCATTTCTCACCTGTACGCACGACGTACAATACACCAGCAGTAGCGAGAGTATTCTTAGACGATATTGTGAGATTACATGGAGTACCTCACCGCATTATTTCTAACAGAGATTCAGTGTTCACTTCATCCTTTTGGAGAGCTTTACAACAGGCGTTGGGCACACAACTTTAGCTCTGCGTATCACCCCGAGACAGATGGACAGATAGAGCAGGTGAATCAGGTGTTGGAGGACATGCTCTGTATGTATGTTATGGACCATTAGTCTAGATGGGAGAAGTATCTCTATCTGGTTGAGTTTTCCTACAATAATGGGCATCACAGCTCGTTGGGTATGCATCCTTTTTAGGCTTTATATGGCAGACCATGCAAGACACCATTGAGTTGGGATCAAATAGAGGATAGAGTTGCCATTGGTCTAGAGTTGGTTTAGGATATAGAGCAGTAGGTCACACTGATTAGATAGAGACTTCAAAAGGCACAGGATAGACAGAACAAGTATGCCGATGCTAAGAGACTAGATCAAAGATTCTCAATTGGGGACAAAGTATTCTTTAGAGTACGGCCACACAAGAGTCTAATCTGTTATGGAAAGGGCTCTAAGCTCGCACCACAGTTTGTAGGACCTTTTGAGGTCTTGGAACGGATAGGACCTATTGCCTACCGTCTAGCGTTGCCACCTATCCTATCACGTATCCGTGATGTTTTTCATGTTTCTATATTGAGACGATATATATCTGATTTATCTCATGTATTGGATTGGAGTGCTCTTAAGGTAGAGTCAGATGGGCAGTTGGCTTTGAAGCCAATTCACATATTGGCTCATTGGACACTGGGCCTTCGAGGTCGAGAGCTGGACCAGGTTAGGGTCTAGTGGGATCATTATGATGAGGTCACAGTGACTTGGGAGGATGCAGCTAGTTTGAGGGCACTCTATCCTCACCTTTTTGATGACTTCCAGGAGGAAGTTTAGTCGTAGGGGGGAGGATGTGAGGCTAATTATTTTCCTTCCTTATTTTGATTGTTTTACATTATAGTTAGTGACATTATCAGATTTTTAGAGACTATTGTTCCATTATGTAGATTTGATTATATCTCCTGATTTTGATTTGACATTGACTAGACATGTGGTGATTCGATTGATGATATTTTGATGCTATGATGAGGTTAGACATGTGACATATATTAGATGATGATTATTGATGTGATTTCAAGTTCATTATGTGGATTTATTGTTTTGATGATGATTATGAGACATTAGATAGAAAATGTAGTTTAATCTTGAATTATGTTGTGAATGATTAATGTTATGTGCAATGACATGTATTTAGTTTCAGTTGCTTCGACTATGATCATCCATGATGTAATTGACACTTGATCTAGTCGTGCAGGATTAAATTCCTAGGCCACAGGAAATTGGAGGTAGTTTTCACACATACGTTATTCCCTATGAAACTGATCCATTCCCAAGAGGGATGAGGATCACGTTTGATCGGATGTTGTTTAAGTACTTGTTTGATTTATTATTTTGGCCTAGTACCCCTTTGTTAAATTAATTTATATTATGTGTTGTATATTTTTATTGGTTTACATCACTTGGTATTATTTTTATATATGGGCCATTTAAAGTGATTTTATGCCTCCCTAGGTGTACCTTAGTGCCCCAAACTTACCCTTGGTGGTAACCCTTGGGTCTAGGATCAATTTTGACTAACTAAACCTTAGGGTAACTCACTTTTGGTGACTCTAAACTGAGGTTTAGTAAAAGTGACGAATTTTGAAATGGCTAAGGGTGGGAGATGAGTCATGCTTTGGGAAAGACCCATATCCCTTCACAAAGTTTGGGGATCCCTTCACCAAGAAGACTTGGGAGGTCTTCAATGTTGGCAACAGACACTATATGGATTCATGATTGTTGTCATTGATGGCAACAAAGTTCATCCCACACATCCGCAGGACATGGTGTGTCTCTACCAGAAGTCAGAGTGAAGAATGTTGTGGTCTGGTAAACAAGAACAGAGCATGTGGCAAGGTCCGACAGACAGGTCCAGATCTCTCAGAGGAAGTATCTTGGTGTAGTACGGATTTGGGGAAGTCAAGAGGACTACCTTGAGTGGTATATTCCAAGGATTTAGCCTCCGGTGATAGATGAGGAAAAAGATATGAATAGTTGAGTACCGGATTCCTGAGTGACAGTGTGAACAGAGGAAGAACTGACTGACAGAACATCAGACTACTTTCTGGATGTGTTACTGATGGTGTTAAAGGTTATGAAGGCATGAATCATGTTTAGCTGACATGATTAATGATTTCTACAAGCATATACTTGATCCGCATTACTTGATGTGCTAGGATTCAGCCAACAGATCAGAATTAGTGAAAAGATTGACTATTCCGGGTGCTGACTAGAAAGGTGATGAAATTACTTGTGTGGATATATATACACAATGGATTTAGTTGTGAGAAGTGTTGTGGTGATATGTGATATGCGAATAAAAGTAGAGCAGAGCAGAAGCAGTAAAGAAGGTCCGATATGTGAAAGGAAAGCGGCATAAGAGAAGAGGAAAGATGAAGTACAGTAGATCAGTGTACTGAGCCTAACCAGAACTGAACTCCAGCATATGTGGATGCTTCCAATTAGTTCAAGTATTGTATAACATTCTTTTGTAGATAGTGTGTCTCCTTGTAGGCAGTGTGCCTCCTTTGTGAGCAGTGTGCTCAGGTAGTGAGCCCTAATTAGCAAGTGCCATTTTGTAATTCCTTATTCTTCTAACAGAGAATAATCTTTGGGTTAATTACCTCATGGTTTTCTCCCTTAATAGGGTTTCCACGTCAAAAGTACTATGTCATCTATTTTTCATTTCATGGTAATGTTTGCTTGTTTGAATTAATGCTGCATTGATTAATAAGAAAGTTCAGAAAGATGAAATAATTAGGATAACTGATTCACCCCCCTCTCAGTTATCAACAATTGGTATCAGAGCTACGTTCCTCCTAACAGAGTCTAACAGATAGAGGAAGATCTGGGAGTCCAAATGGATGCATATGGTTTAAGGGAGCAACTCAAGACTGCCCTTGAGGATCTTGAACAGTCAAACTCTAAAGTCAATGAATTAAAGGAAAGACTCAAACAGGCTGATGATTTCATGAGAGAACTAAAAGAGAAATTAAATCTCTCTATGAAAAAGAGAAAGGAGCTGCTTCAACAATTGGCAAGACAAGGTGAAGAAAATAATGCAAATGAAGAGCTGACTGAGAAAACCAAGTTATGTGAAAAGTTATCAAAAGAAATCATAATGGTAAGACATGAAATGGAATCAAGAGTTATAAAGTTTACCCAAGAAGTTGAAGAGAAAAGAAAAACCGAAGATAATCTAAGACAATCTCTTAAGGAGAAATCAGAAGATTGCCACCAGATGGATAGAATTATCAGACATCTTGAATCTGATCTTGAAGATGCTAAAGATAATGAAGAAAAACTTGAGGATCAAATTGTCTCTCTAAAAAGAGATCTTCAAACAACAAATAAGGATAAAGAGAAATTCAAGATAAGTTCTGCTCAACTTGAAGTTTTTCTTGGAAGTCAAAAGAAGGTAGATGACAAATGTGGTTTGGGATATGAGAAAGGAGAAAGCTCTGGATCCTGTCAGAAGAATTTTGGATCAGAAAATCCAAGGAACAGGCCTAGAAGACCTCCGGTAAGACAGCCCAATGCTCAAAGATATCCATCCTTCAATGGATACTACCACAGCTGCAATCACTTTGGTCACAAAGCTAATCAGTGCAGAAAGAGAATGAATCAGACAAATTCATTCTTCTCCGGACAATGTTTTAACTACAAAAGGTATGGTCACAAATCTCATGAATGCAGAAATATGCAAATGAACAAATCATTCAATGGTAGATGCTTTACATGCAATAGAGTAGGTCATATGGCTAATCAATGCAGATCAAGAGGATATCAGTCAAATATGCAAATAAATGTTGTTTGCCAAATCTGTAATAGGTCCGGTCATAATGCAAAAGTCTGTAGAAGCAAGAATCAGGACAAAAGAGGTCCGGTATATCAAGATAAGGGTAAACAAAAGATGAATGTAGATGAAGTTAAAAATGAGATGAGCAAGATTTAGGTGAAGAAAAGTATTGAGAATGTAGAGGTTGGATCCACACCAGACTCTGGTGCTGATATTCCTTCTGAGAACTAAAAAGTGAGCTCTGGCTCAGGGGGAGACACAAAGAAAACTTTATTCCCCCAGCGAGTCAATTGGTGCTGGAACTGGCACAAGAAGAGTTGCGGATTGAAGGAGTCATAAGGGATATATTCAAACAAACTGTGGTTAAGATTTGGAAGATCCGTGAGATGTTTAAAGATCAGGGTTGATTCAGTTCTTCAAATCACCTGAACAAGGCAAACTGGAATAATGTAGGTTGAGCATTTATTGCAGTCTGATATTAGGGCTTGCGGAGCAATATAAGAGTTTTTCATTAATCACTCATTCATTCTGCACTGAAGAAGAAATGAAAATCGGAGCTCTGCAAGAAAATTCCTCAAGTTCATCGAAGATCACTTGCAGAAGTCATTACTTCTAGAGATCAATCCAACCAACTCTGTGAAACCAGTAGGCGCAAAAGGTATTTTTCATTTTTAAATATCTCACTGCAAATCTCTTGATAATGGGTACTCCGAATATTGTAAAGATTTCTGATAGACCTCGCCTTACATTCAAGAAACATCCATACAAATCCTTAGAGGTAGATCCCCTAGGAGCATTCTCTAGTGTTCCGCATGGCATTTTACACATAGAAGACATTAGGGTTTATATACATGCCAATATTGAAGAGTTTGGGGAATTCAAACTAAGAGACATCTATCACAAACAATTAATAGATGATGCTTTTAAGCTTAAACCAGAATATAAGGGCATCCAGGAAAAGCATTTTGATCAGTTCATTCATTTCCCCTGCTTTGAAGAAGATGAATGGGTCCGGTATGTTTTAAGTAGGGTGCATGATAACTTCCTTTGGTTGAATAGAACTTGCAAGATCACCAAGGAAGCAATTAGGGCAGTAACTGGTTTACATTCCTCCGGAGGAATTGCTGTCCTCAAGTCTGTCAAAAACAACATTGTCACAGAGGCCACCGGATCAAAATTTGATAAGAGGGCAATGACCATTGAAGATATTATTGACCCAGATATCAAGTATGCATCTATGATAATAGGATACAAGATATATCATTCTAGTAGGGAGAATTTAGTATTCGGAACTACAGTATACACGGCCTATGAGATGCTGAGAAAGAATGTAGATTATGATCTCTGTGAACTCCTCTTGAGCCAATTAATGGAAAACATACAGAAGATCAAGAAGGACAAAAAGAACTCCTTTAAATATGGAGGACTAATACTATGTTTGTTCTTCTACTTCATGAATGAGCTTCTCGGATCAAATGGATGGGTATGGGAAAAGGACAAACCGGTAGCTATCCAGATCAGAGATTACTTGCATGAACTTGGAGATGCAAAGGCAAGAAAAATAGCTCTGTGGGGATACTTTAAGAACTTTTAGAACATGATGCAAACAAGAGAAAGGATTCCCCAGTCCCTTGTTGAGAAATACAAAGACACAGTCTGCTTTATGGTAGAGACTGATCAGTGCCTAATGGAGGCAGTAGAACCAAGTACAGTCTGGATCATGCCCATGGGGTATGAAGTGGATGAATAGATTGTGGAGCTGCATTTTCAACACATGCTGAGTCAGCCTAAAGATCCAAAGGTAGAAAGGTTTGGAACCTTTGAGGAGCTGAGTGTAAAGATCCATGTGGAACTTAGAGAACCAGAGATGAAAAGGAAGGTGAGAAAAGAAGTAGAACATATTGCACAAGGCCTTGGAATCTCAAAGGAGGCACTTGATGCCAACTAGGAAAAGAGACAAAAAGCTGATGAAGAGAAGAAAGAGGCAGAAAAAGGAAGCAAGAAAAGTGCTTCGGTAGAAACTTCCACCTGGACCAGATCTTCAAAGAGACCAGCACATGTCCCTGCTAAAAGCTCAAAACCAGAAGTCCAAGCATTCGACAAAGGAGAGAAAAGGTCAAAGACAAAAGCCACAAGGGCTTATGCAAGTCAAAGAGATGAAGAAGAAATCAAATTAGATGAGGGGGTAAAGGAAATAAAGAAGTAGAAGAAGAAAGGATCTGGTAAGCCCTCCACAGGCCAACAAGGAAGAAATAGCAGACAAATTTGTTGAAAAGCCCACCCTGTCCCTAGAAAGTGTAATCAAATTAGTCACTGTGGATGGAAACCTTCAACCAATGGCTGAATTCTATGATGATTACAATGAGGCCGACCAAAAGATCCTGCAGGAAGCTACAATCAGGTATCTAAACATTTACAATAAAGCTTTTATTGAAATTATCTCTCTAATTCCTAAGAGTCTAGAGAAGGAGTTGGAAATGAGAAAGACCAATGCCATGGCAAAAGACCTTGAGATCCGAGAATAGATAGCTATTCAACTATATCCTTCAATTGATCCTAAGACAATGAACATGGTATTCAAGGACTGCAAGGATGAATTCAGGAGCAAAGCAAGGATGAATCAGCTTATGCTTGGTTAGACCGACAAGGTAGCCAAGGAAACTAAAGAGATTCTTTAAAAAACCTTCAAAAGATTTAATCTTCCTATCATAGAGGACTTGGGTACTGACCCCTCCGCTACAAATGTTGTAGAAGAAACTCCTGAGAAAATGTCAAAAGAGGTGGGCCCCAAACAGACTAACATTTCTCCTCCGATTTCCCCTACAGTGTCCGGATCTAAAGGAGAAGAAAAATCACAGGAGAAAGAAGCAGAGGTAAAAGAAAAAGAAGATGACAGTGCTAAGCTTGTAGAAGGAGAGAAAATTCAAAAGGATAGCTCCAAGATTGCAGAAGAGAAGAAACATCTGTCTCCAGCAAGAGACACTGCACAAACTGTTCAAGAATTCTTGACAAAAGCCACTATAGAAATTGATGAACCGGACCTACTAAAAGGACTAGATTTTGACTCTTTGTCACCGGTGCAAACAATGAAAATAGCCTTATTTGCAAATGAGAAAGTCAAAGAGAAACTACTGAAATCTCACATGGAAGACTGTGAGCTTATGGAGGTAGCATCTGGAGTGCTGGAAAAGATCATGCCATCTTTTCAGAAGGATCCCACAGCCTCCTCTTCCGGTAATCTCAAAACCTTAGTCAGCAGTGTTAGTACACATTTTGATTCTCTAGAAAAATTAGCTGAAGAAAAGGTCCGGAAGGAGTTTTTGGATAAAAGGTTCTTCGAGGTACAGGGTTTGATCATTAATGATAGGAGAAACATGAACATTGGGATAAAGAGCTTAGAAAATGCTCTTAAGGATGGCAGTGAAATATACAAATTTTGTATCTCCTGGTCCAAGGTAATAGTGGAGATTGAGAAGAAAATAAAAGAGCAAGAGGACAAACTACTAATCTTGTCTCAAAGTTTTGATCCTCTTTCATCCTCCATAATAAATCAAGAATGTCAGACTATTGCAATCACAAATGCAATAAAGAACTTTGAGAAGGAAAGAAAGAACATAATTAACCGGATGAGTGAACTTAGAAGGATTATTATCCCTAAGTTAGAGGCCATGCATGAGGCCATAAGTGAAGCTCAAATCACAGCCCAGACAAATGATCCGACAGATTTAAAAAGGGCAGATGTGTTTGCATTCCTGTTGAGTGGGCATATCTCAATTTTGGACAGGATGAAGTAGAGTTGGGCAACAGAAGTTGTACAGTTGAAGAACACTTTTGCAGACATACTTAAGTATATGTAAGTACAACTTGTATATATATACTTATGCGGCTAAATATAGTTAAATTTTTGAAAAATTTGGTATGCGGACCCTACCCTTTGCCATTGATGTCAAAGGGGGAGTGAGGAGTAGTGAAAAATGAGGAATCCAACTAAGGGGGAGCTCCAGAAAATGTATATAAAGACAGAGCATCAGCCAAGGGGGAGCATAGTGTAAACACTTAGTCATTTTTCACTAAGTGTTGCCATCAATGCCAAAGGGGGAGATTGTTGGCAAGAGACACTATATGGATTCATGATTGTTGTCATTGATGGCAACAAAGTTCATCCCACACATCTGCAAGACATGGTGTGTCTCTACTGGAAGTCAGAGTGAAGAATGTTGTGGTCCGGTAAACAAGAACAGAGCATGTGGCAAGGTCCGACAGACAGGTCCGGATCTCTCAGAGGAAGTATCTTGGTGCAATACAGATTTGGGGAAGTCAAGAGGACTACCTTGAGTGGTATATTCCAAGGATTTAGCCTCTGGTGATAGATGAGGAAAAAGATATGAATAGTTGAGTACAGGATTCTTGAGTGACAGTGTGAACAGAGGAAGAATTGACTGACAGAACATCAGACTACTTTCCGGATGTGTTACTGATGGTGTTAAAGGTATGAAGGCATGAATCATGTTTGGCCAACATGATTAATGATTTCTACAAGCATATACTTGATCCGTATTACTTGATGTGCTAGGATTCAACCGACAAATCAGAATTAGTGAAAAGATTGACTATTCCGGGTGCCGACTAGAAAGGTGATGAAATTACTTGTGCGGATATATATACACAATGGATTTAGTTGTGAGAAGTGTTGTGGTGATATGTGATATACGAATAAAAGTAGAGCAGAGTAGAAGCAGTAAAGAAGGTCCGGTATGTGAAAGGAAAGCAGTATAAGAGAAGAGGAAAGATGAAGTGTAGCAGATCAGTGTACTGAGCCTAACCAGAACTGAACTCCAGCATATGTGGATGCTTCCAATCAGTTCAAGTATTGTATAACATTCTTTTGTAGATAGTGTGTCTCCTTGTAGGCAGTGTGCCTCCTTTGTGAGCAGTGTGCTCGGGCAGTGAGCCCTAATTGGCAAGTGCCATTTTGTAATTCCTTATTCTTCTAACAGAGAATAATCTTTGGGTTAATCACCCCGTGGTTTTCTCCCTTAACAGGGTTTCCACGTCAAAAATACTGTGTCATGTGTTTTTCATTTCATGGTAATGTTTGCTTGTTTGAATTAATGCTGCATTGATTAATAAGAATGTTCAGAAAGAAGAAATAATTAGGATAACTGATTCACCCCCCCTCTCATTTATCAACATTCAAGACTCCCAAGTGTGTGGGATCTCCCTCCAAGACTCTCACACATGTGTGAGAGCATCTTGGAGGGAGATGGCTCTCTTGGAGAATAAGAGGATACCATATGACATCCCTTATCCTCATGGAGGCTTGAAGGGAATTGCCACCTCACCACTTGGTCTCTCACACGTGTGACAGCACAAGTGGATAAGGTGAGGGTTTGAATTGAATTGGAGGGTGACACTTGTTACCCTCACACACCTTCTCCCTTTCAAGTGGCATGGGATGAGGAAGGAGAAGGTAACAAGTGTCACCTTCTCATTCCTCAAGGCCAAATTGGAAAGCCTATATTACCTCCTCTTGAAGAGGAGTGTGGGGTTCTTGCACTTTAGATTTTTCCTTCTAGTCTTGAAGTTCTTTGTTTTGGGGAGTTAGAGAAATTTGGATATTGGGAGACTTGGAGAAGCTTGGAGCTCTTCACCAAACGTGCTTCAATTTTTTAGGGCTTTTGAAGGTAAGCCCATGGCTATGGCCATTTCCCTTTCTATACTTCATTTTTATGTTGGTGTTTGTAACTTATGTTGATTGTTGTTTCTTTTTGTGTGGGTTGGGAGTTTGGTGAGAGCACCTCCATTTGGAGGTAAGGCTCAACTTGTATGGGGTGGGGGAGAGTGAACCTCCTCGAGGTCACCTCCTTAATGTTATGCTACTTATAGCCTTGAGGGCTTTTCTATGGTGTTGAGAGCATTTTGATGGCAAGAGTGCCATGATAGTTTTTTTGAGATATTTGGAGACATGTATTATGTGGTTTTGGCTTGAGGCCTTGAGACTTGGTGATTTTGACATCCTGGAGTGACCTCTTGAGTTGAGGGATCCACTCCCCTACCCTCATCAAACTCATTTTCATGAGTTTAGTATTGTGTAAATCCATGGGAGTTGAATTCTTTTGTGTGTTTAGAAAATTTCTTTTATTGTGATGTGTGTGTGCAACCGTGTGAATCCTACCTCCCTAGCTTGGGGGTGACCCACTAGCGGGTCTATGGTAGGGAGGAGGGTGTTCTCTTGTGGCTTGGTTCCCCATTTTTGTGTTATATCATTGCAGAGTTTTAGTTGGTGAAATGGAGCTTGGAGAAGTTCATTTTTTAGTGTTTTTGCATTATTTGATTGGCTACTTTTGAGCCATGGCCTTTGAGGCGTTATTGTATTTTGTTGTCAAATCATTACTACCCTATGTGTTGGTTGTTGTAAGAAAATATTTGTGAGTACTCTTCAAAATTTATTCAAAATTTGGTTGTTATAAACTTTCTGTTGTGTTTATTTGTTTATTGGGAAGTTGAGACAAGAAAATATAGCTTGTTGTTTATTTTACTTTTATCTATGAAATTTTAATTGTTGTAGTTGGAAATGGTTGTATGCTATATAGAAAAGAAAACAATTGTGTTGTTGAAATTTTCCGTTGCATGATATGTGGAAAAGAAATTTTACATTGCTATCATTTTAAATCTGAAAGGAGAAAGAAAGAAATAAATTAGTTAATGTGTTATTTTTGCAAAAAGAAAAATAGATAATAATGTTAAGTTATTTGCGAAAAATATTTATATATATTCTACTGGTTTATTTTATGCCTCAAATCTGGTTATTTCATCCCATCAGAGAATTGTTTATATGTATGTATATGATATAATATATATATGTATATAATACATTACATATATATATACATACATTGAGTAATTCTATTTTAAATATCTCTTACTTTATTGTTGGGCTGAACAAACTGTATATATATCTCACTGTATATATATATTTGTGTGTGTGTGTTTGTATGTATGTATGTATATATATATATATGTATGTATGTATGTATATAGATATACATATATAATTAATTGTATTAAACAAACTGTATAGTTGAAAACCTTTATGTATATATGTCACTGTATATAAATACAAATAGGTATACATACACATTTAATATATTATGTAAAACTGTTTTACAACATTTTAAAATTTGAAATTGATGGTTGAACCATAGGGTATATTGGGTCTGAGTTTTAAGTAAGGAAATAAAAAAAAAGAGTTTGTATGGGGACGACGACCATGGCCGCCGCCCACCATACTAACTAGTTTTGTTGTCCGTGGGGGGTGTGGGGAGGGGGCTGAGCCCCCCACCCACACCGCCCCCTCCCCACATCCCTTACTCTATTTAAAACCCGCGCCGCCAACGAAACCCCCCTCACCGTCTATCACGTGGCCTCTAGAATCTTTGAAACTCTCCCCTCATACCATTCATTGTAGCGGCGGCGGTGGATGTGTTAAGTCCTCGTCACCCCTTTTCACTGATATGTCGTCCGACCATGGCTGACGCCTCTGTTTCTTGGTCCTGCAATATTTAATGTTTTAAAAATATAAATATGTAAGTATATATATATATATATAGACCTCTGTGTATAAAAAAAAGGGGCATATTTATATATAATATGTATATACCTCTGTGTGGTTCTTCCATGGCTGCCAATCCTCTCTCAAAACTTCAACCTGTAAAACAAATGGAAAAACAAGAAGAGAAAACAAAAACATGAGGAGAAAACAAAAAGAACGGAGATAGGGTTTCATAAGGATATAATAAAATAATGTTAGGGTAAACTCTAGTTGAAATTTATAAAATATTAGAAAAAGGGTTGAGAGGGGAATGCGAGGTTTTTTTTTGAATTGTTATTTTATTTAAGCCTTTTTTTATCATTCTATTCTGCATAGGAAATCATAATTCCCTCTCCTTTTGACCTTGGGTCATTTTGGTTTATTTGACTTAAGGGGTTGTTTTAATTGATTTAGTATTTATTTGTTTTTTTTTTTAATTTATTGCCTTGTGGAAATTTCTTTTAGTGGTTTTAAATTTTGTTTTGGGGTTGGAATTTATTTCCTTGTGGAGATTTTAATTGGGGAATTATTTTAATTTTATTATTGTGTTTTAAATTTTGCGATGGGAAAAGAACTTTTACTTGAATTTTTATTTTTATCAAATTTTATTATTTTACGGGGAGAGATATTTTAATTTTTCCCCTTTATCAATTATTCTTGAGTTTGTTAATAAATATAATGGTTGAAATTATATTTATTAAATGACTTAATTTTTAAAGTTTATTTTTGGACATTTGATTATTTTCAAATTTTAATATTTAGTTGAATGGTCAATTTATTTAACCTTGGAAATCTACTTAAACTTTCCTTAATGTTTAAATTATTTTAATTTTTGCTTTATTTTCTTTTGAAGTTTTTCTTTTAAAATTTTTATTTCAATTATTGAAAACACATTATGCTATCGAATTTTTCCTAGATTTTAGGGTTTCATTTCATGGCATTTTTTGCGACATCATTTAATCACTTCATTTCTCATGCAACCATCATATCACCAGATGCATTTTATTTGTCGAATTTATTATTGCATTATAGTTAGGGTTGATCTCGATTCGATCAGAATCATTCCACCCACCTAGGAAACTTAGTGTTTTGAACTTAAACTGTTCTAACCCTAGAAGCGGCGCACATCGCGTTGCCTAACTCCCTAGTCGGCTATCATCACGCAGGGGATTTCATAGTAAGGTGCACTTCCCCGAGTATATGATTGACTTGTTTACACTTTCTGTGTATTGCCACCAAGCACGCAGACGCGTGCGAGGGGGTTTCTAGGGACATGCAAAAAAAAATTTGACATTTCATGTTATGACCACATGACAAATGTGGACATGGCACGTGTGTTGCATATCATGACCGTATGAGAAATGTTGGCATGACAAATCAATATATTTCATCTTTTGATTTGGCCTCTGTCCACCAAGGACACACACTCTATCTAACAATAGTGTTGTAAGGCTTGAATGTCATTCCAGGGCTTGACCAAGGTAAGCTCCTAAACACCACAACCCCCAAACCCCTCTCTTTGTGATTGTAGGTTATAGGTGTGGGATTTGGTGAAGTGGAGTTGCAGAGAAGAAAATAAGAGGATAGAGATTCAGGATCTGAGAAGAAATTGCAAAAAACCAACCCTACTGGACTAGGGTGCCCACCCCGTAGTCCTCCTAACTAGCATATCTGGAAACTCTGAAGCATATTGCAATCTTACACATTCCACTATTCCAGATCTACATAAAAACTACGCTATTGGACTTGGACACCCACCCCGTTGTCCCCAAAGTTTCTACCTCTAAAAATATGAATCTTGGTATGTTTCTAATCGATATTTAGTGCTTTCCTATGTGATCATTTGTCGTATCAAGTTCATCTATATCCAATTTCATACAATTAGGGTTTAAGGCTTAATTGAACAAGGGTTTGACATATCTATCAATCTTATCTATCTTTCCATATCATTCCTAAGTGACATCAACCTATAGCTAAGTCCTCTCCATCTGTAGTGACTCATCTTGATTATTTTCCTTGAATGTTATTATGAAAGAAGGGTTTGATTGGATACCTTTAACACTATCTTCCACCTATCTTCTTTTCATACATAACAATAATTATATCGATACTCACGAGAATATATATATATATATATATATATATATATATATATATATATATATAAATTCTGACAAATGAAAATGATTAAACTCTAAACATCAAAAATGTTCCCTAAACATTTCTCAACCAAATCAAATAAAGTTTGACATTAGACAACCTTTCCTTAACGAAAAATCAACAATGGTCGAGTTGAGATTGACTTAAACAAGGAGAGTTAACTATTACATACCCCATCTCAAGAAGGTTCACTAAAGACACAATATGGAATTCAAATGGTAAACCTGTCCCTTTCCAAACATCTATTCCCTTCTCTCCGATGATGCTGTACTTTTTTTCTTGGAGGTGGAAATCTATTTCCTAGTTATACTCACAGTCACACAAAATATGATTAGTGTATCATCAGTAAATCCTTATATATCATACTTAAACAATCTCAATAACATTTAATCTCATTTCAAATTCTATGCATTAAATCATAATTCATAAAATCATTGATTTATCTTGACATTTTCCCTAAATGTCAAATCACTAATCCATGATAACTTATCCACTAATTACATGAAAGTAAAAGTAAAGCATAGTCAAAGTTTTGGGGATGTAACATATCTCTTCCCATAAGAATCATCATCCCCAATGATCTAATGTATCCAAAGTTATAACATGAAAAAGTTTTTGTTCATCATAGTAAAATCTTAAAATAGATGAGGAAATATTTGATAAATATCATGATAATTTTCCCAAGTGGCTTTCTCTTCTGCATACTGGTCCCACTAGACCTTCCACTGAGTAACTTTTTTATTATGCAAGCGTATCTTAAGTATTTCGAGCACTTTGATGGGATCGATCATTACCACCCCTGGGTCCTTCACCTATAATGCATTCCTATCAAGAATATGACTATGATTATCTCCTGTAACATACTTTTTTAAATAAGAAACATGGAAAAAATTAGGCATCATAGCAAGAACTGGTGGTAGAGTAATCCTGTATGCAACTGGGTTGAATTCCTCGAGAACTTCGAAGGGACCCACATATCTAGGAGCTAGTTTGGATGACTTTTCAAACTTAATGGAACTATTTTGTAGTTTGTCTCTTAACATAACCTTCTCTCCTATTGAGAAATGTCTGGGAATGTGCTTAGCACCTGTATATCTTTTCTATCTATCATTTGCTTCCACTAACCTTTTCTTGATTAGATGCACGTGTTCTTCCATTTCTGATAGCATTTCTGGACCAAGTATAATCCTATCTTCTAGCTTATCCCAACTTATAGGAGTTTAACACTTTGTTCCATACAATGCTTCAAATGGGGTCATTTTGATAGCGGAATGATAGGAATTATTGTAAGCAAATTACAAAAGAGGAAGATAATCCTCCCACTTGTATTTTTAACTCATGCAATACATTCTCAATAGATCTTCCAACACTTGGTTCACTCTTTCCATCTAGTCATCTGTCTTAAGATGATAAGTTGAGATTATATTTAATTGAGTTCCAAGTGAAGAAAATAAGGTTTTCCAAAACCTTGATGTTATGTGGGCATCCCTATCTGAGATGATCTTCTCAGGAATGTTGTGCAACCTAAATACTTATTGCACAAATTTACAGGCTATGACTGGTGCTCCATCTGTAAAATTCCTAGGTATGAAATGTTCTACCTTAGTGAGTCTATCTACCACTATCAGAATAGTTTTATTACTATTTCTAAACATAGGAAGACCTTGTACAAAATCCATGTTGATGATCTATCATTTCCATTCTAGAATCTCATGAGGCTATACAAGTCCTATCGGGTGATGACATTCTGCTTTCACCCTCTAGTATTCTAGACATCCTACTACAAACCTTTCAAGATCCCTATTCATTCCTTTCCAAAAATATAATGGTTTTACATCGACCAATAGTTTTGTCACTCCAGGATGTCTTGAATAGGGTGCATGATGAACTTCCTTCCACATGATATTCCTTAACTCCTCGGAGTTCAGAATCTACATCCTTCCTCTGAATCTTAATAGTCAATCTAGTTCTAATTGGAATCCATCATACCTAGAATCATGAGGATTTTCCAAGAGAGTTTGCTTAACCTTCTCATAGTATTCATCTCCCTTAGACTTTTGCAACGCTTGATTCTTAAAATTGGAATGAATAGAGATCATTGCGGAGATATGTCTCCTTCAAGTTAGGGCATCTACTACTTGGTTTTCCTTGCCCTGAATGTGTTTGATCTCAAAATCATAATTAGATATTAACTCTAACCATATTCTCTAATGAGTATTAAGATGTCGTTGAGTAAACAAATATTTAAGTCCTTGACAGTCTGTCCTTAGCTCAAATGGTTTCCCAAGCAAGTAATGCCACCATATTTTACTGGTGCATGTACAACTGTTGCACCCTCGAGATCATGAGGAGTATAATTCTTCTCATATGTCTTCAACTTTCTAGACTCATAAGCAATAACTTTCTCATCTTGCACTAGTACACCATCTAATCCTTCTCCTAAGGCATCAGTGATGACTACAAAATGACCCTCTAGATCAAGTACCTTTAGAAATTGTGTCATAGTTATCTTCTCTTTTAGTTGATCAAATGCCTCCTGGCATTTTTCTGACCAATCAAATCTTATGCCTTTCCTTTGTAGACAAGTAATGGGATAGGCAATTTTTGAAAAGTTAGCCACAATTCTTTTGTAATATCCTGCTAGGCCCATAAAACTATGGACTTCATGCACATTTTTTGGGGCAAGCTACTCCAGAATGGCTTTGATATTTCCTAGATCTACTACAATTCCCTCAACTAAGATTACATGACCCAGGTACTGTACTTATTTTTGAAATAAGTACACTTTGAGAGATTACCATAAAGTTTATGCTCTCTCAAATGTTGAAGAATGATCTACAAATGGTAGAGATTTTCTTCCTCATTTTTGGAATAAATCAAAATATCATCTAGGAAAATAAGGACAAACTTATCCAAACAATCTTTGAACACATTGTTCATTAAGTTCATGAATGTTGCAGGTGCATTCGTTAGTCCAAAGGATAGGACAGTGAATTCATAGTCTCCATAACTCATTCTAAAGGTTGTCTAATGGATATCTTCATCTCTTAGCCTTAACTGATGGTATCCTGATCATAAATCGATCTTTGAAAATGTAGCTACTCCATGCATTTGATCAAAAAGATCATCAATACGGGGTAATGGATACTTATTCTTTATCATTACTTTGTTTAGCATACTATAGTCTATACATAGGCATAGTGTGTCATCTCTCTTTTTAACAAAAATCATTGGCACTCCCCAGGGTGAAATACTGGGTCTTATCAATCCTTTTTCTAGCAATTCCTGCAACTGAGCTTTTAGCTCCATCAACTCTATTGTAGTCATTTGGTAAGGAGCTTTGGATATAGGTTCTGATCCCATAATTATATCTATTGAAATATCAAAATCTCTCTTAGGAGGAAATATAGATAATTCATCTGGAAATACATCCTCAAAATCTTAAAGAAAGAGATACTTTTGCATATTTGATCTCTCTTGATATAGAGATTCTTTTTTGTCCACTCCTTGGAGTTTCTGAGATTCATTATACATTAAATCATCTTGAAAAACAAACTCTTTGTGATCATCTATTTTCTCCATTTTGATTGCAAAGAGTTGACACCCTTTTCATTGGGCTCTCTTCAACTGTAAGGTAGATATTTGCCTCAGCTTTACCTTTATAGCAGTACCTTGAAAAAAAAAAAATATTCCCAAGGTCATCTAAGCATTCTATTGTTTTAGCAAAACAATCCACCTTAGCCCTATGCCTCCATAACCAATTTAATCCAAGGATGACATCATATGATCCTAAGGGCGCTACATAAAGGTTTACTTTAGTTGAAAAGATTGGGAGTTCAACCTTGGCTTCAAATAAACACTGAGCACCTGAGCCCTTGTCTAGTTAGCATACTCTACTAACCATGATTTTTCCATGTAACTAGATCTTCTAGATATCTTATTTAAAACTTTTGGAGAAATGAAGCATTCAGTGGCACCAATATCTATTAAAATTGAAATTGGAATACCAAACAAAGTACCTTCAATTGGAGTAATCTAGTACTCCACCTGTTAGTTATCTAGTGCTACATGGATCTGCTGTTGGAAGGTCTCCTATTATGAGGGTAAGGGATTTCCTCGCAGTTGAGTCCCTTGTGTCTTATTAGGACACTGATTAGCATAGTGGTCACCTCCACATGAAAAACACCCACCATGGGTCCTCACCTTTCAAAAGGCTTTCCTAAGTTATCTCTATTCTTCTTGGAGTTCATTTTTCCATTTTTATTACCACCCCTAGACTCATTTTGATTGCTCCTAAATCCTTTATCACCTTTCCTTTTGAAGTTTTGCTTGTTACCCTTTTTTATTGAATGATTGGGAGGATTGTGACCAATTGAACTTTTTACGATTCTTGTCCTGATATGTAGACATGGAATTTAGCCTTCGCTCTTGTTTAATAGCTTTCTCATAAAATTGGTCCATAGTAGTGGGACCATGCACATCTACCTCACCTCCAATTTGGGCATTTAATCCCATTATGAACTTCCGGATATGAAACCACTCATCCTACTGGTATTGAGAAACATACTTAAGGAGATGAATAAACTTATCCCAATACTCATTTATAGATGAGTCACCTTGTCTCAGGTTTTGGAAATCTATGAGCTTCTGGTCAAAATATAATTGTGCCAACCATCTTTGCCTAAAGATTTCTATAATTTTTTTCCAAGTTAAACTCAAAGAGCTCAATCCCAGCTCCATCTTCTTGTTCATCCACCAAGTGGATGCTTCACTAGCCAATTGATATGCTCCCCATACCAATTTGCTTATTTTTGAATAGTTCCTAATTTCAAAATATTTTTCCATTTCTATGAGCCATGCCTCTATGGCATCTCCACTCATAGTTCCATCAAATTTTCAGGTGTGACCATCTTTATGTCCTTGGATAGTTCAAGGGCCAAATGGCTCCTCTTTTCCTCATCTTTTCTTGATTCTGAGTTATTCTCTCCACACCTACTCTGGGTGGTGTGTTCATGATGACCCTCATCTTCACCCTCATGGAAGGCTTCATTTTTAGGTCTACTCTGACCTTTGGCCTCTTGCTCTAAATTTCCAATCCTTGCCCTTATTTCATGGAGCATTGCAAGAATCTATTCAAGTTTCACATCAGAGTTGCCTAAAGGTTGTCCTTCCTCTTGGCTACCCTCAAGACTAGTTTTGGTTCGAACCATGCTAAAATTATACTTCTCCTAAAGTTTTCATGTTAAGCATTCAATTAGTTTTTCATACAATTGAATTCATTCATATACATAAATCCATTCTTATTTATACAATCTTAAACAAGAAAGGGAAATTTTTGCCAAAATTCCAAAATTGTATTATAGTATCTGTGGATCACATAATATCCATCATTTATTACAAAATTTGACATCTTGAGACTTCATGTCACTGTGAGAAAGGGGAATCTTCCTAGGTTCATCCTCATCCTTGAGGTTTACCAAATTAGACTTGGAAGGTGTATGTACTCATAGGTACTTGTCCATAACTTCCCAACTAGTGACAGGGGCATTAGGACCACATCCAAATGGTAAGTCCTTATGCATAGAGGAATTAGCTAGTTCACCCTCAGTGATAGGAACAATAGCCTTAGCTTCTTTGTCCTTCTTCTCCTTCTCCTATTTGATATGCTTAAGAGCGTCAACGAAGGTCTCAGAGTCAGTTAACCATGTGCCTTTAATGTAACCAATTTTGCCTAGGATTTTCATTTTTGAGGCTCACTCCCTCATAGCCTTTAGGTAACATCCATTTCATGTTACCTTCTTCCTTGGGGTAAATCTTTTTCTTACCATTCTAGCGAAAGAACATTCAAACATTAGCAACTGTTAATGTCTGAGAAAGATTTTATGCAGTGCTCATAGGTCCATGTATTGAACCTGGTAGCTCTGATACCATATGTAACATAAGATGAAGAAGATCTCCTACTCAAAGAGGAGATGAGAAAGATAGATATCTTATTTGAAGGGAAAATGTCAGATGAATGTGATAAGAAAATGGAGAAGATGCAGATGGGAGAAGATAAGTCCCATGATTATGCTAACATTGTTTTGTTTGCAGATGATTCTTTTTGTGTAGGTAAGGAAGATAAAGATGAAGAAATTTATTCATGAGGAAGCTGAAGAAGTTGCAGCAGTATGCTTTGATGAAAGCATGGAAGAAGAGGAGAAAAGTGAAGAAATGAAATTTATTACAACATTGGCTAAAGATGGAGGAGTTCTAGAAATGAACCTTGAGGAGATTGTGACTAAAGTTGCAGCAGTTGAGGATGTTGCAGTTGAAACAAAGTATGCAGTGATGTGTGAGGATCAAGTGTTCAATGAGGAACCTGATGAAGACCAAGAGTTTCTTGAGGAAGAGGATGTTGTGACAAAAGAAGTCATTGAGGTAAAATCTGATTTTTATGAGTTTTGTAATGTTGAATTTGAAAATGATTTGCATTTTGAGATGAGCAAAAAGTTAGAGAAGAAAGAGGGTTGTGTAGATGCAGAATGGTATACAGATGTATAATAGCAGGTAGAGGCTATAGAGGAAGCTATAGGAGAGATTCGGTGGAGGTGGTCAGTTTGTGGTGGGTTGAATCCCACGAAGAAGGAGAAGAGAGGAGAAATAATTTGGTAGAGGAAGATAGTGCATGGTGGATGCAAGTCCATGAGAGGAGAGAAGAATGGAGTGTAGATTTGTTGGAGGAATGTGAAGCTTGTTCCGGCAAGATGCTGGAAAAAGAGGAAAAAGAGAATTTTTGTGCACATATTTGTGAGTATATGCTCACAAACTTCTTACCATGGGTGTCTAATGCAGGAGCATCCAAAGTGTACGGGAAATCCTGTGTCAACCAAAAAAATATCATTATTTTAATTTGGTTTATTTTCAATAAGGGCTTAGAGGATAGGAGAATAAATATTTTGATTTGCGACTTTGTAATATTCCTTGTGGTAAAAATTGTAAATGTAATTTTTGAGGAATTATGCTCTCATAAATGTTTCAAAGGCATAAATGGTGGAATATTCCATTTGGGCATCCCATTTCTAGGTGGCACTACTTGGTATGCATGTTATTTCATGTTCAATTGCACTCTTTGCATGCATTTACGTGTTGGCCACAAGCTTTGCATGTTGTTGCATGTCTAGGTCGTAATTGTGAGACCCAGTCTTAGTAAAATGGTCATAACTTTTTCATTTCTAATCAAAATAGAAAAATTCAAAATGTTCTAAAAATTTGGGAAGAAGGTACACAAAACCCAGAAAAAGGTTTTATAAAATTCAAAAAAATGAGGGAGTAGTGATAGGCAGAAAGTGACAGGTTTTCTTGGTGGTTTAGTGGAGGTTGTTTTGTGAAACCAATAATGGTTAGTGGAGGTTGTTTTCTATATATTGATGCTTGCTCATTTGTTGAAGGGGCCTTTTGGATAAGTCGTGGTTGCATATATAGATGCTGCTAGAATGAAGCTAGAATATTGAGTTGCAGATTTTTGTATGTTTGAAGCCCATGTTGTATGAGAGCATATGAGCTCCATGTTTATGTATCTCATTTTCAGATATTCAATATAATACATATTGCAGTTTTCTTTTCCATTTTATGTGTTTCAAATTAATTTTCTTCCTTCTTGCACAGTGTTGTATGTGTGTTTGTGATTAGATTTGAAAGGGAGAGTATCCCACTTTCATCATAAATTTAACATAGAAAATTGCATAGCCTTGCAATTTCATGTTGTATTTTGGGATTTATTTAGTGTCCACTCCCTTAGCATGTTTTAGGTCATTTTAGCCTAGCCTTAAAGCCTTTTCCTTCACTAGATTGCCAAATTTTTGTATCAAATTATAATTCTTCTCACTGTGTTGGGAACACGTGTTAATTTTTGTGTGATTTCTTTAAGAAACTAGCACTATGCATGGATGTATGTGCAACGTGCTATCTTCCTAGGAGTCCCAAGAATTTAAAACATTGATTTCCTACTCGATCGACTATTGTAATGTTTAGTTTTTAGAAAAATACCTTTAGCATTTGAATCTAACCCTTCAAATTCCTGTCAAACCCTTATGCAAAAGTAATTTTAGAATCTTTTTCTCATGCTCTCTCATTCTATCTCTCTTGGTTATGCTTGGTTGCACATACCTCCATTGTTGAACATACTAAAGTTGCATGCAATTGAAATAACACCATTTATGGAAGCTCTTTCAAGGATTCACATTGCTACACTTTGGTTGGCTACTCCAAAGAGCTTACTTTCCCTCTTCTACATTATGGTAGTAATATTGTTCTTGTTCTTGTTTTAAATAAAATTGCTACAACTTCTTTACCATACTTCCTCTCTAGTTACATTGGCAAATCTTGGAGTAGACCACCACCCATTTTATCTCAATACGTACAATAGGGTATTCTTCCTCGTAGAGTAGGGTTGATACTTCTAGATTTATTTTATTGTCACTACTTTTAATTCCTAGATGCACTTAGGATAGGAGTACACACTATTTTTCTATCTTTTTATCATTAGTTGCTATGGAGGTAGAAATACCAAAGCAAGGGTTTGACTCAAAGGAAAACCCCCAAACAACCCCAACATTTTCTCTTATTTCAGCTACATGCATTTTGGGAGACATTCAACCACATGGAGGTTTGCAAGTATTATCCCCTTTGCTTGTCATTTCAATATTTCATTGAATAGTTTAGCTCTATTTTATCATTTCAATATTATCTCATATCCCCTATTTTTTTGTTGTGTTGTTTTTGTTCCTTTTTGTGCAGGTGAGTCTAAAATATATGAAAAACCTTTTGTTTTGTGACTTTCTAGGACAACAGCACGTGAAAGGACTATAACACTTCACGTGGGCATCCACGTGCCATGCTAGCATCCAAGATCAAGAGCTCTATCTTTTGATGCTAGGTTCCTTATTTTCTACTATTGACAATTCTAAACTTAGTTTTTCAATTTTGTACTTCAATTTCTTATAATTTAGCACTTTCTCTTTCAACCCCTATTTAATGTAGTGTAGAAAGTAAAGGTATCACATTTTCTACATTACAACATGGAGAAGTTCTCTTGGTGTAGGAAAGTCATGGGCCTTGGATCCTATTCTTAATTCATTTATGTTTCCTATGAATGTATTTGGAATGTCTAATGTCAAGAAGGAGAATGTTAGGATTAAGGTGTCATTAACCTTTCAAATCCTATGTATATTTTATGTCTCTCCAACACTCTTGGAAGGTGTACATGGATGCCTAGGGTTCAACTAAAGAGATTATTTGTATTTAATATTCTCCTAGGAATATTGATATTAGTTGTAATTGCATTCATGAGTCAAGTGGAGAACTATAGTGGTGGTTACAACTGACTTTGGACTCACTAATTGCATCTTCCTATTTATAGGCACTAGAATGAAGAAGGGAGAATCTTATCATAAGGAATGGGACCCACATGAATTGTTGTCTCCATAATGAATTCCTACACTTAATAATGTGAACCATCAAGGAGTTATGAGTTAGATCTATGGCTTTATGGTTACATATGCTATTTAAGGGTACATCGATTGTGTCTATATGAAGTCCATGTGATGCTATTGATTATTTTGACTATTTTCATAAGATGCTCTTCAAGTTTGGCATGGGATCTTTACATGACACCATGGTTTCAATATCCATTATTTTGGTGAAACCATTTATAGTTTTTCTTCTCTCCTTTCCTATATATTAGGGGTGTTAGATAGTCTTTTGATATCGTATTTCATAGGTATTTGTTGGAAAAGTGTTGATATTGTATCATGCTCATTGAATATTAATACATACTTTTCATGTTTCTTTAGTGGAGTTTTTCTTGAAAGGGTTTCTCCACATCCATCCAGTGTTATGTGTCGCAAGTTCATGGTTTACTAGTTTTTTCTATTTTTTGGTTTATGTTGTCACCCTTAATCATTAATAGGTGATCCAATGTTAAACAATTAAATTTAATATGTGCATACACTTGGAATATTTTATTATAGTAGTTTCATCTTCACTATCATTACATGTATTTTATGATATTCACTAGACTAGCCATTGCTCAATGTTGGTAAATAGATTTGTCATTGCATGATACTTCACTAACATGTAGCTTGACTCACCCAATGGGAAGTAGCGGAATTTTACAATAGTTGAAGAAATGATGAAGGGGGTAAATCATAAAACACACAACAATAGAAATTGCACACTGAAAATAGAGTGTTTTTTTATTGATTTTGGCAACTCATTACATTACAGAAGCTCAATTACAATCAGAGCAATCAATCCTCCATAGGCTGCAACACACTATAGATAAACATCACCAGGCTCTGGAATCTTTAGCCTTCTATAACCCCAAATCAACTGGGGTTTCTATTTTCCTACCTATTCTTGACTCTACACTTTCCCCCTTAACTCTACTATTGCCAAGGGTTCACAAAAATGGTTATTAATAACCATTTTTGGTGGCCAACAACCAAATTTTGAAATTTGCATCTCCCTCCAAAAATAGGTCAACTTCTAGGAGCCATAACTTTTGATGTAGGTGTCTGATTGATGTGCCGTTTGAAGCATTGGAAATCTTGCGGAGTGCTCTACATGATGAAAACTTTCTCTGCTAGTTCCAGTGATTTTTGGGCCCGTACAAGATCGTTTAGTGCTTCAAACCTAAGTTCGAATAATTTTTAGGCATTTTTTAGAATATATATATATATATATATTTATCTTTTAGGTCACAAATGATCTTTGCATGATTCCTTCACCAAAGGTCTTATTTTTCATTTATAAAGCCTCTTGTAAATTTTCTCTTCAATCCATGCCCAAATGTAAACTTTTTTAAAATGGCAAGTTGCTATTTTTAGCAATTTCAAAAAATTGAAAGTTCTACAATATTACTCAAGCGATTATGGACCCAGAAATACTAAATTTGAAAATAAATGGAAATAACTTCAACAATTTTGAAACATCATATTTTTGGGTGATGCAAGATTGCCCTTACATCATTGGATGCTCCTGCATTAGACACCTAGGGTAATTTGAGAAGTGATCATGTCATGTCTCAGGTGTTTGTTTGAGGAAAACCCAAACGGTCAACCTTTGCCTTAGACAACCAAGAAGAATCTTCAATAGGCCTTCCTTTCCATTTCACCAAATATTCTTCATATTGCCTATTCTGATTACTTCTTCCCACATGGCTATCCAAGATCTCTTCTATATCCTTTGTTGAAGTAGATGCCAGAATATTCCACTATTCTTCTATTAGCCCATCCTCTGTGCCACCTTCATGATATTCTATTAAATCAGCAATGTTGAACACAAGGGAAATATTGATCCCACTTGGCAGCTCTACCTCATATGCATTTCTTGAATCATGTTTCTGTAGAATCCTGCATGGTCCAAATTTCTTCATTTTCAATTTATTATATATTCCAATTGGGAACCTTTCTTTTCTCAAGTGTACCATGACTGCATCTCCTACCTAGAACTCCTTATATCTCCTCTTCTGATCTGTCTTAGCTTTGTATAGAATATCCATCTTATTAATATGCTTTCTCACCTCTTCATGCAAATTCTTTAGGTGTTCTGTAAAGTCTTCAGCCTTGGCACTTGTCTTTTCTCCTTTGTCTAGCTTCCTTAACTCTGAAGCATTTCTTGGACTATTGCCATATACAATTTGAAATGGTGATTTACTAGTACTCCTATTGACAGAATTATTGTAAACAAATTCTACCTGTGGTAAAATCAAATCCCATCCTTTGGGCTTATCTCCTACTAAGCATCATAGCAGGTTGCCCAAACTCCTATTCACCACTTCTATTTGTCCATCAGTCTGTGGATGGTGTGTAGAACTAAACTTCAAATCTATCTTCAACTTCTTCCATAATGTCCTCTAGAAATAACCAACAAACTTGGTATCTCAATCTGAAACTATGCTCTTTGTTAGACCGTGTAATCTCACCACCTCTTTGAAAAACAACTTAGCAATATGAACATCATCATCATTAGTCTTCTTGCAAGGAATGAAATGTGCCCTCTTCGAGAATCTGTCCACCACCACAAAAATAGAATCATGTCCTCTCTGTGTCCTGGGTAAACCAAGAACAAAATCTATACTAATATCATCCCATGGCTTCTCGGGTATAGGTAGTGGCTGATATAGCCCTGTATTCTGACTTGCTCCTTTCACCATCTGACATACTCTACAACTCTGCACAAATTTATTCACATCTTGCTGAAAATGTGGCCTATAATAATTTTCACCAATAATAGAAATGGTCTTATCTCGACCAAAGTGTCCAACTAATCCCCCACTATGCTTCTCCTTAATCAGGTTCTCTCTCATGGAACTCCTTGGAATGCACAACTGGCTTTCCCTAAACAACATGCCATCTTGAATTATGAAATCCAACCATTTTGTCCTATCCAAAGTAACAAGTTCCAAACAAGCTTTCCAAGCCTCTACAAAATCTATATCTTCAGTATACAAACTTTTGAGCTCATCGAACCCAACAACCTCTATCTTCATTTTTGCCAACAAACTTTGCCTTCTGCTTAAGACATCTACAACTCTATTGGACTTCCCACTCTTGTGCTTCAAAACAAAAGTATAACTTTGCAAAAACTCAACCCATTTTAAGTGTCTCTGGTTCAACTTTCCTTGACTATTAAGATACTGCAAAGCCTGATGATCATCCTTCTAAGCCAACTGATGGAAAACTTACAGAAGATCAAGAAGGATAAAAAGAACTCTTTTAAGTATGGTGGACTGATACTGTGTTTATTTTTCTACTTTATGAATGAGCTACCCAGATCCAATGGTTGGGTATGGCAGAATGACAGACCTATTGCAATTCAAATCAGAGATTACTTGCATGGGCTTGGGGATGCTAAGGCAAGAAATATAGCTCTGTGGGGTTACTTCAAGAACTTTCAAAATATGATGCAAACCAGAGAAAGAACTCCCCAACCATTGGTTGAGAAGTACAAAGATACAGTGTGTTTCATGGTTGATATTGATCAATGCCTAATGGAGGCAGTGGAGCCAAGGACAGTTTGGATCATGCCAATGGGGTATGAAGCAGATGAGAAAATTGTAGAGCTACATAGCCAACATCTGCTGAGCCAGCCCAAAGACCCTAAGGCAAAAAGGTTTGGAACCTTCCAAGAGTTGAGTGTAAAAGTTCATGTGGAACTTAGACAGCCTGAAATCAAGAGGAAAGTGAGAAGGGAAGTTGAAGAAGCTTCCAAGAGGCATGGAATCTCAAAAGAGGCACTTGATGCCCATAGAGAAAAGATGGAAAGAGCAGAAAAAGAAAAGGAAGAAGAAGAAAAAGAAAGTGCTCTGGTAAAAGCCCCCTCTCAGACCAGATCTTCTAAGAGCTCTGCACCTGCAACTGCTAAAAGCTCAAAGGCATCTAAACCGGAAGCAAAATCATCTGGTAAAGTAGAGAAAAGAACTACGACAAAGGCCACAAGGTCTTACATTAGTCAAAAGGATGATGAAGAAACTGAGTCAGATGAGGAGGTAAAGAAAATGAAGAAGAAGAAGAAGAAAGGATCCAGTAAATCTTCTACAAGTCAAGACATGGAAGAGATGGCAGCAGAATTTGTTGAAAGGCCCACTCTGTCCATTGATGATGTAGTCAAATCAGTCACTATGGATGGAAACCTAAAACCAATGACTGAATTGTATGATGATTATAATGAAGCTAACCAAAAGATCTTGCAAGAAGCTACAGTCAGATATTTGAATATCTATAATAAGGCTTTTAGTGAAATCATATCTCATTCCCAAAAGCCTAGAGAAGGAATTAGAAATAAGAAAGAATAATGCTAAGACAAAGGATCTTGAGATCCAGGAATAGATAGCCATTCAGCTCTTTCCTTCAATCACTCAGAAGCAAATGAATATGATCTTCAAAGATTGCAAGGATAAGTTCCGGAGCAAAGCTAGAATGAATCAGCTTATGCTTGGCAAAACTGACAAAATAGCAAAAGAGATAGAAGAGATCCTCCGGAATGCATACAAAAGATTCAACATTCCCATTGTAGAAGACTTAGATGATGAAACCTCTGCCATTGATGACAAAGAAGAATCCACTAAGACAGTAGCAGAAGAGGCAAAGGAGACTAGTGAAGAAAAAGCTAAGGACTTAGATTCCTCTGTTCTGGAAGAGAAAGTCCAAGGAGAAGTAAATCTGGATTCTCCAGCAGTCTCCAGATCCAAAGGAGAAGAAAGAATAGAGGAGAAAGAAGAAGTGAAGGGAAGAGAAGAAGGTCAAGCTGAGAAGAACACAAGTGACAGTGCAGAAGGAAAGAAAACTTTATCTCTGGCAAGAGACACTGCAGAAACTGTCAAGGATTTCTTGATTAAAGAAATGATGGAGATTGATGAACCAGAGTCACTTCAAGGACCATTTGACTTTGATTCTCTCTCCCCGGTTCAAACAATGAAGATAGTATCCTTTGCCCAAGCAAAGGCTAAAGAGAAACTTCTAAAGTCTCACATGGAAGACTGTGAGCTGCTAGAGATTGCATCTGGTGTGCTTGAAAAGATCATGCCATCCTTTCAGAAGGATTCCTCAGCTTCTTCATCTGGTAATCTCAAGTCTCTTATTAATTCTATCAGCACTCATTTTGAATCTTTAGAGAAATCAGCTGAGGTGAAGGTCCAGAAAGAGTTTTTGGATAAGAGATTCTCCGAGTTACAAGGCTTTATAACCAATGATAGGAGAAATATGGATATTGGGATAAAGAGCTTAGAAAATGCTCTTAATGATGTAGGAGAAGTATATAAATTTTGTATATCCTGGACTAAAGTAACAAAGGATATTGAGAAGAAAGTGAAAGAACAAGAGGATAAATTGTCAAGCCTCTCTCAGAATTTTGATCCTCTCACTATATCCATAATAAACCAGGAATGTCAAACTATTGTAGTCATGAATGAGATTAAGAAGCTTGAGAAGGAGAGGAAGAACATATTAAGCAGGATGGGTGAACTTAGAGGGATGATTATCCCTAAATTAGAGGCCATGCATGAGGCCCTAACTAATGCCTAGACCACAGCCTGAACTAGTGATCCGACAGATCTTAAGAGGGCAAAAGCTTTTGCATTCCTGTTGAGTGGTCACATCTCAATTTTGGATAGGATGAAGCAAAGTTGGGCAACATAATTTGCCCAGTTGAAGACATCTTTTGCAGATATACTTTAATATATGTAAGTGTATCATGTATTTATACTTATGCAGCTAAGTATAGTTGATTTTTTTGAGGATTGTTGGTATGCGGATTCTACCCTTTTCCATTGATGTCAAAGGGGGAGTGAGGAAAAGTGAAAAATGTGGAATCCAGGTAAGGGGGAGCTCTGAAAAAATGTACATTAGAACAGAGCATCAGCCAAGGGTGAGTCTAGTGCGACACTTAGTCATTTTTCCACTAAGTATTGCTATCAATGCCAAAGGGGGAGATTGTTGGCAAGAGACACTATGTGGCTTCATTGGTGTTGTCATTGATGGCAACAAAGACCACTCCACACATCCATAGGACATGGTGTATCTTTACCGGAAGTCAGATTGAAGAATACCTTGGTCCGGTAAGCAAGAACAAAGCATGCAGCAAGGTCTGACAGTCAGGTCTGGATCTCTTAGAGGAAGTATCTTTGTAAAGTGTGGACTTGGGGAAGTCAAGAGGATTACCTTGACTAATAGATTCTAGGGATTGAGCCTCTAATGATGAAAGAGTGAAGATATATGAGCATCTAAGTATTGGGGTCCGGTTTGGCAGAGTAGATAGAGGAAGAACTGACCAATAGAGCATCAGAATTATTCCAAATGAGATATTGATGGTAATCTGTTGGCAAGAGACACTATATGGATTCATGGTTGTTGTCATTGATGGAAACAAAGGTCATCCCACATATCCGCAAGTCATGATATGTCTCTACCGGAAGTCAGATTGAAGATTGTTGTGGTCCGGTGAACAAGAACAGAGCATGTGGCAAGGTCCGACAGATTGGTCCGGATCTCTCAGAGGAAGTGTCTTGGTACAGTGCGGATCTGGGGAAGTCAAGAGGACTATCTTGAGTAGTATATTCCAAGGATTTAGCCTCCGGAGATGGACAAAGAAAAAGATATGAATAGTTGAGTACCGGATTCCTGAGAGACAGTGAATACAGAGGAAGAACTGACTGACAGAGTATCAGACTACTTTCCGGATGTGTTACAGATGATGATAAAGGTTGCGGAGGCATGAATCATGTTTGGCCGACATAATTGATGATATCTACAAGTATATGCTTGATCCGCATTGCTTGGTGAGCAAGGATTCAGCTGACAGAACAAAAGTTTGTAAGAAACTAGACTGTTCCGGATGCCGACTAGAAAGGTGATGAAATTACTTGTGCGGATATATATAGAGGATGGATTTAGTTGTGAAGTGTGTGAAATGTGTGAAGGGACATGCGAACAAGTCCAGAGCAGAGCAGAAGTAGCAAGAAAGATCCGGTATGTGAAAGGATAGCAGACTAAAGAACAGAGGAAAGATGAAGTGCAGCAGATCAGTGTACTGAACCTAACCGGAACTGAACTCCAGCATATGCAGATGCTTCCAATCAGTTCAAGACTGTGATTCTTATCACTTTGTAAGACAGTGTGTCTTCTTGTAGGCAGTGAGCCTCTTGTGAGCAGTGTGCTCGGGCAGTGAGCCCTAATTGGCAAGTGCCATTTTGTAACTTTCTATTCTTCTAACAGAGAATAATTTTTGGGTTAATCACCCCGTGGTTTTCTCCCTTAACAGGGTTTCCACGTCAAAAATACTGTGTCATGTGTTTCTTATTTCATGGTTATGTTTTTATGTTTGATTCAATGCTGCATTAATCATAAGGAAGTTCAGTTAGAGAAATAATTAGGATAACTGATTCACCCCCCCCCCCCTCTCAGTTATCAACAATTGGTATCAGAGCCAAGTTCCTCCTAATAGAGCCTGACAGCTTGAGGAAGATCTGGGATTTCAAATGGATGCATATGGTTTAAGGGAGCAACTCAAGACTGCCCTTGAGGATCTTGAACAGTCAAATTCTGAAGTCAGTGAATTAAAAGAAAGACTCAAACAGGCTGATGAATTCATGAGGGAATTAAAAGACAAATTAAGTCTCTCTATGAAAAAGAGAAAGGAGCTGCTCCAACAGTTGGCAAGACAAAGTGAAGAAAGCAATACAAATGAAGAATTGACTGAGCAAACCAAGTTATGTGAAAAGTTATCAAAAGAAGTCATTATGTTAAGACATGAAATGGAATCAGGAACTATAAAGTTCACTCAAGAGATTGAAGAAAAAAGAAAGGCTGAAGACAATCTAAGACAATCTCTTAAGGAAAAATCAGAAGAATGCCACCAGATGGACAGGATTATCAGACATCTTGAATCTGATCTTGAAGATGCCAAAGATAATGAAGAAAAACTTGAGGATCAAATTACCTCTCTCAAAAAAGACCTTCAAACAGCAAATGAATATAAAGAGAAATTCAAGATAAGTTCTGCTCAACTTGAAGTTCTTCTTGGAAGTCAAAAGAGGACTGATGACAAGTATGGTTTGGGATATGAGAAAGGAGAAAGCTCCGGATCCGGTCAGAGGAATCTTGGATCAGAAAATCCAAGGAGCAGGCCTAGAAGACCTCCGGTAAGACAGCCAAATGCTCAAAAATATCCATCCTTCAATGGATACTGCCACAGCTGCAACCATTTTGGTCACAAAGCTAATCAGTGCAGAATGAGAATGAATCAGATTAATTCATCCTTCTCCGGACAGTGCTTCAACTGCAAAAGGTATGGACACAAATCCCATGAATGCAGAATTATGCAAGTAAACAAATCATTCAAAGGTAGATGCTTTACATGCAATAGAGTAGGTCATATGGCTAATCAATGCAGATCAAGGGGATATCAGTCAAATATGCAAAGAAATGTTATTTGCCAAATCTGCAATAGGTCCGGTCATAATGCTAAAGCCTGCAGAAACAAGAATCAGGACAAAAGAGGTCCGGTGTATAATCAGAATCAAGACAAGGGTAAACAAAAGATGAATGCGGATGAAGTTAGGAATCAGATGAGCAAGATTTGGGTGAAGAAAAGCTCATAGAATGTAGAGGTTGGATCCGCACCAGATTCTGGTGCTGATATTTCTTCCGGAAATTAAAAAGTGAGCTCAGGCTCAGGGGGAGACTCAAAGAAGATTCTGTTCCCCCAGCCAAACAAGTTGTGCCGGATGTGGCACAAGATGCGGATTAAAGGGTTTGTAGATATGAGTCCTGAGATGCTTCAGTCAAGTTTTCAGAGGTCCGCATGGAGTTATGAAGAAGCTGTGTTCGATTAAGTTAGACCTGTTCAGGGAAATGCTCCGGAATGATAAAAGATTACAAAAAGATCCGGAGAGATCCGGAAATGCACGATCTTGTTCTGCGGATTAGACAGAGTGTTTGGGATGTTCTTGTAATGTGTTACCTCGATTTATTCATGATTTAAGGATCCGGATGATATTCAGTGATCAGGACTAATCCGGGATACTCCAAGCTGTCCAGACAGGGCAAACCGGAATAATGCAGGTGAAGCATTTATTACAGACAAGATATTAGGGTTTGCGGAGCAATATAAGGATTTCTCAAAAGTCATTTGCTCATTCTACACTCAAGAAGAAGCGAAAAGTGGAGCTCTGCAATAAAATTCATCAAGCACACCAAGGATCTCCTGCCGAAGCTATTGCATAAAGAAATCAATCCAACCACTCCGTACAAACCGAAGGCGCATAAGGTATTCTCCGTTTTTCATTACCTCACTGCAAATCTTTGAAGAATGGCTACTCCAAACATAGTTAAGATCTTTGATAGACCTCGCCCCTCATTCAAGAAACATCCCTACAAATCATTGGAGGTAGATCCACTAGGAGCCTTCTCTAGTGTTCCCCACGGAGTTCTACATACTGAAGATATTAGGGTTTACGTACATGCTAACATTGAGGAATTTGGGGAATTCAAATTAAGAGACCTCTATCACAAGCAACTGATAGACAATGCTTTTGAGCTCAAACCAGAGTATAAGGGTATCCAGAAGAAACAATTTGAGCAATTTATTCATTTCCCCAGCTTTGAAGAAGATGAATGGGTCCGGTATGTACTGAGCAGGATGCATGACAACTTCCTTTGGCTAGATAGACCCTGTAAGATCACAAAAGAAGCAATTAGAGCAGTAACTGGTCTATACTCTTCCGGAGGGGTACCTATCCTCAAATCTGTCAAGAACAACATTGTAACTGAGGCCACCGGATCAAAATATGATAAGAGGGCAATGACCATTGAAGATATTTCGGATCCGGATATCAAATATGCATCAATGATAATAGGATACAAGATCTATCACTCCAGCAGGGAGAATTCTGTATCCGGAACTGCAATATACACAGCCTATGAAATGCTAAGAAAGAATGCAGAATATGATCTTTGTGAACTACTGCTAAGCCAATTAATGGAAAATGTACAGAAAATCAAGAAAGACAAGAAGAACTCCTTTAAGTATGGTACTCTCATTGTATGTCTATTCTTCTACTTCATGAATGAGCTACCCGGAACAAGTGGATGGGTATGGCAGAATGACAAACCTGTTGCAGTCCAGATAAGAGACTATTTGCATGGACTTGGGGATGCAAAAGCGAGAAATACAACTCTATGGGGATACTTCAAAAACTTTCAGAGCATGATGCAAGCAAGAGAGAGAATTCCCCAGTCTCTTGTTGAAAAATACAAAGACTCAGTGTGTTTCATGGTTGACACTGATCAGTGCCTAATGGAGGCAGTGGAGCCAAGGACTGTCTGGATCATGCCCATGGGGTATGAAGTTGATGAACAGATAGTGGAGCTGCATGTTCAACACATGCTAAGTCAGCCCAAAGATCCTAAGGTAGAAAGGTTTGGAACCTTTGAGGAGCTGAGTGTGAAAATACATGTAGAACTCAGGGAACCTGAGATTAAGAGAAAAGTGAGAAAAGAGGTAGAGCACATTGCTCAAGGCCTAGGCATCTCAAAAGAGGCACTTGATGCCAGCCGGGAAAAGAGGAGAAAGGCTGAGGAAGAAGAGAAAAGCAAAGAAAGTGCTCCGGTTGAAGCTCCCACCCGGACCAGATCATCAAAGAGATCTGCACCTTCCACAACCAAAAGCTCAAAACCGGAAGTCCAGGCATCCGGTAAAAGATCCAAGACAAAAGCATCAAGGGCTTATGAAAGCCAAAAGGATGAAGAGGAAACAGAGTCAGATGAGGGTGTAAAAGAAATAAAGAAGCAGAAGAAGAAAGGATCCGGTAAACCCTCCACAGGCCAAGACAAGGATGAAATGGCAGAGGTATCTGTTGAAAAGCCCACTCTGTCTCTAGATAATGTAATCAAGTCAGTCACGGTGGATGGAAACCTTCAACCAATGACTGAATCTTATGATGACTTCAGTGAGGCTGACCAAAAGACTCTGCAGGAAGCCACCATCAAATATCTGAACATATATAATAAGGCTTTCATTGAGATCATATCTCTTATTCCCAAAAGCCTAGAAAAGGAATTGGAAATAAGAAAGAACAATGCTCATGCCAAAGATCTTGAGATCTGGGAGCAGATAGCTATTCAGCTATATCCTCAAATTGATCCCAAGACAATGAACATGATCTTCAAGGACTGCAAAGATGAGTTCAGAAGTAAAGCTAGGATGAATCAGCTCATGCTTGGTGAGACTGACAAAGTGGCACAAGAGACAGAAGAGATCCTCCGGAAGGCCTTCAAAAGGTTCAATCTTCCTGTTGTAGAGGACTTAGGTGCAGAAACAGCTGCTGATTTGGAATCTTCTGTTCCGGAAGAAGTGAGCCCTGAACAAACAAGTGAGGACTTGGGACCCTCTGCTCCAGAAGAAGTGGCCCATGAACAAGCAAGCATCTCTCCTCCGGTTTCCCCTACAGTCTCCGGATCCAAAGAAGAAGAGCAATTGCAGGAGAAGGAAGCAGTGGTGAAAGACAAAGAGGTTGACAGCTCTAAGACTGCAGAAGAAAAGAAACATCTGTCTCCGGCAAGAGACACTGCACAAACTGTTCAACAATTTTTGAGCAAAGAAACTCTAGAGATTGATGAACCGGAGCTTCTAAAAGGTCCATTTGATTTTGACTCTCTCTCTCCGGTACAAACAATGAAGATAGCTTCATTTGCAAATGCCAAGGCAAATGAAAAGCTCCTGAAGTCTCATATGGAAGACTGTGAGTTGATAGAGGCTGCTTCCAGAGTACTTGTAAAGATCATGCCATCAATCCAGATAGATCCGACAGCCTCCACTTCCGGTAATCTAAAAACCTTAGTCAGCAGTATTGATACACATTTTAATTCTCTAGAAAAATCAGCTGAAGAAAAGGTCCGGAAGGAATTTTTGGATAAGAGATTTTCTGAAATATTAGAATTAATCTCTAAGGATAGGAAGATTGTAAGCATTGGAATAAAGAGCTTAGAGAATGCTCTTAAGGATGGCGGTGACATCTACAAATTTTGTATATCTTGGTCAAAGGCAACAGCAGCAATTGACAAGAAAATAAAAGAGGAACAGGACAAGCTTCAAAGCTTATCTCAAAGTTTTGATCCTCTCTCTTCCTCTATAATAAATCAAGAATGTCAGACTATTGCAGTCTTGAATGAAATAAAGAATCTTGAGGAGAGGAAGAACATTACCAACCGGATGGGAGAACTTAGAAGGATTATAGTCCCTAAGTTGGAAACTATGCATGAGGCCATCAGTGATGCCCAGACCACCGCCCAAACAAAAGATCCGACAGATCTCAGGCGGGCAGAAGCCTTTGCATTTTTGTTGAGTGGTCACATTTCAATTTTGGACAGAATGAAGCTAAGTTGGGCTACTGAAATGATTCAACTGCAGACATCCTTTGCAGACATTCTGCAGTATATGTGAGTATGTAAATATGCGGCTATATATAGAAAAATTTTGAAAATTTTGGTGTGCGGATCCTACCCTTTGCCATTGATGTCAAAGGGGGAGTGAGGAGCAGTGAAAAATGAGGAATCCAACTCAGGGGGAGTTCCGAAAATTGTATATAAAGACAGAGCATCAGCAAAGGGGGAGCATAGTGTAAACACTTAGTCATTTTTCACTAAGTGTTGCCATCAATGCCAAAGGGGGAGATTGTTGGCAAGAGACACTATATGGATTCATGGTTGTTGTCATTGATGGCAACAAAGGTCATCCCACATATCCGCAAGTCATGATATGTCTCTACCGGAAGTCAGATTGAAGATTGTTGTGGTCCGGTGAACAAGAACAGAGCATGTGGCAAGGTCCGACAGATTGGTCCGGATCTCTCAGAGGAAGTGTCTTGGTACAGTGCGGATCTGGGGAAGTCAAGAGGACTATCTTGAGTAGTATATTCCAAGGATTTAGCCTCCGGAGATGGACAAAGAAAAAGATATGAATAGTTGAGTACCGGATTCCTGAGAGACAGTGAATACAGAGGAAGAACTGACTGACAGAGTATCAGACTACTTTCCGGATGTGTTACAGATGATGATAAAGGTTGCGGAGGCATGAATCATGTTTGGCCGACATAATTGATGATATCTACAAGTATATGCTTGATCCGCATTGCTTGGTGAGCAAGGATTCAGCCGACAGAACAAAAGTTTGTAAGAAACTAGACTGTTCCGGATGCCGACTAGAAAGGTGATGAAATTACTTGTGCGGATATATATAGAGGATGGATTTAGTTGTGAAGTGTGTGAAATGTGTGAAGGGACATGCGAACAAGTCCAGAGCAGAGCAGAAGTAGCAAGAAAGATCCGATATGTGAAAGGATAGCAGACTAAAGAACAGAGGAAAGATGAAGTGCAGCAGATCAGTGTACTGAACCTAACCGGAACTGAACTCCAGCATATGCAGATGCTTCCAATCAGTTCAAGACTGTGATTCTTATCACTTTGTAAGACAGTGTGTCTTCTTGTAGGCAGTGAGCCTCTTGTGAGCAGTGTGCTCGGGCAGTGAGCCCTAATTGGCAAGTGCCATTTTGTAACTTTCTATTCTTCTAACAGAGAATAATTTTTGGGTTAATCACCCCATGGTTTTCTCCCTTAACAGGGTTTCCACGTCAAAAATACTGTGTCATGTGTTTCTTATTTCATGGTTATGTTTTTATGTTTGATTCAATGCTGCATTAATCATAAGGAAGTTCAGTTAGAGAAATAATTAGGATAACTGATTCACCCCCCCCCTCTCAGTTATCAACATAATCAAGGTTCTTAAGGTATCATCCATGATTGGCTGACATGTTAGATGACTTCTATAAGTATCTCCTTGATTCGCCTCACTTGGTAAGCAAGGATTCTACCGACAGACTAGAGTTTGGGAAAATATTGACTATTCTAGATGCCGACTACAAAGAGGATGAAATCCTTTCTGCGGATATATATACCAGATGGATTTAGATGTGAAGGTGTGGTGGTGTACGTAGAAAAGTAGAAGAGCAGTACAGAAGCAGTAAGGCAGGTCCGGTATGTGAAAGGACAGCAGCACAGAAGAAGAGAAAGGATGAAGTGCAGTAGATCAGTATACTGAGCCTAACCGGAACTGAAATCCAGCATATGTGGATGCTTCTTATCAGTTCATGTATCTTTTTACTTTATTTATAACTTGTAGGTAGTGAGCCTCTTGTGAGCAGTGTGCTCAGGTAGTGAGCCCTAATTGGCAAGTGTCATTTTGTACTATCTTATTCTTCTAATAGAGAATACAATCTTGGGTTAATCACCCTATGGTTTTTTCCCTTAACAGGGTTTTCTATGTCAAAATCATTATGTCATGTGTATTGATGTTATTTCCATTTCATGGTTATGTTTTCTTATATGATTTAATACTGCATTAATTGTTAAGGAAGATCAGAAAGTAGAAGTAATTAAGATGACTAATTCACCCCCCCTCTCAGTTATCAACATACATTTCTTCAAAGCCTAAACTATTGCATAAAACTCCTGATCATAAATAGAATAATTTTTCTTGGCATCATTAAGCTTCTCACTAAAATAGGCAATGGGCTTACCTTCTTGACTCAAAACAACTCCTATAGCACTATCACTAGTATCACAATCTACCTGAAATACCTTATTAAAATCTGGAAGTGCCAAAATACGTAGCTCTGTGACTTTCTACTTTAATGTATCAAAGCTTTTGTCTGCTCCTTTAGTCCATCTAAACTCTTTTCTATCCCCTCTCATTGTCTCTATTAGGGGTGCACAAATGCTACTAAAATTCCTCATAAACTTTCTATAAAAACTTACCAAACCATGAAAATATCATACCTCCTTAGTACTCCTTAGCATAGGCCATTCAATGATAACTCTTACCTTTTTTAGGTCCATCTTAAGACCTTCCTCTGAGACAACAAATCCTAGGTATATCAACTCCTTTGCAAAACTACATTTCTTTAGATTAATCAGCAACTTCTCCTCCCTCAGCTTCTCTAAAACATTTCTAATATGCATCAGATGCTCATCCCAAGTCTTACTGACAATCAAAATATCATCTAAATAAACAATAACAAAACTTCCCAAAAATTCTTTCAATACCTCGTTCATGAGATGCATGAATGTGCTCGGTGCATTGGTTAGCCCAAATGGCGTGACTAACCACCCATACAAACCTTCCTTTATCTTGAATGTTGTCTTCCATTCATCTCCTCTAATACGAATCTGGTGATACCCACTCTTTAGGTCAATCTTCGTGAAGTACTTGGCTCCACTCAAACAATCCATTATGTCATCCATTCTTGGCAATGGAAATATGTACTTGATTGTGATCTTATTGATGGCCTGAGAATCTGTACACATTCTCCACTCTCCATCTTTCTTTAGTGCTATTACTGTAGGTACTGCACATGGACTTAGGCTTTCTCTTATCAGTCCCTTCCTCAACAGCTCCTGAACTTGTTTGTTCAACTCTTCATTCTTTGCAAGGGTCATTCTATGGGATGCCTTATTCAAAAAATTGGCTCCTGGTATCAAATCCATTTGATGACTTATCTTTCTCACTGGTGGCAAACCTTCTGGTACATTATCAGAGACAATGTCCTAAAATTCTTCCAACATATCTGCAACTTTTGTTGGTACATCTTCACATTTCTCTTGACTAATCTTAGGAATCAATGCAAAGCAATGACGCTCATGCTTCATACCCTCCAAAAATTTTCTACCATCTACCAGGCAAATTCTGGCAGTACTACATACCTTTTCTTCCACCTCCTTCAAGGGCTTCAACTTATGACGAACTCCATCCTTTGTTAAGGAATATATATTTGCATGACCATCATGGACAGTGCTCCTATCATACTACCATGGCCTCCCCAACAATATATGACATGCTTCCATCAGTATGATGTCACACAGCATCTCATCATGGTAGTCACCAATCTTGAACTTAACTAAACACTGCTCATTGACCAAATCTCTATGGTCCTTATGCAACCATGCGATCCAATATGGATGTGGATACTTTCTTCTTGTCAACTTCAACTTTTCAACCATCTCCTTTGAAACAAGATTGTTAGTGCTTCCACTATCAATAATAATATCACAACACTTACCTTCACATTTGCACCTTGTACAAAATAAACTCTTCCTCTGATTGGGTTCTTTTTCCTCATTCAACAAAGTTCTTCTGACAACTAGGGTTTCTCCCCTTTCAACATCTTTAGAATACTCAGACTATGCATCTTCATCTACATGTGCAACTCATGCATTACCTTCAGGTCTTCTATTTGTCCTTCCTTGATGTTGTGGACCCTCGTATGCTTGATTCCCTTCTTCTCCACATTGGAAATAGGTTCCTCTGAAACCTCCTCTTCCAGGTCCTTACCCAGGTCAGCCTCTTCCTCTTCCTCTTTGCTCACCATTATTCTAGTCACGAGGGCAATAGGTATTATCTTCTCTCTGATTTTGACTGGTGCGATCTTCTTCACTTTTCTTTGGATCTTCATTTCAGCTTCCATAGGATCTTCCACCAGTCCTTCCGCCTTGACCTCTTCCCCTTTGCTTGCTTTCAAATATTTTATTTGGCTTCTCTTCCACCTTAAGGGAAAATTGGTATGCATCTTCTATGGTGGTCATTCTAACCAGGCTCAGCTCCTCTTGAATACTTGGCCTTAACCCATTAATGTAATGAGCTACCTTCTCCTTATTGGCCTCTACATGGCCTATCCTGATAGTAATCTTATAAAACTCTTCTGTATACTCCTTGATAGACTTGTTACCTTGCTTCAATCCTTGCATCTTCTTCAACAACTCCATCTCATAGTTCATAGGAATGAATTGCTTCTTTAGTTTTTCCACCATTTGATCCCATTTGGTAATCTTTCCTTTTCCTCTTCTATTTCTCTCCAACTGGACCTCCTTCGACCAAATACTGGCATGGCCCTTCAACTTTGTTTTTGCAAACTTGACCCGATCTAGGTCCTCCACATCTCTATACTCAAAATACTCCTCCATGTCATTGATCCAATCAATAAGCTATTTCAGATTCAAATCTCTAGAATAGGTAGAAACTTTGATCCCAGGCCTCTTTCCAATCTTGAAAATGGCCCTCAACAACCTAACTTCTGTAGGATCTCCTACAACTTCTTATTCTTCCTCGGATAGCTCTTCTTCAACTTCATCCTCGCTTTCTTCTCTTGTTCTCAGCTCAAACCCTCTTCGCAACTCCTCTTGCAATGCATCGATTTGCCTTTGCAGGGCTCTAAAACCCTCTTCTATTAAAGCATTCCTCCCATTACGATTTCTTCGTGGAGGCATCTTGACCTCCGCAGAAAACCTACAACCTCAGGTCCTAGTGCAAACTGCCTCATGGTTAGTGATCTGTCTACACACTCAGGAACCCTTTCTTTGATACCACTTGATGAAGGGGGTAAATCATAAAATGCACAACAATAGAAATTGTACACTGAATATAGAATGTTCTTTTATTGATTTGGGCAACTCATTACATTATAGAAGCTCAATTACAATAAGAGGAATCAATCTTCCATAGGCTACAACACACTACAGTTACACATCACCAGGGTCTGGAATCTTCAGCCTTCTGTAACCCCAAATTAGCTGGGGTTTTTGTTTTCCTGCCTATTATTGACTCTACACTTTCCCCCTTAACTCTAGTATTGCCAAGGGTTCGTAAAAATGGTTATTAATAACCCTTTTTGGCTGCCAACAACCAAATTTTGAAATTTGTATCTCCCTCCAAAAATAGGTCAACTTCCGGGAGCCATAACTTTTGATTTGGGTTTCCAATTGAAATGTTGTTTGAAGCATTGGAAATCTCGCAGAGTGCTCTACACGCTAAGAACGTGCTTTGTCAGTTCCAGCCATTTTTGGGCCCATACAAGATTGTTTAGTTCCTCAAACCTGAGTTTGAATAAGTTTTAGGTGTTTTTAAAAAAATGGAAACTTTAATATCTTTCAGCTCATAAATGATCTTTGTGTGATTCCTTCACCAATGGTCTTATTTTTCATTTACGAAGCTTCCTGTAAATTTTTGCTTCAATCCGTGCTCAAATGTAAACTTTCCTAAAATGGCAGGTTGTTATTTTTAGCAGTTTCAAAAAACTAAAAGTTCTACATTATTACTCAAGCAATTATGGAAATAGAAATAGTAATTTTGAAAAGAAATGGAAACAACTTCAATGATTTTGAAACATCATGTTTTTGGGTGATGCAACCTTGCCCTTACACCATTGGATGCTCCTGCATCAAGAAATCTTTATTGGACTATCAAATTTTCTCTACATTTGAGAGGGGAAGCTCCCTTGTATGATAGGTTTTATAATTTTTAGGGTATGATTTTAACCACAAAGTAGGAAAGGTGGAAGTAAACTTAAAACTAGAATAAAAAGCAAGAAACCCTAAACATGTTGATATGAAGCTAGAGTCAAGTTTCTTGAGAAACTAAATGGTTTTTTGAGTGAAAGGACAAACATAAAAAAAAAGTATGCTTCATTTTGTAAACTTATAAAGAAAGATGATACAACTAGGTTGAAAAAGAAGAATATCACTTGAGTTAAGAAAAGGGATATTAAGGAAGGAATTTCAGACACAGATTAGAAAATGCTACTTTTCTAACCTAAAATTGCATATTAAAATAAGAGATGATGACTAATTGAATTCACCACATGCCAAAAAAATATTTCAAAGTAGTGTAATTTAATGTAAGAAAAATAATAGTGTAAAGAAATCATAATGGATTATAGACCATAAATATTTTCTTTATTATCTCCCCAAAATAAGATCCAAAAGTCTCTTTTGTCCCTATAAAATTTGAGTAAATCCAAAAGGTCTTCTAGAAAAAAACCCTTTTCAGTTATTAGCCTTTACAATGTATAGGGAAGAAAAGTAGTTACTTTCCTATAACCATCTAACTTCCCTTATGTGAACTTTATAAATCATTTAAAATAGTATCATAAAGTCTTATAATAAGTGTACATATTCAACTCATTAATATAAATGCACTTCAAATATTAGTAAAGCTAACTTTATAATAAAATATTAAGTCTGTGTTGATAATTGAAGGGTATATGCTTTTCACTATATTACATCGAATGGTTCATTAGTATGTTGGTTGTAGATTGACATTCTTGAATAAATTTGTCATACACTTTATGAACAAGTGTCGTAAATGATGATTTCTGAATCTGTTTGTCTTCTTCCTTGCTAAACTGTTCTAATATCTATCTGTAATCATGTAAAAACTTAGAAAACCATTACTAAACAAAATATTCATCGAAATCATAAACTAATTCTAAAAATTTGAATGAAAACCTCAAGATAAAGCTTGCAAAATGGAAATTAAATAAAATAAGTAAATGAAATTTTACCAATAACCTCCATTGCAAGTGGATTTGCTCCAAGATGATAGAGAAATAAGATCAACTTGAAGATGTTTGGATGCTCTTTGTGAAGATAGTCACTATTTTGATAGCATATAATTAGCACGAATATGGATGACAAAATGACAACATATGGATAGCATAAAATTGGATGATGAAGCGAGAGCATGAAGCCCTTATTTTTAGATTTTTAGGGAAGAAGATCAATGGTGGAGGATGCATGAGAAAATCAACCATGGAGGATGAATGAGAGGATTTTCCCAAGATTAAGGAGAGTTTGTTGTAGTCATGCAACATCTGTCCCATTTGATTTAGGAAAAGGTGGAGATGAAGTGGAGAGAAAATAGCCATGTGTTATGACTATGTAACATGTGTCTTTTAGTTCTAGAAAAAGGTGGAAACATGTTGGAGAGAAAATAGCTATTTGTTATATGAGGTGGCCATGTAAGGTGGAAAAGGTGGATAATTAAATAATAAAATTATTTAATTATGTGTGAGAGGGAAAAATAGCTAATTAAATAATAGGATTATTTAATTAGTGTATGAGATACATTAGGTAGAGATAAATTAACTAATTTGGTTATTTAGTTAATTTAGAATAAGGTTGTACTAGGATGAATTCAAGTGTCTACACTATCCATAGAGTCATCTATTTCTTCTAGAATGTCTCTCAAATCCCTTTGGTCTAGATGACCATTGACATTCTACACCATGAATGTTATATCCTCCTCAATTGTATGCTAACAACTTTCCTATCCAAGCTATGCAAGTTTTAGGATTATTTCAATAGCCTCTACTATTGCCAAGCTTGTTAGACTAATGCACCCAAAACCTTTTGATGCTAATGTCCTTGGTTAACTACCAAGTAAGCTCAAAGGAAATCCAAGTACTTTTTCATAAGAGTAGGTTTTCTTGCTTCTTTCCCTCAATGGTTCCTTTCATAAGCAAGTATCATGTTGATTAGATACAGTTGGTGGTTCCAAGAGGGGGTTTGATAAATCTTTCTATTTATTTCTCATTGAGATAGTTGTATTTGTATGCTTGTATCTTTAGACATCCTCCCCATCTGTCTTTATCCCTTGCCATGCATTTTATTTCTTCCATACACTTGAGAAAGATTGGTATATCCTTGTGAAACTATCCAACATGGTTCATGTGCTTCTAGAAAGACTAGTTTGGCCTTATTAAGAAAATCACGAGGATGAACAAATGGTACTCCATGAAGCAAACCAATTTTTGTTCATACAACTCCACATAGATGATCTAATGATATGTGTTACTACTCACATTTTTTCATAACACACAAATATAATTTGACTCCTTTTCTATCAATAATAACCTAGATCCTTTCCTATAGGAACCTTTGAGCCTCTACATGCAACCTCTTAGATGGAGCCAAGGGCTGATTTCTAGAAGTTTGATTTCTCCTTTTGAAAACAACTTTAATTGATACATAAAAAGAAATTAGATAAGAAAAATTAATAAACCTTTGTTGACTCATGAGTTGATTCATGAGATATTTCCTCTACATGAAATCATATACAAAACTAGGTTGTTAAAATGGAGCTCTAACACCATATCTCATTGATGTCATTGACGAACAATGTAGAATACCAAAGGCTCATGACATGAGCTTAGAGGATAATGTGCACCTCTCCTACATATTCCCTTGCAGGATTCCAATGTCTAATCTATGAAATGTTGGATTTATATAATTTGTCATGGCTTAATAAAGAGTAAGCCTGGGGTAAATGAGAATATCTTGTGAACCAAGATCATCATTTACAAGTAGCCAAGGACTATGAATGTCTTGAATTTGTAGACATGGATTTCTAAACCTTATAAGAGTGAATAAACTCTTATCAATCTTAGGGTTGCAACTTCCTTAGTTAGCATTTTAGAAGCCACAATGTCAGAAGAAAATGCCATACTCACCACAACATGTAATAGTGAAATGAGATCTTTTGGCACAATTGACTTCAAACTATTTTGAATGGATTACATTATGTTAGCTTTCATTAATATCATTGCCAAATAATTATCTAATGCTAATGATGAGAGACCAAAGCAAGCTTGCTCTACCAAATGGCGATTGTCAATATTCAACATGCTTATTAGTTGTTGCACAACATTTTCATCTCTGCCAATTGTATTATGGTGGTTGTTATCTTCATTGGTTTTGGCCAATACTGAGGTGAGAAGAGGATGTTGACATGGTGAGAATCAAAAGAGAAGGTATTGAGTTCATGTTTTGAAGCAATAAAGTAAGAGTTGTTCTCTGTCTCTATATCAACATCCACTAAGGATAAATTTTGATTAGCCTCTATTTGAACATTGGCTAGTGATAAGTGACAAAGATTAGATAATGAAAAAAATATTAACCAAGAACTCAAGAGGATTTCCATGTTTCTTGATCAGTGTAGATATCATTAACCAATGCATGTGTTCCATTTTTTGCATCATAACTTGTGATTGTATCCTCATAGAGCATATTGTCTTAGGGCCACCTTGTCATTACTTTGCTAAGGAAAATATAGATAAAATAGGAATATTGTAACTATGATAACGTTTAATCTATAGTTATATATGAAACCAAATGAATATAATTTTCTTCCACTATAGTAGCCACAAGATATGAATCATCTATAGTTGACTAAATTTTATCAAATTTTTTATAAGGTCAAACTTGGGAATATAATTACTACACTTTGGGGAGAATGGGTTTGATTGTAAAGCATTTATAGCTATGACCATGAATGATGATTGTGACTCAATAAACAAATTGGTGCTACAAAGTAGTCAAGAATATTCATGGATGAGTCTTGTTGATGTAACCATAGGTGTTTTCAATTGGACCAAACTGAAGTAGTGGAGAGAGATCTCACATGTGATATGAAAGATCAACATAAGCTACAAGGAATGAACTTGTTATGATGCATGTCAATTAGAGAACATGAAAAGTTTTAAAATTTGTAGGGTCAATAATGAGGCCAATAGTTGGCTTTAACTAGTGATAAGGACTGTAAAGCACACAATAGTAACCCAAAATTTTAAGAGGGGAAACTAGTACCTTATCCATTGGGCAATAGAGTCAAAAGTAACACAACACAATGGGTAAATAAGAGAATTTTGTAAACCAAAAATGAGACAAACAATGAAAGTCACACAGACAACAAAACTAAATAGACGCAACAAAAAATCCTAAGTAATATATGTACATGGTAGGAAACCCCTACCTCAACTACTTCATGAGGATCATGTGAACTAATTAATAGGATGAGAAAAATAGGCTTCTATGTAGAACAATGGATGATACCCATGGAGTACCTGTGAATCAAACTACCATTTCACATTTGTGATGAGAATTTTAAAATTTGTGATATGCAAAAACTTCTTGAATAGTACATTATAACCAAGTAACCACTTATCATCATAGGTCTCTAAATCCTTTTGAATCACTTTGATGTTTCCTTGTATAGTATTGATAATACTCTCTTTCCTTGCATCAAATATACTAATTTCCCACACTTGAATCCATTTATGATCATTTGAGTCTAAGGGGAGAATGTCCAAAATTGAATGTCTTTCTTATAAATCTAGAAAGAAAGCATCCAATGGTTTCATCTATGAATACTTTTTTGTGGACAACTTTGGTTAGTATAGGAACATTTTGGACTAAGGAAGTTTTATCTTTCTTTGTTGTGATTATTGTAGAGAATTATTTATCTAGTGAAATAGAAGAAGGGGATAACACAATGGTCTCATCAATTGAGGTGTCATTTTCTATGATCAATAGGGTAGTATAAACAACACCTTCCTCACAAATGAAATATTTATCTAATATCTTAAAACAACAACTCAGAATAACGATACCCTAAGGTGGATTATCTTCTTGAACTTTGCTTGGCTAATTGTTGTAGTTTCCTACCCTTTTAATGTTTTTAACTTTTCTATCTCCACTATTATGGTCTCAATAGGATGTTCTAAATAGTATTTTGAACTTTTATTTATTTGTTCACCAAATTTTTCTTACAACTTCACCATATATGTTGTATTTTCTATTGTATCCTCACTACCAGAACCATCATGCATATGGTGATTTTCAACATCATCCTCTACTTTTTATTTAATAACTTAGCTTAGAGATGTTTTAGTTTCACTTAAAGTTGCAGACTAACACATACCATCGAATATAGACATTAAACTTTATTTTTATTTAATACATGTGTCATTTTATTAATTATCATTAAGGGGACTATTACATGATGATGAGCACATGAGAAATTTTATGACAAGAAATTTTAGAGGTGGAATCATTTCTAACCTCTTTTAATGAATTCTTGTCCTCACATCTAGGCTATATGTGTACCAGGGTAGAAATTTCCTCTAATTCATCCTCATATCCTTTATCCACTTGATCATAGGACATTTTTTCAAATGATTGTCTATCTTCAAGAAACACTTATGAATTAGTATCAATGTCCTCATTATATAGATGATATGTCCTAGCATGGACTTTTTCATGCACTCCTATTGTCTCAATAACACTTTTATCTTTGAATGTATGGGTGTTTTTTGACACAAGTTCATCTTCCTCAGTGTGGTATGAATCATCATGGCCCAAGAAATAAAATGAGCTTCCTTTCCATCCCTTCGTTCAATCTTTCATAGTTTTTGATGTATTCATGGATGGAGAGTCCAGAGGGAGGACTGTTCAACCATGCATCTTAGAGTCAATATAGCGGAATAAAAATAATCAACAATAAAGTAAACTTGATTTTCATTGATTCAATATCACAAAGGATTACAATGTGGCTCACTAGCGTACTGCATGCACATTGCAAATTAATATACAAGGATATGTCAATTGAGTACATCAATCTTACTATTAGAATTTGACTATCTATCTCTTTCCTTACTACTTGCTCCATACTTCTTTCTTCCTGGATATATTTCAAATGGATCAAAGAGGTGTTTATATAGTAGTTCCAAGTCCAAGGAATGATAAACATCAGTCGCAAGAGACTCCATATCTTGATGCTCTATGAAACATGTTGGTCGGCCTAATTCTAGTGATGAAGCTCCAAATGTTGAAGAAACATGTTGTGGTTCTAATTGAAGGTGCTTCTAGTCCCATACTACCTTGTGAGATGTTTATTTGAGTGCCACAAGTCATGAGAAGGTGCCACAAACTAAGCATATTAAACTGAATCCTGACTATTTTGAACTATGAACCTAAACTTCTGATAGCGATATCTTTCTGTAAACAAATGCAAAGCTTCTAATGTCTAAATATGATGTGTATGAGCTATTATAGAGTTATGATCCAATGTTGTGAGTTGTAGTATGATCATGCAATGAAATGTAGTGAGTTATATATTGAGACATTATTGACTGAAAAAAAATAAAAGAAATATTTTCTGGTTGATGCAAGATTGCCATTTAACCTAAGATGCTTCTACATCAGACACCCAGGGTTCTTTGAAAAGTGAGTCCCTCACTTTTTGGGGGCTAGAGGAAAACCAAGGTAGTCTACCTCAGCTTGATAATTTCATGATGAGTCTTTTTCTGGCCTTTTTTTCCACTTAAGCAAGTATTCTTCATAATATCTATTTCTGGTGCTGCAACTAATTATGCCATCAACAATTTGTTCTATCTGCTCTATTATTGATGCAGTATCTATTCCTCCAAGTAAACTTTCATGGTGTTTTCACTTGATTGGCCTTCATGATACTAATAAAGATCTACAATTTTAAATATTGGTGATATGCCAAGTGCTTCTGGTAACTCAACCTCATATGCATTCCCTAAATCAAATTTATTAAGAATCCTACATTGACCAAAATTCATCATCTTCAAATTTTTGTATGTTCCCACTAAAAGTCTTTCCCTTCTAATGTATACCATGACTTCATCCCCAATAGAAAATTCCTTATGTCTCCACTTTTCATCTGCTTGCCCTTTATACTTATTTTTTATTGTCTCCAAGTTTTTCCTGACCTAAGTGTGTACTGTTTCCATGTAACCTACAAATTATTTTGCTTCTGCACTTTTTTTCCTTCCATACTGATGTCCCTAAGCTCCACTACCCCTCTAAGTTGTAATATGGTCACAATTTCAAATGGTATCTTCCCTATACTTCTATTTACTTTGTTGTATGCAAACTCTAGTTGTGGTATAATTATATCTTAATTTCTTGTCTTATCCCCTACTAAGCATCACAACAAGTTTCCTAGACTCTTATTTACCACTTTTGTTTGTCCATCAATCTGTGGCTGATATTCTAAACTAAATTTGAGATTTGTCTTCATCTTTTTCCATAATGTCTTCCAGAAATAACCTATGAAAGTTCTGTCTTTGTCTGAAACTATACTCCTTGGTAATCCATGCAATCTCACAATCTCCTTAAAAAATAGGTCAGCAACATGTATAACATCATGTGTCTTCTTACAAGGAATGAAATGTTTCATCTTAGAACAAATTTCCACTACTACAAATATAGAATCATGTCCCCTTTGTGTTCTTGGCAATCCTAATATGAAATCCATGCTAATATCTTCCCAAGGTTTCTCCTGTATTGTTAGAGGTTGATACAATCCAATATTCTGACTACTCCCTTTTGCAATTTGACAAGTCCTACAGCCCTAAACAAAATTTCTTACATCCTTATATATTTGAGGGCAAAAATAATGTTCATTCACCAAAGCCACTGTCTTATAAATGCCAAAATGTCCTACTAATCTGCCATTATGTTTCTCATTGATCAAGTTCTCCCTCATTGAACTCCTAGGAATGCATAATTGATTTCTTTTGAATAGCATGTCATCCTGAATGAAGTAATCCATCCATTTACTTATGTCTATTGCTATTTACTACTACTATCATTTCTGTCAACAAGGTATGCCTTCTACTCAATGCATTTGTAACCTTGTTTGATTTGTTGCTCCTATGTTTCAACACAAATGTGTAACTTTGCATGAACTCTACCCATCTCATGTGTCTCTGATTCAAATTGCCTTGACTACTCAAGTACAGTAAGGATTGATGGTTGATGTACAACACAAATTCCTTCAACAATATCTATATCATCTCCACTTCTTCAAGGCTTGGATTATTGTCTAGAACTCTCGATCATAGACTAAGTATCTCTTCCTTGAATCATTCAAATTTTCACTAAAATATGTTATTGGTCTCCCTTCTTGGCTTAACACTGCTCCTATTGCACTTCCACTAGTGCCACAGTCAACCTGAAATACTTTTTCAAAATTAGGCAATGCTAACACTAGCTACTATGTTACCTTTTGTTTTAATAATTTAAAACTCATTTGTGTGATGTGAATGAGGGAGTTTCCTATCTGATTTCCCCTTGTCTAGTGTGAATAATGCACATTATCTAACCAGTCATTATTTAGGACCTATTCACACATTTCACATGTTAAGTTTACTTAGGTAGATAGGGAATTTAATATTTTTGCACTAGTTGTCTCATGTCATAGCATTAAGACACTTGTCATCTTCCTAGTTTGTCTTACATGCATTTATTAGTGGTGTATAGATGCATTTATTATTTGTGTCATCTAGTTTGTTTTTTCCACTAGTTAGTCTTAGTCCTACCTCTCAACCTTGCATATATAAACAAGTTATCTCTTTGTACATTTGATGCAATGGTATGTAATGATATGCAATGGATTAATGCAATGTAGCGTGTATCAATTCAAGCTTTGCATCTTGTATATTTTATGCATCATTATTCTTGGCAATATAAAGTGTTGTTATTTCTTTTCTCTCTTGTTGTGGAAGGTTGTTTTGATTACAGGTGATCCTAGGTTGTCTTGAGTCCATTGATGACTCTTACATGGTACCAGAGCATCAGATCTACAATTTCCTTCCCTCTTTTTTGAGAGATTATGTCAATAGATTTTTATGGTCCATCCTGGAGCAGAACTAACTACACCATTGCATTCAGATGGCTCGTTCTAAGTTTTTTGATGTATAACACTATATTTTCAAGCAGTTTGAATTTTTAGCAAATTTTTAGGGTTTCAAGGATTTTCATTGGAAAAAAATTATACAATCTGTGTGGATCCATACAGATAGGGTTCACGGTTTTGTCCAGTGGTCTGAAGCATGCTCCCAAGGTTTAGCCTTTTGTCTAGTAGTCTAAAGCATAATCTACAGGGTTCTACCTTTTGTCCAGTAGTTTGAAGCATGATCCATAGGGTTTGACCTTTTGTCTCGTGGTCTAAAGCATGATTCCTAGGGTTTGGCCTTTTGTGTAGTGGTTTGAAGCATGATCCCCAGGGTTCAACATTTTATCTGATGGTTAAAAGCAATCTTATAGTGCTTAGCCCCTATTAAGAAACCCCTAGTCATATTAGTGACTAGAGGCTCTTAATTCAAGTCATCATCCCCTCTACTCATAGCCCTGGGTCACTCATGCACCCATGCCCTTAACCAAGGGGGCATGTTTTTGCCTACACACCTATTTGAAGTAGTATTATGAAATCAAGTGTAACTTGGGAGTACAGTGTTCAAATTTTGTATACAAAATATCATTGAAAATCTGGTTTTGTGATCTTTCTAGTGGTATTGGTCTCATCTCCTAATTTTTCTATTGCACATTTTTTTGCGGGAAGTCCAGGCATCACTTTCAGCTTTCAAGCTCTATTCTTTCGCCCAAAATCTCCATTTTTTGCAAATGAATAGGCATTGGAAAGGTATCAGTGAGCTCTACATAGCCACCTATGTAATTTTTTTAGATTCAACCCCAGGTATATTTTATTTAGTTTGTTAGTTTTATGGCTTCTGATTGATTACATGGACATTTTGGCTCCTGGAAATGTTCTATTTTCTTTGATGGTCTTAGTTTTCAAGTTTTTCTATTTTGATCTCTATCATTTTGAGGAGGTATCATGGGTTTTCCCACTCATCCTTTTATGGTTAATCTAACTAAGGACAATTATGAGTCTTGGAAAAAAGGCATCCTCACACATTGTAGGTGGCTCGATATTTTCCGTATCTCTATGGCCTTATTCCTCAACTAGATGCACCTCAAAAGAAACATAATCGGGGTCCCAGTATGGATCATATTGTAGGATTAAATGGTTGCAGTGTTGATTATGATGTTGTGTGTAATCTTTTCATCTATGAGGGTCCACACACACTTTGGTCTCAACTTTGGGAGTTACATGGAGACCTTCATGTCTCACCATTTACAGATGATCATGCAGTAGATTGACTTATTCCCCTAAATGATGTAGATGACATTGTTGCAAGTATGTGCCTAACCGGTATTGTCATTGATGTCAACATATCTGACTTGTCATTGGTGCCAACTGTGCTCTTGATTTTGATGTTTGTTAGTGTTGGAGATAATGAGTAAGTAATCCTAATGCTGAGGATATTGAGAAAATTAGCTCCTCTAGTGGAAGCAGTGAGTTGCAGTGGAAATAGTGTATTGTAGAGTATCCTTATTTATAGAAGAACAATTCAACAGTTTGCTCCGCATTTCTTGTAGAATGAATATCTTTATCTGTGGATTGGAAGTTATTTAGAGGCATGTCTAAAGATGCTATGTTCTAAATTTGATCCTCCGGTATGAAGATTTGAGTGAGTTATGTTCGCTAGAGTGGAAATAGTTTTTCTTGTATTTTTGGTAGTGATAGGGAGAATGTATTATGCTCTATATTCCTCTGCATTAAAATATTTTGATCTGTAGTTCTAGAGTTAAGTCTAAAATGATGTTATGTGTCTTCAACTTCAATGGTTCATGATTTTGTGGTCCACAAGCGATCTTTTCTTTATGACAGTGGCTGACAGTGTTGGTTAAGTGCTCTGGTTTGAAGAATCTTCTTGACAGAATGGTTAGAGGTTGTGCAGATGTTCCTAGTGATTATAATGTGCTTGTGGATGTCTCTTGTTTTTGTTCCTACCTTTGGATTGGTCCGCAAAGAGAAATTGGATCATGGATGAAGACTGTTCATGGAAGTCTTAGTGTTAACACCTGTCTTAGCCGACCTAGTTGTTTTCACTATTTGCAGAGATGCATTGAAGATTATAGTAGTGTATTGTGGTGTGGAATATTGGATTTGAGTCCTAGCTAAGGCGTAGTGAGATCCACATACATCTTTACATCTTTCCCTTAGAAATTTTTTGTATTAGGTCCAGACCTATTTCTATGTATGTTTGTAATGCCAACCTTGAAGTTTGTTCCAACGGTTGATGAATGTAATGCCGACCTTGATGAGCATTCCAAGGTTGATGAATTGTATAAAGACATAAAATGTAATTGTGAAAAATGTATCCATGAGAAAAAATGTGAAGATAAATAAGAAGTATAAGAAGAGCAAAGCAGAGAGCAAGTATTGCACTTCAATGGAACTAAACTCAAGCATGGAGTAGATGTTATCAAATCAATTCACAAAACCCTGGTTGTGAGCTACCCATTGGCAGTGAGACTCTTTTTTTTAGTATTGTTATAACATATATATTTCTGTGTGCTAACACCCACCATGGTTTTTCCCTTATAATATTTTCCACATAAAAATCTAGTGTCTCATGTGTTGATTATGTTATTGTGTTGAGCTTCTTATTTCATGCTTTCATGGTTAACTCTGAATAACAGTAAATAAGTGTTTGATGTGTTGATGTTCACAAGTGTTCAAAGTTTTAGGGACAATAGATTCACCCCCCTCTCAGTTGTTTGGACCATTTCAACAATTGGTATCAGAGCAGGTTCCTCAGAAGAAAGCCTAATAGATTGAGGAAGATCCAGGATGTCTTTTAAGAAGGAAGCTCATTACTTTGATGGGACAAATTATGCTCTATGGAAGGTAAGAATGAAAATCCATCTCCTTTGTCTTAGTTATAAAGTATGGAAAGCTACAGAGACAAAATATACCATGCCTCAAAATGGTTTGACAACTAAAGATGAAATCAAAGAATATGAGTTGAACATAAAAGCTAGAGATGCTCTGTTAAGTGCCTTGACTGGCACTAAATTGATAAAAGTCATGGATCTAGAATCTGCAAATGAAGTTTGGGAAAAGTTAAAAAATCTATATGAAGGAGATGACTCTGTAAAAGAAGCCAAGTTGCAGGGACTGAAAGTGAAATATGAGGGTTTAGAAATGAATGAAGATGAAAACATAACAATCTTCATGCAAAAGGTTGATGAACTTGTCAATGGAATAAAATGTATGGGAGGAACTATAGGTGAGAAGGAAGTTGTGATGAAAATTCTCAGGTCATTACCCAAATCCTACAATTACAAACTAGTTGCAATTGAAGAAGTAATGACCGTGAAAGAGGTTACCAATTATCAGTTGTTAGGAAATCTTACAACCTTTGAGATGAGAGAACTTGGCGATGCTCTGTCGAAGAATGAAACTGTATTCAACGCTAGTACCTCAACAAAAATATCCAAGGCTGAAGAGTACAAGGTGGAGTTTGATGATGAGTTTGATGAAATTGAAGTAAACTTTGTTGACAGACTGCAAATAGGTTCTAGTAAGTTCAAAGGAAAATTACCTTTCAAATGCTTTTCATGTGGTAAGGTTGGTCACTATTCTTCTAGATGTCATGAGAGAATTGAAAGGAATAGAAAAAGATTTGAGAATAGACCTAGGGTTTCAAATAAATGCTACTATGTTAGATATCTTGATGATGAAGGTGTGACAGATGATGAATCTGATGATACTAGTACTAGTGCAAATGAGTGCTTGTTTATTGCAATTAAAGAAGAACTTGTGTCTACTAATCCTGCTAGTTGTGTGAAGGAAGAAAAACTAGTGGAAGAAAGTGCTTTGGTTGTTCAGGTTGAGAAAGATAAGGATGAATGGATTATTGATAGTGAATGCTCACATCACATGACCAGTGATAAAAGTAATTTGTGAATTTGAAAAAGTATGATGGAGGATTGGTTAGGTTTGGAGATAATGCAGTCAGTAAGATTTGTGAAAAAGGATCTATTTCTTTTGATGTAAAGCACAACAGTGATAATGTTCTCTATGTGAAGGGCTTGAAGCATAATCTTTTGAGTGTTGGTCATATGTGTGACAAAGGTTATGAATTGAGATTCAAAGACAATGGGTGCAAGATCATGGAAAGCTCTGGAACAATGATTTCTACTGGTAAGAAGACCAGAGGTAACATTTGCCAATTAAGAGGAACTAATAATTATTGTTTATTAACTCAGACATATGAGAGTTGGTTGTGGCATAGAAGAATGTGCCATATAAACTTTGATAATTTGGTAAAGATAAGTTTAGGATAGGTTGTGAGAGAATTACCAAATCTTATGAAACCCACCAATACCATTTGTAAGGAATGTTAGTTGGGGAAGAAGACAAGAACCAATTTCAAGAGCAAAGAGCAATTTTCTGTTGGCTTGCTAGATCTAGTGCATACAGATCTTTGTGGTCCTACAAGGGTGAGAAGTCTACATGGTGACAGGTACTTCATGTTGCATATTGATGATTATTCTAGAATGACTTGGGTTACTTTTCTAAGAGACAAATCAGAAGCCCTAGAGAAGTTCAAATCTTTCAAGGCAATGGTTGAAAATGAAATAGAACTAAAAATCAAATGCTTGATATCTGATAGAGAAGAGGAATTCACATCAAATGAATTCAATATTTTCTGTGAAGAGCAAGGGATAAAAAGATAGTTGTCTGCACCTAGGACTCCTCAGTAGAATGGAGTTGTGGAAAGGAAGAATAGGATAGTTCAAGAAGCTGCTAGGACAATGATGAAGGAAGCAGATCTGCCAGAATTTTTCTAGAAAGAAGCTATAAATACTACTGTCTACATTCAAAACAGGGTTCAAGTGAAAGGAAATGGTACTAAAACTCCTTATGGATTATGGTATGGAAGAATTCCTACTATAAAATATTTCAAATTTTTTGGAAGGAAATGCTATATTAGAAGAGAAGAAGATCTAGGGAAGTTTGATGCAAGGTGTGATGAAGGGATTTTTCTTGGATACTCTACCAAGAGTAAGGCCTACTGGTGCTATAACAAAAGGCTGAAAAAGATTGTTGAAAGTGCAAATGTGAAGGTGGATGAAAACAGAGGAAGAACATCAGATCTTAATGGATATGAATCAAATGAACCTATCGACACAGTAAATGAGAAGAAAGAGGAAAAGGAAGACAGTCAAGATGAAGAAGAGATGGCTATAGAAACTACAATTAAGACTCCCAAGTATGTAAGGATCAATCATTCAGAAGATCAACTTATTGGAGGCAAAAGAAAAGGAGTGCTGACAAGGAAAAGAGCTACAGAAGAACAAGTGAACTACTGTTTACTTTCTAAAGTTGAACCAAACACTATGAATGAAGCCTGAAATGATGAAAATTGGGTAAAAGCCATGAAGGAAGAACTAATGTAGATAGAGAAGAATGAAACTTAGGAATTAGTTCCTAGACCTGCTGATAAAAATGCTATTGGAACCAAATGGGTTTTTAGGAACAAGCTGAATGAAAATAGAAAAGTTGTAAGGAACAAAGCAAGGCTTGTATGCAAAAGATTTTCTCAAATTGAAGGAATATATTTTGAAGAGACTTTTGCTCCAATGGATCAGATTGAAGCAATCAGAATATTTATGGCATTTGCAGCTTACAAAGATTTCAAAGTGTATCAGATGGATGTGAAGTTTGCATTTCTGAATGGTGAGTTGGAAGAAGAGGTCTACATTGAGCAACTGGAAGGATTTCAATTATCAAAACAAGGTGATATAGTGTACAGATTGAAGAAGGGCTTGTATGGACTAAAACAAGCCCCCAGAGCTTGGTATGCATAGTTAGACAAATATTTGTTGCAACTAGGGTCCAGTAAAGGCACTGGTCACAACAATCTATATTTCAAAATCAATGATAATTAGATCTTTATTGTTTTAGTCTTTGTTGATGACATTATCTTTGGAGGAAATGAAGGTATGTGCATGAAGTTTGTAGGTGAAATGCAAAATGAGTTTGAGATGTTTATGTTTGGTGAAATGAATTTCTTTCTGGGTCTACAAATCAATCAATTAGATACAGGAATCTTCATATCTTAGTCTAAGTATGTGAAAGAGTTGTTGAATAAGTTTGGGCTGGAAGACTCTAAACCGGTATGTACTCCTATGGTGGTTGGTTGCAAGTTGAGAAAAACTGATGAATCACACAAGACTGATAAAAAAAATACAAATCCATGATTAGAGGATTGCTTTATCTAACTCAAACCATACCTGATATTATGCATGCAGATTGTCTTGTTGTAAGATTTCAAGCAGATCCAAGAGAATCACATGTGATGGCAGTAAAGAGAATCTTGAGGTATTTAAAAGGCACACCGAACCATGGCTTATGGTATCCAAAGGACAATAATTTCACTCTCAGTGCTTATACAGATGTTGATTGGGCTAGAGATGTTGATGATAGGAAGAGTACAAGTGGGGGGCTTTCTTTTTGGGTAATAGATTAGTTTCATGGTTAAGTAAGAAGCAAGACTCAATCTCTTTGTCAACTATAGAAGCAGATTATATTACAATAGCATGTTGTTGCACTCAAGTGTTATGGACAAAGCAGACTCTAAAGGACATAAGAATTATGTATGAAGATCCGGTTGCAATCTTTTGTGACAATAAAAGTGCTATAAACATTTCAAAGAATCTAGTGATGCACTCAAAAACAAAGCATATATCCATAAGGTATCACTTTTTGAGAGAGAAAGTGACACAGAATAAAGTTAAGTTGGAATATGTATCTACCAAGTGTTGCAAATATGTGCCTAAGCGATGTTGTCATTGATTTGAACATATACTTGTTGCATTGATGTCAAGTGTATCTTATTTTGCTTCCTATTTAGAAGACTGGAGTGTTGAGGATATTGAGAAAATTAATAAAGATCAATGTATGCAGACCATATGGCAGTGTAGAGGATTGTCTCAAGTAGCTCGAGTTAAGATTTGAGAGGTCCGCATGAATATTTGAAGAAGCTATAGCCATTTGAGTAGAACCAGATTTTGTTGTGTTCAGAAGAGACAGAGTGATAGTAAAATGGTCTGGATTGCTCCGCATTGAAATATTATGATCTGTAGATCTAGAGGCATGTTTGGGAAGTTAGTTTGTATCATCAACTCAAGTGGTTCATGGTTTGGAGGTTTGAAGCAATCTTTCTAGTGTGATAGTCATGGCAGATAGTGTTATTGAGGTTCCGGATGAAGATGCAAGTGATTCTGATGATTTGGAGGAGTGTGGATGTTTTTGTTGATTTCAATGTGCTTGTGGAAGTCTCTGGATCATGTTACTATTGTGTTGGAGCTCTGCATTGAAGATTGAGCTCATTGGTGAAGATTTCTTTCTTGGTGTTGTTCTTCCTAGTCTTGGCCGACCAAATGATTCAAGTGTGTTGTGGATGATCTAAGTGAAATTCTTTGGAGCATGGCGTGTTGTTGGAGGAAGATTCAAGTCTCAAATATGTTTGGCTGATAGTATAGTGATCCACATTAAGTCAAGCTAACCTTGATGTTCATTCCAAGGTTGATGAAGTGTATAAATATTTGTTGATGAGCTGTGAAAAATTATCCTTGTGTGAAAATGATAAAATCCTAAGAGAGATACAGAAGCAGAGCAAAAAGAAAGAAGTGCAAAAGATCAAGAGTAGTAAATGATGAAGATATAGAGGAGAAGTGGAGCAGAAATTGTGAGATTTCAAAGGGAATGATTCAAGCATGAAGAAGATGCTATTTCTCAGTTCATTAGATTTGTGATAAACTTAATTTCTTGTAGGTAGTGAGCCTCCTATAGGCAGTGAGCCTCTTTTGAGCAGTGAGCTCTAGGCAGTGCACCTGAAGGCATGTGCCTTTTCTTTTTCTAAAGTACTTTTAATAGGGTACTAATCTTTGTGGATTAACCCCCACTGTGTTTTACCCTTAACTAGGTTTCCATGTAAAAATCTTGGTGTTATGTGTGTTCATTTATTTCTGCTCATGTGTTGATGATTCATGCTTTAAATGTTTACATCATTAATCAATTTTATGTGGTAAAGAAGAATTAATTGTTGCAAGTGATAAAGTTTTGGGACAACTAATTCACCCCCCTCCCCTCTTAGTTGTCTAGTCTAATTCCAACACCAAGGATCAGATTGCAGACATTTTTATTAAGCCTCTGCCCAAAGATACCTTTGAGTATCTCAGAGAAAAATTAGGGGTTAGTACCCCTCCTACTCTGAACTAAGATGCATGAGAATGCATCAATCTAGAAGTGCTCAAAGTCTCATTCTTTGATCTGGATTGATGTTTTGAGAGCTACCTCTCAGGAGGAGTAGCTAGATGTTACCGGTATGAGTTCCTGATAAAGAAAGTATTGATAATGGAGAAAGTTTAGTTGGATCAGAGCAGTAGATTGCAGGTATGTGCCCTTTGCCATTGATTTCAAAGGGGGAGAGAAACCATGTAAAAAACTTAGAGAATAAAGAGTCCAAATGTGTAAAGAGAAAGGGGGAGAATTTTGTCTTGAAGTTCTTTACAGTTTTTCACATCATATGTTGCCATCAATGACAAAGGGGGAGATTGTTGCAAGTATGTGCCTAACCGGTGTTTTCATTGATGTCAACATATCTGAGTTATCATTGGTGCCAATTGTGCTCTTGATTTTGATGTTTGTTAGTGTTGGAGATAATGAGTAAATAATCCTGATGCAGGGGATATTGAGAAAATTAGCTCCTTTGGTGGAAACAGTGAGTTGTAGTGGAAATAGTGTATTGCAGAGTATCCTTATTTACAGAAGAATAGTTCAACAGTTTCCTCCATATTTCCTATAGAATGAATATCTTTATCTATGGATTGGAAGTTATTTAGAGGCATGTCTGAAGATGCTATGTTCTAAGTTTGAGCCTCCAGTATGAAGATTTGAGTGAGTTATGTTTACCATAGTGGAAACAATTTTTCTTTTATATTTGGTAGTGACAAGGAGAATGTATTATGCTCAGCATTCCTCTGCATTAAAGTATTTTGATCTATAGTTCTAGAGTTAAGTCTGAAATGATTTTATGTGTCTTCAACTTCAATGATTCATGATTTGGTCATCCGCAAGCGAACTTTTCTTTATGACAGTGGCTAACAGTGTTGGTTAAGTGCTCCAATTTGAAGAATCTTCTTCACAAAATGGTTAGAGGTTGTGCAGATGTTCCAGGTGATTATAATGTGCTTGTGGATGTATCATGATCATTTTCCTACCTTTGGATTGGTCTGCAAAGAGAAATTGGATCGTGGATGAAGACTGTTCATGGAAGTCTTAGTGTTAACACATGTCTTAGCCGACCTGGTTGTTTTCACTATTTCCAGAGATGCATTGAAGATTATAGTAGTGTATTGTGGTGTGGAAGATTAGATTTGAGTCCTAGCTAAGGTTTAGTGAGATCCACATACATCTTTACATCTTTCCCTTAGCAATTTTTTTATTAGGTCCAAACCTATTTCTATGTATGTTTGTAATGCCGACCTTGGAGTTTGTTCCAATGGTTGATGAATGTAATACTGACCTTGATGAGCATTCGAAGGTTGATGAATTGTATAAAGACATGAAATGTAATTGCAAAAAATGTATCTATGAGAAAAAATGTGAAGATAAGTAAGAAGTATAAGAAGAGCAGAGTAGAGAGAAAGTATTGCGCTTCAATGGAACTAAACTCAGGCATGGAGTAGATGCTATCAAATTAGTTCACAAAACCTTGGCAGTGAGCCACCCCTTGGCAGCGAGCCACCCCTTGGTAGCGAGCCGATCTTTGCAGTGAGCATCTTTGTGCAATGAGTCCATAGGAATTGAGACTCTATTTTTTAGTATTGTTATAACATATATATTTCTATGGGCTAACACCCACCATAGTTTTTCCCTTATAGGGTTTTCCATGTAAAAATCTAGTGTCTCATGTGTTGATTATGTTATTGTGTTGAGCTTCTTATTTCATGCTTTCATGGTTAACTTTGAATAACAGTAAATAAGTGTTTGATGTGTTGATGTTCACAAGTGTTCAAAGTTTTAGGGACAACTGATTCACCCTCCCCCCTCTTAGTTGTCTGATTCATTTCAATAGACATACCCTATGATGATGATGTTGAACACACCAAGATACTGAGAGGGGGGTGAATCAGTATCTAAATAATTTTCAATTTTAATGACTTCAACTTATCTGGAGTAGACTAAAACTTAATCATCATAGCATTAACATAAACATGAAAGATTAACACAAAGCACATCAACATATGACACCTGATATATGTTGAAAACCCTAGAAAGGAAAAACCACGGTGAGGATTAACTCACAATATGTGAAGCTCAAATAACAACTTTGTTTTAGACATATAACCCAAGGAAGCTTCTACTCCCTAAAGACCTTTGATTTAGGGTCACTCCTAGGGAAGATTCTACTCCCTGAAGAATTTGTTTTAGGGTCACTCCCAAGGAAGCTATTACTCCCTGAATTAAGAACACACTTAGAAAAGATTATAGTATGACAGTCTTTCTACTATCTAAAAATTGACATTGAAACTCACACTTTTGATGATTGCACTTCTCTCTCTTCACACTTTCTTCTGATGATCTGATTAGTTGGGCACCCTCTACACTTGATCACTATCACATATAAGTCTTCAAGATGAATCAGGACAGCATCAACAACTTTTGCTCTTTCTCCTTCAGTTGCACATCAATAATGCATTCATTCTGCTTTTTATCTTCTTGCGAGATTTTTAACCAACTTGCAATCAAACCTCTCCTCACTCAATTTGATTCACTATTTATACATAATATTACATTGATTACATTTCTTGTTGGCCATATACAACATAAAAAATACTTTTACAAGTCTGTGAGAAAACACACAACATGAAACATGTAGAAGATAGGTCCTAAGTGAAATCACATGTTACACCAACATAAGATCCATGCCTTGTGGACCCCAACACTTACTTAACTAGGTCCAAAACATCCTTCACAGCTTCAAACACCAAGGAATTACATCCACACACTCCACTAATTTTGAAATAGGATAGATTTAAGGAAAACACATGAAGACTTGAAGTATAACGGCTACATCAACTTGGAAACCTTGTGCAGTATAGGAAACAAGAAAGATCTTCATGAAACTTTTCCAAATGAGTCCACATGACTCATACAACATCCCCAAACACTCCTTTTCCACCACAAATTAGATAATTATGTCGTACAACTTTAATCATTAACTCTAAGAACAATATATCATCTGGAACACACTGCAACATGCTATCATTTGAAAAAGTGAGTTGTGGACCACCAAGAACCTTGAAACTACAAGGGAGAATGTGATATGCATCCATAAACATATCCTCAAAACCACAAGGGAAATCATTCATTTTCAGAGTAATGCAAAGCATTCCAACAGGCCTTCAACACTAGCATACTCTACCAGAACACATGTCGGTACTCTAATGCATAACATTCACAACAGAAGGAAAAATGATCTAAAAACTTGGAATTATCACATTCATAGCATCCTAAACACAATTCTAGAACTGCATGGCCATATCTACAAATGCAGAGGAATGTGGAGCATTCCACTATCCTACATAGAACATCTTCACAGAGGCAACACTATCTTCAATCAGTTAACAACAAACCACTCTTCCGATAATGCAATCATCATGGAACTTGGATCATACATACTTCAAGCCATCAATAGCATCAGCAATGCATCTGATCATCTTTGTGCTTCTAATTCCCATATTAATATGAACTATATCTTCTCCCTTCTCTTGTTGTATGGGACATGACATCCAACCATGAACACCATAACACCACCATGATAGTGTTGACAAAAATGACAAGCTAGTGACAGTGTTGACATCAATGACAACCCTAGGAACCATATGTGTAATAATCACCCCCTTTGGTATTGATAGCAACACATGTCTACTTCTATCCCCCTTTGACATCAATGACAAAGAGCAACCACTACCTCAATCAAATACCACATGACTTCTTCCTATAGAAAATAAACTCCCACTAACATCAGTAACCACTACCTGCTCCCCCTGAGAGGTAGCCATCATCAATCTAGGAACAAGATATAACATGAACTCCCCCTGGATAGATGCACCACTATGCATCTAGCAAGAAGGAGGGGTAATTACCCATAACCTCTGTCGGAGATCCTCAAAAGTATCCTTTTCCAAAGCCTTTGTGAAAATACTACTATTTGTTCCTTTGTTGGAACATATTTCAACTTCACTTCCTTATATGCAACCTTCTCTCTCAAAAAGTGATACCTGATTGCTATATGCTTGGTTCTAGAATGCATCACTGGATTCTTGGAAATATTGATAGCACTTGTATTGTCACACAAGATAGGAATAGGGTCATCATACAATACCTTGATATCCTTTAGGATTCGCTTCATCCATAACACTTGTGTATAGTAAGATGCTGCTACAATGTACTCTACCTATATAGTAGATAGCGACACTGAATCTTGCTTCTTACTCTGACATGAAACCAATCTACTTCCTAGAAAGAAAGCACCACCACTTATACTTCTTCTATCATCAACACAACCAGCCCAGTCAGTATCAGTGTAAGCACTTAAATCAAAGTCATTACCTCTTGGATACCATAGGCCATATTCCAAAGTTCCTTTCAAGTATCTGAATATCCTTTTCACTGCCTTCTCATGTGTTTGCTTTGGATTGGCTTGATATCTAGCAACCACACATACTGCATGCATAATATCAGGTCTAGAAGTAGTCAAGTATAGTAGTGCTCCAATCATAGATCTATAGGCAGTTTGATCCACCTCCAGAGACTCATCATCTTTTCTCAAGTGACATCCAGTGGCCATGGGAGTACACTTACTAGTTTTGAATCCTCCATACCAAATGTCTTCAGCAATTCTTTGACATACTTATCTTGAGAAATAAAGATACCACCATCTAGCTGAGTAATTTGAAGTCCAAGGAAGAAAGAAATCTCACCAATCATAAACATATCAAATTCTTTTTGCATCTCCTTTGCAAACCTCTTACATATATCATCATCTCCACCAAATATGATGTCATCAACATATACCACAACTATCAATATCATGTCTCCTTCTTCCTTGATGTAAAGATTGCTATCTATAGTTCCTTTCTTGAAGTCCTGATGAAGTAAGTACTTGTCCAACCTAGCATGTTGCAAAGATAGTTGTCGTTGCATCAAAATATTGACCTATTAATGCCAGATATGATTGCCAGAGTTAATGAATCCACAGGAGGCAGTTAAGCCTTGTCACAAACCCAAGCGCTGCATTGTAAAACACAAGGAGACCAAGGGAAAACACCTTGCAACAATCCCCCCATCACAAACAAGGGGTTCAAACCCGTGACCTAGGATCTGATACCAATTGTTGCAAAGACAATTTTTGTTGCACCAAAAGATTGACCAATTAATACCCAATACAACCACCAGAGTTAACGAATCCATGAGAGGTAGTTAATCCTTGTCACAAACCCAAGTGTTGCACTATACAATACAAGGAGACCAAGGGCGTACACCTTGCAACACAGCATACCAAGCTCTAGGTGCTTGCTTAAGACCATACAAAGCCTTATTGAGTCTGCACACCATGTTCGGATCTTCTGATATCTGGAAACCATCTAGTTGTTCAATGTAGACCTCTTCATGTAGGTCACCATTCAGAAATGTTGACTTAACATCCATCTGATACACCTTGAAGTTCTTATGGGTAGAAAGAGCAAGGAACATTCTTATTATCTCCATCCTTGCTACTAGAGAAAAAGTCTTCTCAAAATCAATACCTTCAACTTGTGTGTATCCTTTGCATACCATTCTTTCCATGTTCCTTACAACTTCACCTTCTTCATTCAATTTGTTCCAAAGCACCCATTTTGTTCCTATAACATTCTTATTTGTTGGTTTGGGAACCAATTCCCATGTCTGATTCTTCTCAATCTAACCCAATTCTTCTTCCATGGCTTTTAACCATCCATAATTTTTACTAGCATCAACAAAGTTTTTGGGTTCCAACTTTGATAACAAACCCAAGTTTACTTTTTCATGTGTCTTAGAAAGTCTTCTCCTTTTTTGTACATCTTCATCCTTATCTCCAATGATATTATCTATTGAGTGGTTCTTCAGAACATACTTTGCTGGAGTCTTAGGCATCTACTATGGTTCTTGTTCCTTTTCTTCTTTCACTTATTCTTCCTCATCTACAATGCATGGAAAGATATCATATTTAGAGTCCTCTAATTCATGTGAGATCTGATACAAGTCTTCATCTACCTTGACATTTATGCTTTCAATCATCTTCCCTGACCTTTTGTTGTAGCATATATAAGCCTTGCTTCTAGTTGAGTAGCCAAGAAAGATTATTTCATCACTTCTTGAATCAAACTTTATTAGGTCTTCTTTATCTCTTCTGATATAGAATTTGTTGCTAAAGATCCTGAAGTATCTGACCATGAGAGGTCTTCCATACCATAGCTCATAAGGGGTCTTAGTCCTATTGACTCTCAATTGTACTCTGTTAATTAGATAGACATCAATATGAACTACATCCTTCCAGTACATATTAGGCATATCTACATCTTTCAACATTGCCCTAGACATCTCTTGCACAGTCCTATCTTTCTTTCCACTACCCCATTTTGCTGAGGAGTCCTAGGAGATAACAGATGTCTTCTAATACCATTATCTTCACAAAAAATTTCAAATTTATTTGAAGTAAACTCACCTCCTCTATCAGACCTCAAACATTTAATCTTGGCATCAACTTCATTCTCAACCATAGCTTTGAACAATTAAAATTTATCAAGGGCATCTAATTTTTCTCTTAAGAAAGTAACACAAGTAATCCTAGAATAATCATCAATAAGAAACATGAAATACCTCTCACCTTGTTGACTCTTTACTCTGGTAGGGCCACATAGATCAGTGTGAATCAGCTCCAATGGTTTTGAAGAAGGATACTCCTTGCTTTTGAAGTTTGACCTCGTTTGATTTCCCATTTGACATTCCCTACATACTACATTTGTAGGCTTGATTATCTTAGGCATATCTCTCACTACATGAGTGGAATTGATCTTTACCATATTGTCAAAATTGTTGTGTCCCATTCTCTTGTGTCATATCCAACACTCACTAGATTTAGCCAACAAACATGTTCTTCCATTTACCTCCTTCAGATGATAGATGTCACCATATGTCTTGATACCTTCTGCAACTAGTTTTCTAGATCTTGCCTTCTTGATTTCAAATCCATTGGCATGAAAGGTGAGATTATACCCTTGCTGCACATCTGACTGACACTAAGAAGATTGTGTTTTAGTCCTTTGACATAGGGGACATCCTCAGTCCTGTTCTTCCCATCAATAGTTATAGCACCTTTTCCACATATCTATGTTGACTCATCACCACCAAACTTAATAGCACCACCATCTCACTTTTCAAGGTTGATAAACTTCTCCTTGTCACCAATCATATGATTTGAGCATCTACAATCAATTACCCAAGCCTGGGCTTCTTCTCTTGCATGAAATGCAATCCATACAACAATTAATCTTTCATTGTTCTATTCTTCTTGCAATGCATCAATCTTTTCACATTTTCCAACATCATCCTTTTTGTCACCAACACTCAAGACCAAAAAAAGTGTTTCATCATTTGAATCATCATGATCCTCATCTTCTAAAGAATAATTGCTTTATATGGAATACAAACTTTTCTTGAACGCTTTTCTTCTATTAGTATCCCTTGATTCTTTGAAAGGACATTTAGAAGCAAAATGACCAACCTTTCCACAATTAAAACACTTGAAGGGTAACTTACCTTTGTATTTGCCAGTGCCTTCCTTCAGTCTTCTCACAAAATTTGCTTCAACTTCATCAAAGATTTCATCTTCAATAGCAACTTCTTCCTTTGTCTTCACATTGGCTTTGAAAGCAACTTCTTTCTTTGGAGCATCATTGTCAAACTCTCTCAGTTCAAAGGCAGTAAGGGAACCAAATAATTTGCCTATAATGTATGTATCCAAGTCTACATTTTCCTCAATGGCAGATACCTTATGACTATAAGATTTAGGAAGAAATCTCAAGACCTTTTTCACAACCTCATCTTCTTTCACTTCTCTAGAAAGACCTTTAATTCCATTGACCACTTCATTCACCTGGAGCATTATCTAGCAATGTCTTCATCCTCTGACATTTTTTAGGTTCTCAAATTTGCTCTTGAAGATCTACATCTTGGCTTGCTTTACTTTCTTATCTCCTTCATAAATGGTTTTAAGCTTATCCCAAACTTCTTGAGTAGAACTGCAACTCATTACCTTTGAAAGCTTTGAATCAACTAACCCACTCATGATAGCAAACTTTGCATTGGCATTGTTATCATACTTCTTAACTTCATCTACATCTGTAGGAATAGTAGTAGGAACTATGTAACCAGTCTTGAAAGAATCCCAAACACCGCACCCTAGAGAAGTGATGTAATCTTCCATCCTTAGCTTCCAAAAAGCATAATTTGTCCCATCAAACCTAGGTATCTTGTTGGATCCATTTTGTGCCATCCTGGACCTTCCTCAAGTGGTTAAGCTTCCCTCAGAGGAATTTAGCTCTGATACCAATTGTTGAACACACCAAGATATTGAGAGGGGGGGTGAATCAGTATCTAAATAATTTTCAATTTTAACAACTTCAACTTATCTAGAGCAAATTAAAACTTAATCATCACAACATTAACATGAACATGAAAGATTAACACAATGCACATCAACACATGACACCGTATATGTTGGTAGGTGGTGACTAATTAGGAAAGTATTGTACACTAGCCATGTATGCTCGCCGGGGTTTGGGCCGACATAAAAAAAATTCTTGGACCGACATAAAAAAACCCTATTTTGTAACCGACATAAGGCTTGATAAAAGTGGCTAAGGGTTAGGGTTTTTTGATATATTGTATTGTAGAATTTGCAACGGTAGTGAGTTGCAGGGATTGCTAGTTGTAATCAGTTTGATTTACTGAATAATAATATTGAACTCTCTGTTGGTGGATGTAGCCCAAGTTTGGGTGAACCACATTAAAACTTGTCTCTCGTTGTTATTATTTCTGTGTATTTTTCATTCCTCTGTTTAATCTTTATTTGCATTTAATTGATATCTTCTGCCGGCTAACCCTAACAAGTGGTATCAGAGCGGGTTGTGTTCAATTATTATCTATAGGAACGTCTCATGGTTTAGTGGGAGTCTCAAGATTGAGTGGGAGCAATGGCGGATGAGGGTAAATTGAAGGTCGATACATTTAATGGGCAAAACTATCAGTTATGGAAGATGCAAATGGAGGATTACCTCTATCAGAAGGATTTATGGAGGCCATTGGAAGGAGTATTCAAGAAACTAGCAGGAATGACGAATGAGGATTGGAATCTTCTGGACAAAAAGGTACTGGGAACCATAAGGTTGTGCCTGGCACCATCTGTGGCGTTCAATATAACAAAAGCGATGACAACAGATGACCTGATGAAAGCTTTGGCTAAATTGTATGAAAAACCCTCAGCCTCAAATAAGGTATTTCTCATGAAGCATTTCTTTAATCTGAAAATGATTAAAGGTGGATCTATGACAGATCATTTAAATGAGTTTAATACGATTGTCAATTAGTAAACTTCTGTAAAAGTGAAATTTGATGAAGAGGTGAGGGCTCTCTTGGTTTTATGTTCTTTGCTAGAAAGATGGAATAGCTTGGTAATGGCTGTAAGTAACTTTGTCTCTGGTTCAAACGCTTTGAAATTTGATGATGTTATTGGTGTTATCCTTAGCAAGGAAATGTGACAGAAAAGCTTAGGAGGGTCCACATCAGGCAATGTTTTAAATGTAGAAAGTAGGGGCAGATCAAAGGAGAGAGGAAAAGATTTTGGAGGTCATGGGAAGTCATGAGGAAAATCAAAGGATAAGAGATCCCAAACTAGAGGACAAAAGGATTGCTTGTACTGTGGGAAACCAGGTCATCTGAAGAAAGATTGCTGGTCTCAGAAGAATAAAGAAGGACACAAACAAGAAGGAAATAAGGAGGCAAATGTGGTAAGTAATAAATTTGAAGATGATGCTTTGATTATTTCCCTAGATAATGCTGATGATTCATGGGTTTTAGATTCAGGGGCCTCATTTCATTCTACATCCCATAGAAGTTATTTTCTTGATTAGGTCCAAGGGGATTTTGGGCCGGTTTATTTGGGAGATAACGAACCCTGTTAGATTGTTCGAAAGGGAAGAATCAAGATTAAGTTGCAGAATGGGAATCATTGGCTACTACAAGAGGTAAGGTATGTTCTAAGGCTCAGTAGGAATTTAATTTTAGCAGAGCGGCTAGCTGAAGAAGTTTCATTGTTACATTTACTGATAAAAATTGGAAGGTTTCAAAAGGTGCCTTAATAGTAGAAAAAGGTGTGAAAGTAGGCACCTTATATCTTTGTACAGGTCATACTGTTACTTCTACTTTAGCTGTTGCAGAGAAAAAAACAAACAGGTTCGGGAACAGTTGCTGTAGGTTTACAAGAAGAGACTGAAATAGTTGCTGCAGGTTCTGAGACAACAATGTGGCATAACAGACTTGGGCATATGAGTGAAAAAGGTATGAAGGTACTTCATTCTAAGAAAGTTTTACCAGGTCTGAAATGTATTAATATGGATTTCTGTGAAATTTGTGTGTATGGCAAGCAAAAGAGAGTCAGTTTTCTCAAGCATGGGAAGAAAAAGAAAGATGAAAAGTTGGAGCTTGTGCATACAGATGTATGGGGACCAGCTCAGGTATCTTCTCTCGATGGCTCTCAGTATTATGTTACATTCATAGATGATGCAACTAGGAAGGTATGGATTTATTTCCTCAGCCAGAAATCTGATGTATTTGAAACATTTAAGAAATGGAGAAGCTTGGTTGAGAATGAGACAGGTAAAAGATTAAAATGTCTTAGATCTGATAACAGTGGTGAGTATTGCAACAAAGAATTTGAGGATTATTGTTCCTTTAATGGAATTTGTAGGCAAAAAATGGTTCCAAGGACTCCACAGGAAAATAAAGTGGCTGAACGCATGAATAGGACAATAATGGAGCGTGCAAGGACTATGAGATTGCATGCTGGGCTCCTTTTAAATATGTGGGTAGAGGCTATCAACACTGCTATATATTTAATTAATAGAGGTCCTTCAGTTCCTTTGGGCTGTGGTATTCCAGAGGAAGCATGGATAGGCAAGAAGGTGAGTTGTTCTTTTCTCAAAACCTTCAAATGTGAAGCATTTGCACATGTAGATTCTGAAAATAGAACCAAGCTAGATGTAAAATCAAAAAAATGTACCTTCGTTGGATATGGCATTGATGAATTTGGTTATAGGCTTTGGAATTTTGAAAATCAAAAAATTGTGAGAAACAAGGATGTTATTAATGAGAAGGTGTTGTGCAAAGATCAGATGCAGCAGTATGAGAAGAAAGAAAAGGATTATGTGGTGTTGGATGATACTCCAAATAGTGATGTTCCAGTGGTTCCTCATGCTCCGCAACAACAACAACAAGAAATACCACAAACTCCAGTGAATGTTAGATGGTCAACAAGGCTAAGTAGACATCTTGAAAGGTTTTTTCCCTCTTTGTATTCTATTTTGTTAACAGATATTGGTGAACCAGAAGGGTATGATGAAGCTATGCAGGTGGATACACAGGTTCAGTGGGAGCTTGCAATGAAAGAAGAAATGGACTCCTTGCTAAAAAATTAGACTTGGGAATTATGTAAGTTACCTACAGGTAAAAAGGCTTTAGCAAACAAATGGGTTTATAGGCTAAAAGAGGAAGATGGAGGTAAGAAAAGATTTAAAGCCAGGTTAGTTGTAAAAGGATTTGGATAGAAAAAGGGCATTGATTTTGATGAGATATTTTCTCTGGTTGTCAAGATGACTTCTATTCGTACTGTTTTAAGTATTGTGGCTACTGAAGATTTGCATTTGGAACAGCTAGATGTGAAAACTGCCTTTCTCCATGGTGATTTGGAGGAGGAGATATACATGGAATAACCCCAAAGATTTGAGGTCAAAGGTAAGCAGAAACTAGTGTGCAGATTGAAGAAGAGTTTATATGGCTTGAAACAAGTACCTCGGCAATGGTATCTAAAATTTGATAGTTTTATGGCTGCGCAAGGCTACAATCAGTGTAATTCTAACCATTGTGTTTATTTTAAGAGGTTGGATAATGACAGCTACATTATTTTATGTTTATATGTTGATGACATGCTTGTAGTTGGGTCTAACATGGATCACATAAGAGAGTTAAAACAACATCTAGCACAATCATTTGCTATGAAGGATTTGGGGGTAGCAAAACAAATCCTTGGTATGAAAATTTGTAGAGATAGGAAGAATAGAAAATTGACTCTATCTCAGGCTGATTATGTTGAAAAGGTGTTGCAGAGATTCCATATGGAGAATAAAAAAGCTGTCAGCACACCTTTGCCTAGTCATTTGAAATTGACTAAGGAGATGTGTCCAAAGACACAAGAGGAGGAAGAAAAAATGTCCAAGGTACCATATGCTTCAGCTGTAGGAAGTTTAATGTATGCCATGGTATGCACGAGACCAGATATTGCACATGCTATAGGAGTCGTAAGGAGGTATATGAGTCATCTCAGATTGGAGCATTGGAATGTGGTAAAATGGATTCTCAGATATTTGAGAGGTACATCCAATACACATTTATGTTTTGGGGGCTCTAATACTGATTTAGCAGGCTATGTAGAATCAGATTTGGTAGGGGATATTGATACTGGGCGGAGTACTACAGATTGTCTTTACTGTAGGTGGGACAGCAGTGAGTTGGATCTCATGGTTCCAAAAGGTGGTTGCTTTATCCACCACAGAGGCAGAGTATGTAGCTACAACAAAGGCAAGCAAGGAGATGATATGGCTGCAATCTTTCATGGAAGAATTGGGCAAACAACAGGCTAACAATTCTTTGTATATAGACAGTCAGAGTGCCATACATCTTGCAAAGAATTTTGCCTTGCATTCAAAGACCAAACACATACAGTTGAGGTATCACTTTATTCAGTCGGTGTTGGATAATGGACAGTTAAGGCTGGAAAATATACATACAGATGAAAATCTAGTAGATATGTTTACAAAGGTAGTGACAAGGGAGAAGTTGAGCTCCTCTTCAGCTTTGGTTGGTCTTCAAAACTAAAACAATAAAATCATAACAACAGAGACCAGGGTGCTTATTTCGAGTGGGAGCTACACGCGCAACGGTGTCGTCCAGGATCAGTCTCCAAGTGGGAGATTGTTGGTAGGTGGCGACTGATCAGGAAAGTACTGTACACTAGCCATGTATCCTCGCCAGGGTTCGGGTATGCTCTTTCAACAATGAATGTCTTGAAATCACAAGTATGCCAAAAGTTCACAATCATCTTCTAGTTTACAAATGAATCACTAATCATGCTCATATATGCAACTACAAACATTCCCGCTAAGAATTTCATAATTCAAACTTGAGATGTCAGCATAGGACCTAATAACGGTCATAAAACCAACACCCAAAACTAGGTCCTGACCTAAAATAGGGTAGGACTAGGGCGCGGGCACCCAATTCCTCCCCCCTATTTTAGGAAGAATTTATGATAAACACACCCCCTAGGTCCCATTTTCCATGAAAATTCAAGGTTTTCTCATCGGGAGGAACCATTAACATGCAATATGACTAAAATGCATTCTAAGGGACCTGGGAGCTAAACCTTAAGAGGGAAAATCCCCCAAGGGGACATTTTTCGACGTAACATTTAGCCCCCACTTTAATGTATGTATAAACACAAGGCCAATACATACATTAAAGTACGATCAACATGTTGGGACCTAAAATTTCCAGTCATTTTTTGCAAAAAAATTAGGTCCCCATAATGAAAAAATCAACTTGAGTATAGTGATAGCAATGTTGTAACAAAGGAGTTGATTAAATATTTTAGATGGGATACATATGATTCCGTCTGTCCATACACCTGGAAGTGAAAATAGTGCAAGAATGTCACAAATTCATTTTAATGGGGATGCATGCAATAATAAAGATTTGATAGAGAGACTAGTGATAAGCTGACATCTACAAATACCGAATCAATTGTGACAGAAAATGTGCTTTTGAAGGGAACAAGTGTGACACCAAACATGATAAATGCTGAAAATCACCAAGAATGTATTTTGAAAAAAAAAGCTCTTGTTTGATTTAAGATTCATCTCAAAAGGTTGAAATTGCATCTAATGGGAGTGAATTTCTTCAACAAGATAGTAACATTCAGACTGTGATGCCTACAAATAGTAACATAGAAGACACAAATACATTTGTTGATAATTCTTTCCCAAGACATAGTTTGTCTATAAATGGCAAAGAACCTGTGAATTTTCCTATTGAGTGTGGCCTTTTGGACCATTCTTTGTCCCGTTCACCTGAAAAGGGAAAATTTATTTTTGAAGTGAAGATTTCACAAGAATTAGTTAGTACATTCCCTATTTCAGTCATACCATGGTATTCCTCTCTAACATATACAAGTCAACTTGTTAAAATTGTAAAGGAGATTAAAGCATATTCTAGCAATTAGCAAGAGGAGGATTTTTGCTTTTACATGCTCAACAGTTTGCACAAAATCCTCTACAAATAAACATACTATTATTGACTGGAAGAAGCTAAAGATGTTTTACTTATTTTACCAGAAACTGTTAATAGACCAGAGCATCTTGAAAATGGCTCTTTGAAAAGAAATGAGTTGGATCAAGATTTTCATGTTGGTGAAGCCAGCAAGAAGCTTGGCCCCTCTGAATTGGCTAGCTCTTCAGGAGTGTTACTTCCATGTGGATAAATTGAAAAATCTCGTGAACCTCTTTCTAGGGAGGACGATGTTAAAATATGTGATAATTGTGGGAATATAGGTTATGAAGAAATGTTTGTTGTATGTAGTGTGTATGCGGAACACATCTACTGCATGCAAACTATGCTAGATGAGGTGCCAGAAAGGGGTTGGCTATGCAAAAGTTGTAAGTTGAAGCAGGATACCAATGTTAAAAAGGTTGAGACACCTACAAGCCTGACAGAGATGTATGCTTGAACAGATAGGGTTGCACATAAACTTGATCTAGATGATCCTTCCAAAATTAGACTCATGGCACATAATTGTTACTCTAAGCAACCAAAACCCAACCTATCAAGTATCGAGGCATAGATCAACTTATTCCTAATCTATAACGATAAGGTGGTGGAAGCTACACTCTCCTCACCCCACAATGCACACATTTTAGCCACTCAATATATCTGCATATTATCATTATCTGTTATTTTCCTACATCACACTAGGGGAAAGAGTCATAAGACATTCATCACACAACAAGATTGATTGAAGAAACTATGGGGTTTATATAACCATGGAGGATTTAGATTTAAAGAAGGAGTGATTACAGAAGGCATTTGTGAATCTGGATGAGCACGGAGAATTAATTCCTAAGTATGGAAGTCGAATTGAGGAAAATAAAGGTGGGAGCATTAATGCTAATAATAAGTCCTATCTCTGCCATTTTATGCAAATTGAGACGCTGCCAGATCATATAGAAGATGTGGCCCATATTATATTGCGATGCCAAGCTTTTGGAATATGGCACGTATAAGGTATGGTGCGGTTCCTATAAATTCCAAAGCTATTGTATACGATGCAAACCCAAATCATACTCCATAGATAACATGATTGGGAGTAAGAAAGCGACACCATGTTCAATTGGCAATACAGATTTCAGATCCACTAATTGAGTTGCACCATAATATGGAGAAGATCCTCGACATCTTGAAACAGATAGCACTTATAAACTACAATACACCATATTATCACATAGAGAAGTTTTGGGAAGGAGGAAAGAAATATTTTAATTACTCAAGAAGTGCAGCGTGTCCATTCTTGAGTCGTGTGTATCCAAAGGACCTAACGTTTTCTTTCGTGCTTCAGTATAATATGGCTCTCAGGTGCATTAGATGTGACACACAGGTGACTGCCTCAAGTGATTATGACTGCCCTTCCTTTTTTGGAGGGGAAGAGAATGGAAAAAGGATAATTTTATTGAAGTAATAAAATTGTGTGTTGCATTACAAGCTCCCAACCCTTCACAAATGTCCCAAAGTGATTTCCCTTACCATCACCATGGCCACAGAATTCTCAAGGGAATTAGTTTGTATCATAACTATATTCAAATTCATGTTGATTGTTTTGTTCAATATCCCGTTACAGTTTCAAACTCACTTGAGAATGGGAGAGTGGAAATTGAAAGTAGGCAATCTTATACTCTTCCTGTCAGAGTGCTAAATTGGGAACAACTATTAGAAGATGTTGAATTAAATAGAGCAGAGTTAAAATGGTGTTGTTGCACATTTTCCAAAATCCTTGTAGGCTATGCCTAAACACAAGTTGAAAAATATAAAAGCCTAAAACGGCTTTACAAAGCAAAACCCTATCGGAGAGAAATAAAGGCATTGAAGGACACTTTTAAAATCTCCCCAATAATTCAAGTCTCTCCGATAAGGCAAAGGGATGAGATCATGCCACAAAAATAGAAGAAAGCATATAAATTTTTATAGCGTAAAAATGGCCAAAATGAAGGTAGTAGATAAGTGGGACCACTACAACGCAGTTGACACAACTTTGGTCATCAAATTTCTTCTCATTCTGATGAAAAAACATCTAGAATCAAAACAAAAATGGCAGAAAGCCAAAGTCACTCCATTCTTTTGTAGTAAGATTCTGAGATCATTGTTATTTCATCCAAGTGTTCCTATTTGGGTGAGGTGGTTGATTTTGTTTAGGCTGTTATTGTGGACCGGAGCCTCGAGACTAAGGAAAGAATAAAAGATAAAGGCATACGAAACCCTAAATCATGAAAGAAAGATATATCGGCCAGACATGCATAACCAGAGTAAATTCTCTACATCTCCCTGACTATGAGGGTCCCTCCGATGATGGCAGAGTGAACATTATTTCACTAAAAACAATGGGCACTTTATGAGATGTCAAAATTACTTTCTGTCAACATTATGGAAAAGGAATTATTTATGCGAGGACGGGTAAAATATTGTTCCATGAAGGGAGTTATTAATGTTGAAAAAGAAATTTATAAGCCAAGGGTGAAATATTAAAATAAATCATGCAAAGTGGGGATTTTATGGATTTGTAAAATACTTTCAAACCAAATATGAAATATTTTCACCAGAGGGAACACAAGGATGCAATTACAGGTAAAAAGTTATCTGTTAAAAATGATAAATATTTCAAGTGCTTGAGAGATATAATTTATGTCCCGAATGAAATTGGTTAAGTGTAAAGTTTGGGAAGATGAAAAGGATTTTTACCTAAACTATATGAGAATGTATACAATTAAGGGTAGAATATTTCCAACAAAGATGAATATAAGCGTGGATACTATTATCTAAAGAAGATTAATATTAATTAAGAATGGAATACAAGCAAAATGAAGACAAACCCTAATGAGGGTATTATTTCAATAATACACTTCACAATGTTACCCTAATGAGTGAAATATTTCTACTCCGAAGATTAAGTGAGCATTACCTCAAGAGATTGATATTAACAAAATTATTCACCGGATGAAAGGAGATACTTCAATATTTAAAGGACAAAAGGCTAATGTTTTATATTTTGTATTAATAAAATTGTTATCCTTCACGGAAAATGAAAGGACGCACAGGATGGATATGGTCATAACCCTAGAAGATGTAATATATATATACCAAATGAAATTACCAAGCAAAGGGAGATCAGTAGTATTAGATTAGAAAATCATTACTAGTAGAAGACAGATTGCATCCATTCGCCCATCCATTCCATATCAGAAAATGTTATAATACATATTATTTGAAGCAATATTATGGAGCAGAATAATTTTAAATGGTGATCTATTTCAGTGTTCACTTGTTGCGTTGATATTCATGCTTATATGTTACTGTGCTGTCTCCAAAGTGGTTTTCTCATGTTATTTAAATTATCATATCAAGGATATCTTTAATTTATCTGGTCACATTTGTTGATTCAGTGTGATCTAATTGATTGGTTTCTATAAGAAGTTGATTTAATTCCTTCCAGGTTGTTAAGTTCATTGGTCTTTGCCAGGAGTTAAAACCCTTTGAATGAAACAATTTTGGTTAGGTTTCCTTCTTGTCAGAATTAAAACTTCCTTCAGTTGTTCACAGTAATATGGGAGAATATCATTGGGATTATTAAGAAGAGTATAGTAACTTATAGACTTGCATGTTTGCATAAGGTGTAAACATTTCATGTGCCCAATAGGATATAGTTAAGTTGTTAAATAGACTTACCTATCTTACACATCTATATCCATACCCATCATTCATCATAGGGCCCTCTGTGACTGGATCTCCTGATGTACCTCAGGAAACCACTCATCCTCAGGCAGATGCTGAATAATGCATCCTCTCAAGTCCACACTTAGAGTGAAGGTCAGGATCTCATGGCGCCTTCGACTCAATGCATCAGCAACCACATTCTCCTTCCCTTTGATGTAGTGGACATCAAAGTCATACTCACAAAGAAACTCCATCCAACACCATTGACAGGCATTCAGATTTGGCTATGTGAATATGTACTGAAGGCTGTGATGATTTGAATGAAGCTTAAAGTGATGACCCAATAAGAAATGTCTCCAACAAACTAGAGCATGAACCACTGCCGCAAGCTCCAAATCGTGAGTGGGGTAGTTTAGGTCATGGGTCTTGAGCTTTTGTGACTCATATGTGATCGCTCTGCCACCCTACATAAGTACAGCTCCCAAACCCTCAAGTGATGCATCTGTGCATACCATAAAGTCCATTGCAGGGTTAGGAACTGCCAAAATGGGAGCGCTAGTAAGATGCTCCTTGAGGACCCCAAAGGCCCTCTCACACTACTCAGTCCATGTAAAACTCTTCCCTTTCTGCTGAAGGGAGGTGATGGGATATGCTATATAGGAGAAACCCTCAACAAATCTACTATAGTAACTAGCTAACCCCATAAAACTCCTGACCTCTCTCACACTGGTGGGTACTGGCCAATCTCGGATAGCCCTGATCTTCGATGGATCTACAAAGATTCCATCGCCAGATAGGATGTGCCCTAAATACTGTACCTCAGTCCTAAAAAATGCACACTTCACCAGGTTCCCATAAAGATTATGCTCCCTCAAACATTGCAAAACCTGATGTAGATGCTCCTCATGCTCATCCTCGGTCTGCGAATAGATCAATATGTCATCAAGAAAAATAATCACGAACCAATCTAAATAGGTACGGAACACCCAATTCATGAGGCTCATGAACACTGCAGGGGCATTCATCAAACCGAAGGGGACCACAGTGAACTCATAGTGGCCATATCGAGTCTGAAAGGTGGTCTTATGGATGTCCGGCTCTATGATATGCAACTGATGGTAACCAAACTTTAGGTCAATCTTAGAAAACACCCTGGCTCTCTACATCTGATCGAAGAGATCATCAATCCTGGGCAGAGGGTAACAGTTCTTCACCATCACCTTATTCAACTACCTGTAATCCATGCATAATCAAAGAGACCCATCCTTCTTCTTCACAAAGATGACAGGAGCACCCCAAGGTGAAAAGATTGGTCAGATGTGCCCCTTCTTGAGCAAGTCCTCAAGCTGTAACTTAAGCTCTATGAGCTCATGAGTGGTCATCCTGTAGGGCGCACGAGACACTGGATCAGCACCTAACACTAAATCAATATGAAAGTCTACCTCATGACGGGGTGGCATCCCCGGTAGCTCTGCTGGAAACACATTGGCAAACTCTCTCAGGATGGGGTGGTCATCTAATGATGCCTTGGGCTTGTCCTCTAATCTGTCACTAACTGTGATGGTGAACATCTGAAATCCCTTCAGCATGTAACGCTTAAGCTGCTGAGTGGATATCATATGAACTGTTGTGGGATTCTGAATAACCATAATCTCAACTGATGTACCATGATCGTCTAAATAGCTGATCGCCTTTCGGCGATAATCTAGCTTGGCTCAATGAGCCACAAGCCAGTCCATACCCAAAACCACACCATAGGAACCTAATGTCATAACTATAAGGTCACATATTGTAGTAAAGGTCCCAAAAGATATCTCACAGTCATGGACTAAGGTATCTACTACCATCTTGGCCCCAGTGGCCAACTCAACCTCCCACCTATCACCCTGCCTAGGGGCCACCAGCCTGCAACAATCCACTAATGATGGAGATATGAAAGAGTTAGTAGCGCCAGAGTCAAAAAAATAGAAATGGGAACACTCCCAATCATACCTGAGGTCTCAATCATTGATGCCTAAAAATTGGCCTAGCGGTTATCAACCACTGTGAACATACGGTGTGACCTACCCACATCTCCAACCGTCTGCTCTGAACCTCCTGCACGAGGTTGTCCCCCTGCTGTAAAGCATTGTGGACACTCTCTGGCTAGATGTCCTACCCCACCACATATGTAGCATGGGCCCTGAGATTGTACCTATCCAGACAGAGTCCTACCACTCTACTGTTGTCTAGATTGACCCGTGGACCCCTGTGAACCCCTATAAGACTGCTGTGATCTTGCAGGTCCTGCAGATGGTCCCTGCTGTCTCTGATCCCTACGTGGACCCTGCTGCTACCAACCTTGATTATGACCCTTGTGTGCCCTCTGTTGTGGCCTGGATCTCTACTGCTATGGAGACCTAGGAGGTAATGGCACGGAACTAAACCCTCCTCTCTGAGGTGGTGGTGGCGGTCTACGATAACTCTACTGATGCTGCTGTTGCCCATGATCCTCAAACTAAGGGCTTTAACTCTGCCCTCATCCTTGTATCTCCTCGGCTATGTATGCCTTCTCGACAGCATCACTCAATGTCTGGGGGTCTGCCATGCATACATGCCCTACTATGCTATGGTTCAATCCTCTGATAAACTTATGAACTAGGAGTTTCTCATCGTGGAGATACTCCGCATGTCAAGACAACTCGGTGAATCTACCCTCATACTGAGCAACAGTAATCCCTCTCTGCTGAAGGTCATGAAACTCATCTATACGATGCTGTCTGTAGTGGTTTGATAAATATCATGCATTAAAGCGCTCAATGAAGGTCTCCCAAGAGAGTGTATCCAATGACAAGCGGTGCTTGCACTCCTCAGTGTGCCACCAAGTAGCTGCTACATCTCGCAACAAGTGGACTGCCACACGTGCTTTCATATTGCCCTCGTAAGGGCGCAACACAAAGCATCTGTCCAAGCTGATAAGCCAGGCCTCAGCCTCGACACCCTCTGTAGTTCCGGTGAAAGTAGGTGGATTAAGCCTCAATAAGTCCTTGATAGGATCTCCTTGGTCTCTGTACCCTCTGATAGGCTCATCTCTACCATAATCGTAAGGCCCGTGATAATACTACTCTACTCTCACTACCTCATCTCACCTCACCTGATGCAGAGGGCTCCTGCTATGACCTCTAAAAGTTGAACCCACCTCCTCTATGGTAGTGTCAGGAATCTTTACAAGGGGCTCCAAGCGTTGTGCCTCTCACGGCTCGACGCGGGGCTCACACATGGCAATGCACACGGTTCCTCACATGGCTCCTCTTGCGGATCAACACGGGGCTCGACACACGGTTCTGCTACTGATGGTGGTAATCTCTCTAACACTACTTGTAACACCTATAAAATCTGTGGCCCAATATCGAGCACTAGTAAGGCCTATGGTGCCTGTTGCACTGGTGGTGCTGGGGGTCCTTGACCCTCTGCTGACGACTCATGCTCCTCGCGAATCTCTATGGAGGCTGTGCCAAGAGAGCGCACTCACCTAGCTCACCAGGGAGGCATCCTACAAGAGCAAGGTATTTACAAATTAATCAAATTTACAGAATTAAAAATGTACCCAAACAAGCCCAGTGTTTAAACTTGGGCTCTGATACCAAATGTCATGACCACATTTCCCATGGGGTCATGACACGCAACACACGTGTCATGTCTACATTTGTCATGTGGTCATGACAAGAAATGTCAAAAAACTTTTTCGCATGTCCCTAGAAACTCCCTCGCACGCGTCTGCATGCTCGGTGGCAATACGCAAAAGGTGTAAACAGGTCAATCATATACTCGGGGAAGTACGCCTTACTACGCAATCCCCTGCATGATGATAGCCGACTAGGGGGTTAGGCGACGTGATGCACGCCGCTTCTAGGGTTATAAATGTTTAAATTCAAAACCCTAAGTTCCCTAGGTGGGTGGAATGATTTCGATTGAATTGAGATCAACCCTAACTATAATGCAATAATAAATTTGACAAATAAAATGCATTTGGTGATATGATGGTCACATGAGAAATGGAGTGATTAAATAATGTTGTGAAAATGCCATGAAATGAAACCCTAAAATCTAGGAAAAATTCGACAGCATAACGCGTTTTCAATAACTGAAATAAAATTTTTAAAAGAAAAATTCCAAAAGAAAATACGCAAAAATTAAAATAATTTAAACATTAAGGAAAGTTCAAGTAGATTTCCAAGGTTAAATAAATTGACCATTCAACTAAATATTAAAATTTGAAAATAATTAAATGTCCAAAAATAAACTTTAAAAATTAAGTCCTTTAATAAATATAATTTCGACCATTATATTTATTAACAAACTCAAGAATAATTGATAAAGGGGAAAAATTAAAATATCTCTTCCCGTAAAATAATAAAATTCGATAAAAATAAAAATTCAAGTAAAATTCTTTTACCACCATAAAATTTAAAACACAATAATAAAATTAAAATAATGCCCCAATTAAAATTTCCACAAGGAAATAAATTCCAACCCCAAAACAAAATTTAAAACCACTAAAAGAAATTTCCACAAGGCAATAAATTAAAAAAACAAAAATAAATAAATACTAAATCAATTAAAACAACCCCTTAAGTCGAATAAACCAAAATGACCCAAGGTCAAAAGGAGAGGGAATTATGATTTCCCGTGCACAATAGAATGATGAAAAAAGGCTTAAATAAAATAACAATTCAAAAAAAAACCTCACATTCCCCTCTCAACCCTTTTTCCATTATTTTATAAATTTCAACTAGAGTTTGCCCTAACATTATTTTATTATATCCTTATGAAACCCTATCTCCATTCTTTTTGTTTCTCCTCATGTTTTTGGTTTCTCTTCTTGTTTTCCCATTTGTTTTGCAGGTTGAAGTTTTGAGAGAGGATTTGCAGTCATGGAAGAACCACACAAAGGTATATACATATTATATATAAATATGCCCCTTTTTTTATACACAGAGGTCAATATACAGGTATATATATATATATAACATTAAATATTGTAGGACCAAGAAACATAGGCGTGAGCCATGGCCGACCGACATATCAGTGAAAAGGGGTGACAAGGACTTAACAAGGCCGCCACCGCCGCTACAATGAATGGTATGAGGGGAGGGTTTCAGAGATTCCGGAGGCCACGCGATAGACGGTGAGGGGGTTTTCATTGGAGGCGCGGGTTTTAAACAGAGTAAGGGATGTGGGGAGGGGACTGAGCCCCCACCCACACCCTTGGGTGTGGGTGGGGGGCTCGGCCCCCTCCCAACACCCCTCGCGAACAACAAAACTAGTTAGTATGGTGGGCGGTGGCCATGGCTGTCATCCCCATACTAACTCTCTTTTTTTTTGTTTCCTTACTTAAAACTTAGACCCAATAAACCCTATGGTTCGGCCATCAATTTCAAATTTTAAAATGCTGTAAAATAGTTTTATATAATATATTAAATGTGTATGTATACCTATTTGTATATATATATGCAATGACATATATACATACAGGTTTTCAACCATACAATTTGTTTAATACAATTAATTAATTATATATATATGTATATATACATATATACAGTTTGTTCAATCCAACAATAAAGTAAGAGATTTAAAACAGAATTATATTTACACTTTATATATATATATATGTATTATATACATATATATATTATATCATATACATACTTATAAACAATTCTCTGATGGGATGAAATAACTAGATTTGAGGCATAAAATATACCAGTAGAATATATATATATTTTGCAAATAACTTAAAAGTATTATCTTTTTTTCTTTTTGCAAAAATAACACATTAACTAATTTCTTTCTTTCTTTCTCCTTTCAAATTTAAAATGACAACAATGTAAAATTTCTTTTCCACATATCATGCAAATGAAATTTCAACAACACTATTGTTTTCTTTTCTATATAACATACAACCATTTCCAACTACAACAATTAAAATTTCATAGTTGAAAGTAAAATAAACAGCAAGCTATATTTTCTTGTCTCAACTTCTCAATAAATAAATAAACACAACAGCAAGTTTATAGCAACCAAATTTTGAATAAATTTTGAAGAGTACTCACAAATATTTTCTTACAACAACCAACACATAGGTTAGTAATGATTTGACAACAAAATACAATAATGCCTCAAAGGCCATGGCTCAAAAGCAGCCAACCAAATAATGCAAAAACACTAAAAAATGAACTTCTCCAAGCTCCATTTCACCAACTAAAAACCTACAATGATATAGCACAAAAATGGGGAATGAAGCCACAAGAGAACACCCTCCTCCCTACCATAGACCCGCTAGTGGGTCACCCCCGAGCTAGGGAGGTAGGATTCACACGGTTACACACACACGTCACAATAAAAGAAATTTTCCAAACACACAAAAGAATTCAACTCCCATAGATTTACACAATACTAAACTCATGAAAATGAGTTTGATGGGGGTAGGGGAGTGGACCCCTCAACTCAAGAGATCACTCCAAGATCTCAAAATCACTAAGTCTCAAGGCCTCAAGCCAAAACCACATAATACATGTCTCCAAATATCTCAAAAAAAATATCATGGCACTCTTGCCATCAAAATGCTCTCAACACCATAGAAAATCCCTCAAGGCTATAAGTAGCATAACAATAAGGAGGTGACCTCGAGGAGGTTCACTCTCCCCAACCCCATACAAGTTGAGCCTTACCTCCAAATGGAGGTGCTCTCACCAAACTCCCAACCCACACAAAAAGAAACAACAATCAACATAAGTTACAAACACCAACATAAAAATTGAAGTATAGAAAGGGAAATGGCCATAGCCATGGGCTTACCTTCAAAAGCCCTAAAAAATTGAAGCACGTTTGGTGAAGAGCTCCAAGCTTCTCCAAGTCTCCCAATCTCCAAATTTCTCTAACTCCCCAAAACAAAGAACTTCAAGAATAGAAGGAAAAATCCAAAGTGCAAGAACCCCACACTCCTCTTCAAGAGGAGGTAATATAGGCTTTCCAATTTGGCCTTGAGGAATGAGAAGGTGACACTTGTCGCCTTCTCCTTCCTCATCCCATGCCACTTGTAAGGGAGAAGGAGTGTGAGGGTAACAAGTGTCACCCTCCAATTCCATTCAAACCCTCACCTTATCCACTTGTGCTCTCACACAAGTGTGAGAGACCAAGTGGTGAGGTGGCCATTCCCTTCAAGCCTCCATGAGGGTAAGGGATGTCATATGGCATCCTCTTATTCTCCAAGAGATCCATCTCCCTCCAAGATGCTCTCACACATGTGTGAGAGTATTGGAGGGAGATCCCACACACTTGGGAGTCTTGAAGACCTCCCAAGTCTTCTTGGTGAAGGGATCCCCAAACTTTGGGAAGGGAGATGGGTCTTCCCCAAAGCACGACTCATCTCCCACCCTTAGCCATTTCAAAATTCGTCACTTTTACTAAACCTCAGTTTAGAGTGACCAAAAGTGAGTTACCCTAAGGTTTAGTTAGTCAAAAGTGACCCTAGATCCAAGGGTTACCACCAAGGGTAAGTTTGGGACACTAAGGTACACCTAGGGAGGCATAAAATCACTTTAAATGGCCCATAAATAAAAACAATACCAAGTGGTGTAAAACAATAAAAATATACAACACATGATATAAATTAATTTAACAAAGGGGTACCAGGCCAAAATAATAAATCAAACAAGTACTTAAACAACATCCGATCAAACATGATCCTCATCGCTCTTGGGAATGGATCAGTTTCACAGGGAATAACATGTGTCAAAACTACCTCCGATTTCCCGTGGCCTGGGAATATAATCCTGCACAACTAGATCAAGTGTCAATCACATCATAGATAATCATAGCTGAAGCAACTGAAACTAAATACATGTCATTACACACAACATTAATCATTCACAACATAATTCAAGATTAAACTACATTTTCTATCTAATGTCTCATAATCATCATGAAAATAATGAATCCACATATTGAACTTGAAATCACATCAATAATCATCATCTAATATATCTCGCATGTCTAACCTCATCATAGCATCAAAATATCATCAAATCAAATCACCACATGTCTAATCAATGTCAAACCAAAATCAAGAGATATAATCAAATATGCATAATGGAACAATAGTCTCTAAAAGTCTGATAATGTCACCAACTATAATGTAAAATGATCAAAATAAGGAAAATAATCAACCTCACATGATTGAAACACAAAAAGTTTTCAACTTTTACAAAGATGAAAATCTTTCACACCATGAGGAAATGGACTAATGAAGCCAAATTTGCTACAAACAAACACAATAACAACATAATTCTACTCTGCAACACAATAAATTCCTTGAAATCCCTTAGGTCAATATCACAAGTTTGTATTATCCATCTATATATAAAATGAAGCCCTAAACATGTTTATATATGCATTCTCGCTAACATTCATAATTGAAATTGAAAATGCCGATAAAGGGAAACCTTTTTAAAGGTCCTATGCCGACAACTTAAATTTAGGTCTCGACAAATTAGCTTGGACTAGGGCGTGGGCACCCAAGTGCCAAGGCAATATTTGAGTCTTGGTTAAGCATTAAAGTGTACCCCTAAGCCCCATTTGACATGGGTTTTGGGCGAAATTGCTCTGAGATGACTTTTAAACATGCATAATGAAATTAAGGGGATCTAGGAGCTAAACTAGGAGGTAAACCATCATAGGGAAACTTTTTACGACATAACATTTAGCCCCCACTTTAATCTATGTATGATCTTATGATCCATACATGCATTAAATTGCGGTTGAAAACACATCAAGCACGCTAGTCACATGAAGCTAAGGCAGGCACAAAGATTGGAGGACTATTTCTACTCTCCAATCTGAGGTAAGCACTAGAAGATACATTGAAGACACACAAGGCACAATGAAGATAGTAAGAAGCACACAAAACATGGAGAATATAGTCGAAGCACATAATAAATGATGAAGACATGAGAGAAGTCATGCCATACATGATGAATACATTGATATAACATTTTATATATTATATGAAATCAAATCCTAACTAAGGGATGGAGGGGGCTCATCGCTATGTGCCTTTAGATGACCAAAAACATGCAAAACAAAGACCTGAATGTGGAGGGGGCTCATCACCCTGCGCATTTAGACCACATTTGGGGGACAACATGCCAAACAAAGACTCGAATGTGGAGGGGGATCATTGCCATGTGCCTTTAGACCACTCTTAAGGGAAGACACAACAAACACGCAAGGAAGACACACGAAATACACAAGGACCACATATCATGTCATAGACATACTATATGTCTTATACATGACAAACACGAGTGATGGAAGGAGCTTATTTCTAAGTCCCACCATCTATGACATGCCAAATACACATGACAGTTGAGCTACGCTACCACAACCGCCAAAGACATGCTTAAGGGAGGATGACTCAAGATCTAGCCCCACCTCGCGATGAGGACTTTGTATAAAAGGATGTGCATTAGTGATGCAGGAGCATCCAGGGTGTAAGAGCAATTTTGCATCAACCAAAAATAATAATAATAATAATAAAAAATGTGTTGTTTCTTTTGAATAAGGGCTAAATTTGGTTGGGTTACTATTTTTAGTAAGTTTGCATTTGTGCACTGTTGGATACAAAATCTTACACGGACCTCCAGAATGGTGAATTGAAGCTAATGGTGAAGAAATCACTTCAATATCATTTGTCGTTTGTGAGATATTAAAATTTCAAATTCCAAAAATCCTATTGAAATATTCAAAGTCAAATTTGAGGCACTTAGAGGCTCCAGATGGGCTTGAAATTTGGTGGGGAAACCCAAGTAGTCTACCTATCAATTCTACTTGCACTCCATCATCTTTTCGAGAGCTTTCCGAAAAGATATTATAATTGAAAATCCAACAGTCGGATCGAAAGTTATGGCCCCGCGAAGTTGACCTATTTTTGGAGGGAGATGCAAATTTTGAAATTAAGCTAGTGGTCGCCAAAAAGGGCTATATATAACCATTTTTGGGAACCCTTAAGGTAGTAGAGTTAAGGGGGAAGGCGTAGAGTCAAGAAAGGTGGGAAATTAGAAACCCTAGTTGATTTGGGAATTACAGAAGGCTGACGATTCCAGAGTTTTGAGAGAGGGAGCTGTAATGTGTTGCATCCTGTAGGGGATTCATCCTCTGATTGTATTTGAGCTTCTATAATGTAATGTTTTTCCCATATTAATAAAATATCATTCTATTTTATGTGTGCAGTTTTTGTTATTGTGTGTTTTATGATTTACCCCCTTCATCAATTAGCTCAAGAGACACATCATCCTGCCTTCTACAGAAGGGATTTCAAAATGCAACCCTGCCCATATCACAGATATGCCTTACAGTGAAAAGGAAGCATGTGCTCAGTATACAACCCCACCTGCATCATGGAGATGCCTTACAGTGAAAATGAGGTATACGCAATAGATCAATGTATGCAAACATGCTTTGTCAGTTTAAAATAATGAAGCAGATACCATTATATATGCCCCCACCTTAAGGTGGTTGATGTCACTTACCGATATCAAGCACATTAAGATAGAGTAAAAACACACAAGGGAACAAGAGCTCTCAGAAAGACCATGCCACCAAAGGTGACATGTGCCACGATCACTAAATATTCCCACAAACATAGTGATAAAATATGCTAAGATAATCAACAAGAGTAAGGTTAGAACATCTTACTCTAAGATAATAACCAAATCAAATCATGAAAGCTATGCATGTATTAGATCACATCCAAGAAACCAAGGCTACGCTTATGGGTTTGGATCAGAGTATAGCCATTGGACTTATACTACAAGTATCTCAAGACTGAGTGTAACAACAAGGTGAGATACAAAACAATCTAAAGTGGACAGAGTAGCTGTATTGCAAAGGTTTGTTAGAAGAGATAAGAAAACATGATGCATCACATGGAGTGATTCTACTGATCAAGCGTCAGATATATATATATATGTATATGTATATGTATGTCTGTTAAAATGAGGGCAGACAATTGAGAGGGGGGTGAATCAGTTGTCTGAAAACTTTATCTTTTGCTGCACTTAATCCTCATTTAAAACTTATCAACAGATCAATGATATAACAATGAAAGCATGAATCAACAACACATGAGTAGAAACATAATCAACACACATAACACCAAGATTTTTACGTGGAAACCTGGTTAAGGGAAAACCACGATGGGGATTAACCCACAAAATTTATTCTCTATTAAAAGAATAGAAAAATGGAAGGCACTTGCCTTAGGGTGCACTGCCCAGAGCACACTGCTCACAGAGACACACTGTCTACAAAGATACATGAATGGTTATCACAGAATGGATGAACTGAGAAGCAACATCTTCACTATGCTAGGATTCAGTTCCATTGAAACTCTCAACACCTCTACTCTACTCTTATATTCTTCTTCGCTACCTTTGCATCATCACTTTCTTCCTCTTCTGCTCTTCCTTTTCTCTGCTCTACCTTTTCTTAGAATCTTGTCATTTTTTCTCAAGGACATGTTCTTCACGACTCAATCTACAAGTATTTATATGCTACATCAACCTTGGAATGAATCATCAAGGTTGGCATTACATTCATCAACCATTGGAATAATCTCCAAGGTCGACATTACAAACATTTACAAAAAGACTTGACTCAATACAAAGTGTTGCATGCGGATCACTGCACTATTGGCCGAACATAACTAGGACTCAAATCTTCCTCGAACAACAAGCCACACCTCATAGAACTTGTCTTCGATCATTCACAGCACGCATGAAACATCTGGTCAGCCAAGACTGGAAAGAACAACATCCAAGGAGAAATCTTCAACTACGAGCTCGATCATCAATGCGGACCACTAACACAATAGGCACACGAGCTAGAGAGCACCACAAGCACAATGAAATCAACAAGAACAACTGCACCACCTCAAATCAGTAGAATCACTTGCATCTTCATACCAGAACTTAAGAACACCAATTGTCATGACTGTCACACTAGAAAGATTGCTTGTGGACCTCCAAACTACAAACCACTTGAGTTGAGGATACACATCAACATCCCAAACATGCCTCTAGAACCACAAACCATAATATTCCAATGCGGAGCAATCTGGACTGAATTCCTGTCACTCTATTACCTCTGAACAAAAACAAACCCTTGTTCTATTCAGATGGCCATAACTTCACAAATTCTTCATGTGGACCTCTCAAATCTTAACTGGAGAAACTTCAGACAATCCTCTACCAACCCTTTAGTCTGCAGACTCTAATCTTCATTTCATTGGAAATGCAGAGCAATCTACTTCACTGAACTGCATTGTCTTCACTATTTCTAGAAAAGAGATCTGTAACTTACTTGATTCTTTTGGAGAGGCTAATTTTCTCAATAGCCTCAACACACCAGTCTTCTAAATAGATAATAGAATAGGATAAAGTTGACACCAATGACAACAAGGATATGTTGAGATCAATGACAACACCGATTAGGCACATATTTGCAACAATATATATATATATATATATATATATATATATATATATATATATATATATATATATATATATATATATATATATATATATATATATATATATATATATATATATATATATATCAACCCCATCTTCATATATGAACTAGGTCCATTTTTGCTTACTCACTGAAGGGACGCATAATCCGTATCAGTATTTATTTGTTTTCATCATCTGTCGACTAGGTAGAACCATTGAAGAGGGTAAACAATAAAAGTGATTGAGGAGAACATAAGCCTTAGGAAAACCACATAGGAGGATGCCCCCAAGACATCAACAACAATGCTATGCCCCTAAGGCACGACACACAACAATAAAATAGAGAATAGAAGGATAGAAGAATAATGAATCAAGTGTCGTGCCTTAGGGGCATAGCATTGTTGTTGATGTCTTGGGGGCATCCTCCTATGTGGTTTTCCTAAGGCTTATGTTCTCCTCGATCACTTTTATTGTTTACCCTCTTCAATGGTTCTACCTAGTCGACAGATGATGAAAACAAATAAATACTGATACGGATTATGCGTCCCTTCAGTGAGTAAGCAAAAATGGACCTAGTTCATATATGAAGATGGGGTTGATATATATATACATCTTCATATATGAACTAGGTCCATTTTTGCTTACTCACTGAAGGGACGCATAATCCGTATCAGTATTTATTTGTTTTCATCATCTGTCGACTAGGTAGAACCATTGAAGAGGGTAAACAATAAAAGTGATCGAGGAGAACATAAGCCTTAGGAAAACCACATAGGAGGATGCCCCCAAGACATCAACAACAATGCTATGCCCCTAAGGCATGACACACAACAATAAAATAGAGAATAGAAGGATAGAAGAATAATGAATCAAATAGAAGAATGGTCACAACAGAGGCAGTCTCTTGGTATCCTTGACCTTACAAGAGTATCAAGGGTCATCCTAGGAGACCTAAACAACACATAACACAACATGGGGGAACACAACACCTAGGAGAAGGCCACATAAGAGAGCAAAGGTATGCTATGACAAAGGTGGCCAACAGAGTTAAAAATACTTACCTATGTACACAACTGAACTAGTGGTTGTCATCAAGCAAATCATCTTCCTCCCAATCTAGAATGCAAGAGGAAAGAGGTACATAAGGTACAATTGCCCAACTTAGATCATCGTCATTTAGTTCTTCAACATTAAGCTCTTCTTTAGTTTGTTCAATGTCAGGTGGTGGAATGTTCTCTTGTTGGGGTGTTGATTTTCAAGATTTTAAGCTTGTCTTCTCTTCCTCCTTTCTCGTGCTTGTCTATTCCTTATTTTTTTGTTGGTGATGTTTGCAAAAGTATTGTAATGATTTTCCATAGTCTTTTGTAATGATTTACCATAGTATTGTAATGATTTACACCCAAACTATAAGAAGCTCAAAGACTTCCACCAATATAACATTTATAAATTTATACAAACTAATATCATACACCATATATTCACTACTTTGAACAATGTATCGAAAGATAAACAATTTGTAGCAGTGAGCAAGAACTAGAAATATCCAACCATTTTAATACACAAATATCACCAACACTAGTAGTAACACATTCAACATAAAAAGAACATGATTCTAGATAACCACAACATAAAGTTCATGATCAATTAAAACTCCACTGTATTGATTTTCATTGCATGTATCAAAATTAGTTGAAACAGAAAGACCAAAATTTTTATCACCTCCCAAAACAAAGTTTGTCAAAAGATCCCCAAAATCGACTAGCTATCTAGAATATATCATTAAGCCAAAAAGTAACTGTCTTAAAAACCATAACTACTTCTTGAAATAGCCATTTAAAAGATGTTCAAACAATAATAATAATGAGGGACCCTCCAGAGCCAATAGTTTTTAGAGCATATATTTAAAAACAACTAAAGCATGAAAAATGAAATCAATTGAGGATTTCCAAATCCTCATCACCATTATCGACTTCATCCATCGCTTCTTCTTCCTTTGCCTGTTTGCTCTCTCCTATGCCACTTTGTGTCATTTGGGGTTATGCTTCCATCCTTGCCTTGTATGTCCTATACCTGTTGATTATAGGTGTCAAAGGAATCCCAGGTGGAATTCTTGTCATGTGAATTTGATGTTTCTTTTTCATCACTACTCTATTAGCATCCACCACCTTTTGGTGCACCTCATCAAATTCATTTCTAGTAGTGTTGATATAGGCCACCATCTTTGCAAGTCTCCCCAGTGATTCTTCTGTTATTACATCGGTTACTACCTTCTTGAAATTTTGTTTTATTTCTTTGACATCTAGTAGCTTCTCATCATCAGACCCATTAGCCTCAAATTCTAGAGTGGCAAAATTCCTCTTAATTCTCATCATCTCTGAATAATAGGTCACAATTGCCTTCCTCATTTCATCTTTGCTGCTAATCTGTCTTAGTTGGGTGACAAATCTGTTAATACAAATTGTTGGTTAGTAGATTTGTCACCCAACTCTATATACTCATGCTCAGACAAGTGGCAAATGTAATCAATAGTTGAGCCTAATTTATTGGTATTCTACATAGACTCTTTGCTTATTTAACAAAGCACAGCTACCTTCGATAGATATTCTGAGGAATGAAAACTCAAGACTTCTTTTAACTAGAAAGCAAGATAAAGGGAGAGCTCTTAACCAAAAAGCAATAAAAGTAAATCTACAACCCTATCACTAGAAGTTCACAGATTTTAACTGCATAACATACATTGGAAATATCACACACATATGCATAAATTCACCACCTTAAATGGAATATCAACAGATAGATTATTCAAAGTGGTGAGCAAGATTTACTAACATCCAACCACTAGAACACATGAATACCATTAACATCAGCAGAAACACATCCAACCTAAGAAGAATATGCATTCAAAATAATCATAACACAAAGTCCATGATCACCCAAATCTCCACTGTATTAATTGTATTGCATATATCACAGTAGCTGAAAACAAAATAAACTACCACCCTTTTCAGAAACAAAGTTTTGCAAAAGATCCATAATTCAACCAGCTATCTAGAATATATAGCTAAGCCAAACCATAAATATCTTGAAACCATAACGGCTTCTTGAAAAAGCTGATTAAAAGAGGTTTAAACAATAGTAAAAATAAAGGGCCCTCCAAAGCCAATAGTTTTAGAGAAAACATGAGATAACTTAAAGATATAAAATCAAAATTCAAATTAGGACTTGCAAGTCCCCATCGCCATCATCCACCTCATCCATCTCTTCATCTTCCCTTGATTGTTCACCTTCTCTAGTGACACTTTGCGCCACTTGGGGTACCTATGCTCATAACTTGACATTGTATGCTCTGAACTTATTGATAACATGTGTTAACGCCATGCTAGGTGGAGATCCAGTCATGTTGATATGACGCTTCTTCTTCATGATAGCTTGCTTGGAGTCAGTCACCTTACGATACACTTCACCGATGCCACCTTTGCAACTGCTAATGTAGGCTGCCAATTTAGAAAGTCTCCCTAATGACTTCCAGATGCTTGGTAATGCAGGTATGCCACCACTACTTCCTTTCATTGTAATAATTCCAGGCCGAAGATACAAAAACATAAACATTTTCTTCATGCTCTTCCAAATTTAGGGCTGAAGCAACAAATTCAGAATCAATTCTTGCCACCACAATGCCACTGGAAGTCTTTATCTCCTGGGAATCTAGGAAATATCCATTGGCACATGTAACCATTAATTCAGGACAATGTACAGCAAGCGAAAAACCACTATCTTTATCCAAGTTGTTGATGATAATTTTCTCTGCAAAAGGAGTTCTTTTCTTAGACCACATCTCCTCCAAAAATCATCTAAATCAACATGGCCCAAATTCATATCCCTCACTCCAAAAAGACCATTCTCGATAATGGAAGCCAAGGGGTCCCTTGGAATTTAAACTTCATCTTTATGTGCTCCAGAAACTAGAAAATGAGAGACTGAGAGATACACAAAGAGAGCAAAGGATGAGGCAAGACACTAGCAGAGTATTCTTTATGTAGATACATGGGAATGGAAATATCTAACTCCTTTAAGAAAATATAAATCCTTTATAGAGACAGAGCTGTTGGCTATGTTGACCTGTGAGAATGGAACTATGTTGAAATTTTGCATGTAGAAAACTAGCCATTTGTTCTCCTACAATGCATTCCCTTGCACATAATATCACCTTAGGTGGGCTCAAGAATTTATCCAAGTCACTTCTCATAAATTCACCAAAGGAAGATATTAAATATTGGCAGAGAACTTGTCTTTATAACTCAAAAATGCATGCCTTGACTTTCCCTCCAAGAATTGTGCCACTGTGTATGCACATACTTTAATTGAATGCAAACTAACGAGTGTCATTCTTCCATATAATATGCCCGCGCAACAAGAACCACTTGAAAAAGTGTGCTACATGAAGTCAGTGATAAAGAAACACATCATTATCCATCCCCGGGTCTGACATTTGCAGGTATCCTATTTGCAAGTCTATTGAACTTGGCCACATACTCCCTCATTTGTTCGTGAATCTCTTTCTTCATGGTAGAAAGTTGAGCTACTAATGTGTGTTCATTATCAGTAGTTTTGAATCTTATCTCAAATCTTTGTCTTATCATAGCCCAATATCTAATAGAGGCATTAGGAAGATGGTAAAACCACTCAGCAGTTGTGTCAGCAAGTGACTCAAAAAATAATCTAACAGACACATATTCATGTTGGACTCCAAGGATAGAGCATGGAGCAAAGAAAGCATTAATATGTTCTTTGGGAGTAACCTTGCCATCACCCCTAAACTTGGGTAGAATTTTACTCGATCCCCTAGGCAGGTCATGTAAGTTGGCACCAAGACTAAGTGGTCCAATAGCTGCACCCCATGGAATAGGTAGAGGTTGTGGATGAGCCATGTTAAAAGGAGGGAAATTTACATGCAAAGGCAAGACAGTACTGTGTAGGGTCAAACTTTGGCAAGATGAACTTGTGGCACCCCTTGTGGGTGAAAGGGAGGATGGTCTACTTAAAGATTTGACTCTTCTTGTGGGAAGGAAGGGAGCAAAATTCAAAGATTGGAGTAAATCAAAGTCAATATCAGATATACCCTTTTTCCTATCCCCTCGTGTATACCTTTTCATAGCCCATTTCTATAGGTATATTAATAAACAATTAAGTAGAGTTGCCAAACCACTTACTGGTTGTTGTGGGGGAGACCTGGTCTCACAAGAATCTGATTCCCTGGTCTGGCAGTGGGATTTCTTGGCCTATTATCAGGAACCCCTTGAATTTGTAGAGGCCTTTCTCTTCTTGGCATAGGAACAAATCCTCTTATAAAAATTATTTCCTGAGCGTTAGCAAAATGATGTGTGTTTTCTGCTATAATTTCACCAAGCTCTTCTTCCTCTTCTAGCACTTCGTCAACTTGGTGATACTGCTAATTAGTCCTTCTGGTTTGCCAAGCAATGAGTCATAGGCCAGGTCGTCATTGATCTCCTATCAGCCAATCAACTTTAGGCTGCAAAGTTGGCGCACGTCTTCCTCGAAGAACCATAAAGATCAACCAAGCAACTCACAAAGGTAGATAATTCAATACAACAAAATTTTCCCCAATAGAGTCACCAAAGATCTATTGGTTAACAGATTTGTCACCCAACTCTATATACTCACACTTGGACAAGTGACAAATGTAATCAATAGTTGAGCCTAATATATTGGTATTCTACACAGGCTCTCTGCTTATTTAACAAGGCGTAGCTGCCTTCGACAGATATTCTGAGGAATGGAAACTCAAGACTACTTTTAACCAGAATGCAAGATAAAGGCAGAGCTTTTAACCAGAAAGCAATAAAAGTAAGTCTACAACTCTAACACTAGAAGTTCACAGACTTCTAACTGCATAACATACATTGGTAATATCACACACATACACATAAATTTACCACCTTAAATAGAATATCAACAGATAGATTATTCAAAGTAGTGAGCAAGATTTACTAACATCCAACCACTAGAAGACATGAATACCATTAACATCAGTAAAAACACATTCAACCTAAGAAGAATATGCATTCAAATAATCATAACACAAAGTCCATGATCACCCAAATCTCCACTGTATTAATTGTATTGCATATATCACAGTAGCTGAAAACAAAATTAACTACCACCCTTTTCAGAAATAAAGTTTTACAAAACATCCATAATTCGACTAGCTATCTAGAATATATAGCTAAGCCAAACCATAACTATCTTGAAACCATAATGGCTTCTTAAAAAAGCTGATTAAAAGATGTTTAAACAATAATAATAATAAAGGGCCCTCTAGAGCCAATAGTTTTAGAGAAAGCATGCCACAACTTAAAGATATAAAATCAAAATTCAATTTAGGGCTTACAAGTCCCCATCACCATCATCCACCTCATCCATATCTTCATCTTCCCTCGATTGTTCACCTTCTCTAGTAACACTTTGCGCCACTTGGGGTACCTATGCTCATAACCTAGCTTTGTATGCTCTGAACTTATTGATAACATGTGTCAATGCCATGCCAGGTGGAGATCTAGTCATGTTGATACAACACTTCTTCTTCATGATAGCCCACTCGGATTCAGTCACCTTATGATACACCACATCAATGCCACCTCTACAACTGCTAATGTAGGCTACCAATTTAGAAAGTCTCCCTAATGACTCCCCTCTAATTGTATTGTAATTTACTATTTCCTCTATCACAACCTTTTTGAAATTCTATTTGATCACCTTAACATCCAACATTGTCAGATCCATTAGCTTCTACCTCTAAAGTAGAAAAATCCCTTTTAATCCTCATCATCTATTTGTAATAAACTACCACTGCTTTTCCCATTTCTTCTTCAGCTACAACAATAATACAAAGTTTCCATTCTAATGTATCAGCCCATATGGCAGTATCCAATTCTTTAGGATTAGCTATGATTTCTTCGACCATCAAGATAAAACGATCCATATTGGCTATTTCTTGCACTTCTTTAGAGGCTATACATAGGCTATGATGATCACTTTGAGTCTTATCAAAATCTAATATCAAAGATTCCCTCTTGGCATGTATGATACCAAACAACTTAACTACCTCCTCAACGAGAATAAGACCATCAAGAACAATCCTTTGAACCCATTGATCCATAGCCTTCCTCAGAGATAAAGCACTTTTGATTTGTTGGAGCAAATTTGGGTCAAAGGTGCAGAGGTTGACAACTGAGGATGTTTTAGTTGAGGGAGTTATTACTTCAGTAATTAAATTAGCATAGACGATAAGGAACTTACATGTGCAAGCAACTTTGAATTTTCCTCTTGTAATCCTTTCACTCTTTTAGAAATATTATCCATAGAATATTGGACATGATAAAAATCACCTTCGGTAGTTGAGGGCCCTAGATCCACTCGACTTACTCTGAAGTCTGATTCTATTATTTCATCCTCATTCTTTTCGACCAATGGATCTGTAATCTCTAAAAACTGGTTTCCCAAGGTGGCATCAGTCACTATTCTAGACATTCTCTTTACATGTTTGGGTTTTGGAACCATTTGCAACAAAATGGCAACAATATTGATGCCTTCATTAGTAGGAAGGGTGTATCTCTTCTTCTTCTGAATTGCCTTTTTCAACTAGTTTGGGATGGAGCTGAAGCATTAGCGGCATTGGGAGTAGCCATTACAGGTGTAGGATGAGGATTTTGCTCAGACATTTCTCCTTGTTGTAGGGAATTTGGTGGACTTAACAAAGAATGCAATAAATTATCTTCTCCAATTTGGGAGAAAATGAAAGAATCAGAATCACTCACATGATTACTAGACAGGGGCACATGGTCTGCTTTGAATGTTGAAGCAACCAATCTGGTATTTCTTTTTTTGTCTGAACGTCTTGCCCACAAGTGGTCTTCAACCTGCCAATTTCGTCAGGTGGACTTTCACTATTGCCATTTGATTGTGAACTAACTCTTTGGGGAGTCGGATCCAAACTAGATGATTTTCTATGTGAGGTGGCAACTTGAGATCTAGCTTGATTCTAAGAGGCTTAGTCTCTTGGTGTTGTTGAACCAGCACACTCCTTGACCTTGGCCTGTAACCACTTTTTTGTCCTTCTTAAAACATTAAATGAAAGCAACATAATATCAGTGACCTCCTTTTTAGACCACTTTATTGGAGGCAAAGGCTCTCTTAACACCATATCATATCCTTCACTCAACAAATTTGAAAAATAATCAATTATGTTAGGAGCTCGAATGTTCAACTTGAAGGCACAGACCTGATCAATAGTCAACCTCATCCACTTCCTTCTTTGAACTCTCTCATCAATACAATCCTCCCAAAAATCTTCAAGTTGAGGAAGGTGTGAGTAGGAACCATCTCCATGCATGTTTTCTTTTATGAAATTTTTACTGTCAAAAGATGCACGGGGAGAAAAACTATGAAGACTGAACTTAGACAACAACTTATCAACATTTTGAGCAAGATAATTACTTTTGCAGGAATAGAAAGATAGGGACAGAGGGAAAGAATACCCTTTCTTTTTCATTGCCTAGTACTTAACATTCACTATTGCCATTTGGCGGTATACTTCAAGCAACACCAAATAATCAGAAGGGTATCGAGGCAATTTTAATGGGGCATTTTCAAAACCCCCGATTCTCAAATATGAGAAGCGATCAAACTATGTATAAAAACTTCTAAATTTCATGATTAATGTAGATGCTTCTACAAAAAATCTTTTCTCCATTGAGCCATCAATTCTCTTAGCTAACAACATAGAAAAAGCATCATTCACATGTTTGAAATCTTTCATACCTTCATTCTTTTGCAACAAAGGAAAAATTTCATACACAGGCATACTTGTTGTAGACCTCCCTTAAGTCCTCAAAGTAGGCCAAGTAGCCTCTCTTTGAGCCAAGATGTAGACTAGCTGGGAGCACATGTGAAAGCTCACACTTTGTGTAAAATTTACTAGCTGCTCATGCAAACAATCATTAATGATCTTTAGCCAGTCAATTTGGTGGTCTCCACAAATCAACAAAATAAACCTACACATCTAGAATTCAAAAACATCTGACTCAAGACTTTGAACTACTCTGTTCAGCAGGGTTATCATATCTGAAATCTCTTCCTTGAAATGACTCCTTTTATAATTAGCAGGCAGTCGAGATTTACCAGTCTTTTCTTCTTCCAACTAGTGCTTTTCAATGCAAGTGCGACACCAGTCCTTCCTTTCATTGTAATAATTCTAGGCTGAAGATACAGAAACATCAACATTTTCTTCATGCTCTTCCAAATTTAGGGCCAAAGCAACAGATTCAAAATCCATTCTTACCACCACAACGCCGCTGGAGCTCTTTATCTCCTTGGAATCTGGGAAATATCCATTTACACATGCAACCATTAATTCAGGACAATGTACAACAAGCAGAAAACCACCAGCTTTACCCAAGTTGCTGCTGATAATTTTCTCTACCAAAGGATTTCTTTTCTCAGACCGCATTCTCCTCCAAAAATCATCTAAATCAATGTGGCCCAAATTCGTATTCCTCACTCCAGAAAGACTGTTCTCCATGATGGAAGCCACAGGGGTCCCTTGGAATTTAAACTTCATCTTTATGTGCTCTAGAAACCAGAAAGTGAGAGACTCAGAGATACATGTAGAGAGCAGAGGATGAGGCAAGACACTAGCAGAGAATTCTTTATGCAGATACATGGGAATGGAAATATATAACTCCTTCAAGAAAATATAAAGCCTTTATAGAGAGAGATGATGGCTATGCTGACCTATGAGAATGGAACTGTGTTAAAATTTCACACGTAGAAAAATAGCCATTTGTTCTCCTACAACGCATTCCCTTGTACATAATATCACCTTAGGCGGGCTCAAGAATTTATCCAAGTCACTTCTCATAAATTAACCAAAGGAAATTATTAAATATTGGCAGCGAACTTGTCTTTATAACTCATAAATGCATGCCCCGACTTTCCCTCTAAGAATTGCACCACTGTGTCTACACGTACTTAAAATTGAATGCAAAGTGACGAGTGTCATTCTTCCATAGAATAGGCTAGTGCAGCTAAAACCACTTGGGAAAGTGTGCTATGTGAAGTCGGTGAGTCAGGCAAAAGATGAACTTTTGAACTAGGAGTTGGAGATTCAGAACTTCAAAGAATCCCCGACCTCCTGACCACAAAGGAAAGTGGTGCAGGAGCACCCTCGAAAATCTAAAAGTTCCTATGCAGGGGCACCTCGTAAATCTAAAAGTTCCTCACATTTCAAGAAATGTTATGTCTATTTGTAAAGGCCTTCGAGCCATATGAAATACGTGTCAAAAAGGGTTAAAAATGTAATGTAACCGAACGGTTTGTTTTGTAAACGGTGGTCGGTGTTTGATTCACAACGTATTGTAACTGTCCTGTTAAGTGTCTTTAAATAGGTAGTTTGTGTTTGTTAGACAGGGAGGGGAGAGACAGAGTGAAAAGAAACTGTATGTACATTTTGAAATAGAAGGAATAGAAAGATTTCGTGTTTTCTAGTCTAATTGCAGTGGACCTCGTTTGGGGTCATTCCATTGGAGGATTTCTCTGAAATCAGTGGAATGGCCCCCCCTGATTTGTTAATTCATTTTATATTCTGCGCCAGTGTGTTCATTTATTTTCTGTTCAGTGTCCCGTGTTCTTAATTTTGGTTTCCATTTCTGTAGAAATGAGTTGTGTCTGTGGGTTGGTTGCAATGGTTATAGAGGAGGAATGGTGCATTTTGTGTATATACGGCATTTGCTTGGTGAATATGTTATTTATATCCTGCATTTGAGTGAGAGTCTGACTGTAGATGGCGGAAGATGCAAGTGTTTGCCGTTGAACCTCAGCGTTGAACCATCGCATTGAACCAGTTCATTGGTTCAATGGTTCACGGGTTCAAGGTCAAGGATGTATGTTAGAAGTCATCGGCAAAAGAAGGGTGCATCGGTGGAAGGATCTCAGGTTAGGCCGATAACATAGGTCTGGCCGACGAAGGAATTGGCATCCGAAACACCAGGTTGAACCTCGGCGTTGAACCACTGGATTGAACCGGTTCAACGGTTCAATGAAAAGGTTCATCGGCATGAGAATTGTGTCAGCTGAAAGAAAGGAAGGTGCACCGACAATGGGTGTCTTGCCAATGGGGGAAGGTTCACGCGAAGGGTTCAATACAATGGTTCAATGAGAGGTTCAGCTGATAGATAGGATGCTCATCGGAGTGAGAGTTGCGGGGTCTGGCCGATGGTAGGTTCGTCGAGGAGAAATATGGATCGGCGAAGGAGAATTTTAGCTTGACCGACGGTGGACTGTCTTGCCGATAGGCAAGAGTGGGTACACATCGGTGAGACAATTCAAAAGTCTTGCCGATATACTCTCAAGTGGCTATTTTGTGGGCTTTCAAGGATTCTTCAACCTGTTTTATATGTTCAACTGGTTTTCCTCTGCATTAGATTGGTATCAGAGCTCAGCGAAAGAACTGGGCTATTTGTGTATTGATTCTGTCACTGAATAGGTAGAAAAAGTTGTGGGTATTCTGTCACTGAATAGGCAGAAGAAGAATGAAGAGGAAGAGAGAAGCAAGAAGCTGAAAGAAAGAGTGTTAGAAAGGAATTTTGCTAACTTCCGGTTGCAGGTGCTGATTCACTCGCTACAGTGGGCAGATGAGAGATCTGTCATGGATCCATAGGAGATGGTTCAAGGGCCTGAGAAGGAGGTCCAGTGGGTGTCGCCAAAAGTCCTAGGGAGAGAGGCAAGAGAGGACTCCCAGGTGAGGGACAGAGGTGTTGGTGTAGCATGAAGGAGTGGATTTCAGTTGTTGCATTTCGGAGGCAGCCATTAATAGAAGGCACAGTTGCAGAGACATAGAAGAAGCAGCAGAGGCATCTAGTTAGCATTGAAGACATCGAGAAAGCCAAAAAGATATTGCAGGCTTTTCACTGGGCATTTCCATGGGACATGGAAATTTTTTAAGTCCGGGAGTATGGTGTAGGAGCACCCTCGAAAATCTAAAAGTTCCTATGCAGGGGCACCTCGTAAATCTAAAAGTTCCTCACATTTCAAGAAATGTTATGTCTGTTTGTAAAGGCCTTCGAGCCATATGAAATACGTGTCAAAAAGGGTTAAAAATGTAATGTAACCGAACAGTTTGTTTTGTAAACGGTGGTCGGTGTTTGATTCACCACGTATTGTAACTGTCCTGTTAAGTGTCTTTAAATAGGTAGTTCGTGTTTGTTAGATAGGGAGGGGAGAGACAGAGTGAAAAGAAATTGTATGTACATTCTGAAATAGAAGGAATAGAAAGATTTCATGTTTTCTGGTCTAATTGTAGTGGACCTTGTTTGGGGTCATTCCACTGGAGGATTTCTCTGAAATCAGTGGAATGGCCCCCCTCGATTTGTTAATTCATTTTATATTCTACGCCAGTGTTTTCATTTATTTTCTGTTCAGTGTCCCGTGTTCTTAAGTTTGGTTTCCATTTCTGTAGAAATGAGTTGTGTCTGTGGGTTGGTTGCAACGGTTATAGAGGAGGAATGGTGCATTTTGTGTATATACGGCATTTGCTTGGTGAATATGTTATTTATATCCTGCATTTGAGTGGGAGTCTGATTGTAGATGGTGGAAGATGCAAGTGTTCACCGTTGAACCTCAGCGTTGAACCATCGCATTGAACTAGTTCATTGGTTCAATGGTTCACGGGTTCAAGGTCAAGGATGTATGTTAGAAGTCATCGGCGAAAGAAGGGTGCATCGGTGGAAGGATCTCAGGTTAGGCCGATAACATAGGTCTAGCCGACAAAGGAATTGGCATCCAAAACATCAGGTTGAACCTTGGCGTTGAACCACCGGATTGAACCGGTTCAACGGTTCAATGAAAAGGTTCATCGGCATGAGAATTGTGTCGGCTGAAAGAAAGGAAGGTGCACCGACAATGGGTGTCTTGCCGATGGGGGAAGGTTCACACGAAGGGTTCAATACAATGGTTCAATGAGAGGTTCAGCCGACAGATAGGATGCTCATCGGAGTGAGAGTTGCGGGGTCTGGCCGATGGTAGGTTCGTCGAGGAGAAATATGGATCGGCGAAGGAGAATTTTAGCTTGACCGACGGTGGACTATCTTGCCGATAGGCAAGAGTGGGTACACATCGGTGAGACAATTCAAAAGTCTTGCCGATATACTCTCAAGTGGCTATTTTGTGGGCTTTCAAGGATTCTTCAACCTGTTTTATATGTTTAACTAGTTCTCCTCTGCATCAGAAAGACTTCACATGGGGATGCTATAAAATACTCAAAGCACGAGAACCCAAGACAAGTTGGTAAGTCGGGCAGTTCAAGAACTTGTGAACCCGCCAACTTCAGTTCAAAAATGTGAAAAATTACCGACTTGCTAAAATGACTAAGTGAACTTTGGCCTGAGATAAAGAACTAAGTGAAAACGACTGACAAAGAATGAAAGGAAAAACAAAGGATGAATTAGGATGCCTTTTTCAAAAAATGGGGGGCAACAACTAGCTCTAATTAGGGACAAGGACTCAAGAGGATGTAGAGAACCTAGGAAAAACATGGTGAACAAGCCTTATTCCAAGGGCAATAGAGTCACACCAAAAATGGAACCACACAAAAAAGTAGAAAAACCAGGGAAAGAAACTATAGTATAGGGCTTGACTCAAAAAAAAGACTTTACCAATTGCATAGTTTTAGATCTTGCTCATTGTAAGCAAGAGGTAGCGGTGTTCCATCAAGATAAGCCAATAGAAATGCATTGTCTGCCATAATTTCTTTGATCTTAAGGGGGCCTCTCCACAAAGAGTCAAATTTCTTATGTGCACCCTTTGGTTCTCTTCTCCTATCCCACCAAAGCACAGTCTCCCACAACAAAACTCCTTTGTTTAGCCCTTTTATCAAAAATCCTTTTTAGAGTCTACTGGTGTTTAGCAATTCTATCTATGGTGACTTCTCTCTGTTCTTCTAGATAGTTTAAATAGCATATCCTCTTCTCTAGTGTTGACTGAAACTATTCATCTTCAATTGCCTTCTGCAGATTCAATGTAAACAGTTCCAAGGGAATAGGAATTGCACTATCAATACCATAAATAAGCTGGAAATGAGACATACCAATCACCCTTTTATATGTTATCCTATCAGCCCAAAGAGCATCATACAAATTTTTATGACATCCCCTCTGATTTTCTTCGACCATATTTTTGACAATAGAGATGAGGTTTTTGTTACTAGATTTTGTTTGCACGTTGCCTTGTGGGTAATAATCTGATGAATGGGCTAGGCTAATACCAAAATCATAATAGAAGAGAATAATTTTGGCAAAGGAAAAAATTGAAGCATTATCAGTCACCAGCTTCTTAGGCAGACCAAACCTGACTAAAATGTTCTCCTTAAGGAAAGCACAAACAACTTCAGAAGTGGTACTCCTCACTGGGATAGCTTAATCTACCCACTTGGTAAAATAATCTGTTGCGGTCAAGATGTGAGTATGTCCAGCACTAGAATTTGTATTAATTGGTCCAATGAAGTCTAAATCCCATTACTAGAATGGTTCATCTATAATCACTGGCCTCAAAGGTAGGGCAACTAACTGAGGCCTACCTATAAACCTTGAAAATTTCTCCCATTTCTATACCCAATCATAGGCATCCTTAAACATACCGGGCCAGTAAAAGCATTGCCTCAATATCTTGAAGGCTGTCACTGATGTAGAATAGTATCCCCCACAAGATTCATTATGAAAATCTTCCAGTAATCTCTTTTATTGCTTCTTGTCTACACACCTTAGAAATGTCCCATCTACTCCTCTTTTGTATAGATTACCTTCCCAGATAACATACTTGTGTGCTTTAAGTTTCAGGTTTATCTTTTCTTTTGCAGAGAGATGAGATGGATAATCACCATAAGTTAAGAAATAAGAAACATTGGAGAACCATTCATCAGTATTGCTAGTGAAAAGAACCAAGGGCAATTCTTCTTTACCTTCAACCTCATTTTCAGCAATCATCTTACACAATCCTCTATGTCTGACTAGATTAGTGGGCTTAATTTCAATAGCATACTCCTAAACTTTAGCTATCCAAGCTCCCCTATTGTTACATCCAATCTCTTGTTGAGTGAGTATACTTTTCACAGCTGATTCTGGGACATATACCAAAACATGTGAATGCAAGATATAAAATCTAAAACTCTTCAAAGCTTTCACTACTGTATATGCATGTTTCTCTAAATCAGAGTATTTAAGCTCATATTTCTTTAATGGCACACTCATTAAAGCAATGGGAGCTTCAATTCCATGTTTGTTCTTCTATAACAAGATGGCTGATAGAGTATGTTTAGAGGCATAACAACAAATAATAAAATCCTTCTAAAAATTAGGATGCACAAGTGTGGGTGCATTTGCAATGGATCTTTTTATGTCTTCAAATGCTTGCTTCCCCTTGGTGCTTCACTTGAAAATAGGATGATTCCTCAAGATTTCTGCAATGTGCCTTGTTAGTTAAGCAAAGTTAGGGACAAACCTTAGAAAATTTACCCGATTGAAAAAGGACCTGGTATTGTTTTTGGTTGTGGGTAAACTCAACAGTTGAATCACCCTGACCCTCTCTAGATCAATTTTTATCCCATCCTTTGATACAATATGCCCTAATAGTTTTCCTTTAGTGATTGCAAAGATTGACTTCTTAGGGTTCAAAGAAATACCATTTTCTCTGCAACATTGCAAAATTTACTTCCAAGTCATGCAAGTGATTATCTCTTTTCTTAGAGAAAACTGTTAAGTCATCAAGATATACTACTATGATTTTGTTCTTCAAGTCACTAAAGGTTAGGTCCATTGCTCTCTGAAATGTGGCCCCAGCATTAATGAGATCGAAAGACATCCTACTATATGCAAAGACACCAATAGGAGCAGTAAAAGTTGTCTTCTGCTGATCTTCTCGAGCCACCTTATCTGGTTGTATCCTAAAAATCCATCAAGCATAGATATCATCTCCGAACCAGATATAGTTTGTAGAATGTGATCCATTACTAGTAAGGGATAATTATCTTTTAGAGAGGTTTGATTTAAATTCCTAAAAGTAACACAAATCCGAATCTCCCCATTCTTCTTCCTAATAGGTACAATATTTGCCACCCAAGTTGAATTGTGAATAGGGTAGATGATCATAGCTTTAAGCATGTTGCCATTTTCATTGAAAATGGCTTCAACTATTTTCAGATTATAAGTTCTCTACTTTTGTCTAAAGGGTATGTTGCTAGGTTTCAAGGGAATATGATGCTACATTTCTCCATTCCTAAATTTCTTAAGATCAGCATAACACCATGCAAAAACATCCTTGTATCTAATAAGCAGAGAAATCAAATGTTCTGTTTCTTCTTTGGAACAACATTTACCAATGCACACAATCTTAGGATCAGCTTCAGTGCTGATATTCACCCTATCATAATTGGCCGAAGTTGTGATGGAAAATTTATTCTTCTTCTTAAGGTATTGATCATGCTGATTAAAATGATCTTCAAGAGAGACAAGTCCCTTAGGAATCTTATTTCCTTTCAATTGCACAACTCCTAAATTCAAGTCATCAAGGGATTTTATTTCTCCTTCCAAAACATCATTACTTTCATCACTACTACCTTTAAAGAATATACTGGCAAAAATTTAGCTTTTTTAAGAAACAAAATAATTTGCTGATCAGAATTAAAAACTTGCCAATGATTAACATTATTAGGAACACTCGCTTGTATACCACTTCAATCCTATATGCTTTATCCTTAAAAGCTGGGTGTGGTAGGAGAAGGGATGTTAAACAACTAATGAATTGGCCCTAGAGTTTTGTTCTTTGTGTACTGCTTCTATGGAAAAAGTATCAAAATCTTCAATACAGTCCCATACCCTATTCCGATAATGCCTTAGTATGCCATTTTTAATTGTGTACAATTTTCTCACCTACTTAACAATTAGTTCAACATCTCCCTTAACCTTCAACTACTTCACACCTTTTTCTTTGGCTAACTCTAGACCCAATAACAAGGCCTCATATACAGCGGTGTTATTCATGTTCTCAAATTCCAATTTAAAAGCGAAAGGGAAAGTATAACCATCAAGTGAAATCAGAACAACTCCTGCCCTAGACCCTAGGGTAGAACAACTGCCATCAAATTCTAGAGTCCACAACTCATCAATTAGGTCAGGACTGATTAGGCTTATATCTTCATTTCCCGTAGATGTGCACATATAAGTGCCTAGTCCAGTTTCTACAAACAAAATGTTTGCTCTAGGGTCTCCAGATTTAATCTCAATGAACTTGGCTTTAGGTTTAGGATTAAGATGGACTTTCTTCCCATCTACAGGTATTAGGGCATGTGATCAATCCATTTGAATTTCTCCACCTAGGTCTTTACAAAAACTACGACTTAAGAGCATCCCATAACTGGCAGGTATGTCTGCCACAAGGATGGTTAGTTTCAGTCTTTTCTTCAGGAAGGTGGCAAAGGCAGTTTGAGCATCTTAAATCTAACCTAGGATAGGTACTAGAGAGCCATCCATTGAAAATCATTTGCCATGTGAGGGCGTATAAGACAAGCCTAAGTATTTAGCAACTTGAGCAGGCATACACTAGTAGAAATATGGCAAATAAATGACCAGGTGACTAAAACTTTTTGCAACACAACTATAAATGACTAATTTGGTCATCGGGCAAAAAAAACAACTAAAGTGGATAATTAAAAAAAATATTTTGAATTGAGGGAGTGGGTTGTATTATAATATAATATAATAATAATATATTATATTACAATACAATATAATATAATATAATATAATATAATATAATAATAATATATTATATTACAATATAATATAATATAATATATTATAATATAATATAATATATTATAATATAATATAATATTATATAATATAAGGGTATGTGCAAGAAGATGGGGGGCCAAAAAGTGGCCAAATTAATTTTAAAAAAATTAAGTCATAATGCGAGCGCATTATAACGCGCTCGCGTTATGACTTACTATAAATTTAAAAAAAAGCAGTCCAATTTCATTTCTTTCTATTTTCTCCTCTGCCCACGGCTTCCAAACCCTCAAAAGCGCGCTCGCGTTTTGCAAAACACCAATCAACACAAATGCTTATCAATTCATCGCCAAAATGCCACCCTGACGTTGAGCATGCCAAAGGGGTGAGTTATCTTTGTTTTTTTGTTTGAATTTGTTTCTAAATAGGTAGGTTTTTGTTGATTTTTGATGTATATTTCATTATTTGTCAGGAAATGTTAATGCACCTCCTCCTCCTCCTCCTCAAAATCCACAAAATCCTAAGGAGGAAATACCTACAGAACAACAACCTCCTCCATTCATTCCTCGACATGCCCCTGGAACACAAGAAAATATAATGGGGCAAATTGAAAACAACAAAAGGAAATTGAAGATATAATTGCAAGGTTGAAAGATCCTTCCACTTCAACCTTGCATAGGTCCACGCTTGCCGAATCTCTTGAGTCTATGTTATCAAATGTAGATTCAATTAGCAAGCAAATAACTAGTTGGATGGATAAAAAGAGAGAGTTTAGAGATTACTATGCAGACAAATTGTCATACCAAGATATCAAAAAATTACAAATTACAAAATTAGACTTGTGTTCAATTTTTACAAACCCACAAACAAATCAACCTCCACCCATTACATACAAGAGGTTCCCTATCCATTGGTGCAACAACCAAGCGATAAAGGACAATTTCAGGCAGAGGTGGTGGATGGTTTTTTGACCATCCTCCATGCAATAATAATGAGGTCCCGCAATACTTTTTGAGGAAACTCTACTGCGAGTTTGTCCTCAATAAAGTGCCAAACTATTTTGACATGCGGGACTTCCAGGGTAGAGGTGGGGGGTCAGCACAAGATAGACCAGGGGCATGTCTTGACCCACAGTGGGTAGTGAGATGTGTAATCAACAGACCAGCCCACGAGCATGTTTCTATCCCTTCCATTGTGAAGGAGAGTGTTGAGGTTGATACACTTCAGTTGATTAGTGCCTTGACCCAGAGCATCATAGAGCATGTCGGTCCTGCAACACAGAGTGGGTTGGGAGATAGTGCGAGGAGTAGGGTCCCACCCCATACTTGCCAGGCTTGCAGGTCAACCTATGGTTATGACCCCATGGACAGTCAGGACGTAGGTGCACAGGCTACATCTGCAGATGATGATGACAGATACCCTCCTGAGTGACACTTTCAGCCTTGATACTCAGGTAAATATTAGCAAGTTTATTGAATTTAATTTATTAAATTTCATTTTTGAAATACAAGATTAACTAATTTAAATTGATGATTTTAATGAAATTTCAGGGTCATAGCGTCGATGCAGTTTTTAGTGGTTCTCCACCTGTATTTTTCACTAGATCATCTACTGTCGAGGTATGTAACTAGTAAACGATTATAAATATTACATGTGAATAGCATCGTTATATGAATGGTATTCTAATATCTAATTTTGGATGTTGAATAGGTTAATACTGTAGATTTCATGGCAACACCTGCTAGCGGTGGTGGACTTCAAAGTATTATGGAGGTAATAAAATAAATAGTTTAATGAATGAATTGTACTTACTAAATTTTTGTATGTGATTTGTGTGCTTTATTGTGTGTACTTCCATGTTTAGATGAACGTGTGTGTATGTTAGGAGCCATGATTTGCATCACTATTATAGTTTTTGTAATTGAATAATGTTGTTTTATTTCCAGATGATGTAGGCTGCAGAGACACCTCCCATGTTCATAGGGCAATGGAGTAGGGTGTGGCCTCTGCGATTCATAGCTCCATGGCATTGACAGGGGTATGAGGCAGATTAGTAAATTTTAATTTACATTCATTGTTATAGTTGTCTATTTTTGAAAAATCAAAAGATTATTGATTTGAAGTTTAATTTCTATCTGGATGGTTTCTATAGGACATGACATCACCAGGGCCTATTCCTGCTACTGAGGCAAGCAAGGAGACAGATTATATGTTAGTAGTAAGTGATTATTTTGTTAAATGTTTCATTTTTTATAACATGTAATTTCTATATATTAATGTCTATACTTTTTATTGTAACAGGTAAAGATGCAGGAAGACCTAAATAGGAGGAATAGCCCTCGGGTTCGTAGTAGACCACCCACATGCGCGTCTCCATCCCCTAGAAGATCAAAGGCTACTCGTGATTTATTCTCTTCACCAGCCAGAGGGGAATGACTTTTTATTGTGTTCCTTTGTTGTATGCCTATATGGCATTTGTGGACATATATTTTGTATTGTACATAGTTGACATTGTATGCCTATATGGCATTCTTGTAAGCCTATATGGCTATTTTGTATATATGTTATACTTATATCGACAGATATTGATGTATGCCTATATGGATATTTGGTTAATACAAATCTTTTTTATTGATGGCGTCCATACTTGCATTATAAATCCACATTTGAATGGATATTTGTAGATGGCTACTTCAAATATTTAAAGTCCGATGTATTACATAGGATCTTTGTTGATCCAATAAGCTAGCTATTGTTATTCAAGTATCACCTAAACTTCATTTTGGAACTAAAAGATAAAAGTTGTATTTAAAAAAAAAATGAATCATCATGTTGAACAGAAAATATTAATATTCTTTATGAGTAGCATAGAATGTCAACTATATGCAATACAAAAAAATGAATCATTATGTTATTCTTTATGTTTGAGATCCTAAAAATGACTAAGTCTAGTAGCCTGATATCCTGAAACACTAGGATGAATATCCAAGTCATTAGGATGATTGCGCCTTGAGAAAAAGTCATTAAGATGAGCACTTAAAGGAGACTTTCTTAAACATTCAAACATTGAACAACAAGCATGAAGGGTTAAGGCGCAATTTGCAACTCATAAAGCCTCAAAAGGGCATCCAACTTAGAGAGAGCATTCATTTAAGACAAGGCACCCATTGACACCTATTCCACCATAAAAGTGCACCTAAGGTGGAAGGAGAACAAGCCTCTGGTAAGTGAAGCGCACCTATTGTCTAAACCACTTCATTATGGCACCCTAGCATGAGGAGGAGTATATAAGTCAATAGGAAATGGTGCCTATAATGCAAATGAAGGACTAAGTGGCATTTTCAATAAGCATCAATTCACCTTGAGCTTTCAATAAATACATCAAATTGAGCCCCATAAGCCTAGGCACCCTTTGCCTGCAAAAGAACCTTGTATCGACATCAAGAGTTGGTCGTATCAGCGTATCGGCAGACCTTGGTTAGGCTTCGCTGATAGTGGTCTGTCTTGCCAACGAGTGTGGTTTGAAGTCAAAGACATTGGTGTATCATAAGATAATCCCATCTGTGCATCGGAAGAGCAGTTGAGAGATTCGCTGATGAAGGGGATCACACTGACAGTCAAAATCCATCGGTGTATCAGCCCAACGAGATTAGAGTTCACCGATGTTTGGAGTCTCACCGACAGGTGTGGTTCGAAGGTTGTATTCGTGAGATCGATGTGTCGGCAGAAGAGTTTTTGAGTGTGCCGATGGTATTAAGTCCTACCGATAGGTGAGGGACTTAGAGTCTCGTATCGAAGTGACAAAGACATCGGTGTGAAAGGATATAAAGTCATAGATAGTGGTCTATCTGACCAATAAGAGTCAATGATGGGATGTTTGTTAGAAGTGAAATCAAACGAAATCATGGTGGCATCGGCCTATCGGCCGATAAAATTTTAAGCTCGCCGATGGTATGTTGTCTTGCCAATAGTGAGTTTGAAGGTTCAAAAGTTGATAATTCTATGCTTCCATTATTTTTAAACAAGTCAATAATACAGTGAAATACAGAGTATCTAACCCTCTCTTGAGCAATCTACCTCCTAGGTGCTCAACATTGAGGAAAAACTTCATAAAAATGCCTATCTCTTTCTTGGCAAGTTTTATTATTTTGATGGTTCTAACTCATATCTAGAGAACTTCTCACCAAGGCGCCAAAATAAGTTAAACCCAACTAAAGCAAGAAAATGCACCTAAGATGATTTCAATCAATTGGACTAGGCATCAATTTAGTGTTATTTTGACTCATACACCCTTAAGGCACTAAAGTATCATTCCTTCAATCAATCTAGTTTCCATGTTCCCATGTGTGATGTTCCAAGAAGGAGATAGCACCTAGAAATTCTAATGATTCCAAACACTTACCAATAGTCTCAAAAGATCCTATTATCCCTTAAGCGCTCAATCCTCTGATTTATCAAGGCACTCAATCCTCTTCGAGGTGCTCAAACTCATTCAAGGCGCTATCCTTTACTACTTCCCACTTCAAACAGTCTAGGGTGCTCATAATTACTCCCATCACCAATCTTCCTCCTCTAAGCGCATTTGAGGACTTCTTCTTTATGCTAGGGCGCTAATATGAAAGTAACAACTCAAGGCGCTATATGAAAGCTTGATCTTGGAAAGGCGCCTAAACTCATAATGTGAGTTATTTTATCAAATTTTCAATTTTAAGGTCTTTTGGCAACTCCTCTACCAAGGCACCATTTGATGAGGTGTTTGAAGCTTGATTTTCCCCTTAGGTGCACAAACTTGATGTTCTTGACCCTACAATGCGCCTTGAGTCCCTAAGCTCTTACACTTATCATCTCTTATGCTACTTAGTTTCATTTCTCTCATAAAGGCATTTTGAGGAGTATTACTTTTTAAACTCAATCTCTGGAACTAAGGCGCTCAAGGGTGAGTAAATGTCCAATCTTCCAAGGCGCTCATCAAGGTATAAAACAACACACAAAGGCACAAAGATTACTCCACTCAACCTCAATGCGTGCCTTAATCATTCCTTCCTCTATGCGCCCACTGTCAGGATCAGGTCATCAAGGAGCTCTAAAACTCAAACACCACTGACCTCATCATCCTGACTTAATACACTGCCTCCTTCTGACAATTTTTGGGGCAGTAGAAAACCTTTCACCACGAGCAAATGCCTCAGAGATATAAAAAATTGAGAGAGGTTATTGTAGAGGCACTCTACGTGATCACGTTGCCTCAGATGGAATGTTTTTAAGTGACATGGTTTTCGAGTAACATCTTGTCAAAGATTGCTGCCTTTTTGCACTTTGGACTCTTCAGGGATATCGTGGGTACAATGTAGCTCGGACTGTTTCGACATGTTTGAGTGAAAAAAAGGACCATGCCTAGCGTAAATGTACCCATCTGGACGCGTTGGAATAGTCATTTTGGTCGCATCAGGAGCAGGACGAAAGTTACACCCCTTTGCAACTTTACACTGCCTCCTTCTGACGATTTTTGGGGCAGCAGAAAACCTTTCACCACGGGCAAATGCCTCAGAGATATAAAAAACTGAGAGAAGTTATTGTAGAGGCACTTTACCTGATCACGTTTCCTTAGATAGAATGTTTGTAAGTGACACAGTTTTTGAGTAACATCTTGTCAAAGATTGCTACCTTTTTGCACTTTGGACTCTTCAGGGATATCGTGGGTACAATGTAGCTCGGACTGTTTCGACATGTTTGGGTGAAAAAAAGGACCATGCCTAGTGTAAATGTACCCATCCAGATGCGTTGGAATAGTTAGTTTGGTCTCATCAGGAGCAGGATGAAAGTTACACCCCTTTGCAACTTTACACTGCCTCCTTCTGACGATTTTTGGGGCAACAGAAAACCTTTCACCACAGGCAAATGCCTCAGAGATATAAAAAACTGAGAGAGGTTATTGTGGAGGCACTTTACATGATTGCGTTTCCTTAGATAGAATGTTTGTAAGTGACACGGTTTTTGAGTAACATCTCGTCAAAGATTGCTGCCTTTTTGCACTTTGGACTCTTCAGGGATATCGTGGGTACAATGTAGCTCGGACTGTTTTGACATGTTTGGGTGAAAAAAAGGACCATACCTAGCGTAAATATACCCATCTGGACACGTTGGAATAGTCAATTTGGTTGCATCAGGAGCAGGACGAAAGTTACACCCCTTTGCAACTTTACACTGCCTCCTTTTGATGATTTTTGGGGCAGCAGAAAACCTTTCACCATGGGCAAATACCTCAGAGATATAAAAAACTGAGAGAGGTTATTGTAGAGGCACTTTACATGATCGCGTTACCTCAAACAAAATATTTTTAAGTGACACGATTTTTGAGTAACATCTCGTCAAAGATTGCTACCTTTTTGTACTTTGGACTCTTCAGGGATATCGTGGGTACAATGTAGCTTGGACTGTTTCGAAATGTTTGGGTGAAAAACAGGACCATGCCTAGTGTAAATGTACCCATTCAAACGCATTGGAACAGTCGGTTTGGTTGCATCAGGAGCAGGATGAAAGTTACACCCCTTTGTAACTTTACACTGCCTCCTTCTGACGATTTTTGGGGCAGCAGAAAACCTTTCACCACGGGCAAATGCCTCAGAGATATAAAAAACTGAGAGAGGTTATTGTAGAGACACTCTACCTGATCGCGTTGCCTTAGACAAAATGTTTGTAAGTGACACAATTTTTGAGTAACATCTCATCAAAGATTGCTGCCTTTTTGCACTTTGGACTCTTTAGGGATATCGTGGGTACAATGTAGCTTGGACTGTTTCGACATGTTTGGGTGAAAAAAAGGACCATGTCTAGCGTAAATGTACCCATCCAGATGTGTTGGAATAGTTAGTTTCATCGCATCAGGAGCAGGATGAAAGTTACACCCCTTTGCAACTTTACACTGCCTCCTTCTGACGATTTTTGGGGCAGCAAAAAACCTTTCACCACGGGCAAATGCCTCAGAGATATAAAAAACCAAGAGAGGTTATTGTAGAGGCACTTTATGTGATCGCGTTGCCTCAGACAGAATGTTTGTAAGTGACACAGTTTTTAAGTAACATCTCATCAAAGACTGTGGCCTTTTTGCACTTTGGACTCTTCAGGGATATCGTCGGTACAATGTAGCTCAGACTGTTTCAACATGTTTTGGTGAAAAACAGGACCATGCCTAGCGTAAATGTACCCATTCAAACATGTTGGAATAGTTAGTTTGGTCACATCATGAGCAGGACACCAAAAATGCAAAAGTTGCTTTGTGCAACTTGACAACATTGACACTTTTTTGCAACATGACTCAAAGACTCAAACTGACCCCAAATGAGTCAAAGTGACTTAAAATCACCTTGATTTTGGTGCCCAATGTACATTATAGAGGTCGAGGTGCTCCTTATCATTCAAACATCTTAGATGAGCGCACAGGAAAGGAAAAAGCTCTAAGTTTCATCATCATGGCTCAAACCTTAGCATGGAGTCCTAAGGCACATTTCATGTCTCCTTTCATCCATTTTGGCGCCCTTATGTAGATTTTTTAACTTGATTTGGCACCCTGTATGTGAAGGAAGATCTAAAGGTGTGAAAGTGGATGTCGTATTGCAAGAGTTTGGATCATCAAAATTGAAAGAAATAAGTCTATTAAGCTTGGGTGCCCTTGGTCTTCTTTTCATTCATTATGAGCGACTTGGGAGAATGGTATATAGGTCATCATCATGATTGGGTGCCCTGGATCCAAAGTGTTGGAGAGATCATCAAATGGTGTCTAGAGGAAGTAGGGTGAGTTATGAGTTTGGTCGCATCAGGAGCAGGACACCAAAAATGCATAACATGATGATGTAAAAATGTGTACATATGTGTAAAAATGCTGGAGGAAATTAAAAAAAGACAAACCTTACAAATTAATGTGCATACTTACAACTCAATGTAACATGACTTTAAAAAATCAATGTGAATACTTACAAATTAATCCAATGAACCATCCGGGTCTGCTCTACTCTTTATTGTGTCAAGTATTGCTTCATGGTCAGGCTCACGCACCTTCCACAATATTTTGTTCAAAGGTCTACCCCGATACTTTATCAAATGAACATTGGATGCCATGACAAGGTTCGAGTAATGAAGAATCTTTCGATGTGTGTCAAAGTCCTAAAATAGCCAAATATTAACACTCTTATGTGGGTACCTTCTAAGCCATGTTCCAGTAATAACCACTGAGCCTATAGGGTATTCGATGTTTTCTCCATCTGTAACAGGGGCCTCCAATTTCTTTTTGGCCTCAACACAATGACATAAGTAATAATCTGTTCCCTCTTCATTATCTTCATCTGCAATAACTACATATACGTGCCCTACATTGATATGTGTAGCAAATTAGATGAAATTAGTCAACATTACAAAAACACTACAAAGTAAGATGACATTACCTGGTTGAACTAGATGAAATTAGATGCATATACATGCCCTATATTACCTGGTTGAACTAAATCTGATATGTGGTCAAAGTCAACTGATGATTCCATCTGTGTTAGTTCCAGTGCCGTTGGGGGTCGATATGTGTCAAGTGGGCTAAGATAACTTAACTGCCATTCGTCAACCCACTCCTTTGACTCGCACTCATCCTAGACTTGAATTGTATAGGAAGAACAAAAGCATGACATCTTTCATGTATGGATACTCCATGAACCTGCAATTGAGCTTCTGAAAGAGTGCATCTCATTTGATCCTGTCAGTGTACAACAATCCTCATATGGTGCAATGTTAGTATCATCTATCAACCAAAAAAATCTATGAACTAAAGACTTACCTTCATTACCTAGACCCATGGAAGCATTACACCACTCGATAATCAATTTTGCATCTGTCAACTTTGCATTATCTTTATACTTTAACTCTTCTCGTGCTATGACTCTTTTGATACATGCTCCTGCACCATCATGCTCCACCTTTCCATGCCCAGCCTCACAAAAGTTCCACATATGTTGAATACCTATAAAATTATGCCTCCTACTCAGCCAATAGAAATTCCACGAGTTCTTGAATTGTGACACATAGTTATCCGACCATATGATATGCTGATTGAACGATATGCCCCTTCTAGCCAAATCATTGTAGAACACCTAAAAGCAACCTTGCACGAACTCTGTAGAATGCATGCGATCATCACTAATATAGAAATTATACTCCCTTATGATCTTTCTGTCATCATCTGTACTATCATTCACATGAATGAATGCGATGTGCACAAATATAGAAACCTATGTGGAGTTGTAATATTGTGATTACACCTCACGCTATGGCTGTAGACTGTAGTTCTCTGCAAAGCTGACGACTGAAACAATGCTACCAACCAGAAATGTGTCCTTGCATAACTTGAATTGCAAGTCCAACCATCAAGCTCTATGGGCATGTCTTGCATACTCATACACTATGCTGTCATGAAACATAGGCATAAACTGATACACTGGAATCTTTTCAATAACTAATTCACACCTCTTTGCTTCTTTACCATCTTTTGTATTGTATGCCACTATTTTATACTTGCCAAACTCTACTAGTTCATTTCCAACTGCATGTGTTATTTCCATATGTTCACATATTGGCAAATGTTGCAAGCCACCGTAACGATCACATGTGACATCCAAGCATAATTTCTTGTAGAATATTTGACCTTCCTCTCTTTCACATAAAATTCTTGATATGAAGTCTCTTGAAGATGTTGGTGGGGTACATATGGCACAACCCTGCAAATCATTGTTAGTATGCATATCTAAACATATAGACCTATAAGCATCAAAATGGTTAGAAAATTCAATATGTAATCTACAACAACAAGTAGTGCGTGTGTGATTTATCTTAACATAGAAAGGTTTTAGCAATTCAAAATATCTTTGACAAATTTTAATTTGAGGATACTTCTCTAGAAATTTACCATAAAACTGTGTTTGAGTCTCATCCAAAAAATGCTTTGGATGTGGCTCGCGGTTCTGATTACCGATTCTCCTTCTTACCACATCTCTTTGATTCGAAGATACCCTTGTGTAATTCTTCCAAAAGTCTTCAATTAGTGATCTCAATGCTTCAACAATTGGTTTATCTTTTCGTGGTAGTCTCCCCGAGAATGCCCATAATTCATTGGCATTAGTGTCCTTAATTCTTTGGCGTCTTCAAACGGCTCTTGATAAAGTTTTCCTATTAATTCTCAATTCTTGACTTGTCTTTCTAATGAGACGAGCTTTCCTCGTTTGACTACTTACTATAGTCAATGTAAACACATGCCGTGTTGCATTACTATCTTTTGTGTGTGAGGTGTTACCCACACTCTCATACACACTCATTAGATTCTTGACAATAGATTTTTCACTTGAAGCCTCTGATGTTCTCAACCCAAGAATCTTCATGATAGACCTACACTTTATACTTCGCATCATTTCAACGAATAGTTGACATCTTGCAGTCTCATTTAACTTTTCAAAAAACAATCTCTAAATCTTATTAGCTTACAAGTGCGTTTTGGAATCTTACCTTCCATTGGCTGCAAAATATTCTCATCAATATCAATCAAATACTTTGGCTTTCTATGCAAAATTCTAGGTGGTGTCAAGTTAGGTAAATTCATCTCAACATTAGGAATTTCATCAATATTTAAATGAGATGGGTTAGATGGCATACCTTCGATCGAAGATGGAATAGATGACATACCTTGAGGTTGAGGTGGGAACGATGGCATACCTCCTTCATCACATGTGAGTGATGATGTACTTTCAACTTGAGATGCGGTAGATGGTGTCCCTACATGTTGACTTGCGGTAGAGGACGTGTCTCCAACTTTGGTATTCAAATCCCTCGTACCACGAAGTTTTTGCATTCATTCTCTTTGTGCCGCCAATACCATATCTCTTTGTGATGGTTGTGGTTCCTCTTCAATTGGTATGTCTTCATTTATCATGTCCAATTTCCTCTTCTCACGAAGTTCCCTCATAGCCACTGCTTTCTTTGCATTCTTAGCTTCTATCTCTTCCTGTGTTGGTTTAATTCTTGATCGTTTCCTCGGCATGATGGAGAATTTGTCTGTAGCATGATAAAGAGACCAATATTAGTTCCTAAGAAATGAATACAAGATAATAGTGGGATTGTATTTTTTTTATGTTGTAAGGATTTATTCTTGTATAGTTTGACATCATGGTATGTTAAGGTTTGTTTATTAGACATAATTATTAAAGAGCCCAAGTGTAGAAAATATACATGGCATCATGTGAGATTGTAGGCTACTTTCTTGATTGGGAATGTGTCTATTTTAAACATGTATGATAAAGCATGATAAAGTAATTCAATCCAAAATAAGGAAAATGTAAAGAACATGCATGTAAAGACTTGACATACCTAAAAAATGAAGATTTGAATGGAGAGAGTACCCAATTATGTTGTGTTTTTATCTTCTTGCATCAAACTCCTCAACAATTTGAGTTTTTCACCACTTGCTTCCTTTTCAATGTTAAATTGAATAACACTCAAATATCATTACTAACAACAATACTATTAACCAATCTATAATGTTAAATTCTTAAAATTGAATCACAATTAACATTGCAACACTACAAAAATTGAAACTTGAATAGATATATATCAAACTTGGTGTGAAAACTATGTTATTTCCTCCTTCTCAAGTTGGAAAAGTAGAAAAGGTGGTGGAAAGATCATGCAAAGGTGGTACAATGTGTCAAATGTGTATGTGAACCTCCCAACAGTATGAAAGCACTTCTTTTTTGTCGGAGCACGCGCAGAATTAGTAAGAAAATAGAGTATGTGGGCCTGGGTCATGGGGGTAACCACTTTTTTACCATTTCAATAGCAAGACAAAATGCGAGCGCATTATAACGCGCTCGCACTATAACACGCTCGTGTTTTGTCCTGCTATAGATTCATCACATCCTTTGCATTGGTCACATCTCTTTCTTGCAAGAGCTTGCCAGATGCTCCGCCATATGATAGGCATAACAATGAAGGGGCAAGCCCTCATAATCAAGTTCTTGATAGAAAATGCCCTCAACCCTCAATGTCAAACCCTAATCCCTCAACCCTTGACTCTAATCCCTCGACCCTCAACCCTATCCCTAAACCCTCAACCCTCAACATCAAATCCTAATCCCTCAACCCTTCACTCTAATCCCTCAACCCTAAACCCTATACCTAAACCCTCAACACTATACCTTAAACCCTAATCCCTCAACCCTAATCCTAAACCTTGTCCCTATCCTTGTCCCTAAACCCTAATCCCTCAACCCTCAACCCTAATCCATCATCCGTCATCCCTCAACTCTAATCCCTCATCCCTAAACCCTAAACACTATCCCTATTCCTAGACCCTCAACAGGCTCGATACTATACCTTAAACCCTAATCCCTCTACCCTTGACACTCTTATTTAACCCTAATCCCTTGACCATTAACCCTATCCCTCAACCTCAACCCTCAACCCTAAACCCTAAATACTATCCCTATTCCTAAACCCTCAACAGACTCGATACTATACCTTAAACCCTAATCCCTTATCCCTAAACCCTCCAACCCTATCCCTAATCCTTACACCCTCCACACTCTACTTTAACCCTAATCCCTTGAACCTCAACCCTATCCCTAATCCCTTGAACCTCAACCCTATCCCTAAACCCTTAACCCTCGAACCTCAACCTTCAACCCTCGACTTCAAACCCTAATCCCTCAACCCTTAACTCTGATCCCTCATCTCTCAACCCTAACCCTAAACCCTAAACCCTAAACCCTCAACCCTCAACGTCAAATCCTAATCCCTCAACCCTTCACTCTAATCCCTCAACCCTAAACCCTATCCCTAAACCCTCAACACTATACCTTAAACCCTAATCCCTCAGCCCTTAACCCTAAACCTTATCCCTAAACCCTAATCCCTCAACCCTCAACCCTAATCTGTCATCCCTCAACTCTAATCCCTCATCCCTAAACCCTAAAGGCTATCCCTACTCTTACACCCTCAACAGACTCGATACTATACCTTAAACCCTAATCCCTTATCCCTAAACCCTCCAACCCTATCCCTAATCCATGTACCCTCCACACTCTACTTTAACCCTAATTCCTCAACCCTCAACCCTATCCCTAAACCCTTGACCCTCGAACCTCAACCCTTAACCCTCAACATCAAACCCTAATCCCTCAACCCTTAACTCTGATCCCTCGACCCTCAACCCTCAACCCTAAACCATCAACCCTTCACTCTAATCCCTCAACCCTAAACCCTATCCCTAAACCCTCAACACTATACCTTAAACCCTAATCCCTCAACCCTAACCCTAAACCTTGTCCCTAAACCCTAATCCCTCAACCCTCAACCCTAATCCGTCATCCATCATCCCTCAACTCTAATCCCTCATCCCTAAACCTTAAACACTATCTCTATTCCTAGACCCTCAACAGGCTCGATACTATACCTTAAACCCTAATCCCTCTACCCTCGACACTCTTATTTAACCCTAATCCCTTGACCATTAACCCTATCCCTCAACCTCAACCCTCAACCCTCAACCCTCAACTCTCAACATTAAACCCTAATTCATCAACGCTAAACCCTAATCCCTTAAACCTAAACCCTATCCCTAAACCATCAACCCTCAACACTATACCTTAAACCCTAATCCCTATCCCTCAACCCTTAACCCTTAAAACTTAAACCCTATCCCTACACCCTCAACACTTGACACTATATCTTAAGCCTTAAACCCTCATCCCTAAAGCCTCAACCCTCAATCCTTAAACCTTCAACCCTAAACCCTATCCCTAATCCCTCTACCCTCGACACTCTAACCCTAACCTTGACATTAAATGCTAATCCGTCAACCCTAAACCCTAATCCTAAACCCTCAACCCTCAACACTATACCTTAAACCCTAATCCCTCAACCCTTAACCCTAAACCTTATCCCTAAACCCTAATCCCTCAACCTTCAATCCTAATCCATCATCCCTCAACTCTAATCCTTCATCCCTAAACCCTAAATGCTATCCCTATTCCTAAACCCTCAACAGACTCGATACTATACCTTGAATCCTAATCCCTTATCCCTAAACCCTCCAACCCTATCCCTAATCCTTACACCCTCCACACTCTACTTTAACCCTAATCCCTTGAACCTCAACCCTATCCCTAAACCCTTGACCCTCGAACCTCAAGCCTCAACCCTCGACGTCAAACCCTAATCCCTCAACCCTTAACTCTGATCCCTCATCTCTCAACCCTAACCCTAAACCCTAAACCCTAAACCCTAAACCCTCAACCCTCAACCCTCAACGTCAAATCTTAATCCCTCAACCCTTCACTCTAATCCCTCAACCCTAAACCCTATCCCTAAACCCTCAACACTATACCTTAAACCCTAATCCCTCAGCCCTCAACCCTAAACCTTATCCCTAAACCTTAATCCCTCAACCCTCAACCCTAATCCGTCATCCCTCAACTCTAATCCCTCATCCCTAAACCCTAAATGCTATCCCTATTCCGACACCCTCAATAGACTCGATACTATACCTTAAACCCTAATCCCTTATCCCTGAACCCTCCAACCCTATCCCTAATCCTTATACCCTCCACACTCTACTTTAACCTTAATTCCTCGACCCTCAACCCTATCCATAAACCCTTGACCCTCGAACCTCAACCCTCAACCCTCAACATCAAACCCTAATCCCTCAACCCTTAACTCTGATCCCTCGACCCTTAACCCTATCCCTAAACCCTCAACCCTAAACCCTCAACCCTCAACATCGAATTCTAATCCCTCAACCCTAAAGCCTCAACCCTCAATCCTTAAACCTTCAACCCTAAACCCTATCCCTAATCCCTCTACCCTCGACACTCTAACCCTAACCTCGACATTAAATGCTAATCCGTCAACCCTAAACCCTAATCCTAAACCCTCAACCCTCAACACTATACCTTAAATCCTAATCCCTCAACCCTCAACCCTAAACCTTATCCCTAAACCCTAATCCCTCAACCCTCAACCCTAATCCATCATCCCTCAACTCTAATCCCTCATCCCTAAACCCTAAATGCTATCCCTATTCCTAAACCCTCAATAGACTCGATACTATACCTTAAACCCTAATCCCTTATCCCTAAACCCTCCAACCCTATCCCTAATCCTTACACCCTCCACACTCTACTTTAACCCTAATCCCTTGAACCTCAACCCTATCCCTAAACCCTTGACCCTCGAACCTCAACCCTCAACCCTCGACGTCAAACCCTAATCCCTCAACCCTTAACTCTGATCCCTCATCTCTCAACCCTAACCCTAAACCCTCAACCCTCAACGTCAAATCCTAATCCCTCAACCTTAAACCCTATCCCTAAACCCTCAACACTATACCTTAAACCCTAATCCCTCAGCCCTCAACCCTAAACATTATCCCTAAACCCTAATCCCTCAACCCTCAACCCTAATCCATCATCCCTCAACTCTAATCCCTCATCCCTAAACCCTAAATGCTATCCCTATTCCTACACCCTCAACAGACTTGATACTATACCTTAAACCCTAATCCCTTATCCCTAAACCCTCCAACCCTATCCCTAATCCTTATACCCTCCACACTCTACTTTAACCCTAATTCCTTGACCCTCAACCCTATCCCTAAACCCTTGACCCTCGAACCTCAACCCTCAACCCTCAACATCAAACCCTAATCCCTCCACCCTTAACTCTGATCCCTCGACCCTCAACCCTATCCCTAAACCCTCAACCCTAAACCATCAACATCAAATTCTAATCCCTCAACCCTTCACTCTAATCCATCAACCCTAACCCTAAACCTTGTCCCTAAACCCTAATCCCTCAACCCTCAACCCTAATCCGTCATCTGTCATCCCTCAACTCTAATCCCTCATCCCTAAACCCTAAACGCTATCCCTATTCCTAGACCCTCAACAGGCTGTATACTATACCTTAAACCCTAATCCCTCTACCCTCGACACTCTTATTTAACCCTAATCCCTTGACCATTAACCCTATCCCTCAACCTCAACCCTCAACCCTCAACCCTCAACCCTCAACCCTCAACATTAAACCCTAATTCATCAACCCTAAACCCTAATCCCTCAAACCTAAACCCTATCCCTAAACCATCAACCCTCAACACTATACCTTAAACCCTAATCCCTATCCCTCAACCCTTAACCCTTAAAACTTAAACCCTATCCCTACACCCTCAACACTTGACACTATATCTTAAACCTTAAACCCTCATCCCTAAAGCCTCAACCCTCAATCCTTAAACCTTCAACCCTAAACCCTATCCCTAATCCCTCTACCCTCGACACTCTTACCCTAACCTCGACATTAAATGTTAATCCGTCAACCCTAAACCCTAATCCTAAACCCTCAACCCTCAACACTATACCTTAAACCCTAATCCCTCAACCCTTAACCCTAATCCATCATCCCTCAACTCTAATCCCTCATCCCTAAACCCTAAATGCTATCCCTATTCCTAAACCCTCAACAGACTTGATACTATACCTTAAACCCTACTCCCTTATCCCTAAACCCTCCAACCCTATCCCTAATCCTTACACCCTCCACACTCTACTTTAACCCTAATCCCTCGACCCTAAACCCTATCCCTAAACCCTTGACCCTTCAACCTCAACCCTCAACCCTCAATGTCAAACCCTAATCCCTCAACCCTTAACTCTGATCCCTCGACCCTCAACCCTATCCCTAAACCCTAAACCCTAAACCCTTAACCCTAATCTGTCATCCCTCAACTCTAATCCCTCATCCCTAAACCCTAAATGCTATCCTTATTCCTAGACCCTCAACGGGCTTGATACTATACCTTAAACACTAATCCCTTATCCCTAAACCCTCCAACCTATCCCTTATCCCTTAATCCTCATGATTAATAGCCTTGAACGTAAAAAAATTTAGGGGGAACATAATGTGAGCGCGTTATAATGCGCTCGCGTTATGTCAAACATGACAAACAATAGACTTGCGGCAAAGGAAAAATGCAAAGCAAAACAGAATGCGAGCATGTTATAACACGCTCACGTTATGTCTTGCTTTGGGAATCCCAAGCCTTGGGCTTGGGATTTTCTTTGGATTTCCAACCCAAAGGCTTGGAGTGCCTTATGAACAGTCACAGACGTGTTTTTCTATATTCTTCAAAATTTCACATAATTTCGTTCGTGCTAACCCTCATATTTGCACGTGTTTCAAGGTCAAACAAATCGCACACTTGGGTAATGTTAGACTTTCTCTTAGCTATTTGACGATGTGATTTTTTTCACATTTTAACAATATTAAGCCTTTCATCTTTAATTTCTTTTGTTTGTGTGTCCGTTTTTAGGTAAAAACCACTATTTGGTCTTTTTTTCATTGTAAATTAACTATTCATTCAAATTTTTAAAAAGTTACATATTTAGAAACTAGACTCCATTCTACAAATATTAAAAAAATAAAAAAATAAATTTCAATTAGTTTTCAAAATTTATAGGGGTAGCACGGCCAAAATTCTATTTTTTAGGATGTGTCCACTTTCAAAATTAGTAAAAAATCAAATATTCATCAGAAAATTATCAGAAAAATTGGGCATAAACTACATGCTATTAGCTAATTTCTCACTGAAGCAATTTTAAAAATACCAAAAAAAAGTTGACCTTTTGAGGGAGCCACAAAACATGCTATGTTATGTTTTTTTGACAGAAACAACACCAATTTCTGTGGCTCCCTCTTTTGAACCCCTTAATCTATGCCATTTTCAAAACAAAATAGTAGTTTAGAAAGTAGACTCGGAGCACTACGAACATTGTTTTGGTTGCATCTCCAAATTTTGAGTGTAACTATGCTCAATTTCTCATCCAAGGCCAGTATTTCCTGATTTCAGAAAAAAAAAGTGGCCACTTAAGACCCCTTTTTGGCCCCCCATCTTCCTGCACTTACCCATAATATATATAATATATATTTTAATATATATATTATATAATATTATAATATTATATTATATTATAATATAATATTTATATAATATAATATTATATTTATATTATATTATTAATATCATAATATATTTAATAATATTATAATATAATAATATATAATATAATATTATTATATATAATATATAATATAATTCAATATTATATTATATTATATTATATTATATTTATATAATATAATATTATATTATTAATAATATAATATGGGTGTCAAAATTATACACGGGCTACCATATACATGTATTTCATTTAAATTTCACTTTTGGCGTTGGCGCCCACCTCTATTTCACTTTTGGCACCCGTTGCTTCAAGTTGAGACCCTAAAGGTAAACCCTAACTTGGAAAAGCTTAAAACCCTAACTTATTTTTTTTCGTTGGAGCATAGCCAGGCATGCTAAGAGCCATGGTGAGGGCCATGGCCCTCACCTTCATTGTTATGACAGAGCTATTCCCCGCGCGGTTGCGATCAACGTGTCATGGTATGTCAGCGGCAGCCGATAAGACAAGGGCAATTATCAGAGCATTTGGGTTTCTGTATGCTATGCAGAGTCCACATGAAAAGGAGATGGATGCAGGGTACCCTAGAGGAATTGGTATTAAGGCTTCCTTAATACAAATAAAATAAAGACAAAATTATTAATTATAAAACATCTTTTAAATATACTATATAATTTTAGTTCACTTTAGTTCTAGGGTTTAGGGTTTAGGGTTCAGGGTTTAGTATTTAGTGTTTAGGGTATAGGGTTTAGGGTTTAGGGTTTAGTGTTTAGGCAGTTTAGGGTTTAGGGTTTAGGGTTTTAGGTTTTGGGTTTAGCGTTTAGGGTTTAGGGTTTAAATTTTAGTGTTTAGTGTTTAGGGTTTAGGGTTAAGGGTTTAGGTTTTAGGGTTTAGGGTTTTAGGTTTTGAGTTTCAGGTTTATGGTTTAAGGTTTAGGGTTTAGTGTTTAGGGTCAAGGGTTTAGAGTTTAGGGTTTAGGGCTTAGGTTTTAGTGTTTAGGGTTTAGCGTTTAGGGTTTAGGGTTTAGTGTTTAGGGTTTAGGTTTTAGGTTTTAGGGTTTTGGGTTTAGGGTTTAGGGTTGAGTGGATACAAATCTACCCATTTAATATGTGCACATGTGGTCCTCATGAAGTGATGTACGAGTGGGACATAGGCGAGTGTAATGGGGTTTTAGTTTTTATGTGCGTAATGAAATTGCAGCAAACAGATATTAGTTTTTGTGCTAGAATAACAAAGAACTATGCAAATACCTCTTTTTTAAAAAGAAGATTTCCTCCATGGTCTTGGATTGATTCCTTGGAAGGCGATTCTTTTGTTTTCTAGTTCGCACCCCCCTTCAGCTCACCTTAAATCTTGCAATTTGATATGCTCGTCTGAGTTATTTTTTAAACCCTTTTCGTAGAGAACAACCGAAGAGTTAAGAAAATTTCCTGACATGAATGTTTTTACGGCGTGAGACAATTCCGAGCACTATAATGCTCGTATATAAAAGCCTATCGGCTAATAATAATATATATTATACAATAATATAATATTATATAATATAGATATTATATATTATATAATATTATATTATATTATATTATAAATATCATATTATAATATTATATTATACTATTAATATTATAATATATTTAACATTATACAATAATATAATATAATATTATATTTAATAATATGGGCGCCAATTTAATTTTCATTTCATTTTGGCGCTTCTTGTTGAAACCCTAAACAAGAAATGATGGGAAAATTCACCAAAATAGTGCAGCAGAAAAATGGCGCTCATATCTATCAAAGGCGGGGGTTCCAACTCCACTGCCTTTGCTCTCATGGCAAGCAATGCGATCCAGCGTGGAGTGTTCTTTGTGCAGAGGTTCTTCGCAGCCATGTATTTTGTGCAGAGGTTCTTCATATGGGGCGAGCACAGAAACTACCCGATGGCCTATATGGTTAGTAATATAACAATTTACATGCTATTGAGAAAAGGGAGATGGTTGTAGTTTATAAAATATGTAGATTCGTGCATTGATTGAGTCAAATAGATTTCAGGACTTCACTTTAGTTATTTGGACGATCCTTCATCTTTTTATGTGGGCATATGGCTAACAATTTGCAGAGAAGGGATAAGGTAGGTCATCATCATGAGGTCAGTTTGTCAAGGTTCATATTTTGTTTCAGTGACTTCATATTTAGAAAGAGCTTGAAATTTCATGCAGGTTTGCCTTTTACTTCACTTGAAAATTTGCCCATATGAGGGAGTTATGCACAGTCAAAGTTTCGGTCAAACCTGATAATCGCAGGAGGATCATCATTTTTTATCCTAAGTCATGTTGTCAAGATCATCATGATCTTGATCTATCACCTGATAAAATCATGCAGTCGAAATATCAGAATGTCTTTATATTGTGCCCTTTACCCGTCAAATGGCCTTATGCGCATCAAAAGCATCATGATTTTAGGAGGGTCATATTTTACAAACTTGGTTTTGCTGAATGAAGAACGTCATCATCATATTTGAAACCCCCCCCCCCCCCCCCCCGATAATATCCTGAGGTTCAAATATCCGGACGTCAACTTTAAGTCATAGTCGGTTTTCCCGTCGAGCGGTCTTTTGTATCGTGAAGCATCATGCTGATATTTTAAACATTACCTGATATCATAATATCATGCTGACATTATAAGATCACCCTGACTTAGAAAATCCGCCATTGGCATTTTTGCATGCGCATGTTCAAATCCTATCGGAAGGTCATCATCCTGATCTTTCACAAGAGGGTCATTTTTGCTGAAATTCGCTGAGTGATGGAGACGTCATCATGATATTTGATAAAGGAGGATCATCATATTCATGTCCTCCTGATCTTTTTTTTTTGAAACATCCGGATGATCGCCCTATCTTTTAAGGGAGGGTGATATTCCATTCCTCAACAGCATGATCATATTTTAAATATCACCCTAGCGCTAACCTGATGATGACCTCAACTCATCCTCACGCTTCGAAAATGGAATATGATGATTACGTCATCATGATATTCGATGAGGAGGTTCATCATATTTTTTTTTTTATCCTGTCATATTGTCTACCCAATGTTTCGTCAAGTCCTCCTGCCGATGAAGTAAGACCTTTTGAAAATATCCTGATGATCATCCTTATCATCCTGATTTCCCTTCATCAGGATATTTTCCAAAGAATGATCCGGAAGCAAAATATCCTGATGACGTCATGTTTCCAGTTTAACAAAGGCCCCGGATATCATGATGATGTCATCCCGATCTGATAAATGAAAAACCAAATATCCTGATGATCATCATCTTCACATTTCCCTTCGGCAGGATATTTCCCAAGGTATGGTCCTATTCCCGAATATGATGATGACGTCTTATTTTAAGTTCGACAAAAGCCCCAAATATCCTGATGATCATCATCCTCCTGATCTTTCGAGAGGGTTACCTTGGCCGCAAAAGGGGTCATTTTACAAATCATCATCCTGATCATGCTCCTTAGGTGACCCGATTTTACAATTATCCCCTGATCTTAACTGAACATGACGATGACGTCACCATCATTTACCTTTCCTCAGCAGCAGGATCATATTTCACATCCTCCTATTTTCCTTCAACATGATGATGATGATGTTATTCTTTTCCCCAATATGCAGAAGCGAAATATCATGATAACATTATCTGGACCTTCGGAAGGGTGGGCATCATATTTCCAGAGTATCATGATGACGATGTTCTAAGTTTTCATCGGCGTGGTTTTATCTATCGGCCAAGTTCATTTTTCTCCCGCCGATATGGTTTGTCTTCCCGATGGAAAGGTGATCGGCCAAACAGGTGAATATCGGCCATGCATTTTTCTGACACACCGATGGCGATGGTCATCCCGATGGGCAGGAAATGAGGCGGTGGAATTTTAAAGTGTTTTTTTGGCACCTGTGGCATTCTCCCGGTCAGCGATGGTTGACCCAATGAATTTTGAGCAGTCTGAACGCATTTTGGGCACATTTGAGAGTATTCTGGATCCGATTTCCACATTTTTGCGCAGTCACCTGGATTTAAACGATTATTTTAGTTTCCTGCTGTTTATGTGATGAATGAAATACTTATTGCTTGTCTTGTCTTGCAGGCTTGCAGTTGAGGAAGTAGCTGGAAGGTCAACACAGTGACCTCATGAAGGAAAGAAAATCTGATCTCAGGAGCAGGAAGATAAAGATGAAGTGCGAAAAAGTCAGGACCATTCAAGTGAAGGACAGAGTTGTAGCTGAAGGTATTACTACAACAGACAAACAGAAGTTATTGCCCAACTGCCGGAACTTCTCAGAAGGGGCAATATTTCGCCCAGATTTGACACTGCTCAGAGATATTTTGAAAGAACTGGTTCACCTGTATTTATTGCTGTAACCAGGGGTTTGAACCAGGGGTTCAGTTAGGTTTTTGCTGTAGTGAGGACAATCAGAATGTCTTTATATTGTGCCTCTCTACACTGTAATACTTTACAACAGGGATTCTAGGAAAACACAGCAAGTTAGCTTAGCATAGTCTAGAGGTAGAAGAAGGAGGTCACCTGTTTGTCTGCAGTAAGGTGCGCGTGGAATGTCTGGCTGCCATACTGTATCTGTAAAGCTTGTGAGTTCTCTGTAGTATGATCAATGAAACTAAGAGTCATTCCTACATTGTAAATCATGTATGACTATTCGTTTCTGATACAATAGAATTCAGAGTTCTGCATCTATCTTCTGAGTGTTCTCCTGCTCTTCTTTGTGTTTTGAAATATCTTCTTTAAGAGCTTGCAATTTTAAATGTATGTTTGTGAAAATGCTCAAAACTTACATTTAGGGTTTTTACTGTGGATTTGATCAAATTACTGTGGTATTTACATAGTGCATAACAGAAACAATTAGATCCTTCGGTAGATTAAAGGAGGTATAGATTAGATCTTTCTAACTTTTCCCAACCCATCTGAAATATTTAGCTGAAAACGTAGAAATCTAAGGGAAATTGTCTCAAATCTGAAGAAGCATGCAGAACAGAGCTATAAGTAGATAGTTTTCATAAGTGTATGAAGAAGAAAGCTGCAAAAAAAAAATCCAAGAAAAAACCATCTAAAACTTGCAGCACAGTAGCACTTTTATGCAAAGGAATGAAGAGTATTGACATATCTCATGATCTTTTTGCATATTCTTAGTCCAGTGAACCACCAATAAACCTAAACTACGTAAGGCCCCTTGAACATTACAGCTTCACATTGACCAACTCAACTTGACCAACCGAACCATTGTAGACTTGGGATTAGTTGAATCTCAAATGATTCCTTCTTATCCTTCAAGTATAGTTTCAGTTCATTTCATGTGAATTTTAACTTATTGTTATGATTGCATCAAAACGATCATCAACAGTTTTCTGGCGCTAGAAGGAGGGCCTTCCTGAGTTAGGTTTCATTTCAAACTGGCTAACGACAGCAATAGAGTGACTAGGTCTAGATCCAGTTCAAGAGATATATTTGTGCAACTACCTGATACAAGGCGAAGTAAAACCCCTTTAATTTGGAATCCAAAGATATTGCAAGCAGGAAGTTCATCTGGAACACCTCCTGGGTCACCTTTTAACATCCGTAGTATTGTAAGTCCTGATAGATCACTGTTCAGATCTTTAAATCTTGGTTCAGGCACTCCTGGAGGTCTCAATCCTCCTCTAAATCCTAATCCACCAATCAATCCAGGTATTCCTGCAGGTTCAAGTCAAGCTCAAACACCTGCAATGGCTTATTTCGATGTCAATTCTCCCATATTCTTCAATGATTATCATGAGATGCCAAAAAATCCGGAAAAGATATGTCCCAAATACCAGTTGCATCAGGATCCAGAAGATCATATTAGAATATTTAAGGAGGCATGTTTTAGGGCTATGTTAGAGCACGAGGATGTTGTGTGTAGATTGTTTCCTTACACCTTCAATGAACAGGCCTCTAGCTGGTACGTAAACTTACCCAATGGCTACATTTCTTCCTAGGCACTTATGGAAGAGGCATTTCTGTCAAGATTTAGAGGACCCATTGACCCTTGCGCTTTGTATCATAAATTGGCTGCTATAAAACGAGGTGAGGGAGAGCTAATTGATAATTTCAATGACAGATTTCAAAAGGCCTATTCTAGGCTGGTAGCCCCTTATACCATAGATGATGCTCCCTTGTTGGCTATGTACTATGCTGCCTTGGATCCTTTAATTGCCATGTTTGTCAAAAGAAAACCTGACATTGATTCAATATCCAAAGCCTATAAAGAGGCAGCCTCAGTGAACCAAGAAATGAGACATACAACTTACAGTCCATTTGGAGGAAATTTTGGGATACAGAATCAGGCACACCCATGGAATGGAGTCCCTGTGCAGCATTCCCCACTAGTAAATCCGGTTCCTTCTTACACACCTGTGTATAATCCTACTCCAATCCAAGCTATAACTCCTTACACGGCTAGTACTTCCAATAACAGTCAAAATAATGGTCAGCCTTTCTTCCAACTTCCTAGGGATATAACTGTGGCAAAAGCACAAGAGGATAGGGAAGAAATCAAAGAAATTACTGCACATCTGAAAAGATTAACAACCGAAGTGACACAACTAAGAAATGAGAACCTCTATGGAAGAAGCAACCAAAACTACAATCCACATCAAAACCACAACCAAGGCCAAAATCAGAATTATAGTCTCAATCAAAATCAGCAGTACAATCAAAACCAAAACTACAATCAGCATCAAGGCCCTAGTCAGGGGCAACCAATGCAAAATAGGGGGCCAGTGATAGATAATAGGACCTGGGGCAATAATAACAAAAACCAGAATCAACCTAAGCCACCCAAGACATGGAACACTGGGCCCAACAACGGTACTCTGGCTTCTCCTTTTGAGAATGCAGATAATCATGGTGCAAAACAAATGACTAGCATACAAATGGCCAGTACAACACCCAGAAATTGGTGCAGGTTTCACAATACCAATGCCCATGTTGAGCATGACTGTCCACAGTTCCACTTGGCAGCTAGTATTTTCAACGTAGATGTACAGCCTCCTACCTCTGAATTTCTCATTCCTAAGGGTAATGAGGTAGTACCCTCAGAATATGACACAGCATTAGTCTTAGAAACGTTTACGTTTGCAACTGCAGAAGAAAAAGAGGATGAATTGCTAGAGGATGAACCATACTGTTGTGAAAGTCTTTATCCTGAATCAGCCTTTGTGTTAAATGCTTTTCCGTTTCCTTTTGAATCTGAAAATGAGATATTAAATGAAACAGAAGAGGTGCAGGCCTTTCAACAGACAAATAAAAGCCACACCTACAATTTGAGGAACAACCCTAGGCTGGGAGGACCTTTCACCACCTCCACTCCTCCGAATAACATCAATACACCCCCAGATCAGAATGCTAGCAACAATCCTGCCATACTTAAAGCTAGTCAGCACACAAATAATGGAACAACAGTGCAAAAGGATCAAACAAGTAAGACAGAAGCAATAGAAACAACAAGATTAATGAATTGCTTGTCGGAGGAAATAAAGAAAATGAAGGTCAGTATACCTCTAAATGAATTATTGAAGACCCCAGGGATCAAAAATGCTTTTTTAAAATCCCTGGATACATCCATAACAAACAAGGTGTCTGCTGATATAACTGTTCCTAATAGTGATTCACCACCTAAGGAGAAAGGTAAGAAAGTTGAGTAGCCTTCCAATACTAATGTAGTAATACATGCGGATAAGAGGGATACTCAACCTTTCTTGTTAACTGTTAGGTTGTGTGGGAAGAATATACACAATTGCATGGTAGATTCTGGTGCCTCAGCCAACGTAATGCCCTTAGGAATATGTAAAACTCTCGGGCTGACTCCCACCAAATCTGCCAAGGTTGTCATGCAATTAGATAAGACCGAGGTTAGCGTGATAGGAGAACTCATGAACATTCAAGTGCAATTAGCTTCAGACCCTAGGGTAAGCCAAGTCATTGACATTCAAGTAGTGGATATACCCGTAAATTATGGAATGTTGCTAAGTAGGGATTGGTCCAAGACATTAAACGGATATATGGCTACTAATTTTTCACACATGTGGTTACCGTGGAGAGGCATCCCAAACCAGATCAGAATAGAGGCAGAGCCCAGAATGAAACATATGATAACAGAGTATAATCGAACTAATGAAATATTATATGCTGCTGTTGAGCCAGGTGTCTACAGAATTACCAACAATGGGATGCAGATTGAAGAAATCATGATGTTAAACATTAGAAAGAAGTGTGTCAGCAATAGAACGACACTATTCATTGAGTCTGACGGAAATTCTTCAGATGAGGAAAACAATGCCATAGACAAATTTGGTCATGCCATTAGACAAGAGGTGGAAGAGTGCGTTACACACAATCTCCCAGTCCAATGCAAGTTATATAAAAATAGGTGTAGAGTCCATGATAGGCAGCATTCTGAGGAGAATTGTGAAATATGCAAAGACATCATTGAATATGAATACAAAAAGTGCATAGGGAGGATAGAGTCACAAGGGGAAAATGAGAATCCTGATCCAACACAGAGATATGTTCAGGATAATATAGATGCCCTGACCCCAGATTTAGGAAAAGAAATAGAGGACAAGGGTAGTCATCTTCCTGAGTTGCAAACTAAAGACACACATATGCAAGATAACCAAACGGAAAAACCCATGAACAAACAAGACAACACCCCACAGGCAATAAAAGAGACAAAGTATACCAAGGTAAAAGATCAGAAAAGAAAAGATGGCATGTGGACGTTAAAATGTGATGGGTCCAAATCAAAACAGGGCGCAGGTGCAGGTATTGAACTCATAAATCCTCAAGGTAAATCACATTTGGCAGCATATAGATTACAATTCTCCTGCACTAACAATATTGCTGAATATGAGGCCCTAATTTTAGGACTTGTCATGGCCATCAAGAAAGGGGTAAAAGCCATCAGAGTATTTTCAGACTCTGAATTAGTAGTCAGACAAGTGAGGAAACTATATGCCTGCAATTATAAGAAAATGATTAGTTACAGACATAGAGTATGGAGTTTAATGGATTCGTTTGATGCTGTTAACATAGAGCACATTCCTAGAGAGCTGAACCACAGGCCAGATGCGTTAGCAGTTGCTGCTAGTACATTAGAACCATTGGCACTGTCAGGATTAAGACGATTTGTTGTTGAGCTAGTTAACATGCCCAGTATACCAGACAACGTTACACACTTTCAGGTATTTGGAGAGGATCAACAGATCATTAATTTTCTAACTTGTAATGAGGCATTTGAGGCCCAAATCATTGATGAACAAGAAAGGCCTGAAGTAACATGGGACGAAGAAGATATGATCAACTTAAAGAGCAACTTCTTACCAAAAGGAGTGATTGAATTAGAACACATCTTTGACTTCGACGGAGTAATAAGACAGAAAGACTTACCCAAAACAGAAGGGGGTAGGTGTGATTCACATAACTTAGGGACTGAGCTAAATCCACAAAATGTACTAATTGGGAAAACTTGCCCTGAGAAAATCAGAAAGGAGGTTCTAGACGTTCTGAAAGAATATAAACATGTCATAGCATGGACTTATGAAGACTTGAAAACATTTGATGAGTCCATCATAACTCACGTAATACCTTTAAGAAAAGAAGTCAGACCATTTAGGCAGAAACAGAGGCCTGTAAACGCCATTCTAGAGCCTTTAATCTTTGAGGAAGTTAAAAAATTACTGTCCGCTGGAATAATTTTCCCAGTCAGACATTCTGTCTGGGTAGCTAACTTGGTACCAGTGAGGAAGAAAAACGGAGACATCAGGTTGTGCGTAGACTTTAGAAATTTAAACAAGGCATCTGAAAAGGATAATTATCCTTTGCCCCTAATAGATGAAGTATTGCAAGCAGTAAATGGCGCAAAGATGATGTCTTTTTTAGATGGTTTTTCAGGTTATAATCAGGTCTTAATTGATAGAGAAGATAGACTAAAAACCACCTTCACTTGCAAATGGGGAAATTATGCGTATAGAAGAATGCCTTTTGGTCTAATCAATGCAGGTGCCACTTTTCAGAGGGCCATGGACGTTGCATTCCGTGGATTATCAGGTAAGTGCATTGTTGTGTATATGGATGATTTAACTGTGTATTCTAGGGATGCATCCACCCACGCTGAAGACCTCAGAAAAGTACTCCAGCGATGTGAAAGGTATGGGATTTCCCTTAATCCTAAGAAATGTATATTTGGCGTAACTGAAGGTAAATTATTAGGCCATGTCATTTCTGAAAATGGAATTTCAATTGATCCAGACAGAATAGAATCTATAAAAAATTTGCAAATACCAAACAGTAGGAAAGAGTTGAAATCATTTTTTGGTAAAATTAACTTTGTTCGGAAGTTTATAACAGGTTTTGCAGAGATCGTGCAGCCATTGAATGCCATGTTGAAGAAGGATGCACAGATGGAATGGACGCCAGTGGCCAAAGCCGCATTTGAAGATATCAAGGAGGCAATTTCTAATGCTCCTGTATTGGCAAGTCCAGACTACACAAACCCGTTTTACATCTACTCCTTTGCATCTTCTCATTCTGTCGCGGCTGCCTTGACACAGAAAGGTGAAAATAATGAAGAGAGGCCCATAGCATTTATGAGTGCGCCTCTGAAGGATGCACAGCTGAGATATCTAGATATCGAAAGACAGGCATTCGCATTAGTAAAGGTTGTGAAAAAATTTAGACACTATATTCTGCGCAGCCAGATTAGAGCCATAGTACCAGACGCAGCAGTAAAGATGTTGCTGATGCAAAACGAGCCTGGAGAAAAAAGAGCCAAATGGATCACCACACTGCAAGAATTTGACATGGAGATCATTCCCGCAAAGCTGGTCAGAGGGCAGGCGCTGGTGCAAACAATAGCAAACATGGATCCAAAACTGATAAAACAGCAATATGTATTGAATTCCCAAGACGCATCAGGCTGGTACGATGATTTAAGCACCTTCCTGATAGCTGGAAAGTACCCAAGCAGGATGAAGGCTTCTCAGAGGAGAGCTTTGAAGATTAAGGCACAACATTATATGGTGCAAGGAGGTCTTCTATTCAGGAAGAACCACGATGGAATTTATCTGAGATGCATAAACAGAACTGAAGCTGATAGAGTGTTGACAGAACTACATGATAAGTACGGAACTGGCCATGGTTCCCATTTAGCTACAACACACAAAATACTGAGGGTGGGCTATTACTGGCCCACTATGTTCAAAGATACTAAGAGTCACATCAGAAGTTGCCACACCTGTCAGACTGCAGCAGACAAAGGGAAACATCAGGCCAATCCACTGCAGCCTGTGATCGAGTCCAGACCGTTTGCACAATGGGGCTTGGATTTTATCAGAGTCATCAATCCCCCATCTTCTGCAGGACACAAATTTATATTGACGGTAACAGACTATTGTACAAGGTGGACTGAGGCCACCTGCTGCAAATTTTCCACAACTGAGGTAGTTATCAAGTTCCTTGAAGAAAACATTATCACCAGGTTTGGAACGCCCTATTCATTGGTATGTGATAACGGCCCTGCTTTTTCTTCTTTAAAATTTTCTAAATGGGCATTTGAATATGGGATTATTCTAAGGTTTTCTTCGAATTATTACCCTCAAGGTAATGGACTGGCTGAATCAACAAACAAAATTTTATTAGACATAATCAAGAGGTTAATTGCCAAAAGTCCTAGAGAGTGGAATACCCTATTAAGATATGCATTATGGGTAGACAGGACCAAGTTCAAAACAGCTTTAGGTAGCACACCTTATCACTTAGTTTATGGGACTGATCCCATACTTCCGGTTAATCTGAAAATACCAACCTAGAAGTTTGCCAATGAATATCTAGGCTTTGATAACCATAGGGAAGCCAGAATAGTGCAAATGTTGCAACTAGAGGAGAAAAGAGGTCAAGCCCTCGAGAAGTTCGCCAAACACCAAGCGGTTGTTAAGAGGTGGTTTGACAAAAGAGCAAGAGTCAAGACATTTAGGATATCAGACTTAGTGTTGTGCTGGGACAAAGCACATGAAAAGAAAGGAAGCCATGGAAAATTCGATAAATTATGGCTGGGTCCATTACAAGTCTCAGAAATAATAGGAGATAACACCTTTAGACTTAAGACCTTGACTGGAGAAGATATGCCATTACCAGTTAATGGCTAGCATTTGAAACACTACTTCCAGGTTTGAAGGTCAGGATGAGGCAGTCCTTTTTTCTTAATGTAACATGCTGTAGGTAATGTACAGTTCTGCTTTTGCTATTTTCTTTTGGGGTTGGCTGTTTGTATAGCTTGTCTTCTATGTGTTTTTTGCTTTTTGTACAGTTTTTTCTTTTGTTGTGTTGTTTGTACAGCCTGCTTGTTTGGTTTGTTTGTTGTCTCCTCAGCAGGGATCTTTATTTTACTTTAGAGTATCAAGGAGCAAAACCAGCTACCATTCAAAACAGTATAAAATTTAGGATATTCAGGTTAACCATCTGCAATTTACACATAATTTGTCACTGTCATGAATGTAGAGAGTTGTTCATCTTCTGAAGTTTTGTATTCAATAAATGTGATTGAGAATTCGAAGCAGGTTTCTCACGATGACACACCTAAAATCCTTGGGTTTGTTGAACCTACCAGTGTAGATATTAGGTGAAAAATCAGAGGTCACCCTTGCTACCATTACAATTCTCAGCTTAATTTCAGCAAGTGTCCACTCCTTGCATCATGAAGTTACAAATTGCTATATCTTATGAAATCTTTCAAAATTAGAAAACAAAAAAATAAATAAATAAATAAATAAATAAAGCAGATTATACTGAAAATCCAGATTAAGCCATCTAAGTAACTCTACCGGGGCTATGGACGCTCGCTGGCAGTGGGGCTCTACTTAGGAGAATTGTAACGATAACCTTGCCGGGGCTATAGACGCTCGCTGGCAGCAAGGCTCTATCTGGTCGGCTATGAGGGAATATCCTCACCTACGTAGGCTAATGTCAGTCACTGGTTTGTTCAACCGATCTTCAAGATGAGGATAATTAATCACATGCACACAACTAAACTGAAAATGGAAATTCATGCATCTTTATTGAATACTTTGAGTCTCAAGCTGAACAGTAATTTGCAAGAAAGATAGTTGGAAGTTATGAGTTCATTTCATCTAGTTTCCTTGAACACTCTGAATTTAATTGTTTTGTTTTGGTTGCTAGTTGTTGTGATGTTCACAACACGCCCCATTTTGCTCCTTAGCAAAATGGGGACCCCTGCTGATGTTTTGCTTTTTGCTTCTGCTTGTGTTTTTCTGCTTTCTGGCGGTTTGGTAAAAATGAAGGTCAGGTGCATCATCATCATGATAAGGGATAAGGTAGATCATCATCATGAGGTCAGTTTGTCAAGGTTCATATTTTGTTTCAGTGACTTCATATTTAGAAAGAGCTTGAAATTTCATGCAGGTTTGCCTTTTACTTCACTTGAAAATTCGCCCATATGAGGGAGTTATGCACAGTCAAAGTTTCGGTCAAACCTGATAATCGCAGGAGGATCATCATTTTTTATCCTAAGTCATGTTGTCAAGATCATCATGATCTTGATCTATCACCTGATAAAATCATGCAGTCGAAATATCAGAATGTCTTTATATTGTGCCCTTTACCCGTCAAATGGCCTTATGCGCATCAAAAGCATCATGATTTTAGGAGGGTCATATTTTACAAACTCAGTTTTGCTGAATGAAGAACGTCATCATCATATTTGAAACCCCCCCCCCCCCCCCCCGATAATATCCTGAGGTTCAAATATCTGGACGTCAACTTTAACTCATAGTCGGTTTTCCCGTCGAGCGGTCTTTTGTATCGCGAAGCATCATGCTGATATTTTAAACATTACCTGATATCATAATATCATGCTGACATTATAAGATCACCCTGACTTAGAAAATCCGCCATCGGCATTTTTGCATGCGCATGTTCAAATCCTATCGGAAGGTCATCATCCTGATCTTTCACAAGAGGGTCATTTTCGCTGAAATTCGCTAAGTGATGGAAACGTCATCATGATATTCGATAAAGGAGGATCATCATATTCATGTCCTCCTGATCTTTTTTTTTTTTTTTTGAAACATCCGGATGATCGCCCTATCTTTTAAGGGAGGGTGATATTCCATTCCTCAACAGCATGATCATATTTTAAATATCACCCTAGCGCTAACCTGATGATGACCTCAACTCATCCTCACGCTTCGAAAATGGAATATGATGATTACGTCATCATGATATTCGATGAGGAGGTTCATCATATTTTTTTTTTATCCTGTCATATTGTCTACTTGATATTTCGTCAAGTCCTCCTGGCGATGAAGTAAGACCTTTTGAAAATATCCTGATGATCATCCTTATCATCCTGATTTCCCTTCATCAGGATATTTTCCAAAGAATGATCCGGAAGCGAAATATCCTGATGACATCATGTTTTCAGTTTAACAAAGGCCCCGGATATCATGATGACATCATCCCGATCTGATAAACGAAAAACCAAATATCCTGATGATCATCATCTTCACATTTCCCTTCGCCAGGATATTTCCCAAGGTATGGTCCTGTTCCCGAATATGATGATGACGTCTTATTTTAAGTTCGACAAAAGCCCCAAATATCCTGATGATCATCATCCTCCTGATCTTTCGAGAGGGTTACCTTGGCCGCAAAAGGGGTCATTTTACAAATCATCATCCTGATCATGCTCCTTAGGTGACCCGATTTTACAATTATCCCCTGATCTTAACTGAACATGACGATGACGTCACCATCATTTACCTTTCCTCAGCAGCAGGATCATATTTCACATCCTCCTATTTTCCTTCAACATGATGATGATGATGTTATTCTTTTCCCCAATATGCAGAAGTGAAATATCATGATAACATTATCTGGACCTTCGGAAGGGTGGGCATCATATTTCCAGAGTATCATGATGACGATGTTCTAAGTTTTCATCGGCGTGGTTTTATCTATCGGCCAAGTTCGTTTTTCTCCCGCCGATATGGTTTGTCTTCCCGATGGAAAGGTGATCGGCCAAACAGGTGAATATCGGCCATGCATTTTTCTGACACACCGATGGCGATGGTCATCCCGATGGGCGGGAAATGAGGTGGTGGAATTTTAAAGTGTTTTTTTGGTGCCTGTGGCATTCTCCCGGTCAGCGATGGTTGACCTAATGAATTTTGAGCAGTCTGAACGCATTTTGGGCACGTTTGAGAGTATTCTGGATCCGATTTCCACATTTTTGCGCAGTCACCTGGATTTAAACGATTATTTTAGTTTCCTGCTGTTTATGTGATGAATGAAATACTTATTGCTTGTCTTGTCTTGCAGGCTTGCAGTTGAGGAAGCAGCTGGAAGGTCAACACAGTGACCTCATGAAGGAAAGAAAATCTGATCTCAGGAGCAGGAAGATAAAGATGAAGTGCGAAAAAGTCAGGACCATTCAAGTGAAGGACAGAGTTGTAGCTGAAGGTATTACTACAACAGACAAACAGAAGTTATTGCCCAACTGCCGGAACTTCTCAGAAGGGGCAATATTTTGCCCAGATTTGACACTGCTCAGAGATATTTTGAAAGAACTAGTTCACCTGTATTTATTGCTGTAACCAGTGGTTTGAACCAGGGGTTCAGTTAGGTTTTTGCTGTAGTGAGGACAATCAGAATGTCTTTATATTGTGCCTCTCTACACTGTAATACTTTACAACAGGGATTCTAGGAAAACACAGCAAGTTAGCTTAGCATAGTCTAGAGGTAGAAGAAGGAGGTCGCCTGTTTGTCTGCAGTAAGGTGCGCGTGGAATGTCTGGCTGCCATACTGTATCTGTAAAGCTTGTGAGTTCTCTATAGTATGATCAATGAAACTAAGAGTCATTCCTACATTGTAAATCATGTATGACTATTCGTTTCTGATACAATAGAATTCGGAGTTCTGCATCTATCTTCTGAGTGTTCTCCTGCTCTTCTTTGTGTTTTGAAATATCTTCTTTGAGAGCTTGCAATTTTAAATGTATGTTTGTGAAAATGCTCAGAACTTACATTTAGGGTTTTTACTGTGGATTTGATCAAATTACTGTGGTATTTACATAGTGCATAACAGAAACAATTAGATCCTTCGGTAGATTAAAGGAGGTATAGATTAGATCTTTCTAACTTTTCCCAACCCATCTGAAATATTTAGCTGAAAACATAGAAATCTAAGGGAAATTGTCTCAAATCTGAAGAAGCATGCAGAACAGAGCTATAAGTAGACAGTTTTCATAAGTGTATGAAGAAGAAAGCTGCAAAAAAAAATCCAAGAAAAAACCATCTAAAACTTGCAGCATAGTAGCACTTTTATGCAAAGGAATGAAGAGTATTGACATATGTCATGATCTTTTTGCATATTCTTAGTCCAGTGAACCACCAATCAAACCTAAACTACGTAAGGCCCCTTGAACATTACAGCTTCACATTGACCAACTGAACTTGACCAACCGAACCATTGTAGACTTGGGATTAGTTGAATCTCAAATGATTCCTTCTTATCCTTCAAGTATAGTTTCAGTTCATTTCATGTGAATTTTAACTTATTGTTATGATTGCATCAAAACGATCATCAACAGGTCTGATATAACCTTAGCACAATAGAATGAGACCTAATGTTAGTCTAATATATAATGTTTGTCAAAAAAGATACAATGTTTGTTAAAGAAAGAAATAGTGAAGGTTGGTAAGAGACCCTTGATTTTTACTAAAGGTGGTGGAGAGTTAATGTAGGGGCAAATCTATTAAGAATGTAGCATGAAGCCATAGTGATCTTAGACCTATTAAAAGCACTATCAAATAAATTACTTATGATCTGTTAGTGATTTTAGGTCTGTCAAGAGGGGTTTAGATCATGCTCTATGTACAAGGGTACAATCAATGGTAAGGATGTTGTAACCAAGTGGATGACAAGAGATGTTTCATATGATTCTTAGACCTTGCACAAAAGTATTCAAATGTTATGATTCAAGGATATATGGTATGAACCTTTTGATAGGCCTACAGAAAATATAGTATAAATGCTTGCTTTGTAGGCCTCTCAAAACTCTAGAAGCTTGTGATTGTGCTATAACAACTTGTATAACCAACTATAATGAGGTAGTTCTATTCAACATGATCTCATAAAAAGGATTTATCAGTGCTACAAGGACTACAGACATCAAAAAATTGTGATGAATAACCTTATGAGATCCTAATAGGAGTATTATTTGAATGATAATGACTAAGGATGAAGGGACAGTCAACAGTGTAATGAATGCAGTGATCTCATAAGTGCACAAAGAACTAAGACACCTATACGAGATAGTGAATAGGGAGGTTTGTGCATGCTTAGTAGGACCTACATTTTCATTCTCTTGATGATATGTAGAGAATGAACTTGATAATAGTTGAGAAACTATTCAAAGATATGTGAAGACTGCAGGGTGTTGAAGGATGCAGAACTACATAAGATGGCCATCTCACAGTCTTAAATATGTGTCTAGAGAATTTGAAGGTTTTGAGGACATTATACAAAGATTTAATTGCATTGGAGAATGAAGTTATGAGAGAGTGAATTAGTTTGAAGAGATATAGTTTAGAGGTTGAGGACGTAAGAGAAGTCACCCAGTCAAAACAAGCCTGCACACATACTAACAAATCCGATGGAGAATGTAGTGTTTGTCAAATGATGAGTGAGAGATAGAGAAGCTTTAATAACCCTAAGTTGACCTTGAATACACCATCATATTCTTAGAAGGCTTGATTACTATTTGTAAGTGCATCAAGATGGTGAAATTTGAATGTATGGTCACAAGACAGATCTTTAGAATTCTAAAAAGAAGCAAGATTCTTCTCCATGTGCTTCAGGATTTTGAAAATTTTAAAACTCCTTGGAGGGTATGATAAAGAGCAGTTCCCACATTTTGCTAGAATCTAGGAGCTTGAACAAATACATTTAAGAGTGGATAAAGGTGGAAAACGTCAAATATCCCATTCCTCAATACCCAGCTGCCCACTTCTGCATATATGTTTTGAGAGAAGAACATAATTCAGAGCATTTTTAGGATCCAAATCAAAAAGTAGCATTGCTATAAATACTCCTAAGACTATATTCATATGTGATTTATAGGCACCAAGAAAACATATCCACACAACCACCACAGGTTTAACTGGCATCTTAATGATAAAGTTTAGGCTGTCCTCAAGATAGCCAACATGGGCAAGAAGGTCAACCATGCACACATAATGATCGACTATAGGAGTAATGCAATAAGGGATTGAAGTATGTACATCCCTCATCCACTAAACCCGAATAGCTGCATGCACATAGAACACAAGCAAAGCTTACAATTTTAGGATATGCTCTAGAGTGCTTCATTAATTCAAAAATCTTGAGAGCATCCTTGCAAAATCCATTTTGTGCATATCCTGCAATCATGGAATTCCATGAGACCACATTTCTTTGAGGCATTTTGTCAAATAGGTCACGTGCCTTGTCTATACTTCCACATTTTGCATACATGTCTACCAGAGCATTTCCAACTATAATTTCTGACAAAAATCCCCCTTGCATTATGCTTTGATGGATGTCCATACCTTGTTCCAAAGCTCCCATTTTGGCACAGGTAGGAAGGATGATAGCAAAGGTTGTGGAATTTAGCTTTAGACCTACCAATTGCATTCTCTTGAAAGTTTCTAAAGTCTTTTCAAAAAATCCATGTTGTCCATACCCTACAATCATGGTATTCCATGAGACCACATTTCTTTTAGGCATTTTTAAAACTATTCACGTGCCTTCTCTGTGCTTCCACATTTTGCATACATGTCTACCAGGGTAGTTGAAACTACAACAAATGACAAAATTCCTCTATCCTTCATGCTTTGATGGATGTCCATACCCTATTCCAAAGCTCCCATTTTAACACAGGTAGGGAGTATGCTGGCAAAGGTTGTCAAATTTGGATTTACACCTACTAATTGCATTTGCTTGAAAGTTTCTATAACCTTTTCAACAAATCCATTTTGTGCATATCTTGAAACCATTGCATTCCATGAGATGACATCTCTTTGAGGCATTCTACCATACAGCTTACATTCCTTTTCAATGCTTCCACATTTTGCATACATGTCTACCGCAAGGTGCTTGTTGGGCCTTCGCGGTGATGTGGGGTTGCGGTAGACAATGCTTCCACATTTTGCATACATGTCTACTGTAAGGTGCTTGTTGGGCCTTCACGGTGATGCAAGGAACCCTGCATCACCACGAAGGCCCAACAAGAACTTGTGGTAGACATGTATGCGGTGACCCTGGCATCCTTTATGTTTTGATGGATGTCCATACCCTATTCCAAAGCTCCCATTTTTGCACAGGTGGGGAGGATGCTGGAAAAGGTTGTGGAAGGCCATGTTTTCCTCAAAACCAACTAATGATGCCTACATGGGATTCAAAAATGCCCACCTTTGGGCACTCTGGCTACATGTCCCTGCCTTCTCTGCACCAGGTATCTTCTTTATCTCATCACCAAAACAATCTCTTCCATGAAGGCCAAATTGGAATCTTTGCCCTAGTCATGAGTGCATGGAGATCCCTCAATCCCCCAGACTATCAACATCATCATTATCATGATTGGCAGCAACAACTATTCAATGGTCAAACAATATTCTAAATGATTGTGTTACACTTTCATGGCTACTAATGCGCTACTATCTGTAGAGTTAAGACACATATAATTAATACTATATAGTATTATATATTATGATCTCATAGTGGTTGGTTATATTTTTTCGGACTTTTGATTGTCTCTTCTGTGATGATAATGGAATGTGATTAGAAATGTAAATTGCAGTTCTCTTAAAGGGATTTTTATTCGTATTAATTAACTATGGAGTAAAGTAGATATTTGTGTTAGAACTCTCATTTATGGGTAAGGTTAGGTACATTGTCTTTCAATGAAACTGACATACACTCTATGAAGATGAATATTCCTAACATATAATTATTGTTAGGAATATTACTGTTTATATTATTTTTAATAAATTTAAATAATTTTGATATATAACTTGATAAGGAAGATTTAAAATATAATTAAATTAATATTTTTTTTTACTAGTTTAATAATGATTAAATTATATTTTATGGATTAATTGACTTAACTCTTGTGTGTAATCTAATTATTTATTTGGAGTAATATGGAAGTATTCAGAAGAAAAGGAGGAATTGGAATATAATGGAGGAATAAGAAAGTGGTGAAAATATTTAAACGAGTACAAGGATTAACTTGGATTAATTTGTTTCTTCAAATTGGGTGCAGGCTAGTTTGCTTTGGTTACATGTTAAGGTGGTTGTTGCATCCGTCCTTAACTAATTTGGTGGTCATTGTGCCATATCACTGTATTGTTTGACCATTGTGCCCTATCACTATACTCTTTGATATTAGATAAATATTAAAGTTTTTTGTGATAGATAAATATTTTTGAATTTGTCAATTCTATATTTGATATTCTAGTTCACTTGTATCATTGTGGAATTGATCTCCACAAGTTTAGATCTCAACCTTCACGTGGATTTGAATTTGTGTGAATGGATGTAATTTGCATTGGTATATTAATTAAAAAATTTCTCACATCAGTGTCTAATACTTTAATATGTGTTTTTTTTGCAATTTGAGGTTACATAGTTCTTGCTTGCCTCCACGACAAGTGATTCTTTTCTACAAACTTGTGAGCCGAAAGATAATTGCATTGCATCTAAAACTGTTTGGGCTCTTCCGTAAGTTTTGTGAAAATATGTCAACACTCAGTAATATATTAAGAATTCAATTCTTGAATTTGAAATTGCATTTTCTTTAAAATTTATAAAGCCTTTCCAACAAATCTATTTTGTGCATATCATGTAATCATTGCAGTTCATGAGACCACATTTCTTTGAGGCATTCTATCAAACAGTTCACATGCCTTGTCTATGCTTCCACATTTTGTATACATGTCTAACAGGGCAGTTGCAACTACAATATCTGACAAAATTCCTCTATCCTTTATGTTTTGATGGATGTCCATACCCTATTCCAAAGCTCCCATTTTGGCACAGGCAGGGAAGATGCTGGAAAAGGTTGTGGAATGTCCATGGGATGACATCTCTTTGAGGCATTGTTTAAAATAGTTCCCATGCCTTGACTATTATTCCAAATTTTGAATATATTTCTACCAAAGCATTTACAACTATAATATCTATCAAACATCCCCCTTCCATTATGCTTTGATTTGCTGATAAAGTATGTTTCAGATTTGAATTTTCTATTCAAGTTTAATCTTAACTTTCACATGTTTGGAGTTGGGATTGCTAGCTTCCTAAACCTATAATCAATGAAAATCCATAGTTCAAAAATTGATTACTAGGAATGGGGGTTACAAGAATGTTTGTCTAAACCTGATTGTTTATAAATTTGACTTACTCTGTCTAAACAGATCTAAGAAGATCTGTGGAGTCAAGAAGGTAAATATTTTTTCAAAGAACATGTTAAAGTAAGTTACATATTTGCTTTCTGTTACAAAGGGGCAATTTACTTATTGCATTGCTGGGTTCTATTTGTGCAGACCAAGGCGGGAGATGTAACAAAGAAGAAGTAATGTAGCAATTAGCAATATTATGCGAGTTTTGATACATTTACTCAAATTTTGAGATGTAAAAGCCCATGATGAAATATTTAGGCTTCATTTTGCAAGTAGTTCTTTCATGTTTGAGAGTTGTTTAAGCAAAAAATAGAGCATTGTAACTCAGTTTTCTCAGTCATAGCACTAAGAAACACACTTTGTAACATATTTTTCAAAGCAAATACATATTTAAGTCTTTTATTTACTGTAAAAACACATTTTCTCAATAAAATTTTAGTATTTTGCCTTCTTAATAGTTGTTTCATTATGTGCAAATGAATGATTGATTATGTTTTTTTGTGTTTTATGTTTAAACCTCAAAAATAATTAAATAAACTGCCAATTGACTAAATATACTACCAACTAACATAAATTGGTGACTAAATGACTAAATATACTACCAAATTACCAAATATACTACCAAATTGATTACTAAATATACTACCAAATTAATGACTAAAATTTGTTTAGTCATAAATTTGGTCACGTGACTAAATATACTACCAAATTGATGACTAAATATACTACCAAATTTATGACTAAATATACTACCAACTTAATGACTAAATATACTACCAAAATAATGACTAAAATTTGTTTGGTCATAAATTTGGTTGCGAGATAAATGACCAGAAATAAACTACCAATGGTCACATGACCAAACTACAGATCACATGACCAATTTTTGGTAGTTTTTTTAGTCATTTATTTTTGTTTTTCTACTAGTGATAACATTCTCTGAGGCTCTAGAATCAATAACACAATTACTAAGTTTAAAATCAGCAATATACAAAGAAACATAAAAAGGTTCCGATTTGCTAAAATGATTTTGGGGATTAGGGTCTTGAGAACTAGAGTTTGAATAGTTTTGGCTTTTGGCAAGTATCTCGACATCACTGGACACTTGAGCATTACAATTGGAAGGAGAAGGCTCATGTCTGACATATTTGACTAGTCTATCAAGTTTAGATGGATTAAGTCTCAAATACTCATCTTGGGAGATCTCAATCTTTGTGTTCTTACATGATTCTACAATATCAAATGAAATTGAGACTAAAATTTGAGAAGATGAAGTAGAAGGTACCTCAACAGCTACAACCTTGGGTGTCCCGTTCTCTGTTTTCTTGGCATTATTTTGTCTAGTCAAGATATACTTAGGGGTAGAGATTGAATTGTTGGACTGGCCTTGAATATTCTGCCCTCTCTGTGCTTGCTAATCCCTAGTAAACACTACATAGTTGGAGTTGTCCACTTTAGTATATACATCTTCTCCACTCCCTTCATCTGATTCATATTCAAAGAAATTCACACCAGCATCACTAGGTGTAGGAGGTTCTTCCACCAGAGGTTCCCAGTATGTTCATTCATGGAAAGAATTTGTATAAACCTCATCATCTTAGGGCAAGACGCTCCATCATGGTCAGAAGTGAGATGGAAGTTGCAAACCATATGATTATTTTTTCTAGTTGAGGGTCTTTCAATAGCTAACTGTTGGGTAGGACTAGGCAACTACAACGTCCTATTATAACCTCCTTGAGGAGATTACTAAGGACCTTTGGGCATCTAATGTTTCAGGGTAATAATGTCATTTGTCAATCTCTGAATGACATGATTAGTAGAACTGGTTGCAGAAGGTTTACCAATTTGTAACTCTCTTTTCCATCTCCCTACAGTAATCAAATCATCTTCCACTGCTATAGCCAATGATTGGGCATTAGCTAAGTAGGAACCCCTTGTCTTTTGATAGCATAACTGACATCAGGTGGCAATGAGTTGATAAAGAAACACATCATTAATCCATCCCTGGGTCTGACATTTGCAAGTATCCTATTTACAAGTCTATTGAACTTGGCCACATATTCCCTCATTTGTTCGTGAATCTCTTTCTTCATGGTAGAAAGTTGAGCTACTAATGTGTGTTCATTATTAGTAGTTTTGAATCTTTCCTCAAATCTTTTTCTCATCGTAGCCCAATCTCTAATAGAGGCATTAGGAAGGTGGTAAAATCACTCAGTGGCTATGTCAGCAAGTGACTCAACAAATAATATGACAGACACATCTTCATGTTGGACTCCAAGGATAGAGCATGCAGCAAAGAAATCATTATTATGTTCTTCAGGAGTAACCTTGCCATCACCCCTAAACTTGGGTAGAATTTTACTCGATCCCCTAGGAAGGTCATGCAAGTTGGCACCAAGCCTAACTGGTCCAATAGTTGTACCCCATGGAATAGGTAGAGGTTGTGGATGAGCCATGTTAAAAGGAGGGAAATTTACTTGTAAAGGCAAGACAATACCATGTAGGGTCAAACTTTGGCAAGATGAACTTGTGGCACCCCTTGTGGGTGGAGGGGAGGATGGTCTACTTAAAGATTTGACTCTTCTTGTGGGAGGGAAGGGAGCAAAATTCAAAGATTGGAGTAAATCAAAGTCAATATCAGCTATACCTTTTTTCCTATCCCCTCATGTATACCTTTTCATAGCCCACTTCTATAGGTATATTAATAAACAATTAAGTAGAGTTGCCAAACTACTTACTGGTTGTTATGGGGGAGAGCTAGTTTCGTAAGAATCTGATTCCCTGGTCTGGTAGCGGGATTTCTTGGCCTATTATCAGGAACCACTTGAATTTGCAGAGGCCTTTCTCTTCTTGGCACAGGAACAACCCCTCTTATAAAAATTATTTCCTGAGCGTTAGCAAAACGACATGCATTTTCTTCTATAATTTTGCCAAGCTCTTCTTCCTCTTCTAGCACTTTGTCAACTTGGTGATACTACTGATTAGTTCTTCTAGTTTTCCAAGAAACGATTCAAAGGCTAGTAATAATGTCTACTTGATCTCCTATCAGCCAATCAATGTTAGGATGCAAAACTAACGCACGTCTTCCTTGAAGAACCATAAAGATCAACCAAGAACTCACAAAGGTATATAATTCAATACAACAAAATTTTCCCCAATAGAGTCACCAAAGATCTGTTGGTTAACAGATTTGTCACTCAACTCTATATACTCATGCTTGGACAAGTGACAAATGTAATCAATAGTTGAGCCTAATATATTGGTATTCTACACAGGTTCTCTACTTATTTAACAAGGTGTAGCTACCTTCGACAGATATTCTAAGGAATGAAAACTCAAGACTGCTTTTAACCAGAAAGCAAGATAAAAGCAGAGCTTTTAACCAAAAAGCAAGATAAAAGAAGAGCTTTTAACTAAAAAGCAATAAAAGTAAATCTACAACTCTAACACTAGAAGTTCACAGACTTCTAACTGCATAACATACATTGGCAATATCACACATGTACACATAAATTCACCACCTTAAATGGAATATCAACAGATAGATTATTCAAAGCGGTGAGCAAGATTTACTAACATCCAACCACTAGAACACATGAATACCATTAACATCAGCAAAAACACATTCAACCTAAGAAGAATATGCATTCAAATAATCATAACACAAAGTCCATGATCACCCAAATCTCCACTATATTAATTGTATTGCATATATCACAGCAGCTATGTAATGCCCCGTCATGCAACCCTAGAGAGTTAGGTTAATCTATGCAATAAAATGCGGATTTTTTCTTTAAAAAAAAAACAAGTAATTGCATTAATCACTAGATAAAGTAACAACTAATCACATCATTTAGACCATTTAATTAACATCTCTAGGGAACATGACTGCATTAAGAAATTTTGAACATAGATCAATGACTACAATGAACAATCAATAATAACCACATACCGAAGGATGACCAACACTCGAGGACGAGTACCAACTAATCAATAACTACACCCATGACATGAAATACATGGATGATGACAACTGAAGGCATTGGGAGACAGAGGGAACCCCATGTTATCTCCCATCCACATTATCCATTGGTGTAAAGGCATCCTCAGACCTTCTAAATCAGGTGGAGTCGATGCCTGGTACCTGCAACCTACATCAAAATGAGGTGTTGTATACGAGCATATACATATATAAACAAACACACTATGATAGGGAGTCACAGCATATTAGGGTGCTCATAATGAGTAGTACTACACTGTCCCTTCACCAAAAGCATGACATATAACATGTACATCTCTAACTAGCAATCATGTATCATGACATCAAACAATCACATAAAGCATGATAACTCAACTCTACAAAATCATCTAACCATTAACTAATCATGTCAAGAACACATCATATACTATTCATAACATCAACAATATCATCATAATGATCATAATTAAATATCCACAACTGCATCAATAAGTCCATAATCCATGATGAGCATAAATAATATAAATAAGTAAACCATCATCCACATGTCTCAAAAATGTCTAGATATAAATGAAATACTAACAACTATCAGAAAGCCAAAATGAGGGGCACTACAAGCTGAAAACAAAATTAACTAGCACCCTTTTCAGAAATAAAGTTTTGCAAAAGATCCATAATTTGACCAGCTATCTAGAATATATAGCTAAGCCAAACCATAACTGTCTTGAAAACATAACAGCTTCTTGAAAAAGCCAATTAAAAGATGTTTAAACAATAATAATAATAAAAGGGTCCTCCAGAGCCAATAGTTTTAGAGAAAACATGAGATAACTTAAAGATATAAAATCAAAATTCAATTTAGGACTTGCAAGTCCCCATCGCCATCATCCACCTCATCCATCTCTTCATCTTCCCTCGATTGTTCACCTTCTCTAGTGACACTTTGCACCACTTGGGGTACCTATGCTCATAACCTAGCTTTGTACGCTCTGAACTTATTGATAACATGTGTTAACACCATGCCAGGTGGTGATCTAGTCATGTTGATACGACACTTCTTCATGATAGCTCGCTCGGAGTTAGTCACTTTACAATACACTTCATCGATGCCACCTCTGCAACTACTAATGTAGACTACCAATTTAGAAAGTATCCCTAATGACTCCCCTGTAATTGTATTGTAATTCACTATTTCCTCTGTCAGCACCTTTTTGAAATTCTATTTGATCACCTTAACATCCAACATCGTCAGATCCATTAGCTTCTACCTCTAAAGCAACAAAATCCCTTTTAATCCTCATCATCTCTTTGTAATAAACTGCCACTGCTTTTCCCGTCTCTTCTTTAGTTGCATAAATAATATAAAGTTTCCATTCTAATGTGTTGGCCCATACGACAGTATCCAATTCTTTAGGATTAGCTATGATTTCTTCGACCATTAAGATACAATGATCCATATTGGCTATTTCTTGCACTTCTTTAGAGGCTATACATAGGCTATGATGATCACTTCGAGTCTTATCAAATCCAATATCAAATCTTCCCTCTTGGCATGTATGATACCAAACAACTTAACTACCTCCTCAATAAGAATAAGACCATCAAGAACAATCCATTCAACCCATTGATCCATAGCCTTCCTCAGAGATAAAGCACTTTTGATTTGTTGGAGCAAATTTGGGTCAAAGGTGCGGAGGTTGATAGCTAAGGATGTTTCAGTTGAGGGAGTTATTACTTCAGCAATTAAATTAGCAAAAGAGGATAAGGAACTTGCATGTGCAAGCAACTTTGAATTTTCCTCTTGTAATCCTTTCACTCTTTTAGAAATATTATCCATAGAATATTGGACATGATACAAATCACCTTCGGTAGTTGAGGGCCCTAGATCCACTCTACTTACTCTGAAGTCTGATTCTGTTACTTGGTACTCATTCTTCTCGACCAATGGATCTGTAATCTCTAAGAACTAGTTTCTTGAGGTGGCATCAGTCACTATTCTAGACATTCTCTTTGCACATTTGGGTTTTGGAACCATTTGCAACAAACAAGCAACAATATCGATGCCTTTGTCAGCAGGAAGGGTGTATCTCTTCTTCTTTTGAACTGCCTTTTTCAACCAGTTTGGGGATGGAGCTAAAGCATTAGCAGCATTGGAAGTAGTCATTATAGGTGTAGGATGAGGATTTTGCTCAGGAATTTCTCCTTGTTGTAGGGAATTTGGTGGACTTAACAAAGAATGCAATAAATTATCTTCTCCAATTTGGGAGAAAATGAAAGAATCAGAATCACTCACATGATTACTGGATAGGGGCACATGGTCTGCTTTGAATGTTGAAGCAGTCAATCTGGTATTTCTTTTTGTTGTTTGAACGTCTTGCCCACAAGTGGTCTTCAACCTGCCAATTTCATCAGGTGGCCTTTTACTGTTGCCATTTGATTATGAACTGACTCTTTGGGGAGTTGGATCCAAACTAGATGATTTTCTATGTGAGGTGGCAGCTTGAGATCTAGCTTGATTTTAAGAGGCTGAGTCTCTTGGTGTTGTTGAATCAGCACACTCCTTGACCTTGGCCTATAACCACTTTTTTGTCCTTCTTAAAACATGAAATGAAAGAAACATAATATCAGTGACCTCCTTTTCATACCACTTTATTGGAGGCAAAGGCTCTCTTGACACCGGATCATACCCTTCACTCAACAGATTTGAAAAATCATCAATTATGTCAGGAGCCTGAATGTTCAACTTGAAGGCATGGACCTGATCAATAGTCAACCTCATCCACTTCCTTCTTTGAACTTCTCTCTCATCAATACAATCCTCCCAAAAATCTTCAAGTTGAGAAAGGTGTGAGTAGGAACCACCTCCATGCATGTTTTCTTTTATGAAATTTTTACTGCAAAAAGATGCACGAGGAGACAAACTATGAAGACTGAACTTAGACAACAACTTATCAACATTCCGAGCACCATCATTACTTTTATAGGAATAAAAAGATAGGGAGACAGGGAAAGAATACCCTTTCTTTTTCATTGCCTAGTACTTAACATTCACTATTGCCATTTGGCAGCATACTTCAAGCAACACCAAATAATTAGAAGGGTACCGAGGCAATTTTAATGGGGTATTTTCAAAAACCCCAATTCTCAAATATGAGAAGTGATCAAACTATATATAAAAACTTCTAAATTTCATGATTAATGTAGATGCTTCTACAGAAAATATTTTCTCCATTGAACCATCAATTCTCTTAGCTAACAACATAGAAAAAGCATCATTCACATGTTTGAAATCTTTCATACCTTCATTCTTTTGCAACAGAGGAAAAAATTGATACACAGACATACTTGCCATAGAACTCCCTTGAGTCCTTAGACCAGGCCAAGCAGCCTCTCTTCAAGCCAAGATGTAGACCAGCTGGGAGCACATGTGAAAGCTCACGCTTTGTGTAAAATTTAACAGGTGCTCATGCAAACAATCATTAATGATCTTTGGCCAGTCAATTCGGTGGTCTCCACAAATCAAAAAAATAAACCTACACATCCAGAATTCAAAAACATCTGACTCGCGACTCCCAATTACTCTGTTCAGCAAGGTTATCATATCTAAAATCTCTTCCTTGAAATAACTCCTTTTCAAATTAGCAGGCAGCCAAGATTTACTAGTCTTTTCTTCTTCCAACCAATGCTTGGTAATGCAGGTATGACACTAGTCCTTCCTTTCATTGTAATAATTCTAGGCCGAAGATACAGAAACATCAGCATTTTCTTCATGCTCTTCAAAATTTAGGGCCGAAGCAACAGATTCAGAATTAATTCTTACCACCACAATGCCTCTGGAAGTCTATATCTCCTGGGAATTTGGGAAATACCCATTGGTGTAGGTAACCATTAATTCAGGACAATGTACAACAAGCGAAAAACCACTAGCTTTATCCAATTTGGTACTGATAATTTTCTCTGCCAAACCTGGAGTTCTTTTCTTAGACCGCATTCTCCTCTAAAAACCATCTAAATCAACATGGCCCAAATTCATATCCATCACTCCAAAAAGACCATTCTCCACGATGGAAGCCACGGGGGTCCCTTGGAATTTAAACTTCATCATTATGTGCTCCAGAAACTAGAAAATGAGAGACTCAGAGATACACACAGAGAGCAAAGGATGAGGCAAGATACTAGCAAAGTATTCTTTATGCAGATACATGGAAATGGAAATATCTAACTCCTTCAAGAAAATATAAATCCATTATAGAGAGAGCTGCTGGCTATGCTGACCTATGAGAATGGAACTATGTTGAAATTTCACACGTAGAAAACTAGCCATTTGTTCTCCTACAATGCATTCCCTTGCACATAATATCACCTTAGGTGGGCCCAATAATTTGTCCAAGTCACTTCTCATAAATTCACCAAAGGAAGATATTAAATATTGGTGCAAACTTGTCTTTATTACTCATAAATGCATGCCTCGACTTTCCCTCCAAGAATTGTGCCATTGTGTATGCACATACTTTAAATTGAATACAAAGTGATGAGTATCATTCTTCTGTATAGTATGCTAGCATAGCTAAAACCACTTGGGAAAGTGTGCTACATGAAGTCAATGAGTCAGGCAAAAGATGAACTTTTGAACTAGGAGTCAGAGATTCAAAACTTCAAAGAATCCCCGACCTCCCGACCACAAAGGAAAGACTTCACATGGAGACTATAAAAGACTCAAAGCATGGGGACCCAAGACAAGTCGGTAAGTCAGGCAGTTCAAGAACTTGTGAACCCACCGACATCAGTTCAAAAATGTGAAAAATCACCGACCAGCTAAAATGACTAAGTGAAAAAGACTGACAAAGAATCAAAGGAAAAACAAAGGATGGATTAGGATGCCTTTTCAAAAAAAGGGGGGGCAACATATATATATATATATATATATATATATATATATATATATATATATATATATATATATATATATATATATATCAACCCCATCTTCATATATGGACTCGGTCCATTTTTGCTTAGTCATTGAAGGGACGCACAGTCCGTATCAGTATTTATTTGTTTTCATCATCTGTCAACTAGGTAGAACCATTGAAGAGGGTAAACAATAAAAGTGATCGAGGAGAACATAAGCCTTAGGAACACCACATAGGAGGATGCCCCCAAGACATCAACCGCAATGCTATGCCCCTAAGGCATGACATACAACAATAAAATAGAGAATAGAAGGATAGAAGAATGATGAAACAAATAGAAGAATGGTCACAATAGAGGCGGTCTCCTGGCATCCTTGACCTTACAAGAGTATCAAGGGTCATCCTAGGAGACCTAAACAACACATAACACAACACGGGGGGACACAACACATAGGAGAAGGCCACATAAGTGAGCAAAGGTATCCTATGACAAAGGTGGCCAACAGAGTTAGAAATACTTACCTGTGTACACGACCGAACTAGTGGTTGTTGTTGAGCAAATCATCTTCCTCCCAATCTAGAATGCAAGAGGAAAGAGGTACATAAGGTACAATTTCCCAATTTAGATCATCATCATTTAGTTCTTCAACATTAATCTCTTCTTTAGTTTGTTCAATGTCAGGTGGTGGAATGTCCTCTTGTTGGGGTGTTGGTTTTCAAGATTTTAAGCTTGTCTTCTCTTCCTCCTTTCTCGTGCTTGTCTATTCCTTATTGTTTTGTTGGTGATGTTTACAAAAGTATTGTCATGATTTTCCATAGTCTTCTGTTGGTTAACAGATTTGTCACCTAAGTCTATATACTCACACCCAGACAAGTGACAAATGTAATCAACAGTTGAGCCTAATATATTGGTATTTTATAAAGGTTCTCTACTTCTTTAACAAGGTGTGTAGACACCCAAAATTGACCTAATTATCATTAGTATCAAATATTGCATTATTAATCATCTACATTTGTCTAACACACTTGAGCAATTTCTCTATTTTTATCAAAAGCACCCATTTCTTCTATTAATTAAATAAATTTATATTTATTTAACTAATTTATTATCCATTTCTTCTATTCTCTCTATTCTATAATTAAATAATCTTTAATTATTTAATTATCTTATTTCTATCTATTTTAATTAAATAAATCTTATTTATTTAATTAAAATTCCCTTCATAATCCCACTTTCCAATTAATTAAACAAATTTTATTTATTTAATTAATTTCTCTTATCATTTATCTTAATGAGCTGACATGTGTGCCTCTTTTATTTAAAAAACATGTGTGGTACTACATCTTTTATTTAATATCCTTCACATGTAGTACCTTTTATGTACACAATCACACATAAGCCTTATCTTCCCTCCACTTGTCATTTACACATTCACCTATGACTATCAGTTCATCCCAGCCATTCACATAGCCACCAAATCTCCACCGTTGATTGATTTTGGTTGAGTTCTATATAAACACACTCTCATTCCATACTACATCTATCCAGCATTATCATAGCGTCTACATTATCATCATGAGCACATTGAGCATTTTAGCATCCATCTAGCTTATTATCATTATCATTCATCCATCATGGCAGCTTTGATCTTCATAATTGTTCATTGTTGAAGAAGCAATCCACATCACAAACATGGAATCATACAATCTAGGTGATATTGTTCTTGAATTGCATGCTTTTGATTTCACTCAGATTCAATTATTTGATGGTGGTAGTGTGGGAAAGAGACACATTGTAGCTTCATGATTGTTGTCATTGATGGCAACAAAGTTCATCCCACACATCCACAGGACATGATGTGCCTATACTGGAAGTCAGATTGAAGAGTGTTGTGGTCTGGTAAGCAAGAACAGAGTATGTGACAAGGTTCGACAGTTAGGTCCGGATCTCTTAGAGGAAGTATCTTTTGAAAGTGCAGACTTGGGGAAGTCAAGAGGAGTACCTTGACTGATAGATTCTAGGAATTGAGCCTCCGATGATGCAAGAGTAAAGAGATCTATACATTCAAGTATTGGGGTCCAGTTTGGTAGAACAGACAAAGGAAGAACTGACAGGCAGAGCATCAAAAGTTATTCCAGATGAGATTTTGACAGTGATAAAGATTCTTAAGGTATCATTCATGATTGGCTGACTTGTTAGATGACTTCTATAAGTTTCTTTTAGATCTGCATCACTTGGTAAGCAAGGATTCAACCGACAGACTAGAGTTTGGGAAATATTGACTATTCTGGATGCCGACTAGAAAGAGGATGAAATCCCTTGTGCGGATATATATATATATATACCAGATGGACTTCGATGAAAGTGTGTGTTTGTATTGTGTTAAGTGTGAAGAAAAGCAGTAGAGCAGAAAGAAAGCAGTAAGGAAGGTCCAGTATGTGAAAGGACGGCAGAACAAAAGAAGAGGAAGGATGAAGTGCAGCAGATCAGTTTACTGAGCCTAACCGAAACTGAACTCTAGCATGTGTGGATGCCTCACATCAGTTCAAGTATCTTATTATTCCTCTTACAACTTGTAGACAGTGAGTCTCTTGTGAGTAGTGTGCTCGGGCAGTGAGCCCTAATTGGCAAGTGCCATTTTGTATTTCCATTCTTCTAACAGAGAATACAATCTTGGGTTAATCACCCCATGGTTTTCTCCCTTAACAGGGTTTCCACGACAAAAATATTGTGTCATGTGTATTTCCATTTCATGGTTATGTTTGCTTATTTGAATTAATGTTGCATTAATTATTGAGAAAGTTTAGAAGGCTGAAATAATTAAGATAACTGATTCACCCCCCCTCTCAGTTATCAATAATTGGTATCAGAGCCAAGTTCCTCCAAATAGAGCCTAACAGCTTGAGGAAGATCTGGGAATTAAGATGGATGTGTATGGTATGAGGGATCAACTTCATTCTGCCCTAGATGATCTTGAGCAATCTAATTCTAAAGTCAATGAATTGAAGGAAAGACTCAAACAGTTTGATGATTTCATAAATGAACTAAAGGGGAAACTAAGTCTCTCTGAAAAAGAGAAAGGAACTACTTCAGCAATTGGCAAGTCAAGGTGAAGCAAATGATACAAATGGAGATCTTAAGGAGAAAACCAAGTTATGTGAAATTATCAAAAGAGATCATCATGGTAAGACATGAAATGGAATTAGGAGTCATGAAATTTACCCAAGAAATTGAAGAGAAAAGAAAAACTGAAGATGATCTAAAACAATCTCTCAAGGAGAAATCAGAAGACTGCCACAAGATGGATAGAATAATCAGACATCTTGAATCCGATCTTGAAGATGCTAAAGATAATGAAGAAAAACTAGAAGATCAAATTGTCTCTCTTAAAAGGGATCTTCAAACAGCAAATGAATACAAAGAGAAATTCAAGATAAGTTCTGCTCAACTTGAAGTTCTTCTTGAAAGCCAAAAGAGGGTAGATGACAAGTGTGGTTTGGGATATGAGAAAGGTGAGAGCTCCAGATCTGGTCAGAAGAAGTTTGAATTAGAAAATCCAAGAAATAGGCCTAGAAGACCTCTAGTGAGGTAACCTAATGCTCAAAGATATCCATCCTTCAATGGATACTACCACAACTGCAATAACTTTGGTCACAAAGCTAATCAGTATAGAAGAAGAATGAATCAGACTAACACTTCCTTCTCCGGACAGTGTTTTAACTGTAAAAGGTATGGCAACAAATCTCATGAATGCAGAAATATGCAAATGATCAATTCATTCAATGGTAGATGCTTTGTATGCAATAGAATGGGTCATATGGGTAATCAATGTAGATCAAGAGGACATCAATCAAATATACAAAGAAATGTTGTTTGCCACAATTGCAATAGATCTGGTCGTATTGCAAAATTCTATAGAAGCAAGAATCAGGACAAAAGAGGTCTGGTACATCATAATTAGAATCAAGACAAGGGAAAAGGAGAAGTGAATGCGGATGAAGTTAAAAGTGAGATGAATAAGATTTGGGTGAAGAGAAGTACATAAAACCTAGGGGATGGATCCACACCAGAATCTGGTGCTGATATTTCTTTCAGAAATTAAAAAGGTGGGCTCTGGCTCAGGGGGAGATACAAAGAAAAATATTTTCCCCCAACTAGTAAATTGGTGCCAGAACTGGCACAAGGAGCATTGCGGATTAAAGGGTTCACAAAGAGACATCTAAATAAGCTTTGGTTAAAAGATGAAAGATCCGCAAGAAGTTTTGAACAAGTTGAAGACTAATCTAGTTCATTAATCATCCGGTGAGAAGTAGGTTGTTCATAGTTAAATCTAACATAATTCAAACTATGGAATCTTGATCTGCGGATAAGATCAAATGATTAAGGAAAGGAAGATAGATTATCACTATTCTCTAAAGATGACTCTAAGTGTATCTCAGTGATCCAAGAAAAGATCTGTCTCAGAGTAAGATGAACAAGGCAACCAGAATGAATTAGGTCGCACATTTATTGTAGTATGAAATTAGGGCTTTCCTAGAAATAAAAGAGTTCATTCATTTGTCATTTGCACATTTGCACTCAAGAAGAAAAGAAAAGGAGCTCTGCAAGAAATTGTCTCAAACTCTCAAAGATCAACCATTGAAGTCGATTCATCCAGCAAATTAATCCAGTTCATTCAGCAAACCCTAGAAGCGTAAAAGGTATTTTTTGTTGTTGAATATCTCTCTGTAAATCTTTTGAAAATGGCTACTCCAAATGTGGTGAAGATTTTTGATAGGCCACGCCCTAAATTTAAGAAGCATCCATATAAATCTCTAGAAGTTGATCCCCTAGGCGCCTTTTCAAGCATTCCACATGGAATTCTGCATGTAGAAGATGTTAGGGCTTATATTCATACGAATATTGAAGAATTTGGGGAATCTAAGCTGGCTGATATCTATCATAATTAGTTAATAGATGATTCCTTTGAGCTCAAAGCTCAGTTCAAGGCCATCCGGGATAAACATTTTGCACAGTGCATTCATTTCCCCTATTTTGAAGAAGATGAATGGGTCTGGTATGTGTTGAGCAGAGTGCATGACAACTTCCTATGGTTGAATAGACCATTTAAGATCACCAAGTATGCAATTAGGGTAGTAACTGGTCTGCACTCATCTAGTGGGATACCTGTTCTTAAATCTGTCAAGAATCAGACAGTAAGTGAAGCAGCTGGATCAAAATTTGACAAGAGAGCTATGACAATTGAAGATATCATTGATCCGGATACCAAATTTGCATCCATGATAATTGGTTACAAGATTTATCACTCCAGTAGGGAAAATTTAGTACCAGGAACTGCAGTTTATACAGCTTATCAGATGCTAAGAGAAAATGCTGACTATGATCTTTGTGAACTTCTTCTAAGCCAACTATTGGAGAACCTACAAAAGATCAAAAAGGACAAGAAAAACTCATTTAAGTATGGTGGACTGATATTATGTTTATTCTTCTACTTCATGAATGAGCTTCCCAGATCCAGTGGTTAGGTTTGGCAGAATGACAGACCTGTTGCAATCCAAATCAGAGACTACCTGCATGGGCTTGGGGATGCTAAGGCAAGAAATATAGCTTTGTGGGGATATTTCAAGAACTTTCAAAGTATGATGCAAGCTAGAGAAAGAATCCCCCAATCTCTGGTTGAGAAGTACAAAGATACAGTGTGCTTTATTGTAGAAACTAATCAGTGCCTAATGGAAGCTGTGGAACCAAGAACAGTGTGGATCATGCCAATGGGGTATGAAGTTGATGAGAAAATTGTAGAGCTGCATGTTCAACACATTCTAGGTCAGCCCAAGGATCCTAAGGTAGAAAGGTTTGGAACCTTTGAAGAATTAAGTATAAAAATCCATGTGGAGCTCAGACAACTAGAGATGAAGAGAAAAGTGAGAAAAGAGGTAGAAGAATTTGCCAAGAGGCATGGAATCTCAAAAGAGGCACTTGATGCTCATAGAGAAAAGATGGAAAGGGCAGAGAAAGAGAAGGAAGAAGCAGAAAAGGAAAGTGATCCGGTAGAAGCCCTCACCCAGACCAGATCCTCTAAGAGGTCTGCACCTACAACTGCTAAGACCTCAAAGGCATAAAAAATGGAAGCAAAATCATCCAGTAAAGAAGAGAAAAGAACTAAGATGAAGGCCACAAGGTCTTATATCAGTCAGAAGGATGAAGAAGAGACAGAATCAGATGAGGAGGTAAGGAAAATAAGGAAAAAGAAGAAAGTATCTGGTGAACCCTCTACCGGTGAAGACAAAGAAAAGATGGCAGAAGAGTTTGTTGAAAGGCCCACTCTGTCCATTGATAATGTAGTCAAATCAGTCACTGTGGATGGGATTTTGAAACCAATGACTGAATTTTATGACTACTACAGTGAGGCTGATCAGAAGATCCTGCAAGAAGCCACAGTCAGGTACCTTAACATTTATAATAAAGCATTCATTAAGATTATATCTTTAATTCCAAAGAGCCTAGAGAAAGAACTAGAAATCAGAAAGAAAAATACCAAGGCCAAGGACCTTGAGATCAGGGAACAAATAGCTATTCAGCTCTATCCCTCAATCATGCAGAAACAAATGAATATGATTTTCAAAGATTGCAAGGATGAGTTTTGGAGCAAAGCTAGAATGAATTAGCTTATGCTTGGAGAAACTAATAAAATAGCTAAAGAAACCAAAGAAAACCTCTGGAATGCCTACAAAAGGTTCAACATTCCTATCATAGAGGACATAAGTGATGAGCACTCTGCCATGGATGACAAGGAAGAAACTACTGAGACTGTAGTAGAAGAGGTAAAGGAGACAAGTGAAGAAAAAGGCAAGGGCTTAGATTCCTCTACTATAGAGGAAGTCCAAGGAGAAGTAAATCCAGACTCTCCGGTAGTCTCCAGATCTAAAGGAGAAGAAAGTATCAAAAAAAAATCTAGTCAAGAAGAACAAGGAAAGGAAAGAAAAGAAGAGTCAAGGACATAAAAAGCTACAGATGATAGTGGTAAGGCTGTAGAAGGGGAGAAAATTCTGTCTCCGGCAAGAGACACAGCAGAAGCAGTTAAGGATTTCTTGACCAAAGAGATGATGGAATTTGATGAACCAGAGTTACTTCAAGGTCCATTCAAATTTGATTCCCTCTCTTTGGTGCAAACCACAAAGCTAGCTTCCTTCACTCAAGCAAAGGCAAAAGAAAAAATGCTGAAGTCTCACATGGAAGACTGTGAACTCATAGAAACTACATCTGGTGTACTAGAAAAAATCATGCCATCCTTCCAAAAGGATTCTACAGCATCCACATCCGGTAATCTAAAGACTCTTGTAAATTCTGTTAGTACACATTTTGATTCTTTAGAGAAAGCAGCAGAAGAGAAAGTTCAAAAAGAGTTTTTGGATAAGAGATTCTCAGAGTTACAAGGACTTATAACCAATGATAGGAGAAATATGGATATTGGGATAAAGAGCTTAGAAAATGCTCTTAAAGATGGCGGAGATATCTATAAATTTTGTGTATCCTGGTCTAAAGTGACCAAGGATATTGAGAAGAAAGTAAAGGAACAGAGGATAAACTATCAAGCCTCTCTCAGAATTTTGATCCTCTCACTGTATCCATAGTAAACTAGGAATGTCAAACTATTGTAGTCATGAATGAGATCAAGAAACTTGAAAAGGAGAGGAAGAACATAATAAGTCAGATGGGTGAGCTTAGAGGGATGATTATCCCCAAATTAGAGGCCATGCATGAGGTCCTAACAGATGCCCAAACCACAGCCCGGACCAGTGATCCGACAGATCTCAAGAGGGCAGAAGCTTTTGCATTCCTGTTGAGTGGTCACATCTCAATTTTGGATAGGATAAAGCAGAGTTGGGTGACAGAAGTTGTACAGTTGAAGACAACTTTTGCAGACATATTACAATATATGTAAGTAAAACTTGTTTATATACTTATGCGACTAAGTATAGTTGAATTTTTGGGCAATTTTGGTGTGCGGTCCCTACCCTTTGCAATTGATGCAAAAGGAGGAGTGAGGAACAGTGAAAAATTTGGAATCCAGCTAAGGGGGAGCTCTGATAAAATGTACATTAGAAGAGAGCATCAACCAAGGGGGAGTATAGTATAACACTTAGTCATTGCTCCGGTAAAATGTACATTAGAAGAGAGCATCAACTAAGGGGGAGTATAGTATAACACTTAGTCATTTTTCACTAAGTGTTGCCATCAATGCCAAAGGGGGAGATTGTTGGAAAGAGACACATTGTAGCTTCATGATTGTTGTCATTGATGGCAACAAAGTTCATCCCACACATCTGCAGGACATGATGTGCCTATACCGGAAGTCAGATTGAAGAGTGTTGTGGTCCGGTAAGCAAGAACAGAGTATGTGACAAGGTCCGATAGTCAAGTCTGGATCTCTCAGAGGAAGTATCTTTTGAAAGTGCGGACTTGGGAAAGTCAAGAGGAGTACCTTGACTGATAGATTCTAGGAATTGAGCCTTCGATGATGCAAGAGTAAAGAGATATATACATTCAAGTATTGGGGTCTAGTTTGGTAGAACAGACATAGGAAGAACTAACAGGCAGAGCATCAGAAGTTATTCCGGATGAGATGTTGATGGTGATAAATATTCTTAAGGTATCATTCATGATTGGCCGACTTGTTAGATGACTTCTATAAGTTTCTTTTAGATCCGCATCACTTGGTAAGCAAGGATTTAGCCGACAGACTAGAGTTTGGGAAATATTGACTATTCTGGATGCCGACTAGAAAGAGGATGAAATCCCTTGTGTGGATATATATATACCAGATGGACTTTGATGAAAGTGTGTGTTTGTCTTGTGTTAAGTGCAAAGAAAAGTAGTAGAGAAGAAAGAAAGTAGTAAGGAAGGTCCAGTATGTGAAAGGACAGCAGAACAAAAGAAGAGGAAGGATGAAGTGCAATAGATCAGTTTACTGAGCCTAACCGGAACTGAACTCCAGCATGTGTGGATGCCTCACATTAGTTCAAGTATCTTATTATTCCTCTTACAACTTGTAGACAGTGAGCCCTAATTGGCAAGTGCCATTTTGTATTTCCATTCTTCTAACAGAGAATACAATCTTGGGTTAATCACCCCGTGGTTTTCTCCCTTAACAGGGTTTCCACGTCAAAAATATTATGTCATGTGCATTTCCATTTCATGGTTATGTTTGCTTATTTGAATTAATGCTGCATTAGTTATTAAGAAAGTTTAGAAGGCTAAAATAATTAAGATAACTGATTCACCCCCCCCTCTCAGTTATCAACAGGTAGGATTAGGTTTTCATTTGTAATGCTTGATCTTATTGACCTAATTTTTACCTATCACAAGGTGCAACTACCTTTGATAGATTTTCTTATTAATGAAAACCATGATTGCTTTTAACCAGAAAGTAAAACAAAGGAAAAGCTTTTGACCAGAAAGTAATAAAGGTAGATTTACACCCAAACTATAAGAAGCTCAAAGACTTCCACCAATATAACATTTATAAATTTATACAAACTGATATCATACACCATATATTCACCACTTCGAACAATGTATCAAAAGATAGACAATTTGTAGCAGTGAGTAAGAACTACAGATATCCAACCACTTCAATACACAAATATCACCAACACTAGCAGTAACACATTCAACATAAGAAGAACATGATTCTAGATAACCACAACATAAAGTTCATGATCATTTAAAACTCCACTGTATTGATTTTCATTGCATGTATCAAAAGTAGTTGAAACAGAAAGACCAAAATTTTTCTATCACCTCCCAAAACAAAGTTTGTCAAAAGATCCCCAAAATCGACTAGCTATCCAAAATATATCGCTAAGCTAAAAAGTAATTGTCTTAAAAACCATAACAGCTTCTTGAAACAACCGGTTAAAATATGTTCAAACAATAATAATAATGAGGGGCCCTCCAGAGCCAATAGTTTTTAGAGCAAATATTTAAAAACAACTAAAGCATGAAAAATTAAATCAATTGAGGATTTCCAAATCCTCATCACCATTATCCACTTCATCCATCTCTTCTTCTTTCTTTGCCTATTCGCTCTCCCATGCCACTTTGTGCTGTTTGGGGTGCCTGTGCTCACAGCCTTGCCTTGTATGTCCTATACCTATTGATTACAGGTGTTAAAGGAATCCCAAGTGGAATTCCTATCATGCTAATTCGATGTTTCTTTTTCATCACTGCTCTATCGGCATCAACCACCTTTTTGTGCACCTCATTGAATTCATTTCTAGTAGTGTTGATATAGGCCGCCATCTTTGCAAGTCTCCCCAGTGATTCTTCTATTATTCCATCATAATTCATTATTTCATCGGTTACTACCTTCTTGAAATTTTGTTTTATTTCCTTGACATCTAGTAGCTTCTCATCATCAGACCCATTAACCTTGACTTCTAGAGTGACAAAATTCCTCTTAATTCTCATCATCTCTACATAATAGGTCGCAATTGCCTTCCTCATTTCATCTTCTGCTGCTATCACAAGATAGAGCTTCCATTCGACTGCATCAGCCCACACAGGTGTATCTAGTTCTTTGAGATTTGCTAACACCTCTTCATCTACTAAGACACCAGGATCCATATTGGCAATTTCTTGTATTTTCTTAGAAGCTAAAGATAGACTATTGTGATCACTTCTAGCCTTGTCAAATTCTACTATCAAAGCTTCCCTTTTCATAGAAACAGAATCAAATAATTTTACTGCCTCCTCTATGAACACAAGACCATCAAAAATAACTTTTCCAACCCACTAATCCATAGCATTTCTTAAAGGCAATGATGTTTTTACTTGTTGAAGCAAGTTATGATCAGGAACATGGAGGCCCACATCTAGAGGAGTTTCAGATGAGGGTGTTATTATCTTAGAAACTAAATGAACAAGAAATGACAGAGAACTTACATGGGCTAGTAACTTAGAATTCTCCTCCTGTAGCCCTTTGACCCTCTTTGATATGTTGTTGACTGAGTATTTAACATGGTAAAGGCCACCTTCAGTAGTAGAAGGTCCCAAATCCAATGTGCTCATCCTAAAGTCAGCTTTTGTCACCTCATCCTCATTCTTGTCCCCCACCAGATCTGCAATTTCCATAAATTAGTTTCGTGAGGTAGGGTCAGTTACCATCCTCAACATTCTCCTGGCATGTTTGGGCTTAGGAGTAGTTTGTAGCAAATTGGCTACAGTATCAATACCTTCATCTACTGGTGGCATATATCTCTTTTTCCTTTGAACAACTTTCTTTAGCCAACTAGGAGATGAGGTAGGAACATTAGCAGTTCCAACAACAACAATTAGAGGCACAAATTGAGAATTCTGTTCTAGGGGCTCATTTTGATGGGGAGAATTTGGTGGACTTAATAGTGATTGCAATAAAATATCTTCTCCAATTTGAGAGAAGATGAAAGAATCGCTATCACTTACAGGATTATTAACAAGTGGCACATGGTCTGCCTTTGATGAAGAAGCAACCATTCTAGTGTTTTCTTTCGTTGATTGATTGTCTTTCTCACATGTCATCTTCACTTTTCTAACCTCCTCAGGGGGTTTGTCTCCATTGCCATTCGATTGTGAGCTGACTCTTTGAAGTGTCGGGTCCAAACTAGATGACCTTCTATACGAGTAAATAGTTTGAGACCTACTTTGGCCTTGAGAGGCCAAATCTTTAGGCATCGTAGAACCGACACACTCCTTCACTTTCCCCTTTAGCTATCTCTCTACCCTTCTCAACACTTAGAGAGAGAGAAAATTTACATATGTGATTTCTTTATCAGACCATCTCACAGGAGGTAGAGGCTTCATTGATGTGGCATGATACCTTCCTCTACGATATCTAAGTTGTCATCAACTATGTCAGGGACTTGGATATTCAACTTGAAAGCTAGAACCTGGTCAATGATTAGCCTCATCCATTTTCTCCTCTGCACTTCCCTCTCATCTAAGAAATCTTCCCAAAAATCTTCAAGCTGAGGCTGATATAGATAAGAGCCACCTCCATGCATATTTTCTTTTATAAAAATTTTACTATGAAATGTTGCACAAGATCATAAACTATGGAGACTAAATTCTGATAGTAGCTTGTCAACATTTTTAGCACTATCATTACTCTTGTAGGAATAAAAAGATAGGGACATAGGGAAAGGACACCCCTTCTTCTTCATAGCATGATATTTTACATTCACTGATGCCATTTGATGACACAACTCCATAAGCACAAGATAGTTGGATGGGTATTGTGGCAATTTTAACGAGGAATTTTCATAACCCCTAATCCTCAAATAAGAAAAGTGATCAAACTGTATGTAAAAACTCTCAAATTTCATGACCAATGTGGCTGCTTCAATTGAAAACCTTCACTCCAATGAGCCATCAATTTTCTTAGTCAACAACATAGAAAAGGCATTGTTTACTCACTTGAAATATTTCATACCTTTAATTCTCTATAACTGAGGAAAAATTTGATACATGGGCGTACCAATGGTAGGATTTCCTTGAATCCTCAGGCCAAGCTAAGTAGCCTCTCTTCGAGCCCACATGTAAACCAGCTGGGAACACATGTGGAAACTTACATCTCTTGTGAAATTTACCAACTGTTCATGCAAAATTTCATTAATAATTCTCGCCCAATCAATGCGGTGGTCTCCACAAATTAGAAAAATGAATCTACACATCCAAAACTCAAATGTATATGATTTTGGGCTCCCAACTACTTGGTTTAACAAACTTATCATATCCGAAATCTCCTCTTTAAAATGGCTCCTCTTAAGATGGGCGAGAAGCTATGATTTCCTAGTCTTCTCAATCTCTAACTAGCTCTTGGTGATGCAAGTATGACACCAATCTTTTCTTTCAGTATAATAATTCCAGACAGAGGACATAGAAACATCAAAATTGTCTTCATACCCCTCCAAATTTAGAGCTAGGGCAATGGATTCAGAATCAATTTTTGCCATGATAGAACCATCAAGGGTTCTTATCTCTTGAGACTCTGGAAAGTAACTATTAGCACATGCCACCATCAATTCAGGACAATGCACTACGGGCAGGAAACCTCCAGCTTTATCCAACCCACTACTAACAACCTTTTCCACAAAAGGAGTCTGATTTTTAGACTGCATTCTTCTCCAAAAATCTTCAAAATCAATATGGCCCAAATTGGTATCCCTTATCATGGACAAACCAGTCTCCACAGTAGAAGCCATAGGAGCTCCTTGAAACTTGAACTTCATTTTCATATATTTGAGAAACCAAACAACCAAAGACTTTGAAGCATATACAGACAACACAGGGAAATACAAGGCACTAACAGGGAGTTCTCTATGCAGATACATGAAAATAGAAATTTTCTAACTCCTAAGAGAAGTGTTGTGTTTTTAAACAATAAAAAGATAGGAACTACTAATCGTACTGACCTGCAAGAGTGGTGTTATGTTGATATTCTGCATGTAGCAAGCTAGCCATTTATTACTCTGCAATGCATCCCCTTAGTGAAATGATACAACCTCAGGTGAAATAGAGAATTTTGTAAGGAAGTTAAAGCAGTAGAAACAACTTCCTATGCCAATCTTGAGGAGAAACATTATGCAAAACTTTTTAAAAACTAATCTAACAATTACAAAAAATCCAGAAGCACATTCAAAACATAAAATAAACAATGAAACACAAAACACCAGATATACGTGGGGAAAACCCTTTTGAATGAAAAAACCCACACTCCAAAATCCTGCTCAATGTATTCCAAATCCAATACCAAGCTTACATACACTTTCAACACTAGTAGAAAAACATAAATAAATGACTAAATAAACTACCAAAAATTGGTCATGTAATTAGTAGTTTGCTCACGTGACCATTGGTAGTTTATTGCTAGTCATGTATCTCGCAACCAAATTTATGACCAAACAAATTTTAGTCATTAATTTGGTAGTATATTTAGTCATTAATTTGTTAGTATATTTAGTCATCAATTTGGTAGTATATTTGGTAATTTGGTAGTATATTTAGTCACATGACCATTGGTAGTTTATTGCCGTTCATTTATCTCGCGACCAAATTTATGACTAAACAAATTTTAGTCATCAATTTAGTCATCAATTTGATAGTATATTTAGTCATCAATTTGGTAGTATATTTAGTCATCAATTTGGTAGTATATTTAGTCATTGATTGTTGTTAACTGGTCATTTATTTAGTCATTGTAATCATTAATTGTCGTCAATTGGTAGTATATTTTGTCATTTATTTAGTCATTGATTTCTGTTCATTGGTAGTATATTTGGTCATTTTAATCATTATTTTTCCATCAACTGGTCATATATAAACAACTAGCATATGATAAACATCAACTATGCCATTTTTTGTTGATGAACTTTAACAAATCTGCTCAAAGGATTGAAACAACAATGGTAGAAAATAATTCACTATATATTCAAACTGTATATAAAATATGTTACAAAGAACTTGTTGAATGTTAGGAACACTGAGAGGGGGGTGAATTAGTGTTCTAAAAATATTTTCATGCACTTTAACTTTCAACCATTTTTCAAAATTAATTAAACAAAGGCACAACATGCATATGAACAGTAACCATAAAATCATGACACATGAACACCAAGATTTTTACGTGGAAAACCCAAAAGAGAAAAACCATGGAGAGGATTAGTTCTCAAATATATATTGCAATCTTTACAAACAATGATGTTTAGGCTTGGTCACTCCACAGGCCTGGAATATGCTAGCTCACTGCCATGAAGTACAACTAGGTCTAACAGGCTCACTACCTCAACCCTAAACCTAGAAATATTACAATAAGGGATGTTAAACCTAAGATTTGTTAAACCCTATTGGAGGCTCACTGCTAGGCTCACTACCTTGAAGGCTCACTGCTAGATGCAAAGCAAATTGCACATGAAAATTGAATACTGCTTAAGCATCTACCACAATGCTAGGGTACAATCATTTAGCAACTAAATTTTGAATCCCAAGTCTTCATCGTTGCTGATCTTCTAACTCTACTCTGCTATTCGCATGTTCACATCACACCACCACATTCTCTACTCTCACAAAACTAAAATTCATCACCTTTATATATCTGCATTATAATTTGATCCATTATTAGGTTGGCATCCAAGAAATGAAACGTGTATATAGAAAGATGTAGCTTGTCAGCTTCATCCAATGCACTATATGTTGTGTGGACCCAAATCTTCAGTCAAACATTTTCATATATGTCAGTTCTAATCATTCAATTACTTACATAGATCCTTCAACCATTAACTCTTCTTCGTACAATGATTTAACATACTAGTCGGCCTCTTCCTTAAGAGCATGCTTAACAAGTTCATCTGTTGACTTACAATTTTTACTTCGGAACATAAAATACCTCTAAAATCATATTAAGGGCTCTTTACACTTTCCCAATCTTACCCTTAGAACCACAAGGCATGATATCATCTTGCGGAGAAATGCAGACCATTAGAACTCAGACTCTGTCTCTGTCAAACTCTGTCAAACACTATGCCGATACTTAGCAGCAACTATCTTTCCGGTGGACTTCATATTTCCCAACTTTGGAATTAGATACTTCATATAAGTGTTTACAACACCTTAAAACCACATAACAAAACACTCACCTGCGGAGGAATGCAGACCATTGCACTATACCCTATTCAGTGTTCCTGCTATACCTTGGCTTACCCAGACTTAGACATTTCTTCAAGGTGACTTCTAGAGGAAGTCAAGACTTAATCACTAAAGCTTAAAACTATCAAACAACAACTAACATCATACCTGAACCACATCTGCAAGCCTTCAATTGCAGAGGCATACTAACTCATTTTCTGTCCCTTACTCAAAATACTTTCCATACTTAGCCAATTTCTGTCAACCGGACCTAAAATCTAATATGTTCTTCTGGAGTTATCTCATCCTCTCATAGTGATAAGATTTCTGAGCCTTGTTGCCATCAATGACAACATACAAGTCCATACCAGAGTAGTGTCTCTTGCCAACATAACTCGTTTATCAACAAATCTGCTCAAAGGATTGAAACAACAATGCTGGAAAATAATTCACTGTATATTCAAACTGTATATAAAATATGTTACAAAGAACTCTATATATAGAGTTTTGAAGACATAATCTTTCTGTAGTATGCAAACTTCTGATTTATTATGCTTTTAAAACTAAAAAAAAATTGAGACTAAAGCTAAAAAGCCATCGGTGTGAATGCATGTCTTCAGTGATGCCATTTTTGCACATGGGGTGGGTTGTAAATGCATCTAGAAGGCACTGGTATTGCATTTTCTCCTTGCTCTGTACCTGTCCACAATAAAAAAACTCAAAATTTGTTAATAATTTAAAAAGATTTATGAAACTTTGAAATATGAAAAAGAAAGTGGGATGATAAGGAATTTTACAACAATATAGGCATATATTATGAAAGTATTCAATAAGAAATGCATATACAGGTCTGATAGTCAAACTCCATAGTTCATTTATTCATATTTGATTGAAAAATAGTATGATCTATGCAAAGGTAACCCCCAGTCATATACAATTTCAACTGAATAACATTGAGGACTGATGTTCAAGTTTGACTCACACAAATAATGCTACAACAATATGAAATTTACCTGTAATTATCATGAAACCCTAACACCAATTGCATGTGTTCAAGAAAAAAACTATCATTCAATAGGAAATCATAACCCATCAATATTCCAAACAAAAAACTTACAAACCCTAACTAGTATCAGAGTTTGAGAAAAACTTCATAAACAAACTGTTGTCGTTAATGATAACTAACAGCCCTTCAAAAACATGAACAAAAAAAGAATATCACCTGGAAGTCTACCAACAAAACAAAGGTTTTGTTGTGCCCTACATGCTTCAAAATAACTGTCGAGCTCACATTTTGACTTTTCTACAGCTTACTATAAACCTGAGCTTTGTCATATCCAAAAGATCCTCCTCATGATAGCCAAATTTCACTTTTCAAACCCTAAGTGACAAATCCATCATTTTACAAAGAGCAACATTATGAAATGATCATCAAAAACACTCTTTTTGCCCAATATACCAAGGTCATTGAGAGCACAAGTTTACCCTAAAAGAAACTAGTGACCATCAAATAAAATCATAACCTTTTGACTTGATGAGAATGCCAACAACCTGTTGATCAGGTTAATTAACTTAAGTGATCACCGAATGCCTTTTCTTCACATTGGTTTTAAATCAAATAAAGTCAATAAACCAATGATATGAATCATGATTTATATAACAAGCATCACAATTATGCCTTGTATCTATGTAATGATACAAATCAATGTGTTAAATAAAACCAATGCTAATGTGCCTAGACCAATATAAATCATTGATCAATAAATTGATCAATATATATAATCCAAGAATGTAACATGTCAAAGCATCAATTGTATGTATACCAAACATGTTGTCCCCATATGTTGTCTCAAACATCGATGTCAGTGTCACTCAAAACACATAAAATATATGCTTCCTTTATAACAAAAGAACATTGCCATCCCAGTGACATTTAACACCAATCAAACAACACTAAACCTTCAATGAAAGCCACAAATGTATGCCAAACCTATATATATATATACCAATGTGTATCACCTCAATATGTGCCAAGTGGAACATTCAACCTAACGTCAATGCCAAAACCAATGTCAAATGGGCAACAAACCCCCCCTTTGGAATTGATGTCAAACCTTGCCACAAACCTGAAAAGATATCACCTGTAGAAAATCTAAAGCACCAATCCCTGCCATATCAAACAATCACCAACATTATGCAATATTGAGCATTAAACATCATGAACCAAATGAACAACCATAACTAATCCTGTATGCCAAAACTAAGCATTAAACATCATGAACCAAATGAACAATCGTAACTGATCATGTATGCCAGAACTAAATCTGAATGTTACTCATGCTATCATGAACCAAATGTTGGACTAAAAACCATAGACCTGTCACTGAGCTCATCTCTCCCTTTTGACAACAATGCCAAAGGTCAAAGGGGTGGGAAATCAACAAATACTTGCTCATGAACAACAATCTGTTGTCACAGTGACACAAAATAGAATCAGATCTGAATGAATAAAACTAAAAAGAGCACTACACAATGAATTATCAAACTATCATGGTATCAAAATTGAACCAAGATGCCACCATGCTAGAAATATAACCCAGGGGTGTAGAATATGCATGACAACTCCCCCTAAAACCATGCACTCAAAGAGATCAGTTGTTCCCCCTAAGAATAACACTGTGAAAGGCCAATAATCCCAAATAACAATATGAAATCAATCATGGCAAAGACTATCTGGACTACAACATGCACTCAAGTCTACTACAAAGTTTGCCATCACAACAAGTTTGCACAACAAGTCTACCAAGTCTGTCAGGAAGTAATTAGACACTGCAAGATATGACTTGTTCCAAGGCATCTTCAACTTGTTATGGCCTCTAGCCTCCTGAAGCCCAAACATGATCAGATCAAAACTTAATTCCAAAGTACTTTCTCTACTATCCTTGTTGTCATGAAAGTTCCTGTCACAGGCAGAATGCTCTGTATACACAAAGGTCCTGCAGCATAAAATCACACATAAATGACAGGTCTGTACCATGCTAATAACATACTGGATGTCAAAGACTACTGATATATAGTTTGTCAAAGGTCTCTGCATCACAAAGACCACTCAGTGTTCCTTAATAAACACATATCAGATCACTGCACTAGAGCCCGTTACTCTGTCCAACAATGCCATATAGACTCTCTTTTCTTATTTGAATATATGGTTACTAGGGTGCTTGAAATTACAAAAAGACTACCTTTTATCACATTGATGGAAGCCATACCCTCCTACATTAAACACTAAGCTTGGCAACCACACAGTAAGATAATAAAATGCTCAAACACCAACAAGAAAGATGAGGCAAAGAATATTGTCCTATCTTGAAAGCACTTTTGTCATTCAATGGAAGTCTAATAAGGTCTGTCACACCATAATAATATTCTCCCATGCCAAACCAAGAAGGATATGGAATCATTATCAAAGCATAGAGCACTATTAGTGCCATAGAACTGATGTCAGGATGATTAGCATGGTAGAAGCACAACACCAAAACATGATGGATATGTTAGTGTTGGAAAAGGTTCGGACAACTGAGAGGGGGGGTGAATCAATTGTCAAGAATTCTAAACTTTTTCTACTTGAATCTTCCTTCACAACTTATAATCTATATAATGAAATAAATATTTAAGCATCGCATATGAAGAAATAAAAATGACACACTTGATACCAAGATTTTTGATGTGGAAACCTGGTTAAGGGAAAAACCACGGTTGGGGTTAACCCACAAAATTAATACCCTGTTAAAAGTATTTTTACAAATGGGAATGCACATGCATTCGGGCTCACTACCCAGAGCTCACTGCTCAAAAGAAGGCTCACTACATATAGAAAGTATTACAAGAGAGTAATAGAGATTTGAACTAATTAATAGCATCTACCCATGCATGAAATTTAGTTCTGGTTAAGTACATAAACTGATTTGACACATTTCATCTTTACTCTAATCTTCTTACTGATCTGCCTTCATTCACACTTGGGAATCCTACTCCTTTCACACATACACCTTATTCACATTCACCACACACTCTTGAATCATCTAATTTCATCGGTTATATATATCTGCAACATGATCTACAATCATTCTGTCAGTCGGCTTCAACAATACTTAGAACACTTAAGAATGCTCTACTTTGTCGGCTAGATCTATGCATAACTTAAGGTGCGGACCAAAACTTGCTCTTGGAAATCATTACACATGTCGGCCATAACCACTAAATGCCACCACCTGTCCAACAAGCAACTTGCATACATCTGGAATCAATATCTTCTGCAAGGTCTGCATGTTCTTCTTTTGTCGGCTCTGTCAGACTGTAACCCGATACTCAGGTGCTAATATCTTTTGACTCCTTTATCACTGGAGGACAAAACTTTGGATTTAGAGTGTCTTTGCAATGATGTCAACTATCTTAGATCCGCATCATACCATGTCTTTCCACCAGAGAGGTCCGGACCAAAATACCGGACCTTGTTACTGCTCTGTTCCTAACTACCTGGACTTAGACAAATTCTGATTCTGACTTCCGGTATGAACAACTTGTGTTATGTGGATGTCTAGGATGATCTTAGTTGCCATCAATGACAACACCTATCAACTCAATGTAGTGTCTCTTGCCAACAATCTCCCCCTTTGGCATTGATGGCAACACTTAGTGAAAAATGATTAAGTGTCTTGGTGAAGCTCCCCCTTTGTCTGTATACTCATGCCCTTCCCTTATTCTGGTTCTCCCCCTTTTGCTGAACTCCTCATTTTTCACTGCCTTTCACTCCCCCTTTGACATCAATGGTAAAGGGTGGGGTCCACAAGTCGAAATTCTCAAAAAAAAAATGTATATACTGCCACATATGTATAACAAATTACAAAATCCTATTTACATAAATTTTAGAATGTCTGTAAAACTAGTTTTTATCTACATAAGCTCGGAGGACCAAGTGCTCTTCATTCCATCCAAAATTGAGATGTGCCCACTCAACAAGAATGAGTATGCTTCTGCCTTTGATAGATCTGATGGATCACTGGTATGAACTGTAGTCTAAGCTTCATATAGGGCATTATGCATTGTCTCCAACTTAGGAGCTATCAATCCCCGGAGCTCACACATCCTTTTCATAATGTTGCCCTTTTCTTTGACAAGCCTCTTTATCTCATCTGTTAGACTAATTACTTGGCATTCTTGACTTATAGGTGATACTGTTAGAGGATCAAAATTTTGAGCAAGATTTGATAGTTTCTATTCTTGCTTCTTTATCTTCTCTTCAATATTTTCATTAACTTTGGGCCATGATAGACAAAATTTGTACAAATCACTTCCATCATTTAGGGAATTCTGAATACTTTTTATGCTAATATCGAGTATCTTCTATCACTTCCTATTATACTTTTTATTTCACAAATTTCTTATCCAAGAATTCCTTTTGAATTTTGGTCTTCGCAGATTTCTCAAATGACTCAAAATGAGTGTTTACCGAACTTACAGGATTTTTTAGATGTTCCGAGGGGGAATTAGATGGACTCTTCTGATAAGCAGGTATCACCTTTTCCAAAATCCTGAATGCAAGTCCCATTAGCTCATTGTCTTCTTTGTGGAACTTCAACATCTTTTCTCTAGCCTTTAATTGGGTGAAGCATGCTATTTTCATTAGTTGAATTGGAGAGAGGGCATCTGGATTGGCTAGACCTTGAAGTAGTTCAGGTTCATCAAGCCCAATCACTTACTTTTCAAGAAGACCTTTAACTGCATCGGCAGTGTCTCTTGCGACAGTCTCTAGATTATTCTCAAGTTTCCCAGTATCTGCTTTGTGTGTTTCAACATTTGCACCATCTTCTTCTGTTTTATCTACCTTTTCTTTTCCTTCTTCTTTCTCTTTATTATTCTGTGTTATCTATAGAGGGATCCTTTTCTATTGGTTCATTACTTTCTATTTGATCTAGAGAGCTTTGAGAAGTGGAAATCTTGGCTTCTTTTCCCATCTTGTTTGGTGGATAAAGGGTACCTCCTGCATCAACTACTCTATCTATCATTTCAGTGTCTTTCTGATTTGCTTGTTCTTCTTTTGAAATAGAGGCTTCATCCAACTCAGATTGCTATTCAAAATTATTCTCTTTTTCTCCATCTAGAATTTCTTTTGTGACTATGGGAAAATTGTGCTTTTTCAATGCTTTCAGAAGAATTTCTTGAGTTTCTTCAACAATTTCACTTTTTCTCCCATCATGAGCTTGTTCATTCTCTTTTTGCTTCCAAAGTCATTTTTGACTTCCTTAAATATCATATTCATTTGATCAGGTGAAATTTGAGGACACAAGATTATCAGCTCATGTTCCCTAATTTCCAAGTCTTTGCACTTAGCATTTTCTTTTCTCAACTCCAGAATGTCAGTTAGACTTTGTGGTAACTCAGAAGTTATCTCAATTAGTGCCTTGTTATAGATGTTAAGATATTTGACCGTTGCTTCCTCCAACACCCTTTTATCTGCATCACTGTAATCATCATAGAATTCAATCATGGGTCTTAGATTACCATCCACAGTGACTGATTTTATCACATCCTTCAGTGAGAGTGTGGGTTTTTCAACATATTCCTCAGATGTTTATGTCCTTTGTCTTTTGCTGGCTCTTTTGCTTCCGGAGAGCTTCTCTTTAACTACTTTTGTTGCTTTAGCTCCGGTGGTCTTTAGTTCTTTCACTTCAACATCAGAATCTGTTTCTTCATTGTTAGTTTTGGAGCTTTTGTAGGCTTTATGGCCTTGGTTTTCTTCCTTTTGCCTTCCTCATAGGATGATTTTGCTTCAATCTTAGAATGAATAGGGGCAGCAGCAGATCTCCTAGTTGTTCTTGTTTTGGTAGAGTTCTCTATTGGAGCACCTCCTTGAATCTTTTCTTGCTTTTCTTTCTCAATTTTCTCTATCCTTTCCTTGTTTGCCTTTACTGCTTCTTTGGTTATACCTATGCTCTCTACATATGCTTCAACTTGCTTATTTTCTTTTCTTTTTATTTTTGGTTCCCTGAGCTCAACATGAATCTTTATATTCAATTCTTCAAAGGTGCCAAACCTTTCTACTTTAGTGTCCATAGGTTGTTTCAATAGATGTTGAGCATATAGTTCCAATACATCCTCCTCAACCTCATATCCCATAGGCATGATCCAAACAATCCTTTCTTCCACTGCCTCCATCAAACACTGATCTATGTCTACCATGAAATAGATTGTATCCTTATATTTCTCAACTATTGTTTTGGGGATCCTTTCCCTAGAGTGCATCATGTTCTGAAAGTTCTTGAAATAGCTCCACATTGCTGTTCTTTGGGCTTTTCCATCACCAAGGTTATACAAATAATCTCTAATTTGTATTGCAACCAGTTTGTCACTTGTCCAGACTAATCCTCTTGAATTTGGTAGTTCATTCATAAAATAGAAGAATAAGCATATGACCAATGTACCATATTTGAAAGAGTTATTCTTATCTTTCTTGACCTTTTGCAGATTCTCCATTAGTTGGTTTGGTAATAGCTCACACAAATAATAATCCACATTTTCTTTTAGCATCTGGTATGCAGCATAAATGGCAGTTGTGGAGACTGAATTCTCTCTGCTGGAGTGGTAGATTTTATAACCAATTACCATTGAGGCAAACTTGACATCCGGATCAATGATGTCATTGATGGTCATAGCTCTCTTGTCAAACTTTCATCCAGTGACTTCAAACATAGTTTGATTCTTCACTACCATTAATAAGGGTAGTCCACTAATTGAGTACAATCCAGTCATAGCCCTAATGACATCCTTGGTGATCTTGAAGGGTTTCATTAGCCATATAAAGTTATCATGTATTCTGCTCAGTACATATTAGACCCATTCATCCTCTTCAAAGGTTGGAAAATGAATGACGTGTGCAAGATGTTTATTTTCCAGGGTTTTGAACTCCAGTTTGATGTCATAATTCTCATCCCTCAGATGGTTATCAAATATATCCAACAGTTTTGAGTTCCCAAATTCTTCAATGTTTGTGTGTATGTAAACCCTAATATCTTCCACATGTAGAACTTCGTATGAAACATCTGAAAAAGGCACCTAGCGGATCAACTTGTGCAGATTTGTATGGGTGTTTTTTGAATTTTGGACGTGGCCTCTCAGTAATATTCACAACCAGTGGAGTAGCCATCTTCAATAGTGAAATTTGAAAGCTTTGTGAGAAGAAATGCCTCTTTTTTGATCCAGGAATTCATCTTGGACAGTCGGATGGGATTCTTGCTTGAATTCGATCTTCACTCCTCAGTTTTCGTAAGTTCTTTCTCTCAGTTTACTCTTCTTCTTTTCTCTTAGATGCAAGGTGTTTTAAATGAAGAGTGAAAAGCCTTTTATGTCTTCATAAAACCTAATTTGTCTTTGTAATAAATGTGTTTCCCTAATACATCCAATTACTTTGTTTGTTGAGCAATTTTATATAAATTGCTCTGCAATCTTCCATATTCTTCTCTTTTCTTCTAGAAATCCTTCCAACTGTTATGATTCAACTTAAGATACCTTTTCTTTTTGTTCCAGATCTAAGCACTCACTTATTGGCTGGGGGAATTTGATTTCCAATACTGCTCCCCTGAGCCAAGGCTCTTAATTTAATTCCTGGAGGAATTTTCAGCACCGGATTTCGGTACAGACCCATCACAGTTGTTTATTGTATCTTTCTTTACCCAAGTCTTGTTCATTTCATTTTGTATCTCATTCACATCAATTTTTCTCTTGCCTCTGTCTTGTCTTTGCTCATCCAGTTTTCTTCTTACCGGACCTCTTCTTCCCTTACTTCTATTTCTACAGAATCTTGCAATATGACCAGATTTATTGCAACTAAAACACACCACATTCCTCATCTGATGAGCTTGATTCCCTTTTGATTTACACTGATTTGCCATGTGTCCAAACCATTGCAAGCAAAGTAGTAGCCATTGAAAGAATTACTGTTCATTTTTATGCTTCTACATTCATTGGATTTGTGACCATACCTCTTGCATTTGAAGCATTGATCAAAGAAGGATGGACCATTTTGATTTACTCTGCTTCTGCATTGAGTAGATTTATGACCAAATTTATTGCAATTAAAACAATTTCCATTGAATGATGGATATCTTTGGGCATTAGGTTGTCTTGCCGGAGGCCTTCTGGTTCTGTCTCTTTTGTTTCTTGGTTGAATATTTCTCTGTCTGGATTCGGAGCTTTCACCTTTCTCATCTCTAAGATCATGGTTGTCATCATTCCTTTTATGTTCTTCAATTAAAGCTTCAAGTTTACCTGAGCTTACTTTGAACTTCTCCTTATACTCATTTGCAATTTCTAGGTCATGTCTGAGAGTGATAATCTGTCTCTCAAGTTCTCTTTCATTATTTTTTCTTTCTTGTAGATTAGATTCTAGGAGACTAGCTATGCCATCCAATCTGTAGCATTCTTTAGTTCTTTCTTTCAGATTTTGTTTCATTTCTTCTTCAATTTTTGTCCTATCTTCAACTTCCTTGGTTAGTCTTATTACTCCAGTTTCCATCTCATGTCTTAGGACAACAACTTCTTCAGCTAAATTTTCACATTCTTTTGTCTTCTCTTTCAGGGCCTTGTCTTCCAACTGAGGAGGTTGATCCTTTCCTTTAGATTTGTTTAGCTTTCCTTTTAAAATCTCAATGAAGTCTTCAGCCTTATTGAAATTGTTTCAAGTGCAACAGATTTGGTCATAGAGCTACTCAGTGCAAAAGTAGAGTGAATCAAGGTGGTCCATCCTTCTCTAGTCAATGCTTTTATTGTAAAAGATATGGTCATAGATCCAATGAATGCAAAAGTATGATAATGAATAACTCTAACAACAGCTCAGAAATGTCAATTCTTTCAATGGAAAATGTTTTGCATGTAATAGATTTGGACACATGGCTAACCAGTGTAGATCAAAAGGGTATCAAGAAAATTGGCAAAGAAATGTTGTGTGCTTTAACTGCAATAGATCCGGTCATATTGCAAGATTCTACAGAAGAAGGAATAATGATAGAAAAGGTCTGATAAATAGAAACCAGAATATGAAGAGATAGGACAAAGGCAAAGGCAAAGTAGATGTGAATGAAGTCCAGAATGAAATGAATAAGACATGGGTAAAGAAAGGTGAAATAAATAATGGTAATGGATCCACACCAGAATCCGGTGCTAATAATTCCTCCGAGAATTGAAACAGGAGCTCTAGCTCAGGGGGAATTGCATTGAAAATATAATTCCCCATGCCAGTTAGTGGGTGCCTGAATTTGGCATGATGAATGAAGATATAGAAGCCTATTGCAGATCTGTTGAAGCAAATTTCAGAAAGAAAATGGGTGATGTGGCAAATTGCAGAGCAATCTATGAGAAACTGTGTCAAGAAACAAGGTATCCAGAAAAGTTAGGGTAAAGAATTTATTACAATGGTAAATTAGGTTTTATAGAGCCTAAAAGGTCTTTTACTTAGCATTTGAATCACTTTGCATTTGAGGAGAATAGGGAGAAGAGCGCCTGAGCTGAGATTTCAAGATTTGAAGTGCAAAAAGTGAATTCGATATCCAACCCTAATTCCATGGAGAAAAAGGTATTTTCTTGCAAAGCTCTAAACTTGCGATCTTTCAAAATGGATACACCTCTAGTTGTGAATATCACTGAGTGACCTAGACCAAAGTTTAAGAAGCATCCTTTCAAGTCCACTGTAGTTGATTCGATGGGAGCATTCTCTGACATTCCATATGGAGTTCTTCACACAGAGGATGTTAGGGCTTATATTCACGTGCCTCTAGAAGAGCATAACAACTTAAGATTTGCTGAATTATTTCTTAATCACTTAATAGATGATAATTTGGAACTCAAACTGAAGTATAAAATACTGGAAGATAAGAAATTTTTGCAATTTGCTGAGTTTTCGATATTCTTAGAAGATGAATGGGTCTGGTATGTCTTGAACCATATCCATGATGAATTTATATGGCTAAACCATCCATTTTAGATCACAAAAGATGCAGTAAGGGCAGTTACAAGGTTGAATTCAACTGGCACTCTGCCTCAGTTGAAGGCTGTGAAGAATCAAGTAGTCACAGAGGTAACCAAATCAAAATTTGATAAGAGATCTATGACTATAAATGATATAGAGGATGATGGGATCAGATTCGCATCCATGGTGATTGGATATAAGATATATCACTCAAGCAGAGAAAACTTAGTATCTGGAACAACCATCTATACTGCATATCAGATGGTAAAAGAAGATGTAGACTATGATCTCTGTGAACTATTGCAGAAGTAGCTTATGGAGAATTTAAGAAAAATAAAGAAGGACAAGAAGTACTCATTCAAATTTGGTACATTAATCATATGTCTCTCTTTTTATTTCTTGAGTGAGCTCCCTGGAAAGAAGAATGTGTATTGGTCTAATGACAAACTGGTAGCAATTCAAATTAGAAATTATTTGAGTAGTTTGGGCAACCTTGAGACACATAATTCTACACTTTGGGGATTCTTCAAGAATTTCTAGAATATGATGTAGGCTAGGGAAAGAATACCTAGTTGGTTGAAAAATACAAGGACACCATTTGTTTTATGGTTACTGTTGATTAATGCTAGATGGAAGCAATAGAGCCTAGAGTTGTGTGGATCATGCCCATGGGGTATGAAGTGGATGGACGTGTATTGGAATTGTATGCACAACATTTGTTGAGATATCCTAGGGATCCAGCTGAAGAGAGATTTGGAACATATAAAGAGATCTCACAAAAATTGCATGCTGAATTCAAGGCTCCTACAATCAAGAGAATTGTGAGAAAAGAAGTTGAGCAGTTTGCTGAGAAATTTGGTCTTACCAAGGAAGCTGTGAGACTACATAGGGAAAGGAGAGAGAAAGATGAGAAGGAGAAACATGACAGGGATCAGGAAAGTGTTCCGGTAGAATCCTCTTCCAAATCAAGGACTACTATGAGTTCTGATACAACCTCTGATGCATCACCTTCTCATGCTACAGAGAAATTCAAAGAAAAACCTACCAGAAAAGAAGGAAAAAGAACAAAAGCAATGGGCAAGAGGACATATGTTAGTGTGAAGGAGGATGAAGAAGAAACTGATTCAGATGGTGAGGTCAAAGAGTTGAAGGTCTCAGGCACTAAAGCTACCAAAGTGTCTAAGGAAAAGCCCTCAGGAAGCAAAAAGTCAAGCAAAAGGCATAAGTTAGAGGCTTATGTTGAGAAGCCTACCCTTTCTATGGAAGACATCATTAAGTCAATCACTATAGATGGAAACTTAAATCTAATGACTGAATTTTATGATTATTATAGTGATGTTGATAAGAGAGTCTTGGAGGAAGCAACAGTCAAATACTTGAATATCTACAATAAGACTTTACTTGAAATAACTTCTGAAATTCTAGAAAGTCTTATAAAAATTCTAGAAATTAGAAAAGAAAATGCAAAAGCTAAAGATATTGAGCTTCGGGAGCATTTGCTAATAAAATTGTGTCCTCAAATTACTCTGGAGCAAATGGACCTGATATTCAAAGAAGTGAAACAACACTTCAGGAGTAAGTTTAGAATGAATAAGCTCATGCTGGGTGAGACTAATAAAGTAGTTGAAGATACTTAGGAGATTCTTCTGAAAGCATTGAAAAAGTATAATTTTCCCACTGTTGAAGAAGAGTTGAAGGAAAATGAGCAGCAAATTGAGGAAGATAACTTCTCCATTCCGAAAGAAGAAATATTGAGTAAACAAGATAAAGAAATGATGAAGGAAGAAAATATTGATCATGCTCAAATTCCCCTAGACAAATCTACTGAAGAAAATATAGAGATGAATACAAAAGTAGATACTCCTGCTAAAGATGATTTTGTGAAGAATAAAAAGCAAGAAGCAAAAGAGGTTAAGGACAAGGATGAACAAGAAGGAGAAACAACAAAGAACATTGAAGAGCAAAAGCAAGATGACAGTACCGGCAAGGATCTGAAAGATGGATCTGCATCTTTGGCAAGAGACACTGCACATGCAGTGAAGAAATTACTTGAGAAAGACAAGCTTGAGTTTGATGAACTGGAGCTGATTCAAGGACCTATCAATTTTGACACTCTTTCCCCTCTACACAAGATGGAGTTTGCATATGTGGCACAAGCAAAAACAAGAGAGGAGATTCTGAAGACTCACATTGAGGATAGTGAGTTGCTTGGTCTTGCCTCTAGAATTCTAGAAAAGATTATGCCAACCTTTCAAAAGGATTCATCCGATTCTCCTTCCAGTTAGTTGAAGAATTTGATAAACTCTGTAAGTACTCATTTTGAAACTTTTGAGAAGTCAACAGAAGTTAAAGTTTGAAATAAATTCAATGAAAAGAGATTTGTTGAAATAAAGAAAATAATTAGTTATGATAGATCAATGTTTGATACTAGTATAAAGAGTATTCAAAATGTCCTCTCTGAAGGTACAAAGATTTAAGTTTTGCCTAAATCAGACTAAAGTTGTTGAAGATATTGAGAAGAAGATTAAGGACTTAGAGCTTAAATTGTTTAACATCTCTCAGTCCTATAGTCCTTTAATTGAGTTTGTAACAACTAAAGAATGTCAAGTAGTGAGTTTGCAAAATAAATTGAGCAATTTGGAGATAGAAAAGGTTAAAGTTTTGGCAGATTGGATGAGCTTTTGGGACTGATTTCCCCTAATTTAAAGACTATGTATGATATATTGGTAGAATCCCAAACTACTACTGCTACTTGTGATCCTACTGATCTTCAAAAGGCAGAATCACAGGCATTTTTGTTCAGTGGGCATATATCTATTTTGGACAACATAAATAAGAACTGGGATAGTGAGTTGACATGATTGAAAACCATTTTTGGTGATATCTTTTTGCTGATGAATAAGGCTTAAGGATTGTGTGTTCATATGTGGGAGTATGTACATAGAGTTTTGAAATTTTGGTATGCGGGTCTCAGCCTTTGCCATTGATGTCAAAGGGGGAGAGGAAAAGCCGTAAAAAATGAAGAATTCACCTAAGGGGGAGCATTGGAAATCACAAGTGTATATAGTAAGGGGGAGTTGTTCTAACACTTAGTCATTTTTCACTAAGTGTTGCCATCAATGCCAAAGGGGGAGATTGTTGGCAAGAGACACTGCTAGGAATGTCAGGTGTTATCATTGATGGCAACTAAATCTATCTTACACATCTGTATTACTTCAGCAGATCATACCGGAAGTCAGATTGTAGATTTGTCTAAGTTTGGATAGACAGGAATAGAGCATATGACATGGTTCATCATCTTGGTCCGTAATTCTCCACAGGTAATCATATTCTGTTGTGGATCTAAGGGAGTGTTAAGGGATGTCAGGGCTACCTAAATCCAAGATCTTAGCCTCCGGTGATGAAAGGATTGTAAGTTACAAGCATCTGAGTATCAGGTTTTGGTTAGACAGTTCAGTCTGGTGAAGAACATGCCGACTTGGTGTTTGTTCATTGTGCGGATTAAGAAAAGTTGTTGGTTGAGTAATTTGTGAGATCTAGTGGTATTGGCCGGCATGTTGTAAGGAAAGCACAGGTGTAGAATACAGCTTCCCTAATGTCAATTCAAAGGGGATAATGTAGACAGGTACTATTTAATTCAAATACACTGATGAACACACTAGAAAATACAGAATAAACATGCAAGATAACAGAGAACAACACCAAATGTACATGGAAAAACCCTTTCGGGTAAAAAACCCACCACCACAAGAGAGACAATCTTTATTTACAGTAAGCTTAGAAAGATTACAATAAGATACCAGCCTTCGCACTCAGGTATCGATTCTTAAATCATACATACAGTTCACTTCCTCTGTACAATTACAGAATGAACAATTTGATCATATCTCATCATCAACAACTGACGACCTCACCAAATCTGTATATACCACAGTATTCAAGAGCAAAACTGTTTGAACTTCTGCCCTAACTATTCGTTCCAACTGACTCAGCATTGCTGTCTTCTAACCTTCGCAATAACTAGTTGTATTCACGTGAGACCTTTAGTCCCACACTCACCAAGTCGAGTTTGATATCCAAGTTTATATATATCCGAACACTCTGTAAGACTATCGTCGGTAATTTTGTTGCCAACGATGCTAGTCTAAGCCTCATCGGAATAGCTCAAACCATCAGAGACCACTCCATCATTCACATTGATGGTTCCTTGTCCCACCGATGCCCAAGCCTTCATCCTTCATCGGAGTAACAGAAGACTATCAGAGTAACTTCCACCGGCTCAGCCGATAGCCAACCTTATGCCGATAGACATATCACATCGGTATGACACATATCGATTGGGGAAGCTAGAGCATGTCAACCTAATAGAGCATGTCAGCCTGATAGCTAGCCCTTCGTCGGTGTAACCTTGCAGATCAGCCAAAGACTCCTCACTCCCGCCGACACAGAAAGTCTACCCGATAGCTCACTACCATCGGTGAGACCAAAGTGATTGGTGTAGCATTAACAAAGTCTGCCGATGCTCCAATGTGGCTGATGGCCAAGCAACTATCAGAGAGACACTGACCATTGGTAGGACAAAACAAGAGTTCACCGATAGTTCAAGTCTTGCCGATGAACAACAAATGTTGAACATGTACTTGCTATTGAGGTTACAAGCAGTAACTTGAGACATTAGGTCTCTTCAATCTCCCACTTGTCGAAGAGATTACTGCTACCTCTTAACCCTCATTCGATTACTGAGAATTATGGGCTCGAAGACCCATTTCATCTGAACACCATTTGAACTTGGTCGTACTCACTGGTTTACATAAGATTATATCCCCTTCATTGAGCTCTCCTAATGATTTAATATTTAATCAATTAAAAAAATAAAAGATTCTTTATTTTGTCAAAAGATGCTTTCATTTTGTCAAAAGATGCTTTCTTTTATTTTCTAAAAAATAATACATTTTAACAACCTTGCAAGTTTATGGAAAAAGTCAGGTTAAATGTGAGTTAAATATTATTAAAATATAATTAAAATATTTAAATTTTTATAGGAAGTTGGAGTGAGAGAATGAATTTTTCTTTTTATTTTCTTAAACTTTACTTCATTTGTTTATTAATTAATTTATCTATAATAATTATAATAGAAACAAAAAGTAAAAAGTAAAAAAACTAGAGTGTTAAAAAAAAGAAAGTTTATTCTCCATTAATTAATTAATTTATAATAATTAGAATAGAAACAAAAAGTAAAAAGTAAAAAAACAAAATAACTATAGTAGATTCTAAAAATAAAAGAAAGTCCATATTATAAAATAAAATAAATAATATATATTAATATATTATTGTATGTGTACATATATTAATATAAAAAAATTAAAAAAATAATAATTGCAACTTTTAATTTTTATTTATGATTATCATAAAATAATTCAAATAATTAAATAATATATATTAATGTATGTATATATTAATATAAAAAATTAAAGTTGCAATTATCAATTTTAAATTTTTATTTATATTTATTATAAAATAAAATAAAGAAATAAATTATATATATATATATATATATATATATATATATATTAAAAAATAGTAATTGTGACTTTTTAATTTTTATGTATGTTTATTATAATAAAATAAATGAATAAATTATATATGTATGCATGTATATTAAAATAAAAATTAAAGGAGTAATTGCAAGTTTTTAATTTTTATTTATTTTATAAGCAGCAATAGTATTTATAAAAAAATAAAAATTTTTAATTTATTTTAGTTTAATTTTTATTTATTTTTAAATGTCATGTTAATTTTCATTTATTTAAATAGCAACATTTTAAATATATAATATACAAAAATTAAAAAATTAAAAAATCATCTTCATATTTTGTATTTAAAAAGTTGAAAAATCTAATAAAAAAATGTTAAAAAAATTAGAAACATTTATTTATATCACTCAACTTAAAAAAATCTAATTCAAAATAAAAAATAAAATTTTAGAAACATTTTTTCCTATAACTCAAGTTCAAAAATAAGCATAATCTACCTTCACAACCTATAATCTAGAAAAATAATCTACCTTCACAACCTAGAAAAATAATCTACCTTCACAACCTATAATCTATTTAATGAAATAAATATTTAAGCATCCAATAAGCAGAAATAAAAATGACACACTTGACACCAAGATTTTTGATGTGGAAACCCGATTAAGGGAAAAGCCACGGTGGGGGTTAACCCACAAAATTAATACCCTGTTAAAAGTATTTTTACAAATGGGAATGCACATGCATTTGGGCTCACTACCTAGAACTCACTGCTCAAAAGAAGGATCACTACCTATGGAAAGTATCACAAGAGAGTAACAGAGATTTGAACTGATTAATAGCATCTGCCCATGCATGAAATTTATTTCCGATTAAGTACATAAACTGATTTGACACATTTCATCTTTACTCTACTCTTCTTACTGATTTGCCTTCATTTACACTTGGGAATCCTGCTCCTTTCACACATACACCTTATTTGCATACACCACACACTCTTGAATCATCTAATTTCATCATTTATATATATCCACAACATGATCTACAATCATTCTGTCAGTCAGCTTCAAGAATACTTAGAACACTTAAGAATGCTCTGCTCTGTCAGCTAGATCTATGCATAACTTAAGGTGCGGACCAAAACTTGCTCTTGGAAATCATTACTCATGTCGGCCATAACCACTAAATGCCACCACCTATCCAACAAGAAACTTCCATACATCTGGAATCAATATCTTCTGCAAGGTTTGCTTGTTCTTCTTCTGTCTGCTCTGTTAGACTGTAACCCGATACTCAGGTGCTAATATCTTTTGAATTCTTTATCATTGGAGGACAAAACTCTAGATTTATAGTGTCTTTACATTGCTGTCAACTATCTTAGATCTGTAGCATACCATGTCTTTCCACCAGAGAGATCCAGACCAAAATACTGGACCCTGTTACTGCTCTATTCCTAACTGCTTGGACTTAGACAAATTCTGATTTTGATTTCCGGTATGAACAACTTGTGTTATGCGGATGTCTAGGATGATTTTAGTTTCCATCAATGACAACACCTATCAAATCAATGCAGTGTCTCTTGCTAATAGTTAGAACATTGTTCAAGATAAATACTATCAAAGGAGCATGTGAAATATCACCATAGACCTAAAAATTGTTGTATGATGCAAGAGAATAGAAGAAATCACATACTACAGGAAGAACATAGTGTCATCAATCATCAAAATGCCAACTACCACCAGATACAATAACATGAAAAGAGATCACAAAATGATGAAGCTTGTTAATCACTTGTCACATTAACGCATCAAAGTAAACATATCAACTGATAATAGCAGGGATGAAAAATATGCTAAGAAGCTCCCCCTGTCAAGAAGACTACATCATAGACATGATAGGTCATCAATACCAACATAATCCATGCTTATATCATTGCCTCTAAAACCTTGTACATCTGTCCTCAAGTACATGGATGATATATGTATCAATAGAAATGTCAGAACACTATACTAGCACATATGACATGATCTATGCATGTAAAGACAATATTAAAGCAAACAGACTTCCTGAATTAAGAACATTAGCATCAATATGCATGACCTTGTAATTCAACACCATTCACCTTAAACTTGTTAATAGGCAACACATCTGTTGGAGCACAACCACAACTTACTATAATAGACTCCATACCCTATTTCAAGGCTTGTTCATTGGCATCAAGTTTTGTCATTGAGTTCAAGTACTATCCACCAAACCTCTAAATGTGACAGATAAATTTCTTTGATAAACATGATAGATAAAATGTTTTAGAGGACATTTAAGTTATTCTTTAAACCTTAAACTTTCCAAATATTACCTTAGCTTTGTCAAAAATCCTGTACATGTCATGGAGGGAATGTATTTTTTAAAACAAATCATATTGTAAGTCATGGTTTTGTAAGTTTCAAGCTTAGAGTCCTTGAGTTAGGATGTGGGGTCAAGTTGAGGGTTAGGTTTTCTTTGTGTTGAGTCTCCTTTCCATATGGTTCATGCCTCTTTTAGGGTTTTCAGTTTGCTTCACAAGTTTCTAGCATGAAGGAGGCACCTTCACACAGTGAAGATCTTAGGTTGATGAGATATCAATACCAAGAAAACAAGTGAGGAGATCTTTCACGTTGAATAAATCCATGAACAATTTAGTGAATGGATCCTTGCTAAGTTTTTGAAGCTTTTTGTATTTGAAAACTTTCAAATCTGTGAGGATATGCTTATATAATGTGTAGTTTGTTTTGAAGGTTTAATATTCTTGTCAAACTATGTTTTATTTGAAGTATTTGTATACAATCATTTGGAAAATTTGTATGAGATGTTAAAATTTATCATTAAGCATTAAATGTGGTTATAATGTCTTTAAAAAGATTTGTCAAAGGATAACTAAAGAAATATATTATATAGTGGTCATGAGGATAACCTACAGAGAAGGGTTTGAAAGACTATGACAGTGTATGAAATGATAGAGACACAGGGATAAGAGGCAGAGGGTACACAAACATGTAGAGAAGCTTTTAGAAGCCTACAAAGATAAAATGAAGAGATAGACCTTTGTCAAAGAGATACAAACACAATAGGTTTGGCAAAGACCTAAGACTATGACAGAGAAACAATGAGAGTAAAAGGGTATACAAAGGTTTAAGGTTTGTATTCTTCTTTCCTAATCTTCATTGCTATCTAGTATATTTATAAGGGGGTTTTTAATCAAGAGATGTCTCTATAGGTTTTGTCAAAATTTGTATGGTTAGAAATGTCTATCCTAGGTGTTGAGCAAGCCTGTCTGAACAATTTGAGATCCTGTAGAGTCATAATTACCATGAAATAGTTTTTGAAGGAATTATTTAAAGTCTCAAGGTCTATCAAGCCCTTATAAGGATTGTATCACTATTTTATTCTCCATTTGTGATTAAAAATCTTATATAATCATCAAATTTGAGATGGCATTAAGTCATTGTTAGGGTTCTAAAAGGTTCTAGCAAGAGTAGGACTATCCCTATCAATTAGGAGATTATTTAAGGGTAGTAAAGGTCTTAAGACCATCAAATATTACATAATACTATCAAGTGTATACAATGTCAATGTCTTTTAAATGAATCAAACTTCATGAAGACTGTGAATGAAGGTCTACAAGAATGTTAAATACATTGTAGAAGGAAATCAAGAAACAAGGTTACTATCTACAGAGTTTGTAGATAGAGATCCAAGATAGTGTATGTGATATGAGTTTGTTGAGACTAGATGCACAGTAAAAATAAATACAATTAACAGTACATGAGACAAGGGTATTTCATTAAACATGTAGAGTGTTTGGAGGAGACAATGTAAACTCTATGTTTAAGCTATGGAAAGATAATAATGACTTGTTAGTAGAGGAATGTGATACAATATTAACTAGGATAGAGATGAGATGGAATGACTGAGTGAGCATGAGCTTTCATGATAGTGTAGTTGACAGTATCATAGGGATAGACCAAGCAGAAGTGAGAGGACTATGAAGATTCAATTGAACCTATAAGGCTTTGTATTAAGACTTTAGGGTTTCTTCACAATACACAAAACTATATGAGAAAATATGATAGTGTTGTGAAGAAATCACTATGAGAATAATGTAAGATATCTAAAATAAGTGTTTAAAATATCAAGCATTGTGAAGAATATTTCCAAGGGTTTTCAAATCTGCATGCTCTTGAATGAGTGAGCAATCATTGTAAGAGTTTATATTTCTTCTAGACTATAAGGAGGCCTGAACATACATATTACAAGCTTTTAGAGACAATTAAAATCTTATGAACCTTGCTTAGTCTAGGGTAGGAAACCTACAAAAACTCTAGACTCAGATTCTAAAGGGCAAGCAATGAATCAATTCCATGATAAGGCTCTTGAACAAGCATCCAAGGTAAGACACACTTGCTACTCAATTGGAAGGAATAATAAAGTCTTCAAAGTTAATACAACAGTGCTTATAGAGATCAGTATTGGTTGAAAGCCTAAATGCAGAGTGAAAGAGAGTATGGAGATCAAGTTACAAGGTGCATATCCACTATCACAAGGTGCCATACCCTAAAGAACCTTTCATTTAAGTGAAGTCAACCATTAGGTAATTTAGAAAACAATGCACATACATAAATGCAAAAGTCTCACAATGTGAAGACAAGATAGAGCAAGGAATGAGTTAGAAGGACAATGACCAATAAAGAATAGTGGCATGGGTCTACTACTGTTACTGAGAGGTTGCATGCATACAAAGATCTAAAAAGTGATATGAAGGACAATGATCTCAAATAGGGAGCGTTCAATGATTATTAGAAGGTCTACAAGGCAGGATAAGGAAAATACATTGATAAACATTGCTAAAACAATTACAGGACATTGTCACGATATTGGCAAAGTAAAGGCACCTCAAGAACAACAGATTACATAGATTACACACTTTGTCAATATCCCTCCTAAATCCTTCCCCGTTCTAAATGCTATCTCCTTTTTGTCAGCTTTTCTTCTACCTTTTCCCCTGTTCGCCACAAAAACTATTCGTTTCAACTTCCCATCGAATGGTCTTCTCAAACGGTTAACTGTCAAATATCCAAAACTGAACGGTCAACATTTAACAACATTCTATTGGGATTTCAAAGAGATGGTAGAAAGACTCACTCTGACAATAGAAGTTCCTGTTGATGGAGTCTGACCACCACACATCCTCTCAAAATATCGAAGAGATCGAGTTCATAGTCTTGGTGACATCCAAATCTCCCATCGATGAAAGTCAAGTCTTCGGGATATCAAAGAGACTATATTCAAATTCTCTCTAAAGTCATAGGGTCCTTCCGTTGAAACACAACTTCACATCAGAATGTCGAGGAGACTAGATTTAGAGTCCCAATTCTTTGTTTGACTCTCATCCTAACCAACCAACTACTATAACCTAACCATCCAACTCTTGCAACTGAGCCAAACTATCTTTAGAGTCATCTAGGATCATGTCTGCTAAATTTATTGAGGAAAAAAAGAGAGCTAGTAAGGCTCGTGGTTAGAATTCTAGCCTCAATTGTGGAGAAACTATCTAGTCACACTAGAAGAAAACAGACCAATCGCCAATGGCAAGCGATCCCATATATGTGTATATGTACATGTGTGTAAAATATTAGCCTACACTTATTAAGATGCTCAATTGTGAAGAAACTCTCTAGCAAGGGGTATAGACCAGTCACCAAAGGTAGGTGATCTCAATAAGCCAAAGTTTATATCCAATTTAAAACAATGGCACCAATATAGTCAACTCTTCTACTTGCCATGAGGGTTTGCCTCTATCACTGATTGTTTGTTGATATTATGCATGGCTTGGAACCACAAACACTTGAGTCCCTAAATCTTTTAAAAATGTGGCATACGCCCTTTGTAGTTGCCCTGGATAAGGTAAATCTATATGGTAGTTACAATGTGTATTCAATATCTATCTACCATTAATTTTCATGAAAATTTTCCTACCTTGAAAATCACTGACACAAAAGGCTTTCACTGTGTGCTTGACTTATTAAGGTGGATAGGCTCTATAGTTGGAAGGCTCGTCCAAATGCTCCTATAAGAATGACCTTTAAGAAAAAGTCAAAAGATGTTCAAAATGAGTTTGAACACCGGCTCACTCAGGTTTAGCTTTGTACAAGATTCATTTTTCTAATGGGATCTAGAACATACAATCATAGAATGAAAAAGTCTATCTCTCAAAGCAGGGTTCGAAGATTGGAAATATTTTATCAGGCTTTCACATTGTTCTTCATTCTGAACAATTTTTTGCAATGAATGCAGGTTATTACAGAGCTCAAAGAACAAGGACTAAATTGTGAACTGTATTTTAGAAATAAAGAAGTGAAGAAATATGTTAGTATTATGCTAACTAGCGCAATCAGGTATGACTTGAGCTCTTCCAATTTATCAAAATTTACCCAACTTAGCAGTGAAGAAAAGTTCAATGTCAAGTTTAATGGTTATTTTTCAAGTGTGTGTGCACACTACTACATAGGCTTCAAGGACTGGGCAGGATGATCATGATCTAGACATTAGGGAACTAGGATTTCTGTCACATAAGCATTGTAGCTTCTTATAATCTCTTTTTTTCTGTGTTCAAGTCCATATTTAGTTGAGGCTACAATATAATGGCTAGAATTGTTTTTCAGATTTTTGCCTATTCGGTTGTATTTAACATTTATTGATTGTGGGTTTTAGTGGAGAAGGTGTGCAAGATCTCCTTATGTTACTTGTGTAGTTAACACAAAAAATGATGGAGGAAAAGCTTATGTACATCAGCGAAGTTCAGGTAAGGTTCATTATAATTGTAACCTCTTGAGACTTTGCTAAGATGAATGCATTAGTTTATTCATTGTCAATAGTACTGTTGGAAGTATAGCTGATGTATTGCTAGCATTTGATTGTTTGTGGCCTTAGATGTTTGCAGTAGTTTCTCTGCATGACTTTATGTTGGATGGATGTGGGTTTATTTCATCCTTGTATAATTTCACATGTAAATGTTTATGTAATGTCACTTTAGCCATGAAATCTTCTTGGCCATACGAGAGGTGTAGATTGAGTTGAGTTGCAGATCTAATGTTCTAGCTTCCTCCAAGATTCTATTTGGTGTCCTACAGAGAGTGGAAATCTAGGGGAAGATAAAACTCCCCATTGAAAAGATCCTTTCTAATAACAAATAACACTTGTCATGTGGATTTCTTTTTGCTTCAATACATGTTGGCATTCTCTATAATATAAATTGTTGCATTTGGTTTGCCTACCTATTCCACATGATTTCTCAAACTCCTACACCTCCATATATATAGAATACCCGTGCTTTTCTTTGAATGTGTAAAACACCATGATTTATATCACCTCTACCTTGCATATTGAAGAACACTCATCTATAGTCCTCCTCTGAGCATAGCAAAATTAAAACTTATTTGTTGCAAGGATTGGGATAATTTAGTGAGAGAAAAAAGAATAAACACATAGATGAATATGGAAATAAATAAGAAAATCATAAATCTCAAAGTTGTTGGGAATTACTCCATACAAAGCTGATCTTTTATGGAGTTTTCCTTGACTATAGTGGCCAATGCATGAACCATAGGAACAACAATAAGTGTCATCACAAGCTTAGGTACATGCCATACTTCCATAACTTTAGCAAAAGAGAATAAGTTCATTGTGCCTTAAATGGTTATGCACAATGAAACAAGACATGGAAGAAGCTGATACATTCCTCCATCATTTGTTGGAATGCTAATTTGGAAATCAACTGTAGCTCTATTCATTACAATCCCAACCAAAATAATTCTCATCATTACTTTCCTATAGCTCTATCCTTGGATTCCATTTATCATTAAGCATATATACATTGCCCCTTTCTTTCCATTGGCAAGCACCCAACCTAGAAAAACAATATGGTTAATACAAATCATGTGTAGCCTCTTCTAATATTGTATTCCTGTGCCAAGTTATTTTACTGCCACACATCCTCCAAACAAAAATACCTCTGTCTATTTATTCCCATATGCAAAGCAGTAGTAGACAACTGTGTTGGTCTCCCTCTAGTTTGGCATTTTCCCACCTAAAAAATATTGTTCACTAATGAAAATTGCCCATATTTTATTTTGTAGTTACTATTCATGCCTAGTGCCACTCTTAATGACATCTTAATGATATAGTTTAGAGTGTCCTCAAGATATCCAGCATGAGCAAGAAGGTCAACCATGCACACATAATGATCAATTGTAGGTGTAATGCAATAAGGGTTACTAATATGATTGAAGTATGTACAACCCTCATCCACTGAACCTACATGGCTGCATCCACATAGAACACAAACAAAGTTTACAATGTTAGGATATGTTATGGAGTGCTTCATTAATTCAAATATTTTGAGGGCATCCATGCAAAATCCATTTTGTGCATATCCTGCAATCATTGCATTCCAAGAGATGATATCTCTTTGAGCCATTCCATCAAACAGTTCATGTGCCTTATCTATACTTCCACATTTTGCATGCATGTCTACCTGACAAAAACCCCCCTTCAATTATGTTATGATGGATGTCCATACCCTGTTCCAAAGCTCTCATTTCGGCACAGGCAGGGAGTATGCTGTCAAAGGTTGTCGAATTTGGCTTTACACTTGTTAATTGCATTTGCTTGAAAGTTTCTAAAGCCTTTTCAACAAATCCATCTTGTGCATATCCCGCAACCATTGCATTCCATGAGATGAAATCTCTTCGAGGCATTCTGCCAAACAGTTCACATCCCTTGTCAATGCTTCCAAATTTTGCGTACATGTCTACCAGGGCAGTTGGTGGGTGTCTTCTTCATCGAGATGACTTTGCCTGTTCGGTAAGACTCTTGGTGGTGTCTCTTCAAAAACCTGATTGCAAGTTGAGACTCGTCGGTGTGACTATGTGCCATCGAAGGGACTCTAAATCTAGTCTCCCTGACATTCCAAGCTTTATTTAATCCTGTTGTTATTAAGCATTTAAGCTTAGTTTTTTATAGTGGTCAAATCATATTATTACCAATCATGTCTTGTATCTTTCTCCATAGTAAGTGGGAGCTTGCTCTATTGTAGTAGTCTGTTGCTCTCATTGTATTTCAGAATATGTCCCTACAAAATGGTAAAATAGTACTTAATTTATTATCTTGTTCTTTGTATCATTCGTAACCTATTTTGATTTTCTGTTATGTGTCATCTATTCACTACCTAAATCAATATTGGAGAACTTAATTGTAATGTCTTAATAGAAATAGATAATCACATGGGAATCAAAACTTGAGGCATATATGGTTTTGTATTGAAGACACAGAACTTTATTGTTGTGTTACCTTGGCTGCCAGATTTTGTTAAAAGCATTTGGCTGTTGTGACAAATTTTCTTAAATTCTCAAGAATTTTTTATGATCTTTTAGGTTAGTGTAAATCCTGAACAACTAGGGTAAATAAAGACCCCAGATGCCTAAACTATTTGTTTTTGTGTTTCTATTTTAAATTTTGGGTGCAACATATTTCTCCCATTTCTAAGTACCATTTTCCAGCTCTTAGTACAACAAATGCTCCCAACATTCTTGTAGAATGCTCTAGTGGGCCTCAAATATAGAAAAAATAGTTGAGCAAAAATAAGACAGTTAGGAGAAAATAGTCAATTATATATTTAGAAAGTTATAATAAATGACATTAATTTCTACATTTAAATAATAATATATAGATAAATCACTACAATCCATCTTTTCAATTGTATTTCAAATGTTATAGGTTTGTTCAATTCATTGCATAGACTTCAAAGTTTCAAACTTTATATAAATCCTCTACTTGAATACATTTTCTCACATCACTTAAAGCTGTGTAGGAAATGAAAATACTTGCTCAAATATGAATGCTGCCAAAACCTAGAGATATGAGTATGTGGATACCCTGTCACTAAATCCAAGTTCCTAGCTGAGGTTGTTGTAAGTTCTTAGTTTACCCATATTCATTTTTTTTAATGAAACAGGTAGGTCTAACTACATACAAGATTGTCATGGAGAAAGACATAAGGCTAATATTGTAATGTAACTAAGCTGAAAGCTTCTTTAAATATGCAACGATAAAAGGGGACAATACAAGCCTAATTAGTAAATTACAAACATTCAAATCCTATATTGACAGTACTTAAAGGGCATAAATAAAGATTAGGGTTAGAGAGGTGTACATTTTTCTAGCATGGCTCCATGGAAGATGTAGCGCCCCCTCTCGTGTTGGGCAAATTTCCTAACCTACCAAAGGTTAGGGCAAAGCATGAAATATACCAATGATGCATGTAAATGAAATAAGTAACTCACCCCAAAACAATCTATCCTGAAGGCTGAAACAAGGTTTTGGCGCATTGATCTCCCCCTAAGGTGGCCAGGTGAGACACTATCTTTGGCAAAGGGGCTAAAGGTGATCTCTCAAATTATAGGGAATACTTGCCAACAAGGATGGTAGGTGGTCATGGCTAAGTTGAAAAAATAACCTATTCTGATAGACTTGAACCTGTTCTGTTCAAATTCTTTGTAGAAGACTTTGGAAGCTCAATTGTTGATAAACAAGTGCATCAAGGGTGTAAGAGCAGTTTTGTGAGCCTCAGATTATAAGCTAAGAACTTCCCAGTGGAGAGAGCTAATAGTTTCCTATGTATACCATAATGTCTTTGGATTGGTTATCTCTAATCATTTTAATTTTTAATGGGTTCATCTTAAGACAAATTTTCCCTCTTTGGGTCAAATGGGATGAATGACATGTTCAATAGACCTAAGTGATGGGTGTCTTGAAGGATGACCCATAAGACAAGGTAGTCAGGCATTTGATTGGGACCTAAAAGAAAAACTAGGGTACCTATTGGGCCCAATGGCTCCAGGTCCATCAGGAACTTGATCTTAAGCCTGGCCACAACCCACTTCAACCTGTTACGTGTCACTTGGTGGGAGGTAAATGCACCCTAACTTTTAAAGCAAAATGTGAGACCTCATTTTTAATGTACACAAATATAAGTTATAACATAGATGCCAAGAGTTGGCAAAATCCCTGCTTATGCATACTTTTAATGTAGTAAGTAAATTAGGATGCCTAGTAGGACTCTTGTGTGGAATTGGGAGTTCCTGCCTTGCAGTTTTGCAAAAACTCTAGTGCAGGACACTTTTATTTTCTGACAGTAGTGTTTGGGTAGAGGATGAAGCTTCGAAACATTTTGGGCTGCTCGATCATTGTATCTTGTAATGGATTGAAATATAAAATTTGTTGTAGTAGTTCAGAATCCCTGGGAAATGAAACCTCACTCTTTTGAATTGGGGACAAGAGGAAAAGGGGTAGCTAAATTGGAAACTGCCTCAGTTAGTCCCCTAGATGGTATCTTTCAACCTCAACTTGGCCATATGGAAAATATGTTATATGATGCTCTAATATGCAATAGTGATGTGGTGTGTGTAGAAAATGATCCTAGAATATGAAACCCTAAGAGGCAAGCTAAGCTAGACTGGTGTGTGAGTGTTGTGAAAGGAATGACGGGTGATGATTCACAATGGACTGATTGGGAAGGGATCTAAGGATGTGTATGCAGATTAGGGAGAGAATAGGGATCTTAGGAAACAATTTGGATAGATTAGGGATGATATGAAAGCAAACACAAATAAAAATGGAAGGAAATACTTGTGATGTGAAGGTTGCAAGAGTGGAAGGCTTGATGGATGATGTCTCTATTTACAAATTTGCAAGATCTTCAATTTACGAGCTCCAAGTTGTTGTAGTATGGATTTTGTAGAAGAAAACTTAGCATTGAGAGTAAGAATGCCCGAAAACTTAGCATTGAGAGTAAGAATGCCCAAAAACTTAGTATCACCTGATTGCTTTCTCTACACTTAGTATGGAGAAATTGATGATATATTTTATTTGCTTTCTCTACACTTATTTTCTTTCTCAGACTCTTCTTCTTCCGCTCTGAGAAGTAGGGGCATCACCCCCTACCGCCACGCCTGCCTTCTTCTAAAGTGACAATTTTTTACGTTTTTGGTCAAAATCACATTCCCTCCATTAATTCCCTCCAAAACTAAAGTGAAAAACTTATATTATAATTTTAATTATAAAATTATGAAATTATATTACAATATAATTATTTATTATTATAATATTTAAATAATATGAAATATTGCCGATGATGGCATGGTTCGGTGGTTAAGTCGCTCAGGATGTAGTGGCGGCCACCAGAGTTCAAACCCTCGCTGGGCCAATGAGCTCGCAAGGCTTTACGCCTTCGCTGGGCCAATGAGCTCGCGGGTTTGAAGTGTTCTTCCTAGGGGATGAGGTCCCCCAGTTGTGGCCTCACCGGTTCATTGCTCCGGGCAAAAGCATTCGCGTGGAGCCGGAGGGCGTGTCGCACCAGCGTCGCCGGTCACGTTAAAAAGTTTACCAGGCGCATTAAAAAAAAAAATATATATATATATGAAATATTTTTAAATTATATTTAACATAAATTATATAATTACTTTGTTGTATAAGTTATAAATTGTACAACTTAAGTTATTAAATTATATAATTTCAATTAATTTAACTTAAATTATACTTGTGCATACTCGACTTTCAAAATTAAATAATTTATCAATATTATAGTATATTTAAAAGTTTTATAATTAATAAGGGTGTGTGCAAGAAGTTGTGTCCACTTATTGGCCAAAAAGTGGAAGTGTTTTCCCTGATTTTCAGAATTTGTCACATTTGACCTAAAAATTTGAAGCACTTAAAGGTGGAATCTTGGAAAAAGTCACTAAATATAAAATGTAGTACTCGAAGTCTAGTTTCCAAATATGTAATTTTTTTCAATACCTAGATGATAGAAATTGATTTTGAATAGGCGTTTCTAAAAACCACTATTTAAAAGTCACTTTTTTTTTACTATACCATGTACGTGTACGTCAACCATATTTTGACCTAAATAATCATATTTTTCAAAATTCTTTTGGGAAAAGATTTGTAACTCACTGAAGCACATTTTCCATATTTATTTGTAATTTTTTATTGAATAATTTTTTTTTAATTAATTTTTTATTGGTCATTTTTTGTCTTTTAAAAAATCATCGTGTACGTCACGCATAAGATGACCTAAACTTAACATTTTTAAATTTTTTTTTTTAAAATTGAAAAGAATTGTCTAAAGTATGTTTTCATACAATTTTTTTTACAAAAAAATATTTTAATAAAAAGTTATTAAAATATTAAAAAACCTTGATAATTCAAGTTTATGGACCTATTTCATCAGAAATTGATTAAAAAATAGAAAAATTAATCCAATTGTAAAACAAATTACATATTTGGAATCTACATTGTCTCCTCTATAATGGGTTTTAATTTCGTCAAAATATTCTGCAAAATAGACCTTTAGATATATGCCCAAAGTCACTATTTTGTTGTGACATTGACATGGCCTTCAAGTTGCAGGTCAAACCAGGTCCAGAGGTCAGGGTCAGGTCCCCAAAGCATTTTTCGAAGCGGGTTACAAAATAAAACTTGAGCCTAAAATTCAAATTTTGAATAATGGGATCCCGTTTACTAAATGCGATCCCGTCTATTAAACGGGATCCCGTTTCTTCATGCATCAGTCGAAAATAAAATAGGATCCTGTTTAATAAACGGGATCCCGTTTATTATTTGCCTATTTTTTAATAAGACTGTACTATGACTGTCATTTCTACAACTTGCTCTACAGTACGGCCGACAGCGACTCTTGCAGCATTCTTTGCCATATTTTTTTCTTTTGCAGGTCCATCAACTTGAAATATTGTTTGTATTTTGATAGAAGCCATCATGGAGACACTATTTGAGTGGAATTTTGTTGAATTGGTACTTGTTTGAAGGACTTGAAACACATTCAAGTTTTTGACATTCATTTGTACATGCTTCATAAATTTTTTAATCATGGGATCACAAAGTCGTAATAAGAGGAAAGATAGGAAGCTATTAACCCTTGAAGAAATTGAAGCAAAGAGAGAGAAGGAGGCAAAAAGACAAAGATATAGAAGAATAAAGATTCAATCAATGAATAATGCTGAAGCATCCAATTCCACAACTATTGAAGATAAAAACATTGAGGAGACTATGGATGTAGACGATGCAAGTTTGCAAGAGGAGAATGTGGAAACTAATACGATTATACAAACTACTCCTGGTATGTCTTCAAATCCCTCTATTAATGCTATGGAGAATGTTTCAATAGGCACAAATCTAGGTACTTCTTCAAATCCACCTTTGAATGAAATAGAAATAGTGTTGATAGGAGATTTAAAACAAGCTGGATATAACAATGTTGAGATTGATAATATTCGTAGAGATCAAAATTTGAAACAAATTGTTGTTGAAAATGAAAATGAAAATCCTTTTGTTGTTGAAAATGAAAATGAAAACCGTTTTGTTGTTGAAAATGAAAATGAAAACTATTTTGTTGTTGAAAATGAAAATGAAAATCCTTTTGTAGAAAATGAAAATGAAAATCGTTTTGTTGTTGAAAATGAAAACGAAAATCCTTTTGTTGAAAATGAAAATGAAAACCGTTTTGTTGTTGAAAATGAAAACAAAAATTCTTTTGTTGAAAATGAAAATGAAAACTGTTTTGTTGTTGAAAATGAAAATCATTTTGAAGTTGAAAATGAAAATGAAAGTCTAGGATGTGATGTTGAAAATGAGAAATATTTTTTCAAAATTGAAAGAGATGTTTTGGATAATCTTCCTGGTAAAATTTCTTGGAGACAAATAAGAACACATGCCAATAGATTATACAAGGAATTTTTTTATCGTAAAAAACTATCATTTCAATGTCAACTAATGATGCAATTAATGAGAATGTGGAAAATGAGAAAAGTAATGAAAATGTTAGGCATTTTTGTTAAACCAAGAAGAAAAGATCAATCACTAAAACATGCTATGTCTACTGTTGCTAGTGCCATTGAGTCTATTGGAAGTAATAGTCGATCCAAAGATAAAAATGTAGCAAGACGAGCTATAACAACTACTATAGTGAATAAAACAACTTTGAATAGAAGAATGGTAAGCAATATTAGTGGAATTCTAAAAATACATCCTAAAACATTGGTAAGAGCGGCAAAAAGAAGAGAAAGTATAGAAAATGATCCAATTAACCAATGTTGGAGTTTTAGTGGTTGACTCTCGAGATCTGACATGAAACTGAATGTTGAAATCAGATATTTGATCAAAAAATATTGGCATGATAATACTAGGGTATCATCTAATGCTAGAGATGTTTTAAAATTAAGAGTGGGGTCCAAAGTTCGCAATCCTCATCCAAAACACCTATTAGATACAACGCAAACTAAATTTTATAGAAAATTTTGTGATGAATTAGTGTTACCTGGTAATATTAAAATAAGTTAAAGATCTTTTGAAAAATGCAAACCATGGTATGTAAAGATTAATAAGGAATGAATATCTTGTTGTTGTAAAACGCATGTTCAATTTCATTATTATTATGATGTGTTTCAATATATACACTGTACTTTACATCGTAACATGATTATACATGAATGTGATATTAATATGCCAACTGAAGCAATAAAAGAGTTTATATCAAGTTTGTTCTGTGAAAGATCTAATGAAAAATTATTTTATTTAAGTTCATGTATTTCTAGACAATGCACTAGTTGTGGCAATCTTTCTTTGTTAAGAGTTTGTATGCATGAAAGTGTTGAAAATAATTTTGGACAATAATTAGTGGATGTTAAAAGATTTAAGAATGTTGAATATTCTTTAAAAGATGGAAAAATTAGAAAGCGTTGTGATTTAATTACAGAAAATGTTAGTGTGCATGCATTCATATCAGAATTTAAAAGTAAAATTGTACCAAAATATGTCAAGCACTCTCAACAAGCTCGATGGCTTGATGGACAATTTCGTGAATGTAGAAACACATTTCCAGTTGGTACTATACTATCAGTGGTTGATTTTGTGGAAAACTATACTTTAGTTCTGCAAGAGGAAATTCAATCACAATATTATAATTCAGTGCAGGTTGCTATGTTTGTTCATATTGTTTATAGACATGCAGATGATAGCACAGAGAATGATAGAAAAGTTTTGAGGGAGTATCATTTCTATTTGAGTTACAACTGGTTACACTCATCAGAGTTTGTTCAATATTATTTTAATATATTTTATACAAATTTAAGAGAAAGAGGAATCCAGATGACTGAACATCTTATATGGTCAGATAATTGTACGGGACAGTTCAAGAATGCTCGAATGTTCTATTGGTTAAGTAGGGTTCACAAGGAGAATAATGTCCAACATATGTGGAATTTTTTTGAAGCTGGACATGGTAAAGGAGAACATGATGGAGCTGGTGCATGTGTTAAAAGAATTCTTGCTAGACAATAATTAAAATTTGAGGATGCAGTAAAATTTAAAGATGCACGTGGATTGTAGATTGGTGCAATACAAGATTATGTACACCTGGATCAAGCGAGTACTCTACAGTTCGTCGATTCTTTTGGTTGGTTGAAGAAGAAAACATTCTACCTAGACTTGATTGCCAGACAATCAGTGGATCTACTAAATGGCATTCATTTAGGAGTTTGAATGCAAGTACATGGACTATCTGGACAAGGGAGCTTGCATGTTTTTGTCAGTTTTATATTTTAGGAGATTAGGAAGCATGTGAGAATACAGAATGGGTTGAAGAGTGGAAGTAAAGACCATTGACACTTGCACAAGCACACAATCAAAGTGAAACAACAATTGAAGACAATGATCAACTGTTTGTATCAAATGATTATGATTGTGTTTCAGACCTTGTATAAGAAGGTAATTTAATTCAAATCATTTCATTTTATTTCACTTCATTACTAATTTGTAGTGCTTTTATTTATTTATGTGTACATATGAATGCATGTATGTTGATTGGTCAAATTTTATGGACATGTGCAAGTTATTGAATCAAAATTTGTTTACAGGACATGTGTATGCTGTTGTTGCACCAAAGAATAATGAAGAGGAAACTGAATATTGGTTGGCTCATTGTGTGGAGACTAAACATAAGTTAACAACACCTTGAGAAGATGATGATGGCTTTCCTTATCCGACAAGTTTGGTGATCCCCTTAAGACATCCCCTTAAGCAAATTTTGATAACAAGTCTTTGATCCCCTTAAGCATATTTTAAGAACTTCTTTGATCCCCTTAAGCAAATTTTAAGTATTTCTTTAATGATGGCTATCATTATCTAATAGGTTTGGTGGTGGTTGTTGGCACTTGGCTATGGAAATACCTAATAAGGAAGAATGGTTTGCCTACATTTGAAGATTATGAAACACATAAGAAGATTATACACTACTCACATTTGGTGTTGGCAACAAATATAAAACTGGAGAGGTATCATGGAAAACCTACAAATAAAGAGCTATGGAACATTTCTATGGAAGACCATGAGACAATCATCGATGCATTGGAAAAAAGAGAGGATGGAGATGGTACAATGGAATAAGTAAATACAGGTAAATATAGTTAAATAGATTTATATTGTTGTTTTAAATACATGTTTTGATATTTTTTGTGCGTTATTAGTTGAAATTGATTTAATTTGTCCTTTTATATCCTTAGGCCATCATCACAAATTCATCACATACTTTGAAACAAAAACTTGAGAGGCACTTGTAAATATAGGTACAAATTGTGTATATCTAGATAGTTTTATATAAATTAAAATACATGTTTTTATTCAGATACATTGCTAAATTGCTTGTATTATTTTTACATTAGGTGGCATGAAGACCTACTACATTCCCCTCAAGTTTTGGATTTTCTTGAGATGGCATATAACCACATTTTGTATTTACATTATTTTGAGTTAGCATATATGTACATACACAATTACATTATTACACATTTTGTACAGAAATTTGTATACATGTGTATGTACACAATTTTATACTTTACAGTATTAAATTTATCAAAATTATTATTCTATGTATTTTATTTGTTATTTATGTCCATGTTTTTCTACTTAGAATTTACCTTAAATTTGATTTTATTATAAATTGTTCAATTTGGTTGCCTTGGGCAACTTCACCAAATTTTGAGAACTTAAGATGTCCCCTTAAGACATTGTAAATTAGGACCCCTTAAGACATCCAAAAAGTTAGCATCAAGTTGTAGGTTAATTGCAAATGATACGTGTCTAGGTAGCGAATGTAATCACATTTTCATTTTTTCAATTTTCATGTTTATATTTTTCAATTTTTGAGTGATCTAATGAGCCAGCTTCGTTGGTGAGTAGTGTGTAGGAGCTCTCTACAACAAATCAAGTTGCCCTATGACAAGGTTGGATAGATAGAGTGGTGTAGGTTCCTATTGTGTTATCCTTATCACACATTTATTATGACAAGGTGGTACTATCAACACTACCTAGCTAAAGCTCTTTTAATAACTTTTTTTTTATTTTTTTTATTTTTTTGTCTTTTAATAATCTTTTAAGCCACATTGATTTTTTGATGTTTTTATTGCACTTTTATATTTGGCCTTCGTGGATGATAGAGCCCCTATAGGTTGATTTTTATTACTCCATGTGATAGTCCCTACACCAAATTTAAAGAAATAGTCCTGGAAGTATATTTCTTATGAACAAAATTACCAATATAGTTAACATCACAATAACCATATAAATTTGCATTTTGGTGTAGGAAAAAAAAACCATATTTAAAAGTACTTTTAATATACTTCAATATTTTTTTAGTCATTTTCCAATGATCCACATATGGATCTTGCATGAATCTAGATGCAATACTTACTACATAAGTAATGTCTGGTATAGGTATGGTATGGTAAATAAGGCTTTCTACTAACTATCTATACAAAGTAGGATTGGTCTTTTCAAATAGAGGTTTGGAGTCAAGTTTAATACTCAATTCAATAGGAATAGCAGTTGGTTTATAGTCAACCATAATTGAATTTTTTAAGTATATATCTTATTTGTATCTTGCTTGTGATACCCTAATAGATTAATGATCCTAGAAGATAATCATTCCTAAGAAATGATGCAGAAGCCCTAAATTAGTTATTCAAATATCTGGTTCAATTTATTTTTTATATTTGTGGATTAAAGAAATAAGACTACTCGTAATGAGTAAGTCATCCATATATAATACAACTATAATGATTTGACCATGTTTTTAACATTAACAAAGAGGTCATTATCAAAGTCACAAATAGAGAATCCAAGAGATTGGAAAAAATATTGAACTTTGCATGTGAAGGACTAAAAATGTCCACTTTCTCATATGGTATGTTGGCTCCTATCATTGAGCAAGTGGAGTTAGGTAAAGTTTATGCATGGGGGATTGACATCCTACCTTCAAGGTCTACCATGACCTTTATTAGATTGTGCACCATAAGGCACTAGGATTTAGTCATCCTTCTCTAGTTATGGTATGGATATTGGAGCATATTAGACCAGGTATCAATGACCCATGCCCACACCAGATCTTTCACTTTCTTGAGGTATCAAGTAGTGTTGATTGGGTTACTATGGCACATGATTACACATTTACACAATGGTGACTTTGACTAACACAAACAAATTATTACAAACCCATACATAGAGATAGAGAGGAGATGGGTCTAGGAGATGACATGACTAGATATTATTGAAAAAGGGTGACTTTCTAAAGGATTTCCCCTAGTACACTCCCATGCTACAAATCTACTTAAGATGTAGTAGAGGTTGGTCAAGGGACACTCCCATGGACTCTTACTCTAGGGACTCCTATTACATCGTCAACACAAGAACAAGCACCAAGGCACTTGGATAAATATAACTATAACCATGCTAGGATCATTTAATATAACTTAGTTGATCTAGATGAGAAGATGTCAGAGATTGATCGCTCCTAGTAGGCAAGAGATCCTCATGATTATCTCACTTTTTAATTCTTTGTTTTGATTTGCTTACCATTTTATTGCTTAAAATTTGACTAGGACCTAAATATGCATACCATGAATGAATGGAGGAACTTTATTAGGACATCATCACTACATATTCTTTCAATGCAATTTCTTCATTAAGCACAAATCTAGATCAACACCAGCTGACACTTACATAGAGATTTATATTATTGAAAAGGGGCAACCTTCTAAAGGATTTCCCCTAGTACACTCCCATGCTACAAATCTACTTTAGATGTAGTAGAGGTTGGTCAAGGGACACTCCCATGGACTCTTACTCTAGGGACTCCTATTACATGGTCAACACAAGAACAAGCACCAAGGCACTTGGATAAATATAACTATAACCATGCTAGGATCATTTAATATAACTTAGTTGATCTAGATGAGAAGATGTGAGAGATTGATCGCTCCTAGTAGGCAAGAGATCCTCATGAGTATCTCACTTTTTAATGCTTTGTTTTGATTTGCTTACCATTTTATTGCTTAAAATTTGACCAGGACCTAAATATGCATACTGTGAATGAATGGAGGAACTTTATTAGGACCTCATCACTACATATTCTTTCAATGCAATTTCTTTATTAAGCGCAAATCTAGATCAACACCAGCTGACACTTACATAGAGATTTATATTATTGAAAAGGGGCGACTTTCTAAAGGATTTCCCCTAGTACACTCCCATGCTACAAATCTACTTTAGATGTAGTAGAGGTTGGTCAAGGGACACTCCCATGGACTCTTACTCTAGGGACTCCTAAATTACATGGTCAACACAAGAACAAGCACCAAGGCACTTGGATAAATATAACTATAACCATGCTAGGATCATTTAATATAACTTAGTTGATCTAGATGAGAAGATGTGAGAGATTGATCGCTCCTAGTAGGCAAGAGATCCTCATGAGTATCTCACTTTTTAATGCTTTGTTTTGATTTGCTTACCATTTTATTGCTTAAAATTTGACCAGGACCGAAATATGCATACCATGAATGAATGGAGGAACTTTATTAGGACATCATCACTACATATTCTTTCAATGCAATTTCTTCATCAAGCACAAATCTAGATCAACACCAGCTGACACTTACATAGAGATTTATATTATTGAAAAGGGGTGACTTTCTAAAGGATTTCCCCTAGTACACTCCCATGCTACAAATCTACTTAAAATGTAGTAGAGGTTGGTCAAGGGACACTCCCATGGACTCTTACTCTAGGGACTCCTAAATTACATGGTCAACACAAGAACAAGCACCAAGGCACTTGGATAAATATAACTATAACCATGCTAGGATCATTTAATATAACTTAGTTGATCTAGATGAGAAGATGTGAGAGATTGATCCCTCCTAGTAGGCAAGAGATCCTCATGAGTATCTCACTTTTTAATTCTTTGTTTTGATTTGCTTACATTTTATTGCTTAAAATTTGACCAGGACCTAAATATGCATACCGTGAATGAATGGAGGAACTTTATTAGGACATCATCACTACATATTCTTTCAATGCTATTTCTTCATTAAGTGCAAATCTAGATCAACACTCTGACACTTACATAGAGATTTATATATGACAACTGATTATTTCTATTGATGTCAATCTATATATCTTATTATGGTTGATCTCAAATGTTTACATTTCTTTTCCTTCATGCACATGGTTAGATTAGAGTTTGATTTATGATTAAATTTAGGGATGCTTGTATATACATATGTATGTGATGTTATGCTTTTATAGTTTATGATGTATATGCAATGTATGTATGCATGGATAACAGATATATGTATGGATGCATCTAAACTAACATGATGGTTTTACATGATTATTACTTTGACGACAGGATTGCATTTATTGTGTGACATGTAAATATATAAAGTCCATGTTCAACAATATATATATAAAGTCCATGACAAACAATATATAACATATAGTCCATGAAATAGTCAAATTATACATATAGCCCATGTTGAATAACCTATCACATACTATCTCTATCATCAAGAGTCCTCTTCACACCACGCGAACTACTCAGATGACCTGAATCACTCTGCAAAAGAGAAAGATTTAGATGAAATTAGATGTAAGATGATAAGGAAATCTAATTTAATGACAATTTTTAAATTTATAATTTATCATAAAATTAAATTACCGTGTGAGGCTGAGAGGCATGCTCTGGTGCACTTGGACCTGTCTCTCCATGCTCTGAATCAATCTATTTAATACAAGAGAAAGTTCAAGTTGAAATTAGATGTACTTGACGATTTTAAAAATGATTTAATTCAATTTAATTTATAAGTTATCATATTTAAAAATTATTATACCGTAAGAGGAACTTGTTGTGAATCCTCTATTCCAGGACTTGTCTCTACAGGCTTAGCTCCATGACATGTATCAAGCTATAAAAGAAAAAGAATTTTGAATGTACATGTCAACATATATATATATATATATATATATATATATATATATATATATATATATATATATATATATATACTTTAAGTTCACAACGTATATTTTAATTGTTCAATTTTAAAAACATAATCTAAATTTTAAATTATACCGTATCAGGCTGCCCATCTCCTCTGTCCTCTTGCTCTGCATGTGCTGTGTGTTGATGAAACGTGTCACTAACAAGCTCCTACAATGTCATTTATATTTAAGTTAGCACATGTGTGTACAAATTAGGTTTTAAAACATATATATAATTGACTTGTACACATGTTATATGTTTTTCAACAACCTGAAATGCAGTCAACTCCTGATATAAACTTGGATTATCCAAGTGTGCTACAATGCCCATCCTCATTGTTGTGTCAACCTGCATAGACATATTTATAAAATATTAAATAGTACATGTTTTCAGATACACTGATATCAAAATAGAAAAATTTAAGTATATATATAGTTTTTTAAAACAATATACATACTATAAGAGTGTCATGTGAGATGCCCAATGATGGAGGAGCGCTCGAGACACCCTGAGATGGAGGATTCAATGTGGAAGAACCCTGAACCAGTTCATAAATAAGTTCATAAATATTTAATTGTACACACATTCAAGACTAAATTTTACAAATTTACAAATCATTGAAAATGTACCCCAAATGGGTGCCCGAGATGAACAAGTGTCGATGAAAAATTAATTCGATCAATGGTGACCCCTGTTACCATCATCTACACCAAACAATTTAATTGTTAAAATATTACAATTTAATTGATCTATATGTTGATTAAAAACACGTGGTTAAAAAATTGTTTTAAATTCAACATGTGTACATAACCTATATATACCTATGTTGAATGATCAGTGGGATGATCCTCAGCAAATAGATAATCAACAAATGATTCAGTGCCCACATTATCAGATGATGCATGTGTAGCTGAAGTGGGTGCAGCTGCCTGATAAGGTCCATAACACAACTGATTGCAACTCGTACATGTATGAGGCATTGACACATGTGGAGTGGTACTAGGACCACTTCCATCATCAACTCCTCCATGCTCTCTAACTCAAGCTACCATCATAGAAGTCTGCTCATGTAGGCTACCTGAGAGTGCACTTAATGTGCCTAGTGTGGATACCACTGCACGATGCTGGAAGGGCAAAGGAATGGTAGCAACAAGAGGGTCAATAAGAGGTTGAATAGGCACTGGTCGTTGGGGATCAACCCGTGCCCCCAACCTCTATTGTGGCATGCCACCACCAATACCCTGGAATGATCTAAAATCAAAGTAGTTGGGTTTTTTATTCATAACAAACTCTACATATAATTTTCTCAAAAAATATAAAGGAACCTCACAATTAGCATGAGGTGGATAATCAAACACCATCCACCATCTATCCCAAAAATTGGTAGACATTCCTTCATGCCTACACCACCTGATTGTTATTCTTTTCTTATTTGCAGGAATAGGTTCATTTGTAATGGGATGTCTAAAATATTACGCTAAATGAGATTTTGTGATTTTAAGATCCAAAATAGTCTTATAGGAGAGGCCATCAGCATAAAATTGGCCCCTCTCCTCTCTCCATTTCTAGAATCCATCGAAGTCCGAGTCAATAGACCTCACAGAATCTACAATGTTTTTCATCAAAGATGCAAAACGTATCACGTGAGGTGGCATGAATTGTTCATTGCGAATGGAATTCAATTTTTCTTGTATTGAATCCACATTTTCATTAATTACGGCTCGCAAGCGAGCCTGGTCAATTCTAGGTGGGGGTGGAGGTGGAGGTGGGGCATTTGGCGCTGGGGGTGCGGGTGTGGGTGGGGGTGCGGCCGGATCATTCTGTGCATTAAGGAAGTCCACAACATCAAAGTGAATATCATCTAGATTCATGATGTATATATAAAAATAGATATGAACCTGCATATATATATATACATATAAACATACAAAATTGAGTACAAATTTAAAATTAAATCAAGAATATATATATATATATATATATATATATATATATATATATATATATATATATGTTTCAAGAAATTACACTTGAAATAAATTTAAATTAAACATACAGATAATGTATACATGCATGTACAAATTTCAAAATGTAAGAGAGCTATTAGGACTACCATAATGAATTTGTTCTCGAGGTTTGTTATCATATGTTAGGTCCAAGGTTTCAATTTTGTTAATTTTTCTATGGAGTTGGCTATTGGTTTGATGTTAAGTACTCATTCTAGAGGAGATCCAACATTTCCTATAAGCTTCTAGGACCAACAAACAATAGTCATGCTTGCATTGGTTTGAGCATTAGATCAATCATGAATTCATAAAATTGGATATATGTGTTCATAGGACATATATATAACCATATACACGTGGTAATGAAATTAAATCTTCCACTTTTAAGATAGATGATGAGGTAAGAAGGTTAGGATGCTTTGTTTAACTTGTGATTGTAGGGATGATCTAGCTAGAAAAAGATATTAGTTGATGTTGAACTAGCTTGATTTTGTTTCCTATTTCCTATTTGTAATTGTTGTTTTCTATTTAGTTGTTAGTCATTTGACTCTTATGTGTGTTATTTAGCTTCAGACTAAGCCCATTTAATTTAAAGTCTAAATAGTCTTAATTTGCACTAGATCTTAACACTAGATGATTGTCCCAAACCTCAAGAACAATTTAAAACTCTATTTTACTATCAATATATATATCAATGAAGGCTGAATGTCTAGGATAAGGAGGATGGATAATAGGAGAAAATGGATTAGGATTGGGAGTGATCAAACTTAATAGAGAGGGACATGGCATATAGGTTTGTCTTTGTAATATAGTTCATAGTACATCTATAGATGTCATTTAAGAGAGGTGATTTAAATTTAGGATGTGAAGTTGGAGGATTAGATGGTGGTGAGCATAATGAAGGGATTGATTTAGGCTCTTCAAGGTTCTCATGATCATTGGGAGGAAATTAGGGACCTCTTAGGATTGTGACTTTGGGTTTGGCATGGTCAACTTGGAGAGGTTGTGTGGCATATCCCTATAAGAGGATGAAGGGTGATAGGAGGTTGTAGGATGGCTAAAAGCATTCACATGACGATAATGTTCAAGTTTAAATTTCAAGATATGCATCACGGGCTAAAAGATATTAGTTGATGGTTCTAGCTTGATTTTGTTTCCTATTCATACATATTTGCAAAATTATTGTTTTCTATTTAGTTGTTAGTCCCAATTCTTATGTGTGTTATTTAGCTTGAGACTAAGCGGCCCATTTAATTAGTCTAAATAGTCTTAAAATTTGCACTATCTTAACACTATGATTGAACCCCAAACCTTAAGAACAATTTAAAACTCTATTTTACTATCTTGATATATATCAATGAAGGGTGAATGTTCAGATGCATCTATGCTATTGAATGATGTCATCTAGAAACCAATGGACTATCATACCACCTAGGTAGAATCATAATGAACATCTGCAAGACTATAACTAGACTTGGAGAACCACCTTGAGGTGGATATCTTGTGCATGCCACATGATCTGAAAACCTAAATTTGGTGAAGTTGCCTATGGCAACCAAATTTGATAATGGAGATAGGATTGAAGTTACTAGTTGCCTACCTGACTAATCTGAGTATGAAGATGAATATATTCTGATGATTAAATATGATTTAAATTTAATGAAGAATTTGATGCTTTGTTTTTAACTTGTGATTGTAGGGATTCAATCTAGCTAGAAATAGATAAATTAGTCAAGATGGTTCTAGCTCGATTTTGTTTCCTATTTCCTAGATTTGCAAAATTATTGTTTTCTATTTAGTTGTTAGTCCCAACTCTTTCCTTTTAAGAAGTATATCAAATCTAATGTAGTAGTAGATAAGTTTCTACATATACAAGTTTCAGTTAGGAGAAAATATCTTTTGCCAAATTTGTATAGAGTTGTCTATAGTGTGTTCCAGGGTAATCAAATGATGTAAGTCACAATTTAGAGGGTTGAGGGATAAGTTTGTGTTGAGTCTATAGGAGGTGTTTTCTTACATAGACCGAGCTCCATAATCTAGGTGTCTCCATGTCTAACTCAAATGTTTCAACTTGGTCCATATTATATCCAGATTAATGATAAAATTTTATATATATGGCTATGAGATCCACGATCATATCAATGTTTGGTAGAGAAAAGTTATCTATAGGGAAGATCCTTTTTTGATGTCTCAAAAGTTAGTGCAAACATGAATTCCCTTAGTTTTCTTGTTAACTAAGACCACATTAGAGACCCATTTAGGATAAGTAATAGTCTGAATGAACCCTGGACATCCAAGAGTTTATACAATTCTTCTATGACCACGAGGGCTACTTGGGGGTGCATTTTGCGTAGCTTTTATTGAATAGGTTTGGCATTGAGGTGAACCACAAGATGATGCATGACTTTAAAGATGGAGTCTCAAGGCATATCACCATAAGACCACATGAAGAAATCAATGTAATCTTTAATGGTGACATGGTTATATGTCTTCTTTGATGTCAAGGTCCAGTGGAGCTACTATCTTAGAGAGTTTAGGGTCTGAGCTTCTATTCACAGGTTGATGTCTATAGCATCCTCAACAAGGAGAGGGGAGTCATGTCTTGTATCTGAGTGGTATCTAATGGAAGGTGAAGTTTGTCAAATTGAGGAGCTCTTGGGAAGTGTCCATTTTTATTGTATCATTTTAATCGATCACAAGTTTCTTCTTATATCTTGTTGCTATTTTACCTAGACTAGGGTGCCTTAGGACTAAAGGGTTCTTTCTTTCTCTCCAAAATAAGCATATGTAGGTGTTAAGTATGGTGGAAAAGTCTTTCTTATGATTACAATGGGGATGTGGTCTTGACACTTCATGAGTTTCATGATGGCTTCATCATTTTGGAAAACATCAAATCATAAAGGGTCGTGTTGGTCTGAATCAATAAGCTCAAGGTATTATTGGTCTAAGGAGATGGTGAGGATAGTGACCTATCATGAAAGAAGTTAGTGGTGGAAAGATCTTCGTAAGGATCATGAGTGGAGCCTACATCAATGTCATTAGAATTAGTGGAAGCATTACCAATGAGGTTGAGCTCGTATCACAATTAACATCACGATGTTCATCCCAGGGGCATAACTTAGCTAGTGAGGACAACTACTTGAGTATATCAAAAGTTACATAAATGTTGGCTTCATTTCATTCTTGATTAGTTGGCTATCACAAAAACTGTAAAATTTTCTCAATTCTTGATTAGTTGGTTGTCTCTAAAGGTTTGATTATGAAGGATGTGATAAAGGTTTTATTATGGTTTGTTGTAATTTTTTTACATGATAGTTACTTATTCAATAATGCCTTTAAAATACAATGAAATACATTGTTATAAGTAAATTTTATAAAAACCAAATATATATATCATCCCAATGCTATATAATTTTTGACAGTTTGTTCAAAATCTCTCCTTTCATATGATACAATCGTTTCAAAATTTCAATTGTATTTTACAGCTAAAATGTTTAAATACAACTATTCAACACTCAAATTGAACTCAAATTTTGGCAGTTTGTTCAAAATCTCTCCTTTCATATGATACATTATTTTCAAATTTTCAATTGTATTTTACAACTAAAATGTTTAAATACAGCTATTCAACACTCAAATTGAACTCAAATTTTGACAGTTTGTTCAAAATCTTTCCTTTCATATGATACAGTATTTTCAAAATTTCAATTGTATTTTACAGCTAAAATGTCTAAATATATCTATTCAATTCTCAATTTTAAACATAATTTTGACAGTTTGTTCAAATTCTATCCTTTTATATGATATAGCTTTCAAAATTTCAATTGTATTTTACAACTAAAATGTCAAAAATCAGCTACTGATTTCATAAATAGAAACCCTAAATAACAATTCACAATTTAAATTTTGATTGTATTTTACACCAAAACAAACAAGGGAAGCTTAAAACGGTTGATGGGTAATTTGTAGAAGTGGAAAAATCCACTTACCTGGTGGGCGGATGGTCACTCAACTCAGGATCCCATTTTCGTCTGTCGACTGTCGCTGGTGAAAATGGGGTCTCTGCCATTTTTTTTAAATTTAATAATTTTTCAAAATGGGATCCCATTCCATAAAACGGGATCCCGTATTATGGAACAGGATCCCGTTTTTGGCATCTAGGTTCGAGTCCCACTAAAAAATGGGATCGCATTTTGTGTTTCAGGCTCAGGATCCCGATCCAAAATGGGATCCCATTTTTGGTTCCCCGATTTCAGATTTTTTTCTAACTCTGAAACTTCCACCTTAAGTGTACACAACTTCTTGCATTTACCCATAATTTTGTCTTTATTTTATTTGTATCTATCCAATTTGTCTATTTTCTTGTCTTATTTTTAATTTTTTTTGTATATTTCCTATTGTATGATTTGTCTTTTTTCTTCTTAACCCTTTGTTCAATCCTTTCTCTCCCTTTATTCCTTTGGTCTAAGCGGACATTTATTGCCTTGCCTTGTATTGTCTTTGAATTCATGGATTATGATCAAATTGGAAAGAAAAAATAATAGAGTAATAGTCATTTTTATTTGTCTGACCAATTATTTAGTTGTGTTTTTTGCCCAATGACCAAATTAGTCATTTATAGTTGTGCTGCAAAAAAAATTGGTCACGTGACTAAAAGTTTGGTCACATGACCAAAGGTTTTGGTCACCTGGTCATTTATTTGCCATATTTCTACTAGTGCAAAGCAAGTTTATTACATGAGTATCACCAGTAAACAACTCTAGAAGAATTCTGATAGCATAACAAAACCTGCAAACTCAACACACACAAACTACTCCTCATGCCTCCAATTTATAGACTTCTGGCTATACAAGAAACCATCTGTGGTTTTACAAAACCATGTATGAAGCTTCTTAGCCAAGATTCTAGTCTAAAAATAAGCTCTCACGTCCAAAATGAAATCCACTATTTTTGACCCTTACAGATGTCATAGAATTTGTTATAATATGCCTAAAAATAGGCCTTCCATAATATACCACTATGTGGGCATCTTTTGACACCTAATAAACGAATTTTTAAAACACCGACAATGTATAACAACTATAGGAAAATATTAAATAAAAATACTATTACAGGAAATATGCAACAAGGTTGAGACACCTCATTTCCCAACATTCTCCCACTTGTCAAATACCTTGCAAGATCCAGGGGAATAACACCATCATGGATCAAATGCTAGGGGCCAAAAGGCCCATAGACTCAGAACACCACCTAAATTTAGCTGTAATCACGGGCTTAGTTAATGCATCTACAACATTTACCATACTCTCTACCTTTCCCAACTTCACCTTACCATCCTTGACCATATCTCTCATGAAGTGATACTGAACATCAATGTGTTTGGTCCTGGCATAAAAAGTCGAGTTCTTCACAAGGCAAATTACACTTTGACTGTCACAATAAATTGTAACTGCACCCTATTTCAATCCAATATCTGAACACAAATGCTTCAGACAAATGGCTTCTTTACAAGCATGAGTAACTACCATATACTCTGCCTCTGTAGTGGACAAAGTGACCACAACCCATCGCTTGCTCATCCAACTAATTGCACCACCACTAAGAGTAAATACATATGCACTGGTGGATCTTATGCTATCAACATCACCAGCCCAGTCTAAATCCATAAAGCAGTGAATACTTAGGGAATGTTGATCTCTTGTACCATGAAAATAAATAGAGTACTCTATTGTACCCTGCAAATATCTGAAGACCCTCTTAACCGTATCCCAATGCACTCTTCTAGGATTAGACATATAACGGGAAAGAACTCCCACTTCCTGGGCAATGTCTGGTCTTGTATAGACCATAGCATACATTAAGCTTCCAACTGCACTCTGGTAAGGCACTCTGCTCATGTCTTCCATCTCCAATGGGGATGTAGGACATTGTGAAATAGAGAGCTTCATTCCCAATGTAACAGGAACACAAAGTGGTTTACAATCTTGCATGTTAAACCTTTGCAAAACTGAACAAACATACTTACTCTGGCCAAGCCATAGCTTTTTGTTCTCATGATCTCTTCTGATCTCCATCCCAAGTATGTGTTTTGCTGCACCAAGATCTTTCATTTCAAATTTCGTAGAGAGCTGATATTCCAATTCTATAATCAAACCTTTGCCTTTCCCAATAAACAACAAGTCATCAACATATAAAACAATTACCAAGAAATAATCACCATCAGATTTAGATCGCCCAAATCCCAAACTCAACACATAAGTATCAAACTTTTGGTACCACATCCTAGGACTTTGTTTAAGGACACAGAGATTTCTTTAACTTACAAACCAACTTTCTTTTACCTTTCACCACATAGTACTTTGGCTGTGTCATATAAATTTCTTCCTCCAAATCAGCATGAAGGAAAGTAGTTTTCACATCCATTTGTTCAACCTCTAGGTCATAAGCTGCTAGACAATAGATAAGAAAAACTGAATGGATGTCATTTTAGCAATAGGAGAAAATATCTCACCATAATCAATACCCTCAACTTGAGAGTATCCCTTCGCAACTAACTGTGCCTTACAAGTTTTTCAACATTTCCATCTAAACTAATCTTTTTCTTAAGCACCCATTTACATCTAACAGATTTTTGTCCTTTAGGCAATGGTACTAGGTCCCATGTATCATTTCTTTCAAGGGATACCATCTCTTCATCCATGGCTATTTTCTAGGACTCTGCATCATTCATACCCAAAGCCTCTTGTACAGATCTCGGTTCATCAATGTTAGTAGTCAAAGCAAATATACACTTCCAATCATCAGGTGAATACCCATAGCTTTTAGGTGGTTGCTTATGCCTTGTAAAACTTTGAACAAGCTGAGGTGGAGGTTCTTCCACTTCTTCCTCGTCTTCTCCCTCTTCTGAAGATTTAGAGCTTGATGAGCTCTCCTTAACTTCTGGTCTATCTTGGGGTCTCGATTCAACTTTCTCAGGTGTAGAAGAAAGTTGAATCACATCTTTTTTCTATTCAATTTCTTTATGCTATTCTGGCTGAAAAGTAATAAGAGAAGATTTAGTCTCTCGAAAAATAACACTTCTGGAACAAATTACCTTAAGTGCAACAAGGTCCCAAAGCTTGTATCCTTTCACACCATAGCTGTAGCTGATGAAGATACATTTGGCAACCTTAGAATCCAGCTTTGTTCTCTTCTCCTTAGGCACATGTGCATATGCCTCACAACCAAAAACTCTCAGATGTCTAAGTGAAGGCTTTTTCCCTAACCACACCTCCATTGGTGTTTTATCAAGAAGCACTGATGTAGGAGATTTATTTATCAAATAACAAGTAGTGGCAATAGCTTAAGCCTAAAACTTTTGTTCTAGACCAGCTCCACTCAACATGCTCGTAGCCTTCTCCATCAACGTTCTATTCATTCTTTCTAGAACTCCATTCGGCTGAGGAGAATACAGAGTTGTCTTTTGTCTTTTAATCAGAATGCAATCTGTACAGAATCTATCAAAATTTGTAGAACAGTACTCACTGCCATTATTAGTCCTCAAACATTTAATTTTATTTCTTGTCTGAGTTTCTACCATAGCCTTAAACTCTTTAAAACAACTGAAAACTTTAGATTTACTCTTTAAAAAATATACCCATGTCCTACTGAAATCATCAATGAAAGTAACATAATAAACTGATTTACCAATAGAAGCAACATCAACGGGACCAAATACATCTAAATGGATTAGATCCAAAATACATGAAGACTTATGAGAAGACGAGTAAAACTGAATGCAGTTCTATTTTCCATAAATACAATATTCACAAAAATCAAACTCTAGATTGCAGTCATTCAGCCCTTCAACAAGGTTCTTATTTTTCAGGGATTTTAAACCCTTCTCTCCAATGTGGCCAAGTCTTTAGTGCCATAACATAGTCTTCTCTGTAGGCAACATTGATTTGGTAGATAGAGCACCCTTGGGTACCTAGAAGCCATGACCATCTACAGAAGAGGAAACCATCTCTTTTTTCAACAAAGTAGTTTCTAGCTTAATTTTATCATAAGTGCTATTGTACTCAACCGTGCATGTGTCAAGCTGGTACAATGTACCCAATCTTCTTCCTCTTGCTATCACCATAGCACCTCTCACCATTTTCACACCCGCTTTAGAAAACTGTACATGCACACTCGCATCTATTAGCTTGCTAACAGATAATCAATTTCTTGCTAGTCCTGGGATATACAAGACACCATCAAATCGTCTAACTCTACCATCAAAAAATTTTACATGAAAAATACCACGACCAACAATGTCAAGAAAAGAATTATCACCCAAATACACCTTACCACCATCATAGTTTTCATACTTAAACTAGTTTCTGTTCAGAGTTGTTTAATATGGAAAATGAAGAGGATTTTTGTTTAGGGTTGATTTCAATGGTTTATGTAAATCCTCCTTTCTCCACTAAACATTCAAGGACTTTAGTCGAGTAGCGAGTCTACTACAGGCCTTCAGTCACTCAAAACATAGGGGACGATTGGAATTGTGTGATTTAGTTGTTCAATTAAGTCCACTTATGCTCAAAACCCTAATTATGCTAATTCAGAAGCAAATGGACAAATTACGGAAAATGCTCACACACAAAGATATCAAATGACAATCAAATACGTACCAGATTTTGAAGTTTGGAAAATAGAAAAGTCAAGGACTAATGAGAGGGTACCCTAGTCTAGGGCCATGCTTTTTGTCAGGATTTGGGAATCTCGTCTGCAACTCATTCCTGCTAATCTGGAGATTCTTCAGTTGTGGGGTCCAGAGGACTAATGAGTGGACGCCCGAGTCCAAGTCCCTATTTTCTTCTTTGATCTACAATTCAAGAGTTTGTAATGCTCTCCTGCAACCTGTAACTTGCAATCATGGAAAAATGGGTTGGGGGTTGTGGTGTTTAGAGGCTTGCCTTAGTCAAGCCTCGAAGAGACATTCAAGTCTTCCAAACACTATTACCAGATAAAGAGTGCGTATCCCTAAGGGATAGAGGTGAATCCAAATGATAAATGATTGAAAACACAAATGATATCACCTTGTAGTGAATATCTCATGGAAGGAAGATGGTCTTCATGCCATGAGGAGATGGATGCCAAATCTGCAAATACAAACACAAGAACAATGCTCTGCTCTGCCACCCAATGAATACTTTGAATGCTCTAATCACAAGAATGCATAAAGTTCACAATTTCCATCTAGTTTACAAATGATAACCTAATCATGCTTATATATGTAACTACAAACATTCCTACTAAGAATTTTGTAATTGAAACTTACTGTGTCAACATAGGACCTAACTAACGGTCATAAACTGACACTTAAAAATTGGTCTCAACCTAAAATACGGCAGGACTAGGGTGTGAGTGCCCAAGTCCTCCCTCTATTTCAGGAAGGAATCATGTCAAGTGCATCCCCTAAGTCCTATTTTCCATAAAACTTCAGGGTTTTCTCATTGGGAGTCATCAAAATCATGAAAGATGTCCTAAATGCATATTAAGGGACCCCTGAGCTAAACCTTAAGAGGGAAAAGCCCCCAAGGTGACATTTTCTGACATAACATTTAGCCCCCACTTTAATGTATGTATAAATGCAAGACCAATACATGCATTAATGTACGGTCAACAAGCACAACAAACATGCCAAGCACGGAGAAGACATGCCAATCAAAGAGAAGACAGTAAAAGGCACACAAAACATGGAGAAAATAGCATTGAAGACACTCAAAACACAATTAATATAGTGAATGCAGTGAATACAATGATGATTTTATTTTCTTTTTCTCATATATATGAAATGTAGATACAAGTACAAGGAAAGTAAACACACCACCCATAATGCAGGAGGGACTCATCGCCACTAGTCTTTAAGACTATGCTTAGGAACAAACATGCAATACACACACACACTTGGAAGACATGGAGAAAACATAGCAGACAAGCGATGGAGTGTTCCTATTTCTAGGTTCATCACCATCTCAGGCACATTATAGGCACACATCGATGATTGGGCTTTGCCACAACAATCACCGAAGACATGCTTAAGGGTTGAGTTAGTCACAAAACTGCTCCCTACCTCCATAGAGGACTTTTTAAAAATGACAGAATGTGCACTCTCCATGAGAAATACACAATCCCCGCCTCCACATAGGGCTTGAAAAAAGGATGCGATATCCTACCTCCGCAGAGGGCTTAAATGATAGTAATTTGATTTAAAACAAATCTCAGAGTGCGTGAGGGACTCATCACCATCAGTCTTTAAGACTATACCTAAGAACAAGCACATTGTTAACATCTAGAAAAGATAGCTTACCTTATATATACCCCCACCTTAAGGTGGTTGATATCACGTATCGATATCAAGCATGTTAAGGTAGGAAGAAAACACACAAGGGAACATGAGCTCTCACAAGGCCCATGCCCCCCAGAGGTGACATGTACTTTATGATCACCAAATATTCCCACAAACACATTCCTACAAGAAAAGTGTTAGTGTCCATATAATCATGATAAATAACAATGCATAGAGAACTAAGGAATGCAAAATTCAAGGTAGACAAAGTCCATGGAGTAGCAACATTGTTATGTTTTGTAAGTGTGATAAGACACCATAAAGATCACATGGAGTGTTTCTACTAGCCAAGCATCAGATAATATATAACAACCCCATCGTCATATAGGAACTAAGTCCAATTTTTGATTTCTCGCTAAAGGGACACTAGGTCCGCATCAATATAATATGTTTTTCGTCATCCACCCGCTAGATAGAAGCACTAGAGGAAGGTAAACAATAAATCAAGAGAGGAGAAACAAGTGCGTTAGGGATAGTCATGTAGGAGGGTACCCCCAAGTCACCAACCGCAACACTATGTTCGTAAGACACAACAGTGAAAATAGAGGAGAAGCAATATAGAAGAATGATGATACAAATAGAAGAAGGGTCACAATAGAGGTGATCTCTTGCTATCCTGGACCTTACAAGGGAATCAAGGGTCATCCTAGGAGGCCTAAAAACACATAACACATCATAGGGGAAACACATCACGATAGATAAAGGGTTAGAAATACTTATCTGTAGGGACAGTCGGGCTAGCGGTCATCACGGATCTTGATCTTTACTTTAATGGTTAAGGGTTTATCTCTTCTTCTCTCTTCCATATGTTCATGAGTTTGTGGGGGTAACCTTGTAGTAAAGGTATCCATTGATGATGGTAGAGAGGGGATGTTGCCATTTTCTATGTCAGTTATAGGAGCTCTTGTAATTCCATTCGAATGAGATTGTTGAGGAACCTGAAAAGTGCTCATTTTAGTCCATATATAGGGTGTTGGAATACCTTGGGTTTGAGGGATAGTTTGTTCTTTAATGTCATGTGAAATTTCATTATTTTCCAAGGTATATGAAGGTTCAGGTAAAGATGCACGTTTCATTTCTTTGTTTAAGATGTAATTGAGAAGTTCTTGAACATCGGGTGGTAAATTTTTAGTTTCAACAGGTTGAAGCAAATGGTCAAAAAGAGAATCTGCATCATCCAAAGCATCATCCTGGCTAGGGAGAGTGGGAAGGGATTGTAGAGTAGTGTGAATAAATGTATCAACGATGTCCTCTTCTTGTGCCAAAATATCCTCACTAAGTGGGGTTATGTTGGGACAAGTCTCTTTGTTCAATGAATCACACATTACTATATCATTCTCATACTATGTTTCAGAAAGGATATCCATTATGTCATCATGAAATGAAGGGAGAGAGGGAATAATGTTTCAACTACTACTTACCCCATGATTCTTTTCAGGAATGAACTTAATGATATTTTCCAAAATTGAAGGGAAAACATCCACAGTAGCAAGAAAGCTTTCAAAATAGGCTATTGTGCGAAGGATATCACAGGTAGTGCTCATGTTCATGTCAATACCATAGATGTATACTATTCGATGCAAGAATTGAGGATGTTTATCAGTGAATTTGCAAAAAATATCATAATTCATGATGTACTCAAATAAATCTTTCAAAGATGAATGATTAGGATAATCTATGAATGCGAAATTGTGTGTGAAAATGACCTAAAATGCATGATTTTTTTTTCAACTTTTTTCAATGAAAATAAGTGAAAGAAAGGGTGTTTTAAGGAAACTGATTAGGGGAAGACAATAATATGTCTGATATAAAGCAATAATATCATTCGCAACATGCTTTTGATGCAAATCTAGAATGATGACAAGTCAAAACCTAGTGAAAATACACTAAAATATGCAATTTTTTGCAAATTTTGAATGCAAAGACCCAACAAAGGGGTGTTGTAAAGAATTTTAGGAGGTGTAGAAGATTATAACAGTAATATTAGTCACCTAAATCCATAAAATCCATCACAACATGCTTGGAGTGCAAATCTAGGTCAAACGCTAGGGAAAATATAGTCAAAATATGCAATTTTTCACCAAATTACCACTGTAAGAGCCCAATAAAAAGGTGTTGTAAATAATTTTAGGAGGGAAAATAGATAATAAACCTGATGATAGCCAATAAGTGCAGAAAAATCCTTTTCAACATTCCTATGGTGCAAATCTAGAGAGATGATAAGGCTAAAATCTAGTGAAAAATCAAGGTTTTCAAACCCTAGGCATGAAATTTTGCAAGCAAACCACTATGATGAAACACTACAGTTATAAATCAGTCCTAATGAGTGTTTTAAAAGGGTAGTAAAATCTGAAACAAGATTTTGACTACAAACCCTAGCTAATGCAAAACTAGGTTATATGGAAAAATACACAATTTCAAGCAATTTTTATCAATTCAAGCATGAAAATGCAATCTAAATGAATGATGAATGAAAATTTCTGTATTTTAAATTAGATCTGATGGTAATGACATAAAATTTATTGAAATTAAATGTCAATTAATCTAAATTATTTGAAAATGCAAGCTAAAAATGCCAATTGTTTTCAAAGTTTTCAAATTTTTGAATGTTTTTTGTAATTTTTCAAATGCAATAAGATGAACAATGATATGAATGAATGTAAATTTGAAGCAAAAAACTTAAAAAGGTGCCAAAAAGTCCAAAAACATGGGTTCACCAAAATGTTTAATATGGAAAATGAAGATGATTTTTGTTTAGGGTTGATTTCAATGGTTTATGTAAATCCTCCTTTCTCCACTAAACATTCAAGGACTTCAACCGAGTAGCGAGTCTACTACAGGCCGTCGGTCACTCAGAACATAGGGGAAGATTAGAATTGTGTTATTTAGTTGTTCAATTAAGTCCACTTATGCTCAAAACCCTAATTATGCTAATTTGGAAGCAAATGGACAAATTACAGAAAATGCTTGCACACAGACATATCAAATGACAATCAAATACGTACCAGATTTTGAAGTTTGGAAAATAGAAAAGTCAAGGACTAATGAGAGGGTGCCCTAGTCTAGGGCCATGCTTTTTGTCAGGATTTGGGAATCTTGTCTGCAACTCATTCTTGCTAATCTAGAGATTCTTTAGTTGTGGGTTCCAGAGGACTAATGAGTGGACGCTCGAGTCCAAGTCCCTATTTTCTTCTTTGATCTACAATTCCAAGAGTTTGCAATGCTCTCCTGCAACTCCAATTTTTCTACTCTTGCAACCTATAACTTGCAATCATGGAAAAATGGGTTGGGGCTTGTGGTGTTTAGAGGCTTGCCTCAGTCAAGCCTCGGAGAGACATTCAAGTCTTCCGAACACTATTGCTAGATAAAGAGTGCATATCCCTATGGGATAGAGGTGAATTCCAAATGAAAAATGATTGAAAACACAAATGATATCACCTTGTAGTGAATATCTCATGGAAGGAAGATGCTCTTCATGCCATGAGGAGATGGATGCCAAATCTGCAAATACAAACACAAGAACAATGCTCTACTCTACCACATAATGAATACTTTGAATGCTCTAATCACAAGTATGCATAAAGTTCACAATTGCCATCTAGTTTACAAATGATAACCTAATCATGCTTATATATGCAACTACAAACATTCCCGCCAAGAATTTCGTAATTGAAACTTACCGCATGTTGGCATAGGACCTAAATAATGGTCATAAATTGACACTTCAAAATTGGTCTTGACCTAAAATAGGGTAGGACTAGGGCATAGGTGCCCAAGTCCTCCCCTCTATTTTAGGCAGGAATCATGTCAAGTGCATCCTCTGAGTCTTATTTGCCATAAAACTTTAGGGTTTTCTCATCAGGAGTCATCAAAATCATGCAAGATGTCCTAAATGCATACTAAGGGACCCAGGAGCTAAACCTTAAGAGGGAAAAGCCCCCAAGAGGACATTTTTTGAAATAGCAGGAGTCATGTGGAAAGATGCACCTGCATCTATCAACCATGCATAATCACTTGTACGAGTGGCTAAGGTTGCAATAAAGGCATCTCCATCTTCATTTTCAGACTCAGAATCAAAATCTTGGTTCTTCTTCTTCTTCTTTTTCTTCTCTTCTTTACATTCCTTTCAGAAGTGTCTAGATTTTCCATAGTTCCAGTATATTGCCTTGGACTTACCAAGAGATTTTGATCTCCCCTTATTCTTGGACTTGGAATGGCCACACTGATTCTCATCTTTGCCTCGTTCTTTTGGTCTTCCTCAAACAATCAAAGCCTCTTTGGCATTCAGAGAGACCTTCCTTCTCATCTCTTTAGAGAGTAGAGAACCAAAAACATCCTCCATCTTCAAGATGACTGAAGTGCTCCCAATGGCCATGACTAGGCTGTCCCATGAGTTTGGCAGCGAACACAACAAAGTTTGTCACCTTTCTTCTTCATCCATTTTTACCCCAACTGAGGTCAACTAAGTCACCAACATATTGAAAGTTTCTAGATGCTCAAAAATCCATCCACCTTCTTCCATTGTCAAGGAATACAACTTCTTCCTCAAGAAAATCTTGATTACAATAGATTTGTCTTGATACATTTCACTCAACTTCTTCCATAACTTCTTCAAAGTGGATTCTTCATTTATAGGAAAATCCCCCCCTAATGGCTCAAGAGAGGCTTGTTTTATAGGAAAGGCTTGGTTCCAATGGATGGCTAGGATCAATTAGGGCTTTAGATGAAATGGATGGATAGGATTGAGTTAGGTTTCCTTGCACATCAAGAAATTGTAGTCAATTGACATGTGGCAAAGGAGGATAAAGCTTAGGTGTGCTTGTGTAGATAAATACTAAAATTAGGTCCATTAGTTGTGCATGTGAAGGATAAAAGTTGTAACACATGATTGACTGGACAAGTGTTGGAATGTGATGAAAGATGAGTGTTTAATTCAAATAAAATATTTCAATTAGTTGGGATATGAGTTGGATATTAATTAAATAAATAAAATTTATTTAATTAATTGAGAAGTTGAATAGGATGAGATAATATATGATGTGGAAATTAATTAAATAAATAAAATTTATTTAATTAATTGGGATGGGGATAAAATAAATGGGATTATGCATGTGAAATTAATTAAATAAATAAAATTTATTTAATTAATTGGCTAAGTAGGATGAGGATGGGATTGAATGGAATTTTAATTAAATAAATAAAATTTATTTAATTAATTGGCTTAAGAGTGGGTTTAGGATAAAATGGCTTATGATGTTTAGGATAATGTTTTAACAAGGTGTTGTAGGACATGGACAAAGTTGGGACAAATTTGGGTGTCTACATTTTGCCCCTCTTTGAGATGATGTTCGAGATGATAAGATTTGTGTCGAGTAACATCATTTCAAAGAAGCCAAGGTATGGATAGAGGAAAATGATAGTGATGATGGAAAGATATGATGAGGATGATGATGGTGGAAAGATAGGATGATAATTGGCTTAAGAGTGGGTTTAGGATAAAATGGCTTATGATGTTTAGGATAATGTTTTAACAAGGTGTTGTAGGACATGGACAAAGTTGGGACAAATTTGGGTGTCTACATTTTGCCCCTCTTTGAGATGATGTTCGAGATGATAAGATTTGTGTCGAGTAACATCATTTCAAAGAAGCCAAGGTATGGATAGAGGAAAATGATAGTGATGATGGAAAGATATGATGAGGATGATGATGGTGGAAAGATAGGATGAAATGGGATGATGATGCCCCCTCGAGAGGTTAGGCGGGTTGGACAAACACGGGTAGGCTCTCGAAAAGAAATGGCTTGGCTGCAAAAAGAGAGATAAGGGGATAGATAGAAGAAATGATGATGCGTTATGCTGCAATGAAGGTGAACAACCATGATGTTTGATATAGCACTAGACGTTATGCACCAAGGTATAAGGACCAGGGTGACGATGTGTCTTGTGCCCCAGCCTAATACAACCTTGTCTAACGTATGAGGAAGAAAACTTAGAGCATTGAAGTCCTAATGCACAAAAGGTATGATATGACCTCAGATGCAAAGGATAGTGCAAAAAGCTATTCCAACATACACAAGATATGAATATTAGCTGGAAATGATATCGATATGATACAAATGCAAGATAAAATGATAACACATACAAGCAAACAAGCAAGCATGCGCAAATGATACAAAAGTAAACAAAGTATTGCCCCTGTCAAGCTGTAAACCAAAGATTAATTGCTGATTGTTTTGTTGATGATAGTTGAGAGTGTTGTCATTGCGGGGAAAGCTATATCCCTAGATCAACACAAGGTTGTTTGCTAAGTTGGTTGGCTGATTGGCTGATTGATTGATTTGTCTTACAACAAGGCTAGGATCAAGACTATTGATTGAGCTTGGATAACTTGGCTTGATTGATTAACTTGATTGGTATGGCGTAAGGATGGACTTGCATTTGGATCATTGCTTGGAATGATTGGAAGATGATTGAAGGATGATTAGATGAAGTGATGATTGGATTGATGTGCTATGATAGATTGATTGGAAGAAGTTGTTTATTGATGATGTAGAAGATAGATGATAGAAGAAATGATGAGAGAACAAAGAGGAAAATCGCTTGTGCCTGAATCTGGGCACTTCCTTCGTACTCCAGACTGCCTACATACCCTATATCCATGGGATCAAGGCACTTAACGATGGAAATGAGATGTAGTTCTGATGTTGTGTTTTATTGATGAGATGATAAAAATGGATTGAAATTGATGAAATGTTGATGATGTGATGATATGTGGTGGATTGAGCTACTTTTGATTTGCTGAAGTTATTGGATTGTTTTGATTAGAGTTGATGTGCTTGAGTTGATTTACTTTGGTGTTGATGCTGATGATTGATAGGATTTGTTTTGATGATTGACTTGATGTGCTTTGGTTGTGATGGTTGCTATTGCTGGGTTGATTGTTTTGATGATTGGATTTGTTTAAAATGATGATAGTGATGCTGTGATGATTAGAGTGTCCACTCAATCTAAGCAGGAGCAAGTGTTCTCAGTGTGCTCAAAGGATGTAAAACAAACAAGGTGTTGCCCTTGTCAAGTCATAAACCAATGGTTGATTGTTTGTTTGTTTTGATAGATAGTGTTGTCATTGCGGGGAAAGCTATATCCCTAGATCAACACAAGGATGTGGGAACGCTATATCCCATTGATGATGATTGATGATGATTGATTTGGCTCATGACAAGATTAGGATCAAAACCTGTTGATTTGATTGGATAATGTTCCTTGATTGATTAGCTTGCTTGATACGAATTAGTGTGACTTGGATTTAAGATCATTGCTTAGATTGTTTTGAATGATATGATTAGAAGAAGTGATTGATTGAAATGGATGAATGAATGTTATTGATAGAAAAAATTGATGATGATGATGCTGATTTGATTTTGATTGAATGTTGATGGAGTGGATTGTTTTGGATGATGTGATTGGTTTTATTACTTGGATTTTTTGTTGGATATTTGATTTTTTTGAATTTTTTGACATATTTGATTTTTTTGTAGTTTTTGAAATGTTTTGGGATGTCAATGGATTTACAATTTGGGTAGCCTTTGTGCTTGATACCAATGACAAGAGAAAACCAAGTCTAGGTGCAAAGGATGAATAAAAGGATGGGCTCATAGTAAATGGGATGAGAGGCTCATGATATATGGATGGGATGGAAGGTTCATGAGAGTTGGATGGATAAAAAGGATAGGCCATATAAGGGATGGACGTGTGCCTCATGATAAATAGATAGGTAGCTTATAGTGGAAAGCTCATGATAAATGGATGGGGATAAGCTATAAGATGGAAAGCTTATGATAAGGATATGCCGTAGTGGATGGATCATAAGGGAGCTAGGATGTGATCTCCAAAGGCTATGTTGAATAAGAAGAACTTGCCCCATTCTAGGTGGTAATGCTTAGGATTCTTACATGACAAAGTTCATGACCAAGGGATGACATGATGGATTGGTTTGAATAAGATGGATAAAGGGTCAATGGATAGGACTTGGTTTCGAAAGAAGGTGTGCCAAGAAAGATCCGAACATGTTTCAATATTTTTCCCCTATGTCTTCATCAAGATCAAAAGGCAGAAGGATGGGTTCAATAAGATAGGCATGTTTGTGTAATGGCTAAGGATGGTAGGATGACAAGATAGGATAATGGTAGGACAGGATAGGATGGAAACTGATATAATGGAATAGATAGTTTGGAAATGGATAGGTTGGATGAGACAATGTGCCCCCAAGTTTAAGTGACATAGAAGATCAACCTACACATGACGCCTGTTTGCCAGGTTTTCATCATGGTACTTATCCAAGGCGCCTGTTTACCAGGTTTTCACCGTTGGATGAAGGGCTTTCTCTTTACTATTTTTGATTTTTTCTTTTTTTTTTTGCTTTTTTGCTTTTAGATGTGTTGACAATTACACATGGCGCCTTTTTGCCAGGTTTTCACCATGGTAATGGATAGGAGGGACTCAAGTGGCTAGTGCTATGAAGGTTGATAGTGTCCCTTTAGAGATTGATGATGTCTTCGCATGGACCATGTCATTATGCTCATAGATGTTGATAAGGGATTGCGTCGATTGGAGATGGATTAGGTAGGATGTGGATTGTGGAAGGGTATGCTAGTGGCTTATGGTGTGGATTTATATAGGCTTATGGAATGAAGATGGATGAAAGGCTTATGCAAAAGCATGGACCATAGGGATAGCATGGGGGAGATATGTAGGATAATGGATGGAAGATGGGGAGATGGAGGCATGTGGGAATGTTTTGGATTGGAAGGGAACCATGACCAATGATTGCACACACCGTGATAAACATTGAAGCTTTTGATGAGATGGTGGTGTAGGAAGCAATGGAGTTGTTTGCTTGGGAGATGGTTGATGAAGTGATTTAGGAACCCACATAGATTTAGTATTTTTAGTGCTTTTGTTTTGCTTGTGGGATTTTTGAAGGGAATGGAAGTTTTGAATGGAAATAGGCTTTTGGATGGAGGTAGGTGATTGGGATTCTTGAGATGTGGAGGAGGATGCCTCATTTGACTTGCTAGCTATTTGCTTAGGAACCCAAACCATTTTGCTTTTGGGCTTTGCTTTTGGAGGTAAGGGTTTGGATGGTTGCTTAGATGTGGATGAGGATGCCCCATTCGCTTTGCTAGCTGTTTGCTTAGGAACCCAAACCATTTTGCTTTTGGGCTTTGCTTTTGGAGGTATGGGCTTGGATAGCTTTTTGGATTGCTTTGCTTTGGTTATTTGCATTGATTTTTCATGTTTGTGCCCTAAGGCATGATAGTTCTTTGGATTTTTGGTAGGACTTTTAGCTTTATAGGTAGAGGCATCAAAATTTTTGCTTTTGAATCCCATGGCGTGGGTGGAGTGGATGAAATGATTGGAAGCTTTATGCTTAGGCGATGTGTGCTTTTGTTGGCCATGATTAGGGATGTAAGGATACTTATGAATGATATGTATGTTAGGTGTTGGAAGTAATGGTGGCAAGGTGGATGGAGGGATATTTGGAGTTGGTAAAAGTGGAGGCAAGGTGGATGGTGGAAGGTGTATGGTCACATGCTTTTGACATTTATAGGATGATGGAGATGGAATGGCTACATATGTTTTGGGTATATGATGGGGGGTGTGATGAAAAGTGGTAGGTTTAGGATGCATGAAAGGATTACCAACACCTTGGCCTTGTTTACCTTGGGGTGTGTATCCAAGGCCATATGAGCATGGAGGGATTTTGACATGGTTTGGCTCCAAAATACCTTGTTCATAAAGGCCTAGACCTTTGCCTTTGTAGTTCATGTTTTGGAGTATGCGATGGACAATGGGACTAGGTGTGCTGTGAACATTAGACTTGAGTTCATTATTGGATGAAAAAGGTAAAGTGGATAAAGGTCGTTGTTGTCCTAAGGAAGAACATTCATGGATAAGGGTGGATAGACCAATAGGACATGATGGATTTGAAACGGGATCGATGGTAGATGTGGAGGGAGGATCATTAGCATTGTGTTCACTAAGATCCAAGTTATTTGTTTGATCTTCTACGCTTATGTGTTCTTGAGAGGCACATGTCTCATTATGACAAGTGGATGTTTGCTCATTATGGATAGGGCTAGATGGAGGATGACTAGGAGCAATTTGGATATCTTGCTCATGAATGGTTATGGGATTATGGATAGGATCAAGGTACTTTTTAATAGGTTCTTCATCATAGATATCATCTTGATCATGAGATAGATAAAGTTTTGCCAAATGGATCATCATGGTTTTCATGATCTTAGCTAGAACCTTGATCATAACTATGAGCAAAAATAGGATTAAGTGGGCTATAAAAGGCATAAATTTGCTCATGAATGAGGTCATGGTGATGGCTAATAGCTTGAGGGCAAGCCATAAGTAGGTCATGGATAGGTGGAACTTAGAGGTGCTTTGATCTTGATTAAGACTAAGGTTCAATATTTCCACATGTTTAAGATTATGCTCTTGACATACCTCTTGACTTTGGATGGAAGTGGAAGGTTCTTGAGTGGACTTGATAGGCTCTTGACTTAGGCTTGTGGTTGGAGACTCTTGAATAGACTTGTTGGCTTGTAGATCACATGATGGGCTTAAAGGGCTAGGCATGTTAATGGAAGGCTCTTGAAGAGGCTCAAGGATATGTGAACCACATGATGAAATTATAGAATTGGACATGACCTTTGGAAGTTCATTGGTAGGCTCATGAATTGGTGTTTGACATAGGGGTAGTCTATTCCTATCTAGTAGCCAATGGATCACATCCTTCGCAAGTGTATGGGTGGATGGGAAATATAAGGGATGGATGATAATGGTAGATGGTGTTGGATTAGGATTAGGATGAGGATTAGGTTGAGAGCTAATTGGATTGGGTGGATTAGGATTTGGACTAGATGGGGGTGATGTGGCATGATTTCCCATTATAGGTGGGTACACCTTGTAAACAATTGAGAGAAATATTGGGCATTGATTTGTATTATGGCCTTTGGTCCTATGATATGCACAATAATCATGTTCATCATATGGACTTTCTTCACATGGGTTGATGGGGGGAAGTTCAATGAGTTTTGCGTCAAGCATCCTTTGTAAAACTCTCTCAGCTGCATCCTTTGGTGAACGGTTAGAATGACATGGCGAGGAAGGTAATGAAGGGCTTGGTGATTTGGAGGGTTGATGGACCAATGGACTAGGAATAGGATCACATGGTGGTGTTGGGATAGGATTAGTTGGCTCATGTGTTGGTGTGTGATTAGATGATGAAGGCCACTCTAGATTGGTATATCCCTTGTCAAAAGTTATTGGATCTTGCATAGGATAGCTTGGGCTTGTTTGATTTATGTACAAGGGGCCATTGGGATTTGCATGTGTTTCTTGTTTCAGATGTGGACTTAGGTCTATCAATGGTACTTGATGGTCTTGTTGAAAATGTGTACTTGGACGTGCTTGATTTAGGTACAAAGAGCCATTTGGACTTGAATGTGATATCACTTGATTGCCTTGTGGATGGGCTTGGTAGTGCATTGGCACAGTGGCATGAGGGATTGGATAAGCTTGAGGTGGATGTTGATAGGTTGATGTGGTATTGACTTGGTGGATAGGTGGATTAAGTTGATAGGAAGTGGATGGATAGGACATATGGCTATGAGGTGGATTAGGTTGGTATGGAATGGCTAAGGATTGCTGTACTTGTTGAGCTTGACTAGTGGCTAAAAGGTGTTGAACTTGGGTTACGAGGTTTTGCAGATGAGGTGATTGGCTTACGTGGGGTTGAGCTTTTTGGATGAAGAATTGTAATATTTCAATGGTGTCTTGGTTTAGGGGTTGTGATCCTTGATAAAGATTTTGGAGGAATCTTTGGAATTTGATTTCTAGGTCCTCTAGTGTAGACATGTTGTCACCAAGTGTTTGTCTTAAGTCCTTTTAGCAAGTGCTTGCTTAGGGATTTGGATGATGATGTGGAATGTTTAGATGACTTGGCTATGTTTGAGATGAAGGTGATTGGGTTTGAATGTTATTGGAAGAATGTGTAGGATGACTTGTCTTTATGTGTTTGGGTGTTTAGAGCTTGATGTGGCAATATTCAAACAAATGATTATGCATATACACATATGAATCACTCACGCAAGACACATAAGCAAGTTGTTAGTTTGAAAGAATGTGATGATGGTTAAGCAAGCACATGAAGACACTCAACAAGTCCTAGTTAAGGCAAGGCCACTATCACAAGGAGGTTCTAGTGAAAATCCGGGGGACCGGCACCCCACGAGCATCCAGCAAGCCACTTAAGACTTTAACTAACCCTACTAGGAGTTTTAATATACACAAAGGTACACCTCCTTTCGAGTTAGCACTGTATGGTGAGCGCTAATACCGGTTAGACTTGGCTTTCGCCTTATCCTCTAATTTTTATAGCGGACCGGATGAAAGTACCGCTTGAGGTCGTTCCCTTGGGGTGGATACCAAGGCAGGCCTCTCTAAGGCTAAACAAAAGCAACACAAGTAAATGTTTTTGATCTCCAAGTTCGTGTTGGGACGCGAGGAGAGAGCATACACATTTACTTGGTCACACTCGCATGGGGTTTATTAACCTTAGAAATTCCATGTGTGGAAGACAATGCAAGCACTTGTTTGTTTTAAAGCCCAAATCCAAATGTGATGAAAGACAATGGTTCGTTTTAGCCCAATTTCAATGGTATGATTGCAAACAAGTTGTTCGTTTTATGCCCAAAGTCCAAATGTGTTTGCAAACAAGATTAGAAGATGAAAGATTAGAATGAGTGCACCTGATACAATCACTCTCCAATTTGCTGTAGATGTTGATGCCAATGCTGCTCCAGCTCCTTAGATGCCCTTACAAGTCACCAATTCCAAAAAGAAACAAGTAAACTTGCAAAGAAGATGATTACATGAAAAAGATGAAATCTGAAAATTCTGATGAAAATGATCTGATACAGAAAAATAGATTGCATAAACAGAAAGTTCAGGAGATTCTAAGCAATTTGAAAAAAAGTTTCGCTGAAAAATGATCAAAATTTCTCAAGTTATGCTCAAATGAAGTTTACAATGAACCTGAACTTTGACTGATAAAAAAGCCTGAAAAACAGTACAGTCACCTAATAAAAGTGGTACAGTTGTGAAGTTTGTCCTCCCAGCTTTCCAACAAGTCCTTGTTTGTGTGATTTTGCCTCCGTATGTGAAAGTTATGATAGAAATACCAAGATGCACAATGACAGCTACCAGAAGCAAGTTACAGTTGCCAGATGCGACCAACTGTTGATCAGAGGCGATCTGTATTTTGAGATAGGCGGGATACTGTAGATCAAATGCGACACAAAAAATACCAGATGCGGTTCCTGTTAGCTCATAAGTGATGCGTATTGGCCATAAGCGATCAATTGAGGGCTAAATGCGACCTGTATCTGCAAAAACACAGTCAAAACACAAAACCCTATTCTGCACAGGCGATCACTATTAGTTCATAGGCGATGCCTATCAGTTTAAAGGCGGCTTCTATAAGCTCATAAGCGATGCAAATCAAATTTAAGGCGACCACTGCTAAATCAAAAGCGATGCGCATAAGGTTAAGAGCGATGCCTGTTAGTTCATAAGCGATCCGAATAGATGCATAAGCGATCACTGTTAGGTCATAAGCGACTATGCAGTTTAAAAGCAAATGCTAACAGTATTAAAGATCACAGGCGAGCTGTATTGAGACAAAAGCGATGCGTATCATACCTGAGGCGATCACTGTCAGACCAAAAGCGATCCGGTTAAAGACAAAAGTGATTACTATTTAGATAAAAGCGATCAAAATATGAGCAAAAGTGATTAGTATCTGACTAAAAGCGATCAAAATATGTGATAAAGCGATTACTGTTAGCCCAAAAGCGATCTGGAAAGTTTCAGGAGACGGAATGCAAAAAATAACCATAAGCGACCAAGTTTACCATATGCTATCTCTTTTTGTTCAAAAGCGAGCACTGTTTGTTCAAAAGCGAACCAAATTTGGCCATAAGCGACTGCTGTTTGCCCAAAGGCGAGCTGATTTAGCCCAGGCGACTGCTGTTTGATCATAAGCGACCTGAATTACCAGAAGCACATTGTTGCAGCCCGGTTGTTGTTTTCTTCACCAAACGCTCCATTTTTCATCAAATTTAGGCAAATTTGTACTCAAAGTTTATGGAAACGGCCTCCCGAACGCAATGATGAGGTTAGATTTGGGCTAAAAGATCATCTACATACATTTTTAGCCAAATCTTTGCAAACTAGGGTTAGAAAAATGCAAATTTTTGCTACAAAAGCTTACAAAAATGAAAGATTGGCGCTCCAAGAGATCTAAACTTCATAAAAACAACTCAAACAAGAGAGGTTAATCAAGGACGTGAGTCCCACCGGGCGTGCCAAAATGTATATCAAAAAATTTGGATTTATAAATGGAAATGATCAAACAATTGAAATGCATAACCTAAACCCAAATAATTCAATACCTCGAAGATGCAAAATGAGCTTGATTGATTGATCGCTTTGTTGTGTTGATTGCTCGATTCCGCAGCATAACGTTGATAAGGATGCAAGCTAGATGGATTGAAGATGATGGATGAGGACTTGAGATGAAAATTCAGCAGAGTGAGGTTGCATGAAGAAGAATCCTGAAAATCCCCCCTAATGGCTCAAGAGAGGCTTGTTTTATAGGAAAGGCTTGGTTCCAATGGATGGCTAGGATCAATTAGGGCTTTAGATGAAATGGATGGATAGGATTGAGTTAGGTTTCCTTGCACATCAAGAAATTGTAGTCAATTGACATGTGGCAAAGGAGGATAAAGCTTAGGTGTGCTTGTGTAGATAAATACTAAAATTAGGTCCATTAGTTGTGCATGTGAAGGATAAAAGTTGTAACACATGATTGACTGGACAAGTGTTGGAATGTGATGAAAGATGAGTGTTTAATTCAAATAAAATATTTCAATTAGTTGGGATATGAGTTGGATATTAATTAAATAAATAAAATTTATTTAATTAATTGAGAAGTTGAATAGGATGAGATAATATATGATGTGGAAATTAATTAAATAAATAAAATTTATTTAATTAATTGGGATGGGGATAAAATAAATGGGATTATGCATGTGAAATTAATTAAATAAATAAAATTTATTTAATTAATTGGCTAAGTAGGATGAGGATGGGATTGAATGGAATTTTAATTAAATAAATAAAATTTATTTAATTAATTGGCTTAAGAGTGGGTTTAGGATAAAATGGCTTATGATGTTTAGGATAATGTTTTAACAAGGTGTTGTAGGACATGGACAAAGTTGGGACAAATTTGGGTGTCTACAGACATTTATCAAAATCGAGTCTGTAAGACATAGTCTTATGAGACCTTTAGCTTTTCTATCCATCACATCATATTGTACAACCAAAGTTGGATTTGTAGGCCTTTGGACTTTTTCATCCACCACATCCCATAGATCCCAATCAATCAATAGATCTTCCATCTTCAGCTTCCACATTTCAAAATTTGTGCCAGAAAACTTTTCTACCTCAATCCTCCTAGATGTGCTCACCATCTAAAAAATATCTGCAACACAATCACAAAGTATCCTCTGTACAAGTTCCCACTCAAACCTTGATTAGCACAAAAAACCCAACAACCCACAACTGAAACCAAAGGTGATTAGGCTCTGATACCACTTGTAAGGAAGTTAAAGTAGCGGAAACAACTTCCTATGCCAATCTTGAGGAGAAACATTATGCAAAACTTTTTAAAATTGATCTAACAATTACAGAAAATCTAGAAGCACATTCAAAACATAAAATAAACAGTGGAACACAAAACACCAGATATATGTGGGGAAAACCCTTTCAGGTGAAAAATCCCACACTCTAAAAGCCCGCTCAATGTATTACAAATCCAATACCAAGATTACATACACTTTCAGAGCCAAATTATTACAGGAGTTTCACCAGTAAACAACTTTGGAAGAATTTTGATAGTATTCCGACATCATAACAATAGCTACAAGCTCAACACACACAAACTTCTCCTCAAGCCTTCAATTTATAGACTTTTGGTTATACAAGAAACCATCTGTGGCTTTACAAAACCATGTGTGAAGCTTCTCAGCCAAGATTCTAGTCTAAAAATAAGCTCTCACTTCCAAAATGAAATCCCCTATTTTTGACCCTTACAGATGTCATAAAATCTATCATAATATGCCTAAAAATAGACCTTCCATAATATACCACTATGTGGGCATCGTTCGACACCTAATAAACCAATTTTCAAAGCACCGATAATGTGTAATAGCTATAGGAAAATATTAAATAAAAATAAGTATTATGAGAAATATGCAGCAAGGCTGAGACACCTCATTTCCCAACAAATTTATTTAAAACCCATGTCACTCCTCATAAATTCCCTTGTAGGGAACAATAAATTATGGTGGCGAATTCATCTTTAAAACTTATTAATATATACCTCGAGTTTCCCTCCGAAGAGTATGCCACTGTATTCTTGCATACTTCTAATCAAATGTAAAGTGACAAGTGTCATTCCTTTATGATGTATGCCATTCCAGCAAGGACACCACAAGAAGGAACAAGTTCTGTGAAATTGACAAGTCGGCCAGAAATGGAACTTTTGAATTTTCACATTGGGTGTTCGGAAGTTTAAAGAACTTCTTACCTCCTGACAATATAGAATCTTTACAATGCCAAGGACTAAGACGCAAAGAAAAATTAAGACATCAAACTCACAGGCATGTCAAGAAGTCAGGTGATTCAAGAACTTTTGAACTCACCGACTTTGGTTCAAAAATGCAAAGGATCTCCACTATGACTCAAAAAATGACTAAGTCGAACTCGGGGCAAAGAAACAAGGAAGTGACTTACAAAGGATGAAGAAAAAGCTAAGGCATGAGTGCTTTAGTAATTTTTTTGAAATGGGGCAACGACAGGCTCTAATTGGGGACAACGACTAAGGAGGATGTATGAATCTAGACAACTATGGCAACCAAGCCTTATTCTAGGGGCAATAGAGTCACACCAAAAATACGACAACATAAACAATAGGAAAACAAGAAATGAAACTATGGTACAAAACAAAACTCAAAGAAGTTACCAGTTATATAGCTTCAAATCTTGCCCATTATAGGCAAGAGGCAGTGATGTTCCGTCCGGTATGCCAGCAAGAATGCATTCTCTCCAATAAATTTTCTGATTTTGAAAGGTCCCTTCCATAAGGAATCAAATTTATTATGGGTTCCCTTTGGTTCTCTTCTCCTATCCCATAAAAATACAAAATCCCCTACAACAAAGTTCCTTTGTTTAGCCGTTTTGTCAAAGATCTTCTTAATAGTCTATTGATCTTTGGAAATTCTATCCACAACAATGTCCTTGCTCTTCCAAATGACTCAAGTATAGTATACCCTTCTCCAATGCTGCCTAAAACTGTTCATCCTCAATTGCCTTCTACAAATTTAATGCAAACAATTCCAAGGGAATCAGAATTGTCAATTCCATAAACTAGCTAAAAAGGAGACATACCAATAGCTCTTTTATATGTTATTCTATCAGCCCAAAGAGCATCGTACAAACTCTTATGCCATCCCCTTTGGTTTTCATTTGCTAGCTTCTTAACAATTGAAAGGAGATTTTTGTTACTTGATTTAGCCTGCCCATTGCCTTATGGATAATAATCAGATGAATGGGCAAGGCTAATACCAGTCATAACAGAAAAGAGTGAATTCAATAAAGGAGAAATTGGAAGCATTATCAGCTACAAGCTTCCTCGGTACACCAAATCTGACCAATATGTTCTCTTTAAGAAAGGTGCATACTACCTCAGAAGTGGTATTCTTCATGGGAACTGCTTCTACCCAAGTGGTAAAATAGTCTTTAGTTGTCAGGATATGAGTGTGTCCAGCACTGGAATTAGGATTAATAGTCTAATGAAGTCTAATCCCCATTGTTGAAATAGTTCATCTATAACCACTAGTCTCAGAGGCAATGCAGATAATTGAGGTCTACCTATAAACTTCAAACATTTCTCACACTTTGGCACCCAATTGTATGCATCCCTAAACATACCAGGCTAGTAAAAACATTGTCTCAATATCTTAAAGGTTGTTACTAATGCTAAGAAGTGTCCTCCATAGGCTTCGCCATGAAAAGTCTCTACTAGTTTCTTCTATTACTCCTTGTCCACACATCTCAGGAATGTTCCATCTATTCCCTTTTTATATAGATTACCTTCCCAAAGAACATATTTATTTGCCTTAAGTTTTAGATTTCTCTTTTCTTTAGTAGAGAGGTGGGGTGGACAATCACCATAAGTTAAGAAATAGGAAACATCAGAAAACCAGTCATCAGTAGTACTGGTGAAAAGGACTAAAGGCGACCCCTCACTTTCATCAACCTTATTCTCTGCAATCATCTTACATAATCCTTTACCTCTAACTAGGTTAGTGGGTTTGATTTCAACATCATACTCTTGAACCTTGGCTATCTAGGTTGCTTTATTATTGCACCCAATCTCCTACTGTGTAAGGATACTTTTTACAGTCGATTCTGGACCATAAATAACATCATGTGAATGTAAGATATAAAATCTAAATATTTCTAAAGATTTCACCATAGAATATGCATGCTTCTCTAAAGCAGAGTATTTTAATTCATGTCTCTTCAATGGCACACTCATGAAGGCAATTGGAACCTTTATCCCCTGTTCATTTTTTTGCAGTAAAATGGTTAATAAGGTGTGCTCAAACACATAGCAATAGATGATAAAATCCTTTTGAAAATCAGGATGCACAAGTGTGGGCACATTATCAATGGCTACTTTAATATCCTCAAATGCTTGCTTACCTTCAACACTCCACTTAAAGATAGGATGATTTTTCATCATTTCAGCGAGATGCCTAGTTAACTTAGCAAAGTTAGGAACAAATCTTCTCAGAAAGTTTACCTGACTGAAAAAGGATCTCATGTTACCCTTGGTTGTAGGCAAACTCAATTGCTGAATTGCCCTGACTCTTTCTGGATCAATCTTTATCCCATCCTTAGAGATGATATGACCTAGCAACTTTCCCTCTGTAACAACAAAGATTGACTTCTTTGGATTTAAAGAAATGTCATGTTCTCTGCAATGTTGCATGATTATCTCTAAATCATGTAAGTGATCAACTCTTTTCTTAGAGAAGACTGTTAAATCATCAAGATAAACAATGATAATCTTGTTCTTTAAATCACCAAAGGTTAGATCCATTGCTCTCTAAAATGTGGCCCCAACATTAATGAGGCCAAAAGGCATCTTGTTGTATGCAAAGGCACCAATAGGATTAGTAAAGGCTATTTTGTGCAGATCTTCCAGAGCCACTTCAATCTGATTATACCCTGAAAATCCATTGAGCATAGACATCATCTCCAAACCAGACACATTTTGCAAGATATGATCCATTACTAGTAAGGGATAGTTATCTTTCAGGGAGGCTTGATTTAAGTTCCTAAAATCAACACAAATTTAGATCTCCCCAATTTTTTTCCTAACATGGACAATATTAGCCACCCAAGTAGAATGGTGAATGGGGTAAACGATTTTAGCCTTTAACATCTTATCAATTTCATTGAAAATAACCTCGTCCACCTTTGGATTATAAGTTCTTTGTTTCTGCTAGAAGGGTAAAGTGCCAGGCTTCAATGGAATATGGTGTTTTATTTCTTCGTTCCTGAATTTCTTTAGGTCTGCATAAAACAATGCAAAAAAATCTTTATACCTAATGAGTAAGGAAATCAAATGAGTTACATTCTCTTTCCTTTTGAGAACATCATTTACCAATACAGACAATTTTTGGATCATCTTCTGTACCAATATTCACTCGATCATAATCAGTTGAAGAATTGATAGAAACTTTACTCTTCTTCTTGAGATACTAATCATGTTGATTAAAAAGGTCTTTAAGTGAGACTAGACCTTTAGGAATTTTATTCCCTTTTAACTAAATGACTTTTGATTTCTGGCCATTAAGGGAATTCACTTCTCCTTCCAACACATCATTGCTTTCATCACTACTTCCCTCAAAGAATACACTGGCAAAGGATTCAACCTTTTCAAGAAAAGAAATAATTCGTTGATCAGAATTAATGAATTGCCAGTGATTTACATTACTAGGAACACTAGGCTTGTACACTACTTCAATCTTGTATGACTTATCTTTGAAATCCGGATGCGACAAGAGGAGAGATGCTGAAATAACTAAGGAATCAGCCCTAGTGTTCTTTCTCTGGGTATTGCCTCTATAGAAAAGGCATCAAAGTCTTCAATATAGTTCCACACCCTGTTTCAGTAATGCCTTAATCTACCATTTTTAACTATATACAATTTCTTTATTTGTTTAACAATCAATTCAGCATCACCTCTAACTTTCAAATGTTTCACCCCTTTTTCCCTAGCCAGTTCCATACAAGTAACAAGACCTCGTATTCTACATTGTTATTTGTATTTTCAAATTCAAGTTTAAAGGCAAATGGAAAGGCATAACCATCAGGAGAGATTAGGACAACCCTAGCCCTAGATCCTATAGTAGAACAACTACCATCAAACTCTAAGTTCCACAATTCATCAACTAGATCTGGACTAATTAGGTTTACATCCCCATCATCTACTGACGTACACATGTAAGTGTCAGACCCAGTTTCTACAAATAGGATATCTGCTCTAGAATCTCCCAATTTCAATACAATAAATTTGGCCTTGGGCTCTAGGTTCAGGCGAACCTTCTTCCCATCTATAGGTATCAAGGCATGTGACCAATCCATTTGAATTTCACCACCCAAGTCTTTGCAGAAACTATGACTCAACAACATCCCATAGCTTGTAGGTATGTCTGCCACTAGTATGGTTAACTTCAATCTTTTCTTGGGGAAAGCAGCTAGGGTAACTTGAGCATCTTTGATTTGGCCTAGGATAGGTACTAGGGAACCATCCATTCAGAAGCATCTACCATGAGAGGGTGAATAAGATAAGCCTAGGGCTTTTGCAACTTGAGCAGGCTGATATCACATTCTCTGAGGCTCCAGAATCAATAACACAATTACTAAGCTTATAGCCAGGAATGTATAAAGTGATAAAAGGGCTGGTTTCTCGAAAGGATTTTGAAGACTGGAGTCTTGAGAGTAGGAGTTTGAACAATTTTGGTTTCTAGCATGTATTTTGGCATCATTAGACACTTGAGCATTGCAATTTGAGGGGGATGGTTCTTGTCTGACATATCTAACTAGTCTATCTAATTCAGATGGGTTGAGGCATAGATATTCAGCTTTTGAGATTTGAATGTTTGTATTTTTACATGACTCTACAATATAAAATGAACTAGAGACAAGAGTTTCAGAAGATGGAGTAGATGGTACGTCAACAGTTGCAACTTTGGGTGTAATATTCTTTGTCTTCTTGGTATGGTTTTGCCTTGTCAGAATATATTTAGGCATAGAGGATGAATTACAAGGCTGTCCTTGAGGATTTTGTCCCCTTTGCCCTTGTTGTCCTCTGGTAAACATTGCACAATTGGGATTATCAATTTTAGTGTAGACATCCTCCCCACTTCCATCATCTGGTTCATATTCAAAGAAATTGACACTGTCATCACCAGACGCAGAAGGTTCTTCTTGTTACCTTTTGAGTCGCCATTATTTATTTATTGGTAATATTTCCTGAACAAGAGCTGGTTTGATGTGTTGTGTTTTTGGTCATACCTTTGTTTCTTAAATCGACTTTTGATCCTTCAAATTTTACTCGTTTATCATCTTTGTGGGTGAGGTTACTTAAGGTTTGAACCTTTGAACCTGAACCCTTCTCAAAGTTCAAAGTTCAAATGGTTTGATACGTCTAAAGTGTCTCAAACAACAAGCTGTTGTTCTATGTATTTTTAACGTCTTCAAGTTTTCAGGTTGAACTTGAACCCTTTTTGTCAATAGTTCAATGGTTCTACGGTCCAAGGTTCAATGCTCATTGCCTTCTAATAGGTTGTGTCATGTAGTTATCTTGTGTAATTAATGTATCGTTGAACCCTCCGCTCGTACTCTATAGCGAAGTTCAATGGTTCAAGGTTCAATGATTCACTGTCTCATGGTTGGAAGCCTTTTACAAAAGTCACGTGACTGTCCGTTGGTCTATATAGCCCTTGCGTCTTTGAACCTTCATATTGAACCATATCCTAATAAGTTCAACAGTTCATGAGCTTAAGTTCAATATTCCTGTAAGTGAATCCTTTGCCCATTTATATGATTCAATTGGTATGGTCGAACCACCACATTGAACCACACCCTAAAGGTTCAATGGTTCAATAATTCAAAGATTTGGTGATTTTGGTCTCATTTATTCCCGAGGCTTTCTAAGTCAAAATTTAGTGGGAAAGTTGGAGGAAAATATGTCAGAGACTCATTATGAAACTGAGAGTTCTAATTTGGCAGAGGTTACAGATAATTATTATACATCATGATGGCACATGAACAATACTTGCTATTAATGAAGAGGTCAGAATTCATGTCTTTTCAAATATTTTGGCACGTATTATGCCGAATGATAATTATTCAATCTGGTTAGTGCCATTATTAATCAAGAACAAGCCAAATTTAGCAAGTGAACATATTGTGCAACGCGGAGGAGAATAGCGCAGGAAGTGTAAGGTTCTTGTTACTCAAATTTTGCAGTGAATTCAGATATCTTGAAGGTGAGTTCTGTTCTTCCTATGTGCTATTCCTTTTTCTTAGCCGGAAAGAAGAATCTCTTGAGTTTCCGTCATTATTTTCAAAATTTGAAGTGTGTTTCATTGTAATCCTCCAAGTATGGCTTTGAAATCTACATGTTTGGGGAATGAACATGGTCCTAGTCTTACCTATTCTCACTCTGAATTTGGGAATACTGCACTGATACAATATGATTTAGAAGAATTTAGAGAAAGGTCTAGAAACCCTGTGCAAACCCCTATGATGAAGAAAATAGTAGACAGCGGTTTAGTTGAAGCTGCAGCTTTTCCCAAGGCTGTACATTACCCAGAACTGGTTCAGGAATGTATAAATAGGTATGAACCCCAAAATAGATGCATCAGAAATGCAAACGGTGATGTATTGTTTCATGTCAACAGACAAACCCTCATGTCCATAATGAAGATACTGCCTAAAGAGGCGTATTCCAGCCTTGATATTACCTCTTCCTATGGGCATTTCTCAGAGAAAAAATTGACTTATAAAAGTGTGATAGCAAGGAATTGGCTACTAAAATTTCAGAAGGGCGGTTCATGGTTGCCCAGACCACTTACTAGGGATCATCTGATTAAAGAAGTGAGGGATATTGTGGTATTATTACACAGACTGAAGGGTAGCCAACATGTGTATTATTGGGAAGATTGGATGTACTTTTTCATACAAGTTATCCTCCAAGGAGAGCAATATTTAGATTGGGTAGAAATTGTGGTCGATTGTTTGCATCAGGGTTTGAGTAATTATCTGGGTGACAGAGATTTTTATATGTCTTCGTACTTATTTTATTGCCTAGCATCTATAAGAGAATGGTTTGATCTACCTCATGCACCCTTGGCTGAGGATAGTAGGATTTATGAATATTATTCACAGTTGCAGAAACAGAATTGTTATGAAAATTATAAAAGGGTTAATGATGTTTTCACTGGAAGAATGACTTATGAACTGGCAGGTAATCTGGGTAAAAGGATGTCCAGTGAAGCAATGCAGCTGATTAGCATTTATGGTAGCTTCTTTATTCAATTTTTGAGTTCACTTACATCAGAGTTGGAGGATTTGATGGTGAACCTATTAAGTTACCCAGATATGTGTTCGACCATTTCGTGCTGATAGAGGTATGCAGACAGCTAGCACATTTAGATAAGAAGTTCTCGACAAAGAAGGATTTTGGTATCTCTTTTCCCATCGAACTTGGGCATTACTCGTGCCAGTCAAAATCTGATGCTTTGAATTTGGAGGTGAACCTTAAAAAGTTCAATTTTCAATTCTTCACTGCCAGGTCTCAATTTGACAGCAAAGGATTTGTCAGGGATAACCTAGATCCTGGAATAGGGATTTCACACATTCCTAAGCTAGAGGATTACTGGGAAGACTGTTCAGATGAGTTTGAGGTCAGGAGAAGACTGTGGTGTAGGTTCTCTTTAGGGTAGATAATTACTCTCAATTTAAATATGGATATTTCTAGAGTTATTGATGATGGGGAACAGGTGATTGATCCGCAGTTTGAATGAGTAGAGCAATTACCTATTCCAGAAGTTGACTGGAGCAAAAAGGAGGAAGATAGGATTGAAGTTAAAACTCTTCCAGTGATAAGGAGAACTGAGAAATGGTTAAGGGAAAAGAGACAGGAAGGGATCCAAAATAGAAATGCCCAACAATTCACCTCAATGATTGAATCGTCACTCCCCATAAGCTCTTCTAACCGACCTATTGCTATCTATGGTGCAGGTGCTTCCAAGTCATCAACTGGAAGGAGCTCTGCTACTAAGAAATCCAGAAGAGCCTTCACAGCTATTCTACCCCCTCGTGCTACCAGGTTGAGGACCAAAAGTAAAAGAAAGGAACAAGTTTCTAAAATGATAGTTGTAGATCTGAATTCAGAGGAGGATTCAGGGGAACCTATGGGTGATAAGGAATCAAGTCCACACAGAACAGAGGAAGTTGATACTAGGCCACAATTCAGAGGTCGTTCTAGAGACCTCTGAGATATTAACGATTTCAAATGTATCCTCTAATGGATTGAACCCTGAAAAGGAAACCTTAGCCCCTACACCCAAGTGGCTGGAGAGTTCTATCTCTAACAAGAGAAAAATAATTCCTTTTGTTGTCCCCTTAGAAGACATGGTGAGCAAATGTTTAGGGAAAACACCCAAGTCTAAGAAGCTAAAGATGACATCCAGAGTAAACATTGATCCAAATACTGGAAACTGGAGTGCTGAGATAGCCAAACCAGTGACTGAGGAAGAAGTACAAGATCCAACTGTGCAGGATTTCATTGTTGAGAGAGTGGATCTCAGTGCTGCTTCAAGAGTTGCAAATGTTCATCATCTTGAAGCATCCACCAAGAGGATAGTTAGTCAAAGTTGGAAGGACGAAAAGGACAAAAGGGAATTGAAGCAGACTCTGCGTTCAATGGCAGAGTACATCGATGCTATCCATAACCCTAACTCATAGCTAGTTTAATAGCTCTCCCTGTCTTTCAATCCTAAATCACCAGTTAACCAAAAGATGTTGGATCAGGTTCACAGAAACAAGATGGTGGCAAAGACATTTGATGGTTGGTTGGACCGCATTGTGCAGAAGGGAACTGAATACATTCATGAACTCAAGAATAAATACGATCTGACTGCTGCCACCATTGAGGACCTTAAGGCACAGATTACTACTTGGGTGAAAGATGAAGGTAAATGGGTAAATGTGATAAATCAAATCGATGAAGTTCAAAAATATGGAGTAGCAACGTTTCTGATAGAAAAGAGCCTGACTAGTTTGGATGAAGATCTATTATATGTGAATAAGAAAAATATTGAATGGAGGAATTCCATATCACGGCAGGGACGCTTTGAACTTACAAAGTTGATCAAGGAAATAACTGAGTTCACTCAATCGCTGCAGCATGACTTGCAATGCATTGATGTTAAATACATAAAAGATGATGAGAAACTAGAAGAGGATGTCAACACAGTGGTTCAATCCTTTAAGGATAAAATTAGCTTTGTCAAAGAAAATGACAATATCTTAATTGAAGATTTCTCCCAAATCTCTAAGGTGGAGTCACTAATTTACCTCTATATCAACGCACTCCAGAACATAAAGAAAAAATTGGGAAAATGCGAAGGGATAAAGAAGTTTTGAAATCGAGAGTGAAACACATAGGCATCCCCAACTTCCTGAGAATTCAAGAATTTATTGCAGCTTTTCAGGAGTGGAAGACTCAATGTGCTTCCCCAACCGCTGATGGCAAATCTGGAGATGCAAATCCGTTGTCCCAGCCATGATCTTATTGGTTCACTTTCTTTTATTCAGTTCCTCTATTATGCTATTTCCGTAATCTTGATCTTTGAATCAGTTTGTTATAAACTAAATCCCATATGGGTCAGAGTTACTTTAACTCTGGGTTTGGTTTACTTGATGACATGATTAGGACATTCATATATATAGGTTTTTGAATCTTTTCAAAGCAGAGAGAGATAGGAAAAGAAAAAGAAGGGAATTTTTAGCTAAACTATTTTATGGTTTTACAATATATGATGATTGTCTGAGAAATTTTTCATCTATGAATGAGAAGAAGAAACAATTACTGCTTATTTAGATCTGTGCGTCTGAGTGTTTGAATTGGATTTTTTGTGTGAAATCTCCTTTCATCTGGTAATTGCTCTTTTATTGGACAACTTGTCATATGTGTTCTATTATTTATTAGTTCAGCAAATTCATATGTATGTGTTCATGTATTTAAATGTATCAAAAATAGAATCTGTGCATTCTATCACTCACTGTTACTGCATAAATTTACTGCATTCATAACATAGTTATGTATGAATGTCAGTTTGCCTTAGGCATTTTCTGGTTAAAAGTGCATTTGGATAGTTGAATAGATTAAATTCATTGGAAATCTTAAAGGGAGCTGTACCTAAATTCAGAGGGGAACTAATTTAAAAAGTTCACCCATTTGTTGCTTAACTCATTTGTACTTCAAAGAAGGGTATAGAGTCAGAATAAAACATTTTTAGAATAAGGACAAATCTGTTAGCCAACAGTTTTTGGTGACTCTACTGGGGATCGAAATAATTAATTAAAAGATTGGTCACCTGAATATGAAGCAACAATGGTGCTTCCACACGAAAACATAATTCCTGTTCTACAGCCCAATCTTGGATTTTAGGATGAGTAGGAAGACATTATTGGCCAGTTGAATACCCTTGCTTGGCGTACTCGTCGAAATAGTGAAGATTATAGAAGAGCAAGTAGAGTATTAGAACATGAAGAGGAGTTGGCTGATAACCTGAGATTGCTGTTACTCAGGCATAGAAGAAGGCAGGCACAAAATGCAGCAAGAAATCAAGAACAACATAGAAATTAATAACTGCCTATTCAGCCACAATATTTCAAGCTGGATTCTAGACAGTATACCAGGTCTTTGAGGAGAGAGGGAGTTGAAGATTCTACCTTTGAAGCACTACAAAGCCTTAATTTTCCTTATATCCCTACTCATATCACAAAAGCAAGAAGTAGGCCCCCTAGCCTCCCTAAACCTTCTACTTCACCTGTCTATCAAGCTTTAACTCTTTCAGGCACCGTTATCCCCTCAGCTATAAATTTTCTACCCATGGCCCGACCTTGGGGAGCAGCCATAGGGCCTCTGAACCTAGGGGCTAACCTAAATCCTTTACCTAAAAATGCAAGGGAAAATTTACCCAGGTTCAATGGAGACGACAAACAATCGCCAGAAGAACATTTGTGTGCCTTTGCAGCAGCATGTAGTGTGTTAGGTGTACAACACCAAGATGTTGCCATAAGGCTCTTTGTGTAGACTTTGACTGACACTGCGGCACAATGGTTCTACCACCTAACTAATTCCTCAATTTCAAATTAGAATGACATGAAAACTACTTTTGAAAATAGGTTCAAAAGCGCGGAGGACGAGCATTACCTCCTTGCGCAGCTGACTCAGCTTAAGAAAGAGATTCATGAACCTATGAGGGATTTCATGGCTAAATTTAATAGAATGGTGAACAAAATCCCTGTTGCTAAAAGACCAACTGGCGAAAATCTAAAATGATTTTTTATTAATTCTATGCCTCCTGGTATTAGCTTCCATCTCAGGAGGGGTGTAATTGCTGATTTACCAGCTGCACAAGCCTTGGCAATCAGGTTGGAGGATGATCTCATTATGGCCGATAAATGGAAGAAAGAGGTCCAGATGCCAAATGCCCAACCCTCATCATCTACGGATCCTATAGTGCAAAAGTTGGTTAATGATATGATTGCCTTAAATAGGCAACTACCTAAAACTGGTGCTCACTTCCAACAACCGTATCAAGATATAAGCAGAAGGAATTTGAGTCAACAAGCAAATACTGGTAGATCTTTACCCCTGACATCAGCACAACCAAGGCTGGCTAGTGAAGCTCCTCCTGGGAGGGGAAATATGTGTATTTTTCATTTGACTACTGACCATGATGGAAACTCTTGCCCATAAATGCTCAGGTACGCTCAGATGACTGCTACTCAAGATATGCTAGGGGAGTCCACCGAAGAAGAAAGGAACTTTGAGGAACTTGGCAGCTCTGAAATACACTTCCTTGAATATAAGTCTGATTCAGAAAGGGGAGGTGAAATATTGGTTACCCTTGAAGATCCTTCATGCGCCGTGCTCACCAGGAGTCAGAGGAATGTGAGATCCTCTAATACTCAAGAAGTACCTGGCAAAGGTAAGGAGCCTTTAACTAGAACCCATGATGCTAATTTGAAGGCTCAGGAAGCTAGATTGTTGCATAGAAATGATCCCGATGCTTCTTTTGATATTGTAGATTTCTGTAAGTCTACAAAAATTCAAATCTCTCCTATTGAGTATCTCAAGTTGAAACCTAATGAGCTTGACAAACTAGTTAAACATGTTAAGGGTGGTTCTACACAAACTGAATCTGAGAGTCAATTAGAGGTTGATGCTAAATCCCCCATTGCTCGACTATTTACTTCCTCATCTGAGTCATCCTTGACTGCCCCTAAAATGACTCCCAATTCATCAACCAATGCTCCTTATACTGATTTGAAACCCAATCCTTTCTATGTGTCTTTGTTTATCAATGGTCATAAACTTAGTAACTGTATTATAGATTTAGGAGCCTCTAACAACATTATGCCCTCCTTTGTGGCTAAAGCCCTAGGGTTATCACTCACAAAAACATTTGGTAGATGTTATTCTATGGATGGAAAATAGGTTTCCTTGCTTGGGCAGATTAAGTATGCACGAGTCGCTCTTGCAGCTTACCTTGACCAAAAAGTGAAATTGACTATTTTGGTAGCAGATATTCCTGCTAGTTATGGAATGCTGTTGAGCAGGATATTTTGCAAGGATTTGGGTGGACAGATCAAATTGGATTGGTCAGAAGCCACAATCCTAGTGGGAAAGCAGAAAGTGAAGCTGGAACCTGAGCCCAAGCGCAAGTTCACTGTCTACCCCTCTGATGATCCCAAGGCCCAGATTTTGTTTGAGGAATGTGAATTTGGTAACTATTTTCTCTCCTCTGAACAGAGTTTTGGAGTAGACCCCAAAGAAGAATTAATGCAAAGATCTGTACATTCTGATGACCTATGGGTTATGGAATTCGATGGCAATTGTGCTACTGCTGGTTCAGGGGCTGGGGTTGTGTTGATCTCACCTGAAGGTGAAATTTTTTCTTATTCTTTTAAGCTAGAGTTCAAAAACACCAACAATACTACAGAATATGAAGCTTTATTGCTTGGGCTATTTGAAGCCAAAGGAAGGGGTGTGAAGGTACTTAAAGTGAAAGGTGATGCTGAATTAATTGTGAAATAGGTAAGGGGGATCTTTTCTGTTAAGAATAAAAGACTAAAGCATTACAGAAATAGGGTATGGGATGAGATCGAATATTTTGATGCCTTCTCTATCGAAACAATTCCTAGAGACTAGAACTCCCAAGCAGATTCTTTAGCAGTATCAGCTTCTCTCCTTTTGCCACATCCGGATTTCAAAAAAGATTCTTATAGAATAGAAATGGTATATCGTCCTAATGTCCCCGACAATGCTGAAAGTTGACAAGTCTTTGAGAGTGATAATCAAATCAGAAAATTTTTAGAGAATGCTGAAATGTTCCTAGGAACCTATTTTGAAGGTTCCGAAACAGAGTGTAAAGAATTTAGTCCTGACCTAGGGATTAATCCAAAAGATGACGTGATTCAGTTAAAGGGAAATAAAATCCCTAAAGGACTGGTCTCTTTAGAACATCTGTTTTCTCGAAGAGATGAATATATTAAAGGCAAACCTCTCTATAATCTTGATATAGTAGAGGATTATGAGAAAATAAACATTGGGGATGAGGCTGATCCTAAATGGATATCCATTGGTAGGTGTTGTTCTTTAGAGGAGAAAAACAAATTGATCAAATTGTTAATCACGTATAAGGATGTTTTCGCCTGGTGCTATGATGATCTTAAAAATTTTAGACATGGACAATTTCAACACCATATTCCTTTGAAAGCAAATGCAACTCCATTCAGGCAGAAGCTGAGGAATTATAATCCGAAAGTTGCTGAAGCCATTTTTAAGGAGATTGATAAGATGTTGAAAGCTAGAATTATTTATCCAATCCATCACTCCAGTTGGGTGGAAAATATTGTTCCAGTATGAAAGAAGAATGGAGAAATAAGAATCTGCGTTGACTTTAGGAACTTAAACCAGGCCAGCCTGAAAGATAACTATCCCTTACCTATGATGGACCACATCTTGCAGACAGTTGCTGGGTCTGAAATGATGTCTATGCTGGATGGTTTCTCAGGATACAATCAGATAGGTGTGGCTGCAGATGATCAACATAAGACTACTTTCACTATGCCTCAGGGAACTTTTTCCTATAACCGAATGCCCTTTGGCTTGATTAATGCGGGAGCAACTTTTCAGCGGGCGATGGATTCATCTTTTAGAGATCTGAAGGATAGAATTATTGTTATTTATCTTGATGATCTGACTATTTTTTCTAGAAATAGAGGAGATCACCTAAAAGATCTAGAGACTATCTTGCAAAGGTGCCAAAGCCATGGCATCTCACTCAATCCCAAGAAGTCAGTTTTCTGTGTGACTGAGGGAAAATTGTTGGGACACCTAGTCTCAAAAGACGGCAACAAAATTGATCTGGAGAGGGTCAGGGCGATTCAACAACTTAGTCTCCCTTCAAATAGGACTGGAGTCAAGTTCTTCTTTGGTCAAATCAATTTTCTCAGAAGGTTCATTCTTGACTTTGCTGAGATTACAAAACACATTGTTGGAATGATGAGCGAGAAACAACCATTCAAGTGGAATGAAGTTGCTAAGAAGGCATTTGAGGATATCAAGGAAGCGATTGCAAACACTCCCACTTTGGTAAATCCTAATTTTCAAAAAGATTTTATTATTTACTGTTATGCTTCGGAACACACCATGTCGGGTATTTTGTTACAGAAAAATGAATTGGATGAAGAGGTTCCCATAGCTTTCATGAGCATTCCCCTTAAAAAGCATGAGCTGAAATATTCTTTGGTTGAAAAACAAGCTTTCACCGTGGTTAAAGCTGTTAAACAATTTAGATATTATATACTTCATTCTCATTCAGTTGTATTTGTTCCAAATTCAGCTGTGAAAAGTATCTTGACTCAGCAAGAAGTGGGATTAAACAATAGAGCAACGTGGGTTGCTAAAATCCAGGAATATGATCTGGAAGTTAAGCCTACTAAGCTAATCAGGGGTCAAGGCTTATGTAAGTTAATTGCTGAGAACAAAGAACAAGAAGGAGAAGGACTCCCCACAGTCTTATTGGTAAGCTTGCAGGACCCATGGTTTCTAGATGTAGCACACTATCTTACATATGGGGATTGTCCTAGTCACTTATCTTCTAAAGAGAAAAGAAACCTGAAGCTAAAAGTGGCGAAATATGTTATTTGGGGGGATGTCCTTTACAAGAACAGATTAGATGGAACTTTCTTGAGGTGTGTAGATAAGGAGCAACAGGATAAGCTCTTGGAAGTTTTCCATAATGAAGCTTGTGGTGGACATTTTTCTTCTTCAGTTACAGCTTTCAAAATCCTCAGAAATTGTTACTACTGGCCAGGGATGTTTAAGGATGCATATAGATGGGTGGCTAACTGTGAAAAATGTAAAATGTTCTCAGGAAGGCCACAACTTGCAGCTCTACCTTTGAGGCCTGTTGTTATTGAAGAACCCTTTAAACAATGGGGATTGGATTTTATTGGGCCTATCTCGCCCCCTTCAAGTGCAGGACATACCCACATCTTAACAGCAACAGATTATTTCACAAAATGGGTTGAAGCAGCCCCTATAAAAAGAACAACTTCGAAGGTGGTTCGTAATTTTCTTAAAGAAAATATTTTGGTACGATTTGGTGTTCCCCAGAAGATTGTAGCAGATAATGCTACCAGTTTCTCTTCAGTTGAAATGACTTCTTTTTGTTATGAACATAGTATATCTCTCTCCCATTCATCAGATTACTATCCCCAAGGGAATGGACAAGCTGAGTCCAGTAACAAGAACCTGATTGCTATCATGAAGAAATTGGTGAATGACAACCCCAGAGATTGGCATAAGAGACTGTATGAAGCACTCTGGGCTGACATAATAACTCTGAAAAGAACAATTGGGATGGCACCTCTTGAATTAGTTTATGGAATAGGTGCCCAATTATCTTTACCTCTGGAGCTATCTACAGCTAAGCTACAAAGTGTAATCGAGGATCAATACTTCCAAGATTCCTTGGAGAAGAGGATTATGTATTTAACTAAGATTGAAGAAGAGAGAAATGAGTTGGTCGACCGGATTACTGTACATCAGGCCAGAGTTAAAGAAATTTTTGACAGGAAAACAAGGCCTAGGAAGTTTATGGAAGGAGATGAAGTATTACTGTGGGATAGAAGAAGAGAACCAAAGGGTGCACATAGCAAATTTGACTCACTTTGGAAAGGACCTTTCAGAATTCACCAGGTATTGGGTCCAAATTCTTTTAAATTGGAATATCCTGATGGAGCTATTTTACCCCTATCCTATAATGGACAGGATCTAAGTTATATCGTCTGTAAATAGGGTCCCCTGTTTTGTACATAGTCTTCCCTTTTGTTTAGTTTTGTGTTTTCCTTTCCCATTTTTGTTTTGTCCCGTTTCATATCCTTTCTTCTCTATTTTCCTTTTTCTGCGAAACTAGAGCTTCTGAGTTCTCTGCATTTTGCCATAAAATGTAGTCCCAGTCAGAGCCAATGTTACCTTTTGAGTCGCCCTTATTTATTTATTGGTAATATTTCCTGAACAAGAGCCGGTTTGATGTGTTGCGTTTTTGGTCATACCTTTGTTTCTTAAATCGACTCTTGATCCTTCAAATTTTACCCGTTTATCATCTTTGTGGGTGAGGTTACTTAAGGTTTGAACCTTTGAACCTGAACCATTCTCAAAGTTCAAAGTTCAGATGGTTCGATATGTCTAAAGTGTTTCAAACAACAAGCTATTGTTCTGTGTATTTTAAACGTCTTCAAGTTTTCGGGTTGAACTTGAACCCTTTTTGTCAATAGTTCAATGGTTCTACGGTCCAAGGTTCAATGCTCATTACCTTCTAATAGGTCGTGTCATATAGTTATCTTGTGTAATTAATGTATCGTTGAACCCTCCGCTCGTACTCTATAGCGAAGTTCAATGGTTCAAGGTTCAACGGTTCATTGTCTCATGGTTGGAAGCCTTTTACAAAAGTCACGTGACTGTCCGTTGGTCTATGTAGCCCTTGCGTCTTTGAAACTTCATATTGAACCATATCCTAATAAGTTCAATGGTTCATGAGCTTAAGTTCAATATTCCCGTAAGTGAATCCTTTGCCCATTTATATGATTCAATTGGTATGGTCAAACCACCACATTGAACCACACCCTAAAAGTTTGATGGTTCAATAATTCAAAAATTTGGTGATTTTGGTCTCATTTATTCTTGAGGCTTTCTAAGTTAAAATTTAGCGGGAAAGTTGGAGGAAAATATGTCAGAGACTCATTATGAAACTGAGAGTTCTAATTTGGCAGAGGTTACAGATAATTATTATACATCATGATGGCACGTGAACAATACTTGCTATTAATGAAGAGGTCAGAATTCATGTCTTTTCAAATATTTTGGCACGTATTGTTTCGAATGATAATTATTCAATCTGGTTAGTGCCATTATTAATTAAGAACAAGCCAAATTGAGCAAGTGAACATACTGTGCAACGTGGAGGAGAATACCGCAGGAAGTGTAAGGTTCTTGTTACTCAAATTTCGCAATGAATTCAGATATCTTGAAGGTGAGTTCTGTTCTTCCTATGTGCTATTCCTTTTTCTTAGCCGGAAAGAAGAATCTCTTGAGTTTCTGTCATTATTTTCAAAATTTGAAGTGTGTTTCATTGTAATCCTCCAAGTATGGCTTTGAAATCTACATGTTTGGGGAATGAACATGGTCCTAGTCTTACCTATTCTCACTCTGAATTTGGGGATACTACACTGATACAATATGATTTAGAAGAATTTAGAGAAAGGTCTAGAAACCCTGTGTAAACCCCTATGATGAAGAAAATAGTAGAGAACAGTTTAGTTGAAGCTGCGGCTTTTCCCAAGGCTGTACACTGCCCAGAACTGGTTCAGGAATGTATAAATAGGTATGAACTCCAAAACAGATGCATCAGAAATGCAAACGGTGATGTATTGTTTCATGTCAACAGACAAACCCCCATGTACGTAATTAAGATACCGCCTAAAGAGGCGTATTCCAGCCTTGATATTACCTCTTCCTATGGGCATTTCTCAGAGAAGAAATCGACTTATAAAAGTGTGATAGCAAGGAATTGGCTACTGAAATTTCAGAAGGGTGGTTCAAGGTTGCCCAGACCACTTACTAGGGATCATCTGATTAAAGAAGTGAGGGATATTGTGGTATTATTACACAAATTGAAGGGCAGCCAACATGCGTATTATTGGGAAGATTGGATGTACTTTTTCATACAAGTTATCCTCCAAGGAGAGAAATATTTAGATTGGGTAGAAATTGTGGCCGATTGTTTGCATCAGGGTTTGAGTAATTGTCTGGGTGACAGAGATTTTTATATGTCTTCGTACTTATTTTATTTCCTAGCATCTACAAGAGAATGGTTTGATCTACCTCATGTACCCTTGGCTGAGGATACTAGGATTTATGAATATTATTCACAGTTGCAGAAACAGAATTGTTATGAAAATTATAAAAGGGTTAATGATGCTTTCACTGGAAGAATGACTTATGAATTAGCAGGTAATCTGGGTAAAAGGATGTCCAATGAAGCAGTGCAGCTGATTAGCATTTATGGTAGCTTCTTTATTCAATTTTCTGAGTTCACTTACATCAGAGTTGGAGGATTTGACGGTGAACCTGTTAAGTTACCCAGATATGTGTTCAACCGTTTTGTGCTGATAGAGGTATGCAGACAGCTAGCACATGTAGATAAGAAGTTCTCGACAAAGAAGGGTTTTGGTATCTCTTTTCCCATCGAACTTGGGCATTACTCGTGCCAGTCAAAATTTGATGCTTTGAATTTGGAGGTGAACCTTAAAAAGTTCAATTTTCAGTTCTTCACTGCCAGGTCTCAATTTGACAGCAAAGGATTTGTCAAGGATAACCTAGATCCTAGAACAGGGCTTTCACACATTCCTAAGCTAGAGGATTACTGGGAAGACTATTCAGATGAGTTTGAGGTCAGGAGAAGACTGTGCTGTAGGTTCTCTTTAGGGCAGATAATTACTCTCAATTTAAATATGGATATTTCTAGAGTTATTGATGATGGGGAACATGTGATTGATCCACAGTTTGAACGAGTAGAGCAATTACCTATTCCAAAAGTTGACTGGAGCAAAAAGGAGGAAGATAGGATTAAAGTTAAAACTCTTCCAATGATAAGGAGAACCAAGAAATGGTTAAGGGAAAAGAGACAGGAAGGGATCTAGAATAAAAATGCCCAACAATTCACCTCAATGATTGAATCGTCACTCCCCATAAGCTCTTCTAATCGACCTATTGCTATCTATGGTGCAGGTGCTTCCAAGTCATCAACTGGAAGGAACCCTGCTACTAAGAAATCCAGAAGAGCCCTCACAGCTATTCTACCCCCTCGTGCTACCAAGTTGAGGACCAAAAGTAAAAGAAAGGAACAAGTTTCTGAAACGATAGTTGTAGATCTGAATTTAGAGGAGGATTTAGGGGAACCTATGGGTGATAAGGAATCAAGTCCACACAGAACAGAGGAAGTTGATACTAGGCCACAGTCAGAGGTCGTTCTAGAGACCTCTGAGATATTAACGATTTCAAATGTATCCTCTGATGCATTGAACCCTGAAAAGGAAACCTTAGCCCCTGCACCCAAGTGGCTGGAGAGTTCTATCTCTGACAAGAGAAAAATAATTCCTTTTGTTGTCCCCTTAGAAGACATGGTGAGAAAATGTTTAGGGAAAACACCCAATTCTAAGAAGCTAAAGATGACATCCAGAGTAATCATTGATCCAAATACTGGAAACTGGAGTGCTGAGATAGCCAAACTAGTGACTGAGGAAGAAGTACAAGATCCAACTGTGCAGGATTTTACTGTTGAGAGAGTGGATCTCAGTGCTGCTTCAAGAGCTGCAGATGTTCATCATCTTGAAGCATCCACCAAGAGGATAGTTAGTCAAAGTTGGAAGGATGAAAAGGACAAAAGGGAATTGAAGCAGACTTTGTGTTCAATGGTAGAGTACATCGATGCTATCCATAACCCTAACCTGTAGCCAGTTTCACAACTCTCCCTATCTTTCGATCCTAAATCACCAGTTAACTAGAAGATGTTGGATCAGGTTCACAGAAACAAGATGGTGGCAAAGACATTTGACGGTTGGTTGGACCACATTGTGCAGAAGGGAACTGAATACATTCATGAACTCAAGAATATATACGATCTGACTGCTACCACCATTGAGGACCTTAAGGCACAGATTACTACTTGGGTGAAAGATGAAGGTAAATGGGTAAATGTGATAAATCAAATCGATGAAGTTCAAAAATATGGAGTAGCAAAGTTTCTGACAGAAAAGAGCCTGACTGGTTTGGATGAAGATCTATTATATGTGAATAAGAAAAATATTTAATGGAGGAATTCCATATCACGGCAGGGACACTTTGAACTTACAAAGTTGATCAAGGAAATAACTGAGTTCACTCAATCGCTCCAGCATGACTTGCAATGCATTGATGTTAAATACATAAAAGATGATGGGAAGCCAGAAGAGGATGTCGACACAGTGGTTCAATCCTTTAAGGATAAAATTAGTTTTGTCAAAGAAAATGACAATATCTTAATTGAAGATTTCTCCCGAATCTCTAAGGTGGAGTCACTACTTTACCTCTGTATCGACGCACTTCCAGAACATAAAGAAAAAATTGGGAAAATGCGAAGGGATAAAGAAGTTTGGAAATTGAGAGTGAAACACATAGGCATCCCCAACTTCCCGAGAATTTAGGAGTTTGTTGCAGCTTTTCAGGAGTGGAAGACTCAATGTGCTTCCCCAACCGCTAATGGCAAATCTGGAGATGCAAATCTGTTATCCCAGCCATGATCTTATTGGTTCACTTTCTTTTATTCAGTTCCTCTGTTATGCTATTTCTGTAATCTTGATCTTTGAATCAGTTTGTTATAAACTAAATCCCGTATGGGTTAGAGTTACTTTAACTCTAGGTTTGGTTTACTTGATGACATGATTAGGACATTCATATATATAGGTTTTTGAATCTTTTCAAAGCAGATAGAGATAGGAAAAGAAAAAGAAGGGAATTTTTAGCTAAACTATTTTATGGTTTTACAGTATATGATGATTGTCTGAGAAATTTTTCATCTGTGAATGAGAAGAAGAAACAATTACTGCTTACTTAGATCTGTGCGTCTGAGTGTTTGAAATTGGATTTTCTATGTGAAATCTCCTTTCATCTGGTAATTGCTCTTTTATTGGACAACTCGTCATATGTGTTCTATTATTTATTGGTTTAGCAAATTCATATGTATGTGTTCATGTACTTAAATGTATCAAAAATAGAATCTGTGCATTCTATTACTCACTGTTACTGCATAAATTTACCGCATTCATAACATAGTTATGTATGAATGTCAGTTTGCCTTAGGCATTTTCTGGTTAAAAGTGCATTTGGATAGTTGAATAGATTAAATTCATTAGAAATCTTAAAGGGAGCTGTACCTAAATTCAGAGGGGAACTAATTTAAAAAGTTCACCCATTTGTTGCTTAACTCATTTGTTCTTCAAAGAAGGGTATAGAGTCAGAATAAAACATTTTTAGAATAAGGATAAATCTGTTAGCCAACACTTCTACATGAGGCTCTTCTACATGCTCATTCATAGAGAGCATCTGCATGAATCTCATCATCTTCGGTAACGATGCTCCATCATGATCATAGGTAAGGTGAAAATTACACACCATATGGTTATTTTTACTCATTGAGGGTCCCCTTTCGATTGCCAACCTTTGGGTTGGGCCAGGTAATTGAAATGTCCTATTATAACTCCTTTGATGAGACTACTGTGGACCTTTAGGCATCAGAGTGATAATGTCATTTGCCAATCTCTGAATAATAGGATTGGTAGAGTTAACCACTGAAGGATTGCCTATTTGCAATTCCTTTTTCCACTTTCCTGCAGTTATTAAGTCATCTTCTACTGCAATAGCCAACATTTGAGCTTCAACCAGGTTAGGGACTCCTTGTCTCTTTATTGAGTAACTGACGTCAGGGGGTAGTGAATTAATAAAGAAACAGTTCAACAACCCATCACCGGGTCTGACATCATCAAGAATTCTATTTGCAAGTCTATTGAACTTGGCCACATATTCTCTCATTTGCTCATGGACCTCTTTCTTCATGGAGGAGAGTTGGGATACTAATGTGTGTTCATTGTCAGTAGTTTTGAACCTATCTTCAAATTGACGTCTCATAGAAGCCCAATCTCTAATAGAGGCATTAGGGAGATGATAAAACCACTCAGCAATAGCATCAGTGTTGGGAATTAAGGTGTCTCAACCTTGGTAATTCCTTGTATTATTTCATTGTATTTATTTATTTATTGCCTATGTTGTAAATTAAATGGTAAATTCATACTGTCATCTTGTGGGATGTGGCACGGTGATGTGTCATCCTACATGGAAGGTGACAACTTGTAATATTTTGCCCTCACATGAGGAGATAGGTGTCCCACTTTGTGGTAGGAATATTTTGCCATGTGTCGGCATCTTGGATGTTGTGTAAGGGAATTTTGACCAAAACAGTCATGACAGATTCCTATGATGAAGTTATGACATGTAAGAGTCATAAATAGAAGATTCTATGACAGGTGAAGACATGTGTCGAAGAGCATCCTTGAAAAAGGCATCTTTGGGTGCCCTAAGGTAGACTATGACATGTTGTAAGAGAATATGCTATTTATAGCCTGTGTATGACAGATTCTCTTACAGCTGTAAGTTATGATAGCTATGACAGATTCTATGATGATCGTAAGAGTCGTAAGAGCATCTGTCATAGCCTATTTTGGAAATAGGTGACCTATTTGGGATGGGGTGTGTGGACAAGTGTCAAAAGCATCTTACAATGTTGACCAAGTGTCCATAGGCATGGGTTTTGGGCCATGAGGCCAAGTTGGACACCTATTCTAAGATAGAGGCAATTTTGCCTTGTATTTTCTATATAAATAGGTACTTTGAGGAGGAGTTGCATTATGTGATTTACAGGTACTATTATGCTGCCATAATACCTCTAGATACGAGTGTTGAAGACTCCTGAGAGCTTGCATTGCACGTGAATTGTAAACAACATTTAGATTTGTTAATACTTTGTGCAGGTTTTGTTAAATCTTGTCTCTCTCTTCTTCTGTGTCATTCTATGTGTATGTTGTTTGCTGCAATATCTCTGTTATTGGGTTGATAACACTGTAATTGTAAGGATTTGAAATAATTTGCACTCTACTTCCCTCATTAGATTAGCATAGGAAGTGTGTTTCGTGCACCTTACTTCCTTTCAGTTGGTATCAGAGCTTGATCACCTTTGGTCCTAGTTGTCGGGTAGGGGTTTTTTGAGCTGATCTTAGTTTGAGTGGGAGTCCTGTGCAGAGTATACTGTAATCTTGTTATAGGAAAAGATATGGTAGGCACATCCGAAAGAATCGAGGTGGAGAAATTTAATGGCACTAATTTTGAGTTGTGGAAACTCAAGATGGAAGACCTACTTGTTGATTGTGACCTCTGGGAAACCGTATCCGGTGTAAAACCAACCACAATGTCACAAGAAAATTAGGATCTCAAAGATCGAAAGGCTAAGGGTCTCATAAGACTCAGTTTAGCTGATTCTGTCTTGTTAAATGTCCATGAGGAGAAGAGCACAAAAGACCTTTGGAAGAAGTTGGGTGATGTTTATCAAGCTAAATCCCTAGTGAACAAACATTTTCTAAGAAAGAAGTTGTATTCTCTGAGGATGGAGGATGGAGGATTAGTTGCAGATCATCTGAATGCTTTCAACATGTTAGTTGCACAATTGACATCCATTAGTGTGAAGATGGAGGAAGAGGATCGTTGCATGACCTTACTTTGTTCCCTACCGAACTCATGGGATCATCTTGTTATGGCTATTGGGAGCACCACATTCACATTCAAAATGGATGAAGTGGTATCTTCACTGTTATCTGAAGAGATGCAAAGAAAGTCTTCTGAGGTAGCTAAAGAGGCTCTTGTGGTTCGTGGAAGATCCAAGGAAAAAGGGAAGAAAAAGAAGGACAAGAAAGATGATAAGGCCATATCCAAATCCTGTGGGAGATCCAAATCTCCTAGAAAGTCCAAGGCTCTCTGTTGGAACTGTGGAAAAACTAGGCATTTTTGAAAGGAATACAAAGAGGAGAAGAAAAAGAAAAAGAAGAATGCTCCTGATTCAGATTCTGACAAGTCACAAGATGATGGTGATGCCTTCATCGCAACCCTGGCCACCCATGCATCTGATAATGTGTGGTTGATAGATTTTAGTGTATCATTCCACATGACCTCACATTGAAGCTGGTTTACAAAGTATGAAGAGTTCAATGGTGGAAGGGTGTACCTGGGTGACGATTCTCATCTGAAGATTGTTGGTCATGGAAGATTCTCAATCCGATTCCATGATGGACGAGTGAAGGGGATCACTAGGCTTATGCACTTCCCAGGCCTAGTACAGAACTTGCTTTATGTAAGTATGTTGAATGATGCAGATGTGTAAGTTGTCTTTTCAAAGAATTGATGCAAGATGACTAGAAGATCTATGGTGCTTGCTAAGGGTACTTAGAGAGGTACTCTGTTTCAGTTGGAGGCATGTACTTCATAGTGCAATAGTACCATTTGAATGAGTAGTGAAGCAATCTGTTGTAACTAGTTCTGATGGTAGTGCACATGCTTTAGAAGTTAAGCTTCCTGCTGAAAAGACTATGTTATGGCATTTGAGATATGGCCACATTGGTGAGAAGGGTCTGCATACCCTGAAAATAAAAACCTAATTGAGGGGTTAAATGATTGTAATCTTGAGTTTGACTTTTGCGAACATTACAGTTATGGAAAGCAAAACCATGTTCAGTTTTACTCTAGTTCTCACAAGTCTTCTCGTTTATTGGATCTTATTCATTCTGACATGTTTGATCTTGTTAATGTTCCTTCAATTTCCAAATCTATATATTTTGTATCTTTCATAGATGATTACAGTAGAAGGACATGGGTTTATTTTCTTAGAAGCAAATTTGAAGTCTTTAGTCGATTCAAAGAGTTTAAGGCTTTTGTTGAGAATCAGACTAGTAAAAAGATTAAGTGTTTGAGAACTGATAACGGTGGTGAGTTTTGTTCAGCAGAGTTCGAGAAGTTCTATACAGAGCAAGGGATTCAAAGACATAAGACAACTCCTTATACCCTGCAGCAAAATGGAGTTACAGAGAGGATGAACAAGACACTGATGGAGAAGGCTAGGAGTATGCTTCGTGGAGCAAGCCTTGAACAAAAGTTTTGGGTTGAAGCTATAGCCATTGCTTGCTATCTGGTAAACAAATCTCCTACATTAGCTCTTGTTGGTAAAACACCTATGGAGGTGTGGTTTGGTAAGAATCCTTTAGTTAGACATCTTCGTGTTTTTGGTTGTGACACATATGCACATGTGCCTAGGGAGAAATGGTCTAAATTGGAGAACAAGGCTGTTAAGTGTATCTTCATTGGCTATGGTGCCTGTGTGAAAGGATACAAGCTTTGGGATCCTGTGGCTGAAAAAGTGTTGTATAGTAGAAGTGTTATCTTCAGAGAGCTAACACCATCTTCTATTATTCTACATCTAGAACAGACAGAAAAGAAAGAGGATATGGTTCAGTTTCCTTCTACCCCTGAGAAGACTAAACAAACAGACCCTATGAGACCTGATGATGAGGAGAGCTCTAGCAGCTTTGAAAGCTCAGAAGAAGAAGCAAAACAGCAACCTCAGCCATTGAGGAGGTCTACATGAACAAGAAAGCAACCTGATAGGTTTGGTTATTCATTACTTGATTCTAGTTGTGCTTTTACTTTACTTGCTAACACTGATGAACCTAGAACTGTGTCAGAGGCTATGGGTATGAAAGATGCAAGTTCCTGGAAGGAGGCCATGGAAGATGAGATGGCTTCTTTGGAAAAGAATAAAACATGGGACTTGGTGCCTTTGCCTGAAGAACGGAAACCTGTTGGATGCAAATGGGTGTTCAAGAAGAAATTCAGTGTAGATGGTAGTGTTGAAAAGTACAAGGCCAGATTGGTTGCGAAAGGGTACTCACAAGTGGAGGGAATTGATTATGGTGAAATTTTCTCTCCCATTGCAAAGATGACATCCATTCAATTTTTGTTATCTCTTGCAGCTACTTATGACTTAGAGGTAGAATAGATGGATGTGAAGACAACTTTCCTTCATGGTGATTTGGAGGAAGAGATTTACATGTCACAGCCAGAGCATTACATAGTGAAAGGTAAAGAAGATTTGGTTTGCAAGTTAAAAAAGTCTTTGTATGGTTTAAAGCAGTCTCCTAGGATGCATTACTTCAAGTTTGATGCCTTTGTGTTGTCAATTGATTTTTTGAGATCAAAATCGGATCATTGTGTGTACTACAAGTTAGACAACGATCATATTCTCATTGTTGCATTATATGTTGATGATATGTTGCTGATTGGGAAGGGTAAGAATATGATTTCTAATTTTAAGTCTCAGTTGTCAGTACAATTTGAAATGAAAGATTTAGGGGCAGCCACGTACATTGTAGGAATGGAAATCAGAAAAGACAGAACTAACAGAAAACTTTGGTTAAGCTAGAGTAAGTATGTGAAGACCGTGTTGGATAGGTTCAGCATGGCATATTGTAGACCATTGTGTGTTCCTGTTTCTTTGGGGACAAAGTTGTCTGTTAATGATTGTCCAAAATCTCCTAGTGAGGTAGACATGAGCAGAGTACCTTATGCTAGTGTTGTTGGCAGTTTGATGTATGATATGGTCTACACAAGACCAAACATTGCCCAAGCAGTGGGAGTCCTTAGTCCATTTATGGCTAATCCTGGACGGGTACATTGGGATGCAGTTAAGCGAGTGTTCAGATATTTGAGGGGTACTTCTGAGTATTCCATATGCTATCATGGTAATGTTACAGGACCTCCGCATTCAATTTGTATTTGTGGATTTGTGGATTATGATTGGGCAGGAGACATTGATAGCAGGAGATCCACCAGTGCTTATGTGTTCACTATGTTTGGTGGTGCTATTAGTTGGATGAGTAAGCAATAACCTATGGTTTCTTTGTCTATGATAGAAGTTGAGTACATGGTAGCAACTCATGCTTTCAAGGAAGCCATTTGGCTTAAGAGATTGTGTTCGGATATTGGTGTTGATGCAGGATATATTACAATTTGTTGTGACAGTCAGAGTGTAATTTGCCTTGCGAAGAATCCAACTTTCCATGCTAGAACAAAGCATATTGATGTACAGTTTCACTTCATGCGAGACATGGTAGAGGATGGGAAGGTAAATTTGGAGAAGGTAGATACTTTGAAGAATGTTGCAGATGCATTGACGAAGCTAGTGGGCATAGAGAAGTTTAGATGGTGTTTGGAGTCTATGAGCCTTTCGGCCTATAGTAGTTAAATCCTATTAATTCTATTGGCTCTTACAAGGTGTTCGACAAGTGGGAAAATGTTGGGAATTACGGTGTCTCAACCTTGGTAATTCCTTGTATTATTTCATTATATTTATTTATTTATTGCCTATGTTGTAAATTAAGTTATAAATTCATATTGTCATCTTGTGGGATGTGGCACGGTGATGTGTCATCCTACATGGAAGATGACAACTTGTAATTTTGGCCTCACATGAGGAGATAGGCGTCCCACTTTGTGGTAGGAATATTTTGCCACGTGTCGGCATCTTGGATGTTATGTAAGGAAATTTTGACCAAAACGGTCATGACATATTCCTATGACGAAGTTATGACATGTAAGAGTCAGAAATAGGAGATTCTATGACAGGTGAAGACATGTGTCAAAGAGCATCTTTGAAAAAGGCATCTTTGGGCACCCCAAGGTGGACTATGACATGTTGTAAGAGAACATGCTATTTATAGCCTGTGTATGACAGATTCTCTTACAGCTGTAAGTTATGACAGCTATGACAGATTTTATGAAGGTCGTAAGAGTCGTAAGAGCATCTGTCATAGCCCATTTTGGAAATAGGGAACCTCTTTGGGATGGGGTGTGTGGACAAGTGTCAGAAGCATCTTACAATGTAGTGTCCATAGGCGTGGGTTTTGGGCCATGAGGCTAAGTTGGACGCTCATTCCAAGATAAAGGCAATTTTGCCTTGTATTTTCTATATAAACAGGTGCTTTGAGGAGGAGTTGCATTATGTGATTGACAGGTACTGTTATGCTACCAGAATACCTCTAGATATGAGTGTCGAAGACTCTTGAGAGCTTGCATTGCAAGTGTATTGTAAACAACATTTAGATTTATTAATACATTGTGTAGGTTTTGGAGTGTGGGGTTTTTCTCCCAAAAGGGTTTTCCCCATGTTAAATCTTGTCTCTCTTCTTCTGTGTCATTCTATGTGTATGTCGTTTGTTGCAATATCTCTGTTATTGGTTTGATAACACTGTAATTGTAAGGATTTGAAAGAATTTGCACTCTACTTCCCTCATTAGATTAGTGTAGGAAGTGTGTTCTGCGCACCTTGCTTCCTTTCAATCAACAAGGGGCTCAACAAATATTCTAATAGACACATCTTCATGTTGGACTCCTAAAATGGAACAAGCAACAAAGAAGGCATTTATGTGTTCTTCTAAAGTAACCTTCCCATCACCCCTTAATTTGGGTATAATTTTGCTTGATCCCCTAGGTAATTCATGTAAATTTGCCCCAAGATGAAGTGGTCCAATAGCAACACCCCATCGAACTGGTGGAGGTTGAGGATGAACTATATTAAAAGGGACGGGAAGAGGAAAATTTACTTGTGATGGTAAAATAGTACCGTCAAGAGCTAAGCCCTGACAGAATGAATTGGCAGATTCTCTCATAGGTGGGGGAGAGGATAGTCTACTCAAAGATCTAACTCTTCTTGTGGGAGGGAAAGGAGCAAAGTTTAAGGATTGAAGCAAATCAAAGTCAATATCAGAGATACCCCTTTGTCTGTCACCTCGAGTATATCTTTTCATAGCCCACTTTCACAACTACGTGTGTAATAAAAACAATTAAGTAGAGTTGCCAAACCACTTACTGGTTATTATGAGGGTGATCCGGTCATGCAGGAACTTGATTCCTTGGTCTCATAGCAGGATTGTTTGGTCTTTTGTTAGGGACTACGTGAATTTGCAAAGGCCTTTCTCTCTTAGATACAGGAACAACTCCTTCAACAAATATTATCTCCTAAGCATCAGGGAAATGACGTGCGTTTTCTCTTATAATCTCACCAAGTTCTTCCCCTTCTTCCAACACCTCATCAACTTGGTGATATTATTGGTTTGTTCTTCTAGTTTGCCAGGCAACAAGTCTAAGATCAGTAATAATATCTTCTTGATCTCCTACTAGCCTGTCCATGTTAGGTTACAAAATTGGTGCATGCCTTCCATGAAGAACCATAAAGTCCAATAACAAAGACACGTAATGCATGAGGCATACACATGCTTATAAGCTTAATTCATGGAGTATACACATAATACAAAAGTATACAAAGTATGAAGCATAAACACAATATGTAATACACAAGTATACACACGTAACATCTAGCATACACTTGATACCTAAAGCATGAAGCATACAAAATGTACACGCATAATATGCAATGCATGCACATAATACTTAAAGTATAATTCACAAAGTGCATGCACTTAATACATATGGCATGAAGCATACATTTAACATACAAAGTACACGCACGTGAATGAAGTGTGCATTTGATCATACATAAGTCATGGAGTATGCATAAGTCAAGTAACATACAAAGTTATGGAGTATACACTCGAATACATGAAGTCATAAAGTATACAATTGAAGCTATGGAGTATACACTCAAATAAAAATACAAAGTCATCGAGTATGAATACAAATACAACGTCATACTCGAATCATAGTCATAAAGTATACAATTGAATACCAAGTCATAAAGTATACACTTGAATACAAATACAAGTCATAAAGTATACACTCGCATACAAATACAAAGTCATAGAGTATACACTCGAATACAAATACAATCATAGAGTATTCACTCAAATACAAATACAATCAGAGTATACACTCAAATACAAATACAATCATAGAGTATTCACTCAAATACAAATACAATCAGAGTATACATTAAAATACAAATACAATTGAATAGAGTATTCACTCAAGGCATAGAGTATACACTCAAAATACAAATACAATCATAGAGTATTCACCCAAGGTATAGAGTATACACTCAAAATACAAATACAATCATAGAGTATACACTCAAATACAAATACAAGGCATAGAGTCTACACTCAAAATACAAATATAATCATAGAGTATACACTCAAATACAAATACAAAGTCATAGTGCATACACTTGAATACAATTGCAAAGTGATAGAGCATATACTCGAATACATAGTCAATTCAGAGTACACCCTTGAATACAAGTACACTCAAATGAAGTATACCATCGGACAATTGGGAATGGGATTTGATGCATCCCATACTACACCGTGGACCCGTCCACAATCCCAAGGTCATCAAGTATACACATGAGTATGAAGCATACACGCAAATACACAAAGTATTCACATGAACATATGTTGCAAAGCATTCACATAAGTCACAAAGTAAACCTTTGAATACACTTGAATACACATAAATCATATGTTGGCAAGAGACACTATATGGATTCATGGTTGTTGTCATTGATGGCAACAAAGGTCATCCCACATATCCGCAAGTCATGATATGTCTCTACCGGAAGTCAGATTAAAGATTGTTGTGGTCCGGTGAACAAGAACAGAGCATGTGGCAAGGTCCGACAGATTGGTCCGGATCTCTCAGAGGAAGTGTCTTGGTACAGTGCGGATCTGGGGAAGTCAAGAGGACTATCTTGAGTAGTATATTCCAAGGATTTAGCCTCCGGAGATGGACAAGGAAAAAGATATGAATAGTTGAGTACCGGATTCCTGAGAAACAGTGAAAACAGAGGAAGAACTGACTGGCAGAGTATCAGACTGCTTTCCGGATGTGTTACTGTTGATGACAGAGGTTGTGAAGGCATGAATCATGTTTGGCCGACATGATTAATGATATCTACAAGTATATGCTTGATCCGCATTGCTTGGTGAGGAAGGATTCAGCCGACAGAACAAAAGTTTGTAAGAAACTAGACTGTTCCGGATGCCGACTAGAAAGGTGATGAAATTACTTGTGCGGATATATATAGAGGATGGATTTAGTTGTGAAGGGTGTGAAAATGTGTGAATGGATATGCGAACAAGTCCAGAGCAGAGCAGAAGTAGCAAGAAAGATCCGGTATGTGAAAGGATAGCAAACTAAAGAACAGAGGAAAGATGAAGTGCAGCAGATCAGTGTACTGAACCTAACCGGAACTAAACTCCAGCATATGCAGATGCTTCCAATCAGTTCAAGACTGTGATTCTTATCACTTTGTAAGACAGTGTGTCTTCTTGTAGGCAGTGAGCCTCTTGTGAGCAGTGTGCTCGGGCAGTGAGCCCTAATTGGCAAGTGCCATTTTGTAACTTTCTATTCTTCTAACAGAGAATAATTTTTGGGTTAATCACCTCGTGGTTTTCTCCCTTAACAGGGTTTCCACGTCAAAAATACTGTGTCATGTGTTTCTTATTTCATGGTTATGTTTTTATGTTTGATTCAATGCTGCATTAATCATAAGGAAGTTCAGATAGAGAAATAATTAGGATAACTGATTCACCCCCCCCCCCTCTCAGTTATCAACAATTGGTATCAGAGCCAAGTTCCTCCTAATAGAGCCTAACAGCTTGAGGAAGATCTGGGATTTCAAATGGATGCATATGGTTTAAGGGAGCAACTCAAGACTGCCCTTGAGGATCTTGAACAGTCAAATTCTGAAGTCAGTGAATTAAAAGAAAGACTCAAACAGGCTGATGAATTCATGAGGGAATTAAAAGACAAATTAAGTCTCTCTATGAAAAAGAGAAAGGAGCTGCTCCAACAGTTGGCAAGACAAAGTGAAGAAAGCAATACAAATGAAGAATTGACTGAGCAAACCAAGTTATGTGAAAAGTTATCAAAAGAAGTCATTATGTTAAGACATGAAATGGAATCAGGAACTATAAAGTTCACTCAAGAGATTGAAGAAAAAAGAAAGGCTGAAGACAATCTAAGACAATCTCTTAAGGAAAGATCAGAAGAATGCCACCAGATGGACAGGATTATCAGACATCTTGAATCTGATCTTGAAGATGCCAAAGATAATGAAGAAAAACTTGAGGATCAAATTACCTCTCTCAAAAGAGACCTTCAAACAGCAAATGAATATAAAGAGAAATTCAAGATAAGTTCTGCTCAACTTGAAGTTCTTCTTGGAAGTCAAAAGAGGACTGATGACAAGTATGGTTTGGGATATGAGAAAGGAGAAAGCTCCGGATCCGGTCAGAGGAATCTTGGATCAGAAAATCCAAGGAGCAGGCCTAGAAGACCTCCGGTAAGACAGCCAAATGCTCAAAAATATCCATCCTTCAATGGATACTGCCACAGCTGCAACCATTTTGGTCACAAAGCTAATCAGTGCAGAATGAGAATGAATCAGATTAATTCATCCTTCTCCGGACAGTGCTTCAACTGCAAAAGGTATGGACACAAATCCCATGAATGCAGAATTATGCAAGTAAACAAATCATTCAAAGGTAGATGCTTTACATGCAATAGAGTAGGTCATATGGCTAATCAATGCAGATCAAGGGGATATCAGTCAAATATGCAAAGAAATGTTATTTGTCAAATCTGCAATAGGTCCGGTCATAATGCTAAAGTCTGCAGAAACAAGAATCAGGACAAAAGAGGTCCGGTGTATAATCAGAATCAAGACAAGGGTAAACAAAAGATGAATGCGGATGAGGTTAGGAATCAGATGAGCAAGATTTGGGTGAAGAAAAGTTCAGAGAATGTAGAGGTTGGATCCGCACCAGACTCTGGTGCTGATATTTCTTCCGGAAATTAAAAGGTGAGCTCAGGCTCAGGGGGAGACTCAAAGAAAATCTTGTTCCCCCAGCCAAACAAGTGGTGCCGGTTGTGGCACAAGATGCGGATCAAAGGGTTTGTAGATATGAGTCTTGAGATACTTCAGTCAAGTTTTCAGAGGTCCGCATGGAGTTATGAAGAAGCTGTGATCGATCAAATAAGACCTGTTCAGGGAGATGCTCCGGTATGATAAAGGATTACAAAAAGGGTCCGGAGAGATCCGGAAGTGCACGATCTTGTTTTGCGGATTGGACAGAGTGCTTGGGATGTTCTTGTAATATGTTACCTTGATTTATTCATGATTTAAAGATCCGGATGATATTCAGTGATCAGGACTAATCCGGGATACTCCAAGCTGTCCAGACATGGCAAACCGGAATAATGCAGGTGAAGCATTTATTGCAGACAGACATTAGGGTTTGCGGAGCAATATAAGGGATTTCTCAAAAGTCTTTTGCTCATTCTGCACTCAAGAAGAAGCGAAAAGTGGAGCTCTGCAACAAAATTCATCAAGCACACCAAGGATCTCCTGCCGAAGCTATTGCATAAAGAAATCAATCCAACCACTCCGTGCAAACCGAAGGCGCATAAGGTATTCTCCATTTTTCATTACCTCACTGCAAATCTTTGAAGAATGGCTACTCCAAACATAGTTAAGATCTCTGATAGACCTCGCCCCTCATTCAAGAAACATCCCTACAAATCATTGGAGGTAGATCCAATAGGAGCCTTCTCTAGTGTTCCCCACGGAGTTTTACATACCGAAGACATTAGGGTTTACATACATGCAAGAATTGAAGAATTTGGGGAATTCAAATTAAGAGACCTCTATCACAAGCAACTGATAGACAATGCTTTTGAGCTTAAACCAGAGTATAAGGGTATCCAGAAGAAACAATTTGAGCAATTTATTCATTTCCCTAGCTTTGAAGAAGATGAATGGGTCCGGTATGTACTGAGCAGGATGCATGACAACTTTCTATGGTTAGATAGACCCTGCAAGATCACAAAAGAGGCAATTAGAGCAGTAACTGGTCTATACTCTTCCGGAGGGGTACCTATCCTCAAATCTGTCAAGAACAACGTTGTAACTGAGGCCACCGGATCAAAATTTGACAAGAGGGCAATGACCATTGAAGATATTTCAGATCCGGATATCAAATATGCATCAATGATAATAGGATACAAGATCTATCACTCCAGCAGGGAGAATTCTGTATCCGGAACTGCAATATACACTGCTTATGAAATGCTAAGAAAGAATGCAGAATATGATCTCTGCGAACTACTGCTAAGCCAATTAATGGAAAACATACAGAAAATCAAGAAGGATAAGAAGAATTCCTTTAAGTATGGTACTCTTATTGTATGCCTATTCTTCTACTTCATGAATGAGCTACCCGGAACAAGTGGATGGGTATGGCAGAATGACAAACCTGTTGCAGTCCAGATAAGAGACTATTTGCATGGACTTGGGGATGCAAAAGCGAGAAATACAGCTCTATGGGGATACTTCAAAAACTTTCAGAGCATGATGCAAGCAAGAGAGAGAATTCCCCAGTCTCTCATTGAGAAATACAAGGACTCAGTGTGCTTTATGGTTGACATTGATCAGTGCCTAATGGAGGCAGTGGAGCCAAGGACTGTCTGGATCATGCCCATGGGGTATGAAGTTGATGAACAGATAGTGGAGCTGCATGTTCAACACATGCTAAGTCAGCCCAAAGATCCTAAGGCAGAAAGGTTTGGAACCTTTGAGGAGCTGAGTGTGAAAATACATGTAGAACTCAGGGAACCTGAGATTAAGAGAAAAGTGAGAAAAGAAGTAGAGCACATTGCTCAAGGCCTAGGCATCTCAAAAGAGGCACTTGATGCCAGCCGGGAAAAGAGGAGAAAGGCTGAGGAAGAAGAGAAAAGCAAAGAAAGTGCTCCGGTTGAAGCTCCCACCCGAACCAGATCATCAAAGAGATCTGCACCTTCCACAACCAAAAGCTCAAAACCGAAAGTCCAGGCATCCGGTAAAAGATCCAAGACAAAAGCATCAAGGGCTTATGAAAGCCAAAAGGATGAAGAGGAAACAGAGTCAGATGAGGGTGTAAAAGAAATAAAGAAGCAGAAGAAGAAAGGATCCGGTAAACCCTCCACAGGCCAAGACAAGGATGAAATGGCAGAGGTATCTATTGAAAAGCCCACTCTGTCTCTAGATAATGTAATCAAGTCAGTCACGGTGGATGGAAACCTTCAACCAATGACTGAATCTTATGATGACTTCAGTGAGGCTGACCAAAAGACTCTGCAGGAAGCCACCATCAAATATCTGAACATATATAATAAGGCTTTCATTGAGATCATATCTCTTATTCCTAAAAGCCTGGAAAAGGAATTGGAAGTAAGAAAGAACAATGCTCATGCAAAAGATCTTGAGATCCAGGAGCAGATAGCTATTCAGCTATATCCTCAAATTGATCCCAAGACAATGAACATGATCTTCAAGGACTGCAAAGATGAGTTCAGAAGTAAAGCCAGGATGAATCAGCTCATGCTTGGTGAGACTGACAAAGTGGCACAAGAGACAGAAGAGATCCTCCGGAAGGCCTTCAAAAGGTTCAATCTTCCTGTTGTAGAGGATTTAGGTACAGAAACAGCTGAGGACTTGGGACCCTCTGCTCCAGAAGAAGTGGCCCATGAACAAGCTAGCATCTCTCCTCCGGTATCCCCTACAGTCTCCGGATCCAAAGAAGAAGAGCAATTACAGGAGAAGGAAGCAGTGGTGACAGACAAAGAGGTTGACAGTTCTAAGACTGCAGAAGAAAAGAAACATCTGTCTCCGGCAAGAGACACTGCACAAACTGTTCAACAATTTTTGAGCAAAGAAACTCTAGAGATTGATGAACCGGAGCTTCTAAAAGGCCCATTTGATTTTGACTCTCTCTCTCCGGTACAAACAATGAAGATAGCTTCATTTGCAAATGCCAAGGCAAATGAAAAGCTCCTGAAGTCTCATATGGAAGACTGTGAGTTGATAGAGGCTGCTTCCGGAGTACTTGTAAAGATCATGCCATCAATCCAGATAGATCCGACAGCCTCCACTTCCGGTAATCTAAAAACCTTAGTCAGCAGTATTGATACACATTTTAATTCTCTAGAAAAATCAGCTGAAGAAAAGGTCCGAAAGGAATTTTTGGATAAGAGATTTTCTGAAATATTAGAATTAATCTCTAAGGATATGAAGATTGTAAGCATTGGAATAAAGAGCTTAGAGAATGCTCTTAAGGATGGCGGTGACATCTACAAATTTTGTATATCTTGGTCAAAGGCAACAGCAGCAATTGACAAGAAAATAAAAGAGGAACAGGACAAGCTTCAAAGCTTATCTCAAAGTTTTGATCCTCTCTCTTCCTCTATAATAAATCAAGAATGTCAGACTATTGCAGTCTTGAATGAAATAAAGAATCTTGAGAAGGAGAGGAAGAACATCACCAACCGGATGGGAGAACTTAGAAGGATTATAGTCCCTAAGTTGGAAACTATGCATGAGGCCATCAGTGATGCCCAGACCACCGCCCAAACAAAAGATCCGACAGATCTCAGGCGGGCAGAAGCCTTTGCATTTTTGTTGAGTGGTCACATTTCAATTTTGGACAGAATGAAGCTAAGTTGGGCTACTGAAATGATTCAACTGCAGACATCCTTTGCAGACATTCTGCAGTATATGTGAGTATGTAAATATGCGGCTATATATAGAAAATTTTTGAAAATTTTGGTGTGCGGATCCTACCCTTTGCCATTGATGTCAAAGGGGGAGTGAGGAGCAGTGAAAAATGAGGAATCCAACTCAGGGGGAGTTCCGGAAATTGTATATAAAGACAGAGCATCAGCAAAGGGGGAGCATAGTGTAAACACTTAGTCATTTTTCACTAAGTGTTGCCATCAATGCCAAAGGGGGAGATTGTTGGCAAGAGACACTATATGGATTCATGGTTGTTGTCATTGATGGCAACAAAGGTCATCCCACATATCCGCAAGTCATGATATGTCTCTACCGGAAGTCAGATTAAAGATTGTTGTGGTCCGGTGAACAAGAACAGAGCATGTGGCAAGGTCTGACAGATTGGTCCGGATCTCTCAGAGGAAGTGTCTTGGTACAGTGCGGATCTGGGGAAGTCAAGAGGACTATCTTGAGTAGTATATTCCAAGGATTTAGCCTCCGGAGATGGACAAGGAAAAAGATATGAATAGTTGAGTACCGGATTCCTGAGAAACAGTGAAAACAGAGGAAGAACTGACTGGCAGAGTATCAGACTGCTTTCCGGATGTGTTACTGTTGATGACAGAGGTTGTGAAGGCATGAATCATGTTTGGCCGACATGATTAATGATATCTACAAGTATATGCTTGATCCGCATTGCTTGGTGAGGAAGGATTCAGCCGACAGAACAAAAGTTTGTAAGAAACTAGACTGTTCTGGATGCCGACTAGAAAGGTGATGAAATTACTTGTGCGGATATATATAGAGGATGGATTTAGTTGTGAAGGGTGTGAAAATGTGTGAAGGGATATGCGAACAAGTCCAGAGCAGAGCAGAAGTAGCAAGAAAGATTCGGTATGTGAAAGGATAGCAAACTAAAGAACAGAGGAAAGATGAAGTGCAGCAGATCAGTGTACTGAACCTAACCGGAACTGAACTCCAGCATATGCAGATGCTTCCAATCAGTTCAAGACTGTGATTCTTATCACTTTGTAAGACAGTGTGTCTTCTTGTAGGCAGTGAGCCTCTTGTGAGCAGTGTGCTCGGGCAGTGAGCCCTAATTGGCAAGTGCCATTTTGTAACTTTCTATTCTTCTAACAGAGAATAATTTTTGGGTTAATTACCCCGTGGTTTTCTCCCTTAACAGGGTTTCCACGTCAAAAATACTGTGTCATGTGTTTCTTATTTCATGGTTATGTTTTTATGTTTGATTCAATGCTGCATTAATCATAAGGAAGTTCAGATAGAGAAATAATTAGGATAACTGATTCACCCCCCCCTCTCAGTTATCAACATCATAAAGTATACACTTGAATACATGTTAGGAATACGTAGTATACACAGGATGATAGGATGACTGCTCTGATACCACTTGTAATGTCCCCTTTCTAGAGGAAACACTTAAACCTGAATCTGGGTTCAAAGTGCTTCTCAAAGAGACATTAGAAACATTAGAGATCAATAAATTTCAGTGATAATATCAAATAAGATCAAAGATAATATAACTATTTTATTCTTGACAAAGGATTATTTATTCCCTTCTTGTCATCCATGACCATTCTATAATATATTCCATAAGTACATTAGGGTGGATATTAAACATATTTTAAGATCCATATCTTCCTCTCTTATTCTTCATCAAGGAATTAGGTTTTGCATGACTAGGGCGCATGGAAACCATCCCTGGAGCCAGCTTTGGGAAAATTAGTCCCTAGCCCTTGGGGTCTATACATGGAGTCTCAGATCCAGCTTCGGGAAACTTAGTCCCTAGCCCTTGGGGTCTATACATAGAGTCTCGAATCCATCCTTGGGAACTATGTCCCAGCCATTGGGATCAATATGAGATCTCTGGACCCAGCATCAGGAACTATATCCCAGCCATTGGGATTGATACGAGATCTCTGGACCCAGCACCAAGAACTATATCCCAGCCATTGGGGTCTATACAGTGGATGGAGTTACTCCGCCTTTCCCTATGTTACCTATCATTCCTTTAAGGATGAAGCAATAGAGGTGATATGATATCTTATGTTAATATCCCTTGTATTATAGATGACATTATCCCAAATATTTATCATCATAAGCATGGATATCAACATTCGTATCCTAATTTTACCATTGTATAATATTCTTATTCATACAATTATTCATCATTATTTGATCTTAGATCCACATTCATAAGGTATTTCCCTATAAATCATAATGATTCACATAGATTCATATTGACATTATCTTAACATGCATACATAGTTGTGTATATATATATATTATAAAATTTATCCTAATAACATATTATTACTTACCTTTTTGGATTGCAGACTTCCTCAATCTGCTGACTTCTTTTATTAATGACCAATATTGATATTGGTTGTTGAAGACTCTAATTCCTTTGATCCCTGATTATTCTTGTATTCAATGATAAAATTCTCGATCTGCTTGTGCTGCTGAATCTTTTGTCAGATTGATCGTTGATATGTATTGTTGCTATGCATATATATGTAAGGTGACTAATTTATATCTCTATCTTACTATTCAATATATGTATATTAGAATTATCTTTGTCAAACTCAGAATTATAAATCTGCTTTTTATCTTTCCAAATTCTCCTCCATTCTCCTTCATTTTTTTTTTTCACAAATCACATCTTCTTTCCCATTTATAATCTCTTAAGAGTGGTGACTTTATGGAATCAATTATGTCTTTTGTAAAGGACACATCTCTTCATAAACATAATAAACTCATACCTGTAGAATATAATCACAACTCTTCTTTATTAATCACTTCACATGAATCTCTAATCAAAACTCACCCCTAACAAATCTCATCCTTCACAATAAATTGTATTACATTAAATAAATCGCACCCATCATTATTTTCATATCACAACCCCTTTTTATTTCTTGTAGTACTTAAGACATTTTTTGTCTTATATGTATACGAAGTGCTACATTATGAAGTCAACCAGCATCACAAATAGTCATCTCTGCTAATTTGTTTAAATCCTCACTTATAACAAACCAAATACTTTTCTCATCATAATCTTAAGTCATTTTATAAAGAGTGTTGTCATATAATATTTGTTGTCTATTAAAGTATAATCAAATCACTTCATAGTGTTTATACAAATCACATCCTTTTGTTGCGTGTATGGGAATCAACTTCTCTAAACAAAGACATTTGAATAAGACATTTTGTCTTTGGTAAATTGGTATCTTTGAATTGCACAACTCTTCATACCATTTGAATAAGTATTTATCATTGTAATTATATTCTATAATATTATTTGAATTAGTTTATATTTATTTATTATATATTATTACATATTATATATTATTATATATTATATATTATATTTAATAATATATTATATTATAATATTTGCATGGATAATATATATATTTGTATATATATTTATCATCCATAAATACAATAGATATATTATATTTTAATTATAATATATTATTTAATAATATTATATATTGATAATTAAATATTATTACATACGTGATTATCATCCAAAGTGGCTTCTCCATCTTATCATGATGTTTAAATCTTTAATTTAAACAATGCCTTAATATCAGGACATGACAGTATATGATCTATATTGAATCAAGGGGTATGTGGCAATCCATAGTAAGATAATCTAGGAATGGAGAGATATGTGGGTCTTCATAAATCTCCCAAATTCTAGTCCAAATAGTACATGGGCACTCAATATGTGAAATGGAACATATAGTGTCAAAATCAACATTGGAATTAATCAATCCTACAATATGATCAATATTATTTCCCCATCAAAATTTTCTCCCAAGTGTATCTAGCTTAGGTATGAGTCCATAAAGATAAGACAAAAGATTGATCCACCTGAGATGTATCAAGATGCCCTTTCACCAAGACTCATAATTATCCTTATCGAGTGTTACCATAGAAGGGTGAATAGCAAAACCCATGATATCTCCTCAAATGATAAAGTTAGAGATCAACAATTTGCATATGAATTAATAATAAAAAATGAAGCCCAACAAAATAAATAGAACTTCTCCAAATGTTAGTATGTCCAAGTTATCAATCAAAATGCATCAAATCAACAAATTGAATAAAAGATACATGGGGTTAAATATGGAAAAAGTGCATGGATGGTTGTGTAGAGCCCCTCGATACCTTTCAAAGGTCATAAGAATCATGAAAATTGGAGATCGTGGAAAAATGTTACGAGCGTGGAAGACAAAAAAATGATATGGACTTCAAACAGTAATAAATTTTACCCACAACAAAATATGAAAAAAATACTTATACCACTAGATTGTGCTCAGAACTAGCTTTACAACACCTATTTATTTATGAAAATCCAACTCCATATGCCTGATTTATGCAAAAAAAGCCCCTCTTTAGGGCTCAACGGGGGCCAATGTAGGCCTGTGCACTATGCTAGTGGTGTGTTGGTGGCGCTCTAGTGGCAATGGTAGATCTAGGCAGCCCAATTGGGTGGCACCACCACAGCAGAGGATTGGTGGCACCCGAGTTGAGTTCCATTGGTGGAGTGGTCTTTGGGCGACGTCAGAGTTGCGTGGAAGCATTTTTCCAGGTGATAGTGAAAATAACAAGCAACGATGCCACTAAGATGATGGTGGCCTAGAATTTGGTTGCAGGTGGGCCTAAAGGGGTGTTTGTGAATGCCCAAAAGTGAGTCCGCAGGGCTACCTTGGCCAAAAAATAGGTCAATCAGGCCCAAAAATAGGCCTGCACGTCCCAAATCGGGCTGTAATGCTTTTTTTAATATTTTTAATTTTTTTGTACGATAGGGCCATACAAGTGCCATATGACCCCCCAAAAAAAGTTTTTCTACTCCCAAGCCAGATTTTAGTGAATTGACAGTTATTCTAAGTTTTTTGGATCTTCTGAGCACAATGGAAGGGTCAAATTTGACCCAAAATGCTTCAAAATTTAGCTTTCCTGTGGATTAAAAAAACATCCACGACAAACCCTTGTAGATCTGGTCTACGAAGCTCAAATCGAACTAAATAAAAGGTTAATCTGACTATTTTGACTACTCTGAATCTAATGAAATACTCTATTTAGAATAGAATTATACCCAACAAATGACTCTTGCCTAATTTTATATAGATCTAAAAAGAGGCTTGTAGATTTGGAGCTCTGATACCATGTGAGAGTTACTGATTGACTCAAACTGCCAGGATCAACTACAATAAAATATTTACCTTCTACAAGAGAAAAAAATATAGAGGATTAATTTGCACAATATTGGATACAATAATTAAATTGGATTAATAATTACATATGAGATCTTTCTTTTATATTTGCAAGATAGAAAACCTTAAGTGCTTTAAAAATCCCTAAGTAAACTTAATATAGTGTAATTAAATATTTATTTACACCAACATTAGTTATCAATTTTAGAGTTGTAAAAGTTTCACATATATTAAAAATATTTAAATTTTTATTTATTTTTATTTATAAGAATATTATTAATATTTTATTAAAAAATAATAGAAAGTAAAATGGATTTTTTTTTTGCTAAGCAGCAACCCAACCAACCTTGGGGACAAGAGGGGGCAAGATGGGGCTGAGACTAATCCTCTGGGGTTGAATCAATATTTATATAAAATAATATTAGTTATTAAAGTGAAAAGGCATTCTATAATGCAACAAGGAGTGGACTGTAATGGTATGAGTGTGTTAGCAAAAACTCTTACCTTTTACCTTAAATTTGGTTCTCCATCATATTTGGATATATCTTTGAGAATTTTTTTGTGAAGGAAGTAGCCTTGAAATCATCATCAACTTGATTATAATAATTCAAAAATAAAACTGAAGAAATTTGTTGAAAAATTGAACATTATTTTGTACTATATTAAATAAAAGGAAAAGATGTGTATTTTTTGAGTAGTGTTAAAAATAATTTCCATTTAATAGAGTCCACAAATTTATACAAAGTTTTAAGTTTTAATTGATTTATAAAAAATTAAAATGTAGTGAGAATGAATAAAAAGTTCAAATTTAAAGGTTAATTAATTTTCAAAAGTTTAAGTTTAAAGGTTAATTTATTTTTTATTTGTTATTTATAATTGAAAAATTGATGGGCATAGGGTTGATGTAGATAATAGTAAACCAACATTTGCATCTTTAAAAGGTGTAAGGGTTTTGCCCATAGCAAAATAATGATATTAGTATCTTAAATGCATTAATTATGATTTGATATTTTATACAGAGATATGATTTTTCACATTATTGACTTCTCTAATGGAGATTTAATTTTTCATATTATTGATTTTGCAATAGATATATTTAAGATATCTATACTAAATATATTGCAATTAAAAACTTTAAATAAAATTAAATATTTAAATAAAATTAAATACTATGTAAAGATTTGATTTGTTGGAAGATTTATTTTTTCACATTATTGACTTCTTGATGGAGATTTGATTTTTCATATTATTGATTTTCCCCCTGAAAATGGTTTAATGGTGAATTAGAAAGTCATTTGTAATAGATATATTTAAGATATGTATACTAATAATATTACAATTAAAAACTTCAAATAAAATTAAATACTATTTATGTAAAAGAAAACACAATTTTCATGTGACTTTCTTTACTTCAAAAGGGAACATGAACAGACCAAAATAATTTTTCACTGTAATTCAGTCTTCTAGGATTTAACTTTATAAACTTTAGGATCACACTCCATGATCCATCATGAAAAAACTAGAGAGAAAGAAATAAAAACAGTAATTTGCAGACCAATTTTTTAACTGCCGCTAATTTATTTTAATTCATGTGCTATACCAATAGAATAATATTAATTTAGGACAAGCTGCCATAAGCATTTGAAAGCCTGTACAAGTCCCTCCGTTTCTCCCCTCACAACATACGCTCTTTCCACTTCATACAAAGGGATTGTGAAATCCTCCATTGATGTGAACTCCTCTGTTAGTGTCTTCTCCCAAAGCGAAGAGAATGATGTTGCGTTTATTCGATACCCCTTTGTCGTGTGCCGCCCGGATCCTTGTGAGAAGAGAGCTATCCATACCCATTTACCCTCCTCCACCTCCGCTGAAGATATTGTTTCTGTGTTTTTCAAGGGTTTTTCATTATCAACAACTAACGACAATTCCGTTTTTGGAGATTCACAATTCACAACAAAACATACAAGAATTCCCTGGGCATTTGAGTTGATATTCTCGTTATCATTTGGGGAAACACCAGAGAGGTAGGCAACGAGAGAGAGATAGGCAAAGACGAAGTTTACAAGTGACCCCGCGTCAGAGACTGCCCGCGTACATATTACAATTTCGTCTGGCCATTTCTGCAAATTCCAACCACAACGTTCAGTCAATGCACAATCAATTGAAAATAATTAGAATTATAAATGCCTATAAACTGTTATTACCTGCTTTATTTGAATGCAACCTTCAACAGCTGATCTGCTGATTGCTGTGAGATTTACATTCCTCAATTTTTCCATGCGCTCCAAACTTTCTATGCCCGCCTCCTCCCACCTCGTTTTTGCTGTCAGCTCCTCCAATGCTCTGCACTGTTCCAAACCTTCTATTTTCTTAACTCGGTAGCAATCTTTGAGATGAAATACTCGGAGAGAAGAAAATTGCTCAAAACTTGGAAGCGCATCCAACTTGGGGCACCCAATTATCTCCAGAGTTTGAATATTTACCAGACCATCAATACCCCTTATGGTCCTCACCATTTTACACCCTAACAATCTTATGTTCGTCACTGTACTTGGTAGGACTTCTATCTCCGCTAGATGTTTATTCCAGTCAAGGTGGAGAGTCTCAAGGCCGGGACAACAGTCCTGAGGGATGGCAATCTTGGACACTTTTGTTTCTACCAAATTTATCAGCTTAAGGTTGCAGAGCGAAGATATAAACGACCCCGCCCGGAGATTAAATTGGCTGATTGGGCACCCATCAATATCCAGTCTTTGAAGATTATTCAGTTGCCTAACTGATTCTGGTAAAGATTTCACTCCTGAATCTGATATCTCTAAACACTCCAAGAGATTAAGACGCCCAAGAGAGTCTGGTATACATTCCAGCTTAGGACATTTCCTAATCATAAGAGCAATCAAGGAGGACAAATCTCCAAGAGATGTCGGCAAACTTGTGAGCAACTCACTCCCGATATTAATTATTCGCAACTTGCCCAGTTGACTGATGTTCATAGGTAGCTCCCTTAACCTGCTGATACCATATAAATAGAGCTCTCTCAAGGACGCCTGATCTGTGATGTGACAAGGCAACTCTTCCAGCTGGTCGCAGTCGGAAAGGTTCAAATACTCAAGCTTTGTCATGTTTTCTAGAATGTCCGACTCTAAAGTGAGTTTAGAACATCTATGTAAGTTGAGGTGTTGCAAGAGTGTGAGCTCCTTAAAAGAGACTGGCAAACTCCTCAATTTCTCGCATCTGGACAAATCAAGATGCCTGAGGTTTCTCAAATGGCCAAAATTGCTGGGTAATGATGATAGCTCTCGACACCCAGATAATTCCAGGTGCTCCAACGATTGGAGAAGGCAAAATTCTTCTGGCAGACTCCTCATCTTGTTCCAAAGTCTGTTACTCAGGACTATATTTTTCAAATCCCTGAGACATCCTATTGACTTTGGAAATCTTTGGAAATGAGAGCATTCAGAAATAACCAATTCTCTTAAGTGCACAGGAGCCTGCAGCAAGTTGTCCATGAGATGGGAAGAAAATATATAATTATATAAATATTGAAATAAAACTTTTAAACAGTTTAAAAGGAAGATACTTACATCACTGGCAGTCTCCCAAAGTTCTTCTAACTGATGGTCTGAAAACATTTTTTCGTACAATTCTAAAATCCTCAAATTTTTCAATGAACCCAGTGAACCCAGATTGTTCTGCTCAATGTCAAACCAGCGGAGCCATACCAGCTCTTTAGATATATCACCAATTGCTTGATTATAATAATTTCCTCTGGCCTGAAAAAATTTTAATCCAAGAGAAGAGGGTGCGAGACTCCAAGATCCTCTGTTTGTGTTAACTATGAAATTCCTGCCCTGGGAACATAGTGAAAACTCCTCAACCTGGGAACATAGAAAAATCTCCTCAACCACGCTTGTGCATCCGGTTGTTGTGGCCATTATTCCTCGAATGCCAATTCTCTTTTAAATAGAACAAATAATGAAATCAACAAATTATTGAAACATTAAACTTACTGAGACCAGAATCAAGCAAATACAATTGGATAAAGAAGGTTGTCATGCCATTGTTTAGTTAAACAATCAAATAAAGTATTAAACTTACCTGTGTTTCATTGTGAACTTTAATAAGCTGTCCTGGAAACCAAAGACGGTAAGGTGACTGTTGATTTGCAGTTTCTCTTCCCAAATCTCTTAAGTGATCGTGCATTCTTATGCGGTCACTATCATCAAGTTCAACGAGACACTTACTCAGAAGTCGTTCCCAACTATATAGACCACTCCACCCCGATCCATCCCAAATTGAGATGGCTGAAGTTTTCTTCTCTCCAATAAAGAAACAAGCAGTATCTAAGAATATTTCCTTCTCTTCATCATCTAGGGCATCGTAACTTATTTTTAGCCTTTGGTTGATATCTTTGGGCAGTATTCTAGATATCTTATCTAATTGAGTTTTCCAGCGTTCTTTGTTAGAGTCCCCATAAAGCTGTGCACCAAGGACTTTTAGAGACAGGGGCAACCCATTACAAGCTTCTGTGAATTTTTCAACAAGCTCGTCAAATCCATGTGTTGGACAGGGTTGTAAGAAAGCATGCCAACAAAAAAGTTTCTTGGCATGAAAGGGAAGCAATGGTCTCATTTTATAGATGGAGGAGATGCCCCAAGATCTAAGGACTTCAAATTCACGGGTAGTGACCACAATCAAGGTACCCGATCCAATCAAACTTTCTGATCTCAAGCTGTCCTTATTAGGCAATAAGGCATTCAATTGGTCAACATGGTCGACATCATCCAGAACGATGAATGCCCGAACAGATCTCAACTGGCTTGCAAGAATTGCCTTCCCATCTTCTATGCTGTCAATTGATACATCTTTGAAACCAAGGTCCTGTAGGAGCTTTCTCTGTTTGTCATGCAACAAACTATTGCTAGCAGCATCTCGAACATCTAATATAAGACTAGCTTTTTCCATAGATGGATATATATTATTATATAATTTTTTAGCCAAAGTAGTTTTTCCAGAACCACCCATACCCCATATTCCTACAATTTGAACATTCTGGGTTTTGGTAGATTCAAGTGTAGTTAATTCAAAATCTTTTACAACTTCATCTAAACCAACGGGATGTTCTGCGACCACATATGGTACCTTTTTAGTTTCTTTCAATATAGAATAAACAATGTTCTTCAGCAGCCTGTCCTCCTCACTAGGCATATACAACAACAGAAGAAACGGAATAAACATCATACTGACAAGAAAAAGACTACGGAACTAAAAGTTCAGAATTTAAAAAACTGCATAGAATGCAAGAGAAGATTGGTAATTAAAAGGATAAGTGCTCGAGGTAGAGTAATTGGTACTTACTCCTTGTTATTAACAATGTGACCAATATTATATGAAACATTGTTGAGTGCCTTCTTCCACTCCTGGAGCATTTGTGAGGTGTATCTACCCTTCTTTTCATGCTGCGAAAATGCATCCACATAGATTCCTTTTGCATATCGGACATCATCAGGCTGAACATGGTAGAAAACAGGAACAATTTTGGTGCCTGTTTTGACCATAAATGACAGCTCTGCTAAACACCAGGGGGATTGTACATAATTCTGCGAAAATATAGCTATATGAAGCGAAGCACTGCACATTGCTGCTTCTAGTTCTCTGGGCAAGGAATCCCCCAATTCAAGCTCTTCAGAATCTAGAAAAACTCTCAGTCCCATCCCATTGAGCATTCTATAGAGAGTGGTGGCCAGGGTTTGTTTGACATCAGGACCGCGATGATTAATGAATACATCATACGGCGGCCTCCTCGTTTGTGAAGATGATGCAGCACAAGTAGATGCAGATGGTGCGAGTCCTTGAAAAGCATTTGTAACCTCATTCTCTGGTTGACTATTAGTGGTAGATGTAGATGCCATAGAATTAGATTGAGTTGAACACAGAGAAAGTAAGAAAGAACACCAATTGAAACAGGATGAAAACAGGGCTCCCACTGAGGCTGTAGCAGAAGTAGATGGAGATGGAGCAATTCCTTGAGAAGCATTTGTATGCTCAATCTCTGGTTGACACCCAGTGTTACAACCAGAAGTAGAAGTAGATGCCATGGAATTGGATTTCAACTTTGACAGGAAGAAACAATAAAAGATAAACTGAAATGAAAGAAGGCTTCTTGTTGAGGAGGTGAAATGCCAAATATTTGTAAGAGGAGAGGAAGTACTAATGAAGATAAGTGACCAAACTGTTTGGTTGAGTGGCTGACAGACCGTTTTTCCCGTGAAAGAAACACAGAAGGGTCTCAGACCATCACACAAGTCTTGGTTACTTACAATAATAAAAGACAACACAGAATCTAGCTCTCCAGATTTAACTTTATCCCGTTCACACTCTCGGTACGCTTGTCACGGGTATTTCTCTGGGCACATCTGAGACGTGTGTAGGCCCACTTTATATAAGAATTATTTTATCTACATTCTTTAGTTAAAAGATTTTATTTTATTTTATTTATATTATTTTGATGTCCATTTTGTTTGGCTTATATTGGTATCTGGATCTATATTTATTTTATTAGTTAATATTTATTTTTACATATCTGATCTTATTTTGTTTCTATTAATATAAATAAACTTTATAATATGTATATATATTTTAATTAAGAATTATTTTATTTTATTTATATTGTTTTGATGTCTTTTTTGTTTGGCATAGTCTCATCTTTATCCATATTTATATTACTTTCCATTTATATTTATTTTGGTATCTTTGATCTTAACCTATTTCTATTAATACATACTTTTATACATTCATAAATTGTTTAGTTAGAAATTATTTTATTTTATTATATTATTTTAATTTTTTTTTGTTTGGCTCATAGTCTTTATCCTTATCCATTTTTATTTTATTGGTCATCTATACTTATTTTTACATATTTGACCTTGTCCTACTTCTATTAATACATGCTTTTATACATGCATATATTGTTTATTTAAGACTTATTTTATTTTATTTCTATTATTTAATGTCTTTTTTGGTTTGGCTCATAGTCCTATCCTTATCCATATTTATTATATTTGTCATTTATATTTGTTTTCCTACATTTGACCTTATTCTATTTCTATTAATACATGCTTCTATACATGCATAATTTATTAGCTATTTATCCACCTATATTCACACATATTTTTATATATTTACTCCATACTTTAAAATTAGTATTCTAGCCTTAAAGTTCAATTTTGTGTAGCATAAGATTGTCTTGTTCAATCCCGATGCTAGTTGAAATAAACTTCAAATTTTAAGATTTGAATTTCAACTTTCCCTCCCATTTGTACTAGATGTTATAAACCAACTTGATACACATTCATGGACGACTTCTTGGTAGGTTTTTGTATTTAAGAACATTCAATGTGTCATTAGAACACATGTCTAGAAAAGGGATAAAAAGAATCTAGATCATGTTTTGATTTTCTAACTAGAAAGAAACCATCACATCAAAATCATATACGCCCTTTGCACATTTGTAGATGTTGTCTGAATATTCTCTCAAAGTCATAAAGTCGACCCACCTAGGGGTTTGACCTAAGAGAACTTTACCCTAGCAATCTGGTACATTCCCAAACATTATTCATAAACACCATAGTCCTCACAAGGGTATTAAAATATTAGAGATCAAGGTGCACTATAATTTGAAGGTTACTTTTTATTAAATCGGATCTACATGTTAGAGATCAATTCAATGGTAGTTGGGGTCAAACCTAAGGGACTCGAGATTAAACCATAGGGAATTTTGGGACCTTTTAAATTCTAAGATAGTAGTCAAATTGAGGATATAAAATTAAAAACATTAGCGAATCCATCTTGTACATCATTAGCTTCATTATTTCAACATTAGTTTGAAAGCTAAGTACCCCTATTTGTTGCATTTAATTTTTGAATATTTATCACAAGTTTACTGGCTTAGCTCTACAATCGAGGTTAATCATGCTTAATTGTTTGCATTTGACTTAATTAACCTAAATTATTTATGTAATGCAAATAAAAAGTATTTATTTTCATCACATTTTTGTGCACTCAACATTCCTACATCTCATAGGGTTTAATATGAGGGTTTATCTTTTTCTCCAATTAGAGTTTTTCATATATGATATTAGTATGATTATTCTTTATTTCCAATTTAATTAGTGTTTTATTTCCCTTTCACATTTGTGCTTCACAAATATATCCTTATTCACAGATATATCCTTATTCTAGGGTTTCTGGTCCATAGTATGACTTTGCTTTCACCCACCTTATAGATATTGTCATATATATATAACTTTTTTTTGGTACTGTCATAAGGAGGAGAGGAAGTACTAATAAAGATAAGTGACCAACTGTTAGGTTGAGTGGCGAAACAGACTATTTTTCCATACGGAAACTGCGTGAAAGAAACACATAAGGATCTCAGACAACCACACAAACCTTGGTTAATTACAATAATAAAAAATAACACAGAATCTAGCCGTTCAGATTTAACTTTATCCCGTTCACACTCTCTTTACGCTTGTTGACAAGTATTTCTCTAAACACATCTCTAGACACATCTGAGACGAGTGTAGGCCCACTTTATACAAGAAATATTTTATCTACATTGTTTAGTTAAGAATTATTTTATTTTAATTAAATAAAAATTATTTTATTTTATATATATTATTTTGATTTTTTTTTTGTTTGGTTTATTGTCCTATTTTTATTCATGGTCCTATGTTTATTCATATTTATTTTATTAGTTACTTATATTTATTTTCACATATTTGATCTTAAGATATATATTTTTATATATGCATACATTGTTTAGTTAAGAATTATTTTATTTTATTTATATTATTTTGATGTCTTTTTTTTTGTTTGGTTCATAGTCTTATCTTTATCCATATTTATTTTATTCATCATTTATATTTATTTTTACATATTTGATCTTATCCTATTTCTATTAATACATACTTTTATACATTCATAAATTATTTAATTAAGAATTGTTTTATTTTATTTATATTATTCTATGTCTTTTTTGTTTGGATCATAGTCTCATCTTTATCCATTTTTATTTTATATATTTTTATATATGTGACCTTATCCTATTTCTATTAATTCATACTTTTATACATGCATACATTATTTAGTTAAGAATTATTTTATTTTATTTCTATTATTTGATGTCTTGTTTTGTTTGGCTCATAGTCCTATCTTTATCCATATTTATTTTATTTTCTATTTATATTTATTTTTACATATTTGACCCCCTCCTATCTCTATTAATACATACTTTTATACATGCATAATTTATTAGCCTTTTATCTACACATATTCACACATATTTCTATACCATACTTTGAAATTAGTATTCTAGGCTTAAAGTTCAATTTCATGTAGCATTTAAGATTGACCTAATTTAATCTCAATGCATGTTGAAATAAAATTTAAACTTCAAACTTCAAATTTCAAATGTGAATTTCAACTTTCTCTCCCATTTGTACTAGATATTATGTGTTGGCTATATATACATTCATGTGACTTATTGGTAGGTTTTTGTATTTAAGATCATTCAATGTGTCAGTAGAACACATGTCTAGAAAAGGGATAAAAAGAATCTAGAACACACTTTGATTTTCTAGCAAAACAAGAACCCATCACATAAAAATCATATAGGCCATCTACACACTTGTGAATGTTGTCTTCGAATATCTGCTCAAAGCCATAAACTTGACCCACCTAGGGGTTTGACTTGGCAGAACTTAGCCCTAACAATCTGGTAGATTTTCAAACAAACATTATTCATAAACAACATAGTCCTCACAAGGGTTTTAAAATATTAGAGATCGTGGTGCACTGTAATTTGAAGGTTGCTTTTTATCAAATCAAATCTACATGTTAGAGCTCAATTCCATGGTGGTTGGGATCAAATCTAAGGGGCTCAAGATCAAAATATAGGGAACTTTGGGACTTTTTTAAAATTCTAAGATACTCATCAAATTGAGAACATAAATTCAAAACATGGGTGAATCAATCTTGTACATCATCAGCTTCAATACTTTGACAATAGTTTGAGAGCTAAATACCCCTATTCATTGCATTTAATTTTTGAATACCTATCACAAGTTTATTGAATTAGCTTTATAATCTAGGTTAATCATGCCTAATTATTTACATTTGACTTAATTAGCTTGATTTATTTATGTAATGAAAGTAGAAAAAATATTTATTTTCATTACATTTTGGTGAACCTAACATGCCTACACCTTGTAGGGTTTGAACTTAGGGTTTATCCTTATTCCAATTAGGGTTTTCAAATATGATAGTATTATGATTATTCTTTATTTATGATCTATTTAGGGTTTGATTTCCCTTTCATAGTTGGGCTTCATAGATATATCCTTATTTGGTCCATAGTGTGACTTTGTTTTCACCTACCCTTGTTGGTGCCTCTAGGGTTTTATTTATTTGTTTATTTTTTGATGAATAGGTGTCTATATCATTAAAAAGAAAATAATATTACGCATATTCACAAAAAAGTGTGGGTGGAAAAAGTCACAAAAATAAAGCAATATTTCTATCCTTCCACATGTTGAAAAGAATTTCCACCTTGAAAGCATGCCAAACTTGGGAGAATTTGGAAGGGATCTGAGGCCAATCCCCTAGTGAAACCATATGCCATAAGAAAGATTTAGGTCGAAGAGGCTTGAAGAACTCATGTATCAAGGTCCAATTACCTGGGCCTTGGGACAAAACCAAAAGAGGTGCTTAAATGTCTCTTGGTGACCACAAAAAGGGTATCTGGGGTCCTTATCTCCAAGATGAATAACTTTGGAACCAATAGAAAGACCCTGAAATAAAAGACACCAAGCAAAATAACCAAGCTTGGGCATAATAATGGCTAACCAGATAGTGGTAAATCTACATTGCCAAATAGTCAAAGAGGATTGAAGTAACCATCACTAGTTTAAGTCAAGAGCCATAGGCACATGAGGCCCAAAATGTATGAGTACCCCTTACGAGATTAATAATTGCAAAATGTTATATCAAGATGCCATTTCCAATCTTTCCACCATAGTTTGAAACTATGAACCCCAATCTTCTAAATATTATTTAGTGACACAACTACAATAATATTTTAGAAAGATGCATGATCTTGAGTGTTCAAATATAATTTTTCTTTGACCTTAGGCTAGGAAAGAAAATTCCTTGTTGTTTTGGAGAACAAGTTGAGAAGGGTCCTAATACCTTTTTTAAAATCTACATTGCATAGATCCATGGAATTTTAGCGACAGGATGATCTTGACAAATAATAACTGGGGACCACCAAATAGATTGTTGATTAATGGAAAGGTCATTGTAGAAGCTAGTACCATTCCAAAGAAGCCAAGGCTTCATGGCTTCCCAAGATTTCCAAATACTTTTGATAACAAAATTCCCCTAAACTTAAACATAATCCTTCATAATAAAAAGGGTGTGTAGCCCAATCCCCTTCTAGACTTGTTTCCCAAGGGGAACACTTAAATAAATGAAATGCACACAAGAATTTTCCAAGCCTCGTTACCTTCAAGGGCTCAAATGATCCACTTGGCACAAAGAGACATACCTTGGTGTTGAATAGAGAGTAGGTCCAACCTGTTGATAATTGTTTTGATGCAATCATAACAATTAGTTAAAATTCACATAATATGAACCAAAACTGACTTGAAAGATATGAAGGAATCGGTTAAGATTCACTTAATCCCAAGTTTAATATGGTCAGGTCTTGACCTCTTGGGCAAATTCAGCTGGTCGATGTGAAGCTGTAATGTTCAAGGGGCCTTATGTAGTTTAGGGTTTCTTATTGGTTTACTAGACCCAAACTATGCAAAAGATTAATAAATGTCAATATGTTGTTCATTCCTTTTGCATAAACTTATACTTGTGCTGCAAAACTTTAAATAGTCATCTCAGATTATTGTAGCTTTCTCCTCTTAAATATTTATGAAAACTGTCTACTTTCAAACTCTGTTATGCGTGCTCTTTTCAAATATGAGACAAATTTCCTTCAAATTTCTACATTTTTAAGCTAAGTATTTTCAGATGGGTTGGGAAAAGTTAGAAAGATCTAACCTACACTTCATTCACTCTATTCGAAGGATCTAATTGTTCTGTTATGCACTTTATAAATCATACCGTAACTTGATCAAATCCACAGACAAAACCTTAAATGTATATTCTGAGCATTTTCACAAACATACACCTAAGATTGCAAGCTCTAAGAGAAAATGTTTCAAACACAAAGAAGAGCAGGAAAACACTCAGAAGATAGATACAGAATTCTAGATTCAATTGTATTAGAAACAGACAGTCATATAAGATTTACAATGTCAGAATGACTCTTAGCTTCATTGACCAAACTACAAAAAACTTACAAGCTTTACAGATACAGTAAGGAAGCTAGATGTTCCACGCATTCCTTATTGCAGACATAGGCAACCTCCTTCTTCTACTTCTAAACTAAAAGGTCCCTCTACTCTAAAAAATCCCTGTGTCCTCTGGTTACAGCAATAAATGCTGGAGAATAAGTCTCCCAAAATATCTCTGAGTATACATCAAATCTGGGCAAAATATGCCCTTCTAAAACCCTAGCAGCTCGATAATAACTTCTGTTTGTCTGCTGTGATGATGTTTCAACTGCATTTTGTCCTCATCAATGAAGACCCTTGACTTCTTCGCACTTCATCCTTATCTTCCTTCTGCTTCCTCTGAGATCTAATTTTTTCCTCCGTGATGTCACCGCCATTAAGCTTCAGCTACATTCCTCAATTGCAAACCTACAAAAAATGGATAAGCAATAAGTATCATCAATTAATAAAACTGCAGGAAGGAAAACAATTGCCAAATCTAGTCGTGACTATGTGAACGCATCAATCGGGCCCTAAATCTATGGAAATCGCATCCAAAAATGCATCTACAGCATCCAAAATAGTCAAGTCAACCATCGTTGACTGGAAATATGGATTCGGGCTTCAAAAAATAACTTCAAAATTTCTATCGCTTCGCTCTCCTGTGCATTTTCCTTGTTTAAATCCATGTATATTGATATACATGCTAGGTGCGATACAATGATTTAACCGCTTTTAATTTGCCTCTGAGTTCCGCAATGTATATTTTGTTGTATATTGTGCTTGTATATTTGATATACAAGTTGGACGTGATACAAGCATTTAATCGTATCTTAGACTTGTTTGAGTTCTGACTTGTATAAATTGTTGCATAACGCAATGTATGTATAAACATACAAGCTCGTAATGTGCAATGATGTAACTCTTCTTAACTTCCTTTCGCGTCCGCCGCTTGTATAAGTTATTGCATATCAGCTTTGTATGTCACAACATACAAAGCACATAATATACAAAGACTTAGCCATGTTTAATAACTTTTTAGGTTCGCGGCAATGTATCCCCTCTTTGTATGTTTCGGAATGTATGTATATCGAAACATACATACAAGTCGAAACATACAAAGAATTAATTCTATTTCATAAATGCTTCGGGTCCATTGTATGTATATTTTGTTGTATGTTCCAATATACATAATGTAAAAGATACGACGACTTAACTCTATTTAATAACCCTTTCAAATCCGCATTGTATATGGGCCTTGTATTTTTCGTTTGTATGTTCTGCTTGTATGTATAAATATACAAGCCCTTAACTCTATTTTATGATTTTTTCAAGTCCGCTCAATGCATAAACGCATGTATCTTTCAAATATTCAATCCAGACGTGATACAAGCATTTAACCAAACTTAATCCTTCGTTGAGATCCGCCTTGTATATTCCTTGCAATGTAATAATATGCAAGGTGTGAAATATACAAGGACCTTTCGTTATTGCATAACCATTTCAAGTCCGCCCCTTGTACATAACCCTTGTATCTTCCGATATACATTTGGGTTTGATACAAGGATTAAATCAGTTTTGATTTTCTCTTCGATTCCGCTTGTATGTGCGCGAAGTATGTTTAGAAATATACAAGCCAGAATTTATACAATGAATTAACATTGTTTGATAACTTCTTGAAATCCACGCTGCATGTCTGCAATGTATATCGGGCCTTGTATACTATGAAAACCCTCCTTTCAAATCCGTGGATATACAACAAATTTTCCATATTTAAAACTCACCTCATGTCCGCCGTTGTATATTTCATTTGTATGTGAACAGTGAAATGTATGTTTCGAAATATACGACTTAATTTGTTTTAATAAGTCTGTCGGGTCCGCGTTGTATATAAAACACTTGTATCCTATGCATTTGTATATTGACGTTGTATGGTCCAAATGTATGCACAAATATACAAACCCAAAATGTACAACTATTTCTCTCTATTTTATAACTTTTGAAATCCGCACCATGTATAAAGTGTTTGTATATATCCTTGTATGTTTTGACCTACCGAACATACAAACGAAAGATACAAAGCGGATTTAAAACATTAATTTATTTTGACCTAAGTTTTTTTTTTTTAGGTCCATCTTGTATATATGAAAGGATATACGACTGACTTTGTATATGAACCCGAAAGCAAAAAGTGACTAAGTATAGAAACGACTTTGCACATACAAAGGACTTTGCATATGCAAAGCGATAGACAAACCTAAATGTACATTTTACCAAAATGATCATAACTTGCAAAATATGGTGAATTTTAAGATGGTTCAAAAAGCAACCCTAGCTCATTTTTCACAAGGAATCCAACCATATCATGCACTGGTACTGAAAATGCATTTTTTATTCATTTCTATCAAAGTTTGCAATTTTAACCCTCTTTTCCCTTTACCACCAAGCAAAACAACACACACAAGCAAAAGCAACAAAGCCATAGCAGGGGTCCTCATTTTGCTAAGGAGTAAAATGGGGCGTGTTGTGAACATCACAACAACTAGCAATCAAACAAAACAATTAAATTCAAAGCATTAAGGAAACTAAGTGAAATAAATCCATAACTTCCAACTATCTTTCCTGCAAATTATTATTCAACTTGAGACCTAAGGTATTCAATAAGGATGCATGAATTTTCATTTTCAGTTTAAGTATGTACACATGGTTAATTATCCTCATCTTGAAGATTGGTTGAACAAACCAGTGACTGACATTAGCCTACGTAGTTGAGGATATTCCCTTATAGCTAACCGGATAGAGCCTTGCTGCGAGCGAGTGTCTATAGCCCCGGCAAGGTTATCGTTACAATTCTCCTAAGTAGAGCCCCACTGCCAGCGAGCGTCAATAGCCCGAGTAGAGTTACTTAGATGGCTTAATCTGGATTTTCAGTATAATCTGCTTTATTCATTTTATATTTTATACTTTATTGATTTTGATGCTTGATAGATATTTCACAAGATATAGAAATTTGTAACTTTATGATGCAAGGAATGAGCACTTGCTGAAATTAAGCTGAGAATTGTAATGGTAGCAAAGGTGACCTTAGACTTTTCACCTAATATCTACACTGGTAGGTTCAACAAACCCAAGGATTTTAGGTGTGTCATCGTGAGAAACCTTCTTCGAACTCTCAATCACTGTTATTGAATACTAAATTTTAGAAGTTAAACAACTCTCTACATTCATGACAGTCACAAAAAGTTATGCATAAATTGCAAATAATTAACCTGAATATTCTAAGTTTTTTTACCATTTTCAATGGTTATTAGCTTGCTCCTTAATACTCTAAAGTAAAATGAAGATCCCTGCTGAGGAGAAAACAACAAACCAAACAACAGACTGTACAAGAAAAACAAAACGAAGCAAAAGAAGACTATACAAACAAAAGAACATAAACAAAACAACAAACAGAAAGAAGCAAAACAAAACTGTATAGCAACTAACCTACAAAAGCAAACAACCAAAGAAAACTATACACTACTTACACTATATTACACAAAAATGGACTGCCCTTTACCTCAAGCCTGGAAGTAGTGTTTCAAATGTTGGCCATTAACTGGTAATGGCACATCTTCTCCAGTCAAAGTCTTGAGTCTAAATGTGTTGTCTCCTATTATTTCTGAGACTTGCAATGGGCCTAACCATAGTTTATCAAATTTTTCATGACTCCCCTTCTTTTCATGTGCTTTGTCCCAGCACAGCACTAAGTCAGATATCCTAAATGTTTTGACTCTTGCCCTCTTATCAAACCACCTCTTAACTATTGCTTGGTGTTTGGCAAATTTCTCGATGGATTGACCTCTTTTCTCTTCTAGTTGTAGCGTTTGTACTATCCTGGCTTCCCTATGATTATCAAAGCCTAAATACTCATTGGCAAACTTCTAGATTGGTATTCTCAGATTTATTGGAAGTATGGGATTAGTCCCATAAACTAAATGATAAGGGGTACTACCTAAAGCTGTTTTGAACTTGGTCCTATCTACCCACAGTGCATATTTTAACAAGGTATTCCACTCTCTAGGACTCTTTGCAATTAGCTTTTTGATTATATCTAATAAAATTTTGTTCGTAGACTCAGCTAATCCATTAACTTGAGGGTAATAATTTGAAGAAAATTTTAAAACAATCCTGTATTCAAATGCCCATTTAGAAAACTTTAAAGAAGAGAAAGTAGGGTCGTTGTCACATACTAATGAATAGGGAGTTCCAAACCTGGTGATGATGTTTTCTTCAAGAAACTTGATAACTACCTCAGTTATGGAGAATTTGCAGCATGCAGCCTCAGTCCACCTTGTACAATAGTCGATCACTGTCAATATGAACTTGTGTCCTACAGAAGATGGAGGATTGATGACTCCAATAAAATCCAGGCCCCACTATGCAAATGGTCTTGATTCAATCACAAGTTGTAATGGGTTGGCCTAATTTCTTCCCTTATCTGCTGCAGTCTGACAGGTGTGGCAACTTTTGATGTGACTCTCAGTATCTTTGAATATCGTGGGCCAGTAATAGCCCACCCTCAATATTTTATGTTTTGTAGCTAGATGGGAACCATGACCTATTCCGTATTTGTCATGCAGTTCTGTCAACACTTTATTTGCTTCAGCTCTATTTAGACATCTCAAATAAATTCCATCATGGTTCTTCCTGAATAGAAGACCTTCTTGTACCATATATTTTGGTGCTTTAATCTTCAAAGCTCTCCTCTGAGAAGCTTTCATCCTATTTGGGTACTTTCCAACTATTAGAAAAGTATTTAAATCACCATACCAGTCTGATATGTGATGAGAATTTAGCACATACTGCTGTTTTATCAAATCTGGATCTGTATTTGCTATTCTTTGTACCAACGCCTGCCCTTTGACCAGCTTCATGGGAATGATTTCCATGTCAAATTCTTGCAGCGTGGTGATCCACTTGGCTCTCTTTTCTCTAGGTTCATTCTGCATCAGCAACATCTTTACTACTGCATCGGGCACTATGGCTTTGATCTGGCTGCGCAGAATGTAATGTCTAAATTTTTTCACGGCTCTCATTAATGCAAATGCTTGTCTCTCAATGTCCAGATATCTCGACTGTGCATCCTTCAGAGGCGCGCTCATGAATGCGATGGGCCTTTCTTCATTGTCCTCACCTTTCTGTGTCAAGGCAGCCGCGGTTGAATGGGAGGATGCAAAGGAATAGATATAAAACATTTTGGTGTAGTCTAGGCTTGCCAATATAGGAGCATCAGAAATTGCCTCCTTGATATCTTCGAATGCAGCCCTAGCCACAGGTATCCACTCCATCTGCGCATCTTTCCTTAACATGGCATTTAGCGGCTGCACAATCTCTGCAAAACCCGTGATAAACTTCCGAACAAAGTTAATCTTACCAAAAAATGATTTTAACTCTTTCCTATTGTTTGGTATTTGCAAACTTTTTATTGATTCTATTCTATCTGGGTCAATCGATATTCCATCTTCAGAGATGACATGCCCTAGTAATTTACCTTTAGTAACTCCAAATCAACATTTTTTAGGATTAAGGGAAATTCCATACCTTTCACATCGCTTGAGTATTTTCCTGAAATCTTCAGCGTGAGTGGATGCATCCTTGGAATACACAGTCAAATCATCCATATACACAACAATGCACTTACCTGATAACCCATGGAACGCAATGTCCATGGCTCTCTAAAAAGTGGCACCTACATTGATCAGACCAAAAGGCATTCTCCTATATGCATAATTTCCCCATTTACAAGTGAAGGTGGTTTTTAATCTGTCATCCCTATCTATTAAAACCTGGTTATAACCTGAGAAACCATCTAGAAAAGACATCATCTTTGACCCGTTTACTGCTTGCAGCACTTCTTCTATAGGAGGCAGAGGATAATTGTCCTTTTCAGATGCTTTATTCAAATTTCTAAAATCTACGCATAATCTGATGTCTCCATTTTTCTTCCTTACTGGTACTAGGTTAGCTACCCAGACTGAATGTCTGACTAGGAAAATTATTCCAGCAGACAACAATTTTTTAACTTCCTCGAAGATTAAGGGTTTTAGAATGGCGTTCACAGGCCTTTGTTTCTGCCTAAATGGTTTAATCTCTGGTCTCAAAGGTATTACATGAGTTATGATGGACGTATCATAGGTTTTCAGGTCTTCATATGTCCATGCTATTACATGTTTGTAATCTTTCAGAGCATCTAGAATTTCTTTTCTAATTTTCTCAGAGCAAGCTTTTTCGATTGGCACATTTTGCGGATTTTGCTCTATCCCTAAATTGTGTAAATCACACTTACCCCCTTCTATTTTGGGTAAATCTTTCTATCTTGTTATTCCATCAAAGTCAAAAATATGTTCTAGTTCAATTACCCCTTTGGGTAAAAAGTTGCTCTTCAAGTTGATTATATCCTCTTCGTCCCATGTTATCTCAGGCCTTTCCTGCTCATCAATGATTTGAGCCTCAAATACCTCATTGCAGGTCAGGAAGTCAATAATTTTCTGATCCCCTCCAGATACCTGAAAATGTGTAACGTTGTCTGGGATACTAGGAACATTAACTAGCTCAACAGCAAATCATCTCAATCCTGACAGTGTCAAGGGTTCTAATGTGCTAGCTGCAACTGCTAGTGCATCTGGCCTGTGGTTCAGCTCTCTAGGGATGTGCTCTATGTTGAAAGCATCAAATAAATCTATTAAACCCCATACTCTATGTTTGTAACAAATCATTTTCTTGTAGTTGCAAGCATATAGTTTCCTTACTTGTCTGACTACTAGTTCAGAGTCTGAAAATACCTTAATCGTTTTCACCTTTTTCTTAATAGCCATGACAAGTCCCATAATTAAGGCTTCATATTCAGCAATATTGTTAGTACAGGAAAACTACAGTCTATATGCTACTAGGTATGACTTACCCTGAGGATCTATAAGTTCAACACCTGCACCTGCGCCCTGCTTTGACTTGGACCCGTCACATTTTAATGTCCACATGCCATCTTTACTTTTCTGATCTTTCCCCTTGGCATGCTTCATCTTCTCTATTACTTGTGAGGTGCTGCTATATTTATTCATGGGTATTTCTATTTGGTTAACATGCATATGTGTATTTTTAGCTTGCAAATCAGAAGGACAACTACCCTTGTCCTTTATTCCCTCTTCTAAATTTGAAATCAGAGCATCTACATCACCCTGAATGTATTTCTGTGTTTGATCAGGATTCACATTTTCCTCCTGTAACTCTACCCTCTTTATGCATTTTTTGTATTCATATTCAATGATGTCTTTGTACATTCCACAACTCTCCTCAGAATGTGGCCTATCGTGAAGTCTACATTTGTTTTTATACAAATTACATTGGGTGGGCAGACCCTGTTTAATGCACTCTTCCACCTCTTGTCTAATGGCATGACCAAATTTTTCCATTGCATTATTTTCTTCATCCGAAGAATTTCCATCAGACTCAATGAATAATGTTGTATCCTTGCTTACACGTTTTTCTCTAATGTTTAACATCAGGATCTCTTCAATTTGCACCCCATTGTTAGTAATTGTATAAACACCAAGTTCAATAGCAGCATATAATATTTCATTTGTTTGATTATACTCTATTATCATATGTTTCATCCTGGGTTCTACCTCTATTCTAATCTAGTTTGGGACACCTCTCCAAGGTAGCCACATATGTGAAAAGTCTATTGCCATATATCCGTTTAATGTCTTGGACCAATCCCTACTTAACAACATTCCATAATTCACAGGTATGTCCACTATTTGAATGTCAATGAATTGGTTTACCCTAGGGTCTGAAGCTAATTGCATCTGAATGTTCATCAATTCACCTATCACACTAACCTTAGTTTTATCTAATTGTGTGACAACCTTGGCAGATCTGGTGGGAGTCAGCCCGAGAGTTTTACATATTCCTAAGGGCATTACATTGGCTGATGCACCAGAGTCTACCATGCAATTGTGGATGTTCTTCCCACACAATCTAATAGTTAACAAGAAAGGGGGAGCATCCTTTTTATTAGCATGCATTACTACATTTGTATTGGAAGGCTGCTCAACTTTCTTACTTTTCTCTTTAGGCGGTGAATCTCTATTAGGAACAGTTATATCAGCAGCAACCCCATCTGTTATGGATGCATCCAGAGATTTTATAAAAGCATTCCTGATCCCTGGAGTTTTCAATAATTCATTCAGAGGTATACTAACCTTTATTTTCTTTATTTCTTCTGACAAGTAGCTCATTAATCTTGTTATTTCTACTGTTTCAGTGTTACTTGTTTGGGTCTTTTGTACTGCTGTTCCACCGTTTGCATTAGCCTTAAGTATGGTAGGATTGTTGCTAGTGTTCTAATCTGGGGGTGTATTGAAGTTGTTAGGAGGGATGGAAGTGGTGAAAGGTCCTCCCGGCCTAGTGTTGCTCCTTAAATTGTAGGTGTGGTTTTTATTTGTCTATTGAAAGGCCTGCACCTCTTCTATTTTAGTTAATACCTCATTTTCATTTTCAAAGGGAAACTGAAAAGCATTTAACACAAAGGCTGATTCAGGATAAAGATTTTCACAAAAGTATGGTTCATCCTCTAACAATTCATCTTTCTTCTCTTCTATAGTTGCAAAGGTAAAGGTTTCTAAAACTAAAGTTGTATCATACCCTGAGGGTACTACCTCATTACCCTTGGGGATGAGAAATTTAGAAGTAGGAGGCTGCACCTCTATATTAAATATGCTGGCTGCTAAATGAAACTGTGGATAGACAAGCTCAGCATGGGCATTGGTATTGTGCAATCTACACCAGTTTTTCAGTGATGTATTGGCCATTTGGATGCCAGCTATTTGTCTTGCATCATGATTATCTATATTCTCAAAAGGAGAAGATAGAGTACAATTGTTTGGTCCTGTGTTCCATGTTTTGGATGGCCTAGGCTGATTTTTATTTTTGTTATTATTACCCCAGGCCCTATTGTCTATCACTGGCCCTCTATTTTGCATTCGTTGCCCTTGGTTATGACCTTGATGCTGATTATAGTTTTGACTTTGATTTGAAAATTGGCCTTGGCTATTATTTTGGGTATGACTCTGATTATAGTTCTGATTGTAATGTTGATTTTGATTTAAACTATAGTTTTGATTTTGGCCCTGGTTATAATTCTAATTTTGATTGTATCCTTGGTTACCTCTCCCATAGAGGTTCTCATTTCTTAGTTGTGTCACTTTAGTGGTCAATATTTTCAAATGTGCAGTGATCTCTTTGATTTCTTCCCTTTCCTCCTGTGCTTTTGCCACAGTTGTATCCCTAGGAGGTTGGAAGAAAGGCTAACCATTATTTTGATTGTTATTAGAAGTGTTACTCATGTAAGGAGCTATGGCTTGGATTGGGGTAGGACTATACACAGGTGTGTAAGAAGGAACCAAATTTAATAATGGAGTGTGATGCATAGGGACTCCATTCCATGGTTGTGCCTGATTCTGCATCCCAAAATTTTCTCCATTACCAAATGGGCTACAAGTTGTGTAGCTCATCTCTTGATTTACTGAGGCTGCCTCTTTATAGGCTTTGGATATTGAATCTATGTCAGGTTTTCTTTTGACAAACATGGCAGTTAAAGGATCTAAGGCTACATAGTACATAGCCAACAAGGTATCATCATCCACGGTGTAAGGGGCTACTAGCCTAGAGTAGGCCTTTTGAAATCTGTCATTGAAATTATCAATTAGCTCTCCCTCAGCTCTTTTTATGGTAGCTAATTTGTGATACAAGATGCAAGGATCAATGGGTCCTCTAAATCTAGACAGAAATGCTTCCTCCATAAGTGATCAGGAAGAAATATAGCTATTGGGTAGGTTTACATACCAGTTAGAGGCTTGTTCATTAAAGGTGTAGGGAAACAATCTACATACAACGTCCTCGTGCTCTAATCTAGCCCTAAAGCATGCTTCCTTAAATATTCTAATGTGGTCTTCCAGGTCTTGGTGTGACTAATATTTAGGACATATCTTTTCTAGATTTTTCGGCATCTCATTGTAATCATTGAAGTGTATGGGAGATTGGACATTGAAATAAGCCATTGTGGGTGCTTGAGCTTGACCTGAACCTATAGGAATACCTGGATTTCCTGGGGGATTAGGATCCCTAGGAGTACCTAAATAAAGATTTAAAGATCTAAATAAAGATCTATCAAGACTCACAAAGTTATGAATGCTAAAAGGTGAGCCAGGAGGTGTTCCAGATGAACCTCCTGCTTGCAATATTTTAGGATTCCAAATCAAAGGGTTCTTACTTCACCTTATGTCAGGTAATTGCACAAATATATCCCTTGAACTTGATCTAGATCTAGTCACTCTATCACTGTTATTAGCCAGTTTGAAACAAACCCTAACTCAAGTCGACCCTCCTTCTAGCGCCAGAAAACTGTTGATGATTGTTTTGATGCAATCATAACAATTAGTTAAAATTCACATAATATGAACCAAAACTAACTTGAAAGATATGAAGGAATCGGTTAAGATTCACTTAATCCCAAGTTTAATATAGTCAGGTCTTAACCTGTTGGGCAAATTCAGTTGGTCAATGTGAAGCTGTAATGTTCAAGGGGCCTTATGTAGTTTAGGGTTTCTTATTGGTTTATTGGACTCAAACTATGCAAAAGATTAATAAATGTCAATATGTTGTTCATTCCTTTTGCATAAACTTATACTTGTGCTGCAAAACTTTAAATAGTCTTCTCGGATTATTGTAGCTTTCTCCTCTTACATATTTATGAAAACTGTATAATTTCAAACTCTGTTATGCGTGCTCTTTTCAAATATGAGACAAATTTCCTTCAAATTTCTACATTTTTAAGCTAAGTATTTTCAGATGAGTTGGGAAAAGTTAGAAAGATCTAACCTACACTTCATTCACTCTATTCGAAGGATCTAATTGTTCTGTTATGCACTTTATAAATCATACCATAACTTGATCAAATCCACAGACAAAACCTTAAATGTATATTCTAAGCATTTTCACAAACATACACCTAAGATTGCAAGCTCTAAGAGAAAATGTTTCAAACACAAAGAAGAGCAGGAAAACACTCAGAAGATAGATACAGAATTCCAGATTCAATTGTATTAGAAATAGATAGTCATATAAGATTTACAATGTCTGAATGACTCTTAGCTTCATTGACCAAACTACAGAAAACTTACAAGCTTTACAAATACAATAAGGAAGCTAGATGTTGATAACTGAGAGGGGGGTGAATCAGTTATCCCAATTATTTCTGCTTTCTGAACTTTATTAATAATCAATGTAACATTAATCCAAATGAGCAAACATAATCAAGAAATGGAAACACACATGACACAACATTTTTGATGTGGAAACCCTATTAAGGGAGAAAACCATGGGGTGATTAACCTAAAATTGTATTCTCTATTAGAAGAATAGAAATACAAAATAGCACTTGCCAATTAGGGCTCACTACTCGAGCACACTGCTCACAAGAAGGCACACTACCTACAAGAGACACACTGTCTACAAAAAGAGTGTTATACAATACTTGAACTGATTGGAAGCATCTACATATGCTAGAGTTCAGTTCTAGTTAAGCTCAGTACACTGATCTGCTGCACTTCATCTTTCCTCTTCTCTTATGCTGCTTTCCTTTCACATACTGGACCTTCCTTACTGCTTCTGTTCTACTCTTCTTCTTTTATTCAGACATCACCAATAACCACGACACCTCTCACAACTAAATCCATCTTGTATATATATCCGCACAAGTGATTTCATCACCTTTCAAGTCAGCATCCAGAATAGTCAATCTTTTCACAAACTCTGATCTGTCGGCTGAATCGTTGCTTACCAAGTATTGCAGATCAAGGATATACTTGTGGAAATCACTAATCATGTCGGCCAAACATAATTCATGCCTTCATAACCTTTACCAACATCAGTAACACATCCGGAATAATGTCTGATGTTCTACCAGTTAGTTCTTCCTCTGTCACACTACCAATCAGGAACCCGATACTCAAGTATTCATATCTTTTTCCTCATCTATCATCGGAGGCTAAATCCTTGGAATATATTACTCAAGGTAGTCCTCTTGACTTCCCCAAATCTGCACTTCACCAAGAGACTTCCTTTAAGAGATCTGGACATGTCTGTCAGACCTCGCCACATGCTCTGTTCTTGTTTACCGGACCACAACATTCTTCACTCTGACTTCCGGTAGAGACATACCATGTCCTGCGGATGTGTGGGATGAACTTTGTTACCATCAATGAAAACAATCATGAATCCATATAGTATCTCTTGCCAACAATCTCCCCCTTTGGCATTGATGGCAACACTTAGTGAAAAATGACTAAGTGTTTACACTATGCTCCCCCTTGGCTGATGCTATGGTTTTATATACATATTCTGGAGCTCCCCCTTAGTTGGATTCCTCATTTTTCACTGCTTCTCACTCCCCCTTTGACATCAATGGCAAAGGGTAGGGTCTGCATACCAAAATTTTCAAAAATTTAACTATACTTAGCCGCATAAGTATATACATATGGAATACTTACATATACTGCAGTATGTCTGCAAAAGTTGTTTTCAGTTGAATGAATTCTATAGCCCAACTTTGCTTCATTCTGTCCAAAATTGATATATGACTGCTCAATAGAAATGCAAACGCATCTGCCCTTTTTAGATCTGTTGGATCATTTGTCTGGGCTGTGATTTTAGCTTCTTTTATGGCCTCATGCATGGCCTCTAATTTAGGGACAATTATCCCTCTGAGCTCACTCAACCTACTGATTCTATTTTTCTTCTCTTTTTCAAGTGTTTTAATTTCATTCAAAACTGCAACCGTTTGACATTCTTGATTTATTATTGATGTAGAAAGTGGATCAAAATTTTGAGAAAGTTTTATCAGTTTATCCTCTTGTTCTTTCATTTTCTTCTCAATCTCCACTGTTGCTTTGGACCAGGAAATACAAAATTTGTATACTTCACCGCCATCTTTAAGAGCATTTTCTAAGCTCTTTATCCCAATATTCATATTTCTCCTATCATTAATGATGAACCCTTGTACCTCTAAGAATCTCTTATCTAGAAACTCCTTCTGGACCTTTTCTTCAGTTGACTTCTCTAGAGAATCAAAATCTGTGCTAACACTATTGACTAGAGTTTTGAGATTACCGGATGAGGAGGCTGTGGGATCCTTCTGAAATGATGGCATAATCTTTTCTAGCACTCCGGAAGCAGCTTCTATCAACTTACAGTCTTCCATGTGAGACTTTAGGAGTTTTTCTTTAGCCTTTGCATTAGCAAATGAAGCTATCTTTATTGTCTGTACCAGAGAAAGAGAATCAAAATTAAATGGTCCTTGTAGAAGCTCTGGTTCATCAATCTCCATTGTTTCTTTGTTCAGGAATTCTTGGACAGTTTGTGCAGTGTCTCTTTCCGGAGACAGATGTTTCTTCTCTTCTGCATTCTTAGAGCTGTCCCTTGGAGCTTTCTCTCCTTCTACATTCTTACCACTAGCAGTTGTGGTCTTCTCTGTTGAGGTCTTCTCTCCCTCTGCAACCTTGGTACTGTCAACTTCTTTTTCCTTCACTTCTGCTTCTTTCTCCTGTATTCTGTCTTCTCCTTTAGATCCAGAGGCTGTAGGGGAAACTAGAGGAGAGATATTTGTTTGTTCATGAGCCACCTCTTCCGGAATAGAGGATTCTGAGCCCTTGTCTTTACCAGAGTCCTCTGTGATGGGAATGTTGAACTTTTTAAGAGCATTTCGGAGGATCTCTTCAGTCTCTCTTGCCACTTTGTCAGTTTCACCAAGCATGAGCTGATTCATCTTGGATTTACTCTTGAACTCATCCTTGCAATCTTTGAATACCATATTCATTGTCTTGGGATCGATTGAAGGATATAGCTGAATAGCTATTTGTTCCCGGATCTCAAGGTCTTTTGCCATGGCATTAGTCTTTCTCATTTCTAACTCCTTTTCTAGGCTCTTGGGAATAAGAGATATAATTTCAATAAAAGCCTTATTATATATGTTTAGATACTTAACTGTAGCTTCCTGCAGGATCTTTTGGTCAGCCTCATTATAATCATCATAGAATTCGGCCATTGGTTGAAGGTTTCCATCCACAGTGACTGATTTGATTACACTTTCTAAAGGCAGGGTGGGTTTTTCAACAAATTCCTTTGCCATTTCTTCCTTGTCTTGACCTGTGGAAGGTTTACCGGATCCTTTCTTCTTCTGCTTCTTTATTTCCTTTATCCCCTCATCAGATTCGGTCTCTTCTTCATCCTTTTGACTCACATAAGACCTTGTGGCCTTAGTCTTGGTTCTTTTCTCTATTTTACTGGATGATCTTGCTTCCAGTTTAGATGCCCTTGAGCTTTTGGTAGTGACAGGTGCAGATCTCTTTGATGATCTAGTCCGGGTGGAGGTTTCTACCAGAGCACTTTCCTTGCTTCCCTTTTCTGCCTCTTTCTTTTCTTCCTCAGCCCTTTGCCTCTTTTCCCTGTTGGCATCAAGTGCCTCCTCTGAGATGCCTAAGACTTTGGCAATTTCTTCAACTTCTTTTCTTACTTTCCTCTTCATTTCTGGTTGTCTGAGTTCCACATGAACTTTTACACTTAGCTCTTCAAAGGTTCCAAACCTTTATGCCTTTGGATCCTTTGGCTGACTTAGCATGTGTTGAACATGCAGCTCCATAATTTGTTCATCAACTTCATACCCCATGGGCATGATCCATACAGTTCTTGGTTCTACTGCCTCCATTAGGCACTGATCAGTTTCTATCATAAAACAAACTGTGTCTTTGTATTTCTCAACAAGAGACTAGGGAATCCTTTCTCTTGCTTGCATCATGTTTTGAAAATTCTTGAAATATCCCCACAAAGCTGTATTTTGTGCTTTGTCATCACCGAGTCCATGCAAATAATCTCTGATTTGGATAGCTACTGGTCTGTCATTCTCCCACACCCAGCCACTAGATCCGAGAAGCTCATTCATAAAGTAGAAGAATAAGCATAATATTAATCCACCATACTTGAATGAATTCTTTTTATCTTTATTTATTTTCTGCAGATTCTCCAAGAGTTGGTTCAAGAGAAGCTGACAAATATCGTAGTCTGCATCCTTTCTTAGCATTTCATAAGCAGTGTAGATGGCAGTTCAGGTACTGAATTTTCCCTGCTAGAATGATATATTTTATATCTAATGATCATGGAGGCAAACTTGACATTCAGATCAAAGATGTCATCTACTGTCATTGCTCTTTTGTCAAACTTGGATCCGGTAGCCTCACTCATAGTTTGATTCTTCACAGATTTAAGAACAGGAATCCCACCATATGAGTGTAGTCCGGTAATTGCCCTGATGGCATCTTTTGTTATTTTGAATGGTCTATTTAACCACATGAAGTTGTCATGTATTCTGCTCAAAATGTACCTAACCCATTCATCCTCAGTAAAACAGGGGAAATGTATGTATTGAGCAAAGTGCTTATTCCGAAGGCCCTTGTATTGGGGTTTAAGCTCAAATGAATCATCTAATAGTTGTTTTTTATAGATATCTCTTAGTTTGAATTCCCCAAACTCTTCAACATTTGCGTGTATGTAAATCCTAATATCTTCGGTGTGCAAAACACCATGTGGAACACTAGAGAAGGCTCCTAGGGGATCTACCTCCAAGGATTTGTATGGATGCTTCTTAAAAATGGGGTGAGGTCTATCAGAAATATTTACTATGTTCGAAGTAGCCATCATCAAGGAATTTTACTGAAAGATATCAAGAACGAAGAATACCTTTTACGTTGTTTAGGGCACACACGAAGAAATCCAGATTGAGCTATATGAAGAATCATCTTGATCTTTGGGAGAAGTAGTTGCAGAGCTCCTTTTCTATCTTCTTCGCATGTGAGTGTACAAATGATGAGCGAATGAACTCTTTTATTTCTGAGAAGCCCTAATTTTCATTCAGTAATAAATGCGCAACCTAATTCATTCTGGTTTGCCTTGTTTGTCTTATTCAGAGACAAAACCTTTCCGGATCACTGAGACAAATTTCAAAATTATTCTAGGAGAGTAGTGATAATCTATCTTCCTTTCATTAGTCATTTGATCTATTTGCAGATCAAGACACCATAGTTTGAATCATACCAGACCAAACTTGTAAGGAATCTATTTTTACCGGAAGACTGTTTTACCGGATCAATTCTGGTAGGATTAGATTCTTCAAAACTTCTTGCGGATCTCTCAAATCTTTACCATACCCCTTTTAGATGTTTCTTGTATGACTCCTTTTAATCCACAGCTCTCCTTGTGCTAGTTTCGGCACCAATTGACTAGCTGGGGGAACAAGGTTTTCTTTGTCTCTCCCCCTGAGCCAGAGCTCACCTTTTAATTTCTGGAAGGAATATCAGCACCAGAGTCTGGTGCAGATCCATCCTCTACATTCTCTGTACTTTTCTTCACCCAAATCTTGTTCATCTCACTTTTAACTTCATCCGCATTCACTTTTTGTTTACCCTTATCTTGATTCTGATTATGATATACCAGACCCCTTTTGTCCTGATTCTTGCTTCTACAGAATTTTGCACTATGACCGGATCTATTACAGATTTGGCAAACAACATTTCTTTGCATATTTGACTGATATGCTCTTGATCTGCATTGATTAGCCATATGACGTATTCTATTGCATGTAAAGCATCTACCATTGAATGATTTGTTCATTTGCATATTTCTGCATTCATGAGATTTGTGACCATACCTTTTGCAGTTAAAACACTGTCTGGAGAAGGATGAATTAGTCTGATTCATTCTCTTTCTGCACTTATTAGCTTTATGACCAAAGTTATTGCAGTTGTGGTAGTATCCATTGAAGGATGGATATCTTTGAGCATTAGGCTGTCTTACCAGAGGTCTTCTAGGCCTGTTCCTTGAATTTTCTGATCCAAAATTCTTTTGACTAGATCCAGAGCTTTCTCCTTTCTCATATCCCAAACCACACTTGTCATCTACCTTCTTTTGACTTCCAAGAAGAACTTCAAGTTGAGCAGAACTTATCTTGAATTTCTCTTTATATTCATTTGTTGTTTGAAGATCCCTTTTGAGAGAGACAATTTGATCCTCAAGTTTTTCTTCATTATCTTTGGCATCTGATAATTCTATCCATCTGGTGGCAATCTTCTAATTTCTCCTTGAGAGATTGTCTTAGATTATCTTCAGTTTTTCTTTTCTCTTCAACTTCTTGGGTAAACTTCATAACTCCTGATTCCATTTCATGTCTTACCATAATGATTTCTTTTGATAACTTTTCACATAACTTGGTTTTCTCCTTCAGCTCTTCATTTGCATCATTTGCTTCACCTTAACTTGCCAATTGCTGAAGCAGCTCCTTTCTCTTTTTCATAGAGAGACTTAATTTGTCTTTTAGTTCTCTCATGAAATCATCAGCCTGTTTGAGTCTTTCCTTTAATTCATTAACTTCAGAGTTTGACTGTTCAAGATCATCAAGGGCAGTCTTGAGTTGCTCCCTTAAACCATATGCATCCTTTTGGATTCCCAAATCTTCCTCAAGCTGTTAGACTCTGTTAGGAGGAACTTAGCTCTGATACCAATTGTTGATAACTGAGAGGGGGGGTGAATCAGTTATCCTAATTATTTCTGCTTTCTGAACTTTATTAATAATCAATGTAATATTAATCCAAATGAGCAAACATAATCAAGAAATGGAAACACACATGACACAATATTTTTGACATGGAAACTCTATTAAGGGAGAAAACCACGGGGTGATTAACCTAAAATTGTATTCTTTGTTAGAAGAATGGAAATACAAAATGGCACTTGCCAATTAGGGCTCACTGCCCGAGCACACTGCTCACAAGAAGGCACACTGCTTACAAGAGACACACTGTCTACAAAAAGAGTGTTATACAATACTTGAACTAATTGGAAGCATCTACATATGCTGGAGTTCAGTTTCGGTTAAGCTCAATACACTGATCTGCTGCACTTCATCTTTCCTCTTCTCTTATGCTGCTTTCCTTTCACATACCGGACCTTCCTTACTGCTTCTGTTCTGCTCTTCTGCTTTTATTCGCACATCACCAATAACCACAACACCTCTCACAACTAAATCCATCTTGTATATATATCCGCACAAGTGATTTCATCACCTTTCAAGTCGGCATCTGGAATAGTCAATCTTTTCACAAACTCTGATCTGTCAGCTGAATCCTTGCTTACAAAGTATTGTGGATCAACGATATACTTGTGGAAATCATTAATCATGTCGGCCAAACATAATTCATGACTTCATAACCTTTAGCAACATCAGTAACACATCCGGAATAATGTCTGATGTTCTTCCAGTCAGTTCTTCCTCTGTCACACTGCCAATGAGGAACCCGATACTCAAGTATTCATATCTTTTTCCTCATCTATCACCGAAGGCTAAATCCTTGGAATATATTACTCAAGGTAGTCCTCTTGACTTCCCCAAATCTGCACTTCACCAAGAGACTTCCTCTGAGAGATCCGGACCTATCTGTCAGACCTCATCACATGCTCTATTCTTGTTTACCGGACCACAACATTCTTCACTCTGACTTCCGGTAGAGACATACCATGTCCTCTGGATGTGTGGGATGAACTTTGTTGCCATTAATGACAACAATCATGAATCCATATAGTGTCTCTTGCCCATAGATGCTCCACGCATTCCTTATTGCAGACACAGGCGACCTCCTTCTTCTACTTCTAAACTAAAAGGTCCCTCTACTCTAAAAAATCCCTGTGTCCTAAAAATCCCTATGTCCTCTGGTTACAGCAATAAATGTTGGAGAACAAGTCTCCCAAAATATCTCTGAGTATACATCAAATCTAGGTGAAATATGCCCTTCTGAAACCCTAGCAGCTCGATAATAACTTCTGTTTGTCTACTGTGATGATGTTTCAACTACATTTTGTCCTCATCAATGAAGACCCTTGACTTCTTCGCACTTCATCCTTATCTTCCTTCTGCTTCCTCCGAGATCTGATTTTTTCCTCCGTGATGTCACCACCATTAAGCTTCAGCTACCGTCCTCAACTGCAAACCTGCAAAAAATGGATAAGCAATAAGTATCATCGATTAATAAAACTGCAGGAAGGAAAACAACTGCCAAATCTAGTTGTGACTGTGTGAACGCATCAATCAGGCCCTAAATCTGTGGAAATCGTGTCCAAAAATGCATATACAGTGTCCAAAATAGTCAGGTCAACCATCATTGACCAAAAATATGCATTCGGGCTTCAAAAAATAACTTCAAAATTTCTATCGCTTTGCTCTCCTACACATTTTCCTTGTTTAAATCCATGTATATTGATATACATGCCAGGCGCGATACAATGATTTAACCGCTTTTAATTTGCCTCTGAGTTCCACAATGTATATTTCGTTGTTTATTGTGCTTGTATATTTGATATACAAGTTGGACATGATACAAGCATTTAATCATATCTTAGACTTGTTTGAGTTCCGGCTTGTATAAACTATTGCATAACACAATGTATGTATAAACATACAAGCCCGTAATGTGCAATGATTTAACTCTTCTTAACTTCCTTTCGTGTCCGCCGCTTGTATAAGTTATTGCATATTAGCTTTGTATGTCACAACATACAAAGCACATAATATACAAAGACTTAGCCATGTTTAATAACTTTTCGGGTTCGCGGCAATGTATCCCCTCTTTGTATGTTTCGGAATGTATGTATATCGAAACATACATACAAGTTGAAACATACAAAGAATTAATTCTATTTCATAAATGCTTCAGGTCCATTGTATGTATATTTTGTTGTATGTTCCAATATACATAATGTAAAAGATACAATGACTTAACTATATTTAATAACCCTTTCAAATCCACGTTGTATATGGGCCTTGTATATTTCCTTTGTATGTTCCACTTGTATGTATAAATATACAAGCCCTTAACTCTATTTTATGATTTTTTGAATTCCGCTCAATGCATAAATGCATGTATCTTTCAAATATTCAATCCGGACGTGATACAAGCATTTAACCAAACTTAATCCTTCGTTGAGATCCGCCTTGTGTATTCCTTGCAATGTAATAATATGCAAGGCATGAAATATACAAGGAGCTTTCGTTATTGCATAACCATTTCAAGTCCGCCCCTTGTACATAACCCTTGTATCTTCCGATATACATTTGGGTTTGATACAAGGATTAAATCGGTTTTGATTTTCTCTTCGATTCCGCTTGTATGTGCGTGAAGTATGTTTGGAAATATACAAGCCGGAATTTATACAACGAAATAACATTGTTTGATAACTTCTTGAAGTCCACTCTATATGTCTGCAATGTATATCGGGCCTTGTATACTACGAAAACCCTCCTTTCAAATCCACAGATATACAATGAATTTTCCATATTTAAAACCCACCTCATGTTCGCCGTTGTATATTTCGTTTGTATGTGAACAGTGAAATGTATGTTTTGAAATATACGACGACTTAATTTGTTTTAATAAGTCCGTCGGGTCCGAGTTGTATATCAAACACTTATATCCTATGCATTTGTATATTGATGTTGTATGGTCCAAATGTATGCACAAATATACAAACCCGAAATGTACAACTATTTCTCTCTATTTTATAACTTTTGAAATCCGTGCCATGTATAAAGTGTTTGTATATATCCTTGTATGTTTTGACCTGCCGAACATACAAACGAAAGATACAAAGCAGCTTTAAAACATTAATTTATTTTGACCTAATTTTTTTTTTCGGGTCCATCTTGTATATATGAAAGGATATATGACTGACTTTGTATATGAACCCGAAAGCAAAAAGCGACTAAGTATAGAAACGACTTTGCACATACAAAGGACTTTGCATATGTAAAGCGATAGACAAACCTGAATGTACATTTTACCAAAATGATCATAACTTGCAAAATATGGCAAATTTTAAGATGGTTCAAAAAGAAACCCTAGCTCATTTTTTACAAGGAATCCAACCATATCATGCACTGGTATTGAAAATGCATTTTTTATTCATTTCTATCAAAGTTTACAATTTTAACCCTCTTTTCCCTTTACCACCAAGCAAAACAACACACACAAGCAAAAGCAACAAAGCCATAGCAGGGGTCCTCATTTTGCTAAGGAGTAAAATGGGGCGTGTTGTGAACATCACAACACAACCCTCTTGAGTCATGAGGGAGGCAACAATACTCCCATGAAACCCTATGAAATCCTTTGTGGTTCTCAAAGAAGCTTTTCAAGTTTTTGATAAGAGGCTTTTGAATGAACCCAGCAAGAGGAGTAATAAACATGAGTATCTACCAAGATCTTATAAATTTGAAATTTCTTTGCAAGAGACAAAGGCTTAGTGATCCAATAAGCTAGCTTCTTTTCAATGCGAGAAATGACAACCTACCAAAGGGTAGCTGGAGAGGCTTGAAAATCAAAAGGAATGCCTAAGAATCTAATAATCTCCCTGTGATCAATTTAATTCCATCCAAAGGAGTCAAGATATGGAGGCTTGGAAAGAAAGGATTGGTGATAGAATTGAATTTTTTGCCATTGAATTCTAGAACCAGAAGCCTTATAGAAAATATCCAAACAATGAAGAGCTTGTTGATATTAGTCTCCTGTTCCAAGAGAGTGAGAAAAGAATCATCCACAAAGTGTACGTTCACCAACAAAGAAGAAGAGTTGGAAAGATAAATACCCTTGACTAGCCATTGGGAAATAGCATGGGCAAGTAGATATCTAAAGCCTTCAACAGTAAGAACATAAAGGGTAGTAGCCAAAGAGTAGCCTTGATGAATAGATTTGAAAAGACCAAAGGTTGGAGATTGATGGCTATTAATAGTAATACAAGTTGATGCATCTAAAAAAAACATGCACAAAGTGGAGTCCAAAGCCAAGGGCTTGAAACATAGAAATAACAAAAGGACATTTAATATGATCGTATGCTTTAGAAAAATCAATTTTGATTAAGGCTACAGGCTACATGTTATTAGAACTGACGGGCCCATTCCATACCTTCACCAAACTATAACCTGTGAGTCCAAAAGCTACAAAAAAACTAAAAAAATATTAGTAAAGGGATGTGGGTCCCACTGGACATGCCAAGAATGTACAGTTGTAGTAGGTAAAAGCACAAACCTATGTCACACTTTATAAAGGAATCGACCAACATAAAAAAAATCTCAACTTCGACCACATCAAAGTGGTCTTTATGTTTTGAATTTCAAAATGATGTAAACTAAGAAAATGTAGATATCTTGTTGAAGTTTGTTCTTGTAATTTTTTAGATTTTTTAAAAATTGTTTTGATATTTTTTTTATCAATTTAAGAGTAGATTTTGTAATGCTGAAAATTTGAATAAAAAGTGACGTTCAGTTGACGTCAAGAAACAAATAGAAAAAAATTGCATTTTCTCTTGATATTTTTTTTCCCAAATAGGTGACTTCAATATGTAGGGTATGGAGAAAAAAAATCAAATTTTTGATCTATATTTTTCTCATAATAACGTTTTAAAGTAAAACTTACCCGAATTTGATAGTTTTTTGTTGACGTCAACTATTGTTTAATTTTTTTTTATTTTCAAAAAACAAATTATACCCTTTTGAAGAGGATTCTCTCTTCTAGGGCATCATGTATTTTCCAATTTTTTTTATCATGTTTTACTATTTTTTTTAATTTCAAATCAACCTCTTTTTGAACTTGAACAACCTACTTGCATTATTTTCAAATATTTATATCCTAAAATTACTCAAAATACAATAATATATATATTTTCGGATTTAGCATTGCAAGCTCTACAAAAGGGTATTTTTCCCTTTTTTTTAATATTTTTTATTGCAGAAATATTTAGTAAAAGTTGGAAGTTTCAAAAATTTTGAAAAAATGGTGACTTGGCTGCCAATTAGGATGCCACCTAGATAGATTCGGTAGAATGGGTTTTGGCTGAAACTATCTGAGTGCTTTTTAAAAAAAAAAAAAATTGAATAGACAAAACACCCACGCCCACTATTTTTTTTTGCTTTTAATGTTCATGGATTCGGCTGAAACATACTCGACCGAAAAACACTCGACCGAAACGTTTTTAACTTTTCGGGCCACGTCAGCGCCAAACAAGCGCCATGTGGATTCGGTCGAACGTAACTCGATTGAATGTGACTCGGCCGAATTCTACTCGGCCGAAATTATTTAGATGGCCCAAAGTGTGACACAAGTTTGTACTTCACGTACATCAATTTGTAAACATACAAAAGAATAAACTAAATTAATTCTAACCTATTATATTCACAAACATATGCAACCTCAAGATTAGACTAAAGAAATCTTAAACATGAATAAAAACACACAAGAATTCTTACCCAAAGCCTTCTTGTCACACACAAGTGAGTGTGGTTGTGTCCAATGATTGATTGTGATGAGAATGTGGATGTCAAGCACTCACAAAAATAGAGTAACTTTGCATTCAAGTGAGTTGTGAAAATTTCCTATGGGAGGTCTGATGTATAAATTTTTTGGGGAATGGATGGAGGGCTAGGATTTCCTTAAGAGATTAAGGGCTAAGAATGATTAAGAGAATGGGAGGCATGAGAAGCCTCCAAGTGGCACCATGTGAGTGGTGTCAAATAGGGATCCAAGATTCAAGAAGAATGAAGGTTGGAGATTTGCCTAAGATGGAGTAGATGGTGGGAGATTAAAAAGTAGATAAATTTGGAAGGATTAGAAGATCTTGCCCATTCCCAAAGTACCTAGGATGTATAAATCAAGGCCATACCTTTGACCCACATGTACACATCTGGTACTTGTGCAATATTTACCTTGATTAATCATGTTTTGGAATGTGCAAATGATTATTGAAGCTTAATGATGTGATTTTGACAACTAATGAAAAGTACACAAAAAAGGGAATTAAATAAATATTTTATTTTATTTTATTTTTAGATGGGATGAGATGAGATTAGATAAATAAATATTTGCATTTATTTATCTAAGGTTCAACTATAGAAGAAGGTTAATTAATTGAAAAAATAGTCTGATCTATTCAATTAATGTTTGCATAAATAGTGATGAATAGTAATTTTATTAATTAAATAATAAAAGATTATTTAATTAATTTTGGAAGGAATATTAGATAATTAATCATCTAAATGTTATTTATTTGATTAATTATAGATGAAATAGTAGGCTATGACTTGATTATAGCTAAAATGGTGATGAGATAATTTTAGGTGTCTATAGTATGTATAATAAGAACAAGTGTACTATATAGTAGTGTAACCACTAAGAAAAGTACCAAATGGAAAATATGGTGAGAAAAAAAGGGGTAGGTAGGTTAAGTACATGCACACCCTCCATTGACAATCCATAAAAGGTGACCCAAAACAAAGAAAAATCTTACTTGTGAAAATTTTCTAGGTGTTTTCTACGTCAAGCCTTAGGTAACAAAGAGCCACAAGTGAAGATTCCTAGCTAAGAATTTCAAGACAAGAAAGGAGAAAGAACATTGAAATAATGGTGACTCCACTTCTCATAGATACAACAAACAAATTGCATCTAAAATACAAGAAGTGCCCATCCAAATCTATGCAAGTGGATCCCAAGGGCACTCTCTCAAATGTGCCCACCAACATGATCTACATAGAAGATGAAACTAGGAAATATATACATACAAAAATAATATAAATTAATCACACTAATTTTGAGCTATTGTGCCAAACATTATTGAAACAAAGACAATAGGAATACCTAGACAAGTACATTGAACAAATGGATACACTCAAGCTAGATAAATGGAAGGACTTTCTAGATTTTTGTGCAAATGAGGGTTCGATAAAAATCATCTTTATTAAATAACCCATGATGATTACATGTACTTAGATCAAACCTATCTAGAATTACAAAAGATTCCATCCACACAATAATAGGGTTATGTAATAAAGGTGATCTACTAGCAAAGAAAAAATTGAGATACTAGTAGGTCATAGAACTAACTAAAGCTACACCAAATGGAAGAAACTTGGAAATACAAAGTAATGAAACCTATGATCCAATATGCCATTCTAGGTATTGCCCATAAAATTTACTACAAACTGTGAAGGGTTATCAACAAGCATGGTTGTGCTCACTACCTATTAGATGGTGGTGCAAGTAAAAGAATAAACTTTGTGCAAGGTTCTCTAAGAGTAGTTGATGGAGAATATAACCTACACTAAAGGGAGGAACCACTACCAATTTTGGTATGGTTCCCTAATCATTTTCTTAGCTTTCTATTTCATGAAAATACTTCCTATATTTCTAGGTAAGGTCTGGTCACAAGATACCTTAGTAACCAATCAAATCAATGCACATGTTAAGCACTTCACTAATGCCACCTCCCACAATAAAGTATATTGGGGACTAGAATTCAAAAGATTTTAGTTAGAGATACAATAAAGGGATTGCATCAAATATAATGTGGTCAATAAATATGCAAATGACATAACATTTGTGGTAGATAAAGATCATATCTTCATGGAGGTAGTAGAACCACACGAATCATGGGTACCTTAATTAACCTATGTAATAAGTGATGAAATAGTGCATACAAATTCCAAGGCATTTCATCCCCCAAAGGATCTAAAAATGGAGAGGTTTGAGACATACAAAGAATTTATGGATAAATAGAGAAAGCAAAAGGCTGCAGAACACTTCGAGAAGAATAAGGATAAATTATACAAAAAGTGGGGATTCTTGGAAGATCCCACCCTAACAGAGGTTACAATAATATTTGATTCTCCCACTTTAGTGGAAGTAGGGCCATCATAGGTGCAACACTTTGGATTCCTAAAAACTAAATCTCCTAGAGTTGAGATAAGGGATTCCCAAATGCACAAGGCACTAGGATTTTAAGAAGAGCTAGAGATGCACTCACTACTAGTTACCATAAGAGGAAAATTATTAGTCTCATCACTACAAATGTAGGCAGAGGCACCAATATCACTGATAAGGGAAGCTATGGATGATTTTTTTCAAAAAGTAGTGAAAAGAAGAAAGGAGAGACCTCCTAACTAAAGAAGAAGAAAAAGGCCCTAAAAGAAAATATACTCTTGCATATGTAGAGGATACAAAGAAGACATGATAGTAGATCTGATAAAAACGGAATAAGAGGGAGGGATAGAGAAACCACCTCCACAAAATAAATCAAAAGGACCTTCATAGAAAGAGGCCACTATACCATGAAATTAAAAATAGATTCCTCTTCCAACAAGGAATGCCACTTTATATTGCACATGTGTATACATGAGTAGGCACAAAAAATAAGAAATTCATTCAGCAGACATTGCTAGATTATATTTCTAGAATAACTCCCACTTTGGCGAAGATAATAGAAGGATTTTTTAAGGAACTAGCTATATAGTTCTAAGAGAGAAATGTGATGAAGTAGTTAATGCAGAAGAAGAAAATAGGAAAGATGTCTAAATGAAATTGTGGTGAATTAACCATTGAATGAAAGGTTAGTTGAACTTTAAAATCAAGAGCTACTATCAAATCATAGAGTGGATACACTCCTATCTCAAGTGGAAGAAGCAAAAGAGAGGGGCAAACAAGAAACTTTGGAGGCTACAAAGAAATCCTATACACCACTATTAGAAGAAGAGGAAGAAATGGTAAAGAAAGAAATATCAAAATAAGAAGAAATAGAACAAGAGCATCTACAAATAAATATCTCCTCACCTAAACATCTACCATCCACTCCTACATCTCCATCACTAGATCTTATGTAAGAAATCAATAATTTCCTTGCACAAAAAAGGTAGCTACAACCTACTCCATCTCCTCTATCTTAACAACTTCCAATCAACAATTTATCTCAAATATCTATGCTACAAAAATTTCAATTGGTAGACATGTTGTAAACCACTACAAGGGAGTATTTATTGAAACAATAGGTGGACATTTTGAATAGTGTTGATAATGTTCTAAATACATTGTAGGCAACATTGCCACATATAATTAGGGATACTTCATCTCCCTTAGGACAAAAGATAAAGAAATTCACCAATGACATGTTGCAACAAATGTAGAATCAAGAAGATGGGATTAAACAAAAAATATTAGCATAAATAAAAAGAAACAAATAGAAGATAAAAGGAAGAAGTGTGCTACCATACACACAAAATTAGAAGTTGAAGGACCAAGAATGTGCAGAACATAGAAGCAAACATAAATGCACTAGATATTAGTTTTGATTATGATGCCAACATCAACAAAGGCCTTGAAAGCATAGTGGAAAAATACTAAACATCAAATAATGCAATCATCAACTACTTATGATGCTATTAAGGATTTAGATAGAAGCTAGAGAGTGTAGATTGAAACTCTCTGCAATCAATATTGAAAGGTACAACGTCAAAGAGAAGGAATAAGGGAACAAATCAAGTAGCTCTGTGAATTAGTTAGCCTTCGGCTTGCACATGTCATAGGTTATCACCAAAGGGTAAATGCACGAAGTTGTGTCCACTTAAGGTGGAAGTTTCAGCCTTAGAAAAAAACCCGAAATCAGGCAAACCAAAACGGGATCCCATTTTTTATGAAATGGGATCCCGTTTTTCTTCAGGATCCCAAGCCAAAAGTGGGATCCCATTTTGTAGAAACTGGATCCCATTTCAGAAAAGGTTTATATTTTAACCTTTCATGCAACAAGATCCCATTTCTACAAAACGAGATCCCATTTCTAGAATGGGATCCTGTTTCTTAAAATTTAAATTTTTGACCCAATTTTTTCTATAGGTTCTTGGGTCGAAAAAAAAGCTTGGGAACCCGACTCTTGGCTTTGGACCTAGTTTGACCTGCAAGTTGAAGGTCCTGTCAATGTCACAAGAAAATAGTGAATTTGGGCATATATCTGAAGACTTTTCTTGTAGAATTTTTTGACGAAATTAAAACTCATTATAGATGAGACAATGTAGATTCCAAATATGTAATTTTTTTTACAACTGAATTATTTTTTCTATTTTTCAATTGATTTATGATGAAACATGTCAATAAACTTGAATTATCAGGGTTTTTTAGTATTTTAATAACTTTTTATTAAAATAATTTTTAGAAAAAAAAATATTATGAAAAACATACTTTAGACAATTCTTTTCAATTTGAAAAAAAAATTCAAAAATGGATAAGTTTAGGTCACCTTATGCGTGACGTACACGGCGATTTTTTATAACACCAAATATGGCCAACAAAAAATTAACAAAAAAAATATTCAATAAAAAGTTACAAAAATATGCAAAACGTGCTTCAGTGAGTTACAAATCTTTTCCCAAAAGGATTTATAAAAATATGATTATTTAGGTCAAAATATGGATGACGTACACGTGCATGGTATAGTAAAAAAAAGTGACTTTTAAACAGTGGTTTTTAGAAAGGCCTATCGAAAATCAATTTGTATCATCTAGGTATTCAAATAAATTACATATTTGGAAACTAGACTCCGAGTACTATATTTTATGATTAGTGACTTTTTCCAAGATTCCATCTCTAAGTGCTTCAAATTTTAAGGTCAAATGTGACAATTTTTGAAAATCAGGGAAAACACTTCCACTTTTTGGCCAAAAAGTGGAATCAACTTCTTTCACACACCCCAAATACCCTAGAAGATGGAGAGCATACTCCAATAATCATCAATGAATAGATACATTTGTTACAACAAGGAATCATATAATCGGAAAACACATACAAAGTTGAAGGGGATTTAAAAAAACATATTTCCTTGAAAGAAAGATGCCAAATAAAGTTTTGCAATAGTCAAATTTTAAAAAAATTCACATTTTTTTGGTAGATAGAGCTAGGATGTCTTGAGTACAAGACATCATTTCAAAAGGGGGGATGATGTTGGCAAGACAAAGATGACTTTATAGTAAGCTACATCCGCCACAAAGGAGATGTGACATATCTAGCCAACTACTAACACATCCAAAACATATACGATGTACAAGAGACACACTCCTTGAGATACATATACTTAGGTATAATTAAAGGCTCAAAAGATGCAATGTAGAGGATGTGTAATGTAATAGAATGTAGTATATAACATAGAATGAAGGTAATAAAATATATGAGAAGATAAAATATAATATCTAATGTAATAGAATGATGATTTAGCAATATAATGAAAGATAGAGATTAATGTATTGACAGACTTTGTATCAGAGTTGCACACGATGAATATAATATACTGCATGTTAGTTTGGCTCATATCTAATGTGTTATAATGAATGATTTGTAAGTTAATAGATGCATTTTGTCAATTTTACTTATTCTTTCTTTTGACGACCTTTTGTTATTCACTGCATAAGCTTTGATCCTCTTCTTATCCCTAATGTTGGGGTATAAATATAATATTCAAGTAACTTAAGCTCAAACCTATGATTTGTGCCCATTCTTACCAACACTATGCACCTTCTTCCTTTGTGCATGTGTTGTTAATCTATTGTGTTTTTCTTTTCTAAAATTTGTAATGCAAGTTTATGTGTTTTGATGCATTTTTGTTATCAATTTCTTTCTTTTTGACATATTTTTGATGTAGTTTTTATGTTTTTCTAACACTTTTGCAATCAATGACATTTAGTGTAAAGGTACCAAGAGCCATATTTTGTGTTCTTCACCTTGTGGGACCTAACCGACGGTACCGACAAGCCAGGGTGGGTGGGTTTATGCTAGTGGAGGCCCTATTTTATTTCCCAAGTGTCCCAATTGAATCGAGCTATAGGGTATCGGCAAAGTCTCTTAAGAGACCTAAGAGCAAAAATTGACAAACTTTGATGGAGTAGTTCTCACACTTCGTGGCACCTATGAATGATCTGTTTGGACCTACAGCTGGATGTCAGGCCCTTCCACAATAACCTCTCTCAGTTTTGACCAACTCAACATCGCTTGACCATGCCAATGGCGGATGCATTCTTGAAAAATGCCTCAATGACATTTAGTGTAAAGGTGCCAAGAGCCATATTTTGCATTATTCACCCTGTGGGAGCTAACTGACAGTGCCAACAAGTCAGGGTGGGTGGGTTTATACTAGTGGAGGCCCTATTTTGTTCCCCATGTGTCCCAATCAAATCGGGCTATAGTGTACCAACAAAGTCTCTTAAGAGACCTAAGAGAAAAGCATTGCCAGAATTTGACAGAGTAGTCCAGACTTCGTGGCACCTATGAATGATCCATTTGGACCTACAGATGGATGTCAGGCCCCTTAATAATAAACTCTCTTGGTTTTTACCAACTCAAGATCGTTTGACCATGCCAACAACATATGCATTCTTGAAAAATGCCTCAGTGACATTTGGTGTAAAGGTGCCAAGAGCCATATTTTGCGTTCTTCACCTTGTGGGACCTAACCAATGGTGCCAATAGGTCAAGGTGGGTGGGTTTATGTTTGTGGAGGCCCTGCTTCATTCCCCAGGTGTCTTAATCGAATTGGGCTACAATGTATCGACAAAGTCTCTTAAGAGACCTAAGAGCAAAAAATTACCAGACTTTGACAAAGTATTTCTTACACTTCATGTCACCTAAGAATGATCCGTTTGGACCTACGGCTACATGTTAGGACCCTCCACAATAACCTCTCTCGGTTTTAACCAACTCAACATCATTTGACCGTGCCAATGGTGGATGCATTCTTGAAAAATGCCTCAATGACATTTAGTGTAAAGATGCCAAGAGCCATATTTTGCATTCTTCACCGCATGGGACCTAACCGACAACACTAACAACTTAGGGTGGTTTATTTTATGCTAGTGGAGGCCTTGTTTCATTTCCCATGTGTCCCAATCAAATCAGTCTATAGTGTACCGGTAAAGTCTCTTAAGAGACCTAAGAGAAAAACATTGCCAGACTTTGATGGAGTAGTCCTCGGACTTCGTGGCACCTACAAATGATCCATTTGGACCTACGACTGGATGTCAAACCCATCCAAAATAACCTCTCTCGATTTTGACCAACTCAATATCGTTTGACTATGCCAACGACGGATGCATTCTTGAAAAATGCCTTAGTGACATTTAGTGTAAAGGTGCCAAGAGCCATATTTTGCGTTCTTCACCCCATGGGACCTAACTGAGCATGTAAACTAGTCACGGTGGGTGGGTTTATGCTAGTGGAGGCCCTGTTTCATTCCCCAGGTGTCCCAATCGAATCGGACTACAGTGTATCAACAAAGTTTCTTAAGAGACCTAACAGCAAAAAATTGCTAGACTTTGATGGAGTAGTTCTCATACTTCGTGGAACCTACGAATGATTTGTTTGGACCTATAGATAGATGTCAGGATGCTCCACAATAACCTCTCTCAGTTTTGGCCAACTCAACATTGCTGACCATGCCAATGATGGATGCATTCTTGAAAAATGCCTAAGTGACATTTAGTGTAAAGGTGCCAAGAGCCATATTTTGCGTTCTTCACCCTATTGGACTTAACTGATGGCACCGACAGGTCAGGTTAGGTGGGTTTATGCTAGTGGGGGCCCTGTTTCATTCCCCATGTGTCCCAATCAAATCAGGCTACAATGTACCGGTAAAGTCTCTTAAGAGACCTAAGAGTAAAAACTTGCCAGACTTTGATGGAGTAGTCCTCAGACTTCGCGGCACCTACAAATGATTTTTTTGACCTACAGCTAGATGTCAAGCCTCTCCACAATAACCTCACTCAGTTTTGTCCAAATCAACATCATTTGACCATGCCAATAGTGGACACATTCATGAAAAATGCGTCAGTGATATTTAGTGTTGTATACACCTAAAAATGACTCGATTCTATCTAAGTAAATATTCTTAATATTTATTCCCTTCTAATTCTTCTATCAATAAATAAATAATTAAATTTATTTATTTGATTCATATTCTTCCAACAATTAAATAAAATCTTTTATTTAATTCAATTCTTCCCAAACAATTAGATAATTCTTAATTATTTAATTAAATCAAATCATTCTTGCAAATTTGAATAAATCAAATCAAATTTATTTAAATCCTTTCAAATCTCTAAAAATAAAATACAATCAAATATTTTATTTATTCTTCATAAATCATGGACAACAATTAAATAAATCTATTTATTTAATTTGCCTTCTTATCTTCTAAATTAAATAATTCCAATTATTTAATTGTTTCTTCTAATAATATCTTATCTAAATTTAAATAAATCAATTATTTATTTAAGTTGTTTTTTCTTCTAAATTGAGTTATCTCTAAATATAATTCAAGCTTTCTTGCACATGCAATTAAATATTCCTAATATTTAATAAAGCAAAATATCTTCTTATTATCATGCAAATCCCTTCTTGTTTTAAATCACTTAACTGATTATTATATTTTTTTAATTGCTTTAACTCATTCTTCTATTCTTAGCAAATCCTCTCATGCAAAAGAAAGCAAGACACATGTCTTCTTCTTATTCATTGCACATTCCTCAATTGTTCTCAATCGTTGATCTTCTCATTCTCTCTATACCATTGATCTTCATTCTCTCAAGTCTATAAATTGAACCTTATTCCTCCATTTCAATCATCCAAGCTTTAAGTATCGTTACTCTGCAGGAATTTCAGCACGCCTTTGGCACCAATTCCTTCATTGCTTGTGATCACATTCGTTACTACGCACTATTACCATCGTTGCGAAGCTCCTCTTCATTGCAATATTATCACTGCCATTCCCAATTGACATTCTTGAAGCATAGCAAGGAAGTGCACTCTTTAAGGGCCCTATTTCATACATACAAGATCGATTGTGATAGGCAATCAATGGAAGCTTTGAATTAAGGAGGTTTGCTTTGTTGTTCATTGCTTTATTTGATTAAATCTTGTTAGTTCACCATTTCATTGAGTTTTGGGTAACTTGATATTGATTATTATTGTTTATTCATTTGATCCAATTTTCCCTTAACATTTTTGGTGCCCACCGTTGGGCCTAGCCCCAAATTTAACCCAAAAATTGAGTTTTTGTGCTTTAGAAAGCCATACACAGGAGGAAACAATGCATCCGTCACTTCCTAACACACATCTATTACCTGTTATGGCGCATCCATTACTGCAGTGCATATATACTCTGTTACAACACTTTTACCATCTGAAACAGTGCATCTTCTACTTTAGCGCATATACACTGTATTTCAGTGTTTTTTTCCTCTGTTCTAGCACATATGTAATTGCGGTACTGCTATTCACTATTTCTGCGCATTCAGTCTTTGAAGTGGCACATCTACGGTAGGTAGTGATTTTAGGGCTTTCTAGAGGATTTTTGCTAATGCTGATGTCTTTGCAGGAACTCTCTTGATCTATTTTGCAGGCTAGGTACTGGTTTAGATTCGTATAGTTGCACGTGTTAGCTCACACTTCAAATTTCTAACGGGAAAGTAAAATGGATGCTCATGCAAATCTCACATAGTTTAACTAGGAAAGTGGTAATTGAATCATTGCTATCTTGCATATCATTGAATCATTACTATTGCTATCTTTTCAAAGTTATTTCTATCTGGGTAGAACTGAACCATTGCTATCTCGATTGACCATCACTTCAAAGTTAACAACTTGTGCTTCGTGGATAAAATTGAACTCATCATTGCTATCTAGGTAAAACTGAACCATTGCTATCTCGATTGACCATCATTTCAAAGTTAAAAATTTATGCTACGTAGATAAAATTGAACTCATCATTGCTATCTTGGTTAAAATTGGACCATTGCTATCTTGCTAATCACTTCAAAGTTCTGTGCTTGCCCAAGTAGATAGCTCATCTAGTTTTTTTCATTTTAACTAGGGAAAAAGAACCACTGTATACCATGTTTTAGGAATGATACCAGGCCTATGCTCTCCCCTATCTTGGGTGATCAAAATGCCAGACATATTATTTTCGCATGTGTTTTTCCTTTAGAGGAGCCTACTCTTGGATACCGTTCATCCAAGTAGGAATGACCCTAAGTGGTAACAGGCTAGATGCCAAGCCCTTCCAAGACACTATAAATAAATTATGTTTGGAGTGAAAGCTTCAAACAACGAGTGAAGTTGTGTTATACCGACAACCAACCTCCCCCAAAACCCTCCAAGGCTCAACCCTTGCAGGCTGGGAGACTCCATAACGGAGAGTAGTGCTGCCGCATGTATAACCACTCGAATGGTTGCCTTCATTAAACACCTTTGTTCTAGTGGCCAAAAACCCTTGTTATCCATTTGAAGCCTAGGATTTGTACTTATTTTTCTTTTTAGTCCAAAAAGAGTAAAAAATCCACAAAAAAATAAAAAACCATAAAAAATTTTTGTGTTTGCTCTGTCTTCTTGCCATAAATTCATAAAATCAGACCAAAAAGACCTTCTTGCAACCAAAGTACCAAAAACATCAAAAAATTTCCAAAAAATTGGAAAAACACTGAGAAAAGCCAGAGCGGCGCATCCGTCCTCTGTTGCAGTGCATTTGTGCCAACTTGAGGCACATCTGTTCAGACCTACCGTGCTTTTACTGTCTATTACAGTGCATTTGTTGCGACTTACAACGCATTTATCAATTCCTACAGCGCATCTGTTTTGGCGCATGCGTGACAGTGAGCACTTGCACAATTTGTGAGAGAAAAATTTTACCAGTTCTGGGTACCCATTTCAGTCTAGTTTCAGGTTTAGAGATCAGGTCTTACCTAGAAGCCCTTTTTCCATCCATTTCGAGCCAAAATCTCTCTTTTGCTAGTCATCTAATTCACCTTCTATCGAGTCTTTCTAGTCCAAGGTCAAAGTATCCCATATCAAGTCAGCATAGGCCCCTTTTTCGTATCACTTTGGATTCAAGTAACCCTAGTAGGTCACAGAACTTTGCTAGTGGTCTTGGTGCACGACTAGTCCCTACACAGTAAGACAGGTATCGAGTACCCTTACTAGTGGCTACCGTCTTGTATCGGTTGTCTTACTGGGAATCATTGATCAAGAAAGTCCTTTATCCAAATCTTGTCATAAGTATCCCATTCTCAACAATCTCCATTGGCATCTTGCCAAAATCTCTAGTTTCATCCCACCTCATCCCTCGTCACCTTGCATGGTTCTTACTAGATCTCAATACCAAAAGCAACTTGAAATGGCCGAATCATTCAACCACATCGTCACACCTCATGATAGTGATGAGGAGATCTCTAATGAAGATTATCAAGGAAGCCTCCAAAATTAGAAATTCCAACGCTTGTTAGAGAAAGTGCTCCATGATGATCCTCACAAGTACTTCTATTATCTTGCAAATATTGGAATTAAACTCCCCATGGATTTCGATATAAGCACAATCCAAGAAAATGTGGAGAATAATCATGAAGAAAGGGGAAAGAAAGCCATAGACCCAAATGCAGAGGATAAGAATGAAAAAGGAAAGAAATCCATAGAGCCAAACGCTCCTATGGAAGAAATGAGGAAACAACTCGAGGGTCTAAAGCAACAAATGTTAGATCTCAAGACGGGTACAAACACTAAAACCTATTCTTTGGAAGATATTGCACCATACCCCTTTGATAAAAGTTTGAACACGACACCATTTCCCTTTCGACTCGAAGTTCCTAAGTTTGATAAGTACAGAGGGAAAGGGGGCCCTAGAGATCACATTACGGAATTCAACGCAGCATGTATGGAAGTAGCTCACAATGAGACTTACTTAATGAGACTATTCCCTAGATCTTTAGGTAGTCAAGCCATGGAGTGGTTCTCACAGCTCCGACCGGGCATCAAATCTTTTGATGAGTTAGTCAACAAATTCATCATGCACTTCTCTTACAATATTGAACATGAAGTCTCTATGCTCGATCTATACAACACCAAGCAAAAGAGTGGTGAATCATTTGCCACTTTCCTACAACGGTGGAGACAACTAGCAAGTAAGTGCTCATATGATGTACAGAGAAGCAATTAATGGAGATGTTTGTCCATAACCTCAATACCGATCTTAGCTATCAAATACAAATACAATGCTCTACTTCATTCTCAAAGGTCATAGAAATGGGATTGTTCATCGAAAAAGCTATGATCGCCAAGGGGCAACTCAAGTTATACAAGGACACACCTACCTCAAATTACATGACTGACAAATCAAAATTTTGGGACTAAAAATAAAAATGTCGTCAACGATGGAGTAGTTGATCCCAAGGTGGCAGCTCCCAAGCAACAACCAATATTCACTCTCAAAGGAGAGGCAAGCAATGTTACACCCAATAAAACATTCTCTCGGGAGCCAAGACCATGGCGCAACTCAAATCCAAGTTGAAAGTTCACACCACTAGGTGAGTCCCAAGAGTCCGCATTGAGGAAGCTATTAGCCAACAATGAAATCTCTCTACCGCCAACGAGTGATTACGAACCTCAAATCAAACCTCACTATTAGAAAGACACCGACTATTGTGAGTATCATAGAGGAAGGGGACATACAACCAACAATTGTATCCTTCTCAAACACGTTATTCAAGATGTGCTTGATCAAAATCAAGGAGGAAACCAACAACATACCTCCAATGAGACACATGTTGCTTACAGAGATCCACTTCTCAATCATGACAGGCCATACAACAATAATAACAATAGTAGCAACAACAATGGCAACAACAACAACGGTAACAACAACAACAACCGCAACAGGCAAAATCAGAATAGTGGGAATAATAATGCCAACTACGCAAGTGTGCCATTTGACTATACCATCAATTGCATATCGGAGCATGTCCCACAGATCAATGTGGTCATGCTAAACCAACAATCATAGCCTAACTGAAATAATTGCAGTATCATTACCTGCAGTAGTAAAGTCACGTTGAATACCTTCCCTCCAAGGTTGTCACCTTCTCAGTCCAATCCCCATCAGTATAGCATCATAGACGAACTTCGGAAGACTTTGGCCCACATTTCTTTCTTAGAGTTGTTGTGTCTATCTCCTTCCCATAAGGAGATTCTCAATAAAGCCTTAGTGGAAACTATAGTCCCCACTAACTTGGCCCAAGAGAAATTTTAGGCCATGGTAGGTAATCTGACCTCTTCAAGTACCATATCATTTACCGAGCAAGATGACCTCTCAATATCTTAACCTCATAACACCCCTCTACATATCTTCGCCTTCATCCATAAGCACCACCTCAAGAGGGTTCTCATTGACGAGGGAGCTAGTTTAAATATTTGCACATTAAATCTAGTCCTTACATTGGGGTTCTCTGAGGATGCAGTTGATCCAAGAAAGAAGATAACTATCAAAGCCTATGATGAAGAGGAGAGAACTACAAAAGGAACAATGGTTTTGCCCATACAAGTGGGACCAATCATAAAAGATGTGTGCCAAGTCCTAGATAGGGAGATTGCTTATAATATTCTGCTAGGTAGACCATGGATTCATGCCATGAAAGCTATTCCCTCTACTTATCACCAATGCATAAAATTCTTGCATGATGGCAATCAAGTCACCACCCAAGGCGACCCTGACCCTTTCTAGCATTGCAACTCTTTCCTTTCCAAACCTGATTGCATCATACTGAACAATAGAGCCTCTACATCCCCTATCCCACAGCTTGATTCTACCTCTGAAGTTTCCTCATCAAGGCCCAAAGAGCAAAAAATTACCATCAAAGAAAAAGGAGTTGGGGAATACTCCATAGAGCACAGCCTCAATCTAGCCAAGATACCTTTATCTCCTAGATCCTTTGGTCAACCTAAGCATTTTCCAAAGCCAACTACTCCTCCTATACCTCCCATAGCTCCCTTTGTAAAATGGGGGACCTTATCAGATGAAATAGAGGAAAGAGATGTCCTATAATGGCTTTATACTAAAGAAGAAGAGAACATACAACAACAACCACCTAGGCTCCCAACATAAATCTATGGGCGAGAGCCTAAGAAGAGAAGGAATCATAGAACCCATTCAACCTTCTTCATCCTCATCGACTAGAAATACAAAAGGTCTAGGATATAAGGAGAAGGGCAAAGCTAAAGAAAATGCTTGTCTAGTGGAAATGATCCATACGCTTCAAGTGGATATTGACATAGATTCCAATGAATATGAGTGGGATGAACTGACAGAGCATTCCTATTACGACAAAGAGGTTGATACCATTCAAACTTATAGCCCCTACCGTGAGGGACAAATGCTACCGAATAGGCCATTAGAGTCTGATTTGCCTATCTCTGAGAATACAACTTTAGAGGAAGGTTCAAGTTCTATCGTAGTAAACAACTTGGAGGAAAGTACCATCCCGAACACTCCCCCTCCCAATACTCCTAGTATATCCATTCAAACTATCAATGAATCAGATCTATCCTCCGACTCCCTCCCCCTTATGCATCCTGAGCTTATTGACTAGGATCTACAAGGAACTCCTCAACTAGATATGTTCCAAAATGATGATGCTTATATTGACTACATGGAACTTAGGGACCACCTACCTAAAGGGGATCATAAAGCTAGTTTCGCTATTGAACTTAATACTGTGGCTTATTTCGAAGAGGGTGCCAAGCCTTCCAGTCACAAAAATATCAAAATAAAAACTAGATCTAACGGTGAAAACTGCTCTACGACAGTGTTAAATCCCAAAACAGTAAAAAGAAAGGACGCATTTGAAGGTGAAAACCCAACCGTGGCACCTGACGATGGAAGGCTTGACACTCTCCCCAATGACATGCACCAGGAGAAGTCTCAGAGTATGGTGGAACCCACAGAGCCAGTTAACATTGGAACAGAGGAACAGCCTAAGATCATTCACTTTGCTAAGTCTCTAACCCCACCAGAGAAAACCAAGTTTGTACCATTCTTCAAGAGAAAACAAGTCAACTTTGCTTGGTCATATGTAGATATGCCGAGTTTAGATCCAGATCTGATTCTACACCATCTTCCATTAGATCTAGGAGTGAAACCAGTGAAACAGAAGCTTAGAAAGATGCATCAACACATAGCACTGCTTATAAAAGAACTCAAGAAATTACTAGATGTAGGGTTAATCAAAGCTATAGACTATCCGGAGTGGGTCTCCAACATAGTGCCAGTGTCCAAACCAGATGGTTGAGTCAGACTATGCAATGATTTTAGAGATCTAAACAAAGCTTGCCACAAGGATGATTTTTCATTGCCAAATATAGATATCATAGTCGACTTAACAACAAAGCATACCATGTTATCTCTCATGGATGGCTTCTCAGGATATAATCAAATCAAGATAGCACCGGAAGACCAAAATAAGATAGCCTTTACTTGTCTATGGGGCACTTTCTGTTGGAATGTCATGCCATTTGGGCTAAAGAACGTAGGAGCCACATATCAACGTGCTATGACCACTATATTTCATGATATGATGCACGTCACCATGGAAGATTATGTAGATGATATCCTAGCAAAGTCACTCACAAGAGAATCACACCTAGATGTGTTAGAGAAAATCTTTCAGAGATTAGAGCAATTCAAGGTCAGGTTGAACCCAAAGAAGTGTGTGTTTGGAGTCACCTCAGGCAAACTCCTACTTTTTATTGTATCAGCAAATGGAATAGAGGTGGACCCCACCAAAGTCAAGGCTATTATGGACATGCCACCACCCAAGACTCTTACTCAACTAAGATCTCTACAAGGCAAGCTACAAGCAATCCATAGATTCATATCACAACTAGCAAACAAGTGTCAACCATTCAGTCATCTCCTGCACAAGAACATTCCATTTAGATGGAATGAGAAGTATGAAGAGGCATTCAACAATCTAAAAGAATATCTTATGCATCCACCCATTCTCATGCCTCCTATCCAAGGGAAACCATTGATACTCTACATATCTGCTACACCTACAGCTCTTGGGGTTCTTCTAGCACAACAAGATTATGAGAATAAGGAAAGAGTCGTCTACTATATCAGACACACATTGGTGGGCTATGAGTTGTAATACTCTCAGATAGAAAGATCATGTCTTGCAGTAGTTTTTGCTTCCCAAAAACTTTGACATTATATGCTTGCACATCCAGTCAAACTCATTGCAAAGATAGATCCACTGAAGTACCTACTAAGCAAAGCAGCTCTAACTTTTTGCCTAGCCAAATGGGTAATGCTCCTAAGTGAATACGACATTAAGTATGTAGACAGAAAAGCTATCAAGTGACAAGTCATTGCTAACCAGCTAGCGGATGCATCACTATAGGACACCACACCAATGCAATTTGAGTTTCTGGATGAATATTTATTCAATGTCTCAACACATTCCTGGAAACTATACTTTGATGGGTCCTACACAAACCATGGATCGGGGGCAGGAATCTTGTTTGTAACTCCTCATGGCGACACCATACCGAAGTCTTACCATTTGTTATTTCCATGCACCAATAACATAGCAGAATATGAAGCCTTAGTCATTGGCCTCAAGATGGCAACAGATTGGAAAATCAAAGAGCTACATGTCTATGGTGATTCTCAACTAGTGATAAATTAGGTCAATGACGATTACCAAACCAAAGATGAAAAGCTTGTCCCATACAAGCAGATGGTAGATGACTTTAAGGAATACTTTGTGATTATATCTTTTGAGTAGATACCTCACATTGAGAATAAAGCAGTAGATGCCATGGCGACCATCACCTCTCTTTTCGAGATACCAGAGAATGAGACACGGTACGAGTTCTTAGTCGAAACAATTTGGCAACCAGCTTATGATCTTCCTGAGACCCATTCCATATGCCTTTTAGTTGGATCCAATTCACCTTGGTATGGTAAGGTTTACACTTACCTCAAGGACAACACCCTCCCACTTGACTTATCTTCAAACCAATGACGAACCTTTATACGCCAAACCTCTCGCTATACCATTATTTTTGACACCCTATACCGACATGGTCTAGATGGTACTTTACTCCATTATTTAGAATGAGAAGAATCCATAACTGCCTTACAAGATGTACACGAAGGGATTTGCAGGACACACTCTAGCAGTCCTTCCTTAGCTAAGAAACTCATGCGTTTGGGTTATTACTAGCCGAACATGGAAACAGATTCATACCAGTTTGTGAAGAAGTGCAAGCAGTGCCAAATACATGGGAACCTGATACATGCACTAGCACAAGAGTTGAGACCTTTAATGACACCTTGGCCCTTTTGCCAATGGGGACTTGACCTTGTAGGAAAGATCCATCCACCCTCATCCAACGGCCATAAATTCATCATAACTGCCACTGAGTACTTTACCAAGTGGATTGAAGTCATCCCCTCACCACCATCATAGGTAAACAAATCTCCTCATTCATCCTGAATTACCTCATCTACAGATACAGAATTCTCTCATCCATTATCACAAATAATGGAAGACCCTTCAAAAACTAGGATGTCCAAGAACTCTGTGACCAATTCAAAATCCAACATCGTTTCTCCACACCCTATTACCCCCAAGGCAACGGTCAAGCTAAAGCATCCAATAAGACCATCTTGAAACTCCTCAAGAAGATAGTCTACGATGCTGGCCATGATTGGCACATCCAACTCAATCCCACTCTGTGGGCCCACAGAACTAGTATACGTACTCCCATAGGTGCTACCCCTTACACCCTTGTCTATGGCTTAGAAGCTATCCTCCCTATTGAGGTCAAGTTACCATCCCTTAGGGTGTCGTTAAAAGGTCTCATATTAGATGAAGAATATAGAGTTTCTAGATTACAAGAACTAGAGTTGCCAGAGGAAAGGAGACAGAAAGCCTTTGACCATCTCAAAGCATATCAACAGATGATGTCACGAAGCTATAACCATAGAGTTCATCCATGAATCTTTAAGGTTGGAGATCTAGTACTTAAGGAGAATCCCCGAAATCAACAGGATAGTGAAAAGAAAGGTAAGTTCGAACCCAATTGGCTGGGGCCTTATGTGATCGTAGCTGCATATGGATCAGGGGCATATCAGTTAGCAACATTCAAGGGTGAGCTGTTAGATGACCCAATCAACAACATGCATCTTTGTTAGTTCTATACCTAGGAGAACCCCAATGTAAGTGGGGCATAAAATACAAAAAAATCAAAAAATCAAAAAATTAGAAAAAAATACAAAAAAATTGTCCTTTGGTGAAAACCTGGCAAACAGGTGCCTTGGATAGGTATCATTATGAAAACCTGGCAAATAGGTGTCATGTTTACTTTCTAGCTTTTCATGCAAATAAAAGAAAGTGGTGAAAACTTGGCAAACATGCATTACTTGTGATAAACCACTTCCTCCATCTTTGGGAAACCAGTCACCTTGTGTCCATTCTTCTTCGTGTCCTATTCGACCCATATCTGTTCCATAATAAAAACCTAATGATAGCCTATCATGGCTTGATACTCTATCTCTTTGTTGCCTTGTCAACCAAGGTTTTATCCCATATCCTATCCATAGTGTCAGCCTAGTTTAGTGTCTCTCGTTGGTCTCCATGGTCCAAGTCCATGAACTATGTTGCCTCTGCGTTGTCACATAGGCAAGGCCATTTCTCAAATGTGCCCCCGAGGCTGCCACAGTCCCATCTGTCCTATTTCTTGATGTCTTTTCTTGTAGTCCATCCATGGTCCATTAGGGTTTACCCTGAACTACGTTGCCTCTGCGTCGTCACGTAGGCAAGGCCATTTAGCAATGAACCCCCGAGGCACTAGGTTAGTCCCTTAGAGTCTGTCTCACCAATAAGGATTGTGAAAACTTCTCACCAGGGAAGCAAGTACATGCAAAGCCCGCTTTCAAGCAGAAATCTTGACGCAAAACGCTAACCTATCCAAAGCAAAGCAAAAAAACTCCTAAGGCCTTCTAAATGATTTTACCAAAATTATGGCAAGAAATAAACACATCTAAATGCAAAAATGTTTTGTGGATTTGAAACATGGTTAAAATACAGAGTCTTGATTTTTGCTAGCATGCCTTTCTATGCTACTCAAGGATGCCAAAAGCTAGAGATGCTATGATGGGGGCATGATTATTTTCTTTTTTTGTTGATTGTGGATTAAACTTTAGTAATGTGAAACCTTGTCTAAAGACATGATCGGTGAAAGATCATCGAGGACATCAAAGGTCTAACATGAACGGGGGCAATCCTTGACTGTTGATATGCAAGAAATACTCAAGTCATCTTAGTTCAATTATACCTAGATGCTTGTATTAACTTGCTAAATCAAAATCCATGTAAGCAATACTCAGGTCATCTCGATTCAATTATACCTAGATGCTTGTATTAACTTACAACATTTCAAAAAAGTACCAAAAAAATCACCCAATGATGAAATAGGCACTTCAAAATACTTGCACCGTCAAGATGTCAAATGCAAAAGCATCCATCATACATCCATCCACACATCCATGCATCAATATCCCATTTAATAAAAGATCCAATCAATGCAGAGTAACAATACAAATTAAAGCTTGTGAGTCTTTCTATCGCGTCATTCTCTCACTCAATCTTCTATCTACCATTCCATATCATCTCTGTGTCGATAGAGTACATTTGGACATCACAAAAATAGAGCATATAGGAGCATATCATATCATATGAAATAGTCATTTACATGATTAAATCAGTTGCATACATAGTAAGTGCATCAGGTCATCCATATATAGTTTGTTGTAATCATCACATAGTGTCAAAACAAAAAAAATCAAAAACATAGATAAGTGCATCACATAAAATACATAATCATATAGATACCATTTACATTCACACACATTAGAGACATATCAAGTAAAGCATCCAAAGTCTACATTAAGTCATATAGCATCACATAGCATCATATAAAAATCTACATTAGACAAACATTGCATAACATCAAGTAAACATCTAAGTCTGCATTAGATAAACATGTGCATCGCATCATACAAATAGAAATTCATCATAGCTCATATATATAGAGAGCATCAAAATAGCTGCATCATCATATAAATATCATAAAAACATGTCCAAATGTACAATATCAAAGTATATGTCTCTGAATCAATGTCATATACAAAAAGTACATCCCAATGGATGGTGATACATGTCTCAAAATGCCAAAAAGTATGTAAGATCCCAAGTCTGCTAGTCTCTGCTATCCCTGTTGCTGTGGACCACTGCTACCAGCAGTGTCTCCTCCTCCACCTCTCCTGGCCTTAGACTGCTGTGGGCCCATCACGGAGGCTTCTGACCTCGATCCACCTACTCTCCAGGAGGCCATGGACTGGCTTCTATAGCTGGGAGCCCTCTGACTAACAGGCACATCACCATGATATAAACCTCAGTAGTACTATGTCTGAGCTTGCACTCTAGCAAGCTCACCCTACACCTGCGCTAACTACCCTCGCACCTGCACCAACTCTGTTTGGGCCTGCCCTAACTGTGTCTATACCTGCGCTAGCTGTGCCTGTTCCTGGTGCACTTGCCCAACCAGGAAGCTGCTCGTCACATCTATCCCCAAGGCTGCCACTGCGGTATCCCACTCTACTTGGATAACTCGTATCTGTGCATCTGCCATATCTCTCTCTAGTCAACCCTACAATGACCTCTACGTCCATCTCCCGCCGGGCATCAGCCCTCCTGAGCTATGCCCGCAGCTGTCTGACCTCTCCCCTCAAGGTAGCTATGGCTCTCTCCTGAGCATCTACCTGTGCTGGACCCTATTGTGCATGTGCCTCTCCCTATCCCTGTGGCTGAGGTCCCTGCTGCTGTCCCACCTACCGAGGTGGCAGAATCTGTGCCTGTTGTGGTACCTTCTATACAACCTGTGGTGGCACTGCTTGCTCAGCATGCGACGGTCCATCCCCGCCTCTCCTCCTCTATCTGGGTCGACCTCCATCGTCTCCCCCATCTCTGTCACCCCCTCATCCTCCTCTCCCCCTCATCCTCCTCCTCCAGCCAACCTGACCCTCGTCATCTGAGTCCGCCTCATCTATCTAAGGCACCAACACCCCAGGCCCTGAGTATCTCAAAAATGGGTGTGCAGTGAACCAATCCTCATAGTCCCGTGTCACCCTGACATCTGCAATCCCCCTCCTCATGTCCCAGGCGACATATGGTGTCTACCAAAACTTTGCCAGTGCCTCCTCATAAGATGCCATCGGTCCCCATCTGAGCCTCTCAGCGTGAGTCCTAGCAAATCGAGCATGCCCCTTTGGCATGCCCTGCCTCCTCCCAAACTATCTGTGTACCCATCTGACTATCTTCCTCTCTAGGATAAATCATGTCTGTCCTATCAACCACCGCGACTGATAGCAGTAAGGTAGCTCATCTACCTCATCCTTCCATGGCTCACAGTCTAGATATGGCCGCCACTCAGCCACATCTACTCCATCCAAAGCATGTCACCAGTACTCGAGCTTCCCCAGCCTATGCTGGGAAATCACTCCTGTGTAGCCATAGCTATATGGCTCTCCTCTCTGTCTGTCAAACACATGGATCGGTCTCATGATCGCTATGTGCTCTCATAGCTAAAACTATAGCAACGACATGCTTGCAGATAGGCTCGTACTCCTATGATATACCACCTGATGCATATCGTGGTATAGGTGCACAAGTACACAGACACCCCAAGCGTACCGAGTGCCCTCTGTAATCATCCACTCCATGATTCAACCCCATCCAATGGGGAACCCATGTGATCTCCTGTCGGGGCATACCACACCTCCGATCAATCCTGCTACTATACCTGGGAAGTATTCATAATAGTTATATATATCCTGCCAAGGGATGACCTGCCCGACCAACTCGAGGTCATCGAATACTCGCTTGCACTTGGCAAGTCTTGCATCTCTCTGTGGATCATACTCCACCATCTCACCCTGAATAGGCAAATGGAGGACATGTATAGGATCTTGTAAACATAATCAAGTCCCATCGCGCCTAGCACCTCTCTATCTATCTCTGTCAGCATGTATCTCTGCAACATAGGCATAGGGAACCGCTCCCTAGATTGAAGCGTATCTCATATATCCTCCTGCAAGCATGCAAAGCAAGGTGTCAACCTAAAGCTGCAAGTACCATACTCAACATATCTATAGAAAGATATCAACTAACTTAGCATTTCAAATTGATCAAAACAGCACACTACATCTCTTGACTAGATTCCTGAAATCTTGGAGATAGCTTATCGATTGACGCGTCAAACAAGATGCCACTCGAGTCAATTTCACTAAGTAATTTGCTTATCTATATAATATGCGTCATTTCTTAATGAAAGCGCCATTTCTTGACCCATGCGCCACTTCTAGCAAAAGCGCTGCAAGAACCTATGCATGCATTGTCCTATGCTATATATGCGCTGCCCCAACGTATGCGTTGCTACATACCGTAAAAGCACTGCAAAATAATGTATGCACCGTCCTATATCATGCATGTGCCACATAATTACCTATGCATAGTTTCGCATGGCATATGCACCACTCTGCATTTCGGCACATCTGTCTAACCTATTTTTCCCCTAGCATTTATGACATTCAAACTCGACCCTAGGGAAAAATTTTTGAGGTACATACCGAGGGTCCTGCCTCTGCTGGCTGGTCGAATTGACGGATGCGCTCCAATCGGTGCTCCTTGCATGGAATGTCCATCCTCGTGCTCACTTCTCTATGCTCTATGCTGCTCTAAGCTCTCCAAAGCAAATCAAACCAAGACAAGTGTGCAAATGAATTGTCTTGTGGACCCAGCTCTTATTTATAGCATGTAAACCCTAATCTAGCTAGGTGGTGACTACGACTATTTCCCGCACCTGTTTCTTCCAGTTTTCTTCCCGTTTCTCTGAAACGAGTCCTATTTTCTTCAAACCTAACCTAGTTTCCCTTTGTCTTCGTGAGATTGTCCATCTCACGTCATTCTGCCTTCTTCTTGTCCAATCTCCCGAGGGGGCATCCTATCGTCATAACTTGTACTAGGGGCAAACTGGGGCATGTATCATTGTCAGACTATCTATTCTTTGAAGCAATGCCGTAAACTGCATTGCATCAAAGAGGGACAAAATGTATACGCCTAAAAATGACATGATTCGGTCTAAGTAAATATTCTTAATAGTTATTCCCTTCTAAGTCTTCTATCAATAAATAAATAATTAAATTTATTTATTTGATTCATATTCTTCCAACAATTAAATAAAATCCTTTATTTAATTGAATTCTTCCTAAACAATTAAATAATTCTCAATTATTTAATTAAATCAAATCATTCTTCCAAATTTGAATAAATCAAATCAAATTTATTTAAATCCTTTCAAATCTCCAAAAATAAAATACAATCAAATATTTTATTTATTCTTCCTAAATCATGCACAACAATTAAATAAATATATTTATTTAATTTGCTTTCTTATCTTCTAAATTAAATAATTCCAATTATTTAATTGTTTCTTCCAATAATATCTTCTCTAATTTAAATAAATCAATTATTTATTTAAATTGTTTTTTCTTCTAAATTGAGTTATCTCTAAATATAATTCAAGCTTTCTTACACATGCAATTAAATATGCCTAATATTTAATAAAGTAAAATATCTTCTTATTCTCATGCAAATCCCTTCTTCTTGTTTTAAATCACTTAACTGATTATTATATTCTTTCAATTACTTTAACTCATTCTTGTATTCTTAGCAAATCCTCTCATGCAAAAGAAAGCAAGACACGTCTTCTTTTAATTTGTTGCACGTTCCTCAACTGTTCTCAATCATTGATCTTCTCATTCTCTCTATACCGTTGATCTTCATTCTCTCAAGTATAAATTGAACCTTATTCCTCTATTTCAATCATCCAAGCTTTAAGTATCATTACTCTGCAGGAATTTTAGGGTGCCTTTGGCACCAATTCCTTCATTGCTTGTGATCACATTCGTTACTACACACTATTACCATCGTTGTGAATCTCTTCTTCATTGTGATATTATCACTGCCATTCCTAATTGACATTCTTGAAGCATAGCAAGGAAGTGCACTTTTTGAGGGCCCTATTTCATACATACAAGATCGATTGTGATAGGCAATCAATGGAAGCTTCGAATTAAGGAGGTTTGCTTTGTTGTTCATTGCTTTATTTGATTAAATCTTGTTAGTTCACCATTTCATTGAGTTTTGGGTAACTTGATATTGATTATTATTGTTTATTCAATTGATCCAATTTTTCCTTAACAAGTGTAAAGGTGCCAAGAGTAATATTTTACGTTCTTCACCTCGTGGGACCTAATTGATGGTGCCGATAGGTCAGGGTGGGTGGGTTTATTCTAGTGGATGCCTTGTTTCGTTCCCTAGGTGTCCCAATTGAATCAGGCTACAATGTATCGACAAAGTCTCTTAAGAGAACTAAGAGCAAAAAATTGCCAGACTTTGACGGAGTAGTTTTCACACTTCATGGAACCTATGAATGATCTATTTTGACCTACAATTAGATGGCAGGCCCCTCCATAATAACCTCTCTAGGTTTCGACCAACTCAACATCATTTGACCGTGCCAACGACGGATGCATTCTTGAAAATTACCTCAATGACATTTAGTGTAAAGGTGCCAAGAGCCATATTTTACATTATTCACCCCATGGGACCTAACCGATGACACCGATAGGTCAAGGTGGGTGGGTTTATGCTAGTGGAGGCCCTATTTCGTTCCCCATGTTGTTGTGATGTTTGTCATTGATGTTAAAGCTAGATTGACTTGATTTAATATGCACATCATCAGGAGAAGGTATTGTTGTGATGTTTGTCATTGATGTCAAAGTTGGATTGAGTTGATTTGAGATGCACATTATTAGGAGAAGGTATTGGTAGAATTGAGTGAGTTGGTGAGTTGTCTTCATTGTTTGACAGAGTGTGTTATGGTGTGGTGTTTTTGCTTCATGTTTTAGGAGTTTACCAGATCGGGATGTTTATGATGTTCATGTTTCAGGAGTTTACAAGATTAGGATGTTCATGTTGGTTATGCTTTAATCAGTATCACCATGTTTCAAGTGAGTTAACCATACTTCAAATGAGTTCATGTTTCAGATGGTGGTTAAGTTGTTTGGTTGTATGTTATTAGTTGATACCATGGTTCAGCGTTGGTTCAGTGTGGTTCAGTGTTCATGACCATGGTTTTGTCTTGTAAAGTAGTGAAATGAATTAGTGGCAGTGATTGAAAGCAAGTTTTTGTCTTGTGGCTTCAAGACAGTTGCTTTATAGGTTTTTGTCTAACTTGAAGGTCTCAAAACTCCATCATCTTGCAATGAGGAAAACAAGACTGAGTTCCCTTCTCATTAAGGTTTCATGATGATACATTTGCAATATGAAGACATCTTTATAGAGTCAAGCTCACCTTTATTCCATTGGATGCAATCTAGGATTTGTTGCATATATTTTTGATGACCTAAATCCCTAAAACCCTTAAGGTTTGTCTAAGGTTTACCCATATGGCTTTTTTTTGTTATAACTTTATTTTTTGATGTTGACCAGGTATCATAGGTCATGGTTCACTTAAGTGAACACTTAAGGGGGTCAAGTTCGTTGGTTGATCGGCCCCATCAGTTAGAGTTACTAGGATCCTCCATTACATCTTCTAAATTGGGTAGCAAGAACAGATCTATGACTCAAGTAAAGGCACGAATGATGATATCGATGAATCATGTTTAAATTACATTCAAACTTCAACATCTCAGTATGCTTAATTTTGATGGGAAGATTCTTGAATGCAACCCTTGTTGAAATGCACAAGACAATTGAGAGGGGGGTGAATCAGTCGTCACCAAAAACTTAACCTTTTATGAACATTAACACATCAATCACTTATTCACTGTTATTCAAATTTAATCATGAAAGCATGAAATCAAAAACTCAACACAATAACACATTCAACACATGAGACATAAGAATTTTACGTGGAAAACCCTATAAGGGAAAAACCATGGTGGGTGTTAGCCCAAAAAATAATATGTTATAGCAATATCAAAAATTAGAGGCTCATTGCCTTAGGGCTCACTGCCCAAAATGCTCACTGCAAGAGATAAGACTCACTACCAAAAGATGAGGGTCACTGCCAAGAAAGGCTCACTGCCAAAAGATTGTGAACTAAGATAATAGCATCTACATTATGCCAAGGTTCAGTTCCATTAAAGCACAATCAAACTCCTCTGCTCTGCTATGCTTCTTTACTTCACATTTATCTTCACATCTTCGCACCCAGACCTCCTTTTCTCAACTACATTACATGTTCTTATACAACTCATCAACCTTCGAATGAACATCAAGGTCGCCATTACATTCATCAACCTTTGGAACAATCTCTAAGATTGACATTACAAACATACATAGAAATAAGTTTGGACCTAAATAAAATTAACTAAGGAAAAGATGTATGTGAATCACATTATGCCTTAGCTAGGACTCAAATGCAATCTTCCATGCTACAACATGCTACTACAATCTTCAATGCATCTCTGCAATTAGTGAAAACAACCAAGTCGGCCAAGTCTGGGGTTATCATCGAGAACACTTTGAATGCACGCTTCCTCGATCACATTCATAACAAGTGGACCTTATATAATGCTTTAAGACAATATTGACACATCATGAACAACATAAATTCACTCGAGATCTGACAAATCCATCCGCAACAGATCTCACTTGGAGATATTTGAAGACAACAAATAACTCAACAACTTTCACCTGAAGTATAACAACACAAACTTTGTCTTCTAGAGCACCAAATCACAAATCCTTTGGAATGATGAGAGATAAGGACTTTATAATCTTAAGTCCAAAACTGCAAGGCTAAATTCCAATCTACGGAGAAACGCAGAGCACAACACTTTCTCCCTATCACTTTGCACACATTACAAGACACAGTCTTCAAATTGGTGAATAGATCTTTTGCTGCATAGGGTTTCAGACCACCATACTTAGGATTTAGTATCTTCAAACACTTCTCTAAATCATATCCCAATCTCACACTCTAGTTTTCAATGCTGAGGAAATGCGGAGCAAAACACTGCACTATTCTGGGAGACAGAACAATCAAACACTTTTTCAAACTCATCCAAATAACTTCCTTAGATTCTGAACTTAGGTGTTGACATCAATGACAACACTTACTACTCATACTTGCAACAATCTCCCCCTTTGTCATTGATGGCAACACATGATGTGAAAAACCATCAAGACACATAATCCTTCTTTACTTTTTTTCTCCCCCTCACTTGATGTTTTCTCTATTTGCAATCTTCTTCTTAGGTTTTTCACATGAAATTCTCTCCCCCTTTGACATCAATGGAAAAGGGTGTTAGGACTTTTACTTCTCTCCTTCTTTAGTTATCAAAGCTCAACTCAGATCTTATTACCACTACACAACTTCCCTTGTCAATTAGCACTACAAAACTTACTGTTCTTTATCGAGAACTCAAATCAGCATCATCTACCTACTTCCCCTGAGAGGTAGCCTCATAATCCTCTGGACCACCAACATATGTGACTCACTCCATGCATTATATCTGGTCTGGTATAGGTTAGATAATGTAGTCCTCCAATCATAGACCTATACATTTTCTTATCAATCTTAGGTGATTTATCATTCTTGCTCATCTTGCAACCAGTTACCATAGGGGTACATACTAGCTTAGAATCCTCCATTCCAACAACTCTTTCATATACTTGGATACTACTACTCTGATCAATCTGAGATTATTCTTTACTCCTCCTTACTTCAACAACCATCTCTGATTACTACCTACACTGCTACACCTTTTTCTTTTACCGATCTGAATACTCCCCCTTAGGAGTACACATCAAACTATGTTAGCTCTTGCTCATATCTGATGCAGAGGCATATGGGATGCAAGGAAGAGGAATCGATTCAACAAGGCTTAACCACACCTATAGGTCCAAAACCAAGTCCTTCATGGAAAAGTGGGAACAGAAAAAAGGAATCTTTGTTTGCCCATGGAAAGGTTGTATTGGGGTACCAAATGACTCATCCCACCTATTGGTTAAGGCAGATCACTCCCAGAACATGCACTTACTTCACAAATCCTCTAAATGGCTTTTATCCCTAGAAAAAGAGAACAATCCTCTTATCTTTCTGCAGAGACCTTCAAATGTCAACCTAAGACATGCATTGGATACCCATTATGCCTCCCCATAGTATACTCCAAGATGGGTATAGGTTACTTTGGAAAATGTGCTCTAAAAATAGACTGGTAATTCTGCTACAAGGGTTCAAACTTAGAAATTTCACTGTGAAATGCCACGAACAGTCATTCATAACTTCCACACAAACAAAAATGAAGCCGATCTCTTCAGTCAGATTGTAGATAACATAGGTATAGACATTTTTTCCAAGTTACATAAAGATCTAATGGTGGAAACAAAAGTTATGGCGTTTTTCCTAAAACGGGTTACCCTAAATCAGGGTTTTGACAGTTTTTACCAAAAATGCAATATCTAACTCAAAACAAAACCAATTTACACGAAATGAAAAGGAAATGGAGGGTGATTGTCTGTACTATCACTTACATACACTTGCACATGCCTATGAGTCTGTACAAATCCGTACAAAGGCTGAAAATAGCAAATTTCTGAAGAAGAATGTAGAAAAACAGTGCTTTTTATTATTCCATTTTCAAATCTTCAATCACCCACAAGTTTACAAAGGTTACAAAGCCTATTTAAAGGTATTACACTCATATCTCTTCAGTTTCCAACTAATTTCTAACTTCCTCCAAGTGAATGACCCTCATGACCTTTCATATTCCATTGTTGCATTGCAACTTTACAATTTTGCAAGGTTTATATTTGTGATACCTTTACATTTTACAAAAATGAACTCAAGACTTGAACCTAAACATATGTGAATTGGTCCAAATGACCTTGTTACAAGGTAGAAACATCAATTTGTCAAGGTGCTCCTACACCATACAACCAACCAACAAATATTTCCAAGTCCCTTGGAAATGTATCAGCAACAAAGTCTTTTTTTGCATTTCCTTTGGCTTTAGCTTCTTCAGCTTTAGTCTTCCAATCTTCACGTCAATAGAAAGGTGACCAACCAACCAACAAATCAAACTATCAACTTTAGAGCTTCTTCAAGCTCCTTCTACTCCCATCAGTGGAGTACTCTTCAGTCTGCAACCTCAAGTGCTTCTTCAGGTATCCATCTCTCTCACTGCTTCATAACAAACCAACTCACCAAACCATTCATCTCACCCAACAGTAGATTCTGGTAATGCACCTACCACTCTCTCCTCAGTGGTTTCTCTATACACCCTTATCCAGCCTAATCTCCATTGGAGAATGGTCATGATAGACCTCATCTTGTTTGCCCACACACACAACCTCAGAAAACATCCTTCTGCAGCTAGATGGACCAAGCACCTACAACCAAACAACTTAACAAACAAAAACAATCGTCACCAACACAATCTTTCCTTCAGTTCTTCACCTTCCTTCTCAGTGATAGGAACAAATACAACATCTCCAACCAGAGCTTTTGCTAGCTCTGATACCAATCTGATGCAGAGGCATATGGGATGCAAGGAAGAGGAATCGATTCAACAAGGCTCAACCACACCTATAGGTCCAAAACCAAGTCCTTCATGGAAAAGTGGGAACAGTAGAAAGGAATCTTTGTTTGCCCATGGAAAGGTTGTATTGGGGTACCAAATGACTCATCCCACCCATTGGTTAAGGCAGATCACTCCCTGAACATGCGCTTACTTCACAAATCCTCTAAATGGCTTTTATCCCTAGAAAAAGAGAACAGTCCTCTTATCTTCTTTCAGATACCTTCAAATGTCAACCTAAGACATGCATTTGATACCCATTATGCCTACCCATAGCATACTCCAAGATGGGTATAGGTTACTTTGGAAAACGTGCTCTAAAAACAGACTGGTAATTCTGCTACAAGGGTTTAAACTCAAAAATTTCACTGTGAAATGCCACGAACAGTCATTCATAACTTCCACCAAAATACAAATTAAGTCGATCCTTTAGTCAAATTGTAGATAACATAGGTATAGACATTTTCCCCAAGTTACATAAAGATCTAACGGTGGAAACAAAAGTTATGGCATTTTTCCTAAAATGGGTTACCCTAAATCAGGGTTTTAATAGTTTTTACCAAAAATGTAATATGTAACTCAAAACAAAACCAATCTGCATGAAATGAAAAGGAAATGGAGGGTGATTGTCTGTACTATCACTTACATACACTTGCACATGCTTATGAGTCCGTACAGATTCGTACAAGGGCTGAAAATAGTAAATTTCTGAAGAAGAATGCATAAAAACAGTGCTTTTATTATTCCATTTTCAAATCTTCAATCACCCACGAGTTTACAAAGGTTACAAAGCCTATTTAAAGGCATTACACTCATATCTCTTCAGTTTCCAACTGATTTCTAACTTCCTCCAACCGAATGACCCTCATGACCTTTCATATTCCATATGTTGCATTGCAACTTTACAATTTTGCAAGGTTTATATTTGTGATACCTTTACATTTTACAAAAATGAACTCAAGACTTGAACCTAAACATATGTGAGTTGGTCCAAATGACCTTGTTACAAGGTAGAAACATCAATTTGTCAAGGTGCTCCTGCACCAATATCTCAGAAGACCTCTAGATTAACATATCTTGTCTTCTCAAAACTTCAGACTTGACTCTACTCAAATCAGGATATGACATCCAACCATGAACTTTCCTTCTTCTTAGGGAACATAGCATTACATCTTTTATTATCTTTCATGACAACTTATGAAAACAATGCATATTAATCAATGAAAACACATATATAGCCAATAATTTCTTTAGGTCAAAACTGATGTGTCTGTAACTTTTCTCTTGCAGGCTTCCCTTATCATCAATTTCTGCTACCAGCTCCCCAAAAACAATGTATTCTTCATCCTTCCATTCAAGAAGATAGTCTTCACATCTATTTGATACACTTTGAAATCTTTGAATGCTGTAAATGCCAAAAACATTCTAATTGCTTCAATTCTTGCCACAGAAGCATAGGTCTCTTCAAAATCTATCCCTTCAACCTAAGAGTATCCTTTGCATACCAATCTTGCCTTATTCCTTGCTACTTCTCCATTCTCATTCATCTTGTTTTTGAAAACCCATTTGATTCCAATCATATTTTTATCAGCAAGTTTAGGAACCAAATCCCAATTTTGATTCTTTTCAATCTGCATTATTTCTTCTCTCATTGCCTTGATCCAAAATTTCTTTTTACATGCTTTAGTAACTGTTAGCCTTTGAAAATAAATAGAGTTGTACCTATTCATTTGCAATTTGTCAATGCACCTTTGCTCTTTTTAGTGTGATGCTTCTGCACAAACCCTAGGGGCCATAGGAATTCTTCCCAGAACTTCTTCAATCTATAATTTCTTCATCTTTTTCTTGAAGACTCATTTGATTCATGTTCATTTGCCTCTGAGTTCATCAAATACTTCCAGTCATCATGAAAACTGCTTTTGTACTAAAAACAAATGTGTTCTGTCAACCTGAACTTCTGTTACTCATTACTCTCAAGCCAATTATCAAGATCAGACAAATTTCTAGATGTATATGTAACCATATGGCAGAACCACAGAGCATTAACTTCAACAGAGGACAAATGTGGACCAAATTACTAGAACACTATAGCTTGATTCTATCAGATAGATACTTGAGCAAAATTCATAACCTGTCTTCTTTCCTAATAAAATCTTCGTGCATAGCAGACTTCTACACAACTCTTCCTTTATACTTTATAAATACAATCTCTAACCCGACTTTGACCTTTGTTACTATACCTTGATCTTGTCTCTATGTTTTGAGGCATCAGCACCAATACTTTGGTAGGGGAGAAAATATTTTCATTAAAGCTTCCCCTAAGCCAAAACACCAAATTCACTTCTTGAAGGAAGTATCTGCACCTGAGTCTAGTGTAAACTCATATCTGACTTCATTTACTTCTTTCTTGACCCAAACCTTGTTCATCTCCTTATTGACTTTTGTCAGATCAATCTTTTCCACTGGTTCCTTCAATTCTTCCTGAGTATCCTTCTTCATGTTCTTACTTCGATAGAATCTTGCAATATGTCCAGGCCTGTTGTAATTGAAACACAGTATTTTTTCGACCATTGTTCCTCCCATTCATTCCTGACTTGCATTGGTTAGCCCTATGCCCAAATTTATTGCATTTATAACAGTAGCCACTGAAGGATTTAACTATTTTATCCTTGCCATAGCCATTTTTCACTTGACTTCTGCACTCATTAGCCCTATGTCCCATGCATAACACCTAACAGAATTCTGACTCACTTTACTTCTGTATATAATAGCTCTATGACCAACTTTATTGCATGTGAAATAGTTACCTTTGAAAGATTGATCATTCCTTCCATAGCCATTTCTTATCTGACTTTTGCATTCATTAGCCTTGTGACCTACTTTATTACAAGTGAAACATTGACAAGGGAATGATGGAACCTTTTGATTCACTTTGCTCCTACATTGAGTAGCCTTATGACCAAACTTATTGCATGAATTACAATAACCATTGAAAGATGGGTACCTTTGAGCATTTGGTTGTCTGACTGTTGATCTTGTTGGTCTATTCCTTTGATTCAGGATTTGTTTGCCTTTGTCCTTCTTGATCTCATCATTCTTTTCTTGTCCTATTTTTGAAATTTCACCTTTCTCAAATCCCAAGCCTTCTTTGTCAACAAGTCTCTTCTGACTAGCAATCATCTCATCAAGTTTTATAGAACTGATCTTAAACTTTCCTTCAAAAATTTTTGTTTTCTTCAAATATGATTTCAGGATCCAAATTTCCTCTTTAAGCTTAGCACATTCTTCTAATTTGTCTTCCACTAATAGATTTAGGTCTTCTTCTACTTTTACTCTTTCTACAACTTTCACTTTCAAATCATTCAAGGTTTCATTTGTTGATATTAGTTGTTCAGTAGCCTCCTTATATTTTTATTTGAGATTCTTGGCTTGCTCTCTTAATTTTCTGATACATTCATCTACTTCTTTGACATTCTCCTTTAAATCTCTAATTTCTTCTTCAGTACTTTCTAGGTCTTCAAGAGCAACCTTCTTGTGTGCCATCCCAGATCTACCTTAAGCTGTTAAGCTTTCTTTATCGAGGAACCCTTTCTATGATACCAATTGTTGAAATGCAAAAGACAACTGAGAGGGGGGGTGAATTAGTTGTCACCAAAAACTTAACCTCTTATGAACATTAACACATCAATCACTTATTCACTGTTATTCATATTTAATCATGAAAGCATGAAATTAGAAACTCAACACAATAACACATTCAACACATGAGACACAAGATTTTTACATAGAAAACCTATAAGGGAAAAACCACAGTGGGTGTTAGCTCACAAAATAATATGTTATAGCAATACTGAAAATTAGAGGCTCACTGCCCAAAATGCTCACTGCAAGAGATAAGATTCACTACCAAAAGATGAGGCTCACTGCCAAGAAGGGCTCACTACCAAAAGATTGTGAACTGAGATAATAGCATCTACATTATGCCAAGGTTTAGTTCCATTGAAGTGCAATCAAACTCCTCTGCTCTGCTCTGCTTCTTTACTTCACACTTATCTTCACATCTTTGCACCCAGACCTATTTTTCGCAACTACATTATATGTTCTTATACAACTCATCAACCATGGAATGAACATCAAGGTCAGCATTACATTCATCAACCGTTGGAATAATTTCCAAGGTCAGCATTACAAACATACATAGAAATAGGTCTAGACCTAAACAAAATTAACTAAGGAAAAGGTGTATGCAAATCACGTTATGCCTTAGCTGGGACTCAAATGCAATCTTCCACGCTACAACACACTACTACAATCTTCAATGCATCTCCACAATTAGTGAAAACAACCAAGTCGGCCAAGTCTGGGGTTATCATCAAGAACACTTTGAATACATGCTTCCTTAATCACTTCATAACAAGAGGACCTTATATAATGCTTTAAAATGATCTTGACACATCCATGAACAATATAAATTCACCTGAGAGTCAACAAATCCATCTGCAACAGATCTCACTTGGAGATATTTGAAGACAACAAATAACTCAACAACTTTCAACTGAAGTATAACAATACAAACTTTGTCTTCCAGAGCACCAAATAACAAAACCTCTAGAATGAAGCTAGATAAGGACTTTATAAGCTTAAGTCCAGAACCACAAGGCTAAATTCCAATCTACGGAGAAATGTGGAGCACAACACTTTCTCCTTGTCACTCTGCACACATTGCCAGACACAGTCTTCAAACTGTTGAATAGATCTTTTACTACACAGTGTTCTGAACCACCATACTCATGAATTAACATCTTCAGACACTTCTCTAAATCATATCCCAATCTTACACTCTGGTCTTCAATGCTGAGAAAATGCGAGCAAAACACTGCACTATCCTAGGAGACAGAATTATCAAACACTTGTTCAAACTCATCCAAATAACTTCCTTAGATTCTGACCTTATGTGTTGACATCAATGACAACACTTACTACTCATACTTGCAACAACCATAACTACCTTAGTGCAGGTTTTCTAATGACCTCGAGGGCCAGGAAATTTGATAAAAGGCTCTGTGTGATGTTTTTTGGTTGGTTGGTTCGAGTTTTGAGATCATATTTTTGATACCTTCAAGACAACATACATTATGCTCACATTTTGAATATGTTTTGGATGTTTTAGTGGGTTTAAACTAGAAGTATCTATGTAATTTTAGTTTGCTTAAGGTCTGATATAGTTGTTTAATTATCAGAGAACTTTGTATGAATGAGAAGTGTACACAAGAGTTATCTACAAAAGAATATTATAAAGATATTGGGGATGATGAGAGCAAACTTGTCATAAGGTTTACATGTATAGACAAGTATTGATGTATTAAGGTTTTTCTTGTATTGACAGAGTTGACTTTAGATATGCATTTGAGAAGACATTAAATTGCAGAAGGATAGTGATTTGTATAGAAATAGAGTGTTCCTCTGAGTTTTCTCTTTCATTCAAATCTGTGATGTAATCATTTTTATCAGTGATACATATCATATTTTCAGTGAGACATTTTTTATTTTCCACTGAGGCTGTGTTAGTGAGACACTAAATGTAAGTAGTGAGGTTTTGTTTTTCCAGTGAGGCTTAATGAAGTGAATTTTCAAGAGTGGTTTTTTATCCCTGTTAGGGTTTTCCACTCATAAATCCTATGTCATGTTTTGTCATGGTTGTTTGTCAATCTACATTTGATAAGTCTTTGTGGTTTGACTTTCTTTTTGTTGCAAGTATGAGGTTAACTAGTGTTGTCATTGATGTCAACATACTCATATTGCATTGATAAGAAGGATTGGATGAGCTGTGTGCTGAGGTTATTGAGGAAATCAGTCTCAATCAGGAACAGTGAAGAACAGTGATGAGAAGAAGGCAAAAGTACTCAATAGGTTGAGGATTAGAGGATGCGGATTAAAGGGTTTGTAGATATGAGTCTTGAGATGTTCCAATTAAGATTTCAAAGGTCCGCATGAAGATATGAAGAAGTTGTGATCAATCAAGTAGAACCAGTTTCGGGAGATGCTCTGGAGTGACAGAGTGTTACAAAAAGGTCCGGTGAGATCCGAAAGTGCATTATCCGATTCTGCAGATTGGAAGGAGTGTTTGGGATGTCCTTGTGATGTGTCATCTCGATTTGTACATAGTTTGGAGGTTCAGAAGCACCTTTTTCAGTATGACAGTGGCGGTAGACTGTGTTCTTGAAGCTCCAGATGAAGAAGAGAAGGGATTCTAATAAGTAGAGGAAGTGCGGATGTACCTGGTCATTCAGGCAAGCCTGTGAAGGTTCTTGGATCATGTTGAGGTTGTGTTGTCAATCTGCATTAGTGTTACAGCCCGGAATTGGAGATATACTTCCAGATGAAGATGTTCTTGTTCAGACTGGCCGACTGGATGAGTTATTCATATTGCAAATGTTCTTGTGGATGAATGCCGACTTGCAAATGATCTTGTGGATGATTGCTGACTTAGATGATTGATCCTAGGTCGATGCCTTGTATAAATAAAGGTTTGTGAATTCATTTCGAAGTGTGTGTGGAGCGGATGAGTGTGGTATAGCGGAAGAGTGAAAGGCAGAGCAGGTGTGTCTCGAGCTTAAATGAAACTAATCCAGACATGGTAAAGATGTCAATCTCCAGTTCAAGTTTGTAATACTTATGATCTTGTAGACAGTGTGTCTCTTATAGGCAGTGTGCCTCCTTGTGAGCAGTGTGCTCAGGTAGTGAGCCCTAATTGGCATGTGCCATCCATTTTTATTATTCTTCTAACAAAGAATAATCCTTGGGTTAATCACCTCGTGGTTTTTCCCTTAACCAAATTTTCCATGTCAAAATCTTGGTGTCTAATGTGTTGATGTTTATCTACTCCGGTGTTTATGCTTTATGCTTTCATGAATGGTTAATTGATATGCTATTAACTAATAAAGAAGAATCAAGTGTTTGAAGTAGAAGCAAGTTTTTGTACAACTGATTCACCCCCCCTCTCAGTTGTGTGCCCTAGATCTAACAATTGGTATCAGAGCCAAGTTCCTTTAAAAGGAGCTTAACCGCTTGAGGAGATCCAGGATGTCGTCATACAAGAAGAATAGTCTGAAGTTTAATGGAACCAACTTCTCTTTGGAAAGGTCGCATGAAATGTCACTTGGAGTGTATGGGAAAAGCATACTTGTCCATGGTCACAAAAGCATATGTACCTCCACAGGGTGGTCCGACAACTCTGAATGAAATCACAGATGCTGAAAACAATTTGCGGACCAAAGAAGCTCTTCTAAGCACATTGACTGACTCAGAACTCTCAAATGTTATTGACCTACCAACTGCATATGAAATCTGGGTTAAACTGGAACTTCTGCATGAAGGAGATGAGTTTGTTAAGAGTGCAAGGTTGCAAAGTCTCAAAGGGAAATTTGAAAGATTGAAGATGAGAGATGATGAAAATATCACTACGTTTATGCCAAGAGTAAATGAGCTGGTGTGTGGAATCAGGAATGCTGGTGGAGTTCTGGATGAAAATGAGATTGTTTGCAAGATTCTCAGATCCCTTCCTACTGCCTACAAAATCAAGGTTGCTACCATTGATGAATTCAAAGCCCATACAACTGTCACAAGAAAGCAATTGGCTAGCAAACTAGCTGCATTTGAAATGACCGAGTTTGGAGATGATCACCCCAAGATTGAATCTGCATTCAAAGCTAGTGTCTATGTGAAAGGCAAACAAAGATTTGATCCGGGAGAGAACTCTTCAAGGAAGCTATCATGGTATGATCAAGAAAGGAAAGACATGGAAGAGGAAGAAGCAGAAACAGCTCAACTTGAAGCCCTCACTGCAAAGAGACTACCAAGAGGATCTGGTAAGTATGAAGGAAAATTACCCTTTAAGTCCTTCAACTACAATAAAATTGGTCATTTTGCTTCAAGATGTCTGGAAAGATCTACAAGGTCAAATTCTAATAGACAAAGGTTCCAAAAGAACTGTTATTATGTTCATGAAGAAGATGATAATGAAGGTGTAACAGATGATGAATCAGAAATAGGAAATAGATCCAGAAATGAATGGGTGTTTATTGCCATCAAGGAAGAAGATCCAATATCCTCTTAATCTATCAATCAAAAGTTTGTAGAAAGAGCTTTGGCTGCCCAAGTTGAAGAAAATGATGATTGGGTTATTGATAGTGGATGCTCTCATCATATGACAGGTGACAAAGACAAGTTCCTAGACTTGGAAAGGTATGAAGGAGGAATGGTAAAGTTTGGTGATAATTCTGCTGGTAGAATCAGAGGTAGGGGAACTATTTATTTTGATGGAAAGAGTAAAACTGGTAATGTACTGTATGTTGAAGGATTGAAGCACAATCTTCTCAGTGTTGGTCAGTTGGTGGACAAAGGTTATGATCTCCGGTTCAAGAATGGAAGATGCAGGATCTTTGAAAGCTCCAGAACTGAGATTGCATCTGGTACTCAAACAAAATGTAACATCTTCCATCTAGTTGGTTCTAATAAAAGTTGTTTGTTTGTTCAAGTTGATCAGAGTTGGTTATGGCATAGAAGGATGTGTCATGTAAATTTTGATAACATCATCAAGATAAGCAATACTTAGGCTATAAGAGATCTTCCAAAATTGGTGAAACCTACAAATAGTTTGTGCAAAGAATGTCAGCTAGGTAAACAGAGTAGAGTCTCTTTCAAAAGCAAGGATCAGTCCTCTACTGGATTATTGGAATTAGTTCATACTGATCTATGTGGTCCGACAAGAATCAAGAGTATGCAAGGTGATAGATATTTCATGTTACTAATTGATGATCATTCCCAGATGATGTGGGTTACCTTTCTAAAAGAGAAATCAAAAGCCTTTGAGAAGTTCAAAATCTTCAAGGCTATGGTAGAGAATCAAACCGGATTGAAACTGAAATGTCTGATGTCTAATAGAGGTGGTGAATTCACATTCGGTGAATCCATTGACTTTTGTGAGAAGCATGGTATAAAGAGACAGTTGTCTGCTCCTAGGACTCCACAGTAGAATGGAGTAGTTGAGAGAAAGAACCAGACCATCTAGGAAGCATCCAGGACAATGATGATGGAAGCAAATGTTCCTCAGATGTTTTGGAGAGAAGCTGTTAGCACTGCAGTCTATACTCTCAGTCGAGTTCAAATCAGAAGCAATACCTGTAAGACTCCTTATGAGCTTTGGTTTGGTATAACTCCTACTATGAGATATTTTAGAGTATTTGGTAGCAAATGTTACATTAAAAGAGATGAAGATCTAGGAAAGTTTGATGCTAGAAGTGATGAAGGAATTTTCTTGGGTTACTCCACTCAAAGCAAAGCATACCGATGTTACAATAAGAGACTAAGAAAGATGATAGAAAGTACAAATGTGAAGGTTGATGAAGGAATTGAGAAGCCCTCAAGGTTTTATGATTATGATGAAGATGATCAGAATGATTCTCTAGTTCAAGGAGCTCAATCATCCTCTAAAAGTTAGATTCAGACTGATCCAGTAAATCAGGAAGAAGAGGTTTGTCTAAATGAGCCTGATCAAGAAACAGTAGTGCAAGAAACTCCCAAAGTTCCAAGGTATGTAACTCTAAACCATTCTGAAGATCAGATCATAGGTGACAAAAGCAAAGGGGTACAAACAAGGAGGAGAATTGCTCAAAATTTAAATGAATACTGTCTGATTTCAAAGATTGAACCTAAGACAATAAATGAAGCTTGCAATGATGAAAATTGGACCAAAGCAATGGAGGAAGAGTTGATGCAAATTGAGAAAAATCACACTTGGGATCTTGTTCCCAGACCTAGAAACAAGAATATGATTAGAACCAAATGGGTCTTTCGGAACAAACTAAATGAAATTGGTGAAGTAATCAGAAACAAAGCTAGATTGGTTTGCAAAGGCTACTCTCAAATAGAAGGAATTGATTTTGAAGAAACCTTTGTTCCGGTGGCAAGAATTGAAGCAGTCAGATTATTTCTTGCATTTGCTGCCTTCAAAGACTTCAAGGTATATCAGATGGATGTCAAATCTACCTTCCTAAATGGTGATTTGGAAGAAGAAGTATACATTGAACAACCGGATGGATTTCAATTATCTGATCATGATGATATGGTCTGCAAGTTGAAGAAAGCACTGTATGGATTGAAGCAAGCCCCAAGAGCATGGTATGAAAGGTTGGATAAGCATCTTGTGCAGATTGGTTTTAACAAAGGTACTGCTGATAGTAATCTATATTTCCAAATAGATAATGAAAACATCTTGATTGTTGAAGTATTTGTTGATGATATCATCTTTGGAGGAAGAGACAGTTTGTGTAAAACCTTTGCAAATCAAATGAAAAGTGAGTTTGAAATGTCAATGCTTGGTGAAATGAATTTCTTCTTGGGTCTGCAAATTACTCAGACAAAGAAAGGCATCTTTATCTCTCAGACCAAATATGTGAAAGAATTGTTGAGGAAATTTGGAATGGAAGATTCAAAGCCAATGAACACTCCTATTGCAACCGGATGTAAGTTGAGCAAAGATGATGACTCTCCTAAGACAGATCAGACCAAGTACAGATCAATGATCAGAGGATTATTGTATCTCACTCAGACTAGACCAGATATAATGCAGGCTGTTGGTCTTGTGGCAAGATTCCAGACTAATCCTAGAGAATCTCATGTTATGGCAATCAAGAGGATTTTTAGATATCTAAAGGGGACAGTTGAGTATGGTCTATGGTATCCTAGAGATCATGATTTCTCTCTTCATGCATATATAGATGTAGATTGGGTAGGAGATGTGGATGACTGGAAGAGCACCAGTGGTGGAGCTTTCTTTTTAGGAAAAAGATTAGTTTCTTGGCTAAGAAAGAAATAAGAGGCAATATCTCTATCTACAACTGAAGCAGAATACATTGCAGCAACAAGTAGTTGCACTCAAATTTTGTGGATGAAGAAAATGCTAAGAGACATTAAAGTAGAATATGAGAAGCCTATCACAATTTTCTGTGATAATTCAAGTACAATAAATATTTCTAAGAATCTAGTGTTGTATTCTAAGACCAAGCACATATCTATCAAGTTTCACTTTTTGAGAGAACAAGTGAACAAGGATGAAGTCAGATTGGAGTATGTACCCTCCAAGGATCAGATTGCAGATATTTTTACTAAACTTCTTCCCAAGGACTCTTTTGAGTATCTTCAGGAGAAGTTAGAGATCATGGCCCCTCCGGTGATGAACTAGGATGCACTGATGTGCATCAGTCCGGTGGATATCACAGTCATATCTTGTGATCTGGATTGATGATGGGGAGCTGCTACTAAGGGGGAGCAGCTGGTATGATTCTAATGTGTTAGAATTGCAAGTATGAGCCCTTTGCCATTGATGTCAAAAGGGGATAGAAGACATGTGAAAAATAAGTGGTTGATGACCAAAGGGGGAGTAGTAAAGGAAGAGAAGACATGTGAAGAGTTGTTGCTGATAGGGGAGCTGTGACAAAAAGGAGAAGTTCTTGTCTTGATGGTTTTTCACATCATATGTTGCCATCAATGACAAAGGGGGAGATTGTTGCAAGTATGAGGTCAATCAGTGTTGTCATTGATGTCAACATACTCATATTGCATTGATAAGAAGGATTGGATGAGCTGTTTGCTAAGGTTATTGAGGAAATCAGTCTCAATCAGGAACAGTGAAGAATAGTGATGAGAAGAAGGCAAAAGTACTCAATAGGTTGAGGATCAGAGGATGTGGATTAAAGGGTTTGTAGATATGAGTCTTGAGATGTTCTAGTTAAGATTTTAGAGGTTTGCATGAAGATATGAAGAAGTTGTGATCAATCAAGTAGAACCAGTTATGGGAGATGCTCCAGAGTGACAGAGTATTACAAAAAGGTCCGGTGAGATCCGGAAGTGCATTGTCTGATTTTGCAGATTGGAAGGAGTGTTTGGGATGTCCTTGTGATGTGTCATCTCAATTTGTACATAGTTTGGAGGTCTAGAAGCACCTTTTTCAGTATGACAGTGGCGGTAGACTATGTTCTTGAAGCTCCGAATGAAGAAGAGAAGAGATTCTAATAAGTAGAGGAAGTGCGGATGTACCTGGTCATTCAGGCAAGCCTGTGAAGGTTCTTGGATCATGTTGAGGTTGTGTTATCGGTCTGCATTAGTGTTAGAGCCCGAAATTGGAGATATACTTCCGGATGAAGATGTTCTTGTTCAGACTGGCCGACCGGATGAGTTATTCATCTTGCGAATGATCTTGTGGATGATTTCTGACTTAGATGATTGTTCCTAAGTCGATGAATTGTATAAATAAAGGTTTGTGAATTCATTTCGAAGTGTGTGTGGAGCGGATGAGTGTGGTATAGTAGAAGAGCGAAAGGTAGAGCAAGTGTGTCTCAGGCTTAAATGGAATTGATCTAGACATGGTAAAGATGTCAATCTCCAGTTCAAGTTTGTAATACTTATGATCTTGTAGATAGTGTGTCTCTTGTAGGCAATGTGCCTCCTTGTGAGCAGTGTGCTCAGGTAGTGAGCCCTAATTGGCATGTGCCATCCATTTTTCTTATTCTTCTAATAGATAATAATCCTTGGGTTAATCACCTCGTGGTTTTTCCCTTAACTGGGTTTTCCACGTCAAAATCTTGGTGTCTAATGTGTTGATGTTTATCTGCTCCGGTGCTTATGCTTTACGCTTTCATGAATGGTTAATTGATATGCTATTAACTAATAAAGAAGAATCAAGTGTTTGAAGTAGAAGCAAGTTTTTGTACATCTGATTCACCCCCCCTCTCAGTTGTGTGCCCTAGATCTAACACTTTTACTAGTTGATCTCTTTATGAATCACTCAGTATTAAATATCTATGATGCTTGAAGTGATCTTAATGATTTATATGCTCTAATTCAAGTAAGTTTTTAATAAGATTTGAGTTGAAATTAGACCACTGATTCACCCCCCTCTCAGTGGTCCTATACTCCAACAAGTGTTATCAGAGCCTTAGGTTCCTTGCTTAATGTTAAATCAACTTAGGAGATCCTAATAGTGGAGTACTATGGGAAAGTGTAAAAGAAATAGAGGAAGAAAAGATGCCAAGCAAAAGGTTGTAAAACAAGCCCCAATCAAGTCAAGTAATGAGTTGTTGCATGAGTTACCCTTCAAAATTGACACAAAGTGTGATAAAGAGAATGATCTTGTAGTTGAGAGTTTTGACAAAGAAAACTACTTCATTGTGAGTGAAGGTGAACAAGAACTTGATGAAAGAGGTGATTGTGAATTTGACTTTGAGGGTGAACTTATTGCTGCCCTAGATGTGATTAAGGATCTTAGAAAGGTAAACCAGAAACTAATACTACAATTTCAGGAAAAAAATAAATCTAATGAAGTGTTAACTCAAAGCCTTGGAGAATTTGAGAAAATAATTGTTGAGTTAAAATTTTAGGTCAAAGAAGCATATAAGATGAAAGAGGAAGTGAGAGTCCAACTAGGGAAAAAGGAAGAAAATTGCAAGAGACTAGAATCTGAAATCAATTCCTTGAAAAAGGAATTGGAAGAAGTCCAAAAGTCAGGTCTTAAATAGAAAGAGGAGAAGCTTTTGTTAAAAGATCAAGACAACTTAATCATCAATCTGAAAACAAAGAATGAAGAGGACAACTGATGTAACAAAATCAGATCTTGAAGTCAAAACTAATGAATACGTAAAACTAGAGTTAGAAATAGTCTCTTTGAGAAAGGAATTGGAAAAGGCATCTTCTAAGTTGCACAAGAATCTACAATTTGAAAAGAGTACTGAATGCTTAAATGACATGTTAAGCAAACAAAAATGTCATAAGGATACTACAAGCCTAGGATATGAAGAAGGGCAGACTTCTAAAGTCATATATGCACCAAGGAAGAAGATAGATTTGGGTCATCATGTCATTGCTCCTAAAGATAAGACATAAGATAAATGTATTGATGAAGCTAGAAGGACAAGAAGGTCCTCAAGATCTCCACCTCTTAGGCAATACCATTCAATAAGATACGACTACTCTCAATTTCATGATTATTGCTATTCTTGTCATATTTATAGTCATAGAGCTAGAGATTGTAGAACTCATTCAAGAAATGATTTTGGATGGAATAAGGATAAAGGTTCTTATAATTTGTCAAATCAAGATTATAATAATGTATGTTATAACTATAATAAAGTTGGTCATCTAGCAAGAAATTGTTGGATGTATGAAATACATGATGTAAGGAAAGTCAATAGAAGTTCTTACAGAATGCCTAGTAGAAACTATCATCCCTTTGGTCTATTTGGCAATATCATATGCTATAGGTGTAACAATCTTGGACATACAACACATTATTGCAGAAGAAACCTTGTGAAGCTACCTAATGACATTAAGGAGACAAATATGTCAAACAAGCAAAAGAAGAAACCTATTCAAGTTTGGAGAAGAAGACATGAGGAAAAGAGAGAAATCCCTAATCTTGTGCATACTATACAAGAAACATTTCAAAGTACATAAAAGGCATAAAGAGGTAAGGGGGAGCAGGTTAGTGTTTTATCCTTTAGCCCCTAGAAAATACAAGGAAGTGTAAGTTGAGTGATCAATCCATCCTAGGAGTTGCTTGATAAGAAAACAACATGTTTATGATTCATAATTAATCAGACAACATGTTCAGGGTTTAGTACTGATAAGTTGACAATATACTCAGTTAATATGAGATTAGACAGGAGGAGAAAGTATTGTAAGTGCTATCAGGGTTATGATAAGAGTTGATAGTGTTTCCTGTGTTGAAAGACTATTCAACAAAGTCTGCACTGGATATGAAAAGATATTCAATACTTAATCTTTAAGTATGAAGTTTTGGTTCTTCTCATAAAGCTTGTTAAGGAGTATAAAGTTTTATAGAGAACTCGTGCAAACAAGAGGTGTCAGTGGCACATGGAGGTATAACATAGTGTCTAGAATAGTTGTTGACTGAGTTGACTGAGTTTGTATGTCAGCTATCATCAGTTTTGAATGTAGTATAATATGTTTTGGATCCATATTAGGTTGGAAATATGTCCCAATATTCAAGAAGGTATAGAAGTAGACTCTACAACCTTTATTAGAAATCATGTAGCACTATATTGAGGCTTTGGAAATAGGTTGGTGATAGTCCTTATTTTTTTTGCTCCATAATAGTGACATTCAATACATTGATCTTTATGACTAACAATTATTCTTGGATAGTGTAGATTGACTAGTCATTTTGACAATTTGTATTAGTCTTGACATATTACCAAGTAACAGTGGTCTTGTGGTGCAGTGACAATCATTAGTGCAACATCTACATTTGTTGTGATATGAACACTTCTTGATAGTACCTTTTCAACTAATAACATGACCTTCTACTTACAATGGATTTAGGGGGAGTTGTCTTTGTTTCAGATAGAGCTCTCACAGAGAGATCTCAGTGCTGACATGGAAAATAATCTAGTGACAGTGAAATGACAATGTTTACATAGTGAAATGATAGTATGAATACTCAGTGAAATGAATAACATTGGTTTTACACAGTGCAGTGCAATGATATACAGTACACAATGGTGCAGATGTATTGTTTGGGATGTACTGTTTGAAATAGAGGTGTTGATTGTTCTTGGCAGGTGTGATCAGTAAGAATGAGTATGCATAATATGCAGTGAGCTTGAATATGTCATGTATTATGCATCTACCACTGTGACACAATTTTGACAGTGATACTATATTGAGTATACCTTTTGCACACAAAAGAGCAGTATCAGTACTGTTTGGTCAATGTTTAAACTATGTCATAATGTTCATTTTTCCATGGGAGTAAAGCAATTGATAATCTTATATGCACTTGTTTGTCTTTGTATATGCATCAGACTTGTTTATCTATGTATTTGCTTTAGTCTATAGTGAATGATACTATCATCTCTGTTTGCTCAATGGATGAGCAGTGTTTGCTCCATGCATGAAATATTTTCTCAATAGATAATCAGAGGTGTTTCTAGTATAGGTGCTAATGTATGATAGTGATGATCATAGCCAATGTTTGTGATTGACTGTCATTAGTCTATTTGTTTTTTTATAACTGTGTTTGTTTAAACTTGACAATGATCTAGTTTTCACACAAACAGTTTCAAGAGTGTGTCATTGCTAAATGTTATCAAGACCAAGTTAAAGACAAAAGGATAAATAACAAGATAGGGGGGCTTCATGTAAACATGAGGTGTGATGTCATCCCTTTGTCATTTGATGTCAAAGGGGGATAGAACAAATGGAGTGGTGTGTTTTGCCATCAATGACTATTATCACTAAGAATTGCACCCGTATGCAAGGCTAGAAAAGATCTGCAATTCCATGTAAAATGGGACTAATTTTAGGTTGTGGGTGCCCTATAATGAAATTAGACCTCCAGATGATGGGCCGACTTCCCTTTTTTAGATTTTCTATTTTTAAAGTAACTTGTTTGGAAAAGGGGGAGAAAAGATGACTAAAACAACAACGCTAAAATGAAAGATGGTGATGCACCTATAATGAAGATTGACCAAACTTGTAGAAAACTTCACAACTTTCTCCTATTGAAATTTGTCTTCACAACTTGAATTGAAGAGATTGGACACAAATTTAGCTCAAGGAAAGGCTTGATAATCTGCCCTTTTATGAAGGAAATGATAAATTTCACAACTTAAAAGGTTGATGTACCTATTGCACATTATATGACTTGTGGCTAAACTAAAAAATGAATACACGCATTCAGTAACTAGATATAAATTTAAAGGTCAATGTTCAAAACACATTAAATCTGCATCAAATGATTAATAAATGCAAGATTCCTGAATCTATGAAGGAAAACACTATCTTTCAGCAAGAAATTGAAGCAAAAAAATACTGCAAATAATGGAATGATATAACCTGTAAGAACCCACTGATGTCTATAAATCTCTAAGTAAAAAATGAGTTACAAAAATTCTCTAATCTGTCTGAATCAAAATGAGAACTAAGAACTAGAAAAATCAAGTTTTACTTTACAATATATAGCTTTCTCTAACTAAGATGCATGTAGAAAATGAACTATAGCTAACTGCCTCTAAAAATAATCTCTCCAAGGTGATCCATGAGCAAACTCAAAAATCCCCAAAAATAAGGCTTCAAACTGCCACAAATCAAGCAAAAGTAGCTTCAATTTGGACCTCTCCATATGCTTGACCAAAATGTTGACCAAGAACCCTAAAAATGCTTCTTAAATCATGCAAATGACCCCTAGATGGCCTACTTAACTCAACTTATCAATTTGCATGATTTTGCTTTTGCAAAATTGATTGTGAGTAAATAATAAAGTAATTAAAATAATTACTCTATTATTGGTTACAACTTGTACTTATTTTGATTTTACAATTTGTGAAAAATAATAAAGTAATTTGAAGAATATTACTTTACTATGTATTTACATTTGATTTGTTTTTTTGTAAAATCATGCATGGAAAAAATAAACTCCTTATCACTCCAAATACACATGCCTAATTTGCATGTTTTGAGCAAAAAATAGGACTTAGAGAAAAATACAATCTCCTTATAGCTCCTTGTGAGAAAAATACATCCATTTGCATGCAAATATGCCTTAAGGGAAAAAATATCCTTATCACTTCATATTTGTATCAAAAGAAAACAAATATCTCTTCTCTACCTTATAACTCCAATATACACATGCAAAAATATCCTCTCTGTCACATACACTTATCATGCAAGAAATAATCCTAAGTCTCCTTCTACCTTGCTATATGTACTGCCCATGCCAAAAATACCTTATCCTCCTCATATCACCCTCATGCAAAAATATCATCTCTGCCACCTTTATTGTCACCTTGTAATCTTGTCACCTTGTAATCCCATTTTGTCTCTTACACATCTTCTTTCTTTGACTTTGAATGATGATTTTACAAGGCATAATATCACAAACCTTGACCATATTCGGTCCTTGCATGCATTATTTATTATGAAGAATCTTTGATAAGGCATATATTTGCAAGAGAATAGGGTATATTCGACCATTTGTGGCATTGAGGATCCTTGATCATATGATAGTTGACTCCATGGTAAATGGTTTGTTTGAATATTTTGAAGGCATTTGAGCATTACCTTTTAATGATGTCGACCTCCATTTGACCTTGGGAATAATAATATGAAAAAGGACCTTGTCAGCCTCTCCTTACCATGATTACTAGGAAACACATCTCTGAAGTTGTTGACCCCGCTTGAAGATTAGATAAGGTAATGATTTGCATTTTGTAAGTCAAAATTCAAAGATGAAACTATTGCCTGGAACAAAAGAGTGACCAAACCCTAATCACTTGTTATTTTTCATTTTGTTCTCCTATGTTGGTCACCGCTTTGCTCTACAACTTTTGATATCTAGGGTTTGACTGTCTCCTCGGCTTCCTCCTTGGCTCTCTTTACTGTCGAACTCCATGATTTATTTCTTTTCCTGAGTGAAAGAGACTGGAAGTGGTAAGTGTATAGCATTCTTTGTGTTCCAACTGGTATTTTTCTTTATTTCTGTGGCTTCTTATAAAAATGGCCGCAGCCATACTTGCACCTTCTCCCTTTGTATCATTTCTTTGACATATTCTTTGGTCACTTTGTGTTGAATATCTGAAAAAATGTGAGAAAAAATGTGAAAGAAAGATAAGAATCTCCTCAGGAGGTCACGGCTATGTATTCTTCCTCCTCTGCATTTGAAGGTAACTATATTCTTCTCCTTCTGCAGTGTATACTTTAACCTATCTTTGTAAATACAAAAAAAACAAGGTTTCAATTTTGTCATCTGGGTATTTAACTCTTCTCTATACTTCATATGCTCGTGGCCATTATTACTCTTTGTAGTAGATTTAATGGTTTTCCTATTATGAAACTTGAAGTCTTCAGATTATGTCATGAGGGTTTCTTCAAAAATGCATACAAATGCATTTCATGCCTATGGCCATGCCAGAAAACACTTGTATTTCTTCTCCTTTTGACTGTCTCTAAAAAAAATGTGAAAAGGATCTATCTTGTAACAAGGGTTTTGACTATAAAAATGCATATCATGCCATTTCTAGGCACAACTATGATAGAAAATATATTGTAGCATCATTCCTTTCTTGTAATGCAAAACTATGTTAGGGTTTTACAAAGAACCATATGGGTATTGATGAGCTGCTATGGCTATGACACTAAGACACTTTTCTTCATCTCCTTTCACTATGCTGCATGAAATGAAACTGAGGATTTCATTGAAAATGAGGGTTATGATTTTTTCCATTTGGGTATCTTCTTTTAGGCACAAAACTCACTTCCCTTTCACGGCTATGGCAGAACATTCACATTGTATTGATTTCTTTGACTGTATACGAGAAACGTTGTTAGGGTTTCAATCACTATTCAACAGTTTGCATCTATATGAATTCCATTGTAACCACATGATATTTTTATTTCATTCTAGGCATGAGCTTTTTCATTAATGTACATGAAACAAGACTTTGTTCAGAAATTTGGCATTAGGGTTTCAATACTTTCATCTTTGAGATTCGATCCGCATGATTCTGTAGCTTGCTCTCTTGTATCTGGATACCTCATTCTGATAATAAATATTACTCCCCACTCTGAGCAGTAGTATGTATCATTTTCTTGCAAAATAAATGCATTTATGAGTATAAGGCTTTATCTTGATATCCATTTTGCATTAGCTAGTAATGAAAAGGAGTCTCAACATCATGCTACTCTCTGAAATTTACTTTGACATTCATTTTGCATTTTCTGTAGCATACATATCACCTATTACTGACCTCTTTTTGTTCTTTCAACATGGCAAAAGTTTGTCATAACAATATCAGTCAGAATTGATGATAAATTGTACCTCCTTCAGCAGTCTTATTCTATCATATATGTAGCATATCATGAGTCTTTTATTGTTTCACTTCATGTAGATGCATTTATCATTTTGTCATGGATAACGATACATGTACTTGATGTAGCTTTCATTTGAAACTGTATTAGTCAGATGCTCCCTATGTTAAACTTTGTTTGATTCTATCTTTCTAGAGGCATGGACTGTATCACTTGCTTTGGTTGTACTTGATCATTATGAACACCTGTAATATGACATTTTTCTCACTGCCTTTTGATTATAATTAGATGAAACCTTTGATGTTTATATCTTGTAACTCATGTGCACAAATCTGTCTTCTATAGGTATTATTCTCTTACACATCTTCTTTCTTTGACTTTGAATGATGATTTTACAAGGCATAATATCACAAACGTTGACCATATTCGATCCTTACATGCATTAATTATTATGAAAAATCTTTGATAAGGCATATATTTGCAAGAGAATAGGGTATATTCAACCATTTCTAGCATTGAGGATCCTTGATCATATGATAGTTGACTCCATGGTAAAAGGTTTGTTTGAATTTTTTTAAGGCATTTGAGCATTACCTTTTAATGATGTCAACCTCCATTTGACCTTAGGAATAATAATATGAAAAAGGGCCTTGTCAGCCTCTCCTTACCATGATTACTAGGAAACACATCTCTGAAGTTGTTGACCCCGCTTGAAGATTAGATAAGGTAATGATTTGCATTTTGCAAGTCAAAATTCAAAGATGCAAATATTGCCTCGAACAAAAGAGTGACCAAACCCTAATCACTTGTTATTTTTCATTTTGTTCTCCTATGCTGGCCACCGCTTTGCTCTGCAACTTTTGATATCTAGGGTTTGACTGTCTCCTCAGCTTCCTCCTTGGCTCTCTTTGCTATTGAACTCCATGATTTCTTTCTTTTCTTGAGTGAAAGAGACTGGAAGTGGTAAGTGTATAGCATTCTTTATGTTCCAACTAGTATTTTTCTTTATTTTGGTTGTATCACTTGCTTTGGTTGTACTTGATCATTATGAACACCTGTAATATGACATTTTGCTCACTGCCTTTTGATTATAATCAGATGAAACCTTTGATGTTTATATCCTGTAACTCATGTGCACAAATCTGTCTCCTATAGGAATTATTCTACAACCCTTAACTCCATCATCGGATAACAATGTGAACACTTATATGATTGATGAATAAAATGACATGTATTAGTTTGACTTTGTCATTTGCCTTCCATGCAACATCATATGCATAAATAATGAAATTTCCTATAGCTAATCATTCTATTTGACATGCAATTGAGACTTGATTGGCATATATGTCTTTCTGTCCTTGACTGTTTTGATCATAAGTCTGCTATTCATCTCTTCTTCATATTGCTGTCATTGCTTAAGTCTGACTTTTGTGAAATGTGACATGAAAATGACAGCAATAAAGTATTCTGATAATGATGTAAACAAGATAAATACCTTTTATGGCTGCAATTTTGTTTTCTGCACTTTGCCAACTTGACTCAGGCATTTTAAATTAACCTAATTTGTTTCAATCAACTGTAATGAATGTCATGATGACATAGCTTATCTGCAAGTTGATTAAATGATGCATAATGTAGCTTTAATGATGCATACTGTCTTTTTCTGATACTCCTTTTCAAATGAATAAAAAGGAAACATGTTTGGCTCAACCTTGTGGAACCACATTTTCTCCACATGTTTATTTGTCTTCAAATCAACAACATTACTTTTCCTATACCTGCACAGTGAACAAACAAGTTAGCATAAAAAATATACCTGATGATATTGATTGATTCTCTTCATGATATTCTGGCTTGTAGCACATGTCTGATCTGATCTTTCATATGAAATGCATGATGTGATAAGTTGATATATCTACTTGATAAAAGCATATGATAACTTTAAACATCTGGAGCTCTAACAAGACTATTCCCAAATTTTTGTAGGAATATCATATTCAACTGATGATAGGAGCTGAAGATGAAGACTGAAGACCAACATCAATGAAACAACCTTCTTTCTCAGGCAATGATGGATGTTTACTTTTATCATGTGTTCTTATTATTTCTTTTATCATTCAGATGTATAGCTTGCATGTTTGCAATTGCTCAGTCTAGTTACTCCCATAGCTTGTGTGGGACAAATTTAAAGACATCTTTTAAACATGATCAGTTAATTTATCTTATGCACTTGATGTATGTGTATCTATTTTTCAATCAATGCATAGGATAAAGTAACAGATACTGAATGTATGTTCAAAACATGACATGACATAACAGTTTAAGCAAATATATTTCTTCCTTTCAAATCTGATTAACCGAATAATCAATCTGTTTTATAACTCCTGAAAGATAACACTATGTTAAAACAACTGTATTTCTTGAATGATTGTACCTTGACAACCTGATTCTCTTGTCATGATAATTCATCAGTCTTGATTAGACTGATGGTTATCGTGTCAACTGAATTCTATCTCTCTTTTTTCTTTGTCAAGACATCAATTGTTCATTAAATGCATAACTTCAAAGTTTTCTTTTATTCCTTTTGAACAACTGCACTTAGGTCCAACTAATTTTAGTGTGAACAAAAAATTAGTAACAATGACAAAGGCGAAGATTATTGTGATGTTTGTCATTGATGTCAAGCTGGATTGAGTTGATTTGAGATGCACATCATCAGGAGAAGGTATTGTTGTGATGCTTTTCATTGATGACAAAGCTCGATTGAGTTGATTTGAGATGCACATCATCAAGAGAAGGTATTGGTAGAGTTGAGTAAGTTCGTGAGTTGTCTTCATTTTTTGACAGAGTGTGTTATGGTCTGGTGTTTTTTCTTCATGTTTCAGGAGTTTACTAGATTAGAATGTTTATGATGTTCATGTTTCAAGAGTTTACAAGATCAGGATGTTCATGTTGGTTATGCTTCAATCAGGATCACCATGTTTTAAGTGAGTTAACAAGGACCACCATGTTTCAAGTGAGTTAACCATGCTTCAAATGAGTTCATGTTTCAGATGGTGGTTAAGTTGTTTGGTTGTATGTTCTCAGTTCATACCATGGTTTAGTGTTGGTTCAGTTTCATGGCTAGGGTTTTGTCATAATGAGAGCTTCAGGGTTTTGTCTTGTAAAGTAGTGAAATGAATTAGTGGCAGTGATTGAAAGCAAGTTTTTATCTTGTGGTTTCAAGATAGTTTCTTTATAGGATTTTGTCTAACTTGAAGGTCTCAAAACTCCATCATCTTGCAATGAGGAAAACAAGACTAAGTTCCCTTCTCATTAAGGTTTCATGATGATACATTTGTAGTATGAAGACATCTTTACAGAGTCAAGCTCACCTCTATTCCATTAGATGCAATCGAGGGTTTGTTACATTTTTTTTATGACCTAAATCCCTAAAACCCTTAAGGTTTGTCTTAGGTTTACTCGTATGGCTTTTTTTTGTTATAACTTTATGTTTTGATGTTGACTGGGTATCATAGGTCATGGTTCACTTAAGTGAACACTTAAGGGGGTCAAGTTCGTTGGCTGATCGGCCCCATCGATTAGAGTTACCGGGATACTCCGTTACATCTTCTAAATTGGGTGGTAAAAATAGATCTATGGCTCAAGTAAAGGCACGAATGATGATATCGGCGGCTCATGTTTAAATTACATTCGAACTTCAACGGTTCAGTCTGTATACTTAATTTTGATAGGTAGATTCTTGAATGCAACCCTAACTACCTTAGTGCAGGTTTTCTAATGACCTCGAGGGCCAGGAAATTTGATAAAAGGCTCTATGTGATGTTTTTTGGTTGGTTGGTTCAAGTTTTGAGATCATATTTGTGATACCTTCAAGACAATATACATTATACTCATATTTTGAATATGTTTTAGATGTTTTAGTGGGTTCAAACTAGAAGTATCTATGTAATTTTAGTGTGCTTGAGATGTGATATAGTTGTTTTATTATCAGAGCAAATCTGTGTGAATGAGCAGTGTACACAAGATTTATCTATAGAAGAATATTATAAAGATATTGGGGATGATGAGAGAAAACTTGTCATAAGGTTTACATGTATAGACAAGTATTGATGTATTAAGGTTTTTCTTGTATTGATAGAGTTGACTTTAGATATGCATTTGAGAAGACAATAAATTGCAGAAGGACAGTGCTTTGTATAGAAATAGAGTGTTCCTCTAAGTTTTCTCTTTCATTCAAATCTATGATGCAATCATTTTTGTTAGTGAGACATTTTTAATTTGCCAGTGAGGCTATGTCAGTGAGACACTAAATGTAACCAGTGAGGTTTTGTTTTGCCAATGAGGCTTAATGAAGTAAATTTTCAAGAGTTATTTTTATCCCTGTTAGGGTTTTCCACTCATAAATCATGTCTCATGTTTTGTCATGGTTATTTGTCAGTCTGCATTTGATAAGTCTTTATGGTTTGAGTTTCTTGTACTAGTTGATCTCTTTATGAATCACTCAGCATTAAATATCTATGATGTTTGACGTGATCTTAATGGATTTATATGCTCTAATTCAAGTGAGTTTTTAATCATATTTTAGTTGAAATTAGACCACTAATTCTCTCCCCCTCTCAGTGGTCCTGTACTCCAACACATGTGTCCCAATTGAATCGGGCTACAGTGTATCGACAAAGTCTCTTAAGAGACCTAAGAGAAAAAAATTGTTAGACTTTGACGGAGTAGTCCTTGGACTTCGTGGCACCTATGAATGATCTATTTGGACCTATGGGTGGATGTTAGGCCCCTCCATAGTAACCTCTCTCAGTTTTGACCAACTCAACATCGTTTGACCGTGCCAATGGCGGATGCATTCTTGAAAAATACCTCAGTGACATTTAGTGTAAAGGTGCCAAGAGCCATATTTTGCATTCTTCACCCTATGCTACCTAACTGAGGGTGCCAATAGGTTAGGGTGGGTGGGTTTATGCTAGTGGAGACCCTGTTTCATTCCCCAAGTGTCCCAATCGAATTAGGCTACAGTGTATCGGCAAAGTCTCTTAAGAGACCGAAGAGCAAAACATTGCTAGACTTTGAAGGAGAAGTTCTCACACTTCATGGCACCTACAAATGATCTATTTGGACCTACAATTAGATGTCAGACCCCTCCATAATAACCTCTCTCAGTTTTGACCAACTCAACATCATTTGACCGTGCCAACGACGGATGCATTCTTGTGAAATGCCTCAGTGACATATAGTGTAAAGGTGTCAAGAGCCATATTTTGCAGTCTTCACCTCGTGTGACCTAATTGACGGTGCCGACAGGTTAAGACTGGTGGGTTTATGCTAGTGGATGCAGTTGTAAGAAGATGTGTTTTTCATAAGCAAAGACCCTAGTTTTCATAGGGGTAGACATGTGATTTTAAGAGGTTTTGGGACTATTTTAAGAGGTTTTTGGGACTGATTTGAAGAGATATACTAGTTTATTGTTAAAATATTCATGACATCAAATCACTACATATATAACCATCAAATTTAGCATTAAACATAATGAAAAAACATACCTTAAAGAGTGTGCTACGAAAATCACATGAAAATGGTTATCAATTCTTAGCACTAGATGTGAAGAAACACTAGGAGGATATGTAAGATGGAAACATTATTATATTATGGTCATAATCTCCTCATAGGATATACAAAATATAGAAATATAGAAATATTCTTTGTCCATGATATTGCTCTTATCAATAGGTATTTCATAACATTTTGCAACATTTTCATTTGCAATATCATGGTCAATTTCATTCTTATCTAACATTTCATTATTCTCAACATTAACAGCTTCAATTTGCATGTCATTAGATGGTAAAGAAAAAGTTTCACCTTGATGAGCATCCACCAAACTTGGTCTTCCAACCCTCTTCCAATCTTTATCCTTTTCGCTAATTACTTCAATTTCCTCCAATGTAACTTTCCTCCTTTTTGCTTTACAACGACTATTGCTCCCTACTAGGGGAACAAAAATATCACCCTAATGATTGTAACAAGAAAATTTTGTGTCTAAAAGTGCATAAAAGTGTTTTTTGACTGTAACAGGCAGAGATCACAGGTTTTTTTTACAACAGAGGGTTTATGGGCACAGTTGTCGGGCCCAACAATATTATTTTTACCTTTTTTTGGCTTTTACATAACGGATATCCATTACCTAAAGCCCAATTCTTTGGGCAATGGATATCTAAGTAACGGATATCCATTCTAGAAAATGGATATCCGTTATGTTTTCCTATGTTAACAAAACCAAAACTTATGTGTGGTTGAAAGAAGGTGGTGAACAAAACCAAAGGACTTATTGGAGACATTACCAAGGGTGTTGATGTCACAATAGAGATTTCAAGTGGCAAAGGCACTAGTGTAACCTATGAAAATTTTATAGGGATCTTATAGAATATCATGTACAATATACATATCAAGTAATGCATCATAATACTTGGTATGGGTATGTGAGACTAGTAGAGTTGCTTGGTTGGAAGATGCCAAGTGAAGGAAAGAAGAGGAATTTCACCAAGGTGTAGATGGACTAGAAATTCTAGATTAGAGGATATTGACATAGTCTATGATGACACTTGAAAGGATAAATGACTAGTATGGAAAATAGGTGGATAAAAGATGTATGAACCAATAAGAAAAGAAAATCTATGAGGTTGTGGTCATGAACTGTTTGGACATAGACCCATCAAAGAATGGAATAGTAAGGGTAGGAAGGCAAGAGAGGTAACAAAAAATGGCCATAAGAAGAAGATGTAGATTGAAGGGAATAATGACATATTTTTTGCTTATAGATTTTTGGTGACACAACTAACATTAGGTAAAGAGGAGGAATAGATAATCGACTTAACTTCACAATTCCATTTGCTAAAGGATAAGTCAAAATGTCATATGCCAAAGGATTGTGAAATATTTTAGTAGTGTCATTTTTTGGTTGAACACTTTGTGCATGAGTATCAAAATATCATTCTAGATTGTCAATCCCAGTAATGAGGTTATTCAAATAAGGTGAAATAGCATTATCAACATGTCTCAAACTCACGTGTGTATGCCTCGTGTCATTTGTAACAATGGCAAAAGGGTGTCAAAGATATATTATCAACTAATGCAACCTTATCCTCACATATACCAAGTAAAAATTGTAAAAGATCCTCATGTTGTTATTCATTCTTAAGTATGTCTATATCATGTGAAAGATGGGATATATGAGGAGGTACTCCATAAGATCTTAAAGATATGACATGTGAAAGTATGAATGGATCCAAATGGGGGTCTCTACTAATTTGGTATATCATATTATTAATGCATAGAAAAGTTAATGGGATCTACTACAAATGGGCCACTAGAAGGAGAAGAAATATTTAACCATAAGAAAAATATTGTCTAGGGCCAATAGTAAAGTGATCTATGAAAGTACATGAAAATGCATGAAAGGATGTATGAGAAGCATGACATGAATTAAATCATTACTTAGTGGTAAAAATTAATGTATCACTAAATGTTTGTATCAAAATATAGTCATCATGTATAGAAGAATAATTTGAAGATATCAATTATCTAGCATGTATTTTTACATCTTCATTACCACTAAATTACTCTAGCATATGTGTATTAAGAGAATTTTCATCATAAATCACATAATCATGTAACAAACAGGATGCCATTAACCTCATCATAAGAAGATAAAGAAATATCACTATGTTCATCACTAAACATATCATCAATAGACCATGAGCCACAAGATAGACAAGATGGATCATCATGAATTACATGGGAGATAATGGCCTCATGTGAAGTTGAACAAGGTGTATCATGTATAGGCCTATCACTAGTGAGAGATGAAGTACAATCATCATAAATCTTATCACTAGGATAATCATCATAGATAGGTAATTAATTCAACAAGTGTATCACTAGGAATGGATAGAGGTGAATCATCATCACATGTAGGTAAAGGTAAGGCATATATATCTACATTATAAGTGTCCATAGGTTTAGTGGAGATATAGAAAACTGATCGCCATTATACTCATCAGATCATGTATTAAAAAAGGTGATTCATTCAAAGTACATGAATCTATGGACATAGGACCAACATGACATGTCAAATATATATCATCAAGATAGGGGTCCTCTCTCTATATAGGTTCCCTTGAGTCCATCCCCATAGGTCGAGCCCTATTTATCTAGGGGAGACTAGGCTTAGGCTATAGCTATATATAGTCGATAGTCGGGTTGGTACCCCCTCCCCCAACACAATGAACCACTACTAATATGATGCATAGGTGAGGGAGGTTTGATATCATCAATAGAAATCATACTATATGATCAAATTAGGCTCAAAATTGTCTTGAGGATAATGGATATTCATTTCCAAGGAACAAATATCCATTTCTTAGGAATAGATATCCATTCCTAGCTCCACAAAATGGATATCCATTACTTTAATAATGGATATCCGTTAGTAATGGATATCCGTTTTGCTTCATAAATGCCTTGTATTTAGGCTTGGGACTGTCATAGTTGACTTTCCCTAAATTCTAACGTGTTTACAGGTTTGACCCTCTTCTTTGAACTTCACCCTTTGTGCTAACGACCTTTCTTTTATTCAAATTTGATAAAACAAAAAGGGTTTATTGAAGAAATTGTAAGATTTCTAAAAATATAAGAGAAAGTTATTCTTTTTATTTTTTGCTATGAATTTGATTTTTAGTTCTATTTACCATATTCTAGTAAATTATAAATTTACAGCCCAACTCACATTAATGTAGAGAGAAAGTTAATAACACTTAATTTCTTCTTCACAATAATCTCCACCATTTAAAATATGGTAGTTTAGAAACAAGATTTTAAGAACCTATTTTCTTGTTCTTATCACATCTTTACATTTTGAGCATAGGCATCTCAAATTACTTGTCAAAGTTTTTTTTTTGTTAATTTTAGGGTCAGGAGATTTTGACCCCCTTTTATCCTCTCATTTCCATGCACTTACCCATAGTGGTGGTAATGCAAGTATGGAAAACAATAGGAGTATAAAAAGGATGAGAAATAGAAGGCAAAGATTTCATAGTAAAGGGATGGAAAGAAACAACATGAGGCAAAGAGGAAGATATGAGATTACTAAGGTGAGATGAAGGGGTGGCACTAGTGGTATAACATGTAGGTATGCAATGAGAGGTGAGTGGGAAACTATAGAGAGAAAAGGTAGAAATGACACTAGATGAAGGAACAAAAGGGATGATGATCACACTAGAAGTGAGAACATATGAGGTAGGCACTATGAGGAGGTCTACCTTAAAGTGAGAAGATAAAGTGTCAATATAAGAAGGATGGGTAGGTAATGGGGAAAATGTACAATTCAAGGAAATAGAAGATTCCACCATAGTATCGAGTCCATGAAGATTATTTGAACCAAAGGGCACACCATACAACACACTATTAACAAACATGACCAACTATGTTGGTGAAGTAAAATTAGCAAGCTCTTGGAAACTACCTTAATAGTAGTAAAAAGCTCTTTACTATTCACATATATATCATGATCAAAATTAGAATTTTCACTATGATTAGCATAAATGGAAGATCTAGAAATTTCCTTATCAGTAGATTGAGAAGACATATGAGGGTTTAAGAAAGAAGTTATTCTTAAAGGAAAATGATTGTCTTGGTTAGATCTTGGCATAACCAAACCCTAGAAAGATAAAGAATAATAAATCAAGCATCAAAGAGTTACATATGAATCTCAAGTATATATGTAACCTTAAAATTATCAATAAAAGTTAGAATATAAACCTTGAGGAGAAACCCTAAGGTGTTGTAAGAGTAGTTAGGTTCACTAAAATGAAAGGGAAAATCAAATTCCCTTTACATAAAACCCTAGGGTAAAATAATTAAACAACAATAATTAGATAATTACTTGAAGATTAATATCTAGTATCCATAACTATCTAAAATAATGTGCTTAAATAAACATAGAAGTTAAATCAATAAAAGATCTAGAATTTAATTGGAAATTTGATGTAGGAACATTGTGATAGATGCTTGAAAATGATTTGTTAGAATGTACAAAAAGTCAAGAATGATTAGACAAATACCTCATACTATGAAAATTCATTAGCTATTTGTTTAGATCACTTCTATGGCTATAGAAGTGACATGCCCAAATTGCAAACTTGACATGTTCCACACATTTAAACTTTAGTGAATAGATTTCATCTCTTTTAAATTGTAATGTTTGTTTTTTATCTCACCTTGATGCTTTTGAGCTCTGTTATCTATTTAGTAGTGTTAAGGAACACCTTTGAGGAGTTTTCTAGGCAAGGGTCTTCTCCCATGGTCAACCCCTAGGATACGATTTGAACACCTTTTAGAAAAGATTGGATACAATAGGTGATTATGTGGATAATTCCCTAAATATTGACGCAAACATGTAATACAATAATACATACTCCATTAGTGTAAATGAATGCTCTCTAGGTACTAGATGCTAAATAATCAAGTTTTTTTTATTGAATTAGGGATAGTCCTTAAATACAACTCTAAAGTTGACAAGTGAAACATTTCATATGTAGAGTAGACACATAATGACTAATAGGAAGGGTTAAGTCAACCCTTTGAATCGTTGAAGTTATTGGTTTGGATGGAAGAATAAATATGTTTCCCTCTTTTTGGCCTAAATGGGATGCTCAAATCAACATTTTTAGTAAAATTCTCATTTTTGTCACTTATAGAAAGAAAACCATTTTGAGGATGATGCGAACTAAAGATTTTTGATATTTTATGTGTAAATTTTAAATATATATTTAAAAAAAAAAATTAAAAATAATATCTCATTGTTTAAACACTTTTTAATAATTTGTTTCTTATACTTTATAGTATTTTTAATGAGTGATATTTTCACATCCAACATAAATTTTTATGTATATATCCAAATTATTATTATTTGTTTAAGCAAGGACATCAATATAGAGTGCAGATATATTTAAAAAAAATTCTAATGTTTTGATGGGTGTTGAACATATGCCCTTATATTTGGTAAAAATCTGATAGAGATGATTGATGTGCTCATATCATGTTAGAGTTGGCTATGATTGGAGCCACCCAAGATCTAGGACTTCATGAAAGCACATGAGAGATCAAATGAGAGAATAAATCTATTCTATCAATGAATGTAAAATATTGTTATTACAATGTACATGATATGCCTTGCTTATAAAGACAAGGATGAGAGCTAAGATGTTGTAGTCATGTGACAAGTCTCTTATGACATGTGACAACTATCAACTGTTGCAAGTATGGGCCTAACCGGTGTTGTCATTGATGTCAACATACTCCTGTTGCATTGATGATAAGGATTGGATGAGCTATGTGCTGAGGATATTGAGAAAATTAGTCATATCAGGAACAGAGAAGAACAGTGAAGACAATAAGGTAAAGATCCAAGATAAGATGACTATCAAAGGATGTGGTTCAAAGGGTTTGTAGATATGAATCTTAAGATGATCCAGTAAAGATTTCAGAGGTCTGCATGAAGATCTAAAGAAGTTGTGGCCGCTCAAGTAAAACCGGTTCCGGGAGGTGTTCAGAGGTAACAGAGTGACACAGATAGGTCTGGTGGGATCCAGAAATGCAATATCCTATTCTGCAGATTTGGTCAAGTGTTTAGGAATTCCATGTGAAGTAATAACTCAATTGGTTAGTGGTATGGAGATCCGCAAGCATCTATTCCATTATGGCAGTGATGACAGACTATGTTCTTGAGGTTCCGGATGAAGGAGATAAGGATTTCAGTAAATAGATGTAGTATGGATGTTCTTGGTGATTCAGGCAAGCTTATGGAGGTCTTTGGATCATTTTTAGTTAGTGTTAGTGGTCCACATTGGAGCTTGAGCTTGCAATTGAAGAATAACTTCCAGATGATGGTGTTCTTCCTAAGTTTGGCCGACCGGATGAATTACACATCCTGCGGATGTTCTTGTAGATGTTTTCTGACTTAGATGATTATTCCTATGTCAATGTCTTGTATAAATAAGATGTTGTAAAGTCATTTCAAAGCAGGTCTTGAGGTGATGAGAGTGTGGTAGCGAAGAGGAGAGCGAAAAGTAGAGCAGAAGTATTGGGCTTAAATGGAACTGATTCAAGCATGGTAAAGATGCTATTCTCCAGTTCAAGTATGTAATACTTATCATTTTGTAGACAATGTGTCTTTTGTAGGCAGTGGGCCTCTTGTGAATAGTGTGCTCAAGTAGTGATCCCTAATTGGCATGTGCCATTTTTGTTCTTTCTATTCTTCTAACAGAGAATACAATCTTGGGTTAATCACCCCATGGTTTTTCCCTTAATCAGGTTTTCCACGTCAAAATCTTGGTGTCTTAAGTGTTGATGTGTTTCTACTCCTAATTTAATGCTTTATGTTTCGGTGATTGATTTACTATTATGCTACTGAATTACAAAGTAGATTTAAGTGCTTAATCGAAAGAAAGTTTTGGACAACTGATTCACCCCCCCTCTCAATCGTCTGTCCTGAATCTAATAATTGGTATCAGAGCTAAGTTACTCTAAAAGAGCTTAACCGCTTGAGGAGATCCAGGATGTCATCCTACAAGAAGGATAGTATAAAGTTTGATGGAACCAATTTTAATCTTTGGAAAAGTCGCATGCAATGTCACTTGCAATGTATGAGAATGTAGTACCGGACCATGGCTACAACAAAGTATACGCCTCCATAGAATGGCCTGAAATCTACAAGTGAAATCACAGATGCTGAAAACAATCTGTGAACTAAAGAAGCCCTTCTAAGTGCCTTGTCTGATTCAGAGCTTACAAATGTTGTTGACCTACAAACTACTTTTGGTATTTGGGAAAAACTAGAACTTCTACATGAAGGAGACAAGTATGTTAAATGTGCAAGGCTATAGAGTTTGAAAGGGAAATTTGAAAATTTGAAGATGAGAGAAGATGAAAATATCACTACCTTTATGCCAAGAGTAAATGAGCTTGTTTGTTGCATTAGATGTGCTGGTGGAGTCTTGGATGAAGATGAAATTGTTGGCAAAGTTCTCAGATCCCTTCCTACTTCTTATAAAATCAAGGTTGCTGCCGTTGAAGAATTCAGAGCCCATTCAAATGTCACAAGAGATCAATTGGTTGGTAAATTAGCTGCATTTGAACTGACCGAGTTTGGAGATGTCCCCCCCAAGACTGAATCTGCATTCAAAGCTAGTTCTTCTATAAAAGGAAAACAAAGGTTTGATCCAAAAGAGAACTCTTCAAGGAAACTATCTTGGTATGAAAAAGCAAGAAAAGACCTGGAAGAAGGAGTTGAAATTGCTCAGCTTGAAGCCCTTATTGCAAAAAGACTGCCAAGAGGATCTGGTAAGTATGAAGGGAAATTGCCTTTTAAGTGTTTTAACTGCAATAAGATTGGTCATTTTGCCTCAAAGTGTTCGGAAAGATTTTCAAGGCCAAATCCTAACAGATCAAGGTTCCAAAAGAATTGTTACTATGTTCATGAAGAGGATGATAATGAAGGAGTAATAGATGATGAATCAGAGACAAGAAACAAATCTGGAAGTGATTGGGTGTTTATTGCCATCAAGTAAGAAGAACCAATGGCCTCTGAATCTATCAATCATAAAGTTGTAGAAAGAGCTCTGGCTGCCCAAGTTGAAGAAAAGGATGATTAGGTCATTGATAGTGGATGCTCTCACCATATGACAGGTGACAAAAATAAGTTCATAGATCTAGAAAGGTATGAAGGAGGAGTGGTAAAATTTGGTGATAATTTTGCTGGTAGAATCAGAGGTAGAGTAACTATTTCTTTTGATGGAAACAACAAAACTGGTAATGTATTGTATGTTGAAGGATTAAAGCACAATCTTCTCAGTGTTGGACAGTTGGTAGACAAAGGCTATGATCTCTTATTCAAGAATGGAAAATGCAAGATCTTTGAAAGTTCCGAAACAAACATTGCATCCAGTACTCAAACAAAAGATAATATCTTCCATTTAGTTGGTACTGGTAAAAGTTGTCTATTTGTGCAAATTGATCAGAGTTGGTTATGGCATAGGATGATGTGTCATGTGAATTTTGATAATATCATCAAGACAAGAAACACTCAGGCTATAAGAGATCTTCCAAAATGGTGAAACCTACAAATAGTTTGTGCAAAGAATGTCAGTTGGGGAAACAAAGTAGAGTCTCATTCAAAAGCAAGGAACAATCTTCTATCGGATTATTGGATTTAGTTCATACTGATCTATGTGGTCCGGCAAGGATAAGGAGTGTGCAAGGTGATAGATACTTCATGTTATTAATTGATGACCACTCCTGAATGATGTGGGTTACTTTTTTGAAAGAGAAATCAGAAGCTCTTGAGAAATTCAAAATATTCAAGGCTATGGTAGAGAATGAAACCAGATTAAAATTAAAATGTCTGAGGTCTGATAGAGGTAGAGAATTCACATCCGGTGAGTTCATAGAATTCTGTGAGAAACATGGAATAAAGAAACAGTTGTCTGCTCCTAGGACTCCACAACAGAATGGAGTAGTGGAGAGAAAGAACCAGACCATCCAGGAAGCACCTAGGACCATGATGATGGAAGAAAATGTTCCTCAGATCTATTGGAGAGAAGTTGTCAGCACTGCAGTCTATACTCTCAATCGAGTATAAATCATAAGCAATACCGATAAGACTTCTTATGAACTTTGGTTTGGCATCACTCCCACTGTGAGGTATTTTAGAGTCTTTGGTAGTAAATGTTACATTAAAAGAGATGAAGATCTAGGAAAATTTGATGCTAGAAGTGATGAAGGAATATTCTTGGGTTATTCTACTCAAATCAAAGCATACCGGTGTTATAACAAGAGATTAAGGAAGATTGTGGAAAGTATAAATGTGAAGGTTGATGAAGGGATTGAAAAACCCTTAAGGTTTTATGAATATGATGAAGATGATCAAAATGATGTTTTTGTTCAAAAAGTCCAAGCTCCCTCTGAAATTCAGATTCAAACTGATCCGGTAAATCAGGAAGAAGAGATAAGATTGAATGAACCTGTTCAAGAATCATAAGTGTAAGAAATTTCCAAAGTTCCCAGGTATGTAAAACTGAATCACTCTGAAGATCAGATCATAGGTGATAAAAGCAAAGGTGTACAAACAAGAAGAAGGATTGCTCAAGATTCAGAAGAGTATTGTCTGATTTCAAAAGTTAAACCTAGGACAGTGAATGAAGCTTGCAATGATGAAAACTGGACTAATGCAATGGAGGAAGAACTAATGGAAATTGAGAAGAATCACACATGGGATCTTGTTCCCAGACCTAAAAAGAAGAATGTGATTGGAACCAAATGGGTCTTTCGGAATAAACGGAATGAAGTTGGTGAAGTAATCAGAAATAAAGCCAGATTGGTCTACAAGGGTTACTCTCAAATAGAAGGAGTTGATTTTGAAGAAACTTTTTCTCCAGTGGCAAGAATTGAAGCAATCAAATTATTTCTTGCTTTTGCTGCCTTCAGGGATTTCAAAGTGTATCAGATGGATGTCAAGTCTTCCTTCCTGAATGGTGACTTGGAAGAAGAAGTGTACATTGAGCAACCAGATGGATTTCAATTGTCTGATCATGGTGATATGGTCAGCAAGTTGAAGAAAGCACTGTATGGACTCAAGCAAGCCCCAAGAGCCTGGTATGAAAGATTGGATAAGTATCTTTTGAAGATTGGTTTTAACAAAGGTACTGCTGACAGTAATTTATACTTCAAAATTGATCATGAAAATATTTTGATTGTTAAAGTATTTGTTGATGATATCATTTTTGTAGGAAGAGATAGTATGTGCAAAACCTTTGCAAATCAAATGAAAAGTGAATTTGAGATGTCCATGCTTGGGGAAATGAATTTCTTCTTGGGTCTGCAAATCATTCAAACTAAGAAAGAAATCTTCATTTCTCAGACCAAATATGTGAAAGAATTGTTGAAGAAATTTGGGATGGAAGAGTCAAAACCAATGAGTACTCCCATGGCAACCAGATGTAAATTGAGCAAAGATGATGACTCTCCCAAGACTGATTAGAAAAAGTACAAGTCAATGATTGGAGGATAGTTGTATCTCACTCAAACTAGACCTGATATTATGAATATTGTTGGTCTTGTTGCTAGATTCCAAGCTGATCCTAGAGAATCTCATGTCATAGAAATCAAGAGGATTTTTAGGTATCTAAAAGGGATAGTTGAGTATGGTTTGTGGTATCCTAGAGATCATAATTTCTCTCTTCATGCATACACAGATGCGGATTGGGCAGGAGATGTAGATGACCGGAAGAGTACCAGTGGTGGAGCATTCTTTTTAGGAAAGAGATTGGTTTCTTGGCTAAGGAAGAAACAAGAGGCAATATCTCTATCCACAGCTGAAGCAGAATATATTGCAGCAGCAGGTAGTTGCACTCAAGTTTTGTGGATGAAGCAGATGCTAAGAGACATCAGAGTGGAGTATGAGGAACCTATCACAATCTTCTATGATAATTCAAGCGCAATAAATATATCTAAGAATCTAGTGTTGCATTCAAAGACTAAGCATATATATATCAAGTTTCACTTTCTAAGAGAGCAAGTGAACAAGAATGAAGTCAGAATGGAATTTGTGCCTTCCAAGGATCAGAATGCAGACATATTTACTAAACCTCTACCTAAGGATTCTTTTAAGTATCTCAGGGAGAAGTTAGGGGTTATTACCCCTCCGGTGATGAACTAAGGTGCACGGATGTGCATCAGTCCGGTGGATATCACAATCATATCTTTTGGTCTGGATTGATGATAGGAAGCTGCTACTCAGGGGGGGCAGTTGGTATGATCCTGAAGTGGTGGAGTTGCAAGTATGAGCCCTTTGCCATTGATGTCAAAGGGGGAGACAAGACATGTGAAAAACAAGTGGTGGCTGATCAAAGGGGGGGAAACAAAGGAAGAAAAGACAAGTGAATGGTTGTTAGTGATAGGGGGAGTTGTGTCAATAAAGAAAAGTTCATGTCTTGATAGTCAAAACAGTTTTTCACATCATATGTTGCCATCAATGACAAAGGGGGAGATTATTGCAAGTTTGGGCCTAACCGGTGTTGTCATTGATGTCAACATACTCATGTTGCATTGATGATAAGGATTGGATGAGCTATGTGCTGAGGATATTGAGAAAATTAGTCATATCAGGAATAGAGAAGAACAGTGAAGACAGTAAGGTAAAGATCCAAGATAAGATGACTATCAGAGGATGCGGTTCAAAGGGTTTGTAGATATGAATCTTAAGATGATCCGGTAAAGATTTCAGAGGTCTACATGAAGATCTGAAGAAGTTGTGGCCGCTCAAGTAAAACCAATTCCGGCAGGTGTTCAGAGGTGACAAGGTGACACAGATAGGTCCGGTGGGATCCAGAAATGCAATATCCTATTCTATGGATTTGGTGGAGTGTTTAGGAAGTCCATGTGAAGTAATAACTCAATTGGTTAGTGGTATGGAGGTCCGTAAGCATCTATTCCATTATGATAGTGATGACAGACTATGTTCTTGAGGTTTCGAATGAAGGAGATAAGGATTTTAGTAAGCAGATGTAGTATGGATGTTCTTGGTGATTCAGGCAAGCTTGTGGAGGTCTTTGGATTGTTTTCAGTTAGTTTTGGTGGTCTACATTGAAGCTTGAGCTCGCAATTGAAGAATAACTTCCAGATGATGGTGTTCTTCCTAAGTTTGGCTGACCGGATGAATTACACATCCTGCGGATGTTCTTATAGATGTTTGCCAACTTAGATGATTATTCCTAAGTCGATGTCTTGTATAAATAAGAAGTTGTAAAGTCATTTCAAAGAGGGTCTTGAGGTGATGAGAGTGTGGTAGCTAAGAGGAGAGCAAAAAGCAGAGCAGAAGTATTGGGCTTAAATGGAACTGACTCAAGCATGGTAAAGATTCTATTCTCCAGTTCAAGTATGTGATACTTATCATTTTGTAGATAGTGTGTCTTTTGTAGGCAGTGGACCTCTTGTGAGTAGTGTGCTCAGGTAGTGAGCCCTAATTGGCATGTGGCATTTTTGTTCTTTCTATTCTTCTAACAGAGAATACAATCTTGGGTTAATCACCCCGTGGTTTTTTCCTAACTGGGTTTTCCACGTCAAAATCTTGGTGTCTAAAGTGTTGATGTGTTTCTGCTCCTGATTTAATGCTTTATGTTTCCATGATTGATTTACTATTATGCTACTGAATTACAAAGTAGATTTAAGTGCTTAATCGAAAGAAAGTTTTGGACAACTGATTCACCCCCCCTCTCAGTTGGCTGTCCTTAATCTAACATCAACAACTATCAATAATTAGACACAACTTCTAAAACATCTAGTAGACTCACTAAGTCAATTTAACATGTGAATTATGTGTGATGTGTGAATATTATTTAACTAATAAATAGTTAAATAATATGAATTATTCACACAAGGGTAAATCGGATAGGTAACAACCCTGTTCACACCAACACCCCCCCTTAAGTGCAACTTAGGGAGTAGCTGACTAAAGCAAATATGCAATGATGGATGATGGAATGATGGGTCCCAGCTACTAGGCCATGTTAGGTACCCATGTACAACAAATATCAAGTGGAGAAAAGGAGAAAACCACATGGGACAAAACTCCTCTTCAAAAGTGAGAATGCATAAAACAATGGAAGTGAAAGAAGTGATAGTAGGAGGACTCAACATGACCCCCAAGGACTACTTCTATCACATATATACAATCAAATACATACCATAGGAGAGCAAGAGTGAGACTATAGGTCCCCCCCCACAATGAAGTAGCTCCTGTGCCGATGGTGAATGCCTAAAGAAGAATGTTGAAGAGAACCATGTACCTACAAACAACATTTCTCCCCTTAGGAAGAAACCAATCCAAAGGTTGATGTAGAAGAAAATTCATCTCCAAAAAGAGAGATGAGGGAAGAAGTCTCATGATGGATGTCTCTGAAGACTATTGAAATGTCCACATGTAGGAATCAAAGAATTGCACTATGCAATGAGGTGTGACCAATCCAAAATCCTGGGTAGACTCATGAAGAACAACTTCCAAAGATGAGGTAGAGGGGATAACAATTGTGTTGTAACTATCATCAAAGAGGGGAGATATCCCCTCAAATGTGTCCTCCAAATCTTCAATATGAGACTACAAAACAAGTCTAATATGTACCTATAAAGAAAGTATCCCACAAAGTTGTGTCTGAAAGACTAGAAGTATCCTACTCAACTGAAGTAGAAGAAACCATGTCGATGTTGATCTCTGAAGAAGTAGCAGGTTGAGGTGATGGAATCTTAGTACTAGTCTCATTAACTAAAGTGGATGAAAGAATACCAAGGTTTAAGTGACCAAACTTCTCCTCAGAAACATGATTCACACTTGATGCATGAGTGTGAATATCAATCAATGAATCTACATCTTCAGAAGAAGCAAAATGGGAGAATGTATACAAGTGAGATGCATGATCAACCATCCCAATAGCAATGATATCTCTATTCTCCAAGTCTCTTATGATCACTGAATCTAGAGCAAACTCAATTGTCTTCCATATAACACAATGAGTAATATGGTAGATGGAAAGGAGATTGGTTGACAAGGAAGGTACACACAATAATTTTTTGAATCTACCCTCACCAATATCAATAGTCCCTTTTCCAGTTGCATGCATGTACATGTATTGCTACTAATCAAAATAGGTGGCAAAGTACATGACTCATGAAGAGAACATCCCTTGTGAAGATGCCATATGATGAGAAGCTCTAGAATCAAGAAGTAATCTCTCTAACTGAAGACTTGTAGAAGAAAAGAGTGCTTGTTTGTTTCCCTTGTTTGTCCCAATAGCAATGCTTGTCATCTTTGTCTGTGTAGATGATGATGATGTTGAATAAGAGGATGTACTAGGTGACATGGATGATGGTAGTTTGATATTGTGCTTTTGAATAATGTGAGTCAACTCATCGAGTTTCTTCTCATAACACTTATATGCATCATGTCCTAGTTTCTTGCAATATGCACACTTTGGTCTTTCCTTCTTAGATGATTCCTCCTTGGTAGAGGATGAGGATTTAGGTGAATTATTTTACTCCTTTGCTTGCTCATTGTTCTTGAAATCCTTATTTTTTGTTTCTTGCCTTTGCTAGGTGAATCCTTTTGATCCTTTGTACCCTGATTAGCAAGAAGAGCTTGAGGCCAAGGAGAATTCAATGCGCCCATGTGTACTAACTTAGCTTGCTCCCTTGTGAGTGATGTGGCAAACTCATCAAGTGAAGGCATTATGAATGCTTTCCCAAATGCATCCATCATAGCATAAAAGGTAAAAACAAAAATTAAATAGTCAGGACCAAGCTTGGCAAGGATTGAAAGAATCAATTGAGTGCCCTCTTTCTCAATTCCACATTATTTGAGCTACAATCTAAATAATTTTATCTTTGTGAAGAAGTCTCAGACACTTGAAAAGTCAGTTGGATTCAAACCAATTAGTTCATTCTCCAATTTGAAACCTCTCATAGTATCTTTCTTACCAAGAGCTTCTATAAGGTAGTCCACACTTGATTAGGTGTATTACAAGATTCAATATGAAAAAGAAAATTAGGAGAAATAGACAAGCATACTATTCCATAGGCTTGATCACATCTATTGTACAACTTTCTCTTTTCCAAGTGACCAAACTTCTCCTCAAAAACACAATTCGCACTTGATGAATGAGTGTGAATATCAATCAATGGATCTACATCTTCAGAAGAAGCAAAATGGGAGAATGTATACAAGTGAGATGCATGACCAACCATCCCAATAGCAATGATATCTCTACTCTCCAAGTCTCTTATGATCACTGAATCAAGAGTGAACTCAACTGTCTTTCATACACCACAATGAGTAATCTAGTAGATGGAAAGGAGATTGGTTGACAAGGAAGGTACACACAATAAATTTTTGAAAGTACCCTCACCAATATCAATAGTCCCTTTTCTAGTTTGCATGCATGTACATGTATTGTTACCCATCAAAATAGGTGGCAAAATACATGACTCAAATGAAGAGAACATCCCTTGTGAAGATGCCATATGATGAGAAGCTCCATAATCAAGAAGCCATCTCTCTAACTAAAGACTTGTAGAAGCAAAGAGTGCTTGTCTGTTTCCCTTGTTTGTCCCATTAGCAATGCTTGTTGTCCTTGTCTGTGTAGATGATGATGATGTTGAAGAAGAGGATGTACTGGGTGACATGGATGATGGCAGTTTAATATTGTAATTTTGAATAATGTGAGTCAACTCATCAATTTTCTTCTCATAACAGTTAAGTGCATCATGTCCTAGTTTCTTGAAATATGCACACTTTGGTCTCTCCTTCTTAGATGATTCCTCCTTGGTAGAGGATGAGGATTTAGGTGAATTATTTGACTCCTTTGCTTGCTCATTGTTCTTGAAATCCTTTTTTTTTGTTTCTTTCCTTTGCTAGGTGAAGCCTTTTGATCCTTTGTACCTTGATTAGCAAGAAGAGATTGAGGCTGAGGAGACTTCAATGTGCAATGTGTACTAACTTAGCTTCCTCCCTTGTGAGTGATGTGGCAAACTCATCAAGTGAAGGCATTGTGAAATCTTTCCTAAGTGCATCCATCATAGCATGAAAGGTAGAAATAGAAACTGAATAGTCAGGACTAAGCTTGGAAAGGATTGAAAGAATCAATTAAGTGTCCTCTTTCTCAATTCCACATTGTTTGAACTACAATCTAAGTGATTTTATCTTTGTGAAGAAGTCTTGGTTGCTTGAAAAGTCAGTTTGATTGAAACCAATTAGTTCATTCTCCAATTTGAAACCTCTCATAGTATCTTGCTTACCAAAGAGATTCTCTAAGGTAGTCCACACTTGACAAGGTGTATTACAAGATTCAATATGAAAAGGAAGATTAGGAGAAATAGACAAGCATATTGTTCCATAGGCTTGATCACATCTATTGTACCACTTTCTCTTTTCTGCAGCTACTGTTGTTTCAATTTCTGTACCCATTGTTACTCTAAATTTTCAAACTTCTTAAATGAATCTCCATTTTAGTTTTCCACTCATGATAGTTATATGGTGTCAGTAGAGGAAGTTTGTTTGGATCCATGATGCAAGAGTACAAAAAAGAACACAAATACAACCCCCCTATTACTCAATCAATGAGATCAACCCCCAACAAAAAATGATTGTGGGACTTTATAATTAGTCCAATTACAATTGCCACAAGCCAAAACAATAAAGTGGTCTTTGATTTTGGTACAATGCAAAAGCCAAGAATGAGCTATAACTAAAAGTATAATTTCTAAGCAAAACTAGATCAAACTGATTGCAGATCTAGAAATTACTCAAAAGATCATGCACTTTCAAAAAATATTTCACCAAAAAATGTTACTATATGAGCTTGAATGAAGCCTTTGAAGTTCTGAAAATGGGAACTGCTAAGGTACAGTGATGAAAAACTACAATTTCTAGACAAACCAGGCACCAAAACCAAAATATGATTCCCCTACTATGAAGCCTACGGAATTCTAGCCCAAATAAAAAATTACTCAAAAAATGGAGCAAAAATGAGCAAGATATGAGCCTACAAAGTCTGACTGTCAAAACAAAATGCTCAATGGAGAGGGGTCTGGCCAAGAGGGGTAAAAATCCTGACGTCATTGCTGATGCAATGATGACATCAGTAAGTCAGCAGCTGGAATATGCTTTTCGTCAATAGAATATTCCCTGTACGAACGTTGAAAATGACGTCACCTGTCATGAAATGGCATCATGCTGACATCAGTAAATGCATAATTTTTTTCCTAGAATATGCTAAAACGCTACCAGAATATTCCTATACCGCTAACAATTTTTGGGATTTTTGTCAAAACCACTTGTATTTTACATGAAATCACCTTCTTTTTGTGGAAAACCGCTTGATTGTCATAGGAGATAGCCGCTAGAATGCCTGTAGGTAGTTTTTTGGTAGATGTTTGAACATGCCGGGAAGTTTGTGTGTTGTCGGTGATGTTTTACACTCCTGTGGGCAGTATGAAATGCTCCGTCGAGTGGTGATGAAAGCTTTCAGTGGGCAGTTTAAATGATTCGACCGACATTTATAACCTCCTACTAAGCCTTAGAAGCTAGTGAGGATTTGTTTAACCGTGAGTGGGAAGAATATGGCTACCAGGTGAAAATGCTACTGTCGGTCGGGTGTTTAGTCTTTGCCAACAATTGACGATATAAATATTTCCAACCACACTATTGGGTGGGAGATAGAGTGGTGGTTCATGCCCTACGTGGCGCTCCATAGAGATCCAGTATTTGCGTACCCTATGACAGGGTACTATGTACCCTGTAGAAAAAAATAATCCGCATAATAATAAATAACCCTACAGACAACAAATTAAACTAGTGTATATAAACTTTACCCAACGGATATTATCCATGCCAATTTCGATGACGTAGAAGCAGTACGCCTTGCAAGATTCCACTGTGCAGAGAATATTCTATGCATTTTGTACGACATCGATTTGCAAAAAAATGCCTTTTGCTGCAACTTTGTTCAATTTCAACGAATTGATTGTCGATCTTGGGGTTTTTGGGCCTCTTGAGTGCGATGGCAGGGTCAGATTTGACCCAAAATGTTTTGAAAGATCAGCTACCTTTTGGATCTTGCATGCACCTCCCAACTTCAAACCCTCATAGATTTAGCCTCTGATGTCTGATCTGGACGAAACAAAAGGTGATCTTGACTATCTCAGACCTCTTGGACACAATGGTGTGCTTAGATTTATAGCAGCACACTCTAAAATAAGCCTACAATACAATGCCACAAAGAGGAAACTCCCACAAATTTGGTATTTCCATCAAGTCTTTCTAATTCTCCAAGTCATTAGTTGATGCAAGAGAAGAGCATACTCAACTATCAAGATTCACCATGATTTGCACTCAAGATCTCTCAAAAAATGACTAACACAAAGTGATTCTTCCTAGAGCTCTGATAACATGTTGGAGCTGATTGATGTGCTTTGATACCATGTTAGAGTTGGCTATGATTGGAGCCACCCAGGATCTAGGACATCATGAAAGCACAAGAGAGATGAAATGAAAGAATAATTCTATTCTATCAATGAATGCAAAAGATTGTTATTACAATGTACATGATATGCCTTGCTTATAAAGACAAGGATGAGAGCTAAGATGTTGTAGTCATGTGACAAGTGTCTTAATCCTATGACATGTGACAACTATAGGATAATATGACAACTATCAACTACTATCAACAACTATCAACAACTAGACACAACTAGAAACATCTAGTAGAGTCACTAAGTCAACTTAACATGTGAATTATGTGTGATGTGTAAATATTATTTAACTAATAAATAGTTAAATAATATGAATTATTCACACAAGGGTAAACTGGATAGGTAATAACCCTGTTCACGCCAAATGTTCACTAGACATTAGAAAATAATTATAATAATTATTACAAATTATCTTTCTAAAAAACTTACTTTGAGGGATGCAATCTTGCAAAATCTCATGTCATAGAGACTTCATTTGATTGCTAAAACCTTGCCCCAAATCATCATTTTTGTTAAAAATTAGGGGAACAAAAACTGATGGTTCAACTAAGGGCCTTCAAACTAGTGACCTTTAGCTAAAATCCCTTTAGTCAAGGGCCCTTTTATATAGGTATTTTGGGTGTGCAACATTACAAATAGAAAAATGGCCTTCATTCGAATTGACCACCCCACCCACCTTCATTCGAACCCTATTTACATGTGACAAGCATTGTACTTTCAAATGAAGGACTTTCATTCAAAGCAAAAAACTTCATTGAAAGGTGTTCAATGACTTTTTCCATCCAAGATTCATTTTTGTGCCTTGTCCCATAAGTGAGACACACCTTTATGCTTCCACATGTTTATTTTCACAAATTATACAACTAACACTTGCACCCATAGAAGGTTCAATGAATACGGCGATAGGAACAACCCACGAGTTTAGAAAATTTTCCAGGGTGAATTTTTTTACACAGTGTGAGACAATTTTCTAAGCACTATAATGCTCACATATAAAAGCCTATCGAGTAAGTAACCTGAGCCAATCACATTACTATAGAATGTCTATTAAATTATTTAAATTGACATGGAAAAGTTAAGATTATATAAATAAAATATATATATTTTTAAATAGAAACTTTTAGTTATTAATTTTAAAGTTGTAAAGATTTATTACATGATATGAAAATTGTTGGCAAGAGACACTCCTCCAGTATGGACTTGTATGTTGTCATTGATGGCAACAAGGCTTAGAGATCTCATTAGCATGATAGGAAGACATAACTCCAGAATGTTACATTGGTTTTCAGGTCCGATTAGCAGAAATGGCTAAGTATGGGTATATACAGGATAAAGTACAGTAAGTGGATCAGTATGCCTCTGTAGATAATGATCTGGAAATGTGGCCCAGGTATTATGTTTATACTTTGTTGATATTGTTATGATCCAGAGATCAAGTTTTGACTTCCTCTGGAAGTCACCTGAAGAAAGTATCTAAGTTTAGATAAGCCAAGGTATAGCAGGAACAGAGATAGAGTCCAAGTTCTGATGGTCTGCATTTCTCTGCAATATGATAGCATGCCTTGCAATTCTGAGGGTAAGATGGGTGATGTAGAGGCCAATGGAGATCAACACAACTTTGATGGGTGACAAGGTATCCAATAAGGTAGGACTATTTTTATGAGAGGCAATGTTTATAAGTTCATATCAAAGGGCTCATATGGAACATGGAAATAAACACCTAATCCTCTGAAGGTAGACATCTAGAGGATCCTTTGACACCTAGAAGGATACCCCCAATCCATCTAACAAGTATTGTCTACTCACAAAACACTACTTCCCTAACAACGTTGTCCTAACCCTTGTAGCCCTATTTTAGGGTCTGTCAGAAGATTACTTGCAGTTTAGGCACTTTCAAGATAGGAACATCCTTGTTTGAGATACCCTTTAGGATGCCTTACAACATGTCAAAGACTCACTGTGGGTTGTTTTGCAACATGTGCCACTTTCAATAAGGTTGTCCTACTACAAAGAGCCCCAATTAGCCCAAAAATGCAAAGCAAGTACCATCTAAAGGAGTCACGGTACTTTTTGACCCACTTGAACACATCAATGACATAGCAAAACTAAGGATTTCATGGGTTTTAAGGCCTCACAGTTGACTGTGTGTGAATTGTACTATGTTGTTCTCTTTAGGGTGCACCTAACACATGGGTTTGCTAGGTTTCCTCATGCAATCTTCACAAAATGCAGTTATCTATCCCAAAACTTCTCATGACACTTTAAAATGAACTTAAAAGGGCCCATTCCACCGATCAAGAAGGTTTCAAATTAGTGGAATGGAAAGAAAAACCATGATTTCTGTTTGAAACCCTAGATGAGGGTTTATCAACCAAATTTTAGAAAAAGGTAGAGAACTTTGTTATACAATGGTTTCAAGAACTCAAACAAATTGCAATGCAATCTACACTCACCCCCTTTTCAAACAAGTATCATTTGACTTTGTAAAATGTCCGTACAGGAAAGCAATATGGTCTGGAACAGCGTTTCACACAAAAAATGAGCAGAAACTATAGTTTTTTATTTTATTTTTCTCCTCCAAGTCACTCCATACACCATGATGAACATCTTCAAGGCTTTTTTTGAAACCTCCATCGACATGGCAATTAGTTGGAGGGGTAGTTTGGATCGGTGGGAGGCTAGAAAACTGCCCTGCAACCACCACTGCCCCTATTTTGTCTTTTGCTATAACTAATTGCATTTTGATCTGTATTTACAAGGTATTTAAAACATTTTACAAGATAGATAAGCCTTTGACAAGGAATTCAACTCTTAAAATGTTTTCTAGGTGCCATTAAAGGCTACAAAGACATAAAACTTTCCTTATTTGACTTCCCCTATCAACAATTATTGGCATCAATCATGAAGTGATCATGACATGGTTTCCAACCTTATTACAAATGCATCCAAATGGTCTTTAAGACCTTATTACAACATTGGACAACATGAACAACATGAAAAAAAATGTGGATCCTCATGATCCTCTTGGTACCCCTACACTATACTCCCGGGGGTGGAAGAGAACTCAAGTCCCTTGAGAAATCAGATTAGCAACTTTAGTACCATGTTTGATAATGTCCTCTTCACTCATCCAAGTGGCATCTTTAGCAGGTAGGCCACTCCATTTGACAAGGTACTCCTTGTAAGTCCTAGTCTTCTTCAAGACCTTGGTGTCCAAGATGTTTTCCAATTTCAAGGGTTGATTGGGTAGGAGACCGTTAACCATTCTACTATTGATGTCATATCTGCCTCTGAGTCTGCATCATTACCACCCTTGTAAGGAAACAAATCTGAGATATTAAAGATAGGAGATATGGCCAAGCCTTGAGTAAGCTCAATCTCATAGGCATTAGGCCCAAATTTGTGCACAATCCAGCAAGGTCATATCTTCTTCATGAGGAGTTTGGTTGGCTGCCCCTTTGGAAGTCTTTCCTTCTTCAAATCTGCCATGACCAAATCCCCAACCTTGTATTACACATCTCTCTTTCTCTTATTGGCTTTATCCTTGTCCTTCTCATTATTCCTTTGAAGAGTCTCTCTTACATTATCATGGATGTCCTTCATGGCCAATGCAAAGTCTTCATATTGAGTACTCTTCCTCTCCAATCCATGTAGATCTCTCAATTCAAGAATGCCTCTTGGGTGAATCCCATAGACAATCTCAAATGGACTCCTTCCTATGCTTCTATTGGTGGAGTCATTGTAAGCAAATTTAGCTTGAGGTATGATCATATCCCATGCTTCTCCATGTTGCTTTGTAAGACATCTAAGAAGATTGCCCAAGGACCTATTCACTACCTCAGTTTGGCCATCAGTCTGAGGGTGATAGGCTAAAGTGAATGACAATTGAGTGTCCAACTTCTTCCACAAAGTATGCCAAAAGTGGCCCACAAATTTAGGATCCCTGTCAGTCACAATGTTAAGAGGCAAACCATGGATTCTAACAATTTCTTTGAAGAAAAAACTAGCAATATGAGAAGCATCATTAGTGCATTTACATGGCAAAAAATGAGCCATCTTACTGAATCTATCCACCACAACAAATATGCTATCAAAGCCTCTTTGAGTACTAGGAAGACCCAAGACAAAATCCATGCTAATACTCTCCCATGCCCTATTAGGAATGGGAAGTGGTTGATATAGACCAGCATTAGATGAACTACCTTTTGCTCTTTGACAAATACTACAACCCTCAACAAATTTTCTGATGTCTGATTGCATTTTTGGCCAAAAATAAAATCTTTTCACTTGATCCAATGTGTTATCCAGCCCAAAGTGACCTCCTAGTCCACCATAATGCTTTTCCTTTATGATGTTCTCCCTCATGGAACACCTAGGAACACATAATTGGCCGCCTTTGAACAACAACCCCTGCTACAACAAAAACTTAGAAAAATTAGAATGATATGCATCCAAAAATTGAGAGCAAACTTCATATACCTCCTTGAAATCTTCATCATCTTTGTACATATGTTTGAGAGCATCAATCCCCACACTTTGTAACTGAATTTCTTGCATCATACACACCCTTCTACTCAATGCATCTGCCAATTTATTGGCCTGCCCCTTCTTGTGTTTGATTGAAAATGTGTATGCTTGGAGTTGTTCAATCCATTTCATATATGCCTGTGACTGAGTTTCTCCTATGAATTCAGAAAACTAAGTGCATGGTTATTAGTATAAACAATAAACTCCTTAGGTAATAGATAGTGCCTCCATTTTTTCAAAGTTTGCACCATTGCATACAACTCCAAGTCATAAGTAGAATATTTCCTTTTGGCGTCATTCAATTTTTCACTAAAGAAGGCAACTGGTCTGCCCCCATGACTCAAGACAACCCCTATAGCAAGGTTACTAGCATCACATTCCACCACAAACAACTTATTAAAATCAGGTAAAACAAGAATGGGCTGTTGTGCTACCTTTTGTTTCAGAATTTTAAAAGAATCATTGGCTGCCTTTGTCTAAGAAAATCTACATTTCTGTCCCCCTTTAATGGTATCCAAAATAGGTGCACAAATATGACTAAAACCCCTTATAAACTTCCCATAGAATGTTGCCAAACCATGAAAACTTTTTACATCAGCTGCTATTTTAGGAGTTGGCCATGATAAAATAGCCTCTACCTTTGCTGGATCCATCTTCAAATTACCTTGGGAGATGACAAAACCAAGATAGGTGAGTTCTTCCTTCATAAAGACACTCTTCTCCATGTTAATCATCAATTTCTCATCATGCAACTTCTTCAAAACCTGATCCAAGTGTTGTAAATGTTCTTCCTTGGTCCTACTAAACACAAGAATGTCATCAAGATACACCACAACAAATTTTCCAATGAAATCTTGCAACACCTCATTCATAAGGCACATACAAGTACTTGGGGCATTGGATAGGCCAAATGGCATCACCAACCACTCATAAAGACCCTCATTTGTTTTAAAGGCTATCTTCCATTCATCCCCTTGCTTTTTCCTAATTTGATGATACCCACTCTTAAGATCAATCTTGGAAAAGTATCTAGCCCCTCCCAAATAGTTCATGAGGTCCTCAATCCTTGGCATAGGGAACCTATATCTTATGGTGATCTTGTAAATAGCCCTAGAATCTATACGTAGTCTCCATTTACCATCCTTTTTAGGGGCTAGGACTATTGGGACAACGCATGGGATAAGGCTCTTTCTCACCAAACCCTTATCTAGTAATTCCTGCACTTGCTTGGCAATCTCTTCCTTTTGAGAAGGTGTCATCTTGTAGGCTGCTTTGTTTGGCAAAGTAGACCCTGGGATGAAGTCAATCTGATGGCTTATGTCCCTAATAGGTGGCAATTCATTAGACATATCCTCTACCATGATACCCTTGTATTTTTCTAACAATTATTGCACCTCCTTGGGAACTTCTTCCTAACTAGGACCATGCAAATTAGGACTATTTTTAGGCTTCAAAATTAGAGCATACCCTTGGGTTCCTTCCTCCTTAAGGGTGTTAAGAAACTCTCTACCACTCACCAACATGACACTTGACCCTACATTCTTCTTCATACTTTCATCCGGCAAAGGATTCATTTTATACTTCCTACCATTCTTGGTTATGACAAAAGAGTTTAACTTCCCATCATGTTGGGCTTGAACATCATATTGCCATGGACATCCTAAAAACAAATGACAAGCATCCATGGAGATTATATCACACAAAATCTTGTCCTTATATTCCCCTATCTCAAACTCTACCCAAGTTTGTTCATCTACCAAGACTTGTTGCCCCTTATTCAACCATGACACTTTATAAGGACTAACATGAGGAAGTCTTTTCAATTTCAACTTGTCTACCATTTCAATAGAAACCAAATTTTTAGTTGAACTTGAATCAACAATTACCTTGCAAATCTTACCATAGGCCTTGCATGTTGTCCTGAACAATGTCTTCCTCTAAGGGGGTTCTTGTGTTTGAGGCACCTTCAACATGGTTCTCCTCATCATCAAGTTTTCTCCATCATGGACTAGGGCTACACTTCCAATTGGAGAGTTAACACTTTGGCAATCTTCCTCTTGGATCAGCTAGTTCCTTCTCTCTCCTCCATGAGAGCTTGAAGCTTGTTTCTCAGGGCATTTGAAGGCTGGATGTCCCACTTAGTTACAATTGTAGTACCTCCCTATGAAGACATTAGGACCTCTCCCTAGTCCACCAGATCTACCCCTTCCATTGGGTCTCCTTCCTCTAAAGCCTCCTCTAGAACCTGATTCTCCACTTTGTTCTTGGGAACTAGATTCCCCTTAACTTCTTTGGGAATGATTTATGCCTCCAAAACTGCCCCTACCTCTGAAATTTCTGCCTCCTCTTCCTCTATTTTGTTGATCTCCTTTCCTCTTCAACTTTTCTTCTTCCCTTAGTGCCATTTGAAAGCATTTATCCACTATTTCAGGGGTGAGTATAATGATTTCATCTTGTATACTAAATTTCAAACCATTTAGGTACCTTGCCACTTTACCTTTTGCATCCTCCACATGTCCATAATGAAGAGATAACTTGTGAAACTCCTCGGTGTAAGTGGCCACATCCAAATCTCTTTGTTTGAGATTTTGCATCTTCTTGTAGATCTGTACCTCATAGTCTGATGGAAGGAATTGGGACTTGATCCTCTCCAACATTCTGCTCCATGAAGAGATCATACTCTACCCACTCTTCACCCTCTCACCTTGGGTGTAATTGCACCATGTAAGGGCAGCACCCTTAAGTTTAGTTTTTGCAAACTTCACCCTCTTGTTCTCAGGAACTTATTTGTACTCAAAATAATTATTCAAGGCCTCAATCCACTCCATAACCTCTCAGCATCCATCTTCCCACTAAACATTGGGATCTCCATCCGAGCCTCTGATGAATCCTTGCCAAGTGTCTTGATGGCTTCAAGAAAGTATTTCTGATCAATAGGTATTTCTGTTTGCCCTTGGGGTTCTTCTTCTTCTTCCCCTTCTTCTTCTCCATCAGATTCCTCATATAACCTCTTTCCAATCCTCAAGGCTTTCAATTTTGCCTTGAGTGCATCCTTGACTCCCACTTTAATCATCTCTTCCATTTCTTGAAACTTCTTGGCCACCTCAGTGGTCATCCCCTTTGGAGGCATGATGCTAGCCTCTCCTTCACTCTCCTCTGCTAACATACACAAGGGACTTTCTCACAAACAAAAATAGAACCCTGTATGGCTCTGATACCACTATGATGTAGAGGCCAATGGATATCAACACAACTTTGATGGGTGACAAGGTATCCAATAAGGTAGGACTGTTTTTATGAGAGGCAATGTTTATAAGTTCATATCAAATGTCTCATATGGAACATGGCACTAAACACCTAATCCTATAAAGGTAGACATCTAGAGGATCCTTTGACACCTAGAAGGATACCCCCAATCCATCCAACAAGTATTGTCTACTCACAAAACACTACTTCCCTAACAACGTTGTCCTAACCTTTGTAGCCCTGTTTTAGGGTCTGTCAGAAGATTACTTGCAGTTTAGGCACTTTCAAGATAGGAAAATCCTTGATTGAGATACCCTTTAGGATGCCTTACAACATGTCAAAGACTCACTGTGGGTTGTTTTGCAACATGTGCCACTTTCAATAAGGTTGTCCTACTACAAAGAGCCCCAATTAGCCCAAAAATACAAAGCAAGTACCATCTAATGGAGTCACAGTACTTTCTGACCCACTTGAACACATCAATGACATGGAAAAACTAAGGATTTCATGGGTTTTAAGGCCTCACAGTCAACTGTGTGTGAATTGTACTATGTTGTTCTCTTTAGGATGCACCTAACACATGGGTTTGCTAGGTTTCCTCATGTAATCTTCACAAAACCCAGTTCTCTGTCCCAAAACTTCTCATGACACTTTAAAATGAACTTAAAAGGGCCCATTCCACCAATCAAGAAGGTTTCAAATCAATGGAATGGAGAGAAAAACCATGATTTCTGTCAGAAACCCTAGAGGAGGGTTTATCAGCCAAATTTCAAAAAAAGGCGAAGAACTTTGTTATACAATGGTTTCAAGAACTCAAACAAATTGCAATGCAATATACACTCACCCCCTTTTCATACAAGTATCATTTGACTCTGCAACATGTCCGTACAGGAAAGCAATATGGTCTGGAATAGCGTTTCACACAAAAAAGAGTAGAAACTGTAGTTTTTTATTGTTTTTTTCTCCTCCAAGTCACTTCATACACCACGATGAACATCTTCAAGGCTCTTTTTGAAGCCTCAATTGACATGGTAGTCAGTTGGAGGGGTAGTTTGGATCGGTGGGAGGCTAGAAAACTACCCTACAACCACCACTGCCCCTGTTTTGTCTTTTGCTGCAACTAATTGCATTTTGATTTGTGTTTACAAGGGATTTAAAACCTTTTACAAGATAGATAAGTCTTTGACAAGGCATTCAACTCTTAACATGTTTTCTAGGTGCCATTAAAGGCTACAAAGACATAAAACTTTCCTTATTTTACTGCCCCTATCAACAATTATTGGCATCAATCATGAAGTGATCATGACATGGTTTCCAACCTTATTACAAATGCATCCAAATGGTCTTCAAGACCTTATTACAACATTGGACAACATGAACAACATGAAAACAAAATTTGGATCCTCATGATCCTCTTGGTGCCCCTGCACCAATGGGGAATGTGTAAAGAGTCCTTGATACAATTTTGGAAGTGTTTTGTGATCTGTAGTAGTTGTAAGTCAGCAGATGAACCTGTGAAGCAAGCTCTTGAGGAACAGGCCGACTAGTGAGATAAATCATGATGCAGAGAAAGGATAGTGTGTGAAAGATCTATTCAAGTATTTGAATGATTAGAGCTGACATATATGAACACGTTTGGGGAAAGATTTGGGTCCGCATGACACATAGTTCATTGGATTGAGCCAACAAGGTACATCTTTCTATGTACTCGTTTCAATTCTTGGATGCCAACTTGAGAATGGATCAAATCTTAATGTGGATATATAAATGTGATGAATTTTAGTTGTGTGGTGTGTAGATGTGGGAGTTGTGAAAGAGGATGCGAGCATGCGAATAATAAAGCAGAGTTAGAAGATCAACAACGATGAAGACTTGGGATTCAGAATTCAGTTGCTAAATGACTGCACCCTGGCATAATGGCAAATGCTTAAGTAGTATTCAGTTATCATGTGTAATCTAAGTGGAAACAAGATTTTCATCATCAAGGCAGTGAGCTGGCAGTGAGCCTTCATTAGGGTTTAACAACCCTTATTGTAATCTTGCTAGGTTTAGGATTGAGGCAGTGAGCCTACTAGACCTAGTTGTACTTCACGGCAGTGAGCCAACATGTTCTAGGCCCGTGGAGTGACCAAGCCTGAACATTATTTTTGTAAAGATTGCAATATATATTTGAGATCTAATCCTCTCCATGTTTTTTCCCTTCTTGGGTTTTCCACGTAAAAATCTTGGTGTTCATGTGTCATGTTTTCATGGTTTCTATTCATATGCATATTGTGTTTTTGTTTAATTAATTTTGGGAAATGACTGAAAGTTAAAGTGCATGAAAATATTTTTAGAACACTGATTTGTTGATTGTCAGGAACACTAAGAGGGGGGGTGAATCAGTGTTCTAAAAATCTTTTCATGCACTTCAACTTTCAGTCGTTTCCCAAAATTAATTAAACAAAAATACAATATGCATATGAACAGCAACCATGAAATCATGACACATTAACACCAAGATTTTATGTGGAAAAACCACAGAGAGGATTAGCTCTCAAATATATATTGCAATCTTTACAAAAATAATGTTCAGGCTTGGTCACTCCATGAGCCTGGAACATGTTGGCTCACTGCCATGAAGTACAACTAGGTCTAGTAGGCTCACTGCCTCAACCCTAAACCTAGCAAGATTACAATAAGGGTTGTTAAAACATGAGGGCTGTTAAACCCTACTAGCGGTTCACTACCAGGCTCACTACCACAATCAACACCTTTTTATATATATGATTGAAGTACAATAATTCCTCTGCTCTGCTCTACCTCTACTCTGCTCTTCCTCTTCTCTGCTCTACCTCTTCTCTGCTCTACCTCTTCTCAGCTCTACATTTTGGACCTTTCTTATGATCTTTTCATTTTCTCTCTAGGACATCTTTTATACAACTCAACTACAAGTATTTATACACTACATCAACCTTGGAATGATCATCAAGGTCAGAATTACAATCATCAACCATTGGAACAACCTCCACAGTCGACATTACAAATATTTACAAAATAGGTCTTGACCTATTACAACCTTATGCAAAGGAGATGAAGTAAAAGTGTATGTGGATCATGCCACGCCTTAGCTAGAACTCAAACATGATCTTCAATGCTACAACATGCTTCCACAATCTTCAAGGGATCTTCATAATCACTAGGATTAACCAAGTCAGCTAAGACTCGTTACACGCTACGTTATCTGGGAACAATCTTCAAACACAGTCTCAATTTCTTAAAGCGGACCAATGTCAAAATAGGAACATGATTAGGAGACATCCACAAGCATGTTATAATCATCAGGAGGAACTGCACAACCTTTAACCACTTTACCCATAAGAATCTTCACATCGAAACACATGAACTTCATTGTCTTCAACTGTCAAGAAAGAAAGATATCTTGTGGACCACCAAACCATGAACCATTGCAACTATAGGCACTCATCATCGTCCCAGACTTCCCTCTAGAACCACAGAGCAAAATACTTTATTACAGAGGAATGCAGAGTAGAATACTTTCTCCCTGTCCCATCTGAACTTACAGAAAAAGAAGGTTTCACTCTGGTGAACACAACTCACTCAGATCTTCATGCAGAGAACTCAAACCTGGAATGTAGCATCCTCATACATACCTCTAATTTACTTCCAATCTGTAGACCATAATATTCAAGCAGCAATAAATGTGGAGCAGTTTACCGGACTGTTCTTCAGCATACATCTCACCGTTTGTACTGCACTTCACTGTAACTCACTTGTTTCTTTCAGAGAGGCTAATTTTCTCAATATCCTCATCATAAAATGCTTCTAAACAAGTAATAGAATAAGATATAGTTGAGACCAATGAAAACAAATATATGTTGACATCAATGACAACACTGATTAGGCACATACTTGAAACAATCTCCCCTTTTGTCATTGATGGCAACATATGATGTGAAAAACTGCAACAACCATCAAGACACAATTTCCCCCTTTCTCTTTATAGATCTGCACTCTTTATCTTTCTCAGTTTTTCAAATAAGTTCTCTCCCCCTTTGACATCAATGGAAAAGGGCACATACTTGCACTCTTCTGCTCTGATCTAATCTCTTTTCTGAACTCTCTGACTACTCCCCCTTTCTTGATGCTTTCTTTGACTGCAACTTTGGTTCTTCACATGAGCTTCTCTTTTGCTTGGTTTGTCAGGCCTCAACTTTGAATCTTGCTGTTGCCACACTATTTCCTCTATCAGCAACACTTTTCCTTCTATAGTTCTGAATGCTTCTTCTCAGGAGTGCATATACATAGGTTTTCCTACTTTTTCTCAGGGAACATAACCTTCCATCTTTTATCAATCATGATAACTTATAAAAATAGTGCATCACATATCACCAATAATTTCAACATTCTTCTGTCTGAAGTTTTTCTCTTGCAACCTTGCCTCAACATCAATTGTAACTATCAGTTCCTCATTACCTTTCAACCTATCCCTTAATTGCATGAGTGACTAATTCATCTGTCCCGTTATGCCTCTCAATGTAGAGCATGTGACACTCTAGAGTTTAGTTCCAACATTCATCACTGACTTCTTAATCATGTTTTCAGAATCGTAGTATAGAATAGGCAACTGTGGAGAGATGCAAACCCTAGTACTCTAATACTACATACTGTTCTTGGTTTGACTTTAGGACAATTTACAATGGGACTTCCTGGAAGGTATGTTCACCAACATTCTTGAATCACATATAGTGATTTTCAACTGAAAAGGCATACAAACTCAAACTTCTTTACTCACTTGCATACTACTCATACTAAGTCATTTTAGTCTTCTGAATAAGAACCCTTCCATGAAGACTGCCATAACATATATCTTTGTGCCAAATCTCAACACTGACCATTTGGCTGGGCGATTTATGTTGCTAGTATGGGCCTAACTTGTGTTGTCATTAATGTCAACATACTCCTGTTGCATTGATGTCAAGGATTGGATGAGTTGTGTGCTAAGGATATTGAGCAAATTAGCCCTATCAGAAATAGAGAAGAATAGTGAAGACACTGAAGTTCTATGAAGTGAAGATCCCAGCTAGATGAAGATCAGAGTATGCACATCAAAGGGTTTGTAGGTATGTGTTTAAAGATTCTTCAGTCAAGATTTGAGAGGTCCGCATGAAGATTTGGAGAAGTTATGGCCATATGAGTAAAACTAGTTCTGGCAGCTATTTAGAAGTGACAAAGTGACACAAATAGGTCCGGTGAGATTCAAAAATACAATATCATGTTCTACATATTTTGTGGTATGTTTGGGAAGCTAATGTGCATTGACAACTCAATTGGTTCGTGGTTTGTTGGTCCACAAGCAATCTTTCTAATGTGACAGTGATGACAGACTATGTTCTTGAGGTCCCAGGTGAAGATGCGATTGATTACAATAAGTAAAAGTGGTGTGGATGTTCTTGGTGATTCAAGCAAGCTTGTGGTGGTCTCTAGATTGTGTTCAGTTTGTGTTGGCGGTCCACATTGAAGATTGAGCTCGCGAATGAAGATTTACCTTCGGGTGTTGGTGTTCTTCCCAGTTTTGGCCAACCGGATGATTTGCACGTTATAGATGATCTTGAAGATGTTTTGCGAAGCGTGGTGTGTTCCTCAAAACTTTAGCTATGTGTGGCCGACATTATAGTGATGCGCATGAAGTTTTTGCAATAACTCAAGTTGTATTCTTGTAATTGCTCTGTAATAAAATAAATGTATGTTGTACAGACTTTGATGATCATTCCAAAGTTGAAATTGTGTATAAATAAGAGTTGCAAAGTCATTCAAAAACATCCTTGTGGTCGTGAAGATGAGGTGGTAGTGAAAAAGAGCGAAAAGAAGAGCAGAGGTGTTGAGCTTCAATGGAATTGACTCAAGCATAGCGAAGATGCTAATTTCCAGTTCAATTATGTGAAATTCATATTCTTCTGTAGACAGTGTGTCTCCTGTAGGTAGTGGGCCTCTTGTGAGTAGTGTGCTTGGGCAAGGAGCCCTAATTGGCAAGTGCCATCTTGTTCTTATTCTTTTAATAGATAATACATCTTGGGTTAGTCACCCCATGGTTTTTCCCTTAACTGGGTTTTCCATGTTAAAATCTTGGTGTTCGGTGTGTTGAATTTGTTTCTGCTCTTGAATTATTGCATTATGCTTTCATGGTTAAATCTATAATATGCTGTTGAGATATAAAAGGGTTTTTAAGTGAACAAGGTTTAGAATATTGGTGACAACTGATTCACGCCCCCTCTCAGTTATCTATCCTAATTTCAACAATTGGTATTAGAGCCAAGTTTCTCTAGAAGAAGCTTAACCGCTTGAGGAGATCTAGGATGTCAACCTACAAGAAGGACAGTCCAAAGTTTGATGGAACAAACTACACTCTTTGGTAGAGACGCATGGAATGTCACTTACAATGCATGGGAGATCAGTATTGGAACATAACTACAAATGAATATATTCCCTAATAGAAGGGTCCAACAACTCTAGATGAGATCAAAGATGCAGAGAATAATCTTCGAGCTAAAGAAGCCCTACTAAGTGCTTTGATTGATTCAAAGTTGACAAATGTTATGGGATTGAAGACTGCTTATGTAATTTGGATGAAGCTAGAAATTTTATATGAAGGAGACAAATATGTCAAGTGTGCCAAGCTACAAAGTCTGAAAGGAAAGTATGAAAACTTGAAGATGATTGAAGATGAGAATATCACTTCATTTATGCCAAAGGTGAATGAGCTTGTATGTGGTATTAGATGTGTTGGTTGAGTACTAGATGAAGAAGAGATTGTTGGCAAAGTTCTCAGATCTTTACCTCCTACTTATAAACACAGAGTTGCTGCTATTGAGGAATTCAGATCTATAACACCTATTACAAGGGATCAATTGGTTGGTAAGATATTTGCACTTGATTTGACTGAGTTTGGTGATGCACTCCCCAAGAATGAATCTGCATTCAAAGCTAGTGCCTCTACAAAAGGCAAACAGAGATATGATCCAGGAGAAAGTTCCTCAAAGAAACCAACATGGTATGAAAATTTAAGGAAAGATCTGGAAGAAGATGAGTCAAAAGTTGAACAACTTGAAGCACTTATTGCCAAGAGACTACCAAGAGGATCCAGTAAGTATGAAGGAAAATTACCTTTCAAATGTTTTGCTTGCATTAAGATTGGTCATTTTGACTCAAGATGTCTGAAAATGTTTTCAAAGCCAAACCCTAATAGATCAAGGTTTCAAAAGAAGTGTTACTATGTTCAAGAAGATGATGATGAAGGAGCAACAGATGAGGAATCTGAGATAGGAAACAGATCCGAAAGTGACTGGGTGTTCATTGCCATCAAAGAAGAAGATCCAATGTCTATTGAATCTGCCAATCATAAGATGGTAGAAAGTGCTTTGGCTGCTCAAGTTGAAGAAAAGGATGAATGGGTTATTGACAGTGGATGCTCTCACCATATGACTGGTGACAAGAGTAAGTTCATAAGTTTGGAAAGATATGAAGGTGGAATTGTAAAGTTTGGAGATAATTCTGCTGGCAGAATAAGAGGCAGAGGAACCATTTCGTTTGATGGAAAGAACAAAACTAGTGATGTTCTGTATGTTGAAGGTCTAAAGAATAATCTTCTCAGTGTTGGATAGTTGGTGGAAAAAGGCTATGATCTCTGATTCAAAAATGGAAAATGCAAGATCTTTGAAAGCTCTGGAACTAAGATTGCATCTGGTACACAGACAAAAGGCAACATCTTTCACGTGGTTGGTACTGGCAAAAGTTGTTTATTTGCTCAAGTTGATCAGAGCTGGTTGTGGCATAGGAGAATGTGTCATGTGAATTTTGATAATATCATCAAGATAAGTAACACTCAGGTTGTAAGAGATCTTCCAAGACTGGTGAAACCTACTAGCAGTTTGTGCAAAGAATGTCAGTTGGGTAAGAAGAAAAGAGTCACATTCAAAAGTAAGGAACAATCCTCAACCAGATTGTTAGATTTGGTGCACACCGATCTATGTGGTCTGGAAAGAACCAAGAGCCTACAAGGAGACACATATTTCATGTTGTTGATTGATGGCCACTCCTGGATGATGTGGGTGACTTTCTTGAAAGAGAAATCAGAAGCACTTGAGAAGTTCAAAATATTCAAGGCTATGGTGGAGAATGAGACTGGCATAAACATAAAATGCCTCAGGTCTGATAGAGGTGGAGAATTCACATCCGGAGAGTTCATAACATTTTGTGAGAAGCATGGGATAAAGAGACAGTTATCTGCTCGAAGGACTCCACAACAGAATGGAGTAGTGGAGAGAAAGAATCAGACCATCCAAGAAGCATCTAGAACCATGATGATGGAAACAAATGTTCCTCAGATCTATTAGAGAGAGGCTGTAAGCACTGCTATCTATACTCTTAACTAGGTATAAATCAGAGGCAATACCGGTAAGACACCTTATGAACTTTGGTTTGGCATTTCTCCTACTGTGAAGTATTTCAGAGTCTTTGGTAGTAAATGCTATATCAAAAGAGATGAAGACTTAGGCAAGTTTGATGCTAGAAGTGATGAAAGAATATTCTTGGGATATTCTACTCAAAGTAAAGCATACCGGTGTTATAACAAGAGATTGAGGAAGATTGTTGAATGTACAAATATAAAGGTTGATGAAAGCATGGAAAGCCTATTATGAGTATGACGCAGATGATTAGAATGATATCTCAGAGCAAGGAGAACAAGTACTAACTCTAGCTTAGATTTAGACTGATCTGGAGAATCCAGAGATACAAGAAGAAGAGACAAATATGGAAGAACCAATCCAAGAATCTGAAGTGCAAGAGAATCCCAAAACTCCCAGGTATGTAAGACTGAATCATTCTGAAGATTAGATCATAGGGGATAGAACCAAAGGTGTTCAAACTAGAAGAAGAATTGCTCAAGATTCAGTAAAATATTGTTTGGTTTCAAAGATTGAACCAAAGACAGTAAGTAAAGCATGCAATGATGAAAACTGGGTTAAAGCAATGGAGGAAGAATTGACACAGATTGAAAAGAATCACACTTGGGATCTTATTCCTAGACCTAAGGACAAAAATATGATTGGAACTAAGTGGGTCTTCTAGAATAAATTGAATGAAGATGGTGAAGTAGTAAGAAACAAAGCCAGATTGGTCTGCAAGGGTTACTCTCAAGTAGAAGGAGTTGATTTTGAAGAAACTTTTGCTCCGGTGGCAAGAATTGAAGCAGTCAGATTATTTCTTGCCTTTGCTACCTATAAAGATTTCAAGGTATCTCAGATGGATGTCAAGTCTACTTTCTTGAATGGTGATTTGGAAGAAGAGGTATACATTGAGCAACTAGATGGATTTCAATTATCTGATCAAGGAGATATGGTATGGAAATTGAAGAAGGCATTGTACGAACACAAACAAGCCCCAAGAACTTGGTATGAGAGATTGGACAAACATCTCTTGAAGTTGGGTTTCAACAAAGGTACTGCTAACAGTAATCTGTATTTTAAGGTTGATCATGAAAATATCTTGATTGTTGAAGTGTTTTTTGATGATATCATTTTTGGAGGGAAAGATAGTATGTGTAAGACTTTTGCTAATCAAATGCAAAGTGAATTTGAGATGTCTATGTTTGGGGAAATGAACTTCTTCTTGGGTCTACAAATCACTCAAACAAAAAAAGGAATCTTCATATCATAGACCAGGTATATGAAGGAATTATTGAAGAAATTTGGGATGGAAGATTTAAAGGCAATGAACACTCCCATGGCAACCAGATGTAAGCTAAGTAAAGATGATGAATCATCTAAGGCTGATCAGAAAATTTATAGGTCAATGATTGGAGGGTTGCTCTATCTTACTCAAACCAGGCCTGATATTATGAATGTTGTTGGTCTTGTTGCCAGATTCCAAGCTGATCCTAGAGAATCTCATGTCATGGCAATCAAGAGAATTCTCAGATATCTAAAGGGAATAGTTGAGTATGGATTATGGTATCTTAAGGACAATAATTTATCTCTCCATGCATATACATATGATGATTGGGTAGGAGATGTGGATGATCGAAAGAGTACCAGTGGTGGTGCATTCTTTTAAGGAAAAAGATTGGTTTCTTGGCTAAGCAAGAAATAAGAGGCAATATCTCTGTCCACTATAGAAGCAGAGTATATTGCAGCAGCAGGCAGTTGTACTCAAGTCTTGTGGATGAAGCAAATGCTAAGAGAGATCAGAGTGGAGTATGAAGAGCCTATCACAATCCTCTATGATAATTTAAGTGCAATAAACATATCAAAGAATCCAGTGTTACATTCAAAGACAAAACATATATCCATCAAGTTCCACTTTTTGAGAGAGCAGGTAGATAAGAATGAAGTCAGATTGGAGTTTGTACCCTCAAAGGATCAAATTACAGATATTTTTACTAAACCTCTACCTAAGGACAATTTTGAGTATTTTAGGGAGAAGTTAGGGGTTATTACCCCTCTGGTTCTGAATTCAGGTGCACTGATGTGCATCAGTCTGGTGCATCCCACAGTCATATCTTGTGATCCAGATTGATGTTAGGAGGCTACTATTCTGGGGGAGCAGTCAGTATGATTCTGAAGTATGAAAAGTGGTTGCAAGTATGTTCTCTTTTCCATTGATGTCAAAGGGGGAGAGAAGACATGTGAAAAACAAAAAGTGGTTGCTGATCAAAGGGGAGCAGTAAAGGAAGAGAAGACATGTGAATGGTTGTTGTTGATAGGGGGAGCTATGTCATTTAGTAAGGAGAAGTCCTTGTCTTAATGGTTGAAACAGTTTTTCACATCATATGTTGCCATCAATGATAAAGGGGGAGATTGTTGCAAGTATGGGCCTAACTGGTGTTTTCATTGATGTCAGCATACTCCTGTTGCATTGATGTCAAGGATTGGATGAGTTGTGTGCTGAGGATATTGAGAAAATTAGCCCTATCAAAAATAGAGAAGAATAGTGAAGATAGTGAAGTTCTATTAAGTGAATATCCCAGCCAGATGAAGATCAGAGTACGCACATCAAAGGGTTTGCAGATATGTGTTTGAAGATGCTTCAATCAAGATCTGGGAGGTCCACATGAAGATTTGGAGAAGTTATGGCCATATGAGTAAAACTAGTTCTGGGAACTGTTCAAAAGTGATAGAGTGACACAAATAGGTCTGGTGAGATTCAGAAATACAATATCATGTTTTGCAGATTTGGTGGTATGTTTGGGAAGCTAATGTGCATTGACAACTCAATTGGTTCATGGTTTGGTGGTCCACAAGCAATCTTTCTAATGTGACAGTGATGACCGACTGTGTTCTTGAGGTTCCAAGTGAAGATGCAATTGATTATAGTAAGCAGAAGTGGTGTGGATGTTCTTGGTGATTCAAGCAAGCTTGTGGTGGTCTTTAGAATGTGTTGAGTTCATGTTGGTGGTCCGCATTGAAGATTAAGCTCGCGAATGAAGATTTACCTTCGGATGTTGGTGTTCTTCCTAGTTTTGGCTGACTGGATGATTTGTGCATGTTGTGGATGATCTTGAAGATGTTTTGTGAAGTGTGGTGTGTTCCTTGAAACCCCAGCTGTGTGGCTGACATTGTAGTGATGCACATGAAGTTTTTGCAATAAGTCAAGTTGTATTCTTGTAATTTCTTTGTAATAAAATAAATGTATGTTGTGCCAACTTTGATGATCATTCTAAAGTTGAAATCATGTATAAATAAGAGTTGTGAAGTCGGTCAAAAGCATCCTTGTGGTCCTGAAGATGAGGTGGTAGTGAAAAAGAGCAAAAAGCAGAGCAGACGTGTTGAGCTTCAATGGAATTGACTCAAGCATAGATAAGATGCTAATTTCTAGTTCAAGTATGTGAAATTAATATTCTTCTTTAGATAGTGTGTCTCCTGTAGGCAGTGGGCCTCTTGTGAGCAGTGTGCTCAGGCAGTGAGCCCTAATTGGCAAGTGCCATCTTGTTCTTCCTTATTCTTTTAACAGAGAATACATCTTGGGTTAGTCACCCCATGGTTTTTCCCTTAACCGGGTTTTCCACATTAAAATCTTGATGTTCTGTGTGTTGAATTTGTTTCTGCTCTTGAATTATTGCATTATGCTTTCATGGTTAAATCTGTAATATGCTGTTGAGATATAAAAGGATTTTTAAGTGAACAAGGTTTAGAATATTGGTGACAACTAATTCACCCCCCTCCAGTTGTCTGTCCTAATTTCAACAATTTAGAATCTTCAAATACTGCTCCCCTGAGCCATAATTCACAATCTACTTCTCAGAGGAAGTAGCTGCTCTGGAGCCTAGAGCAGATTCATCTCTTCCTTCATTTGTTTCCTTCCTGACCCAAACCTTGTTCATCTCTTCCTTGATTTGTGTTGGATCAACTTTTTCAACTGGTTCCCTTGATTCTAATTGGTTATCCTTCTTATTTCTACAGTATTTTGCAATGTGTCTGGGTTTGTTGCAATTTGAACACAGTGTTTTTCTAATCATTGTTTCTTCCATTCATCCTTGAACTGCATAGGTTAACCTTATGCCTAAAGACATTAAAGGATTTCATTGTCCTATTTGTCCCATAGCCTTTTCTCTCTTGACTTCTACACTCATTAGCTCTATGTCCCATTCTGTGGCATGCATAGCATCTAATAGAATTCTAACTAGAGAATGATGGGGTATTTTGATTCATCCTGTTTCTACACCAGTTGGCCTTGTGACCTAACTTGTTACATAAATTATAGTAACCATTGAAAGAAGAATACCTTTGAGCATTTGACTGCCTAATTCATGGTCTTCTACTTTTTGATTTTGAATCTGTCTGATTCTATCCTCTTCCTGACTTTCTCTGAATCCTTTGTCTTTTTTCAATCTTTATGTCTTTTCTGTCATCATTATTTTTCTGTCCTGTCATTAGCCTATCATATCCAGCAACACTCACATTGAATTGATCTCTTTGAGCCTGCACATTTTTCAGATCAGCCTTCAAGTCTTCAATTCCTTCCTCAAGCTTCATGCAGACTATAATTTTATCTTTCAAACAGTTCTCAATTTTTATCTTTTCTTCATTGTCCTCCTTTAGAGTTTGTTGTAACTGCCTGATTTGTTTTCTTAAGTCTTCTTCCAAGCCCAAGTCTTCATCTGTAGTTCTTGAGTTATCTATGTCCATACTGGCAATTAGGCACATGTTCATTTGATTCAAAAGAGCTTTGTGACCTTCCATATCACATTTGGTGGTCTGGGAAGCTTCTTGTTCTTCAATTTGCAAATCCTTATTAGTTGAAACTAAATTCTCTTGAATGTTCTCAATAACTTTAACATTTGTACTTTCAACAATCCTTCCCAATCTACTGTTGTAACACTGGTAGGCTTTGGTCCAAGATGAGTATCTGAGAAAAATGCCTTCCTCATACTTAGCATTGTTCTTTTCCATTTTGATGAGGCATTTGCTTCCAAAGATTTTAAAATATTTCACAGTGGGCATTGATCCACACCATAACTCAGTAAGAGTCTTTCCTTCTTTGGTTGTTACCTAAACTCTGTTTAGAGTATAGACAGTGGTTTGAATTGCCTCCTTCCAAAATATATCTGGTAAATTTGCTTCTTCCATCATTAATTTTGCAGTCTCCTAAATAGTTCTACTTGCTTCTTCCATTATCTTATTTTTTTGTAGAGAATTGTTTTTCTATCCCATAAGTTTCACAAAATATATTGAAATCATTGGAGATAAGTTCTTCTTCTTTGCCAATTCACAGGCCTTTGATGTTCATGCTTAACAATGAATGCATGAAACTAGAAACTTAACCACAGAAACAATATCAAACACAAGAGACACCAGATTTTACGGGGAAAACCCAAGAAGGGAAAAACCATGGAGAGGATTAGCTCTCAAATATATATTACAATCTTTACAAAAATAATGTTCAGGCTTGGTCACTCCACGGGCCTGGAACATGCTAGCTCACTGCCATGAAGTACAACTAGGTCTAGCAGGCTCTCTGCCTCAACCTTAAACCTAGCAAGATTACAATAAGGCTTGTTAAACCCTACTGGCGGCTCACTTCCATGATCAACACCTTTTTATATCTATGATTGAAGTACAATAATTCCTCTACTCTGCTCTGCCTCTACTCTGCTCTTCTTCTTCTACTCTGCCTCTTCTCTGCTCTACATCTTCTCAGCTCTGCCTTTTGGACCTTTCTTATGATCTTTTCATTTTTTCTCTAGGACATCTTTTCCATGACTCAACTACAAGTATTTATATAATACATCAACCTTGGAATGATAATCAAGGTTGAAATTATAATCATCAACCATTGGAACAACCTCCAAGGTCGGCATTACAAATATTTACAAAATAGGTCTTGACCTATTACAACCTTATGCAAAGGAGATGAAGTAAAAGTGTACGTGGATCATGCCATGCCTTAGTTGGGACTTAAACATGACCTTTCATGCTACAACACGCTTCCACAATCTTCAAGGGATCTTCGCAATCACTGGAATTAACCAAGTCGGCTAAGACTGGTTACACACTACGTTATCTGGGAACAATCTTCAAACACAGTCTCAATTTCTTAAAGCGGACCAATGTCAAGATAGGAACATGATCAAGAGACATCCACAAGCACGTTATAATCATCAGGAGAAACCGTACAACCTTTAACCACTTTACCCATAAGAATCTTCACACCAGAACACATGAACTTCACCGTCTTCAACTGTCAGGCACTCATCATCATCCCAGACTTCCCTCTAGAAGTGTAGAGAAAAATACTTTATTGCAGAGGAATGCGGAGAAGAATACTTTCTCCCTGTCCCATATGAACTTACAGAAACAAAAGGTTTCACTCTGGTGAACACAACTCACTCAGATCTTCATGCAGAGGACTCAAACCTGAAATGTAGCATCCTCAAACATACCTCTAACTTAGTTCCAATCTACAGACCATAATCTTCAAGCAACAATAAATGTGGACCAGTTTACTGGACTGTTCTTCAGCATACATCTCAGTGTCTGTACTGCACTTCATTGTAACTCACTTGTTTCTTTCGAAGAGGCTAATTTTCTCAATATCCTCATCATACAAGGATTCTAAAAAAGTAATAGAATAAGATACAGTTGACACCAATGACAACAAAGATATGTTGACATCAATGACAACATTGATTAGGCACATGCTTGCAACATGATTCACCCCCCCTCTTAGTGTTCCTGACAATCAACAATTGGTATTAGAGCAAGGTTCCCTGGAAAAAGTTTAACAGCTTGAGGAAGATTTGGGATAGTATGATCATGGAAGCAAGAATGTATGGGAATTATGAAAGACAACCAACTAGAAGCAACTCTTATGGATCTTGAAAATTCTGAGGTCAAGGATCTGAAAGATAACTTGCAACAAGCTGATGAATGCATCTTGAAGCTAAAAGAGCAAGTCAAGAAATTCAAAGACAAATACAAAGAAGTCAGTGATCAATTGTTATCAGCAAATGAAGCCCTGAATGATTTGGAAGTAGAATTTATAGAAAGAACAAGAGCAGAAGATGATCTGAATTTAATTGTGAAGAATAGATTAGAAGATTGTGTAAAACTCGAAAAGAAATTGCAAGTCTAAAAATTGACCTAGAAAAGGCCAAAAGCTCGATGAAATGATTGTCATCCAAAAGAGTACAGATGACAAGCAAGGTTTCAGACATGAAAAAGGGGAAAGTTCAAAATCTTGTCAAGCAACCACTGAAGTACAACAAAACAAAGGAAATCAATTCAGAAATTAGAAAAGAAGACCTAGAAGACCTCCAATCAGACAACCAAATACACAAAGGTACCCATCTTTCAATGGTTATTGTCATTTATGCAATAAGTGGTCATAAGGATACTCCGTGTAGGAACATAATAAATCAAAAGATTCTATTATTCTCTGGTCAGTGTTTTAATTGCAAGAAAATTGGTCATAGGGCAAATGAATGTAGAACTCAGATCAGGAAAAGTTTCAACAATGGGAGGAATGAACAATTATTCAAAGGTAAAATCTCACTTGCAATATAACTAGTCATAGAGCTATTATATGCAGGAGTAAAGCAAGTCTGAATTCTATTAAGTGCAATACATGCTATAAAATGGGACACAGATCAAATGGATGCAGAAGCTCAGTAAGAGATAATTTTCAAAATACAAGGAACAGTCAATCATTCAATGGAAAGTATTTTACATGCAATAGATTTGGACACATGGCTAATCAATGCAGAACAAGGATGAATTCATTTAGAGAAAGAAATCAAGAGCAAGGAAACATTGCATGTTTCAATTGTAATAAAATTGGACATGTTGCAAGATTATGCAGAAGTAAAATTATGAAGAGAAATCACTATGTTGAAGAAAGAAAAATAGAATAGAGAAATGATAAGGGAAAAGAAAAGGTTGATCTAATTAAAACCAAGAAAGAAATAGACAAGGTATGGATCAAGAAAGAGGTGATTGAAGTCAGGGATCAATCAGCACCAGTATCCGATGCAGATACTTCCTCCAGGAAGTAAAGTGAAAGCTCTAGCTTAGGGGGAGTAGTATTAAAAATCCAAATCCCCTAGCTAGAAAGTGGGTGCCAGAATCCAGCATGAAGATGTATGATGAAACCTGATGTGGCACAACTCTTAAAAGAAAATCAGAAGAAAAAGGGTCAATGCGGTATATTGTGGAGTAATCCTAATCGACTGTACTCTATAGTGAAGGGTTTTAACAGCTTTTTGGGAATAAACATTTAATGAAGACTAGGTCAAGTCGCACAAAGGATAAAAAGGAACTTGTTCAGTTTCAAAATCACTTTACATTCGAGGCTATCAAGTATTCAAAGAGACTGAAACATAAATTGAATGACAACCAAGATCTAAATTGAAGCGATTCAGAGAAGGGAAACCCCAGTTCAATGAAACAAGGTATTTGCTCTGTTAACCTAATTGTGAAATTGTGAAAAATGGCAAACCCATTTGTTATTGATATTACTGAAAGGCCAAGACCCAAATTCAAGAAACATCCTCATAAAGAAACCAAAGTTGATCAACTGGGTGCATTCTCAAGTATTCCACACAAAGTTCTATATGTCGAAGATGTTAGGGCATACATTCATGCTTCCCTAGAGTAACATGGTAGAATTGGATTCATAGACCTATATCAAAATTATTTGAGTGATGATTAGTTTAACCTGAAGGAAGAGCACATAATTCTAAAAGAGAAGAAATTCATCCAATACATTGAGTTTCCCACATTTACTGAAGATGAATGGGTGCATTACGTATTGAACAGGATCCATGACAAATTTATGTGGCTAGGAAAGGGACAACCCTTCAAGATAACAAAAGATGCAATCCAAGCAGTTACCAGATTAAATTCTACTAGAGGTATACCATTGCTAAAGGCAATTAAAAATCAAGCAGTTACAGAAGCTACCGAAACCCAATTTGATAAAAGGGCAATGATTAAAGAAAATATGGACATGGAACCTCCAGAATAAAATCATGAAAAAGAAGCATCTGAAGAAGCAGCAAGACACTGTGGAGACTGTAAAAGAACTTTTTGAAAAAGAAGAATTAGTTCTAGGTGAGCATGAATCAATCCAAGGTCCAATAAACCTAAACATAATGTCTCCTGCTCAAATGTTCAAATTGGCTTTAGTTGTCCAATCTAAAGCAAGAAAAGAGATTTTGAAGTCCCAGATCGAGGATAGTGAACTCATAAATGATGCATCCAGCATTTTGGAAAGGCTGGTGCCAACTTACTAGAAGGATACCTCTCTGTCTGTCACCTATCAACTCAAGGGACTAATTCACTCTGTAAGTACACACTTTGAATCTCTTGAAAAATCTACTAAAATAAAAGTTAGACAAGAGTTTAATGAGAAAAGGCTAGATGAGTTGATAAAGTTGATAGCCCATGATAAGGCTGAACTAGAAAATGGAATATAGAATATTCAGAGTGCTATTGTAGAAGCTGGTGATGTATATGAATTTTTTCTATCATGACCAAAAGTTACAAAGAAGACAAAAGAAAAGATCAAGGAGTTGGAAGAAAAACTAATGGATATTTCTAAGAATTTTGATCTGGTACATGAATCAACCAGCAACAAGGAAGCTCAAGTCATTAACATTCACAATGACTTGAATAATTTAATAAATCAAAAGTATCAAATAAAGAGTAGAATGGGACAATGAGAAGACTAATTAGTCCCAAACTAGATTCAATGACTAAGCTTGTGGTTGAAACACAACTTGCTGGACAAACTACCTCACCATCAGATTTACAAAAGGCAGAAGCTATAGTTTTTCTCTTTAGTGGACACATTCAGATTCTAGATAATGCCAAGAAAGGCTGGGCTATTGAAGGGACATAGGTTAAGAACATATTCAATGACATTCTCAAATACATGTAATACAAAGATGTAGATTGCATCTGTAAATATGCGGCAAAGTACAAAACTCTTTTGAAAATTTGAAAAATTTTAGGTTCTGAATCACACCCTTTGCCATTGATGTCAAAGGGGGACAAGAAGATCAGTGAAAAATGGACAATCATCTTAGGGGGAGCAGAAAAATAAAGTGTACATAGTAAGGGGGAGCAGTCAAGCATTTTTCACTAAGTGTTGCCATCAATGCCAAAGGGGGAGATTGTTGGCAAGAGACACTGCTCTGGTATGGACTCAAGTATGTTGTCATTGATGGAAACAAGGCTCAAAGATCTCATTAGCATGACAGGAAGACATAACTCCAGAAGGCTACATTAGTTTTCAGGTCCAGTTGGCAGAAATGGCTAAGTATGGGTATATACAGAATAGAGGACAGTAAGTGGATCAGTATGCTTCCACAAATAATGATCTGGAAATGTGGCTCAGGTATGATGTTTATACTTTGTTGATATTGTTATGATCTAGAGATCAAGTTCTGACTTCCTCTGGAAGTCACCTGAAGAAAGTATCTAAGTTCGGATAAGCCAAGGTATAGCAAGAACAGAGACAGAGTATGAGTTCTGATGGTCCCCATTTCTCCACAATATGACATCATGCCTTGCGATTCTGAGGGTAAGATGAGGAATGTGTAAAGAGTCCTTGATACAATTTTGGAAGTGTTTTGTGATCTGCAGTAGAAGTTGTAAGTCAGCAGATGAACCTGTGAAGCAAGCTCTTGAGGAATAGGACGGCTGGTGAGATAAATCATGATGTGGAGAAACGATAGTGTGTGAAAGATCTACTCAAGAATTTGAATGATTAGAGCCGACATATGTGAACATGTTTGTGAAAAGATTTGGGTCCACATGACACAGTGCATTGGATTGAGCCGACAAGGTACATCTTTCTATGTACATGTTTCACTTCTTGGATGCCGACCTAATAATGGATCAAATCATAATGCCAATATATAAAGGAAATGAATTTCAGTTGTGTGGTGTGTAGATGTGGGAATTGTGAAAGAGGATGAGAACATGCAAATAATAAAGTAGAGTTACAAGATCAGCAGCAATGAAGACTTGGGATTCAGAATTCAATTGCTAAATGACTACACCCTGGCATAATGGTAGATGCTTAAGCAATATTCAGTTATCATGTGTAATCTGAGTGGAAGAAAGATTTTCGTCATCAAGGCAGTGAGCCGACAGTGAGCCTTCATCAGGGTTTAACAACCCTCAGGGTTTAACAGTCCTTATTGTAATCTTTCTAGGTTTAGGGTTGAGGTAGTGAGCCTGCTAGACCTAGTTGTACTTCATGGCAGTAAGCCAACATGTTCTAGGCCCATGGAGTGACCAAGCCTGAACATTATTTTTGTAAAGATTGCAATATATATTTGAGAGCTAATCCTCTCTATGGTTTTTCCCTTCTTGGGTTTTCCACGTAAAAATCTTGGTGTTCATGTGTCATGTTTTCATGGTTGTTGTTCATATGCATATTGTGTTTTTGTTTAATTAATTTTGGGAAACGGCTGAAAGTTAAAGTGCATGAAAAGATTTTTAGAACATTGATTCACCCCCCCTCTCAGTGTTCCTGACAATCAACAAAAATATCATATGAATATTTCACATACACATAAAACTTAATTTGACATAAGAAAATTAAGATTATAAATTAAATATTTATTTTTTTAATAAAAATTTTAAATTACCAATTTTAGAGTTGTAAAGATTTATCACTTATGTTAAAAATATTTAAATTTTATTATTCTTTTATTTATAAAAAATATATTAATATTTTTATTATGCCGAAGGCGTTCCCTTTGTGAGAGAGTGAGCTGACTTTCAAAATCGATCATCCTCAGTGCTGCAAAAGCATGCAAGACGATTGCAGCTTCGTGAACCGTTGGATTTTGCATTTTTCCCGTCTCATTTTTGGCCAGGTTAATTTTGCCATTTTTTTCCTTGGGGAAAGCAATTTAATATGATTCATGTTTGCTTTACACCCTTATTGTTATGTTGTGATAGCTTTACGAATGACAATCGGATGCGTGTATGTCAGTGGCTAGTAGAAATTTGGAATGTTGTGTGACCCGTGAATGAACGCCATCGTGAATATTATACGGTTTGAGATTGCTCCCTCTAACATGGACCAGTTCTAGTAAAAAAAAATTCTTTCACAGTAGTTGGAGAAAGGAAGAAGCTGAAAGAAAGCAATCAGAAAGAGGTAAATTAGAAAAAGGCCCTTTGGAAAGGATTTGAAAAAAAAATTGTTCATAAAAATGTTTATTTTTAAAAACAATTTGAAAAAAAATTGTAAGGGTTTGTTTGAATAGTTGTTCATGGACGGTTGATTCATGTGAAACATGACTGAAAACTTTAGGAAAAGGGTTTCAACAAATTTGAGCAAAAAAATGAAGACTTTATCTTCGGATTTCCCGTTTTGGAAGGAGAATTTTCCCGTGGAGATTTTTAGGGAAAAAGTATGAGATAAAAGGGGAGTTATTATTATTAATAATATATTATTATTATTAGGATTAATTTGTAGTAGACGAGATGTGAAATTTATTATCTACAGCCTTTGTTTTCCGAAAAACCATAGATAGAACTAATATTTATTTATAGTCGGCTTTAAATCTGAGAGAGCATTTTTTTGCACAAGAATTTTATTAATACTTTAATCTTTTGAAAGGTTTAGTTGATTTTTGTGGAAAAAAAGTTTGTATGTTGAAGTTTAGCTTCTCTCATCTGTCCATTCTCACAAACATTTTCATACATCCATCCATTCTCGTTCACCCACATTTTCATACATCTATTCTTCTATTATTTGTACTTATTCTCTTATATTCACACAATTTATCAACCTTGATTTCCATAAACTCTTCCTTGGTTCCTAGATTCCATATTCTATGTCTTGGGTTATTTTTGTGGAGTGTGGGATCAATCTTGCATGACAAGTATTGGGACCCAAAAATCAATTTTAGAATTTAAATTGTTGACTCTTTCCATCTCCTCATAATCATTGGGGGCTGACTTGGTATTTAAAGACATTCATTTGAGCATTAAAACACATTAAATTATCATTCAAAATCCTAGAGCATACAATGAACATTCATAGGAACGCTTAGCTTTGGAGCACTAAAAAGCATTAGAATATTGCATCACATCAAAATCAATATCTAGATCACTTACATGCTTGATTCTTGTTTATTGATTTGTCATGATTGTAAATTCAATTCAATCAAGGGGGTCGAATGAGAACTTGGCCCTTGCAATCCAATGGCTTCCCCAAGGTATTTTTAAATAGTGCTAGATAGTCATCAAAGAGTAGAGATTCTAGCAAATCAAATAGAAGTTTACATTGCACTAGATTAGGACTATGCGTTAGGGATTAGATTCATGTAGTTATAATTTATACATAGTCGTGGAATGTTGTGCAGCCCATGAATGAATGTCGTCGTGAATATCATACGGTTCAAGATTGCTCCCTCTAATGCGGACTAGTTCTTGGCCATCGATGGATGCTTATGGCTCTTTCTCACATTATAATTTGAACTTTCTAAATTCTATGTATATCATTTCATTAGACGCCGAGTTAGGTTCAAGGACACTTTGGTAATGAATGCTTTTGGCTTTTTTAATATATAGTTGTGAAATATGTATAGTCAGCATACAATTCTCTTGCTTACTTTTTTTTCTGTCAAAAGGCCTCTACATTAGGTAATATATGACCGATTCTTATTCCTCCATACGAAAGTCCATTGGATATGCTAGATTTTTAAGTGTTTAAAAATTGATCACAGATATTCTTGATATATTCAGCTTGTCTTGAAGAAGGATATTTAAACAACTAGAAAATCCCTCTGCAAGGCTTTTTAAATCTGTGTGAGCCCATTGAATGTTATATACAATTTTTTGTTTGAATAAAGTGATACTTGTTTTTATTAATAAATGTTTAAGGTGTCTACATTTTATGTGGATTCTCTTTTCAAATTAAATTTTAAAAAATAAAAAAATTACAATTTTAAAATTATAAAGATTTTTTGATCTTTTGAAAATTAATTTAATAACTTATTTTTAATTGTAACTTAAATATTTTTTAATTACTTAATTTTGATATAATTAAAATAATGATATAATCTTTATAATATTAATAGTAAATAAAATTAATATAACTAATTATATATACAAATTATGTTATGTATTTTGAAATATATGTGTTATATATAGTTTCTTATGCATAATCTTTATAAATTTTGTTTTTCGTCATGTTGTCATTATAGACACATTTCACGCTTTTTGTTTTTAATAACATAGGCATAAATGTTTTAGCGGCACATTTACACCTTACATTACTTCGTGTGGCACAAGGATTCAAGGGTGTCAGTCCCTCATGGATTGAATGCCAATGTGGTGGTGAGAGAATTGTCAGCTTTTGAAGTCATTGGCCATGACTACCCCTTCACATAGTCAAATGGCATTAACACCCAATGAATCTGATTAGTTATGAGGGTTGATTTGTCTACCGTAGAGGATAACAAAAGACTTGTTGGTCTTTACACATTACTAGAAATGGTAAGGGATTCAAAGCACTGTGCACATGAATTGACCGCTACCCTTGAGATTACTTTGGTTTCACTTAGCTCTTGGTGAAGCAAGCTCTCCAGGAATGAGAGGGGAGGGTAGATCTTAAATTTGATTTCCTCATAATTCTCTATCAAATGAATAAGCCTTACATAGCCATAAAGTGGAACACACACACACACACAGGTAGGGAGAGAGACAAAGATAGAGAGAGAAGGAGAGGGACATATATAGAGATAGAATTAGAGGGACATAGATATCTATAGAGAGAGGGAAAAAGAGGAAGAGAGACAAAGAGACAAAGAGAGGAAGAAAGAGAAAATTTCAATACTTGTTTTTGGTAGCCTCTTCAATTTGGGTGGGAACTTGGCTATGAAATATAAGGAATTTATAATTTATTGAAGTCCAAATTAGTACAGAATGAAGGTTTCATCATTCTCTCAAGTTACACTCAAATGTATTGCATGCCTTACATAATTTACGATCCATGGAAATTCCTAGAAAATAGAGGAATGCTTCCCCTCTAGCCCATTAATCAACTACTACCCTTGAGATTACTTTGGTTTCACTTAGCTCTTGGTGAATGAGACTCACTAGAAATGAGAGGGGAGGGTAGATCTTAAATTTGATTTCCTCATATCTCTCTATCAAATGAATAAGCTTTATGTAGTCATAAAGTGGAATAGAGAGAGTGATGCAAAGTGCACAATGAAACGTTTCTAAACAGGGTGAAATACCCATCAAAAACCCACAGTACACAGGGATTAATGTTCAAACAGCTTTAAAAACCCTTCTCAAAGACCAAACAATACTGAACCACACACATTCTTCACTATCGGCCAAACAGATCTCTATCGGCAGCTTTATAATTTTTTTCACACCGAAGTCTTACTCACTCCAATGTGAGACTCAACGCCCTTGTCTGTCAGAAAGACTTTGTTCATCAGAAAACACTTAAGAACCTTGGCCAATAAACCGATACACATTCTTGTATATACTTTGCTTGACTTTCTATCACCAGTGAATTAATGTATCTCCGCCCAGAATTCACCATTACAACCGGTCACCCTTTGTATCTGACTCAATGTACATTCACAATATACAATCTCAACATACATTCGCAACATACATTCTAAAGATGCTTTTGCGATATACACACGAAATGTACATTTGGTGAACCAACACGAAATTCACGCTGATATAAACCTCTATATCTTGTAACCGAACAACTTACCATAGAAACTACAAAAACCTACATAACAGAAAGCAATCTAGCACTACAGAGGTCATTCCACTGATTTCGAAGAAATCTCAACCAGTGGAATGACTCCAATCTACATTCCTGTAATTAGACCAAAACAGAAATTCTTTTATTCCTTCTTCTCAATATACATACAATCAATTCTCTCCCTCTCTGTCTGTCTGTACTCCTCAACGAACACAGACCCTACTATAAAGACTCTCAAATTGGAAGTTACATACGGTGGAAGGCGAACCACCCTACAACCACCTCTACCATTCAGTTACATCCACTTATTTAGTTCAGTTACAATGACACGTATATAGATTTCAACTTTATGTTGTTACTCAGCCAACTAAGATTCAACATGGCACTAAGGCCTTACAAACATGAAAAGACTACTTTGGTCAAAACAGAGTATGCTTGGAATCCTCCAAATTCTCAGTGTCTCGAGGTGCTCCTGCACCATACAACCAACCAACAAAGATTTCCAAGTCCCTTGGAAATGTATCTACAAAACAAAACTACCTTTTCTTGCATCTCTGTCTAGCTTCATCTTTTACTTGTCTCTTCAGCTTCAGGCTTCAAATCTTTACATCAATGGAATAGTGACTAACCAACCAACAATGGAAAACTACCATCAATATTTCAGAGTATCTTCAGGCTCCTTCTACTCCTAGCAATAGAGTACTTTCAGACTGATCAAATCCTCCATGACTACAACACAATGCTCCATCAGATGTCCATCCTACACGCTGCTTCATAGACCCATTCCCCTCATCCAACAGTAGATCCTGGAGATGCACTACCACTCTCTCTCGCAGTGGCCTCACTCTGCACCCTCTTCCAACCAAATCTCTATTGGTGAATGGTCTTGACAGACCTCCTCATCGTCTACCCACACTACAGGAATCCTATTCCTTCTCACAACTAGATGGCACGAGCATCTGCAACAGTCTAGCAACTACTATCAGCCTTCAAAAATACTTTCTATGATCTCCGTCTTCAAAATGGTCACCAACCAAACATATTGCTTCAACTCTTCAGTTTTTCTTCAATTCTTCACCTGCCTTCTCAATGACAGAAATCACATGCACAACAGCTCCACCTAGAGCTTTCGCTAGTTCTAATACCAATTTGATGCAGAGTACACAGAGAAAAAACATGGGTGAATACCCATCAAACCCACATTACAGGGAGATAAATGCTTAATCGGCTTGAAATAACTTCCTCAAGGTCCAAACAATACCGAACTACACACACACACTTCATTATCGGTTAGACATATATTATCAGCGAGCTCAAAAATCCATTAGCCGATAGACTGATGACACCTTCAGTAATTCTGTAACCGAACAACTTACTACAGAAACAACCAAAATTCAACAGAAGGGAAAATAATCTACTCCTAAGGAGGTCATTCCACTGATTTCGAAGAAATCTCAACCAGTGGAATGACTCCAATCTACATTCCTGTAATTAGACCAAAACAGAAATTCTTTTATTCCTTCTTCTCAATAGACATACAATCAATTCTCTCCCTCTCTGTCTATCTGTACTCCTCAACGAACACAGACCCTACTATAAAGACTCTCAAATTGGCAGTTACATATGGTGGAAGGCGAACCACCCTACAACCACCTCTGCCATTCAATTACATCCACTTATTCAGTTCGGTTACAATGACACATACAAATTTCAACTTTATGTCGTTACTCAGCTAACTAAGATTCAACATGGCGCTAAGGCCTTACAAACATGAAAAGACTACTTTGGTCAAAACAGAGTATGCATGGAATCCTCTGAATTCTCAGTGTCTCGAGGTGCTCTTGCACCAGAGAGAGATAGAGATAGAGGGACATAGATAGATATCTATAGAGAGAGGGAAAAAGAGGAAGAGAGAGAAAAAGACAAAGAGAGAGGGCGAGAGAAGGAAGATGGAGAGAGATGTAGAGAGAGATAAAGATAAATAGAGACATAAAGAGGGATTCACTCTCTTTTTTTACCATTGGATCATTGGCATGAAAAGTGCCATTTCATGATGCTCTAGTGGAGCTAGATGATCTAGACCAACCCATACCAAGCTCCACTTTTTACATTGTAAAAGTACCATTGCTTGATCATTAATGTAGGGTTTTCCATTAGAATGTTTTAGTGTAGCCCCAAGTCTATCACACAACGAAACACTATTTGCCACTATGTTTATGCAGTTAAGATTAGCTTTGTAATCCCATGATGGTCGTTGATTTTGTGTTTTAGGAAATATCTCTTTAATTGTCATGGGTCGTAAAGGTAAAATTTGAAAATAATTATTCATAGGAAGGTTATGCATGTAGCCATGTTCTCTACTTGAAATTGAAAGGTACTTTGAATCTACAAATTTTAGTTCAACATCATACATAAATAAGGATATGGTTTGTCCATACACCCTTTGGTATACTATACACATATTCAAAGTAAAAGTATGGCAGGCCTTCCTCAAACTCTTTACGCTTCCACTATCGACCCACAAGGTTCAATCTGGAACTCCAAATCAAACCAATCCTTTAACATGGTGTGGCAAATGAAAATTTATATCTTTATTTTCTATAGACAAACCTTTGGAAGATATACTTTATTTGAGCTTTATCTTCTAAAATGGTTTCTTGTGATGGGTTTCATTATGCCGAAGGCGTTCCCTTTAGCATATGAATACCTGCCTTGGCAGATCCATGGTCTAGGTTGCCTTAGAAACGTGCAAGATGATTGAAGTTCCATCCACCTTTGGATGGATTATTTTGTTCACCAGCGATATTTTCCCATGCACGCCATACAATATTTTCCTATCTTTCCATCTTTCATGTGCCGGTTTCTATTTATTTATTGCAAATTTTTGTTGCCGCTTTCACTGTTTTCTTATTCTCCAGTTCACGCCTGATCCGGTTCACACTTGATCTATGTTTAAATTCACGCCAAATTTTTTTTCAAACTCGTCAGTTGTTCTCATGTCAGGAAATAAATCATGTCAGAAGAAGTCTCATGTGGTTTAAATGTCTATGATACCCTGGGATTTCTGTTTGTTTTGTCAAATAAATAGGAAAGGAAAATGGTTTAAAACAAATAACTCACACCATGGAGGAAATCTTGTTTTTTTTTCAATAAAGGTATTCGCATTAGGTTTTTGCTTTTCTACCACAAAAACTAAAATTTGTTTTCTACAATTTTATTAAGTACAGAAAAACTGAATATAATATATGATACAATAATTAATAAATTACATTATTAATATAATTTATCTAATATATTAATGTATAATAATTTATAACATTATTGTAATTTACATAAAATATTACAGTTATATATATATATATATATCAATTTATATAATATTAATATTCATAATAATATAATATATATAATATGAATGATTTGATCGAAGATGTCAATTTTTTGCTCTGCATGTCAAGCTAGGGCTTTCGTGCCCTAGCCCGATCCTCTGGTTTTTTCTTGGTCGTGTGAAGTGTGGGGAGTGCATGCATTTTGGGGAGGTCTGGGGTTGTGTTTTTTATCAGTGCAAAGTTTTTTCATCTTCATCGGTGTATCTTTCTCCCTGAGCATGCGGGGGTTTTGTGCCTGATTGGAGGCCGTGGGTGGGGTTTTTGTGTCTGGTTGGTTTGGGTCTGTAGTTCGAAGGCAGTGCTGGGTGGTGGATCAGTTAAACCCTAGTGGTGGTTCTTTTTTCTCAGGGGCCTGCTTGCCCACCTTGGATCTTGTTTAATTTCAATGCCAATCAGGGAGTCTTCAGGGGCTAGTCCCAAGATGGATTTTCGCTCAGCAGCGGTTGGTGCAAATTCTCCTTCACATGCTTTGAAGGTTTTTAATAATAACTTGTTCTCACCAGATCTGGGGTTGGTTGGTTCGGGTTTGTCTAGTGGTACTCGGATTACGAAGATCAATGGATGTCTTGAACGTTGTGAGGAGAGGCCAAAATTAGTTATCCCACTAGAGATGATTGCAGAAGATATTGATTATTATTCGAAGCATGCATTGCTGTGCATGTTTATGGGGATGCGGGTTTCTTTACAATTTCTTGAATCATGGGCCCAACGGACTTGGTTGCCAAAGGGAGAAATGGAGGTTATGCTTTTAGCAAATAACTTTTTCATGGTTTCATTCAATTGCTTGGCGGATCGCAACAAGGCCTTTGAAGGAGGCCCCTATTTTCATAATCAGATTGGGTTATTTATTAAACCTTGGCATGCGGGATTCAATCCTGCTGAAGAGCTTCCGAACCGAGTTCCAGTGTGGGTTCGGCTTCCAAGGTTTCCTATGGAATGTTGGCGGGATGATGTTTTACACTTGTTGGCTTCAATGCTAGGAAAGCCAGTTGGTGCTTCACAGCAGACTCAAGTTAAAAAGGTGATGACTTTTGCTCGTATCTGTGTTGAGATTGATTTAAGTAAACCCTTACCAGATTTGGTGGATATGTGTGCGGGTCCTTACTCTTGGGTGCAGCAGTTGGACTATGAGACTCTTCCTTTTCGGTGTCGTCTATGTCATGAATATGGACATTTACAGAGGAGATGCCTTAAGGCTAGGCCTGTGGACTCCTAGTCTTCTTAGCCTCCCCGCAATCCCCCTAGAGTTGAAAAGGGGAAGGAACCCATTCCTGGTGATGTGGATGGGGCTGATGGTTTCGTTCTTGTCAAGGCTCGAAACAGGAATCGAGGTCAAAAGAGGACTTTGAAGGAAAGGCAGGATGAAGATTCTTTCAATAGATTTGAAGTTTTAGATGATCTCACCCAGTAGGAAGCGAATCCAAGCTTGGTGAATATGGATCAGGGTGCTTCAGGTACAGGACAGGAGGGCCTTCTTTCTGAAGCTACTCAAGTTTTGCAGGATAATAGGGCTTTGCAAATGGACACAGATGTTCAAATGGAAGTCCAGGTGGAATCGGTTCCTATTATAGTAGGGAAGAAGGGTGGTGAGGATGGATCTCCTCTTGTTTCAAATGCAAGTACTAAGGGGGTGAAGATTAATAAGTCTTCTTCTTCTCATTTGGGTCTTCATCAAAAGGATCCAAAAAAAGGGGCTGGGGAGAAGTCTTCCAAGCTTGGTAGAAAAAAAGATTTGGATAAGATTAAATTAACAGGGGAAACTTTGGTAGAGTCAGGGTCTGTTAAGACTCTGGATTCTCATTTTTTGAGCCCCTTGAAATGATTGTTATATCCTGGAATGTAAGGGGCTTGAATAGTGGCCCTCGACAAAAAGTTGTTCGTGATTTGGTCAGAAGTCAATCTCCTGATGTTCTTTTCCTGCAGGAGACTAAGTTATCAGTGGAGTTTATGTTTAGTTTAGTGCCTAAGTTGTGGGGGAGTGGAGAGTGCCAGTGTATTGGTGCTCAAGGGTCTGTTGGAGGAGTGGCTTGTTTATGGAATCCTCGGAAGATCCACTCTCTTTGGTGGTTGTCCTTTTAGTCTTCTATCTCTATGATTGCATCTTGTTTTGAGACAGAGGAGTCTATTCTCTTCTCCAATATCTATGCGCCTACTGAACTTCAGGGTAAACAACTTTTGTGGTCCCATATCCAGTTTGTCCGAAGCATGGTTCCTTTCCATCCATCGATTATGGTTGGAGACTTCAATGCTATTTCTGAGTTGGCTGAGAAGCGGGGTGGTATTGCGAGGCTTGAGCCTTCTACATTGCTACTTCAGGATAACATCTCAGCTTTAAATCTTGTGGATATCAAGCCCATTAATGGCCAGTTTACTTGGAATAATCGAAGGATTGGGAATAACTGCATTGCGGAATGACTTGATCGCTTTCTGGTTTCTTGCTACTGGGTTAGTGGGTTGTGGTCTTCTAGCTCTAAAATTTTGGATTGGAGGGGATCAGATCATTGGCCTATCAAGCTGGCTATTTCTTCAGCTCGTGTGCCTCGGTCTCCTTCTTTCAAGTTCCAGCTTATGTGGTTGCATGACTCCTCTCTCCATGACTATATTGTTGAGTGGTGGAGGTGTGGTAGACCTGCTTATGGTACAGCAATGTATACTTTTGCTAAGTTACTTCAATTTGTCAAGTATCAGCTTAAACGTTGGAATCGGCAGTTCTTTGGAAACATTTTCCATGCTAAGACTGCTGCCCAAGCTGAGTTGGATGGTATTACGAGGTTGATCAGGGAGGATGGAGTGACTGAGGACCTGCTTCGGGAAGAGACTAGGGCTTTGAAAGCATTGGAAGAGTGTGAGCTACGAGAGGAAGTTTTTTGGAAACAAAAGGCTCGGATTGAGTGGCTTCAGGAAGGGGATAAAAATACCACTTTTTTCTTCAACTCGGTGAAAGCCAGGAGACATGGCAATTCTATTTCTGCTCTGGTGAATGACAGGGGTGAAACTCTTTCTTCTTTTCATGAAATCACATGTGAAGCTATGCAATATTTTGCTTCTTTATTCAGGGAGGACTCGCAAAGGGGTTCTAATGAGGAAGCTTAGGTCCTTTCTTGTATCCCTTCTTTGGTTTCTAGGGAGATGAATGAGCATCTTATGAGTGATATTTCGATTGAGGAGCTAGAGGGGATCGTGTTTCAAATGAAGAGGGGGAAAGCTCCTGGCCCTGATGGTTTCCCGATTGAGTTCTTTCAAGAATTCTGGGAGATTATCAAGTTGGACTTGTTGGTAGTTGTTCAGGAGTCTCATAAGAATAAACAGATGTTACAGGCCTTGAATTCCACCTTCCTTACTCTCATCCCAAAGTGTGATGGGGCAAATAGGTTAAGTCAATTTCATCCTATCTCTCTTTGCAATGTGATTTATAAAATTATCTCTAAATTGATTGCTGATAGGTTGAAAAAGTGGCTTAAAGTGCTGATTTCTAAGGAACAGAGTGGTTTTGTGGCGGGACGTCAGATTCTGGATGGGGTTGTTATTGCAACTGAAACCATTCACTCTATGGCTAATTCCAAAGATAAGGCAATGTTCATCAAGCTTGATATGGCTAAGGCTTATGACCATGTTCAATGGTCCTTCCTTTGGAAGGTTCTTGGTGCTTTTGGCTTTGGGGATGAGTGGATTTATTGGGTTATGAGTTGTGTTACTTGGGTCTCCTTCTCTGTGTTAATAAATGGTGAGCACTCTGAGCTTTTTGGTGCCTCTCGGGGTTTGCGGCAGGGTGACCCCCTCTCTCCTTACTTGTTTCTTCTTCTTGTTGAGGGTCTGGGACGCTTGATAAGAAGGAATGTGGAGTTAGGTTTCATTCAAGGCTGGGGGTGGGGAGGTGGTTTACCTCCACAGTCTCACTTGCAGTTTGTTGATGACACTGCTTTGATGGGTATGGCTACAATTAGAGAAGCTTCAAATTTATGCAAGGTGTTGGATGTTTATCTTCTAGCTTCAGGCCAATTGATTAATGAAGATAAGTCTTCCATCTTTTTTTTCAATACTCCAGGTTCCATTCAGAGGTGAATTGCTCATATCTTGAGATTTCAGACTGGGGTTCTCCCTTTGACCTATCTTGGTATTCCCATCTCTATTGGAAGACTTCCCAAGGAGTCTTGGCATAATATTCTGGATAAATTTCATGTGAAAGTTAATCATTGGACCCATTGCTGGTTGTCCTTTGCGGGTCGTGTTCAGTTGCTCAAGTCTGTGGTTCAGGCCCTCCCCATTTATAGATGTATGATTCAGGTGGCCCCTTTGGGTTTTGTTAGGGAATTAGATTCCTTAGCAAGACAATTTTTATGGGCTGGTAGCTTATTGTCCTCTAAATGGAGCCTTGTTAGATGGGACATTGTTTGTAGCTCGAAGCAGTTTGGCGGCCTCGGGTTAAGGCAGTCGTCATTGTCAGGGATGGCATTGGCTGCTAAATTGTATTGGCGGTGGTGTGTGGAGCAGGATGGGATCTGGGCCAAGATATTAACTCAGAAATACTTCCCGGGCATCCCTCAAATTGATATTCCTCGTTATCCACTGGTGGGGAAAGGCTCGGTGATTTGGAGTACACTCAAGAAAGGGGTTGCTCTGGTCAAGGATGGTTTATTTTGGATTTGTAAAAGAGGGACAAAAGCTCATTTTTGGTCTGATTCTTGGGATGGTTTTCCTCCCATTGTTTCTCAGTTTCCTAATTTGGTGACTCTGTGCCAGAAGTTCTGTGAAGTAGGTTGGTCAAGGGTGAGTGACTTCAAGTCCTTTTCTTCTCATGGGCAGTTGGTGGTGGCAAGATGGAAGAATCCTGATGAGTGGCCTGTTGTTGGTATGGAGGAGGAGTGTGCTGAGCTTCATAATATCCTTTCTTGTAGACATTGTAGCTCCCTCCAGGAAGGGGATGTTCTTTCTTGGTCTCCTAATCCTAAGGGTGTCTATACTGTTGCTTCTAGATATCAAGTGTTGTTATCTAACCAGCTGGATGGGGTGGAGGTTCACTGGTGGAAGAAAGTGTGGAATAAGCTTTCTTGGCCGAAGTGTAACTGCTTTATTTGGACTTTAGCTTGGAATAGGTGCTTGACTTGGGATAATATTCAGAAGCGGGGTTTTCAAGGTCCTTTTATGTGTGTTATGTGTGGATGTGAAGAGGAGGACTCCTCTCACTTGTTTTTTCGTTGTCCCTTGACTTTGCAGCTCTGGCATTTTTGGTGGGAAGTTTAGAAAAGCCCCTGTGTTCATGCTTCCTCCCTGGTGGATTTTTGGAGTAGTCTGGGTAGACCTCCTTCTATGGCCTCTTTCTTGCAAGATGTGTGGTATGTTGGGCCTTCCTTCATACTATGGCAGATTTGGTTGGAACAGAATCCTAGAATATTTCGAGGTGAGAAGTTGTTGATTCAACAAGTTTGGCACAAAATTATGAGTATGATTCGGGAGACGGTGGAATCTAAGTGTGATGTGGTGTTCCCTTTGGAGAAAGGAGATGCTGAGCTGGTGGATAGATTGGGTATTCAGGGGTTGTCTCCAGCTTCTGCTTGTGTCAGGAGAGGAAGGCAAGTGAAAAAGAAAGTTCAAAGGGTGGGGAGATGGCTTCCCCCTCCGGCTGGCATTCTGAAGCTCAATACTGATGGTTCTTCAAGGGGCAATCCTGGGCCTGCTGGGATTGGTGGAACTGGCAGGGATTTTTCGGGATCGGTGGTTTTTTTCTATTCTGTTCATGAAGGATCGCAAACTATCAACCTTATGGAAGGTTTAGCGATCCTCTATGCTTTGGAGAGGGCTTATGCTTTGGGATGGCGCAAGGTTATCTATGAGTCTAATTCACAGGTTTTGATTAATTTGCTGAATACACAGAAAGTTTTTTATGTTAGTTGGCAGTTGGCTATGATGGTGCAGCAAATTCTGCAGATAAGTTCTTTGATGGAGATGGTGTCTTTTGTCCATATTCCAAGGGAGTGGAACAGGGCAGCAGATTGTTTGGCTAAGTGGGCTTCTGAGCATTTAGATGGCTGGAAGATTGATGAATGGGAGCAGGTTCCTCATGAGCTCTGACATGACTTGGAGAAGATTCTTGCTGAGGATGGGAATGGTATTGGTGAAGGATGATGTTGTTTCATGCTTTGTATGGTTGTTTCTTATGGATTACTGGGGCCTTGGCCCTTTGATGCTTTGTAATGTTCTTTTCTGAATTTCAATAAAGTTTTTACCAAAAAAAAAAAATATAATATATATTAATATTATAATTTATTAAAATATATTATATTAATACTAATATATTTATGTATAGTAGAATAAAAAATATATTTCAATATTTAATATAAATATATAGTTTTATATTAAATTTGTTTTTTAAAATATATTAAATAATTAATATAATATAAACTAGCACTTGCATCGAAAGGAGGTACAGTGGTTACATAGATAGGATTCTGAACATTTGGTGAGAGAGTACATTTGATTTGTGCATAGAAGATATATTAATAATTTTGAGAAATAGATGCTACAAGGTGTTATATAATTTACAATGTTGTAATACAAGTTTGAAATGTATACAATATTGAGTATTTTATCTTTTATAGCTCGAAAGGGACTCCCAAAGGATATGAATATGATAACATAGATTCATTTCAAGCAAAATTACCTAATACACCCTACACAACCAATCTCTTTTCTGCCATGAAAACCATCTACAATGCACTCCAGTCCTAGAATCTATAGAATGACATCAAGATATCAGATGGACAAGGTAGGCACGTGAGTTGTTTGACATATTGCCAAAAGCAATAAGTGCAACCTAAGGATAGGGAATACAAACTGTTTGAGATGTCTCAAGGGAATATAACACAAGTAAAACGTTTGATATAACAATTGCAAGGCTATGTGACCTAATCTCTAAGGCATAGTGATATGGTTGCATTATGAACCGAACTACAATTAATTATTTGTTTGTTAACTAATTATTCCACTTGAAATGTTGCTCTGATCTTTGATCGTGACCTTTGAATATAGAATAAGGCAGTTCAGAAAAGTAGGCATACATCTCTCAATGAGATTGCCAAATTGTTCATTTTATGTTTTACAGTATTGTCAATTCCTCACCAGATACTATTAGCCGAATCACCAAATGAATTCAAATCAATTATCAAGTTAAAGTTTGTTTCTTAATGTATATATTCACTGGAGTGAAGGATAAAGTATATGCAGTCTACATGTTGAAATTACAGTGGCAGGAATGTCATGGACAAGGTCATGCAATTATTGAGAGATTGTTTAGAAATTTTAAAATGCCATACACAAGGTGTGTTAACCATTTTTCTCCCAAACACAAGTGTGATTCAAACTTCCTCCTAACACTCTATGAAAGTTTAGATTCAACAAATAGATGATTAATTTGCACCCCCTCATTCTCTATCACAATAAATATCCAAAAGGGTAAATATTTGTAGAGGCTTAAGGCAAGGAGATCCCCTCAGTTCCTAACTACTTATTATCATGGAAAAAATACTTCTAAGAAATAAATCTTTTCACTAATAAGAAAGGAAAATCTATGGCCAACCAACTGTAAATGGAAGAACTAGATATATAGGTTATCATTTGTAGATTACATTATCTTCTATTCCACTCTTTTTCTTACTAAAACAAACTAAAACAAAGCAATTCTTCACATCTAACAATAGGCTTTAGGGAAAACTAAGAAATGTCCCAAACCACACAAAAAAAAGATGATTCTTAATATCTAGGGATACAAAGAAATGAGACTACCAATGAATTAACTAGGATTTCTGATACACCAAAAAGCAACAAATGGGCTAAGGGAAAATAACCAGCACATCACTCATGTGAACACACTTATAAGAATAACATGAGTAGAATATTGTCATGTTGTATAGGTTGATTAGATGAAATTTATTGTTACTAAGTGTTGGCATTTGTTATTATTTATATATGTTATTAATAGAATAATTATATAATTAATGGTTTCATTTACTAGCTTGTGTTTGAAAATAGTATTTTGATTTGGCTACATGTGATGAAGAAAAGAATACAGACATCATAACTCCATGCAGGAGTATTGACTTATTCTTTGGAAATCTCTTTGATGCATCAATAGTGTTTTTAGAGTGTCAGTTTAAAGACATGGGAATAGAGAAACATGAGAAAAACATAGGGAGAGAGAGATCTCATAGAGAAGAAGTGTGTGAGAAAGAAGGAGGGAGATGGAGATGAAGAGAGATAAAAAGAAATATAAAGCAAAGATGTAGAGAGAGAAACATATGTAGAGAGATATTATTGTTTCCTATTAAATTATTATAGGGGCTTCCACCTATTATCGGATCAAAAGGTCTCCAATTGAATTAATCATTTCATCAAGTCTTTCTTTTGTCAAATTTTGCACATCTTCAACCCTAATTAATTTACCCTTAAGATGTTATGTGGAGAGAGAGAGGGAAACAAAAAGAGACAAAGATATATATATATATATATATATAGAAAGAGAGAGAGAGAGAGAGAGAGAGAGAGAGAGAGTGAGAAAGAGAAACAAAGTAGGAGAGAGAGATAGAGAAGATAGAGGAAGAGAGAGAGGTACACAGATAGAGAGGGAGAGAGAGAGAGGGGAGGGAGTGATGGAGAAAGAAATATATCAAAAGAGAGAGGAAGAGAGAAATATATAGAGCAAAGAAGAGAGGTAGAGAGACAGAGAGAGGATGAGAAAAAGATAGAGAAAAAGAGAGGTAGAGTGAGAAATGTTAGAGAGAGGAGACAGAAATATAGGGAGAGAGAACTCTGAGAGAGAGGAAGTGTGTTAGAAAGATGGGGGAGGGAAATAGAGATATAGAGATAAAAAGAAATATAGAGCTAGAGAGGGAGACAAAGATATATATACAGACCTAGAGAGATAAAGAAGGAGAGAGATAGAGATAGAGAAAAATAGAGAGGTAGAGAGACAAAGATGGGAAGAGAGAGAGAGAGAGAGAAATAGAGCAAAAGTGAGAGGTAAAGTACCTTTCAATTTCAAGTAGAGAACATGGCTACATGCATAACCTTCCTATGAATAATTATATCCAAAATTTACCTTTACCACCCATCACAATTGAAGAGACATTTCCTAAAACATAAAATCATTACCCATGATGAGATTACAAAAAAAAGATTAAATGCATAAACATAGTGACAAAAAGTGTTCCATTGTGTGGTAGACTTGAAGTCACAATCAATAATTCCAATGGAAAACCTTACATTAAAGATCAAGCTATAGTACTTTTACAATGTACAAAGTGGAGCTTGGTATGTGTTGGTCCAAATCATCGACTCAAACTTTACTACCACTATAGAACAACAACACACATCATTACATGGTTTCAATGTTCAAATGACGACCATGATTCAAAAAATTAAAATAGACCCACAAAATTAATGCAAATGTTCTATATAATCTCTTTTTGAGAATACTAATATTACAAACAAATTAAAAAATCCTCTTTACTACTGTTATACATATGCCCCCTTTATTTATTGCTCTTACCTACTCAAGTTAACAAACTATGTATACTTTAAGTTTCCCATATGCAAAATAATGTTTTCTTTTATCCACACAAAACTCCTTTCCACATCCATTTTCGACGTACCCATTGCATGCACACTAAAATGCGATTGCTAGTAAATAAATTAATGGCAACCAAAAAAAACTTAATTTATAACTATGAAAACAATATTTATTATAATATTACTCTAAAAAAATTAAATAAAATTATATAGATACTGTTTATGCAGAGAAACGCAATTTTCATGTTTGTTTCTTTACTTCTAAGGGAGCATGAACACGAACAAAATGATTTTTTTTTAAATGCCACTAATCTATTTTAATTCATGTGTAATACCAATAAAACAATATTAATATGATACAAGCTGCCATAAGCATTTGAAAGCCTCCATAAGTCTCTCCACTTCTCCCCTCACAACATACGCTCTTTCCACTTTATATGAAGGGATTCTGAACTCCTCTGCGCTTCTTATGCTTTGTAAACTTAATGAGCCTAGCGGGATTACTGTCTTTCCTGACCTTATTCGGAACGATCCTCCAAAAGTCATTTGGATTGGTCCTCCACCACTTAAACTGGATAGTGAAGGTAATGCGTCTACTCCATGCTGGATGCTTGTGCTCGGTGAGTCATTTGGATCTAACCGATACTCTTCTGTTTTGTACCGGCTGGAACCTTGGGAGAACAGAGCTATCCATACCCATTTACCCTGCTCCACCTTCGTTGTAGATATTACTACATTATCACCCACTAACGCCAAACTCGTTTCAGGAGATTCACATTCCACAACAAAACATACCAGAACTCCCTGGGCATTGGAGTTGATATTTTGGTTATCATTTGAGTCAGCTACAGAGAGAGGAGCAACGACAGAGAGATAGGCAAAGACAAAATTTACAAGTGAGCCTGCGTCAGGGATTGCCCGCGTACATATTACAATTTCGTCTGGCCATTTCTGCAAATTCCAACCACAACGTTCAGTAATCACTCAATCAATTGAAAATAATTAGAATTCTAAATGCCTATAAACTTTTATTACCTGCATGCTTTGAATGCAATCTTCAAGACCTGATCTGCTGATTGCTGTGAGATGCACAATTTTCAATCTTTCCATGCGCTCCAAACTTTCTATGCCCGCCTCTTCCCACCTTGTTTCTGCTGTCAGCTCCTCCAACGCTCTGCAATGTTCCAAACCTTGTATTCTCTTAACTCCGTAGCAACCTTCGAGTTGAAATTGTCGGAGAGAAGAAAATTGCGCAAAACTGGGAAGCGCATCCAACTCGGGGCACCGGGTTATTTGCAGCCATTGAATGTTTACCAGACCATTAATACCCCTTATGCTCTTCACCATTTTACACTCTAACAATCTTATTTGCTTCACTGTACTTGGTAGGACTTCTATCTCCGTTAGATGTCTATTGAAGTCAAAGAAGAGAGTCTCAAGGCCGGGACAACAGTCCTGAGGGATGGCTATTTTGGGAACTTTTGTTTCTTGCAAATTTATCTGCTTAAGGTTGCTGAGCGAAGAAGTAAATGACCCCGCCTGGAGATCCAATTGGCTGATTGGGCACCCTGATATATGCAGTCTTTGAAGATTATTCAGTTGCCTAACTGATTTTGGTAAAGATTTCACACCTGAATCCAATATCTCTAAATACTCCAAGAGATTAAGACGCCCCAGAGGGTCTGGTATAGATTCCAGCTTGGGACATCCCTCAATCATAAGATGAGTCAAGGAGGACAAATCTCCAAGAGATGTCGGCAAACTTGTGAGCAACTCACTCCCGATCTCCATCACTCGCAACTTACTCAGCTGACTGATGTTCATTGGTATCTCCCTTAACCTGCGGGTACCACCTAAACAGAGTTCTCTCAAGGACGCCTGATTTGTGATATGACGAGGCAACTCTTCCAATTGCTCGCATTTGGAAAGCTTCAAACACTTAAGCTTCCTCATGTTTTCTAGAATGTCAGACTCTAAGGTGAGTTTAGAACATCCCTCTAAGTTGAGGTGTTGCAGGAGTGTGAGCTCCTTAAAAGAGACTGGCAACCTTTTCAATTCCTCGCAATTGGACAAATCAAGATGCCTCAGGTTGCGCAAATGCCCAAAACTTCTGGGTAGTGATGATAGCTCTTCACACCCGGATAACTCCAGGTGCTCCAATGACTGGAGAAGGCAAAATTCTGTGGGCAGGCTCCTCATCTTGTTCCCATAACAGCTACTCAGAACTAGTTTTTTCAAATCCCTGAGACATCCTATTGACTTTGGAAATCTTTGGAAATTATAGCATTCAGAAATAACCAACTCTCTTAACTGTACAGGAGCCTGCAGCAAATTGTCCATGAGATGGAGAGAAAACATACTAACTATCTATATAGATATATAAAGCTTTAAGCAGTTTAAAATAAGATACTTACAGCAGTGTCAGTCTCCCACAGTTCTTCTAAGCAATGTTTCGAAAACACTTTTTTGTAGAGTTCTAAAACCCTCATTTTTTTCAATGAACCCAGTGAACCCAGATAGTTCTGCCCAATGTCAAACCAGCGAAGCCATACCAGCTCTCTTGATAAATCACCAATTACTTGATTATAATAATTTCCTTTAACCTGAAAAATTTTTAATCCAAGCAGGGAGGGTGCCAGGCTACAATATCCTTCGCTTGTGTTAACTATGAGCTCCCTGCCTTGGGAATATGGTCGAACTCCTCAACTTCTGTTATAGACATCATTCCTCGAATGCTAATTCTCTTTCAAGCAGAAAAAACAGCGAAATCAATAAATTATTGAAGCATTAAACTTCCTGGAAACAAGAATCACACAAATAAAAGTGGATAGAGAAGGTTGTCAGGTCATTGTTTAAAAGAAAGTATTACTCTCACCTGTGCTTCATTATGAACTTTAATAATCTGCTGGGGAAACCAAAGACGGTAGGGTGAATGCTGATTTGCAATTTCTCTGCCCAGATCTCTTAAGTGGTCATGCATTCTTATGCAGTCACTATCATCGATTTCAATTAGACATTTACTCAGAAGCCGTTCCAAACTGTAGAGACCACTCCACCCTGATCCGTCGCAGACCTCAATTGCCAAAGTTTTCTTCTCTCCAATGAAGAAACAAGCAGTATCTAAGAATATCTCCTTCTCTTCATCATCTAAGGCATCATAACTTATTTTTAGTTTATCTTTAATATCTTTGTGCAGTATTCTAGAGAACTTATGCAATAGAGTCTTCCAATAATCCTTGTTGGATTTACCATATAGTTGTGCTCCAAAAATCTTTAGAGACAATGGTAATCCATTGCAAACATTCAAGAAGCTTTCAACCAAATCCTCAAACTCTTGGAGTGGAGAGGGCTTCAAGAAAGCATGCCAACAAAAGAGTTGCTTGGCATAAGGTGGATTTAGTAATTTCATTTTATAAATGGATGAGATGCCCCAGCGTTGAAGGACTTCAAGTTCCCTTGTAGTAACTACAATCAAACTACCCCATCCAAGACTGTCCTTACTAGGCACCAGAGCATCTAATTGGTCTTCATTTTCCACATCATCAAGAACGATGAGCACCCGAACAAATCTCAAACGGTTGGCAAGAATCCTCTTCCCTTCTTCTATATTGTCAACTGGTAGACCTTGAAGGCCAAGGTCTTCTAAGAGTTTCTTCTGTTTTTTATGCAGTTTATTTTTGGAAGCAGCATCTCTCACATCTAATAAAAAACTAGACTTTTCCATAGTTGTGTATTTATTATTATATAACTGTTTTGCCAGAGTGGTCTTGCCAGAACCACCCATACCCCATATTCCCACAATTTGCACAGTGCTATGGCTTTCTGCATCTTGAAATGTTGTCCTCTCAAAGTCTATGACAGCTTCAGCTAGACCAATTGGATGGTTGGCAACCACAAATGGCACTTTTTTTATTATGTTCAAAACACAATTGACAATTTTCTTGAGCAGGCTCCCCTCATCACTAAACATATACAACAGCAAAAATGAAATGGAACAAACATCGCTTGTGTACCGAAAATTAAGAAATAAAAAGAAAATTGAAGAAATTAAAAAAAAAATGAAACAAGATGATTGATAAGAAAAGGGTTAAGTGCTAGAGACAGAGTATTTGGTACTCACTTTTCATTATGAATGATGCCACCAACATTATATGAAACATTGTAGAGTGCAGTCTTCCACTCCTGAAGCTTTTCTAAGGTGTATCTGCCCTTCTTTTCGTGCTCTGAAAATGCAAGACCATATACTCCTTTTGTATATCGGACGTCGTCAGGCTGAACATGGTAGAAAATAGGAACAATTGTAATCCCTGTTTTGAGCATAAATGAAAGCTCTGCCAAACACCATGGCGATTGTGCATACTTAGGGGAAAATATAGCTACATGAAGCAAAGCACTCCGCATTACTTCTTCTATTTCTCTAGGCAAGAAATCCCCCACTTCAAGTTCTTGGGAATCAAGAAAAACCCTCAATCCCATGCCATTAAGGGTATTATAGAGATCGGTCGCGAGTGTTTTCTTTGCATCAGGGCCACGATGATTAATAAATACATCGTAAGGCAGCTTTCTCTCTGGCATTGTGGATCTACCAGAAGCAGATGTAGATGGTGCAACTTGTTCAAAAGCATGTGTAGCAGATGGAGATGGTGCGATCCCATGAAAATCATTTCTAACCCGAGGACTAGAGTTAGATGTAAATGGCACAGAATGGGATTGAGTTGAACACAGAGAAAGAAAGAAAGAACACCAGTCAAAACAGGATGAAAACAGGGTTCTCACTGAGTGTCTAGCAGAAGTAGATGGAGATGGGGCAGTTTCTTCAGATCCATTTGTATGCTCAATCTCTGGTTGACACCCAGTGTCACAACTAGAAGTAGAAGTAGATGCCATGGAACTGGATTTGAACTATGAAAGGAAGAAACAATAAAAAATAAACCGTGAATGAAAGAAGGCGTGTTATTGAGGAGCTGAAGTGCTAAGTATTTGTAATAGGAGAGCGAGTACTGATAAAAGACAAAGATAAGAAGTGACCAAAGTGGCTAACAAGACTGTGTTTCCATTGAGAAACCGCGTGGAAGGAATCCTGTGCGACCATCACACAATTCTTGGTTACCTGCAATAATAAAAAACAGCACGAATCTAACTGTTAAGGTTTAACTTTATCCCGTCCACACTTGTCGTTATTCGTAATGCTTAGTGACGTTAGTATTTCTGTCAAGACATTAGAGTGGAGTTCAGGCCCACTTTCTACGATAAATCATGGGGTTGCGTAAGGAGTCCTGTACGACCATCATGATCACGGTGTACCCTTAAATAGTTAAAAAGAGACACCAAAATCTAACTATTTAGATTTTAACTTTATTTCCTCCACACTCATCTTTACCCTTATTTACATTTTTGGCAAAATGTCTATACACGGGTATTTCTATATAGATACCATGATAAATCACTTCAAGATAGGTTTTTTGGCACATGAACATAAATATTCCCTACGAAATCACTTCAAGATAGGTTTTTTGGCACATGAACATAAATATTCCCTACGAAAGGAGGAAAAACCTATCTTGAAGTGATTTATCATGGTATCTATATAGAAATACCCGTGTATAGACATTTTGCCAAAAATGTAAATAAGGGTAAAGATGAGTGTGGAGGAAATAAAGTTAAAATCATTAACATGAGAGATGGGTTCATGTGAACCACTACTTATGAAATATGGGTCATGTGTTTGACTCAAAAACTACGCAGTTAAACCCCGAAATAAAATATCAATGTTTATGTTTTCATCTGTTTCTTTTTTTTGTTTCGAAATTTATGTAGGATGAAAAATATTTTGTAACTAAGGTTTTGTTTCCTTCTAGATTTTTGGTGTATACGAAAATGGTATTTATTCCATTTATCTATTATTTTTTGTGGTTGTGGAAAATAGAGAAAAAAAACTTGGCAAGTGGAAGAAGTGGATAGAAAAATTTGACAAAGACTCTAAAGTTTTTTGCTTTTTTGGATGTAGGGCACATGGGTGCAAGTTAAGGTTCCTGGGATTGCGTGGCAACATAATGGTTTGGATGGAGGGCTCAAAACAAGGTATGGACATGTCTCCAAATATTGTCAAGCCAAAAAAATAGAGTATTTAAAAAAAATTAAAATGTCCTCGACATTTTGTCGCAAGCATTATTCTATTCTAGGCGTGTGTCACAACCCTCAACAGATAATGTGTTAAAATGCAAAGTAGGTTTTCAACTTTACCCTCCATGTTTCTCATTCTTCTTCCTATACAATCTGTTGTAATTTATTATAGTTGGTTTTTGGTGCTTGATCTCTTGCTGCTTCATCTTGATGCACTTCTTCAAATTCGTTTTCTATGGCATCACATAATCTATTTCTAACAACATCTTCTTGTGGAATTACCACTCTACCTTTTTCCGCTTCTCCAATAGTATGCAAAGCTTGATGGTGTGCACTGACAAGCTCTAAAAAATATGCACCACTCTATAGGATATCTTTGAATATCTTCCAACTCAAGCTATCTCTCCATCATGCATCACCTGTTGAATGACCCATCTAGATTAGGAAATCATAGAGTAATGGAAACTTCTATAACACATCTCTAACACCATTTTATGATTCCTAGCTAACAATTTTCTATAAGGAAAATTCACTTTTATTTCATTCATAGAGGCTTCAAATTTGCAAGCAGATAGAGATAAGAGCAAGGTTACCAGTGTAGGTGAACACACGAAGCCATCATGAAGCTGCAGACTTTAGGGATCAAACCAGGAAATAAACCACCACAAGAGAATGCTTGAGCAAGAGCTTGCATAAAGAAGAGATCAAATAATTTGATATATTCAATAATATATTACAATGTACAATATATAGGCAAGTTTGGAGCATGTAGGTAAAAACTACCTCAACTTATTACAGGAATAACTTCCCAAAACCTAACTATGAATTATTATGTGCCTAAGTAAACTTATGCAAATGTAAATATGTAAAATCCTATTTACTCCAACAACCAATATAAGGTCTCATGTTAGTAAAAATTCCACTTTGTGTGTAACATACACAATAGTTTTCGACTTCAAAAATCCATGTAGACACTCATGTGATATATATTGTCAATTAATAAGACACATGTTAAGTAATTGAAGCATAATGAAGAACCTAAAACAACACATTAAAAATAAATAGAACACATAATAAAATACGCACAACATAGCAAATTACGTGGTTCACCAATTTGGCTATATCCATGAAAAAGAAGGGTATTCATCTCTTATTATTCACATCAATAAATACAAAGTTTCATCAATTAATGCAGGTGATTGAATCCCAAATATATATTACACTCTTCAAGGCAGATGAAGAGTCTAAAGAACAGGGAAGTTGGAAAGTAAGTGATGGTTGGACTTCACAACCAAATAATTTCCCACTTGAAGTCCAACCCATGCTACGAATAGCCACACACAAAGATGTCACCTACTTTTCCAGGCTCATTATCACATTTTCACCAAACCAAGAGAAGCTCTACAGAACTCCAACTTCTCTTTTGGAACAACCTTAGTAAATGCATCTACAAGATTGATGCTAGTATTAAAATCCTCTCCAACATCAGCTCACCTTGTTCAAGAACACTTCAGATAAAATGATCGAAGTTCAATGTGTTTTGTTCATGTATGAAAGACTAAATTTTTCACCAAATGAGTTGCACTATTGTTGTCACTTTAAACAAAGTGAAATCTTGTTGTTTACTTCCCAATTTAGCTAATAGTCGCTGCAAACACATCTCCTTAATAGCCTCATTGATTGCAATGTATTTTGCTTCCATGGTGGAGAGAGATACCATTTTTTACAATCTAGAGACCCAATTGATCGTTGCCCCTGCAAAATGTGAACACATATCTAGTGGTAGATCGTCTTTTGTCCAAATCACCAACCGTGTCAAAGTCAACATATCCTTGCAGCTGTGTATATTTTCCTTTGAACCTCAAAACATGATTTGTTGTGCTCTTCAGGTATCTCATAATCTATTTTACTGCCTACTAATGAATCTTACCTGGATTACTCATATACCTGTTAACCACTCCCACTGCATGAACAATGTCGGGTCTTGTGCTAACCACTCCCAATAATAGAGGAGTATGGTACTCTTTCCATATATTGTTTTTCTTCTTGTGTCTTTGGACACATCTCAAAAGATAACTTGAAGTGATTAACAAAAGGTGTGCTTATTGCCTTAGCACCCTTAATGCTAAACCTGTCCAAAACCTTCTCAATGTACTTTTCTTGTGACAATTTCAATTCTCTTTTCTGGCTATCTCTGATGATTGTTATTCCAAGGATTTTCTTGGCAACCCCCAAATCCTTCATTGAAAATTTGTTAGTCAATTATTGTTTCATCTTGCTAACAATAGCCATGCTATTTTCGGTCACTAGCATATCATCACCATATAATAAGAGCAAGATAAATTCACCATTTTCCAAAACATTATAGTAGACACATGGATAAGATTCAGACATGGAGAAATTTTGTTTAGCCATGAACGAATCAAATTTGAGATACCATTATTGAGGAGCTCATTTCAACTCATACAAACTCAGATTCAATTTGCAAACTAAATTCTCTTTACCTTCTTTTTCAAAACCTTCAGGTTGCTGCATATACAATTCTTCTTCCAAATCACCATGTAGGAATGTGCCCTTGATAGCAATATACTCTAATTAAAGATCATAAATAATGTCTAATCCCAACATTGCTTGAATAAAAGTCATCTTCACTACTGGTAAAAAGATTTTGGTGAAATTAACACCCTTCTGTTGATCATTCCTTTGACCACTAGTCTGGCCTTGTATCGTTTCTTCCCACCTTCCTTTTCTTTCAACCTATATAGCCATCTATTTTTTAATGCTTTCTTATTAGGTTGAAGAGAGACCAAATCCCATGTATGATTTGTCATTAGAGAATTCATCTCATCTTTCATTTCATCTCTCATGACATTTGTCCATTGTTTGTTATCTTTTGTCATTGCAAGCTTCTTCAAAAGTGGCAGGTTCAGCTTGGTCAGAAATTAGAAAATGTTGAATAAAATCATTATACTTAGATGGAGGCCTACACTCCCTAGTAGACATTCTCAGTTGAGGAAATGATCCTTGTGAATTGCCTTGCTCAAAAGTATGAGCACGATTTTCTAGTGAGGTGTCCTGTGGCTACGGTAGAGGACAATCAATAAGCATATTCAACTAGGTTGCCATATAAATGTTAGACTGGGGATTAAATTTTATGTTGTGTGGTTGATTTAAGTAATTTCTAGGTGACTCATTATATGATAGGCGATAGATTTTGGTTTGTGCTAGAAGGTGCACAAGGGAAAATGCAAGGTGACAGGGAAGACTTTGATTGCTCATAGTTTAGCAATGGTTGAACAACATGTGACGTACCTTGTGAAGGAGGCGCTAACATAGGGGTAGGCTATAGTAGACTTATGTTAGTGGATGACAAAGAAAGGGAGTTTCTTACATCTGTGTGTTGCTTTGAATACTTGGATCAAAGTTAGACAGATTTTGTTGTGTGTTAGACACCAGACATGGACATGTATGCTATGCCATGTTTCTTGTATTATGTCCACTTCCACTCAGTGGCAGATTTAAGTTATTTGGAGGTAAGTTTAGAGTTATGCACTACGCCAAATTTGGATGTGAAAACTGTGGTTGGATATTAACTTGATTTTCTTGTTGTTGTGATTTGAACACCTCACTTCCATCTATGATGTCATCTAGTGGCACATACTCTTTTGCAAATGTCCTCTATTTTGACTAACATGACATAACTTTTTCATTGAAGATCACATCCCCACTTCGTGTAACCTGCTTGGAGATGGGATCCAATAGCTTCTATCTATGTTTTTCATCTCCATATCCAACGAAGATACATCTTTTAGATTTTACATCCAACTTTGTTCTTTTTCATTGTGGGATGTGAATAAAGGCTTCACACCCAAACACCCGTAGAAGACTATATGAAATTTTCTTTCCCTTCTATTTATCTTTCAGAATTTCAAAATCCAATTGAGAGGATGGACCTCAGTTAATCAAATATGCTTTGTATTAATAGCTTTTGCCCAAAACTATTTATTCAAACCTACATTTGAGAGCATGTTGCGAGCTTTCTCCAAAATTGTTGTATTCAACCTCTCTACTGCACTATTTTCTTGAGGTGTAAAAGTAACATTTGTAATCCTTTTAATACCATTATCTATAGAAAATTGATCAAATTCTATAGAGAAGAATTCACCATTGTTATCATTTTTTAAACACTTGATTTTGTTATCGATTTGGTTTTCTACAAGTGCTTTAAAACTTTTAAGCATGCCAAAAGCTTCTGATTTCTTTTTTAGCATATAAACCCAAACCTTCCTAGTGCAATCATCTAACAAAGTAACAAAATAATTTGACCCACCAATAGATGTTACCTTCGTGGGGCCAAAGACAAAGGAGTGCACTAACTCCAATGGTTGTGTCTTCTTGTCATGTTCTTTGGTGGAGAATCGGGTCCTCTTTTGTTTGTCATATAAACACTATTCACACAGCTTAAATGCATCAATTTCGAACCTAGAAGTTGATTCTTTTACTGTAAAATCTTAAGGCCCTTCTTGCTCGTGTGACCAAGCCTTTTGTGCTAAAGTTTTGTACGACTATGCACAACTACCATTGTAATGCCCATTGCAACACCCACTTCAGCTTGACTCTCTAGCACATATGAAGTGTCAAATTTGCTACCACTAGCAATCACCAAGGATCCTTTAATCACCTTCCACATACTTGATTCAAAAGTGATGTTGCACCCTTGAGCATCCAATTGCCTGGTTGAAATCAAATTCCTTTTAAGTTGAGGGACATGTCTAACATTTCGTAGCAACCAACTATTATAATTTTTTAGTTTCAATAAAACATCACTTTTACCAACAATATTACAAGGTTCCTCATCACCAAGATAAACCTTACCAAAATTACCTTCATGATAGTTCTTGAAAATCTCCCTGCATAATGTGGCATGAAATAAAGTTCTATAATCAAGTATCCAAACATTTGTTATAGTTTCGCATATAGATAAAATAAGTGCACTTGCATCTTCTTCATATGCTACATTTACCTCATTTTCCCTTAATTGACTTTTTGCATTCTTGAATGACCAACAATTTCTCTTTATGTGACCTTCTTTACCACATTACCAGCAACCTGAATTTCTGCCTCTAGATTTTGATCTCTTACCAGATTTGGATCTTCTTCTATGGTTATTTCTCCTTTGTTCATGTGATCTCCCCATGCTTTTAGTTATAAAAGTGTCTCCTCATGAAGTTCCTTGATTTTTTCTTCTCATGTCCTTGCTGAGAAGAAACCCTACAACATCATCAAAATTGAGTGCACTTCCCTTCTTGTTGAATGTCAAGTTGCTAACAACCATAACGACTCCTTCCCAGCTTTTGGGTAGAGAACACAATAGCAAGATAGCCTTTATTTCATCTTCCAATTTGATATCAACAAAAATTAGTTGGTTGATCAATGTGTTAAATTCTTTCAAGTGGTTTGATACATTACTGCCATCCTTCATCTTCAAGTTGTACAATTTTTCATTAAGAAAACTTTGTTTGTTGTGGAAGCCATCTCATACATGTCGGACAATCAATCTCGTAGACCCTTCAATGTCTTCTTTGTTGCAACATTAAATAGGACATTACTTGAAAGAGAGGATAATAGTTACCACTGCCTTCTTATCCAATTTGTCCCAATCTTCATCAGACATTGTAGCATGATTCTTCAATTTTCCCTCTAGTGTAATTAAGAGGTCCTTTTGAATTAACAACACTTCTAGTTGCATTTTCCATGCATTCTAATGTTTTGGATGTAAAACTTTTCAATTCTGCCTTCCTCCATCTCTCCTCAAATTGCCTCAGCTCTGATACCAATTGTTAAGTAATTGGAGCAGATTTAAAAACTGAAACAACAAATAAAGAAAACAGAGAGAATAGGAAACACACACATATAAATCTAAATTGACAAACAGATTTACATGGTTCACCAATGTTGGTTATGTCCACAGGAAAAGTAGGGTAATATCTCTTATTAATTCCAACATCAAATTACAAAGTTTCATCAATCAATTCAAGTGATTGAGTTTTAATTTTATATTACACTCTTCAGGGCAGATGAAGAGTCGGAAGAATGAGAAGATGAAAAGTCATGATGGTTGGACTTCACAACCAAACAGTTAACACCCAGTATTACAACTAGAAGTAGATGCCATGGAATTGGATTTTACTTTTGAGGGGAAGAAACACTAAAAGATTAATTGGAACGAAAGAAGACTTCTTGTTTAGGAGGTGAAGTGCTTATTATTTGCAAGAGGAGAGGATGTACTAATAAAGATAAGTGACCAAACTGTTATGTTGAGTGGCTGACAGAATGTTTTTCAATACGAAAACCGTGTGGAAAAAACGTAGAAGGGTCTGAGGAGAGATGTGAAACCACAAAAATCAGTTACATCACAGTATGCAATGCTTAAAATTAGTAGACGCGGTTTGCCTGGGAAACCGTGGGGAAGAAATCCTATGTGACCATCATGATCATGGTAGACGCCATCACAAAAAATTCTTTGATTACTTCCCATAATTAAAGACACCATAGAATCTAACTGTTCAGATTTCACTTTATCTCGACCACACTCTCCTTACGCTTGTTGACACGGGTATTTCTCTAGACACATCTGAGAGGAGTGTAGGATCACTTTATACAAGAAATCATGGGGTTGTGTAAGGAATCTTGTTCAGCCATCATGATCGCGTTGTACACCACGACACAGATCTTTCTCACTTACAACAATTACAATAATTAAAGACAGCATAATCCAACTGTTCAGATTTTAACTCAACTTTATTTCGTCCACACTCATCTTTACGCTTGTTTACATAGGCATTTCTACAAAACATCTCGAAAATGAAAAAATGAAATTTTTCTGTACACAAGGATTTCTATGTAGAGATGCCACGATAAATAATTTAAGATTGTTTCCTTTTAGTGTGGTACGGGCCATTGGTTTTTTATTGATAAAAAAGCGAATTTACAAATGAGAGAGACAGTCCAAAGAGATTGTCAAAGAAGAATTCGAACAGCCCAGAAAAAAAGCCTGTCAATGAACAGAATTCAAAGGCCAGAACGAACAAAGAGCCATGGCAAAGCATCTGAAATACAACCAACACTGTTGACATAAAAACATAATCTTTGACCAGCAATTAAGCGCCATAACTAATAGAGAAATCTATAAATGAACATCAGCATTGGGCTGCTGCATTGTCACGGTCCATATGTTAATTAAAGACTCTAAACAGCTCCATAATTGGTATGGGCCATTGTTACATCATTAGTATACCCATGCCATTTTCTTAATAGTTTTAAATGTATTTCTTTTTATTAGTTTTATATTTATTTTTATGAAATGTTATTGATGTAATTAATATTAATAAGTCATATTTTTGTTTGGTTCATAGTCTTATCTTTATTCATATTTATTTTATCCTTTGTTTTACATATTGGACTTTATGTTATTTCTATTAAAACATACTTTTTGTTATTTCTATTAAGAGCATTCAATATGCTATTAGATCACATGTCTGGAAAAGGGATAAATGAATCTAGAAAACACCTTGATTTTCTAATGAGAAATAACCCATCACATCAAAATCATATAAGCCATCTACACACTTGTGGATGTTGTCTTGGAATGTTCACTCAAAGCCATAAAGTCAACCCACCTAGGGGTTTGACCTACAAGAACTTGACCCTAGCAACCTTGTAGATTCTCAAACATTATCCATGAAGATCATAGTCCTCACAAGGGTCTTCAAATATTAGAGATTGAGTTGCACTATAATTTGAAGGTTACCTTTTATTAAATTAGATTTAAATGTTAGAGTTCAATTCCATGGTGATTGGGGTTGAACCTAAGGGGCTATATAAGGAATTTTAGGAATTTCTTTTCATTTCGAGACAATAATCAAACTAAGGACTTCAAATTCAAAATATTGGATAATGAATCTTGTACATCATCAACTTTAATATTTCAACATTAGTTTGAGATCTAAGTAACCGTATTTGTTGCATTTAATTTCTGAATTTAATTTTCACAAGTCTATCGACTTAGCTCTATAATCTAGGTTAACCATGCTTAATTTTTCCTAATATAGTAAAAGCTAAATTTTGAAAGGATCTAGAACCTTGTATAAAGAGGGGCTATCGAAACTCAATGGTCAGACAAAAACACAACTACATTGAGACTACCAAGACTAAACCACAACATAAGAACTAAACAATGTCATATCCTAGCCTAACATTTCTCACACCCTTGACCCGAGTGTGGGGTTGAGATACATGTTTTGAAAGACCTTTCTTTCTTCTTTGAACAATGATCCAAGAAACCTCATTATCCATATCCACCGATTGAGGAGAGAGAGTGGGAAACCATCTCTAAGGCCTCAACTAAGGGCTACACATGAGGAGAGGAATGCCTAACTGGGGAAGTTGACTGTCGAGTGGAAGCCACAACACAAAATGGAGTGGGCACACCAACACTACCCACTAGGAGTGCTAGAAACAGAAGGAGGAGAAATAATCACCAGATCAAGGGAAGAGACCATTACAGGTTGATCCAAATTAATTTGAGAACTAAAAAAAAATACCTAGTGAGGAACTGGTGGTATTGTAAAAACACACAACAAACAATATGTGAAAAATAAGTTATATTTCATAAATAAAGAGTTCATACAACTTTGGCAAACTCACTGGAAGAGATGTATGCCTCAAACCATATCCATTAGCTTCAAATTGAGCCCATATATACATTTTCAAAGAAGTTGAAAGGATACCATATCCATGTCCTCATTGGAAGTTGAAATGGATAGATGGATGGGGACAAAGTTAATTAAAAGAATTCAAAAATGTAGGAAAACTATTTATTTTTGGTACCCAACTTAGTGAGGTCATAACTCCTAATTTGTTGGGTGAGAATTGAACTTCTTGGATGCATTGGAAAGATGTCCTAGAGAACTAGTTTGAGTTTCTTGGAAGGTAGCTTGGAATGTATCTTTTGCACCCTTCTTAAGAAACTAGTGAAAGTCCTCAAGGCCAATTTTTCTCTGAAGGCCTCCAAAAATGCAAATAATAGAAACATAGAAAATATCATAAAATTAGATTTTTGATGGTCATTTTTAAAAATATGTCTACCACCACATACACGTTGTGCTACCATGAAATCCATTGAAACTAAGTGTGAAGGCTTATCAGGGATAGGAAGAGGTATGTATAATCCTTGCTTGCGATTTGTAGGGTATAAATATAATATTCAAGTAACATAAGCGCAAATCTATGATCTATGTCTATTCTTTCCAACACTATGCACCTTCTTCCTTCATGCATGTGTTGTTCATCTATTGTGGTTTTTTTTTTCTAAAATTTGTGATATAAGTTTGTGTTTTTGATGCATTTGTGTTATAGGTTTCTTTCTTTTTGACATATTTGCAATGTAGGTTTTATGTTTTTATAACACTTTTGTAAGTTAATTTTTTTTAACATGTTTCTTTTGTAGATTTTCGTTGGGGGCATGGATTTCTCAGTTGAAGAATTTTTCATATCCCTTTTAGTATCCTTTTATGATGTTATTTACTTTAAGAATTTTATTTCTATACTTTATCATAGCTTATCACTTAGTGTTATTAGCTTGCTAAAATGAGGGTAAACTGTAATGTCAAAAATTGCATACCTTGAAATTTTAATAATACAATTTGTCCTTATTTTAGTGTCTATACCCATAGAATGTTTCAGGGATCATTTTATCCTTTCCTTAGCGTTTTTCTTCACTAGATTTCCAAATTTTTGCATCAGATTCTAATTCTTCTTACTAACCTAAAACCACTTGTCAAATTTTGAGCATTCTCCATGACACTAGGGCGACGTGTGGACATCAAAGAAATGTTCTAGAGTCCCTTCAACTTACAAAACTTGAGCTACTAGTTTCCCACCCAACTACCTACTATCACCTATTGTAATGCCTATCTATTCAAAAAATACCTTCTACATCTAAATCTGACCTTCTAGCTTCTCCATGAACCTTTTGGAAAATAAATTTTTTAATCTAAACTCTCTCTCTCTCTCCTCTCTCATGGATCCATGTTGTTGATCAAACCTCCATTGTTGAAGAGTACTGAGGCTACATGCTACTAGATTCTCATAGATAACTCCATGTGTTCCCTTCCCTCTTCTACATCATGTTGGTAATATTGTTGCAATACATTATTATTCTTCTTTGAGTAATATTGTTTCTTTTATTTATCATTTCCTTCTAGATTTCTATTGGAAAATCTCTTGGTGACCATCACCACCCCTTATCAAATCTCATATGCATACTAGGGTGTTCTTCTCCATGGACTAGGGATTAATACTTATAGATGCACTTTATTATTGTTCTTAGTCCTAGATTCATTTAGGGTAAGCACGCACACTCTCCAATATCTATTTTCTATTTGATATCCCATGGAAGATGAAAGGCTAAATAGGGCTTGGCCATTTTTGGTAAGCTCCCAAATAGTCCCAACCATTTTTATTGTCCCATATACATGTACTTTGTGGCTCTAAATTTACATGGAGGTTTGTTTGTGTCTTTCCCTTTTCTTGTTCGTTTCAATATTTTTTTAGTTTAGATTATTTAGATCACTTTTCAAACATTTCTATATTATTTGTTATTCCCCTCTTTTGCTACTATGGCTATCTCTATTTTCTATTGTGCAAAAGAATTTGAGATTTAGATAAATACTTTAATTTTACAAATTTTATAAACAATACTGCATGATGGGACCACAATGCGTAAGTAGGATGATAATGTGTTATGTGGATGTTTGCATAGTGCAATAGTGTCAATGATAGTAAGGTTCTTAGGGTGACTATCAAGTATGTCTTGAATTTTTCTTCTTTGCTATGAATTTGATTTTTCAGTTCTATTTACCATATTCTAGTAAATTATAAATTTACAACCCAATTCACACTAATGTAGAGATAAAGTTAACAAAATTTAATTTCTTCTTCATAGTAATCTCCAACATTTAAAAACTAATAGTTTAAAAACAAGATTTTAAGAACCTAATTTCTTGTTCTTATCACATCTTTATATTTTGGGCATAGGCATCTCAAATTACATGTCAAAGTTTATTTTTTGTTAGTTTTAGGGTCAAAAGCTTTTGACCCCCTTTTGTCCTCTCATTTCCATGCACTTACCCATAGTGGTCGTAGTGTGAGTATGGGAAACAATAGGAGTATAAAGGGGATGAGAAATAGAACACAAGGATTTCACAATAGAGGGATGGAAAGAAACAACATGAAGCAAAAATGAAGATGTGGGATTAGTAAGGTGAGATGAAGGGATTTCATTAGTGGTATAACATGTAGGTATGCAATGAGAGGTGAGTGGAAAACTATAGAGAGAAAAGATAGAAATAACACTAGGTGAATGAACAGAAGGGATGAGGATCACACTAGAAGTGAGAACATATGAGGTAGGCACTATGTGGTGGTTCACCTTAAAGTGAGAAGATAAAGTGTCAATGTAAGAAGGGTGGGTAGATAATGGGGAAGATGCACAATTAAAAGAAATAGAAAATGCCAACATTATATCGAGTCCATGAAGATTATTTGCACCAAAGGGCATACCATAAGTCACACTATTAAAAAACATGACCAACTATGTTGGTGAAGTAAAATTAACAAGCTCTTCGAAACTACCTATGTAGTAGTAGAAAGCTCTTGCTTATTCACATATATATCATGATCAAAATTAGACTTTTCACTATGATTAGCATCAATGGAAGACAGAGATTTCCTTATCAATAGATTGAGAAGGCATATGAGGGTATATGAGAGAAGTTATTCTTAAAGGAAAATGATTGTTTTGGTTAGATCTTGACATAGCCAAACCCTAGAAAGATAAAGAATGATAAATCAAGGCTCAAAGAGTTACATATGAATCTCGAATATATACGTGACCTTAAAAATTAGCAATAAAAATTAGAATATAAACCTTGAGAAGAAACCCTAAGGTGTTGTAAGAGTAGTTAGGTTCACCAAAATGAAAGGGAGAATAAAATTTTTCCCTTTACATAAAACCCTAGGGTAAAATAATTAAAAAATAATAATTAGATAACTATTTGAAGATTAATATCTAGTGTCCATAACTATCTAAAATAATGTGCTAAAATAAACATAGAAATTAAATCAATAAAAGATAGAATTTAATTGGAAATTTGATGCAGGAATATTGTGATAGAAGTTTGAAAAGGATTTGTTATAATGTACAAAAAGTCAAAAATGACTACATATACCTCATAATATGAAAATCCATTAGCTATTTGTCTCTAGATCACTTCCATGGCTATAGAAGTGATATGTCCAAATTGCAAACTTGACATAGTTCCACAAATTTAAACTTTAGTGAATAGAGTTGATCTCTTTTAAATTGTAATATTTGTTTTTTAGCTCACCTTGATGCTTTTGACCTATGTTATCTAATTAGTAGTGTTAAGGAAAACCTTTGAGGAGTTTTCTAGGCAAGGGTCTTCTCCCATGGCCAAACCCATAGGATATCATTTGAACACCTTTTTAAAAAGGTTGGATACAATAGGTAATTATGTAAATAATTCCCTAAATATTGATCCAAGCATGTAATCCAATAATAAATACTCCATTAGTGTAAATGAATGCTCTCTAGGTACTAGATGCTAAATAATCAAGTGATTTACAATGAATTAGGGATAGTCCTTAAATACAACTCTAAAGTTGACAAGTGAATGTTCATTTCATACTTGGAGTAGACACATAATGACAAATTGGAAGGGTTAAGTCAACCCTTTGAATCATTGAAGTTATTGGTTTGGATGGAAGCATAAATGTGTGTCCCTCTTTTTGGCCTAAGTGTGATGCTCAAATCAACATTTTTAGTAAAATTCTCATTTTTGTCAATCATAGCAAGAAAACTATTTTGAGGATGATGTGAACTAATAATTTTTCATATTTTATGTGTAGATTTTAAATATATATTTAAAAAAATAAAAATAATGTCTCATTGTTTGAACATTTGTTAATAAATTGTTTCTTATATACTTTATAGATTTTTAATGAGTGATATTTTCACATCCAACATAAATTTTTATGTATATATCTAATTATTATTATTTGTTTAACCAAGGACATTTAATATAGAGTGCAAATATATTTTTAAAAAGCATCCATGCTCACTAGAAATTAGAAAATAATTAAATAATATTACAAATTATATTTTATGAAAAACTTACTTTGAGGGATACGATCTTACAAAATCTCATGTCATGGTGACTTGATTTGATTGCCAAAACCTTGCCCCAAATCATCATTTTTTGTTGAAAAATAGGGGAACAAAAATGATGGTTCAACCAGGTGCCTTCAAATTAATGACCTTTGAGTGAAAGCCCTTCATTCAAGGGCCCTTTCACATAGGTCTTTTAGGTGCATAACATTAAAAATAGAAAAATGGATTTCATTTGAACTGACCACCCCACCCACTTCATTCGAACCCTGTTTACATGTGACAAGCATTGTACCTTTCGAAATCTTGTTCCCATAACTGTTACTCAGAACTAGTTTTTTCAAATCCCTAAGACATCCTATTGACTTTGGAAATCTTTAGAAATTATAGCATTCAGAAATAATCAACTCTCTTAACTATATAGGAGCCTGCAGCAAATTGTTCATAAGATGTAGAGAAAACATACTATCTATCTATCTATCTATATATGTATACAAAGCTTTAAGCAGTTTAAAATAAGATACTTACAGCAGTAAGAAATGTTCTGAAAACACTTTTTTGTAGAGTTCTAAAACCCTTTTTTTTTTTAATGAACCAAGTGAACTGAGTTTGTTCTGTCCAATGTCAAACTAGCAAAGCCATACCAGCTCTCTTGATATATCACCAATTACTTGATTATAATAATTTCCTCTAACCTAAAATTTTTTTAATCCAACCTTAGAGGGTGCGAGGCTACAATATCCTCCGCTTGTGTTAACTATGAGCTTCCTACCCTGGGAACATGGATGAAACTCCTCAACTTCTCTTGTGCATCCAGCTATTACAGACATTATTCCTCGAATGCCAATTCTCTTTAAAGTAGAAAAAACAATGAAATTAATAATTTATCGAAGCATTAAACTTCGTGGAGACAAGAATCACACAAATAAAAGTAGATAGAGAAGGCTATCAGGTCATTGTTTAGTGAGAAAATCAAAGAAAGTATTACTCTCACCTATGCTTCATTATGAACTTTAATAATCTGCTGGGGAAACCAAAGACGGTAGGGTGAATGCTGATTTGCAATTTCTCTGTCCAGATCTCTTAAGTGGTCATGCATTCTTATGCAGTCACTATCATCGATTTCAATTAGACATTTATTTAGAAGTCGTTCCAAACTGTAGAGACCACTCCACCCTAATCCGTCGCAGGTTGCAATTGCCAAAGTTTTCTTCTCTCCAATGAAGAAACAAGCAATACCTAAGAATATCTCTTTCTCTTCATCATCTAGGGCATCATAACTTATTTTTAGTTTATCTTTAATATCTTTGTATGATATTCTAGAGAACTTATACAATAGAGTCTCCCAATAATCTTTGTTGGATTTACCATATAGTTGTGCTCCAAAATTTTTTAGAGACAATGGTAATCCATTGTGAACATTCAAGAAGCTTTCAACCAAATCCTCAAACTCTTGGAGTGGAGAGGGCTTCAAGAAAGCATGCCAACAAAAGAGTTGCTTGGCATAAGGTGGATCTAATAATTTCATTTTATAAATGGATGAGATGCCCCAACGTTGAAGGACTTCAAGTTCTCTTGTAGTAACTATAATCAGACTACCCCATCCAAGAATGTCCTTGCTAGGCACTAGAACATCTAATTGGTCTTCATTTTCTACATCATCAAGAATGATAAGGACCCGAACAAATATCAAATGGTTGGTAAGAATCCTCTTCCCTTCTTCTATATTGTCAACCGATAGACCTTGAAGGCCAAGGTCCTCTAGAAGTTTCTTTTGTTTTTTATGCAATTTATTTTTGGAAGCCATCGCTCACATCTAATAAAAAACTAGACTTTTCCATAGTTGTGTATTTATTATTATATAACTGTTTTGCCAAAGTGGTCTTGCTAGAACCACCCATACCCCCATATTCCTACAATTTGCACAGTGCTATGGCTTTCTGCATATTGAAGTGTTGTCTTTTCAAAGTCTATGACAACTTCAGCTAGACCAATTAGATGGGTGGAAACCACAAAAGGCACATTTTTTATGTTCAAAACACAATTGACAATTTTCTTGAGTAGGATCCCCTCGTCACTAGACATATACAACAACAAAAACAGAATGGAACAAACATCGCTTGTGTATCGAAAATTAAGAAATTAAAAAAAATGCCCCAAATGCAGAAGATGATTGATAAGAAAAGGGTTAAGTACTAGAGACAGAGTATTTGGTACTCACTTTTCATTATGAATGATGCCACCAACATTATATGAAACACTATAGAGTGTAGTCTTCCATTCCTGAAGCTTTTCTAAGGTGTATTTGCCCTTCTTTTCGTGCTCTGAAAATGCAAGACCATATACACCTTTTGCATATCGGACATTGTCAGGATGAACATGGTAGAAAATAGGAACAATTGTAGTCACTGTTTTGAGCAGAAATGAAAGCTCTGCCAAACACCATGGGGATTGTGCATACTTGGGCGAAAATATAGCTACATGAAGCAAAGCATTGCACATTACTTCTTCTATTTCTCTAGGCAAGAAATCCCCCAATTCAAGTTCTTGGGAATCAAGACAAACCCTCAATCCCATGCCATTGAGGGTATTATAGAGATCAGTCGCGAGTGTTTTCTTTGCATCAGGGCCACGATGATTAATAAATACATCATAAGGCATCTTTCTCTCTGGGATTGTGGATCTACCAGAAGTAGATGTAGATGGTGCAACTTGTTCAAAAGCATGTGTAGCAAATGGAGATGGTGCGATCCTTTGAAAATCATTTCTAACCTAGGTACTAGAGGTAGATGGAAATGGCACAGAATGGGATTGAGTTGAGCACAAAGAAAGAAAGAAAGAATACCAGTCAAAATAGGATGAAAACAGGGTTCTTACTGAGGTGTCTAACATAAGTAGATGGAGATGGGCAATTTCTTCAGATCCATTTGTATGCTCAATCTCTGGTTGACACCCAGTGTCACAACTAGAAGTAGAAGTAGAAGTAGATGCCATGGAACTAGATTTGAACTATGACAGGAAGAAACAATAAAAAATAAACTGTGAATGAAAGAAGGCGTGTTATTGAGGAGGTGAAGTGCTAAGTATTTGTAATAGGAGAGTGAGTACTGATAAAGATAAAGATAAGAAGTGACTAAGTTGGTAGATTTGTTGATATTTTGTAGCGTCAAGAGGTTACACTAATGGTCTCCAAACTAATAATAATCAAACAGTTAATTAATAAGACACGATATTGGAAGGGTGCAATCATTCCAGCATATGTGTCCCCTTCTAAATATATATATCAATCAAAGACAAGTAAGAAATAACACATCCAATCTGAAAATCAACATGGTATCAGAGCAGGTTTAGGAAGATATGATCAGATTTGGCTAAAGTAGTGTGTGGAATACAATTCCTCCATTTGATGATATTATTTTTCTTTACGAGGAAAGTAGGACTCTGGTAATTGAGCACCAAAGCGAAGGTGACCATGGCTGAGAGCTTTGCTTTGTCTGCTTATCAAAATATTCAATCTTTAGAAATCTACGAGGACAATCAGACAGTGCTGAATAAAAGTGGTACATAAAAGACTCTGCTTATGGTGGCTTGGACTCTTACTTTGTCACTCCTACTATGGCAATGGAAGACTAGCACGGGCTAGAATTGGCTCACCTTCTCTTCACCTCTGCAGAGTTGATAAGCAACAAGCAATATGATCAAGCAGCCAGTCTGGTGATGGAAGCCCTATATAGAGGATCTACTATTATTTTTTCCATGGCACTGTAGGAGAGAATCGAACGCCAAACTTGCGACGGGCTAAGGAATCCTCTAAAATGAACCCTCAATGTTGCCAACAATTTCAAAAGCAATCATAGAGTCACTGGGAGATTACTAAAGTTCTCAAAAAGATGAGATAAAGGTTGCATCAGTTGCACTTATAGTTATAAGCATTAGACGAAGATATATCATTGATTGCAAGGTGCGAGGTCCACAGTGTTATGGATTTAAGGAGCCAAACACAGTTTCTCACTTTGAATTCTCTAAATGAATTTGATCCTAAGTTTTCTAGAGTTGACTGGCATCAAAAACTCAACGAGGTGTTGTTTTGGCAACTAAACTCAAGAACAATTAGAAAGAGGATATGAATCAGTATGGCAAGCATTGTGAATACATTGCATTGTGAATGCATATTGGCTAGTCTATGAGGGACAGGACAGAGAATCTATTTAGCCAAGGTTGGATGTTGTGCTAGGTATAATCTCGAAATACAGTGGTCTAGGTAAGGAAACTGGATCAGCCTAGGCAGCTTGGTGAACAAGAGGGACTTAGTGGTTGGAGTGGCCACGAGTTCAGGAGGTAAGTCTTAGAAAGTAGATCTACAGACTGAGGAGCAGCAAAAGGGGAACTATGTAGTATGGAATTTTGGAGCAAGTGAGTTATTGGACTTGGTCTAGTGATAGAGGCACTTGGCCGAGGTGTAAAATAGAGTAAGTCAAGTTGGGGGAAAGAGAGTACCTCACTTGCATTGAAATTGTGTTGAGGAGTCTGACAAACCAACAGAGGCAACCTTGGACGAGGAGGTCAGGAGGTTGATGCTAGTACTTGGAACTTCAAAGGAAGTCACATCATCATGAAGATTCCTTGTTAATGCATTTTTTCTCTGAGAGGGAGAAATTTGAGGTGAAAGCCCTTATTAATGCATTTTTCTCTGAGAGGGAGAAATTTGAGGTGAAAGCCAGTGTTAATGCATTTTTCTCTGAGAGGGAGAAATTTGAGGTGAAAGCCCTTGTTAATGCATTTTTTCTCTGAGAGGGAGAAATTTGAGGTGAAAGCCCTTGTTAATGCATTTCTCTCTATAAGAGAGATTTGAGGTGCAAGCCCTTGTTAATGCATTTCTCTCGGTGAGAGAGATTTGAGGTGTAAGCCCTTGTTTCCACCCTATGGGAGCAGCCATGGTGGATGTCATGTGTGTGACTCCATGACAACATCACGTGAGAGAGTCTGTGATGATTTTCTTGTACTTGTGTTTTTCACCCTCTGGGAGTAGCTATGGTGAACGTCACAATGAGGTGACGACATCACATTGAGTGATTCCGTGATGGGCACTTGTACACATTTACCATACATGGGAGTAGCCATGATGGTTGATATCACGATGAGGTGATTCTTTTCCACATATGGGAGTAGCCATGGTGGTTGATATCACGATGAGGTGATATATTTCTTTTCCACATATGGGAGTAACCATGGTGGTTGACATCACGATGAGGTGATGTGTCTTGTACAGTTGGAAGTATTCTTCCCTAGCTAAGAGGGAGTGTTATTGTTTGTAGTTTAGGGAGGTTACAGATTTCATGGCCGAATGGTTCTAGCGCTAGAGAAAACAATACATCAATTGGCCAACTCCCTCCTTATGCACTCCAATGACAATAGTTAATGATAATAACTATTATTGATTATGGAAAACTGATTTGGGAAAGCAATCGGTCAAATAAACTAAAGATAAATAAATCAATTCCATGAAATGGCGTTTTTTGAAAGGGTAGTGGCTGATGGTAAGAAAGCAACCCTTCAAGGCACATAAGGACTCACTGGAGACTTTGCTATACCTCCCTAGCCAAGAGGGAGTGTTGATGTTTTGTAGCGTCGAGAGGTTACGCTAATGGTCTCCAAACTAATAATAATCAAACAGTTAATTAATAAGACACGATATTGGAAGGGTGCGATCATTCCAACATATGTGTCCCTTTCTAAATATATATATCAATCAAAGACAAGTAAGAAATAACACATCCGATCTGAAAATCAACAAGATTGAGTGGCTAACGGCCGAAACCGCGTAGAGGAAACGTAGATAGATCGGAAAGGAGAGTTATACAACCGCAAAAGCCAATTACAGCACAGTATGCAATGCTTAAAATCAGTACACGTGGTTTGCCTGGGAATCCTGTGCGACCATCACACACGTCTTGGTTCTTTGCAATAATAAAAAGCAACACGAATCGAACTTTTAAGGTTTAACTTCATCCCGTCCACACTTGTCGTTATTCGTTATGCTTGGTGACACAGCTATTTCTGTCGACACAACAAAATCTAACTATTCGGATTTTAACTTTATTTCCTCCACACTCATCTTTACTTTTATTTACATAGGTATTTCGCAAAATGTCTATACACGGGTATTTCTATATCGATACAATGATAAATCACTTCAAGAGAGATTTTTCCTCCTACCGAATATTTATGTTTTCATCTCGTTTTTTCTTGTTTTGAAATTTGTACAATATGAAAAAAAATTTGTAACTAAGGTTTTGTTTTCCCTTAGATTTAGAAAATGGTATTATTCGATTTTTGATTGGATGTCTATTATTTTTTTTGGTTGTGGGAAATAGAGAAAAAAAAGTTGGCAAGTGGAAGAAGTGGATAGAAAAATTTGACGAAGACTCAAGTTTTTTATTTTTTTGTATGTAGGGCATGTGGGTGCGAGTTAAGATTCCTGGGATTGTGTGGCAACATAATGGTTTGCATGGAGGGCTCAAAACAAGGTATGGACATGTGTCCAAATATTGTCAAGCCAAAAAAAATAGTATTTAAAAAAAAAAATTAAAATGTCCTCGACATTTTTGTCGCAAGCGTTATTCTATTTTAGGCATGTGTCACAGTCCTCAACAAGTAATGTGTTAAAATGCAAAGTAGGTTTTCAATTTTACCCTCCATGTTTCTTGTTCTTCTTCCTGTACAATTTGTTGTAATTTATTATTGTTGGTTTCTGGTGCTTGATCTCTTGTAGTTTCATCTTGATGCACTTTTTCAAATTAATTTTCTAGAGCATCACAAAATCTTTTTCTAACAACATCTTGTGGAATTACCACTCTACCTTTCTCCGCTTCTCCAATATTATGCAAAGCTTGATGTTGTGCACCGACAAGCTCTAAAAAATATGCACCACTCTATAGGAGATCTTTGACTATCTTCCAACTTGAGCTATCTCTCCATCATGCATCACCTGTTGAATGGCCCATCTAGATTACGAAATCATAGAGTAAAGGAAACTTCTATAACACATCTCTGACACCATTTTATGATTCCTAGCTAACAATCTCTATATAGGGAAAAATCACTTTTATTTCATTCATAAAGGCTTCAAATTTGCAAGCAGATAGAGATAAGAGAAAGGTTACCAGTGTAGGTGAACACAAGAAGACATCATGAAGCTGTAAACTTTAGGGATCAAACTAGGAAACAAACCACCACAAGAGAATGCTCGAGCAAGAGCTTGCATAAAGAAGAGATCGAATAATTTGATATATATTCAATAATATATTACAATGTACAATATATAGGCAAGTTTGGGAATAGGTAGGTAAAAACTACCCCAACTTATTATGGGAATAACTTCCCAAAACCTAACTATGAATTATTATGTGCCTAAGTAAACTTAAGCAAATGTAAATAGGTAAAATCCTATTTACTCCAACAACTAGTATAAGGTTTGATGCTAGTAAAAACTCCACTTGGTGTGTAACATACACAATAGTTTTCGACTTCAAAATTTTATGTAGATAGTCATGTGATATATATTGTCAATTGATAAGACACATGTTAAGTAATTGAAGTAGAATGAAGAACCTAAAACAACAACTTAACAATAAACATAACACATAATAAAATACACACAACATAGTGAATTACATGGTTCACCAATTTAGCTATATCCATGGAAAAACAGGGTTATTCATCTCTTATTATTCACATCATAAAATATAATGTTTCATTAATCAATACAAGTGATTGAATCCCAAATATATATTACACTCTTTAGTGCAGATGTAGAGTCTAAAGAATAGGGAAGTTGGAAAGTAAGTGACAGTTGGACTTCACAACCAAACAATCTCCCACTTGAAGTTCAATCCATGCTACAAATAGCCACACACAGAGATGTCACCTGCTTTTCCAAGCTCATTGTCACATTTTCACCAAACCAAGAGAAGCTTTGCAGAACTCCAACTTCTCTTTTGGAACAACCTTAGTAAACTCATATGCAGGATTGATGCTAGTATTAATCTTCTCCAACTTCATCTTACCTTGTTCAAGAACACTTCGGGTAAAATGATTAGAGTGCAATGTGTTTTGTTTGTGAGAGGAACCTCTTGCAACAAAATAATGAAAAATGCATGAAATAACAGATTTATATAAATAGAAAAAAATAGAAGGAATTTATTGATCACAGGATACTTCGAGGGGGCAACCTCCTTTGAGAAAGCTCAATACAATAAATTCATGGATGCCTTCATTGGCCTGAGCAACACTTACTTATATACTAAGTCTAATCTAAACAACTACTACTTCCCATGAATGTGGGATAATACAATATGCTCATGGGATGACTTACAACAAAGTAAAGAGAAGGGTTAAACATGTGTTTCTAACATCCCCTCCCTCTTAGAAAAGCTTTGTCCTTAAATCTTAAGATGTGGGAATTGTTGATGAATCTGAAATAGTGGTTCCCACGTTGCATCCTCTGGTTGCATTCTGTGCCACTGAATTAATACCTCTGTGATGGATCGGGAGCGAAGCTAACGAGTGCACCTATTGAGGATTGCCTCTAGCTCCAGAAGGATGGATCCTTCATTATCAAGCTCTGGTAAAATAGTTTGCGCTCTGATGTTGGTGCTAACAACTTTCTTTAGACAAGAGACATGAAATATTGGATGAACTTGGGAAGAAGGTGGGAGCTTTAATTTATAAGAAACTGACCCAATCTTCTGGAGAACCTTATATGGCCCATAAAACTTTGGAGTCAGCTTATGACGTCCTTTGAGTTTCAGGGATGATTGCTTGTATGGTTGTAGGCAAAGAAAAACCATATCACCTACTTGAAAAGTGCGCTCAGAATGGTGCTTATTAGCCTGTTGCTTCATTCTATTTCTTGCCATGTGAAGATTGTCATGTAGGATGCTGATAATCTAATCCTGAGTTCAGAGAATCGTGTCGACTGCCTGAACTGGTGAACTACTGGGTGTGTATGGATTGAGCACTGGCGGTGCCTGACCATAGACTGCTTCATATGGATTCATTTTAGTTGAAATGTGGTAGGAGGTATTATACCACCATTCAGTGAGAGGAAACCACTTTGCCCACTAATGTTTTTGTTCTGAGGTGAAGCAATGAAGGTAGGTTTCCAAACATTTGTTGACAATTTCAGTCTAGCCATCCATTTGTGAATGATACCCAGAACTCATTTTTAGTTTGGTGTCTGTGTGTTGAAATAATTCTGTCCAAAAATGACTGGTGAAGGTTGCATCATGATCTAAGACAATGAAAGAAGGGATGCCGTGAAGATGGAAGATCTGGTCCAAGAAAATTTGTGCAATTGAGGAGGCACTATAGGAATGGCTAAAGGCACAAAAATGACTATATTTGGAGAGGCGATCAACCACAACCAAGATCATTGTCTTCCCTCCAGATTTAGGGAGCCCCTCAATGAAATCCATAGAAATGTCTATCCAAATCCTTGTAGGGATGGGCAAGGGTTTGAGTAACTCAGGAATGAGTGTTGTTTCACCCTTGTTGCATTAACATGTATCACATTAAGCCACCATCTGTTGAATTGCCCTTTTCATTCCCTTCCAAGAGAAGTTACGCCATGCCCGCTCATAAGTTTTGATAAACCGTGAGTGCCCTACTAATGGAGAAGCATGGAGTTCATAGAATATAGTCTGTTGAAGATTTGTGCTCTAGGGAAGCACCGAATGACCCTTATATTGTAGAGAAGCAGCATCCCAAGAATAATGTAGTACAATAGAGGGGTTAGTGGCCAACTATTGGATGATTTGAGATAATGAAGAGTCATTGACATAGCCCTATTGTACAGATTCCAACCAATTCAGAATAGGCATAGAGATAGTTGAAAGGAAAGCTTGGTCATCAAATGTGTGAGAAAGAGCATCCACCACAATATTGTGCTTACCCTTCTTGTAAGTGATCTCATATTCATTATCCATGAGTTTGTTGACCCATTTCTATTGTGTTGGGGAGGAGACCCATTGTTCTAGGAAATATTTCAAACTCTGGTGATAAGTATTGATGCAAAAATGATTCCCCAATAGGTATGGCCACCACTTCTCTATTGCATCCAAAATGGCCATCATTTCATTCTCATACATAGAGAGTACTAAATTCTTGCCAGAAAGGTCTGTGTTGGTGAACACAATGGGGCACTCTTCTTGGAGGAGAACAACACCAAGTCCACTGCCACAAGCATCGCTCTCGATAGTGAAGGTCTTAGTAAAATCTGGCATAGCTAGAATAGGTGTAGTATACTATCTTATTTCAATTTTTCAAATGCACACTCAGCAACTTGTGTCTAGGTAAAAGCATCATTTTTCAACATAGCTGTCAGTGGAGCTACAGTCTTCCCATAATCCTTGACAAACTTGTGAGAGTAGCTAGTTAGTCCCAATTTTTCATGGCGACTATTTTTGCAGATCCACCTGAACCCCTTGCGCTAAAACAATATGCCTAAGATACTCCACTTCACCTGGCCAAAAACACGTTTAGACTATTTTGCACAGAGATGATGTTTAGAGAGAAGTTGTAGTGTGAGATCTAGATGTTGGAGATGCTCAGCCCATGTTTTACTATAGATGAGGATATCATCAAAGAAGACCTGAATAAATTTATGTAGGTAGGGCTTAAATATTTTATTCATCAATGCTTGGAATGTTGGAGCATTAGTGAGGCCAAAGGGCATGACCAGAGACTCATAGTGGCCATCATGCATGCAGAAAGATGTTTTAGGGATATCATCCTCATGAACCCAAATCCGGTGATACCCCAAACGAAGATCCAACTTGGAGAAAAAATGAGCACCACGAAGCTCATCAAGAAGCTCATCAATAATAGGGATCAGAAAATTATCCTTGATTGTGATGTGATTAAGTGCTCAGAAGTCAATGCAGAGGCACCAGGACCCATCTTTTTCCAAACAAGAACTAGTGAAGAAAATGGGTTGGTACTTGGGCAAATAATGCCTTGCTTCAATAAGTCTCGAACGATCATCTCAATCTCTATCTTTTGGTGAAATGGGTAGCGATAGGGCTTGATGTTGGGAGGAACACTTCCAGGAAGGAGCTAAATACGGTGGTCCTCTAGCCGTGAAGGTGGCAATCCCACTGGTTCAGAAAATACACATGCATACCTATCTAGAATTTGTTGGAGATCTTCTGGAGTAGTGGAGACCGTTGATAGTTGCATCTAAATAGAATGGAGATGAGTAATGATGACATGTGAATTCTTCTTAAGAAGCTTTTCCATGCGATGTGAACTTATGATGTTAAGAGACCTCGGTTGTAAACCCTGCAATGTGTGTTTTTTCCCATTATCTGAAAACTGCATCCATAGTTCAGCAAAATCCCATACAATGGGTCCAAGTGTGCGTAACCATTGAGTGACCAAAACCACATCACATCCTCCTAAGGGCAAGGAAAATATGTCGAAGCATAGGTTATAATCTCCAATAGAGATACGCACATTGTAACACTTCCCTTTGTAAGGTAATGTGCTCCCATTGACAATCATGACTTGAAAGTTGGAGCAAGGATGGACAAAACAATCATCATGTTTGGCAATCCAAGGGTCAATGAAGTTATGAGTGCTACCAGAATCAATGAGTATTGTAAGAGGGAGCTTCTTGAAGTAACCCTTGACCCACATGGTTTTTTGGGGTGGTGACTCCTGCTAAGGCATCAAGAGAGATCTCTGGATGGTCTTCCTGAGAAGAAGGTTCAACAAGCGGCTGCTTAGATTCTTCTCCTTGATCATCTGTTGTATCCTGAGCATCTACCCAAGCTTCAGATTCGGGCGAAGAGTCGACATCCAATAGGTAGAGCTTTTGCTCGACACATTGATGTCCCTAAGAGAATTTCTCATCACAATTATAACAAAGTCCTTTTTCTCTATGTTCCTGCATCTCTGTTTCATTCAAATGCTTGATAGGAGTTGTTCTAGGAGCTGGCGTTGTTTGAGATCTTTGGGGAGCTTTATTTCTGAATGGAACAAAATTGGATTTGGATCACTACTGAGTTGTGATATTGTCCTCTGCCAACTTAGCCAACCATAGGGATTGCATCATTGTGTTGGAATGAAACATTTTAACCTCAGATTGAATTACATCCTTCAGACCACTGACAAAACAAGTCCTGAAGAATTCATCAGACAATCCCTCTATGTGGTTAGCTAGTTTTTCAAATTTTGTTTGATATTCTTGCATAGTGCATGTTTGGCGAAGTTTAGTGAGTGCTCCAGTGAACTCATCAAAAGCACTAGGGCCAAACCATTGCAAAAATTATTCCATTGTGGCTCATCATGAGCCTTGATATACCAACAGAACCATTGAAGGGCTTCATGTTCCAAGTGAAAGGATGCAAGTAAGACTTTGTTGACATCAAAAGTATTATGCAGACTAAAATATTGTTTTGCTTGGTATATTCATCCAGTTAGATTTGCACCATTGAATCGAGGAAAATCAAGCTTTAACCCACAAAAATTGCTTGAAGAAGAAAACCCAATGTCTGAAGAAGACTCTGGCTACCGTCTGTTGTTCATGGCTGAATGTTGAAGATTGCGTCTGAGAATTTTTTCATCCAGATCTTGGATTTTTGTCTTGAGGGTGGTAATTTCATCGTCCATTTTTTTTGTTGGACTATTTAGGTTACTACCACAGCCTTAAGATTTTTGTTAGAAATAGGTAGAAAAACATGTGCTAAAACACGTTTAGTAAAGGGACATTTTAATTTGAGGAAAACTGCAATGGGTAAATGGGGTTTGACTAGTTTTTGGACATTTTCTGAGGGAAAGGGGAGAAGAAAATGGTGATTCAGAAGCAGGGTGAAATAATGAGAAAAATTGTCCTAGAGGGACAAAGGAGCATAAATATGAAAGGAATGTTACGATAAAATCTCAAAGTGATTGGGTGAGATTTGAAGAAGTTATGGTAAAGCCTGTTGACATTGGCATATTGGTTGTCTTGTCATTGATGTCAAAATAGTAGGTCTTGATGTGATTGTCATACTTGACACATCAACTATGTGATGATTAGATTATTGTGCCATTCATGATGTGGAAACGTATTATTTGCAGAGAATGGTTCATGCTGGAAATGGTCTCAAAGGTACTTGCAGAGAATGTTTCATGTTGAAAATGGTCTCAAAAGTACGTGTAGAGAATGGTCACCTTATATTGTTCATCTTATTGAATTGGTCATGGATTAGTTTTGAGTTGAATTCACTCACAAGAAGTTGGTTTATAATGAGTTTGGTTTATGATAATTAGTTGCAGCTCATGTTGCCTATTGATCAGTTGCAATACCTCATGATTGGTTGTAGTCCTTGTTTCATTTCAATCTCTTTCTCTTCATGATCAGTTGCAGACATCTTTTCTTAAGACCATAGACATCTATATCTTTTGTATAAAGTGTTGTATCAGGTTGGTGCTTGCTTATTCAGGAGTTGATGCCATTGTTATGTGATGAGTTATGATGCCATTATCATGTTGGTCCTCAGTGGTATAGATGTGCAAAAGAACTTGGTTGAATGGTTGATACATTGCAATCATAGGTTATCAGAGTTGATATAAGAACACAAAATTAATGAATGTTTCATCTTGGTCAGAGATATTTTAGCATTCAAAGTTGTGGAGTTGAGGCTTTTGAGAGTGTGATGAATTAGAGCAGATATTTAAGAATGTTTCAATCATCAAATATCTTAGAGAATTAGGGTTTTGATTGCTTGTGAAGACCTAATCCTAATGAGCCTCTTTAAGGTCTTTAATAATATTTAAACCCTAATCTAAACATCATTCATCAGGGGCACTTTATCTTATAAAATGAAGTTGACCCACAATTAAAGGTTAACATGACTTTAGTTATAAAGTTGAGGGTTCCTAGCCCGTGGGGAGACCCACCCCTTTACCTAGGGTAACCGGATGCCTCAATCAAGTCATATAACTTGAGCACCAAAAGGATAACCAAGGGCTCTGATTAAAACTCAGAAAGGTGCGAAAAAGAAGATCTAAAGATAGAATTTAAAGTGCTTTTTGAATGCCAATGGCTGCCTACCTCAAAAAAGATTGACAGATAATTGTTTATAAATAGTTCTAAACTATTTTTCAGACTTTTGTTTTACAGTGGTATGGCCAGGAAATTTTAGTGAAGAGACTGTATGAGCTTTTTGATTGATGTGATCAGTGATATGAGTTAAGGAGAGATAGAGCTTCATGTGGATATGCAAAGATAAACCTTCATGTGAATATGCAAGGTATTTAATCAGCTTAAAGATGGATGATCAGTTTTATGCTATTCAGAGGTTATCTTCAATGCAAGCAAGGAAATTGTAGTTGGTAAAAGATTGATTATATATATATATATATATATATATATATATATATATATATATGGGTAAGAGGCCATAGCTAGAAATTTATTTTATTAGTAGAAAATTTCCAAAGTACAACTCTGTTCAGTGTGGGCACCGGTAGGAAAGAATAGAGTAAAGAAAACCTCTGGTCTTGCCTGGGACTTATGAAGTCTAGTACATAATTTAGTTTGCAAATCCTATTTCCTATATACATGATAGTGACCTATGAGGATGATTCCTCATTTACAAAATTAAGGATTTACAATTGCAGTCCCTGCTCTTATCATGAGCCATTTTTCTGTTTCATTGCTTCCTTTTCCCTAATTTGATCCTTAGTCCCCAGGGTCACCTTTTGTAAATGGGGGTATGCTTTCCCGTTCTACTTATTATGTTGCTCCTGCAAATTCCTGAAAAAACACAATGACACCTTTCCCAAACTGCCTTTCTTGTTAGCCATAAAAAATAGAAATTTCTCATTTTCCTGCAACAAACTTGTTAGAGCTCTTTTATGAAAGTTGAATCAGAATTGAGAATAATTGCACTTTCTCCTATCAGATCATTAGGACAATGGTGGAAACATATTTCTTTCTCTCAAGATTAGTATCAAAGCATGAAAGATGAAAGTATAACTAGATAACCTCTTTCTTTTAAAAATTTTCATATATATATATATGAATATGAGTAAAAGCATATTTTCCTTCAAATAAGTGTGCCTCTTTGTGAGACTGTATCTACAGGTTCTGTTAGCTAACATAGACTTATTTCTTCTTAAACAGAGCCAAAGATACAAACCATTTACTAACAAAGTAGAATAATTATTGAGCGATATTGAACTGACATAAAAAGAAGATAAGCCATAGAGGTACCAAAACCCATTATTACAACAGGAGTTTTAAGTGCTCTGACATCTCACCTCCTGATCTCCCATCAAGGTCGTGCATGTAAACTTTTAATCTTCATTATTTTACCACACGCCTTTCTGAAACAGATCTTATTCTTGCCCGAACAATCATAACATCATTGAAGTATATTGAAGGAAAGAAAATCATATCGAGATCCCCAACTACTAGGTAATTCATGCATGATGTGGCTGCTATGATGATGCACAGGGATATCCCATATCCTTTTTAAAAGACAGGTCAAGCCCACGCATAGAGGAGGAACCCCATACTAATTTTGAGTGTAAAAAATGCTTATGAAAGCTAGAAAATGAGATAATAAATATATATATATATAACAATTTGAATATATTAGTGGCACATTCGAGGCATGTTGGTAGTGGTGTAAAAGTACACAAGAAAACATGATTGATGAACAACATTTAACATAAGGCTAAGAGCTGTTAGAAGACAATCGAGAAAGTTCCTAGATTCTTAAAGGAAAGAAAAAACTATTTTTTTCACCTCCCGTCCTTTTCGATGCCCTTTAGATTTATAGTTATCTTTTCAGCGGAAGCCATTAGTTGCGGGGGAATGGAGACCCCAGTGAGATTGATCAGCTCTAAGCGCTAGATGGCATTTCTTGCTCCTGTGACATCGCTACATCTTCAGCACATGCTACACCGGTCAGATGAACTTATGGTTGGAACCATCAGGATGATTGTTGGGAGAAAATTCATGGAGGAGGTTGAGAGGTATCGCGTTGACACAGACGTCACCTCTAGAGTGCTAGCAATGTTATTGGAATTGGAGGTTGACAAGGTGCAAATAGAGCAAATTATGAGGGGACTCTTTTATCCTGAGCATTTGGGGGTAACCCTGGAAGCCGCGAGTGTGGGCATTGGAATGCCAAGGCCACGGGACATGGCTGCTCTAAATGATCTGGATGTAATTGTAAAGCTCTACCTATTCATTTTAGACCTCAAAGGTCTGGACCTGATGGTGGCCAAAGAAATGGCAGAGGTTGCAGTGCATTTCATCAAGAGAGTCCTTGGGTTGGTTATAGAAGAAGGGTTTGATTGGGTAGCAAGTTTTAACCTCCAACTGCTTGAGTATGATATGGAGTAAGTCTAAGAAAATATTGTTTTTTGTTATATAGTATAAAATTAGCATACTATAAGCTTACTCGAAGCCTTATAATGGCTTCATTTTGAATATAGAAGCTTGAAAAAGAAGTAGGAGAAGCAGACCCTGCGAGGTCAAGAAAATGTAAGCTATATGGATGCATTAGGATTAGACCCTACGAGGTCTTAGATAGTACAGTCTCAAAAGTCGTAGCATTCTGGCTGTAGATAGACATTTTTTGAAGAACATAATCTGTTAAACTCTTTATCGGATATAAATATCAGCAAGTTATTATGAATCAAATGTAAAAGTCTGTGGAGGTGATTATGTGAATATGAAGAGATATGAGATTGAATGTGAATATATATATATATAACAACACACATATGAATGAGAGTAAAAGTTGATACAAAGAAATATATATATATATATATAAGAAGGGAGGAGTAACATAACAAAAGAACAAAAAAATATGAAGGGGGATAGTGTTAGATTAGGATGAATCAAGCCTATGTGTGAAAAGTCTAGAGAGGCCTAATGTGTTCCTCTTCATCAGGGAGAAATTGAAAGAGAAGCTTCCTCTAAGTCACAAGTCAAAAGTTTTAAGGCTATCAAACCTAACTAAGAGTTGTATATAATGGTTCGGCTTGTGACGTCAGCACCTTTGTTAGCAAGGAAATCAGCTTTACCATTACCCTCTCTAAAAATATGATTAAATGTGCATTTTCTGAAAGAAGCAGTGATGTCAAGGGCAGTGGAGAGGAGGGAGTTGAGTCTCTAGTTAGGCATGCTACCCTTTCTTAAGGCATTAATAATAATCACAGAATCACCTTCCACTTCTAGTTTTTCAATTTTCAAATCTCTGCACATTCTCAAACCTTCTATTAGACCAGTTAATTCTACCATGTTATTGGTTGCATTGCCTAGTGGTTTGGCGATAGTTGCAATTTCCTTCATTTCCCAGTCATGGATTACACAGCCTAAACCTGCGACTCTCAGGTTACCTCTGGAGGCTCCATCAAAATTTAGCTTGAACCATCCTTTTTTAGGGGTGTCTTTTATTAGTGGTGTTATGGTTACCTAATCCCACAAAGGGGGGTAATTTTAATCCTCCCCATCTACCCCGCATCTTTTCATCCCAGTATGACATTATGGCTTCTTTCCTGGGGTTAGTAAGAATCCTGTTATTGACAACTTCTATAATAATAGCTTCAATCTTAATAATGAGTTGTTCATAAGTCATTTTCCTATCTTTGAAAACTCTTCTATTTCTTTCTTTCCATAGCTCCCATATCCTGACAGAGGGGGTTATTGTCCATAACATATAATAAATGCTTTGTCTATGAATGTCTGGCTAGCATTGAAATAGGTTCAATATGTTATTAGGAAGGGTTGTTACCCAGCCCAGTTTACTACATAACCAATTCCAGCATTTGAGAGAGAATTGGCAGTTGAGTAGAATATGGTATGTTGTTTCTTGCTCCTTTTCGCATAGGGGACACCTGCTAGGTCCCTCATATCCCATCTTAGTAAACCTATCTATCGTTAGTATTTTCTTCTATAAGGCTATCCATGAGAACATTCTGGATTTTGGGAGACAGTTCTTATCCCAGCATAGTCTAAGTGGTATTACCATTCTAGGTCTTAGCTATTGTCTAATTAAAATATTATACCCATCTTTTGTGTTGTAGTCTCCTAATTTGGCACCATCCCATACCAACCTATCAATATCTTTTTTGAAGGATACACTCCTTTTGTTGAGGATATCTAGTAATTTCTTTTTTTCATTATTTGGGATGTTTGAATTTTCAAGTGATTTCCATTTCCATCCAAGGTTTACATCATTATTGGGGAATTCAATGTAATCTTTTACATATTCCCCCCATTGGGATTCCAAGATTCTTTTTGCATCCTCCAAGTTGTCAAGGCTACTTATCATCTCATATCCCCCCAGGAGTCATCCCAGAATAGTGCTTGATTGCCATCACCTAGACTCCAGGTCAATTTATCCATGATGAGCTCTCTATAGTCCATCATAAAATTCCAAATTTGAGAACCTTTAGGGGGGTTGGCCATCCTAAAAAGGGAGGCAGACTCCTTGCCTATTAGGTATTTGTTTCTAAGGATTTTTACCCATTTCAGATCTGGCTATTTATACATTCTCCATATTAGTTTAGCTCCTAATGCTTTACTTTGTTCCTTGATGTTTTTCAGACCCAAGCCACGTTCCTCTTTAAGTCTGCATATTTTGTCCCAAGCTACTAGTGCCATCCTCTTCTTGTCTTTCGTTCCCTGCCAGAGGAATGTTCTAAGGGTTTTGTTAATTTCTTCATGTTTTTCTACTAGTAGATTCGTGCATGAAAGTTGATATATTGGTATAGTTGAGAGAATAGACTTTAGCATTGTGACTTTTCCAGTTGAAGTTAACCATTTGCCTTTCCAAGACTCCGTTTTCTTCTTGATCTTAGAAGTAATATGATCCCACAAATCTTTTCTCTTATTGCTTCTGTCTAATGTTAGGCCTAAATATTTGCAGGGCATTTCCCCTCTTTTGAAGGTCATAATTCTGCATATTTCTCTTTCTGTATTGGGGTCTATGTTGAAGAAGAAAATTTATGATTTATCAGCATTGACCTCCTGGCCAGAGGCCTTGGTGTAGGAGTCAAGGATCTCTTTGAAAGCCTTAGCTTCTTCGGTGCTACCCTTAGCATAGAGCATGGTGTCGTCCACAAACTATTGGTGGGTTGTGGGGTCTAGACCAGAAGTAATTTTGCTTCCTTGGATTTTATCTTCTTCCCTATATTTGGTGATCATTCTTCCTAATGCTTCTGCCATTATAATAAAGAGGAAAGCAGAAATAGGGCCTCCTTGTCTCAGTCCTCTTGACATGCTAAAAAAACCTTCTGGGGTCCCATTAACTAAGACCAAGATCTTGGGGCTAGATATACATTGATAAATGAGATTTATCCATTATTTCACAAATCCAAAAGCCTCCAAGGTTTTACATAGGAATCACCAATCAACCTTGTCATAAGCTTTACTGATATCTAGTTTGATCAACATGCTAGGTTTTTTATTGTGCTTAATGGAGTGGATGGCTTCTTGGGCTATAATTACTCCATCATATATAGATCTTCCCGGAACAAACCCAGTTTGCTTATCACTAATGATGTCTGGTAATACTTTCTGAATTCTATTAGCTATGGTCTTAGTGAGTATTTTGTAAATAGTGTTACATAGAGAGATAGGCCACAGGTCACCAAAACTCTCCAGCTTCTCCTTTTTTGGGATAAGTGTGAGGAATGTATTATTTACTTCTTTTAGAAGGTTGCTAGAATTTCTCACCCCTTCTAGTGCTTCAGCAACTTCGTCCCCAATGAAATGCCAGCATTTCTAAAAAAAGAAGGCCGGGAAACCATCTGGACCCAGGGCTTTATCTGACTGCATTTGAGAGACTACCAGTTCGATCTCAGTTTTAGAAAACTTTGCATTGACGGCTTTGTTTTGATGCTTTGTTATGATCCTTAGGATGTTTTGCAATATGGCTTGTTGATGGATCCTATTGGACCCCTCCCGATTGTTAAGAATGTTTTTGAAATACTTGACTACTTCAAATGCAATTTGTTGTGGCTCTTCTATCCAAGCATTATTATCACCCTTAATTTTAGTAATTCTCTTCACATTCCTATGGACTTTAGTGCTATTGTGAAAAAACTTTGTGTTCTTATCTCCAGCTTCAAGCTAGGTCTCCTTGGACTTTTGACGCCAGAAAATTTCTTCTTTGGATAGTATATCTTCATATTCAGATTTTAACTATTTTTCTCTTAAATATGAATTTTCATCCATGCCATTTGCAATAACATTTCTGTTAAGGTTTTCAAGTTCTTCTTCCAACTTAACTTTAATCTCAAAGATGTTGCCAAAGTTATTCTTATTCCAGTTGAGAAGTTTACTTTTAATAGTTTTCATAATTAAACAGAAAAGTTTAGAACCAGATACCTTGGTTTCTTTCCACCATTTCTCTATTAAAACTAAAAGGTAATTGTCTTTAAGACACATTTGCTCAAATTTAAAGGGGCGTCATTTGGGTTGGCAGTCTTCTGAGATACATAGCTGGACAGGATAATGGTCAGAGCCCGAGTATGGTAAGATCTCTACTGTAAGATTATAAGGCAGTTGAGCTTAGTTGCCTCTGAATAAAAATCTGCCAAGTTTTTCTGCAATGTTGCTAAAGCCCTTTCTTCTATTGTTCTAGGTAAATCCCTCCTGTGTAGTCTTAATTTCCATTAGATTATTTTTATGAACCCAGTCCCTGAAGTAATATGCTACTGTGGACAACCTTGTTGAACCTCCCCATTTTTCTTTAGGGTCTAAGATGGCATTGAAATCTCCACCCAAAATGCAGATCTGATCTTGTAAAGTTTCCATAAACTATTCTATCTCCTTCCAAACTGATCTCTTGTCCTGGTTCTGGGTAGGTCCATAAATGTTAAAAAGTATTAAGTGAAGATTGCTTCTAATGCTTTTGACATAACCACTCATCCAATTCTTTCTACTGTCTATTACTGAAAATGAAACAGCCCTGCAGTCCCATATTACCCCTAAGCCTCTAGAAGCCCCTTCAGCTGGAACTCCAACTAGTTTAGTTTCTTGGATCATTAGTATATCAGGTTTGGTGTTAGTGATACAACGTTTTAAAATCCACTATTTGTTAGGGGCATTGAGTCCCCTAACATTCTAGGTGTTGATTCTCATAGTGTCGAGGGAAGGCATTTCCCCTTCCCAGCATTAAACATTGTGGTGATCTTGGTTTGATTTATTGCCTCACCATCTTTCTCTCATTTCAAATAGTGATTTCTTTCCTCTTTTCTTATTGCTTTTGGTGCAATCTAGGGTATCCTTACTGAAGTCAGTTAAAGCAATTCCCAGCCGATGCTCTACTTCCTCCTTCTCTCTGCTTCCTAGTTCCATTGAGTCCTCTTCATTATTATCCTACCATTTCTCCTGATCTTCGAGTTCCAAGATCTTAGTGATGAGCTTTTCCTTTTCTTTACTAGCTTCCTCTATTACCACTTCCTCAATCACCTTACTAAGGATCTCCTCACAGATTTCTTCTAGATCCATGTGATTAATCTTATCTGTGGCTTTCTTATGGTCCCCAGAATCTATATTATTTTCCTCTGGTTCATATGTTTTTGGAACCCAGTCAGGGATCTCTAATACCACTGGTTCTACACTTTTTTCCCCTGCTGTGGGGTTAATGTGACTGATATCTTATTTTGTCGATTCCCCTTCCTCTAATTCCATCCTTCCCTTATCTTTAGTAGACTCACAGTTCTGCCCAGGGATTTCATCCACTATGGAGAGATTTTTACCCAATCCTGCTTGTGCCATATTCTCATTATGTGAAATAAGAACATTACTATGGTTCTTGGTGTTCTCCTTGTTGCCTGGGGTATAGTTTGGGCTAATCTTGGGCAGAGATGGAACCATACTTGGGGGCTGATTAGGTCCAGATAGGTCCCTGCTACCATTAAGGTGTTCCTGTGAGGGTGGGGGGCCATTCCTCTAGTATTCAACAATAAATCCTCTTTTATTGCCATTGAATTTGATATTGACACCCGAAGATTATGGTTTTGCATTTTTCTTAGTAGATGTATTTGAGACTTTGTTGATAATGTTATTGTGGATAGGGCCTTGGTAAAATATAGGTTTGATGCAGTAATTGGCTAAATTAGTTTTAAGATCACAAGGTTTGAGGTTTTGTATACTTATATCCATCTTTACTAATAGAGTAACATCAGAATGAGATAAGAATTCCTTCTCTATTCCTACAAATTCACCCAAATGATTACCTATCTCCCTCAGAATTTCATTGTGAATAAGCTCGACCGGGAGATTAGGTAATTTAACCCATCTAATGAATTTGATTTTAAGTTTACTAAGGTCAAAATTTGGGAGCCAGTCCAGATATTCAAAATTGTGCCCTTTATAGTATAAGTTTCTATTATTCAAGATCTCCTTTTTTAAGTCTAGATTTTTGCAGTCTATGAATATAAATCCTTGAGATAAGACAGTAATACTTACCTGGTCCATGTAGAGAGCTTGGATCCATTCGGCAATATCACTCATAAGCGACCCAAATCCATACCAGCGGACAAAGAGACCCTGAGTTCTACAATGGTCCCCTAATCCATCTGTATAAATATTGCTAATGTTTATCATCACTTTCTCCTCCATGGCCGTAGGTTTTAGATATTGCGTTGAATTCCTCTGCGGAGAAATCACAGGAGGCCTAGGGTTCCCATGTTTGTGAAATGCCTTCTAGTCATTGCCCGTCCCATGATTATTCAGAACCATATCCCTGGGTCTAGGGTTTTGAGGGAGTGGCCATTGGTGGGGAGCCCTACCGTCCGCTTTCATTTTTGTAGTAGGGTTCTTCAAGTGGTTATTCCTGGGGGTCAGTTTTAAAAAATCCTCTGCATTTCTTTTCCATGGCTGAGATGGGTAGGAGGCAGAAGGGGGTTGTCGGGCATTAGAGATTCTTTCCTAGCCTAATGCAATGTTGTTTTCTCTAGATGTGAATGTAGGAGTTGTGGAGGTGATTGGGATGGCCCAAATCCCCAAAGCCCTAGCCAGGTTAGGTTCCTCTCTAGATGTAGCTGCAACCCTCTCCGCCTTCTATGCTTTCCTGCTTTTCATAGTCTACCAACCCGGTTCCTCATAATGCTGTGGAGGGGGAGCCCAGCCCCCATGGAAAACCTTCACATCCCTTCGCAAAGCATAGCAAGGGTTCAGAGCCCTTGCTATGATTTCGGCCTTATTCCTTATGTTGCTTTGTCGAGGAGGTTCTATTTTTTTTTTTATTGATTTCGAGACATGCTGCTTTTCTTTGAGATAGTTCTATTAGTTATATATATATATATATATATATATTGTTGTTTACAAAGATTGAAAAAAGTTTGATTTGTTTTCACTGACATTGTATGAGTGGTTTGTGGTTAAAGGAGACTTTGTTGATTGAAAACAAAAGGAGATATAAGGTTTTGTTGTGTAGAGAATCAGGGTAACCCGGGCTGAATTATTTTTTCTTGTACTCAAGGTGATTGTTTTTGCCAATGAGGCACCTATCTACTAGTGAGGCATATGTGTATCAGTGAGATACCTATTGTACCTAGTGAAGGTGATTATTTTTTCTAGTGAAGCACAATAAAGTGAAGGAGTTTAAGAGTGGTTTTTTTATCCCTTTCAAGGGTTTTTTCACTCATCAAAATTTGTGTCATGGTTCATGATTGTGTTTATCTATATGCCCTAATGTTCTATAGTTGTTTAAGATCTTATTCATTCTTCTCATCATAATTCTTGTGTATATCTGTTTAATCAAACTTTGAGGTCTCCTGTATTTTATTTTCAGTGAATTAAAAGGTGGAAGAAGGTTTTTAGGGTTTATAGACTACTGATTCAGCCCCCTCTCAGTGGTCCTGTACTCCGACAAGTGTTATTAGAGCATAGGTTCCATGTAGAAGCCTAACAAGCTTGGGTAGATCCTTTAAGTGGAGTACTAGTCATTGCCAGTCAAGAAGGTTTTTCTACATACAAAGCACCATTATTTGATGGGTCTAATTATGCCTTTTGAAAATTTAGAATGGAGTCCTAATTATCTTCCCTTGGGTATGATGTTTGGGCTGCAATAGAAAATGAGTATAAAGAAACAAACCCTCCTTCAACTCCTGATGAAAAGAAGGCCTATGACAATAATGCTAAGGCCAAAAATGCTATTTGTTGTGCTCTGACTAATGATATTCTTATCAAAATCATGGATTGTAAGTCTGCTAAGGCTATTTGGGATAAGTTGTCAAGTATTTATCAAGGAGATGAAAAAATCAAAGAAGCTAAGTTACTATCTTATAGAGCCAAGTTTGAAAGTCTCAAAATGAATGAAGATGAGAAGGTGGTTGATTACCTTCTAAGGGTTCAAGAGATTATCAATGCCATTCGTGGCCTAGGTGAAACCTTAGAAGAAAAAGTAGTTGTGAACAAGGTTTTAAGAACTCTAACAACTAAATATGAATCCAAGGTGCCTGTTGTAGAAGAGAGGGATATGAGTAAAGTGACCTTAGATGAACTTCATGGTACTTTTACTACTTTTGAGATGAGAGTTTGTAATGATAATTCTACAAGTAAGGAAGCTTCTTTTAAGTTAGTCAAAAAGGAAAAGGAAATAAATTCTGATCCAGAAGAGTTGAATGATCAAGAGTCTTCTTTTGTTAGTAAATTGAAAAAGGGGTCATCAGGAAAGTATAGGGATAAACTTCCATTCAAATGTTTTGGTTGTGGTAGAATAGGACACTATGCTGCAAAATGTCCTTATGAAGATCTTGATAGTGATGAAGAGGAAAGTAGAAAACAAGTTAAGAAGAAACAATTCAATCCAAAAAGGAAAAACACTTTTAAAAAGAAGAAAAGTCTGTTCACAAAAGATGCTAATATAATGGATAGTGGTTCAGAGGAGTCACTTGAAGAAGGAGAGGAAACCTTGTTCATGGCAGTTATAAGTGAAAATTAGAATAATAGGTGTGAAAATCAATCTGAAAATGATGAAGTACAGGTTGATCTTGAAGGTGAATTAAAAAGTGCACTTGGTGAGATCAAGAAGCTTAAAAAGGAGGTAGTTGGTCAAAGAAATCAGTTGCAAAAGGACAATGAAATTGTGATCAACAAAGTCACTGATTATGAAAACCAAATTGCAAACATAAAATTGAATCTTGAAGAGAGTAAAAGAGTTGTTGAAGTTACAAACAAGGAGTTTGATGCCAAAGATAAAGAGTGTCATGCTCTAGAGGTTGAAATTGTAGCTTTGAGAAGAAGACTTGACATGTGTTGCAGCAGTGACAAACTAGAAGATCTCTTAGAAAAAGAAAAGGGTTTCAAGGACAAAACTGGTCTAGGGTTTGAAGAAGGACAATGCTCAAATTCCAAGGATATTCAAAATTGTGATATCATAAAGAAAAGTTTCATAAAACCATCAAGATTCAAAAGGAGTAATTCTTTCAGGTATAATCACCATTTTCTTGGTTATTGCTTCCATTGTAATCAATATGGACATGGGGAAAATGAGTGCAGATTTGACTCTAGAACAAGAACAAGATTTTTGAGAAGGAATCCTTTTGTGTTCATAAATAGGTTGAGGTGTTTCAATTGCAATAACTTTGGGCACATAGCCAAGTTTTGTAGGCGTAATTTGGAAGTGCAGTAAACTAGGATGAATGTTCTTTCCAAAATGTCTACTGCTAGTGTTGATAAGACAAAACTTGTTTGGAGACCTAAGATGATGAATAAGAATATTGAAGCTATAATTGTTCAAACTACCTTTCATGCCGAGAAGAAAGAACAATGAGTTATAGATAGTGGTTGTTCTAACCATATGACAGGAGATAAAAGCAAGTTCATCAAGCTTGAAGACTACACAAAAGGTTCAGTCATGTTTGGTAACAATGTTTGCATTTTGATCAAAGGAAAAGGTACTATACTTTTAGATGATGAGACTCCATTGCATGATGTGTATTACGTAGAAGGATTGAAACATAATCTCTTGAGTGTAAGTCAAATTTGTGACAATGGATTCAATGTTTTATTTAATGCTCGTGGTTTTGAAATTAAGAAGAAATCTAGAAAAGTAGTTGCATCGGGATTAAGGACAAGTGGAGATATCTATAATCTTCATGAGACTGAAAACAGGGAAACAAATGGACATATTTTGTTCATGGGGTAGATTGAAGAAAGTTGGCTATGGCACAAAAGACTTGGTCATATAATTTTTGATAACCTTGAAAGGATCAGCAAAAATCAGAATGTAATGAATATGCCTCACATCTCCAAACCAAACAACACTTGCAAAGAATGCCAATTTGGTAAGAAAACCAAGGTCAGTTTTAAATCCAAAGAGTACTATTCTTCTAAGCCTTTACAACTTGTTCATTCAGATTTGTGTGGTCCTACAAGGACAAAGGCTTTAGGAGGTGAAAGATATTTTATGCTCTTTATTGATGATTTTTCTAGAATGACCTAGGTAACCTTTTTGAAGCATAAGTCAAAAGTCTTTGACATATTCAAGATTTTTAGGAAGATGGTTGAGAAAGAATTAGATTTCAATATCCAATGTCTAAGGTGAGATAAAGGTGGAGAGTATACATCAAAAGAATTTGAAGAATATTGTGAGAATCATGGGATCAAAAGATAATATTCAGCCCCTAGAACTCCACAACAGAATGGAGTAGCTGAAAGGAAGAATAAGACTGTGAAGGAGATGGCAAGAACGTTACTCCATGATGCAAATATGCCCAACACTTATTGGAAGGAAGCAGTCCATGCAGTAGTATACACTCTAAATAGAGTACAATTGAGGGTAAAATCTAACCATAATCCTTATGAATTATGGTATGGTAGGTCATCCAATGTTGGATACTTTAGAATTTTTGGGAGTAAATGCTTCATTAAGAGAGATGATGATAATTTGGGTAGTTTTGAGTCTAGGAGGTGTGAGAGCATAATTCTAGGCTACTCTACACATAGTAAAGCCTACAAATGTTTTAACAAGAGACTCAAAAAGGTAATAGAAAGTACTAATGTAAAGGTGGATGAAATTTTGCAACTAGGTGTGCAGCAAATTCAAGATAAAGAAGAAGAAAGTCATCATTTAGAAAAGGAGGTGGAAGTTCAAGTGTAAGAAAATACTCCTAAAAAGCATGTGGAAACCATAGCCAAAACTCCTTCAAAGACACTTCAAAGAGATCATCCACAAGAGCTAATCATTGGAGATAGAAATATTGGTGTTCTAACAAGGAGAAGACTTGCTACTACAAGTGATCAAGCACATGTATGCTTGATATCAGAAATGGAGCCAAAATCCTACGTGGATGCCAGTAAGGATGAGTCTTGGATTAAAGCCATGGAAGAAGAGATAAATCAGATTGAGAAGAACAAGACATGGGAGCTTGTTTCTAGACCTGAAGGTAAAAATGTTATTGGTGCAAAATGGGGTTTTAGGAACAAACTTGATGATAAGGGCAAAGTTGTTAGAAATAAAGCTAGACTTGTTTGTAAAGGTTACTCTCAAATTGAGTGGATTGATTTTAATGAAACATTTTCACCTGTGGCTAGACTAGAAGCAATAAGAATGTTCTTAGAATTTTCAATTTATAAAAATTTCAAGGTGTTCCAAATGGATGTCAAATTATCCTTTCTCAATGGTGATCTTGAGGAAGAGGTTTATATGGAACAGCCTGAGGGTTTTGAATGTAAAGATAAACCAGATCATGTGTACATGTTGAAAAAGGCCTTGTATGGCTTGAAACAAGCCCCAAGAGCATGGTACTACAGATTGGATAAGTACTTGCAAGAGCAAGGATTCACTAAAGGTGAGTGGACAACAACTTGTACTTTATTGCCAAAGGTGAGGATAACTTGGTTGTAGTGGTTTATGTTGATGACATCATTTTTGGAAGTAATAATGATAACATGTGCCATTCTTTTCCTAACATTATGAAATCAGAATTTGAAATGTCTATTCTTGGAGAATTGTCTTTCTTCCTTAGCTTACAGGTTTCTCAACTTGAAAAGGGGATTTTTATCTCACAAGTTAAGTATGCAAGAGAAGTACTTAAAAGGTTTCAAATGGATGAATGTAAACCAGTTGGTAATCGTATGGAAACAAGGTGCAAACTAAGAAAAAATGATGATTCACCTGAGGTAGAACAATCCTTATATAGATCCATGATTGGTAGCGTCTCATATCTAACATCTAGGCCTAATATAATGCAGGCAGTATGCTTGGTGGCAAAAATTCAATCATGTCCTAAACAATCTCACTTAAATGTAGTTAAAAGGATTTTTTGATACCTTAAAGACACTCTTGATTTTAGATTGTGGTATCCTAGACACAATGATTGCACTCTTCTTGCATATACTGATGTTGATTGGGTAGGATGTCCTAATGATAGAAAGAACACAAGTGGAGCAGCCTTCTTTCTTGGTGGTAGATTAGTAGCTTGGCATAGTAAGAAGCAAGATTGTGTTTCTTTATCCACTGCTAAAGCTAAATATGTTGCACCATCTTCTTGTTGCACTTAGGTCCTTTGGATGGTTCAGTCACTTCAAGTCATCAAAGTGGACGTTTCTAAGCCTGTCTCTATTCTTTGTGACAATACTAGTTCTATTAATATTTCTAAGAATCCAGTCATCCATTCTAGGACCAAACATATCTCTATTAGATATCATTTTCTAAGAGAAAATGTTCTTGCAAATGAAGTGGTGCTAGATTATGTTCATACTTCTGATCAAATTGCTGATATCTTTACAAAACCATTGCCTAAAGAAGTGTTTGAATCCCTGAGACAAAGGCTTGGGGTATTGTCACTCTCTGCTCTTCAATGATTTCATCATGATATTGGATTTAGGGGGAGTAATTGTGTGATTTCTTGCAGTCCTAAAGTCCAATAAGAAATTTTGTGTTGTTTTGTTTTGTTTCATATGAGCTAATACAATGTTGATTACAACCTCATTTAGGACTAACAAGAAATTGTTCTATCTAGTAGTCTGTTGGTTTGATTGACAACTTTGTCATCAGTTTTTTATAATAGCAGTGAAATCCATTTTTTTTTCTTTGAAGTTTCAACAGACAAAATATCATTACAATAGCACTACGTTTGGTTTATAGATGGCAATGTTCTAAAGCTTTACTAAGGACAGTATGGTTTGTCTATTTAATAATAGTGGTCAAGGTGCAACAATTTATAATGGTTCCTTCTTGTCAGCAGATGTATAGTTGGATTGTCATACATTGCATAGTCTATATATTGTATTGCAACATATTTAGTTCAGTACTGGGTACTTGGTCTTATACATTGTAGCATATTAAATTGATCTTATCTCTGTTAGGACTGTTGTTACTCATCCTAGAAGTTCCATTTCCTCATTTCATTATGATATCATGGAGTTATAGATGAAATAAGGGTGAAAAGTGCATATCTTGTTGTGCAACTTTTGTTTGTCACTATACAGTACTATTCATTATTGGTTCATTGCAGTTCACAATTCAAGTTCATTGATCATTGATTAGTGCTTTGTAAGTTTCATATGAGCAAAGGACAGTGAACAATCTCATCTTAGTTGATTTCATGTTTCAGTATTTTTGTTGTGTCTCTAACGTTGAGGAAGCAAATATCTCAAGGGAAATCTAGATTGTTTATGCATATCTGACATGGGGAGTAGCTATAATCTTCTTTGTCATTTTTGTCAAGAAGGGGGGGAAGGTGAAAAGGTGTTTTGATGATGCATGCTAAAGTTTTGACATCAATTCCAAATCCAAAGGGGAGTTTGTTAACTTTGGCATATTGGTTGTCTTGTCATTGATGTCAAAATAGTAGGTCTTGATGTGATTGTCATACTTGAGACATCAACCATGTGATAATCAGATTATTGTGCCATTCATGATGTGAAAAAATATTACTTGCAGAGAATGGTTCATGTTGAAAATGGTCTCAAAGGTACTTGCAGAGAGTGGTTCATGTTGAAAATGGTCTCAAAGGTACTTGCAGAGAATGGTTACCTCATATTGTTCATCTTATTGAATTAGTCATGGATTAGTGTTGAGTGAATTCACTCACAAGGAGTTAGTTTATAATGAGTTTGGTTTATGATAATTATTTGTAGCTCATGTTGCCTATTGATCAATTACAAGACCTCATGATTGGTTACAGTCCTTGTTTCATTTCAACCTCTTTCTCTTCATGATCAGTTGCAAACATCCTTTATTATGACCACAAAGATCTATATCTTTTGTATAAAGAGTTGTATCAGGTTGGTGCTTGCTTATTCAGGAGTTGATGCCATTATTATGTGATGAGTTATGATGCCATTGATGTCATTATCACGTTGGTCCTTAGTGGTATAGATGTGCAAAAGAACTTGGTTGAATGGTTGATACATTGCATTTATAGGTGATCAAAGTTGATATAAGAACACAAAATTGATGAATGTTTCATCATAGAGTTATTTTAGCATTCAAAGTTGTGGAGTTGAGGCTTTTTCTTGGTTAAGAGTGTGATGAAGCAGAGATGAGATTTAAGAATGTTTCAATCATCAAATATCTTAGAGAATTAGGGTTTTGATTACTTGTGAAGACCTAATCCTAATGAGCCTCTTTAAGGTCTTTAATAATAATTAAACCCTAATCTAAATGTCATTCATCTTGTGCACTTTATCTTATAAAATGAAGTTGACCTGTAATTAAAGGTTAACAAAACTTTAGTTATAAAGTTAAGGGTTCCGAGCCCATGGGGAAACCGACCCCTTTACCTAGGGTAACCGGATGCCCCAGTCAAGTCATATAACTTGAGCACCAAAAGGATAATCGAGGGCTCCGATTAAAACTCAAAAAGGTGAGAAAAAGAAGATCTAAAGATAGAATTTAAAGTGCTTTTTGAATGCCAATGGTCGCTCGCCTCAAAAAAGATTAATGGATAGTTGTTTATAAATAGTTCTAAACTATTTTTCAGACCTTTTTTTTAATAGTGGTATGGCCAGGAAATTTTAGTGAAGAGACTATATGAGGTTTTTTATTGATTTGATCAATGATATGAGTTAAGGAGAGATAGAGCTTCACGTGGATATGTAGAGATAAACCTTCATGTGAATATGCAGGGTATTTAATCAACTTAAAGATGGATGATCAGTTTTATGGTATTCAGAGGTTATCTTCAATGCAAGCAAATAAATTGCAGTTGGTAAAAGGTTGATTATATTATATTGTTGTTTGCAGAGATTGAAAGAAGTTTGATTTGTTTTCACTAACATTGTGTGAGTGGTTTGTGGTTGAAGGAGACTTTGTTGATTGAAAACAAAAGGAGATATAAGGTTTTATTGTGTAGAGAATCAAGGTAACTCAGGCTGAATTGGTTTTTCTTGTACTCAAGGTGATTGTTTTTGTCAGTGAGGCACCTATCTACCAGTGAGGCATATGTGTATAAGTGAGATACCTATTGTACCTAGTGAAGGTGATTATTTTTTCTAGTGAAGCACAATAAAGTGAAGGAGTTTAAGAGTGGTTTTTATCCCTTTCAAGGGTTTTTCCACTCATCAAAATTTGTGTCATGGTTCATGATTGTGTTTATCTGTATGCCCTAATGTTTTATAGTTGTTTAAGATCTTGTTCATTCTTCTCATCATAATTCTTGTGTATATTTGTTTAATCAAACTTTGAGGTCTCCTATATTTCGTTTTCAGTGAATTAAAAGGTGCAAGAAGGTATTTAGGGTTTATATATCACTGATTCACCCCCCCTCTTAATGGTCCTGTACTCCAACAAACCCTAAAAATAGGCAAATCTGGGATTTCTAGCTTTGATAACTAGAATTTAGATAGGGTCCTCAAGGAAGGAAATGTGCGAAACAAAATTTCAGGTGGTCTAGTGAATTTTGAGAGGAAACATAGCTAAAACAAGAAAGATATGGTGAAAAAAAATATTTTTTTAATTTATTTTTATTTTATTTTATTTTAAAATGATCTGCCAACTGCGCTAGACAAATTCAATCTATGATTTGCCTGCTATCAATAGATATGGGACTTAAGTCTGTGTGGCTTCCTAAAGGTTGAAGGGAGTCACTCTGGCCACCAATGTTGTCTAACAACTTGCGTATTGGGGTAGTACCCCTCACTCCATGGATCAGGTAAAATTGATAACTGCTTTGCCATAAACAAAAACTCTTGGTTTACCTCACAGATGGGAACTAGTCAATTGGGTAGGGGTCATTGCCCTTTTCGCTGGTAGGTCCTCTCAATGGGCCAACTACTTTGGGGTTCCTGTGGTACTCCTCACAATGAGTTTTAGGGCTATATGCCCAAGTAATTCCCACAATTAAGTGGATAGGGATGTTCCCTGATCTGAACTTGTAATTGAAATAAACAATACAGATGTGAAAAAAAATATACTGCTGCAACAAGCACAGCGCCTGGAGGGCCACTACGAAAAAAAAATTGGCAAAAATTCTACCCAATGAGGCCAAGAAAATGCTTTGATACTAGATGAGAGGAACCTCCTACAACAAAATAATGAAAAATAAATGAAATAATAGATTTATAGGGGCAACCTCCATTGAGCAAGCTCAATACAATAAATTCGTAGATGCCTTCATTAGCCTCAACACTTACTTATATATTGAGTCTAATCTAAACAACTACTACTTCCCATGAATATGGGATAATACAATATGCTCACAGAATGACTTACAAGTCATATGCATCAATAACAACTAATATACTAACAAAGTAAAGAAAAGGGTTAAACACGAGTTCCTAACAGCTCGTGTATGAAAGACTAGATTTTTCACCAAATGAGTTGCACTATTGTTGTCACTAAATAAAGTGAAAATCTTGTTATTTACATCCCAATTTAGCTAATAGTCTCTGCAAACACAATATCTTCTTAATAGCCTCAGTGATTGCAATGTATTATGTTTTCATGGTGGAGAGAGCTATCACTTTTTACAATCTAGAGACCCAAATGATCATTGCCCATGCAAATGTGAACACATATCTAGTGGTAGATCGCCTTTTGTCCAAATAACCAACTGTGTCAAAGTCAACATATCCTTGCAGTTGTGCATATTTTACTCTAAACCTCAAAACATGATGTGTTGTACCCTTTAGGTATCTCATAATCCATTTTACTGCCTGTCAATGAATCTTACCTAGATTACTCATATACCTGCTAACCACTCCCACTGCATGAGCAATGTCAGGTCATGTGCTAACCACTCCCAACAATAGAGTAAGGCACTCTTTCCATATATTCTTTTTCTTCTTGTGTCTTTGGACACATCTTGAAAGATAACTTGAAGTGACCAACAAAAGGTGTGCTTGCTTTCTTAGCACCCTTTATGCTAAACCTGTCCAAAACCTTCTCAATGTATTTTTCTTGTGACAATTTCATTTCTCTTTTCTTGATATCTCTGTTGTTCATCATTCCAAGGATTTTTCTTGGCAGCCCCCAAATCCTTCATTGAAAATTTATTAGTCAATTGTTATTTCAACTCAAGCTAACAGTAGCCATGCTAGTTCCGATCACTAGCATATCATCAACATATAATAAGAGTAAGATAAATTCACCATTTTCCAAAACCTTATAGTAGACACACAGATCATATTCACACATGGAGAAAATTTGTTTAGCCATGAAAGAATCAAAGTTGAGATACCATTGTCGAGGACCTTGTTTCAGCCCATACAAACTCATATTTAATTTGCAAACTAAATTCTCTTTACCTTCTTTTTGAAATCCTTTAGGTTGTTGCATATACAATTCTTCTTCCAAATCACCATGTAGGAATGCAGTCTTGATAGCAAGATGCTCTAATTAAAGATCATAAATGGTGGCTAATCCCAGCATTGTCCGGATAGAAGTCATCTTCACTAATGGTGAAAAGATTTCAGTGAAATCAACACCCTTCTGCTGATCATATCCTTTGACCACTAGTCTGGCCCTATATCACTTCTTCCCACCTTCCTCTTCTTTCAACCTATATACCCATCTATTTTTTAATGCTTTCCTATTATGTGGAAGAGAGACCAAATCCCATGTATGATTTGTCATTAGAGAACTCATCTCATCTTTCATTTCTTCTCTCATGGCATTCGTCCATTGTTTGTTATCTTTGTCATTGCAAGCTTATTCAAAAGTGGCAGGTTCAGCTTGGTCAAAAATTAGAAAATGTTGAACAAAATTCTTATACTTAGATGGAGGCCTACACTCCTTAGTAGACATCCTCAGTTGAGGAAATGATCCTTGTGAATTGCCTTTCTCAAAAGCATAAGCATAATTTTCCAGTGAGGTGTCATGCGACTACTATAGAGGACAATTTTAATATGCATATTCAACTAGGATGCCATATAAATGTTAGATTGGGGATTACATTTTTGTTAGGTGGTTGATTTAAGTAATTGCTAGGTGACTCATTATATATGATAGGAAACAGATTTTGGTGTGTGTTGGAAGGCACATAAGGTAAAATGCAAGGTGGCAGGGAAGAGTGTGATTGCTCATAGTTTAGTAATGGTTGAACAACATGTGAGGTGCATTGTGAAGGAGGCGCTAACATAGGGGTAGGCTATGACAAACTTATGATAGTGGATGACAGAGAAAAGGAGTTTCTTACATCTCTATGTTGCTTCATACTTGGATCAAAGTTAGATAGATTTTGTTGTGTGTTAGACGCCAGACATGGATGTGTATGTTGTACCATGTTTCTTGTATTATGTCCACTTCCACTCAGTGGCAGATTTAAGTTATTTGGAGGTAAGTTTAGAGTTACGCCCTATGCCAAATTTAGATGTGAAAACTACGGTTGGGATGTTAACTTGATTTTCTTGTTGCTGTGATTTGAACACCTCACTTCCATCTATGATGTCATCTAGTGGCACATACTCTTTTGTAGATGTCCTCTGTTCTAACAAACATGGCATAACTTTTTCATTAAAGAGCACATCCTTTCTTCATGTAACCTTCTTGGAGATGGGATCCAATAGCTGATATCCATATTTTTCATCTCTGTATCTAATGAAGATACATCTTTTAGATTTTACATCCAACTTCATTCTTTTTTATTTTGGGATGTGGACAAAGGCTTCACACCCAAGCACCCGTAGAAGACTATATGGAATTTTATTTCCCTTCCATTTCTCTTCTGAAATTTTAAAACCCAATTGAGAGGATGGACCTGAGTTAATCAAATATGCTTTTGTATTAATAGCTTTTGCCCAAAACTGTTTATCCAAACCTACATCCGAGAGCATGCTGCAAGAATTCTCCAAAAATGTTGCATTCAACCTCTCTGCTAGATTGTTTTCTTGAGGTGTAAAAGTAATAATTTTAATCCTTTTAATACCATTATCTGTACAAAACTAATCAAATTCCATAGAGAAGAATTCACCATTGTTATCATTTTTTAAACACTTAATTTTGTAACCAATTTGGTTTTCTACAAGTGCTTTAAAAATTTTAAGCATGCCAAAATCTTCTGATTTCTTTTTCAGCATATAAACCCAAACCTTCCTAGTGCAATCATCTAAAAAAGTAACAAAATAATTTGACCCACAAATAAATGTTACCTCAGTGGGGCCAAAGACATTGGAATGCACTAACTCCAATGGTTGTGTCTTCTTGTCATGTTCTTTGGTGGAGAATCGAGTCCTCTTTTGTTTTTCATATAAGCAATGTTCACACAACTCTAAATCCATCAATTTCAAACCTAGAAGTTGATCCTTTTTGTGCAAAATCTCAAGGCCCTTCTTGCTCATGTGACCAAGCCTTTTGTGTCAAAGTTCTGTACCACTGTCCACAACTACCATTGCAGCTCCCACTTCAACTCGAATCGCTAGCACATACAAAGTACTGGATTTGCTACCTCTAGCAATCACCAAGGATCCTGTAGTCACCATCCACATACTTGATTCAAAAGTGATGTTGCAGCCTTGAGCTTCTAACTACTTGGTTGAAATCAAATTCCTTTTGAGTTGAGGGACATGTCTAACATTTCGAATGTAACAACCAACTATTACAAGTTTTTAGTTTCAACAAAACATCACTTTTACCAAAAATATTATAAGGTTCATCATCACGAAGATAAACCTTACCAAAATTACCTTCTTGATAGTTCTTGAAAATCTCCCTGCACAATGTGGCATGAAATGAAGCTCTAAAATCAAGTATCCAAACATTTGTTGTAGTTTCACGTATAGATAAAATAAGTGTACCTGCATCTTCTTCATATGTTGCATTTACCTCATTTTCCTTTGATTGACTTTCTATCTTCTTGAATGACCAGCAAGTCCTCTTTATGTGACCTTATTTACCACATTACTAGCAACCTAAATTTCTTCCTCTAGATTTTGATCTTTTGTTGTATATGTATCTTCTTCTACATGGTTATTTCTCCCTCATTCTTGTCATCTCCCCCTACTATCGGTTATGAAAGCATCTCCCAATGAAGTTCCTTGATTTTTTCTTCTCATTTCCTTACTGAGAAGAATACCTACAACATCATCAAAATTGAGCGCACTTCCCTTCTTTCTGAATGTAAAGTTGCTAAAAGCCATAACAACTCCTTCCTAGCTATCGAGTAGAGAACACAATAGAAAAATAGCCTTTATCTTATCTTCCAAATTGCTATCAGGATAAATTAGTTGGTTGGTCAATGTGTTAAATTCTTTCAAGTGGTTTGATACATTACCGCCATCCTTCGTCTTCAAGTTGTACAATTTTTCATTAAGAAAACTTTATTTGATGCATAAGCCATCTCATACATGTCGAACAATTGATCCCGTAGACCCTTCAGTGTCTTCTCTGTTGCAATATTAAATAGGACATTACTTGAAAGAGAAAGGATAATAGTTGTCACTACTTCTTATTCAATTCGTCTCAATCTTCATCAAACATTGCAGCAGGATTCTTTGATTTTCCCTCTAATGTAATTGAGAGTTCTTTTTTAATTAAGAGCACTTCTAGTTGCATTTTTCGTGCATTCAAAAGTTTTGTATGGAAAACTTTTCAATTCTACCTTCCTCCATCTCTCCTCAAATTGCCTAAGCTCTTATACCAGTTAAGTGATTGGAGCAGATTTAAAAACTAAAACAACGAATAGATAAAACAAAGATAACAAGAAACACACACATATAAATGTACACAAATAAACAGATTTACGTCCATATTGTCACTAATGTAAATGAACATTATCATTGGGTTGTTGCATTGTCACAGTCCATATGTTAATTAAAGACTCTAAACAGCTCCATAATTGGTATGGGCCATTATTACAACATTAGTATACCCATGCTATTTTCTTTTTAGTTTTATATTTATTTATTTTTATTAGTTTTATATTTATTTTGATGAAATGTTATTGATGTAATTAATATTAATAAGTCATATTTTTTGTTTGCTTCATAGTCTCATCTTTATCTATATTGATTTTATCCTTTTTTTTACATATTTGACTTTATTTTATTTCTATTAAAACATACTTATAAATATGCATAATTTATTATTCATTTATTTACCTATATTCACACATGTTTTTATATATTTAATACATACTTTGAAATTAACATTCTAGTCTTATGTTTCAATTATGTGTAGCATAAGATTGACCTAGTTCAATTGCAATACATGTTGCAATAAACTATAAATTTAAAATTTAAAATTTCAATTTCAATTTTCCCTCCCATTTGTACTAGTCATTATGAGCCAACTTGGTACTTATTCATGTGATTTATTAGTAGCTTTGTGTATTTAAGATCATTCAATATGACGTTAGAACACGCCTGGAAAAGGGATAAATGAATCTAGAGAACACCTTGATTTTCTAACGAGAAATAACCCATCACATCAAAATCATATAAGCCATCTACACACTTGTGAATGTTGTCTTCAAATGTTCACTCAAAGACATAAAGTCGACCCACCTAGGGGTTTGACCTACAATAACTTGACCCTGGAAACCTTGTAGATTCCCAAACATTATCCATGAACATCATAGTCCTCACAAGGGTCTTCAAATATTAGAGATTAAGTTGCACTATAATTTCAAGGTTACATTTTATTATTAAATTAGATTTAAATGTTAGAGCTCAATTCCATGGTGATTGGGGTTCAACCTAAGGGGCTAAAAAAAACTATAGAGAATTTTAGGAATTTCTTTTCATTTCGAGACAATCATCAAACTAAGGACTTAAAATTCAAAACATTGGATAATCAATCTTGTACATCATCAACTTCAATATTTCAATATTAGTTTGAGATCTAAGTACCCATATTTGTTGCATTTAATTTTTTAATGTAATTTTCACAAGTATATCGACTTAGTTCTATAATCTAGGTTAACAGTGCTTAATTTTTCCTAATTAACAGTAAAAGAAAAAATTTGAAAGGATCTAGAACCTTATATAAAGAGGGGCTATCGACACTTAATGGTCAGACAACAACACAACTACAATGAGAGTACCGAGACTAAACCACAACATAATAACTAAACAATGTCATACCCTAGCCTAGCAATTCTCACACCCTTGAGCCAAGTGTGGGGTTGAGATACATGTTTTGGAAGACCTTTCTTTCTTCTTTGAATAATGATCCAAGAAACCTAATCATCCATATCCATTGATTGAGGAGAGAGAGGGGGAAACCATCTCTAAGGCCTCAACTAGGGGAAATACATGAGGAGAGGAATGTCTGATTGGGAAAGTTGACTGTCGAATGGAAGATACAACACAAAATGGAGTGGGCACACCAATATTGCCCACTAAGAGGGATAGAAACATAAGGAGGAGAAATAATTGCTAGATCAAGGGAAGAGACCACAATAGGATGATCCGAATTAATTTAAGAATTCAAAAAACAATACCCATTGAGGAATTGGTGGTATTGTAAAAACACACGACAAATAATATGTGAAAAATAATTTTTATTTCATAAATGAAGAGTTCATACAACTTTGGCAAACTCACTGGAAGAGATGTATGCATCAAACTATATCCATTAGCTTCAACTTGAGCACATATATACATTTTCAAAGAAGTTGAAAGGACACCATATCCATGTCCTCATTGGAAGTTGAAATGGATAGATGGATGGGGAAAAAGTTAGTTACAAGAATTCAAAAATGTAGGAAAACTATTTAATTTTGGTACCCCAACTTGGTGAGGTCATAACTCCTAACTTGTTGGGTGAAAATTGGACTTCTTGGATGCATTGGAAAGATCTCCTAGAGAACTAGTTTGAGTGGCTTGGAAGGTAGTCTTTGGCAGCCTTCCTATGAAAATAATGGAAGTCTTCAAGGCCAATTTTTCTCTAAAGGCCTCCAAAAATGCAAATAATAGAAACATAAAAATTATCAAAAAATTAGATTTTTGATGGCCATTTTAAAAAATATGTCTACCACCACATACACATGGTCCTACCATGAAATCCATTGAAACTAAGTGTCAAAGATTATCAGGTATAGGAAAAGGTATATATAATCCTTTCTTGTCATTTGTAGGGTATAAATATAATATTCAAGTAACTTAAGCTCAAATCTATGATCTATGTCTATTGTTGCCAACACTATGCACCTTCTTCCTTCATGCATGTGTTGTTCATCTATTGCATTTTTCTTTTCTAAAATTTGCGATGCAAGTTTGTCTTTTTGATGCATTTGTGTTATAGGTTTCTTTCTTTTTGACATATTTGTAATGTAGGTTTTATGCTTTTCTAATACTTTTGTAAGTTTTTTTTTTCAAACATGTTTATTTTATTGATTTTAGCTAGGGGCCTGGATTTCTCAGTTGAACACTCTTTCATATCCCTTTTACTATCCTTTTATGATGTTATTTACTTTAAGCATTTTACTTCTATACTTTATCATAGCTTATCACTTAGTGTCATTAGCTTGCTAAAGTGGGGGTAAAATGTAATGTCAGAAATTGAATACCTTGCAATTTTAATAATACAATTTGTCCAAGGTTATTTTAATGTTTATTCCCATAGCATATTTTATGGATCATTTTATCCTTTCCTTAGCCTTTTTCATTCACTAGATTTCCAAATTTTTGCATCACATTTTGATTCTTCTTACTAACCTAAAACCACTTGTCAAATTTTGAGCATTTTCTCCATGACACTAGAGCAACGTGTGGACATCAAAGAAATATTCTAGAGTCCCTTCAACTTACAGAACTAGAGCTACTATTTTCCCACCCAACTACTCACTATCTATTAGAAAGACAGTTGTCATTGCACCAAAAGATCAACCTATTAATGCTCGATACAACCACCAGAGTTAATAAATCTACGGGAGGTGGTTAGACCTTGTCATGAACCCAAGTGCTGCACTGCACAACACAATGAGACCAAGGGTGTGCACCTTGCAACAATATCCCCCCAGTGCAAGTGAGGGGTTCGAACTCATGACCCAGGCTCTGTTAGAAAGACAGTTGTTGTTGCACCAAAATATCCACCTATTATTGCCCGATGCAATTGCCAAAGTTAATGAATCCATGGGAGGCAGTTAAGCTTTGTCACGAACCCAAGCGCTGCGCTGCATAGCACAAGGAGACCAAGCGCACACACCTTGCAACACTATCACCTATTGTAATGTCTGTCTATTCAAAAAATGTCTTCTACATCTAAATTTGACCTTCTAGCTTCTCCATGAACCTTTTGGAAAAGCAATTTTTTAATCTAAACTCTCCAACACATGAAATATTTCCTCTCTCTCTATCTCTCTATCTCATCTCTTCAAGTTTCATGTTGTTGATTAGACCTCCATTGTTGAAGATTACTAAGGCTACATGCTGCTAGATTCTCATAGATAACTCCATGTGTTCACCTTCCTCTTCTACATCATGTTGGTAATATTGTTGAAATAAGTTATTATTCTTCTTTGAGTAATATTGCTTCTTTTCTTTATCATTTCCTTCTACATTTCTATTGGAAAATCTCTTGGTGACCATCACCACCCTTTATCAAATATCATATGCATACTAGGGAATTCTTCTCCATGGACTAGGGATTAATACTTATAAATGTACTTTATTATTGTTAGTCTTAGTCCTAGATGCACTTAGGCTGAGCACACACACTCTCCAATATCTATTTTCTATTTGGCTTTCCATGGAATATGAAAGGATAAGATAAGGCTTGGCCATTCTTAGCAAACTCCCAAGTAGTCCCAACCATTTTTAATGTCCCATCTACATGTACTTTGTGGCTTTACATTCACATGGAGGTTTGAACTTGTATCTTTCCATTTTCTTGTTTAATTAAATATTTTATTTTATTTTAGATTATTTAGTTCACTTTTCAAACATTTCTATATTATCTGGCATTCCCCTCTTTTTCTATTATGGCTATCTCTATTTTCTATTGTGCAAAAGAGTTTGAGATTTAGATAAATACTTTAATTTTACAAATTTTATAGACAATAGTGCATGATGGGACCACAACATGTAAGTAGAATGATAATGTGTTTAAGTGGATGTTTTCACAGTACAATAGTGTCTGAGATAGTAAGGTTCTTAGGGTGACTATCAAGTGTGTCTTGAATTTTTCTTCTTTGCTATGAATTTGATTTTTCCTTCCAAGGGTGACTATCAAGCACTGTACCTTCAAATGAAGACCCTTCGTTTAAAAAAAAAACCTTTATTGAAAGGTGTTCAATGACTTTTTCCTTCCAAAATTAATTTTTGTACCTTGTCCCATAAGTGAGACACACCTTTATGCTTCCACATATTTATTTTCACAAATTATACAATTACCGTGAGTCAATCCCATTACTATAAAATATCTATTAAATTACTTAAATTGATATGAAAGAATTAAGATTATAAATAAAATATTTATTTTTCAAATAAAAACTTTTAGTTATCAATTTTAGAGTTGTAAAAATTTATTACACAATATTACAATACCATATGAATATTTCACATACATATATATAAACCTAAGTTGACATAAGAAAGTTAAGATTTTAAATTAAATATTTATTGTGTAAATAGAAAATTTAAATTATCAATTTTAAAGTTGTGAAATTTTATGACATATATTAAGAATATTTATAATTTAATTATTCTTTTATTTATATAAAATTAATTAATATTTTTTATTAAAAAATAAACTTAATTTTTAACTATAAAAACAATATTCATATAAAATAATATTAATTACAATATTGTATAGGAAAACTTAAAATTATCTAAATATTGTTTATGAAAAACACACTTTTCATGAATTTTGTTTGATTCAAATGGAACACGAATAGGAACAAAATTATTTTTTGAACTGCCGCTAATTTATTTTTGATTCATGTGTAATACCAATAAAACAAGATTAATTTGATACAAGTTGGTATAAGCATTTGAAAGCCTCCAGAAGTCTGTCCACTTGTCCCCTCACAACATATGCTCTTTCCACTTCATAGGCGGGCTCTTCCCATGTGTCCATTGTCAACTGCTCTGTGCTTGTTGGGTTTATTATGCTTTGAAACATTAATTCGCCTAGCGGGATTGACGTCGTTTCTGAGCTTACTCGGAAGCTTGCTCCACTACTTATTATGATTGATCCGTCACGACTTAAACTGTATCGTGAAGGGAAGGACTTCACTCCATAATTTGTTGTTGTGGTTGGTGCGTCACTAAATGAAAAGGATGATCCAGGCCGCCAGTCATGTATTCGATACTCTGTTTTGTACCGGCTGGAACCTTCCTCGAACAGAGCTATCCACACCCATTTACCCTGCTCCACCTCCGTTGAAGATATTACCAAATTATCACCCAGTAACCCCAAATTAGTTTTAGGAGATTCACATTCCACAACAAAACATACCAGAAATCCCTGGGCATTGGAGTTGATATTCTGGTAATCATTTGAGTCAACGACAGAGAGATAGGCAAACACAAAGTTTACAAATGAGCCTGCGTCAGGGACTGCCCGCGTACATATTACAATTTCGTCTGGCCATTTCTGCAAATTACAAGCACAACGTTCAGTCAATGCACAATCAATTGAAAATCATTACAACTATAAATGCCAATAAACATTTGTTACCTGCATGCTTTGAATGCAACCTTCAACAGCTGATCTGCTGATTGCTGTGAGATGCACAATCCTCAATCTTTCCATGAGCTCCAAACTTTCTATACCCGCCTCCTCCCACCTCGTTTCTGCTGTCAGCTCCTCCAACGCTCTGCAATGTTCCAAACCTTGTATTTTCTTCACTCTGTAGCAACCTTTAAGTTCAAAGACTTTGAGAGAAGCTAATTGCGCAAAACTGGGAAGCACATACAACTTGGGGCACTCAGTTATCCTCAGGCATTGAATGTTTATCAGACCATCAATACCCCTTATGCTCCTCACTATTTTACACCCTAACAATCTTATGTCCTTCACTGTACTTGGTAGAACTTCTATCTCCGCTAGATGTTTATTCCAGTCAAGGTGGAGAGTCTCGAGGCCGGGACAACAGTCCTGCGGGATGGAAATCTTGGACACTTCTGTTCTTATCAAATTTATGAGCTTAAGGTTGAAGAGCGAAGAAGTAAACAAGCCCGCCCGGAGACCCAATTGGCTGATTGGGCACCCATCAATATCCAGTCTTTGAAGATTAATCAGTTGCCTAACTGATTTTGGTAAAGATTTCACTCCTGAATCCAATATCTCTAAATACTCCAAGAGATTAAGACGCCCCAGAGAGTCTGGTATAGATTCCAGCTTTGGACATCCCTCAATCATAAGATGAGTCAAGGAGGACAAATCTCCAAGAGATGTCGGCAAACTTGTGAGCAACTCACTCCCGATCTTCATCACTTGCAACTTGCTCAGCTGATTGATGTTCATTGGTAGCTCCCTTAACCTGCGGGTACCACCTAAATAGAGTTTTCTCAAGGATGCCTGATTTGTGATATAACGAGGCAACTCTTTCAATTGCTGGCATTTGGAAAGGTTCAAATACTCAAGCTTCATCATGTTTTCTAAAATGTCAGACTCTAAGGTGAGTTTAGAACATCCCTTTAAGTTGAGGTGTTGCAGGAGTGTGAGCTCCTTAAAAGAGATTGGCAACCTCCTCAATTCCTCACAATTGGACAAATCAAGATGCCTCATGTTGCGCAAATGACCAAAACTGCTGGGTAGTGACGATAGCTCTTCACACCCGGATAACTCCAGGTGCTCTAATGACTGGAGAAGGCAAAATTCTGGGGGCAGGCTACTCATCTTCTTCCCATAACTGTTACTCAGAACTAGTTTTTTCAAATCCCTGAGACATCCTATTGACTTTGGAAATCTTTGGAAATTATAGCATTCAGATATAACCAACTCTCTTAACTGTACAGGAGCCTGCAGCAAATTGTACATGAGGTGGAGAGAAAACATACATACTATCTATCTATCTATCTATAAAGATATATAAAGCTTTAAGCAGTTTAAAATAAGATACTTACAGCAGTGTCAGTCTCCCACAGTTCTTCTAAGAAATGTTCCGAAAACACTTTTTTGTAGAGTTCTAAAACCCTCATTTTTTTTAATGAACCAAGTGAACTGAGTTTGTTCTGCCCAATGTCAAACCAGCGAAGCCATACCAGCTCTCTTGATATATCACCAATTACTTGATTATAATAATTTCCTCTAACCTGAAAAATTTTTAATCCAAGTAAGGAGGGTGCAAGGCTACAATATCCTCCGCTTGTGTTAACTATGAGCTCCCTGCCCTGGGAACATGGATGGAACTCCTCAACTTCTCTTGTGCATCCATCTGTTATAGACATCATTCCTCGAATGCTAATTCTCTTTTAAGCATAAAAAAACAGCGAAATCAATAAATTATTGAAGCATTAAACTTCCTGGAAACAAGAATCACACAAATAAAAGTGAATAGAGAAGGTTGTCAGGTCATTGTTTAGTGAGAAAATCAAAGAAAGTATTACTCTCACCTGTGCTTCATTATGAACTTTAATAATCTGTTGGGGAAACCAAAGACGGTAGGGTGAATGCTGATTTGCAATTTCTCTGCCCAGATCTCTTAAGTGGTCATGCATTCTTATGCAGTCACTATCATCAATTTCAATTAGACATTTACTCAGAAGCCGTTCCAAACTGTAGAGACCACTCCACCCTGATCCGTCGCAGACTTCAATTGCCAAAGTTTTCTTCTCTCCAATGAAGAAACAAGCAGTATCTAAGAATATCTCCTTCTCTTCATCATCTAAGGCATCATAACTTATTTTGAGTTTATCTTTAATATCTTTGTGCAATATTCTAGAGAACTTATGCAATAGAGTCTTCCAATAATCTTTGTTGGATTTACCATATAGTTGTGCTCCAAAAATCTTTAGAGACAATGGTAATCCATTGCAAACATTCAAAAAGCTTTCAACCAAATCCTCAAATTCTTGGAGTGGAGAGGGCTTCAAGAAAGCATGCCAACAAAAGAGTTGCTTGGCATAAGGTGGATCTAGTAATTTCATTTTATAAATGGACGAGATGCCCCAACGTTGAAGGACTTCAAGTTCTCTCGTAGTAACTATAATCAAACTACCCCATCCAAGACTGTCCTTGCTAGGCACCAGAGCATCTAATTGGTCTTCACTTTCCACATCATCAAGAACGATGAGGACCCGAACAAATCTCAAACGGTTGGCAAGAATCCTCTTCCCTTCTTCTATATTGTCAACTGGTAGACCTTGAAGGCCAAGGTCCTCTAAGAGTTTCTTCTGTTTTTTATGCAATTTATTTTTGGAAGCGGCATCTCTCACATCTAATAAAAAACTAGACTTTTCCATAGTTGTGTATTTATTATTATATAACTGTTTTGCCAGAGTGGTCTTGCCAGAACCACCCATACCCCATATTCCCACAATTTGCACAATGCTATGGCTTTCTGCATCTTGAAATGTTGTCCTTTCAAAGTCTATGACAGCTTCAGCTAGACCAATTGGATGGTTGGCAACCACAAATGGCTCTCTTTTTATTATGTTCAAAACACAATTGATAATTTTCTTGAGCAGGCTCCCCTCATCACTAAACATATACAACAGCAAAAACGAAATGGGAAGAAATTAAAAGAAAATTGAAGAAATTAAAAAAAAAATGCAACAAGATGATTGATAAGAAAAGGGTTAAGTGCTAGAGACAGAGTATTTGGTACTCACTTTTCATTATGAATGATGCCACCAACATTATATGAAACATTGTAGAGTGCAGTCTTCCACTCCTGAAGCTTTTCTAAGGTGTATCTGCCCTTCTTTTCGTGCTCTGAAAATGCAAGACCATATACTCCTTTTGCATATCGGACGTCGTCAGGCTGGACATTGTAGAAAATAGGAACAATTGTAGTCCCTGTTTTGAGCATAAATGAAAGCTCTGACAAACACCATGGGGATTGTGCATAATTAGGGGAAAATATAGCTACATGAAGCAAAGCACTGCGCATTACTTCTTCTATTTCTCTAGGCAAGAAATCTCCCAATTCAAGTTCTTGGGAATCAAGAAAAACCCTCAATCCCATGCCATTGAGGGTATTATAGAGATCGGTCGCGAGTGTTTTCTTTGCATCAGGGCCACGATGATTAATAAATACATCGTAAGGCAGCTTTCTCTCTGGGATTGTGGATCTACCAGAAGTAGATGTAGATGGTGCAACTTGTTCAAAAGCATGTGTAGCAGATGGAGATGGTGCTATCCCTTGAAAATCATTTCTAAGCCGAGTACTAGAGGTAGATGTAAATGGCACAGAATGGGATTGAGTTGAACACAGAGAAAGAAAGAAAGAACACCAGTCAAAACAGGATGAAAACAGGGTTCCCACTGAGGGTCTAGCAGATGTAGATGGAAATGGGGCAATTTCTTCAGATCCATTTGTATGCTCAATCTCTGGTTGACACCCAGTGTCACAGCTAGAAGTATCAGTAGAAGTAGATGCCATGGAACTGGATTTGAACTATGACAGGAAGAAACAATAAAAAATAAACTGTGAATGAAAGAAGGCGTGTTATCGAGGAGGTGAAGTGCTAAGTATTTGTAATAAGAGAGCGAGTATTTGTAACAAGACCTGTTTCCACACGGAAACCGCGTAGAGGAAACGCAGATAGATCCTGTACAACCGCAAAAGCCAATTACAGCACAGTATGCAATGCCTAAAATCAGTACACGTGGTTTGCCTGGGAAACCGCGTGGAAGGAATCCTGTGCGATCATGGGGGACACCATAACAAAAGTCTTGGTATCTTGCAATAATTAAAAACAACACAGAATCTAAACTGTTCGGGATTTAACTTTATCCCGTCCACACAGGTATTTCTGTCGGCACGTTGGAGGGAAGTGCAGCCCCACTTTCCACTAGAAATCATGGGGTTGCGTAAGGAATCCTGTACTAGTACGACCATCAGGATCACTTAGAATACTTAAAAAAGACAACAAAATCTAACTATATGGATTTTAACTCTACTTTCTCCTCTCTCATCTTTACGCTTATTTATATGGGTATTTCTTGTAAACATCTCAAAATGTCTGTACACCGGTATTTTTCTATATAGATGCCATGATGAATCACTTCAAGGTAGATTTTTCCATTTTTCCTCATGCCTTTGGTAAGAATACTTATGTTTCATCATTTAAAAAAAAAAACTTGTGCAGAATGAAAATATTTTGTAGACACTATGGTTTTGTTCTCGCGTCGATTTTTGGTTTAGAGAAAAATGATATTTATTTGATTTTTGATTGGATGTCTGTTATTTTTTTAGTTGTGGAAAATAGAGAAAATAAGCTAGTGAATGGAAGAAAGGGATATAAATTTTTGACAAAGACTCTAAAGTTTTTTGTTTTTTGGATGTAGCACATGCAACCATACAACTAGCTGTAAGTTAAGGTTCCCACCATTGCATGGAGAGCTCAAAACAAGGTATGGACATGTGTCCAAATTTTGTCAAGGGAAAAAAATAGAGTATTTAAAAAAGTTTTCTTGGAATGTCATGGACATTCTTGTTGTGAGCATTATTCTATTGTGGGCATGTATCACAGTCTTCAATAAGTAATGTGTTAAAATACAAAGTAGGTTTTCAATTTTACCCTCCCCATTTCTCGTTCTTTTTCTTGTACAATCTGTTGTAATTTATCATCGTTGGTTCTTAGTATTTGATCTCTTGTAGCTTCATTTTGATGCACTTCTTCGAATTTGTTTTCTAGGGCATTGCAAAATCTACTTCTAACAAAGTCTTCTTAAAGAACTACCACTCTACCTTTCTTTCCTTCTCCAATAGTATGCAGAGCTTGATGGTGTGCACTAACAAACTCTAAAAAATCTACACCACTCTGTAGGAGATCTTCATACCTTCCAACTTGAGCTAACTCTCCATCATGCATCACCTGTTGAATGATCCGTCTAGATTAGAAAATCATAGAGGAATGGAAACTTCAATAACACTTCTCTAACACCATTTTATGATTCTTAGCTAACAATTTTCTACATTAGGAAAAATCACTTTTATTTTGTTCATAGAGGCTACAAATTTGCAAGTAGATAAAGGCAAGAGCAAGGTTACTAGTATAAGGTTTGATGCTAGTAAGAATTCCACTTGGTGTGTAACATACACAATAGTTTTTGACTTCAAAATTCCATGTAGACACTCCTATAGAATAAATTATCAATTAATAAGATACATTTTGTCATATGTTAAAGAAAAAACTTATTTTCACAATCTATTGTGTAAAACATTTAATTCTTCTACTGGGAGCCAGTGTAAAGCTTACATTAAAGAGTTGTGTCCCTGTATGTGCATCAAAGGACCATCAAGAAGATATATATTGGAGAAAAATGATATTTATTTGATTTTTGATTGGATGTCTGTTATTTTTTTGGTTGTGGAAAATAGAGAAAATAAGCTAGCGAATGGAAGAAAGGGATAATTTTTTTTGACAAAGACTCTAAAGTTTTTTGTTTTTTGGATGTAGGGCATGCAACCATACAACTAGCTGTAAGTTAAGGTTCCCCCATGGCATGGCAACATAATAGTTTGCATGGAGGGCTCAAAATAGGGTATGGACATGTGTCCAAATTTTGTCAAGGCAAAAAAATAGAGTATTTAAAAAAGTTTTCTTGGAATGTCATGGATATTCTTGTCATGAGCATTATTATGTTTTGGGCATGTATCACAATCTTCAATAGGTAATGTGTTAAAATGCAAAGTAGGTTTTCAATTTTACCCTCCCCATTTCTCGTTCTTCTTCTTGTACAATCTGTTGTAATTTATCATCGTTGGTTCTTAGCATTTGATCTCTTGTAGCTTCATTTTGATGCACTTCTTCGAATTTGTTTTCCACGACATTGTAAAATCTACTTCTAACAAAGTCTTCTTGTAGAATTACCCCTCTACCTTTCTTTTCTTCTCCAATAGTATGCAGAGCTTGATGGTGTGCACTAACAAACTCTAAAAAATCTGCACCACTCTGTAGGAGATCTTCATACCTTCCAACTTGAGCTATCTCTCCATCATGCATCACCTGTTGAATGACCCGTCTAGATTAGGAAATCATAAAGGAATGGAAACTTCAATAACACTTCTCTAACACCATTTTATGATTCCTAGCTAACAATTTTCTGTTAGGAAAAATCACTTTTATTTCATTCATAGAGGTTACAAATTTGCAAGTAGATAGAGGCAAGAGCAAGGTTACTAGTATAAGGTTTGATGCTAGTAAGAATTCCACTTGGTGTGTAACATACACAATAGTTTTCGACTTCAAAATTCCATGTAGACACTCCTATAAAATAAATTGTCAATTAATAAGACACATTTTGTCATATGTTAAAGTTCAAAAACTTATTTCCACAATCTATTGTGTAAAACATTTAATTCTTCTACTAGGAGCCAGTGTAAAACTTACATTAAAGAGTTGTGTCCTTGTATGTGCATCAAAGGATCATCAAGAAGATATATATCTACATCTTGGTAGATTGAATGAGCAAGTTGTATTCTTTGCTTTTGTCCACCACTCAAATTGATTACCCTTTCTGTAATCTGTCTAATCCCCATGAGAAAAAATTTCCAAATCCCTCTTCAAAGCATAGGCTTTGAGGACATTTTCATACTTGGTTCTATCGATCTTGTTTCCAAAAAGGATATACCTTCAATTTTTCTAGTTTGAATCCATGGAGATTATGGAAAATAATCTTTGGTACCACTGACCTTTGCAATCCTTGCTAGCTTGGGTACTTTGCCCAAAATACTAGACAAAAGGCTTGATTTTCCTAAACTGGTCCTAACCCGCAGATTGCAACTTTCATTCCTTGTGTTAAATGTAAGTTAATCCCTCTTAATGTTGATTTGTTTGAAGAGTGATCCCATGAAAAATCTGTTAGGAAAATAAGCGGTGCATAATTGAAATAAGCAGTGAAATAGAAATAATTCACACAAAATAGACAACACAAATTTATGTGGAAAACCTGGTAATGTACCAGGGAAAAACCACGGGCAAAGATCTCTCAATTTTATCCTCGGAAGAAAATTCACTGTTACAAAAACTTTTTCTCATGCTTTCGCATTCAAGCTCGACTAAAATAACCACGAAAAAATACATGCAAAAAATAAATCCTTTCCAAAGAAGAATTTCCATGCATAAAAGCGCAAATGGCACTTCCGCATGCAATTTTGGATGGTGAACATGTGTCATATGGCCACAAAAAATTTCTATGCATTTTTTTATCTCGATAGCTATGTCAATTGAAAAAAATTTGGGTATCTTTTCCAATGCACTGGATTGAATCTCTTCCTTAGGTATAAAAATGTGGCAAAGATGTCTAGTGACACCTTGGTTTGAGCAAGCATAGAAACTAACTTGGTGAGATTATAGATAGGCACTTGAATTATCCTGAAAGTTGCCAAAGTAGAAAGAACTCTACCTATTGTTAGAGGGATCCCCATCATTACATAGGAACCAAAGGTGGAAATAGACACAAAGGTTGGTGCTGCCCAATAGAGAAAAGTCATTAGAGCAAATGTATATAGATACTTCTGTAGCCAACCTCATTCAACCCCTCTCAAATCTTGGATCCTATATAGATATTTAGTCTTCCAAGCTTGCAGTTTTAGTGTCCTCATATTCTTTAAGGTCTCAGAGGTAGCCCTCATGCATTTATCCATTTATCATTTGCTTCCATTAGCTTATCTTGATACCTGTCTTGTAATTTAGCAAAAGGGGTATTCCCAACCATTATTGCAACTATGGCAACTAGCCTTACAATGCAAGATAAGCCCAAGTTGTTGTACATAATTACAAATGCAAGGAAAACATGCATAGGGAAAGCCAAATATCATGCATGTACCAAGCAAAATTTCCAATCCTTTCCACATCCACACTCATATAATAGATAATTTCACCACTTGTGTGGTTCTATCTAGACCTATTGGAAAGAAACAAACCCTTCCTATATATTAGAGTTGCCAGGCCTGACCTGACTCTTAATCCAAGTTGTTGAGCACCAAAGTACCATTGCCTCTAGGTTAGAGACTCTACCATCTTTATGCCAAAAAATGCATAAGCTATCACATAGCCTTCATGGAAAAAATGTTTTGCCCCTCCTAGATACTCTACAAGCATGTCTATCAAGTATGGACCAATGTACATTGTACAAGTGTCTCCAACTACATACATCACATTGATAACCAATTGTTTCCACATAGAAAGCAAAATGGTTCTTTCCATTTATGGGGATCCAATATCTTTTTCTCCCACATTTTTGTGAGTGCACCAGTTCATCTGAAGAACCATGTATGGCTCTTGGGCACTATCCATACCTATAACTTTTGGGACATCATAAATCTCTAGAGGCTACTTGTATCCCATAGAAAATAAGGGGTTGAGCCAATAGAATGTCATTAGGCTCCAAATACTAGCTATAGGAAGAGAACTCAATTAATTGAATTTAATTTCAATCTTATGTAGGAGTGGTTGCTCAAATTCTTTTGTTGAATGATGAGAAACAATAGTGTTACTTATTCTACCTCTAAGTGCAATATATAACAGAATTTTGCAGAGGGGAACATGCACAACATCCACATAGACCTTGTAAGGAAAATTTTTGTTTTTTCTCCTACAAAAATTATGTCCATGAATAGAATAGTACCATGGAGTAAGAATGAAAAAGTCCACCAAAGCCTGAATAAGATTGATACCTTGTTTTCTATTGTTTCTTCTAGAGAAGCCATGACACACAGACCCACAAGGACTCATGTAACTGCTTGGGTAATGTTAATATCTCCTCCCATGAGAAATAAGCTACTTTTTGTATCCAGATTGTGCACCAAGCACCATAATCTAGCCAGAGCATAAGCCATGAAAAGGGCCAAGTAGCAACCCAAAGTTAATTTGTACAAGTACCCACATTATATTTTTTAGTAGAAAATTCTTCTCCTTCCGGGTGTCCATTCATCGATACCAAGTTACATGATTTAGTGTAATAGTTAAGTCTGAAAAGATCTAAAATTCAGTTGAGAATGAATAAGCCAATAAAAATCAAATTAAAATGAGGGTGATGCCACGAAGATCAAAGTAGAAGGGCTTCATAGCTCTTGGTTATGATGAAAATAGTAGTTTCATCTGCTTCAAGACTAATAACCTAAAAATCATATATATCCAACTTGTTGGCACCCGAAAAAACTAGTTCCCAAACATGCATCTTTTACCCCAAATCCATCAAGAAATCTTAGCTTGTGCCTTTGTTCCTTGAAACCCATCATTTATACCCAATCTGAGATATTTTCTATGGGTTTCTTTCAGAAAAATTCTAAGTATAGTCCCCCCCAAGTCTCATTATTTTTCCTCCTTTGAAAATCTTCTAAGTGTTGGCCTTTGTCAGTGAATCAGTTGGTTCGCGAACTACCAATTTCGCCAACAATAGTTCACCAATTCATGTTTTTGCCAATAGCCCGGATCGGCCCAAGGAAATGGAAGATTTTTCTAAGGCAAGAGAGAAAAGAGGCAAGCCTTTGTTAGCAAATGAGTTGGTTCGCGAACAATAAGGTTTGCCAACAAGTTAGTTCGTTGACAGCGTGGATCACCGATAAGGGTAAAGGAAGTTGAGTTGAAGAAGTAGAAAAACAAAGAGCAGGTAAAGTCTTTAGTCGACAGAGGCTTTGGTTCACAAACTCTAGAGTTCATTGACTGAAAAGGGCTCCACCAAGAAAAAATAAGGAAAAGATGGAGAAAAAGGTTAAGTAAGGCTTAATTGAAGAAAAGTTAGTTCATGAACCGTTGGGTTTGTCAATGACCAAGTTCACCACGAGGATGATTTACCGATAAGGCAAAGGGGCAACAAGGAAAGATAAAGTGCAAAGGATGGATAAGTAAAGAGAGAAACAAGGGGATGATGCCATGGTTAGTGAAAAGGACAATTTGCCGACAAAGGGAGAAATAGAGATAAAAGAAAGAAGGCAAAAGGGATAAACCAAAGATAGTTCATTGCAGGGAAGATTTGCCAATAAAGGAGAAGAAGGCGGATAAAGAAGAAGAAAGAGCAGATGAAGTGGATGGTTTGCCAACTTCATTTTTTGCCAATAAGTCAAATAGGGTCGATGGATGAAGAAAAGTGCCCAATGCAAAAAGGGAGATAAATCTAAATTCAAATGGCCCGATAAGTCAAAAAATGAAAGATGGAGATCCAGAGGTAGAATTCCAAAAAAATTTAGGGTTACCAAAGTATAGCAAGATCTAAAGGGTGCCTGTAAGGGAAAATCAAGGACAACATTTTTAAAGTGTTGTAAAATCTTCTAAAGGACGCATTTTCTTGGATACCTAAAATTGCACCATGATTGCAAGATAAAACAAGCAGATTGGTACCCATCAATTAATATTGCAGGCCAAAGTCATACAGGTGGTTGAAATAGTGAACGTCTTCAATGCACCAGTACACAAGGAAGATAGAGTCGATAAAATAGATATTGCAAGTACCAAGATATGGATTCAACCTTCCCTCATTAATGCTCCAGGTACCTAAGGCGTGTGGGCAATCTTCCTTGTAGGTTTTCAGACATATCAAGGTATGGACATTCTTCTAATCATGCAAATTTTTTGATGAATCCATGGGCTAGATTTAATGTAGCATGGGCACATGGAGTTACATGGTAACATAATGCTATATATGCATATTTCATATATGTTTAAGTGGTTGGTCAAATGCTTAAGATCTAATAGAGGAGGAGAATTTACTTCAAATGAATTTGAAAAGTTTTGTGAAGATCATGGTATTAGAAGACATCTGTCTGCTCCTAGAACCCCTCAACATAATGGGGTAGTGGAGAGGAAGAATAAGACTATGCAAGAGATGGCTAGGGCAATGTTGAAAGATGCAGATCTACCTGACATGTATTGGAAACAAGTAGTTCACATTGTTGTCTACCTGCTTAATAGAGTACAGTTGAAGGTTAATGGCACTAAGACCCCTTATGAGCTTTGGTATGGAAGACCTCCCACTGTCAGATATTTCAAGGTCTTTGGTAGAAAATGTTACATCAGGAGAGATGAAGAAGACCTTGGAAAGTTTTATTCAAGGTGTGATGAAGGGATCTTTCTTGGTTACTCAACCAGAAGCAAGGCCTATAGATGCTACAACAAGAGACTGTGAAAGATCATTGAAAGTACCAATGTTAAGGTAGATGAAGATTTATATTAGATCTCACAAGGACCAGAGGATTGTGGATCTGATATACCTCCCTACATTAAAGAAGAAGAAGAGGATAAAGAAGAGAAGGAACAAGAATCAAAGCAGATCCCTAAGACTCCAGCAAAGTATGTTTAGAGAAATCACTCAATAGATCAAATCATTAGAGATAAGAATGAAGGTGTGCAAACCAGGAGAAGGTTTGCAAAAGCAAGTGAGCAAGTGAATTTGTGCTTACTGTCAAAGGTAGAGCCTAAAACCTTTGCTAATGCTAGCAAATATGATGGATGGTTGGAGGCAATGGAAAAAGAATTGAATCAAATAGAAATGAATCATAAATGGGAATTACTTCCCAGACCAGCTGATAAGAATATTATAGGAACAAATTGGGTGTTCCAGAACAAGCTGAATGAAGATGGTGAAGTTGTGAGCAAGAAAGCAAGGTTGGTGTGTAAGGGTTATTCACAAGTTGAAGGTATTGATTTTTAGGAGACTTTTGCTCCAGTAGCTAGGATGGAGGCAATCAATATGTTTCTTGCCTTTGCTACCCACAAGAACTTCAAGGTCTTTTAGATGGATGTCAAGTCAACTTTCTTGAATAGTGATTTAGAGGAAGAGGTCTACATTGAGCGATTGGATGGTTTCCAGCTATCAAAAGATCCAGATATGGTGTGTAGACTCAAGAAAGCTTTGTATGGATTCAAGAAAGCTCCTAGAGCTTGGTATGCTCAGTTGGATAAGTACTTACTTCAGCAAGGTTTCAAGAAAGGTACTACAGATCTAGTAATCTTTACATTAAGGAAGAGGGAGACAAGATTTTGATAGTTGTTGTATATGTCGATGACATTATCTTTGGTGGAGATGATGATATGTGTAAGAGGTTTGCAGAAGAGATGCAGAAAGAGTTTGAAATGTCTATGATTGATGATATGTCTTTCTTCCTTGGGCTTCATATTGTAAAGCTAGATGATGGTATCATTGTTTCATAGGCTAAGTATGTTAGGGAGATGTTGAAGAAATTTGGTATGGAAGATTCCAAACTAGTAAGTGCTCTTATGGTTACTAGTTGTCAATTGAGCAAGATTGATGAGTCACCTAAGGTTGATCAGACTCTTTATAGATATATGATTGAAGGATTATTGTACTTGACTGCTTCTAGACCTAATATCATGCATGTACTATGTTTGGTTGCCATATATCAAGTTGATCCTAAGTGAACTCATGAGAAGGCAGTGAAAAGAATATTCAGATCTTTGAAAGGAACTCTAGATTATGGCTTATGGTATCCAAAAGGTAATGAATTTGATTTGAGTGCTTACATTGATGCTGACTGGGCTGGTTGTGTTGATGATAGAAGAAGTATAAGTGGTGGTGCTTTCTTTTTAGGAAGCAGATTGGTTTCATGGCATAGTAAGAAACAAGATTCAGTATCTTTATCAACTACAAAGGCAAAGTATATTGTTGCAGCATCTTATTGTACTCAAGTGTTGTGGATGAAGCAAACATTGAAGGATATCAAGATACAATATGATGAGCCTATTCCTATTTTGTGTGATAATACAAGTGCTATCAATATTTACAAGAATTCAAGGATGCATTCCAAAACCAAACATATATCAATCAGGTATTGTTTTTTGAGAGAGAAGGTTGCAGATAAAGAAGTGAAGTTGGAATATGTTCCAACGAAAGATCAGATTGCAGATATTTTCACAAAGTCTCTTGCAAAGGACACTTTTAAGTATCTCCAGTAGAAGTTAGGGGTAATTGCCCCTCCTTCTTTTAACTAGGTACATGGTTGGTGTATCTGTCTAGGGGGAGTAATTCATGCTATATCCTTTTCCTGGACTCATGGTGGCTACCTCTCAGGGGGAGTAGGTAGTGGTTGTTGCTAACAAGGGGAGAAGGTTGAAAAAGAGAAGTTGTTGCCCTTTTTCCTTGATGTCAAAGTGGGAGAATGAGTAGGTGTGTGTTGCAATCAATGCCAAAGGGGGAGATTGTTGCACATATGTCACCTAAGGTTATGATGTGGTTGTCATTGATGCTTGTTGACGCTATACTATGATAATGTGGTAATAGTGATGTTGTTGATGTTCATGGTTGGATGTCATGCCTTGTTTAATGTAGTATTGAGTATGATGATATATTAAGATGGGAATTAGAAGCACTTGTCAGTAGAGATTATATCAAGATGATATATTAAGATAGAAATTAGAAGCACTTGTCAGCAAAGATGATATCAAGATGATATATTAATATGGGAATTAGAAGCACTTGTCAGTAGAGATGACATCAAGATGATATATTAAGATAGGAATTAGAAGCATCAAAATGAGGATTAGAAGTAATGTTGATTTTGGAGAGTTGTTGCTGATGGTATGTATCATGTTGTATGCTCTCTCTTGTTGTTCCTAAAGAAGTATGTTTTGCTACAAGGAGGTTCTGGTCTCCTAATGTTGATGAAGGTTTCTGCTAGAAGGTTCTACATTCAAAGTTTCATATCACTTGTTCCTCCGCAGAGAAATTTGTAAGTGACAGAGTGTAGGACTGCACTGTCTGGTGGCTAGTTTCTGTGTCTGTTGGCTTGCGGATGTTTTAGTTGTGAATTGGCTGGTGAAGAATGTTCATGAGGGTCATGTGATGTTTCTTGTTTCTCTACAAGATGTTTTCTGGTTTCTCCAAAACAGGCTATAGTCCAGAATAAAGGTGTTGTTGGGTTATGCTTTTCCCTAGTAGAGTAAAGTGATGTTGAAGGCTTGTAGGAATGCTCTGCATTCCTCCAAAAGTGAAGATTTATCCATGTGGTTTTGGGGACATGTTCAAGGATGTTCAATGCATGCTACTTTGCAGTATCAAGTGATTTGGTGGTTTGGAAGTTCAGGTTTTCATATGACAGTGTGCTACAGACAGTTTTGGATCTCTAATTGTTCTCAGAACATATGTTGGAGGTGTGTGCCATAAAATTCTTGTTGTGTGGAGTTCAAGGAGTGTATGGAGATGTTGTGTGGGTCATATCAACTCATCTGGGAGAAGAACAAGCAATGATCAATCATCCATGAGTACCGCCAAGGTGTAATGACTGATGTGCTACAAGCTTCATCTTTTCTTACTTAAGGACAACCTAATTCAATTATGTGAAGCATGCAGATTTATTATTTGAAAGGTGATGATGTGAAGGATGTTTAGGACCAAGTTAAGCATGTGTTGGAATCTGCAAGGCATTTTCCTCTTCCTGGTGTTGCATGTAGTTCATTTTAGGGCTTGCCCTCTACATGTTTCATGTTGTTTGATCTCTAGCCGACTTGTAAATGTAATATTCTTGTTGTCTTTGGCCAACTTGTAATGTAGTCAATGTAATATCATGTATATATTGTAAACCTAGTTGATCTAGGTGAGGTATGATTGCGAATGTGAATGTGAGGAGCAGAATATGAGTGTGTAATGCATTATGATGTGTGACTCAAAGAGAAAGAGAAGAAGTAATAGGGCTTGTCCCGATTCATCTTGAAGACTTTTGTAAGACAAGAGGGAAGTGAAGAGTGTGCCTAAATGATTCAATTATCAAAATAAAAGTAAAAAGGTAGAATTGCAAATCATCAAAAGGAGTGAGCTTCATTTTTAGTTTCAGACAGTAGAAGGACTGTCATGCTATAATCTTTCTTGAGTTTATTCTAAGTTCAGGGAGTAGTTACTTCCTTGGGTTGTAGCCCTAAAACAAAGTCTGTAGGGAGTTGTAGCTTCCTTGGGAGTGACCCTAAAACTAGTCTATAGGGAGTTGTAGCTTCCTTGGGAGTGATCCTAAAACCATTCTTCAAGGAGTAGTTGCTTCCTTGGGTTGTAGCCCTAAAACAAAGTCTGCAGAGAGTTGTAGCTTCCTTGGGAGTGACCCTAAAACCAGTCTGCAAGGAGTTGTAGCTTCCTTAGGAGTGACCCTAAAACAATTCTTCAAAGAGTAGTTGCTTCCTTGGGTTGTATCCCTAAAACAAAGTCTGTAGGGAGTAGTAGTTTCCTTGGGTTGTAGCCCTAAAACAAAGTTGTAGTTTTGAGCTTCATATATTGTGAGTTAATCCTCATTGCACGATTTTTCCCCTTTTGGGGTTTTACATGTACATTTGGTGTTATGTGGTGATGTGCATTGTGTTGATATCTTATGTGTTTGCTAATGCTGTAATGTTTAAGTTTTAATCTGGTCCAGAGGGTTTTAGATTTGTTTGAATACTGATTCACCCCCCCTCTCAGTATTAGGTGTGTTCAACATTGCCTCCCACGTGGTGGCTTGGAAGGAAATGCCTAAGAGGCGTATTGCAATGGGGGAGCCATTTCATGTTGTAAAACCACTACTAGGCGGTGCCATATCATCTTTGGTCGAGGGTTTCAGAAGGTTGATTCAAGAATTTGAAGTTGTGATCTAGTTTCAAGGTATTCTATGGTTCCAGATTTGTCCAATAGACATTCATCACCCTTTCCAATGCTAGCAACAGATCATCGGTCAAAATCAGGGTGAAATCATAACATTGGAGGTTTTGTGGCTGCCTTAGGCCCCATCCAACTCCTCTACAACAAGTGGACTTGTATAGAGAAGTTGTGAAGGGCAAGAAAAAACTGATCCAAGCTTGATCCTGCATACAAGGCACTTGGAAGGTGTTGTGTGGTTACACAACACGCCCCATTTTGCACTTGGCAAAACAGGGACCCAACTTTTTGGCTTGGCTTGTGTTGTCTGCTTTCTGGCGGTTTGGTAAAAATGAGTCAGGTGCATCATCATCATGATATTCGATGAGGTTGGTCATCATCATGAGGTCAGTTTGTCAAAGTTCATATTTTGTTTCTATGACCTCATATTTAGAAAGAGCTTGAAATTCTAGGCAGGTTTGCCTTTTACATCACCCTAAAATTCGTCCATATGAGAAAGTTATGACAGGTCAAAGGTCTGGTCAAACATGATTTTAGGAGGGTCATATTTCATAACAACGAGCATCATGATATTTTTACATCACCTGATATTATAATATCATGCTAATATTATAATATCCCCCTGCTTAGAAAATCCACCATCTGCATAATTTGCATGCGCACGTCAAAATCCTATCGGAGGGTCATCATCCTGATCTTTCAAGGGAGCATCATATTTGCTGATATTCGCTAATATGATGATGATGTCATCATATCATCCCGATCTCCTTTTGCATGATCATGATGATCATCCTATCTTTTAAGAGAGGGTGATATTCCATTCCTCAGCAGCAGGATCATATTTCATATCCTCCTATTTTCCTTCGACATGATGATGATGATGATGTCATTCTTTTCCCCAATATACAGAAGCGAAACATGACGGTGACATCATCTGGACATTTGGAAGGGGGGAGCATCATATTTCACGATATCCTGCAGCTAGATAAAAGACATAGAGTTGTCCATCAGCATGGTTTTAACTATCGGCCGAGCTCTACATGGTCAGCCCGATCTTATGTCTCTTCCCGATGGGGTAAGGTCTTCGGCCTGACCTTTGCCATCGGTCAAGTCCCGAATTCTCTCGCCGATGGGAGTTATCTCCCCGATATGGAAGTCCATCGGCCCAACATATGATATCGGCCATGCTTTATATTTTCTCCCCGATGGAGATAGTCACGCCGATATGCTGTCCATCGGCGTAGTTTTAACTGTCGGCCCTGTCTTGATTTTTCACTCCGATATTGGTTGTCTCCCTGATGGGTGGGCATCGGTGTATGTTTTACCATCGGCCAAGTCTAATTTTGTCACCCCGATCATATGTGGTCACACCGATGCGAAGGATGCATGCATCATATACAGAGCCGGATTTGAAATAAATTGAAAAGCGATTGGTTCCTTGTATATTTTGCGATGTATATGCACTATTTTGGAACCCGATATACATGAAAATGGGCAGGAAAACAGAGTGATAGAAATTTGAAAGCCCGACTGCCTGATTTTTGGTCAACGATGGTTGACCCGATTGTTTTTTGATGCTGTTTATGCAATTAGTGCATATTTTCCACTGATTTGGAGCCCGATTGCCTGTAGCTACACATTTTGGGCTTGTTTAATAAACGTTTAAATTCCTGTTGTTGATCAAATGATGCTGAACTTAATGTTTGTCTGTTTATTGCAGGAAGTCCCGGAGATGCTGAAGCTGATAATTACAAAGTTGCACATGGAGGCAACATGAACCAGAAGTGAGGAGGATATTGTCAAATATGCTGTTTGCCAGCTGGAGACCGAATCAAATCAAAGATGCTGGAACATTCTGTGCCAGCTGTACATTTGCCAACTGGCGAAGCATGTGCTTTTCATCTGGACCATTGATTATTATGAGAGGATCCTGATCCTCGGATCATTGTAACTGTTTTCTGGCATTTGCTCTATATAAGAGCCAGAGCTTGTCAAAAATAAGGGATATATACATTGGAACATCTGGCACATTAAGGCCAATTACTGTAGAATCAATTAGGAGATCGGATTACTGAGACTAATGAGGATAGAATTGTTGAAATGTCAAGGTTCTTTCTTCAGATCACTGTAAATGTACCTGTTCTTGAGCATACTGAATGGATATGAAGTTTCAGATTACATCCTGATTGTAAATTTTACGTAATCTTCATGTTGATTTCTGGATATGTACTGGTGAATGCTGTGTTCAACTAGAAGCGCTTTCATTTCATTACATGTTGTTGTCAACTTTTCCTTTGAAGATTTGCACTAGATCATGCGGATTTGTGGAATGTCCTGGTGAAGTATGATTCTAGTTTCCTTCTTTTCATTGCATGTATGGGAGCTTGTATGTGGATCAGTGATCTCAGTCAAGTAGTTTTGGGAATCTCATTCTTTAACCCTTTTCCTTTTTTTAATTTCATAAATTCATCACCATAACTGCAAATCATGACAAATAACAAGCAGAACAGAGAAATATGCTGAAATCCCATAGGTAACTGAAAATCATTAGCATATTTGAGTTAAATGCATGTAGTATTGAAAATATCATGCAAAGAATTGTAAATAATGGTAGAAATCATGCAAATATCAGCCTGTAAGCACATTATTTGACTAAATTCACAGTGCAGAGGTAGAATTATTGGAGATTTATGCAGAGCAGACATACAGAGCAGGATATTTGGAGAAATAATGATGAACTTTGCAGAAATACGTAAGGCCCCTGAATGGAAAACAACAACACACATCAACCACTGAGTAACGTTAGTAGATTAAGACCTAATCAACGGAGACTTGGGATCATGAATTCTCTGAATTCATCGTATCTTTCAAGATGAGTAAAGGTTGTTGTGTAACTTTTATTCTATGTTTGTGTATGACTAACATCATCATCAACAGAAGGTTATTCTCCCCTACCTTAAACATATGTGCAAGTCCTGTTTTGTGCCGCCCTGCAACCTTGGTTGCTCCTATCTGCCATTTTGGCCACCCCCGCATATTTTTAGGGATTTCTACCCTAATCCGCCCCTGCTCTATTTCTCCCTAACTATTTTGGGCTTGCCAAATATTTTTTCCTAATTTGTTTTGTTTTGAAAAAGGCATTTAAAATTATGTCTTTTTAGCATTAAAAAAATAGGCAAATTTTCTTTTGTCTAAAAATACTAAGGAAACAAATGCAAAAAAAAATTTGGGGGGCCCGTTTAAATTAGGGGAAAATTTGATTTAAGGGATTTTGGTTTTTTAAACCCCTTGTATCTTCACCTGTCAAAGATGGAGGGTGAGGCCCGGGTTGGCAGGAGGACGATAACTCCCCACAGTCAAAACCTTTGTAATCTTCATTGCTTGCCGACTCCAATGAGTAGTTGGAAGGCTAGGTTCACTCAAGGCATAGGTATTTTTCTTCATTTCCAGTGCACATGTATTAAAATAGGCCTCATTTACAGGAAATTGATTATGTAATAACTTTTGATCAATAGCTCAAAATTGAGTACCATTTTTTACAAAAGTTAATGTTTTTTTATTTCCCACATATTGGACCTATTTGCATTATAAAACGCACTAAGTTATAAAGTACCAAAATTGGGGGGGCTAAAAGATTGAATCAGGGGGGTGTATAGCATTGTACCAAGTAGACTTCTAAGTCGTGTCAAGAGCACTTCCTTGAGTCCAACTTCTTTTCATATTTTTAGTTAAGGGGGGGTAATCAAGCAATTTGGGGGTCACATGCTTATTCTGTAAATTAATTGCTTAATCAAATATCCAAACTATTAGAAAAGAACATGTGATTGCTGTGGAAAGAAAAGGCACACTATTAAAAAACTGCATGTTTAAAAAACTTGATGATTTGACAATGCTCTATGAGCTTCATCAGTCACAAAAACTTTGCATTGCCAATGGCATTAGTCTACCAAATTCCTGTAAACCAACAATTATAGAAACATCTCCATCCACTGTTGCTTCATCATATTTCAGAGTTGCTTCTTCAAGAGCTTACAGTACTTCCTTGTAGTAGGATAAATATATCATTCTTCCTAGCATTACTGATTGGGACATATTTCTAGACATTTGACATTATTTGTCTATTTGTAGAGTCCCGCATTGCTGATTTGGAAGCACACATTAAGGACATCAATCTTCTCTTTGATGATAGTTTCAATGAAACTGCATCACCATTATCCTCTTCAGATATTCATGCTCTACATTTGTCTACGCATGGTTCTAGACTCTTATCATCTTCATCTATTAGACATGCACCTGATATGATTATGGTATCCTTCAATATTGACATGGGGACACCTGAGTATTCTTCAAAATCAAAATGGGCATCATCATCCTTGGATCAGCTTCAGCATGATTCAGGAACATACATTCATCTTCCTGCACATTCTTATTTCAAGTGGGGAGATATCTTGCATCTATAGTTGGTGTCATTTCTTCCCAAGGGGAGGAACATTGTTCAACGTTCTTGATATACATCTACATCCTTTGTCGAGCATCTAGCCTCACTGCAGTAGGACACATATTATGGGGGGTCTCATAGACCTTCTATCATTTTCTCTCCTGTGGAGGGAAACATTTATTGTACTTAGTGAAAGAAGTACTTTTCACTTGTATAATTTTCATGCATATTTTCTCTCTTTTGGAGGGTAGTTTTTTGCACAAGTTTTTATACCTTTCTGTTAGAAATTAATGTTAGTGCTCACATATATTAGAATAATAATGTGTGAGGTAAAGTGAGTTGTAGTAACAAATCACGTATGGGTGTTACATCATTAGATTTGCTAGTGTGTTAGTTAAAATAATATATGTGAAGAATTAAATTAGTGTGTTTGTATTATGAGTTGTTAGAACAACTCGTCTATGTATAGGAGTAGTTTGAGGAGATATAACAGCTCTCCTATAATATAGGATATGAAAAAATCCTATATATATGTTTGTAATCCGTATCATTTCTTGAGTGAAGAAAATGATATAATATTACTTGTGTGCTAAATTTGCTCCACTTCATGAGAGATTACTTTGTGCATAGGTACCTCACCAGGTCTAGTAGTCGGGACCTATCTCTTCTTGTACCCACCTTAGCTATGCTTAAGGGGGGAGTTAGTGTGAAACTTTAATATTACTTACTTAGCCTAAGTAATATATTTGCACATGGCTTTAAGCCTCCTTAGGTGGTTATGTGTTGACTTGGAGAGTCCATTAAACTTATTTAAGATACATGTCAACATTCCTTCACCACTTGGTGGAGAAGGATTGCCACCACTAGTGGAGTGTTGGAGTTGACTCCTAATTCGACCCAACCTTCTCACATATATTTACATGCTTATCTCATAATCTAATCACTCCAATTTGATGCTAGCATTCGTCTTAGTTGATTTTGTGAATTCTAATAAATATTGTGCCATTTGGGTATCAATATAAACTTAATTCATTCAGCACATTGCCATATTAGTTATAATTTCTTTTTTAGTTTTCTTTACTTTTTTCTCTAAAAATATGAAACAAATTCACTGAGCATCCTACGAAGAGTTGGCTTCTAAAATCCTGAAAGTTATCTCGCGAGCCACGTCCCACATTTGCGAGGTTCCCCATGTGTGTGCAAGTTTGCATGTGGATACAACATTTAAATGTAAACTTCAACATCGATAGAAAGGATGACTCAAATCAATTAAATTAAGTATTTATTTTTAAATAAAAATTTGAAAGTAACAATTTCGTAATTGTAAAAATTTATCACATGTATCAAAAATATATAAATTTTTATTATTCTTTTATTTATAAAAAAAATTATTAAAATTTTTATAAAAGATTAAATAAAAGTAACTATAAAAACAATATTTATATAAAAACAAGGGCTGCAAGGTAGCTATAGTCCCTACCAAATGCTAGAAAGATGTGGGCAGTTCAAAGGTGGCAAAGTTGTAGTGTGACAAAGAAAACAACGTATTTGTAAAGAACCAAAACATTATATTTCCTCCTTAAAAATAATAACATGGTAGATAAGACATTCTGTTTGCAATATTCATAGAACATATTTAATGGATAGTTGTGGCATCAAACATCATAAACTTTAACAGATAGTTGTGGAATTAAACATTATATAGCAAAGTTATACTTACTGACTAAATTCAACAAAATCGAGCTAGTCCTATGTCAAAACCAAGCAAGATGCTTGGCATCAAAAAGTTAGATTTTGTCAGGTATGGTATAGTATAGTTGCAAGGAGGGTGCACCAGTTAAACACCAGTAGTGGTTTGGTCAAGAGAAAATCATGTGGTTAGAGAGATCACGTAGACAGAAGCATCAAGGAAACTAAATGAGTAAAGATAGTTTGTGGATCATCTCATCAAAGTCAAGAGAATTCAACTCAAGGGTGACAACATTTTGAGTACATATGTAGTCAGATATGGTCAAATAGGTACATCAGATTTTAGTAACTTGGCTCGTTTATGCTCCCAATGTTCAATGCAAACATTCTAACTTTCCCAAGGGACTTGACAGAATATACAAAGTTGTAATTAGACGGAATTGAATGATAGAATATTCCATTTGAAAACTCGTGTAGAAAGAAAACCCTTTTTGAAAATAAAAAGAAGGTCGATTTGAAGTCAAATTGCATTTTTTATTTGTAAGTTTTGGCATACTCTTGCTTAAGGAATTATGTCTTGGCATACTACTAAATTAAATCTCCTTCATATAGGACCAAATTATATTTTGATCCTCTAAGTTTGTTGAAACTGCTAAATTGTAATGTGTAACCTAGAAACTACTTTGTGCTAGGGCTCTTTCCAACTTATGGTACTTAATTTTTCACACAGGAATTGCTCAAAGCTATTTTGCAACCTTAAACGAGATTAAAAAAATCATGTTTATCTGCAAAGATCTTGCAAACAACCTTAACCTAGACACAAACAAAGATATCATGTAACTCCATGAAAATCAAAATCAATACTTCTAGTCAACAATTGGACCTAACCAAGCATTAGACAAAACCTATCACTTCCATAGCAATTGGCAACAAAAACATGAATTTTTAAGTACCAAACCAACTTCAAAAGGATAGTCTTCCTATGGTATGATCAACACTCTTCTTTAGAGAATATTGGATCAAAGCAAAGACTCAAAGCATTGGAAGCAAAAACTACAACACAATTGATCTGGATACATTTCTCAAAATGAAACATTGTTTACCAACATCTATCTACTTGCTAATTACCTATTCAAAACCTTATTAGTCACTGGGTAATATACTAGAACAAGTATTCATAGATATCTGAGAAGCCTGATGCAATATTCCTTAAGTATATAGTGAGGTACTTTAAGAAAGATACCCAATTTGCCAAAACTGATAGATTCCTTATATCAAGCAAGCAAATCCTTCAAAATGAGGAAAAGATGTTAGCTCAATTGTAATATCAGAAGAACTGAACAAAGCCCTAAACGCCACCAGGTCATAAACAATTGGATCCAATTTAAAATGCTTCCAAATTCTTTGATATGCATAATAGACATAAATTGCCCATGATGCTGACAACATAATACATTTAAACTGCATTAGGCTAGTGAAGGGTAATTTCAAAATGAGATATTTAAATAGAATAAAATTTAAAAATTATGTTAAAACATACCAAAAATATGATTAAACTCACATGCATAAACCATCTTAACATAGGGATCCTCACACTCATCTGCTAGATCTAGCAAATAAGAGTACTCCATTAACTGCAACACAAAGTGTCAAAACAAATTAAGATAATCACCACACTTAAAAAATTTATAACTTTATAGCCAGACTTCAGACGTGTTATATATCAACCATCTTCTGAAGCATTGTCATAGGCTCAAAAATTATGACTGGGAGGGTAATGCATATTTAATAGTGGTTGGTTTTGGTCATGAAATTCTTGCAAATGTACAAAACCATACTTCAACTGCAAAAACAAGGCCCATGCATCTAAGGAACGATAAAATTTCATGCCTGATAATCGGCATTGTATTCTCCCCAGGCCAAAAGAAAGGGAACTACTTAGACACAGATCAACTTAATATGCAAACTACAAATAGTGTTGTTAGTAGTTATCCATGAGCTCCTCTACACAGATAATGCATCTATTTGGCAAGGCATATAAAGGTTTATGAATACTAGCTTCCAATGTATTAACTGGAAAAAGGGTCTTAGCATCTTTGAGTACACATGACAGGCTTCACATTAATCATATAACATGAAAGTACAACACATGTGTAGACCTACCTCTTAATGCCAGGCCTCACAAAATTCTTACAGTTATGGACAACTTAATCAAAATTATTAACATCTTAATTCCCATTTTCAAATCTAGGCAATCTAATCCTTTATCTTAAAAAGAAATGAGTCTAAATAGTATGTGTGAAAGTGATTAAAATGTGACTGATCCTGGAGAAATTCAGATGTGAAAGTACATCACACTATCAGTTATACATGCCTTAATAAAAAATATTAACATCTTACTTTCCTTCTCAAAACTAGACAATCTATTTTTCTTCTTCTTGAAATCCCAATACGTGCATAATATGTTTATGTTTATGCTATGAGAAAGGTCTATTGATCCTCTTTTCCTGCTTCAGAAGTGTATCCTATTTTTTCTTTGTGGATGGACCCCCATGGTGGAATGGTTAAAGATGAAAAAGATCACATTATCCAATCCAAAGCTGAATATACGAAAGATCTGGAAGATAAGCAGGGTAGAAGAATGGTGGCTTGTATGATGATCAACCTCCTTTAAGTAGGCTGACTGAAGTTGAGGATAAAGGGACTCTTGTACTAAATCCAAGACCAAGGGCATACAAGCAACCACTTTTACTGTATGATGATCAACCTCCTTGTATAAAGGGTCTATTGATCCTCTTTTCCTGCTTCAGAAGTGTATCCTTTTTTTCTTTGTGGATGGACCCCCATGGTGGAATGGTTAGAGCTAAAAAAGATCCCATTATCCAATCCAAAGATGAATATACAAAAGATCTGGAAGATAAGTAGGGCAGAAGAGTGGTGGCTTGTATGACGATCAACCTCCTTTAGAAAAAATATAACATCTCCTATGAATGAACTTCAAGAAGACATAGCTCCCAACAAAAAAAAAAAAATTAGGATTTTGGTGGTAAATCTTCATCAGTTAATGACAATAGGACACATTGCTTCCATGCAAGGCTTTGATGCTGCCAGGAAGCATTTTAGGTTAACTTTGAAGCCCATGATTACGGACCCAATGATTCTCAAGTAGCTAGCAACTACTGGTAGTTATTTGCATATGGAGATAGATGGTGGTGGTTGCTAGAAATAATTCTTCTTTTAAGATGAATTGGTAGGCATCTTGTTTAGGTCACTGCCATGTGGGACACCAATTTGGTCTATGAGACCTCCCATGTGGAAACCCAAGAGGTAATCATTTTCCATATAATATATATATTGATCAAACTTTGTACTTGTGGGACTTGACCTCATGACAAAACTCAATTCTAAACTCAAACTTGGCAATCCACTTACACCCATAGTACCTCATTTAAATGACAATAACTTGAAATTTCACATGACAAGATTTTAGTGCCATGATTTTTTATCCATGATTAAATAAAAAAAGACTAAATCATTGTGGACAAAATCATTCAGTTGTCAGTAGTTCATTCAGGCTTGCATATGTTTCAAGTGTGACTAAGGCTTGAGCTCTGATACTGTTATGCAATATGATGAAGATTAGGGGCAACAGTTTGGACTTTGGATACCATGTTTTCAGATTTTATCTATAAACTTTACCATGTATGTTTGTGGTTTCAGTTGATCGTTTAATGGTGAGGAATACTGTCATTTTTAAAATCTTGTTTCCAGAGTTCCTCTGCTTAGTAGTTATGGTATCACTCTATTAGATATTCGTATTCTAAGCCTTTGAATAGTGGGTCAGGTTTTGGGTTTTGAAATTCAGATGGTGGCTTGTATCTTTGATTTTTCAATTTTGATGTTTGTATATAAAATGAAATGTTTTTACTCCTTCATAGTTTGAATTTTTATTTATTTATTTGGAATTGTTGAGGCTCGGGACTCAAAAGAACACCAAACATCCAAGTTACTACCCTAGCCACTAGAGACAATGAGCTACCTTCCCTATCCATAGATCTCTAGTAGGTAGATTCATACCGGTCACTCAGATGACCTAGGAACACTCCACATTGCAGGAGGAATCACCCCAGCCCTACAAAGAGCAAGCCTAGATTCCTAATAGTCCCACCTCTATCTAACTAGAAGAAGAATTTGTCCATAAAGCTAAGCCCTATAGACTACAAAAAGAAATAATAATGTCTATGTTGTTATCTTTATAGAAACTGAATTGGATGCAATGAGGAAATTTTGTTTGTACCCCAAAACATAAATGTCTACTAGAGTGGATGATGGGTGCAACCATTCATCCAATTTAAGGCCTTTGAAGGGTGCTTTATCCCCTACATTCCATGTTCCCCCAAATACCCTGCAACCAAGGAAGATTAAAGTTACCTTCTTGTTGTCATGTAGCAAGAAACATAATTTGAAACAATAATCAGTCTCAAATTGTAGTTTTTGTTAGAATTTTTATGCTTGGGGTGACCACATAGCTTATCATCAATTCAATACAGTGGCTAATATACCTTAGATTTTGAACATCCATGGCCTGGGATATATATGGCTCTGGCCTTGCCCCTATGTCATATTCAGTATTGTTCAACAATTTCTCTATACATTTGACAAAAAAAGTGAGAATTATAGTTCAGTATGTAACGCATACAGCATCAGCTAATTGCAAGCTAATAAAATTAATTTCAAATTTTCAAAGGTATGTTGAATGATATTTCAAATAACATCCCAATTCACCATTTATTATACATGGTTATGACTTACCCAAATTCACATAGGGAACAATATTTCTATAAGCCATAAAATTCGCTAATCTTTTACCTACTACACAATATACAATGATATTAAATGAGTATGTATGAAATCTGGCAGAGTGGTATTCCTGACCTCAGACAAGATCAGGCTCTATAAAATTAAAATAAGTGCTCACGAAAATAAAATAGATATCCATAAAACACTAATCCATAGATCTCAAGAGATGGGAATACACTATCCCTCATTCAATAACAAATAGGCACAAAGTAGTGAAGTCTATTATGAACAAAAAACCAAACTCAAAATAAAAAAATATGCACTTCAATTTTTATTTTTGGAGAAAAAAATTCCAAAATTGAAATAAAAAAATTAGCAATGGTGAGACCTAAAAAATTTAATGTCTCTGCCACATGCATTGTACTTTAGAAATAAAATCATAAAGAATAAAGCTATTAGAAAATACCTTTGCAATGAGACATTCACTTGAAGTGCAAAATTTCCCTGATGTCACTGGTAAAAGGAATGGAGGATTGACAGCCCAAATCTGCATAGCATTGAATAGGTGTTCTCCCTTTTAAGACAGGAAGCTCATCACATCCCAATGAAATATACTCATAATTTCAATTTCCCCACTGGTATGTGTAAGCCAAACCATTATCATGATCTATTTCTTCAACCACCCATTTGGGCAAAAAAATACCGACCAATCCAACCATAACAAAAAATATAGATCAAAATCTTGAACTATTTTCAGAAAAATAAAAATTCCACAATAAAATAAAGGTTTCCACATTGAAAAAGTGAAAGAAATTTTCGTACTAGTACTTATGTGATACAATCTCCAACATTTCTTCCACTCCGATGGAATGACATAATAGCCTACACCCTTAATCCATGTTTTTTTGCCATTTCAAGAAGATCTCTGTAACCAGACCAATTGTATTGCCCGGGGGACTCTTGTTCAACAAGTCCCCACCAAATGTCCATCATAATTCCCTCACAAGCACTCTTCAAAGCCTAAAAATTGGCATTCATCACCTTTCATCTATTGGCAAAACATTTACATTAATCCATTCTGCAAATAAACATATTTTCACCCCTTTTTGAAAAGCTCCCAGCCCAGGAGGTTGAGACACCTATTTTCGATGAGCCCTAAGCACAAACAGCTGCACCCATAGGTGCCCTGCACAAAAACCTCTAGTCCCAACGAGACACATTGTCTCTAGCAAGGAAAACACATGCCCTCTACCATGAACACATGTAGTTAGTTAAACCCTCGAGCCCACAATGACATGTCTATTTTGAAGTCATGCAGAACAATAAAAATAACATGGAATTTTTTTGAAGATGGCTTTTCATTGGATAGGAAAACCCTAGCTGCCTCTTGGAAATTAAAAATGCAGGATAAAATATGCTTCCAATCAGGAAATGTGAGAATGTCACCAAAAGCTCCAAAAAATTTCCAAACCTTTGCAACCTGTTTAATATTTCTGCCACAAAATTTTGGAACAGAACAAATTCTATATCTTCAGGCCGACAAGCACTAAAAAACTTACAGACAAATAAGAGTTACACCCACTACCGTATCATGACCTAGTGAGTTCATGGTTGTCTCGAGGCTTTGAGAACAAAGATGTAGCACCACTTAGAGCTTTGTACAATGTGGAGAGGACGATGTGGCTAGTCTTGACAAGAGGATTTCAATAATCACATATTATCAATGACTTTAGGGGAGGACAAAAGAACTACAGACTATTGACCGAAGAGAGCAAAGGTTGATTCAATTGATGTTTAGCATGAAACTAATATTTATCAAAAGGAAAATAAAAAGCTCTAATAAAATAGTAGGTAATAAGATGACAGGTGTAGTCTGTTGAGAGGCAAAAAACAAGTGTGCACATTTAGAGTAAATAAAAAAGATGAATCGTATCGGTATTGTGCAATATTATCACTAATCCTAAATGAGGGGAAAGCACCACAGACTATTGCTCGAGGAGAATATGGTTCATTTAGATGATGGTTTCCTTGAGATAAACTCTATCAAAGGAGAGAGAAATATCTAATAAAATAGTGAGTAATAAGATGACGAGCACTAGTTTACTGAGAGAGAGAAAACAACTATCCATATTTGGTGGAAATGGGGAGGACCCATACAAGCATTACAGAAAATGGTCAATTTGTTGCAAGTATGGGCCTAATCGGTGTTGTCATTGATGTCAACATACTCCTGTTGCATTGATGATAAGGATTGGATGAGCTGTATGCTGAGGATATTGAGAAAATTAGTCCTATCAGGAACAGAGAAGAATAGTGAAGACAGTAAGGTAAAGATCCCAGCTAAGAAGAAGATCAGAGGATGCGCATCAAAGGGTTTGTAGATATGCGTCTTAAGATGATCTAGTGAAGATTTTAGAGGTCTGCATGAAGATCTGAAGAAGTTATGGCGACTGAAGTAAGACCAGTTCTGGCAAATGTTCAGAGGTGATAGAGTGACATAGATAGGTCCGATAAGATCCAGAAATGCAATATATTGTTCTGTGGATTTGGTGCAGTGTTTATGAAGTTAATGTGAATTGACAACTCAATTGGTTCGTGGTCTGGAGGTCCACAAGCATCTATTCCATTATGACAGTGATGACAGACTATGTTCTTGAGGTTCTGGATGAAGGAGAGAATGATTTCAGTAAGCAGAAGTAGTGTGGATGTTCTTGGCGATTCAGGAAAGCTTGTGGAGGTCTTTGGATTGTGCCTTGTTCATGTTGGTGGTCCGCATTGAAGATTGAGCTCGTAATTGAAGAATTACTTCTGGATGATGATGTTCTTTCCAAGTCAGGCCGACCGGATGAGTTACACATCCTGCGAATGATCTTGAAGATGTTTTATGAAGAATGGCGTGTTCCTAAAGGAAGATTGAAGTCTCAGATCTGTGTGTCCGACAGTGTGTTGATCCGCGTGAAGTCTTTTTGTAATTAGTCATGTTGTATTTATGTATTTTCTCTGTAATGTATGTCAACTTTGATGATTATCCCTAAGTTGATGTCTTGTATAAATAAGGAGTTGTAAAGTCATTTTAAAAGTATCTGGTGGAGATGAGAGTGTGGTAGAGAGGAGCAGAGCGAAAGGTAGAATAGAAGTATTGGGCTTAAATGGAATTGACTCAAGCATGGTAAAGATGCTATTCTTCAGTTCAAGTATGTAATACCTTTTATTTTGTAGACAGTGTGTCTCCTGTAGGTAGTGGGCCTCTTGTGAGTAGTGTGCTCGGGTAGTGAGACCTAATTGGCATGTGCCATTTTGTTCTTTCTATTCTTTTAACAGAGAATACAATCTTGGGTTAGTCACCCCGTGGTTTTTCCCTTAACCAGGTTTTCCACATTAAAAATCTTGGTGTCATATGTGTTAATGTGTTTCTGCTCTTGAATTGTTGCATTATGTTTCCATGATTGATTTACTATTATGCTGTTGAACTAAGAAAAGGATTTAAGTGATTAATTGCAAGAAATTTTTGGACAATTGATTCACCCCCCCTCTCAGCTATTTGTCCTAAATCTAACAATTGGTATCAGAGCCAAGTTCCTCTAAAAAGAGCTTAACCGCTTGAGGAGATCCAGGATGTCATCCTACAAGAAGGATAGTCTGAGGTTTGATGTAACCAATTTCACTCTTTGGAAATGTCGCATGGAATGCCACTTGCAATGTATGGGAATGCAGTATTGGATCATGGCTTCAAAGAAGTATACTCCTCCATAGAATGGTCTGAGTACCGTAGATGAAATCAAAGATGCTGAAAACAATCTACAGACTAAAGAAGCTCTTCTAAGTGCCTTATCTGATTTAGAGCTGACAAATGTTATTGATCTAAAACCTGCATATGAGATTTGGCAAAAACTGGAACTTCTGCATGAAGGAGACAAGTATGTTAAATGTGCCAAGCTACAGAGTCTGAAAGGAAAATTTAAAAACCTGAAGATGAGAGAAGATGAAAATATCACTACATTTATGCCAAGAGTAAATGAGCTTGTTTGTGGCATTAGATGTGCTAGTGGAATCTTGGATGAAGATGAGATTGTTGGCAAAGTTCTCAGATCCCTTCATGATTCTTACAAATACAAGGTTCCTGCTATTGAAGAATTCAAATCCTATTCAGGTATCACAAGAGATCAATTGGTTGGTAAATTAGCTGCATTTGAATTGACCGAGTTTGGAGATGCACCCCCCAAGACTGAATCTGCATTCAAAGCTAGTGCCTCTGTAAAAGGAAAACAAAAGTTTGATCTGGGTGAGAACTCTTCAAAGAAAACTATCATGGTATGAAAAAGAAAGAAAAGACCTGGAAGAAGATGAAGCAGAAGCTGCACAACTTGAAGCCCTTATTGCAAAAATACTGCCAAGAGGATCCGGTAAGTATGAGGGGAAATTGTCTTTTAAATGTTTTAACTACAATAAGATTGGTCATTTTGCCTCAAGGTGTCCGGAAAGATTTTCAAGGCCAAATCCTAATAGATCAAGGTTCCAAAAGAAATGTTACTATGTTCATGAAGATGATAATGATCAAGGAGTAATAGATGATGAATCAGAGATAGGTAACAAATCTGGAAGTGACTGGGTGTTTATTGCCATCAAGGAAGAAGATCCAATGCCCTCTAAATCTATCAATCATAAAATTGTAGAAAGAGCTTTGGCTGCCCAAGTTGAAGAAAAGGATGATTGGGTCATTGACAGTGGATGCTCCCACCATATGATAGGTGACAAAAATAAGTTCTTAGATTTGGAAAGGTATAAAGGAGGAGTGGTAAAATTTAGTGATAACTCTGCTGGCAGAATCAGAGGTACAAGAACCATTTCTTTTGATGGAAAGAACAAAACCAGTAATGCACTGTATGTTGAAGGTTTGAAGCACAATCTTCTCAGTGTTGGACAGTTGGTCGACAAAGGCTATGATATCCGATTCAAAAATGGAAAATGCAAGATCTTTGAAAGTTCCAGAACAGAGATTGCATCCGGTACTCAAACAAAAGGTAATATCTTCCACTTGGTTGGTACTGGTAAAAGTTATTTATTTGTTCAAATTGATCAGAGTTGGTTGTGGCATAGAAGAATGTGTCATATGAATTTTGATAATATCATCAAGATAAGCAACACCCAGGTTGTGAGAGATCTTCCAAGACTAGTGAAACCTACTAATAGTTTGTGCAAAGAATGTCAATTGGGTAAGAAGAGTAGAGTCACATTCAAAAGTAAGGAACAGTCTTCTATCAAATTATTGGACTTAGCTCATATTGATCTATGTGGTCCAGCAAGAATCAGGAGTGTGCAAGGTGATAGATACTTCATGCTATTAATTGATGACTATTCCCGAATGATGTGGGTGACTTTTCTGAAAGAGAAATCAGAGGCTCTTGAGAAATTCAAAATATTCAAGGCTATGGTAGAGAATGAAACTGGATTGAACATAAAATGTCTGAGGTCTGATAGAGGTGGAGAATTCACATCCGGTGAGTTCATGGAATTCTGTGAGAAACATGGAATAAAAAGACAGTTGTCTACTCCAAGGACTCCACAGTAGAATGGAGTAGTGGAGAGAAAGAACCAGACCATCCAGGAAGCATCTAGAACCATGATGATGGAAGCAAATGTTCCTCAGATCTACTGGAGAGAAGCTGTAAGCACTGGAGTCTATACTCTTAATCGAGTACAAATCAGAAGCAATACTGGTAAGACTCCTTATGAACTCTGGTTTGGCATCACTCCCACTGTGAAGTATTACAGAGTCTTTGGCAGAAAATCTTACATTAAAAGAGATGAAGATCTAGGCAAATTTGATGCTAGAAGTGATGAAGGAATATTATTGGGTTATTCTACTCAAAGCAAAGCATACTGGTGTTATAACAAGAGATTGAGAAAGATTATAGAAAGTACAAATGTGAAGGTTGATGAAGGTATTGAAAAACCCTCAAGGTTTTATGAATATGATGAAGATGATCAAAATGATGTTTTGATCCAAGGAGTCCAAGCCCCTTCTGAAATTCAGATTTAGACTGATCTGGTGAACCAGGAAGAAGAGATGAGTTTGAATGAACCTGTTCAAGAGATAGAAGTGCAAGAATGTCCCAAAATTCCTAGGTATGTAAGACTGAATCACTCTAAAGATAAGATCATAGGTGATAAAAGCAAAGGTGTTCAAACAAGAAGAAAGATTTCTCAAGACTTAGAAGAGTATTGTCTGATTTCAAAGATTGAACCAAAGTCAGTAAATGAAGCATGCAATGATGAAAGTTGGACTAAAGCAATGGGGGAAGAGCTGATGCAAATTGAGAAAAATCACACTTGGGATCTTGTTCCCAGACCTAGAAACAAGAATGTGATTGGAACCAAATGGGTATTCCGGAATAAACTGAATGAAGATGGTGAAGTAGTCAGAAACAAAGCCAAATTGGTCTGCAAGGGTTACTCTCAAGTAGAAGGAATTGATTTTGAAGAAACTTTTGCTCCGGTGGAAAGAATTGAAGCAGTCAGGTTATTTCTTGGCTTTGCTGCCTTCAAGGACTTCAAAGTATATCAGATGGATGTCAACTCTGCCTACCTGAATGGTGACTTGGAAGAAGTATACATTGAGCAACCGGATGGATTTAAATTGTCTGATCATGGTGATATGGTTTGCAAGTTGAAGAAAGCATTATATGGACTCAAGCAAGCCCCAAGAGCCTGATATGAAAGATTGGATAAGCATCGTTTGAAGATTAGTTTCAACAAAGGTACTACTGATAGTAATTTGTACTTCAAAATTGATCATGAAAATATCTTGATTGTTGAAGTGTTTGTTGATGATATCATTTTTGGAGGAAGAGATAGTATGTGCAAAACTTTTTCAAATCAAATGAACAGTGAATTTGAGATGTCCATGTTTGGGGAAATGAATTTCTTCTTGGGTCTACAAATCATTCAAACAAAGAAAGGAATCTTCATTTCTCAGCCAAATATGTGAAAGAATTGTTGAAGAAGTTTGGGATGGAAGACTCAAAACTAATGAGTACTCCCATGGCAACCAGATGTAAATTGAGCAAAGATGATGACTCTCCTAAGGCTAATGAGAAAAAGTACAGGTCAATGATTGGAGGATTATTGTATCTCACTCAAACTAGACCTAACATTATGAATGTTGTTGGTCTTTTTGCTAGATTCTAAGCTGATCTAGAGAATCTCATGTCATGACAATCAAGAGGATTTTTAGATATCTAAAAGGGACAGTTGAGTATGGTTTGTGGTATCCTAGAGATCATGATTTCTCTTTTCATGCATATATAGATGCAAATTGGGTAGGAGATGTGGATGATCGGAAGAGTATCAGTGGTGGAGCATTCTTTTTGGGAAAGAGATTGGTTTCTTGGTTGAGCAAGAAACAAGAAGCAATATCTCTGTCCACTATAGAAGTAGAATATGTTACAGTAGCAGGTAGTTGCACTCAAGTATTGTGGATGAAGCAAATACTAAGAGACATCAGAGTGGAGTATGAGGAACCCATCACAATCTTCTATGATAATTCAAGTGCAATAAATATATCAAAGAATCCGGTGTTGCATTCAAAGACTAAACATATATCCATCAAGTTTCACTTTTTGAGAGAGCAAGTGAACAAGAATGAAGTCAGATTGGAGTTTGTGCCTTCCAAGGATCAGATTGCAGATATTTTTACTAAACCTCTACCTAAGGACTCTTTTGAGTATCTTAGGGAGAAGTTAGGGGTTATTACCCCTCTGATTTTGAATTAAGGTGCACTGATGTGCATCAGTCTGATGGATCTCACAGTCATATCTTGTGGTCCGAATTGATGATGGGAAGCTACTACTCAGGGGAGCAGCTAGTATGATTCTGAAGTGATACAAGTATGTGCCCTTTGCCATTGATGTCAAAGGGGGAGAGAAGACATGTGAAAAATAAGTGGTTGCTAATCAAAGAGAGAGCAGTAAAGGAAGAGAAGACATGTGAATGGTTGTTGTTGATAGGGGGAGTTGTGTCAGTAACGAGAAGTTCTTGTCTTGATGCTTAAAACAAATTTTCACATCATATGTTGCCATCAATGACAAAGGGGGAGATTGTTGCAAGTATGGGCCTAACCGGTGTTGTCATTGATGTCAACATACTCATGTTGCATTGATGATAAGGATTGGATGAGATGTATGCTGAGGATATTGAGAAAATTAGTCCTATCAGGAAGAGAGAAGAATAGTGAAGACAGTAAGGTAGATCCCAACTAAGATGAATATCAGAGGATGTGCATCAAAGGCTTTATAGATATGTGTCTTAAGATGATCCAGTAAAGATTTCAGAGGTCCGCATGAAGATCTGAAGAAGTTATGGCCACTTAAGTTAAACCAGTTCTGGCAGATGTTCAGAGGTGACAGAGTGACACAGATAGGTCCTGTAAGATCCAGAAATGCAATATATTATTCTACGGATTTGGTGGAGTGTTTATGAAGTCAATGTGAATTGACAACTCAATTGGTTCATGGTCTGGAGTTCCGCAAGCATCTATTCCATTATGACAGTGATGATAGACTGTGTTCTTGAGGTTCTAGATGAAGGAGAGAATGATTTTAGTAAGCAGAAGTAGTGTGGATGTTCTTGGTGATTCAGGAATGCTTGTGGAGGTCTTTGGATTGTGCCCAGTTCGTGTTGGTGGTCTGCATTGAAGATTGAGCTCGTAATTGAAGAATTACTTCCGAATGATGATGTTCTTCCCAAGTCAAGCTGACCGGATGAGTTACACATCCTGCGGATGATCTTGAAGATGTTCTGTGAAGAATGGTGTGTTCCTAAAGGAAGATTGAAGTCTCAGACCTGTGTGGCCGATAGTGTGTTGATTTGCGTGAAGTCTTTTTGTAATTAGTCATGTTGTATTTATGTATTTGCTATGTAATGTATGCCAACTTGGATGATTATCCCTAAGTCGATGTCTTGTATAAATATGGAGTTATAAAGTCATTTCAAAAGTATCTGGTGGAGATGAGAGTGTGGTAGAGAGGAGTAGAGCGAAAGGCAGAATAGAAGTATTAGGCTTAAATGGAACTGACTCAAGCATGGTAAAGATGTTATTCTTCATTTCAAGTATGTAATACCTTTTATTCTATAGACAGTGTGTCTCTTGTAGGCAGTGGGCCTCTTGTGAGCAGTGTGCTTGGGCAGTGAGCCCTAATTGGCATGTGCCATTTTGTACTTTCTATTCTTTTAATAGAGAATACAATCTTGGGTTAGTCACCTCGTGGTTTTTCCCTTAACCAGGTTTTCCACGTTAAAAATCTTGGTGTCATATGTGTTAATGTGTTTTTGCTCTTGAATTGTTGCATTATCTTTCCATGATTGATTTACTATTATGCTGTTGAACTAAGAAAAAGATTTAAGTGATTAATTGCAAGAAAGTTTTGGACAACTGATTCACCCCCCACCCCCCGCTCAGTTGTTTGTCCTAAATCTAACACAATTAGAGGGAAAATATTGGATCCAAATATTACCTACTACTTTATGAGTTGTCGAACAAATTACCTGTACTCAACCACTATAGGACTTGGCAGGATCTTAGAGAAGCACTTAAGAATAAATTCAGATATATATGAGAGATGATACTCAGATTATATATAAGATTTACAATTTTCAACAACAATGAGGACAAATAATTTGTTTATACAACACAAGGTCAAAGTCACTTATATGGAAGTTGAAGGTTTGGCTTGGAGATGCCCTAAAAAAGAGATGATTTTTGAAAGGCATCTTGCCAATGGTCTAACTCACTACTTATAAAGAAGCAGTCAACAAAGTTGTTGTGAACATAACATAGCATAGCATCAAGAAATGAGCCCACTTATTCTGATGATGATGAGATAATGAACTACATTTATTGTATTCTTATGTGAAGATATGATGATGATAACCGTGTTCAAGGAGGATGTCAAGAATACACAAAAGGATGTGCAATACATGAAAGCAGTAGGGAATGACATTTAAAAAAAAATTGGTCAAAGAATAACTCCTAACTCCTAAGCAAATTGTAAGCTACATGAATCTTTTGTTGAGGTGTGCTCATTTAATATGAGATGCCTTAAAAAGAAGCATCACATAACTATTGCATGTAGGATTCAGGAAAGAACATTACAATTAGCAGTGAAGTTAAAAACTCAATATAGTGTAATGGACATTTCCCAATTCAACAAAGATGAAGTGTGTGAGTGTGTTAAAATGATGTTGACATTTATATTTTTAGGATGAATTAACCATACCAATTTTAATGCATATAATGAGAAAGGCCTATTTTAATCTTGCATTTAATAATTACAGAGGAAGTTGTGGCAAATGCCCAACTGTCATCAACTGCTCCATCTTTCCTCCTATATATTGCTGACAAACTAGATGTCTGGGGATTGTTCCATAGTATGTATCTTGGGGCCCATGGTATACTTGGCTCCATCACATACACCTCATTTTAGAACCAAAAACAAAAAGATGCATCTCATTTGCAGTTCCATTGTGCAGATATGCAAATAATTTTGTCCAGTATGTGTGAATGAAGTGCGCTCATAAATATTGATTTTACTCCCTAATTTCTTTACTCTTATAAATTACAAATTAGGAACAACAAAAACCATTCAGCAAGGTAGCCCTACCTAATGACATGTATGGAAAACATATTTACAAGTGTGACTGATCTTATTAAGAACAATCCACATATGAGACCTAGGGACTAATTCACCTTTGAGTTTAGTATCGACACATCAAATCTATGGAATGAAGCTAAAAATGTGGTAAGAGGATCATAAATTCCCTAGAGGCTATGAGAAGATTATTGTGATAATTATACACAGAGATTGACACTGCTGGATTGTGACCAAAATTACAAGATGTATAGGTTGACACTATGATTATTATGGTTCTGTTTAATGAAAAATGAAGGCAATAATTAAGCAAGACCTGATGCATCAAGAAAATAATGTCCCTTAAACAAGTCCTTGAACATCTATACCCCCCTTAGGGTGTTACATAAACACTACCTTCTGAACAACCATGAATGTATCTTTGGGTTGGACAAACAAATGAGATTTTTTAATAAGCTAGAATAGACATGTATAAACCCATTCTGATTTGCAATAGTTACATGTGCCACGCCCACCATGGATAACCCACTTCGCTAGATTAATGTGATGTTACCCCAACTTATTGCTAGACCACAACCTAATACACAACAAATTTATCACCAAAAAAGATTCCAAGATATAGATCCACTCCAATTAAATGACAGTTCATGTTATTCTGCTAATTCTTTGCCATAATGTTGTCTTCAGATTGTGGGTGTGGTTATGTGCCCCACACCCACCCTAAAGATGATATTATGAAAAATGTTAGAAGATACAAAGTTACAAACCCCTCCCATTCAATGATAGTTAAAATGTTATGCCCATAATCCCAATGCTATCAACATCAGTAATTGAGGGTTAAATACCATAGAGCTTGAAGATACAGGTGTGAATAAGTGTTATGGGCATAACGTAAACAAATTTTCATATTTTCAAGAGTGGTAAATATTTTTTTTTCTATAAATCTGCTCTACTTTTCAAACAAACTGCACTTCTGCATTACTACTCTACATCCAACTGATCATTAAGTTCGATAAATTAATTTTGATTTCTATCAAATCTCAATCTCAATCAAACCATTACATCATAAAAGCAAACAAAACTCAAATTACGATACTTGATCCAATTAGTTTTGGAAAAGATACAAAACATAACACCATCCATGCTTTATCCATTTCCAACAAATCCAACCACATTTTTTTTTCAAATTGCAACAGAACCTACTCATCCATTACACCATAAAAACATTTCAAAATGAAAGCAAAGTGGCAGGAAAATTATTTAAAAAAAATGCATACTAAGTACCGAAGCATGCAACACAAGCTTTGACCTCATGACTACCAATGTGCACCACAACACCATTGTATGAATCACTGAACAACCCCAAAATAAAAATTTCCATAAAACTTTGGCTTTGTAAAGCATAGAAATGACCTACTAGTTGCAGAAAGCAAAACTATTTCTAGCTGGTCATTCTCTCTTTTACACAACTCACATTTCTTTCCACATTCTTTGCTCAATCTTCATCTAAAGAGGGAAAATGTATCATCGCAAGTAGAGCTGAAGACATGAAAAAGATGTGAATCCAACCTAAAGGAAATCCTATTATTTCTAGGTAGCCCCACAATACATCACACAGCAACACATGGCCTGAACACAACTACCACATGCCTCCATATGTGCCCACTAGCAAAGCTCGAAATAGGCTGGCTGCCCATCATGAAAACACATCCACAGCTTCAAAAACATTATAAATGGATCAATTTTTTTCTCTCCTCATTTTTGATTCGTTAGAAGGTTTTTCCTTATCTTTGCAAATTGAAAAAACTCTAAAACCCCTACATAAAAATGGCAGGCGAATGAGAAAAATGAAAAAAATCAAAGAAAACTCCATTTTTTAAATCCATGTACTACAGACCTTAACAAAATGAGCTTTTCCTACGTGAAATGACCGTAGATAATTTTGACAGAGTGGTAGTGATCGGTGCCATGCTTTTGCTCCTCTATTTTTGAATAGTTCACTCTAGCTTTTGAAGCAACACACCCCAAAAACTGTCAAAAATAGAGTATATTCTTGGTTTTGTAGGATTGGGAAATGGGTACCTAAGTGAGGATGCCTTTGATGTTGTCTGATAAGTGGAGGAGTTACCACCCAACGTAGCCAACAATACAACCGCCACAACCTTCATACACAACTTTCTGCAAACACCACCAAAATTCTTTCAACTGCCCTGTTAGGCATCTGTGCAAAATGTAGAGGCATTGACACTTGGCATGTGAAATGTTTTACAGAATGCCAACGCAATTGCCCTGGTAGAGCCATGCAGTATAAATATTTTCCATGTGTCTAACCTCTACAAAAACCCCTCTAGCCGACAACAATGAATTTTTCATTCTCTTGCAAATAAAAAACCCCAGGTTTATATGGGGGCCAATCATCATGCAGGAAAGTGGTGCAACGTTCATGAGCTTACAAATAAAAAACCTCAGGTTTATTTGGTGGCCAATCATAATGCAGGAAAGTGGTGGTGCCGGGAGGAAAAACAAAACGAGACTATAATTCACAGTTTAATTTTTTTGGCCTGCGTGATTCCCGAGAAGAAGAAATACAGATTTAGAGAGATGAAAACTAAAGTCTCCTGCTTAAGGGACTAATAATATTACAATAAAATACTTCAATCAAATTACTATTAAAGATAGGATAGTTCCACGATCCATGTAGTGAATTATAAAAGAACTTTTAGGAGAAAATTGTGTGTGACTATTTTACATCAAAGAAAACACAATTTTTAGGTAACTTTATTTACTTCAAAGGGAAACATGATCACAAATACAATGATCTTTTTAATTGCTGGTAATCTATCTTAATTCATAGGTAATACCAATAAAACAATATTAATTTAGTACAGGCTGCCATAAACATTTGAAAGTCTCCACAAGTCTCTCCACATCTCCACTCACAACATATGCTCTTTCTACTTCATATGAAGGGATTGTGAAATCCTCCATTGATGTGAACTCCCAAAGCGAAGAGAATGATATTACATCTACTTGATACACTTTTGTTCTGTGCCACCACAAACCTTGTGAGAACAGAGCTATCCATATCCATTTACCCTCCTCGACCTCCATCCTAGATATTACAACATTATCACCCAGTAACGACAATTCTATTTTTGGAGATTCACAATTTACAACAAAACATACCAAAATTACATGGGCATTGGCGTTGATATTCTGGTTATCATTTGAGTCAATGACAAAGAGCTAGGCAAAGACAAAGTTTACAAATGAACCTGCGTCAGGGACTGCCTGCATACAAATTACAATTTCATCTGGCCATTTTTGCAAATTCCATGCACAACATTCAGTCAATGCACAATCAATTGAAAATAATTAGAATTTTAAATGCCTATAAACAGTTATTACCTACATGCTCTGAATGCAACCTTCAACAGTTGATCTGCTAATTGCTGTGAGATTCACAATCCTCAATCTTTCCATGCGCTCCAAACTTTCTATTCTTGCCTCCTCCCACCTTGTTTCTGTTGTCAGCGTCCCCAATGCTCTACAATGTTCCAAACCTTGTATTTTCTTAACTCCATAGCAACCTTCAATTGCAAAGACTCGGAGAGAAGCTAATTGCGCAAAACTGGGAAGCACATCCAACTCGGGGCACCGGATTATTCGCAGACATTGAATGTTTACCAAACCATTAATACCCCTTATGCTCCTCACCATTTTACACTCTTGCAATCTTATTTCCTTCACGGTACTTGGTAGGACTTCTACCTCCGTTAGATGTTTATTGAAGTCAAGGAAGAGAGTTTCAAGGCTGGGACAATAGTCCTGAGGGATGGCAATCTTAGACACTTTTGTTTTATCAAATTTATTTGCTTAAAGTTACAAAGCGAAAAAGTAAACGACTCCACCTGGAGATCCAAATGTCTGATTGGGCACCCATAAATATCCAGTCTTTGAAGATTATTCAGTTGCCTAACTGATATTGGTAAAGGTTTCACTCCTAAATCTGATATCTCTAAATACTCCAAGAGATAAAGACGCCTCAGAGAATCTGGTATACATTCCAGGTTGGGACATTTCCTAATCATAAGAGCAGTCAAAGATGACAAATCTCCAAGAAATGTCAGCAAACTTGTGAGCAACTCACTCCTGATATTCATCACTCACAACTTGATCAATTGACTAATGTTCATTGGTAGCTCCCTTTGTAAGGAAGTTAAAGTAGCGTAAATAACTTCCTACAGCAATCTTGAGGAGAGATATTATGCAAAACTTTTTAAAAACTGATCTAACAGTTACAGAAAATTTAGAAGCACATTTAAAAACATGAAATAAACAATAAAACATAGAACACCAGATATACGTGGGGAAAACCCTTTCGGGTGAAAAACCCCACACTCCAAAAGCTTGCTCAATGTATTTCAAATCTAGTAACAAGATTACATACACTTGTAGAGCAAGTTTATTATAGGAGTATCACTAGTAAACAACTTTGAAAGAATTCCAACAGCATTCCAGTAGCATAACAATACCTGCAAACTCACACTATCAAACAACTCCTCAAGCCTCCAATTTATAGACTTCTGGCTATATAAGAAACCACCTGTGGTTTTACAAAACAATGTGCAAGGCTTCTCAGCCAAGATTCCAGTCCCAAAATAAGCTCTCACGTCCAAAATGAAATCCCCTATTTTTGACCCTTACAGATGTCATAGAATTTGTCATAATATACCTAAAAATAGGCCTTCCATCATATTATACCATGTGGGCATCTTTTGACACCTAAAAAACCAATTTTCAAAGCACTGACAATGCGTAACAGCTGTAGGAAAATATTAAATAAAAATAACTATAACGGGAAATGTGCAACAAGTTTGAGACACCTCGTTTCCCAACATTCTCCCACTTGTCGAATACCTTGCAAGGGCCAGAGGAATAACATAATCATGGATCAACTGCTAGGGGCCAAAAAGCCCATAGACTCGGAACACCACCTAAATTTTGTTGTGCTCACGAGCTTAGTTAATGCATCTGCAACATTTGCCACAGTCTCTACCTTTTTCAGATTCACCCTGCCATCCTCGACCATATCTCTCACGAAGTGATACTAAACATCAATGTGTTTGGTCTTGGCATGAATAGTCGGGTTCTTCGCAAGGCAGATTGCACTCTGTCTATCACAATAAACTATAACTGCATCCTGTTTCAATCCAATATCTGAACACAAACACTTCAACCAAATGGCTTCTTTACAGGCATGAGTAGCTTCCATGTACTCTGCCTCAGTAGTGGACAAAGCGACCATAGCCCGTCGCTTGCTCATCCAACTGATTACACCACCATTAAGAGTAAACACATATGCACTGGTGGATCTTCTGCTATCGACATCACCAGCCCAATCTAAATCCACAAAACCACGAATACTTAGGGAATGATGATCTCCTATACCATGAAAACAAATAGAGTACTCTATTATAGCCTGCAATTATCTGAAGACCCTCTTAACTGCATCCCAATGCACTCTTCCAGGATTAGTCATATAACGAGAAAGAACTCCCACTGCTTGGGCAATGTTTGGTCTTGTACAGACCATAGCATATATTAAGCTTCCAACTGCACTCTAGTAAGGTGATGCAGAGTGGCACAAGGGAAGCAACACACAAGGGTTTACTCTATTGTCCTTTGCCCACTCACCCACTTCAACTAGCCTTTAACCTCCCAACCAACCAAAGGCACATTCAAGGCATATGAAGGATTTGCTATCCAGACTATTGTCTAACCCCTAAGGCTTCTCCAACACCTTAAGACAGATTAGCAAACACCTTACCAACACTTGGTTTAATCACCAACTTCATTCAACTCTCTAACCTTGACTAGGTCTAGTGAGGCTACTAGCCCTCCAAATCTAATTTTCTCCACACAACTTGACAAAACCCTAAATGACTAGGCAAGTAAATGATGGATTTGAATACCCTTTAAGGGGTCCTAACAAACTTCCAAACCTCCAGGTCCAACTCTACTCCAGCAACTCAGAACACCCACTAGGTCTCTAGGCCTAATTAATCACTTTAGGGCTAGGTTACAAAGCAAGTGGTCTAATTTGGGGTCATAGATCAGGGATAGGAGTTTGAATTACCTCTACCACACCCAAACAACTCAAAACCACCATTCATTCACTCACCTTATCAGAGTTTTGTCATTTACATCACCCAATTGCATTATTTCAGTCAAATACATAGAGATATTTAACCTAGGGCATCACCTTAAAAATAGAAGACTGCCTTTCCCAGCAAAAAGATTTTGGAATCAAGTAGTATACACCCCTATCCTGCATTTCACCGAGTGGCATGAAATTTCATCAGTGGGAATGCATTCTAGGGCCAAATTTGTGGGACAGCCCTAGAAAACAGGGTTTCTAGACCAATTTTGAAAGAAAATTCAATAACTTTTGACTCCGACCACTTCAAGACCTCAAACTAGTTGCATTCGAACCTAGACTCACTCTAGTTTCAGAAAAAGTACATTAGACCAAGAGTTCAGTCCGTACAGAAACACATTTTCTTCCAAAAAATAGTTAAATTCTTGATTTTTGTGCCTAAAATTTCATACAAAATCTCCTCCTCCGTTCTGGGGTGAGAGGACAGCAATATAACTTGACCCAAGTTGGTTTTCAACTGTCAAAATAGATTCAACTTCCAAAAATGGGTTGTAACCGACCAAATGTGTCATTTGACAACATTGACAACATTGGTCACTATGACATTTTGCAATAACACAAAGAGGTTGATTGGTTCAACTTGTCCAATGAAACCTAACCAACCACCATTCCCTCTAAAACATGCCAAAACACAAAAAATTCCAATTAGACTCAAAAACAAACAAAAAACCAACATTAGACCTACTAGGCCTAAGTGGCATAACTAGGGTCCAAATGGACTAAGAAGGATTTGAGGTTTATATAGTCACCCCAAACCTCTTGACCATACAAAATGGACCAAACAACAATGGCTAAAAGCCTTATTACCAAACACATTGAACAAAAACCATAACTTCTCAAAATGCATCAAAATGCTGTTAGAAATCAAAATGCTGCTCTTGGGTGCCCTGCACCATACACCCACTGTCAAACAGAACTCAAGTCTCTTGAGTTAGGAATATTATCAAATGTGAAACCTGCCTTCTCAATGTCTACTCTGCTCATCCAAGTGGCATCCTCCTAAGGTTTGTTTAGCCACTTCACCAAGTATTCATGATAGGTGTGCCTCCTGGTTTGTTTTGAAATCCTCTTATCCAAAATGCACTCAATCTGATCAGGAGATGAAGGAATCAATTCTTGGAGTGTTTGATTAGTTTGGTCTTCTTCAACAGTAGTCTGAGGATCAAATCCTTTATAGGGATAAAGGTCTGAAACATTAAAAATTGGAGACAAAGCAATGCCATCTGGAAGTCTGATTTTATTGCATTTTCTCCACATTTCTTGAGCACTTCACAAGGCCCAATCTTCTTCATGAGCAGCTTGGTATGTTTACCTACAGGGAGCCTCTCCTTCTTTAGATGGACCATTACCAAATCCCCTTCTTTGAACTGCAAATCCCTTCTTTTCATGTCAGCAAACTGTTTGTACTTCTAAGAAGTGGACAACAATTTCTGTTGTACTTGTTCATGGACATCTTTCATGACTTGAACGAAGTCTTCAGCTAAGGCACTGCTATTTTCTAGTCCTTTAACCTCCCTAAGTTCCAAAATACCCCTTGGGTGAGTGCCATAAACAATTTGGAAAGGAGACAAGCCGGTGCTTCTATTGACAGTGTCATTGTAGGAGAACTCTGCCTAAGCCAAAATTGAATCCCAACTAGCACCCTGCTCCTTTGTTAGGCATCTTAGGAGGTTGCCAAGTGACCTATTAATCACCTTTGTTTGTCCATCAGACTGAGGGTGATAGGCAGATGATAATGACAAGTTTGTACCTAGTCTCTTCCAAAGTGTCCTCCAGAAGTGTCCTATGAACTTGGGGTCTTTGTCTGAGATGACTGACAAAGGTAAACCATGTAATCTAACTATTTCCTTGAAGAAAAGACCTGCTATGTGTGAGGCATCATGTGTGGTTTTACATGGGATGAAGCGAGCCATTTTTGAGAACCTATCAACAACCACAAAGATGCTATCATGTCCACTCTTGGTCCTAGGCAAACCAAGTACAAAGTCCATGCTTATGGAATCCCAAGGCTTTAAAGGAATAGGTAGAGGAGTGTATAAACCTGCATTTGATGTATGCCCCTTTGCTCTTTGACAAACTTGACAAGTTTCAACAAACTTCCTTACATTGGTTGGCAACTTGGGCCAAAAATAGTACCTCCTAACCAATTCTAGGGTCTTGTCAATACCAAAGTGGCCTGACATGCTGCCACAGTGCTTTTCCTTGATTATATTCTCTCTAACAGACCCTCTTGGGATACACAACATGCTACCCTTGAAAAGATATCCATCTTGTAACAAAAAATCAGAAAAATCAGTGTTATACCTTCCTGTCATGGCCTTGCAAGATAGGTATGGCTCTTTGAAGTCTTCATCTACTGCATACTGATCTTTGATGGCATGAATACCTGTACTTTCCAACTGTATGGTCTGCACAACAAGATTCCTCCTACTTAAGGCATCGGCTACCTTATTGGCCACTCCTTTCTTGTGTTTTATGGAGAAGGTGTATGCTTGGATGTACTCCATCCACTTGACATGTCTGTGGTTTAACTTTTGCTGCCTGTTCAAGAAGCTCAATGCATGGTTATCAGTAAAACTATAAATTCCTTTGGCAATAAGTAGTGTCTCCATTTCCTCAATGACTGGACCATGGCATATAACTCTAGATCATAGGTGGAGTAGTTTTGTTTTGCCTCATTTAACTTCTCACTAAAGAAGGCTATAGGCCTCCCATCTTGAATTAGGACTCCCCCTATAGCCCTCTTACTTGCATCACACTCTACCACAAAGACCTTGTCAAAATCAGGAAGAACAAGGACCGGTTGTTCTGATATTTTTTTTCTTTAATAGTTCAAAGGCTTGGTTGGCCTCATTTGTCCATACAAACACACATTTCTTGCCTCCTTTTATGGTGTCAACAAGTGGAGCACAAATGCCACTAAACCCTCTAATAAACTTTCTATAAAAGCTACACAAACCATGGAAACTCCTTACCTCAGAGGCTGTTGTAGGTGTTGGCCAATTAAGAATGGCTTCAACCTTACTTGGATCCATTTTTAGGCTGCCCTTGGAGATGACAAACCCCAAGAATATCAACTCTTCTTGTAGGAAGACACATTTGTCAAGGTTGATTCTCAACTTCTCCTCTTGAAGCCTCCTGAGCACTTGATGGATATGCCTTACGTGATCTTCCTTGCTGTCACTAAAAATTAGTATATCATCCAAATACACAACAATAAACTTGTTAAGGAAAAGTTTTAGCACTTCATTCATCAATCTCATGAAGGTGCTTGGTGCATTTGACAAGCCAAAAGGCATGACAACCCATTCAAATAGTCCTTCATTGGTTTTGAAGGCGGTTTTCCACTCATCCCCCTCCCTTATCCTGATTTGGTGATAACCACTTTTTAGATCTATCTTGGTAAAGTACTTAGCCCTACCCAAGCAATCCATTAAATCTTCTATTCTAGGCATTGGAAATCTATACCTGATAGTGATCTTGTTGATGGCCCTGGAATTAGTGCATAGTCTCCATGTTCCTTCCTTCTTGGGTGCAAGTACTGCAGGTACTGCACATGGGCTAATACTCCTCCTGATAAGCCCTCTATCCAACAAGTCTTGGATTTGTCTTGCCACTTCACCATTTTGCCCTGGAGTCAACTTGTAGGCTTCTTGGTTTGGTAGGGTGGATCTGGGGATGAGATCAGTGCAATGACTAATCTCCCTATTTGGTGGAAGTGCATCCTTACTCTCATTGGCTATCACATCATGAAACTTTTCCAATAGTTCTTCCACTTCCTTTGGTCCAATCCTCCTAAGAGGTTGCTACACTTTGGCCTTCTTGGGATTCACATCCTTGGGCTTGATGACTACTGCAAAACATGGCACTTTCTCTTCCTTGAGGTTAGCCAAAAACTCTTTTTCACCTACCAACATAACTGAACTAGAAATGACCTTCTCCTTGTAATCATCAATCAAAGGAGTCATTGTAAACTTTTCACCATTTTTGAACAAATGAATCACATTTTGCTTACCATCTTGTTGGGCACTTGTGTCATGTTGCCAAGGCCTTCCAAGAAGAAGGTGGCATGCATCCATATCCACTATCTCACAAAGAACCTTATCATGATATTCACCTATCTTGAATTCAACCCAACATTGCTCTTTCACCACAATTTGTTGTTCCTTGGTTAGCCAAAAGACTCTATAGGGGTTAGGATGAGGCATTCTTTCCAATCCTAACTTAGTCACCATTTCATTAGAAGCCAAATTTTCAGAAGAACCTGAATCTACTATTACCTTGCAAACTTTTCCTTTCACCTTGCAAGTGGTTCTGAACAAGTTGTTTCTTTGGGGCTATTCCTTGGTGGCTGGCATGATGAGGGATCTATCAAACATGATGTATTCTCCACTCTCAGGTGCTACAGACTTGGAAGAGGCTATTTGGTATGTTGTGGTGCTTTGACAGTCCTCTTCTTGAAGGAGTTGCACTTTTCTATCTTTCTAATTTGCAGCAGTGTTTCCAATCTTCTCCGGGCATCTAAAGGACTGATGTCCAATCTGATTACAAGAGAAACACCTTCCAGTAAACACATTGGGACCTCTGCCCCCACTTCTCCCTCTGCCATTTCCTCTCCCTCTAAACTGACCCTTATCAGCACTACTTTTATCAGCCTGCCCTTGGCTGCCTTCTTGTGATCCGCCACCTTGGAGTCTAGAGAAATTATCTCTGTTTTGAAATCTGCCTCTGCCCCTAAAGTTTAGATTTCCTCTGCCTCTGTTGCTGCTATTAAAATCCCCTTTTCTTCTCTGCTTATCCTCAATCCTCAGTGCCATTTGAAAGCACTTATGGACTGTCTCCGGGTTAAAGAGAGTTAATTCATCTTGAATGGAGAACTTGAGGCCATTAAGATATCTTGCAAGCTTCTGTTTTTCATTCTCAGGCATCTTGCCTTTCAATGTCATCTTGTGAAACTCCTCTGTGTAGGTGCTCACGTCCATGTCCTTCTATTTCAAGTTATGTAACTTCTTGTGCAAGTTGACTTCATAGTCTTTAGGGACAAATTGCTTCTTGATTTCAAGTACCATCTTCCTCCATGTAGAGATAGGGTTTCTATCATCTTCTATCCTCTCATTTTGAACGAAATTCCACCAACTTAAGGCTGGCCCTTTCATTCTTGACTTGGCAATCCTCACTTTCTGATTTTCTGCCACTTCTTCACATTCAAAATAGTTCTCCATTGCCTCTATCCAATCAAGGCACTCCTCTGGATTCATCTTACCAGGAAACATAGGTAATTCTACCTTAGTGTCCTTCCTACTCAACTTTCCAAGTGCATCTAGGAATTGTCTCTCTGACATGCCTCCTTGTGACTCTTCCATTAGCACTTCTTTTTCTTCATCTGAATCTAAGATGACCTTTGGCTTCTTCTTCTTGTCCTTGTCTTTCTTCAACTTCTCTATCTCAGCCTCCATCGTTTTGTTCTTGGCTGCTTGCTCTCTCACTATCTTTGCCAACTCGACATTGGTCACTCTTGAAGGGACTTCCTCCTCTTTTTCTTTATCTCCCATCTCTTTGATGGCTCTGATACCACCTGATGTAGAGTGGCACAAGGGAAGCAACACACAAGGGTTTACTCTATTGTCCTTTGCCCACTCACCCACTTCAACTAGCCTTCAACCTCCCAACCAACCAAAGGCACATTCAAGGCATATGAAGGATTTGTTGTCCATACTATTGTCCAACCCCTAAGGCTTCTCCAACACCTTAAGACAGATCAGCAAACACCTTACCAACACTTGGTTTGATCACCAACTTCATTCAACTCTCTAACCTTGACTAAGTCTAGTGAGGCTACTAGCCCTCCAAATCTAATTTTCTCCACACAACTTGAAAAAACCCTAAATGACCAGGCAAGTAAATGATGGATTTGAATACCCTTTAAGGGGTCCTAACAAACTTCCAATCCTCCAGGTCCAACTCTACTCCAGCAACTTAGAACACCCACTAGGTCTCTAGGCCTAATTGATCACTTTAGAGCTAGGTTACAAAGCAAGTGGTCTAATTTGGGGTCATAGATCAGGGACAGGAGTTTGGATTACCTCTACCACACCCAAACAACTCAAAACCAACATTCATTCACTCACCTTATCAGAGTTTTGTCATTTACATCACCCAATTGCATAATTTCAGTCAAATACATAGAGATATTTGACCTAGGGCATCACCTTAAAAATAGAAGACTACCTTTCCTAGCAAAAAGATTTTGGAATCAAGTAGTATACACCCCTATCCTGCATTTCACCGAGTGGCATGAAATTTCATCAGTGGGAATGCATTCTAGGGCCAAATTTGTGGGACAGCCCTAGAAAACAGGGTTTCTAGACCAGTTTTGAAAGAAAAATCAATAACTTTTGACTCCGACCACTTCAAGACCTCAAACTAGTTGCATTCGAACCCAGACTCACTCTAGTTTCAGAAAAAGTACATTAGACCAAGAGTTCAGTCCGTACAGTCCATACAGAAACACGTTTTCTTTCAAAAATAGTCAAATTCTTGATTTTTGTGCCCAAAATTTCATACAAAATCTCCTCCTCCATTCTGGGGTGAGAGGACAGCAATATAACTAGACCCAAGTTGGTTTTCAACTGTCAAAACAGATTCAACTTCCAAAAATGGGTTGCAATCGACCAAATGTGTCATTTGACAACATTGACAACATTGGTCACTATGACATTTTGCAATAACACAAAGAGGTCGATTGGTTCAACTTGTCCAATGGAACCTAACCAACCACCATTCCCTTTAAAACATGCCAAAACACAAAAAATTCCAATTAGACTCAAAACAAACAAAAAACCAACATTAGACCTACTAGGCCTAAGTGGCATAACTAGGGTCCAAATGGACTAAGAAGGATTTGAGGTTTATATAGTCACCCCAAACCTCTTGACCATACAAAATGGACCAAACAACAATGGCTAAAAGCCTTATTACCAAACACATTGAACAAAAACCATAACTTCTCAAAATGCATCAAAATGCTGTTAGAAATCAAAATGCTGCTCTTGGGTGCCCTGCACCATAAGGCACTCTGCTCATGTCTTCCATCTTTGATGGGGATGTAGGACATTGTGAAATAGAGAGCTTCATTCCCAATGTAACAAGAACACAAAGTGGTTTACAATCCTACATGTTAAACCTTTGCAAAACTGAACAAACATACTTACTCTGGCCAAGCCATAACTTTCTGTTCTCACGATCTCTTCTGATCTCCATCCCAAGTATGTGTTTTGCTACACCAAGATCTTTCATTTCAAATTTTGCAGAGAGCTGAGATTTCAATTCTACAATCAAACCTTTGCTTTTCCCAATAAACAATATGTCATCAACATATAAAGAAATTACTAGGAAATGATCACCATCAAATTTAAAATATACACAGTGATCAGATTTCAACCGCACAAATCCCAAACTCAACGCATAAGTATCAAATTTCTGGTACCACATCCTAGGACTTTATTTAAGGCCATACAGAGATTTCTTTAACTTATAAACCAACTTGCTTTTAGCTTTTACCACGTAGTGCTCTGGCTATGTCATATAGATTTCTACCTCCAAATCACCATGAAGGAAAATAGTTTTCACATCCATTTGTTCGACCTCTAGGTCATAAGCTGCTGCAATAGATAATAAAAAAATGAATGGATGTCATTTTAGCAACAGGAGAAAAAATCTCACCATAATCAATACCCTCAACCTGAGAGTATCCCTTTGCAACCAACCATGTCTTATAATTTTCAACATTTCCATTTGACCAATCTTTTTCTTAAAGACCCATTTACATCCAACAAGTTTACGTCCTTCAGACAGAGGTACAAGGTCCCATGTATCATTTCTTTCAAGGGCTGCCATCTGTTCATCCATGGCAACTTTCTAGGACTCTGCATCATTCATGCCCAAAGCCTCTTGCACAGATCTCGGTTCATCAATGTTAGTATTCAAAGCAAATATACACTTCCAATCATCAGGTGAATATCCATACCTTTCAGGTGGTTGCCTTTGCCTTGTAGACCTTCGAACAACATGAGGTGGAGGTTCTTCCACTTCTTACTCCTCTTCACCTTCTTCTGAAGATTCAGAGCTTGATGAGCTCTCCTCAACTTCTTGTCTATCTTGGGGCCTCGATTCATCTTCCTCAGGCATAGAAGGAAGTTGAATCACATCTTTTTTCTGTTCAATTTCTTTATGTTATTCTGGCTGAAAAATAACATGAGAAGATTTAGTCTCTCTAAAAACAACACTTCTGGAATAAATTACCTTATGTGCAATAGGATCCCAAAGCTTGTATCCTTTCACACCATAGCCATAGTCGATGAAGATACATTTGATAGCCTTAGAATCCAACTTTGTTCTCTTCTTCTTAGGTACATGTGCATATGCCTCACAACCAAAAACTCTCAGATGTCTAAGTGAAGGTTTTTTCCCCGACCACGCCTCCATCAACGTTTTATCAACAAGCACTGATGTAGGAGATCTATTTATCAAATAACAAGCAGTGGCTACAGATTTAGCCTAAAACTTTTATTTTAGACCAGCTTCACTCAATATGCTCCTAGCCTTCTCCATCAATGTTCTATTCATTCTTTCTACAACTCCATTCTGTTGAGGAGAATATGGAGTTGTCTTTTGTCTTTTAATCCTACAATCTGTATAGAATCTGTCAAAATCTGTAGAACAGTACTCATCACCATTGTTAGTCCTCAAACATTTAATTTTCTTTCTAGTCTAAGTTTCAACCATAGCCTTAAACTCCTTAAAATGACTGAAAACTTCAGATTTACTCTTTAAAAATATACCCATGTTCTACTGAAATCATCAATGAAAGTAACATAATCAACTGATTTACCAATAGAAGCAACATCAACAGGAACAAATACACCTGAATGGATTAGATCCAAAATACATGAAGACTTATGAGAAGATGAGTAAAACTGAACACGGTTCTGTTTGCCATAAATACAGTGTTCACAGAAATCAAACTCCAAATTGCAATCATTCAAACCTTCAACAAGGTTCTTATTTTTTAGGGCTTTCAAACCCTTCTCTCCAATGTGGCCAAGTCTCTGGTGCCATAACATGGTCTTCTCTGCAAGCAACTTTGATTCGGTAGACAGAGCACCCTTGGGTACCCAGAAGCCACGACCATCTGTGAAGTAGTTTCTAGCTTAATTTTATCAGAAGTGCTATTGCACTTAACCATGCATGCATCAAGCTGGTACAAGGTACCCAATCTGCTTCCTCTTGCTATCACCATAACACCTCTTACCATTTTAACACCTGCTTTAGAAAATTGTACATGCACACCTGCATCTATTAGCTTGCTAACAGACAATAAATTTCTTGTTAGTCCTGGGATATGCAAGACACCATCAAATCTTCTAACTCTACCATCAAAAAATTTCACGTGAATACTACCATGGTCAACAATGTCAAGGAAATAATTATCACCCAAATACACCTTACCACCATTATAGTTTTCATACTTACTAAACTAGTTTCTATTAGGAGTCATGTGGAAAGATGCACTTGAGTCTCCATGCATTATCACCCACACAAGTGGCCAAGGCTGCAATAAAGGCATCTCCATCTTCTTTTTCAAACTCAGAATCAGAATCTTGCTTCTTCTTCTTCTTTTTCTTCTCTTTACATTCCTTTCGAAAGTGTCTAGATTTGCCATAGTTCCAGCATATTGCCTTGGACTTACCAGGAGATTTTGATCTCCCCTTATTCTTGGACTTGGAACAACCACGCTGCTTCTCATCTTGGCCTCATTCTTTTGGTCTTTCTCGAACACTCAAAGCCTCTCTGGCATTCAGGGAGGCCTTCCTCCTCATCTCTTCAAAGAGTAGAGAACCAACAACATCCTCCATCTTCAGAGTGACTGAAGTGCTCCCAATGGCCATGACTAGGCTGTCCCATGAGTCTGGTAGCGAACATAGCAAATTTTGGCACCTTTCTTCTTCATCCATTTTCACTCCAACTGAGGTCAACTAAGTCACCAACATATTGAATGTTTCCAAATGCTTAGAAATTCATCCACCATCTTCCATTTGTTAGGGTTAAGCGGCAGAAGATATCAATTAAATGCAAATAAAGATTAAACAGAGGAATGAAAAATACATAGAAATAATAACAGTGAGAGACAAGTTTTAATGTGGTTCACCCAAACTTGGGCTACATCCACCAACAGAGAGTCCAATATTATTATCCAATAAATCAAACCGATTACAAACAGCAATCCCTACAACTCAATACCATTGCAAATGCTACAATACAATATCAACCAAAACCCCAACCCTTAGCCACTTTTATCAAGCCTTATGTTGGTTACAAAAATAGGGTTTTTTATGTTGGCTCAAAAAAAAATTTGGGGGTTGCGCCCCTGAACTCCAGCGAGGATACATAACTAGTGTATAGTACTTGCATGATCAGTCGCCACCTACCAACAATCTCCCACTTGGAGACTGATTAGGCTCCACACCAAACAATCTCCTACTTGGAGATTGATCCTGGACGACATCGCTGCACGTGCAGCTCCCACTAGAAATAAGCACCCTAGACTCTGTTGTTCTGATTTTATTGTTTCAGTCTTGAAGACCAACCGAAGCTATAGAGGAGCTCAGCTTCTCCCTTGTCACTACCTTTGTAAACATATCCGCTGAATTTTTATATTTATGTATCTTTTCTAGCCTTAATTGTCTATCATCCAACACCGACCGAATAAAGTGATACTTCAACCGTATGTGTTTGGTCTTTGAATGTAAGACAAAATTCTTTTCAAGATGTATGGCAATATGACTATCTGTATACAAAGAACTATGAGCTTGTTGTTTGCCCAATTCTTCCATGAAAGATTGCAGCCATATCATCTCCTTGCTTGCCTCTGTGGTGGATAAAGCAACCACCTTTTGCAACCGTGAGATCCAACTCACTACTGTCCCACCTACAGTAAAGACATAACCTATAGTACTCTGCCTGGTATCAATATCCCCTGCCAAATCTGAGTCTACATAGCCTGCTAAATCAATATTAGAGCCCCCAAAACATAAATGTGTATTGGATGTACCTCTCAAATATCTGAGAATCTATTTTACTGCATTCCAATGCTCTAATTCGGGATGACTCATATACCTGCTTACGACTCCTACATCATGTGTAATATCTGGTCTCGTGCATACCATGGCATACATTAAACTTCCTACATCTGAAGCATATGGTACCTTGGACATTTTTTCTTCCTCCTCTTGTGTCTTTGGACACATCTCCTTAGTCAATTTCAAATGACTAAGCAAAGGTGTGCAGACAGCTTTTGCATTCTCCATATGGAATCTCTGCAACACCTTTTCAACATAATTAGCCTGAGATAGAGTCAATTTTTTATTCTTCCTATCTCTGCAAATTTTCATACCAAGGATTTGTTTTGTTGCCCCCAAATCCTTCATAGCAAATGACTGTGCTAACTGTTGTTTTAACTCTCTGATGTGATCCATGTTAGACCTAGCTACAAGCATGTCATCAACATATAAACATAAAATAATGTAGTTGTCATTATCCAACCTCTTAAAATAAACACAATGGTCAGAATTACACTGACTGTAGCCTTGCTCAACCATAAAACTATCAAATTTTAAATACCATTGCTGAGGTGCTTGTTTCAATCCATACAAACTCTTCTTCAATCTGCACACTAGTTTCTCCTTACTTTTGACCTCAAATCCTTGGGGTTGTTCCATGTATATCTCCTCCTCCAAATCACCATGGAGAAAGACAGTTTTCACATCTAGTTATTTCAAATGCAAATCTTCAGCAGCCACAATACTTAAAACAATACGAATAGAAGTCATCTTGACAACTGGAGAAAATATCTCATCAAAATCAATGCCCTTTTCCTATGTAAATCCTTTTACAACTAACCTGGCTTTAAATCTTTTCTTACCTCCATCTTTCTCTTTTAGCCCATAAACCCATTTGTTTGGTAAAGCCTTTTTACCTGCAGGTAACTTACATAATTGCCAAGTCTAATTTTTCAGCAAGGAGTCCATTTCTTCTTTCATTTCAAGCTCCCACTGAACCTGTGTATCCACCTGCATAGTTTCATCATACCCTTCCGGTTCACCAACATCTGTTAACAAAATAGAATATAAAGAGGGAGAAAACCTTTCAGGAGGTCTACTTAGCCTTGTTGACCATCTAACATTCACTGGAGTTTGTGGTATTTCTTGTTGCTGTTGCAGAGCATGAGGGACCACTAGAACATCATTATTTGGAGTATCATCTAGCACCACATAATCTTTTTCTTTCTTCTCATGTTGATGCAATTGATCTTTGTACAACACCTTCTCATTGAATATAACATCCCTGCTTCTCACAATTTTCTGATTTTTAAAATCCCAAAGCCTATAACCAAATTCATCAATGCCATATCCAACAAAAGTACATTTTTTTGATTTTACATCCAGCTTGGTTCTATTTTCAGAATCTACATGTGTAAATGCTTCACAACCAAAGGTTTTTCAGAATAGAATAACTCACCTTCTTACCTGTCCATGCTTCCTCTGGAATACCACAACCCAAAGGAACTAAAGGACCTCTATTAATTAAATATATAGCAGTGTTGACAGCCTCTGCCCACATGTTTAAAGGCAGCCCGACATGCAATCTCATGGTCCTTGCACGCTCCATTATTGTCCTATTCATGCGTTCAGCCACTCCTATGGAGTCCCTAGAACCATTTTCTACCTATGGATTCCATTAAAGGAATAATAATCCTCAAACTCTTTGCTGCAATACTCACCACCATTATCAGATTTAAGATATTTTAATCTTTTAGCCGTCTCATTCTCAACCAAACTTCTCTATTTCTTAAATGTTTCAAATATATCATATTTCTACTTAAGGAAATAAATCCATACCTTCCTAGTCGCATCATCTATGAATGTAACATAATACTGAGAGCCACTAAGAGAAGATACCTAAGTCGGTCCCCATACATCTGTATGCACAAGCTCCAACTTTTTATCTTTCTTTTGCTTCTCATCCTTGAGAAAATTGACTCTCTTTTGTTTGCCATACACACAACTTTCACAGAAATCCATATTAATACATTTCAGACCTGGTAAAACTTTCTTAGAATGAAGTACCTTCATACCTTTTTCACTCATATGCCCAAGTTTGTTATGCCACAGTGTTGTCTCAGAACCTGCAACAACTATTTCGGTCTCTTCCTGCGAACCTGCAGCAACTGTTCCTGAACCTGTTTATTTTTTCTCTACAACAGCTAAAGTAGAAGGAACAGTATGACCTGTACAAAGATATAAGGTACGTACTTTCACACATTTTGCTACTATTAAGGCACCTTTTGAAACCTTTTAATTTTTATCAATAAATGTAAAAATGCAACCTTCTTCAACTAGCTGCCCTGCTGAAATTAAATTCCTACTGAGCCTTGGAACGTGCCTTACCTCTTGTAGTAGCCAATGATTCCAATTCTGCAACTTAATCTTGATTCTTCCCTTTCCAACAATCTGATAGGGTTCGTTATCTCCCAAATAAACCAGCCCAAAATCCCCTTGGACATAATCAAGAAAATAACTTCTATGGGGCGTAGCATGAAATGAGGCCCCTGAATCTAAAACCCATGAATCATTAGCATTATCTAGGGAAAGAATCAAAGCATCATCTTCAAATTTATTACTTACCACATTTGCCTCCTTATTTCCTTATTGTTTGTTTCCTTCTTTATTCTTCCGAGACCAGCAATCTTTCTTCAGATGACCTAGTTTCTTGTAGTACCAGCAATCCTTCTGTCCTCTGATTTGGGACCTTTTATCCTTTGATTTTCCTTGTGACTTCCCATGACCTCCAGAACCTTTTCCTCTCTCCTTTGATCTGCCCCTGCTTTCTGCATTCAAAACACTACTTGATGTGGACCCTCCAGAGCTTTTCCATCACATTTCCTTGCTAAGGATAACACCAACAACATCATCAAATTTTAAAGTGTTTGAACCAGAGATAGAGTTACTTACAGCCATTACCAAGCTATTCCAGCTTTCTGGCAAAGAACATAAAACCAAGAGAACCCTCACCTCTTCATCAAATTTCACTTTTACAGAAGTTAACTGATTGACATTTGTATTAAACTCATTTAAATGATTTGTCATAGATCCACCTTCAATCATTTTCAAATTAAACAAACGCTTCATGAGAAATACCTTATTTGAGGCTGAAGGTTTTTCATACAATTTAGCTAAAACTTTCATCAGTTCATCTGTTGTTGTCGCTTCTGTTATATTGAACGCCATAGATGGTGCCAGGCACAACTGAATGGTTTCCAGTGCCTTTCTATCCAGAAGAATCCAATCCTCATCCGTCATTCTTGTCGGTTTCTTGGATACTCCTTCCAATGGCCTCCATAAATCCTTCTGATAGAGGTAATCCTCCATCTACATCTTCCATAACTGATAGTTCTGCCCATTAAATTTATCGACCTTCAATTTACCCTCATCCACCATTGCTCCCACTCAACCGTGAGACTCCCACTCAACCATGAGACCTTCCTGCAGATGATAATTGAACACAACCCGCTCTGATACCACTTGTTAGGGTTAGCTGGCAGAAGATATCAATTAAATGCAAATAAAGATTAAACAAAGGAATGAAAAATACACAGAAATAATAACAGCGAGAGACAAGTTTTAACATGGTTCACCCAAACTCGAGCTACATCCACCAACAAAGAGTCCATTATTATTATCCAGTAAATCAAACTGATTACAACTAGCAATCCCTGCAACTCAATACCGTTGCAAATGCTACAATACAATATCAACCAAAACCCCAACCCTTAGCCGCTTTTATCAAGCCTTATGTCAGTTACAAAATAGGGTTTTTTTATGTCGGCTCAAAAAACTAGTGTACAGTACTTGCATGATCAGTCACCACCTACCAACACCATTCTCAAGGAATACAACTTCTTCCTCAAGAAAATTTTATTTACTAAAGATTTAGCTTGGTATATCTCCCCCAACTTCTTCCAAAGCTTCTTCGAAGTGGATTCTTCATGGACATTTATCAAAATTGAGTCTGCAAGACACAATCTTATGAGACGTTTGGCTTTTCTATCCATTACATCATATTTTGCAGCCAAAGCTAGATCCGTAGGCTTTTGGACATTTTCATCCACCACATCCCATAGATCCCGATCAATCAACAGATCTTCCATCTGCAGCTTCCACATTTCAAAGTTTGTGCCAGAAAATTTTTCAACCTCAATCCTCCCAGATGTGCTTGCCATCTGAAAAAGCCTGCAATAAGATCACAAAGTATCCTCTGCAAAAGCTCCCACTCAAACCTTGATTAACACAAAAAACCCAACAACCCACATCTAAAACCAAAGGTGATCAGGCTTTGATACCACTTGTAAGGAAGTTAAGGTGGTGGAAACAACTTCCTACACCAATCTTGAGGAGAGATATTATGCAAAACTTTTTAAAAACTGATCTAACAGTTATAAAAAATTTAGAAGCACATTTAAAAACATGAAATAAACAATAAAACACAAAACACCAGATATACGTGGGGAAACCCCTTTCGGGTGAAAAACCCCACACTCCAAAAGCCTGCTCAATGTATTTCAAATCTAGTAACAAGATTACATACACTTGCAGAACAAGTTTATTACAAGAGTATCACCAGTAAATAACTTTGAATGAATTCTGATAGCATTCCAGTAGCATAATAATACCTGCAAACTCACACTATCAAACAACTCCTCAAGCCTCCAATTTATAGACTTCTGGCTATACAAGAAACCACCTGTGGTTTTACAAAACAATGTGTGAGGCTTCTCAGCCAAGATTCCAGTCCCAAAATAAGCTCTCACGTCCAAAATGAAATCCCATATTTTTTACCCTTACAGATGTCAAAGAATCTGTCATAATATGCCGAAAAATAGGCCTTCCATCATATACTACCATGTGGGCATCTTTTGACACCTAAAAAACCAATTTTCAAAGCACCGACAATGCGTAACAGCTGTAGGAAAATATTAAATAAAAATAACTATAATGGGAAATGTGCAGCAAGGTTGAGACACCTTGTTTCCCAACACCCTTAACCTTTTGATATCATCTAAATGGAGCTCTCTCAAGGACACCTGGTTTGTGATGTGACAAGGCAACTCTTGCAGTTGATCGCACTTGGAAAGGTTCAAATACTCAAGCTTTGTCATTTTTTCTAGAATGTCTGACTCTAAAGTGAGTTTAGAACATCACTGTAAGTTGAGGTATTGCAGGAGTGTGATCTCCTTAAATGAGATTGGCAAACTCCTCAATTTCTCGCAATCGGACAAATTGAATGCTTGAGGTTTCTCAAATGGCCAAAATTGCTGGGTGGTAATGATAGCTCTCGACACCCAGATAACTCCAGGTGCTCTAACGATTGGAGAAGGCAAAATTCTTGGGGCAGACTCCTCAGCTTGTTCCACAAGTTGTTATTGAAGATTATTTTTTTCAAATCCCTGAGATATCCTATTGACTTTGGAAATCTTTGGAACTTGTAGCATTCAGAAATAACCAATTCTCTTAACTGTACAGGAGCCTACAGCAAATTGTTCTTGAGATGGGAAGAAAGTAGTAGGGTTTTTGATGTGTGTCAGATTATGTGACATTTTATTTCAACTACCTAATTTTTAAGTCAATAAAAAATAAATAATGAAATTCACTTTTAAAAAACAATGGAGTTGATTCCTAATAAAACATCACATTAAAAAACATATATTCATATCAATATTGAAATAAAACTTTCAAACAATTTTAAAAGAAGATACTTACATCACTGTCTCTCTCCCACAGTTCTTCTAAGTGATGTTCTGAAAACTATTTTTCATATAATTCTAAAACCCTCAAGTTTTTCAATGAACCTAGTGACCCAAGATTGTTTTGCTCAATGTCAAACCAGCGAAGCCATACCAGCTCTTTAGATATATCACCAATTACTTGATTATAATAATCTCCTCTAGCCTAAAATTTTTTTAATCCAAGTGAAGAGGGTGCGAGACTACGAGATCCTCTGTTTGTGTTAACTATGAACTTCATGCCCTGGGAACATAGAGAAAACTCCTCCACCTGGGAACAATAAAAAACTCCTCAAACATGTGTGTGCATCCAGTTGTTGTGGCCATTATTCCTCGAATGCCAATTCTCTTTTAAATAGAGAAAACAATGAAACCAATAAATTATTGAAACATTAAACTTACTGGAGACAAGAATAAAGCAAATAGAACTAGATAAAGAAGGTTGCCATGCCATTGTTTAGTTAAACAATCAAAATATTAGACTCACCTGTGTTTCATTATGAACTTTAATAAGCTGTCCGGGAAACCAAAGATGGTGGGGTGACCGTTGATTTGCAATTTCTCTTCCCAAATCTCTTAAGTGGTCATGCATTCTTATGCAGTCACTTTTATCAAGTTCAACTAGACATTTATTTAGAAGTCATTCCCAACTGTGCAGACCACTCCACCCTGATCCGTCCCAAACTGCAATTGCCAAAGATTTCTTCTCTCCAATGAAGAAACAAATAGTATCTAAGAATATCTCCTTCTCTTCATCATCTAGGGCATTATAGCTTATTTTCAGCCTTTGGTTGATATCTTCGGGCAGTATTCTAGAGATCTTGTCTAATTGAGTTTTCCAGCAATCTATGTCAAAGTTCCCATAAAGCTGTCCTCCAAGGACTTTGAGAGACATTGGTAACCCATTACAAGATTTTAGGAATTTTTCAACAAGCTCATCAAATCCATGTGTTGGACAGGGTTGTAAGAAAGCATGCCAACAAAAAAGTTGTTTAGCATGAAATGGATGCAATGGTCTCATTTTATATATAGAAGAGATGCCCCAAGATCTAAGGACTTCAAATTCGCGGGTAGTGACCACAATTAAAGTCCTTGATCTTACCAAACCTCCCAATCCTAGGCTATCCTTATCAAGCAATAGTGTATTCAGTTGGTCAACATGGTCCACATCATCCAGAACAACGAATGTCCAAACTTATCTCAACTTGCTTGCAAGAATTGCCTTCCCATCTTCTATACTGTCAATTGCTTGTACTGTCCCCTTCTAGTAAGGCAAAATTTATCTTAACCTTGCACACAATTTCAACTTTAATTTATTGATTGCTGCTGAGTGATTTAACTCCTTTATAATGGCATAATTATTTGAGATGCTTATTTGTTGTTGGTTCGATCTATATGCAATTATATGAATGATGAATGGTGCATTGCTTTCTTATGATTCTCTGCTGTTAGTATTCTTGCTGATATATGTATTGAATATGATGAATGGTACGATGCTGCTATACTACTCTCTGCTGATATGCATATTAAATCAGATATATTGTTATATGTTTCTGTGTTCGATTCCTGATATATTCTTAATACTCCACATTCCCTCTTGTATGTTGTCAATGAAGATATGAAATGTTCGATGCCCTCCTTATTCATAATTCAAACTTCATTATATAATATCATTCCAATGAGTATTGTTGGTGATAGGACCATTCAACCTATGACTGATTATATTTATTTGCTTGCTGAGAAGGTTCACTGAGTTTATTTCATGTGTAGTGATCATTCGATGCTGTCTACTGTGATTGAGTGCATACTGCAGATTTATGAATTAAAGTTGATGACTGAGTGAATGTGTATTAAACTCGTTTCTTCCTTGATTTCTTTAATGGATAGCATTTGAATTGTATTCCCTGTGATAGATTGTTGATAGTATAATTTGTTGATATAGTTTCGTTGCTGAGATGATCTCTATGTTCTTCCCATGTATTTCCTATTTTTATTCCTTCCTTCCTCTCTGCTCAAATACCTATGTATTTCCTTATATTTTTACCAAAAGATGTGATCACTCATAAGACACACACCTTTTCATTATTGTTTTTCTTTATTAAGAATAATTGCTACATTAATAATATTTTGCTTGGATGGTTGCACTCTTAAAAAAGGATAATCACTGCCTTAATACTCTCATATTCACCCATCGCTGATATATCCAATCTTAATCGCTGCAATATATCCTTAATCGTTACTTTTTTCTTGCTAATTATTTATATACTACTAATTACTGATTACTTTATAAATCACTGCTGACTTTTTAATAAATTTGTATTCTTCTTAAATTACTTTAAAGTCAGCTTTTGCTTTATTCAATCGGTATTCTTAGAATGGTAAATATATTTATATGATAATAATAATAATATCTAATTTATTAATAATCATTAATTTATAACATTAATACATATTTATTATATTGCAATAATAATATGCATTTATATTTATAATATATTATATTAAAATATCCATATAATAATATTATTTATTAAATAATGTATAAATATAATGATATCTATTATTCAAATTGATATTTTATAAAAGCAGTTTCATCGTCTTTTAACATGATGTTTAAATCTTTAATTTAAACAATGCCTTAAAATATGGGGACATGACATTGCTACATCTTTAAAACCAAGGTCCTGTAGGAGTTTTTTCTATTTGTAATGCAACAAATTTTTGCTAGCAGCATCTCTAACGTCTAATGGGTATGTGCAGGATCATGATGGGCCAAACTATACCTCTAAGTGGCAATGAAAATACAAAAAATCAAACTTTATCAAGTTCATGTGAAATTTTGAATGGATTATCTATACAATTTGAAAAAGATGTAAGAATGAAATTTGTAGAGAATTGAATCTAGTTTATCGGCTACTATTTTTTTTAAAACAAAAACTAAATTTACTTAGTGAAAATTGAATATTTCAATGAACAGCTATTAAATTTTTCAGAAAAAAATAAAAAGTGGGTGTGTGTCCAGCCAACCTAACTATGAGTAAAAATATATATATTTTTTTTAAACTTTCAAAATAAGTAGAGGACTCATGTCCGAATGTGATGCATATTTATTTGAAATTTTTTTCTAATAAAATAATTAGTTATGATTTTTTTACTGTGACTTTTTTTTTTAAATAAAAAGTAATTTTCCAGCCAACCTAACTCGATAAAAAAAATCAAAATTCAAATTTTTTTTTAACCTATAGCCAGAAAAGCATAGAGTGTGACGCAGGTTTTGGATCTCAAAAAGGTGAAATGGTTTGAAAGTTATGGATGTTTTTCAATCAGTGTGTCCATCAGGATTTCAGAGACATGGTATATTGAAAATTATTAATAATTATTTAATAAAATGATAACCAAATAAATCTTATATTTTTAGAAAGCTAACAATTTTTTCTATAAACCCTTTTCGTTTTATCAATTTTGCATAAAAAAAGTCGTCAGCACGAAGGGTGAAGTTCGAAGAAGAGACTGAAACATTAAAACACGTTACAATCCATAAAAAGTCAACAATCAAAATGGATATCTGTCTTGCTTTGTACCAAAGCAAGACGGATATCCATTTTGCTTCGGTGAAAGCAACTAGAAACGGATATCCGTTCTAAAAACGGATATCCATTCTGAAAACGGATATCCGTTCTAGAAACGGATATCTGTTTTCAGAACGGATATCCGTTTTGTTGATTTAACAAAAAAATTTTGCCATTGGTTTTGGATGAAGAGAACCAACATATTTTGTACCATTGGTATTTTTTCACCGAAGATACAATCCATGGGTATATCGTTTATGTATGCGTGGACATTTCGTGTATATCCTGCTATCGTTTATCGTGGTTGTAAATGGTGAATGTACATGTCAAAGGATACAAAGGTTGACCGGCCATATCGGGAAAATTGGGAAAAGATACGTTAGTTGACCTGTGATAACAAGTCATGTTATGTATAGGCTAAATTGAAGACATCGAACTGACAATAGTTATCAGAGAGACAAAGTTCCATTGAGCCGACAACATTGATCTCACAGATCAAGTCATATTGTGGTGACAATCATTAAGTGTCACTGATGGGTTATTTATCGGCACATCGGAAGAACAGTTGAGAACTACACTGATGAGAGGGAGTCACACCAACAGAAGGAACATCGGAAAGAGATGGACTCTCAAAGGCGAGAAGAAAAGTGTCACCAATAGAGGCGGTCTGGCCGATGGCGTAGTTCGGTGTTTATTCTTTCGGTGTGAGATACGATATCGGAAATCGAAGAGAATGTCTGACCGATGTAGAAGTCTTACCGATGACTAATGGATGGTAAACACATCGGGGAGAGTTATAACGTCGGAATGCAAGTAAAAAGTCTCACCGAGGGTATTGGTCTTACCGATAGACAAGGGTGGCGAATCTCACATCGGAGTAAGTGTGTATATATCCTGCAATCATCTTATTCCATGAGACCACATTTCTTTGAGGCATTTTTTCAAACAGTTCATGTGTCTTGTCTATGCTTCCACACTTTCCGTACATGTCTACCAGAGCATTTCCAACTAGAATATCTACAAAAATCCCACTTCCATTATGCTTTGATGAATGTCCATACCCTATTCCAAAGCTCCCATTTTGGTAGAGGTAGAGGGGATGCTGACAAAGGTTGCAGAATCTAGCTTTACACTTGCCAATTGCATTTGCTTGAAAATTTCTAAAGCCTTTTCAAGAAACCCGTTTATGCATATCCTACAATAATAGTAGTCGAGGAGACCACATTTCTCCAACTAGACTTCTACCAATTCAGAAAATGTGTGCTTCTGGACCAGTGTTTGGTACAAGAAACATACCAATAGAGTGGTTGATGTGGAGGAAATTCCACAGTTCACCTTAAATGGCGCTGTCGGCCTGTATCGGCCAAACCCTTTCGACGTTCCCCCGAAAAAACCCCTATCCGTTACCAATTTGATAGGGAGCGCGCTGCGGAAACATAAATGTCTTGCCGATAGTAAAGAAAGAGTGTATTTCGGTCTCGTTTGGACCTTGGGAAGGATATTTTAAAAGCTATTTGAGCAATTGCTGGGTTAATGGGTATTTTACACTTTGTTTGTAAGCTTTTGATGTGTTGCGCTGCATCACTTGTCTACAACATACAAAGTTTACCTTTCTCACCCATACCTTCAGTATATAAAGGACATTAATAGGGAATTTGTAATTTCCACTCAGTCAGTGCAATCTAGGAGAGGATAGATTGTCTAAAGTTGTGATCTACTTCCATTTACACTTGCCATAACTACAAATGCTTAGTGTTTATTCTCAACCCCGGTATATGAATAAAATGTGACCTATTGTTCTAATAGGCCTATAGGGACAAAGAGGTGATAAAGCCTTTAATTTTAAACATGACATGGTTTTGATAACTTCCCATATTGGTAAGGTCCTGGATGACAATCCTTTGATGCACCTAATTATAATAGGTGTTATGATAGTCCTTGGTATCTTTTCATTTCTTTCTTGAATGGCCTGCAAATAAGACATAAGACATATTAGATCCTTCATAAATAAGAATTCTCATACATTACATTTAAACTTAAACTCCCTAAACATCCATCAATCCATCCATTAATATCAAAATGCCATGAATGTCCTATGATCAACCATTCTAATTCCTAGGATAGTCATATATTGCAATTTTGCTTCTCTATACTAAAATAGCCCAAGGAATATCTAACCTCAAATTTGTATTTTAACAATCTAATGTCTTTACGAATAACATTGAGTCTTCTTTTGGGACAACATTTTTGCCTTTAGAAGCTCCTCATTTGATGATAGCCTAAAATCAAATAATGGCTTATATCCAGAGCTTTATTAAGTTGATACCTAGGTGGATTAGTGTGTAAACATTGAAATTAGATGGTAATTCACAAGTTTATTGAATAATACAATGAATCCCTAGTATAGAATCCAAATGTACATAATAAACCGGATATCTATTTTGTAGTAGGCATATGGACGTTGCAAGTGTCCATTGCAAAGAATTGGGTTTTCCAAAACGGATATCTGTTTTGGAAAAGCAAAAAAAAGACAAAAGGAATATTTCTGGGCCCGACTTCCGCAACCAGAGACCCTCTGCTGTCGAAATACTCGTGATTTCTGGCTATGACAGTGAAAGGAATATTTTTATGCACTTTTGGAGACACAATTTTCTTGTTACAATCATAAGGGTGATATTTTTGTTCCCCTAATGGGGAGCAACAGTCGTCGTAAAGCAAAAAGGAGGAGGAAAGTTACATTGGAGGAAATTGAAACAATTAGGAAAAAAGATAGGGAAAGGAAGAGGATTGGAAGGGTGGGTTTGGCGGATGCTCATCAAGGTGAATCTTCTTCTTTACCATCTAATGACATGCAATTTGAAGATGTTAATTTTGATTATAATGAAATGTTAGATAAGAATGAAATTCACCATGATATTGCAAATGAAAATATTGAAAAATGTTATGAAACACCTATTCATAATAGCAATACCATGGACAAAGAAGAAGAAGAAAAACGAAGACGTGCACTTGAAGAAAGTGGATATGAACATCATGATATTGAAATTGCACTCCATAATCCATTTGTTGATAAAATTGATGAGGTTGAAAACATGGATGAAACAAGAACAATCAATGTATCTCCAAATTTCATAAGAAGAGAGGACATTTGTCAAGAAGAGAATAACCGTGATGAAATTGGAAAACACCCAAAAACCCCAAAATGGTTACTTGAAATTGATGAGAACATAATGGAAAAACTTGAAGGCAAGAGGTCATCACGAACGGTTCGGTTGTGGGCTACAAAACTCTTCAATGAATACTTTGAGAAGAAAACATTAACTGAACAATGCCAACTTTTTGTGCAATTATTAAAGATGTACAAAATGAGACCTTTACTAAAGAAATTAAAGATTCGGTTAAACAAAGTGTCCGATCGGAATAAAATTATTGTAAGAAGCCTTTTCAATGCACCCAATTCTATTGGAAAGACTAGCAAGGAGAAAGATAAAAGAGCTGCCCGTAGAGTAATAACAACCTCAATAGTAAGCAAACAATTAAGAAATGCTCGATTAATGAGGCAAACTTGTGTTGACTTAAGATTGAATCGTAAAACATTGTCAAAAGCACTAGCATTAAGATCAAGGCTAGATAGTCCTATTGCCAATGATACTTGGGCTTTCAGTGGTAGGCTTCCACGAGTTGACAAGAAGCTAATTGATAGCACAAAGGAAGAAATTGAACGATTTTGGCACACTAACTCTAGGGTATCACCGAATGCAAAAGATGTTGTAAAGTTAAGAATTGGTGATAAAGACCGTACACCACATCCTAAACATTACTTGGAATGTAGCCAAACAACATTGTACAAACAATATTGTGAAACTCACCCAGGTATGACAATCTCACAAAGAGCATTTGAATCTCTTAAGCCATTTTATTGTGTTCCTCTTAAAGTTTGTAATACATGTTGTTGCAAATACCATGTAGAATTTTCTATGTACCATGAATTATTATGCAATATTCGTTCTACTTTGCACACTAACGAAATGTTATAGGAGTGTGGTGCAATTCAACTACCAAAGTCATCTAGGGACTTATTGGATTTATTTCTATGTATTAGAGATGATGGTTGCATGTTCTACAAGAATGATTGTTTAAATGAAAAGTGTTTACAATGTGGTGGGTTATCAAAGTTTGTATCATGTTTTCATGAGGGCAACGAGCATGATTTTGGAAAGAGAATGGTTGAGAAAAAGAGATATAAGACAGTGAAATACAATTTGAAAAGTGGAGGTGAAGGTTCTAGATGTGAGTTGATTGTAAGAGAGGTAAGTATTGCTGATTTTATTGATGATTTTAAGAAAAATCTTTTCTACAAGTATGTCAGACATAGCCACAGGTCTCGATGGTTAGATCAATAGTTCAGGATGTGTAAAGACTCTTTCCCGATTGGAACTATTGTCTCTGTAGTTGATTTTGCAGAAAACTATACATTGCAACCCCAAAATGAAGTTCAATCCCAGTACTACAATTCTATTCAGATTGCTATTTTTGTTCACATCACATACAAACATGCCCCCGAGAGTACAGAAGAGAACAGGAAGATTGTCAGAGAATACCATTTTTACATGAGTGATGATCGATCTCATTCAGCAGAATTTGTGCAATATTGTTTTCAACAATTTTATGGGTTCTTGCAAGAAAAAGATATTAGAATAGATCAACATCTCATTTGGTCAGATAATTGCATTGGTCAATTCAAGAATGCTCGTAATTTCTATTGGTTGAGCAAAATGCATGTAGAGAAGGGTATACCTCATATTTAGAATTTTTTTGAAGCCAGGCACGGAAAAGGTGAACATGATGGAGCAGGTGCATGCGTGAAGAGAGCTCTTTTTAAAGAACAACTAAAGATTAGAGGTGGTGCTACATTCAGTGATGCAGATTCCATTGTTAAGTGGTGTAACTATGCATTGTCACAAGGAGTGGCTCTTGATTCTGAAGTGCGCAGGTTCTTTTGGTTGGTTGATGATGGGATAGCGATAGAGAAATTGGAATGTCAGAGAATCAGTGAATCATCAAAGATGCATTCATTTCAAAGCTCAAATGCAAGTACATGGACTATTTGGACACGAGAATTAGCTTGTTTTTGTCAGAGTTGTATTAAATGTAATTGAAACAATTGTGAGTCAAGTGAGTGGCTAGATGCATGGATTCTACAATATTTAGTCCCTTTATATGAAGGTCAATCATCTTCCGTCAATGACATGGAGAGCTCATTTGACTATGAACATCTTTCAAACCTTGTATAGCCAGGTCATGTTTATGCAGTTGTTGCACCACATGGAAATGAAGAGAGGTCAGACTATTGGTTGGCACGATGTGTACAGGGAAAACAAAAGCTAACACAACCTATGACAGATGATGATGGGTTCACATATCCTATAGGATCAGTTGTTATTGCTGGGACTTGGTTACGAACATATATGGTTAAAAAGAATGGCATCCCGGCCTTTGAAGACTTTGAGAAGCATAAAACCATATTGATGTATTCTCACCTAGTTGTAGCAACAAATGTCAAGTTACTAAAGCATCGTGGAAGACCAAAATCAAAAGAACTATGGATAATTAGTAATGTTGATCATGAAGAAATATTGGATACTTTGAAGGTAAGAGATGACCCCTCAGGTACGCTTGACTAGCATTTAAACTTCCAGATGGACAGGTATGACATTTTTTATCTTAACTTGTTCTTGTTTTTTCTATTTTTTAGAATTGTTTTATTAAAAATCTTGTTACTTTAATAACTATAATGCATGCTTTTGACTATACAGGACAGCGAATAAAGTTATTTTAGATGGCATCGTAGATTATTTTGCATGGCATCATAAATTATTTTGTATGGCATCGTAGGTTATTTTGACTATACTCGAGGTATGATTTTTAGTTCTCATTTGTATTTCTTAATACTGCACATTTGTACCTTTTTCTACATAAGGCATTCCATGAGGTGACATGTATTTGATGTCTTTTGCCAAATAGTTCATGTGCCTTGTCTATGCTTTCACATATTACATACATGTGTCACATGGCAATTGCAGCTACAACATCTGACAAAATTCTCATTTCTTTGAGGTATTCCACCAAACAGTTCATGTGCCTTGCCTATGCTTCCTTACTTTGCATTCTTATAAAAGTCCTATAACAGTCATAATTAATCTAGCCTTGATCTTGCCATCATTGTATTTCATGAGATGACAGTCCTATAACAGTCCTATACATGTCTACTAGGATAGTTTTAACTACAACAGTCCTAAAATAGTACTAGAACAGTCCTATAATAAGCGCAGCATTTAATGTAAATATTTATGATATTCATGTTTACTTTTAAATCTGCTTGTTCATGCTTCTCACAGGACGTCACCTCCCCTACCCATCCAGCTTTATAGAAGAAGAGAGATAACAAATGATCAAAAGGGTTCACCAATTGGTGGTAAGTGATTGATTACTTATGTCATGTTATATATTTTGAATATTAAATTCTATATTAATGTGTACGTTGTTTGATTGTATTAATAGGTGGAAATTCAAAAATCTCTATCGAGGAGGTCTAGTCGATGAGCGATGGAAGATGAGTCATTGACTGGTTCACCATCTTCATGGCCTAGCAAGAGCCATAGATTATTTGATAGCAATCCATAGGAGATTTGATTTTGGGACATTTTGTTACATATGTGTATTTGGCTTTGTAAACATACTTTTGTATGTTATCGATGTATATCATTGTATATACCCATATGGTTTTATTTGTACATGCCTATATGGCTTGATATATGCACTATACATTATTTTCATGACATTATGTGCATATATGTATATATAAGATCCTAATTTGGCACAAGTAGGGAGAATGCTTGCACAGGTTATGGAATTTGGTTTTAAACGTTCCAATTGTATTTGCTTCAAAGTTTCTAAAGCCTTTTCAAAAAATCCATTTTGTGCATATCTTGCAATCATTGCATTCCATGAGATAGCATCTCTTTGAGGTGTCATGCCAAACTATTCACATGCCTTGTCTATGCTTCCACACTTTGGATTTACACCCGCCAATTGCATTTTCTTAACATTTCCTTTCAATCTTTATCAAAAATTCCGTTTTGTGCACATATTGCAATCATTGCATTCCTTCATTTACAACACATGATTAAATAAGAAGATGCATATTTACAACACTTAAGACCTTCATGAAATGATACATTGGTTTCTTGATATTCAATCATGCATTGGAGATCTTCAAAGTGTTAATTATGTTTGAAGTGATGAAGAAACTTGTTATTTTGATGTATTTCAACTCCAAACTTCCGCCTAGAAATGAAGGCGCTAATCCTTTATCAAACTAATCTAAAAGTGTGCCTTGGTACTTAGGGCACTAGATTATGATTGATCAACCTAAAATGTGCGCCTAAGGCTAGATAGTGAATAGGAAGGATAAAATGCATCATCAAAGGAGTTTATAGTTATTGAAGGCATCAAATGATGACTTGGGCGCACATCTACCTCTCTACACCATATGTGACTAGTGCCAATTATTGAATAAACAACTTAGAATGACTGCTTACTATTTGAGGTGCTAGTTCATGTTTCTAGAACACCAAAAGTGCGCCTTGATGTTGAGGCGCTAGCTCTTGCTCAAGCAACCTTGAAAGTATGCTTTCACAAGGAGGTTAAAATGTATTATCAAAGGATTAAGTTGAAACAAGGAATCATCATTGAAGACAAGTAAAACATGACTCTGAATGAGGCACACTTTTCATCATCTTAACCTCACAATTGCGCCTTCCATTGGAAGCTCATATTGTGCCTAAAGGAATAGTACTGAGATATCATCCATGTCAATGATTGAGAATGTGTCAACTGGAACAATATTTTTTGTTCTACTCATCGTGGGGTCGAACGGACTGCGCCAACGCGTCGGGGTGGGCGGGTAAATGCTAGTGGAGGTCTCGTTTCGTGCGCCAAGCGTCCCAGTCATTCCGGGCAAGAGGCTACCGACAAAGTCCTTTAAGATCCCTGAGACCAAAAAATTGCCAAACTTTGATGGGGCAGTTCTCAGAATTCGTGAAAGTTGGGAATGTTCTGTTTGGACCTACAGGTGCAGGTGACATCCTTCCACAATAACCTCTCTCGTTTTTGGTCAACTCCATTCCGTTTGACCGTGTTGAAATCAAACGCATTGGTGCAAAATGCTTCAATTTGATGCAGTGGAAAGGTGCTAGGTGCGACATTTTTCATTCCATAGCTCGTGCGATCGAACGGACTGCGCCAACGCGTCGGGGTGGGCGGGTAAATGCTAGTGGAGGTCTCATTTCGTGCGCCAAGCATCCCAGTCATTCCGGGCAAGAGGCTACCGGCAAAGTCCTTTAAGATCCCTGAGACCAAAAAACTACCAAACTTTGACCGGGCAGTTCTCAGAATTCGTGAAAGTTGGGAATGCTCTGTTTGGACCTACAGGTGCACGTGACATCCTTCCACAATAACCTCTCTTGTTTTTGGTCAGCTCCATTCCGTTTGACCGTGTTGAAATCAAACGCATTAGCGCAAAATGCTTCAATTTGATGCAGTGGAAAGGTGCTAGGTGCGACATTTTTCATTCCATAGCTCGTGGGGTCGAACGGACTGCGCCAACGCCTCGGGGTGGGCGGGTAAATGTTAGTGGAGGTCTCATTTCATGCACCAAGCGTCCCAGTCATTCTGGGCAAGAGGCTACCGGCAAAGTCCCTTAAGATCCCTGAGACCAAAAACTGCCAAACTTTGACGGGGCAGTTCTCAGAATTCGTGAAAGTTGGGAATGTTCTGTTTGGACCTACAGGTGCACGTGACATCCTTCCACAATAACCTCTCTCATTTTTGGTCATCTCCATTCCGTTTGACCGTGTTGAAATCAAACGCATTGGCGCAAAATGCTTCAATTTGATGTAGTGGAAAGGTGCTAGGTGCGACATTTTTCATTCCATAGCTCGTGCGGTCGAACGGACTGCGCCAACGCGTCGGGGTGGGCGGATAAATGCTAGGGGAGGTCTCGTTTCGTGCGCCAAGCGTCCCAGTCATTCCGAGCAAGAGGCTACCGGCAAAGTCCCTTAAGATCCCTGAGACCAAAAAACTGCCAAACTTTGACGGGGCAGTTCTCAGAATTCGTGAAAGTTGGGAATGTTCTGTTTGGACCTACAGGTGCACGTGACATCCTTCCACAATAACCTCTCTCAGTTTTGGTCAACTCCATTCCGTTTGACCGTGTTGAAATCAAACGCATTGGCGCAAAATGCTTCAATTTGATGCAGTGGAAAGGTGCTAGGTGCGACATTTTTCATTCCATAGCTCATGCGGTCGAATGGACTACGCCAACGCGTCGGGGTGGCCGGGTAAATGCTAGTGGAGGTTTCATTTCGTGCGCCAAGCATCCCAGTCATTCCGGGCAAGAGGCTACCGGCAAAGTCCTTTAAGATCCCTGAGACAAAAAAATTGCCAAACTTTGACCGGGTAGTTCTCGAAATTCGTGAAATTTGGGAATGTTCTGTTTGGACCTACAGGTGCACGTGACATCCTTCCACAATAACCTCTCTCGTTTTTGGTCAACTCCATTCCGTTTGACCGTGTTGAAATCAAACGCATTGGCGCAAAATGCTTCAATTTGATGTAGTGGAAAGGTGCTAGGTGCGACATTTTTCATTCCATAGCTTGTGTGGTCGAACGGACTGTGCCAATGCGTCGGGGTGGGCGGGTAAATGATAGGGGAGGTCTCGTTTCGTGCGCCAAGCGTCCCAGTCATTCCGGGCAAGAGGCTATCGGCAAAGTCCCTTAAGATCCCTGAGACCAAAAAACTGCCAAACTTTGACGGGGCAGTTCTCGGAATTCGTGAAAGTTGGGAATGTTCTGTTTGGACCTATAGGTGCACGTGACATCCCTCCACAATAACTTCTCTCAGTTTTGGTCAATTCCATTCCGTTTGACCGTGTTGAAATCAAACGCATTGGCGCAAAATGCTTCAATTTGATGCAGTGGAAAGGTGCTAGGTGCGACATTTTTCATTCCATAGCTCGTGCAGTCGAACAGACTGTGCCAACACGTCGGGGTGGGCGGGTAAATGCTAGGGGAGGTCTCGTTTCGTGCGCCAAGCATCCCAGTCATTCCGGGTAAGAGGCTACCGGCAAAGTCCCTTAAGATCCTTGAGACCAAAAAACTGCCAAACTTTGATGGGGCAGTTCTCAGAATTCGTCAAAGTTGGGAATGTTCTGTTTGGACCTACAGGTGCACATGACATCCTTCCACAATAACCTCTCTCATTTTTGGTCAACTCCATTCCGTTTGACCGTGTTGAAATCAAACGCATTGGCGCAAAATGCTTCAATTTGATGCAGTGGAAAGGTGCTAGGTGCGACATTTTTCATTCCATAGCTCGTGCGGTCGAACGGACTGCGCCAACGCGTCGGGGTGGGCGGGTAAATACTAGTGCAGGTCTCGTTTCGTGCGCCAAGCATCCCAGTCGTAACGAGCTGTAACCTACCGGCAAAGTCAAAAGTTGCTAGGATTGAAATTTTGCATTCCATAGGTCCTGGGGCCGAACGGTTTGCGCCAACACGTCGGGGTGGGCAAGTAAATGCTAGGGGAGGTCTCGTTTTGTGTGCAAAGCATCCTAGTCGTTCAGAGCTGTAAGCTACCGGCAAAGTCAAAAGTTGCTAGGATTGAAATTTTGCATTCCACAGGTCCTGGGGCCGAACGGTTTGCGCCAACGCATCGGGGTGGACGGGTAAATGCTAGTGGAGGTCTTGTTTCATCGTCCCAGTCGTTCCGAGCTGTAAGCTACCGGTAAAGTCAAAAGTTGCTAGGATTGAAATTTTGCATTCCACAGGTCCTGGGGCCGAACGGTTTGCGCCAACACGTCGGGGTGGGCGAGTAAATGCTAAGGGAGGTCTCGTTTTGTGTGCAAAGCAACTTTTGACTTTGCCGGTAGCTTACAGCTCGAAACAACTGGGACGCTTGGCGCACGAAACAAGACCTCCACTAGCATTTACCCGCCCACCCCGACGCGTTGGCGCAGTCCGTTCGACCCCATGAGCTATGGAATGAAAAATATCGCACCTAGCACCTTTTCACTACATCAAATTGAAGCATTTTGCGCTAATGCGTTTGATTTCAACATGGTCAAACAGAATGGAGTTGACCAAAAATGAGAGAGGTTATTGTGGAAGGATGCCATGTGCACCTGTAGGTCCAAACAGAGCATTCCCAACTGTCACGAATTCCGAGAACTGCCCGGTCAAAGTTTGGCAGTTTTTTGGTCTCAGGGATCTTAAGGGACTTTGCCGGTAGCCTCTTGCCCGGAATGACTGGGACGCTTGGCGCACGAAACAAGACCTCCCCTAGCATTTACCCCCCCACCCCGATGCGTTGGCGCAGTCTGTTCGACCCCACGAGCTATGGAATGAAAAATGTCGCACCTAGCACCTTTCCACTACATCAAATTGAAGCATTTTGCGCCAATGCGTTTGATTTCAACACGGTCAAACGGAATGGAGTTGACCAAAAATGAGAGAGGTTATTGTGGAAGGATGTCACGTTCACCTGTAGGTCCAAACAGAACATTCCCAAATTTCATGAATTCTGAGAACTGCCCCGTCAAAGTTTGGCAATTTTTTGGTCTCAGGGATCTTAAGGGACTTTGCCGGTAGCCTCTTGCCCGGAATGACTGGGACGCTTGGCGCACGAAAAGAGACCTCCACTAGCATTTACCCGACCACCCCGACGCGTTGGCGCAGTCCGTTCAACCGCACGAGCTATGGAATGAAAAATGTCGCACCTAGCACCTTTCCACTGCATCAAATTGAAGCATTTTGCGCCAATGCGTTTGATTTCAACATGGTCAAACGGAATGGAGTTGACCAAAAATGAGAGAGGTTATTGTGGAAGGATGTCACGTGCACCTGTACGTCCAAACAGAACATTCCCAACTTTCATGAATTTCGAGAACTGCCCCGTCAAAGTTTGGCAATTTTTTGGTCTCAGGGATCTTAAGGGACTTTGCCGGTAGCCTCTTGCCCGAAATGACTGGGATGCTTGGCGCACAAAACGAGACCTCCACTAGCATTTACCCACCCACCCCGACGCGTTGGCGCAGTCCGTTCGACCGCACGAGCTATGGAATGAAAAATGTCGCACCTAGCACCTTTCCACTGCATCAAATTGAAGCATTTTACGCCAATGCGTTTGATTTCAACACGGTCAAACGGAATGGAGTTGACCAAAAACGAGAGAGGTTATTGTGGAAGGATGTCACGTGCACTTGTAGCTCCAAACAGAACATTCCCAAATTTCACGAATTCCGAGAACTGCTCGGTCAAAGTTTGGCAGTTTTTTGGTCTCAGGGATCTTAAGGGACTTTGCCGGTAGCCTCTTGCCCGGAATGACTGGGACGCTTGGCGCATGAAACGAGACCTCCCCTAGTATTTACCCCCCCACCCTGACGCATTGGCGCAGTCCGTTCGTCCCCACGAGCTATGGAATGAAAAATGTCGCACCTAGCACCTTTCCACTACATCAAATTGAAGCATTTTGCGCCAATGCATTTGATTTCAACACGGTCAAACAGAATGGAGTTGGCCAAAAATGAGAGAGGTTATTGTGGAAGGATGTCACGTGCACCTGTAGGTCCAAACAGAACATTCCCAACCTTCACGAATTCCAAGAACTGTCCCGTCAAAGTTTGGCAGTTTTTTGGTCTCAGGGATCTTAAGGGACTTTGCTGGTAGCCTCTTGCCTGAAATGACTGGGACGCTTGGTGCACGAAACAAAACCTCCCCTAGCATTTACCCCCCCACCCCGACGCGTTGGCGCAGTCCGTTCGACCCCACGAGCTATGGAATGAAAAATGTCGCACCTAGCACCTTTCCACTACATCAAATTGAAGCATTTTGCGCCAATGTGTTTGATTTCAACATGGTCAAACGGAATGGAGTTGACCAAAAATGAGAGAGGTTATTGTGGAAGGATGCCACGTGCACCTGTAGGTCCAAACAGAGCATAAATTACTGTCACGAATTCTGAGAACTGCCCGGTCAAAGTTTGGCAGTTTTTTGGTCTCAGGGATTTGTAAAATATTTTTCATCGCGGGCTCCATGCTCCAATTTTTAAAAATTTTTCCCACTCGAGCCTTTTCTTTAAAAGGTGATAAAATCTTTTTAAAAACAAAAACCACCGAACTTGACCGTTTGCCTTGATTTAGACTTTGCCACCCGATGAAGAAAGATGGGGCCAGTGGTCACAATGTATAATAACCCTTTGGCCGGTCAACATAAGTGAAATGACCTTAAATCTTAGAAATTGAACAACCTTTCTTTAACCAAAACTTGAAGAGTGAGTAACCAGTGACAATCAAGGTAGGAGAACAGAGATCTGACAATAGCTCAAAACATCCTCAACTGTGAAACAATATAGTGTGTGGCATGTATAGTCTTATGCACCTTTAAGGAGAAAATTGTATGCATAAGGATATGTTTACTAAGCAAGTTCTATGAAGATGGATAAGGGAATGATAGAAGACAGCACTGAGAGATGACAAACTACAAGAAAAACACCAAGGTGATCAATACTCTCAAATACATGAATCTTGTATATGAATACACATGAAATGCATGAAAGCCCATGACCAATTTCACTGCCTCTTGTAAATCATATCATCTGTTTCACTAAGATCAAATATGATTATGCCACAACATGATGTCAAATGAACTCCATCACTTGTATCAACAATACCACTAATAAACAACTCATCACATGAGAGATATACACTAAACAAGCCAACTCAATTGACAACACTTATTCTGTCCATATGATCAACTGACAATTCCTAATGTATGAAGGCACCAATTCAAATTCAAAACCATATTGATATCAAATATTCATCCTAAAGATATCCTGAAACACTCTGCATCCCTGAAACATTCTCGAAACTCTCTTGAGAACATATTATCAATATGAACACACTAAAGTAACTCCAAACCATCAATACCTTTTTGACTCAATGACAAGCTGACTCCATCAGGTTTATGCATATTTATACATGATTTGAGGGAAACCAATAGTCTCCAACTGACTCTTGAGTACTTGACTATTCATCTTCCATACTTTTGCATTTTTTTTACATTTTTCATATGACAACTTTGACATATTTACAAAATTTGACAAGATGAAGACTAAATACATGATGAAATGGTTTATCATGACCTTATTTGATTAGGGCATATATAAGAAATTTTTTCATATTGATTCTATTGATCTAAAACCATTCTCAATGCTAAACATATCATCAATGGACTAAAGAACTATCATCATAATGTATGGCATCATGGGAAGTATCATGACTTGCACATAAGGAATTTAAATTATATTGTATATCAAGGTGTATATACATTAAAATCTAGTCCATAATGGTAGACATATACAAAAATTTGGCAAATATGCCAACTCAAAATATTTTTTACAAAATGTGGCATATGCCATGTCTCAAAATCTATATACAATCTACATGCCAAATAGCTACATCAAATACTACAAGTCCACTTGACCCTCAATCTGTGATGGATCCACAATCTGTGATGGATCCTGAAAAAGTGTCCTCTTTGTACCAAAATGTCTAGTAATTGATGGAGGTGAAGTTTCCTGCATTAACAAGTCAAAACACAAGTTAAAGTTAGTAAATAGATTCTTATCTACTACAATTAAGAACTTTCATTTATTTAGAAAAACTATCAATTATTTAGAAAAATTCAATTCAATTACCTCAACTCTATGTTGTTGTTCGGACAATCGTTCTGCAAATGATTTTCTCTTAAGACGATCAGGTGTCCTAATGAAGCATGATGGCAAAGGTGGCACATCACTCACATTCTCAATAGACTACATAAAAGCAAAGTAACATTGAAATAAATTAATATATAATTATTAAACAAAATAGGAAATGCATACATTTAAAATAGGAAATGCACTACACAAAAACTTATCTACTAGAAAACAAGCACATACCACCATCGAGGCCTCCTGCATCAATTAAAAAGGACAAGAATGTAAGACTCTAAATGACTATAATCAAATATTTAAGTTTTCTAAATTATCAATTAAAGTACAATTCAATCAAATTACCTCCACCCTTTGTTGGCGTTGAGAAAGCCGTTCTGCAAATGATAGTCCCTTGGGTCGATCAGGAGTTCGAGAAAAGACTATTGGCAAAGATGCCACATCATTCACATTTTTGATTGGCTATAAAATAAAATTAACATCAAGATATAAATTAATATATAATTACTCACAAAGAAATAAATGCATAAAAAAAAGTTAATGTGTACAACAATTTATACCGGCAAGTCCAAGCCAAATTGGATGGCAGACAAAGTTGCATGATGAACTTCTGTCAACTCCTCCTCTGTCATCAACTGTTATCCCACTTAGATACATTAGCACTAATAAAGTTGTTTATATATTCAAATGGAATAGACCATAAAATTTAACTTTAAATTTTACCTGCACAAAAGATTGCTCATGCATTTCTCCTTCTCTAATGTTTACTGATCTAGTAGCTTCTACTCTTGTCCCTGACCCCTCAGCTTGAGTTCTGGACCCCATTGCCTCATCTCGTGAATGGAGATCATACTCTGATGTGTTCAACGGTGGCTCACTACTCTCCATAATAGGACCCAAGCATAAATGATTGCAAGAAATGCAATGATGGGGCACACATATATGTCTGGACGATGACGGTCTAGTGGTACCAGGTGATCCAATATCATCACCTTCATCATGTGCTTGTGCAAACTGAGATGTCTGTATGATCAAATGCTCAGTCAAAGAGTGTATGGCACTAAGTCCCTGTTGTGTTGCACTTGCAACAACGTCTGGGTGCTGCATTGGGGGTGGAGAAGGGATAGCAGGAGGGGGAATATAGGAACCTTGTACTTGTCTAATTGCCCCAGGTCTATCTTGAGGCATTCCTCTGCCCACTCCTTGAAACTCTCTAAAATCAAAATAATTAACATGTTGACCCATGACGAACTCTGCATAGAGTTTACGGAGGAAATACAAAGGCACATCTAAATTGTTGTTGGGTGGTTTACCAAAAACCATCCACCAACGATCCCAAAAGTTTTGACTAATGCCCTCATGAATACACCATTTGATTGAAAATTTGGGCTTACGGACATCAACATGCAATCCGGTTTTAGGATTGACAAAGTGTTGGGCCAACATAGTTTTTGTAATCTCTAAATCTTTGACTTCCTCATATGACAAACCGTCAGCATATTCGGCCTTCTTGGCTTCTCGCCATTACCGAAATGATTCGTGTTGGGTGGACAAGGTTTGAATATGATTAATGATTCCCTCTAAATTTGATGTCATTATAGACAATCGAGGGTGGCGGCGATACATTTCTATGATCCTGCTTATATGATCAATATTTCTTTGAATATTCTCTTCTACTGTTGGAGGGGGAGGGTTTGGTGGTGGAGGGTTTAGGTTTTCATTTTGTGCATCCATTTTACCTAATTAAATTATAAAACATACCCACTTAGCATAAAAACCAAAAAAATTGCTTGAAAGTACAAAACAAACCAAAAAAATGCATGAAATCTTACCTCTTTGGATCGGATATCCGTTCCTCAACGCTAATATCCATTTTTTTGAAGATGAGATTGCGTTTTTGCAAGCCACGGGTTTGCAAAAATGCAGTCTTTTTTGCTTTTTATGATCTCCAAAACGGATATCCGTTTTCCTTTTCCTTATTGTATTTCATTTTTTTTTTAAATTATTTTAGCATTGCATACATTTTAAGTATTTAGGCATTTTAGCTATAAAATACTATCAAAATTTATATAGGATTATGATGATATATATATTTGATTTTTATATGATTTACTTATACTAAGGTATCTCATAGTATTTTAAAGGCACTTTTGAATAGATACAGGAGAGAGGTAGATGCAGGTTAGGGGTTAGGGATTAGGGCCATTATTTAGGGTTTACGGATTTAGAGAGAGAGAGAGACTACTTTTGACATGCAACCGTAAACCCTAAATAATACCCCTAAACCCTAAACCCAAGTAACAATTCCCCTAAGCCCTAAACCCTAAACCTGAGAAAGGGAGTCCTAGTTTTCTTGTTTCCATTTGCTTCGTCGATAAGGGAGAGGGAAAGATAGAGGGGAGAGATAGGATATATAGGAATGACAGGGGAATGACTGGGATGCATGATTAAACCTAACCCCTAACCCCTAACCCCTATTTCCTAACTCCTAAACCCTAAACTTGAGAAACCATAAACCCCTAAATCCTAAACACTAAACCCAAGAAACCCTAAACCTCTATCGAGCTCTATCTCCCTATCTCACTATCTCCCCATCACTATCATTCCTCTACCTCTTAATCTCTCTCCCTATGCTTTAGCCATGTCCCTCACTCTATATCTCCCTATTGGTCCTCTCTCTCTAAACACTAAACCCTAAACCTCTAAACCTTAACCCCTAAACCCTAAACATGAGCAACCCTAAACTCTATCTCCTCTCTCCCTTATCTCCCTATCTCTATCATCCTTCTACCTCTCAATCCTTCTCCCTATTTCTCTAGACACATCGCTCACTCTCTATCTCCCTATCTCCCCCCTTTGTCACCTCTATCTCTCCCTATCTGTCTCCTCTCTCTTTCTATCTAAACCCTAAATCCAAAACCCTAAACCTCTAAACCTAACCCCTAACCCCTAAACAATAAATCCTAAACCCTAAATTATAATGCCCCTAAACCCTAACCCCTAACCCCTAAACCTGAGAAACCCTAAACCCCAAAACCCTAAACCCTAAACCCAAGTAACCATAAACCACTATCTCCCTATCTCTCCCCTATCTCCCTATCACCTTTGTCCCTCTACCTTTCAATCTCTCTCTCTCACTCTCTATCTCCTTATCTCTCCCCTTTGTCACCTCTATCTCTCCCTATTTGTCTCCTCTCTCTTTCTATCTAGCTATCTCTGAAACTGAGAAACCCTAAACTCAGGTACACCCTAAATCCAATCAACTCTAAACCTATATCTCCTTATCTCTCTCCTATCTCCCTATCTCTATCATCCCTCTACCTCTCTTGATCTCTCTCCCTATGTCCCTGGCCATGTGCCTCACTCTCTATCTCCTTATCTCTCTCCTCCATCTCCTCTCTCTATCTCCCTATAATTCCTCTCTCTATAAACCCTAAACCTCTAAACCTAACCCCTAACCCCTAAACAATTTAAATCCTAAACCCTAAATAATGCCCCTAAACCCTAACCCCTGACCCCTAAACCTGAGAAACCCTAAACCCCTAAACCTTAAACCCCAAACCCCTAAACCCTAAACCCAAGTAACCCTAAACCACTATCTGCCTATCTCTCCCCTATCTCCCTACCACCTGTGTCCCTCTACCTCTCAATCTCTCTCCCTATGTCTCTAGCCATGTCCCTCACTCTCTATCTCCCTATCCCTCCCCTCAGACTCCTCTATATCTCCCTATCATTCCTCTCTCTCTATAAACCCTAAATCCAAAACCCTAAACCTCTAAACCTAACCCCTAAACCCTAAACAATAAATCCTAAACCCTAAATTATAATGCCTCTAAACCCTAACCCCTAACCCCTAAACCTGAGAAACCCTAAACCCCAAACCCCTAAACCCTAAACCCAAGTAACCATAAACCACCATCTCCCTATCTCTCCCCTATCTCCCTATCACCTTTGTCCCTCTACCTCTCAATCTCTCTCGCTCACTCTCTATCTCCTTATCTCTCCCCTTTGTCACCTCTATCTCTCCCTATCTATCTCCTCTCTCTTTCTATCTAGCTATCTCCAAAACTGAGAAACCCTAAACCCAAGTACACCCTAAATCCAATCAACTCTAAACCTATATCTCCCTATCTCTCCCCTATCTCCCTATCTCTATCATCCCTCTACCTCTCTTGATCTCTCTCCCTATGTCCTTGGCCATGTGCCTCACTCTCTATCTCCTTATCTCTCTCCTCGGTCTCCTCTCTCTATCTCCCTATCATTCCTCTCACTCTATAAACCCTAAATCCAAAACACTAAACCTCTAAACCTAACCCCTAAACAATTTAAATCCTAAACTCTAAATAATGCCCCTAAACCCTAACCCCTAACCCCTAAACCTAAGAAACCCTAATCCCCTAAACCGTAAACCCCAAACCCCTAAACCCTAAACCCAAGTAACCATAAACCACTATCTCCCTATCTCTCCCCTATCTCCCTATCACCTTTGTCCCTCTACCTCTCAATCTCTCTCTCTATGTCTCTTGCCATGTCCCTCACTCTTTATCTCCCTATCTCTCCCCTCGGACTCCTCTATATCTCCCTATTGGTCTGATGCAGAGCACACAGTGGAAGCTCTCAAAACACGGTGAAATACCCATCAAAACCCATAGTTCAAATAGATTAAAGCTTAATCAGCTTTAAGAAACCTTCTCAAAGTCCCAAATAACATCAAATCATATACATTCTTCCTATCAGCAAGATAAACACTATCAACCAACTCAAAAATTCTTATACCGATGCTCCGATCACTCCACTTTTGATGAGCCTTTGAACCTTTCATTGTGACATATATCCATCGGCCCAACTTTAAACTAGTCTTCCGATCTCCCATACCACCCATTTCTCACTCCACAACCTGTATTAACACATGATTAAACCTAACCCCTAACCCCTAACCCTTATTTCCTAACCCCTAAACCCTAAACTTGAGAAACCATAAACCCCTAAATCCTAAACACTAAACCCAAGAAACCCTAAACCTCTATCTCTCTATCTCCCTATCTCACTATCTCCCCATCACTATCATTCCTCTACCAGGTCTCAATCTCTCTCCCTATGCTTTGGCCATGTCCCTCACTCTATATCTCCCTAATTGTCTTCTCTCTCTAAACACTAAACCCTAAACCTCTAAACCTTAACCCCTAAACCATAAACCCTAAACCCTAAATAATGCCCCTAAACCTTAACCCCGAACCCCTAAACCCTAAACCCTAAACGCGAGCAACCCTAAACCCTATCTCCTATCTCTCCCTTATCTCCCTATCTCTATCATCGAGCTCTACCTCTTAATCCTTCTCCCTATTTCTCTGGACATCTCGCTCACTCTCTATCTCCTTATCTCTCCCCTTTGTCACCTCCATCTCTCCCTATCTGTCTCCTCTCTCTTTCTCTCTAGCTATCTACAAAACTAAGAAACCCTAAACCCAGGTACACCCTAAATCCAATCAACTCTAAACCTATATCTCCCTATCTCTCCCCTATCTGCCTATCTCTATCATCCCTCTACCTCTCTTGATCTCTCTCCCTATGTCCCTGGCCATGTGCCTCACTCTCTATCTCCTTATCTCTCTCCTCGATCTCCTCTCTCTATCTCCCTATCATTCCTCTCTCTCTATAAACCCTAAATCCAAAGCCCTAAACCTCTAAACGTAACCCCTAACCCCTAAACAATTTAAATCCTAAACCCTAAATAATGTCCCTAAACCCTAACCCCTAACCCCTAAACTTGAGAAACCCTAAACCCCGAAACCCTAAACCCAAGTAACCCTAAACCACTATTTCCCTATCTCTCCCCTATTTCCCTACCACCTTTGTCCCTCTACCTCTCAATCTCTCTCCCTATGTCTCTGGCCATGTCCCTCACTCTTTTTCTCCCTATCTCTCCCTCAGACTCCTCTATATCTCCCTATCATTCCTCTCTCTCTATAAACCCTAAATCCAAAACCCTAAACCTCTAAACCTAACCCCTAACCCCTAAACAATAAATCCTAAACCCTAAATTATAACGCCCCTAAACCCTAACCCCTAAACCTGAGAAACCCTAAACCCCAAACCCCTAAACCCTAAACCCAAGTAACCATAAACCACTATCTCCCTATCTCTCCCCTATCTCCCTATCACCTTTGTCCCTCTACCTCTCAATCTCTTTTGCTCTCTCTTGCCATGTCCCTCACTCTTTATCTCCCTATCTCTCCCCTCGGACTCCTCTATATCTCCCTATTGGTCCTTTATCTCTCTCTAAACCCTAAACCCTAGACCTCTAAACCTTAACCCCTAACCCCAAGACCCTAAACCCTAAACCCTAAATAATGCCCCTAAACCCAGGCAACCCTAAACCTCTATCTCCCTATCTCTAATATCCCTCTACCTCTCAATCTCTCTCTCTCTCTATGTCTTTGGACATGCCTCTCACTCTCTATCTCCCTATCTCTCACCTCTATCTCCTCTATCTCTCCCAAACTCTTTTAGTCCCCTCTCTCTATCTCTCTTTAAACTATAAACCCTAAACCCCTAAACGCGAGCAACCCTAAACCTCTAAACCCTAAATAATTCCCCTAACCAACCTCTAAACCACTTCTCTATATAGGTGCAACTAATACCACTTTTTCATTGTTCAACTTGATGTTCATCTTGTTGGTTCTATGTCATATAATGTTCCACATCGAGCTCTTTATCTCAGTCATCCGGTTGTTCTTTATCTTGCTCTTTATTCTCATCAACTGGATGTTCCTCTGTTTCCTGATCTTTTCCAAGATCCAAATACACTTCCTGTTGTTCTTCTTGATGCTGGTCATAAGGATGTGTCACTTCACCTTGTTGCTTTTTAAAATAACCAAGAAGAGGCAACAAGAGGCAACAAATTGTTACTTTTCTTAGGCAAATTTAAGTTTTCTAATTACTACTGAAATCTTTTTAAAATAATGTAAAGAACATGCGAAGCTTCAAGGAATCTTTTTATGGCACCTGTGCAATCTTTTGTCCTCAAGGATCCAACATTTTGGTATCCTCCTTTGTAGAAATTAGAACATCCTCTTGATGACAATGGGAAGAATAAGGATGCCTTGAGAACTTGGAGATTTTATGGAGAGTGTAAGAACCTTCAAATCCTTAAAATTGAAATGGAAAAGGCTCACAAAGTTAGGACTGTAAAAGTATAATAATTATTACATGGGGGTTGTAATGAAAATATGGCTTAACTCTTTTGAGGTGACTCACTATCCATGATGTGTTGGGATCAATGGAAAATGGAATAAGAGATATTAACAAGAATTTGACATAAATGGAAGAAATGGATAGTCTCCCCTAAAAATGATGGTGAGAGATGTATTAATAGTAGAAGAAGCAACATGAATGGTGGGGTTGGTTGGGAGTGGACTAAAGAATTGATTGAGAGATTATAGAAGACTAATTGGGAGTGGACTAAATAATTGATTGAGAGATTATAGAATACTTATTAAGAGTAGACTAAAGAATTGATTGAGAGTCAAGAGGATAGGAGAATTAGTTAGGGGAAGTAATGGTTCAATCAGGGGTGGAGAGAACTCTCAATCACAAGAATAAATGATGCCAAAATGGATGGAACTAAAAGAAATCATGCATTCCAAAAGATGACAAGGTTGCCCCTTTCATATGATACAGTCTTTCTAAAATTTAGATTGTATTTTATAGCTAAAATGCCTAAATAGTAAAATGCTAAAAATGCTAAAATAATAAAATAAAAAACAATGAAAACAATATCCGTTTTGAGAACGGATATCCGTTTTGAGAACGGATATCCGTTTTGAGAACGGATATCCGTTTTGAGAACGGATATCCGTTTTGAGAACGGATATCCGTTTTGAGAACGGATATCCGTTTTGAGAACGGATATCCGTTTTGAGAACGGATATCCGTTTTGAGAACGGATATCCGTTTTGAGAACGGATATCCGTTTTGAGAACGGATATCCGTTTTGAGAACGGATATCCGTTTTGAGAACGGATATCCGTTTTGAGAACGGATATCCGTTTTGAGAACGGATATCCGTTTTGAGAACGGATATCCGTTTTGAGAACGGATATCCGTTTTGAGAACGGATATCCGTTTTGAGAACGGATATCCGTTTTGAGAACGGATATCCGTTTTGAGAACGGATATCCGTTTTGAGAACGGATATCCGTTTTGAGAACGGATATCCGTTTTGAGAACGGATATCCGTTTTGAGAACGGATATCCGTTTTGAGAACGGATATCCGTTTTGAGAACGGATATCCGTTTTGAGAACGGATATCCGTTTTGAGAACGGATATCCGTTTTGAGAACGGATATCCGTTTTGAGAACGGATATCCGTTTTGAGAACGGATATCCGTTTTGAGAACGGATATCCGTTTTGAGAACGGATATCCGTTTTGAGAACGGATATCCGTTTTGAGAACGGATATCCGTTTTGAGAACGGATATCCGTTTTGAGAACGGATATCCGTTTTGAGAACGGATATCCGTTTTGAGAACGGATATCCGTTTTGAGAACGGATATCCGTTTTGAGAACGGATATCCGTTTTGAGAACGGATATCCGTTTTGAGAACGGATATCCGTTTTGAGAACGGATATCCGTTTTGAGAACGGATATCCGTTTTGAGAACGGATATCCGTTTTCAAAACGGATATCCGTTTTGGTTTGGTACCAAACCAAAAACAAACCAAAACAGATATCCGTTTCAAAGTCAAACTTTGCCAAGTCGCGAATTTGGCTAAGTAAAAACGCGATTTTTTTCCTATTGCCACTGTTTGGCCCATGATGATCCTGCACATACCCTAATATAAGACTAGATTTTTCCATGGATGGATATATATTGTTGTATAAATTTTTTTGCTAGAGTAGTTTTTCCAGAACCACCCATGCCCCATATACCCACAATTTGGACATTCAGATGGCTTTTGACACATTCAAGTGTAGTCAATTGAAAATCTTTAACAACTTCATCTAAACCAATAGGATGTTTTGCGACTACATATGGTACCTTTTTAATTTCTTTCAATACACAATAAACAATGTTCTTCAGCAGCCTATCCTCCTCACTAGGCATATATACAATGAAAGAAACAGAATAAACATCAATACCGATAAGAAAAAGACTATTGAACTAAAAGTTGAGAAATTAAGAAACTGCACAATGCAAGAGAAGTTCGGTAAGAAAAGGATAAATGCTTGAGGTAGAGTATTTGGTACTCACTCCTTATTATTAACAATGTGACCAATATTATGTGAAACATTGTAGAGCGCATTCTTCCACTCCTGGAGCTTTTTTGATGTGTATCTACCTTTCTTTTCATGCTGCAAAAATGCATCCCCATAGGCTCCTTTTGCATATCGGACATCATTAGGCTGAACATGGTAGAAAATAGGAATAATTTTAGTCCCTGTCTTGACCATAAATGACAGTTCTGCTAAACACCACGGGGATTGTACATAATTCTAGGAAAATATAGCTATATAAAGTGAAGCCCTGCGCATTGCTTCTTCTATTTCTCTAGGCAAGAAATCCCCCAATTCAAGCTCTTCGGAATCCATAAAAACTCTCAGTCCCATCCCATTCAGTATTCTATAAAGAGTGGTGGCCAAAGTGTGTTTGACATCAGGACTGCGATGATTAATGAATACATCATACGGTAGCCTCCTCATTTGTGAAGATGATGCAGTACAAGTAGATGGAGATGGCGCAAGTCCTTGGAAAGCATTTGTAACCTCATTCTATGGTTGACTACTAGTGGTAGATGTAGATGCCCTAGTATTGGATTGATTTGAACATAAAGAAAGAAAGAAAGAGCACCAACTGAAACAGGGTTCTCATTAAAGATGTAGCAGAAATAGATGGAGATAAAGCGATTCCCTGAGAAGCATTTGTATGCCCAATCTCTGGTTGACACCCAGTATTACAACTAGAAGTAGAAGTAGATGCCATGGAACTGGATTTCAACTTTGACAGGAAGAAACAATAGAAGATAAACTGGTATGAAAGAAGGCTTCTTCAGCAGGCCGGCACTCTACTGAACAGGCTAGATAATTATCTCATCTCACACATGTTAAGGGAAGGCAACAAGGTGGCGGACTTGTTAGCAAATATAGCTGTTGGGATTGAGAGCGCACCTGTACTATTCCCACCTGGAGATCAAATTCACTCAACCATTTTGTCAAACCTCCTGTCACATGAGAGGGAAGAAGTGATGGGTAGTAGATCATCTTGATTTTAATCTGTTCGGGCATCATCATTATGGCATATTTAAGAAATTCCTTTAAAAGTATTATCTTAGATGGGATACACCTTGTCAAATCTTGTGTCGAATGAGATGAAATTTGTGACAGACATTAGTTTGGTTTTAATATGGCTTGGACTAGCATCACCCCTCTGACATGTATGGTACATTTACTTAAATGCGGCATAAATTTCTTCTTTCAACTTCTGACAAGTCCGTGGAAGAGGATTGCTAGCTCTTACAAGATTCATTGATCTGAGACTAATCAAGCCGTTTCAGCCGTGTTGGTGGGCAGGCGGGGATTACGAATCCATCCTCATAATATGCCATCTTAAGGGGAAATGACTAGCCTTAAATGCCTTGATTAATTGAGTTTTCTCTGGGAGTGCAACGACTTCATCTCTTTTATAGGGATGTTCTAGCAGAGGACACGTTGCAAGTTTCAGATGGTGGCCTCCTTTTAGTTGTGTACTTCAAATCTTGTCACTAGTGTTCTCTGACCCCATGATGTCATTGTTGTACTTTGCTAGCTTGTTGCCGCCAAGATGACATGGGCTCTCATTGCTACTACATATGGTGGTGTTGGTTTTGATAAAGGATGTTGTTTCTTCTACACTACCTGCTTTCTTACTATCGTCTACACTCCCCTCTGTCATATCATCTTCCCTGCAGCTTTCCTACCTTTGTTTCCTATACATCTCTAACGAGAAGACTATATGGCCGACATATGCCTCAACCAAAGACTATTTTTCCCAGCCCTCGAGTGGGAACCGGAGATTAGAGGGAGGGTCAAGTCGGCAGACTTGATGACTCTGCTCGACTGGGATTGCACTCTCATCTAGTTTGTAGTGAGGAATATAGCTGGCCATGCTTGGATAAGAGGCTATGAGGGGCGTGTGCTAAATTACTCAGATGTCATCTCCCAGCTCTTATCCAATATTATGGACCTGGTTATGGATGGCAAGTTTGTGCATGCTCTAGCGTCAGGATTGTTTTACAAAAACATTTACACGGTTGAAAGATGGGAAACGACGGTGTCTGCTTACAGTATGGATCAAGGGGATGCTTTAATCAGGGGGCTCTTCAATCTTGCATCTCTGCGCACTTCTCCCCCACAGTTTAGACTTGATGGCTTGTATTTACTTGGATATGTATTCTTCTTATAGCTCTATGCTACTCTCGAGTTGTATTTTTTCTGCTTTGTTTCAATAAAACAAAATACCATAAATAAGGAACAACCAATACCAATAAAATTTCAAAGCTACAAAGAACTACACTAATAGCCAGGAACAGTCATAAAACTATCATAATTATTAATAAAGTCTCAAAAACAATGATTTTACATCTCATTCCTATCCAAAAAAAAAAATAGTGAATAGTTGTCCTACTTTTACTAACTAAAATTTCCTATAAGCTATTACACTGAATAATATTTAAAACAAAATCATCATTTTCAAATGTTTATAGAAACAATATTTATCTAAACATTACTATATATTACTTAGCCTAAGTAATATATTTGCACATGACTTTAAGCCACCTTAAGTGGTTAGGTGTCAACTTGGAGAGTTCTTGGAAAGTTCAACACAACTGTCCAAGACACTTGTCAACACTCTTTCTTTCAACTCTAGTTGAGTGTTGAAATTGACTTCCGAGTGACTCAACCTCCTCACCTATATGTAAAACTAACTTGTTCATAATCTATTATTCCAATCGATGATAACTTGTGTAATCGATCATAACTTGCATTTAATCGATCCTTTGTTCTAACACATTCTCCTTAAACAAGTGTAATGATGAGTATGGATAAATAAAATTGAGATTTTAACAGTTACATTCTATTGTGCAAGCCCATGATTTCTTGTATAAAGTGGGCCTACACTCCTCTCCGATGTCTCTAGAGAAATACTTGTGTCAAGAAAAAGTTAAAATAAGAACAGTTAGATTCTAACGAAGACTTGTGTGACGGTGTCCTTCCACGTCTACTGATTTTAAGCATTGCATACTGTGCTGTAATCGACTTCTGTGGTTGCACATCTCTCCTCTGAGATCCTTCTGCTTCAACGCGGCTTCCGTATGGAAACACAGCATGTCAGAAACTCAATTTACCAGTTTGATCACTTCATATCTTCATCACTACTCCCACTCCTATTACAAATACTTAGCTTCACCTCCTCAACAAGACACCTTTTTCATTCCAGTGTATCTTTTATTTTTTACTTCGCCTCGTCAACAAGAAGCCTTTTTTCGTTACAGTTTTTTGTTTCTTACCCTAACAGTTCAAATCCAATTCCATGGCATCTACTTCTAGTTGCAACACTGGGTGTCAACCAGAGATTGAGCATACAAATGCTTCTGAAGGAATTTCTCCATCTCCATCTACTTCTGCTACACCCTCAGTGGGAACCCTGTTTTCATCCTGTTTCAGTTGGTGTTCTCTCTTTCTTTCTCTGTGTTCAACTCAATCCAATTCTATGGCATCTACATCTACCACTAGTAGTCAACCAGAGAATGAGGTTACAAATGCTTTTCAAGCACTGACGCCCTCTCTGTCTACTTATCATGCATCCTCTTCACAAATGAGAGGGTTGCCGTATGATGTATTTATTAGTCATCATGTTCCCAATGTCAAACATACCATTGCCACCACTCTCTATGAATTGCTGAATAGCATGGGACTTAGGGTTTTTCTTGATTCCGAAGAGCTCGAATTAGGAGATTTCTTGCCCAGAGAACTAGAAGCAGCAATGAGCAGTGCTTCACTTCACATAGCAATTTTTTCAGAGAACTATGCACAGCCTCCGTGGTGCTTGGCAGAGCTGTCATTTATGCTTAAAACAGGCACTACGATTGTTCCTGTTTTCTACCATGTTCAGCCAGAGGATGTCCGATTTGGAAAAGGAGTATATGGCCATACATTTTCAGAGCACGAAGAGAAGGGTAGATACACTCCAGAAAAGTTTCAGGAGTGGAAGAATGCGCTCAACAATGTTTCATACAATGTCGGTCACATTGTTCATAACAAAGAGTAAGTACCAATTACTCTACCTCAAGCACTTATGTTTTTCTTACCAATCTTCCCCTGCATTCTCTGCGTTTTTTTTCTTAATTTTTAGGCCCCTAGTCTTTTTAATCGGTTTAGTATGCTCTATCAAAGTGTGATGTTTATTCAGTTTACTTGGTTGTTATTGTATATGCCTACTGAGTAGGACAGGCTGCTGAAGAACATTGTTTATTGTGTGTTAAAAGTAATTAATAAGGCCCCATTAGTGGTCTGAGAACATCCCATTGGTTTAGATGAAGTTATAAAAAGCCTTTGAATTCACTACACCTGCTAAAAGCCATTAGTATGTACACATTGTGCGAATATGGAGACTTGGGTCTTGATTAAAAAATAAAAAATGAGAATAGATATGTATTTATAGAAAAATCTAGTGTGCTGCTACCAAAAGCTTCCCTAAAAAACATTCTGTGCTTTTTAAAAAAAATTTCTCTGACTTTTAATTGTATGGTCTTTTTCTTATTTGGATGATATTTATCTCGTTTCATTTGTTGTTGTATATGCCTAGTGAGGAGGACAGGCTGCTGAAGAACATTCTCCATTGTGTACTGAAAGAAATTAAAAGGGTACCATTCGTGGTCACAGAACATCCTGTTGGTTTAGATGAAGTTGTGAAAGACTTTGAATTAATTACACTTGAATCTGCCAAAAGCCATCAAAATGCTCAAATTGTCGGAATATGGGGCATAGGTGGTTCTAGAAAAACTACTTTGGCAAAAAAATTATATAATAATATATATCCATCTATAGAAAAGTCTAGTTTTATATTAGATGTTAGAGAGGCTGCTAGCAAAAGTTTGTTGCATAAGAAACAGAAAAATCTCCTACAGGACCTTGGTTTCAAAGGTGTACCAGTTGACACCATAGAAGATGGGAAGGCAATACTTGCAAGCCAGTTGAGATCTATTAGGGCATTCATTGTTCTGGATGATGTTGACCATATTGACCAGCTGAATGCTCTATTGCCTCATAAGGACAGCCTAGGATCAGGAAGTTTGATTGGATCTGGTACTTTGATTGTGGTCACTACCCGAGAGTTTGAAGTCCTTAGATCTTGGGGTATCTGCTCCATATACAAAATGAGAGCACTGAATCCCTTCTATGCCAAACAACTTTTTTGTTGGCATTCTTTCTTACAACCCTTTCCAAGGGATGGATTTGAGGAGTTGGTTAAAAAATTCTTAGAAGCTTGTAATGGGTTACCGCTGTCTCTCAAAGTCCTTGGTGGGCAGCTTTATGGAAACTCCAACAAAGATCACTGGGAAACTCAATTAGATAAGATCTCTAGGATACTTCCCAAAGATATTAAGCAAAGGTTAAAAGTAAGTTATGATGACTTAGATGATGAAGATAAGGAGATATTTTTAGATACTGCTTGTTTTTTCATTGGAGAGAAAAAATCTTTGGCCATTGCAATTTGGGATGGATCAGGGTGGAGTGGTCTACACAGTTGGAAGCGACTTCAAAGTAAGTGTCTTCTTGAACTTGATGATAGTGACTGCATAAGAATGCATGATCACTTTAGAGATTTGGGAAGAAAAATTGCAGATCAACAGTCGCCCCACCGTCTTTGGTTTCCTGGGCAGCTTATTAAAGTTCATGATGAAGCACAGATAAGTTTAATACTTTCTTTGATTGTTTTACTAAACAATGGCTTGGCAACCTTCTTTAACTACTTATATTTGCTTGATTCTTGTCTCCAGTAAGTTTAATGTTTCAATAATTTATTGACTTCATTGTTTTTTCCTATTTAAAAGAGAATTGGCATTCGAGGACTAATGGTCACAAGAACTGGATGCACAAGTGAGGTTGAGTTTCCTCCATGTTCCCAAGGGAGGGAGCTCATTGTTAACACAAACAGAGGATCTTGTAGTCTGCCGCCGTCGTTGCTTGGATTAAAGATTTTTCACCTCAGAGGAAATTATTATAATGAAGTAATTGGTGATATATCTAAAGAACTAGTATGGCTTCGCTGGTTTGATATTGAGCAGAACAATCTGGGTTCACTGGGTTCAGTCAAAAATTTGAGGGTTTTAGAACTCTACGAAAAAGAGCTTTCAGAACATCACCTAGAAGAACTGTGGGAGAGTGACAGTGATATAAGTATCTACCATTATAAACTGTTTACAAGCTTTATTTCAATATTTATATAATTATATGTTTTCTTCCCGTCTCATGGACAATTTGCTACAGGCTCCTCTGCAGTTAAGAGAATTGGTAATTTCTGAGTGCTATAATTTCCACAAATTTCCAGAGTCAATAGGATGCCTCAGGGATTTGAAAAGCATAGTCCTGACTTAACAGGTTTTGGAACAAGATGAGAAGTCTGCCCGAGGAGTTTTGCCTTCTCCAATCGTTGGAGCACCTGGAGTTATCTGGGTGTCGAGAGCTGTCATCGCTACCCAGCAGTTTTGGCCATTTGAGAAACCTCAGACATCTTGTTTTGTCCAATTGCGAGGGATTGAGCAGCTTGCCAGTCTCTTTTAAGGAGCTCACAGTCCTGCAACACCTGCAGTTACCTGGGTGTCGAGAGCTATCATCACTACCCAGCAGTTTTGGCCATTTGAGAAACCTGAGGCATCTTGATTTGTCCAATTGTGAGGAATTGAGGAGTTTGCCAGCCTCTTTTGTGGAGCTCATACTCCTGCAGCACCTCAACTTACAGGGATGTTCTAAACTCACCTTAGAGTCGGACATTCTAGAAAACATGACAAAGCTTGAATATTTGAAGCTTTCAAACTGCGAGCAATTGGAGGAGTTGCCTCTTCACATCACAAATCAGGCGTCCTTGAGAGAACTCTATTTAGGTGGTATCAGCGGATTAAGGGAGTTACCAATGTACATCAGTCAACTGATCAAGTTGCAAGTGATGAAGATTGGGAGTGAGTTGCTCACAAGTTTGCCGACATCTCTTGGAGATTTGTCCTCCTTGACTGCTCTTACAATTGAAGAATGTCCCAAGCTGGAATGTATACCAGACTCCCTGGGGCGTCTTAATCTCTTGGAGCATTTAGATATATCAAATTCAGGATTGAAATCTTTACCAAAATCAGTTAGGCAACTGAATAATCTTCAAAGACTGGATATTGATGGGTGCCCAATCAGCCAATTGGATCTCCAGGCAGGGCCGTTTGCTTTTTCGCTCTGTAACCTTAAGCTGATAAATTTGTTAAGAACAGAAGTGTCCACGATTTCCATCCCTCAGGACTGTTGTCCCGGCCTTGAGACTCTCCATCTTTACTGGAATAAACATCTAACGGAGATAGAAGTCCTACCAAGTACAGTGAAGACCATAATTTTGTATAGCTGTAAAATGCTGAGGAGCATAATGGGTATTGATGGTCTGGTAAACATTCAAACCCTGAAGATAACTGGGTGCCCCGAATTGGATGCGCTTCCCAGTTTTGCGAAATTAGCTTCTCTCCAAGAATTTGAACTGCAAGGTTGCTACGGAGTAAAGAAAATTCAAGGTTTGGAACATTGCAGAGCGTTGGCGGAGCTGACAGCAGAAACGAAGTGGGAGGAGGCGGGCATAGAAAGTCTGGAGCGCATGGAAAGATTGAGGATTGTGCATTTCACAGCAATCAGCAGATCAGCTGTTGAAGGTTGTATTCAGAGCATGCAGGTAATAAAAGTTTATAGCCATTTAGAAATCTAATTATTGTCAATTAATTGTGGATTGACTGAACGTTGTGGTTGGAATTTGCAGAAATGGCCACATGAAATTATAATATGTACGCGGGCAGTCCCTGACGCAGGCTCACTTGTAAACTTCGTCTTTTCTAATCTCTCTGGCGTTTTCATCGACTCCGATGATAACAGAAAAATCAAGTACAATGCCCATGGCATTCTGGTATGTTTTGTTGTAAATTGTGAATCTCCAAAAACTGAATTGTCCTTACTAGGTGATAATGTAGTAATATCTAGCACGGAAGTGGAGAAGGGTAAATGGGTATGGATAGCTCTGTTCGGGCAAGGTTCCAGGTGGCACGCAGCAAAGGAGTATCGAATAGATCCATTACCCTTATCATTCTCTTCACTTTCTGAGATAACAACAACAGAGGAATTCACAAAAAGTACAGTCGCTCCATATAAAGTGGAAAGAGCATTTGTTGCGAGGGGAGAATTGGAAAGCCCTGTGGAGGTTTTCAACTGCTTGTGGGAGCTTTTACCAAATTAATATTGTTTCATTGGTATAACACAGGAATTTTAAGTAGATTGGCGGCAGTTAAATAAATCTTTTTGTTCGTGTTCATCTTCCCTTTGAAGTAAAGAAAGTAATATGAAAATTGTTTTTTCTTTGCATAAACAGCATTCATATAATTTTACTGAAGTTTTTTTATTGCAATATTATGGTCAATATTATTTAATATAAATTTTGTTTTTATAGTTAAAATTAAGTTTATTTTTTTACTTTCATTAATTTTTTTAATACTTGAACTTGCACTTTTCATAGGAGTTGCAAGGGTGAGCCCATAGAATTTGAAGGGAATGTGAAATTTTATTGTTTTGGAACCTTGGTGGCTGCCACAATAACCTTGTGACTTGACCATCGCACCATGTCCTTATGTGCATAAATTATGAATTTTATGATTAATTTTACTTGATATTATTTAATTAGTGATATAACAATTTATTTGTTTGTATTTTGATTATAAGTGGATTGTACAAGTAATCATTGTACATTAAAATGCATGCCTATTTTCAGGAGTACTACCTACTCCATAATGTTCATCATAAGATTTTTCACACCTATTTTCTTGAGCATATTTATTTGGACCTCAAACTCTTGTATAATGTGTAGATTTATGCTTATTATTTTTACTAGTTGAACAATCTCACTACAACTAGTTGAAAAATCTCACTACAACTAGTTGAAATACTACTCATAAAACATTGAATTTCAATTCCAACAATCCAATTCTAATTCACACATGTTGCTAGTAATAGATATTGCACTGTTAGCAATAGGCTTGTTATAGTCACTTCAAAATCACAAATTGAAATATTAGTAATCTATATAGGTTGTATAGAATTTGTCATAACAACAAAATGTTAAATTAGGGATAAAATCTATCAAAAAAACATGTTTTGATTTGTTTAAACAATTAAGAATTACAATGTATAAAATTTAAAAGAACATATAGTATTAAATTATAATATTTTGTCAACAAGTGGAGGATGATAAATAGTGGAGTTGAATACATATAAATAATGTACAGAGAGATCCTCACATTATATGAATCAATTAAAGTGCAAGTTTATGTTTATGTTTTTTATGTATTAGTTACATAAATATACATGTGAACAAACATGTATAGTTATAAACATAAATATACATGTATATGTAAATCTATATGCACTCCATATATGTTTTTTTTTATTATATTGCTATGATAATTTGTTCACAACATCAATATTTACATTTAACATTCTATTAATGTTGCTTGGAATTAAAGAAGTAAATATGTATACATCTCTTATCTTTTGCTAAGATCACAACCATTACTTAAACCTAAAAAACATTAGAACTATCAATCAAAGTCATCAAGTATGTAATTCAACTTCAAGATCAAAATTTGCCTAAGAATTCCTATGGATGGTAAAGATGAAAATATTACAAATTTATTTTTAATGTAGTCATGACAAAAAAAAGTAGACATGGACACACCATATATATCTCTTATGTTTTGCTAAGGCCCACAACAATTACGTAAGTGCATTGCATGCATGTATATTCAGAACATAAATGCACTTATTAGAAATCTCAACAATAATCTATACTATCCATAAATAATTGTGTAATTGAAGATCTAATGAAGAATGATATTGAGTTATTGATTTTTAAAGATGCAAGGGTGATGTTAACATAAGGATAGAAGTAAGACTTGTAAATATAACTCTATGATGTATTTGGAGGATATTATACGAATTTAGAATGATGTAACCAAATCCACCAAAATAAGTTATGGTGGAGTTTTATATTGTCCACAAATGTCATTTAAAAATTCATCTATGAAGGGAAATATGAGAAAACTAGTGATCTATTGATCACAAAACAAACAATTACAAAAGCCCCAAATTGCCTTAGTAAAAGAAGAGGCAAGGCATCTATATATATATAGTTTCTAACATACAAGTGACATTATGACACATAACCATATTCACCAATAACCCAGCTATAATAGTAAATACAAACAACAAAGTCAAGAAATGCAACTACAATGTATAATGAGCCCAATGGGCATTACAAAAATGTCAAAAAAGACTACTACACATGTTTGAAGATTATTGTTGACTACATTGCACGTTGATAATTGCTGTCATTTTCCCCCATAATGACCATTGGGAAGAACTTGAAGTAGATCTCTAAGCATCTCAAACCTTTCACAAGCTAGAGGCTTCATGAAGATATCTGCTATATAATCCTTTGTACTGTAGTAGACAATCTCTATCAATCCTTGTTGAACCAACTCTCTGATAAAGTGATCTATTGAGTCTCAATATATGTGATCCTTCTATGAAGCACTAGATTCTTAGTCATTTGTATAACATTTTTGTTGTCACAGTACAACAAAAGTAGGTCCATTTTGTATCTGGGGCAAATCCTCCAATAGTCGTCTCAACCACACTATTTGGCATGATGCAAATGTTGCAGCTTTATACTCTACTGTTGCTGTAGAAAGTGATACAATCGGCTATTTCTTGGACTTCCAAGAGAATATTGTAGAACCAAGACTAAAAGTATAACCAGAAGTAGACTTTTGATCATCTCTAGAACCTACCCAATCTGAATTTGTATAGCCAATCAACTTACTATCCTCTGAATGTTGAAATCTAAGACCATAACTCAATGTCCCTCTGATATATCTGAGAATCCTCTTAGCTGCACTCCAATGTGTTTTCTTAGGTTTTGACATGAACCTAGATACTAAGCTCAGTGCATATGTGATATTTGGTTAAGTAGTAGTTAAGTATATCAAACTACCAATCAACTTTCTGTATAGATTGGGGTCCACTAAATTTGACACATCAGAAGTTAGACAACTTAAGTCCAACTCCAATGGGTGTTGCAACTAGTTTGCAACTATTCATATGAAATTTCTATAGGATGTGTAAAGCATATTTTTTTGAGACATGAATATTCCATCTTTGTTTTGTCATACTTCTATACCAAGAAAATAGTGCATCTGCCCCAAATCTATCATCTCAAATTCAACAACCATAGCTACTCTAAACTCTACAAATAAATCTGAATTGTTCCCAGTGTAGATAAGATCATCAACATAGAGAACTAAGAGAAAAATATCCATAGCCGAGATCCTAATATAAAGATTTGAATCTGATTGACTTATTAAGAAACCTTTTTGTTGTAGGTGTGAGTCTATCCTTGAATACCATACTCTTGGTGCCTACTTAAGACCATACAAGGTCTTCTTTAATTTGTAAACATAATGTTCTTTAGAAGGTATTTCAAAACCTCTAGGTTGAGAAACATACACTTCCTCTTCAATATATCCATTTAAAAAATTACTCTTTACGTTTGTTTGATAAACTATCTAACTCTCCTGAGTTGCCAAAGCCAAAACCAATCTGATAGTATTCATTCATGCTACAGGTGTAAATGTTTCAGTGTAATCAATACCTTCTTGTTGAGCGTATCCCTTGGCTACCAATCTAGCCTTATACTTATCAATGCTTCCATCAGATTTATACTTAGTTTTATACACCCACCTTGTACCAACAATTTCCTTACTAGGAGGTAGCTAAACCAAATCCCGTGTGTCATTGCTTTCAATTGTTTCTATCTCACTATTCATTGCTTCAAACCACTCTTCTTTTTCTTGAGCTTGTTCAAACGTTTGTGGCTCATTTCTTTCCATTATTTGAGTCATCAAAGCATAATTCACTTTTGCTTTTGATATTGTTGTCATTTTCTCAAAGTTTGAATCCAACATAAGAGTTGATGGATGGTTCTTTTCTATCCTCCTTTGATATTTTTGATACTTTCTTATTCTTGTACTAGAAGACTTAGGCTTTTTTTCTTCTGCTTCTACTTCTTCAACTTCATCAATTATTATCTATTTTCCCTTTGTTTCATTTTCCTTGGTATATTATATTGCTTCATTGAATACCACATCTCTACTTATAACAAGCTTCTTCCCTATTGGGTCATACAATCTATATGATTTATTTTTTGATCCATACCCAATAAAAATATATTTTAGGCTTTTATCATCTAGTTTAGAATTTTTTTCCTTTGGTATGTGTGCATAAGCAACACACCCAAATACTCTCAAATGATCAACACTTGACTTTATTCCAGACCATGCTTGTTCAGGAGTCAATCCCTTTACTGCTTTTGTAGGACTCATATTGAGAAGATATACTATTGTGCATACTACTTCTACCCAAAAAATCTAATTTAAATTCTTCTCTTTCATCATACTCCTTGCCATTTCAACAATGGTTCTATTCTTTCTTTCAGCAAATCCATTTTTTTGTGGAGTGTAGGAAGTAGTGAACTCTCTCTTAATTCCATGATTTCTACAGAAATCTAGAAACTAATTTGATTTGTACTCACCTCCATTACCTGATACTATCACTTTGATGTACTTAACACTTCGTTTTTCAACCAACCTCTTGAATTCTACAAATTTGTCAAATGCTTCTGATTTTGCAACCAAACAATATACCCAAGTTTTTCTTGAGTAATCATCAATGAAGGTTAGAAAATACTTTGATTTCTTCAAAGAAGGTGTTTCCATAGGACCACACAAATCTGTATGGATTATATCAAGATGCTGCTTAGCTCTATTAGATTTACCAATTGGAAAGCTAACTCTGTGTTGTTTTCCAACAACACATTCTTCACACACTTCTTTTGTATTTTCAATGAAAGGTAGACCCTCAACTATTTTTAATATCTTGAGTAAAATTAACCCACTAAAGCTGAGGTGGCCATATCTTTGATGCCAAATTCTACTTTCATTCATTTCTGTTAGGGTTAGCCGGCAGAAGATATCAATTAAATGCAAATAAAGAGTAAACAGAGAAATGGAAATACACAGAAATAATAATAGCGAGAGACAATTTTTAACGTGGTTCACCCAAACTCGGGCTACATCCACCAAACAGAGAGTCCAATATTATTATCTAGTAAATCAAACCGATTACAATCAGCAATCCCTGCAACTCAATACCGCTGCAAAATGCTACAATACCATATATATCAAAACCCTAACCCTTAGCCACTTTTTATCAAGCTTTTTTGTCGGTTACAAAATAGGGTTTTCTTATGTCGGTCAATGAAAAAATTAACTTCCGGTGCATTATAAAATAATAAAAAACTGTGTAACTTCCGCTGCCCCTGGACCCCGCAAGGGGCGCTGCCCCTTGACCCCATCTTGGGGGCGCTGCCCCCAAACCCCCGCAAGGGGCGCTGCCCCTTGACCCCGTAGGAATTTGGGGGGAAACCGCGCTGATAAAAGTGGGGTAAATATAACCTCCGAGTCTGATTAGGCTCCATATAACAACAATTTCACTAGACCTTAATGCTTGGTTTCCATGAGTGAACTGAAGAGGAAACATCCTATCACTTGTCATCTTTTCTCTTGCAACAACTACATTTATTTTTAACTTATCTCTTATTATGCACTCTTTCTCATCAAAAGTCACTTGATAATTTTTCTCTAACATTTGTCCAACATACAACAAATTATTTTTGAGTGTTAGAACCAAAAGTGTTTTATTGATATGTTTTACCTCACCATATTCTGTTGCAACTGCAATAGTACCCTTGTCTTTGGTTCCATGAGATTGTATCTCCTAATACCACTATACTATGATGGTTTTCATCCAAATTGATAAATAAATTTTCATTAGATGTCATATGTGATGAACATCCAGAATCAATGTACCATACATTATTCTTACTGAATTTTGTATTGAAACAAGAAATAAACATTTTTTGTTTATCTTCAATAGTATTGTGAGCATTTTTCTTTTCTATTTCACCTTGTTTACTCCAACATTCTAATGCATAGTGTCCAAACTTGTTGCAATGAAAACATTGGACATTCCTTTTATCTCCCCCATTATTTCTACCTCTTCCTCTTCCTTGTTAGAAATGAAGGTGCAAACCACACAATAGAAATCTAATTCAAACCTTATTTATGTCCTCTAAACAATGTAGAATCAATGGAGATTGCAACAAAAATAAAACCTACTACACAGAAATAATATGCATTAAGAACTGGCCGATGATGGCATGGTTCGGTGGTTAAGTCGCTCGGTTGTAGTGGCGGCCACCAGAGTTCAAACCCCCGCTGGGCCAACGAGCTCGCAAGGCTTTACACCTTCGCTGGGCTAATAAGCTCACGGGTTTGAAGTGTTCTTCCTAGGGGATGAGGTCCCCCAATTGTGGCCTCACCGGTTCATTGCTCCAGGCAAAAGCATTTGCGTGGAGCCGGAGGGCGTGTCGCACCAGCGTCACCGGTCACGTTAAAACGTTTACCAGGTGCATTTTAAAAAAAAAATATGCATTAAGAACTGAACACATAACATAGTATGTAACGTGGAGAAAAAGCCTTCCGGGTAGAAAACTCCACCAAGAAAAGAGGTTCCAAGTTGTAATATCTTCTAATATGATGTTACAATACATGCACTTCCTCTCCTTCTCTAGTTTTCAATCTAGTGGTGCATGTTACTCTTAACTTTGCTAAAAATGTAGTACAAATATCCTTATAAAAGGGAGTTGTCTTCTAGGGTAAGAAAACTAACATAATATTGACCATTAGATCTGTGACCTAGTGAGGAACGATCCAAATTTACAATGATAAAATAAAAATAAAATGAGGTTTCTAGGGCACTAGGCCCCTGAACCCCCGCTAGGGCGTGCGACCCTCGGACCCCGTTTGGGGGATGATCCCCCTAGACCCATCGCAAGGGGGAAACCCCCTTGCGACCCCTCGTCGTGGATGAATTGGCATCGGGGACTAGATATAAACATGTGGTTGAAACGAGATCGATACTGGTGAAACCTTTCATCCCTTATGGGTGATTTACAAATAATATTAGGAGCAATTAATTACATAAGATTTACAAGGTTGGTGGCACCTTAATCCTAACATTCTCCTACTTGACATCATACATTGTAAATACCCATAGGAAAACCATAAAATAATCAAGCACTAGAAGCAAGGCCCATTATCTCTCTCCACCAAACAAATTTCTCTATGCTTACAGGCTTGGTCAAAGCATCTACAACATTCTCCTGAGTGTACCTTCTTCAGCTCAATCTATCCACTTGCAACCATTTCTCAAACAAAGTGATACTATACATCAACATGCTTAGTCTGAGCATGATACATAGGATTCTTGGCCAAACAAATAGCAGTCTAGCTATCGCAACCAATATGAATGATTCTACAATCAAAACCAATACCTGTACACAATCTCCTCAACCAAGTAGCCTCCTTAGAGACATGGGTAGCGGCCATATACTCTACTTCAGTGGTAGACAAAACAACTACGGACTATCATTTGCTCATCCAACTCACTGCTCCACCAAACAAGGTAAACACATAGCCACTAGTGGACCTTCGACTATCTAAGTCCCCTGCCCAATCTACATCAACAAACCCTTGTATGTCAAAAGTTTTGTCAGCACTATCAGTACCAAAATAAACCAAACAGTAATCAGGAGTACCTTCTATATATTTAAACACCATCTTTGGATAATTCTAATGTTGTCTACTAGGGGTACACATAAATATTCTCAGAACTCCCACTGCTTGGGTAATATTTAGTCTAGTGCAAACCATTGCATACATCAAACTCCCTACAACACTAGCATATGGCACATTAAACATATCCTCTAAAATCATCCTCATTCTTTGGACATGTATCTAATGAAAGCTTAGTACCAATGGGTAAAGGAACTCTAACTGGGTTACAATCTTGCATACTAAATCTCTACAAAATGATGTTCACATAGTTACTTTGAGATAACCAAAGTTTTTTGTTATCTCTATCCCTTTTGATCTCCATCCCCAAAATATACCTGGCAACTCCAAGATCCTTCATTTCGAATGCATCTGAAAGTTAGACTTTCAACTCACTAATCATACCTCTAGTATTGTTAAAAAATAACATGTCATCAACATACAATGCAATGATCAAAATAGAATCATTAATACAATGAATGTACACATAGTGATCCTCCTCACTTCTAAAAAAAACCAATTTCAACACAAATGAATCAAATTTTTGGTACCACATTCTAGAGGACTGTTTCAGACCATAAAAGACCTCTTCAATCTGTAAACCCAATGTTCTTTCCCTTTTACCTCAAAACCTATAGGTTGTTGCATGTAAATTTCTTCCTCAAGATCTCCATGCAATGTAGTCTTAACATCCATTTGCTCTATTTCCCAATCAAAAGCTACAACAATGGATAAGAGAAATCTGATAGAAGTTAATTTAGCAACAAGAGAGAATATTTCACCAAAATCAACTCCCTCTCTCTGGGAGTTGCCCTTGGCTAATAGCCTAGCCTTATACTTCTCCAATGAAAGTTTGTCTACTCCAAACTTCTTCTTGAAGACCCACTTGCATCCTATGGCCTTTCTTTGGGAAAACAAACAAGATCTCAGGTGTTGCAAGAGTCTAAAACCATCTTCTCCTCCTTCATGGCTAATTTCCAAGACTCACTATCATCTACATGAATGGATTCCTTGTAGGATCTAGGTTCATCGTCAATACTCAATAAAGAAAATACATAACAAAAATATAATGGGCTATACCTATCAACTAGGTTCTATTGTCTTATGGTTCTTCTCAGAGGTGGAGTAAGAGACTCTTCAGGTTCTTCTACATGCTCATCTATACCAACTTCTTTTGTCACGACAGATTCTTCCTCATCAGAACTTTCAATCGAGTCTTCTTCTGCTTCTTCAACCCCCAATCCATCATTTTGTTCATGCTAAGGTGCATCTTCATGCTCTAATTCAAAATGCACTCTCTTCACCTTTTCTTCTTTTTCTTTTGGTTGTTTAGGTTATGAAATAACACTAAGCTCCCTAAAAATAACATCTCTAGAATAGATAATCTTTTGGAATAGTGGATTCCAAAGCTTATAACCTTTTACATTATCACCATATCCAATGAAAGTACACTTTTTAGCTTTTGGATCCAACTTAGTACATTTTTCTTTAGGCACATGAATATAAGCCTCACAACCAAATACCCTTAAATGTGAAACAGAAGGTTTATTACTTGTCCAAATTTCATAAGGAGTTGAAACAAGAGCCTTACATGGAGATCTATTAATCAAGTAGTTTACAGTACACATAGCTCCTGCCCAAAACCATTTATTCAATTGTAATTCACTCAACATACTTCTAGCTCTTTCCATTATTGTCTTATTCATCCTTTCTGCCACTCCATTTTATTGTGGAGTATACGGAGTAGTTTTTTGTCTAACAATACTTGCATGCTTACAGAATTCATCGAATTCCTTAGAGCAGTATTCCCCTCCATTGTCAGATCTAAAAACCTTTATCTTATAATCTGATTGCTTTTCAACTAAGGCTTTAAATTCCTTAAACTTAGTGAAGACTTCAGATTTGTGATGCGTAAAATAAATCCACGTAAACCTTGAGACATCATCAATGAAGGAAACAAAAAATCTAGATTTTTCAATTGATTCAACATCCACTAGACCAAAAACATCCGAATGAATAATTTCCAATTTATCATTAGATTTATTACTACCTGAAGGAAATGGAGATCTATTATGTTTTCCAAATACACAATGTTCACAAAATTTGAAACTCTCATTAGAATAGGATAAACCATATAACAATTTTTTATTTAAAAAAAATTGACTTATGTGGCCCAATCTATGGTGCCACAACATACATTTATTTTCAATATTAGCCCTATATGCATATGAGACATTACAAATAGTAGTGGCTTCTAGCTTAAATAAAGTTCCCAATATTTTCCCCTTTGCTACCACCAAGTTTCCTCTCACCAATCTATAACCATGCTTATAAAATGTTACATGCATTCCCAAATCATTCAACTTTGAAATTATAAAAATCAAATTTCTAGCCAAGGGAGGGTTTTAATTCTCCCATCACTGAAACACAACATTATCTTCCCTCATCCAACAATAGGATATGTAGAGTTGTCCTTGAGGTACACATTTCCTCCATCATACCCTTCGTATGTGCAAAACCATTCTTTATGCGGGGCCATGTGGTATGAGCACATTGAGCCAACCAACCAATGATCATCAGAAACAACATTACATGTAGAAAGTAAAACCTCATCACTTGCATTCGAAGACTTATGAGTCACGAAATCCCATTGTTTCTTTGGATTTCTACATTCCTTTTTCACATGTCCTCTCTTTCCATAGTTCCAACACTTGACTTTGTTCTTCTTTCCAGGAATCATAGAACGACCCTTAGACTTATCTTTAGACCCCTTCTAATCTCCTTTTGGTCCTCTTTCCATAGACCTTCCCTTGACACTAAGAGCATCCCTTGAACTATCAGAACTTTTCTTCCTCAATGGATGTGACAACAAAACTAAAACAAGAGCATCCAACTTCATATCTGTGAGGTTAGCAGTGATAGCCAAAATAAAATTCTCCCATGACTTAGGAAAAGAATAGAGAAGCAATATAAATTTATCTTCCTCATTCACCTCAACATCTAAAGATGCTAGTTGACTCAATAACAAATTAAATGAATTCAAAATCTCTACAACCAATTCACCCTCTTTCATTTTTATGGAAAATAACTTATGCTTTAAATAAAGCTTATTTACCATACTCTTGGCTTGGTAGATCTCACCCAAATGCTTCCACAAGCTATGTGCAGACTTCTCACTTGCAACATTCAGTAGAATAGAGTATGCAAGACACAGTTGGATTGTACCTTGTGCCTTTTTATCCAATCTTTCCCACTCATCAGGAGCAACATCATCAGGTTTCTTCTCTTTCATAACAGCCAACCACTAGTTTATTTCTTCTAGCAAATCCTCTATTTTTAGCTTCCATAATTCGTACCCCTTGCCATTGAACTTTTCAATGTCCAACTAAGAGATATAAGCAACAGTGGATGAAGACATGATATCTACACAATATCTGCAAACAAACAACAACAAATCTCCCACTGCAGCTAAAAAACCTTCACACTACCACCCAATAATCAAAACTAGCTAGGCTCTAATACAAAATGTTAGAACTGAAGGTGCAAACCACACAACAAAAATCTGATTCAGACCTTATTTATGTCCTCTAAACAATGTAGAATCAATGGAGATTGAAATAGAAATAAAACCCACTACACAGAAATAACATGCATTAAGAACTAAACATATAACACAGTATGTAACGTGGAGAAAACCCTTTTGGATAAAAAAATTCACAAAGGAAAGAGGCTCCAAGTTGTATTACTTTCAAATTTAAGATTACAATACATGCACTTCCTTTCCTCTAGTCCTTAATCTAGCAGCGCATGTTACTCTCAACTTTGTTAAAAATGTAGTACAAATATCCTTATAAAAGGGGTTGCCTTCTAGGGCAAGAAAACTGACATAATATCAACCATCAGATATGTGACCTAATAACAAACGATCCTGATTTACAATGATAAAATATAAATAAAATGAGGTTTCAGGGGCGCTGCCCCCAAACCCCTGCTAGGGCACATGGTCCCCAGACCTCCCATTGGGGGGGATGATCACCTCGAACCCCTCGTAAGGGGGAAACCCCCCTGTAATCCCTGTTGTAGACGAATTAATGTCAGGGACTAGATATAAACATGCGGCTAAAACAAGATCGATGCTGGTGAAACCTTTCATCCATTATGGGTGATTTACAAACAATATTAGGAGTAATTAATTACATAGGATTTACAAGGTTGATGGCACCTTGATCCTAACATTCTTGTTCTTCTGAAGTTGCTACTTCTTCCTCTGAAATTATTGCCTCTTCCTCTAGAATTTCTAGATTTGCCGTTCTATTCATTTTTATTTATATTCCTAAAAATATGTTTATTTTTCCTCTTATGCTTGCTTTAGAGGAAAATGATTGTTCCAAGTTTTCTTCATTACTTTTCATCCTTTCTTCAATAATTAACAATACTCTACTTAGCTCATCCATATGCATAGTTGTGAGATCTTTCGAAATCTCAATTGTAGACACCACACCATCAAATTAAGGAATTAAACTCCTTAAATATTTCTCAATGACATGCTTGTCATCCATAGCTTCTCCTAAAACTTTCACTTGACTAACTAGGCCTTCTACCTTTGTTAGAAAATCATTCACACTTTCACTATTGACCATTTTTACATTTTCAATTTTTTTCCTGATTGTCTATAATTTTGTAGTTTGTGCACCTTGATAGGCATTATTGAGAATTTTTCATGCTTGCTTAAAATTACTAGCACCACTTATCTTAGGAAAAATTGCCTGATTAATTGCACCTTGGATCAGAAATAAGGATTCATTATCCTTCTTTACATTTGCTTTGTATTCTCTAAACTATTGATCATTTAATGCATTAAATGCAATTGTATCTAGTTCTACATACTCTATTTGTACAATTTCCCATAAATCTTTGGATTTGAGCAGGGTTTGCATCCTAGTACACCAACATGTAAATTTGTCCCCTTCAAACACAAGAATTAGCATGTTGGACATACCATTTCCTACCATATTTTCCATAAGAGAAATGTGCACAATAACCCAAAGGCTCAACACAAAAACTAGAGAGATCTCTACAAATTAATACTCTCCCCATCCCTTCAAATAGGACCTACAATTTACTTCAAGCCTTTTACTCTTTTTAAAAGAAGTAATAAGACTTTTGTTACATGATTTATATTTTATGAAGGGTAGCCTTTCACCTAGCTTCTAAAAACTTAAAGAAAAGTAATTTTAAAAAAAATCCTCTTTTTTTAAAGCTGACTTCTTTATTTCCTATACGTGACAAATAAAAAGAAATCCTTTGAATGAAGAATTTTCACATGGTGCCTATGAATGAAGAATTTTCACACGGTGAAGGAATCTATTTTTATAGATTGAAGCGTCACCTCCTTTGAAGTCAACTTCTCCCTTTTCACGCTTGCTAATAGGACAGGTTAATACCAATGACCTGCATGCCTCCTCCCTACTTGCATAGCCCAACATAGTTCACAGGCGAGAGTAGCCTTGATTTCTTCTATGGAGTTTATAGTAGTAGCAGCCTCCTTGCCTCTTGGATGCCTCTACTAGACTCTAACTCCTCTGCTGCAAATAATAAAACTCTAACTCCTCTACTACAAATAACAGAATGCTCTCAATTAGAATATTTATCACTCTATGCTCACTCACAACCAGCATAAACCTTAGAAGATTCAAAATCTCTCATTCTAACAACTGGCTTTGATACCAGATGATGGAAAATAAGAGAAAACTAGTGATCTGCTAATCACAAAACAAATAATTACAAAAGCCTCAAATTGCCTTAGTACAAGAAGAGGTAGGGCATCTATATATATAGAGTTTCCTGTTGCAAATATGTGCCTAATGTGTTGTCATTGATGTCAACATATCCTTCTATCAGAGACAGTGAAGATAGTACAGGAGATTGTTCAGTATTCCTAGAAGGATGAAGATAAGAGTATGTGGATTAAAGGGTTTGTAAAGGATTGTCTAAGGTTGCTCCAGTCAAGATTTGAGAGGTCTGCATGAAGATTTGGCGAAGTTATGGTCTTCTGAGTAGAACAGGTTTCTACAGTTGTTCAGTGTGATAGAGTGGCAAGAAGTTAGTCCAGATTGGTCTGATATGAGAAGATGATGATCTATAGATCTAGAGGCATGTCTGGGATGTTGGTGTGTTCCCTCAACTCGAGTGGTTCATGGTTTGGAGGTTCGCAAGCAATCTTTATAATATGACAGTTATGGCAGTGTGTGTTCTTCAGGTTTAGTGTACATATGCAAGTGATTCTGATGATGCAAAGTTATGAGGTTGTTCTTGGTGATTTATTTGTGCTTGTGGTAGTCTCTAGATTGTGTGCCTATTGTGTTGGTGGTCTGCATTAACAAATCGTGATTGAAGATTTTTTCTTGGATGTTGGTGTTCTTCCTAGTCTTGGCTGACCAGATGCCTAATGCATGTTGTGGATGATCCAAGCGAAGTTCCTTGAAGTGTGGCATGTTGTTTGAAGAAGACTTGAGTCCCAGCTATGTTTGGCTGACAAAGGAATGATCCGCATATAGTATCTTGTATCAAATCAAGTCTTGCAATTGTAATAGTTTGTTAGGTTGACCTTGAAGAACAATTATAATAAGATATTGGTAAAACCAACTTTGATGTTCATTCCAAAGTTGATGTCATGTATAAATGTTTGTAGTTGAGTCATGGAATTAAGTACTCATGCATAAATGAAAAATCCTAAGAAGTAGAGTAGAGCAGAAGAAGAAGAAGAAGAAGAAGAAGAAGAAGAGAAGAATAGATATGAAGGTGAAGCAAAAGTGTTTTAGCATAAATGGAACTGATCCTTGGCATGATGAAGATGATGTTTCTCATTTCACTCCTTTTGTGATAAAACATAAAATCTCTATAGGCAGTGAGCCTCTGTGAGTAGTGATCTCGAGTAGTGAGCCCTAAGGCATGTGCCTTTCCATTTTTAAGTACTTTTAACAAGGTACAAATCTTGTGGATTAACCTCCACCGTGGTATTTCCTTAATCGAGTTTCCATGTGAAAATTCTGGTGTTATGTGTGTTCATTTTGTTTCTACTCATGTGTTATTGATTCATGCTTAGTGTTTACATCATTAATCGGTCTATAAGTGATAAATAAGATTAATTGTAGAAAAAAGATAAAGAGTTTGTGACAACTGATTCACCCCCCCTCTCAGTTGTCTGCCCTAATTCGAACAATTGGTATCAGAGCCAGTTCCTCAGATAGAAGCTTGACCTTTTGAGGAGATCCAGGATGTCGACATACAAGAAGGATAGTCTGAGATTTGATGGAATGAATTACTCACTTTGGAAGAATCGCATGGAGTGTCATTTGCAATGCATGGGTGATCCTTATTGGCTGATAACTAAGGATGAGTATAAACCTCCAGAAAAAGGTCCTTCAACTCTAGATGAAGTCAAAAATGCTAAAAATAACATTAGGACTAAATAAGTATTGTTGAGTGCCCTGACTGATACAGAAATGACAAATGTCTTAGAATTGAAAACTGCTCATGAAATCTGGAATAAGTTGGAGACTCTATATAAAGGTGATGAATATGTCAAATGTGCTAAGTTGCAAAGCCTGAGAGGTAAATATGAAAGTATGAGGATGAGAGAAGATGAAAACATCACTTCCTACATGCTGAAAGTGAATGAACTTGTTAGCAGTATCATATGTGCTAGTGGAAAACTAGAGGAATCAAAGATTGTTGCCAAAGTTCTCAAATCTTTACCTACTACTTACAAACATAAAGTTGTTGCCATTGAGGAGATCAGGATTATGACAAAAGTTACAAGAGATTAGTTGGTTGGAAAGCTATCAGCATGTGAAATGAGTGAGTTTGGTGATTCTCTTCCCAAATCAAAATCTGCATTCAAGGCCAATGTTTTTGGAAAGCAAAGATATGATCCAGGAGAAAGCTCTTCAAAAAGACTAACCAAATTTGAGAAGGCAAGAAAGGCTCTTGATGATGATGAAGCTGAGCTTGGACAACTTGAAGCTCTTTTTGCCAAAAGATTACCAAGAGGATCTAGTAAGTATGAAGGAAAGTTGCCTTTCAAATGTTTTGCTTGCAATAAAATTGGTCATTTTGCCTCAAGATGTCTGGAAAGGGTTTCAAGGCCAAACCCTAACTGACCTAGGTTTGAGAAGAAATGCTACTATGTCCAAGAAGCTACTGAAGAAGGAGTCATAGATGATGAATCTGACAAGGGGAGTACTTCTGAAAATGATGGGGTGTTCATTGCTATCAAAGAAAATTTGGTGCCTACTGAATCTGCTAGCTGTGTGAATGTGGAAAGTGCCTTGGCTGCTTAAGTTGAAAAAAGGGATGAATGGGTGATTGATAGTGGATGTTCTCATCATATGACTGGTGATAAAAGTAAGTTTGTGAGTTTGGAAGGATATGAAGGTGGAATTGTGAAGTTTGGAGACAACTCATCTGGTAGAATCCATGGCAAAGGATCTATTTCTTTTGATGGTATGAATAACACTAATGATGTTCTATATCTAGAAGGACTAAAGCATAATCTTCTCAGTGTTGGACAATTGGTTAACAAAGGATATGATCTCTAGTTCAAGAATGGAAAATGCAAAATCTTGGAAAGCTCCAGAGTTGAGATTGCATCTGGTACACAAACTAGAGGTAATATCTTTCATTTAAGTGGTGCTGATAAAAGTTATTTGATTGCTCAGATTGATCAGAGTTGGTTATGGCATAGGAGAATGTGTCATGTAAATTTTGACAACATTGTCAAGATAAGTACCACTCAGGCAGTTAGAGATCTTCCAAAACTTGTGAAACCTGCTAATATCATGTGTAAGGAATGTCAGTTGGGCAAACAGTACAGATCTACATTCAAAAGTAAAGAACAGTTTTCCAATGGATTGTTGGAACTTGTACACACTGATTTATGTGGTCCTGCTAGAGTTAGGAGTTTACAAGGAGATAGATATTTTATGCTACTGATTGATGATTACTCCCAGATGATGTGGGTCACTTTCTTGAGAGAGAAATCAGAGGATCTTGACAAATTCAAGGCATTCAAAGCTAGGATGGAGAATGAGACTAGTGTGAAGATAAAATGTTTGAGATCTGATAGAGGTGGAGAGTTTACCTCTAGTGAGTTTAATGCATTTTGTGAAAAGCATGGAATAGGAAGACAATTATCTACTCCTAGGACTCCTCAGCAAAATGAGTTATGGAAAGAAAGAACGAGACCATTCAAGAGGCTGCTAGAACCATCATGTTGGAGGCAAAAGTTCCATATGCCTATTGGAGAGAGGCTGTGAGTATTGTTGTCTACACTCTTAACCGGGTGCACATCAAAAGTAATACTAGTAAGACACCTTATGAACTATAGTTTGGTAAAGCTCCTACTATGAAATACTTTAGAGTTTTTGGTAGTAAATGCTATATCAAAAGAGATGAAGATCTAGGTAAGTTTGATGCAAGATGTGATGACAGAATATTTTTGGGTTATTCTAATCAAAGCAAGACATACCGGTGCTATAACAAGAGATTGAAAAAGATTGTTGAAAGCGCTAATGTTAAGGCTGATGAAAGCAAGGAGGGAACTTCCAAGTCTTGTGGATATGAATCAGATGATCAAAATACTCAGACTGATCTGGAGAATCCAGTGACTCAAGAAGTTAATATAGATGTTGAAGAACAAGTACAATAACTAGAGATTCAAGAAAATCCCAAAGCCCCCAGGTATGTAAGGTTGAATCATTCTGAGGATCAGATCATAGGAGATAAAAATAAATGTGTTTGAACTAGAAGAAAAATAGCTAAAGATCAAATGGAGTATTGTTTGATTTCAAAGATTGAACCAAAATCAGTGAATGAGGCTTGTAATGATGATAGTTGGGTAAAAGCAATGGAAGAAGAATTGTTGCAAATTAAAAAGAATCAGACTTGGGATCTTGTTCCTAGACCTAAAAACAAAAATGTAATTGGAACAAAATGGGTCTTTCGGAACAAATTGAATGAAGATGATGAAGTTGTGAGAAACAAAGCAAGATTGGTGTGCAAAGGATAATCTCAAGTAGAGGGAATTGATTTTGAAGAAACTTTTGCTCTGATGGCAAGGATTGAAGCTGTTAGACTATTTCTTGCATTTGTTGCTTTCAAGGTTTTCAAGGTTTACCAGATGGATGTCAAGTCAACATTCCTAAATGGACAATTGGAAGAGGAAGTCTACATTGAACAACCAAAAGGTCTCCAGTTGTCTGATCAAGGAGATATGGTTTGCAGGTTGAAGAAAGCATTGTATGGACTCAAACAAGCCCCAAGAGCATGGTATGCAAGATTAGATAGGTATCTGCTAAAGTTAGGTTTTAGCAAAGGCATAACTAACAGTAATCTTTACTTCAAGATTGATCATGAATACATCTTGATTGTTGAAGTGTTTGTTGATGATATCATCTTTGGTGGAAATGAGAACATGTGTAAGAATTTTGTTGATCAGATGCAAAGTGAATTTGAGATGTCTATGCTTGGTGAAATGAATTTCTTCTTGGGTCTACAAATCATTCAGACAGATAAGGGCATCTTTATATCTTGGTCAAAGTATGTGAAGGAAATGTTGAAAAAGTTTAGAATGGAGAATTCAAAGCCAGTAAGCACTCCTATGGTAAATGGATGCAAGTTGAGAAAAGATGATGACTCTCCTAAGGCATATCAAAAAAGGTATAGATCAATGATTGGAGGACTACTTTATCTGACACAAACCAGACCCGATATCATGAATGCAGTCGGTCTTGTTGCTAGATTTCAAGTTGATCCTAGAGAATCTCATGTTATGGCAATCAAAAGAATTTTTAGATATTTGCATGGAACATTTAATTTGGGCCTATGGTATACTAAGGATGATTATTTCAGTATTCATGCATATACAGATGCTGATTGGGCAGGAGATGTGGATGACATGAAGAGTACCAGTGGTGGTGCATTTTTCTTGGGAAAGAGATTGGTTTCTTGGTTGAGCAAAAAGAAGGAAACAATATCTCTATCTATTGCAGAGGCAGAGTACATAGCAGTAGCAAGCAATTGCACTCAAGTTTTGTGGATGAAGTAGATGTTGAAAGATATCAGAATTGTGTTTGAAGAGCCTGTCACAATCTTCTGTGACAATTCAAGTGCAATAAACATTTATAAGAATCTGGTGATGGATTCAAAGACCAAGCACATATCAATCAAGTTTCACTTTTTGAGAGAGAAGGTAAATGAGAATGAAGTCAGATTAGAGTTTGTTCCTTCAAAGGATCAGATTGTAGATATTTTCACTAAGCCTCTACCTAAGGATACTTTTGAGTATCTCAGAGGGAAGCTAGGGGTTATTACACCTCCTTCTCAAAACTAAAGTGCACTGAGGTGCATCAGTTCGGTGGAACTCACAGTGATATCTTGTGTTCCGGATAGATGATTAGGAGGATACTACTCAGGGTGAGTAGTCAGTAGGTAAAGTCTGGAGTTTAGGTTGTGAAGAGGAAGAGAATACTACAAATATATGCACCTTTGCCATTGATGGCAAAGGGGGAGAGAAGTCATGTGAAAAACTTGGGAGCAAGTAGTTGTTGCTGAAAGGGGGAGCAGTGAAGAAAGTAGTGTTGATAACTGAGAGGGGGGGTGAATCAGTTATCCTAATTATTTCTTCTTCTGAACTTTTCTTATTAATCAATGCAGCATTAATTCAAACAAGCAAACATAACCATGAATTGAAGATACACATGACACAATATTTTTGATGTAGAAACCCTGTTAAGGGAGAAAACCACGGGGTGATTAACCCAAAGATTATTCTCTGTTAGAAGAATAAGGAAATACAAAATGGCACTTGCCAATTAGGGCTCACTGCCCGAGCACACTGCTCACAAGAGGCACACTGCCTACAAGAGACTCACTGTCTACAAAAAAATGTTATACAATACTTGAACTGATTGGGAGCATCTACAAATGCTGAAGTTCAGTTCTGATTAGGCTCAATACACTGATCTGCTGCACTTCATCTTTCCTCTTCTCTTTTGCTGCTTTCCTTTCACATACCGGATCTTCCTTACTGCTTCTGCTCTGCTCTTCTACTTTTCTTCACACTTTTTAACAACAACAACACATCTCACAACTAAATCCATCGTGTATATATATCCGCACAAGTAATTTCATCACCTTTCAAGTCAGCACTCAGAATAGTCAATCTTTTCACTAATTCTGATCTGTCAGCTGAATCCTTGCACATCAAGTAATGTGGATCAAGTATATGCTTGTAAAAATCATTAATCATGTCAGCCAAACATGTTTCATGCCTTCATAACCTTTACCACAATCAGTAACACATCCAGAAAGTAGTCTGATGTTCTGTCAGTAAGTTCTTCCTCTGTTCACACTGTCACTCAAGAATCTGGTACTCAACTATTCATATCTTTTTCCTCATCTATCACCAGAGGCTAAATCCTTGGAATATACCACTCAAGGTAGTCCTCTTGACTTCCCTAAATCTGCACTTCACCAAGATACTTCCTTTGAGAGATCCGGACCTGTCTGTCGGACCTTGCCACATGCTCTGTTCTTGTTTACCGGACCACAACAATCTTCATTCTGACTTCCGGTAGAGACACACCATGTCCTGCAGATGTGTGGGATGAACTTTGTTGCCATCAATGACAAAAATCATGAATCCATATAGTGTCTCTTGCCAACAATCTCCCCCTTTGGCATTGATGGCAACACTTAGTGAAAAATGACTAAGTGTTTACACTATGCTCCCCCTTGGCTGATGCTCTGTCTTTATATATATTTTCCGGAGCTACCCCTTAGTTGGATTCCTCATTTTTCACTACTCCTTACTCCCCCTTTGACATCAATGGAAAAGGGTAGGGTCCGCATACCAAAAATTTCAAAATTTTAACTATACTTAGCCGCATAAGTATATATATACAAGTTGTACTTACATATACTTAAGTATGTTTAAAAAAGTATTCTTCAGCTATACAACTTCTGTCACCCAACTCTGCTTCATCCTGTCCAAAATTGAGATGTGACCACTCAACAGGAAAGCAAATGCTTCATCCTTCTTAAGATCTGTCGGATCATTGGTCCGAGCTGTAATCTGAGCATCATTTATGGCCTCATGCATGGCCTCTAACTTAGGGATAATAATCCTTCTAAGTTCACCCATCCAGTTAATTATGGTCTTCCTTTCCTTCTCAAAATTCTTTATTGCATTTGTGATTGCAATAGTTTGACACTCTTGATATACTATGGAGGAAGAGAGAGGATCAAAACGTTGAGACAAAATTAGTAGTTTATCCTCTTGTTCTTTTATTTTCTTCTCAATCTCTACTGTTGCTTTGGACCAGGAGATACAAAATTTGTATATTTCACCGCCATCCTTAAGAGCATTTTCTAAGCTCTTTATCCCAATACTCATATTTCTCCTATCATTAGTGATTAATCCTTGTACCTCTGAGAATCTCTTATCCAAAAACTCCTTCCGGACCTTTTCTTCAGCTGATTTTTCTAGAGAGTCAAAATGTGTACTAACACCGTTGACTAAGGTTTTTGAGATTACCGAAAGAGGAGGCTGTGGGATCCTTCTGAAAAGATGGCATGATCTTTTCCAGCACTCCGGATGCGGCTTCTATCAACTCACAGTCTTCCATATGAGACTTTAGGAGTTTTTCATTAGCCTTAGCATTTGCAAATGAAGCTATCTTCATTGTCTGTACCGGAGAAAGAGAATCAAAATTGAATGGACCTTGTAGAAGCTCCAGTTCATCAATCTCCATTGTTTCTTTGTTTAGGAATTCTTGGACAGTTTGTGTAGTGTCTCTTGCCAGAGACAGATGTTTCTTTTCTTCTGCAGTCTTAGAGCTGTCCTTTGGAGTTTTCTCTCCTTCTACATTCCCATCACTAGCAGTTGTGGTTTTCTCTGCTGAAGTCTTCTCTCCTTCTGCAACCTTACACTGTCATCTTCTTTTTCCTTCATCTCTACTTCTTTCTCCTGCAATTTTTCTTCTCCTTTAGATCCAGAGACTATAGGGGAACCTGGAGGAGAAATGTTAGTTTGTTCAGAGCCCACCTCTTCTGTCATTTTCTTAGTAGTTTCTTCTGCAACATTTGTGGTTGAGGGATCAGTGCCCAAGTCCTCTATAATAGGAAGATTAATTCTTTTGAAGGTTTTCCAGAGAATCTCTTCAGTGTCCTTGGCTACCTTGTCAGTCTCACCAAGCATAAGCTGATTCATCCTTGCCTTGCTCTTGAATTCATCCTTGCAGTCTTTGAATACCATGTTCATTGTCTTGGGATCAATTGAAGGATATAGCTGAATAGCTATCTATTCCCAGATCTCAAGGTCTTTTGCCATGGCATTGGTCTTTCTCATTTCCAACTCCTTTTCTAGACTCTTAGGAATTAGAGAGATAATTTCAATAAAAGCTTTATTGTAAATGTTCAAAAACCTAATTGTGGCTTCCTCCAAAATCTTTTTATCTGCTTCATTATAATCATCATAGAATTCTGTTAAGGGTTGCAGGTTCCCATCCACTGTGACCACTTTCACTACATCATCTAAGGAGAGAGTGGGTTTTTCAACAAATTCCTCTTCCTTCTCTTCTTCTCCTTGACCGGTAGAGTGTTTACTGGATGATTTCTTCTTCTTCTTTAGTTTCCTTATCTCCTCATCTGATTCAGTTTCCTCATCATCCTTTAGGCTAACATATGACCTTGTTGCCTTTTTCTTTGTTCTCTTTTCTCCGTTTCCAGATGTCTGGACTTCCGATTTTGAGCTTTTAGCAGGGACAGGTGCTGGTTTCTTTGAAGATCTGGTCCAGGTGGAAGTTTCTATCGGAGCACTTTTCTTGCTTCCCTTTTCTACCTCTTTCTTCTCTTCCTCAGCTTTTTGTCTCTTTTCCTAGTTGGCATCAAGTGCCTCCTTTGAGATGCCAAGGCCTTGGGCAATATGTTCTACTTCTTTTTTCACCTTTCTTTTCATCTCTGGTTCTCTGAGTTCCACATGAATTTTTTACACTCAGCTCCTCAAAGGTTCCAAACCTCTCTGCCTTTGGATCTTTAGGCTGACTTAGCATGTGTTGAACATGCAGCTCTACAATCTGTTCATCAACTTCATATCCCATGGGCATGATCCAGACTGTCCTTGGTTCTACTGCCTCCATTAGGCACTGATCAGTTTCTACCATAAAATAGACTGTGTCTTTGTATTTCTCAACAAGAGACTGGGGAACCCTTTCTCTTGCTTGCATCATGTTCTGAAAGTTCTTGAAGTATCCCCACAAAGCTGTATTTTGTGCTTTGTTATCACCAAGTCCATGTAAATAATCTCTGATTTGGATGGCTACTGGCCTATCACTCTCCCATACCCAACCACTAGATCCGGGAAGCTCATTCATAAAGTAGAAGAACAAGCACAAAATTAATCCACCATACTTGAATGAATTCTTTTTATCTTTCTTGATTTTCTGTAGATTCTCCAAGAGTTGGTTCAAGAGAAGCTGACAAAGATCATAGTCTGCATCCTTTCTTAGCATTTCATAAGCGGTATAGATGGCAGTTCCAGGTACAAAATTTTCTCTGCTAGAATGATATATCTTATATCCAATGATCATAGAAGCAAACTTGACATCTGGATCAGTGATGTCATCTACTGTCATTGCTCTTTTGTCAAACTTGGATCCGGTAGCCTCACTCATAGTTTGGTTCTTTATAGATTTAAGAACAGGAATCCCACTAGATGAGTGTAGTCCGGTAACTACCCTGATGGCATCTTTAGTGATCTTGAATGGTCCATTTAACCACATGAAATTATCATGTATTCTGTTCAAAATGTACCTAACCCATTCATCCTTCGTAAAACAGGCGAAATGTATGTATTGTGCAAAGTGCTTGTTCTAGATGCCCTTGTATTGGGGTTTGAGCTCAAATGAATCATCTAATAGTTGTTTGTGATAGATATCTCTTAGTTTGAATTCCCCAAACTCTTCAACATTTGTGTGTACATAAACCCTAATATCTTCGGTGTGCAAAACACCATGCGGAACACTGGAAAATGCACCTAGGGGGTCTACCTCCAAGGATTTGTATGGATGTTTCTTAAATGTAGGGCGAGGTCTATCAGAAATCTTTACAATATTCGGAGTACCCCTTATCAAGAGATTTGTAGTGAGATATTTGAAAATAGAAAATACCTTTTGCGCCTTTCGGTTTCACGAAGTTGGTTGGATTGATCTCTAGAAGTAATGACTTCTGCAAGTGATCTTCGATGAACTTGAGGAATTTCGTTGCAGAGCTCCACTTTTCGTTTCTTCTTGAGTGCAGAATGAATAATTGATTAATGAGAAACCCTTATATTGCTCCGCAGGCCCTAATATCAGACTGCAATAAATGCTCAACCTACATTATTCCAGTTTGCCTTATTCGGGTGACTTGAAGAACTGGATCAACCCTGATCTTTAAACATCTTGCGGATCTTCCAAATCTCAACCATAGTTTGTTTGAGTGTATCCCTTATGAATCCTTCAATCCGCAACTCTTCTTGTGCCAGTTCCGGCACCAATTGACTGGCTGGGGGAACAAGGTTTTCTTTGTCTCCCCCTGAGCCAGAGCTCAATTTTTAATTTCCGGAAGGAATGTCAGCACCAGAGTCTGGTGTGGATCCAGCCTCTACATTCTCAGTACTTTTCTTCACCCAAATCTTGCTCATCTCACTTTTAACTTCATCTACATTCACCTTTTGTTTACCCTTATCTTGATTCTGATTATGATATACCGGACCTCTTTTGTCCTGATTCTTGCTTCTACAGACTTTTACACTATGACCGGACCTATTGCAGATTTGGCAAACAACATTTCTTTGCATATTTGACTGATATCCTTTTGATCTGCATTGATTAGCCATATGACCTACTCTATTGCATGTAAAGCATCTACCATTGAATGATTTGTTCATTTGCATATTTCTACATTCATGAGACTTATGACCATACCTTTTGTAGTTAAAACACTGTCTGGAGAAGGATGAATTAGTCTGATTCATTCTCTTTTTGCACTGATTAGCTTTGTGACCAAAGTGATTGCAGCTATGGCAGTATCCGTTGAAGGATGGATATCTTTGAGCATTGGGCTGTCTTACCGGAGGTCTTCTAGGCCTGTTCCTTGGATTTTCTGGTCTAAAATTCTGCTGACCTGATCCGGAGCTTTCTCCTTTCTCATATCCCAAACCACACTTGTCATCTGCCCTCTTCTGACTTCCAAGAAGAACTTCAAGTTGAACAGAACTTATCTTGAATTTCTCTTTATATTCATTTGCTGCTTGAAGATCCCTTTTGAGAGAGATAATTTGATCCTCAAGTTTTTCTTCATTTTCTTTAGCATCTTCAAGATCAGATTCAAGATGTCTGATAATTCTATCCATCTGGCAGCAATCTTCTGATTTCTCCTTGAGAGATTGTCTTAGATTGTCTTCAGTTTTTCTTTTCTCTTCAATCTCTTGACTAAACTTTATAACTCCTGATTCCATTTCATGTCTTACCATAATGACTTCTTTTGATAACTTTTCACATAACTTGGTTTTCTCAGTCAGTTCTTCATTTGCATTATTTGCTTCACTTTGTCTTGTCAATTGCTGAAGCAGTTCCTTTCTCTTTTTCATAGAGAGACTTAATTTGTCTTTTAGTTCTCTCATGAAGTCATCAGCCTGTTTGAGTCTTTCCTTTAATTCATTGACTTTAGAGTTTGACTGTTCAAGATCCTCAAGGGCAGTCTTGAGTTGCTCTTTTAAACCATATGCATCCATTTGGATTCCCAAATCTTCCTCGAGCTATTAGACTCTGTTAGGAGGAACTTAGCTCTGATACCAATTGTTGATAACTGAGAGGGGGGTGAATCAGTTATCCTAATTATTTCTTCTTCTGAACTTTTCTTATTAATCAATGCAGCATTAATTCAAACAAGCAAACATAACCATGAAATGAAGATACACATGACACAATATTTTTGACGTGGAAACCCTGTTAAGGGAGAAAACCACGGGGTGATTAACCCAAAGATTATTCTCTGTTAGAAGAATAAGGAAATACAAAATGACACTTGCCAATTAGGGCTCACTGCCCGAGCACACTGCTCACAAGAGGCACACTACCTACAAGAGACTCACTATCTGCAAAAGAATGTTATACAATACTTGAACTGATTGGGAGCATCTACAAATGCTGAAGTTCAGTTCTGGTTAGGCTCAGTACACTGATCTACTGTACTTCATCTTTCCTCTTCTCTTTTGCTGCTTTCCTTTCACATACCGAATCTTCCTTACTGCTTCTGCTCTGTTCTTCTTCTTTTCTTCACACTTTTTAACAACAACAACACATCTCACAACTAAATCCATCATGTATATATATCCGCACAAGTAATTTCATCACCTTTCAAGTCAACACCTGGAATAGTCAATCTTTTCACTAATTCTGATCTGTCCACTGAATCCTTGCACATCAAGTAATGCGGATCAAGTATATGCTTGTAAAAATCATTAATCATGTCGGCCAAACATGTTTCATGCCTTCATAACCTTTACCACAATCAGTAACACATCTGGAAAGTAGTTTGATGTTCTGTCAGTAAGTTCTTCCTTTGTTCACACTGTGACTCAAGAATCCGGTACTCAACTATTCATATCTTTTTCCTCATCTATCACCGAAGGCTAAATCCTTGGAATATACCACTCAAGGTAGTCCTCTTGACTTCCCCAAATCTGCACTTCACCAAGATACTTTCTCTGAGAGATTCAGACCTGTCTGTTGGACCTTGCCACATGCTTTGTTCTTGTTTACCGAACCACAACAATCTTCATTCTGACTTCCGGTAGAGACACACCATGTCCTGCGGATGTGTGGGATGAACTTTGTTGCCATCAATGACAACAATCATGAATCCATATATTGTCTCTTGCCAACAAGTAGTTGGGGGAGAAGTTTAGTCTTGATAGTTAAATAAGTTTTTCACATCATATGTTGCCATCAATGACAAAGGGGGAGATTGTTGCAAATATGTGCCTGATGAATTGTCATTGATGTCAACATATCCTTTTGTCAGAGACAATGAAGACAATGCAAGAGATTGTTCAATATTCCTAGTAGATTGAAGATAAGAGTATGCGGATTAAAGGGTTTGTAGAGGATTGTCTAAGGTTGCTCCAGTCAAGATTTGAGAGGTCCGCATGAAGATTTGGAGAAGTTATGGTCTTCTGAGTAGAATAGGTTTCTACAGTTGTTCAGTGTGACAGAGTGGCAAGAAGTTGGTCTGGATTGGTCCAGTATGAGAAGATGATGATATGTGGATCTAGAGGTATGTCTGGGATATTGGTGTGTTCCCTCAACTTGAGTGGTTCGCGGTTTAGAGGTCCGCAAGCAATCTTTCTAATATGACAGTCATGGTAGTGTGTGTTCTTGAGGTTCAGTGTACAAATGCAAGTGATTTTGATGATGCAAAGTGATGAGGCTGTTCCTAGTGATTTATTTGTGCTTGTGGTAGTCTTTGGATTGTGTGCCTATTGTTTTGGTGGTCTACATTAACAAAGGAGCTTGTGATTGAAGATTTCTTCTTGGATGTTGGTGTTCTTCCAATTCTTGGCCAACCGGATGCCTAATGCATGTTGAGGATGATCCAAGCGAAGTTCCTTGAAGTGTGGTTTGCTATTTGAAGAAGACTTGAGTCTCATCTATGTTTGGCTGACAAAGGAATGATCCGCATATAGTATATTGTATCAAATCAAGTCTTGCAATTGTAATGGTTTGTTAGGCCGACCTTGAAGAACAATTGTAATAAGATATTGGTAAAGCCAACTTTGATGTTCATACCAAAGTTGATGTCATGTATAAATGTTTGTAGTTGAGTCATGGAATTAAGTACTTGTGCATAAATGAAAAATCCTAAGAAGTGGAGTAGAGCAGAAGAAGAAGAAGAGCATAATAGATGTGAAGGTGAAGCAGAAGTTTTTGAGCATAAATGGAACTGATCCTTGGCATGATGAAGATGTCATTTCTCAGTTCACTCCTTTTGTGATAAAACATAAAATCTCTGTAGGAAGTGAGCCTCTGTGAGCAGTGAGCTTAGGCAGTGAGCCCTAAGGCATGTGCCTTTCTAGTTTTTAAGTACTTTTAATAGGGTACGAATCTTGTGGATTAACCTCCACCATGGTTTTCCCTTAACCGAGTTTCCACGTAAAAATTCTAGTGTTATGTGTGTTCATTTTGTTTCTTCTCATGTGTTATTGATTCATGCTTAATGTTTACGTCATTAATCAGTCTATAAGTGATAAAGATTAATTGCATAAAAAGATAAAGAGTTTGTGACAACTGATTCACCCCCCCTCTTAGTTGTTTGCCCTAATTCCAACATTTCCAACATACATGTGACATTATGGCACACAACCATATTCACCAATAACCCAACTACAATAATAAATACAAATAAGAAAGTCAAGAAATGCAAGTACAATGTTTAATGAGCCCAATGGGCATTACACAAATGTCAAAAAAGATTGTTGCACATGTTTGAAGATTATTGTTGACTTCACTACACGTTGATAATTGATGTCAATCTATGTATATTATCCAAGTAATATTATGCCAAAAAAAAGAGGATACACATGTCAACTTCCCTTGGGATTACCTAGGGGACTAATGATAATAATTTAGAAGACTTCGACTGTTACTAGAGAAACAATTGATACAAGTCATGTAAAAAGAAAACTTTCAAGATTGATAGCTATCTCTCATGTTCATCTGATCAATATACAAATTAACATTAAAAAATGAATTATTAATAAGAAAGTTGAATAGTTGCCTAATTCTTTATATTCTTTAGAGATAAAAAATTAAATATCTAACTCTAAAATTTTCACATAAGTATTTAGTTTATTTATTAAATAATGTTACATAATAAATAATATTAAATAAATATGAATGTTGTGATCATTAATATTATTAGGTCACATATTTTAGATATATTTATTTGAAAAATACCAAGAAATATCCATTTATCAATATATTTATCATACTAATTGGTATGTGTTGCATACACACCCCACCTTTGTTTTCTAGTTGGGGACCCCCCTTTGACTTTTCCTTCTCTCTTTGTTTTGTTGTTATCTTTTGTTTTCTCTTTTTTATTAAGTCCTAAGTTTCCACTTAGGCATTTTTTTCCCTTTTCAAAACAAGTGTTTTGAGTGTTTTTGTGAAAGTTATGGGAGTTCTCTAACTCTCAGGATCTCGGGCCTCAGTTCCAATTTTGGATTCGTGCTTTTTTTTTGGAATGTCCGATCAGGACTTTGGGAATCGATTAGCTTTTTAGACTTTTTGACTTTGGTCCAAGAGTCTAGTTTCTTCTCGCATCTCTACCCCCGACCTACAGCATTTATTGTGGTATGAGAAATTAAATACAAAGGTATTTAATCTAAGGGCTCGCTATTTCTTCCTCATTTTGAGCTTGTGTCTTCACGATTCTCGACTCTTGGAGCTCCCTAAAGCCAATTGCATCCAAATTGCAAGTATTCAAATATATTGGGTCGATTGAGTTGGAGATTTAGAAATTGAAGGTTGTTGTTCATGTTTTCTCATGTGCATTGCTCATCCCTAGCCACCGTCGATTCCACATATAGGGGTTTTACCTAATCCTTGTCGTTGATTTTGGTTTTTGATTTCTTGTTCTCATTGTTGCTTTGTTTTGGTTTAGTTTAGGTTTTAATTTCATTTCTATTATTTTTTAAGCTTAGGGATTTCTTGTTTTTACTTTCTACCTAGGTTTTATTTCTGCCACAGGTTTCAATAAATGGACTCCGAAGTTGAAATCAAATCATGGCCTTGAAATTTTCAAAAACTATCCATACCTTTAAAACTCCCCAAATAGATCCTTTTGGGACCTTGGATCTCACAAAGATAAATAGACTTAGCAGAAAAGGGACCAAAACCTATTTGATATCTTGCTCCCCATGACCACCTTAGGAAACATAGAAAAAATTGTTGGAGCAAAAAGTCCTTCTGGGACTTTGGGTCCCGAAAGAACCTTAGGACCCTGAAACTTTAGAACCCAAAGTCCTAAATTCCCTTGAGGCTTCATCTCCCGAAGAGATAATTGTTGGAAGACATAAATGACCCAAAAATCATCATTCTTCCACCAACCTGAGGCACAAGAAGAAAGTGATAGAGTCCTAGCAGGACCTCAAGCCCCGAGAGCACATTTGAACTTGGTCCAAAAGAATGAAATGGACCCAAAAACCTAAAAATTTCCAAAACACTTAAAATGATCAGAATTTTATGCAGTTTAGATTATATTTGGTTTTTACTCCCTCCTATGCCTCTTTTAGGTAAAATTAAATGTCAAAACTTGAAGTAGCTACCCAAGCAAGTGAGGAAACCATTTCAAACTCTGATAAGTCTATAGATGACGTGGCCCAAGAGATTGTTTCTGTTGAGACTGTAGAGGAAGAAAAAGAAGCAAAATACTAAGAGAGAACCACCTACAACCATGAAGTACAAATGTCAAGGCATCCCCAAAGTGTCTAAGTTCAAGAGTGAATTAGCAAACATCACAGACAAACATTGGACACATTAATTTGGTGCAATTTAATGCAAATGCCTTCTCACCAGATGCCACACCTCATTTTAAGAGGATAGATGCATTCAACCTAGCTCATGTGGCAGGATTTCCCCAAGCTGTTCAATGTCTAAAGCTAAGTCTTACACTTGCTCATCACTATGATCCAGACACCAAGAGATGTTTATGTTGGATCTAGGGCATACAACTGAGAGGGGGGGTGAATCAGTTGTATAAAACTTGCTCTTACTTTAAACACTTGATTGTTCTTTGTTAGTTAACAGCATATCAATTAACCATCTATGAAAGCATAATGCATAAACTCAGAGCAGATGAACATCAACACATTGAACACCAAGATTTTGACGTGGAAAACCCGGTTAAGGGAAAAACCACGGGGTGATTAACCCAAGAATTATTCTCTGTTAGAAGAATAAAGAAGAATGAATGGCACATGCCAATTAGGGCTCACTGCCCGAGCACACTGCTCACAAAGAGGCCCACTGCCTACAAGGAGACACACTGTCTACAAAGTGATAAAAATCACAATCTTGAACTGGAGAATGACATCTCTACTATGTCCGGATCAGTTCCATTTAAGCCCAAAACCTCTGCTCTATCTTTCGCACTTCTCTTCGCTATCCCACACTCATCCACTCCATACACACTCAAAATGAACTCACAAACCTTTATTTATACAAGACATCGACTTAGGAACAATCATCTAAGTCAGAAATCAACCATAAGAATATCCGCAAGATGAATAACACATCCGGTCGGCCACCACAAGAACATTCACAGGATGATCAACTCATCCGGTCGGCTAGTCTGAACAAGAACTTCATCCGGAAGAATATCTTCAATTCTGGGCTCTACTACCAATGCGGATCAACAACACAACCTCAACACGATCCAAAAACCTTCACAAACCTGCCTGAATGACCGGATACATCCGCACTTCCTTTACTTACTGGAATCTCTTGTCTTCCTCATCCGGAACTTCAAGAACACAGTCTGTCGCCACTGTCATAATGTAAAAGGTACTTCCGGACCTCCAAATCATACACAAATCAGGATGACACATCACAAGGACATCCCAAACACTCCTTCCAATCCGCAGATTAGGATAATACAATTCCGGACCTCACCAGACCTTTCTGTGATCCTTTGTCACCTCTGAACACTTGCCGGAACCGGTTCCATACCGACAGCCACAACTCCTTCAGATCTTCATGCGGACCTCTGAAATCTTAACTGAAGCATCTCAAGACTCATATCTACAGACCCTTTAATCCGCATCCTCCGGTTCTCATCCTATACAGTACATTTGCCTTCTTCTCATCACTGTTCTTCACTGTTCCTGACTGAGGCTAATTTTCTCAATATCCTCAGCACACTGCTCATCCAATCCGTCTTGTCAATGCAATATGAGTATGTTGACATCAATGACAACACTGGTTTACCTCATACTTGCAACAATCTCCCCCTTTGTCATTGATGGCAACATATGATGTGAAAAACCATCAAGACAAGAACTTCTCCTTTCTGTCACAGCTCCCCCTATCAGCGACATGTCTTCTCCCCATTTACTGCTCCCCCTTTGATCATCAGCTACTTGTTTTTCACATGTCTTCTCTCCCCCTTTGACATCAATGGCAAAGGGCTCATACTTGCAATTCTCATACATCAGAATCATACCAGCTGCTCCCCCTTAGTTGCAGCTCCCCATCATCAATCCGGATCACAAGATATGACTGTGATATCCACCAGACTGATGCACATCAGTGCATCCTAGTTCATCACCGGAGGGGCCATGACCCCTAACTTCTCCCGGAGATATTCAAAAGAGTCCTTGGGAAGAGGTTTAGTAAAGATATCTGCAATCTGATCCTTGGAGGGAACATACTCCAATCTGACTTCTTCCTTGTTCACTTGTTCTCTCAAGAAGTGAAACTTGATAGATATGTGCTTAGTCTTAGAATGCAATACCGGATTCTTAGAAATATTAATTGCACTTGAATTATCATAGAAAATTGTGATAGGCTCCTCATATTCAACTTTAATGTCTCTTAGCATCTGCTTCATCCATAAGATTTGAGTGCAACTACCTGCTGCTGCAATGTATTCTGCTTCAGTTGTAGACAGAGATATTGCATCTTGTTTCTTGCTTAACCAAGAAACCAATCTCTTCCCCAAAAAGAATGCTCCACCACTAGTGTTCTTCCCGTCATCCACATCTCCTGCCCAATCTGCATCTGTGTAAGCATGAAGAGAGAAATCCGGATCTCTAGGGTACCATAGACCATACTCAACTGTTCCTTTCAAGTAACTAAAAATTCTTTTGATTGCCATAACATGAGATTCTCTAGGATCAGCCTGGAATCTTACCACAAGACCAACAGCCTGCATTATATCTGGTCTAGTTTGAGTGAGATACAACAATCCACCAATCATTGATCTATACTTTGTCTGATCTGCCTTTGGAGAATCATCATCTTTGCTTAACTTACATCCGGTTGCCATAGGAGTGTTCATTGGCTTTGAGTCTTCCATACCAAATTTCCTCAACAATTCTTTCACATATTTGGTCTGAGAAATGAAGATCCCTTCTTTTGTTTGAGTAATTTGCAGACCCAAGAAGAAATTCATTTCACCAAGCATAGACATTTCAAACTCACTTTTCATCTGATTTGCAAAAGTTTTGCACATACTATCTCTTCCTCCAAAAATGATATCATCCACAAACACTTCAACAATCAAAATGTTTTCATGATCAATTTTGAAATATAAGTTACTGTCAGCAGTACCTTTGTTGAATCCAATCTGCACAAGATGCTTATCCAACCTTTCATACCATGCTCTTGGGGCTTGCTTCAATCCATACAAAGCTTTCTTCAACTTGCAGACCATATCATCATTATCAGACAATTGAAATCCATCCGGTTGTTCAATGTAGACTTCTTCCCTCAGATCACCATTTAGGAAGGCAGACTTGACATCCATCTGATATACCTTGAAGTCTTTGAAGGCAGCAAATGCAAGAAGTAATCTGACTACTTCAATTCTTGCCACCGGAGCAAAAGTCTCTTCAAAGTCAATTCCTTCTATTTGAGAGTACCCTTTGCAGACCAATCTAGCTTTGTTTCTGATTACTTCACCAGCTTCATTTAGTTTGTTCCGGAAGACCCACTTGGTTCCAATTACATTCCTATCTCTAGGTCTGGGAACAAGATCCCAAGTATGATTTTTCTCAATTTGCATCAATTCATCTTCCATTGCTTTGGTCCAGTTTTCATCATTGCAGGCTTCATTTATTGTTTTAGGTTCAATCTTTGAAATCAGACAACATTCATCCTAATTTTGAGCAACATTCCTTCTAGTTTGTACACCTTTGCTTCTGTCACCTATGATCTGATCTTCAGAGTGGTTCAGTCTTACATACCTTGGAATTTTGGGAGTATCCTGCACTGCTGCTTCTTGATCAGGCTCATTCAAACCTATCTCTTCTTCCTGATTTACCGGATCAGGCTGACTCTGTCTCACCGGAGAGGATTGAGTTCCTTGAACACTGTCTTGGTCATCTTCATCAAACTCATAAAATCTTGAAGGCTTCTCAATTTCTTCATCAACTTTCACATTGGTGCTTTCTATCATCTTCCTCAATCTCTTATTGTAACACCGGTATGCTTTGCTTTGAGTGGAGTAACCCAAGAAAATTCCTTCATCACTTCTAGCATCAAACTTTCCTAGATCTTCATCTCTTTTAATATAACACTTGCTAGCAAATACTCTGAAATATTTCACAGTAGGAGTGATGCCAAACCAGAGTTCATAGGGGGTCTTACTGGTGTTGTTTCTGATTTGAACTCGATTGAGAGTGTAGACTGCAGTGCTGATAGATTCTTTCCAAAACATTTGAGGAACATTTGCTTCCAACATCATTGTTCTGGCAGCTTCCTGGATGGTCCGGTTCTTTCTCTCAACTACTCCATTTTGCTGTGGAGTCCTAGGAGCAGACAACTGTCTCCTTATACCTTACTTCTCACAAAAGTCAATGAACTCACCAGATGTAAATTCACCACCTCTATCAGACCTTAGACACTTTAGTTTCAATCCGGTTTGATTCTCTACCATAGCTTTGAAGATTTTGAACTTCTCAAATGCTTCTAATTTTTCTTTTAGAAAGGTAACCCACATCATCCGGGAATGATCATCAATTAACAACATGAAATATCTATCACCTTGCAGACTCTTGATTCTTGTCGGACCACAGAGATTAGTATGTACTAATTCCAACAATCTGGTAGAAGACTGATCTTGGCTTTTGAAAGAGACTCTACTTTGTTTACCTAGCTGACATTCTTTGCACAAACTATTTGTAGGTTTCATCAATTTTGGAAGATCTCTTACAGCCTGAGTATTGCTTATCTTGATGATGTTATCAAAATTTACATGACACATTCTTCTATGCCATAACCAACTCTGATCAATTTGAACAAACAAACAACTTTTATTTAAACCAACCAGATGAAAGATATTACCTTTTGTCTGAGTACCGGATGTAATTTCAGTTCCGGAGCTTGTAAAGATTCTGCATTTTCCATTCTTGAACTGGAGATCATAGCCTTTGTCCACTAACTGACCAACACTGAGAAGATTGTGCTTCAATCCTTCAACATATAGTACGTTACCTGTTTTGCTCTTTCCATCAAAGGAAATAGTTCCCCTGCCTCTGATTCTGCCAGCAGAATTGTCACCAAACTTTACCATTCCTCCTTCATACCTTTCCAAATTCAAGAACTTATTCTTGTCACCAGTCATATGGTGAGAACATCCACTGTCAATAACCCAATCATCCTTTTCTTCCACTTGAGCAGCCAAAGCTTTTTCAACAACTTTGTGATTGACAGATTCAGAGAGTATTGAATCTTCTTCCTTGATGGCAATAAACACCCACTCATTTCCAGATTTGCTTCCTAGTTCTGATTCATCATCTGTTACTCCTTCATTGTCATCTTCTTCATGAACATAATAGCAATTCTTTTGAAACCTTTGTCTGTTCGTATTAGACCTTGCAGATCTTTCCGGACATCTTGAAGCAAAATGACCAATCTTATTGCAGTTGAAACACTTAAAGGGTAGTTTTCCTTCATACTTACCGGATCCTCTTGGTAGTCTCTTTGCAATGAGGGCTTCAAGTTGAGCTGTTTCTGCTTCTTCTTCTTCCATGTCTCTTCTTGCTTGATCATACCATGACATTTTCCTTGATGAGTTTTCTCCCGGATCAAATCTCTGTTTGCCTTTCACATAGGCACTGGCTTTGAAAGCAGATTTAGTCTTGGGAGGATCATCTCCAAACTCGGTCATTTCAAATGCAGCTAGTTTGCCAGCCAGTTGTTCTCTTGTGACAGTTGTGTGGGCTCTGAATTCATCAATGGCAGCAACCTTGATTTTGTAGGCAGCAGGAAGGGATCTTAGGATTTTGCAGACAATCTCATTTTCATCTAGAGTTCCACCAGCATTTCTAATTCCACATACCAGCTCATTCACTCTTGGCATAAAGGTAGTGATGTTTTCATCATCTCTCATCTTCAATCTTTCAAATTTCCCTTTCAGACTTTGCAACCTTGCACTTTTGACAAACTCATCTCCTTCATACAGAAGTTCCAGTTTAGTCAGGATCTCATATGCAGTTGGTAGGTCAATAACATTTGAGAGATCTGAATCATTCAATGCACTTAGTAGGGCTTCCTTGGTCCGCAGATTATTTTCAGCATCTGTAATCTCATTCAGAGTTGTCGGACCACCTTGTGGAGGTACATATGGTTTTGAGACCATAGCCAAGTATGCTTTTCCCATACATTCCAAGTGACACTTCATGCGACCTTTCCAGAGAGTGAAGTTGGTTCCATCGAACTTCGGACTATCCTTCTTGTATGACGACATCCTGGATCTCCTCAAGCGGTTAAGCTCCTTTCAGAGGAACCTTGCTCTGATACCAATTGTTGGATCTAGGGCATACAACTGAGAGGGGGGGGGGGTGAATCAGTTGTATAAAACTTGCTCTTACTTTAAACACTTGATTGTTCTTTGTTAGTTAACAGCATATCAATTAACCATCTATGAAAGCATAATGCATAAACTCAGAGCAGATGAACATCAACACATTGAACACCAAGATTTTGACGTGGAAAACCCGGTTAAGGGAAAAACCACGGGGTGATTAACCCAAGAATTATTCTCTATTAGAAGAATAAAGAAGAATGAATGGCACATGCCAATTAGGGCTCACTGCCCGAGCACACTGCTCACAAAGAGGCCCACTGCCTACAAGGAGACACACTGTCTACAAAGTGATAAAAATCACAATCTTGAACTGGAGAATGACATCTCTACTATGTCCGGATCAGTTCCATTTAAGCCCAAAACCTCTGCTCTGTCTTTTGCACTTCTCTTCGCTATCCCACACTCATCCACTCCATACACACTCGAAATGAACTCACAAACCTTTATTTATACAAGACATCGACTTAGGAACAATCATCTAAGTCAGAAATCAACCATAAGAATATCCGCAAGATGAATAACACATCCGGTCGGCCACCACAAGAACATTCACAGGATGATCAACTCATCCGGTCGGCTAGTCTGAACAAGAACTTCATCCGGAAGAATATCTTCAATTCTAGGCTCTACTACCAATGTGGATCAACAACACAACCTCAACACGATCCAAAAACCTTCACAAACCTGCCTGAATGACCGGATACATCCGCACTTCCTTTACTAACTGGAATCTCTTGTCTTCCTCATCCGGAACTTCAAGAACACAGTCTGTCGCCACTGTCATAATGTAAAAGGTACTTCCGGACCTCCAAATCATACACAAATCAGGATGACACATCACAAGGACATCCCAAACACTCCTTCCAATCCGCAGATTAGGATAATACAATTCCGGACCTCACCGGACCTTTCTGTGATCCTTTGTCACCTCTGAACACTTGCCGGAACCGGTTCCATACCGACAGCCACAATTCCTTCAGATCTTCATGCGGACCTCTGAAATCTTAACTGAAGCATCTCAAGACTCATATCTACAGACCCTTTAATCTGCATCCTCCGGTTCTCATCCTATACAGTACATTTGCCTTCTTCTCATCACTGTTCTTCACTGTTCCTGACTGAGGCTAATTTTCTCAATATCCTCAGCACACTGCTCATCCAATCCGTCTTGTCAATGCAATATGAGTATGTTGACATCAATGACAACACTGGTTTACCTCATACTTGCAACAGTTTACATGTAAATGGAAACATGGTATTGGATATTACACCCCTTATGATTTGAGAAGATTTTGATCTTCCTTTGTATGGGCAGGTTAACCCTTTAACCATTGCAAAATCTATAAAAGAATATGACACAGATGTGAATGGTTATAAGAAACATCTCAATAACCATTAGTTGGCTACATAGAAGAAATATATAACAAAGATCCCAACAAATCTTACCAGAGAAAATTTTAAAGTGGAGGTTGGTGATCTGATAACCTTCCTCAGTAGGGCATTTGGCAAGGAAGAGTCCAGGAATTACGAGACTTGGATGTTCCAATTTAGTTACATTATTATTAAAGGGGAGATACAACTAGATTGGGGTGCAATGGTCTTAGATTGCATCCATCAGTAGATCATGTAAGCTACAAACACCAAGAAGTTTTACATGACATCCTACGTTGTGTACCTGGTAGCCAGAGTTGGTGATTTCTTGGTTTGACCATAGTGGGAGTAAGAGAAGGACTGAGATAGAATAAGGTTTGGGAGTTCTTCTATCAGTTGGAAATAAAAGAAGCCGAGAAACATTTTAAAAGGGTTAATGATGCATTCTTATATGCAATAATCCTCCAACTCATAGGAGATATAGGATGGAGAATTTCATATAAGGCTATAGAATTGGTGAGGGGATGGGGAGAATGGTTCATTCAATTCCCCAAATCTATATACATCAGGGTTATAGGTTTCAAGAGGGTGCCCTTTCCTAGGCATTATAGTGAATGGCTATTTTTTATTGAATTCTCCCAACAAATAAGTGAGTTACACCTTAAATTATTTGGGAAACATAAAGTCAGAGTCAATTATCCATTCAACTTGGGTTTCTATGAGTGCCCATCTATACAAGTCACTAAGAGAATGTTAGAGGAGCTTGATGCCATGAATCTAAAATTGTATGAGGAAAGGAAGAACTTTGACTCTGCTAGTAGACTTAATTAATTGTTTCCCACAATGGGGTTTGTGCACAAACACTCTCTTGAAGACTTATGGGCCAATTGCAAAGATGATTTTGAAGTAAGGAAAATGAAGTATACAGGGCTAACTGCTTTCCATCTTAGAGAATTTAGATTGGGAAATGATATACCTATAGAATTCTCAGATGATGGACACATTTTGGATCTAGTGTATCATTTAGACACTATGGACACTAAGGGCTTGGATCCAATTAATTGGTCTTAGAAGGAGGACATCTCCTTAAGGGAGATCAATGCAATGTTGCTACAATGCATCAATGAATGGTTGAATCTTAGACCACAGAACTTCAAACCACCTCTGACAGAAGGTAAATGCAAGAGAAGGAAGGAGTCCCTTCATTAAAGCCAAAAATGTATAAAAGATAGAAGACTTCAGACGTAGGTTTGCCTTTGGTTTCTAAGCCCAAAACATACCAAAAGAGTCCAAAATCTGCACCAAAGAAAATGAGGGAATCAATTGATATTGCTTCTCTTGAGCAGTTGACATCCATGTTAGGAGATGCTTTCAAAAAGACATCGATCACAAAGAAAGTTGTAGATGTAGGATTTGTTGCTGGCTTAGGTGCTATTCCACAAGCACAAGTCATTCCACCAAGGATAGCTTTAGGACAAACTCCACAAAAGGGAGATGAGACCTTGGGCGAACAGGAGCAAACAGAACCACATAACCCTATGAAACAAGGAGAAGTACAATCAAATGAGCCTCCTATAATGAATGTTTATATTGATATCTTTGAGGGTGAAGGAGAAGACAAAGGCCAAGAAGATGAAGTTCAGGAGGAAGTTATTGAAGAGGATGCTCAATAAGAAGATGCAGAGCATCAATAGGAAGAGACTGTTGCAGATGAAGAAGATATAGAGCATCAAGAGTAGCAACAAGATATAGAGAGTGATTAGTTGGATATGCCTTCAACTCAGGAAGAGGCTACCCTTGAGCTTGTTATGGCGTAAAAAGTTCCCCTATGCATTTTTTACCTCTTAGTTTAGCTCCTAGGTCCCCTTGTTAATACTTTACATGTTAAATCCTCATCCCAAAGCAATTTCCCATGAAACCCATGTCAAATGGGGCTGAGGGGCCCATTTTAAACTTTAAGCATGAGAAAATTAGGTCCTTGGGACTTGGGCACCCATGCCCAAGTCTACCCTGATTTGCTAGGGTGGAAATTAAAGCATGTCATCTTGGGCCCTCTCAAAAAGTTTCCCTTTGTCGACCTTCTTGATTTAATTTATGAATGTTAGCAGGAAAGCATATTTAAATAGGTTTATGTACTCATTTATGCAATAGATGGATAACGCAGAGTTGTGATATTGAGCCTAAGAGCATTCAAGACCTTCATTGTGTTTTAGAGTAGAATTGAGTTGTTATTGTGTTAGTTTGTTGCAAATTTGGCTTCATCAATCCATGTCCTCATGATTTAAAGGATCTTCATCTCCATGATGGCTTCACCTCTAAGGTGACATCTATTTGTGTTTCAACCATTTCATTTCATCAATGGATTTGGCCTCTATCCTCCTTGGGCATGCACTCTATCTAACAATGGTGTTGGAAGACTTGAATGTCTTTCTAAGGCTTGACCGAGGCAAGCTCCTAAACACAACAACCTCCAAACCCCTCTCTTTGTGTTTGTAGGTTACAGGTGCAGGAGTTGGAAAAGTATAGGTGTAGAGAAGCAATTTGAAGGATTAAGTTTTAGGATATGAAAGAATCTTACAGATATTATTCCCTCCTAGACTAGGGCACCTGCCCCGTGGTTCTCCCAACAGGTTTGGCTCTGAACTTAGGATCAGGGTACAGTTTGTTAGATCTCTCTACTCAGAATCTATAGAATTTCTACCCTATTAGACTTGGGTGCTTGCCCTGTAGTCCGCTAGGGTTTCATTTTTAGAAACTCAACTTCTGGTATGTTTCTGATCCTTCATAAGTGCTTTCATGTCTAGTTTTCTGCAGCATTTTGTCTGTCTATATCTAATTACTTTATAATTAGGGTGTGATGCCTATTTGACCTAGGGTTTAATAAATCTCTCAATCTAATCTATTCTTTCCAGATCATTCCTGAGCACAAAATTTGTAGTTGAGTCCTCATCCATCTTTTAATGACTTGGCTCAATTTTGTTCTTGAATGTTATTGTGAAAGGATTGATACACTTTAACATCCTTCATCCCCTTATCTCCTTTTCATTAAACAAAGTGCACACAAGAAAAACTAGCAGAAGTGTTGAATAAAGATGACCATCCTAGGAAAACTTGAACTCATACTTTTTCTGATGATGTGGACAAGGCACAACATCAAATGGAGGAGCATGTCTTGATTGTTGAAGAACAACATGAACTCATTAGAACTATTGAACAATAAGAGAAATATTTTGAAATAATGAAGTCCACTGAGGAGGAAGAGAAGATTGAAGAGGAAAAGAAAATTGAAGAGGAAGAAAAGACTGAAGAAAAGAAGAGCAATGATGAAGAGCAACAACAAGATGGAGAAATACTACAGAATCAACCTCCACCTCTTGTAATCCCCTCATGGTTAAATTTGAACCTGTAAAAGAGGAAAAAAATATTTGTTGAACCTTTAATCCTGTAGGATATGATGGTAGAGCTAGACAAAAAGAATTCAAAGAAGAAGCCTAGGACCTTATCTTCTATCAAAGTCAATGAGCACATGGAAAGGATTGTAGAAATTGCAACTCCTACAGCTGAAAAAGATGACAGGGAACTCTTGGATGGAGATAATTAGATTACAAGAGTAAGTATGGGTAAGCAGACCCAAGATGAATAAATACTCTTTGGATTCAGCAATGGATGTAGTGAAGGAGAGAATGCAAAAAGATAAACAGGCTATTGATGAGCTGAAAATGCAACTGAGTCAAATGATTACATTTGTAAAAGACTTGCTCACTCCAATCACTTAGCATCAAGAAATCATAGACATGCCAGTTTTGATGTCTAAACAAGAGGTGGATGCATTACAGGCCATGAAACAAAAATCAACTATGGTAGATAGGTGGGTGGCCAAATTTTTGAATGAGGCTCTTGGTATTCTTGATGAGCATTACCCTTTCTATAGGAGAGCATGAGAAATAGAAGATAATTTAAGTTCTTTTATGGCAAAGGCTAATGAGAAAAAGGAGAAATTAGAGAAAAGCATGAAGTTGGTAAAAGAAATAAGGAGAACGAATAGAGAAGAATTGTTGAATTCCAACATTTTGGAGGATGAAGATCCAAATTTTTTGGAACATTGTATAAGGATCTCCAAGTATAAGATTGATCAATCTATCAAATATGCTCTTGGTTTACTATCCCTACAAAGGGAAATTTTTTAGTTCATAGAAATTTTTTAAGTCTTCATTAATGCAGTAGTTGACCCAGAGGTGTTTTTGCCTAACAAACATAGAATTTATACAAAGGAGAAAGTAAAGGAAGCATTTATGACTAAAATATAGAACTTGTTGACTAGCCCTTCAGGGTTAAATGAAGACATTTTGGATGAATTTGTAAAGGAAAATGCTCATTTCAAACTTGCAATTGTAGACCTCAGGAAGTTAGAAAAGAAATGTGAATAGGTCTCCAAGAAGTTTAATGTATTCAAGTTCAGAATGGAGTGGCTGGATGGGCCTGATGAGGAGCGACTTGAACTACTTCTATCAAATTTTGTAGAGCATAAGCAAGGGAAATCTTCTAGGAGGGTGTATACTTCCAATTAGTCTTATTTCTAGTTATAAGGAATATTCTTTGTAAAGATTCTTTATTCAAATTCTTTGTAAAAAGGAATTCACTATTTTATAAAGTGGACCCTACCAAACTTTAAGAGATTTCCTCTTTTCTAAGGCATCAAGATTTTTTTGCATGATATGTGGGTTGAAAAAGTCAAAATTAGATATGCATGCAGATATGCAATTCTTTAATTGGTGATTCTTTCTTAATTGCATGTTTTGGTGGAGATAAAAACAAGGACAAAGCGCTACACATGTTTTAAAAAGCGGTCTTCTTTTTGTTTTGAAAGCAATTTGGTTTTTGGGGCACTTATATAAGTGAAGGACCTATTTTGTCAAAAGGGTCCACTAGTTGAAGAATTAGACTATCAATCCATACTTAGAATTTTCAAATTTTAGCAAGTTAGTTATTTTTTACAACATTCTAGATTAGAGGAGATAGTTCTTTTGGAAACAGATCATGTAATTCTAGTGTCTTCTTGCTATATTTATAACTTGTACTCAATTTTAAAGAAGTTAATACAAGATGGTTGTCAATTCCTTTGGGTTTGACTTCATGCATCTAGTGTACTAGTGCTTTAAACTTCAATCTTTACTTCCATATTTGTTTGGGAAATTTTGAATCCGAGCTTAGATTATTAATTTTATTTCTAATATGGGTGTGAAATACAATAATAAAAATATAACTCATGTTATCTTATTGAAATCGTTTGAATCTTGCACTAGTGGTATGAATAATTGAGTTTATAACTAGTTTTAATACTACAATTAGTGAACTTCTTAGATAGATTTGTTAATATAAAGGCAGAAACATAAGTATTGCATCAATTTTTATTGCATTCCTTATAATCTTTTTATCTTTCTTTAAAAACAATAGTAGAATATAAATTAAATCTGATCTTATTTGAACAATAAGAAAAACCAAGGCCCCTTGTTAAACTATCTACATTTACCCTGTGCTTACGCAACATAGTTGTGACCCAACTCCCTAGACCTTGGGATAGATGATCCTTTGGGATCGGTTGTCCTTTCAGGAGAGGCAAGTTGAATCTCATCTTTCCTATGTTGCATGTGTGTTAAAGGGACCATCAATAGAACTAGCGCTAGAAAGAGGGCCCTTGAATTCACTTCATTAGAACTTCAAACTAGAGCACATAAATTCCTTTTGTCCTAAAAGATTTAGGAGAATTATGAGATCTTCACCTGGCAAAGTGGATTTATTTGAGCTAGGGTTTCCTAATAAAGCTATAAGTGTAATAGAGAGACATAACAATCAATCATTTGCCTCTTCATCAAACTAGCAACCCATAGCTAACCTGGTTATATCACTTGTCTTAAACCAATGCATTTTTTTTTCTATAGAAAATTCACCTTTAGGGAATGTGGCTAGAGGAATTCATGAGTTTCCTAGGAGCCTAAAAATGTTTTGTACAAAATACATTTAAGGGGAAAGTAAGACAATAGAAGAACACGTACAAGCTTTTAAAGATGCTACAATATGATCATAGATAGCCCATCAAGACCTAGTGTGTAGGTTGTTTCCCTATTCACTAGGAGACTTTTCATATAGTTTGTATCTAAGCCAACCCTCAAATTCAATATCTTCAAGGGATGACTTGGAAACTGTTAGATTTAGCGCTAACAACTAAGAGGGGGGGTGAATCAGTTGTCCAAAACTTTCTTCCTTTTCAACACTTGCATTCACTTAGCATTATAATAATAAATCAAACATGAAACTTAATGCAATTAAACAAGAGCAGAAACACATCAACACATGAGACACCAAGATTTTGACGTGGAAAACCTGGTTAAGGGAAAAATCACGGGGTGACTAACCCAAGATATTATTCTCTGTTAGAAGAATAAAAAGAATAAGATGGCACATGCCAATTAGGGCTCATAGCCTGAGCACACTGTTCACAAGAGGCTCACTGCCTACAGGAGATAGACTGTCTACAATAAATTAGTATTACATACTTGAACTAGTAAATAGCATCTTCACCATGCTTGAATCAGTTCCATTGAAGCCCAAATCCTTCTACTCTTTCTTTTGCTCTTCTCCTTGCTACACCACAGTCATCTCCACAAGTCACACTTTGAAATGACTTCGCAATCCCTTACTTATACATGACATCAACTTAGGAACAACCATCTAAGTCAGAAAACATCCACAAGAACATCCACAAGATGAATATCACATCCAGTCGGCCAGCTTGAGGAAGAACACCTTCATCCAGAAGTATATCTCCAATTCCAGGCTCCAACACTAATGCGGACCAACAACACAACCTCAACACGATCCAAGAACCTTCACAAGCTTGCTTGAATGACAAGGTACATCTGCACTTCCTCTACTTACTAGAATCTCTTCTCTCCTACATCCGGTGCCTCAAGAACACAGTCTGTCATGACTGTCACAAAGGAGTAGATTCTTCCAGACCTTCAAACCATGCATAAATCAAGATGACACATCACAAGGACTTCCCCAACATTCCTTCCAATCTACAGAATAGGACAATGCACTTCCGGACCTCACCGGACCTTTCTGTAACACTCTGTCACTCCTGAGCATCTCCCAGAACCGGTTCTACTTAATCGATCACAACTTCTTCATATCTTCATGCTTACCTCTAAAATCTTAACTGGAACCTCCTAAGACTCATGTCCACAAACCCTTTAATCTGCATCTTCTGATCCTCAACCTATCTTGAGCTATTTCCTTACTGTCATCACTGTTCTTCACTGTTCTTGACTAAGACTGACTTTCTCAGTATCCTCAACAAATAACTCATCCAATCCTTATCACTGATGCAACAAAAGTATGTTGACATCAATGACAACACCGGTTAGGCCCATACTTGCAACAATCTCCCCCTTTGTCATTGATGGCAACATATGATGTGAAAAACTATTTTTGACCATCAAGACAAGAACTTCTTCTCTACTGTCACAACTCCCTCTATCAGCAATCACCATTCTTCACATTTCTTGTCTCTCACTTCTGCTCCCCCTTTGATCAGTAACCACTTATTTTTTACATGTCTTCTCTCCCCCTTTGACATCAATGGCAAAGGGATCATACTTGCAACTTTACCACTTCAAAATCATATCTGCTGCTCCCCCTGAGTAGTAGCTCCACATCATCAGTCCAGACCACAAGATGTGACTGTGCTATGTACCGAACTGATGCACCTTAGTGCACCTTAGTTCTGTTGGAAAGAGACACTATATGGATTCATGGTTGTTGTCATTGATGGCAACAAAGGTCATCCCACATATCCGCGAGTCATGGTGTGTCTCTACCGGAAGTCAGAATGAAGATTGTTGTGGTCCGGTGAACAAGAACAGAGCATGTGGCAAGGTCCGACAGATTGGTCCGGATCTCTCACAAGAAGTGTCTTGGTGCAGTGCGGATTTGGGGAAGTTAAGAGGACTACCTTGAGTAGTATATTCCAAGGATTTAGCCTCCGGTGATGAACAAAGAAAAAGATATGAATAGTTGAGTACCGGATTCCTGAGAGACAGTAAGAACAGAGGAAGAACTGACTGACAGAGTATCAGACTATTTTCCGGATGTGTTACTGTTGATGGTAAAGGTTGTGAAGGCATGAATCATGTTTGGCCAACATGATTAATGATATCTACAAGTATATGCTTGATCCGCATTGCTTGGTGAGCAAGGATTCAGCCGACAGAACAGAGTTTGTAAGAAACTAGACTGTTCCGGATGCCGACTAGAAAGGTGATGAAATTACTTGTGCGGATATATATAGAGGATGGATTTTGTTGTGACATATGAAGTTGTGTGATGGTGTATGCGAATAAGTGCAGAACAAAGAAGAAGTAGTAAGAAAGATCCAGTATGTGAAAGGATAGCAGAATAAAGAACAGAGGAAAGATGAAGTGCAGCAGATCAGTGTACTGAGCCTAACCGGAACTGAACTCCAGCATATGTAGATGCTTCCAATCAGTTCAAGACTGTGATTCTTATCACTTTGTAGATAGTGTGTCTCCTTGTAGGCAGTGGGCCTCTTTGTGAGCAGTGTGCTCGGGCAGTGAGCCCTAATTGGCAAGTGCCATTTTGTAATTCCCTATTCTTCTAACAGAGAATAATCTTTGGGTTAATCACCCCATGGTTTTCTCCCTTAACAGGGTTTCCACGTCAAAAATACTGTGTCATGTGTTTCTTATTTCATGGTAATGTTTTTGTGTTTGATTCAATGCTGCATTAATTAATAAAGAAAGTTCAAAAGGGAAATAATTAGGATAACTGATTCACCCCCCCTCTCAGTTATCAACAATTGGTATCAGAGCAAGGTTCCTCCTAATAGAGCCTAACAGCTTGAGGAAGATCTGGGAGTTCAAATGGATGCATATGGTTTAAGGGAGCAACTCAAGACTGCCCTTGAGGATCTTGAACAGTCAAATTCTGAAGTCAATGAATTAAAGGAAAGACTCAAACAGGCTGATGAATTCATGAAAGAATTAAAGGACAAATTAAGTCTCTCTATGAAAAAGAGAAAGGAGCTGCTCCAACAATTGGCAAGACAAAGTGAAGAAAGCAATACAAATGAAGAATTGACTGAGCAAACCAAGTTATGTGAAAAGTTATCAAAAGAAGTCATTATGTTAAGACATGAAATGGAATCAGGAACTATAAAGTTTACTCAAGAGATTGAAGAAAAAAGAAGAGATGAAGACAATCTAAGACAATCTCTTAAAGAAAAATCAGAAGAATGCCACCAGATGGACAGGATTATCAGACATCTTGAATTTGATCTTGAAGATGCCAAAGATAATGAAGAAAAACTTGAGGATCAAATTGCCTCTCTCAAAAGAGATCTTCAAACAACAAATGAATATAAAGAAAAATTCAAGATAAGTTCTGCCCAAATTGAAGTACTTCTTGGAAGTCAAAAGAGGATAGATGACAAGTATGGTTTGGGATATGAGAAAGTAGAAAGCTCCGGATCCGGTCAAAAGAATTTTGGATCAGAAAATCCAAGGAATAGGCCCAGAAGACCTCCGGTAAGACAGCCCAATGCTCAAAGATATCCATCTTTCAATGGATACTGCCACAGCTGCAACCACTTTGGTTACAAAGCTAATCAGTGCAGAAAGAGAATGAATCAGATTAATTCATCCTTCTCCGGACAGTGCTTTAACTGCAAAAGGTATGGACACAAATCCCATGAATGCAGAAATATGCAAGTAAACAAATCATTCAAAGGTAGATGCTTTACATGCAATAGAGTAGGTCATATGGCTAATCAATGCAGATCAAGAGGTTATCAGTCAAATATGCAAATAAATGTTATTTGCCAAATCTGTAATAGGTCCGGTCATAATGCTAGAGTCTGCAGAAGCAAGAATCAGGACAAAAGAGGTCCGGTGTATAATCAGAATCAAGACAAGGGTAAACAAAAGATGAATGCGGATGAAGTTAGGAGTCAGATGAGCAAGATTTGGGTGAAGAAAAGTTTAGAGAATGTAGAGGTTGGATCCGCACCAGACTCTGGTGCTAATATTTCTTCCAGAAATTAAAAAGTGAGCTCTGGCTCAGGGGGAGACTCAAAGAAAATCCTGTTCCCCCAGCCAATCAAGTGGTGCCGGATGTGGCACAAGATGCGAAGTAAAGGGTTTAAAGATATAAGTCTTGAGATGATCCAGATAAGATTTCAGAGGTCCGCATGAAGATGTGAAGAAGCTGTGATCGATCAAGTAAGACCTGTTCTGGGAGATGCTCCGGAATGACAGAGGATTACAAAAAGGTCCGGAGAGATCCGAAAGTGCATTGTCTTATTCTGCAGATTGGACAAAGTGTTTGGGATGTCCTTGTGATGTGTTATCTTGATTTATTCATGATTGAAAGATCCGCATGATGTTCATAGATCAGGACTGATCTGGGATACTCCAAGCTATCCGGACAAGGCAAACCGGAATAATATAGGTGAAGCATTTATTGCAAACAGATATTAGGGTTTGCGAAATGATATAAGGGATTTCTCAACAATCATTTGATCATTCCACATCCAAGAAGAAGCGAAAAGCGGAGCTCTGAAACAAAATTCATCAAGATCACCGAAGATCTCCTGCCGAAGTCATTTCATACAGAAATCAATCCAGCTACTCCGTGCAACTGAAGACACAAAAGGTATTTTCCACTTTCGATATCTTGCTACAAATCTTTTGAAGAAATGGCTACTCCAAATATAGTAAAAATCTTAGATAGGCCCCGACCTGAATTTAAGAAACATCCATACAAGTCATTGGAGGTAGATCCCTTAGGAGCATTTTCCAGTGTTCCTCATGGAGTTTTACACACAGAAGACATTAGGGTTTACATACATGCAAGCATTGAAGATTTTGGGGAATTCAAATTGAGAGATCTCTATCACAAACAACTGATAGACAATGCTTTTGAGCTTAAACCAGAGTATAAGGGTATCCAGAAGAAACAATTTGATCAATTCATTCATTTCCCCTGCTTTGAAGAAGATGAATGGGTCCGGTATGTACTGAGCAGGATGCATGACAACTTCCTATGGCTGGATAGACCTCACAAGATCACAAAAGAGGTAATTAGGGCAGTAACTGGTCTATACTCTTCCGGAGGGATACCTATCCTCAAATCTGTCAAGAACAACATTGTAACTGAGGCCACCGGATCAAAATTTGATAAGAGGGAAATGACCATTGAAGATATTTCTAATCCGGATATCAAGTATGCGTCCATGATAATAGGATACAAGATCTATCACTCCAGCAGGGAGAATTCTGTATCCAGAACTGCAGTGTATACTACCTATGAAATGCTAAGGAAGAATGCAGAATATGATCTCTGCGAACTGCTCTTAAGCCAATTAATGGAAAATATACAGAAAATCAAGAAGGACAAGAAGAATTCCTTTAAGTATGGTACTCTTATATTATGTCTATTCTTCTACTTCATGAATGAGCTGCCCGGATCAAGTGGATGGGCATGGCAGAATGACAAACCTGTTGCAGTACAAATAAGAGACTATCTACATGGGCTTGGGGATGCCAAAGTAAGAAATACAACCCTATGGGGATACTTCAAAAACTTCCAAAGCATGATGCAAGCAAGAGAGAGAATTCCCCAGTCTCTTGTTGAAAAATACAAAGACTCAGTGTGCTTTATGGTGGACACTGATCAGTGCCTAATGGAGGCAGTGGAGCCAAGGACTGTCTAGATCATGCCCATGGGGTATGAAGTGGATGAACAGATAGTGGAGCTGCATGTTCAACACATGCTAAGTCAGCCAAAAGATCCAAAGGCAGAAAGGTTTGGAACCTTTGAGGAGCTGAGTGTAAAGATACATGTAGAACTCAGGGAACCTGAGATAAAGAGAAAGGTGAGAAAAGAAGTAGAGCATATTGCTCAAGGCCTAGGCATCTCAAAAGAGGCACTTGATGCCAGCTAGGAAAAGAGAAGAAAATTTGAGGAAGAAAAGAAAGAGGCAGAAAAGAAAAACAAGAAAAGTGCTCCGGTGGAATCCTCAACCCGGACCAGATCATCAAAAGGATCCACACCTATTAAAACCAAAAGCTCAAAACCGGAAGTCCAGGGATCCGGTAAGAGATCCAAGACAAAAGCCTCAAGAGCTTATCAAAGCCAAAAGGATGAAGAAGAAACTGAGTCAGATGAGGGAGTGAAAGAAATAAAGAAATAGAAAAAGAAAGGATCCGGTAAACCCTCTTCTGGCTGAGACAAGGAAGAAATGACAGAAGAATTTTCTGAAAAGCCCACCCTGTCTCTAGACAGTGTAGTCAAATCAATCACTGTGGATGGGAACCTTCAACCGGTGGCTGAATTCTATGATGACTACAATGAGGCAGATCAAAAGATCCTGCAAGAAGCCATAATAAGGTACTTGAACATCTACAATAAAGCTTTTATTGAGATTATCTCTGAAATCCTAAAGAGCCTAGAGATGGAATTAGAGATAAGAAACAACAATGCCATGGAAAAAGACCTTGAAATCAGAGAACAGATAGCTATTCAGCTATATCCCTCAATTGATCACAAAACCATGAACATGATATTCAAGGACTGCAAGGATGAATTCAGAAGCAAAGCAAGGATGAATCTACTTATGCTTGGTGAGACCGACAAAGTAGCCAAGGACACTGAAGAGATCCTCCGGAATACATACAAAAGGTTTAATATTCCTATTACAGAGGACTCAGGTGCAGAAACAGCTGCGGACTTGGAATCATCTGCTCCGGAAGAAGTGCCACTAGAACAGACTAACATCTCTTCTCCAGCTTCTCCTACAGTCTCCGGATCCCAAGAAGAAGAGAAATTACAAGAGAAAGAAGCAGCAGAAAAAGAAAAAGAGGCTGACAGCACCAAGGATGCAGAGAAAGAGAAAAATCCAACAGAGAAAACCACAACTGTAAGTGGTAAGCATGTGGAAGGAGATAAGACTCCTAAGGGCAAAACTGCAGAAGAAAAGAAACATCTGTCTCCGGCAAGAGACACTGCACAAACTGTTCAAAAGTTTCTAAGCCAAGAAACTTTAGAGATTGATGAACCGGAGCTTCTAAAAGGCCCATTCGACTTTGACTCTCTCTCTCCGGTACAAACAATGAAGATAGCTTCATTTGCAAATGCCAAGGCAAATGAAAAACTCCTAAAGTCTCATATGGAAGACTGTGAGTTGATAGAGGCTGCTTCCGGAGTACTTGTAAAGATTATGCCATCTATCCAGATAGATCCGACAGCCTCCTCTTCCGGTAATCTCAAAACCTTAGTTAGCAGTGTTGATACACATTTTGATTCTCTAGAAAAATCAGCTAAAGAAAAGGTCCGAAAGGAATTTTTGGATAAAAGATTTTCAGAAGTATTAGGATTAATCTCTAATGATAGAAGAAATATGAGTATTGGAATAAAGAGCTTAGAAAATGCTCTTAAGGATGGCGGTGACATTTACAAATTTTGTATATCCTGGTCAAAGGCAACAACAGAAATTGATAAGAAAATAAAAGAGGTGTTGATAACATGAAATAAGAAACACATGACACAGTATTTTTGACGTGGAAACCCTGTTAAGGGAGAAAACCACGGGGTGATTAACCCAAAAATTATTCTCTGTTAGAAGAATAGGAAATTACAAAATGGCACTTGCCAATTAGGGCTCACTGCCCGAGCACACTGCTCACAAGAGGCCCACTACCTACAAGAAGACACACTGTCTACAAAGTGATAAGAATCATAGTCTTGAACTGATTGGAAGCATCTGCATATGCTGGAGTTCAGTTCCGGTTAGGCTCAGTACACTGATCTGCTGCACTTCATCTTTCCTCTGTTCTTTATTCTGCTATCCTTTCACATACCGGATCTTTCTTGCTACTTCTGCTCTGTTCTGGACTTATTCGCGTATATATTACTTCATTCACACACTTCACAACTAAATCCATCCTCTATATATATCCGCACAAGTAATTTCATCACCTTTCTAGTCGGCATCCGGAACAGTCTAGTTTCTTACAAACTTTGTTCTGTCAGCTGAATCCTTGCTCACCAAGCAATGCGGATCAAGCATATACTTGTAGATATCATTAATCATGTCGGCCAAACATGATTCATGCCTTCACAACCTTTATCATCAACAGTAACACATCCGGAAAGTAGTCTGATACTCTGTCAGTCAGTTCTTCCTCTGTTTTCACTGTCTCTCAGGAATCCGGTACTCAACTATTCATATCTTTTTCTTTGTCCATCACCGGAGGCTAAATCCTTGGAATATACCACTCAAGGTAGTCCTCTTGACTTCCCCAAATCCGCACTGCACCAAGACACTTCCTCTGAGAGATCTGGATCAATCTGTCGGACCTTGCCACATGCTCTGTTCTTGTTCACCGGACCACAACAATCTTTATTCTGACTTCCGGTAGAGACACATCATGACTTGCGGATATGTGGGATGACCTTTGTTGCCATCAATGACAACAACTATGAATCCATATAGTGTCTCTTGCCAACAATCTCCCCCTTTGGCATTGATGGCAACACTTAGTGAAAAATGACTAAGTGTTTACACTATGCTCCCCCTTTGCTAATGCTCTGTCTTTATATACAATTTCTGGAACTCCCCCTTAGTTGGATTCCTCATTTTTCACTGCTCCTCACTCCCCCTTTGACATCAATGGCAAAGGGTAGGGTCCGCACACCAAAATTTTCAAAAATTTTCTATACATAGCCGCATATTTACATACTCACATATACTGAAGAATGTCTGCAAAGGATGTCTGCAATTGGATCATTTCTGTAGCCCAACTTTTCTTCATTCTATCCAAAATTGAAATGTGACCACTCAACAAAAATGCAAAAGCTTCTGCCTGCTTGAGATTTGTCGGATCATTTGTTTGGGCGGTGGTCTGAGCATCACTGATGGCCTCATGCATAGTTTCCAACTTAGGGATTATAATCCTTCTAAGTTCTCCCATCCGGTTAGTGATATTCTTCCTTTCCTTCTCAAGATTCTTTATTTCATTCAAGACTGCAATAGTCTGACATTCTTGATTTATTATGGAGGAAGAGAGAGGATCAAAACTTTGAGATAAGCTTTGTAGCTTGTCCTGTTCCTCTTTTATTTTCTTATCAATTGCTGCTGTTGCCTTTGACCAGGATATACAAAATTTGTAAATGTCACCGCCATCCTTAAGAGCATTCTCTAAGCTCTTTATTCCAATACTCACAATCTTCCTATCTTTAGAGATTAATTCTAATACTTCTGAAAATCTTTTATCCAAAAATTCCTTCCGGACCTTTTCTTCAGCAGATTTTTCTAGAGATTCAAAATGTGTACTAACACTGCTGACTAAGGTTTTGAGATTACCGGAAGAGGAGGCTGTGGGATCCTTTTGAAAGGATGGCATGATCTTTTCTAGCACTCCAGATGCTACCTCCATAAGCTCACAGTCTTCCATGTGGGATTTCAGCAGCTTCTCTTTGACTTTCTCATTTGCAAATGAGGCTATTTTCATTGTTTGCACCGGTGACAAAGAGTCAAAATCTAATGGTCCTTTTAGTAGGTCCGGTTCATCAATTTCTATAGTGGCTTTGCTCAAAAATTGTTGAACAGTTTGTGCAGTGTCTCTTGCCGGAGACAGATGTTTCTTTTCTTCTGCAGTCTGGGAACTGTCAACCTCTTTATCTTTCACCCCTGCTTCCTTCTCCTATAATTTCTCTTCTTCTTTGGATCCGGAGACTGTAGGGGAAACCGGAGGAGAGATGTTTGTCTGTTCAGGGCCCACTTCTTCCGGAACAGATGATTCCAAATCCGCAGCTGTTTCTGCACCTAAGTCCTCTACAACAGGAAGATTGAACCTTTTGAAGGCCTTCCGGAGGATCTCTTCTGTCTCTTGGGCCACTTTGTCAGTCTCACCAAGCATGAGTTGATTCATCCTGGCTTTACTTCTAAACTCATCTTTGCAGTCTTTGAAGATAATGTTCATTGTCTTGGGATCAATTTGAGGATATAGCTGAATAGCTATCTGCTCCTGGATCTCAAGATCTTTTGCATGAGCATTATTCTTTCTTATTTCTAATTCCTTTTCTAGGCTTTTAGGAATAAGAGATATGATCTCAATGAAAGCCTTATTGTATATGTTCAGATATTTGACTGTGGCTTCCTGCAGAATCTTTTGGTCAGCCTCATTGTAGTCATCATAAAATTCAGTCATTGGTTGAAGGTTTCCATCTACCGTGACTGACTTGATTACACTCTCTAGAGACAGAGTGGGCTTTTCAACAGATACCTCTGCCATTTCATCCTTGTCTTGGCCTGTGGAGGGTTTACTGGATCCTTTCTTCTTCTGCTTCTTTATTTCTTTTACTCCCTCATCTGACTCTGTTTCCTCTTCATCCTTTTGGCTTTCATAAGCCCTTGTGGCTTTTGTCTTGGATCTTTTACCGGATGCCTGGACTTCCGATTTTGAACTTTTGGTTGTGGGAGGAGCAGATCTTTTTGATGATCTGGTCCGGGTGGGAGTTTCAACCGGAACACTTTCTTTACTTTTCTCTTCTTCCTCAGCCTTCCTCCTCTTTTCCCGGCTGGCATCAAGTGCCTCTTTTGAGATGCCTAGGCCTTGAGCAATATGCTCAACTTCTTTTCTTACCTTCCTCTTTATCTCCGGTTCCCTGAGTTCTACATGTATCTTTACACTCAGTTCCTCAAAGGTTCCAAACCTTTCTGCCTTAGGATCTTTGGGCTGGCTTAGCATGTGTTGAACACGCAGCTCTACTATCTGTTCATCCACTTCATACCCCATGGGCATGATCCAGACAGTCCTTGGCTCCACTGCCTCCATCAGACACTGATCTGTTTCTACCATGAAGCATACTGTGTCTTTGTACTTTTCAACAAGGGATTGGGGTATTCTTTCTCTTGCATGCATCATGCTTTGGAAGTTCTTGAAGTATCCCCATAGAGCTGTATTTCTTACTTTTGCATCCCCAAGTCCATGCAAATAGTCTCTGATTTGGATGGCAACCGGTCTGTCATTCTGCCATATCCATCCACTGGATCCGGGAAGCTCATTCATGTAGTAAAAGAATAGACAAAGGATCAGATTGCCATACTTGAAGGAGTTTTTCTTGTCCTTCTTGATCTTCTGCAGATTTTCAAAGAGTTGGTTCACAAGAAGCTCACACAAGTCATAGTCTGCATTCTCCTTTAACATTTGATAAGCTGTGTAGATTGCAGTTCCCGGTACTGAATTTTCCCTACTGGAGTGATAGATTTTGTAACCAATTATCATAGCTGCAAATTTGACATCCGGTTCAGTGATGTCATCAACTGTCATAGCTCTCTTGTCAAACTTGGATCCAGTTGCATCACTGACTATCTGATTTTTGACAGATTTGAGAACAGGTAATCCACCGGATGAGTGCAGACCGGTTACAGCCCTAATTGCATCCTTGGTGATCTTGAAGGGCTGGTTCAACCATAGGAAGTTGTCATGTACTCTACTTAGTACATACCGGACCCATTCATCTTCTTCAAAACAGGGGAAATGAATGCACTGTGCAAAGTGTTTGTCCCGGATGGCTTTGTACTGAGGTTTGATCTCAAAGGAGTCATCTATCAATTGTTTGTGATAGATATCCATCAGTTTTGATTCTCCAAAGTCTTCAAGATTCGCATGGATGTAAACCCTAATATCTTCCGTATGCAATACACCATGAGGAACACTAGAGAAGGCTCCTAGTGGATCTACCTCCAATGATTTGTAAGGATGTTTCTTGAATGTGGGGCGAGGTCTATCAGAGATCTTAACTATATTTGGAGTAGCCATTCTTCAAAGATTTGCAATGAGATAATGAAAAACGGAGAATACCTTATGCGCCTTCGGTTTGCACGGAGTGGTTGGATTGATTTCTTTATGCAATGACTTCGGCAGGAGATCCTTGGTGTGCTTGATGAATCTTGTTGCAGAGCTCCACTTTTCGCTTCTTCTTGAGTGCAGAATGAGCAAATGACTTTTGAGAAATCCCTTATATTGCTCCACAAACCCTAATATCTGTCTGCAATAAATGCTTCACCTACATTATTCCGGTTTGCCTTGTCTGGATAGCTTGGAGTATCCCGGATTAGTCCTGATCTGTGAATATCATCCAGATCTTTCAATCATGAATAAATCAAGGTAACATATTACAAGAACATCCCAAACACTCTGTCCAATCCGCAGAATAAGATAGTGCACTTCCGGATCTCTCCGGACCTTTTTGTAATCCTTTGTCATACCGGAGCATCTCCCTGAACAGGTCTTACTTGATCGATCACAGCTTCTTCATAACTCCATGCGGACCCCTGAAATCTTATCTGGATCATCTCAAGACTTATATATTTAAACCCTTTACTCCGCATCTTGTGCCACATCCGGCACCACTTGATTGGCTGGGGGAATAGGATTTTCTTTGAGTCTCCCCCTGAGCCAGAGCTCACTTTTTAATTTCCAGAAAAAATATCAGCACCAGAGTCTGGTGCGGATCCAACCTCTACATTCTCTAAACTTTTCTTCACCCAAATCTTGCTCATCTGATTCCTAAATTCATCCGCATTCATCTTTTGTTTACCCTTGTCTTGATTCTGATTATACACCGGACCTCTTTTGTCCTGATTCTTGCTTCTGCAGACTTTAGCATTATGACCAGACCTATTGCAGATTTGGCAAATAACATTTCTTTGCATATTTGACTGATATCCTCTTGATCTGCATTGATTAGCCATATGACCTACTCTATTGCATGTAAAGCATCTACCTTTGAATGATTTGTTTACTTGCATAATTCTGCATTCATGGGATTTGTGTCCATACCTTTTGCAGTTGAAGCACTGTCTGGAGAAGGATGAATTAATCTGATTCATTCTCTTTCTGCACTGATTAGCTTTGTGACCAAAGTGGTTGCAGCTGTGGCAGTATCCATTGAAAGATGGATATCTTTGAGCATTTGGCTGTCTTACCGGAGGTCTTCTAGGCCTGCTCCTTGGATTTTCTGATCCAAGATTCTTTTGACTGGATCCGGAGCTTTCTCCTTTCTCATATCCCAAACCATACTTGTCATCTGTCCTCTTTTGACTTCCAAGAAGAACTTCAAGTTGAGCAGAACTTATCTTGAATTTCTCTTTCTATTCATTTGCTGTTTGAAGGTCTCTTTTGAGAGAGGCAATTTGATCCTCAAGTTTTTCTTCATTATCTTTGGCATCTTCAAGATCAGATTCAAGATGTCTGATAATCCTGTCCATCTGGTGGCATTCTTCTGATTTTTCTTTAAGAGATTGTCTTAGATTGTCTTCAGCCTTTCTTTTTTCTTCAATCTCTTGAGTAAACTTTATAGTTCCTGATTCCATTTCATGTCTTAACATAATGACTTCTTTTGATAACTTTTCACATAACTTGGTTTGCTCAGTCAATTCTTCATTTGTATTGCTTTCTTCACTTTGTCTTGCCAACTGTTGGAGCAGCTCCTTTCTCTTTTTCATAGAGAGACTTAATTTGTCTTTTAATTCTCTCATGAATTCATCAGCCTGTTTGAGTCTTTCTTTTAATTCATTGACTTCAGAATTTGACTGTTCAAGATCCTCAAGGGCAGTCTTGAGTTGCTCCCTTAAACCATATGCATCCATTTGAATTCCCAGATCTTCCTCAAGCTGTTAGGCTCTATTAGGAGGAACTTAGCTCTGATACCAATTGTTGATAACATGAAATAAGAAACACATGACACAGTATTTTTGACGTGGAAACCCTGTTAAGGGAGAAAACCACGGGGTGATTAACCCAAAAATTATTCTCTGTTAGAAGAATAGGAAATTACAAAATGGCACTTGCCAATTAGGGCTCACTGCCCGAGCACACTGCTCACAAGAGGCCCACTGCCTACAAGAAGACACACTATCTACAAAGTGATAAGAATCACAGTCTTGAACTGATTGGAAGCATCTGCATATGCTGGAGTTCAGTTCCGGTTAGGCTCAGTACACTGATCTGCTGCACTTCATCTTTCCTCTGTTCTTTATTCTGCTATCCTTTCACATACCGGATCTTTCTTGCTACTTCTGCTCTGTTCTGGACTTATCCGCGTATATATTACTTCATTCACACACTTCACAACTAAATCCATCCTCTATATATATCCGCACAAGTAATTTCATCACCTTTCTAGTCGGCATCCGGAACAGTCTAGTTTCTTACAAACTTTGTTCTGTCGGCTGAATCCTTGCTCACCAAGCAATGCGGATCAAGCATATACTTGTAGATATCATTAATCATGTCAGCCAAACATGATTCATGCCTTCACAACCTTTATCATCAACAGTAACACATTCGGAAAGTAGTCTGATACTCTGTCAGTCAGTTCTTCCTCTGTTTTCACTGTCTCTCAGGAATCTGGTACTCAACTATTCATATCTTTTTCTTTGTCCATCACCGGAGGCTAAATCCTTGGAATATACCACTCAAGGTAGTCCTCTTGACTTCCCCAAATCTGCACTGCACCAAGACACTTCCTCTGAGAGATCCGGATCAATCTGTCAGACCTTGCCACATGCTCTGTTCTTGTTCACCGGACCACAACAATCTTTATTCTGACTTCCGGTAGAGACACATCATGACTTGCGGATATGTGGGATGACCTTTGTTGCCATCAATGACAACAACCATGAATCCATATAGTGTCTCTTGCCAACAAGAGGAACAGGACAAACTACAAAGTTTATCTCAAAGTTTTGATCCTCTCTCTTCCTCCATAGTAAATCAAGAATGTCAGACTATTGCAGTCTTGAGTGAAATAAAGAACTTTGAGAAGGAAAGAAAGAATATCACTAACCGGATGGGATAACTTAGAAGGATTATAATCCCTAAGTTAGAAACTATGCATGAGGCCATCAGTGATGCTCAGAACACCGCCCAAACAAATGATCCGATAGATCTCAAGAGGGCAGAAGCTTTTACATTTTTGTTGAGTGGTCACATTTCAATTTTGGATAGAATGAAGCAAAGTTGGGCTACAGAACTGATCCAATTGAAGACATCCTTTGCAGACATTCTTCAGTATATGTGAGTATGTAAATATGCGGCTATGTATAGAAAATTTTTGAAAATTTTGGTGTGCGGACCCTACCCTTTGCCATTGATGTCAAAGGGGGAGTGAGGAGCAGTGAAAAATGAGGAATCCAACTAAGGGGGAGTTTCAGAAATTGTATATAAAGATAGAGCATCAGCCAAGGGGGAGCATAGTGTAAACACTTAGTCATTTTTCACTAAGTGTTGCCATCAATGCCAAAGGGGGAGATTGTTGGCAAGAAACACTATATGGATTCATGGTTGTTGTCATTGATGGAAACAAAGGTCATCCCACATATCCGCAAGTCATGGTGTGTCTCTACCGAAAGTCAGAATGAAGATTGTTGTGGTCCGGTGAACAAGAACAGAGCATGTGGCAAGGTCCGACAGATTGGTCCGGATCTCTCACAGGAAGTGTCTTGGTGCAGTGCGGATTTGGGGAAGTTAAGAGGACTACCTTGAGTAGTATATTCCAAGGATTTAGCCTCCGGTGATGAACAAAGAAAAAGATATGAATAGTTGAGTACCGGATTCCTGAGAGACAGTAAGAACAGAGGAAGAACTGACTGACATAGTATCAGACTATTTTCCGGATGTGTTACTGTTGATGGTAAAGGTTGTGAAGGCATGAATCATGTTTGGCCAACATGATTAATGATATCTACAAGTATATGCTTGATCCGCATTGCTTGGTGAGCAAGGATTCATCCGACAGAACAGAGTTTGTAAGAAACTAGACTGTTCCGGATGCCGACTAGAAAGGTGATGAAATTACTTGTGCGGATATATATAGAGGATGGATTTTGTTGTGACATATGAAGTTGTGTGATGGTGTATGCGAATAAGTGCAGAATAAAGCAGAAGTAGTAAGAAAGATCTGGTATGTGAAAGGATAGCAGAATAAAGAACAGAGGAAAGATGAAGTGCAGCAGATCAGTGTACTGAGCCTAACCGGAACTAAACTCCAGCATATGTAGATGCTTCCAATCAGTTCAAGACTATGATTCTTATCACTTTGTAGACAGTGTGTCTCCTTGTAGGTAGTGGGCCTCTTTGTGAGCAGTGTGCTCGGGCAGTGAGCCCTAATTGGCAAGTGCCATTTTGTAATTCCCTATTCTTCTAACAGAGAATAATCTTTGGGTTAATCACCCCGTGGTTTTCTCCCTTAACAGGGTTTCCACGTCAAAAATACTGTGTCTGTGTTTCTTATTTCATGGTAATTTTTTTGTGTTTGATTCAATGCTGCATTAATTAATAAAGAAAGTTCAAAAGGGAAATAATTAGGATAACTGATTCACCCCCCCCTCTTAGTTATCAACAAGTTCATCACCGAAGGGGCAATAACCCCTAGCTTCTCCCTTAGATACTCAAAAGAGTCCTTAGGTAGAGGCTTTGTAAAGATGTCTGCAATTTGATCCTTTGATGGCACAAACTCCAACCTGACTTCATTCTTGTTCACTTGCTCTCTCAAAAAGTGAAACTTGATGGATATGTGTTTAGTCTTTGAGTGCATCACCAGATTCTTGGATATGTTTATTGCACTTGAATTATCATAGAAAATTGTGATCCACCACTGGACTCTTCCGGTCATCCACATCTCCTGCCCAATCTGCATCTGTATATGCATGAAGAGAGAAATCCTAATCTCTAGGATACCATAGACCATACTCAACTGTCCCTTTTAGATATCTAAAAATCCTTTTGATTGCCATGACATGAGATTCTTTGGGATCAGCCTGGAATCTTGCAACAAGACCAACAACTTGCATAATATCTGGTCTAGTCTGAGTGAGATATAACAGTCCTCCAATCATTGATCTATACTTGGTCTGATAAGCCTTAAGAGAGTCATCATTTTTTCTTTGCTTACATCTGGTTGCCATGGGAGTGTTCATTGGCTTTGAATCTTCCATCCCAAACTTCTTCAACAATTCTTTTGCATATTTAGTTTGAGAAATGAAGGTACCTTTCTTTGTTTGAGTGATTTGTAGACCCAAGAAGAAATTCATTTCACCAAGCATGGACATCTCAAACTCACTTTTCATTTGATTTGCAAAAATTTTACACAAACTATCTTTTCCTCCAAAGATGATATCATCAACAAACACTTCAACACCTAGGATGTTTTCATGATCAATTTTAAAATATAAATTTCTATCAGCAATACCTTTGTTGAAACCAATCTTCAATAGATGCTTATCCAATCTTTCATACCAGGCTCTTGGGGCTTGCTTCAGTCCATACAGTGCCTTTTTTAATTTGTAGACCATGTCACCAAGATCAGACAATTGAAATCCATCTGGTTGCTCAATGTACACTTCTTCCAAATTACCATTTAGGAATGCAGATTTGACATCCATCTGATATACCTTAAAATCCTTAAAGGCAGCAAATGCAAGAAATAGTCGGACTGCTTCAATTCTTGCCACCAGAGCAAAGGTCTCTTCAAAGTCAATTCCTTCAATTTGGGAGTAGCCCTTGCAGACTAATCTAGCTTTATTTCTGATTACTTCACCTGCTTCATTTAGTTTGTTTCGGAAGACCCATTTTGTTCCAATTAGATTCTTGTCTCTAGGTCTGGGAACAAGATCCCAAGTGTGAATCTTCTTGATTTGCATCAGTTCTTCTTCCATTGCCTTGGTCCAATTTTCATCATTGCAGGTTTCATTTACTGTCTTAGGTTCAATCTTTGAAATTAGACAATACTCATCTGAATCTTGAGCAATTCTTCTTCTTGTTTGTACACCTTTGCTTTTGTCACCTATGATCTGATCTTCAGAATGGTTGAGTCTCACATACCTTGGAACTTTGGGAGTTTCTTGCACTTCTAACTCTTGATTAGGCTCATTGAATCTTGTCTCTTCTTCCTGATTTAATGGATCAGTTTCAACATGTTTTTCCGAGGGGTCTTGACCACCTTGAATCAAGCCATCATTCTGATCATCTTCTTCATACTCATAAAATCTTGAGGGTTTTTCATTTCCTTCATCAACCTTCACATTAGTACTTTCTATAATCTTTCTCAATCTCTTATTATAACACCGGTATGCTTTGCTTTGAGTAGAGTAACCCAAAAATATTCCTTCATCACTTCTAGCATCAAACTTGCCTAGATCTTCATCTGTCTTGATGTAACATTTACTACCAAACACTCTAAAATATCTTACAGTAGGTTTAATACCAAACCAAAGTTCATAAGGAGTCTTACCGGTATTGTCTCTAATTTGAACTCGATTAAGAGTATATACTGCAGTACTAATAGCTTCTCTCCAATAGATCTGGGGGATATTTGCTTCCATCATCATGGTCCTAGATGCTTCCTGGATGGTCCGGTTCTTTCTCTCAACTACACCATTCTACTGTGGAGTCCTAGGAGCAGACAACTGTCTCTTTATTCCATGTTTCTCATAGAAATCTATAAACTCACTGGATGTGAATTCTCCACCTCTATCAGACCTTAGACATTTCAACTTCAATCCAGTCTCATTTTCCACCATAGCCTTGAATATTTTGAACTTCTCAAGAGCTTCTGATTTCTCTTTCAGGAAGGTTACCCACATCATCCGGGAATGGTCATCAATTAGCAGCATGAAGTATCTATCACCTTGCACACTCCTGATTCTTGCCAGACCACATAAGTTAGTGTGAACCAAATCTAATAATCCGGTAGAAGATTGTTCCTTGCTTTTGACTGAGATTCTGCTTTGTTTTCCCAATTGACATTCTTTGCACAAACTGTGTGTAGGTTTTACCAATCTTGGAGGATCTCTTATAGCCTGAGTATTGCTTATCTTGATGATATTATCAAAGTTCACATGACACATTCTTCTATGCCATAACCAACTCTAATCAACTTGAACAAATAGACAACTTTTACCAGTACCAGCTAAATGAAAGATGTTACCTTTTGTTTGGGTACCGGATGTAATCTTTGTTCCAGAACTTTCAAAAATTTTGCACTTTCCATTCTTAAATCTGAGATCATAGCCTTTCTCCACCAACTATCCAACACTGAGAAGATTGTGTTTCAATCCTTCAACATATAATACATTACCGGTTTTGTTCTTTCCATCAAAAGAAATAGTTCCTCTACCTCTGATTCTACCTACAGAGTTATCACCAAACTTTACCACTCCTCCTTCATACCTTTCCAAATCTATGAACTTGTTTTTATCACCTATCATGTGGTGAGAGCAACCACTGTCAATGACCCAATCATCCTTTTCTTCAACTTTAAGATTGACAGGTTCAGAGGGCAATGGATCTTCTTCCTTGGTGGCAATGAACACCCAGTCACTTCCAGGTTTGTCTCCTTTCTCCGATTCATCATCTGTTACTCCTTCATCATCTCCTTCATGAGCATAGTAACAATTCTTCTGGAATTTTGGTCTATCACTGTTTGGCCTAGAAAACCTTTCTGGACACCTTGATGCAAAATGACCAATCTTATTGTAGTTAAAACACTTGAAAGGTAGTTTTCCCTCATACTTACCGGATCCTCTTGGTAGTCTTTTTGCAATAAGAGCTTCAAGATGAGCAGTTTTAGCTTCTTCTTCTTCCAAATCTTTTCTTGCATTTTCATACCATGCTGATTTCCTTGAAGAGTTTTCTCTCGAATCAAACCTTTGTTTTCCTTTTACATAGGCACTTGCTTTGAATGCAGATTCAGTCTTTGGAGGATCATCTCCAAATTCGGCCATTTCAAAAGCAGCTAGCTTACCAACCAGTTGATCCCTTGTGACTATTGTGTGAGCCCTGAATTCTTCGATTGCATAAGCCTTGATTTTATAAGATTCAAGAAGGGATCTAAGAACCTTGCCAACGATCTCATCTTCACTTAGGGTTCCACTTGTATTTTTGATTCCACAAACCAGCTCATTCACTCTTGGCATAAAAGAGGTAATATTTTCATCATCTCTCATCTTCAGTCTTTCAAATTTCCCTTTTAGACTTTGTAACCTTGCACTTTTAACAAATTGATCTCCTTCATGCAAAAGTTCCATTTTCTTCCAAATCTCATAGGCAGTTGGTAGATCAATAACATTTGAGAGTTCTGAGTCAGACAATGCGCTTAAAAGAGCCTCTCTGGTCTGTAGATTATTTTTAGCATCTGTGATTTGATTTGGGGTTGTCAGACCACCCTGCAGAGGAGTATAAGCTTTTGCAACCATGGACCAGTATGCAAATCCCATGCACTTCAAGTGACATTCCATGCGACCTTTCCAAAGAGCAAAGTTAGTTCCATCAAACTTCAGACTATCCTTCTTGTAGGATGACATCCTGGATCTCCTCAAGCGGTTAAGCTCCTTTCAGAGGAACTTAGCTTTGATACCAATTGTTAGATTTAGGGCTGACAACTGAGAGGGGGGGTGAATCAGTTGTCCAAAACTTTCTTCCTTTTCAACACTTGCATTCACTTAGCATTATAATAATAAATCAAACATGAAACTTAATGCAATTAAACAAGAGCAGAAACACATCAACACATGAGACACCAAGATTTTGACGTGGAAAACCTAGTTAAGGGAAAAACCATGGGGTGACTAACCTAAGATATTATTCTCTGTTAGAAGAATAAAAAGAATAAGATGGCACATGCCAATTAGGGCTCACTACCTAAGCACATTGCTCACAAGAGGCTCACTGCCTACAGGAGACACTGTCTACAATAAATCAGTATTACATACTTGAACTGGTAAATAGCATCTTCACCATGCTTGAATCAGTTCCATTGAAGCCCAAATCCTTCTGCTCTTTCTTTCGCTCTTCTCCTTGCTACACCACACTCATCTCCACAAGTCACACTTTGAAATGACTTCGCAATCCCTTATTTATACATGACATCAACTTAGGAACAACCATCTAAGTCGGAAAACATCCACAAGAACATCCACAAGATGAATATCACATCTGGTCAGCTAGCCTGAGGAAGAACACCTTCATCTGGAAGTATATCTCCAATTCCAGGCTCCAACACTAATGCGAACTGACAACACAACCTCAACACGATCCAAGAACCTTCAGAAGCTTGCCTGAATGACCAGGTACATCTGCACTTCCTCTACTTACTAGAATCTCTTCTCTCCTGCATCTGGTGCCTCAAGAACATAGTCTGTCATGACTGTCACAAAGGAGTAGATTCTTTCGAACCTTTAAACCATGCACAAATCAAGATGACACATCACAAGGACTTCCCCAACACTCCTTCCAATCTGTAGAACAGGACAATGTACTTCCGGACCTCACCGGACCTTTCTGTAACACTCTGTCACCCCTAAGCATCTCCCAGAACCAGTTCTACTTGATTGATCACAACTTCTTCATATCTTCATGCGGACCTCTAAAATCTTAACTAGAACCTCCTAAGACTCATGTCCACAAACCCTTTAATCCGCATCTTCTGATCCTTAACCTATCTTGAGCTATTTCCTTACTGTCATCACTATTCTTCACTGTTCCTGACTGAGATTGACTTTCTCAACATCCTCAACAAATAACTCATCCAATCCTTATCACTGATGCAACAGAAGTATGTTGACATCAATGACAACACCGGTTAGGCCCATACTTGCAATAGAAACAACTTTCATTAACCAATTCAAAACGTATGTGGATCCAACTATCTTATACCATCAGCTTACCACATGTAAAAAGGAACCAAATGAGCCCTTGATAATGTTTAACATGCTAGATCTCAGAGGTTGTACAAGAGATTATGTGCACCATATACAGTTAAAGAGGATGTAGCCATTCAAGTCTATTTAAAAGAAATTGACCCTTTGACTAGCTTGTTCTTGAGAAGAACTCAAACCATAGCAGATATAGGCACCTTGGTAAAACATACAAGTTACAACACTAGATTAGTCCTTCCTAGGAGGGATTAATGGATCTATGCCTTCTTTGGGATATCTAGGAGGACCAAATCAGCTACCTGCAATAAACAATGTTTTGGCTAGTAACATGCCGTTGCTGAATTAAAAAATACTAAGAACATTGAACTTTCACACAACAAATGAGATGGAGAGTGACAAGTGGAAACATCAAAAATCTGCAAGTGCGGTTAGGAGACCATTACAGTCTCAAGAAGTATGTTTACAGATTTCATTAGGGTAAAAACATAGCATTCTCAATACAGAAAGAACAAAAGTTTAGATCTGAGAAGACAAGGGTTTCATGAACATGCAAGAAATGATGGTTTTAGAGATCACCGATGCCCTAGTTTGTTCTTTGATAATAGAAGGTTCGGTATTGGATCAAAGGCTTCAAGATCTACATCCTCTAATTCTTTTCATTCACAAAGGAATTGGTGTCAAGATTGGGAGGGGTTTAATGCAAGATCTTATAGATTTGGAAAACTAAAGCATACTGGTCTTGCTACTTGGCCTAAAACAACATTTCATCAAATCTAGATTAAAAAAAGAGGTGCTTACAGAAGGAGGATCTCAAGATCTTGAGGTAGAGATTAAAATTCCTGATGAGTTAATTTTCCCACATGTGAAGGATTTAATTCAGAAAGTGATTATAGGTAAGATCTGGAACTTTTCTCCTAAGAAAGAAGATTTGAAATCATGGGTGAAATAAAACTAGGTCTCTATTACTGATCTCAGTGTTTTAGAGAAACTTTCGGGCTATTTTGTTGTTATTTTTCCAAATAAAGAAGCTAGAGATAGTATCATGATGGATAAATCATGGTTCTTTCATGATATAGGGATTTATTTGCAAGGATTGGAACCTTATTTTAATCCTTTGTTAGCTAATGCAAACTTTGTTCCATTCTAGGTTAGTCTTCATAATTTGCCATTGGAGTATAGGGATACCAAAATCATTCATTTATTGGCTAAGAAGATAGGCTTCTTTACCAAGCATGACTTGGTTAGTTTTGACAATCCTAAAATCCCAGTTTGGTTTTGCATGAACACATCTTTTACCCTTCCTAAATCTCTTCTTTTAAGATCTTCTAAAAGCTCCTGAATTCAGAAGTTGGTCTTTGAGGATCCTCAAACCATAGTTGAGTTTGAGTATGTCACTAGTAATCCTCCTAGCTTGGTTTGTGAGGATCCAAAAATTGAAAACAATACCATCCTCATTTATTTAAATAAGGCTAATGTGAACAATCAGGAGGATCCTTCTTTGTGCATACGAAGTGATGTAAATACTGGATCTAAAGGTAGCCAGCCACATAATACTTCAGGTCCAAATTCTTCCCAACTAGATCTGGGGAAGTCTAGGTTTGAGGAGTGGGAACCCTCATTTAATTGTTTGCTAATTCATGAACCTTCTGGGTCCATTGTTGTTCAACCCCTCAATATAAATGTTTTAGCCCATAATCAGGTAGTTTTGGGGAACATTCATGTAGAAGGAGAATTTTTTGAGTTTAATAATCCATTACTCTTAGACTATTTAAACTTGACCTCTGATGTGAGGGATTTAGCTAATTTTGAGGAAGGTTCAACTGGTGAAGAGAGTTTATTAGGTAAAAATGAACTTTTTTAATAATTTGTTGGCTTAATTGAATAAGTATTTGGAATTAAGAAATATTGTGGTGGATTCTGCTAGCATTCATACATATCAAGCATTAGAACTTTTGGAAGACAATTACTAGGAGGAAGAGGCTCAAGTGGAAGACATTGTAAGGGGGGAAATTAATTTAATAGGAAAAGTGGATCAATTTCCTTTGGAAGATGCAGAGAAATTGATTTTAGATGATCTACATAAAGTAGGAGCAGATCTTATTGAAAAAATAGTAGATGAGGTGCTTATTGAAGATCCATCCCTTGATTCTAATTTGCCAAGTGCTATATCTCAAACTCCTTTGGAGGAAGATGCTAATCTTTCTACTCCAGTATCCAAAAGGGGAAGAAAAATCAAATCAAAAAAAAAAATGAAGAGGAAATTCAGGCTAGAATCCAAACAACTCTAGATAGAGTGCTTCAAATAAGGAGAGGATGTTGCTCTCCTCAAAGGCAATGAGGATAATTTCTTGGAATGTTAGGGGCATTAATGTCCCTAACAAAAGGCACTTGATTAAGCATCAGTTAGATAACTCAGGAGCAAACAATATATTGTTACAAGAAATGAAATTCTCTACCCAACAAGCTGAGGATGTTTTTACTAAGTGGAAAAATTGGAATTTTCTCCATTCTGCTGTTGCAGGTGCTTCTAGTGGTTTAGTTATCCTTTGGGGAAAATCTAGGGTGGATGTATCTTAATGTTTTATTTCTCCTAAATGGATGCTAGTCAGAGTATCTTTCTTTTTGGATTTTTAATGTTTATGGGCCCTCTTCGATAGTAGGAAAGAAAGTTCTTTGGGACTCTTTAACAGGTGTTTTGTCAAAATTAAAGGAGGATAATTTAATCTTAGGGGGTGATTTCAATGTTATTTTAAATGTGGAGGACAAGTCTGGTGGTATAATCCCTCCTAGATGAAATTTATGTCTAATTTTTCAAGCTTCATTAATGTGAATTGTTTTTTATATCTTCTTCCTATAAATTATGGCAAATTTACTTGGACTAATAGGAGGAAGAATTTTCTCCTCATAGTAGAAAGGCTTGATAGATTTCTTCTTTTAGTGGATTAGCTTGATTCCAATGTTCAATTTCATTCCTTTATTCTACCTTTTTCAGGTTCAAATCATTATCCTTTTGCTTTAGAAGTGAATTCATTGATTTCTAGGAACTCTTTTAAGAAATCCTTCAAATTTGAAGCCATGTGGTTCATAGATGATAGTTTCTTCCCTTGCTTAATCAATGATGGTCCTCAGCACATTTTGTAGATGGGTACAAAATGTATCAACTTTGTAAAAAGTTGAATTGGTTGAAAAGATAAAATTATGGAATGGAGTAATACACATTTCAAGAATATCTTTGTTTAGAAATCCCATTTGGTGAATCTCCTTGTATCAATTAATATCCAGATTATTTAGTTTGGTTTGATTTAGGATCTTTTTGAACAACAAAAGTCCCATGAGCTAGAATTGGAAGAAATACTTGCTAGGGAAGAGATTTTTTAGAGGTAGAAATCCAAATAAATTTGGTTGCATGAGGGAGATAGGAATTTAAAATTTTTTCATGCTTCACTTAAAATAAGAAGGCAACAAAATTTGATACAGACAATAAAGTCAACAAAAGGTGAAATTTTGACTGAGCATTCTCTTATACAATCAGAGGCAATTAAGTTATTTTCTAATCTTCCTTCAAATCATAATGGAGATACTAATACTTCTTCTATTAACACTATTCTTGATAGTATCCCTGAGCTGGTCTCAAAGGAAGATGATGAAATGTTGCTTCAAAAGTTCACTTTAGAAGAGTTTCTGGGAGTAGTTTTTTCCTTGGATCTGGACAAAACACCTGATCCAGACGGTTTTACACCTCTCTTTTTTAAAAAATGTTGGGACTTCTTGGGTAAAGACATATTCTTAGCTATTGAAGAATCTTGAAGAAATAAAACTATACTGAAAGAGTTGAACATTATTTTATTTCTTTGATCCCAAAGAATAATCCCCCTGCACATTTTCTGACTTTAGGCCAATTTATTTATGCAATACTCTTTATAAAAAAATTTCCAAACCAATTACTTTGAGGCTTGCTACTTTTATTCCAAAAATATTTTCTGAGGAGGAAGGGGGATTTGTACCTAGTAAAGAGACAACAGATGGGGCTATAGTCGCACATGAAGTCCTTCATTCTATACATTCTAACAATTTGTAGGCTATGATTTTGAAGTTAGATATGATGAAGGCTTATGACATATTTTCATGGAGTTTTCTCATGAAGGTTCTTTCTAAATTTGGATTTTTTGAAAAATGGTGTAAATGGGTCTATTCTTGCATTTCAAGGATCAACTTTTTAGTTTTAATTAATGGTTCCCCTATTGGTTTCTTTCATTCTAGTCAAGAAGTCAGGCAAGGTGGCCTGATTTCACCCTACCTCTTTATTCTTATGGCATAAGCATTAAGTAGATTTATTTCAGTTCAAAATAGCAATCATCTTTGGAGAGGTATTCAAATTCCTAGGCTCCCTTTTGTCATTACTCACACTCTTTTTGTTGATGACACTTTGTTGTTTGGTTTCCTTCAGTCTCAGAAGCCAGGTGTATTCGAAGGACAATTTCATTATGTTGTAGTGTTTCTGGTCAAGCTTTAAATCTAGCTAAATAAAAATCTTCTTCTTCAATACTAGTCCTTCAACCCAAACTCATATTACTACTTTATTAGGTTTCAACATTCAGTATTTACCTTCACAATATCTTGGAGTTCCTCTTTTTAGTGGTGTGCATAAGAAGGATTTATAGTTAAAGGTTGTACATGCAATTCAAACCAGAGTAGCATCTTAGAAGGGCAAATGGCTTACTTTTGTAGGTAGAATAGCTCTAATCAAATCTATGCTAATTTCTATTCCCATTTACATGATGGTAGTTCTATTATGTCAGAAAATGTCCCCTTGGGGGCTTTTCCCTCTTAAGGTTTAGCTCTTGGGTCCTTAGAATGTATTTAGAGCATCTTGCATGATAATTTTGAATCCTGATGAGAAAACCCTGAAGTCTTATGGCAAATAGGACCTAGGGGATGACATTTTGATGACCCCTAAACAAAAATGGGAGGGTGTACTTGGGCGCTAGCACCCTAGACCTGCCCTATTTTGGGTCTGTCCTAAATTTTAATGTCATTTTATGACCATTATTTAGGTCCTATGATGATATCTCAAGTTTGAATTACAAAATTCTTAGTGGGAATCTTTGTAGTTGCATATAAGCATGTTTAGATTTTCATTTAGAAACTAGAAGATGATTGCAAACTTTATGCATTTTTTGATTTCAAGATATTCATTGTTGCAAGAGCAGAGCATTGTTATTGTGTTTGTGATTGCAAATTTGGCTTCTTCTTCTCATATGATTGGAGAGCCTTCATTTATGTGAGATCTACACTTCAAGGTGATATCTATTGTGTTTTCAATAATTTATCATTTGGATTTTGCCTCTATCCCACTAGGATATGCACTCTCATCTAACAACGGTGTTTGAAAAACTTGAATGTCTCTCGAGGGCTTGACCGAGGCAAGCCTCTAAACACCACAACCCCCTCCCACACTCATTTGAGATTGCAGGTTACAGGTACCAAGTTTCAAGGAGTGGAGTTGCAAAAGGAGGTTGCAGACAACAAGAATTCAGGATATGAAAGAAGAAGACAGAGTTTGACATTTTGGGACATGGGTGCTCCCATCATTGTCCTCCAAAATCATAGACATGGAAATGAAAGATATAGTACAGATCAATATCAGAAGGAGATCTTGATTCTGTGCAGAAAACACTACCTTGGACTAGGGCACTAGTCCTAGTGTCCCTGACTATTCCAATTTTGAACTTCAATAAATAGTGAGTTAATAATCTCTGTCCTTCACCTTAGTGTGAAAGGATTTGTCATAATTCATCAATTCACTTACTGCTTTGCTTATTTAGGGTTTTAAGAGTAATTGAGCATTAAAATCATATATTGTTTGATACATCTAAGCTTCTGAATCATTCTAGGAGGTAGCCAACCTAATAAGTAAATTCTCTCACTTAGTGGAGATTCAATTCGGTTGATATGCCCTTGAATGTTTGGTGAGAAGGGAGGAATTGCCTTTGAAACCCAAACAAAACCAATTCCCCATTTTTCCCCCTAAACATTTTGGTGAACCCATGTTTTTGAATTGTTGCACCTTGCTAAATGTTGTTTGATATATTTGCATTCATTCATCTTATTGCATTTGAAAAATTATAAAAAAAATTGAAAAAATTGCAAAATTTGAAAAAATTGACATTTTAAGCTTGCATTTTAACATAATTTGAATTAATTGGCATTTAATTTCATGTAATTTCTATTATTTTCATTAGATCTGATTTAAATTACATAAATTCATCATTTAGTATTCATTTACATTGCATTTTCATGCTTAAATTGTTAAAAATTGCTTGAAATTGTGCATATTGCATAAAAACCTAGTTTTGCATTAACTAGGGTTTGTAGTCAAAATCTTGTTTTAGATTTACTACCCTTTTCGTACACTCATTAGGACTTATTTATAATTGTAGTGTTGCATCATAGTGGCTTTCTTGCAAAATTTCATGTCTAGGGTTTGAAAACCTTGCATTTGCACTATATTTGGCCTTATCATCTCTCTAGAATTGCATTACAAGCGTGTTGTGAGGGATTTTTCTGCATTACTTGACTGAAATTAGGGTTATAATCTATTTCCCCTCCTAAAATTCCTTACAACACCCTTTCTATTAGCCATTTACATTGAAAATTGGTGAAAATTTGCACATTTTAGGTGTATTTTCTAGGTTTTGACTTGTCATCACTCTAGACTTGCATCAAAAGTAGGTTGTGAAGGATATTGTTGCATCATTGGGATGTTCTTAGGCATATTATATGCTTTCCCTCTTGAAATTCTTCACAACACCTCTTCTTTCATTCATTTGCATTGAAAAAATTTAAAAAATCTAGCATTTTAGGTCACATTCATACATAGTTTTGCATTCATATACCATGGATTCTCTTTGCCATTCATCTTTGCAAATTTTTTTTGAGTACATTATGAACTTTGACAACTTTTATAAATTCACTGATAAACATTCTCAAGTATTGCACCAAATAGCATACATCTATGGTATTGACATGTCCCTAAGCACTACATGTGATATCCTTCTAACAATAGCCTACTTTGAAAGCTTTCTCACTATCGTGGGTGTTTTCCCTTCAATCATGGAAAATCTCACTAATTTAATTTTTGAAAACAACCATGGGGAAAGTAGTAGTGAAAATATCATTCCCTCTCTCCGTTCATTTCATGATGACATAATGGACATTCTTTCTGAGACCTATGAGAATGATATAGCACTAGGTGATTCATCTAATAAAGAGACTTGTCCCAACATAGCCCCACTTGGTGAGGATACTTTGGAAAAAGAAGAAGACATCATGGACATATTCCTTAACACTACTCTGCCATCTCTTCTTGCTCTCCCTGGCTAGGATGATGCATTGGATGATGCAGATTCCCTTTGCAAACATTTGCTTCAACCTACTAAAACTAAAAATTTACCAACTGATGTTCAAGAACTTCTCCACTACATTTTAAACAAAGAAATAGATCATGTACCTTTACCTAAACCCTCACATACCTTGGAAAATAATGAAAACTCACACAACATTGAAGAACAAATTACTCCTCACAACCAAGGTATTCCAACACCCTATATACAGACTGACATGGGCACTTTTTGAGTTCCTTCACAACCTCACTCAATGGAAATGGGTATTATAAAAGCTCCTACATTACCCTATTTAATGGAAATTGAAAACCATGATTTCCCCTCTCTACAATCATTAATAAACACCTTTCCTACAAGGATAACCTCACAAACTCATGAAAATGTGGAAGAGAGAAGAAGAGATAAAGCTTTAACAATTAAAGTAAAGATCAAGATCCATAGCGACCGCTAGCTTGGTTGTCCCTATAGGTAAGTATTCCTAACCATTTACCTCCATGTTGTGTCCCCCTCATGATGTGTTATGTGTTGTTTAGGGGTCCTAAAATGACCCTTGATACTCTTGTAAGGTCAAGGATATTGGGAGACCGCCTCTGTTGTGACCCTTCTTCTATTTGTATCATCATTCTTCTATATTGCCTCTCCTCTATTTTCATTGTTGTGTATTGAGTCTTATGGACATAGTGTTGCGGTTGGTGACTTGGGGGCACCCTCCTACGTGACTATCCCTAAGACACTTGTTTCTCCTCTCTTGATTTATTGTTTACCTTCCTCTAGTGGTTCTATCTAGCTGGTAGATGACAAAAAACTTATTATACATATACAGACCTAGTGTCCCTTCAGTGAGAAATAAAAAATGGACCTAGTCCATACATGACGATGGGGTTGATATATATTATCCAACGCTTGGCTAGTAGAATCGTGCTCCATGTGCTATCTTGATGTTGTCTTATCGCACTTACAAAACATAACAATATTGCTACTACGTGCACTTTGCCTATCTTGGATCTAACTCTCCTCGACTCTCTATGTGAATGATTACATGCTTTATTGTTTATCATAATTATATGGATGCTAACACCTTTTCTTGAAGGAAATTGTGTGTTTGTGGGAACTGTTGTCATATTTTGCCTAGCCCCAAAATATTCATGTTCCCCTCCTATCAGAAAAATCTGATCAAAGAATGCTTAAATAGGAGGAAAAGCCTAAATCCTTCATAATCCTCATGCTCTGCCTTGCAAAAATCCCTAGGATCACGTCTGGATAATCCTTGCAAAAAACCCAAAAAAACCCATAAATATTTTTCCTTCAAGTCCTCCTTTGTAGAGATTTCCATCTTTTACTTAGTCATTTTGGAATGGATATCCTAAAGACATCATCTGGATCTTAGTTAACATCATCGATATTATCTTAATATACTAGACCTTAGTTAAGGTCCTAATATCCCCTTCATGTTCAGACCTTAGGTAACATCTGGATCTCAACTAATATCTAGGTCCTTTGCGAATGTGTAGACCCTTGTGAATATGATGATGACGTCATCCAGATATTTCCTAATATTTGGATCCTAAGTTAATGTCCATGCCCTTGCAAATGTCCTGATGACATCATCCAGGTTCCCCCCCAAAGAAGTGCATATGACGATGATGTCATCCAGACATTCTACCTTTGGCATATTATCCTATAGTGCTAATATCTTGATGATGTCATCCAGATCCCCTCTTTAACAAAGTTCTTCATACCGATGACATCATCAGGATATTCAAAGGGTGGCACATAAAGTGGTATTCAGATATTAAGTTAATATCCGAATATCAAGTTAATATCATGATGATGGATATCCATGTAGATTACGGCCCCTCCATGTTGCGAAGAAAAATTTGACAGGTACAACAGGATATTAGGATGAAGATCGAATGAGGAAGAATATGCAGGCTCGTCTGACAAGACATCTCAATGACTAACTTGAAGTGTTACAGAGGCAAATATTGTTCATTGATTCAAGTTGATGAGATCTAGATACAAAATTTGAGGGGATGGCTTAGTTCTTCAATGTGAAAGGACTCTGGTGGCTTGGTGGAAAATCCTTCTGTGATTGGTCATGACTTTTTGCCCATTTTCTTCAATGCCCTATCCTATCTTGAGTATGGGATGTTGCAAGTATGAGGTTAACCAGTGTTATCATTGATGTCAACATACTCATATTGCATTGATGAGAAGGATTGGATGAGCTGTGTGCTGAGGATATTGAGAGAATTAGTCTCAATCAGGAACAGTGAAGAACAATGATGAGAAGAAGGCAAAAGTACTCAATAGGTTGAGGATCAGAGGATGGGGATTAAAGGGTTTGTAGATATGTGTCTTGAGATGTTCCAGTTAAGATTTCAGAGGTCCGCATGAAGATATGATGAAGTTGTGATCGATCAAGTAGAACCGGTTCTGGGAGATGCTCTGGAGTGGCAGAGTGTTACAAAAAGATCCAGTGAGATCCAGAAGTGCATTGTCCTATTCTGTGGTTTGGAAGGAGTGTTTGGGTTGTCCTTGTGATGTGTCATCTCTATTTGTTCATGGTTTGGAGGTCCGAAAGCACCTTTGTGATTGTGACAGTGGCGATAGATTGTGTTCTTGAAGTTCCAGATGATGAAGAGAAGAATTCTAGTAAGTAGAGGAAGTGCAGATGTACCTGGTCTTTTAGGCAAGCCTGTGAAGGTTCTTGGATCATGTTGAGATTGTGTTGTCAGTTCGCATTAGTGTTAGAGCCCAAAATTGAAGATATACTTCCGGATGGAGATGTTCTTGTTCAGGCTGGCCGACCAGATGAGTTATTCATCTTGCGAATATTCTTGTGGATGATCACCGACTTAGATGATTGTTCTTAAGTCGATGCCTTGTATAAATAAAGGGTTGTGAATTCATTTCGGAGTGTGTTGAGCGAAAGGCAAAGTAGAAGTGTCTCGGGCTTAAATGGAACTGATCTAGACATGGTAAAGATGTCAATCTCTAGTTCAAGTTTGTAATACTTGTTATCTTGTAGATAGTGTGTCTCTTGTAGGCAGTGTGCCTCCTTGTGAGCAGTGTGCTCGGGCAGTGAGCCCTAATTGGCATGTGCCATCTATTTTTCTTATTCTTCTAACATAGAATAATCCTTGGGTTAATCACCCCATGGTTTTTCCCTTGACTGGGTTTTCCACATCAAAATCTTGGTGTCTAATGTGTTGATGTTTATCTGCTCTGGTGTTTATGCTTGATGCTTTCATGAATGGTTAACCGATATGCTATTAAGTAACAAAGAAGAATCAAGTGTTTGAAATAGAAGCAAGTTTTTGTACAACTGATTCACCCCCCCTCTCAGTTGTGTGCCCTAGATCTAACAATTGGTATCAGAGCCAAGTTGCTCTAAAAGGAGCTTAACCGCTTGAGGAGATCCAGGATGTCGTCATACAAAAAGGATAGTCTGAAGTTTGATGGAACCAACTTCTCTCTTTGGAAAGGTCACATGAAATGTCACTTGGAGTGTATGGGAAAGGCATACTTATCCATGATCTCAAGAGCATATGTTCCTCCACAGGGTGGTCCAACAACTCCAAATGAAATCACAGATGTTGAAAATAATCTGCGGACCAAAGAGGCTCTTCTAAGTGCATTGACTGACTCAGAACTCTCAAATGTTATTGACCTACCAACCACCTATGAGATATGGGTTAAACTGGAACTTCTGCATGAAGGAGATGAGTTTGTGAAGAGTGCAAGGTTGCAAAGTCTCAAAAGGAAATTTGAAAGATTAAAGATGAGAGATGATGAAAATATCACTACCTTTATGCAAAGAGTAAATGAGCTGGTGTGTGGAATTAGGAATGCTGGTGGAGTTCTGGATGAAAATGAGATTATTTACAAAATTCTCAAATCCCTTCCTGCCGCCTACAAAATCAAGGTTGCTGCCATTGATGAATTCAGAGCCCATACAACTGTCACAAGAGATAAATTGGCTGGCAAACTGGCTGCATTTGAAATGACCAAGTTTGGAGATGATCCCCCCAAGACTGAATTTGCATTCAAAGCCAGTGCCTATGTGAAAGGCAAACAAAGATTTGATCTGGGAGAAAATTCCTCAAGGAAGCTATCATGGTATGATCAAGCAAGAATAGACATGGAAGAGGAAGAAGCAGAAACAACTCAACTTGAAGCCCTCATTGCAAAGAGACTGCCAAGAGGATCCGGTAAGTATGAAGGAAAATTACCCTTTAAGTGCTTCAACTGCAATAAGATTGGTCATTTTGCTTCAAGATGTCCGAAAAGATCTGCAAGGTCAAATTCTAATAGACAAAGGTTCCAAAAGAACTGTTATTATGTTCATGAAGAAGATGATAATGAAGGAGTAATAGATGATGAATTAGAAATAGGAAACAAATCCAGAAATGAATGGGTGTTTATTGCCATCAAGGAAGAAGAACCAATATCCTCTGATTCTGTCAATCATAAGGTTATAGAAAGAGCTTTGGCTGCACAAGTTGAAGAAAAGGATGATTGGGTTATTGACAATGGATGCTCTCACCACATGACAGGTGACAAAAACAAGTTCCTAGACTTGGAAAGGTATGAAGGAGGAATGGTAAAGTTTGGTGATAATTCTGCTGGTAGAATCAGAGGTAGGGGAACTATTTCTTTTGATGGAAAGAGCAAAACTGGTAATGTACTGTATGTTGAAGGATTGAAGCACAATCTTCTTAGTGTTGGACAGTTGGTAGACAAAAGTTATGATCTCCGGTTCAAAAATGGAAGATGCAGGATCTTTGAAAGCTCCGGAACTGAGATTGCATCCGGTACTCAAACAAAAGGTAATATCTTCCATCTAGTTGGTTCTAACAAAAGTTGTTTGTTTGTTCAAGTTGATCAAAATTGGTTATGGCATAGAAGGATGTGTCATGTAAATTTTGATAACATCATCAAGATAAGCAATACTCAGGCTGTAAGAGATCTTCCAAAATTGGTGAAACCTACAAATAGTTTGTGCAAAGAATGTCAGCTAGGTAAACAAAGTAGAGTCTCTTTCAAAAGCAAGGATCAGTCCTCTACTGGATTATTGGAATTAGTTCATATTGATCTATGTGGTTTGACAAGAATCAAGAGTATGCAAGGTGATAGATATTTCATGTTACTGATTGATGACCATTCCCAGATGATGTGGGTTACCTTTCTAAAAGAGAAATCAGAAGCCTTTGAGAAGTTCAAAATCTTCAAAGCTATGGTAGAGAATCAAACCGGATTGAAACTGAAGTGTCTGAGGTCTGATAGAGGTGGTGAATTCACATCCGGTGAATTCATAGACTTTTTGTGAGAAGCATGGTATAAAGAGACAGTTGTTTGCTCCTAGGACTCCACAGCAGAATGGAATAGTAGAGAGAAAGAACCGGACCATCCAGGACAATGATGATGGAAGCAAATGTTCCTCAGATGTTTTGGAGAGAAGCTGTTAGCACTGCAGTCTACACTCTCAATCGAGTTCAAATCAGAAGCAATGCCGGTAAGACTCCTTATGAACATTGGTTTGGTATAACTCCTACTGTGAGATATTTCAGAGTATTTGGTAGCAAATGTTACATCAAAAGAGATGAAGATCTAGGAAAGTTTGATGCTAGAAGTGATGAAGGAATTTTCTTGGGTTACTCTACTCAAAGCAAAGCATACCGGTGTTACAATAAGAGACTGAGAAAGATGATAGAAAGTACAAATGTGAAGGTTGATGAAGGAATTGAGAGGCCCTCAAGGTTTTATGAATATGACGAAGATGATCTATATGGTTCTCTAGTTCAAGGAGCTCAAACCTCCTCTAAAAGTTAGATTCAGACTGATCTGGTAAATCAGGAAGAAGAGGTTTGTCTGAATGAGCCTGATCAAGAAACAGTAGTGCAAGAAACTCCCAAAGTTCTAAGGTATGTAACTCTAAACCATCCTGAAGATCAGATCATAGGTGACAAAAGAAAAGGGGTACAAACGAGGAAAATTGCTCAAAATTCAAATGAATGTTGTCTAATCTCAAAGATTGAACCTAAGACAATAAATGAAGCCTGCAATGATGAAAATTGGACCAAAGCAATGGAGGAAGAGTTGATACAAATTGAGAAAAATCACACTTGGGATCTTGTTCCCAGACCTAGAAACAAAAATGTGATTGGAACCAAATGGGTCTTCCGGAACAAACTAAATGAAATTGGTGAAGTAATCAAAAATAAAGCCAAATTAGTCTGCAAAGGCTACTCTCAAATAGAAGGGATTGACTTTGAGGAAACCTTTGCTCCGGTGGCAAGAATTGAAGTAGTCAGACTATTTCTTACATATGCTGCCTTCAAAGATTTCAAAGTGTATTAGATGGATGTCAAATCTCCCTTCTTGAATGGTGACTTAGAAGAAGAAGTGTACATTGAACAACCAGATGGATTTCAGTTATCTGAGCATGGTGATATGGTCTGCAAATTAAAGAAGGCACTATGTGGTCTAAAGCAAGCCCCAAGAGCATGGTATGAGAGGTTGGACAAACATCTTTTGAAGATTGGTTTCAACAAAGGTACTGTTGATAGTAATCTATATTTCCAAATAGACAATGAAAACATTTTGATTGTTGAAGTGTTTGTGGATGATATCATTTTTGGAGGAAGAGATAGTATGTGTAAAACTTTTGCAAATCAGATGAAAAGTGAGTTTGAGATGTCTATGCTTGGTGAAATGAATTTCTTCTTGGGTTTGCAAATTACTCAAACAAAGAAAGGGATCTTCATTTCTCAGACCAAATATGTGAAAGAATTGTTGAAGAAATTTGGGATGGAAGATTCAAAGCCAATGAATACTCCCATGGCAACTGGATGCAAGTTGAGAAAAGATGATGACTCTCCTAAGGCAGACCAGAGAAAGTACAGATCAATGATTGGTGGATTGTTGTATCTCACTCAAACTAGACCGGATATTATGCAAGCTATTGGTCTTGTTGCTAGATTCCAGGTTGATCTCAGAGAATCTCATGTCATGGTAATCAAGAGAATTTTTAGATATCTAAAAGGGATAGTGGAGTATGGTTTGTGGTATCCTAGAGATCATGATTTCTCTCTTCATGCTTACACAGATGTAGATTGGGTAGGAGATGTGGATGACTGGAAGAGTACCAGTGGTGGAGCAATTTTTTTGGGAAAGAGATTGGTTTCTTGGCTAAGCAAGAAACAAGATGCAATATCTCTATCTACAACTGAAGCAGAATACATTGCAGCAGTAGGTAGTTGCACTCAAATCTCATGGATGAAGCAGATGCTAAAAGACATTAAAGTAGAATATGAGGAGCCTATCACAATTTTCTGTGATAATTCAAGTGCAATAAATATTTCTAAGAATCTGGTATTGCATTCCAAGACCAAGCACATATCTATCAAGTTTCATTTTCTGAGAGAACAAGTGAACAAGGATGAAGTTAGATTGGAGTATGTATCCTCCAAGGATCAGATTGCAGATATTTTTACTAAACCTCTTCCCAATGACTCTTTTGAGTATCTCAGGGAGAAGTTAGGGGTCATGGCCCCTCCGGTGATGAACTAGGATGCATTGATGTGCATCAGTCTAATGGATATCACAGTCATATCTTGTGATCCAGATTGATGATGGGGAGCTGCTACTAAGGGGGAGCAGCTGGTATGATTCTGATGTGTTAGAATTGCAAGTATGAGCCCTTTGCCATTGATGTCAAAGGGGGAGAGAAGACATGTGAAAAACAAATGGTTGATGATCAAAGGGGGAGCAGTAAAGGAAGAGAAGACATGTGAAGAGTTGTTGCTGATAGGGGGAGCTATGACAGTAAGGAGAAGTTCCTGTCTTGATGGTTTTTCACATCATATGTTGCCATCAATGACAAAGGGGGAGATTGTTGCAAGTATGAGGTTAACCAGTGTTGTCAGTGATGTCAACATACTCATATTGCATTGATGAGAAGGATTGGATGAGCTGTGTGCTGAGGATATTGAGAAAATTAGTCTCAATCAAGAACAGTGAAGAACAATGATGAGAAGAAGGCAAAAGTACTCAATAGGTTGAGGATTAGAGGATGCAGATTCAAGGGTTTGTAGATATGAGTCTTGAGATGTTCCAGTTAAGATTCAGAGGTCCGCATGAAGATATGAAGAAGTTGTGATCGATCAAGTAGAACTGGTTCTGGGAGATGCTCTGGAGTGACAGAGTGTTACAAAAAGGTCCGGTGAGATCTGGAAGTGCATTGTCCTATTTTGCGGATTGGAAGGAGTGTTTGGGTTGTCCTTGTGATGTGTCATCTCTATTTGTTCATGGTTTGGAGTTTCGGAAGCACCTTTGTGATTGTGATAGTGGCGACAGACTGTGTTCTTGAAGTTCTGGATGATGAAGAGAAGAATTCTAGTAAGTAGAGGAAGTGCGGATGTACCTGGTCTTTCAGACAAGCCTGTGAAGGTTCTTGGAGCATGTTGAGATTGTGTTGTCGGTCTGCATTAGTGTTAGAGCCCGAAATTGAAGATATACTTCCGGATGGAGATGTTCTTGTTTAGGCTGGCTGACCAGATGAGTTATTCATCTTGCGAATGTTCTTGTGGATGATTGCCAACTTAGATGATTGTTCCTAAGTTGATGCCTTGTATAAATAAAGGTTTGTGAATTTATTTCAGAGTGTGTGTTGTGGAGCGGATGAGTGTGGTATAGCGAAAGAGCGAAAGGCAGAGCAAAAGTGTCTCGAGCTTAAATGGAATTGATCCAGACATGGTAAAGATGTCAATCTCCAGTTCAAGTTTGTAATACTTGTTATCTTGTAGACAGTGTGTCTCTTGTAGGCAGTGTGCCTCCTTGTGAGCTGCTCGGGCAGTGAGCCCTAATTGGCATGTGCCATCTATTTTTCTTATTCTTCTAACAGAGAATAATCCTTGGGTTAATCACCCTGTGGTTTTTCCCTTGACTGGGTTTTCCACGTCAAAATCTTGGTGTCTAATGTGTTGATGTTTATCTGCTCTGGTGTTTATGCTTGACGCTTTCATGAATGGTTAACCGATATGCTATTAAGTAACAAAGAAGAATCAAGTGTTTGAAATAGAAGCAAGTATTTGTACAACTAATTCACCCCCCCTCTCAGTTGTGTGCCCTAGATCTAACATGGGAAACCTTTTCCAGGGTTGTAGATCTGCTAGAGGCATGGTCTCTGTCCTCTTGGTCATTAGTTCTTGGATTTGCATTAATGGTGGTGTTGGCTGTCTTGGTTCCTATGCATCTGCCTCGACGCCCTCTACTCAAGAATTTGATCTATAAAAACTGTTGTAAATCTTTAGTAAGAGAGTTAGTAATTCTTGGGCTGTTATACTATCAAATTTCTTGTAGCCAGACATCTTAGTGTAATTACAAGATTAGTGGAATGTGACTCACTATGCTTGTAGTTTGGCCTTTGTTGTCTTTTGATTGATCCATCAATGATTGTAATTAACTATGCTGTGCCTATTTTTATTACTAGTTATTTTGTATTATAATAGTTTTTGGCTTTCATGATCAATATATGCATGATATCTTGTCTCTCTTATGCTCTAATTTTTGTGTTTCACTTGAAGTTGTAATTTGTTCTATGAGTAAAATGGCTCCTCTATAGGTTAGGTCTTCACGACAAAGGCTCAATCAGCCCTATAAGTCTGTGTGAACTCCCATTGTGATTGAGATCATTGTTGTGTCTCTTCCAGGATTGCTACTACTCATTAAATCTAGTGCATCACCTCTTTCCCATTCAGTTTCTTCCTAACCCTTTTTCCCTACAGCATTAGCACTAGGTTTAGATAGTTTTCTCTAAGAATTAGGCTTAGAATGAGGAACCAACCTTTTTTGAAGGTTTGATATCAACTTGCAAGGTCCCACACCTTGAGATCATTCCCATTGTGTCATTAGAATGCTTGGACTCTCTCCAAGTTGGGTGAAATTCTATGTGATAACAATTTTTGGCATGCCCGGTGGGACTCTTTGCTCTGAGTGAGAGCTAGAGTAAGGATTGTGGTGTTGTTCTTGGTTCATTTGCTGCTGTGAAAGCATTCAACATGCACCTGGTGACTCTGCTAATCCAGTTCCTATACAAAAATTCAACATTTCATGCCTGGAGTGTAGACACAATCTTCCTCTAGAGGTAATTTGTAGTTTATTGAACTCTCATCCATTGATAGAAGAAGAAGAAGACTGTCGAGGTCCCCTATGAGGAAAAACATAAATAATATTTCAGTGCATATAAGAGCTCGGTCTACTTGTAAAGTGTGGGAAACTTACATACTAAAAATAGTATTACAAAAGTAATGCTCATTCCATATGAGGAAATTAAATCATTTATAATATTCAAATATCCATAGTTGTATAAAATAGCAAGTTTCCAATAATGAAGTACAAATTCCATACACTAAAAAGTGTTACATTTCTAGTTACATACACCAATCAAGGTGTTACAATACATCTATTTCAATGTTACAAGTAAGATATTGTATCAATACATCAATGAAAGAAATATTACCTTTTACAAATTGGCTATGCAAGCCATACAAGAGTAATACAATGTAATAAATATCCTCAATGAATATGTAGTATAAGAATCTCTGATCTTGACCACCATGACCCCACTAGTCTTCTGCAAGTTGAGGCCAAGAGTGTGGTTAAGGCACTAATTCCACCCAACCATGAAGCACTAGACTTTCCCAAGTTTCTTCCCAACTCAAAGAAAACACCGACCCTACATGAGGAGCCTAGAAACTTGGAATGATAAAAGCAGGAGAGAATCTCTTGATGCATGCCTGATGCTTGTATGCATTCCTAAACTAGAATGACATAATTCTTGCATGTAGGATGTGGCAAAGACATATAACATGAATCTAGGCTTTTTCTAATTCCATCTATTTCAATGGTGCAGTAGCCTGGCCAAGCAATAATAAAAGTGGTAATTTTAGAAAAAGTAAAACTACCGTCTTTGGGAGCCCACATTCGGCAACCTGTCCCAAAAGTTCATTAATTTACCAAATAAATAAGAAAATAGTTTGACTAAGATTTTCACTATTCACTTAAAATGAGTCCATTTCAGTTTTGCAAAGAAAAAGTTTACTCTTAAGTTCATACATGTCCAATTTTACCATTCACCCTTATTCAACAATCCTAGTTTGCATGTGATATCTAAGTTTATAGTTTCATCATCACGATCTATCAAAATAAAAGTTGTTTCTAGTTTGGTAAAAATGTACTCGTTTGAAATATAATCAATCTAATGGTTTTCTTCATAACTAGTTGTTTTTGTTTAAATGATTTCAGTGCAAAGAGTTTTGTTTACTTTTTTTTTCCTTTAATGGGTTTCCATATGAAACTGATTTATGCATAAAGAGTTTTCATAATTTCTATATGATTGCAGCAGTGTTAAATTAAAAACACAGATATCTATTATGGAAACCAATGAATGTATTCACACACACACACACACACACACACACACACACACACATATATATATATATCAGTAATGATAATTTATCAACAACAAGATTATATACAAATAGCGAATGATTTTTGAATACAAAACATTAAAAAGAAAGTCATTTAAACCCATTGTTAAACAATATATACCGTAATATATATGAAGTCACATATATGAATATATACATTGGTAGACTTAACTGAAATTCTCAGTAATCATCACAGACAGCGGAAGAGACAAACAATAATCAGTTTTAAAAGAATAAGGGATAGTAGGGAATTTTCTCATACATAGGATATAATTTAGAGTTTGAAGAGTGTTAAAAGAAAACCACATAAACGCCATTGTGGGGATGGCGACGGCCTTCCCCACAATCCTTTATGCCTATGGGGAAGGTTGGCATCCTCCCCACGACTCCTCTTATGGAGCGATACTATGGCCCTAGCAACGATTGAATACTTTTTTTTTATATATATTTTTTATAAAACTTTTAAAATATACCATGTTAACAACGATTTAGCACTGCAATAAAAACTTTTAAAACATGCGATTTGTATTTATTAACTTCACAATTTCACTACTACAATTTATATATTACAGGCAATTTATATATATAATTTTCAATACATCATATATATATAAATATATAAGTAATAAATATATGCAGTAATATTATGATAACATATATATATATTACATGTAGTTTATATATATAATTTTCAATACATCATATATATATTTATGTATATATATATAGATATATACAGTTTCTGTATATATATTTATATATGTAAATATATAAGTAATAAATATATGCAGTAATATTATGATTATATATATATGGTTTTAGAACAACAACAACAACTTATTTAGATATAATAATAATAGTATAATGCCAAATTCACATAGTGGTTTACAGTTTGGCAAGACAAATTTCAATAAAAATCTCAAAAATAAATTATTCCAGTCCTCCAACTAAAACAGAATGGATTAAATAGAAAAGGAACTTGGTAATTTTGTCTTCTACAACACTTGAAAACTAGTTTGGCTCTTTATCCTTTCCTCGATCTTCTTTTCCCCTTTTGCTTCCTTGCTAAACCCCAATTTTCTCTTCACTGTTCTTTTTTTTTTTTTTCAGATTTGAAAATTGTGTAATAATTCTTGTGTTTGAATGTTGTGAATGATTCTTGCGTTGAGAGAATAAGAGTTCATTCTCTTTTTATTATTTTCTTACTCTTTTCTTCTTTCTTTTTTCTATTTTTATTTTGCTTTGTTTTTGTGTTTTATTTTCTAAATTTAAGTCTTCTTTTTCTATTTTTCTATTTTTCTATTGTTTTCTTTCCCATTGTTTTGTTTTCTAAAATCATGCTTTCTTTTATCAAAAACTATTATTAAAAAATAAACAAGATTTATTAGCTTGCATCACAATTATCTATAAAACAAATAATAATAATAGTTTCATTCTTCAAATAAAATCAAGAAATAATTTAAAACTATTTATTCTATTTTTCTATGAGCATTTAAATTTAACCACCAATTAATTAAATAACCAACTATAAAATAAGAAACAATATAATGCAATTCTAATGCATCTATATGATTCTAAGTGTTGTGTGTGTGAGAGACCACTCCATCCTAACCATGCCAAGCTGCTAACCTCCTCTACCTTAACCACACCCTTGTCTTCGACAACCTGCAACTCATGAAAACTCAGATTTCCCATTAATAGGTTAGTGTCCAAATTGTTGAAGCATCATAATTTATCATTCCAAAATAACATGCATAAAATAATATTCATTTCATTTCATCTTTTCTAAAATAAAATGATCATTTACTTATTTCTTCTTTCAAAATTACATAATATTTATCCAACCACACATAATTATCCATAATTTAGTTCCACATAAAGTAAGTTCAAAAAGCATCAAAGTCTGAGACGTGACACTACTCCTCCTCCATTGAATTTTCAAGTTAGGTCTCAGTATTCAGTTAGAACCCTACATATACCTATAGTCATTAATATGAATATACCTAACATGGAAAGAAACTTGTCATTTGTTGCATTTCATGGGGAAAACCCTTTAGAACTAGCACAGTATTATGACATCCCTACTTTAGCCTTAAAGGCTATTCCATTCTTTATTGGTGAAAACTCTACTACTCCTGCTGAGCACATTCAAGATGTTGCTAGTGTATACTCTATCCACAATGTTACTATTGATAATGTGGCTGTGAGACTGCTAGCTTCCTCATTCAAGGGAAAACCCTTACAGTGGTATAGGGGTCTTCAAGCCAACTCCATACATAGTTGCGATGATTTGGGTACTAAGTTGTGTCAACATTTTAAGGATAAAGTGACCATTTGTCACTTATGGAACAGTTGGCCTCAATCAAAAGAGCACCTCATGAGTATAGGGTAGACTTCAATTGCCATTTCCAAAAGACATGGGATATGATACCTCTACTAGTCAAGCCTTCTCCAAACACCACATTCATCTACTATTTGATGTCCTTGAATCCAAACATAACAGTCATGATTCAATCCATGGGTGGTGTTGTCTTGCCAGATGCTTATGATATAGCCATAAGAGCATAAAATTATTTAATTCAGGCAGGTAAGATAGCTCCAAGGCCAACCATGCCTATTTTTCCAAAGGCTCCTGCTATTCATCCTATTGTGGTTCCAATCCCTATAGCAACCACCTCCACAGCTCCTTTATCTGTGCCCCCAAATGAATTACAGGAGGTCAAAATCCTATTACAAAGTGTTACTAATGAGTTAGTGGCAATAAAGAGACAAAATATACAATCAAACTAGCCGTATCATCCCTCCAACCAGACATATCAACCCTTCAATCAGGGTCATCAACAAAATAGACCACCATATCAGGGCAATATGCAGAGGCAAGGGCAACCTAGTTATGTTAGACCATTGAATGTTGTTAATCCTAACGTGATAAGCACTTCAGGGCCTCTCGTGCCAATCTAGAACAATCTAGCCCAAGAAGATGACTGGTGCTATCCTTGCAATCAGCCACATGACCAAAAGTTGTGTCAAAGTGGGCAGTTCAGTCATGCTCTGATAGTACAAGAGCAACCAACAAGTTAATACCAATCAAGGAATGGTTGGGAGTCAAGAACAAATGCAACATGATGTTACCTTGATGAATTGGACCCCTGACGACTACTGTGGTGTCAATAAGGCGCTGAACCTATTGTATTCAATACAAGAGCAAAGAGGAGAGCTACTGAATATGCTTCAGTACCTACAACTGGTCATACACCCATACCTAAAGTGTCTCCAATAGTTATAGCTAAAGAGAAGATACCTAAAGTTCCTTCAGGGAAAACAAATCAGGTGGCTAAAAAGGCAGATACGGTTTCAACAACACAACCCCAATCCAATCAGCAGCCAAAAGGTGGTCCAGTTGTCACTAAAACACCTCCAAAGGGTAATCAGATACCTTTCAGTATTGTGGACTAGATGAAGAAAAGGAATTTGAATGTTAGCATGTGGGATGCATTGTTAATCCTAGCCCAGAGGAATCTTCTTCAAGAGGCCTTGACAAAATTTATTCAACCTGCTGTGGAAGTAACAAAAGAAAAGACAGCTACCCCAACAAACTTGTATCAACGCAAGGAGGAAGTAAGTACAAGCAAAACTAGTAATCCCCCTCCATTTATGTTTCCCTAATCATAAGGTCTTAAATTGTTGCATAATTGTATGATAGACTCTGGGGCGAGTACTTTTGTCATGCCAAAAAATATTGCTGATAGGTTAGGTATAAATTACGAACCTGTGAACAAGGGTGTAGTTCAATTAGCTAGTACTACTGTCAAGACAATAGGAGTTATCAAAGGTTTGGAACTCACTCTACATGCATGTCTTGGCTTCTCTATTTCACAAGATATCTCAGTCATAGATTTTCCTACATACTTTAGCATATGCTTATCTAGGGATTTCACTACTAAAATAGGTGGGTATTTATCTTCTGATTGGTCCCACATGTTGTTTAGAACTAGATATGGCACCAAAGTGACCATTAGGGATGAGCCTATTGCAAATGATCATATAGAACCCTACTCTCCTAATCCAAACAACATGAATTACACAATACATGAGTTAGAAGAGGATGATAGCAGTAGACATGAAGCTACCACACTTGTGGATGCGATACCTGATATATTGCTAAATGAGTGGGCTAATTGTTTTCAGTTTGACACTCTTAATCACATAGAGGAAACAAGGTTGGGTACTTATTGTATCCATGAGGAGGATGCCACTATCCCCAATCTTGAAAAGGGAAAATCAGATCCTAGTGGGATATGGCAGATGTACTTTGATGGCTCTAGACACAAAAATGGAGTAGGTGTCAGGGTTCTACCGATTTCACCCCAAAAAGAAAGTTATTTATCTTCATTCAGATTGTAGTTTAGTTGTACTAACAATATAGCTGAGCATGAAGCCTTGATTCAGGGCATACAGATGGCACAAAGAAGAGGAATAAAATTCTTGCAAGTATTTAGTGATAGCGAACTTGTTGTTCACCAAATCAGAAAACTAAGTGCTTCAAAGAATGACTTGTTAAAATCATACAAACACAGAGTATGGGACCTGATTGAAGACTTTAATGCCTTCAATATTCAAGCAGTCCCCAGACAGAAAAACAAAGATGCTGATAGGTTAGCTACAACTAGTGCTTAGTTTGATATTCCTACAAATGTCAAATAGGTTTTAGATCAGCATGTGAGAATTGTGGTTAGGCCTGTCATGCCTCACAATGTGATAAGCTAGCAAGTGTTTGAAAGTGACCAACAAATTGTGAACTTTCTGCAAGATGAGGCAGAGTTTGCTACCAAAAATTAGTTAGTATTGCAAGAGTAATATGGTGACCAGGTGATCCAGCTGAAGACCAACAAGTTGCCTAGAGAACTGATCACCTTGGAAAGCTTATTTGATGTTGATGATCAACAAAACAGAGAAAAAATGAATATGACAGTCAAAAAATAGGACTATGAAGTGGTGGAGATTGCATAGGAAATTTTTTTAAAACATGGCAAGGTATGTAGCCAAGTAGAGAGGCAAGGTTTTATTGAGCTTTGTAATGAATTTGATGATCTAATTGCTTAGGATTATAGGGATTTAAAATGCTTTGATCCTAGTTTAATTCGATATACCATTGACCTAGACCCCAATGCCAAACCAGTCCCCTAGAAGCAAAGACCTATCAATCTAAAAATTGAACCATTAATGAGAAAAGAGCTATCCAAACTTATAAAGGCCAAAATCATTTATCCCATCAAGCACTCCTCTTCGGTAGCCAACTTAGTTCCAGTGAGGAAGAAGAATGGGGAAATCAAATTATGTGTAGACTTTAGAGACTTAAACAAGGCCTCACTTAAGGATCACTACCCACTCCCTTCCATGGAATAGATTTTACAAATAGTAGCAGGTGCTAAAAGGTTTTCACTCCAAGATGGCTACTCAGGATACAATCAGATTCTTGTGAAAGAATCAGATTAGTACAAGACAATCTTTACCACCAAATGGGGTACTTTGGCTTGTCAAAAGATACCCTTTGGATTGACAAATGTTGGAGCCACTTTTTAGAGAGCAACAGATTTGACCTTCAAAGGCTTGATCAATGATATTATTTTAGTATATCTTGATTATTTGACTGTGTATTCCAAGCATGCAACTGACCATTTATGTCATTTGAGAAAGGTCTTTGAGAGATGCAGAGAGTTTGGGATATCATTGAATCTAAAGAAATGTATAATCGTTGTTCTAGAAGGCAAGCTATCAGGGCATGTGATTTCCAAAGAAGGATTAGCCATTGATCCTAAAAGAACAAGTGCCATTCTTTCTCTTCCTCTTCCTAATCATAAGAAAGGTATGCAGAGTTTTTCAGGAAAGATCAATTTTGTGAAGAGGTTCATACCTGACTTTGCTTTAATAACAAAACCCCTCACAGCTATGCTAAAGAAGAATGTTGCCTTCACACGGTCTAAGTGATGCAAAAGGGACACCTTCACAACACTACTAAACTATCTCAATCACTTTCTTGCATACAACTCAAGAATCTCAAGTACTTCCTTCACTAAGGGACCTTAAGCCTTGTAGCCCTATTTTAGGGTTTGTCAGAGGATATCTTTCACAAGGAACATCATCTTGACAAAACCTAGGTAGTTTAAGACACCCATTATCTTTGCTTTCAACATATCAAAAATGGGTTATGTGTTGTTTCTAACTGAAAGATTCAAAAATGTGACTGATTAGTTTTGGAATAGGCCTAATTAGGCCTCTTTTGCAAAGAGACTACCCTCAAATGGACTTGCAATCTGAAGACAACCACTTGGACAAGTGGTACTAATGTCAAAACAAAATATTTGGTGGGTTTTAGGTTCCTATGACCAAACAAGCACATGTAATAATCATTGTCCTATTTCAAGACCTAATACATGGGTTTATTAGGTCTGTTCTTACCAAACTACCAACAAAATCTTATCCCTGCATAAAAGATTGATAGTAATAGGTAAACCTACCATGTCTAACTCTATTCCACTGATTAGGAAGTGACAGGATCAGTGGAATGGATCAAATCTCCATCGTTTTGTCTATAAACCCCTAATTCAGGGTTTATGTCTATTTTTTTTAAAATACAAATATATCTGCCTTAAAGTTCAATGACAAAGCCTCAAATTAAGTGTAAAAGATAGGTAACACCTTATACTAATAGTTCCAATGACTTTCAGCTTATAACAGATTTGTACATTGACAGGGTACGGTCTGCAACTCATGGAAAACTGAGAAATTCATAGAAAACAAGAGTTTTTGTATTTTTTGTTCTTCAAAACTCCTTCATCATCATTTCCTTGATGCATTTTTAAGGTTTTTATGCATATTTGCCTTAGTTACAACTACCCCAAACTGTCTTGTGAAGGTTGTGACCGTTTGGAGGCATCTGACCATATGACTTAAGCATGTGTTTACATGTTTTATGACCTCCCTTACATGACTAAGGACAATGGCCCCTTCTAACACCCTTATTACATCAAATGACACAAAAATTGGTCTCATAGACCTTATTGATTCACAAAACATTCAAAAAACTCTATGATGTTTCCAAAATACATCAAAACATGAACTCTTCAAGGGTGCTCTGCACCACTAAGGAAGGTAGAGACAATTTTGAAACTGTCAAGTAGGCTATTGCTCAAGCTCCTACACTAATAAACCCTAACTATGAGAAGGATTTCATCCTTTACGCCTTTGGAGGCAAAAAGAGTATATCAGCTATCCTGACATAACAAAATAAAGAAAAATTGGAACAGCCAGTCGCTTTCTGCAGCCAGCCTCTCAAGGAATATGAGCTGAATTATGATTTTATAGAGAAATGGGTATTTGTTGTTATGAAAGCCCTAAAAATTTAGACACATGCTTTTTAACAGCAAGATTCAGTTGATGGTGAATCACACTGGTGTCAAAGAATTCCTCGAGTAGGAATATCAATGAAAAGAGAGCTGGGTGGATCACCAAGGTGATGGAATATGACATCAACATCAACATTAGCAAGCTAGTTTGAGGCAAAGGCCTATGTGAACAAATGGTAGCAGATGTCAAAGATAGAAGTGAGGTTGTATGTGTCCAAGGGCAGACATAATCAGTTGAGCCTCATACTCCAACTGACTGGTATGATAACATGTTCACATTTTTATAGTTAGGAAGATGCCCAGATGGAATGGATCAAGCCAAAAGGAGGTATTTCAGACTCCAATTCATCCCTTATGTTATTGTTGATGGTGTCCTATTTAGAAAAGGCATCAATGGAGTTCTTCTTAGATGCATTGCATAATATCAGACTTCTAGAGTCTTAGAAGAATTTCATAATGGCCCTGTTGATGGCCATTATTCTCTAAGAATAATTGCAATAAAAATCATGAGGGCTGGTTATTATTGGCCTAACCTATTCAATGATGCATACAAATGGATCAAACAATGTAAAGAATGTGCATTATTTGCTAGAAAGTAGAGACTGACAGCTCTTCCCCTTCATCCAATCCAAATAGATTAGCCCTTTGCTCAATGGGGTTTAAACTTCATTGGAGTGGTTAATCCACCTTCTCGTGTAGGCCATAATTGGATTCTCATAGCCACTAATTATTTCACTAGGTGGATAGAGGCAGTTGCTTTGAGGGATGCCATCCTTAAGGGTATAGCCACAAGATTTGGTGTGCCATCCACCATCATTTCTGATAATGTCAAGGCCTCTGTAGGCACAAAAGTCAGTGAATGGCCACTGAACTACATGGTATACTTGAAAACCTTGTCTAATTACTATCCTCAGGGAAATGGCTTGGCTGAGTCCACCAATAAAAACTTAATCAGAATCATCAAGAAAATAGTAGAAGATAATCAAAGAACTTGGCACTCCAAGTTAAAGACTGCATTTTGGGCTGATAGAATCACCCCAAAAAGAGCCATAGGTAATTCCCCTTTCATGCTTGTATATGGAAGGGAAACAATGGTTCCATTATCATTAGAATTGCCTTCTCTTGAGTTGGCACAGTAGCTGGAATTAATGGAGAATGATGCCATGACAGTTAGACTTGTAGAGCTATTGGAACTTGAAGAGAAGAGGGATATTGCTATAAAGACCCTTGAAGCCCACCAAGATCAGGTCAAGAGAACCTTTGACAGAAAATTTACTGGTAGAACATTCAGTGAAGGAGATATAGTGATGAAATAAGATGCAGATAGGGCCAAAGCTGGAAGACATTCAAAGTTTGATGCCATATGGAGTGGCCCATATATCATTACTAGTTGTAAACAGGCTAATGTATTCCAACTCTCTAAGCTGAATGGAGAGGTTATGCCAATCCCAGTTAATGGGATTCATCTCCCAATCAATGGGATTCATCTCAAACCTTTCTTTTAGCATGGTTATGAGACCTTGTAAATGGATTAGATGTTCCCTTTCAATAAGTGCCCTTGTTCTCTGCTATATTCTCATTAGGAGGATACATGCTTTCTTATTGTCTTGTTTTGTCTTGGTAGTCGGCCCTGGTCATTTTAGATCCCCTATTCTTGTTGCAGTCTCTTTTGACCCTATGCCCAATGGATGTGTAAGGCCACTGATCTATTTGTTTAGCAGGCAAACATCCCTGAGAGGTCACCAAATTGTTGGCATATTTTGCCTGGCCCCAAAGTATTCATGTTCCCCTCCTATCAAAAAAATATGATCAAAGAAAGCCTAAATAGGAGGAGGAAAAGCCTAAATCCTTCATGATCCTCATGTTTTTCCTTGCAAAAATCCCTAGGGTCTCATATGGATAATCTTTACAAAAAATCCAGAAAAACCCATAAATCTTTTGCCTTCAAGTCCTCCTTCTCAGAGATTTCCATCTTTTACTTAGTCATTTTGGCATGGATATCCTGATGACATCATTCAGATCTTAGATAACATCCTGAATATTATCTTAATGTCCTGGACTTTAGTTAACGTCTCGATATCCCCTTCATGTTCGGACCTTAGTTAACATTCAGATGTTTTCTAAACATCTAGATCTTAACTAATATCCAGGTCCTTTGCGAATGTGCAGAAAGTTATGAATATGATGATGATGTCATCTAGATATTTCCTAATATCCGGATCCTACGTTAATGTCCATGCCCTTGCGAATATCTTGATGACGTCATCCAGATTCCCCCCGAAGAAGTGCATATGACGATGATATCATCCAGACATTCTGCCTCCAGCATATTATCCTGTAGTGCTAATATCCCGATGATGTCATCTAGATCCCCTCTTCAACGAAGTTCTTCATACCGATGACATCATTAGGATATTCAAAGGGTGGTGCATAAAGTGGCATCCGGATATTAAGTTAATATCTGAATATCAAGTTAATATCATGATGATGGATATTCATGCAGATGATGGCCCCTCCATGTTGCGAATAAAAATTTGACGGGTACATCTAGATATTAGGATGGCTACCGAATGAGGAAGGATATGCAGGCTCAACCGACAAGACGTCTCAGGGATTGACTTGAAGTGTTATAGAGGTATATATTTCATATTGATTTGAGTTGATGAGCTCTACATATGAAATTCAAGGGGATGGTTCGACTCTTCAATGCGAAAGGACTCTGGTGGCTCGGTGGCAGATCCTTTTGTGATCTGTGATAATGTTTTTCCCCTTTTCTTCAATGCCATGTCCTATCTTGTGTATGGGCAACGTTTTCTAGGGTCATAGATCTGCCAAAGGCATGGTCTCTTTCCTCCTAGTCATTGGTTTCTGGCTTTACATTGATGGTGGTGTTGGTGGTCTTAGTTCCTGTGCATCTGCCTCAGCACCCTCTACACAAGAATTTGATCTATAAAAATTATTGTAAATCTTCAGTAAGAGAGTTAGTAATTCCTAGGTTGTTATACTACTAAATTTCTTGTAGCCAAACCTCTTAGTGTAATTGCATTATTATTGGAATGTGTCTCACTGTTCCTATAGTTCAGCCTCTGTTGTCTTCTGATTAATCCACCAATGATTGTAATTAATTAGACTATGCCTACTTCTATTACTGGTTATTTTATATTATAATAGTTTCTGGCCTTCATAATCAATATATGCAAGATATCTTGCCTCTTTTATGCTCTAATTTTTGTGTTTCACTTGAATTTGTAATATGTTCTGTGAGTAAAATGGCTCCTCTATAGGTTAGGTCTTCATGACTAAGCCTCAGTCAGCCCTATAATTCTGTGTAAACTCCCATTGTGATTGAGATCATTGTTGTGTCTCTTCCAAGATTACTACTACTCATTAAATTTGGTGCATCACCTCTTTCCCATTAAGTTTCTTCCTAACCCTTTTTCCCTATAGCATTAGCACTAGGTTTAGATAGTTTTCTCTAAGCATTACACTTAGAATGAGGAACCAGCCTTTTCTGGAGGTCTGATCTCAACTTGTAAGGTCCCACACCTTGAGATCATTCCCATTGTGTCATTAGAATGCTTGGACTCTCTCCAAACTAGGTGTAATTCTATGTGATAATAGGAACATTTGGCAATTGTAAAGTACATGTCACCTCTAGGGGGCATGGGCTTTGCGAGAGCTCGTGTTCCCTTGTATTTTCTCTATACCTTAATGTGCTTGATATCGATACATGATATCAACCACCTTAAGGTGAGGGTATATATAAGGTAACTTTGTTGTAAGTATGGGCCTAACCGGTGTTGTCATTGATGTCAACATACTCCTGTTGCATTGATAATAAGGATTGGATGAGTTGTATGCTGAGGATATTGAGAAAATTAGTCCTATCAGGAATAGAGAAGAACAGTGAAGACAGTAAGGTAAAGTTCCTAGCTAAGATGAAGATCAGAGGATGCGCATCAAAGGGTTTGTTGATATGTGTCTTAAGATTATCCAGTAAATATTTGAGAGGTCCAAATGAAGATTTGAAGAAGTTATGGCCACTTCAGTAAAACTGGTTTGGCAGATGTTCAGAGGTGACAGAGTGACACAGATAGGTCCGATGATATCCAGAAATGCAATATCTTGTTCTGTGGATTTGGTGGAGTGTTTAGGAAGTCAATGTGAATTGACAACTCAATTGGTTCATGGTCTGGAGGTCCGCAAGCATCTATTCCACTATGATAGTGATGACAAACTATGTTCTTGAGGTTCTGGATGAAGGAGAGAAAGATTCCAGTAAGTAGGAGTGTGGATGTTCTTGGTGATTTAGGCAAGCTTGTGGAGGTCTTTGGATTGTGTCCAGTTCATGTTGGTGGTCTGCATTAAAGATTGAGCTCGTAATTGAAGAATTACTTCCGGATGATGATGTTTTTTCTAAGTTTAGCCGACCGTATGAGTTACACATCTTGCAGATAATCTTGAAGATGTTCTGTGAAGCATGGCATGTTCCTCAAGAACATTGAAGTCTCAGATCTGTGTAGTCGACAGTGTGTTGATCCGTGTGAAGTCCTTTTGTAATTAGTCATATATATTTGCTCTGTAAAGTATGCTGACTTGGATGATTATCCCAAAGTCAAATGTCTTGTATAAATAAGAAGTTGTGAAGTCATTTCAAATGAATATTGGTGGAGATGAGAGTGTGGTAGAGAGGAGTAGAGCGAAAGGCAGAGCAAAAGTATTGGGCTTAAATGGAACTGACTCAAGCATGGTGAAGATGCTATTCTTTAGTTCAAGTATGTAATATTTATCATTCTGTAGACAGTGTGTCTCCTGTAGGTAGTGGGCCTCTTGTGAGCAGTGTGCTTGGGTAGTGAGCCCTAATTGGCATGTGCCATTTTTTTCTTCTTATTCTTTTAAGAGAGAATACAATCTAGGGTTAGTCACCCTGTGGTTTTTCCCTTAACCGGGTTTTCCACGTTAAAATCTTGGTGTCATATGTGTTAATGTGTTTCTGCTCTTGAATTGTTGCATTATGTTTCCTTGATTGATTTATTATTATGCTAGTGAATTACAAGAAGGATTTAAGTGATTAATTGGAAGAAACTTTTAGACAACTGATTCACCCCCCCTCTCAGTTGTCTATCCTGAATCTAACAATTGGTATCAGAGCTAAGTTCCTCTAAAAGAGTTTAATCGCTTGAGGAGATCTAGGATGTCGTCCTACAAGAAGGATAGTCTGAAGTTTGATGGAACCAATTTTACTCTTTGGAAAAGTTGCATGGAATGTCACTTGCAATGTATGGGAATGCAATATTGGATCATGGCTTCAAAGAAGTATGTTCCTCCACAGAATGGTCTGAGTACCATAGATGAAATCAGAGATGCTGAAAACAATCTTCGAGCTAAAGAAGCTCTACTAAGTGCCTTATCTGATTCAGAGCTGACAAATGTTATTGATCTAAAAACTACATATGAGATTTGGGAAAACTGGAACTTCTGCATGAAGGAGATAAGTATGTTAAATGTGCCAAGCTACAAAGTCTGAAAGGAAAATTTGAAACCCTGAAGATGAGAGAAGTTGAAAATATCACTACATTCATGCCAAGAGTAAATGAGCTTGTTTGTGGCATCAGATGTGATGGTGGAACCGTGGATGAAGATGAGATTGTTGCCAAAGTTCTCAGATCCCTTCCTGATTCTTACAAATACAAGGTTGCTGCTATTGAGGAATTCAGATCTTTTTCAAATATCACAAGAGATCAATTGGTTGGTAAATTAGCTGCATTTGAATTGGCCAAGTTTAGAGATGCACCCCCCAAGACTGAATCTGCTTTCAAAGCTAGTGCCTCTATAAAAGAAAAACAAAAGTTTGATCCAGGAGAGAACTCCTCAAAGAAACTATCATGGTATGAAAAAGCAAGAAAAGATCTGGAAGAAGATGAAGTAGAAGCTACTCAACTTGAAGCCCTTATTGCAAAAAGACTGCCAAGAGGATCCAGTAAGTATGAAGGAAAATTGCCCTTCAAATGTTTTAACTGCAATAAGATTGGTCATTTTGCCTTAAGGTGTCTGGAAAGATTTTCAAGAGCAAATTCAAATAGATCAAGATTCCAAAAGAAATGTTACTATGTTCATGAAGATGATGATGATGAAGGAGTAACAGATGATGAATCAGAGACATGAAATGAATTCGGAAGTGACTGGCTATTTATTTCCATCAAGGAAGAAGATCCAATGCCCTCTGAATTTGTCAATCATAAAATGGTAGAAAGAGCTCTAGCTTCCCAAGTTAAAGAAAAGGATGATTAGGTCATTGACAGTGGATGTTCCCACCATATGACAGGTGACAAAAATAAGTTCATAGATTTAGAAAGATATGGAGTGGTAAAATTTGGTGATATATCTTCTGGCAGAATCAGAGGTAGAGAAACCATTTCTTTTGATGGAAAGAACAAAACCAGTAATGTACTGTATGTTGAAGGTTTTAAGCACAATCTTCTTAGTGTTGGACAGTTGGTGGACAAAGGCTATGATCTTTGATTCAAAAATGGAAAATGCAAGATCTTTGAAAGTTCCGGAACAGAGATTGCATCTGGTACTCAAACAAAAGGCAATATCTTCCACTTGGTTGGTACTAGTAAAAGTTGTTTATCTGTTCAAATTGATCAGAGTTGGTTGTGGCATAGGAGAATGTGTCATGTGAATTTTGATAATATCATCAAGATAAGCAACACTCATGTTGTAAGAGATCTTCCAAGACTAGTGAAACCTACTAATGGTTTGTATAAAGAATGTTAGTTGGTTAAGAAAAGCAGAGTCACATTCAAAAGTAAGGAATAGTCTCCTACCGGATTATTGGACTTAGTTCATACTGATCTATGTGACTTTTCTGAAAGAGAAATCTGAGGCTCTTGAGAAATTCAAAATATTCAAGGCTATGGTAGAGAATGAAACTAGATTAAACATAAAATGTCTTAGGTCTGATAGAGGTGGAGAATTCACATCCGGGGAGTTCATACAATTCTATGAGAAACATGGGATAAAAAGACAATTGTCTGCTCCAAGGACTCCACAGTAGAATGGAGTAGTGGAGAGATAGAACCAAACCATCCAGGAAGCATCTAGAACCATGATGATGGAAGCAAATGTTCCTCAGATCTACTGGAGAGAAGTTGTAAGCATTGTTGTCTACACTCTTAATCGAGTACAAATCAGAAGCAATACCGGTAAGACCCCTTATGAACTCTAGTTTGGCATCACTCCCACTATGAAGTATTTCAGAGTCTTTGGTAGCAAATGTTACATTAAAAGAGATGAAGATCTAGACAAATTTGATTCTAGAAGTGATGAAGGAATATTCTTGGGTTATTCTACTCAAAGCAAAGCATACCGATGTTATAACAAGAGATTGAGAAAGATTATAGAAAGTACAAATGTGAAGGTTGATGAAGGTATTAAAAACCCTCAAGGTTTTATGAATATGATGAAGATGATCAGAATGATGTTCTGGTCGAAGAAGTCCAAGCCCCTTCTAAAATTTAGATCAAGACTGATATGGTGAATCAGGAAGAAGAGATAAGTTTGAATGAACCTGTTCAAGAAACAGAAGTGCAAGAAATTCCCAAAATTCCCAGGTATGTAAGACTGAATCACTCTGAAGATCAGATCATAGGTGAAAAAAGAAAAGGTGTTCAAACAAGAAGAAAGATTGCTCAAGACTTAGAAGAGTATTGTCTGATTTCAAAGATTGAACCAAAGTCAGTGAATAAAGTATGCAATGATGAAAGCTAGACTAAAGCAATGGAGGAAGAGCTAATGCAAATTGAGAAAAATCACACTTGGGATCTTGTTCCTAGACCTAGAAACAAGAATGTGATTGGAACCAAATGGGTCTTCTAGAATAAACTAAATGAAGATGGTGAAGTAGTCAGAAACAAAGCTAGATTGGTCTGCAAGGGTTACTCTCAACTAGAAGGAGTTGATTTTGAAGAAACTTTTTCTCCGGTGGAAAGAATTAAAGCAGTCAGATTTTTTCTTGCCTTTGCTGCCTTCGAGTACTTTAAAGTATATCAGATGGATGTCAAGTCTGCCTTCCTGAATGGTGACTTGGAAGAAGAAGTATGCATTGAGCAACCGGATGGATTTCAATTGTCTGATCATGGTGATATGGTCTGCAAGTTGAAGAAAGCACTGTATGGACTCAAACAAGCCCCAAGAGCCTGGTATGAAAGATTGGATAGGCATCTTTTGAAGATTGGTTTCAACAAAGGTACTGCTGACAGTAACTTGTACTTCAAAATTGATCATGAAAACATCTTAATTGTTGAAGTGTTTGTTGATGATATCATTTTTGGAGGAAGACATAGTATGTGCAAAACTTTTGCAAATTAAATGAAAAGTGAATTTGAGATGTCCATGTTTGGGGAAATAAATTTCTTCTTGGGTTTGCAAATCATTCAAACAAAGAAAGGAATCTTCATTTCACAGACCAAATATGTGAAAGAATTGTTGAAGAAATTTGGGATGGAAGACTCAAAACCAATGAGTACCCCCATGGCAACTGGATGTAAATTGAGCAAAGATGATGACTCTCCTAAGACTGATAAGAAAAAGTACCGGTCAATGATTGGAGGATTATTGTATCTCACTCAAACTAGACCTGACATTATGAATGTTGTTGGTCTTGTTGCTAATTTCCAAGTTGATCCTAGAGAATCTCATGTCATGACAATCAAGAGGATTCCTAGATATCTAAAAGGGATAGTTGAGTATGGTTTATGGTATCCTAGAGATCATGATTTCTCACTTCATGCATATACAGATGTGGATTGGGTAGGAGATGTAGATGACCGGAAGAGTACTAGTGGTGGAGCATTCTATCTAGGGAAAAGATTGGTTTCTTGGCTGAGCAAGAAACAAGAGGCAATATCTCTGTCCACTGTAGAAGCAGAATATATTGCAGCAGTAGGTAGTTACACTGAAGTATTATGGATGAAGCAAATGCTAAGAGACATCAAAGTGGAGTATCACAATCTTCTGTGATAATTCAAGCACAATAAATATATCAAAAAATCCAGTGTTGCATTCAAAGACAAAACATATATCCATCAAGTTTCACTTTTTGAGAGAACAAGTGAACAAGAATGAAGTCAGATTGGAGTTTGTGCCCTCTAAGGATCAGATTGTAGACATTTTTACTAAACCTCTACCTAAGGACTCTTTTGAGTATCTCAGGGAGAAGTTAGGGGTTATTACCCCTCTGGTTCTAAATTAAGGTGCACTGATTTGCATTAGTTCGATGGATCTCACAGTCATATCTTGTGGTCCAGATTGATTTTGGGAAGCCGCTACTCAGGGGGAGCAATTGGTATGATTCTGAAGTGATGCAAGTATGTGCCATTTTCCATTGATGTCAAAGGGGGAGAGAAGACATATGAAAAATAAAAAGTGGTTGCTGATCAAAGGGGAAGCAGTAAAGGAAGAGAAGACATGTGAATGGTTGCTATTGATAGGGGGAATTATGTCAGTCAGTGAGGAGAAGTTCTTGTCTTGATGGTTAAAATAGTTTTTCACATCATATGTTGCCATCAATGACAAAGGGGGAGATTGTTGCAAGTATGGGCCTAACTGGTGTTGTCATTGATGTCAGCATACTCTTGTTTCATTGATGGTAAGGATTGGATGAGTTGTATGCTGAGGATATTGAGAAAAGTAGTCCTATCAGGAATAGAGAAGAATAGTGAAAATAGTAAGGTAAAGTTCCCAGCTAAGATGAAGATCAGAGGATGCTCATCAAAGGGTTTGTTGATATGTGTCTTAAGATGATCCAGTAAAGATTTGAGAGGTCCGCATGAAGATTTGAAGAAGTTATGGCCACTTGAGTAAAACTGGTTCTAGTAGATGTTCAGAGGTGACAGAGTGACACAGATAGGTCTAGTGAGATCCAGAAATGCAATATCTTGTTTTGCAGATTTAGTGGAGTGTTTAGGAAGTCAATGTGAATTGACAACTCAATTCGTTCGTGGTCTGGAGGTCCGCAAGCATCTATTCCAATATGACAGTGATGACAGACTGTGTTCTTGAGGTTTCGGATGAAGGAGAGAAAGATTTCAGTAAGCAGAAGGAGTGTGGATGTTCTTAGTGATTTAGGCAAGCTTGTGGAGGTCTTTGGATTGTGTCCAATTTGTGTTGGTGGTCCTCATTAAAGATTAAGCTTGTAATTGAATAATTCCTTCCGAATTATGATGTTCTTCCTAAGTTTGGCCGACTGGTTGAGTTACACATCTTGCGGATGATCTTGAAGATGTTCTATGAAGCATGGCATGTTCCTCAAAGAAGATTAAAGTCTCAGATCTATGTAGCCGATAGTGTGTTGATTTGCATGAAGTCTTTTTGTAATTAGTCATATGTATTTGCTCTGTAAAGTATGTTGACTAGGATGATTATCCCAAAGTCAAATGTCTTGTATAAATAAGTTGTGAAGTCATTTCAAATGAATATTGGCAGAGATGAGAGTGTGGTAGAGAGGAGCAGAGTGAAAGGCAGAGTAGAAGTATTGGGCTTAAATGGAACTAACTCAAGCATGGTGAAGATGCTATTTTTCAGTTCAAGTATGTAATATTTATCATTCTATAGACAGTGTGTCTCCTGTAGGCAGTGGGCCTCTTGTGAGCAGTGTGCTTAGGCAGTGAGCCCTAATTGGCATGTGCCATTTTGTTCTTCTTATTCTTTTAATAGAGAATACAATCTTTGGTTAGTCACCCCGTGGTTTTTCCCTTAACCGGGTTTTCCACGTTAAAATCTTGGTTTCATATGTGTTAATGTGTTTCTGCTCTTGAATTGTTGCATTATGTTTCCATGATTGATTTATTATTATGCTGGTGAATTACAAGAAGGATTTAAGTGATTAATTGGAAGAAAGTTTTAGACAACTAATTCATCCCCCCTCACAGTTGTCTGTCCTAAATCTAACAAAGTTGTGTTATGATTTTGGTACTAAGGAAGCGTGTTTGAAGCCCTCTACGGATGTGGGAATTTGTATCTCTAAGCATGTGCACATCTTTCTTTTCTATATTGCAATCATTTAAGCCCTCTACAGAGGCTGGCATGGTGTATTTCTCGAGGAGATTACACATCCTATCATTTTCTAAAATTCCTCCGAGCAGGTGGGGAGCAGATCTGAGACTATCCTAAGCCTTAAGCGTGTCTTTAGTGATTGTTGTGATGAAGTGCAATCATCGGTGTGTGCTTATAATGTGCCTAAGATGGTCACAAACCTAGAAATAGGTTTCTTCCATCGCTTGGCTGCTGTGTTTTCTCCATGTCTTCCATGTGTGTGTATGGCGTGATTGTTCCCAAGCATAGTTTTAAGACTGGTGGCGATGAGCTCCTCCTATGCTTTGGGATTTGTATGGCGTGTTTGTTCTCAAGTGTAGTTTCAAGACTAGCGGCGATGAGCTCCTCCTACACTTTGAGATTGCTTTGGCATGTCTGTTACCCTTATGCAGTTTCAAGATTGGTGGCAGTGAGCTCCTCCTGCATTTGGGTTGTGTCTTTAATTTCCTTGTACTTACATTTGCATTTCATATATAATAAAATAAAAAAGAAAATAATCACTGCATTCATTGTATTCACTATGTCTTGTGCATCTTCAATGTTGTCTTCTCCACATTTTGCATGACTGTAACTATCTTCTCCATGATCTGCATGCCTGTTATTGTCTTCAATGTGTTTGGCGTGTCTTCACCATGCTTGGCATGTTTGTTGTGTTTGTTGACCATACTTTAATGCATGTATTGGCCTTGCATTTATACATACATTAAAGTGGGGGCTAAATGTTATGTCAGAAAATGTCCCCTTGGGGACTTTTCCCTCTTAAGGTTTATCTCCCGGGTCCTTAGAATGCATTTAGAGCATCTTGCATGATAATTTTGAATCCCGATGAGAAAACCTTGAAGTCTTATGGCAAATAGGACCTAGGGGGTGACATTTTGATGATCCCTGAACAAAAATGGGAGGGTGGACTTGGGCACTAGTGCCCTATTCGTGCCTTATTTTGGGTATGCCCTAAATTTTCATGTTGATTTTATGACAGTTATTTAGGTCCTATGGCGACATCTCAAGTTTGAATTATGAAATTCTTAGCAGGAATCTTTGTAGTTGCATATATAAGCATGTTTAGGTTTTCATTTAGATTTACTAGAAGATGATTGCGAACTTTATGCATTTTTTTGATTTCAAGATATTCATTGTTGCAAGAGCAGAGCATTGTTATTGTGTTTGTGATTGCAGATTTGAATTCATCTTCTCATGTGATTGAAGAGCCTTCATTTATGTGAGATCTACACTTCAAGGTGATATCTATTGTGTTTTCAATCATTTATCATTTAGATTTTGCCTCTATCCCACCGGGATACACACTCTCATCTGACAATAGTGTTTAGAAGACTTGAATGTCTCTCTAGGGCTTGACCAAGGCAAACCCCTAAACACCACAACCCCCTCCCACACTCCTTTATGATTACAAGTTACAGGTACCGTGTTTCGCAGAGTGGAGTTGTAGAAGGAGGTTGCAAACAAAAAGGATTCAGGATTTGAAAGAAAGAAGATAGAGTTTGACATTTTGGGACTTGGGTGCTACCACCATTGTCCTTTGGAATTACAGACATGGAAATGAAAGATACAGTGTAGATCAGTGTCGGAAGGAGATCCTGATTCTATGTAGAAAATAGTACCTTGGACTAGGGTGTTAGTCCCAGTGTCCCTGACTATTGTGCATTTTGAACTTCAAAAAATAGTGAGTTAATAATCTATGTCCTTCACCTTAGTCTGAAAGGATTTGTCGTAATTCATCAATTTGCTTACTATTTTTCTTATTTCAGGTTTTAAGAGTAATTGAGCATCAAATTGAGATATTATTTGATACATCTAATCTTCTGCATTGTTCCAAGAGGTAGCCCAACCTAATAGATGAATTCTCTCGCTTAGTGGAGATTCAACTTAGTTGATATGCACTTGAATGTTTGGTGAGAAGGGAGGATTTGCCTTTGAAAGCTAAACAAAACCAATTCCCCCTTTTTCCCCCTAAACAAGTTCTAAAAATGCCAAAGGGTATTATTAATGAGATTGAAAAATCATTGAGAGACTTTCTTTGGAAGGGTAATGTAGAGAAGGAAAGGAAAATTGCTCTTATAGCCTGGGAAAAGATTTGTTCTTATATTCATAGTGGGGGGACTGGGATTCATAATCTGGAAGCACATAATTTGGCATTAGGAGCTAAGTTAGCCTAGAATTTATATACAAAGCCTTAGTCAAAATGGTGCAAATTAATGAAATTTAAATAGTTGGATTCCCCTTCTCCAAAAAAAGTTTTTACTGTCTCTAATCCTCCTTTGGGGTCAAATATGTGGAATTTCCTTGTGGATTATAGAAGAGTTATCCTCCCTCACTTGTCTTGGGTGGTTCATAGTGGAAATAAGGCTTCTTTTTAGTATGATTCATGGAATGGTTTTCCTCCTTTGTGTCAACAATCAAGTCTTAATCAAGTTCAAGAAATTCTTTCAAACTTATGGGGTTCTAAGGTACAAGATTATTTCTCTCTATCTAGTGATTCTACTTTCTCTATAGTGGAGTGGAAAGATTTTACAAAGTGCCCCTTCCCTTGTAATCAGAATGATTTGTTAGTCTCCATTTTGAAGAATAGAAAAATCATTTATTCAGGTAAATATGATGAATTAGTGTAGTCTTTCTCCAAATCAAGGCAGTATTTAGTGAAGGAAGGTTATAGATATATTCTTCAGAAAAGAATAATTGATTATAGATGGCCCTTTTCATTATGTTGGAATAAAGCATGTTTTCTAAAGGCTAGTTATTTTTCTTGGCTAGCATTCAATAATAAGATCCTAACAAGTCAAAGGTTGGTAAAATTGGGTATTGTTGATTCTTGTAAGTACTTGCTTTGTGGAATGGTTGAAGAAAGTATAGATCATTTTTTAGTGACTTGCCCTTTTGCTTCTGCTTGTTCGTATTGGGTTTGTAAAAAATTGAGCCAGTACTCCCCTTTTCCAGGTTCTTTGGAAGATCTCTTTTGTAGTTGGCCTTTCTTATATAAAGAATCTAGTTTTTTAGATTTGTGGATAGTCTCTCCTTCGATTATCATTTGAAGCATTTGGCTAGAAAGGAATAGAAGGATCTTTAGAAAAGAATACAGAAGTTTAGAAGAAGTCTTCTCCATAGTAGAAAATTCAATTTGTGAAGTAGTTATGTCACATCTTTAAAGATCAGGGATCTCTAATCTATCTATCTCTTCCTGGGATGCTCTAATGGTTTCTAAGTGGAAGTATTTAAGATCTCCCCCTTCTAATTGTTTTTCTAATTCAAATAAAGTTGATAGGAGTCTAAGCTAGTTGTTTAGGTTCCACCTAATGATTCTAAGTTTAAACTAAATTTTTGTGGAGCTGCCAGAGGGAACCCAAACCCCTCGGCAGTAGGATGTGTTATCAAAAATTCATCTAGCAAGTTCATTGTTGGATTATCCAAGAACATTCCTGATGGATCTAATAATCAGGTTGAGGCTACTGCATTTGTAGAGGGTTTAAGATTAGACCTAAAGGAGGGAATTAGAAATATTAGTGTTGAAGGTGATTCTATGACTATTATCAATGCTCCAAAATCTAAAGTTTTCATTAATTGGAGGATTAGTTATATTCTACAAGAGGCTTGGAAATTGTTGGAATTTTTTTACCACTTTTTTATACACCACTACTACAAAGAGGCTAATAGTCTAGTTGATGGCTTAGCTAATTTAGAATTGGATTAACATATGGAGTTCATGGTATTTGATAAGGAATAAATTAAGGATTTCCCCCAACTACTGTCTATTGTTGAAAGGGAGGTCAAAAGGAATTGAAAGCGTTGATGACTCATTTTCTAATCTGGATCATCTACTAGCTGTCCATTGACTTGAGGGAGTTGTTTAGCACCTACGTGGCTTTGTGCCACATACTTTTCTTCTAACATTTTGTTTTTGGTTGTAGGTACTATTGTCTAGTCGAGGTTGGTGAATTCATTTCTACTTCTTTTTCATTTAGTGTGAGATTTGCTATAGAATTAGAAGTACTAGCAAATGCATTATTTAAAACATGCTAAATCTTACATCTCATCCTTTGTAATCTTTCCTCAAGAGTGTTTGCAAGATTTTATTTAATGCTAATTTGTGTGATTGGATGGATCATCATTATCCCTTCCTTCACGTAGGTGCTATTTATTCCATATCTTATTCATTGTTCATGCATTCTTATTGTTCATCTCTGGCAATGGAGAAATAGATTAATTAGATAGTGTTTTTCCCAATCCAAAAGTGGGAAAGGTCATTTATGGGGTCTAATGATTTAGAGGCTTTGGTGTTGGTCTTTGCCTTAGATGGTGAGGATGTAGAAGACACAATCCGCAAAGTAAGTGGTAAGGACCTATTGGAAATGCAACCTCACTCTCTATATCCTTCTTAGTTACTTTCATCCCTTACTTCAAACACCATGGACTTGGCTCAAGACTTCAATATTTTAAGGAATCTTGTTATTAAGTAGTCTCATGCATTTCTTTTCATAGAAGAATCTTTGGTTACTACATTTCAAGGTTACGACCTCTTCAAACATAGAGCCATGGTTGGGGGTTTATTCTCCCATTGTCAAATAGATCATGTTCCTTCTTTCACCTACATTTTCAATGTAGTACAACATGGTTTGGAGAATGAGTGTGAGCCCACAATAGCCAACTCTCTAAGAGCTCACAGGGATGAAATTGACAATGACCTTGCATCCAAAATCAAAGGCAAATTTCACTCCATTTTATTTCTTATGCAGCATCAACCTCAAATTCCTCCACCTCCAGGAGACTTTGTTGAAGAGGATAGAGATGTCAACAATACTATTATGGCTAAAGATCTTTCTAGGTTGGTGTTCGACATGAATGAGCCTCTTGTCTAAGGCTCTAGTACCTCCTTAATATAAACAAACTATAGTTTTTTGTTGTTTTTCTAGGTTATATGGGCATTTTGTATACCAATCACTGGTGTTAACTTTGTTATCCATAGTAGGGTGATTGTATCAGGGCTTTATTGTGTTTATGCTGCAAGATGGTGCTTTTTGCTTATGGCCCTATTTTGGTTGATTTGTAATGACTTTTATATTAATATAATACTATTTTCTAGTGCTCAACACCTTTTGCCTTAAAAACACATGTTGTTGCTAAACCTGATACCTCTAGCTATTCATTGGCCAACAAATCAAACATATGAAACACCTGCAATAACCTGGCCTAGTTTAAACCAGAAAAACCATCAAATGCCAGTTACAAATAGTGGGAACTCATTCTTTGAGAAACTTTTAATGACTCAAGCCTCTCAAAATAGCATTCAAGTTAACACACAAGTAAGTCAATCGGGTGCAAACTAGACTATGCATTTGACATCTGAGATAGAAGAATTAAAAAAGATATTATCCCAATTCATAAATGAGCTCACTCAGTTTAGATTAAATCCCCCACAAGCTCAAAGTCAAAACAACTTCCAAAAATAGAACAAGAATTACAACCAGAGACCTTTTAACAGGCAGTGGAATAAAGACCTAACAACAAGGGAGTAACAAACACAAGAAATGGTCCAAATGAGGGAAACTAAAGGGATGCTAATACATCCAATACATTAAACATGGCTTAGTTAAGCCATATGGCTAATTGGTGTAGGTTGCATGATACAACAAACCATTCCAAACTAGATTGCACCCAAATGAAAAAGATGGCTAGGATTGCACATGTAGACTCACAAACTTCCTACAATGTAGTCCAAGAAAATAATAGAAGAATAAATACATCCATGGTTCTAGATACTTATTTTTTCCCATTCAAAGAGGATAACAAACCCTTTGATGTAACTTATGATGTCCATACCTTTCATCCAGGAAAGAATAATTACTTCCTAAGGAACAAGGCCAAAGGTCCTTTTACCATAGGTATACCACCCAGCAATGGACCTACACTACCTAATCCCAAAACTAGTAATAACTCGGTGCCACTTAGAGTTCAAACAGAAGGAAAATCAAGGTCAAATCCTGTGATACTTACGAAATATCATGCAGCTACATATATGAAATATGATATAATTGAAGATCTCAAGAAAACAAAGTCCAATATGTCAATTTTTTACATTCTTCAAAACTGTCCTTATCAGAGGGAGGCTTTGATAATTTTTTTGGAAAAACCAAATGCACTCAAAGAAAAGGGAAAAGTGGTGGCTATCACTGATGCCTACACAACAATGTATAGGGGAAAGTTAGACACTCCCCCATTTTTGCTCAACATATATAAGGTGTGCAAAACTCACATACTAAAATAGTAAACCAAAAAGCCAATGCTCATTCCAAATAAGGAAAGTGAATCATTTATTAATTCAAAATATCCATAGTTGCACAAAAATGGCAAGTTACTGATAAAGAAATACAATTTCATCCACTAAAAGAGTGTTACTTTTACATACACAAAGGGTGTTACATTACATCTGTTTCAACTTTACAAGTACAAAATGTTACATCAATTACATCAGTTACATCAATAAAAATATTCATACAAGTTTTACAGATTTGTCTATGTAAGCCATACAATGAATAATACAATAAAAAATATACATCATGAATCATATAGCATAAGAATCTATGTCCTCAACCGCCATGACCCCAATGGTCTTCCACAAGCTGAGGCCAAAAGGTTGGTTAAGGCGCTTTTTCCACCCAACCACAAAGTATTGGACTTCCCTGGGTTTCTTCCTAACTCGAAGAAAGCACTGACCCTGCACAAGGAGCCTACCAACCTGGAACGGTAAAGGCAGGAGGGAATCTCTCAATGCCTTCCTGATGCCTATATGCATTCCTAAACTAGAATGACATAATTCTTGCATACAAGATGTGACAGAGACATATAACATATAATCTAGGCTTTTCTAATCCATCTATTTCAATGGTATAGTAGCTTTGGCCAAAGCAATAATAAACAAGTGGTAATTTAGAAAAAAGTAAATTACCATCTCTGGGAACCCACATTTGGCATCTTGTCCCGGAAGTAAAATTACATAGAAAAATAATATACCATTTCACTTAATTCAAAAGAAATAGTTTGTTTCAAATTTAAAAAGTTTGCCATCAATGTATTCATATCAAAATAAAATTGAATTTACTCCAAAAGTTACATCCTTCTTGTTACATGTTTAAATCAAGAGACTAAGTTTTTGATATTAGTGAAGGTGATAATCTGTCAAAGAAAAGTTGTTTCCTAGCTATATAAAATGACTATTGAATTAAAGTTGATTCACTAGTTTTCCCTTCATTTCCATGTTTCCAGATGGTTGTTTTATTTTGATAAAAAAAATAATCACAGTATAAAAACTTTTTCCTATTTTATCTGGTTTTAATTGAACATATATATATATACACTAAATATTATACAACATTAAATTAACTTATTCTGGAAACAATATTTCATACAAAGAAATTACAACAGTATATATATATATATAATAAACAATATATATATACACACACACATATATATATATATATGTGTGTGTGTGTGTATATATATATACACACACACACACATATATATATGTGTGTGTGTGTGTATATATATACACACACACACATATATATGTGTGTGTGTGTCTACACACACACACACACACACACACACACACACACATATATATATATATATATTGCAGTGTATACAAGCATCAATCTGCAGATTCTAATTATTATATATATACTGAATATTATTATATATAATTATTGAATATTATTATTGGTTGCATCGCCCAGCATAGTCACAAATACTAGTGATAACTTAATAAAATTTGCATTGTAGATAATAGTTAAAGCCTACGAATTAAATTTGAAAGGGTAAGGATCATTGAATGGCGACGAATTAAATAACAAAGAATGCACTGCCCTTTACATGGGCATCGACCTCCATAGAGGAGGCTGCATGGAGCTTTATGGCCCTCCCCATAGGCTGTTAAACCTGTGGGGAGCGTTGTAACTCCCCATGGCCCCTTATTAAGGCCGCGGTGTCTGTTATAGCCGCTTCTGCATTTCACTTAAAAATTTTCATTATAAAATTTCAATATTCTTAATTTCATTTCAATATATTACTACGCAGATTCATTAATAATTATTGTTATACAGTATGATTTAAATTCCAATATAAATTGATCAGCGATAATAATGTCTGTCGAAGTTTTTAGCATATACTATATATATATACAATATTATTATATATTAATATTGTTTATATATATAATATATTACATAATTATAGTAACAATATATATAGCAGCATATACATAGTAATATATTATATATATATATATATATATATTATAATAACAGAAATAAATATACATATATATAATTTTAACAACAATTTATTTAACATATATACGACATAATTAATAGTGGTAAAATATCCATATACGTATACAAGATATACAGTTACACAACATCAATAATACATATAAAAATATCAGACAAAAATAATGATATCAAATTCATTATAATTTCAGTACTTATATAATCAAATTTATAATAACAATGAATTTATCATTTCACACAAAAACAAAGATTGACCAAACAAGCACTTATTGACACATATTGAGATAAAGACATTATGGATTTGCTTAAAAACCTGTGAATACGCTCTCCAACTGTTGAATCTTTTCCTATTCTCCACTCTTCTTCTTGTTCCTCAAATGCTCCCTTTGCCCAAATCTGAAATCTTCTTCCCGTGCTCTTATTCTTTAGAATGAATATTGGGAAAATAATGAATCTTCTATGTGTGAGAATGAGGGTTTTCTCTTTTTATTATTTTCTTTTCTTTGTTTTTCTATTTTATTTGCTTTGTTTTTGTGTTTTATTTCCTAAATTTAAGTCTTTTCTATTTTTCTATTTGTTTCTATCTCTTTGTTTTGTTTTCTAAATATTGCTCTCTTTTTCTAAGATTTATCTCATATTTATCAAATAAAACTCATATTTAAAAACTAAAATGATTTATTAATAAACTTTACAACACAATTGTTTCAAAAATCATAAATAATAATAGTTCTAATTTTGAATAAACATTAATAAATAATTTAAAACTACTTTTTATTTTTCTATGAGCATTTTAATATCAACTAACAATTAATTAAATAATCAACCATAACATAACATTGATTTTCCTTTCTAGTAAAAATAAAGCAATATCTCAATATAATTAACTTATGCAATTATAATGTAGCTATATGACATCTAAGTGGTCTGTGTGTGCAAACAAGAGTCCACTCCATCCTAACCCTATTAGGTAGCTAACCTCCTCTACCTTAACCACACCCTTGTCTTCGACAACCTGCAACTCATGAAAACTCAGATTTCCCATTAATAGGTTAATGTCCATATAGTCAAAGCATAGCCAAAGCATTACATTTCATCATTTCATAATAAAATAACATTCTCTATATTTCATCATTTTGGAATAAAATAATATTCATTATATTTCCTTCTTTCAAAGTAAAATAATATTCACTTTTTTCATCTTTCAAAATAAAATAATATTTATTGAATCCACAAAATTATTCATGAATAGCTACAATTATAGTAGGTTCAAAATGCATCAAAGTCTGAGATGTGATAACATAAGAATATTCGGAAAGAATTTGCTTAATTGTATAGCGGACTTGGGAGCATTTGGCAATGTGATGCCTTATTCAATGCGTAAAAAGTTGGGAATGACACCAACGCCCACCCAGAAGAAGGTAATCCAACTGGACAAAATAGAAGTCAATGTGATAGGAGAGCTTAAACACATTCACATCTAATTAGTCTCTCACCCTAGGATCCAACAATATATTGATATTCAAGTGGTTGGTATTCCTGAAGCATATGGAATGTTGTTAAGTAAAGACTAGTCTAAAAGCTTGATTGGATATTTTGCAACTGATTTCTTCCATTTGTGGCTTCCTTAGAGAGGAAACTAGAATCATATTAGAATCAAAAGTGAACTCAGGCTGAAACATATCATAATTAAATATAATCATCATAACGAGGTTACCTATACTTAGGTTGAGCCAAGTGCTTATAGGGTAGGCAAAATTCTAACCACCGTTTTATTCTCTCAAGACACCTTGAATAATAAAGAAACCAAATGTTTGGACTTACACTCAAAATGCAAGCAATTTTGATAAAAAATGGAAACAAATAAGATTATTCTTGGGGACGATATCAATATCAATGATTTATTACTCCAAAAATGGTGCCAGATTCACCATTGTGATCATTTAAAATTTACATGTGCAGTATGTATTGTTGTTGTGGAAAGGTATATTTGGGGGAATCATGTTCAAAACCCTTACAAATTAATGACAAAGTCTTGGACAACACAAAGTTCCTGTTTAGACAATACAATGCTGAAAAAGTGGTAAGCACACACAATGATCAATGGATAGGAGAAATAGATGTAGATCCCATTAAACCTAAGGATGGGCAACCTAGTGATATTGTCACAAAGGAGGAAGAAATTAAAATACCAAAGAAAACTTTCTAGGAACAAAGCTGAGTCGAGCTTACTCAAACTAAAGAGGACTTGACTCTAATAATCAAAGTTCATTCTTTAGAGGAAAGTGAAGAAGAGCCAAGTGTTGCTACCTCGACGGTAGAAAAGATATATGTTCAACAAACTCATAGCATAGAACTAGTTCATAAGGGATGACTATCATCATAAAATTAGATGTGGACTTTCAGATTTGATGGATCACATTCCAAACAAGGATCTAGGGAAGGAGTGGAACTAGTGAGTCCCAAAGGCAAAGTATTTTTGGCATCTTATCGATTATAGTTCAACTGCACCAATAATGTGACTAAATCTGAGGCACTAATTAGAGGATTGATTTTTGCACACAAGAAAGGAGTACAATGTCTAAAGGCATAGGGGAATTCTAAATTAGTGGTAAAGCAAATGAGGAGTCAATATGCTTTCCATGACAAAAGACTGGTAGCCTATAGGAACAGATTGTGGAACCTCATTGAAGATTTTGAAGCTTTTGACATAAAAGTGATTCTAAGGAGGAGGAATCATATTTTAGATGCACTTGCAGTGGTTGCTAGTACTCTTGAACCCATGATGTATTCAAGGTTGAGGAGATTTTCTATAGAGTTAGTCCTAGTACTTGCAGTACTAGATAATATATGAAACTTCTAAGTTTTTCAATATGATCATCATATCTTAAAGTTCATTACTAATTTTAGAGTCTTTGAAGGAAATTTTGTAGATGAATCTGACAAGGAACCTTTTGAAGAAGATGGTGAATGGGTAATTAACCTAAAGACCAACAACATACTAAAAGACATGGTATCCACAGAAGGGATTTTTGATTTAGATTCGAGAGCTAAATAGAAAAATCCTTCTGATTTCAAAGGTGGTAGATACGAAACTTACAACTTACGGGAAGTTGGAATGGAGAAGAATATTTTCATTAGGAAAACTTGTGGTAGAGAAGAGAAAGAGAATATCATTTAGGTTTTGAAAGATTATAGGGATTTTATTTCTTAGGGATATGAAGACCTAAAAATATTTAATACCTCTATTATCACTCATACAATTCCTTTGAAGCCAAACATAAAGCCTTTTTGACAGAAGCAGAGACCTGTCAATGCTCTAATCAAACCCTTGATCTTTAAAGAAGTCCAGAAGTTTCTAGATACTAAGATCATCTTTCCAGTAAGACATTCTACATGGGTAGCAAATTGATATATGTTAGGAAGTAAAATGGCAAAATCAGGTTGTGTGTAGATTTTTGAAACCTGACTAAAGGTTCAGAAAAAAGATAACTACCCAAGCTTCCATCATTAGATGAGGTGCTTTAAATTGTGAATGGGTTTCAAATGAGAAAAAATGCATATTTAAGTTTGTATTTGTTAGCTTAATTAAGTTTTGTTTGTCATAAGTGAGCAGGAATGCATATCTAAGTGAGTTTTGTAGTTCATTTTACACCTAGTGCATGCTAAGACAATTAATGTGAACTTTGCTCTCATATTGTGTTCTATGTTAAAGTGTTCTTCATGCTTGGAGTATTTTCTACTTGTGGATGCTACTAAAGTTTGTTTGTAGGATTTGAAGAAAGTTTGAATCCCTCTTCATCACTCTCTTTTTTTGGTGTAGGATCTTGAGTTATGTTCATCAACTAAGTTCATATCTTTTGTAATTATCATCATCATTATCATTCATTTTTCATCATATTATTATAGATTTGGCCTCTTCCCTCCTATGGCATGCACTTTTGGATCTAATCATCATTGTAGTGGAGATGGGATCACCAACACAGGGTTTCACTGAGGCAAGCCCTTACACACAACACAACCTTTCCTTCTTTCCTTGTCTACAGGTCGGAGAAACAAGTTTAAGGAGCTGATTTCTGGGAAAAAAGTAGAGTAGATAGGTACAGGTCTAGTAATATATGATATTCTACTAGACCCTAGAAAAGGCCTAGGGCTCCCAAGTGCCTTGTTTTGGCCACATGTGTTGTCATTGATGTCAACATAATAGATGGAAATGTACAGACAAACTTAGAGTCAAGATCGTTAAGACAGATCAGTCTGGGAGAAGCGAAAAATGGTCTAAGTATGGATCAGTTTTGGGCTTAAACATGATGTGGAGGTAAACACTTCTATACTTGTATGATTTATGCACATATACATACATATCTCATCAGTTGGGAGTACCACACTCAAGGGTAAGACGTAGAAAAGTGTCTAAGGCATTCTCCATGCAAAACCTAAGGTAGAATCAACTTGAATTGGCACACACTTCTCTACAAAAAGTGTGTTGGCCATGTGGTTCTAATGATAGCTTTTGACAAGTATTGACATGTTATATCCAAGGTTTCAGTCTCTCATTCTTTCATCATGAAAAGTTACAAGGGATAGTTCATCGGCCATCACCTAGACAGAGCAGAGTAGTAATGGGGAGACAATGGAATGCTCTGTATTCCTCTGGAAGAGATCTTCTTTTCATGTAGCTCTAATAAATGACTAAGATCAATATGTTATATGCTATGGTGAAGTTTCAAGTGCTCTAGTAGTCCGCAAAGACATTACTCAAGAGACAGATATCGCATATTCCGAAGACCGAATATACAAGTTAAGTTCTTCAAAAGATGAAACATGTATAAATCTATTATCAAAGCTTCTGTGGAGGTAGTATATGGTCCAAGACACATCAGATATGATCTACATATAGATAATTTTCATTTTTTGGTACTGCATCAAAATGTCATAGCTGCAAGCAAAGTTGTAAGTATAACTGTCTTCCAAAAATCTAAGTACCTAAGCTATTATTGAATTCCTTCAGAAACTTTAGACAGAGGTGTCCAGATCTGATGAGTAGAATCCATTGATATCTTCGATCATTTCTGGAAGGTTTCAGACCCTGCACTTCACCACAATATTATATTTCAGGTTATGAAGCATTACATAAGGTTTGGAAGACTCTGTTCTCTACAGACTGATTCATTTCTTGTCTTGCAGATGCACAGTTTGGTATGATACTTCTCTGCTAAGGTGTATGATTGTTATTAATCTCTTACATGATTTAATCCTTGGTCCACATTGAGTTTTGGGCTTCTCTTGGCAATTGAAAGATGAACAGTTAATAATACTATGTAGTATGAGCTGACTGGTTATGTACTTGATGCATGTGGAGGCTCTTGATCAGTTTCTCTAAGTTTGAAAGGTATGGAAAGATGTGTCCTAATGTTTTTCATAATTGTCTATGGTCTACAACAAGTTTGTTATCATTTTACATGTGATGTGGCCAACTGGTGATAAGCTACACATTACACTCAGTATTAATCTTGTTTCAAGATCTTACAGAGGATATATATAGAAGACATAATTCAATTGGAAGGTAATGAAGGAAAACATGAATATAGCAGAGTGCTCAGTAAAGATATGAAATGCACAAAATTAGTTTGAAGACAAGTATTGAGAAAAATAGTAGACTACACCATCAGCATACAACAAATGTGTTCTTCATAGCAATCCTTATATCTATATCACCATCATTGTAAATTCAATACCAGTGAGCTGAGTATTCTGGGAGTGGTAGCTTCCTTGGGTTGTAGCCCTAAATCAAAATTGTATATCAGGGAGTAGTTGATTCCTTGGTTTGAAGCCCTAAAACAATGTTCTAATACTTTTGTAGTGAGCATAATATATTGTTAGCTAATTCTCTCTGTGGTTTTTCCCTATTATAGGTTTTCCACATAAAATCTCTAGTGTTATGTGTTGATTCTTGAATTGCATGTTTTCCCTTATGTTTTCAAAGTTATTTAGTTTTATCATAAAATGTTTGAGTAAAGTTTTTAAGTGTGTTGATTCACCCCCACCCCTCTCAACACCCCATTGTGTTCAACAAAGTATATCAAAGCCAAGTACCTATAAGAAGCTTGACCGTTGAGGTAGATCCTACACCTGAACACATGGAATCTGAAGTGTTGGACAATGATATGTTTGCACCTGAACTAGATCTAGAAGTAATGGAACCTAGATGTTGGGACTTTGAGTCTAGTGAAAACGAAGTAGATTTTGAAGAAGAACTCAAGTCATCTCTTAGTGATCTAGAGCAAGCAAAAGATCTAAACTTGGAATATGAAGATATGCTTGAAAAACCAAAAAAAACAATTGACAAATTGAAGGTAAAGGCCAAAGAGTCAAAAGAAGAAATAGGCAAGCTAAAAACTCTTATAGAAGGAGATAAAGGAAGTGACAAGCTCAAAGAGGCAGAAGAAATGATCTCAAACTTGAAGGTCATGGTTGAAGAAGAAAAGAGGATTGAAGATTGTTTAAACATCAAGCTCAATGAGGAATAAGCTAAATGTTCAAAACTTGAGGAGGAAGTTGTTACTTTAAGGAAAGAACTAGAAAAAGAAAAAGGACAGATTGACAAGGGACTAAAACTAAAAGGAGGAACTAATATTCTTGATGAAATAATAAGCTTTCAAAAGCTAGCAAAAGAAAAAATAAGTCTTGGTTTTGAAAAAGGAAAAAGTCCTATGATTAGTGCCTCTTCAAACTTATATGATAACTTTCATTTAGAAGGAAAGTCTAAAATAAAGAAGGAAGAAGCCTACACTGAAGATCCTAAAGGAAAAACTTATAGAGTTACAAGGGAAGATGAATTCAATCCTATCCAAAGACAAAGGAAGAATGTGAGGAAAAATTTCAAGCATCCTCAACCTTCGAGGCAACCAACTCATGTCAGGTACTTTCAAGGCTTCAATGGCAAGTGTTTTAATTGCAGTCATTTTGGTCATAAAGCTATGGATTGTAGAACCAAGATGAATCAAAATGCTTTAAGATGTTACTCTTGCAATAAAGTTGGTCATAGAGTTGCTGAATGTAGAATTAAGATGAGCTAGAACTCTCTTAGGTACATTATGCATGCAATAAGATGGGACATAGGGCAAATGAGTGTAGAATAAAAATGCCAAAGTATGACAGGGATAATGCTCAATCATTTTTATGAATGATGTTATACTTGTAATAAGTTTGGCCACAAAACAGCTAACTACAGATCAAGGGCAAGAAGAAGTGGAAATGCTCAGCAATCGAAGTACACCTGTTATGAGTGCAATCAAGCAAAGCACTCTAAAAAGGTATATGAAACCCATTGATGTTGCTCCACAAAAGGTGGAAATGAATAGAGTATGGAAGAAGGATGTTGGAGATATTTTCAGACCTCTACCTAATGTAGGTAGGTCCGCCAGTAATTAAAAGATAAACTATTGGGTCAAGGGGAGTTACAACAGTGAAACTTTCAAATCCCTGAACATGCATGAATCTAAGATCTCAGCATATTGATTCGTGCCGACATGTGAATGATAAGATAAGGAATTAAAAGACTCTGATGAAAATTCTAGAGGAAAATCCCTAAATGCGGCAAATTGCAGAAGAATTTAGGGTTTGTAATTATAAGGTTTTCTACCAAGAGGTTACATGGACTCAGGGGGAGTTGCTTCTGTAAATTTGTCATCTCCTCTTTAGAATAATGAAAGCATCAAGCATGTAGATCATCTTAACAAAAATTCCAAAGCAATAGAATGATCTACAGTAGATTGCTAAGGGTCTATAAGGTTGTGAACATGAAGAGGGAAAATTAGGCTAAAGCAAAGAAAGCAATTAATGTGGAGGAAAATTATTGGTGGAATGTTTATATAGGTGATCCTTGATCATTTTTTATCACATATGAGCTAAGATAGAAGAATTGAAGAACTAAAGGAGAAATGAAAGCACTCAACAAGTTGACCAAGCAAGAATTTTCACCACACATCCAGGTATTCTTTAGTTCCTCTAGCTAAAACCCTAGTTTCATAAAAATATCAAGATGGTTGTGTATACGCCTAAAAATGACACTACTCGGTCTAAATAAATATTCTTAATATTTATTCCATATTTATTCCTCTATCAATAAATAAATAAATCAACTTATTTATTTGATTCATATTCCTCTAAGTTAATTAAATATCAAAATATTTAATTACCTCTTCAAAAGTCAAAATTAAATAAAATCCTTTATTTAATTAAATTCTTCCAAACAATTAAATAATTCTTAATTATATAATTAAATCAAATCATTCTTCCAAATTTAAATAAATCAACCAAATTTATTTAAATCCTCTCAATCTCTAAAAATAAAACATAATCAAATATTTTATTTATTCTTCCAAATCATGCACAAACAATTAAATAAATTTATTTATTTAATTTGCTTTCTGATCTTCTAATTCTCCCAAATTCATTCTAAATTAAATAATACCAATTATTTAATTGTTTCTTCCAATAATATCTTCTCTAAATTTAAATAAATCAAATATTTATTTAAGTTGTCTATTTCTTCTAAATTGAGTTATCTCTAAATATAATTCAATCCTTGTGCACATGCAATTGAATATTCTAAATATTTAATTGAATTAAATTATCTTCTCATCCTCATGCAATTTCTATTCTCTAGTTCTATTCTCTTAACTGATTGATCTATTCTTTTAATTGATTAATCTCTTTAGTTAACTCATTCTTCTATTTTATTAATTCTTCTCATGCAAAATAGAGCAAGACACATGTCTTCTTCTTATTCGTACATGTTCCTCAACCATTTTATACTGTTGATCTTCTCATTCTTTCTCTACCATTGATCTTCTCTTTCACGTCTATAAATTGAACTCTCTTCTTCCATTTCATTCATCCAAGCCTTCAATAAACTTACTTTGCAGGAATTACAGAGCACCTTTGGCACAAATTCCTTCATTGCTTGCGATCACACTTGTTACTATTGCAAGTATGGGCCTAACCGGTGTTGCCATTGATGTCGACATACTCCTGTTGCATTGATGTCAAGGATTGGATGGGTTGTATGCTAAGGATATTGAGAAAATTAGTCTTATTAGAAACAGAGAAGAATAGTGAAGACAGTGAAGTAAAGATCCCAACTAAATGAAGATTAGAGGATACGCATCAAAGGGTTTGTAGATATGTGTCTAAAGGTGATCTAGTAAAGATTTGAGAGGTCTGCATGAAGATTTGAAGAAGTTATGGCCATATGAGTAAAACTAGTTCTGGCAGATGTTTAGAGGTGATAGAGTGACACAAATAGGTCCGGTGAGATCCAGAAATGCAATATCTTGTTCTGCAGATTTAGTGGAGTGTTTAGGAAGTCAATGAGAATTGACAACTCAATTGGTTTGTGGTCTGGAGGTTTGCAAGCATCTACTCCAATATGACAATGATGACAGACTGTGATCTTGAGGTTCCAGATAAAGGAGAGAATGATTTCAATAAGTAGACGTAGTGTGGATGTTCTTGGTGATTAAGGCAAGCTTGTGAGGGTCTCTAAATTGTGTCTAGTTCATGTTGGTGGTCCGCATTAAGGATTCATAATTGAAGAATTACTTCCAGATGATGATGTTCTTCCTAAACTTGGCTAACTGGATGATTTACACATCTTACGGATGATCTTGAAGATGTTTTGTGAAGAATGGCATGTTCCTCAAAGAAGATTTAAGTCCCAGATCTGTGTGGCTAAAAGTGTGGTGATTCGCATGAAGTCTTTTTCATAAGTCAAGTTGTATTTGTGTATTTTCTCTGTAAAGTATGCCGACTTTGATGATTATCCCAAAGTCAATGTCTTGTATAAATAAGAGTTGTGAAGTCATTTCAAAAGTATCTTGGCGAAGAGGAGAGTGTGGTAGAGGATAGAGGAGCGAAAGGCAGAGCAAAAGTATTGGGCTTAAATGGGACTGACTCAAGCATGGTGAAGATGCTATTCTTCAGTTCAAGTATGTAATATTTATCATTCTATAGACAATGTGTCTCCTGTAGGCAATGGGCCTCTTGTAAGCAGTGTGCTCGGACAGTGAGCCCTAATTGGCATGTGCTATCTTGTTCTTCTTATTCTTTTAATAGAGAATACAATCTTGGGTTATTCACCTCGTGGTTTTTCCCTTAACCAGGTTTTCCATGTTAAAATCTTGGTGTCACGTGTTTTTGCTCTTGAATTGTTGCATTGTGTTTTCATGATTGATTTACTATTATGTTGTTGAATTACAAGAAGGATTTAAGTGGTTAATAAAATAAAAATTTTGGGACAACTGATTCACCCCCCTCTCAGTTGTCTATCTTGAAACTAACAATTGGTATAAAAGCTAAGTTCCTCTAAAAGAGCTTAACCACCTGAGGAGGTCCAGGATGTCTTCCTACAAGAAGGATAGTCCAAGGTTTGATGGAATCAATTACACTCTTTAGAAAATCCGCATGGAATGCCACTTGCAATGTATGGGAATGCAATATTGGATCATGGCTTCAAAGAAGTATGTCCCTCCAAAAAATGGTCCGACAACTGTAGATGAAATCAAAGATGCTAAAGACAATCTTTAGGCTAAAGAAGCTTTATTAAGTGCCTTATCTAATTCAGAGCTGACAAATGTCATAGACTTAAAAACTGCTTATGAGATTTGGGAAAAACTAGAACTTCTGCATGAAGGAGACAAATATGTTAAATGTGCCAAGCTACAGAGTCTAAAAGGAAAATTCAAAAACTTGAAGATGAATGAAGATGAAAATATCACTACATTTATGCCAAAAGTAAATGAGCTTGTTTATGGCATTAAGTGTGCTAGTGGAATCTTCAATGAAGATGAGATTATTGCCAAAGTTCTCAGATTCCTCCCTCCTTACAAATACAAGGTTGATGCTATTGAAGAATTCAAATCTTTTTCAAATATCACAAGGGATCAACTGGTTGAAAAATTAGTTGCATTTGAATTGGCTGAGTTTGGAGATGCACCCCCCAAGACTGAATCTACATTCAAAGCTAGTGCCTCTGTAAAAGGCAAACAAAAGTTTGATCTAGGAGAGAACTCCTCAAAGAAACTATCATGGTATGAAAAAGCAAGAAAAGATCTGGAAGAAGATGAAGCAGAAGCTACTCAACTTGAATCCCTTATTACAAAAAGACTGCCAAGAGGATCCAATAAGTATGAAGGAAAATTGCCATTCAAATGTTTCAACTACAATAAGATTGGTCATTTTGCCTCAAGGTGTCTGAAAAGATTTTCAAGGGCAAATCCAAATAGATCAAGATTCCAAAAGAAATGTTACTATGTTCATGAAGATGATGATGATGAAGGAGTAACAGATGATGAATCAGAGACAGGAAACAAATCTGAAAGTGACTAGGTGTTTATTGTGTTAGATTCAAGACAGACAACTGAGAGGGGGGTGAATTAGTTGTCTAAAAACTTTCTTCCAATTAAACACTTAAATCCACTTTGTAATTCAGCACCATAATAATAAATCGATCATGGAAACATAATGCATTAAATTAAGAACAGAGACACATTAACACATAAGACACCAAGATTTTGACATGGAAAACTTGGTTAAGGGAAAAACTACAAGGTGACTAACCCAAGATTGTATTCTCTGTTAGAAGAATAGAAAAAAAAAATGGCACATGTCAATTAGGGCTCACTGCCCAAGCACACTACTCACAAGAGGCCCACTACCTACAAGAGACTCACTGTCTATAGAATAATAAGTATTACATACTTGAACTGAAGAATAGCATCTTCACCATGCTTGAGTCAGTTCCATTTAAGCCCAATACTTTTGCTCTGCCTTTCGCTCCTCTATCCTCTACCACACTCTCATCTCCATAAGATAGTACCTTTGAAATGACTTTACAACTCCTTATTTATACAAGACATTGACTTAGGGATAATCATCCAAGTTGGCATACATAACAGAGCAAATACATAAATACAACATGACTAATTACAAAAAGTCTTCTCTCGAATCAACACACTATCGGCCACACAGATCTGAGACTTCAATCTTCATTTAGGAACACACCAATCTTCACATAACATCTTCAAGATCATCCGTAGGATGTGTAACTCATCCGGTCGGCTAAACTTAGGAAGAACACCATCATCTAGAAGTAATTCTTCAATTGTAAGCTCAAACTCCAATGCGAACCACCAACACGAACTAGACACGATCCAAAGACTTCCACAAGCTTGCTTGAATCACCAAGAACATCCACACTACATCTGCTTATCAAAATCATTCTCTCCTTCATCTGAAACCTCAGGAACATAGTCTATCATCATTGTCATAATGGAATAGATGCTTTTGGATCTCCAGACCACGAACCAATTGAGTTGTCAATTCACATTGACTTCCTAAATACTCCACCAAATCCATAGAACAATATATTTCATTTTTGGATTTCACCGGACCTATCTGTGTCACTCTGTCACCTCTGAACATCTGCCAGAACCGATTTTACTTGAGCAGCCACAACTTCTTCAGATCTTCATGCGGACCTCTGAAATCTTTACTGGATTATCTTAAGACACATATCTACAAACCCTTTGATGCATATCCTCTAATCTTCATCTTATCTAGGATCTTTACCTCCCTGTCTTCACTGTTCTTCTCTGTTCTTGATAGGACTAATTTTCTCAATATCCTTAGCATACAGCTCATCCAATCCTTATCATCAATGCAACAGGAGTATGTAGAAATCAATGATAACATTGGTTAGGCCCATATTTGCAACAATCTCCCCCTTTGTCATTGATGGAAACATATGATGTGAAAAACTATTTTGACCATCAAGACAAGAACTTTTTCTCACTAACACAACTCCCCCTATGAAAAACAACCATTAACATGTCTTCTCTTCCTTTACTGCTCCCCCTTTGATCAGCAACCACTTTTTTTTCACATGTCTTCTCTCCCCCTTTGACATCAATGGCAAAGGGCATATACTTGCATCACTTCAGAATCATACCAGCTGCTCCCCCTAAGTGGCAGCTTCCCAAACATCAATCTGGATCACAAGATATGATTGTGAGATCCACCGGACTGATGCACATCAGTGCACCTTAATTCAGAACTGAAGGGGTAATAACCCCTAACTTTTCCCTGAGATACTCAAAAGAGTCCTTAGGAAGAGGTTTGGTAAAAATATCTACAATCTGATCCTTGGAAGGTACAAACTCCAATCTGACTTCATTCTTATTCACTTTCTCTCTAAAAAAGTGAAACTTGATGGATATATGTTTAGTCTTTGAATGCAACACTGGATTCTTAGATATATTTATTGCACTTGAATTATCATAGAAGATTGTGATAGGCTCCTCATACTCCACTTTGATGTCTCTTAGCATTTGCTTCATCCACAAAACTTGAGTGCAATTACCTGCTGTTGTAATATATTCTGCTTCTGCAGTGGACAGAGATATTGCCTCTTGTTTCTTGCTCAGCCAAGAAACTAATCTCTTCCCCAAAAACAATCCTCCACCACTAGTACTCTTCCGGTCATCGACATCTCCTACCCAATCCGCATTTATATAAGCATGAAGAGAGAAATCATGATCTCTAGGATACCATAGACCATACTCAACTGTCCCTTTTAGATATCTAAAAATCCTCTTGATTGCCATGACATGAGATTCTCTAGGATCAGCTTGGAATCTAGCAACAAGACCAACAGCATTCATAATGTTAGGTCTAGTTTGGGTGAGATACAGCAATCCTCCAATCATTAACCTGTACTTTTTCTGATCAGCCTTGGGAGAATCATCATTTTTGATCAATTTACATCCGGTTGCCATGGGAGTACTCATTGGCTTTGAGTCTTCCATCCCAAATTTCTTCAATAATTCTTTCACATATTTGGTCTGAGAAATGAAGATTCCTTTCTTTGTTTGAGTGATTTGTAGACCCAAGAAGAAATTTATTTCCCCAAACATGGACATCTCAAATTCACTTTTCATTTGATTTGCAAAAGTCTTGCACATACTATCTCTTCCTCCAAAAATGATATCATCAACAAACACTTCAACAATCAAGATATTTTCATGATCAATTTTGAAGTACAAGTTACTATCAGTGGTACCTTTGTTGAAACCAATATTCAAAAGATGCTTATCCAGACTTTCATACCATGCTCTTGGGGCTTGCTTCAGTCCATACGGAGCTTTCTTCAACTTGCGAACCATATCACCATGATCAGACAATTGAAATCCATCTGGTTGCTCAATGTATACTTCTTCTTCCAAGTCACCATTCAGGAAGGTAGATTTGACATCCATCTGATATACTTTGAAATCCTTGAAGGTAGAAAAAGCAAGAAATAATCTCACTGCTTCAATTCTTGCCACCAGAGCAATAGTTTCTTCAAAATCAATTATTTCTACTTGGGAGTAACCTTTGCAGACCAATCTGGCTTTGTTTTTTACTACTTCACCATCTTCATTCAGTTTGTTCCTGAAGACCCATTTGGTTCCAATCACATTCTTATTTTTAGGTCTGGGAACAAGATCCCAAGTGTGATTTTTCTCAATTTGCATCAGCTCTTCCTCCATTGCATTAGTCCAGTTTTCATCATTGCAAGCTTCATTCACTATCTTAGGTTCAATCTTTGATTAGACAATACTCTTCTGAATCTTGAGCAATCCTTCTTCTTATTTGTACACATTTTCTTTTATCACCTATGATCTGATCTTTAGAATGATTCAGTCTTACATACCTGGGAATTTTGGGACTTTCTTGCATTTCTATTTCTTGAAAGAGTTCATTCAAAATCATCTCTTCTTCCCGGTTCACTGGATGAATCTGAATCTGAATCTTAGAAGGGGCTTGGACTCCTTGGATCAAAACATCATTCTGATTATCTTCATTACATTCATAAAACCTTGAGGGTTTTTCAATCCCTTTATCAACCTTCACATTTGTACTTTCTACAATCTTTCTCAATCTCTTATTATAACACCGATATGCTTTTCTTTGAGTAGAATAACCCAAGAAAATTCCTTCATCACTTCTAGCATCAAATTTTCCTAAATCTTCATATCTCTTAATGTAACATTTTCTACCAAAAACTTTGAAATATCTCACAGTGAGAGTGATGCCAAACCAAAGTTCATAAGGAGTCTTACCGGTATTGCTTCTAATTTGTACTCGATTGAGATATAGACTGCAGTGCTTACAGCTTCTCTCCAATAGATTTGAGGAATATTTGCTTCCATCATCATGGTTCTAGATGTTTCCTAGATGGTCTGATTCTTTCTCTCCACTACTCTATTCTGCTGTGGAGTCCTAGGAGCAGACAACTGTCTTTTTATTCCATGTTTCTCACAGAATTCTATGAAATCACCGGATGTGAATTCTCCACCTCTATCAGACCTTAGACATTTTAATTTTAATCTAGTTTCATTCTCTAGCACGGCCTTGAATATTTTGAATTTCTCAAGAGCTTTTGATTTCTCTTTTAGAAAAGTCACCCACATCATCTAGGAGTAGTCATCAATCAATAGCATGAAGTATCTATCACCTTGCACACTTCTGATTCTTGCCAGACCACATAGATCAGTATGAACTAGGTCCAATAATCTAGTAGAAGACTATTCCTTACTTTTGAATGCGACTCTGCTCTGCTTACCCAACTAACATTCTTTGCACAAGCTATTAGTAGGTTTCACAAGTCTTGGAAGATCTCTTACTGCCTAAGTGTTGCTTATCTTGATGATATTATCAAAATTCACATGACACATTCTCCTATGCCACAACCAACTCTGATCAATTTGAACAAATAAGCAACTTTTACCAGTACCAACCAAGTAGAAGATATTACCTTTAGTTTGAGTACTGAATGCAATCTCTATTCGGGAACTTTCAAAGATCTTGCACTTTCCATTTTTGAATCAGAGATCATAGCCTTTGTCCACCAACTATCCAACACTAAGAAGATTGTGCTTTAGGCCTTCAACATATAGTACATTATTGGTTTTGTTCTTTCCATCAAAAGAAATAGTTCCTCTACCTCTAATTCTACCAGTAGAATCATCACCAAATTTTACCACTCCTCCTTCATACCTTTCCAAATCTATGAACTTATTTTTTGTCACCTGTCATATGGTGGGAGCATCCACTGTCAATGACCCAATCATCCTTTTCTTCAACTTGGAAAGCCAAAGCTCTTTCTACAATTTTATGATTGACAGATTCAGAGGGCATTGGATCTTCTTTTTTGATGGCAATAAACACCCAGTCACTTCCAGATTTGTTTCTTGTTTCTGATTCATCATCATCTTCATGGACATAGTAACGTTTCTCTTGGAACCTTGTTCTATTAGGATTTGGCCTTGAAAATCTTTCTGGACACCTTGAAGCAAAATGACCAATCTTATTGCAGTTAAAGCATTTAAAAGGTAATTTCCCTTCATACTTACCAGATCCTCTTGGCAGTCTTTTTGCAATAAGGGCTTCAAGTTGAGCAGCTTCTGCTTCATCTTCTTCTAGGTCTTTTCTTTCTTTCTCATACCATGAAGGTTTCTTTGAAGAGTTCTCTCCCGGATCAAACTTTTGTTTTCCTTTAACAGAGGCACCAGATTTGAATGTAGATTCAGTCTTGGGGGGGCAATCTCCAAACTTAGTTAATTCAAATGCAGCCAATTTACCAACCAATTAATCTCTTGTGATACCTAAAATAGATCTAAATTCTTCAATAGTAGCAACCTTGTACTTGTAAGAATCAGGAAGGGATCTAAGAACTTTGCTAACAATCTCATCTTCATCCAAGACTCCACCAGTACATCTAATACCACAAACAAGCTCATTTACTCTTGCAATAAATGTAGTGATATTTTCATCTTCTCTCATCTTTAGATATTTGAATTTTCCTTTCAGACTCTATAGCTTGGGACATTTAACATACTTGTCTCCTTCATGCAAAAGTTCCAGTTTTTCCCAAATCTCAAAAGTAGTTTGTAGGTTAACAACACTTGTCAGCTTTGAATCAGACAAGGCACTTAGAAGAGCTTCTTTAGTCCATAGATTATTTTCAGCATCTCTGATTTCAATTATGGTTTTCAGACCATTTTGCGGAGGAGTATACTTCTTTGAAGCCATGATTCAATATTTCATTCCCATACATTGCAAGTGACATTCCATGCGACTTTTTCAAAGAGTGAAATTGGTTCCATCAAACCTCAGGCTATGCTTCTTGTAGGACGACATCCTGGATCTCCTCAAGCGGTTAAGCTCTTTTAGAGGAACTTAGCTCTGATACCAATTATTAGATTCAAGACAGACAACTAAGAGGGTGGGTGAATCGGTTGTTCGAAAACTTTCTTCCAATTAAACACTTAAATCCACTTTGTAATTCAACACCATAATAATAAATCGATCATGGAAACATAATGCATTAAATTAAGAGCAGAGACACATTAACACATAAGACACCAAGATTTTGATGTGGAAAACCCAGTTAAGTTAAAAACCATGGGGTGACTAACCCATAATTGTATCCTCTGTTAGAAGAATAGAAAGAATAAAATGGCACATGTCAATTAGGGCTCAATGCTCGAGCACACTGCTCACAAGAGGCCCACTACCTATAAGAGACTCACTATCTACAGAATAATAAGTATTACATACTTGAACTGAAGAATAGCATCTTCACCATGCCTGAGTCAGTTCCATTTAAGCCCAATACCTTTGAAATGACTTTACAACTCCTTATTTATACAAGACATTGACTTAGGGATAATCATCCAAGTCGGCATACATAACAGAGCAAATACATAAATACAACATGACTAATTACAAAAGTATTCACGTGGATCAACACACTATCGGCCACATAGATCTGAGAATTCAATCTTCATTTAGGAACACACCAATCTTCACATAACATCTTCAAGATCATATGTAGGATGTGTAACTCATTCGATCAACCAGACTTAGGAAGAACACCATCATCTGGAAGTAATTCTTCAATTGTGAGCTCAAACTCCAATGCAGACCACCAATACGAATTGGACACGATCCAAAGACTTCCACAAACTTGCCTGAATCACCAAGAACATCCACACTACATCTACTTATCAAAATCATTCTCTCCTTCATTTGGAACCTCTGGAATATAGTCTATCATCACTGTCATAATGGAATAGATGCTTGCGGATCTCTAGACCACAAACCAATTAAGTTGTCAATTCACATTGACTTTCTAAATACTTCACCAAATCCGTAGAACAAGATATTTCATTTCTGGATCTCACCTAACCTATCTGTGTCACTCTGTCACCTATGAACATCTGCGAGAACCAGTTTTACTTGAGCAGCCACAACTTCTTCGGATCTTCATGCGGACCTCTGAAATCTTTATTGGATCATCTTAAGACACATCTACAAACCCTTTGATGCACATCCTCTGATCTTCATCTTAGCTGGGATCTTTACTTCACTGCTCTTCTCTATTCTTGATAGGACTAATTTTCTCAATATCCTTAGCATACAGCTCATTCAATCCTTATCATCAATGCAATAGGAGTATGTTGACATCAATGACAACACCGGTTAGGCCCATACTTGCAACATATTGTCATCAAGGAAGAAGATCCAATGCCCTCTGAATCTGTCAATCATAAAATGATAGAAAGAGCTCTGGCTGCCCAAGTTGAAGAAAAGAATGAATGGGTCATTGACACTAGATGCTCCCACCATATGACAGGTGACAAAAATAAGTTTTTAGATTTAAAAAGATATGAAGGAGGAGTTGTAAAATTTGGTGATAATTCTGCTGGCAGAATCAGAGGTAGAGGAACTATTTCTTTTGATGGAAAGAACAAAACTAGTAATGTACTGTATGTTGAAGGTCTAAAGCACAACCTTCTCAGTGTTGGATAGTTGGTGGACAAAGGCTATGATCTCTGATTCAAAAATAGAAAACATAAGATCTTTGAAAGTTCTGGAACAAAGATTGCATCTAGTACTCAAACAAAAGGTAACATCTTCCACTTGGTTGGTATTGGCAAAAGTTGTTTATTTGTTCAAATTGATCAGAGTTGGTTGTGGCATAGGAGAATGTGTCATGTGAATTTTGATAATATCATCAAGATAAGCAACAGTCAAACTATAAGAGATCTTCCAAGACTAGTGAAACCTACTAATAGTTTGTGCAAATAATGTCAATTGGGTAAGCAGAGCAGAGTCACATTCAAAAGTAAGGAATAGTCTTCTACCAGATTGTTGGACTTAGTACATACTGATCTATGTGGACTGGCAAGAATCAGGAGTTTGCAAGGTGATAGATACTTCATGTTATTAATTGATGACCACTCCTGGATGATGTGGGTGACTTTTCTGAAAGAGAAATATGAGGCTCTTGAGAAATTCAAAATATTGAAAGCTATGGTAGAGAATGAAACCAGATTAAACATAAAATGTCTTAGGTCTGATAGAGGTGGAGAATTCACATTTGGAGAGTTCATAGAATTTTGTGAGAAACATGGGATAAAAAGATAGTTATCTACTCCAAGGACTCCACAGAAGAATGGAGTAGTGGAGAGAAAGAACCGGACCATCCAAGAAGCATCTAGAACCATGATGATGGAAGTAAATGTTCCTCAGATCTACTGAAGAGAAGTTATAAGTACTGTTGTCTATACTCTTAATCGAGTACAAATCAGAAGCAATACTGGTAAGACCCCTTATGAACTCTGGTTTGGCATCACTCTCATTGTGAAGTATTTCAGAGTCTTTGGTAGCAAATGTTACATTAAAAGAGATGAAGACCCTAGCAAATTTGATGCTAGAAGTGATGAAGGAATATTCTTGGGTTATTCTACTTGAAGCAAAGTATACCGGTGTTATAACAAGAGATTGAGAAAGATTATAGAAAGTACAAATGTGAAGGTTGATGAAGGTATTGAAAAACCCTCAATGTTTTATGAATATGAAGAAGATGATCAGAATGATGTTTTGGTCCAAGAAGTCTGAGCCCTTTCTGAAATTTAGATCCAGACTGATCTGGAGAATTAGGAAGAAGAGATAAGTTTGAATGAACCTGTTCAAGAAATAGAAGTGCAAGAAATTCCCAAAACTCCCAAGTATGTCAGACTAAATCACTCTAAAGATCAGATCATAGGTGATAAAAGTAAAGGTGTTCAAACAAGAAGAAAGATTTCTCAAGACTCAGAAAAGTTTTGTCTGATTTCAAAGATTGAACCAAAAACAGTGAGTGAAGCATGCAATGATGAAAGCTGGACTAAAGTAATGAAGGAAGAGTTGATGCAGATTGACAAAAATCACACTTGGGATCTTGTTCCCAGACTTAGAAACAAAAATGTGATTGGAACCAAATGGGTCTTTCAGAATAAACTAAATGAAGATGGTGAAGTAGTCAGAAACAAAGCCAGATTGGTCTGCAAGGGTTATTCTCAAGTAGATGGAGTTGATTTTGAAGAAACTTTCTCTCCGATGGCAAGAATTGAAGTAGTCAGATTATTTCTTGCCTTTGCTGCCTTCAAGGACTTCAATGTATATCAGATGGATGTCAAGTCCACCTTTCTGATGGTGATTTGGAAGAAGAAGTATATATTGAGCAACCAGATGGATTTCAATTGTCTGATCATGATGATATGGTCTACAAGTTGAAGAAAGTACTGTATGGACTTAAACAAACCCCAAGAGCCTGGTATGAAAGACTGGATAAGCATCTTTTGAAGACTGGTTTCAATAAAGGTACTGCTAACAGTAACTTGTACTTTAAAATTGATTATGAAAATATCTTGATTATTGAAGTATTTGTTGATGATATCATTTTTGGAGGAAGAGATAGTATGTGCAAAACTTTTGCAAATCAAATGAAAAGTGAATTCAAGATGTCCTTGTTTGGGGAAATGAATTTCTTCTTGGGTCTGCAAATAACTCAAACAAAGAAAGGAATCTTCATTTCACAGACCAAATATGTGAAAGAATTGTTGAAGAAATTTGGGATGGAAGACTCAAAACCAATGAATACTCCCATGGCAACTGGATGTAAATTGAGCAAAGATGATGACTCTCCTAAGGCTGATCAGAAAAAGTATAGGTCAATAATTGGAGGACTACTATATCTTACTCAAACTAGACCTGACATTATGAATGTTGTTGGTCTTGTTGCTAGATTCCAAGCTGATCCTAGAGAATCTCATGTCATGGCAATCAAGGAGATTCTTAGATATCTAAAAGGGATAGTTGAGTATGGTTTATGGTATCCTAGAGATCATGATTTCTCTCTTCATGCATAAACAGATGCAGATTGGGTAGGAGATGTGGATGACCGGAAGAGTACCAATGGTGGAGAATTCTTTTTAGGGAAAAGATTGGTTTCTTGGCTTAGCAAGAAACAAGAGGCAATATTTCTGTCCACTGCAGAAGTAGAATATATTGCAGTAGGAGGTAGTTGCACTCAAGTATTGTGGATGAAGCAAATGCTAAGAGACATCAGAGTGGAGTATGAGGAACCTATTACAATCTTCTGTGATAATTCAAGTACAATAAATATATCTAAAATCCAGTGTTGCATTCAAGGACAAAACATATATCTATCAAGTTTCACTTTTTGAGAGAGCAGGTGAACAAGAATGAAGTTAGATTGGAGTTTGTGCCCTCCAAGGATCAGATTGCAGACATTTTTACTAAACCTCTACCTAAGGACTCTTTTGAGTATCTTAGGGAGAAGTTAGGGGTTATTACCCCTCCAGTTCTAAGTTAAGGTGCACTGATGTGCATCAGTCCGGTGGATCTCACAGTCATATCTTGTGGTCAAAATTGATGATAGGAAGCTACTACTTAGGGAGAGCAGTCTGTTTGATTTTGAGTGATGCAAGTATGTGCCCTTTGCCATTGATGTCAAAGGGGGAGAGAAGACATGTGAAAAATAAAAAGTGGTTGTTGATAAAAGGGGGAGCAATAAAGGAAGAGAAGACATGTGAATGGTTGTTGTTGATAAGGGGAGTTATGTCAGTCAGTGAGGAGAAGTTCTTGTCTTGATGGTTAGAACAGTTTTTTACATCATATGTTGCTACCAATGACAAAGGGGGAGATTGTTTCAAGTATGGGCCTAACCGGTGTTGTCATTGATGTCAACATACTCATGTTGCATTGATGTCAAGGATTGGATGAGTTGTATGCTGAGGATATTGAGAAAATTAGTCCTATCAGAAATAGAGAAGAATAGTGAAGATAGTGAAGTAAAGATCCCAGCTAAGATGAAGATTAGAGGATGTGCATCAAAGGGTTTGTAGATATGTCTCTAAAGGTGATCCAGTAAAAATTTGAGAGGTTCGCATGAAGATTTGAAGAAGTTATGGCCATATGAGTAAAACCAGTTTTGGCAGATGTTCAGAGGTGACAGAGTGACACAAATAGGTCCGGTGAGATCTAAAAATGTAATATCTTGTTTTGCGGATTTGGCGGAGTGTTTAGGAAGTCAATGAGAATTAACAACTTAATTGGTTCGTGGTCTGGAGGTCCACAAGAATCTACTCCAATATGATAGTGATGACAGACTGTGTTCATGAATTTTTAGATAAAGGAGAGAATGATTTTAGTAAGAAGAAGTAGTGTGGATGTTCTTGGTGATTAAGGCAAGCTTGTGAGGGTCTCTAGATTGTGTCCAGTTCATGTTGGTGGTCCGCATTGAAGATTGAGCTCGTAATTGAAGAATTACTTCCAGATGATGATGTTCTTCTTAAACTTGGCCGACCGGATGATTTACACATCTTGCGGATGATCTTGAAGATGTTCTATGAAGCATGGTGTGTTCCTCAAAGAAGATTTAAGTCCCAGATCTATGTGGCTGATAGTGTGGTGATTTGCATGGAATATTTTGTAATAAGTCAAGTTGTATTTGTGTATTTGCTCTGTAAAGTATGCTGACTTTGATGATTATCCCAAAGTCAATGTCTTGTATAAATAAGAGTTGTGAAGTCATTTCAAAAGTATCTTGGCAAAGATGAGAGTGTGGTAGAGAGGAGAAGAGAGAAAGACAGAGTAGAAGTGTTGGGCTTAAATGGAACTGACTCAAGCATGGTGAAGATGCTATTCTTCAGTTCAAGTATGTAATATTTATCATTATGTAGATAGTGTGTCTCCTATAGGCAGTGGGCCTTTTTTGAGCAGTGTGCTCAGGAAGTGAGCCCTAATTGGCATGTGCCATCTTGTTCTTCTTATTCTTTTAATAGAGAATACAATCTTGGGTTAGTCACCCCATGGTTTTTCCCTTAACCAGGTTTTTCACATTAAAATCTTGGTGTCATATGTGTTAATGTGTTTCTGATCTTGAATTGTTGCATTGTGTTTTCATGATTGATTTATTATTATGTTGCTGAATTACAAGAAGGATTTAAGTGGTTAATAAAAGGAAAGTATTGGGATGACTAATTCAACCCCACTCTCAGTTATCTGTCTTGAAACTAACAGTTACCACATGCTACTATCATTGTTATGAAGCTCATCTTCATGGCGAAACTATCATAGCCGTTCCCAATTGACATCTTGGAATCATAGCAAGGAAGTGCACCTTCTAAGGGCCGTATTCATAGACAAGATCATTTGTGAAAGGCGATCAATGGAAGCTGAGAATTAAAGGAGGTTCACTTTCTATTGTTCATTGTTTGATTGAATCTCTTTTGTTCACCATTTCATTGAGTTTTGGGTATTATTGATATTATTATATTGATTATTCATTTAGATCCAATTTTCCCTTAACATTTTTGGTGCCCACCGTGGGGCCTAGCCCTGATTTTTAACCCAAAAAACTGAGCTTTTGTGTTTTAGAAAGCCATACACAAGAAGAAAATGCACATCTGACACATCCTAACACGCATCTATTGTCTATTCCAGCGCATACATTCCTTCAGCGCATATAGACTCTATTCTGATGCATCTATCCTCCGATATGGCGCATCTGTCAGTTCGGCGCATATATACTATTTTCCTGTGCTTTGACCTTTGTCTTAGCACATATGTACTGCGGCACTTTTGATCTCTATTTCTACGCATTCAAACTCTGAAGCTGCGCATCTAATCTAGGCAGTGATTTTTTTAGGGTTTCCTTGAAGTTTTCGCTATCACTAACGTCTTTTTACAGGAACACTCTTGATCTATTTTGCAGGCTAGGTACTAGTTTAGAATCATATAGTTGCACTTGTTAACTCACACTTTGAATTCTAACGGGAAAGTAAATGGATGCTCATGCAAATCTCACATAGTCATAACTAGGAAGGTGGTAATTGAATCATTGCTATATTGTTATCCTTCAAAGTTAACAACTCATTTCTATCTTGGTAAAACTGGACTATAGCTATCTTGTTATCACTTCAAAGTTAACAAATCATTACTATCTAGGTAAAATTGAACCATTGCTATCTTGTTATCACTTCAAAGTTAACAAATTTCTGTGCTTGCCCAATTAGATAGCTCATCTAGTTTTTCTCATTTTAACTAGGGGAAAAGAACCATTGTCTTCTTTGTTTTGGGAATGATACTAGGCCTATGCTCTCCCCTATCTTGGGTGACCAAAATGCCAGACATATCATTTTTGCATGTGTTTTTCCTTTAGAGGGGTCTGCTCTTGGATACCGTTCATCTAAGTAGGAACGACCCTAAGTGGTAACAGGCTAGACGCCAAGCCCTACCAATCCACTATAAAAAAATTGTGTTTGGAGTGAAAGCTTCAAACAATAAGTGAAGTTGTGTTATACCGACAGCCAACCTCCCCCAAAACCCTCCAAAGCGCAACCCTTGCAGGCTGGGAGACTCCATAACAAAGAGTAGTGTTGCCGCATGTATAATCACTCGAACGGTTGCCTTTATTAAACACCTTTGTCTTAGTGGCCAAAAACCCCTATAATCCAGTGCAGGGAAGGGTGATTATCACCTCCCAAAGATGCTTCACTAGAGATACTGAGAATTCAATTTTATACTGTCCTTTGAAACCTAGGATTGTACTTGCTTTCTTTTATTCCAAAAAGAGTCAAAAAATCATAAAAAAATAAAAAAATCATAAAAACATTCTTTGTGTTTGTTGTGTCTTCTTGCCATAACTAAAATAAAATCAGATCAAAAAGACCTTCTTGCAGCCAAAGATACCAAAAACATCAGAAAATTGCCAAAAAACTTGCAAAAAAACACTGAAAAACTAGAGCGGTACAGTTATCCTTTTTGCTGTGCATTTGCACCAACTTGTTGCACATCTGTACTAACTTATTGTGCTTCTAACACCTGTTGTTACACATTTAAAATTTACCAGTATTGTGCATCTGTACCGACTTTTCACACATTTACCAATTTATGTTGCACATTTGTTCCGGCACATGTGTGACAGTGAGCACTTCCACAGTCTTTGAGAGGAAAATTTTACCATTTTTGGGTACCCATTTCAACCTAGTTCCAAGTTTCAAGATCAGATCCTAGCTTGCAGTCACTTTTCCATCCATTTCGCATCATAGTCTCTTTCATTGGTCATCTCATTCACCTTTTATCAAGTCTTCCTAGTCCAAAGTCAAAGTATCCCATATCAGATTAGCATAGGCCCCTTTTTCAGATCATTTTGGATTCAAGTAAACCTAGTAAGTCATAGAACTTCGCTAGTGGTGTTGGTGCATGACTAGTCCCTACACAGTAAGACAAGTATCAAGTACCCTTACTAGTGGCTATCGTCTTGTATCGGTCGTCTTACTTGGAATCATTGATCGAGAGAGTCCCTTGTCCAAATCTTGTCATAAGTATCCTATTCTCAGCAGTCTCCACCAACATCTTGCCAAAATCTCTAGTTTCATCCCACCATATCCCACATCACCTTGCATGGTTCTTACTACATCTCAATACCAAAAGCAACTTGAAATGGCTGGATCATCTGACCGTATTGTCACCCCTCATGATAGTGATGAGGAAATCTCTCATGAAGATTATCAAGGACACCTCCAAGATCAGAAATTCCAACGCTTGCTAGAGAAAGTGCTCCATGAGGACCCTCACAAGTATTTTATTCATTTGCAAATCTTAGACTTAAGCTCCCTACTGATTTCGATCTAAGCAAACTCAAAGAGACCGTAGAGGATAATCATGAACACCAAACCAGTGAGGACAAAGGAAAGCAATTCATGGACCCAAACCCACCTATGGAAGAAATGAGGACACAAATCAAGGGTCTAACGCAACAAATGATGGATCTCAAGATGGGTACAAACACTAAAACATACTCCTTGGAAGATATTTCACTGTACCCCTTTGATAAAAGTTTGAACATGGTATCATTCCCCTTTCAATTCAAAGTTCCTAAGTTTGACAAATACAAGGAAAGGGGACCCTAGAGATCACATTAGGGAATTCAAGGCCGTATGAATGGAAGTAGCTCACAATGAGACTTTCCTAATGAGACTATTCCCTAGATCTTTGGGTAGTCAAGCCATGGAGTGGTTCTCACGGCTTCCACTGGGCATCAAGACTTTCAATGAGTTAGTCAACAAATTCATCACGCACTTCTCGTACAATATTGAACACGAAGTCTCCATGCGTGACCTATGCAATACCAAGCAAAAGAGTGGCAAATCATTCGCCTCCTTCCTATAAAGGTGGAGACAACTAGAAAGCAAATGCTCATATGATGTACCCAAGAAGAAATTAATGGAGATGTTTGTCCACAACCTCAACTCTGATCTAAGCTATCAAATCCAAATCCAATGCCCTACTTCATTTTTGAAGGTCATTAAAATGGGATTGTTCATCGAGAAAGCTATGATCGCCAAGTGGCAAATCAAGTTATACAAGGACACACCTACCTCCAACTACATGACTGACAAATCAAAGTTTTGGATCAAAAATAAAAATTTCATCAATGATGGAGTAGTTGATGCCAAGGTGGCATCTCCCAAACAACAACCAATATTCACTCTCAAAGGAGAGGCAAGCAATGTTACGCCCAACAAAACATTCTCTCAGGAGCCAAGACCATGGTTCAACTCAAATCCAAGGCAAAAGTTCACACCGCTGGGTGAGTCCCAAGAATCCATATTAAGGAAGCTATTGGCCAACAATGAAATCTCTCTACCGCCAACAAGTGATTATGAACTTCAAATGAAACCTCACTATTGGAAAGACGCCGACTTTTGTCAGTATCATAGAGGAAGAGGACATACAACCAACAATTGTATCCATCTCAAACATTTTTTCAAAGACATACTTGATCAAAATCAAGGAGGTGCTCAACAACATACTTCTAATGAGATGCATGTGGCTTACAAGGATCCACTTCTCAATCACGACAGGCCGTACAACAATGGCAACAACAACAACAACAACTGCAACAAGCATAATTAGAATAATGGGAATAGTAATGTCAATTATGCAAGTGTGCCATTTGATTATACCATCAATTGCATATCAGAGCATGTCCCACAAATCAATGTGGTTATGTCTAACCAACAATCAGGACCCAACAAAACTGATTGCGGTATTATCACCCGTAGTGGTAAGGTCACGTTGAATACCCTCCCTCCAAGGTCATCACCTTCTCAGTCCAACTCCCATCATTATAGTGTCATAGGCCAACTACGGAAGACTCCTGCCCACATTTCTATCTTAGAGTTGTTGCGTCTATCTCCTTCCCACAAGGAGATTCTCAATAAAGCCTTAGTGGAAACAATAGTACCCACTAACTTGGCCCAAGAGAAGTTTCAAGCCATGGTAGGTAATCTGACCTCCTCAAGTATCATATCATTTATCGAAAAAGATGACCTCTTAGTGTCTCAACCTCATAACACCCCCTTACATATCGTCGCCTTCATCCATAAGCACCACATCAAGAGGGTTTTCATTGATGGGGGAGCTAGTTTAAATATTTGCACACTCAAGCTAGTCCTTACATTGGGGTTCTCTAAAAATGTAGTTGATCCAAGGAAGAAGATTACTATTAAAGCCTATGATGAAGAGGAGAGAACTACCAAAGGAATAGTGGTATTACCCATACAAGTGGGATAGGTGATAAAAGACATTGTGTGCCAAGTCCTAGATAGGGAGCTAGCCTATAATATTCTCCTAGGTAGACCATGGATTCATGCCATGAAAGCTGTGCCTTCTACCTATCACCAATGCATAAAATTCACTCATAATGGCAAGTCACCATCCAAGGTGATCCTGACTCCTTTTAGCATTGCAACTTTGTCCTCTCAAAACCTGATTGCATCATACCCAACAATAGAGCATCTACATCCCCTACCCCACAACATGATTCTACCTCCGAAGCTTCCTCATCCAAGCCCAAAGAGTAGAAAATTACCATCAAAGAAACAGGAGTAGGGGAGTACTCCATCGAGCACATCCTCAACTTGGCCAAGTTGCCTCTATCTCCTAGATCCTTTGGGTGACCCAAGTATTTTCCAAAGCCATCTGCTCCTCCTACACCTCCCACAGTTCCCTTTGTAAAATGGGGGACCCTATTAGATGAAACAGAGGAAAGAGATGTCTTACAATGGCTCTACACAGAAGAAGAAGAGAACACACAACAAGAACCACCTAAGCTCCCAATGGAAATCTATGGGCGATGTGAGTCTATCCTACACAGAATGGGTTATGAAGGACAACGCCCCATTGGCCTAAGAAAAAAAGGAATTATAGAACCCATTCAACCCTCTTCGTCCTCATTGGGTAGAACTATAAAAGGTCTAGGATATAAGGATAAGGGCAAAGCTAAAGCAAATGCTTGTCTTGTGGAAATGATCCATACCCTTCAAGAGGATAGTGACACAGATTCCAATGAATATGAGTGGGATGAGCTGACAGAGCATTCCTATGACGACAAAGAGGTTGACACCATTCAAACTTATGGCCCCCTACCATGAGGGACAAACGCTACCGCATGGGCCATTAGAGTGTGATTTGCCTATCCTTGAGAATACGACTTTCGAGGAAGGTTCAAGTTCTATCGTAATAACAATTTGGAGGAAAGTACCATCTCGAACACTCTCCCTACCAATACTCCTAGCATATCCATTCAAACTATCAACAAATCAGATCTATCCTCTGACTCCCTCCCCCTTGTGCATCCTAAGCTTATTGACTAGGATCTACAAGGAACCCCACAACTAGATATGTTCCAAAACAATGATGCCTATATTGACTACATGGAACTTAGGGACCACCTACCTAAAGGAGATCATAAAGCTAGCTTCACCATTGAACTTAATACCGTGGCTTATTTCGGAGAGGGTGCCAAGCCTTCCAATCACAAAAAATATCAAAGTAAAAACTAGATCTGATGGTGAAAACCACTTCGCGGCAGTGTCAAATCCCAAAATAGTAAAAAGAAAGGAAGCATCTGATGGTGAAAACCCAACTATGGCACCTGACGATGGAAGGCTTGACACTCTCCTCGATGACATGCACTAGGAGAAGTCTTAGATTGTTTTGGAACCTACAGAACTTGTTAACATTGGAACAAAGGAACATCATAAGATCATTCACTTTGCTAAGTCTCTAACCCCACTAGAAAATACTACGTTTGTACCATTCTTCAAGAAAAATCAAGTCAATTTTGTTTGGTCATACACAAATATGTCAGGGTTAGATCCAAATTTGATTCTACATCATCTTCCACTAGATCCAGGAGTGAAACCAGTGAAACAGAAGCTTAGAAAGATGCATCCACACATTGCACTGCTAGTAAAAGAGGAACTCAAGAAACTACTATATGTAGGGTTCATCAAAGCTATAGACTATCTGGAATGGGTCTCTAACATAGTACCAGTATCCAAACCTGATGGCCGAGTCAGACTATGCAATGGTTTTAGAGATCTAAACAAAGCTTGCCGCGAGGATGATTTTTTGTTGTCAAATATAGATATCATAGTCAACTTAACAATAGGGCATACCATGTTATCTCTCATGGATGGCTTCTCAGGATATAATCAGATCAGGATAGCATCAGAAGACCAGCATAAGACAGCTTTCACTTGTCCATGGGGCACTTTCTGCTGGAATGTCATGCCATTTGGGCTAAAGAACGCAAGAGCCACATATCAACGCGCTATGTCCACTATATTCCATGATATGATGCACGTCACCATGGAAGACTATGTAGATGATATCCTTGCAAAGTCACTCAAAGAGAATCACACCTAGATGTGTTAGAGAAAGTCTTTCAGAGACTAGAACAATTCAAAGTCAGGTTGAACCCAAAGAAATGTGTGTTTGGAGTCACCTCAGGCAAGCTCTTAGGTTTCATTGTATCGGCAAATGGAATAGAGGTGGACCTTGCCAAAGTCAAGGCTATTATGGACATGCCACCACCCAAGAATCTTACTCAACTAAGATCTCTACAGGGTAAGCTACAAGCAATCCATAGGTTCATATCACAACTAGTAGACAAGTGCTAACCCTTCAGTCATCTCCTACATAAGAACATCCCATTTAGGTGGGATGAGAAATGTGAAGAGGCATTCGACAAACTGAAAGAGTATCTTATGAATCCACCTATTCTCATGCCTCCTATCCAAGGGATGCCATTGTTACTATACATACTTGCTACACCAATAGCTCTTGGGGCCCTTCTAGCACAACAAGATTATGAAAGTAAAGAAAGAGTCATCTACTACATCAGTCGCACATTGGCGGGCTATGAGTTGCAATACTCTCAGATAGAAAGATCATGCCTTGCGGTAGTTTTTTCTTCCCAAAAACTCTAACATTATATGCTAGCACATCCATTCAAACTTATTACAAAAATAGATCCACTGAAATACCTACTAAGCAAAGCAGCTCTAACAGGTCACCTAGCCAAATGGGTAATGCTCCTAAGTGAATACAACATTAAGTATGTAGACAAAGGCTATCAAGGGGCAAGTCATTGCTGATCAGTTAGCAGATGCACCACTATAGGACACCACACCAATGCAATTTAAGTTTCCAGATGGACTCCTTATTCAATATATCAACACATTCTTGGAAAGTTTACTTTGATGGGTCCTACACAAACCATGGATTGGGGGCAGAAATCTTGTTTGTAACTCCTCATGGTGACACCATACTAAAGTCTTATCATCTGTTATTCTCATGCACCAACAACATAGTAGAATATGTAGCCTTGGTCATTGGCCTCAAAATGGCAACAAAGTGGAAAATCAAAGAGCTACATGTCTATGGTGATTCTCAACTAGTGATCAATCAGGTCAATGAGGATTACCAAACCAAAGATGAGAAGCTTGTCCCATACAAATGGATAGCCGAGGACTTTAAGGAATACTTTGTGATCATCTCTTTTGAGCAGATACCTCACATTGAAAACAAAGTAGCAGATGCCATGGCAACCATTGCCTCTCTCCTCGAAATCCTAGAGAATGAGTCACTGTACAAGTTCTTAGTGGAATCAATTCAACAACCAGCTTATGATCTTCCTAAAACCCATTCCATATGCCTATTAGTTGGATCTAATTCACCTTGGTACAGTAAGGTTTACACTTACTTCAAGGACAACACCCTCCCACTTGACTTATCTTTAAACCAATGACAAACCTTTATACGCCAAACCTCTCATTATACCATTATTGCTGACACCCTATCCCGATGTGGTCTAGATGGTACTTTACTCCATTTTTTAGAACGAGAAGAATCCCAAACCGCCTTACAAGACGTGCACGAAGGGATCTGCGGAACACACTCTAGAGGTCCTTCCTTAGCTAAGAAACTCATGCATTTGGGTTATTATTGGCCAAACATGGAAACATATTCATATCAATTTGTGAAGAAGTGCAAGCAGTGTCAGATACATGGGAACCTAATACATGCACTAGCTCAAGAGTTGAGACCTTTAATGACACCTTGGCCCTTTTGCTAATGGGGACTCGACCTTGTGGGAAAAATCCACGCACCCTCATCTAACAGCCTCAAATTCATAATAACTACCACTGAGTACTTTACCAAGTGGATTGAAGCCGTCCCCCTCACCACCATCACACATAGACAAATCTCCTCATTCATCCTTAATTACCTCATCAGCAAATACAGAATTCCCTCATCCATTATCATAGATAACGGAAGACCCTTCAAAAACTAGGATGTCCAAGAACTTTGTAACCAATTCAAAATCTAACATCGTTTCTCCACACCCTATTACCCCCAAGGCAACAGCCAAGTAGAAGCATCTAACAAGACCATCTTGAAACTCCTCAAGAAGACAGTCAACGATGCTGGCCATGATTCGCACATCCAACTCAATCCCATTCCGTGGGCCTACAGAACTAGTATATGCACTCCCACAGGTGCTACCCCTTATGCCCTTGTCTATGGATTAGAAGCTATCCTCCCCATCGAGGTTGAGTTACCATCTCTCAGGGTGTCATTAAAAGGTCTCATAATAGATGAAGAGTATAGAGTTTCTAGATTGCAAGAACTAGAGTTGCTAGAGGAAAAGAGACAGAAAGCCGTCAATCATCTCAAGGCATATCAACAAATGATGTCACGAAGCTACAACCACAGAGTCCACCCAAGAGTCTTTAAAGTTGGAGATCTAGTACTTAAGGAGAACCCCCAATCAACAAGATCAGGAAAAGAAAGGCAAGTTCAAACCCAACTGGCTTGGGCCTTATGTGATTGTAGCTGCTTATGGATCAAGAGCATATCACTTGGCAACATTAGAGGGTGAGCTGTTCGATGACCCAATCAACAGCATGCATCTTCACTGGTTCTATACCTAAGAGAACTTCAATGTAAGGACAAAAAAATCAAAAAATTAGAAAAGTACCAAAAAATCGTCCTTTGGTGAAAACTTGGAAAATAGGTGCTTGGGATAGGTATCATGATGAAAACCTGGCAAACAGGTGTCATGTGTACTTTTAACTTTCATGCAAATAAAAGTAAGTGGTGAAAACTTGGTAAACAGGCATTGCTTGTGATGAACCACTTCCTCCATCTTTGGGAAACCAATCACCTTGTGTCCATTCTTCCTTCACTTGTGTCCCATTCAATCCATATCTATTCCATAATAAAATCCTAACGATAACCTATCATGGCTTGATACTCTATCTCTTTTGTCACCTTGTCAACCAAGGTCTTATTCAGTATCCTATCAATAGTGTCAACCTAGCATAGTGTCTATCATCAGTATCCACGTGGTCCAAGGTCCATGAACTAAGTTGTCTCTGCGTTGTCACGTAGACAAGGCCATTTTTCAATGCGCCCCCGAGGCTCCCACTCACCTATCCATCCCATGTCTGGTCCTTCTATCTATCTGAGTCTATGCCACTTTCAATCACCTAGGTCTTAGGTCCATTAGGGTTCACCCTGAACTACGTTGCCTCTGCATCATCACGTAGGCAAGGCCATTTAGCAATGAGCCCCTGAGGCACTAGGTCAGTCCCTTAGGCTCTGTCTCACCAATAAGGATTGTGGAATCTTTCACTAGGCAAGCAAGCGTAGGCAAAACCCACTTTTCAAGAAAAAATCTTGACGCAAAACATCAACCTATCCAAGGCAAAGCAAGCAAGTACCTAAAGCACTCTAAATGATTTTACCTAAATTATGGCAAGAAATAAACACATCTAAATGCAAAAATGTTTTGTGGTTGTGATCATGGTTAAGTTACAGCGTCTTGATCTTTGTTATCATGTCTTTCTATGCTACTCGAGGATGCCAAAAGCTAGAGATGCTATGATGGGGGCATGATTATTTTTTTTGTTTTGTTGTTTGTGGATTAAACTTTAGTAATGTGATGCCTTGTCTAATGACATGATCAGCAAAAGATCATCGAGGACATCAAAGGTCTAACATGAAAGGGAGCAATCCTTGTCTATTGATACACAAGAAATACTTAGGTCATCTCGGTTCAATTATACCTAGATGCTTGTATTAACTTACAACATTCAGAAAAAGTACCAAAAAATAGCCCGATGATGAAATAAGCACTTCAAAATACTTGCAATGTCAAGATGGCAAAAACATTCGCATACACAAAAGCATCCATATCCCATGCAATAAAAATTTCCAAAGCATCCATATCCCATGCAATAATGATCCAGAATGCAGAGTATCAATGTTTATAAAAGCTTGTGATTCCTTCTATCGAGTCATTCTTCTATCAATCAGTATTCTATCTATCGTTGTGGTCCATTCTTCTCAATTCAGTCAACCCAAGCAATGATCCAAATGCAAGTCCATCCTTAATCCATATCAATCAAGTCAAGTCAATCTTGTCAAATGATCCAATCACAATCAATGGTCTTGATCCTTGTATAGTCGTAAACCAACTCAATCAATTAATCAATCGTCTTATACAAGATGTGGCATTGTTGAAATTAGACCAACACACATGTCTTACATGACATGCTTCATTTCCTGAAACTAGACACTATCCTTCGTGTTGCTCTAGGGATCTATCATTCCCCACCATGACAACACTGTCGTATATCTTTATCAGTATATCGTTGGTTTACCGCTTGACACGGGCAATACCTTGTTTGTTCTTGTATCATTTGTGCATACTTGCTTACTTGCTTGTGTGTAGTATCATTCTATCTTGCATTGCGTATCATTTGGCTCTTTCTCGAATCAATTTCTTCACCCCAACCTAATTTTACCTTTTTCATCGTGAGATTGTCCATGTCACGTCCTTCTACCTTTTTCTTGTCCAATCTCCTGAGGGGGCATCCTATCGTCATTAAACATGTACCAGGGGCAAACTAGGGCATGTATCATTATCAAAAAAATTTATTCTTTGAAGCAACACCGTAAACTGCATTGGATCAAAGAGGAGCAAAATGTATACACCTAAAAATGACACTACTCGATCTAAATAAATATTCTTAATATTTATTCCACCTTTATTCCTCTATCAATAAATAAATAAATAAATTTATTTATTTGATTCATATTCCTCTAAGTTAAATAAATATCAAAATATTTAATTACCTCTTCAAAAGTCAAAATTAAATAAAATCTTTTATTTAATTAAATTCTTCCAAACAATTAAATAATTCTTTATTATTTAATTAAATCAAATCATTTTTCCAAATTTAAATAAATCAATCAAATTTATTTAAATCCTCTCAATCTCTAAAAATAAAATATAATCAAATATTTTATTTATTCTTCCAAATCATGCACAAACAATTAAATAAATTTATTTATTTAATTTGCTTTCTTATCTTCTAATTCTCCCAAATTCATTCTAAATTAAATAATACCAATTATTTAATTGTTTCTTCCAATAATATCTTCTCCAAATTTAAATAAATCAAATATTTATTTAAGTTGTCTATTTCTTCTAAATTGAGTTATCTCTAAATATAATTCAATCCTTGTGCACATGCAATTGAATATTTTAAATGTTTAATTGAGCTAAAATATCTTCTCATCCTCATGCAATTTCTATTATCTAGTTCTATTCTCTTAACTGATTGATCTATTCTTTTAATTGATTAATCTCTTCAGTTAACTCATTCTTTTATTTTATTAATTCTTCTCATGCAAAATAGAGTAGGACACATGTCTTTTTCTTATTCGTGCACATTCCTCAACCATTCTATACTGTTGATCTTCTCATTCTTTCTATCACATTGATCTTCTCTTTCACAAGTCTATAAATTGAACCCTCTTCTTCCATTTCATTCATCCAAGCCTTCAGTAAACTTACTCTGTAGGAATTACAGTGCGTCTTTGGCACCAATTCCTTCATTGCTTGTGATCACACTTGTTACTACATGCTACTATCATTGTTATGAAGCTCATCTTCATGGTGAAACTATCATAGCCGTTCCCAATTGACACCTTGGAATCATAGCAAGGAAGTGCACCTTCTAAGGGCCGTATTCATAGACAAAGATCATTTGTGATAGGCAATCAATGGAAGCTGAGAATTAAAGGAGGTTCACTTTGTATTGTTCATTGTTTGATTGAATCTCTTTTGTTCACCATTTCATTGATTTTTGGGTATCATTGATATTATTATATTGATTATTCATTTAGATCTAATTTTTCCTTAACAGGTTGCATCCTTCACTTCTTAATTGATTAACATTACTGAGCAACCCTGTCCAAAATTCAAGAAACATCTGTATAAGGCAATCGAAGTGGATGGCAACATAGCATTATCCAATGTTCCTACCTTTGTGGTATACACAGAAGATGTTAGAATATATATTCATGCAAAACTTGAGGAAGTTGATCATGGGAAATTTCAAACCCTAAGGCATAAACCGTTAGGTGATGATGGTACACATTACGAGTCTGAATATGCCAACATTAAAGCAAAACATCTGGATGTTTGGAAAGATTTTCTAGATTTCTATAATGAGCATGATTGGGTTAGGTATATCCTTAGCAAAATTCATTACGACTTCGTCTATCTTGAAAAACCCCATCAAATAACTAAAGAAGCTATCAGGGTTGTAACAGGGTTATGTTCCACTAGATCCAAACCACAGCTGAAATCAATCAAGAATGAAAAGGTCACTGAGTTAACTGGTGCTAAATTTGATAAAAGGGCCTTATCCATTGATGACATTACTAATCCTTGTGTAAGACATGTGGCAATGGGAACTGCCTACAAGATATACTACTCTAACAAAGAGGGATCTACCATAGCCACAGCTATATACATTGCCTATTAGATGGCTAAAGAAGGCAAGGATTTTGACCTATGTGAAGTAATGAAGGAACAACTGCTAGAGAATCTGAGAAAAACTAAGGAAATAGGATATCACTTCAAATATGGCTCACTAATCATTTTTTGGTAGGTGGCGACTGATCAGGAAAGTACTATACACTAGCCATGTATCCTTGCCGGGGTTCGGGGCCGGGCCGGGCCCCGAGCGGGGGTTCGAGGGCATCAGCCCCCGAGATACGGGGGTTCAGGGGCGGTAGCCCTCGAGAAAATTTTTTTAGGGCCGACTTAAAAAATCCTAGGGCCGACTTAAAAAAATCCTATTTTTATGACCGACATAAGAAAACCCTAATTTTTGTAACCGACAAAAAGGCTTGATAAAGAGTGGCCAAGGGATAGGGTTTGAGTATTGTATTGTAGCATTTGCAGCAGTATTGAGTTGTAGGGATTACTGATTGTAATCGGTTTGATTTACTGGATAATAATATTGGACTCTCTGTTTGGTGGATGTAGCCCGAGTTTGGGTGAACCACGTTAAATCTTGTCTCTCGCTGTTATTAATTCTATGTATTTCTATTTCTCTGTTTAATCTTTATTTGCATTTAATTGATATCTTCTGCCGGCTAACCCTAACAAGTGGTATCAGAGCGGGTTGTGTTCGATTATCATCTGCAAGAAAGTCTCACGGTTGAGTGGGAGCAATGGCGGATGAGGGTAAAACGAAGGTTCATAAATTCAATGGGCAGAACTATCAGTTATGGAAGATGCAGATGGAGGATTACCTCTATCAAAAGGATTTATGGAGACCGTCGGAAGGAGTAGCCAAGAAACCGGCAACAATGTCTGATGAGGATTGGAATCTTCTTGACAGAAAGGCACTAGGAACCATTCGGTTGTGCCTGGCACTGTCGGTGGCATTCAATATAACAGAAGCGAAGACAACAGATGGTCTGATGAAAGCTTTGGCTAAATTGTATGAAAAACCCTCAGCCTCAAATAAGGTATTTCTCATGAAGCAGTTGTTTAATTTGAAAATGGTTGAAGGTGGATCTGTGACAGGTCATTTAAATGAATTTAATACGATTGTCAGTCAATTGACTTCTGTAAATGTAAAATTTGATGAAGAAGTTAGAGCTCTCTTGATATTATGTTTATTGCCTGAAAGCTGGGATAGTTTGGTAATGGCAGTTAGTAACTCTATTTCTGGGTCAAATACCCTAAAATTTGATGATGTTGTTGGTGTTATTCTGAGTGAGAAAATTCGTAAGAAAAGCTCAGGTGGATCCAAATCAGGCAGTGTTTTGAATGCAGAAAGCAGGGGCAAATCAAAGGAGAGAGGAAAAGGTTCTGGAGGTCATGGGAAGTCACGAGGAAAATCAAAGGACAAAAGATTCCAAACCAAAGGACAAAAGGATTGCTGGTACTGTGGAAAACCAGGTCATCTGAAGAAAGATTGCTGGTCTCGGAAGAACAAAGGAGACAAACAAGAAGGCAATAAGGAAGCAAATGTGGTAAGTAATAAATCTGAAGATGATGCTTTGATTTTTTCCCTAGATAATGTTGATGATTCATGGGTTTTAGATTCAGGGGCCTCATTTCATGCGACGTCCCATAGAAGTTATTTTCTTGATTATGTCCAAGGGAATTTTGGGCTGGTTTATTTGGGAGATAACGAACCCTGTCAGATTGTTGGAAAGGGAAGAATCAAGATTAAGTTGCAGAATGGGAATCATTGGCTACTACAAGAGGTGAGGCATGTTCCAAGGCTCAGTAGGAATTTAATTTCAGCAGGGCACCTAACTGAACAAGGTTGCACTGTTACATTTACTGATAAAAATTGGAAGGTTTCAAAAGGTGCCTTAGTAGTAGAAAAAGGTGTGAAAGTAGGCACCTTATATCTTTGTACAGGTCATACTGTTCCTTCTACTTTAGCTATTACAGAGGAAAAACAAACAGGTTTAGGAACAGTTGCTACAGGTTTGCAGGAAGAGACTGGAAAAGTTGCTGCAGGTTCTGAAACAACACTGTGGCATAACAGACTTGGGCATATGAGTGAAAAAGGTATGAAGGTACTTCATTCTAAGAAAGTTTTACCAGGTCTAAAATGTATTAATATGGATTTCTGTGAAAGTTGTGTGTATGGAAAACAAAAGAGAGTCAATTTTCTCAGAGATGGGAAGCAAAAGAAAAATGAAAAGTTGGAGCTTGTGCATACAGATGTATGGGGACCAGCTCAGGTATCTTCTTTCGGTGGCTCTCGGTATTATGTTACATTCATAGATGATGCAACTAGGAAGGTCTGGATTTATTTCCTTAGACAGAAATCTGATGTATTTGAAACATTTAAGAAATGGAGAAGCTTGGTTGAAAATGAGACAGGTAAAAGATTAAAATGTCTCAGATCTGATAATGGCGGTGAGTATTGCAGCAAAGAATTTGAAGATTATTGTTCCTTTAATGGAATTCGTAGGTAGAAAATGGTTCCAGGGACTCCACAGCAAAATGGAGTGGCCGAACGTATGAATAGGACAATAATGGAGTGTGCAAGGACCATGAGATTGTATGCTGGACTGCCTTTAAACATGTGGGCAGAGGCTGTCAACACTGCTGTATATTTAATTAACAGAGGTCCTTCAGTTCCTTTGGGCTGTGGTATTCCAGAGGAAGCATGGATTGGCAAGAAGGTGAGTTATTCTTTTCTTAAAACCTTCGGCTGTGAAGCATTTGCACATATAGATTCTGAAAATAGAACCAAGCTGGATGCAAAATCAAAAAAATGTACCTTCGTTGGATATGGCATTGATGAATTTGGTTATAGGCTTTGGGATTTTAAAAATTAGAAAATTGTGAGAAGCAGGGATGTTATATTCAATGAGAAGGTGTTGTACAAAGATCAATTGCAGCAGCATGAGAAGAAAGAAAAGGATTATGTGGTGCTAAATGATACTCCAAATAGTGATGTTCCAGTGGCTCCTCATGCTCTGCAACAGCAACCAGAAATACCACAAACTCTAGTGAATGTTAGATGGTCAACAAGGATAAGTAGACCTCCTGAAAGGTTTTCTCCCTCTTTGTATTCTATTTTGTTAACAGATGGTGGTGAACCAGAAGGGTATGATGAAGCTATGTAGGTGAATACACAAGTTCAGTGGGAGCTTGCCATGCAAGAAAAAATGGACTCCTTGCTGAAAAATCAAACTTGGGAATTATGTAAGTTACCTGCAGGTAAAAAGACTTTACCAAACAAATGGGTTTACAGGTTGAAAGAGGAAGATGGAGGTCATAAAAGATTTAAGGCCAGGTTAGTTGTCAAAGGATTTGCACAGAAACAGGGCATTGATTTTGATGAGATATTTTCTCCGGTTGTCAAGATGACTTCTATTCGTACTGTTTTAAGTATTGTGGCTGCTGAAGATTTGCATTTGGAATAGCTAGATGTGAAAACTGCCTTTGTCCATGGTGATTTGGAGGAGGAGATATACATGGCACAACCACAGGGATTTAAGGTCAAAGGTAAGGAGAAACAAGTGTGCAGATTGAAAAAGAGTTTGTATGGCCTGAAACAAGCACCTCGACAATGGTATTTGAAATTTGATAGTTTTATGGCTGAGCAAGGCTACATCAGGTGTAATTCTGACCATTGTGTTTATTTTAAGAGGTTAGATAATGACAGCTACATTATTTTATGTTTATATGTTGATGACATGCTTGTAGCTGGGTCTAACATGGATCACATCAGAGAGTTAAAACATCAGTTATCACAGTCATTTGATATGAAGGATTTGGGGGCAGCAAAACAAATCCTTGGTATGAAAATTTGCAAAGATAGGAAGAACAGAAAATTGACTCTATCTCAGGCTGCTTATGTTGAAAAGGTGTTGCAGAGATTTCATATGGAGAATGCCAAAGCTGTCAGCACACCTTTGCCTAGTCATTTGAAATTGACTAAGGAGATGTGTCCAAAGACACAAGAGGAGGAAGAAAAAATGTCCAAGGTACCATATGCTTCAGCGGTAGGAAGTTTAATGTATGCCATGGTATGCACGAGACCGGATATTGCACATGCTGTAGGAGTCATTAGCAGGTATATGAGTCATCCCGGATTAGAGCATTGGAATGCAGTGAAATGGATTCTCAGGTATTTGCGAGGTACATCTAATAAACACTTATGTTTTGGGGGCTCTAATACTGATTTAGCAGGCTATGTAGACTCAGATTTGGCAAGAGATATTCATACCAGGCGGAGTACTACAGGTTATGTCTTTACTGTCAGTGGAACAGTAGTGAGTTGGATTTCCAGGTTGCAAAAGGTGGTTGCTTTATCCACCACAGAGGCAGAATATGTAGCTGCAACAGAGGCAAGCAAGGAGATGATATGGTTGCAATCTTTCATGGACGAATTAGGTAAACAACAGGGTAACAGTTCTTTGTATACAGATGAAAATCACTTAATTCGGTCGGTGTTGGATAATGGACAGTTAAGGCTGGAAAAGATACATACAGATGAAAATCCAGTGGATATGTTTACAAAGGCAGTGACAAGGGAGAAGCTGAGCTCCTCTTCAGCTTCGGTTGGTCTTCTAGACTGAAAACCATAAAAATAGAACAGTAGAGTCCAGGGTGCTTATTTCCAGTGGGAGCTGCATGCGCACCGATGTTGTCCAGGATCAGTCTCCAAGTGGGAGATTGTTTGGTGTGGAGCCTGATCAGTCTCCAAGTGAGAGATTGTTGGTAGGTGGCGACTGATCAGGAAAGTACTATACACTAGCCATGTATCCTCGCCAGGGTTCGGGGTCGGGCCTGGCCCCGAGCGGGGGTTTGGGGGCGGCAGCCCCCGAGATACGGGGGTTCGGGGGCGGTAGCCCCTGAGAAATTTTTTTTAGGGCCAACTTAAAAAATCCTAGGGCCGACTTAAAAAAATCCTATTTTTTATGACCGACATAAGAAAACCCTAATTTTTGTAACCGACAAAAAGGCTTGATAAAAAGTGGCCAAGGGATAGGGTTTGAGTATTGTATTGTAGCATTTGCAGCGGTATTGAGTTGCAGGGATTGCTGATTGTAATCGGTTTGATTTACTAGATAATAATATTGGACTCTCTGTTTGGTGGATGTAGCCCGAGTTTGGGTGAACCACGTTAAATCTTGTCTCTCGATGTTATTAATTCTATGTATTTCCATTTCTCTATTTAATCTTTATTTGCATTTAATTGATATCTTCTACCGGCTAACCCTAACATCATTTGTTTAGCATTCTACTTTATGAATGAGTTACTAGGGTTTAAAGGGAAGATATGGTAACAAGACAGGTTAGTAGTAGGACAAATAAAAGAATACATAAGAAGATTTGATTCACAAAGTTACAAGACTGTCTTTTGAGGCTTCTTGAAAAAATTTCAAACTGGAATGCATAAAAGGGAGAGAATCGCATTTGATTTGGTCCAGAAATACAAGGATGACATAACATTTCTTGTGGATAAAGATTGTTGCTATATGGCAGCAGTTGAGCATAGGAATTCATGGATTCCTAAGATCCCATATGAAGTGTCTGATGAGGAAGTTAAAGCCTATGCAGAAACTTTGTTAAGTCTGCCAAAAGACCCTAATAGTGAAAGATTTGGAACTAGTGAAGAAATTCAGAACAAACTAACCAAGAAAAGGGCAGAGGAATAAGTAGAAAAGAACAAAGAAAAATTGTTCAAGAGGGTAGGTATTCCACCTGGAGGTTTCACTACTCAAAATGCTCTTGAGTTTGTTGAGTCTCTTCCCACTATGCATCCAACACCAAGGAGATTTGGTATATCTACTTCTCAATCCACCCCCAGCATTACACAATCTACCCCTCCCAAAAAGTCAACTCCCACCAAATAGGTCTTTGAAGAAGAAACACAAACAAGATCTAAGGGCAAACTTTCTAAGAAGAAGAAAGAAACCACTGAGGAAATGAGTCATAAGAAATAGAAGAGGGAAAATAAGAAAGGGTCAAGGATGAAAGTGAAAGCCAAGAGAAATAAGAAACAAGATGCAGAAACAAGTGAAGAAGAAGAAGAAGAGGAGCCAACTTCTCCTCCTCCCAAGAAGAAAAATAAAAATGACTCTCAGGAACCACCATCTCTCTGGAAGCTATCTATAATGCGATCATTCATCACAGCTTATTTGATGAAACAATGGCACTTCATCCTGAATCCTCACTTGAGAATCAAGCCATCATTGAAAAGGCTATTGTTATGTACATGATGAGGTATAATATGTTCCTAGAAGAAATCCTGATCAAAGCATCAGAAAGCCTTCAAAAATCCTTGAGAAGGGATAAAGATGAGGTTGTGACACTTGATGTAAAACTCATACAAGATGCTTTGAACAAATCCAGTGCTTCCCTATCCAAGGAAGTAAAAGAAAAATTAATTTAAAGGCAAGCTCCAGAGATTAGGACCAAGCATAGAGTAGACACACTCATGCAAAATAGAAAGGAGGACATTAAACAAATCATGAAGGAAACTGAAGAAGCTACTTAGAAGGTCCTTGGTGAGGTGAGAGAAATAAATAATACAGAACAATAACATGTCTCTCTACCACAATCACCTCATCATTATATGGCATCTCCTTCAGAGAAAGAAGAACAGGCTAAAAAGGAAAAAGACAAGAATGTTGATCCAACTCTCCAAGAGAATCTGCAAAATGAACAGAGTATTCTGGAAAACACTGAACAGGTGGATGACCACGCAAATGTGCAAGATTCACATATTGGTTCAGAGACTTTAAGGCAACATGAAGATCCTGCCACAGACAAAGAGAAGACTCTAGAGAGAATTCAAGATAGGGCAGAGGAGATTGATCAAGACTCAACTGACTCTCTTATTGAACTGCTAAACTTGTAGATTCAATTTCAACCAGTTGTTATCCCCCAATTGTTGCAAGTTCCAACAAATGAAGGGTAACTTGATCTATCAAGCATATCTCCTCTACACAAGTTGCATCTTGGAGAAATATTGCATACCGTTGCAAGGAAAGAATTTTTACATGAAAATCTAAAGAAATCTAGTGCAATAGAGGATGATGTGAAGTTGGTACAAGAAGGGTTACCAAAGGTAACCATTGATCCCTCATTGCCTCAAGAACAAAAGCTCAAGCTTCTAATGGATTCTATTAAGGATCATTCATCCCTGATAGAGAAAAAAGCAAAAAAAGAGACAACACAAAGGATTAATGACAAAAGAATGGCAGACATGGTTGATAAGTGTGCTAATGCACATAACAAGCTTAAAGAAAATATGAAGAAATTTAAAGCTTGTATTGAGGAGGCCACAACCTTGTACCTATTCTACTTGAATTGGCCAAACTCCACCAAACATATTAAAGCTCATATGGACTCTATTAAGTCACTGATTTCTAAGGTGGCTGAAGTATATGACTTGTCAAAGGACAATATGGGTGCAACAAGGGCACAAATTGAAAATCCGCATGCACAACTATCCCAACTGTAGGACCAAAGAGAACATATAAAGAAGAAGTTTGGTCAGTTGAAAGAGGCATTGAATTTGAGACTGGACTCAATGTACGGTCTATTAGGGGTGGTAGAAAAGGAAGATCAAAAGATGAAGCCCACAAGTAACTTAGAGGAAGCTGAAGATATGTGCATGGAAAGTGTGTCAAAACTACCGGTTTACCTCAGAATGTACTATCTGGACTTCAACTGTCTAACAACTCAAGGTAATCTACAAAGCCATCCTACCATCCAAATGAGTTGTTAATGTAAATAGAACAATTTTGATGTACATAGTATTGCAGAGATAATAAGTAGAATGGTAGTACCATTTTGGTTTTCAAGGGTACAATTTTGTAACTAAATCATACAGTCAAGGGAGCATAGTCTAGATATCTTTTTGAAAGGGGGAGTACACGTAGTATTTGGATTGATACAAAGGTTATCAATCCCTTTGTCCTTGATGTCAAAGGAGTAGATATTCTAAGGGGGAGCATATATTTCCATCAATGACCAAGGGAGAGATTTTTGTCCACGTGTTGTCATTGATGTCAACATAACAGATGGAAATGTACAAACAAACTTAGAGTGGGGATGGTTAAGATAGACCAGTCTGGGAGAAGGGAAAAAAGGTCTAAGTATGGAGCAGTTTTGGGCTTGAACATGATACGGAGGTAAACACTTCTATCCTTGTATGATTCATGCACATATACATACATATCTCATCAGTTGGGAGTACCACACTCAAGAGTAAGAAGTAGAAAAGTGTCTAAGGCATTCTCAGTACAAAACCTGAGGTAGAGTCAACTTGAATTGGTCTACACTTCTTTGTAAAAAGTGTGTTGGCCATGTGGCTCTAATGATAGCTTTTGACAAGCATTGACATGTTATATCCAAGGTTTCAATCTCTCATTCTTTCAGTATGAAAAGTTACAAGGAATAGTTCATTAGCCATCACCTAGATAGAGCAGAGAAGTAATTGGGAGACAATGGAATGCTCCGCATTCCTCCAGAAGAGATTTGCTTGTCATGTGGATCTAAGAAATGACTAAGATCAGTATGTTATATGCTATGACGAAGTTTCAAGTGCTCTAGTAGTCTGTAAAGAGATTACTCAAGAGACAGAGGTATCATATTGTATTCTAGAGATTAAATATACAAGTTAAGTTCTTCAAAAGATGAAACACATAAATTTATTATCAAAGCTTGTGCGAAGGTAGTATATGGTCCAAGACACATTAGATATGATCCACATATAGATAATTATCATTTTTTGGTACCGCATCAAAATTTCATAGCTACGCAAAGTTGTAAGTATAATTGTCTTCTGGAACTCGTAAGTACCTTAGAAGCCATTCTTGAATTCCTCTAGATACTTCAAACAGAAGTGTACGGATCTAATGAGTAGCATCCATTAATATTTTTGATCATTTCTAGAAGGTTTCAGACCCAACACTTCACCGCAATATCATATTTCAGGTTATGAAGCATTACATAAGGTCTGGAAGACTCTGTTATCTACAGACTGATACATTTCTTGTCTTGCAGATGCATAGTTTGGTATGATACTTCTCTGGTAAGGTGTATGATTGTTATTAAGCTCTTGCATAATTGAATCCTTGGTCCGCATTGAGTTTTTGGCTTCTCCCAGATAGTTGAAAGATGAACAGTTAACAATGCTATGTAGTATGAGCCGATTGGTTATTTACCTGATGCATGCAAATGCTCCTGATCAGTTTCTCTAAGTTTGAAAGGTATGGGAAGATGTGTCCTAATGTTTTTCATAATGCTCTATGGTCCGCAACAAGTTTGTTATCATTTTACATGTGTTTTGGCCGACTAGTGATAAGCTACATGTTACACTCAATATTACTCTTGTTGTTTCAAGATCTTGCAGAGGATATATATAGAAGACATAATTCAATTTGAAGGTAATGAAGGTGAACATGAATATAGCAGAACAGAGGTAAAGATATGAAATGTGCAAAATCAGTTTGAAGACAAGTATTGAGCAAAATAGCAAACTGCACCATCAACATACAACAAATGTCTTCTTCATAGTAGTCCTTATATCTATATCGTCATCATTGTAAATTCAATAGCAGTTAGCTAAGTATTCTCAGAGTGGTATCTTCCCTGGGTCATAGCACTAAATCAAAATTGTATATCAGGGAGTAGTTGCTTCCTTAGGTTGAATCCCTAAAACAATGTTGTAATACTTTTACAGTGAGCATAATATATTGTGAGCTAATTCTCACTGTGGTTTTTCCCTATTATAGGGTTTTCCACATAAAATCTCTGGTGTTATGTGTTGATTCTTGAATTGCATGTTTTCCCTTATGTTTTCAAAGTTATTTAGTTTTATCATAAAATGTTTGAGTAAAGTTTTTAAGTGTGGTGATTCACCCCTCCTCTCAGCACCCCATTGTGTTCAACACCTTGGTCCTAGGCATTTCTGCTACAAGATCTAGGTTCTAAATCTTCCTTTGACCTCTGTTGTACTTTCTATTTGTTGTGATCTATTTTTTATAATTAGTTATAGTCTAATCTTCACATTTCAGGGTTTGATCATTAGTCTTAGCTTGCTTTCTTGACTTTGGTTAAACTTGGTCAATTTGTCTATATACAATAAAAGGGAAGAACCCCTATAGTTTGGCTCTCCTTCTTAGGTAGAAGCCAAGCTCGATTTGTGTCCTAATGTATTGTAATATAGGGTTTGACCTAGTTTAAATCCTTAGGCTAGATCACTCTTTTCACCCATTACAGATTTTACACATAGAAATCAAATATGTATATTGTGGGAAGAATAATCATATAGAAAAATATTGTATTCATTGTCAAATTGATGAAATGAAATAACTTCTCATTGATAATTGTATTTTTTGACCTAATTGTTATAATCTAGCACCTACAAAATCATCTCTAGTCTCACTTAGACATCTTGTGAGACAACATCTTTTGGCGATGAACAATGTAGTTTGATGACTTACATTGAGATCTCGTCTCCTCCATCACATGTTGGTACATCTGAATCTAGTGTTGATTCATCTATGACTTCCAAAGATTCTATGCACCAGGACATTGATATCATTTTTTTAGACCCACTTAATTGAGACACATTTCTACTAGACATATAATTCTTGTTTGTAGAGTCCCACATTACAAATTTGGAAGATACGATTGAGGACATTCATCTTCTATTTGATGACAACTTTGATGAAGTTGCATCACCACCATATTCTTCTTTGGATATGATTGTTCTTTTTTTCCTACATCAGATTCTATAGTGACATATTCTATAGATATTCATTAGTCCACATATTCGACTCAATCATCTATTTTGACATCCTCTGCATCAATACTAGATTCTCATTGGTCTAGTTGTCTTTCCTATGGTGAGTACCGTACATCCATGATTATTGTATCTAAATCTTTTATGGTACCTAATTCATCATATCAACATTTGTCACAATTTAGCATTGTTTTGGAGATCATTGAGCAATATTTGAAGACATCATCATGGGCATCATCTAGGTCTTTGAATCATTTGCAAAATTTAGAGACATTCATCCTTCTTCCTACATATTCCTGCTCGAAATGGGAAGATATCTTGCACACTTCTATGGTTCTATTTCTTCCCGAGAGGATAAATGTTGTTCAATGATCATGGATCATCTTCATCATCCAGTGTCAAGCATCTATCAACACTATAGGAGGCATTTTGAGGGGAGTCTACATGGTTTCTCTTCTCATCTTAGTTTTGAGAGGGAGCATTTCTTCCCATGGAGTTCTTTCCTTCTCACTTTTTGGGGGGGCTCACTTAGACCCTATCTCTTTTCTTTCCTATGGGGGGAACATTTTTTGTACATTAGTGTCATAAGTAGTCCTTGGGGGGTCATGATGGGTCCTTTCTTCTTCACTTGTATATTTTCATACATCTTTTTCTCTTTTAGAGAGGAGTTTTATTTCTCACTAGGTTTTCTCCTTTATTCTGTTTATGAGAAATTATTTTGTACATAGGTACCTAACATCACCTAGTAGTCGAAACCCATCATCATCATCATTGTATCTCTTCTCCCTAAGTTGCACTTAAGGGGGGTGTTAATGTAAATAGGGTCATTATCCATCTAGTTAGATAATCACCTTTTCTAGTTTGACCCCATTAACACTTAGCTTAAGTTTACTTAGAGCTTATTCTCTTATTTATCTCACCTCATAGAGACTTGACACATGCCCTCACACTTGTCTCAAGTAAGATAACATGTGTTTCACATTTGGAGGGGTAGTCAAAGACTTAGTCCTACCTCCTCTTCCTTGCCTTTATATGCAAGGGTCTTGTTTGTAATCTTCATTCACTTTTGATAATAGTTATTTGGCTTTCATGCTCTCATATTCTTTGTGAAATCTATCCTAGTATATGCATTTTGATTTTGGTAATCCCAACAAAACCCACCACCATAGGATGTTCACATTTATATTATTCAAAATCAAGCATTCAATACAACAAGGCCTCTACAAAGTATCAATCTACAACATACTCCTCTACAATCACTCTAATGCTTCAAATAAACAATGTCCTTGATCCAATACTAATTTTTCTAGTCTATACAACCATCTAACCTTGGTGCCTTCACACAAAATGATACATATAGACACGCACATGATATTACATCCATCTAACTACCACCCAACCTATAGAATACTAAGAGTCATTCAACTATATTTCAACCATATTATGATATCAGCATACCATACATATCACCAAACATGATCTCTCCACATGGATACCCACATTGTATACATAGTTACTATATGAATAGTCATTGCCACATATTAGGAATCAATAGTTACACTTAACACTATTGATGAGTTCATGTTTTCTTGTATAGCCACCACTACCAACTCGACGCTTGTAATAGCACATATAAACATAACATCACTTTTGACTACTTGTAGTACCTTGTGTCATCTTACATAATAGTATACTACTCTAAGATTGTGTTGCACGAACTCTAGCTTTGCTACAAGTGCTCTTTCATCCTTATTCATGCTTCCAGTGATATTGTTTTTCATATGTGGTTGTGAGTTCTTCTTCAAATGACTTGTGGTTACTATAACAACATCACCACATGTAAACTAGCATGTATGTTGTACCACATCTTACTACCACAACATCACCACATGTAAGCCAACATGTATGCTCTATTGCATCATATTACCACAACATCACCACATATGAACCGACATGTATGTACCATAACATCTATAACTCACCACATTTCATTGCATTGTATTTTAGAAGCTCTTCCTACAAGAACTCTTTGTAGGTGAATATCATCCAAGTCTCAACACACATGACTCATAAGTCTTTAAACATTATGAATTGAATCCCCTATTATAAAATTTTGACATGAAACAAATACAAACATTCACAAATCTTAATGTAGTTGTGATTAAGGATTGTAAACAAACCATAGATGTGAGATATGAAATTTAGTTTTCACTAGCATTTGCTAGCTATGCAACTAATGCAAAATTATTCAATTCCTAACTTACCAAATGGAAAGTAATCTTTACTTCTATTTGTTAGGTTTGTCACATGTAGATAAACTGGTCTACTTGACCATATTATAAATATAATTTTAATATTCTTTGTAATCCTATGGATGTCTTCCATTGTGTTTCTTTAACATTCTTATAGCCCCGATCCTTTTGAGTTTTAGTTGTTTTAAACCTATTGTCACTCCAAAAACTTATGAAACAACCTTTTTATCTCTACCCCAACCATTTTCAAACCCTCGTCTCATTCATATCAATTTATAAATCTCATCATGCACAATTTTGTAATACCATTAGTTTGCAATTACAATGCAATATAAATTGTGATTTTATTTTTATATATAAGAATATTATTCTCTTCTTTCTGACATCAATTTACAATCCTCATTCTATGTTTTTCAAGTGCCATGCATATTTGCTAATTACAACATAAATATAATTGTAACTTTTTTACTTCTTCACATATAAATTATAATAGTTCATTTCTAAGTAAAACCAAATAGAGTGAAATCCAATTACATTAAAAAGTATTTGTGAATTTACAAATCTATTAACCATCTCACTAAGCAAAGGCATGTGAAGCAATATTAGAAATATCTAACCATAAATGAGACAAAATCTACATCCACTTACATAAAACTACATACCTAATATGGCATGTGTAATTTAATCGCAAACGATCAAGCTAACATAGGCAAAAGATAGTACAATTAATCCAAACAAAAGAACTATACAACATGGCAAGGGTAGATTGTGAAACCTCCTCTCCCATTTCCTATTGATCATGAAACATTTACTTGAAGTGCTCCTCACCTTTTATTTTTTCCCCATTCTCCACCTCGTACAACTTTTCATTTCATACATTTACAAGTTCCCTGAAAACAATTCAATGAAACATCCTTGTTATCGTAAAATAGGTCTTTGACAAATATCCCAACAATGTCTATAAGCAATGACCTCCATTGCACTCTATGCATCTAATTTTACAAAGCCAACAACATGGTCTAGATTGCCAAATACTCGCAAAATTAAAAAATAAATAAAACATTGTCCCTTCATGCACATTATTATATTGCATGCCTATTTTTCAGATTGCTTCATTTAGCATCACCAATCATCTCCTCAAGAACATTGTCCCTGTTTAAAATGATGGAAACAGTTTGCATCTATCACAACAATTTCTCTTGCAACAAACTTGGAGATAAATTTTGTAGTGTGGCAGTCAGCAAATAATTGAAAGTTCTTACAACTCTAGTAGTTGTTGTAGGGGCTGTGTTTAACAAGCCAAATGCACCTGCCAACATTTCACTATGGTGGCAGAGAAATAATTATTTTTCCTCCTCTTCCACATCATTTAGTAAATGTCCTGAATCTAGAAAATGCCCTGTTGCCTTAATCTCCCAAGCCAATTTCTCCAACTTTGCATAGATCCCGTGTCTGTGGATGCGATTTGTCTCCCACACAAAAAGAATTTACCATTTTATGGCCTTCAGTCCAACTACATCCAGGAATCTTTTTAACTCCTCTATCTTTCATCAATCTTCTTAACATTTGAACCTCACCCCACCTGCCCACTTCTGCATAGATGTTTGAGAGAAGAACATAAGTCGCAGCATTTTTAGGATCCAAATCAAAAAGCAGCGTGGCTGTAAATACTCCTAACCCTACATTCATATGTGATCTACAGGCACCAAGAAAACACATCCACACAACAAGAACAGGTTTAACTGACATCTTAATGATATAGTTTAGAGTGTCCTCAAGGTAGCCAGCACGAGAAAGAAGGTCAACCATGCACACATAATGATCAATTGTCGGTGTAATGCAATAAGGGTTACTCATCTGATTGAAGTATGTACAGCCCTCATCCACTAAACCTGCATGGCTGCATGCACATACAACACAAGCAAAGCTTACAATGTTAGGATATGTTCCAGAGTGCTTCATTAATTCAAATATTTTGAGAGCATCCTTGCAAAATCCATTTTGTGCATATCCTGCAATCATTGTATTCCAAGAGATGACATCTCTTTGAGCCATTCCATCAAACAGTTCACGTGCCTTGTCTATACTTCCACATTTTGCATACATGTCTACCAGAGCATTTCCAACTATAATATCTGACAAAAATCCCCCTTCCATTATGCTATGATGGATGTCCATACCCTGTTTGAAAGCTCCCATTTTGGCACAGGCAGGGAGGATGCTGGCAAAGGTTGTCGAATTTGGCTTTACACCTGCTAATTGCATTTGCTTGAAAGTTTCTAAAGCCTTTTCAACAAATCCATTTTGTGCATATCCCACAATCATTGCATTCCATGAGATGACATCTCTTTGAGGCATTCTGCCAAACAGTTCACATGCCTTGTCAATGCTTCCACATTTTGCATACATGTCTACCAGGGCAGTTGAAACTGCAACATCTGACAAAATTCCTTCATCCATTATTTTTTGATGGATGTCCATACCCTGTTCCAATGCACCCATTTTGGCGCAGGCAGGAAGGATGCTGGCAAAGGTTGTGGAATTTGGCTTTACACCTGCCAATTGCATTTGCTTGAAAGTTTGTAAAGAATTTTCAACAAATCCATTTTGTGCATATCCAGCAATAATTGCAGTCCAAGAGATGACATCTCTTTGAGGCATTCTGTCAAACAATTCACGTGCCTTGTCTATGCTTCCACATTTTGCATACATGTCTACTAGAGCATTTCCAACTGTAATATCTGACAAAAATGCCCCTTCCATTATGCTTTGATGGATGCCCATTCCCTGTTCCAAAGCGTCCATTTTGGAACAGGCAGGGAGGATGCTGGCAAAGGTTGTGCAGTCTGGCTTTACACCTGCCAATTGCATTTGCTTGAAAGTTTCTAGAGCTTTTTCAAAAAATCCAATTTGTGTGTATCCTGCAATCATTGCAGTCCATGAGACAACATTTTTTTGAGGCATTCTATCAAACAGTTCATGTGCCTTGTCCATGGTTCCACATTTTGCATACATGTCTACCAGGGCAGTTGCAAGTACAACATCTGACAAAATTCCTCTATCCTTCATGCTTTGATGGATGTCCATACCCTGTTCCAAAGCTCCCATTTTGGCACAGGCAGGGAGGATGGTGGCAAAGATTGTGGAGTCTGGCTTTAAACCTGCCAATTGCATTTGCTTGAAAGTTTCTAAAGTCTTCTCAAAATGTCCAATTTGTGCATATCCTGCAATCATTGCAGTCCATGAGACCACATTTCTTTGAGGCATTTTGTCAAACAGTTCACGTGCTTTGTCTATGCTTCCACATTTTGCGTACATGTCTACCAGGGCAGTTGCCACTACAACATCTGATAAAATTTCTCTATCCTTTATGCTTTGATGGATCTCCATACCCTGTTCCAAAGCTCCCATTTTGGCACAGGCTGGGAGGATGCTGGCAAAGGTTGTAGAATTTGGCTTTAGGCCTGCCAATTGCATTTGCTTGAAAGTTTTGAAAGCCCTTTCAACAAATCCATTTTGTGAATATCCTGCAATCATTGCATTCCATGAGATTACATCTTTTTGTGGCATTCTATCAAACAGTTCACGGGCTTTGTCTATGTTTCCACATTTTGCATAGATGTCTACCAGAGCATTTCCAACTACAGTATCGGACAAAAATCCCCGTTTCATTATGCGTTGATGGAGATCCATACCGTGTTCCAATGTTCCCATTTTGGCACAGACAGGGAGGATGCTGGAGAAGGTTGTGGAGTCTGGCTTTACACCTGCCATTTGCATTTGCTTGAAAATTTCTAAAGCTTTTTCAACAAATCCATTTTGTGCATATCCTGCAGCCATTGCATTCCATGAGACCACAGTTCTTTGAGGCATTTTGTCAAACAGTTCACTTGCCTTCTCTATGCTTCCACATTTTGCATACATGTCTACCAGGGCTGTTGCAACTACAACATCTGTCAAAATTCCTCTCTCCTTTATGCTTTGATGGATGTCCAAACCCTCTTCCAAAACTCCCATTTTGGCACAGGCTGGGAGTACGCTGGCAAATGTGAACTGATCGAGTTGGAGACCTGTTTGTTGCATTTGGTGAAACAGTGTGACTGCCTCGTGAGGATACCCACATCTTCTGTAGGCTGCAATAATCGTATTCCATGAGACGCTGTCTCGTTCTTTCATGTGGTCAAACACTTTTCGAGAATCCACCAAATTTCCGCACTTGACATACATGTAAATAAGTTTATTATGAAAAGTTGTGCTTGTAGCATATGCAAATCGCCTGTGAGCGATGAAAGAGTGGACTCTTTCCCCTTGTGAAAGTGCGTTCTTGGGAATGCAGGTCTGCAATAATTGAAGATATTCAGAGGATTTTACAAGGGGGTTGTGTCTAGTAAGCATAATGTGCAGCATCTCCTTCTACTGGATGGCAATGACATTTTATGATTGTGGAAAATGTGCAGTATACGTCTTCCACAATGACATTGCCAATGATTAGCCTGCGAAGTATTTTCACTTGAAGTTACAACACCCAATCAAGTTACAGACAAATTACTTCTCATGTCGTGCCGGGTCAAGACTCAAAGGATCATTAGATCTAATGTGACAAAGTTCTAACATCCCTCTGCTTGGTTGAACATTGTAAACAAGCAAAATGTCGCCTATTGCAAAATGTTGGGCAACTTCCAAATTTTTATAACATTACTACTTGCCAGAATCTGTTGTTATATGATAAGCTAAAATGTATATGGATCGATTAGTAAGGTTTTGCAGAATACCCAGCCACCCAAACTAGTAGTATGCTCAATCTCATTAACTTTCTTAACATAACCAAATGAAGAATAACTACAGAAGCTACACTGCTCAAGAAGTAGGGAGTAGTATACCACAGATCAGGTATCAAATCACACATGCATTAACCTGGGAAAAAGTTCAAGTTTATAATCGGGCCTTCAAAGCATCCTATATTTCAGGGATGCTTCTTCCAGATAAAATAAAATCCAGACTTTTCCTTCTATTTGTGATCCCAGTCAACAAACTGCAGTAAATAAAAGCAAACCTTTCAACATTTACAAAGATAGCTTTAAAACAACCTAACACTTGTTCTGCACAATCCAATTTTGATATCATCAAGAACATCTTCCTCAGTTGAATCATTCTCATGTAGATCACATTCTACAAAACCAATTCCATTCCCATCAAATTCTTGGCTAAGACCTTCAAGTGACACATCACATGGTTGCGGACTGTGGGCTGACATTGCAATTTTTTGTGTTCTTTTGTCCAAACTTTGAGGGCTAGTCAAAGAGTATTCCAAAGGCCCGGCTTTAACTAATGTTCGAGGAAAAGTGTTTTCCGCCTTAACACTAGATCACGGTCTTCTTGAACCTATGCATAAAGAAGTTCTTACAGGGCCAATTTGAGGTCCTAGTTTTGATTAAGGACAATCCAATGACAAGTAACAGTGTATTTGAAAAATATATTATTTAAAGAAATTAGCAATCTAAGAGAACTGAAAAAAATCACCAAATCAAAGAAGCCATATGTGAAGACTTTACTATTAGGTTCACTAGCTTTAAGAAACTATAAAGGAAACTCCTTTGCCACAACTTGGCAAGGTAATGTAGACAACAATCTAGATATTACAAATAACAAATTTCAGTATAGAATGACAACAACATGATGCCTATATAACGATTTTTGAACAACTTACATCCAAAATTTGGTACCTACAATGGCTATATAAAAATAACACTAGAAAGGAATTGAGCCTTGATCATCCAATATTGTTGTGAAGCTTAAACTTGTGACTTTAATTTGTCATAGGTTTTCAGTAGGAAACAAAGGTGGCTTCAATATTTAAGGAGGATTACTAACATAAGACAATTAAAAATGTGGGAAACCTTTCACAAGTGACAAAACCATGCCAATGGTTTGATTTCATACAATCTTGGCATTAGAAATATATGTATGATTGATAAAAATCAAAATATTGAAGATTATTATAATGGGTGCTTCAAACCAAAAACACAACTCACTGAACTCAACAAAGATCACCACAACATGAACAATTGAAAATAAAAAAAGATATAATAGGTAGCAAAGACACATTGATCATTTATCCTTGTGGTGGATTCATGTATAAATGGAGAGACAAAAGGGGAGGTAAGGAGAAGATCAAATATTGGGATCAAATTGTTGCAAAGTTAAAGGGTAAATTCCTACTAGCAAACTATCAGATAAGTTTGCTCAAGAATTTGTGAAACTTAAAGAAAAGGGAGATGAATATCAAAGACTATGTGGAGGAATTCTACAAACTCAACATTCTAGCTAACCATGTAGGGGATGGCAAGGAAAAGATTTCTAGGTATATTAATAGACATTGCATATCTATTCAAGATGAGTTTAGTATGATTAGAGTGAGGCTAGTAGAAGAATCCTATCAATATGCTTTAAAGGTGGAAGAGAAGTTGTCAAGGAACTAGCTAAATAATTCAAGAGGAAGAGGACAATTAAATGGTTGGAGAGGATAGCATGCAAATGAAGGAGAGTCCAACACTACTCAAAATAACAATTATAGTCAAAACCCAAGAGGAAGAGGCTATTATAGAAGAGGAAGAGCTAGAGGATTTATCAAAACTTGCTATAGGTGTGGAGAACTTGGTCATAAGGCATTGACCTTCCACAAGTATAGAAAAACAATGATAGAGTAAATGAGCCAATAAAATATTCCATTGGCACCATTACAAAATTTAATAGGCAGGCATCATAAATGCATAGGTATTATAACCTATTTTTTTAAAAAAAATTAGAATTAAAAAAAATTATATACATGTTTTTTCTATTTTAAAATAGTAAAAAATAATTCCATTGGCACCATAAGTCTCATCCCCAACAAAATATTCCATTGGCACCATTCCAAAATTTAATAGGTAGCCGTCATGAATGCGTAGGTATTATAATCTATTTTTAAAAAGTTTTTAGAGTTAAAAAAAATTATATACATGTTTTTTTCTATTTTTACATAGTAAAAAAAAATTCAAAGAATAAAAAATTGTTTGTTTGGGGACACCATACAAGATGCAAGCCTTGCATTGCCTATATGGCAGCCTTTTGTACCATTTCTAGTAGCCACAACAAGGTTGCAACCTATTGTAAGGGTCACTACCTAAAGGTCTATGTGGTCCAAAACCTCCATAAACCCCCTTCTTCAAATCTATATATCCCTTTTTGGTGATGCCTTCATGGTGTTTAAATACTCCACAAACCCATCTAATACACTACAACCTCCTCACAATTGCATAAGCTTCTTTTGGTGATAAATTTGGCATTCCTCTAGAAACTTTCGTAGAAAATCTATCATTTTGATGGTGGCTACTAGTTTGGCAGCTCCCACCAACTTTGGTAGATTTCCCCTTAATAATTTCCTAAAGTTGGTAGTTCTCCTCAAAATTTAACATTATTTATGGCAAGTTTCTAAATTTGGTCAACTTTGCTAAATTTGGTGATTTTGTTCTAAATTTGGCTATGCTACTAAATTTGGTAATAGTGTTTTATTGCCTTTGTAGTCACTTTGGACAAAAAATGGGCTCACTTGACACTATTGTTCCTGCATGTCGAGTCAAACCACCAACTCATTGTGGCTAATTCAACTCCTCTAAAAAAAATGCCATCTTGACTTGTTCTTCTCAAAGTCTAGATGTTATAATTCATCTCATTTGTAATCAATTCATCTATCTATCTATCTTTTCATCTTGAATATTGAAATAGTTGATATTTGTATTCTACATTATTTGTATGTTTGTATGTAGCTTTTGTAATTTGTCTCCTCTCACCTAGATCTTGGCTCAATGTTTGGATTCTCATTGAATCTTACATGATATCAGAGCCACAAGGTGATTTGGAATTTGTTTGTGTCCTCTAAAGATCAAAAGTTTCAAAATTAAAGGTCTTCAGGAGATAGATTAACTTTTGATTCTTTCTATCTTGAAATAGATCACACCATTGTGTTTGAAAAGCATCACAAAACCTATGAATTGACTGTAAAATCATCAATTTTGGAGTAGGGTAACAAAAGGAAAAAAATTCTCATCCCCAACAAAATATTCTATTGGCACCATTACAAAATCTAATAGGCATGCATCATAAATACGTAGGTATTTGTTAGGAATTAATGTGTCTCAACCTTTGCAAGTTCCTAATGTTGTATTTATTTATCACCTACTACTGCAATTTTCTATGTAAATCTTATTTTGTCACTTTCTTGGAGTTGGTACAGTGATGTGTCATCCTACATGGAAGGTGACTAGATGTATTTTTTGTCCTCATATGAGGAGGTAGGCATCCCATTTTTTGGTAGAGGTAATTTGTCATGTGTCAGCATCTTTTGGGTGTTGTATGAGGTTTATGACATGTAAGAACTATGAAAAATTCTATGACATTGTAAGAGCCGGAAACAGAAGGGATGAGACAAGTGTCATTTGCATATATGACACTATAAGAGGCATCTTTGACTTAGCCCATTTTGGGGCACCCAAGTTTGGGATATGACAGGTTGTAATAGAATTGTTTATTAATAGTCAGTTATGACATATTCTCTTACAATTGTAAGTGTTGTCACATATGACAGATTTTATGATGATGTAAGAGCATCTATCATACCTATTTTGGGCAAATTTGGGGTGCCCAAGTATGGAGGGTTGTAAGAGGTGTAAAGGAATATTGTACAAGTGTCACAAGAGTCAAACATGTGTTTGAAAAGTGTGCCACATGGATTTGGATGCCCATCTCTTGTTGCTTGCTCTAGAAGCTTCCTTCATGCTTGTATCTTGCTATAAATAAGGTGCTTGTGGGAGTAGTTTGTATGGTTCATTTGTAGGTACTGTTATGCTGTCGAAATTACTCATGTGTTCAACATTTGTGTACTCTTGGAAGAACTTGTGTTGCAAGTGTGTTGTAATCATCTTAAATGATTTGATAATATATTGTGCAGGTTTTGGAGTGTGGGGGTTTTAACCTGAAAGGATTTTCCCCACATATATCTTATGTTGTGATCTTTGTATTTGCATTTGGATGTTGTTATTACCTTTCTTTTAATGTGCATCTTAATCTGTAACTGTAAGAGATAAAATTTTGCAGAAATATTTCCTCAATAGATTAGTGTAGGAAGTTGTTTCCACATACCTTGCTTCATTTCAGTTGGTATTAGAGGTTGATCACCTTTGGTTTTGTTTAGTGTTAAAAGAGGGGTTTCCAATTTCAATGAGTGTTTGGGTTAAATCCTCCTTTCACACCTTACATTCAAGGACATGATGAAGCTATGAAAGCTTACCACTAGTTGAGAAAATGGAGTTAGCATGATTTGATGAGATGGTAAAAATAGATCAAAAGAGTTAATTATGCATGATTGGGAGTGATGGATGGGCCAATTGATGAGGCCATGTTTTGTCTTGTTTCTCTTTAAGTACATATTTCCTAAGACATTCTGACTTTTATATATATTAATTATGTTTATAATCATCCTTAAGACACTGAAAGCATGAAGTTGGGTATATAATATGTTGTTAATTAATTATGTGTGAATGGTTGATTGCCCATGAAATATGATGGTAATTTATGTTAATTTTACTAATTGTGATGTATAGATATCATGTGATGTACTAACCCCTCATGCAACAAGAACATGGCTACATTTCATGAAGACCACTAGGCAACCCATAACAAAGGAGGTGTTGATATCTACAGTAGATAGTGCAGGTACTTGCAGCCAAGGAAGAAGACCCTGAATTGATTGGGATGAGTCATCCATAACTCTCCTCTCTTTGACGATTATCCTTCGATAGATGATGCAGTCATGAATAATGAAGGAATCTTAGATTGTGCTCCATGTTCTATTTCTAGTCTTGACTGTTCTTCATAAAAACTAGAGAGATTTATAGTAGGATTGTCGCATCTATACTACCTTCATGGCAATTTAGTTTCCTATTCCTAGTTTGCTTTGTAATAAAGTCATTTTCCAATGTTACTTGATAATGGAAAATTATGGTATTTATTGTTTAGTAGTTTTGTTCAAATAGACAAGGCTAATCTTTTCTATAGATAGATTAGATTTTCTAAATACGACAGAGGTTAGACAGAGACTGTATTATTAGATTTCTTTATTGTACTTTTCTCTTCAACATTCAATAAAGCAACTCATGTTTTGAGTTCAGTTAATGGTTTTGAAGATACAATAAAGATTTAGTTAGATTTCATGGAATCACAGTCACTCAAGCAAAGGCTACTTGAGGTACTGTGTGTCTCCAATCTATTCATATGTTTAGTTTATGTTGTATGTTTTTTATATATATGATTAATGCATGTTGTAATGAGTTGTGTTATATGAATTAGTTAGACTTTGATAATCTATGTTGTTGAGAACTAAATGTTAGTTGTTCTTTTATCTAGAGTTACATAAGACCATTTGATTATAACCATTTGAAGAGGCATTAGTTATTTCCTACCAGTCTTGCTTACTAAGAGTATTGTCAATTCTTGCAATTAGATTTGTTTATCTTTCAACTAGTTTATTCCTATGCACAACCTCTAGATTAAAACTCAGGAATCCTTAACTCTACACATAGTACAAGCATCATCCAAGAAGAATATGATTCCCTAGTTTGACAATTTAAATGTAACACATTATATAGCCAGTAGGTTTCTTGATATAGGATCCATTGGTCTGTTGAGTTACGTGCATATCCTTTCTACATCAATGTATCAGTTAATAATGGAGTTCAACAATTTTGGTGTTGTTACTAGGGATGGTTCTAAGGTTTAGAGTTTCTAAGTTCTTTTTGAGTTATGATTGTACTTGCTTTACTAGGATATAATATTTTTTAGCATTTAGGATTACTTAGATAGTCAATCTATCTATAAAGGCTAAAATTTGGATGATTGTTTTTTGGTAGTTTTGTGTGTATATCCTCCTTTCACCCTTTCATTCAAGGACCTTGAGTTGAGTGGCAATGCACTATCATAACCTTGGTCACTATGAGATGTAGGGAAACTTGGATTTGTATGATTTGATTATCAATTATGCTCAATTATACCTCAAAACCCTAATTATGCAAATACAGAAGCAAACAGACGAATATCAGAAAATGATGCTACAAAAAGATATAAAATGACAGATAACTATGCACTTGTTTTTGAGGTTCAGAAGCAGAACAATCAGGGACTAATGAGCGGGTGCCCAAGTCCAATACCTAGGTTTTTGTCAAGATCTGGAAGCTTGATTTGTAACCTGTTCTTGCTGCATCAGAGATTTTCTCGTCACAGAATCCGAAGGACTAAAGAGCGAGCACCCAAGTCCAGGGTGTTGTTTTCAACTCTGATTTACAAATCTGACACTTTGTAATGCCCTCCTGCAACTCCACTTTTCTTGTATCTTCAATCTGTAACCTACAATCACAGAAACTTTGGGAGGGGGTTGTGATGTTTAGAGGCTTGCCTCAGTCAAGCCCTAGAGAGACATTCAAGTCTTTTGAACACTGTTGTCAGATAGAGAGTGCATACCCTTGAGGGGCAAAGACAAAAACCAAATGATAAATGCTTAAAAACATAAATGATGTCACCTTGTAGTGAAGATCTCATGGGAGGAAGAAGCTCTTCATGCCATGAAGAGATGATTGCTAAAATCTGCAACTACAAACACATAGACAACACAAATCTACTCTTGCTACACAATGAATGCCTTGAATCACCTTCACATAAAATTGAGAATCCCAATTGCTAGCTAGTAATCATCTAGTTTACAAATGAATGCCTAAACATGCTTATATATGCAACTATAAACACTCCCGCCAATAATTTCGTAATTCAAACTTACTGTGTCAGCATAGGACCTAAATAATGGTCACAAGCCGACACTCAAAATTTGGGACTAACCCAAAATAGGGCAAGACTAGGGCATGGGCGCCCAAGTCCTCCCCCCTATTTTGGTCAGGGTTAGGTTCAAGGGATCCCCCTAGGTCCCATTTATCATGAAACTTAAGGCTCATTTCATCGGGATGCCAAAATATGATGCAAGATGTCCTAAATGTAGCTAAAAGACCTAGGAGATAAACCTTATGAGGGAAAAGCCCCCAAGGGCACATTTTCTGATGTTACATTTAGCCCCCACTTTAATGTATGTATAAACGTGAGGCCAATAAATGCATTAAAGTACGATCAACAAACACATAAAACACACCAAGCACGGAGATGACACGTCAAACATATTGAAGACAATGACAGGCATGCAAAATAGGGAGAATATAGTAAATGCATAGAAGACAAGAATGGTTTCTTTTCTTTTTCTTTTTCTCATATATATAAAATGCAGATGCAAGTACAAGGAAACTAAACACACCTCCCATAATGCAAGAAGCACTCATCATGTTGGTCTTTAAACTACATATATGGGGCAACACACATGCAAGACACACCAAACCTCCCAAAATGCAGGAAGCACTCATCGTACTAGCCTTTAGACTGCATATGGGGCAACAAACACGCAAAACAAGAAAAGCATGACAAACACACACACTTTGAAGACACGGTAGACAAGTGATGGAGTGTTCCTATTTCTAGGCTCATCACCATCTTAGGCATATTATAGGCACACACCGATGATTAGGCTTCGCCACAACAATCGTCGAAGACACGCTTAAAGGTTGAGTTAGTCACATAATCGCTCCTAGCCTTTGTAGAGGACTTTTTGAAAATGACAGGATGGGCACTCTCTGCAAGAGATACACCACCCCTACCTCCGCAGAGGTCTTAAGATGATTGATTGATTAATTGCAACAAAACTCAGAGTGCAGGAGGGACTCATCGCCACCAGTCTTTAAACTGCACCTGAGGAAAAGCACATTGCTAACATCTACAATAGACATCTTACCTTATATATGCCCCCACCTTAAGGTGGTTGATATCAAGTATCGATATTAAGCACGTTAAGGTAGGAAGAAAACACACAAGGGAACATGGACTCTCGCAAAGCCCATGCCCCCCAGAGGTGACATGTACTTTACGATCACCAAATGTTCCCACAAACACATCCCTGCAAGAAACATGTTAGTGTCTATATAATCATGATAAACAACAACATCAATCCATATGATCAATCAGACAAAGAGCCAAGGTTATACTATGAATTTAGAGATCAAGGATAACCGTGGGGCTATATCATGAAAATCTCAGAACCGAGTGTCACCAAGGAGAGATTCAAAGACAAACAAAGTGCACGGAGCAGCAATATTGTTATATTTTGTAATTGAGATAAAGATCATCAAAATCACTATGTAGAAAGCATGAGTGCTTCGACTAGCCAAGCGTCAGATAAGATATACAACCCCATCGTCATATTAGGAATTAAGTCTAATTTTTGATTTCTCGCTAATGGGACGCTAGGTCCACATCAGTATAAATATTTTTCGTCATCCACCCACTAGATAGAAACAATAGAGGAAGGGAAACATTAAATAAGAGATGAGAAACAAGTGTCTTAGGGACAGTTATGTAGGAGGGTGCCCCCAAGTCACCAATAGCAATGCTATGTCCATAAGACACAACACATAACAATGAAATCAGAGTATAAAAGAATGATGATACAAATAGAAGAAGGTCACAACAGAGGCAGTCTCCTGGTATCCCAAACCTTATAAGAGAATCAAGGGTCTTTCTAGGAGGCCTAAACAACACATAACACATCATGGGTGAATCACATCATGAGAGAGATAAAGGGTTAGAAATACTTACCTGGTAGGATCTTCGTGCTAGAGGCCATCATCCTCCCAAATCCGAATTCTAGAAAGAGGTACAGGTTGTTCCATTGTCTGTCTGATGTATTTTGATCACTTCCTAATCCCTAAAGGGATAACAAAGAATGGACCTCAACATAAATGTCATCTCTTAGTGGACTAGGTGGTTTATGAAATTGTTCCTTATCCATGTCAATCACACCAAATAGGTCAAGATAGTCAAAACAATGGTGCGTTGTTAGGATGTCATCCATTAATGCTACACTTTGGCTAGGAGGATTATTCAAATTACTAGAGCTAACCCTAGTCTTCTCATCTGAGTTATTTGTAAGTTTAGTTGTAGGAGAAGTAGGGTAGCTTGTGAATTCATTATCACTCTCATAATCATTGTCAATATCATCTCCACATGTTTTAGCTATTAATTCCAAACTATTATGAGAAGTGTCATGCTCTTCATTCAAAATGTGTTTTATCAGTTCTTCTACTACCCAAGAATATGTATTGATGAGAGATATGAAGTTGTTAAGATCAAATACATAGTCAAGGATTTCAAAGGAAGATGACACAAATATATCCTTGTGATACATAGCTTGTATATAGGTAATGACATGAGATGCATACTAAGGAATTTGTAAAGATTTTCAAATTTTGTGATATATGCATGTAAAGATTCCAAAGAGCACTGAGAGGATGAGGCAATGAGTGCCAAATCAGATTTTAAAAGTTTTTCAAAAGATATGCAAAAAACAAGTGCAAAACTATATGCAAAAATGACCCAAAATGCTTGATTTTTTTTTATACTTTTTCAATGCAAATATATGAAAGAAAAGGTGTTGTAAGGATTTTGATCAGGGGAAGAAAATAATATGTCTGATATCAGTCCAATACAGAAGTAATATCCATCACAACACACTCTTGATGCTAATCTAAGATGGAGACAAGTCAAAACCTAGTGAAAAGACACTAAAATATGCAATTTTTTCACCAAATCTCAATGCCAAAGAGCATGACAAAGGGTGTTGTGAGGAAAATGATGATGGAAATAAAATTATATCAGTAATGACAGCCACCTAATGCCCAAAAATCTGTCACAACACGCTTCTAGTGCCATTCAAGATCAAACCCAAGTGAAACTATAGCAAAAATATGCAATTTTTCACAATTTTTCAACTCCAAGACCTAGCAAAAGGGGAGTTGTAAAGAATTTTAGGATGTGCAGAAAATATTAGCAATGATATCAGTCACCTCAAGCTATAAACTTTGTCACAACCTGCTTGGAGTGCAATCTAGGTCAAACCCTAGGGCAAATATAGCAAAAATGTGCAATTTTCGGCCAATTTTCAATACAAGAGCTCAATAACAAGGTGTTGTGAATATTTTTAGGAGGGGAAGCAAATAATAACCCTGATAACAGCCAATTAGTGCAAAAATATTCTTCACAACACACCTATGGTGCAAATTTTGAGAGTCGATAAGGCCAAATCTAGTGAAAATCAAGGTTTTTCAAGCCCTAGGTTTGAGATCTTGATGCAAAATGATATATGAATGTCTTGTAAGATGATTTATAATGAAAACTAAATTAACTCATATCTAATAATGATTTCCAAGTCCTAAGATAAAAAATGCAGGTGCAAATCTTGTGAAAAATCAATGAAAATGCTAGTTTTTGTTGAAATTTTCTATGTAAAAATGCAAATTTTTGACATCTAAATGCAAATTTACACTAAAAAGAAACACTAAAGCCAAATAAAAATTTGATTGAGTGTCTAAGATCAGTAGAAAAATCTGAAACAAGATTTTACCTACAAACCCTAGTTTTTGGAATTACTAGGTTATATGCAAAATTCAAAATTTCTAACAAAACCCTAGCAATTTTATGATGAAAATGCAATGAAAGCTATTGAATTTTTGTAATTTTCTATAATTTAGTCACATATAATGCAAAAATCATAAATTTAATGAAATTCAAATTAATTGTTACAAAATAGAAACCCTAGAATGTAAGTTTTTTCAATTTTTTTGTAAGTTTTCCAATGCAATAAGATGAATGATACTATGAATGAATGAAATCAAAGAAAATATGAAGAAAAACACTCAGTAAGGTCAAAACAAGTCCAACAACATGGGTTCACCAAAATGTAAAGGGTGAAATTTGGATGATTGGTTTTTGGTAGTTTTGTGTGTATATCCTCCTTTCAGCCTTTCATTCAAGGACCTTGGGTTGAGTGGCAATGCACTATCATACCCTTGGTCACTGTGAGATGTAGGGAAACTTGGATTTGTATGATTTAATTATCAATTATACTTAATTATGCTTAATTATACCTCAAAACCCTAATTATGCAAATACGGAAGCAAACGGATGAATATCAGAAAATGCTGCTACAGAAAGATGTAAAATGATAGATAACTGTGCACCTATTTTCGGGGTTCGAAAGTGGAACAGTCGGGAACTAATGAGCAAGCACCCAAGTCCAATGCCTAGGTTTTTTTAGGATCTGGAAGCTTGATCTATAACTTGTTCCTTCTACATCAGAGATTTTCCCATCACGAAATCCAGAGGACTAAAGAGTTGGCGCCCAAGTCCAAGGTGCTATTTTCAACTCTGATCTACAAATCTGACACTCTGTAATGCCCTCCTACAACTCCACTTTTCCTGTATCTTTAACTTGTAACCCGCAATCACAAAAACTTTGGGAGGAGGTTGTGGTGTTTAGAGGCTTGCCTTAGTCAAGCCCCAGAGAGACATTCAAGTCTTTCAAACATCGTTGTCAAATAGAGAGTGCATAACCTTGAGGGGTAGAGGCAAAAACCAAATGATAAATGCTAAAAAACACAAATGATGTCACCTTGTAGTGAAGATCTCATGGGAGGAAGAAGCTCTTCATGCCATGAGGAGATGATTTCTCAAATCTGCAAATACAAACACATAGACAACACAAATCTGCTCTTGCTACACAATGAATGCCTTGTATCACATTCACATAAACTTGAGAATCCCAATTGCTAGCCAGTAATCATCTAGTTTACAATGAATCTCTAAACATGCTTATATATGCAACTACAAACACTTCTGCCAAGAATTTCATAATTCAAACTTACCCTGTCGGCATAGGACCTAAATAACGGTCACAAGCCGACACTCAAAATTTAGGACTGACCCAAAATAGGGCAGGACTAGGCCGCAGGCACCCAAGTCTTCCCCCCTATTTTGGTTAGGGTTAGGTTCAAGGGATCCCCCTAGGTCCCATTTGTCATGAAACTTAAGGCTCATTTCATCGGGATGCCAAAATATGATGCAAGATGTCCTAAATGCAACTAAAAGACCCAGGAGCTAAACCTTATGAGGGAAAAAACCCCAAGGGGACATTTTTTGACATTACACTATCTCCATACTATACACCAACACATGGTGCAGGAATAGAGCCATTAGCTTTACATCATTCTATGTGGTAGCCAAGAGACCATAGAGAGAGGTTTCTTCAAACCAGTTCAATAGAAGAAGTAGAAGAAAACTTTGAATTATCCCTTGGTCTGGAGAACACTTAAGATTTGTTGATATTGCAAGTTGGAATCAAGACACAATGGTAGAAGAAGCAATAGAAAAACCAGATGAGCCAGTTACCTTTGCCTTTGCTATTACAAACTAGGAGAGAGATAACACCTTGAAAAACATTCCTCCTTCAACCCTACCAAAATTTCATGGGCTAATCACTGATGACCTAGATACCTTTCTCTTTGAGTTTGATGTACTCTATAGGAGCTATGATTACACTACAGATGCATATAGACTCAAGCTCTTCCCAGCCACCCTTAAGGATGCTGCATTATGATGGTTTATGGGACTGGGTGATATCAGGATTATTGTCATGGCAGAGATATGAAAGGGGATGACATCTTTAGGATGTCACAAAAGGAAGATGAACCCTTGGAAGATTATGTTGAGAGATTTTAGTTTTGCCTCAAAAAGTCAAGACAAAATAGGCTCTCTCCAGAGTCACTCAAGTTGGTCTTCCTAAGAGATGTGAGGGAAGAATGCATGGATGCACTACATTTAATTGGAGCAAGGCATATTTCTCAACTTAGTTTTGATGAAATTTGTCAAATTTGTAGAAACTATTCACGCTCTACCTTGAAGAAAAATAGAGGTTTGAGAACCCTAACTTCGAATAAATGATCTACTGGAGTCTCCAAAGTAGAGCTCAACAATCTACTATCAAACATGAAAGAGGATATCATAAGCCATCTAACAACACAACTAGACACTCTGCACATAAAGAAGAAACAAGAGGCATCAGAGGCAACTTTGAGCGAATACTGTCCACACTGTCAACAGAAGAAGGTTGATTGCCAATGTAAGGGTATTGCTAGTATTTCAGAGGGAAATGATGAGAAAGCAGGTTTTTGAGCTATAGAAGATGAAGAAGGTCAAGTGTTTTACATTGCACAATGAAGGCCATGGCAACAAAGACAATGCCTCAGGACCCCTTAACCAATCCCATGTCATTTGCATCATCTACTTCAAATATCCATAATTAGAACAATGCACCTTGGTATAACCTACCACAACAACAATGGGAAACCATTTTGACCCAGCTAGACCTAGCAATAGGGGGTATGGCCACAACAACTATTCCAACCCTCAAATTATAATCCACAGTGGCAGCCTAATCAAAACCCCTGGCCACAACAATGGCGTGGGAACCAACCTTGGAAAAATCCAAATATGATCTACCCACTGCCACAACAAGCCTTGCCTAAACAACCTACCCTTATGCCAAATATAGCCTCACCTACTCCTATCCCACCTACAGCCACTCAATTGCCAACCCAACCTACACCTAACCCTAACAAAAAGCCTATTCAATAGGCCTATACTAATGAGGCCATCCAATACCCAACCTATACTGTTGAAGTTAGTGATGTGCAACTACGCTCAAGAAAAATGCTTGTTGGACCTTCATCTCCACTCATCACAGAACTTCCTAATGAGGAGAAACCCTCCATCACTGACAACCATCTAAATAACCAGCAGAGGCCTTCCAAGCAAATCTATCCATAGGAAGAAACCATCACTAAGAGCCCTCCATTTCTAGAGAGATTAAAAATGCACCTTCCACCAATTCCATCTAAACCTAATTTTGATTTTATGGGGTAGTTGAAAAATGTCTGTGTTAAAATTCCCCTCATCCAAGCCATCAAGGATGTACCCATATATACCAAGGTTATAAGGGAATTATGCCTTAAGAAACTAGGAAGAAAAGAAACGATCCTTAGACAGTACATGTTATAGGATAACTTGTTGATATCGTGTTAGGTAATTTGGCTGTTCCAAAATATGCAGATCCTGGAAGCCCTATGGTTGATGTAAACATCAATGGTACCATTATCAAAAACACCTTGATTGACCTAAGTGCAACCATCAATGTAATAACAAAGGAAACAATGAATAACCTTTAGCTGGATAACCTTAGACCAACTCCCACAGTACTCCAGTTGGCAGATAGGTCCACTATCAAACCAGAGGGTTACATTGGATTCATGGGAATACCCTACAAACTTTATGGTCTTACAGCCCAAGGCTAGCCTAGGAGGATATCCACTCATCCTAGGGAAACCCTGGTTGGCAATAGAAGATGCCTTCATAGGATGCTGGTCAGGGAATATGATAATTTCCAATGGGAATATAGCAAAAGCATTGGTTCTTTATCCACCTGCACAACCTTTTGTTGATATGGAGCAAACTATCTGGCCGGACCTAGAGGATACTGACCAATATTCTCTTCAGACATTAATGACAATTGATATAGGCCCACTATTGGCTATCAGGATGAAGATGAAGTGCTTTCCAATGTCATAAAAAAATAATTATCGAATGGACATGTAGCAAGACCCATGTCTAGTATGTTTGACCTGCCCACTACACAATATTCTACCTACAATCAACACTCTAGCCTATGCTTCCACTAGCAATATGTTTCATCATTTGTTGCCTCATAGTTGTAGCCTCAACTTATTAGGATTGGATATTGCCTCTATAACGGCCATTGCAACACCAGTTGACATTACACCAGGTAGGACACTTAATGTCAATAGTGAATTGACATTTGTTTAGAAGACTGAACTAATAAAAATGTTGCAAACTCACAAGATAGAATTTGTATGGGACTACCATGATATGAAGGGCATTGACCCTAATCTCTGCATGCATAGGATATACATTAATGAGGGGTGTAGGCTAGTTAGGCAACCTCAAAGAAGGATGAACCTTGTAGTAAGAGACATAGTGAAGAATGAATTGCAAAACTTGCTGGATGCAGGATTCATATATATCTAATATCAGATAGCCAATGGGCATCTCCACTAGTCATAGTACCAAAGAAAGGAGGTAAGTGGCAATTTTCTGTAGACTACAGAGAGTTAAATACTACCACTGGGAAAGATCATTTCCTTCTTCCTTTCATTGACTAGGTCCTAGAATCCTTGTCTAGGAAAAAGTATTTCTCTTTCCTTGATGGATTCAGTGGGTATAACCATATCAAAATAGCCCTTGAGGACCAAGATAAGATCACATTCACATGATCATGGGGGACATATGCCTATTCCATCCTTCCATTTAGACTCTGTAATACACCTGCCATATTTCAAAGGGTTGTTTTAAGCATCTTTGTTGACCTTGCCCATGACTCTATGGAAGTATGTATGGATGATTTCATCACTTATGGAGAGTCTTATGAAGAGGCCTTAAAAAACCTTGAAAAAGTACTCCAAAGATGTTAAGATCATAACCTATCCCTTATTCATGAAATTTTTTCATGATGATGCAAGGAGTAGTACTTGGTCACTTTGTGTCCAAGGCAGGCATTCAAGTGGATCTACACAAAATTGGAATCATTTCAACATTGCATGTTCCTAAAAAATAGAAAGGTGTCAGAAGCTTTCTAGGTCATGCAAGGTATTATAGAAGATTTATAAAGGACTTCAGTATGATAGCTGCCCCTTTTTTTTTACACTCTCTAAAGATGCAGAATTTAATTGGACAATTGACCACCAGACATCCTTTGACAATCTCAAAGAGTCATTGACAAATACACTTGTACTCAGATGAGCTAATTGGGTAGTACCTTTCCATATACATAAATATGCTTCTAACTTTGTTGTGGGGACTGTGTTAGGACAGAAGGAAGGAAATATGGAATATGCAATTTACTACATTGGCAAGAATCTACAAGGTGTTGAACTTAACTATACTATCACTAAGAAATAAATGTTAGTTGTTATTTATGCAATCAATAAGTTTAGGCATTATATCACTAGGTATGATGTTTCTATTCACACTGACCATGCAACAATAAGATACCTAATGAATAAACTAGTGGTAAGTAGTAGATTGGTTAGATGGTTATTCCTATTCCAAGAAGTTTGATATCACCATTGTGGACAAGATCGGGAAGGCCAATGTTGTTGTTGACTTCCTCTCCAGGCTCCCTACTTGTAATGAGGACCCAGTTATTGATGATTCTTTTCTAGATGAGCACTTATTTGCACTGACTGTACAAACTCCTTGGTATGCAAATATAGCAAATTATCTAGTCACAAGAAAAACACCTCCACACCTCTCACCAAGGGAGAGGCGTCACCTAGTAGAGCACATCTTTCCCTATTCTTGGGTAGCCAGCTACCTCTCCTATATAGGACCTAATCATATCATGAGAAGGTGTATTAGAGAGGATGAAGTATATGACATTCTCAAGGCATGTCATGATGAACCTTGTTGTGGACACTTTGCAACTAAGAGGACAATAGTCAAGATCTTGAATACTGGATACTATTAGTCAACCTTGTACAAAGATACAACTACCTACACAAGAAGATGTGACCACTGTCAGAGGATGGGTAGACTTACAAGAAGTGATGAAATGCCTCTACAGCCACAATTGGTGGTCACACCATTTGACAAATGGGGCACTGATTTTATTGGACCCATTGATCCACCATATAATAACAAAGAATATATACTTGCTTGCACTGATTATCTCACAAAATGGGTAGAGGTGAAAGCTTTGACAGTAGCTAGAGATAGTAAGGTTGCTAGGTTTCTATGTGAGGAAATATTTACAAGGTATGGTTTTCAAGGGAAATAGTCACAGATCAGGAACCACAGTTTACATCAACACTAATTGCTAGCCTTATTTAGGAATATGAAATCAAACATAAAAGGTCCACTCCCTATCATCCATAGTCAAAAGGCCAAGTTGAGGTCACCAACAGGGAGCTTGAGGCAAAATTGACAAAGACAGTTGCATTACACAAGAAAGGTTGGGCAGCAAGACTCTCTGAAGCAGTTTGGGCATTTATAACTACATGGAAGACAACAACAGGGTACACACCTTATGAGCTAGTTTATGGAAAGAAAGTTGTCCTTCCTATTGAGTTTGAATACAAAACATTGAGAACCACTGTCCAACTTGGGATGGACCTATCAACAACTCAAAAGGAGAGGTTGCACTAGCTTAATACCTTGGGGTAATTAAAAATGGAAGTAGTTCATCACACTGAATTAATACAAAATTAGAGAATCAAATAGCATGATCAGTATATCAAAACCAAGGATTTTTAGGCAGATGATTGGGCACTCCTCTATGACTCAAGGTGTAAAGATCATAAGGGAAAGTTGAAAACCAGGTGGTTAGGCCCTTAAGAGATGAAGGAAGTTTTCCCAAATGGTGTAGTCCAACTAACCACAATTGACCCAGTTAAATTCTCACTGATGTTTAATGGACATAGATTAAAATTGTATAAGAAGCGTTTGAGTAAAGCTGTATTCCTACAAAAATTAAGGGTAGATATGGATAACGAAGTTCCACAACATCCTACCTCAGATGAGGCCTACAACCACATTGCAGATGATCATAACATTCCAACAACAAATCAAGCTACCAGCTTGACTGAGGTTACACAACAAGTTTGATTTATACACACTTTGTACATAAATAAATCATAATACATAAAAATAAAAAATAAAAAATTGAAGCCAACACAAAATAAAACAAGGAGATCCTCCACACCAAATAATTCAATCAGAGTTTGAGCTCCATCAATTCAACTCCCATTATCCAATTAAGCTTTCATTTGGCCACCAGCCACTTCACTGAAGGGACCTATAGCCAAAGGCTCTCTATTGTTTCATGGGACTTGTACATTTCCATATGTAGCAACTACACTGGTCATCATTCCAATGGGACTTGTATCTGTTGCATCCACAACCACCACACATGGGACCTATTATATTCATGTTCTGATTGCATGCATGAAGCCACTACTACCTATAGCACCTTTTCTCATGGCATCTACATGCTGCCATCTTCCACTAGCCTTTACCTTCTTGCTACATGTCACATAGCCACTGCACACTCCATCTGCACACCTCTTCAACATCACATCATTATGATTCACTCTGGCTCATTAGTTGAGAACATCAACTCTAGCTGACATGTCATCATTTTTCCATGAAACATTTCTAATTTTGACATCACCTCAAAGGTATTTATCTAGCTATTGCTTTAATTAACATTTATTGTTTCTTATTTTATGACTTTCACAATTTGCACATCATTATTGTTATATATTATATCCCTTGGACTTTCTTTCAACCCATTCTTCTATATGCCTAGCTTGTCTTCTCATTTGAGGACAAATGAACCCATAGTTGGGGGGGATACTGCATACGTATGAATTATTTTATGTACAATCAAATTTATTAAATCCCTTCCTTCATAACTTCATAATTATGACTATCTGCCACATAATATACAAGCCAATAGACTAGCAACTAGTAGAAGAACTAGTAAGAAGGGTCTGGTGAGTAAAATTGGACAAAGAACAAGGGATTAAGCTGCAAAAATTGAGTTGGTAGAGTAGAATTGGAGAGTTTCATGAGATATCATGATGAGTGGTGATTTGATCAGGAGAGAGCCTACTGTCCACTTGACATTAATATCTGATAGGGATTGCATGCCTATGTTTCAGCAGGTGGGGTGGTTGGAATATTTTCTTAAGATAACATAGTATAATGAAGACATTACCTAGCCATTTGCAGGAACATTCCAGAATGAGGAAGCTATAGTGAAAGTGTTATGGGTTGATGTGACTATAGCTACCATAGCTAAGGTTATGGGGCTACAGGCTGTTTGAGAAGAATTCCCTGTAAGAGCTGATGCCATTTCAACAAGGGCCGAGTTCATACAACCATGTGAAAGGATGGAATCTACATCTCAAGCTACCAAATAAATCTCTTTACCCTGGTTATGGGCCTCTATTGCTACCTATATTATTAAATATTTTACCTGTGATGGGAGGTAATCTTTTCTTTATACTATACATTTCAAACTTTTGAGCCATCTCCATCACAAAAGGGTAGTGAATGTTCCAAAATTTTGTTCAGTTTGTTAAAAAGGATGTCTATTGAATATAGAAGTAACAATTTCTAGTCTTCATTGTCTCATCATGGTTTGGTTGTGGTATTAGTAAAAAGGAGTTTATCTATTTAGTACCCTAATATTTCTTGGGAATGCTTTCTTGAAATTAATCATGTCAACGAGGGACCTTTGAGGGTTGAACCGGAGAGAGAAGAAGAGGCACATGTAGAAATTTACAAATAGGGGAAGAAGAGGAAGCACCTGTGACCTCTTCTCACCTAGAAGCTTCACTTACTCACTGCCATGCAATTACTAAGGAACATCTAGCTCCATCCCTAATAATCATATAGGTGAACCTGCTAGTTCTCCCACACCTACAATTTCACTAGTTTCGACCCCCTTGCCAAAGCATGCACTATCACAAACTTCTAGCCATAAAAAGAAAAAGTCAAAATAAAAACTATAGTATGTAGCTTCTAGCTCACCCCCTGTAGCACCTGAAACTGGCCATGAAACTCCTATCTCAAAGCCCACCAAGAAAAAAAATCATCCTCTTCTTTTTCTAGAGCCAGGAAGAAACAAAAGGTCCGTACTCAATCATATAGGCGCTCAGACCACCTAAAGGAGAAAGAACTTTCAGGGGGAAAACCACACATGAAAAGAAGAATGTGGTTGATTAACACACTAATACGGACTCCACAAGGGAGTATTTGTTTGTTGATAGGAACAAAAAAATGTGGCCACACACTCATTTTGGAGCCTGATACAGAGTCTGAGGAGGAAGATTTATTAACAACTAGGAAAAGCACCAACCTCCCCCTGAGACTGAAAATCAAGATTTCTCAACCTCTCCAGATGAAACACAAGAAGAAGAATTGTTGTTGGATTCTAAAGACACAATAGAGGGAGAGAAGGATGAATTATAGCTAGCCCTACAAAACATTGCAGAATTGGAGAAGCAGTTGAGGGATTATCAACAAAAAGAGATAGGGTTAAATGAATGGGTTAAGAAGTTGGAGGATCAACTACATGTTTTCCAGAAATAAGGCTCAAGAACATTTGGCCCTATTGGCCATTATAGAAATCAATAGAAGGAATATAGAGTCTGTGCAATCAAAATAATAGTCAGAAGAGCCTGCTCCATCCACCTTATTTACAATTACCTTGCAACTATGGAGTAAGATAGATGAATTAGTAAAATAACAGGGTGAACTCGAAGAGAAGCATAGCAAGGAGCTAGAGGTGAAAAACACAGAAATAAAAATATTGAAATTCAAAATAGATAGAATGGAAGACATGACTGTCTAATTGATGAGGTGTCGACCACCTGCAAGGGTTTATTCCCTCTATCTATAGGAGCAATATCTGAGCTTTCAGTTTAGCCAACTTTACAGAGATGCCCATGTTTCACTTTTTACCCCTTCCTTATTTCTAACGGCCTACCAAAGAGCTGCCCTTGAAATGCAAAACCAGCTATGGATTCTACTTGCATGAGCTTGTCATTCCATATGACACTCACTGAATCCCTTAGTTGTTATTAAGGATATTCAATTAAAGGCCCTAACCTCATTCATTCAAAATGAGCATAGGAGAGGAGTGTTATAGCAGTAGTATAATGAGAGAGAGAAGTCACTCCCTCTCAAACTTAGGGCAGAATCCCCAACTCCTCAAAAGATAGTGGAGGAATGGGTAGACCTAATTGAACATCAAGAGGTAGAAACTAAATTCCTAGAATGTAGAGCCATGGATTACAAGAAATTCAAGGAATTGGTTGAAGGAATTGGTAAGGAAGCTTTGGTTTCTCACAGGGTAGGTGGAAAGAGTTGACACCAGTATTGTAGAGGAAAGAGCCTCATTCAATATTCAACCTCTTAGCAGCAATCAATAGGGTACATAGATACATAAGATCAACCATTAAACATGGGATATCATGGCTACCATTAGTATTCTATCCTCCCATGCTTCTTTATCCCATTCCACATTGGATGGGGCAGAGGATGAATTAGGAAGCAGAACAAGCTAGGTTGAACAGGTTGGCAGAGTAGAAGGGCTTCTATCTCAAACAGGATAGAGGGGTAGAAGAACCTACAAATTATAGGGAGATAGCTCTTCAATAGAATCAGAGGCCTTGGTTGTTGGAGGACCATCAACATGTTTAGTTGGGGGTGTGATGAGGTCATGTTTTGTCTTGTTTCTCTTGCTTTAAGTACATATTTCCTAAGAAATTCCTAGACTTTTATATATATTAATTATGTCTATAATTATCCTTAAGACACTGAAAGCATGAAGATGGGTATATAATATGTTGTTAATTAACTATGTGTGAATGGTTGATTACGCATGAAATATGATGGTACTTTATGTTAATTTTAGTAATTCTGATGTATAGATATCATGTGATATACTAACCCCTCATGCAACAAGAATGTGGCTACATTTCATGAAGACCACTAGGCAACCCGCAACAAAGGAGGTGTTGATATCCATAATAGATAGTACAGGCACCTATAGCCAAAGGAAGAAGACCTTGAATTGATTGGGATGAGTCATCCATAACTCTCCACTCTTTAAAGATTATCCTTCGACAGACGATGTAGTCATGAATAAGGAAGGAAACTTAGATCGTCCTCCATGTTCTATTTCTAGTCTTGACTATTCTTCATAAAGACTAGAGAGAGTTATAGTAGGACTGTGCCATCTATACTACCTTCATGGCAGTTTAGTTTTCTATTCCTAGTTGTCTTTGTAATAAAGTCCTCTTCCTATGTTACTGGATAATGGACATTTATGGTATTTATTGTTCAGTAGTTTTGTTCAAATAGACAAGGTTGATCTTGTCTATATAGATAGATTAGATGTTCTATATATGACATAGGTTAGATATAGACTGTATTATCACATTTCTTTATTGTACTTTTCTCTTCAACATTCAATAAAGGAACACATGTTTTGAGTTCAATTAATGGTTTTGAAGATACAATAAAGATTTAGTTGGTGTTCATGGAATCACAATCACTCAAGCAAGGGCCACTTGAGGTACTGTGTCTCTCCAATATGCTCATATGTTTAATTTATGTTGTATGTTTATATATATGATTAATTCATGTTGTAATGAGTTCTGTTATATGAATTAGTTAGACTTTAATAATCTGTGTTGTTGAGTCAAGGTGATCACCGAACTAAGTGTTAGCTGCTCTTTTATCTAAAGTTACATAAGACCATTTGATTATAGTTGTTTGAAGAAGCATTAGTTATTTCCTACTAGTTGTACTTACTTAGAGTGTTGCTAATTCTTACAATTAGAATTGTTTATCTTTCAACTAGTTTATTCCTATGCACAACCTCTAGATTAAAACTTAGGAATCCTTAATTGTACACATAGTACATGCATCATCTAAGAAGAATAAGATTCCTTGGTTTGAGAATTTAAATGTAACACATTATATAGCCAGTAGGTTTCTTAATATAGGATTCGTTGGTCCGTTGGGTTGTGTGCATGCCCTTTCTACATCAATGTATTGGTTAATAATGGAGTTCAACACCAACAAATAGCTTCATCTATGTTAGCGTCAAAATTACATGCAAACTAGAGCAAAAACAGAGCTTTTTGGGGCCTAAACTAGAGAGTAAATCATGCATGAAACCATGACAAGGTCACCCATGGGTCACTACTTTTTCCAGTAGGGTCACCAAGGGGTCACCTGGGGGAGATCTTGGGTTTCCTGGGGGAGACCCATGGGTGACCCAAAAAGGAGCATTTCTAGGTAAAAAATAAGGGTTGGAGCATGGTCCTAGAAGGTCAAAGATGCAATCTAGCTTTTGAAATAGTTCAAATGGATGAAAAAAGGAGGATCCCCCCTTTTACCAATAGGGTTTCTTAGCGGAGATCTAGAAATAATAGGGGGATCTCGAAAAGACAAAATCTTTGTCAATTCTGAAAGTTGGGATTGATCTGGGAGGTCATTTAGAGGTCTCTAGATGGCGGAAATGCATGAAAAAGGTGTAGGAGAGGTGAAATTCCTAAGTTATGATGAAATTTATCTATATAGGCAAGGTCAAGAGTAAAAAAGAAGAAATGTCAACAAAGGTAAAAGTGAGTAAAAATTAGAATCATGATGCATTGATGAAGTAAAAGATTGTCATCTATGTGTTGCTAAGGTGAGCACTACTAAGAGGGCATTTTATTACACACTTCCATGTAAGTGTTTAGGATTACATCTCATTATTGGGTCCTCATGAAAAATCATGCACATTTTTAGTGCTTATAGAGTCAAGGTCCACTTACAGTGTTTCATTGATGGTAGAGGTGGAGGTGGAGTACTGGCTCTTTGATTGATCTATAGGCACTGATGTGAAGGCTCTAAACAACTATACCATTGATCTTATTGGTGGGACTTGGTATGGGATGACAATGAAGGTAGAACATTGGCCATGTAGTGCAATTGATATTCCCTAATGATCAACCAAGGTCTAAAGATGTTGGATTTCACATGCAACCATGCTAGCTTGAAATTTAATCTACATGAGTACATTAGAGATTATCAATTATTTGTAATGAATAAAAAAATTAGCATCGATGGTAAAATTAGCAAAAATAGTAGAATTTCTATCTTTCTAGATGTAGAAAATAATCTCTAATATGAAAGTATGCCACAATTGAGAAAACTCAACAAGAAATTTTACCCTATATCCAAATAAGACGTTGTGCCATATGAACAATTCAATCCTTAGAGGCCAAAAAAATCATGCACCCATTGCCATGCCTTTAGATCTTGAGGACATTACTAGAAGAAATGAATAATTATTTCAAGTTAGTCATAAAAAGGACACTATGGACTAGAAATGCCAAGGTGAGTCAATCTAGTAACAATAGGAAGACCCCCACAAAGCAAAACCCTAGGCAAATTGAGTAATTTGGGGCTTTGTTGACCTACATATAGAAATGCAAAGTTTGTGCTTTCTAGTTTGAATCCAACCTATAGTTTGAAGTTGGGAAATAGGGAAGAAATGTTAAATTTGGTTTTGGTTCACTTTCAACAAATAGTAGTGTTTATTCACGTTATATGATTGTTGTTGCAAGTAAACTTGTAGCAAAGGTAGTTGTGCTTTCATTTTTTTATGTGTGAGTCTGGATTTGTATACTTCATGCTCAAATTAATGGCAATCTATTACATGTTGATTGAACCTTGAAATCATGCAAAACTAAATTTGTATTTCATGAAATTAAATCAAGCTTCATGTTTTCTAGACTTAGGCTCATGTATCAAATATGGTCTTAATGTCAAGTGTCAATCTAATGTGGCATGGTGACGAACATATGGTTTTGAACACTAGTGCAATGTTATAGGATAGTGTTTGCAAGCATACTAGCTAGGGCCCATGCTGAAGAGTGAAAATGACCATGCCATTTGAATTGAGGTGCTTACATGAAATATGATTTCCAAAAATGTACATAAAACTAAGTTCAAGATAGAAGTTTGAGAAGAGCACAATAGATTGAATTATGGTATCCATATAAATGTCCAACATGGTAGTCCACAAGGGAAACATTTAGAGGGGCACATGTCAAAATACTTCCTAATCTGATGAATGATTTTGAGATAGAATATCAAGATATGTGGATGAATTTTTTTTCAAATATTTATATGAGTGTATAAAAGAGTGATTGAGGGATTTTTCTAACCATTATTTTTCTTCTTGGGATGATATTATTGTAACTTTTAAGGGCTGATGCAAGAAGTTGGGTCCACAATAAGCTCAAAAAGTGGAAGTGTTTTTGCTGTTTTTCAGAATTTGTCACACTTGGACTTAAAATTTGAAGCACTTACACAATGAATCTTGAAAAAAGTCAGTAATATAAAATTTAGTATTTTGAATCTAGTTTCCAAATATGTAATTTATTCAAAAACCCAAATGACAGAAATTTAATTTTGATAGGTATGTATAAAAATCACTTTTTAAAAGTCATTTTTTTACCATACCATGCATGTGTACGATCACCACTTTTTGACCTAAATGAAAGTATTTTTCTAATTCCTTTTGGGAAAAGATACCTAACAACATGAAGATTGATGAGGATATTTTCTTGTATTTTTTTCTGAATATTTTTTTTTATTGAATTTTTATTGGCCCTATTTGCTATTTTTAAAAATCAACGTGTACGAACAACATAATTGGACTTAAACTAAACATTTTTTTATTTTATTTTTTTATTTTGTAGAGAATTGTCTACAGATTGATGTCATATAATTTTTTAACAAAAAAGTCAACCAAAAAAAAGTTATTAAAAAACAAAAATAACTTAATATTTCAAGTTTATGTACCAGTTTGCTTAGAAATTAATTAAAAAATATCAAACATAAACCAATATTAACAAAACTTATATATTTGGAAACTAGACATCGTGTTCTATAATGGGTTTTAATTTCGTAGATTAATTCATAAAAAAGGTCCATCAACTATATTGTCAAAGTTCAACATTTCTCTTGAACATGCCTTAGTTTTTTAGTTGCAGGTCAAAGGCTAAGGGTCGGGTTGCCAAGCCTTTCCTGAGCCTCAAAATTTGAAAAACGCTTACACATTATAAAACACATACACATTCTTAAAACTAAACTCGTATGCATTATGTATTTCCCATTTGAAAACATTTAAGAAACGCATATGTGTTTCTAAAATGCATACGCGTTATAACACGTACACGTTTTATAATGCATATGCGTTTTATAAAGTGTATGTGTTTTAGGCTCGGGTACCCATAGCTAAGTGTGTACACATTTTTTCAATAATGCATACACGTTTCTTGCAAGATTTTTTTTTAGCCGAAACTTCCCCTCTTCGTGGACCCAACTTCTTGCTTTTACCCTTAATAGGTAATTTATATGTGAGACAAACTCTAGTTTTCTTGTTCAAGAACTTTACAATATCAAAAGACAAGAAGGGATTATTTCTCCATTTTTATTAACAAATTTGTAATTATTATTTCAAATTTCCTCAAGGATAGGAGGCCTAAGTTATATATGTGTGTGGACTTGTTTTGTGAGGCACTTGAGCCTAATTTGAGCTTGCTTCAAAAGGGAATGAAGCCTACAAGTCTTTTACAAGCCCATGAGTGAGTTGGCCTTGTTGAATAAATTATGAAAGCATCAAATTTTTAAAATGTGAAGCTTTCATATGTTAGTATTGATTATTCTAATTATTTGGATGATTATCTTTAGTGTATTAAGATGTTAATTCCCATGATGACTATGTTACAAATACATGCTCCAAGGAGGTAGAGGTAGATGATTTCACATCCCTAAATGGTCATGCTAATGATATTGTGGATTTAAGTATATAGTTGGAGGAGTTTGCTTTTGAAGATGGTTGTCTTGATCACCATGTTGATACATGTGATAGTCCTTTTCTTTGGTCAAAGGTTTTCCATTTTTCCCCATGTAAAATATGATGCAACCAATGAATCTAAAGATAATAATGATACAGGTATTACTCTTGTTCCTTACACCATACTTGCTATAGTTCCTCTTGCATCTTTTCCACCTTACCAAATTGGTGATGAGCAAGATTGGGAGGATGACAATTTGCTTTAGGCCAAATCATGAGTGTGGCCCCTATTTATATTATATCTTGAGTGCATGTGATTGTTTTCCCTCGTAATGTGTTTCTTGATGCTTTATTTATGTTGTCTTTAAACTCTCTTTAGATGAACCTTGATACCCTTGTTGGTAAAAGGATACAAAGGGACAAGAATTCGTTGTGACATTCTCTCTATTTGTATCATCATTCTTCTATATGTCATAAGTTACATTGTTGTTTCCTTTGGGGACAACACAACATGTAGGATGGTTTGGCATTCTTCCTTGTTGACCCAAGTCTTTTATTTGATTTCATGTTATATTTCTTCCTTTGTCTCCATAGTTCTACCAATTAGCGGATGATGACAGTTCCAAATATTTATAATCCTATTATACAACCATTCATATACTGACACCAGTCAGGTAGATCCCTTTGTGTTGTTACTTTATAGTATTCAATTTAACTTGTTATTTATTGTGTGATTTGATTTATGTGGCACCTTGTTGCTATGCTCGGCATCATACCATGACTACACAAGCCATTGTGTATCATGCTTGCAGCATTGCCTTGGTTTGCCTATTCTGGGGGCAACCCCTTGTTGCGATGTAGCTTTTGAGAACACATATATTATGGGCATGTGCTTCCAAAAAGCTCTTGTGCCTATCTTGTAGTTATTTCTATCTTAAAGCAATTGCTCTCTGATAGGAGTTAGCAATCACTTTAAGGTGGGGGCATACATTGAGCTATGCTCTTTTTACACACTTGCTTATTATAGTTGACATGGAACTCACCTAGTGATTTAGCAGTCCTCACTAGCCCATGATGTTTTCATTTTGTTCTTAGTCCATGATCCACCTGATGCAGAGCATGCAGGGAAGCACTTAAAACAAGGTGAAATACCCATCATACCCACAGTACAGAGGGTTTAATGTTTGATCAACTTAAAAAAAAAACCATCTCAAAGTCCAAATAGCACCGAAGCATATGCATTTTTCAACCATCAGAAACACTTACTACTATCGGTCAACCCATAATTCCTTCAGACAATGCACCACTTACTCTGATGAACCTTCGCACTATCTCCGTCAGTGAGACTTCTTTTATCGGTGGATGTCTATCCATTTATGTTGATGCTCCAATGTTCAACACACGATTCACTTTCTATCGCTATGACCTCGACAATCGATATAACTCTCAAAGACTCTCTCGATGGGCTCTCCTCACATCGATGACTTTTATCTTACACATACATTACTTTGCAGGATACACACAAATTTCTACTCACAACATACATTTGTAGTATACACATGATTTGCACGACTCTGTAGCCGAAACCTCCCTTGCAACATTTGTAACTGAAACAACACACAAAAACAACTAAACCTATAAAACTGAAAACAAACTAACACTGCGGAGGTCATTCCACTAATTTCAAAGAAATCTTAACCAGTGGAATGACTCCAATCTACATTCTGATAATTAAACCAAAACACAAATTTTATTTATTTCTTCTACTTTAGAAATTATACATACAATCTAGTCTTCTTCTCTTTTCTCTCTATTCTGTCAAATACAGACTCAACTATTTAAAAGACTTACATCTTGGTAGTTACACACAGTGGAAGGTGAACCACCACTACCGACCAGTTACAACTACTTGTTCGGTTACAATTCTTTAATGACAATTCAATGACACGTATACAGTCTCCCAATATGGCTTGAAGGCCTTACAATATAACATTTGGACAAAATATAAAATGTAGGGAATCTTTCAGATTCTCGAGGTGCTCCTGCACCATACAACCAACCAACAAAATTTTCAAGTCCCTTGGAAATGTACCTGCAAAACAAAAACCTTTTTCTTCATTTGTCTGGCTTCATTTTCTTCTACTTCAAGCTTCCAATCTTTAGATTACTGGAACAGTGACCAACCAACCAGCAAAATTCAAACTACCATCAACTTTAGAGCTTCTTCAGGCTCCTTCTACTCCCATCAGTGGAGTACTCTTTAGGCTGCAACCTCAAGTGCTTCTTCAGTCAGGTATCCATCTTTCTCACTGCCTCACAACTCACCAACTCAACAAACCATCCATCTCACCCAACAACAAATCCTGGTGATGCACCTTACCACTCTCTCCTCAGTGGCCTCCTCTGCACCCTTATCCAGCTTAATCTCTATTGGAGAATGGTCATGACAGACCTCATCCTCGTCTGCCCACACACACAATCTCAGAAACCTCCTTCTCCCAGCTAGATGGATCAAGCACCTACAACCAAACAACTTAACAACACAAAAGAATGGTCACCAACATAATTCTTCAGTTTTTCACCTACCTTCTCAGTGACAGGAAACAAATACACACCACCCAAATCTTTCGCTAGCTCTGATACCAATTTGATGCAGAGCATTCAGGGAAGCACTTAAAACAAGGTGAAATACCCATCATACCCATAGTACAGAGGGTTTAATGTTTGATCAACTTAAAAAAAAAAACCATCTCAAAGTCCAAATAGCACCGAAGCATATGCATTTTCAACCATCGGCAACACTTACTACTATCAGCCAACCCATAATTCCTTCGGCCGATGCACCACTTACTTTGATGAACCTTCGCACTATCTCCGTCAGTGAGACTTCTTTTATCGGTGGATGTCTGTCCATTTATATTTTTTCTTTTTATTTTTAAATTTTTAATAGGAACTTTTATTATTTAAGAAAAAATTCCCAAATTTTTAGATTTGTTTTTTTATGAATATATATATATATTATATATATCCTTCTATTTTTAAATTTTTTAACAGGGAAAAAAAATTCAAAATTTTTAGATTTGTTTTTTTATAGAATATATTCATTCTAAATTTCTAATTTTTTTCCTTTTATTTTTAAATGCTTTAATAGGAACATCTATTATTTCAAAAAAAAATTCCCAGATTTTTTTTTAATGAATATAATTATATATTATATATTCATTTTAAATTATATAATATATATATTTTTTGCTTTTATTTTTAAAATTTTTAATAGGAATTTCTATTATTTAAGAAAAAAAATTCCAAATTTTAGATTTGTTTTTTTATAGAATATATTCATTCTAAATTTCTAAACTTTTTCAGCACAATATATATATATATATATATTCTATTTTTAGATTTTTTAATTCAAAAGTTTTTAGATTTTTTTTATAGAATATATTCATTTTAAATTTCTAGTTTGTTTCCTTTTATTTTTAAATGTTTTAATAGGAACTTGTATTATTTAAGAAAAAAATTTCCAAATTTTTAGATTTGTTTTTTAATGAATTTTTAGATTTGTTTTTTTATAGAATATATTCATTCTAAATTTCTAAACTTTTTCAGCACAACATATATATATATATATATATATATATATATATATATATATATATATATATATATATATATATATATATATATATTTAGATTTTTTAATTCAAATTTTTTTAGATTTTTTTTATAGAATATATTCATTTTAAATTTCTAGTTTGTTTCCTTTTATTTTTAAATGTTTTAATAGGAACTTGTATTATTTAAGAAAAAAATTTCCAAATTTTTAGATTTGTTTTTTAATAGGAACATTTATTATTTCAAAAAAAAATTCCGAGATTTTTTTTTAATGAATATAATTATATATTATATATTCATTTTAAATTATATAATATATATATTTTTTGCTTTTATTTTTAAAATTTTTAATAGGAATTTCTATTATTTAAGAAAAAAATTCCAAATTTTAGATTTGTTTTTTTATAGAATATATTCATTCTAAATTTCTAAACTTTTTCAGCACAACATATATATATATATATTCTATTTTTAGATTTTTTAATTAAAAAATTTTCAGATTTTTTTTATAGAATATATTCATTTTAAATTTCTAGTTTGTTTCCTTTTATTTTTAAATTTTTTAATAGAAATTCTATTATTTAAGAAAAAAAATTCCATTCTAAATTTCTAAGCTTTTTCAACACAACTCTTTATATATATATATTCTATTTTTAGATTTTTTAATTCAAAAATTTTCAGATTTTTTTTATAGAATATATTCATTTTAAATTTCTAGTTTGTTTCCTTTTATTTTTAAATTTTTTAATAGAAATTCTATTATTTAAGAAAAAAAATTCCATTCTAAATTTCTAAGCTTTTTCAACACAACTCTTTAATATATATATATATTCCTTTTATTTTTATATTTTTTAATAGGAACTTCTATTATTTAAAAAAAAATTCCTTAGATTTGGTTTTTTATAAAATATTTTATTTATTCTAGTCTTTTTCAACACAGCTTTCTAAGCTTTTGCTTTTTAGTTTTAAATTTTTAATAGGAACTTTTATTATTTAAGAAAAAATTCCCAAATTTTTAGATTTCTTTTTTTATGAATATAATTATATATTCATTCTAAATTATATATATATATATATATTCCTTCTATTTTTAAATTTTTTAAAGAGAAAAAAATTCAAAATTTTTAGATTTATTTTTTATAGAATATATTCATTCTAAATTTCTACTTTTTTTCCTTTTATTTTTAATTCTATTATTTAAGAAAAAAATTCCCATATTCATTTTTATATGAATATAATTATATATTATATATTCATTTTAAATTATATAATATATATATTTTTTGCTTTTATTTTTAAATTTTTTAATAGGAATTTATTATTTAGGAAAAAAATTCCAAATTTTAGATTTGTTTTTTTATAGAATATATTCATTCTAAATTTAACAACATATATATATATATATATATATATATATATATATATATATATATATTCTATTTTAGATTTTATTTTTAGATTTTTTAAAGGAGAAAAAATTTTCAAAATTTTTTAGATTTTTTTTAATAGAATATATTATTTTAAATTTCTAGTTTCTTTCTTTTTATTTTTAAATGTTTTAATAGGAACTTCTATTATTTAAGAAAAAAATTCCCAAAGATTTGTTTTTTAATGAATATAATTATATATTATATATTCATTTTAAATTATATATATATATATATATATATATTGCTTTTATTTTTAAATTTTTTAATAGGAATTGGAAAAAAATTCCAATTTTAGATTTTTTTTTTATAGAATATATTTATTCTAAATTTCTAAGCTTTTTCAACACAACTCTTTTATATATATATATATCTTTTATTTTTATATTTTTTAATAGGAACTTCTATTATTTTAAAAAAAAATCCCTTAGATTTGTTTTTTAATAAAATATTTTATTTATTCTAAGCTTTTTCAACACAACTTTCTAGGCTTTTGCTTTACATCAATAAATTATATAATATATATTTTTTCTTTTTATTTTTAAATTTTTAATAAGAACTTTTATTATTTAAGAAAAAATTCCTAAATTTTTAGATTTGTTTTTTTATAAATATAATTATATATTCAATCTAAATTATATATATATATATATATATATATATATATATATATATATATATATATATATATATATATATATATATATATATATATTTTTAATTTTCTAACAGGGAAATTTTTTTTCAAAATTTTTAGATTTGTTTTTTATAGAATATATTCATTCTAAATTTCTAATTTTTTTCCTTTTATTTTTAAATATTTTAATAGGAATTTCTATTATTTAAGAAAAAAATTTCCAAATTTTTAGATTTGTTTTTTAATGAATATAATTATATATTATATATTCATTTTAAATTATATAATATACATATTTTTTGCTTTTATTTTTGAATTTTTTAATAGGAATTTCTATTATTTAGGGGAAAAAATTCTAAATTTTAGATTTGTTTTTTATAGAATATATTCATTATATATATATATATATATATATATATATATATATATCTTTTATTTTTATATTTTTTAATAGGAACTTCTATTATTTTAAAAAAAATTCTTTAGATTTATTTATTTTATTTATTCTAGGCTTTTTCAACACAACTTTTTAGGCTTTTGTTTTACATAAAAAATAGTGAAATAGAAAAAATTAGAAATAGTGATATTAAATTATTAATATGTCCAATGTCCATAATATATTAATACATATGTCAGTACCTTTTTAAAATGTCTTATATATTGTGATTCTGCCCTTTATTTGGAATTTGGAACCATGCTTTCAGAATAAGTTGAAGTTTTAGACCCAATCAATTCCAATTTCCAACACAGCCCAAAGAGAACAAAATCTTACCAGATTTCAACTAAATATTATACATGTAATTGAACAAGTATTATAAGTCACTTGGAATGCTTTAGTTTTGCATTGGAGGAGAATCACAAATTGAAAAGAAAATAAGGAATTGACTAGGACCGCAGCCCCGGGGTGTGCCTAGAGGTAAGATTGTGCCATGCATGTTTTCTTATTCTTTTATTGCTTCCACATTTTATATACATGACTATTGCTTATGTATTTTACATGCATATCTATTGCTGAATGTGTAAAGTCTTATGCATCTATCTTTTGAATGTAATTTATTTCATTAAAACTATGATTTATGATTTAGATGAATCTATTAATTTTTGTAAACCTTAAATTGTTAGGAGAATGTGTAAATTTAAATATTAAACATTTTATTTATGGTTCAATTTTTATAAACTTAGATGAATTTGAACAAAATATCTAAATCCTTCCCACTTCTATATTGCTGCTCTTCATGTTCATGTTTATGGATTTGATCAGAATATATAGTAGTAGCACAACGCTACATTAAAGCACAAAAAAATGTCAAGACATGGTTTTTCTGAATATTAATAGAGCAACAAACAAAATGGTCGGCAACAATCTAGTCCCATTTAACGTTTCAACCAATAATTTTGGTTTCTAGATCTTGAAGCAATTTTAATTAGAGTACTAAGAGATGGATGGATGTGCATTTTGTTGGCTGCATTAGATCTAATTTCATTTGATATCAATTGAAAACCTTGCTCTATCTCTCTTATCCTCCTCTTCTAAGCCCACAGGTCTATCCCACTTGTAGAATGCAAAAGCAACTATAGGATATTAGAATTCAAATTCTACTATAGACGACAAGATAATGTTGTTGGGTCATAGATGTCGATGGGAACCCAAAATTCCTCACAATTTCTACACCAACTAAACAGATTGAATCCCAACTTTACAAGAAATAAATTAAAATTGAAACAAAACTCTCTCAACGAACTTTGGTGTTGCCTAATGCCCACTGGCATGGTGGACAAGAAACATAAAACCTACAGATTTTTTGTTTGATAGACAGGAGACCATTCATCAATTTTTATCACACATCTTAGCTACTTTCTTTGACTTGCATTCACCGATTTAGGTTTTGAATATGGATGCACAGCTAGACCATTTCCTAAGGAAGCTCCAGCTTGATATATAAAATTTGACTTGCATTTAAAAAAATTAATTATCATGTGACAGGCAATAATGAAGACTAAACTATAGGAAAAAATTCCTTGATAGGCAAGGTAGATTGTCAAATTTAAGCCTTGGGGGGAATAATTATCTGTCTAGGGAGTTTTTGGCTTTTATTAGTTTTAGTGGGGAAATAATTACCCCAAAAAGTGGGAGAGAAGAAATTTATTTTAGAAACTATAGACTCTCATGTATTTTTGAAGAATAAGGAAGTGGTCCCATGGAGGGGGCTTCCTAAATTATCTCACCGGTGTTGCTAAAAATTTTTAGGAGCACTTTAAAACAAGTGGTCCCATATTTTTTAGTTGTAGGTAGGCATAAAATATTATTTGCAATATTAAATATTTCAACTAATCGCTACCCTAGCAAAGGTAAAAACATAACCAGTAGTTGATCTATGTTTATCCAAATCACCGGCCACATTGAAATCAACAAAACCTTGTAGTTGTGCATCTTTCCCTCCAAAGCACAAAACATGATCCGAAGTGTCTTTCAAATACCGTAAATTCTATTTAATAGCTCTTGCCAATGAGTTTTACCTGGATTGCTCATAAATCTACTCACTACTCCCACTACATGGGCAATGTCAAGATGAGTGCATACCATGGCATACATGAGGCTCCCAATAGCAGATGTCTATGGAATTCCTTTCATATATTCTTGGTCTTCTTGTATCTTGGGTTACATTTTGGAGGATAAATAAAAATTATCAGCGAGGTGCTTACAACCTTTGCACCACTCATATTAAACCTGTCCGTGAAAACCTTATTGATGTATTTTTCTTGTGACAACCTGATCTCTCTTTTCTATCTATTCCAAATTATAGTCATACCAAGAATCCTCTTCGTTGCTCCTAAATCCTTCATTGCAAACTTGTGAGCTAATTATTGCTTCAAATCACAAACAACACTCATGCTAGTGATGGTCACTAGCATATCATCAACATACAACAACAATAAAACAAACTCACCATTGTCCAATGCCTTGTAGTAAACACACGGATCAGATTCACATCTAGTGAAGTGTTGCTCAGCCATGATTGAATCAAACTTGAGGTACCACTACCTTGGGGCTTGTTTAAGCCCATACAAAATTCTCCTCAATCTGCAATACAAATTCTCTTGTCCTTCTTTCACAAAACCTTTAGGTTGCCGCATATATAATTCCTCATCTATGTCGCCATGGAGAAATGTAGTTTTAAGATCAAGTTGTTCTAACTCGAGGTTCTAACTCAAGGTCATACACCACTACCAAACCCAAAATTGCTCGAATGGTGGTCATCTTCACATTTGGGGAGAAAATTTCATTAAAGTCTATCCCCTTTTGCTGATCATACCCCTTCACCACCAATCTAGCTCGATATCATTTCTTGCCTCCCTCTTCTTCTTTCAAATTGTATACCCATCAATTTTTTAGTGCTCTTCGATTGGGTGGAAGACTCACCAAATCCCATGTGTGATTGGCTAGTAATAAATTCATTTCATCCTTTATTGCATCCATTCATTTCTCACTGTTTATGTCTTTGCAGGCATCTTTGAAGGTAGCCGGCTCTACTAGATCAAAATTTAATAGATGATAGAGAATCACCAAACTCACTCATTTCAAATGCAAAAAGCTTGCCAACTAACTGATCCCTTGTGACTGTTGTTACTATCTAGATTTCTTCAATGGCTGCAGCCTTGTGTTTGTAAGCTACAGGTAAGGATCTGAGCACCTTGGCAACAATTTCTAATTCATTCAATACTCCACCTACATTTCTGATACTAGTCACAAGTTCATTTACTTTTTGCATGTAAGAAGTAATGTTTTCATCTTCACTCATTACCAATATTTCATATTTACCCTTCAGGGTTTGTAGCTTGGCACATTTAACATATTTGTCACCTTCATACAGATTTTCCAATTTACTCCAGATTTCATGAGTAGTTTGAATCTAGGACATTTGCCAATTTGGTATCAGACATGGCACTCAACAATGCTTCTTTGGCTTGAGTGTTGCGTTTAGCATCTCTGAGTTCATCTATATAAATGAAGGTCCATTCTTCAGAATCTTATACACATTCTTGATTATTGTCCAAAAGCCATCACCCATACATTCTAGATGACACTGCATGCGTACCTTCCAGAGGGAGTAATTTGTTCCATCAGATCACAGACTTTCCTTCTTGTAGATCGACATCTTGGACCTCCTCAAGTGGTCAAGCTTCTTTTAAAGGAACTTGGCTCTAATACCAATTGTTGGAAATAGTCCAGACAACTGAGAGGGGGAGGTGAATCAGTTGTCCCTAAACTTTAACCTTTTATAAACCTTTTAACTCTTTTTTATAATCAGATTAATGATGAAAATATTTAAGCATAAATCAACATATGAGCAGAAACAACATGAACACACAACACCAAAATTTTGAGGTGGAAAACTAGGTTAAAGGAAAAACCATGATGGGGGTTAACCCACAAGAATGCGTACCCTATTAAAAGAACTTAAGAAAATAGAAGGCACATGCCTTCAGGCGCATTGTCCAGAGCTCACTGCTCAAGAAGAGGCTCACTGCCTATAAGAAATTATGATTTATATAGAAATAATGAACTGAGAAATAGCATCTACATTCATACCTAAATCAGTCCCTTTGAAGGCTCAAAACTTCTTCTCTTGTCTTCAAATTCTTTTTCACTCTATACTTCCTTCACTCCTCTTCTTCTTTGCTCTGCGTTTTGATCCTTTCTTTAAATTTAACTCTTTTTTCAAGGATACTTTTCAACAACTCTTCAACAAGTATTTATATGCTTCATCCACCTTGGAATGATCAACAAGGTCGGCTAAACTTGACGTGGATCATTACACTGTCAGCCAAACACAACTGAGACTTGAATCTTCCTCTACAACCATGCCATGCTTCATAAAATGTTCTTAGATCATCCGCAATACGCTAGGAACATCCGGTCGACCAAGACTGGGAAGAACATCAACCTCAAAGAAGAAATCTTCAATCAACAATCTCAAACTTTAGTACAGACCTCCAACATAGTAGCCACACGATCCAGAGACCTCCACAAGTACATTGAAATCACAAATAACATTCACTCTAAATCAAATTACTAGAATCATTTGTATCTTCCTCTGGAACCTCAAGAACACTATCTGCCATGATTGTCAAACTAGAAATATAGCTTGCGGACCTCCAAACCATGAACCACTGGAGTTGATAATACATATTGATTTCCCAAACATACCTTCAGATCTGCAGACCATAATATTTCACTGCAGAGCAATCCAGACCAACTTTCTATCACACTATCTCTTTTGTATACTACAAAATCCAGGTCTGCTCAGATGGCCATAACTTCTTCAAATCTTCATTCAGACTTCTCAAATCTTAACTGGAGCAACCTCTAACAATCCTCTACATAGCTATATGGTCTGCATGCATTGATTGTCATTAATTTTCTCAATATCCTCAACAGTTTGGTCTTCTATACAGACATCAGAATAGGATACAGTTGACACCAATGGCAACAAGGATATGTTGACATCAATGACAACACCACTTAGGCACATATTTGCAACATAGGAGTCATCATGATTAATTGATCAAGAGGATAGAGAAAAAAATCTTCAAACTTATAATGTTTGTGTTGAGTCCCCATTATAATCTTTTGACTTCATCTTGTATTTTGTGGACCATATGCTCAAGGGAAGTCTCAAGAGGTGTGAAAGATGGCAAATGTTGTGTGACAATGTGATGACTAGGATGTGATGTCATAAAATTGGATATGATATGTTGATATGTGTTTTGGGGTGCAATGGATAAAGGTATAGTAGATTGGCATGACATCATGGGAGGTGTGGAGAAAGAATTGACTTGGGTAATGAGTGGAGAGATAGTGGGTTGAGGTGAAACTTGTTTAAAGACAATTTGTGGATGATTTGGTTTGGTGGGATTGATAGATTGGTGATTATGTCATGACCTCATGATGGAATGTGGCTTGTGATGAAGTGGAAGATGTAGGAATATGTTGTGGATTGATGATTTTTGTGGCAAATGATGTGGATTGACCCAATTGAAAAGCATGAGTTGAATTAGGATCATGGGAAGGTGGAGGTAAAAAGTTAGGATCACTATTAATGATATCTTTGATTTGTACCTTGTCAAGGACATCTAATTTCTCAAGGAGGCATTTTATGAAAAAAACCTTATTGGTATGTTGTCAATGGAGTCTAGGTATCAAGGTGAATACTCCTCTTGTACTTTAGTCTCACTTATGTTATTATTAGGTGAAATTTTTTGAATTTCCTCATGAGAATACATGGTCTTCTTGGCTTGGGATCTAGTTATGGGGGCATGAGATGATGATATGTCTAAGATGATGTGGATAAAGTTGGGTTTGGACTTTGAAAACTTGAATGTTCAACTTTTGGACCATGATAAGGATGAGGATGTGGAACCATTATGAATGACAAGGGGATGATTATGGATCAAAACCAAAATTTGGATCATGTAAAGATAGATCTTTTGTGATATCAACAGGATGATAAGGATGATGATTAGGATTCTACTAACCTAGGGGTAGAGAAATTCCTAAGCTAATGTATCCAATATTGACAATGGCTACCTCGATACCCTACTTGAGATAGACAATTTCTCAAGAAAATAATGAAGCTAGAGATAAAGGATGAAAGATCTAGATTTGACTCAAAGCAAACTTGATTTTTGGGATTGATATGGATTGGAGGGTGAATGGAGATTTTTTATTTTGGTTGAGAATGATGGTAGGATAAAAGATGGATGGAAGAAGGATATGAAAAATATAAGGTCTAGGTCCAAGATGAGTGATTAAATTCAAGTCCAAAATGAAGGAAGGTGACTATGGTTATGACGAAAATTTTGTAATATAGAAAAATAGATACTTCTACTTTCTACACTACATTCATTAAATGTTGGAATGGCAAATCCAAATTTACAAGAAATTGAAAACTAATTTATGAAAATAAGTTACATAGATTAAAAGAAGGTGAAGAGAGGAACTTGACATCGAAAGGAGAAGCTCACTGTCTAGGATGCCAATGCATTGCATGGATATTCATGTGTAGCGCTGCCATCTATACCACAGAAAAATGAAACAACTTCCTAGAAAACATGAATTTCCACCCAGTAGTTCTCCTATTCTACAAAACTAGAAGGGAGAATGCAACAACAAAAGGTATTAGATGATCTAAAAATGAAAATAATAGAAATCTACTATCTAAATCCAATGAAATAATGAAATGGACAAAAGAGGGGAAGAGATAAACACAAAAGATCCATGCAGTCAAATATTTTCCAAGTATCCATAGCTATGAACAAAAAAAATTGTTGGGGTTGTTCGAGGGTTTACCTCAGTCAAACCCCTTCTTTGTTCTTTCAACCTCCACAACAACCAATAGATAAACAAAATAAAAAAGGTGTGTGAGTGCTCCTATCCAAAATGTGAGTGGGAATGGTAAGAGCTATGATTGTGCACATGGTAAAAACTATAATGAGAGAAATAGAAATGATGTGAGAATCCCAAGGTGCTATGTTAGATTCTATGAGAAACGAGAATCAAAGCCAAGATCTGTTGTTGGTTGTAGATCATATGCACTCCAATCGATAGATGATCAAAGATAAAAATAAAAGAATGGAGAGATTATCCTGAAACAAAGAACTCAAGAGACAAATTGCAAGAGAATTTTGAGAATATTCACATTAGTCTAATTGACTATCCTAGAGGGGAGAGGAGAGTTGTATATATAGAAAATAATGAGCAAATACATCCAAGAGGTGTAATAACTCCAACTACCCAAAAAAGGCAGGAGTTTTACCTACTTGGTAAAAGCCAAAATACATGGTTATACCTACTTAGATAAAAACAAACAAATGGTTATGAGAGGTGGCATAAAAATCCAAAAGAGGGTGTGAAACTCAACTACCCAAGTGTGGGTGAGAGTGACACATGTAGGTAATGGATTATGCCATGTGGCCTCATAATAACCAAGTCTAATAAAACCTAAGAAAGCTTAATAATGTGTAGGAAAAAGAAATATCTCCATAGGAAAATAAAAAACCTACACTAACACCCTCCTTAAGAATAGCTTAGGTGGGGAAAAAGATATGGGTCCCAGTAGATGAAGCCTAATGAGGTACCCATGTACAAAGAATTTCCCCCAAAAGAGAAGAAGCCCTCCAACAAAGGAATAACCCCTGCCAAATAGAGAGAGAAAACACCCCCCAGAGTAGAGAGGGTGAAAGCAAATGACTAAGAAGCCCCTCCTAAAGTAGACACTTGTTGTGTCTTGAAAAAAGCTCGTAAATGAAGGAACATTCTTTCAGTGAAGGGTTGGGTGAAAATTTATGTGATCTATTGTGATGTGTAAATGTACTTGAGATCAATGATGCTTCCATGAATCAGCTTCTGAATATAGTGCATATGTATCTCAATGTATTTTGTCCACTGGTGATGGACTTGATTCTTTGAGATCTATATTGCACTCTAATTATCGCAAAAGATGACTATGGGCTTTATAAATGAAATGCCAAACTTGGTGAGAATATTCTGAAGGTAGATGACCTCAGAGGTGGCATTAACTGCCCCTTGATACTCAGCCTCTATAGATGAATGAGCAATTGCAGATTGCTTTTTGCTCGACCAACAAATTGGACCAAAACTAAGTGAGAAGCATTACCCTAAAGTAGACTTGCGATCCTAAGAATCACTTGCCCAATCTGAATCTGTGTATCCCACCAAGTCAATATCCATGCCCACTACATAGTGAGTGCCCTACCTGTGGGTGCCCTAAACATAGTGGAGAATCCACTTAGCTTCTTTCCAATGCAACTCATGGAGCTCCTACATGAACCAAGAGACCATGCCCATGGCATATGAAATTTTAGGCCTCATGTGAGTTAGATAGATGAGACTCCCAATAAGTTGTTGATATAAAGTGCAATCAACCAAGGGTGAAGAACACTTAACCTCAAGTTTGACCCCTAACACAAATGGATTTGGTACAAGCTTATAGTCATCCATGTGAAATCTGGAGAGCTTATCGAGTGCATACTTGGGTTGTGCAATGAAGATACCTAAAGATGACTAAGTATTATCAATCCCTAAGAGGTAGTGCAGAAGGCCCAAGTTTGACATCAGAAATCAATCACATATAATTTTCACTTCCTTGTAGTGGATGAATGACTCCCTATGATCAACAAGTCATCAACATAAAGAACTAGAAATGAGAGAATATCATCCTACTATAGAATTTATACATTCAGATTATAATGGCATTGAGTGAGCCAAACTGACACATGGAAAGAGTCCATCTTGGCATACCAGGCCCTAGGAGCCTGTTTGAGGCCATAGAGAGACTTCTGAAGTCAGAAAACTAGTGAAGGATCCTAAATGAACCTCTGTGGCTCCTCCATGTAGATTTCCTCATGAAGGTCACCATGAAGAAAATCACTCTTTCCATCCATCTAATGAACTTCCCAACGATGGGTTGTAGGTATAGCAAGGACAAGTTGGATGGAATTCATTTTCTCTACTAGCACAAAAGTCTCAAAGTAGTCAATCCCAGGCACATGGGAGAATCCTTTGGTGACCAAGCAAGCCTTATGCTTGTCAACCAACCCATTTACTACAAATTTTGTTCGATAGATCCACTTTCATCAAACAAGTTTCCTTCCCTTAGGAAGAGGGACTAATTCCCATGTATGATTTCTTTCCAAGGAACTGAACTCTTCTTGCATAGTAGCATCCCACTCAGGGATACCAGAAGCCTCACAAAAGGTCTGTGGATTAGAGGCCGTGGCAACAAAAAGATGTGGAGCTTGCTGAAATTGTGATCTTGTTCTTCTAGCATTTGTAGGACCACCAATCCTATCACCTGTTGACTGTAATGTCTAATGAGGCCAAAGAGACCATGTGGTAGGAGAATCTGGAGGAGAATCATCAAAATCTTTGAATTATGACTAGGAGGAGAGGGTGGATCATCATCATCGCTATCACCATCTGAAGTGGAGGAAGAAGACTCCTCATCATGATTAGGAGGATTAAGATCCTCTGAAGAACTATCATCATGCTATAGTGTCTCCAATATGATTGTTGATAGAGAAGTGGTCAGAGAAGAACTGGAAGCATCCTCCTCAAAACAAACACTCCTCTCGATGAACAACTCATGAGTTATAGGGTGAAGAAGTTTGTAGCCCTTGACATCGTCTAGGTATCCAACAAATATGCAAGGCTTGCTCTACGGATCCATAGCCTTTCATTTCTTTGCTAGAATGTGGGCCCATGTGCAGAAGAACCAAACACCCAAAAGTGCTTAATTGTGGGTTTTCGACCAGTCCAAGCTTGGAAAGGAGTTACCCCTTTCACATCTTTGTGAGGAATGTGATTCTGGATGTAACACACACAATTGATGGCCTCTGCCCAGCACTAAGGTGCCATAGACGTGACATTTTGACAAATAGTTTGTTGTTCTTGTTATCACAAAAAATAAGCATTCAAATAATGTAATCTACTATTACAAACCTAACATAGACACCAAGATATTTCACTAATAGAGATGCAATGTTTCTAAATCAGACATCAAATAGATATTAAAATATTTAGCAAAAACACCTATTATTTAGTCGTCAAATTAAATATTTTTATCTTCTTATTTATTTTTCTAAAATAATATAATACACTTATCAAAGAATAAATATCCCACAATTATTTGTTAACCTAAATTTATTTGTATTTATTTATATATATTTGATTAGAAATTACACTTCAAGTTTCCTTTTACAACTATATTATATCTTTCTAACATCATTTATATAGATGTATTTTGTATGGATTGATAAAAGTCAAGCAATAACGAATCCTCCTCATCCTTTCCCACAATTTAAATAAAGTTTTCCAATGTTTATATCGACAACCCTTCTACATACGCAAGTCACTATTATTAATGTATGAGAAGTTTCCGTGCCGTTTCGATGCGATAACTTAGAAACAGAGATTAAACATCTTTTACCAGTTATTTTATAATGTTCATCACAAATTTGATAAATTCAACCCACTCCATACGTCTTGTGTATCCATTTGCAGGGTATTTGGCATTTCCATTTCTGGATCTTTCCATTCATGGGGGGTTCTTCATCCTCTTATCAAAAAAATGTGGAATATAGTGGTTCTAGGGGATATAAAAATATACACAGACGCATAGAACCCTCTGCATCTCCTAGACAGTTTGATGTATTCATTAACCACCGAGGGCCCGATGTGAAAGACACTCTGGCTCTTCAGCTTTACATTTCTCTTGAGAAAATGGGATGTCGGGCATTTCTAGATTCTCAAGAAATCAAAATGGGAGATTCAATCCCTCCAACAATAGAGGATGCAATTGACTCGGCTTCAGTGCAAATTGCCATCTTTTCACCAAGATATGCCCAATCCAGATCATGTTTAGACGAGCTGCTTCTTATGTTACAACAAACTAAGGCCCTGTTTATTCCTGTGTTTTATGAGGTGCAACCATGGGAACTCCGCTTCATAGAAAATGGGGTGTATGCAAATGCATTTGCTGAATATGTAGAGAAGGGAAGATACATTGATAAGCTTCAGGACTAGAAAAAAGCCCTCAACATTGCTTCAAATTTCAAAGGCTACGAATTTAACAAACAAAAGGGGTAAGACTTGTTCTCGTCAATTTTTTTTAAAGATCTGTTGTCTCCAAAAGAACTGATTGATTGTCTAGAACAAACTCTTTTCTATGAAATCTTATTTCCCTCTGCAACTTTTTAGAGATCAAGACAAGCTATGTAAAGATTTAGTGTTCAAAGTCCTGAAAGCTATAGAAAAGACCAAACCTTTACCAGTTGCTAAAAGTCCAGTGGGACTCAACGCATTGGTTAAAGATTTTGAGACACAATGCTTAGAGAAGGAGGAGAAAGACAAAATCATTAGTATCTTTGGTATGGGAGGGTTGGGGAAAACTACTCTGGCAAAAGAAGTATTCAACAGGAAGCGATCACAATACAGTGGATCCTGTTTTCTGTTCGACGTGAGAGAGGTATATGCTAAGAACGATTTGTCTTCTTTGCAAATTAAACTTCTCAAAGATCTTTTTGAAGAAAGTCATCCTGGATTTCAGAACACAGATGAAGGATATAGTATTCTTGCTTCTCGTCTCAGCTATTGCCCCAAAAGAGGAGGTTTCCTAAACTTCTTTGTTGTTGTAGATGATATCAACAGAGTGGAGCAATTAGATACCCTGTTGCCAATAGATAGACTGAATCATTCCAGTAGTTTGGTAATTGTTACAACCAGGGATGAAAACATGTTAGTGCGCGCCGGAATTAGTCGTCGTTATAAGATGAAAGAGATGAATCTCCATCATAGCAAAGAACTCTTCTGTCGACACGCCTTTCGCAAACCAGATCCAACCCCCGGGTATGAAGATTTGGTTCATAGTTTTGTACAAACATGTGGAGGTTTGCCCCTCTCTCTGCAAGTGCTAGGCAGACATTTATTTGGTTCTGATAAGATATACTGGCAGCTACAGCTAGAAAAAGTTTGTAAAATATTGCCTGATGACATAAAGTAGAGACTCAAAATAAGCTTTGACGTGCTAGATCGTGAGGAGAAATAGATATTTATGGATATTGCATGTTTCTTTATAGGCAGGGAGAAGAGGATGGCTGTAAGAATATGGAGGGATGTGGATGGAGTGCTAAGCATGGACTCAGGAGATTAAAAGACAAATGTCTTGTCGAAGAAGAAATTCTTCCAAATAGGAGGGATGTGGAAGAACATGTTTTGAGAATGCATGACCACATCTGCGACCTCGGAAGAGAAATGGCAAATGAACTGACCAGTCCTCGTCGCCTGTGGCGGCCCCAAGATCTTAAATCTCTGGTGTGCATTTACTAAGTCATATCTAGATATGTACAATTCTTTATTTCACCGTTGATTGAAGGTTGATTTTTGTTTTTTCCTAAACTGCAATAGAATTTTAACACTCACTTTTGACTGCAGAGTACGGCTAGACTAAATGACTATAAATTCTAAAACGAAAAATAGAACCAAAAAAAGAATAACAAGAACAAAAATGAATGCTTAGCAAGAAGACAATGTAAAACAGCATACACAGTGGAACAACAAGATTTTAAGGTGGTTCACCATATCAGGCTACATCCACAATGAAGGGCAATCCTTTTATTAGATCAAATACATCACGCTGTGTATCATACATCTCTCTCTGTATATGACTCTCGTATAAGAAAAATAGCAGCCAAGAAGTCTGAAAGACTCTTGCATTAAAAACACCTTACCAACCATCTGCCTTTTTGCCTCTGAAATCAGCGACCCAGATGAGTGAACTGTTACAAGCCAAGATTGGCTCTCTACAAAAAAGGGCGGTTACAAAGAATAAAATGAGTCAGGAAGGTAACGCCGTTACTATTGGGCTTCACTTAGTCCACGTGCCCAACAATCTCCCACTTGAATACCAATGGGAACGGCAATGAAGCTGCTCTGAAAGAGATCCCCTTCGTGAAATTCAGTGTCACAGAGGAACAAGACCAAGAGAAGATCTATAGAACTCAAACTTCTCTCGAGGAATAACCTTTGTTAATGCATCCATTGGATTTACTTTTGTGTCAATCTTTGTGACCTGCAACTTGCCTTCGTCAATAAGATGGCGGATAAAATGGTATCGCAGATCAATATGCTTTGTTCGACTGTGGAAAGCTGAATTTCTTGATAAGTGTATAGCACTTTGGCTATCACAAAATAATGAAAATACTAATTTTGGACAGCCTAGTTTGGTCAACAAACGCTCAAGCCATATCATTTCTTTGGCTCCTTCCAAGAGCGCTATGTATTCAGCTTCTGTTGATGACAGAGGTACAGTTTGTTGCAACCAAGAGACCCAAGTAATGGCTGCCCCAGCAAATGTGAAGACATAACTAGTGGTAGACCGGCATTTGTCTAAATCTTTGGCCATATCTGAATCTACATAACCACGAAGCTGAAAGTCAATACCTCCAAAACATAAACAGAAATGTGAAGTACCTTTTAAGTACCGTAGAATCCACTGAACTGCCTGCCAGTGTAGTTTTTCTAGATTACTCATGAATCTGCTCACAACAACAACTGCTTGTGCTATGTCCAGACGAGTACACACCATTGCATACATGATACTACCAACTGCAGATGTCTATGGAACAGACCTCATATGTTCTTCTTCTTCCTGATGTTTCGAACACATAGTTGAAGATAGGCGGAAATGATCAGCCAAAGGTGTAGATACCAGTTTAGCATGAGACAGATTAAATCTGTCCAACACTTTGGCAATGTAGCTTGCTTGGGACAACCTGAGTTCTTTTTTATTTCTGTTTCTGAATATGTACATCCCAAGTATTCTTTTGGCTGGTCCTAGATCTTTCATGGCAAAACGAAGAGCCAACTGTTGCTTCAGCTAAGCAATAATCTGAACACTAGTACCAGCTACTAACATATCATCAACATAGAGCAAAAGTATGACAAACTCACTAGTATTGAGCCTCTTGTGGTAAACACAAGGATCTGATTCACACTGAATAAAGTTGTTATCAGTCATGAAGCGGTCAAATTTTAAATACCATTGTCTTGGAGCTTGTTTCAGCCCATACAAACTCTGCTTCAACTTGCAAAATAAGTGCTCCTTACCTGGTTGAGCAAAGCCTTCAGGCTGCTCCATGTATAAATCCTCATCAATGTCTCTGTGTAAAAATGTTGTTTTCACATCGAGATGCTTAAGTTCTAAATCCCAAATGGCTACCAAACCCAACACAGCACAGATTGTGTCCATTCTGACAACTGGAGAAAAAATTTCAAAAAAATCAATACCTTTTTGTTGGTCAAATCCCTTGGCGACTAATCTGGCCCTGTATCTTTTACTTCCTCCGTCTTCGTCTTTCAAACGATAAATCCATTTGTTCTTAAGAGGCTTTCGATTTGGCAGAATAGGAACCAAATCCCAGGTGTGATTAACTCTCAACGACTCCATTTCTTCGTTCATGGCTGCCATCTAATTGTGTGCATTTTCATGCTTGCAGGCTTGTTTATAAGTTGCCGGCTCTGCATAATTAGAGAGTAATAACTCGTAGTCATCAAATTTTGTAGGTCTCCTCTTCTCACGGGTAGACCTCCTCAATGTCGGGCCTTGCTCTGGTTGTATGTTTGAATCTAGATTTAGTCTCTGGAGTAAGTGATGAACATCATCAACCTCTGATTGTAGAGGAATCTGTGGCAAGCTCCCCTGTCTCTGCATACTGCTGGGTGCACTTAGAGTGCCCTGTCCTGTAGCTGGCACTGATTTCTTATCAGTTTGAAAGATATTGGTATTCATATTTATTGACATCTCTTCCTGAGGCAACGTGATGTGTAGTTGCTGTGAAGAACTTTGCAATGACTGCGTATGACTTGCTAGAGGCTATGAAATGCATTCTGAAGGCAGCGTTGAACAGGAAGAGGACTGCATAGGAGTTAGAAAGGGTAGCGAATGGTGTTTTGGTAGCGTATATTTGTTAGAAGGCTCCAAAAACTGTTGTGAAGGTAGCAAAGGCTACGTTGAGCAATCAATAGGTGGCATTGACCAAATTGATAGCTACGTTGGCTGTTTAGTAAACAGTGGTTCAACTAATGAAGGCAGCGGATGGTCATTGGAGGGCAGGGAGCTGCTAAGGGAAGGCAACGTATTACTTAAAGATGACCCTTCTTATGAGATAGAGGTTGTGTAGCAACAATACAGGGTAAACCAATTGGGGATTGGGTGGGAATTGTGCATCCAACGGAGGGCATAGCAGTTGAAGTAATAGGAGCTCCTGAGATATAAGAATATATAGAGGTAATAATTGGTTGAGAGAAAGAGATGGTAGGTTGCTTGGCCTTACCATTATCAAACAAATCCACATCAATATATTCTATCGGAGATGAGTTGCACGGTTGTAAACCTGGAAAATCCTTCTCGTTAAACATAGCATCGCGACTACGGATTATAGTCTTTGCAACAGGATCCCAAAGATGAAAACCAAACTGATCTTCACCATAGCCAAGAAAAACACATCTTTTTGACTTGAAATCTAACTTATTTCTCTACTCTTTTGGAATGTGAACAAAAGCAGCACAGCCAAACACTTGCAAATGCTGATAGGAAATTCACTTTCCAAGCCATGTCTCCTTAGGTATGTCAAAATCCAGCCTAGACGAAGGAGCTCGATTGATTAAATACACAGTAGTATTACATGCCTCTGCCCAAAACTCTTTGCCCAATCCAGCATTGGAGAGCATACATCTAGCTCTCTCAAGTATCGTGCGATTTAGCCTCTCAGCTGCACCGTTTTCTTGAGGTGTATAAGGGACGGTCTTGATCCATCGAATACCATGGTCTGCACAAAAAGAATCAAACTCCGATGAGCAATATTCTCCACCATTGTCTGTTAGTAGGCATTTAATTTTATGCCCAATCTAGTTTTCAAATGAAGCTTTAAAAATCTTAAATTTTAAAAAAACTTCAGATTTTCTGTTCAACATATAAATCTAGATTTTTTGAGTGCAATCATCTAGAAAGGTTACCAAATAATTTTCTCCACCGAAAGAAGTTACCTGAGTTGGACCGAATACATCGGAATGAACAAGTTCCAACGGAGTAGTTTTCTTGTCATGCCCCGTTCTCACGAAATTGGTCTAGCACTATTTGCCATAAAGGCAATGTTCACAGAATTGTAAATCGATGGAGTTGAGGCCTGGAAGCTGATTGCGCTGAAGCATAACTTGAAGACCTTTTTAGCTCATATGACCGAGCCTTTTGTGTCATATTTCAGACCCACTGTCCATGGCCGGCAAGGTAGCTCCCACTTCACCAAAATAGTCCAGAATGTAGAGATTACCTTGTTTCTTTCCTCTTTCCATTACTAAAAGTCCCTTTGTAATTTTCCATGAATTAAGAGAAAATTTAACATTGCATCCATTGCCTATAAGCTGACTGACATAAATTAAATTTCTTTTTAACATAGGTACATATCTAACATCCGTCAAAGTTAGTTTGTGTCCATTTTTCTAATTCAATATTATATCTCCTTTTCCTAAGATGTCACATTCTTTATTGTCACCAAGAAACACCTTACCGAATGTGCCTTCTTGAAAATTTGTGAAAGCTTGACGGCATGAAGTGGCATGAAATGAGGCACCGAAATCAAGGACCCACGAATCTGCATTTGTATCACTTGCTGATAAGACCAAAACACCATCACTTGCAATGTTTGCTTGATTATTTGTGCTCATGTTGCCTTGAGCTTTCTTATAGTTCCAGCAATTTTTCTTATTGTGTCTGGGTTTTCCACAAAACCAACACGAACCGGTTCTACCCCAAGACTTTGATCATGGACTAGATTGTGACCTTCTTCAGTTGTTGTATCTACCTCTATCATGGTTTCTTCCCCTATTGTTTATACTTACAGCTATTAGAGCATCACTAGATGAGGGTTCCTAATGTTTCCTTCTCATGTCTTCGCTGAGAAGAGTAGCTGTAACTTCATCAAAAACCATTGTAGTCTTGGCTGCTACAGAAGTGCTCACAGCCATGACAACACCTTCCCAACTCTTTGGTAAGGAACACAACAGCAAAATTGCTTTAATCTCATAATCTAACTTGATACTCACCGAAGCTAATTGAGAGACTAAGGTGTTAAATTCATTTAGATGATTGGACATAACCCCACCTCTCATTTTCAGGTTATATAATTTCTTCATAATAAATATTTGACACCGAAACAATCACATACATGTTGGAGAGCTTGTCCCAAAGCTCTTTCATAGTACTCTCATTTGAGACATTAAATAATACATTGCTGGACAATGAGAGAAATATAGTTGCCTTCGCTTTCGAATCCAATTTTTCCCAGTTTTCATCCTTCATAGTACCTTGTCCTTTGGCTTTCCCCTGTAAGGCGAGAGATAAGTCCTGTTTGATGAGAAGAGACTCCATATGCACTTTCCAAAGACTAAAGTTTTGGCCTATGAATTTCTCTATTTTCCATTTCTCAGAGTCATCCATTTTCTTGATTGCTGTACAGGTTCTCAAACAACTTCACAAGCTATTTCCTGGACCGAGCTACACACAGAGGTCTGATACCAATTGTAAATTCTAAAACGAAAAATAGAACCAGAAAAAGAATAGCAAGAAGAAAAATGAATGCTCAGCAAGAAGACAATGTAAAATAGCATACACAGTGGAACAACAAGATTTTAACGTGGTTCACCATATCAGGCTACATCCACAACGAAGGGCAATCCTTTTATTAGATCAAATACATCACGCTGTGTATCATACATCTCTCTCTGTATATGACTCTCGTATAAGAAAAACAGCAGCCAAGAAGTCTGAAAGACTCTTGCATTAAAAATGCCTTACCAACCGTCTGCCTTTTTGCCTCTGAAATCAGTGACCTAGATGAGTGAATTGTTACAAGCCAAGATTGGCTCTCTACAGAAAACGGCGGTTACAAAGAATAAAATGAGTCAGGAAGGTAACACCGTTACTGTTGGGCTTCACTTAGTCCACGTGCCCAACAATGACATCCTCAGCCAAACCAGCAGCCATAGTTTCAGGTGTCTTTGTCGGATAAAGGAGGGCACGCATCAACATACATACTTTATAGGGAATTCAGATGATTATGATTGTTAGCTCAAATACTCCTATACAACATTGGAGTATTTAAGAATTTTTAAGGGACACAGGGTTCCCGTGAGTCTGGAAAAGGTGAAGATCTCTTATTTGTAGATTACCAATGCATTTTGGAATTTGTAGATTCATAACGATTGTTATTCATTTAAAAATAACTGTTTCAAGGAAATTATCTGTGAATAATAGGTTCCCTTGCAGCTGAAAGAACTGAGGCTTAGCAGTACGTAGGTAAATTCAGAATGGTTAGGAAGGTTAAGTCAATTGGAAGATCTAGTCATAGAAGACAGTCCAAAAGTTATAGGGGCTGACATTTTGATCTCCAATGAAAACCTCACCAAACTTAAAAGTTTGATTTTGAGGAGTTCGTCCCTAGTAGGCGGATTGTTTCCTACTTCGATTAGCTTGAAAAACATTGAAATAATGAAGCTTATCGATGTAAAAAGTTTAACAAATGTCACTATTATCACAACCCTTTGTCCCGCACTTCTATCTCTCCACCTTGAAAACCCGGGGAACCTAAGTGCAGTAAATTTAATATTGGGAACATATCTTGATGTCTGTAAGTTGGAGAGTATTATCTTAAATGGATGCTGGAAGCTGGGAAGTAAAAAGGTGTCGAATTGCTGAAAAATTTGAAATATCTGCATCTTTCAGCACCAAATAGAACTACTGGGGATTGTATTAATAAGTTAAAGGTACTGCAGAAACAATTATTTCTCTCACATTTAGTTTATTTTTTATTTTTCACTTTATCCTCACGACTAGTAAATGTGATTTAACTACTTCAAAAGTAGTGGTCTATCAAATATTACATTCTTTAAATTTCCTCTTAATTTGGTCTTTTAACAAACAAGAGACTAATTTGTTTTTTGTTGTTTTTATTAAATGCAGAAGGTACCATCAGAGATTTTATATCTAATTGGGAGAGCAATCTCGAGTCAAAGTTCAATCCAAATTTCTTCTCTGGCCTAATTGAAGCTGAGGCAGTCAGTGAGAGTTTCAGATGACCCGTGGCTTCCCTAGATAGACCACAATGTGCTATCATCCAATGCATTGTGTTTGAAAGCCCATGCAAATGGCAAATTGAAACTTGTTTTGCACCTTATATAGAGACCTATATCTCAGCAGGAAAATGGATAGCTACAATTGTCATTGGACCAAATGTAGAGATATTTGAATCACCTAAAGAAATAGCAAAAGGATGTGTTGAGACAAAGGCAAAAATTACAAAGGTATATACAGTAACGGTGAAAGAAGGAGAAGAAGAGAAAATTCTACGCCTAGTCAAAAGAATTACTTGTATATTATATATGTAAGGATATACTTTGAAATTAAGGTTGTATTCCAAGTAAATTTGCTTCTTGTTATCAGGGTTTCTCATGTAGGATACTATAGCAACCAACCCTTTTGATAGCTTCATTACTTCTCATCCTTTTAAGCATCAATGTTAGGATTTTTTAGAACTTCCAATTACCTATTCTTCTGACTTTCAAAATTTTTGACATTGTTCAAGAGGACAAAAGCGTATAATTCGTACCTTCTCTCGTTAGTTTTGTACTCATTTTAGGATTACGTTTGGAGATCTATCAATTTAGTATTTAATTTAACTTATTTATGGCTGGATTTTAATTTGTGGAGCTCATAATTTTCTATTTGGAAAGTTGATTGAGCTTCTTTTCCCTTCAAAATGAATATCTCAAAAAGCTCCACATTGCTAAAATAGCTTATACAAGTTTAATAATTTTCACCATCTAATTCATCCATCTAGGACCTCAAATTTGTATTTAAGTGTTTTTGACAATTTTGCCAATTTAGTAGCTAGAGAGTTTTTTACTTTTATTATTCTTAAGTGGGGGAATAATTACTCTCTAGGGAGTTTTTGGCTTTTATTAGTTTTAGTGGGGAAATAATTACCCCAAAAAGTGGGAGAGAAGAAATTTATTTTAGAAACTATAGACTCTCATGTATTTTTGAAGAATAAGGAAGTGGTCCCATGGAGGGGGGCTTCCTAAATTATCTCACTAGTGTTGCTGAAAATTTTTAGGAGCACTTTAAAACAAATAGTCCCATGAATTTTGTAGTTGCAGGTAGGCATAAAATATTATTTGCAATATTAAATATGCCAACTGATCGCTGCCCCAACAAAGGTAAAAACATAATCAATAGTTGATCTCTGTTTATGCAAATCACCAGCCACATCAAAATCAACAAAACCTTGCAGATGTGCATCTTTCCCTCCAAAGCACAAGACATGATCTAAAGTGTCTTTCAAATACCGTAAATTCCATTTAATAGCTTGCCAATGAGTTTTACCTGGATTGCTCATAAATCTGCTCACTACTCCCACTACATGAGCAATGTCAAGACAAGTGCATACCATGGTGTACATGAGGCTCCCAATAGTAGATGGGTATGGAATTCCTTTCATATATTCTTGGTCTTCTTGTGTCTTGGGACACATTTTGGAGGATAAATAAAAATGATCAGCAAGTAGGGTGCTTACAGCCTTTGCACCACTCATATTAAACCTATCCAAAACCTTATTGATGTATTTTTCTTGTGACAACCTGATCTCTCTTTTCTATCTATCCCAAATCATAGTCATACCAAGAATCCTCTTCACTGCTTCTAAATCCTTCATTACAAACTTGTGAGCTAATTATTGCTTCAAATCACAAACAATACTCATGCTAGTGCCAGTCACTAGCATATCATCAACATACAATAGCAATAAAACAAACTCACCATTGTCCAACACCTTGTAATAGACACATAGATCAAATTCACAACTGGTGAAGTGTTGCTTAGCCATGATTGAATCAAACTTGAGGTACCACTGCCTTGGGGCTTGTTTAAGCCCATACAAAATTCTCCTCAATCTACAATACAAATTCTCTTGTCCTTCTTTCACAAAACCTTTAGGTTGTTGCATATATAATTCCTCATCTATGTCGCCATGGAGAAATGTAGTTTTAACATCAAGTTGTTCTAACTAGAGGTCATACACCACTGCCAAACCCAAAATTGCTCAAATGGTGGTCATCTTCATGTTTGGTGAGAAAATTTCATTAAAGTCTATCCTCTTTTGCTGATCATACCCCTTCACCACCAATCTAGCCCGATATCATTTCTTGCCTCCCTCTTCTTCTTTCAATTTGTACACCCATCAATTTTTTAGTGCTCTTCAATTGGGTGGAAGAATCCCATGTGTGATTGGCTAGTAATGAATCTATTTCTTCCTTTATTGCATCCATCCATTTCTCACTGTTTATGTCTTTGCAGGCATCTTTGAAGGTAGCTGGCTCTACTAGATCAAAAATTAATAGACGATGGATGAAATCATCAAATTTTGTAGGAGGTTTTCTCTCCTTGGTAGACCTCCTCGACTAAGGAGCTTGTTCCTACAAATTACATTGTTCCTGTGAAATACTTGGTTCATGACTTTGGTGTTGATCACTATTTCCCTGTCCTTCATAATGAGTGGGAGTCTTAGAATGAGGCAACTTATATAGGGACTACAGTAGGGATATAAAATTTGGTTGTATTGAGTTTGAAAATATTTGTGTGCCCATTTGTAATAGGTTGCATAGGATGTAAAGGGGAAGACTGCGTTGAATAGTAGAGGGGTTGTGTTGAATTAGTCACACGTTGTGTGGGGATCAATGAAGGTTGCGTTGAACTCTTTACAAGCTACGTGGGATTATTCAAAGCCTCCGTAGAGTCTCTCAATGGCTACATTGAATTCTAATTATACTGTGTTGGATTAAAAGGAGGTTGCATATTAAATTTTGAAGGCAATATTGAAGTTGTAGTGGGCTATGGGATAGACTATGTAGGAATTAAGGAGGGCATTGTAGGCATATTAACAAAATTAGGTGGCTGATAATGACCATTAAGTTGCATTGAAATTGGAGAGGGAAGCACTGAAGTTGTAATAGGCTGCATAGAGCATGAAGTAGGTGGAGAGGAGAATGAATTTTGAGGAAGAGAAAACATATCACTGCCACTTCTAATGTCATCAACTGGTACATATTATTTTGCTTTTGTGCCCTATGTTTATAGGCCTAAAAACATTTTTCATTAAATATCACATCTCAACTATGGACTATCTGTTTGGCAGCTAGATCCCACACCCGATAGCCATACTGCTCTTCTCCATAGCCAATGAAAATACATTTTTTTGATTTGGCATCCAATTTTATTCTCTTTTCCTTGGGAATGTGAGCATAAGCCTTACAGCCAAAGTCTCGTAAATGATTGTAAGAAATCATTCTTCCAAACCATTTCTCCTCTAGATTGTCAAAATCCAATCAAGATAAAGGGACTTGACTGATCAAATACGCCATTGTACTTACTACATCTACCCAAAATTTCTTGCCCAAACCTACATTAGAGAGCATACTCTAAGCTCTCTCCAAGATTGTTCGATTCAACCTCTCAGCTACACCATTTTCTTAAGGGTTGAATGGAACAACCTTAATATGATGGATGCCATTATTTGCACAAAAATTGTCAAACTCCAAAGAGAAAAACCCGCCACCATTATCTGTTTTCAAGCACTTTATTTTCTTCTCGGTTTGGTTTACAACAATAGCTTTGAAAACTTTAAATTTGCTAAATACTTCTAATTTTCTATTTAGCATATAAACCTGAACTTTGCGAACTATGCAATCATCAAGAAAAGTAACAAAGTAATTTTCCCCTCCAATAGAGGTTACCACCATTGGACCAAACATGTTTGAGTGCACAAGATCCAAAGGCCTTATATTCTTGTCATGTTCAGTTTTAGAAAAGTTGGTCTATCATTGTTTGCAATAGATACAGTGCTCACACAACCCTAAATCAGTAGATTGCAAACCTAGAAGTTGATCCCTTTTGAGAAAAATTTCAAGTCCTTGCTTTCTCATATGCCCTAGCCTCTTGTGCCAAAGTTCTATCTTGTTGTCCACAATTGCCATCATAGCTCCCACTTCATTGTGGCACTCAAACATATACAAAGTACCCAAATTGCTACCTCTTGCAATTACTAGGGCTCCTTTGGCCACCTTCCAAGTATTTGAAGAAAAGGTGTTGCTACATCCTTGAGCATCAAGCTGCCCCATAGAAATCAAATTCCTCTTAAGCTTAGGAACATGTATCACATCTTGCAATAGCTACTTGTTTCCATTCTTTAATCTCAACATCACATCACCTTTGCCAATGATATCATATGGTTCATTGTCAACAAGATAGACTCTCCCAAGTTTACTTTCTTGATAGATTTGAAAAACTTCCCAGGATGAGGTTGCATGAAAAGAAGCATCGAAGTCTAATACCCATGAATCAACTGTAGTTTCACTTGTTGACAACACTAACGTCTCTCCATCCTCTTCATATGTAGTTTTAACCTCATTGTCTTTTAGCTGATTTTGTGCCTTCTTATATGACCAACAGTTCTTCTTAATGTGTCCTTTTCCACAAAACTAGCAACCTTCATTTCTTCCTCTAGACTTAGATCTCTTTGCAAATTTTGATCTCCTCATATTATTATTTATGCCTCTTTCTTGAGTTCTCCATTTATTACCAAATACCAAAGCATCTCTCGAGGAGTTTCCTTGATTCTTCCTCCTCATGTCTTTGCTAAGAAGAGTGGTAAGCAAATCATCAAATTTCAATATGCTTTTGTCGGACACCGAATTGTTGATTTCCATCACTACTCCGTCTCAATTGTCTAGTAGAGAGCACAACAATAAGATGGCTTTGATTTCATCATCCAACTTGATGTTCATAGATATCAATTGGTTGATTAATGTATTGAATTCATTTAGGTGATTTGTCATGTTGCCTCTTTCCTTCATCTTTAAATTATACAATTTTTTCATGAGGAAAACCTTGTTAAGGTCTCCCTTTATTACCAAATACCAAAACATCTCCTGAGGAGATTCCTTGATTCTTCCTCCTCATGTCTTCACTATGAAGAGTGGCAAGCAAATCATCAAATTTCAATATGCTTTTGTCAGACACTGAATTGTTGATTGCCATCAATACTCCTTCTCAACTATTTTATAGAGAGTTCAACAATAAGATGGCTTTGATTTCATCATCCAACTTGATGTTCACAGAAATCAATTGGTTGATTAATGTATCAAATTCATTTAGGTGTTTTGTCATGTTGCCTCTTTCCTTCATCTTTAAATTATACAATTTCTTCATGAGGAAAACCTTGTTTGAAGCTAAAATCAACTCATACATATCAGACAACTTGTCCCACAATATTTTCATAGTCTTTTCCTCTACAACATTAAATAATACATTACTAGATAGAGAAAGGATAATTGTTGCTCTTGCCTTCTTATCTATTCTCTCCCACTCCTCGTTAGCTATCATAGTTGGCTTCTTGGATTTGTCTTCCAACGTGATTGATAGATCTCTTTTAATTAGCAATGATTCCATCTACATATTGCACATTGCAAAATTTTGTCCTAAGAATTTTTCAATTCTCTATTTATCTGCTTCTTCCATCTTTCCATAATTTATTCACAAATTCCCAATCAGCTCTTTCACTAAGCTCTAATACCAATTATTGATTTTAAAGTGCAGATAAACAATTAACAGTTGTAGAATTAAAGATGCAAGAGAAAAAAAATTAAGAACATATAACACCAAGTTTACATGGTTCACCAATTTGGCTACATCAATGGGAAGCAAAGGGAATCCCTTTTATTATCTTTGTTATTCTACAGTACATCTCAATAGAAACATATACATCATATTCATTATATTAGCCATATTGGATTAGAAGTCTCCAAAGGAAACTAAAAAGACAAACATTTTCTCAGGAGAGGGAAAGTTTACGTGATTGTTGGACTTCGCATTCCAACAAACTGCTTTCTTTCCACTTTCTATTTCATTTCTTTGCTTGGAATTGTGAAAATGACAAGCCTGCAAACCATGTATTTTAAACCCTTCAGGAATGAACTTACACCTTATATTGTTAGTTATAATTTGAGTTTATCTAGAGAAGGACATTTCTAAATAGTTCAAAATTATCTTATAAGGGATGGTGTACAAGCAACCAAACCTATAGGAATGAAATTAGAAACTCTCATGAAAGAATACCCCCTTATATAATTTAAGTATCTCAAATACTTTACTTAACTACATAAAATAGTTAAAATAATTCTTGCATATAATAATGTTCAAGAATCTTAAACTCATGGGGTACCATCACAAGATTTGAGAAATGAAACTACACTTTGTATTGCACAACTTATGTGAGATCCTTATAATTATAGCCCTTATAGATGGCTAAGAAATCACTTGTACATGGTCACGAATGCCCACTAAAATACTCAAGGAAAATATACTTCAATCTTGAAGGAATAAATATAATTTATGTTGAACTCTTATTTGAGCCTCCTCATTGCACACCAAAATGACTCTTATATGTACTATGTTGCATGATACACATGCACCCCAAATTCTATTGAATACACATGAATCTCTCAAGAATAAATCCACACCTTATATAGATTTTGTAATGCATTAATAGAGAACACTCATTGCCACAATAAAGTTTGAAATGGGAAAGTTGTGTAGGGAGAAAAATTAATTCATTTTTTAATGTTATTTTAATGTTTCTTTTACTTAATTTTTTCCAAAAGCAGTTGTATTTTAATTTTTTTGTAGGTTCTCATTTGAATTTTTCTTAGTGGATTTATAACTTTTGATTGACAAAAATAGAGAAAAAAACAAGGTCCAATGAAATGACAATGGTATGTTAGTATATATTACTTGTCCACCTCAGATAGTTACAATTTGTGAGTGATTAATTCACAATTACTCCTACCCTGTGTGAAAATGGGATCTTTTGAATAGGGTATGGACATCTAGAAAAGCATAAATGATACAAGAATTTTATCAAATATTTTATTTGTCGTTGGAGTGGTTGACATGAATAGAAATGTAGAAGCATGTAGAAGGAAAGATAGTTTTGATTGGTAGTTTTTAAAACTATACAAAAGATTACCAAATGACCTTTTAGATTTCTTTGTGTACTCCCAACCTATGCCAAAGTGGGAGATTTCAAATAGGGTATGAACATCCATCAAAGAATAAAAGATTGAGGAACTTCATCAACATAAATGCAAAATTTAGGAGGGTAAAAGTTCAAAGTTGTGTCACACTTTGGGCCAACTTATCAGCATAAATGAATTTAAATATTTCTAACTTAAATTTAATTTTCGTTAAACTTATATTCTATTTGGATTCATTCTAGATAAATTAGATCTAGGCCACAACTTTTCCAATTGGAACCATCCACTAAGAACATATGTAGCATCACTTTTGGGCTCATTTACCAATAAAATGAAATTATTCAAAAAACTTGATGTTCTCACAACTCCTACTCGTGCAAATAATCATTTTAAAAGAATCTAAAAATACCCTTTTATAGATCTATAAGTCTACTTTACAAAAATATAATGTTTGAAATATTTCAATTAGTGTTTGTATTTTATTTTTTATTTCTACTAAAAGTATGTCATTAGCACCAAAATATGGTGTTGATTGTCTTCTCAAGAAAAAATGATAAATTTTATTAAAAAAATTTAAATAAATATGATGCACTAGAGGAGAAATTCCTTGTCAAGATGACATAATTTTTTTCCTATTTTGGATAAGTAATCAAGACAAAAGTTGATGTCCCATTGAAACAGTTGCGTTCTCACTACATGCAACTTCCAAGATTTATTTAAAAATATATATTTATCAAATTGGAGAAAAAAATAATCCATACACTAAAGTTTTGAGTTGTGTATACACAAAAAAATATAGAAGGAAAATAAATGAAATTTATTATATAAAGTATGACATCCCATTCAACCTTATTTTTCAGTGAACTAAAATATAGTGTCAATTTTATAAAATATTACATTTAAATAATTTTTTAAATAATTTTAAAAAATACAAACATAAAATACACTAAAAAATCTACATTTTATTAGTTTAAACCATTTTAAAATTCAAAACATATACATCACTTTGTAGTGATTCAAATTAAAAAGTTAGATCAGCGTTGGTTGTTTCCTTTATAAAAGTGTGACATAGCTTTGAACTTTCACCCAGAAGCATGTAGAAGACATGAATGATATTAATTTTTAGTTTCTAAAGACTATATGAGACCTTATAAAATGGCCATTTCAATTTCTTTGTGTTTAATTTTTTGTGTGTTCTTATGCTTGGAAATAGTTTTAGGTGTGCTTGGTTTGGGGCAACATTTAGGAGCTTTCCACGATAGGGTTTTGCTGAAATTTCTAGATATCTATATGCTTTACGTATATAATTTTTAAGTTGATTTGGTGGATAAATAGTTGGTCTATTGGAGTATTAGAAAATGTAGAAACATGTTGAACATAGGAAGGAGTTGTTAGGGGGTGTTACATGTGTTTGTGTGTGTTTTGACAAATCATAGGGTATCTTTGATTAGAGATAATTTGGGTGGTTTTAGCTCATGGTAAATTGTAATTACCATTTGACGGTTTCATGTATTTTATCTCCTATATATTAGGTGCTTGAGATGGAGCTTGTGTGTGAGAGTCTTATAGATGTTGAGTTGCCTCTCGATCTCTAGTTGGTGATACTCCTATGAAATCTTACTTTGCAATTACATTACATAGTCTTGTTGATTTCTAAATAATATATTGGGTGGCTTTTGGAGTGTGGTGTTTTTCTCTCAAAAGGGTTTTCCCCACATAAATCACTGTGGTGTTGTATGATTGTTATTTATGTTTATTTATGTATAACTTCTATAATTGTTGTGAAGATCTAAAGAGTTTTGCATACCTCTCCTCTCAAAATTAGTGTAAGAAGTTGTTATGCTACCTCATCTTCCTTACAAGTCAATCCAAATGGGGTATTTTGCACTTTACTAGTTGATGTAATATATACTTAGGATGTAACAAAGTGTATACATGCAACATTAATAGAAATTGATTACATAAAATTTGAACTACTCTGGATGTTTCTATTAGAGCTAGACCAAAGAAATTACATACCCTAGTATTAGGAGATTGAGAAAAAGAAACTAGATGTTTGGAAGGATTTCTCAGATATTTTTAGTGGAGAATGGATGGATCAAGACAATCTTGAGCTAAATTCACAATGAGTACATTTACCTCGATAAACCCTACCACATAACCAAGAAAGCCATCCAGGAAATAATGAGTTTAAGTGTGACATGAGAGTTTCCTTCCAAAAAGGCCATTAAAAATGACAATGTGACAGAGTTAAGTAGCACAACATAGAATAGAAGGAGCCTAGATGTGACCAAAATCATAAATCTAGTTGTGTGGTATGAAACCATGGGCATCACATATAAGATATACTACACCAATAGAAATGATTAGGCAATAGGCACTCGAATTCATATAGCTTATCAAATGGTCTTGGGCGGAAAAAAATTTAATTTGTCTAAAGTCCTCCGAGAACAACTAATGGAGAACCCCCAAAGGATGAAGAACAACTACTATTAATTCTGGTATGGCACTTTAATCATTTTCCACACATTTTATTTCATGAATGCACTACCTTCATTTTCTAGCGAGGCATGGCAAACAAATCAATTTGTAGTGGCACAAATAAACTACTATGTCCACCTATTGGAGGACACCACTTCATACACCACTGCATATTGGGGGGTTTTCATTTCCTTCAAGAACAGTTGCAGGGAATGTATATCATATGATATTGTCTGGAAATATGCAAATCATATTTTTTTTAGTGGACAAAGACTACACATTGATGGAAGTAGTAGAACCTAGGGTTACATGGATACCTAAGATACCATATGAGATAACCAATGAACTTGTGGAGTCATATGCAACGGCCCTATTGAAGCAACCAAAGAATACATAGCTGGAGAGGTTTGGAACATATACATAATTTATAGACAAATAGAGTAAGAAAATGTAGAAGAGCATGCGGAGAAAAATAATAAAAATTGCACTAAAAATGTGGAATTCCACAAACTGAAGGGTCATCCCATAACAATGGGTCACACTTTTTGGCCAAACTTGACATTGAAATCAACATTTTGAACTAAATCTTCACTTTCTGACACCTATATCCACTAAACCATTAGGAATTTGAAGATGATGTGAACTAGTGATTTGTGAGATTTTATTTGTAGATTCTAAATATATTTTTGGAAAAAAATTGGAGTTAAATTGTAAACTTTTTTGCATCTCCTTTGATAACTAGTTTTTTTATAGTAAACAACATTTTTTTTAAAGTGATGTGTATTCTGTAGCACATAACTTTTTTTCTACAAAGAATAAAATTTTGATTCTTTTGAATTTAGATTGGTAACACCAATATATAGGGCATGCATTTAGTTTCATAATGTTTTGTTGAATATTTTTTTTAATTAAGTTATGAAGTCAAACCAATTATAATTTATACATAGGTGTATTCCATAAAACATAACTTTTTCTATATGTATCAAAATTCAATTTTTTTTTTGTTGAAACAAGGACATCAACACCTAGGGCATAGATTTTGTTAGAATTTTTTTCACTAATTTACTAATTTTTCATGTGTGTAGAACAGAGAACTTGATGTTCGGTGAAAAACCTACATTCACAAAAAATAAAAAATAAATATATTTAAAATTATACTTTTTAGGAAGCTTATAATAAGGACTACATACTTACAAAATATAAATTTTAAATGAATTCATTTGATCCCCCAAAAGGTAAATCAAAGGTGGTTTTTTATCAGCATTTTGATAGGTGTAGAGGAGACTCCATTATAGGTATGGTTTAAAACTACCAGAGTTCTATCCAAGGGGGTTTGAATCTAAGGGGTTTAATCAAACCTGCTTCAATTAAAATCATTTAAATTGAAACTTTAAAGGCTTAAATCATTATATTTTCTAAAAATATGTGATTTCAGCAAAAATCAGGATGTCTGAGAAAGTGTAACCCATTATTGTGGCAACACCCTGAAAGGCCATAGACTGATAAAAAGAAGCAACTACATCTACACCATAGGTGCAGAGGTATGAAAGGCTAAATTTGGGACCTTTAATAGATCAATCAACACTAGAGTAGAGCACACTAGTAGGATTTGCAACAATAACCCCTTTGCAAGCACAAAAAATGGATCCATTAGTTCAGGAGGTTTCAAAGATATTGATACAATTAAGCTCTTAATAGAAAAAGACTAGGCAAAAACAAGGGGTTAAAAGAAATATAATAAAAATGGTAGGCATAGAATTGACTAAGCAGGAGAAAGAGGAAGCATAGCAACCACAAAAAAAGGGTAACAAGATAGATTAAACAAGCAATGATTGAAATAATAGAGGAAGAACAAAAGGAAGACATTATGACCATAAACCTCCTCACAAGTACAATAAATAATAAAGGAATGATGAAACAAACAAAAAAATGTATACACAATTGGGAGTAGAAAATAAAGCCATGATATAGGAGGCAATCATTAGATGCATAAGGGTGGACCTACTAATACTTTAAATAACATAGCAGTCTAAAATTTTCCAAACCCACTAGCCTCTGCAATAATAAAGGAAAGAGAAAAAGTAGTAGAGATGGAGGAAGAAATAAGGAAACAAGTATTGGAGGAAATTGACCCCAACCTCTCTACCATACAAAAAGAGAAACTAGGACAATTAGAGGTGAAAGAGCTCAGATATACGAAAAGGGTAGATACATTAATAGCTTTAACTAAGGAGGTAAAAGGAAAATTTCAACAAGAAATAGTTGTGGTGACACAAAAAGCATATGTTGTAATGGTAGAAGAAGAAAAGAAGGCTCAACAAGAAGAAAGAAAAGAATCTAAATGGACATAGCATGAAACAACATAATCAGAGGGAGAGAGCCCACAACAAGAGCAACCTCTATCTCCAAAGAGGCCAACTTCATCCACCACAACATCTCCCATGCAACACATAAAATATTTCTTGGCACAACAAAAATAGATCCAACCTATGGAAACTCTACAATTACTCCAACTACCAATAAGAGGATCATATGTAGACCTATCTAGTATCTCACCCCTACAAAAATTCCAATTGGGAGATATCTTCCATAGCACAGCAATGGAAGAAATCTTGAAATAGCATGTGGAAAGCACAGAGAAATTGTAGAATGCCATAACTATAATTCATAGTAAAGCACCTCAACTACAGAGGGATACAACACTAGCACTAGGACAACAACTAAAACAGTTACTAGATGGGGTCATAATAGAGATGAACAATCAGGAAACCATAATCATAAATAATGTCCTAGCAAAGGTGGAGAAAAATAGAATGAATGAAGTAAGAAGTAAATGTGCCACAACATATACACAATTGGAAACCCATATTAAGACTTTGTAGAACATAGGAAATGACATCAACACTATGTATCAATTTTGTCTCCAATGGCCTTCACTATGGAGTTCTCTTTAAAACAACATAACCTTTTTTCCTATCACTGGCCTCATCCAACCTCTATCTAATTAGCTTAACCTGCTCTTCCATCTCTGATAGCATCTATGGTCCTATGCACATTTTATCCTCTATTTTATCCCAATTGATAGGTGTTCTACATTCCAGGCCATATAGAGCCTCAAAAGGAGCCATTTTGATAGTAGAGTAATAAGAATTGTTGTAATCAAATTCTACAAGAGGCAAATACTCTTCCTAGTTATATTGTTAGTCCATGTAATACATTCACAACAAGTCATCTAATGCCTAGTTCACCCTCTTAGTTTGACCATTGGTCTTAGGGTGGCAAGCTAAACTAACGTTCAATTGAGTTTCTACTAATGATAACAAGGTTTGCCAAAACCTTGAAGTCATCTACACATCCTTACTAGAGATAATCTTCTTGAGAAATCCATACAATTTAAATATTTCTTGAACAAACCTTCTGACTAGAACTAGAGCTCCATCAATTAAATTTCATAGAATATTTGGTGAGTTCATCCACCAACACTAGAATCATATCATGATGGTTTCTCAATTTTGGAATCCATTGAACAAAATCCATGCTTATGGTCCCTATTGCTTCCACTTATGAACATCATGAGGATATAGTAATCCCACAAGATGAATGTGATTAGCCTTGACCCAGTGACACTCCAAATATCTAGCCACAAAATTGGTGGCATTATTTTTTATACCCTTCCAAAAGTAGAGTGACTTTAGGAATCCCATTAACATAGTCAATCCATGGTGTCCTCAATAAGGAGCACAATGAATTTCCTTCAACACAAAAGTCCTTAAGTAACCCTAATCTGTCACATATATTTTTCCTATGTATATCAACAATTCACTAGGCTCAAAATGGTGTTAGTCATACCTAAAATCTTGAGGGTTTTCTATAAGATCTCTCTTGACTTTCTTATAGAATTTGTCACCTAAAGAGTTTCTTAAGATATGTTCTTCGAAAGTTTTATTAATAGTCACTATTGCTACAATATGTTGTCTTTGACTAAGAGTATCAACTACTACTATTTTCCATTGCTTTAATATAGTTGATGTCAAGTCATAGTCTAAAAGAAACTCTAACCACCACCTTTGGCACTCATTCAAGTTAGGCTGTGTAAAAATAAACTTAAGCCTTTGATTATCATAATTAAGTTCAAAATGTTTTCCCAACAAATAATACCTTCATACCTATAAGGGGTGCATTATTGTTGCAAGTTCTACATCATATAAGGCATAGTTCAACTTGTAATAATAGAGTTTTCTAGACTCATATACCACAACATACCCATACTGCATAAGTACACCCCCTAAACCTTCTCCAAAAGTGTTTGTTACAACCACAAAATAACCCTCTAAATCGTGAACCATTAGAGGAAATTTACATTAAAAAAATGGGCCTCCTAAGAATGACATCATCATAATATTGAGCTATCAAAAATCAACTAAAAGATGACATCAACTGTTACGGTGACATCATCTACAATAAAAATAAAATTATTTATTTTATAAAATTAAACTTTCTAAAATCCTATGAATTAACTCATGATGGTTAATTTAACTCTACATATCCTATTCTATCCCAATCATCTTTCTAAATAATAACGATTCATTTTTCTTTAAGTTCTATTATAGAAATTACTATGTTTTCTAAAAAATACTTTCATTCTTTAAGAAAACAAATCTAGAAAACATTTGAAAAATATTTCAACAAATATTTTTAAAAAATATTCTTTTATTCCTTAATAGCATTAAAAATTATAAAACATATTATAAACATATTAAATATAATAAGTCTAATGTAACTTGATTTAATATATAAAATTTATATAAAATAAAATATTAAGTATAAATCAAAATATCTAAGTTACTTGTACTTTGCCACTATTTATAAATTTTATAAATGTGTTGAAAAAAAATTCTCTTCAAAATTACTCAATGCAGAATGAAAAATTGAAAGATTATTGGAAAAAGAAAAATTAAAAGCTAACAAATATTGATAATAAAAATATTATTGGAGAGATAAAGATAAAAACACAAAAAATAAAAAAGTAAATAAAAAATATTCATGATAAAAATTTATTGGATAAAAAAAGCTAGCAAATTTTATTTATATTTTAGAGAAACAAAACAAAAAAGCTATTGTAAAATATTCTTTTATATATATATATACACGTTCAAAAAAATCAAAAATAAAGTACTATAAGAGTTTGTTTTAAAATTATGAAGTATGGCTTTTTAAATATAACTTTTAGACAAAAGACTTTTTAAATAAAAAATAAATAATCAAAAAAAGAAATAATCTAAAATGAAAAGTGAACTTAAGTTTTTTAATAAATTCTAATAAAAATATATGTTACCACTTTAAAATAACAATGAACTTGAGTTTAAGACTTTTTAAATAAAAAATAAATAATCAAGAAAAGAAACAATTTAAAATCAAAAGTGAACTTGAGTTTTGTAATAAAGTATAATAATTTAAAACTTATGAAACACCCTTTTTATCTCTACCCCAACCATTTTCAAACCCTCGTCTCATTCATATCAATTTATAAATCTCATCATGCACAATTTTGTAATACCATTAGTTTGCAATTACAATGCAATATAAATTGTGATTTTATTTTATATATAAGAATACTATTCTCTTCTTTCTAACATCAATTTACAATCCTCATTGTATGTTTTTGAAGTGTCATGCATACTTGCTAATTACAACATAAATATAATTGTAACTTTTTTACTTCTTCACATATAAATTATAATAGTTCATTTCTAAGTAAAACCAAATAGAGTGAAATCCAATTACATTAAAAAGTATTTGTGAATTTACAAATCTATTAACCATCTCACTAAGCAAAAGCATGTGAAGCAATATTAGAAATATCTAACCATAAATGAGACAATCTACATCCACTTACATAAAACTACATACCTAATATGGCATGTATAATTTAATCTCAAACGATCAAGCTAACATAGGCAAAAGATAGTACAATTAATCCAAACAAAAGAACTATACAACATGGCTAGGGTAGATTGTGAGACCTCCTCTCCCATTTCCTGTTGATCATAAAACATTTACTTGAAGTGCTCCTCACCTTTTATTTTTTCCCCATTCTCCACCTCGTACAACTTTTCATTTCATACATTTACAGGTTCCCTAAAAACAATTCAATGAAACATCCTTGTTATCGTAAAATAGGTCTTTGACAAATATCCCAACAATGTGTATAAGCAATGACCTCCATTGCACTCTATGCATCTAATTTTACAAAGCCAATAGCATGGTCTAGATTGCCAAATACTCACAAAATTAAAAAATAAATAAAACATTGTCCCTTCATGCACATTATTATATTATAGGCCTATTTTTCAGATTGCTTCATTTAGCATCACCAATCATCTCTTCAAGAACATTGTCCCTGTTTAAAATGATGGAAACAGTTTGCATCTATCATAACAATTTCTCTTGCAACAAACTTGGAGATAAATTTTATAGTGTGGCAGTCAGCACATACTTTAAAGTTCTTACAAGTAGTTGTTGTAGGGGTTGTGTTTAACAAGCCAAATGCAACTGCCAACATTTCACTATGGTGGCAAAGAAATAATTATTTTTCCTCCTCTTCCACATCATTTAGTAAATGTCCTGAATTTAGAAAATGATCTGATGCCTTAATCTCCCAAGCCAATTTCTCCAACTTTGCATAGATCCCGTGTCTGTGGATGTGATTTGTCTCCCACACAAAAATAATTTACCATTTTATGGCCTTCAGTCCAACTACATCCAGGAATCTTTTTAACTCCTCTATCTTTCATCAATCTTCTTAACATTTGAACCTCACCCCACCTGCCCACTTCTGCATAGATGTTTGAGAGAAGAACACAAGTCGCAGCATTTTTAGGATCCAAATCAAAAAGTAGCGTGGCTTTAAGTACTCCTAACCCTACATTCATATGTGATCTACAGGCACCAAGAAAACACATCCACACAACCAGGACAGGTTTAACTGACATCTTAATGATATAGTTCAGAGTGTCCTCAAGATAGCCAGCATGAGCAAGAAGGTCAACCATGCACACATAATGATCAATTGTAGGTGTAATGCAATAAGGGTTACTCATCTGATTGAAGTATGTACAACCCTCACCCACTAAACCTGCATGGCTGCATGCACATAGAACACAAGCAAAGCTTACAATGTTAGGATATGTTCTGGAGTGCTTCATTAATTCAAATATTTTGAGAGCATCCTTGCAAAATCCATTTTGTGCATATCCTGCAATCATTGTATTCCAAGAGATGGCATCTCTTTGAGCCATTCCATCAAACAGTTCATGTGCCTTGTCTATACTTCCACATTTTGCATACATGTCTACCAGAGCATTTCCAACTATAATATCTGACAAAAATCCCCCTTCCATTATGCTATGATGGATGTCCATACCCTGTTTGAAAGCTCCTATTTTGGCACAGGCAGGGAGGATGATGGCAAAGGTTGTCGAATTTGGTTTTACACCTGCTAATTGCATTTGCTTGAAATTTTCTAAAACCTTTTCAACAAATCCATTTTGTGCATATCCCACAATCATTGCATTCCATGAGATGACATCGCTTTGAGGCATTCTACCAAACAGTTCACATGCCTGGTCAATGCTTCCACATTTTGCATACATGTCTACCAGGGCAGTTGAAACTACAACATCTGACAAAATTCCTTCATCCATTATTTTTTTATGGATGTCCATACCCTGTTCCAATGCACCCATTTTCACGCAGGCAGGAAGGATGCTGGTAAAGGTTGTGGAATTTGGCTTTACACCTGCTAATTGCATTTGCTTGGAAGTTTGTAAAGCCTTTTCAACAAATCCATTTTGTGCATATCCAGCAATAATTGCAGTCCACGAGATGACATCTCTTTGAGGCATTCTGTCAAACAATTCACGTGCCTTGTCTATGCTTCCACATTTTGCATACATGTCTACTAGAGCATTCCAACTGTAATATCTGACAAAAATCGCCCTTCCATTATGCTTTGATGGATGCCCATTCCCTGTTCCAAAGCGTCCATTTTGGAACAGGCAGGGAGGATGCTGGCAAAGGTTGTGCAATCTAGCTTTACACCTGCCAATTGCATTTGCTTGAAAGTTTCTAGAGCTTTTTCAAAAAATCCAATTTGTGCGTATCCCACAGTCATTGCAGTCCATGAGACCACATTTTTTTGAGGCATTCTATCAAACAGTTCATGTGCCTTGTGTTGGATATGAAACCCAACGGTCACCTCGTCCTTTTGTGGTGACTCTTCATTGTTTAGCTCTTTCTCTTGGCGGATATTGTAATCTATATAAGCATAAGTATATGCTATTGTAAACATATCTGAGAACACATAAATAAAAGAGTTTTCCCCTGCATTGTGGACGTAGCCATACATATGGTGAACCACGTTAAATATCTTTGCACTATGTGATTGTTTACTATTCTTTTCTTTTTCACTGTTCCATTGTTTTAACAATTGGTATCAGAGCTCGGGTAAGGAGCTGGTTGAGAAATTCGTGACAAATTTCGAAGAAACGGAAGAAGCAGACAAGTGGAGAATAGAGAAGTTTTTGGGGCAGAATTTTGGGCTTTGGAAGCTGCAAATTCATGTCGTGCTAATTCAAAAAGACTTAGCTATCACACTGAAAGCAAAAATAGCAAAACCAGAGAAGATGACAGATGACGAATGGGATGTGTTGGATCAAAAAATAGCCTCTACAATTATCATCTCGCTGTCCAGCAACGTCTTATTTAATGTTGCAACAGAAACTTCAACAACACAGATTTGGGACAAGCTTTGTGACATGTATGAAACGGCATCTGCAACCAATAGGGTCTTCTTGCTAAAGAAGTTGTTCAACCTGAAAATGAAAGAGGGAAAAACATTTTCAAATCACTTGAACGAATTCAACATTGCAATCAGCCAACTAGTTTCTATAGAAATCAATTTTGATGATGAAATGAGGGCTATGCTACTCCTGTGCTCGCTTCCCGACAGCTGGGATAATGTCGTGATGACGATCAGCAATTCAGCACCTAGGAGAAGAGGATTCGAAGACAAGGAAAAGAAATCATTGTTAAGATTTGACGATGTCGCTGCCACCCTCCTCAATGAAGACATGAGGAGAGGACAAAATAAAATATCTGGTGAAGCCTTGGTTCTAGGCAATAGGGGAAGAACCCAAGATCGAGGAAAACAAAATAGGAGAAGATCTAAATCAGCGAAGAGATCAAGGTCAAGAGGACAGAAAGAAGGTTGCTGGTTTTGCGGGAAAGATGGACATGTCAAGAAGGATTGTTGGTGTTACAAGAAAGCCCAAAAACAGCTGAAAGAAAATGAGATTAACATGACTCTTGAAGATGATGGAGGAGCTCTTGTCTTGGCAGCAAGTGAAGCTGAATCCAACTCATGCATTTTAGACTCTGGTGCCTCCTTTCATGCAACTTCAAATCGGGATGTCTTTCAAACATATCAAAAAGGAAAATTTGGCAAGGTTTATCTCGGAGACAATGAGCCATGCGAGATAGTCGGCAAAGGTGACATATTGCTACAACTAAAAAATGGAAGCAAGTGGCTACTAAATGATGTCAGACATGTTCCTAAACTTAAGAGGAACTTGATTTCAGTTGGACAATTTGATGCGCAAGGCTGCATTATCACTTTCTCTTCCAACATTTGGAAAGTAACTAAAGGCGCTTTAGTTGTTGCAAAAGGTAATAAATCTGGATCTCTTTATGTGCTCGAATGTGCCGTTGAAGTGGGAGCGATGATGGCCGTAGTTGACATCGGGACAGAATTGTGGCATAGGAGACTTGGCCACATGAGCAAAAAGGGAATGGAAGTATTGCTCAAAAGAGGCCAACTTTCTAGTTTACAATCAGCGGATTTAGAACTTTGTGAGCATTGGATTTACGAGAAACAAAGGCGGGCCAGCTTCTCCAAAACCAGACATGACAAGAAGGCAAAACCCTTGGAACTCGTGCATTCGGATGTCTTCGGTCCCACAGAGGTAACCTCCATCGAAGGAGAAAACTATTTTGTAACTTTTTTAGATGATTGCACCTGTAAACTTTGGGTCTATATGCTCAACAGAAAATTAGAAGTGTTTGCAAAATTCAAAATTTTTAAAGGCTGTTGATGAAAATCAAATTGAGAGCAAAATTAAATGTCTTAAAACTGACAATGGGGGGGAGTTTTGCTCTTTAGATTTTGATGCTTTTTGTGCAGACAACGGCATTCAATACATCAAGGTTGTACCATTTACACCTCAGGAAAATGGTGTAGCTGAAAGAATGAATCACATGATTCTAGAGAGGGCACGTAGCATGCTCTCAAATGCTGGTTTGAGTAAAGAATTCTGGGCTGAGGCAGTTAACACGGTGGTTTATTTGATCAACCAAAGTCCTTCCACCAAACTGGACTTTGATATTCCAGAAGAAGAATGGTTTGAAAAGAAGGTCTCCTACAATCACCTTCGAGTCTTTGGCTGTGAAGCGTTCGCTCACATTCCAAAAGAAAAGCAAACAAAATTAGATTTCAAATCTAAATGATGCATCTTTGTCGGTTATGGGTAAGAGCAATACGGTTTCAGGTTGTGGGATCCTGTTGCAAAGCAAATCATTCACAGTCGTGATGTGGTATTCAACGAAAAAGTGTTTCCAGCCTTGCAAGCACAAAAGACACAAGAAAAGGAGTATATATCAGTTGATGATTTTGGGAGTAATACTCAGTCTTCACAGCCAAGTGTGGCATCACATACAGATGGACATTCAAATCCAGGTAACCAAATTAGTCTCTCACCACTTAATTTTGGTTTACATTCTGGAAATGTTGAAATTAGCCAGTGCTCTGGCTCTTATCTGCCATCCAACTCCCAATCACCAAATTCAGTGGGAGTTAATCCTACGCCAGCTAAGGATGATATGTTTCCCACTATGCTCCAGCACTCTGTGAATTCCTATCAGAATGTGTCAAATGCACCAAATGACTCGCAGGTTCCACTAAACTCAGCGACCCCTCCATTTCTGGTGCATACATCTCCTTCAGGCCCAAATTCATTAACAACTACACAGCATAGGCCCACACTACTTTCTAATTCACAACCTTTGAATCTTTCTGATGCCACGTTGCCAATTGAAAGCTCATCGCTGCCAATACAAACACCCACTTCCCACTGTAAAGTGTTTATCTCTTCCCGTCTAAGTCTTCCTCCTACGCAGTGTTCCTATGGTGACTCAGTTCATAGTGGAAAACAAAATATAGTAGGAAACATTACTATGCGGGCTGAGGATGGTCCACAGAGGTCAAACACACCTCAAAATGTCTTGCCACTACCATCCCATGGTCAGCAACTGCCTGGCTTTCCCCACCCGCGGCCTCAACAAAATGTGGAAGAAATCTCAACACAGCATCCATTACAAAGTCTAAGCTCAAGTTATTTGCCTCCCATGCAGCTGCTTTCTAATACACTTTCTTTGCAGCCTATAGAAAGTCCAATGCAGCCACTCTATGTGCAATCGCTGCTAGAACAACATTTAATAAGACAGTCGGTAGAATCTAGGTAGCAGAATTTTAACACTAAACATGCATAGAGCATTGAACACGGCAATGAACAGGGCATTTTGCAAATTCCTCCATTGAGGAGATCTACCAGAGAGAGGAAACCTCCTCCAAAATTTGATGATTATCAATTACTTGTCGCTGATCTATCAGAACCAAATACATTCTGAGAGGCTTGCAATGATAGAGACAGTGAGAAGTGGATAGCTGCAATGAAGGATGAAATGGAGTCACTAATGGCAAATCACACATGGGATCTGGTCCGTCTTCCACCTGATCGCAAAGCTTTGAAGAATTGGTGGGTCTATAGAATCAAAGAGGAAGAAGGCGGCACAAAATGCTACAGGGCCAGACTTGTTGTGAAAGGATATGATCAACAAAAGGGAGTGGACTTCAATGAAATTTTCTCACCAGTCATGAGGATGAACACAATTCGAGCCGTTTTGGGTTTGACAGCAGTTTATGACCTTCAGCTTGAGCAACTCGATGTCAAAACCGCATTTCTCCATGGTGACATAGAAGAGGAATTGTACATGCATTAGCCAGAAGGTTTTGTCAAGCAAGGGCATGAAAATATGTTTTGCAGATTAAGGAGGAGTTTATACGGACTGAAACAAGTGCCAAGGTAGTGGTACATCAAGTTTGATAACTTCATGATGGAAAATCAGTTTACGCGTTTTGAATTTGATCCATATTTATACTACAAGGTCTTGCCAAGTGGTGAATTTGTTTTGTTGCTACTCTATGTTGACGATATGCTCATTACCGGCACCAACATGAGAGTCATTGCTGATTTAAAGCAACTTTTGGGAAACAAATTTGCAATGAAGGACCTCGGGGCTGCAAAGAAGATTCTTGGCATGACCATCATACAGGACAGAAAGAAAAAAGAAATCAGATTGTCTCAGCAAAAATATATTGAAAAAGTTTTGGACAGATTCAATATGAAAAGTGCTAAGCCGGTTAGCACTTCACTTGCTGATCATTTTCACTTATCTTCAGCATTGTGCCCCAAGACACAAGAAGAACAAGATTACATGAAGAACATTCCATACTTTTCAGCTGTGGGAAGTCTTATGTATGCAATGATATGCACCCGTCCTGATATTTCCCAAGTAGTGGGAGTTGTGAGCCGGTTCATGAGTAATCCCGGAAAAACTCATTGGGAAGCTGTGAAGTGGATATTGAGGTATCTAAAAGGCATTTCAGATTATGCCTTGTGCTTTGGTGGGAAAGTTGCACAGCTACAAGGCTTCGTTGACTCTGATATGGCAGGTGACTTGGATAAAAGAAGGTCTACATCTGGCTATGTTTTCACTTTTGTCGGGGCAGCTATCAGCTGGGTCTCAAGATTGCAACAAGTAGTTGCTCTTTCTACTACTAAGGCTGAGTACATTGCCCTCACTGAAGGAGCAAAAGAAATGGTTTGGTTGCAGCATTTGTTTACTGAATTGGGTTCCAAACAGCGAGCTTTCACACTTTTTTGTGACAGTAACAGCGCTATTCATTTGGCCAAGAATACAGCATTCCACGACAGAACCAAACACATTGAGCTGAGGTATCATTTCATCCGTAGCATGATTGAAGAAGGCAAGTTGCAAGTTCAAAAGATCGACACCAAGATCAATCCGGCTGATGCATTGACCAAGGTTGTACCTCAAGAGAAGTTTGAATTCTGTCGCGCTTCTCTCGGCATTGTCAAACTCTGACAATAGGCTTAAAGTAGGGGAATAGCTCTGAATGCTTGCAGCAGTCGTTGGGTTTCAAGTGGGAGATTGTTGGATATGAAACCCAACGGTCACCTCGTCCTTTTGTGGTGACTCTTCATTGTTCAGCTCTTTCTCTTGGCGGATATTGTAATCTATATAAGCATAAGTATATGCTGTTGTAAACATATCTGAGAACACATAAATAAAAGAGTTTTCCCCTGCTTTGTGGACGTAGCCATACATATGGTGACCACGTTAAATATCTTTGCACTATGTGATTGTTTACTGTTCTTTTCTTTTTCGCTGTTCCATTGTTTTAACACCTTGTCCATGGTTCCACATTTTGCATACATGTCTACCAAGGCAGTTGCAAGTACAACATCTGACAAAATTCCTCTATCCTTCATGCTTTGATGGATGTCCATACCCTGTTCCAAAGCTCCCATTTTGGCACAGGCAGGGAGGATGCTGGCAAAGATTGTGGAGTCTGGCTTTAAACCTGCCAATTGCATTTGCTTGAAAGTTTCTAAAGTCTTCTCAAAATGTCCAATTTGTGCATATCCTGCAATCATTGCAGTCTCCATGAGACCACATTTCTTTGAGGCATTTTGTCAAACAGTTCACGTGCTTTGTCTATGTTTCCACATTTTGCGTACATGTCTACCAGGGCAGTTGCCACTACATCTGACAAAATTTCTCTATCCTTAATGCTTTGATGGATCTCTATACCCTGTTCCAAAGCTCCCATTTTGGCACAGGCTGGGAGGATGCTGGCAAAGGTTGTAGAATTTGGCTTTAGGCCTGCCAATTGCATTTGCTTGAAAGTTTTGAAAGCCCTTTCAACAAATCCATTTTGTGAATATCCTGCGATCATTGCATTCCATGAGATTACATATTTTTGTGGCATTCTATCAAACAGTTCACGGGCTTTGTCTATGTTTCCACATTTTGCATACATGTCTACCAGAGCATTTCCAACTACAGTATTGGACAAAAATCCCCGTTTCATTATGCTTTGATGGAGATCCATACCGTGTTCCAATGTTCCCATTTTGGCACAGGCAGGGAGGATGCTGGAGAAGGTTGTGGAGTCTGGCTTTACACCTGCCATTTGCATTTGCTTGAAAATTTCTAAAGCTTTTTCAACAAATCCATTTTGTGCATATCCTGCAGCCATTGCATTCCATAAAACCACAGTTCTTTGAGGCATTTTGTCAAACAGTTCACTTGCCTTCTCTATGCTTCCACATTTTGCATACTTATCTACCAGGGCTGTTGCAACTACAACATCTGTCAAAATTCCTCTCCCCTTTATGCTTTGATGGATGTCCAAACCCTCTTCCAAAATTCCCATTTTGGCACAGGCTGGGAGTACGCTGGCAAATGTGAACTGATCGGGTTGGAGATCTGTTTGTTGCATTTGGTGAAACAGTGTGACTGCCTCGTGAGGATATTCCATGAGACGCTGTCTCGTTCTTTCTTGTGGTCAAACACTTTTCGAGAATCCACCAGATTTCCGCACTTTACATACTTGTAAATAAGTTTATTATGAAAAGTTGTGCGTGTAGCATATGCAAATAGCCTGTGAGCGATGAAAGAGTGAACCCTTTTCCCTTGTGAAAGTGCGTTCTTGGGAATCCAGGTTTGCAATAATTGAAGATATGCAGAGGAGTTTAGAAGGGGGTTGTGTCTAGTAAGCATAATGTGCAGCGTCTCCTTCAACTGGATGGCAATGACATTTTATGATTGTGGAAAATGTGCAGTATTATTCGCTCTACGTCTTCCACAATGACATTGCCAATGGTTAGCCTGGGAAGTATTTTCACTTGATGTTACAACACCCAATCAAGTTATGTGGTGCCCGGTCAAGACTCAAAGGATCATTAGATCTAATGTGACAAAGTTCTAACATCCCTCTGCGTTGATTAAACATTGAAAACAAGCAAAATGTCACCTATTGCAAAATGTTGGGCAACTTCCAAATTTTTATAACATTACTACTTGCCAGAATCTGTTGTTATATGATAACTAAAATGTATATGGATCAATTAGCAATGTTTTGCAGAACAGCCAGCAACCCAAACTATTAGTATGTTCAATCTCATTAACTTTCTTAACATAACCAAATGAAGAATAATTACAGAAGCTATACTACTCAAGAAGTAGGGAGTAGAATAGGACAGATCAGGTACCAAATCACACATGCATTAACCTGGGAAAAAGTTCAAGATTATAATCGGGCCTTCAAAGCATCCAATATTTCAGGAATGCTTCTTCCTGATAAAAAAGAATGCAGACTTTTCCTTCTATTTGTGATCCCAGTCAACAAACTGCAGTTCCTGTAAATAAAAACAAACCTTTCAACATTTACAAAGATAGCTTAAAAACTTATTTGATTTCCACCAAACACCTGCTCTGCACAATCCCTCAAACATGCTTCAAAGCACCCAATTTTGATATCATCAAGAACATGTTTCTTAATTGAATCGTTCTCATCTAGATCACATTCTACAAAACCAATTCCATCCCCATCAAATTCTTCGCTAAGACCTTCAAGTGACACATCACATCGTTGGGGACCGTGGGCTGACATTGCAAGTTTTTGTGTTATTTTGTCCAAACTTTGAGGGCTAGTCGAAGAGTATTCCAAAGGCCCGGCTTTAAATAATGTTCAAGGAAAAGTGTTTTCGCCTTTAACACTAGATTACGGTCTTCTTGAACCTATGCATAAACATAAACAAGTTCTTACAAAGCCGATTTGAGGTCCTAGTTTGATTAAGGACAATCCAATGACAAGTAACAGTGTATTTGAAAAATATATTATTTAAAGAAATTAACAATCTAAAAGAATTGAAAAAAATTACAAAGAAGCCACATTTGAAGACTTTACTATCAGGTGCACATAAAGGAAACTCATTTGCCACAGCTTGGTCAGGTAATGTAGACAAGAATCAAGATATTACAAATAACAAATTTCAGCAACAAATTTCAAGATATTACAAATAACAAATTTCAGCTTGGAATGACAACAACATGATGCCTATATAACAACTTTTGAACAACTTACATCCAAAATTTGGTACCTACAATGGCTATATAAAAATAACTCTAGAAAGAAATTGAGCCTTGATCATCCAATATCATTGTGAAGTTTAAACTTGTAACTCTAATTTGTCATAGGTTTTGAGTAGGAAACAAAGGTGGCTTCAAAATTTAAGGAGGATTACTAGCATAAGACAATTAAAATGTGGGAAACCTTTCACAAGTGACAAAGCCATGCCAATAGATTGATTTCATACAATCTTGGCATTAGAAATATACATATGCTTGGTAAAAATAAAAATATTGAAGATTATTATATAATGGGTGCTTCAAACCAAAAACACAACTCATTGAAATCAACAAAAGATCACCACAACATGACGACTTGGAATAAAAAAATATCTAATAGGTAGCAAAGATACATTGATCATTTATCCTTGTGGTGGATTCATGTATAAATGGAGAGACAAAGGGGAGCTAAGGAGAAGATCAAATCTCGCGATCAAATTGTTGCAGAATTAAAGGATGAATTCCTACTAGCAAACTATCAAATAAGTTTGCTCAAGAATTTGTGAAACTTAAAAGCAAAGGGAGATGAATATCAAAGACTACATGGAGGAATTCTACAAACTCAACATTCTAGCTAACCATGTAGGGGATGGCAAGGAAAAGATTTCTAGGTATATTAATAGACATTGCATATCTATTGAAGATGAGTTTAGTATGATTAGAGTGAGGCTAGTAGAAGCCTATCAATATGCTTTAAAGGTGGAAGAGAAATTGTCAAGGAACTAGCTTAATAATTCGAGAGGAAGAGAAAATCAAATGGTGGGAGAGGATAGCATGTAAATGAAAGAGAGTCCAACACTACTAAAAATAAAATTTATAGTCAAAACCTAAGAGGAAGAGGCTATTATGGAAGAGGAAGAGCTAGAGGACTTATCAAAACTTGTTGCAGCTGTGGAGAACTTGGTCATAAGGCATTGACCTTCCACAAGTATAGAAAAACAATGATAGAGCAAATGACCGAATAAATTATGTTACCCAAGAAGATGAGGAAAGTGTCACTTCACCCAAGTGCGTAAAGGAACTAGAGCAAATATAATTTCTCATGATGAAAAGAGAGCCAAATCGAAACCAACTAAGGAAGACCATAAGCTAGTATAGAGAAAGAACCTATTTGAAACTATATGTAAGTCTAGAGGCAAATGCTACAAGGTAATTTTTAACAATGGAAGTATGAATAAGTTAGTGTATAAGGAGATAATAGTGTTAGTTTAATGATATAATTGCACCTTATATTAAGTTTACTTAGGTAATTATTTTTATTTACTTATGTAAATTAGGAGTAATGAGCACATGTCATCTCGTTAATATTCATAATTCTTATGCCACATCTACCTTATTCACTCCTTGATTGATAGTGGTTATGTGTAACCTTTCCCTCATCAAGTTGAGTTCATTTGACACTATTGCTCCTACATGTTGAGTCAAACCACCATTTCATTGTGGCTAATTCAACTCCTCTAAAAAAATTGTCATCTTGACTTGTTCTTCTTGAATTCTATATATTGTAATTCATTTCATTTGTAATCAATTCATCTATCTATCTATCTTCTCATCCTGAATATTGGAATAGTTGATATTTGTATTCTACGTTATTTGTATGTTTGTGTGTAGCTTTTGTAACTATTCTCCTCTCACCTAGATCTTGGCTCCATGTTTGGATTCTCATTATATCTTAAATGGTATTAGAGCCACAAGGTGATTTAGAATTTGTTTGTGTCCTCTAAAGATCAAAAGTTTCAAAATTAAAGCTCTTTAGGAGACAGATTAATTTTTTATTCTTTCTAGCTTGAAATAGATTGCACCATTGTGTTTGAAAAGCATCAAAACCAATGAATTGACTATGAAATCATCAATTTTGGAGTAGGAACTAACTAAAGGAAAAAATGAAGTCTCATCCCTAACAAAATATTCCATTGGCACCATTACAAAATTTACTAGGCAGGCATCATGAATGCATAGGTATTATAATCTATTTTTAAAAAGTTTTTAGAATTAAGAAAATTATATATATGTTTTTTCTATTTCTTACATAGTAAAAAATAATTAAAAGAATAAAAAATTATTTTTTTGGGAACACCATACAAGATGCAAGCCTTGTGTTGCCTAGATGACAACCTTTTGTGCCATTTCCAGTGGCCACAACAAGGTTGCAGCCTATTGTAAGGGTCACTACTTGAAGGTCTATGTGGTCTAAAATCTCCATAGACCCCCTTCTTCAAATCTATAGATCCCTTTTTGGTGATGCCTCTATGGTGTTTAAATACTCCACAAACCCATCTAATACACTGTAACCTCCTCACAATTGCATAAGCTTCTTTTGGTGATAAATTTGGCATTCCTCTAAACTTTCATAGAAAATCTATCATTTTGATGGTGGCTACTAGTTTGGCAGCTCCCATCAACTTTGGTAGATTTCCCCTTAATAATTTCCTAAATTTGATAGTTCTCCTCAAAATTTAACATTATTTATGGCAAGTGTCTAAAATTGGTAAACTTTGCTAAATTTGGTGAATTTTTCTAAATTTGGCTATGCTACTAAATTTGGTGAGTGTTTTATTGCCTTTGTAGTCACTTTAGACAGAAAATGGGCTCACTTGACACTATTGTTCCTACATGTTGAGTCAAACCACCAATTCATTGTGGCTAACTCAACTCCTCTAAAAAAATTGCCATCTTGACTTCTTCTTCTCAAAGGCTATATATTTTAATTCATCTCATTTGTAAGTAATTCATCTATCTATCTATCTTTTCATCTTGAATATTGGAATAGTTGATATTTGTATTCTACATTGAATTTGTATGTTTGTGTGTAGCTTTTGTAACTTGTCACCTCTCACCTAGATCTTGGCTCAATGTTTGGATTCTCATTGAATCTTACATCCAGTATCAGACCCATAAGGTCATTTGGAATTTGTTTGTGTCCTCTAAAGATCAAAAGTTTCAAAATTAAAGCTCTTCAGGAGATAGATTAACTTTTGATTCTTTCTATCTTGAAATAGATCACACCATTGTGTTTGAAAAGCATCAAAACCTATGAATTGACTGTAAAATCATCAATTTTGGAGTACGGTAACAAGAGGAAAAAAAAGTCTCATCCCCAACAAAATATTCCATTAGCACCATTGCAAAATTTAATAGGCATGCATCATAAATGCGTAGGTATTTATTGGGAATTAAGGTGTCTCTGTTGGATTTAAGGCATACAACTGAGAGGGGGGGGTGAATCAGTTGTATAAAACTTCTTGTTCTTTCAAACACTTGATTCTTCGTTGTTAGTTGCAGATCTTTCCGGACATCTTGAAGCAAAATGACCAATCTTATTGCAGTTGAAGCACTTAAAGGGTAGTTTTCCTTCATACTTACCAGATCCTCTTGGTAGTCTTTTTGCAATGAGGGCTTCAAGTTGAGCTGTTTCTGCTTCTTCTTCTTCCATGTCTCTTCTTGCTTGATCATACCATGTCATCTTCCTTGAAGAGTTTTCTCCCAGATCAATTCTTTGTTTGCCTTTCACATAGGCACTGGCTTTGAAAGCAGATTCAATCTTGGGAAGATCATCTCCAAACTCGGTCATTTCAAATGTAGCTAGCTTGCCAGCCAATTGTTCTCTTGTGACAGTTGTGTGGGCTCTGAATTCATCAATTGCAGCAACCTTGATTTTGTAGGCAGCAGGAAGGGATCTAAGGATTTTGCAAACGATCTCATTTTCATCCAGAGTTCCACCAACATTTCTAATTCCACACACTAGTTCATTCACTGTTGGCATAAAAGTAGTGATGTTTTCATCATCCCTCATCTTCAATCTTTCGAATTTCCCTTTCAGACTTTGCAACCTTGCACTTTTGACAAACTCATCTCCTTCATACAGAAGTTCCAGTTTAGTCAGGATCTCATATGCAGTTGGTAGGTCAATAACATTTGAGAGATCTGAGTCATTCAATGCGCTTAGAAGAGCTTCCTTGGTCTGCAGATTGTTTTCAGCTTCTGTGATTTCATTCAGAGTTGTCGGACCACCTTGTGGAGGTACATATGGTTTTGAAACCATGGCCGAGTATGCTTTTCCCATACATTCCAGGTGACATTTCATGCGACCCTTCCAGAGAGTAAAATTGGTTCCATCGAACTTCGGACTATCCTTTTTGTATGACGACATCCTAGATCTCCTCAAGCGGTTAAGCTTCTTTCAGAGGAACTTGGCTCTGATACCAATTGTTGGATTTAAGGCATACAACTGAGAGGGGGGGGGTGAATCAGTTGTATAAAACTTCTTGTTCTTTCAAACACTTGATTCTTCGTTGTTAGTTAACAGCATATCAATTAATCATCCATGAAAGCATAATACATAAACACAAGAGCAGATAAACATCAACACATTGAACACCAAGATTTTGACGTGGAAAACCCAGTTAAGGGAAAAACCACGGGGTGATTAACCCAAGGATTATTCTCTGTTAGAAGAATAAGAAAAAGAATGGCACTTGCCAACTAGGGCTCACTGCCCGAGCACACTGCTCACAAAGAGGCCCACTGCCTACAAGGAGACACACTGTCTACAAAGTGATAAGAATCACAATCTTGAACTGGAGAATGACATCTCTACCATGTCCGGATCAGTTCCATTTAAGCCCAAAAACCTCTGCTCTGCCTTTCGCACTTCTCTTCGCTATGCCACACTCATCCACACAATCCACACTTCGAGATGAACTCACAAACCGTTATTTATACAAGACATCGACTTAGGAACAAACATCTAAGTCGGCAAACAACCATAAGAGTATCCGCAAGATGAATAACACATCCGGTCGGCCACCACAAGAACATTCGCAGGATGAACAACTCATCCGGTCGGCTAGTCGGAACAAGAACTTCATCTAGAAGAATATCTTCAATTCCGAGCTCTACCATCAATGCGGACCAACAACACAACCTCAATATGATCCAAGAACCTTCACAGGCCTGCCTGAATGACCAGGTACATCCGCACTTTCTTTACTTACTGAAATCTCTTATCCTCCTTATCCGAAACTTCAAGAATACTGTCTGTCGTCACTGTCATAATGCAAGAGGTACTTCCAGACCTCCAAATCATACACAACTCGAGATGGCACATCACAAGGACATTCCAAACACTCTTTCCAATCCGCAGATTAGGATTATACAATTCTGGACCTCACCGGACCTTTCTGTGATCCTCTGTCACCTCTGAGCACTTGCCGGAACTGGTTCCACACAGACAGCCATAACTTCTTCAGGTCTTCATGCGGACCTCTGAAAACTTAACTGAAACATCTCAAGACTCATATCTGCAAACCCTTTAATCTGCATCCTCCGGTTCTCAACCTATACAATACATTTGCCTTCTTCTCATCACTGTTCTTCACTGTTCCTGACTGAGGCTAATTTTCTCAATATCCTCAGCACACAGCTCATCCAATCCTTCTTGTCAATGCAATATGAGTATGTTGACATCAATGACAACACTAGTTCACCTCATACTTGCAACAATCTCCCCCTTTGTCATTGATGGCAACATATGATGTGAAAAACCATCAAGACAAGAACTTCTCCTTTCTGTCACAGCTCCCCCTATCAACAACAACTTTTCACATGTCTTCTCTTCCTTTACTGCTCCCCCTTTGATCATCAACCACTTGTTTTTCACATGTCTTCTCTCCCCCTTTGACATCAACAGCAAAGGGCTCATACTTGCAATTTTAACACATCAGAATCATACCAGCTACTCCCCCTTAGTAGCAGCTCCCCATCATCAATCTGGATCACAAGTTGTGACTGTGATATCCAATGGACTGATGCACATTAGTGCATCCTAGTTTATCACCAGAGGGGCCATGACCCCTAACTTCTCCCGGAGATATTCAAAAGAGTCCTTGGGAAGAGGTTTAGTCAAGATATCTGCAATCTAATCCTTGGAGGGAACATACTCCAACCTGACTTCTTCCTTGTTCACTTGTTCTCTCAAGAAATGAAACTTGATAGATATGTGCTTAGTCTTAGAGTGTAATATCAGATTCTTGGAAATATTAATTGCACTTGAATTATCACAGAAAATTGTGATAGGCTCCGCATATTCAATTTTAATATCTCTTAGCATCTGCTTCATCCATAGGATTTGAGTGCAACTGCTTGCTGCTGCAATGTATTCTGCTTCAGTTGTAGACAGAGATATTGCATCTTGTTTCTTGCTTAGCCAAGAAACCAATCTCTTCCCCAAAAAGAATGCTCCACCACTGGTGCTCTTTCGATCATCTACATCTCCTGCCCAATCTGCATCTGTGTAAGCATGAAGAGAGAAATCCGGATCTCTAGGGTACCATAGACCATACTCAACTGTTCCTTTCAAGACCTAAAAAATATTTTGATTGCCATAACATGAGATTCTCTAGGATCAGCCTGGAATCTTGCCACAAGACCAACAGCCTGCATTATATCTGGTCTGGTCTGAGTGAGATACAACAATCCACCAATCATTGATCTATACATTGTCTGATCTGCCTTTGGAGAGTCATCATCTTTGCTCAACTTACATCCGGTTGCCATGGGAGTGTTCATTGGTTTTGAATCTTCCATACCAAATTTCCTTAACAATTCTTTCACATATTTGGTCTGAGAAATGAAGATTCCTTTCTTTGTTTGAGTAATTTGCAGACCCAAGAAGAAATTCATTTCACCAAGCATAGACATTTCAAACTCACATTTCATCTGATTTGCAAAAGTTTTGCACATACTATCTCTTCCTCCAAAAATGATATCATCTACAAACACTTCAACAATCAAAATGTTTTCATGATCAATTTTGAAATATAAGTTACTGTCAGCAGTACCTTTGCTGAATCCAATCTGCACAAGATGCTTATCCAACCTTTCATACCATGCTCTTGGAGCTTGTTTTAATCCATACAATGCTTTCTTTAACTTACAGACCATATCATCATTGTCAGATAATTGAAATCCATCCGGTTGTTCAATGTAAACTTCTTCTTCCAGATCACCATTTAGGAAGGCAGACTTGACATCCATCTGATATACCTTGAAGTCTTTGAAGGCAGCAAATGCAAGAAATAATCTGACTACTTCAATTCTTGCCACGGGAGCAAAGGTCTCTTCATAATCAATTCCTTCTATTTGGGAGTAGCCTTTGCAGACCAATCTAGCTTTGTTTCTGATTACTTTACCAGCTTCATTTAATTTGTTCCGGAAGACCCATTTGGTTCCAATCACATTCCTGTCTCTAGGTCTGGGAACAAGATCCCAAGTATGATTTTTCTCAATTTGCATTAATTCATCTTTCATTGCTTTAGTCCAGTTTTCATCATTGCAGGCTTCATTTACTATTTTAGGTTCAATCTTTGAAATCAGACAACATTCATCCTGATTTTGAGCAATATTCCTTCTAGTTTGCACACCTTTGCTTCTGTCACCTATGATCTGATCTTCAGAGTGGTTTAGTGTTACATACCTTGGAATTTTGGGAGTATCCTGCACTGCTGCTTCTTGATCAGGCTCATTCAAACCTATCTCTTCTTCCTGATTTACCGGATCAGGCTGACTCTGTCTTACCGGAGAGGATTGAGTTCCTTGAATCTAAACACCGTCTTGGTCATCTTCATCAAATTCATAAAATCTTGAGGGCTTCTCAATTCCTTCATCAACTTTCACATTAGTGCTTTCTATCATCTTCCTCAGTCTCTTATTGTAACACCGGTATGCTTTGCTTTGAGTGGAGTAACCCAAGAAAATTCCTTCATCACTTCTAGCATCAAACTTTCCTAGATCTTCATCTCTTTTGATATAACACTTGCTACCAAATACTCTGAAATATTTCACAGTAGGAGTGATGCCAAACCAGAGTTCGTAGGGGGTCTTATCGGTATTGTTTCTGATTTGAACTCGATTTAGAGTGTAGACTACAGTGCTGATAGCTTCTTTCCAGAACATCTGAGGAACATTTGCTTCCAACATCATTGTCCTGGCAGCTTCCTGGATGGTCCGGTTCTTTCTTTCAACTACTCCATTCTGCTGTGGAGTCCTAGGAGCAGACAATTGTCTCCTTATACCCTGCTTCTCACAAAAGTCAATGGACTCACCAGATGTAAATTCACCACCTCTATCAGACCTTAGACACTTTAGTTTCAATCCGGTTTGATTCTCTACCATAGCTTTGAAGATTTTGAACTTCTCAAATGCTTCTGATTTTTCTTTTAGAAAGGTAACCCACATCATCCGGGAATGGTCATCAATTAACAACATGAAATATCTATCACCTAGCAGACTCTTGATTCTTGTCGGACCACAGAGATCAGTATGTACTAATTCCAACAATCCGGTAGAAGACTGATCTTTGCTTTTGAAAGAGACTCTGCTTTGTTTACCTAACTGACATTCTTTGCACACACTATTTGTAGGTTTCATCAATTTTGGAAGATCTCTTACAGCCTGAGTATTGCTTATCTTGATAATGTTATCAAAATTTACATGACACATTCTTCTATGCCATAACCAACTCTGATCAATTTGAACAAACAAACAACTTTTATTTGAACCAACCAGATGAAAGATATTACCTTTTGTCTGAGTACCGGATGCAATTTCAGTTTCAGAGCTTGTAAAGATTCTACATTTTCCATTCTTAAACCGAAGATCATAGCCTTTGTCTACTAACTGACCAACACTGAGAAGATTGTGCTTCAATCCTTCAACATATAGTACATTACCTATTTTGCTCTTTCCATCAAAGGAAATAGTTCCCCTGCCTCTGATTCTGCCAGCAGAATTGTCACCAAACTTTACCATTCCTCCTTCATACCTTTCCAAATTCAAGAACTTATTCTTGTCACCAGTCATATGGTGAGAACATCCACTGTCAATAACCCAATCATCCTTTTCTTCCACTTGAGCAGCCAAAGCTTTTTCAACAACTTTGTGATTGACAGATTCAGAGAGTATTGAATCTTCTTCCTTGATGGCAATAAACACCTACTCATTTCCAGATTTGCTTCCTAGTTCTGATTCATCATCTGTTACTCTTTCATTGTCATCTTCTTCATGAACATAATAGCAATTCTTTTGAAACCTTTGTCTGTTAGTATTAGACCTTGCAGATCTTTCCAGACATCTTGAAGCAAAATGACCAATCTTATTGCAGTTGAAGCACTTAAAGGGTAGTTTTCCTTCATACTTACCGGATCCTCTTGGTAGTCTTTTTGCAATGAGGGCTTCAAGTTGAGCTGTTTCTGCTTCTTCTTCTTCCATGTCTCTTCTTGCTTGATCATACCATGTCATCTTCCTTGAAGAGTTTTCTCCCGGATCAATTCTCTGTTTGCCTTTCACATAGGCACTGGCTTTGAAAGCAGATTCAGTCTTGGGAAGATCATCTCCAAACTCGGTCATTTCAAATGCAGCTAGCTTGCCAGCCAATTGTTCTCTTGTGACAGTTGTGTGGGCTCTGAATTCATCAATTGCAGCAACCTTGATTTTGTAGGCAGCAGGAAGGGATCTAAGGATTGTGCAAACGATCTCATTTTCATCCAGAGTTCCACCAGCATTTCTAATTCCACACACTAGTTCATTCACTGTTGGCATAAAAGTAGTGATGTTTTCATCATCCCTCATCTTCAATCTTTCGAATTTCCCTTTCAGACTTTGCAACCTTGCACTTTTGACAAACTCATCTCCTTCATATAGAAGTTCCAGTTTAGTCAGGATCTCATATGCAGTTGGTAGGTCAATAACATTTGAGAGATCTGAGTCATTCAATGCGCTTAGAAGAGCTTCCTTGGTCCGCAGATTGTTTTCAGCTTCTGTGATTTCATTCAGAGTTGTTGGACCACCTTGTGGAGGTACATATGGTTTTGAAACCATGGCCAAGTATGCTTTTCCCATACATTCCAGGTGACATTTCATGCGACCCTTCCAGAGAGTAAAATTGGTTCCATCGAACTTCGGACTATCCTTTTTGTATGACGACATCCTAGATCTCCTCAAGCGGTTAAGCTTCTTTCAGAGGAACTTGGCTCTGATACCAATTGTTGGATTTAAGGCATACAACTGAGAGGGGGGGGGGGTGAATCAGTTGTATAAAACTTCTTGTTCTTTCAAACACTTGATTCTTCGTTGTTAGTTAACAGCATATCAATTAATCATCCATGAAAGCATAATACATAAACACAAGAGCAAATAAACATCAACACATTAAACCCCAAGATTTTGACGTGGAAAACCCGGTTAAGGGAAAAACCATGGGGTGATTAACCCAAAGATTATTCTCTGTTAGAAGAATAAGAAAAAGAATGGCACTTGCCAATTAGGGCTCACTGCCCGAGCACACTGCTCACAAAGAGGCCCACTGCCTACAAGGAGACACACTGTCTACAAAGTGATAAGAATCACAATCTTGAACTGGAGAATGACATCTCTACCATGTCCGGATCAGTTCCATTTAAGCCCAAAAACCTCCTCTACTCTGCCTTTCGCACTTCTCTTCGCTATGCCACACTCATCCACACAATCCACACTTCGAGATGAACTCACAAACCATTATTTATACAAGACATCGACTTAGGAACAAACATTGAAGTCGGCAAACAACCATAAGAGTATCCGCAAGATGAATAACACATCCAGTCGGCCACCACAAGAACATTCGCAGGATGAACAACTCATCCGGTTGTCTAGTCGGAATAAGAACTTCATCCGAAAGAATATCTTCAATTCCGGGCTCTACCATCAATGCGGACCAACAACACAACCTCAACATGATCCAAGAACCTTCACAGGCCTGCCTGAATGACCAGGTACATCCGCACTTTCTTTACTTATTGAAATCTCTTATCCTCCTTATCCAGAACTTCAAGAATACTGTCTGTCGTCACTGTCATAATGCAAGAGGTACTTTCGGACCTCCAAATCATACACAACTCGAGATGGCACATCACAAGGACATTCCAAACACTCTTTCCAATCCACAGATTAGGATTATACAATTCCGGACCTCACCGGACCTTTCTGTGATCCTCTGTCACCTCTGAGCACTTGCCGGAACCGGTTCCACACAGACAGCCATAACTTCTTCAGGTCTTCATGCGGACCTCTGAAAACTTAACTGAAACATCTCAAGACTCATATCTGCAAACCCTTTAATCCGCATCCTCCGGTTCTCAACCTATACAATACATTTGCCTTCTTCTCATCACTGTTCTTCACTGTTCCTGACTGAGGCTAATTTTCTCAATATCCTCAGCACACAGCTCATCCAATCCTTCTTGTCAATGCAATATGAGTATGTTGACATCAATGACAACACTGGTTCACCTCATACTTGCAACAGTCTCAACCTTTGTAAATTCCTAATGTTGCATTTATTTATTGCTTACTATTGCAATTTTCTATGTAAATCTTATTTTGTCACTTTGTGGGAGTTGGGATGGTGATGTGTTATCCTACATGGAAGGTGACTAGATGTATATTTTGTCCACATATGAGGAGGTAGGTGTCCCATTTTTTTGGTAGAGGTATTTTGCCATGTGTCGGCATCTTTTGGGTATTGTAAGAGGTTTATGCCACATAAGAACTATGACAGATTCTATGACATTGTAAGAGCCAGAAATAGAAGGGATGAGACAAGTGTCATTTGCATGTATGACCCTGTAAGAGACATCTTTGACTTAGCCCATTTTGGGGCAACCAAGTTTGGGTATGACAAGTTGAAAGAGAATTATTTATTAATAGTCAGTTATGACAATTTCTCTTACAACTATAAGTGTTTTCATACATGACATATTTTAAGACAATGTAAAAGCATTTGTCATACCTATTTTGGCCCAATTTGGGGTGCCCAAGTATGGAGGGTTGTAAGAGGTGTAAGGGAATATTGTACAAGTGTCACATGAGTCAAACATGTGTTTGAAAAGTGTGTCACATGGATTTGGATGCCCATCTCTTATTGCTTGCTCTAGAAGCTTCCTTCATGCTTGTATCTCGCTATAAATAAGGTGCTTGTGATAGTAGTTTGTATGGTTCATTTGTAGGTACTGTTATGCTACCAGAATTATTATTTTGTTCAACATTTGTGTACTCCTGGAAGAACTTGCATTGCAAGTGTGTTGTAATCATCTTTTGATTTGATAATATTTTGTGTAGGTTTTGGAGTGTGGGGTTTTTCACCTGAAAGGGTTTTCCCCACGTATATCTTGTGTTGTGAGCTTGGTATTTTCATTTGGATGTTGTTATTGCCTTTTTGTTAATGTGCATCTTAATCTGTAACTATAACAGATAAAAATTTTCATAAATCTTTCCTCAATAGATCAGTGTAGGAAGTTGTTTTTGCGTACCTTGCTTCCTTTAAGTTAGTATCAGAGCCTAATCACCTTTGGTTCTAGTTGTTGTGTAGAGGATTTTTTGAGCCGATCTTCATTTGAGTGGGAGATTGTGCATAGGATTTTGAAATCTTTGTTATAGGAAAGAGATAGCAAGCACATCTGGGACGTTTGAGATAGAGAAGTTTAATGGAGCCAACTTTGAGTTGTGGAAACTCAAGATGGAGGACTTATTAGTGGATAGAGATCTATGGATCATAGTATCCGAAACCATGCCATCAGGCATGAAACAAGAGGATTGGGATCTGATGGATCAGAAGGCCAAGGGTCTGATAAGAATCTACTTGGCTGATATAGTGCTCCTGAATATCCTTGAAGAGAAGACTACAAAAGACCTTTATAAGAAACTTGGGGATGTTTATCAAGCTAAATCCTTGGTGAACAAGTTATTGCTGCTAAATAAATTGTATTCTCTGAGAATGGAAGATGAAGGATCTATTGATGATCACTTGAATACATTTAATATGTTTTTTGCCCAGTTAACCTCTGTTGGTGTGAAGATGGAGGAGGAAGATCAGTGTATGTTATTAATGTGTTCCTTAACAGATTCATGGGACCACCTTGTTATGGACATTGGGAGTACCACTACCACCTTCAAGATGGATGAAGTGGTTTCTTCATTGTTGTTTGAAGAAATGTAGAGAAAATCTTTCAAACAAGCTAAGGAGTCTCTTGTGGTTTGTGGTAGATCTAAATAGAAGGGAAAGAAAAAGGAAGATCCAAATCCCGTGGGAGATATAAGTCTCTTGGAAAGTCCAAGGAATTGAGTTGGAACTATGAAAAACATGGTCACTTCTACAAGGAGTGCAACAAGGAGAAGAAGAAAAAGAAGAAATATGATTTTGATTTTGATAAATCCTCTTAGGATGATGGAGAAGCATTTGTCACTGCTTTGGCAACACATACGTCAAAAATTGTGTGGCTTATTAACTCTGGTGCATCTTTTCACATGACCTATCATCAGGGTTGGTTTTCAAAGTATGAAGAATATGATGGTGGGAAGGTGTACTTGGGTGATGACTCTCACTTGAAAATTGTTGGCCATGGAAGTGTCTTGATTTGATTCCCTGATGGATGAGTTAAGGGGATCAATAGTGTTCTGCATATCTTTGGTTTGGCATGAAACCTATATTATATGTAAGTAAGTTGAATGATGTGGGTGTGCAGGTTGTTTTCTCAAATGGAGGATGTAAGATGACTAGAGGAGCTATGGTACTAGCTAAGGGTGTTCAGATTTGCACTCTATTTCATCTTGATGCATGTGCAGTTCAATGCAATAGTGCCTTTGTTTCAAATAAGAGATCTTCAAAGTCTTCATCCTCACCATTGGAATTAATAGTGAATAAGACTATTGCATGTACTTCTGATGGTCATGCTTTTTGGGTACCTAAAGGTTCTCATTATATAGAGATGAAACTTCTAGCTGAGAATACAATGTTATGGCACCAAAGTCTTGGTCACATTGGTGAAAAGGATTTGAGGACCCTAAAAAATAGAAACCTCATTGAGGGTATGAGTGATTGTAACCTTGAGTTTGATTTCTGTGAACATTGCATCTATCAAAAACAAAACCATTTTTAATTTTATTCCAGTTCTCACAAATCTTCAGAGGTATTGGATTTGATTCATTCTTATGTGTTTAGTCTTATTAATGTTCTTTTGATTTTAAAATCTATTTACTTTGTTTCATTCATTGATGACTATAGTAGAAGGTCATTCGTGTATTTCCTTAGAAAGAAATATGAAGTCTTTAGTAGATTCAAAGAGTTCAAAGCCCTTGTAGAGAATCAGAAGGATAGAACTTGATTAAGTGTTTGAGGACTAACAACAGTGGTGAGTTTTGTTCAATAGATTTTGACAAGTTCTATAAAGAACATGGGATTGAGAGGCACAAGACAACTCTGTATACTCCTCAACATAATAGAGTTGCAGAGAGGATGAATAGAATGTTGATGGAGAGGGCTAGGAATATTCTAAGTGGAGTTGGACTTAAACAAAAGCTTTGGGCTGAAGATGTTTCTACCACTTGTTACCTAGTTAGTAGGTCTCCTACATTGACACTTGTTGATAAGATGCCTATGGAGGTGTGGTTTAGTAAAAAGCCTTCATTGAGACACATTCGAGTATTTGGTTGTGAGGCATATGCACATGTGCCTAAGGAAAAGAGTCCTATGTTGGAGAACAAGGCTATGAAGTGTATCTTCATCAGTTATGGCATCGGTGTGAACGAGTACAAGCTTTGGGATCTAGTGGCCAAGAGAATTCTATATAGTAGAAGTGTGATCTTCAGAGACCTCTATCCTTCTTCTGTTGTTCTACACCCAGAGAAAGAAGAAGAGAAAGAGGATGTGGTTCAACTTCCTTCCACCCCTAAGAAAGTTGAACTAAAGACATATGTTGGACGTGATGATGAGAACTCTAGTAGCTCTAAAAGTTCAGAAGAAGAAGAAGAAGAACCTCAACTTCAACTTTTGAGGAGGTCCACGTGGATAAGGTGGAAACCTAATAGGTTTGGTTATTCATTGCATGATTCCAGTTGTAATTTTTCTTTGATTTCTAACACTAATGAGCCTAAGATCATAAGAGAGGCTATGGGTATGAGTGATGTAGATTCTTGGAAAGAGGCCATGGAAGAAGAGATGGCTTCCTTGAAGAAAAACAATACTTGGGATCTGGTGCCCTTTCTTGATAGACGTAAACCTATTGGATGTAAATGGGTATTCACAAAGAAGTTTGGTTTAGATGGCAGTGTTGAGAATTTTAAGGCAAGTTTGGTCACAAAAGGTTATTTCTAGGTTGAGGGAATAGATTATGGTGAGATTTTCTCTCCTATTGCAAAGTTGACATCGATTAGATTTTTACTATCACTTGCTGTAGTGTATGATCTTGAAGTTGAGCAGATGGATGTGAAGACAACATTCGTTCATGGTGACTTGGAGGAAGAAATCTATATGTCACAGCTAAAGCACTACATGGTAAAAGGTAAAGAAAATTTGGTTTGCAAGTTGAAAAAGTCTTTGTATGGTTTCAAGCAATCTCCTAGGATGTGGTACCAGAAATTTGATGCCTTTGTGTTGAGTTTGAGATTTCTAAGATCAAAATTGGATTATTGTGTTTATTACAAGGTTGACAATGATCACATTCTCATTATTGCATTGTATGTTAATGATATGTTGTTCATTGGGAATGGTAAGAATTTGATTTCTTATTTGAAGTCTTAGTTGTGAGCATAGTTTGAGATGAAAGATCTAGGGGCAGCCAGGTACTTTCTTGGAATGGAAATCAGAAGAGACAGAGCTAATAAAAAACTTTGGTTAGGCCAAAATAAGTATGTTAACACCATGGTGGAGAGATTTAGAATGACATCTTGTAAACTGTTGATTGTTCTTGTTATGATGGGGACAAAGTTATCTATTGCAGATTGTCTAAAGACTCCTTCTGAGATGGAGGATATGAGCATAGTTCCTTATGCTAGTGTGGTTGGTAGCTTGATGTATACTATGGTCTATACAAGACTAGACATTGCCCAGGCAGTGGGAGTCCTTAGTCAGTTTATGGCTAATCTTGGACTGGTAGGTGGGTATGTGGTGAAGAGAGTGTTTAGATATTTGTGGGGTACTTTTGATAATCCTTATGTTATAATGGTTATCCTATAGGATCTCGGAATTCACTTTGTATTCGAGGATTTGTAGATTTAGATTGGTCAGGTGGAACTGATAGCAGGAGATCCACCAGTGCTTATGTGTTCACTATGTTTAATGGTGTTATTGTTGGCAACATAAGCATGATGATGAAGAGATTGATGAGATGATAGTCAGTAGTGTTGTCATTGATGGCAATAAAGTATAAAGATATAGTTGCGTTGGTCTGGAGAAGCTGCTAAGTGTGATATGGAGGAGAACACACCTAAGCATGATATATCTAAGTGTATTGTGGAATCCCTATATGACTACATTGATATCCTTCCATCTTGGTGGTCCGCACTCAGACACAAATTGTTGAAGTTTTTCCTAATGCATTTGCAGTATAGAACCTAAGACATGATCACTGTATTTTAGTCTGCACTGCTCCACTATGAAGAATCTTGTTAGATGCGGTTGTCATGTATTCTTGGTGCACACTAAATGAGTCAAAATCCAAAGTTTTAGGTCTTGAAGCCCTCTACAATGAAAGATAGAGTTGACAGAGTATCAAACTCTATAATGACAACATTAGTGGTATATTGGAATGCTCCACATTCTATTGCAGATGAATATTTTGCTATGTGGTTTTGAGGACAAGTTTATAGATGTCAGAGACATGTGCTCTCCAAGTGGTGAGGAGATTGGTGATTTGCACATTGTGTTGTGAACTAACAGTTGGTTCATTCTATTGATTACTTCATCAATGGTACCGACCCAAAGGTGCTAAGGTTGTGCAAAATTAAGTCATGTATGGATCAAAGTTATGGGAGTAAATATAGGCTATGCCAACCTATCTAAATGTGCTATATGCTTTGGTTCTCTCTGCAAAGCATATAGGGTTGAGCTTTTTATCAACTGGTCAAGGAGTCACATGGTGCATCTATCATGCTGACCTAGTTGATGTTTTTCTTGATTGCAGTATATAAACAAGATTGAACTCTTGTATGGAGTGGTGTGTGTGTGTGTGTGTGTGTGTGCAAGTGAAACTTGATATAGAGAAGGATAAGATAAGATTGTGGTGAAGATGAAGTGTGTTAAGTCAGAGTTCTAAACTTTAGTGGAACTATATCTTCAGCATAAGTCAAATGCATTACTAACAGTTCATATTTGGAAGTGAGCAACCCTTCTTCTATGTCTTTCTATTTAGGACTGTGAGTCATTTGGTGGTGAGCCACCTACAGTGAGGACTTCTCTTTTGGATAGTGAGACCACCAATTATATCAACTTTAACCAGTTGAATTATAATATATATTGAGATAACCCTCACTATGGTTTTCCATTTTTGGGTTTTCCACATAAAAATCTAGTGTTTATATATTATATGTTTTGATGGTTGCTTTCGTGCTTTCCTTTCTTACTATAATCTAAATATGCTATTTGGAATGAATGTTTAAATGCTAAAGAGGTTTTAGAGAATACTGATTCACTCCCCCTCTTAGCATTCCAAGTGTTCAACAATTGGTATTAGAGCCTAGTTCCTTGGAAGAAGCTTAATAGCTTGAGGAAGATCTTGAAGTGTGAACACATGGTGACTAGGAGATATCCTATCCCTCTAGAATAAATTCCTGCTATTGGATTTACTGAAGAAGACTATATAATTGACATGAATGGAGAACTTAAATCAGCCCTTGAAGATCTGGAAAAAGTTTAATGTGAGAATAGAGATCTAGAAGAGAATATTAAGGAAGCAGATGAATGCATCAAGAAGTTGAGAGAGCAAAACAAGAAATTCAAAGAAAGATACAAGGAAGTAAATGAACATCTTAATCAATCAAATGAGATAATCACCAGTCTGAAAATACAAATTGAGGAAGGAAAAATAATTGAAGAATGCCTAAATAAAAAACTAAAAGGAAAAATTGAAGAACGTTCAAGGCTTGAACAAGAAATTGTGATCCTAAAGACAAAGTTCGAGAAAGCAAAGAATTAAGAAGACAAATTCAAGAAAAGTTCCACCCTACTTGATGAAATGATAGCAGATCAAAAGGCTCTTAAGAATAAAGAAGGATTGGGATTTGAAAAGGGTGAAATTTCAAAGGCAAACAATGCTAAGAAGAAGAACAACAACCAAAAGAAGATTGAAGACAAGAAGAATAATAATAGATGGGTCCAAAACCAAAAGAAAAATTTCAAGAGGCCATACCTATTTGACAACCAACTACACAAAGGTACTCTGGCTACTATTACTCTTGTAATAAATTTAGACATAAGGCTATGGAATGTAGAAGTAGGATAAATTAGAATGTTCAATCATCCTCTAGCCAATGTTTTACATGCCAAAGAATTGGTCATAGGGCTAGTGAATGCAGAAATTAGATGGTGAATAGTTACAATAAGGGTATGATGTTTTTATCTTTCAATGGTTACTGTTATACATGCATTGGATTTGGGCATAAGGCTAATCAATGAAAATCCATAATGAATGGAAGTAAGCTTCTTCAAAATGTCAGGTGTTATGAATGCAACAAATTAGGTCACATTGCTAAATTTTGTAGAAGTAAAAATGTGAAGGTTGATCCGGTAAGGAAGAGTGATCCAGTGAAGAATGTGGCTCTGGTAGAGATGAAGAAATAAATGGATAAGGTATGGAAAAAGAAAAAATAAAATAAGATGAAGGATGAGGCTATGCCAATCTCTGGTGCAGATGTTTCCTCCAAAAACTAAGTAGAAATCTTTGTCTTAGGGGGAGTTTTAACAGACAAACTTTAATCCTATGCCAAAGATATGGTGCTGATGCCTACAACATGTGGATATGAGGTATAGGTTGACATGCTTGACCTATTGGAGAAAACACCGGTGAAAAATGTTTTGTTGTGGAAGTTTGTGGAGCAATTGAAGGTGACTATGTATGACAATTAGTGTTTTGATAGATTTATCAATTTGAGCATTGAATGTGATTTAGGTTTTACAAAAGGGGTCATAAGAAATCTCACATAAACAAAAATCATTTGCAATCAAACATTTGAAGACAAAAGAATAGTGAAAGAGCAAGGAGAAGCAATTTAGAATTCTTGCGTACAAAACCCTAACTAGAAGAGATAGAAAGATATTTACATCTTGCCCTAAGTTTTTAGTAGTATTTTGAAGATGTTTACCCTAAAAGTTGTATAGGCCAACCCCATCCAAAGTTCAAATGATATCATTATAAATCCATGGAAATAGATCTGGATGGTGCTTTTTCGAGCATTCCATGTGGTGTAATGCACACAGAGGATGTGAAGATTTATATCCACACAAAGATGGAAGAATATAATCATGCAAAGATGGGATAAGTATGGGTAAATGAGTTAACTGATGATGAATTTGATTTGAAGACCGAATTCAAGGGTTTCATAGAGAAGAAACTAGATGTGTGGAATGACTTCCCTAATTTCTGTTATGAGGATACTTGGGTCAAGTATGTGTTGATTCGCATCCATGACAAATTTATATGGTTGGATCTACTGCATATGATAATTTAAGAGGTCATAAGGGTTGTAATAGGGTTATGCTCCATCGGAATAGTTCCAACACTATATCTGTGAAAAATGATTTGGTGATGAAGCTCACCGAAGTGAAGTTTGACAAGTAAACCCTAACTATAAATGATATTGAGGACCCTGCAGTGAAGTATGCATCAATGATGATTGGATACAAGATTTTCTTCACAAACAAAGAAAACTTTGTGTCTACTAGAGTGATACACACAACATATTTAATGGTAGAAGAAAACAAAGATTTTGATCTATGTGAACTGTTGAGGCAACAATTGATGGACAACCTTTAGAAGACCAAAGAATCCTAGTACCCCTTCCAGTATAGTTCCTTGATCACATGCTTGCTATTCTAATTTCTTTGAGAAATTTCTAGAACAAAGAACATATTATGGTTAAAAGATATTCCTATTGCTATACAAATCAGAGATCATCTAAGAAGGTTAGGCAACTTAGAAACCTAGAATACTACACTATGAGGTTTCTTTAAAAAATTTCATGAGAAAATGCATGCAAGGGAAAGAATTCCCAAAAAGGTTGTAGAGAAATATAATGATGACATCATTTTTATGGTCAGTAAAAATGAGTGTATCATGGAAGCAGTGGAACCCAGAATAGTCTAGATTCTAGAAATGGGCTATGAAGTTGCAAAAGACATAATTATAGGTCTTGTAGACTTAATGTTAAGAAAACCTAGAGACACTTCCAAAGATAGACTTGGAACCTATGAAGAGAAATCCATTGAAGTGCATTTGAAGCACATGGAGAAAGAAATGAAGAAAAATGTTGAGAAAATGAGGACCAAAATAGAGGAGATAGTATCACCAAAGAACTCTATGGAGAAATCAAAAGACATACCTGCTCCTCTAAAAGAGTCTCCTAGCATAATAAGGTCAACTAGGACCTCTACCTCCTCCCCTGCTACTCCAAAATCCTCTAGAGCCATGCCTGCAGCAAGTCTAGAGATGAATGAAGCATCTAGTGCTTCTATACATCAATAGTCTCCCAAAAGGAGAAGAGTAAAGGAAAAAGATACAAGGAAAAGATATATCAGTCATGATGATGATGAAGAAGAGGAAGAAGAAGAAGGACCTCAGTTGGTCCAGAGAAATAAAAGAGCATCTCATGCCTTTGGAGAAGATCCTTGTACCAAGAAAGTAAAAATTGATATTGTTGATGATGTAGCACAACTCAAACCCTCAAATGCCAAATATGTAACAAACATAAATACTCATTTTATTGAATTCAAACTTGTAAAAAGATTACATAAATTTGCAACATTACAAAAAAACAAACTTATTACATTTGGCCTTCCATGGATTCTCATTCAAGAACTCTCTATTTCCTTATGCTCTTAGCTTTTCATTTATTTTTCCATTCCCTCTCATCCATATATTTTTTACTCTCAAAAACACCTTTCTCTCCAACTAAAACATTTTTTTTAAACCCTCTAAAATTTGCCTTTAAAACCTCTAAAATCTATCTTCTAAAACTTGCAATAACATTCCAAAATTGGACAAGACTTTCAACTTTGGAAACTTTCTTTCTTCCAACATAGCCATTTCATTTAGAAAGTGAGGAGTTTCTTTAATGAATTGTTATAATTAGAATCCACCTCTTTCATTCTAAATATTTCTCTTAATGCAAGGCAATTACTATTTTATATTTGATTTTTCCATATTCTTGCCTCATTCAAAGCGGTTACATATAAAATTAAATATTAAAACTGAAGATTATCTACCTCCACCCAAATTGATATTTGAATACCTTAAATAATATCTTTAGAATCTTTTGAAATTTTCACTTCATGACTTCAACACCATGCACCGGGATGTCTGAAAATTGACTTTTTCCATAACTTTTTAATGGAAGCTCATTTTTATGTGAAAAATTGCCAAGATGTGTAAAATAACATTCATAAGCTTCCCATAAAGCCATTTTTCCCCATCATTCATAAAACTTGAGATTTTAATTTTCCCGTAAAACCGTTAGCATAAACTTCTAGCATTAAAATATCTAAAATGGTGAAATATATGACCTCGATTATTTTTGCATATTTAGGGAAATGTCTTCAAGAATATTCTCATAAAAGGATTTTTTCCCATCATTCAAAAATCTTCAAAAATAATTGTTTTTGTGAAAACTACCTGACGGAGTCTTAAAACTATGACAGAGCGAAAACTTGACATATACAAATATAATTAAATATTTGGATTCCTAATATAGATAGATGCCTAAGACCACCAAAATAAACCAAAACACACACCAAAACTAAAAATTAAAATAAAATATTTTTGGTTGATGCAAGATCGCTTGTGGACCTGGATGCTCCTGCTTTAGTTGATACATGATGTGAGGAAGAAAGTGAGAAGGAAAAGGAATGCTTCATCTTAAGAAGAAGAGAAGAAAAATTTGGTGAAGGAGTTGAGTCTCCTAAGGGAAAAGGAAAGGAAAAGAAGAAAAGAGAAAATGAAGTTGTTGAAAAGGGAGAAGTCTCAAAGGAGAAAGGGAAAGAAAAGGCAAAGAAGTTAAAGAAATCAAGTCTTCCACCCCTGCAACTTGAGGCTATGGTTAGTGCTATAACAGAATATGGAAATCTAAAAGAAGTAGTAGAACTTTATGATGAAATATCCTTAAATGACAAATCAATTATTGAAATAGCAATTATAAAGTACATGGATGCTTTCAATGTTGCTTTAATAGAGATATTGATCAATTACCTAAGAGTCTTTCTAGTGTATTAACAAAGAAAATAGATGAAGCTATGAATAAGGATCTACTGAAATGAGAAATAAGGCAATTGAGAAATATTGTCCTTCAATTTCTACTCAAGAAAAGACTAAGGCTATTCAAAGGTTAGCCAAAGAATTTAGAACAAAAAGGAGATTGAACACCTTAATTTCTAATGACAAAGAAGAAATAAAAAGGCTAGAAAAGGAGACCTTGAAGATAACAACATACATCTTTAAGGAAGTGAAAATTGATACCACTATCATTGAAGAATGGTCTTTTTTTGAGGAAAAAGGAAAGGGTGATAACAATCCTGAGAAAAATGAAATGATTAGAGCATCAAGTACAATTCAAGAATTAGTTTACACAAAGAAAAATGTGTCATCTCCTCCGGTAAACACTGAAACAACTAATGAAGAGGATCAGAATGTTGGAAACTTATCTCCTCCAAAAGGCATCAGTATAGAACATGTTAATCCGCCTCCAGAGAATGTAGAGAGTGAGAATCTGGAAGAAAAGAAAGATAAAGAAAAAGAACATAGTCAGATGGTTGTGAAGGAAAATGAACAAGTAGAAAGCACTATGGACAATGCTTATGTTCCTCTGGAAACCTTTGGGCATCAGTCTGGGAACAAAGAAGGTGAAGGGGTACATGAAGAAAATTGTCCTCTAGAGATCTCAGGTTCACACATGGTCACTGATTCTGAAGAAGAGACAAAATATAGAGGGTGAGTGTTCTAGAGTCTCTCCAATTGACTCCATTAGAGAGTTCTTGGCTCAACAGAGAAAAATTCAATCTATTGCATCCCCCTAGCTATTTCAATTGCCATCTATGGATGGACAAATCAATTTGTCCAATATCTCTCCTCTAAAAAATTGCAACTAGGAACCATTTTTTAGGCTACTGCCCAAGAAGAAATATTACAATCACAAGTAGAAGGAAATAAAATTCTAGAGGAAGAAATAATGGTTTTTAAAAAGGTGTTACCAAACACCAAGAGGGATGCCTCTCTAATTCCTATACAACAAATGAAGCAACGGTTGGAGTCTTTTAATAGTCATTCTATTTCTTTAGAGAAGGAAGCTAAGAAGAAAGTAATGGAACAAATTACTAATAAGAGACTATTATATCTATCAGAAAAGTGTTCCAAGGCACACAATCAATTGGGTATTAGTGTAAAAAGTATTCAAAATGCCCTGAGTGATGCTAATGTAATGTATCAATTTTGCTTATCATGGCCTATAACTACAAAAGATATAAAAGACAAGATTGATGGACATGAAATGCACATAGCTAACATCTCCGAAACATATGAGCCTTTAAAGGATAACAATGGAGATCTGAGGGCTGAAGTTTAAAAGACTCGTGCAATCATCAAGAAACTTCAGAATCAAAGAAAACTAATTAAGGATTAGATAAGTCAGTTGAGGGAGATTGTCAGTTTCAAGATGGCAGTGCTGACAAGGTTGTTGAAAGAAGTTGAGAAGGCTGGTCAGATAATAGATGCACCTTCATTAGTGGAAGAAGCGGAAGAATTATTTTTGCAGATTACTAGGAAGATACAAATACTCAACTCTTCCAAGATGTATTGGGACTCTACAGTATTACAACTGAAGAATATATACAAGGAGATTCTCCCTACTAAATCATAAGGTTCATATCTTGATTTCTTGTACATATGCAGAATGATAGGAGAAAACAATTTTTGTGATGATATAATGGGTGAGTGCACAAAGATGAGGGACCAAAATGGGGTCTTAAGATGCCACTTTTTTTCTAAAATCAGGAAACATTGATGTTGGATGAGAAATTGAAGATAGCTACACTCAAAATTTGAAGATAGAACAAAAACAAGAGTCTTAATGCTCTGAATCTAGTTTCTAAACTACTATTTTTTTCTAAAAATGGTTGAGATTAAGGGGTTCAAAAAGGGGGGGCACACAAATTGGTCCTATTTTTCTCAAAAAAATATAACTTAGCATTTGGTGTGCTCCCCCTAAAATGTTAACTTTTTTTAGTATTTCAATAATTGCTCTGGTGAGAAATTAGCTAAAACCATGTAGTTTATCCCTGGTTTTTTTGATAATTTTTTCATGAATGATTGATTTTTTAGTAATTTTAAAAGTGGACACATCCTAAAAAATAGAAATTTGAGTGTGCTCCCCCCTAAAATGTTTGAAAACTAATCGAAAATCAATTTTTTTTAATACGTGTAGAATGGAGTCTAGTTTCTAAAAATGTAACTTATTTCAAATTTTGTTGAACAGTTAAAAATGTCAAAAATACTAGACACTATTTTTTGACAAAAAATGGACACACTAACAAAAGAAATTCAAGATGAAACCCTTAACGTACTCAAAATGTGAAAAACATTATATGGTTAGATAGCTAGCAAAGAGCTTAAGATTATGGTGGTATTTTTTTGAGTTTTTATTGAAAAAAGTGCCATCCTAATGGGGAGCACACTCCAAATTATCTCTAGATTTTGCTAAAAATTGATAAAAATATATCAAAGAAAGCTGAGCATAACATGAGCGCATTATAATGCACTCGCGTGAGCATAACTAGCATTACACATGCCAATTTCATTTGCTTGAAAGTTTCTAAATCCTTTTCAAGAAATCTATTTTTTGCATATCATGCAATCATTGCATTCCATTACACAACATCTCTTTGAGGTGTTACGTCATATAATTGACATGCCTTGTCTACACTTCCACACTTTACATACATGTCTACAAGAGCAGCTGCACTTCCTATCGTCTCTCTCACTCTCTACTTCCCTCCCCTCTCTATGTCCTACCCTCTCTCTGAGTCTCTCCTTCCCTCCCCTCTCTACCTCCTACCTTCTCTCTCACTCTCTTCTTCCCTCCCCTCTCTACCTTCTACCCCCTCTCTCACTCTCTACTTCCCTCCCCTGTCTACCTCCTACCCTCTTTCTGAGTCTCTACTTCTCTCACCTCTCTACCTCCTACCTTCTCTCTCACTCTCTTCTCCCCCCATCTCTACCTCCTACCCTCTCTCTCACTTTCTACTTCCCTCCCCTATCTACCTCCTACCGTCTCTCTCAACCTCTGCTTCCCTCCCCTATCTACCTCCTACCATCTCTCTCAACCTCTGCTTCCCTCCCCTGTCTACCACCTACCCTCTCTCTCTTCTTCCTTCTCCTATCTACCTCCTACCCTCTCTCTCACTCTCTACTTCCCTCCCCTCTCTACCTCTCCTCATCATTCTTCCCATCTAATGAAATTTCATAAATTATGTTATTTCCATTTCATCATCCCAATTTGTATCCTCATCCCTCTTTGCATGTCCTAGTTTTCTTGTTTCCATATTCTTTGTCAACATGGGAGAGGAGAGGGAGGAAGAGGGAGAGTTGATGGAGATGGAGGGGAGAGATAGGGTGATAAGGAGAGACAGAGTCCTAGTTTTCTTGTTTTAGAGAGAGAGAAAGGGTTGGTCAGGTTTATGAGTTTAGGGTTGCTTAGGTTTAGGGACATATTTAGGGTTTATGAGTTTCTAGGGTTGCTCAAGTTTAGGGTTTAGGGGTTAGGGTTAAAGGGGAATTATTTTATAATTTCCCTCAAATCCTCCTAATCCTAACGCATTAGTCCACCCATCTCCTAATCCATCAATCCCTATCATCCATCTACCATATAACTCACCATATAATCCACCATCAAACATTCTAAGCTCTAATCCATCAATCCATGAACGCTTGAAAAAGTTTTTCCAAAGACTCTTTACAAAATCCAAAAATAAAAGCAAAGATATGTAGCCATCCAAATCCACATATCCAATTTCATCCCCCTCTAACACTCCCAATCCTAATCCATCTTGGCCTCCTATATCCATTCACTCGATCCTAATCCTAACCCCACAACATCTTCCATAATTGTCCATCAACTATATGCATATCCTAGTCCATCAACCCATGAAGCCATGAAGGATGTGACCCAAGGACTATTAGCAACGAATCTAAGAACATCATGTACTCAAATTCCTATCCTTGAGCCTAACAAAGAACCTCCTAATAACATGTCTACCACTCCAACACCATCATCCACTCCTATGTCTATCCATTTCATTGAAGAGTCTCCTACCATAAGTCCAAGTCAAACCCCATCATGTAGCCATGTTGTCAAACATCCAAAGATTATTGATCCCATCCAAGAACCCATCACATCCATCTAAGAAACCCAATAGCTATGTTAAGAGCTTGGTCTAAAGCATGTGGAAACACCAAGCACCCATCCTAATCAAAATCTGAACATCCCATCTAATCCCATCATAGATCCCTTACCATCTCATGGTCAACCCCTCTACATCGATCCCATCATTTATCCTCCAACATCTTCTAGTGAACCCCCATCACCACCTCTTACTCCCCAATCCAATGAATATCAATACATCCCCACGTACCCTATCCATATCTAATATCGTGCTATCCATGCTTATCCTCCTCATGATCAAGATATTATCTATGATCAAGATCTTATCCATGAGCAAGTAACCCACATCACTCCTATCTATCATCCTGTGCTAGTCCTATTCATTATCCATCAATATCCCATGATGAGACACTTGGTCACCAAGAAAACATAGATAATCAAATAAATAACATGGATCCTATCAAATCACATCCCAATTAGGATAATGATAATCAAGATCCAAGAATTCTACATCCATTTCCCATTGATCCTCCATCATCTCCTATCAAACCATATGTTTAGGGGTTTAGCATGGTTGCTTGAGTTTAGGGGTTAGGGGCATTATTTGAGGTTTACATGAGTTTAGGGTTGCTCAAGTAAATAGGGTTTAGGGGAATTATTTAGGATTTAGGGGTTTATGGATGCTTGAGTTTAGGGTTTAGGGGTTAGAGGTTAGGGGTTTAAGGTTGCTCAAGTTTAGGGGTTAGGGTTTAGGGTTTAGGGTTTAGAGATAGATAAAGCAAGGGGACCGATAGAGATTGGGAGAGATAAGGAGATAGAGGTTTAGGGTTTCTTCCAAGTTTTATGGTTTAGGGGTTAGGGGTTTGGGTTTAGGGGCATTATTTAGGGTTTATGGTTTAGGGGTTAGGGGTTTGGGTTTAGGGGCATTATTTAGGGTTTATGATTTAGGGGTTAGGGGTTAAGGTTTAGAGGTTTAGGTTTATGGTTTAGGTAGAGAGGAGAATAGGGAGATATAGAGGAGACCAAGCCTGGGAGAGATGTCTCTGTCTCCTCTATCTCTCTCTCTAACTATACATGCCTCTCTATCTCTCTCTCTCTCCCTATTGTAGACACCCAATTTTGGTGTTATGTGTTTATGACTCTTATTGCTTGGAATTTTTGTTGGTTATTTGATTTTTTTGTTTTTTTTTGGGAATATTTAATTTTTTTGGATTTTGGGGGAATATTTGATTTTTTTTGGATTCTTGAGGAATTTGTTTTTGTTTCATTTGTACATGCTTGCTTGCTTTCTTGTGTGTGTTATCATTTTTATCTTGCATTTGTATCAAATTGGTATCATTCCAGCTAATATTCATATCTTATGTATGTTGGAATAGATTTTTGAATTAACATTTGTATCTAAGGTCATATCATACCTTTTGTGCATTAGTACTTCAATGCTCTAAGTTTACTTCCTCATACGTTAGACAAGGTTGTATTACACTGGGTGCACAAGACACATCGTCACCGTGGTCTTTATACCTTGGTGCATAATGTCTTGTGCTATATCAAACATCATGGTTGCTCAACTTTCATTGCAGCATAACACATTATTCATTTTTTCTATTCATTCCCTTATCTTATCTTTCTCAACCAATCCCTTTCATTTCAAGAGCCTACCTATGTTTGTCCAACCCGCCTATTCTCTTGAGGGGGCATCCTCACCATCTCCATTTCATCCTCATCATATCTTTCCATCATCATCCTACCCATTTCATAATCCTATCTTTCCATCATCACTATCCTTTTCCTCTATCCATACCTTAGCTTCTTTGAAATGATGTTACTCGACATAAATCTTATCATCTCGAATATCATCTCAAAGAGGGGAAAATGTAGACACCAAAATTTGTCCCCAAATTGTCCATGTCTTGTAACATCTAGTCAAAAACATTATTAGACATCATGTAGCATTTTTTCCTAATCCCACTTAATCCATTAGCTAATTAATTAAATAAATTTTATTTAATTAATTAAGATCCCATCCTTATCCCATTTTCCAATTAATTAAATAAATCCTATTTATTTAATTAATTTACCAACTAATTCAAATAAAATTATTTGAATTAGGTCCTCACCTCTCACCACATTCCAACACTTGTCCACCTCTTAATTGAATCATGTGTGGTATTACATTTTTTATTTAATATCCTTTTGTGTACACAATCACACATAAACTTATTAAATAAAGGTTTTTGTGTAGATGGTCACACATGAGCTTTATCCTCTTCCCTCCACTTGTCACATAACTACAACTTCCTCAAAGAGTGTAAATAAATAATCAATCCTGGCCATCCACATCAATCATTTAGTCTTTTAATCTCAACCATCCATTTGAATCATCCCTTTCCTATAAATCAAGCCTCACTCAAGCCATTTGACACTTTAGAGGGGCTCTTGAAATCCACCTTTCATGCATCCTTATGCTATAAAAATCATTCTTTAATCTTCTCATCTTCCAATCCATCATATTCTATCTATCATCTTCATCTTAGTGTTATGTTTCTGAATTGAGAAATCAACATATCAAATCAATTGAATCGATCAATCTATCTTGCATCCATCATTGCATCTATTCGAGGTATTGAAGATTTGGATTAGGTAATGCATTGTAGTATTTTATCAATTTTCAATTTGTCTAATTTTTTCATTACACACCTGTCTCTCTATCTTTCTCTCTCTTCTGATCTCCTCTCTCTAACTCTACCTTTCTATCTCTCCCTCCCTCACTATATCACTCCCCCTCTTTATCACTCTCCCAATCCCTCTACCTCAAATCTATCTCCCTATGTCTTTGGAAGTTGTAACTATTGATCTCTTTTCCTATCTCTATCTCTTTGGACATATCCATATCTCTTAATCTATCCCTCACTACCTCTCTCTCCCTCCCTCCCTATCTCTCTCCTCTCTATCTCTCTCTCGATCCCTCTACCTCTTGAAATCTCTCTCCCTATGTCTCTGGACATCTCTCCATCTCTTTCCCTAACTCTATCAATCCACATAACCCTCTCTCTCTCTCTCTCTCTATATATATATATATATATATATATAAAGAGGGATAGGTGGAGATAGAGACGGGGAGAGGGAGAGAGGGGGATTGAGATAGGCAAAGGGTTCTATAGAGGGAGAAAGATAGATAAAGAGGGATATATATATATATATATATATCCCTCTTTATCTATCTTTCTCCCTCTATAGAACCCTTTGCCTATCTCAATCCCCCTCTCTCCCTCTCCCCATCTCTATCTCCACCTATCCCTCTTTATCTCTCTATTTACCCCTCTTTCTATATTTTTTCCTTTCTTTAACTCTATCTCTATCTCTGCATCTCTTTCTGGATGTCCTCGGGCTCTCTCCCTATCCATGTCCATGTCCCTCTCTATCTCTCCATGTCTACTAGTCTCTCTATCTCTCTCTATTTATCCAAGTCTCCCCTCCCCCTTTCTATGTCTCCCTCCCTCTCTATATACATCCCTTTCTATCTACCTATTTCTCCCTTTATCTCTTTATTTATCTATCCTCCCTCTATCTAAATATATCTACCTCTCTATCTCTATATTCTCTCCCTCACATTCCAAGGGGTCGACAGAGAGAGGGAGAGAGATATAGAGAAAGAGAGGTAGATAGAGTTGTAGAGAGGGACGATAGAGAAATAAAGAGAGAGCGAGAGAGACTCTCCCATGTAGATACAAGATTACATTTGTCCCTCCTAGTATAGACAAGTTCTATTTCATGAACCACATGGATATTTGAGTCTAGGGATGCTCTTAAACCGTCACTTGATTACCTATTTGATGCACTGTACATGCGTAGTTACAATATATTTTATGTAAGAGCATGACATCCTAGACCTGTTGGGTGAATATTTTGTCGTTAACTCGCTAACAACAAAATGGGTATATCAGCCACAGCTATGATGAGACAAAGTCTCTCCTCTTAGCAAGGGGAGGTTCCCTCTAGTTACTTGACTTTTGCAAACAAAACAACTTATGAAATTTATGTACACTAAAAACTATGTTTGTGGTGGTTCCATCTCATTTCATTCTCTTTTTTTAGAATAGATGTTTATACTTCAAACTTTTGATAAAGGACTTATAAATTATCACAAAATCAAAGAAACACAAAGTTTTCTGTTACCTCACTTACTAATTGTAAATAGAACTATTTGAAGTAGAATGCAGCCCAAAGTCTTCACTCCTCTTCAAGATGATAAAAGTAAATTGAATATAACAACTCGCAGCACAAAGTCTCCAAATCATTGTATTCTCCCAAACATGAACATAATCCTCACAAATGATTTGATAACACAAAGTCTATCAGAATCAAATTAAGAGCGCTCTTCAATCACTTGAAACAAACTCCACACTTCAATTATTACCAAAGAAGATTATGATAGCAAGACGTAAGAACAATACTATCACAACACAAATAATCCCAAGACAAAGATTGGAATTGAACTTGCTTTCTTGTATTGATAAATATTTGATAATTGATTTTCACAAAAAGCACAAAGTCTTGATTTTCTTTTCAATTCGCCAGAGTATTATTGCAATAGACAAAAGATAATATTTACAAAAGAGGCCCCCTTTATTTATAGGGAAAGGCCTTGAGAAAATTTAGGAAAAACCTAACTACTTTGACTTATTCAAAAATAGGAGTCCTTATTGACTTGGGACTTCCTATATTTTTACATATAATTACATATGAAAAATGTACATGTAAAAATGTCCAAAATTGTTTTGAAAGTACATGTGAAAAACATAAAATAAACTAAGGAAAAATGACTGCTTCAATTTGTGTTGCCATCTTTCCTCATATGAGCATCATACATTGTGAAGGTAGCTTGCATCCCAATGCTATCCGGGTCGACTGTGTTCCTGAAGATCATCTTAGCTCAGACTATGGCATCCTTCACTGTAGTGACAGATTTAGCATGATTAGTTAACTTGGTTTTCAAATTATCCAAAGTTAACTGGTTGTCCAAAAGATTGTCCACATAAGTCATTGAAAATGTTTTATCTTCGAACTCTTTCTGGAACATGTCTTTGAATACTCGAACCATTTCTTCTGCAGGAAGAAATTGGTTGTCCTGTGATACCAGCTTGCATGACAACTCCTCCAACTTACACAAAAGACTAATATCGCTTTGTTCACTGATTTCCTCTGCAGCTTCAAGATCGTTGATCAACTCCCTAAGCACACGGCTCCTGTACATCAATGCTTCCTTTGTTTTTGTATATGAATCCCTGTTAGAAATAGCGCCAATTGATATTAGGGTACTTATTTTGAGCTTCCTCATTTCTACCCATTTATCATGATTCTTCTCTATGCGTTCAATATATTGAGAGATAGCATCAATGAGATCATCAAGTTCTGCTTTTACTTTTCTCATTTTATTTGTCTTCTCAGATACGTCTGTGAGCAAAGAGATTCCTTGTACACGCATCCTATCTAAGTACTCTTCAAGTACTTTTCCTTTGAGGTGGGTCTTTTCTTCTTTCAGAATAATGGGATCTTCTACAGATACGGCCTTTGGAGTAAATGCTTCTGAATTCAAAGTGATTTTCCTTACCACCGCAGTTAGCTGTTCTACCATTGCCTTGTAGTAATCCTTCATTTCCTTTTCCCTGTCAAATTTCTGGATTAGGATGTCCATGGCTGACTGCATAACATTTTTAGCACTTTCATGGGTTATTTTGCCCAATTCAACTCTAGAAATAGAGTAGTCATTCATATAAAAATTTTCAACAGTTACATCCTGTGGAGGTTTTGCTATCTCCAAAAATTTGTGTCCCTTGTCTTCAAGTACCCTGGAAAAGAATCTTCAGTTTCTTCGAGGCCTTAGGCTTTGCAGGTACCAGCTTAGTGAAATCAAAGTCATCTAGGGAGATGGCTTGCTTTTTCCTTTTTGGCGTGTAAGCTGATAACTAAGGTGGGAGCAGAGAAGTACTCACATTGGGATCCATTCCTACTGCTGGTGATCCCGGAACTGTGCTTGTACTGGTAGTAGAAACAATAGGCGGAGTGTTAGTAAAAATTGCACCTATTACATTTGCACTAGAGACTTGCTTAGTATTCATCACAAAATGATCAAAAATGGATGTATCCCCAATATCAAAAGACGAAGAAGACAAACTAGGAATTGACTCAGAAGAACGAAGAACATCTTCAAACGTGTTTTGGGGATTATCAAAAATTATTTTAGGAGGAGAGGGAGATTCAGAAGAGGGAATATTAATAGGGGAAACAGACACAGGAGCTGCAACAGGTGTATTAAGCAATGGGGATGATACTCCCGTTTCTTGTTGTGTATTTTCCTATGGAGACAAAGCCTCCTCGTCTTGTTGATCTGAATTCCTATCTTCAACATCCATCTCTTCTGTGGCTGGTTCTTCAGTAGCTGGCTCCTCAACTTCCATATCTTTCATTTTAGGTTCTTCCTCCACATCTTTTGATTTCTTTGTCACAAATCTGATCTTAGGCTTGTGTGTTTTAGAGGATGAGGGAACATCACTCTTGTTCTTCGTTCTGTTTTCTACCTTTTTACCAGTTTGCTCTTGAACTTCAATTTCTGACCCAGTGAGGAATTCTTTTAGAGTAATTCCTTTATCCACCAACCAATTATTGTTGTTAGCTAATATGGGCTCAAATCTCTTCCTCAGTGAGGTTTTCCTCTTTTTGAGACCATTGGATTGGAGGGAGAGGAGTACTAGCAATCTGTTCTGCATCATATCTGGCGTCAACCAATTCCCCATCATCCACAAGATCTTCTGGAATATCAGCAAGTCCCAGATATTCAATCTATTCCAGGGACAACCTGCTATAGTCCAGTTTCCTGATATCTTCCTCTGTTCTCAAGTCTACCCAGACATCTTCCACTATGGGTTCATGAAATTGAGTTTTCCGTCTGATTTTATCCTTTACGCCCCTGTAGTCAAACTTTGGTCTCCTCTTGAATTGCTTCATGGTGACCAACTCCATCTCTGTTTCCATGGCCCTTGCCTTTGCGGCAGTCAATACTGAATATCTACTGATTTCCACTGGGAATCTGAAACCAGGTTTCTTGAGTTCCATATGTTTGTTATGCACGACAATCATTTGTCTGCACAACTCCATCAAGACCAGTTTATCTAAGGGGAATCTCGGAAGCATATAAGGGTAACCTTGGAAAAAGCCAACCCTTAAGTATGAAAAAGATGGAAATTACAAAAACATACACCCGAAGTCATTTACCACTATCCATGCCTCATCTGAAATTCTTCTCTGCTCTAATTGGGGATCAAAAAGACACAAGAATACAACAAAGAATGCATCATTCACTCTTCTGAAATGATTAATTGAACCTTTCAATGTCAGTTGGGAATAATATTGGTATACTGGAACTACTCTCTTATCCCCTTCCGATGATAATCCTGGAAAAATCCTCATGGAGGCTGCAATGTATACCAGATAGGAAGTCATGTAGAACTTGGAGGTAGTGGATACCTTCGTCAGCTGCTCATGCAAAGTGTTACTGATTTGTTCTCCCCAGAAAATGGTTTGCTTATCCTGGAGTATGGCCTTAATGAAAGGATACATCCATTCATGAAACTGTGAAGAGGAAGGCAAACCTCTTATCCTGCTGAGGAGAGTAATCAAGTCACCAACTTCCTCTACAAAATCACTTCGAGGGAAACTACGTGGCCACCTTGACAAATTTGATCTTATAGTCTTCAACCATTTGTTGTTGATTATTTTCTTTGCTTTCTCTGGATTTTTGTCATATACCTTCTGAGCGTCAACAAAGTCAAGCTTCAATACCTCTGTCGCAGGAGGACATGAACACCTTAAAAATGAACTCAGGATCCAACCTGATTATCACATTACCACTGGCGTCCACCACAGACCTAGTGTCTTTGTTATAGAAATGGGCACACTAAAGAACAAATTCTGTGTTGTGAGCTGCCACTGGGAAGGATGACACTAGATGAATATTACTTTCCACTATCCTCTTCATCATAGCACTGGGGTTGTTAGACTTGGTCCTCTCTACAAACTCAGCCATATCAACATGGCCGATCTCCATATCTCTAATGTCATCAACATTAGAATGGACTGAGGTGATTGGGAAAACACCTTGATATTTGTACTTCATCGCTTTTGCTTTCTTTGGGGACAACTCGGTCATTTGGATGAGCTTTCACCAAGAAAAAGTTTGATGTAGAACGAATCTCCACAGAAGAAACTACAACAAAACTCATGATCATGCAATTAGGGAAAATACTGGCAATCTGGGAAAATTGCATGTTGATGATCATGACTATGGGAGCGTGCTTGAAAAAGGGCTATAGTGCGAGCTGGCCAAAAATAGAGGAGAAGCGAGCTCAGAAAATCAAAACTGTAAGTTTCCCAGAGAGAGAAATTTGGAATAGTTCTTGCATGGGCGGCAAAATTTGCCGCCCTTGCATATGAGGGTTTTTTATTATTTGCATTGGCAGCGAAATTTGCTGCCCATGCATGTATTGGGAAAAACAAAATCATGACAGAGTGGCAAAATTCACCGCTACTGCATGTTCCAAGAGAATCAAAAGTTATATGTTGGAGCGGCAAAAACTGTCGACGCTACGTTTGATAGAAAATCACAAGTGTTATACATCGGCGGTAAAATTCACCGTCAATGCACATTGGTATGAATTGATCTTCGCAGTGTTTGATCGGCGGAAATGGCCGACACTGCACAATGGAAGAGTAAGAGATTGTCATGTATGGGTGGCGAAATTCGCCGCCCATACCTTTTGGTATTTGGGAAGTATTCAAAGGTTTGAGTGGTAAATCTGCCATCCCTCAAACGATAAAACTTATGGCACCAACATTGATCGTCTAAAACATATTCAAAATGAAGAACCGACCAAAGACTGAGCAAAACGACCATAATAGTTTTAAGAGAACAATCTTTCAATGAAAACGTATAACAAAATTAAGACAAAAGAAAGCCATCCAAAATAGACGAAAACCCTAAGTTTGAAAAAGAAACGATTAGAGGATTTACCTGTGCAAACATCTGAAACCCTAAGTTTGACGATGAAGAGTGCAATTAAATCACAGCTCAGCGCGATCAAACGATGTTGGAGGAGTCAAATGAATAGCTCGGGAGAAAGAAATGAAATGGCGAAATAAACAATCAAAAGATATTAAATAACTCGAAAACAAGTGTTCAACGAGTGGCACGAGTGGCCATTAATGGCACTCGGTGTTCAAGATTCAAAAAATCTTGTTCGAGTGGGAGTTTCAGCCGACCCCGCACATGAATTAACAAACATGCCAAGGTGGCAAAATTCACCGATAGTGCACAAACTTGGAGTAACATGTAACGGCGGCAAAATTTGCCGGCTTTGCATGTTAAATGAAAAACACATGTAAGAGTGGCAAATTTTGCCACCATTACACATGTAATAAATCAAGTCAAAAAAGATATGAAGGAGCGGCAAAAAATGCCACTACTGCATATGAAAACTAAAAAAATTTCTAACTCTTAAAAAGTGAGCAAAATTGACATTCTAATCAGTTTATGACTTAAACGATATTCAGGAATATCGAGAAACCGATTCAAAGGAATGTCATAAACCAGTCTAGAATGTCAAACGACTTCACGCGAGATCAAGGGAATCTTATCTCAATTTGTGAGCTTAGAGTGTAGATTCACGAAACAGACAAGTTTCATGGGTGTTGTCTACAAAAACGAGCGTAGCTAATTTTGAGAACAACAGCTGGCTCTAACTGGGGAACTTCCTTCGATCAAACTTTGAAATGATTGAAGGGAGTAGAATCCAGTCTCTAAGTGCCTTCATCCATGCCATTGGGCTATAGAGTCAAGCTAAAAGAAAAAGACACAAAAGACTAAACGAAAACACAAAAATAAAAACACAAAACTATACAAATGTACAATTAAACTTATCTGATACTTCAGGGATTGAAGTGCTTCAGATGTTGTCCACTGTGAGGCAACAAGAATGGTGTTCCATCCTGATACTCTAGCAAGAAACTATTTTCACCATAGAATTGATGAATGGTGAATGGACCTCTCCATAAGGAATCAAATTTTCCATGCATTCCTTTTGGTTCTCTCCTCTTGTCCCACAACAAGACTTGATCTCCAATCTGAAACTCACGAGCCTTTGCCTTCTTGTCGAAGAGTTTCTTTACTTGATTTTGGTGCTCAGCAATACGGTCCACCACTATAGTGCGCTGCTCCTCAAGTTCAGTTAAATACATGATCCTTTTATCAATAGAACTATCAAAAGTTCTATCTTCCAATGCCTTTACCAACTTCAATGTTGGTAATTCTAAGGTAATTGGTATCTCCACATTCAGACCATATAGAAGCTGAAATGGCGACATGCCTGTCACCCTTTTGGGTGTAATTCTATATGCCCATAAAGCATCAAACAATGCCTTATGCCAAGTTCTCTGATTCTCATCTACCAGTTTCCTGATAATAGTGACCAGATTCTTATTGCTTGATTTGGCTTGACCATTCCCTTGCGGATAATAGTCTGAAGAATGGGAAAGAATGATCCCATGCTCGTAGCAAAATTCAGTAATCTCATGAGAGGAAAAACAAGTAGCATTGTCTGCTACAATCTTATTTGGAACTCCAAACCTGGAAATAATGTTCTCCTTAAGAAAACTACATACCACTTTAGAAGTAGCATGCTTGACTGGAATAGCTTCCACCCATTTGGTAATATAGTCTGTTGTGGTGAGAACATAGTTATGTCCTGCACTTGATGATGGATTCACAGTGCCAATGAAGTCAATACCCCATTGTTGAAAAGGCTCCTCAATCACCACTGGTTTTAGAGGTAAGGCTACCAACTTTGGTTTCCCAACAAACTGTTGACATAACTCACACCTGCATACCCAATTGTACGCATCTTGGAATAGTGTGGGCCAATAGTATCGAGCTCGCAGAATCTTGTGAGCCGTTACAGGTGTGGAAAAAATGTCCTCCACAAGCCAAATTGTGGAAAGACTCCAAAAGTCTACTTTGTTGCGCTTTATCCACGCAACGAAGAAATACACCATCAAGACTTCTCTTGTACAAACCATTGTCCCAAAGGACGTAGTTAGCAGCTTTTAACTTGACAGTTCTTTTTTCCTTATAAGACAAGTGAGAAGGACACTCACCATAGGTAAGGAAATGAGCAATATTAGAATACCACTTGTCAGTTGTAGTAACAAAAAGAACAGTTGGCGTGTCCACAACTTCTTCTTCTTCGTCCCCTGTCTCTTTTGGGATGTTATCAGCGATTAATTGACACAAACCTTTACCACGCACAAGCTTGTTAGGCTTGATATCCAAATCAAATTCTTGGATCTTAGCAATTCAATTACCTCTCTTTGTTCTGAACTCCTGTTGAGTTAGGATAGATTTGACTGTTGTATCAGGAACCATAACAACAGTGTGTGAATTCAGAATATAGAACATGAAATGCTTCAGTGCTTTGATCACAGCATAGGCATGCTTCTCCATATTCGAATACTTCAATTCATGAGCTTTGAGAGGACAACTCATAAACGATATGGGGGATTCCATGTCTTCTTCATTCTGCTGAACCAGAATAGCTGAAAGTGTGTGTTCTGAAGCGTAGCTATAAACTACGAAATCTTTGGTGTAGTCAGGACAAACAAGAACTGGAGCATGAGCAATAGCTCTCTTGATATCCTCAAACGCTTCTTTGCCTTCCACAGTCCAATGGAAAGTGGCCTTACCCTTCATCATATTGACAATGTGACAGGTTTTTTCTGCAAACTCAGGAATGAACCTTCGCAGAAAATTCACCTTTCCAAAGAAAGAATGAACAACAGTCTTACTAGCAAGCAGAGTAAAACTTTGAATGGATTTAACTCTTTCTGAGTCAATCTTAGTACCTTCCCGGGATACAATGTGTCCGAGAAGCTTACCTTCTGTTACCCCAAAAACTGACTTCTTGGGATTGAGGGAAATACCATTTTGCCGACAACATTCCAGCACTTGTCGTAAATGATGTGCATGATCATGACAATTTTTGGAGAAAACAGTCAAGTCGTCAAGATACACCACGATGAACTCCCCATCTCATCTCTGAAAGCAAGGTCCATTGCTCTCTGAAATGTGGCGCCAGCATTGATCAGACCAAAAGGCATTCTGCGATATGCAAATGTACCCCATGGTGTGGTGAAGGCAGTTTTGAACTGATCAACTTCATTAACCTCCACTTGGTTATACCTCGAAAAACCATCCAACATAGATAGCATTTCTGAACCAGTTACTGTTTGCAATACTTGATCCATGATAGGCAAATGATAGTTATCTTTTAAAGAAGACTGGTTGAGATTCCTGAAATCAACATAGATACGGATTTCTCTATTCTTCTTTCTTACAGGTACTATGTTTGCGATCCATGTGGAATGATGAATTGGAAAAATTATCCTTGCATTTAGCATCTTCTGAATCTCAGAAAGGATCGTACCTAATATCTTGGGGTTGTATTGCATCTTCTTCTGCTTATGAGGCAACGATCCAGCTTCGAGGGGAATTTCGTGTTGAACCTCCTTAGGCCTGAAAGACTTCAGATCATCATAGAAGTAAGCCAAAACATTAATGTAATGGTGAAGGAGGGTAATGAATTTGAATCTTTCATCAGCAGTGCAACATTTTCCAATGTTGACCATCTTAGGATCTACTTTCAAACTCAAATTGACCTATTCAAATTCCATAGAGGAAATTGAATCCTGTTGTTGCTGCTGCTTGATATACCTGTCATGCTTATCAAACAATTTTTCAAGGGAAACCAAACCTTTTGGGATTTTATTTCCTTTCAATTGTAGAAATTCTTCACTGGTTTGTGAATCTATCTCTGAAACATATTCCCGCGGTGGTGATTCACATCCTTCAAAGTAAAGCTCATCAAAGCTATCCATCTTTTCAAGGAAAGCGATGATTTGGTTATCACCATTGAACACCTGCCAATGGTCAACATTATCAGGTACACTTGGTAGAAAGACCAACTGAATAGTGTACTTGTTTCCTTTGAAATCCTTGTGAGGAACCATGAGAGTAGCGGAAATAGCCAATGAATCTGCACGATCATTGAACTCTCTTGGCACTGCAGAAATGTTGAAAGCATCAAAACCTTCAATGCAATCCCATACGCGATTGCGATAGTGTCTCAGTCTTTCATTTTTAGTGTGGTACAAATTCCTCACTTGACAAACCACCAATTCAGCATCCCCTTGAGCATGAAGGATTTTAACACCTCTAGCACGAGCAGCTTCCAATCCGAGCAACAAGGACTCGTATTCGGCGGTGTTATTGGTATTGTCAAATTGTAACTTGTATGAAAAAGGTAAGATATCACCTTGTGGCGATATCAAGACCACTCCAGCTCCAGAACCAATAGAAGAACAACTGCCATCAAACTCTAAAATCCAGACCTCATCAGAATTTGATTTCTTGAAATTTCTTTGGTTAGAAGATTCCTCTTCGTCAGTGAGGGAAGAATCTGGCATTACTATACCCTCACCTGAACTTTCATCTGAAAACTCTTCTGAGTCTCCATCTGACATATCTGAGCTATCACTCAATGTACTCTCATCTGATGAACTGGAACCATCTTTAGTGGACAGAAAATAATTACCCATTCCTGAGGACTCAAACAAAATTTGAGCTTTGGGATTTGATGTTTGGGTAACAATGTATTTTGCCTCCTTCTCAGGAAGCAACTTTTGCACAACACCTTAAATAGGTATCCTTGCTTTAGACATATCCATGCTCAACTCCCCACCTACATCCTTGTAGAAATTACACCCAAGAAGAATGTCGTATGAAGCTGGAACATCAGCTACCAAGACTGTCATCTTGATTCTCTTAGATCTGGAAAAGCCACAAATGCAAATTGGGCGTCTTTGATTTGACCCAAAAGTGGAACTTGCTTATTCTCCATAGAGAAACACCTCCCAAAAGTTTTGGTTAAGGTGAGGCCAAGGGCGTCTGCTACCTTAGCGGGCATAACATTGTCAGAAGCTCCAGAATCTATTACGCAATTGCTCAATTTATGACCATTCACTAATAGGGAAACATAGAAAGGTTTAATTTTTCTAGAGGCTTCAAGGGGAGTAGTGACAAGATTATTTTGGGTAGGCTTGCTTTTGGAGGAGTCATGAGTAGCTTTTGGAAACTCTTATCCTGCAGGGACGGTCTTATTTTTGACGTATTTGGCTAATCTATCAAATTGTTCAGGATTAGCCTGTAAATACTCAACTTCAGACATTTGGATCTTAGTTCTCCTAGCATGATCTATTATATCAAACTGCTGAAAAGAATTAGAAACGGAGGAGGAAAATCCATCATTTTGATTTTTGGTAGAGATAGCACTAGTTTGAAGAGTAGAAGTGGAAGGTACAAATTTGTTAGAGGCACTTACTTGTTTATTGACCACTGGGTCTTTTGATTGGAAAGGTAGCAGAGTCCCCCATTTAGTAATTGAAATCACCAGTTGAGATTCTTCTCTCGCCTTCCCTTTATCAGCTTGAAGAGCTGATTGATTTTGAGACCTAGTGAAAACAACATATGCTCCTTCACACACTTCTCCCTTTTCAGCTTCATCTTGGTAACTTAAGAAGCTGATGGTAGAGTCGCCAGCTAATTCTTCTTCTCCTTCTGTGAAGAGATTAGCACCATTGTCATAATCCAACTTGGGTTGGAAAGAAAGTTCATTTTTAGCTTCATAATAGCCAATAGCTAAGTTGACCGGTGCTTCTTCAATGGCAAGCTTCCCCTGTGTAGGCGGAAGACGGTTGTGTTGTCCTTGATTTCTAGCAGCATTGCCTTGATATGAATTATTTGGAAATGTCCTCCTTGGTATATCTCGATAAGAAGAAGGAGCAGACATACCTTGGGACATTTGTCTCTTCAGAGCTAGCAATTCATTTGCTAGCTTTTGCACCATGGGATCCGTGGTGCTTGTGGGAGAATTCTCAGTAGAAGAGGAGCTTTTATTTCTATTAGAATTCCTTCTTATCTTACCCGCAAGGATAAGATCATCTTCCACTTCAGTTGCTAGAATTTGAGCTGCAACAAGATCGGTAGGAGCAGCTCACCTCAATAGAAAACTCACCTCAGGAAGTTGTGTATTGATAAAGAAACATTTAAGATTCTCCGCTGTTGGCTCAGCGGTGGTGGGAATCCTGTTTCTCAACTTATTGAACTTAGCGATGAAGTCTCGCATAGGTTCATGAGGTTCCTTTTTTATTTGTGTCAGCTATGCCAACAATGCATGTGCATCTTCCGCAGGTTTAAACCTGGCTTCAAACTTGGTTTTGAGAGTATTCCAATTCGTTATGGTCTGAGCTTGAAGGTGGTAAAACCAGTCTGTAGCAGCACCTTGCAATGTTTCTACAAAGAGATGTACAACTACATCTTCGTGCTCGACACCTATCACACCACAGGCTATACAGAAAGCCGCAATGTGCTCATCAGGATGAACTTTCCCGTCACCATAGAATTTGGGGAAATTCTTTCTTGAACTACGAGGTAGTTCATGCAAAGGTGGGGTCAAATTCAGAGGACCAAAGGTATTACCCCAAGGGCCTTGGGCTACCATGACGTACTGATTGAAAGGCGGGATAACAAACCTTGGCGTTGTATGAACAGACAAAACTCTGTTAGCACTAGCACTAGAAACTTCACCTAGTATTGGAGACCTGGCATTTGTAGGAGGAAAACTCCTGGTGCACTGAAGACGAGGTCGTGGAGTTAAGAATCCAAAATTATTTTGCTGCATCAATTCAAATGCAGGATCAATAATACCCTGAGCCCTCTTGCTTCTAGTGTACCAGGAATCTGCCAGAATGTAGTATGCTAAAAACAATTTTGCAACAAAATGGAAAAGAACTGAAAATGCTTCAACTCAAAGCGTGAGGCTTCAAGTTGCGCGTTCCTTCCCCAGTAGAGACGCCAAAAAACTATTGGGTGAATATTTTGTCGTTAACTCACTAACGGCAAAATGGGTATATCAGCCACAGCTATGATGAGACAAAGTCTCTCCTCTCAGCAAGGGGAGGTTCCCTCTACTTGACTTTTCCAAACAGAACAACTTATAAAATTTATGTACACTAAAAACTATGTTTGTGGTGGTTCCATCTCATCTCATTCTCTTTTTTCAAAATAGATGTTTATACTTCAAACTTTTGATAAAGGACTTATAAATTATCACAAAATCACAGAAACACAAAGTTTTCTGTTATCTCACTTACTAATTGTAAATAGAACTATTTGAAGTAGAATGCAGCCCAAAGTCTTCACTCCTCTTCAAGATGATAAAAGTAAATTGAATATAACAACTCACAGCACAAAGTCTCCAAATCATTGTATTCTCCCAAACATGAACATAATCCTCACAAATGATTTGATAACACAAAGTCTATCAGAATCAAATTAAGAGCGCTCTTCAATCACTTGAAACAAACTCCACACTTCAATTATTACCAAAGAAGATTATGATAGCAAGATGTAAGAACAATACTATCACAACACAAATAATCCCAAGACAAAGATTGGAATTGAACTTGCTTTCTTGTATTGATAAATATTTGATAATTGATTTTCACAAAAGGCATAAAGTCTTGATTTGCTTTTTAATTCGCCAGAGTATTCTTGCAATAGACAAAAGATAATATTTACAAAAGAGGCCCCTTTATTTATAGGGAAAGGCCTTGAGAAAATTTAGGAAAAACCTAACTACTTTGACTTATTCAAAAATAGGAGTCCTTATTGACTTGGGACTTCCTATATTTTTACATGTAATTACATATGAAAAATGTACATGTAAAAATGTCCAAAATTGTTTTGAAAGTACATGTGAAAAACATAAATAACTAAGGAAAAATGACTGCTTCAATTTGTGTTGCCATCTTTCCTCATATGAGCATCATACATTGTGAAGGTAGCTTGCATTCCAATGCTATCCGGGCCGACTGTGTTCCTGAAGATCATCTTAGCTCAGACTATGGCATCCTTTACTGTAGTGACAGATTTAGCATGATTAGTTAACTTGGTTTTCAAATTATCCAAAGTTAACTGGTTGTCCAAAAGATTGTCCACAGAAGTCATTGAAAATGTTTTATCTTCGAACTCTTTCTGGAACATGTCTTCGAATACTTGAACCATTTCTTCTGTAGGAAGAAATTGGTTGTCCTGTGATACCAGCTTGCATGGCAACTCCTCCAACTTATGCAAAAGACTAATATCGCTTTGTTCACCGATTTCCTTTGCAGCTTCAAGATCGTTGATCAACTCCCTAAGCACACGGCTCCTATACATCAATGCTTCTTTTGTTTCTGTATATGAGTCCCTGTTAGAAATAGCGCAAATTGATATTAGGGTACTTATTTTGAGCTTCCTCATTTCTACCCATTTATCATGATTCTTCTCTATGCGTTCAATATCTTGAAAGATAGCATCAATGAGATCATCAAGTTCTGCTTTTACTTTTCTCATTTTATCTATCTTCTCAGATACGTCTGTGAGCAAAGAGATTCCTTGTGCACGCATCCTGTCTAAGTACTCTTCAAGTACTTTTCCTTTGAGGTGGGTCTTTTGTTCTTTCAGAATGACGGGGTCTTCTATAGATACGGCCTTTGGAGTAATTGCTTCTGAATTCAAAGTGATTTTCCTTACCACCGTAGTTAGCTGTTCTACCATTGCCTTGTAGTGATCCTTCATTTCCTTTTCCCTGTCAAATTTCTGGATTAGGATGTCCATGGCTGACTGCATATCATTTTTAGTGCTTTCATGGGTTATTTTGCCCAATTCAACTCTAGAAATAGAGTAGTCATTCATTTAAAAATTTTCAACAGTTGCATCCTGTGGAGGTTTTGCTATCTCCAGAAATTTATGTCCCTTGTCTTCAAGTACCCTGGAAAGAATCTTCAGTTTCTTCGGGGCCTTAGGCTTTGTAGGTACCAGCTTAGTGAAATCAAAGTCATCTGGGGAGATGGCTTGCTTTTTCCTTTTTGGCGTGTAAGTTGATAACCAAGGTGGGAGCAGAGAAGTACTCACATTGGGATCCATTCCTACTGCTGGTGTTCCCAGAACTGTGCTTGTACTGGTAGTAGAAACAATAGGCGGAGTGTTAGTAAAAACTGCACCTGTTACATTTGCACTAGAGACTTGCTCAGTATTCATCACAAAATGATAAAAAATGGATGTATCCCCAATATCAAAAGACGAAGAAGACAAACTAGGAATTGACTCAAAAGAATGGAGAACATCTTCAAAATTGTTTTGGGGATTATCAAAAATTATTTTAGGAGGAGAGGGAGATTTAGAAGAGGGAATATTAATAGGGGAAATAGACACAGGAGCTGCAATAGGTGTATTAAGCAATGGGGATGATACTCCCATTTCTTGTGTATTTTACTGTGGAGACAAAGACTCCTCGTCTTGTTGATCTGAATTCCTATCTTCAACATCCGTCTCTTCTGTGGCTGGTTCTTCAGTAGCTGGCTCCTCAACTTCCATATCTTTCATTTCAGGTTCTTCCTCCACAGCTTTTGATTTCTTTGTCACAAATCTGATCTTACGCTTGTGTGTTTTAGAGGATGAGGGAACATCACTCTTGTTCTTCATTCTATTTTCTACCTTTTTACCAGTATGCTCTTGAACTTCAGTTTCTAACCCAGTGAGGAAATCTTTCAGAGTAATTCCTTTATCTGCTAGCCAGTTATTGGTGTTAGCCAATATGGGCTCAAATCTCTTCCTCAGTGAGGTCAACTCCTTTTGGGACCATTGGATTGGAGGGAGAGGAGTACTAGCAATCTGTTCTGCATCATATCTGGCGTCAACCAATTCCCCATCATCCACAAGATCTTCTGGAATATCAGCAAGTCCCAGATATTCAATCTGTTCCAGGGACAACCTGCTATAGTCCAATTTCCTGATATCTTCCTCTATTCTCAAGTCTACCCAGACATCTTCCACCATGGGTTCATGAAATTGAGTTTTCTGTCTGATTTTATCCTTTACGCCCCTATAGTCAAACTTTGATCTCCTCTTGAATTGCTTCATGGTGACCAACTCCATCTCTGTTTCCATGGCCCTTGCCTTTGCGGCAGTCAATACTGAATATCTACCGATTTCCACTGGGAATATGAAACCAGGCTTCTTGAGTTCCATCTATTTGTTATGCACGACAATCATTTGTCTGCACAACTCCATCAAGACCAATTTATCTGAGGGGAATCTCGGAAGCATATAAGGGTAACCTTGGAAAAAGCCAACCCTTAAGTATGAAAAAAGATGGAAATCGCAAAAACATACACCCGAAGTCATTTACCACTATCCATGTCTCATCTGAAATTCTTCTCTGCTCCAATTGGGGATAAAAAATACACAAGAATACAACAAAGAATGCATCATTCACTCTTCTGAAATGATGAATTGAACCTTTCAATGTCAGCTGGGAATAATATTGGTATACTGGAACTACTCTCCTATCCCCTTCCGATGATAATCCTGGAAAAATCCTCATGGAGGCTACAATGTATACTAGATAGTAAGTCATGTAGAACTTGGAGGTAGTGGGTACCTTCGTCAGCTGCTCATGCAAAGCGTTACTGATTTGTTCCCCCCAGAAAATGGTTTGCTTACCCTGGAGTATGACCTTAATGAAAGGATACATCCATTCATGAAACTGTGAAGAGGAAGGCAAACCTCTTATCTTGCTGAGGAGAGTAATCAAGTCACCAACTTCCTCTACAAAATCACTTCGAGGGAAACTACGTGGCCACCTCGACAAATTTGATCTTGCAGTCTTCAACCATTTGTTGTTGATTATTTTCTTTGCTTTCTCTGGATTTTTGTCATATACCTTCTGAGCTTCAACAAAGTCAAGCTTCAATACCTCTGTTGCAGGAGGACATGTGAACACCTTATCAATGAACTCAGGATCCAACCTGATTATCACATTACCACTGGCGTCCACCACAGACCTAGTGTCTTTGTTATAGAAATGGGCACACTGAAGAACAAATTCTGTGTTGTGAGCTACCACTGGGAAGGATGACACCAGATGAATATTACTTTCCACTATCCTCTTCATCATAGCACTGGGGTTGTTAGACTTGGTCCTCTCTACAAACTCAGCCATATCAACATGGCCGATCTCTGTATCTCTAATGTCATCAACATTAGAATGGACTGAGGTGATTGGGAAAACACCTTGATATTTGTACTTCATCGCTTTTGCTTTCTTCGGGGACAACTCAGTCATTCGGATGAGCTTTCACTGAGAAAAAGTTTGATGTAGAATGAAGCTCCGCAGAAGAAACTGCAACAAAACTCATGATCATGCAATTAGGGAAAATACTGGCAATCTGGGAAAATTGCATGTTGATGATCACGACTATGGGAGCGCGCTTGAAAAAGGGCTATAGTGCGAGCTGGCCAAAAATTAGAGGAGAAGCGGGCTCAGAAAATCAAAACTGAAAGTTTCCCAGAGAGAGAAATTTGAGATAGTTCTTGCATGGGCGGCAAAATTTGCTGCCCTTGCATATGAGGGTTTTTTATTATTTGCATTGGCGGCGAAATTCACCGCCCATGCATGTATTGGGAAAAACAAAATCATGACAGAGCGGCAAAATTCACCGCTACTGCATGTTCCAAGAGAATCAAAAGTTATATGTTGGAGCGGCAAAAACTACTGACGCTACGTTTGATAGAAAATTACAAGTGTTATATATCGGCAGTAAAATTTGCTGTCAATGCACATTGGTATGAATTGATCTTCACAGTGTTTGATCAGCGAAAATGGCTGACACTGCACAATGGAAGGGTAAGAGATTGTTGTGTATGGGCGGTGAAATTTGCCGCCCATATCTTTTGGTATTTGGGAAGTATTCAAAGGTTCGAGCGGTAAATCCGCCATCCCTCAAATGATAAAACTTACGGCACCAACATTGATCGTCTAAAACATATTCAAAATGAAGAACCGACCAGAGATTGAGCAAAATGACCATAACAGTTTTAAGAGAACAATCTTTCAACGAAAACGTATAACAAAATTAAGACAAAAGAAAGCCGTCCAAAACGGACGAAAACCCTAAGTTTGAAAAAGAAATGGCTAGAGGATTTACCTGTCCAAACGTCTGAAACACTAAGTTCGACGATGAAGAGTGTGATTAAATCACAGCTCGGCGCGATCAAACGATGTTGGAGGAGTCAAACGAATAGCTCGGGAGAAAGAAATGAAATGGCAAAATAAACAATCAAAAGATATTAAATAACTCGAAAACAAGTGTTCAACGAGTGGCACGAGTGGCCATTAATGGCACTCGGTGTTCAAGATTTTGAAAATCTTGTTCGAGCGGGAGTTTTGGCCGACCCTGCACATGAATTAACAAACATGCCAAGGCGGCAAAATTTGCCGACAGTGCACAAACTTGGAGTAACATGTAATGGCGGTAAAATTCGCCGCCTTTGCATGTTAACTGAAAAACACATGTAAGAGCGGCGAATTTTGCCGCCATTACACATGTAATAAATCAAGTCAAAAAAGATATGCAGGAGTGGCAAAAAATGCCGCTACTACATATGAAAACTAAAAATTTTTCTAACTCTTGAAAAGTGAGCAAAATTGACATTCTAATCAGTTTACGACTTAAACGATATTCATGAATATCGAGAAACTGATTCAAAGGAATGTCATAAACCAGTCTAAAATGTCAAATGACTTTGTGCGAGATCAAGGGAATCTTATCTCGATTTGTGAGCTTAGAGTGTAGATTCACGAAACGGACAAGTTTCGTGGGGGTTGTCTACAAAAACGAGCGTAGCTGATTTTGAGAACAACAAGACCACAATTCCGGCACCAACATTGAGAAGGTTATGATTTTTGCATGCATGAAGCTTTATGTTTTCATGCTTCCTAGAACACGCTAGCGCTATGGGAAGCATGAAAAGTAGGAAAAAACATTTGGGATCCATGCTTCAGACCCCACATGACTTTTATGTCTACTTTTCATGCAATATATCGGACAAGAAAACACTTTTCATGTTGTTTGACATATTGAGAATCATTTCTAGACCAATCCACCATTTTTTTTGTTTTTTCAATGTAGAAGAACTGATTTTGTATGTTTTTGGAGAAAATTTGATTATTAAAATTGAAAGTTTCATGTTTCATGTGTGATATTGTTTTAAAGCTCATTATCATTGATATATAGATTGAATTTGATGATATATGTTTGTTTTTTCTATAAATTTCACTAATCCTATTCTAGAGTTATATAGAATTCATAATCAAACTTGCAAAAAAGAAGAATTTGAGGATATTGAAGCCATATTTTGGAGAATCGGTTAACTACAATATCGAATTCTAAGGTATGTTCAAGTTATGTCCATTTTAATTCACTTATATATGTTCTTATGTTCTTTATGCCTTTATGTCTTTATGTTCTTTATGTTCTAAGATATATTTGTTCTTTAAATATGTTTTCATACTTAGTCAAAAGTTGTTTACCAAAACATATGAACCGTGTATGTATGTCTTCATACATTGCAACCAAAATCAAACTATGGCTTGCAATAACAAAGACAAACTCAAGAAAATGCTTCTTATGACTTTAATACCTCAAAATATTATCCAAAAAATATATACATGTTCTCAATTGTCATTACATGCACTCCAACACTGCCACATGTGCCCTTGCACTACCATACATGCTCTAGAAACTCACTTAGCTCATGATGCAATAGCAAGTTCTTCACCAAGCGTCTTGCAATTGCTACCATAGAAACTATTGATGTACAAGTCTAGGGCAGAAAGGTTTTAGGGTAGAAACTTGATTAAAAATTCATTTTTTGTAACAAACACTCCATTCTCCCAAAAGGGTACACCTATTTTCCCAAAAGGCTTCTATTTCTTCCATCACTCAAATATTTTCAAGGCCTTTCCATGGTTTCCTCTTACTGATCCAGCCAACTAGGACCTTGAAAATGGTGTAGCAGTAACATATAGGGCTAATAAATTAGGTAAAAGATCCATGTGATCATCTATTTTTAGTTTTAACATAGTTTTCTATCATTATTGACCATTGTATCCATGCATGTGTAGGTATATCAGTTAGTTCAATCAAAGAGACTCCAAATTCATCATGTTTCCACCTTGTTTCAGCCCTTCATGCCTTCATTTCACCTATTTTCACCTATACAAGAGAAAAAAAATATCAAATACTTCATAAAATAATTTTAGTGAACAATTGTTTGTCATACTCATATTCATGATCAATAGAGCCAAAATTGATTCCAAGACTCTTAATTTTTGCCCTAGGATGATATAGAAGGATTTATTCCTTAATATGCATAATGATTCATTCAATAGAACCATGCAATGGCTTGAATCTTAGACTATCCTATGCCCCCTATTATGGCAATCCTACTTGTCTCTATTGATCATTTAGACATAATTGTTAGGTGTCCTTTTGATAACTTCTCCATGCATGTTTCATAGTATGAATTCTCTTGGAGAAGATTGGAGGACGTGCAAACCTCTTTAGTGTCTTGGGCTAGGACATTCCTTATGCACCTATTCATGATGATTTAATTTGCATGACACAACAATATTTCAAAATTTCCTAATTGTCCTTTGTTACTACATGATGGTGGTTACCTTATCGACTATATACCTTTCAATACCCTAAATTACAGAGATTAGTTTAATGATTGTTATGATAGTCATAGGTATGACTACCCTAAAGAAGTCAAGGACCGTACTCTTTGACAATCATGGATTGTAATAATCCCTCTCACTACATATATAGTTTCGTTAAGGGTTTTAGGGCCTTTAGTAATGTTGTACCATTCTCATATAGTCCTCACTTAGGAATTTGACAACTTGGGAGACCTTTGTATGTGAGTGTCTTAATGTCTTGGGTAATCTTTGATTATTTTGGATTGTGATATTCCCTTCTTGACTTGTTCATGACTATATAAGACAACAAACTACCTCTTCATCTACCCTTTCCATTACCATTGAAAAACATTTCCTTCTTCCTATGAAATCTTCCAATTGTTATGGCACCATTTGGATGACCTTATCATGACATTATCTTTACTAATAATAGCCCTTGAACTATGGTTATCATGTGAATAATCCTCCATGAAACTCTCATGTAACTTGTTGAAATTGTGAAGACATATTGACCTAAATTTCAACCATAGAAAGAGCCATTAGACTTTTTGGTTGGTTGATGATACTAACATTGCAAAATATGAGGACTATTGTACATTGATATGATCAAGTGAGCTACAGTCTTTTAGAAGCTCTAATGTAGGTTCATGGACTATTCATACATGACATATGGCATGCTTTTGTTCTTCATATACAAATGAAGCTTGGTATGATTGTGAGTCAAACGAGTGGGTTGATGATTGGTGTTCAAGAGGCATATGCCCAATTGACCATTATTGACCACCAACAACACTAAAAATGACAGAGATTGAATCATCGGTTGATTTTGACCATGTTTTAGATCTAGTTCAACAAGGTATTATCAGAATTCTAGTTTAATAAAATTTAATATGCCATCTTATTTTGTATTTTTTCTTGTATTGTTGACTATATTCATCGAACTAAATGCATGTATCAATGCAGGGCATGTTTATGTAGTTATTGTAGCTAAAGACAATGAAGAAGGAATGGATTATTATTTGTGTCATTGTGTTGAGGCAAACAAGAAATCAGATTCCCCTATTATAGATGGAGAAAACATTGAGTACCCTATAGGATCAGTGGTTTTTACTAGAACATGGCTTAGAATGTACCCACTAAAGAAGTCTGATGTGTGGGTGTTTGAGGACTTTGAGCCACATAGGAAGATTCTTCATTATTCTAACCTTGTTGTGGCTTCAAACATTCATTTGATCAAATATGGGGGTAGACCATTGAACAGGACCTTGTGGAAGGTTTATGAGTCTGATCACGAGGCAATACTCAACATAATAAAGAGTAGAGCAGAACCTGATGGTCCATTGGATTGAATTAGTGGAATAACAGAAAGGTATGTTATTTTTCTTTGCTATCTTGATTTCACCTTGTATATTTTAACTACTCATTTTAGCTAAATGGTACAATTGCATTTGTATTTAGGCTTTTAGTATGATGGAGGTAGGCGTAATCCTATTGAAGGTCCCTTTGGAAGCAAAGTAAGGTAGGTTTTCATGATTATTTCATGGTGATATGTCCTTTACTTTCTATTTCATAATAAGTTTTAATGATGTTACTATGAGCTCTAATTCATTTTAACGATGTTACTATTTCATAATGACTGTTAATGAGTTTTAATGACAAACAATTGATAGCAACAGTAAGCGCAACCTCAATTGATGCCCTACAAGACATTGGATCAAGTGAGAACACCTTTATAGTATTGAATTTCCAACTACCAGAAAGGTATTATGACTAAATTTTAAGGATACGCATCTCCTGGGGCCAAATGGATGGTGTCAATGCATCTAGGTGGGTGGGTAAATGCTAGGGGGGATGTCTTTTCAGTGGCAAAGCCTCATGGTCATTCTTGGCTATATCAGACGCAGACAATCTCTTAAGAGCCCCAAGAAAAAAAATGTGACAAACTTTGCACCAACTGTTCCATCAAACTGTGACACCTAGGAACATCTTATTTGCATGTATAGGTAGACGTCAGGTCCACCTACAAACACCTACCTCAATTTTTGCTAAATCAATTTCGTTTGCCTATGGTGGCAAGGAACAAATTCTTACAAAATGCTTTTGTTTCATGCATTGGAAAGATGCTAGGAGTGACATTTTGCATTCCATAGGTCGTGGGGCCAAACGGACTTTGCCAACACATCGAGCTAGGCTAGTAAATGCTAGGGGAGGTCTCATTTCATGTTCCAAGCACCCCAATCATTCAGGGCAGCAAGCTACCAGCAAAGTCCCTTAAGATCCCTAGGATGGAAAAAATGCCAAACTTTGAAAGAGCGATTCTCGAAATTCATGGAAGTTGGGAACATTTTGTTTGGACCTACAGGTGCATGTTGAGTTTGTCCATAATAACCTCTCTCAATTTTTCTCAACTCCAGTTCATTTGACGATGTCGAAATCAAATGCATTCTTGCAAAATGCTTTAGTTTCATGCAGTGGGAAGGTGCTAGGAGTGACATTTTATATTCCATAGGTTGTGGGGCCAAACAGACTTTGCCAACATGTCAAGGTGGGTAGGTAAATGTTAGGGGAGGTCTCATTTCATGTGCCAATTGCCCCAGTCATTCAGGACAGTAGGCTACCGGCAAAGTCTGATAAGATCTTAAGAGCAAAAACTGCCAAACTTTGACGGAGCAGTTTTGGGAATTTGTGGCAGATGGGAACATTTCATTTGGACCTACATGTGCATGTTGGGTTTGTACACAATAACCTCTCTTTGTTTTGGTCAACTCTAGTTGGTTTGACCGTGCCAAAATCAAATGCATTCTTTCAAAATGCTTTAGTTTCATGTAGCACAACCCTGCTAGGTGCCTTTTTTTTTGATATGCTTGTCATGAGGCTGAACAGATTACACCAACGCATTGGGGTGGGTGGGTAAATGTTAGGGAAGGTCTCATTTTGTGTGCCAAGCATCCTAGTCATTCTGGCTTGCAAGCTACTGACAAAGTGACTTCATCGGTAGCTTACAACCCAGAATGATTGGGACCCTTGGCACATAAAACAAGACCTCCCTTGGCATTTACCTACCCGCTCTGATACGTTGGGGAAGTCCGTTCGGCCCTACAAGCTATGGAATGGAAAATGTCACTCCTAGCACCTTTCGAGTTTACCAGTAGCTTGCAGCCTCAAACGACTGAGACACTTGGCTCACGGAACGAAACCACCCCTAGCATTTACCCACCAAATTGGATGTGTTGGTGCAGTTAGTTTAACCCCACAACCTGTGAAATGCAAAATTTTAGTCCTAACAACTTTCTAGTTTGTCGATAGCTTATAGCCTGGAACAACTGGGGCACTTGGCATATGAAACGATACCTCCCCTAACATTTACCCACCCACCCCAACATGTTGGTGAAGTCCCTTCAACCCGATGACCTATGGAATGCAAAATGTCACTCCTAGCACCTTTCCACTGCATGAAACTAAAGCATTTTGCAAGAATGCATTTGATTTTGGCACGGTCAAATGAACTGGAGTTGACTAAAATTGAGAGGTTATTATGGATGGACCCCACATGCACCTGTAGGTCCAAACAAAATGTTCTTAGTTGCCACAAATTCTAGGAACTGCTACGTCAAAGTTTGGTAGATTTTACATCTTAGGAATCTTAAGGCACTTTACCGGTAGCCTACTGCCCCAAATGATTGGGCTACTTGGCACACTAAACGAGACCTCCCCTAACATTTATGTGCCCACCCTGACGCATTGGTGAAGTTCGTTCTGTCCCACAACCTATGGAATGCAAAATGTCACTCCTAGCACCTTTCCACTACATGAAACTAAAGCATTTTACAAGAATGCATTTGATTTCGACATGGTCAAATGGACTAGAGTTGATCGAAACTGAGAGAAGTTATTATGGACGGACCCCACGTGCACCTGTAGGTCCAAACAGAATGTTCCCAACTAGCACGAATTCTAAGCACTGCTCCATCAAAGTTTGGAAGTTTTTATGTCTTAGGGATCTTAAGGGACTTTGTCGGTAGCCTACTACCCTGAATGATTAGGGTGCTTGGCACATAAAACGATACCTCCCCTAGCATTTACCCATCCACCGCAACACATTGGCAAAGTCTATTCTATCCCATGACCTATGGAATGTAAAATGTCACTCCTAGAACCTTTCCATTGCTCGAAACTAAAGCATTTTGCAAGAATGTGTTTGATTTCGGCATGATCAAATGGACCAGAGTTGACCAAAACTGAGAGAGGTTATTGTGGATAGACCCCACGTACACCTGTAGGTCCAAACAGAATGTTCCCAGTTGCCATGAACTCTGAGAACTACTCTATCAAAATTTGGGTAGTTTTTGTGTCTTAGGGATCTTAAGGGACTTTGTCGGTAGCCTACTACCCCAAACAATTGGGGCACTTTGCACACAAAACAAGACCTCCCCTAGTATTTACCCACCCACCCCGATGCATTGGAGAAGTTCATTCAGCCCCATGACCTATGGAATGCAAAATGTCACTCCTAGTCTTGAGGATTCAATCAAGTAGTCCTTAGGTTGATATGACCATTCTAAGCTTGACATATGACTAGTACCTTTTGCATATAATTGTACATTTATAAAATGAGTGTTCTAAGATCTTTATAGAAACCTTCTCTGTTTTGATGGGAAAACACTATCCTAATATGTGTTGATAGTGCTAAAATGTGAATAATGGTATGATGACTAGTAAATGCTCTTAGGACCTTGATGATTGTCCTAGCAATCATATGACTGATCCATTTTTGTATTTACTATGACAACCATGATTAGAGGTCAAAATACATTGCATTTACATAATTTCATGCCATTTACATGGTGATTAACCTATTTGTGTGATTAACCCTAGTGTCCATGATAGATCAATGATAGCTCAATGATAGATCAATGATACATCAAATAGATAATGGTGAATAAGGGATAGATCAATGATAGCTCAAATAGATAAGGGGAAGTAGCATGATGTCTCCCAATATGGACATAGGATCAAAGAATGATATAAACAATAAGGATCAATACTAAACTCTCAAAATAAGATAAAAAAGTGTTGGATGATAACATGTATACTCTATAAAGTACATAATGAAAGATGAGATTATAAGATAAGATATAGTAATATGAGATCATGATATTTAAGATATACCAATGTAATATCATAAGGCATGGTATGTAAGATATAAAAATGTAGGATCAATGATGTAAATTCTCTAAAATAGAAAAATATGCCAATATTTGATAGTAAATGCTCATAATTTAGCTAGGTAGAAACAATGATAAGAGATGGATCGTAGACAAGATGCTCAATATAATGATAGACCATGAATGTTCTAAGAAGCTAGAACCTCACTCAATGCATGTGAGAGGAGAATCATTATAAAATACAAGAATGTCATTAGTAGGAGGTAAGATTATGTCATCAATGCATGTCCTACAAGGTGTATCACAAGGTCTAGATCATTAGTATGTAAGTACTCACCACTACCCATATGATCGTCATTAGGCTTACTATGAAAAATGGAATATGAAGAAGAATAAACAATATCAAATCACAATAAACTATTTCATCATCTATAGGTATATCATGCAAAGAAGGTGTGGTGAGTGATATTTTAGTGTATTTTTGAGATCTCTCGTGTTGGGTGAGTGATATCTGCAAGGGGAGTGTTTAGACATGTTAGATATGTCCACTTACACCTTTCCTATCAATATTAGGGCATTATCAATCCATTTGGTCTCTACTGTTACAAAACAGTCCCTAAAATAAGCCTAATTTGACTGTAATAATCCAAGTTTTATCTATTCCATACAAAACAAGCCTACCTAAGGTTTACATATGTTTAATAAGAGCCAAAAGGGTATCCAAATCAAGTCTCAGATCTCAATTATTTGGTATATTAAGATAGTTATTACATAAAAGGTCTCTCAGAAGGGTTGCAAGCTCCTAAACCACTTACGAAGCAAGTACATGTTATAGTGATCACAAAGCTCTGCCCATGTATGGATAAGGTTGGTATAATGAATTTAAGCATGTATGATTGTTTTCAAACCATGATGAATTTCTATAAGTCTTCGATTCAAGATTTGGTTTTGTCAAAAGTTGTAGTTGCAACTACCCTGCGAGACATGTATGCAAAGTGTGGAAGCATAGACAAGGCACATGGACTATTTGATACAACACCACAAAGAGATGTCCTCTCATGGGATGCAATGATTGAAAGATATGCAAAAAATAGATTTGTTGAAAAGATTTTAGAAACTTTTAAGTAAATGCAATTGGCACGTGTAAAGCCAAATTTCACAACCTTTGCCAAGGTCGCCCATATCTATACACCAAAATAGGATGTTTGGAACAACGTATGGATAGCCATCAAATCATAAAGGATATAGGAAATTTTTCACATGCTGTAATTACAGATGTCCTTGTAGACATGTATGCAAAGTGTGGAAGCATAGACAAGGCACATGAACTGTTTGGCATGATACCCCAAAGAAATGTTGCCTCATGGAATGCAATGATTACAAGATATGAACAAAATGGATTTTTGGATAAGGCTTTAGAAACCTTTAAGAAAATGCAATTGTTAGGTGTAAAGCCAAATTCCGAAACCTTCGAAATGGTATCTTTGGAACACAATAGAGACATCCATCAAAGCATAAAGGATATAGCAATTTTGTCAAAAGTTATAGTTGCAACTACCCTACGAGACATGTATGCAAAGTGTGGAAGCATAGACAAGGCACGTGGATTGTTTGATCTTACAACACCACAAAGAGATGTCCTCTCATAGGATGTAATGATTGCAAGATATGTTGGTAGGTGGCGACTGATCAGAAATTTTTTTAGGGCCGACATAAAAAATCCTATTTTTGTGACCAACATAAGAAAACCCTATTTTTGTAACCGACAAAAAGGCTTGATAAAAGTGGCTAAGGGTTAGGGTTTTGATATATATTGTATTGTAGCATTTGCAACAGTATTGAGTTGCAGGGATTACTAGTTGTAATCAGTTTGATTTACTGGATAATAATATTGGACTCTTTGTTTGCTGGATATAGCCTGAGTTTGGGTGAACCACGTTAAAACTTGTCTCTCGCTGTTATTAATTCTGTGTATTTCCATTCCTCTGTTTAATATTTATTTACATTTAATTGATATCTTCTGCTGGCTAACCCTAACAAGATATGCAAAAAATGGATTTTCTAAAAATACTTTAGAAACTTTCAAGTAAATGCAATTGGCACGTGTAAAGCCAAATTCCACAAGCTTTGCCAACATTCTCCCTATCTGTACACCAAAATAGAATGTTTGGAACAACGTATGGACAGCCATCAAAGCATAAAGGATATAGGAAATTTGTCACATGTTGTAATTGCAGCTGCCCTTGTAGACATGTATGCAAAGTGCGGAAGCATAGACAAGGCACGTGAGTTGTTTGGCATGATGCCCCAAAGAAATGTCGCCTCATTGAATGCAATGATTGCAAGATATGAACAAAATGAATTTTTTGATAAGGCTTTAGAAACTTTCAAGAAAATGCGATTGGCGGGTGTAAAGCAAAATTCCACAACCTTAGCCAGTATCCTCCTTGCCTATTGCAAAATGGACATCCATCAAAGGATAAAACATATGGGAATTTTGTTAGATGTTGTAGTTGCAACTGCCCTCAGAGACATGTATGCAAAGTGCAAAAGCATAGACACGGCATGTGAACTGTTTGGCATGATGCCTCAAAGAAATGTTACCTCATGTAATGCAATGATTGCAAGATATGAACATTTAATAGATTTTTTGATAAGCCTTTAGAAATTATCAAGAAAGTGCAATTGGTGAGTGTAAATCCAAATTCCAAAAGCCTTATAAGTGGTATCTTTGGAACACGGTATATACATCCATCAAAGCATATAGGATATAAGAATTTTGTCAAATGTTGTAGTTGTAAGTACCCTACAAGACATGTATGCAAAGTGTGGAAGCATATACAATGAACGTGAACTGTTTGACATGATGCCTTAAAGAAATGTTGTCTCATGGAATGCAATGATTGCAAGATATGCACGAAATGGATTTTTCATAAGGCTTTAAAAACTTTCAAGAAAATGCACAAAAGTAAATTTCAACCAAACACAAATTTTGGCACGTCTAAAACCAAATTGCACAACCTTATCCAACTTCCTTCATGCCTATGCCAGAATGGGATCTGAGGAACATGGTGTGGACAACCATCAAAGCATAAATAATATAGGAATTATATCATATGTATTGTATTTGTAGCTTCCCTTGTAGACATGTATGGAAAGTGTGGAAGCATAGACAAGGCACATGAACTGCTTCAAATGATGCCTCAAAGAAATGCACAGTCCCACAGAATGCAATGATCATAAGATATGCACAAAATGGATTATTTGAAAACAATTTATAAACTTTCAAGAAAATGTAATTGGCACCTGTAAAACTAAATTCCCGTAATGATAATTGATCATCATATTAAATATTTAATATAAACTGTTATATACATAATGTCATGAACATAACATCTAGTTTACATAAAAAACCATATAGGCATGTCCAAACAAAGCCATATAGGCATATATACAAAAATATACATCGGTAACATACAAAAGTATGTATACAAAGCCATCTAGAGGCATATAAAAATGTCCCAAAAACTAGTTTCCTATGGAATTTTATGAAATAATTGGTAGCCCTTGCTTGATTGTGAAGATGGAGAGCCAATCCTTGACTCATCCTCTTTCTGTCGTTGAGTAGACCTCTTCGACAAAAGTTCATCCAAATCCACCTGTTAATACAATCAAATAATATGCACATTACTATAGAAAATGTACATGAAATATAGAACATCACATATGTAATCAATCACTTACCACCATCCGATGATCACTCTCCATCATCTTGTCTCGAGCTTCTTTGTCTATAGTTGGATGGGTTGGAGTTGTGACTAAGCCCTGTGAGAAGCATCAAGAAGAAAAATTGACTAAACATAAATATCATTTATGTACATAAAATGACAAGAGATAAAACAAGAAATACAAAATTATGATATTTTCATGTTATTGTCTCATACCTTGGTCAAAGGATTTGAAGACATCATGGCTGCAACAATACCTATCTGCACTGACTCACAAAGATAAGGAGTCTCCACATTCAGTACCTAAAAATTAAGTTCAAGATTATTCGACCAAAATAAATACATAACATTATTTTAAAAATGCATAATGATTAGAAATGGTTAAATTTACTTCCGTAAAAGTGGTGGATTTGCGTCCAGGGGACCAAGGAAACCATGGAGGTGTCGATGACTATTGAAATCATCAAATTGTCACAAAATAATATTACCATTGACATATCTAAAATAATTACAGTCATGTGATAAATTACATACCTATTAACTTGACATCCTCTCATAACCCGCCAATGGACGGCTAACGGAGGCAGGATGAAGACTTTGACCCTGGAATTTCATTGCGTAGACAATTACATACATTATTTTTGAGTTATAATATAGATAGTCATATAAAATTAATTACAAATTTCAAATAACAATATATTAAATCAAGATGAAACTTGTAAAAATTTACCTAGGAGTCAATACCAAATATAGTATGTAATATCATTGGTGAGTACAATCTCATCTAATATGGATGTCTCCATCATTGGATGATGCTCATGTGTTGCAGCATCTTGCCAAGGGTCCTGCATCCCATAATCACATAGTGTCCCATATGAACTACATAAATGTGGGGACAAATGATGCATATTGCTCTCACCCTCATCAACCTAGGTAAGATCATTAGCATGTTGTGATAGAGATTGGGTGAGAGTAGTCAATGAATGTAATGTCTCCATTTCAACACTCTCCTTCAAAGTTGAAGGGAGTGACCTAAGTTCTGGCCTCAATAGGGGTACAGGCACATGGTTTTGATCTCGCTTAGCCCCCTCTCTATCTTGGGCAGAGCCACCACCTCTGCCCTGGAACTCATGAATGTCAAAATAATTGGGAATCTTCTTGAGGACGAACTCGCAATGGAGTTTCCTCAAGAATATTGTGGCACCTCATCATTGTTGCATGGGCACTCATTGAAGACCATATACCATCTATCTCAAAAGTTTTGGGATATTTCTTCATTCCGACACCAATGAATAGGAAACTGTTTACAAGTTTCTTATAATCTTTGACTAGTTTTGGGATTAATAAAGTGTGCACATAATTGAGATTTTGTAATTTTTTCATTCTTCACTTGTTCATATGACAACTTGTCGGCATAGTATTGTCAACACCTCTCCCTAGAGTTTTGAAATTCAGTGATTTGTTTTGTCATCGAATCGGTATGGGAAACAATCTCCGAAACAATCTCCTCTAGTGACTTCGCAAGCACTCTCCTACAATCGGTGCTTGCACTTGGATTGTTTAGCATTTGAATAAGAGTTTGAAGATGTTTCTTGTTTTCTTCTATTATCTGTAGGTAGTTTTCTTGACTATCCCTTACATTGTAAGGAAGTGAAGGTGGGTTTTGAGGCTTTGGAGGGTTTTGGGGGTTGTTTTGACCCTCCTCAGCTGGATATTAAACATTGCAAAAGTAAAAAATTCTTCTCAAACTAACAAAAATTAAACAAACCCTACCTTCTTCGGCTTCTAGGCCCTCCAAATTTGCTCCACGATGTCTTTGGCGGTGAGGTGGCATTGTGAAAGTGTCGATTTCTCCCTTGCACTTCCTTGGAGGGACTTTCCTTGAACGTGTTCGCGCTTTGAAGACTATTTTTTCACATACAAACTCCTTTGGCCGCGGGTGGATGGGAGAAAATGGAGTTTTTTTGACTTTAAAAGCAAGTCAAAACATGAGCGTGTTATAATGTGCTTGCATTTTGACCTGTTTTGGACCAAAAAGTCCCATGGTGGCGACTTTTTGGTCCCCCATCTTTGTGCATACACCCTAATATTTTGATTTACATATTAAAGTATATGAGTAAAACAGTAATGGGGAGTATGTACATAGAAAAAGATCCGTTTTGAGATAGAGGGAGATGTTTTGATTTGTAGATATACAAGTGGTCCCTTTGCCATTGATGACAATCGAGGAGAAGTTTTGGTGTATGTTGGGCCATCAATGACAAAGGGGGAGATTGTTGGCAACATAAGCATGACGCTGAAGAGACTGATGAGCAATAGAGTGAGTAGTGTTGTCATTGATGGCAATAAAGTATAAAGATACTGTTGTGTTGGTACGGAGAAGCTGCTAAGTGTGATATGGAAGAGAATACACCTAAGCATGATATATCTAAGTGTATTGTGGAATCCCTATATGACTATATTGATATCCTTCCATCTTGGTGGTCCGCACTCAGACACAAATTGCTGAAGTTTTTTCTAAGGAATTTGCAGTATAGAACCTAAGACATGATCACTGTATTTTAGTCAACATTGCTCCGCTATGAAGAATCTTGCTATGTGGTTGTAAGGTATTTTTGGTGCACAGTAAATGAGTCTAAATCAAAAGTTTTAAGTCTTGAAGCCCTCCATAGTGAAAGATAGAGTTGATAAGAGTATCGGAGTCTATAATGACAATATTAGTGCTATATTGGAATGCTGCACATTCCACTGCAAATGAATATTTTGCTATGCAAGAGGACAAGTTTATAGATGTCAGAGACATGTGCTCTCCAAGTGGTAAGCGATTTGGTGGTCTGCATGTTTTGTTGTGAACTAACAATTGGTTCATTCTATTTATTACTTCACCAATGGTGTCGACCCAAAGGTGTTGAGGTTGTACGGAATTGAGTCATGTATGGAATAAAGTTATGGGAGTAAATATAGGTTATGCTGACATATCTGAATGTGCTACATGCTTTGGTTCTTTCTGCAAAGCCTATAGGGTTGATTTTTAGCCGATTGGTCAAGGAGTCACATAGTGCATCTATCATACTGAGCTGGTTGATGTTTTGCTTGATTGTGGTATATAAACAAGATTGAATTCTTCTGTGGAGTGGTGTGTGTGTGCAAGAGAAACCTAATGCAGAGAAGGATAAGATAAGATTGTGGTGAAGATTAAGTGTGTTAAGTCATTATTCTGAACTTCAGTGGAACTGTATCTTCAACATAAGTCAGATGCATTACCAATAGTTCATATTTGGCAGTGAGCCACCCCTTCTTCTATGTCTTTCTATTCAGGACAGTGAGTCCTTTAGCAGTGAACCATCTTCAGTGAGGACTTCTCTTTTGGACAATGAGCCCACCAATTGTATCAACTTTAACCAGTTGCATTATAGTATATCATGAGCTAATCATCAAAATATCAATTTACTAAACAACAAAATGTATCACTTTCTAGGGATACAACTTAAGTAACTCAACTAAATCATTGAACTAAATGGAAAATTCAAACAAACAAAAATAAACTACACTAATTTACTAATCCAAGAAATCTAAACACTATTTTTGCTTCCTAAACATGTGAAAAACATGCCATGAAATTCTCCAAAATGCAAAATAAAGCCCAAATTGTATCTGTATTCCAAAGACCATCACTACATGGGCTTTTAATAAAGCAAATTAGAGATGTCTTATTCTTCCACAACCTCATAGAAATGTCCTAATAAAGATTTCACACGTGGAGAGCCTAAACCCAACCATTAGCAAGCACTACGGATACTAAAGCTAAAAACACGCTCACATTTATTCCACACCTACAGTTACAAAGTGCACCTACAGTTACAAAGTGCAGGTGAAATCTGTGATTTACCATAGTCTTACAAAAGAGATTTCTCCATTGTTTAAGACAAAAAATAAACAATGATGAGACAAAAAAATTAAAAGTCTCTGCCAAATGTAATATAAAGGCACACAATTTCTCTGACGCCACTGGTAAAATGAATGAAGAGTTCGCAGCCATTGCCTTTTAATGAAAAGATTTGCATTGCAATAGTTAGTGCACGGTGGAGCAACTCCAACTAGTAGAACTAATCGCTTTAAGTTTCTTCCCTTGGTGGTTTAAAGAAATAATGTTTTGTGTTTAAATTTTATTCCAACGCCACTATATAAGCAAAAGGGGTTAACAGCGATTTTGTTATAATGAAAGGGTTTGCATAAAAGCAGTGCATCAAACATGAAATAGAAATCTCCTTTCATCACAGTTCTGAAGTTTGCTTGCTATCCTTTTCATTACAAGCGTTACCAATCTCATTCAAAAGAAGGCTGCTTGAAAAAGAAATGGGAGTTGAGCAATGGGTTCAAACAAATAGGTTGCAAGTAAGATGTGCCTTAGATAGGACAAATTAGTAGTCATGATAAAGCTAAGGAAAACCATCTATAAGGAGCTCTATATACAAATAAGGGCTCGGGTAGGAATGTGTATCCATTCTTAAACATACAATAGCCAAACTATCAATTCAAAGAAAATCCCATGAGTAGAGGTTGAAAGCAAACGGAGACTGCTACAATAAAATTATTCAAAGAGCTTCTATGTGCTGGAGAAAATAATGAAGCCGAATTTCACATCCTACAACCCTAAGAAAGAAGCTAATGATTAAAAAGATTAAAAATCAATTTAAAAAAATTTCCATTCCATCGTAAGGTACTAACACTAAAGCTTTTATAAAAAGCAAAATATAAAAATATGTTATAAGGGGAAAATGGGAAGGATCGCGGAAAAACAATGATATTTTATGGAAACACATTTCAATGGAAACAACATTTCAAGGTAAACAATGTCATTCTGTCACATTTCTGATAACACAACTTATATGAAATACTCGAAGCCTTTGGTGGACCGGCTATACCATCAATCCAATTTGAGTCTATATCTTCTGGCATGGGAAACAAAAAAATGTTCTCTTCCATGTGAAGACTGTTTCCCTTGATAAAAAGAAAATGAAACCGATACCTGGTTATATTTTCTGCCTCCACGTTAGTTTTACATGCAAGACACCTGTCAATAAAACCATTTAGCATTTGTAATGAAATGCTTTACCCAGTGGTTCATTGGTAGAAACAAGTGGCAATTAATTCCCCCTACAAGCTTTAGAAATAGAAAGCTTTAAAAACCTTAGGAGAATGTTTGATATTGTGTTTGCTGCACCATGTTATTGGACAACCTTTTTTTCTGATTAAAATGAATCAAAAGTTCTGTAATTCCCCAAGGAAAAAAAACACCAACCAATAGAATATTAACATTAAAGAAAAAAAAACCCTCAAAAATTGTTTCTCAGGCAAAACATTAGAAGACACGGAAAATCTTCTCAGAGCACTATTTTCAATGCAGAACTAATACAAGTTTAGTCAGCCAAAAACATTAGTCCCCGCCTTATCGGCAGGGGCTAATAAACCATCAGTAATCACATACATGAACAAAAACAAAGAAAAATAGTTATCCAACAAACAAATTACAATGATGGGTATTAAAAGACGAAAAAAACAAAAACTTTCAATTTCAATGCTTAACTTATCCGATCAGGACATAAGGCTGAGTAATCGCTTAAGCACGATTTTAAATTTATACTCGAAACTTCACAAATGAATACTTCTCAGCTCCGCAATAAATAACACCTCTCGACTCATGTCCAATATTCACAAATACAACATTTAGCGGATCAGTTTTGGGAAAATCTGTTTTTGTAAATAACATAGGCTAGGGCAGTAGCGGTGCTCTCCTGTAATAGACAAGGCAAAATTAAATTAACAATAGAAGCGACATCCAAAACCTCCTTGCGCTTAACTTAGTCGCTTAATCTGAGACACCATATTCTTGGGATTCATAAGCATTGAAGAATCCCTTGCTATGTGAATAAAGCACAGGTATGTCGCTAAAACAAATGACAGCGGGAGTCTGCCCCTTCGACTCATGGTTAAGAACAATGTCAATACCGTGCTGCCTGGACATAGATAGCCACAATGCACCTCTCGTTGCAACATCGAATCCCACAATGCTCATTTTTGCCCCTCGCTGCAGCAAACCCTCAAAACCCTAACCTTAAACCAAAACATCACATTGATTTACAAACCCCTAGATTTAAAATTATGTTGAAAATTCTTACAGGGTTCGGCACTCTGTTACCTGCAATCCAAACACCTACAATAGGATTTAATCAACTCAAGAAAAAGAAATTTGAAAAGAGAGATGATTATATAAGACTTCCTTTCAGTTACAAAGAGAGGTGTCGTCCAGCGTTGTCCGCATTTATTAATGGGGAAGAGAAGTGTCCGACGACGATTTATTTCGCCAGTTTTCCTCGCGTTCTCGACTAGTTTTTGCCTATTAACTAAAAACTAATATTAATTATAATATTACAATAGAAAACTTAAATAAAATTATATAAATACCCTCTATAATGTAACTTGCTTTACATCCAAGGGAATATAACTACAATACAAGAGCACAAATAAAATAATTTGTTTTACTGCCGCTCATCCAATACAATATTAATTTAGTGGCCACCGCCACACGCAGATGAAAAGCTTCTTAAGTTCCTCCACTTCTCCCATGAAAGTAAATGCTCTTTCCACTTGATATGGAGCAAAGGTTCGGCCTATTGAGCGTATTGTGAACATTGTGCCCATTGTGTCCATTATGCTTATTGGGGTTTCTACATCACAAACGATAGAGAGTGTTGGAGGTAATAGAGGGTCTATTGTGCTTAGTGGGATTGTTGTGATTCCTCTGCTTACCGCGGTGGTTGTGATTCCTCTGCTTGGTGGGGTTGTTATGTCCCAAAGTGTAGAGTATGCCACTATTTGATACCCCTCTGTTCTGTGCCACCTGGAACCTTGTGAGAACAGAGCTATCCATACCCATTTACCCTCCTCCACCTCCGCTGAAGATATTATCATATTACCAGACATTACCACCAACTCGGTTTTAGGAGATTCACAATTTACAACAAAACATACCAGAATTCCATGGGCATTGGAGTTGATATTCTGGTTATCATCCGACTCAACGACAATGCCAAGGCCAGCGATATTGTCAAAGAAAAAGTTTTCAAGTGAACCCGCGTCAGGGACTGCCCGCGTACATATTACAATTTCTTCTGGGCATTTCTGAAAATTCCACGCACAACGTTCAATCAATGCACAATCCATTGAAAGCAATTAGAATTCTAAATGCGTGTAAACTATTATTACCTGCAGGCTTTGAATGCAACCTTCAACAGCTGATCTGTTGATTGCTGTGAGTTTCACAATCCTCAATCTTTCCATGCGCTCCAAACTTTCTATGCCCGCCTCCTCCCACCTCGTTTCTGCTGTCAGCTCTTCCAAAGCTCTGCAATGTTCCAAACCTGGTATTTTCTTAACTTCGTAGCAACCTTGAAGTTCAAAGACTTGGAGAGATGCTAACTGCGCAAAACTGGGAAGCACGTCCAACTGGGGGCACCCAGTTATCCTCAGCCATTGAATGTTTACCAGACCATCAATACCCCTTACGCTCCTCAGCATTTTACACCCTGACAATCTTATGTCCTTCACTGTACTTGGTAGAACTTCTATCTCCGTTAGATGTTTATTCCAGTCAAGGAAGAGAGTCTCAAGGCCGGGACAACAGTCGTGAGGGATGGAAATCATGGACACTTCTGTTTGTACCAAATTTATGAGCTTAAGGTTGCAGAGAGAAGAAGCAGACGACCCCGCCCGGAGATCTAATTGGGTGATTGGGCTCCCAAATATTGAAAGTGTACAAAGATTATTCAGTTGCCTAACTGATTTTGGTAAAGAATCCACTCCTGAATTCGATATCTCTAAATACTCTAAGAGATTAAGATGCCCCAAAGATTCTGGTATACGTTCCAGCTTGGGACATTCCTTAATCACAAGAGCAGTCAAGGAAGACAAATCTCCAAGAGATGTCGGCAGACTTGTGAGCAACTCACTCCCGATCTTCATCACTCGCAACTTGCTCAGCTGACTGACGTTCACTGGAAGCTCCCTTAACCTGCGGATACCATCTAAATATAGTTCTCTCAAGGACACCTGATTTGTGATGTGACGAGGCAACTCTTCCAGTTGCTCGCAATTGGAAAGCTTTAAATACTCAAGCTTCATCATGTTTTCCAGAATGTCCAACTCTAAGGTGAGTTTAGAACATCCCTGTAAGTTGAAATGTTGCAGGAGTGTGAGCTTCTTAAAAGAGACTGGCAGCCTCCGCAATTCCACGCAATTGGACAAATCAAGATGCCTCAGGTTTTGCAAATGACCAAAACTGCTGGGTAGTGATGATAGCTTTTCACACCCAGATAACTCTAGGTGCTCCAACGACTGAAGGAGGCAAATTTCTGTGGGCAGGCTCCTCATCTTGTTCCCAAAACCATTACTCAGAACTAGTTTTTTCAAATCCCTGAGACAACCTATTGACGTTGGAAATCTTTGGAAATTATAGCATTTAGAAATAACCAACTCTCTTAACTGCACAGGAGCCTGCAGCAAATTGTCCATGAGATGGATGGAATACATACAATTATATATAGAAATATTGAAATAAAAATTTAAGCAGTTTAAAAAAAAAATACTTACATCACTGTCAGTCTCCCACAGTTCTTCTATGAAATGTTTCGAAAACTGTTTTTCGTAGAGTTCTAAAACCCTCAATTTTTTCAATGAACCCAGTGAGCTCAGATTGTTCTGCCCAATGTCAAACCAGCGAAGCCACACCAGCTCTTTTGATATATCACCAATTACTTGATTATAATAATTTCCTCTAACCTGAAAAATTTTTAATCCAAGCAAAGAGGGTGCCAGACTACAATGTCCTCCGCTTGTGTTAACTATGAGCTCCCTGCCCTCGGAACGTGGATGAAACTCCTCAACTTCTCTTGTGCATCCAGTTGTTATAGACATTATTCCTCGAATGCCAATTCTCTTTTAAGTGGAAAAAACAGCGAAATCAATAAATTATTGAAGAATTAAACTTCTTGGAGACAAGAATCAAACAAGTAAAAGTAGATTGAAGCATTAAACTTCCTGGAGATCAGAATCAAACAAGTAAAAGTAGATAGATGGAGACAAGAATCAAACAAGTAAAAGCAGATAGAGAAGGTTGTCAGATCAAAAAAAGTATTACTCTCACCTGTGATTCATTATGAACTTTAATAATTTGCTGGGGAAACCAAAGACGGTAAGGTGACTGATGATTTGCAATTTCTCTACCCAGATCTCTTAAGTGGTCATGCATTTCTATGCAGTCATTATCATCGATTTCAACTAGACATTTGTTCAGAAGCCGTTCCCAACTGTAGAGACCACTCCACCCTGATCCGTCCCAGACTGCAATTGCCAATGTTTTCTTTTCTCCAATGAAGAAACAAGCAGTATCTAAAAATATCTCCTTTTCTTCATCATCTAGGGCATCATAACTTACTTTTAGCCTTTGGTTGATATCTTTCGGCAATATTCTAGAGATCTTATCTAATTGATTTTCCCAGCGATCTTTGTTAGATTCACCATAAAGCTGGCCACCGAGGACTTTGAGAGACAGCGGTAACCCACTACAAGCTTTTAAGAACTTTTCAACAAGCTCATCAAATCCATGTGTTGGACAGGGTTGTAAGAAAGCATGCCAACAAAAAAGCTCCTTGGCATGAAATGGTAGCAATGGTCTCATTTTATATATGGAGGAGATGCCCCAAGATCTAAGGACTTCAAATTCACGGGTGGTGACCACGATCAAAGTACCCGATGCAATCAAACTTCCCGATCCCAAGCTGCACTTATCTGGTAATAGTGCATTTAGTTGGTCAACATGGTCCACATCATCTAGAATGACTAATGCCCGAACAGATCTCAACTTGCTTGCAAGAATCGCCTTCCCATCTTCTATATTGTCAATTGATACATCTTTGAATCCAAGGTCCCGTAGGAGCTTTCTCTGTTTGTCATGCAACAAACTTTTGCTAGCTGCATCTCTAACATCTAATATAAGACTAGATTTTTCCATGGATGGATATATATTGTTATATAATTTTTTAGCCAGAGTAGTTTTTCCAGAACCACCCATACCCCATATTCCTACAATCTGGGCATTGTGATGGCTTTGATCAGATTCAAGTGTAGTCAATTCAAAATCTTTTACAACTTCATCTAAACCAACAGGATGTTCTGCGACCACATATGGTACCTTTTTAGTTTCTTTCAATACACAATAAACAATGCTCTTCAGCAGCCTCTCCTCCTCACTAGACATATACAACAACAAAAGAAACGGAATAAACATCATACCGACAAGAAAAAGACTATGAAACTAAAAGTTAAGAATTTAAAAAACTGCACAGAATGAAAGGGAAGATTGGGAAGTAAAAGGATGAGTGCTTGAGGTAGAGTAACTGGTACTTACTCCTTGTTATTAACAACGTGACCAATATTATATGAAACATTGTTGAGTGCCTTTTTCCATTCCTTGAGCTTTTGTGAGCTGTATCTACGTTTCTTTTCATGCTTCGAAAATGCATCCGCATAGACTCCTTTCGCATATCGGACATCATCAGGCTGAACATGGTAGAAAACAGGAACAATTTTAGTGCCTGTTTTGACCATAAATGACAGCTCTGCTAAACACCACGGGGATTGTACATAATTCTGGGAAAATATAGCTATATGAAGCGAAGCCCTGCGCATTGCTTCTTCTATTTCTCTAGGCAAGGAATCCCCCAATTCAAGCTCTTCGGAATCCAGAAAAACTCTCAGTCCCATCCCATTCAGCATTCTATAAAGAGTGGTGGCCAGGGTGTGTTTCACATCAGGACCGCGATGATTAATGAATACATCATACGGCAGCCTCCTCATTTGTGAAGATGATGCAGCACAAGCAGATGGAGGTGGCGCAAGTCCTTGAAAAGCATTTGTAACCTCATTCTCTGGTTGACTACTAGTGATAGATGCTGATGTCATAGTTGAGCACAGAGAAAGAAAGAAAGAACACCAACTGAAACAGGATGAAAACAGGGTTCCTACTGAGGGTGTAGCAGAAGCAGATGGAGATGGAGCAATTCCTTCAGAAGCATTTGTATGCTCAATCTCTGGTTGACACCCAGTGTCACAACTAGAAGTAGAAGTAGATGCCATGGAATTGGATTTCAACTTTGACAGGAAGAAACACTAAAAAATAAACTGGAACGAAAGAAGACTTCTTGTTGAGGAGGTGAAGTGCTTAGTATTTGTAAGAGGAGAGAATGTACTAATAAAGATAAGTGACCAAACTGTTATGTTGATTGGCTGACAGAATGATTTTCCATACGGAAACCGCGGGGAAGAAACGCAGAAGGGTCTGAGGAGAGATGTGCAACCACAAAAAACAGTTAGACCACAGTATGCGATGCTTAAAATTAGTAGACCTGGTTTGCCTAGGAAACCGCGCGGAAGGAATCCTGTGTGACCATCACGATCATGGCAGACACCATCACACCAAATTCTTGATTACTTCCCATAATTAAAGACAACACAGAATCTAACTGTTGCGATTTCTCTTTATCCCGACCACACTCTCCTTACGCTTGTTGACACGGGTATTTATTTAGACACACCTGAGAGAGTGTAGGCCCACTTTATACAAGAAATCATGGGGTTGGGTAAGGAATCCTGTGCAACCATGGTGTACACCACAACTCAGGCCTTCCTCACAATAATTATAATAATTAAAGACAACATAATCTAACTGTTAAGATTTTAACTTTATTTCATCCACACTCGTCTTTACACGGGTTATTGCGATATGATTAGTATATCCACGTCATTTTCTTTTTAGTTTTATATTTATTTTAATGACATGTTTTTGATGTAATTAATATTAATAAGTCTTTTTTCTAATGTAAAAGCATAAGATTCTATTAATAAATTAATAAAAGTATACGAATACACAAAAAAAGGTTGGGTGGGTACAAGATCACACCCCGAGAGTTTCAAATGGGCTTAGCCTAGATAATAGAATGCATTAAAAAAGCAAGCTGCTTAAGCGGTGAGAGCTACACCGGATGGAGGCGGAGGAGGATCATAGTCTCCTAGATTTCCCCATACATCAGTAGGGTCCGGAGTGACATCAGGAACAAAACATCCATCGTCATCTTTGTCTTTATCTTTCTCTTCAGTGCGGGTTGGCAAAATAGCCAGAGCCAACCGAGGGAGCCATTTAGAAGAATCAAGAGTTGACTAGCCACTACTACCACCAATGGAAGGTCCTGCACCCCCAAAAGGCCACCCATTAGGGGTATCTTGAGGAGGAGGCGAGGCAGAATGCTATTGAGAAGAGCCTAGACGGCTGCTAGAATGGCGTTGACAAGCCTGGGAACTGGGGGAGCGAGAGTGCCGAGCAGAAAAACTTCAACCTCGACAGTGACCGCAAGAAGCAGCACAGATGCAAGAGGCAGAAGAATCAGGAGGCACTCGAGCAACTGTGCACAGGGCATTACCCCAATGATCAAGAAGCTCTTCGAGATGAGCCATCTCCAGGGCCACCTTGTTGGCTTGCACTTGAATATGTAACTATACATTGGAACAAATAGTAGCTTTAGCATAAAGCGAAACATTTGTATCCACAAAACAATGAGAAAATATAATCGAATTTATATCCTTCAATAATTGGAAAAAGATCTCCACTCTGAAAGCATGCCAAATTTGAGTATACTTGAAGAGGATACAAGGCCAATCCCCCAAAAGAGTCATGTGCCATGAGAAAGGCTTAGGATGTACTGGGCAAAAAAAATCATATCCAACTCCAAAGATGTTGGGCTCAACGACAATACCAGAAGAGATGCATAAAGGACTTTCATTGCCCACAGAAAAGGCAATGGGGATCTTGGACGCCCATGTGGCAAAGGAGAGAGCCCACTGGTAAGCCTTGGAAGAGATTACACCAAGCAAAATGAGTCAATTTGGGTTCTAGGATAGCCGTCCAAATATTATGAAACCTGCATTGCCAAGCTAAAAGAGGGGACTGCAAATGCCATCTCAAATTGAGGTTGTGCACCATGGGAAGATGTAGAGAAAACCATCAATATCCTAGATGCGGTTTATAATTACAAAAGCCTGTATTAGGCATCCAACGCCAATCATTCCACCAGAGTTTGGAAGAATGGATACTAGTTTTATGCAACATTTCAACTAGGAGAGTCTCCTTAACATCCTCAAAAAGTCTCTTGATTAGCCTAAGAAAGGTGAAATTGAACACTCAAATCATCCCATGAGCGAAGACTCATGGTGGCTCTGGAGAAAAAATGTCAATGAGTGCGAATGCCTTTCTTGTGAAAGCATAAGGCCTTGAAGCAAGGAAGACGGGCGAGAGGGAGCCCTTGAAATTGAATGAGCAGGGACCACCAGAGATTGTGCTGATTGAAGGAGAGACTATGTTTGAAACCATTTCCAGGCCAAAAGAGCCAGAGCTTAATAGCTTCCCAAGCACACCATATACTTTTGGTGATGAAAGACCCCTTGATATGCGTCGGTTCTTTAAAAAAGAAGGGTTTGAAAGCCAATCACCTTCCAAGCTAGACGGTTGACTGGAAACTTAGAATAAATGCAATGTCTGAGAAGGATCTTACATGCTTCATTGTCAGAGATGGCACGGACAATCCATTTGACACATAAAGCCAAGCCTTGTCTCTAGGTTGAAAGTAAGCCAAGTCCACTAGAATCACACGGAAGGCAACAAATTTCGCATGCCATGCAATGGAATCTTTTATGATCCTCAGGGGAAGCCCAAATAAAATCATGAAGGAGCTTCTCAAGCTTCATATAAGAGGCTTTAGATGGAGCCCAACAAGAAGAATAATAAACATGGGTGGCCACTAGAATTTTAGAGCAAACTTGAAATTTCCTAGCCAACAAAAAGCAGTTTGGTAATCCAGAAAGAAAGTTTTTTCTCAATTCTGGATATAAGCAAATTTGAAAGGTCAACCAAAGATGCTTGAAAGGCAAAGGGAATGCCAAGAAAGAGGAAAATTTCTCCATGATTAATCCACTTCCAACCATAGCTAATAATCCATGGAAGCGGTAGAAGGAAAGACTGGCGATAGCATTAAGTCTTGTGCCACTGAATAACTGACCCAAAAGCTAGGAAAATTGTGTCAAGACACCGAAGTGCTTCCTTAACATTATGTTCTTCCTTAATGAGAGTGAGAAATGAATCATCAGCAAAATGACCATTGACCAGCTGATTGGAGGAATCAGGAAAAACAATTCCTTTGAGAAGCCCAGAGGAGATAGAGTTAGCCAACAAGTAGCCAAACCCTTCAATAGTAAGTGTTGGCAAGAGACACTATATGGATTCATGGTTGTTGTCATTGATGGCAACAAAGGTCATCCCACATATCCGCAAGTCATGGCGTGCCTCTACCGGAAGACAGGATGAAGAACTATTGTGGTCCGGTGAACAAGAACAGAGCATGTGGCAAGGTCTGACAGATTGGTCCGGATCTCTCAGAGGAAGTGTCTTGGTGCAGTGCGGATTTGGGGAAGTCAAGAGGACTACCTTGAGTAGTATATTCCAAGGATTTAGCCTCCGGTGATGGACAAAGAAAAAGATATGAATAGCTGAGTACCGGATTCCTGAGTGACAGTGAGAACAGAGGAAGAACTGACTGACAGAACATCAGACTATTTTCCGGATGTGTTACTGTTGATGGTAAAGGTTGTGAAGGCATGAATCATGTTTGGCCGACATGATTAAAGATATCTACAAGTATATGCTTGATCCACATTACTTGATATGCAAGGATTCAGCCGACAGAACAGAGTTTGTGAGAAGATAGACTATTCCGGGTGCCGACTAGAAAGATAATGAAATCACTAGTGCGGATATATATAGAGGATGGATTTTGTTGTAAGAAGTGTGTTGTGGTATGTTGTATGTGAATAAGTATAGAACAGAGTAGAAGCAGTAAGAAAGATCCGGTATGTGAAAGAAAAGCAGAATAAAGAGCAGAGGAAAGATGAAGTGCAGCAGATCAGTGTACTGAGCCTAACCGGAATTGAACTTCAGCATATGTAGATGCTTCCAATCAGTTCAAGTATTGTATAACATTCTTTTGTAGACAGTGTGTCTCCTTGTAGGTAGTGTGCCTCTTTATGAGCAGTGTGCTCAGGCAGTGAGCCCTAATTGGCAAGTGCCATTTTGTAATTCCTTATTCTTCTAACAGAGAATAATCTTTGGGTTAATCACCCCGTGGTTTTCTCCCTTAACTGGGTTTCCACGTCAAAAATACTGTGTCGTGTTTCTCATTTCATGGTAATGTTTGTTTGTCTGATTCAATGCTGCTTTGATTAATAAGAAAGTTCAAAAGAAGAAATAATTAGGATAACTGATTCACCCCCCCTCTCAGTTATCAACAATTGGTATCAGAGCCAAGTTCCTCCTAATAGAGCCTAACAGCTTGAGGAAGATCTGGGAATTCAAATGGATGCATATGGTTTAAGGGAGCAACTCAAGACTGCCCTTGAGGATCTTGAACAGTCAAATTTTGAAGTCAATGAATTAAAGGAAAGACTCAAACAGGCTGATGAATTCATGAGAGAACTAAAAGACAAATTAAGTCTCTCTATGAAAAAGAGAAAGGAGCTGCTCCAACAATTGGCAAGCCAAACTGAAGAAAGCAATACAAATGAAGAATTGACTGAGAAAACCAAGTTATGTGAAAAGTTATCAAAAGAAGTCATTATGTTAAGACATGAAATGGAATCAGGAACTATAAAGTTTACTCAAGAGATTGAAGAAAAAAGAAAAGCTGAAGACAATCTAAGGCAATCTCTTAAAGAGAAATCAGAAGAATGCCACCAGATGGACAGGATTATCAGACATCTTGAATCTGATCTTGAAGATGCCAAAGATAATGAAGAAAAACTTGAGAATCAAATTGTCTCTCTCAAAAGAGATCTTCAAACAGCAAATGAATATAAAGAAAAATTCAAGATAAGTTCTGCCCAACTTGAAGTACTTCTTACAAGTCAAAAGAAGACAGATGACAAGTACGGTTTGGGATATGATAAAGGAGAAAGCTCCGGATCCGGTCAAAAGAATTTTGGATCAGAAAATCCAAGGAATAGGCCTGGAAGACCTCCGGTAAGACAGCCCAATGCTCAAAGATATCCATCTTTCAATGGATACTGCCACAGCTGCAATCACTTTGGTCACAAAGCTAATCAGTGCAGGAAGAGAATGAATCAGACTAATTCATCCTTCTCCGGACAGTGCTTTAACTGCAAAAGGTATGGACACAAGTCTCATGAATGCAGAAATATGCAAATAAACAAATCATTCAATGGTAGATGCTTTGCATGCAATAGAGTAGGTCATATGGCTAATCAATGCATATCAAGAGGTTATCAGTCAAATATGCAAAGAAATGTTATTTGCCAAATCTGTAATAGGTCCGGTCATAATGCAAAAGTCTGCAGAAGCAAGAATCAGGACAAAAGAGGTCCGGTATATAATCAGAATCAAGACAAAGGTAAACAAAAGATGAATGTGGATGAAGTTAGGAATCAGATGAACAAGATTTGGGTGAAGAAAAGTTCAGAGAATGTAGAGGTTGGATCCGCACCAGACTCTGGTGCTGATATTTCTTCCGGAAATTAAAAAGTGAGCTCTGGCTCAGGGGGAGACTCAAAGAAAATCCTGTTCCCCCAGCCAATCAAGTGGTGCTGGATGTGACACAAGATGTGGAGTAAAGGGTTTGAAGATACCAGTCCTGAGATGATCCAGACAAGATTTCAGAGGTCCGCATGAAGATATAAAGAAGTTGTGATCAATCAAGTAAAGACCTGTTCCGGGAGATGCTCCGGAATGACAGAGGACTACAAAAGGGTCCGGAGAGATCTGGAAGTACATTATTTTACTCTGCGGACTGGACAGAATGTTTGGGATGTTCTTGTAATGTGTCATCTCGATTTATTCATGATTGAAAGATCCGCATGATGTTCATAGATCAGGACTGATCCGGGATACTCCAAGCTATCCGGACAAGGCAAACTGGAATAATATAGGTGGAGCATTTATTGCAAACAGATATTAGGGTTTGCGAAATGATATAAGGGATTTCTCAACAATCACTTGATCATTCCACATCCAAGAAGAAGCTAAAAGCGGAGCTCTGCAACAAAATTCATCAAGTTTGCCGAAGATCTCCTGCCAAAGTCATTACATACAGAAATCAATCCAGCTACTCCGTGCAACCGAAGATGCAAAAGGTATTTTCCACTTTCGATATCTTGCTACAAATCTTTTGAAGAAATGGCTACTCCAAATATAGTAAAAATCTCAGATAGGCCCCGACCTGAATTTAAGAACATCCATACAAGTCATTGGAGGTAGATCCCTTAGGAGCATTTTCCAGTGTTCCTCACGGAGTTTTACACACAGAAGACATTAGGGTTTACATACATGCAAGCATTGAGGAATTTGGGGAATTCAAATTGAGAGATCTCTATCACAAACAACTGATAGACAATGCTTTTGAGCTTAAACCAGAGTATAAGGGTATCTAGAAGAAACAATTTGATCAATTCATTCATTTCCCCTGCTTTGAAGAAGATGAATGGGTCCGGTATGTACTGAGCAGGATGCATGACAACTTCCTATGGCTAGATAGACCCTGCAAGATCACAAAAGAGGCAATTAGAGCAGTAATTGGTCTATACTCTTCCGGAGGGATACCTATCCTCAAATCTGTCAAAAATAACATTGTAACTAAGGCCACCGGATCAAAATTTGATAAGAGGGCAATGACCATTGAAGATATTTCTGATCCGGATATCAAGTATGCGTCCATGATAATAGGATACAAGATCTATCACTCCAGCAGGGAGAATTCTGTATCCAGAACTGCAGTGTATACTGCCTATGAAATGCTAAGGAAGAATGCAGAATATGATCTCTGCGAACTGCTCTTAAGCCAATTAATGGAAAATATACAGAAAATCAAGAAGGACAAAAAGAATTCCTTTAAGTATGGTACTCTTATATTATGTCTATTTTTCTACTTCATGAATGAGCTGCCCGGATCAAGTGGATGGGCATGGCAGAATGACAAACCTGTTGCAGTCCAGATAAGAGACTATCTACATGGGCTTGGGGATGCCAAAGCAAGAAATACAGCCCTATGGGGATACTTCAAAAACTTCCAAAGCATGATGCAAGCAAGAGAAAGAATTCCCCAGTCTCTTGTTGAAAAATACAAAGACTCAGTGTGCTTTATGGTGGACACTGATCAGTGCCTAATGGAGGCAGTGGAGCCAAGGACTGTCTGGATCATGCCCATGGGGTATGAAGTGGATGAACAAATAGTGGAGCTGCATGTTCAACACATGCTAAGTCAGCCCAAAGATCCAAAGGCAGAAAGGTTTGGAACCTTTGAAGAGCTGAGTGTAAAGATACATGTAGAACTCAGGGAACCTGAGATAAAGAGGAAGGTGAGAAAAGAAGTTGAGCACATTGCTCAAGGCCTAGGCATCTCAAAAGAGGCACTTGATGCCAGCCGGGAAAAGAGAAGAAAATCTGAGGAAGAAAAGAAAGAGGCAGAAAAGAAAAGTAAAGAAAGTGTTCCGGTTGAAACTTCCACCCGGACCAGATCATCAAAAAGATCTGCACCTCCCACAACCAAAAGTTCAAAACCGGAAGTCCAGGCATCCGGTAAAAGATCTAAGACAAAAGCCACAAGGGCTTATGAAAGCCAAAAGGATGAAGAGGAAACTGAGTCAGATGAGGGAGTAAAAGAAATAAAGAAGCAGAAGAAGAAAGGATCCGGGAAACCCTCCACAGGCCAAGACAAGGAAGAAATGGCAGAAGAATTTGCTGAAAAGCCCACTCTATCCCTAGACAGTGTAGTCAAATCAGTCACTGTGGATGGGAACCTTCAACCGGTGGCTGAATTTTATGATGACTACAACGAGGCAGATCAAAAGATCCTGCAAGAAGCTATAATAAGGTACTTGAACATCTACAATAAAGCTTTTATTGAGATTATCTCTGAAATCCCAAAGAGCCTAGAGATGGAATTAGAGATAAGAAAGAACAATGCCATGGCAAAAGACCTTGAGATCAGGGAACAGATAGCTATTCAGCTATATCCTTCAATTGATCACAAAACAATGAACATGGTATTCAAAGACTGCAAGGATGAATTCAGGAGCAAAGCAAGGATGAATCAGCTTATGCTTGGTGAGACCGACAAGGTAGCCAAGGACACTGAAGAGATTCTCCGGAAAACCTTCAAAAGGTTTAATCTTCCTATTGTAGAGGACTTAGGTGCAGAAACAGCTGTGGACTTGGAATCATCTGCTCCGGAAGAAGTGGCCCTTGAACAGACTAACATCTCTCCTCCAGTTTCCCCTATAGTCTCCGGATCTCAAGAAGAAGAGAAACTACAGGAGAAAGAAGCAGCAGTTAAAGAAAAAGAGGTTGACAGCACCAAGGATGCAGAGAAAGAGAAGACCCCAACAGAGAAAACCACAACTGAAAGTGGTAAAAGTAAGGAAGGAGAAAAGATTCCAAAGGACAAAACTGCAGAAGAGAAGAAACATCTGTCTCCGGCAAGAGACACTGCACAAATTGTTCAAGAATTCTTGACAAAAGCCACTATAGAAATTGATGAACCGGACCTGCTAAAAGGACCATTAGATTTTGACTCTTTGTCACCGGTGCAAACAATGAAAATAGCCTCATTTGCAAATGAGAAAGTCAAAGAGAAACTACTGAAATCTCACATGGAAGACTGTGAGCTTATGGAGGTAGCATCTGGAGTGCTGGAAAAGATCATGCCATCTTTTCAGAAGGATCCCACAGCCTCCTCTTCCGGTAATCTCAAAACCTTAGTCAGTAGTGTTAGTACACATTTTGAATCTCTAGAAAAATCAGCTGAAGAAAAGGTCCGGAAGGAGTTTTTGGATAAAAGGTTCTCCGAGGTTCAGGGTTTGATCATTAATGATAGGAGAAACATGAACATTGGGATAAAGAGCTTAGAAAATGCTCTTAAGGATGGCGGTGAAATATACAAATTTTGTATCTCCTGGTCCAAGGTAACAGTGGACATTGAGAAGAAAATAAAAGCGCAAGAGGACACACTACTAAGCTTGTCTCAAAGTTTTGATCCTCTTTCTTCCTCTATAACAAATCAAGAATGTCAGACTATTGCAGTCTTGAGTGAAATCAAGAAACTGGAGAGGGAAAGGAAAAATAGAATAAGTAGGTTGAGTGAGCTCAGGGGGTTAATTGTCCCTAAGCTAGAGGCCATGCATGAGGCCATAGCAGAAGCTCAAATCACAGCCCAGACAAGTGATCCGAAAGATCTAAAAAGGGCAGATGCATTTGCATTTTTGTTGAGTGGTCACATTTCAATTTTGGATAGAATGAAGCAAAGTTGGGCTACAGAACTGATCCAACTGAAGACATCTTTTGCAGACATTCTTCAGTATATGTGAGTATGTAAATATGCGGCTATGTATAGAAAATTTTTGAAAATTTTGGTGTGCGGACCCTACCCTTTGCCATTGATGTCAAAGGGGGAGTGAGGAGCAGTGAAAAATGAGGAATCCAACTAAGGGGGAGTTCCGGAAATTGTATATAAAGACAGAGCATCAGCAAAGGGGGAGCATAGTGTAAACACTTAGTCATTTTTCACTAAGTGTTGCCATCAATGCCAAAGTGGGAGATTGTTGGCAAGAGACACTATATGGATTCATGGTTGTTGTCATTGATGGCAACAAAGGTCATCCCACATATCCGCAAGTCATGGCGTGCCTCTACCGGAAGACAGGATGAAGAACTGTTGTGGTCTGGTGAACAAGAACAGAGCATGTGGCAAGGTCCGACAGATTGGTCCGGATCTCTCAGAGGAAGTGTCTTGGTGCAGTGCGGATTTGGGGAAGTCAAGAGGACTACCTTGAGTAGTATATTCCAAGGATTTAGCCTTCGGTGATGGACAAAGAAAAAGATATGAATAGCTGAGTATCGGATTCCTGAGTGACAGTGAGAACAGAGGAAGAACTGACTGACAGAACATCAGACTATTTTCTGGATGTGTTACTGTTGATGGTAAAGGTTGTGAAGGCATGAATCATGTTTGGCCGACATGATTAATGATATCTACAAGTATATGCTTGATCCACATTACTTGATATGCAAGGATTCAGCCGACAGAACAGAGTTTGTGAGAAGATAGACTATTCCGGGTGCCGACTAGAAAGATAATGAAATCACTAGTGCAGATATATATAGAGGATGGATTTTGTTGTAAGAAGTGTGTTGTGGTATGTTGTATGCGAATAAGTGTAGAATAGAGTAGAAGCAGTAAGAAAGATCCGGTATGTGAAAGAAAAGCAGAATAAAGAGCAGAGGAAAGATGAAGTGCAGCAGATCAGTGTACTGAGCCTAACCGGAACTGAACTTCAGCATATGTAGATGCTTCCAATCAGTTCAAGTATTGTATAACATTCTTTTGTAGACAATGTGTCTCCTTGTAGGCAGTGTGCCTCTTTGTGAGCAGTGTGCTCAGGCAGTGAGCCCTAATTGGCAAGTGCCATTTTGTAATTCCTTATTCTTCTAACAGAGAATAATCTTTGGGTTAATCACCCCGTGGTTTTCTCCCTTAACCGGGTTTCCACGTCAAAAATACTGTGTCATGTGTTTCTCATTTCATGGTAATGTTTGTTTGTCTGATTCAATGCTGCTTTGATTAATAAGAAAGTTCAAAAGAAGAAATAATTAGGATAACTGATTCACCCCCCCCTCTCAGTTATCAACAGTAAGAACATACAAAGAAGGAGCTAAAGAAAAACCTTGGTGAATTGATCGAAAAGGCCAAAGGCCTGCGACTGGTAGCCATTGATGGTGATGCAGGCTAAGGCATCAGCAAAAAGCATGCTAACCATTTGAAGGAATCTAGGGCCAAACCCCAAAGCTTCGAGCATGACAAGAATAAAAGGCCACTCAATGTGATCATAGGCTTTAGCAAAGTCAATCTTGAGAATAATGGTCTATTGTTTATAGTGTTGGGCCCATCCATACCTTCCCAAACTGCAATAATGTTATCAAGGATGAACCGAGACTTGATAAAGCTAGTTTGCTTAGGGCGAACAATGCGAGCCAACATGTGGAGAATTTTCAGAGCCAGGTCCTTAGCTATGATCTTATAGGACATGTTGAGCAATGTACTTGTCCGCTAGTTGTAAATGTCTTTAGGATCCCTAGTTTTAGGTATGAATTTAATATTTCCTTTATTTATCAGTTTACCTAAAGAGTTATTGTGAAAGACCTCAAGATAAACATTGTGAAGGTCAGAACCAACATAGGCCCATGAGACTTTGTAAAACTCACATGGAAAACCATCACAACCTGGTGCTTTGTCATCGACCATAGAATGAACAACCTCCTTAAGGTCCTCAAGAGTGAGAAGTTGACCATAGAAGGCTTGCTGGGGATTAGAAAACCTGCATGGGACAACCTAAAGGCACTCTTGAAGAGCCTGGTCATGCTCAGCAGAAGGAGTATGAGCCATGAAGACTTTCTCGTAATGACGAACAAATGCTTGGAGAATATTGGAAAGCTCAAAGAGCACCCTTTGGCCTTCCTTAATTTTTTGAGGAATGACAAGCATGAAGAGCTTGAAAGAACTCTTTGGAAGCTCAGTCACCAACTTTAAGCCAGTGTAACCTAGCTTTAATTTGAGCTCCTCTTGCAGTATAATTGTCAGCAATATGTTTCTTTTGGCGAAGCTGAGCCACATGAGCTTGCAAGTCAGGAGAAAAAGGATTCGCAACAAGATTCTATGAGGCCTGACGGAGATATAAGGTGGCTATAATCTTATTTTTGATTTGTCTTATAATCTTATCTTTATTCATATTTATGTTTTATCTAAATATCTGGCCTTATTTTATTTCTATTAATACATATTTTATATATGCATAATTTATTAGTCATTTATCTATTCATTATCATACATGTTTCTACATATTTACTCCATACTTTGAAATTAGCATCCTAGTCTTATGGTTTAATTATGTATAGCATAAGATTGACCTAGTTCAATCCCAAATGCATGTTGAAATAAACTTCAAATTTAAAATTTCAATTTCAACTTCCCTTTCCATTTGTACTAGTCATCATGAGTTTACTTGATACACATTCATTTGACTTATTAGTAGGTTTTTGTATTTAAGAACATTCAATTTCCCATTAGAATACATGTCTAGGAAAGGGATAAAAAGAATGTAGAGCACACTTCTAGTTTCTAATGAGAAAGAATCCATTGCATTAAAATCATATAAGCCATCTACACGCTTGTGAATGTTGTCTTGGAATATTCATTCAAAGCTATAAACTTGACCCCCCAGAGATTTGACCTATAAGAACTGACCCTAGGAACCTTCTAGATTCCCAGTCATTATCCAGAAACACCATAGTGGATTCACAAGGGTCTTGAAATATTAGAGATTGAGTTGCACTATAATTTGAAGGTTACTTGTTATTAAATCATATTTAAATGTTAGAGATCAATTATGTGGTGATTAGGGTTGAACCTAAGGGGCTCAAAATCAAGCTATAGGGAATTTTAGGACATTCTTTTCATTTCAAGACAATCATCAAACATAGGACATAAAATTCAAAAAAAATTATAGTCAATCTTGTACATGATCAACTTCAAGAATTCAACATTAGTTTGAGAGCAAAGTACCCCTATTTGTCACATTTAATTTTTGAATTTAATTATCACAAGTATATCGACTTAGCTCTATAATCTAGTATAATCACACTTAACTATTAGAAGCCTAGATTATTTATGTAATGCAAGTAAAAGTATTTATCTTAATTACATTTTGGTGAACCTAACATTCCTACACCTCGTAGGTTTTGTTCTTATTCTAATTAGGGTTTTCAAATATGATATTATTATGATTATTCTTTATTTATTATTTGATTAGGATTTGATTTTCCTTTCATATTTTTTCTTCATAGATATATCTTTATTTTAGGGTTTTTGGTCCATAGTGTGACTATGCTTTCAGCCATCCTTGTTGGTGCCTCTACGGTTTTATTTTCATATCTATTAGTGACTAATTTATTGATCTATATTGTCCTTCACCTCATTCCTATACTATTTATTCATTTTTATCAGGGTTTTGGGCCTTTATTGCATCATTTATTTGAACACTACCTTCCCACCTGAGGATATATATTTATTGCTACATACTTTATCATGGATTATCATGGTTCCTTATCTTTGACTACTATTCATGCTTCTATTATAGATTTTGATGTGTTTATACAATTTACGCCATTTGATTGTAACATCCTTGATTTAGTCATGTCATTTTATGATAAGGATAGGATCGTATTAATAGATTCCCTTATGGATAGATTTATAGCATTGTGATTGACCATAATGTAATACTTCACCTTGAAGCATCTTTTCATTATATGGTTTGACTTGTGACATATCTTTTGTGATGCATACTCATAATAGACCTTTTTCATTTAAATATATAGTCATGGATAATACTTTATGTAATGAGGTTACATCTCTTATTGTTGCACATAACATTGTTATGATTTTTGATACCATTGCTTCTATATGTCATGATAATCTTAAATTCATATGGCCTACACATCTGTATGTCTTACTTTTCATGATATGCCATTTTTATCCACTCATATACTTACTTTTCATGCTCTAACTGTATTACATACTCAAAATGCACCTAATGGGTATGACATGATTGATCAACTTAAGAACACCCTACTAAGATATCTCTTTGGAAACTTACACTTTCATTAGAAATTTGTAGACATGGTTTGAAGTAAGCATTAACTAAGATATTGGTTACATATAAAATAACTCCTAATGAGGTTGGCACTATATTAAAATTAATTTGAAATATTTTTCACCTTATGAGTTACCTTCCTCCACATCAAGTTCAACAACATAGACCATTATACATCATAGTCAAGTATGGGGACCTTAGAATTAAAATAGCTTTAGTTCATACTGGATATAAATTAAACATTTTTAGAAAATACTTTATGGATGTTATAAACATTGGATATAGTAATTTACCAAAATATGATGTTACAATATTAAAAGGATTTGATAATGTGTTCTAAGATTCTCTTGATTATGTAGCTTTACCCATTACACTTGAAACCATGTTCCATGCAATGCCTTGTGCTTTGGTATCTAACATTCTCTTATGTCATCCATGGATACATGCTATGGGTGTTGTTCCCTCAACATTTCATCAAAACTTACAATTCAATCACAATAATAAGACATGTGTTGTAATGGCTTATAGATAATGATAATCTATATTAATTTTTCCATGTAGTAGAGAAAAAATATAGATTTTAATATATCCTAACTAGTTCCAATTACACCATTTTAACTCAAAAAGACTTCTTCTCCTTCATCCATACCTCATGTTGATCTTGAGAATGATAGGGATCTCATGATTTAACACCACCACATGAGGAGGAATATGAAGTAGATAATAAAAATTATATAATATTCCTCCCTTACACATGGAACATGCAGTGCATGCATGACCACTTTCTACACATCATGATGATATCTCTCACAATGAAGGTGTTCTTACTCATAACTTTCTAAAGATAAAGTTGGTTATAATTCATTGTGTGATATATCATCTTGTTAGTGTGAACAGAGTACTTTATATAATTAATTCATTTCCTAGCTAGCTCTCCACTTAGGTCTTTTTCACACTAGGTTAAGTTTACTTAGGGACTTTTTCACTTTATCCCATATTGATTTTGTTTTTAGTCTCTTAGGTGGTATATCCTATATACCACCCTTGAGATTCTCTTGGCCTTTTTAGGCTGAGGGATGGCTTGGAGAAGTTTAGCCACAATATAAAATCCTGGGTCTACCATAGGGGTGTATTTTCTTTTCTTATTGTAGACACCTAAAATTGGACTGCTTCTGCAAACCAATTTTCTGTATCTCGCACTAATCCATTCCCCCAATCTGCATATCCCTGGTGATCAATTAATTCACCTAATTAATCCATTTAACCTTACAACCCTATCCTATTAATTGAATGAATATTCCTAATATTCATTTAATTAATTTATCCATTTCCTAATCCCTAATTAATTAGATAAATGCATTAGATTAGTTTCTACTTTCATTCAGATTTCACTTATCACACTTATCTACCACCTTCTTAAGCCAGGAAGGGGATGGTAAAACAAAACTATTATCAACAATATTTGAAATGGAATCTGGCTTTGTTTGATCAACTTGTGGTTGAGGCAAAGAGGAAGGGACATTAAACATCAAATGTAGGACACTATCACAATGACCGATTTGTTGAAGGGATGGAGATAGATTACTTGAAGGAGATGGATTGGAGGAAGCCTCATGGTTATCTTGAAACTACTATAGAGAATCTAGGACATCAACTTTGAGATTCTTCTTCATTTCCAGTTTGCACTTAGGCACCTCACTATCTTCTCCACATGTTTTCTTCAATTTTTGGTTATTTTTAGGTTCATCCCCTCCATCTCCTTGCTGAGACACAACTCTAGACTTGGTAACATACAGATTAGTTAAGGCCATCTATGAAGATAAAGCTACAAAAGATCCTTGTTCTTTTGAGACATGCTCTTTCTAAGGAGAATCACCACCTGTGTAGACAATATATTTGGACTTTAACCACCTTTTAGTCTTGTCCAATACAAAATATGATCACACATAAAGATCAGTAATTGCTTTTTTTGACCACCAAACATTGGGCAAAGGTTTAGAGATTTTAGTATAGTAGCCTCCATTAGTGATATATGAGTTATCATCCACCATATCAGGTATGACCCTACCCATCTTAAAAGATCAAATTTAGTCCACTGTTAACCTCATCCAGTCTCTATTTTGCACCTCATCCTCAACAACACAACCTTCCCAGTAATATTCAAGATGGGATTGATGTACATAAGAAGTTCCTCCATAAAAGTTCTTAACATAATCTTTATTATAAAAATATGGTTGAGTAGTAAAAAAATGAAAATTGAACTTGGAGAGAATCTTTTCTACATTTCTGGCATTGTCATGTGTCTTACATGTAAAATAAGTTAAATTATCCAGGAAGGGGTAACCCTTATTTTTCATATCATGGTATCTTTTACACACTTGTACTATTTTCTAGCACACTTCAAGAAAAACAACAAAGTCACTAGCATATTTGGGCAATTTGTATGGTGCACTTTCAAAGCCACCTATCCTCACATAAGAGATCTATCAAATTGGATGATAAAACTCCCATATTACATCATGAACTATGTTGCTTCTTTGGATATTCTAACACTGGGGTTATCATCGATATTTTCACATTGTACATAAAAAATGCATCATTAGCCCACCTTTAATGTTCATTCCCATTCTCTTCTTGCAACTATGGAGAATACCCATACACTGGCACATCACTAGAGAGATTACCAAATGTTCTCAATCCCAGCCACACTACTTGTGTATCAGCAATCATATAGAAAAAATAAGAGCACATGTAAAAGGTTCCCTTTTGTGGAAATTAACCACCTAATCATTAATGTGATCACTGATAATACTAGCCCAATCAATATACTATCTTTCACTAAAAAGTACAAGGATAAATTGGCACATCCATTTTTCAAATGAACTGGAATCATCATTTCCCACCACTCTATGTAACAGGCTAGTCGTATCAGATATGGCTTCTTTGAAATGAGATTGCTTCAAGTTCTGGGGAACTTGTGATTTACCCTTCTTCTCATTATTAAGTTAGTGTTTAGCTATGGTCGCAAGACACCATTCCTTTCTGTCAAGATAGTAATTCCACCCAACCTTGACACACATTCTAGCATATTCATCTCTTTCTGGTAACCTAAAGGAGTAACTGATTGATTTAGTGTCAAGTTTTGTGACAATAGTCCCATCAAAAGACTTGATTTCCCTAGTTTTTGCATGGTATCTTTTGACACATGCGAGCACCAAATCAGGGCATTAAACGGTTGATGAGAATCCCTCTACATGAGCAAGGCCACTAGACAATGTCTTATCTGCCAAGGCTAACCTAGGGTCTTCATTCATTCTATTCCAAAAATCCTTCAAATCTACATGCCCCAACTCTATATCTTTGATACCTGCCAGATTATTATCTATGATTGATGCAACATCAAAGCCTTGGTATTTGTACTTCATTCTATCCAGCTTGATGGCCCACCAGATATATGAGATGAGGACTCTTAGCAAAATTTGGCAAGTAATAACAGGTTTCAGGTGGGAAGCATATGTGGTACTCATGAAACCTTTTACTGGTAAAATACATAATTTTGAAATCGAAATGTATTCACACAAAGAAGAATACAGAGTGTCCACGAATTCACTGAAGTGTCTCTAAGCCAATTTTCTCCAAACTCTTGAAGACTAGATGCTTTGATATCTTTTGCAGCTATTTATGTGAATAAAGTATTCATATTCATAATAATTTGCATAATGCTCTAATAAATCCCATTTAATTTGTCATTCATGGTGAGGTCAAATTTCATAAATAGACTTCAGGGATTTTAAATGTGATAGGACTGATCATGCATGTGAAGTTACTCCTACTAATAATAACACAGTAGGATGTTTTAATCTTGACGCCCATCGGTGAGAATAATCTTTTTTTAAAGGTAAATCAGTGAGTGGATGAATTCAAAAACTAGGAGAATTGGCAATGTAAACAACTCTTCCTTAATGAAGAGTTGTTGTCAAATTGGTGAATGTGAGAACTTTTAAACACAATATCGGCCAAAGGAACAAGTTCAAAACTTGATATACTTGCTGATACATTTTCTCTTTGAAGTTTCCATTTTCCATTGATCAGCGAAAAACAAACTTTACAAACCAAAAACACTAGGACTCGCTAAGTTCATAAAACGTAAAACTTGTTGAAAAAGGGTTCAGAAAGGATTCGAGTTAGCGACCAGTGGAAAAGGACCACGGGAAACAAAGTTAGACCAAAGGAAGAGGGAAATATCACCTTATTGTTAGGTTCTAGAAAAGGTAAAATCACCAATAAAGTTTGCAAATGGACAAAGATGCCGATAAGAGAGGGGAGCCTAGGAACTTAGCCAAACTTGAAGGCGAAAGGATGCAGAGAAACAAAGACTTAATTAAAATAAACACTAGAGCCGAAAAGTTTTAGGTAACAGAAATGCAAGTGTGTTTTACAACTACAAAATGCACAAAATTGGCTATTTGGTTACTTTTATGTGTTCCATTTTAATGCACTTGCGCCAAGTGTTTAAAAAAATTGTAAATATTTTTTAAAAGTCTACACTTTACAAATTAAATCTGCAAGTACTAAACTAGATCTACACATTAGCACACTTATACACTTTTTTTTTAATATTGAAAAATGCAATTTAAAAAGGAAAAGCAGTCAAAGACCGTAGAGAAAAAGTAAAACATAAACAATAAATTGTAGAACAGTAGAGATGAAAACCAAAGACTGCTATCCTGAAGAAAGACAACAAGCATAAATAGAGCTGAAGCTGACCTAAACACCAGACTCTGCCAATCTACAAGTCCACGAAGACGTATATCCTTGATTGTCTTGCAGAAGCATCACTAAACCAGGGAATACATAAACAAACTAAAGAAGATTTTGGATGCACTGTCAATCAAAAAATCAGGGGCAGGTATAATTGTCCAAAGGTTCCCTTTCTCCATACATAAGATACCTGAACACTGTGTCAGTTGGAACTAGTTGGAACTATTTTCCAAAAGAGGAAACTTATACACTTGCATAGATCAGTTTTGCAATCACAAACTTGATCCACTTGGAAAACACTCAATTTCAAGTTTCTAGTCAATCATCATATCAAACCCTAAAATATTGACACCTTGACAAATCAATTTATGACCCTTCTATGTCATCTTTTCATAATCAATTTACAAATATTATTTTTAATTCATTTAATTTTCATAATTACTTGTTGCAATCCAAGATTATCTTACTTTATTGTTGAGTGATTTACTGTATTTAATTGATCATCCTAGATAAGATTTGAGGTAGTACATTTAGGGAGAGATTAGAGTGCTACCTCTGCAGATGTCCACCGTCATTGGTGGAATAATCTTAGACCAGAAGCTAGGAGATAAGATTCCACGCTTGGCTGGAAAATTTTAATAGTGGTAAACAGAGTTGAAAACTTTTCAACCGACATTGTCTCTATTCGTTCATACTTTAATTCAAGTCCTATATTCTTTTCTTATTGCTTTATCCTCCAAACAAGACAACAAGTCACTATTATTACTTTTATGAGAAGTTTCCGCGCCGTTTCGATGTGATAACATAGAAATAGAGATTGAACATCTTTTACCAGGCATTTTATAATGATCATAGCATTGATAAATTCAATCCACTCCATGCATCTTATGTATCAATTTGCTAAAAGGCTACAAACCTTCTTATATGTATATGTAAATGAATCTGTCATCTATATTGACAGCGTAAGATTATTGATAAGATGGGATACAGGTACAAGGAATATTCTTTATCCGTATAAAGTTTTGAATTTTTTTTTTAATCTGAAAAGATTAATTAAGTTTTTTTAAATTAAAAAATTTCCCCTCCTAAATGCTTGTGCAAAGAAGATTTTGCAAAATATTCTATGGTATGGTACGGCTATATGGACAACATACGAAGAGAATATTTTTCTTCATGGTCCAAAGCAAAGCAGTCAGATTTTGATGATTTTATAGTTGATCTATACGTGTTTGCATCTTCTAGATGTAACGGTAATGTTAATTTTTTCTTAGAATGTTTTGAATGATTAGTGATTTGTAGATACCCAACATAAAACCCTTCTATCAAACCCTTAGTAGATATAGGCTCCTATATCTAATTTAGATAAAATAGAAGGAAAAACTTACTTTCTTGAATGCTTTGAACTTAATGGTATGATCGGATTTTCTCCATCAAGTTCCAACCTCATAGAATTTGGTATTTCTATTAAGTTTTTCTCTTTGTCTAGGTCATCATTAATCCAAGAGAAGAGAGCACTCAATTTTTCAAAAAATACAAGATTATAGATATCAAATTTCCATAGTCCATGATAATTATATCTCAGTGTTCAGGCTTTAACTGTGTGAAAGTTTTTTCCTCAACATTTCGGATCACACTCTGTGATTCATTGGGAAGTAGAGAGCAAGAGAAGAGAATTAGAAATGGAATCATTTCTAATTCTTTTCTCTTGCTCTCTACTTTCTAATGATGGATCATGAATCACGAAGTGTGATCTGAAGTTTGTTGAGGAAAAAACTTTCACACAGTTAAACCTTGAAACACTCAAATATAAATACAAGATTTTCAACCTAAATCTCAAAAAATGCTAACAAGAAGCAATGCCACAAGCTCTACTACTATGAAGGATATAACTATGAAGATAGCCACTCAAGATCAAGGAGCTCCAACAAAAGTACAAGGAGACCCAAAATGAGAGAATAACTCTATTATATCAAAAGCTCCAAATATATAATCAATGTGTGTGTATGTGTGTGTGTGTGTACATCCATACATATATATACATATATATAGGCAAGGGTGAGACATAGGACAACATTGAATTGTGACAAGTGTCATGATCATATAAATTGAGACACAAAAAGTAAATGACCTAAGTAAACACAACTAACTAGGTGTGAAAAGGACGTAAAAGTAAACTAGTTATGTAATATACCTCGTTTGTACTAACACTTTTTATCCTTGTTCACTCTACAGGGGTTAGTCTAGGAGAACTTGTCTCCTTGTAGAAAATTAATAGTCCTTCAGGTATTTCTAAATACCACCAAGTTGCTAGAACTTTAGGAAGAGAAAAACATATACTTATCCATCAAGTGAGTAGAAGAGTAGAACATTACTAGATGAAGGGATGAGTTCAAACTCAAAGTATAGATTCATGACTATGACTTTGTCCTAGATCTACAAACTTTCATCTAAGATAACACAAATCTAACATAGACACTAAGATATTTCACTAATAGAGATGCATTGTTTCTGAATCAGACATCAAACAAATATTAAAATATTTAGGAAAAGCACCTATTATTTAATCATCAAATGAAATATTCTTATCTTCTTATTTACTTTCCTAAAATAATATAATACACTTATCAAAATACAATATCCCACAATTAATTATTTGTTAACCTAAATTAATTTGTATTTATTTATATATATTTCATTAGATTAGTTTAAGTTACACTCCAAATTTCATTTTACAACTATATTTAGCCGATCGATTTTTATATGTAAACATTATAATGTGAGACAATTCTCACGCTGTAAAAAAATTCACGTAGGAAAATTTTCTAACCTTGAACCTCCTATGGGTGCAAGTGCTAGTAAGGTTAGTGTTGATGTGGTTTTTGCGACTGCAACAACATTAGAATAAAACACTGGGTATTCTATCCTCTCTTGAGAAAATAGCCTCTCGAATGCTAAACTACGTGATCATACAAGAGTGCTCCAAGGTTCCTTTTGAGTCAGGTCTTGACTGGCTTGGGATAGACTCGGTGAAATGATGTGATTTGATAGTGATCACGAAGGGGACTTACACAATTATTCTTAGTATTTTCTTCACAAAGGAGGAAAAAGACTTAGATTTTGTTACTTCCTTGAAAGAGAAATAGCCTAGATTCCTTAAGTTCTACCGCTAAAGGGGGGTGAATGATTTCTCAGTGAGGCTCCTTATGAACTATTCTTAGTATAGATCTAAAACAAACTACAAAAGATGGTTAAGGGTAAAGAGATCTAGGTGATGCAAAAGACTACTGCTATTTCATGGAAACTAAAACCATGCTTTGCTTCATCATGAGACAACAACTATGCAGAAATGGTGCAATCTTCCAGGGAGTTTATAAAATTTTTAGATTACTCAAACATAGAACATAAAAATGAAATATGTAGAAAGTAATCGAAGCTAAGCCTAAAATGAGTTCAGACTAACCATGCATTGGGATTTGCAAGCCATAAATCTCAAATGGTATGAACAAAGAATTCCAAACATACAACAACAATAATATTTTCTCACCACTCTAACTTTAAAGAAAACTAAAAGAAATTAAAGAAATGAGACAGATCTGACAAAAGAGCTTATGATTTGCCTTAAGAAAATGAGAAAACCATTCTAATACTCCAAAGAGTACTTCAAACACCCAAGCTTCAATGCTCATGTAATGACTTTGGAAATATCTGTTACAACAATCTTTCTCAAAACCTCAAAGTTTCTTGCTCAAAGATGAAAAAAGCTAAAACCTGTTGCAAGTACGGCCCTAAACGGTGTTGTCATTGATGTCAACATACTCTTGTTGCATTGATGTCAAGAATTGGATGAGTTATGTGTTGAGGATATTGAGAAAATTAGCCCCATCAGAAATAGAGAAGAATAGTGAAGACAGTGAAGTTCTATGAAGCAAAGATCCCAGAAAGTTGAAGATTAGAGTATGCACATCAAAGGGTTTGTAGATATGTGTCTGAAGGTTCTCTAGTCAAGATTTCAAAGGTCCGCAAGAAGATTTGAAGAAGTTACGACCATATGAGTAAAACTTGTTCTGACAGCTATTCAGTGGTGACAAAGTGGCACAAATTGGTCCGGTGAGATCTGGAAATGCAATATCATGCTCTGTGGATTAGGTGACATGTTTGGGAAGCTAATTTGAATTAACAACTCGATTGGCTCATGGTTTGGAGGTGCACAAGTAATCCTTCTAGTGTGACAGTGATGACCGGCTGTGTTCTTGAGGCTCTGGATGAAGATGCAAATGATTTTAATAAGCAAAAGTGGTGTGGATGTTCTTGGTGATTCAAGCAAGCTTGTGGAGGTCTCCAGGTTGTGTCCAGTTTGTGTTGTTGGTCCACATTGAAGATTGAGCTTGTAATTGAAGATTTACCTTTGGGTAATGGTGTTCTTCCCAGTCCTAGCCAACCGGATGATGTGCACATGTTGCGGATAATCTAGATGATGTTTTGCAAATCATGGCATGTTCCTTGAAGAAGATTGAAGTTCCAGCTATGCATGGCCGATAGTACAGTAATGCGTAAGAAGTTTTTGTAACAAGTCAAGTTGTATTTTTGTAAATGCTCTGTAATCAAATGAGTATATGTTGTGCTGACTTTATTGATCATTCCAAAGCCGATGTCATGTATAAATAAGAGTTGCGAAGTTGTTTCAAGTGGTATCCTGTGTGGTCATGATGAGAAGGTGGTAAAGGAGAGGAGCAAGAAGAAGAGCAGAGGTATTGAACTTTAATGGAATTGACTCAAGCATAGTGAAGATGCTAACTTCCGATTCAAGTTTGTAATATCTATTCACTTCTGTAGACAGTGTGTCTCCTGTAGGCAGTGGGCCTCTTGTGAGCAGTGTGCTCGGGCAGTGAGCTCTAATTGGCAGGTGCCATTTTATTCTTCATATTCTTTTAATAGAGAATATAATCTTGGGTTAGTCACCCCGTGGTTTTTCCCTTAACTGGGTTTTCCACGTTAAAATTTTGGTGTTATTTGTGTTAAGTTTGTTTCTTCTCTTGCATTATTCCATTATGCTTTCATGATTAAATGTTTGATATGTTGTTGAAATACAAGAAGGTTTTAAGTGAATAAGGAACATAATTTTTGTGACAATTGATTCACCCCCCCTCTCAGTTGTCTATCCTTAAAATCAACAAAAACTACTCTTGCTCTTGTATTCTCTTCTAAAATGACAAGTCTATCTCTTTCTGAAAATTTTGGGGTGCTTTACAAATGAGGCCTTCATGCCTTTAGATAGGGTCCAAATACAAAAGGGGCCAAGATTTCATTGCCTAGAAATGAACGCCCATATATAAGGTAAGTTGTCTGATGATTTTGGTACTAATGAAGCATGTTTGTAAGCCCTTTACGAAGGTGGGATATTGTACCTCCGACACAAGTGCACATCTTTATTCTATATTGCAATCAAAGAAAGCCCTCTATGGAGGCGAGACAACATATCTCTTGAGCTAGTGTATATCCTTTTATTCAAAAGCCCTCTGTAGAGGAAGGGATGGTGTATCTCTTGAGCTAGTGCACATCCTTTTTATTTTAAAAGTCCTCTACAGAGGTGGGGTTGGATCTGAGACTATCCTCCCTTAAGCGTGTCTTTGGAAGTTGTTGTGGCATAAGCCCAACCATCAAATGTGTCTGTAGCATGTTTGAGATGGTGGGAACTTCGAAATAAGCTCCTTCCACCACCTTGTTTGTCATGTTTAAGATGTATAGTACATGTCTCTGGCATGCTATATGGTGCTCGTGTTTTATGTGTGTCTTCCATGTGTTTTCCCCCTCACATAGTGTAAAGGGTGTGGTAATGAGTCTCCCCTTCACTTGGGTTTTGTATGGTGTGTTCTCCCCCTCACGTAGTGTAAAGGGTGTGGCAATGAGTCTCCCCTATGCTTGGGCTTTGTATGGCATGTTTTCCCCCCTTGTCTATGAAGGTGACTGATTGTCATTGATGTCAAAAAGGTCTTGCAGGATCTTGGGTTGGTCTTAGTAAACATCTGAAGGTCACTAATCAGGAGTATATCATCTTGTGTGTTGTTTGTTGTTGCAATGAAATATCTGTTCACAATTTGTCATGATCTTCACAGATGTGGTCTTCAATCAGTATATCTCCAAGCACGACAAAGTTGAAATGATAAGATTCTATCAGGTCAGTATGGTTGCATGAAGTTTGTTCATCAAATGAAAGGTTTGTTATATTATTCTTTTGATTAGGAGCAGTTGCAGTAGTGAGTAATCAGATGTGTCAGATATGTTGTTTGAAGTTGTTTTCTTTGTATGAGTCTTCATTAGTGTTGATGACGATATTTCACTTCTCAAGGCATACAGTGAATTTACATCTGCAGAGATAGACAAAGATCTACATATGATTTACTCATGGACTTTATCTTCATGTGGAATCAAAAGATTTGAGAAAGACATCAAATGTCATAAGCATTTAATAAAGCTTCAAATATGTTCAAGTTGGAGAACACGGGTTAAATATGAAAAAGTCTTCAAATGTGTGGAGTATGTTTTTAGAAAAAAACATTGAATTGTTTTAGAAGATCATATTTTATGGAAAGGGGCTGATTTTTTAAATATACTGTGGGGAGCACATTATAAGGAGCATTTTTTAAGGTGCTTTATGCATAAAATAAAAGCATTGAATATGCTTTATTTTTTAGAAAAATATGATCAAGTTTTTATTTTATTAAAGAAAGTAAGCAATAAAAAAAAAAAAGTCACGTATGACTTAAAACTTGACCCCACCTCATGTGCTTCGGTCTTACTAAAAGGAGGGAACCTGTTTGAAAAGTAACAGGCATCTATTTTTAGTGAAGAGCTTTTTTCATTAAAAAGCTTGTAAATATTTAGTAACTTATTAAATATCCTTTATAAAGGAAGAAGCCCGAATAAAATGGTAAATGGTTTCTTTTTTAAAAAAATTAGAAACTTTCTTCTTAAACTTCCTTTTTTAATGGTCATTCCTCTATATCATCAATTTAAGGATTTTTTATAAGGAGTTTTTTAATTTTTGTTGTTTTTTCAAATGTGAGAAAAATCCTTATGAAGAAATTTTTGTATATTGAAGTTAGAAAAAGATAAACATCAAAATTTCTTGAGGAGATTTTTTTGGTGATTTTTTTTAGGATATGAAGAGTCTTATTGAAAAAAATATGAAGGATCATTTTTTTGCAGAGAAGATGAACAAAATTTTTGAGAAGGAGATGAAAGGTTTGATGAAGACAAATTTTATTGAAGACTATTTTTTATTATTTTGCAATCACAGAATATATTTTTTTTACAGAGAAGGAGAAAGGGTTGGAGATTCTTGAACAAATTTTCATGATTTATTCTTTGCAGATTGGAGAATACAAAAAGAATATTCAAAAAGAAAATTGAAAAGAAATTGATTTTTTGCAGAGATGTAATTTGTTTGGTTCAGGATTTGTTGCAGGTTCTTTATGAGAAAAAAGTTGAAAGGTCTTCTTTCATCTCTAAGAGGGAATATGAATGGGATTTTGTTTTTGAAGATTGAAGAGGTCAGATTTAAAAATGCAAGAATATCAAGGAATATGAAAAGATTTTTCTGTGCAGGTGAAAGGTTATTCAATCTGTATAAAATTGTTTTTCAAGTGTATTGATGATAGGTTTTGAAAGACAGAAATGAAATATACAGATGATGAGAGATTGAATACATATAGTGTGAGTGATGTTGTGCAGATTAATGATGAGCTGACAGTATCAAATACAGATACATAGATTGACAAGATTATCAGAAAGATAATATGCAATCGCAATGCAAATCAGGTTGTATGTAATTGAACAGAGATATACAAATTTAGAAAAGAATGTTATGAAATGGTGCAAATCAGATTGTGTTACAATCATTTATTGCACACCTTATTTTATGTTTTGATGATGGGGATTGGTTTGCCAGTGAGGCCTTATTTTAGCCAGTGAGGCTTGTAGGTCAGTGAGACCTAATTGTTTGCCAGTGAGGTATATCAGTGTAGGAAGTGGGTGCTTCTATTTGGTATTGGAGTTGGTGCTCCTAGATACATTTTGTATTGCCAGTGAGGCATGCTTTTTAGTTAAGCCAGTGAGGCAGTTTCGAGTGGTTTTTCTACCCCGAGAGGGTTTTCCACTCCAGTAATTCTTGTGTTAATCATATGCTTCTATGTGTGTATCTGCTTCTATGTTGAGATTTATCTATATGTGGTCCTGCTCATAATTTTATTATCAAACCTGTACATGTATGTGTAATAGTTTATTGATGACTTTCTCTTTCTGAGTCTTGTAAATTAAAAGTTCTAATAAGTTGCAAAAATCTACACAACACTGATTCACCCCCCCTCTCAGTGTTGTCCTGGACTCCTACAGTCTAGTGTAAAGGGTGTGGTGATGAGTCCCCCCTATGCTTGGGGTTTGTATGGCACATTTTCTCCCCTTGGTGTAGTGTAAATGGTGTGGTGATGACTCTCTCCTACATTCTTGGGGTTGTATGTCGCAATTTTTTATTTCCATGCATTTATATATATGAAAATGAAAAAATTATATCATTGTATTCATTGTGTCTTCAATATTGTCTTCTCCATGTTTTGTGTGCCTGTTATGTCTTCTCCCTAATTTGCATGCCTGATACCGTCTTCATTGTGTTTGGCATGTATACAATTTGTTTTCTCTAATGTTTAGAGACCGGGGGCTAGAAATAGTTCCTCAATCTTTGTGTATGCATTAGCTTCAAGTTCCTAGCATGTTTGATGTGTTTTGATTGTAGTTAATACATGTATGGGTCATAAGATCATATATACATTAAAGTGGGGGCTAAAAGTTATGTCGTAAAATGTCCCCCTAGGACTTTTACCTCCTAATTTTAGCTCCTAGGTCCCTTGTTTTCCATCATGCATGTTAAAAATGAATCCTGATACAAAATGCCCTGAAACCCATGATAAATGGGACATAGGGGACATTGTAGAGCTTACCCCTATCCCAAAATAGGTCCCAAGACAAGAGCACCCATGCCCTTGCCCTATCCTATTTTGGCAAGGTCCCAAATTTGAATGTTGGTTGGAAACCATTAAAAGGTGTCAATTGTCGACATCTTAAGTTTGAATTATGAAATTAAAGCGGGAATGCATATATAAGCATTTTTCAGACTTCATTTGTAAACTAGAAGATGATTATGATATTGTGGCGAACTTATGTTTCACGTCTCATTTTTATGGACTATATTATTATTCTAGATTAATTAACATTTACCATTATTGTTTTACTTTGAGTAAGTTTCACATGTGTGAAGGTAATTATTGTGAAGTTATATTTGAATAAATTAGAAAACTGATTTAAATATTAGATATTATCAATGTGATTATAATGATTCATTTCAGCTATGTTTTTGGAGACACTAACCTATTGATGTCGAGTTGAGTGCAAATGAATGCGGGTACTCATCGAAGATGAGAACATGGTTGAGGTAGAGGTGTTCTAGCCACTTGGCAAGAACTGATGGGATGGTTAACCCTGATGCAATCACACACTCAAGTAGTTTCATATGCATTTTCTAATGACTTATTTTTATGCATCAATGTGTGGTTAATAATTGTGATTGATGATTTGATATTTAGAAGATTATTGTGTTTTCAATTGTTATGAAAATCCTTTTCAAATGCATCATTTGATCACATAAATTCATGTCTTTTCGAATTATATTTTAAAAGGTGTATTTTATTGGATGCATTTTTATATTAATTAATAATAAATAAATAATGTTTTCCTAGATGGATGTTTGGAAGACAATATATTAAGTAGATTCAAACAATTATATTAAATTATAATATATATATATATATATATATATATATATATATATATATATATATATATATATAATTTTATTATTTCACTTCTTGATTTATTTAAAGTGATTGTGTTTTAATAAAAATAGTTAAATTATGTTAATAATATCATTATTATGTTTAGAATTTTAAATAAAAAGAATTAAAATCCACTTACTGACACACATGCGATAGTAAGCTAATTAAATAGTATTATTTTAGGATAAATAGAAAATTGAAGTTTTTTTTTAAATATTGCATTTCTCATGCAAACAGAGAAAGAATTGCAGATAACTAAAAAGTAGTGAATAAATCTAATTTGGGGGATGCCAAAAATAAGGGGGATTTTTGATAAAAGAGAGGGCATTCAGCAGAAGAAGGAACCATGATTATTAATAGAGAAGGCACTCGATCTTTTGCTATAGGAAAAATTATTTTTCTATATGAGCATCAAAGGAAAGGGAATTTAGTTTGGAGCAACTGTTTAATAATAGGAGAAAGGTAGCAATTGGATGGTAGAAGAGTGAGCGACCCAGGCAGAATCGACCTCTGTTTTCAGGTAGATAATTCCAGGTATTTTCCTTGTTATTTTGCAATTAATGAACTTTGTAGATTGACTGTTAAACTTGGTAAATCGACTTGTGTGTGAGCTTTCTGGCCTATGTTGCCTCTTTCCATCTTAACTATTCACCTTGGATTTATCTGTACCGCCAGTTACTTATTTTTGTTTTGTTGTTATTTTCTCTCTTCCTGGTGTTGACTTGCGGTTAGAAGCTTTGCTAGCTCTTTAGAAATCAAATCGACATACCCTTAATTCATTCCTGCCACCTTTATTCTTCTTCTATAGTAGTGATATAAATCGACGTATTGTTCCTATTTGATTGACCCTACTATTCTTGTTTTTCTAATTTTTACTACCTGAGCATGACCTCTTGCCAGCCGTTCTTATTCTCTTCCTGGTGATCTTTATAGTTTTGGTTTTATGTCTAGTAAATCACCTTTTTCCAGATCTTGATTTTAACCGTTGAAAATAATGAATTAACCAAATCCCCAAATACTGTTAAAAATTCTCTATTAGACATAGATGATATAGCTGTTATCTTTCTTTATGCTATTAGAAATCAGTTCTTAGTTAAGTATCTGATAGGGAGAACTCTAGGCTGCCTGCTCTAACATCCTGTAGGTGTACAAGACTGTTTGACAACACTAGCCTCTCTACCAATTCAATGTGCTAACAGACATCTTACAGAGATGGAAGACTCAACTAGTCTGCAATTTCAATACAGACCACCCTACTTGGTATGAGACGCACTATCTGTCTCCAGTACTTCCAAATTTTATGCTATCAAGGCTACTTGCCTTTCAGAGTCCATTGTCAGCCCTCCTCTCTAGGTCAGGGTCTTGACTGCTTGGCACTCACTGTCTGCAATCTCTTGTTTTCCACCCCTGCAATGTCCTATTCTCCTACTTGTCTAACTAGCCGAATTTCTCATAGAACTCGCCTAGGACAAGTGTGCATTTCCACTGGTCGACCATTCAGTCATTCCAAAACAAAAAAACAAACACAAATCATGGCTCTGCTTGATGGCCTCCATACTATACAAATGGGGCTTGAAGAACCTCAATGCAGAGCCATGGTTTATCGAAGGAAACAAAATTGCGGAATGGAAACTACCAACTAATTCATAATAGAAACTTGCAAAATAGAACAGAAATACAAATAGGTCGAACTGTTGTGCTTTGATTTGTATTAAAAAATGTGCTTTTACATCAAAAATGCATTCAAAACATAATCCTCCCAAACTCCTTCACAAAGAAAATCCTGCATCTTATAGCTATCTAATTGTCCGTTACAGGACAATTCAGTTCTCAGACGGTTCAGATTCCAATTGTTGGTTCACCTACTGTGTTGTCATTCCATCGTTGGAACTAAATCTGTAGTCTGGGCGATAGCCCGATACCAACTTGCTCACCGTGACAGTGTACCTTCACTCCTTGGTCTTTCCGCTTTGCAAACCGTCAAAGTTTGAAATTATTGCCTTGTCGACAATGTAATTTCCATATTGTGCTATAGACTGATAACTCCCATTGGAGTATCATTGCGACATAAAAGTTACTTGGGCTGATAGGCCGATCCACAGGATTGACTCCATTTGGCTTTCCTTTCTATCGCGGCATCGGTGTAACACATAAACTACTTAGGCCGATAGGCCGATATTGCTAAAACTCCACAACACCATTGTTGGATCATTAAACATGTCACGCCGATGACTTCCACGTGCTGGATATCGTTGAAATGATGTTTATGCTGGGCCAATAGAACTCTTAACTGTCTTCGGCATATCGTTCCAACTTAGAATCCAATTGGGATGATGGCCCGATACAAAGAGCTTAATGAAATTCACCCTTCGGCGTATCGTTGGAACCTATTTTCGTGTTCCAACGACAACCCGACACTACTAGGTTCCTTCACTTCGTTGTATCGCTATGACTGTTCAACGGACTATGCCGATAGCCCGATATGGTATTCGACCCTTCCTGTCGTTGGATCGGTGGGACTCTCCAAGCTGTCTCACCGATAGACTGATCCAATTTAAAATCATATCTCCCGCCAAAGTATTGAAAAGACTTCTCCCGCCATTGTTTTATTTGAGAGTACAACTGCTCCTAAGGAAATCACTTAGAAAAACATGAAACTGTAAGCAATCCACAATTTGCTATGTACAGGGTTGTGTCCAACCCTTGGTGCTCCTGCACCATACTCCCCCTGTGCGGAAAAGTTATGTCACCTCCGGTGACAATGAGGCGAAATCAATGCCCCTCTTTTTGAACTCTGACTCTGCAACCCAAGTGGCTTCTGATTCAGGTAGATTTTCCCATTTTATCAAATTCTCCATATAGACACCATGTCTAGTATGTTTCTGCACTCTTGAATCCAGTATTTTCTCTGTCTACAGTTTGGGTTTGTGGCAAAGTCACATCTATTGCTGTCTGTTCCTTCTCTGAAACGGATCCATTTTCTGTTGGCTGAGGACCCCTGTATGGCACCAGGTCTTGGACATTAAACACTGGTGAGATTGCCAAGTCTTCTGGCAATTCAATTCTATAGGCATTATTTCCATACTTGTTCAGGATTCTACAAGGACCAATGCTCCTCATCTGCAGTTTGGTTGGCATTCCTTTCTGCATTCTGGCTTTGTTCAAGTGCACCATAACCAGACCACCAACCTCAAACTGAATATCCCTTCTGTGGGCATCTAATCTATCCTTGATCTTCTGTGTGTTCTCTGTTAAAGTTTTCTTCACCTGCTCATGCACTTCTTTCATGGATTGTACAAAATCCTCTGCATGTCCACTTCTGTTTTCTATGTTTCCCATATTCTTGAGCTCACATACTCCTCTGGGATGCATTCCATAGACTATTTTGAATGGACTCTTACTAGTAGTCCTGTTTACACTATCATTATAGGCAAATTCTGCCTGATGAATGACAAGATCCCAGCTCTGTCCATATTATTTGGTTATACACCTTAACAGGTTGCCCAATGTCCTATTTACCACCTTTGTCTGACCATCTGTCTGTGGGTGATATGCTGAACTGAAAGACAAATTTGTCCCCAATCTCTGCCACAACATTTTCCAGAAATGCCCCATGAATTTAACATCTCTGTCAGACACAATACTTGCTAGTAGCCCGTGAATTCTGATCACCTCTTTGAAAAACAAATGTGCTATGTGACTGATATCATGAGTCACCTTACAGGGAATGAAATGACTCATTTTGCTAAACCTGTCCACAACTACATAGATACTATCATATCCAGTCTTAGTCTTAGGCAAACCAACTACAAAGTCCATGCTTACACACTCCCATGGTCTGGAAGGTATGGTCAAGGGCTGGTATAGTCCTGCATTTGAAGTGGTTCCTTTGGCCTTCTGGCAAACAATGCACTGCTCCACATACCTTCTGATGTCTCTCTGCATTCTAGGGCAATAATAGAACCTTTGGACTAGCTCCAGTATTTTATTCAAGCCAAAATGGCCACTCAGACTGCCATTGTGCTTTTCCTGTATGAGATTCTCTCTCATAGATCCTCTTGGCACACATAATTGTCCACCTTTGAATAGCAATCCCTGCTGCAAGGTGAAATCTGCAAACTCACTGTGAAAGTGATTCTCAAAAGCTTGACATACCTTGTATGCCTCAGCAAAATCTTCATCATCTTGGTAAAGATTCTTGAAATCTTCAATCCCAATGCTCTTCAATTGCACTTCCTGCATTGTGAGCAATCTTCTGCTCAAAGCATCTGCAACCCTGTTTAGCTGCCCCTTCTTATGCTTAATTGTAAAGGTATAAGATTGCAGGTACTCCATCCATTTGATATGCCTGCTACTTAACTTATCTTGTGAGTTTAGAAAACTCAGAGCTTGGTTATTTGTGTGGACAACAAATTCTTTAGGCAGGAGATAATGTCCCCACTTCCTCAATGCTTGGACAAGAGCATACAACTCTAAGTCATACGAAGAGTACTTACTCTTGGCTTCATTCAACCTTTCACTGAAAAAGGCTACAGGTCTGTTTTCCTAGTTTAGCACTGCTCCTACAGCTATATTACTTGCATCACATTCAATAGTAAATAGCTTATCAAAACTGGGCAACAACAAAACAGGTTGTGTTGCTACCTCTTTCTTCAACCTTTCAAAGCTTCTATTTGCAGTTGGTGTCCAACTGAATTTTGCTTTCATCCCACCCTTAATTGTATCCAACATGGGTGCACATATCCCACTGAAATTTCTTATGAACTTTCTGTAAAATTGGGCTAAGCCATGGAAACTTCTCACCTTTGTGGCTGCCTTTGGAGTAGGCCAGTTCAATATGGCTTCTACTTTGGACTTGTCCATCTTCAACTCTCCCTAGGACACCACAAAACCAAGGTATGCCAATTCCTACTTCATGAACTCACATTTCTCCAAATTTATGGTTAGTTGTTCATCATGCAGCTTTTTCAAAACAATGTTTACATGTTCTAGATGTTCCTCCTTAGTTTTACTGAAAATGAGAATATCATCTAGAAAAACAACAACAAATTTACCAATGTAATCCTTTAGGACTTCATTCATGAGTCTCATAAAGGTACTGGGTGCATTAGATAGACCAAATGGCATAACAAGCCACTCATACAGTCCTTCTGTGGTCTTGAAGGCTGTCTTCCACTTGTCTCCTTCCTTGATTCTTATTTGGTGGTAACCACTCTTCAGGTCTAGCTTGGTGAAGTACTTTGCTTTTCCAATACAGTCCATGAGATCTTCAATCCGGGGAATTGGGAATCTATACCTTATTGTTATCTTGTTGATGGCTCTGGCGTCTGTGCATAATCTCCATGATCCTCCTTTCTTGGGTGCCAACACTGTGGGTACTGCACAAGGACTAATACTCTTCCTGATCAATCCTTGATCTAGCAACTCCTGCACTTGCCTGACAATCTCTTTGTGCTGATCTGGAGTCATCTTGTAAGGTGCCTTGTTTGGCAAAGACGCCCCTGGAATCAGGTCTATTTGATGGCTTATTGCTCTCTATGGAGGCAATGTGGCTGGTGTACCATCACTAATTATGCCTTTATACTTCTCCAGTATAGGCTGCACCTCTTTGGGAATCTCTATCTTCTTATCCTGCTGTCCTTCTTTTGGTTTTACTATGATGGCATAACCAATACCATCCTCCTTAAGAGTACTCAGAAACTCTTTTCCACTCACAACCAAGATATTAGGACTCTTTGTCTGAACTGCATCTTCATCCTCCAATGACTAAATCTTATAGGTGACCCCATCTTTTTGAAAAGAATAGGCATTCTTCTCACCATCATGTATTGCCTTTCTATCATACTGCCATGGTCTGCCCAATAAGAGAAGGCATGCATCCATGGGTAGTATATCACATAACACCTTATCCTTATAGCCGCCTATACTAAACTCTACCCAACTTTGTTCAGTTACTACCACATGTTGACCCTTGTTCAACCATGTGACTCTATATGGGTTTGCATGAGTAATTCTTTTCAGATTTAGTTTTCTAACTGCCTCATCAGAAATAATATTATCTGTAGACCCTGAGTCAATGATAATCTTACATACCTTATTCAAAATCTTACACTTGATCCTAAATAGTGCTCTTCTCTGGCTTGGTTCAGTCTTCACAGGCTCCTTCATCAAAGTTCTCCTTATCATCAGATTCTCCCCTTCTTCTGAGTTCAGACTGACCTCAGGTGACTGGCTGCAGGATGCAGTATCTTGGACATAGTGATTTCTCTTATCACCTCCTTGAGAAGAGGATGTGCCCTTTTCTGGACACCTATATGCTGGATGACCAAGATTACCATAGTTGTAACACTTCTTGTTGGTGAAATAGGATCCTCTACCTGATCCTCCTGACCTTCCTCTGTTAGATCCTCTTCCTCTGTGGTTTCCCCTACCAATTGACTCCCCACTCTGTTCTGTGAGTTTAGATTCTAATTGGGATCTACTATCAGTATTCCTTCCACCAAAACTTCCTCTGTGTCCTCGGTTGTCCTTACCTCTTCCTCTTCCTCTGCTATTTGAATCTTGTTTCCTTTTGCTTTTCTCCTCCACTTTCAATGCTAACTGATAGCATTTGTGCACTGTTGTAGGACACAACAAACTAATTTCTTCTTGTATACTCCATTTCAGGCCATTTAAGTACCTTGCTACCTTTATGCTTTCATCCTCCATCACTTTGGATCTCAAGCATAGCTTCTAGAATTCTTCAGTGTATGCACTGACATCTAGTTCTTTCTGCCTTAGGTTCTGCCTCTTCCTATGCAACTGGATTTCATAATCTTCTGGCATATATGCCTCTTTGATCTTAGCTACCATTCCCTTCCATATAGCTATTGGCTTTTTATCTTCTTTTGCTCTTTCATCTTGCACAAATTTCCACCAGGTTGAAGCAGCTCCCCTGAGTCTAGATTTTGCAACCTTTACTTTCTGTGCTTCACTGACACCATCACATTCAAAGTGATTTTCCAATCCTTCTATCCATTCCACAACCAAATCTGGGTCCATTTTCCCACTGAAAAGTGGTACTCCTTCCAGTGTTTTGCCACTCATCGCCTTCAAGGCTTTCAAGAATGGCTCTTCTTGCATTACTGGGTCTGGTGTAGGTTGTTCATCTTCTACAGTCAGACCTTTCTCCTTATCTTCAGAGTCCTTCACTCTCTGTCTAACTTCTTCAGTCTTTTGCAACATTGCACCTAGCTTGCTCTCCATTTCTGCTAGTCTCTCCTTTAGAAGTCTAGTTTCTTCTTCCTGCTCACTAACCTTCTTGGCCAGTTCTGCATTGGTCACCATCTTCTCAAATCCACTGGTTGATGACATACAATTCCTCTATTCCAAACTAGGAATAACCCAAATCTTATGGCTCTGATACCAATTTGATAGGGAGAACTCTAGGCTACCTGCTCTAACATCCTGTAGGTGTACAAGACTGTTTGACAACACTAGCCTCTCTACCAATTCAATGTGCTAACAGACATCTTGCAGAGATGGAAGACTCAACTAGTCTGCAATTTCAATACAGACCACCCTACTTGGTATGAGACACACTATCTATCTCCAGTACTTCCAAATTTTATGCTATCAAGGCTACTTGCCTTTCAGAGTCTATTGTCAGCCCTCCTCTCTGGGTCAGGGTCTTGACTGCTTGGCACTCATTGTCTACAATCTCTTGTTTTCCACCCCTGCAATGTCCTATTCTCCTACTTGTCTAACTAGCCGAACTTCTCACAGAACTTGCCTAGGACAAGTGTGCATTTCCACTAGTCGACCATTCAATCATTCCAAAATAGAAAAACAAACACAAATCATGGCTCTACTTGATGGCCTCCATACTGTACAAATGGGGCTTGAAGAACCTCAACGCAGAGCCATGGTTTACTGAAGGAAACAAAAATGCGGAATGGAAACTACCAACTAATTCAGAATAGAAACTTGCAAAACAGAACAGAAATACAAATAGGTCGAACTGCTATGCTTTGATTTGTATTCAAAAATGTGCTTTTACATAATAAATGCATTCAAAACATAATCCTCCCGAACTCCTTCACAAAGAAAATCCTGCATCTTATAGCTATCTAATTGTCCGTTACAGGACAATTTAGTTCTCAGACAGTTCAGATTCCAACTGTCGGTTCACCTTCTATGTTGTCGTTCCATCGTTGGAACTAAATCTGTAGTCTAGGTGATAGCCTGATACCAACTTGCTCACCATGATAGTTTACCTTCACTCCTTGGTCTTTCTGCTTTGCAAACCGTCAAAGTTTGAAATTATTGCCTTGTCGGTAATGTAATTTCCATACTGTGCTATAGACCGATAACTGTAATTTCCATACTGTGTTATAGACCGATAACTCCCATCAGAGTATCATTGCGACATAAAAGTTACTTGGGCCGATCAGCCGATCCACAAGATTGACTCCATTTGGCTTTCCTTTCTATCGCAGCATCGGTGTAACACATAAACTACTTAGGCCGATAGGCCGATATTGCTAAAACTCCACAACACCATCACTGGATCATTAAACATGTCACGCTGATGACTTCCACGTGCTAGATATCATTGAAACGATGTTTATGCTGGGCCGATAGAACTCTTAACTGTCTTCGGCGTATCATTCCAACTTAGAATCCAATTGGGCCGATGGCCCGATACAAAGAGCTTAATGAAATTCACCCTTCGACGTATCGTTGGAACCTATTTTCGTGTTCCAACGACAGCCCGACACTACTAGGTTCCTTCACTTCGTTCTATTGCTGTGACTGTTCAACGGACTACGTCGATAGCCCGATATAGTATTCGACCCTTCCTACCGTTGGATTGGTGGGACTCTCCAAGCTATCTCACCGATAGACCGATCCAATTTAAAATCATATCTCCCGCCAAGATCTTAAAAGGATTCTCCCGCCAAAGTATTGAAAAGACTTCTCCCGCCATTGTTTTATTTGAGAGTACAACTGCTCCTAAGGAAATCACTTAGAAAAACATGAAACTGTAAGCAATCCACAATTTGCTATGTACAGGGTTGTGTCCAACCCTTGGTGCTCCTGCACCAGTATCGACCTTTTTATGTGTGAAAATCAAACTCTTAAACATAGATGAAACTATTAGTTTCCTATAAACATTCCATTATTGATTTTCTATTCAAAACATATTTGTAAACATTATCACAACACGATAGTAATTTGATTAAACTCTGTTCTCTATTTGTTTTTATTTCTGCAATAGTTTCTATCACAGTTGCAACAGGAAGACTATTTTTATTGTTGTGGACTTCCTGTCACAGTTGTGACAATAAGGTTTTTGAATAACTTGTGAACTTATTTGGTTATAGATAAATGGACTGAGAAAGTTCCTGTTATAGATTTGATAGTGAGATTGCTTAAAACACTTAGAATACTATTTATATTGTGAATTATGATTGAAATATGGACTTGGTGATTATATCAATGGATGCAATTGTATGAACAAAAGATGGATTATTGCTTGGAAAGTGTATTTCCTTGATTCATGTTTTGGGAAAGTGATTTTTAATGATTTATTGTGAACTTTGATCCTTTTATTTTATTATTTATTTATTTACTTGTTCTTGGGGAAAGAAATAGATCTTTATCTAGGAATGTATTAGGTTACTATCTAGGCTAGGATGTTGAATGTGGATTTTCAAAGATAGCTTTTCCACTTTTCAGGAATTGAACTAGGTTACTACTTTAAAGGATTAGATCTAATCAAGATGACATTGAAAAAGATGTTTATTTTGTCTAGAAAACTTATTTATATATATCTCTACCACATCCTGTTGTGAGACAATCTGCTTTTCAATTAGAATTGCACATTCATACATCAGGGTTTCATTAGGTGTTCCCTCCTGCTAGTTCTTTCCAGGTAGCTAGACATTTCATGTAGGGCTAGGTTTCCCTTGTTTCATGAAGGGATCTGGGGAAGTGTAATTACTTCCTGGTTGGATGGAAAAGAACCTGGGTCATGTTCCTATCTCTTGGCTTGCAGGTGGTGGACCACTTGGTTCGTGCAACTGATGAACATATTGATTTATTTATTCTTGTTTTACATGATTATTGTAACTTGAAAGTGGATGTATTATGGCATGAATGCCCATGAATTTTGTATATTATTTATAGTGCTTTTACCTGGATTGAGCACGTGATTTTGTAAGATTTAATGACATTTTGATTCATATTTATGAGATTGTTCATTTTACTTGTCATATTGTAATTAGGCGGATTAATTACACCATTTTTTATCTTTTATATAGTAATTAAGTGGATTAACTACATCTTTTTACTTTGGTTATTGTGATGTTGTATTTAAATGGATTATTTACTTCATTTGCTTTTGTGATGAAATTGTGGGCTTTACATTTGGTATCAGAGCTCCGGGTTGAACACTGGGGCCTCTATTTTCTTTTGGGACTATTGTGCTAAGTTGTGAACTTGATACAGATTATCCATCATGAATACTAGAAACACTGATTGAGGTGAAGGATCATGAATTGGTCAAAATAGAGGAAACCATGGAGGTGCACGTGGAGGTTCATATCATGGTCGAAATGCTGGGGATCATGGAGATGCTAGTAATGATCAAGATAGAATATTGGACCGTATTCTTGCTCTCTTGACCCAACAAGACACGAGGATGAATGCTCTTGAGGAGGAGATTAGAGGAATTCCTAGAGGACATAATGCTAATGAAAACCCAAGTGTTGAGGCACAAAATGAGAATCCAAGGATAGAAGTTCAAGTTCCTAAAGTTGGAGCTAATTCTAATAATCAATCAAAGATTGCAGAAGAATTGGGGAAAGACCTCAAGAAAGTATCACCACCGAAATTTGATGGAAAGACAATTAGAGATGGAGCTGAAACCTAGGTAATAGAAATGGAGAAATACTTTAGGCTCCAAAACCTTTCAGATCACACAAAAGTAATGTGGGGATCTTACTAGTTGATAGGTGAAGCAACAACATGGTGGGACAATGAGAAGGCAAATAAGAAGTTGTTACCAGGTGAAATAACGAGAGATTTGTTGAAATACACTAGACAACTAAGAGGGGGGGTGAATCAGTTGTCTCAAAACTTTAACTACTTCTGCACTTTAAAACATTAATCACTTGCCCACTAATATTATGATTAAAACATGAAAGCATGAAATCAGAAACTTAAACACAATTGCAAGATCAAACACAAGAGACACTAGATTTTTACGTGGAAAACCCCAAGGTGGGGAAAAACCACAGAGAGGATTAGCTCTCAAAATATATTGCAACCTCTAAAAAATTGATGTTCAGGCTTGGTCACTCCATCGGCCTAGAACATGCTGGCTCACTGCCATGAAGTATAGCTAGGTCTAGTACGCTCACTCCCTCAACCCTAAACCTAGAAAGATTACAATGAGGGTTGTTAAACCCTACTGGTGGCTCACTGCTAAGATTAGTATCTTCTTCATGTTTGAGATTAATACATTGAAGTATAGTAGTTCCTCTGCTCTACTATGCCTTTCCACTTCTTTTTCTATCTTTGCATCTTCATTGAAGGACACCTTTTCCACAACCAAATTACAAGTATATATATCATTCATCAACCTTGGAATGTACATCAAGGTTGGCATTACAAACATTTACAAATTAGGTCTTGACCTATTACAAGAATTAAGCTAAGGAACTATAGAAAACATGCATGTGGATCATGTCATGCCTTAGCTAGGACTCAAACATGATCTTCCATGCCACAACACATTTTTACAATCCTCAAGAGATCTCCACAATTATTGGAATTAACCAAGTCAACTAAGACTGGTTACACATTATGTTATCTGGGAATAATCTTCAAACACGATTTGAATTATTTAACGTGGACCAATGTAAAGGTAGGAACATGATCAGGAGGCATCCACAAACAAGTTGAAATCACCAAGAGCAACTGCACAAACTCAAACCACTTTATCCATGGGATTCTTCACACCAGAGCACATGAACTTCACTATCTTCAACTGTCATAAAAGAAAGATAGCTTGTGGACAATCAAAACATGAACCATTGCAATTGTAGGCACTTATCATCTTCCCAAACTTTCCTCTAGAACCGCAGAGAAAAATACTTCAATGCAGAGAAATGCGGAGAAAAATTCTTTCTCTAGCACCAGTGAATAATCAGAAAAAGTAGGTTTTACTCTGGTGAATGTAACTCACTCAATTCTTCACATTGAAGGCTCAAAATTAGGATTTAGCATTTGTAGACATGCCTCTAAATAAATTCCAATATGCAGACCAAGATGTTCAATCAGAAAGAAATGTGGAGCAATCTTCTGGACTGCTCTTTAGTATGCATTTCATTGTCTTCACCATAATTTACTACAACTCACTGTTCCTCTGGAGGATCAAATTTTCTCAATATCCTCAACATGTAAAGCTTCTAAACTAATATAAAGATAGGATATAGTTGACACCAATGAAAACAAAGATATGTTGACATCAATTACAGCACCGATTAGGCACATACTTGCAACAATCTCCCCCTTTGTCAATGATGGCAACATATGATGTGAAAAACCACAACAACCATCATGACAAGATTCTCCCCCTTTCTCTTTACACATCTACATTCTTTCTCTCTAAGTTTTTCACATGATTTCTCTCCCCCTTTGACATCAATGATAAAGGGCACATACTTGCACTCTGTTGTTCTAATCCAACTTTCTTCTGAAATCTCTGACTACTCCCCCTGAGAAGTAGCCCTTAAAGAATCAATATGGATTTGGAGGTGGGACTCTTAAACACCATTGTTCTGGTGCATTCTTATGCATCTTAGTTCAGAGCAGGAGGGGTGATAACCCCTAACTTTTCTCTAAGATACTCAAAAGTGTCCTTGGGTAGAGGCTTGGTGAAAATGTCTACAATTTGATCTTTTGTAGACACATACTCCAACTTGACTTCATTCTCTATCACTTTTTCTCTCAGAAAGTGATATCTTATAGATATATGCTTTGTCCTTGAATGCATTACTGGATTCTTAGAAATTTTTATGGCACTTGTATTGTCATAAAAGATTGCAATTGGATCTTCATATACAACTCTAATGTCCTTCTATGTCTGCTTCATCCATAACACTTGAGTGCAATTGCATGCTGTTACAATATATTCTCCTTCTGTGATAGATAGAGATATTGAGTCTTGTTTCTTACTTATCCAAGATACTAGCCTTTTTCCCAAGAAGAATGCACCTCCACTTGTACTTTTCCTATCATCAACATCTTCGGCCCAATCTACATCTGTGTATGCATGGAGAGTGAAATCATTATCTTTTGGATATCACAATCCATAATATGTTGTTCCTTTTAAATATCTCAGTATTTGCTTGACTGCCATCACATGTGATTCTTTAAGTTCTACTTGAAATCTTGCCACAAGACAAACTGCATGCATTATCTCAGGTCTGGTTTGGGTCAGATAAAGTAATCCTCCAATCATAGATCTATACCTTTTTTGATCTATCATACATGAGTCATCATTTTTGCTCAACTTAGAACCAGTTACCATGGGAGTGCTTACCGGTTTAGAGTCCTCCATCCCAAACTTCTTTAACAACTCTTTCACATACCTAGACTGAGAAATGAAGATACCTTTATCTGATTGATTAATTTGCAAACCTAAAAAGAAATTCATCTCACCAAACATTGACATTTCAAATTCATTTTGCATTTCCCCTACAAAAATTATGCACATACCTTCATTGCCTCCAAAGATAATGTCATCCACAAAGATTGCCACAATTAGGATTTGTTTATTATTGATCTTGAAATAGAGATTGCTGTCGGTAGTACCCTTACTGAACCATAATTGTATCAAATATTTACCCAATCTTGTATACTAGGCCCTAGGGGATTGTTTTAGTCCATACAAAGATTTCTTAATCTGCACACGATGTCACTTTAATCAGATGACTGGAATCCTTCTGGTTGTTCAATATAGATCTCTTCCTCCAATTCTCCATTCAAGTATGCAGACTTCACATCCATTTGATATACCTTGAAATCTTTATAGGATGCAAATGCTAAGAACATTCTTATTGCTTCAATTCTTGCCACAGGTGCAAATGTTTCCTCAAAATCTATTCCTTCAACTTGAGAGTATCCTTTGCATACTAATCTTGCTTTATTTCTTACTACTTCACTATTCTCATTCATCTTATTTCTGAAGGCCCATTTGGTGCCAATTAATTTTTTGTCTTCTAGTCTGGGGACAAGATCCCAGGTCTAATTCTTCTATGTCTACATTAGTTCTTCTTTCATAGCCTTTACCCAATTTGCATCATTGCAGGCTTCATTTATAGTCTTAGGTTTAATCTTGGAAATCTAACAAAAATTCACTTGCTCTTCTGTAGCTCTTCTTCTAGTCATAATTCCTTTGTTCTTATCTCCTATGATTTGATCTTTAGAATGATTTAGTTTTACATACCTTGGTGTCTTTGTGATAGTTTCCAGAGCTTGTTCCTCTTCATCTGAATTGTCTTCATGTTGTACCATTTCTTTCCCTACAGAAGCATCTAGTTCATTTGATTCATATCCACTTGATCCTTTTTCCTTGCTTTCATCAACTTTGACATTTGCACTTTCAATGATCTTCTTCAATGTGTTATTGTAGCACTGGTAGGCTTTGCTCTTGGTAGAGTATCCAAGGAAGATGCCTTCATCACATCTTGCATCAAACTTACCTAAATCGATATCCCTTCTGATATAACATTTACTACCAAAGACTTTGAAGTATTTCACAGTGGGAACTTTACCATGCCACAATTCATAAGGAGTCTTTGACCTATTACCTTTGATCTGAACTCTGTTTAGGATGCATACAATAGTGTGAATTGCCTCTCTCCAATATACTTCTGATAGGTCAGCCTCCTTCATCATTGTTCTAGAAGCCTCTTGAACTGTCACATTCTTCCTTTCCAATACTCCATTTTATTATGGAGTCCTAGGTGCAAATAATTGTCTTTTTATCCCTTGATCCTCATAGAAGAAGTTAAACTCATTTGATGTAAATTCTCCACCTCTATTAGACCTCAAGCACTTGATTTTCAAATCTATCTCATTCTCAACCATTGCCTTAAATGCTTTGAACTTTTCTAGGGCTTCTACTTTTTCCTTTAAGAAGGTAACCCAAGTCATTCTAGAGTAATCATCAATCAACAACATAAAAAATACCTATCTCCTTGCAAACTTCTTACTCTAGTAGGCCCACAAAGATCTGTATGCACCAAATCTAGCAGTCCTCCAATAGATTGGTCCTTGCTCTTGAAGCTTGTTTTTGTCTGTTTTCTAAATTAGCACTTCTTGCACAATGTATCAGTAGGCTTCACAAGTTTGGGCAAATCTCTTACAGCTTGGGTGGAGCTTATCTTCACAACATTATCAAAATTGACGTGACACATCCTTCTATACCATAGCCAGCTTTCATCAACCTGAGCCAACAAACCATAGTTATTATTTCCTTTCAGATGATAGATATTTCCTTTAGTCTTCTTACTAGTTGCAATCACTATTCTAGAACCTTCCATGATCGTGCATCCATTGTTCTTGAATCTCAAGTCATAACCCTTGTTGCACATCTGACCAACACTCAAAAGATTATGTTTTAATCCTTTCACATATAAAACATCTTTAGTGTTATGCTTGCCATCAAAATAAATAGATCCTTTTCCATAGATCTTGCCAGCTGTGTCATCTCCAAATCTAACCAATCCTCCATCATATCTTTCAAAACTTACAAACTTATTTTTGTCACCAGTCATGTGATGAGAGCATCCACTATCAATAACCCATTCATCTTTATCTTCAACAACCTAAACAACCAATGCACTTTCCACTGGTTTTTCTTCCTTCACACAACTAGTAGGATTAGTAGACATAGGTTCTTCTTTAATAGCAATAAACAAGCATTCATTACCAGAAGTACTGCCATTATTTGGATCATCGTCTAATACTCCATCATCATCAAGATCTTCAACATAGTAACATTTCTTTGGAATCTTAGGTCTATCAGGTCTTGGCCTAGGAACTCTTGTGGGACATTTAGAAGCATAATGATCAACTTTACCACAACTAAAACATTTAAAAGGTAATTTGCCTTTGTACTTACTAGTACCTCCAGGCAGACTATTAACAAAGTTGGCTTCAAGTTCTTCAAGCTCATAATCTAGTTCCACCTTGTACTTGTCAGATCTGGGGGTTCTTTCTAAGGTGTTGGCCTTGAAAGCAATCTCTATCTTTGGAAGGGAATCACCAAGTTCTCTCATTTCAAAAGCTGTCAACTTCTGAAGCAGCTGATCTTTTATAATCATTGTTACTGTCATTATTCCATCAATTGCGGCCACTTTATGACTGTATGCTTTAGGCAAAGATCTAAGAATTTTGTTTATAATTTCAATGTCCTTAATTTTTCTACCCACATATTTAATGTTGCTTACAAGTTCATCAATCTTTTGCATGAAGGATGTTATGTTGTCATCTTCACTCATCTTCAAACATTCATATTTTTCCTTTAGACTTTGTAACTTGGCGCACTTTACAAAATCATCTCCTTCATATAGATTCTTCAGCTTGTCCCAGATTTCATGAGTAATTTCTAGCTCCATAACCCTTATTACTTCGATATCAGATAGGGCGCTCACCAAGGCATCTTTGGCTTTTATGTTCAAGTCAAATTGCTTGATTTCATCTTCAGTCTGTAGGCCACCCTTCAGAATTTCATACTTGTCTTCAGTTATTTTCCAAACACTGTATTCATGCAAATTTTCTAGACAAAGTAGTTTGTCCCATCAAATCACAGACTTTCCTTTTTATATGACATCTTGGATCAGCCTCAAGCTATTAAGCTTTCTTCTGAGGTACTTGGCTCTGATACCAATTATTGAAATACACTAGACAACCAAGAGAGGGGTAAATCAGTTGTCTCAAAACTTTAACTACTTTTGCACTTTAAAACATTAATCACTTGCCCATTGATATTATGATTTAAACATGAAGGCATGAAATTAGACACTTAAACACAATTGCAAGATCAAACACAAGAGACACCAGATTTTTTATGTGGAAAACCCCAAGGTGGGGAAAAACCACATAGAGGATTAGCTCTCAAAATATATTGCAACCTTTAAAAAAATGATGTTCAGGCTTAGTCACTCTGGATGGGCCTAGAACATGCTAGCTCACTGCCATCAAGTACAACTAGGTATAGCAGGCTCACTGCCTCAACCCTAAACCTAGAAAGATTATAATGAGGGTTGTTAAACTCTACTGGTGGCTCATTGCCAGGCCCACTGCCAAGATTAGTATCTTCTTCATGTTTGAGATTAATACATTAAAGTACAATAGTTCCTCTACTCTACTCTGTCACCTCTTTTTCTATCTTCACATCTTCATTGAGGGACGCCTTTTCCATAACCAAATTACAAGTATATATATCATTCATCAACCTTGGAATGTACATCAAGGTCAGCATTACAAACATTTACAAATTAGGTCTTGACCTATTACAAAAATTAAGCTAAGGAAGTCTAGGAAAGATGTATTTGGATCATGTCATGCCTTAACTGGGACTCAAACATGATCTTTCGTGTCACAATACGCTTTTGCAATCATCAAGAGATCTCTGCAATTATTGGAATTAACCAAGTCGGCTAAGACTGGTTACACATTATGTTTTTTTGGGAATAATCTTCAAACATGATCTCAATTCTTTAACGTGGAACAATATAAAGGTAGGAACATGATTAGGAGGCATCCACAAGCATGTTGAAATCACCAGGAGAAACCGCACAAACTCAAACCATTTTATCCATGAGATTCTTCACAGCAACGCACATGAACTTCACTATCTTCAATTGTCATAAAAGAAAGATAGCTTGTAGACCATCAAAACATGAACCATTGCAATTGTAGGCACATATCATCTTCCTAGACTTTCCTTTATAATCGTAGAAAAAAATACTTCAATGCGGAGGAATGCAGAGAAAAATACTTTGTCTTTGGCACAAGTGAATAATCAGAAAAAGCATGTTTTACTCTAGTGAATGTAACTCATTCAATTCTTCACACTGGAGGCTCAAACTCAGGATTTACCATCTTTAGACATACCTCTAAATAAATTCTAATCTGCAAACCAAGATCTTCAATCAGCAAGAAATGCGGAGAAATCTTCTAGACTATTCTTTAGTATGCAACTCACTATCTTCACTGCAATTTACTGCAACTCACTGTTCCTTCTGGAGGAGCAAATTTTTTCAATATCCTCAAGATGTAAAGCTTGTAAACTGATAGAAAGATAGGATACAGTTGACACCAATGACAACAAAGATATGTTGACATCAATGACAACACCGATTAGGCACATACTTGTAACAAGATTTTCTTGCAACTTTTTAGGAAGAGATGGTTACCATAGTTATTCTTCGACAAGAAGATGATAGAGTTTTAGAATTTTGTTCAAGGAGGTATGTCTATAACCCGTTATTGGGAGAGGTTTTCACATCTACTTAAGTATGTTCCATAGTATCAAACAAATGAGAGATTTCAGATTAGGAAGTTTATTTTGGGATTAAGGCCCCAAATTGGAGCAGAGGTAGACATTCATAATCCACTCAATATGGATGTAGTTTTTGAGAAGGAAATTAAAAAAGAGAAGAAGTTGCAACAAGAAGCCAATTACCATAAGTAAAGAGATTTGAAGTTTGCCAATAAGAAACCTCAAAATAATCAGCAGAACTATCAATAGAATAACAATCAAGGCAATAATAGGCAGATCAAGACTTTGAAGAGAGGTAATGATTCTCAAGATGGAAATGGGGGATACCAACTTGGAGGAAACAAAAGGGGTGGCTATAACAATAGAAACAACAATCAGAGGGAAAGAGCTGAAGGACCGAGAGCACCTAAGGCTGGATGCTATAATTGTGGAGGAGAGCATTATGCAAATGCATGTCCATATAAAAGGGGAAGCAAGAATCAACAAGGAGCACCTCAACATCAGATTCATGCCACAGTGGACAATTGGCAAGTAGATTTCCAAGCAGCACGTATTCAGTTTCAAGGTAAGCTCTACGGACTACCTGTTTCTATTTTAATTGATACTTGTACCACATAATGTTTTGTAGATCCTAGAATAGTATCTAAGTTATCAATTAGACCTAGGCATATGGAAAACTCTTGGATGGTATAATATGGCAATATAGCAGAAAAGAGAGTAGACTCATGTCTAGAATGTAGTGAGTTAGAGCTTACTAGTTTTTAGATGCAAGTTAATCTGTATGTAGCACCTTTAGGCTCTTATGATGTAATTCTAGGAATCAACTAGTTAGCTAAACACAAGTCTCTAGTAAACTATGAAGACAAAGTAGTTAGAAGTTTGGATGACCTAGGAAATCAAGTGGAGATTAATGGATCTAAGAGATCTTTAGAGCTTAGACAAATCTTGGTGATGCAATTGAAGAAAGCCAAGAGGAAAGGGTGTGCCATTTGTGTCATCCCAGTAAAGGACCTTGAAAAAGAAGAACCAATGTTCAATAACTACCCAATCCTTAGAGATTTCATAGATGTATTCCCTATAGAGTTGACAAAGTTACTACCAAAGAGAGAATTTGACTTCTCAATTGATTTGCTACTAGGGACTAAGCCTCAATCTAAGGCACCCTACATGATGACTACTATACAATTGTATGAGCTTAAAGAATAATTGTAGGAGTTCCTAAATCAAGGGTTCATTTGACCTATTGTGTCACCATGGGGTGCACTGGTCATCTTTGTGAAGAAGAAGGATGGTACTTTGAGACTATGCATTGATTATAGGATGCTTAACAAAGCTACTATAAAGAACAAGTACCCACTCCCAAGAATAGATGGGCTCTTTGATCAGATCAAGGGAGCTACAGTGTTCTCAAAGATAGACCTTAGATCTGGCTAGTATCAATTGCAGATCAAGGATGAGGACTGTATACACTGAAAAATGACACGACTCTGTCTAAAAAAATATTCTTAATATTTATTTAGTCTAATTCCTCTATCAATAAATAAACAAACAAATATATTTATTTGATTGATATTCTCCCAACAAATTAAATAAAATCATTTATTTAATTAAATTCCTCTAAATCTTCCTACAAATTAAATAATCTAAATTATTTAATTAGTTCTTCCAAAATCATTCTAAATTAAATAATACCGATTATTTAATTGTTTCTTCCAATAATATCTTCTCTAAATTTAAATAAATCAATTATTTATTTAAGTTGTCTATTTCTTCTAAATTGAGTTATCTCTAAATATAATTCAATCAAATGTGCACATGCAATTAAATATTCCTAATATTTAATAAAGAAAAATATCTTCTCATTCTCATGCAAATCCCTTCTTGTTTTAAAACACTTAACTGATTGATCTATTCTTTTAATTGATTAATCTCTTTAGTCAACTCATTCTTCTATTTTATTAATTCCTCTCATCCAAAATAGAGGACATATGTCCTCTTCCTATTCATGCACATTCCTCAACTGTTCTATACCGTTGATCTTCTCATTCTTTCTATATCGTTGATCTTCATTCTCTCAAGTCTATAAAAGCAACCCTATTCTTCCATTTCATTCATCCAAGCTTTAAGTAATCTTACTTTGCAAGAATTACAGCGCGCCTTTGGCACCAATTCCTTCATTGCTTGCGATCAACCACGTTACCATACTATTACCATTGTTGTGAAGCTCATCTTCATGGCAAAGCTATCATAGCCGTTCCCAATTGGCAATCTTGAAAAGGAAGCAAAGAAGTGCACTCTCTGAGGGTCCTATATCATACATGCAAGATCGATTGTGATAGGTGACCAATGGAAGCTTAGGATCAAAGAGGTTTGCTTTGTGTTGTTCATTGTTTGATTGAATCTCTTTTATTCATTATTTCATTGTGTTATTTGGATTATTTGATATTTATTGATTGATCATTCTAATTTTCTGATAACATTTTTGGTGCCCACCGTGGGGCCTTGCCACAAATTTAACCCAAAACTGAGTTTTTGTGTTTTAGAAATCCATACACAAGAGGAAACTGCACATCTGACACATCCTAACATGCATCCACTATCTGTTCCAGTGCATACATTCTTCCAGCGCATACAGTCTCTAATCCGGCACATATACTGTCTATCCTAGTGCATACATTCTTCTGGTGCATACAGTCTCTATTCTGGCGCATACATCCTTTGATACGGTGCATCTGATATTTTAGTGCATCTCTACTATTTTCATGTGCTTTTGACCTTTGTCTTAGCGCATATGTATTGTTGCGCTTATGTCCTCTATTACGGTGCATTCAATCTCTGAAGTTGCGCATCTGTTTTAGGTAGTTGATTTTAGGGTTTCCTTAAAGTTTCTGCTAATGCTAACATTTTTTTACAGGAACACTCTTGATCTGTCTGCAGGCTAGGTACTGGTTTAGAATGATATAGTTGCACTTGTTAGCTCACACTTCAATTTCTAATAGGAAAGTAAATGGATCCTCATGCAAATCTCACATAGTTTTAACTAGGAAGGCGGTAATTGAATCATTGCTATCTTGCATATCATTGAATCGTTGCTATATTGCTATCACTTCAAAGTTAAACAACTCACTGCTATCTGGATAAAATTAAACACATCATTGCTATCTTGGTAAAACTGCACCATTGCTATCTTGTTATCACTTCAAAGTTAACAAATTTCTGTGCTTGCCCAAGTAGATAGCTCATCTAGTTTTTCTCATTTTAACTAGGGAAAAAAAAAACCATTGTGTTTTGTGTTTTGGGAATGATACTAGGCCTATTGTCTCCCTTATCTTGGGTGACCAAAATTTCAGACATATCATTTTCGCATGTGTTTTTCCTTTAGAGGGGCCTGCTCTTAGATACCATTCATCCAAGTAGGAACAACCCTAAGTAGTAACAGGCTAGATGCCAAGCCCTTCCAATCCAATATAAATAAATTGTGTTTGTAGTGAAAGCTTCAAACAACGAGTGCAGTTGTGTTATACCGACAGCCAACCTCCCCCAAAACCCTCCAAGGCGCAACCCTTGTAGGCTAGGAGACTCCATAACGGAGAGTAGTGCTGCCGCATGTATAACCACTCTAACGGTTGCCTTTATTAAACACCTTTGTATTAGTGGCCAAAAACCCCTATAATCTGGTGTAGGGAAGGGCGATGATCACCTCCTGAAGATGCCTCGGCTAGAAATAGGGAGAATTTAGTTTTCTACTGTCCTTTGAAGCCTAGATCTGTACTTGCTTTCTTTTAGTCCAAAAAGAGTAAAAAAAATCACAAAAAAATAAAAAACCATGAAATCATTCTTTGTGTTTGCTATGTCTTCTTTCCATAATTGATTAAATCAAATCAAATAGACCTCCCTTTTCAACCAAAGATACCAAAAACATCAAAAAATTGAATTTTTTTTGCAAAAACACTAAAAAAACTAGAGTTGTTCTTCTGTCACCTTCTGCTATGTATTTAATGTGACTTGTTGCACATCTGCACAGACTTGCTACACTTTTACTACCTGTTACGGTGCATTTAATTTTTTCCAGTCTTGCACATTTGTGTCAACTTTTGGCGCATTTACCAGTTTCTGTGGTGCATCTATTTCGACGCATGCATAATAGTGAGTATGTCCATAGTCCTTGAGAAGAAAAGTTTTCCATTTTCAGATACCCATTTTAGTCTTGTTCAGGATTCTGAGATTAGATCTTACCTTGCAGTCACTTTTCCATTCATTCCTTAGCATACCCTCTCTCTCGTCAGTCGTCTCATCCACCTTCTATCAGGTCTTCCTAAAGCAGAGTCAAAAGTTTCCCATATTAGATTAGCATAGGTCCCCTTTCTCGGATCACTTTGGATTCAAGTAACCCTAGTAAGTCGCAAAACTTTGCTAGTGTCTTATTGCAGGATTAGTCCCTACACAGTAAGACAGGTATCAAGTACCCTTACTAGTGGCTATCATCTTGTATCGGTTGTCTTTCTTAGAATCATTGATCGAGAGAGTCCTTTGTCCAAATCCTGTCATAAGTATCCTATTCACAGCAGTCTCCACCGGCATCTTACCAAAATCTCTAGTCCCTTCCTACTTCATCCCGCGTCACCTTGCATGGTTCTTACCAGATCTCAGTACCAAAAGCAATTTGAAATGGTCGAAATACCAAAGCACATTGGATCTTCTCATGACGAAGAGCCTGAAATCACCCTGAAAGAATACCAAGAAGTCATACAAAATAAAAACTTTTAGCATATGATGGACAAAGTCCTCCTTGAGGACCCTCAAAAGTACTTTCTTCACCTTGCAAGCCTAGGGCATAAGCTCCCCTCCAACTATGATATTGATGCTTTGAAAGAACAAGGAGAGGAAAGAATCCCCAAAAATAGTACAAATGAGGAAATCCCCCTAGAAGGAAAAGGTAAACAAACAATAGACCAAAACATGCCTATGGACGCGATGGAAAAATAGATTGAAGCCTTACAACAACAGTATGCAGAATTCAAAACAAGGACAACAACAAAGACTTATTCATTGGAAGATATCTCATCCTACCCATTTGACAAAAGTTTGAAGATGGTACCCTTCCCCTTTCAATTTTAAGCTCCCAAGTTTGACAAGTACAAAGGGAAAGGGGACCCTAGAGATCACATTTGGGAGTTTAGCACAGCATGCTGAGAAGTGGCTCATAATGACACTTACCTCATGAGACTTTTTCCTAGATCCCTAGGGGGTCAAGTAATGGAATGATTCTCAAGACTTCCTCTGGGCATTAAAACTTTCAATGAGTTACTAAACCTTTTTGTCACGCACTTCTCTTACAACATAAAGCATGAAATCTCCATGTTAGACCTTTGCAACACAAAGCAAAAGGGTGGCGAATCCTTCGCCACCTTTCTACAAAGGTGGAGACAACTTGCAAGAAAGTGCTTGTATCACGTGCCAGAGAAATAGCTGACATAAATATTTGTCCATAATCTAAACCCCGATCTTAGCTACCAAATACAAATACAATGCCCCAACTCATTTATGAAAGTCATTGAGATGGGATTGTTTATCGAAAAAGCTATGATCACCAAGGGGCAAATCAAGATATACAAGGACACACCTAACTCAAGCTACACAATGGACAAATTGAAGTTTTGGTTGAAGAATAAGAATGTAGTCATCGATGGAGTGGTGGATGCCAAGGTAGCGGCTCCCAAGCAACAACAACCTATCCTCACTCTAAAAGGAGAGGCAAGTAACGTTCCATCCAACAAACCATTCTCTCGTGAACCCCGACATTGGTTCACATCCGATCCTAAATGAAAATTTACACCCCTAGGAGAGTCTCAAGAATTTGCGCTAAGAAAGTTGCTTGCTAACAACGAGATCACCCTTCCTCCCACTAGTGATTATGAACCACAAGTAAAAACTCACTATTGGAAAGACACCTATTTTTGTGAGTATCACAGAGGAAGAGGTCATACAACCAATGACTGTATCTGTCTCAAACATGTCATCCAAGACATCCTTGATCAAAATCAAGTGGGTACTCAAAAACATACCTCAAATGAGATGCACATTGCATACAAGGATCCACTCCTAAACCATGACAGGCCGTATAACAATAACAACAACAACAATGGCCATAACAACCGCAATAGGCAAAATCAAAATAATGGGCAAAACAATGCCAACTATGCCAACGTATCGTTCAGCTATATGGTCCACTGTATAACAAAGTGCACATCCTAAGTCAATGTGATCACTCCCAACCATCAATCGGGACCTAACAAGAATGACTGTAGCATCATCACCCATAGTGGTAAGGTCACCTTGAACACTCAACCTCTAAGGTCATCGCATTCTCCGTCTCACCCGCACACTTATAGTGTCCTAGACCAACTCCGAAAGACTCCTGCCCACATTTCTATCCTTGAGTTGTTGCGTCTGTCTCCTTCACATAGGGAAATTCTTGACAAAGCCTTAGTGGAAACAACTGTTCCCACTAACCTGGCCCAAGAGAAGTTTCAAGCCATGGTAGGTAATCTAACCTCCTCAAACACCTTGTCATTTTCTGACTAGGATGATCTATCCATCTCACAACCTCATAATATGCCTCTGCATATCGTCGCCTCATTAATGGGGGAGCTAGTTTAAATATTTGCATGTTGAAGTTAGTCCTTACATTGGGGTTCTTTGAAAATGTAGTTGATCCAAGGAAGAAAATTACCATCAAAGCCTATGATGAAGAGGAGAGAACTACCAAAGGAACAATGGTTTTTCCCATACAAATTGGACCAGTTATTAAGGACATTGTTTGTTAAGTCCTTCATAGAGAGCTAGCCTAAAACATCCTTCTAGGTTGACCATGGATTCATGCCATGAAGGTCGTTCCCTCTACTTATCACCAGTGCATAAAGTTTCCCCATAACGGCAAGCAAATCACCATCCAAGGTGACCCTGATCGCTTCCAACACTGCAATACTATCCGCTCCAAGCTAGATTGTATCATTCCTAACAACTGAGCCTGTACATCCCCTATCCCATAGCATGACCATACCTCTGAAGCTTCCTCATCCAGACCTAAAGAACAATAGATCATTATCAAAGAATCAGGCGTAGGGGAGTACTCCATAGAGCACAACCTCAATCTAGCCAAAATGCCTTTATCCCCAAGATCCTTTGGTCGACCCAAGCATTTTCCAAAGCCATCTGCTCCTCCTACAACTCCCTTTTTCAAATGGGGGACCTTATTCGATTGAACCGAAGAGAAAGATGTCTTATCCTAGTTCTACATAGAAGAGTTAGACACACCGCAGGAGCCAGCTAGGCTCCCAACGGAACTCTATGGGCGCGGTGAGACTATCTTGCATAGGATGGGCTACGAAGGACAAGGACCTATCGATCTAAGAAGAGAATGCATAGTGGAACCCATCCAACCCTCTTTGTCCTCATTAACAAGAAATACAAGAGGACTAGGCTTCCAAGACAAAGGCAAGACTAAGACAAATGCTTATTTTGTGGAACAGATTCACGCACTCCAAGATGACAGTGATACAGATTCCAATGAATATGAGTGGGAGGAACTCATAGAGCATTCCTATGAGGACAAGGGAGTGGATAACATTTCAACCTATAGCCCCTACCATGAGGGACAAACGCTGATGCAAAGACCAGTAGAGTCTAATTTGCCTATTCCTGAGAGTACGACCTTCGAGGATGGTTCGAGTTCTATCGAGATAAACAATTTGGAGGAAAGTACCATCCTAGAATCTATCCCTACCAATACTCCTCACATATCCATTCAACATATCAATGAATCAGATCTATCCTCTGACTCCCTTCCCCTTGTGCATCCCAAGCTTATTGACTAGGATCTATGAGGCACCCCAAAATTAGATATGTTCCAAAATGACGATGCCTATATTGACTACATGGAACTTAGGGACCACCTACCCCAAGGAGATCATAAAGCTAGCTTCTCCATTGAACTAAATACCATGGCTTACTTTGGAGAGGGTGCCAAGCCTTCCAGTCACAAAAATATCAAAATCAAAACTGAATCTGATGGTGAAAACCACTCCGTGGCAATGTCAGATCCTAAAAAAGTAAAAAGTATCCGATGGTGAAAACCCACCTTTGGCACCTAACGATGGAAGGCTTGACACTCTCCCCAATGACATGCATCAGGAGAGGTCTTAGATTGTGGTAGAACCTATAGAGCTAGTCAACATTGGAATAGAGGAACAACCTAAGATCATACACTTCACAAAGTCTCTCACTCCTCCAGAAGAAACCAAGTTTATACCATTCTTCAAGAAAAAATGAGGCAAGTTTGCTTGGTCCTATGTGGATATGCCTAGTCTAGATCCCAATTTGATCCTGCATCATCTTCCACTGGATCGGGGAGTGAAGCTAGTCAAACAAAAGCTTAGAAAGATGCATCCGCACATAGCATTACTAGTCAAAGAAGAACTCAAGAAGCTATTGGAGGTAGGGTTTATCAGAGCAATAGACTACCTAGATGGATATCCAACATCCTTCTAGTGTCCAAACCTGATGGCAGAGTCTGATTATGCAATGATTTTAGAGATCTAAACAAAGCTTGTCGCAAGGATGACTTTTGGTTGCCCAACATAGATATCATTGTGGACTTAACAGTAGGGCATACCATGTTGTCTCTCATGGATGGCTTCTCCAGATACAATCAGATCAAGATAGCACCTGAAGATCAGCACAAGACAACTTTCACTTGTCCATGGGGCACTTTTTGTTGGAATGTCATGCAATTTGGGCTAAAGAATGTTGAAGCAACATATCAATGAGCTGTGACCACCATATTCCATGATATGATGCATGTAACAATGGAGGACTATGTGGATGATATCCTTGCAAAATTGCTCACAAGAGAATCACACCTGGATATACTTGAGAAGGTCTTCCAAAGACTAGAGAAATTCAAAGTCAGACTGAACCCAAAGAAGTGTGTGTTTGGAGTCACCTCAAGCAAACTCCTAGGTTTCATCATCTCAGCTAATGGAATAGAGGTAGACCCGGCCAAGGTCAAGGCTATTATGGAAATGCCGCCATCGAAGAATCTCACTCAATTGAGGTCCCTGCAAGGAAGCTACAGTCTATCAGGTGGTTCATATCACAGTTAGCTAACAAGTGCTAACCTTTCAGCCATCTCTTGCATAAGAACATTCCATTTCGATGGGATGAGCAGTGTGAAGAAGCATTCAAAAAATTGAAGGAATACCTTATGAATCCACCTATTCTCATGCCACCTATCCAAGGCAAGCCTCTATTTCTCTATATATCTGCTACATCAACAGCTCTTGGAGCCCTACTAGCAAAGCATGATTATGAAAATAAGGAAAGGGCCATATACTATATCAGTCGCACACTAGTCCGCTATGAACTACAATACTCCTAGATAGAAAGATTATGCCTTGTGGTGGTTTTTGCTTCCCAGAAGCTACGCCATTACATGCTGGCACATTCAGTTAAACTCATAGCAAAGTTCAATCCACTCAAATACCTCTTAGGCAAACCAGCTCTTACAGGTTGCCTAGCTAAGTGGGTAATGTTATTAAGTGAGTATGACATTGAGTATGTAAATAGAAAAGCTATGAAAGTTTAGATCATAGTAGATCAATTAGTAGAGGCACCCTTGTAGGACAATGCACCAATGACATTTGAGTTCCTAGATGAGTCCATTTTTAATGTAGTAGCATACTCATGGAAACTCTATTTTGATGGCTCCTACACGAATCATGGATCAGGGGCAGGAATCCTATTGGTCATTCCTCATGGCAACACCATACCAAAGTCCTATCGATTGCTATTCCCATGCACAAATAACATAGCAGAATATGAAGCCTTGGTCATTGGCCTCAAACTGGTGATAGAATGGAAAATCAAAGAGCTACATGTCTATGGTGATTCCCAACTTGTGGTCAATCAAGTCAACGATGATTACCAAACCAAAGATGAGAAGCTTATTCCATATAAGCAGATGGTTGATGATTTTAAGGAGCACTTTGTGACCATATCCTTTGAGTAGATACCGCGCATTGATAACAAAGTAGCCGATGCCATGGCGACCATTGCTTCACTCCTCGAGATCCTAGAAAATGAGTCCCGGTATGAGTCCAGCTTATGATCTTCCTGAAGCCCATTCCATATGCCTACTAGTCGGATCTGATTCTCCTTGGTACATAAGGTTTACACTTACCTCAAGGATAACACCCCCGCAATTGACTTATCTTCAAACCAACGTCAAACCTTCATCCACCAAACCTCTTGATATACCATTATTGCCGATACCGTATACCACCGAGGCCTGGATGGTACTTTACTCCATTATTTAGAACCAGACGAATCTCAAACCACCTTACGAGACATACACGAAGGGATTTGTGGAACACACTCTAGTGGTCCTTCTTTAGCCAAGAAACTCATGCGTTTGGGATACTATTGGCCCAACATGGAAACAGATTCATACCAGTTCATGAAGAAGTGCAAGCAGTGCCAAATACATGGGAACCTGATACATGCACCAACTCAAGAGCTATGACCACTAATGACACCTTAGCCCTTTTGTCAATGGGGACTCGACCTTGTGGGCAAAATTCACCCACCTTCATCTAATGGCCACAAATTCATAATCATTGCCACAAAATACTTTACCAAGTGGATTGAATTTGTTCCCCTCACCACCATCACAAGTAAACAAATCTCCTCCTTCATCCTCAATTACCTCATCTGCCGATACAGAATTCCCTCATCCATTATCACAAATAATGGAAGACCTTTTAAAAACCAGGATGTGTAAGAACTTTGTGACAAATTCCATAACCAACACCGCTTTTCTACTTCCTATTATCCACAAGGCAATGGCCAAGCGAAAGCATCCAACAAAATCATACTGAAGATCCTCAAGAAAATAGTCAACGATGCTGTCCGTGACTGGTACATTCAACTCAATCCCGCTTTGTGGGCCTATCGAACCAATATACACACTCCCACAAGTGCTACCCCCTATGCCCTTGTCTATGGATTAGAAGCTATTTCACCCATCAAGGTTGAGTTACCATCCCTAAGGGTGTCGTTAAAAGGTCTTATCTCAGATGAAGACTACAGAGTTTCCAGAGTCCAAGAACTAGATCTGTTAGAAGAAAAGAGACAGAATGCATTCAACCATCTCAAGGCATATCAACAGAGAATGTATCAAAGCTACAGTCACAAGGTCCATCCAAGGATATTCAATGTTGGTGATCTCATCCTCAAAGAAAATCCCCGCAATCAACAAGAGTGAGAAAAGAAAGGTAAGTTTGAGCCCAATTGGCTTGGCCCTTATGTTATCATTGCAGCCTATGGGTTAGGAGCATATTAGTTAGCAACATCAGAGGGTGAGCTATTCAATAACCCAATCAACAGTATGCATCTTTGCCAATTCTATACCTAAGAGAACCCCAATGTAAGGGGGGCAATATATCAAAAAAGCAAAAAAATAAAAAAAATAAATAAAAAATAAAAAATAAAAAAATACAAAAATACAAAAAAAATTCTCCTTTGGTGAAAACCTGGCAAACAGGCACCTTGGATAGGTGCCATGATGAAAACTTGGCAATCAGGCATCATGGGTACTTTCTAACTTCCATGCAAATAAAAGCAAGTGGTGTAAACCTAGTAAACAAGCGCTACTTGTGATAAACCACTTCCTCCATCTTTGGGAAACCAATCACCTTTTGTCCTTCTTCTTGCCATCGTGTCTCATTCCATCCATATTTGGTTCATAATAAAAACCTAGTGATAACCTATCATAGCTTGATACTCTATCTCTTTTGTCGCCTTGTCAACCATGAACTTTTTCGCATATCCTATCCCTAGTGTCAGCCTAGCATAGCATCTGTCGTCAGTACCACAGGGTCTATCCCAAACTACATTACCTCTGCATCATCGCGTAGGCAAGGCCATTAATCAATGTGCTCCCGAGGCTTTCTTGTCCATCCCATATCTTGTTGTCTATCCTCTAGTCCATCCATGGTCCATAGTCCCGAACTACGTTGCCTCTATGTCGTCAAGTAGGCAAGGCCATTCTCAATGCGCCCTCGAGGCACTAGGTCAGTCCCTTAGGGTCTGTTTTCCCCAATAAGGATTGTGGAACCTTTTCACCATGTCATGTTCCCTTTATAGTAAAAATAAATTAGTGAAATTATTAGTCCATTCCTATTTTCCCATGGGCTAATGTAAATCAGAAGGGAAAATATTTTATTTAATATTTTAATTGTAATCCCGCAAATTAAAGAATTATTATTTTCGGGAGCAATTAATATTAAATATTTTTATTTAATTGCACAAGTGGGGGAATGGGGTTTAATGAGGTGTAATTATAACTCCCAAGATAGAATTTAGAAGATTTTATGATAGCATCTATGACAGGTTGTCATAGTGGGAGTTATTTTCTATTTTTAGAGAAGAATCTTGCATGGGCTCTTTTCGTGAGCATCTTTGGAGGGAATTTGTTGGAAATTAAATTATTTTAATTTATTTTACAAGAGAGGGACATTTGAATCTGGATCCATTATAAATAAGCAAGTATCTTCTTTCACAGGGACTTTTTGATCATTTTACAACTCAATCTTCTTGTTTGAGCACTTGTACTTGGATTTTCTTCAGTGGACGAAAACCCATTGGAGTTTGAGGCTTGTGGATGAAAAACCATTAGTCTCAAGTGATCAAAGGATGAAAACCCTTTGGTTATAGAAAGTAATTCCATAAAGGGATTGCATTGGGCTTCAAAGGATTGTGCAGTTTCGGCAGTTTTGCAGTATTGTGTTTGCAGCTTGTTCTGTTGCAGTTTTGGTGATTTTCAGTGTGTTGTATAGAGTTGTTGTAGTATTGTGGAGTGTGTTTCTATTCCATGGTCATTTTAAATCCATTCCAAGCATCCAGGAGCTATTCTTTTCAGTTGGGGTTTGATCCGGTGATGTATTTACCAATTTTCAGCAGTGTCGTTTTGCATAGTTTGTGTAGTTTGCAGTGGATTTTGGTGATTTGTGTTGCAGATGTTTTTTCTGTTGTAATCAGTGTTTCAGACCTGATCATATGTTATTTACATCAGAAAAATCAATAAAACCATTTTATGGTGTTTCCCAGTCATTTTGGCTTCATTCGGCATTCGACAGTTTTGTGGGTTTTGTTGTATTTGATCCAAACTTGAAAATATAGTTGCTGTAGCTTTTGTGACTATTATTACAGTCCAGTATGTGATAAAATCAGATTAATATGCAAATAAATCAATTCCATAAGTTTTGGGCAAAAGGTGTTAGTTTGGTGTTGTTGTTTGCATGACTAGCTTGCTAGTCTTCGTGAAATTGTTGTATGTTTTCAGTGAAATTAATTAATTAATTTCAAGGTCTGATTTTAAATTGAAATATTTCAGTTTGGCTCATTACAGTGGTATCAGAGCATGATCTTTCTAGCCTATAGGGTACTAAGTTGTTGATCATGGGAGGATTCTTCAAATCCCTTTTGAGGAGTTTGGAAAATTATGTTTTAGTTTCCAAAATATCAGTATGGTTTGATGAATATTATATGAAATATATAATTTCAAAGGCATCCCTCACTTTTTATGAATATGCAGAAATCACTAGGAAAGATTTGCCTAAAGAAGGAGTGATTCTCAAAACTTTTGAATAGTACCTTTAAGAGGGAAAATTTGAAGTATCATTTGAAGATTATTTCATGAGAGGAAGAAAGGAAGAAGTTAATATGGAAAAGGCTATAAATACCAAAAATTAAGAAGATGATAAGGAGCACGATACAAAGGAAAGTTTAGTAGTCATAATTGTTGGTTTTTCTTCTGAATCAACATTAGGGTTTGCCAGTTCTAATGCACAGGCAGATTCAGCCAACTGAATACAGGAGGTTGCGTGAGCTCCTCCCCTTCACTTCTGGTTCTGCCGCACCAAGGGGGGTTTCCCTATTTGATAAAAGTATAACCTTGACTAGCTCAATGACAGAAGGATTTAACTTGACAGTAACAGGCATAATACTCTCATGTATGGACCAAGATTTGTGTAACAAATCACAAGGTTGGCAACATTCTTGGACATAATGTCTGGTTAAGGATGAGAGCATGCAGGGGTTCCTAATCCTAATCCTACAACTAACAGATGGAAGAATGAAATGGTTTGATTTGATTTTTGGATGCAAAGCTGGACATGGTATATAACCTCAACACAGAGCTAGATTGGTGCCTATCCAGGGCTTGGAGTCAGTAGACATACACCTGTGAATGATTAGCATGAACAACTAAAACTGGATTTCAGGGGGATATACATGATATCTGCCTTATAGATATCTCCTAGTACAGAGTGTTAAGCTATCTATACTTATGGCATCCCTACTGCAGTATACCCTTCCCAATGTTCAATCTGAAAACAGTTTAATCTACCCCTTGAGCAGAAGTTAAGAGATCAGACATTCAACACAGGAATTCTATGTTCTAGAGTCTCAAACATTCCTCAAATATCTAGACTCAGAAGAAAGATACATGCAATACTGGAGACAGAATTAACAAAACACATGCTAACATAGCATTTCTCATATAAAATTAACCATGAAATCAGTGGATTCATGCAAAAACATACAACTGGAGATACATAAACTCACAGGTTTAGCTGTACAGAGCAACCAAATCAGCTGTATTGCACTACAGAGCCAAAATGTCCAGTTTTCAACAACCAAAAATGAGTAACACTTCCTGCTTAAAACAGCCAAAGAAGCGTACACAGCAATTAATTACATGGTTTGACAAAAAATCGCCAGATACAGTCCTCAGAAGGAATGGCGCTCAGAAGTTATTGTTGCATCAGACAGAAAGTAGACAAGGGTGGCCTCGAGCCCTGTGCTGCCATCTGGAAATCTTCATTCAAAAAATTGGGCCACCTGATCATGTACTATTGCCCATATCTCTACTATAGTCACCATTAAAGGCCTCAACCACCCGCGGCCTACCTGGAATCCGTCACTACGTTCAAACAGAAGTTCCCACCAAAACACACTTTACTGAAGTTTTAAATGTGTAGGAAGAGTAGTCCCACATTGGTGCTGCAGAGACTCCTTCAATACTTTAAAAACATGGTCGCGAGCATAATAGTTGTCGAGCGCCTTTTTCTGCGCTCGACGCATAAGCCTTCTCCAAAAGCCCATCGCCATGACATATACCATCGGCCCGCCCCAAAAATCTCTCGCCGAGCTCAATAGTCACACTGATCGCTACACTACACTCCCCTTCATCAGCCAGAGATTAGTCTATCGGCCAACCATTTCACCGTTCACCCGACAATACAACTCATGCTAATAGACCCTGGCTCTTCCCTTCCGTCGGTGTAACACACGCCATCGGAGCATCCAAAAAGTTTCCTGCTGATCTCAAAGGTCACGCCGACGACATCTTCGCCAGCTACACACTGCTCCTCCATCGGTCAGACCCACGCCGATGACACCCCATCGGCCAAACGCCTTACATCGGTGGCCCAAAAATTTGCTTCGCCGATAGCCAAACATATGCCGATGGACATCCATCGGCCAGACCAAAACAATCAGAGCACTCAAGAAATCTTTCGCCGACATAACAACTCCTGACGATAACATATCGGCCTCCCACTTCCCCCTCCGACGGGTTGAACCAATGAACCTCTGAACCGGTTCAATGGCGAGGTTCACTACTAAGGTACGCCGGCGAGGTTCAAACCTCCAAAACAATACTCCATCGGCAAAAAAGCTTCGAACCATTGAACCTTGAACCAAAACAAAAAGGTTCAAGCGGGAGGTTCAACGATGCAATATTTGCGCAAGGCAAATGCATAATGCGACCCGTTAGAAGAAAAATGAACCTCGAACCGCTGAACCATTGAACTTAGAGAAAAAGGGTTCAAGTTCAAACCAAAATGTCAAAGACACAAAAACGAACGCATGCTGATGGAGAAAACATGAAGACCCCTCCTCAAGAAAGATAATGCGGATGCTGCAAAACACTGAAGGGGTGCCAAAACTTAGGACCTTTTGGATATTTTGGGATGGTGCCTGCATGAAAATTGCTAAATTAACTGATAGTGAATTCAGGCACCAACAATAATAGTAGAACCAGAAATGGTGATTGTAAAGCATAAAGAAAAATCAGGTTTGCAAGAAATTGAAAGGAAGCAAAGCTTGGAGAAATCCACCATACAATTTGTAGGTAAATTTTTTTTGGAAATAGAAGATGTTTATTTTAATTCTAATGATTGTACATGTCAAGAAAAAATTGATGAAGTTGAGGAGGAAAAGACATCTCTTGTTAGTTGTGAAGAGCCCAAGATGGATGGGCATGCACCAATTCAGGCACTATCTTCTGAACTTCCAAATGGTGAGCCATTGTTTGATTTGTACAGTAGCATTGTGGATAGGTGTGAATTTGAGAAGAATATTTTGGTTAGTCCTAATTCAAGGGTTTTGAATCACAAAAATGGAGTTGTTGAGGCTATCTCAATGAACTCTCTTTTAGCAAATGAGGATGAACATCTTATTTGTAGCCCAAGGTATGAAAATATATTAGATTTGTCTCCTTCTATGTCACTACAAAATTCTTGTCATCATGGAAAGCATGCTAAAAAAGGTGATAGATTGAGGGATACAACTTGCACTATAGGGCATGAGGACTCTTTGAGTCAAGTCCAAATTTGTGTTTTCATATGGGATCCAGGTAATATCTTGAGGATTAAAGTAGTTAGAGGCATTATTGAGTTCTCCATCTCTTCCATTTGGAATGAAAGGAATTTTATGATGATCCATATATGGTTTGTTGTGCTTTCTAATCACATTATGAAGGATCAATGTTCACATTTTATGGATCACTTGTGCAATCCAAGTACCACACTCGAAGAAATATATTTTGGGTAATGGTCAAATGGAGATAGTGTTGTGACCTAATCACACATCGCCCCATTGCAAATGGGGACCCCCTTTTTTTCGAGTTCTAATGCTTTACATTTAGTTTTGGATGATGTCTTAGGTTCATTTCCTCTGCCAATTCAACAATAAGTCTCTCTCTTAGAAGGTTTTTCTTTATAACTAGAGGTCTCATCTAAAAATGAAGAGTCTTGATCAAATTCCATCTAAATAATGAACACTGAGATCAATCCTGATGTATGTTTGAGACCCTGAAAATGACTAAGTCAGGTAGCTTGATATCCTGAAATCCTAAAAAATTGACTAAGTCTGAAATTTGGTGGATCCTCCAAATTTTAGATTTTGCATATTAAATCCGGTGGATTCGAGACCTATCTCAAACATGCTAAAAAGTATATTGAAAAATATTTAAAGTATCTTCCAACTTATACTTAAATATATTTTTCAATATACCTTGCCCTGAGAGATCCTAAAAAATGACTAAGTACTGAAGAGAGCACAAAATCTTCAACCAGTGTGATAGGACATAAGAGTGGCACAAAATCTTGATGAAATGCGCTTTTTATCAGAAAACAAAATGTGGAACCCTTGCGCTAGAACCAAACATCTCATTCAATGCGCCATTTGAAGAAGAGAGGTAGATTGACGTTCTAGGTGCATTTTAAGATGAGTGCAAAATGATGATCTCTTGCACCTAGACCAATGCGCCCAAGGCCAAAGGCTAGTTTGATAGAAGAATTGTAAGTTGTAAGATAAGGAATCAAGATGCTCAACCAATGCACACAAGTTGAGGAACCTTATTTTGGTGGTGAAATATAAATTTTGTGAAGTTTTTAAGAGAGATCAAAACCCTTAATCATTGCACTCAAACCCATGTGCCACTTTGGATGATTTCTATGGAGTTTAGACAAGAATAAGAAGATTCAAAAACCCCATCCAAAGCACGTCATTCAATCTGCCATGTTCATGAAGATGAAGTGAAGGTTTCAATGAGTTTCAAGGGGAGAATGAAATTGTCATCTGCTGCACCCAGGTTAAGGAGGCATTGTGTTTTCTCTCATTCAAACCAAGCATCAAGATCATCATCTCATGCGCCAAGGGTAATGTGGAGTCTTTTAAGGGAGGTCTAAAAACTCAATCCAATGCACTCCAAGTCACAAAGCAATCCTTTAAGTTTGATGAAGATCCAAAATGATCAAGTAATGTGCCAAAGCCATGAAGAGCATGAAAACTCTATCTAATGCGCCATAAGGAAAGATTAAATTTGGTGAAGAGAAAGTTGTCAAGATGTTAAAAATCAAGAGATCAGATTCTTGATCTAATGTGCCATTAGGAGGGGATAAGTTTATGAGTTTATAATGAATTTCAAGAAGAAGTTAAAACCCTTAACTCTTGCGAGTCTTGAACATATTTTCAAGGAGGATTCAAACCTTTTATCCAATGCACCCCATGAAAGGTTGCTGATTGGTTTTGTGACCCACTTTCAAAAAGAACTCAATATCTTTAACCACTGTGCCACCTTAGAATGAGGTTGAATCTAAGTTTTGTCAAAGGTATATCTAGTAAGCATCAAGATCATCATCTCATGCACCATTATTGATAGTTTCTTGATCTGTTTTCAAAGAGGATTGAAGTTCTTTATCCAATGCTCTAAGAGGGACAAGCTAATTTCAAGTGTCAAAGCACTAAGTATCATAAGTTTAAGATGAATTCAAAACCCCTTAGCTGATGCACCTTCCATGAAAAGACAAGATTTGACTCTTCAAATTCATATCAAGGAGAAACTCAAATAACTTCTATCTAGTGCACTAATCCCTAGATGATTTAGAAAAGCTATCTAATGCACTCAAAGTAAGGAGAAATCACAATGCTGATTTGCTGTGCCATTTCATGTGGGATTAATTCAAAATTTGTGAGGGATTTTCAACCAAGATCTTAATTCTACATCTAGTGTGTTATCTTGGTGTGAAGTTCAATTCAAGTTTTGACATCATTCAAATTAAACACCAAAGTCCTTAACTAATGCGCTATGGTTGATATGTGGTTGGATTCAAGTTAAATAAAAATAAGTAAAGGTTGAATTATTTATCTGGTTCTTATGTGTTATGAAATTAACTGTTTAAAGGATTAATGTTTCTTCTTTGTTTGGGTTGCAGCAATAAGGTTGGAGCTGAGAGATTATCTAAGGAAAAGTGATTGGAACCTTTGACAAAGCAAGGAATGAGAGAAGGATAAGGCATCATGTAGCTTCTTTAAGAAGTTACGTCAAGGATATCCTATTGTATCACTTCAAGTATCAACTAGCTTCTTCATCAATCATAGCTTCAAGATCATCATGTAGCTACTTTAAAGGAACCTTTCATCATCATTGTGTTGGAAATCTTCATCAAATGGCATCATGTTAAGATCATCATGTTGAAACACTTCATCATCAAACATTCGAAGGCTTTCATTCACTTTACTTTGAGATCTTTCAACCTTTAAGATTAGCATGTAGTTGCTCCAAAGGGACTTTTCATCCTCATTAAGCATTTCAAGAACCTCCAGTACATTCAAGCCTCCTTGGGAAGTCAGCTACTCCTTATATAAGGAAGATGTCATCAATTTATACATTCTGAAGGACCACCTTGAGATCATCAACAAGGAAGCATTTCATCATCTACATCAAGTTCAAGTATACATGGCAAGTGCACTACTTCATCTTCGATGGAATCATTCCAAGACACATCTATCCATCTAACTTCAAGACTCTTTAATATTCAAGTCTAAGAGAGATTTCCTTCTTCAAATCATGAATCAAGTATTATCATCTACCACATTACTCTACATGAAGGATCATCCAAAGGAGATCAACATCAATTTACATCCTGCAAGAGAAGAAGCATTACAAAAGTTAAACCAAATGAGCAACATATATCATACATCTAGTTTACAAGAAGATGAACAAGGCAAGATCAACAAAGTATTCCTAAACATTCAAGTTCAAAGCAATCACATTGAAGACATCAAGATGATACAATTTGGGAATATGCTAAGGTGGCACCTACATGGAAAACATTCATCATCAAGGTAATCACAGTCCGCCACATCAGTTGACAAGAAAGAAGATAAGGCGGACGTCCATGTGGAAGATGCTCTAAAAGATTCCATCTTATCTTATGTTCTTGGAAAATGTGCCTTCATTGCCTCTTTTTTGTACTAAAAATAGTAATTTGTTGTAACTACCTATCGAGGTGGCACGATCTGAGCCCTTGGCTACATGAATTGATCTTGGCCATTCATTGTATTTTGGACCTCTATATAAAGGCCTTGTTGCCTCATTTGTAAAGGGGGTAGATTAGAGATTAGACAAGTAGGAGTAGAATAGAAGAGACTCTCAAAATTCTCTGAGAGGACTTGAAGTTGTAAATATTTCTCAAGATTAATGCAAAGACATTGGAATTCATTTGGTGTTTAAGTGTTGTCTTGTGAAATGACATGGTTTCTTGTACTTTGATGAAGTGGAGAGATGTTTGAAAGTAGAATAGAAGTAGATTAGAAGCTCTTTGATGTAATGTATGTTTGTATTCAATATTTGATCAACTCCTAGCTCATGCTTTTAACATTCATTGCTGGTGAAGTGTTGTGTAAAGCTAGTGTAGACACCCAAAATTGTCCCAAAATTGTCCATGTCTAGCAACACCTTGTCAAAAACATTATTAAGACACCATGTAACATTTTGTCCTAAATCCCCATCTTAATCCCACTTATCCCATTAAGCCAATTAATTAAATAAATTTTATTTATTTAATTAATTTCACATGCATAATCCCATTTATCCTATCCTCATCCCTATTAATTAAATAAATTTTATTTATTTAACTAATTTCCACGTCATATCTTATCCCATCCTATTCATCTTTCCAATTAATTAGATAAATTTTATTTATTTAATTAATTTCCAACTCATATATTAACTAATTCAAATATTTTATTTGAATTAAGTCCTCACCTTTCACTATATTTCGACACTTGTCCATTTCTCCATTCAATCATGTGTTGTGGTACAACTTTCATTCAAATCCTTCACATACACAACTAATAGAACGTAATTTTAGTATTTATCTACACATGCACACCTAAGCCTTATCTTCCCACCACTTGTCATCTACACATTCATCTATCTTTATCTTTCAATCTTAGCCATTCACATAGCCTCCGAATCTGCACCGTCAATTAATTTTGGTTGAGTTCTATATAAACACCCTCTCATCCCATATTTGATCCATCCAGCATTCAGACAGTGTCTACATTATCATCTTGAGCATATTGAGCATTTGAGAATCCACAGCATCTATTGAGCTTTTATCATCCATCATGGCAGCTCTTATCTTCATAATTGTTCATTGTTGAAGAAGCAATCTATATCATAAACAAGGAATCACACAATCTAGGTGATGTTGTGCTTGAATTGCATTACTCTTTGATTTCATTTAGATTAGATTCTTTGATGATGGTAGGGTTAGGTTTTCATGGCTATGCTTGATCTTATCAACCTGATTTTTTACCTATCACATTCTGGCACACCCAGTGGGACTCACATCCTTGATTAACTTTGCTATTTGAATTTGTTTTTATGAAGATCAGATTTTTTAGGTGCTTACGGCAAGTTCCAGTCGCTTCTGAGCAAAAATCCACCATTTCCTGCATATCTGCGTTGCTTCTGCACTGAAATTGGCCACTGGTATTATTTTCTAGATCACTTTTAGACTATTTTTCATCACTTTTATCCTAACAGTACTCACTTTTGCATATACTTAGATCACTTTTATACTATCAGCAATCGCCTTTGGTCTATTTCCCATCGCTTTTATCTTAACAATACCCGCTTTTGTGTATAACTGGATCGCTTTCATTCTGACAGTGATCACTTTTGACTGACCACATCACTTTTCGTAGAATAAGGTTTTCTATCGTGTATTTTCCATTTTGCAGAACTAGGTCACTTATACGCTGAAAAGAACTGCTTCATGCTTTCCCACATCGCTTATAAGCCGAAACAATTTGCATCAAGTTTTTTCTGAATTGCTTTTGATTTGTAGGGGTTTGCCTGTGGTAGAATAGACATCGCTTCTGACAAATAGTGCATCGCTTCTGGTAAGCTATGTCACTTTCAATCTATATTATTTCTAGCTTTCTTTCTTGGCTACTAATTAGGGATTTGTGCAGCATCTTATCGATTTGTCCAAGAAAAGGAGGTTATCAAACTACTAACATATCTGTTGCAGCTTCGATCGGTCCAGGACTTGTGGTTTATCACTAAATTAGGAACATTTGGGCTTGGTGATTAAAATGAATCATTGCTTGCTCCATGCTTGATTTATCTTTTTTGATTTCTTGCATGTGATTGATTGTAACCCAAATTTAATAACAAAAGTATCCTCTCCCCTTGCCTATCAAATGGATCTTGGGTGTATGAGAACTTCTTATTATCTTTAGAGGGCCTGCCTTCCCGGTGTCAGAAGGGATACCACCCAAGTGGTAACAGGCTAAAGCCAAGTCCTTCCGAACTGCTATATAAGAAAAGTGTTTGTGTCGAAAGCCACAAACAACGGGTGTTGTTGTGTTATACTGACAGCCAACCTCTTCCAAAACCCTCCAAGGCGTAACCCTTGCAGGCTGGGAGACTCCATAATGGAGAGTAGCACTGCTGCATGTATAGCCACCCAAACGGATGCCCTTATTAGCAACTTTGTGTAGTAGCCAAAAACCTTCTATTTGTTGATGCAAAAGGTGGGACCTTTGAAGCGGCCTCGATTCATGTGGTTCTTAGAAGAGATAGTAGGGACAATCATAAGGTTTGGTGGGGGGACAAGCCTTACAAGAAACCTGGATCTTGGTATGCGTGAGAAGTGAGTACCATGGAGGGGAGCCGGTGCTACCAAGATCCTGAAGCTATCCGCTTTGAATAAGCATGGCCAGGGGATTCAACAGATATAGTCCTTTCCTAGCCTAGGTTGTACAAGTTTGTGATTGTTGTGAGTGTGAGTGACTGCAATTATTGTTTTCTTATCAAAAAACCATAAATCGGACACCTTTCTGACAGACACAGTCACTTTTAAACCTAAACTACCCGCATACAGATAATAGAAATCACTTTTGGACCGCAATTAGCCACTTTTTGCTTGAACTGAATCACTTTTGAACAACAGCTGGTCACTCTTTATGTAAACAAGGTTGCCTTTAAACAACAGTCAGTCACCTGCTATTTGAATCAGGTTGCATTGAAACAACAATCTGTCACCTTTAGAAAAACCTGAGTCACTTTCAATCAATAAGAAATCACTTTTTAGCCAACAGTTGTCGCCTGTGAACAATCCATCACCTCTGGTTAATACTGACTTGCTGTTAGAATATAAACCAGACCACATTTGAGCTATTATTAGTCACCTTTGGCATCCTCTGAGTCGTATATGAGCTATTACCTGTCACCTGTGGTTAAATACCTACAAACCTTATTGCCTCAGCTGAATTAGCCATAGATCTAGCTAGCTTAAGCTTCAACATCAGCTTTCAGACCTGTCTGTGATTAGTTGCAAATCCCTCAACTTTATCTCCTGTTTTGAGCTTACCAATCAATTGCAATCCATGAGCTTTTCATCTTTTTGAGACCCCAACCAACAAATCAAACATCAACCTAATCATTTAAATTAGCAAACATCATCCCTTAGCTTTAGCTTCAGCAAACATCAGTAGCTTAACAACTTTTAGCAAACAATCTTTCCCTTGAGTGTTTGAGCTATCCTCTAGGGAAAACCAACAATAACCCAACAACAACAAATCAGCCAAAGCAAAACCAACCAAGCGAATTAGCAAAACTAGCAAACCAAAACAACAACCAATCAACTAACCAACAAACTATCATCTTTTGGGTCTCAAAACTTTGACAAGCTGAACTTCATCATCAACATCATGCCTCAAACTAGGAGCCAATATAGAGTTGAAATGGAAGACAAATTGAGAGCTGAAATGGAAGCCAAATTGCAAGCTGTGATGCAACAATTCAAATCAACACCTCTTAAGGACGCAACTCAATTCACAACTGGTATGCCTCCTCATATGTTTACACCTCAAGGATACACTATTGGTGAGTCATCTTCACAACAAATGCAACCTCCAACATCCTTGGAAACTTTTGAAGAACAATCTCAAGACAACTCATCAAAATTTTGAGATACCCATGTATGGGACCAAGTTGAGAGACTTATTATATCTGAGCCTAATCATTACTTTTTGCAACTTGCTCACATGAGTGCTAAACTACCAAAAGACTTTGACATATCTGCTATTAAAGAGCAAGATCCCACTGTTGTTGCGAAGGGACCATCCACTATAGTCGCATCATCTCCCATCATATCACAAGCTCCATCTTCCAATACATTGTCCTCATCGCCTATTGTTTCTTCATTTGATCTACCACGATCAGAGCATACTTTAGAACCATTGATAGTGCCAACTAATGTGCTCCCTCTCATGTCACAAAATCTCAACATTCCACCTTTCCATGTTCATCAACATATCCCTCCTCCTACCATGACTGTTTCCATGCCTCAAGTAATGCAAGCTGTCCATGTAACTCAAGTGCAAATGCTCCAAGCATCACAAGTTATTCCCATGTCTCATAGTGCACAAGCCTCTCAAACTATTCCAACAACACCTACTGCCCAAACTTCACGTCCATTGCAATCTACTATATCTCATACGAATACGATATCCCATATACCAACTGCTAATCCCTCCATGCTATCATATAATCCCAATGTTAGTCTCATTGACATGAGTGATCCTCCTATCATTTCTCAAGCCAATCCTAACAATACGGTCGCTTATGTTGATCAACTTACATCCATGCCGTCGTATTCTTTCAATCCTTCACACACCATCAGTCCATCTTATGCTACCCAAGCCTTGCCTATTATCACCCAACATATGACACATACCAATCCTCATGTTGTCCAAAATACAAATCCAAATGTTCATCCTTCTGTCGTATCTACCAATCCCTCCATCACTTACCATGTCATAAATTCAACCCCAACTTCCCAACCATTCACTATTGTCAATCCGTCATCCACTTCCTATGTGATGCATACCCAACTGCCACTTGTGTCTCAAGGACATCAATCCTCCAACACATAAGTGTCACATACCAATCCTTTGACATATATTGTGAGTATGCAACCTTAACAAACGGTCATAACTCCATATATCCCACAACCGCAACCACAATATATCTCATACCATACTTCACCCCCTTTGCAACAACAACAATTATCTTCAGCGAATGTTCAACAAATGATCAATCAAGCAGTAGGACAAGGCAAGAAACCTTTCTCTCGAAAACATATGCACTTATCCATTTGACAAGTCTCTTAATATGATACCTTTTTCACCACAATTTGATAAGTACAAAGGAAAATGAAATCCAGAAGACCATCTTCAAGCATTCTTTGTGGCATGTCTTGATGTCGCTTACGATGATACATATCTTTTAAGATTATTTCATTGAAGCTTAGCAAGACAAGTTCTTGAATGGTTTTCTCATTTACCCCTGGGAATTAAGTCTTTTTCAGAATTGGAAAACAAGTTTTGATCACACTTTGCTTTCAACATTGAACATGAGGTAAACATGAATGACCTTGTCAACAATAAATAGCGCAATGGTGAAGCCTTTTCTTCATTTACTCAATGATGGCGTAATATGGCTAGCAAACTATCATGGGAAATACCTGAGAAACAACAACTTGACATCTTTGTTCAAAATCTTTCCCATGATAGTTTCTCAGGTATTTAATGAGCTTTAATTGCTAAGGGAACTATCAAGATCTTTCATGATAACAAAGACTCTCCTCAAAATTCCAACGATAAGTCTCACTTTTGGAACAAGAATAAGAATGTTGTCAATGATGGTGTTGTAGACACAAAGAACATTCAAACTATGAAAGCTCCCATCAACATTCAAGTAGCTTCTACACCAATGCAACCTTTTCAACGAAGGCGACAATGACAAACTTCTAATCCGCGCTAATTTACACCATTAGCAGAACCTATGGATGATATTTTTCAAAAGCTTCTCCAAGCAGGTGATATTATGTTACCGGATGCACCACCAAATGGTGAACCACTCTTCAAAGCCCCTTGGTATAAAGAGAATGAGTATTGTGATTACCATCAAGTTAAAGGAAACAAAACAAATGGTTGTATGCACTTAAAACATGTTATCCAAGACTGCATTGATCAAGGTTTAATCAAGGTCACACCTTCAATGACTCAGCCTGCACAACAATCAACATCAAACTATGATCTAGAGATTTTCAAGAATCCACTTCCATCTCATGATCAGACAAATAACCCTCATGTTGGAAATACTATTCAGTATAACTATGAATCATCTACCATTGGCCGCATTGATCATGCTCACATTTCTACCATTACCATCCAAGGCAAAGCACCTGATTGTGTTTAAACCATGCGAAGAGGTCGAGTTACCATCTAAGGAGCACTTGCTCATCCTCCTTGATTTCTCTCTAACTATAACCTCTTGGATCACCTTGGCAAAACACCCGCACACATATCCATTCTTGAGTTGCTTCACATATCCCCTGCTCATAAAGCTATCCTTGACAAAGCCTTACAAGAGTCTTCGGTGCCTAATGACATTGATATCACACAATTCCAATCTATGGTCGCTAGCATTGCAGCTCCTTGTCATTTAACCTTTTCTAACAAAGATCTTCAGCCCTTCATCCATCCTTCACATAACGAAGCCCTCCATATTGAAGTCTTTATTAAACAACGCCGCATCAAACAAATTTTGGTAGATGGTGGAGCTGGTCTTAATATATGTTCTTTGAAACTTATAAAAAATTGGGATATTCTGAGAAAGATGTTGACACCTCCAAGGTTATTACTATAAGACCGTATGACGATGCTGAAAGAGATACTGAAGGGATTATCTTATTGCCTATCCAAGTTGGGCCGGTTACTACCGAAACCCACTGTCAAGTCCTTGATATTGATCTTCCTTATAACATCATCCTTGGTCACCCATGGATACATGCCCTTAAGGCAGTTCCTTCTACATACCGTCAATGCCTTAAATTTGCATATAACGGTGTTGAGGTTATTATTCAAGATGATCCCAATCCATTTGATTTTTTCCATGCCTTTCAACCTAAATATCAAAGTCCAAACCATATTCTTATCAACACCGAGGCATATCCGTCTTCATCCTATATAGACTCATCCGACCTACTGAAGCCATCATCTAGCAAAACTGCCTCCAACCTCTGTATCAAATATACCAAACATGGCCCTAGTGAGTACAAATTGCAAGAATCCTATTGTGTTGGCATGTTTCCATTATATCCTAAATCCCATGGTAAGCCTTCTACATCCAAGCCAACTTCATCCTCTACTATCATCAAAGCTCCCCCTACAGTATTCATTAAAGGTGGATTCTTGGATGATGAAGACATTGATGATATAAACTCTTGGATATTCGTTGTTGAAAATGACCAAGTCCAACTTGAATTAGAGCGATACAACAATGGGTTTTGTATCATAAATAACATGGGCCATAAAGGACATGGTGGATTGGGATCATAGGAACAAGGACCTACTAAGCCCATTATTGTGTCTAAGAAGTTTAATAAGCAAGGCCTTGGTTATCAGCTAGAGGTACCGTGACTCAAAGACATTAAGTGTATTTTTGATACTGACACTAGACCTTCTTCGGCAGGAGAAACTTCTAATGTGGATACTATCAATGACTCCTCCCTTCACATCACCAACCTTTTTCAAGAACACTCCATCTTCATGTTTTCTGTAGCCTCCTCTAGCCGTAACAATTCCTCCATTAGTCTTTCACTTGTATATCTGGATCTCATCAATTGGGACCAACAGGGGGCATCGATATTAGATACATTTGAAAATGATGAAGCTATTGCAGAATTCATGGGTTTATGACAAGGTATTCCATTGGGTGATCATAAAGTAGGTTTCATGATGGATTTACCTAAACTAGAATATTTTGGCGGAAGTATCAAATTCTTCAGTCACAAAAGTGAAATAGATAAAGTCAAACAAAATAGGTCACTAGGTGAAAATTGAAAGGCGCCTCTTAACCGTGAAAAAGTAAAAATAAAGGACGTATCTGAAGGTGAAAACCTCTCTGAGGTGCCTGAGGATGGGGGATTTGATCTTCCTATTGCCACTGATTATCATGAGAAATCAACTATGCTAGTTGAACAATCACAAGACATGAACTTGGGAACATCGCAGAATCCAAAGATCACTTTTTTGGCAACATAACTATCAGAGCAAGAAAGAAGAGACTTCACAGCATTTTTTATGAGAAGAGCTATAAATTTTGCATGGACTTATGTGACATGTCGGGTCTAGATCCATCACTTGTGGTACATCATCTAGCAGTATCTCCTAATGCAAATCCTATCAAACAAAAAATGCACAAAATGCATCCACAAGTAGCTTTATTAGTCAAAGAAGAAATTCAAAAACTGTTAGAAGCAAAATTCATAAGGCCTATTGATTACCCAGAATGGGTTTCAAATTTGGTACTTGTAGCAAAACTAGATGGACGAGTTCACTGCTGCACAAACTTTAGAGATCTTAACAAAGCATGTCCTAAGGATGACTTTCCACTACCAAGCATAGACAACATTGTAGGTCTTACAGCAGGACATGAAATGCTATCTTTGATGGATGGATTTTCAGGGTATAATCAAATCAGAATAGCAAAGGAAGATCAAGATAAAACATCTTTTATTTGTCCATGGGGCACATATTGCTGGGTTGTAATGCCTTTTGGTCTCAAAAATACTGGAGCTACCTATCAACGAGCCATGACAGTTATTTTTCATGACCTTTTTCATACTATCATGGAAGACTATGTTGATGACATCCTAGGAAAATCTAAGACAAGAGAAGGACATCTACAGGTATTAGCACAAATCTTTGATCGATTAGAAAAATACCAAGTCAAACTAAATCCAAAGAAATGTGTATTTGGTGTAACATTAGGAAAACTGTTGGGATATATTGTGTCTCCACGAGGGATAGAAGTGGATCCAGCTAAAGTAAAAGCTATCATAGAGATGCCTCCACCAACAAATCTCAAGCAGCTCCACAGTCTACAAGGTAGGCTACAATCTATCCGCAAATTTATCTCACAACTAGTAGATAAATGTCATCCTTTCTAGCATCTTCTTCATAAGGGCAAACCTTTTAAGTGGGATGAAAAGTGTCAACAGGATTTTGATAAGATAAAGGAATATTTGGCAACACCTCTTGTGTTAGTACCTCATGTACTTGATCGTCCATTATTGCTCTATATATCATCAACAACTGTAGCATTGGGTGCCCTTCTAGCTCAACATGATGATTTAGGAAAAGAACAAGCCATCTACTACATCAACATAACTCTTGTGGGATATGAACTCAATTATTCATTTATGGAAAAAACTTGCTTAGCATTAGTGTTTGCTTCCCAAAAGTTGTGACACTATATGTTTAACCAAACAACAAAGCTTGTCTCTAATGTGGATCCGCTCAAATATCTTCTTTCTAAAGTAATTCTCACAGGGAGATTAGCAAAATGGGTTATGATCTTAAGTGCGTTTGATATACAATATGTGAATTGTAAAGCCATCAAAGGACAAGTTATTGCTAATCAATTAGCTGCAGCACCTATCACAGATATTCATCTAATGTATCTAGAATTCCCTAATGAAGGATTGTTCAATTTAACTTCTCAAACACGATGGCAGCTATATTTTGATGGATCATACACACAACATGGATCTGGAGTAGGCATCTTATTTGTTACCCCTCAAAGAGCTTGTATACCTATAATCATACAGAATAGCATTCCCATGTACCAATAACATAGCAGAGTATGAAGCTTTAATCATAGGTATGCGCATGGTAGTACAATGGGCTATCAAACAGTTACAAGTTTTTGGTGATTCTCAGCTGGTTATCAAACATGTTTTAGATGAATATCAAACAAAAGATGAGAAGCTTCTTCCATACAAGCTAATGGTTGATGATTTCAAGAAATATTTTGACAATATTACTTTCGACCAAATCCCAAGACTACAAAACAAAGTAGCAGCTGCCATGACTATGATTGGGTCTCTTCTTGACATGCCATCTAACACCCATAAATGTGAATTTTTGGTCAAATAGATTTTGATTCTAGCATTTGAAGTTCCACAGTCTGAGCTTATATGTGAAATTGTTGGTCCCAATTCACTGTGGTACAAGGATATATATGAGTCTCTTCGTAATCAAACCTTTCCTTTTCAACTATCCAACACCCAATGTAAAACCTTTATCCGTTGAGCCTCTCGTTACACTATCTTGGGAGACACCCTTTATTACTGGAGTCTTGATGGTATCATTCTTAGATGTCTCAATTCTGAGGAAGCAAAAGTGGCCTTACGTGAGGTACATGAAGGTGTTTGCGGCTTGCATTCCACTGGCCCTAGCCTGGTTAAGAAACTTCTACAGGTAGGATACTATTGGCCAACTATGGAAAATGATGCACAACAATTTGCAAAGAGATGTCTATAGTGTTAGAAACATGGAGATCTAATACATGCACCAGCACATGAGCTTCAACCTATTATCACTCCATGACCTTTTTTGCAATGGAAACTTGATCTCATAGGTAAAATCCATCCTACTTCATCCAATGGTCATAAGTTTATTATTACCGCCACTAAATATTTCACAAAGTGGGTAGAAGCCATACCAATGACCTATATTATAGGTAAACAAGTATCTAAGTTCATTCTACATTATATCATTGCCATTATGGAGTTCCTCAAGCTATTGTCACAGATAATGGTCACCCTTTCAAGAACCAAGAGGTTAGAGATCTTTGTAACAAGTTCCATATCCAACATCGATTCTCTACACCTTACTATCCTCAGAGCAATGGCCAAGCTGAAGCTTCTAATAAAACAATCATCAATATCCTCAAAAAGATAGTTAATGATGCTGGTCGGGATTGGCATTTACAACTCCATCCTACATTGTGGGCATATAGAACGAGTATCAGAACTCCCACTAGATCCACACCTTATGCTCTCATGTATGGCACTGAAGCTATTTTACCTATCAAGGTTGAGATCCCCTCTTTGCGAATATCCCTACAGTATACTATCTTAGATGAAGAATATCAAGTATCTAGACTCCATGATCTTGAACTTCTAGATGAACGGTGCCTTACAACATTAAACCATCTTCAAGTCTATCAAAACTGGCTACGCTGCAGCTACAACAAGAAGATCAGAGAACACAGATTTCAAGTTGCTGACCTTGTCCTTCAAGAAAATCAAAGGAATCAACAACATTGAGAGAAACAGGGCAAGTTTGAACCAAATTGGCTTGGTCCTTTCATTATCACAGCATTTTATGGATTAGGCACATACACTCTTTCAACACCTGAAGGCATTCCCTTGGATGAATTAGTTAACAATGTTCATCTCAAGAAGTTTTATCCGTGAATCTCAGCTATCTAAGAATAATAATAATAATAATAATCCATCCAATAGTGAAAACCACTTTGTGGCGCTTTGGATAACAAAAAAAAATAACATAAGATAAATAATCCATCCTCTAGTGAAAACTTGGTAAATAGGTGCCTTGGATAAGTACCATAGTGAAAACCTGGCAAACAGGCATTATGCGTAGTGACCAGCTTCCCTTATCTGCTTGGTTCATTTGATCATATTTCACCATCTCATCCTACATAGTCCATATCATAATCCACATAGCATCGCCATAAAAAGTCTTTCCATCTTCATCTTTGTTAGTGCTAGCTATCATACTTGAGACATTGTCGCGATACCTATATCTTTTGGCACCTTAGCATCTTGACCACATGCCTTCTGCATTGTCGCTTCTGCATAATAAACCTCATCCCACACTGGGGGCATTTGTTGAGTCTTATCTGGAAGTGGATACCGCTATCTCTAGCTCATAACACATCAAACAACTTAGCTCACAACACAACAAACTTTTTCAACTTCAACCATAGCGTTCATCCAACGACAAATGTGACCTAACAACTTGCAACTAGGATTCATATCTTCGCAATCTGTTCACATTTATCTAACGACTGAAACAAAACATCGTCAGCTCAATCATCTAAGCAATTAGGATTATAAGTAAGAACTACATCCAGCTCTATTGTTAAACACCTTGATCCCATGGATACATGGTATGTAGGCAATCTGAGATGTGAAGGAAGCACTCTGATTCAAGCTAAGACGATAGCCCCTTTCATCATCCATCTTTCATGTTTCTTCTAATCATCTTTTAACATTTCATCTAACATTCTTCTATCTTTCATCGCTTACATCATCAATAAAAACCTAGAACTACATATTCATCATGTCTCATCTTCATCATAAATGTGCTTTGATCCCATGGATACAGGGTATGTAGGCAGTCTAGAATACGAAGGAAGTTTCTAGTACTCAAGCACAGATGATCCACCCTATCTTCTTCATCTTCTTTCATCTTCCATCTTCTTCTCTTTGATTAGCTCAAGAAGGAAGCAAACCATGTGTATATTGAAAGCCCAAGCACTTTAATCAATCAAGAGTAAGCCAGAAGCTATTTGTTTGCATGCCTTAAGCCAACATTTGCTATAGCAGGTGTGATTGGTAAAAAAATTAGGTTTAGAAGATCAGACATAGCCATGAAAACCTAACCCTACCATCATCAAGGAATCTAATCTAAATGAAATCAAAGAGTAATGCAATTCAAGCATAACATCACCTAGACCGTGCGATTCCTTGTTTATGAGATGTGGACTACTTCTTCAACAATGAACAATTGCAAAGCTGAAAGCTACCATGATGGATGATAAAAGCTCAATTGGATGCTCAAATGCTCAATGTGCTCAAGATGATAATGTAGGCACTATATGAATGCTGGATGTCTCATATGGAATGAGAGGGTGTTTATATAGAACTCAACCAAGATCAATCGACGGTGGAGATTCAGAGGCTATGTGAATGGCTAGGATTGAAAGATACTAAATTTAGGTCCCATTAGTTGTGCATGTGAAGGATATGAATGAAAGTTGTATTACAACACATGATTGACTGGACAAGTGTTGGAATGTGATAAAAGATGAGTGTTTAATTCAAATAAAATATTTGAATTAGTTGGAATATGAGTTGGATATTAATTAAATAAATTAAATTTATTTAATTAATAGGATAGATGAATAGGATGGGATAATATATGATGTGGAAATTAATTAAATAAATGAAATTTATTTAATTAATTGGCTTAATGGATAAATTTAAGTAATGTTTGGACTAGGTGTTGTTAAACATGGACAAAGTTTGGGATAAATTTGGGTGTCTACATTTTGCCCCTCTTTGATACAATGTTCGATAGAGTGTCGTGTCAAAGAAGATACGATATGCGTTTGATAAACAAGTTATGCCCCAGTGTAACTAGCAAGTGATGCCCCCTCGAGAGGTAAGCCATGCTAATAGGAAGGGCTGGATTGGCTCGTGATAGAAGAAAAAGGCTAAAAAGAAGGCTGACATGAAGAAAATGGGGGTTGGGTGGAAGAAAATAGGCTGTGACATAGAAAAATTAGGTTTTGGATAGGCTAATTGAGGGTTTGGATAGGCTATAAGTAGGGTTTTCCATGGCAAATAGGCTCATTTGTGCTTAGAAACTAGAGAAATCCAGAGCTCCTAAGAGTGAGAGTTGGAGAGTTGTCAGGATGGTTATTCCACGCAAGGATCATCGTGCAGAGTGAGTGAGGACACATGGGTGACCAGAGGGAGTAGGCGTACCTGTATGTTATAAAACTTTTCTCAAAAATGTGCATTTAATAGCTTAAAAGTGTCATTAATGCACACATGTCACCAAAAGCGACTAGGTTGTCTGGTAGGGATTTCAGGTCGCTTATGTAGGAAGATAGAGCGCTTGTAGTAGTCTTGGTCACTTTTGAGCGCGTCTAGGTCGCTTAAAGAAAAATGCATCGCATCCTGTCGGCTAGAAAATATCGACTAAAATGTGCATATGGATCAAAACCATTCGCTTATGGGCAAATAGCAGGCGCATATAGTAGTTTGGCTCGCATGTGAAGAGGAGTGGCTCACATAGGGTAAATAGCATGCATCTAGGGCTAAAATGGTCGCAAATGGTTATTTAGCTTGCTTATGGTATAAAACTAGGCGCATATAGAATGTAGCTTGCTTTTAGGACAAACATGAGTGCATGTAGAATATAATGCGCATATGAAGCAAATATAAGCACATGCGGAAGTTTAGCTCGCTTATAGTTAAACAGTAAGCGCATATGCAAAAGAGCTCGTATATGGGTAGAATAGAAGCACATGCAATAAACAGAGTTGCTATTAGGCAGAAAATAAGGGCATATGGTAAAATGAACCGCTTATGGTAGATGTAAACTAGGATAGGAAGAAAGAAGTAGATTGTGATAAGAATAATGTAGCGGAAGGGACTGATAATGAGATTGGATGATGCAGGATATACTACAACCATTGGTATCACGAGAGCCACATCCTAGGGACTTGCGGCTAGTTAGATTGCTGGATGCGGAGGAGCAACTAGTGTTGGAGATCCTCGGGTTGGAGCATGTGTCACGATTGGAGCCAGTGCAGGCACATCGGGGACTGATGACAGCGATGGTGGAGTGATGGATGAGCGAGCACAGTTCTTTCTTATTACCAATAGGAGAGGCCACGATCACATTGGAGGATGTGTTCCAGATCTTGAGGATTCTGATTGATGGGGAGCGTGTGGATTATGACCCGGATATAGGTCTAGCTACTTTAAGGAGGTTATTTGGGACACCAGACATTGGAGTGGAGGGCTCAGAGATTCTGATGGCGAGGATGGAGGAGCTATGTGACAGGCTACAGTGGGTAGTTGTGGCGATCATCAGATGGCTAGTGGGCAATAGAAGAGCGAGAGGCTTTCTAGTAGGATGGGGGACAGTGATGAAGGGCATGTTTTCATATGGTATGAGGTATGCATGGGCTGAGTGTGTGTTGGGACAGCTTTACCATTACTTACATGATTGCGCTTATATGTTCGGAGTTAGCATGTCAGCAGGAGTTACAGTGTTGCATGTATGGGCTTATGAGCACATTCTGGTTACTAGACCAGAGGGATGGGTGGTGAGAGCAGTGGAAGAGCCATATGCATGGATGTACAGAGGAGCTTTGACATACTGACAGCAGCGAGGGGTGGTATACTGGTGGAGGAGATTGGATGAGGTGGATAGGTTTGTATGGAGGCCATGGCTAGGATGTGAGTGCTAGGATGAGAAGGATGCAGAGCTTGTCTATGCTAGATAGGCGAGATACATTTTTGGACGCGACATTTATATTATAGAGTGCTATTTGCCAGAGAGAGTTTTGAGGCAGTTTGGGGTGGCACACGCAGTACCAGTTGGTGATGCCATTTTTGGGAGGACGAGATAGGAGGTTTTTGATTGGGTTCTAGAGGTTGTGGTTGACACATCATTGGTAGAGAGATGGATTATAGCCAGTGGCATGGTAGTGGGGATAGGGTCCAGCAGATCCAGGCACATTGCTAGAGTATGATGTATACTAGGCAACAGCTAGACCGACTCGATTGACATGGGTTGGAGAGATTGGAGAGATTGGGATGGAGAGACCGGTTCAGAGGAGACGACAACGGGTTCCACCAGTGCAAGTTGTTGTGCCAGCAGCACCAGGGATACAGATGGAGGGACAGATGCCAGGACAGCCTCCTATACTAGCACAGCCTCAGGCGCAGATTTTAGCAGGTGATGATGTTGGTATTCAGCAGCTACAGAGACGGATTAGAGAGGAGAGAAGATGGAGGCAGTGAGCACAGATGAGGTTGAGGAGGGTGGAGATAGATAGGCATCAGGCAGTGATTAGCTTGTAGCATGCGAGAGCACAGGCACAGACCTATCAGGGTTAGCTATTATTGAGAGCACAGGTGAGAGATGGACAGGATGATGGTGCACTAGCTAGAGTGACTGGAGAGAGAGATGCTGCGAGACAGAGTGAACAGATGATGAGGCTAGAGTGGGATACTACGATACAGCAGGTACAGGCTATGAGAGCAGAGAGGGATGGTCTACGAGATGAGAGAGATAGGGCTATGCAACAGCTACAGGGGATGACCAGTGAGCAAGACAGAGCAGTGGCTGCATTGGGGACCGATGGAGCTACGATGTACTTGGCTACACAGTTGACAGAGGTATAGGCAGAGCTTCAGAGAGTGCAGGGTGAGGATGAGTACTACAGAGGCTTGTATTATGGGGCTGTGCCAGCAGAGCAGATGCAGCCTAGTTTCAGGACCAGGTCAGGGGCTTCAGGTTCACAGAGGTTAGGTGGATCTCGATCAATAGCCTCAGTGATGGGGCCACCGAGAGATGGAGGACTAGGTACAGGACCTAGTGGTGGTGGTGATGGTCAGGGTGAGGGAGCTGCCAGTAGTCACTAGGGCTACCTTGTTTACATTGTATCATGATGAGGCCTAGAGCCGATTTTGTACATTCAGTCTTTCAGGGCTCAGCTTGTATTGTAGACACTTGTATTTTGACACACATGTATATATATATATATATATATATGGCGGTTTTGGTGATCGATATGATGTTGTAATGGTTATTATGTTGATATTATGATGGCTATGCATGTTGTGTGTATATTGTTATGGATTATATATGGATGTTTATGCAAATGTTAATGAATGGAAAATGTGTGTTGATGTGAATATGTAAATGGTAATGATATGGATAGACTTATGCATATAGATAGATGGTAATGAAAGGGTATATGATGGACTTATGTATGTCTAACACACTTGTTTTGCAGGAGTGGGAGTATGGACAAAAGATGATGGAGATGATTGATCTTGGCTGAGTATGATGGAATGAATAGATAGAATGAAAAGAAATGCAGTCCTTATGTTGGATATAGCATATGGATGTTATGCACCAGTGTATAAAAGACCAAGGTGTCGAGATATCCAATGCGCAACTAGCGTGTTACAATCTTGTCTGAACACATGAGGTCAAGATGTTGAGCCAACATGCACAAGATATGAATAACAGCTAGTGTTGGACTTTGACGCTACAAGTAATGGTTTGAGCTTATCTCCACTACACATAGTGATAGCTTGCTGGTTATATGTATGGAGCTAGTCTTAACATAGAATAGTCTCAAATGCATAAGAGACTGTTTAGCTTCTCAAATGCCAGAGATATTGATATGTAAGATGCTAATCTCAACACGTACAAGATACCAATATGCATAGGAAGAGAATAAGATCATCCCGCAAACACGGCATATGAAAGCTATATGACCATGCCCCAGTCCTTACTTCATCGCAACATACCAAGATATAAATAGATCAAGGCAGTCTTGATTAGGCATAGAAAAGGGACAAAAGATAAATCAAAAGATAAAACAAAAGATATTGTCATCACGTTCTCTTGCCAAATTTTGGGTGCTCTTGGATGGATCAAGCTGGCACCTTGTTAAGAGGAAAGCTACATCCTGTTGAAGGCTAAAGTTGTTGATAAACTGCTATAGCAAATGTTGGCTTAAGGCATGTGGACAAATAGCTTCTAGCTTACATCTTGATTGGTTAAAGTGCTTGAGCTTTCAATATACACATGGTTTGCTTCCTGTTTGAGCTAATCAAAGAAGAAGAAGATGAATGATGAATGAAGATGAAGAAGATGGGGTTGATCATCTGTTCTTGAGTACTGGAAAGTTCCTTCGTATTCCAGACTGCCTACATACCATGTGTCCATGGGATCAAAGCATATTTACGATGAAGATGAGACATGATGAATATGTAGTTCTGGGTTTTATTGATGATGTAAGTGATGAAAGATAGAAGAATGTGAGCTGAAAGATTGAAGGATGTTTAGAAGAAAGATGAAAGATGAATGATGAAAGGGGCTATCATCTTAGCCTAAATTAGAGTGCTTCCTTCGCATCTAAGATTGCCTACATACCCTGTATCCATGGGATCAAGGCATCAATGATAGAGTTGGATGTAGTTCTTATTTATGTCGCTAATTGCTTGGATGTTTGAGCTAGCGATGTTTGTTACAGTCATTGGATGAATGTGAATAGATTGCAAAGATATGGGTCCTGGTTGCAAGTTGTTAGGTCACATTTATCATTGGATGAATGCTATGGCTGAAGTTGATAAAGTTTGTTGTGTTGTAAGCTGAGTTGTTTGATGTGTTATGAGCTAGAGATAGCGGTATCCACTTCCAAATAAGACTCAACAAATGCCCCCAGTGCAGGATGAGATTTATTATACAGAAGCGACAATGCGGAGAGCATGTGGTCAAGATGCTAAGGTGCCAAAAGATATAGGTATCATGACAATGTCTCAAGTATGATAGCTAGCATTAGCAAAGACAAAGGTGAAAGGCTATGTATGGCATTGCTATGTGGATTGTGATTATGGACTATACAAGATGAAATGGGGAAATATGATCAAACGAACCAAGTAGATGAGGGAAGCTGGTCACTACACATAGTGCCTGTTTGCCAGGTTTTCACTATGGTACTTATCCAAGGTGCCTGTTTACCAGGTTTTCACCAGAGGACGAATTATTTATCTTATGTTTTTTTTTTTTTAAGGGATAGCTAAGATTCATGGATAAAACTTCTTGAGATGAACGCTGTTGACTGGTTCATCTAAGGGAATGCCTTCAGGTGTTGAAAGAGTGTATGCACTTGATCCATAGACTGCTGTGATAATGAAAGGACTAAGCCAATTTGGTTCAAACTTGCCCTATTTCTCTCAATGTTGTTGATTCCTTTGGCTTTCTTTAAGGGCAAGGTCACCAACTTGAAATCTGCATTCTCTGATCTTTTTGTTGTAGCTGCAGCGTAGCCAGTTTTGGTAGACTTGAAGATGGTTCAATGCTGTAAGATGGCGTTCATCTAATAGCTCAAGATCATGGAGTCTGGATACTCGATATTCTTCATCTGAGATAGTATGTTACAGGGATATGCGCAAAGAGGGGATCTCAACCTCGATAGGTTAGCTTCAGTGCCATAGACGAGAGCATAAGGTGTGGCTCTAGTGGGAGTTCTGATGCTCGTTCTATATGCCCACAATGCAGGATGGAGTTGTAGATGCCAATCCCGATCGGCTTCATTAACAGTCTTTTTAAGGATCTTGATGATTGTTTTATTAGAAGCTTCAGCTTGACCATTGCTCTGAGGATAGTAAGGTGTAGAGAATCTATGTTGAATATGAAACTTGTTACAAAGATCTCTAACCTCTTGGTTCTTGAAAGGGCGACCATTGTTTGTGACAATAGCTTGAGGAACTTCATAACAGAAGATAATATAATGTAGAATGAATTTAGATATTTGTTTACCTGTGATATAGGTCATTGGTATGGCTTCTACCCACTTTGTGAAATATTCAATGGCGGTAATAATAAACTTATGACCGTTGGATGAAGTAGGATGGATTTTACCTACGAGATCAAGTCCCCATTGGGAAAAAGGCCATGGAGTGACAATAGGCTGAAGCTCATGTGTTGGTGCATGTATTAGATCTCCATGTTTCTGACATTGTAGACATCTCCTTGCAAATTATTGTGCATCTTTTTCCATAGTTGGCCAATAGTATCCTACTCGTAGAAGTTTCTTAACAAGGCCAGGGCCAGCGGAATGCGAGCCACAGACACCTTCATGTACTTCATGTAAGGCCACTTTCGCTTCCTCAGAATCGAGACATCTAAGAAGGATACCAGCGAGACTCTGGCAATAAAGGGTGTCTCCTAAGATAGTGTAACGAGAGGCTTGACGGATAAAGGTTTTGCATTGGGTGTTGGATAGTTGAAATGGAAAGGTTTGATTACGGAGATACTGATATATATCCTTGTACCACGACGAGTTGGGACCAACAATTTCACATATAAGCTCAGATTGTGGAACTTCAAATGCTGGAATCAAAAGCTGTTCGACCAAGAATTCACATTTATGGGTGTTAGATGGCATTTCTAGAAGAGACCCAATCATAGCCATGGCATCTGCTGCTTTGTTTTGTAATCTGGGGAGTTGCTCGAAAGTAATATTGTCAACCATTAGCTTGTATAGAAGAAGCTTTTCATCTTTTGTTTGATATTCATTTAGAACCTGTTTGATAACCAGTTGAGAATCACCAAAAACTTGTAACTGTTTGATAGCCCATTGTACTGCCATGCACAAGCCTGTGATTAAAGCTTCATACTCTGCTATGTTATTGGTACATGGGAATGCTATTCTGTATGATTTAGGTATACAATCTCCTTAAGGGGTAACAAACAAGATACCTGCTCCAGACCCATGTTGTGTGTATGATCCATCAAAATATAGCTGCCATCGTGCTGGAGAAGTTAAGATAAACAATCCTTCATTAGGGAATTCTGGATATATTGGCTGAATGTCTGTGATGGGTGCTGCAGCTAAATTGATCAACAATAACTTGTCCTTTGATAGCTTTGCGGTTCACATATTGTATGTCAAATTCACTTAAGATCATAACCCATTTTGCAAACCTCCCTATGAGAATTGCTTTAGAAAGAAGATATTTGAGGGGATCCACATTAGAGATGAGCTTTGTTGTTTGGTTCAACATATAGTGTCGTAGCTTTTGGGAAGAAAACACTAATGCTAAGAAGGCTTTTTCCATGAATGAGTAATTGAGTTCATATCCCACAAGGGTCTTGCTAATGTAGTAAATGGCTTGTTCTTTTTCTGAATCATCATGTTGAGCTAGAAGGGCACCCAATGCTACAGTTGTTGATGATATATAGAGCAATAATAGACGATCAAGTATAGGAGGTACTAACACAGGAGGTGTTGCCAAGTATTCCTTTATCTTGTCAAAATCCTGTTGACACTTTTCATCCCACTTAAAAGGTTCACCCTTACGAAGAAGATGCTGGAAAGGATGACATTTATCTACTAGTTGTGAGATAAATCTGTGGATAGTGTAGACACCCAAAATTGTCCCAACTTTGTTCATGTCTTGCAACACCTTGTCAAAAACATCACTTAGACATCATGTAGCATTTTGTCCTAAATCCCACTCTTAACCCCACTTATTCCATTAGCCAATTAATTAAATAAATTTTATTTATTTAATTAAAATCCCATTCAATCCCATCCTTATCCTACTTAGCCAATTAATTAAATAAATTTATTTAATTAATTAATTTCACATTCATAATCCCACTTTCCAATTAATTAAATAAATTTTATTTATTTAATTAATTTCCACATCATATCCTAATCCCACTATCCAATTAATTAAATAAATTTTATTTATTTAATTAATATCCAACTCATATCCCAACTAATTCAAATATTTTATTTGAATTAAGTTCTCATCATAAGCCGACTTTCCAATTAATTAAATAAATTTTATTTATTTAATTAAGCCAACATGTGTGCCTCTTTCATTTAAAAAAGATAAGTGGTACTACAGCCTTTTATTTAATATCTTTTATATGTAGTACTTTTTATGTACACAAGCATACATGAGCCCTATTCTCCTTGACACTTGTCAAATGACTACAACTCCCTTGAAGAGTGGGATAACCTAATCAATCCTAGCCATCCACATCAATCAATTAGCTTTTTAATCTCAACCATTCATTTGAACCAAGCCTTTCCTATAAATCAAACCCTTCACAAGCCATTAGCATGCATTGAGCTTCAAGTAACATTATTCTGCCAAATTATCATTAGAATGCATGGAGCTTCAAGTAATATTATGCTGTTGAAATATCATTAGAGCCTTTGCATCCTTCAACTATCATCCTCATATCATCTTTATCTTAATGTTATGCTGCAGAAGTAAGCACTCAACATTCTTCCAACAATAATCCTTCAAAATCTTGCATGCTCATGCGAGGTGGAGAAGAGCAATGGAGATAAATCAAGTTTGACATGGAGATTGGTTTGCATTTACATTTGTTATTTTGATTTTCATGTTGTCTTGTGCTTCATTGTGCATTGCTAGGGTTTTATCATTGTTGATTCTTCATCTATCCTATTTGCAATTTTACCCTAACATACATTTTGGCACGCCCGGTGGGACTCACTTCGTTTGATCTTTTTTGCAGGTTTTTGTAGTAAAAATTTGCATTCATATAACCCCCATTGTTGAGTTTTGCAGGTTTAATTAACTTTTTGTTGCAGATCTGCTACTTTTTGGACAAAACCCTAGGTTTTAAAGATTTCATCATATCTTCCAAACGGCTGCGAATTTTTCTACAAGATTTTAGCACAAGTTTTTCCATGATATAAGAAAGCTACAGCAGAAAAATTTTGGGTTTATCGTGATTTTTGCGGGATTTATCACGTTTTTATGTTTTTTCATAAAATCGCAATTTTGGGCGCAAATCAGCGAATTTTTCAGAAATTTTTACATTTTTGGAAATCTCTTGAAATTCTAATGAGGGTCTATGTTTTGCAGATTTAATTTGGAGGTCGTTTACTATGCGAAAAAATCAGATCTTTGCCGACTGTACCGTTTTCATAAATCCGCATTCCTGGGCACAAATCAGGGAATTTTTCTGATTTCTTTACATTTTCGGAAAGCTCTCTGAAAATTAATGGGGGTCTCTTCTTTGCTTTTTTAATTTTTGAACCAAAAATCTATCGAAATAATCAAATCTAATTCGGCTATGCATCTAAAATTACAATTTTTCTTGCCTGATGAGCCTATTTTTATGCCTGCATTATAATATTATTTTTTTTTTTATGTTGTAGGTGATCATAAGGAGCTGGAGCAACATTGACATCAACATCTACAACAATTTGGATAGTGAAATAATCAGGTGCACTCATTCTAATCTTTCATCTCTTTCATCTTCTAATCATTGTTTGCAAACACATTTAGATTTTGGGCATAAAATGAACAATTGTTTGCAAATTCACATCAAAAAATTGGGATAAAATGAACAAGTGTCTTTCATCACATTTGGATTTGGGCTTTAAAACAAACAAGTGCTTGCATTGTCTTCCACACATTGAATCTCTAAGGTTAATGAACCCCATGCGAGTGTGACCAAGTAAATGTGTATGCTCTCTCCTCGCGTCCCAATACGAACTTGGAGATCAAAAACATTTACTTGTGTTGCTTTTGTTTAGCCTTAGAGAGGCCTGCCTTGGTATCCACCTCAAGGGAACGACCTCAAGCGGTACTTTCATCCGGTCCGCTATAAAAATTAGAGGATAAGGCGAAAGCCAAGTCTAACCGGTATTAGCGCTCACCATACAGTGCTAACTCGAAAGGAGGTGTACCTTTGTGTATATTAAAACTCCTAGTAGGGTTAGTTAAAGTCTTAAGTGGCTTGCTGGATGCTCGTGGGGTGCCGGTCCCCCGGATTTTCACTAGAACCTCCTTGTGATAGTGGCCTTGCCTTAACTAGGACTTGTTGAAGTGTCTTCACGTGCCTGCTTAACCATCATCACATTCTTTCAAATTAACAACTTGCTTATGTGTCTTGCGTGAGTGATTTATGTGTGTATATGCATAATCATTTGTTTGAATATTGCCACATCAAGCTATAAACACCCAAACACATAAAGACAAGTCATCCTACACATTTTTCCAATAACATTCAAACCCAATCACTTTCATCCCAAACATAGCCAAGTCATCCAAACAAGCCATATCATCATCCAAATCCCTAAACAAGCACTTGCTAAAAAGACTTAAGACAAACACTTGGTGACAACATGTCTACACTAGAGGACCTAGAAATCAAATTCCAAAGATTCCTCCAAAATCTTTATCAAGGATCACAACCCCTAAACCAAGACGCCATTGAAATATTACAATTCTTCATCCAAAAATCTCAACCCCACGTAAGCCAATCACCTCAACTGCAACACTTCATAGCCCAAGTTCAACACCTTTTAGCCACTAGTCAAGCTCGACAAGCACAACAATCCTTAGCCATTCACTACCAACCTAATCCACCTCATAGCCACATGTCATATCCATCCACTTCCTATCAACCTAATCCACCTCATAGCCACATGTCATATCCATCCACTTCCTATCAACTTAATCCATCTATCCACCAAGTCAATGCCACATCAACCTATGAATGTCCACCTCAAGCTTATCCAATCCCTCATACCACCATTCCAATGCACTACCAAGCCCATCCACAAGGCAATCAAGTGATATCACAAGCACCACATGCAAGTCCAAGTAGTCCCTTGTACATAAATCAAACAAGCCCAAGTTATCCTATGCAAGACTTAATTACTTTTGATAAGGGAGATACCAATCTAGAGTGGCCTCCACCATCATCCAATCACATGCCAACACATGGGCCAACTAGTCCTATCCCAACATCACCATGTGATCCTACTCCTAGTCCATTGGTCCATCTACCTTCCAAACCACCAAGCCCTCCATTACCTTCATCACCATGTCATTCTAATCCTTCACCAAAGGATATGGCTGAGAGAGTTTTACAAAGGATGCTTGAAGCAAAACTCATTGAACTTCCCCCCATCAAACCATGTGAAGAAAGTCCATATGATGAACATGATTATTGTGCATACCATAGGACCAAAGGCCATAATACAAATACATGCCCAATATTTGTTCCAATTGTTTACAAGGTGTACCTACCTATAATGGGAAATCATGCCACATCATCCCAATCCCATGTGTCACCCTCATCTAGTCCAAATCCTAATCCACCCAATCCAATTAGCCCTCAACCTAATCCTAATCATAAGCCTACAACATCATTTGCTATTATTGCTCATCCATTATATTTCCCATCCACTCATACCCTTGCGAAGGATGTGATCCATTGGCTACTAGCTAGGAATAAACTATCTCCATGTCAAAAACCCATTCATGAGCCTACTAAAGATCTTCCAAAGGTCATGTCCAATCATATAATCCCATCATGTGGTCCACCTATCCTTGAGCCTATCCAAGAGCCTTCCATTAACATTCTTAGCCCTTCAAGCCCATCATGTGACCTACAATCCATCAAGCCTATTCAAGAGTCTCCTATCATTAATCCAAGTCAAGAGTCATCATGTTCTCATGTTGTTGACCAAAAGCCTATCCAAGAACCTTCCACTTTCATCCAAAGTCAAGAGGTATGTCAAAGGTTTAATCCTAAGCATGTGGAAACATTAATCCCTAGTCCAACTCAAGATCAAAACACTTTCATGCAACGCATCCATAACATTTACCTTCTTTATGATCAAAATGATACCTATGAAGAAGCTATCCATGAGCACCTTGATCCCATCCATAATCCTATATCCATCCATGAGCAAGATATCCACATTGCTCCTAGCCATCCTCCATCTAGCCCTATCCATAATAAGCAAACATCCACTTGTCATGATGAGACACTTGTCCCCCAAGTAAGCATAGAAGATCAAACAAATAACTTGGATCTACATGAACACAATGCTAATCAAGATCCTAATGATCATCCTTCCACATCCACCATCGATTCCACTTCAAATCCACCATCATGTCCACTTGGTCTTACCAGCTTCCTCCATGAATGTTCTTCCTTACAACAACAAAGACCTTTATCTACTTCATCTTCTCCATCCAATAATGAGCTCAAGTCTAATGTTCAAAACACACCTAGTCCCATAGTCCATCGCATGCTCCGAAACATGAACTACAAAGGCAAAGGTCTAGGCCTTTATGAACAAGGTATTTTGGAGCCGAACCATGTCAAGATCCCTCCAAGCTCATATGGCCTTGGATACACACCCCAAGGTAAACAAGGCAAAGATGTTTGTAATCCCTTCCGGCATCCTAAACCTACCACTTTCCATCACAAACCTCATCATCTACACAAAACATATGTTGCCATTCCATCTCCATCATCCTATAAATGTCAAAAGAATGTGACCATACACCTTCCACCATCCACTTTGCCTCCACTTTTACCAACTCCAAATATCCCTCCATCCACCTTGCCACCGCTGCTTCCAACACCTAACATACCTATTGTTCATAAGTATCCTTTCATCCCTAATCCTGGCCAACAAAAGCACACATTGTTTAAGCATAAAGCTTCCAATCATTCCATCCACTCCATCCATCCCATGGGATTCCAAAATAAACATTTGGATGTCTCTACTTATAAAGCCAAAAATCCAACTAAAACTCCTAAGGACCCTCATGCCTTAGGCCATCAATGTGAAAAGTCTCTAAATCATCCATCTTCTAAGCAAAGTACATTCACAAAGCTATCCAAGCCCATACCTCCACATGCAAAGCCTAAAAGCAAAATGGTTTGGGTTCCTAAGCAAATAGCTAGCAAGTCAAATGAGGCATCCTCCTCCACATCTCAAGAATCCCAATCACCTACCTCCATCCAAAAACCTATTTCCATCCAAAACTTCCATTCCTTTCAAAAATCCCACAAGCAAAGCAAAAGCACTAAAAATACTAAATCTATGTGGGTTCCTAAATCACTTAGTCAACCATCCCCTAAGCAAACGTCTCCATTGCTTCCTACACCACCATCCAATCAAAAGCTTCAATGTTTATCATGGTGTGTGCAACCATTGGTCATGGTTCCCTTCCATTCCAAAACATTCCCACATGCCTCCATCTCCCCATCCTTCATCCATTATCCTACAAATCTTCCCCATCACCTTCCTATGGTCCATGCTTTTGCATAAGCCTTTTATCCATCCATCCATGTATGAACCTTTCATAATCCATTTCATCATCCACTATCTACCTAATCCATCTCTCATCCACGCAATCCCTTATCAACATCTATGAGCATAATGACATGGTCCATGCGAAGACATCATCAATCTCTAATGGGACTACCAACATCCATTGAACTAGCCACTTGAGTCCCTCCTATCCATTACCATGGTGAAAACTTGGCAAACAAGCGCCATGTGTAATTGTCAACCCATCTAAAAGCAAAAAAAAAAAAAGCAAAAAAAAAAAAAGTAAAGAGAAATCCCTTCGTCCAATGGTGAAAACTTGGCAAACAGGCACCTTGGATAAGTACCATGATGAAAACCTGGCAAACAGGCGTCATGTGTAGGTTGATCTTCTGTCACTTACACTTGGGGGCACATTGTCTCATCCAACCTATCCACATCCAAACTATCTATCCCATTTTATCATTTTCCATCCTATCATGTCATACCATTAACATACCATCCTACCATCCTTAGCCATTACATAAACATGCCTATCCTATTGAACCCATTTATCCATCATTCCATCTTTTGATTTTGATGAAGATATAGGGGCAAAAATGTTGAAACATGTTTGGATATTTCTTGACATACCTTCTTTCCAAACCAAGTCATATCCATTGACCATCTATCCATCCCATTCAAACCAATCTATCATGTCATCCCTTGGTCATGAACTTTTTCATGTAAAAATCCTAAGCATCACCACCTAGAATGGGGCAAGTTATTCTTCCTATGCAACATAGCCTCTGAAGATCACATTGTAGATCCTTTATGATCCATCCACTATGGCGTATCCTTATCACGAGCTTTCCATCTTATAGCTTATCCCCATCCATTTATCATGAGCTTTCCACTATAGCCTACCTATCCATTTATCATGAGGCATGCATACATACCTTATACGGCCATCTATCATGAGCCTTTCATCCCATTTCCTATGAGCCCATCCTTTTATCCATCCATCCTACATCCATCCTTGCACCTAGACTTGGTTTTCTCCCTTGTCATTGGTATCAAGCACAAATGCTACCCAAATTGTAAATCCATTGATGTTCCAAAACATTCAAAAAAACAAAAAAATCAAAACATCCCAAAAATCCAAAAAAATCAAAATATGTCAAAAATTCTAAAAAAATCAACTATCCAACGAAAAATCCAAGCAATAAAACCAATCATCATCAATCTAAAACAATCCACTTCAACATTCAAATCAAAATCAAATCATCATCATCATCAATTATTCCTATCAATAACATTCATTCATCCATTTCAATCAATCACCTCTTCCAATCATATCAATCCAATCAATCTAAGCAATGATCTTAAATCCAAGTCATACTAATCCGTATCAAGCAAGCCAATCAATCAAGGAACATTATCTAATCAAATCAACAAGTTTTGATCCTAATCTTGTCATGAGCCCAATCAATCATCATCAATGGGATATAGCATTCCCACATCCTTGTGTTGATCTAGGGATATAGCTTTCCCCACAATGACAACACAATTATCAAAACAAACACACAATCAATTATTGGTTTATGACTTGACAAGGGCAACACCTTGTTTGTTTTACATCCTTTGAGCATACTGAGAACACTTGCTTATGCTTAGATTGAGTGGACACTCTTATCATCACACCATCACTATCATCATTCTAAACAAATCCAATCATCAAAACAATCAACCCAGCAATAGCAACCATCACAACCAAAGCACATCAAGCCAACCATCAAAACAAATCCTATCAATCATCAACATTAACACTAAAGCAAATCAACTCAAGCACATCAATCTAGCCATCAAAACAAATCCAATCACTTCAGCAAGTCAAAAGAAGCTCAATCCACCACAAATCATCCATCCTTCATCAAATCAATCTAATCAACATTTCATCATCTTCCAACCATTCCAAACAAAGATCCAAATGCAAGCCCATCCCTAATCCATACCAATCATGTTAATTAATCAAGCCAAGTTATCCAATCACAATCAACGGTCTTGATCCTAGCCTTGTTGTAAGCCAAAGCAATCAGCCAATCAGCCAACCAACTCAGCAAACAACCTTGTGTTGATCTAGGGATATAGCTTTCCCCGCAATGACAACACTCTCAACTATCATTAACAAAACAATCAGCAATTAATCATTGGTTTACAGCTTGACAGGGGCAATACCTTGTTTGTTTTTGTATCATTTGTGCATGCTTGCTTGCTTGCTTGTGTGTGTTATTATTTTATCTTGCATTTGCATCATATCGGTATCAATCCAGCTAATATTCATATCTTGTATACAGACAAGGTTGTATTACGCTGGGGCACAAGACACATCGTCACCCTGGTCCTTATACCTTGGTGCATCACGTCTAGTGCTATATCAAACATCATGGTTGCTCACTTTCATTGCAGCATAACGCATCATTCATTTCTTCTATCCATTCCCTTATCTATCTTTCTTAGTCAAACTATTTCTTTTCGAGAGCCTACCCGTGTTTGTCCAACCCGCATATCCTCTCGAGGGGGCATCACCAACCTATTCTTTCCATCATCAGCATCCCTATCAATTATCCATACCTTAACTTCTTTGAAATGATGTTACTCGACATAAATTTTATCATCTCAAACATCATCTCAAAGAGGGGCAAAATGTAGACACCCAAAATTGTCCCAACTTTGTTCATGTCTTGCAACACCTTGTCAAAAACATCACTTAGACATCATGTAGCATTTTGTCCTAAATCCCACTCTTAACCCCACTTATTCCATTAGCCAATTAATTAAATAAATTTTATTTATTTAATTAAAATCCCATTCAATCCCATCCTTATCCTACTTAGCCAATTAATTAAATAAATTTATTTAATTAATTAATTTCACATTCATAATCCCACTTTCCAATTAATTAAATAAATTTTATTTATTTAATTAATTTCCACATCATATCCTAATCCCACTATCCAATTAATTAAATAAATTTTATTTATTTAATTAATATCCAACTCATATCCCAACTAATTCAAATATTTTATTTGAATTAAGTTCTCATCATAAGCCGACTTTCCAATTAATTAAATAAATTTTATTTATTTAATTAAGCCAACATGTGTGCCTCTTTCATTTAAAAAAGATAAGTGGTACTACAGCCTTTTATTTAATATCTTTTATATGTAGTACTTTTTATGTACACAAGCATACATGAGCCCTATTCTCCTTGACACTTGTCAAATGACTACAACTCCCTTGAAGAGTGGGATAACCTAATCAATCCTAGCCATCCACATCAATCAATTAGCTTTTTAATCTCAACCATTCATTTGAACCAAGCCTTTCCTATAAATCAAACCCTTCACAAGCCATTAGCATGCATTGAGCTTCAAGTAACATTATTCTGCCAAATTATTATTAGAATGCATGGAGCTTCAAGTAACATTATGCTGTTGAAATATCATTAGAGCCTTTGCATCCTTCAACTATCATCCTCATATCATCTTTATCTTAATGTTATGCTGCAGAAGTAAGCACTCAACATTCTTCCAACAATAATCCTTCAAAATCTTGCATGCTCATGCGAGGTGGAGAAGAGCAATGGAGATAAATCAAGTTTGACATGGAGATTGGTTTGCATTTACATTTGTTATTTTGATTTTCATGTTGTCTTGTGCTTCATTGTGCATTGCTAGGGTTTTATCATTGTTGATTCTTCATCTATCCTATTTGCAATTTTACCCTAACATACAGATAGATTGTAGCCTACCTTGTAGACTGCAGAGCTATTTGAGATTCGTTGGTGGAGGCATTTCTATGATGGCTTTTACTTTAGCTAGGTCTACTTCTATCCCTTGTCGAGACACAATATATCCCAACAGATTTCCTGATGTTACACCAAATACACACTTCTTTGGATTTAGCCCGACTTGTTATTTTTCTAATCGATCAAAGATTTGTGCTAATACTTGTAGATGTCCTTCTCTTGTCTTAGATTTTCCTAGGATTTCATCAACATAGTCTTCCATGATAGTATGAAAAAGGTCGTGAAAAATAACAGTCATGGATCGTTGATAGGTAGCTCCAGCGTTCTTGAGACCAAAAGGCATTACAACCTAGCAATAGGTGCCCCATGGACAAATAAAAGATGTTTTATCTTGATCTTCCTCTGCTATTCTAATTTGATTATATCCTAAAAATCCATCCATCAAAGATAGCATTTCATGTCCTGCTGTAAGATCTACAATGTTGTCTATGCTTGGTAGTGGAAAGTCATCCTTAGGACATGCTTTGTTAAGATCTCTAAAGTTTGTGCAGCAATGAACGAGTCCATCTGGTTTTGCTACAGGTACCAAATTTGAAACCCAATCTGGATAATCAATAGGCCTTATGAATTTTGCTTCTAACAGTTTCTAAATTTCTGCTTTGACCACTAAAGCTACTTGTGGATGCATTTTGTGCAATTTTTGTTTGACAGGATTTGCATCAGGAGATACTGCTAAATGATGTACCACAAGTGATGGATCTCGACCTGGCATGTCTGCATAGGTCCATGCAAAATTTATAGTTCTTCTCATAAAAAATGCTATGAAGTCTCTTCTTTCTTGCTCTAATAATGATGCTGCCAAAAAAGTGATCTTTGGATTCTGCTCTGTTCCCAAATTCATGTCTTGTGATTTTTCAACTAGCACAGTTGATTTCTCATGGTAATCAGTGGCAACAGGAAGATCAAATCCCCCATCCTCAGGTGCCTCAGAGAGGTTTTCACCTTCAGATATGTCCTTTATTTTTACTTTTTCACGGTCAAGAGGTGCCTTTCAGTTTTCACCTAGTGACCTATTTTGTTGAATTTTGTTTATTTCACTTTTGCGACTAAAGGATTTGATACTTCCGCCAAAATATGCTAGTTTAGGTAGATCCACCATGAAACCTGCTTTATGATCACCCAATGGAATACCTTGTCATAAACCCATGAATTCTGCAATGGCTTCGTCATTTTCAAATATATCTAATATTAGTGCCACCTGTTGGTCCCAATCGATGAGGTCAAGATATACGAGTGAAAGACTAAGGGAGGAATTGTGATGGCTCGAGGAGGCTATGGAAAACATGAAGATGGAATGTTCTTGAAAAAGATCGGTGATATGAAGGGAGGAGTCATCGATAGTATCCGAATTAGAAGTCTCTTTGGCTGAAGAAGGTCCAGCATCGATATCAGAAATGCAGTTAATATCTTTGGGTCGTGGTACCTCTGGCTGATAAACAAGGCCTCCTTTATAGCCCATGTTCTTTATGATACGAAACCCATTGTTGTATCACTCTACTTCAAGTTGGACTTGGTCATTTTCATCAAAGAATATCCAAGAGTTTATATCATCAATGTCTTCATCATCCAAGAGTCCACCTTTAATGAATACTGTAGGGGGAGCTTTGATGATAGCGGAGGATGAAGTTGGCTTGGACGTAGAAGGCTTACTGTGGGATTTAGGAGATAATGGAAGGGTGCCAACACAACAGGATTCTTGCAATTTGTATTCACCAGGGCCATGTTCGGTATATTTGATACGGAGGTTGGAGGTGGCATTGCTAGATGAAGGCTTGAGGAGATCGGATGAGTCTATATAAGATGAAGACGGATATGCCTCGGTGTTGATAGGAATGCGGTTTAGACTTTGATATTTGGCTTGAAAGGCATGACAAAATTCAAATGTATTGGGATCAGCTTGAATAGTAACCTCAACATCGTTATGTGGAAATTTAAGGCATTGATGGTATGTAGAAGGAACTACTTTAAGGGCATGTATCCATGGGCAACCAAGAATGATGTTATAAGGAAGATCAATATCAAGGACTTGACAACAGGTTTCTATAGTAACTAGCCCAACTTGGATAGGCAATAGGATAATCCCTTCAGTATCTCTTTCAACATCATCATACGCTCTTATAGTAATAACCTTGGAGGCGTCAACATCTTTCTTAGAATATCCCAATTGTTTTAAAAGCTTCAAAGAGCATATCTTAAGACCAGCTCCCCCATCTATCAAAATTCATTTAATGCGGTGTTGTTTAACAAACACTTCAATATGGAGGGCTTTATTGTGTGAAGGATGGATGGAAGGCTGAAGATCTTTGTCGGAAAATGTTAAGTGACAAGGAGCTACAATGCTAGTGACCATAGATTGGAATTGTATGATATCAATGTCATTAGGCACCGAAGACTCTTGTAAGCCTTTGTCAAGGATAGCTTTATGAGCTGGGATACACGAAGCAACTCAAGAATGGATGTTTGCGCAGGTGTTTTGCCAAGGTGATCCAAGAGGTTATAGTTAGAGAGAAATCGAGGAGGATGAGCAGGTGCTCCTTGAATGGTAACTCAACCTCTTCATGTGGTTACAGCACAATCAGGTGCTCTTCCTTGGATGGTAATGGTAGAAATGTGGGCATGATCAATGCGCCCAATGGTAGACGATTCATAGGTATATTGAATAGCATTTCCAACATGAAGGTTATTTGTCTGATCATGAGATGGAAGTGGATTCTTGAAAGTCTCTAGATCATAGTTCGATGTTGATTGTTGTGTAGGCTGAGTTGGTGAAGGTGTGACCTTGATTAAACCTTGATCAATGCAGTCTTGGATAACATGTTTTAAGTGCATGCAACCATTTGTTTTGTGTCCTTTAACTCGATGGTAATCACAATACTCATTTTCTTTGTACCAAGGGGCTCTAAAGAGTGGTTCACCATTTGGTGGCGCATCCAGTAAAATAATATCACCTGCTTGGAGAAGCTTTCGAAAAACAATTTCCATAGGTTCCACTAATGGTGTAAATTGTCGGTGTGGATTAGAATTTTGTCATTGTTGCCTTCGTTGAAAAGGTTGTGTTGGTGTAGAAGCTGCTTGAATGTTGATGGGAGCTCTCATAGTTTGAATGTTCTTTGCGTCTACAATACCGTCATTGACAACATTCTTGTTCTTGTTCCAAAAGCGAGACTTATCATTGGAATTTTGAGGAGAGTCTTTGTTATCACGAAAGATTTTGATAGTTCCCTTAGCGATTAAAGCTCGTTCAATGATGATTCCTTTGGAAATGATTTCATCAAAGGTGCTAGCACTTTGCAATTGTAATTGGAATGACAGCTTGTGATGAAGATTTTGAACAAAGATGTCAAGCTATTGTTTCTCAGGTATTTCCCATGATAGTTTGCTAGCCATATTATGCCATCATTGGGTAAAGGAAGAAAAGGCTTCGCCGTTGCGCTATTTATTGTTGACAAGGTCATTCATGTTTACCTCATTCTCAATGTTGAAGGCAAAGTGTGATCGAAACTTGTTTGCTAATTCCAAAAAAGATTTAATTCCCAGAGATAAATGGGAAAACCATTCAAGAGCTTGTCCTGCTAAGCTTTGAGGAAATAATCTCAAAAGATATGTATCGTCATAAGCGACATCAAGGCATGCCACAAAGAATGCTCGAAGATGATCTTCTGGATTTCCTTTCCCTTTGTACTTATCAAATTGTGGGATTTCGAAATGTGGCAGAGAAGGTATCATATTAAGAGACTTGTCAAATCGATAGGCGCATATGTTTTCGAGAGAGAAAGGTTTCTTGCCTTGTCCTACCATTTCATTGATCATTTGTTGAACATCCGTTGAAGATAATTATTGTTGTTGCAAAGGGGATGGAGTATGGTATGAGATATATTGTGGTTGCGGTTGTGGGATATATGGAGTTATGACCATTTGTTGCAGTTGTGTACCCACAATGTATGTCAAAGGATTGGTATGTGACACATATGCATTGGAGGATTGCTGTCCTTGAGACACAAGCGACAGTTTGGTGTGCATCACATGGGAAGTGGATGACGGATTGACAGTAGTGAATAGTTGGGAAGTTGGGATTGAATTCATGACATGGTAAGTGATGGCAGGATTGGTAGATACGACAAAAGGATGAACATTTGGATTTGTATTTTGGACAACATGAGGATTGGTATGTGTCATGTGTTGGGTGATAATAGGCAAGCCTTGGGTAGCATAAGAAGGATTGATGGTGTATGAAGGATTGAAAGAGTACGACAGCATAGATGTAAGTTGATCAACATAAGTGATCTTATTGTTTGGATTGGCTTGAGAAATGGGGGGATCACTCATCTCAATGAGACTAATGTTGGGATTATGTGATAGTATAGAGGGATTGGCGGTTGGTATATGGGATATTTTATTCATATGAGATATAGTAGATTGCAATGGGTGTGAAGTATGGGCAACAGGTGTTGTTGGAGTGATTTGAGAGACTTGCATACTATGAGACATGGGAATAGCTTGTGATGCTTGAACTATTTGCGCTTGAGTTACATGGACAACTTGCGTCACTTGAGGCATGGAAACGGTCATGGTAGGAGGAGAGATATGTTGAGGAACATGGAAAGGTGGAATGTTGAGATTTTTTGACATGAGAGGGAGCACATTGGTTGGTACTATCAATGATTCTAAAGAATGCTCTGATCATGGTAGATCAAATGAGGCAACAATAGGCAATGAGGATGAGGCTTGTGATATGATAGGGGATGATGTGACTATAGTAGATGGTCCCTTCGCAACAACAGCAGTAGTGTTAGGATCTTACTCTCTAATAGCGGATATGTCAAATTCTTTAGGTAGTTTAGCACCCATGCAAGCAAGTTACAGAAAGTAATGATTAGGCTCAGATATAATAAGTTTCCTAACTTGGTCCCATACATGGGTATCTTGAAATTCTGACGAATTGTCTTGAGATTGTTCTTCAAAAGTTTCTAAGGGTGTTGGAGGTTGCACTTGTTGTGAAGATGATTCGCCAATGGTGTATCCTTGAGGTATAAACATATGAGGAGGCATACTAGTTGTGAATTGAGTAGCATCCTTAAGGGGCATTGATTTGAATTGTTGCATCTCAGCTTGCAATTTGGTTTCCATTTTAGCTCTTAATTTGGCTTCTATTTCAGCTCTAGATTGGCTCCTGGTTTGAGGCATGATGTTGATGATGAAGTTGAGCTTGTCAAAGTTTTTGAGACCCAAAAGATGATAGTTGGTTGGTTGGTTGATTGGTTGCTGTTTTGGTTTGCTAGTCTTGCTAATTCACTTGGTTGGTTTGTTTTGGCTGAGTTGTTGTTGGTTTTCCCTAGAGGATAGCTCAAACACTCAAGGGAAAGATTGTTTGTTGTTGATGTTTGTTGAAGCTAAAGCTAAAGGATGATGTTTTCTGATTGAAATGATTGGGTTGATGTCTGATTTGCTGGTTGGGGTCTCAAAAGGATGAAAAGCTCATGGTTTGTGATTGATTGATAAGCTCAAAAATAGGAGACAAAGTCTAGGGATTTGCTGTTGATCAAAGAGAGGTCTGAAAGCTGATGCTAAAGCTTAAGTAGGCTGGATCTGTGGCCAATTCAGCTGAGGCACTAAGATTTGTAGGTATTTTAGCTACAGGCGACTGATGATAGCTCAAATGCGATTCAGAGGATACCAAAGGTGATTAATGATAGCTCAAATGTGATCTGGTTTAGATTCAGACAATAAATCATAATGTTAACCAGAAGCGATTGCTTGGCCAAAGGCGATGACTGTTGGCTAGTAAGTGATTTTTTGTTGATTAAAAGTGACTCAGATTTCCCTAAAGGCGATAGTCTGTTGTTCAAAGGTGATCTTGTTCAGATAGTAGGCGACTAAATGTTGTTTAAAGGTGATTTTGTTCAGGCAATATGCGATCAGCTGTTGTTTAAAAGTGACTCAGTTCAGGCTAAAAGCAATAAGCTATTGTTTAAAAGTGACTTAGTTCAGGCTAAAAGTGGCTATTTGCAGTTTAAAAGTGATTTCTGCTATCTGTGCAGGGAGTTTAGGTTGAAAAGTGACTGTGTCTATCAAAAGGATGTCTGATTTGTAGTTTTTCAGCAAGAAAATAGTGATTACAGTCACTCACACTCACAACAAGCACAAACTGATACAACCTAGGCTAGGAAAGGACTGTATCCATTGAATCCCCTGGCCATGCTTATTCAAAGCGGATAGCTTTAGGATCTTGGTAGCACCGACTCCCCTCCACGACACTCACTTCTCATGCATACCAAGTTCCAGGTTTCCTGTAAGGCTTGTCCCCACACCAAACCTTAGGATTGTCCCTGCTATCTCTACTAAGAACCACGTGAATCAGGGCCACTTCAAAGGTCCCACCTTTTGTATCAACAGATAGAAGGTTTTTGGCTACTACACAAAGTTGCTAATAAGGGCATCCATTTGGGTGGCTATACATGCGGCATCACTACTCTCCATTATGGAGTCTCCCAGCTTGCAAGGGTTATGCCTTGGAGGGTTTTGGGGGAGGTTGGCTGTCGGTATAATGCAACAACACCTGTTGTTTGTGGCTTTCAACACAAAAATTTTTCTTATATAGCAGTTTGGAAGGACTTGTCTTTAGCCCATTACCGCTTGGGTCGTATCCCTTCTCACACTGGGAAGGCAGGCCCTCTAAAGATAATAACAAGTTTTCATACACCCAAGATCCATTTGATAGGCAAGGGGAGAGGATACTTTTGCTATTAAATTTGGGTTACAATCAAGCACATGCAAGCAATCAAAAAAGATAAATCAAGCACGGAGCAAGCAATGATTTATTTTAAGCACCAAGCCTAAGTGTTCCTAATTTAGTGATAAACCACAAGTCTTGGACCGATCAAACCTGCAATAGATATGTCAGTAGTTTGCTAACCTCCTTTTCTTGGGCAAATCGATAAGATGCTGCACAAATACCCAATTAGTAGCCAAGAAAGCAAGCTGGAATTGATACAGATTGAAAACTACAGAGCTTACCAGAGGTGATCTACTGTTTAAAAGAAGCGATCTGTGTTTTGCCACAGGCAAAACCCTACAGATTAAATGCGACTACAAAATGCACCAGATGCGACACCTGTAGACTTATAAGTGACGCAGAAAATCCTAAAGCGATCAATTGCAGCCCGTAAGCGATCCTTATCTACAAAATGACAGATGCGACAGAAAACCCTATTCTGCTAAAGGCGATCACTGTCAAACCTAAAGCGATTCCATTATTTCAAAAGTGGCTACTGTCAGTTTAAAAGTGATGCAGATTAATTTAAAAGTGATTACTATTTTAACAAAAGCGATGTAAATAGATGCAAAGGCGATCACTATTAGGTCATAAGCGAGAAATACAGTTCAAAAGTAACTGCTGACAGAATAAAAATCTAAGGATACATAGGTGAGTTCTATTGCAACGAAAGCGATGCTTACCATACTATCGGTGTAAAAGTGATCCAGAAAGTAATATAGGCGGCCAATCCTAGTGCAGAGGCGACATAGAGATGCAGAAAGTGGCGTACTTTCACTTAGAAGTGACTGGAATTTTCTGTAAGCACCTGAAAAATCTGATCTTCAAAGAAACAACTTCAAAAAATGAAGTTAATCAAGGACGTGAGTCCCACCGGGCGTGCCAGAATGTGATTGGTAAAAAAATTAGGTTTAGAAGATCAGACATAGCCATGAAAACCTAACCCTACCATCATCAAGGAATCTAATTTAAATGAAATCAAAGAGTAATGCAATTCAAGCATAACATCACCTAGACCGTGCGATTCCTTGTTTATGAGATGTGGACTGCTTCTTCAACAATGAATAATTACAAAGCTGAAAGCTGCCATGATAGATGATAAAAGCTCAATTGGATGCTCAAATGCTCAATGTGCTCAAGATGATAATGTAGGCACTATATGAATGCTGGATGTCTCATATGGAATGAGAGGGTGTTTATATAGAACTCAACCAAGATCAATCGACGGTGGAGATTCAGAGGCTATGTGAATGGCTAGGATTGAAAGATACTAAATTTAGGTCCCATTAGTTGTGCATGTGAAGGATATGAATGAAAGTTGTATTACAACACATGATTGACTGGACAAGTGTTGGAATGTGATAAAAGATGAGTGTTTAATTCAAATAAAATATTTGAATTAGTTGGAATATGAGTTGGATATTAATTAAATAAATTAAATTTATTTAATTAATAGGATAGATGAATAGGATGGGATAAGATATGATGTGGAAATTAATTAAATAAATAAAATTTATTTAATTAATTGGCTATGAGTTCGAGGATGGGATTTTAATTAAATAAATAAAATTTATTTAATTAATTGGCTTAATGGATAAATTTTAATAATGTTTTGACTAGGTGTTGTTAAATATGGACAAAGTTTGGGACAAATTTGGGTGTCTACAATAGGTTATCAACATCTTCAGCCTTCAATAGGATACAGCTTTCCTCTTAACAAGGTGCTAGCTTGATCCATCTAAAAGCACCTAAAATTTGGCAAGAGAATGTGATGACAGTATCTTTTGTTTTATCTTTTAATTTATCTTTTGTCCCTTTTCTATGCCTAATCAAGACTGCCTTGATCTATCTATATCTTGGTATGTTGCGATGAAGTAAGGACTGGAGCATGGTCATATTGCTTTCATATGCCGTGTTTGCGGGATGATCTTATTCTCTTCCTATGTGTATTGGTATCTTGTACGTGTTGGGATTAGCATCTTACATATCAATATCTCTAGCATTTGAGAAGCTAAACAGTCTCTTATGCACTTGAGACTATTCTATGTTAAGACTAGCTCCATACATATAACCAGCAAGTTATCACTATGTGTAGTAGAGATAAGCTCAAACTATTGCTTGTAGCGTCAAAGTCCATCTCGAAACACTAGCTTTTATTCATATCTTGTGCATGTTGGTTCCACATCTTGACCTCATGTGTTCAGACAAGATTGTAGCATGCTAGTTGCACATTGGATATCTTGACACCTTGGTCTTCTATACCCTGGTGCATAACATCCATATGCTATATCAAACATAAGGATTGCATTCCTTTTCATTTTAAGCAATTACTTAAAAAGCTACCCATCATCTTATCTATTCGTTCCATCTATTCATCCTATATTGTACTCAACCAAGATCAATCCTTTCCATCATCTTTTGTCCATATTTCTGCTCCTACAAGATAAGGATGTTAGACATACATAAGTCCATCATATATCCTTTCATTACCATCTATCTATATTTATAAGCCTATCCGTATCATTACCATTTATATATTCACATTAACATACATTTTCCATTCATTACCATTTGCATAAACATCCATATATAATCCATAACCATATAAACACGACATGCATAGCCATCATAATATCAACACAATAACCATTACAACATCATATAGATCACCAATCCACCATCATATATAAATACATGTGTGTCAAAATACAAGTGTCTACAATACAAGCTGAGCCCTGAAAGACTGAATGTACAAATCGGCTCTAGGCCTCATCATGATACAATGTAAACAAGGTAGCCCTAGTGACTATTGGCAGCTCCCTCACCTTGACCATCACCACCACCACTAGGTCCTACACCTGATCCTCTATCTCTCAATGGACCCATCACTGAAGCTACTGATTGAGATCCACCTAACCTCCGTGAACCTGAAGCCCCTGACCTGCTCCTGAAGCTAGGCTACCTCTACTCTGCTGGCACAGCCCCATAGTACAAGCCTCTGTAATACTTAGCCTCACCCTACACTCTCCGAAGCTCTGCCTGTACCTGTGTCAATTGTGTGGCCAAGTATATTGTAGCTTCATCAGTCCCCAATGCAGCCACTGCTCTATCTCGCTCATTGGTCATCCCCTGTAGTTGCTGCACAATCCTATCTCTCTCTACTCGTATACCATCTCTCTTAGCTTGCAGATAATCCCTCTCTACTCTCATAGCCTGTACCTGCTGTATTATAGTATCCCACTCTTGCCTCTGTTGATAACTGAGAGGGGGGGTGAATTAGTTATCCTAATTATTTCTTCCTTCTAAACTTTCTTATTAATCAATGCAGCATTAAATCAAACAAACAAACATTACTATTAAATGAAAAACACATGACACAGTATTTTTGACATGGAAACCCTGTTAAGGGAGAAAACCACGAGGTGATTAACCCAAAGATTATTCTCTGTTAGAAGAATAAGGAATTACAAAATGGCACTTGCCAATTAGGGCTCACTGCCCGAGCACACTGCTCACAAAGGAGGCACACTGCCTACAAGGAGACACACTGTCTACAAAAGAATGTTATACAATACTTGAACTGATTGGAAGCATCCACATATGCTGGAGTTCAGTTCCGGTTAGGCTCAGTACACTGATCTGCTGCACTTCATCTTTCCTCTTCTCTTTATTCTGCTTTTCTTTCACATACTGGATCTTTCTTACTGCTTCTGTTCTGCTCTGCTCTTATTCGCATATCACATCACATTTCTACCCTTCTCATAACTAAATCCATCCCATATATATATATCTGCACAAGTGATTTCATTATCTTTCTAGTCGGCACCCAGAACAGTCTATCTTCTCACAAACTCTGTTCTGTCGGCTGAATCCTTGCACATCAAGTAATGCGGATCAAGCATATACTTGTAGATATCATTAATCATGTCGGCCAAACATAATTCTTGCCTTCACAACTTCTAACATCATTAGTAACACATCCAAAAAATAGTCTGATGTTCTGTCAGTCAGTTCTTCCTCTGTTCACACTGTCACTCAGGAATCCGGTACTCAACTATTCATATCTTTTTATTTGTCCATCACCAGAGGCTAAATCCTTGGAATATACCACTCAAGGTAGTCCTCTTGACTTCCTCAGATCCACACTGCACCAAGATACTTCCTCTGAGAGATTTGGACCTGTCTGTCGAACCTTGCCACATGCTCTGTTCTTGTTCACCGGACCACAATAATCTTCACTCTGACTTCCGGTAGAGACACACCATGACTTGCGGATATGTGGGATGACCTTTGTTGCCATCAATGACAACAACCATGAATCCATATAGTGTCTCTTGCCAACAATCTCCCCCTTTGGCATTGATGGCAACACTTAGTAAAAAATGACTAAGTGTTTACACTATGCTCCCCCTTGGCTGATGCTCTGTCTTTATATACATTTTTTGAACCTCCCCCTTAGTTGGATTCCTCATTTTTCACTACTCCTCACTCCCCCTTTGACATCAATGGCAAAGGGTAGGGTCCGTACACCAAAATTTTCAAGAATTTTACTATACTTGGCTGTATATTACATATTCACAAAAACTGAAGAATGTCTGCAAAGGATGTCTTCAATTGGATGAGTTTTGTAGCCCAACTTTGCTTCATGCTATCCAAAATTGAAATGTGACCACTCAACAAAAATGCAAAAGCTTCTGCCCTCTTAAGATCTATCGGATCATTTGTTTGGGTGGTAGTCTTAGCATCACTTATGGCCTCATGCATGGTCTCTAACTTAGGGATAATCATCCTTCTAAGTTCTCCCATCTAGTTAATTATATTCTTCCTTTCCTTTTCAAAGTTCTTTATTGCATTTGTGATTGCAATAGTTTGACATTCTTAATTTACTATGGAGGAAGAGAGAGGATCAAAACCTTGAGACAAACTCAATAGTTTGTTCTATTCCTCTTTTATTTTCTTCTCAATTTCTACTATTGCTTTTGACCAGGAGATACAAAATTTGTAAATGTCACTGCCATCCTTAAGAGCATTTTCTAAGCTCTTTATTCCAATACTCATATTTCTCCTATCATTAGAGATTAATCCTAGTACCTCTGAGAATCTCTTATCCAAAAACTCCTTCCGGACCTTTTCTTTAGCTGATTTTTCTAGAGAATCAAAATGTGTACCAACACTGCTGACTAAGGTTTTGAGATTACTAGAAGAGGAGGCTGTGGGGTCTTTCTAGACCGATGGCATAATCTTTTCAAGCACTCTAGAAGCAGCTTCTATCAACTCACAGTCTTCCATATGAGACTTTAGGAGTTTTTCATTTGCCTTAGCATTTGCAAATGAAGCTATCTTCATTGTCTGTACCGGAGAGAGGGAATCAAAATTGAAAGGAGCTTGTAGAAGCTCCAGTTCATCAATCTCTATTGTTTCTTTGCTCAGAAAATTTTGGACAGTTTGTGTAGTGTCTCTTGCTGGAGACAGACGTTTCTTCTCTTCTGCAGTCTTGGAGCTGTCCTTTGGAGTTTTCTCTCCTTCTACATTCTTACCACTATCAGTTGTGGTTTTCTCTATTATATGTTCAGATACTTGAATGTGGCTTCCTGTAGGATCTTTTGGTCAACCTCATTGTAGTCATCATAGAATTCGGCCATTGGTTGAAGGTTTCCATCCACTGTGACTGATTTGATTACACTCTCTAGAGACAGGGTGGGCTTTTCAACAAATTCCCCTACCATTTCTTCCTTGTCTTGGCCTGTGAAGGGTTTACCAGATCCTTTCTTTTTCTGCTTCTTTATTTTCTTTACCCCCTCATCTGATTCAGTTTCCTCTTCATCTTTCTGACTTGTATAAGCCCTTGTGGCTTTTATTTTAGACCTTTTCTCTCCTTTACCGGATGTCTGACCTTCTGGTTTTGATATTTTTGAGCTTTTGGTTGTGACAGGTGAAGATCCTTTTGATGATCTAGTCTGGGTTGAGGTTTCCACCGGAGTACTTTTCTTGCTTTTCTTTTCTGCCTCTTTCTTCTCTTCCTCAGCCTTTCGCCTCTTTTCCCGGTTGGCATCAAGTGCCTCCTTTGGGATGCCTAGGCCTTGAGCAATATGTTCAACTTCTTTTCTCACCTTCCTCTTTATCTCAGGTTCTTTGAGTTCCACATGGATCTTCACACTCAGTTCCTCAAAGGTTCCAAACCTTTCTGCCTTTGGATCTTTAGGCTGACTTAGCATGTGTTGAATATGCAATTCCACAATCTGTTCATCCACTTCATATCCCATGGGCATGATCCACATAGTTCTTGGTTCTATTGCCTCCATTAGGCACTGATCTGTTTCTACCATAAAGCATACTGTGTCTTTGTACTTCTCAATAAGAGACTGGGGAATTCTTTCTCTTGCTTGCATCATGCTCTGAAAGTTCTTGAAATATCCCCACAGGGCTGTATTTCTTACTTTAGCATCTCCAAGTCCATGCAAATAATCTCTGATTTGGATGGCAACTGGTCTATCATTCTGCCATATCCATCCACTGGATCTGGGAAACTCATTCATGTAATAAAAGAATAGACAAAGGATCAAACTACCATACTTGAAGGAGTTCTTCTTGTCCTTCTTAATCTTCTACAGATTTTCCAAAAGTTGGTTTAGAAGAAGCTCACACAAATCATAGTCTACATTTTCTTTTAGCATTTGATATGCTATGTAAATTGCAGTTCCTGGCACTGAATTTTCCCTATTGGAGTGATAAATCTTGTAACCAATTATTATAGATGCAAATTTGACATCCGGTTCAGTGATGTCTTCAATTGTCATAGCTCTCTTATCAAATTTTGATCCGGTTGCATCACTAACTATCTGATTTTTGATAGACTTGAGGATAGGTATTCCACTGGATGAGTGCAGACCGGTTACAGCCCTAATTGCATCTTTGTTGATCTTAAAAGGCTTGTTCAACCATAGGAGATTGTCATGCACTCTACTCAGTACATACTGGACCCATTCATCTTCTTCAAAACAGGGGAAATGAATGCACTGTGCAAAGTGCTTGTCCCGGATGGCTTTATACTGAGGTTTAATCTCAAAGGAATCATCTATCAATTGTTTATGATAGATATCCATCAATTTTGATTCTCCAAATTCTTCAATATTCGCATGTATGTAAACCCTAATGTCCTCCGTATGCAATACACCATGCAGAACACTAGAGAAGGCTCCTAGGGGATCTATCTCCAAAGATTTGTATGGATGTTTCTTGAATGTGGGGTGAGGTCTATTAGAGATCTTAACTATATTCAGAGTAGCCATTTTTCAAAAGATTTGCAGTGAGATTTTGAAGACGAAAAATACCTTATGCGCCTTTGGTTGCACAGAGTTGGTTTGATTGATTTCTGGATGTAATAACTTCTGTGAGTGATCTTTGATAAACTTGATGAATTTTGTTGCATAGCTCCACTTTTTGTTTCTTCTTGAGTACAGAATGAACAAGTGATTAATGAGAAATCCCTTATATTGCTCTGCAAACCCTAATATCTGATTGCAATAAATGCTCGACCTACATTATTCTGGTTTGCCTTATTAGGATGACTTGAAGAACCGGATCAGTCCTGATCTATGAACATCATGTGGATCTTCCAACCATGAACAAATCAATATGACACATCACAAGGACATCCCAAATACTCTGTCCAATCTGCAGAATAAGACAATGCACTTCCAAATCTCTCCGGACCTTTTTGTAATCCTCTGTCATTCCGGAGCATCTCCCGGAATAGGTTCTACATGACCGATCACAACTTCTTCATATCTTTATGCGGACCTCTGAAATCTTAGCTGGATCATCTCAAGACTCATATCTACAAACCCTTTACTCCGCATTGTGTGCCTAATCCGGCACCACTTGATTGGCTAGGGGAACAGGGTTTTCTTTGTGTCTCCCCCTGAGCTAGAGCTCATTTCTTAATTTCTGGAAGGAATATCAGCACTAGAGTCTAGTATGGATCAAACCTCTACCTTCTCTAAACTTTTCTTCACCCAAATCTTGTTCATCTCATTCCTAACTTCATCCGCATTCATCTTTTGTTTACCCTTGTCTTGATTCTGATTATATACCGGACCTCTTTTGTCCTGATTCTTGCTTCTGTAGACTTTTGCATTATGACCAGACCTATTACAAATTTGGCAAACAACATTTCTTTGCATATTTGACTGATAACCTCTTGATCTACATTGATCAGCCATATGACCTACTCTATTGCATGTAAAGCACTACCATTGAATGATTTGTTCATTTGCATATTTCTGCATTCATGAGACTTATGTCCATACCTTTTACAGTTAAAGCATTGTCTGGAGAAGGATGAATTAGTCTGATTCATTCTCTTTCTGCACTAATTAGCTTTGTGACCAAAGTGATTGCAGCTGTGGCAGTATCCATTGAAGGATGGATATCTTTGAGCATTGGGTTGTCTTATCGGAGGTCTTCTAGGCCTGTTCCTTGGATTTTTTGATCCAAAATTCTTCTGACCGGATCCGAAGCTTTCTCCTTTCTCATATCCCAAACCACACTTGTTATCTACCCTCTTTTGACTTCCAAGAAGAACTTCAAGTTGAGTAGAACTTATCTTGAATTTCTCTTTATTTTCATTTGCTGTTTGAAGATCCCTTTTGAGAGAGACAATTTGATCCTCAAGTTTTTCTTCATTATCTTTAGCATCTTCAAGATCAAATTCAAGATGTCTGATAATCCTATCCATCTGGTGGCAATCTTCTGATTTCTCTTTGAGAGATTGTCTTAGATTGTCTCCAGTTTTTCTTTTCTCTTCAATCTCTTGAGTAAACTTTATAACTCCTGATTCCATTTCATGTCTTACCATAATGACTTCTTTTGATAACTTTTCACATAACTTGGTTTTCTCAGTTAGCTCTTCATTTGTATTACTTTCTTCACTTTGTCTTGCCAATTGCTGGAGCAGCTCCTTTCTCTTTTTCATAGAGAGACTTAATTTGTCTTTTAGTTGTCTCATGAATTCATCAGCCTGTTTGAGTCTTTCCTTTAATTCATTGACTTTAGAGTTTGACTGTTCAAGATCCTCAAGGGCAGTCTTGAGTTGCTCCCTTAAACCATATGCATCCATTTGAACTCCCAGATCTTCCTCAAGCTGTTAGGCTCTATTAGGAGGAACTTAGTTCTGATACCAATTGTTGATAACTGAGAGGGGGGGTGAATCAGTTATCCTAATTATTTCTTCCTTCTGAACTTTCTTATTAATCAATGCAGCATTAAATCAAACAAACAAACATTACTATGAAATGAAAAACACATGACATAGTATTTTTGACGTGGAAAACCTGTTAAGGGAGAAAACCACGAGGTGATTAACCCAAAGATTATTCTCTGTTAGAAGAATAAGGAATTACAAAATGGCACTTGCCAATTAGGGCTCACTACCCGAGCACACTGCTCACAAAGGAGGCAGACTGCATACAAGGAGACACACTGTCTACAAAAGAATGTTATACAATACTTGAATTGATTGGAAGCATCCACATATGCTGGAGTTCAGTTCCGGTTAGGCTCAGTACACTAATTTGCTGCACTTCATCTTTCCTCTTCTCTTTATTCTACTTTTCTTTCACATACCGGATCTTTCTTACTGCTTCTATTCTGCTCTACTCTTATTCGCATATCACATCACATTTCTACCCTTCTCATAACTAAATCCATCCTATATATATATCTGCACAAGTGATTTCATTATCTTTCTAGTCGGCACCCGGAACAGTCTATCTTCTCACAAACTCTGTTCTGTCAGCTGAATCCTTACACATCAAGTAATGCGGATCAAGCATATACTTGTAGATATCATTAATCATGTTGGCCAAACATGATTCATGCCTTCACAACCTTTACCATCATCAGTAACACATCTAGAAAATAGTCTGATGTTCTGTCAGTCAGTTCTTCCTCTGTTCACACTGTCACTCAGGAATCCAGTACTCAACTATTCATATCTTTTTCTTTGTCCATCAGCGGAGGCTAAATCCTTGGAATATACCACTCAAGGTAGTCCTCTTGACTTCCCTAGATCCGTACTGCACCAAGATACTTCCTCTGAGAGATCCGGACCTGTCTGTCAGACCTTGCCACATGCTCTGTTCTTGTTCACCAGACCACAATAATCTTCACTCTGACTTCCGGTAGAGACACACCATGACTTGCGAATATGTGGGATGACCTTTGTTGCCATCAATGACAACAACCATGAATCCATATAGTGTCTCTTGCCAACAACCTCATCATATGCTCACTCTGTCTCGCAACATCTCTCTCTCTAGTCACCATAGCTAGTGCACCATCATCCTGTCCATCTCCCACCTGTGCTCTCAACAGTAGCTGAGCCTGATAGGTCTGTGCCTGTGCTCTTGCATGCTGCAAGCTAATCATTGCCTAATGCCTATCTATCTCCACCCTCCTCAACCTCATTTGTTCTCACTGCTTCCATCTCCTCTCCTCTCTAATCCGTCTCTGCAGCTGTTGAATACCAACATCATCCCCCGCTAAAATCTACCCCTGAGGTTGTGCTAGTATAGGAGGTTGTCTTGGCATCTGCCCCTGCATCTATATCCCTGGCACTGCTGGTACAACAGCTTGCGCTAGTGGAGCTCATCATCATCTCCTCTGAACCGATCTCTCCATCCTAGTCTCTCCAATCTCTCCAACTCGTGTCAACCAAGTCAGTCTAGCTATCACCCAATATACATCATAATCTGGCAATGTGCCTGGATCTGTAGGACCCTGTCCCCACTGCTATACCACTGGCTGTAATCCATCTCTCTCCGCCAATGCTGTGTCAACCACAACCTCTAGACCCCAATCAAAAACCTCCTATCTCGTCCTCCCAAAAATGGCATCACCTACTAGTACTGCCTGTGCTACCCCGAATTGTCTCAAAACTCTCTCTGGAAAATAGTGCTCTATAATATAAATGCCACATCCAAAAATGTATCTCACCTATCTAGCATAGACAAGCTCTGCATCCTCCTCATCCCATCGCTCACACCCTGGCCATGGCCTCCATACAAACCTATCCACCTCATCCAATCTCCTCCTCCAATATACCACCCCTTAGCACTGTCGGTATGTCAAAGCTCCTCTGTACATCCACGCATATGGCTCTCCCACTGCTCTCACCACCCATCCCTCTAGTCTAGTAACTGGAATGTGCTCATAAGACCATACATGCAACACTGTAACTCCTGCTGACATGCTAGCTCCGAACATATAAGTACAATCATGTAAGAAATGATAGAGCTATCCCAATACACACTCAGCCCATGCATACCTCGTACCATATGAGAACATCCCCTCCATAACTGTCCCCTATCCTACCAGAAAGCTTGTCGGTTGCCTATCTCCCACTAGCCATCTGATGATAGCCACTACAACTTGCTGTAATCTATCACATAGCTCCTCCATCCTCGCCATCAGGATCTCTGAGCCCTCTACTCCAATGTCCGGTGTCCCGAATAACCTCCTGAAAGTAGCTGGACCCATATTAGGATCATAATCAACACGGTCCCCATCTATTGGAATCCACAAAATCTAGAACACATCCTCCAATGTGATCGTGGCCTCCCCTGTCAGTAACAAGAAAGAGCTATGCTCACTCATCCATCGCTCCACCATCACCATCATCAGTCCCCGATGTGCCTGCACTGGCTCCAATCATGAAACATGCTCCAATCCTAGGATCTCTAGCACTAGTCGCTCCTCTGCATCCAGCAATCTAACTAACTACAAATCCCTAGGATGTGGCTCCCGTGATAACAAAGGCGGTAGTATATCCTGCATCATTCCATTCATCATTGTTAGTCCATTCTGCTACTTTATTCCTATCAAAATCTGACCATTTATTGTTATCCTAGCTTTTTTCTGCCATAAGTGGTTCATTTTACCATATGTGTCTATTTTCTAATCAACAGCGACTACTTTTACCATATGTGCTTCTATCTTGCCTACATGCGACTTCTTTTGCATATGCGACTACTGCTAAACTATATGCGAACTAAACTTCTTCATGCACTTCTTTTTGCCCTAGATGTGAGCTATCTACCATATGTGACTACTTATATACTATATGCAAGCTCTATTTCTCTACGCGCTCCTTTTTGCCCTAGACGCGAGCTATTTACCATATGCGAGTAGTTACCATTTATATGCAAGCCAAAATTCTATATGGGCCTACTGTTTGACCATAAGCGACTGGTTCTGATCTATATGCACATTTCAGCCTATGTTTTGCTAGCCAACTAGATGCGACCTACTTTTTCCATAAGTGACCAAAACATGCCTAGAAGCAATCGGAATGCCCATAAGCGAGTTGTTTTCCTACATAAGAGACCTGATATCCCTATCCTCAAACCTAGTCGCTTTTGGTGAAGTGTGTGCATTAATGATGCTTCTAGGCTATTAAATTCATGCTTTTAGGAAAAGTTTTGTAACATACCAGTATGCCTAATCCCTCTGGTCGCCCATGTGTCCTCACTCGCTCCGCATGATGATCCCTGCATGGAATAAGCATCCTGACAGCTCTCCAACTCTCGTCACACACTAACTCTTAGGAGCTCTAGATTTCTATAGTTTCTGAGCACAAATGAGCACAAATGAGCCTATTTGCCATTGCAGAACCTACTTATAGCCTTATCCAAGACCTAATTCTTCTATGCCATAGCCTATTCTTCTGCAACACCCTATTTTTTCCCACCCAACCCCCATTTTTTTCGTGTTAGCCTTATTTTTAGCCTTTTCTTCTATCGCGAGCCAACCCAGCCCTTCCTGGTTAGCCTGGATTACCTCTCGAGGGGGCATCACCTACCAGTTACACTAGGGCATAACTTGTTTATTGAACGCATATCATATCTTCTTTGACACAACACTCTATCGAGCATTGTATCAAAGAGGGGCAAAATATAGACACCCAAAATTGTCCCAAAATTGTCCATGTCTAGCAACACCTTGTCAAAAACATTATTAAGACATCATGTAACATTTTGTCCTAAATCTCCATCTTAATCCCACTTATCCCATTAAGCCAATTAATTAAATAAATTTTATTTATTTAATTAATATTCCAATTATATCCTAATCCTACTTAGCCAATTAATTAGATAAAATTTATTTATTTAATCAATTTCACATGCATAATCCCATTTATCCTATCCTCATCCCTATTAATTAAATAAATTTTATTTATTTAATTAATTTCCACATCATATCTTATCCAATCCTATTCATCTTTCCAATTAATTAGATAAATTTTATTTATTTAATTAATTTCCAACTCATATCCTAACTAATTCAAATATTTTATTTGAATTAAGTCCTCACCTTTCACTATATTTCGACACTTGTCCATTTCTCCATTCAATCATGTGTTGTACAAATTTCATTCAAATCCTTCACATGCACAACTAATGGAACCTAATTTTAGTATTTATCTACACAAGCACGCCTAAGCCTTATCTTCCCACCACTTGTCATCTACACATTCATCTATCTTTATCTTTCAATCTTAGCCATTCACATAGCCTCCAAATCTCCATCGTCGATTGATTTTGGTTGAGTTCTATATAAACACCCTCTCATCCCATATTTGATCCATCGAGCATTCAGACAATGTCTACATTATCATCTTGAGCATATTGAGCATTTGAGAATCCACAACATCCTTTGAGCTTTTATCATCCATCATGGCAACTCTTATCTTCATAGTTGTTCATTGTTGAAGAAGCAATCTACATCATAAACAAGGAATCACACAATCTAGGTGATGTTGTGCTTGATTTGCATTACTCTTTGATTTCATTTAGATTAGATTCTTTGATGATGGTAGGGTTAGGTTTTCATGGCTATGCTTGATCTTATCAACCTAATTTTTTATCTATCATAGCTAATCTGAGCCTTATCTTTTACTCAAGTTTGATTATGGATGCTTGTTTGAGCGGCACCATCCGATGGGTGCTTACATAAGCCTTCATGATTTGAAAACCACTCATTTACCTTAGGAGATTGCACCAAGTCCATGTAGTTGTAGGTATCCTTGACGAAGTGGAGTTAGGTTTATTTAGGAGTTTGTCTATTCATACATCATCATTTACTTCATTGACCTTAGATTAGATTCCTAAACCTTTATCTTTTGCCTTTTCTTTATCATTAAGACACTATAGATACATCATCCACATTGAAAGGAGAAATAAGCTGAATGAAAGAAGAAGAATCCAATGTAACTCCCTTTGTGATAATCAGCAAGATCACATGTAATCACTGAGTTTATCCACCATAAGTTATAAATAAGGAACCTTGGAGTTACTTCACTGGATCGCATAGATTAGCCTTTGAAGAGCTTTATTCAAGAGAGAGTGGGATACTCTAGTGTTTTACTCTATTGTTGACCTGTCTAAAAACAATCATCAATAGATAGGAAAACTGAGATGCTTATCATGGCAATGTGGTAAGGAAAGAAGGTGTCAATTTGATGTTGACAATTTTATTACTAAGCATGGCATGGTACTTTTAGGACCAAGCTTCATACATGTTTTCTACCATTGGATGTATGGAGGAGTTTACAAGAAGGATAAGATTTGAAAAGATGGCCTCATTGTTCCTAGCATCAAGAAAGTTGCAAAGTTAACATACTTGGATCATATCAATGGAACTTCAGACATGAAGGAGAATGGAATGCAAGAAGTATTTGATGAGCCAATGATGGTAACCAACTAATACCTTATTTTTTTCATTTCAGATTTCTCATATCCATTGGGCTTCCTTAATGCAAAGGTGGGGCTCCATTCAAATTGAGAACATGAAGTTGACAGTTGTAGGAAATGGGTTTTCTATTTATGGTAGAAGATTCCAGTATGTTTTAGAGTTTTCTATGGGTTGCATTGAGTATTTGTGCTTAATACTTGCTGCACTATGTGTTTATTACAAGGAGTTCCGAGATGACCCTATTGAAGAATATGCACATGAAATGGACATCTTTCTAGATATAGATGTCAAATTTCAGCTTGCCAAAATTTTCAAATCAGCAACCTATGCAGGAAATATCAATTTGATCATACATGAGCATGAGGAAAATAATGTGAAGGATCACATGGTTCTATGGTTGTAGCCTAAGAGTCAAATGCAAGGAGCCATAGAATGTCACTTCTGATATGACTATGGTAATGGAGCAATCTTGAGTTCTGGTAAGAAACACAATCTACTTTATGTTATTCAATTGCTTCCAAATCCACAAAGAATGGTGTTTAGTAATATGTTCCTAGGATCACCATTAGATAGAAGATTCTAACATGTCGTAGAGTTGGAAATGTTGCAAGTATGGGCCTAACCGGTATTGTCATTGATGTCAACATACTCCTATTGCATTGATGATAAGGATTGGATGAGCTGTGTTCTAAGGATATTGAGAAAATTAGTTCTAATCAGGAACAGAGAAGAATAGTGAAGATAGAGAACTAAAGATCCTAGCTAAGATAAAGATCAGAGGATGCAGTTCAAAGGATTTGTAGATATGTGTCTTAAGATGATCCAGTAAAGATTTTACAGGTCCATATGAAGATCTGAAGAAGTTGTGGCCACTCAAGTAAAACTAGTTTTGGCAGATGTTTAGAGGTGACAGAGTGATACAGATAGGTCCGGTGAGATCTGGAAATGCATTATCCTATTTTGTGGATTTGGTGAAGTGTTTAGGAAGTCCATGTGGAGTTACAAATCAAATGGTTCATGATCTGGAGGTCCGTAAGCATCTATTCCATTGTGACAGTGATGACAGACTATGTTCTTGAGGTTCCAAATGAAGGAGAGAAGGATTTCAATAAGTAAATGTAGTGTGGATGTTCTTGGTGATTTAGGCTAGCTTGTGGAGGTCTTTGGATCGTGTCCAGTTCATGTTGGTGTCCACATTGGAGTTTGAGCTTGCAATTGAAGAATAACTCTTGGATGATGGTGTTCTTCCTAAGTTTGGCCAACCAGATGAGTTACACATCCTGCGGATGATCTTGAAGATGTTGTGTGAAGATTGGCATGTTCCTAGAAGAAGATTGAAGTCTCAGATCTATGTGGTTGATAGTTTGTTGATCTACGTGAAGTTTTTTGTAATTAGTCATGGTGTATTTATGTATTTACTTTGTAATAATTTTTGACTTAGATGATCATTCCTAAGTCGATGTCTTGTATAAATAAGGAATTGTAAAGTCATTTCAAAGTGTATCTTGTAGAGATGAGAGTGTGGCAGAGAGGAGGAAAGTGAAAGGCAGAGCAGGAGTTTTTGGCTTAAATGGAACTGACTCAAGCATGGTGAAGATGCTATTCTTCAGTTCAAGTACGTGATACTTATTCTTCTATAGACAATGTGTCTCTTGTAGGCGGTGAACCTCTTGTGAGCAGTGTGCTTGGGCAGTGAGCCCTAATTGGCATGTGCCATTTTATTCTTTCTATTCTTCTAATATAGAATACAATCTTGGGTTAATCACCCTGTGGTTTTTCTCTTAACCAGGTTTTCCACGTCAAATTCTTGGTGTCTTTGTGTTAATATGTTTATGCTCTTGATTTAATGCATTATGTTTCCATGATTGATTTATCATTATGTTGTTGAATTACAAAGTGGATTTAAGTGTTTAATTGGAAGAAAGTTTTGGACAACTGATTCACCCCCCCCTCTCAGTTGTCTGTCCTAAATCTAACAATTGGTATCAGAGCTAAGTTCCTCTAAAAAAGCTTAACTGCTTGAGGAGATCTAGGATGTTTTCCTACAAGAAGGATAGTCCGAAGTTTGATGGAACCAATTTTAATCCTTGGAAAAGTTGCATGCAATGTCACTTGCAATGTATGGGTATGCAGTACGGGACCATGGCTACAACGGAGTATACTCCTCCAAAAGAATGGCCCAAAAATCACAAATGAAATTACAGATGCTGAAAACAATCTGTGGACTAAAGAAGCTCTTCTAAGTGCCTTGTCTGATTCAGAGCTTACAAATGTTGTTGACCTAGAAACTGCGTTTGAGATTTGGGAAAAATTGGAACTTCTACATGAAGAAGACAAGTATGTTAAATGTGCAAGGCTACAAAATCTTAAAGGAAAATTTGAAAATCTGAAGATGAGAGAAGATGAAAATATCACTACTTTTATGCCAAGAGTAAATGAGCTTGTTTGTGGCATGAGATGTGCTTGTGGAGTCTTGGATGAAGATGAGATTGTTGGCAAAGTTCTCAGATCCCTTCCTACTTCTTACAAATACAAGGTTGCTGCCATTGAAGAATTTAGAGCCCATTCAGGTATCACAATAGATCAACTGGTTGGTAAATTGGTTGCATTTGAATTAACCGAATTTGGAGATGCCCCCCCAAGACCAAATATGCATTCAAAGCCAGTGCCTCTGTAAAAGGTAAACAAAGGTTTGATCTAGGAGAGAACTCTTCAAGGAAACCATCATGGTATGAAAAAGCAAGAAAAGACCTAGAAGAAGAAGAAGCAGAAACTGCTCAACTTGAAACCCTTATTGCAAAAAGACTACCAAGAGGATTTAGTAAGTATGAAGGGAAATTGCCTTTTAAGTGTTTTAACTGCAATAAGATTGGTCATTTTGCCTCAAGCTGTCTAGAAAGATTTTCAAGGCCAAATCCTAACAGATCAAGGTTCCAAAAGAATTGTTACTATGTCCATGAAGATGATGATAATGAAGGAGCAATAGATGATGAATCAGAGACAAGAAATAAATCTGGAAGTGACTAGGTGTTCATTGCCATGAAGGAAGAAGATCCAATGTCCTCTGTATCTGTCAATCATAAAATTGTGGAAAGAGCTCTGGCTGCCCAAGTTGAATAAAAGGATGATTGGGTCATTGACAGTGGATGCTCTCACCATATGACAGGTGACAAAAATAAGTTCATAGATTTGGAAAGGTATGAAGGAGGAGTGGTAAAGTTTGGTGATAATTTTGTTGGCAAAATCAGAGGAAGAGGAACCATTTCTTTTGATGGAAAGAACAAAACCAGTAATGTACTATATGTTGAAGGTCTGAAGCACAATCTTCTCAGTGTTAAACAGTTGGTGGATAAAGGCTATGATCTCCAATTCAAGAATAGAAAATGCAAGATCTTTGAAAGTTTCAGAGCAAAGATTGCATCTGGTACTCAAACAAAGGTAATATCTCCCATTTAGTTGGTACTAGTAAAAGTTGTCTATTTGTGCAAATTGATCAGAGTTGGTTATGGCATAGGAGGATGTGTCATGTGAATTTTGATAACATCATCAAGATAAGAAACACTTAGGTTGTAAGAGATCTTTCAAAATTGGTGAAACCTACAAATAGTATGTGCAAAGAATGTTAGTTGGGTAAACAAAGTAGAGTCTCATTCAAAAGTAAGGAACAATCTTCTACCAGATTATTAGACTTCATTCATACTGATTTATGTGGTCTGGCAAGAATAAGAAGTGTGCAAGGTGATAGATACTTCATGATAATAATTGATGACTACTCCCGGATGATGTGGGTAACTGTTCTGAAGGAGAAATCAAAGGCTCTTGAGAAATTCAAAATATTCAAGGCTATGGTGGAGAATGAAACTGGATTGAACATAAAATGTCTGAGGTCTGATGGAGGTGGTGAATTCACATCCGGTGAGTCAATAGAATTCTGTGAGAAGCATGGAATAAGAAGACAGTTGTCTACTCCTAGGACTCCACAACAGAATGGAGTAGTGGAAAGAAAGAGCCAGACCATCCAAGAAGCATCTAGAACCATGATGATGGAAGCAAATGTTCCTCAGATCTACTGGAGAGAAGGTGTGAGCACTGCAATCTACACTCTCAATCAAGTTCAAATCAGAAGCAATACCAGCAAGACTCCTTATGAACTCTAGTTTGGCATCACTCCTATTGTGAGGTATTTCAAAGTCTTTGGTAGAAAATGTTACATTAAAAGAGATGAAGACATAGGTAAATTTGATGCTAGAAGTGACGAAGGAATATTCTTGTGTTATTCTACTCAAAGCAAAGCATACCGGTGTTATAACAAGAGATTAAGGAAGATTGTGGAAAGTACAAATGTGAAGGTTGATGAAGGTATTAAAAACCCTTAAGGTTTTATGAATATGATGAAGATGATCAAAATGATGTTTTTGTTCAAGAAGTCTAAACTCTCTCTGAAATCTAGATTCAAACTGATCTGGTAAATTAGGAAGAAGAGATAAGTTTGAATGAACCTGTTCAAGAATCAGAAGTGAAAGAAACTCCCAAATTTCCCAGGTATGTAAGACTAAATCACTCTGAAGATCAGATTATAGGTGATAAAAGCAAAGGTGTACAAACAAGAAGAAGGATTGCTCAAGATTCAAAAGAGTATTGTTTGTTTTCAAAGATTGAACCTAAGATAGTGAATGAAACTTGCAATGATGAAAAATGGACTAAAGCAATGGAGGAAGAGCTGATGTAAATTGAGAAAAATCACACTTAGGATCTTGTTCCCAGACCTAAAAACAAGAATGTGATTGGAACCAAATGGGTCTTCCAAAACAAACTGAATGAAGTTGGTGAAGTAATCAGAAATAAAGCTAGACTGGTCTGCAAGGGTTACTCTCAAAGAGGAGTTGATTTTGAAGAAACTTTTGCTCCGGTGGAAAGAATTGAAGTAGTTAGATTATTTCTTTCCTTTTCTACCTTTAAGGACTTCAAAGTATATCAGATGGATGTCAAGTCTACCTTTCTGAATGGAGACTTGGAATAAGAAGTATACATTGAGCAACCAGATGGATTTCAATTGTCTGATCTTAGTGATATGGTCTGCAAGTTGAAGAAAGCACTATATGGACTCAAACAAGCCCTAAGAGCCTGGTATGAAAGATTGGATAAGCATCTTTTGAAGATTGGTTTCAACAAAGGTACTACTAACAGTAATTTGTATTTTAAAATTGATCATGAAAACATCTTGATCGTTGAAGTGTTTGTTGATGATATCATTTTTGGAGGAAGAGATAGTATGTGTAAAACTTTTGCAAATCAAATGAAAAGTGACTTTGAGATGTCCACACTTGGGGAAATGAATTTCTTCTTGTGTCTACAAATCACTCAAACAAAGAAAGGAATCTTCATTTCTCAGACCAAATATGTGAAAGAATTGTTGAAGAAATTTGGGATGGAAGACTCAAAACCAATGAGTACTCCCATGGCAACCAGATGTAAATTGACCAAAGATGATGACTCTCCTAAGGCTAATAAAAAAAGTATAGGTCAATGATTGGAGGATTGTTGTATCTCACTCAAACGAGACCTGACATTATGAATGTTGTTGGTCTTGTTGCTAGATTTCAAGATGATCCTAGAGAATCTCATGTCATGGCAATCAAGATAATTTTTAGATATCTAAAAGAAATAATTTAGTATGGATTGTGGTATCCCAGAGATCATGATTTTTCTCTTCACGCATATACAGATGCAGATTGAGTAGGAGATGTGGATGACCGGAAGAGTACCAGTGGTGGAGTATTGTTTTTGGGAAAGAGATTGATTTCCTGGCTGAGCAAGAAACAAGAGGCAATATCTCTATCCACTACAGAAGCAGAATATATTGCAGCAGCTGGTAGTTGCACTCAAGTTTTGTGGATGAAGCAAATGCTAAGAGACATAGGAGTGGAGTATAAGGAGCCTATCACAATCTTTTGTGATAATTCAAGTGCAATAAATATATCTAAGAATCCGGTGTTGCATTCAAAGACTAAACATATATCCATCAAGTTTCATTTTTTGAGAGAGAAAGTGAACCAAAATGAAGTCAGATTAGAGTTTGTGCCTTCCAAGGATCAGATTGCAGATATCTTTACTAAACCTCTACCTAAGGACTCTTTTGAGTATCTCAGGGAGAATTTAGGGGTTATTACCCCTCCAGTGATAAACTAAGGTGCACTGTTGTGCATCAGTCTAGTGGATATCACAGTCATATCTTGTGGTCCAGATTGATGATGGGGAGCTGCTACTCAGGGGGAGCAGCTGGTATGATTCTGAAGTGGTGGAGTTGCAAGTATGTGCCCTTGTCCATTGATGTCAAAGGGGGAGTAGTAAAGGAAGAGAAGACATGTGAATGGTTGTTGTTAGGGTGAGTTGTGTCTGTGAGAAAAATTTCTTGTCTTAATGGTCAAAATAGTTTTTCACATCATATGTTGCCATCAATGACAAAGGGGGAGATTGTTGCAAGTATGGGCCTAACCGGTATTGTCATTGATGTCAACATACTCCTATTGCATTGATGATAAGGATTGAATAAGCTGTGTGCTGAGGATATTGAGAAAATTAGTTCTAATCAGGAACATAGAAGAATAGTGAAGATAATGAGCTAAAGATCCTAGCTAAGATAAAGATTAGAGGATGTGGTTCAAAGGGTTTGTATACATGTGTCTTAAGATGATCCAGTAAAGATTTCAGAGGTCCGCATGAAGATCTGAAGAAGTTATGGCCGCTCAAGTAAAACCAGTTTTGGCATATGTTTAGAGGTGACAAAGTGATACAGATAGGTCCGGTGAGATTTGGAAATGCATTATTGTTGCAAGTATGGGCCTAACCGGTATTGTCATTGATGTTAACATACTCCTGTTACATTGATGATAAGGTTGGATGAGTTATGTGCTGAGGATATTGAGAAATTAGTCTCAATCAGGAACAATGAAGAACAGTGATGGCATAAGGTAAAAGTCGAAGCCAGGTTGAGGATCAGAGGATACGAATTAAAGGGTTTGTAGATATATGTCTTAAGTTGTTCTAGTAGAGATTTTAGAGGTCCACATAAAGATTTGAAGAAGTTACGGCAGTTCAAGTGGAACTGGTTCTGGCAAATGTTCAGTGATGACAGGGTGATACAGATAGGTCCGGTGAGATCTGGAAATGCATTCTCTAGTTCTGCAGATTTGAGGAAGTGTTTGGGAAGTTTGTGTGGTGTGGAAACTTGATTGGTTAGTGGTTTGAAGGTCTGGAAGTATCTATTCCTTTGTGACAGTAATGGCAGACTGTGTTCTTGAGGTTCTGGATGAAGGAGAGAAGAGTTTCAGTAAGTAGAGGAAGTGCGGATGTTCTTGGTGTTTCAGGCAAGCTTGTAGAGGTCTTTGGATCATGCTCAATTTGTGCTTATGGTCTGCATTAGAATTGGAGTCCTAGAAATGAAGAATAACTTCTGGATGATGATGTTCTTTCTATGACTAGCCGACCGGATGAATTATACATCTTCTGGATGTTCTTATGGATGTGTGCCGACTTAGATGTTTGTTCCTAAGTTGATGACATGTATAAATAAGGGATTGCGAAGTCATTTCAATGTGTGACTTGTGAGATGAGTACGTGGTAGCAAAGAAAAGAGCGAAAGGCAGAGCAAAAGGTTTGGACTTAAATGGAACTGACTCAAGCATGGTGAAGATGCTATTTTCCAGTTCAAGTATGTGATACTTATTCTTTTGTAGATAGTGTGTCTCTTGTAGGTAGTGAGCCTCTTGTGAATAGTGTGCTCGGGCAGTGAGCTCTAATTGGCATGTGCCATTTTGTTCTTTCTATTCTTCTAACAGAGAATACAATCTTGGGTTAATCACGCTGTGGTTTTTCCCTTAACCGGGTTTTCCACGTCAAAATCTTGGTGTCTCTTGTGTTGATGTGTTTCTGCTCTTGATTAATTTCATTAAGTTTCATGTTTTGATTTATTATTACTGCCAAGTGAATATAAGTGTTGAAAGTAAAGAAAGTTTTTGACAACTGATTCACCCTCCCCTCTCAGTTGTCTGCTCTAAATCTAACAATTGGTATCAGAGCCAAGTTCCTCTAAAAGGAGCTTAACTGCTTGAGGAGATCTAGGATGTTGTCCTACAAGAAGGATAGTCCAAAATTTGATGGAACTAACTTTACTCTTTGGAAAGGTTGCACGAAATGTCACTTGCAGTGTATGGGATTTGCATACTAGTCTATGGTTACAAAAGCTTATGCACCTCCACAGGGTGGTCCGACAACCCTAAATGAAATCACAGATGCTGAAAACAATCTACGGACCAAAGAGGCCCTTTTAAGCACATTATCTGACTCAGAACTCTCAAATTTTATTGATCTACCAACTTCCTTTGAGATCTGGAATAAACTGGAACTTTTGCATGAAGGAGACCAGTTTGTTAAATGTGCAAGGTTACAAAGTCTAAAAGGGAAATTTGAAAAACTAAAGATGAGAGATGATGAAAATATTACCTCTTTTATGCCAAGAGTGAATGAGCTAGTTTGTGGAATTAGAAATGCAGGTGGAATCCTGAGTGAAGATGAGATCGTTGGCAAAGTTCTCAGATCCCTTCCTGATTCTTACAAAATCAAGGCTTTTACAATTGAAGAATTCAGAGCTCATACAACAGTCACAAGAGACCAATTGGTTGGTAAGTTGGCTGCTTTTGAAATGGCTAAGTTTGGAGATGATCCTCCAAAGACTGAATCTACATTCAAAGCCAGTGCCTCTGTAAAAGGGAAACAAAGGTTTGATCTGAGGGAAAATTCTTCAAGGAACCCATCATGGTATGAAAAAGCAAGAAAAGACTTGGATGAAGAAGAAGCTAAAACTGCTCATCTTGAAGCCCTTATTGCAAAGAGACTGCCAAGAGGATCCGATAAGTATGAAGTAAAATTACATTTCAAGTGTTTTAACTATAATAAAATTGGTCATTTTGCCTCAAGATGTCCAAAAAGATTTCCAAGACCAAATCATAACAAATCAAGGTTTCAAAAGAATTGCTACTATGTTCATGAAGAAGATGATAATGAAGGAGTAACAGATGATGAATCAGAGATAGGAAACAAATCTGGTAATGAATGGTTGTTTATTGCCATCAAAGAAGAGGAACCAATACCCTCTGTATCTGTCAATCTTAAAGTTGAAGAAAGAGCTTTGGCTGCCCAAGTTGAAACAAAGGATGATTGGGTCATTGATAGTGGATGCTCTCACCATATGACTGGTGACAAGAATAAGTTCTTAAGTTTGGAAAAATATGAAGGAGGAATTGTAAAGTTTGGAGATAATTCGGCTGGCAGGATCAGAGGTAGAGGAACTATTTCTCTTGATGGAAAGAACAAAACCAGTAATGTACTGTATGTTGAAGGATTAAAGCACAATCTTCTTAGTGTTGGACAACTGGTGGACAAAGGCTATGATCTCAGATTTAGAAATAGAAAATGCAAGATCTTTGAAAGCTCCGGAATAGAGATTGCATCCGGTACTCAAACTAAAGGTAATATCTTCCACTTGGTTGGTACTGGTAAACGCTGCTTATTTGCTCAAATTGATCAGAGTTGGTTATGGCATAGGAGAATGTGTCGTGAATTTTGATAATATCATCAAGAGAAGCAATACTTAGGCTATAAGAGATCTTCCAAAATTAGTAAAACCTACTAATAGCTTGTGCAAAGAATGTTAGTTGGGCAAATTGAGCAGAGTCACTTTCAAAAGTAAGGAATTGTCTTCTACCGGACTGTTGGACTTAGTTCATACTGATCTTTGTGGTCTGACAAGAGTTAGGAGTGTCCAAGGTGATAGATACTTCATGTTTCTAATTGATGACTACTCCCGGATGATGTGGGTAACCTTTCTAAAAGAAAAATTAGAAGCACTTGAGAAATTCAAAATATTCAAGGCCATGGTGGAGAATGAAATTAGATTAAAATTGAAATGTCTGAGGTCTGATAGAGGTGGAGAATTCACATCCGGTGAGTTCATAGACTTCTGTGAGAAACATGGAATAAAGAGACAGTTGTCTGCCCCTATAACTCCACAATAGAATGGAGTAGTTGAGAGAAAGAACTGGACCATCCAGGAAGCATCCAGGACCATGATGATGGAAGCTAATGTTCCTCAGATCTATTGGAGAGAAGCTGTCAGCACTGCAGTCTACACTCTCAATCGAGTTCAAATTAGAAATAATATCGGTAAGACTCCTTATGAACTTTGGTTTGGCATTACTCCCACTGTGAGATATTTTAGAGTTTTTGGTAGCAGATGTTACATTAAAAGGGATGAAGATCTAGGAAGGTTTGATGCTAGAAGTGATGAAGGAATATTCTTGGGTTACTCTACTCAAAGCAAAGCATACTGGTGTTACAACAAGAGATTACGAAAGATAGTAGAAAGTGTAAATGTGAAGGTTGATGAAGAAATTGAAAGACCCTCAAGAATTCATGAGTATGATGAAGATGATCAGAATGGTGTTCAGATTCAAAGTGTCCAAGCCTCTTCTGAGAAACTAAGTCAAGTTGATCTGGTAAGTCAAGAAGAAGAGTTATGTCTCAATGAGACTGATCAAGAATTAGAGATGCAAGAAACTCCCAAAGTTCCAAGGTATGTAACTCTAAACCACTCTGAAGATCAGATCATAGGTGACAAAAGCAAAGGAGTGCAAACAAGGGGGAGAATTGCTCAAAATTTAGATGAATATTGTCTGATTTCAAAGATTGAACCTAAGATAATGAATGAAGCTTGCAATGATGAAAATTGGTCAAAAGCAATGGAGGAAGAACTAATGCAAATTGAGAAAAATCAACTTGGGACCTTGTTCCCAAACCTAGAAGCAAGAATGTGATTGGAACCAAATGGGTCATCCGGAACAAATTGAATGAAGCTGGTGAACTAATCAGAAATAAAGCTAGATTGGTCTGCAAGGGTTACTCTCAGATTGAAGGAGTTGATTTTGAAGAGACTTATGCTCCAGTGGAAAGAATTGAAACAGTTAGATTATTTCTTGCATTTGTTGCCTTCAAGGATTTCAAGGTGTATTAGATGGATGTCAAATCTGCCTTCCTAAATGGAAACTTGGAAGAAGAGGTGTGTGTTGAGCAACCGGATGGATTTCAATTGTCTGATCATAGTGACATGGTCTGTAAATTGAAAAAGGCACTGTATGGACTGAAGCAAGCCCCAAGAGCTTGGTATGAAAGATTGGATAAACATCTCTTGAAGATTGGTTTCAACAAAGGTACTGCTGATAGTAATTTGTATTTCAAAATTGATCATGAAAATATCTTAATTGTGCAAAACTTTTGCAAGTCAAATGAAAAGTGAGTTTGAGATGTCCATGCTTGGAGAAATGAATTTCTTTTTGGGTCTACAAATTACTCAAACAAAGCAAGGAATCTTCATTTCTTAGTCAAAATATGTGAAAAATTTGTTGAGGAAATTTGGGATGGAAGACTCAAAGCCAATGAACACTCCAATGGCAACCGGATGCAAGTTGAGCAAAGATGATGATTCTCCCAAGGTTGATCAGACAAAATATAGGACTATGATCAGAGGACTGTTGTATCTCACTCAAACTAGACTAGATATTATGCAGGCTATTGGTCTTGTTGCTAGATTCCAAGCTGATCCTAGAGAATCTCATGTTATGGCAATCAAGAGGATTTTTAGATATCTAAAGGGGACAGTTGAGTATGGGTTGTGGTATCCTCAAGATCATGATTTCTCTCTTCATGCATATATAGATACTAATTGGGCAGGAGATGTGGATGACCGGAAGAGTACTAGTGGTGGAGCATTCTTTTTAAGGAAGAGATTGGTTTCTTGGTTAAGCAAGAAATAAGAAGCAATATCTCTATCCACTGCAGAAGCAGAATATATTGCTGCAGCAGGAAGTTGTACTCAAGTTTTGTGGATGAAACAGACGTTAAGAGACATCAGAGTAGAGTATGAGGAGCCCATCACAATTTTCTGTGATAATTCAAGTGCAATAAACATATCTAAGAATCCGGTGCTGCATTCAAAGACCAAACATATATCCATCAAGTTTCACTTTTTGAGAGAGCAAGTAAACAAGAATGAAGTTAGATTAGAGTTTGTGCCTTCAAAGGATCAGATTGCATACATCTTTACTAAACCTCTACTTAAGGACTCTTTCAAGTATCTCAGGGAGAAGTTAGGGGTTACTGCCCCTCCGATGGTGAACTAAGGTGCACTGGGGTGCATCAGTTCGGTGGATTTCACAGTCACATCTTGTGGTCTAGACTGATGATGGGGAGTTGCTACTCAGGGGGGGCAGCAGGCATTGTTCTAAAGTAGTGAAATTGCAAGTATGTGCCCTTTGCCATTGATGTCAAAGGGGGAGAGAAGACATGTGAAAAACAAGTGGTTGCTGATCAAAGGGGGAGCAATAAAGGAAGAGAAGACATGTGAATGGTTGTTGCTGTTAGGGGGAGTTGTGATAGTAAAGAGATTTTCTTCTCATGATGGTTAAAATAGTTTTTCACATCATATGTTGCCATTAATGACAAAGGGGGAGATTGTTGCAAGTATGGGCCTAACCAGTATTGTCATTGATGTCAACATACTCCTGTTACATTGATGATAAGGTTGGATGAGTTGTGTGCAGAGGATATTGAGAAAATTAGTCTCAATCAGGAATAGTGAAGAACAATGATGGCATAAGAAAAAAGTCCAAGCCAGGATGAGGATCAAAGGATGCGGATTAAAGGGTTTGTAGATATGTGTCTTAAGTTATTCCAGTAGAGATTTCAAAGGTCCACATAAAGATTTGAAGAAGTTATGGTAGTTCAAGTGGAACCAGTTCTAGCAAATGTTTAGTGATGACAGGGTGATACAGATAGGTCTGGTGAGATCCAGAAATGCATTCTCCAGTTCTATGGATTTGAGGAAGTGTTTGGGAAGTTTGTGTGGTGTGGTAACTCAATTGGTTAGTGGTTTGAAGGTCTGGAAGTATCTATTCCTTTGTGACAGTAATGGCAAACTGTGTTCTTGAGGTTCTAGATGAAGGAGAAAAGAGTTTCAATAAGTAGAGGAAGTGCAGATGTTCTTGGTGTTTTAGGCAAGATTGTGGAGGTCCTTGGATCATTCTCAATTTGTGTTTATGGTTCACATTAGAATTGGAGTCCTAGAAATGAAGAATAACTTCTGAATGATGATGTTCTTTTTGTGACTGGCCGATCGGATGAATTATAAATCTTACGGATGTTCTAATGGATGTGTGCCGACTTAGATGTTTGTTCCTAAGTTGATGACATGTATAAATAAGGGATTGCAAAGTCATTTCAATGTGTGACTTGTGAGATGAGTGTGTGGTAGCAAAGAAAAGAGTGAAAGGTAGAGCAGAAGGTTTGATGGAATTGACTCAAGCATGGTGAAGATGCTATTTACCAGTTCAAGTATGTGATACTTATTCTTTTGTAGACAGTGTGTCTCTTGTAGGCAATGAGCCTCTTGTGAGTAGTGTGCTCGGGCAGTGAGCCCTAATTGGCATATGCCATTTTGTTCTTTCTATTCTTCTAACAGAGAATATAATCTTGGGTTAATCACCCTGTGGTTTTTCCCTTAACTGGGTTTTCCACATCAAAATCTTGGTGTCTCTTGTGTTGATGTGTTTCTGCTCTTGATTAATTCATTAACTTTCATGTTTTGATTTATTATTACTGCCAAGTGAATATAAGTGTTGAAAGTAAAGAAAGTTTTTGACAACTGATTCGCCCCCCCTCTCAGTTGTCTGCTCTAAATCTAACATTATCCTGTTCTGTGGATTTGGTGAAGTGTTTAGGAAGTCCATGTGGAGTTACAACTCAAATGGTTCATGATCTGGAGGTCTGCAAGAATCTATTCTATTTTGACAGTGATGATAGACTGTGTTCTTGAGGTTTCAGATGAAGGAGAGAAGGATGTCAGTAAGCAGATGTAGTGTGGCTGTTCTTGGTGATTCAGGCTAAGTTGTGGAGATCTTTGGATTGTGTCTAGTTCATGTTGGTGATCCACATTGGATTTTAAGGTCGCAATTGAAGAATAACTCCCAGATGATGGTGTTCTTCCTAAGTTTGGCTGACCGGATGAGTTACACATCCTACAGATGATCTTGAAGATGTTGTGTGAAGATTGGCGTGTTCCTAGAAGAAGATTGAAGTCTCAGATCTAGGTGGCCGATAGTGTGTTGATCTGTGTGAAGTCTTTTGTAATTAGTCATGGTGTATTTATGTATTTTCTCTATAATGTTTGCTGACTTAGATGATCATTCCTAAGTTGATGTCTTGTATAAATAAGGAATTGTAAAGTCATTTCAAAGTGTATCTTGCAGAGATGAGAGTGTGGTAGAGAGGAGGAGAGCGAAAGGCAGAGCAAAAGTTTTGGGCTTAAATGGAATTGACTCAAGCATGGTGAAGATGCTATTCTTTAGTTCAAGTACGTGATACTTATTCTTCTGTAGACAGTGTGTCTCTTGTAGGCAGTGAGCCTCTTATGAGCAGTGTGCTCGGGTAGTGAGCCCTAATTGGCATGTGCCATTTTGTTCTTTCTATTCTTCTAACAGAGAATACAATCTTGGGTTAATCACCCCATGGTTTTTCCCTTAACCAGGTTTTCCACGTCAAAATCTTGGTGTCTTGTGTGTTAATATGTTTCTGCTCTTGATTTAATGCATTATGCTTCCATGATTGATTTATCATTATGCTGTTGAATTACAAAGTGGATTTAAGTGTTTAATTAGAAGAAAGTTTTGGACAATTGATTCACCCCCCCCTTCTCAGTTGTCTGCACTAAATCTAACAAAAAATTGATTTTCATCAGAAAAATTTGAGGAAGAATGATGTCACATACTTTGGCCATGTCACTAGTGCTCAGGGCATACATGAGGATGTAAGACAAGAAGCATTGGAAGGGATTGAAAAGGTAAACAACTCATGTTATGTACTTATAATTTCAAATTTCTTACAAGCATTGTTTATAAGATGTGATGATTTAGGAAAAGGAGTTGTTTTGGTTATAATGCAAAGGAGAAACTCCATAAAATTTGAAAGCATGAAGCACAAAGATTCAGGAGATAGTCTCAAGTTCTTCTCAAATCCACTTGTCTTGTATGATCAGCAACAAAAATGGAATTTCAGAAGTATACAAATATTTTTGGAGATATTTTTAGTCCTTTCATGGTTGTCCACCAATCCTACATCAATCACATTGATGATTATTACATAGGTTTGTCATTTTTGTAGTTGTTACATCATTTGCATGTTGTTGATTTTGATAAATTCAGTTATGAACAAATGTAGATTGATGTGTTTGGAGGAAGTATCCTTGCATGATGATGTGACAAGAAGGTCTACAATATTAGTGAACACTAATCAATCCATCATAACACTAATTTGGAGAAGATTGAGGGAAGTTGTTCCAATAGTGCAGTATGTGAGTGTTGCTTGTAGGTTTCGAATGAAGTTGTGTGAAGATTTGTGGGTTTTGTGTATTGGGGAATGTGTTTATATTGTAGATCAATTTCATGCTACTGTAGATCATTTCATATTGTTATTTTCCCCACTCATATCAACTTCAGAAGTTGTGGTTTTCATCTTTCAGTTTGGAGCAAAACAATGTTGGCAATATTGTGTGATTTGGAGTTTTTATTTGACAGTCATGGGATTTTTATGTTATGGACATTATAACATGATTCTTGCATTGGTGTATATGAAAATGTATGGTAATCCTTGGAATAAGAGTGATGAGTCACAGAAATGGGTTGACAAGTTGGTGCTTGTAGATGGTCTCATTTGGCACAAGGATATAATCTTTCTAATTTTTTATACTAAAATGAAGCAGAATATTTTGTGGAGAAATCTTGAGGAGGGAGTTCTCAAAAATGCCAAGGAGTATAGCATCTTCCATAACAATATGGTAAATCATGTTGTTCTAGTAAGTTTGTTGCAGCCATTGCTTACCTCTTATCAAGATTGGAAAAGTGTTTACATGGACATCATCTTCTATTTCAATGAGTTGTTGTTTGGAGATTCATTTTTTGATGATTTGTGGTGTATATGTTGCTGTTATATGATGCTACCTATTGCTCCTCTACTAAACACTTGCTGTTATAAATTAGTCCATGAATCTGAAAGCAACACCTCTCAGGTTGAAGTAAAGTGTGGGCCAATTGTTGTGCTTTCCTGCAATGTATATTTCAGTACTTTGGAGGTAAGAGAAATAACTATTTCTCAGTTTCATATTTGCTATAACAGAAAGTGCATTGACAGTTATATCAATCCTACAAGCAAAAAAAAACATATTTATATCATTGGGAGAAGTTGTAGGAGTTTTGATTTTGTCTTATCTCATGCTAGTGCATTTGACAAGTTTACTAAATCTTTGTGGGAATATGTGGATTAGTTGGAGTATGAGAAAGAATGCATCAAATACTTACATATCCAAGAGCTCAGATTGCATATATATTATTGTTTGATTCATGGAATTTGTAGAAATAAATCTGAATTATCAGGTTTTCATAGTGTTCTATGGCAAGAATTGCAACATCTCATAGGTACAGGATCAAGGCTTTCTATGCACTATAACATAATTTGGAAGCATAATGGTTTTAATTGCTTGAGGACAAGCAATTTTGAGGAGGGGAGATTTGTCATGTCCCCTTTATAGTAAAACTAAATTGGTGAAATTATTAGTCCATTCCTATTTTCCCATGGGCTAATGTAAATCAGAAGGGAAAATATTTTATTTAATATTTTAATTGTAATCCCGCAAATTAAAGATTTATTATTTTCGGGAGCAATTAAATATTAAATATTTTTATTTAATTGCACAATTGGGGGCATGGGGTTTAATGAGGTGTAATTATAACTCCCAAGATAGAATTTAGAAGATTTTATGATAGTTATGACAAGATTTTATGATAGCATCTATGACAGGTTGTCATAGTGGGAGTTATTTTCTATTTTTAGAGAAGAATCTTGCATGGGCTATTTTCGTGAGCATCTTTGGAGGGAATTTGTTGGAAATTAAATTATTTTAATTTATATTACAAGAGAGGGACGTTTGGATTTGGATCTATTATAAATATGCAAGTATCTTCTTTCACAGAGACTTTTTGATCATTTTACAACTCAATCTTCTTGTTTGAGCACTTGTGCTTGGATTTTCTTCAGTGGACGAAAACCCATTGGAGTTTGAGGCTTTTGGATGAAAACCAATTAGTCTCAAGTGATCAGAGGATGAAAACCATTTGGTTACAGAGTATAATTCCATATAGGGATTGCATTAGGCTTCAAAGGATTGTGTAGTTTCGATAGTTTTGCATTATTGTGTTTGCAGGTTGTTTTGTTGCAGTTTTGGTGATTTTTAGTGTGTTGTAGAGAGTTGTTGTAGTTTTGTGGAGTGTGTTTCTATTCCATGGTCATTTGGAATCCTTTCCAAGCATCCAGGAGCTATTCTTTTCAGTTGGGGTTTGATCTGGTGATGTATTTACCAATTTTCAGCAGTGTAGTTTTGCATAGTTTGTGTAGTTTGTAGTGGATTTTTGTGATTTGTGTTGCAGATGTTTTTTCTGTTTTAATCAGTGTTTCAGAACTTATCATATGTTATTTACATCAGAAAAATTAATAAAACCATTTTGTGGTGTTTCCTAGTCATTTTGGCTTCATTCAGCATTCGATAGTTTTGTGGGTTTTTGTGGGTTTTGTTGTATTTGCTCCAGACTTGAAAATATAGTTGCTATTGATTTTATGACTATTTTTATAGTCCAGTAGATGATAAAATCAGATTAATATGCAAATAAATCAATTCCATAATTTTTGGACAAAAGTTGTTAGTTCAGTGTTGTTCTTTGCATGACTAGCTTGCTAGTCTTCGTGAAATTGTTGTATGTTTTCAGTGAAATTAATTAATTCATTTCAAGGTCTGATTTTAAATTGAAATATGTCAATTTGGCTTATTACACACCAGATGCAAATGCATGCAAGCAAATCCTATTTTCCAAGCAAACAATTTTGACGCAAGACATAAACCTATCCAAAGTAAAGAAAATCCCAGAGCAAAAATGATCCAAACTGATTCTATCAAATTATGGAAAGAAAGATACACATAAATACAAGACTTCAAAATTACAATTGTGTCTTAACATCTTTTCTTTTGTTATCATGTTTCTTATGCTACTCAAGGATGCCAAAAGCTAGAGATGCCATGATGGAGACATGATTCTTTTCTTTGTTTGCTGCTTGTGGGTTTATCTTTAGTAATGCGAAGCCTTGTCTCAGGACATGATCAACTCAATGATCATCAAGGACATCAAAGGTCTAACATGAATGGGGGCAACCCTTGTCTGTTGGTATGTAAGAAATGCTCAGGTCATCTTGGTTCAATTATACCTAGATGCTTGTATTAACTTGCTAAATCAAAATACATGTAAGCAATGCTCAGGTCATCTCGGTTCAATTATACTTAGATGCTTGTATTTTCTTACAATATTTCAAAAACACAAAAAAAAACAAAAAAGCCCAATGATGAAATAAGCACTTCAAAATACTTGCAAATATCAAGATGTTACATCCATCATCCATCCATTATACATCCATGCATATGTATCCCATACAATAAAAGATCCAAACAGTGCAGAATGTTAGTACAAATTAAAGCTTGTGAGTCATTCTTCTTTCAATCAATCTTCTATCTATCATTATGTCATTTCTATGTCGATAGAGTATATTTGGACATCACACAAACATAAACATATAGGTCCTTATCATATAACATGAGATAGTCATTTACATGATTAAATTAGTTGCATACATAATAAAGTGCATTAGGTCATCCATATACATTTTTGCAAGTCATCACATAAGTGTCAAACAGAAAAAAATCAAAAACATAGATAAGTGCATCACATAAACTGCATAATCATATAGATACCATTCGCATTTGCACATTAGAGGCATATCAAGTAAACACATCTAAAGTCTACATTAGGTCACATAGCATCATAAACATCTAAGACTGCATTAGATAAACATCATATAGACATAATTAAAATATGCCTCACATGAGTACCATCATACAAATAGCAATGCATCCATAACTCATAAGTGTGGAAGTAATCAAAATAGCTACATCATCATATAAATATCATAAATGTGTACAAATGTATAATATCAAATGGTCCATCTCTGAGTCAATGTCATATACAATGTATATGTCTCAAAGAATGATGCATGCCTCAAAATACAAAAATGGTACAAAGGCATCTAGCTATCTGAGCCATCAAAAGGTAGATGCATAGGAGCCAAAATCTGTGCAAGTCTCTAACCCTGTTGCTGTGAACTCCTACTCCCAGCACTGTCCTCTGTGTCTCCTCTTCTTGCCTCAGACTACTGTGGGCCCATCACAAAGGCCCCTGACCGTGATCCACCTACTCGCTACAAAGCCATGGACTGGCTCATGTAGCTCAAAGCCCTCTGATCAACTAGAATAGCACCATGGTACAGCCCCCAATACTACTGAGTCTGAGCCTGTACTATGGCAAGCTCTCCCTGTACTTGCACTAACTACCCCTGCACTTGTGCCAACTATGCATGTGTCTGGGCTAGTTGTACTTGTGCTTGCTACACCTGACCAACCAAAAATCTACTCGTAGCATCTATCCCAAGGGCTACTATCACTGTATCCCTCTCTACTCAGATAGCTTGTATCCTTGCCTCTGCCATATCTCACTCTCTCCTAATCCTTGAGATAACCTCTGTGTCAATACCCCGCCGAGCCTCAGCCATCCTATTTTGTGCCTGTAGTTGTCGAACCTGTCCTTGCAACATAGCACTGGCTGTCAAAACTGTTGTGCCACCTACTGACGTGGCATCATTTGTACCTACTGTGCAACCTGCGGCTGCACTACCTACTGAGCATGGGAGGATCCCTCCCTAGATCTCCTCCTCTGCCTAGGTCAGCCTCCATCATCTCCCCCACCTCCCTCATCTCCCCCACCTCCAGCATCACCCCATCCTCCTCTTCTCCTCCTCCTCCTCCTGCTAGCCCTATCCTCCTCGTTTGAATTTGCCTCATCTATGCGCAGAACTAGCTCTTTGGGCCCAGAGTATCTTAGAAATGGATGCTCTACAAACCACTCCTCATAGTCCTGCATCATCCCAGCATCTGCAATCTCACTCCTCATCTCCCAAGCAACATAAGGAATTTGCCAAAACTCTGCCACTACCTCCTCATAGGATGCCACTGGCCCCCATCTGAATCTCTCAGCATGAGTCCGTGCAAATAGAGCCTACCCCTGTGGCATGCCCTGTCTCCTCCCAAATTGTCTCCAAACTTGGCTGACAATCTGCCTCTCCAAAATGAACTGCGTCTGGCCTATTAGCTACCAAGTCTAATAACAGTAGGGCAGCTCATCTGCCTCATCATCCCAAGGCTCACAGTCCAGATATGGTCGCCAGACGACCACATCTACTCCATCTAGTGCATGCCTCCAAAACTCGAGCTTCCCCACCCTATCCTAGGAAAACACTCCTGTGTAGCCATAGATGTAAGGCTCTCCCCTTTGTCTCTGAAATACACATATTGGCCTAGTAATGGTGATATGCTCCCATAGCCAAAACTGTAGCAGTGAGATGCCTGCTGATAAGCTCGCACCCTAGTGATATACCACCTGATGCATATCATGGTATAGATGTGCCAGCACACAGACACCCCAGGCATAACGGGTGCCCTCTATAATCATGTACTCCATGATCCATCCCCATCCAATCGGGAACCCATGTGATCTCCTATCGGGGCATACAACACCTCCAATCAATCCTGCCACTATACCAGGGAAGTAGTCATAATAGTCATGAATATCCTACCAGGAGATAACCTGACAGTCCAACTCTAGGTCATCGAACACATGCCGACACTCTGCAAGTCCTGCATCCCACTGTGGATCATACTCCATGAGCTCTCCCTAAATCGACAAGTGAAGTATCCTATACATGTCCTCCAATGTCACCATCATCTCACCAGTGGGGAAATGAAAGGTCATGTCCTCAATGTGGAACCTCTCCATGGATGCAGTCAGTAACCCTTGGTTCACCCGAACTTTGGGCATAAAGCATACATAGTCTAGGCCCATCATACCGAGTGCCTCTCTATCTATCTCTGTCAACATATGATGCTGCAATAGCGACATCGGGAACTACTCCCTTGGCTGAAGTGTATCTTGTATGTCCTCCTACAAAGCACACAAAGCAAGGCATCAACCTAAAGCTGCAAGTATCATGCTCAACATATCTATAGAACCATATCAACTAACTTAACATAGCAAATTGATAAAAAATGGCACACTACATCTCTTGACTAGATTCCTGCAATCTCAGAGATAGCCTATCGATTGACACACCAAACAAGATGCCAATCGAGTCAATTTTGTTAAGTAAAACTGACTATCCTATGCATATGCGCCATTATAGAAGGTAAATGTGCCATTTCTCAGTAAATGCGCCACTTCTGACATATGCGCCGTAACATAAGGTAAATGCACTATTTCTCATCAAATGCGCCACTTAAATAGATGTGCTGCCAGACTTCATGCATGTGCCGTAGGATAACGCATGCGACGACCTTACTCATGCATGCACCGTTCTATATCCTATATGCACCGCAAAAGCACATATGCACAGTTTCATGTGTCATATGCACCAAACTGTGATTCAACGCATTTATCTAGCCTAACTTTGTCTAGCATTTATTACACTCAAAATTGACCCTAGGGGAAATTTTTTGAGATACATACCAGGGATTCTAGCTCTGCTGGCCGGTCGAATCGTCGTACTCACTCAAAGCGGTGCTCCTCACGTGGAATATCCATCCTACTACTGACTGCTTTATGCTCTATACTCTCCTAAGTTCTCAAGGACAAACCAAACAAAGCCAAGTGTGCAAATGACTTGTCTTATGGACCCAGCTCCGATATATAGCATGCAAACCCTAAACTAGCTATGGGGTGACTATGACTACTTCCCACACCCGTTTCTTCCTATTTTCTTCCCATCTTAGAAACGCATCCTATTTTCTTCAATCATAACCACGTTTTCCCTTCGTCTTCGCGAGATTGTCTGTCTCTCGTTCTTCTGCCTTTGTCCCATCCAATCTCCCGAGGGGGTATCGTATCATCGTAATACCTTTACCAGGGGCAAACTGGGGCATGTATCATTGTCAGAAAAAATTATTCTTTGAAACAACGTGACAAAACACATTGCATCAAAGAGGGACAAAATGTATACACCTAAAATGACACGACTCTGTCCAAATAAACATTCTTAATGTTTATTTAGTCTAATTCCTCTATCAATAAATAAACAAACAAATATATTTATTTGATTCATATTCTCCCAACAAATTAAATAAAATCATTTATTTAATTAAATTCCTCTAAATCTTCCTACAAATTAAATAATCTAAATTATTTAATTAGTTCTTCCAAAATCCTTCTAAATTAAATAATATCGATTATTTAATTGTTTCTTCCAATAATATCTTCTCTAAATTTAAATAAATGAATTATTTATTTAAGTTGTCTATTTCTTCTAAATTGAGTTATCTCTAAATATAATTCAATCAAATGTGCACATGTAATTAAATATTCCTAATATTTAATAAAGCAAAATATCTTCTCATTCTCATGCAAATCCCTTCTTCTTGTTTTAAAACACTTAACTGATTGATCTATTCTTTTAATTGATTAATCTCTTTAGTCAACTCATTCTTCTATTTTATTAATTCCTCTCATGCAAAATAGAGAAGGACACATGTCCTCTTCCTATTCGTGCACATTCCTCAATAGTTCTATACCATTGATCTTCATTCTCTCAAGTCTATAAAAGCAACCCTATTCTTCCATTTCATTCATCCAAGCTTTAAGTAATCTTACTCTGCAGGAATCACAATGTGCCTTTGGCACCAATTCCTTTATTGCTTGCGATCAACCATATTACCATACTACTACCATTGTTGTGAAGCTCATCTTCATGGCAAAGCTATCATAGCCATTCCCAATTGGCAATCTTGAAAAGAAAGCAAAGAAGTGCACTCTCTGAGAGCCCTATTTCATACATGCAAGATCGATTGTGATAGGCAACCAATGGAAGCTTAGGATCAAAGAAGTTTGCTTTGTGTTGTTCATTATTTGATTGAATCTCTTTTATTCATTATTTCATTGAGTTATTTGGATTATTTGATATTTATTCTTTGGTAGTGATTATGAATTTGTGGCCGTTGGATGAAGGTGGGTGAATTTTGCCCACAAGGTTGAGTCCCCATTGACAAAAGGACCAAGGCGTCATTAGTGGTCGTAGCTCTTGAGCTGGTGCATGTATCAGGTTCCCATGTATTTGGCACTACTTGCACTTCTTCATGAACTAGTATGAATCTATTTCCATGTTGGGCCAATAGTATCCCAAACGCATGAGTTTCTTGGCTAAAGGACTGCTAGAGTGTGTTCCACAAATCCCCTTGTGTACGTCTCGCAACGCGGTTTGAGATTCATCTCATTCTAAACAACAGAGTAAAGTACCATCCAGGCCTCAGTAGTATAGGGTATTGGCAATAATGGTATATCAAGAGGTTTGGTAGATGAAGGTTCGATGTTGGTTTGAAGATAAGTCAGGTGGGGGGATGTTATCCTTGAGGTAAGTGTAAATCTTACCATACCAAGGTGAATCAGATCCAACTAGTAGGCATATGGAATAAGCTGGCTACCGAATTGTCTCCACTAAGAACTCATACTGTGATTCATTTTCTAGGATCTCGAGGAGTGAGGCAATGGTCACCATGGCATCGACTGCTTTGTTCTCAATGCACGGTATCTACTCAAAGGATACGGTCACAAAGTATTCCTTAAAATCATTGACCATCCACTTATATGGAATAAGATTCTCATCTTTGGTTTGGTAATCGTCATTGACTTGATTGACCACCAGTTGGGAATCACCATATACATGTAGCTCTTTGATTTTTCATTTTGTCACCAGTTTGAGGCCAATGACCAAGGCTTCATATTTTGCTATGTTGTTTGTGCATGGGAATAGCATTCGATAGGAATTTGGTATGGTGTCACCATGAGGAGTAACCAATAGAATTCCTACCCCCAATCCATGATAAGTGTAGGAGCCATCAAAATAGAGTTTCCATGAGTATGCTGCTACATTAAAAATGGACTCATCTAGGAACTCAAATGTCATTGGTGCATTGTCCTGCAAGGATGCCTCTACTAATTGAACTACTATGATCTGACCTTTGATAGCTTTTCTATCTACATACTCAATGTCGTACTTAATCGCATTATCCACCTAGCTAGACGACCTGCAAGAGCTGCTTTGCCTAAGAGGTATTTGAGTGGATCAATCTTTGTTATGAGTTTAACTAAATGTGCCAGCATGTAATGGCATAGCTTCTGGGAAGCAAAAACCACCGCAAGGCACTATCTTTCTATTTAGGAGTACTGTAGTTCATAGCTGACTAGTGTGCGACTGATATAGTATATGGCCCTTTCCTTTTTTCATAATCATGCTATTCTACTAGGGCTCCAAGAACTGTTGATGTAGCAGATATATAGAGCAATAGAGGCTTGCCTTGGATAGGTGGCATAAGAATAGGTGGATTCATAAGGTATTCCTTCAATTTGCTGAATGCTTCTTCACACTGCTCATCCCATCGAAATGGAATGTTCTTATGCAAGAGATGGCTGAAAGGTTGGCACTTGTCAGCTAACTGTGATATGAACCACTTGATAGACGATAGCTTGCCTTACAAGGACCTCAGTTGAGTGAGATTCTTTGGTGGTGGCATTTCCATAATATCCTTGACCTTGGCCGGGTCTACCTCTATTCCATTAGCTGAGACGATGAAACCCAGGAGTTTGCCATAGGTGACTCCAAACACACACTTCTTTGGGTTTAGTCTAACTTTGAATTTCTCTAGTCTTTGGAAGACCTTCTCAAGTATATCCAAGTGTGATTCTCTTGTGAGCAATTTTGCAAGGATATCATCCACATAGTCCTCCATTGTTACATACATCATATCATGGAATATGGTGGTCATGGCTCGTTGATATGTTGCTCTAGCATTCTTTAGCCCAAATGGCATGACATTCCAGTAGAAAGTGCCCCATGGACAAGTGAAAGCTATCTTGTACTGATCTTCTGGTGCTATCTTGATATGATTGTATCCAGAGAAGCCATCCATGAGAGATAACATGGTATGCCTTGTTGTTAAGTCCATAATGATATCTATGTTGGGTAATGGAAAGTCATCCTTATGGCAAGATTTGTTTAGATCTCTAAAATCATTGCATAATCAGACTCTGCCATCATTTTTAGACACTGGTACAATGTTGGATATCCATTCTGGATAGTCTATTGCTTTGATCAACCCTACCTCCAATAGCTTCTTGAGTTCTTCCTTAACTAGCAGTGCTATATGCAGATGCATCTTTCTAAGCTTTTGCTTGATTGGCTTCACCCCTGGATCTAGTGGAAGATGATGCAGGATCAAATTGGAATCTAGACTGGGTATATCTGCGTAAGACCAAGCAAAGTTGCCTCACTTTTTCTTGAAGAATGGTATAAACTTGGTCTTTTCTGGAGGAGTGAGAGACTTTATGAAGTGTATGATCTTAGGCTATTCCTCTATTCTAATGTTGACTGGCTCTGTAGGTTCTACAACAATTTGAGACCTCTCCTAATGCATGTCATTGGGGAGAGTGTCAAGCCTTGCATCGTCGGGTTCCACAGTCGGGTTTTCACCATCAGATGTGTCCTTTCTTTTTACTTTTTTAGGATCTGATACTATCGTAGAGCGGTTTTCAACATCAGATCCAATTTTGATTTTGATATTTTTGTGACTAGAAGTCTTGGCATCCTCTCCAAAGTAAGCCATAGTATTTAGCTCAATGGCGAAGCTAGCTTTATGATCTCCTTGGGGTAGGTGGTCCCTAAGTTCCATATAGTCAATGTAGGCATCATCATTTTGGAACATATCTAATTGTGGGGTGCCTTGTAAATGCCAGTCGATAAGCTCAGGATGCACAAGGGGAAGGGAGTCAGAGGATAGATTGATTCATTGATATGTTGAATGGATATGTGAGGAGTATTGGTAGGGGTAGAGTCTGGGATGGTACTTTCCTCCAAATTGTTTATTGCGATAGAACTCGAACCTTCCTCGAAGGTCATACTCTCAGGAGTAGGTAAATCAGACTCTAATGGTCTTTCTGTCAGCATTTGTCCCTCATGGTAGGGGCTATAGGTTGAAATGGTATCCGCTCCCTTGTCCTTGTAGGAATTCTCTATGAGTTCCTCCCACTCATATTCATTGGAATCTGTATCACTGTCATCTTGGAGTGAGTGAATCTGTTCCACAAAACAAGCATTTGTCTTAGTCTTGCCTTTGTCTTGGAAGCCTAGTCCTCTTGTATTTCTTGTTAATGAGGACAAAGAGGGTTGGATGGGTTCCACTATGCCTTCTCTTCTTTGACTGATAGGGCCTTGTCCTTCATAGCTCATCCTATGCAAGATAGTCTCACCACGCCTATAGAGTTCAGTTGGGAACCCAAGGGAAGACATGTTGTTTGCAGGTTTTGGATCATTTTTGGTCTTCTTCTTCTAGCATTCACCATTGGCACTGGAGCTTCTTCATTATGGGGCAGACATCTTGTCTCATTCTTTCCCTCTTATGGGGGGATATTCATTGTATATTTGTGATGGGTGTTGTATTTGGGGGGTCTTGATTCTTCCATCATTCCATCACTTGTAAAATGTTTTGTTTGTATGCATTTTCACTTTTAGAGAGAAGTTTTTTCCCACGAGAATTTATCCTTTACTCCACTTGAGACTTGTTTGTACATGGGTACCTAACATGGCCTAGTAGCTAGGACCCATCTATATTTACTTTAGTCAACTACTCCCTAAGTTGCACTTAAGGGGGGGTGTTAGTGTGAATGTGGATATTTTCTATCTGATTTCCCTTGTGCGAGGATAATTCATATTATTTAACTATTTATTAGTTAAATAATATTCCCTCACATAATTCGCATGTTAAGTTGACTTACTGAGTCTTCTAGATGTTTCTAGTTGTTTCTAGTTGTGTCTAGTTGTAGCTAGTTGTTGATAGTTGTCTTATAGCTGTCTTATAGTTGTCCTATCCTACACATGTGCTATAGTTGTCACATGTCATAGGATTAAGACACTTGTAACATGACTACAACATCTTGGCTTTCACCCTTGTATTTATAAGCAAGGATCTTCATGTACATTGTAACATGGAGGATCAATTTTACAATCATTGATAGAATAGAATTATTCTCTCATTATCTCTCTTGTGCTTTCATGAAGTCCTAGATCTTGGGTGGCTCCTATCTAGCCAATGTTTATAGATACTTCCCTGCCTGTTATATGGAAAGAAGCCCTCTTCTTCCACCCTAATCATGTTGAGGGTGGTGGTGGGGCGGTGTTGGGGCTTGCCCCTAGCCAAGTCCATTGTTGTTTCTAGTATGGACCCTAATAACTATTGTGTTTGGGTTACCATACTTTTCCAAGGCAATCTTCTTGGTTTATGCTCAATTTATGCCCCTAACTCATTGCCTGACAAAACCTCCTTATGGGATGGATCCACTCCCATCTTTTGGTTGCTGAGTGGGTGATTGGGGTAAACTTCAAAATAGTGGAACATCTAGCTGATCGTTGTTGGGAGAAAAATATCCACCTCTCTCAATTGGAATTTGAAGCTTAAACCCTTGCCTGAAACTCCTTAGGTGTGCATGATCCTATTATGAGAAAAATGGATTCCCACAGGCCTCATTGGTTCACCTAGAGTAATTGTCATGAAGGATTTAAGTGGAAGATGAGTCATTTGGACAGGTTTCATATCTCACCTAATTTACTTGTCACCCCTTCCCCTTTAGGATACTTTGTCCATCTTGACCTAGTTGCCACCCTTTTCGATCACCTTCCCATCTTCACCATCATCTCCTTTGCTAGATCTTCTACTCTTCCTAGTGAGATACCTTTCAAATTAAATACTTCCCACCTCTAAAACCAAGATTGCATAGATGGCTTGTTAGCCACCTGTAATGTTGAGCCTAAACCTCAAAATGATAGTTGGATCAGCTGGTGGGAATGTACTATATCCCATACATGCTCTTTATGTGTGACTATGGTAGGAGAGCTGTAGCTAAGTGTCAGAGACTTGAAAAATCCCTAAAAGAACAACAACCCTTATAGCATTCTGTTAGGAACCCGTGTTTAACCCTTCTCTTTACTTTGTTAGTATATTACATTTGGATGCATAGGCTTTGTAAGTCATCCTGTGAGCATATTGTATTATCCCACATTCATGGGAAGTAATAGTTGTTCAGATTAGACTTAGTATATAGGTACGTGTTGAGGCCAATGAAGGCATCCAGGAATTTATTGTATTGAGCTTGCTCAAAGGAGGTTGCCCCCTTGAAGTGGCCTACGATCAATAAATTCATTCTGTGTTTCTACTATTTTTGTTATTTCATGCATTTTTTATTATATTGTTGCAAGAGGTTCCTCTCATCGGGTATCGGTGTGCTTTCTTGGGCTCGCTGGGTGGAATTTCTGTCAAATTTTTTTCTGCAGTGGCTTCCAGGCACTGTGATTATTATAATAGTTCTTTCTTTTTCACATCTATATTATTTATTTCAATTGTAGGTTCAGATCAAGGAATAATCCCTATCTGCTTAACTATGGGAAATGCTTGGGCATAGCCCTAAAACTCATTGTGAGGAGTACCACAGGAACCCTGAAGTAGCTGGCCCATTGAGAGGACCTGCCAATGAAAGGGCAATGACCCTTACTTGATTGACTAGTTCCCATCCGTGAGGCAAACCAAGAGCTATCATTTGTGGCAAAGTGGTTATCAGTTTTACCTTAGCTGTTGAGTGAGGGGTACTACCCCAATACGCAATCCATTAGACAGCATTGGTAGCTGAGTGAATCCCCTGACCTTTAGGAAACTGAACATACATGGGGCCCATTTCTATTGATAGTTGGTAAATCATAGATTGAATCCATCCAGAGCAGTTTACAGATAGTTTCCAGAAGAAAAAAAACCCACATTTGTCTATTTTTAGGGTTTTCGATAACTTCTTTGATTCTCACCCAATAGCCTTCAAATTTTGCCACAATGTTCATTTCATATTTCTGCTCCTTTGTCCGTCTTAGATAGATTTTGCCATTCTTTCACCCTGCTTCTGAAATCCCCATTTTCTTCTCCCCTTTCCCTCAAAAAGTGTCCAAAACCTAGTCAAGCCCCAATTACCCATTAGAGTTTTTCCCGAATCCCAATTTTCCTTTACTAATTAAGTTTCTATTTTTGTTTTTCTACCCATTACCAAAAAAAAAATCACCTGGTTATGGTTGTCACCCGCACAAGAGCAAAAAACATGGAGGATGAACTTGTAGCCCTCAAGACCAAAATCCAAGATCTGGATGAAAAAATTCTCAGCCTCAATCTTCAGCATTTAGCCATGAATAATCGACGACAACCAAAGTCTTCTATAGACACTGAGTTTTCTTTTTCCAACAATTTTTGTGGGCCGAAGCTTGATTTTCCTCGCTTCAATGGTGATGATCCGACTAGATGGATATACTAGGTAGACCAATATTTCAGTCTGCATAATACTTTTGATGTCAACAAAGTCCACCTTGCATCCTTTTATTTGGAACATGAAGCCCTTGAATGGTTCCATTGGTACATCAAGGCTCATAAAGAGCCAAAATGGACAGATTTTTGCAAACTCATTTTGCAACGATTTGGCCCTAGTGCTTTTGATGACTTCATAGGAGCACTCACTAAACTGTGCCAAACAGGCACTGTGAGAGATTATCAAAAAGAATTTGAAAAACTAGCCAATCACATAGAGGGATTGTCTGATGAATTCTTTAGGAGTTGTGTCAGTGGTCTGAAGGATGCAATTCACTCTGAGGTTAAAATGTTTCATCCTAGCACAATGAAGGAAGCCCTAGGATTGGATAAGTTGGCGGAGGATAAGATCACAACTCAATAGTGATCAAAATCCAATTTTGTTCCATTCAGAAATATGGCTTCCCAATGACCTCAAATAACACCAGCTCCTAGGACAACTCCTATCAAGCATTTGACTGAAGCAGAGATGTAGGCACGTAGAGAAAAAGGGCTTTGTTATAATTGTGACGAGAAATTCATTTGGGGACATAGATGTGTTGAACAAAAGCTCTATCTCTTGGATGTGGATTCTCCACCTAAAACTAAATTTTATGCAGATGCTCAGGATACAGTATATGATTAGGTCAACACTCAACAGCCGCTTGTTGACCCTATTTCTTAGAAAGACTACCTAGAGATCTCTCTCCATGCTTTAGCAAGAGTCACCACCCCACAAACCATGCAGGTCAAGGGTTTCTTCAATAAGCTCCCTCTTACAATACTCAGTGATTTTTGTAGCACTCATAACTTCATTGACCCTCAGATTGCCAAACAGGCTGATTGTTTTGTCCATCCAGCTTTGAAGTCATGATTGCCAATGGGGGAACATTACCTTGCAAAGGGAAGTGTCACAATGTGCGTATCTCTATGGGAGATTATAACCTACACTCTGACATGTTTGCCTTTCCCTTAGGTGGATGTTATGTGGTTTTGGATGCATAATGGTTATGCACACTTGGTCCCATCTTATGGGATTTTGCTAAACTTTGGATGCAGTTTTCAGACAATGGGCAAAAACACACATTGAAGGGCTTACAACTGGGGTCTCTTAGCATCATGAGTTCACATCACATGGAAAATCTTCTTAAGAAGAATTCACATGGTGTTATTGCTTAGCTCCATTCCATTCAGATGCAACCATCAGCGGTCTCCACTACTCCTTTAGATCTACAACAAATTTTAGAGAGGTATGCATGTGTCTTTGCTGAACTAGTGGATTGCAACCTTCACGACTAGAGGACCATCATATTCATCTCCTTCTTGGAAGCAATCCTCCCAACATCAAGCCCTACCCCTACCCATTTCACCAAAAGATAGAGATTGAGATGCTTGTTCAAGACTTACTGAAGCAAGGTGCTATTCTCCCTAGTACCAGTTCCTTTTCTTCACCAGTCCTTCTTGTTTGGAAAAAAGATGGATCATGGCACCTCTGCATTAACTTCTGAGCACTTAATCACATCACAATCAAGGATATGTTTCTGATTCCTGTTGTGGATGACCTTCATGGTGCTCATTTTTTCTCCAAGTTGGATCTTTGTTCTGGGTATCACCAAATTTGGGTTCATGAGGACGATATCCCTAAAAAGGCGTTCTACATGCATGATGGCCACTATGAGTTTTTGGTCATGCCCTTTGGCCTCACTAATGCTCCTTCAACATTCCAAGCATTGATGAATAAAATATTCTTTCCCTACCTGTAGAAATTCATTCTGGTCTTCTTTGATGATATCCTCATCTATAGTAAAACATGGGCTAAGCATCTCCAACATCTAGATCTTGTACTGCAACTTCTCTCTAATCATCATGTCTCTACAAAATAGTCTAAATGTGTTTTTGGGTAGGAGGAAGTGGAGTATCTCAGGCATATTCTTTCAGCCCAAGGAGTTTGAGTAGATCCTGCAAAAATAGATGACATGAAAAATTAGCCGCATCCTCAGACACTCAAAAGCCTCCATGGTTTTTTGGGGCTGACTGGCTACTATCGCAAGTTTGTCAAGGATTACGAGAAGATTGCAACTCCATTAACAGATATGTTAAAAAATGATGTTTTTATCTAGACACATGATGCTGAGTGTGCATTTTAAAAATTGAAACAAGCTATGTGTACTACACCTGTTCTAGCTATGCCATATTTTTCCAAGACCTTCACCATTGAGAGTGATGCTTGTGGCAATGGAATTGGTGATGTTCTCCTTCAAGAGGAACATCCCATTGTGTTCACCAGCAAAGCCCTTTCTAGAAAGAATTTAGTACTCTCTACATATGAGAAGGAAATGAAGGCTATTTTGCATGCAGTATAGAAGTGGTGGCCATACCTACTAGGGAATCATTTTTGCATCAAGAGTGATCACCAGAGTCTGAAATATTTCCTAGAACAATGGGTCTCCTCCCCAACACAACATAAATGGGTCAGCAAACTCATGGGTTATGACTATGAGATCACTTACAAGAAGGGTAAGGACAATATTGTGGCAGATGCTCTTTTTCACACATTTGATGACCAAACTTCCCTTTCAGCTATTTCTATGCCTATTCCAAATTGGTTGAAATTTGTCCAGCGAGGCTATGCCAATGACTCTTCATTATCTCAAATCATTCAACAGTTGGCCACTAACCCCTCTGTTGTACCACATTACTCTTGGGATGGTTCTTCTCTATGATACAAGGGTCATCTGGTGCTTCCCCAGAGCACAAATCTTTAGCAGGCTATTTTCTATGAACTTCATGCTTCTCCATCGGCAGGGCACTCAGGTTCCTCAAAACTTATGAGTGGGTATGGCATAACTTGTTTTGGAAGGGAATGAAAAGGGTAATTCAATAAATGGTGGCTAAATGTGATACCTTCCAACACAACAAGGGTGAAACGACACTCCTTGGATTGCTCGAATCCTTGGCCATCCCTACATAGATTTCGACAGATATTTCTATGGATTTCGTTGAGGGGCTCCCAAAATCTAGAGGAAAGATAGTGATCTTGGTTATTGTTGATCGCCTCTCCAAATATAGTCATTTTTGTGCCCTCGGCCATCCCTATATAGCCTCCTTAGTCACACAAATTTTCATGGACCAAATCTTCCATCTTCATGGCATCCTTTCTTCCATTGTCTCAAATCGTGATGCAACTTTCACCAGTCATTTTTGGATAGAACTATTTTGACACACTGGCACCAAACGGAAGATGAGTTCTGAGTATTACCCACAAAAAAATGGTCAAACTGAAATTATCAACAAATGTTTGGAAACTTATCTTCACAGCTTCACCTCAGAACAACAACATCAATGGGCAAAGTGGCTCCCCTCACTGAATGGTGGTACAATACCTCCTACCACACTACATCTTAAATGACTCCATATGAAGCAATCTATGGTCAGGCACCACCAGTGCTCCTTCCATACACCCCTAGTAGTTCACTAGTTCAGGCAGTCAACACGGTTCTCTAAGCCCAGGATCAGATTTTTTGCATTATGTAGGACAATCTTCACATGGCAAGAAATCGAATGAAACAACAAGCTAATCAACACTGTTCTGAGCACACTTTTCAAGTAGGTGATATGGTTTTTCTTCATCTACAGCCATACAAGCAATCATCCCTGAAACTCAAAGGGCATCATAAGCTAGCTTCGAAGTTCTATGGGCCAAATAAGGTTCTTCAGAAGATTGGGTCGGATGCTTATAAATTGGAGCTTCCTCCTTCCTGTGTTCATCCACTATTTCATGTCTCTTATCTAAAGAAAGTTCTTGACACCAATGTCAGAGCACAAACTATTTTACCAAAACTAGATAATGAAGGATCCATCATTTTGGAGCCAGAGATAATCCTCGATAGACACACCCGTCAGCTTCAATCCTAATCCATCACAGAGGTATTAATTCAGTGGCGTGGAATGCAAGTAGAGGATGCTACATGGGAACCACTCCTTCAGATTCAACAACAATTTCCACATCTTAATCTTTGAGGACAAAACTTTTTTTAAGAGGGAGGGGATGTTAGGAACCCATGTTTAACCCTTCTCTTTACTTTGTTAGTATATTACATTTGGATGCATATGCTTTGTAAGTCGTCCCGTGAGCTTATTGTATTATCCCACATTCATGGGAAGTAATAGTTGTTTGGATTAGACTTAGTATATGAGTACGTGTTGAGGCTAATGAAGGCATCGATGAATTTATTGTATTGAGCTTGCTCAAAGGAGGTTGCCCCCTCGAAGTGGCCTGCGATCAATAAATTCCTTATGTGTTTCTTCTATTTTTGTTATTTCATGCATTTTTCATTATATTATTGCAGGAGGTTCCTCACATTCCACTTCAACAAGTTGTTGCACACACAAAAACTTCTCTACGCAAAATTGCTACATATAAGAGCAAAGTTGCTCAATTTAGGGCATGCTTGCAATGGCTGAAAGATGGGGACAAGAGCACCAAATTACTCTTCCAATATCTATAGCATATACATAAAAAGAAACATATCTCTATCATTTAAATAGTAGATGGCATATTGCAAACCAATCAAGATGAGATAATGCAAACTTTTTTTGAATACTATAAACATTTGTTTTTGGATGACTCAAGCAAAGATCCTCTTATTCCTATTTTGGAAGACATTTTAGCTAGTTGTATACCCCATAAAATTTAGCCTGATTATAGCAACTATCTGGATCACTATCTATCCTAGGAAGAGATTAAAGAGGCTATGTTCAATTTGGCATTAGAGAAGAGTCCAGGGCTGGATGGCCTCCTAGTTGAGTTTTACCATGTGCTCTGGCCTGACATTAGGGAGGATTTTTATAATATTACCTTGAGGGAATTGAAACTAGATCACTATGATCTATTATTAATTAGGGACTGATTAAGCTTATACCTAAGGGTAAGCAAGAAGACATAGTGAATGGATGGTACCCCATAATCTTTCTTAATACTTCATATAAGATCATAGCCAAAGTGTTGGCTAAAAGAATCAAACCCATTACTCAAGAGATTGTCAAGCCTGAGCAAACTAGCTTCCTATGTGTGAGATTTATTTTGGATAATTTGGTGCTAGCCTAGGAAACTGCTGAGTGGGCTTAACAAATAGCTCATAATGCCCTTATAATTAAACTTGATTTTGACAAGGCCTATGACCACATAAGATGGACTTTCATCCTCAAAATGCTGTAATGGCTAGGCTTCAATCCTAAATTCTACTCACATGTTTGAATGTTGTTCATGGATGCTAATGCAAGGCTATATTTTAATGGTTCTCTTTCTCCTCAATCCCCCTTCAAAAGTCCATTTGCCAAGGAAACCCTTTAGCCCCATTTCTTTATGTTCTTTCATTTGATGCTCTAGGATATCTATTCCATCATACCCAAACACATTCTCTTATCCAAGGCATCTCCCTCCCTGGTAATGTGAAAGCCCTCAATTCTCACTTTGCGGATGATAGTATGTTGTTTATTCAAAACTTTATTGAAGAAGTCACCAACCTGTTGGATACTCTTGATTTTTATTGTGTTGTCTCAAGGTCACAACTTGCTATGTGCAAAACTAAATTTTTGATGACACGGTTCAACCATCGCCCACCATGGATATCTAAAGAATAGAAATAGATTATACATGGGGAAATCACTAGATACCTTGGCATCCCTTTTGGAATTGGAGTCTATTTGAAAGATATGTGGCAATGGTTTCTAAATAAATTCAAACCAAGTAATTGTCTTGGTCAAACCACTTTCTCTCAATGGCTGGGCATATTCAAGTAGCAAATAAAATTCTCTTAGCCAACCATGTTTACATCTGATCTTGTTGGTTGCCCTCTGAAACATGCTATAAGTAGTTAACTCAACTCATTTGGAATTATCTTTGGTCCAAATGGGGAAACAAGAAAGGTACACCCACCACTTCATGGTCACATTACATCCTCCCAAAAGATAAGGGTGGCTTAGGTATCATTGATCCTTTCACACAAGGGATTTGCCTTACTACCAAATGGATTGTCCATTCTCTAGAGGGGAACATGCCTTGGAAACACTTGATCTGGTACATAATACAAATAACTACTGTGGGTAAATCATGGGACAATATTCATTTGAATGACAAGATATTATTAACTCCACACTCTAAGGTTGATCTGGTACTAGCTCCCATCAATAGTATTTGGAAGGCTTGGTAATTAGAGTCTCACAATTTGACTTGGTATGACCAATCTTTCAACCATGGGCTTATCTTTGCTACATCTTCAATATGGTGGAACTGACTGATTCAAATAAATAGCATACCATTCACAACAATTCCTAGACTCAAGGTAAAGTGTCTCTTCAAAAAAGGTATTCAAGTGTTTCGGGACCTGTGGGACTCATCAAGCTTCATGTGGAAATCTTGTTGACAACTTAAGATCTTCTTTGATCTTAGCTACAGGGATAAAGCAGCTGTGTTAGAAATCCAAAATCTAGTGCCCTTAAACCTCTCTATCCTACTTTATTCTTGTTGTAATTCTATTTTTTCAAGGATTGGAGGTGGCCTATTGGCTGCAACATCTAAGCTTTCCCTCTCAAGGTGGCTTATAAACAACTGGTGCCCTCTTTGCCACTTGCCCACCATCTAAATTTAGTTTGGAGGTGTAAATTCAGTCAGGCTGGATGGAATAAATTGATCCTTCAAATATGGAAATCCAAAGTAGATTCACAATCCCAACTCACTACCTAAAAACTTCTTCATACTAAGCTCTCGATGGGAACCTGCCTCAAATTCATCTTCCTACCACCTTTTTGCCCCTTTTGTGGCAAGACCAAATCTATCAAACATTGCTTCTGGTTCTATCTACATGTTAGATCACTATGGGCTACCTTGACGTCCACCATTCTATCTCTTCTCACTTTCCATGGTCTTGGAAATAGGATCTGCTTGGCTCCTTTGCTACTCACAATTCGATCTCCAGTACGTGCCACCTAGTTATAATCAAATGCATTTCAAAAATTTGATGTTTGGTTCTCTTCTCTCATTCATTCTTGCCCTTGGAGTGTTGGAATGCATAAGAAAATTGAGAGGGGGGTGCATCAATTTTAGCTAAAACCTTAAACGCTCACAAACATTCAGATCAACAACCACTTAATTATTCTTCAATGTGTCAGTGTGATTAACCATGAAAGCATATAATAGAAATTTAAGCACAACAACACAATAAACACATGGTGTTAGTGTAGGTTTTTATTTCCTAGATGGGTTATTTATTTTTCCTATATTCCTAGGTTTTTCCTACACTTCTATTAATCTCGCTTAGGTTAATAAAGCATGTCTTATTAGGTGAGTGGTTGCGAGGTGTCACCTTCCTACATGTGAGCATCCATTAGCTATCTTGGGAAGATACTTTGCTATCTTTAGTCCGATAGATGGTTGTTCCTCACTGGTCGGTGTTGCCACCTCCTCTCTCTTCCTGGTCTATATAAGCATGCTACCTAGCTTGTATTTGACATCTTTTGCTTTTGCATCCTCTTAATGCTATTTTTCTTCTAGCATTTGCATTACTCTTTTGGAGACTAACTCTATGTTGCTATTTTGATTTCGTATCATTTGCATTCATAGTTTTAATATCTATTCTTTGCACTAGTTTTCTGGGTTATTAATCTTTTCAGATTCTAACATGGTATCAGAGCTATTCTATGTGCAAGAGTAGATTTTAGTTTCTATATTTGAGAGATTCGGGGGGGGGGGGGGGGGGGGCTAATAAATCTTATTGCAGGTTTTTGAAAAACCCAGTATGCTCTTCTCTTGCATCTTCGGATGATCTTGAGAATCAGAAAAGTTTGACGGAAACTTTTTTTTAATCTCTGGGGTTGCACATGTGTTTTATGAAATCTAGGTGATTGCAGCATTTCTGATTATACTGGCAGCATTTCTGGCTGTTCCATCGCGTCCAGGAGGCTTGAGAAAGTCAGATTTGGCTTTCGCTTCACCGAAATCGGAGATCGTCATACACAGTTGCGGAACCGGGGTTTCGAGCTTAAATCTGACAACCAGCTTGCATATTTGATCTTTTGAATCAATATTGTAGGTTCCAGCATCTGATTCAGCCTTTGCATGTCATTTTTTGGTTGTTGGGGTTGTTTTTTGTAGCTAAAGGTGTTCCATTTACACTGGAGCAACATCTTCTGTGCATTTACAAGAAAAACGCCTTCTGGGTTTTGTTCGCAGCACAGAAAAACCATCTGGGTATCTTTCTGTTTTTGCATACAGTTTGTATATTTTGCAAAAACGTGCTCAGAAATCTACAGCAGGACCCCTCTCCGTTGGCAGCTGCAGTTCTGAAGACAGTTTTCAAATGGTCCGTTTTTGCTCATACGGACTCCTTTTCCCACGAATTTTTTTTTGATTTTGGCTATTTTTTCGTGCTCTATGCACTAGTGTAGTCGTTTTTTGATTTTGATGCAAAGATTTTTTAGAAGTCGCAGATTCTCAGTCGTGACATTGCACGGTTCTCGTTTTGGGAACTTCGGAGGATCATAACTTTCACATACGACCTCGTATCAAGGCGATTCTTTTTTTGAAAGTGCATGATTTTTCGAGTAGATTGCAGTGGTGCTATTTATTTCTCTAGATATTATGCCAAAGTTGTATTTTCAGCATATGCTCTTCATGAGGGTTTTTGTAATGCATTGAAATCAAGACCACTTAGTATTTATTGCTAGTGGTAGTTGTAAATGCACTAATATAAAGTGCCAAATCATATTTTCTTGGGGGGGTTCTTTGATTGAGTGAAAAGGGGGGGTTGTCTTGGTTGGGTTCTCTTCTTTTCGACACTTCTTCTCTGCATTTCTTCATCATGGATCAAACAAATCTGCCTATCCTAACTCCATACAATTACTTTGAGTGGAAATCACGCATGACAATTCACTTAAGGAAAGCTGGATTAAATAGGATAACTATGGGACTTGAAACTGAACCTGCTAAAGATGAAGATAAGCCTAAGTGGTTTAACAAATGTGATGAGGCATATGGAACATTGTGTTTGTCTGTTTCTCCTGATTTGCTCTTTTACATTGAGTCTTTGAATACACCAAATGAAATCTGGACAAAGCTAGAAACACTATTTGGCACACAAGATTCAATGAGGGGTCATATGTTGGAAAATGAACTAATTAGTTTAAGTCCAGGCAATTTCAACACAATCCAAGATTTCTTCACCAAATTGAAATCACTAAGGCTGCAGTTAAAACAATGTGGAATTGAAAAGAAAGATGAACAACTGATTCTTAGTATTCTCTCTAAGCTAAGTTCAGAATATTCTGTGTTTGTTTCTACTTTCTATGCTACTAAGGGTGCACTTGGTACTCAATTCACCATGCCATCTTTAGATGATTTTGCTGTCAATCTCACTCAGGAACAGGACAAGCTAATCCAGATGGGCACTCTTAAGTCCTCTAAGTCACATGCCTTGGCTGCCAACCAAGGCACAAAAGAACAGAAAGGACAAAGTAGTAACAACAATAGTAAGGATAAGAAACAAAAGAATAGCAAGGAGAAGAAGGATCAGATAACGGTTGCTTCAAAAGCAACTAATGAGACCCAATATTCCAAGGGCGACAAGCCTAAGAAAGAGAGGGTCCAATGTGCCTATTGTAAAAGACCCGGTCATGATGAACATAAATGTCTGAAGAAACAAATTGTTCACTTGACACACATTCTTGAGAAGAATAATATCAGTGTTCTTGAGTCTGTCAAACAGAGTTCTAATGAGGGGTCTAATAAGGCAAAAGAAAACAGCAAGGGAAAAGGAAAGGGCAAGGCCCTTGTTGCAGTTGCTTCTTCACCATCCACTTGGGTTCTTGATTCGGGTGCTTCGCACCACATGGCTTCATCTAAGGAAGAACTTGCATCCTTGGAGCCGTGTACTATGCCTTCTATTTTGATGGGTGATAACACTCCTGTTGAGGTGTGTGGGAGAGGGTCTGTTGATGTGGGGGATGGCACATTCCATGATGTTCTTTGTGTGCCCTCATTATCAACTAATCTCCTATCGGTATATCAGATCACTCACACAGGTTCAGGCAAGCGGGTTGAGTTCACTCCTGATTCAGTGGAGATTCGTGAGTTGCACAGTGATTCTACAGTGGCAGTTGGGAGAGCAGATCATCAGTCACGGCTCTATCTGTTTTCTCACTTTGTTCCTGATCCTCCTTCGACTGTTTTGCTCACTCATTCTAATGATGTGAGTAGATTATGGCATGAGCGGTTTGGCCATCTTAACTTCCGCTACTTGCAGCAGCTTAACCAGCAGAGCATGGTCACAGGGTTGCCTTCAGTTCAGTTTTCAGGTGGTGTTTGCCAAGGTTGCATTCTTGGTAAGCATCCTAAGGAAAAATTTGACAAAGGTAAGGCATGGAGAGCTTCACAGATACTGGAGTTAGTTTACAGTGATTTGGCTGGTCCATTTCAGCATCCTTCCTTCAGCAAGGCTAGATATGTCCTCACATTCATTGATGATTTTTCTCGATATACTTGGGTGTACTTTCTCAAACAGAAGTTAGAGGTATTTAATCATTTTCAGGACTTCAAGACTTTTGTAGAGAAGCAATCTGGGAAAGCCATCAAAGTTTTGCACACTGACAATGGAAAGCAGCACTGGAAAGCAGCCAAGCGGATCCTTCACTACATTCAGGGTTCTCACAGTCTTGGGATTCACTACGCAGCGGGTATTGAGCTTGACTTGGTGGGCTACACAGATTCTGATTGGGCAGGCGATTCTCAGGATCGCAAGTCTACTTTAGGTTACAGCTTCTCACTTGGTTCAGGTCCTGTTTGTTGGTCGAGCAAGAAGCAATCTGCTATTGCTCTATCTTCTACTAAGGCCGACTATCGGGGGGCTGTGAATGCCTCTACTGAGGCCATTTGGCTTCAGAATCTTCTCACTGAGTTTGGTATCCAGATTAGACGGCCATCAGTCATATTTTGTGACAACCAGAGTGCCATTCAGATCTCACGAAATCCGGTCCATCATCAGCGGACCAAACACATAGAGGTCCACATGCACTACATCCGGGAGCTCATCCATGGCCACGTCATCGACCTTTGCTACTATCTGACTTCTGAGCAGGTTGCTGATATCTTCACCAAACCCTTCACTGAGAGCAAGTTCCTTCATTTGCGAGCTTTGTTGGGGGTGCGGGATGCTTCATCTTCTGGGGGGGCTTCTTCCTCTCACTCGGAGTTTTGACTCTCTCTACTTTTGGGGGGGGTCTCTTCTCTCTCTCTTTGGGGGGAATTTTATGTACATGGGTACCTCATCAGGCTTGATTTGCCGGGACCCATTTCTACATCCACCTAAGCTTCACTTATGGGGGGGTGTTAGTGTAGGTTTTTATTTCCTAGATGGGTTATTTATTTTTCCTATATTCCTAGGTTTTTCCTACACTTCTATTAATCTCGCTTAGGTTAATAAAGCATGTCTTATTAGGTGAGTGGTTGCGAGGTGTCACCTTCCTACATGTGAGCATCCATTAGCTATCTTGGGAAGATACTTTGCTATCTTTAGTCCGATAGATGGTTGTTCCTCATTGGTCGGTGTTGCCACCTCCTCTCTCTTCCTGGTCTATATAAGCATGCTACCTAGCTTGTATTTGACATCTTTTGCTTTTGCATCCTCTTAATGCTATTTTGCTTCTAGCATTTGCATTACTCTTTTGGAGACTAACTCTGTGTTGCTATTTTGATTTCGTATCATTTGCATTCATAGTTTTAATATCTATTCTTTGCACTAGTTTTCTGGGTTATTAATCTTTTCAGATTCTAACACATGGAACACCAGATTTCTGTGGAAAAACCAAGACATGAAAAAATAGGGTGAGGGGTAGCTCACAATATAGAGTAGTATCAATACCGAATTAGAAAAAGGCTCACTACCAAGGGGCTCACTACCTAGGGCTCACTGCCCAAAAGAAAAGGATCACTACCAAGGACTCACTATCCAGAGAAATTCTCACTGCAAATAGGTAAGGCTTACTGCCATGAACTAATATGATAGCATCTACCACATGCCTAAGTTCAGTTCCAATGAAGCTCAACAAATATCATCTTCGCAGCCTCTCTAAAAATTGCAAATGACTTCTGCTCATTGCATTAGGTCTTCTACCATATGAAAGTTCTTGCTACCTCTAATTCAAACTTCATAACTCACACATCACATCCTCATCTTCACATAGCCACACTACAAATGAATCATTTACACTTATTTATATCAATCATCAACCTTGAAACATTCACCGAGGTCGGCAACACACTCTACAACCTTTGAAACAATTTCCAAGGTCAGTAAACAAACATAATTCAAATTAGGTCAGGACCTAATCATTCTTGTGGTGTAAAGGAATGAAGGTGGAGCACTTCATAGCTTATCTCAGACCTAAATACATGTTCACATGCTTCAACATGCTTCCTTAATCCATGAAGCACATCCACAATTAGTGTTAGCACCCAAGTCGGCCAAACTTGTGCAAACACCAAGAACACTTAGACACATGCTTCCACGAAGACAACCATAACTTGCCAACTAGGAACAACACTTTAACATAGTCTAGAGACATCCACAAAAAACCTTAAATCTCTTAAGAATCAAAAAAATTGTCCGCAACACCTTTCACCTGAAGAAGGTTCATTGTCTGCTCACAAACAACATTATCAAACTCTTCTACACAATAACTTACTTTTCAGAGCACCAAATCACAAATACTTTGGAATGAAGATAACTAAGGACCTTGTAAACATATGTCCAAAACTACAACACCTAAAACCATACTGCAGAGAAATACAGAGAAACATACTTTCTCCCAAACACCTTTGCACAACCTAGAAACTCTATCAATTATAGTCTTCAAACTGGTGAACATAACTTCCACTATACAGTGATCCAGACCATCAACTTTTGGATTTAGTATCTTTAAACACTTCTTTAAAACATATCCAAATCTCACACTCTAGTCTTCAACACAGAAGAAATGTGGAGCAAGAACTCAGAGAGTATCCTGCAAGCTAAAATACTCTGCAACACACTATTTCCTCTGGAGAACAAATTTTCTCAAAAGCACTAGGAAACTCAGCAACATGAGCAATATACTAGCATCATCAACACTTTTGTAATCCATTCATATCACCTTGATATAAAAATTCAATCAACCAACCATAGCAACATTAGAGGGTAGTGAAAAACCATCATGACATAATTCTACACTAATCTCACTCTCCACCTTTCTTTTATACATCTTACTTTCCCTTGGTTTTTCACATGAACTCTCTCCCCCTTTGACATCAATGGCAAAGGGTGACACACCTTTCAAGCTCTCTCTCCCCCTGATTATGATATTGCACATAATTGCACTGCTTTGAATGCTCCCCCTTAGGAGTACACATCAAACTATATCAACTCTTACTCATATTTTAGAGGACCTCATAACCTTCCCAAACTAACATTTCCAGAGTAACATATCTTGTCTTCTAAAAATTTTAGACTAGACTTTGCATAAATCAGGGTATGACATCCAACCATTGAACTTTACTTCTTCTTTGGGAACATAACATCACATCTTTTATCAACATTTATGATAGCTTATGAAAATAATGCATATATGATAATATAACAATGACAACACATATAGCCAATAATTTCCTTAGATCAACACTCATTTGTGTGTAACTTTACTCCTACAGGCTCCTCCTATCACCACTCATTGCTACTAGCTCCTCCTAAGAGATAGCCATCTTAGTCTAGATAAAACAATGTTTTCTTCAACCTGCCATTCAAGAAAGCAGTCTTGACATCTATTTGTTACACTTTGAAGTCCTTATGTGCTGCAAATCCCAAAAACATTCTGATAGCCTCAATTCTTGCCACTGGAGCATAAGTCTCCTCAAAACCTATACTTTCAACTTGTGAATAGCCTTTGCATACATGTCTAGCTTTGTGTCTTACCACTTCTCCATTCTCATTCAACTTTTTCTTGAAAACCCACTTTGTTCCAAACACATTCTTATCTGTAGGTCTAGGGACAAGTTCCCAAGTCAGATTCTTCCCAATCTGCAGTAGTTTTTCTTCCATTGCCTTGATCCAAAACTCATCTTTACATGCTTCAGTAACTATCTTAGGTTCAACATTTGAAAGTAAATAGAGATTTACCTATTCTTCTGCAACTCTTCTTCTTGTCAATACACCTTTGCTCTTATCACCAATGATTTGGTCTTCAGTGTGACGCTTCTACACAAAGCCTAGGGGTCTTGGGAATCCTTTCCAAAGCTTCTTCAACCTGTACTTTCTTTTCTTTATCTTTTTCTTATTCACTACTTGAAGATTCATGGTGCAGTCATGGTAGGAGGGTTCACAAAATGAACTATCCAAACCATGCAGCAAGAGTAAACACAATGGAAACAACTCAAAGATATGAAACAAATGCAGATTCAGTAAATTAGTATACCAAAGAATTCAAATTCAGATCAATCAGTATCATTTGGGCTTATAATTAGGGCTCATAGACTTGATTATAGAATATCAGAATATATACAACATATAGCTTTGAAGCTCCTTCGTACACAATCTAAACTATCAATTATCTCTATGTTACGAACTAATTTCCTAGGCATCTATTACATCAATATATATTATCTCTGAAACCATAAATTCCTCTACATTGGTCAAGGAAGATCACAAACTCCAATGAAGAGTTGTAATGTGTGTACACAGATAGGCCTTACCCAATCATGAGGAACTCCTCCACAAATGAATGGAATGATGTGTGGATCTCGAGGAAGGTTAGCCATGAACCATAAATCATTAAATGATGTGTCATTAGGCCCCACAAGTTGAGGAATGCTCCACATGTTTTCTCATTTAGTTGATTGTCTAAGACTGTCAGGATACTTTGCTCTGAGAAAACAATTGATCTTCTAATGGCAATATCTTTTCGGTAACTGATCCAAATACTCTGAGAATTGGATATGATGTAGATGAATGAATCAAGATGATATGTCCATCTCTACAAGGTCTGAAATGTAACTGTGACAGAATACGAACCAAAATATAGAAACTGCTACTGACTGAACTACCTGAACTGAACTCAAAAATGAAAAGAAACAACTAAACTGCAAACAAACTGAAATGAAAATATTTTTGGTTGATGCAAGATTGCTCTTGAACCAGGGATGCTCCTGCATTAGACATTCAGGGTTATTGAAAAAGTGAGTCCCTCACTTTGCTGGGGCTAGAGGAAAACCAAGATGGTCCACCTTAGCCTAAGAAATCCATGATGAATCCTCTTCCAGTTTGCCTTTCCACTTCATAAGATATTCTTTGTATTTTCTTCCTCTAGTGCTGCAGCCAACTCTGCTGTCCAAAATGTCTTCAATCTATTATGGTGCTTTGTGTGGTAATTGTTTCTTCAAGTTGTCTTCAAGGCTATCACTAAAATCTACTTCATGATACTGATATAGGTCTATAATGATGAAAATAGGTGATATACCCAATGCCTCCAATAATTTCACCTCATATGCATTTCTTAAATCAAACTTTCTGAGTATCCTACAAGGTCCAAACTTCTTCATCTTCAACTTGCTATATGTTCCAATTTGTAATCTTTCTTTTCTATAATATACCATCACTTCATCTCCAACTTCAAATTCCTTATGTCTTCTCTCCTCATCTCCCTTTTCCTTATACTTATTGTTCATTTCCTCTAAATGTTTCTTAACCTGATCATGCACTATCTTCATGTGGTTTACAAATTCTTCTGCTTCTACACTTCTCTTTTCTGCCATACTGATCTCTCTCAACTCTACAACTCCTCTAGGCTTTGTTCTAGTAAAAATATCAAAAGGTGTTCTTCTGATATTCCTATTTACCGAATTATTGTATGCAAATTCTACTTGTGAAAGAACCAAATCCCAACTTCCTACCTTCTCTCCAGCGAAACATCTCAACAAGTTTCCTAAACTCCTATTCACTACCTTGGTCTTTCCATTACTTCATGGATGAAATATTGAACTGAACTTCAAATCTACCTTCATCTTCTTCCAAAGTGTCTTCCAAAATTATCCAAGAAATCTAGTGTCTCTATCTGAAATTATGCTCTTAGGTAATCCATGCAATCTCACAGTCTCTTTGAAAAATAGGTTTGCTACATGCACTACATCAGTTGTCTTCTTACAAGGTATGAAATGTGTCATCTTTGAAAATCTATCAACCACTACAAATATTGAATCATGTCCTCTTTGTGTCTTAGGCAATCCCATTACAAAATCCATACTTATGTCTTCCTAAGGTTTCTCCAGTACTGTCAAAGGTTTATACAATCCAGTGTTCTGACTACTCCCTTTTGCAACTTGACAAATAGTACAACTCTGCACAAATTTACTAACATCCTTATGTATCTAAGGCCAAAAGTAATTTTCACTCACTAAAGCCACTATCTTATCAATGCCAAAATGTCCTGCCAATCCACCACTATATTTCTCCTTGATCAAATTATCTCTCATTGAACTTCTAGGTATACATAACTGACTTCCTTTGAACAATGTATCTTCCTAAATGAAATAATCCAACCACTTACTCCTATCTATCATAACATGTTCTTTACATGCTTTCCAAGGTTTTGCAAAATCAGGATCTTCCTCATACATATTCTTCAATTCATCAAATCCCATTACTTCGACTCTCATCTCTATCAACAAGTTTCTTCTCCTACTCAAGGCATCACCAACTTTGTTTGAATTTTCACTCCTATGCTTCAACACAAAAGTATAACTCTGCATGAACTCGACCCATCTCATATGTCTTTGATTCAACTTTCCTTGACTGTTCAGATATTGCAAATCTTGATGATCTGTATACAACACAAACTCCTTAGGCAACAAGTAATGTCTCCACTTCTTCAAGGATTGAATAATTGCATAGAACTATTGATCATAAATTAAATGTTTTTTCCTTGCATCATTCAACTTCTCACTAAAATATGCTACAGGTCTATCTTCTTGACTTAATACTGCTCTAATTGCATTTCCACTTACATCACAATCAACTTGAAATACCTTATTGAAATCTAGTAATGCCAAAATAGGTTGCTCTGTCACTTTCTATTTCAACAATTCAAAGCTTTTGTCTACTCCTGATGTCCACTTGAAATCCTTTTTGTCACCTTTCATTGTCTCTATCATAGGGTTACAAACTGAACTGAAATTCCTGATGAACTTCTAGTAGAAACTAGCTAAGCCATGAAATGATCTAACCTCTCCAATGCTCTCTGGTGTAGGCCATTCAACAATTGCTCTTACTTTCTCAGGGTCCATCTTCAATCCCTCCACGGAAATAAAAAATCCCAAGTATACCAATTCTTCCTTTATGAAACTACTTTTCTTGATGTTTATTAGCAATTTCTCCTCTCTTAGTCTCTGTAATAGTTGGATTAGGTGCTGCAAATGTTCTTCCTTTGTCTTACTAAAAATCAGAATGTCATCCAAATACCCATTAACAAACTTACCCATGAATTTCTTCAAGACTTCATTCATCAACCTCATGAAAATACTAGGTGCATTTGTTAATCCAAAAGGTATCACTAACCACTCATACAATCCTTCATTTGTCTTGAAAGCAATCTTCCATTCATCCCCCTCTCTAATTCTGATTTAATGGTATCCACTCTTCAAATCTATCTTTGTGAAATATCTTGCTCCACTCAAACAATCCATGATATCATCCATCCTAGGTAAAGGAAATCTATATTTAACGATGATCTTGTTGATTGCTCTGGAATCAGTAGACATTATCCATTCTCCATCTTTCTTTGGTGCTAATACTGCAGGTACTACACAAGGACTTAAACTTTCTCTGATCAAACCTTTCCTCAAAAATTCTTGTATCTATCTATTCAATTCTTCGTTCTCTGTTGGTGTCATTCTATGTGTTGCTGTGTTAGGAAAACTAGCTCCAGGTATAAGATCCTGATGGTGACTGATTGTCATTGATGTCAAAAAGGTCTTGCAGGTTTGCAATGTGTTGGTTTTGACAGGAGTTGTTCATGTTCATATTCATGGTTTGATTTGATCAGGATATCTTCAAAGTTGTCTCAAGATGGATTCTCATGTTTAGTGTTTATATTGGTTCATATTTGATCTTGTTTATGACAGGATCTAGTTGATCTTAGTAAACATCTAAAGGTCACTAATTAGGAGGTGTTAGGTCTATCAAGGATGCGTTTGTTTAGGATATCTTCAAATGGTTTCTCATGATCTTGATGTGTATTGTTCATATTGGTCCTTGGAGTTATCAGTTTTGGTTTACGATGTTTCATTTCAGTTTATGGTTCATAGGTTGATGGTGTTGGTGTTACTCATGTCATTGAGATGCAATTTATGTGTCCATAGTTTTTCATGTTGGTTGGTACTACATTGCATATTTAGTGAGTTGATCTTCATACATTCAATGCAGTTGGTCTTTATGCTTTACATAAGGTTCATTATGCCTTAAAAGTTGATCATGAAGGATCACTCAAATAATGGTAGATGTGTTGACAAATCTTGTAGAGAGAGAGGTCACCTTGATCATCATCTTCAGATTGGTTTTAAGAATGAAGTGGTAGATGATCATATAATGTTGTTGTCTTGAGGTTTATCATTCTATTTTTTGTTCACAATATGTTCTTCTTGGCAAGTGTTGGTTTTTGATTTTGTCAAGAGGATTGGACAAGTTCTTGCATGTCAATTCATATGCCTCTATATACTTCAGGGTGTCCCAGTTATGATTCAATAAGATGCTTAGATTAGTGTTGAAGTGTGTTAGTATGGTTCAATTCATAATGCACAATATAGTATTTTTTTAGCATAGTTCATGATATAGTTTGGAGTTCTCAAGTTGGATCTTGGTTCAAGAGAGTTGTACTACAAAATCAATTTATGATATCTAATAGCATTCTATGTTTTTGGAGTGAAAAAAATTGTTCAAGTTTCAAAGACTTAAACTCTACATACTTTGTCACATTTGTTCTAATTCTAACTGTCATAAGTTTATTTTACTTTTTGTTATAAAATGAATGTGACCTGCTATTACAGGTCATCACTTAAGTAATGACCTATTGGAGGGGTTCGGGGTCATGTGTATGACTGGGCATCTAATGACATTTACCTATGATTCAAGTTTGCCTTTTAAAAGGAGGAGCACCAAAAAGCAATCAACTGTTCTTTTCAAAAGTTGAATGGGCACGAAAAAGGTTTTCAACAGTTTTTATTTAAATTTTAAAACCTTTTTGTTACCTCCTACTTTGATGGCCAAGTGAAAGTCATTGCTATGGAAATTTTTTTGTTAAAGGTAGTTTATGGAATCTTTTGAGCCCAAATAGAAAGAATTTTTTAAGGGTTTTAGAAATATTTTTTTTAAAGATTTTTCTAAATCTAAAACAAGAGTATCCCTCTCTCTCTCTTGGGATTTAAAGAATTCTTTAGAAAAGATTTTTTTTTTTTTTAAGGAGAGATTTTATAAGGAGGTTTTTGATAGCGATTTTTTTTTTAGGTAGATTGAATTTTTCATTCTTGAGATTTATTGTGAAGAATATGAAAAGTCTTTTGTTGCAGATTGGAGAATTTTTTATTGAACATATTTTGCAGAGAAGGAGAATGAATTGTTGAATGAATATGAAAAGACTTATGCAAAATGAAGAATTTTTTTTCAAGAATATGAAGGATCATGCATGAAGGTAGATTGATTAATTCAATTTGAAGATTTTTTTTGAGATGGAAGATGAAAATGAGGAGATTGAATATTCAGTTTGAAAGAGATTTTATTCTCTCTTACAAGGGCATATTCAAAATATATTATTGAAGATATTAATTTTGTTTGAGAGAGGAATATGGAAAAATTTTCATATCATTGTGAATAAGATTTTCTTCTTGTAGATGGATTGGTGTTTGGACTCCTTGAAGTTTTTATTATTGCAGATTAAAGGGTTTTGATTTTTTGAAAGAAGAAAATTTGCAGAGAGAAGGTGAAAAGTTTTTTTGTTTACAGGTTCTTCATTAAGATGAAAATCATTATAAAGAAAGTGGGAAGTCATTTCATATTAATTGGCTTCACAGGTGGATTGATTAGTGTGTTGTTGAGTGGATCAGTATACAGGGTTGATTATTTTGAATATCCTCTTGAAGAGAAAATTCAGATGAGTTTTGTATATGATTTGGGTTGATGAGAATTATGGTCATATGTCAGACACATGTGAAAGAAGAAGTGATTTGTATTGAAATAGAGAAACGTTCTGAATTCTTGTTTTTAATTTGAGTATGAATTAGGGGTTGGTGCTCCTTGAAGTTGGTGCTTCTAAATGAATTAGGGGCTGGTGCTCCTTGAAGTTGGTGCTTCTAAATGAATTAGGGGCTGGTGCTCCTTGAAGTTGGTGCTTCTAAATATTGTAATCAGTGAGGTTTTTGATAAAGCCAGCGAGGCAGTTTTGGAGTGGTTTTTCTACTCCTAGAGGGTTTTCCACTCGTACAAATCTTGTGTCATGATTCATATTGATCTTCTCTTTATGTGTGTATGATTTACTCATGAGGTTTTATTCTCTTCCTTCATTCTCAGTTATGTGTACATGTGTGTAACAAATCCATGATATCTTTCTTTCTTCATATCTTGAAAGTTAAATTTGCAAAAGGTTAAAATTTATACAACACTAATTCACCCCTCCTCTTAGTGTTATCCTGAACTGCTACAGATCCATGTGATGACTGATACTCCTGATTGGAGATAATGCTTTAGGTACATTGTCTGATATGATGTCTTCATATTCTTCAGTAACTCCTTTATCTCCTTCGGTTGTGATTCTTTAGTCTCCTTCTTCAATGTTTCAGGCTTCTTAGGAATCAAGGCATAACACATATTCCCATGTCTCAAACCATCCAGAAATTGTCTTCCATCTACCAAACAGATTCTAGCATTCCCACATACTTCACTCTTAGGATCATCTTCCAAAGGACTCAAAGTAATTCCTTTTCATTTGATGTAATATTGTATGTATTCTTCCTCCCATCATGTATATCTTTTCTATCATACTGCCAAGGTCTACCCAACAAGATATGACAAACATCCATAGGCATAATATCACACAATACTTCATCATGATATGATCCAATATGAAATTTCACCAAACATTGTTCACTCACTAGTACCTTATGATCATCTTGAATCCATGCTATCTAATAGGACTTAAGATGTTTCAATCTTTCCAACTTCAGCTTAGTCACCATCTCCTCTAAAAATAGATTATTAGAACTACCACTATCAATTACAACTTTGCAACACTTACCTCCTGATTTGCATCTAGTTCTAAACAAGATCTTCCTCAATGGTGGTTCCTCATTTGTCTCTACTTTAAATAGTGCTCTCCTCATCACCAGTAATTCTTCTTTCTCTAGTTTACCAACTAAACTAGGTGATCCAATAGGTTCTTCTTCCACATAGGTTGCTCTTCCACTGTTCTCTATTCTCTTGCTTGTACTACCCTAATTACATTCAAATTCTCTATGTCCTTCACTTCCACACTTGAAACAAGTGCCTCTGAATGTTCTCTTATCAAATCCTCTTCCTTCTCTTCGGTATCCTTCATTCCAGTATGAATTATAATTACTTTTGTGATGAAAATTTATGTCATTGCTTTGGTAGGTATTGCTATCTCTATCCTCCTTCTTGAATGGGCTATCAAGCTTATTCTGCTTCAGATGTGATATCTCTCCTCTAGAAAATATTTTGCCTCTCTGAAATTTACCTCCTCTACCTCTTTGTCTCTGATCATGCCTCTTATTTAGCTTCTCTTCAACTTTTAGGGCAAATTGATATGCTTCCTCCAAATATGTCATCCTTACCAAGCTTAGTTCTTCTTGAATGTTCAGTCTCAGTCCATTGACGTATCTAGCCACTTTCTCTTTGCTTGCCTCACTATGTCATGTCCTTATGATCATCTTGTGAAATTCTTTAGTATACTCCTTCATAGATTTCTCCTTTTGCCTCAGGTTTTGCAATCTCTTCAACAACTCCAGCTCATAGTCAGCAGGTATAAATTGATTCTTCATTTTTGTCACCATTCTATCCCATTTGTAATCTTTTCTTTTCCTCTTCTATTCCTATCCAAATGAACTTCCTTCCACCATATAGCAGCATGTCCTTTCAACTTTGTCTTTGCAAATTTCACCTTCTCTAGATCTTCAACTTCCTAATATTCAAAGTATCCTTCCATGTCATTTATATAGTCAATCAACTCTTCAGGATTCAAATTGATAGTGTAATTTGGTACATCCACTCTAGGTCTCTTTCCAATCTTTGAAATAGCTCGCAACATCTTTACTTGATCTGATTCTTCTTCTTCATCACCTCCTAGGGTTTTGCCAGTTTGTTCAATAGATTGAAATTCCTCTTCATCATCACTTTCAACATTATGTCTTGGTGTTAATCCTCTTCACCTATCTTCCTCAACAACATCCAATCAAATTCTCATTTTTTTCATCATTTCCATAATCCCATCCATCCTACTAGCCATTGTTCCAACAACAGTAACTCTCCTTGGTGGCATCTTCCTAGGATCAAGTGTAAACTAACTCAAGTTCGATGATCGGGCTACAGGGTGACAACTACCACACAATCGACGATCGGTTGTAACACAAGTAACCTGCCTCAATTCAACAATCTATACACAACAAGATCTTATGGAATTCATTTCACCAACTTCTCTCAATTCACTCCCAAAGATTTGAACTTTCACTCTAATACCACTTGGTGTAGTCACAGTAGGAGGGTTCATAGAATGAACTGTCCAAACTGTGCAACAAGAGTAAACACAATAGAAATAACTTGAAGATATGAAACAAATGTAGATCCAATCATTCAGTATATCAAAGAATTCAAATTTAGATCAACTGACATCATGAGGGCTTACAATTAGGGCTCACATGCCTAATTACAAAATATCAGAATATACACAAGATATAGCTTTGAAGCTCCTTCGTAGAAAATCTAAACTATCAGTTATCCCTATGTTATGAACTACTTTCCTAGGCGTCTATTACATCAATATATATTATCTTTGGAACCATAGATTGCTCCATGTCAGCCAAGGAAGATCACAAACTCCAATGAAGAGTTTTAACATGTGTACATAGATAGGTCAGACCTAATCATGAGGAATTCCTCTGCAAATGAATGGAATGATGTGTGGATCTCGAGGAAGGTCAACCACAAACTATAGATCATTGAATGATGTGTCATTATGCCCCACAAGTCAAGGAATTCTTCGCAACTACTTGTATACGCTTTGGTGCCACACATCATTTAACAATATTCGCAGCTTTCCTTCATAGGAAAATGGTTCCTTCTCCACCGCCTCCACTATCAACCATCCATACAGACCTATCGCTACAAGATACAGATCATTTAAATTTATACTAATTTTTCTAAAATTTGAAGGACAACCAAAAATTTTTGGACAACCAAAAAAATAATTTTTTTTTTCGACTACCAATTTTTTGGTAGTTACAAGATGTGTGCACATATAGAATGGCCCATCGACCAAATTAATTAGGTTATAGTTGTTTAGGGTAAAATTGGATTTGTTAATCTTTTGTAGTTTAGATGTTAAAATCCTCCATTCATCCTAACATTGAAGGATCTAGGGTCGATTGGCGAGCACTATCATACCCTAGGTCACTTGCAAAAGAGGGGAAGCTTAGATTAGGGAATTAATTATCAATTTTTCCTTCTATACTCAATTAACCATTAAAACCCTAATTATGCAATTACGACAACAAATTAATGAATTACAGAAAAAGCTCTTGCAGACAGGAGTAAAATGCCAAATTATAGAATACCTATTTTTGGGGTTTCAAAGCGGAATAGTCGGGGACACTGGAGCGGGTGCCTAAGTCCAAGGTACCTACTTTTTGGGGGAATTTGGACCTCCTCTGGACATTGATCAGCCCTGTAACTTTTGTTTTCTAGAATCTGTTTGTGGAGGACACTGAAGTAAGCGCCCTAGTCCTAGAAGTGCTCCTTCATCTGTCTTTCCTTCAGATCCTAAATCCCTGATGTCTTCCCAGCCTTCCTGGAACTCCATTTTTCCCAAATGCGACACCTGTAACCTGTAATCACAAGACTTGGTTTGGGGGTTATGGTGTTTAGAGGTTTGCCTTAGTGAAACCCCAGAGGACACTTAAGTCTCCAAACACCATTGTCAGATAAAGAGGGCGTACCCTTGTGAGGCAGAGGCTAAAAACCAAAGAAATCAATGATAAAAACACAATGATATGTCACCTTGTAGTGAAGCTTTCATGGAGGAAGATGCTCTTCATGCTATGAAGGAATTGATGCTCAAATCTACAAATATCAACACACAAAACACACAAGTCTTGTTGGATCTAGGGCATACAACTGAGAGGGGGGGGTGAATCAGTTGTATAAAACTTGCTCTTACTTTAAACACTTGATTGTTCTTTGTTAGTTAACAGCATATCAATTAACCATCTATGAAAGCATAATGCATAAACTCAGAGCAGATGAACATCAACACATTGAACACCAAGATTTTGACGTGGAAAACCCGGTTAAGGGAAAAACCACGGGGTGATTAACCCAAGAATTATTCTCTGTTAGAAGAATAAAGAAGAATGAATGGCACATGCCAATTAGGGCTCACTACCCGAGCACACTTCTCACAAAGAGGCCCACTGCCTACAAGGAGACACACTGTCTACAAAGTGATAAGAATCACAGTCTTGAACTGGAGAATGACATCTCTACCATGTCCGGATCAGTTCCATTTAAGCCCAAAAACCTCTGCTCTGCCTTTCGCACTTCTCTTCGCTATGCCACACTCATCCACACAATCCACACTCGAAATGAACTCACAGACCTTTATTTATACAAGACATCGACTTAGGAACAAACATCTAAGTTGGCAAACAACCATAAGAGTATTGGCAAGATGAATAACACATCCGGTTGGCCACCACAAGAACATTCGCAGGATGAACAACTCATCCGGTCGGCTAAACAGAGCAAGAACTTCATCCGGAAGAATAACTTCAATTCTGGGCTCTACTATCAATGTGGACCAACAACACAACCTCAACATGATCCAAGAACCTTCACAAGCCTGCCTGAATGACCAGGTACATCCGCACTTTCTTTACTTACTGGAATCTCTTCTCTTCCTTATCCGAAACTTCAAGAACACTGTCTGTCGCCACTGTCATAATGCAAGAGGTACTTCCGGACCTCCAAATCATACAAAAATCAGGATGACACATCACAAGGACATCCCAAACACTCCTTCCAATCCGCAGATTAGGATAATACAATTCCGGACCTCACCGGACCTTTTTGTGATCCTCTGTCACCTCTGGATACTTGCCAGAACCGGTTCTACACCGACAGCCACAACTCCTTCAGATCTTCATGCGGACCTCTGAAATCTTAACTGAAGCATCTCAAGACTCATATCTACAAACCCTTTAATCCACATCCTCTGGTTCTCAACCTATACAATACATTTGCCTTCTTCTCATCACTGTTCTTCACTGTTCCTGACTGAGGCTAACTTTCTCAATATCCTCAGCACACAGGTCATCAAATCCTTCTTGTTAATGCAATATGAGTATGTTGAAATCAATGACAACACTGGCTCACCTCATACTTGCAACAATCTCCCCCTTTGTCATTGATGGCAACATATGATGTGAAAAACCATCAAGACAAGAACTTCTCCTTTCTGTCACAGCTCCCCCTATCAACAACAACTTTTCACATGTCTTCTCTTCCTTTACTGCTCCCCCTTTGATCATCAACCACTTGTTTTTCACATGTCTTCTCTCCCCCTTTGACATCAATGGCAAAGGGCTCATACTTGCAATTTCTCATACATCAGAATCATACCAGCTGCTCCCCCTTAGTTGCAGCTTCCCATCATCAATCCGGATCACAAGATATGACTGTGATATCCACCGGACTGATGCACATCAGTGCATCCTAGTTCATCACCGGAGGGGCCATGACCCCTAACTTCTCCCGGAGATATTCAAAAGAGTCTTTGGGAAGAGGTTTAGTAAAGATATCTGCAATCTGATCCTTGGAGGGAACATACTCCAATCTGACTTCTTCCTTGTTCACTTGTTCTCTCAAGAAGTGAAACTTGATAGATATGTGCTTAGTCTTAGAATGCAATACCGGATTCTTAGAAATATTAATTGCACTTGAATTATCACAGAAAATTGTGATAGGCTCCTCATATTCAACTTTAATGTCTCTTAGCATCTGCTTCATCCATAAGATTTGAGTGCAACTACCTGCTGCTGCAATGTATTCTGCTTCAGTTGTAGACAGAGATATTGCATCTTATTTCTTGCTTAACCAAGAAACCAATCTCTTCCCCAAAAAGAATGCTCCACCACTAGTGCTCTTCCAGTCATCCACATCTCCTGCCCAATCTGCATCTGTGTAAGCATGAAGAGAGAAATCCGGATCTCTAGGGTACCATAAACCATACTCAACTGTTCCTTTCAAGTACCTAAAAATTCTTTTGATTGCCATAACATGAGATTCTCTAGGATCAGCCTGGAATCTTGCCACAAGACCAATAGCCTGCATTATATCTGGTCTAGTTTGAGTGAGATACAACAATCCACCAATCATTGATCTATACTTTGTCTGATCTGCCTTTGGAGAATCATCATCTTTGCTTAACTTACATCCGGTTGCCATAGGAGTGTTCATTGGCTTTGAGTCTTCCATACCAAATTTCCTTAACAATTCTTTCACATATTTGGTCTGAGAAATGAAGATCCCTTCTTTTGTTTGAGTAATTTGCAGACCCAAGAAGAAATTCATTTCACCAAGCATAGACATTTCAAACTCACTTTTCATCTGATTTGCAAAAGTTTTGCACATACTATCTCTTCCTCCAAAAATGATATCATCCACAAACACTTCAACAATCAAAATGTTTTCATGATCAATTTTGAAATATAAGTTACTGTCAGCAGTACCTTTGTTGAATCCAATCTGCACAAGATGCTTATCCAACCTTTCATACCATGCTCTTGGGGCTTGCTTCAATCCATACAAAGCTTTCTTCAACTTGCAGACCATATCATTATTATCAGACAATTGAAATCCATCCGGTTGTTCAATGTAGACTTCTTCTTCCAGATCACCATTTAGGAAGGCAGACTTGACATCCATCTGATATACCTTGAAGTCTTTGAAGGCAGCAAATGCAAGAAGTAATCTGACTGCTTCAATTCTTGCCACCGGAGCAAAAGTCTCTTCAAAGTCAATTCCTTCTATTTGAGAGTACCCTTTGCAGACCAATCTAGCTTTGTTTCTGATTACTTCACCAGCTTCATTTAGTATGTTCCGGAAGACCCACTTGGTTCCAATTACATTCCTGTCTCTAGGTCTGGGAACAAGATCCCAAGTATGATTTTTCTCAATTTGCATCAATTCATCTTCCATTGCTTTGGTCTAGTTTTCATCATTGCAGGCTTCATTTATTGTTTTAGGTTCAATCTTTGAAATCAGACAACATTCATCCTGATTTTGAGCAACATTCCTTCTAGTTTGTACACCTTTGCTTCTGTCACCTATGATCTGATCTTCAGAGTGGTTCAGTCTTACATACCTTGGAATTTTGGGAGTATCCTGCACTGCTGCTTCTTGATCAGGCTCATTCAAACCTATCTCTTCTTCCTGATTTACCGGATCAGGCTGACTCTGTCTCACCAGAGAGGATTGAGTTCCTTGAACACTGTCTTGGTCATCTTCATCAAACTCATAAAATCTTGAAGGCTTCTCAATTCCTTCATCAACTTTCACATTGGTGCTTTCTATCATCTTCCTCAATCTCTTATTGTAACACCGGTATGCTTTGCTTTGAGTGGAGTAACCCAAGAAAATTCCTTCATCACTTCTAGCATCAAACTTTCTTAGATCTTCATCTCTTTTAATATAACACTTGCTACCAAATACTCTGAAATATTTCACAGTAGGAGTGATGCCAAACCAGAGTTCATAGGGGGTCTTACCGGTGTTGTTTCTGATTTGAACTCGATTGAGAGTGTAGACTGCAGTGCTGATAGCTTCTTTCCAAAACATTTGAGGAACATTTGCTTCCAACATCATTGTCCTAGAAGCTTCCTGGATGGTCCGGTTCTTTCTCTCAACTACTCCATTCTGCTGTGGAGTCCTAGGAGCAGACAACTGTCTCCTTATACCCTGCTTCTCACAAAAGTCAATGAACTCACCAGATGTAAATTCACCACCTCTATCAGACCTTAGACACTTTAGTTTCAATCCAGTTTGATTCTCTACCATAGCTTTGAAGATTTTGAACTTCTCAAATGCTTCTGATTTTTCTTTTAGAAAGGTAACCCACATCATCCGGGAATGATCATCAATTAACAACATGAAATATCTATCACCTTGCAGACTCTTGATTCTTGTCAGACCACAGAGATCAGTATGTAATAATTCCAACAATCCGATAGAAGACTGATCTTGGCTTTTGAAAGAGACTCTGCTTTGTTTACCTAGCTGACATTCTTTGCACAAACTATTTGTAGGTTTCATCAATTTTGGAAGATCTCTTACAGCCTGAGTATTGCTTATCTTGATGATGTTATCAAAATTTACATGACACATTCTTCTATGCCATAACCAACTCTGATCAATTTGAACAAAGAAACAACTTTTATTTGAACCAACCAGATGAAAGATATTACCTTTTGTCTGAGTACCAGATGCAATTTCAGTTCTGGAGCTTGTAAAGATTCTGCATTTTCCATTCTTGAACCGGAGATCATAGCCTTTGTCCACTAACTGACCAACACTAAGAAGATTGTGCTTCAATCCTTCAACATATAGTACGTTACCTGTTTTGCTCTTTCCATCAAAGGAAATAGTTCCCCTGCCTCTGATTCTGCCAGTAGAATTGTCACCAAACTTTACCATTCCTCCTTCATACCTTTCCAAATTCAAGAACTTATTCTTGTCACCAGTCATATGGTGAGAACATCCACTGTCAATAACCCAATCATCCTTTTCTTCCACTTGAGCAGCCAAAGCTTTTTCAACAACTTTGTGATTGACAGATTCAGAGAGTATTGAATCTTCTTCCTTGATGGCAATAAACACCCACTCATTTCCGGATTTGCTTCCTAGTTCTGATTCATCATCTGTTACTCCCTCATTGTCATCTTCTTCATGAACATAATAGCAATTCTTTTGAAACCTTTGTCTGTTAGTATTAGACCTTGCAGATCTTTTCGGACATCTTGAAGCAAAATGACCAATGTTATTGCAGTTGAAACACTTAAAGGGTAGTTTTCCTTCATACTTAGCGGATCCTCTTGGCAGTCTCTTTGTAATGAGGGCTTCAAGTTGAGCTGTTTCTGCTTTTTCTTCTTCCATGTCTCTTCTTGCTTGATCATACCATGACATTTTCCTTGATGAGTTTTCTCCCGGATCAAATCTCTGTTTGCCTTTCACATAGGCACTGGCTTTGAAAGCAGATTCAGTCTTGGGAGGATCATCTCCAAACTCGGTCATTTCAAATGCAGCTAGTTTGCCAGCCAGTTGTTCTCTTGTGACAGTTGTGTGGGCTCTGAACTCATCAATGGCAGCAACCTTGATTTTGTAGGCAGCGGGAAGGGATCTTAGGATTTTGCAAACAATCTCATTTTCATCTAGAGTTCCACCAGCATTTCTAATTCCACATACCAGCTCATTCACTCTTGGCATAAAGGTAGTGATGTTTTCATCATCTCTCATCTTCAATCTTTCAAATTTCCCTTTCAGACTTTGCAACCTTGCACTTTTGACAAACTCATCTCCTTCATACAGAAGTTTCAGTTTAGTCAGGATCTCATATGCAGTTGGTAGGTCAATAACATTTGAGAGATCTGAATCATTCAATGCGCTTAGTAGGGCTTCCTTGGTCCGCAGATTATTTTCAGCATCTGTAATCTCATTTAGAGTTGTCGAACCACCTTGTGGAGGTACATATGGTTTTGAGACCATAGCCAAGTATGCTTTTCCCATACATTCCAAGTGACACTTCATGCGACCTTTCCAGAGAGTGAAGTTGGTTCCATCAAACTTCGGACTATCCTTCTTTTATGACGACATTCTGGATCTCCTCAAGCGGTTAAGCTCCTTTCAGAGGAACGTGGCTCTGATACCAATTGTTGGATCTAGGGCATACAACTGAGAGGGGTGGGTGAATCAGTTGTATAAAACTTGATCTTACTTTAAACACTTGATTGTTCTTTGTTAGTTAACAGCATATCAATTAACCATCTATGAAAGCATAATGCATAAACTCAGAGCAGATGAACATCAACACATTGAACACCAAGATTTTGACGTGGAAAACCCGGTTAAGGGAAAAACCACAGGGTGATTAACCCAAGAATTATTCTCTGTTAGAAGAATAAAGAAGAATGAATGGCACATGCCAATTAGGGCTCACTGCCCGAGCACACTGCTCACAAAGAGGCCCACTGCCTACAAGGAGACACACTGTCTACAAAGTGATAAGAATCACAGTCTTGAACTGGAGAATGACATCTCTACCATGTCCAGATCAGTTCCATTTAAGCCCAAAAACCTCTGCTCTGCCTTTCGCACTTCTCTTCGCTATGCCACACTCATCCACACAATCCACACTCGAAATGAACTCACAAACCTTTATTTATACAAGACATCAACTTAGGAACAAACATCTAAGTTGGAAAACAACCATAAGAGTATCGGCAAGATGAATAACACATCCGGTCGGCCACCACAAGAACATTCGCAGGATGAACAACTCATCCGGTCGGCTAAACAGAGCAAGAACTTCATCCGGAAGAATAACTTCAATTCTGGGCTCTACTATCAATGCAGACCGACAACACAACCTCAACATGATCCAAGAACCTTCACAAGCCTGCCTGAATGACCAGGTACATCCGCACTTTCTTTACTTACTGGAATCTCTTCTCTTCCTTATCCGAAACTTCAAGAACACTGTCTGTCGCCACTGTCATAATGCAAGAGGTACTTCCGGACCTCCAAATCATACAAAAATTAGGATGACACATCACAAGGACATCCCAAACACTCCTTCCAATCCGCAGATTAGGATAATACAATTCCGGACCTCACCGGACCTTTTTGTGATCCTCTGTCACCTCTGGATACTTGCCGGAACCGGTTCTACACCGACAGCCACAACTCCTTCAGATCTTCATGCGGACCTCTGAAATCTTAACTGAAGCATCTCAAGACTCATATCTACAAACCCTTTAATCCGCATCCTCTGGTTCTCAACCTATACAATACATTTGCCTTCTTCTCATCACTGTTCTTCACTGTTCCTGACTGAGGCTAACTTTCTCAATATCCTCAGCACATAGCTCATCAAATCCTTCTTGTTAATGCAATATGAGTATGTTGACATCAATGACAACACTGGCTCACCTCATACTTGCAACAAGTCTGCTCTTGCAACACGATAGAAAGCCTTGAATTACCTTAAGATGCCAAAAGTTCACAATGATCATCTAGTTGAAATCTTGTTTACAAATGAATGCCTACACATTCTTATATATGCATCTACAAGTGCTCTCGCCAAGATATTTAAAATTCAAACTTACCATATCGGCAAAGGGACCTAATAATGATCACTAATCGACACCCATAAATTGGGGCTGCCCTAAAATAGGGTAGGACTAGGTCATGGGCGCCGAAGTCCTCCCCCCTATTTTAAGCAGGGTACAACTCAAAGGGTCCTCCTAGGTCCTATTTGCCATGGGACTTAGGTCTCATTCCATCAGGATGCTAAAATATGAACTAAAATGTCCTAAATGCACTCTAAAGACCCAGGAGCTAAACCTTATGAGGGCAAAGCCCCCAAGGGGACATTTTCTAATGTTACATTTAGCCCCCACTTTAATGTATGTATAAATGCGAGGCCAATACATGCATTAAAGTAAGGTCACAAACACAACAAACACACCAAACACAGAGAAGACACGCTAATCACATGGAAGATAGTAATAGGCATGCAATGTTAGTGTAGGTTTTTATTTCCTAGTTGGGTTATTTATTTTTCCCTATATTCCTAGGTTTTTCCTACACTTCTATTAATCTCGCTTAGGTTAATAAAGCATGTCTTATTAGGTGAGTGGTTGTGAGGTGTCACCTTCCTACATGTGAACATCCATTAGCTATCTTGAGAAGATAGTTTGCTATCTTTAGTCTGATAGATGGTTGCTCCTCATTGGTTGGTGTTGCCATCTCCTCCCTCTCCCTAGTCTATATAAGCATGCTACCTGACTTGCATTTTGCATCTCTTATTTTTGCATCTTCTTAATGTTATTTTGCTTCTAGCATTTGCATTACTCTCTTGGAGACTAACTCTGTGTTGCTATTTTGATTTCATATCATTTGCATTCATAGTTTAGATATCTATTCTTTGCACTAGTTTTTTGGGTTAATAATCTTTTCAGATTCTAAAATGGTATCAGAGCCTTGATATGTGCAAGAGTAGATTTTAGTTTCCTTATTTGAGAGATTCAAGGGGGACTAATTAAGCTTATTGAAGTTTTTTGAAAAACCCAGTATGCTCTTCTCTTGCATCTTCAGATGATCTTGAGAATTAGAAAAGTTTGACAAAAACTTTTTTAATCTCTAGGGTTTACACATGTGTTTTATGAAATCTGGGTGATTGCAGCATTTTTGGTTATACTGGTAGCATTTCTGGCTGTTCCAACGCATCCAGGAGGCTTGAGAAAGTCAAATTTGGCTTTCGTTTCACTGAAATCAGAGATCATCATACACAGTTGTGGAACATGGGTTTCAAGCTCAAATCTAACAACCAGCTTGCATATTTGGTGTTTTCAAATGCTCCATTCTTGCTCATACAGATTCCTTTTCCCACAATTTTTTTTTAATTTTGGCTATTTTTTCGTACTCTATGCACTAGTGCAGACATTTTTTTATTTTGATGTCAATATTTTTTAGAAATTATAGATTCTCAGTCGTGACATTACACAGTTCTCATTTTGGGAACTTTGAAGGATCATAACTTTCACATACGACCTCATATCGAGGCGATTCAATTTTTGAAAGTGCATGATTTTTTGAGTAGATCGCAGTGGTCTTTTTGTTTCTTTGAGTATTGTGCCAAAGTTGTATTTTTAGCATATGCTCTTCATGAGGGTTTTGTAATGCATTGAAATCAAGACCACTTAGTATTTCTTGCTAGTGGTAGTTGTAAACACACTAATATAAAGTGTCAAATCATATTTTCTTGGGAGGGTTCTTTGATTGAGTGAAAAGGAGGGGTTGTCTTGGTTGGGTTCTCTTCTTTTCGACATTTCTTCTCTGCATTTCTTCATCATGGATCAAACAAATCTGCCCATCCTAACTCCATACAATTACTTTGAGTGGAAATCACGCATGACAATTCACTTAAGGAAAGATGGATTAAATAGGATAACTATGGGACTTGAAATTGAACCTGCTAAAGATGAAGATAAGCCTAAGTGGTTTAACAAATGTGATGAAGCATATGGAATATTGTGTTTGTTTGTTTCTCCTTATTTGCTCTTACACATTGAGTCTTTGAATACACCAAATGAAATCTGGACAAAACTAGAAAAACTATTTGGCACACAAGATTCATTGAGGGGTCATATGTTGGAAAATGAACTAATTAGTTTAAGTCCAAGCAATTTCAACACAATCCAGGTTTTCTTCACTAAATTGAAATCACTAAGGCTGCAGTTAAAACAATGTGGAATTGAAAAGAAAGATGAACAACTGATTCTTAGTATTCTCTCTAAGCTAAGTTCAAAATATTCTATGTTTTTTTCTACCTTCTATGCTACTAAGGGTGCACTTGGTACTCAATTCACCATGCCATCTTTAGATGATTTTGCTGTCAATCTCACTTGGGAACAGGACAAGCTAATCTAGATGGGCACTCTTAAATCCTCTAAGTCACATGCCTTGGCTGCCAACCAAGGCACAAAAGAACAGAAAGGACATAGTAGTAACAACAATAGTAAGGATAAGAAATAGAAGAATAGCAAGGAGCAGAAGGATCAGATATTGGTTGCTTCAAAAGTAACTAATGAGACCCAATCTTCTAAGGGCGACAAGCCTAAGAAAGAGAGGTCCAATGTGCCTATTATAAAAGACTCGGTCATGATGAACATAAATGTCTGAAGAAACAAATTGATCACTTGACACACATTCTTGAGAAGAATAATATCAGTGTCCCTAAGTCTATCAAATAGAGTTCTAATGAGGGGTCTAATAAGGCAAAATAAAATAGCATGGGGAAAGGAAAGGGCAAAGCCCTTGTTGCAGTTGCTTCTTCACCATCCACTTGGGTTCTTGATTCGGGTGCTTCGTACCACATGGCTTCATCTAAGGAAGAACTTGCATCCTTAGAGCCATGTACTATGCCTTCTATTTTGATGGGTGATGATACTCCTGTTGAGGTGTGGGAGAGGGTCTGTTGATGCGGAGGATGGTACATTCCATGATATTCTTTGTGTACCCTCATTATCAACTAATCTCCTATCAGTATACTAGATCACTCGCACAGGTTCAGGCAAGCGGGTTGAGTTTACTCCTGATTCAGTGGAGATTCATGAGTTGCACAGTGGTTCTACAGTTGCAGTTGGGAGAGTAGATCATCAGTCATGGCTCTATCTATTTTCTCTCTTTGTTCTTGATCGTCCTTCAACTATTTTTCTCACTCATTCTAATGATGTAAGTAGATTATGGCATGACCGGTTTGGCCATCTTAACTTCCGCTACTTGCAGTAGCTCAACCACCAGAGCATGGTCATAGGGTTGCCTTCAGTTTAGTTTTCAGGTGGTGTTTGCCAAGGTTGCATTCTTGGTAAGCATCTTAAGGAAAAGTTTGACAAAGGTAAGGCATGGAGAGCTTCACAGATACTGGAGTTACTTCACAATGATTTGGCTGGTCCATTCCAACATCCTTCTTTTATTAGGGCTAGATATGTCCTCACATTCATTGATGACTTTTCTTAATATACTTGGGTGTACTTTCTCAAACAAAAGTCTGAGGTATTTGATCACTTTCAGGACTTCAACACTTTGTAGAGAAGCAATCTGGGAAAGCCATCAATGTTTTGTACACTGACAATGGTGGTGAGTATGTCAACCATCAGTTTGAGAAGTTTTGCACTTTAGAGGGGATTGATTTGCAACATTCAGTTCCATACAATCCTCAGCAGAATGGTGTTGTAGAATGGAAGAATAGGTCCTTGAAGGAAATGGTGAACTGCATGATTCACTCCAGATCTCTTGCACCACAGTATTGGGCAGAGGCCATTAACTGTGCTTGTTATATCCAGAACCGTGTTCCTCACCGAGCCTTGAAGGGAGTCACTCCTTTTGAAGCTTGGAGTGGTCAAAAACCATCAATTAAGCAATTTCAAGTTTTTGGTTCTCCTGCATGGGCCCACATTCCTGTAGAGAAAGGCATGGCCTTAGATCTGCAAAGCAGACCTTACATATTTGTAGGTTATCTTGATGGTGTGAAGGGTTATCAGTTTCTCCACCCTACTACACATGAGTTGTTCATTGAGAGGAGTGTTCAATTTGAGGAGGGCTCTTCAAGCTCACTTTCTATCACTTCTCCAACTCCTACTTTGACATTAGTCACTTGGGATACATGACAGATCTTCTGATGAGTCAGATTCACCTAAGCAGTCTTCTACCTCCACTTCTGGTGCAGAGAGTGATTTAGAGGACTCACCTCCTTCCTCTCCTAGTCATCATTCAGAGGTTGATGATTCTACTCCAGATTCTCCATCTTTCAGTCCACTTTGGGCTAGACAGACCTTGCAGTCTGCAGGTGATTGGGTTGGATATCCATCAAACACTAGGTAGACTCGTTCACAGTTCTAGGATGCTCCACATGTCTTCATTGCTACTGCCTTAGATCCACAGTCTTTTCATGAGGCTTCTGGTATTCTTGAGTGGGATACAGCTATGCAGGAGGAGTATAGTTCCTTGATGAGGAACCACACTTGGGATCTTGTCCCTCTTCCTAAGGGAAGAAAACTTGTTTGATGTAAGTGGATCTATCAGACAAATTTTTTTGCATATGGGTCAGTTGACAAGCATAAGGCTCACTTGGTCACTAAAGGATTCTCCTAGGTTCCTGGGATTGACAACTCTAAGACTTTTGTGCCAGTTGCCCAAATGAATTCCATTTGACTGGTTCTTGCCATTGCTGCAGCTAATCGTTGGGAAGTACACCAGATGGATGTGAAGAGTGCTTTTCTTCACGGTGACCTTTAGGAGGAGATCTACATATAGCAGCCACAGGGGTTCCTTCAGGATTCTTCATTTGTGTGCCATCTTCAGAAGTCTCTCTATGGCCTCAAATAGGCTCCTCGAGCTTGTTATGCCAAGATGGAGTCCTTCCTTCTATCAGTTGGGTTCACTTGGTGCCATTTTGATCCCAATGTTTACATTCTACAGCAGGATGATTCACTCCTATTTTGGTTCTATATGTTGATGACTTGCTGATCATAGGGAGTTTTTCATCCACCATTGGGGCTATCAAAACTGCCCTTCATGATAGGTTTTTGATGACTGACTTGGGCTTGTTGCATTACTTTCTCAGGATTGAGATCTTTCAGTCTTCTTCTGGGATCACCATCACACAATCCAAGTATGCTCTAGATTTGCTCTCAAGGTTTCATATGGCTAACTGTAAGCTTGCTTTGAATCCCTTTCTTTCTAGAGTCAAACTTGAGGCTCAGTGTTCTTCTCCACTTGTTGATGACACTTTGTACTGACAGCTTGTTGGGAGTCTCATTTATCTGGCTCATATGAGACCTGACATTTCATATGTTGTAGGCATGGTCTCTCGATTAATGCAGGAGCCTCATGTGCTGCACTGGAAAGCAGCCAAGCGGATCCTTCACTACATTCAAGGTTCTCATAGTTTTGGGATTCACTACACAGTGGGCATTGAGCTTGACTTGGTGGGCTACACAGATTTAGATTGGGCAGGCAATTCTTAGGATCACAAGTCTACTTTAGGTTACAACTTCTCACTTGGTTCAGGTCCTATTTGTTGGTCGAGCAAGAAGCAGTCTGCTATTGCTCTATCTTCTACTGAGGCTGAGTATCAGGGGGCTTTGAATGCCTCCACTAAGGCCATTTGACTTCAAAATCTTCTCACTAAGTTTGGTATCCAAATCAGATAGCTGTCAGTCATATTTTGTGACAACCAGAGTGCCATTCAGATCTCATAGAATCTGGTCCATCATCAGTAGACCAAACACATAGAGGTCCACATACACTACATTTGGGAGCTCATCCATGGCCATGTCATTAACCTTTGCTACTATCTCACTTCTGAGCAGGTTGCTGATATCTTCACCAAACCCTTCACTAAGAGCAAGTTCCTTCATTTGCGAGCTTTACTGGGGGTACGGGATGCTTCATCTTCTGGGGGGCGTCTTCCTCTCACTCAGAGTTCTGACTCTCTCTACTTGGGGGGGTTTCTTCTCTCTTTTTTGGGGGGAATTTTATGTACATGGGTACCTCATCAGGCTTGATTTGCTGGGACCCATTTCTACATCCACCTAAGCTTCGCTTATGGGGGGGTGTTAGTGTAGGTTTTTATTTCCTAGTTGGGTTATTTATTTTTTCCTATATTCCTAAGTTTTTTCTACACTTCTATTAATCTCTTTTAGGTTAATAAAGCATGTCTTATTAGGTGAGTGGTTGGGGGTGTCACCTTCCTACATGTGAGCATCCATTAGCTATCTTGGGAAGATACTTTGCTATCTTTAGTCCAATAGATGGTTGCTCCTCATTGGTCAGTGTTGCCACTTTCTCCCTCTCCCTGGTCTATATAAGCATGCTACCTAGTTTGTATTTCGCATCACTCGCTTTTGCATCCTCTTAATGCTATTTTGCTTCTAGCATTTGTATTACTCTCTTGGAGACTAACTCTGTGTTTCAAATTCTAACATGCAAAACATGGAGAAGACAGTTATAGTCATGCAAAATACAGAGCAGACATAATGCATAGAAGACGCATTAATGCATGGAAGACAGAAATCGTATCTTTTCTTTTCTTTTTCTCATATATATGAAATGCAAATGCAAGTACTGGAAAGTAAAAAAACCTCCCATAATACACGATGCACCACTTAAGGACGTAGGTCTCTGTATATGGGGCAACACACATACAAGACATGCAAAACCTCCCAAAATGCACAAAGCACTCCCCATGAGTGCTGGTCATTACATATGGGGCAACAAACATGCCATACAAAACAAGCATGCCAACACACACACACTTGAAGACAGAGAAAACACGGCAGACAAGAGATGGTGTGTTCCCTATTTCTAAGCTCATCACCATTTCAAGCACATTACAAGCACACACCGATGATTGGGATTTTCCACAACAATCACCAAAAATACGCTTAAGGGTTGAGTTAGTCACTGAACCGCTCCTCGCCTCTACAAAGGACTTTTGAAAATGACAAGATGATGCAATCTGCTCCAAGAAAAACACCATCCCTGCCTCCACAGAGGACTTAAGAAAAAGGATATGCTCGATATCCCACCTCCACAAAGGGCTTACATGATTGATTGATTGATTTCAAATAAGCTCAAGAGTGCAGGTCACTGCATCTTAGGTCAAACACATTGCTAACATCTATAACAAAAAACTTACCTTATATGCCCCCACCTTAAGGTGGTTGATATTAGTTATCGATATCAAGCACATTAAGATAGGAAGAAAACACATAAGGGAACATCATCTTTCGTAAAGCTCATGCCCCTCGGAGGTGACATGTACTTTACGATTGCCAAATGTTCCCACAAACACATCCCTACAAGAAACATGTTAGTGTCTACAAAATCATGACAAACAACAACATCAATGTATATGATTAAACACACAAAGAGCCAAGGTTATACAATGAATTTGAAGTTTGAGGATAACCAGGGGCTATATCATGAAGTTCTCCAAATCGAGTACCACCAAGGCTAGATTCAAAGGCAAACAAAGGTGCATAGAGCAACAGTATTGTTAAGGTTTGAAAATGCGATAGAAACATCATGAAATTCACTATACGGAAAGCATGAGTGCTTCCACTATCCAAGTGTTGGATAAGATATACAACCCCATCATCATATTAGGAACTAAGTCCATTTTTTTTATTGCTCTCGAAAGGGACACTAGGTCCACATCAGTATAAATTTTTGTCATCATCCGCCAGCTAGATGGAAACACTAGAGGAAGGGAAACAATAAATAAGAGAGGAGAAACAAGTGTCTTAGGGACATTCACATAGGGGGGTTCCCCCAAGTTACCAACCATGATGCTATGTCTGTAAGACACAACACACAACGATGAAATCATTGAGATGTAGAGGCAATTTAGAAGAATGATGATACAAATAGAAGATGGTCACAACAAGAGAATAACACAAGGCTATTATTGTTGATGGATAGTGAATAATATCAGAAATAACAGCCTCTTGGTGCTAAAATATCCAACACAACATGCTTTTAGTGCCACTTAAGGTAAAACCCTAGTGAAAATATAGCAAAATATGTAATTTTTCATGGTTTTTCAATCCCAAGACCTAGCAAAAGGGGAGTTGTAAGGAATTTTAGGAGGTAAAACAAATAATATCAATAATATCAGTCACCTCAATCCATAAAATTGATCACAACATGCTTGGAGTGCAAACTAGGTCAAACCCTAGGGCCAAAATAGCTAAAATGCGTAGTTTTTTGCCAATTTTTCATTACAAGAGCCCGTTAAAATGGTGTTGTGAAGATTTTAATGAGGGGAAGAAAATTATTACCCTGATAATAGCAAATTAATGCAAAAATATTCTTCACAACACACCTATAGTGCAAGTTTAGAGAGTTGATAAGGCCGATTTTAGTGAAAATCGTTGTTTTCGAAGCCCTAGGTTTGAAATTTTGGAACAAAATGCTATGCAAATGGTTTGAAGTCCGATTTTTGATGGAAATTACATGCTCTCAGATCTGTTAATAATTTTTAAGCTTAATCATGCAACATTCCTATTGAATTTGATAATTAATTCAAGCCACAAAGATCACCTGCAAAACCTAAGATTTACCTTCTACAAGAGAAAAAAAATACAAGAATAATTTGCACAATAAGGATGAATTAATGAAATGGATTAATGAATTACATGTGAGAACTTGCTTTTATATTTGCAAGTTAGAGAAAAACCCTAATATGACTTAAGAATAACCTTAGACTAAAATTAGCCCTAAGTAAACTTAATAAAGTGTAATTAAATATGTAATTACACCAACACCCCCCCATAAGTGTAACTTAGGGAGAAATGAAAAGAATGCAACTAATGCAAGAATGGGTCCCGGCTACAAGGCCGTTTTAGGTACCCATAAACAACAAGAATCTCTCATAAAGTGGAGAGAAAGGAGAAAAACCCAGTGGGAGAAAACTCCTCTCCAAAAGAGAGAAAAATATAACAAGTACATGAACATGTGATGGAAGAAGGACTAACACTAAGACCCCCCAAGAAGTGAATCCATCACAAAAGTACAATCAAGAATGCCCCCCCATAAGAGAGGAAGAAGAGAGAAGGTCTGATGACCCCCCCAGAAGTGAGAAGGATGAAACCCCATGCGAGGAAATACTCCCTCCCAAAATAGAGATAAGAAGAGAGACCATGCAGCCGCTCCTCAAGATGACTCCTGCAGTGCTGGAAGATGCTCGACATAGAATAAAGATGAAGACCCATGAACATCGAACAACATTCCTCCCCTTGGAAAGAAATAGAACTACAGATGTGTGCATAATGTCTTCCCATTCTAGATAGGAATATACAGGAAGAAGGACAAATGTCTCTGAACTCTGCACATGATCCAAAGACAATAATGATGCTCCTGAAAACTGCTCAAATGTCTCCAATCCACTGTCAAACTGTGACTGAAGAAGAGGAGGATGAAGAACAATCTTTGAAGCATATGATGGTGATGCAACTCCATCGAAGCTATCATCAAAAAGAAGACAAATATCCTCAATGTGGTCCTCCAAATCTATAAGATGGGACTCTACAAACAAAGATGATATGTCTACAAGATAGAAATCCCAATGAGGTGGATCAAGAAGACTAATATTGACCTGCTACACAGAATCACTAGAAGCCAATGATGATGCAACACTGAAGTCTGAAGTAGCAGTAGGTGATGGTGGAGCAATGATCTCATCAGGAGGAGAAGCGATTGAAACAAGCATTTCAAAGAGATGATGTGAGAAATGAGGACACATCTCTTTCTCATGTTGATTACTTTCACAATAAAAACTAGCAATTTTGGTGCATTTTCATTAAATCTAATTGCAGATATTGTGGAAGTAATCAACATGAGAAAAAAAATATGTTTGCTCCAATTCATTAGGCATAGAAAAAAAATTGTATTTTATTAATTTCCATTAAAAATCATATAATTTTATTCAACATTAGGAAATAAGATGTTAATATGGTGTTTCCATTGAGATGCCAAGGATTTGACATGAGCTAATGATGCACAAATTTTCCTTTTAAATTTAACCCTCCTAGACAGTGAATAAAACCCTCTTCTAATTTTATGGGCTAAAAAAACACATTATTGGGAATGGTTTCTATTACATTGAAAGTTATGTTAATAAATTAAATTTCAAATGTAAAATAGAATGGTTTCTATTAGTTATTTTATCTATTTGCTTTCAATAAGCACATCCATTCAAATGAACAACAATTCAACAATCAGAAGGAAATTCAGTATTTGGGCCACATAATCTCTAAAAAGGGAATTGCAATGGACCCTTCTAAGATAAAAGCTATCCTAGAATGGCCCACACCTAGAAATGTGCATGAAGTTCGTAGTTTTATGGGCTTGGTAGGATACTACAGGAAGTTCATTTTGAACTTTTCCATAATTGCCCACCCCATTACTTCTCTACAAAGAAAAGTGAAGCGATTTGAAAGGTCAGAGAAACATGAAGAGACCTTCAAAATCCTTAAGAAGGAGTTGACTTTGGCACCAATCCTTTGAGTTCCAAATTTGGAGGGTCTTTTTTTTGTCATAATTGATGCCTTCGAAGAAGGATTAGGTGTTGTATTAATGCAAGAAGGTCAAGCAGTGGCCTATGAGTTTAGAAAGTTGAGACCGTATGAGTATAATTATGTTCCACATGACTTGGATCTAGCAGCAGGTGCACATGCTCTCCAAGTATGGAGACACTATTTGCTTGCAAAGAAAATTGAACTCAAATCTGCTAAACATGGTTTGAAGTATATCTTCACCCAACCAAACCTTAATTCTCAACAAAGAAGGTGGTTGGATCTTATATCTAATTATGATTTTGAAATTGATTATATCATGGACAAATAAAACTGAATAGTGGATGCCCTAAGCTGTAGAAATCATATTGTGGCAATGTTGTTAGTGCATTCTGATTTTAGAGAGCAAGTATGGAAAAACTCAGTAGGAGAAGAGTATTATGAGAAAGCCCTAAAAGCTCTAACATAAAATTCTTAGGATGTAAGATAAAAAAGATTTAGTTTTGATTCTGATGAACTTTTGAGGTATAAGAACAGGATGTATGTCCCAAATCAACAAGATTTGAGGAACATGGTGTAGAAAGAAGCACACTCTATGCCTTATTCTAGTCACCTAGGTGTGACAAAACTTTTAGCAGATGTAAAACCCATGTATTTCTAGAAGGGAATGAAAAATGATGCTGCAATATTTGTAGTAGGATGTTTGGAATGTCAGCGAGTTAAAGATAAACATTGACATCCAACAAGACTTTTGTATCCTCATGAAGTTCCTAAATGGAAGCGGCAAGTAGTTGGTATGGACTTTGTTCAGGGATTGCCAATGTGACAGTACATGCATGATGCAATCCTAGTTCTAGTAGATAGGTTAGCCAAGGTAGCACATTTCATAGCTAGAAATCTTACTAATGGGGCACATATAATTGCTAAGAAATTCATTCAATAGGTGTTCATATTCCATGGAGTCCTAAAAAAGATTATCTCATATACAGATGCACAGATGACCTCAAGGTTTTGGCAGACCTTGTTCTCAACACTTGGGACTTAGTTAAAAATAATCTTATCTTATCATCTGGAAATGGATGGACAAATAGAGAGAGTTGATCAAGTACTAGAAGACTTGTTGAGGATGTAGTGCATGGATCAAAAATATAAATGGGAAGAGTACCTTCCACTTGTTGAACTTGCCTATGACAATTCATATCATTCAGTAAAAAAAATGGCTCCTTTCAAAGCATTGTATGGTAGAAAATGTTGAACTCCTATAAGCTGGGATAAGCCAGAAGATAGGGTTCACCTTGGACTAGAATTGCTAAATGACATGAAAGAGCAAGTTAAGCTAATCAAGAAAAGATTAGCAGAAGTGAATGATAGAAAAAAAAAGCTATGTTGATGCCAAGTCTACTCCACGAGTATTCTCAATAGGATATAAAGCTCTCTTTAGAGTGTGTTAGAGCAAAGCATCCAGGAGCATCTGTAAACCAAGAGAAAAACCTTCACAAATGAGAGAAGCAACACAAGGAGAAGATATTTCACTAGGAGTGAAGAATATACATTAGGCATGAGATATATTACAATGCACAAACCCATATATAAATAGCAAGGTGAAGATGACATACGGGAACAACCAACCCCAACTACCTCAACGGAAAAAATAATATTAGCCTAAGTAAAAACTTAAGCCTACTCTAGCAGAGTGAAACCTCATAAAATCCCTATTAAGTTTGGGATGTTTTCCAAACTAGCACCTAGAAATGTGGGACCCTTTGAAGTCCTAGAAGCGATCAATCTGGTTGCTTACAAAATAGTTCTACCTTCAACTCTTGCTCATATGCATAATATTTTTCATGCATCTTATTTGAAGAAATATGTATCTAGATTTAATCACATCATTGATTGGAATGCTCTTTAGGTACAAGATCTAGGAGTGGTCATGATCAAGCCTCTCAAAGTGCTCAAAATTCTCAAGCTCCACTTGCGTAATAGAGAAGTTACTCAATGCAAGGTCCAGTGGGACCAATACTCCAAAGATAACACTAATTGGAAGGATTACAATGAATTCTCTCAGAAATTTCCTCATTTATTAATGCAATCTTGAAACTTCAAATAACTTATTTGTGTTAAATATTGTTTTGACAAGTACTTAATCATCGAGGACAATGATCTTCAAGGGGCAGATATGTTACACCTCATTTAATAAACAAACTTAATTCATCTATTATTTCAAGAATAGTTAGTTAGAAGTGAAATAAATATGATGATTATGAAGTTATAATAGCTTAGAAAAATAAGATTATTTCATGTTATTGAAAATGTAATGAAATTGATTATTTAAAATGTTATTATTTTATGTTAATGGACTAATTATGCCTTGTGTACTTGAGATCTCTGCAGGAACAAAGTTTTCCCCTCCAAATGAGGAGGGAGAGCATCACTCAGGAGAGAGAATTAGATCATGAGAAATGAGTGATGAACGTGCCATGAGGGAACACACACACACACACACTCACATTTGGGATTTTGATTTTGCTGCTTAATTCAATTAGTTTTCAACAAAAATTTGATATGGAAACATTAGGGAAGTGTTGCCAATTTTTCACCTACAACTCAAATTGGCATAACTAAAGTAATTTCATTATCTTAAAGGTGAAAAGATTTGGACATATTTTTGCTTTGTTTAACCATTGCATATATTAAAGTTTAAAAGGAGTATAGTTGTATTATGCAATGTGTTTCAATTAAAAGGAAAGAACCCAGTTTGTCATTCAATACTTTGCAACATAAAGGAGAATGCATGAATCATAAGAAGTTGCTTAATTCATTTTACGATGCTAATTCCTTTTACAAAAAGAAGTATACATAGAATTGTACAAGTATTGCATTTATATTCATTGGAAAGAAAGGAGTAATCAATTGTCCCACACAAGCTGTGGGGGTAGCTGAACAAACACAACATAAGAGATGTACTATACATCTGAAGATTAAATAATAGAAAGACACATGAAAAGAAACATAGCCATCATTGCCTGTGGTGGTTGCATTTTGGTCTTCATTGTTTCTTTCCCCATCTTGCTTCTCATCTTCAAGTGAACCTGCATCATGATAGGAAAGTTGATTAGAGCTCTAGATATGAACTTCACTATGTGCCCTATCAATGGAAATATAGCACATGTTTAGATCAACAAACATTAGATGTATGCAAGAGAGCTTGAAAAATAAAATATCATAGGAGCATTGAGCTTTAGTAATTTATCTAACATATTTGTTCACTATGCAGGTATAGGAGAAATCATGTTGCTGATCCATTTCTGAAGACATCATAGCATGTGGTACAAAATGGGCTCCCATAAGGGTTGAGCCCAGCATGCTGCCCCTAATTCTCAAAAGGGGAATGCCATACCTGAATTCATATTCATAAGGTTCAAATAGAAACATTTTTAGCTAACAGAGTGATTCGTAAAGTGGTTTCAGGAGTCAAAGGAATTGATCATTCATGATAGTCAATTCGAAAGTGCAATGAAGTGAAAATCACAAATGAACATTGCATCATAATTTTACTTTGAATCTAATTGGTTGTCATATCATCATTTCTTGTTGTCATATAAAATTCATACATTTGAAATGCTATCCATACTAGCATGACTGTCACTAATTACAACTCTAAATGGAATAGTAGAGACATCAACAACTAAAGCAGGCATAAATGCCATTAAGCATTAGAAACAATTCCAAGGAATATCCTTATAGGTATTATATAGTGATGCACATGTTTTGCCAAGAATTGATGGCATTGGAACAAATATAGTGACTCCTGAGGACAAAGTGAAGTAACAGTAATGGAGCAATCACTTATTCATAATGCAAGGTGTAGTCTCAAATGTGACAGGAGTAGTTGTTATTAGTTAAGTAATTCAATCATTAAACCTCATATGTGTGCTATGAAAAATAATGCAAAGAGGTCTAAAAGGTGACGATCCGAGCTATGTAATGTGAGGAAAACATATAACAAAGATGCCCGGCAGTCATATGTGATATTCAAGAGGATAATGATGCATAACAAATACATTGCCATTTCATTGTGAAAACCAATGCCCAAGCATATGAACTCTCGAGAAGGAGAAGGCATAGTAATGTTGGAAGAACATCATTTACAAGTTGGTATCCTTCATAATGTTTTGGTCAATAACATTGATGGACAAGGAAGTCACTATGTCAAGCATAAATAGGAGAATGAAGTTACTGAGTAAGGTGAAAACGTTTTTAGAAGGCACTTACCTATAGCAAACACAATGAAGTTGCATTGTGAGGTATAAGACTTTCAAATTATAACCAAATGTAAAATTTCAACTATTTGATCTTACCAATACCAGTGAAGATAGAGGTAACAAAAGAGAATATAGTGCAGATAATCAAATTTAAGGGCTCCATCATAGTTTTGATAAATAAGCCTTTCCATGAAGCTAAGCACTTAGTATGGATAATCATGGTTTTCTATGACAGTGAAGTATTCTTATCAAAGTAATGATGAGCTAAATACCCAAAATAAGTATGAGTCTCATGACCTCAGCCAAAAGAGTTCTCTTGCCAAACCATGAAGGTTTTATATGAACAAGGATTTACAGGAGAATGTTTATATGCATAAGGAAAATTAGGGAATATAGAGGCCTCAGCTTGGGAATTTGTTTTGTTTCTAAAGAGGATTAAAATCACCAAGGATTTGACCCATTTTCTATGAATAAATGGAGAAATCAAAACATAAACAAGGAAAGTCTCAAGTTTGAGTGAATATCACAGGCACCCAGAAAGTCAAGAGGTTGCGGCCTTGCATAAGAAAACTAATTTCTTTTGTCTCCTTCAGAAAAATGAGAAGCATTGTTCCTTTTGGTATAAACAGAATGATTGAAACCCTCAAAAGAATACATGGATAAAATGAATAAAGTTCCATGGGATAAGCCATGAACAAAAGATGAGTGCCAAAGGTGAAATAATAGAATCCTTAGCCAAAGAAAGAGAAATGGAAAAGCCATGACTTGCATTTTGAATTTAAAGCCCGCGGCTTGCTACATTGTGCAAAAAGAATGCTTCTAGAACAAGGAAAAGTTGTGGTAAAGACTAGAGGGATGAGAGTTCAGATGCCAAATGCACAGAAAGAAAATACATTCATCATTTTCTACATTTTTAAAGCTCAAAACAAGCATTATATTCACATATTCTGAAGGAAAAAGCAAACTATACAGGTGGAGAGCTTACCCGAGCTCAATATTGACTGATTCCTCATAAAAGTTTGCATACAAGATACTTCCAAAAGCTTGAGTAAAACCTAGTCATGGCAGTGCCCAAGCAGAACAATGAAAATTGCAAAGTTGCAAATGAAGTGCATTAGAAAATAGTCATGGTCACGGCTAAGAAACCAAGAAATGGTTTAAAAATGGAGGTCCGTGTTCAATATTGAAACAAAAGGACTTACATCTATAGAATCTTCATGAAAATCTCTTAGAAGCAACAAGAAATGAGGAGGTTTGAGCTTTCAAACCCTAGTTCATGGTGGTAGCTAGGCAGAGCTATTTTTCCAAAAAATTCAAGTGCAAAATGATGTGAAAAGAGTGGAGACTGGAGAGTTTTGTTTTAGGGTTTTCTCATGTGCCCTAATTCGACCTTGCCTTTTTCCCACATTGCTTTAAAATATTCGGCCTCTACTAATACCTTTGAGGTATTATATTTTACTTTGCATATATGTTATACCTAGGCTTTATGCCTTAGGTTTATTTTGTAACCTTTGGAGGAAAAACCAAACTTAATGTGTCTTAGGTTTATTTGTGATTTTTTGGAGAAAATCAAAAGGCCCAAATGACTTAGATAATTTTATTACTTTGCAAAGTATAATCAAAGCCACATGTACCTTGTATTTTTTACAAAGTCACAAGCGGGCCCCTCTTTCTATTCTGCACAACTGAAACTGAAGCAAAATGTAAGGCATTATTAAAGTAATAATCTATAAATTACTTTAAAAAGTGTGATGTAAATGCAGAAAAATAGCAAGTGTAGAACACTCATTAAGGCAAATTCAGTTTACTTGCCTTTCTTGCTTGAGTTCCCATTATACAAAATAGAAAGATAGAGTCAACTGAAGCTTCTATTTTGGTCACATGTGCATAATTTTAGTATCCTTTTGGCTAGATCCACTTGTTAGGGAAACTTGCCACCTATTTTTACTCGATTTGGGTTAGTTTTAGGCCCTCTTTTTGTGTGTTTTTCTCTTTGCTCAAAAATGAGACTTTAGTTTCTTTTTGGGTAAGACAACTGGCTGAGTGTTTAGAAAGTCTTTTTGGCTTTATATAGGGGAAAGAAACTCAGTTTTGGGAAGTTAGATTTGCTTCTTACTTTATCGCACACTGCAAGAAGCTTTGTAAGCTGATATTTGTACTTAATTTCTATTTTTGCATACTCCTTCAGTTTTAATAAAATAGTAGAGAATTCCTATCTCATTTCTTGTCTCATATTTGCAGTAGTAATTTGATGTTCATTTTGATTCAAAATACTAAATCCTTTTTATGTCTTGTTATTGTGAATTTGTATGTAAGAGTTTCATATGATTTAGGTTGTATGTTGTGTTCATTATTTTAAGCCTTCATACAAATTACTGTTGGGTTGTATGTTCTAGGTGAGGTTGTGAAAGTTAAGGTTTGAAAAATTAGTTGTGAGTAAGGTTATTGAAATAGATAAAATTTTGGTGCATCACCATTAGGAGTCTAGGATTTCATTTCATGTTATCTTTCTATCCCTTTCCTCAGATAAATCAATCTAGCTTAGGTGATCTACCAAGGGAACTAGCCCTCTCTGGAGATTCATTCTCATCATAAGTCACCCACAACTTGAGAATTTTTCAATGTTTCACTAGGATAGACGAGTCAAACTTAGCTAGGGTTCAATCCTTATTGACAATAGGAAGTATGAGCCAAGTGTGACACAATTATTGTATGAGGCCATAAGGTTGTTATGTATGCATTAATGTGTAATGAAAATATTGTGTTATCTCATATTGAACCCAAGTTATCAATGATTATTATAAGTTTCATTTAGGCTATGAATAACCATGGTTTCATTATTTATTGACCAAGTTAGACCAATGGTAGTACTCAGACCATCTGGTAAGAAATATTTTTTCTATCAATGACAGTGACACTACCATTAGAGCTGAATGCTCATCCTTATGAGAAAATACATAAATAGATATTTAACTAGCCATAACATAGCAATATAGATTGTGGCTAATAAAATATTATGTGCAAAAGAGTATGAGTGTTTCCAAGCACATCAATTTAAATGAGAATATGATATAGATTCTTTGACAAGTTGTAAGTTGAGTAAAAAGTCAGACTAAGGTAGTTGCTCCTTGGTGGAAAGGACATAGAGGCTATAGTCGATAATGAAATGCTATATGATAAAATCTTACATATATTAAAGAATGAAAATCTTTCCTACTCTTGAGCACAAAATCAAGGCTAGCTAGTCTTTGAGTAGTTAAAAGGTTATCATAGGTCCCGAGATTGTAAGGATGCAAAGAGGGGCTCAAGACAAGTATTTAAGCCACCAGAGACTTACCTTATAGCTGTATAGTTGACTTATAGTATAGGTATACTTAATGTCAAATAGATAGGTATGGGGTAAAACTTATTAAAATACTTAGAATTAATCATTGATCCAGAGTGATTTGAAGAATGTTTGTCTCCAAGGCGAGAAAAGAGTGTGTGAACATATGACTTATTTATATGAAACTTTGGCCAAAGTAATGCAAAATCCCTACTTACATTGTTGGTTCACTGTGTCCTCAAATTGCACAAACACTCAGATAGGTTGTTCATAGCTAGAGCTAGACTAGAAGTTAATCAACTGATTGTTTCTACTAGGATACAACACTAGTTCTCAGATGGCACAATTAATTAACTTGATTGTCATTATCTAAACCCTCACGAAGGGTAGGGCCACTTCCAGTAGGAAGGTGTGTGGGGGACCACTGGTCTATGGTTTGAGGAAAAGTGCTAGAGTGATGCTCTCCCTCTTGCAATGGAATTACCGAAGACTTGTGATGCCTGAAAAATAAACATTGCTTCATTTGAATATGTAATTGAATATTGTAAGTCGCAATAAATGTGACCATTGAATATTGCAATGAGTACTCTGATGTAATTATGAAAAGTATAATGTTGAATATTTCCTTTTTTGGAACAAAATTTTTATTATGGAAAAATAGCTACTATTTGCTTCATTTATTTTGAATAATACTGTTTTATTCATATGTGCTTGTTACACATTTTAAGAAAATAGTTCATGTACATTACAAAACAAAATATGTTATCTCCAAAGGTTGAGGACCAAATTGAAGCTTGTCCATATCTCTTCTTCTCCTTGTATTTATTTTTCTTGGAAATGATCACCACAACTTAGAGGTGATTAAAATTATCCATTTCTTGTTGAGATGAAGGAAAGAACATGTGTGGAACAATATTGGTACCTAGTGGAAGATCAATCTACTAAAATAAAATCCTCTTGCATAACATGTGCATTGGTAAAATTAGAAAAATGAGGAGAATAATCAAACTATGGCTATGATTTTTTTTTAAACATGTAGAGGAACATGGAAAATAAATTCTTTGAAGCTAATCTCCAAGAAATTAGTTTCATAAAACTAAAAAAATCTTTAAGCCACTCTAGGCAATTATCCTCCAAATCCAACCATACAATTATTTCTTGATCATATTTATCTTGCTCATAACAATCAAGATAAGAACACTTTAATTGATGAAAACTATCTTGCAAGGAATTTGTTTTTTCTGTCATTGTCTTCATCAATCCATAGATTTAGCTAAATAATCCTTAAGAGTAGCAATAAAAACTAGAATTTAAATTTTTAATATAGAATGGGATATATTAGATTGTATCAATAAAAGTACACAAAAAATTATGCACTTTCAAGAAAATTGCACCCAAAAATGTTACTGTATGATCTCGAAATAAGCCCTTGAAGTTACCAAATTGAGAATTACTTAGCATCATCCATGAGGATCTATAATTACTAGAAACCATACACCAAAATAAAAAACTATTTGCACCACTGCAATGCTTTCAAAAAATTAGCCCAAATAAAAAAATTGGTTGAAAAAAGGAGCTCATCAAGCTTAGATGAGAGCCTCTAAATATGGACTACCAGAATCAAATCTACAACCATGAAGGGGGATATATTGGAGGGAAGAAATATTGATGTCATGCTAACATTAATAAAGGAATATTCAAAGATTCCACAAGAATATTCCTCAGCCAAAATATTCCCAAACTACCATGAATTTAGCATAAAATCATTGCAATTTACCTTTAGAACACTACATTAGAAACCAATCAACCCTTTTCTTCACAAAAAAGTACCTTTGAGCCTAAGAGTAGTTTTGCACCTATGGGGGTGGAATACATCTGGCATTGCTAGGTAGCAAATGCTAGTGGTGGTGATGGAGTGGTGGGTTTGAATGATCACTGCCCACTAACTATAGAGCTACTAGTTGTGATGGGGTGGTCACTATTGCCACCCAACCACCATTGGAATAGTGCCAAGTTGGTACCATGAAGGTGTATGCTTGCATAATACTACGTAAAAGTTTTTAACAGTCATATACTTGTGTAGGAACATATGACTACACAATTGTTTTTTACCTTAGAAGCTCTTGTCTCCAAATTTAATACACTTTATATGAATTTAGGGATTTTGACACCTTTTAGACATGACAATAAGATCTAATTTGTGCCAAAGTGCCCCTAAATTCCTGCTACCTATAAAATTCTATTGTAAAATCCTCCATTGAATTTTTTTTATTAACTAATATATAATGTCCAATTTGACCAAATCAAAAGACACATCTAACTTTCTTGAGCCTCCTAGATGTAATGGAACAATAAACGATATTTCTAGGGTTACCAAATTGCTATTTATTAAAAAAACTAAAAAGTATTCCTTCTACTTTGCCCTAGAAAGATCTTTGATACTAGATGTACATAGAACCTTCCTATAAAATATTAAATTCCAATACAAATCCACATAGAAATATAAGATATATGTTGTAATACAATAATAAATCATATTAATGAATCACAAGACTTTTCAAGGGGGTAACCTCCTTGATCAATGCTCTTTTACAATATAATTTATTAATGCTTGTACAATAGCCAATGCCTCTTATTTATACTAATTATATTAAACCTAACTACAATTTCCCAAACATGTGGGATACACTCTAATCAAATAGTACCTTTAATTATAATTACCATGTTATTTGATGCTAACTAATACACCCAAATTACATATCCTTAGGTACATTACAATGCCCTATTCCAAAAGAGTCCTTGAGCTATTTTAATAGGTGCTCTTAGACCATCATACCTCTATCATAACCTACTCTGCAAGTTGGGCACTCTATTTTAGCTCCATTATCCACATTCCAAGATGTTTTATGACACATCACAATATGAATTACATGTTGCTCAACAATTTAAGTCAATAATATAAATCCCCTCTCATATACTCTTTCATGTGTCATAAAACTATCATAAGATCTGTTTATAATGTCATAATATGCTCTTACTAATGTCTATGGCATTGGATGCTCGTAAAACTTCTTACACATGTTTCACATTACAATACAATGACATAATCGTCTAATTCAAATTGGGATGCCCTTTTTCATATGGGCAATAATAATAAAGAAATACAAACAATAATTAAATAACCTTAAACATTAGAATTGTAAGGTGTATGACACACCAATTGCAACACTACAATGATATGTTCTAAATATGGACTTGATTCTTTTTATCGTTGTATGCAAATAATAATCTAGATATGTTTAATTAATTCCTTGATGATGTTCAAATGAGTAAGTGAATGTCTTAGATACAATAACATAAATCATAAATTAGCAAATCACCTACAAACTTCACTAAAAATAACTAGAGTGAAGTGGTCAACAATGGATAAATTTGAAAATTGAATTTAAAACTAAAGGGTTCAAACACATGATTGCAAAAGTCACCAAGATCAATTATGCATCTAGGGATTTGATCCATGGTGGCAAATAAAAGGTCTAAGGATCAAGAATGCAAATCTAAGGATTAATTGTAGAAGGGATTGAGATATATGATGTCATTAGTTGTTTCCATGTGTAGCTATTCCACTTGTCATCTTATTATTATTTTCACAAAACTCTAATCAAAGTGGGCCCAAAACATAAGAAAAAAACATGGGTTTACAATATAACAAATTTAATATCAAGAGATGAAAATAATAATTAAGAGCATTATTTAGGATTCTATGAACAAAGACATTATAAGATAAGTTTGTTAAGTGAAACCCATGAAGTTGGAGTAGAGTGTTTGAAAACTAGACAATGAGTATAATTGGTCATAGCCATCAAAACATTCATAACACCTTAGTCCTAGGCTCCTAATCACTAATCAAATTCTAGGTTCTAGTTTCTAGCTTTATGCGGTAGTTTCGCAATCACTTAAAGATAACTATCCACCATAAAAGAGAAAAACTCCATAGTCCACCATTATTTTAAATTCTCATTCTTATATATTCAAATAAATTTGTTTATATTAATCAATTTTAACCCCTTTAAATTTAATCATTTAAATTAGTCAAAATTTTATCTAAAATCCTCTATATAGACTATTTTTAAACTCGTCTACTTTAATGGTCGAAGGTAATTTTAGCAAGTAAAAATAAGAGAATTATTTATCACATTTTGGTGTGGATTAGGTGTAAAAATAGTATTGATTGTTTGACTATTGAAACATGTAATGTTTAAGTAGAGTGTACTTTATATAGGGTGTGATTGATTACCACAGAATTATCAATGCAAATATATTTACCTACGTATATTATTTTTCTACTCTTGACATGAATATTCTTAAGAATACAATTTAAAAATAACCAAGGAATGTTCTTAAATAGCACAACATATTGTACAAATCAACACATATATTTGTCAAGTCATCTCATGATGACTAGTAGAAAAGAGTGCTAAATTGAAATTTGAATTTGAATAATAAAAAATAACATGGATCAATCCCACACTAATAAACTAAACATTGATAATAAATAAAAAGATTTAAGAATTGAAACCAATTTTTAAAAATAAAATGAAATAGAAGCAAACTAAAATAAAATTATAAATTAAATTTATCATATATGTAAACTTATTATTACATAAAGTGACCCCAAAACATAAGCCAAAAGGGCATGGGTGTGCCATTTTCACCGTTACAAAAGCATAATGATGTAGAGTTTGTTTAAACATCTCTGGTTGTAAGACTTTAGCATTCATTAAGACATAATAATCAGAAAGCTTCTGATACCTTCCCACAATGGGTATATCACGTTCAATTCCACATAGGAATGATGTTTGTTATTTTGTAGGCGAGATGAGTACGAGTATTGATTTATAAGTAATGAAGGAGAAGAGAAATGTGAATTGGGCTTGACCGAAGAAAGGAGAGAAAGTGATGTTGCACGGGGTTTAACTTGTTCGAGACGACGAAGAAAAAATCAAGAAAAATGTATGTATAATAAAGTAGGAGGACCACTACGAACTTAACGGATAGACTATCGGTTATGAACTCTAACTCTGTCTACCACTACTAGATGACAGCGTAGCCCAATAATCGCTAAAGTTCAAAGTTTTCCATTCAGGCCTCGAATCTTATCTTGTAGCTTTGCCATAGGATTATTCCATCGGTAGACATCTTGGAAGGTAGCCACTCTGAGCTCTCACAAAACTTACATCTTTTTCATACTAGATAATTTTTGGTACATTCCTAGCAATAAACAATCATACGGTAATTCTAAGCCAAGATATGATCTCAGAAAATATCAACAAGAAAACAACTTCAGCAGGACGGATATAAACTTTTTATCTTCACTATGCAATGGTCAAGTATATCGAAATATAATTAGACAATAGGCTTTTACATGTGAGCATTATAGTGTTCGGAATTGTCTCGCGCTGTAAAATTCACGCCGGAAAATTTGTTAGAGTCGTCGGTTATTCCTATCAGCATATTCCTTGAACTTTCTATGGGTGCAACTGCTAGTAGTAAATGGTTTGAATATAACTTAGAAAGCTTGATGGAATTTGCACAAACTTAAACTAGTAAAAGCACTAATGATGCTATCAAATGGTCAATAGGCACAAATATTTATAGGACTATCTCTAAATACTATATATTTAGGACCTCATTTCTACATTTATGTTTTTAACCATTTTATTTAGGTGACCTCAAAGAATTTTATATAAGTGTATTTTTCAAAAAAATTATGTCCTTATTGAACTGTCGCCTTATAAACAAGGTTGTAGTCTCTTTAATGTCAACTTTACCAGATTGGATGTTTATTTGTCAATTCATTACCATAGAAAAAAAATGTTTTGCTTCAAACAAGATAATGAATACATTAGACAATTTGTAAGAGGAAACAATATAGGCCTATCTCTAAATAGTATATATTTATTACTCAAAAGTCATTACATGTAGTAGTTGGTGGAGAAGGCTATAAAACTAGAAGAAATTCATTTTTTTTTTTACAAGTAAAAATAATGAAATAGTATTAAATGAATAACCAAATGAACTAATTCATGAATGAACCATTAGAGAACTAAATCATAAACAAATCATCGGAGAACTATGGCCTCCCATTCAGTAAAGAAAAAGTGGCATATTAACTAGTGCTGCAAAGTTATCCACTAAATAAATTCTAAGCAATCAAGACATTAGGTGAACCATACAGTACCTAAATAATGTAGGATAATATAAAATCCATGTTACTAATTTCCCTCTTGATAGACACACATTTATAGAACTAACTATGTGCATGAAGCATGTTTGAACTTTGGCAGTGTTCACTTTCTATCTATGAAGTGTGAGTTTTAACTTTGACATTCATTTTATATGAATTGTTTGTCTAAAATTTAATTTTGGCATTCACTTTGTGTTGTGTGTATTTAAATTTGACTATGTTTTATAACTTTGGCACTCACTTTATGTGTGTATTTGTACTTTAGCATGTTTAAAATTTAGTGTTCATACATGTTTGTATTAAATTTGTGTGAATGAATTATGTTTGAACATTAGCATATTCACTTATTGTTTCTGTAAATTGTGTGTGTGTGGGAAAGTTAATTTAGGCATTCAAGAATGATTCACACAAAAAGTCAAAGGGAGAGGGATTACCAAACATCTATTGCACTCTCACAACCATTAACCACAATCATATTTTTTAGTTTTGTGTTCTATATTTTTCACTTCTCAAATAAAGGAAGGGCCAAAAGTATGTAGAGGATATTTTGAACGGTTTTGTCTAAAAGTTTGGCGATGTTAACATTATCAATATCCAAATTTGCCCTAGTAGACATGTGTGCAAAATGTGGAAACCATAAACATGGTATGTGAATTGTTATACATAATACCTCAAAGAGATGTCATTTTATGGAATGCAACGATTAAATGAAATGCATAATATGGATTTGTTGATAAATTGATAAGGATTTAGAAACTTTCAAGAAAATGCAATTGACAGGTGTTTCTAAAATGGGAGCTTTGGAATAGGGTATGGACATCCATCGAAGCATATTTGAAGGGGAATTTTTATCAGATTTTATAGTTGGAAATGCTTTAGTAGGCATATACACAAAATGTGGAAGCATAGACAAAGCATGTGATCTATTTGACAAAATGCCTCAATGAAATGTGGTGTCTTGAAATTCCATGATTGCAGGATATGCATAAAATCAAATGTTTAAAAAGGTTTTGGAAACTTTATAGCAAAGATGGGACCAATTGACACATAGAGAAGCCCACTCTTCTTTCCATTCCATGAAACAATAAATGCAAGAACCTTGAATAATTTCCATCTCTTGGGCACTCCATTTACCTTCACTATGTGAACTCTGTTGGTGTGAATCGGGTTATCACCTAACCGGTTTACCCTAGTGTGGATAATTCATCTTATGTAACTATTTACTAGTTAAATAATATTCACACATCACACATTAATCACACATGTTACGTTGACTTAGTGAGTCTACTAGATGTTTAGTTGTGTCTAGTTGTGTGTTGAGTTGTTGATAGTTGGAGTGAGTTGTCTTATCCTCCACATGTGCAATTAGCTATCATCCTCTAATTGGCACATGTTGTTGGAATATCTCCACTTTCCACTCCACCTCTCTAGCTCTCACCTTGCCTTTATAAGTAAGGTATATCATGTACATTGTAACAACAATAATCAATCTTTTGCATTCAATGATAGAATAGCATCATTCTTTCATTTGATCTCTCTTGTGCTTTCATGAAGTCCTAGATCCTGGGTGGCTCCAAACATAGCCAACTCTAACATGGTATCAGAGCTCTAAGAAGAATCACTTTGTGTTAGTCAATTTTTGAGAGATCTTGAGTGCAAATTCATGGTGGATCTTGATAGTTGAGTATGCTCTTCTCTTGCATCGCATGATGACTTGGAGAATCAGAAAGACTTGATAGAAACATCAGTTTTGTGAGGATTTTTCTTTTTGTTCTTGTATTGTAGGTACATTTCGGTGCATGTTGTTACAAATTAGACTTCACCATTGCGTCCGGAGCAGCTAAAATAGTCAAGATTACCTTTTGTTTCATCCAAATCAGACATCGGAGGCAAAATTGACAAGGGTTTCAATTTGGGGCTCTTTGACGTGATCCAGAGGTACCAGCAATTTCAGAGCAGTTTGGCCCAAATCGGACATCGCCATTGTGTCCGGAGCAGCCAAATCAATATAGATTGACTATAAAATCATCCAAATTGAACAAAGTTGTAGCAAAAGGCAAAAATTTTTTGCCTCTGCCCTCCGCCTTATGGATCTGTCGCAGGGAATATTCCTTGTCGCAGTTAGCATATTCTGCAGAATCTTGTCTGCGCTGTTGCTGGTGTCATCAACTTTTTGCCCAGAGGTTAAAAGATTTGTTTGCAGGTTATTAAAATTGTTTCTGCCGATATTCGCAAGGCCGTACCTACTATCGCAGGGTACCCTACTGCCTTCATTGGGCACAGGCCCCAACACCTGCATAAATCTCAACTATGTACATCTTTGCATACCCGCAAGATCTTTGTTGACTAATGGTCATGGTCTCAAAAACCCCGTGATCTCCAAACCTGGCAGGGGGATCCAAATCCACACTGGCGACTATTAATACCTCCGGCATCTGCGACCCCAAACCATCGGCGACCACTTTATTCAGCGGTTATAACATTGTTTATCCTTTGCAACAATCCACGGGCGGAGCAGCGGCATCACTTAATCCCCAGTTGCAGTCAACAAAAACACCAACAGCTAAACATTTCACCCTGCCGCCATAAAACATTTTCAGCACAACAATATTTGCTATCGGTGATCATAGAACGGGCATCATAGATCCCTCTCAGCGGATCTCACCTGTTACATTTCCTGTCAGCAGTTTGCAAGAATTAAAACCCGCAGCAGTTTAAGGCACTCATTGGGTTTCCTTTCAGTGTATATCATTAGCGCCCACACTAGTGGTCCGTGTTATTTCCGGTGGTCTTCATACTTATCAGCGGTATACAAAACCAGTGATCCACATGTCAAATCAACGACATCCATAGGCACATAACTCGACCGGCATGCTTTCCAGATCTTAAACCTCTGGCAATCATATCAGCACTAGAGTCTATTGAACTGGCATCTTTGAACTAGCCAAACCAATGATCATTGACAGTCTTTGGCAGCGACAATTCACAAAACTTTGGCGGTCACAATCTCCGTGGAAGTCTTAAAACTGACAAGCAGAGGTTTTCAACAGTCTCAGTGGATAAACCAGCTCTTGGCAAGGGCTTAAAGCCAACCTCTGCGTTAAGCCCTTAACGGGCTTCCAAGCGGCCAGCATCCATTCACAACATTAACTGAGATTTTTGAGCACTATAGTGCTCCAAAATTGTTTCATGCCAGAAATTCTTTCAAACTCGTTGGTTGTTCCTTTCGACGGGCATTCATGCCGAAAAATTCAGGGAAATTTTCTAAACTCGTCGATTTTCCTCTCGGCGTAGTCTTTGAACTCCCTGTGGTTTCAAAGAAAAACTAGTTTACAATCATAATCTGCAGCATCTTCTTCTCACGCCAGAAATTTTCAAAACTCACAGGTTGTTTCAATTGCCAGTGGCCACTAAAAAGTCTTTGATAGTCTTGACCATAATCAGCGGGCATTTCAAAACACCTCTCCGGCAGTTAAAGACTATGTGTGGTTAAAACCATCGAATACTGCCTACAAAGCATTTTTGACCGTACCAAAGGGGGTTTGCCGACCCCAATCGGTGGTTTTCAACCACAACAAAGGCAGTTTTACGATCTCTGAGGTGGTTTTCATACCCTGACAGGTGGTTTCGTCCACTGGAGGGCAGTTTTGAAAACACAGGTGTTTTTTGTTTTTCCTTCAGAGTAGTTTGGCCAAATTTTTGTTAGCTTTTCTGGGGGGAGATTTTCTTTTTCCGGCAAAAGGGAATATTCCAAGAATATTCTGCCAAGGGGCCATTTTTGCCCCTCAAAGCCCTAAACAGGGGTTTTTTTTTCATTTTTGCATAACTTTTCCCACGGAGGTGAAATCGGGCAAACAAGATATCGTCGGAAAGATGACAGAGAGCACTTCGCAGTGGTGTCAGTAGTTTTCTGAAATTCTACTGCAGCTGACTACTACAACAGTTTGAAGACAAATCTTTATTTTTCACTTCCGAGGTCACAACTTTCTACCACGATCTCCAATTTTTCTGATTTTTATGGCATCAGAAAGGTATTCAGGGGCTCTTTAAATCCATCCATGCACTTTTCTCAGATTTTGCTCCAAGTTCATTTTATTTCATTTGTCAATTTTTTAGCTTTTGGGTGATAACTTGGGCATTTTGGCACTTGAGGAAGTGAAACTTGTTTTGAAGGGATTTGTTAGCTTTGATTAATCATTGTGAGAAATTGTAATCTCCTTTGAATCTCAATTTTTAGAGATTTTCATGTTCTCCCAAATTTGGTCCCTTGAGGATGATTGTAAATCGCACTAAATATAAAGTGCCACAATCATTCTTTTTTGGGGGGGTTATCTCTTTGATTGAGTAACAAGGGGTGTCTTGTGTTCTTTTTTGTACTCTTGCATCATGGATTCACACAAACTTCCTCTACTCACACCATATAACTATCATGAGTGGAAAACTAAAATGGAGATTCATTTAAGAAGTTTGAAAATTCATAGAGTCACAATGGGTACAAAAATTGAACCAACAACAGTTGTAGAAAAGAGAAAGTGGTATAATCGATGTGATCAAGCCTATGGAACATTATGCTTGTCTATCTCTCCTGACCTTCTTTTTCATATTGAATCTTGTAAAACACCTAATGAAGTGTGGACTACCTTAGAAAATCTCTTTGGTAAACAAGATACAATGAGAGGTTTCAAATTGGAGAATGAATTAATTGGTTTGAATCCAACTGATTTTGCAAGCATTCAAGACTTCTTCACAAAACTAAAATCACTTAGATTGTAGCTCAAACAATGTGGAATTGAGAAAGAGGACACTCAATTGATTCTTTCAATCCTTGCCAAGCTTGGTCCTGACTATTCAGTTTTTGTTTCTACCTTCTATGCTACTATGGATGCACTTGGGAAAGCTTTCACAATGCCTTCACTTGATGAGTTTGCCGCATCACTCACAAGGGAGCAAGCTAAGTTAGTACACATGGGCAAATTGAAGTCACCTAAACCTCAAGCACTTCTTGCTAATCAAGATTCTAAGGATCAAAAGGCTTCAACTACCAAAGGCAAGAAACAGAAAAATAAGGATTTCAAGAACAATGAGCAAGCAAAGGAGTCACCCAAATCACCTAAGTCCTCATCCTCTCCCAAGGAGGAATCATCTAAGAAGGAGAGACCAAAGTGTGCATATTGCAAGAAACTAGGACATGATGAGCATAAGTGTTATGAGAAGAAAATTGCCGAGTTGACTCACATTATTCAAAAGCACAATATCAAAATGCCATCATCATCACCTAGTCCATCCTCTTCTTCGACACCATAATCATGTACACATGCAAGGACAACAGGCATTGCAAATGGGACAGACAAAGGAAAAGGGCATGTACTCTTTGCTTCAACAAGTCTTCAGTCAGAGAGATGGCTTCTTGATTCTGGAGCTTCTCATCATATGGCATCTTCACAAGGGATGTTCTCTTCATTTGAGTCATGTACTTCGACACCTATCTTGATGGGTAATAATACATACATGCATGCATATGGAAAAGGGACAATTGATGTTGGAGAGAATACATTCAACAATGTGTTGTGTGTACCTTCCTTGACATCTAATCTCCTTTCCATCTACCAGATTACTCATTGTGGTGCAGGCAAGACAGTTGAGTTCACTCCTGATTTTGTGATCATACGAGACTTGGAGAGCAGAGATATCATTGCAGTTGGGATGGCTGATCATGCATCTTGCTTGTATACTTTCTCCCATTTTGTTTCTTTTGATGATGTAGATCCATTGATGGATATTCACACCATGCATCAAGTGTGAATCATGTTTCTGAGGAGAAGTTTGGTCACTTGAACCTTGGTGTTCTTTCATCCACTTCAGTTCCTTAGACTAGTGTTGAGCTTCCATCACCTCATCCTCCTGCTTCTTCAGAGATCAACATCGACATGGTTTCTTCGGCTGAGAAGGATACTTCAGGTCTTTCAGACACAACTTTGTGGGATACTTTCTTGACAGGTAGATCAAACTTGTTTTGCGAGTCTCATATTGTATATTTAGAGGACACACTTGAGGGCATATCTCTCCTCTTTGATGACAGTTATAGCACAACTGTTATCCCATCTACTTCATCAGTCTACACAGGATTTTGGAATAGACACACATCATTACATTGTGACATTCTTTGATTCTGACATGTGGACATTTCAATAGTCTTCAGAGGGATACATAATGAGGCTTTTTCCCTCATACATTGAGATGGAGTTTCTTCTACATCAGTCTTTGGTTTGGTTTCTTCCTAAGGGGAGAAATGTTGTTTGCAGGTATAGGACTCTTTCCAACGTTCACCTTCAGGCATTCATCATTGGCATAAGAGCTACTTCATTGTGGGGGGGACCTATAGTCTCACACTTGCTCTCCTATGGGGGGGTATTTGATTGTATATATGTGATAGAAGTTGTCCTTGGGGGGTCATGTTGAGTCCTCCTACTATCACTTCTTCTTTCACATTCATTGTTTCTGCATTCCCACTTTTGGAGAGGAGTTTTTTCCCATGAGTTTTTCTCCTTTTCTCCACTTGAGATTTTTTGTACATGGGTACCTAACATGGCCTAGTAGCCGGGACCCATCCATCATTCCATCTTGCTTTAGTCAGCTACTCCCTAAGTTGCACTTAAGGGGGGGTGTTGGTGTGAACAAGGTTATCACCTAACCGGTTTACCCTAGTGTGGATAATTCATCTTATTTAACTATTTACTAGTTAAATAATATTCACACATCACACATTAATCACACATGTTAAGTTGACTTAGTGAGTCTACTAGATGTCTAGTTGTGTCTAGTTAAGTCTAGTTGTGTGTTGAGTTGTTGATAGTTGGAGTGAGTTGTCTTATCCTCCACATGTGCAATTAGCTATCATCCTCTAATTGGCACATGTTGTTGGAATATCTCCACTTTCCACTCCACCTCTCTAGCTCTCACCTTGCCTTTATAAGCAAGGCATATCATGTACATTGTAACAACGTTAATCAATCTTTTGCATTCAATGATAGAGTAGCATCATTCTTTCATTTGATCTCTCTTGTGCTTTCGTGAAGTCCTAGATCCTGGGTGGCTCCAAACATAGCCAACTCTAGCAAACTCCACCTTCTTGACTGAAATCGGGATTGATGGCTCTCCATTAGGAGAAAATGTCAGGAAAAATTCATTTATTCTCTGCAAGCTAAGCATCACAATGGGGGATCCCACATGCTCTAAGAAAAAACTACAGTGTCACCCTCTTGGGCATCTTCTCCCTTGAATCTGTGGAAGCCAAGTTTTAAAGAGTTGGGGGAGACGAACTCTTTAACTTGTGTTAGGAAGAGGTGATTAACTTGGACCAAACTCTTATGAGTGTAGACTATATGAAGCCATAAAGGAGGCTAAAGACCTATATACCATATCAAGAACATGAGAACAAAGCATATATAAGAAACTGATCTAATCCATAGAGGTCAGTGAAAAGCATGATGAGTGGCAATGGTGAAAGAGTGAGTTGTAAACATGTGATAGTAGATAAGAGAAGATCTGAGTAGATCCACATAGTGAACACCATCAATCCTCAAGGATACTGAGCTTGCCAAGGGTTTCAAACCTCCAGTCAATGGATAATGCAATCAATCTAATAGTCATCATGATGTTGAAGTTGATAAACCAGCCTCGCATATCCCAATGAACACCTGCAAGCAAATAACCTATCACATAAAGGAGATCAAGAGGCACAATAATGGTGCTCTATAGCCCTAAAGAAAAATATGCATTAACAAGAATGAATAATTACAAAGAGATCAATCCTTAAGAAATGAGATCAAAACCCTAAAGGTGAAAACCTTAGGATGAAAAATTATTAATTAATTATTAATGGGCCTAAGTTTATCTTAAGTGAAAACAAAGTAAAAGGTGACTTAATTAATAAATCGATATGATTTAATTAATTAAGTAATTGACCTTATTACTCCAACACCTCCCTTAAGATGAACTTAGGGAGAAGCTAAAAAACTAATGACAAGATGCATGAAAGCAAAGATGGGTCCTGACAACCAGGCCTGATGAGGTACCCAAGTACAATGAAATCTCTGTAAAAGTGGAGAAAAGGAGAACCCAGTGGGAAAAAACTCCTCTCCTAAAAGAGATGCTTAAAGAGAGTACAAATGAAATGTCTCAAGAGACTCTCTCAAGAAAATATGTAGATATACAATCAGATACCCCCCATGAGAGAGAGTGGAGACTCAAAAGCCCCCCAGAATGAGAGAACCCTTGTGTTGATGATCAAACCAATGTGTCTCCCCTGAGGAAGAAACCAATCCAATGATCGATGATGAGGAAATCCCTGGATGTGAGGTGAAAATGGAAGTCTTGGATGATGCTCACTAGAGAACTGAACTGAAGGATGAGTGTCTAAATGACAAGATGATCAATTGTAGCAACATTGTCTGAATGATAGGATGTTGAATCAAATGTATCAACATCAAACAACTCAAGATGATCCTGAAATTGAATCTCCAATGAAGATGAGATAATAGATGTGCTAAATCTGTCATCTGTGAGGAAATGAATATCCTTTGATATGGCCTCAACAACTGCACTAGATGGCTCAATGAGTGGAGCTACAATGTCAGTCAAAGCTGAAGAGGGATCTTGCTGAACAGATGTGGTCTCAATAGGAGGTGGAGGTGTAGAAGTCTCAACACTGGTCTCATGAATAGATGGAAGAACACATAAGTTCAAGTGACCAAACTTCACCTCAGATACAACATGCTCTCTTGGAGAAAGAGAGTGATACTCAGATAGTGGAGAGGGTGGACCAATGTGTGTGAATGCATAAAATCGAGAAGAATGATCAACTATCCCTATTGCAACAATGTTGCCAGTCTGAATGTCTCTGATGTGCACTGAATCCAGTGTGAACTCAACTGTCTTCCATTTCCCACTGTGAGCAATCTGATAAATGGAGAGAAGGTCAGTGGACAAAGATGGTACACATAGTACATCATTGAATGCACCATCATCAATGTTGATAGAACCTTTCCCACATACACTTATATAAGTGTTATTACCCATCAATATGTGTGGTGAGGACGCAACCTCAAAAGATGAGAACATGTCTTGAGAAGATGCCATACGGTGTGAAGCACCTAAATCCAATAGCCATCTAGATGAATGTGAACTGGTGGTAGCACATAATGCATGACCCTTGTGTGGAGTCTGTCCATCTGTCTGGAATGATGGTGAACAAGAAGACCCACCTGATGTAGATGAAGAAGAGGGATGAATATTGTTCTTCATAAGAAGAGCTGTCAAATCTGAAACATGTTGTCCATATCCATCTATCTTCTTCTCATAGCATTTAGACTCAGCATGTCCTGACTTATTACAATAAGCACAATTAGGTCTTTCTTTCTTTGATGATTCCCCCTTAGAAGAATGAGAATTAGAGATGTTATGTGAACTGAAATCCTTCCCATGCTCTGTGGTCTTTGGTTTCTATTTCTGCTTCTACTTCCCCTGAGATGACTGAGCTACCAATGCATGGTTTTGTGATCCTGGAAGAGCATCCAACTGTGATAAATTGGACTACTCACATGACAACCAATCAAAGAATACCCCAAATGTAGGCATGGTAAATTGTGGACCCAAAGCATCCATGGTGGAGTAGAATGTAGAAGAGAATATCTGAAATGAACCTTGGAGCTTAGATAGAATCAGGTATATACACTCTATGTCTATTTTGTTCTTACCACAACCCTATAACAAAGATCTAAGTGATTTGAATTTTATCAAGAAATCCTCAATAGATGGAAAAGAATTAAGTACCAAGGAAGTCAATTTTGCCTCAATCTAGAGTGCTTTGAACTGATTGATGGTGTCAAAGAGATCATTGAACTTGGGACACATTTCCTGAGGAGTTGTGCAACTCTCAGGATGAAATAAAAGACTATCTAAAACATGCAATGATATCAATCCCATGACCTCATCCATTTTGTTTCTATGCTATAGAATCTCAAACTAACATTGCAACTGAGGCTGAATCTCATCCAAAGAGGACCATAACCCCTTAGACATGAGAACTCTTGTCATATGTGCTTTCCAGCTATGATAATTATGTGGGGAAAAATGTTCAACTGATGAGGTGTCCACCATGATGTTTTGTTGTGTGGTTACACAACATGCCCCATTTTGACTTGGCAAAACAGGGACCCAACTTTTTGGCTTGGCTTGTGTTCTCTACTTTCTGGCGGTTTGGTAAAAGTAAGTCATGTGCATCATCATGTAGAATGAGGATGAGGTAAGTCATCATCATGAGGTCAGTCTGTCAAAGTTCGTATTTCATTCCAAAAACCTCATATTTAGAAAGATCATCAAATTTCATGTAGGTTTGCCTTTTACATCCCCCTGATATTCATCAGGATGTAAAAGTTATGAATGGTCAAAGTTTGAGTTAAACCTGATATTTCTAGGGGGAGGATCATATTTCATAACATCAATCATATTTCAAAGGATCACTCTAATCTAATTCATCACCCGATAAATCATGCGGTCTGAATGTCCGGACGTCAATTTTAGGTGATAGTAGCCTTTACCCGTCGGTGGCCTTATGCATTTTGCGAGGATCATATTTCTCAATGTAACTCGATATTTCTTAATATCCTCTTGCCACGAAATATCCCCCTAAGCCAATATCCTAATGATGTCATTCAAGTCTGATAAACGAAGAAACGATATGACGATGACATCATCATCACATTGACCTCTCAGCAGGATATTTCATAAACATGATCATGTTTGCATAACATGACAATGACGTCATGATGCCTTACCGATACACTGAGCGAATATCAGGATGGCGTCATCCTGACATTCTGAAAAGAGAGACATATAAATTCGTCTCATCATCATCATTTCTAAACATCACCTGATATCTAATTCATCACCCAATATTTTCAAATATCATCCTGCCTTTTAGATATCACCCCACTCCCGTTGCCGCCATTAACATTTAATGCACGCAGACATGGTAGGTAGCTCCCACCGACCATCAAACCCGATCGAGACAGCTGGTGAAATCCTGACTTTTCAGGCAGAAAATCAACGAATAAAATCTAATCTATCAGACCCTAGCCCTAATTTTACCCTAACTGCAAGGTTAAATGGTAAATCTAACATCATTTTTACATTTACATTGCGAAGAAATTACTGTTACAGAGCACCAGCTTCCATATCCTCAAACAGGCGATACAACGACAAACGGAGTTTGCAGGCAGTAAGAAGTGTGCGATCATTAGCCAAATTAAGAGCATTTTCTGGGAATTCGCTGGTATAAAAGAAATCTGCATAACCAGGTAGGTAATTGAAACCCTCATCTTGTTGCTTTTGCACACTCAGGTATGATGTTGTAAGTTTTGGTTTATGCACCCCCATGATGGGCTTATACTGAATAAATGTAGTAGGCATGATGAATATTAAAGATAAATTGCTATATGCAACCAGGTGAGAACCCATTGTAAGACAAGATTTTGTTAATTGCAGGCATCCATGGCTGACAAGAGGTTGGCTAAGTGTGAGGCTGAATTCAGTAAGCCTATGTTTTCATCTCAAAGGGGCGTCCTATTCAAATATGGTTCAATTACAGATACCCATCAGGGGAATACTAATTTGGAAGCCTGGTCAGCTAAGCTGAATGATGAGAAGAACAGAAGTCCTATGCTGGATGTAGTTTTCGTATTCGGGATGTGGAATGCCACCAGTTTCCTGTACTCCATGGAGTCTCTGGAGCTGGTTATCGAGTGTGCCAGGAATTACAATCCAGAGACCAGGTAGGTGATGAAGCATGGGAGGATATATGCAGACCTATCCATCAAAGGTCTTTCCAGGACATTTGGACTGCCATTGGGCAAGAAGGTCAACAGTGTGGACCTGAAGAAATTAGAGAAAGAGTATGAGAATAACAAAAAACAAGCCAGGAAAAACATGTACCACTGGAGGGCTGAGAACATCACATATCCTGCAGCCACCAAACTTCCTGTGCACTTGTTCAAATATGATTTTAGTGAGGAGTACTAATACATGATTACACTACTGAGCAGAGTAACAGGCTAGCCTAATGCTGGTAGTTTTAAAGATTGGATGTATGGTGTGATCATGATGTGCATATACTCCGATATCAAACCATTGCATGGGGCCAACTAATAAGTGATGCTCTACATGAGCAGCTGATGAACCTGGGAGGTTCAAATTGTGCTTTCTATATGACATCCTATATTGTCTACTCCTGTGCATACAAAGGCACATTTGATGCACTAGTTACAGATGGAAAGCTTATAGGTTCAGTTAATGCTGTACATGTTTGGGATCATCATCCCCAGCTACAAAGAGCTAATTACCTCCAAGACTACAAACTGGTAAATGGTGCATTCTCTATGCATCTAGTCAGAACCATGGAGGAGGATAGAACAAAGAGATTGAGCATGGAAGCTCAAGAGATAATCTACAGGCATGGAGCCTGGTATATACAATTTGCCACATTTTCCTACACGAGGATTGAGGGTTTTGAAGGACCTCCCCTCATGCTGCCAAGGTATCCCACTGATGCAATGATACTTATGGAGTTCATAAGGCAGAGCTCCACAATGTTAAAAACATACAAGGATGTAAAGAAGCTGCCACCAATTTTATTTCCAGTCACCATTGGCTGGTACATGTGCCCAGATTCAGAGAACATCAAGAAGGTGATGGTCACCTTGAATAAAATGAAGTTGCAGCCTTTTCCACTGATAAGACCATATGATCCTTATGGCAGGATGTAGAAAATAATAGGAAAGCCTATTCACCAGAGGCACCTAGAAGACTTCTGGGCTGACTGTGAAGATGAAGTAGAAGCAAGGAGAAGAAGGTATCAAAGACTAACACTGAATCAAATCAAAACCTTTGATTGCATCCCCATCCCTCAACAATTGAAGAAGGATGATGGTAGGATAATTGTAGATGAGTATGAGCAGAAGAAAATATATAATGATACCATCTCTGCACTTGACCTCACCATACAAGAGGACATATCCTTGGACCCCTTCATTGCTAGGACCATACAGCTAACCCAAGCTTGGGTTGATGAATAGATAGAGGCTTTGAATAAGAAAGGTGTTGCCATTACAGTGGACAACAAGAAGAAGGGGCAGGATACTCCTGGAGATGAGTATGATGACTTCGTAAATGAGAAGAGAAAATCTAAGAGAGATAGGCTCCCTTCACAACAACAACAGAGCAAAAGACCCCCAAGGGGCAAGAAAATAGATAATGAACCCAAAGGGGTTATCATTGAACGGGCAGTGTTCAAAGTCGAGGAGGCAGCAGCATCAGGATCAGGATCCGCATCACCTCCATGGACAAGCAAAAGAAAGTCCAAGAAAGGAAAGATAGCAGAGGCTGGAATTACTAAGACCCAAGAAGAGGGTCAATCCTCAAGAAAACCAGATGAAGAGGATATCCTCATGTAGGAAGAGCCTGAGGAAGAAGAGGCTCCTTTGTGATTTAAAAGGAAGAGGAGGTCTCCACAGGTGGTGGTGTCTACCCCACCTAAGAAACAAAGAACCTCCATGAGAGGTGAAATAAGACAACCCCCTACATTGTTACAAGGGGCAGGTAGTGAAGTACATAGGGAACTTCAGCATAATGTTCCACTTGCTACCATCGTCAAGTTTAAGACTGAGCTCGCAGAAGAGCAGATGAAAGAAACTTCCCAGACACATGCAGAAGGTCACATCTCACTAGACGAGACAATAAGTTTGTCTGATGATGAAGTTGTACAGGAAGTGACTTTACAAAAGATGGAAACCCTTGCTGTAGGTACACACATGACCCCTCACAAGACTCCACCAGTTCAAACTATACTGGAGGAGATAAAGCAAGTGGAAACTGAGAAAGAAAATAGCCTAGAGTAGATAGCCCAAGAAATGGGGTTAGATACACTGATTGCAAAGGTGACAAATCCTGCGGTGATAGACATAACAAAGAAACAGGATGTGAATCCTGAACATCCCACAGGATCACCTGATAAAGGGCACCCTATAGAAGAAATAAAGATGGCAGAACCAGAGGGCCATACTTCAGAAATAAGCCAACCAAGCGCACAAGGTGCATCAACAGAACTTGCTATAGTAGAGGCTCAGGAAAGGAAGGCTGATGAAAATGATGTATCTA